>CM061549.1:293025373-303025373 GCA_030864215.1 Capsicum pubescens
CCGCAAAACTTGTGGGGGAGGCTATCCTTACAGCCAATCGTATACTCAATAGAGTTACCCATAGTAAGACACAATCAATTCCTTATGAAAAATGGAAAGAAAGGAAACCCAACTTGAAATATTTCAAAGTGTGTCTAGCAAAGGTCCAAGTTCCTATGCCTAAAAAGGTTAAGATAGGACCTAAGATGGTGGACTGCGTGTTCATAGGATATGCTAAAATTAATAAAGCATGTCGATTTTTGGTTCATAAATCCAAACATCCGGATATTATTGAAAATACGGTAATTGAATCAGATAATGTTGAATTCTTTGAAAAATTTTATCCGTATAAAACTAAACATGAACAGTCTAGTGGGGAGTCTAAACGACCTTGAGATGAACCAAGTGAGAATGTACATAATGAAGATAATCCAAGACGTAGTACACGTCAAAGAACTTCTACTACGTTTGGATCAGATTTCGTAACATTTCTCTTAGAAAATGAGCCTCAAACATTTAAAAAAATGATGTCATCTTCGGACTCATCCTTTAGGAAAGAGGCAGTCAATAGTGAGATTGATTCAATCTTAAGCAACCATATGTAGGAATTGGTTGATCTTCCTCCGGGAAATAAACCTTTAGGTTCTAAATGGATCTTCAAAAAAAAAATGAAAGCGGATGGTACTATTGACAAATACAAGGCAAGACTTGTAGTAAAAGTCTTCAAACAAAAAGAAGGTCTTGATTACTTTGATACATACTTGCCAGTAACAAGGATAACATCGATTCAAATGTTAATTGCCTTGGCGGCGGTATATGGTCTTGAAATCCATCAAATGGATGTGAAAACCACATTCCTAAATGGAGAATTGGAGGAAGAAATTTACATGAAAAAAACTGAGGGTTTTGTGGTTTCATGGAAGGAGAATAAGGTGTGTAAACTTATTAAGTCATTGTATGGACTAAAGCAAGCACCTAAACAATGGCATGTGAATTTTGACCAAACCATGTTGGCAAACGAGTTCAAGATAAATAAATGTGAAAATGTGTTTACATTAAAGATTCTCCAAATCACCAAGTCATTGTTTGTTTATATGTGGATGATATGTTAATCATCAGTAGAGACATTTCTGACATAAATGGAACGAAGCAAATGCTCGAGAGAAAGTTTGATATGAAAGACCTTGGATTTGCAGATGTGATCTTAGGTATAAGAATTCATAGAACTCCATAAGGGTTGACATTTTCACAGTCTCACTATATCGTAAAAGTACTTGAAAAATTCAAGTATATGAAATTCGGTATTGCCAAGACTCCTTTGGATGTGAGCTTTGAACTTCGAAAGAACGAAGGTAAAAGTGACTCACAATTGGAGTACGCAAGAGTATTGGGATGTTTAATGCATATAATGAATTGTACACGACCATACATTGCATGCACTATTAGTAAATTGAGTCGGTACATGAGTAATCCCATCAAAACTTATTGGATGGTAATGAAAAGAGTTTTGGGGTATCTTAAGTACACTCAAGACTATGCCTTGCATTATAATAAATATCCTGTGGAACTTGAAGGATATAGTGATACAAATTGGATCGCCGATCGAACGAAATAAAATCCACAAATGGATATGTATTTACTATCGGTGGAGGAGCAGTCTCTTGGAAATCATCCAAACAGACTTGTATTGTTCGCTCTACAATGGAATTTGAATTTATCGCATTGGATAAAGCCGGTGAAGAAGAAGAATGACTCCGAAACTTCTTGGAATATATTTCTTATTGGCCTAAACTAGTGGCACCAATATGTATACACTGTGATAGCCAAGCGGCAATAGGTAGGACAGGGAGCATGATGTACAATGGTAAATCTCGTCACATACAACGGAGACATAATACCGTTAGAGAACTTCTCTCTAGTGGAATTATCACTGTTGAATATGTTAAGTCAAAGGATAATATGTCGGATCCACTTACAAAAGGCCTATCTAGAGAAGGAGTGGAAAAAACATCCAAAGGAATGGGTTTAAGGCCTAGGACAAGTCAGCATGGCGGTAACTCTACCTAGCAGACTAGAGATCCCAAGAGCTAGGTTCAAGGAGATCAAACAAAGTTTTGTCTGACAGGTTCAACATTGTCAATTACCCAACTCATTCTCATGATGTAGACAATGTTTAGTAAACAAGGATAAGACTTAAGGTGAAAAGTCTTAAGATTATCTAAATTTGGCAGATTTGACCAAATAGTTTAATCTATAGAATTAAACGTATAGAAATCACCTATGTGAGGGCAGAGTGGAAGCCACTTCAAGGAGAATGTTAATAAAGGACTATTCTCTAAGATCTCATGAAACCGGGACGTGTTCATGACTGAAAAGAACAAAACCGTGAGAACCATAAATGGTAAAAGACTGGTTGTGTGACATGTGTTGTCAAGGTGTACACTAAAGCTCAACGATTTAAAGATATCAAATCTACCGATTGACCGAGTGCATCCGATGCATGTTCACTACGGAAAGTTCAAAGGAAAACCCACTTATCCAAATGCAATCAGTCTTTGCTTGATGATCACATACTTTCCCGTAAAAAATTTATGAAAAATAGCCATTTACTATTTATGTGGGGGATTGTACAGTTCAAAGTATATGAAAAAAGTGTGAATGAAAAATAGAGGAAGAATGGTGGAGAAGGGAGACACCAATTTAGAAAGTGTACTCCCAAATTGGAAAGTTCAATCTTTCTCCCACATTGGTGGAAGAAGAGATCTTGTGAGTGTTTAAAATAAGGAACACTTACTCCACATGGTAAGTGAGGCAATAAATAAGAGATGCCTCGCGCCATCGTCGTTGCTCGCTCACTCGGATTTGGATTTGTCAAATGATTGATCGATGAGATTCGAATTTGGATTTGGATTTGCCACTTTTCAGAAGAGGCACATGTTGGCTATATAAACCTTCTTTCATCCACAGGTTTAGGTACGAATTTTTCTGAAATACAAACTCTCTTCTTGTCTTGAAAAACTTTCTGTGCGATCTATCATACCGTTGAATGAGTTTGTTGAATCCAACAATTTGAGGTACCGCTATTGTTCGGATTGAAGGTTATTTAATCCTGGGAAGGAAATTCCAAAAACCTCGGGTACAGTGAGGGGAATTATTCCTTAGGACAATTCGTGAATTCGGAGGACTTGGTCTTAAATTCTGTTTCATCTCATTTTTGAAAGTAAACATACTTCTTAGATAGATTATTCATAATATTGTGTTGAAGGTGTTAAGGAACTTCATAAGTGTTCTTGTCTTTGTCACACCCCTTTTTTTCACTCCCAAAAAGAATTAATTTTTTAAGTTTCGAAAGGATTTTATTATTAAAGTGACAAAAGATGAAAATTGTTTTGAAAAAGGATTCATTAGTTTAAAAAATCAGAGTCGCCACTTGGCTTTTGGATAGTGTTAGAAAGAAAGGATGGAATGGGGACCAAACGACACTTGAAGTGGTGTAGGACTTATAACTTTTGGAATCGACTCAGACAATGAGGATCAACTCATGCCCCAGTTTCTTTTGACTGGGCAATACTAAATTTTATTTGGTTGGACCGAGCCCTGAGTAGGGCAGCCTACGTATCTCACCTCCAAAAGAGGAGAATCAGGTCACGCGTAGTTTTGGCAGCTTGTTTTTCACTTGATTCTATTTTTTTGTTGTTGACTCTTTTTCTCTTTGGGACTTTTCTGACTTTATTTTTCTTGACACTCGTCTTTTCTTTCTTTTTCGACATATTGTTTTTTGAAATTTTGTTGACTATATCTTGATTCCAAAAGAGGGGTATGAAAAAAAATAACACTAAGGCCCAAATGGGGTAAACAAGGGATGACACAATGTTTGGATAGAAGAATGAAATGCCTTCTTCATATCAATTCTTGAAAATGCTAGTACATAGCATGCAATGCGAAAGTGCATGATCAAGATCACTTATGAAATGTTTTACAACACTAACTTTCCCCAAGCATGTGTGCCACCTCTTTTTCTACACTTGTCCAGCATACAACTCCACTTTGTTGTACATTCACCATGCTGAAGGACTCATGACTTCGTGGAGCTAATTTTCTTCCTATTCCTTTTGACATAGGATCACACATTCACTACTTGACCTAATTGAGTCAACTTGATCACCAAGTGCCCCAACACTCTATCTATTTTCTCAGATGCTCTCTTTTTCTAACTTTAAACCTCTGATTCAATGTTTCATGGTTAAGTTGGATTTTAAGATCTGACTGAAAAATCTGCTAGCATGTCATATCACTAGAATCAACATAAAATATACTGTATAAAGAAAACAAACAAACGATACATATTTAAACACAAAGGAAAAGAGAAAATTCATTTAGTTGAAATAAAAGATAGAAGGGTTTGAACATAAATGAAAAAGGACAAAACAAGATAGATCCCAAACTACAACCCTAAAATAATTTGAAAAATAGAAAAGAAAACAAAACAAACTACCAGACCTCTTCCTAGTAGGGAGAGGGGTGACTTCTCAATTGCTCAGCCTGACAACTTAGCCACTGGTTTGCATATCAGCATGACTAGAGCTTCCCTCACTATCAATGTTTTGCACTATAATTGATCCAACTTGAATCATCTTTTCAATTTCTCTTTTCAAATCTCGACAATCTTCAATACTATGACCCTGAGCATCAGAATGATACGTACATCGTACATTAGGATCAAAATTTCTTGAACACCGATTAAGAGTACACCCAAGAAGAGGAGTGATCATGCCCCATTGTACCAATCTCTGAAATAAACTGGCATACGACTCTCCAATTGGTGTGAAACTATCTCTCGACTTCTGCCTCGTTTCATCATTTGGCTTGGGTCGAAAATCAAGCTTAGAAGGGTTTTGGTATGTTTGTGGAGTTCGAGGATGGCTCTGAGGAGTTGGTGTGTTACACTGTGGGTAAGATGGGGATGAACATATGGTTGTGCGTTATATACTGGATATGGAGGTGAAGGAGCAAAGTATAATGGATTTTGGGAGTGATTATGTGATGTTTGGATATGAACTTGGGTTTTTGCCTGAGAGTGACGACGACAGGGTCTTCTTGACCGTTCCCGCTGTCCAACTACAATAGAAGATGCAACTTCCTCATTTTTTCTCCTCAAAACTTCCTGAACCCTTTTGAATTGCTTGAGTAGTCACTTTTAATGTTGTAAAACTCACAATGCGACCCGTCTTAATTCCCTCTTCTATCATCTCCCCCATTTTAAGGACCTCAATAAATGACTTGCCCAATGCAGGTAATAAGTGTTGATAATATGTTTCATCCTGGGCTTGAGTAAACACCTCCACTATTTGGCTTTCTTTCATTGGCGGTTTCACTCTAGCAGCTTGTTTGCGCCATCTGATCACATACTCCCTGAAGCTCTCAGTATTCTTCTTCTTCTTCATACTAGTTAGGGATTTTTCATTAGGGATCAACTCCATATTGTATTGAAATTGTTGAACAAATTCATTAGCTAGGGCATCCCAACTAATCCACTTGTCGATGTCTTGGGCAACAAACCATTTCAAAGCTAGGCTTGAAAGACTCTCCCCGAAATAAGCCATGAGTAGTTCTTCCTTCCCTCCAGCGCCTCTTAATTGGTTACAATAGCATCTCAAATGTGCCACTGGGTCCCTATGTCCATCATATTTCTCAAACTTTGGCATTTTAAAGCCAGGAGGAAGGTTGACACCTGAAAACATTCATAAGTCCTTATATGAGACACTTTTATAACCCCCAAGTCCTTGCAAGTTCTTCATAGCCAGTTCCAAACTTCTCAATTTTTTGGTCATTTCCTCTTGTTCTTCTGTCATAACACGCTTCTCAGTGTTAGGAGAAAATTCAGGCGGGTGAGTGTCACCATAAACACCAGTCAACTTGAATGTAGTCTAGAAAGTGTAACACTGATCACCAGTAATATTCAATACAGGCTCTCTTGTAGAGTAGGGAGGCACAACTTGTGGATGAACATAAAAAGTAGGAGCTTCAGGCGGGGGTAGCACCGCAAAAGCATGAATAGCAGGTGGAGCCGAGTATGTGGTAGTCTTGGATTGGGGAGTGATAAAATGAACATTGGAAGTGGTTGGATATTGTTTCCCCGGAGTCGATCCTGATGCATGTTGTGGCATATCAACAAAAATAAAAATTGTGCACGTTACACGGGAGGCAAGCTAGAAAGATATTTCAGATTATCAGTTCGATTTGGAGGAGGCGGCAACCCATTATCCCAAGCTCGATGCATTTCTATCATTTGCTGCCTTAATTTCTGAATCTCTTCATTATCTCCTAAATTCTCATTTCCCGAACTCCCTATCTGATTAGTGATAACAAACTCGATATCCTTGTTGGCCATAACTTTCTCTATGACTTGGTACAATATGGAGGACCAGCCAAAATGCCACAAACCAACCACCTTAAACTAACTGAACAAGAGATAACAAATGCGTTAGAATTTAACACTTTTTTTTCAAAATATTTTTTTCTCTTTTTGAAAAGGTTACCAAACCCAAGAGGGGTGCCTACGTATATCACTCCCGAGAGAGGAGAATCAGGTGTGCGTAGTTCGTGAAGTCTTGCCAAAATAGCCAATTAATTTTTTTCTTTCTTTTTCTTTTTTCTTGAAACTTTTAAAAGAAAAGGAAATAACAAATTGTCAAACGAATTGACGAATTTTTTTTGCATTTTTCAAGTTTAAACTCCCTATACAAAATGAAACCTATGATTACCAAAGAAAAATCTTTTTGGATTTTCGATTTTGAATTTCAAAAGAAAAATGAAACTTGAACCTATTAATGGAAAAAACTTTTTTGTAGTTTTGTTTTAAAGATGTATATGAAACACCTACTCTAATAAAGAGTGAAGAAAATATCTTTTTTTTTTTTGGAATTTTCAAATAAGATCCCTGAAACAACAATAGGCTGCCTTCATATCTCACTCCCGAGAGAGGAGAATCAGGGGTGCGTAGTTCATCCAGATAAGACAATTAAGGATTAAATAACCGACTAAAACCTGACTTGAGAGACGCGACCATAAACAGAAGATGCAAAACAATAAAATCTTTTTGAGTTTTTAGTTTGAAACTTCACATAAGACTGACACCAACAACTATGAAAGAAAAATCTTTTTGGTATT
Source organism: Capsicum pubescens (assembly GCA_030864215.1). Lineage (NCBI taxonomy): Eukaryota > Viridiplantae > Streptophyta > Magnoliopsida > Solanales > Solanaceae > Capsicum > Capsicum pubescens. The sequence goes on from CM061549.1 coordinate 293,032,523, forward strand.
TTCATTATATGAAAAGTACAAAACTTCTACCATTTTTTAAAAATTTTTCTTTTATGAAAACTACTATGTATGAAAAATCTTTTTTTAAATTTTTTGAATTATGAATGATTACTAAAGAAATTAAACAAAAGAAAAATCTTTTTGATGCTTTTTTTGTATTTTTAGAAGATGGTGCAAATGGTGAAAAAACAAAACTTTTTGAATTTTTTTTATTTTTTTTGAGAAAATAAATGCAAAAGGTAAAAGAAAAAAAATATATCTTTTAAAATTTTTGGATTGTGAAGACAAAAGTCATAAAAAAACTATAAAAAAAAAACTGCGAAACCCTTTTTCGCTCTTTTTTTTTCGATTTTTCATTGCCTACACACTTTACTTCTAACATATACTTTTCCCTAATCAGTCCGTCAAATGACCACGTTACCCTCAAAGATGCAACATTTAGCACATAGGGATGCTGTAGAGGTGAGTCTCCTACAAAGGACCAAATGGGCCCCGCTAGGTCTCAATATGATGCACATAAGTATGAACTAAAGGCTGACCTACGCTGGGGTTCACTAACAAGGCTGTTCGGGAGAGTGTATAGTCGATAGCAGTTGCTTTGGCTGTCCACCTACTCCATACCAGCTGACGGCTCCCCCTTCTAAAATAAGGGTGACTCAACTATAAGTCGTGTACATAGAGTGTACTACAGAACTTGTTGTAGAAAGAATTGACTCGGGTTTTGCACATGATGCCAATTATAAAGCGGTAACACATAAGAGAAAAACTGTAAACAAAGAACACGTAGGCACTCAACAATGATAAAATAAACAACAAACGATAACACAAACAATGTTTACACACCCATAATGTCAAACTAAGCCGATACAACTCCAAAAAAATAAGCTCGAATTCTGTAAAGGTTCCCAGTAGAGTCGCCAGAGCTGTCACACTCCTTTTTTCACTCCCAAAAAGAATTAATTTTTTAAGTTTCGAAAGGGTTTTATTATTAAAGTGACAAAAGATGAAAATTGTTTCGAAAAAGGATTCATTAGTTTCAAAACTTAGAGTCACCACTTGGCATAAATCAGGTGTGCCAAGTCACCCGTGGATATCCTTTTTCAAAACGATTTTGACTCTATAAAACTGATCCGCGAACAGAGATTCTGGCTAAGGAATTCTGTTGGCCAAGGGGAAGGTGTTAGGCACCCCTCGATCCCATGGTTCGACCATGGTCACTTGGTGGAATATATCAGCTAATTTGGACACTATGAATGTATAAACCACACCAAACATAAATATAAAGATCATTCAAGCAAACGAATCCAAAAACAATGTCCAGTCCAATTATACAGTCCAAAATAGAAAAAGAATGCGAAAATGTAAATCCTATTCTACCCTACACTAATTTTATACTACGCTCCCATGCTACCCGATGCCTCGGGCCTTCATCACGGACGTCCTCCAAATACAAAATACTTTGGGACATTCCCCGACGAATAAATACAAGTGATCGTGGGGCATTCCCCGATTAAATGAATACATTTCCAAATGCAAGAACTAAAACCAAACCGTTCAACTCAAATTCCACATTCAAACATTCAACAAGAAAACTTATTCCTAAATTTTTGCCTACCCGAACCAACATTTGCCTATCCATTTCAACATATCATAATTTTATCACATTCCAACAATATTCATGCTCATTACGAATTAAAAAAAAACAACAATAAACCAAAGCTAATCTAAATTCAACTTTTTTATCAATTTCTCAATTTCATCCCCCAAATCCATTTTTAACCACAATATTAAACCAGTTCGACTATCAAATCACTTTTCAAAATCCGAAACCAAAAACACATACCCCAACAAATATTCAAATATTTAAGCATCCCAATCATTCATATCCACAACAACAATTAACATTTTGCTCGAAATATTTAAAACCGCACCACAAAATCATGATATTAACCAACTTCGATATAATAAAAAAGTAGAGTTGAGAGATGGACCTTTGAAGAATCGATTTCGTTGATAATAAAATCAAGAAAGCCCGGACTATAGAATTCCTAATAGGACCTCAACAATGACGAACTCTAACTCCGTATTGAAAAATTTGAGACCCAAAACTGAAGCTCCGTAAATCCAATCGAACCCAAAAACCGACACTGTTCACGTACTATTCAAGGCACTGTACACGGAACTGTTCTCGGCACTATTAATGGTACTTTTCACGATACTGTTTCTCTCTCGATTTTCTTTTCTCTCTCGCACGATTCTCTCTTCTCACCCTCGGTTTTTTTTATTTATTCTTCTTGTGAGGAAGATGATTTGGTGATTGTTGTTATTGTGGAGAAGATGATGATGAATGAATGAGCCTCCCCCTTTTTCCCTTTTAGAATTTTCCTTTTATATTTTTTATTTGGTTTTTCATTTTCTTTATTTATTATCCTATGTGGAAGCATATAATTGGTGACTTGTGGGAATAAGTGTGTGGCATGTGGAAAAGTTAGTGTGGCATGTGGAAAGATGAGGGTGGCATGTGGAAAAATAAGTAGGGTGTGTGCCTTTTGCATGTATCCAATGAAAAATGGAAAGTGAGGTGTTGAGGTGGCATAGTGAGGTGGCAAAGATGCTATATATTTAATTATTTTTAATTCTTTTTTTTTGGGAGAAATTATCAATTAAACAAAAGTATGGTAAGGTGAATAAATTAAAAATAAAAATAAAATAAAATAATTAAATTAAAAAAAAATTAAAAAAAATGATTAAAATATTTTCAGGAAAGGACAAAATTACGTGTCTACATCATGCCCCCTTTGGATGTAAATACATAGTATTTTCATACAAAGCAGTAGACAACGAGACAGAATTTTGTCCTGACCTTTATTCAAAAGCACGGAGCACGAGGAAGGAGGGAAACCAGGTCTTGACTTAAGACATCCTACCTACCCAAGTTATGAGGGAATTGAGTGACAGTTATGTCAAAGGATTGGAAGGAGATGGACTATGCCGAGTTAGAGAGTCGAGTGAGGTCCCATCGAGGTTTCGGTCCGCGACTCTATTATTACATCAAAAATAAAAATTACAAGTTAAAAACATAAATGAAATTACAAAATCCTATCTACGCAACTTCTGTTGGACTCTTGACTTGAGTTTCATCACCCTATTCATCAGGCGGGCTCCTGATTTGAAATTTCTTCAACTTGTTGCTTGATTTTCAATTTCATCACCCTGTTCTCTAGGTGGGCTCCTGACTTGCTATTTTCGATCTGTTGACTTTCATTTTCTTCACTTTGTTACTTGACTTTCAACTTCTTCACCTTGTTGCTTGACTTTCAATTTCTTCACCTTGCTGCTTGACTTTCCATTTATTCGCCATGTGCTTCGGGCGGACTTCTGAAATCACATCAAAACTAGAAAGAAAATTATCCCAAAAAAAATTATTGTAAAAAGAAAATCGTTTGCCAAAAAAGTAAAGTTCCAAAACAGATATTAATTTTTTTTATTTTTTCCCAGTTTACCATCAGAAGACTTTTGAGAAAGTCAGATCATACCTACTTGCATGTTGCAATAATGAATCAAGACTCTGACCAAGAAATGCATCTCTTGAGAGTAAAATTGAATGACCAAGACTAGGAAGTGCGTCTCCTAAGAATTAAAGTGAGGAATTCTGACTAGAAAGTGCGTCTTCTAGAGATAGAAGATTAAATTAAAAAGTATGTCACCTGAAAAATGAAAACTAACAAGGAAGTGCGTCTCATAAGGATTAAGTGCAATGACTTGACTAGAAAGTGCATTTTCTAGAAATCAAGGAGAATGGCTCGACTAAAAGGTACGTATTATAGGAATCAAAGGAAATGACTCGACTAAATGGTACGTCTTCTAGGGGTCAAGGGGAATGACTCGACTAAAAGGTACGTCTTATAGGAATCAAAGGGAGATGACTCGACTAAAAGGTACGTCTTATAGGAATCCAGGGAAATGACTCGACTAATAGGTGTGTCTTATAGGAATAAAGGGGGATGACTCGACTAAAAGGTACGTCTTCTAGAGGTCAAGGAGAATGACTCGACTAAAAGGTACGTCTTATAGGAATCGAAGGGAGATGACTCGACTAAAAGGTACATCTTATAGGAATCCAGGGAAATGACTCAACTAAAAGGTATTCCTTATAGGAATCAAGGGGGATAACTCGACTAAAAGTTACGTCTTTTAGGGGTCAAGGGGAATGACTCGACTAAAAGGTACGTCTTATAGGAATCAAAGGGAGATCACTTGACTAAAAGATATGTCTTATAGGAATCAAAGGGAATGACTCGACTAAAAGGTACGTCTTATAGGAATCAAAGGGAATGATTCGACTAAAAGGTACGTAGTCTAGAGGTTAAAAGGAATGACTCGACTAAAAGGTACGTCTTATAGGAATCAAAAGGAATGAATCGACTAAAAGGTACGTCTTATAGGAATCAAAGGAGATGAATCGACTTAAAGGTAAGTCTTACTAGGAATCAAGGGAGATGACTCGACTAAAAGGTACATCTTATAGAAATCAAAGGTGATTACTCGACTAAAAGGTACGTCTTACTGGGAACAAGGGAGATGACTTGACTAAAAGGTACGTCTTATAGGAATCAAAGGGAATGACTCGACTAAAAGGTACGTCTTATAGGAATCAAAGGGAATGACTCGACTAAAAGGTACGTATTCTAGGGGTGAAAAGGAATGACTCGACTAAAAGGTACATCTTCTAGGAGTGAAGGCTCAATTTAAGAAGTGTATCACCCAGCAAATGAAAACTGAAATCCCTAGACAAGAAAGTGTGTCTCCGAGGGATATAAGATGATGAATTTTTACCATGATTTAATTATCAGACCTGTCCAGCAACATTGCTTTCTGTATTTGTAAAAGTGAGAAATTACGGGCCTTGATATTTAGTCTTTGAAATCCTTAATTTGAAGGTAACATGTGTTCCTGTTTCATGCAGGGAAAGGTTGTGAGTTTAAAAACATGGTGGCTGGTTTGTGGCTTTGTCTTTTGTGGCAAACTCTCTTCATGCCGTCATCACATTTAACCTTGCTTGCAACCATTAGCATGCATCATTGACTTGCTGCATCATTGACCCAAACTCAGGTTTTTAAGAGTGACTCTGAAACAAACACAGTATTTCTGTTTTGCCATATTTCTCAGATAAACTCTTTGCGCCTTGGTATTTCCATGGGTTCCTAGAATTGTCTATTGACAAAAATTTTTGCATGTCCTTTTTCGGCTCACAATCATTTCTCTTTCATGTGCTGGCTATTGTCTTGCTTTGTGCAATTAAAGAAGCTAGTAGCCAGTTTTGAAATCTTTTCTCACTTGTTTTGACATAGACTTGACTCAAAGACAAGAGAAAAATGACAATGATTTTATTTGGATAACTGACTCAAGAAAAATAAAATATAACTGTAGAAAAGAAAGAAATGATAGTGAATGTCCCCATTGAAAACTATGAAAGAAAAGTTTATCTGAAAATGACAGTCAACTCTAATGATTATGACATGCATATCGGATTAAACTGCCTGATCTTTCCATCCAAAACTCTCACAAATTGTTGTTGAGTTAATGACCCTAAAAGTGAGTTGCTTTCTTGGGCCAATTGCATTCGGAGACCTCATTCGGCTAGTGGCGCCTTGAAGGGTTCTATGAAAATAAGCCTCTCACATATCTTTTTATCACCTCACCATTGCCTTATGGTATCCGAGAGGGTTTTTCACCAATAAAATTCCCTTATTTTCATTTCTCTCAACTCACAGTCATCTTACAGTGCCCGTGAGGGTTTTCACCGATAAGACTCTCTTATTTTCATTTCTCTCCGGATTCCTTATGCTGAGGAAGACAAGTAGTTCCCAAAATGCGTTATCCACAACCATTGCATGCTTAGCCTGAGCATTCTCGAGGATTGATCTGAAGGTTTTTCTTTGGTTGTAACTTGGCTTTTGAATAGGGTTAGAAAGAAAGAATGACATGGGGACCAAACGACACTTGAAGTGGGGTGGGACTTATAACTTTTGGAATCGACTCAAACAATGAGGATCAACTCATGCCCCAGTTTCTTTTGACTGGGCAATACTAAATTTTATTTGGTTGGACCGAGCCCTGAGTAGGGCAGCCTACGTATCTCATCCCCAAAAGAGGAGAATCAGGTCACGCGTAGTTTTGGCAGTTTGTTCTTTCACTTGATTCTATATTTTTTTTTGTTCACTCTTTTTCTCTTTGGGACTTTTCTGACATTATTTTTCTTGACACTCGTCTTTTCTTTCTTTTTCGACACATTTGTTTTTTGAATTTTGTTGACTCTATCTTGATTTCAAAAGAGGGGTATGAAAGAAAATAACACTAAGGCCCAAATGGGGTAAACAAATGATGACTCAATGTTTGGATAACAGAATAAAATGCTTTCGTCATATCAATTCTTAAAAATGCTAGTACATAGTAGGCAATGCGAAAGTGCACGATCAAGATCACTTATGAAATGTTTTACAACACTAACTTTCCCCAAGCATGTGTGTCACCTCTTTTTCTACACTTGCCCAGCATACAACTCCACTTTGTTGTACATTCCTCATGCTGAAGGACTCATGACTTCGTGGAGCTAATTTTCTTCCTGGTCCTTTTGACATAGGATCACAGATTCACTACTTGACCTAATTGAGATATGTCTTTCAATTGATGACCAAGTTATTCTCACGATTCTCAAAATAATAACCTTAATTTTCAAAGAAGGCTTCAAATCAGTGAAAACTAATGTTGAGGCAAATAATAATGGTCTTGATATTGGTTATGGGTTGGTGGGAGAAAATAATAATGAGAACAATGTTGTTGAGGGAAATTATGGTTTTGATATTGGTAATATGTTGGGTGGATCGGAGAACAGGCTAATGAGAACAGTATAATACTGAGGGAGATAGTGCTTGTGATATTGGTAATGTGGAGCGGAGAAAAGTCTGAGGACAATAATAATGATGATGAATTTGTTATGGGAGAAGATCTCTTAGTGCTCTTGCAAGGAGATTCAGATATGAGGGCTAAAGATCTTGGGGCATTGTTCACTTGAATAATGGGGTGGTATACTTTACTTTTGTTAATAATGGGTTCTTGAATAGGTGGTTTACTGATTGAAAAGTTTAAACAGGTGAGGTAGTAGTAGTTGATAGTGACAAGTCTCTTTATTGATGAAAAGGGCAAATATGACCCAACAGTAGGATAAAGTTTTCGTACATCTCAACCTTTTTGGACTCGACCCATGGGATCACATGGATACATTGATTGTTTTATAGGAAAATGGGTAAAAGACTATGTGGGTGTTCGCTTATAAGTTGGTTTGACCAACTTATAAGCAGTTTTATTCTTAAAGTAGTGTTTGATAAAAAATTTAATTGCTTAAAATAAGTTGATTTTAACTTTTTTTTAAGTTAAAATCTAGAAGCAGCAAGTACCAACTTTTTTTTTAGTTGCTTATAATTTATTTTAGTTGACCATGTAAATTATCTTTGTGTCCCTAACAATTATACCTTATTCCAATTTTACCCGTAGTCCTAATTTACCTCTTCTACCTTCACAACACACTTCACACACCACACTTCCATTTCTCTAAGAAAAAACAACGCCGCTGCCTCTCAACACAACAAATTTTCTTCAAGATTTTCTCATTGTTTGTTTTGTTATTGGAACTTTCCACATAAGTAAGTAATATGATATCATGAAGTATAAAATGTGGAATACCAACAAATGATAATACCATGAAATATAAAATGCGAAATAAATGGGCTGATTAGCCCCACTTTGATTAAGAAAAAAAAATATCATACTACGAAATCTTAATGTAACCATGAAGAAATAAATAATCTTTTAATATATAATTATATTTTTCAAATAAAAATATTCTACACTTTAAACTCTTAAAAAAAAAATTTTAGCGCACAAATCAATAGTTATTCATGAAAATATATATATATATATATATATATATATATATATATTAAAATACATAATAATTTTAATTTGAATCATTTTAGCAATAAAAATTAATAATAATCAACTCTATATATTATTAACAATTATAAGGGTATTTCAGTCATTTTAACAAAAAAAAGTGCTTAAAGGCATTATTTACCAAACACATCAATAACTTTTTTTCAGTTTCAGCACTTTTGTCCAAACACTTAAATGCTTATTTTTAAAATAAGTTCAACAGTTTCAAAAACACTTTTATAGAACTTTTTTTCAGCCGCTTTTTTTCAGCCTATCCAAACGGACTGTATCTTATTATCATTTTCATTTGACTATGTTGGAAAGAACTTGTGTAATTAACAGACCATTCTTTTTTAACCCTTTCTGTTTCATTTGTTGTAGCATGTGCTTCTCCATTTAATTCTCAATTTCAATGGTCAAAAATGATCAGCCCTTTGTGTTAAATGCTATTTGTTTCAATTAGTCATCGAGGTACAAAAACACTAGGTGGAAAGTTTTTTTCTATTTTTTAAAGTCTTGATGGATAGAGTAACGCATTGATAAGAGGTAAGAAATACCTTGTAAAATTAATCAAGGTGCGTAAAAGATGACCTTGACATACACCACAAATTACGAAAAAAAATTCTTGTTTGAATGAGCTTCAAAGTTACAAACTTTGCCAAGACTCAGTAGGTTAACCATTTGTTGGCCTTTTTATCTTTTGCCTCCTAAGAACAATATTGATATTCTTGTCCTTGTTAATTGTTCCGCTTTTTTTTTCACTTCGATCTTCTACACTTCTTTAAGATGCATACCGAAGGTCTATCTGAAACGGCCTGTACCTTCTCAAGGTAAGGGTAAGACCGCATACACACCACCTTCTCCAAATCCTACTTGCGGAATTATACTAAGTATGCTATTATTGTTCTACTGTTCACTTAACCGAACTTGTTGCTTGGCTGCATGATACACTACAAGCTCTCATGAAAACAAAAGATATCAATGAAAATATAATGACGATAAAAGTACACAATACTCCATATGAATTAAGATTACGAATTCACAGGCTCAACTAAATGATGAGCATTAATATGAGGGGATTGAGTTACTCGGTATCCGACCTGGTAGTAGGTATTTTGTAGAATTAGTTGCAAGTGTAATTTTCGTTGTTCCTCCATAAAAGGTCATAATATGCATCAAGCATAATGCAGAATTCTATAGAGGTTTGATTCTAATAAATGAATTTCTTAATAGGAAATATTTTTACCTTAGTGGACCTTGAACAATACGATTATTAGTTATCATGATTCTTTCATGTTTTCCTTTTTAAATGTCAGCTTATACCTTATGTATAAAACAAAGACACTTGACACTTTTATTATATGCATAGACTTCATTAACCATGTATATATGGATACCAATTGTCACACCTTTTTTTTGCTCGAAGGGTCGGAGTCGAAGGATTTTTCCAATTAACGTGACGGTTTTGAATATGGATTAATTTAATTTATAGAGTCGCCCCTTGAAATTGAGTTATGGTGTTCCAAGTTACCTTTTTGAATCCCTATTCAAAAGGAAATGACTCTTTTTATTGGTCTGCAAAAACAGAAGATCGGGTAAGGAATTTTGTTGACCGAGGGGAAGGTGTGAGGCACCCCTCGATCCCGTGGTTCAAGTACGGTCGCTTTATCAACTTATACTTAACTTAAACTATTCTGGATAAATTGTGTTTGTAGGCCTGGATTCGCTCAAATTTCTTATACCGATAATAGCTATCTATATCTTTTATATTAAATTAGTGAATGTTATTTTTCAAACAATCTTTGCCAAGGTGCATTATTGCATCCTTGAATTATTTTTAAACGTCTGAGAAAGATGCGTACGCCTCATTCTTAATTGAGACAAACATTTTAAGCACGCCTAAAGCTCATTTAGCGTAAAAGACATTTGCTCTTCTCTATCTTATAAACTCAAAACAATTTTATCTTACCTATTTTTACTCCTCTTTTTTTTTTTCGAATTTTCAATGTGTCTTGAAATAATTCGCAACTTTTTTCGCTCCCTTACAAATGGATTTTTCCTCTCTTTTCAGTTTATCAATTATGATTTATATATTTTTAAATCTTTTTAAGCGAAAAGGATTAATCTTACTCGTGCGAACAAATTATTAATGGTATAATACATAAATATGACCCTAAACTTGACACCAAATCATAACTTTGACCTTAAACTTTGATAGTGCACAAATAGGACCTTTAACTATTCAAAACCTGAACAAATATGACCTCCGAGTTTGCAACCCCCATGCGTGAGTTTCACTCGCGCCTACGTGGAAAGCTCATCCAATCACACGGTGCCACATCGTTAAAAGGGCTGACTTGGAGGGAGGTCATATTTGTGTAGTTTTAAAGGTCATATTTGTGCACTATCAAAATTTTGTTAAAATTATCACAATGAAGTTAACAAGAAAAGAAAAAAAGAGAAAAATAAAATAAAATAATTACCTAACAAATGTAAAATTGTTATCCACTTTTTTTCCTAATTTTTCTTTATCTTTCTTTTTTTTGCACATTTTCTCTAATATTTGTTTTTTTTAATACTTTCTGCCTCTCCTTTCTTTTTTCATTTTTGTCATTTGTCCACTTTTTTTTTTCTCTATTTTGTTTCTAACATTGTACGTGCATGGAAATTTAGTGGAGAAAATTGAAGGAAAGGTGTCTTTTAAGTCTTGAATGAAGGATTGGTGACATTGACCAACAGATAGGGTCAAACATCATTAGAAAACTTGATTAAGTTAATTTTGGACTTGATTAATATTTTTAAAACTTTCTAATCTTTTTAAAAATACAAATCAACCCAACCCACACCCCTCTTCAATTCCAATCAACCACTCTCTCTCTCCAGCTTCTCCCAACCAACAGTTCTGCAAAATTTCTCCCTTCAACCTCCGGCGACAAATAGTCGGGCGAGTTCCTTTTCGACTTTCAACTGTCATCGACGTGAATACTTCTCCGGCAACAACAACTTCGAGTAGGGTTATGTCCACCTTATGAGTTTTACGTATCTATTGTCTATGAGTTATGCGGAATTCAGACATGCATGCGCTTATAGAGATTCGTATTCTATGGTAAATCCTAGTATCTTTCGACCATCAAGGATTATATCACTTTAACTCTTTCGAGCTTAAAGCGTATACTAATGGTACGAATTCTCCAAGAGGTTAATCCAGTTACGGCACTAACTTTTAAACAGGGGTTGGTAGCCCTATTTCCTTGTCATTCTCTCTTTTCCAGACATGTAACTTTTCTTTCAAACAAGTTAATGCTATACTGGCGTATTCTATATGTTTGCAACCACAAGAATTCAATTAAGATGAAGAGAGTAATGATATAAGCAGCATACGTATCAAGAATTCACAAACTCATAGCAATAGATAGTATATCATAAGGCTTCCATAACCCTAACAGAGAAGTTTAGCTACTCATGAGCGCAATGGAGATCACAATAAACATCATCATCATATCAAAACTAGAATGATGTCACGTTGGAGAGGAGTGTGGCGTCACAACAAGGTTGACGTTTTTCCTCTTGGTGTTTCCCACGAGTTAGCGTTTTTCTATGTTAACAATTGTAACGTGAATTAGGAGCGGAAGTTGAGTGAAAAAGAATTGAATTAATGAATGAGTGAATAATAAAAAGCTTCGAATTAAATTGAATAACTGAATGCTGAAAAATTCAGCATTATAGGGTTTTTATAACATCCTTGTCCTAGTCCTACTGAAATAGGGTTTTTATCCTTTTCCTAGTTCTACTGGGTTACTGCATACTTGTCCTAATCCTACTAAGTTACTGCTGATCCCCCAAGTCTTTATAAATGCTGTTTTTGCCCGGAACAAGTTCTGCATGCATCACTTTCAGTCCACAAGTTTCCAGAAGCTGCCTTCCTTCTTACGTGAAGTTTCCTTTGGCATCCAACAGTCCATAAAATGCTGAAATCTTCATCATAAATACCTGAAATCTTGCTAATCATGTTGGTTAGTGCACTTACAGGAAAAAGGACTAAAAGTGTAGGAATTATATATTTTGTCCTCAAAACTTAGCTAAAATATGGGTACATTAAGCTGCTTTAGGCGTGTAAATACGCCTACAATCATTTTACAACACTAACTTGCCCCAAGCATGTGTGCCACCTCTTTTTCTACACTTGTCTAGCATACAACTCCACTTTGTTGTACATTCACCATGCTGAAGGACTCATGACTTCATAGATCTAATTTTCATCCTATTCCTTTTGACATAGGATCACACATTCACTACTTGACCTAATTGAGTCAACTTGATCACCAAGTGCCCCAACACTCTATCTATTTTCTCAGATGCTCTCTTTTTCTAACTTTAAACCTCTGATTCAATGTTTCATGGTTAAGTTGGATTTTAAGATCTGACTGAAAAATTTGCTAGCATGTCATATCACTAGAATCAACATAAAATATACTGTAGAAAGAAAACAAACAAATGATACATATTTAAACACAAAGGAAAAGGGACAATTCATTTAGTTGAAATAAAAGATAGAAGGGTTTGAACATAAATGACAAAAGGACAAAACAAGATAGATCCCAAACTACAACCCTGAAATAATTCGAAAAACAGAAAAGAAAACAAAACAAACTACAATACCTCTTCCTAGTAGGGAGAGGGGTGACTTCTTAATTGCTCAGCCAGACAACTTAGCCACTGGTTTGCATATCAGCATGACTAGAACTTCCCTCACTATCTATGTTCTGCACCATAATTGATCCAACTTGAATCATCTTTTCAATTTCTCTTTTCAAATCTCGACAATCTTCAATACTATGACCCTGAGCATCAGAATGATACGTACATCGTACATTAGGATCAAAATTTATTGAACGCCGATTTAGAGTGCACCCAAGAAGAGGAGTGATCATGCACCATTGTACCAATCTCTGAAATAAACTGGCATACGACTCTCCAATTGGTGTGAAACTATCTCTCGACTTCTGCCTCATTTCATCATTTGGCTTGGATCGAAAATCAAGCTTAGAAGGGTTTTGGTATGTTTGTGGAGTTCGAGGATGGCTCTGAGTAGTTGGTGTGTTCCACTGTGGGTAAGTTGGGGGTGAACATATGGCTGTGCGTTATATACCAGATATGGAGGTGGAGGAGCAAATTATAATGGATTTTGGGAGTGATTATGTGATGTTTGGATATGAACTTGGGTTTTTGCCTGATAGTGACGACGACAGGGTCTTCTTGATCGTTCCCGCTGTCTAACTACAATAGAAGATGCAACTTCCTCATTATTTTTCTCCTCAAAACTTCTTGAACCCTTTTGAATTGCTTGAGTAGTCGCTTTCAATGTTGCAAAACTCACAATGCGACCCGTCTTAATTCCCTCTTCTATCATCTCCCCCATTTTAAGGACCTCAATAAATGACTTGCCCAATGTAGGTAATAAGTGTTGATAATATGTTTCATCCTGGGCTTGAGTAAACACCTCCACTATTTGGCTTTCTTTCATTGGCGGTATCACTCTAGCAGCTTGTTTGCGCCATCTGATCGCATACTCCCTGAAGCTCTCAGTATTCTTCTTCTTCTTTATACTAGTTAGGGATTTTTCATTAGGGATCAACTCCATATTGTATTGAAATTGTTTAACAAATTCATTAGATAGGGCATCCCAACTAATCCACTTGTCGATGTCTTGGTCAACAAACTATTTCAAAGCTAGGCTTGAAAGACTCTCCCCGAAATAAGCCATGAGTAGTTCTTCCTTCCCTCCAGCGCCTCTTAATTGGTTACAATAGCGTCTCAAATATGCCACTGGGTCCCTATGTCTATAATATTTCTCAAACTTTGGCATTTTAAAGCCAGGAGGAAGGTTGACACCTGGAAACATGTATAAGTCCTTATATGAGACACTTTTATAACCCCCAAGTCCTTGCAAGTTCTTCATAGCCAGTTCCAAACTTCTCAATTTTTTGGTCATTTCCTCTTGTTCTTCTGTCATAACAGGCTTCTCAGTGTTAGGAGAAAATTTAGGCGGGTGAGTGTTACCATAAACACCAGTCAACTTGAATGTAGGCTAGAAAGTGTAACACTGATCACCAGTAATATTCAATACAGGCTCTCTTGTAGAGTAGGGAGGCACAACTTGTGGATGAACATCAAAAGTAGGAGCTTCAGGCGGGGGTAGCATGATGTTAGGCGTATTTACACGCCTAAAGAACCTTAATTTACCCATATTTTAGCTAAGTTTTAAGGACAAAATATATAATTCCTGCACTTTTAGTCCATTTTCCTGTAAGTGAGCTAACCAACGTGATTAGCAAGATTTAAGGTATTTATGATGAAGATTTCAGCATTTTATGGACTGTTGGACGCCAAAGGAAACTTCACATAAGAAGGAAGGCAGCTTCTGGAAGCTTGTGGACTGAAAGTGATGCATGGAGAACTTGTCCCGGGCAAAAATAGCATTTCTAAAGACTTGGGGGATCAGCAGTAACTTAGTAGGATTAGGACAAGTATGCAGTAACCCAGTAGGACTAGGACAAGGATAAAAACCCTATTTCAGTACGACTAGGACAAGGATGTTATAAAAACCCTATTTGCTGAATTTTTCAGCAAGCTTTTATTATTCACTCATTCATTAATTCAAGTCTTTCACATTCGACTTTTTCTCCTAATTCACGTTACAATTGTTAACAGAGAAAAATGATAACTTGTGGGAAACACAAAGAGGAAAAACGTCAATCTTGTTGTGACGCCACACTCCTCTCCAACGTGACATCATTCTAGTTTTGATATGATGATGATGTTTATTGTGATCTCCGTTGCGCTCATGAGTAGCTAAACTTCTCTGTTAGGGTTATGGAAGCCTTATGAGATACTATCTATTGCTATGAGTTTGTGAATTCTTGATACGCATGCTGCTTATATCATTACTCTCTTCATCTTAATTGAATTCTTGTGGTTGCAAACATATAGAATACGCCAGTATAGCATTAACTTGTTCGAAAGAAAAGTTATATGTCTGGAAAAGAGAGAATGACAAGAAAATAGGGCTACCAACCCCTGTTTAAAAGTTAGTTCCGTAACTGGATTAACCTCTTGGAGAATTCGTGCCATTAGTATACGCTTTATGCTCGAAAGAGTTAAAGTGATATAATCCTTGATGGTCAAAAGACACTAGGATTTACCGTAGAATACGAATCTCTATAAGAGAATGAATGTCTGAATTCCACATAACTCATAGCCAATAGATACGTAAAACTCATAAGGTGGACATAACCCTAACTTACAATTCTCATTGATTAAACCCTACTAAACATTCCGTTTTTACTTTGCTATTTTGATAATTTTACTTCACGCATAAAATCCCCCCTTTATCCGCAGAACTTTCACCAAAAGTCTACTAATCGTTGCATACTTAGTGACCGAGTATTCCCTGTGGGATTCAACACCCAACCCAGTTGGGTTCTATATTTGACGATGACCGCTTACACTCTTACGAGAGCTGTAGTTTGAGCGTTATCAAATTTTGGCGCCGTTGCCGGGGAATACGTTTGTCAACTAAGTTTGTGATAGTTACTAGACCCTTTGGTCAAAGATTCTCGTATTTTACTTTTAGTTGTTGTTTTTGTTTTATTCAGGTTTGCTTGAGTGCATGCCAAACACTCGAAGTTCAGGTCAACCGTTATTACCTATAAATCCTGATCCTCAACTTATTGGCAGAATGGATGCACAACGTGACATTGACAGAAGGGAAGCTCAATAGGAGCAGGCTAGACTAGCTGCACTGGAAGCTGCTCAAGTGCATCAACAGAATATTGATAACCCAGGTCGGGCAACAAATCCTGATGATGAGGACCTGGGTGATGAGGAGTTACTTAATCCACGGCGTGCAGATGAAGTGGCAACACCTATGCACAGGAGAGATCGTCAAGATAGAATGAGACCTGACCGCCGAGCTGTGCAGGCTTCTTTTGATGATGATGATGATGATCTTGATGGAGCTGGTGCCACAGGGGCTATTATTCCTCCACCCTTGGCACCCGGAGCTAAGTTCAATATCACTAGAACCATGATTCATTTATTGCAGCTTAAGGGTTTATTTGGTGGACTTGCAGGCGATGATCCGAATATGCATCTGATCAACTTTATTTCAACATGCAAGTCGTTTGACAATCCAGGAGTTGGGCAGAATGCAATTCGGCTATGCTTATTTCCATTGTCTCTATCTGGGGAGGCAACTCTATGGTTGAATGGGCTAACTCCTGATTCTATTAGTAATTGGAGGCAAC
The DNA here is from genome assembly GCA_030864215.1 of Capsicum pubescens. Taxonomy (NCBI): domain Eukaryota; kingdom Viridiplantae; phylum Streptophyta; class Magnoliopsida; order Solanales; family Solanaceae; genus Capsicum; species Capsicum pubescens. The sequence continues at coordinate 293,048,821 of CM061549.1, forward strand.
TGAAAGACACTTTCCTAGAAAGATTCTTTCCGCCATCCAAGAGAGCCCAATTATGGGATGATATCAGCAATTTTCGACAGCTTCCAACTGAAGCTCTCTACGAAACATGGGTGAGGTTCAAAAAGAAGCTTATGCGGTGCCCAAATCATCATATGACCAATGTCCACTTGATGGAGATATTATACAGGTCTTTGAATTCAGTGACTAAACCAGTGGTTGATAATGCTGCAGGAGGGTCATTCATGGACCTTACTTTTGTTCAGGCAAGTGATATGTTAGATCGTATGACAAAGCAAAGTAGAGCTTGACATACCAGGGATTCAGAGGTAGCAAGCTCTACCATATCTATTGGCATGACTGTAGAATAAAGGTGAAGAGAAGAGGAACGTGATCAAGATATGGCGCACATGAAAACACAGATGGATCTTTTTACCAAGCATTTACTATCAGGGAAGATCGAAAAAGTAAAAGCGGTTGCGTCAAAAAGAAGAGACGAATCCGATTCTGAGGAAGAAGCTAACTACTTAAATAATCAGAGGGGTTTCCGAGGCAATGCCCAAGGAAACCAAGGTCGGAACTATTATGATAAATCTGGAAACAAGGACCGATATCAAGGTAGTTGGAAGAATAAGACTAACAGGAGTGGTTTGTATATTCCTCCTGGAAATCGTGAGGCCGCGGCATCTGGTTCGGGGAAGATGTCTATGGAAGATATGATGGCAAAGCTGCTGAAAGGAGTGGAGGCAACTAATACGGGAGTGAATGAGGTGAAGAACGATTTGTCTTCAATAAATCAATTGGTTAACTCACATTCCACTTCAATAAAACAGCTGGAGCAGCAATTGAGTCAACTTTCAGCGGCATTCAATCAAACAAAAGATGGAACACTACCTAGCGACACAGTGCAAAATCTGAGGAATGATGGATCATGTATGGCTATTACTACCCGAAGTGGTAAAGTGTTGGAAAATCCATCTAAAGGCAAGCAGGTAGTTGATGATATAACGGATAATGTTATTGATGCAGAATGTGAAGAGGCCGAAGAAGCTGAAGAATGTGTTTATGACGTCACCCCTAGACGTCTGCAGCCTGAAAAGATTGATAGTTGGAAGAAAGGTAAAAAGAATGTGGTGGAGAAAACTATTCCCCTTCCACCACCACCTTTTCCTCAGAGACTGAAGAAGAAGGTTGACGACACTCCTTAAAAGGTTGATAATCGGAAGCAAGATAAAAAGGAAGTGGTGGAGAAAACAATTCCCCTTCCACCACCACCTTTTCCGCAGAGACTGAAGAAGAAAGATGATGATACCAGGTTCAGTAAATTCATGACTATGTTGAAGCAGCTGACTATTAATGTTCCTTTGGTGGAAGCGCTAGAGAAGATTCCTGGATAAGCTAAATTCATGAAGGACCTTTTGACAAAGAAGCGGGCAGTAAGCTATGAGCTGGCAGATAATGTTCATCATTGCAGTGCAATAGCTACAAGATCGCTAGTTCAGAAAAAGGCAGATCCTGGTGCTTTCACTATTCCTTGCACGATTGGATCATTGGATTTTTCTAAGGCGTTGTGCGATTTGGGAGCTAGCATCAATTTGATGCAGCTATCCGTGTACAAAAAGTTGGGGTTAGGTGACCCTACACCAACTAATATGCGGCTCGTAATGGAAGATAGGTCGGTAAAACGACCTGTGGGTATCTTGAATGATATGTTGGTGAAGGTTTCCACCTTCATCTTTCCTGCAGACTTTGTTATTTTGGATTGCGCGGTGGATTCTGAAGTTCCCATAATCTTGGGATGCCCTTTCCTCGCAACTGGAAGTGTGCTTATCGACTTAAGAGCTAATGAGCTTTTATTTCGAATGAATGACGAAGTGGTCCATTTTGATGTATGCAAAGCAATGAAACAGCCCAGCGATATGAATATGTTCTCTGTAGATGATGTTTATTATGAGGATGATAAAGAATTATCTGTAGAGAAACAGCTTACTGTTGAGTCACTATCTGATGTGCTACTGAATTTTGAACGTGAGGAGGCTGAAGAACAAGAAGAAACCGTTCGTGCTCTAACAGGAATAAGGTCCTATTCTCATGATCCTAAGAAGTTGGGCCTTGATCTTAAGAATCAATCTTCACCAACAGCGAAGACTTCCATTGAAGAGATACCAGCTCTAGAATCGAAAGATCTCCCCAGTCACCTAAGGTATGCATTTTTGGGAAGTGGAAATACACTTCCGGTGAGTGTTGTGGCTGATTTAGGTGAACAGCACGTAGAGGCTCTCATCTCTTCTCTGAAGAGGTACAAGAGAGCCATTGGTTGGTCTATTGATGATATAATTGGTATCCCACCTGGGATATGTATGCACAAGATGCATCTCGAAGAAGATTGCATGCCCATAATTAAGCATCAGCGTCGTCTGAATCCATTCAGAAAATGATGCACCAAATATCTCGATGAAGTCTAAGTAATCGAGATAACTATGTCGTGCCGCGACAATAAATCAAGCGCTTGGTGGGAGGCAACCCATCGTTTTTAATTATTTTTGTTGTTTTTGTTTTCCTAGGATTTTGTCGAGCCACGACCAAAAATAAGGCGTTTGATGGGAGGCAACCCATCTTTCTAATCGTTTTTGTTGTTTTTGAGTAAGTGTAGGTGGAAGACGTATAAAGGAGGAACTTGGTCTCAACTTTTGATTTGGAAGTATTGCATGTTGAAGGTGGTAAGTTGGGAATGAAGAAGCAAAAGGCTATGAGTTAGGCATTGCCTATGAAAATCTAGGCAACGAACAAGGCAAGGCCTAAGCTATGGACTAAGCTCTCTGAATCTAGAATGTCATGGCATAGGCGTCGCCTATGCCTAACAATGCCATAGCATAGGCTCCGCCTATGCAAAATCCCTTTGTCTCTGAATCTTGAATGCCATGGCATAGGCGCCGCCTATGCCTAACAATGCCATAGCATAGGCGCCGCCTATGCTCAACTAGGCTTTGCAAAAGGTGCTGCCTATGCTGACTTTTTGGTCTCCTAATCCGATTCCAAACGGGTCAAAACCCAACCCAAGCTTGCCCTATAAATAGAACCTTAGTCTTAGAAAAAAAATGCATTGCAAATTCAACCTAAGCGCCGCCTACCTCTCCAAAATCTCTCAAATATTTTCCTTTTTCTCTTTTAACTTTGCAAGAACATCTTCTGAGGCCATCAACCAAGTAAGTACTTCTTTGCTCTTATTTTATATTCCGTAAAGTACTACACCACTACGCCTATAATAAATTGTTAAATCTTGAAGTAGTGTTGGTGATTTGAATATGGTTGACTTGTTGTGATACAACTAAGTGAGTGAAAGAATACGTAAGGATGTTCTAGACTTGGTTCCAACCTGAATTTGATTTTGATACACTGTCATACTTTTGCGGAAATGACATGGTCAAGAAAATTGCATAATCTTGTAACTAGAAAGCTTTCATGTTCGAATGACTTGTTCATCGAGATGAAAATCATGGTTGACTACAAACATACGATGTTGTGATTATTTCTAATGCCATAACTTGATTCAATCTCTATGTAGTAGTCTTGCTCAAAAGGTACATCAATCCAAACATGAAAGTATTGCCATGATTTCATGAAATAGAATCAAAAAAGGGATAGTTAAGATGACAAGAAAAGTATGACTGCACTGATTATATTGTTGGAACATAACACCTAAACGTATATCGATAAAGTCTGTGTAATCGACATCTTTCACTTAATTAGTTTATCACAACAAATTAAGTGTGGGGTGGTACCACTACTATTTGTTTGTCGATTGTATCTACCGAGATGAAGCTAACATAACTATTATTTTAATCGCAGGTACAATGGCACCAAAAGGTCGACCCGGAAAAGAAAAAGCATATACCTCACAGAAAGGCCAGAAAAGGAGAAGAAAAGAGCAAGCTGAATCCTCCTCGCTGTAAATACCTCGACGCATGTACGGGATAAAATGGGTCCTAGAGGAGGAAGGAAAGGAGTGGTACAAGAACAATAAAGTAAAAAAATATGTTCATGTGGAGTTGATACAACAGGAGAGCCTAGCAAAGAAAGAACCCCACATTTTGGCTAAAATCATGGCGCTACATCTTGATTTCATTTTCCAAGATATGGGAGAATGCAATCTTGATCTAACCCGAGGATTCTATGCCAATTGGTCCCCAAAGACTACCGGAAGTGAAGTGAAGATTCGGGGCCAAGTCTTGTAACTGAATGCGGAGTTCTTCAACTCTTTTCTGGGTCTTCCATCTTTGGATCCATCACCGCTCAAGGAGCTTTATCGCAGACCTCCATACAGGGGAATCAGACACACACTATGCGGAACAAGATCAATGGCACAGTGGAGTCGTCACAAGGATACCGGTCGGCACAATACCTTCCCGTATGCCTCCTTGAACAGAGAAGCTCGGATATGGTTGCGGATAGTCAATTATTGCCTGATTCCAGGGTCACAGTACACAAAGATCACACGTGATAGAGTGTTCTTAGTGTACGCTTTAATGACGAACATCCCCATCAACATTGGGGCGATTATTCGATCTTCAATGCGTAAGGCCAGGCTGCACAAGAGGTCCCACTTCAGCTTTGGCAATCTGTTGAATGCGATATTGAGGAAGGAGGACATCGAAGAGGAACCTGCAGATCATAAGCTTCCACACAACCCGAAGAAGGTTGACCTCACAAAGGTTAAAGATGCTGAATCCATGCATGGCGTCAACCTAACCACTGCAGAAAGACATGCTCGCGACGAAAGCTTCTCCCGCCATTTATATGGCATTATGAGGTTTACCATGATGAGCGGGGGTCATGTTCCAACTGCTGCAGAGCTCCAACTGTTGGATTATGACTACCCAATGAATGAGCATACGAGGGCGATGTGTGGAGTAGGTGTATATTTTTAGGAACCTCTTGATGATGACATGCCAACCGATGATGATCGACGAATGCCAGACTCCGACGTGGAGGAGAAATCTGATGACGACGACTCTGATGATGATTCCGATGCAGGGGGTATGACCCCAGACATAGAGGATAAGTCCGACTAATCAGGTTCTTCTTATTTATTTTCCACTGAGGGAAGTGTGTCCCGTCTAAGTGTGGGGTGCTGGTATTTGTATTCTATACTTCTTTATCTGCATTTGCATTTATTTATGTTTGTTTGTTTTGTTTGTTAGTAGTTAAATTTTAGAAAAAAAAATCATAAAATTGTTCTGATAGGCAGCATGGTATTATGACAAGAGTCTATGATAAAATCATTACTATTGAGACATTTAGGCTCTAAATGTGACTCAGTATGTGATAATTGTGTGGGTTAATTCCTTCATCTATTGGGTCAAGAGTCTATACTGCTCCTAATAAAGTCGACCATGTGCCTTGTGTGTGTGAGATGATAGTATATTCTATGTTTGTGGCTGATGCTAGAACTTGCCCGGTGTGTGTGTAAAGCGAAATAAAGAGTGTGAGTTTAGGAGATGATTTAGGCATTTCTTTGACAACCTGTGATTGTTTACCTTCTTTTTACCTACCCGTGGACATTACCCTAGTCAACCCTTTTGAGCCTTTAAGCCATTTTCTTTGAAAGCCTCATATGTAGCCTAATCCATTTTTTAAGACCATAATTTGATCCAAATTCCTAAGTGCTTTAAATGGTAAAGTCATGTGACAAAATAAAAGGAAATTGGGTGAGAGTGATGCCTTAAAGTGAATTGGTACTTGAATTTGTTATGAAAAAGAATGGCTATTATAGAGGTGTGTTATAAAAAAAATGAAAAATGAAATGAAAAAGAAAAATACAAAGTTGATTCTATTTGAAATTGAATAACAAAAGAGGTGAGAAGGGGTGGTAGATTAAAAGAAAGTAGAAAAGTCGTTTGGAAAAAAGTGTAAATAGCATAATGTGATGTATTAAAGCGCTTAGGGAACTTAGTCACTATTTCTGGCCAAAATAGTCCTACCCATCCCTTAGCTTACATTACAACCTGTAAAGACCTATTTGATCCTAAGCTTAGCATTCTGATATTAGTAGAGCATTACACTAAGGGCAAGCCTATGGTCATCAGTTGCAACATATGAATTCTTTGTGAGAGTGAGAGGAAGGATAATCTTATACCCATGTTTTGAAAAATGAAATACTTGTGAGTAATTATAGGTGATATATTGTGAGACACACATGGTTGATGAGTTTTGGGTAGTCTTGTATGACTCTTTGTTCCTTAACTTTTGAATACAAATTAACCATCATCACGAGTCTATGTTGGAGGTTGAATTGTTTCTAGAAGTGATTAGAAAACTACTCTTTGTTAATAATTGTTGTGCCTGTCTTGATGAATATTTTGTGTTGTTACTGTGAAACCCTAAGTAGATGTTTATATGGACATGATATATTGTCCGAGGACGAACAAAGCTTTAAGTGTGGGGTGTTGAAGTTAGGCGTATTTACACGCCTAAAGCACCTTAATTTACCCATATTTTAGCTATGTTTTAAGGACAAAATATATAATTCCTGCACTTTTAGTCCATTTTCCTATAAGTGAGCTAACCAACGTGATTAGCAAGATTTAAGGTATTTATGATGAAGATTTCAGCATTTTATGGACTGTTGGACGCCAAAGGAAACTTCACGTAAGAAGGAAGGCAGCTTCTGGAAGCTTGTGGACTGAAAGTGATGCATGGAGAACTTGTCCTGGGCAAAAACAGCATTTCTAAAGACTTGGGGGATCAGCAGTAACATAGTAGGATTAGGACAAGTATGCAGTAACCCAGTAGGACTAGGACAAGGATAAAAACCCTATTTCAGTAGGACTAGGACAAGGATGTTATAAAAACCCTATTTGCTGAATTTTTCAGCAAGCTTTTATTATTCACTCATTCATTAATTCAAGTCTTTCTCATTCGACTTTTGCTCCTAATTCACGTTACAATTGTTAACAGAGAAAAACGCTAACTTGTGGGAAACACCAAGAGGAAAAACTTCAACCTTGTTGTGACTCCACACTCCTCTCCAACGTGAGATCATTCTAGTTTTGATATGATGATGATGTTTATTGTGATCTCCGTTGCGCTCATGAGTAGCTAAACTTCTCTGTTAGGGTTATGGAAGACTTATGAGATACTATCTATTGCTATGAGTTTGTGAATTCTTGATACGTATGTTGCTTATATCATTACTCTCTTCATCTTAATTGAATTCTTGTGGTTGTATACATATAGAATACGCCAGTATAGCATTAACTTGTTCGAAAGAAAAGTTACATGTCTGGAAAAGAGAGAATGACAAGGAAATAGGGCTACCAACACCTGTTTAAAAGTTAGTGCCGTAACTGGATTAACCTCTTGGAGAATTCGTACCATTAGTATACGCTTTAAGCTCGAAAGAGTTAAAGTGATATAATCCTTGATGGTCGAAAGACACTAGGATTTACCATAGAATACGAATCTCTATAAGAGCACGCATGTCTGAATTCCGCATAACTCATAGCCAATAGATACGTAAAACTCATAAGGTGGACATAACCCTAACTTACAATTCTCATTGATTAAACCCTACTAAACATTCTGTTTTTACTTTGCTATTTTGATAATTTTACTTCACGCATAAAATCCCCCCTTTATCCGCAAAACTTTCACCAAAAGTCTACTAATCGTTGCATACTTAGTGACCGAGTATTCCCTGTGGGATTCGACACCCAACCCAGTTGGGTTCTATATTTGACGACGACCGCTTACACTCTTACGAGAGCTGTAGTTTGAGCGTTATCATAGCACCGCAAAACTATGAATTGAAGGTGGAGCCGAGTATGTGGTAGTCTTGGATTGGGGAGTGATAAAATGAACATTGGAAGTGGTTGGATATTGTTTCCCCGGAGTCGATCCTGATGCATGTTGTGGCATATCAACAAAAATAAAAATTGTGTATGTTACACGAGAGGCAAGCTAGAAAGATATCTCAGATTATCAGTGGGAACTGGAGGAGGCGGCAACCCATTAGCCCAAGCTCGATGCATTTCTATCATTTGCTGCCTTAATTTCCGAATCTCTTCATTATCTCCTAAATTCTCATTTCCCGAACTCCCTATCTGATTAGTGACAACAAACTCGATATCCTTGTTGGCCATAACTTTCTCTGTGACTTGGTGCAATATGGAGGACCAGCCAAAATGCCACAAACCAACCACCTTAAACTAACTGAACAAGAGATAGCAAATGTGTTAGAATTTAACACTTTTTTTTCAAAATCTTTTTTTCTCTTTTTGAAAAGGTTACCGAACCCAAGAGGGGTTCCTACGTATATCACTCCCGAGAGAGGAGAATCAGGTGTGCGTAGTTCGTGAAGTCTTGCCAAAATAGCCAATTAATTTTTTTCTTTCTTTTTCTTTTTTCTTGAAACTTTAAAAAGAAAAGGAAATAATAAATTGTCAAACGAATTGACGAAATTTTTTTGCATTTTTCAAGTTTAAACTCCCTATACAAAATGAAACCTATGATTACCAAAGAAAGATCTTTTTGGGTTTTCGATTTTGAATTTCATAAGAAAAATGAAACTTGAACCTATTAAAGGAAAAAAAAAATTTGTAGTTTTGTTTTAAAGATGTATATGAAACACCTACTCTAATAAAGAGTGAAGAAAATCTCTTTTTTTTTTGGAATTTTCAAATAAGATCCCCGAAACAACAATAGGTTGCCTTCATATCTCACTCCCGAGAGAGGAGAATCAGGAGTGCGTAGTTCATTCAGATAAGACAATTAAGGATTAAATAACCGACTGAAACTTGACTTGAGAGACGCGACCACAAACAGAAGATGCAAAACAATAAAATCTTTTTGAGTTTTTAGTTTGAAACTTCACATAAGACTGACACCAACAACTATGAAAGAAAAATCTTTTTGGTATTTTCATTATATGAAATGTACAAAACTTCTACCATTTTTTTAAAAAAATTCTTTTATGAAAACTCCTATGTATGAAAAATCCTTTTTTAAAATTTTTGAATTATGAATGATTACTAAAGAAATTAAACAAAAGAAAAATCTTTTTGATGCTTTTTTTGTATTTTTAGAAGATGGTGCAAATGGTGAAAAAACAAAACTTTTTGAATTTTTTTTATTTTTTTTGAGAAAATAAATGCAAAAGGTAAAAGAAAAAAACTATATTTTTTAAAAAATTTGGATTGTGAAGACAAAAGTCATAAAAAACTATAAAAAAAAACTACGAAACCCTTTTTCGCTCTTTTTTTTTCGATTTTTCATTGCCTACACACTTTACTTCTAACATATACTTTTCCCTAATCAGTCCGTCAAATGACCACGTTACCCTCAAAGATGCAACATTTAACACATAGGGATGTTGTAGAGGCGAGTCTCCTACAAAGGACCAAATGGGCCCCGCTAGGTCTCAATATGATGCACACAAGTATGACCTAAAGGCTGACCTACATTGGGGTTCACTAACAAGGCTGTTCGGGAGAGTGTATAGTCGATTGCTTTGGCTGTCCACCTACTCCATACCAGCTGACGGCTCCCCCTTCTAAAATAAGGGTGACTCAACTATAAGTCGTGTACATAGCGTGTACTACAGAACATGTTGTAGAAAGAATTGACTCGGGTTATGCACATGATGCCAATTATAAAGCGGTAACACATAAGAGAAAAACTGTAAACAAAGAGCACGTAGGCACTCAACAAAGATAAAATAAACAACAAACGATAACACAAACAATGTTTACACACCCATAATGTCAAACTAAGCCGATACAACTCCAAAAAAATAAGCTCGAATTCTGTAAAGGTTCCCCAGTAGAGTCGCCAGAGCTGTCACACTCCTCTTTTCACTCCCAAAAAGAATTAATTTTTTAAGTTTCGAAAGGGTTTTATTATTAAAGTGACAAAAGATGAAAATTGTTTCAAAAAAGGATTCATTAGTTTCAAAACTCAGAGTCACCACTTGGCATAAATCAGGTATGCCAAGTCACCCGTGGATATCCTTTTTCAAAACGATTTTGACTCTATAAAACTGATCCGCGAATAGAGATTCCGGCTAAGGAATTCTGTTAACCGAGGGGAAGGTGTTAGGCACCCCTCGATCCCGTGGTTCGACCACGGTCACTTGGTGGAGTATATCAGCTAATTTGGACCCTATAAATGTATAAACCACACCAAACATAAATATAAAGATCATTCTAGCAAACGAATCCAAAAACAATGTCCAGTTCAATTATACAGTCCAAAATAGAAAAAGAATGCGAAAATGTAAATCCTATTCTACCCTACACTAATTTTATACTACGCTCCCATGCTACCCGATGCCTCGGGCCTTCATCACGGACGTCCTCCAAATACAAAATACTTTGGGACATTCCCCGACGAATAAATACAAGTGATCTCGGGGCATTCCCCGATTAAATGAATACATTTCCAAATGCAAGAACTAAAACCAAACCGTTCAACTCAAATTCCAAATTCAAACATTCAACAAGAAAACTTATTCCTAAATTTTTGCCTACCCGAACCAACATTCGCCTATCCATTTCAACATATCATAATTTTATCACATTCCAACAATATTCATGCTCATTACGAATTAAAAAAAACAACAATAAACCAAAGCTAATCTAAATTCAACTTTTTTATCAATTTCTCAATTTCATCCCCCAAATCTATTTTTAACCACAATATTAAACCAGTTCGACTATCAAATCACTTTTCAAAATCCGAAACCAACAACACATACCCCAACAAAGATTCAAACATTTAAGCATCCCAATCATTCATATCCACAACAAAAACTAACATTTTGCTCCAAATATTTAAAACCGCACCACAAAATCATGATATTAACCTACTTCGATATAATAAAAAAGTAGAGTTGAGAGATGGACCTTTGAAGAATCGATTTCGTTGATAATAAAATCAAGAAAGCCCGGACTATAGAATTCCTAATAGGACCTCAACAATGACGAACTCTAACTCCGTATTGAAAAATTTGAGACCCAAAACTGAAGCTCCGTAAATCCAATCAAACCCAAAAACCGACACTGTTCACGTACTATTCAAGGCACTGTACACGACACTGTTCTCGGCACTGTTAATGGTACTGTTCACGATACTGTTTCTCTCTCGATTTTCTTTTCTCTCTCGCATGATTCTCTCTTCTCACCCTCGGGTTTTTTTATTTATTCTTCTTGTGAGGAAGATGATTTGGTGATTGTTGTTATTGTGGAGAAGATGATGATGAAAGAATGAGTCTCCCTCTTTTTCCCATTTAGAATTTTCCTTTTATATTTTTTATTTGGTTTTTCATTTTCTTTATTTATTATCCTATGTGGAAGCATATAATTGGTGGCTTGTGGGAATAAGTGTGTGGCATGTGGAAAAGTTAGTGTGACATGTGGAAAGATGAGGGTGGCATGTGGAAAAATAAGTAGGGTGTGTGCCTTTTGCATGTATCCAATGAAAAATGGAAAGTGAGGTGTTGAGGTGGCATAGTGAGGTGGCAAAGATGCTATATATTTAATTATTTTTAATTATTATTTTTTTGGGAGAAATTATCAATTAAACAAAAGTATGGTAAGGTGAATAAATTAAAAATAAAAATAAAATAAAATAAAAAATAATTAAAATATTTTCAGGAAAGGACAAAATTACGTGTCTACATCATGCCCCCTTTGGATGTAAATACATAGTATTTTCATATAAAGCAGTAGACAATGAGACAGAATTTTCTCCTGACCTTTATTCAAAAGCACGGAGCATGAGGAAGGAGGGAAACCAGGTCTTGACTTAAGACATCCTACCTACCCATGTTATGAGGGAATTGAGTGACAGTTATGTCAAAGGATTGGAAGGAGATGGACTATGCCGAGTTGGAGAGTCGAGTGAGGTCCCATCGAGGTTTCGGTCCGTGGCTCTGTTATTACATCAAAAATAAAAATTACAAGTTAAAAACATAAATGAAATTACAAAATCCTATCTACGCAGCTTCTGTTGGACTCTTGACTTGAGTTTCATCACCCTATTCTTCGGCGGGCTCTTGATTTGAAATTTCTTCAACTTGTTGCTTGATTTTCAATTTCATCACCCTGTTCTCCGGGTGGGCTCCTGACTTGCTATTTTCGATCTGTTGACTTTCATTTTCTTCACTTTGTTACTTGACTTTCAACTTCTTCACCTTGTTGCTTGACTTTCAATTTCTTCACCTTGCTGCTTGACTTTCCATTTATTCGCCATGTACTTCGGGCGGGCTTCTGAAATCACATCAAAACTAGAAAGAAAATTATCCCAAACAAAATTATTGTAAAAAGAAAATCGTTTGCCAAAAAAGTAAAGTTCCAAAACAGATATTAATTTTTTTTATTTTTTCCCAGTTTACCATCAGAAGACTTTTGAGAAAGTCAGATCATACCTACTTGCATGTTGCAATAATGAATCATGACTCTGACCAAGAAATCCATCTCTTAAGAGTAAAATTGAATGACCAAGACTAGGAAGTGCGTCTCCTAAGAATTAAAGTGAGGAATTCTGACTAGAAAGTGCGTCTTCTAGAGATAGAAGTTTAAATTAAAAAGTATGTCACCTGAAAAATGAAAACTAACAAGGAAGTGCGTCTCATAAGGATTAAGTGCAATGACTTGACTAGAAAGTGCATTTTCTAGAAATCAAGGAGAATGGCTCGACTAAAAGGTACGTCTTATAGGAATCAAAGGAAATGACTCAACTAAATGGTACGTCTTCTAGGGGTCAAGGGGAATGACTCGACTAAAAGGTACGTCTTATAGGAATCAAAGGGAGATGACTCGACTAAAAGGTACGTCTTATAGGAATCCAGGGAAATGACTCGACTAAAAGGTATGTCTTATAGGAATAAAGGGGGATGACTCGACTAAAAGTTACGTCTTCTAGGGGTCAAGGGGAATGACTCGACTAAAAGGTACGTCTTATAGGAATCAAAAGGAATGACTCGACTAAAAGGTACGTCTTATAGGAATCAAAGGAGATGACTCGACTAAAAGGTAAGTCTTACTAGGAATCAAGGGAGATGACTCAACTAAAAGTTACATCTTATAGAAATCAAAGGTGATGACTCGACTAAAAGGTACGTCTAACTGGGAACAAGGGAGATGACTTGACTAAAAGGTACGTCTTATAGGAATCAAAGGGAATGACTCGACTAAAAGGTACGTCTTATAGGAATCACAGGGAATGACTCGACTAAAAGGTACGTATTCTAGGGGTGAAAAGGAATGACTCGACTAAAAGGTACATCTTCTAGGAGTGAAGGCTCAATTTAAGAAGTGTATCACCCAGCAAATGAAAACTGAAATCCCTAGACAAGAAAGTGTGTCTCCGAGGGATATAAGATGATGACTTTTTACCATGATTTAATTATCAAACCTGTCCAGCAACATTGCTTTCTGCATTCGTAAAAGTGAGAAATTACGGGCCTTGATATTTAGGCTTTGAAATCCTTAATTTGAAGGTAACATGTGTTCCTGTTTCATGCAAGGAAAGGTTGTGAGTTTCAAAACATGGTGGATGGTTTGTGGATTTTTCTTTTGTGGCAAACGCTCTTCATGCCGTCATCACATTTAACCTTGCTTGCAACCATTAGCACGCATCATTGATTTGCTGCATCATTGACCCAAACTCAGGTTATTAAGAGTGACTCCGAAATAAACACAGTATTTCTGTTTTGCCATATTTCTCAGATAAACTCTTTGCGCCTTGGTATTTCCATGGGTTCCTAGAATTGTCTATTGACAAATTTTTGCATGTCCTTTTTCGGCTCACAATCATTTCTCTTTCATGTGCTGGCTATTGTGTTGCTTTGTGCAATTAAAGAAGCTAGTAGCCAGTTTTGAAATCTTTTCTCACTTGTTTTGACATAGACTTGACTCAAAGACAAGAGAAAAATGACAATGATTTTATTTGGATAACTGACTCAAGAAAAATAAAATATAACTGTAGAAAAGAAAGAAATGATAATGAATGTCCCCATTGAAAAATATGAAAGAAAAGTTTATTTGAAAATGACAGTCAACTCTAATGATTATGACATGCATATCGGATTAAACTGCCTGATCTTTCCATCCAAAACTCTCACAAATTGTTGTTGAGTTAATGACCCTGAAAGTGAGTTGCTTTCTTGGGCCAATTACATTCGGAGACCTCATTCGGCTAGTGGCGCCTTGAAGGGTTCTTTGACAATAAGCCTCTCACATTTCTTTTTATCACCTCACCATTGCCTTATGGTATCCGAGAGGGTTTTTCACCAATAAGATTCCCTTATTTTCATTTCTCTCAACTCACAGTCATCTTACAGTGCCCGTGAGGGTTTTCACTGATAAGACTCTTATTTTCATTTCTCTTCGGATTCCTTATGCTGAGGAAGACAAGTAGTTCCCAAAATGCGTTATCCACATCCATTGCATGCTTAGCCTAAGCATTCTCGAAGATTGATCTGAAGGTTTTTCTTTGGTTGTAACTTGGCTTTTGGATAGAGTTAGAAAGAAAGAATGACATGGGGACCAAATGACACTTGAAGTGGGGTGGGACTTACAACTTTTGGAATCGACTCAAACAATGAGGATCAACTCATGCCCCAGTTTCTTTTGACTAGGCAATACTAAATTTTATTTGGTTGGACCGAGCCCTGAGTAGGGCATCCTACGTATCTCATCCCCATAAGAGGAGAATCAGGTCACGTGTAGTTTTGGCAGCTTGTTCTTTCACTTGATTCTATATTTTTTTTTGTTGACTCTTTTTCTCTTTGGGACTTTTCTGACATTATTTTTCTTGACACTCGTCTTTTCTTTCTTTTTCGACACATTTTTTTTTTTAATTTTGTTGACTCTATCTTGATTTCAAAAGAGGGGTATTAAAGAAAATAACACTAAGGCCAAAATGGGGTAAACAAATGATGACCCAATGTTTGGATAACAGAATAAAATGCCTTCGTCATATCAATTCTTGAAAATGCTAGTACATAGCAGGCAATGCGAAAGTGCACGATCAAGATCACTTATGAAATGTTTTACAACACTAACTTGCCCCAAGCATGTGTGTCACCTCTTTTTCTACACTTGCCCAGCATACAACTCCACTTTGTTGTACATTCCTCATGCTGAAGGACTCATGACTTCGTGGAGCTAATTTTCTTCCTGTTCCTTTTGACATAGGATCACAGATTCACTACTTGACCTAATTGAGATATGTCTTTCAATTGATGACCAAGTTATTCTCACGATTCTCAAAATAATAGCCTTAATTTTCAAAGAAGGCTTCAAATCAGTGAAAACTAATGTTGAGGCAAATAATAATGGTCTTGATATTGGTTATGGGTTGGTGGGAGAAAATAATAATGAGAACAATGTTGTTGAGGGAAATTATAGTTTTGATATTGGTAATATGTTGGGTGGATCGGAGAACAGGCTAATGAGAACAGTATAATACTGAGGGAGATAGTGCTTGTGATATTGGTAATGTGGAGCGGAGAAAAGTCTGAGGACAATAATAATGATGATGAATTTGTTATGGGAGAAGATCTCTTAGTGCTCTTGCAAGGAGATTCAGATATGAGGGCTAAAGATCTTGGGGCATTGTTCACTTGAATAATGGGGTGGTATACTTTACTTTTGTTAATAATGGGTTCTTGAATAGGTGGTTTACTGATTGAAAAGTTTAAACAGGTGAGGTAGTAGTAGTTGATAGTGACAAGCCTCTTTATTGATGAAATGGGAAAATATGACCCAACAGTAGGATAAAGTTTTCGTACATCTCAACCTTTTTGGACTCGACCCGTGGGATCACATGGATACATTGATTGTTTTATAGGAAAATGGGTAAAAGACTATGTGGGTGTTCGCTTATAAGTTGGTTTGACAAACTTATAAGCAGTTTTTTGCTTAAAGTAGTGTTTGATAAAAAATTTAATTGCTTAAAATAAGTTGATTGTAACTTTTTTTTAAGTTAAAATCTAGAAGCAGCAAGTACCAGCTTTTTTTTTAGTAGCTTATAATTTATTTTAGTTGACCATGTAAATTATCTTTGTGTCCCTAACAATTATACCTTATTCCAATTTTACCCGTAGTCCTAATTTACCTCTTCTACCTTAACAGCACACTTCACACACCACACTTCCATTTCTCTAAGAAAAAACAACGCCGCTGCCTCTCAACACAACAAATTTTCTTCAAGATTTTCTCATTGTTTGTTTTGTTATTGGAACTTTCCACATAAGTAAGTAATATGATATCATGAAGTATAAAATGTGGAATACCAACAAATCATAATACCATGAAATATAAAATGCGAAATAAATGGGCTGATTAGCCCCACTTTGATTAAGAAAAAAAAAATATCATAATACGAAATCTTAATGTAACCATGAAGAAATAAATTATCTTTTAATATATAATTATACTTTTCAAATAAAAATATTCAACACTTTAAACTCTTAAAAAAAAAAAATTAGCGCACAAATCAATAGTTATTCATGAAAATATATATATATATTAAAATATATAATAATTTTAATTTGAATCATTTTAGCAATAAAAATTAATAATAATCAACTCTATATATTATTAACAATTATAAGGGTATTTCAGTCATTTTAACAAAAAAAAGTGCTTAAAGGCATTATTTACCAAACACATCAATAACTTTTTTTCAGTTTCCACACTTTTGTCCAAACACATAACTGCTTATTTTTAAAATAAGTTCAGCAGTTTCAAAAGCACTTTTATAGAACTTTTTTTCAGCCTATCCAAACGGGTTGTATCTTATTATCATTTTCATTTGACTATGTTGGAAAGGACTTGTGTAATTAACAGACCATTCTTTTTTAACCCTTTCTGTTTCATTTGTTGTAGCATGTGCTTCTCCATTTAATTCTCAATTTCAATGGTCAAAACTGATCAGCCCTTTGTGTTAAATGCTATTTGTTTCAATTAGTCGTCGAGGTACAAAAACACTAGGTGGAAAGTTTTTTTCTATTTTTTAAAGTCTTGATGGATAGAGTAACGCATTGATAAGAGGTAAGAAATACCTTGTAAAATTAATCAAGGTGCGTAAAAGATGACCTTGACATACACCACAAATTACGAAAAAAAATTCTTGTTTGAATGAGCTTCAAAGTTACAAAATTTGCCAAGACTCAGTAGGTTAACCATTTGTTGGCCTTTTTATCTTTTGCCTCCTAAGAACAATATTGATATTCTTGTCCTTGTTAATTGTTCCTCTTTTTTTTTTCACTTCGATCTTCTACACTTCTTTAAGATGCATACCGAAGGTCTATCTGAAACGGCCTGTACCTTCTCAAGGTAAGGGTAAGGCCGCATACACAACACCTTCTCCAAATCCTACTTGCGGAATTATACTAAGTATGCAATTATTGTTCTACTGTTCACTTAACCGAACTTGTTACTTGACTGCATGATACACTACAAGCTCTCATGAAAACAAAAGATATCAATGAAAATATAATGACGATAAAAGTACACAATACTCCATATGAATTAAGATTACGAATTCACAGACTCAACTAAATGATGAGCATTAATATGAGGGGATTGAGTTACTCGGTATCCGACCTGGTAGTAGGTATTTTGTAGAATTAGTTGCAAGTGTAATTTTCGTTGTTCCTCCATAAAAGGTCATAATATGCATCAAGCATAATGCAGAATTCTATAGAGGTTTGATTCTAATAAATGAATTTCTTAATAGGAAATATTTTTACCTTAGTGGACCTTGAACAATACGATTATTAGTTATCATGATTCTTTCATGTTTTCCTTTTTAAATGTCAGCTTATACCTTATGTATAAAACAAAGACACTTGACACTTTTATTATATGCATAGACTTCATTAACCATGTATATATGGATACCAATTGTCACACCTTTTTTTTGCTCGAAGGGTCGGAGTCGAAGGATTTTTTCAATTAAAGTGACGGTTTTGAATATGGATTAATCTAATTTATAGAGTCTCCCCTTGGAATTGAGTTATGGTGTTCCAAGTTACCTTTTTGAATCCCTATTCAAAAGGAAATGACTCTTTTTATTGTTCTGCAAAAACAGAAGATCGGGTAAGGAATTTTGTTGACCGAGGGGAAGGTGTGAGGCACCCCTCGATCCCGTGGTTCAAGTACGGTCGCTTTATCAACTTAAACTATTCTGGATAAATTGTGTTTGTAGGCCTGGATTCGCTCAAATTTCTTATACCGATAATAGCTGTCTATATCTTTTATATTAAATTAGTGAAAGTTATTTTCAAACAATCTTTGCCAAGGTGCATTATTGCATCCTTGAATTATTTTTAAACGTCTGAGAAAGATGCGTACACCTCATTCTTAATTGAGACAAATATTTTAAGCACGCCTAAAGCTCATCTATCGTAAAAGACATTTGCTCTTCTCTATCTTATAAACTCAAAACAATTTTACCTTATCTATTTTTACTCCTCTTTTTTTTTTTTCAAAATTTTTACTCCTCTTTTTTTTTTTTCAAATTTTCAATGTGTCTTGAAATAATTCGCAACTTTTTTCGCTCCCTTACAAATGGATTTTTCCTCTCTTTTCAGTTTATCAATTATGATTTATATATTTTTAAATCTTTTTAAGCGAAAAGGATTAATCTTACTCGTGCGAACAAATTATTAATGGCATAATACATAAATATGACCCTAAACTTGACACCAAATCATAACTTTGACCTTAAACTTTGATAGTGCACAAATAGGACCTTTAACTATTCAAAACCTGAACAAATATGACCTCCGAGTTTGCAACCCCCATGCGTGAGTTATCACAATGAAGTTAACAAGAAAAGAAAAAAAAGAGAAAAAAAAATAAAATAATTACCTAACAAATGTAAAATTGTTATACACTTTTTTTCCTAATTTTTCTTTATCTTTCTTTTTTTTGCACATTTTCTCTAAGATTTTTTTTTTTAATACTTTCTGCCTCTCCTTTCTTTTTTCATTTTTGTCATTTGTCCACTTTTTTTTTTATATATATTTTCTCTATTTTGTTTCTAACATTGTACGTGCATGGAAATTTAGTGGACAAAATTGAAGGAAAGGTGTCTTTTAAGTCTTGAATGAAGGATTGGTGACATTGACCAACAGATAGGGTCAAACATCATTAGAAAACTTGATTAAGTTAATTGTGAACTTGATTAATATATTCAAAACTTTCTAATCTTTTTAAAAATACAAATCAACCCAACCCACACCCCTCTTCAATTCCAATCAACCACTCTCTCTCTCCAGCTTCTCCCAACCAACAATTCTGCAAAATTTCTCCCTTCAACCTCCGGCAACAAATAGTCGAGCAAGTTCCTTTTCAACTTTCAACCTTCATCGACGTGAATACTTCTCCGGTGACAACAACTTTGAGTTCTTCGTCCTCCTATTTCCTTTTTCACAGGTAAAAATTTATGAAAAAATAGAGGAACTTGAGCCAACTATTCTTCTGGTATTGAAATGTGGACTAAATAAAACCCTAATTTATGACATTTCTACATTTCTTCTTCTCGTTGTCGTACTGTTGATTCAAATTTGTTGGTGATTTTTGGTCACAGTTGATGTTCTTAGTGTGTATGTATGTGTGTGATATGTTGGTGTTGATGGATTGATTTGTTGTTTGTCTTGGTAGAAACGGTATTGCAACAGTTGAAATATCTGATGTAATAGATGAAACATATGATGCAACAAATGAAAATCTGATGCAACAGATTAAAAATCTGATGCAACTATGAAAATTTGATGCAACAGGTGAACAATCTAATAGATCATTCATCTGTTGCGATAAACGACTCTTTTGTTTGGAAGAAATCTAAACAATATTGATCCAACAGATAACTGATTAGTGATCTATTTTTATTCTTTCCAACGATTTACTCTTCATTTTAAAATCTGATGTAACAGATTAAAAATCTGATGCAACTATGAAAATCTGATGCAACAGGTGAACAATCTAACAGATCATTCATCTGTTGCAACATATGACTCTTCTGTTTGAAATAAATCTAAACAATATTGATCCAACAGATAACTGATTAGTGATCTATTTTTATTCTTTCCAATGGTTTACTCTTCATTTTACAACAGGTTAGGACTATTTTTATTCTTTCCAATGATTTACTCACACAGATTGGTTATCTGTTGCAACAGATAACATACCTGGTGCAACAAATTAGTGATCCATTTTTATTCTTTCCAACGATTTACTCATCCATTGCAACAAGTCGGTTATATGTTGCAACAGACAAAATACCTAGTGCAACAGATTAGTGATCTGTTTTTATTGTTTCCAACGAATTACTCATCCGTTGTAACGGGTCAGTTATGTGTTGCATCAGATAAAATACCAGCTGCAACAGATAGTACTATTTTTATGGTTCCCACGTATTACTCATCCTTTACAACAGGTTGGTTATATGTTGCAACAGATAACATACCTGGTGCAACAGATTAGTTGTCTGTTGGAATTGTTATATTACTGTTATGCATTAATCAATTATAATCTATGTTATGTTCCTGTTAATTTAAGATAACATGGCTCCCAAAATAAAAGAAATCGAATCAATTCCAAGTAAAGGAACAAGTGCAGCAGCTCAGCTACATCCACCACTCTATGAGCTTGCTTTACAAGCGTTATCTCAATCAGGAGCAGAAGATAATGAACACGGGAAGGAGGAATCTTTCAAAAGAGATGATCCAAATGCTAATAGCCCTTCCTTCGAAGAGTTGGTCAAAACCTTCAGCATTGATCGTTACCCTATTTGAATGCAGTGCGATGGTGCCAAAGATTTAACGGGTTATCTCGTGGTTAAGTCAGTCATGGGAAAATCTTTCGACGCCTTCAGAAAAATACTTTGAGAACAAAAATTGGATTCTTATTTCAGGGAAAGCTTCAATGGAAAATATCTTGATTTACCGAAGGACAACAATGCTCGATTCCAGATAAAAATGGTATATGATCTTCTCAAGTGCAGGTTCATGTATGAAAACAAAGATAAGATGGATGAGGTGTGGATAAATTACTGTGGCATGCCTGTTTATTTTGGTTGGGAGGAGTTTGCCATAGTTA
Organism: Capsicum pubescens; assembly: GCA_030864215.1. NCBI lineage: Eukaryota > Viridiplantae > Streptophyta > Magnoliopsida > Solanales > Solanaceae > Capsicum > Capsicum pubescens. Next base: position 293,069,931 of record CM061549.1, read on the forward strand.
CCTGACTAAAATATTATCCTCCTTCTCCTTCTCAAGTTATACCTACTCTGACCCAAAAAAAAGCACCCTGCATACCCAAAAAAGGAAAAGGCAAGTCGAGTGATCGTGATGACCTAGTGTCCATTGTTAGTCCAAGCTTCAAAATTAAAAATCTGATTGAAGCGTTGAAAGGTAAAGGACTTTCAAAGAAGCACAAGCAATCATTGTTCTTGGTTTGGTTTGTACATAATGTTCTTTGGGAGAGAGACATTAACAACAACATAAGCCTCGATTTAATAAATCTCTCCGAGGATCTTGAGGCATTTAACAGCTATCCTTGGGGTTATGAAAGCTTCAAAATGACTGTCGAATATTTGTTGACTCCATTAACGCCAAAAACAGTCAACTTATATGGTTTTTCATGGTAAATATTTCTTTTATCATGATATGATTCATCATTTTTTATTCAATAATGCTTTTGATTTATTGGCGCTATGTTATAGTCTTGGGCATTTGAAGCCATTCCTTATTTGAGACAACAAGTGAACTACCAGGAAGAAGCTTCCTGTCCAAGAATTCTAAGATGGTTGTCGGCCAAAACCGATAAAAATGCAAAATTTCTTGATCTTTTCAATCCCCCCAAGGAAGAAGTAAGTCCAATTCTAATCAAGTTTTTATTTTAATTAATGATTAAATGATTTCATCATCATTCTTAATATATGTATTGATTTATTTTAGATTGTCCATGCGTGGCTTGTTCTAACCAACCGAGAGTTGAAGATGCCATTTTTTCTTACTTTACGGTCTGTGAAAACTTTATCGGACACTAAGGTCGTTGATGGAATGAAAATGGAATTGTTTGGAGCAACAGCCATCACAAAAAAAATAATTTTGGAGGGTGGGGCTAATGATGATCCTCTTATAGTTTTTGAAACAACAAGCCATTATGATTATGATCATAATAGTTGTACAAATTTTTCTTGAGATTTTGCCGCATCTAGCGAATGTTCTTCATGCAAATGTCAAGAATGCAAAGCGAAACACGATGGAGTGATTAATGCTATTAATGTACTAACTGCTTCTGTAAAGGAAATGACATCTAAGAGGGGTGTCATTCCATCAAAGAGGATTTCATATCCTGACACTCCACTAGAGATCAAGGCAGCTAAGAGGAGAAGGAAAGACACTTCCAAGGCATCATCAATCATAAAAAAAAAAGTAAGATTGCAACGCCTCTATCTTTGTCTTGCACCGATGTTCAGTGTGCAAGGGCCACAAAAGAGAAGCATGAGCTGAAGAAGGTGAATGTACATCATCTGTTCCAAAAAAAAAAACAAGCACATATCTGTTTCAACAGATGATACATCTGCTGAAAATTATCAAACAGATGTATACATCTGTTGCAACTGTTGTCTAACCTGTTGCATCAAATTCTTTATCTTTTTCAACAGATGAATCTTATGTTGCAACAGATGGGTTATCTGTTTGAAATTATCATACTGCTCTGATTTACCTGTTCGAATTTGTCCCAATAGATAATCTATCTGATGCAACATAAGAATCATATGTTGTAACAGATGGAAAATCTGTTGTATATCTCTACTTAGGATTGATAATTTTGGCTTTTCAGGTGGATGTCACAGCTACTGCCGAAGAGCATAATATGACAGTTGATAAATCCATCAACTGCTTCCAAAGATGAAGAAAAAGTGAAGCCTGTCAGTTTAGGAGAACAGAAGAATTACCCGTTTGAAAGGTTCAACATCTCAGACGAGGCTCCAAAAAAACTAATACAGTTGATCAACGACTATTCAGAATGGATTGCCGATAGGCTGTTAAAGCATCATGCTGGCAGGTACATAAATCAATTTTATGGATATTGGTTTATACAATTCTTGTTGTAAGAATCTGACATTAACACATATAAATCATCATGTAGAAAACAAAATGATGAGCGCTACAAAGTGAACGAATCGAGTCTTGGTTTTGATATATTCGACTTTATTGTTGCACATTTCAGAATGAAGAATTGGTTCTATTTGATGTCACAGCCCCAAACTTGCTTGAATGATGAGGTTTAAAGGCCATACATATTACTATTAATTAATACTTTATTTAATTGCATCTGCATATTGATTGTTTCTTCACGTAATTCGAAATGTTTGATAATATGTGCAGCACATCGATGTCATTTTTTGCTACCTCCGAAAGAAGGCCAAGTTGCAAACACAAGAACAATCCAGATACACAACAGGCAATTGTTTGTACAAAGTTTACATCAATAATGCCTACGATAGGTATTGTGAACAGCAGTCGGAAGTTTCCCAAAACGAGGAATGCTTAATCAACATCATCAAAGGTTTTAGCATTCCGGCTGGCTTACCTTGGCATTTGGTCGATGAAGTGAACATCCCAATCAATTATGGTGATGAATTCCATTGGGTGTTGGCTGTCGTCGTTCTAAAAGAGAGGCGCATCTGAGTTTATGACTAGATGTCGCGAAGGAGACGTTCTGGGCCATCGCCTGAGATACAAAAGCTGGCCAAAATATTACCTACTTACCTTGATATGAGTGTCTTTTTGGATCAAAAGGTTCGTACTGATTGGTCGACGATGGAAGCATACTGGGATAAAATGGCTAATCCATTTGATGTACAATATGTTGACGGAATTGCTCAACAAACCATTGGTATCCTGTAAATTAAAGTGTCATGATTTAGTTTCATTTCAGAAATTTCACAACGCTTGCATGAACTGCAAGATATGGATTATCTATTTTTTATAACGCAGGGATTGCGGTCCTTTTGTTGCCGCCTATGCCGAGTATTTGAGCGATGTATTACAAGTACCAAATGATGGACTTGATTCTGGATTACTCTGAAAAAGATATGCTGCTCTTTTATGGAAATATAGAGAAGAAAAAACTCAGAAGCCCGTACGCAATTGACGTTAAAGATCCACGATGACCAAAGCCGAATTCCATAGCACTGGATGAAAAACAACTTGTCCATTTTGATTAGATCTTTATAGCTCGATTCCGCCAATGTAATAACCTATCATCCTTGGTTTAACTTGTTGATTTATTTGTAGAGTAGATCGTTTGTACTCATAATGATTTTTTTTACATTTCATTTATTTGTTGAGTTATTTTATTTCATGTAATTTCCAAAGGCTTCGATTTATTTTGTTTTGTCTATGAATATAATTAATTCTGAGTTTTGAACATGTTAATTGAAATGGAGTACTAGATTCAAATATCATAACAGATAATACATCTTCTGCAACAGACGACATATCTTATCAGACAGATTTAGACAGATATTTCAACATGAGATGCAACACGTAGGTCATCTTCTGGAAATTATATAATAGGTCTTCCTACTTTTTTTATTTTCTCCAATAGATTACCGATCAGTTGCAACAGATAAGTTATATGTTGCAACAGATCATAAATCCGTTGCGACAGACAGACGGGGAACATCTGCATAACATAATAGATGACCAACCTATTCCAACAGATAATCAATCTATCATAACAGGTACTATATCTGTTATGACAGATATAAACTCTGTTGCATTATAAAAATTCAATTTTGCCAAGACATAAAAATTACTGCCCCTATATGTATAGTGAATTGGCTTGAAATGAAAATTTGTTATCGTGTTTGTCTCTGTCTTTGTACATGTTATTTTTTATACATGGGCTGCAACCATTTAGTTAATACCCCATATGCCCAGACCCATTGCATCTTTCCCACAACGGTGTCGCACACACTGGTCATTTGTGAGCCGGTCAGCAAACACTCCATGTATGCAAGCGAGAACGGCCCGCATGCTGCACCGGTTATATTTTTGGGAGATGGATGTTCTTATTTCGACCTTCAAAAACCCATGATTCCTTCGCCAAGACCTTAGTTGGCAAATGATACATCAGCTTACTCTGCATCAACAACTTGGGCAACAACTTCAAGAGTGGATGCATGTGGGTTAAAAATGTCTTCTCGCTGAACACAGGTAAGTTGCATTCATAAACCTTAATATTTCCCTCGTATAGTAGTATCTCAACAGTGAGAAAATGGGTGACATCCACGTTCATGACTGCAATGATTCTCTTTGCCTTGGTGCAGCTCTTGCCGTGTGGATATGTCATCTTCCCTCTAACATATTTAATCGCTTCTTCATTCCATTGGAACGTAGAAACTAACTGATCAAATTCCAGGCCACCAGAATCATCTAGATTACAAAGATCAGCGTACCTATCTTTGAAATTATTATAGAAGTTGAGGTCCATTATCCTATCAGCAGCGTCATAAACATCCGGGTACGCTAATTGTCTGCCCCTCATGAGGCATAAAATTTCATCAACATACTGTGGTATAAGAAGATAATTTTTAAATAGGTTAGTAATTGTAAAGAATAAAAACACAGTGGAAAGAATCCGATGCAAAAGGTTCTCTGAATCGGTTCACAGATTACCCAGCCAACTCAACTTATGCAACAGATGTGTATTCTGTTGCAACAGATTACACATCTTCTGCGTAGATTCTTCTTCATAGAGTAGATTGGAAGGGTAGGTTAGCAAAAGTAAACTTACCTTGCCCTCATACCACACGCACATATTTGTCATATTCGAGAAGTCTTTGGCAACAAATGAATGCATGGTGTATTCTTTTTGAACCTTCATCTTGATGAATTCTTCCAGTTTCTTCTTCTTCTCTTTGTCAAGCGCCTCAAATATGTCCACCTTCTTCGGCGGCCCCTGAACTTCAACAACTATTGGAGTGGGGGGAGTTGTATTTTTTGTTGATTTCAGAATGGAGAGAATTTGTCTAATTTTTATTCTCTTCCTCCTAACCTCTACTGTAGGAGTGCATGGCTCCCTTACCTCGTTGGATGGTATGACACGCCTTCTAGATTTCAACTCCTCGGCAGCTTCAGCAATAGCCTCTAGCTTGTCGAGGAGTTTATCCTCTCTGTCCTTGCACACTTTGTATTTGCAATGAGAATATGAGGGTGAGGAGGGGTGAGAGGGACCCCTGTAAGGGTGGGAGTGACCGGTGTAGGGGTGAGAGGGAGGACCTGTGCAAGGGGTATTTTCAATTATATTTATTTTTTGTTGAGCACCAACATGCTCATAATCACGACTGGCAGCAGAAGCAGAAGCAGGATGGCTGCTACCATCACAAACAACTCCACCAGCAACACCCCCAGAAGAAGCACCCGGATCTGTTGCAGTTTGAGTTAGGTCGTGAAGAGCTTCAACATTAGAATGACCTTTACTAACTGCTCTTCTTATGGATGTTTATCCATCAAATTCCTTCTTTATTAACTCCACCGTTGGGTCTTCTTTTGTATCAACAAGACCCAGAGTAAGAAAAGAAGTCATCCCCAGCTCATCAATAGTAGGCACGATCCAAGGATGCCCAACCTATAAGAAAACAACAGAAGGAATTTAAATCATATAATAATAATTTGAAGTCAGTTGGGTTACATGGGGATCAGGTTATATTAACACAACCAACTTATGCAACAGACAATCTAGCTACCACAACAACTAATCTGTATGTTGAAACAGATTGATAATATCTTGCATCAGAATACCCAACTGTTGCATAATTTATAGTAGATGGGTAATCTGTTGAGTAGGGTTCAGAGAACAGAGCAACATATGGTTAATCTGTTGCGAAATATGGATCGTCTGTTGTAACTGATTACCCATTGCACCAGTTGCAGCTGATGGATAATCTCTTGCAACAAATAGAACATCTGTTTCAATATCGTTCTTTGAGGAAAATTATTTTAGTTGAAAGAAGACGTACTGAATCATCCGGAGGGTTAAAGAGACCATCCTCATTAATATTTTTTTGCTGCTCTCTATTGCAGCCAACCACCTAAGGATCCTTGGATGAGAAACCTTATCCGGGTAATCTGTGAAATGCTTTCAAAGGGGAGGAATGGCTTCACATGCCTAAGCCTAAAAATTGTAAACAGGAAGCAAGAAAAAAAAATGTCACGAGTATATTCAATATAAATTAATGAATGAGTAAAAATAGTGATCAATTTTACCATGAAAGCCCAAGGAAAGCCTTATAATGTGGTCATCTTTGGATTTAGCTCTTCAGTACATATTTGATAGTCAAGTAGTAGTTGTCGTAGCCCTAGGGATAATCGTTGAATCTCCCAAAATCACCAACAAGCGCCAACAAATCACATTCTATGACTTTCTTGACGTCTCTTGCCAATAAAATGGAATGGACAAACCAAACTAAGAACATATTCTTCCTGTAGTGCTTTGGTGTGTCTTTATTCTTGAGATCCGCTATTAAATCCTTCAGGTTGTTGGACCCTTTGTGGGGTGTTTTCTTGATGGAAGGTTCTTCTGGACGATCTCATCTCAAGCCTGTCAAAATGGGAAACTCTTTCAATCCAAAACAAACCGGCATGCCATAGTAGGTGATCCAGACTTCATCCTTCTTATTTTCGCCCTCCTTCGGACCTCCATCATCCCCCGCATACATGATCCTGCACTTGAGAAGTCCATATACCATGATCATTGGGAAACGGAGAGGGCGGGACCCAGATAACTTAAGAAAGTGTGCAAAGCAGCTCTTCTTAAAAAGTCCATCTATGTTTTCCTTCTTCATAATACTCCTAAGTTCGTCAAAAGTTTTCCCCAACTGACATTTAAGTACAAGATCACCAAATACTATATTAGGGTTATTCATCGGCATCGCAACTCGAAACTTGTCAATACTAATGGTTTTGACAGAATAATGCTGGAATTTCGATATTATTTCACGCCCCATTGATGAGGAGGAGTTATCACTTTCCTCGGCATCATTTTGACCTGACTGATATTGTTTAGGAAGTTCCTCCGAATCTATCTGTACTCTAGACTTTTTTGTTTGGTGATCGGAAGTTGATCCACTTTTTGTTTCTTTTCTTTTGGGAGACATCTTTTAATTACAAACAAAAGAAAAACAAAAAATACATTGAATTTGATGTTTGGATAACTTTTTTAAAAAAGGTGAGACAAATTTCAATAAATTATTCTTACCACATAACCAAAAAAAAAATACTCCAACAGACAACCCATCAGTTGGAACAGATGGGGAACCCGAATATGTTTGAAGACCTATTTAATATCTCCCAACAGATATTCCACCTGTTGCAAAAGGTGGAGAAATTTCAATAAATTATTCTCTGCCACATTACAAGAAAATACTCCAACGGATAACCAATCAGTTGGAATAGATGGGGAATCTATTTGAAGACATCTTTAATATCTCCCAACAGATCTTCCACCCGTTGCAACAGATGGACCACCACCACCACAACTAATGCCACGATCAATGCCACCAAGACCACTACCAATTCCACTAATACCAACACCATGACCACCAACACCACTGCCAAAAAACATAAATACTAACACCACCACCAACAACCACCAACAACACCACAAACACCATCCAACAATACCACGGCAGTCAACAAAACACTGAGAGAAAAACTAGAGTTTTCTCGGGTGCTTCCTACTTTTTTAGCATCAAAACTCAAAATTGTTAACCCATTCTCGAAGATAATACAACTAAAAGTCTTCTTTTTTATCATTAACTAAAAAGTCCTATTTTTTAGAATAAAGAACAAATGTAGAAATCTCTCGAGCTCTGTTACATGCGAAGATAGAGAAAACAATGGATACAAGCGGGAATGATGTCGAAAAAAAACTATATGTAGTCATAAATGGAAAGAAAATTGACCTATTTTGAAGAGTTGAGCAATATGTTGAGTAGTTGTTGTTTGTATTATTTGTATTGTTGAGAGGGAGAGGACACCCCGAGAGAGAGAGAGAGAGAGAGAAGAGGGAGAACTTAAGATTTGAAATATAAAGCTTTTTGCGCAAATAGATGATTTGTATGGGTTGATTTGTAATTTTGGAAAAGAATGACAAGTTTTGAAATTGCTAATTTGGTCCGAATTAATCTTAATTAATTTTAAAAATTTTAAAAGATATAGTTTTTAAAACATTGAGTTGATGAGAACTCATTTCTACTCAGAGTGATAGATTGACGACTCGGGTCGGGATGAACGCAATACCAGTACCATGCAATTGCAAAGACTAAATTGGATTTGTAGTTGATCCTGTGAGCTCATTCATTCATCCCTAGTTCCACCTAAATCAACTTAGGCACTATCACTATACTAACATTGAGTTGATGAGAACTCATTTCAACTCAGAGTGATCGATCGACGACTCGGGTTGGGATGAACGCAATACCAATGCCATGTAATTGCAAAGACTCGATTGGATTTGTAGTTCACCCTGCGAGCTCATTCATTCATTCATACCTAATTCCACCTAAATAAACTTAGGTAATATCACTATCCTAACATTAAGTTGATGAGAACTCATTTCAACTCAGAGTGATCAATCGACGACTCGGGTCAGGATAAACGCAATACCAACGCCATGCAATTGCAAAGACTCGATTGGATTTTTAGTTGACCCTGAGAACTCACTCACTCATCCCTAGTTCCACCTAAATCAACTTAGGTACTATCACTATCCTAACATTGAGTTGATGAGAACTCATTTCAACTCAGAGTGATCGATAGACGACTCAGGTCAGGATGAACGCAATACCAACGCCATGCAATTGCAAAGACTCGATTGGATTTGTCGTTGACCCTGTGAGATTACTCATTCATCCCTAGTTCCACCCAAATCAACTTAGGTAATATCACTATCCTAATATTAAGTTGATGAGAACTCATTTCAACTCAGAGTGATCGATCGACGACTCGGGTCGGTATGAATGCAATACCAATACCATGTAATTGGAAAGACTCGATTGGATTTGTAGTTTACCCTGCGAGCTCATTCATTCATCCCTAGTTTCACCTAAATCAATTTCTATGAAATTTTTTGCAACAAATGACTAAGTTGTTGATAATTTTCAAATAGGTACATATATGTTGTAACATATGACATATCTGATTTAATTATCAAATAGATATTTGCATCTGTTGTGACAGATGACTGATCTGTTGGAAATTTTCAAAAAAATATTTATATATGTTGTAACAGATGACATATCTGATTTTATTAATTATCAAATGAACATTTTCATCTGTTGTCACAGATGACTGAGCTTTTGGGAATTTTAAATAGATATTTATATCTGTTGTAACAGATGACTGAGCTGTTCAGATTACTAAACAAATATTTATATATGTTGCAATAGATGACATATTTGTTTGAAAATCTTTTTATCTCTTTTAATTTTAAAGTAAGAAACTTCTGGTCCGAGTAGATAATATCAAGTAGTAGTACTTACTACTAAAGGCGGTAAAAAATGTTTCTTGGATATCTCAAAAGTGAGTTCATTGAGCAGTCTTGTCTTGTCTTTTCAATGTCAGTAGTCTTAGTCTTCCTCATTCCCCTCAAATTATTAATGAAATTAATGAATATTAATTAATGAATATTGAAAACCACCACGTCTATGTACACAATACATCTATAGAAATTATCCCATCTCTTCCTTCAGCTGCAGTTTATTTTATTGAACTTTCATCTTTTTCTCTCTCCTCTTTAGGGTCACAACCTTTTTTCTCTCTTTTCTCTTCTCTTCTCATAAATATCTTTTCGGATCTAAACCCATCCATATATTTCCTCCACTTAAATTTCTATTTTGATCCCTTTTTTGATATTAAGGTATGGTTCATTATTTCTCTTTCATTCTCGTCTTCTTCTTTGCATGTTATTTACATCTATTTTTTTTATTTAATTACTATTTATCTATATCATATTTATTAAAAGATTTTTAAGGAACTCGTAAGTGTTGAATAAACAATTCGAGAATTTTTATTACAATATGAGAAAAAATTCATCTGTTGGGAGAAGTTTAAAAGCCTTGTTGGCAGTATCATTGTTTTTGTATGTCTTTTGTTTGTTTCATTATTGTTGATGCAGTTATTGATGTTGTTGGTGGGGTTGCCGTTGTTGGAACTTGTGGTGTTGTTGATGGTTCTGGAACAAAGGATGTTGCTTCTTTGTTGTTGATGATGTTATTGGAACAAATGTTGTTTCTTTTTTGTTGATGTTTATGTTGTTGTTCGTGTTGCAACAGATGGAGAAACTGTTGGAACAAATAAAACCACCAGAAAGGCTGGTTTGATGTATTCCATCAGACTCCACATCTGTTGCAACAGAATCCACACCTATTGCAACAGACTCCACATCTGTTGAAACAGACTCCACATCTATTGCAACAGACTCCACATCTGATGCAACAGATGGACAATGTTCTTTTTGTGACATCAATTTTTTCCTCTTCTTTGTAGATATAAGGAACTGAAAGTTGATCAACTTTTGACGGACTATCTCAAGAGGTTGTAGTAAAGATGGGATCGGAGGAATAAGCTGCTTGTAGATGAAATCACTTCATATGTGGGAGGTATGTATTACTGATAATACTATCGTGGAAACACACATAGAGTGCACTGATTTTGTGAATGATGCTTTTACTGATTAGACATAGATCGTTCAAACAAGATGTCTGTAATTTTACAGTTAAGTTTGGTAGGTCCGAACTAATAAGGTTGAGGGACCATGAATATGGTTCTGATAGCCTGTTAAAATTTAATGTCGGTTGTTGTTCATGTTTATTTGTCAAGCATTGTGAAGGAATCTAATTTTTGTGTCATTGTACAGAGATTCAATAGCAATTGGACTAACTTTTAGGGTGAATTGGACCCTTAGAGGGCCTTCGAAGCTTATCACTGCATCTAATAAGAACGGAAAACCAATATATTTATTGCCCTGGCCAAAATTTATAAGGTTGGGTTGCTCTCTCGGGGTGATGATTTTATGCCAGAATGTGCGGTAGGAGAATGCTTTCGAAGGAAAATGGGTGGTTGATGGAAGACTATATTATCTGAGAGATAATTGAAGAAGACACATAGGGTAGAAAGTAACTTCTAACGAATCTGGCCTGTGGAATTATCTTAACAGATGCGAGATTTGAATCAAGTGCAAATATGAAAGTGTATCCGGTAATGTAATTTCATCTGTTGTGTTCCCATCTTTTGTGATAACACAAGTTCTATAAACATAGCCAAAAATCCTGTCCAACATAAAAGAACTAAGCATATTGATATCCGTCATCACTTTCTTTGAGACAATGTTGAAAAAGGAAATATATCAATTATGTTTTGTTCAACTGAGGAACAAATTGCTAACATATTCACTAAGGCTTTGAGTAGGGAACACTTTTGAAAAAATAGGTTAGCATTGGGGATGATTAAAATTGTATAAATCTCCTTCAATGATTGACTAGAATATGCTATGCCTGAGTGATTGTTGATTAATTCAGTCTTACACATTTAGTTGTGTGTCCTAATTCCAAGATTTAAAGCAATGTGATATATCTATGTGTTGTTTTTTTAGATAGATGGATCATCAAGGAAAGAGTGGTCATGGACTAATCAAATAAAGGTATGATTATTGTTTTCCATAGTAGCATTAAGAGAAACAGGTCATCTACATAGTTCATTCTATAATGATTAAAACCGCCAAAACCCAACAATCATCTTCTTCAAAAGGCTGCCAGACCTTTCCCATCCGTACTGAACCTCAACATCAACACGTTTCTCCAAAATCACAGTCCCTTCATCTTTCAACTTCATTCTCACTCTTCTTAAATACGCCTCTTGTTTTCTCTCCTATCTCCACTTCTCCTCCCCCATGTGATTTCTCTCCTGACATTCTCATTCGCTCCAAGAGAAAGTTGAAGCAGAAGCATACCATAACTAAAACATCAAAACCATATCTCTCTCGTAAAATGTCCCCCCCTCCCACTCCCAAATCCTACTTATCTTAAAAATTCAATGTCAAAGCCTCTACTAACAAAGTATCTACTGTAAAATCCTCTACTCCTTCTAAAGATTCTCAAAAATCTGGGTCACTTTCGAAGAAACAGGTCCCCACACCTGGTCCTTCTGTCTTATCTGACTCAAATTCAGACTATCTTCCTGACACTTTTTCTGTGCCTCCTGATAATTCTAATGATGATATTAATGTTGATACTCTTGCTGATAAAGCTTCTCAGCCAGATCATGTTCTGCATTTTCATAAATGAAAGATGGTTAGAGGTAGGGTTGTCACTGGTTTTGGGGGTCCTGATATGCAAACTTTGGTATCCAAATTGGGGGCTCAGGGGTGGTCATCCTTTCTTCTACAAGGTAATAATCAAAGAAGGTTTGGAAAAGATGAAGTGTATGAATTTTATACACATGAAGTTGCGATTGGGGAGATGATCACAACCTCTGTTTATGGAAAACTCATCAATATTTATCCTCCTGATTTGGGTAGAATTCTAAGTGTTCCTACTGGAGGTTGGGGTCAATATATCAAAGGATCTTGGCCTTCTCTTGACAATCCTCCATCCGCCCTTGATATCTGCAGAAAAAATTCTGGAAATCCTCTCTTTCCTTCTCATTGTAGGGTGATGTAAAATGAGATGTCTTCTCTCTATCAGTTGTATTTTGATGTGGTCCACAAAATGATCTTACCCAAGCAGGAGAGGCGCACAGTTGCAGGCTTTCTTGATCTTACCTTAATGGAACTATTGTATTTTGAGATTCCAATAGACCTTCTCCAACTCATCATTAAGCATATGCAAAGGGTACTCATCAAAGATAAAAATGGTCATGCTTTTCCCTATCAGTTCTGTCTTGCCCCTGTGTTTGATGATTTTTGTGTCTCTGTCAAGGTGTGGTCCATATAAAAAACTAAGGATGTGATTGGACAAGTGAACCATGCTATGTTACCTGCTACTATGAGACATGCAGACAACCCTATCCAGAAGTTGTGAAATGCCTTAGAGGTAAAGCAGGGTGAGCTGGAGGTTGCACAGGCTGCATTGGAGGCTGCCCAGGCTATTCATGAAGATGAAAAAAGGGCTCTTAAAGATCAAATTTCTTCCCTCACATCCACTTTGGAGAAGTAAAGAACTGAAAATGCTGCTATCATTCGATCGTTGACCTCTTTTATCCCCTCTACCTTCTCAAAATAAACTCCTCCTTCGTCCCTTAGTTTTTTTTCTTTCTTCGTTGCTACTTCTTGGTCATACTTGTTTCTCTTTTTGGTCTTACTGGATAATGATAATTGTATCTTTTTTTGTGCATGAAATGGACTTTTTTTTTGCCTCACTTGATCTACTTCTGTTTAATTCGATGCTTAGCTATCTCTTGCTCTGAATCTTTCTTGTTTTAGTGATAGCCCCAGTGGCCATGGATTATTACACAGTTTTTCACTTATTGACTCAGCTTTTTGATGATGTCAAAAGGGGGAAGTATAGATTATACAATGCTTATAACTCAACTGATCTAACCTGTTTCATTCTACTGTGATCCTTTTATTTAATTTCTTATTGAGTATGTTAGGTTCTTTGTAATACTATGTTGATAAGTTTGTCATCATCAAAAAGGGGAAATTTGTTAGGGCATGAGAAGTTTTGATGATAGACAGATGAATGAAACATGTTGTGCAAAGCTGGTCCATACAAGTGAAACTGCTTCGTACATATGGAGTGCATATTATTACATAAAGCTGTCAACACATGGATAAGCAAAGGATGTTCACACGGCTATATGAAGATAATTGGAGCAGTTAGAGTTTGTGAAGATCAAGAAGTCTACAAGGAAGAAGGATAAAGCAAAAGAGTCCTACTCAATTTAGAAGAAGGAGAGATGGTTACAACAAGGAGTGAGTTACTTGAAAGAGTCCTACAGAAGATACAAGTAAAGAAGAAAAAGGACTGCATCTGAGGGAGTATATATAGATGACAAACTGCATTCAAATAACTCACTCATGCACTGATAAGAAAATCAACAATCAGCAAAATCGTTCCCCAAATTGAAGAAGAACCTAGTTCTTACTTAGTATGTTTTAGACTGCATGTAATAGGAAGGTTCTTGAGTTGTAATGAGTAAATTGTTCTAGTCTAAGTATTCTATAAACTGGGTTAGGAATCACGTCTTCAAGTTAGGGAACTCGAAGACTTGGGAACACTTATCTTGGGAAAATTTGTGTTTTTGTAGTAATAGGAGTTAGAAGTTTTAATTCCTTGATTACAAGAAGTCTTGTAATTGTGTTGATTGTTGAGGATCAAAGTTATAGTGAATATTGGGGTTAAATCCTGTAGAGGTACAGGTTGTGGTTTTTTACACCTTTTTGAGCCGGGTGTTTTCCACATAAGAATTACTGTGTTCAGTTTTTACTTCTGTGAACCACGTATACTTACTTGTTCCACAGATAGGAAATCAGTAGGGAACATACTCCAACATAAGGTAATGAAACAAATTAAAGGCCCATGTATATAGTCTCTACCATTTGCATTTTGATTAATAAAGAGGCTTCATAGCCAAAACTAATCAATCTATCGTATATAACAATCATTTGAAACAAAAACAACCTTTAGACTTCTTTTGTGTGTCGATGACTTCCAACATGAGTACGACCTCCTGCATCTCTGGCCTCTTTTTTGGGTCGTCCCCCCAACATTGATTCATTATATTGGCCAGAGCGCTTGGGCAAGTGTTTGGTATTTCAGGCCTTCGACTCTTGTACTTAGCTGAAGATGCGTGAGGACTTTGTCCACTATACGGAACTGAACAAGAATATATCTCCCACAAAAAAATTCTGAAACTTTAGACATCACATTTATGATCATATCGTAGACCAATAAGCACCTCCGAAGCCATGTAACCTATGGTGCCAGTTTCGGCAGTCATGTTCATGGGAGATGACGCCTCAACTTGAGAAACTCCGAAATCTATTATTTTCACCCTTCCTTCCTTGTCGAGAACTAGAGTTGTAGACTTTACGTCTCTGTGAACAACTTTCTTTGAATGAAGGTAACTCAATCCTCTTGCAACATCCAATGCTAGTTTAGTAACAGAGTTCAGTGATAACCTTCTCCCGATAATACTATTTTTCAAGAAATGTGACCTTAGTGTGCCTCTAGAGACATATTCAACCGCTATGCAGTATACAACTCCATGTTTTTCCCAGGAATGATTTCTCGCGACGAACTTCCACTTCCTTCGTCTACCGCTCATAAATACTTCGGGCAATCTCTTCGAAGCTCCAATGAACCTTGCGACGTTTGGATGATCAAGCTTGTGTCATATAGAAACTTCTTGTGCGAAAGCCTTTGTTAGAGTTACCCTTCTCTTTTCATTGCTCAGATCAAGTATTTTAATCGCAACCTGTTTTCCGTCATAGACACCCTTGTAAACGGATCCGTACACCCCTTCAGCAATAAACTTGCTGATTTTAAGCTTCTTGGCATCCAATTCCCATTCTTCGACTACCTTTGAGCACTCTTCAAACCCTTTTTTATTATTATTGCCAAAAATTCGAGCCAAATGCTTATCAAGTTGCTCGATCATTCTTCTCAAAACCTAGACCTCACTCACTCAGACGTAGTAGTAATATATAGATATATATCTATAAGCCTTTGTTGAAATTGGTAAGTGATCAATAACCAATTCAATATTCTTTGCTATATTTATAGGTGTACATGGAAAACAAAACCTAATGTGGAAAGGATTGAGAAAAGGGACTCAGGCGTACAATGTTTTTTTTTTTTTAATTGTTGGATTAACATTTCAAAGTAGGATTAGGAAACAAAAGGAATATGATATTTATTTAATTCACGTCTAGTTAGGATTTATTTTTCCTAATTCATGTTAGAGTAGATTTTGTTGTCCTAATTTAATTTACTAACTTATTTAATTCCATTATGCAAAATCCGATGTCTCATTCTAGAAATAACAAGTTTTATACAGAACAAAAAAATCGCTAATTCTCAAGAAATGTCGTCTCCTTGGAATTTAACTCGTCGATAAGGAATTTCTGACTGATTAAGACACATCACAAAAAAATTGCTAATTTTGGATAGAAACTTTTGACGAAAATTTGGTGGATTATCTGTTCAATAAATTTTACCAACGAGTTAAATTTCAACAAAATACATTGATTTTTTTTTTTAATGGTGGAACATAAATTATTGAAATATCTTCATATGTAATGTAACCGAGAGCGAGAGTACTAAGTAAACTGATTACTTACAGTCCATTCATAAGAAATAATATATGTTGTATGTATTATTTGTAGCAGCAAATGAAGGCCAACTAATTTATGTTGAAAAACAAGGCCATGGAGGCGGCCATCATGGCGGCGGCAGGCACGGAGGTGGCGTCCATGGCGGTCATGGCGGTGGGGGCCATGGAGGCGGCGATCATGGTGGTGAAGGCCACGGAAAATGAAGTCAATGTCCCTTAAACGAAGAACGTTACAAATTAAAGAACTTCAAGTTAAACTACTCCGTGCATCAACTTTCTATAATATAGTCCACAATAAAAACGTTAAACTACTCCGTGCATCAACTTTTTATAATTTAGTCCATAATAAAAACTATGTACATTTTTAATTTGGAGTTGCATGTCATGTTATGTGTACTGGAAATGATATAGTAAATATGAATAAATATCAATGTTTTATTTTCTCCATTTTAAAGTCCGTTAATAATATTAGTGTTGATTATCTTTAAGGATTTAAGTGAGGTATATTGATTGTGTTAAATATCTTTACTAGTTTTATAATCATAGTAATTAAATGATTTGATAAATGATAGAATTTATTATAGATTGATGGGTAAAATTAAGCTCAAATTAATCAATTTTAATAAGTTAATTCGTGGAAGAGTCCTGATTATAAGAGCATCAAAAATATTATCTAAGCTTATTAATTAAGTCAAATTCTTATGCCAATTAAATTCATCATTAGATCGACGAGAATTTTTGACAGATGAAGAAAGGAAAAAAGCAAAATCTACAATATGATCAATGTATTGTTGAGTTCTATGTGTGTGTGTGAATGGTAAATGGAGGGGAAAATGGTGAAGGGAAAGAGAGACCAATTTAGAAAGTGTACTCTCAAAACGGAAAGTTAACTAATTCTCCCACATTGGTGGGAGAAGGGAACATTGAAGTGTTTTTAATGAGAAACACTAACTCCACATGAATTGTGAGGCAAGAACAAGATGGTGCCTTGCGTTGTCGTTATCGTCGCTCGCTTGGCTTCGGCTTCGGATTACAAGTGAAATTTTTTTGATCCAAAATCTGATATAATTATTTTTTCTCCAAGTCCGGGCACAATTTTGACGTCATGCAAACGCATACGCAGCGCATCACGAAGGGATGAGACCCTTCAAGGGAAAAGACACACTATTTCGCGTTGTAGAGTGACCTATGGGCATAGACACAACGCAGATATGCGACCTGTGGATGAAGATGTAGCGCAAAAGCTACTGGAATTTTCCAAACGTCACCTGCGGCTGCAAATCAGGCGCAGGTCCAGCACAGACTGGGCGTAGCGACATGACTGCTACTGAAAAGGTGCCATTTTGCTGAACCAATGCATCCTTTCTGAAAGGACACATTAAAGGCTATAAATACCTGATATATTCCTCAGGTATTGGCATGATTTATGATAGCAAAACACTCTTCTTCTATACAAAAACTTTGTGTGATTATTAAGTTGTTGAGTGAGTTCGTTGAATCCAACAATTTGAGGTACCGCTATTGCTCGGATTGAAGGCCATTTTATCCTGGTAGGAAGAATCCATAACCTCGGGTACAGTGAGGGAAATTTTTCCTTAAGGACACTCCATGAAGTCGGGGGACTTGGCCTTAAAAATTCTGTTTCATCTCATTTTTGAAAGTTAACATACTTCTTGGATAGATTATTCATAATCTTTCATTGAAGGTGTTAAGTAACTTCATTAGTGTTCTTGTCCTATACTTGAACTTGTGTTGAAGTTATTATTGCATGTATATACAGATTCTTGTACCCGAAAATGTTGTAAATAACAATCTTAAGGAATAATCTTCGAATTCTGTATAGCTTATTTTTGGAGATTAAAGCTTTAAGTTTTCTACTACGTTTAAACTTAACTAGTGATTTGAAGACATAAAATCTTCATCAAAAGTTAAAGATCACTCGGTTGATGATTGGAAGTCATTAAAACTTCGTGGTTAAACTAGAAACAAGAGGTGTTTTAAAGTTATACAACTTTTTAATAAGTATTTCGATATACTAAAGGTACTGTCTTGTGGTGACAGAAATATGACGACTGATAGTCAAATGCATAATGCTGCAACGACTGTAGGGGACACTAGTATTGCCACATCAAGTCGTACGAATGCTCCACCGGCAATTGCACCAGTGAAGAAACCCCAAAAGTTCGCGAGTATTGACTTCAAGAGATGGCAGTAGAAGATGTTCTTCTACCTAACCACTCTTTGACTTCAAAGGTTCACGGTTGAGGAAGCTCCAGAGGTGGCTGAGGGAACCTCTAAAAAAGAATGCTTCATGATTGTGGAGGCTTGAAAACACTCTGATTTCCTTTGCAGGAATTACATCTTGAGTGGTCTCCAAGATGACCTTTACAATGTGTATAGTGGAACAAAGACATCAAAAGAGTTATGGAGGGCGCTAGAACGGATGTACAAGACGGAGGATGCAAGAACTAAAAAGTTCTTTGTTGCAAGATTCTTGGAGTATAAAATGGTAGACAACAAGTCTGTTGTTTTCCAAGTGCAGGAACTGCAAGTGATCATCCATGATCTCCTAGCGGAAGGTATGATTTTGACGAATACCTTTGTTGAATAATTTAAACGTGTTCTTAGTATTCACATGAACTTTATTGTAGGTTTGATTGTGAATGAAGCATTTCAAGTAGAAGTAATAATAGAGAAGCTACCACCTATGTGGAAAGACTTCAAGAACTATTTGAAACACAAATGTAAGGAGATGTCAGTAGAAGATCTGATTGTACGACTACGCATTGAAGAAGATAACAAGGCTGCAAAAAGAAGGTCAAGAGGCAATTCTGCAATGAGTGGAGCAAATATTGTAGAAGATGACCGAAACAACTCTAAAAAGCAAAAGAAAGCTGGAAATGAAAGAAATCAACCCAAGAAGAAATTCAAGAGAAAGTGTTTCAACTGTGGCAAGATTGGCCATAAGTCTATGAATTGTCATGCCCCGAAGAAAAGGAAGAAGAAGGACCAAAAAAATCTGGCTGAGTCTAAGAAAAAAATGGATGATTTGTATGTTATGCTTTTCGCATGCAACTTGGCAGAAAATCCTCGTGAATGGTGGATGGATTCTGGTGCCACCTTCCATGTTTGTGCTAACAAGGAGTTGTTTTCAACGTTCGCTCCGGCTAAAGTAGAAGAAAAGATCTACATGGCAAACTCCTCTACTGCAAAAGTAGAAGGAACAGAAAAAGTGTGCTTGAAGATGACTTTCGGTAAAGTGTTGACACTTAACAATGTCTTGTATGTTTCAAAGTTACAGAAGAACTTGATTTCAGTTTCACTTCTAGATAAAAATGAATTCAAACATATTTATTTTTTGCTGAGAACCAACATGATCATAATCATGACTGGCAGCAGAAGCAGAAGTAGGATGGCTTCCACCATCACAAACAACTCCACCAGCAACACCCCCAGAAGAAGCACCCGGATTTGTTGCAGTTTATGTTAGGTCGTGAAGAGCTTCAACATTAGACTGACCTTGACTAAATTCTCTTCTTATTGATGTTTCTCCATCAAATTCCTTCTTTATTAACTCCACTGTTGGGTCTTCTTTTGTATCAATAAGACCCAGAGTAAGAAAAAAAGTCATCCCCTGCTCATCAATAGTAGGCACGATCCAAGGATGCAGAACCTATAAAAAAATGACAGGAAAAATTTAAATCATATAATAATAATTTGCAGTCAGTTGGGTTACATGGGGATCGGGTTATGTTAACATAGCCAATTTATGCAACAGACGATCTAGCTACCGTAACAGTTGATCTGTATATTGAAACAGATTGATAATATGTTGCATCAGAATACCCATCTGTTGCATAATATACAGTAGATGGGAAATCTGTTGAGTAGGGTTCAATGAACAAAGAAACATATGGTTACTCTTCTGCGAAATACGGATTATCTGTTGCAACAGATTACCCATTGCACCAGTTGTAATTGACGGGTAATCTCTTGCAACAGATGGAATATCTGTTTCAATATCTTTCTTTGAGGAAAATTATTTTAGTTGAAAAAAGACGTACTGCATCATCCGGAGGGTTAAAGAGATCAACCTCATTAATATTTTTTTCTTCTCTCTACTGCAGCCAACCACCTAAGGATCCTTAGATAAGAAACCTTGTTCGGGTAATCCGTGAAATGCTTTCAGAGGGGAGGAATGGCTTCATATGCCCAAGCCTAAGAATTGTAAACAGGAAGCAAGCAAAAAAAAAGTCACAAGTATATTCAATATAAATTAATGAATGAGTAAAAATAGTGATCAATTTTACCATGAAAGTCACAAGTAGTAGTTGTCGTAGCCCTAGGGATAATCGTTGAATCTCCCAAAATCATCAGCAAGCGCCAACAAATCACGTTCTATGACCTTGTTGACGTCTCTTTCCAATAAAATGGAATGGACAAACCAAACTAAGCACAATTTCTCCCTGTAGTGCTTTGGTATGTCTTTATTCTTGAGATCCGCTATCAAATCCTTCACGTTGTAGCTAGGTCCAACAATGCCCAACAACCCATCTTTTTTTACCTTGCGTTTGTTGGTCCCTTTATAGGGTGTTTTCTTGATGGCAGGTTCTTCTGGACGATCGCATCTCAGGCCCGTCACAATGGAAAACTCTTTTAATCGAAAACAAACCGGCATGCCACAGTAGTTGATCCAGACTTCATCCATCTTATTTTCGCCCTCCTTCGGACCTCCATCATCCCCCGCATACATGATCCTGCACTTGAGAAGTCCATATACCATGATCATTGGGAAACGGAGAGGGCGGGGCCCAGACAGCTCAAGAAATTGTGCAAAGCAGCTCTTCGTAAAAAGTCCATCTATGTTTTACTTCTTCAAAATACTCCTAAGTTCTTCAAAAGGTTTCCCCAACTGATATTTAAGTACAAGATCACCAAATACTGCATTAGGGTTATTAATCGGCATCACAACTCGAAACTTGTCAATACTAATGGTTCTGATAGAATCATGCTGAAATTTCGATATTATTTCATGCCCCATTGGTGAGGAGGAGTTATAACTTTCCTCGGCTTCATTTTTCCCTGATTGAGGTTGTTCTGGAAGTTCCTCCGAATCTATCTGTACTCTAGCCTTTTTTTTTGGTTATCAGAAGTTGATCCACTTTCTCCACTTTTTGTTTCTTTTCTTTTGGGAGACATCTTTTAACTACAAATAAAAGAAAAACAAAAAATACATTGCATTTGATGTCTGCATAATTTTTTTAAAAAAGGTGAGACAAATTTCAATAAATTATTCTTACCACATAACCAAAAAAAATACTCCAATGGACAACCCATCAGTTGGAACAGATGGGGAGCCCGAATCTATTTGAAGACCTATTTAATATCTCCCCACAGATATTCCACCTGTTGCAACAAGTGGAGAATTTTCAATAAATTATTCTCTACCACATTACAAGAAAATACTCCAACGGATAACCCATCAGTTGGAACAGATGGGAAATCTGTTTGAAGACCTATTTAATATCTCCCAAGAGATCTTTCACCCGTTGTAATAGATGGACCACAGAAAAACTAGGGTTTTCTCGGGTGCTTCCTACTTTTTTAGCATCAAAACTCAAAATTGTTAACCCATTCTCGAAGATAATACAACTAAAAGTCTTCTTTTTATCATTAACTAAAAAGCCCTATTTTTTAGAATAAAGAACAAATGTAGAACTATTCTCGAACTCTGTTACATGCGAAGATATATAAAACAATGGATACAAGCGGGAATGAAGTAAAAAAACAACAACTATATGTAGTCGTAAATGGGAAGAAAATCGACCTATTTTGAAGGGTTGAGCAATATGTTGAGTAGTTATTGTTTGTATTGTTTGTATTGTTGAGAGGGAGAGGACACCCGAGAGAGAGAGAGAAGAGCAAGGACTTAAGATTTGAAATGAAAATTTTTTGCGTAAATGGATGATTTGTATGGGTTGATTTGTAATTTTGGAAAAGAATAACAAGTTTTGAAATTGCTAATTTGGTCTGAATTGATCTTAATTAATTTTAAAAATTTAAAAGATATATTTTTTAAAATATTGAGTTGATGAGAACTCATTTCTACTCAGAGTGATCGATCGATGACTCAGGTCGGGATGAACGCAATTCCAGCACTATGCAATTGCAAAGAGTCAATTGGATTTGTAGTTGACCCTGTGAACTCATTCATTCATACTTAGTTCCACCTAAATCAACTTAGGTACTATCACTATCCTAACATTGAGTTGATGAGAACTCATATCAACTTAGAGTGATCGATCGACGACTCGGGTCGGGATGAACGCAATACCAACGCCATGCAATTGCAAAGACTCGATTGGATTTGTAGTTGACCCTACGATCTCATTAATTCATCCCTAGTTCCACCTAAATCAACTTATGTACTTTCACTATACTAATATTGAGTTGATGAGAACTCATTTCAACTCAGAGTGATCGATCGACGACTCAGGTCGGGATGAACGCAATACTAACGCCATGCAATTGCAAAGACTCATTTGGATTTGTAGTTGACCCTGTGAGCTCACTCATTCATACATAGTTCAACCTAAATCATCTTAGGTACTATCACTATCCTAACATTGAGTTGATGAGAACTCATTTCAACTCAGAGTGATCGATCGACGACTCGGGTCAGGATAAACGCAATACCAATGCCATGCAATTGCAAAGACTCAATTGTATTTGTAGTTGACCCTGAGAGCTCACTCATTCATCCCTAGTTCCACATAAATCAACTTAGGTACTATCACTATCCTAACATTATGTTGATGAGAACTCATTTCAACTCAGAGTGATCGATCGACGACTCGGGTCGGTATGAACGCAATACCAACGCCATGCAATTACAAAGACTCGATTGGATTTGTAGTTGACCCTACGAGCTCATTCATTCATCCCTATTTCCACCTAAATCAATTGCTTTGAAATCTGTTGCAACAAATGACTATGCTGTTGAAAATTTTCTAACAGGTATATATATGTTGCAACAGATGACATATCTGATTTAATTATCAAATAGATATTTGCATCTGTTGTGACAGATGACTGATCTGTTGGAAATTTTCAACAAAATATTTATATCTGTTGTAACAGATGACATATCTGGTTTTATTAATTATCAAATAAACATTTTCATTTGTTGTCACAGATGACTGAGCTTTTGGGAATTTTAAACAGATATTTATATCTGTTGTAACAGATAACTGAGCTGTTCAGATTTCTAAATAGATATTTATATATGTTGCAACAGATGACATATCTGTTTGAAAATCATTTTATCTATTTTAATTTTAAAGAAAGAAGCTTCTGGTCCGAGTAGATAATATCAAGTAGTAGTACTTACTACTAAAGGCGGTAAAAAATGTTTCTTGGATATCTCAAAAGTGAGTTCATTGAGCAGTCTTGTCTTGTCTTTTCAATGTCAGTAGTCTTAGTCTTCCTCGTGCACCTCAAATTATTAATGAAATTAATGAATATTAATTAATGAATATTGAAAACCACCACGTCTACGTACATAATACATCTATAGAAATTATCTCATCTCTTCCTTCAGCTGTAGTTTATTTTATTTAACTCTCATCTTTTTCTCTCTCCTCTTTTGGGTCACAGCTTTTTTTCTCCCTTTTGTCTTCTCTTCTCATAAAGATCTTTCGGATCTAAACCCATCCATATCTTTCCTCGAATTAAATTTCTATTTTGATCCCCTTTTTTATATTAAGGTATGATTCATTATTGTTCTTTCATTCCCGTCTTCTTCTTTGCATGTTATTTACATCTGTTTTTTTTATTTAATTACTATTTACCCATATCATATTTATTAAAAAAAAATTAAGGAACTTGTAAGTGTTGAATAAATAATCCGAGATTTTTTATTACAATATGAGAAAAAAGTCATCTGTTGGGAGAAGTTTAAAAGCCTTGTTGGCAGTATCATTTTTTTGTATGTATTTTGTTTGTTTCATTATTGTTGATGCAGTTATTGATGTTGTTGGTGGGGTTGACGTTGTTGGAACTTGTGGTGTTGTTGATGGTTCTGGCATAAAGGATGTTGCTTCTTTGTTGTTGGAACAAATGTTGTTTCTTTTTTGTTGATGTTTATGTTGTTGCAACAGATGGAGAAACTATTGGAACAAATAAAACCACCAGAAAGGCTGGTTTGATGTATTCCATCAGACTCCATGTCTGTTGCAACAGAATCCACATCTGTTGCAACAGACTCCACATCGGTTGCAACAGACTCCACATCTGTTGCATCAGACTCCACATCTGATGCAACAGATGGACAATGTTCTTTTGGTGACATCAATTTTTTCCTCTTCTTTATAGATATAAGGAACTGACAGTTGATCAACTTTTGACGGACTATCTCAAGAGGCTGTAATAAAGATGGGATCGGAGGAATAAGCTGTTTGTCGATGAAACCACTTCATATGTGGGAGGTATGTATTACTACTAATGTTATCGTGGAAACATACATAGAGTGCACTGATTTTTTGAATGTTGCTTTTACTGATTAGACATAGATCGTTCAAACAAGATGTCTGTAATTTTACAGTAAGTTTGGTAGGTCCAAACTGATAAGGATAAGGGACCATGAATATGATTCTGATAGCCTGTTAATATTCAATGTTGGTTATTGCTCATGTTTATTTGTCAAGCATTGTGAAGGGATCTAATTTTTGTGTCATTGTAAAGAGATTCAATAGAGATTGGACTAACTTTTAGGGTGCATTGGACCCTTAGAGGGCCTTCGAAGCTTAGAACTGCATCTAATAAGAACGGAAAACCAATATATTTATTGCCCTGGCCAAAATTTATATGGTTGGGTTGCTCTCTTGGGGTGATGATTTTATGCTAGAATGTGCGGTAGAAGAATGATTTAGAAGGAAAATGGGTGGTTGATGAAAGACTATATCATCTGAGAGCTAATTGAAGAAGAGACATAGGGTAGAAAGTAACTTCTAACGAATCAGGCTGGTGGAATTATCTGAACAGATGTGAGATCTGAATCTAAAGCAAATATGAAAGTGTATCCGGTAATGTAATTTCATCTGTTGTGTCTCTGAAAGAAAAAAAATGCAGATGGACACTTTGCTAGGGAGCTGCGTGGTCGGGATTATCACCTAGATAAAAAATAGGAGAAGACCAATAAAGAAGCCTCTCGGGCATCGAGGGTAGAAATGATGTACAACAAGTCTAGAAAACTTATGCCAACAGCAACTGCAGTTAAAATAAGGAATCTAAGCGAAGACGGAAAATTTCTGAATTTTAAATTTCATCCCATGCCGTCTTGTTTGTGTTTCCGATCAGGTCCACTATCGTTGACCTGATCGGAACCACAAATGAGATTGAAAGGCAAATAGAGTATTATTGTTTCCTTAGCAATATGGTTATAATTGATTGTGTTTTCTTTCCTTGACATTCTTTCAACATTCCTTGGAGAAGATCAGATGTTTGTTGTAGTATGTGAATCCCGATAATTTTGAAGCTTGCCTCCAGCTTGTTGATTCTGTATTCAAGCTGGTCGTTTCCCTCTTCGAAGTTGGTAAAGATTTCCTCGTCTCTTGTGAGCTCGATCAGCAACACTTTCTTCAAAGTTGTGGCATTCTAGAAGCCCTTCAGAACACTTTTTTCAGAAGCCTTAAAAGATACATGGAGGGTCTCTAAGTTTGTTTTAGGTCAAAATGTGTTGATGCACGTTGAACATGTGGTCTCAAAAGTTGAACAACACACTTTTATCTAGCGTTTCTCCATGCATCTTGCTCAACCAATTTGATAAATTAGTAAGCATGGAGTTACGTAGCGTGTGATCTAAACCGGCTCTACCTAGCCTATCAAACGTTACGTAACTCTAAGATCATTACTCTATCAAAAAAATATGACCAAGTTAGTGCACAAATCAAACGATATCAAACTCTCAGCCTTTTGCTGATTTCTTTTCTCCAATATAGACTACAAGATATCTGTTATGCAAAAGTCTACACCGTCGCCAGACATGTTCCCAGGCAATCATGTTTGGCGATGGTGTAGAGTTTTGCATAGCAGATATCTTGTCATCTATATTAGAGAAGAGTGATTAGCAGAAAGGCTGACAGATTGGGCTTTTTCTTCTATGTTCACTAACTCGGGCATATTATTTTGATAGGGTAATGATCTTGGAGTTACGTAACGTTTGATAGGCTTGGTAGAGCCGGTTTAAATCACATGCTACGTAACTCTATGCTTACTAATTTATCAAATTGGTTGAGCAAGATGCATGGAGAAACGCTAGATAAAAGTGTGTTGTTCAACTTTTGGGACCACATCTTCAACGTGCATCAACACATTTTGACCTAAAAAAAACACAGCGACCCTCCATGTATCCTTTAAATCTTCTGAAGAGAAAGTGTTCTGAAGGGCTTCTAGAATGCCACAACATTGAAGGTAGTGTTCCTGATCGAGTTCATAAGAGACGAGGAACTCCTTACCAACTTCGAAGACGGTAACGACCAGCTTGAATACAGAATCAACAAGCTGGAGGCAAGTTTGAAAATTATCGGGATTCACATACTACAGCAAGCATCTTATCTTCTCCAAGGAATGTTGAAAGCATGTCAAGGAAAGAAAAAACAATCAATTATAACCATATTTCTAAGGAAGCAATGATACTCTATTTGCCTTTCAATCTCGTTTGTGGTTCCGATCAGGTCAACGACAGTGGACCTGATCGGAAACACAAACAAGATGGCATGGGATGAAATTTAAAATTCAAAAATTTGTCGTCTTCGCTTAGATTCCTTATTTTAACTGCAGTTGCTGTTGGCATAAGTTTTCTAGACTTGCTGTACATCATTTCTACCCTCGATGCTCGTGAGGCTGCTTTGTTGGTCTTCTCTTATTTTCTACCTAGGTGATAATCCCAACCATGCAGCTCCCTAGCAAAGTGTCCATATGCATTGTTTTTATTTCAGAGACACAACAGACGAAATTACATTACCGGATACACTTTTATATTTGCACTTGATTCAGATTTCGCATCTGTTAAGATAATTTCATCGGCCAGATTCGTTAGAAGTTACTTTCTACCCTATGTCTCTTCTTCAATTAGCTCTCAGATGATATAGTCTTCCGTCAACAACCCATTTTTCCTCGAAAGCATTCTCCTACCACACCTTCTGGCATATAATCATCAACCCGAGCGAGAAACCCAACCATATAAATTTTGTCCAAGGCAATAACTATATTGGTTTTCCATTCTTGTTTGATGCAGTGCGAGGCTTCGAGGTCCCTCTAAGGGTCCAATGCACACTTAAAGTTAAGTCCAATCGCTATTGGTTCTCTGCAGTGATGACAAATATTGATCCCTTCTCAAAACTTGACACGCATAAACACGAGCACCAACCGTCAGTAATTCGTAATAGGGTATCTGCACCATCTTCATAAGGTCCTCAGCCTTATCAATTTTCCCATAAAACATAACGGTACAATGCAGGATCTTGTTTGAATAATCAATGCCTAATCAATTAAAAACTGCATTCACAAAAACATTGTACTTTGTGTGTGTTGTCCCGGTAACCTTATCAGTAATACATACTTAACTCCCACACATATGATAGTGGATCCATCTGCACGCACCTTATTCTTCCTAGCCCATCTATGACTTAAATTGAATAAACAGATGACTAGCTTGTTGCAACAGATGACACATCTATTTATATTGTCAATCAATTGGAGACATCTATTACGACAGTGATCAACCTGTTGCAAAAATCAAACAGATATATACATCTGTTGCAAAAAGATTGCCAGTATGTTGTAAGTTATCTAACAGAAAGAATATATTTTGTAACAGATTACCCATCTGTTAGATTTATTTTAAAGAAATTTTCTTTTCTTTCCGAGATACAATAATTTATAAATAGGTCCCTCCTTACAAATATGGATGATCCAGATTCGTACAAGAATATTCATATCGAGTCCTTGCGTGAACTTCAAAGGCAGTTTGATTGATGAACTCCAGAGAGATATTTGGCTCACTTCAGAGCAAGGCTGCTGGATGAATGAAAGATGTTTGATTGACAATAATAATAATAGTAGTAATAATAATTAGGTAATATTTTTTATTTAGCGATTATTTTCCTCCTTTTGTATATCAAATCTACCCAAGGGATTCAAAAATCTATGAACATTCATTTCATTTTGTTGTCGACTTTGAATTTTTAATTCTTATTTTGTATTTAATAATAATCATTCTGTTTATTCCTTGTTCTCAACATGTCGACGGTTGGTGGTAGGGATTGAGCAGCAATTTGTGTCAACAGTTAGAGGTTAATCTGCTACGACAGATCGATCATATGTTACACCTGGCGGTTATTAATAAAAAAGGGTTATTGTTGTTATTGAGAGGGTGAAAAGAAAGACATGACTCGGAGTTCCGATTATTCAATATGAAAAATGTTTCATAAATAAATAATAGGGAAATAAATAATAAACAAAATTTATAACCATAATTTTAATAACTGATCGTGACTTTTCACCATTTTTGTTTTTTAAATTATTTATTATATAATAAAATGATTATTATTTTATTAAGGAATTTGAAAAGGTATTTTTTTATTTATAAAATAAAAAAGTGAGCAAATTTGGATTAATGATATGATGATATAGTTATTGTTTTTAAAAAAAAGTAGATTATATGTTGCAACAATTAAATTATCTGATGCAACAGGTTCACTATGGTTGCAACAGATGATATATCTGTTGTCACAGATGATTTATCTGATGCAACTTATATCGAGTCACAACTCAATAAAAGCAGTTCTTGGAAAGAACTAATTAATAATAATAATCTGAAAAGTCATGACTTATCACAATATTTCTTAATTTAATTAATTCATTACTTTTCACATTAATAAAAAATATAATTAATAAATGGAGGTGAACAGTTAGATTATATGTTGCAACAGATATGTTATCTGATGCAACATATTTTATATTTGTTACAACAGATAATATATATGTTGTCACAGATGTGTTATCTGATGCAACAGATATAGAATCTGTTGCCACAACTCAATAAAAATGGTTCTTCGAAAAACTAATTAATAATAATAATCTGAAAAGTCATGACTTATATCACAATATTTAAATTCTTAATTTAATAAAAAATTTAATTAATGTATGGAGGTGAATAGTCGCACCTTTTTGCCTCTCATTCAAATTCAATCCTCTATAAATAGGTCCGTCCTTACTCAATCGTTCATTCAAATACACACTCTATTTATTTATTGCATCTCTTCTTTCATATTACACTCTAGAAGATAACATTATGGCTGACACAGTATGGGACGTTGCTTTTCTTAAAGACGCCGTGAATAAACATCAGAATCAAGTTCATGATCTGCAATGGGAATTGGGAGGAGTTAGATCAAGAATGCTCCGTCAGATACGCAGGCTGAGGAGGGCCTTGTTTCTACTTTCGGTTGAAGATTGACCGGTTGGCAATGATGATGCTGATAATAATAATAATAATAATAATAATAATAATAACTAGACTATTATTTTTCCTTTAGTCTATTATATGTATTTTTATTTGTTTAATAAATAAATTATATTTGATCTTTGACGTTTTAATCCATATTTAATTTTTATTCTATCTATTATCTTCTCAACAAACATTTCAACGATTCGACGTAAAAAGGAATAATTTAGAATCCAGTAGCAATAGCAAGATTTATCTGTTGGGTTTGTGGCAGGGGTTGATTTGTGTTGTTTCAAACAGATTAATCATTCGTTGCAACAGATAATTAGTCTGGTGCAACAGATAAACATTCTGATGCAACAGATAATTAGTCTGGTACAACAGATAAACATCCTGATACAACAGATAATACTTCTAATACAACAGATAATACGCTGATGCAATAGATAAATAGTCTGATGCAACAGATTACTCATCTGATGCACCAGATGATTGATTTATTTAAATTGTGGGCACTTGTGCTGGATTCATAATCGGGGTTCTATCCATTGTTAGAAAAACAGAAGTGTATCCAGATGACAAATACGAATAAAAATCATAATTTTACTTACCAAAGTAACCTATGAAGTAATGCCAAAGTGGAAAGTGATGTAGTAAACAAAATTTGACCTAAGAAATTGGTCAGATCACAGCAGTAGCGTTGTACAACAACAACAAATGGTCGACAAGAAGGAGATGAAGCAGAACATGATGAATAAAGCAGCAAAAACAGAAACAATTAACAACAAAAATCGCTAAGAGAGAGAAAACAACAATGGATGAGAAGAGAGAGAAAGGTGTCTTTTTTCCCTCTGTTTCCCATTATTTTAGGTATACATTGGGATCAAAGTGTAAATTTAAAAACTTGTGGGTTATTTTAAAACTTTCCCAACTTTCTTAATACATAATAAAGTAATTGTCACCTCCAACTAATAATTAAGACTTGTATCACCTACCCCTCATTTTAAAACTCTTTTGTCACCTGTGGCCCAAACCCCTAATTTAGTGTGCATGCGCCTATCTATTTTAATCTCTTTTTAATTACACTATAAAACTTTCATAATCCATTAAAAAATAAAAAAATAAATATTGATAAAATAATATATTGGCATTTTTTAAAAAGAAAAATGTTACACTTTTTTATCATCCAAGAACTTTAATGTTTATAATTTACGAAATAATTCACAAAGAACAGTAAGCAAACAAGTCACAACATAACAATTGACAATCACTGACAAACTAATTAAGATTACATTTTTTCTTTGATTCAATACAATAAATAAATTACAAATAAAAACATAAAACAAAAAAAAAAACTTACATAAATATTAAACTTTACATCTTAAATCATGGAATTATTAAATAACTTTGATCATTATGCGATTCATAATAAAACTTACAAAATAAATAGAAAGAATCTCAAGTAAAACGTGTGTGATAAGTTAACCAAAGATAAAAATCAAAATGTCGTCATCGGAAAAATTTAACGGGAACCAAACTCAAAGAACTCTCCTTTTTTCCTATTGTTTTTCTCTAAGTTTTCTAACCTTTGCTTCGCATGTTCTTCTACTGCTTTTTTTCAAAATATTTTTAATCTTCTCTTCTTTTCACTTGCTCTCCCTCACTATTTTCCTTGTTTTTTTCTTATTCTCTTTTTGTTGTCAGTCTCTCTCCGTTCCTTTTTTTGTTTTTGTTTTTCAATCTCCTTTTTTTCTTCTGTTTCATTTTGGTTTTTTTTTAAAAAAAAATAGAATAAAATAAAAATAAAACATCTCAAAAATAAAATTTATTTTTTTTAACTAAAAATTTATTAAAATAAAATAATAATTTAAATAATATTAGATCAAATATAAATATTTAATAAAAAAATATATATATTAAACTCGGGGAGGGTCAAAATCACGTGTCTACATCAATGCCTTGATTCTTTACTTATTTTTTTTCTTGTTTTACCAATGTCTAATTAAAAACGTAACTAAAAATGAGAAATACCATATTTTGAACTAGAAAAGAACTTGAAATTTAATGAAAAAATAAAATCCAAGAAAAGAGAGGAAAAATAAAATTTATAATGAAATATAAGGAAATAATAACGTTATGTTGAGAAACAGCAATAAATTATTTATTTTATTTCCACGCAAGGAGCAATGAATTATTTATTTTATTTCAACGCCTTCGTATTAGCTAGTTTGGTATTTTCTTCACTTTTTGTACTGATAATTTCAAAGTTTCTTTTCTTGAAGTTGAATTTTCGTAGGGGGTGTTTTTTTTCCTTTGGTAATTTCCCCCCCAAATATGGTAATTTTTATTTTTAGTACTCCATAATTTTACATAATTAGCACTAGTAAAATAAGGAAAAAATAAATAAATTAGTGTCTATATAAACAATGTAGAAGTATTATATGCATATCGCAAATTGAGCTAAATATTAACGTAAGTTTCTTTTCACTTTGAGTAGTTCGTTAACGTTTTTTCTCTTAGGACTTACAATAATGTTACTCTTCTAATTTGTTTATTAATTAATCGCTTTTACATCTACGTTAATTTACAATTTTACTTCTCTCTTTCTTGGCTTATTGATTCTCATACATCGAATATATTTGTTACATAAATGTAGTTTCAAAAGAGTGTTATTTTAACGTCGTAGCGAAAGTGCTACTTTTACTATGTTCGATTTGATATTTTGGTTTAGATTTTCATTAACGTTGTTACTTCTCCATCCAACAGTGGTTGATCGAAGCGAGTTTGATGTTGTACTATACGCGAGAATGTCATCCTCACAAAGCAAAAAACTTGACAGGACCGTAGAGAAGTTGATAGATACAAGAGTAGAAATACACAAGCAAGAAAACGACCTTCGAAATTTTAATGTGCAACAAAAAAGTGCACAAGAAAAATACGAAGCGACATGTGATCTTTGGAAGTTAAAGGACAAGGAAGACATGCTCAAAGAACAATTGGAGAAAAATGGGAGATTTAGTAGATTCTACTCAAAAGAAAACAAGGATGAATTATTTAACCCAAAATGAGATTTATTTATTATTTTTAATTTTAGTTATCAATAAAATTTAAGATTTTGCTAATTAAGTTCAAGGATATATTTAGGTTGTAGGATTTTTGGAATTTGTTACTAGCAGTTTAAAGTTTTATATATGTTTTTGTCATTGCTTTTTAATTTATTGTTCTATATTTATTTATTCTGGAGTATTTACTTATTATATATTCAAATATTATATGCTGCTATTATTCACTAAAAGTAAACAATCGAACAATAGTATCATTATTTGTAACAAACCCACAGAACAATACAAAACGTCCCTCTCAAAACCTTGCTCGTAGAATTACACTAGGTATATGTGTTATAGTTGTTTTTGTTGTTCTATTGTTCACTTAGTAGAACTTTCTTTAAATTCTTGTTCTTTCTGCTTAGCGGCATGATACACTAGCTGAAGGATACAAAACATTCCAAACTTAATAATCACACTTTTGAGGTACAAATTAATAGGTATCTTCAAATTAAACTTCACACCAATATTTAATAAATCCATAAAGTTGTCTAAGAACAACTATGGTCTTGTAAAAAAGTTACAACAAACATATATTTTATAAATAGTGATGTAACATAGGACACTAGGTGAACCTCTTAGTTATCAAATCTCATATAGTCTATAATAAGGTCAAATATTTATTTAAATGTATAGTACTTTTATGAAAATTCTGGAGCCGACACTCAAATTAATTAGTTCGATGAAGGTGGCAAGAGAGTAGGAATAGTTGGAATTGTGGGGATTGCTGGAATAGAAGGCTTAGGAGGCAATGGTAATTATGGTAG
Source organism: Capsicum pubescens (assembly GCA_030864215.1). Classification (NCBI taxonomy): domain Eukaryota; kingdom Viridiplantae; phylum Streptophyta; class Magnoliopsida; order Solanales; family Solanaceae; genus Capsicum; species Capsicum pubescens. The sequence goes on from CM061549.1 coordinate 293,103,422, forward strand.
AGTAGTGGGAATTGTTGGCAATGTAGTTGGCATGTTTGGGATTTTGAACAATTGTGGCAATGTAGGTTGTGGTAGAGATGGAATTTGGAATAGGCTACCACCTGCAAAACTAGGGCTAATGCTTGACAAGGACAAGGTCATTACCAAAATTCTTGAAAGTGGCCATATTTTTACAAGTGATTTAGAAGATCTTTTTGTTTGTTTTTTTCTTGTGAGAAAAAGAAGTAGAAATTGTTGTTAAATTAGATTGAGTTATTAATTGATAAGTATTTATGGGGAAATTTATGTTGAAAGATTCAAATGTTTGGATGGAATGTGGTTGCGAAAGCATATGGATAATGGAATATAATGATGGACTATTGATGTGGTTTGGTTATCTTCTTAACATAAACCAATTTATGGTTTGGAAGATATATATATACCAAATCCTTTTGACATATACACTTGCATTGTGATTAACTTCAGATGACCCGTTTAGATGATGGGTTGAAAACCAATGGAACAGGTGCAAGCTCTTCGTTTTTTTTATTTAAGCTAACACCTGATAGAGTCCTCTAGTTGATGTACTCTTCTATCCTCAGTAGGACTCCCAGGTGGTTTCACTCCCTCTTTGCTTCCCTCTTTGCTGCCGTCTCTTTCTCTCTCTTAGATTGAGTAGGACACTTCTTCTTTACCTCTTAGTCTTGTAGAACTCCTTGATCAAACCAACTTATGAATGCTGCAATTATCTTCTCCTAATCATAGTAATTTAAATAGATTTGAATGTCCTTGCTTATCCACTCTTGTCCTAATGCATTTTTAGTCTTGTAATAATTTCAACATGCAGTTCAAATGACAGCAGTAGTTTCACTTGTGTGGAACATCTTGCACAACATGTTTCATTCATATGTCCATCATCAAAACTTCACATGTCCTAACAAATTCCCCCTTTTTGATGATGACAAACTTAGCAGCACAACATCACAAAAATCTGACATACTCAATAAGGAATTTAAATAAAAGAATAACAGAATGAAATAGGATAGGCTTAGTCCAATTGAGTAATAAGCATTGCATAGTCTACTCTTCCCCCTTTTGACATCATCGAAAAGCTGATACCAAGTGAAAACATCTAATAATTCATTGCCATTGAGGCTATCACTAAGACAATCAAAATTCAGAGTAATAGAACATGAATGCAATATAATAAAACAAGAGTAGAACACATTTAAGCAAAGAAAACTATTTCATCCATTGTCAGAATATAACTACATGTACCAAAAGCAATATAAAAGAGAACAAGTCATCAAGGAAGGACAAAAAGAATAGGCCTAGGACAGCAGGTAAGAGGCTAATGTGAAGAAGAAGAGGGGATAAGGGAGGTCAGTTTCCTAATAACTTCAGCATTCTCAGCTCTTTTTTTTTTCAAGAAGGTTGTGAGGCAAGAAATCTGAGCTTGAAGAAGCCTCTTTTCATCCTCATGTGCAGCCTGAGCAGCTTCCACTTCACCTTGTTTTGCAGCCAGTGCATTCCTCAATCTTTGCAGTGGATTGTCAGCACTCCTCATAGAAACAGGTAGCATCATGTGGTTCACACTCCCTATGATATCCTTGGTAGTCTGTGAAGACCACACTTGGACAGACACCCCAAAATCCTCAAATATAGGGGTGAGCCAAAATTCATATGGGAGGGCATGTCCATTAATTTCCTTGAGGAGAACCCTTTGCATATGCTTCGGGATAAGTCGAGGCAAGTCAATTCTCACTTCAGTGTCCAATAGTTCCATGAATGTAAGATCAAGAAAACTAGACACACACATTCTTTCCTTCCTAGGAATAATCATCTTATGCACTACATCAAAATAGAGTTGGTGAAATAGTGACATCTCCCTCTTAAGGACCCTTGTATAACAGATCAAGTGAGGATTCCCAGAGAACTTTCTACATATGTCAAGAGCAGATGCAAGATTTTCCAGAGGTCTCCAAATGCCTTTGACATAGTGACCCCATCCCCATAAGGAATAAGCAAGATCCTAGCAATGTCAGGAATATAACGGTTCATTGTAACCTTTCTAACAGTAGTAGAGAACAACCCACCAATGCCCACCCCACTCATATAGAACTCATGCACTTCAGGTTTATAAAATCTTCTCTGAAGGTCTCCCTGAAGAAATAAATGTGACCACCCTTGAAACTCCAATTTTCCCAGTAAAGTTTTCATATCAGCCACCCAAAACCCCTAACAACCCCACTCTAGCTAATTTGCGCTTTTGAAAGTGAAGATGATGTACCTCATGAGTGTATTGATAAGAGGATGGGTGGGAAACTTAAAACTCAGGATCCAACTCATCAGTGGCATCTAGAGTAAACTCTGAGTCAGACGAGTCAAAAGAAACAGGTTTGGTGACCTATTTCTTTGGACGAGTAGAAAACTTTGGAGGGAAAACTCTTGAGGATGTGGAAACTTTGACAGTGGGAGGAAATTTTGAAGAGGAGGAGGATTTTTAAGTAGGTTTAGAAGAGGGTTTTCTAGATAAAGAGGGTTTTGGGACTTTTTTCATGATACTCTTTGTTTTTCTAACTGATAGAAGAAGAAGATCAAGAGAAGATGCACGAGGAGAGGTGGGATCATACATAACCACATATTTCTTTTCGCTAGCTCGAAGAGCTTCATCTAGGGAAACATCTTGTTTGTTTCTCCCTTGAGTGTGAGGGGTATGAAGAGTGGATACACTTAGAGAGGGTTCTGCAGGGGCAGTGTCGTCAACAATGATGGGAATGAAAAGGGGCTTTCTTGGTCGGTTAGATCTGGACCTTCTTGGGATTAAGTCTTCAATAGTAATATCATCTCTGTCCATAGGAATGTCATCATCATCAAGAATTTGGAGTGGGATGGGAGGCGGAAGTGAGGGTTATGAGAAGGATGAAGAAAGTGAAGAAATTTTGGCAAAGGGGTTTTGGAAATTTCTAAATGCAGTAAAATCGGTTAACTTGGGGAAGATTTGAGGAGGGATTACAGAGGGTAAGGTGATTGCTAGATTAAGCACAATGATAGTGAAGAATTTTTTGACGGAGTTAGTGGATGAGGAGGATGAAGAAGATGGGGAGGATGTCATTTGTGAAACAAGAAATTTTTCTTAGTTGTGAAGAGTTGAGGAGAGAATGAATAAAAATTAAGAGGAGGAAACGTATTTAAGGAAGAAAGAAGAGGAAGCTGAATGGGTGAGGGACTGTATCCTATCAGAAATGTAATGATTAGAGGATTTGCACTGATGGGAAAACAGTGTACAGCTTTTTGAAGTAAGAATGACTCTTGAAGTTTTGGCGGTTTTAGTGTAACAATAAGGAACCAGGTAGACAACTTGTTTCTCTTTATGCCACTATAGGTAAAAACAATTATACCTGAATGCAAGAATGTACAAAATTGCTTTTGTGATCCAGTCTCATTGCAAAATTAACACATACATGAGTCAGTATACTGTAAAATCTTGGAATTAGGATACAAAACTTAATGTGTGAGACTGAATTAATTAACAATCACTTTAAGAACAACTTATTCTAATCAGGTATTGAGGGAGACTTATGTAATTTTAATCATTCCCAAAGCTAACCTATTTTTTTCAAACTGTTCTCTACTTAAAGCCTTAGTGAAAATGTCAGCAATTTTCTCCTTAGTCGAACAAAACATAATTGATATATGACCTTTTTCAACATTGTCTCTAAGAAAGTGATGACGAATATCAATATTCTTAGTTCTCTTATGTTGGATAGGATTTTGGGCAATATTTATAGCACTTGTGTTATCACAAAAAATGGAAACAGAACCTACATCTACCCCAAAATCCAGAAGTTGTTGTTTGATCCATAGCAACTGAACACAGCATGACCCAACAACAACATATTCAGCCTCAGCAGTAGACACGGCTACTGAGTTTTGCTTCTTTGTGAACCAGGTAATCAAACATAATCCCAAGAAGTGGGTCATACCTGTAGTGATTTTCCTGTCCATCTAATATCCTGCATAATCAGCATCAGAGTATCCTACCAAATTAAAGTTGCTACCTTTGGGGTACCATAAACTAAGATCACTGGTTCCCTTCAATTATCTGAAGATTATTTTTACTGATTTTCGGTGTGATTCTTTGGGCTTTGCTTAAACCTAGAACATGGCCCTACACTGAACACAATGTCAGGCCTGTTTGCTATGAGGTATAATAATGATCCTATCATACCTCTATACATTTTTTATTCCACATCAGGACCTATTTCATCCAAATCAAGCTTTGTGGCAGTGGCAATGAGAGTACTAATCTCTTTTGCCTCTTTCATGGAGAATCTTTTGAGAAGTTCTTTGACATACTTCTGTTGATGGATCATTGTTCCTGATGCTGACTATTTTATTTGCAAATCCAAGAAGTAATTTAGCTCCCCCATCATGCTCATCTCAAATTCACAACTCATAAGTTTGGCAAACTGATGAGTCATATTCATGTTGGTTGAACCAAAGATAATATCATCCACATAGACCTGTACAACTAAAAAGTCCTTTCCATTAGTTTTTAAGAAGAGGGTATTGTCAAATTTGTTAGGTTGTGGAGCCTGATTAATATGTGACGTACTGTTATATATTAATGTTCATGCAGTTAATTGTCCATACTCCAAGTCATTAATATAAATAGCCCGTCCATCGTGGAGGTTGCTTACGGGTCTTACCAATAAAATAGTTCTCTCTCTCTCTCCTAAAGAACTCTCTCTAGTTTTCTTCATCCTCTCCATAGATTTAGTGTGTGTGAACTACTAATTGATCCTAACAAAATTTACCTCTGGTTTGACCATGCTCCAGTAAAAACTTTGACAATCTCTCATACTAAGTTGTTGGAGCTTGTTTCAACTCATACAATGCCTTATCCAGTTTATACACATGATCAGGCTTACTTTTAAATCTTGGAGGTTTCTCGACATAAACCTCCTCTTTGAGAATGCCATTCAAGAATGCACTCTTCACATCCATCTGATAGAAAATAAACTACATATAGACAGCAAAGGTAACAAGTAATCTTATAGCTTCAAGTCTTGCTACATGAGCAACAGTCTCATCAAAGTTTATTCCTGCTTCTTGATTGTATCCTTGGACCACCAATCTTGCCTTGTTTCTTGTAACTATTCCATGCTCATCAACTTTATTTTTGTACACCCACTTAGTCCCAATTACTGATCTATCTTTTGCGAAAGGAACTAAGTGTCATATTTTGCTTCTCTCAAACTGATTCAACTCTTCCTGCATGGCTATGATCCAATCAGCATCAAGAAATTCTTTAGTTATCTTCTTTGGCTCAATCTTTGATAAGAATGCCTTGAAGGCACACATACTTCTCAATCCAGCCCTTGTAGTGATCCCAGAGGTGAGATCAGTGAGAGCATTCTCAATAGGATGTGATCCTCGATACTTGTATCCTCTTGGGATCAAGCCTAGTGAGCTATTAGGATCACTGCTGATGTTTTAAGCTAGGGTAGTTGGTGGTTCAGTTCCCCCTGGGTATATGTATTATAGTTATTTTTGTTGTTCTATTGTTTACCCAGTAGAATTTTCTTTAAAAAAAAATTCTTTCTGCTAAGCTGCATGATACACCAGCTGAAGGAGACAAAATATCACAAATTAAGAAATATCTTCAAACTCCACACCAAAATCCAATAAATCCATAAGGTTCTCTAAGAACAACTATAGTTATATAAAAAAGTTACAACAAACATGTATTTTATAAATAGTGATGTAACACTAGGACACTAGGTGGTGAACCTCTTTGTTGGAAAATCTCATATTGTCTATAATAAGATCAAATATTTATTAAAATGTATATATAGTAAATGATGAATCACCTTTTATAAAAATTCTGTATCCGCCACCAGATGTAACAACTCAAGATTAATTGGTTCTATGGAGAATAGAGTAAGAATTGTGGGAATTGTTGGAATATGTTTTAGTACTATTAATGGAGCTGTGTACTTTACTTTACTGTTGTTAAAGTTTAAGGATTATTACTTCCTACGACAATCTTAAATTAATATATATTTCTTTTATTAAATATTAATCATCGTATTTCGCTTTCCGATAGTCAAATTAGGCGAACTTTGACTAATATATTAAATTATATTTTCTCATCAAATTGACATGCAAAAGGTTCAACTTGGAGTATTTATCATTTAATTTTTTGAACACAAAATTTTACATGTAAAATATTGAGTTTAATCTAATTTAACTTTGCTTTGAGAATTATTTAAATCGACTTTTGAAAAGAAAAACATGATAGCTAATTCAAAACAACTAAAGTACTAATAACTAGATCCATAATAATTATAATCATCCTAACTTAGCTTATTTAGTTAAAAAATAAAAATAAAAAGATACTTATTATATGCATAAACTCCATAAATTATATATATTGATACCATTGCTTTGATTCTTTCCTTATTTGTTTTTCTGTTCTTGTTTTACTCATGCCTAATTAAAAATATTATTAAAAATGAAAATTACCATTTTTTAGACTAGAAAAACACTTGAAATTTAGAAAAAATCAAATCCAAGAAAAGAGTGGACAAAGAAAAAGATAATTTGTAATGAAATATATGGAAATAATAACATATGTTAAGAAAGAGTAAGGAACCGTTTATTTTATTTTAATGTCTTTATTTTGATGTAATTAGTTAGAATGATATTTATTTCACTTCTTATACGATTATAAATTCAAATTTTTCTTTCTTACTCTCAAGTAAACCTGTCAAACGGGCCGGGCTGGCCCGGCCCGAACCGGCCCGAACCGGCCCTACATATCAAACCGGACCGGTTTGACCCGGACCGGTAAGCCCTAGGGCTTTAGGGTTCCGGGTTCCGATCCGGTTTTTTTTTAAAACTGGGCCCGGTTAACCCGGCCCGGACCAACCCGGTCCAGGCCCGCCGGTTAACCGGCCCGGCCCGGCATTAAAAAAAAAAAAAAAATTATTGGGCCAAACTAGCCGTTGGCCCAACGGCTATATTACCGTTTTTGGGTCCAAACGGCTAGTTTGGGCCCATTAACTTAAAAAATAAAAAAATAAAAAATAAAAAATATTTTTTAATCCCCAAAATAAATCTATAAATACCCTACAACTTCAAATCATTTCTCACACAATTTTTCACTCTCTCAAATCTCATTCTCTCTCAAATCTCAATTCTCAATTCTCAAATATTCAATATATTTAATTTCTTAAAGTGTTCAATTTAAATTTTTAATTTTTCGTTTACAAAGTACGAGCGGAAGTTTCTAAAGTCGCAATCTTCGGATACTTCCAAAATTTGGTATTGTCGTTCCATCTCTTACGTTTAATTTTTATTTATTGTATTAATTGTTTAATATTTAATTTTATTATATTTGTGTATTTTGAATATTTTTAGTTTAATTTAATTTATATTATGGATAAATTAAAAAACCTCGCTACTAAAGGTGTTAGAAATTTTTGTCCCGGAAGCGGTAGTGGTAGTAAAAAGCGAATTACTAGCGGTAGAGGTAGTTCAAGTAATAGATATACCCGTGTGACTTCGCCTCCGGTACCGCTTGGTACACCTTTTGAGGAAGAAATAGGTGTAGGTGCTCACGATATGGATTATGTAGAATTTCAGGAAAATTACGGTATAGAAGAAGAAAATGAAGTAGATGCAGTTAATGTAGACGAAGATGATGAAAATATTGCTGAAACACCCGCAGTAGGACATGCTAACGTTAGATCTGAATCAGTTAATCTCCCTTTCCGTCCTCCCAGTGCCCCAAAACCCCGTAAAAGAACTAGTATTGCATGGCAATTTTTGGAACGTATATCAGATATTGAGGTGCAGTGCAATATTTGTCAACAAAAATATAAGCATAGAAGTGGCGGTAAGCAAGGGGGTACGGGTACGTTAATGAGACATATAGCTGAAGATCACACTAGAGAGTTCAATATTGCAAAAGGTGGTGGGGATGTTGGTGGGTCAACGCAAACTAGAATGGACCCAACAACCGGTCAAGTAGCGAAAAAGTATAATAAATTGAGGGACAGAGAAGAAATAGCTAAAATGGTAGCTGTGGGTTGTTTGCCTTTTAGTTTTCCTTCTTCTGATGCCTTTATTCGTTATATACAAGCAATTTATAATCCTATGTTTAATGGTATTCCTAGAACTACTTGTCGGTCTGATATTTTTAGACTCCATTCACAATATTGTTTTTATTTATCAACATTCTTAAAAAATATTCAATGTAGATTGTCCCTAACTTCGGATCTTGGTCGTGCTGTAAATAAAAATGATTATTTAACCGTTACTTGTCATTGGATGGATAGTAATTTCATAATGCAAAAACGTATTCTTGCTTTTTTATATGATGAAGATCGGAAACATACTGGACAATTTATTGCTGATTCTATTATTAAAATTGCCGGATATTATGGTATAGAAAATAAAATTTTATGTATTGCTTTTGATAATGCTTCTAACAACAAGACTGCTATAACAAAAATAAAATCTACGCTATCTCCGCCCTTTCCTGAAATTTTTCATGTTAAGTGTGCATGTCATATATATAATTTAATTGTAAAAGATGGTCTTGACTTTTTTGAGGTTTATATTGAAAAAATTCGTCTTGCTATTGGTTTTATTCAAGGAAATAATCGTAGATCTAGAATTAAAGAATTTAAAGTTAAATGTCAAGAAAATGGACTTGCACCGATTTTGATGCCTGAGGAAATTGATATTAGATGGAATTCTACGTATGAATTTTTAAAAACTTGTTATAAATATAGAATTCCTATTACACTAGCTTTTAACCAACATTGTGGTTCATTTGCTGATTCTGCTGATTGCATGCTACATAATTCTGATTGGGTTATAATTAATGATCTTGTTAAGTTCTTAGAAAAATTTTATGTAGCTACGGTTGAATTTTCCGGTGCATACTATCCTACTGTTTGTAATATTTTGGCATATATAGCCGATATTTCTGGTTTGCTCCGACAATATAAAGATAAAGAAGGTTATAAAGAAGCTGTTGGCGCTATGTTTACGAAATTTAAAAAATATTTCTTCCCGATTCCCCCTATTTACTTGGTTGCTGCTATGTTAAATCCGTGCATGAAATATAATCATATGTGTCACTTTAGTACTCTTATTTATACTAACTTAGAAATAAATACTAACCATGATTCTGAACAAGTACAACCTGATTTGTGGACGGCTACGGCTGATGCAAAAGATTATATAGAAAAATTATATAATCACTATGCTGATTTATTTGATTCAGCCGTACCTACAAATATCACTCCAACTGTCGCTCCTCATCCTCCCGAGGAGCCATCAGCTTCTAAAAGGCCGGCACATAGTGGTTTTCCTGATTCGTTTTATGATTTAACTTGTTGGAACAGTGTGGATGAGAGAGCTTACACATCAACTTATCGGGAAGAGCTGAAATATTATCTGCGGACGCCACCAGAGGATCGCAGACGACGGATCAACACGCTGGATTGGTGGAGGAATAATGAATCACAATATCTTGTACTTTCAAGATTAGCCAGAGATATCTTGAATGTTCCTATGTCAACCGTAGCATCAGAGAGCGCCTTCAGTCAGGGACGACAGCAGCTTGGAGACAACCGACACTCATTGGGAAGCAACGCAATGAATGTTTTAGTTTGCCTCAGAGATTGGATTAGAGCAGAAAGAAGAAACCAAGGAATGGAACCAGAGCCCAACGACGACCTTAAACTTGAAGAAATTATGACTTCACAGGAGAACTCAGCAGAATCAAGTCCAATGCATGGTTTTTCCCCCGTTGACTTCGACTACCCTATGCAAGTTCCAATTAATATTAACATGAATGAGTTGGAAAAAATGATGCATAATTTATAGATTTTTCATTCATGTAAATTATAAATTTTGGATCATTTTGCAATCAATAAAATTCCACAAATTCATTCACTCCTTAGTCGTTGTTTTTTATTTTTTTTTATTTAACGATTTATAATTTTAATATCTTCTATACAAGTGTATATTTAATGTATACATGTGTATATGTTTATATATCTTATATAGAAGTGTATATTTAATGTATACACGTGTATATATCTTCTATAGAAGTGTATATTTAATGTATACATTGTGTATATAGCGTATATAGTGTATATTTGACCGGTTTTTAACCGGGTTTGACCGGGTTTGACCGGGTTTGACCGGGTTTGACCGGGTTTGACCGGGTTTTAGTGGATTTAAAGTATTACATATACATAGAATAGAGTGTATATATGTGAATAGATCTTCTAAAGATGTGTATATTTAACGTATACATGTGTATATATTTTATAAATTAGTATATAACTATACAAATATATGTTGTAATGTATATATATTGTAGTATATCTCATGTAACGTATTACATATACATAGAATAGAGTGTATATATGTGAATAGATCTTCTATAGACGTGTATATTTAACATATACATGTGTATATGTTTTATAAATTAGTATATAACTATACAAATATATATTGTAATGTATATATATTGTAGTATATCTCATTTAAAGTATTACATATACATAGAATAGAGTGTATGAATGTTAATAGATCTTCTATAGACGTGTATATTTAACGTATATATGTGTATATATTTTATAAATTAGAATATAACTATACAAATATATATTGTAATGTATATATATTGTAGTATATCTCATTTAAAGTATTACCTATACATAGAATAGAATGTATATATGTGAATAGATCTTCTATAGACATGTATATTTAACGTATACATGTGTATATGTTTTATAAATTAGTATATAACTATACAAATATATATTGTAATGTATATATATTGTAGTATATCTCATTTAAAGTATTACATATACATAGAATAGAGTGTATGAATGTTAATAGATCTTCTATAGACGTGTATATTTAACGTATATATGTGTATATATTTTATAAATTAGAATATAACTATACAAATATATATTGTAATGTATATATATTGTAGTATATCTCATTTAAAGTATTACCTATACATAGAATAGAGTGTATATATGTGAATAGATCTTCTATAGACATGTATATTTAACGTATACATGTGTATATGTTTTATAAATTAGTATATAACTATACAAATATATATTGTAATGTATATATATTGTAGTATATCTCATTTAAAGTATTACATATACATAGAATAGAGTGTATGAATGTTAATAGATCTTCTATAGACGTGTATATTTAACGTATAGTCGTTGTTTTTTATTTTTTTTTATTTAACGATTTATAATTTTAATATCTTCTATACAAGTGTATATTTAATGTATACACGTGTATATATCTTCTATAAAAGTGTATATTTAATGTATATATTATGTATATAGCGTATATAGGGTATATTTGACCGGTTTTTAACCGGGTTTGACCGGGTTTGACCGGGTTTTAGTGGGTTTGACCGGATTGGGTTAAGTGGGCCGGTTCCGGGTGGGTTTTAATATTTTTACTGTGCAGCCCGGCCCGGACCGGTTAAGGCCAAACCCGGCCCGTAACCGGCCCGTAACCCGGTAAGAATGAGAGGGCCGGTTCCGGGTTGAACCGGCCCGGCCCGTTAGACAGTCTTACTCTCAAGTTATTTTTTGCTCCTTTTTCTTGAAGTTGAATTTTCCTAAATTCAAAGTTTTCCCAGGACGTTTTCTTTCATATGGTAAACCCCCCACCCTCCCGCCACCCCACCCCTTCAAAATATGATAATTCTTATTTTTAGTATAATGTTTACATTGATTGGCACTGGTAAAATAAGGAAAAAACTAAGAAATTGGTTTTTATATAAACAATGGAATATTACATTATATGCATAGAGAAAATTGAGTTGGGCTTCTTCAATATTAACGTAAGTTTTCTTGCACTTTGAGTTAGATTAGTTCTTTAAATTTTTTTCTTAAGACTTACAATAATGTTGCTCTTCTAATTTGTGTTTAAATTTTTCACCTTTTCATCTACATCAATTTACAACTATAACTCTCTTTTTGGCTTAGCGTTCTCATACATTGAATATTTTTGTTACATGAATGTAGTTTCAAAAGAGTGTTACTTTATCATCATAAGAAAAGTGCTACTTTTACTATGTTCAATATTTCATTAATTTTGTTACTTTTTCATTCAACAGTGGTTCAATCTAGTTTGATACTATATTAAACGCGAGAATGTCATCCTCAAAAACTAAAACAATTGACAAGAACTTGGAGAAGTAGATAGATACGAGAGAACAGATACGCAAGCAAGAAGCCAACCTTCGAAATTCTAATGTCCAGCAAGAAAGTGTGAAAGATAGATATGAAGCTACACGTGATCTTTGGAAGTTAAAGGACAAGGAAGACAAGCAGGAAGACCAATTGGAGAAAAAAGGAATTACTGAAAGAATGATATAACCTATTTATTTATTTACTATCTTTTAGTTATCAATAAAATATTTAGATGCTACTAATTAAGTTCAAGGATATATTTAGGCTGTAGGATTTTCAAGATTTGCTACTAGGAGTTTAAGTTTTATATATATTTCCATTATTGCCTTATATTTTGTTGTTCTATATTTATTATTTATGATTTCTGGATAGCAATACTTGATTTGAGAAACAAAAAGAGAGAGCTATATTAATTAAGTCATTCACGTAAAAAGTTTCTGCATGGCACAACGTACATCACCCAAATATTTCAAAGTTAACCGGACTCGACAATAGTATCATTATTAGTAGAGATAATACATCAAAATCATCCTGAACTTGTTCCGACAACTTAGTTTAGCACTTAAACTTTACGAATAATTATTTACCCTCCTTAACATCTTTATAGTGAATTAATTTCCCCTCTTAATATATAATACCACTTTCATGAGGGAGAGTGCGTCACACTCGTTGACACGTCAACGCCATGTCAGCGCCAGATCACCGCCACATCATAGCCACGTAAATAAAATATTTTTTTAATATTTTTATATATATATCTATATAAAATATATATAAAAATATTTATAAATATTATTTATATATATATATACATACATATTTTAAAATATATAAAATATTTTAAATTAAAAAAATACCCCACCCCCCATTTTTCATCTTCTTCATAACCACCCCCCTCCCCTCCCCTCCCGTCTACCCCCACTTGTACACACGCCCCCATCCACCCCTACACTCCCACACCTAAACATACCCCCATCCACCTCCGTCCACCCCCACACAACCACACCTGTCAGGTTTTCCAGCGAAATTTTGCCGGAAAACTCAACCCACTTGAAAATTTTAATTACCACCATCGAAAAAAATCATAAAATAGTGATAAAAAACTCAATCCAGATGAAAAATTCGATCAAATCAACACCAAATTCTCAAAAATCAACAACCAAACATCCAAATCATGTAGATTTTTTAATTTTCAGTTTCATTTTTTTTTTATTGATCTAAGAGGTCGAAGGAGGATAAATTAAAGGCGGGGGTGGAAACTTTCAGAATTGGAGTAGAAGTAGGGTGGGGGTGTTGGCTAAGGAGAAGTGGGGGTGGGGGGGGGCGCTGTTGACGGGGTTGGGTGAAGAAGAGGAGGATTTATTTTCTTTATATATATATATTAGTTTTAAAAAATACTGTTCACGCATTTTTTTTTTTAAGAAAATGCCACGTCAGCATAAGGGGGAATAAATTTACTATAAAGATGTTAAGGGGGTAAATAAATTAGGGGTGTCTAACGGGCCGGGCCGGGCCAACCCGGAACCGGCCCTCCCATTTTACCCGGGTTCCGGGCCGGTTCCGGGCCGGGTTTGGCGTTAACCGGGCCGGGCCGGGCCAAACAGTAAAAAAATTAAAACCCACCCGGACCCGGCCCACTAAACCCAATCCGGTCAAACCCACCAAGACCCGGTCAAACCCGGTTAAAAACCGGTCAAACCCGTTTAAAAAATAAATAAAAAATCCAATATACACTATATACACTCCAATATACAACATATATTTTTAAAAAAATATATAAAGTATAAACAATTACACATATATACGTACCATTCAATATATAATTATATATGACTATACGTACTACTTTAAATAAAACATTTACTATAATAGTATAATATATATATATATACACTACAATATATATATATACTAATTTATAAAACATATACACATGTATACGTTAAATATATACTACTTTAGAAGATATATACACATATATATGCACCATTCAATATATATGTACTACTTTAAATAAAATATATACAACAATATAGTGATATACATATATATATATACAATAATATGTATATATATATAGTTACATACTAATTTATAAAACATATACACTTGTATACTTTAAAGATATACGTCTATAGAAGATATATACACATATATACGCACCATTCAAAAGATATGTACTACTTTAAAAAAAGTATATACTACAATATATATACTAATTTATAAAACATAAAGTAATGTATACGTTAAATATACACGTCTATAGAAGATCTATTCACATATATACACTCTATTCTATGTATATGTAATACTTTAAATGAGATATATGCAATATATATACATTACAATATATATTTGTATAGTTATATACTAATTTATAAAATATATACACATGTATACGTTAAATATACACGTCTATAGAAGATCCATTCACATATATACACTCTATTCTATGTATATGTAATACTTTAAATGAAATATACTATAATGTATATACATTACAATATATATTTGTATAGTTATATACTAATTTATAAAACATATACGCATGTATACATTAAATATACACTTCTATAGAAGATATATACACGTGTATACGCACCATTAAATGTATATATACTACTACTTATAAAATATACTACATTATATATACATTACAATATGTATAGATATACTTATATACTAATTTATAAAACATATACACATGTATACGTTAAATATACACTTCTATAGAAGATATATGCACAAATATTCAAAAAAAAATAAAAAACAACGACTAAGGACTGAATGAATTTGGGGAATTTTATTGATTGCAAAATGATCCAAAATTTATAATTTACATGAATGAAAAATCTATAAATTATGCATCATTTTTTCCAACTCATTCATGTTAATATTAATGGGAACTTGCATAGGATAATCAAAGTCAACGGGGGCAAAACCATGCATTGGACTTGATTCTGCTGAGTTCTCCCGTGAAGTCATAATTTCTTCTAGTTTCAGCTCGTCGCTCGGCTCCGGTTCCATTCCTTGGTTTCTTCTTTCCGCTCTAATCCAATCTCTGAGGCAAACTAGAACATTTATTGCATTGCTTCCCAATGAGTGTCGGTTGTCTCTAAGTTGCTGTCGTCCCTGACTGAAGGCGCTCTCTGATGCAACGGTTGACATTGGAACATTCAAGATATCTCTAGCTAATCTTGAAAGCACAGGATATTGTGATTCATTATTCCTCCACCAATCCAGCGTGTTGATCCGTCGTCTGCGATCCTCTGGTGCCGTCCGAAGATAATATTTCAGCTCTTCCCGATAAGTTGATGTGTAAGTTCTCTCATCAACACTGTTCCAACAATTTAAATCATAAAACGAATCAGAAAAACCACTATGTGCCGGCCTTTTAGAAGATGATGGCTCCTCGGGAGGATGAGGAGCGACAGTTGGAGTGATATTTGTAGGTACGGCTGAATCAAATAAATCAGCATAGTGATTATATAATTTTTCTATATAATCTTTTGCATCAGCCGTAGCCGTCCACAAATCAGGCTGTACTTGTTCAGAATCATGATTAGTATTTATTTCTAAGTTAGTATAAATAAGAGTACTAAAGTGACACATATTATTATATTTCATGCACGGATTTAGCATAGCACCAACCAAGTAAATAGGGGAAATCGGGAAAAAATATTTTTTAAATTTTGTAAACATGGCGCCAACAGCTTCTTTATAACCTTCTTTATTTTTATATTGTTGGAGCAAACCAGAAATATCGGCTATATATGCCAAAATATTACAAACAGTAGGAGAGTAAGCACCGGAAAATTCAACCGTAGCTACATAAAATTTTTCTAAAAACATAACAAGATCATTAATTACAACCCAATCAGAATTATGTAGCATGCAATCAGCAGAATCAGCAAATGAACCGCAATGTTGGTTAAAAGCTAGTGTAATAGGAATTCTATATTTATAACAAGTTTTTAAAAACTCATACGTAGAATTCCATCTAGTATCAATTTCCTCAGGCATCAAAATCGGTGTAAGTCCATTTTCTTGACATTTAACTTTAAATTCTCTAATTCTCGATCTACGATTATTTCCTTGAATAAAACCAACGGCAAGACGAATTTTTTCAATATAAAGCTCAAAAAACTCAAGACCATCTTTTACAATTAAATTATATATATGACATGCACACTTAATATGAAAAATTTCAGGCAAGGACGGAGATAGCGTAGATTTTATTTTTGTTATAGCAGTCTTGTTGTTAGAAGCATTATCAAAAGCAATACATAAAATTTTATTTTCTATACCATAGTATCCGGCAATTTTAACAATAGAATCAGCAATAAATTGTCCAGTATATTTACGATCTTCATCATATAAAAAAGCAAGAATACGTTTTTGCATCACGAAATTACTATCCATCCAATGACAAGTAACGATTAAATAATCATTTTTATTTACAGCACGACCAAGATCAGAAGTTAGGGACAATCTACATTGAATATTTTTTAACAATGTTGATAAATAAAAATAATATTGTGAATGGAGTCTAAAAATATCAGACCGACAAGTAGTTCTAGGAATACCATTAAACATAGGATTATAAATTGCTTGTATATAACGAATAAAAGCATCAGAAGAAGGAAAACTAAAAGGAAAACAACCCACAGCTACCATTTTAGCTATTTCTTCCCTGTCCCTCAATTTATTATACTTTTTCGCTACTTGACCGGTTGTTGGGTCCATTCTAGTTTGCGTTGACCCACCAACATCCCCACCACCTTTTGCAATATTTAACTCTCTTTTGTGATCTTCATCTATATGTCTCATTAACGTACCCGTACCCCCTTGCTTGCCTCCACTTCTATGCTTATATATTTGTTGACAAATATTGCACTGCACCTCAATATCTGATATACGTTCAAAAAATTGCCATGCAATACTAGTTCTTTTACGAGGTTTTGGGGCACTGGGAGGACGGGAAGGGAGATTAACTGATTCAGATCTAACGTTAGCATCTCCTACTGCGGGTGTTTCAGCAATATTTTCATTATCTTCGTCTAAATTAACTGCATCTACTTCATTTTCTTCTTCTATACCATAATTTTCCTGAGCTTCTACATAATCCATATCGTGAGCACCTACACCTATTTCTTCCTCAAAAGGTGTACCAAGCGGTACCAGAGGCGAAGGCACACGGGTATATCTATTACTTGAACTACCTCTACCACTAGTAATTCGCTTTTTACTACCACTACCGCTTCCGGGACAAAAAATTTTAACACCTTTAGCAGCGAGGTTTTTTAATTTATCCATAATATAAATTAAATTAAACTAAAAATATTCAAAATACACAAATATAATAAAATTAAATAATAAACAATTAATACAATAAATAAAAATTAAACGTAAGAGATGGAACGACAATACCAAATTTTGGAAGTATCCGAAGATTGCGACTTTGGAAACTTTCGCTCGTACTTTGTAAACGAAAATTAAAAAATTAAAGTGAACACTTTAAGAAATTAAATATATTGAATATTAGAGAATTGAGAATTGAGATTTGAGAGAGAATGAGATTTGAGAGAGTGAAAAATTGTGTGAAAAATGATTTGAAGTTGTAGGGTATTTATAGATTTTTTTTGGGGATTAAAAAATATTTTTTAAAGTTTTTTTTTTTTTTTTTTAATTAAATGGGCCCAAACTAGCCGTTTGGACCCAAAAACGGCTATATAGCCGTTGGCCCAACGGCTAGTTGGCCCAAAATTAATTTTTTTTTTTTTTTTTTTTTAATATTCCTGGCCGGGCCGGGCCGGTTAACCGGCGGGCCTGGACCGGGCTTGGTCCGGGCCGGGTTAACCGGGCCCATTTTAAAAAAAAAACCGGCCCGGGACCCGGAACCCTTAAGCCCTAGGGCTTACCGGGCCGGGTCAAACCGGGCCGGGTTAGCTAATAGGGCCGGGTCGGGCCGGGTCAGCCCGGCCCGTTTGACACCCTTAAAATAAATAGAAGATTAGTTTAAGTGCTAATGTAAGTTGGGGAGACAAGTTTAGGGGGGGTTGATGTATTATCTCTTATTAGTAACAAATTCATAAAACAATACAAAACACCCCAAACTTAATAATCACACTCTTGAGATATAAATTGAGAAATATCTTCAAACACCAAACCAAAATCCAAAATATCCGTAACCCTAGTCCTTTGGCGATGAACTCCTTCATTGGAAAATCTCATACTATCTATATTATATAAGGTCCAATATTTTTACAAATGTTTAATAAATGATGAACTGCAAACACTTTATACTCTTCAGATTCCATTTTGTGTGAATATTGGATATGTTATTTTTTTTATTTGAAAGATTTTTTGTATTTTCTCTTGAGGAAACAAGAAGTGGATATTGTTGTTAATTTAGATTGAATTATTAATTGATGAGTATTTATGTTTGCATGGAATGTGCTTGAAAAAGTATATGGAATATTTGTGGTGTTGTTCATCTTCTTAACCTAAAGTCCTAAACTAATTTTATTGTTTGAAAGAATATACCAAGTTCTTTTGATTTATTTACACATGATTGACTTCAAAAGAATTAAGAGATATCTCAATCTGATCTTTATAATAATATTTAATTTATTATAACATCCAAGTTATTTTTTGAACCGATTATGAACTGTATTGAATTTCTTTAAACATACACAGTTTTGTAACATGATTTCTTTATTTGTAGTTTTCATATATTGTATAAGATTACCATTAACAAAAGAATTTTACGTGTGTTTTCATCTTGTAATACTTGCTAAGAGAATACTAAACTTTTATTTTTTTGGTGTTTCACATAAAAATCTTGTTATCAAAAATAATTGATTTAACTCTCAAAATGTAAATACGTAACAGATGATTTAGCTGCCCTTGTTCCTCCTCTTTTCTCTTTTGAGTCAGACTCTTAAGACAAGAAATGGGGTTTTCTGAATATTTCTCTTCCAAATCGCATAAATTAAACTGAAAAAATAGGACAAACAACATAAATTTCCGAAGTTTGAAGTTTAATTGCAGAAAATCTCGATATTTTACATAATTATTGAAAATTCAAATTTTGAGTCTGTTTAGGTACATAATTAGTTCTCGATACATTCAACGAAGATACATTTTTTTCTTTGCAAAGATACATAGTTAGTGCCAGATATTAATTTTTTCAAGTTTGGATCTGTCCAGATACATAATTAGTTTATTGATACATCCAACAAAGATACATAATTAATTAAATTTTTTATAATTACTTTATAAAGATAAAAATTTATATAAATATAGTAAATTAAGGTATATATTTATATATTTTTTGAATACTAAATATAAAAAAAAAATGTTATATTTTAGGACCCGCAAAGAAAAGATATGATGAATTAAAAGGAAGGAAATGTATTGGGTCCTAAAATGACCCGTGGGTGCATTCGTTCTATTTTAAGTTAAGAAATTTAATTTTCAAAGCATAACATCATTTTATATTTTTTAGGAGTCAGATTTTATTAGAATTTCTGATTTCGCCGTTTCCACGCTTACTTCAGTATGTTGAAAATAATTAACAGAAAAAAGTCCAAAATTGACTATATGAAGATATTGAAAAAATATTTTCTTTGTAGGCATCACATCTCAAATTCCATGTTTACACCATTCAAATGCACCACGTAACTCAAGTATTTTTTTTTTCTATCCAGTATTCGGTGCCTGCATTGGAGCCCAGACAAATTTGAATCACACGTTGCAGGGCCCATTAAGGTGGCAGCACTCCCAACAGAGTTTTCTCCATACCCAGGGTCGAACCCTCGACCTCTAATTAAGAGTGGAGCAGCCTCATCCACGGCACCACAACCCATGTTGGTCATGGAGCTCAAGTCTAAGCTTACATGTTTCTCATAATAATCATAATCTGTCATCAATTAGAGAGAATTTACAAATTTATGTTTTTTTTAGTTTCAATTTATGCGTCACTATTAATTATTTTTTTAACCATTTTGTTGAAATTTAGCTCGTCGTTAAGGGTTATTGCATGGATAATCCATCGAAAATGTTACGAAAGAGATATTTTTTAGTAGTCGTCTTAACCCATAGAAAATCTCTCACAAATGAGTGTGTCTTATTTTCATTTTTAGTTTAAATTTGTAATTTCTTTTTATAACTTTAATATTTAGAGACTTGTTATTTCTGATATCGCACACGATCATATATTGAAGATAATAATGTTCAAGGGTATTTTGATATATTATGCACGTTTTTAATTTCAGGGGTGAATTTATGATCATTTTTTTATGTTTCGACATTCGTTAAATTCAAAACAGACTAGGTATAATTATATAAAAAAATATATAAAAATTGATATAAGACGTAAAAAAGCATCCAGTAAATCAAGAAGATAGTTGAGTGTATTAATTTTCAAGCAGAATCTTAAAACTTTGAACATTAATATACATGTTTGAACTTTTCGAGCATGATCCCGAAATTTTGAGTTCGCCGCTATTTAATTTAAATTACATGATTAAAAAAAATTATTATTTTCTTAAATTTCGTGTCTAAATATCAAACTATATAGTATACATAAAATGAAACGTCAGGAATAGATTCTATAGTCAAGATTATCATCTCCAAGAATACATGAGATTTTATGTCTTGAAGTGGAATTTTTTGGGTATAAATAGAGGGTAAGTTGAAAGCCAATCTCATTGTACTCTGAAAAATCTTTGTTTGTTGGATAGTAAAAGAAGATATGAAGTTCAATAACAACCTAATTATTCTGCTAGCACTTTTATGTGCTTCACTTTTTCTTGTTGATGAGACTAAAGGTAACTATACAATTTTTTATTTTTTTTAAACATATGGATTACTTGTATTTCATAATTAGTGTATATAGTTCATGCAATCACAAGAAATATAATATAGAGTTCTACAAAAAATATAGTTAAAAAAATATTTGAAGACTTTTAGAGTTAAACTTCTAAGTTTATCCTTAATGACTTACTAATATGATCATAAAAAATTCATGATACACATTTAATTTGCCACTAAGGATTTCTTTTTTTTGTAAGCTATCTTTAATTTTTAGAATTTAGAAACAATAAATTTAATCTAAATTCACCTCTACATTTTTAATGTATATCAAAAGAATCAATAATTTTTTAAACGTTATATGCAGTCAAATATCGTCATATGTAATATATGTTGTATGCATTATTTGTAGCAGCAAATGAAGGCCAATTAAATGTTGAAAAACAAGGCCATGGAGGTAGCCATCATGGCGGCGGCGGTCATGGAGGTGGCGGTCATGGCGGTGGGGGCCATGGAGGTGGAGGCCATCATGGAGGTGGAGGCCACGGAGGTGGTGGTCACGGCGGCGGAGGCCACGGAGGTGGTCATCATGGTGGTGGAGGCCACGAAAAATGAAGTCAGCGTTCCGAAAATGAAGAAAGTTATAAATTAAAGAACTTTAGGTTAAACTACTCCATGCAACCAGTTTTTATAATATAGTCCATAATAAAAATTACGTACGTTTTTAATTTGGAGTTGCATGTCATGTTATGTGTACTGAAAATGATATATAGTAAATATGAATAAATATCAATGTTTTATATTCTCCATTCTAATGTCCGTTGATAATATTAGTGTTGATTATCTTTAAGGATTTAAGTCAGGTATATTGATTGTGTTAAAGATTTTGTAACACCCCGTAAATTTTTTCGTACACTTATCGCGATTATATGGAGTCCTAAAGACTTGCGTATGGGTTAAATTAAGTTTATGGTGTTCGAAAGTATCCCGTCAATAGTTGTATGTGTAGGTATTGGAATAAGCTTTCCGACGATATAAAGTTTGCCCAAAATAGAGGAGTATTTCATATAAGCGAGCACATTCGAAATTTCAAAACGGCGGCCGGAAAGCCTGTGAACAGTAAATCGGCAGGAAAATTACTGCAGCTAGACAATTTTTTTTGGATCAACTTTAGACGATCATAACTCCTTGTACAAAAAGAACTGTGTGAGCAGCTATATATCGACGAAAAGATACGAGAGTCTTATTTCCGATGAAATTGGTTTCATCCAAATCCAAGGTCTGAGTAAGGAGCTATACCCGTTTTATTACAGCCTACCAAAAAAAAACAGAATTTTGGGACAGATTTTTGGATCAACTTTAAACAACCATAACTCCTTGTACAGGAAGAACTGGGTAGTATACTTTATATGAAAATGAAATAACTTTGAATTATATTTCCAATGCAATTGGTTTCACCCAAATCCGATACCGGAGCAAAGAGTTATGATCGATTTACTTCAGCCTGTCAAAACTGTCCACAGGGGACAGATTCGGATTTATTTAAATTTTTAGGGCAAAATGGTCATTTTCTACTACATCTTGGACGAAAAATTGGTCATTTAAACATACACTTAGCCTCATATATATCATATATCATCCAATTATTAAGAGAAGGTGAAACCCTAGCCTAGATTCAACTTCAAATATTTTGTGATTCAACCGTAGAAAATTCGAATTGGTTCCGTAGTTGTGTTCACCATCTCGAAAGCTTCGAGAAGCACCCCATAGTTATGTAAGGAGGATTCTAAATACAAGAGTTCATTGTTAAGGTATTAATATTGTTTATTCTTGATTCTTATCCATGAATAAGTATTGATAAGGGATTATGAGTATTGTCTTGATGTTGGAAGATAACTAGAAACGTAGTTATGAATTTTTTTGTATAAATTGTTAGTAGTAAATTATGGAAGTTGTTGTATTGGATTATGGAGGATGAATTGTGGTGATATATCACTATATTAGTGGTTATGTATGCCTAGTGATCATGTTGGTATTGGATGGTGATTAAGAGGGGAAATAAAGGCTAAGGGTGATGTTGAGGGATATTGCATGAAAATGCATGATATGTGAATGTAATAAGAGTATAAGAGGATGTATGTAGCACTCTTATTGATGAGTTAAAGGATTACTTCCTAGACATTATTTGGTGAAGTTAATACCTAAATGGTAAGGTTTGGTTGCTAATACTAGTTTGCCACAAATGACTTATTGTAGATAAGTGTTCGAAGAGTACGGGAAGTCAAGTTGGACTTGTATTGAAGTGGTTATATCAAGGTATGTAAGACATACTCTATCTAATCTTTGGCATGAATAATGACCCATGGCACTCTCAAGTAAGCTTCCAACATTGTCCTACGATACATGAGACATAATAACATCATATGATCTTCGACACTACCAATTGAACTTGTTTTCACTTTTAAGATGTCCGGCTAGTCAAAAAAAATGTCCATATACTATTGTTGACTCCGAAATGGTTTAATGAGGTATCCATGATTCTCTACTTCATTTTCATGATATTGATTACCTATTTACATGTTTTTCCTATTGAGGTATCATGGTTTCAAGTTCCATAAGGTGTGACCACAAAGTAACCAATCTCAAAGATTAATTGAATTAAGAAATGGAATGTCTTTATTTTAAATTGTTGATCTGATGTATTGTATTAGTACCACTGATCAGTTGGCCATTGTATTATAAAGATTATGTATATATGCTATTCCAGGGGTGGTCCCTGATGTATTGTATTAGTACCACTGATCAGTTGGCCATTGCATGACATATGTTATGTATCGATAAGGAATACGGGAAGTAATGATATGAAAGTAATGTGCAGGTATCCCATCATCTCTTTTAAGTGAGGTCTACTCATACTGTTTATTCACTGGTATCTGGGTTCTATTGATCTTTTGTATCTCATCTTGATACTCACTGCCTTACATACTCAGTACATATTTCCGTACTGACGTCCCTCACGGGGGACCTGTATTCATGCCTGCAGGAACAGGTACTTTAGGTTGTACACCTCCGTAGTAAGAGCCAGGACATTCTGTTGATAGTGGTGAGCTCCAGTTGTTTCGGGGCATCCCAAGTCGTTTCTATAAGTATTTTTGGTATTTTTATAAAAGTCTTTTGTGGGCGGGAGTTTGTCCCGACCCTAACTCAGTTGTGTATCTATGTAGAGGCTTTTGTAGACATATTGTATAGCCATAGGAATGTTTGGTTGATAGACGTGATGGCTCTGACGGCCAATTACGGTATATATATATATGCGTGTCTTCTGGGCTGATACAGGTACTGTTTTCTTCTATTTACAACGAAGTGCTGCCCAAATTTCTAATTTTCATAAGTAATGTAAATGTGAAAGTATAGGTTATGAACGGGTTCTCCCGGGCCTCCTCGGCTACGGGTGCCAGTCCGCTCCAATGGGATTTGGGGCGTGACAGAAGTGGTATCAGAGAAGTTCGTCCTAGTGAGTCTACAAAGCTGTGTCTACGTAGAATCTCGTTTATCGGTGTGTTGTGCACCACATCTATAAACAGGAGGCTATTGGACATTTAGGGATTGTTTCCATTCTCCATTTCTTATATCGTGCAATAGAGCCCATATTAGAGATAAAGTCATAATCGATCGCTTAATCCAATTGTTTTTTTTTATTTATTATAGTAGCGATGCCGGTTACAAGGAGAAAGAATAAGTGGAAGCGAGTAGATGTAGTGGCCGTAGAAGGTACTAGTAAGTCACCACCGGCACAAGCTGAACAAAGTGAGTCTCAAGCTGAGCATATATCAGGAGCTTCTTCTCCTCTGGAAGGGCCATCTATTAATGCTGTTGATCGAGATTTGAGGGATGCAGTACAACTTCTGACGCGTATAGTTTCCGGTCAAGTTCAAGGGCAAGCTATTCCTACCACGGGTTCTAGTGGTACGGATAGAGCAGCTAGCCTTCGGACACAGTATTTTCTGAAACTGGATCCTCCTACTTTTACCGAATCAGATATTAACGAAGACCCACAGGACTTTGTCGATCAAACCCAAAGGGCTCTAGATGTTATGCACATATCCGGTAAAGAGATGGTTGAGCTAGCAGCATATAGACTGAAAGGAGAGGCTATATTGTGGTACGAGGATTGGAAACGATCTAGGGGTATTGATGCACCTCCAACTACATGGGGAGAGTTCAAAGATGCATTTATTGATCATTATCTTCCATTTGAGACTTGTCAGGCCCGTGCAGATCAATTCTTAAATCTTCGTCAGGGTAATATGAGTGTAAGGGAGTATAGTCTTCGATTTAACTCCTTGTCTCGATATGCTTCTAATGTGATAGCTACTATGGATGACAGAGTTCATCACTATGTGGATAGATTGGAACCATACTTGGTTAGAGATTGTACCATTGCTGCTTTGAACAACGACATGGATATAGCGAGGATACAATCTTTCGCTCAGAAAATGGAAGATCAGAGGCAAAGAAGAAGAACCCAGGAATCAGAGAAAGGATATTCTAAGCGTGCCAGAGCTATAGGGAAGTTTATGGCATCTCAGGGAGGTTTTAGGCCTTCGTTCTCTCATAGATTGCCTAGCCTGTTATCTTTTTATCCTACAATTAGTGTTCCACCGCAATTTCAAAGGTTCAGAGGTAATCAGTTCGAGCAAAGCAGTGAAAATCAGAGTTCGCGAACAGTGAGGTATCAAGGGAAAGGGAGTATGACTCAATTGAGACCTCCACGACACCCGTGCCCCATATGTAGAAGATTTCACTTTGGCGAATGTCGGCTTGGAACGAACAATTTCTTTTGGTGCGGTAAGCCGGGGCATATGGCTAGAGATTGCCCACGCAGGACCACAGGTGGTATAACACGACCTACCAGATCAGCTATTGCGTCATCATCGATGCCTCCTTTGAGTAGGGGTACACAACCTATGGGTCACGGTAGAGGTGATAGAGGAACAGCTAGTTCTAGCGGAGCTCAGAACCGTGTGTATGCCCTAGCAGATCGGCAGAATTTAGAGGCTTCTCCAGACGTGGTTACAGGTACGTTGTCCATCTTTGCATTTGATGTGTATGCCTTAATTGATCCTGGTTCTACATTATCGTATGCTACTCTTTGGTTGTGGGAAGGTTCGGAAGAACACCCGAATTATTAGCCAAGCCATTTGAAGTATCAATGCCAGTGGGGGAATCTCTTATAGCTAGGAATGTTTATCGAAATTGTGTTGTGAATGTTTGTGGTCGTGATACGATGGCCGATCTTGTTGAGTTATAAATGGTAGAGTTTGATGTTATTATGGGCATGTATTGGTTAGCGTCTTGTTATGCTACAGTAGATTGTCGTTCTAAGAAGGTATATTTCCATTTCCCAAATGAGGCAGTCCTTGAATGGAAGGGTAATGTTGGCGCGCCGAGAGGTAGATTTATTTCTTACTTTAAGGCAAGAAAAATGATTTCCAAGGGGTACATATACCATTTGGTTAGAGTAAGGGATACAGAGGCAGAGCCGCCAACTTTTCAGACCGTTTCGGTTGTGAATGAATTTCCTGATGTATTTCCTGAAGAACTACCAGGTTTACCTCCTAAACGAGAAGTGGAGTTTGGTATTGATATGTTTTCAGAGACACAGCCAATCTCAATTCCTCCTTATAGAATGGCACCAGCAGAGTTGCGAGAATTGAAATAGCAACTGAAAGACTTTCTAGAGAAGGGATTCATCAGGCCTAGTATGTCCCCTTGGGGAGAACCAGTATTGTTTGTGCGTAAGAAAGATGGTTCGCTGAGGATGTGTATTGACTATCGACAATTGAATAAGGTGACTATCAAGAATAAATACCCTCTTCCCCGAATTGATGATTTATTTGACCAGTTGCAGGGTTCCCAGTGTTTTTCCAAGATTGACTTGAGATCAGGCTATCATCAAGTGAGAGTCAAGGATAAAGATATACCCAAGAAAGCTTTCCGAACACGGTATGGTCATTATGAATTCCTGGTTATGTCATTCGGGCTGACAAATGCACCCGCAGTTTTTATGGATCTGATGAATAGGCTGTTTAAGCCGTTTCTAGATGTGTTCGTGATAGTTTTCATAGATGATATTCTGGTCTACTCTAGATCAGAAGAGGATCATGTTAATCACTTAAGACAGGCGTTGCAGATTCTTCGTGATCGTAAGTTGTATGCGAAGTTTTCTAAATGTGAGTTTTGGCTCAAGTCAGTGGCATTTTTGGGCCATATTGTATCCAGTGAAGGCATAAAAGTTGACACTCAGAAGATTGAGGCTGTGAAGAATTGGCCAAGACCCACGACGCCTACGGAGATTCGTAGTTTCCTCGGGTTGGCAGGTTATTATAGAAGGTTTGTTGAAGTTTTTTCTTCTATTTCTGCACCCTTGACTAAGTTGACGCATAAAGCCTCCAAGTTTCAATGGAATGATGCCTGTGAAAAGAGTTTCCAAGATCTGAAGAGCAAGTTGACTTCTACACCGGTATTGGTACTTCCTGAAGGCACAGAAGGGTATGCAGTGTACTGTGATGCTTCGAGAATTGGCTTAGGATGCGTATTAATGCAATATGGTAGAGTAATAGCCTATGGCTCTAGACAGTTGCGACCACATGAGAGGAATTATCCCACGCATGATCTTGAGCTAGCTGCATTTGTATTTGCTTTGAAGAAATAACACCATATGAAGCATTGTATGGAAGAAAGTGTAGATCGCCAATAGGATGGTTTGAAGCAGGTGATGCGGTCTTGTTTGGACCGGATCTTGTTTATCAAGCAATGGAGAAGGTTAAAGTGATCCAACAACGGCTTGAAACAACTCAAAGTCAACACAAATCTTATGCGGATGTTAGAAGAAGAGGAATTGAGTTTTCTATCAACGATTGGGTATTCTTGAAAGTATCACCAATGAAAGGAGTGATGAGGTTTGGCAAGAAAGTAAAGTTAAGTCCACGATACATAGGTCCGTACAAGATCATTCAAAGATTTGGACAAGTTGCTTATGAGTTAGAGCTACCTCAAGAGCTCTCAGCAGTTCATCCCATATTTCATGTTTCGATGCTTCGCAAGTACATTGGAGATCCGTCGCACATCACTACTACGGAAGATGTACAAGTTACAGAAGATCTCACTTTTGAAGAAATGCCTATTGCTATTCTTGATCGCCAAATTAAAAAGATAAGGAATAAAGAGATAGCATCGGTAAAAGTACTTTGGAGGAATCAACAAGTTGAGGAGATCACATGG
This sequence comes from Capsicum pubescens, assembly GCA_030864215.1. Lineage (NCBI taxonomy): Eukaryota > Viridiplantae > Streptophyta > Magnoliopsida > Solanales > Solanaceae > Capsicum > Capsicum pubescens. The sequence goes on from CM061549.1 coordinate 293,131,771, forward strand.
GAAGCCGAGGAAGCGATGAAGATTAAGTACCCTTACCTATTCAACGATGAGGAGGAAGTTCATTAGACGGAAGAAAAACAATAGCCGGTAAGTGTTAATTTTTATGCAAGTATGTTATGATGATGAATATGATAATTGTAAGCATGGACATGTATTAATTGAGTAACTATGCTAACATTCGAGGACGAATGTTCTTAAGGGGGGGAGAATGTAACACCCCGTAAATTTTTTCGTACACTTATCGCGATTATATGGAGTCCTAAAGGCTTGCGTATGGGTTAAATTAAGTTTATGGTGTTCGGAAGTATCCCGTCAATAGTTGTATATGTAGGTATTGGAATAAGCTTTCCGACGATATAAAGTTTGCCCAAAACAGAGGAGTATTTCATATAAGCGAGCACATTCGAAATTTCAAAATGGTGGCCGGGAAGCCTGTGAACAGTAAATCTGCAGGAAAATTACTGCAGCTAGACAATTTTTTTTGGATCAACTTTAGACGATCATAACTCCTTGTACAAAAAGAACTGTGTGAGCTGCTATATATCGAAGAAAATCTCCGAGAGTCTTCTTTTCGATGAAATTGGTTTCATCCAAATCCAATGTCTGAGTAAGGATCTATACCCGTTTTATTACAGCCTATCAAAAAAAAAACAGAATTTTGGGACAGATTTTTGGGTCAACTTTAAACGACCATAACTCCTTGTAAAGGAAGAAATGGGTGGTATACTTTATATGAAAATGAAATACCTTTGAATTATCTTTCCAATGCAATTGGTTTCACCCAAATCCGATACCGGAGCAAAGAGTTATGATCGATTTACTTCAGCCTGTCAAAACTGTCCACTGGGGACAGATTCGGATTTAGTTAAATTTTTAGGGCAAAATGGTCATTTTCTACTACCTCTTGGACGAAAAATTGGTCAGTTTAAACATACACTTAGCCTCATATATATCATGTATCATCCAATTATTAAGAGAAGGTGTAACCCTAGCCTAGATTCAACTTCAAATATTTTGTGATTCAACCGTAGAAAATTCGAATTGGTTCCGTAGTTGTGTTCACCATCTCGAAAGCTTCGAGAAGCACCCCATGGTTATGTAAGGAGGATTCTAAATACAAGAGTTCATTGTTAAGGTATGAATATTGTTTATTCTTGATTCTTATCCATGAATAAGTATTGATAAGGGATTATGAATATTGTCTTGATGTTGGAAGACAACTAGAAACATAGTTATGAATTATTTTGTATAAATTGTTAGTAGTAAATTATGGAAGTTGTTGTATTGGATTATGGAGGATGAATTGTGGTGATATATCACTATATTAGTGGTTATGTATGCCTAGTGATCATATTAGTATTGGATGGTGATTAAGAGGGGAAATAAAGGCTAAGAGTGATGTTGAGGGATATTGCATGAAAATGCATGATATGTGAATGTAATAAGAGTATAAGAGGATGTATGTAGCACTCTTATTGATGAGTTAAAGGATTACTTCCTAGACATTATTTGGTGAAGTTTATACCTAAATGGTAAGGTTTGGTTGCTAATACTAGTTTGCCACAAATGACTTATTGTAGATAAGTGTTCGAAGAGTACGGGAAGTCAAGTTGGACTTGTATTGAAGTGGTTATATCAAGGTATGTAAGACATACTCTATCTAATCTTTGGCATGAATAATGACCCATGGCACTCTCAAGTAAGCTTCCAACATTGTCCTACGACACATGACACATAATAACATTATATGATCTTCGACACTACCAATTGAACTTGTTTTCACTTTTAAGATGTCCGGCTAGTCAAAAAAAATGTCCATATACTATTGTTGACTCCGAAATGGTTTAATGAGGTATCCATGATTCTCTACTTCATTTTCATGATATTGATTACCTATTTACATGTTTTTCCTATTGAGGTATCATGATTTCAAGTTCCATAAGGTGTGACCACAAAGTAACCAATCTCAAAGATTAATTGAATTAAGAAATGGAATGTCTTTATTTTGAATTGTTAATATGATGTATTGTATTAGAACCACTGATCAGTTTGCCATTGTATTATAAAGATTATGTATATATGCTATTCCAGGGGTGGTCCCTGATGTATTGTATTAGTACCACTGATTAGTTGGCCATTGTATGACATATGTTATGTATTGATAAGGAATACGGGAAGTAATGATATGAAAGTAATGTGCAGGTATCCCATCATCTCTTTTAAGTGTGGTCTACTCATACTGTTTATTCACTGGTATCTGGGTTCTGTTGATCTTTTGTATCTCATCTTGATACTCACTGCCTTACATAATCAGTACATATTTCTGTACTGACGTCCCTCACGGGGGACCTGTATTCATGCCTGCAGGAACAGGTACTTTAGGTCGTACACCTCCGTAGTAAGAGCCAGGACATTCTGTTGATAGTGGTGAGCTCCAGTTGTTTCGGGGCATCCCAAGTCGTTTCTATATGTATTTTTGATATTTGTATAAAAGTTTTTTGTGGGCGGGAGTTTGTCCCGACCCTAACTCAGTTGTGTATCTATGTAGAGGCTTTTGTAGACATATTGTACAGCCATAGGAGTGTTTGGTTGATAGACGTGATGGCTCTGACGGCCAATTACGGTTTATATATATATATATGCGTGTCTGTTGGGCTGATACAGGTACTGTTTTCTTCTATTTACAACGAAGTGCTGCCCAAATTTCTAATTTTCATAAGTAATGTAAATGTGAAAGTATAGGTTATGAACGGGTTCTCCCGGGCCTCCTCGGCTACGGGTGCCAGTTCGCTCCAATGAGATTTGGGGCGTGACAGATTTTTACTGGAATTTTTTTTTTTTTGATAAATAAATTGTGTTTATTACCAAAGAGCCATACAAGTACAAGAAAAGATAAGGTCTAGACAGCCCCAACCTTACCAGAAACAAACAGCCAACAAGGTCACATTTCAATCCTAGCTATGGGTAAAAAATCTAAACTTCTTAAAGCACTAGCTAGTTTAGGCTGCAAACTCCCTCTAATATGGATCTCCTGGATGATGTTGCGTATAAGAACACCAATTGATCTTAATGTTTGTTGAAACACTCGAGTATTCCTCTCCTGCCATGAGGTAGAGTATGCACATTTGAAGAACAGGTGGTCACTACTATCAGTCCCTGAGTTGCACAAAACACACCTTGTGTCATCAACAATACCCCAAGTAGCTAGCTGTTCTCTGGTTTGCAATCTTTCGTGGAGTGCTAGATATAATAGAAACGTCCATTTAGGTGGTGACGCATTATTGCAAACTAATCTTCTCCACTCTACCTTTTGGAACTCCCCTCGCATCTTTATAGAGAAGGATGACCAATTCATTAAATCCTCTTCAGTCCATCCTACCTTCTCATAGTACCTTTGTTCTTTAATTATCTTCCTTACCACCCAGGACGCCTGCTGTGGATGTATTCACATACTGTTCATAATACATATGCACCTAGGGTTGTTCATGGGTTGATTTGGGTCGGTTATTGGTCAAAATCATAACCAAACAAACTTAGTCGATTTTTTAATTTCTAAAACCAAACTAAACCAACACAAAAAAATAACCATCGGTTTAATTCGGTTCGGTTCGATTTTTCGGTTTATAACTTTAGTTAATAATAAAAGTTGATATTTTTCTTTAAAAAATCCAATCCAACATATGAGATATCAACCGAGTGTTGTTCCTCAACCTTGAAACTAAGATGTCAATTTAGTGTTATACTTAGGCAAAGCCATGAACAGAGGCGGAGCCAGACTTTAAAGTCTGGGGGTTCGGAACACTATTCACTATTTTACTTCACCCACATCTTGAAACATCGACGATGAATACTCTTGACTTCACCCACACGTTTTTTAAGCCTTTCTATGCTTTTGTTCCAACTTCAAAAACCTTCCGTTGTGAAGGATTTACTCACTTTTTTTTCATATCCTTCGAGCTCATTTTTAAACAAGTACCAACATAAGCAAAATGATGCATCTTCTTTAATGCTAATATGCTATATTCTAACCATTGAGAATATGGAGGCTTAAACCATTCAGGATTAAAATGACAAAACACAAAATTTTCTACAAAATTATTCTACTGTCTTGCAAATTGCAATCACAAAATACGAAAACTATATGTTGCAATATAATTACAGATACAATTACTAAAGCACTTTAATCCAAAATCAAAAGAAAAATTAAAAATTTAATCACAATTTATCGATCGCGACTCATGAATGCCGATGCAAAACTATGAGACATTGAGACTAACAATTAGCATCTGTGAAAACTGAAAGTGAAATAAAATTTTGGTCTATGAAAATCACTGCACAAGTGCACATTACATACCTTGACAGAGCAGCAGAAGTTCGATTCTGGTCGTTGGAGACGAAAATCCAAAGCACTTTAAAAAACCTCAAAGATTTTTGTTGGTCTTGTTTGAAGACTGAAGTATGAAGATCTTGTTTGAAGTCAAGAAAGAGAAAGCCAAATTTTTTTGTTAGCTTAAAAAGTTTTCAATGGGGTTCGAACACCCATCTCATGGGTGGAAGGCTCTCCGCCTACCACTGGATTAACAGACTATGTTTATCTATGGGTTCGGCCTTATATAATTATATACGTTGTCCAATATATATATAGGGTCTACGAAAAAACTAAGGGGTTCGGCCGAACCCCCGTACAACACACTAGCTCTGCCCCTGGCCATGAACAATACCATACAAACACTCCTACAAAAGTATTTAGAAACTACATATAAGAGAATGATATGATAAACCTCCCAAAAGGTAAACACACAATTTTTTTGCTCAATAGAGACCAAAAAGAAAGTTCAAAACTAGTGATTAACTATAGTCTAATAAAACTCACCTATAAAATCTCATAGACAACAAGATAATTTTCACAATTAGTATTATTTGTCATTCAAAGTGCGAAAATCATATAGAATCTCATAACGCATCATAAACTAGATGGAGACATATGACTAAAAGTGTTATGACTAAAGTTAAATTCAAAATTAAAATTTAAAATATTAAAAATATTTATATTTTATTTATGAATAATATATAAATAATTTATATATGCATATGTATGTGTGGGTGTATACATATATGTACATATATATATATATATATATATATATATATAATTTTTATCGGTTCGGTTTGGTTATTTTGTCAGTTATTTTAGAGTAAAACCAAAATCAAACCACATAAGTATCGGTTTTAAAAATTTAAAACCAAACCTAACCAAATATCGATTTTTTTAATCGATTTGGTTTGGTTCGCGATTCGATTTGATTTTTAACGAAACCATGAACACCCCTATATGCACCCACTGAATCCACATTCTGTCTTGTTTCTTACTCAAGCACCACAACAATTTACATACAACAGCTTTTTTCCATGTTGCAACATCTACGAAATTCAAACCCCCCACAAGTTTTGGCCAACACAAAGATTCACAGGCAATCAATGCTTTCCTGGAAGTATCAACACCCCCTGACCAGAGAAATTTTCTACAAATGGATTCTATACATTTAATCACCTTCTTTGGCATAACAAATATTTGAACCCAAAAAATTTGGATTGAAAAGAATACACTTTTAATTAATTGGACCCTACCTGCATATGAGAGAAATCTTGAAGTCCAGCTCTGAACTCTCCCCATAATCTTCTCTATTAGGCCCTGAAACTGAACAATAGATGTTTTTTTAGAACTCAATGGCACCCCCAGGTATCTTATAGGTAGTGTTCCTTGTTCAAAGCTCAATTCTCCCAGTTTTTCATCCTGGATATCTAGAGGCACTCCTCCACAATAAACTGAACTCTTATACACATTTGCTTTCAAGCCTGAAGCTTTTGAGAAAATGGTAAAGAGTTCAAACAACAATTTCACTGAAGTAGTATCTCCTCTGCTAAATAACAACAAATCATCAGCAATCCTTAATTGGACCACATTTCTCTCACACCTTGGGTGGAATTTAAATTTGGGTTCTTTTTTAGTTGCCTCATAAGCCTGGTGAAATACTCCATAGACAACACAAACAAGAAAGGTGACAGAGGGTCACCCTGCCTCAGACCCTTTTTTGCATTAAAGGGTTCACTAGGGTACCCATTAATCAAAATAGAATAGGACACAGTCTTCACACACTGCATGATCCAGTGCCTAAACTGTCCAGGGAGCTGTAAACACTCAAGCGCTTGCTCCAAATAGGCTTTCCTCATGTCAACTTTCAACATATATACACCTTGGGGAGATACTTCTCCTACCATATCCTTTAACCAATTCGTGGCTAAGAATAATGTTGTCATTTATCAACCTCCTGGGGACAAAAGCTGACTGGTTCTTATCCACTAAATAATCCATCACTTGTTGCAATCTACTTGTTAACACTTTTGAAATGAGTTTATAGAGCAGTGTACAATATGATATTGGTCTATATTGAGTAATTCTGTCAGGATTTGGAATTTTTTGAATCAAAGTGACAGTAGTGCAATTGATAGCCTTGTACGTGACTCCTGTACGAAAGAACTCCTGCACAGCTTCTATGTCTTCTCCAATTATTGGCCATACTTTTTTGAAGAACACTGCATTAAATCCCTTTTAAAGCATCTGCAATCTCCTCTCTAGAAACAGGTTTTACTAGTTGCAGCTGTTGATCTCTATTAAGTACAGTCCCATCACTCATTACTGGTGGATTGTGTTGGGTTATTGGGTCTTTTTCCCTTCCTATGTGGATAAATGAAGCCCAATTTGGACCAACCCACTTTTGCCTATAGGCCCATTACTATGGGCATGTATATTGATCATTTTAGGTCTTATTCAACATCACAAAAAGAGAGTTTTCAGTAGCCAAAGAGAGAAAAACAAAGCTCATTTTCGCACCTAAATTTCAGCCACAGCTGTCAACTTCAAATTGCGATTCCCGCTTCGTTTCTTGTCCGATTAAGCTGATTTTTGGACTGCTTGTTCCTCTCATCTCAATCTTTGATTAGGAATTGACGAAGATTGATTTGGTGGTCTGTAGATCCTGTTCTTCATTCCGAACAGTAACTGCATTTTTTGTGCTTTCTTATTTCTCTAGTGTTTGATGCTGTGGTTTATGTATTGTTTCTTGTTTTTTGGAACTTGTTTTGTGGCCATTTTGGAGGACAATATTGTAACTCTTTGGTGATTATAGTGGAGGTTTTGGTCCCGTGGTTTTTTACTCTTCACACTGAAGAGGTTTCCATGTAAATCTTGTGTCTCGTATGATTTCCTTTATTCTTATCTTGTTTCATTTGGTTGATTTGTTTGCTGTATATTACTTTATTTTTCTTGGGTTTATTTGTCTCCTCTTGGTTCAAGTTGAAAGGGAAAGTTTAGTCTTGGGTATTTTCCGCTGCTATCCTGTCGGACTCTTTGATTGTGTGCCGGTCTTTCCTAACAACTTGATCATTGGCATGCACAGGACCCTAATAAGCTTTTATAGTACCCAATAACCTCATCTGCTATTTGTGTTGGTGGAATAAGCATCATTCTTGCAGAATTTTTTAACATGTTTATAATCATAATAATTAAATGATTTGATAATGTTAAAATTTATTATAGATTGATGATGGGAAAAATTAAGCTCAAATTAGTCAATTTTAATACTTCTTGGAAGAGACCTAATTATAAGAGCATCAAAAATATTATCTAAGCTTATTAATTAAGTCAAATTCTTACGCTGATTAATTCATCATTAGATCAACGAGAATATTGACAGATGATGAAAGAAAAATAGCAAAGTATACAATATGATCTGGTCCAAACTTTATGGAAATAATTCTTAAAAGTATAACTCCCAAAGAAGGATAACATCATTTTTTTTTTCCAAAAGAAGATCAACATCATTTTTTTGATTTTTTCTATAATGATGTTGTTTATCTGCATACTTTTTTGCTTCTATATATATAACAAGATATTGTTATAAATAATACATAGTATAACATGATAACATAAAATCAGTTTAAAAAAATGATCGTTATAAAAAATATTATTATTTAGAATAATTTTACAAGGAGGTCTGATTGTACAATCACTACGAAGAAGCTTCAAGCTCATATCGGGTGGGGGACGACAATTGAACTCTGTCAGATTGAATCTCCATTTTTGGTAGAGACTAGAGAGGTTGAGCCGTTGAGTATAAATCAATTGATAGTAGGTGTTGTGGTTTATGTATCGTTTCTTGTTGTTTGGAACTTGTTTTGTGGCCATTTTGGAGGACAATATTGTAACTCTTTGGTGATTATAGTGGAGGTTTTGGTCCCGTGGTTTTTTACTCTTCACACTGAAGAGTTTTCCACGTAAATCTTGTGTCTCGTGTGATTGCCTTTATTCTTATCTTGTTTCATTTGGTTGATTTGTTTGCTGTATATTACTCTATTTTTCTTGGATTTATTTGTCTCCTCTTGGTTCAAGTTGAGAGGGTCAACTATGGCAGTGACTGAGGGAGACTTGTTCTGTGATAAACAAATGACTTCAAACCTCAGGGAATCCAAAAGAGGTGAACCTGAGAAGAGCAGTAAGAGTAAGCGTTCAAGTACTGGTGCTATGACCTTAAAAGTGGAAGATCCTCCCCTGGTTCGAATCACCCTGAATGAAGAGTGGGACAAGATGTAAAACATATCATAAATGTTGAATTCTAAGAAAGAGGGGGGGGGGGGGGGCTTCCCACGTATGCGCCTTTATTTATATTCTTTCTATTTTACAATTACCAATGGAGAATCTTTCTAAAAAAATCTCTCTGATAAAACGCAATTCGTCGAGGAAAGGGAAAATTTAGTCTTGGGTATTTTCCGCTGCTACCCTATCAGGCTCTTTGATTGTGTGCCGATCTTTCCTAACAGATTGATCATTGACATTTGTTCTGCACAGGACCCTAATAAGCTTTTATTGTACCCAATAACCTCATCTGCTATTTGTGTTGGTTGAGTAAGCATCATTCTTCCAGAATTTTTTAACATATTTATAATCATAATAATTAAATGATTTGATAATGTTAAAATTTATTATAGATTGATGGGATAAATTAAGCTCAAATTACTCAATTTTAATACTTCTTGGAAGAGACCTAATTATAAGAGCATCAAAAATATTATCTAAGCTTATTAATTAAGTCAAATTCTTACGCTGATTAATTCATCATTAGATCGACGAGAATATTGACAGATGAAGAAAGAAAAATAGCAAAGTCTACAATATGATCTGGTCCAAACTTTATGGAGATAATTCTTAAAAGTATAACTCCCAAAGAAGGATAACATCAAATTTTTTTTTTCCAAAAGAAGATTAACATCAATTTTTTTATTTTTTCTATAATAATGTTGTTTATATGCATACTTTTTTGCTTCTATATATATATATAACAAGATATTGTTATAAATAATACATAGTATAACATGATAACATAAAATCAGTTTAAAAAAAAAATGGTCGTTATAGAAAATATTATTATTTAGAATAATTTTATAAGGAGGTCTGATTGTACAATCACTACGAAGAACCTTCAAGCTCATAGCTTCAAGCTCATATTGGGTGGGGGACGACAATTGAACTCTGTCAGATTAAATCTCCATTTTTGGTAGAGACTAGAGAGTTTGAGTATAAATCAATTGATAGTAGGAATGATTTCTCGCAACGAACTTCCACTTCCTTCGTCTACCGCTCGTAAATACTTCGGGCAATCTCTTCGAAGCTCCGATTAACCTTGCGACGTTAGGGTGATCAAGCTTGTGCCATATAGAAACTTCTTGCGCGAAAGCCTTTGTTAGAGTTGCCCTTCTCTTTTCATCGCTCAGATCAAGTATTTTAACCACAACTTGTTTTCCGTCATAGACACCTTTGTAAACTGATCCGTACGCCCCTTTAGCAATAAACTTGCTGATTTTAAGCTTCTTGGGATCCAACTCCCATTCTTCGACGACCTTCGTGACTTCAGCCTTTGAGCACTCTTCAAATCCTTTTTTATTATTTTCGCCAAAAATTCGAGCCAAATGCTTATCAAGTTGCTCGTCCATTTAATTTGATTTTTCACCATAACAACATACAATTGATTGATCCAAAACCTAGACCTCACTCACTCACACGTAGTAGTAATATATATCTATAAGCCTTAGTTGAAATATTTATAGGTGTACATGGAAAGCAAAACCTAAAGTGGAAAGGATTCAGAAAAGGGGAAAGAGGCGTACAATGTTTTTTTTTTTCTTTTCAATTATTGGATTATCATTTCAAAGTAGGATGAGGAAACAAAAGGAATTTGGTATTTATTTAATTCACGTCTAGTTAGCATTTATTTTTCCTAATTCATATTAGAGTAGATTTTGTTTGTCCTAATTAATTTAATTTGGTAACTTATTTAATTCCATTATGCAAAATCCGTTTTCTCAATTCTCATACTAGAAATAGCAAGTTTTATACAGACTAACTAGGGAAAAATTGGTAAAAGAATACATTTCCAAAACTATTGTCATATACCCATTAATTTTTTTTTTTAAATTTAATTTTAGGGTTAGGGTGTAAAAATGGGGAAAAGTTGAAAAAAATAGGGCCCATACATGGGCCAAGGGACCATTTCATCATTTTTCCAACTTTGCAAATTTAATATAATACACATAACAATCTCTACTTATTTCAATATAAAAAAAAAACTCTCTCTCCTCTTCAATTCTCTCCCAACTCCCGCTTTCGAGAACCCTGCTCCCAAAAACGCCATTTTCGTTTCTTCTTCTCCAGCTGCTAAGGGCTCGTTGTTTCTTCGTAAGGTTAGTTAAAATCAAGTTTCAATCATTTCTAGATCCATTTAAACGGGTTTCTTTGCGAATCGATTCGTAGTGATGTAGAAAATTTAATTTTTTTCGAATTTGGTTGATTAAGTAGTTAAAAAATGAGAATTTTATAGGTAATGAGTTTGATTTTGAAGCAATGGTTGAGGTTTTATGCGGCATTTTTGACAGATTTTTTCGTCGATCACGGTGTTGAATTTTGAAACTTTTGTTTAGGAGTTTTGGTTCAGTTCTGATTTTTTCTTAGTAATGAAGTGTTGAATGGTGGGATAATTGTTATTTGAAGAGTTATTTTGGCATTTTGATCAAACAGCGACTTGTTTCTGTCTGTAAACCCGTGGTCTATCCGTAGACCCGTGGTATATGAAATGAGAATGCCCTAGATTGAAATTAATTTTTAGACGGATGAAAATCTTTTAAAATATGATTGCTGAAATAGTAAAAATTGAAAGATTAATAGCTAATTAGTTTGATTAGGTGCACTAATTTGATTTTTAGCAATTGTTGTGTTTTGATACTGCATGTTGGATTTTGGTTCAATTATTGTATGTTTGTGTAGTAAACTATTTAATGGTGGGGTATTTTTTTATATTTTTTTTTGTGTGTGTGTTGGGGGGGGGGGGGGGGTTCATTTGAGCATTGTGTTATTTCCATTGACAGTCTTGTGGTTTATGAACTGAAAATGAGATATTTGTTCTGCAAGTGTAAATTGTGTTGAAAATGGCTAAAAACAAAAATTTATGAAAGTTAGGGTACTATTGGTTCTGCAGCTTTCAAAAAGGCATGTGTTGAACTGTTTATGAACTGTTGAGCTTGGGTACTATTTCTCAACACTCATCGAACCACATCGAAGTTGCAGAATTTGTTGATACCTTGTGTCTTAGATTTACGAGCTCCAGTACTGTGATTTATAATAGTATATAATCTGAGAATTTAACCCTCAATCAATCAAAACTTTAAATTTTCATATTATATTTTTCATGAATTCTTACTTGCTTTAACTTTAAAACTTTCCTTGAAGGGATAGACACAAAGATGAACTCACGTTTTGAAGTTAAAGGATTTTTACTTCCTACGGTAATCTTAAATTAATATATATTTCCTTTGTTAAATATTAATCACTGTATTTCGCTTTCCGACAGTCAATTTAGGTGAACATTGACTAGTATTTTAGATTATATTCTCTCATCAAATTGACATGCAAAAGGCTTCAGCTTGGAGTATTTATCATTTAGTTTTTTGAACACTAAATTTTAAATATAAAATATTGAGTTAATCTAATTTAACATTACTTTGAGAATTATTTAAATCGATTTTAAAAAAGGAAAACATGATAGCTAATTTAAGACAATTAAAGTAACAATAACTGGATCCACAATAATTATCATCCTAACTTAGCTTAGTACGTTAAAAATGTTTAAAAAGAAGTAAAAAGACACTTTTATTATATGCATGGACTCCTCCATAAATTATATATATTGATACCAATGCTTTGATTCTTTCCTTATTTGTTTTTCTGTTCTTGTTTTACTCGTGCTTAATTGAAAATATTACTAAAAATAAGAATTACCATTTTTTAGATTAAAAAAACACTTGAAGTTTTAGAAAAAATCAAATCCAAGAAAAGAGTGGACAAAGAAAAAGATAATTTATAATGAAATATAAGAAAATAATAACATATGTTACGAGAGAGCAAGTAATCGTATATTTTATTTTAACGCCTTTATATTGATATAATTAAAATATGGTAATTCTTATTTTTAGTATAATGTTTACATTAGGCACCGGTAAAATAAGGAAAAACACTAAGAAATTGTTGTCTATATAAGCAATGGAGTATTACATTATATGCATATAACAAATTGAGTTAGGCTTCTTCAATATTAACCTGAGTTCTCTTTCACCTTGAGTTGATTAGTTATTTACTTATTTTTTTCTTAAGACTTACAGTCTTACAGTAATGTTGCTCTTCTAATTTGTTTATTAATTCCTCACCTTTTCATCTACGTCCGTTTACAATTATAACTCTCTTTTTTGACTTATTGTTCTCTTACATTGAATATATTTGCTACATTAATGTAGTTTCAAAAGAGGGTGTTATTTTATAATCGTAAGGAAAGAATAATTTTTACAATGTTCGATATTTTGATTTAGATTTTCATTAACTTTGTTACTTCTTCATTCAACAGTGGTTCATTCTAGTTTGATACTATACTATAAACGCGAGAATGTCATCCTCAAAAACCAAAGCAATTGACAAGAACTTGGAGAAGTTGGTAGATACGAGAGAACAAATACGTAAACAAGAAATCAACCTTCGAAATTCTAATGTGCAGCAAGAAAGTGTGACAGATAGATATGAGGCTACACGTGATCTTTGGAAGTTAAAGGACAAAGAAGACAAGCAGGAAGACCAATTGGAGAAAAAAGGAATTACTAAAAGAATGATATAACCTATTTATTTATTTATTTATTTATTTATTTATTTATTTATTTATTTATTTATTTATTTATTTATTTATTTATTTATTATCTTTTAGTTATCAATAAAACGTTTAGATGCTGCTAATTAAGTTCAAGGATATGTTTAAGTTGTAGGATTTTCGAGATTTGTTACTAGCTAGGAGTTTAAGTTTTATATATATTTACGTCATTGCCTTTTATTTTGTTGTTCTATATTTATTATTTATGATTTCTGGATCGCAATACTTGATTTGAGCAACAAAAAGAGAGAGTTATATTAACTAAGTCTTTCACGTAAAAAGTTTCTATATGACACAATGTACATTACCCAAATATTACAAAGCTAATCAGAGTCTACAATAGTATAATTATTAGTAACAAATTCACAAAACAATACAAAACACCTCAAGCTTAATAATCACACTCTTTAGGTAGAAATTTAGAAATATCTTCATACATCAAACCAAAATAAAAAAATCCATAAAGCTCTCTAAGAACAAGTATGTCATGTATTTATTAATAGTTATATAACTCTAGTCTCTTGGCGATGAACTCCTTCGTGGGAAAATCTAATATTATCTATAATATATAAGGTTCAATATTTTGATAAATGTATATATAAAAAATGATGATGATTCTTCAATGAAAATTCTAATGGGAATGTTTGGGATTGTTGGAATAGAAGGCATTGGAGGCCATGACAATTTTGGTATAGTAGTGGGAATTGTTGGCAAAGATGGCAATGTAGTTGGGGGATTTGCTGCCAAAAAGGCCATTTTGAAAACTATTTTGCCAAATAGACACAAATTTTTTAAAATTTGTCATAAACCCACTTTAATCCGCATCATCACTAATTTTTTCAACTCAACAAATTCACCCACAAGTTTTATAATAATTCACTTTAACCCAATATTTCCAACTTAATAAATTCACTCACAAGTTTCTAATAATTCTCTTCAACCCACTCCATCATCCACCATTATATATAAAATATATTGGGTTTTCAAAAATAATTAAAAAATATCCAATAGCTTAAAATAGAGGATTCCATTCTCCTCCGATTTCGATTAATTTTTCAATGTTATTTTCCAGCGATCAACTCTAAATCAGTCCACAAAGATCATAAGTTTGTCTGTTGCATCATTGTTACCCCATTTATTTGTTATCTTCTCAAACACACTTTTCACCATTGTTAAAAAGTTTTAAATCACTCACATTTCTCAAAACCACTTTAGAAAGTACATTACAGCAGCTTAGGCGACTCCAAGTTCATTTCTCTATTCCATAAACCCAACGACCGTTGATTTGAAGCAATATTTGCAATTTTAAGATATTCGTACGGATACCTTCCCAGTCATCGACTACTCATCGTCAGTCATCGACCGTGCATATATTCCAATCTAGACCATAGGCATAATCGACCATCTACCAAAGCATAATTCTAGGATATCTATTGCAGGATTTGTTATGATTTCTGGTGATTTCATGGGAGAATGGGTGGAGACTCCCAAATGTTGGAAATGGAGCTCTTTTACCTAGGTGACACTGTCCATTCCTATTTAATTTTATATATACACAATATAAATATATGTCCTTGTTTAAAACAATCCATTTCCAATTACTTAATGTTCAAATTTAAAACATCTCAAAATGTAAAATAAGTACTTCAATTTATCTCCCTTTTACAGTAATCAAACTAATCCTTTATTAGTTGATAAATGATAAATGAAAAATGAAAATGATTTATCAAATTTCCAATTAAATTTTATATATCCACAAAATAAATATGTCCTTATCTGAATAATCCATTCCCAATTACTTAATGTTCGAATTTGAAACATCTCAAAATGTAAAATAAGTACTTCAATTTATCTTTTTTTTTTTTTTTTTTACAATAATCAACCTAATCCTTTATTAATTGATAAATGATTTACTGAATTTCCAATTTAATTTTATACATACACAAAATAAATATATCTCCTTAACTAAATAATCCATTTACAATTACTTAATGTCCAAATTTGAACATTCCAAAGTGTAAAAATAAGTACTCCAATTTATCTTCATTTTACAGTAATCAAACTAATTCTTCATTAGTTGTTAAATAATAAATGATTTATCGAATTTTGAATTTAATTTTTTTCATACACAAAATAAATATGGACTTATCTAAATAATTCATTCCCAATTACTTAATGTCCAAATTTGAAGCACCTCAAAATGTAAAAATAAGTATTCCAATTTATCTCCTTTTTATAGTCAAACTAATCTTTTATTAGTTGATAAATAATAAATGATTTATTGAATTTTCAATATAATTTTATTTATACACCAAATAAACATGCCCTTATCTAAATAATCCATTCTCATTTCCCATTACTTAATATCCAATATTAACAATCTCAAAATGTAAAAATGAGTATTCCAATTTATCTCCTTTTTATAGTCAAACTAATCTTTTATTAGTTGATAAATGATTTATTGAATTTCCAATTTAATTTTATTTATACAACAAATAAATATGCCCTTATCTAAATAATCCATTCTCATTTCCCAATTACTTAATGTCCAAAATTGACCATCTCAAAATGTTGTTATGAGTATTCCAAAATAGACCCTTGAAAAATTTATTCAATTTCCAATTTAATCTTGTATATATATATTTCAAAAAGAATTATTTCAAAATGTAGAATAGCTTATACTGAGATTAGTTATTTGATCTTTTCTTCCAAGGATCCTTATTATCTCGATACCTTTTCTTTTGTCCCTTTACAAAAATATTGTTGAATTCACGTAGCTCTGCAAGCACTTCTATATCCGACAAAGGAAATTGTAGTGTTATTTTTATTTCATGTTTCCTAATCAAATGAGTCATTAGTACTAAATAATTACATGAAGTAGTAGTAGAAATAAAATGGGTTAGAGTAAAAGTATAATTAATAATGTTAGTTTAATAAAATACACCTCTAATTATCAATATCTTATGAGGCGTGCTAGTTTAACATAAACTAGTAAAATGAAACAACGGAAATACAAAATAAACCCTTTATAAAGATTAAAAAATTCCAATTTTGTCCATATCGACCCAAAATCATCCAAAAAACTAAAAAAATCAACATTTTTCCAATTTTGTCGCTTTTTCACCTCTAATTATTATTATTTTTCGGAACGTGCTAGGTTAATAGAACCAAATAAAATAAAATAATAGAAATACAAAATAAACCCTTTACAGAAATCAACAAATTTTCAATTTTATCCATAGTCAAAATCACTCATAAAACAAAAAACTATTTATTTTTAAATTTTGCCCATATCCAAAATCATCCATGAAACAAAAAAAAAATTAAGAAATTTCCAATTTTGCCCATATGCAAAATCATCCATGACAAAAAAATTCAAAAATTTCCAATTGTGTCCTTTTTCCCACCTTTTCAAACAAACGCCTTTATATATGCCACCTTTTCATTATTTTCATTTCATTCTTTACTACAACAAAACAACAAACAAACTCTTTACAACAAAAATAAACAAACAATAATCATGAATCCGCAGTTCCAACATTATTTAAATTTATCTAAAAGCTTTCTTGTTCTACGAAAGTTTCAAGAATGTCGTCAATACGCCATTAGAGCCATAGAAATCAATCCAAATCACTCTGAGGTACTAGAAATAATCGCGATCACTGATATATTAATTCTCCCTGAGAGTATTAACGGACAACCGAATTACTATGCTATCCTTAACGTTCCAAACTACAGTGATGATCAACAAGTTATGTTGAACAATTTTAAGAGTTTGATGGAGTTGTTGAGATCGAATATGAGAGATTATTTTCGTTTGGCTAATGAGGCTTTTATGCTTGTAATGAGAGCTTACGGAGTTCTAGCGAATCCGAGTGATAAGGTTCGGTTTGATGATGAGTTGAGGAATGCGGTAAATGATGGGAGGTCTGTCAGTATGAACCCAATAGGTGGTGAGGGCACGTTGGAAAGTGCGAGCTTTTTCGACTTTTCGGAGATGTCCGGGTTTGGAGATGGGTTAAATACTATGGAAATAGGAGGGAAATTTTTGAACCAGACGCAGATGGACCATTCTAATGATGGGTTGCTTCAGAGCATGTTGAACCTGACCCATTTAAATGATGGGTTGCTTGAGAGCATGTTGAACCTGACCCGTTCAAATGATGGATTTCTTGAGAGCATGTTGAACCCGACCCGTTCAAATGACGGGTTGCTTGAAAACATGTTGAACCCGACCAGAATGACCTATTTGGATGATGGTGTAGGAGGTCTTCAAACCCGACTACGATCCAGACCCGTTTGGATGATGGGGCTGGGATCTCTTCTAACCCGACTCCGATCCAGACACGTTTGGAGAACTTTTCAAACCCAACCCGGGTGATCCGTTTGGCTGATGGGGGTTGGACCTTATCAAGTAGGACCCCGATGAGCAGTTTGGGAGATGGTGGTGCGAGCACTTGTGAAACAATTCCTATCGTGGCCATGAAAAAAGGCAGGAACTTTTTGAACCAGATGGAGAAGATTCGTGTTATGGCATGAGAAGTTTTGATGATAGATAGATGAATGAAACATGTTGTGCAAAGCTGGTCCATACAAGTGAAATTGCTTCGAACATATGGAGTGCATATTATTACATAAAGCTGTCAACACATGGATAAGCAAAGGATGTTCACACGGCTATATGAAGATAATTGGAGCAGTTAGAGTTTGAGTATATCAAGAAGTCTACAAGGCAGAAGGATAAAGCAAAAGAGTCCTACTCAATTTAGAAGAAGGTGAGATGGTTACAAAAAGGAGTGAGTTACTTGAAAGTGTCCTATAGAAGATACAAGTAAAGAAGAAAAAGGACTGCATCTGAGGGAGCATATATAGACGACAAGATGCATTCAAATAATTCACTCATGCTTAGATAAGAAAATCAACAATCAGCAAAATCGTTCACCAACTTGAAGAAGAACCTAGTTCTTACTTAGTATGTTTTAGACTGCTTGTAATAGGAAAGTTCTTGAGTTGTAATGAGTAAATTGTTCTAGTCTCAGTATTTTATAAACTGAGTTAGGAATCACGTCTTCAATCTAGGGAACTCGAAGACTTGGGAACACTTATCTTGGGAAGATTTGTGTTTTTGTAGTAATAGGAGTTAGAAGTTTTAATTCCTTGTTTACAAGAAGTCTTGTAATTGTGTTGATTGTTGAGGCTCAAAGTTATAGTGAAGATTGGGGTTAAATCCTGTAGAGGTACAAGTCGTGGCTCTTTTACACCTTTTTGAGCCGGGTGTTTTCCACATAAAAATTATTGTGTTTAGTTTTTACTTTTGTGAACCACATATACTTACTTGTTCCACAGATAGGCAATCAGTAGGGATCATACTTTAACAAGTGGTATTAGAGCCGGTTATCTTAAATAAGGTTTGCACCTAAGATCAGATAATTATGATGAATTTCGTACCTCCTACTGGTCACAGTGAAGGTCAATCCACTACTAGACCCCCACTCTTTGATGGTACTCATTTCATCTGGTGGAAAGCCAGGATGGAGATGTTTATTCAAGGAGAAGACTATGAATTATGGGATAGGATTACTGAAGGTCCTACTATCCCTTTGAAGATAAAAAATGGTGTGCAAGTCAAGAAAATGAGGAGTGAGTTTACTGCTGATGATCTTTTGGCTTTAAAGAAAAATGCTAAGGCAAAGAATATCCTAGTCTGTGGTCAGGGACCTGCTGAATACAATAGAATATCTACATGTACCACTGCTAAGCAAATATGGGATGCCTTAGTAAATGCCCATGAAGGTACCTCTCAGGTAAAGAAATTCAGGATCTCTCTCCTTTTTACTGAATATGAAGCGTTTAAGATGAAGGAAAATGAATCCTTGCATGATATGATGACAAGACTTACTACTCTAAAAAATGATTTAACCTCTTTGGGAAAAGTCATCACTGAAGAAGAACAAGTAGAGAAGGTTCTGAGGGTGCTACCAAAGTCAAAATGGAATGTTAAAGTCACTGCAATTAGGGAAGCAAATAAGGATCTCATAGGTATGACTTTGGATGAACTAGTTGGAAATTTAAGAACCCATGAAATGGAAGTTGATGGCATTAAGGAATAGAAGGCTTCTGAAAAAATCTTGGCCTTGAAGGCTTCTGATAGTGATGAAGATATTGAACTGGATAAGGAACAAATTGCCTTCATAACAAAAAACTTCAGCAAGTTTTTTAAGAAGAAGAAGGGAACAGGTAGCAAGAAGCGTTCCAATGACAACCCAAATGGATGTTACAAGTGTGGAAAAACTGATCATCAGATCAGAGAATGTCCTCTCTGGGAAATAGAATAGAGGAAGGAAAGAGTTGAAAAAGAACAAAAGGCCAGGAGGAAGGAAAAGGAAGAACATGACATGATAGCTGCATGGGAATCTGACTCTGATAATGATGATGATGGAGTTGATGAGACAACATTTATGGCTTTTGGAGACTCAGACATTGAGTAAGAAGATGATGCTTCTGAGGTAAGTTTACTTGAACTAAAAGAAAAACTGCATCTTTTTTCTAAAACTAAACTTGTTTCCTTGATGGGTGATTTAATTGAAAATTTCCAAGAATTAACTTCTGATAGGGTTGAATTGTTCAACAGTCTTGGAAGTCTTAAATTTGATTTCATTGACTTGAAAGTTTGCAAGAAAAATGTTGACAAAGAAAATTGCACTCTCAAGGAACAAATTACACTGCTTGATTCCTCAAATAATGATCTTAAGTCTGAAATCCTTAAACTGACTCTCACTGACCATGGAAAAAAGGCCATAAGTAAAGAACAAGAAAATGCTGAACTTGAGTTAACTAAGTACAAACAAGAATGCTATGACTTGACTGAAAAGATGGATAAGATGAGTCAAGAGATAGCAAGATTAAAATTGGATCTAGAATAGTCAAACAGATGGACAAATTCTTCAAGAATTGTTCATCCGCTTGGTAAAAGAAATCACAATGAAAAAGCAGGCTTGGGTTTTTATAAAAAAGCTGATAATCTTCAAGACTTATGCTATATTTGTTGAAATCTTGGACATCTTGCTACTGAATGTCCTATGACTGCTAAAAGCAGATATCGAAGTCTGAACCTGGCAACCAAACTTTCTTAGACTAAGAAAACAAGAAATATAATTAGTCTGAGAAATAAGTCAGTCTACTTGCTTCCTGCTTGGACTAGAAGGAATTTAATTCATCCTTTTACTAAAAAAACAGGACCCAATCTTGTCTGGGTTCCTAAGTCTAACCATTGATTTCTTGTGCAGAAGAAGGTGAAAGGAAACAAAAGGCGCTGGTACCTAGATAGTGATTGCTCAAGACATATGACTGGTGACAAGAAAAAGTTCCTTTCACTCTCCAAAATAGATGGTGGAGGATTCTCTTTTGGAAATGGAAAAAGAGGAATCATAACTGGAGTTGGAAAAATTGTCTCATTTGAGTCAAAAGCTTTGGAGGATGTTTATCTTTTGGAAGGACTGAAGCATAACCTGCTAAGCATTTCACAATTGTGTGACAAAGGTAATAAAGTAATTTTTACTGCTGCAGGTGTTAAAGTCAAAAGGATGGACACCAAAGAAATTGTGCTTATTGCAAGGAGATACAGGAATGTATAAAAAGCAGACATAATGGAAATACCAGGACCTAAGTTGACTTGTCTAAGTGCAATAGAAACTGATCCCCTCCTTTGGCACAGAAGACTTGGACATGCGAGTCTGAAACAACTGAACATACTTTCCTTTAAAGACATGGTATTAGGACTACCCAAGACCAAGTTTAAGGAAGAAAAGTTATGTAGTGCATGTGTAAGGGGGAAGTAGGTAAAATCCTCTTTCAAGTCAAAGAACCATGTTAGTACTACAAAATGTCTTGACCTGGTTCATATGGACTTGTGTGGACCAATGAGACAACAAAGCAGAGGTAGAAAAAGGTACATTTTTGTAATTGTTGATGATTATTCCAGGTTCACCTGGACTTTGTTTCTAGATTCTAAAGAAGATGCCTTTGATGTCTTTGAAATCTTCATTAAGAAAATAGAAAAGAAACTGGGCACTTCATTAGTTTCCATAAGGTCTGACCATGGAACAAAATTTGAGAATGCAAAATTCTTAGATTTTTGGTCATCAAATGGAATAGATCATAACTTCTCATCTCCTAGAACTCCACAACAAAATGGAGTGGTGGAAAGGAAAAACAGAACCTTGGAAGATATGGCAAGAACAATGATGCTTGCAACAAATGTTGCCAAAAACCTATGGGCTGAGGCAATAAGTACTGCAGCATATATCACAAACAGATGCATAATCAGACTCTTGTTAGAAAAGACTCCCTATGAATTACTAAAAGGTAGAAAGCCTAACATTTCTCACTTTAGAACTTTTTATTGCAAATGTTTCATACATAATAATGGTAAGGATAATTTGAGAAAATTTGATGCCAAAAGTGATGAGGGAATATTTTTAGGTTATTCACTTCTTAGTAAGGCTTACAGAGTTTTAAACAACAGAACTAACTGTGTTGAAGAAAGAATACATGTGATTTTTGATGAGTTTTATGTTAAGACTAACCTGCAGGAAGAAAGCGACACGTAGGAACAGGTTACATAATATGTTCCATCGACTGAAACAGTCAAACTTGGGGGCATTTTCACAGGGGGAACTGAAGCTGAAGGCACAATGTTAGGGGGAACTGAGCCATCAACTGCTTCACATCAGAACATTAGCAGTGATTCAAGCAGTTCACTAGGCTTGATCCCAAAAGGATACAAGTATCAAGGTTCACACCCCATTAAGAATGTACTTATTGATTTCACTTCTGGAATCACCACAAGATCTGGATTGAGAAGTATGTGTACATTCAAGGCATTCCTATCAGAAATAGATCCAAAAAAAGTAAGTGAGGCATTGCTTGGATCATAGCTATGCAGGATGAATTGAATCAGTTTGAGAGAAGCAAAGTATGATATTTAGTTCCTCTTCCAAAAGATAGATCAGTCATTGGGACTAAATGGGTGTACAGAAATAAAGTTGATGAGCATGGAACAGTCACAAGAAACAAGACAAGACTGGTGGTTCAAGGATACAACCAAGAAGAAGGAATTGACTTTAATGAGACTTTTTCTCCTGTAGAAAGACTTGAAGCCATAATATTGCTGGTTGTTTTTTCCTCTTACATGAAGTTTATTTTGTACCAGATGGATGTGAAGAGCGCATTCCTAAATGGCATTCTCAAAGAAGAGGTTTATGTGAAGCAACCTCCAGGATTTGAAAGTAAAGAGTTTCCAGATCATGTGTACAAGCTGGATAAGGCTTTGTATGGGTTGAAACAAGCACCAAAGGCCTGGTATGAGAGATTATCATAGTTTCTGTTGGAGCATGGACACACCAGAGGTAAAATTGACAATATCCTTTTCTTAAAAACTAATGGAAAGGATTTGTTAGTTGTGAAGGTGTATGTGGATGACATTATTTTTGGGTCAACCAACAGGAATATGACTCATGACTTTGCTAAACTCATGAGTTGTGAGTTTGAAATGAGCATGATGAGGGAGTTGAATTACTTCCTGTGTCTTCAAATAAAACAGTCAGCATCAGGAACAATGATCCATCAACAAAAGTATGTCAAAGAGCTTCTCAAGAAATAGAAAACTAAAGAAATAAGTACTCCTATTGCCACTTCCACAAAACTTGATTTGGATGAAACAGGTTCTGATGTAGAACAAAAACTATATAGAGGTATGATAGGGTCCTTATTGTATCTCACAGCAAGCAGAACTGACATTGTGTTTAGTGTAGGACTGTATGCAAGGTTTTAAGATAATCCAAAAAAATCTCATCTGAAGTCTGTAAAAAGAATCTTCAGATATTTGAAAGGAACTAGTGATCTTGGGTTGTGGTATCCTAAAGGTAGTAAATTTAATTTGATAGGATACTCTGAAGCTGATTATGCAGAATATTTGGTGGAAAGGAAATGCACTACAGGTATGGAAAACTTCTTAGGATCATATTTGATTACCTGGTCCACAAAGAAGCAAACTTCAGTAGCTATGTCTACTGCTGAGGCTGAATACGTTGTTGCTGGGTCATGTTGTGCTCAATTGTTATGGATCAAACAACAACTTCTAGATTTTGGGGTAGATATAGGTTGTGTTCCCATCTTTTGTGATAACACAAGTGCTATAAACATAGCCAAAAATCCTGTCCAACATAAAAGAACTATGCATATTGATATCCGTTATCACTTCCTTCGAGACAATGTTGAAAAAAGAAATATATCAATTATGTTTTGTTCAACTGAGGAACAAATTGCTGACATATTCATTAAGTATTTGAGTAGGGAACACTTTGAAAAAATTAGGTTAGCATTGGGGACGATTAAAATTGTATAATCTCCTTCAATGATTGACTAGAATATGCTATGCCTGAGTGATTGTTGATTAATTCAGTCTTACACATTTAGTTGTGTGTCCTAATTCCAAGATTTAAAACAATGTGATATATCTGTGTGTTGTTTTTAGATAGATGGATCATCAAGGCAAGAGTGGTCATGGACTAATCAAACACAGGTATGATTATTGTTTTCCATAGTAGCACTAAGAGAAACAGGTCATCTACATGGTTCTTTCTATAATGATTAAAACCCCAAAACCCAACAGTCATCTTCTTCAAAAGGCTGCCAGACCTTTCCCATCCGTACTAAACCTCTACATCAGCACATTTCTCCAAAATCACAGTCCCTTCATCCTTCAACTTCTTCTCACTCTTCTTAAATACGCCTCTTGTTTTCTCTCCAATCTCAACTTCTCCTTCAACCTATGAATATTCACCATACTATGGCATCTTCCTCATATCCTCTTTCTTTCACAAAATTTGACATTAATCCTTCTACACAACTTATTCTCCACCCAAACATCAATTTACCCTCACTTATCCAACCCCAAATACTTCTCAACCTATCTGATTTCCCATTCTTCAAGACCTTAACACACCCCTTCTCTCACTCTTCCTTCAAAACCTCACTCTTTCCAGAACCCTTACCATTATTAGTAACTCCTCTTCAAATCCTTGATCGAGATGATATTCTAATTGCCAACCTTATTACTAGACGGTCAAGATCGACTCTGAAACGAAAACACTCGTTTATCGCCATTGATGTCGATGATGATACTCCTGAACACTCTTCTCCCGTCATCACTTCATCTCAAACTCCACATACTCGGAGAAGAAAACAACAGGAAGATTCTTGTTTGGAAGAGTCACTTAGGGCAAGTAAAAAGAAATGAGTTGTGCCTAATGCTTCTCCTCCCCCATGTGATTTCTCTCCTGACATTCTCATTCGCTCCAAGAGAAAGCTGAAGCAGAAGCATACCATAGCTAAAATATCAAAACCATATCTCTCTCGTAAAATGTCCCCCCTCCCACTCCTAAAGCCTCCTCATATTCAAAATCCACTGTCAAAGCCTCTACTGCCAAAGTCTCTACTGGAAAAGCCTCTACTCCTTCTAAATATTCTCCAAAATCTGTGTCACTTCCGAAGAAACAGGTCCCCACACTTGGTCCTTCTGTCTCATCTGACTCAGATTTAGACTATCTCCCTAACACTTCTTCTGTGCCTTCTGATGATTCTGATGTTGATATTACTGTTGATACTCCTGCTGATAAAGCTTCTCAGCCAGACCATGTTCTGCATTTTCAGAAATGAAAGATGGTTAGAGGTAGGGTTGTCACTGGTTTTGGGGGTCCTGATATGGAAACTTTGGTATCCAAATTGGGGGCTCAGGGGTGGTCATCCTTGCTTCTGCAAGGTAATCATCAAATAAGGTTTGGAAAAGATGAAGTGTATGAATTTTATACACTTGGAGTTGCGATTGGGGAGATGATCCCAACCTCTGTTCATGTAAAACTCATCAATCTTTATCCTACTGATTTGGGTAGAATTCTAAGTGTTCCTACTGGAGGTTGGGGTCACTATGTCAAAGGATCTTGTCCTCCTCTTGACAATCTTCCATCTGCACTTGATATCTGCAGAATTTTTTTTGGAAATCCTCTCCTTCCTTCTCATCGTAGGGTGCTGAAAAATGAGATGTCTTCTCTCTATCGGTTGTATTTTGATGTGGTCCACAAAATGATCTTACCCAGGAAAGAGAGGCACACAGTTGCAAGCTTTCTTGATCTTACCTTAACGGAACTATTGGATTCTGAGATTCCAATAGACCTTCCCCAACTCATCATTAAGCTTATGCAAAGGGTACTCTTCAAAGATAAAAATGGTCATGCTCTTCCCTATCAGTTCTGGCTTGCCCTTGTGTTTGATGATTTTTGTGTCTCTGTCAAAGTGTGGTCCTTACAAATAACTAAGGATGTGATTGGACAAGTGAACCATGCTATGTTACCTGCTGCTATGAGACGTGCAGACAACCCTATGCAGAAGTTACGAAATGCCTTAGAGGCAAAGTAGGGTGAGCTGGAGGTTGCACAAGCTGCATTGAAGGCTGCCCAGGCTATTTATGAAGATGAAAAAAGGGCTCTTAAATCTCAAATTACTTCCCTCACAGCCACTTTGGAGAAGGAAAGAACTGAAAATGCTGCTATCATTCGATCGTTGACCTCTTTTATCCCCTCTACCTCCTCAAAATAAACTCCTCTTTCGTCCCTTAGTTTTTTTTTTCTTTCTTCTTTGCTGCTTCCTGGTCCACCTTGTTTCTCTTTTTGGTCTTACTAGATAATGATAATTGTATCTGTTTTTGTGCATGAAATGGAATTTTTTTGGCTTCACTTGATCTACTTCTGTTTAATTCGATGCTTAGCTATCTCTTTCTCTGAGTCTTGCTTGTTTTAGTGATATCCCCAGTGGCCATGGATTATTACACAGTTTTTCACTTATTGGCTCAGCTTTTCGATGATGTCAAAAGGGGGAAGTAAGAGTATACAATGCTTATAACTCAACTGATCTAACCTATTTCATTCTACTGTGATCCTTTTATTTAATTTCTTATTGAGTATGTCAGGTTCTTTGTAATACTGTGCTGATAAGTTTGTTATCATCAAAAAGGGGGAATTTGTTAGGGCATGAGAAGTTTTGATGATAAACAGATGAATGAAACATGTTGTGCAAAGCTGGTCATACAAGTGAAACTGCTTCGGACATATGGAGTGCATATTATTACATAAAACTGTCAACACATGGATAAGCAAAGGATGTTCACACGACTATATGAAGATAATTGGAGCAGTTAGAGTTTGAGTAGATCAAGAAGTCTACAAGGTAGAAGGATAAAGCAAAAGAGTCCTACTTAATTTAGAAGAAGGTGAGATGGTTACAACAAGGAGTGAGTCACTTGAAAGAGTCCTACAGAAGATACAAGTAAAGAAGAAAAAGGACTGCATCTGAGGGAGCATATATAGACGACAAGATGCATTCAAATAATTCACTCATGCACAGATAAGAAAATCAACAATCAGCAAAATCGTTCACCAACTTGAAGAAGAACCTAGTTCTTACTTAGTATGTTTTAGACTGCTTGTAATAGGAAGGTTCTTGAGTTGTAATGAGTAAATTTTTCTAGTCTCAGTATTCTATAAACTGAGTTAGATATCATGTCTTCAAGTTAGGGAACTCGAAGACTTGGGAACACTTATCTTGGGAAGATTTGTGTTTTTGTAGTAATAGGAGTTAGAAGTTTTAATTCCTTGTTTACAAGAAGTCTTGTAATTGTGTTGATTGTTGAGGCTCAAAGTTATAGTGAAGATTGGGGTTAAATTCTGTAGAGGTACAGGTCGTGGTTTTTTACACCTTTTTGAGCCGGGTGTTTTCCACACAAAAGTTACTGTGTTCAGTTTTTACTTATGTGAACCACGTATACTTACTTGTTCCACAGATAGGCAATCAGTAGGGATCATACTTTAACAATCCGTTTAGATGATGGATCAGGTGCAAGCTCTTCTAACCCGACAAAGAGGACCCGTTTAGATGATGGATCAGGTGCAACCTCTTCGAACCCGACCAGGAATACCTTTTCGGATACATTTTGGACTAGGTGTCCTTACTGTTACCATATGTATGACTTTTTGAAGGATTACAAAGGTTGTTCTTTTCGGTGTCCGAATGAGAAATGTAAAAGAGAATGGCAAGCGCTTCCGATTATAGGCCCATCTCCGCCACCCGAGGTGGCGGATAAAGGTGAGTATATTTTCTCTGATTTCTCTACTTTGGGTACACAAGGAAACTATTTATCGTCACCTTTTTTCAAGAAGAAGGACGATGTTGAGTACATTGAAATTTCTTCTTCTGATGATGAAGTAGAGGAGGTTGAAAATGAAAGGAAGGAGGAATCTTTACGGGCGGATGATGAATTATTGCAAACTAATGTTGATGAAGTGAACAACAACAATGTGGGGGTTGAAAATACTATTGATAACAACGACAATGTTTTGGCAAATGATGATATTTTTGATCTGGGTAATGTGTTGTGGCTGGGAGAACAGGATAATGAGAACTACAACAATGTTTTGCCAAATGATGATTTTGACATGGATAATGTGTTGTGCCGGGAGAACAGGCTAACGAGAACAACAACAATGTTTGGGCAAATGATGATTTTGATATGGATAATGTGTTGTGGGGAGAGCAGGCTAACGAGAACAACGACAATATTTAGGCAAACGATGATTTTGATATGGGTAATGTGTTGTGGGGAGAACAGACTAATGAAAACAACGACAATGTTGTGGAAAATGACATGGGTAATGTGTTGGGGGGAGAACAGGCCAATGAGAACAATAATGCTGAGGGAAATGGTAATGCCGGGGGAGAAAATACTCAGAATAATAATGATGATGAGTTTGTTATGGGAGAAGACCTCGTAGCTCTCTTTCAAGATGGTTCGGATAAGGGGGCTCAAGATCTTGATGCATTGTTCCGTTGAGCAAAAAGTTTAGAAAATTTTCTCCTTTGTTAATATGTTTTAGTACTATATAAAGTTTTAGAAAGTATATACTTTACTGTAGCTAAAATAGGGTTTTGGAATAGGTGGATATTTCTTGTAGTGAATAGTAATTGGATTCTTTATTGATCAGAAGAGGTAAATATGACTCAAAATTGTAAAGAATGTACATGAAGCTTCATTTTCATTATTGTTGAGTAACATGAGCAGTGTTTTAGTTATTTTTACTATTTTTGCTATTTATATTTCTCAGCTTTTCTACTCTCCTGTTTTGTGTAATATTTGTGCTGAGTTCGGGGGTTTTCGGAAATAATCTCTCTACCCCATGGAGGTAGGATAAGGTTTCCGTACATTCCATCCTTCATCGATCGGTTATGTGTGGAACTGGATATGTTGTGTGATAGCTATCATCAGTTCCATTAAACTATGTTGAAAAGGACTTGAAACCAATGATAGGTTCTGCGATTTTTTCAAGTCAACATTGTTCACTTTCTGTTGAATACTGTGGACTTCAAAGTAGTAACTTTGTTGTTTATCTTTTTTGTCTGCTATCCTTTCTGTTTCACTGCTGCAGCATTTGCTTCTCTACTTAATGATTAATTGTCATAAATGATCAGCCCTTTAATTTGTTCTTTTAATATATATGTCAAAGACTCAATGGATAGAGTTACGTCCTTGTGTGAGATTGCATGTACCTTGTAGAATTAGACGAGTGCTTACAAGTTGACCGTAACACCACGATTACGCGAAAAAAATATTCTTGTTTGAATGAGCTTCAAAGTCACAAGATTTGCCAAGACTCAGCTTCTGTTGCAGTTGGTGGCATTTTTGTTATCTTTTGCCACCTAAGAACAATGTTGAGGTTCTTGTCCTTGTTTCCTTCACTTGGATTTTCTACACTGCTTTAAGATGCATGCATTGAAGCAGATAATTTGTCCAATTTGCTATGTGATTTACTTGAGTCCGGGATCTATCGGAAATAACTTTTCTACCTTCTTAAGGTAGGCATAAGACTATAAACACACCACCCTTTCCAGAACCCGCTTGCGGGATTAAATGAATTTACACCGGGTATATTGTTATTGTTCTAATGTTCACTTAGCACAACTTGCTGCTTGGCTACATGATACATACACTTGCTAGAGACGTGTTGTTGGAAATCAGTTAACACAAAAATTCAAATTAAAAACACAATGACGATAAAAGTACGTACACAGTACTACTACATATGCATTAAAATTAAGAGCTTATAGACTCAACTATATATGAGGAGACTCAGTTATTTCAGCACCTGTGTTGGTTGAAGGTAGTAGGTATTTGTTGAATTAGTTGAAGTGCGTGCAAATTACTTGAACAATTATTAATTTGAGGTTTACATAGTTGTAACTTTGCAAGATTTTGAAACGCAACTATTATGGTTGTATATACTATATACTCTGAGAATTTTAACCTTAAATTAAATCTATCGAAACTATAACATAAATCTATAATGCGACTGATTTTCATGTTATATTTTTCTTGAATTCTTTCTTGCTTCAACATTAAACATTCCTTGAAGGGGCAGAAATAATAGTGAATTCATGATTTGAAGTTTAAGAATTTTTACTTCCTACGACTTGTTCATGTGTTTTTTTTCCCTTCATATTTCGTACCTTATAAGGAATGATTGCTAAGTTTGTCTCTCGTTACTAGCTCGCTCGAAAATTAAAAATTACAATCGAAACATAATGACAATAAAATTACACAATACTCCATATGAATACAAATTCTGAACTCATAGACTCAAACTCAATGATGAGAATATATTAAATATATGAGGGGACTGAATGTGTTGGTAGAAGGTAGTAGGTATTTTGTAAAATCTTGAAACTTAACTATTATAGTAGTATATACTAGAATTTTAACCCTCAATCTATTCAAACTTTATTTTCGCTGAAGGGACACAAGAAAAGACGTGTTCACGATTGAAGTTTAATTAATATTATTCCCTTTGTCATATATTCGTATATTAATTATTATGTATATGTATCCAATACATTTGTCCTTTAATTTTTTCTTTTCTTGTTTACTCATGTCAAGTTGAAAATATTACTAAAAATGAGAATTACCATATTTTATACTAGACATTAGGGAGACACTTTATAACATATGTTAAGACTTAAGAGAGAGCAAGGATCGTTTATTTTATTTAAGAGAGAGCAAGGAACGTTTATTTTATTTTTAGGCCTTTATATATATTGATATAATTAGTTTGTATGGTATTTATTTCACTTTTTGTGCTATTATAAATTCAGATTTTCCTTTTTTACTCTGCTCCTTTTTTTCTTGAAGTTGAATTTTCCAAAATTCAGTGTTTTCGAAGGGTGTTTTTCTTTCCTATTATAATTTTTCCCACTAAATATGGTGATTTTTATTTTTAGTATAATTTTACATTAATTGACACTAGTAAAATAAGGAAAAAAAAAGAAATTAGTGTCTATATAAACAATGGAGAATTATTATATGCACATATTGCAACTTGAGTTAGCTAGGCTTCTTGAATATTAACGTAAGTTTCTTTTCACTTTGAGTTGATTAGTTCTTTAATTTGTTTCTTAAGACTTATAATAATGTTGCTCTTCTACTTTGTTAATTAATTCCTCACCTTTTCTTCTACGTAAATTTACAATTATAACTCTCTTTTTGGCTTAGTTTTAAAAGAGTGTGTTATTTTAACGTCGTAGGAAAAGATCTATTTTTATAATGTTTGATTCAATATTTTGGCTTAGATTTTTGTTAACTTTGTTACTTCTCCATTCAACAGTGGTTCAAGCTAGTTCGATACTGTACTACACGCGAGAATGTCATCCTCAAAAAGCAAAACAGTTGAGAAGAACATGAAGAAGTTGGTAGATACAAGAGAACAAATAAGCAGAGCAAGAAAACGACCTTCGAAATCCTAATGTGCAACAAAAAAGTGCAAACGAAAAATACGAAGAGACGTGTGATCTTTGGAAGTTAAAGGACAAGGAAGACAAGCTTGAAGATAAATTGGAGAAAAAAGGAGTTCCTAGCAGAATGATATAACCTATTTATTTATTATTTTTACTTTTAGTTATCAATAAAATGTTTACTCTCCTAGTTATTAAGTTGAAGGATATATTTAGGTTGTAGGATTTTCGTGATTTATTACTAGCAGTTTCAAGTTCTATATATGTTTCCGTCATTTCCTTTTAATCCGTTAGTTCTATATTTATTTATTTAAGAGTATTTATTTATTATATATTCAAATATTAAGTGAACAATCGAACAATAGCATCATTATTAGTAACACATCCACAATACAAAACATTCCTCCCCGAAACCTTGCTTGTAGAATTATATCGAGTATATGTGTTATTGTTGTTTTTGTTGTTCTATTGTTCACTCAGTAGAACTTGCTTTAAATTCTTATTCTTTCTGTTTTGTTGCATAATACACCAGTTGAAGGATACAAAATATCCCAAGCTTAATAATCACGCTTTTGAGGTACAAATTAATAAGAATCTTCAAACTCCACACCAAAATTCAATAAATCCATAAAGTTGTCTAAGAACAACTATGGTCATGTAAAAAAGTTACAATAAACAAATATTTTATAAATAGTGACGTACCACTAGTTGGTGAACCTCTTCGTTGGATGGTGGGTTGCTTTTGCCAAGATTCAGCTTCTGTTCTTGACTCCTTGCATTTGTTGGCCTTTTTGTTATCTTTTGTTAGAAGTTGTCCTAGTTAGTTTCCTTCACTTGGATTTTCTACACTGCTTTAAGATGCGCATGCATTGAAGCAGAGATAATCTGTTTACTTTGCTATTATATGCTTTGCTTGAATCTTGGATGAAAATAACTTTTCTACCTTCTTAAATTTGGAGTAAGGTTGTGTTGTAAATCAGAGTAACAACAGAGAGATATCAATGTAACAGTGAAGAAATGAAGAGCATTGAAAAACAAGGAAGATGAAGAAGAGTAAGAAGGCCTTGACTAGTGTAATATTAGATGATTCTCATTGATCAAAAAACTGACTAGTAGTACACTTAGTAGATGAATATATAGTGGTGCATATTAGCTGATGATCAGCCAGTAGGTTGTTAACTAACTCAACTAACTTGAACAATATAACTAACTTCCTGATAAACTAGTAACTAATTGTGTGAGCTGGCACTTAAGTGATATTAGTGATGTGATTGTATTAATATTAACACTCCCCCTCAAGCTAGGTAGGGTGAAAGATGTCCAGTAGACCTAGCTTGGATTTTAAGTATTCATGTTGAACTTTGGTGCGACCTTTAGTTAAGATATCTGCTGGCTGATCTGTAGTTGCAATGTAGTGAGCTGTCACCAAACCTTGTTGAATTTTTTCCCTTATGAAATGACAATCAATTTTAATGTGCTTGGTTCTTTCATGGTAAACAGGATTTGCAGCTATCTGTAGTGCAGATTTACTATCACTGAATATCTTAACTGGCGTTGTAACTTCCACACCAATTTCTTTTATCAAGCCCAACAACCATGTTAATTTTGAAACAGTTGATGCCATACTCCTGTATTCTGACTCTGTAGAGCTCCTTGACACTACTGCTTTTTTTTTTTGACTTTCAAGAAACAAGAGAGTCTCCAAATTTGATCAAGAATCCTGTAACTGATCTTCTGGTGCTTAGGCAGGCTGCCTAATCTGCATCACAATATGCAATAATTTCTTCCTTGTAATTGCTAGATAGTAGTAACCCCTTTCCAGGTTGCTTCTTGATGTATCTCACTACTCTTAGAGCAGCCTCTATATATGATATCTTAGGATCTTGTAGAAACTGACTTAGAGTTTGTACACTGAATGATATATCAGGTCTGGTTACTGTAAGGTAAAGTAACTTCCCAATTAACCTTTGGTAAGTTGCTTGATCAGTTGGTGGATCCTTTCCTGTATCATACTTATCTGTAGCTTCATCAACTTGTTTTGATGTTAGTTTGCAATTAGTATCCACTCGTGTGACTGCAGTTTTGGCTCTTGCTAAACCTGTTTCTGAGATTAACTGTAGAGCATATTTCCTTTGATGCATAGTGATCCCTTTGTCTGATCTTGCAAACTCAATACCTAGAAAATATCTAAGTTCTCCAAGATCCTTCATTTTGAAAGCACTCTGTAAAGCATCCTTGGTTTCCTAAATCTGTTTCAAGCTATATCCAGTGATGAGCATATCATCAACATAGATTAGGATTAAGGTAATTCCTTGAGCTGATTTCTTGACAAATAGTGAGTGATCATACTGACTTTGTATGAATCCAAACTTGATTAGAGCCTTACTTAGCTTAGTATTCCATTGTCTTGGTGATTTTTTTAGACCATACAAGGATTTCATTAACCTACATACCATGTTCTCCCCCTGGCTAATGAATCTTTGTGGTAGCTGCATGTAAATTTCATCATATAAGTCACCTTGTAGGAACGCATTATATACATCCATCTGATGTATATACCATCTCCTTGATGCTGCCAAAGATAACACTGTCCTGACAGTTACCATTTTAACTACTGGTGAAAAGGTCTCTTGAAAATCAATACCTTCCCTCTGATTATAACCCTTAGACACAAGCCTAGCCTTGAATCTTTCCCCTTCACTATTTGCTTTATACTTCACTTTGTACACCCATTTGCAACAAATAGTTGTCTTTCCTTCTGGTAAGGGAACAACTTCCCATGTCTGGTTGGATTCTAAGGCACTGATCTCTTCTTTCATGGCTTGAATCCACCTTGCATCTTTAGTTGGTTCATGATAATTATTAGGTTCTGTAACAGAAGAGAAAGAAGCAATATAAGATTGATAGTAGTAGATAAACCATAATAAGAGATTTACTTATCAATACTGTAAAGTGAGTCCTGGTGGATGTTAAGTGATACAAAATCCTCCAACCAAATAGGTGGTTGAGTATGTCTTGTGGATTTTCTGATCTGTGCAACTGCAGGAGGTGGTATCATATCAATAACTTGAGGTTGAACAGGTTGTTGTATGGGTTGATGTTCTGGAACAACATGCATAGGTTGTTGTATAGGAATATCTTCAAATACTACAGTATCATGATAAAAAGGTATAAAGATGTTGTCTGACCAGTCTTCAGAGATGATTGTGCCACTTGGAAAAATATGATTGACTTCAAAGGTATGAGTGTGAAAAGGAAAGACATCTTCTTTGAATATTACATCCCTATTAACAAAGAAAGAATTAGCATTCAAATCATATAAAATATATCCTTTCTGCACCTCTGAATACCCTATGTGCGCTATAATTTTGGATCTATACAACAGTTTATCTGATTGAGTCATATCTTTAGCAAAACATAAGCACCCTATAGTTCTAAGATGAGTAATAGTAGGTTTGTTGTTAAAGAATACTTCATAAGGGGATTTATAATGTAAAACACTACTAGGTAACCTGTTGATTAGGTAGCCTGCAGCTTGCACATAATGACCCCAGAACTTAATAGGTATATGATCATGCATTCTAATAGCTCTTGTCACCTCTAGAACATGTCAATGTTTTCTCTCAGCAACTCCATTTTGCTGAGGGGTATAAACACATGTTCTTTGATGAATTATACCTAGGTTATTGAACATATCTTGACATAAAGAGTTAGTAAATTCTGTCCCATTGTCTGATCTCGGTATCTTAATAGTTTTATTGAATTGATTCTTAATATAGATGAAGAATTGTTGTAGTATAACATATACATCACACTTTTGTTTTAAGAGAAATAACCAAGTAAGTCTAGAGAAGTCATCCACAATAGTAAGAAAGTAACTATTATTATCAAAGGTAGGAGTCTTATAAGGTCCCCAAAAATCTACATGGATCATGTCCAATATAGCCTGTGTTTTAATACTGCTAGTAGAAAGTGGTAGTCTGGCTTGTTTAGCACAAGGACAAACAACACAATCATGAATAGAAGCATTTATCAGTTGTAAGCTATTAGGAAACAATTTTTGTAATACTACAGAAGAACTATGCCCAAATCTCTTATGCCAAGTGTTATAATCCCCTTTGAGAGCTTCTCTATCTGGTGCGGCACAACTAGGAATCTGATCTTCTTGTTTCTTTTTATTTCCAGGCTGATTCATAAGTATATATAGACCATCATCTATCTTACTAATCTCCTTCACCTTCCCAGTGAAGAGATCCTGAAAAAGGCAAAAGTCAGGATAAAAAGAAACAATACATTGCATTTCTTTTGTTAGTTTTGAAACAGATAGTAAGTTATATTTGAATTGAGGGACATACAAAACATCTGAAATAGTGCTTCTGGTAGTTATTGAGCTATTACCAGTGTGTGTAACTAAAGAAACATCACCATTAGGTAACTGCACTCTTCTAGGTGCATTTGTTTCTTTGATAGAACTCCTATTGAGTAGATCAAGATCAGAAGCCATATGATTTGTGGATCCTGTATCAATGATCCAGTTAGGAGTATTTGGAACTACAAATGCTAGAATTTTGTCCATACTTGCAGTGCTAGCATTAACTTTTGCATTACTATTATTTGCAAGCACTGAAGAGGTAGATCCAAGACTGTTTTGATTCATCATCTGGACTATCTGTTCATATTGAATTTTGGTGAAGGGAATAGAATATCCTCCAAATTGAGTTTGTTAATTGTAATTGACTTGTCCTGAACCCATATTAGAACCCTGAGTCTGAGATTGTGACCTGATGTATTCCAGATCCTGAGTTTGTTCAGGAGGTTGAATGTGTGCAGAGTTGAACCTTTCATGGATGGAATCTGTAATCGCATTGTTTTCAACATGACCATGTGAAGATAGAACTTTCTTCTTATTCTTAAAGTCAGTTGGATATCCAAAAAGTTTGTAGCACACTTCTCTAGTATGACCTTTAGACTTGCAGTAGTCACACATCAAATGAGAGTTCTTTCTATATTTATGATTTCCTCCAGTAAAAAAATTGTTACCATTATGTGTTTGACTATGCACACCACTACTGCCTCCACGATTATAGGTATTACCTCCTCAAAAGTTTCTTGTATGCATGGCTATATCAAAATTCACACGACCAGGGCTTGGTCCTAAAACCCCTGTTGTGGAATCCATAGTTTTTTGACATTCATCACCAAGAATCATGGCATAGGCCTTGTTTACTACGGGCAAAAGACACATCAGAAGGATTTGGCATCTAGCTTGACCATAGGTTTCATTTAGCCCCATCAAGAATTGAAATAGCTTAAGCTTTTGCAAATGTTCTACAAAATCTTTGGACTTATTACAGTCACACCCTGGTGCAGGAACCAGAGCTTCAAAATCTTCCCATAGGTCCTTTAACTTGGAGAAGTACACAGAAACAAACAAGGTGCCTTGTATCAATGTAGCAATTTCCTTGTGCACATTATATATTCTTGAACCATCTACTTTATTAAATCTTTCAAGAAAATCTTGCCAAATGCCTTGTTCACTAGATGCATACATAATACCACCAAGAAGGTGTTTAGAAACAGAGTTCATGATCCAAGAAAGAACAATAGCATTTACCCTCTCCCAGTGATTCCACATAATTTCAGGGAACTTTTATTTAGCACAAGTACTATCAACCAATCCCAATTTATTTCTTCCTAAGAGGGAAATACGCATAGACCTAGCCCAAATTGAGTAATTCTCTTTGCCAGTGAGTTGAAAAGAGATGATCTGAGCAGCACTAACATCAAAAGAATGCAAAAATAAGGGATGGTTATAGTCTATACCAGGAATCTGTGATGAACCTGGAACTGCAGGAAAGGTTTGTGACCCATCAACATTCACATATGGTGAAAAGTGAGTGGGTATAGCATCAGTTGAATTCTCCATCCTCCTCTCGACTTGAATTTTTGTGACAGATTTAGCGGAAGCAAGAATAGCAAGCTTGAAAACCAAAAATTATCTTGATATTGAATTCCAGAAGAAATTCAAGAGTATAGCAAGAGATTATGAGAAGTGATAGAAAGAACGACTAAGAAGAGATCGATGACTCTGATACCATATTGTAAATCAGAGTAACAACAGAGAGATATCAATGTAACAGTGAAGAAATGAAGAGCATTGAAAAAGAAGGAAGATGATGAAGAGTAAGAAGGCCTTGACTAGTGTAATATTAGATGATTCTCATTGATAAAAAACTGACTAGTAATACACTAAGTAGGTGAATATATAATGGTGCATATTAGCTGATGATCAACCAGTAGGTTTTTAACTAACTCAACTAACTTGAATAATATAACTAACTTCCTGATAAACTAGTAACTAACTGTGTGAGCTGGCTCTTAAGTGATATTAGTGATGTGATTGTATTAATATTAACAGGTTGTGGACACATCATCGATTTCGAGACCCTGTTTGCGAAATTATACTGAATATATTGTTAGTGTGTGTGTAAGTTACTCGAACACTACTATTATTAGTTTGAGGTTTACATAGTTGTAACTTGGGAAAAATTGGCAAGACTACCCACTTCCAAAACTATTTTGCCATTTACCCACTACAATTATTTTTGATTTAATTTTTAGGGTTAGGGTATTAAAAGTTGGAAAAAGTAAAAAAAGTGGGGCCCACAGGTGGGCCAAGGGACCATTTAATCATTTTTATAACTTTGGAAATTTAATATAATAGATACACTGACACTCTCCACTTATTCCAATATAAAAAAAAACCTCTCTCTCTTTCCTCTTTAATTCTCTCAACTCCCGCTTAAGAAATCGTCATCCCAAAATTGTCATTTTCATTTCTTCTTCTTCTCCAGCTGCTAAGGGGTCGTTATTGGTTCGTAAGGTTAGTTAAAATAAAGTTTCGATTATTTCTAGATCCATTTAAACGAGTTTCTTTGCTAATCGATTCGTAGTGATGTAGGAAATTGAATTTTTTTTCCGAATTTGGTTGATTAAGGAGTTTTGGTTTAGTTCCGATTTTTTTTGCAAAGAAGTGTTGAATTGGTGGGATAGTTACTATTTTGGCATTTTGATTCGAACAGTGACCTACTTCTGTCCGTAGACCCGTGGTCTATGAAATTGATCCATGGTCTATGAAATCAAAATGCACTAGATTGAAATCAATTTTTAGACGTATGAAATTCTTTTAAAATATGGTTGCTGAAATAGTGGAAATTGAAATATTAATAGCTAATTAGTTTGATTAGGTGCACTAGTTTGATTTTTAGAAATTATTGTATTTTGATACTGCATGTTGGATTTTGGTTCAGTTATTGATGTGTGTAGTGAACTGTTTGATGGTGGAAGAGTTATTTTGGCATTTTGATTCGAATAGTGACCTATTTATGTCCGTAGACCCGTGGTCTATGAAATGAAAATATCCTAGATTGAAATCAATTTTTAGATGTATGAAATTAATTTAAAATTGAGTTATTTCTGTTAATAGGCTTATGGTCAATGAACTGAAAATGGGAGATTTGTTCTGCAGGTGTAGATTGTGTTGAAAATGGGTAAAAAATACATTCTTTCTTAATGCAAAGACAGTACCGCTTCTGATTCTGCCGGTAGCAGTAGAAAAAGAAAAGCTGAGGCAGTTGAAAATGTCTCAAAAAGGAAGAAAATTAAAGAGTCGATGTCCGAATCAGATTCAGAGTTAAAGGAGATAAGCGACTACATTGATTCCGATGAAGATGTTGCCAAGAACAATGCTAATGATCAGTGAAGAGAGCGAAGACAGTGGAAAAAAAGTGTTGATGGGGATAATGATCCCTTGTCCGTGCCATCTCTTTCAAGGTTCATTTCCGTGGAGCGATATGACCTTCGAATGATAATGGACGAGGTCGGATATTTTTCGACAAATATATCGGTCAGATCAAGAATGGATGCTTATCGTGAATTCCAACAAGTTCTTGTCGACCAAGAGTTGAAGAAAAGATTCAAGCGGTCCTGTTTTGGACACCTGAGAAACTTACCAGAACATCTCAAGTTCAATGGGAAGTTGGTCCATTATTTGTTGTTGCGACCCATCAAGAACGATAAGAAATGTCACGAGATGTGGTTCTGCATTAACAACAAGCCTGCCTGTTTTGGCTTGAAAGAGTTTTGTTTGATCACGGGGATGAACTGCTCATCATACCCCAGTGAATAAAAAATGAAGAAGGTGTTAGCAAAGGGGGAGAATTTTTTCTTTAAGGTGACGAAAAATAAAAACATTACGGCGGCCAACTTGCTACACCTAATCAGAGGGAATAAGATGAACAAGGACCAAGAGTTTAAGTGTTGTTTACTGTGGTTCTTGCACACCATGTTTCTTGCAAAAAATTAGACGAAGGTTGTTGACACAAAACTGATTCAAATGGTCGATTCTTTGAGTTTCTTCGAGAATTATCCATGGGGAAAAAGACATTTCAACTGACCCTAGACTATCTAAAGAAGAAAAGTGACCTGAATAAGCAGAGGGAAGTATTTGATGAGAAGCATAAGGCATCCTATACTCTATTCGGATTTTCCTAGGCATTCATGGTATCTACCATAAACCATTTAGTTAGTTTATCATAGATTCTTTGTTTATTTATACTCTGTCATAGACTCTGAGTTCTTTTTTCACTGATGTACTGCTTATAGGTTTGGATCTGCAAGGCCTTTCCCCATCTTAGAAAATTTGCTGGAAAATCAACGGATGAGCCCTTTCCCATTCCCCACATCCTCAGATGGCATACTACAAAAAGTGACCAGATAATCGAACGCGACTTATTCAAGTACAAAGGAAAAGTTATCGAGGTATGAAATTATTTTTTACTATGAAATAATAATACTACGGTTGTATTGAATGTTATGTAATTATTAATCGATATTTTGTAGAATGTGCACCCGTATATCATCCCTACTCTTCGTGAGATGAAGATGGATTACATGATTTCCTTTGATCCATATACGGACGAGGTAAAGAATAACATCCTCGATGGCTTAAAGAAAGAGTTAGAATGGGTGACTGTACTTATTTCAAATTATGACAGTGATGATGACTGAGATTTGGGTGCTAACCCCATTGAAGTACGCGTTGGTGATGATGATACTCTGAGAACCTCCAAAGATGCAAAGGGCACCTCATCCCTCGGGGATCTTCATAAGCGTGTTTCTGCGCTCGAGGAAGCGGTGTTGAATATTGCTGCCTATATTAGAGAGAAAAGACTGAAGAAAAAGGAACAAGATGAGTGACAACATGAGCGAGGTAACTTCATTCAATAATTGATGTTGTTAATGATTTTTTCAGCTTTAAATATCAGTAACACTTTGTAATATGATGATACAGTGCATGTGGACCTTCGTGAATCGGAGAGGAATGAAGAAGGAGAAAAATGGATGAGTTAGCCTCTATTGTGGCGGGAGAGGAAAAAGAAGAAGAAAAGAAGGATGAAGAAGAAGAAATGGAAGAAGATATGTGCCAAGAAGAAAGTTCACAAGAAGAAGCTGCAGATGTTGAGAAAAAAAGAGAAGAAAGTAAAAAAGCACCAGCCGAAGAAGCACCAGCTACTACAGATGATGAAATAGAAGGAGTAGAAGGCGAGCATCAAGAAACAGTTGTAGCTACTGAGAAAAAAAGAGCTGAAGCTGACCAAAAAGATGTGGTCATGGATATCGTAGGTGAAATCAATAGTAACATTTGTGTTGATGAGGAAGATAGGGAAAAAGGCATTTGAATTCTAATATTGTTAATGTGTTGTTGAATGATCAGTAGTTAGGATCGGACAAATATTT
Organism: Capsicum pubescens; assembly: GCA_030864215.1. NCBI lineage: Eukaryota > Viridiplantae > Streptophyta > Magnoliopsida > Solanales > Solanaceae > Capsicum > Capsicum pubescens. The sequence continues at coordinate 293,172,756 of CM061549.1, forward strand.
TTTTTATTTAAAAGTATTAAAGTTTATGGATCTGTTGGTAGGATATTAGAAACATTCTTTTATTTTATGGTAGTTGTTATGATTCTGCACTGAATCTGTCTCTATCAAACTGATTAGTGGCATGTCCATTTGAATATGCAGGGTGTTGTCATAGGTGGTACAGTATATGGTTAATGTCATGGAATGCATACTTAATCTTTCGTATACTGTATGCGTAGTCTATCATTACCATGCTGGTCAGTTTTAAGCCGACGTGTTGTTTGATCGACCATGATTCTATCAAAAATAGTATTAATATTATAGAAAAATAGAAGTATTATTATTTATTCAATATCACTACATCCATGTTACACCTTTCCAAAGAACGAATACTAGCATTGTAACACATAACATTATTTTTAGGCCATTCTCCCTTTCTTAGGCCAAAATTAATTTTTATTTCAGTTGATCCCTCTCTATTTTGGTGTCATGTAGCAACACTTTAAAGTGATCCCTCTGTTCTTCGTCTTCTTTGAACAAAGTCATAAGAAAATCTTTATTTTCTTCGCATTGTTGGAGCCTCTGTTGTAGTTTAATTTTTGCCAAGCCTTCAAAATTTGATGTCTCGGGTCCCCGACTCAACGTTGATGGACTGGTTAGAGGTGATAGCTCATCAAGCCATTTAAAAAAATGAGCATTCATCATTTTCCTAGAAAAAACTAATAATTACATAACGACTAACTTAAATTCATAAAAAAGACACACAGAGCTCACCTTCGCAATTGTACAATTATAAAATTTGCGACCTGGATTTGAGTTCGTGCGTGACGTCCTCAGAATAGCCGCATTCCCACAATGAAAAATTAGAGTATTTTTATAATTGGATGTTTGAGAGGCTTGAGACATTGTAGAATTTTTAAAAACAAAACAAAGCGAATGAAATAAAATAATAAGGGATGATCGACCTTATATATGAAGTAAAAATGAAGTGTTGACACTGATGGATTATAAAAGTAGTCATTTATTATCGTTGGAGCGGTAATTTTTTTTTAAACTGGTGGTGACACTTAATAGACCGTCATAGATAATGACCTATGTTTGTCATCGATTTGTCTAGTCTACCGTAGACTTACACCTTCAGTAGTGTATCGATTGATCTTCTGATTATGAGTAGAATACGGTGATCTATGTACTCATATATAGACCATTACTTGGATGGTGGAAGAAAATAATTAAATTAAAAATAATTTATATAGATAATCATATGTTTTGGGGCTGATGAAAGAAAATAATTAAATTAAAAGTGATTTAAATAGATAATCTTAAAATGTTGGTGACATTTAAAGACTCCCATCGTTGTTGACCCATGTCAAAATCATGCAAAAAATATACTTATGCTTTGAGGGTCCTTTGATTAGACTGGTCTACCGTAGACTTACACCTTTAGATGTGCATTGATTGATATCATGAGTATGCGTAGACCACGTAGATTGATGTACACTGCCATAGACCGTCACTTGGATGTAGTTAAAAAAATTAATAAATAAATTAAAAATAAATGTAGTGTTGATTTCTACACACGTGAGTAAGTGTAAACAAGACACACAATCATATTAGAGCTTGTACAAAGTGAATTAAGGAGTGTGTGGATGGGTAGTTGTTGAATGTTCAATATGCTAAGAGTAATGTTTGTCAAAGAACAAGTATGTATTAAGGATATATATTGTATTTGATGACTACACATTCCACATACTCCTTCCACCACCACCCCTAAATCAAAATAGTTTATGGAATGGATAGTGGTTGAACAATCATCATCCATAATACATATATATCCTTAATACATACTTGTGCTTTAACAAACATTACTCTTAGCATATTGAACATTCAACCACTACCCATCCACAAACTCCTTAATTCACTTTGTACAAGCTCTAATATGATTGTGTGTCTTGTTTACACTTACTCACATGTGTAGAAATCAACACTACATTTATTTTTAATTTATTTATTCATTTTTAACTGCATCCAAGTGACGGTCTATGACAATGTACATCGATCAACGTGGTCTACGCATACTTATAATATTAATCGATGCACATCTAAAGTTGTAAGTCTACGGTAGACCAGTCTAATCGATGGATGACTTATGCCATGATCTACTACGGTCTATTAAGTGTCACCACCAGTCTATAGACCAGACTAATCGATGGACCCTCTAGATTATCTATTTAACACATTTTTATTTTAATTATTTTGTTCCACCAGCCCCCAAATATGTTATTATTTGTTTAAATTATTTTTAATTTAATTATTTTGTCCCACCAGCCCCAAAATATGTTATTGTCTGTTTAAATCATTTTTATTTTAATTATTTTGTTCCACCAATCTCAAAATATGTTATTGTTTATTTAAATTATTTTTAATTTAATTAATTTATCCCACCAGCCCCAAAATATGTTATTGTCTGTTTTAATATAACCGGTGACGCATCGACTCACATGCTCTACAATCGACTACCACAAAAAGTCGATAAAAGACAGAGTATATGATTCATGGTAGACTATATAGCACTTTTTATAGCAACTTGAAATTAATCAAGTCAAACTACAGTACTGTGAATTGAACGAGGCATACATATTTAAAAATTGTGTCTGTACAGAAGAATAACCGCCTCAAGAAAAAAAAAAGGATCATAAAAAAAATGGTAAACATAATGTTCAAACAGAAACTTGTTCATTAAACTGAATTGAAACTTACATTAAATTTGTTAATTGCATTACTTAATAAATTTTACAGCAAAAGGGGGAAAATGGAAGAAGCATTCTTCTAACAAAGTCCTACTGAGAAAACTTCTTCAATAATGAACAAAAATAAAAATTAACAATATAAACAAAATAAAAAAGCAATCCAAATTATGGGAATGATGGGGGGTGATGTAGTTGTTGCCGTCCATTCCAAGACTCTCCAAAATTGCTCAGAGGAAACGAGCAATGCGTCGGAGCTCACGCTCCAAGTAACGAAGGTCTTCTCACAGGCTGTAGAATAGCCTGTCAAAATCATTTTGAAGTAGAAGAAAATTGTTTTGACGAGGGGGAACTCGTCTGATTGGGCAAAGGGGGATTCTGCGACCAGGCATGATTTTCTGAGGTTTTGGGGAAGAAGAAGAGGGTTTCTGACGTTTTGGATTTAGGGACAAGTGAAGGGTTATTTAGAAATAGGGACTGTACATATAGACCTATAGATGACGTCCTTTCATACATACAACCAATGGTCAGTCGACGGGTATGGAAATAGAAAACGCTTGGTTTGCGTATACCAACGGTTTTTCTTGAGAACAGACGTGTTTGTATCTTTTAATTAATTAGAAATAGAAAATAATGATTCAATGTATCTATTACACAGATATGGCGGTATAAATACCTACATAGCATGTTTGATGATTAATCATATAACCAATATATATTATTTAATAGACCGTGTTAAAGATATACCATAGAATGCATGTAGTCTATCGTAGAAAAGTCTTAAGTCGATATCAATTGAACGTTAAATTATACTGAAATGCACATTTATACCCAAAACAACAGCTTTACAACTGAAGCAAAATAAAGCTATCTATGATTTATTGGCCATGCTACACGTGGTTCTTTTGTGCCCAAATTTCTTGGATATTGAACACCTATTCCTTCTTTTGGAATTGAACATCTCACCGACGCCCTTAGTGCGTTTGACTTTCTTTCTTTCGAGTTTGGGATCATAAGGGGTGGAGAAATTTTAGTGTCTAGCAATTCTTGTGGATGGAGTACTCGTAGATGGAGTTTCCAGAACCTACGCCATCGCCATACTTTGCTCGCAAAGCTTCCATCGCATGTTCGCACGACATTTTCACCAAGTCAAATTTACGACAAGAACAACTCCTCTCCAAGAGATTGACCTTGGAAGTAACACCATTTTTGAAAACCATATACTGGTCGAGAACCCCGTTTGTATTAGTCACATACAAGGAATCGCTCGCACTCTTGTTATCCCATAGGATCTTTTCCGCACACAGCACAAATATGTTCTTTTTATCATCCACATAGGCATACCGCTCTCTAAACTTTTCACAAAATATTTTAGCAATTGAATTGAATATGTACAACATGGAGTACACTCGTTCATCAATCAAAACCGAGTTGAGCGACTCAGTGATGTTCGTGGTTATCACATCGTATCTATTATCCAAAAAGTGTGCTCTACTCTATTTTTCAAAACCAAGCACTTTTTCAAGGACATATGCTGCCTCGGGGCAACTATACTTCAATTCCTCAAAATTCTCTCTAAACTCATCAAAGGAATACGCCTTTGCCGCGGCGTAGAATAGATAAAAATATTCTCCTTAGTGGTGATTTATACGGAGATTTTCAGTGAGGTGCCTAATGCAAAGTCCGTGATGTGCACGACTTTATACACGGGACAAGGCATTGGCGATGCTAATGTTCTTGTCGGAGATGACACATAGATCTGGTTCATCTTTTACGATAGACTTCAACTTCTGGAAGAAGAAGGTCCAAGAAACATCATTCTCTTTATCAACGACACAAAAGGCAATTGGAAAGATGTGATTTTTGGTGTCCGGTGAAAGTGCACTCATCAACACTCCCCCGTACTTTCCATACAAATGTGTGCCATCGACGACAATTACCTTTCTCATGTGGGCATATACCCGTATGCAAACTCCGAATGCTAAGAAGTAGTAAACGAACGACCCATCAATCTGGTTTACCATGATCGAGTAGGAAGACCCTCGATTCAACAACTCCACCATGTGGAAAAAACCCGAAAAGCAAGAATATCCGTGCTCCGGTGTCCCTTGAATGATGTTCTTCATAATTACACTTCCTTTCCAATACATCCAGTAGCTTGCACAGCAGTGCAACTCCTTGAACACAATCCTTTGAATTTTACTTATGCTTGGACCCTTACCATCCCAAAAATGATTTACGCATAGTGAAACAATCAATTCGGATGACATTTTCTTGTGCTTGCAGGTGGCATGTTCAACACCGCACGTGTGCACCCCGACATACTTGTTTATGTAAAATCTGTTCGAGGTTTCGTACTTCCTTTCCCACAACAACCATCCACAACCAGGAGATACACATTTCGCCTTCAATAATTTGGTGCATCTCTTCTCTATATGATAATGAAAATACTGCCTCACCGCTACTTTATTTAGTAGAATTTTGAGTTGTTTCTTGTCGACAAATGTTTGATCACGATAGAAATTGGTTCCGTCGGAGAAGGAATATACTGGTTGGGATCCCGTTTTATAGTCTTCTTCCGTATCTTGCGAATCTGATGAAACGTCTTCCATATGCACACAGTCATTTTCCATATTCATGGGATGATCGCCATCGCTCTCGTAATAATTTAAATCAACATCGACTGTCGGGCACCGAGGTGTGGATGGTTTAATGCCCCGTGAAAATTTGTGCAATACATTGTCTCTTATTAGCATGGGCATGGAATGAGAAACTTGAAAATAATTCTAAGTGTCAAAAGACTTGGACTCATTTTCTTAGCTCGTAATCTTTGGGGATTTTATTTTCGACCTTCCAGACCTCCGTTTTTATATTTTCTTGTTGCGTTGCGATGGGACAAGGTCGTAGGACATCCCGGGTGTGTTTCGGTATTTTTAGATGAGATTAAGGGAACATTTGGGTGTCAATTCCTGTAGCATCGGGCGATTAGCCCGCGCCGCCCCTGGATCGCCTGGCCTGGGAAGGAACCCGCGATAGGGCAGGCGACGCCTGGCCTAGGGCGGTGCTCTAGGGAACGCGACGCCTGATGGATCGCCCCAGGCCAATCTCTTCAGTTTTCTCGAATTATTAAGGGCATTTTGGGTATTTTTAACCCCCTATCATCAACAACATGGGATTTTATCCCCAGAAAGCCAAAATAGAGTCTCATTCATCAAAATTGTTCAAGAACTTGTATAAGGGTTTCAAAATAAAAACCCACATAACTCAAAATTCAATCGTGAGTTTTCAAAACAAATTGAAGAATCAGAATCCCCGCAACGTAGGCTTCAAGAAGCACCCACTAATTTCGTAAATAGAGGTATGTGGGGTTGCCATAAATTTCATGGGCATGTTTTCAAAAAGGAATTTACACAAGACTTTAAATTTATACAAGTATTGTTTTTACAAATGGGGGTTTTCAATTGATACAAATAACATGTTTGGTATATGATTTTGAAAGAAATATTGAGATATCATGGGGTTGTTTGTTTGAATGTATTTAAATGGTTGAATTGTGAACATGTGACCTGAAATTTCAAAAGGGTGCAATGTACATGAGTTGTGAATTTTCTAAATTCTCCATGATAATGTTTATACCCCATATTATACTTGTGTTAAACCATTGAGAGCATGAGTTTTGAAATTGATATGACATTCCTCATAAATGATTAAACTTCTTAAATGATTGCATGTTGAGAAACATGGTGTATGTGTTTAATGGTGTGAAATTCATACATATGTGCATGTTGTAAATTGTATGAGAAGTTGGAAAGTTGATGTGATATTGATGACTTGCAAGTCGGGTATGACGATACCCTGCAGAGTATGACATGTGATTGATTAAAATGAGTTTAATGCATGGATTTTCTGAGATAGGTGGTTACCCGAAGAAAGAATGAGTCAAATAACTCTACGCTGGAAACCATGTTTGCCGACTTGGGAACTTCGTACCCTGCTGTGTGATCTTGTGTACCTGATATTATGTCATCCCAAATTGGGACTATGGTTAGGAGCCCTGCTTTGTGATCTTGTGCACTACCATAATTGATTTGGTCGAGACACCCTGCTGTGTGATCTTGTGTGTCTTTTCCTCAACTGAGATTTGACGGTTGGTGAAAATGTGAAATTTTAGGGTGTACCACCTAGCTCAGATGTGTTGCATTATTGTTGAAAAATCATTATACTATGCCCATGTATTTTCGAAATCATTTTGCAGTAATGTGCTTTACAACAACTCTCATTTATTTTATATAAAAATCTCTACTTTGTTGTGGATTACTCTGTGTACCCGTACTTTGTATTGACCACTTTCCCTCCCAGGTTCAGAGGCACAGTCTAGGGATCCAGAAAATTAGTAGATTATTCAGAAAGATTTGCAGAGACAAGTGGTGAGCCTTCTATATTCCGAATGTCCTGATGTCTGGCAGTTTATTTATCATTTAATAGTTTTGGGTCTACTGGAGGCCTTGTCCCAGTTTTTCAGACAGTTTTTTGTTTTAGTCATATAGTAGAGATTTCACAGAAGGTTTTCAGATGTCGATAGATGTTGTGGGACATTATTTCCCATTACTGATTTCATTAGACTCATGATCATGTTTCCATAGTATTGTGTATCTTCCATATTTCTTTTATCATATGAATTATGTGCATGATTACCAGATAGATAGTGGTGTTTTGGGCCTCCATGGTTTGGAATTCTAGTCACGGACTGGGTCCCGGTTTGGGTCATGAAAAACTTGGTATCAGAGCACGGTTTATGGTCCCAGGGTGTCTGAAAAATTGCGTCAGGAAGAGTCTTGTTTATGGGTGTGTAGCGCACCACACTTATAAGCAGGATGCTACTAGGCATTAAGGAAATGTATCCCTTATTTGTGATTTAGTTCGTGCTTCAGAGTCAAGTCTGTTCCTAATCAGTGATCTTTTGTCTTACAGAAATAACAGTCATGCCTCTTCGTAGCAATACTAATTAGAGTGCTCAGAATGATGAAGCCATTCCCTCTCATGGGATGAGGAAATGTAATAGAGCTCCCATTCCAGACCCTGTCCCTACTCTGGGAGTCCCTCCCATCCCAACCAGTCCACCTCAGGCTCCATGGACCAATGTGAATCGTCCCTCGACTTCGCAGGAGAATATATCAAACGCAGAGTTTAGGAAATTTATTCACATTCTAGCACAGTTGGTGGTTGCGCAGACTCAGCGGTCAGAAGATACTGGATCTGCATCTGTTACTTCTAAAGCTACACGGGTGACCTAATTCATGAGGATGAATCCTCTTAAATTAACAGGTACTAAAGTAGAAGAGGATCCGCAGGAATTTGTAGATGAAATGGAAAAGATCTTCAAAGTGATGCATGTAGATGAAGTAGAAGGGGTATAATTGGAATCGTACCAGCTGAAAGATTTGGAGAATCAGTGGTACAACGATTGGGAAGACGCGAAGGGCAACAATACTGAGCCCTTGGTAAGGAATGAGTTTGTAGATGTTTTCCTTGACCAGTTCTTTCCTTTAGAGTTGTGGCAGGAAAAGGCTGAGGAGTTTATGAACCTTAAGCAGGTTAAGATGAGTGTTCAGCAATATACTCTAAAGTTTAATCAGCTGGCCTGTTATGCTCCTGAGATGACGAGTAGTATGAGGACCCGAATGAGGAAGTTTGCATTCGGCCTTTCAGATGATCTGGTGCTTGAGTGTTAGGGAGCTATGATGAACAAGGAGTTGGACTTTGCTAGGCTGACAGTTCATATGCAATAGGTAGAGGAGAAAAAGAAGAAGATTTCTGAATCTAGGAAGAAAGAAAGACAGGCAAAAAGAGCTAGATCTGCCAACCAGGGTCATAGTCAGCCTCAAGTGGTAAGTTGGGAAATAAATGGCAGAAAAAGAAGAATTAGGGTAATGCACAGTATGCTGCCAGTTCCCCAGCACCCAGACCACAGCAGAAAGACGATCTCAGAATTTCCAGACTCATCATGGATCCAGATCCCGAGATACTCAGTCGCAGGGTAGTGTGGCCCATCAGCATCGTACTTATCCGCGGTGTGAGACTTACGAAAAGAATCATCCAGGGAGATGCTATTAAAAGGGGAGAAATTTTTATTCTTATGGTAAGGTGGGTCACCTTCAGAGAGATTACCCTTCTGCTAGAGGAAATGTGGGGGGAGGGGGGAGGGGGAGGGGCTAAGCCCCAAGCCACCTCAACAGCTCCTCCTCTTAAGGGTGCCCCTTCAGCCGCCGGGAGTGGTCGTAACCAGTTATATGCTTTGACTAACTGCCAGGAGGCGGAAGCTTTACCTGATGTTATCACCGGTATGTTATGAATCTTTTCCTGTAATGTATATGTATTGCTTGATCCCGAATCTACATTATCTTATATGACCCCTTATGTGGCTGTTCGTTTTTGGGTTTGAGCCCGAAGTTATTGTAGAACCCTTCACTGTTTCCACTTCTGTAGGTGATTCTGTTGTTGCTAGAAGGGTGTATAGAAATTGTGTTGTGTCTATTCTTAGCCGGGATACTGTGGCAGACCGTATAGAACATGATATGGTAGACTTTGATTCTATCCTTGGGATGGACTGGCTCTATTCGTGTTATGCCACACTTGATTGCAGAACCCGGAAGGTTACTTTTTCCCTCCCGAATGAGTCATCAATTGAGTGGGCAGGGAATTCTGTGGCACCTAGAGGTCACTTTATATATTATCTTAGAGCCCGAAAGCTCATCTCTAGAGGATGTATGTACCATCTAATTCGAGTAAAAGATTCCACGGTTGAATGTCTTCCTCTTCAGTCGGTCCCTGTAGTGAATGAGTTTCCAAAAGTCTTTCCTGAAGATCTCCCAGGGATACCAGCTGATGGGGAGATAGATTTTGGCATTGATGTGTTGCCAGACACTTGTCCTATTGCCATTCTTCCATATAGAATAGCTCTCGCAGAACTGAAAGAGTTAAAACAATAGCTCGCAGACCTCCTAGACAAAGGCTATATTCGTCCTAGTGTTTCCCCAAGGGGTGCACCCATACTTTATGTGCGAAAGAAATATGTGTCCCTTCGTATGTGCATAGACTACCACAAGTTAAATAAGGTCACTATTAAAAACAAATATCCTCTTCCTAGGATCGATGATCTTTTTGACCATCTTCAAGGTACTAAGTGTTTTTCAAATATAGACCTTCGTTCGGGCTATCATCAATTGAAAGTTAGGGAGTCAGACATTCCAAAAACAACCTTCTGAACCCGATATGGTCACTATTAGTTCTTAGTCATGTCCTTCGGGTTGACTAACTCCCTGCAACCTTCATGGATCTTATGAATAGGGTGTTCCGTCAGTTTCTAGATTCGTTCGTCATAGTGTTCATTGACGATATTTTGATCTATTCCAAAAGTAAGGAAGACCATGCCAATCACCACCAAATTATCCTTCAGACCCTTAAGGATCATCAGTTATATGCTAAGCTCTCTAAATGTGAATTCTGGCTGAATGCTATTGCCTTCTTGGGGCATATTGTATCTAGTGACGGGATTAGAGTGGATCCCCAAAAGATTGAGGCAGTGAGAAAATGGCCCAAACCCATGACTCCAACTGATATTCAGAGTTTCTTGGGTCTGGTGGGTTATTACAGAAGGTTCATAGAGAGTTTTTCTTCCATAGCTTCTCCGCTCACTAAATTGACTTAGAAAAAGGTGAAGATTATGTGGTCTGATTTGTGAGAAAATAGTTTTGAGAAGTTGAAAGACAAGCTGACTACTGCCCCTGTTTTGACTCTTCCCGAGGGTGTAGATGGTTTTGTGGTAGACTATGATGCATCCTGTGTGGGACTTATTTATGTACTGATGCAACATGGTAAGGTGATACCTTATGCATCTAGGCAGTTAAAGGTACATGAGCTAAATTACCCCACTCATGACTTGGAGTTAGCAGCCGTGGTGTTTGCACTTAGAATCTTGAGGGATTATCTTTATGGAGTGCATGTTGATATTTATACTGACCACAAAAGATTGCAGTATGTTTTCTGGTAGAAAGAATTGAACCTCAGGCAGAGGCGTTGGATGGAGATTTTGAAAGTTTATGATATGAGCCTGCATTACCATTCGAGAAAGGCAAATGTTGTAGCCGACGCTCTCAGTAGGTTATCTATGGGCAGCTTTTTTCATGTTGAAGAGGGGAAAGAGAGATGGTGAAGGATATTCATCGCCTTGAAAATCTTAGAGTGCGACTCTTAGATTCTGAAGATGGAAGGGTGATTGTTCCTGATATTGCTAAGTCATCCTTTTGTCCTGAAGTTAAAGAGAAGCAGATTAAAGATCCTATCTTGATGCAAGTCAAGAAAGATGTGGGTCAACAAAAGGTAAAGTCATTTGAAATTGGTGGTGATGGTATTCTGAGATATCAGGGTAGGATGTGTGTTCTGAATGTTGATGGACTGAATGTGGAGTTGAATATGAGTTAGAGTTTACTGCAAATTTGGGTTCTGTTCACCCGGTATTCCACATATCCATGTTGAAAAAGTGAATAGGAGACCATTCATTAGTATTGCCTGCTGAAGAAATCAAGGTGTCAGACTCCTTGTCTTATGAAGAAGAGGCTGTAACAATCTTAGATCGTCAAGTGAGAAAATTGAGGAGCAAGGATATAGCCTCAGTTAAAGTGCTGTGGAGGAATCAGAAAGTTGAAGAAGCTACTTGAGAATCTGAAGATGCCATGCTAGTCAGATACCCAAACTTATTTGTACTGGTAAATGATGAGATGGAAGGTACAATTCTTGTTTTATTTCTTCTTTTCTATGTCCGAGTATACTTGAAATCGTGCGTGATTGTATTTTGTATCATCATTCGGGGACGAATGATCCCAAGGGGGAATAATGTAACGCCCCGTAAAAATTCGTGCAATACATTGTCTCTTATTAGCAAGGGCATGTACTGAGAAAGTTGAAAATAATTCTAAGTGTCAAAAGACTTGGACTCATTTTCTTAGCTTGTAATCTTTGGAGATTTTATTTTCGACCTTCCTGATCTCCATTTTTAGTTTCTTATTGCGTTGGGATGGGGCAAGGTCGTAGGACATCCCGGGTGAGTTTCGGGATTTTTAGACGAGCTTAAGGGAACGTTTGGGTTTCAATTCCAATAGCATCGGGCGATTAGCCCGCGCTGCCCGCTGGATCGCCTGGCCTGGGAAGGATCCCGCGATAGGGCAGGCGACGCCTGGACTAGGGCGGTTCTCTAGGGCGGGGGATGCCTGGTGGATCGCCCTAGGACAATCTCTTCAGTTTTCCCAAATCATTAAGGGTATTTTGGGTATTTTTCATCCCCTATCATCAACATCATGGGATTTAATCCCTAGAAAGCCAAAATAGAGTCTCATTCATCAAAATTGGTCAAGAACTTGTATAAGGGTTCCAAAATAAAAACCCACATAGCTCAAGATTTAATCGTGAGTTTTCAAAATAAATTGAAGAATCGGAATCCCGCAATGTAGGCTTCAAGAAGCACCCTCTAATTTTATAAATAGAGGTACGTGGGTTGTGCTAAATTTTATGGGCGTGTTTTCAAAAAGGAATTTACGCAAGACTTTAAATTTATACAAGTATATATATATTTTTACAAATGGGGGTTTTCAATTGATACAAATAACATGTTTTGATATATGATTTTGAAAGAAATATTGAGATATCATGGGGTTTTTTGTTTGAATGTATATAAATGGTTGAATTGTGAACATGTGACCTGGAATTTCAAAAGGGTGCGATGTACATGAGTTGTGAATTTTCTAAATTCCCCATGATATTGTTTATACCCCATATTATACTTATGTTAAACCATTGAGAGCATGAGTTTTGAAATTGATATGACATTACTCATAAATGATTAAACTTCTTGAATGATTGCATGTTGAGAACCACGGTGTATGTGTTTAATGGTGTGAAAGTCATACATATGTGCATGTTGTAAATGGTATGAGAAGTTGGAAAGTTAATGTGATATTGATGACTTGCAAGTCGGGTATGACGATACCCTGCAGAGCATGACATGTGATTGATTAAAATGAGTTTAATGCATTAATTTTGTGAGATAGGTGGTTACCCGAAGAAAGCACGAGTCAAATGAATCTACGCTGGAAACCATGTTTGCCGACTCGGGAACTTGGTACCCTGCTGTGTGATCTTGTGTACCTGATATTATGTCATCCCAAATTGGGACTATGGTTAGGATACCTACTTTGTGATCTTGTGCACTACCATAATTGATTGGGTCGAGACACCCTACTGTGTGATCTTATGTGTCTTTCCCTCACTTATACTCTAATCTCGGCGACAACCGAGATTTAACAGTTGGTGAAAATGTGAAATTGTAGGGTGTACCACCTAGCTCAGATGTGTTGCATTGTTGTTGGAAAATCATTATACTATGCCCATGTATTTTCAAAATCATTTTTTAGTTATGTGCTTTACAACAACTCTCATTTATTTTATATAAAAATCTATACTTTGTTGTGAATTACACTACGTACCAGTACTTTGTATTGACCCCCTTCCCTCCCAGGTTCGGAGGCACAGTCTAGGGATTTAGAAAATCAGTAGATTATTCGGACAGATTTGCAAAGACAAGTTGTGAGCCTTCTATATTCCGTAAGGCATGATATCTGGTAGTTTATTTATCATTTAATAGTTTTGGGTCTACTGGGAGCCTTGTCCCAGTTTTTCAGACAGTTGTTTATTTTAGTCATGTTGTAGAGATTTCGTATACGGTTTTTAGATGTCGATAGATGTTGTGGGACATTATTTCCCATTATTGATTTCATTAGACTCATAACCATGTTTCCGTAGTATTGTGTATCTTCCGCATTTCTTTTATCATATGAATTATGTGCATGATTACCAGATAGATAGGGGTGTTTTGGGCCTTCATGGTTTGGAATGCTCGTCACGGTCAGGGCCCCGGTTCGGGTCGTGACAATGGTGATGAATTCATCGATCCTTCAAAGGACCTGTTGACTATATTTATCCTTAAAATAGGTCTAAAGTCATCTGCATCAACATCCATCATATAGAGGGACACACGTGCATCATTATTTATGATCGTAGGATTCACCTTTTCCCTCGAATGCATTAGATAATTAATCACCACGTTACTCGACGCGCAATCTAGACCCCCGTTCTGCATTACGCTTGCAACTAATTCGCCGTGTGAACTATTGCGGCAAACTGCAATGGGTAGTGTCACCTTGGTAAAAGATCTCTATTTCCAACATCTGGGAGTATTCACCCAATTTCCCATGAAATCACCTAAAACCAGAACAAATTCTGCAACAGACATCCTAGAATTAACCTTTGGACGACGGTAGATTAAGCTTAGGGTCTATGTCAGGATGTATGCATGGTCGATGAATGATGATGAAGGGTTGATGACTGCGCAGATATCCGAACAGAAACTTGAAATTGCAAATAATGCTTCTAATCAAGGATCATTGGGTTTATGGAATAGAGAAATGAACTTGGAGTTGCCTCAGTTATTGTAATGTACTTCTAAAGAGTTTTTAACTGATGTGACTGATTTAAAGCTTTTTAACAATAGTAGAAAGTGTGTTTGAGAAGATAACAAACTAATGGGGTAAAATGGATGTAGTGGACAAGTTTATGAGGTTTGTGGACTGATTTAGAGCTGATTGCCGGAAAATAACACCGGAATCGGAGCTTTTTTTGGAGTGAAAGAACCACCTTCTATTTTTAGATTTTGAATTTTTTTTGTTATATTTTTTGAAGCCTAGATATTTTATAATGGTGGATGATGGAGTGGGTTGAAGTGTATTATTAAAAACTTGGGGATGAATTTGTTAAGTTGGAAATATTGGGTTAAAGTGTAGTATTAAAAAACTTATGGGTGAATTTATTGAGTTGGATAAGTTTGTGGTGATGTGGATTAAATGGGGTATTTCGCAATTTTTTCACAACTTTTTAATAAACCACTAAATAGTTTTCAAAAGAGCCTTTTTGGCCAACTTGCCCTTGTAACTTTATAAGATCTTGAAACTTAACTGTCACGGAGCGGAGATTTTCAATACGAAGCTGTTAGGGCATGAGAAGTTTTGATGATAGACAGATGAATGAAACATGTTGTGCAAAGCTGGTCCATACAAGTGAAACTGCTTCGGACATATGGAGTGCATATTATTACATAAAGTTGTCAACACATAGGGAAGCAAAGGATGTTCACACGGCTATATGAAGATAATTGGAGCAGTTAGAGTTTGAGTAGATCAAGAAGTCTACAAGGTAGAAGGATAAAGAAAAAGAGTCCTACTCAATTTAGAAGAAGGAGAGATGGTTACAGCAAGGAGTGAGTTACTTGAAAAAGTCCTACAGAAGATACAAGTAAAGAAGAAAAAGTAATGCATCTGAGGGATCATATATAGACAACAAGCTGCATTCAAATGACTCACTCATGAACTGATAAGAAAATCAACAATCAGCAAAATCGTTCACCAACTTGAAGAAGAACCTAGTTCTTACTTAGTATTTTTTAGACTGCTTGTAATAGGAAGGTTCTTGAGTTGTAATGAGTAAATTGTTCTAGTCTCAGTATTCTATAAACTGAGTTAGGAATCACGTCTTCAAGTTAGGGAACTCGAAGACTTGGGAACACTTATCTTGGGAAGATTTGTGTTTTTGTAGTAATAGGAGTTAGAAGTTTTAATTTCTTGTTTACAAGAAGTCTTGTAATTGTGTTGATTGTTGAGGCTCAAAGTTATAGTGAAGACTGGGGTTAAATACTGTAGAGGTACAGGTCATGGTTTTTTACACCTTTTTAAGCCGGGTGTTTTCCACATAAAAATTACTATGTTCAGTTTTTGCTTCTGTGAACCACGTATACTTACATGTTCCAAGGATAGGCAATCAGTAGGGATCATACTCTAACAAGTGGTATCAGATCCAGTTATCTTAAATAAGGTTTTCACCTAAGATCAGATCATTATGATGAATTCCACACCTCCTACTGGTCACAGTGAAGGTCAATCCACTACTACACCCCCACTCTTTGATGGTACTCATTTCCTCTGGTGGAAAGCCAGGATGGAGATGTTTATTCAAAGAGAAGACTATGAATTATGGGATAGGATTACTGAAGGTCCTACTATCCCTATGAAGACAGAAAATGGTGTGTAAGTCAAGAAAATAAGGAGTGAGTTTACTGCTGATGGTCTTTTGGCTTTAAAGAAAAATGCTAAGGCAAAGAATATCCTAGTCTATGGTTTAGGACCTGTTGAATACAATAGAATATCTACCTGTACCACTGCTATGCAAATATGGGATGCCTTAGTAAATGCCCATGATGGTACCTCTCAGATAAGGAATTTAGGATCTCTCTCCTTTTTACTGAATATGAAGCATTTAAGATGAAGGAAAATGAATCCTTGCAAGATATGATGACAAGAATTACTACTCTAACAAATGAGTTAACCTCCTTGGGAAAAGTCATCACTGAAGAAGAAAAAGTAGAGAAGGTTCTGAGGGTGCTACCAAAGTCAAAATGGAATGTTAAAGTCACTGCAATCAGGGAAGCAAATAAGGATCTCACAGGTATGACTTTGGATGAACTAGTAGGGAATTTAAGAACCTATGAATTGGAAGTTGATGGAATTAAGGAACAGAAAGCTTCTGATAAAATCTTGGCCTTGAAGGCTTCTGATAGTGATGAAGAGATTGAACTGGATAAGGAACAAATTGCCTTCATAACAAAAAACTTCAGCAAGTTTTTTAAGAAGAAGTAGGGAACAGGTAGCAAGAAGCGTTCCAATGACAATTAAAATGGATGTTACAAGTGTGGAAAGACTGATCATCAGATCAGAGAATGTCCTCTCTGGGAAATAGAATAGAGGAAGGAAAGAGTTGAAAAAGAACAAAAGGCCAGGAGGAAGGAAAAAAAAGAACATGCCATGATAGCTGCATGGGGATCTGACTCTAATAATGATGATGATGGAGTTGATGAGACAACATTTATGGCTTTTGGAGACTCAGACATTGAGGAAGAAGATGATGCTTCTGAGGTAAGTTTACTTGAACTAAAAGAAAAACTGCACTTTTTCCTAAAACTAAACTTGTTTCCTTGATGAGTGATTTAATTGAAAATTTCCAAGAATTAAATTCTGATAGGGATGAATTGTTCAATAGTCTTGCAAGTCTTAAATTTGATTTCATTGACTTGAAAGTTTGCAAGCAAAATGTTGACAACGAAAATTGCACTCTCAAGAAACAAATTACTCTGCTTGAGTCCTCAAATAATGATCTTAAGTCTGAAATCCTTAAACTAACTATCACTGACCATGGGAAAAAAGGACATAAGTAAAGAACAAGAAAATGTTGAACTTGAGTTAACTAAGTGAAAACAAGAATGCTATGACTTGACTGAAAAGATGGATAAGATGAGTCAAGAGATACCAAGATTAAAATTGGATCTAGAAAAGTCAAACAGATGGACAAATTCTTCAAGAATTGTTCATTCGCTTGGTAAATGAAATCACAATGAAAAAGTTGGCTTGGATTTTTATAAAGAAGCTGATAATCTTCAAGACTTATGCTATATTTGTGGAAATCTTGGACATCCTACTACTGAATGTCCTATGGCCGCTAAAAGCGGATATCGAAGTCTGAAATTGGCAACCAAACTTTCTCAGACCAAGAAAACAAGCACTAAAATTAGTCTGAGAAACAAGTCAGTCTACTCGTTTCCTGCTTGGACTAGAAGGAATTTAATTCATCCTTTTACTAACAAAACAGGACCCAAACTTGTCTGGGTTCCTAAGTCTAACCATTGATTTCTTGTGCAGGAGAAGGTGAAGGGAAACAAAAGGTACTGGTACCTAAATAGTGCTTGCTCAAGACATATAACTGGTGACAAGCAAAAGTTCCTTTCACTCTCCAAAATAGATGGTGGGGGAGTCTCTTTTGGAAATGGAAAAAGGGGAATCATAACTGGAGTTGGAAAAATTGGCTCATTTGAGTCAAAAGTTGTGGAGGATGTTTATCTTGTGGAAGGACTGAAGGATAACCGTCTAAGCATTTCACAATTGTGTGACAAAGGTAATAAAATAATTTTCACTGCTGCAAGTGTTAAAGTCAAAATGATGTACACCAAAGAAATTGTGCTTATTGCAAGGAGATACAGGAATGTATACAAAGCAGACATAATGGCAATACCAGGACCTAAGTTGACTTGTCTAAGTGAAATACAAACTGATCCCCTCTTTTGGCAAAGAAGACTTGGACATGCAAGTCTGAAATAACTGAACATACTTTCCTCCAAAGACATGGTATTGGGACTACCCATGACCAAGTTTAAGGAATAAAAGTTATGTAGTGCATGTGTATGGGGGAAGCAGGTAAAGTCATCTTTCAAGTCAAAGAACCATGTTAGCACTACCAAATGTCTTGACCTGGTTCATATGGACTTGTGTGGACCAATGAGACAACAAAGCAGAGGTGGGAAAAGGTATATTTTTGTAATTGTTGATGATTATTACAAGTTCACCTGGACTTTGTTTCTAGCCTCTAAAGAAGATGCCTTTGATGTCTTTGAAATCTTCATTAAGAAAATAGAAAAGAAACTGGGCACTTCATTAGTTTCCATAAGGTCTGACCATGGAACAGAATTTGAGAATGCAAAATTCTTAGATGTTTGTTCATCAAATGGAATAGATTATAACTTCTCAGCTCCTATAATTCCACAACAAAATGGAGTGGTGGAAAGGAAGAACAGAACCTTGGAAGATATGGCTAGAACAATGATGCTTGCTGCAAATGTTGCCAAAAACCTATGGGCTGAGGCAATACGTACTGCAGCATATATCACAAACAGATGCATAATCAGACTCTTGTTAGAAAAGACTCCCTATGAATTACTAAAAGGTAGAAAGCCTAACATTTCTCACTTTAGAACTTTTGGTTGCAAATGTTTCATACATAATAATGGTAAGGATAATTTGGGAAAATTTGATGCCAAAAGTGATGAGGGAATCTTTTTAGGTTATACACTTCATAGTAAGGCTTACAGAGTTTTAAACAACAGAACTAATTGTGTTGAAGAAAGCATGCATGTGATTTTTGATTAGTTTTGTGTTAAGACTAACCTGCAGGAAAAAAACAACACTGAGGAACAGGTTACACAACATGTTCCATCGACTGAAGCAGTCAAACTTGGGGGAACTTTCACAGGGGGAACTGAAGCTGAAGGCACAGTGTTAGGGGGAACTGAGCCACCAACTGCTTCATATCAGAACATTAGCAGTGATCCAAGCAACTCACTAGGCTTGATCCCAAAAGGATACAAGTATCAAGGTTCGCACCCCATTGAGAATGTACTTACTGATCTCACTTCTGGAATCACCACAAGATCTGGATTGATAAGTATGTGTACATTCAAGGCATTCCTATCAAAAATAGAGCCTAAGAAAGTAAGTGAAGCATTTCTTGATATTGATTGGATCATAGCCATGCAGGATGAATTGAATCAGTTTGAGAGAAGCAAAGTATGTCATTTAGTTCCTCTTCCAAAAGATAGATTAGTCATTGGGACTAAATGGGTGTACAAAAATAAAGTTAATGAGCATGGAACAGTCATAAGAAACAAGGCAAGACTGGTGGTTCAAGGATACAACTAAGAAGAAAGAATTGACTTTGATGAGACTTTTTCTCCTGTAGCAAGACTTGAAGCCATAAGATTGTTGGTTGCTTTTGCCTCTTACATGGAGTTTATTTTGTACCAGATGGATGTGAAGAGTGAATTCCTAAATGTCATTCTCAAAGAAAAGGTTTATGTGAATCAACCTCGAGGATTTGAAAGCACAGAGTTACAAGATCATGTGTACAAGATGGATAAGGCTTTGTATGGGTTGAAACAAGCACTAAGGGCCTGGTATGAGAGATTATCAAAGTTTCTGCTGGAGCATGGACACACCAGAGGTAAAATTGACAATACCCTTTTCTTAAAAACTAATGTAATGGATTTGTTAGTTGTGCAGGTGTATGTGGATGACATTATTGTTGGCTCAACCAACATGAATATGACTCATGACTTTGCTAAACTCATGATTTGTGAGTTTGAAATGAGCATGATAGGGGAGTTGAATTACTTCCTGGGTCTTCAAATAAAATAGTCAACATAAGGAACAATGATCCATCAACAAAAGTATGTCAAAGAGATTCTCAAGAAATTCTCCACAGAGGAAACTAAAGAAATAAGTACTCCCATTGCCATTGCCACAAAACTTGATCTGGATGAAACAAGTTCTGATGTAGAACAAAAATTGTATAAAGGTATGATAGGGTTCTTATTGTATCTCACAGCAAGCAGACGTGATATTTTGTTTAGTGTACGACTGTGTGCAAGGTTTCAAGCTAATCCAAAAGAATCCCATCTGAAGTCTGTAAAAAGAATCTTCAGATATTTGAAAAGAACTAGTGATCTTGGGTTGTGGTATCCTAAAGGTAGTAACTTTAATTTGGTAGGATACTTTGATGCTGATTATGCAGGATATTTGGTGGACAGGAAAAGCACTACATATATGTCACACTTCATAGGATCATGTTTGATTACCTGGTCCACAAAGAAGTAAAATTCAGTAGCTTTGTCTACTGCTGATGCTGAATACGTTGCTGCTGGGTCATGCTGTGCTTAATTGTTATGGATAAAACAACAACTTCTGTACCCCAGGGTAGATGTAGGTTGTGTTCCCATCTTTTGTGATAACACAAGTTCTATAAAGATACCCAAAAATCCTATCCAACATAAAAGAACTAAGTATATTGATATCTGTCATCACTTTCTTCGAGACAATGTTGAAAAAGGAAATATATCAATTATGTTTTGTTCAACTGAGGAACAAATTGTTGACATATTCACTAAGGATTTGAGTAGGGAACAATTTGAAATAAATAGGTTAGCATTGTGGATGATTAAAATCGTACAAATCTCCTTCAATGATTGACTAGAATATGCTATACCTGAGTGATTGTTGATTAATTCAGTCTTACACATTTAGTTGTGTGTCCTAATTCCAAGATTTAAAGCAATGTGATATATCTATGTGTTTTTTTTTTAGATAGATGGATCATCAAGGCAAGAGTGCTCATGGACTAATCAAACACAGGTATGATTATTGTTTTCCATAGTAGCATTAAGAGAAACAGGTCATCTACATGGTTCTTTCTATAATGATTAAAATCGCCAAAACCCAACAGTCATCTTCTTCAAAAGGATGCCAGACCTTTCCCATCTGTACTGAACCTCTACATCAGCACGTTTCTCCAAAATCACAGTCCCTTCATCTTTCAACTTCCTTCTCACTCTTCTTAAATATGCCTCTTGTGTTCTCTTCTATCTCCACTTCTCCTTCAACCTCTGAATATTCACCATACTATGTCATCTTTCTCCTCTCCTCCTTCTTCCATGAAATCTAACATTAATCCTTCTACACAACTTATTCTCCACCAAACATCAATTTACCCTCACTTATCCAACCCCAAATCTTTCCCAACCTATCTGATTTCCCATTCTTCAAGACCTTACCACACCCCTACTCTCACTCTTCCTTCAAACCCTCACTATTTCCAGAACCCTTACCACTATCAGTAGCTCCTCTTCAAATCCTTGATCGAGATGACATTCCAATTTCCAACCTTATTCCTAGACAGTCAAGATTGACTCTGAAACAAAAACCGTTAAGAATTCGTGCCCTACTGATTTTCTTATTTTCGCCTAACTTTTGCTTATCGATGGAACGTGTTGCCTGATGTGTTCCACTGACGTATTTCAATGAAGCACTAAATAGAAAGTAAAGAACACAATGATTTTTACGTGGAAAACACCCGACTCAAAAGGTGTAAATAACCACGACCTGCACCTCTACAGGATATAACCCCAACTTCACTAAAAAACTCTGAGCCTTAACAACGACTGATTACAAAACTCTTGTAACCAAAAAATAGGAATTATAAACTCTAATTCCTATAACTCAAAAACTAGGAATTGTAAACTCTAATCCCTATAACTCAATAACTAGGAATTATAAACTCTAATTCCTAACTACACACACACCTCCCAAGGTATGTGTTCCCAAAGTCTCTGAGTTTTCCCCAACTCGAAGACTAGCTCCTAATTCAGTTTATAACACACTGGAACTAATATTACATGAATATTTCAAACACAATAAAAAACTCTAAAAATCAACGCTAAAACTCTTAGCTGGATTCTGTACTGAGGACCAGGTTCTTAAAGGTATTTCGATAGTTATTGAGTAGCACTTCGTGAAGTCAATCTGTCGATTGAGCTTTTCTGCTTTTTTAAGTGCGTGTATTATTCAGGCTGCTGCATCTTCTATTTAAGCACATCTCTCCAAAGATTAATTCTTTATTTCAAACTCCTCCTCTAATCAAAACTCTCATTGCATAGAGTTTTACTTCATGTGAGACTCCTTCTTCAATTCCAACTCTTGTCTCCTTGGTGTTGTAGTCAAATTCCAATTCTTTAAATCAACACATATTAATTTTTCAGAATCTTTCTCCTCCCACACATAGGACTCCTTTGTCAACTCAACTTGTTTTCCCTTATCATCAAGTGTTTGAATTAAATTCAACTTGTTCTATTCCCCATGTGATCAGTAAGTTGAAGTTTCCAGTTGCATTGAATTAACTCATATCAATTTGTTTCATTCATATTGTCATTCATCAAAACTTCAAGGCGCCAACAAATTCCCCCTTTTGGATGATGACAAACCTCTTGTCTTTGTGTTTTCAAATATCTTCACCTATAGGCACTAAAGTATAAAACACTAGAATGAAACAAGTTAGTCAATGGGTTATAAACATTACACAACCCTCTTATCTTCCCCCTTTGGCATCATCAAAAAACCATTTCAATGCAATAATATACTAGCCAAAGTGATTTTTTATGCTATTCATGGTCATTGGGGCTATCACCAAAACAATCAGACAAAGACTTTAGCCAACCTAGTAATGTATTAAAGAGAGCAAAAATATGAGTCAATTTAGCAAAGATAACCATTCCATTTAACTGACAGAGCATGTTCCACATTAAACCTAAGCTAGTACTGAACAAAGAAAAATAACTGAGCATTAAAAAATATGATATAAAAGTGGGACATGGCTAAGGATACAAATAGTGAGGAGCTGATGAGAAAGGTGAAATAGGTGGTATCAATTGTGTCCATTGAGGAATGACTTCAAAATTTTCATTCCTCTATCAATCAAGGTCAAGTTTCAAAGTCATGATCATAGCCTTAATTACCTCTTATCCCACTTCATGACTATCTTGTGAAGCTTCTAGTTCAGATTTTTTTCCAGCTAAATCAAAAAAAAATTCATTTTTTTTTAAATGAGTGTTACCCCTCCTTACCAAAATAGGTAGAGTAACACGGTTCATCTGAAGAAGAATATCTATTGTTGTTTTATATGTCAAACCTGAACTTGGACTGAGAAGTCCCCAAAAAAATAACCAATTAGGAACTAAAAAGGAGATCATATCCCTTTTCATTTCTCAGAAAACTTATGCTGCATGTGATTGATCATCAAGATTGGCAAATCCATAGTACACAACTGATATTTTGGTTGAGAGAGAAGAAGTAATTTTTGGTGTAGGATTAACATATTTGTGCACAACCATTTGGAGAGAATCAAATAAAGTTTGGTCAACCAATTCGTCAGCTTTATAAGACAAGGAGAGGATGAAGTGTGTGGAATTGAACAGGTGTGCTCAACTATTTCAACTTAGACAGCCTATGCTTATGTCAGCGTAGAACATACCTTCTAAGAAGAACTTTGTGATCACAATTGCTTGCTTGTACCTATTTTTCTGCACAATCTAATACAAAATTAAGTTAGGAAAGTCAAAAATCTGGAATTGGGACACACAACTAAATGTGCAAGACTGAATAGAATAACTTTTTAGCTAATAAGATTAAAAAATGGTTATTCTAGTCAATCATTGAGGGAAGTTCATGCAATTTTAATCATCCCCAAGTCTAACCTATTCCTTTCAAAATGCTATCTACATAGTGCCTTTGATGCTTTCCCACTCAATTAAGTAACCCATATAGTCATCATTTTTACAGCCCTCAAGAGTGAAATTTCTTTTCCTTTAGATACCATAGTCACAAGCCATTGATTTGTTGTTCCCCTTGTCGATATGCTCTCAGTAATGGAACAGGTGGTACAACATGTTTCTGTGCATGCTCATCAGCTTCATTGTCCTCCTCTTAACTTCTCTGTTGCTTACATTAGTCCATAAGGATTCATACGAACCACGTCAAGCACTTGGTCATACTTATATGATTCTTTGTTTTAAAGGAGGATCTCCCTTGCTTCCCCCTTACACTAGCACTACAAATCTGGTCATCTTTTAAATACTTTTGTTTTAGTTCTTCCCATCTTTCCAACTCCAGCAATGGTGTTTTTTTTCATCTCCAAAATATTCATTCCCCCTTTAATGTGGTGAGTGAAATAACCTTTATTTGCTTCCAGTCTTTTGCCTTGAGCAAGCTTTATTCATGTACACATTTTGCTTGCCTCCTTTCACTCCCACCTGCAAAACAAATTAGGGGTTAACTTTAGGCACCCAGACAAGCTTGGGTCCTTTATTATGAGTAAATGGATGAATCAGATTTCTTCTATCCCATGCAGGCAATAGGTGACGTGACCTATTTCTCTGACCAGTTTACTTATCCTTTTCTTGGTCTGAGATAGTTTATTTGCCAGATTTAGAATGCTAGATCTGCTTTTGGAAGCTACTGGACATTCAGTGGTTGGATGTCCAAGGTTACCACAAATATAACATAAATCTTTAGGAACATAAAAATTTTTGTGGAATCCTAATCCTGTCTTTTAACTGTAATTTCTTTCCCCCAATTTGCGAACAATACTTGAGGAGTTTGTCCACCTATTTTCCCTTTCAAGATCAAATTTTAGTTTAGAAACTTCTTGACTCAACTTATTCATTTTTTCAGTTAGATCATGACATTCTTGTTTGTATCTAACTAGCTCAAGTTCAGCATTTTCTTGATCTCTACTCATGGCCTTTTTTTCCTTTTCAGAGAGTGTCAATTTTAGAACTTCAGACTTAAGATCATTGTTTGAAGAATTAAGTTGCTCAACCTGTTTCTTGAGAGTGCAGTTTTCCTGTTCGACAATGTTCTTGCAAGCTTCTAAATCAATAAAATCAAATTTGATGCTTGCAAGACTGTTGAACAGCTCATCCCTATCAGAAGTTGATTCTTGGAATTCATCAATTAGTGCACTCATCAATGAAATAAGTTTTGTTTTAGAAAAAAAATGCAACTTTCCTTTAAGTTCAAGTATACTTACCTTAGAAGCATCATCTTCTTCCTCCAAGTCTGAATCTCCAAGAGCCATGAGTGCTGCTTCATCAACTTCATCATCATTTGAGTCAAATCCCCAAGCTACTACCATTGCATATTCTTCCCTCTTTTTGTTTTTTTCTTTTAATTATTTTTCAACCATTTCCTTTCTCCATCCTATTTCCCAGACTGGACAATCTTTGATCATGTGATCTATCTTCTCATACTTGAAGAAACCACCTTGAGACTTATCATTGGAACAACACCTTCTACTTGTTTCTTTCTTATTCTGACACTTGTCTTTCTTAAATTGTTTTTTAATGTTCTTGACAAGCTTTTTATCATCCATATCTGATTCTTCTTTGTCAGACGCCTTTAATGCTGGTGACTTATCCAAGGTTCCCTCATTCTTTTTGAAGTTCTCCATTTTCTTCTCATATCTAGCCACAAGAGTATCCCAAATTTGTTTTGTAGAGGTACAACCTGAGATCCTATTGTATTAATCTATTCCAAGTCCACAAGTAAGAATATACTTGGCTTTAGCATTCTTTCCAAGCATCTTAAAGTCAGCCTTATCATACTCGTTCTTGTACTTTAATACTTCCTTCTTTTCAACATCCTTCTTCATGGGGTATTGAGGTCCATTGATAATTATATTCCATAGTTCGTAGTCCATAGCCTGAAGGAAATCTTTCATCCTTTCTTTCCATCCTAAGTAGTATTGTCCCTTGAACAACGGAGGCCTATTGATGTCTTGTCCTTCGTAGTATAAAGTAGGTGGTGTATAATTCATCTTGGATCTTATCTTAAGGTGTTAACCTTCACAAGATAACCCTCTCTGGTACAACTTGTTAAGAATTCGTGCCCTACTAATTTTCTTATTTTCGCTTAACTTTTGCTTATCGATGGAGAGTGTTGCCTGACGTGTTCCACTGACGTGTATCAAGGAAGCACTAAATAGAAAGTAAAGAACACAATAATTTTTACGTGGAAAACACCCGGCTCAAAATGTGTAAAAAACCACGACCTGCAACTCTACAGGATTTAACCCCAACTTCACTAAAAAACTCTAAGCCTCAACAACGACTGATTCCAAAACTCTTGTAACCAACAAATAGAAAATATAAACTCTAATTCCTATAACTCAACAACTAGGAATTGTAAACTCTAATCCCTATAACTCAATAACTAGGAATTATAAACTCTAATTCCTAACTACACACACACCTCCCAAGGTATGTGTTCCCAAAGTCTCTGAGTTTTCCCCAACTCGTAGACTAGCTCCTAATTCAGTTTATAACACACTGAAACTAATATTACATGAATATCTCAAACACAATGAACAACTCTAAAAATCAACGCTAAAACTCTTAGATGGATTCTGTACTGAGGACCAGGTTCTTAAAGGTATTTCGATAGTTATTGAGTAGCACTTCGTGAAGTCAATCTGTCGATTGAGCTTTTCTGCTTTTTTAAGTGCGTGTATTATTCAGGCTGCTGCATCTTCTATTTAAGAACATCTCTCCAAAGATTAATTCTTTATTTCAAACTCCTCCTCTAATCAAAACTCTCATTGCATAGAGTTTTACTTCAAGTGAGACTCCTTCTTCAATTCCAACTCTTGTCTCCTTGGTGTTGTAGTCAAATTCCAATTCTTTAAATCAGCACATATTAATTTTTCAGAATCTTTCTCCTCCCACACATAGGACTCCTTTTTCAACTCAACTTGTTTTCCCTTATCATCAAGTGTTTGAATTAAATTCAACTTGTTCTATTCCCCATGTGATCAGTAAGTTGAAGTTTCCAGTTGCATTGAATTAACTCATATCAATTTGTTTCATTCTTATTGTCATTCATCAAAACTTCAAGGCGCCAACAAAAACCCTCGTTTGTCTCCATTGATGTTGATGATGATACTCCTGAACACTCTTCTCCCATCATCCCTTCATCTCGAACTCCACATACTCGGAGAAGGAAATAACAGAACGATGCTTGTTTGGAAGAGGCACTTAGGGAAAGTAAAAAGAAATGAGTCGTGCCTAATTCTTTTCCTCCCCCATGTGATTTCTCTCCTGACATTCTCATTCGATCCAAGAGAAAGCTGAAGCAGAAGCATACCATAGCTAAAATATCAAAACCATATCTCTCTCGTAGAATGTCCCCCCTCCCACTCCCAAAGCCTTCTCATCTTCAAAATCCACTGTCAAAGCCTCTACTGACAAAGTCTCTACTGGAAAAACCTCTACTCCTTCTAAAGATTCTCCAAAATCGTGTCACTTCCAAAGAAACGGGTCCCCACACCTGGTCCTTCTGTCTTATATGACTCAGATTCAGACTATCTTCCTGACACTTTTTCTATGCCTCCTGAGGCTTCTGATGTTGATATTAATGTTGATACTCCTGCTGATAAAGCTTCTCAGCCAGACCATATTCTGCATTTTCAGAAACGAAAGATGGTTAGAGGTAGGGTTGTCACTGGTTTAAGGGGTCCTGATATGGAAACTTTGGTATCCAAATTGGGGGCTCAGGGGTGGTCATCCTTTCTTCTGCAAGGTAATCATCAAAGAAGGTTTGGAAAAGATGAAGTGTATGAATTTTATACACATGGAGTTGCGATTGGGGAGATGATCTCAACCTCTGTTCATGGAAAACTCATCAATCTTTATCCTGCTGATTTGGGTAGAATTCTAAGTGTTCCTACTGGAGTTTGGGGTCACTATGTCAGAGGATCTTGGCCTCCTCTTGACAATCTTCCATCCACCCTTGATATCTGTAGAAATTTTTTGGAAATCCTCTCATTCCTTCTCATCGTAGGGTGATGAAAAATGAGATGTCTTCTCTCTATCAGTTGTATTTTGATGTGGTTCACAAAATTATCTTACCCATGCAGGAGAGGTGCACAGTTGCAAACTTTCTTGATCTTACCTTAATGGAACTATTGGATTCTGAGATTCCAATGGACCTGCCCCAACTCATCATTATGCATATGCAAAGGGTACTCGTCAAAGATAAAAATGGTCATGCTTTTCCCTATCAGTTTTGGCTTTCCCCTGTGTTTGATAATTTTCGTGTCTCTGTCAAGGTGTGGTCCTTACAGATAACTAAGGATGTGATTGGACAAGTGAACCATGCTATGTTACCTGCTGTTATGAGACATGCAGACAACCCTATGCAGAAGTTGCGAAATGCCTTAGAGGCAAAGCAAGGTGAGCTGGAGGTTGCACAGGCTGCATTGGAGGTTGCCCAGTCTATTCATGAAGATGAAAAGAGGGCTCTTAAAGCTCAAATTGCTTCCCTCACAGCAACTTTGGAGAAGGAAATAACTGAAAATGCTGCTATCATTCGATCGTTGACCTCTTTTATCCCCTCTACCTCCTCAAAATAAACTCCTCCTTCGTCCCTTAGTTTTTTTTTCTTTCTTCTTTGCTGCTTCTTGGCCCAACTTGTTAATGTTTTTGGTCTTACTGGATAATGATAATTGTAGCTATTTTTGTGTGTGAAATGGATTTTTTTTGCCTCACTTGATCTACTTCTGTTTAATTCGATGCGTAGCTATCTCTTGCTCTGACTCTTGCTTGTTTTAGTGATAGCCCCAGTGGCCATGGATTATTACACAGTTTTTAACTTATTGGCTCAGCTTTTCGATGATGTCAAAAGAGGGAAGTATAAATTATACAATGCTTATAACTCAACTGATCTAACCTGTTTCATTCTACTGTGATCCTTTTATTTAACTTCTTATTGAGTATGTCAGGTTCTTTGTAATACTGTGCTGATAAGTTTGTCATCATCAAAAAGGGGGAATTTGGTAGGGAATGGGAAGTTTTGATGATAGACAGATGAATGAAACATGTTGTGCAAAGCTAGTCCATACAAGTGAAACTACTTCGGACATATGGAGTGCATATTATTACATAAAGCTTTCAACACATGGATAAGGAAAGAATGTTCACACGGCTATATGAAGATAATTGGAGCAGTTAGAGTTTGAGTAGTTCAAGAAATCTACAAGGCAGAAGGATAAAGCAAAAGAGTCCTACTCAATTTAGAAGAAGGAGAGATGGTTACAACAAGGAGTGAGTTACTTGAAAGAGTCTTACAGAAGATACAAGTAAAGAAGAAAAAGGACTGCATCTGAGGGAGCATATATAGACGACAAGCTGCATTCATTTAACTCACTCATGCACTGATAAAAAATCAACAATTAGCAATATCGTTCACCAACTTGAAGAACCTAGTTCTTACTTAGTATGTTTTAGACTACTTGTAATAGGAAGGTTCTTGAGTTGTAATGGGTAAATTGTTCCATTCTCAGTGTTCTATAAATTGAGTTAGGAATCACGTCTTCAAGTTAGGGAACTCGAAGACTTGGGAACATTTATCTTGGGAAGATTTGTGTTTTTGTAGTAATAGGAGTTAGAAGTTTTAATTCCTTGTTTACAAGAAGTCTTGTAATTGTTTTGATTGTTGAGGCTCAAAGTTATACTGAAGATTGGGGTTAAATCCTATAGAGGTACAGGTCGTGTTTTTTTACATCTTTTTGAGCCGGGTGTTTTCCACGTAAAAATTACTGTGTTCAGTTTTTACTTCTATGAACCACGTATACTTACTTGTTACACAGATAGGAAATCAGTAGGGATCATACTCTAACAGAAGCTTCAAAATATAAAGAAGGAAACACGCGAACTAGCCGAAGGGCATTCACCATCTATTATATAAAAAGGGAAATCCGGTGCCCAAAAACTACCGCTATGCGCGGTGTCCGGGGAAGGTCCCCACCACAAAGGTGTATCGTACACCACCTTACCTTACATTTCTGTCAGAGGCTGTTGCCAAGGCTTGAACCCGTGACCTCCTAGTCACATGACAGCAACTTTACCAGTTACTCCAAGGCTCCCGTTCACACCGTCTATTATATATACAATAAAAAAAAAAAAATTTAACCATATATCAATAGTGTAATTTTCCATTGAAAGGGATTCGAGTGAACCCTAGCGAAAAGGTAATAATAGTTTTACAGCAAATGGACTGCAATAAAATTTCAAAACTTAGACCCATAACTAAAGCTTAAATTATAGATCTACATGTATGTGATACCTAAGAGCTAATATACGTCTGAGATATTAATTTCAGCAACATTATCAAATATTATTACGGTAATCATATAGTAGATTACAAGGATGTAGCATCATTGAAATAAAAATAGAAAAACAAAATAACAGCAATCTCAATAATATAAATTTGAACTTTCTAGAGTTTTCAACGATATAACTATTAGTAATAACTTAGGATGCTTCAACTATGATTTTGAGTTTTGTTTTGAACTTCATATCCCAAACTTAGCTTAGCTTAGCTATTGATTCAAACTAGAGGATGAAGCTTAGCTTCTTTTTCCATTTGATTCAAACGATTCTGCAAATTAGAACCAATCATATTCAACCAACCTTCAAGTTGGGTCAGTTCCTCTACGTTGAGCTCCTCAATAGTTTTCATCAGTTCATCATACACATTTTTTTGAAAAAATTCAGCATCTTTCATGGTATCAAGTTCCTCAAGCCTGCTATTGAGTCATTTCACTCTGAGTCATTTCACTCTATCTAGAGCATGAGCTGCAACAAGTTGAGTACTTTCACTTAATTGCATATCAGGATTACTGAAAACGAGAAATGACTACATCAATTGTAGGGTGAAAAAATGAGAAAAGCTTACCATTCCGATATCAACACCGCATTCTCTAACGAGTTCGCTAGCCTTTTTGTATAAACCTGAAAAACGCTTTGAAAAGCTAGAATATAGATCAACTTGCTTTTCAATCTTTTTCATTGGTATCTTTTGACGCCCTTTACCCTGCTTGTTCTCCATGGATAATTTTTTGAAAAAAAAGGATAAAAGATCACTGATGAAATATTTTATGAGAAATGGTACTCACAAGAAGAGATATCATAACCAATTTATATACATGAAGAATTTCATCAAATTAAATTTCTATCCATATAAATAATGGAAAACAATCTTTTCACCATAGTCAAAATAGGAAATGCCATCAATTTTATGCTCAAAACATTTTTGCATATCAAACCACATCAATGAAATCTAGAATTTTAATTTAAATTAGTAAATATTTTACTATATATACTCATGAAACTTATCAAGTTGGAAATAACAAATATGACTATAATTAACCTGAAATAGAGAAATAATAAATATAATATTCACCCTAAAATATAAAAATATGCAATCAATTTTATGGGAAAAATATATTTTGCATGTCAACCATATCTATGAAATCTAAAATTTTAGTTTAAATTAGTAAATATTTTACTATATATACTCATGAAATTTATCTAAGTTTAAAATAGTAAATATGACTATAATTAACCTGATATAGAAAAACATAATAAATATAATATCCAACCTAAAATATATATAAATATATCTTAATGTGCTTATTGAAATTTATCAAGTCTGGGTACGTTGTTGTTGGAACACGCTTAATTTGCGTGTTGAAATAACTGTGGAATAATTTAAAAAGTAATCAATATTTTTTGAGGAAATTATTAAAAATACATTAACAAAATGAGAAAATAAAAAGTTAACTTGAATAGGTCATTAATTACACAAATACACAACTTATGTTTTCAATATTATAAAAAGTCCCAACTCCCTAAACATATTACAAAAATCCCAACATATACACAGAATGCTATGTGCATGTCGACTATGTTATGTATATTAATAGGGAGAGAAAATAAAGTAATTAAAAAGGTGAGAGAGAGTGCAATTACTTCTAAAAGGATTAGTATTTATGTTATTTATACTTATTTAAATGTATCCCCAATTCACTAATTTTACCTGACATAATTTTTCTAACGTCAATATATAAACGGCGAAAAGTTTTTTTTTTTTTTTTTTTGATTAAAAGATGATTCATTAATAATAGTAATATTGCTTAGCGTTGTACATACTGGAACTACTACTATTTACATAATTACTACTACTTACATAATTACTAGTGCTTACATAGTGTTTTGAGCAACTATCAGTAGTACTACATATTATATTGACATCAGGCACACACTGCCTTGCAAAAGGAGTTCCACCTTTGTCTAAACTGAGGGATTTCCGAATAAACAAGGCGGGGACTATCCATTGTTTAAAAAAGAGGGAGAGATTCCTTTCTTCTACCATTTTTTGCTAGCTTGTCCGCAACCTTGTTTAGAAGCCTGCTCTCATGGTGCATCTGCGTGTTCTTTGCTAGTTCAATAGAAAATAATGTTTTTCTGTTAATGCTTTAACAATGTAAAATTTTACTGAGCATCTAGAAAAATTCAAAAATTTGGCAATTCACCTCTCTTTTTTAGTAAAACATAAATTTATAATGCGATGAATTTTCATATTATATTTTTCATGAATTCTTACTTGCTTCAACATCACAACTTTTCTTGAAGGGCAGACACAAAGACGAACTCATGATTTTGAAGTTTAAGGATTTTACTTCCTAAGACAATCTTAAATTAATATATTTTCCTTTGTTAAAAATTAATCATCATGTTTCGCTTTTCGACAGTCAAATTAACTTTGATTAATATTTTAAAATATATTTTCTTATGAAATTGACATGCAAAAGGCTTCAACTAATGTAGATGAAATGAACAACAACAATGTGGGGGTGAAAATACTATTGAGAACAATGACAATATTTTAGAAAATGATGATATTTTTTATATGGGTAATGTGTTGTGGAGAGAACAAGATAATGAGAACAACGATAATGTTTTGGCAAATGTTGACTTTGATATGGATAATGTATTGTAGGGAGAGCATGCTAACGAGAATAACAACAATCTTTTGGCAAACGATGGTTTTGATATAGGTAATGTGTTGTGGGGAGGACAGGCTAATGAGAACAATGACAGTGTTTTAGCAAATGATGGTTTTGATATGGGTAATGTGTTGTGGGGAGAACAAGCTAATGAGAACAACGACAATGTTTTGGCAAATGATGATTTTGATATGTGTAATGTGTTGTGGGGAGAACAGGCTAATGAGAAAAACGACAGTGTTTTGGTAAACAATGATTTTGATATTGGTAATGTATTGTGGAGAGAACGGGCTAATGAGAACAACGACAGTGTTTTGGGAAATGATGGTTTTGTTATGGGTAATGTGTTGTGGGGAGAACAGGCTAATGAGAACAACAACAGTGTTTTGGGAAACGATGGATTTGATATGGGTAATGTATTGTGGGGAGAACAGGCTAATGAGAATAACGATAATATTTTGGAAAATAATGGTTTTGATATAGGTAATGTGTTGTGGAAGAACAGGCTAATGAGAACAATGCCAGTGTTTTAGTAAACGATGGTTTTGATATGGCTAATGTGTTGTGGGGAGAACAAGATAATGAGAACAACGACTATGTTTTGGAAAATGATGATTTTGATATGGGTAATGTGTTATGGGGAGAACAGTCTAATGATAACAACGATAGTGTTTTGGGAAACGATGGTTTTGATGTGGGTAATGTGTTGTGAGTTGAACAGGCTAATGAGAACAACGACAGTATTTTTGTAATACCCCGTATTTTCGTGCTAGAATTCTAACCGTCGTTTCTACGCGTCTAAGCTCTAATACAAGTGATTCTCATGTGAAAATAAGTTT
This sequence comes from Capsicum pubescens, assembly GCA_030864215.1. Lineage (NCBI taxonomy): Eukaryota > Viridiplantae > Streptophyta > Magnoliopsida > Solanales > Solanaceae > Capsicum > Capsicum pubescens. The sequence goes on from CM061549.1 coordinate 293,206,534, forward strand.
CATGATCATTATCCTAGTATATGGAGTAGTTTAGAGGTGAAAAATGTTCATAGCAATGACTTAGAACAAAGTTAAGCTAAGATAAATTGATTCATCCAAAGTTTGACATTCGATTCTACAAGGGTCTACTTCAAACATGTATATCTATTAATATACATGAAATTTTATATCCCAAGATCTATCAAATTGTAGATACTTTAATTAGATTTTCAACGATACCAATTTTAGAAAAATCCGATACCCGAGTGAAAAGTTATGACCATTTTTGTGGCTGAGGCAGTAGCACCATGCAATAAGCATGCGACGCACGCTTTATCGCACGTTAATAATTTTCAGGTTTTGTTTCCGCATTTTTAAGGGCAAAAGTGGTATTTTCCAACCCCTATCCAGCTATAACACGGCATTAAACTCCCATAACACCAAAATAAGTTTATTTTCTCTCAAAATCACCAAGAACATTCATTAGGGTTTCAACCTAAAAATTCAAATATCTCTAGATTCAACCGTAGGTTTTCAATATTTTTTCAAGATTTGGATTCCCCATTTCGAGGGCTATGAGAAGCACCCATTAATCTCAAGAATAGAAATCCAAAGTTAAGAGTTCATCCAAAGCTTCAATTTCAAGGTATGTGGGGTTTGAACAAGAACACCCTTTCGTTCTTGTGCCCAAAACTTTTATTTTTTCTTAAAGAATTTCGTATTTCCAAGATGAATTCATATTATTTTGCTATATTACAAGTTTATGAGATTATGGAATTGTTCAAGTCATGAATTGCATGACTTTCTTATTTAATTATGATCTAAATTGAGAGTTCATGATATAAATTGCACATTCTTATATTGATATCCTATTTTCAAGAATTTTTAAGATTTGTTGTCGTCAATTGAGCCTTATTGTGAAATTGTAAGTCTTTGATAATGACTTATTAATACTTTTTAAAGTGTTTCAAGAAGAGTACATATATTTCCATGTTATTGAGACTTTAAAGCTTATTTATGATAAGTCTATCAAGATTTCAAGAAAGAAGTGAGTTTTGATTCTACGTAAGAAAGAAATCCACATCCTTGATTTTGAGATAAAGGGGATGCATTTTGTCTCCCATTACATATTGTTGAAATATTTTAAGGTGAATTTTCTTAAGTTATGAGCTAAGTAAGGGAATAGTATTTAGCACCGAGTTGGGCTTGATTCCGAGGTCTCATACCCTAGAACTGCGTGCCCCGTAGGTTTATGATTTACCCCAAGTGGGTTAAGACAGTGATCACTAATGTTAAGGTTCTATCCTATGTAAAGGATAGAACATCTCTCCCCAATGTGGGTAATACGTTGGACTCCATGTAGTTCACATGGTTTATGTCGGCTAGAAGAAAGTCCAAAGTAGTCCCCCACTCTATCTAAGATAAAAGTATATGTATTTCGAAAGCTATGAGTCCAAGATTTCTAAGATTTTCAAGTGTCAAAATCTTTAAGTTTCCAAAGAAGTTCCTAGTTTTCATGAGATTGAAGTGTATGTTCTGAAAGATATTGTTTTAAGACTTTATCTATCTTACAAGTTTGAGAATCGAGAAAGAACGTAGATTTAGAATGAAGTGCAATAACTCACGTGATTTACATTACCTGTTTTCTTATTCATGACTATGATGGTTTTAATTCAAGCTATGTGAGTCATCTATACTAGCATGCATGTTTTCTATAAAGATTTATGATATTGATTATTTAATTGCATACACCCCTATATACTCAGTACATTCCCAAGTACTGATTCACATACTCGTCTGTGTGCTACATTTCCTCATAATGTAGGTACAAGTTGTAGCGCATATACCATATTCAATCAGTTTGCAGCTTCCAGTCAGAAGGTGATGAGTCCTTATGATTCAAGGGCTTGAGTTAGTTATACATTTCGAGAAGTATTGTATTTTCTTTATTCAGTCGTATTGAGTTAGGATAGTTGGGAGTCGTGACCCGACTACCTATAGTCGGTACTAGTAGAGGCTTCATAGACAGTCAGTAGAGTTAATGTATTCAGTTTTCAGTTTTATTTTGTAAAAGCAGAGTTGTAATCTTGTAAAGTTCAGATTTGTATTGATCAAGTTGAGAAAAGTTTTATGTTTTCGCTAATTTTATACAGATTTGAGAATTTTATTCAGTTGCTTATGAGTTATGCCAATAGAAGGGTTAGCTTGGGGTGACTTGTGACCCTAAGCATCGTGTGACGTCTCGGGATCCGATTTCGGGGCGTTACAATTTTGGGAAATGATGGTTTTGATAGGGTAATGTATTGTGGGGAGAACAGGCTAATGAGAATAACGACAATTTTTTGGGAAATGATGGTTTTGATATAGGTAATGTGTTGTGGGGAGAACAGGATAATGAGAAGAATGACAGTGTTTTAGCAAATGATGATTTTGATATGGGTAATGCGTTGTGGGGAGAACAAGTTAATGAGAACAGCGACAATGTTTTGGTAAATGATGATTTTGATATGGGTATTGTGCTGTGGGGAGAACAGACTAATGAGAACAACGACAGAGTTTTGGTAAACAATGATTTTGATATGGGTAATGTATTGTGGAGAGAACAGGCTAATGAAAATAGTGTCTATATAAACAATGTAAAAGTATTATATGCTAGCAAATTGAGCTAAATATTAACGTAAGTTTCTTTTCACTTTGAGTTGATCAGTTCGTTTAGTTTTTTTCTTAAGACTTTCAATAATGTTACTCTTCTAATTTGATCATTAATTCCTCGCTTTTACATCTACGTTAATTTATAATTACACTTCTTTCTTTTTTGGCTTATTGATTCTCTTACATCAAATATTTGTTACATAAATGTAGTTTCAAAAGAGAGTGTTATTTTAACGTCGTAGCGAAAGAGCTACTTTTACTATGTTCAATTTGATATTTTGGTTTAGGTTTTCATTAACTTTATTACTTCTCCATTCAACAGTGGTTGAAGCTAGTTCGATATCATACCATACCCTAGAATGTCATCCTCAGAAAGCAAAAAACTTGATAGGACCGTAGAGAGAAGTTGGTAGATACAAGAGAAGAAATATGCAAGCAAGAAAATGACCTTCGAAATTTTAATGTGCAACAAAAAAGTTCACAAGAAAAGTACGAAGCGACATGTGATCTCTGGATGTTAAAGGACAAGAAAGACAAGCTCAATGAACAATTGGAGAAAAAAGGGATATTTAGCAGATTCAACTCAAAAGAAAATAAAGATTCTTTATTTAACTAAAAATGAGATTTATTTATTATATATTAAACTATTATATACTACTATTATTCACTAAAGTAAACAATCGAACAATAATATCATTATTTGTAACAAATCCACAGAACAATACAAAACATCCCTCACCAAACTTTGCTCGTAGGATTATACTGGATATATGTGTTATATTTGTTTTTGTTGTTCTATTGTTCACTCAGTAGAACTTTTTTTAAATTCTTGTTCTTTCTGCTTAGCTGCATGATACACCAGCTGAAGGAGACAAAACATCCCAAATTAAGAAATATCTTCAAACTCCACAGCAAAATCCAATAAATCCATAAGGTTCTCTAAGAACAACTATAGTCATATAAAAAAGTTACAACAAACATGTAATTTATAAATAGTGATGTAGCACTAGGACACTAGGTGGTGAACCTCTTTGTTGGAAAATCGCATATGGTGTAAGACCCCGTGTAACGCCCCGTAAAAGTCGTGCATATACTAGCTCCAAGTGGTGTGGGTTTGAACTAGAAAACTTGAAAATATTCTAAGTGTTGAAAGACTTAGACTCATTTTTAGCTAGTAACCTTCGGGGATTTTATTTCTAGCCTTCCCGATGTCCGTTTTCAGATTTTCTTGTTGCATTGCGATGGGGCAAGGTTGTAGTACGTCTCGGAAGAGTTCAAAATTTTTATACGAGATTAAGGGCAAGTTTGGATTTCCATTCTAGTAGCACCACGCGATTAGCGCGTGCCGCCCGCTGGATTGCCTGGCTTGGAAGGTAGCCCATGATAGAGCGGGCGACGCCTGCTAAAAAGCAGTGCTCTAGAGCCCGCGTCGCCTGCTAGATCGCCCCAGGCCAAACAGTTCAGCCCATACGGAAAATTAATGGCATTTTGGTAATTGTCCAATCCCCCATCAACTTAAACACGGGATTTAATCCCTCAAACACCAAAATAGAGTCTCATTCACCAAAATTACTCAAGAACTCTCTCAAGGGTTTCAAAATAAAAATCCTAATAGCTCGAGATTCAACCGTGTGTTTTCAAAATAAATTGAAGATTTGAAATCCCCACTGTAGACACCTAATTTTGTCCCTCCCGAAGTCTAATTTTATTCATTTTTAGTTCACCTTACCTTGCGTCCAACCCCATGTAATTATATCCCACAAAAATACAAAAATAAATAAAAAATACCTCTAACTAATTTAGCTTATCCTAACAACCTACCCAATCAAAAGCTTCCACCTACCCTAACTACCCATGTGATTCCCCCCCTCCTTTTTCTTGTCCACAAAGAAAGAATATATGGGGGACCCACCAAAATTCCCACATCATAACAAATCCATGCTCATTATAAAAGAAAAATTCTAAGAAGAAAAAGGGGGTTCATTCTTTGATCATCATCTTCTCCACAATAACAAGAATCATCAAATAATTTTCCTCACAAGAACAAGAACAACAACGAAAAAAAAAGTAACCGGTGAACAGTACCAGTGAACAGTGACGGCGTGAAAAGTGACGGTGAACGGGTCATTATTTGTCGAGTTGGTTTGTTGGTGTTAAGGTTCGGCTCGAGGTTTCCGGGTGCGGACTCTCTTTATTCGAATAACATTGAGTTTGAAAGCTTCAAATTTAAGGTCCAATTCTTTCTTCTCTTTTATTTAATTCTTATGTGATTGTGATTGCGTGTGATTCGATACCGTGGTTTGTTTGTTGATGTGAACTGTTGGTGACATTTGGGTGTGTGATGTGCTAAGCATGATTGGTGAATTTTCGTTATTCTCGATTGGTGGATTCTGTATTGAAATGGGTTAATCACGTGGTTAAAAATGAATTAAGGTGGGGATTAAAAATGGAGGAAAATGAATATTGATTAATTTTGATGTATTGATAATGTTAAATATGATAGAATTGTGATATGTTGAATTTGGTAGGCAAACGTAGGCCGGTTAGGAAAATTTAGTAATAACGATTTATTGGAGGGTTTGAATATGTGCGTGAATGGTACTTTCTACTTTATTGCACGAAAAGTTTAAATTGTACTCATTTGGCCGGGGAATGCCCCGAAGGATTTGTATTGATTTATCCGGGGAATGCCCTGAAGTAGCATGTACGCAAAGGAGGCTCGTGATCAAGGCTCGGAACGTCGGGTGGAGTTTAGTTTAGGATTAGTTTAGAATAGAATAGGTTTTATATTTCAGCACCTCTTTTATTTTGGATTGTATAATTTGGACTGAACATTATTTTTGTTTGTTTTGAATTTTGTGTGATTTATTTGTTTGCTTGTTTTGTGTGTTTATGTGGTTTGTACATTTGTAATGTCAAATTAGCCGATACGCTCCACCAAGCGACCGTGGTCGAACCACGGGATCGAGGGGTGCCTTACACCTTCCCCTCAGTCAACAGAATTCCTTAGCCGGAATCTCTGTTCGTAAACCGGTTTAAAGAGTCAAATGGTTTTGAAAAGGATTTTTTAATGGTGACTTGGCACACCAGATTATGCCAAGTGGCGACTCTGATTTTGAATGTAAAAACAATCTTTTTTCGGAACCAATCTTCATTTTGTCACTTTAATAAAAACCCTTTCAAACCTTAAAATACATATCTTTTTTGGAGTCGAATAAGTTGTGTGACAGCTCTGGCGACTCTGCTGGGGAAATTTCAGAATCCGAGGTTTTTTTTGGAGTCGTATCGTCCTTTTTTGGCATTACGAGTGTATAAGCGTTGTTGTGATTTTTTTTTTGTGTTTTCACTTTTGTGTATTTTCGTGCTCTTTTTTTACAGTATTTATCCTATGTGTTACCGTTTTTATATTTGACATCATGTGCATAACCCGAGTCATTCTTTCCGCAACAAGTCTCGGAGCGCACGTCGTGCAAACGAACTCTAGTTGAGTCACCTTTATTTTAGGGGGGGAGCCGTTTGATGTATGGAGTAGGTGGAAAGCAAAGCAGCCACTATCGATCATATGCTCCCCCGAACGGCCTTGTTAGTAAACCACAAACGTAGGTCAGCCTTTAGGTCATTCTTATGTGCATCATATTGAGACCTAGCGGGACCTACATGGTCCTTTGTAGGAGACTCACCTTTAAAGCATCCCTACATGCTAAATGTCGCATCTTTGAGAGTAATGTGGTCATTTGACGGACCGATTTGGGGAAAACATGTGTTAGAAGTAAAGTGTGTAAAAAAAAAAAAAGAGAAAAGGTGAATCAAAGAAGAGTTTCGTAGTTTTTAGGTTCTTTATGGCTTTTGTTTTCCACGATTCAAGAATTCAAAAAAAAAAAAAAAAAGAGAAGAAAAAGAAAATCAAAAAAGATTTTCCTTTTGCTTCCTTTAGCAAGCTTTCAAAATTCAAAAACTCCAAAAAGATTTTTTTAGGGGCTTTTTATAAAAGAAAAATTCGAAAAAAGTTGGTAGAAGTTTTGTACATTTCATTTAACGAAAATACCAAAAAGATTTTTTCTTTCATAGTTGTTGGTGTCATTTTTAATGTAAAGTGTCGAATTAAAAACTCAAAAAAAAAAGAGACTTTGTTATGTTGTTCATCATGTGTCTTTGGTCGTGTCTCAAGTCAGGGTGTCATCTGTTATTTAATCATTAATTGTCCAATCTGGACGAACTACGCACCCCTAATTCTCCTCTCTCGGGAGTGAGATACGTAGGCAACCTATTTTAGGTTCGGGGATCTTATTTCAAAAATTCAAAAAAGATTTTCTTCACTCTTCATTTAGAGTAGGTGTCTCATGTACATCTTTAAAAGAAAGCAAAAAAATATATTTTCCTTTAATAGGTTCAAGTTTCATTTTCGTATGAAATTTAAAATCGAAAATCCAAAAATATTTTCTTCGGTAACCATAGATTTCATGTTGTACAGGAATTTGAAAAATTCAAAAAGATTTTCTTCACTCTTCACTTAGAGTAGGTGTTTCATATACATCTCTAAAAGAAAACTACAAAAAGATTTTTCTTTAATAGTTTCAAGTTTCATTTTCCTATGAAATTCTAAATCGAAAACCCAAAAAGATTCTTCTTTGGTAATCATAGATTCCATTTTTGTATAGGGAGTTTAAACCTAAAAAATGCAAAAAGATTTTCGTCAATTCTTTTGATAATTTGTTATTTTCTTTTCTTTTTAAAGTTTCAAGAAAAAGAAAAAAAATGATTTTAATTGGCCATTTTGGCAAAACTTCACGAACTACGCACACCTGATTCTCCCCTTTCGGGGGTGAGATACGTAGGCGCCCTTCTAGGGTTCGGTGATTTTTCTTCAAGAAAAAAAAGAAGAGGTTTTGAAGAAAAAAAAATGTTGAACTCTAACATATTTGTTACCTCTTGTTCAGTTAGTTTAAGGTGGTTGGTTTGTGGTTTCCTGGCTGGTCCTCCATATCACACCAAATCCAAAGAAGGGTTAGTTGTGTCCAACAAGGGTATAGAGAGTGGCATCATGGATGAAACAAAGAGTCGGGAAATTGAGAGTTTAAAAGAAGAGAATTTGAGACTGAGACAACAAATGATGGGAATGTACCGAGCTTGGGCCAGTGGGCTGCCTCCACCTCCGTTCCCCACTTTTGACCCTGCAAATACCTTGAGTCTTCCACCAAAATCGCAAAGTCAGTTTCCTACTGTTGTTGATGCACCACAGCATGCCTCAGAATCCATTCCACGTCAAATTCACCTCAATACTTCCACCACTCTTTCTTTATCTCCTCAGTATAAGTCTACCAGATTCACAGCACCACATACCGTCTGTGCTTTTGTTTCTCAACCTTCTACTAAGGCTTCCACTTTGTCTGTCAATCCAACGATTGTGATTTCCCGGTACACTAGTGACTCCACGTTCAATACTGTTGATGATCATTGGTATACTCTTGAGCCTACAGTTAAGTTAAGTGAACCGCCAAAATTTCTTACTAAGAAGCCTAGCATGCCAAAAGAGCCAGAGAAAATGGTTGGGAAAGTGAAGAGTGTAGAAAATGATATGAAAAATTCCCCTGGACTTATGGGCTATGAATATGTTTTATATAAAAACTGGGGCATGTATTCAAGTGTTAACCTTCCTCCCAGCTTTGAGACATCAAAATTTGGGGAGCCTGATGGACAAAAGGATTCTGTGAAACATTCAGGACGACATTGCAATCAACCAAGGGAAACTGAAGGAAAGAAGAAGGAAAACACACCTATTGTCATGACAGGGCCAAAGAAGGTTTGAGAGGTTCAACCCACCAATATTGTAAGCCTCAATATCGAGCTTACATATCAGATCCACATAAACACTTGCAACAAGGTTTCTTTCTCCGAAATCCAAGAAATCCCATTCCACTTCCTCGATATACAGTGAACAATGCATAATTGTATGCTCATCCATCTTCTTATCCACAATGGCATGCCCCTGTCCCTCAACATCGTCCTCGACCCCCACAAATTTACCAAGGGACCTCTAAATCCAAATTTCATCCAAGGCCAGAGTTCGCAAAGAGGAGGAAGGAAAAAAATAATTTCACTCCTATTGGGGAATCCTATGCCAGTTTATTCCAGAGATTGGTACAGTAGGGCATGATCACTCCTCTCCTTGGGTATACTCCTGACCCGCATTCAAGAAGCTTTGATCCTAATGTGTAATGTGCATATCATTCTGATGTTCAGGGTCATAGTACTGAAGATTGTCGCACTTTGAAAAGAGAAATAGAAAAGATAATTCAAGATAAATTGATAGTGGTGCAAAACATTGGCCCTTCGACCATCCCACAGAGTTCTTCACTAGCACGCGGTATTGCACAATCTATGGGAGGCAATGAGTTAAGCATGGGGATCCAGAGCTTATTTGTTGAAGGAAATGTGTCTGATAGTGGTGAAAGCTCCAGTCATGTTGATATGCAAGCCAGTGGCTAAGATGTCAGGCTGAGCAATGGAGAAGTCACCCCTCTCCTTACCAGGAAGGGGTTTGGTAGTTTTTTTTGTTTTATTTTTTGTTCTCTGAATTATTTCAGGATTGTAGTTTGGGATTTATCTTGTTTTGTCCCTTTGTCGTTTATGTTCAAACCCTTCTATCTTTCATTTTTATTAAATGGAGTGTCCCCTTTTTCTTTGTGTTTTAAATATGTGTTGTTTGTTTTTTGTTTTTTTTACATAGTACATTTTATATTGACTCTAGTGATATGATATGCTAGTGAAATTTACAGCTAGATCTTAATATCCAGTTTAAGAATAAACATTGAATCAGAGGGTTAAAGTTAGAAAAAGAGAACATCTGAGGAAGTAGATAGAGTGCTGGGGCATTTGGTGATCAAGTTGAAACGTTCTTTCAAAATTAAGGCTATTATTTTGAAAATCGTGAGAATAACTTGGTCATAAATGGAAAGACATGTCTTAATTAGGTAAAACAGTGTCTACGTGATCATATCAAGAGGAAAAGGAAGAAAATTAGCTCCACGAAGTCATGAGTCCTTCAGCATAAGAAATGTACAACAAAGTGGAGTTGTATGCTGGGCAAGTGTAGAAAAGAGGTGGCACACATGCTCGGGGCAAGTTAGTTTTGTAAAACATTTCATAAGTGATCTTGATCGTGCACTTTCATATTGCATGATATGTACTTGCATTTTCAAAGATTGATATGACGAAGGCATTTCATTCTGCCATCCAAACATCGTGTCATCCTTTGTTTACCCCATTTGAGCTTTAGTTTTATTTTCTTTCATACACCTCTTTTGGAATCAATATAGTCATCAAAGCTCGAAGAAAAAATGTCGAGCAAAACAATAGTCAGAAAAGTTCAAAAAAAAAAGAAAAAAAAAAAGAAGAGAGAAAAAATGTGTAAAAAAAAAGAGAAAAAAATAGTGAAGAAAAATAGAGTCGGAAAAATCCCCCCCCCCCCAAAAAAAATAAAATAAAAATCAGCATCAAGCAAAATAAGCTACCAGAACTACGCATGACCAGATTCTCCTCTCTCAAGGGTGTGATACGTAGGCTGCCCCACTCAGGGCTCGGTCCAACCTAATAAACAATTTAGTGTCACCCAGTCAAAAGAAACTGGGGCATGAGTTAATCCTCATTGTTTGAGTCGATTCCAAAAGTTGTAAGTCCTACCCCACTTCAAGTGTCATTTGGGCCCCATGCCATCCTTTCTTTCTAACCTTATCCAAAAGCCAAGTTACAACCAAAGAAAGACCTTCAGATCAATCTTTGAGGATGTTAAGGCGGAGCATGCAAGGAATATGATGATGCATTTGGGAACTATTTGTCTTCCTCGGCATAGGGAATCAAGAGAGAAATAAAAATGAGAGTCTTATTGGTGAAAACCCTTACGGGCACCATAAGGCAATGGTAAGTTGAGAGAAATAAAAATGAGAGAGTCTTATTAGTGAAAACCCTCACGGACACCATAAGGCGATAGTGAGCCGAGAGAAAATGAAAAAATCTTGTTGGCTAAAACCCTTCAAGGTGCCACTAGCCGATGGGGTCTTAAATGCAATTGACCTAAGAAAGTGACTCAGTTTCAAGGCCATTAACTCAACAACAATGGGTAGAAAGTTTGGATGAAAGGATCAAGCTGCTTAATCCAAAATGCATGGCATAATCATTAGTGTTGACAATTATTTTTAGATGAATTTTTTTTTTCTTTTTTTTAAAAAGGGACATTCATTGTCTTTTCTTTCTTCTCTTTATTTTAATTTTATCTTTCTTGAGTCAGTTATCAAAACAAAAATTGTCATTCTTTTTTTTTGTTTCTTGTCTTTGATTCAAGTCCGTGTCAAAACAAGTGAGAAAAGATTTCAAAACTGGCTACCAGCTTCTTTAATTTCACAAAGCAAGACAAAAGCTAGAACATGAAAGAGACATTATTGTGAACCCAAAAAGGGCATGCAGAAATTTTTGTCAACAGAGAAGTAGGGGAACTCATGGACATACTAAGGTTCAAAAGGTTTATTTGAGAAACACGACAAAGCAGAAATACTGTGTTTGTTTCAGAGTCACTCTTGATAACCTGAGTTTGAGTCAATGATACAGAAAATTAATGACATATGCTAATGGTTGGAAGAAAAGCTAAATGTGACGGGGGAAAGAGCAATTGCCTCAAAAGCCAAAGCCACAAACTAGACACCATGTTTTTAAACTCACAAGTTTTCTTTGTATGTAATAGGAATACATGTTGCATTCAGATCAAGGATTTCAGAGCCTAAACATCATAGGCCGTAATTTCTCACCTCAACAAATGCAAGAGGCAAGGTTGCTGCACAGGTTTGGTAATCAAAACCATGGTAAAATTCATAATTCAAGATCTCTAGGAGACACATTTCCTTGTTTTGGTAATTCAAGCAGCTTTGGTAAGGAGACGCACTTCATTGTTTTGATAATTCAAACAACATTGATAAGGAAATACACTTCCTTGATTGGGTAATTTGAATTTTTCTTCTTAGGTAATGCACTTCCTAACTTAAGTCTTAATTCCTAGAAGACGTACCTTTTAGTCGAGTCATCCCCTTTGATTCCTATAAGATGTACCTTTTTGTTGAGTCATCCCCTTTGATTTCTATAAGATGTACCTTTTAGTCGAGTCATTCCTATTGATTCCTATAAGACGTACCTTTTAGTCGAGTCATCCCTTTTAATTCCTAGAAGACATACCTTTTAGTCGAGTCATCCCCTTTGATTCCTATAAGACGTACCTTTTAGTCGAGTCATTCCTTTGATTCCTATAAGACGTGCCTTTTAGTCAAGTCATCCCTTGATTCCTATAAGACGTACCTTTTAATCGAGTCATCCCCTTTGACCCCTAAAAGACGTACCTTTTAGTCGAGTCATTCCCTTTGGTTCCTCTAAGACGTACCTTTTAGTCGAGTCATCCCCTTTGACCCCTAGAAGACGTACCTTTTAGTCGAGTCATCCCCTTGGATTCCTATAAGACGTACCTTTTAGTCGAGTCATCCCCTTTGATTCCTATAAGACGTACCTTTTAGTCGAGTCATCCCCTTTGATTCCTATAAGACGTACCTTTTAGTCGAGTCATCCCCTTTAACCCCTAGAAGACGTACCTTTTAGTTGAGTCATTTCCTTTAATTCCTATAAGACGTACCGTTTAGTCGAGTCATCCCCTTTGATTCCTATAAGACGTACCTTTTAGTTGAGTCATTTCCTTTGATTCCTAGTAGACGTACCTTTTAGTCAAGTCATTTCCCCTGATTCCTATAAGACGTACCTTTTAGTCGAGTCATCCCCTTTGATTCCTATAAGACGTATCCTTTATTCGAGTCATCCCCTTTGATTCCTAGAAGACGTACCTTTTAGTTGAGTCATTTCCCTTGATTCCTATAAGACGTACCTTTTATTTGAGTCATCCCCTTTGATTCCTATAAGACGTACCTTTTAGTCGAGTCATCCCCTTTGACCCCTAGAAGACGTACCTTTTAGTCATTTCCTTTGATTCCTATAAGACGTACCTTTTAGTCAAGTCATCCCCTTTGATTCCTATAAGACGTACCTTTTAGTCGAGTCATCCCCCTGGATTCCTATAAGACGTATCTTTTAGTCGAGTCATTCCAATTAACTCATAGAAATTGTATTTCTTTATTTGGGATAATTATTTTTTCTGTTTTGATGTGATTTCAGGAGTATGCCCGAAGCACAGGGCGAATAAATGGAAAACCAAGCAACAAGGTGAAGAAATTGAAAGTTAAATAGATTTAAAAATAGCAAGTCAGGAGCCCGCCTGTAGAATAGGGTGCAGAAGTTGAAAGCATGGCAACAAGTTGATGAAATAGCAAGTCAGGAACCCGCCTGGAGAACATGGTGAAGAAATTGAAAGGCAAGCAACAGGTTGAAAGAAATTACAAATCAGGAGCCCGCCTGAAGAATAGGCTGATAAAAGTCGGGTCAAAAGCCAACAGAAGTTGTATAGATAGGATTTTTGTAATTTCATTTATGTTTTAACTTGTAATTTTCATTTTTTGATGTAAGGACAGAGCCGCGGATCGAAACCTCGATGGAACCTCACTCGACTCTCCAACTCGGTATAGTCCACTTCTCTTCCAATCCATTGAAATGCCTGTGACTTGATTCTCTCATAATTTGGGTAGGAAGGATGTCATAAGTCAAGACCCGGTTGTCCTTCTTCCTTCTGTTTCTTTCTTTGAATAATGGTCGGGTCAAAATTTGGTCTCGCTGTCTACTTCTTTGTATGAAAATACTTCGTGTTTACATTCAAAGGGGGCATGATATAGACACCTAATTTTGTCCCTCCCGAAGTCTAATTTTATTCATTTTTAGTTCACCTTACCATGTGTCCAACCCCATGTAATTATATCCCACAAAAATACAAAAATAAACAAAAAATACCTCTAACTAATTTATCTTATCCTAATAACCTACCCAATCTAAAGCTTCCACCTACCCTAACTACCCATGTGATTCCCCCCCTCCTTTTTCTTGTCCACAAAGAAAGAATATATGGGGGACCCACCAAAATTCCCACATCATAACAAATCCATGCTCATTATAAAAGAAAAATTCTAAGAAGAAAAAGGGGGATCATTCTTTGATCTTCATCTTCTCCACAATAACGAGAATCACCAAATAATCTTCCTCACAAGAACAAGAACAACAAAGACAAAAAAAAAAAAAAACTAATCGGTGAACAGTAACCGGTGAACAGTACCGGTGAACAGTGACGGCGTGAAAAGTGACGGTGAACGGGTCATTATTTGTCGAGTTGGTTTGTTGGTGTTAAGGTTCGGCTCGAGGTTTCCGGGTGCGGACTCTCTTTATTCGAATAACATTGAGTTTGAAAGCTTCAAATTTAAGGTCCAATTCTTTCTTCTCTTATATTTAATTCTTATGTGATTGTGATTGCGTGTGATTCGATACCGTGGTTTGTTTGCTGATGTGAACTGTTGGTGACATTTGGGTGTGTGATGTGCTAAGCTTGATTGGTGAATTTTCGTTATTCTCGATTGGTGGATTGTGTATTGCAATGGGTTAATCACGTGGTTAAAAATGAATTAAGGTGGAGATTAAAAATGGAGGAAAATGAATATTGATTAATTTTGATGTATTGATATTGTTAAACATGATAGAATTGTGATATGTTGAATTTGGTAGGCAAACGTAGGCCGGTTAGGCAAATTTAGGAATAACGATTTATTGGAGTGTTTGAATATGTGTGTGAATGGTACTTTCTACTTTACTGCACGAAAAGTTTAAATTGTACTCATTTGGCCGGGGAATGCCCCGAAGGATATGTATTGATTTATCCGGGGAATGCCCTGAAGTAGCATGTACGCAAAGGAGGCTCATGATCAAGGCTCGGAACGTCGGGTGGAGTTTAGTTTAGGATTAGTTTACAATAGAATAGGTTTTATATTTCAACACCTCTTTTATTTTGGATTGTATAATTTGGACTGAACATTATTTTTGTTTGTTTTGAGTTTTGTGTGATTTAATTGTTTGCTTGTTTTGTGTGTTTATGTGGTTTGTACATTTGTAATGTTAAATTAGCCGATACGCTCCAACAAGCGACCGTGGTCGAACCACGGGATCGAGGGGTGCCTTACACCTTCCCCTCAGTCAACAGAATTCCTTAGCCGAAATCTCTGTTCGTAAACCGGTTTAAAGAGTCAAATGGTTTCGAAAAGGATTTTTTAATGGTGACTTGGCACACCAGATTATGCCAAGTGGCGACTCTGATTTTGAATGTAAAAACAATCTTTTTTCGGAACCAATCTTCATTTTGTCACTTTAATAAAAAACTCTTTCAAACCTTAAAATACATATCTTTTTTGGAGTCGAAAAAGTGGTGTGACACCCGCAACGTAGGCTTCAAGAAGAACATATTATTTTCGCATATAGAGGTACGTGGGGTTATCCTAAAAAAATCTCATGGGCTTAAAATTCATGTTTTAATAATGGAGGTTTTGAAATTACGAATATAATCATGTTTTACAAGTTTCAATGATATTGATTTGGTCTTTAGGCCTCTCCCCGAAGTGATTTGTTATATTATATATGTACATGCAGGTGTTTTGAAAAAATGATAACTTGAGAGCATGAATTATATGGAATCCCTCTCTTGTTATGATTTTGTTTTAAATTTTCATATGACGTGAATTGTTTGAAAAGCATGACATGAAATATTTTGAAAATTGTTATGATTAGATATGATTTTGACTTGCAAGAAAAGGGTTGTTTATGTTGAAATATGTTGAACATAATGGTTGAATGAAAGAATGATGTGATGCTGATGACTTGCAAGTTGGGTATGACGATACCCTACAGAATATGATATGTGATTGAATTAAATGATGTTTGAATGCATTGATTTTACATGAGATAGGTGGTTGCGCGAAGAAGGCGTTTGAGTTAAAGGGCTCATCGCTGGAAACCGTGTTTTCCGACAAGGGAAATTGGTACCCTGCTTTGTGATCTTGTGTACCTGATATATATTATCCCAATTTGAGACTAGGGTTAGGAGCCCTTCTTTGTGATCTTGTGCACTACCATACTTTATTGGGTTGAGACACCCTGCTGTGTGATCATGTGTGTCTTCCCCTCATTTATACTCTAATCTCGGCGGCAACCGAGGTTTGACAGTTGGTGTAAATGTGATATTGTAGGGATGCCACCTAGCTCAGTTGCATTGCATTGTTGTTGGGAATTTATTACATTATGCCCATGTATTTTCAAATGATTTGATACGAAACTACTTTATAATGGCTCTCACCTACATTCTCGTAAAAATATTGTATTTATTTTTGGATTTATCTGCATACAAATATATTTGCATTGACCATCTTCCCTCCTATGTTCGGAGGCACAGTCTAGGGGTCCAGAAAATCAGTAGATTCTCAGGCAGATTTGCAGAGTCACTTGGTGAGCCTTCTATATTCCGGAAGGCCTGATTCTCGGGCAGTTTTATTTATCATTTAGTAGTTTTGGGTCTACTAGAGGCCTTGTCCTAGATTTCGGACAGTTATTTGTTTATGTCATGTAGTAGAGATTTCCCATACGGTTGTTCAGATGTCGATAGATGTTGTGGGACATTATTTCCCCTTTTTTGATTTCATTTGATTTATGACCATGTTTCCGTAATGTTGTGTATCTTCCGCATATTTTACTATCATACGAATTATGTGCATGATTACCAGATAGATAGGGGTGTTTCGGGCCTTCATGGTTTGGAATGCTCGTCACAGCCAAGGCCCCGGTTCGGGTCGTGACAAACTTGGTATCAAAGCATAGTTTAGGGTCCCAGGGTGTCTACAAAATTGCATTGGGTAGAGTATGTTTTATGGGTGTGTAGCGCGCCACACTTATAAGCAGGAGGCTACCAGGCGTTTAGGAAATGTTTCCCTTCTTTGGGAATTAGTTTGTGCTTCGGAGTCAAGTCTATTCCTAATCAGTGATCTTTTGTCTTACAGAAATAACAGTCATGCCTCCTCGTCAAAATACTAATCAGAGTGCTCAGAATAATGAAGTCTGTCCCTCTCATGGGATGAGGACACATAACACAGCTTTCTCTCCCGACCCTGTCCCTACTCCAGGATTCCTTCCAGTCCCAACAAGTCTACTCACGATCCACGGACTAATATGAATCGTCCCCCGACTTAGCAGGGGAATATATCAAACACAGAGTTCAGAAAATCTATTCACATGTTAACATAGTAGGTGGATGCACAGACTCAACGATAAGAAGATACTGGGTCTGCATCTGTTTATTTTGAAGCAATATAGGTGAGCAAATTCATAAGGATGACTAAATTCACAGGTACTAAAATAGAAGAGGATCCGTAAGAATTTGTAGACGAGATAGAAAAGATCTTCAAAGTGATGCATGTTGATGACGTAGAAGCGGTAGAATTGGTTGTGTATCAGCTAAAAGAGGTGGTGAATCAGTTGTACAAGGATTGGGAAGATGCAAAGGGAGACAATGCTGAGCCCTCGGTATGGAATGAGTTTGTAGTTGCTTTCCTTGACCGGTTCTTCCCTTTAGAGTTGCAGAAGGCAAAGGCTGAGGAGTTCATGAACCTTAAGCAGGTTAAGATGTGTGTTCAGGAGTATACTCTAAAATTCAATCAGCTAGACCATTATGCTCCTGAGATGACGAGTAGTATGAGGTCCCGAATGAGGAAGTTTACGTCCGTCCTTTCAGATGATATGATGCTTGAGTGACAAGGAGATATGCCGAACAAGGATTTGGACTTTTCTAGGTTGACAATTCATATGAAACAGGTAGAAGAGAAAAAAAATATTTCTGAAGCTAGGGAGATAGAAAGACAGGCGGAAAGAGCCAGATCTGCTGACCCGGGTCATAGTCAGCCTCAAAGCGGTAAGTGGGGAAATAAATGGAAGATGAAGAAGATTTAGGGTAATGCACAGTCTGCTTCTAGTGCCCCAGCACCCCGACCACCAGCAGACAGACGATCTCAGAGTCTCTAGACTCATCATGGATCCAGAGCCCCAGATACTCAGTCGCAGGGCAGTGTGTTCCAGCAGCATCATTATTATCCATGGTGTGAGATTTGTGGAAAGAATCACCCAGGGAGGTGTTATTTAGAGGGGCAAAATTATTAAACTTGTGGAAAGGTGGGTCACCATCAAAGAGATTGCCCTTGTGCTGGAGGAAATGCGGGGGGAGGGGGGGGGCTAAGCCCCAAGCCTCCTGCACGGATCCTCCTCCCTAGCATGACCCTTCAGCTGTCGGGAGCGGTCGTAACCGGTTATATGCTTTGACTAACCGCCAAGAGGCGGAAGCTTCACCAGATATTATCACCAGTTCGTTACGAATATTTTCTCGTGATGTTTATGTATTTCTTGATCCCGAGTCTACCTTATCTTATGTAACCCCTTATGTGGCTGTTGGTTTTGGGTTTGAGCCCGAAGTTATTGTAGAACCGTTCACTATTTCCACTCCTGTAGGTGATTTTATTATTGCTAGAAGGGTGTATAGAAATTGTGTTGTGTCTATTCTTAGCTGGGATACTGTGGCAGACCTTATAGAACTTGATATGGTAGATTTTGATGCTATCCTTGGGATGTACTGGCTCCATTCGTGTTACACCACACTTGATTGCAGAACCCCGAAAGGTTACTTTTTCTTTCCTGAATGAGTCATCAATAGAGTGGGCAGGAAATTCTGTGGCACCTAGAGGTCTCTTTATCTCATATCTGAGATCCCAAAAGCTCATCTCCAGAGGTTGTATGTATCATCTAATTTGAGTAAAAGATTCCAGGGTTGAAAATCATCCTCTTCAGTCGGTCCCTGTAGTAAATGAGTTTCCAGAAGTCTTTCCCGAAGATCTCCCAGGGATACCACCTGATAGGGAGATAGATTTTGGCATTGATGTGTTACCAAACACTCGTCCTATTTCTATTCTACCATATAGAATGGCTCCCGCAAAACTAAAAGAGTTGAAAGAACAGCTCGCAGACCTCCTAGACAAAGGCTTTATTCATCCTAG
This sequence comes from Capsicum pubescens, assembly GCA_030864215.1. Lineage (NCBI taxonomy): Eukaryota > Viridiplantae > Streptophyta > Magnoliopsida > Solanales > Solanaceae > Capsicum > Capsicum pubescens. Next base: position 293,225,208 of record CM061549.1, read on the forward strand.
TGTTTCCCAATGGGGTGCACCCGTACTTTTTGTTTGAAAGAAGGACGGGTACCTTCGTATGTGCATAGACTATCGCTAGTTGAATAATGTTACTATCAAAAACAAATATCCTCTTCCGAGGAGTAATGATCTCTTTGACCAGCCTCAGGGTGCTAGGTGTTTTTCAAAAATAGACCTTCATTTGGGTTATCATCAGTTGAAGGTTAGGGAGTCAGACATTCCCAAAATAGACTTCCGAACCTGCTATGGTCGCTATAAGTTCTTATTCATGTCCTTCGGGTTGACTAACGTCCCTGCAACCTTCATGGATCTTATGAATAGGGTGTTCCGTCAGTTTCTAGACTTGTTCGTCATAGTGTTCATTGACAATATTCTGATCGATTCCAAAAGTGAGGAGGACCATGCCAATCACCTCCAAATTATCCTTCAGACCCTTAAGGATCATCAGTTATATGCTAAGTTCTCCAAATGTGAATTATGGCTGGATGCTATTACTTTCTTGGGGTATATTGTGTCTAGTGACGGGATTAGAGTGGATCCCCAAAAGATTGAGGCATTGAGAAAATGGCCCAGACCCACGACTCCAACCGATATTCGGAGCTTCTTGGGCCTCTCGGGTTATTACAGAAGATTCGTAGAGAGTTTTTCTTCCATAGTTGCTACGCTCACTAAATTGACTCAGAAAAAGGTAAAGTTTGTATGGTCTGACTTGTGCGAAAATAGTTTTGAGAAATTGAATGATAAGCTGACTACTGCTCCTATTTTGACTCTTCCCGAGGGTGTAGATGGTTTTGTGGTATACTGTGATGCGTCCCGTGTGGGACTTGGTTATGTTTTAATGCAGCATAGTAAGGTGATAGCTTATGCATCTAGGCAATTAAAGGTGCATGAGAAAAATTACCCCACTCATGACTTGGAGTTAGTGGTCGTGGTGTTTGTACTTAGAATCTGGAGGCATTATCTCTATGGAGTGCATGTTGATATTTATACTGACCACAAAAGTTTGCAGTATGTTTTCTCGTAGAAAGAATTGAACCTCAGGCAGAGGCGTTGGATAGAGCTCTTAAGAGACTATGATATGAGCCTGCATTACCATCCGGGCAAGGAAAATGTTGTAGCCGACGCTCTCAGCAGGTTGTCTATGGGAAGTCTTTCTCATGTTGAAGAAGGGAAGAGAGGTATGGTGAAGGATATTCACCACCTTGCAAATCTGGAAGTGCGACTCTTAGATTCCAAAGATGGAGGGGTGATCATTCATGAGATAGCTATGTCATCCCTATGTGCTGAAGTTAAAGAGAAGCAAGTTGAAGATCCCATCTTGATTCAAATCAAGAAAGATGTGGGTCAACAAAAGGTAATGACGTTTAAAATTGGTGGTGATGGTATTCTAAGATATCAGGGTAGGTTGTGCATTCCAAATGTTGATGGACTGCGAAAAAGAATCCTTAATGAGGCTCACACTTAGAGGTACGTTGTTCACCTAGGCTCTACTAAGATGTACCATGATCTAAAAACTTTGTATTGGTGGAATAACATGAAACGCGATGTAGCTGATTTTGTTTCCAAGTGTTTGAATTGTCAACAAGTAAAGGTAGAACATTTGAGGCCAGGAGGTACTTCCCAAGAGATAGCTCTTTCCTTATGGAAATGGGAGATGATAAATATAGACTTCATTACAGGACTTCCGAAGTCCCGAAAACAGTATGACTCCATTTGGGTGATTGTAGATCGGTTGACAAAGTCAGCCCACTTTTTGCCCGTGCAGACTAATTATTCGGGAGACTATTATACGAAGTTGTACATTGAGAAAATAGTCTGTTTGCATGGAGAACCTGTCTCCATTATATACGATCGAGGTACGCAGTTCTCTTCTCAGTTTTGGAAGTTTTTTCCAAAGGGTTTAGGTACCCAGGTGAACTTAAGCACTGTATTTCATCCTCAAACCGATAGGCAAGACGAACGCACCATTCATACCCTTGTGTATATGTTGAGGGCTTATGTAATAGATTTCAAAGGTAGTTGGGTAGATCATTTTCCGTTGGTTGAGTTCGCTTACAATAACAGCTACCATGCCGGTATTAAGATGGAACCGTTTGAAGCATTGTATGAGAGGAGATGCAGGTCTCCTATAGGTTGCAATGAAGTTGGTGAGACGTGGTTGTTTGGGCCTGATCTTGTTCATCAGGCAATGGAAGATGTGAAACTAATCAGAGAACGACTTAAGATAGCTCAGAGTCGTCAAAAATCCTATGCCGACGTTAGAAGAAGAGAGTTAGAGTTTGAGGTTGGAGATTGGGTATTCCTTATAGTTTCTCCCATGAAGGGATTTATGCAATTTGGGAAGAAAGGTAAGTTGAGTCCTCGCTATGTAGGACCATACCAGATTATAAAAATAATAGGTGAAGTTGTATACGAGTTAGAGTTGCCTGAAAATTTGGGTTCTGTTCACCCGGTATTCCATATATCTATGTTGAAGAAGTGCATTGGAGATCATTCTTTAGTGTTACCTATTGGAGAAATCAACGTGACCGATTCCTTGTCTTATGAAGAAAAGTTTGTAGCAATCCTACGTCGTCAAGTTAGGAAGCTGAAGAGCAAAGAAATATCCTTAGTTAAGGTGTTGTGGCGGAATTAGAAAGTGTAAGAAGCAACTTGGGAATCAGAAAACGACATGAGAGTTAGATACCCAAGCCTATTTGATCTGATGAATGGTGAGATAAAAGGTACAATTCTGATGTCTTCTTTTCTATATCTAAGTATACTTGAAATCGTGCGTGACTGTATTCTGTGTCATCATTCAAGGATGAATGATCCCAAGGGGGGGATAATGTAACGCCCCGTAAAAGTCTTGCATATACTAGCTCCAAGTGGTGTTGTTTTGAACTTGAAAGCTTGAAAATATTCTAAGTGTTGAAAGACTTAGACTCATTTTTATGTAGTAACCTTCGGGGATTTTATTTCCAACCTTCCCGACGTCCGTTTTTAGATTTTCTTGTTGCGTTGCAATGGGGCAAGGTTGTAGTACGTCTCGGAAGAGTTTCAGAATTTTTAGACGAGCTTAAGGTCAAGTTTGGATTTCCATTCCAGTAGCACCACGTGATTAACCCACGCCGCCCGCTGGATCGCCTGGCCTGGAAGGTAGCCCGCGATAGAGCGGGCGACACTTGCTAAAAAGCGGTGCTCTAGAGCCTGTGTCGCCTGCTAGATCATCCCAGGCCAAACTGTTCAGCCCATCCGGAAAATTAATGGCATTTTGGTAATTGTCCAATCCCCCATCAACTTAAACACGGGATTTAATTCCTCAAACAACAAAATAGAGTCTCATTCACCAAAATTACTCAAGAACTCTCTCAAGGGTTTCAAAATAAAAATCCTAATAGATCGAGATTCAATCGTGTGTTTTCAAAACAAATTGAAGATTTGAAATTCCCGCAACGTAGGGTTCACGAGGCACCTATTATTTTCACATATAGAGGTACGTGGGGTTATCCTAAAAAATCTCATGGGATTAAAATTCATGTTTTAATAATGGGGGTTTTGAAATTATGAATATAATCATGTTTTACAAGTTTCAATGATATTGATTTGGTCTTTAGGCCTCTCCCCGAAGTGATTTGATATATTATATATGTACATGCAGTTGTTTCGAAAAGATGATAACATGAGAGCATGAATTATATGGAATCCCTCTCTAGATATGATTTTATTTAAAATTTTCATATGATGTGAATTGTTTGAAAATCATCTTGAAAAGCATGACATGAAATATTTCGAAAATTTTTATGATTGGATATGACTTTGACTTGCAAGAAGAGGGTTGATTATGTTGAAATATGTTGAACATAATGGTTGAATGAAAGAATGATGTGATACTGATGACTTGCAAGTCGGGTATGATGATACCCTACAGAATATGACATGTGATTGAATTAAATAAAGTTTGAATGCATTGATTTTACATGAGATAGGTGGTTTCCCGAAGAAAGCATTTGAGTGAAAGGGCTCATCGTTGGAAACCGTGTTTGCCGACAAGGGAAATTGGTACCTTTCTTTGTGATCTTGTGTACCTGATATATATTATCCCAATTTGAGACTATGGTTAGGATCCCTGCTTTGTGATCTTGTGCACTACCATACTTTATTAGGCCGAAACACCTTGCTGTGTGATATTGTTTGTCTTTCCCTCACTTATACTCTAATCTCGGCGGCAACCGAGGTTTGACAGTTGGTGTAAATGTGATATTGTAGGGTATGCCACCTATCTCATTTGCATTGCATTGTTGTTGGGAAATTATTACATTATGCCTATGGGTTTTCAAATGATTTGATACGAAATTTCTTTATAATAGCTCTCACCTACATTCTCGTAAAAATATTATTTTTTTGTTTTGGATTTCTCTGCGTACCAGTACATTTGTATTGACCCCCTTCCCTCCCAGGTTCGGAGGCACAGTCTAGGGGTCCAAAAAATCAGTAGATTCTCAGGCAGATTTGCAGAGTCACTTGGTGAGCCTTCAATATTTTGGAAGGCCTGATTGTCGGGCAGTTTTATTTATCATTTAGTAGTTTTGGGTCTACTGGGGCCCTTGTCCCAGTTTTCGAATAGTTATTTGTTTCAGCCATGTAGTAGACATTTTGCAGACGGTTGTTCAGATGTCGATAGTTGTTGTGGGACATTATTTCCCCTTTGTTGATTTCATTTGATTTATGAACATGTTTCCGTAATGTTGTGTATCTTCCGCATATTCTATTATCATATGAATTATGTGCATGATTACTAGATAGATAGGGGTGTTTCGGGCCTTCATGGTTCGAAATGCTCGTCACAGCCAGGGCCCCGTTTCGGGTCGTGACAAACTTGGTATTAAAGAATGGTTCATGGTCCCAGGGTATCTGCGAAATCGCGTTGGGTAGAGTCTTTTTTATGGATGTGTAGTGCGCCACACTTATAAGCAGGCGGCTACCAGGCATTTAGGAAATAACAGTCATGTCTCCTCGTCGCAATACTAATCAGAGTGCTCAGAATGATAAAGTCCGTCCCTCTCATGGGATGAGGACGCATAACAAATCTCCCTCTCCAGACCATGTCCTTACTTCAAGAGTCCCTCCAGTCCAAACCAGTCCACCTCGGGCTCCACGGACCAATATGAACCATCCCACGACATCGCAGGGGAATATATCAAATGCAGAGTTCAGACAATCTATTCACATGATAACACAGTTGGTGGTTGCACATACTCAGCGGTCAGAAGATACTGGGTCTGCATCTGTTACTTCTGAAGCTACACGGGTGAGCCAATTCATGAGGATGACCAAATTCACAGATACTAAAGTAGAAGAGGATCCACAGGAATTTGTAGATAAGATGGAAAAGATCTTCAAAGTGATGCATATTGATGAAGTAGAAGGGGTAGAATTGGCCGTGTATCAGCTAAAAGAGGTGGAGAATCAGTGGTATAACGATTGGGAAGATACAAAGGGCGACAATGCTGAGCCCTCGGTATGAAATGAGTTTGTATATGCTTTTCTTGACCGGTTCTTCCCTTTAGAGTTGTGGGAGATAAAGGTTGAGGAGTTCATGAAACTTAAGCAGGGTAAGATGAGTGTTCAGGAGTATACTCTAAAATTCTATCAGCTGGCCTATTATGCTCCTGAGATGATGAGTAGTATGAGGGCCCGAATGAAGAAGTTTGCGTCCGGCCTTTCAGATGATCTGGTGCTTGAGTGCCAGGGAGTTATGCTGAACAAAGAGTTGGACTTTGCTAGGCTGAAAGTTCATATGCAATAGGTAGAGGAGGAGAAGAAGAAAATTTCTGAAGCTAGGGAGAAAGAAAGACAGGCAAAAAGAATTGGATCTGCCGACTAGGGTCACAGTCAGCCTCAATACGGTAAGTGGGGAAATAAATGGTAGAAAAAAAAGAATTGGGGTAATGCACAATGTACTGCCAGCGCCTAGACCACCAGCAGATAGACAATCTCAGAGTTTCCAAACTCATCAAGGATCCAGAGCCCCAGATACTCAATCGCAGGGCAGTGTGGCCTAGCAGTGTCGTACTTATCCGCGGTGTGAGACTAGTGGAAAGAATCACCCAGTAAGGTGTTATTTTGAGGGGAGAATTTGTTATTCTTATGTCAAGGTGGGTCACCTTCAGAGAGATTGCCCTTCTGCTAGAGGAAATGAGGGGGTGACGCGCTAAGACCCAAGCCACCTCCACGGCTCCTCCTCCTAAGGGTGCCTCTTCAGCTGCCGGGAGCGATCGTAACCGGTTATATACTTTGACTAACCGCCAGGAGGCGGAAGCTTCACGAGATGTTGTCACCAGTACGTTACAAATCTTTTCCCGTAATGTTTATGTGTTTCTTGATCCCGAGTCTACCATATCTTATGTGACCCCTTATGTGGCTATTGATTTTGGGTTTGAGACCGAAGTTTTTGTAGAAACCTTCACTGTTTCCATACCTGTAGGTGATTCTGTTATTGCTAGAAGGGTGTATAGAAATTGTGTTGTGCCTATTCTTAGCCGGGATACTATAGCAGACCTTATAGAACTTGATATGGTAGAATTTGATGCTATCCTTGGGATGGATTGGCTCCATTCGTGTTATGCCACACTTGATTGCAGAACCCGGAACGTTACTTTTTCCTTCCTGAATGAGTCATCAATTGAGTGGGCAGGGAATTCTGTGGCACCTAAAGGTCACTTTATCTCTTATCTTAGAGCCTGAAAGCTTATCTTCAAAGGTTGTATGTACCATCTAATACGAGTAAAAGATTCTAGGGTTGAAAGTCTTCCTCTCCAGTCAGCACCTGTAGTGAATGAGTTTCCAGAAGTCTTTCCCGAAAATCTCCCAAGGATACCACCTGATGGGGTGATAGATTTTGGCATTGATGTGTTACCATACACTCGTCCTATTTCCATTCCTCCATATAGAATGGCTCTCACAGAACTGAAAGAGTTAAAAGAATAGCTCGCATACCTCCTAGACAAATGATTTATTTTTCCTAGTGTTTCCCCATGGGATGCACCTGTACTTTTCATGCGAAAGAAGGATGGGTCCTTTCGTATGTGCATAGACTACCGCCAGATGAATAAGGTCACTATTAAACACAAATATCCTCTTTCTATAATAGATGATCTTTTTTACCAGTTTCAGGGTGCTAAGTGTTTTTCAAAAATAGACCTTCGTTCGGGCTATCATCAGTTGAAGGTTAGGGAGTCAGACATTTCCAAAATAGCCTTCCGAACCCAATATGGTCACTATGAGTTCTTAGTCATGTTCTTCGGGCTGACTAATGCCTCTGCAGCCTTCATGGATCTTATGAATAGGGTGTTCCATCAGTTTCTAGATTTGTTCGTCATAGTGTTTATTAACGATATTATGATCTATTCTAAAAGTGAGGAAGACCATGCCAATCACCTCCAAATTATCCTTCAGACCCTTAAGGATCATCAGTTATATGCTAAGTTCTCCAAATGTGAATTCTTGCTGAATGCTATTGCCTTGTGGGGCATATTGTATCTAGTGACGGGATTAGAGTGGATGCCCAAAAGATTGAGGAAGTGAAAAAAAGGCCCAGAACCACGACTCCAATCGATAATCGGAGCTTCTTGGGTCTGGCGGGTTATTACAGAAGGTTTGTAGAGAGTTTTTCTTCCATAGCTGCTCTGCTCACTAAATTGACTCAGAAAAAGGTGAAGTTTGTGTGGTCTGATTTGTGTGAAAATTATTCTGAGAAGTTGAAAGACAAGCTGACTACTTCTCCTGTTTTGACTCTTCTCGAGGGTGTAGATGGTTTTGTGGCATACTGTGATGCATCCCGTATGGGACTTGGTTGTGTACTAATGCAATATGGTAAGGTGATAGCTTATGCATCTAGGCAGTTAAAGGTGCATGAGCAAAATTACCCCAATCATAACTTGTAGTTAAAAGCCGTGGTGTTTGTACTTAGAATCTAGAGGCATTATCTCTATGGAGTGCATGTTGATATTTATACTGACCACAAAAGTTTGCAGTATGTTTTCTCGTAGAAAGAATTGAACCTCAGGCAGAGGCGTTGGATAGAGCTCTTAAGAGACTATGATATGAGCCTGCATTACCATCCGGGCAAGGCAAATGTTGTAGCCGACGCTCTCAGCAAGTTGTCTATGGGAAGTCTTTCTCATGTTGAATAGGGGAAAAGAGGTATGGTGAAGGATATTCACCGCCTTGCAAATCTGGGAGTGCGACTCTTAGATTCCAAAGATGGAGGGGTGATCGTTCATGAGATAGCTATGTCATCCCTATGTGCTGAAGTTAAAGAGAAGCAAGTTGAAGATCCCATCTTGATTAAAATCGAGAAAGATGTGGGTCAACAAAAGGTAATGACGTTTGAAATTATTGGTGATGGTATTCTGAGATATCAGGGTAGGTTGTGCATTCCGAATGTTGATGGACTGCGGAAAAGAATCCTTTATGAGGCTCACACTTAGAGGTATGTTGTTCACCCAGGCTCTACTAAGATGTACCATGATCTGAAAACTTTGTATTGGTGGAATAACATGAAACGTGATGTAGCTGATTTTGTTTCCAAGTGCTTGAACTGTCAACAAGTGAAGGTAGAAGATTTGAGGCTAGGAGGTACTTCCCAAGAGATAGCTCTGCCTTTATGGAAGTGGGAGATGATAAATGTAGACTTCATTATAGGACTTTCGAAGTCCCAAAACCAGTATGACTCCATTTGGGTGATTGTAGATCGGTTGACAAAGTCAGCCCACTTTTTCCCCGTTTGGACTAATTATTCGGGAGACGATTATGTGAAGCTATACATTGAGGAATGTATGACGATACCCTACAGAATATGATATGTGATTGAATTAAATGAAGATTGAATGCATTGATTTTACATGAGATAGGTGGATGCCCGAAGAAGGCATTTGAGTGAAAGGGCTCATCGCTGGAAACCGTGTTTGCTGACAAGGGAAATTGGTACCCGGCTTTGTGATCTTGTGTACCTGATATATATTTTCCCACTTTGAGACTATGGTTAGGAGCCCTGCTTTGTGATCTTGTGAACTACCATACTTTATTAGGTCGAGACACCCTGCTGTGTGATCTTGTGTGTCTTCCTCTCACTTATACTCTAATCTCGGCGACAACTGAGGTTTGATAGTTGGTGTAAATATGATATTGTAGTGTATGCCACCTATCTCAGTTGCATAGAATTGTTGTTGGGATTATTATATTATGCCCATGGTTTTCAAATGATTTGATACGAAATTTCTTTATAATTTCTCTCACCTACATTCTCATAAAAATATTGAATTTTTGTTTTGGATTTCTCTGCGTACCAGTACATTTTTATTGACCCCTTCCCTCCCAGGTTCGGAGGAACAGTCTAGGGGTCCAGAAAATCAGTAGATTCTCAGGAAGATTTGCAGAGTCACTTGGTGAGCCTTCTATATTCCGGAAGGCCTGATTGTCGAGCAGTTTTATTTATCATTTAGTAGTTTTGGGTTTACTGGGGGCCTTGTCCCAGATTTCAGATAGTTATTTGTTTCAGTCATGTAGTAGAGATTTTGCAGATGGTTGTTCAGATGTCGATAGATGTTGTGGGACATTATTTCCTGTTTGTTGATTTCATTTGATTTATGACCATGTTTCTGTAATGTTGTGTATCTTCTGCATATTTTATTATCATATTAATTATGTGCATGATTACCAAATAGATAGGGGTGTTTTGGGCCTTCATGGTTCGGAATGCTCGTCACGGACAAGGTCCCGGTTCGGGTCGTGACACCCCGCAAATTTTCATAGTCGTTAAAGCTCTTTTAAGTTTGCCAAGAGAATCTTAGAACTTAAAATTTGGCTAAGTGTTGGAAATTTTCCATTCCATAAGCCTTCGAAACTTTAATGAATTATTTCGTGACCTTTCCGACCTCCGATTCTTGATTTTCTTGTTGCGTTGCGATGGGGCAAGTCAAAAGTACATCCTGGATGAGTTTCGGAATTTTTCGGATAGCATAAGGAGGTGTTTCGATTTTAGAAAGAGTAACAAAAAGTGTTTAGCCCGCGTTGCCTAGGGTTCAGAACCGCTATAGGCGGGGCGCCACCCTGGCTTCCCCACCACGATAGCGAGGCTTCGCCCTGGGTACTCCCCCGGGCTAGGCCAGGTGACACGCTGTGGATCATCTTAGGCCAAATTTCAGTAGTTCTGTCCATTTTTCCATAGGGCAAAAGAGTCAAATTCTACCCCTATATAAGTCCTTAAACACGAGAGATTCAGCACATTGATACCCAAAGTATATTGCTTTCTCTCAATTTTCTCTCAAGAACAAGCTAAGATTTCAATTGGGGATTCAATTTCAAGAAAGTTTCTCCGTCAATCTTCGTAGAATCACGAACTAAGGTATGCATAGTGTTCATTCATGGATTTCTTTCATCCATGAAGCCGAAGAATCCTCTTTTAAATTATACATCATGATATTTATGTTGTGAATTGATTATGTTCATGTTGTTATGGTGCTATGACTTGCAAGATTGAATCTTTATCATGTTTTGATGAAACCATGTTAGTATAGGATTGAAATCCATGCATTTAGTGTTTTGTGATGTGTAATTGGATGGTTTAGCCTATGCCCTAAGTTGTGCATGTAAGGTGTTTGATAAAAGGTTTAAGAGAACAGAAATCATGCTTTACGACTAAATTGTGACTTGAACGACTGATGCATTACCCTTACGTTTACATGACTTCCATGATATTCCTATGTATTGAAATTGTTGTTGGATTGCTCATGTATTTGTCTTGTGTAATTATGCCATGTCTACATGCATTCCTATTCATGTACAAAATTATGATAACCATGTACTTTTGTAAATCCCCAACTTATTGTATTATGTGATGTTGATGTTGATCATGTATTCAAGAATGTCATGCCTTTTCAGTTTCCTTCTATCGAGTCTTGGGGGTACTTATACCCAAAAAATATAGTTGTGTGCCTAGAGCCAGTGTCATATTTTCACGATACTCTTAGTCAAGCCATGCTCAATAGAATTTAGTCAGTCTCATGACTCAGGAAAAACTCAGCAATCTCTGTAACTCAGAATTCTCAGTACTCGGTAATCCTTAGAAATCTCAGTCGGTTATCAGATCTCAATAGTATTCCGTCAGCCAAAGAAACTTAATGAATTCAATTTAGTTCAGCTAAATAATACCATCAATATCAGTTCAATTCAGTTCAGTTAATCAGTTCACTGTCTTTCAGATGAGAGTATGATTCAGCACCAAGCGAGCCTAGGGATGGGGGTTCACCCGCTGATAGGACTAAGATCCCTAGAAGCAATCCCTAAGTTCCAGAACTACGTAGCCAGCATAGGCACGAGATGTCACCCATTAGATAGGACTAACATACTCAGGGATCACCTTCTAGTATAGGACTGATCTCAGGGGTCACTCGCTAGTTTAGGACTAACCCCACAATAGTTGTCTTTACCAGTGGAAAACCCTTCCAACTGGGTTACAGGTTAGACCCCAATTAGCTTAGTATGGGGCATGTCGGTTAGATGACTACCTCCCGCAGTTTCAGTTTCAGTCTCAGTCTCAATAATGGAACTCATATAGTTCTACAGATTTCAGGACTGTCAGATACAGTCATTCAGTATAGTATGGAACTCAGCTAGTTCTATCAAAACTTAGACTGTCAGATACAGTCACTCAGTATAGTACAGAACTCAGCTAGTTCTATCAGAACTTAGACTGTCAGATACAGTCACACAGTACAGTACGGAACTCAACTAGTTCCATCAGAACTTAGACTGTCATGTACATTCTTTCCGTATCAGTATACCCATGTTATCAGTATTCGGATTCAAGACTGTTAGATACAGTCAATCAGATCAGTCTTCAAAGTCAGAATGATCGAAAACAATCATTTAGAGATTCATATCAGTAGACTCAGTAGTCAGATCTATCGTGACTTTAGTTACATTTACGTATTCATGCATGTACACGTTCATATTATTCAGTCAGTTAGTATAGTTCAAGCATATGAATCCCATGCATTCAGCCTACCTCACTTGTATACCTGTACATTCCAACGTATTGACACATTTACTCTATGTTGTTTTATTTTATGCCATAGGTTTAGAAGTACGAGCTCCAAAACACCAGTAGCAACCCAGTTTAGCAGTCAGAGTCAGCAGTGAGTCCTCATCTTTCGAGGACAGGATGATTACTTTATTATTTCAGTTTTTTTCAATTTATTTTAGTAGATGGAGTTAGTTGGGGATCTGTCCCATCAGCTCCTTATTCAGACAGTTAGAGGCTTTTCAGACTATCATGTTTCGGACAGTTTATTTCAATTGTTTTGGGTATTTCATACCCCACTCAGATGTTATGCTTTTATCATATTTGAACCTTACGGCCTTTTAGCCTTTATTTCCTCATTTATTACAGTATATTATGCAGTATTCAGGTACGGATATCAATCATGGATTAGTTTATGGTCCTTCAGAATCATGGTCACCGTGTAGCGTTCCGGATACTAGATTCGAGGCGTTACATATTGTCTATAATAAGGTCAAATATTTTTTTGTATATATATATATATATATATATATATATATATATATATATATATATATATAGTAAATGATGAGTCACCTTTTATAAAAATTCTGTATCCACCAGCAGATGTAACAACTCAAGATTAATTAGTTCTATGGACAATAGAATAAGAATTGTGGGAATTGTTGGAATATGTTTTAGTACTATTAATGGGGTTGTATACTTTACTTTACTGTTGTTAAAGTTTAAGGATTATTACTTTCTACGACAATCTTAAATTAATATATATATTTTTTTTTATTAATTATTAATCATCGTATTTCGCTTTTCGACAGTCAAATTAGGTCAACTTTGACTAATATTTTAAATTATATTTTCTCATCAAATTGACATGCAAAAGGTTCAACTTGGAGTATTTATCATTTAATTTTTTGAACAAAAAATTTTACATGTAAAATATTGAGTTTAATCTAATTTAACTTTGCTTTGAGAATTACTTAAATCGACTTTTGCAAAGAAAAACATGATAGCTAATTTGAAACAACTAAAGTAATAATAACTAGATCCACAATAATTATAATCATCCTAACTTAGCTTATTACGTTAAAAAAGAAAAAGAAAAAGATACTTTTATTATATGCATAAACTCCATAAATTATATATTGATACCAATGCTTTGATTCTTTCCTTATTTGTTTTTCTATATTCTTGTTTTACTCGTGCCTAATTAAAAATATTATTAAAAATGAAAATTGCCATTTTTTAGACTAGAAAAACACTTGAAATTTTAGAAAAAATCAACTCCAAGAAAAGAGTGGATAAAGAAAAAGATAATTTGTAATGAATATATGGAAATAATAACATATGTTAAGAAAGAGTAAGGAACTCTTTATTTTATTTTAACGTCTTTATTTTGATGTAATTAGTTAGAATGGTATTTATTTCACTTCTTATACGATTATAAATTCAAATTTTCCTTTCTTACTCTCAAGTTATTTTTTGCTCTTTTTTCTTGAAGTTGAATTCTCCTAAATTCAAAGTTTTCCCAGGACATATTCTTTCATATGGTAAACCCCCCACCCCCCACCCTCCCGCAACCCTCACCCCCACCGCTTCAAAATATGGTAATTCTTATTTTTAGTATAATGTGTACATTAATTGGCACTGGTAAAATAAGGAAAAAACTAAGAAATTGGTGTCTATATAGACAATGGAATATTACATTATATGCCTAGAGCAAATTGAGTTAGGCTTCTTCAATATTAACGTAAGTTTTCTTTCACTTTGAGTTAGATTAGTTCTTTACAAAAAAATTCTTAAGACTTACAATAATGTTGCTCTTCTAATTTGTTTTTAAATTTTTCACCTTTTCATCTACATCAATTTACAACTATAACTCTCTTTTTGGCTTAGTGTTCTCTTACATTGAATATTTTTTTTACATGAATCTAGTTTCAAAAGAGTGTTACTTTATCATCACAAGAAAAGTGCTACTTTTACTATGTTCGATATTTCATTAACTTTGTTACTTTTTCATTCAACAATGGTTCAATCTAGTTTGAACTGTACTAGACGTGAGAATGTCATCCTCAAAAACTAAATCAATTGACAAGAACTTGGAGAAGTTGGTAGATACGAGAGAACAAATACGCAAGCAAGAAACAGACCTTCGAAATTCTAATGTGCAGCAAGAAAGTGTGAAAGATAGATATGAGGCTACTAGTGATCTTTGGAAGTTAAAGGACAAGGAAGACAAGCAGTTAGACGAATTGGAGAAAAAAGGAATTCCTAAGAGAATGATATAACCTATTTATTTATTTACTATCTTTTAGTTATTAATAAAATATTTAGATGCTACTAATTAAGTTCAAGGATATATTTAGGTTGTAGGATTTTCAAGATTTGCTACTGGGAGTTTAAGTTTTATATATATTTCCATTATTGTCTTATATTTTGTTGTTCTATATTTATTATTTATGATTTCTGGATCACAATACTTGATTTTTGAGCAACAAAAAGAGAAAGCTATATTAATTAAGTCATTCACGTAACAAGTTTTTGTATGGCACAACGTACATCACCCAAATATTACAAAGTTAATCGGACTCGACAATAGTATCATTATTAGTAACAAATTCACAAAACAATACAAAACACCCCAACCTTAATAATCACACTCTTGAGGTATAACTTGAGAAATATCTTCAAATACCAAACCAAAATCCAAAAAAATCCATACTATCTATAATATATAAGGTCCAATATTTTTACAAATGTATAATAAATGATGAACTGTAAACACTTTATACTCTCCAGACTTCATTTTGTGCGAATATACTGGATATGTTATTTTTATTTATTTGAAAGATTTTTTGTATTTTCTCTTGAGGAAACAAGAAGTGGATATTGTTGTTAATTTAGATTGAGTTATTAATTGATGAGTATTTCTGTTTGCATGGAATGTGCTTGAAAAAGTATATGGAATATTTGTGGTGTTGTTCATCTTCTTAACCTAAAGTCCTAAACTAATTTTATTGTTTGAAAGAATATACCAAGTTCTTTTGATTTATTTACACATGATTGACTTCAAAAGAATAAAGAGATATCCCAGTCTGATCATTATAATAATATTTAATTTATTATAACATTCAAGTTATTTTTTGAACCGATTATGAACTGTATTGAATTTCCTTAAATATACACAGTTTTGTAACATGATTTCTTTATCTGTAGTTTTCATATATTGTATAAGATTACCATTAACAAAAGAATTTTGTGTGTGTTTTCATCTTATAATACTTGCTAAGAGAATACTAAACTTTTATTTTTTGGTGTATTACACTAAAACCTTGCTATCACAAATAATTTATTTAACTCTCAAAATTTAAATATGTAACAGATGATTTAGTTGCCCTTGTTCCTCCTCTTCTTTTCTCTTTTGAGTCGGGCTCTTAAGATAGAAAATAGGGTTTGCTAAATATCTCACTTCCAAATCGCATAAATTAAATTGAAAAAATTGGACAAACAACATAAATTTTCAGAGTTTCAAGTTTAATTGCAGAAAATTTCAATATTTTGCATAATTATTGAAAATTTCAATTTTGAGTATGTTGAGATACATAATTAGCTCTCGATACTTCCAACGAAGATACATTTTTTTCTTTGCAAAGATACATTGTTAGCGCCAGATACGATTTTTGTCAAGTTTGGATCTGTCGAGATACATAATTAGTTTCTTGATACATCCAACGAAGATACACAATTAACTGAAATTTTTGGAATTACTTTATAAGAGTGAAAATTTATATAAATATAATAAATTAAAGTATATATTTATATTTTTTTTTATATTCATATTTTTTTTAATACTGAATATAAAAAAAAATATTATATTTTAGAACCAACAAAGAAAAGATATGATGAATTAAAAAAGACAGGAAATGTATTGAGTCCTAAAATGACCATGGGTGCATTCGTTATATTTTAAGTCACAAATTTAATTTTCAAAACATAACATCATTTCATATTATTTGAAAGCCAGATTTTACTAGAATTTCTGACTTCGCCGCTTGTATATTTACTTCGATATGCTGAAAATAATTAACAAAAAACGGTCCAAGATTGACTATATGAAGATATTGACAAAATATTTCCTTTGTAAGCATCTTCATCACAAATTCCACGTTTAGAGCATTCAAATGCACCACGTAGCTCAAAGTCTAAGCTTACATGTTCCTCAAAATCATATTTAATTTTATCATCAATTAGAGAGTTTTCAAATTTATGTTTTTTTCGTTTTAATTTATGTGTCATTATTAATATTTTTTTTAAACCATTTTGTTAAATTTATCTCGTCGTTAAGGGTTATTGCATGGATAATCCTTCGAAAATGTTACTGAAGAGATATTTTTTGATAGTTGTCTTAACCCATCGAGAATCTCTCACAAATGAGTTGAATTTCGACAGGACGTTAGTGGTTCTTACTTTTATTTTTTGTTTTAATTTATTATTTCTTTTTATAACGTTAATATTTAGAAATTCGTTATTTCTGATATAACACATGATCATGTACTGAAGACAATAACATTCAAGAATCAAGGGTATTTTGATATATTATGCACGTCTTTAATTTCAGGAACGGATCTATGATCATTTTTTGGTGTTGTGGCATTTGTTATATTCAAAACATATTAGTTATAATTGTATAAAAAATATATGAAAATTGGTATAAGATGTAAAAAAGCACACAGTAAATCAAGAAGATAGCATGCATGGTACATTAATTTTCAAGCAGAACCTTAAAGCTTTAGGCATCAAATATCAATATACGTCTTTGAACCTTCCGAGCACAATAACTAAATCCTGAGTCCGTCATTATTTAATTTAAATTACATGATTAAATTTTTTTATTATTTTCTTAAATTTTGTATCTAAATATCAAACTATAATATACATAAAATAAAACGTCAGGAATAGATTTTATAGTCAAGATTATCTTCTCCAAGAATACATAAGATTTTATGTCTTGTAGTGGGATTTTTTGGGTATAAATAGAGGCTAAATTGAAAGTCAATCTCATTGTATTCTGAAAAAACTTTGTTTGTTGGATAGTGAAAGAAGATATGAAGTCCAATAATAACCTAATTATTCTACTAGCACTTTTATGTGCTTCACTTTTTCTTGTTTCAGCTCTACTAGTTGATGATACTAAAGGTAACTATACAATATTTAATTCTTCTTAAACATATGGATTCATTGTATTTCATAATGAATGTATATAGTGCATGCAATAACAAGAAATATAATATAAAATTCTAAAGAAATATAGTTAAAAAAATATTTGAAGACTTTCAGAGTTAAACTTCTCAGTTTATCATTAATGATTTACTGATATGATCATAAAAATTTATGACAACCATTTGATACGTAACTAAGGATATTCTTTTTGTAAGTTATGTTGAAAAATTTGTTCAGAATCTAACAAGCTATCTTCAGTTTGTAGAATTCAGAAATAATAAATTCACTCTGAATTTACCTCTCATTTTTAATGCATGTCAAAAGTTTCAAACACGTTTTTAAATGTCGTCATATGTAATGTAATTACTTATAGTCCATTCATAAGAAATAATATATGTTGTATGTATTACTTGTATAGCAGCAAATGAAGGTCAACTAAATGTTGAAAAACAAGGCCATGGAGGTGGCCATCATGGCGGCGGTGGTCACGGAGGAGGAGGCCATGGCGGTGGTGGTCACGGAGGTGGCGGTCATGGCGGTGGAGGCCACGGAGGCAGTGGTCACAATGGTGGAGGCCACGGAGGCGGTCATCATGGTGATGGAGGCCATAGAAAATGAAGTCAAAACAATCCCTTTAACGAAGAACGTCTTAATTTAAAAAACTTTAGGTTAAACTACTTCATGCATCCACTTTTATAATATAGTTCATAATAAAAACTACGTACGTTGTTAATTTGGAGTTGCATGTCATGTTATGTGTACTGAAAATGATATAGTAATAAATATGAATAAATATCAATGTTTTATTTTCTCCATTCTAAAGTCCGTTTAAAATATTAGTGTTGATTATCTTTAAGGATTTAAATCTGGTATATATTAATTGTGTTAAAGATCTTTACTAGTTGGACAGCAAGAAAGGTTAAGAAGACCACGTCGTCGTCGATCTCAGGCTTGTCACACCCCTTTTTTGTACTCCAAAAAAAGATTGAATTTTTTTGTTTCGAAAGGGCTTTTATTAAAGTGACAAAAAATAAAAAATTTGTTTCGAAAAGGATTATTTATATTTGAACTCAGAGTCGCCACTTGGCATAATCCGGTGTGCCAAGTCACAATTGAAAAATCCTTTTTCAAAACTATTTGACTCTTTAAACTGGTTTGCGAACAGAGATTCCGGTTAAGGAATTCTGTTGACCAACGGGAAGGTGTTAAGCACCCCTCGATCCCGTTATTTGATCACAGTCGCTTGGTCGGTATCGACTAATTTGGCATTACAAATGTATAAACCACACAAAAATACATAAAACAATCCATCAAACACATGAAACAAAACAAATCCAAAATTTAGTGTCCAGTCCAATTATACAGTCCAAAAATAGAAATATGCATAAAAATAAATCCTATTCTAAATTAATTCTAGACTAATGCTCTACCCGACACCTCGGGCCTTCATCACGAACATCCTCCGGGTACAAGATACCTCGGGGCATTCCCCGGTGAATAAATATATACAGATACCTCGGGGCATCCCCCGGCCAAATGAATACATTTTTTAGTGCGAGAAAATCAAACTATTCAACAAAATTTCAAACATTCCACGAAATTTTCAACATTCAACCAAACATCATTCTTAAATTTTTGCCTACCCGAACCTATATTGCCTATCCATTTCAACATGGCATAAACCTATCACATTCATACTTGTACCGAATTGAACAAAAGACAACAAACAGAACATTAATCTACGTTCAACTTTTATCAATTTCTCAATTCCGTCCCAAACCTTATCTTTCCAGCCAATGGTTAACAAATTTTGTAATTCAAATTTATTCTCAACGCCCAAAACCCACGTCAAAACATCCTCCCAACGAAGATTCAAGCATATCATGCACATGAGTAATTCATACTCATAACAACAGTTAATACTACTGAAATATCCAAACCCAAATCGCAAAATCACAACAAAATCACATTCGAAATAATGAAGAGATGGAGTTAAGGAATAGACCTTCAAAAGTCGACTTTGTTGATAACAATGTCTAAGAAACCCGAATCCGAGAACCCGAATAGAAAAATCTCAACAACGACGAAATCCAAACTCGGTATAGAGAAACAAACGCAAACCGATTTGAGCATCAACGGAAATCTCCCAAGTAAATGACTTGAGCCCGGTCTCGACAACCCCCAAAAACACGATATCGGAGAACAAATATTAAAGAAACCCCCAAAATTTCTGGAATCTCACTGAGACCTAACGATTAGTCCAAACTCGAGCTCCGACGAGCTGTGAAGAGCAAAACTAATGACAAAGAGAGCCGGATTCCGGTGACACAGTCGCCGGAACAGTAACCCAAAAAATTCAAACTTCCTCGCCCCTTTTGATTCTTACGCCATTTTCGCTCTTCTTCTTGCTATTTTTTTTTCTAGTTCTTTCTTTGTGAGTTCCCGTGTCTGTGTTGCGAGGAATCAAAGATAAAGAGAAGAGAATGGAGTCTATGGATCTATCGTGTGTGTGTTTGGCGATGGAGCTAAAAGAAAACAAAAATGGCGTCTTGAGATTTTTTCTTTTTATGAAGTTGATAATGGATGAAGATCAAAGTGTATATTTTTTTTTTTCTGTCCCCTATGTAAATGAATGGAATCTATATCTGTGAGTGTTGTGTGTGTAAGTGTATGGGTGGAGTGACGTGAGTAGTGGGGTGGGGGTAGGGTGTGATGTGTTTTATTTTGATTGGGTAGGTTGTTAGGATAAGATGTAAAGGGATTAGGATAGGATAAAATTTGTTAAGGAGTTTGTTATTTTTTTTTTATTATGGGAGGGTATAATAACATGGATGAGGGTACACGGTAGGATAAGGTAAAATTGGTTAAATTAATCTTTCGGAGAGACAAAATTACGTGTCTAAATCATGCCCCCTTTGAATGTAAACACGCAGTGTTTTCAGGCAAAGAAGTAAACAACGAGACCAAATTTTTGTCCCGATCATTATTCAAAGAGAGGAGTAAAAGAAAGAAGGACAATCGACTCTTGTCGGACACCCTATCTACCCAAGTCATGAGGAAATCACAAGTATCTCAAAGGGTTGGAAGAGAAGTGGACTATACCAAGTTGGAGAGTCGAGTGAGGTTCCATCGAGGTTCCGGTCCGCAGCTCTGTCATTACATCAAAAAATAAAAATTACAAGTTAAAACATAAATGAAATTACAAAATCCTATCTATACAGCTTTTGTTGGCTCTTGACTCGACTTTTATCACTCTATTCTTCAGGCGGGCTCCTGACTTGCAATTTCTTTCAACTTGTTTCTTGGCTTTCAATTGCTTCGCTTTGTTGCTTGACTTTTCGTTTCTTCACCCTATTCTCCAAGTGGGCTCCTGAAACCCAAAATTAAAACTAGAACGAAAATTATCCCGAACAAAAATTATAGTAAGGTAGTATTTCATTTTTGAAAACGCTATCCCATTTTTCAGGAGGGTCCTGAACATAAAGTAAAATCTCATTTTTCAGGAGGGTCCTGAACAGAAAGTAAAATATATTTTTTAGGAGGGTCCTGATTTGAAAGTAAAATCCATTTTTCAGGAGGGTCCTGAATAGAAAGTAAAATTCCATTTTTCAGAAGGGTCCTGAACGGAAGGTAAAATCTCATTTTTCAGGAGGGTCCTGAATTGAAAGTAAAATCTCATTTTTCAGGAGGGTCCTGAATAAAAAGTAAAATCCCATTTTTCAGGAGGGTCCTGAACAGAAGGTAAAATCCCATTTTTCAGGAGGGTCCTGAACAGAAGGTGAAATCCCATTTTTCAGGAGGGTCCTGTACAGAAGGTAAAATCCCATTTTTCAGGAGGGTCCTGAACAGAAGTAAAGTCCCATTTTTCAGGAGGGTCCTGAACAGAAAATAAAATTCCATTTTTCAGGAGGGTCCTGAACATAAAGTAAAATCTCATTTTTCAGGAGGGTCCTGAACAAAAAGTAAAATCCCACGGATGTGCATTTCCAATGGTAGCTGAATTAAGTGAAGCGAATTTGCCCCTATTTCAACAAAGAAAATTTGTCAATTAAAAACTTAGTGGTGGCTTGCAGCTCTTGGCTTCTCAGGTATCTGCCCCGGCACTCGTTCCTTTCATCTTTGTTCCAAATCGCTGACACTTGCCCTGTCTTGCCGCATCATTGACCCAGATCCAGATTGAGGGATATGATTTCTGACTCGAACAATGGGTTTCCATTTTACCATGCCTCTGAGGTGCACCCTTTTCCCAAATCTGAATGCTTCCACGAATCCAAAGCCTGTCGGTTGATAGACTTTCTTTGCTTCACGTTGAATTACGATCATATTTCTTTCATGTGCTGGTCCTTGGATTCTCCTCATATAATTTGAAAGACTGGTAGTAAATTTTGAAATCCTTTCTCGCTTGTTTTGACACAGACTTAACTTAAAATGTAAAGAAATGATGGTGACTTTTATTTTGATAAATGATATAAAAAAGACAAAATGCTTGAATATGTAAATGAAAGAAAAGGGCAATGTCCCATATTCAAAAAGAAAACTTATCTGAATACGGAAACCAACTCCAATGAGTATGACATGCATTTTGGATTAAACTGCCTGATCTCCCTATCCAAACTCCCCATTTGTTGTTGAGTCCGTACCTTTGCCGTTGAGCCGCTTATTCAAATCCATTGGACTCATACATCACATTCGATTGACGACATCTTAAAAGACTTTCGCCAACAAATCTCTTTCTTTTCACTTTTCACTTTTCTCTTGAACTCACTATCGCCTTACGGTGCCCGTGAGGGTTTTCACCAATAAGACTCTCTCATTTTTATTTCTCTCCGCTCACCATCGCCTTATGGTGCCTGCGAGGGTTTTCACCAATAAGACTCTCTCATTTTCATTTCTCTCAACTCACCATCGCCTTATGATGCCCATGGGGGTTTTCACCAATAAGACTCTCTCATTTTGTATTTCTTTCCTGATTTCTTATGCTAAGGTAGACAAGTGGTACCTCACAATGTATCATCATATCCAACGCATGCTTAGCCTTAACATTATCAAAAATTGATCTGAAGGACTTTCTTTGGTTGTAACTTGGCTTTTGGATGGGTTAGAAAAGAATGGCAAGAGGTTCGAACGACACTTGAAATGGGGTGGGACTTACAACTTTTGGAATCGACTCAAACGAAATGTTAACACATTCCCCAATTTCTGTTGACTGGGTGAATCTTAAATCATTATTTGGTTGGACCGAGCCCGAAATAGGGCAGCCTACGTATCTCACTCCCGAGAGAGGAGAATCAGGTCGCACGTAGTTCCATCAGTTTGTTCTTTGTTTTGATTTGATTTTTTTTTCTTTTATTTTTGAACTTTTCTTTTATTCTTATTTTCTTGACATTTATCTTTGACTCTATTTTGATTTCAAAAGAGGGATATGAAAGAAAAATAAAACGAAGCTCAAACGGGTAACAAAGGATGACACAATGTTTGAATAGAAAAATAAAATGCCTTCATCATATCAAACTTCAAAAATGCAAGTACTAAACATGCAATAAAATCAACAAAGGACAAAATATCATACATAATATCTTTTGACCGCATCAGCATTGATAGCCATTTCTACCATTTTGCCTTCAATATCTGTCAAATATAAGGCTCTATTGGGCAACACTTTCTTCACAACGAAAAGACCTTGCCAGTTAGGGGAGAACTTGCCTTTCGCTTCAACCTGGTGAGGAAAGATACGTCTCAATACCAACTGACCAACTTCAAAATTCCTGGGACGGACCTTTTTGTTATACGCTCGAGCCATCCTCCTCTGATACAACTGGCCATGACACACAGACGTTAGACTTTTTTCCTCAATCAAACTCAAATATTCCAGTCAGGTTTTGACCCATTCATCATCGTCAATCTCTGCTTCTACAATGACTCGAAGAGAGGGAATTTCAACTTCCGTAGGGATGACTGCTTCTGTCCCATACAGCAATAAATATGGAGTTGCCCCTGTTGAAGTGCGAAAAGTGGTACGATACCCTAGCAATGCAAATGGAAACTTTTCATGCCACTGTCTAGACCCTTGTACCATTTTTCGCAGTATCTTTTTTATATTCTTATTGGCGGCTTCTACAGCACCATTGGCCTTTGGGCGATATGGAGTAGAATTTCAATGTGCAATCTTAAACTGTTGACATACTTCTTGCATCAAATGACTATTGATATTGACAGCATTGTCTGTAATGATCATCTTTGGAATTCGAAATCTACAAATGATATTGGCATGAACAAAGTCTACCACAACCTTCTTTGTCACTGACTTGAAAGTTACTGCTTCTACCCACTTTGTGAAATAGTCAATGGCTACCAAAATGAATTTATGTCCATTTGATGCCTTCGGCTCAATTGGTCCAATCACATCTATTCCCCAAGCCACGAACGGCCATGGAGAGGCCATTGCATGCAACTCAACAGGAGGAGAACGTATCGGATCGTCGTGCACCTGACATTGATGACACTTTCAAACAAATTGAATAGAATCCCTCTCCATAGTAAGCCAGTAATAACCTTCTTGAAGAGTGTTCTTTGACAAGACATGACCGTTCATATGCGACCCACATACGCCAGAGTGTATTTCAACCATGATTGTCGAGGCTTCTCTTGCATCTACACACCTCAAAAGTCCCAGATCTGGGGTTCTCTTATATAAGATTCCCCCACTTAAGAATAATCCACTAGCCAAATGCCTAATAGTCCTCTTTTGATCATTGGTGGCATATGCTGGGTATTCTCCTGAATGAATGTACCGCTTGATATCCAAGAACCAGGGTTCTCCATCGAGCTCTTCTTCAACCGCATTACAGTAAGCATGCTGATCACGACTCTGTATATACACTGGATCGATGTAGGCTTTATCAGGATGTTGGAGCATTGAAGATAGAGTGGCTAAAGCATTAGCAATTTCATTATGAATCCTTGGAATATGCCTAAATTTTACTAACACAAATCATTGACATAGCTCCTGCAAACATTGTCGATATGGGATGAGCTTCAAATCTCGCATCTCTCAATCGCCTTGAATTTGATGGACGAGCAAATCCGAATCTCCCAAAACCAATAGTTCTTGGACTCCCATATCAACAGCTAACCTCAAACCAAGAATGCAGGCTTCATACTCTGCCATATTGTTAGTACAGTAGAATCGAAGTTATGCTGTTACCGGGAAATGTTGTCCCGATTCAGAGATAAGAACCGCACATATTCCGACTCTTTTCATATTGACAGCTCCATCGAAGAACAACTTCCAACCTGGATCAGCATCTATAATGACTTTATCGACACACGACACTTTTTCGTCAGGAAAATATGTCTTTAATGGCTCGTACTCTTCATCGATGGGATTCTCAGCAAAATGATCTGCCAAGGCTTGGGCTTTCATGGAGGTTCGAGTCACATATACAACGTCTAACTCAGTAAGCAATATTTGCGACTTCGCCAATCGACCTGTCGGCATAGGCTTCTGAAAGATATACTTCAAAGGATCCATGCGGAAGATGAGATAAGTAGTATAGGATGAGAGATAATGCTTCAACTTATGTGCTACCAAAGTTAGGGCACAACACGTCCTTTCAAGAAGAGTATACCTGGCCTCATTTGTGGTGAAATTCTTGCTAAGATAATAAATACCCTGCTCCTTTTTGCCTGTGACATCATGTTGACCCAGGACACAACCGAAAGAATTGTCCATGACTGATAAATATAAGATCAAAGGCCTACCAGGCTCCGGGGGTACCAACACGGGCGGATTTGACAAATATCTTTTGATTCGATCGAACGCTTCCTGACATTCTTCAGTCCATTTTACCGCAAAACTCTTTTTCAGCAACTTGAATATGGACTCACAGGTGGTTGTGAGTTGAGCAATAAACCTGCTAATGTAGTTCAGTCTACCAAGCAAACTCATCACCTCCGTCCTATTCTTGGGCGGGGGCAAATCCTGAATGGCTTTGATTTTTGAGGGATCCAATTCAATCCCCCGACGGCTGACTACAAACCCCAACAACTTTCCATACGGAACTTCAAATACACATTTTGCCGGGTTGAGTTTGAGATTATACCTACGAAGCCTTTCAAAGAACTTTCTTAAATCTTTAACATGGTCGGCCAGACTTTTTGACTTAATAATCACATCATCCACGTATACCTCAATCTCCTTATGCATCATATCATGAAACATAGTGGTCATGACTCTCATGTATGTTGCTCCCGCATTATTCAAACCGAACGGCATCACTCGATAACAATAGGTACCCCATGGTGTGATAAAAGACGTTTTCTCCGCATCTTCATCATCCATAATGATCTGGTGATATCCGGCATAGCAATCCACAAAAGAGGCAACCTCGTTTTTAGCACAGTTGTCTAACAAAATATGGATGTTGGGCAGTGAAAAATCATCTTTCAAACTTGCTCTGTTCAAATCACGGTAATCAACACACACTCAAATTTTGCCATCTTTCTTTGGTACGGGAACAACATTGGATATCCACCTGGGATAACGAGCCACTCGAATTACTTTGGCTTCAAGTTGTTTCATGATTTCCTCTTTGATTTTAATACTTACATCAGTTTTAAACTTCCTTAACTTCTGTTTGACAGGAGAGAATGCGGGATCAGTTGGCAATTTGTGAGCCACTAATTCAGTGCTTAAACCAGGCATATCATCATAAGACCATGCAAAAACATCCTTATAATCAATTAATGCTTGAATCATTCCATCTTTTAGATATGGCAAAGCATGTACACTGATTTTAGTTTCCCTAACATCTTCTTGATCCCCTAGATTTATTGGCTCAGTCTCATTGAAATTAGGATTCGGTTTGTCTTCAAACTGTTCTAACTCTTTGCTTATTTCTTCTAGTGTTTCTTCTTCATCATATTCCCCATCCTGCTTCATTACATCTTGATTAGTTTGGATTTTAAGGTCAGGCTGAAATTCCGCATGCATGTCATGTCATTAGAATCAGCATAAAGAGAACTGTATATAAAAAGAAAAGAAAAACAAAATATATTAGACACGAATCAAAAGGGACATTGCATTTCATTAAATAAAAAGATAGAAGGGTTTAAAAATAAATGCCAACATAACATAAAAAAACTAAAATCTGAATTACAACCCTGAAATAACTCGGATATACAGAAAGAAAAACAAAGTAAACTACCAAAACTCCCTCCTGACGGGAAGAGGAGTGACTTCCCAATTATTGAGCTGGACAGCTGGACATATAAATTGCACATCTGCCATACTGGTACCTTCTCCTTCTTCAACCATATCAACATCAATAAAAAGGTTCTGGCAGTCATCAACCAATTCAACTTCAAATTCCACATGCTTCGTGACACCGCTCTTAACAAATGATTCACTGAGTAGTGGCATTGGGTGAGGAAGTGACCATGTTTCCTTTTTCCTTCCCTTGGATTTCTTCAGATCTTCAGTCGTAGGCTCAAATCCCAGACCAAACGTGCCCACGCCCAAATCCCAGAGGAGTAAACGGAGAGGAGAAACGGAAATCGGAAGAAATTAAGAGAGATTGGGCGTGAGAGAGAGAAGGGGAAAAACACAGGGATCAATTAATGGTAAGTTGCTCACCGGAAATCCATCAGAATTTCATCAGGTCAGCCATCGGGAGATGCCCAATGACGGTTTATCACTGTTCCAGTGAAAAGTAGTCAAAAAATGACATCTCTGGCGGAACCACATCCAAAACAGCTCCTTCCCGTCACCATTTCTCGCTCAAATTTCACTGGAGAGTATATAATGGTCATCGACTAGCTTCTAATCCAGTTAGCTTCCATGAGTTTCGAGCGTTACTAGTATTAATTGGTTGTAGAGTTAGTCGTTCAAGTTTGACACGACGGGTTGGAGATTTGAGTCTGTTCGAGGTTCATTGGTTCCCAAGGCCCTCGTTGCTGTTGAAATCGGTTCAAGCTGATTGAATAAAAGTAACCTTAAGGTCTAATTCTATCTCCCCTTTCTATAATTATTTTTATGTGATTATAAATGATTCATGTTTAGCATGTTTGAATCTATATTGCGTGTTGGTTGATGTTGGATTTGGATGTGAGAAATTGAATTGATAGTCGAAGAACTAGGCAATTATTTTTGAGAATGAATTCGGGATGGAATTGGAAAATTGGTTAAAAAAAAAGGGATGAGTATAGATCAATCTTGATTTATTGTTGCTTTTGTTTAATTCGGAATAAGCATGGATATTATGGGAATAGGCTAACATAGGTCGGGTAGGCAAATCTAGAGATTGTGGATTCATCTAATGTTTGAGATGGGTGTTGAAATGGTTTTGTTTTATCGTATTCGACTCAAATGTACTATTTGGCCGGGGAATGTCCCGAGGATTTGTGTCTATTTTCCGAGGAATGCCCCGACGTATTATGTTGGTGGAAGACATCCGTGATGAAGGTACAAGGCATCGGGTAAAGCTTTGGAGCATAGTTTAGGATTAATATAGGTTAGCGTAGGTTTACATTTTTGCATTTTTCTATTTCAGGACTGTATAATTGGACTGAATACTAAACTTTGGATTTTTTTGTCTTTGTGTGTTTTGATTGATTGTTCTCTGTGTTTTTTGTGTTGTTTATACATTTGTAATGTCAGATTAGCCGATACGCTCCACCAAGCGACCGTGGTCGAACCACGGGATTGAGGGGTGCCTAACACCTTTCCCTCGGTCAACAGAATTCCTTAGCCGGAATCTCTGTTCGAGGATCAGTGTTACAGAGTCAAAAAACATTTTGAAAAAGGATATCCACGGGTGACTTGGCACACCCGATTTATGCTAAGTGGTGACTCTGAGTTTTTCAATATAGTGAATCCTTTTCGAAACAAATCTTCATTTTGTCACTTAATAATAAAAACCCTTTCGAACTTAAAACGAATCTTTTGGAGTACGGAAAAGGGGTGTGACATAGTCCACAGACTAAGATGTTCTTAGCTTTACCATTTTTCTTTAATGCCACTAAGTCATCAGCAGTAAATTCACTTCTTACCTTTTTGACTTGTTCACCATCAACCATTTTCATTGGAATAGTGGGACCATCAGTGATCCTATCCCATAATTAATAGTCTTCCCCTTGAATGAATATTTTCATCCTAACTTTCCACCAGATAAAATGGGAATCATCAAAGAGTGGAGGTCTAGTAGTTGACTGACCTTCACTGTGACCAGTAGGAGGTGCAGAATTCATCATAGTGATCTTTTCTTAGGACAAACCTTATTTAAGACAACCTCTCTCTGATACCACTTGTTAGAGTGTGTACCCTACTAATTTTAATATTTTACTCTAATAGTTGCATATCAGTGGAACAAGTAAGCTAACATGGTTCACTAAATTAAAAGATGAACACAATAGTTTTACGTGGAAAACATCCGGCTCAAGAAAGGTGTAAAAAACCATGACCTGTATCTCAACAGGATTTAACCCCAACTTCACTATTACTCTTGAGCCTCAACAATCAACAAATCACATAAGAAGACTTTAAAGTGCAAGAAGAATAAATGGCCTATCTTCTCAAGGTAAGGGGGTAAGGTCGCATACACACCATCTTGTCCAAATCCTGCTTGCGGAATTCTTATTGTTCTACTGTTCACTTAGCCGAACTTGCTGCTTGGCTGTATGATACATTACATGCTCTCACGAAAATAGACAATTACAATCAAACATAATGACGATAAAAGTACACAATACTCCATATTGAATAAAAGTTACGAGTTCATAGACTCAACTCAATAATGAGCATTAATACGAGGTGATTGAGTTACTCGGTACCTGGTCTGATAGTTCGTAGATATTTTGCAGATTAGTTAAAGTGCGTGTAAGTTATTCACTCAAGGATAACTTCTTTTTTTAATAATGGTGGTGCACATTAAGGGTGTAGTTTCTTGAAAATCAATTCACCAAATCGAACCAAATAATTCTAATATAATCTTATGAAAAGACAAGTGTAATTTTCTTTGGTTTTCCATAAAAGGTCATAATATGCATTAAGCATAATGGAGAATTCTAAAGAGGGTTGATTCTAATAAATGAACTTCTTGATAGGAATCATTTGTATCTTAATGGACCTCGAACACTATGATTATTAGTTATCATGATTTATGCATGCTTTCTTTTTTAAAAAGTCAATTGAAATTCTAATAATTTGAATGTCGTTGCTTCCGTAATTGTACGAATCAAATAACACCTCCATCATTGACAATGGAGATTATTTCATTACGGAAGCATTTTTTTTTTCCTTAGTGGGCCTCGAATCGAATTATTCAAATTTACTTTTAAAAAAAAAACATGATAACTAATTCAAGCGAGTAAAAGTAATAATCACTGGATTCCCAATAAATGTTCATCCTAACTCAACTTACGTTTAAAAGAAAGACACTTTTATTATATTCATAGACTCCATTAACCATGTATATATGGAAACCAATACCTTGATTCTTTACTTATTTTATTTCTTGTTTTACTCATTGTAGACACCTAATTTTGTTCCTCCCGAAGATCAATTTTACCTATTTTTTTCATTTATTCTCGCCTTACCATGTGGCCAACCCCATGTAATTATATCCCACAAAAATACAAAAATAAACAAAAACAATACCTCTAACTAATTTATCTTATCCTAACAACCTACCCGGTCAAAAGCTTTCACCTCCCTACCCACTCACATTTTTATCCTCACATAATACATTAACAACAAAAAGAAGGGGGACCCACAGGGTACACCTAACAAAGAAAGGACCCATTTTGTCATCATCCTCATAATAATAGCATCAAAATTAGAAAAGGAGGATCATCTTCATGGGGAAGGACTCTCGATTTTTTTTTCTTTCTTTGTTTGACCCTCACCCCACTTGAGAAACACAGACCACCTCCATTTTTTTTTAATTTCCATGGTAGAACAACAATAGAACTCCACCATTGAAATACACATAGGGAACAAGAAACATACACAATTCACTCTTCTTCTCCATTTTTTTGGAAGAGGATACAAAAAAAGGCTTCTTCCTCTATTTTGATTTTTCACTAAAACACATCCCATACACAACAACAAGACACTCGCATACACACATCTCTCTCCCAGATCTATGCACGAAATCACATGCGTATAAGGTGAGTAAACTGAAAAATGAAGAGAGCTTCGAGGGAGTTCCGGTCAGTTTCATTGAGATTTTCCGGCTAAGTTTTTCCGGATTCAGTTAGGTTCGTCGTTCGCTCGTTCCAATTCCAAAATCTCCATTTTTTTCTCTCTTGTCGTTTCTTTTTTCATTTCCAGGCAAACCCGGTTGGTAACGTCAAAAGTAACCGGAATCTGCCTCGATTCATCTTCTTTGCCGCCACCTGAGCTCACCGAAGCTCGGGTATACTGTCCTTTGGCCCTGTCGTGTATTGGAGTTTTGTGTTCGTAGTTCTGTTCAAAATTATCGATTTAGGAGGTCGAATTGAGTTTATTCTTGCTGGTTTGGAACTTTTCTGGATCGATTCACGACCCTCAGGTGAACAACAGTAACCTTACCCCTTTTTGTTCATCAGAAATCGGGTTTCGAGGCCAGTCAAAGTTAGGTACTACATTTGGATTTGGGTCAGTCAGTTCTTCGTTCTCTATTTTGGATTAGTTTTTCTCTATACCAAGTTGGATTCATCGCAATCGAGGTTTTCTATTCGAGATTCCAAGTGCGGGTCTTCTTTAATATTATTACCAACCGAAATCGATTATCGGAAGGTCCATTTCTTTAACTCATTCTCTCTTCTTTATCGTAATTTTTTGAATTGGGCATGTTTGAAATTGGATGAGTTGGTGAATGTTTGATGTTACTCACGTGAAATTCGTATGATTATCATGCTTTAATTGTCATTGGGTCTATGTTGTTTATATTGGATTCCGAGTTGAAAAATTGAGCTGATAGTCAAAGCATGTGTTAATTTTTGGTTGAAAAAGGATTTCAGGGTGGTAATAAGAAGTTGAATGTAGTTAAATTTTGGACCGTTGTCGTTTCATTTAATTCGGATTAAGCATGAATTTGATAGAATCATTTTAAATCAAAAGCTTGATAGGAAACATAGGTCGGGTAGGCGAATTTAGGGATTGTGGATTGATGAAATATTCAATTTGTGTGATTGAATGTTTCTTGGCTATATTGCTTAGGGATCACTTGTATGATTTGACCGGGGAATGCCCCGAAGTACTTGTATTATTTTTATCCGGGGAATGCCCCGAGATATTTTGTATTCGAAGGACGTCCGTGATGAAGGCCCGAGGCGTCGGGTAAAGCATAGGAGTAGTTTAGTATTAGTTTGGAATAGAATAGGTTTACATTTTCGCATTTTTCATTTTTCGGGACTATATAATTGAACTGGACATTATATTTTGGATTAGTTAGTTTTTGTTTGCTTGAGTGATTGTTTTTGCGTGCTTTGTGTGGTTTATACATTTGTAATGTCAATTTAGCCGATACGCTCTGCCAAGAGACCGTGGTCAAACCACGGAATCGAGGGGTTCCTAACACCTTCCCCTCGGTCAACAGAATTCCTTAGCCGGAATCTCTGTTCGCAAACCAGTATTAAAGAGTCAAAACCATTTTGAAAAAGGATATTGATGGTTGACTTGACACACCCGATTTATGCCCAGTGGCGACTCTGAGTTTTGATTGTTAAAAGTCCTTTTCAAAACAAATTTTCATCTTTGTCACTTTAATAATAAAAACCCTTTCGAAACTTAAAACTAATCTTTTTTTTTGGAGTCGAAAAAGGAGTGTGACAGCTCTGGAGACTCTGCTGGGGACAATTTCAGAATCTGAGCTTTTTTGGAGTCGTATCGTCTTTGTTTGGCATTACGACTGTAGAAGCATTGTTTGTGATTTTTGTTTGTGTTTTCACTTTTGTGCGTTTTCGTTCTCTTTGTTTAGAGTATTTATTCTATGTGTTTACCGCTTTTATATCTGACATCATGTGCATAACCCGAGTCATTCTTTTCGCAACAAGTCTCAAAGTGCACGTCGTACGCACGAACTCTAGTTGAGTCACCTTTATTTTAGGGGGGAGCCATTGGATGTATGGAGTAGGTGGAAAGCAAAGCAGCCACTATCGACCATATGCTCCCCCGAAAAGCCTTGTTAGTAAACCACAACGTAGGTCAGCCTATAGGACATTCTTATGTGCATCATATTGAGACCTAGCGGGGCCCACAAGGTTCTTTGTAGGAGATTCACCCCTAAAGCATCCCTACGTGCTAAATGCTACATCTTTGAGGATAACGTGGTCATTTGACAGACTGATGTGGGGTAAAGCATGTGTTAGAAGTAAAGTGTGTGGAAAAAAAAAATTCCAAAAAAAGAGTTTTGTAGTTTTTAGCATTGGCATTTGTTTTCCACAATTCAAAATTCAAAAAAGATTTTTTTTACTTTTTGCACTCATTTTTCAAAAAAAAAAAAAAGCATCAAAAAGATTTTCCTTTTGTTTCCTTTAACAAGCATTCACAATTCGAAAACTCCAAAAAGATTTTTTAGGAGCTTTTTATAAAAAATAAAAATGCAAAAAAAAGGTGGTAGAAGTTTTGTACATTTCATATAATGAAAATACCAAAAAAAGAAAAAAATTCTTTCATAGCTGTTGGTGTCATCTTTTATGGGAAGTGTCAAATTGAAAACTAAAAAAAATAAAAAAAATAAAAAAAAAAAATTGTTGTGTTATTCATATGTCTTTGGTCGTGTCTCAAGTCAGGGTACAATCCGTTATTTAATCATTAATTGTCCAATCTGGACGAACTACGCACCCCTGATTCTTCTCTCTCGGGAGTGTGATACGTAGGCAGCCTATTATAGGTTCGGGGATCTTATTTAAAAAATCCAAAAGAAAAAAAAATTATTCACTTTTCATCTAGAGTAGGTGTTTCATACATGTCTTGAAAATAAAAATACAAAAAAAAAATCCTTAATAGTCGTAGGTTTTATTTTTGGTTGATCTTATTCCAAAAAATTCAAAAATAGATTTTCTTCACTCTTTATTTAGAGTAGGTGTTTCATAAACATCTTCAAGAGAAAACTACAAAAAGATTTTCCTATAATAGTTTGAAGTTTCATTTTCATATGAAATTCAAAATTGAAAACCCCAAAAGATGTTTCTTTGGTAATCATAGGTTTCGTTTTGTATAGGTATTTTAAAAGTAAAAAATGCAAAAAAAAATAAATCATCCATTATTTTGACAAATTGTTATTTTATTTTCTTCATAAAGTTTCAAAGAAATGAATGAAAAAAGATTTTAATTGGATATTTTGGCAAGACTTCACGAACTACGCACACCTGATTCTCCCCTTTCGGGGTGAAATACGTAGGCGCCCTTCTAGGGTTCGGTGATTTATTTTCAAGAAAAAAAAGAGGTTTTGAAAAATGTTGAGCTCTAACATATTTGTTGTCTCTTGTTCAGTTAGTTTAAGGTGGTTGGTTTGTGGTTTCCTGGATGGTCCTCCATATCACACCAAATCCAAGGAAGGGTTAGTTGTGTCCAACAAGGATATAGAGAGTGGCATCATGGATGAAACAAAGAGTCAGGAAATTGAGAGTTTAAAGAAAAAGAATTTGAGACTGAGACAACAAATGATGGGAATGTACCGATCTTGGGCCAGTGGGCTACCTCCACCTCCGTTCCCTACTTTTGACCCTGCAAATACCTTGAGTCTTCCACCAAAATCGCAAAGTCAGTTTCCTACTATTGTTGATGCACCACAGCATGCCTCAGAATCCATTCCACGTCAAATGTTCCTCAACACTTCCACCACTCTTTCTTTATCTCCTTAGTATAAGTCTACCACATTAACAACACCACATACCGTCTGTGTTTTTGTTGCTCAACCTTCTACTAAGGCTTCTACTTTGTCTATCAATCCAATGATTTTGCTTCCCCAGTCCACTAGTGACTCCATTTTCAATACTATTGATGATAATTGGTATACTCTTGAGCCTACAGTTAAGTTAAGCGAACCACCAAAATTTCTTACTAAGAAGCCTAGCATGCCAAAAGAGCCAGAGAAAATGGTTGGGAAAGTGAATAGTGTAGAAAATGATATGAAAAACTCCCCTGGACTTATGGGCTATGAAGATGTTTCATATAAAAACTGGGGCATGTCTTCAAGTGTTAACCTTCCTCCTAGTTTTGAGACATCAAAATTTGGGGAGCCTGATGGATAGAAGGATTCTGTGAAACATTCGGGACGACATTGCAATCAACCAAGGGAAACTGAAGGAAAGAAGAAGGAAAATGCAACTATTGTCATAACAGGGCCAAATCAGAGTTTGAGAGGTCCAACCCACCAATACTGTCAGCCTCAATCCCGAGCTTACATATCAGATCCACATAACCACTTGCAACAAGGTTTCTTTCTCCGAAATCCAAGAAATCCCATTCCACTTCCTTGATATCCTGTGAACAATGCACAATTGTATGCTCATCCATCTTCTTATCCACAATGGCATGCACCTGTCCCTCAACATCATCCTCGACCCCCAAAAATTTACCAAGGGACCTCTAAATCCAAATTTCATCCGAGTCCAGAGTTCGCAAAGAGGAGGAAGGAAAAAGATAATTTCACTCCTATTGGGGAATCCTATGCCAGTTTATTCCAGAGATTGGTACAGCAGGGCATGATCACTCCTCTCCTTGGGTATACTCCTGACCCATATTCAAGAAGCTTTGATCCTAATGTAGGATGTGCATATCATTCTGATGTTCAGGGTCATAGTAATGAAGATTGTCGCACTTTGAAAAGAGAAATAGAAAAGATAATTCAAGATAAATTGATTGTGGTGCAAAACATTGACCCTTCGACCATCCCACAAAGTTCTTCACCGGCACGTGGTACTGCACAATATGTGGGAGGCAATGAGTTAAGCATGGGGATCCAAAGCTTATTTGTTGAAGGAAATGTGTCTGACAGTGGTGGAAGCTCTAGTCATGTTGATATGCAAACCAGTTGCTAATATGTCAGGCTGAGCAATTGAAAAGTCACCTCTCTCCCTACTAGGAAGAGGTCTGGTAGTTTGTTTTATTTTCTTTTCTATTTTTCGAATTATTTTAGGGTTGTAGTTCGGGATCTATCTTGTTTTTTCCCTTTGTCGTTTATGTTCAAACCCTTTTATCTTTTATTTCAACATAATGAAGTGTCCCTTTCCTTTTGTGTTTCAAATATGTGTTGTTTGTTTGTTTTCTTTATACAGTAACTTTATGTTGATTCTAGTGATATGACATGCCTGCGGAATTTTCAGTCAGATCTTAAAATCCAGCTTAATCATGAAGCATTGAATCAGAGAGTTAAATTTAGGAAAAGAGAGCATCTGAGAAAATAAATAGAGTGTTTGGCATTTGGTGATCAACTTGAAGCCTTCTTTGAAAATTGAGACTTTTTGAGAATCGCAAGGATAACTTGGTCATCAATTGAAAGACATGTCTTAATTAAGTCAAACAGTGTCTACGCGATCCTATAAAGAGGAACAGGAAGAAAATTAGCTCCACGAAGTCATGAGTCCTTCAGCATGAGGAATGTACAACAAAGTGGAGTTGTATGCTGGGCAAGTGTAGAAAAAGAGATGGCACACATTCTCGGGGCAAGTTAGTGTTGTAAAACATTTCAAAAGTGATCTTGATCGTGCACTTTCGCATTGCATGTTATGTACTAGCATTTTCAAGAATTGATATGACGAAGGCGTTTCATTCTGCTATCCAAACACTGTGACATCCTTTGTTTACCCCCATTTAGGCCTTAGTGTTATTTTCTTTCATACTCCTCTTTTGGAATCAAGATAAGAGTCAACAAAATTCAAAAAAATATGTCGAAAAAGAAAGAAAAGATGACTGTCAAGAAAATTAGAGTAAGAAAGTTCTAAAGAGAAAAGAGTCAACAAACGAAAAAAGTAGAATCAAGTGAAAGAACAAGCTGACAGAACTACGCAAGACCTGATTCTCCTCTCTCGGGGGTGAGATACGTAGGCTTCCCTACTAAGGGCTCGGTCCAACCAAATAAACAATTTAGAGTCACCCAGTCAAATGAAACTGGGGCATGAGTTAATCCTTATTGTTTGAGTCGATTCCAAAAGTTGTAAGTCCTACCCCACTTTAAGTGTCGTTTGGGCCCCATGCCATCCTTTCTTTCTAACCTTATCCAAAAGCCAAGTTACAACCAAAGAAAAACCTTCAGATCAATCTTTGAGGATGTTAAGGTGGAGCATGCAAGGGATATGAAGATGCATTTGGGAACTATTTGTCTTCCTCACCATAGGGAATCAAGAGATAAATAAAAATGAGAGAGTCTTATTGGTGAAAACCTTTACGGGCACCATAAGGCGATGGTAAGTTGAGAGAAATAAAAATGAGAGAGTATTATTGGTGAAAACCCTCACGGGCACCATAAGGCGATAGTGAGCCGAGAGAAAATGAAAGAAGCTTGTTGTCGAAAACCATTCAAGGCGACACTATCCGAATGGGGTCTTAAATACAATTGACCTAAGAAAGCAACTCAGTTTCAAGGCCATTAACTCAACAAAAATGGGTAGAAAGTTTGAATGAAAAGATCAAGCTGCTTAATTCAAAATGCATAGCATAATCATTAGTGTTGACTGTCATTTTTAGATGAATTTTTCGTTTCTTTGTTTTAAAAGGGGAAATTCATTGTCTTTTTTTGCTTCTCTTTGTTTTAATTTTATCTTTCCTGAGTCAGTTATCAAAACAAAAATTGTCATTCTTTTTTTTTGTTTCTTGTCTTTGAGTCAAGTCCATGTCAAAACAAGTGAGAAAAGATTTCAAAACTGGCTACCAGCTTCTTTAATTGCACAAAGCAAGACAAAAGCTAGCACATGAAAGAGACATGATTGTGAGCCCAAAAAAGGCATGCAGGAAGTTTTGTCAACAAAGAAGTCGGGGAACTCATGGAAATACCAAGGTTCGAAGGGTTTATTTGAGAAACACAACAAAGCAGAAATACTGTATTTGTTTCAGAGTCACTCTTAATAAGCTAAGTTTGAGTCAATGATACATCAAGTCAATGACATATGCTAATGGTTGAAAGCAAAGCTAAATGTGACGGGGGCAAGAGCAATTGCCTCAAAAGCCAAAGCCACAAACTATCCACCATGTTTTTAAACTCTCAAGTTTTCTTTGTATGTAATAGGAATACATGTTGCATTCAGATCAAGGATTTCAGAACCTAAACATCAAAGGCCGTAATTTCTCACCTCAACAAATGCAAGAGGCAAGGTTGCTGCACAGGTTTGGTAATCAAAACCATGGTAAAACTCATAATTCAAGATCTCTAGAAGACACACTTCCTTGTTTTGGTAATTCAAGCAGCATTGGTAAGGAGACGCACTTCATTGTTTTGATAATTCAAACAAAATTGATAAGGAAACACACTTCCTTGGTTGGATAATTTGAATTTTTCTTCTTAGGAAATGAACCTCCTAACTTAAGTCTTGATTCTTAGAAGACGTAACTTTTAGTCGATTCATTTAGCTTGACTCCTAGAAGACGTTCCTTTTAGTCGAGTCATCCCCTTTGATTCCTATAAGCGTACCTTTTAGTCGAGTCATCCCCTTTGATTCCTATAAGACGTACCTTTTAGTCGAGTCATCCCCTTTGATTCCTATAAGATGTAGCTTTTAGTCGAGTCATCCCCTTTAATTCCTATAAGATGTACCTTTTAGTCGAGTCGTCCCCTTTGATTCCTATAAGACGTACCTTTTAGACGAGTCATTCCTATTGATTCCTATAAGACGTACCTTTTAGTCGAGTCATCCCCTTTTATTCCTATAAGACGTACCTTTTAGTCGAGTCATCCTCTTTGATTCCTATAAAACGTACCTTTAAGTCGAGTCATCCTCTTTGATTCCTATAAGACGTACCTTTTAGTTGAGTCATTCCTATTGATTCCTATAAGAAATACCTTTTAGTCAAGTCATTCCCTTTGATTCCTATAAGAAGTACCTTTTAGTCGAGTCATCCCCTTTGATTCCTATAAGACGTACCTTTTAGTCTAGTCATCCCCTTTGATTCCTATAAGACGTGCCTTTTAGTCGAGTCATTCCTTTAATTCCCATA
Organism: Capsicum pubescens; assembly: GCA_030864215.1. Classification (NCBI taxonomy): domain Eukaryota; kingdom Viridiplantae; phylum Streptophyta; class Magnoliopsida; order Solanales; family Solanaceae; genus Capsicum; species Capsicum pubescens. The sequence continues at coordinate 293,263,625 of CM061549.1, forward strand.
AGACGTACCTTTTAGTCAAGTCATTTCCCTTGACCCCTATAAGACGTACCTTTTTAGTCGAGTCAATCCTATTGATTCCTATAAGACGTACCTTTTAGTCGAGTCATCCCCTTTGATTCCTATAAGACGTACCTTTTAGTCGAGTTATTCCCTTTGATTCCTATAAGACGTACCTTTTAGTTGAGTCATTCCAATTAACTCATAGAAAATGCATTTCTTTGTTTGGGATAATTTTTTTTCCAGTTTTGATGTGATTTCAGGAGCATGCCCGAAGCACAAGGTGAATAAATGGAAAACCAAGAAACAAGGTGAAGAAATTGAAAGTTAAACAGATTGAAAAATAGCAAGTCAGGAGGCCGCCTACAGAATAGGGTGAAAATAAAAAAAAAATTGAAAGCATAGAAACAAGTTGATGAAATAGCAAGTCAGGAGCCCGCCTGCAGAACAGGGTGAAGAAATTGAAAGCATAGCAATAAGTTGATGAAATAGCAAGTCAGGAGCCCGCCTGCAGAACAGGGTGAATAAATTAAAAGCATAGCAACAAGTTAATGAAATAGCAAGTCAGGAGCCCACCCGCAGAACAGGGTGAAGAAATTGAAAGCATAGCAACAAGTTGATAAAATAGCAAGTCAGGAACCCGCCTGGAGAACAGGGTGTAGAAATTGAAAAGCATAGGAACAAGTTTATGAAATAGCAAGTCAGGAACCCGCTTGGAGAATAGGGTGTGGAAATTGAAAGGCAAGCAACAAGTTGAAGAAATTGCAAGTCAGGAGCCCTCCTGAAGAATAGGGTGATGAAACTCAAGTCAAGAGTTCAAAAGAAGCTGTATAGATAGAATTTTTGTAATTTAATTTACGCTTTAACTTGTAATTTTCATTTTTATGTAATGACAGAGTCGTGGACCGGAAACTCGATGGAACCTCACTCGACTCTCCAACTCGGTATAGTTCTTCTCTTTCCAATCCTTTGAAATACCTGTGACTTGATTCTCTCATTACTTGGGTAGGTAGGATGTCTTAAGTCAAAACCCGGTTGTCCTTCTTCTTTCTGTTTCTTTCTTTGAATAATGGTCGGGTCAAAATTTGTTCTCGTTGTTTACTTTTTTGTTTGAAAACACTTCATGTTTACATTAAAAGGGGGCATGATGTAGACACCTAATTTTGTCCCTCCCGAAGATCAATTTTACCTATTTTTTTATCTATTCTCGCCTTACCATGTGGCCAACCCCATGTAATTATATCACAAAAAAATACAAAAATAAACACAAACAATACCTCTAACTAATTTATCTTATCCTGACAACCTACCCAATCAAAAGCTTCCACCTCCCTACCCACTCACATTTTTATCCTCACATAATACATTAACAACAAAAAGAAGGGGGACCCACAGGGTACACCTAACAATGAAAGGACCCATTTTGTCATCATCCTCATAATAATAGCATCAAAATTAGAAAAGGAGGATCATCTTCATGGGGGAAGGACTCTCGATTTTTTTTCTTTCATTCTTTAACCCTCACCCCACTTGAGAAACACAGACCACCTCCATTTTTTTTAATTTCCATGATAGAACAACAATAGAACTCCACCATTGATACACACATAGGGAACAAGAAACATACACGATTCGCCCTTCTCTATTTTTTTGGAAGAGGATACAAAAAAAGTCTTCTTCCTCCATTTTGGTTTTTCACTAAAACACATCCCATACACAACAACAAGACACTCGCATACACACATCTCTCTCGCAGATCTATGCACGAAATCACATGCGTACAAGGTGAGTAAACTGGAAAATGAAGAGAGCTTCGAGGGAGTTTCGGTCAGTTTCTTTGAGATTTTCCGGCTAAGTTTTGCCGGAATCAGTTAGGTTCGTCGTTCGCTCGTTCCAATTCCAAAATCTCCAAAAAAAATTCTCTCTCGTCGTTTCTTTTTTTATTTCCAGGCAAACCCGTTTGGTAAACATCAAAAGTAACCGGAATCTGCCTCGATTCATCTTCTTTGCCGCCACCTGAGCTCACCGAAGCTAGGGTACACTGTCCTTTGGCCCTGTCGTGTATTGGAGTTTTGTGTTCGTAGTTCTGTTCTAAATTATCGATTTAGGAGATCGATTTGAGTTTATTCTTGCTGGTTTGGAACTTGTCTGGATTGATTCACGACCCTCAGGTAAACAACAGTAACCTTACCCCTTTTTGTTCATCAAAAATCGGGTTTCGAGACCAGTCAACGTTGGGTACTGCGTTTGGATTTGGGTCAGTCAGTTCTTCGTGCTCTATTTTGGATTAGTTTTTCTCTATACCAAGTTGGATTCATCGCAATCGAGGTTTTCTATTAAAGATTCCAAGTGCGGGTCTTCTTTAATATTATTACCAACCGAAATTGATTATCGGAAGGTCCATTTTTTTAACTCATTCTCTCTTCTTTATCGTAATTTGTTGAATTGGGCATGTTTGAAATTGGATGAGTTGGTTAATGTTTGATGTTATTCACGTGAAATTTGTATGATTATCATGCTTTAATTGTCATTGGGTCTATGTTGTTTATATTGGATTCCGAGTTGAAAAATTGAGTTGATAGTCAAAGCATGTGTTAATGTTTGGTTGAACAAGGATTTCGGGGTGGGAATAAGAAGTTGAATGTAGTTAAATTTTTTACCGTTGTCGATTTATTTAATTCAGATTAAGCATGAATTTGATAGAATCATTTAAAATCAAAAGCTTGATAGGAAACATAGGTCGGGTAGGCGAATTTAGGGATTGTGGATTGATGGAATATTCGATTTGTGTGATTCAATGGTTCTTGGCTATATTGCTTAGGGATCACTTGTATCATTTGGCCGGCGAATGCCCCGAAGTACTTGTATTATTTTTATCCGGGGAATGCCCCAAGATATTTTGTATTCGGAGGACGTCCGTGATGAAGGCCCGAGGCGTCGGGTAAAGCATAGGAGTAGTTTAGGATTAGTTTAGAATAGAATAGGTTTACATTTTCGCATTTTTCATTTTTCGGGACTGTATAATTGAACTGGACATTATGTTTTGGATTATTTAGTTTTTGTTTGCTTGAGTGATTGTTTTTGCGTGCTTTGTGTGGTTTATGCATTTGTAATGTCAATTTAGCCGATACGCTCTGCCAAACGATCGTGGTCAAACCACGGGATCGAGGGGTTCTTAACACCCTCCCCTCGGTCAACAGAATTCCTTAGCCGGAATCTCTGTTGGCAAACCAGTATTAAAGAGTCAAAACCATTTTGAAAAAGGATATCCATGGGTGATTTGGCACACCCGATTTATGCCAAGTGGCGACTCTGAGTTTTGATTGTTAAAAGTCCTTTTCGAAATAAATTTTCATCTTTGTCACTTTAATAATAAAAACTCTTTCGAAACTTAAAACTAATCTTTGTTTTGGAGTCGAAAAAGGGGTGTGACACTCATGTCTAATTAAGATCATAACTAAAAATGAGAATTACCATATTTTGGACTAGAAAAGAACTTAAAATTTTAGGAAAAATTAAAAAAAAGAGAGGAAAAAGAATTTTTTTAATGAAATATAAGGAAATAATGACATTATGTTGAGAGAGAGAGAGAGAGAAAGGAGTTGTTTATTTTATTTCAACGCCTTTGTATTAAAATAGTTTAGTTTGATATTTGGTCACTTTTTGTACTGATAATTTAAAAGTTTCCTTTTGTCTTGAAGTTGAATTTTCCAACATTCAATGGTGTATTTTTTTTCCTATGGTAATTTTTCCGTCAAAATATGGTAATTTTTTATTTCTAGTATAATTTCACATTAATCAGCACTAGTAAAATAAGGAAAAAACAAAAAATTAGTGTCTCTATATAAACAATGTAGAGGTATTATTTGCATATAGCAAATTGAGTTAAATATTAACGTAAGTTTCTTTTCACTTTGAGTTGATTAGTTCGTTATGTTTTTTCTTCTTAAGACTTACAATAATGTTACTCTTCTAATTTGTTCATTAATTCCTCGCTTTTACATCTACGTTAATTTACTATGTTCGATTTGATATTTTGGTTTAGATTTTCATTAACTGTGTTACTTCTCCATCCAACAGTGGTTGATCGAAGTGAGTTTGATATTGTACTATACCCGAGAATGTCATCCTCACAAAGAAAAAAACTTGACAGGACCATAGAGAAGTTGGTAGATGCAAGAGTAGAAATACGCAAGCAAGAAAACGACCTTGGAAATTTTAATGTGCAACAAAAGAGTGCACAAGAAAAATACGAAGCGACATGTGATCTTAGGAAGTTAAAGGACAAGGAAGACAAGCTCAAAGAACAATTGGAGAAAAATGGGAGATTTAGCAGATTCTACTCAAAAGAAAACAAGGATGAATTATTTAACTCAAAATGAGATTTATTTATTATTTTTAATTTTAGTTATCAATAAAATGTTTAGATTTACCTAATTAAGTTCAAGGATATATTTTGGTTGTAGGATTTTCGAGATTTATTACTAGCAGTTTAAAGTTTTATGTATGTTTTTGTCATTGCCTTTTAATTTGTTGTTCTATATTTATTCATTTAGGATTATTTATTTATGATATATTCAAATATTATATGCTGTTATTATTCACTAAAAGTAAACAATCGAACAATAGTATCATTATTTGTAACAAACCCACAGAACAATACAAAACGTCCCTCTCAAAACCTTGTTCGTAGAATTACACTTGGTGTATGTGTTATAGTTGTTTTTGTTGTTCTATTATTCACTCATTAGAACTTTCTTTAAATTCTTGTTCTTTCTGCTTAGCTGCATGATACACTAGCTGAAGGATACAAAACATTCCAAACATAATAATCACACTTTAGAGGTACCAATTAATAGGTATCTTCAAATTAAACTTCACACCACTATTTAATAAATCCATAAAGTTGTCTAAGAACAACTATGGTCATGTAAAAAAGTTACAACAAACATATATTTTATAAATAGTGATGTAACATAGGACATTAGGTGGTGAATCTCTTCGTTGGCAAATTAAATCTCATATTGTCTATAATAAGGTCAAATATTTATTTAAATGTATAGTAAATGATGAACTCCCTTTTATGAAAATTCTGGAGCCGCCATTTAAATTAATTAGTTCGATGAAGGTGGCAAGAGAGTAGGAATAGTTTGTGATTTTGGACAATTGTGGCAATGTAGGTTGTGGTAGAGATGGAATTTGGAATAGGCCAGCGTCGATCTCTAGACTCTGCTTGTGTAATTACACTAAGTAAATTAATATTGTTCTACTGTTCACTTAGCCGAACTTGCTGATTGCCTGCATGATAGATCTCAGAACTTAACTGTGGCGGAGCCAATTTTCAATACGAAGGTTCAAAGTGTAAAGAAGGAAACACGCGAACGAGTCAAATTAGGGAGTTCAACATCTACTATATATACTGCATAAAAAATAATTTGAACCATATATAAATAGTGTAATTTTCCATTAAAGAGGATTCGAGTGAACCTGGCGAAAAGGTAATAGTAATATATTTTACAGCAAATGGACTGCAATAAAATTTCAAAACTTAAACCCAAAATTAAAGTTTAAATTATAGAGATCTACATGTATATGATACCTCCTAGCCAACGAATATACGTATGAGATATTAATTTCAGAAACAGTATCAAATATTATTACGGTAATCATATAGTCGATTACAAGGATGTAGCATCACTGAAATAAAAATAGAAAAACAAAACATCAACATCTCAATAATATAAATTTGAACTTTTTCTAGAGTTTTCAATGCTATAACTATTAGTAATAACTTAGGATGCTTCAACTATGATTTTGAATCTTGTTTTGAACTTCATATCCCAAAAGATTCAATTGATTCAAACGATTCTTCAAGTTGGGTCAGTTCCTCTGGGTTGAGCTCCTCAATAGTTTTCATCAGTTCATCATACACATTTTCAAGCTTGCGATTTAGTCGTTTCACTCTATCTCGAGCATGAGCCACGACAAGTTGAGTATTTTCACTTAATTGCATATCACGATTCTGAAAACGAGAAATGACTGCATCAACTGTAGGATGAAAAAATGAGAAAGGCTTACCAACAGGGGAAAAGATTACAAGAAGAGATATCATAACCAATTTATATACATGAAGAATTTTATCAGATTAAATTGCTTCCAAATAGATAATGGAAAATAATCTTTTCACCATCGTCAAATAGGAAATACCATCAATTTTATGCTCAAAATATTTTGCATATCAACCACATCAATGGAATCTTGAATTTTAATTTAAATTAATAAATATTTTACTATATATGCTCATGAAACTTATCAAGCTAGAAATAGCAAATATTACAATAATTAACCAAAAATAGAAAAAATATTTATAAATATAATATTCAACTTAAAATATAAAAATATGAAATCAATTTTATGCGCAAAATATATTTTGCATGTCAACCACATCAATGAAATCTAAAATTTTAATTTAAACTAGTAAATATTTTACTATATATACTCATGAAATTTATCAAGTTGGAAATAGCAAATCTGATTATAATTAACCTGATATAGAAAAAACATAATAAATATAACATTCAACCTAAAATATAAAAATATCTTAGTGTGCTTATTGAAATTTATCAAGTATGGATACGTTGTTGTTGGATCACGCTTAATGGGTGTGTTGAAATAACTGTAGATTAATTTAAGAAGCAATCAATATTTTTCGAGAAATTTATCAAAAATACATTAACAAAATAAGAAAATAAAATTTTTAACTTGAATAGGTCATTATTTAAATGTATCCAGTATTTACTAATTTTATCAGACACAATTTTTCTAACGTCAATATGATATATAAACGGCGAAAGGTTGCTAGTTCAATACAATATTTTTTTCTAAATTAATTCTTGAATAATGTTAAATTTTATTAATGTCTACACAAATTAAAAAATTTGGTAATTTACCTCTCTTTTTGAGTAATTATATTTTTTATGGTTCGTGTACAAGTTAATTATACCATTTATGACTTATTAAGTTGACTTGAATAAGGATCCGAAGAGTTTGGGTACTGTTTCTCAACACTCATCGAACCACATCGAAAGTGCAGAAATTTTATTTTTGGGGTTTCCCATCGGGTGTTATATTATCTTTTTAATACTGAATATAAAAATATATATATATTATATTTTAGGACCGACAAAGAAAAGATATCATGAATTAAAAAAGGCAGGAAATGTATTGAGTCCTAAAATGACCCATGGGTGCATTCGTTACATTTTAAGTCACAAATTTAATTTTCAAAACATAACATCATTTCATATTTTCTTAAAGTCAGATTTTATTTGAATTTCTAACTTCGCCACTTGTATGCTTACTTCGATATGTTGAAAATAATTAACAAAAAAGGGTCCAAGATTGACTATATGAAGATATTGACAAAATATTTCCTTTGTAAGCATCTTCATCTAAGCTCAAAGTCTAAGCTTACATATGTTCCTCACAATCATATTTAATTTTATCATCAATTAGAAAGTTTTCAAATTTATGTTTTTTTCGTTTTAATTTATATGTCATTAGTAATATTTTTTTTAACCATTTTGTTAAATTTAGCTCGTCGTTAAAGGTTATTGCATGGATAATCCTTCGAAAATGTTACTGAAGAGATATTTTTTGATAGTTGTTTTAACCCATCGAGAATCTCTCACAAATGAGTTAAATTTCGATAGGACGTTAGTGTGTCTTACTTTTATTTTTAGTTTTAATTTATTATTTCTTTTTATAACGTTAATATTTAGAAATTCGTTATTTATGATATCATACATGATCATGTACTGAAGACAATAACGTTCAAGAATCAAGGGTATTTTGATATATTATGCACCTCTTTAATTCAGGGACGGATTTATGATCATTTTTTTTATGCTTCGGCATTTGTTAAATTCGAAACAGACTAGGTATAATTGTATAAAAAATATATGAAAATTGGTATAAGATGTAGAAAAACACCCAGTAAATCAAGAAGATAGCATGCATGGTGCATTAATTTTCAAGCAGAACCTTAAAACTTTGGGCATCAAATATCAATATACGTGTTTGAACCTTCCGAGCACAAACACTAAATCCTGAGTCCACCATTATTTAATTTAAATTACATGACTAAAAAATTTATTATTTTCTTAAATTTTATGTCTAAATATCAAACTATAATATACATAAAATGAAACGTCAGGAATAGATTTTATAGTCAAGATTATCTTCTCCAAGAATACATAAGATTTTATGTCTTGTAGTGGGATTTTTTGGGTATAAATATTGGCTAAATTGAAAGTCAATCTCATTATATTCTGAAAAAAAAATATTTGTTGGATAGTGAAAGAAGATATGAAGTCCAATAATAACCTAATTATTCTGCTAGCACTTTTATGTGCTTCACTTTTTCTTGTTTCAGCTCTACTAGTTGATGATACTAAACGTAACTATACAATATTTAATTCTTCTTAAACATATGGATTCATTGTATTTCATAATTAATGTATATAGTGCATGCAATAACAAGAAATATAATATAAAATTCTACAAAAATATAGTTAAAAAAATATTTGAAGACTTTTAGAGTTAAACTTTTCAGTTGATCTTTAATGACTTACTGATATGATCATAAAAAATCATGACAACTATTTGATCCGCAACTAAGGATATTCTTTTTGTAAATTATGTTGAAAATTTGTTCAGAATCTAACAAGCTATCTTTAGTTTGTAGAATTCAGAAACAATAAATTCGCTCTGAATTCGCCTCTCATTTTTAATGCATATCAAAAGTTTCAAACACGTTTTAAAATATCGTCATATGTAATGTAATTACTTATAGTCCATTCATAAGAAATAATATATGTTGTATGTATTATTTGTATAGCAGCAAATGAAGGCCAACTAAATGTCGAAAAACAAGGCCATGGAGGCGGGCCAGGCGGCCATCATGGTGGCGGTGGTCATGGAGGTGGCGGCCATGGCGGTGGTGGCCACGGAGATGGCAGTCATGGCGGTGGAGGCCACGGAGGCGGTGGTCACGGTGGTGGAGGCCACGGAGGCGGCCATCATGGTGGTGGAGGGCATGGAAAATGAAGTCACAACAATCCCTTTAACGAAGAACGTCTTAATATAAAAAATTCTAGGTTAAACTACTTCATGCATACACTTTTATAATATAGTTCATAATAAAAACTACGTACGTTTTTAATTTGGAGTTGCATGTCATGTTATGTGTACTGGAAATGATATAGTAATAACTATGAATAAATATCAATGTTTTTTTTTCTCCATTCTAAAGTCCGTTAATAATATTAGTGTTGATTATCTTTAAGGATTTAAGTCAGGTATATTGATTGTGTTAAAGATCTTTACTCGTTTTATAATCAGAATAATTAAATGATTTGATAATGTTAGAATTTATTATAGATTGATGGATAAAATTAAGCTCAAATTAATCTATTTTAATAAGTTAATTCTTGAAGAGTACTAATTACAAGAGCATCAAAAATATTATCTAATGACAGATGAAGAAAGAAAAATAGCAAAGTCTACAATATGATCTGGTCCAAACTCCAAACTTTGTAGAAATAATTCTTAAAAGTATAACTCCAAAATAAGATGACATCAACTTTTTCTATAAAGATAGTTGTTTGTCTACCTAGTTTTTTGCTTCCATGTATACCGAGATATTGTTGTAGATATGACATAATATAACATAAAAACAGGATTAAAAAAAAAAAAAAAACTTGGCGGTTATAGAAAATATTGTTATACGGGATAACTTTTATAGAGAAGTCTGGTTGTACAAACACTGTGAAAAAGTTCTGAGAATTACGAAGAAAGCTTCAAGCTCACATCGGGTAGGGGACGACAATTGAACTCTGTGAGATTGAATCTCCTGTTGGTCTTCGTTAGCTCATTGTTAGAGAGGTCGATTATAAATCGATTGGTAGTAGCTTTGAATCCTAATCAGGAGATTTTATTATCTTTCAATAAAGAGGGTTGTGAGTAGCACATTCTAATAGTCCATTTTGATTAACTTTGAATAAACAACTCCAAAATTCCATGCTTTTGTAATTTGTAGCCACATTCCATCCAAACCTTTTTGAATCTTTCAACATAAATTTTCCCTATAAATACTCATCAATTAATTATTCAATCTAACTTAACAACTTTCACTTCTTGTTTCCTCAAGAGAAAAAACAAAACAAAGGAAAAAGTTCCAAATAACTTGTAAAAAATGGCCACTTTCAAGAATTGCTTTAGTTTGTGCTTGATAATGACATTGTCCTTGTCAAACAATAGTGTTACATCTAGAATGGATGCAGAATTTTCATCGAAGGGGATTTATCATTTACTATATATATATTTTAATAAATATTTGACCTTATTATAAACAGTATGAGATTTTCATACGGAGGGGTTTCACCACCTAGTGTTACATGATCATTATTTATAAATACGTGTTTATTGTAACTTTTTTATATGACCATGTTAGTTCTCTGAGAACTTGTATGGATTTATTGGATTTTGGTGTGGAGTTTGAAGATACTTCATAATTTGTACCTCAACATTGATTATTAAGCTTGGGATGTTTTGTATCCTTCAGCTAGTGTATCATGCAGCCAAGCAGAAAGAACAAGAATTTGAAACAAGTTCTACTTAGTGAACAGTTGAACCACAAAAACAACAATATATTTATCCAGTGTAATCCCACAAGTAACGTAACGAAACAAATTAAAGGTAACTGAACAACAACTACAATAACATATTTGTCCAGTGTAATCCCACAAGTAACGTAACGAAACAAATTAAAGGTCCATCTATATATTCTCTACCATTTGCATTTTAATCGATAAAGAGGCTTAAACAACCTTGGGACTTCTTTTGTGTGTCGATGGCTTCCAACATGAGTACGACCTCCTGCATCTCTGGCCTCTTTTTTGGGTCATCGTCCAAACATTGCTTCATTATATTGGCAAGTGTTCGGTATTTCAGGCCTCCGACTCTTGTACATAGCTGAACATGCGTGAGGACTTTGTCCGCTATACGGAATTGAACAAGAATATATTTCCCACAAACAAATTCCGAAGCTGTAGACATCACATTTATGATCATATGGTAGACCAATAAGCACCTCCGGAGCCATGTAACCTATGGTGCCAGTTTCGGCAGTCATGTTGATAGGAGATGAAGCCTCAACTCGAGAAACTCCAAAGTCTATTATTTTCACCCTTCCTTCCTTGTCGAGAACTAGATTTGTAGACTTTACATCTCTGTGACCAACTTTCTTGGAATGAAGGTAACTCAATCCTCTTGCAACATCCAATGCTAGTTTAATAACGGACTTCAATGATAACCTTTTCCCGATAATACTGTTTTTCAAGAGATGTGACCTTAGCACTATACAATATCCAGCTCGATGTTTTTCCCAGGAATGATTTCTCGCGACAAAATTCCACTTACTTCGTTTACCACTCCTAGATACTTCGGGCAATCTCTTCGAAGCTCCGATTAACCTTGCGGCGTTTGGGTGACCAAGCTTGCTCCATATAGAAACTTCTTGCGCGAAAGCCTTTGTTAGTGTTGCCCTTCTCTTTTCATCGCTCAGATCAAGTATTTTAACGGCAACCTATTTTCCGTCATAGACACCCTTGTAAACTGATCCGTACGCCCCCTTCAGTAATAAACTTGCTGATTTTAAGCTTCTTGGGATCCAACTCCCATTCTTCGACGACCTTCGTGACTTCAACCTTTGAGCACTCTTCAAACCCTTTTTTATTATTTTCGCCAAAAATTCGAGCCAAATGCTTATCAAGTTGCTCGTCCATTCTTCTCAAAACCTAGACCTCACTCACTCACACGTAGTAGTAATATATAGATATATATCTATAAGCCTTTGTTGAAATAGGTAAGTGATCAATAACCAATTCAATATTCATTGCAATATTTATAGGTGTACATGGAAAACAAAACCTAAAGTTGAAAGGATTGAGAAAAGGGACACAGGCGTACAATGTTTTTTTTTTTAAAATTGTTGGATTAACATTTCAAAGTAGGATTAGGAAACAAAAGGAATTTGGTATTTATTTAATTCACGTCTAGTTAGGATTTATTTTTCCTAACTCATATTAGAGTAGATTTTGTTGTCCTAATTTAATTTGGTAACTTATTTAATTCCATTATGCAAAATCCGATGTCTCATACTAGAAATAACAAGTTTTATACAGAACAAAAAAATCGCTAATTCTCAAGAAATGTCGTTTCCTCGGAATTTAACTCGTCGATAAGGAATCTCTGACTAATTAAGACACATCACAAAAAAAAATGCTAATTTTGGATAGAAAATTTTGACGAAAATTTGGTGGATTATCTGTTCAGTAAATTTTACCAACGAGTTAAATTTCAACAAAATACATTGATTTTTTTTTTTTAATGGTGGAACATAAATTATTGAAATATCTTCATATGTAATGTAACCGAGAGTGAGAGTACTAAGTAAACTGATTACTTAAAGTCCATTCATAAGAAATAATATATGTTGTATGTATTATTTGTAGCAGCAAATGAAGGCCAACTAATTAATGTTGAAAAACAAGGCCATGGAGGCGGCCATCATGGCGGCGGCAGGCACGGAGGTGGCGGTCATGGCGATGGGGGCCATGGAGGCGGCCATCATGGTGGTGGAGGCCATGGAGGTGGTCATCATGGTGGTGGAGGCCACGGAAAATGAAGTCAATGTCCCTTAAATGAAGAACGTTACAAATTAAAGAACTTTAAGTTAAACTACTCCGTGCATCAACTTTTTATAATATAGTCCATAATAAAAACTATGTACATTTTTAATTTGGACTTGCATGTCATGTTATGTGTACTGGAAATGATATAGTAAATATGAATAAATATCAATGTTTTATTTTCTCCATTTTAAAGTCCGTTAATAATATTAGTGTTGATTATCTTTAAGGATTTAAGTGAGGTATGTTGATTGTGTTAAAGATTTTTACTAGTTTTATAATCATAGTAATTAAATGATTTGATAATGTTAGAATTTATTATAGATTGATGGGTAAAATTAAGCTCAAATTAATCAATTTTAATAAGTTAATTCGTGGAAGCGTCCTGATTATAAGAGCATCAAAAATATTATCTAAGCTTATTAATTAAGTCAAATTCTTATGCCAATTAAATTCATCATTAGATCGACGAGAATTTTTGACAGATGAAGAAAGAAAAAAAGCAAAATCTACAATATGATCAATGTATTGTTGAGTTCTATGTGCGTGTGAATGGTAAATGGAGGAAAATATGGTGAAGGGAAAGAGAGACCAATTTAGAAAGTGTACTCTCAAAATGGAAAGTTAACTAATTCTCCCACATTGGTGGGAGAAGGGAACTTTGGAGTGTTTTTAATGAGAAACACTAACTCCACATGAATAGTGAGGCAAGAACAAGATGGTGCCTTGCGCTGTCGTTATCGTCGCTCGCTTGGCTTCGGCTTCGGATTACAAGTGAAATTTTTTTGATCCAAAATCTGATATAATTATTTTTTCTCCAAGTGCGGGCACAATTTTGACGTCATGCAAACGCATCACGAAGGGATGTGACCCTTCAAGAGAAAAGACACACTGTTTCGCGTTGTAGAGTGACCTGTGGGCATAGACACAACGCAGATACGCGACCTGTGGACGCAGATGTAGAGGAAAAGCTACTAGAATTTGCCAAACATCACCTGCGGCCGCAGATCAGTCGCAAGTCCAGCACAGACTGGGCGCAGGGACCTGACTGCTACTGAAAAGGTGTCTTTTTGCTGAACCAATGCATCCTTTCTGAAAGGACACATTAAAGGCTATAAATACCTGATATATTCCTCAGGTATTCGCATGATTTTTGACAGCAAAACACTCTTCTTCTATACAAAAACTCTGTGTGATTATTAAGCTGTTGAGTGAGTTCGTTGAATCCAACAATTTGGGGTACCGCTATTGCTCGGATTGAAGGTCATTTTATCCTGGGAGGAAGAATCCATAACCTCGGGTACAGTGAGGGAAATTATTCCTTAAGGATACTCCGTGAAGTCGGGGGACTTGGCCTTAAAAATTCTGTTTCATCTCATTTCTGAAAGTTAACATACTTCTTGGATAGATTATTCATAATCTTGCATTGAAGGTGTTAAGGAACTTCATAAGTGTTCTTGTCCTATACTTGAACTTGTGTTGAAGTTATTATTGCATGTATATACAGATTCTTGTACCCAAAAATGTTGTAAATAACAATCTTAAGGAATAATCTTCGGATTCTGTATAGCTTATTTTTGGAGATTAAAGCTTTAAATTTTCTACTCAGTTTAAACTTAACTAGTGATTTGAAGACATAAAATCTTCATCACAAGTTAAAGATCACTCGGTTGATGATTGGAAGTCATAAAAACTTCGTGGTTAAACTAGAAACAAGAGGTGTTTTAAAGTTATGCAACTTTTTAATAAGTATTTCGATATACTAAAGGTACTGTCTTGTGGTGACAGAAATATGACGATTGATAGTCAAATGCATAATGCTTCAACGACTGTAGGGGAAACTAGTATTGCCACATCAAGTCGTACAAATGCTCTACCGGCAATTGCACCAGTGAAGAAACCCGAAAAGTTCGCGAGTATTGACTTCAAGAGATGGCAGTAGAAGATGTTCTTCTACCTGACCGCTCTTTGACTTCAAAGGTTCACGGTTGAGGAAGCTCCGGAGGTGGCTGAGGGAACCTCTGAAAAAGAACGCATCATGATTGTGGAGGCTTGAAAACACTCAGATTTCCTTTGCAGGAATTACATCTTGAGTGGTCTCCAAGATGACCTTTACAATGTTTATAGTGGAACAAAGACATCAAAAGAGTTATGGGGGGCGCTAGAACGGAAGTACAAGACGGAGGATGCAATAACTAAAAGGTTCTTTGTTGCAAGATTCCTGAAGTACAAAATGGTAGACAACAAGTCTGTTGTTTCCCATGTGCAGGAACTGCAAGTGATCATCCATGATCTCCTAGCGGATGGTATGATTTTGACGAATACCTTTGTTGAATAATTTAAACATGTTCTTAGTATTCACATGAACTTTATTGTAGGTTTGATTGTGAATGAAGCGTTTCAACTAGCAGTAATAATAGAGAAGCTACCACCTATGTGGAAAGACTTCAAGAACTATTTGAAAGACAAATGTAAGGAGATGTCAGTAGAAGATCTGATTGTATGACTACGCATTGAAGAAGATAACAAGGCTGCAGAAAGAAGGTCAAGAGGCAATTCTGCAATGAGTGGAGTAAATATTGTAGAACATGACCAAAACAACTCTATAAAACAAAAGAAAGCTGGAAATGAAAGCAAACAATCCAAGAAGAAATTCAACAGAAAGTGCTTCAACTGTGGCAAGATTGGCCATAACTCTACGAATTATCATGCCCCGAAGAAAATAAAGAAGAAGGACCAAGAAAATCTGGCTGGGTCTAAGAAAAAAATGGATGATCTGTGTGTTATGCTTTTTGAATGCAACTTGACAGAAAATCCTCGCGAATGGTGGATGGATTCTGGTGCCACCTGCCATGTTTGTGCTAACAAGGAGTTGTTTTCGACATTCGCTCCGGCTCAAGTAGAAGAAAAGATCTACATGGCAAACTCCTCTACTGCAAAAGTAGAAGGAACAGAAAAAGTGTGCTTGAAGATGACTTTCGGTAGAGTGTTGACACTTAACAATGTCTTGTAAATTCCATGTTATTGTTACGTGTTGTTGTTGTGATATGGAATTTTCATGACATTGGAGTTATGCAAGTAGTTACACGTTATATGCATCCCCTTTCATGTATAAGATGTTGAGAACAATGTGTAGTATGAAATCCCCTACTTATGGCATCATGAATTGTGAACTTTGTTCCTATGATCAAGAAGTGTCATGTGGTGTCAGTTTCCTTCCATCGAGTCATGGGGGCACTCGTACCAGAAAAATATAGTTGTGTACCTAGAGCCCATGTCATGTTTTCACGATATCCTCAGTCAAGCTAGGTTCAATAGAACTCAGTCAGTCAAGTGACTCAGGAAATCTCAGAAATCTCATGATCTCGGTTAGTTATCAGACATCAGTATTTGATAACGCTCAATCTACAGCTCTCGTTTGTGTGTAAAGCGGTCGTTAGAAAATATAGAACCCAACTTGGGTTGGGTGCCGATCCCACAGGGAATAGCTTGGCCAAAAAGTTAGTAAAATTACTAAACTTTTGGTGCAAGTCTCGTAAGAAGGGGGGATTCTTGTTTTGCAAGTAATGTGAACAAAAGCTGAAAATAATAAAGTAAAAAGAGAGAGATTGTTACGTTGGTTGTAAACAATGAGAATTGAAGCGTTGGGGTTATGTCCACCTTCTGAGGTATACGTCTCTATTGGCTATGAGTGTGTAGAATTCTGTCATGCAATTGCTTATAGAGAATTGTAGTCGATGGTAAATCCAAGCGTCTCTCGACCTAAACAAGACCTATTTCACTTTAACTCTCTCGAGCTTAAAGCGTATCTAATGGTACGAATTCTCCAAGAGGTTAGTCCAGTTACGGCACTAGTTTTTTAATAGGAAAGGGTGTCCTACTACCTTGACATTATCTCTTTTCCAGACAAATAACTTTTCTCTCGAACAAGTTAAATGTTAGACTGGCGTATTCTTGCGTTTACAACCGCAAAGAATGTAGATTAAGATGAAGAGAATAATGATATAAGCAATATACGTGCCTCGAACTCACAAACTCACAACAATAGATAGTATCTCATACGGCTTCCATAACCCCAACAGAGAAGTTTAGTTACCCATGAATGTGAAGGAAATCACGATTGACATTGTTATTATATCACGATATTGAGTAATGGCGTGTAGATCAAGTGATTGGCGTGAGGCGTGATTCCTTAGCAAGTAACGATTCTCTTGTTGTGGAATTTAAGAATAGAAGAGTAGAAGAAGAAAAATAGAATTGAATTGTAAGACGAGAAGTTAAGAAGATTAGAAGTTATAAGAAGCTGATAGAAGATCTTCTAAAATCTCTAGCATGATAGGGTATTTATAATACCCATATCCTAATCCTACTAAGCTAATGAAATAAATAACCAAATCCTACTAAACTGATGAAATCCTTAACCCAAATGTACTAGGTTAAGGCAACATTATCATAATCCACATAAAATAATGAAATACATAACCTAATTGTACTAGGTTAATGTATCATTGTCAAAATCCAGCTTTGTGTCTGTAAGTCCCCAAAGTCTTCAGAATTGTTGTTTTAGCCCGGGACAGATTTTCCATGCAGCAGTTTTGGTCCATAGGCGTGTAAACTTTCTTCCCTTCCTTTGTGAGCTTTCTTTTGCGTCAAGTAAGCCATAAAATGCTGATTTTTGCATCATTTATACATGAAACTTTACTAATCATGTTCGTTAGCTCTCTTACAGGAAAAAGGACTAAAAGTGCATGAAATATATAATTTGTTCTCAAAACTAGGCTAAAATATGGGCAAAATATATTGATATAGGCGTGTAAATCCGCCTATCATCAACACCCCACACTTAGAGCTTTGTTCGTCCTCGAACAACATATCATGTCCTTCTAAGCATCAACTTAAGGTTTTTACAGCAACAACACAAAACATTTATTAAGACAAGCACAACGATTATCAACCAAGAGTAGCTTTATGATTATAAGTAGAAACAATTTAACCTCAAGTATAGACTCGTGATGGTGATCAACTCGCATACAAACGTTAAAGTGCATAGAATCATATACAACTATCCAAAACTCATCAACCATGTGTGTCTCACCATATAGTACCCATAATCACTCACAAATATAGCATATTTTTCAAATATGGGTATCAAAATGTCCTTGCTCTCACTCTCACAAAGAATTCATATGTAGCAACTGATGACCATAGGCTTGCCCTTAATGTAGTACTCCACTAAATGTCGGAATGTTAAGATTAGGATCAAGTAGGTCTTTTGATGGTTGTAATGTAGGCTAAGGGACGGGTAGGACTATTTTGGCCAAGAATAGTGACTAGGTTCCTAAGCGCTTTAATACATCACTTTGTATCATTGACCCTTTTTTCTTTCAACCTTTCTTCTTTCTTTTTTCTACCACCCTTGTTCTCCTCTTTTTTCAATTTTAAGCACAACTCACTTTTCAGCTTTCTTTTCCTTTTTCTTTTCACAACATACCTCTTATGATAGCATTTTTTTTTTCTTTTTCATAACACATTCAAGAACCATTCCAATTTATAGCATTATTCTCACCCAATTTCCTTTTATGTTGTCACATGACTTTTTCACTTTAAAGCACTTAGGGATTTTGGGATCAAATTACGCTCTTGAAAGAAATGGATTAGGCTTACATACAAGGTTGTCAAAGAAATAGGCTAAAGGCTCAAAAGGGTTAACTAGGATGATGTCCATGGGTAGGTAAAACTGAAGGTAAACATGTATAGGTTGCCAAAGAAATGCCTAAATCATATCCTAAACTTACACTCCTTATTTTCGCTTTGCATACATACCAGGCAAGTTCTAGCATCAGCCACATACATAGAATATACTATTATCTCACACACACAAGGCACATGGTCGACTTGATTGGAAGTAATATAGACTCTCGACCCAACAAGTGAAGGAATTGAATCACACAATATCACATATTGAGTCACAACTAGAGCCTAAACGTCTCAATAGTCACAATTGTAGCACATACTCTTGTTATAATCTCATGCTGCCTATCAAAATAATTTCATGCGAAGCTAAAAAAATTTTAACTACTAAAAAAAACAAAACGAAACAAAAATGAAACAAAAGCAAACAAACATAGATGCGAATAGATAAGTAGAGCAAGCAATACCACCACCCCACACTTAGTCGGGACACTGTCCTCAGTGGAAAATAAATACGAGGAACCTGGTTGGTCGGACTTATCCTCTATGTCTGTGGTCATACCCCTTGCATTAGAATCATCATCAGAGTCGTCATCCTCAGAAGTTCCTCATAAGTATCCCACTTAATTCCAAGTGTGAGTCGAGGTATTTGCAGCGAGGAGGGTTCTCCTTGGTCCTTGCGACTTCTCTTTTTGCCCTTTTGGGAGGTGGTAGCCTTCTCCTTGCCTTGTCTCGCTTTAGGTGCCATTGTACCTGAGACTAGAAATAGTGTTAGTGGTAGCACAATATCAATGGATAAAATATATGCACAAGTAGTAGGGGTACCACCCCACACTTAGTTTTGTTGACACAAATCAGTGAAGTGAAAGTGGTCGATTACTCAGATTTCGTCGACATACGTTTTAGGAGTTGTATTCCGGCAAGAAAATCAGTGATGTATCACTACTTGCAGCCATTGCATTACTTTCATGTTAGATATAACAACACTACTACATAGGGGTTACCACATAATATAGTTACTTTCAACAATCACAACCTCCTATGTCGGCAGGCACTATAAGTCTTATCCCGATGAACGGGATAGCCTAACATGTAAGTATCCAAGTAGCAATTTTAAACAATGTTCAAGACTATAGCAATTCCGAAAATAGTATGACAATGCTATTAAAACCAAATTCAAGTCGGAAACAAGTCAAGATGATTCTAACGTATACGTTCACTCACATGATTTTGCATTAACATTCCAAACACATGAACTTCACCAACAATCTTTCAATATGTAGAAATTTATAATAGACATAGCAACGTAGTACTTACGAGAAATAAATGAAGAATAAGAGAGTACTTACTTGCTTGAAGCTTTTGGAGGTGGTTTTGTGAATTGGAAGAGCAAAAAAGAAAATTTTGAGAGGATTTGGATGAATATGCGGCACCTTTAGGTCACTTTGCAATGTGTTGTGTTATAAAAATAAGTCCCCTTTATATAGGAAGAGAATGGATCGGGTTATGACCCATTTACAATCGGTTTTGGAGACAAAAATCCCACATATGCGGCGCATAATGCTTGGCATAGATATGACATATGCGGCGCATTGTCTATAGCATAATGGGACATATGCGCCGCATAGTCTATGGCATTTGTAGACATATGCGCCGCATAGTCTATGGTATATGAGATACTGAGACCAAATGCCATAGCATAGGCAGCGCATAGTCAAAAGCATACCTAGGAATAGGCGGCGCATAGTGTATAGCACACTAGATTCCGAGACCTTAGGCTATAGGATAGGTTGTGCATCGTTCGTGGCCTAGTTTTACCAAGGCCTAGCCTTCCTCGAAGCCTATTTTGGCGTGAGAAAGGCTCAATCCATAGCCTTATGCATCACCCTTCCTAACTTACCAACTTTACCATACAATGCGTCCAAATCGTCAATTGAAATCAATCTCCTCGTTGACTACTTCTTGCACCTATATTCGCTCAAACAAATGAAAACGATTAGTACGATGGGTTGCCTCCCACCAAGAGCCTTAGTTTTGGTCGTGGCACGACTCTTATTTTTGGATTTTTTCATTTATCAAAATCAAATCAAGTACTAGAATGAAAGAAAACGATAAACGATAAATGAAAAACGATAAACGATGGGTTGCCTCCCATCTAGCGCCTTATTTATTGTCGTGGCACGACATGGTTACCTCAAGTACTCAGACTTCGTCGAGGTTAATGGTGGATCATTTTCTAAAAGGATTTAGACGACAATGAGGCTTACGTGTGGGCATGCGATCTTTTTCGAGATGGCTCATACATTTCCCCGGAGAGTCACCAATTATATCATCAATAGTCCAACCCATAGCTCTCTTGTATCTCTTCAGAGCAGAGATGAGAGCCTCAATGTGCTATTTACTTAAATCATCCGCACTCACCGGAAGTATATTTATACTTTCCAAGAACACATACCTTAGATAATCGGGGAGCTCTTTCGATTCTAACGTGGGTGGCTCTTCAATAGATGGCTTAGCTGGTGGTGTAGGCCGATTCTTGAGATCAAGATCCAGCTTCTTGGGAGTATAGCGATATGTTCCTAATCCCGATAGAGCACAAATAGCTTCTTCAGAAATTTCAGCATCCTCATTCTCTCCTTTCATGAGCAAAACCTCCAAAGGATCATCAAGAATTTGCTCTTCTTCAAGTCGTTCTTTCTCATCATCAAAGACAACATCAGCCACAGAAAATACACTTAGATCTTTGGGTTGCTTCATTGATTTGCAAACATCAAATCGAACCACTTCGTCATTTATTCGGAATGAAAGTTCATTAGCTCTCAAATCAATGAGCACACTTCCAGTAGCAAGGAAAGGGCGTCCCAAGATTATGGGAACCTCTGAATCTTCTTCACAATCCAAGATGACAAAGTCTACTGGAAAGATAAATGAAGAAACCTTTACCAAGACATCGCATAGAATACCAACCGGTCGTTTTACCGACCTATCCGCCATAACAAGCCTCATATTAGTTGGTGTAGGATCTCCTAACCCCAACTTCTTGTAGATCGATAATGGCATCAAGTTGATGCTGTCTCCTAGGTCACATAATGCTTTGGCAAAGTTCAAAGATCCAACGGTGCAAGGAATAGTGAAAGCTCCGGGGTCAGCCTTCTTCTGAACTATTGATCGGGTAGCGATTGCGCCGCAGTGATGGACATCATCTTTCAACTCATAACTTGCTGCCCGCTTCTTTGTCAAAAGATCCTTCATAAATTTCGCATACCCAGGCATTTGTTCAAGTGCTTCCACCAATGGAACATTAATGGTCAGCTGCTTTAACATAGTCATAAATTTGCTGAACTTCGTATCATCCACCACCTTCTTCAATCTTTGGGGAAAAGGTGGCGGTGGGTATGAAATTGTTTTCTCCACGGCTTTCTTCTCCTCTTGCTTCCGTTTTTCAGCTTTTCCAGGATGCACGTCGTGAGGAGTGATGTTAAGGACGTTAGGATCGGCTGCTGCGGCATCTTCCCCTTTCGCCTTATCATCAATTTCCGCTTCTTCGTCAACCACTTGCTTGCCTTTTTCTGAAGTTTCCAGCACCTTACCACTTCGGGTAGTGATGGCCATGCATAACCCATCATTCCTTGGGTTTTGCACAGTATCGCTAGGTAAAGTGCCAACCTTTCTTTGATTGAGTGCTGCTGAAAGTTGGCTCAATTGCTGCTCTATTTGGTTGATTGAAGTGGAATGAGAATCAACTAATTTCTTCATAGAGGACAAATCATTTATTACCTCCGTTACTCCTGCGCTTGTTGCTTCCACTCCTTTCAGCAGTTTAGCCATCATGTCTTCCATACTTCCAGAACTAGATGTGGTGGTGTCACGTCTTCCAGGGGGACCATACACACCACAACTGTCATTCTTGTTCTTCCAACTACCTTGGTCTTTGCTTCCATATTTATCATAATAGTTCCGACCTTGGTTTCCTTGGGTATTCCCACGGAAACCCCCCTGATTGTTCAAGTAGTTGGCTTCTTCTTCCGTATCAGCTTCATTTCTTCCATGTGCTACAATGGCTTTGACTTTTTTGGTCTTCCCTTATAATAGATGCTTTGTAAGAAGATCCACTTGTGTTCTCATGTGCGCCATATCTTGGTCATGTTCCTCTTGTCTACGCCTCTGCTCTGTGGTCAGGCCAATAGATAAAGTGGAGCTTGCTACCTCAGAATCCCTGGTATGCCAAGCTCTACTTTGCTTCGTCATACGATCTAGCATATTGCTTGCTTGACCAAAGGTGAGGTCCATGAATGATCCTCCAGCCGCATTATCCACCACTGGTTTAGTTATTGAATTCAAGGCTCTGTAAAGTATCTCCATTAGGTGAACATTAGTCATGTGATGGTTTGGGCACCTCATTAGCTTTGTCTTGAACCTCTCCCATGTTTCATGAAGGGCTTCAGTTGGAAGCTGACGAAAGTTACTAATTTCATCTCTCAATTGTGCTCTTTTGGATGGCGGAAAGAATCTTTCGAGGAAAGCGTCTCTCAATTGCCTCCAATTTGTAATAGAATCAGGAGTCAGCCCATTCAACCATAGTGTTGCCTCCCCAGATAGAGACAATGGGAATAGATGTAATCGAATTGCATTCTGACCAACACCAGGATTGTCAA
Organism: Capsicum pubescens; assembly: GCA_030864215.1. Classification (NCBI taxonomy): domain Eukaryota; kingdom Viridiplantae; phylum Streptophyta; class Magnoliopsida; order Solanales; family Solanaceae; genus Capsicum; species Capsicum pubescens. The sequence continues at coordinate 293,286,720 of CM061549.1, forward strand.
AAGACTTGCATGTAGAAATAAAGTTTATGAGATGCATATTCGGATCATCGCCTGCTAGTACACCAAATAATCCCTTGAGTTGCAATAACTGAATCATGGTGCTTGTGATGTTGAACTTGGCTCCGGGCGCTAATGGTGGTGGAATTATAGCTCCAGTGGCTCCGGCACCATCAAGATCATCATCATCATCGTCGAAAGGTATTTCACGTTGTACATCCATTGATGCACTGAACAAAAACCTGCAGTAAACAAAAACAAAAACTAAAAGTAAAAGTACGAGAGTCTTCGACCAAAGGGTCTAGTAATTATTACGAACTTAATTGACACTTGTATTCCCCGGCAACGGCGCCAATTTTTGATAACGCTCAATCTACAGCTCTCGTTTGAGTGTAAAGCGGTCGTTAGCAAATATAGAACCCAACCTGGGTTGGGTGTCGATCCCACAGGGAATAGCTTGGCTAACAAGTAAGTAAAATTACTAAACTTTTGGTGCAAGTCTCGTAAGAAAGGGGGATTCTTGTTTTGCAAGTAATGTAAACAAAAGCTGAAAATAATAAAGTAAAAAGAGAGAGATTGTTACTTTGGTTGTAAACAATGAGAATTGAAGTGTTGGGGTTATGTCCACCTTCTGAGGTATACGTCTCTATTGGCTATGAGTGTGTAGAATTCTGTCATGCAATTGCTTATAGAGAATTGTAGTCGATGGTAAATCCAAGCGTCTCTCGACCTAAACAAGGACTATTTCACTTTAACTCTCTCGAGCTTAAAGCGTATCTAACGGTAAGAATTCTCCAAGAGGTTAGTCCAGTTACGGCACTAGCTTTTTAATAGGAAAGGGTGTCCTACTACCTTGACATTATCTTTTTTCCAGACAAATAACTTTTCTCTCGAACAAGTTAAATGTTAGACTGGCGTATTCTTGTGTTTGCAACCGCAAAGAATGTAGATTAAGATGTAGAGAATAATGATATAAGCAATATACGTGCCTCGAACTCACAAACTCACAGCAATACATAGTATCTGATACGGCTTCCATAACCCCAACAGAGAAGTTTAGTTACCCATGAATGCGAAGGAAATCACGATTGACATTGTTATTATATCACGATATTGAGTAATGGCGTGTAGATCAAGTGATAGGCGTGAGGCGTGATTCCTTAGCAAGTAACGATTCTCTTGTTGTGGAATTTAAGAATAGAAGAGTAGAAGAAGAAAAATAGAATTGAATTGTAAGACGAGAAGTTAAGAAGATTAGAAGTTATAAGAAGCTGATAGAAGATCTTCTAAAATCTCTAGCATGATAGGGTATTTATAATACCCATATCCTAATCCTACTAAGCTAATGAAATAAATAACCAAATCCTACTAGACTGATGAAATCCTTAACCCAAATGTACTAGGTTAAGGTAACATTATCATAATCCACATAAAATAATGAAATACATAACCTAATTGTACTAGGTTAATGTATCATTGTCAAAATCCAGCTTTGTGTCTGTAAGTCCTCAAAGTCTTCAGAATTGCTGTTTTAGCCCGGGACAGATTTTCCATGCAGCAGTTTTGGTCCTTAGGCGTGTAAACTTTCTTCCCTTCCTTTGTGAGCTTTCTTTTGCGTCAAGTATGCCATAAAATGCTGATTTTTGCATCATTTATACCTGAAACTTTACTAATCATGTTCGTTAGCTCTCTTACAGGAAAAAGGACTAAAAGTGCATGAAATATATAATTTGTTCTCAAAAACTAGGCTAAAATATGGGCAAAATATATTGATATAGGCGTGTAAATCCGCCTATCATCAGTATTATTTCCTCTGTCAATGGAAATTAAGTAATCTCAGTCCATGTGCGGTTCAGAAATAATGTTCAGAGTCTTTTCAGATGGGAGTAAAAATTAGCACCGAGCAAACCCAATGATGGGAACTCACCTGCCAGTTTAGAGTATAATTCTTAGAAGCAATCCTTGTATTCCAGAACTACTTAACCAGCAAAGGTTGAGACATCTAACCTATCAGTTTAGGGTTGATGAGGTGGCCTAACCTGTCAGTTTAGGGTTTTCACCGTTCTCATTTTGAGTACATGCCAGTATAGGGTCCTCACAGCTTGTCCTTAGCAGTGATGCGGTATTAACACCCTTCCAATTGGGGGTACAGATTGGACCCCAACTTAGCTATAACAGCATATTTTGGGCATGTCAGTTAGATGACTACTTTCCAGAATTTCAGTATCAGTCTCGGTAAAAGAACTCAGATAGTTCTTTAGAATATTAGGACTGTCAGATACAATTAACTCAGTTACAGTATGGAACTCAGATAGTTCCATTAGGTTTAGGACTGTCAGACACAGTTACCCATGTTATCAGTTATATCAGTCACGTTAGTTATTAGTAAATGCATGTTATCAGAACTCATACTCAGTTAACATGTTATCACAACTCCAGTTACAGTTACTATGTATTCATGCATGCATTCTCACGTTCATATTAGACAGTCAGTTAGTAATAATCATGCATATGAACCCCATGCATTTAGCCTACCTCACATGCATACTCAGTATATTCAATCGTACTGACGCATTTACGCTATGGTGTTTTCTTTTTATTTTACACCATAGGTTCAGAGACACGAGTTCCAGATCAGCAGTAGCATTCCAGTATTCAGCAGTGAGTCCTCATTCTTTGAGGACACGATTAGTACTTATTATTTCAGTTCAGTTCTGCTAGACGAAGTTAGTTGGGGATATATCCCATCAACTCATTCTTCAGATTATTCAGTTATAGAGGCCTTCTAGACTATCATGTTTTAGACTTCAGTATTTTTAGTTTTGTTTTGGGTATCATATTACCCCACACAGATGTGTTATTATTCATATTATGTTCAATATTAAAACTTATGGCCTTTCAGTACATGTTTTCACATTTTTATGTTATATTATGCAGTGTACAAGTACAAATATCAGTCATGGATTAGCTTGTGGTCCTTCAGGGTCACGAGTACCATGTAGCATTCCGAGCACCAGGCTCAGGGCATTACAAACTTGGTATCAGAGCCAGGTTCAATAGTGTCCTAGGAAGACTGAAAGCCGCATCTAGTAGAGTCTTGTACATGGGTGTGTTGCGCGTCACATTTATGTACAGGAGGCTATGAGATGTTTTAGGAACAGTTTCCCTTCTTTTAGTATTCATGTCATGCTAGTGAGCATAATCTCAAGTTAATCTCTCAGCCTAATCTGTTTCTTCTCTTGATTTCAGAATATGCCTCCCAAGAGAAGAAATCATCCAGCCCCTCAGCCCGAAGATCCTTTGGGAGAGCATGTATCTCATGCATAGTTCAGCGCCGCATTCACTACTCTTGCTCAGTCAGTCACTGCCCAGAATGAACGGCCAACTGTCGTTCCAGCCAACCCAGTGGCTAATTTTGTTGCAGCCAGGATTTGGGACTTCACTCGAATGAACCCTTTATCCTTCTTCGCGTCTAAGGCAGATGAAGACCCTCAGGAATTCATTGATCAAATTCAGAAGGTGACAGATATCATGGGTTTGACTACTGTTTAGAGTGTTGAGTTAGCCGTATATTAGTAGAAGGATGTGGCTCATATTTGGTACAAGCAGTATAATTCTGAAAGGTTAGATGATGCAGGGTCAGTTGAGTGGGAAGAGTTTGCTTCCGTGTCTCTTGATCGATTCTTTTCCCTATATCTTAGAGAAGCCAAGGTGTTAGAATTCATCAACCTCAGGTAGGGAAATATGACAGTCAAAGAGTATTCTCTTAAGTTTACTCAATTAGCCTGATACGCCTCTCATGTGGTTGCAGATAGCAGGGCTAAGATGAGTAAGTTCGTTTCAGGGGTGAATGACAGTGTGGTAAATGAGTGAAGATCCACCATTTTGAACAGTGAGATGACTTTAGCCAGGCTTATGACTCATGCTCAGCAGATAAAGGAGCAGAAAGTTAGGATGAGGGAGAGGCAGAATAAGAGAGCAAGGTCAGGCAGTTTTAACTTTTCTTAGCCCAAATCAGAAGGAGGAAACCGTTCTCAGTTTCGTCCTAAGCCATCAGTTCCACCTCCTTCTTTAGCCAGTTCTCTAGCTCCTAAGTTCAGAGATAGACCGTCAGGCTCTCAGTCTCAGGGCAATGTTAACAGCGCCTGCACTTATCCAATTTGTCAGACTGGTGGTAAGAACCACAAGGGTATTTATAGATCTGGTAGCGATTTTTATTTAGTATGTGGCAATCTAGGACATAGAGTTCGAAAGTGTCCTCAGACAGGTTCCTAGCGTCAGCAGAATCATTTTGCAGCTCAGTTCGGTCGCCCAAATCAGCAGGGCACCACCTCCAGTGCTACTAGTGGGCAACGCCCAAATAGACTTTATGCTCTCCAGACCTGGCAGGATCAGGAAAATTCTCCTGATGTAGTTACTAGTGCGTTACAGATCTTTCATGTTCATGTTTACGCTTTGTTAGATACAGGAGCTTCTTTGTCTTTTGTCACTCCTTATATAGCAGTTGATTTTGGAATCAGTCCCGAAATTCTAGCAGAGCCACTTTCAGTATCTACCCCAGTAGGTAAAACCATCATAGCTCAGCGGGTATACAAGAACTGTCGGGTTGTGATATTTCAGAAAGTCACTTCAGCAGATCTAGTTGAATTAGAAATAAATAATTTTGATGTTATTCTCGACATGGATTGGCTTCATTCATGCTATGCCACAGTCAACTGCAGAAAAAGAATAGTCCAGTTTCAGTTTCCGAATAAGCCCGTCTTAGAGTGGAGGAGAAGTACTTCATCTTTCAGGGGTCAGCTTGTTTCCTACCTTCGGGCACGGAAAATGATATCTAAGGGTTGTGCCTATCATCTTGTTCATGTTAAGGATTTCAGTTCTAAGACTCCCAGTCTTGAATCAGCTCTAGTTGTAAGTGAATATTTAGATATTTTTCCCGAAGATCTTCCAGGAATTCCTCCCGAAAGGGAAATAGACTTCGACATTGATCTTCTTCCAGACACTCAGCCTATCTTTATTTCTCCATATAGAATGGTACCAGTAGAACTCAGAGAATTAAAAGAGCAGTTGAAAGATCCCTTAGATAAGGAATTCATCAGACCCAGCGTTTCTTCGTGGGGAGCACCAGTCTTATTCGTGCGCAAGAAAGATGATTCTCTCAGGATGTGTATTGATTACCGTCAGCTCAATAAAGTTAAAGTCAAGAACAAGTATCCTCTTTATAGAATCGATGACTTGTTTGACCAACTTCAGGATGCCAGTTATTTCTCTAAGATAGACCTTAGATACGGCTATCATCAACTCAAAGTCAGAGAATGTGACATTCCAAAAATAGCTTTTCGTACTTGGTATGGTCACTTCAAATTTCTAGTCATGTCATTTGGTATTACCAATGCCCCAGTCGATTTCATGGACTTGATAAACCGGGTGTTCAAGCAGTACTTGGACATATTCGTGATAGTCTTTATAGATGACATCCTTGTTTACTCCCGTAATGATCAAGACCATTCAAACCATCTCAGAATTGTTCTTCAGACTCCCAGAGATCACCAGTTATTCGCCAAATTCAGTAAGTGAGAATTTTAGCTAAGGTCTGTAGCATTCCTTGGTCATATTATTTCAGGTGATGGAATTAGAGTAGATCCTCAAAATACCAAAGTGGTAAGAAACTGGCCTCACCCCGTATCTCCATCAGATATCAGGAGTTTCTTAGGTTTGGCTGGCTATTACAGGTGGTTTGTTGAGGAATTTTCTTCTATTGCATCCCCTATGTCTAGATTGACTCAGAAGAAGGTCAAGTTTCAGTGGTCAGATCCTTGCGATTTGAGTTATCAGGAGTTGAAGACTCTACTCACCTCAGCTTCAGTTCTAGCATTACCAGATGGTTCAGATGGGTTCGTAGTGTATTGTAATGCATCCAGAGTAGGTTTAGGTTGTGTCCTCATGCAGCATGGTAAGGTCATAGCCTACGCCTCCAGACAGCTTAAACAACATGAGAAAAATTATCCCACTCATGATCTTGAGTTAGAAGATGTAGTCTTTGCCTTTAAGATCTAGAGGAATTATCTCTATAGAGTTCATGTAGATTTCTTTACCGATCATAAGAGTCTTCAGTATGATTTTCTCAGAAAGATCTCAATCTTCATCAGAGAAGGTGGTTAGAGCTCTTGAAAACCTATGATATGAGTGTTCTTTATCATCCTGGCAAGGCCAATGTAGTGACCGAAGCTCTCAGTAGACTGCCTATGGGTAGTGTTGCTCATGTGGATGACAGTAAGAAGAAGTTAGCCCAGGAAGTCCATCACCTTGCCAAACTAGGCATTCGCTTAGTCGGTTCTTCAGAGGGTGGTGTATGTATTCAGAGTGGTTCAGAATCATCTCTAGTTTCCGAGGTGAAAGAAAACCAAGACAGACATCCCAGCCTTGTAAAACTAAAAGAGTCAGTCAGAGATCAGAAAGTAGAGGTTTTCTCCCAAGGGGGAGATGGTGTTCTTCGTTGCCAGGGTCCTCTCTGTGTCCCAGGTGTAGATGACTTGAGGCAGGGAATTCTTGCAAAAGCGCATGGTGTGCGCTACTCTATTCATCCAGGGGCCACAAAGATGTACCGCAACTTGCGGGAGATCTATTGGTGGAGTGGGATGAAGAGAGATATTGCAGAGTTCGTGGCTAAGTTCTCTACATGTCAGCAGGTTAAGATAGAGCATCAGAAGCCTAGTGGTTCCATGCAGGAGTTCTCCATTCCTACTTAGAAGTGGAAAAAAGTGAACATAGACTTCGTGACGGGTTTGCCTCGAACTCATCATCAGCATGATTCAGTTTGGGTCATTATAGACCGAATGACCAAGTCAGCTCATTTCCTTCTAGTTCATACCTCTTATTCAGCCAAGGATTACGCCAAACTCTACATCAGGGAGTTAGTCAGATTACACGGTGTTCCTTTATCTATTATCTCAGACAGAGGTACCCAGTGTTGACACCTAATTTTTTCTTGTCCTTATTCCTTTAATTACTTTTCTGATACATCTTGGCCCTAAATAATTTTTGAAAATTAAATAAGAAATAAGATTCATATTTTTATCTCTATTTCTACAAGTTTTTAAATAATAAAAGGAAATTTATTTTTTCTCTCATATTATAAAATATTTTAATTAAATATATTTAAATATTTTAACATCAAAATCACAAAATATCTTTTGATACTCGCATTTTCTTTTTTCTAATATTATTTTTAGGCGATATTGTGACCATATATGTCTATATTTTGTTATATAAAATAAATATTTTATATTTTTACATATATTTTATTATATTCTTAATTTTACACGCGCGCACACACACACATATATATATATATTGTTAATATTAAATCACAAAAAGATATCAATTTGAACGCTTATACAAATTATGTCTGTAATTTGTGTACGTTAAACTAAAAATAACTTTAGAATATCAGTAATCATCGATAAGATTGATTTCAGTAGAAAAAGAACATCCGGGCCGATAATAATCCAATTACAATTTTTATTTTTGTTTAAACCCAACTTTTGTTCACAAATCTCAGGCAAAGTGTTCAAAAATTAGCTCGAAACCCAGTCCAATAAATATATCCACTTCATCAATCCACCCCACACTATACCAACCAATCATATGCTACCACGTCAGCAAAGAAACACAAATTATCCAACAAATACAAATTCATCTGTAATTAAATATTTTTTTTTCAATCCAAGGGTCATCATTAAATCAGCTTTTCAATTTTTATATATAATATATCCTGATATATATATATATATATATATGTATGTATATATATATATATATATAATTTTTATATATATATATTTAATTCCTTTATTAAGATAACTATTAACCGTCCGACCGAATGATCGGACGGTTCAAATTTAATCAAATAACCAAACCCCAAAACGTGTATTACTCCTTCCTAAAAAGTCAGATGCACGCTTTTCCCCTCTCCAATGCAACAACGTCCCATCACCCTCATCTTTCCCAAATCGACAATAACGACAGCGCCCTTTCTCCTCTCTGTCATCCCCCCAAATCAGAAAATGCACCACCATTACTGTATCACTGCTACCCCCCTATCCACTGCGATATCTGTGCTAACGTGCAAGAATCTCTCCATTTTTTTCATCTTCCAAGGCAGTGAATCAATGGGTGGCAGCGAGCCAGTTCCAAATTCGTGCAAAACTGAAAACTCATTAAAATCTGCAATTGAAAGTTTGCAAGAGGTCGAGGATTGGGGTGGGGGGGAGATTTCAAAATTCTAAATTTCTTCTCCTTTTACCGTTCTTTATTTTGAGGTTTCAAATCCGGACTTTGAGGTCCGGATTTGCGCCTATAAAAGAGTTTTTTTTTTCGGATGCTCAGGGGAGACAGAGGGGGAACACTCGAAAATTGAGGAATATTCACACAAATTCACAAACAAAGTAACAAAATTAGAAGTCTTGTTTCTTCTTTTCGGTCTAGGTTCGGGCTCTCGGAGTTTGAGTTGGATAGCTGGAAAATGTTGGCGTCGAAGCCCCAGCTTGCTTCCCCATAAAAGGTACGAATTTTCCCTTTCACCTCACCTTCATCTTTATTTCTTTCAGTTGTTTTGATTCCACGAACATGCCATTTTGGGTTAATGCTGATCAAAATTCAAGCTGTTGACGTTGATTCTAGAAAAATGGATTTGTATCTGAATTTTGAATTTTGATCATGTCTGTTGGTTGTGGTGTCTCTTAAATTTTGGTGATGGCTATGGATTTAGATTGGAATTTGTTGTGTTTTCGAATATGTGAGTTATATTTTGGCTTCAAGTTTGACTATGTTGTGGTCATCCATCCCTTGTGAAATCGAGTCCGAATCATAATTTTTGTATAAAATTTCGTGGCTACCTGTTCACGTGAATCTGTTTTGGGGTCACCTATGGCATGTTATCAAATAAAACGAACCATTGTTTGGATTAAATCTCGGTTTCCTCCTTTCTTTGAACTCACAGACGTCTGTCATTTTTTGGATACTTGCTTTGGCACACTTTGTCGGTGTTTAACTTTGCTTTAAGTCTGAACATTATCAATTTTGGGTTGGTTCACGCTTAACAGATCATTTGCTTGTTTTGTTTTTCAATCATAAGTAATAGCCAGGTTGGTTATGACGTAAATTTACAGCTTTAAAAAATTGGCTAAATCATGTCACTTGAGGTTTTCTTCCCCGTCTCATACGTGTGTACTCCTTACTGCCTCTTCTCCTCTATTTTCATCTAAGTCTTGATAAGAATGTGTATATGATTTTGGTTTCGATCACCACCCCTTAAGGTTTGGTTATATTCATGTATGTTTTATTGATAAGGGTCAATGTAGTTTTTCTCGACTTAAACGAAAGTGTTAGAAGTGTTGGTAGATCACCTATTTATTTTTCCTTTACACACATACACGTGACTTAGAAGTTAGTTGTTGAATTATAAATGTTCGGTAACAAGAAAAAGGTTTTCTTTGTTGTTTTCAGGTAATATCAGAACTTTTGTTGTTATATTTTCCTACTGTTTGATTAATGGGTCATGGTTATGCATTTAGGTGTAATAGTTTAAATTTAGTATGAGTGTTTATGTGGCATGTATACCCTTAGGTTTATATTCCTATATATGAGCTTATATTCCTATATATGACTAGTACGATTTCTAATCCTTATATCTTTTTTTTACATGTGAATTCGGGAGTGGAGTGTCAACGGAAACTCGGTTTTGACCCAAAGATTGGGTCGATGGCTATAGGATCACAGAGTTCGGGGTCTAAATCTCTAGAAGTTGGTTCCTTCAATAGAAAAGCTATAGTGTTGAGTTTCCTACCTTCCTCGTTACTTTATTATTCTCATTTGTTTCACTAACTTTTGTTACTTGAATATGTATCTTTATGTGGCCTTGATTGAAATCGATTAACTTTACTGGTTTAGTTTCGTTCAACCCTTTTTTTTATTTTATTCGGCTAATTTCTTATTCATTCGACATCCGTAGATATAATAACGAGACCTGGTGTAACCACTTATTTTATATTTTTGTACCTACGCATCTACCTTTATAATAAACGGCAAATTTTGCTTTCATAATCACAAAAATGGAATACATCTCTGATTGAACAAAACAACTGGTTATTATTTTGTTTTGCAAATATCGATTAACAGTTTTGTCACCTTATCCAAGGTTTCGTTTTCCAAATGAATCATCATAAGTATTAAAAAGGTTTCATTTATTCTATCCGCTCATGTTTGCAAGTAATTAATCTATCAAAATCAATTTTTTCATTCAACTCTGTTTAATTTAAACACCTACTACAGGTCATATCTGCTTCTCAACTCTATTTCAATTTTTCAGATTTTAAAGGCTTTCTAGACACAAGATACATACATATACATATATATATACATATACATATATATATATACATATACATATATATATATACATATACATATATATATATATACATATACATATATATATATATACATATACATATATATATATACATATACATATATATATATACATATACATATATATATATACATATACATATATATATATACATACATATACATATATATATATATACATATACATATATATATACATATACATATATATATATATATACATATAAATATATATGTTATACATTACCGCATACAAGGTATATTTTACTACTATCATTATCATTGCTATTACTATGATACTATCACTTACATTATTATTATCATTGTTATTATTAGATTATTTTGACTTTATTATACCTATGTATGTTACTATGACATTTATCTTTAACTTAGTTCAACTTAAATCTATTTGAATTGCACAAGCAAAAAGAATTTTATACCGTTTCATACATTTCTAAATCCTCATTCATTTATATTTACTTAAAATAAATTCTTTCACACTTCAAAAGTATACTTTATTTACCCTGTAATGAATTTTATTCACATATTTAACTTTGCAAAGTCATAAGATCTTATACTCGCTATTCTACTTATTATAACAACAAAAGTTACTACTCTCTCAAATAATTTTTCAAAATATTCGTTTATTTATAACTATATTATTTCCTTGTATGTGGTAGTGTTACATCTTTATGTGCCTTGACTACTTTTTTTTAAAAAATAATTATTTATTTATTTATTTATTTATTTATTTATTTAAAAATGATGACGGTTTTCTTATCAATTTTAACAAATAACTAAGGAAAAATATTCTCCAAATATTTCTAAAGCTATGTTTAAGGACTATTTCGGATAGGCTCTGAGGGGTGCTTAATACTTTCCCCTCGAGTAACCAAAACCCTTACTTAGAATCTCACTGGTTTTCACACACTAAAATAGAGTTTCTACTACAAAAAAATGATTTTCTTGATTTTTTCCAAAGTTAGGTGGCGACTCAAAAATAAAACAAATAATTTTTTTTCAAAAACCAGTAAGCGTCGCTACGACCACCATACATTGCGGACTGTTTCGGCCAGTCCAAAATGGGGCACGACACCCAGTTCACCTCTCATTTCTGGAAAGCGTTCCAAAAGGGTCTTGGTACCCAAGTTCATCTCAGTACAACCTTTCATCCTCAGAAAAATAGTCAAGCAAAAAGGACCATTCAGACTCTAGAAGATATGCTAAGGGCGTGTGCAATTGATTTCAAGAGTAGTTGGGATGACCACTTGCCTTTGATTGAGTTTGCATACAATAATAGCTATCATTCCAGTATTAAGATGGCTCCATTCGAAGCTCTCTATGGTAGGAGGTGCAGATCTCCAATTGATTGGTTCAAAGTTAGTGAGGCCTCAGTCATAGGTCCTGACTTAGTAATCGATGCCTTAGAGAAAGTCCAGTTGATCAGATAAAGACTCCGGGATGCTCAGACCCGACAGAAGTCTTATGCAGATTTGCGTAGGAAGGATCTCTAGTTCGAGATTGGTGACTATGTATACCTCAAGATCTCTCCCATGAAGGGAGTGAAGAGATTTGGCAAGAAGGGAAAGCTCAGTCTCCGATATGTCGGTCCCTTCAAGATTCTCACTCGATTCGGCAATGTAGCTTATGAGCTCGAGTTGCCTTCAGATCTAGTCTCAGTTCATCCAGTCTTCCAAGTTTCTTTTCTTAAGAAGTGCATAGGTGACCCATCATTCGTAGTCCCTATTCAGATTATTGATGTTCAGAGCAGCCTCTCCTATGAGGAAATTCCAATCAAGTAGACTTAGGAACAAAAAAGTTCCTCTAGTCAAGGTTCTTTGGAGAAATTAGTTTGTTGAGGGAGCTACTTGGGAAGAACATAAAGACATGCGATCCAAGTATCCCCACCTCTTCTCTGCTAGTCCAGATCAAGCTCAAGGTAATAGTTCTTCTTAAGCTTATGTAGCTTCACGTTCAGTATTCAGTACAAACTTGGTATTCAGTTTCATGCTCATGTTCCCATTATAAACTTGGTACCAACTACCTTTGCATATTCAGTCATGCATATATGTATCAGTTCAGTTATATAATCATGCATCAGATATGCATTCTCATTGCGAGAACTTCAGTTATCAGAAACCTCCATCATGCATTCATAAAGAAGTTACACATGCATCAGATATGCATGTCCAGTATGATATATTTAGTTTATTAGTCATGTTAGTCATGAGATCATGTTTCAGTCATTCATGTTCAGTTCACGTTAAGCTTATTGTCTCCCCTCTCAGTCAGTCTCATTCGAAGACGAATGGTCCCAAGGGGGAGATATTGTAAGACCCCACAAAACTTTGTGTTTAAATACAACTCGTTTATCTCCTTGAAGCTCAATAGAGGGCCCAACACTTAGAAAATTTCAGCTTAGTGTTCAACACTTAGTCTCATTTTAGACCTCCGAATTTCGGGGATTTATTTGACACCCTTCTCAACCTTTGACTTTTTATTTTCAAATTGCGTTGCGATGGGGAAAGGTCGTAGTACATCTCGGGTGAGTTTTGAATTTTTTAAGATAGTGTAAGGGCATGTTTGGGTGCCTAAACCACTAGCAAAAGGAGATAGGCCCACGTCACCCAGGCTAGAGCACCGCTCTAGGTAGGGCGCCACCCTTGGTTGAGAACCGCTATTGCAAGGAGTCGCCCAGGGTAGTCCCCCGGGCTAGGCAAGGCGCCGCCCTGTGGATCGCCCTAGGCCAAAAATCTGCATTCCACCTCCGTGTTTTAAAGGGCATTTTGGTCCTTTTCCACCCATATATAAGCTTCCAAACACGAGATTCATCCCCAATTGAAGCAAAATATACTCCTTTTCATCAATTTCACTCAAAAACAAGAATAAGGGTTTCAATTTGAAGACCCAAGTCCAAGAGATTACACCGTAGATCGTTAAGGAACTTTCATTAAGGTATGCATTGTGTTGATTCATGGACTCCTTTCATCTATGAAGCTCAAGAACCCAATTTTAAACTATATATCATGATATTCATGTTGTGAATTGATTGTTGATCATGCTTATGTGTTGAATGATTCCAAGATGGAATCTTTATGTGTTTCTATGAAACTAGGATGGCATGTTAGTAGAGATATATGAATTTTGGGTGGTTTGAATTGTCAAATTGATGAATACACCTATGCCATAAAGTGTGCATGCAAGGTCTTTGATAAAATGCCTAGGAGACTAGAATTCATGTTTTTATGACCCAATAGTACCTAAATAACAAGTCTATGCTATCCCTTATGATCCCACATGAATTCTGTGCTATTGTTACCTGTTGTTGTTCTGATATGGAATGTTCATGACATTGGAGTTATGCAAGTAGTTACATGTTATATGAATCCCCTTTCATGTATAAGATGTTGAGAACAATGTATAGTATTAAATCCCCTACTTTTGGCATCATGAATTGTGAACTTTGTTCCTATGATCAAGAAGTGTCATGTGGTGTCAGTTTTCTTCCATCGAGTCTTGGGGATACTCGTACCTGAAAAATATAGTTGTGTGCCTAGAGCCTGTGTCATGTTTTCACGATATCTTCAGTCAAGCCAGGTTCAACAGAACTCAGTCAGTCAAGTGACTCAGGAAATCTCATGATCTCGATCAGTTATAAGACATCAGCAGTATTTCATCAGTTAACGGAAATTCAGTAAACTCAGTCCATGTGTGGTTTAGAAATTGTGTTTAGAGTCTTTTCAGATAAGATTAAAAATTAGAACTGAGCGAAACCAAGGATGGGAACTCACCTGCCAGTTTAGGGTGTGATTCTTAGAAGCAATCCTTGTGTTCTAGAACTACGTAGCCAGCGTAGGTTGAGACATCTAACTTATCAGTTTAGGGTCGAAGAGGTGGCTTAACCTGTCAGTTTAGGGTTCCCACCGTTCTCATTTTTAGTACGTGCCAGTATAGGGTCTTCACAGATTATCCTTACCAGTGATGCGATATTGACACCCTTTTAATTGGGGTTACAGATTGGACCCCAACTTAGCTATAATAGCATATTTGGGGCATGTCGGTTAGATGACTACTTCCCACAGTTTTAGTATCAGTATCGGTAAAAGAACACAGATAGTTCTTCAGAATATCAGGACTGTCAAATATAGTCAACTCAGTTACAATACAAAACTCAGATAGTTCCATCAGGTTTATGACTATCAGACATAGTCACCCATGTTATCAGTTATATCAGTCACGTTAGTTATCAGTAAACACATGTTATCAGAACTCATACTCAGCTAGCATGTTATCACGACTTCAGTTACAGTTACTATGTATTCATGCATGTATTCTCACGTTCATATTAGACAGTCAGTTAGTAATAATCATGCATATGAACTCCATGAATTTATACCACCTCACATGCATGCTCAGTACATTCAATCGTACTGACGCATTTGCGCTATTGTGTTTTCTTTTTATTTTCCACCATAGGTTCAAAGACGTGAGTTCCAGATCAACAGTAGCATTTCAGTATTCAGTAGTGAGTCTTCATTCTTCAAGGACACAATTAGTACTTATTATTTCAGTTCAGTTCTACTAGACGGAGTTAGTTGGGGACATGTCCCATCAACTCTTTCTTCGGATTATTCAGTTATAGAGGCTTTCTAGACTTTTATGTTTTAGAATTTAGTATTTTTAGTTTTGTTTTGGGTATCATATTACCCCACACAGATGTGTTATTATTCAGATTATGTTCAGTATTGAACCTTATAGCCTTTCAGTACATGTTTCTGCATTTTTATGTTATATTATGCAGTGTACAGGTACAGATATCATTCATGGATTAGCTTGTGGTCCTTCGGGCTCATGAGTACCGTGTAGCATTCCGGGCACCAGGCTTGGGGCGTTACACCTATCTAGAAAAGGAGTTGAGAAGACATTGTCAATACCCAACCCATTCTCATGATGTAGACAATATTTAGTAAACAAGGATAAGACTTAAGGTGAAAAGTCTTTTAATGATTATCTAAATTTGGCAGATTTGACCAAATAGTTTAATCTATATGATTGAATGCTTAGAAATCACCTATGTGAGGGCGAAGTGAAAGCCGTTTCAAAGAGAATGTTAGTAAAGGCCTATTCTCTAAGCGCTCATGAAACCAGGACATGTTCATGGCTGAAAAGAATAAAACCGTGAGACCATAAACAGTAAAAGGTTGGTTGAGTGACATATGTTTTCTAGGTGTACATTTAAAGCTTGACGGTTCAAAGATATCAAATCTACCGATTGACCGAGTGCATCCGATGCATGTTCACTATGAAAAGTTCAAAGGGAAACCTACTTATCCAGATGCAATTAGCCTTTGCTAAATGATCACATACTTGTCCATAAATTTCTACAAAAGATAGTCATTTTCCATTCATATGGGGTATTTTTTAGTTCAATGTGTGTGTGTGTGAATGGAAAATGGAGGAAAAAATGGTGGAGGGAAAGAGAGATACCAATTTAGAAAGTGTAATCTAAAAATGGAAAGTTCACTAATTCTCCCACATTGGTGGGAGAAGGGAACTCTGGACTGTTTTTAATGAGAAACACTAACTCCGTATGAATAGTAAGGAAAGAACAAGGTGGTGCCTCGCGCCATCGTCGTCGTCGCTTGCTCGGCTCGGCTTCAGATTTGAATTTGAATTTGAATTTATCAAATGATCGATTGATGAGATGTAATTTTTTAGACAAATTTTATTTGAAACTTGTTTACAAGTGAATTTTTTTTGATCCAAAATCTGATATAATTATTTTTTCTCCAAGTGTGTACGCAATTTTGACGCCATGCAAACGTACACACAACGCATCACGAAGGGATGCGACCCATCAAGGAAAAAGGTACACTGTTTCATGCTGCATGGTGACCTGCAGGTGCAGACGCAGATACGCAACCTGTGGGCGCAAATATAGCGCAAAAGCTACTGGAATTTGCCAAACGTCACCTGCGGCTGCAGATCAGGCGCAGGTCCAGCACAGACTTGGCGCAGAGACATGACTGCTACTTAAAAGGTGCCGTTCTGTTGAACCAATGCATCCTTTCTAAAAGGACACATTAAAGGCTATAAATACCTGATATATTCCTCAGGTATTGGCATGATTTTTTACAGTAAAAACACTATTCTTCTATACAAAAACTCTGTGTGATCATTAAGTTGTTGAGTGAGTTCGTTAAATCCAACAATTTGAGGTACCGCTATTGTTTGAATTGAAGACCATTTTATCCTGGGAGAAAAATTTCATAACCTCGGGTACAGTGAGGAGAATTATTCCTTAAGGACACTCCTTGAAGTCGGGGGACTTGTCCATAAAAATTCTGTTTCATCTCATTTCTGAAAGTTAACATACTTCTTGGATAGATTATTCATAATCTTGTGTTGAAGGTGTTAAGGAACTTCATAAGTGTTCTTGTCTTAGACTTGAACTTGTGTTGAATTTATTGTTGCATGTATATACAAATTCTTGTACTCGAAAACGTTGTAAATAACAAGTATAACTTCAAAAGAAGATAACATCAAATTCTACATATTTTTTTGCTTTTATATATAACAAGATATTGTTATAGGTAACACATAGTGTAACGTAACATGAAATCAATTCCAAGAAAAAAAAAGGAAAAAACTTGGCCGTTATAGAAAATATTGCTATACAGGATAACTTTTATAAGGAGATCTGATTGTACAATCACTACAAAGAAGTTCTGAGAATCACTAAGGAAGATTCAAGCTCATATCGAGTTGGGACGACAATTGAACTCTGTGAGATTGAATCTCCAATTGTTCCTCATTAGCTCATTGGTAAAGAGGTCGAGTATAAATCGACTGGTAGTAGATTCGAATCCTAATTAGAGAGATTTTATTAACTTTGAATAAAGATGCTTATGAGTAGCACATTCTAATAGTCCAGTTTGATTAACTTTGAATAAACAACTCCAAAATTCCATGCTTTTGAAGCCACACTCCATCCAAACATTTGAATCTTTAATTTCAATATAAATTCCCCATAAATAATCATCAATTAATAAATCAATCTAGCTTAACAACAGTTTTCAATTTTTTTTTACTCAATAAATCTAACTTTCATTGAAGGAGATTCATCACTTATCATATCTTCATTTAAATAAATATTTGGCGAAGGGGTTCACCACCCACTATTACATGATCACTATTCATAAATAGGAGTATATGTTTATTGTAATTTTTTTATATGACCATACTTGTTCTTAGAGAACTTTTTGGATTTATTGGATTTTGGTGTGGAATGTTAGAAGATATTTCTTAATTTGTACCTCAAAAGTGTGATTGTGAAGCTTGGATTTTTTTGGATCCTTCAGAGGTTGTATCATGCAGCCAAGCAAAAAGAACAAGAATTTAAAGCAAGTTTTACTTAAAGAACAGTAGAACAACAACAACAACATATATACCCATTGTAATCCCATAAGCAGAGTCTAGGGAAGATAGTGTGTACGCAGCCTTGCCCCTATCTCAAAAGGGTAGAGAGAATGTTTTGAATAGACCCTCGGCTCAAGTAAATCCATGTAGCAAAGTAGACAGACTATCTGCTTCAAAACATCTCAAAGCAATTAGAATATCCAAGTGAAAAAAGTTAGGAAAAAATGACAAAAAGGCCAACAAATGGTAAACCAACTGCCCAAATACAAGGAGTCGAGAACCAGAAGTTGAGTCTTCGCAAAGCTTGTGACATTGAAGCTCGTTACAAATCCATAGGCTCATTAAAACATATTTTTTTTGGGTAATCGTAGTGTCTGAGTCAGCTTACTCATACCTCGACTAACTTCACAAAGCATGTGCACCGCCCACCAACACATAACGCTATCCATCAAGACATGGGCAGATGAAGAGAAATAGCCTAATGTTTTTACAGCTCGAGTAATTCAAACAAAAACATTAACATCTAATACAGAAGGCTGATAATTTTTTACTATTGAAATTGAGAAATAAGTAGAGAACCAAAAAAGGTAAATGATAAGTCACATCATAGAAGATAAAAAAAACTTAAAATGAGAAACAAAAAAACTGCTCGTGTTTAGTCATTAGTACATGAAACAAAGGTTCATGTATATTCTCTACCATTTGCATCTTGATCAATAAAGAGGCTAAAACATATATTCAAGAACCAAATTTCAATAACAGTAAAAACAACCTTGTAACATTTGTCCTAAACATATACAAGCTTCAACAGCCAAAACTAATCAATCTATCATACATAACAATCATTTGAAACAAAAACAACCATGAGACTTCTTTTGTGTGTCGATGGCTTCCAACATGAGTACGACCTCCTGCATCTCTGGCCTCTTTTTTGGGTCATCGTCCCAACATTGCTTCATTATATTGGCCAGAGCACTCGGGCAAGTGTTTGGTATTTCAGGCCTTCGACTCTTGTACATAGCTGAACATGCATGAGGACTTTGTCCACTATACGGAATTGAACAAGAATATATCTCCCACAAACAAATTCCTAAATCACATTTATGATCATATGGTAGACCAATAAGCACCTCCGGAGCCATGTAACCTATGGTGCCAGTTTCAACACTCATGTTAGTGGGACTGAAGCCTCAACTCGAGAAACTCCAAAGTCTATTATTTTCACCCTTCCTTCCTTGTCGAGAACTAGATTTGTAGTCTTTTCATCTCTGTGAACAACTTTCTTGGAATGAAGGTCACTCAACCCTCTTGCGACATCCAATGCTAGTTTAGTAACGGCCTTCAGTGATAACCTTTTCCCAAGAATACTGTGTTTCAAGAGATGTGATCTTAGCGTGCCTCCAGAGACATATTCAACCACTATGCAGTATCCAGCTCGATGTTTTTCCCAAGAATGATTTCTCGCGACAAAATTCCACTTCCATCGTCTACCGCTCGTAGATACTTCGGGCAATTTCTTCGAAGCTCCGATTAACTTTGCGACGTTTGGGTGATCAAGCTTTTAAAATATAGAGACTTCTTGAGCGAAAGCCTTTGTTAGTGTTGCCCTTCCCTTCTCATCGCTCAGATCAAGTATTTTAACCACAACTTGTATTCCGTCATAGACACCCTTGTAAACTGATCCGTACGCCCCTTCAGCAATAAAGTTGCTGATTTTAAGCTTCTTGAGATCCAACTCTCATTCTTCGACGACCTTTGTGACTTCAACCTTTGAGCACTCTTCAAATTCTTTTTTATTATTTTGGCCAAAAATTTGAGCTAAATGCTCATCAAGTTGCTCGTCCATTCGTCTCAAATCAATCTCTATTTTAATTTGATTTTTCGCCATAACAACACAATTGATTGATCCAAAACCAAGACCTCACTCACTCACACGTAGCAGTAATATATATATATAAGCCTTTTTTGAAATAGGTGAGTGAATAACCAATTCAATATACTTTTCTATATTTATAGGTGTACATAGAAAGCAAAACCTAAAGTGGAAAGGATTGAGAAAAGGGAAAGAGGCGTACACTGTTTCCCTTTTTTTTCAATTGTTGGATTAACATTTCAAAGTAGGATTAGGAAACCAAATTCATTTATGATTGTTTCTCCTAATTATATTAGAGTAGATTTTGTAGTCCTAATTTAATTTAGTAACTTATTTAATTCCATCATGCACAATCTATTGTCACATACTAGAAGTAACAAGTTTTATACAGACTAACTAGAAGGGAAAGTAAGATGCATGAACAAAAAAATCGTTAATTCTCAAGAAATGTCGTCTAGTCAGAATTTAACTCGTCGATAAGGAATTTCTAACTGATTAAGACACATCCCCCAAAAATTAATTGCTAATTTTTGATAGAAAATTTCGACAAAAATTTGGTGGATTATCCGTTCAGTAAATTTTACCGACGAGTTAAATTTCAATGAAATATATTGAAAATTAATTCTTTTTTTTTTTTTGGTAATGGTGGAACATAAATTAAACGAAGGCAGTATAAATTAGAAATTTGTATCCATAGGATGACGATTGATTATTGGACTTGGAAGAGGAAAAGGAAAATAAGTAAGCTCAATCGATATTCTTGAATTTGTTTGTTAATCATTGTCCTTCATTTTGAACATATTTATTTGAGGTAAGTACAGAAGCGGTAGAGTCAGAAATCTACAAAAATTAGATTCCAAAGACGTATGAAGTGATATATTACTTGAAATTTAAACTTATAGTCTAAAATAATTCATTTTGGAATCAGTTATTTCAGAATTAAGACCGTTGGATCTTAAGTTGAAATCATGAGTTTAAAATTTGCTAAATTTTAAATAATTATGAAAATTAATTATATACATGGTCTTGAACAATCGTTAATATGAACTACTACTATATAGCTTTTGAGGTTTGAGGCTGAGTTAGACAAGATTTATTTCTCATCAAGGTATTAGAACCAAATTAATCCATCCTAATTCTTTATTGTATGCGTTCCAAATGTCTAGTCCTAAACATGCTATGCCATTGTGAAATGGAGTTGTTAGTAATTGAGTCTATTTGAACTAGCACAAGAGTACCATATGCAGTTCGATATATCCTAGACACTATCCCAATATGAAATAAAATTGACAATGAGATCGTCGAGTGAGAAAGAGTTTAGATAGCCAGCTAAACACAAAAACTTCATTCTCAACTTTTTGAGACAAGATATCATTTTTTTTTTATAACTGTGGTGTCTGGACCAGCTTGCGCGCACCTCGATTAATTTCACGGGATATCTGTCACCTCCTTCCAGTAACAGGTACCAGGTAACTCTGTCCACCAAGGCTAGAACTTATTCAGACGAGATATTTCTCTCTTAACTTCTTTGAATGAATGAATGAATGAATAGCATACAGTATAATCAAGGAAAATCCTCAATTGTAGAGGATGATAGAACATGATACATGAGAATGTCTGTTGGCTAATTGATCCTCTTGAATGACAGTGATATCCAGACCAGTTTTCGTGTACCTCGACTATTTCATCGGGTGCATGTTTATCTCCCACCAGCATAGGCATAGAATAACTCTTTCTACCAAGCCCTCAATAAGGTTAAAAGAACTACGAAATGACTAGAATCAAAATCTAGACTTAGTATATGATAATCAAGAACTCTGATCCAGAATACGCATAGACTCACATTGCTTCTCATAGAACATCCGTAGAATATGGGGGCGGGATATGAAAATAAGACAAGTAGAGGTTTCAATTAGGTTATTTGTCCTGGTTAGAATGAAGTTTCACTTGAGCCATGGATCTTTCGGAACCTCTACCTTCACTAGGTATGTTGTTGTTGGCCTAGCTAAGATGAATACCATTGACAGAATCAAGTAGGGTCTGTTAAAGCATTCAATTTCTTTATCAGGAAATATACACAAAGACGATACAAGATCTTGTATTCTTACCTTGATATCTCACTGCAGACGCGCATTTCGCCAACACAATTTACAGACAAAAAAAAGAAGACGTGATGCACGTCCCTCTAACTCTGAGATATCAATTCCCAAAACTAGACTCTCCCCTACTTGAAAGTTCAACCAGACAAGTTTGATGTATCCTCATAATAAGGAAATAGATACAACAACTCTGAATGAAGAGATAAGAGGGACCTATGGAGAATGTAGTCAATACGCCATTAGTCCAATTCTTTGTAGAAAGAGATGTCTAATATCAATATGTTTAGTTCTTTTATGTTGAATAGGATTCTTAGCAATATTAGTGACACTTGTATTGTCACAGAAAATAGGAACACATCTAACATCTACACCAAAATCCGTGAGTTGTTTTTTAATCCATAACAACTGAGCACAACAAGATCCTGAAGCAACATATTTAGCCACAGTAGAGAAGGCTACTGAATTTTGTTTCTTAGTAGACCAGGTAATTAAACATGATTCAAGGAAGTGTGCCATGCCTGTGGTGCTCTTCCTGTCCACCTAGTATCCTGCATAGTCAGTATCAGAGTAACCTACCAAGTAAAAATTAATACCTTTTGGATACCATAAGCTAAGATCACTAGTTCCTTTGAGATATCTAAAGATTCTCTTCACAGATTTTAAATGAGATTCTTTAGGATTTGCTTGAAACCTTGCACATAGTCCCACACTGAACACAATATTAGGTCTTCTTGCTGTGAGATACAGTAATGATCCTATCATTCCTCTGTATAGCTTTTTCTCCACATCAGGACCTATTTCATCCAAATCAAGTTTTGTGGCAGTGGCTATTGGAGTGCTGATCTCTTTTACCTCCTCCATGGAAAATCTTTTTAGAAGTTCCTTAACATACTTCTGTTGATGGATCATGGTTCCAGATGTTGTTTGTTTAATTTGCAATCCAAGGAAGTAATTCAGCTCCCCCATCATACTCATCTCAAATTCACAACTCATGAGTTTGGCAAAGTCATGTGAAAGTTCATGTTTGTGGAGCCAAAAATAATGTCATTAACATAGACCTACACAACCAACAAATCTTTTTCATTAGTTTTTAAGAAGAGAGTGTTGTCAATTTTACCTCTAGTATGACCATGTTTCAGTAGAAACTTTGACAATCTCTCATACCAAGTTCTTGGAGCTTGTTTCTATCCATACAAAGCCTTGACCATTCTATACACATGATCAGGAAACTCCTTGCTTTCAAATCCAGGAGGCTGTTTAACATACACCCCCTCTTTGAGCATGCCATTTAAGAATGTACTCTTAACATCTATTTGATAGAGAATGAATTCCATATAGGCAGCAAAAGCAACTAGTAATCTAATTGTTTCAATTCTGGCTATAGGAGAAAAATTCTCATCAAAATCTATGCCTTCTTCTAGATTGTATCCTTGGACCACCAATCTTACCTTGTTCTTTGTAACTGTTCCATGCTCATCAACTTTATTTCTATACATCCACTTAGTCCCAATTATTGTCCTGTCTTTTGGGAGAGGAACTAAGTGTCATACTTTGCTTCTCTCAAACTATTTCTCTTCCTGCATGGCTAAAATCAATAAGCATCAAGCAATGCTACAGTAACTTTCTTTGTCTCAATTTCTGATAGGAATGCTTTGAAAGCACACATGCTTCTCAATCCAGACCTTGTGGTGATCCCAGAAGTGAGATCAGTGAGAACATTCTCAATAGGATGTGATCCTTGATACTTGTAACCTTTTGGAACCAAACCTAATGAGCTACTAGGATCACTGCAGTTGTTCTGAGCTGGGGTAGTTGGTGGCTTAGTTCCCTCTGTCACTGTGCCTTCAAAATTAGTTCCCCCTGTCAAGGTGCCTCCATGTTTAGTAACTCCATTTGATGAACCAGGTTGTGTAACCTGTTCCCTAGAGTCACTTTCTTCCTGTAGGTAAGTCTTAGCACAAGATTCATCAAAAACTACATGCATACTTTCTTCAACATAATTTGTTCTGTTGTTTATAACCCTATAAGCCTTACTATAATGTGACTAACCTAAGAATATTCCCTCATCACTTTTAACATCAAATTTTTCCAATTTATCATTTCCATTATAATGAATGAAACATTTACAACCAAAAGTTCTAACATGAGAAATGTTTGGCTTTCTTCCTTTAAGTAATTCATAGGGAGTCTTCTCTAGAATAGGTCTGATCATGCATCTATTTATGATATATGTTGCGGTACTAATTGCTTTAAGCCAAAGATTTTTAGCAAGATTTCCTGCAAGCATCATTGTTCTAGCCATATCTTCCAAGGTTCTATTCTTCCTTTCTACCAATCCATTTTTTTGTGGTGTTCTGGGAGAAGAGAAGTTATGATCTATAATATTTGTGGAACAAAATTTTAAAAAATTTACATTTTCAAATTTTGTACCATGGTAAAATCTTATGAAAACTAGAGAAGTGCCCAGTATCTTTTCAATCTTTTTGATGAATATGTTAAAGACATCAAAGGCATCTTCTTTAGAAGATAGAAACAATGTTCAGGTAAATCTGGAATAATCATCAACAATCATAAAAAATACCTTTTTCCACCTATTCTTTGAAGTCTCATTGGTCCACACAAATCCATATGGACCAGGTCGAGGAACTTTTTAATGCTGACATGGTTCTTTGACTTAAAAGAGAATTTTACCTTCTTCCCCCTTATATAGTCACTACATACCTTTTCTTCCTTAAACATGGTCTTGGGTAAACCCAATACCATATCTTTGGAAGAAAGTGCGTGTAATACCCCGTACCTTTTCCTAGCTGGAAATAGCTCAAGAATGCTAGAAACTTACTTGGAAATATGAATTAATTTTGTACACGTGGTATTTTCAAGATTTTCACTTTTAGTCACGTGGGAAATCGAATAAGCTTTCCATCGATACCAATTTCATCAAAATTTGGTATTGGACGAGGAAGTTATGACCGATTTACAGAAGCCAGTCAGAACCGCCCAGGTGCGACGGTGAAGGCCGACGGACCATTGGACTAACGACGGACCGTTGCACCCCACCATCGCATTGAAGAAGTGAGTCCACTCTCTGGATGAGTATGACAGAGAGTTCCGACGGACCATCGAGCTAGCGATGGACCGTCTCACCAAGGCAGTAAGCTCCAGTTCTGGTCCCAGTGCGACGGTCAGTCTGACGGACCGTCGACCCAGCGACGGACCGTCTCACCCCACCGTCGCATGTCCCATTTAGTTATTTTTAAGTCACATTTAATAATGGCTTTTTGGTCTTTTACCAACCGTTTATATACCCAGTTATATCTGACCTCAACTTATTTGTTCATTATTATTTCACAATAACAAAATTAGGGTTTTATCTCTAAGATTAATCCCCAAGAATAAAATCCAAATCTTTTCAAGAACTAAGAGATTCCAATCCTTCAATTTTAAGTTCAAGAAACTCATTACCAGGTATGCATAGTGTTAATTCATGAACTCCTTTCATCTATGAAGCCCAAGAATCTCCTTTCTAAGTTCAAGTTTATGAATTTTCTTTATGAATTTCATGTTGGGTTGCTCTTGTTCATGTTGATAATGAGTAATTCAATTCTATTCCATGTTAGATGATAAGTTTTATATCAAATTGATTAATATAGATGTAGATTTATGAGAACCTATGATCAAACCCTTGAATGATGAAATTAGAACTGAATCATGATGTTTAAATTATTGTATAATGTTGCCTACACATACTATGCTTACCATGTGTTTGATTAAATGCCTATGAAGGAAAAGTTCCCAACTAGTATGATATTATGAAATCCCCAGGTATGTACAAGTTTATGCATATCACATGTTTGATGAAATGCTTCAATAAATGAATTTTGGATTATGATGTTAGTCATGTGTTCAAGTAAGTCATGCTTTGTCAGTTTCCTTCTATTGAGTCCTGGGGGTACTTGTACCTGAAATATTAGTTGTGTGCCTAGAGCCATGCCATGTTTTCACGATACTCTCTGTCAAGCCATGATCCTTAGGCTTCAGACAATATTATGACTCAGGAAATCTCAATAATCTCATGAACTCAATCAGTTGTCAGATATCAGTAGTATTCTATCAGTCAACAGGATTCAGTAACTCAGTCCATGTTTAGTTCAGTAAATCATGTTCGGTGTCTATTCAAATGGAAATAGAAATTAGCACTGAGTGAACCAAAGGATGAAAACTCACCTGCTAGTAGAGGGTGTGATTCTTAGAAGTAATCCTTTCCTTGTAGAACTACGTAGCCAGCGTAGGTTGAGACATCATACCTGCTAGTCGAGGGTAGATGGGGTGGCTTAACATGCTAGTTGATGGTTCCCACCATTCTTATTAGAGTAACCTGCTAGTTGAGGGTCATTCATATATTGTCCTTACCGGTGGCACAGTATTGACACCCTTCCAATCATGGCACGGATTGGACCCCGCTCAGCTATTATAGCGTATTTGGGGCGTGTCGGTTAGATGACTACCTCCCATAATTTCAGTATCAGCATCAGTCAAGAACTTAACTAGTTCATCAGATTTCAGGACTGTCAGATACAGTCAACTCAGATACAGTACGAAACTCAGCTAGTTGCATCAGATTCAAGCCTGTCAGATACAGTCACTCATGTTATCAGTTATATCAGTTATCAGTATGTCATGTTATTAGTACTCAGATTCAGTAATCATGTTATCACGGTATCAGTGTCAGTTATTAGGTCTCATGCAGGTATTCTCACGCTCATGTTAGTCAATCTTTTATTATTATTGCTCATGCATATGAACCCCATGCATTCATCTTACCTCACATGCATACCAGTACATTCAATCGTACTGATGCATTTGTGCTATGGTGTTTTATACCATAGGTTTAGAGACATGAGCTCCAGAGTATCAGTAGCATTCCAGTCTCAGCAGTCAGAGTTAGAAGTGAGTCCTCATCTTCTGAGGATATGATCATTACTTCATTATGCCATTAATTAATTTATTAGTTGGAGTTAGTCAGGGACATGTCCCATTAATGTCTTATTCAGAAAGTCATATTTTAGAGGCTTTCTAGACTATGGTATGTTCAGACAGTTTATTTCAGTTTTTTTTGGGTATTTCATACCCCACCCAGATGTTATATTTGTATCGGATATTATGTCGCAGTTTTGAACCTTATGACCTTTCAGTTCATGTTTTCATATTTTATGGTATATTATGCAGTATATAGGTACATATATCAGTCATGGGTTAGCTTATGTCCTTCGGGGTCATGAGCACCGTGTAGCATTCTGGGTACCAAATTCGGGGCGTTACAGTGTGTTTAGCTATTTTAGACTTCCATGTCCAAGTCTCCTGATCCAGAGGAGGGGATCATTTTCTATTGCACTCAGGCAGGTCAACCTCTGTTCCTGGCATTGCCATTATGTCAGCTTTGTACATATTTCTGTATCTCCTTACAGTGAGCGCAATCTCTTTGGTGTCCATTCTCTTGACTTTGACTCATGCGGAAGTAAAAACAACTTTAGTATCTTTATCACATAGTTGTGATATGCTGAGCAGGTTGTGCTTCAATCCTTCCATAAGATAGATATCTTCAAATGCACTTGATTCAGATGTGCCAATTTTTCCAACTCCAGTAATGATACCCTTTTTTCCATCACCAAAAAAAACTCCTCCTCCATTTATTTTGGAGAGTCAAAGGAAATTTTTCTTATCAACAGTCATGTGTCTTTAGCAAGCACTATCAAGGTACCAATGCTTTTTACTTTTTGCTTTCTTTCACCTTCTCCTGTAAGAAATCAATGGTTAGACTTAGGAACCCAGACAAGCTTGGGTCCTGTTTTATGAGTAGACAATCTTGGGTCCTGTTTTATGAGTAAATGAATGAATTAAATTTCTTCTAGTCCATGCAGGCAACATGTAATGTGACCTGTTTCTCTGACCAAAATCAATTTTTTCTTCTTGGTCTGAGAAAATTTATTAGCCAGGTTTTGAATGCTAGATCTTCTTTTGGCAACCACAGGACATTCAGTAGTTGGATGTCCAAGATTACCACAGATATAACATAAATCTTGAGGATCATCAAGACTTTTGTGGAAACCCAAACCTGCTTTTTCACTGTGATTTCTTTCACATAACTTGTGAACAATTCTTGAAGAATTTGTCCACCTGTTTCCTCTTTCAAGATCAAGTTTCAGTTTAGAGACTTCTTGACTCAGTTTATTTACCATGTCTGTTGCATCATTACATTCTTGTTTGTACTTGAATAATTCAAGTTCAGCACTTTCTTGTTCTTTACTCATGACCTTTCTTTCATTTTCAATGAGTGTCAATTTTAGGTCTTCATACTTTAGATCATTGTTTGAAGAATCAAGTTGTGCAACCTATTTCTTGAGAGTATAGTTTTCTTCTTCAACTGTATTCTTGCAAGCTTTTAAATCAATAAAATCAAATTTTATACTTGCAAGACTGTTGAACAACTCATCCCTATCAGAAGTTAATTCTTGGAAATCATCAATTAGTGCACTCATCAAGGAAACAAGTTTTGTTTTAGAAAATAAATGCAATTTTTCTCAAAGTTCAAGTATACTTACCTCAAGAGCATCATCTTCTTCCTCTAAGTCTGAATCTCCTAAGGCCATGAATGTTGTTTCATCAATTTCATCATCATTTGAATCAGATCCCCAAGCTTCTGCCATAGCATATTCTTTCTTCTTTTTCGCTTTTTCTTTCAATTCTTTTTTATCCCTCTCCTTTTTCCATTCTATTTCCCAAACAGGACAATCCCTGATCTGATCAGTCATACCACACTTGTAGCATCCATTTGGATTGTCATTGAAGCGTTTCTTGCTACCTGCTCCTTTTTTCTTTATAAAGAATTTACTGAAGTTCTTAGTTATGAAAGAAACTTGTTCCTGGTCAAGTTCAACTTCATTATCACCGTCAGAAGCCTTCAAAGCTAAGACTTTATCGGGGGTCTTCCTATTCATTAGTTCCATCAATTTCTATTTCATAAGTCCTCAAATTCCCTACTATTTCATCCAATGTCATACCTGTGAGATCCTTTGCCTCCCTAATAGCAGTCACTTTGACATTTCATTTTGATTTTAGTAGTATCCTCAACACCTTCCCAACTTGTTTCTCAATAGCGATGACTTTTCCCAAGGAAGTCAAATCATTTGTCAAAGCAGTAAGCCTTGTCATCATTTCATGCAAGGATTCATTCTCCTTCATCTTAAAGGCTTCATATTCAGTAAAAAGAAGAGCAATCCTGAATTTTCTTACCTGAGAGGTACCCTCATGTTTATTGACCAAGGCATCCCAGATTTGCTTAGCAGTGGTACAATTTGACACTCTGTTGTACTCAGTCGGTCCTAGTCCACAGACTAAGATGTTCTTAGCTTTAGCATTTTTCTTTAATATCACTAAGTCATCAGTAGAAAATTTACTTCTTACCTTTTTGATATGTTCACCATCAACCATCTTCATTGGAATAGTGGGACCATCAGTGATCCTATGCCATAATACATAGTCTTTTCCTTGAATGAACATTTCCATCCTAGCTTTTCACCAGATAAAATGGGACTCATCAAAGAGTGGAGGTCTAATAGTTGACTGACCTTCACTGTGACCAGTAGGAGGTGCGAAATTCATCATAGTGATCTTTTCTTAGATACATACCTTATTTAAGACAACCTCTCTCTGATACCACTTGTTAGAGTGCGTACCCTACTAATTTTAATATTTTACTCTAATAGTAGCATATCAGTGGAACAAGTAAGCTAACGTGGTTCACTGAATTTACAGATGAACACAGTAGTTTTACATGGAAAACACCCGGCTCAAGAAAGGTGTAACAAACTACGACCTGTACCTCTACAGGATTTAACTCCAACATCACTATTACTCTTGAGCCTCAAAAATCAATAAATTACAAGACTTCTTGTAAACTAGGAATTAAAACTTCTAACTCCTATTTCTACAATAACACCAATCTTCCCAAGATAAGTGTTCTTAAGTCTTCGAGTTTTCTAACTTGAAGGCACAACTCCTAACTCATTTTATATTTCACTGAGACTAAAACAAAGACTCATTACAACTCAAAGAACCAACCTATTACACAAAGTCTACGACTTGCTAAGTAAAGGACCAGGTTCTTCTACAAGTTAGTGAACTGATTTGCTGATTGATGTTTTTCTTGTCAGTGAACGAGTGAAACACTTGAAGGTCGTTTGTTATATTTAAGACAACTCCTGATTGAGTCCTTTAGATGATTTACTCATTTATCTTCAATAGGACTCCCAGGTAGTTTCACTCCTTGGCTGAATAGTACTCTTCTACTTTATATCCTAGTCTGGCGGGACTCCTTGATCAACTCAATCTCTAAGTGGTGCATTTATCTTCTCCTCAACTTCTTTGGTGTATGTGATAAGTATTGAGATCATATCTGTATTTCCTTGCTTATCCACTCCTATTTTTACGCATTGTCAGTCTTGCATCAGCTTCAATATGCTTCACAAGTGAGGACTTGTATGACTAACATGTTTCACAGACATATGTCAATCATCAAAACTTCTTTGCTCTAACAACATCAAAATCTAAACATTGTTGATAATATTTTTACTTTATTGATAATTTCACTTTGAAGAGAACCTAGTTCATGTTTCAAATTTGAAAAACACATTTTGAAGCGGCTAAATGATATTTGGGATCATTGATCAAGCCTTCATATTTCTTAAATCAGGTAATATCATTCTAACTTCTTATATTATTTTTAAATTTGATATTTTTTTATTTGATAGTGCACATTGTGTTTAAACTATTGACAGAATTCAATATGTTAACTAGAAAATAAAAATTTGTTATTCAAAAGGCTAGAAAAATAGATTTTAGATAAAAACGGATATAATTTTTGTTGTTGTCGTTGAGTTTAAGACCTCCCATTTAACTTTTGTCTTAGGCCACTAATGTGCTTGAGCCTCCCCTGATAGTAGTATATACTATGTACTCTTGAGAATTTTAACCCTCAATCTATCAAAACTATAACATAAATATATAATGCAACTAATTATCATGTTATATTTTTCTTGAATTCCTACTTGCTTCAACATTAAAATTTTCGTTGAACGGACAGAAATAATAGTGAATACACGATTTGAAGTTTAAGGGTTTTTTACTTCGTGCGACTAGTTCATGTGTTTATCTTTTCATATTTGGAATCTTTTAAGGAAAAACCATGTCCTCTAGTGCTGTTAAATGAAATGATTGCTAAGTTTATCTCTCATTACAAGCTCGCACGAAAACAAAAGATTACAATTGAGGATAACTTTTTTCTTTTTCTTTTTGATAATTGTAGTGCACGATAGAGGTGTTGTTTATTGAAAGTCGATTACACCGATCGAAGTTGATCGTTTTAATATAATCTTACGAGAAGGCAAGTGTAATTTTCTCCGTACTTCCATGAAGGTCATAGTATGCATTAAGCATAATGCAGAATTCAGTCTATAGAGGTTACAAGGTTCGGGAGGCCTTTCACCCTTAATCAAATGTTTGATTTTCTAATCAATGAATTTCCTGATTGGAAACTTTTTTTTAGTGGACCTTGAACACTATGATTATTAGTTTAAGGTCTAATTTACATAGTTGTAACTTTGCAAGATCTTGAAACTTAACTATTATAATAGTATATACTATTCAAACTTTAACATATATCTATAATGCTATGTACATCTTGGATACGAATTTATTTTCTTGTTTTACTCGTGTCAAGTTGAAAATATTACTAAAAATGAGAATTACCATATTATATACGAGAGATCAGAGAAACCTTTTGAAATATTAGGAAAAATTAAAATCCAACAAAAGAGAGGAAAAAGAAAGAAAAATTGTAATGAAATATAAGGATATACTAACATATATTAAGAAAGAGCAAGGAATTGTTTATTTTATTTTAATACTTTTATATTGATATAATTAGTTAGTATGGTATTTATTTCACTTTTTATATTATTATAAATTCAATTTTCCTTTTTTACGCTCATTTTATATTTGCTCTTTTTTTTCTTGTAGTTGAATTTTCCTAAATTCAAATGTTTTCCTAGGGTGTTTTTCATTCGTATGGTAGTCCCCCCCCCCCCCCCCCCTCAAAATATGGTAATTCTTATTTTTAGTATAATATTACATTAATTGGCACTTGTAAAATTAGGAAAAAACTAAGAAATTGGTGACTATATAAGCAATGGAGTTATACTTTATATGCATATAGCAAATTTGGGTTAAATAACCGATGAGATCGAAACAACGTATTAAGGGTTGTCGCCTACATAACCTACTTCTCATACCAAAAGAGCTAGGTATCAGATCCCTGAAGATCGATCCCTTTTGTTAAAGCAGTTCCTGTATCAAGCTAGTAAAGTAGTCTGCTTGAAGGGGGGGGCCCTCATCTCTCCCCCTTCCACTTATCATAGAACCAAAAACTAACCATGATACATGGGCCTGCCTCTCAGTACGTGAAAACGGAAGTTAAACTCTTTCACTGTCTTACTTTGGCCCCTCTCTAGCCAAATCAAAAAATTGGAACAACCCCCGAGACACCAAACAAATTCCCTAGAACTCACGCATATACCATGTCAGCCTCCACCTTCAGATCCTTACTGTCCATCTTTATCAGCCAACTCCCAAGGGATGCAGACGCATTAACATTTTTATATTTGACCCTCGTGGCTGGCGAATTTGTCTAAGAGTAACCCATTAGTGGGGATGCTTCTCCTGGGATTTTAAAACCCTAAGATAGACGTCGCTTGCTGGATTTTGGGGGTTATGGAATTTCCTGGAAAGTGTGAAAGAAGAGTCAGTAGGAATCGTTTGAACTAGATGAAAGAAAGCCAGTGCCAGTTCATTAATGAATGGCAAACCTCTATGGGATACGGTTACAGCATTGGCGGTTCGTGTTTCACGTCTTTCCAGTCCAATCAAATCTTTGTTGTATGGAATAGGACTTCTATTCCGATTGTTCAGTTATTCCGCGTTGAAAGAGGCGGTACCGTAGAGGGACTAATCGCTTGTCTGGGTTGAAGGGAGTCGAACCAATCTATCATTCAAGGCAACAGGGTACTAAGAAAATCGGCATGGGGTTCCGTACCTTATATTGTTAAAAGGGACTATAAATTACTGATGATAGGCAGATTTACACGCCTATATTAATATATTTTGCCCATATTTTAGCCTAGTTTTGAGAACAAATTATATATTTCATGCACTTTTAGTCCTTTTTCCTGTAAATGAGCTAACGAACATGATTAGTAAAGTTTAAGGTATAAATGATGCATAATTCAGCATTTTATGGCTTACTTGACGCTAAAGAAAGATCACGAAGGAAGGAAAGGGAGTTTGGACGCCTAAAGGACCAAAAGTGATGCATGGAGAATCTGTCCCGGGCTAAAACAGCAATTCTGAAGACTTTGGGGACTTACAGACACAAAGCTGGATTTTGACAATGATACATTAACCTAGTACAATTAGGTTATGTATTTCATTATTTTATGTGGATTATGATAATGTTACCTTAACCTAGTACATTTGGGTTAAGGATTTCATTAGTCTAATAGGATTTGGTTATTTATTTCATTAGCTTAGTAGGATTAGGATATGGGTATTATAAATACCCTATCATGCTAGAAATCTTCTATCATCTTCTATCATCTTTTTACATCTTCTAACATCTTCTTAACTTCTCATCTTACAATTCAATTCTATTTTTCTTCTTCTACTCTTCTATTCTTAAATTCCACAACAAGAGAATCGTTACTTTGCCTAGGAATTCACGCCTCACGCCTACCACCTAAGCTACACGAAATTACTCAATCTTGTGGTATAACAACAATGTCAATCGTGATCTCCTTCGCATTCATGGGTAACTAAACTTCTCTGTTGGGGTTATGGAAGCCGAATGAGTTACTATCTATTGCTGTGAGTTTGTGAGTTCGAGGCACGTATATTGCTTATATCATTATTCTCTTCACCTTAATCTACATTCTTTGCGGTTGCAAACGCAAGAATACGCCAGTCTAACATTTAACTTGTTCGAGAGAAAAGTTATTTGTCTGGAAAAGAGATAATGTCAAGGTAGTAGGACACCCTTTCCTATTAAAAAGCTAGTGCCGTAACTGGACTAACCTCTTGGAGAATTCGTACCGTTAGACACGCTTTAAGCTCGAGAGAGTTAAAGTGAAATAGTCCTTGTTTAGGTCGAGAGACGCTTGGATTTACCATCGACTACAATTCTCTATAAGCAATTGCATGACAGAATTCTACACACTCATAGCCAATAGAGACGTATACCTCAGAAGGTGGACATAACCCCAACGCTTCAATTCTCATTGTTTACAACCAATGTAACAATCTCTCTCTTTTTACTTTATTATTTTCAGCTTTTGTTTACATTACTTGCAAGACAAGAATCCCCCCTTCTTACGAGACTTGCACCAAAAGTTTAGTAATTTTACTTACTTGTTGGCCAAGCTATTCCCTGTGGGATCGACACCGAACCCAGGTTGGGTTCTATATTTGCTAACGACCGCTATACACTCAAACGAGAGCTGTAGATTGAGCGTTATCAAAAATTGGCGCCGTTGCCGGGGAATACAAGTGTCAATTAAGTTAGTAATAATTACTAGACCCTTTGGTCAAAGATTCTCGTACTTTTACTTTTAGTTTTTGTTTTTGTCTACTGCAGGTTTTTATTTTAGTGCATGCCCCATACTCGAAGTTTTGGTCAACCGTTATTACCAATCAATCCTGAACCACAACGCATTGGTAGAATGGAAGCACAAGCTGAAATTGCAAGGATGGCTGCTCAACAGGAACAAGCAAGATTGGTTTCCCTTGCCGCAGCCCAAGTTCAACAGCAGAACATTGATAACCCTGCACGAGCACCAAATCCTGACGATGAGGATCTAGGTGATGACGAGCTACTAAACCCTAGGCATGCCGCGGAGATCGCAACACCTGCCAACAGAAGAGGTTGACAAGCTCGGTATAGACATGATCTCCAACCTATCCAGCCAGCTTTCGACGATGATAATGATGATCTTGATGGTGCCGGAGCCACTGGAGCTATAATTCCACCATCATTAGCGCCCGGAGCCAAGTTCAACATCACAAGCACCATGATTCAGTTATTGC
This sequence comes from Capsicum pubescens, assembly GCA_030864215.1. NCBI lineage: Eukaryota > Viridiplantae > Streptophyta > Magnoliopsida > Solanales > Solanaceae > Capsicum > Capsicum pubescens. The sequence goes on from CM061549.1 coordinate 293,321,727, forward strand.
AACTCAAGGGATTGTTTGGTGGACTAGCAGGCGATGATCCAAATATGCATCTCATCAACTTTATTTCTACATGCAAGTCTTTTGACAATCCTGGTGTTGGTCAGTATGCAATTCGATTACGTATATTTCCATTGTCTCTGTCTAGGGAGGCAACACTATGGTTGAATGGGCTGACTCCTGATTCTATTACAAATTGGAGGCAATTGAGAGACGCTTTCCTAGAAAGATTCTTTCCGCCATCCAAAAGAGCACAATTGAGAGATGAAATCAACAACTTTCGTCAGCTTTCCACTGAAGCTCTTCATAAAACATGGGAGAGGTTGAAGACAAAGCTAGCGAGATGCCCAAACCATCACATGACTAATGTTCACCTCATGGAGATATTGTATAGAGCCTTGAATTCAATAACTAAGCCAGTGGTGGATAACACAGCTGGAGGATCTTTTATGGACCTCACCTTTGGTCAAACAAGCAATATGCTAGATCGCATGACGAAACAAAGTAGAGCTTGGCATACCAGGGATTCCGAGGTAGCAAGCCCCACTTTATCTATAGGCATGACTGCAGACCAAAGAAGAAGACAAGAAGAACGTGATCAAGATATGGCGCACATGAAAACACAGATGGATCTTCTGACAAAGCATTTATTATCAGGGAAGACCGAAAAAGTGAAAGCTGTGGCGCTAAAAGGAAGAGACGAATCTGATTCGGAAGAGGAGGCCAACTACTTGAACAATCAGGGGGGTTTCCGTGGGAATACCCAAGGAAACCAAGGTCGGAACTATTATGATAATTCTGGAAACAAGGACCAAGGTAGTTGGAGAAAAAAAAATGAAAAGAGTGGTGTATATATTCCCCCTGGTAGACGTGATACCACCACATCTAATTCTGGAAGTATGGAAGACATGATGGCTAAATTATTGAAAGGAGTGGAAGCAACGAGCGCGGGAGTTACTGAGGTAATTAATGATTTGTCCTCCCTGAAACAACTAGTTGATTCTCATTCCACTTCAATCAAGCAAATAGAGCAGCAACTGAGCCAACTTTCAGCAGCACTCAATCAAAGAAAGGCTGGCACTTTACCTAGCGATACTGTGCAAAACCCAAGGAATGATGGGTCATGCATGGCCATCACTACCAGAAGTGGTAAGGTGCTGGAACCTTCAGAAAAAGGCAAGAAAGTGGTTGACGAAGTTGCGGACATGGATGATAATGTAAAAGGAGAAGATGTCGCAACAACCAATCTTGACGTCAAGGATGTCATGCCCAGTGACGTGCAGCCTGAAAAAATGGAAAAATGGAAGCAAGAGGAGAAGAAAGCCATGGAGAGAACACTTCCATACCCACCACCACCTTTTCCCCAAAGATTGAAGAAGGTGGCGGATGACACTAAGTTCAGCAAATTTATGATTATGTTGAAGCAGCTGACCATTAATGTTCCATTGGTAGAGGCACTTGAACAAATTCCTGGGTATGCGAAGTTTATGAAAGATCTTTTGACTAAGAAGAGGGCAGCAAGTTATGAGCTGAAGGATGATGTGCATCATTATAGTGCAATTGCTACCCGATCGATAGTTCAGAAGAAGGCCGACCCCGGAGCTTTCACTATTCCTTGCACCGTCGGATCTTTAAACTTTGCCAAAGCATTATGTGACCTAGGAGCCATCATCAACTTGATTCCATTATCGATCTACAAGAAGTTGGGGTTAGGAGATCCTACACCAACTAACATGAGGCTTGTTATGGCAGATAGGTCGGTAAAATGACCGGTTGGTATTCTATGTGATGTCTTGGTAAAGGTTTCTTCATTTATCTTTCCAGTAGACTTTGTCATCTTGGATTGTGAAGCAGATTCATAGGTTCCCATAATCTTGGGACGCCCTTTCCTTGCTACAGGAAGTGTGCTCATTGATTTGAGAGCTAATGAACTTTCATTCCGAATAAATGACGAAGTGGTTCGATTTGATGTTTGCAAATCAATGAAGCAACCCAAAGATCTGAGTGTATTTTCTGTGGCTGATGTTGTCTTTGATGATGAGAAAGAACGACTTGAAGAAGAGAAAATTCTTGATGATCCTTTGGAGGTTTTGCTCATGAAAGGAGAGAATGAGGATGCTGAAATTTCTGAAGAAGCTATTTGTGCCCTATCGGGATTAGGGACATATCGCTATACTCCCAAGAAGCTGGATCTTGATCTCAAGAATCGACCCACACCACCAGCCAAGCCATCTATTGAAGAACCACCCACACTAGAATTGAAGGAGCTGCCAAGTCATTTGAAGTACGTATTCTTAGGAAACGGAAACACACTTCCAGTCATAGTGGCAGCCGATTTGGGTGAGCAACAAGTTGCAGCTCTTATTGTGATCTTACGCAAGTATATTAGAGCCATTGGATGGACCATTGCAGATATTATTGGTATTCCACCTGGGATTTGCACACATAAAATTCATCTTCAAGAAAAGTGCACACCCATCATTGAACATCAAAGGCGTTTAAACCCACCTATGCAAGAAGTGGTGAAGAAGGAGATTATCAAGTGGTTAGACGCAGGAGTTGTATATCCTATCTCTGATAGTACATGGGTAAGTCCTGTACAATGTGTTCCCAAGAAAGGAGGAATGACGGTGGTCGCGAATGCAAAGAATGAGCTTATTCCACTCAGGCCCGTTACTAGATGGAGAGTATGCATGGAATACCGCAAGCTGAATTCTTGGACACTCAAGGATCACTTCCCCATGCCATTTATGGACCAAATGCTAGATCGATTAGCGGGGAAAGGATGTTTTTTCTTCTTGGATGGTTATTCAGGTTATAATCAGATTTGTATTGCTCCCGAAGACCAAGAGAAGACAACGTTTACATGCCCATATGGTACGTTTGCCTTCAAACGCATGCCATTTGGGTTGTGTAATGCACCAGCCACCTTTCAACGTTGTATGATGTCTATTTTCTCTGATATGGTTGAAGACACTTTGGAGGTATTTATGGACGACTTTTCAGTTGTCGGTGAGTCTTTTGAAGCATGTTTGGCAAACTTGAGCATGGCATTGCAAAGATATGTAGAGTTCAACCTTGTGCTGAATTGGGAGAAGTGCCACTTCATGGTAAAAGAAGGAATCGTTCTTGGGCACAAGATCTCTGAAAGAGGAATAGAGGTTGATCGAGCAAAAATAGAGGTAATTGAGAAGCTACCGCCTCTAATTTCGGTGAAGGGAGTTCGTAGTTTTCTTGGCCACGCTGATTTCTATCGTAGATTCATCAAAGACTTTTCCAACATTTCTAGTCCATTGTGCAAACTATTGGAGAAAGATGCGAAGTTTGACTTTAATGACAATTTCTTAAAGGCATTCGAATGCCTTAAAGGAAAACTCATTGAAGCCCCTATCATGGTAGCACCAGATTGGACACTCCCATTTGAGGTCATGTGCGATGCTAGTAGTGTAGCCGTTGGTGCTTTTCTTGGACAAAGAAAGGAGAAATTATTTCATCCTATCTACTATGGGAGTAAGGTCCTAAATGAAGCCCAAAGGAACTACACTGTTACTGAACAAGAGCTCCTAGTGGTTGTGTATGCGTTTGAGAAGTTTCGTGCCTATCTATTGGGTACTAAGGTGATCGTCCATACAGACCATGCAGCTCTTAGGTATCTACTGACAAAGAAGGATGCAAAAGCAAGGTTGATTCGATGGGTATTGCTGCTGCAAGAGTTTGATTTTGAAGTCAAAGATAGAAGAGGTTGCGAGAACAAAGTGGCTGATCACCTATCTAGACTTGAGAATGAACATGTGGCGCAACCTGAAATTCAGATTGATGATGCATTCCCTGACGAGGAGATATTAGCGACAAAAATGGAGAAAGTACCATGGTATGCCGACTTTGCAAATTTCGTAGTGAGTGATGTGCTACCTGCCAATTTATCTTACCACCAAAGGAGGAAGTTTATGCATGATGTCCAGCACTACTATTGGAATGAACCTTATTTATTTCGAAGATGCGCGGATGGGATCATTCGACGATGTATATCCCATGAAGAAGTGCCTACTATATTGGAAGCATGCCACACTTTGCAAGTTGGAGGACATCATGCAGGCAATCGAACGGCAAGAAAAGTATTGCAAAGTGGTTATTATTGGCCTTCGATATTCAGAGATGCATATGACTATGTGAGAAGGTGTGACCAATGCCAACGTCAAGGTGCTATTTCAAAACACCATGAAATGCCCATGTCCAAAATTCTGGAGGTAGAACTCTTTGATGTGTGGGGTATTGATTTCATGGGTCCATTCATGAATTCGTTTGGAATGAAGTACATCTTGGTTGCTGTGGATTATGTTTCGAAATGGGTTGAAGCTGTAGCATTGGCCGACAACGAAGGAAAGCGTGTTGTAGCGTTCTTAAAGAAGAATATCTTCTCTCGCTTTGGAGTACCTCGTACTATCATAAGTGATGGAGGATCTCACTTTTGCAACAAGCTATTCAAATCTGTATTGGCCAAGTATGGTGTCAAGCAACACAAGGTAGCTACGCCTTATCATCCCCAAACTAGTGGACAAGTAGAGGTTTCCAATTGCGAGATTAAGCAAATCCTTGCAAAGACGGTTAATGCAAATAGGAAGGATTGGTCTCAAAAGCTAGATGATGCACTATGGGCATATAGGAATGCATTCAAGACACCCATTGGCATGTCTCCTTATCAACTAGTTTATGGGAAGGCTTGTCATCTACCCATCGAGCTTGAATACAAGGCATTGTGGGCATTGAAGCACTTGAATCTGAATTGGGATGATGTGAAGAATCTGAGGTTGGAGCAGCTGAACGAATTAGATGAGTTCCGTCTCCATGCATATGAAAGATCGGATTTATACAAGGAGCGGATGAAGAAGTATCATGATCAGTGGATTGTTCGACGAAACTTCCAAAAGGGTGATATGGTACTGCTTTTCAACTCCAGATTTAAACTCTTCCCAGGTAAGTTAAAATCTAAGTGGTCTGGTCCATTTAAAGTTATCCAAGTCTACTCGTCTGGAGTAGTCGAATTGGAAGGCAATAAGGGTGTTGTCTTCAAAGTGAATGGCCAACGTGTTAAGCCTTATATCGGTACTCTTGACTCGATGAATGACATGGCCATCACTTATCTCGACGAAGTCTAAGTACTCGAGATTACTACGTCGAGCCATGACAATAAATAAGGCGCTAGATGGGAGGCAACCCATCGTTTTATCGTTTTATCGTCTTATCGTTTCTTCTAGTACTTGATTTGATTTTGATAAATGAAAACTCCAAAAATAAGAGTCGTGCCACGACCAAAACTAAGGCGCTTGGTGGGAGGCAACCCATCGTACTAATCGTTTTCATTTGTTTGAGCGAATATAGGTGCAAGAAGTAGTCAACGAGGAGATTGATTTCAATTGATGATTTGGATGCATTGTATGGTAAAGTTGGTAAGCTAGGAAGGGTGATGAATAAGGCTATGGATTGAGCCTTTCTCATGCCAAAATAGGCTTCGAGGAAGTCTAGGCCTTGGTAAAACTAGGCCACGAACGATGCACAACCTATCCTATAGCCTAAGGTCTCATAATCTAGTGTGCTATACACTATGCGCCGCCTATTCCTAGGTATGCTTTTGACTATGCGCCGCCTATTCCTAGGTATGCTTTTGACTATGCGCCGCCTATGCTATGGCATTTGGTCTCAGTATCTCATATGCCATAGACTATGCGGCGCATATGTCCCATTATGCCATAGACAATGCGCCGCATATGTAGGATTTTTGTCTCCAAAAACGATTGTAAATGGGTCATAACCCGACCCATACTCTTCCTATATAAAGGGGACTTAGTTTTATAACACAACCACAATAGAGAATACCCTAAAAGGCGCCGCATACTCTTCCAAATCTTCTCAAAATTTTCTTCTTTTGCTCTTCCAATTCACAAAACCATCTCCACAAGTTTCAAGCAAGTAAGTACTCTCTTATTCTTCATTTATTTCTCGTAAGTACTACGTTGCTATGGCTATTATTAATTGCTAAATTATATAAGATTGTTGGTGATGTTCATGTGTTTGGATTGTTGTTGCAAAATCATGTGAGTGAACATATACGTAGGAAAATCTTGACTTGTTTCCGACTTGAATTTGGTTTCAATAGAATTGTTATGATATTTGCGGAATTGCTATGGCTATGAATATTTCTTAAGATTGTTGTTGGGACACTTACATGTTAGACTATCCCGGCCATCGGGATAAGACTTATAGTGCCTACCGACTTAGGAGGTTGTGATTGTTGTGAGAATAACGATTCCATGTAGTAACCCCTATGTAGGAGTGTTGCTATATCTACCATGAAAGTAGTTCAATGTCTACAAGTAAGTGATGCATTGCTGATTTTCTTGTCGGAATACAATCCTAAAACGTATCTCGACGAAATCTGAGTAAATCGACTACTTTCACCTCACTGATTTGTGTTAACAAAACTAAGTGTGGGGTGGTACCCCTAATGCTTGCTTATAGATTGTATCAAGTGAGACTGTGCTGCAACTAACACTATTTCTAGTCTCAGGTACAATGGCACCCAAAGCGATGCAAGGCAAGGAGAAGGCGACCACTTCCCAAAAGGGCAAGAAGTGAATTCGAAAAGACCAAGGAGAATCATCCTCAGCACAACTACCACACAGAATGTTCGGAATAAAATGGGTTCTTGAGGAAGAAGCCAAAGCATGGTACAGCAGCAACAAAGAAAGAAAATATGTGCACGTCGACTTGATCAACAAGGATACTTTAGCAAAGAAGGAGCCGCGTATGTTGGCAAAAATAATGGCTTTGAAGTTGGATTTCATCTTCCGCGACATGGGAGAGTGTAATCTTGATCTAACAAGAGAGTTTTATGCCAACTGGTCGCCGAACACAACAGGCAATGAAGTCAAAATTCGGGGCCAGGTGTTACAGCTCACCGCGGACTGGATCAACTCTTTTCTTTGCTTACCTTCGATCGACACAACAGCATTCAAAGAGCTGTGCAGCAGGCCTCCTTATAGAGCAATACGACACACGCTTTGTGGAAGCATATCAATGGCAAGGTGGGGAAGACATAAAGAAACCGGCCGACACAACACCTTCCCCTATGCTCCACTAAATAGGGAAGCAAGAATCTGGATGCGCATTGTCAACTCATGTCTTATTCCTGGGACTCAATATACCAAGATATCGAGAGATAGAGTGTGTTTGGTCTATGCTTTGATGACGAATGTCCCTATCAACTTTGGGGAAATCATTCGATCTACCATGAGGAAGGCCAGACTCCACAAAAGGTCCCATTTCACATTTGGCAATTTGTTGACAGCAATCTTACGGAAGGAGGATATCGAAGAGGAACCAGCTGATCATAAACTCCCACACAATCCGAAGAAGGTTGACCTCACAAAGGTCAAAGATGCTGAATCAACACATGGCATCAACCTTACTACGGCAGAAAGACATGCTCGGGATGAGAGTTTCTCCCGCCATATGTACGGTATGATGAGGTTTACAATGATGAGCGGAGGTCGTGTTCCAACTACTGCAGAGCTCCATCAGTTGGACCACGACTATCCCATGAACATGCATGCACTGGAGATGTGTGGAGTGGGCGTATACTTTGAGGAACCTCTAGATGATGATGTGCCGACTGATGACGATCGACGCTTGCCAGACTCTGACGAGGAGGAGAACTCTGACGACGACTCTTATGATGATTCCGACGAAGGGGGTATGACCCCCGACAATGAGGAAGAGTCCGACTAACCAGGTTCCTCGTATTTATTTTCCACTGAGGACAGTGTCCCGACTAAGTGTGGGGTGGTGGTATTGCATGCTATACTTCTCTATTCGCATCTATGTTTGTTTGCTTTTGCTTTGTTTTTGTTTCGTTTTTTTAGTAGTAAATTTTTTCTAGCTTCGCATGAAATTATTTTGATAGGCAGCATGAGATTATAACAAGAGTATGTGCTACAATTGTGACTATTGAGACGTTTAGGCTATAGTTGTGACTCATTATGTGATATTGTGTGGTTCAATTCCTTCACTTGTTGGGTCAAGAGTCTATATTACCTCCAATAAAGTCGACCATGTGCCTTGTGTGTGTGAGATAATAGTATATTCTATGTTTATGGCTGATGCTAGAACTTGTCTGGTATATATGCAAAGCGAAAATAAGGAGTGTAAGTTTAGGATATGATTTAGGCATTTCTTTGACAACCTATATTTGTTTACCTTCAGTTTTACCTACCCATGGACATCATCCTAGTTAAACCCTTTTGAGCCTTTAGCCTATTTCTTTGACAACCTTCTATGCAAGCCTAATCCATTTCTTTCAAGACCGTAATTTGATCCAAACTCCTAAGTGCTTTAAAGTGAAAAAGTCATGTGACAACATAAGAGGAAATTGGGTGAGTATGATTCTATAAATTGTAATGGTGCTTGAATGTGTTATGAAAAAGGAAGTGCTATCATAAGAGGTATGTTGTGAAAAGAAAAAGGAAAAGAAAGCTGAAAAGCGAGTTGTGCTTAAAATTGAAAAACAAAAGAGGAGAACAAGGGTGGTATAACAAAAGAAAGAAGAAAGGTTGAAAAAAAAAGTGACAATGATACAAAGTGATGTATTAAAGCGCTTAGGAACTTAGTCACTATTCCTGGCCAAAATAGTCCTACCCGTCCCTTAGCCTACATTACAACCATCAAAAGACCTACTTGATCCTAATCTTAGCATTCTGACATTTAGTAGAGTATTACATTAAGGGCAAGCCTATGGTCATCAGTTGCTACATATGAATTCTTTGTGAGAGTGAGAGCAAGGACATTTTGATACCCATGTTTGAAAAATATGCTATATTTGTGAGTGATTATGGGTACTATATGGTGAGACACACATGGTTGATGAGTTTTGGATAGTTGTATATGATTCTATGCACTTTAACGATTTGCATGCGAGTTGATCACCATCACGAGTCTATACTTGTCGTTAAATTGTTTCTACTTATAATCGGAAAGCTACTCTTTGTTGATAATTGTTGTGCTTGTCTTGAAGAATGTTTTGTGTTGTTGCTGTAAAAACCCTAAGTTGATGTTTAGAAGGACATGATATGTTGTTCGAGGACGAACAAAGCTCTAAGTGTGGGGTGTTGATGATAGGCGGATTTACACGCCTATATCAATATATTTTGCCCATATTTTAGCCTAGTTTTGAGAACAAATTATATATTTCATGCACTTTTAGTCCTTTTTCCTGTAAATGAGCTAACGAACATGATTAGTAAAGTTTCACGTATAAATGATGCATAATTCAGCATTTTATGGCTTACTTGACGCTAAAGAAAGCTCACGAAGGAAGGAAAGGGAGTTTGGACGCCTAAAGGACCAAAAGTGATGCATAGAGAATCTGTCCCGGGCTAAAACAGCAATTCTGAAGACTTTGGGGACTTACAGACACAAAGCTGGATTTTGACAATGATACATTAACCTAGTACAATTAGGTTATGTATTTCATTATTTTATGTGGATTATGATAATGTTACCTTAACCTAGTACATTTGGGTTAAGGATTTCATTAGTCTAATAGGATTTGGTTATTTATTTCATTAGCTTAGTAGGATTAGGATATGGGTATTATAAATACCCTATCATGCTAGAAATCTTCTATCATCTTCTATCATCTTTTTACATCTTCTAACATCTTCTTAACTTCTCATCTTACAATTCAATTCTATTTTTCTTCTTCTACTCTTCTATTCTTAAATTCCACAACAAGAGAATCGTTACTTTGCCTAGGAATTCACGCCTCACGCCTACCACCTAAGTTACACGAAATTACTCAATCTTGTGGTATAACAACAATGTCAATCGTGATCTCCTTCGCATTCATGGGTAACTAAACTTCTCTGTTGGGGTTATGGAAGCCGAATGAGTTACTATCTATTGCTGTGAGTTTGTGAGTTCGAGGCACGTATATTGCTTATATCATTATTCTCTTCACCTTAATCTACATTCTTTGCGGTTGCAAACGCAAGAATACGCCAGTCTAACATTTAACTTGTTCGAGAGAAAAGTTATTTGTCTGGAAAAGAGATAATGTCAAGGTAGTAGGACACCCTTTCCTATTAAAAAGCTAGTGCCGTAACTGGACTAACCTCTTGGAGAATTCGTACCGTTAGACACGCTTTAAGCTCGAGAGAGTTAAAGTGAAATAGTCCTTGTTTAGGTCGAGAGACGCTTGGATTTACCATCGACTACAATTCTCTATAAGCAATTGCATGACAGAATTCTACACACTCATAGCCAATAGAGACGTATACCTCAGAAGGTGGACATAACCCCAACGCTTCAATTCTCATTGTTTACAACCAACGTAACAATCTCTCTCTTTTTACTTTATTATTTTCAGCTTTTGTTTACATTACTTGCAAGACAAGAATCCCCCCTTCTTACGAGACTTGCACCAAAAGTTTAGTAATTTTACTTACTTATTGGCCAAGCTATTCCCTGTGGGATCGACACCCAACCCAGGTTGGGTTCTATATTTGCTAACGACCGCTTTACACTCAAATGAGAGCTGTAGATTCAGCGTTATCAATTACATATAAGAAGAACACGTCTTTAGTTCACGTTTTTTCGGTTAGATAATGGACGACGATAAGCCACCGCCCAGTAGTGTTCTCTGAGCTTGATTGCTCCGAGATGGTAACCGGTAGGTCACAATCTGAATTTCTGAATGAAAAGCGGAAAGTAATAAGTTCAATGGGTAAGAGAATGCGTTTAACAAGCACCTAAGGTAGGATATCATTATTGTAAACCTCCTTCACTGCATTAGATTAGCGCCCTATTGATCATGTCTTTGGAGGGCTGGAGAAGTGTTAAATACTCCTTTAGGAAAGAACTCCTTGCCATATTTACGCCTTACATGCGGCATAAATCGCATAAATGAAAGTAGAGGTCACAAGATGACCTAAAGTCCAAAAAAAAACCCATTCTCCCCCGGGAGTGCTTTCGAGAACAAATGCACCGATTATTGCATCAACATCTTCTACAGATAGTTTACCATGAATACCAAGGAGATTCCACCAAGAACTTCTATTGCTAAAAGAGCTAATTCAAGTGCAGTACTTACTGTAACAAGAACAACGTGAACTCACTCTCAAGCACTTGCAGCGACAATGTGGTATTCTATTCCACTCAGCCTTTTCCTGATGAAATTTCTAGTGGGGTTTACTCTGGTATAGGCGTGAACCATATTTACAGAGAAGCAAACTCTTCTGCAGATTCTATAGCCGGCTCCTCCCTTTCTGGTTTGCATGTCTTTCATTCTGAATTACCTCCTTTGACTCGTGCATGCTTGCATTTAGATATGTTAGATACTTCTTATATTAGGAGAATTATTGTAAAGGAGTAGTAAGGGAGTGAAACCCCGATCTAATCTTACACGTGCGAGGAAATTCCTCTGAATAGAGTCCATTGCATCCCACAATAATCGACGGGCAGCCCTCGTACATTTAGCATAAACCACTGAAAACTCGAAAGTCTGTCCACTCTGAGTGGGAAGAGCCTTATTACCTTATTAATAGGAGGGATGCAAGGAATTGATGCTACGAATGCCATAGAAAGTGAATCAGAATAATCCCTAGCCCTGCTACTGATTGGAAAGGTTTAAATAAGAGTGTGCCTAGCATCTTTCGCTCTCTCTTATTAGAAGAAGGAAGAGGCGTGACCCCATTCATCTTGAAGAAGTAGCTCTTTCAACTAATCCATACTTTTCATCTCCAACCAGTCAAGTGGCCCAAGAGCCACCTCAATCTTATTTTGTTTCCGATCCTGCTTCAGATTCTCTTTCAGTTGTGGAAACAAGCCCTTATTCCTATCGGTTGAGTAGCCCAAGCTCCTTAAAGCATATTATCCCCTCTCCTGTGAAAGAAAGAGGTTGATGCACCCAGATACCCAAAGTAGAGCTTTCTTTGTCCCACCTTTCCTTACTGACTTTCCTAGTTTAGATAGCGTATTGAGAATCATGTCAAAATACACCAAGACCTGGTCCCAGGTTCTCTTTCATCAAGAAAAGGTAGCTTTAAACAACCCGGTTCCAAACACACCAAACAAGCAAGTGACTCCCCTTCCTTAGCGTACCCGTCCATTAAGGCATTCTTCCTTCTTGCGTATGTGCTATAGCTCATATCTCTAAGCCCCAATTCCCTGGTGAAAAGAGTTGTCGCCTTTAAATCATCGAAAAAAGAAAAAAAGGAACCGCTCGAAAGGGACCACACAATAATGGCTCATAACTGGAAAACATAACAACAATGACTCCTAGCTGTAAAAGAATGGCTCCCAATTGAAAATTTCTCTCGACCACTCTCTAAAAGAAAACCATTTTCCCTTTTGTAAAAAGTCAACTTGGACTTCTTTCCTAAGCGGAGATTTGGACTACATGGACCTAAGCAACCCGCCGACAGGGGCAGCCTTTCACTATTGGAAACTTTGATTTAGATTGGTAGGATTCTATCTAATCTTTCCTAATTTCAAAATTTTACTCAATCAACATAGTTTCCACACATTCCTTCTCGACCGCCTCTTTTCTAGTCACTTTTGATCAAATCTTTCTTGTGATTTTCTATTCTCTTATGATAAATAGTTTGCTTCATTTAAGCCGTCGTCGCTTAATGCATGTAGGGGGTTGGGGATTTTCCCCCACAACCCCTTTTAAAGGAGAACCAGAAGAACAACAATGAACTCAAAGCTAATGAAGGAGATCTGCAACTTGAACAAGGTAGACGGGATGTTTCCTACCCCTTTCTATTTCGACTTCTTTGAAAGGTGAAAGAGCAAGAAACTAGACCGACTTGCTCTTAAATTAAAAGCAGCAAGAGCAGGTAAGTAGGCTTTTCTCCGCAAGAAAAATCTTGACTTTCTTTATACTTTATAATATAAGGCCCTTTAAATGATTGTAAATGGCCTGAAATGTAACGACCAATGAGAGAGGGGTTTTTAGAAAAGAAAGCGTACCAATCCGGAAAACAAAGCAAAAACAACGGCTCCTACATAAATACAATAGAATAGAAATGTTTTATATCACTAGAACGGACCACACAAATAATATCTTTCTAGCCTAAAGGAAGTATTCAAAGATAAGATAAGGCTATGCGCACACAAACTAACTTCAGGTATGCAGTTAGTTCTCAAGCGATTCCATCAGATCTTAGGTGCGACCTTAGGGAGCTTGTTTTGGCAGCTAGTCTTTTATAGTTATGTTTCCTGGTTTTCGAGTTCTAGTTTAAGGCAGGGAAGGACGGGACTCACGGGGGTTAGGGGGAACCTTCCCCCAGGGAAACCTAATAAGACTTATTCTAATACTTGAGTTCAAGCTCCTACTTCGAAGTAAGCCTATGGGTTGTTTCGAAGCTTAGTAGCTAAAGCGTACTTGCGTGTTAAAGGGGGTACACGGATTTGGGCTACTAAGTGGAACCAGACCATGAAACTTGCCATTTGCACTCTCCTAGGGTGCGATCGTAGGAAGCTCTATTAGCGAATACAATTCCCCGCCCGATAAGAATGATCATGCCCTGATGCTTGGCTTGGAATCAAACTAGCATCAAACTAGCCTATCATGCCCTTTCTTCATTCCTATATGGACCTATATTCCTATGTTCTTCCAATGTTTACTGTATTACTGGGATTCATATTTACTGAACCATATCAAAGAAGCTACTTTCTTTCTGGCTTTTATACCCAGGTATAAAGGGATAGACAGTCTAAGAGAGTGCCAAGAAACAACACATACCTATCACTTTTGGAAGGTTTGGAACCCTTTACCAAATTCACCAATCTGAAGTGAAGAAGTGATCGATTCCTTAATCTTTAAATTGTGAAAATAATGAAATGGCTGTTTTATTGCCAACCCATCTCTTTCTTTCAATCGGATGCCATGTGTGAAGCATCTATCTCTCTCAGAACCTCACCTTCGTGACCTCTTGATGGAGGAAAGACTGATGTCATGGTTAGCAATCAAATCTGGAATCTCCGACAAAGCATTTGAGATCGGACAATTGTGTAGATGAGAGAGTGGGACGAACCTTGCTCGTAAGGGTCGAAAAAAGACCTGGTTGCTTTCTTTACTGGGAAAGACCAGATCTACGGTCACACTTCAATGAGTGAGAGGATACTGTTTGTAGCTTGGCCTTTTTCAATTTCCTATTTAGCACTTTGAATTCTTCTATTGTTCCTGCCTAGTGTTGAGGCCATAGGGCCTCCTTGTAAATAAGTTTGAATTAGAATAAAGTGACGGTTCAGAAGAGCCTATGCAGAAGCCTTTTTTTTCTTCTTCAGCTTACTTTCCTGCGTCTCTTACGATGGCTTACTTGCTAACGTAACGAGCAGAGGTAGGGCGCCTAGTCAGAAAAGCCGTAATCAGGTTACCCGAGATAGAATAGGGCTCAGTGCAATTGTAAATCTAGTAAATATAATAAGAGAAGATTTAGCGTAAGAAAAGCCTAGACTTTCCCTTACCGACGAGTGAGTACCCTTTTTTCTCTTTTTAGTTGAGTTGGTGTTCAATGTGCCCCATGGGTACAAATAAGATTGAAAGGGTCAACAATCCATTACTTTAGTAAGCAACCTCAGTTCCCTTACTTGTTAAAGTAATCAAGTCAACTCTCTTACTTGTTCTTGTAAGCTATTTCTTTCCCGTACTTTAGTAAGTAAGCATGCAAATGACCATCTCTTCGCAGATAAAAGACTAGAGTAGGCCTCATAGAGATGTTGACATCCGGGTGTACTGATCTTGAAAAACTAACGGAGATAAGGTCGATAGCTTGCTTTCTCGTGAAAGTATGGAAGAAGGTTGTTGAGGTAGAGTCCATAGGCAAACTTCTTAGGATGTCTTTGCCCCTGGTTCTTTTTGAAGACCCATAGTAGCCGCAAAGCACCATTCTGCGCACTCCGAATAAAACAGTGAATTTCCATAATTAGTTTCAAAGTTTCTATGAACATTAAAAATCTCCTTTATATGGCTTACAACTTTCATCGCCCTTATATTTAGCTCTCCAAAGAGCAATTCTTCTCAAAAGGTGTTGTCCATTCTAAACGTGGCTTCAAAGTTATTCTTTCTAAGCGCGGATTTAGTTAATTAACTGTGCCACCTTGCTTCTACTAGTTGATTTAAGTGCATCAACCGCAAAGAAAGTGACGACCTATTCTCTAGCAGCAGCAGGGGCAATCCAAAACATCTACACCTTCCATGGGAATTTAGGAAGAATTCCATTTCCTTAAGGAATCAGTCCCAAGAGCGGCTACGACTACGAAAGCAGTTACCCTTCTAACCTTAACACCGGTTACGTCCTTCTTCTATCATGGGGGATGGGAACCTTGGTAGGAATGTTGGAGGGTTCTCGGCAGGTAGGTTTGATGTTAGCCTTGTTGCCTTGGCATTGGATGATTCAAGACATCCTCGTAAAGGCGCCATCTTTCTTAAGTGACTTTTATAGACCTCTTAAATCTTTCATCAACTGTTGGGTTCTCCCAGGGAACTCGCCCTTGGGATTCAGAAATATTTGTTTCTGTTTTTCAGGCACTACCTGTCCACCATTTCACTCATCCTATCCATCCTTTCCGCGTAATCCATCTTCGAGCCGCGGCCGAAAGAACTACATTTCACATCCAAACTCGGGGTCCTACCCCTATTTTTTGCCTTATCGCCATTACACTCCTTCCCTTTCCAACGGATTAGAATCTTTTCCAACAACGTCCAGGACTCTATCATCCCAACCCCCCTACAACTGAGGAATCAAACATCAAGAGATAGAATAAGGCAAGAGGCGCTCTAGTTAACTGATAGATAAGGCACCCGCAAGCAGGGACCGAAGACATAGAAAAAGGGAAGACACACCAATCGACCCGAATAGATAGACTGTGGGAGAATCGGTGCACCCAACCTCAAGATAAGAAGAAAAGGCCGCTTCGGATGCCTTCCCTTTCGTTAGCCTCTTCCCACAAACTTCTTCATTAATATTAATGTAAGCTTCTTTTCAGTTTGAGTTGATTAGTTCTTTTATTTGTTTTCTTAAAACTTACAATAATGTTGCTCTTCTACTTTGTTAATTAATTCCCCACTCTTTCAAATACGTTAATTTACAACTATAACCCAGCTTATTGTTCTCTTTCATTGAATATATTTGTTATATAAATGTAGTTTCAAAAGAGAGTGTTATTTTAAGTTCGTAGAAAAAGAGCTATTTTTACTATGTTCTATTCGATATTTTGATTTAGATTTTCATTAACTTTGTTACTTTTTCATTTAACAGAGGTTCAAGCTAGTTCGGTACTGTACTATACGCGAGAATGTCATCCTCAAAAAGCAAAACAATTGACAAGAACATAAAGAAGTTGGTAGATACAAGAGAACAAATAAGCAAGCAAGAAAACTATCTTCGAAGTTCTAATATGAAAAAAAAAAAGTGCAAACAAAAAATACGAAACGACATGTGATCTTTGGAAGTTAAAAGGACAAGAAAGACAAGCTCGAAGACAAATTAGAGAAAAAAGGGGTTCCTAGCAGAATGATATAACCTATTTATTTATTAGTTATAATTTTAGTTATCAATAAATTGTTTAGATTCTACTAATTAAGTTCAAGCATGTATTTAGATTGCTGGATTTTTGAGATCTATTACTAGCAGTTTCAAGTTTTATATATATATTTCCATCATTGTCTTTTAATTTATTGTTCTATATTTATTTATTTATTTAGGAGTATTTATTTATCATATATTTAAATATAATATTATTATTCATTAAAAGTAAACAATGTAATAACAGTATCATTATTCCGCTTTCGACTCAAAAAGCAATGATTTGAATAAAACTGCTCAATTTGTTCATACTTTGATTTTTGGAAATACAAACTACAAATAGTTCCAATTTTTGGGGAACATATTTTCCGAGGTTAATGAAATATATTTTCCCAGGATAAAATGGTTTACTTCAATAGAATAATGATATATCAAATTATGATGAACGGCGAACTCAATCAACGATAGTAAATCATATAAGAAGATTTTAAAGTGCAAGAAGAAGAAACGACCTATGTTCTAAAGGTAGGGGTAAGGTCGCATACACACCATCCTCTCCAAATCCTGCTTGCGGAATTATTATTGTTCTACTGTTCACTTAGCCGAACTTGCTGCATGGCTGCAGGATACATTACATGCTCTCACGAAAATAGACAATTACAATCAAACATAATGACGATAAGAGTACACAATACTCCATATTGAATAAAAGTTACGAGTTCATAGACTCAACTCAATGATGAGCATTAATACGAGGTGATTGAGTTACTCGGTACTTGGTCTGATAGTACATAGGCGTTAAAGTATGATCCCTACCTATTTCTCGATTCTAATGTTTGCCTATCTGTGGAACAGGTAAGTAAACGCAGTTCGCAAAAGAGAAAGTTTAACACAGTGTTTTTACCACCCGACTCAAGAAAGGTAGAAAAAACCATGACATGTACCTCTACAGGATTTAATCCCAACTTCACTAAAAACTCTTGAACCTCAACAATCAAACAATTACAAGTCTTCTTGTATCTGAGGAATTAAAACTTCTAATTCCTATCACTACAAAAACACCAATCTCACCTAAGATAAGTGTTCCCAAATCTTCGAGTTCCCCAACTTGAAGAAAAATACTTGTATCTCAGTTTATTGATCACTGAGTACAAGAACTATGACTCGTTACAATTAATAGAACCTACCTATTACAACTGATCTACGACTTAAGACGTATAGATTAGGTTCTTCTTCTTCAACTGGACGAACTTGATTGCTTGATTGTTGACTATCTCTTTTATGCGCAGACTGCTTTGATCTTTTTCCTTGTATTTATAGAAACCCTAATTGAAACCTTCAGTTGATCTCCTTTCCTTACTTGAATTGGATTGTCTTTTCCGTCTTTTAATTTCTGTCGTCTTTCCTTGTTTCCTAGTTTGAATTGGATTGCCTTGATGTCCTTCCTATCTTGACTTGGATTGCCTTCACTCTTTTGGATTTAAACTTGTTTCTTCTTTATCAGCTTGACTTGTAAATAACTTTGCTCCAACATCTTGTCTGCTTTGTAGGATATTCATGCTAATCAATCGATAGTAGTAGATTCACTTGTGTGGAACATGTTACATGGAACATGTTGTGGAACCTTTTTCATTCACTGTGTTCATCATCAAAACTTCAACTGGTTTTCCCAACAAAGTCCCCCTTTTGATGATGGTAAACTCAACACTTCAGTATCCCTTCAATCCTGACATACTCAGTAAAGAACTATGACTAGAAGATTACAGAATGAAACATGGTTAGTCATTGAGTTATAAGTGTTGCATAGTCTACTATTCCCCCTTTTGACATCATCGAAAAGATGACTCAACAAGTGAAAAACCATTTAATAATTCATGGCCTTTGAGGCAATCACTAAGACAATCAAAATTCAGAGTAATAAAACATGGATACAGCAAGATAAAGCAGTAGCAGAACATATGAAAACAATTAAGACCATTTCATTCATGATATGACTTATATCAACCAGCAGCACTCTATTAGAAAACAAGTTATTTAAGGAAAGGAACAAAAAGTTGGTCTTGGATATCAGAAGCAAGATCTAAAGGGATGAAGAGGAGGGAATTAGAGAGGTGAGTTTCCTAATCACATCATCATTTTCATCTCTTTCTCTTTCCAGTAGTGAGGTTAGGGAAGCAATTTGAGCTTGAAGAATCCCTCTTTCCTCTTCATGAGCGGCTTGTGCTGACTCCAATGCAGCCTGTGCAGCTTCAACCTCACCCTATTTATCAGTTAGTTCATTCCTTAGTCTCTGCATAGGATTATCCACATTCCTTATGGAACCAGGTAGCATCATGTGATTCATACTTCCTATGATATTTTTCACAGTCTGTGAAGACCATACTTGAACAGGTACCCTAAACTCCTCAAGGATAGGGGTAAGACAGAATTCATAAGGAAGTGCATGCCCATTTTTCTCCTTGATGAGCACCCTTTGCATGTGCTTCAGAATAAGTCTAGGTAAATCAATTCTTACTTCAGTATCTAACAGTTCCATAAGAGTGAGATCTAAAAAACCAGCCATGTTCCTTCTCTCCTTCATAGGAATGATCATCTTGTGTACTACATCAAAATAGAGCTGATGGAGGGGGGACATCTTTCTCTTAAAAACCCTTCGATGATGAATCAGATGAGGATTCCCAGAGAACTTTCTACAAATTTCAAGAGCAGAAGTAAGGTTGTCCAAGGGTAGCCAACTGCCCTTGATATAGTGACCCCAACCCCCAGGAGGAATATGTAGAATCCTAGCAATATCAGTAATGTAAAGGTTCACAGTAACCTTTCTCACAGTAGTAGAAAACAACTCACCTATGCCCATCCCATTTGTAGAGAACTCATAGACTTCAGGTTTGCCAAATTTCCTCTGAATATCTCCCTGAAGAAACAAAAGATACCATCCTTGAAACTCCAGTTTTCTCATCAAAGTTTGCATGTCAACTCCTCCTAACCCACTGATTACTCTCTCTCTAGCTAATTGGTATTTTTAGAAGTGAAGATTATGAGCTTCAGGAGTATCTTGATGAGAAGATGGTACAGGACCCTCATAGTCAGAGTCCAACTCAGCAGTGGTGTCTGGATGGTACTCAGAGTCAGAAGAATCAAAGGGAACAGGTTTCCTGACATGTTTCTTTGATATGGAAGAGGCCTTAAAAGGTGAAGCTTTTGAAGATGTGGGAGCCTTGACCTTTGGAGTGGACTTAGAGGTGGATTTCTTGGGTGTAGATTTTAGAGAGGTTTTGTGAAATGGAAAAACTTTGGTAGTTTTAGCCATGATAGTATTATTCTTTTTGACTGAGCGAAGAAGAATATCAGGGGATGATGCACGAGGAGGTGAGGGATCAGAAATGGTTACCCATTTCTTTTTGCTTGCTTTAAGTGCTTCAGTCAAGGAAGCATTTTCATGCTTCTTCTTTCCTCTAGTGTAAGGAGTTCGAAGTGCAGAGACAGTTGGAGAGGGTTTCCAAGGAACTGAGTTATCAACAGAAATAGATGTGGGTTTTCTCTGTCGTTGAGATCTGGATTTCCTGGGAATCAAGTCTGCTATGGGAAGGTCGTCTCTTTCACTAGAGTTTTCATCAATTTCAACAATCTTTAGTGGGATGGGTGGAGGAAGGAGAAGGGGTTTGGTGAAGGTTGAAGAAGGTGAAGGAATTTTAGGGAAAAGATATTGGAGATGACGGAATACAACGAAGTTGGTTAATTCATGGGAGATTTGCGTAGGGATGATGGAAGGTAAAGTGACGTTTGGGTGAAGGATAATGGATTTTATGAGGTTTTTGGTAGGGTTTCTGGATGATGAAGATGAAGAGGATGAAGGAGAGGCCATAATGGAACAAGATATTTTTCTTGATTTTGAGAATGGAGTTAATATAGACTTAGGAGTCTTATTTAAAGGAAAACTTTTAGACAAAGTTGAAGAGGCGGTGAACTGTATATGGCAGAGGAGTAATGATTGAGAAATCTGAACTGATGGAAAAGGAAGGAGCAGCTTTTAAAATGGAGCAGATCCCCTGATTTTTGGCGGTTTAAATGGAACTGAAGGGACCATGTAAATAACCTGTTTCTTAGTAAGGTACTGGAAGATAACTTTAGTCATACCTGAAAGAATTGGTTACAATTACCTCAGTGTTCCAGCTTTTCTGCAAAATCAACATAATCATGAGTCAACATATTCTAATTTTTGGACTTAGGATACACTTTTTAATGTGTGAGACTCAATTAATCAACATTCACTTTTAAAACAACCTATTATAATCAAGCATTGAGGGAGACTTATGCAAGTTTAATCATCCCCAAGGCTAACCTATTTTTTTCAAAATGTTCTCTACTCAAAGCCTTAGTGAAGATGTCAGCAATCTGTTCCTCAGTAGAACAAAACATGATTGATATAAGACCTTTTTCAACATTGTCTCTAAGAAAGTGATGTCTAATATTAATATGTTTAGTTCTTTTATGTTGAACAGGATTTTTGGCTATGTTTATTGCACTTGTGTTATCATAAAAAATTGGGACACACCCTACATCATAGCAAAGTCCTTAAGTTTTTGCTTAATCCATAGTAATTGAGCACAACAAAAGCCGACAACAACATATTCAGCTTCAGCAGTTGACAAATCTATTGAATTTTGCTTCTTAGTGGACCATGTAATCAAACATGATCCAAGAAAGTGTGCCATGCCAGTAGTGCTTTCCCTGTCCACCAAGTAACCTGCATAATCAACATCTGAGTATCCCACCAAATTAAAGTTGATACCTTTAGGGTACCACAATCCAAGATCAGTGGTTCCTTTCAGGTATCTGAGAATTCTTTTCACAGATTTTAAATGGGATTCTTTTGATTCTCCTTGGAATCTAGCACACAGTCCTACACTAAACATAATATCAGGCCTGTTTGTTGTGAGATATAATAATGAACCAATCATTCTTCTATACAATTTTTTCTCAACATCTAATCCTGTTTCATCCAAGTCTAATTTTGTGGCAGTGGCAATAGGACTGCTAATCTCTTTTGCTTCCTCCATAGAGAACATTTTAAGAAGCTCTTTAGGATACTTCTGTTGGTGAATCATTGTCCCAAGAGTTGATTTCTTTATTTGCAAGCTCAAGAAATAATTCATCTCCCCCATCATGCTCATCTCAAATTCACTACTCATGAGTTTGGCAAATTCATGGGTCATGCTCATATTTGTTGAGCCAAAAATAATATCATCCACATATATCTGCATAATCATCAAGTCCTTCCCATTTGATTTCAAGAAATGAGTGTTGTCAATTTTACCTCTGGTATGACCATGTTCCAATAGGAATTTTGACAACCTTTCATACCAAGCTCTTGGAGCTTGTTTCAATCCATACAAGGTTTTATCCAATCTGTATACATAATCAGGAAATTCTTTGCTTTTAAAACCTGGAGGTTGTTTAACATACACCTTCTCCTTGAGAATGTCATTTAGGAATGCACTCTTCACATCCATCTGATAAAGGATAAACTCCATGTAGGCAGCAAAGGCAGCAAGTAGTCTTATAGATTCAAGTCTGGCTACAGGTTCAAAAGTCTCATCGAAGTCAATTCCTTCTTCCTGATTGTATCCCTGGACAACCAATCTTGCCTTGTTTTTTGTGACTGTTCCATGCTCATCATCTTTGTTTCTATAGACCCACTTAGTCCCAATTACTGATCTGTCTTTAGGAAGAGGAACTAAGTTCCATACTTTGCTTCTCTCAAGCTGATTCAACTCTTCCTGCATGGCTATGATCCAGTCAGTATTAAATAATGCTTCAGTTACTTTCTTTGGTTCAATTTTTGATAGAAATGCCTTGAAGGCACACATATTTATCAATCCATACCTTGTGGTAATCCCAGATGTAATATCAGTAAGTACATTCTCAATAGGATGTGATCCTTGATACTTGTATCCTTTTGGGATCAACCCTAGTGAGCTTCCAGGACTACTGTTGATGTTCTGAGTGGAGCTATTTTGAGGCTCAGTTCCCCCTGTCACTGTGACTTCAGCTTTAGTTCCCCCTATCAAGGTGTCTCCATGTTTGATAGCTCCAGTGAATGAACCAGGTGACAGTACCTGTTCCTCAGTGTCACTTCTTTCTTGCAGGTTAGTCTTAACACAGGATTCATCACAGATTACATACATGCTTTCTTCAACACAGTTAGTTTGTTTTTTTAAAACCCTATAAGCTTTACTATTAAGTGAGTATCCTAGAAAGATTCCCTCATCACTTTTAGCATTAAATTTTCCCAAATTATCCTTTCCATTATTGTGAATAAAACATTTACAACCAAAAGTTCTAAAGTGAGAAATATTTGGCTTTATTTTTCTTAGTAATTCAAAGGGAGTCTTATCTAACATAGGCCTGATCATGAATCTATTTATGATGTATGCAACAGTACTCATTGCCTCAGCCCATAGGTTTTGAGCAATATTAGCTGCAAGCATCATTGTTCTAGCCATGTCTTCCAAGGTTCTATTTTTCCTTTCCACCACTCCATTTTGTTGTGGAGTTCTGCGAGCTGAGAAGTTATGATCTACACCATTAGCTGAACAAAATTCTAAGAACTTTACATTCTCAAATTCTGTACCATGGTCAGACCTTATGAAAACTAAAGAAGAGCCCAATTTCTTTTCAATTTTCTTAATTAAGATTTCAAAAGAATCAAAGGAATCTTCCTTAGAGGCTAGAAACAATGTCCATGTGAATCTGGAATAATCATCAATAATAACAAAAACATACCTTTTTCCTCCTCTGATTTGAACTCTCATGGGTCGACATAAGTCCATATGCACCAGGTCAAGACTCTTGGTAGTGCTAACATGGTTCTTTGACTTAAACGAAGATCTTACCTACTTCCCCCTCACACATGCACTGCATAACTTTTCCCTTTTAAACTTGGTTTTGGGTAATCCCAATACCATGTCTTTAGAAGAAAGTATGTTTAATTGTTTTAGACTTGCATGACCAAGTCTTATGTGCCAAAAGAGGGGATCATTTTCTATAGCACTTATACAGGTCATATCAGATCCTGGTAATGCCATAATATCAGCTTTGTATACATTTCTATATCTCTTTACAGTGAGCACCACTTCTTTGGTGTCCATTTTTTTTACTTTGACCCCTGCAGCAGTAAAAATAACTTTATTACCTTTGTCACACAACTGTGAAATACTCAGTAGATTGTGCTTTAGTCCCTCAACAAGATAGACATCTTCCAATGCTTTTGATTCAGATGAGCCAATCTTTCCTACTCCAGTAATGATTCCCTTTTTTCCATCACCAAACGAAACTCATCTTCCATCTATTTTGGAGAGTGAATGGAACTTTTTCTTATCACCAATCATGTGTCTTGAACAAGCACTATCTAAGTACCGGTGCTTTTTGCTTCCTTTTACTTTCTCCTACAAAAGAAATCAATGGTTAGACTTAGGAACCCAGACTAACTTGGGTCCTGTTTTATGAGTGAAAGTATTAATCAAATTTCTTTTAGTCCATGCGGGCAACATGCAGCTCAACCTGTTTCTCTGACCAGAACTGGAATTATTCCTTTTGGTATGAGAAACTCTCCATGCCAGGTTTTGACTATTGGATCTGCTTTTTACAGCTACTGGGCATTCAGTAGTGGGATTTCCAAGGTTACCACAGATATAGCACAAATCTTGGGTTACATCAAAATTTTGTGGAATCCCAATCCAACCATTTAATTGTACTTTCTTTCACCCAGCTTATGAACAATTCTTGAGGAATTTGTCCACCTATTTTCCCTTTCAAGATCAAGTTTTAGTGTTGAAACTTCCTGATTCAGCTTGTTCATTTTTTCAGTTAAATCATAGCATTCTTGTTTGTATCTAATTAGCTCAAGTTCAGAATTTTCTTGATCTTTACTCATGGGCCTTTTTCCATTATTAGTTAAATTTAGTTTGAGGAATTCAGATTTAAGACCATTGTTTGAAATTTCTAGTTCTGTAATCTGGTTCTTAAGTGAGCTGTTTTCTTTGTCAACAGTTCCTATGTAAGACTTCAAATCAATGAGATCAAATTTTAGGCTTGCAAAACTGTTGAACAATTCATCCCTATCAGAGGTTAATTCTTGGAAATCATCAATCAAGGCACTCATTAGAGAAATAAGTTTTGATTTTGAAAACAGTTCCAGTTTTTCTTTAAGATCAAGTATACTTACCTCAGAATCATTTTCTTCTTCATCTAAGTCTGAATCTCCAAAAGCCATAAATGCAGTTTCATCAACTTTATCTTCATCTGAATTCGATCCCCAAGATGCTATCATTGCATGTTGTTCTTTCCTTTTTGCCTTTTCTTTTGATTCCTTCTCTGCCCTTTCCTTCTTCCATTCTATTTCCCAGACTGGACAGTCTTTGATCTGATGATCAGTTTTGTCACACTTGTAACAACCATTTGGATTGTCATTGGATCGTCTCTTAACACCTGTTCCTTTCTTCTTCTTGAAGAATTTGCTGAAGTTTTTGGTTATGAAGGCAACTTGCTCCTTATCAAGCTCAATTTCTTCATCACTATCAGAAGCTTTTAATGCCAAGAATTTTTCAGGATGTGCTTGTTCTTTCGTTCCATCAACTTCCATCTCATAAGTTCTAAGGTTTCCAACTAACTCATCCAAGGTTATTCCAGCAAGATCTTTGTTTGCTTCCCTGATTGTTGTTACCTTAACATTCCATTTTTACTTAGGTAATACTCTTAATACCTTCTCAACTTGTTCTTCCTCAGAAATTACTTTTCCCAGGGAAGTAAGTTCATTGATTAAGGTGGTAAGCCTTGTCATTATCTCATGCAGGGATTTCTTCTCCCTCATCTTGAAAGCCTCATACTCAGTAAAAAGGACCAGTGCATCCCAGATCTATTTAGCAGTAGTGCAGGTTGATATCCTGTTATATTCAGTCGGACCTAATCCACAAACCAGGATATTTTTTTTCTTTACATTTTTCTTCATGGACAACAAGTCATCAGGGGTAAACTCACTTCTCACCTTTTTGACTTGTTTCCCATCAACTAACTTCATTGGAATAGTAGGACCTTCAGTGATCCTGTCCCATAACTCATCGTCTTCTCATTGAATGATCATCTCCATCCTTGCTTTCCACCAGATAAAGTGAGTGACATCAAAGAGTGGAGGTCTAGTAGTTGACTGTCCTTCACTGTGACCAGTAGGAGGTGCGGAATTCATCATGTTGATCTTTTCTTAGGTGCTAGCCTTATTTAAGAGAACCCACTCTGATACCACTTGTTAAAGTATGAGCCCTACCTATTTCTTGATTCTAATGTTTACCTATCTGTGGAACAAGTAAGTAAACGCAGTTCGCAGAAGAGAAATCTGAACATAGTATTTTTACGTGGAAAACACCCGGCTCAAGAAAGATGTAAAAAATCACGACCTGTACCTCTACAGGATTTAATCCCAACTTCACTAAAAACTCTTGATCCTCAACAATCAAACAATTACAAGTCTTCTTGTAACCTAGGAATTAAAACTTCTAATTCCTTTCACTACAAAAACACCAATCTCACCCAAGATTAGTGTTCCCAAATCTTCGAGTTTCCCAACTTGAAGAAAAATACTTCTATCTCAGTTTATTGATCACTGAGTACAAGAACTATGACTCGTTACAATTAATAGAACCAACCTATTACAACTGATCTACGACTTAAGACGTATAGATTAGTTTCTTCTTCTTCAACTGGATGAACTTGATTGCTTGATTGTTGACTATCTCTTTTATGCGCAGACTACTTTGATCTTTTTCCTTGTATTTATAGCAACCCTAATTGAAACCTTCAGTTGATCTCCTTTCCTTACTTGAATTGAATTGTCTTTTCCGTCTTTTAATTTCTGCCGCCTTTCCTTGTTTCCTAGTTTGATTGGACTGCCTTGATATCCTTCCTATCTTGACTTGGATTGCCTTCACTCTTTTGGATTTGAACTTGTTTCTTCTTTATCAGCTTGACTTGTAAATAACTTTGCTCCAACATCCTGTCCGCCTTGTAGGATATTCATGCTAATCAATCGATAGTAGTAGATTCACTTGAGTGGAACATGTTGCATGGAACATGTTGTTGATTCTATAGAGGTTTGATTCTAATAAAAGAACACAACGATTATTAGTTATCATGATTTATTCATGCTTTCTTTTTTAAAAGTCAATTCAAATTCTGATAATTTGAATGTCGTTGCTTCCGGGATTGCCCGAATCGAATAACACCTCCGTCATTGATGATGAAAATTAAATTCAACATGAATTGTCGAATTATTCCACTAAACAAGCAGTTTTTTCCTTAGTGGGCCTCGAACCAAATTATTCAAATCCATTTTTAGTAATATATTTTGAACTTGACATGAGTAAACAAGAAAAGAAAAAACTAAAGGATAAATGTATTGGTATCTATATATACATAATAATTAATAGGGTCTACGAATATATGACAAAGGCAATAATATTAATTAAACTTCAATCGTGAACACGTCTTTACTTGTGTCCCTTCAGCGAAAGTTTTAATGTTCAAGCATATAAGAATTCAAGAAAAGAATATATAACATTAAAATTATAGTAGCATTACAGATTTATGTTAAAGTTTGAATAGATTGAGGGTTAAAATTCTAGTATATACTACTATAATAGTTAAGTTTCAAGATCTTGCAAAGTTGCAGTTATGTGCATTCTATGGAATTCTGCATTATGTGCAATGCATACGTGACCTTTATGGAAGAATAGAAAAAATTACACTTGCCTTCTCATAAGATTATATTAAAACGATTTAGTTCTATCCGTTTATCCGATTTTCAATAAACAACACCCCTATTGTGCACCACAATTTTTTGTTTTCCATCCGGTGTCTGTTGCCCGCATTGGAGCCCCGATTAATTCGGATCGCGCGTTGCAGGGCCCATTAAGATGGAAACGCTCCAACAGAGTTTTCACCATACCCAGTGTCGAACCCTCGACCTATGGTTAAGGGTGGAGCAGCCCCATCCACGGCACCACAACCCATGTTGGTCATTGAGTTTGAGTCTATGAGTTCATAATTTGTATTCATATGGAGTATTGTGTAATTTTATTGTCTATGTAATTTTATTGTCATGATGTTTCGATTGTAATTTTTAATTTTCAAGAGAGCTAGTAACGAGAGACAAACTTAGCAATCATTTCACTTACCATCATCGACGGACGGAATTTTTCCTTATAAGGTCCGAAATATGAAGGGAAAAAACACACATCAACAAGTCTTAGGAAGTAAAAATTCTTAAACTTCAAATCGTGAATTCACTATTATTTCTGCCCCTTCAAGGAATGTTTTATGTTGAAGCAAGTAAGAATTCAACAAAAATATAACATGAAAATTAGTCGCATTATAGATTTATGTTATAGTTTCGATAGATTTAAGGTTAAAATTCTTAGAGAATATAGTATATACTACCATAATAACCACAAGGGTTGGTGTGGTGGTTCAGCACCTCACCCCTTAAGCAAGAGGTTGGGGGTTTGATCCCCACCTCTGGTGAATGGAGAAAACCTCTGCGGCCAATTCCCTACCGCTTAGTCCCTACCGCTTAGTGCGCTGACCGTGGAATGGAGGATTAGTCTCAACTCAGTCTCCTCATATATAGTTGAGTCTATGAGCTCTTAATTTTAATGCATATGTAGTACTGTGTACGTACTTTCTCGTCATTGTGTTTTTTATTTGAATTTTTGTGTTAACTGATTTCCAACAACACGAGCTCTAGCATGTGTATGTATCATGCAGCCAAGCAGCAAGTTGTGCTAAGTGAACATTAGAACAATAACAATATACCCAATGTAAATTCATTTAATCCCGCAAGCGGGTTCTGGAAAGGGTGGTGTGTTTACAGTCTTAAGCCTACCTTGAGAAGGTAGAAAAGTTATTTCCGATAGATCCCGGGCTCAAGTAAATCACATAGCAAAGTGGACAAATTATCTTCTTCAATGCATGCATCTTAAAGCAGTGTAGAAAATCCAAGTGAAGGAAACAAGGACAAGAACCTCAACATTGTTCTTAGGTGGCAAAAGATAACAAAAAGGCCACCAACTGCAACAGAAGCTGAGTCTCATTTATGACAATTAATCATTAAGTAGAGAAGCAAATGCTGCAGCAGTGAAACAGAAAGGATAGCAGACAAAAAAGGTAAACAACAAAGTTACTACTTTGAAGTCCACAGTATTCAACAGAAAGTGAACAATGTTGACTTGAAAAAATCGCAGAAACTATGATTGGTTTCAACTTTCAAGTCCTTTTAACATATCCAGTTCCACACATAACCGATTGACGAAGGATGGAATGTACGGAAACCTTATCCTACTTCCATGGGGTAGAGAGATTATTTCCGAAAAACCCCCGAACTCAGCACAAATATTACACAAAACAAAACAGGAGAGTAGAAAAGCTGAGAAATATAAACAGCAAAAATAGTAAAAATAACCAAAAAGCTGCTCATGTTACTCAACAATAATGAAAATTACAAAGTTTCATGTATATTCTTTACAATTTTCAGTCATATTTACCTCTTCTGATCAATAAAGAATCCAATCACTATTCACTACAAGAAATATCCACCTATTCCAAAACACTAGTTTAGCTACAGTAAAGTATATACTTTCTAAACTTTATAGTACTAAAACATATTAACAAAGGAGAAAACTTTCTAAACTTTTTGCTCAACGGAACAATTCATCAAGATCTTGAGCCCCCTTATTGGAACCATCTTGAAAGAGCGCTGCGAGGTCTTCTCCCATAACAGACTCATCATCGTTATTATTCTGAGTATTTTCTCCCCCGGCATTACCATTTCCCTCAGCATTATTATTCTCATTGGCCTGTTCTCCCCCCAACACATTACCCATGTCATTTTCCACAACATTTTCGTTGATTTCATTAGTCTGTTCTCCCCACAACATATTACCCATTTCAAAATCATCGTTTTCCCAAATATTGTCGTTGTTCTCGTTAGCCTGTTTTCCCCACAACACATTACCCATATCAAAATCATCGTTTTCCCAAACATTGTTGTTGTTCTCGTTAGCCTGTTCTCCCGGCCACAACACATTATCCATGTCAAAATCATCATTTGGCAAAACATTGTTGTAGTTCTCATTAGCCTGTTCTCCCAGCCACAACACATTACCCAGATCAAAAATATCATCATTTGCCAAAACATTGTCGTTGTTCTCAATAGTATTTTCAACCTCCACATTGTTGTTGTTCACTTCATCTACATTAGTTTGCACGAATTCATCTTCTGCCCGTAAAGATTCCTCCTTCCTTTCATTTTCAACCTCCTCTACTTCATCATCAGAAGAAGAAATTTCAATGTACTCAACATCGTCCTTCTTCTTGAAAAAAGGTGACAATAAATAGTTTCCTTGTGTACCCAAAGTAGAGAAATCAGAGGAAATATACTCACCTTTATCCGTCACCTCGGGTGGCGGAGATGGGCCTATAATCGGCAGCGCTTGCCTTTCTCTTTTACATTTCTCATTCGGACACCGCAAAGAACAACCTTTGTAATCCTTCAAAAACTCATACATATGGTAACAGTAAGGACACCTAGTCCAAAATGTATCCGAACAGGTATTCCTGGTCGGGTTCGAAGAGGTTGCACCTGATCCATCATCTAAACGGGTCCTCTTTGTCGGGTTAGAAGAGCTTGCACCTGATCCATCATCTAAATGGATCTTCTCCATCTGGTTCAAAAAGTTCCCACCTTTTTTCATGGCCACAATAGGAATCGTTCCATAAGTGCTCGCACCACCATCTCCCAAACTGCTCATCGGGGTCCTACTTGATAAGGTCCAACCCCCATCAGCCAAACGGATCACCCAGGTCGGGTATGAAAAGTTCTCCACAAGGGTCTGGATCGGAGTCGGGTTAGAAGAGCTCCCAGCCCCATCATCCAAACGGGTCATTCTGGTCGGGTTCAACATGCTCTCAAGTAACCCGTCATTTGAACAGGTCGGGTTCAACATGTTCTCAAGCAACCCATCATTTGAACGGGTCGGGTTCAACATGCTCTCAAGCAACCCATCATTTGAACGGGTCGGGTTCAACAGGATCTCAAGCAACCCATCATTTGAATGGGTCGGGTTCAACATGCTCTCAAGAAACCCATCATTAGAATGGTCCATCTGCATCTGGTTCAAAAAGTTCCCTCCTATTTCCATAGTATTCAACCCATCTCCAAACCCGGACATCTCCGACAAGTCGAAAAAGCTCGCACTTTCCAACGTACCCTCACCACCCATCGGGTTCATACTCACATACCTCCCATCATTTACCGCATTCCTCAACTCATCATCAAACCGAACCTTATCACTCGGATTCGCTAGAACTCCGTAAGCTCTCATTACAAGCATAAAAGCCTCATTAGCCAAACGAGAATACTCTCTCGTATTCGATCTCAACAACTCCATCAAACTCTTAAAATTGTTCAACATAACTTGTTGATCATCACTGTAGTTTGGAACGTTAAGGATAGCATAGTAATTCGGGTGTCCGTTAATGCTCTCAGGGAGCATTAATATATGAAAAGGTGGGAAAAAGGACACAATTGGAAATTTTTGAATTTTTTTTTCATGGATGATTTTGCATATGGGCAAAATTGGAAATTTCTTAATTTTCTTTTGTTTCATGGATAATTTTGGATATGGGCAAAATTTAAAAATAAATAGATTTTTGTTTTATGAGTGATTTTGAATATGGATAAAATTGGAAATTTGTTGATTTCTGTAAAGGGTTTATTTTGTATTTCTATTGTTTTATTTTATTTGGTTCTATTAACCTAGCACGTTCCGAAAAATAATAATAATTAGAGGTGAAAAAGCGACAAAATTGGAAAAATATTGATTTTTTAGTTTTATGGATGATTTTGGGTCGATATGGACAAAATTGGAATTTTTTAATCTTTATAAAGGGTTTATTTTGTATTTCTGTTGTTTCATTTTACTAGTTTATGTTAAACTTGCACGCCTCATAAGATATTGATAATTAGAGGTGTATTTTATTAAACTATCATTATTAATTATACTTTTACTCTAACCCATTTTATTTCTACTACTACTTCATGTAATTATTTAGTACTAATGACTCATTTGATTAGGAAACATGAAATAAAAATAACACTACAATTTCCTTTGTCGGATATAGAAGTGCTTGCAGAGCTACGTGAATTCAACAATGTTTTTGTAAAGGGAAAAAAGAAAAGGTCTCGAGATAATAAGGATCCTTGGAAGAAAAGATCAAATAACTAATCTCATTATAAGCTGTTCTACATTTTGAAATAATTCTTTTTGAAATATATATATACAAGATTAAATTGGAAATTGAATAAATTTTTCAAGGGTCTATTTTGGAATACTCATATCAACATTTTGAGATGGTCAATTTTGGACATTAAGTAATTGGGATATGAAAATGGATTATTTAGATAAGGGCATATTTATTTGGTGTATAAATAAAATAAAATTGGAAATTCAATAAATCATTTATCAACTAATAAAAGATTAGTTTGACTATAAAATGGAGATAAATTGGAATACTTGTAGACGCCTAATTTTGTCCCTCCCGAAGACCCAAGTTATCCATTTTTACCCTCGTCTTACCATGTGTACTACCCCATATAATAACCTCCGCACAAAAGGACAAAACAACCAACTAACAAATTTTATCCATTCTAACAACCCATACCCACTCCAATTTGCACTCAACAACAATTGGCACAGGAGGTCCCACGTATACACATATGCATTTCTTCATATGCATTTTTGGGGATATATAAAAAAGTGATTAAAGACAAGAGGTGGGGGGGGGGGGAATTTTCTTTCATTCTTCTCCTAAAAATGGAAGACTCCATTAACAAAGACCAGACGCACACTCATCTTCTCCCTTTCCTCGGAACGATCCTCTCCTCACCATTTTTACACGACAAGAACACTCATAGCACATACACACGGAGAAACAAAAATAATATAGAGAGTGACGGAGAAAGAGTGAGAACAGACGGAACTAACTGTTTTTGCTTTTCTCTCCGGCGAGAATCCTATCAGTGGCGAAGGGAGAGTAGCGTAGAAAGAGAGAAGATTGAGCGGAAGAAGTGAGGACGAAGTTGAAAATTGGAGGGAGCTTAAGATTCCGGCCAGAAACTGTGTAGTCTGTGCGAGATCTGTCATTATTCTTGAGCTTTTTCGGCGAACCTTTAGCCGGAAGTAGTATACAGGTCGTCGTTTGCTCGATTCTCATTGGTTTCCTTCAACTTTCGAATAGATCTGCCGAGAAAGCCCACCGGAGATCCGGAAATACAGCAGTAACAATAACTATCTCCAAAGCCTTCCTAAAATCCGATTAAACTAGTGTCCAATTACTCTGTTGCCATCGCTGTCACTGTCCAACGGCGGGTATCCACCGGAAACACCCAGTCACTGTTCCGGTTATTATTCTGACGCGTCTACCGGATTTTCAAACTCGTTGTTTCTCATATTGCGATTTTTGTTTTGGTTCATCGAGCTCGGTATTAGTTTTTTTTTTTAAATTAAAGTTCAATTTCAGTTTCGAGTTTGGATTTCGCTCAATTCGAGTTGGTTTCGTTCGTTGTGAGGTTTCGTGTTCGAGGTTTTTTGGACGCTGCTCGGTCTTGATCGTAGTGTTGTTTTCACTATCGGATTTTGTTTCTCTATATCGAGTGAGGGATTTCATCGTTGTCAAGTTTTTCTATTCGGGCTTCTGATTTGGTCTTCCTTAACGTTATTATCGACAAAACGTTCTATTGAGGTCCATTTCTTAACTCGCCTTTTATATATATATATGTGTTTGTTTGTTTTGATAGGTTGCGATTGCGAGTGATGATTATGGTTTTGTTGTATTTTTGTTATGTTGATGTTATGATTGTGATGCTTGGTTGTTTGGTTTTGGTAGATTAAGGCAATAACTTGATCATATTCTAATGGGTGGATAGGAAGAAAGTCGGGGGATGGAATTGAAAATTGCCAAAAGGATAGATTCGGTTTAATTTGATGTATTGTTGATATGAATCATGATAGAATTATGTCTTTATTCGAGAACGCATAGGCAAACGTAGGCCGGGTAGGTAAATTTAGGAATAACAATTTGTTGGAATGTTTTGGATATGTGATTGAATGATACTTTCTACTTTATTGCACGAAAAGTTTAAATTGTACCCATTTGGCCGGGGAATGCCCCGAAGGATTTGTATTGATTTATCCGGGGAATTCCCCGAAGTACCTTGTACCCGAAGGACGTCCGTGATGAAGGCCCGAGGCATCGGGTAACGTATTAGTTTAGGATTATCGTAGGTTTATTTTTAGTCTCTTTTTATTTCAGATTGTAATAATTGGACTGGACTTATATTTCAATTTATTTTATTTTGTTTTGTTTGATTGTTTTGCATGCTTTTTTTTGTGTGGTTTAAACACTTCATAATGCCAAAATGGTCGATACACTCCACCAAGCGACCGTGGTCGAACCACGGGATCGAGGGGTGCCTAACACCTTCCCCTCGGTCAACAGAATTCCTTAGCCGGAATCTCTGTGCGTAAACCGGTTTAAGAGTCAATGGGTTTTCGAAAAAGGTATTTTTCCAAAGGTGACTTGGCACGCCGGATTATGCCAAGTGGCGAATCTGAATAAAAAATACAAATAATCCTTTTCCGGAACAAATTTTCATTTCTTGTCACTGAAATAATAAAGCCCTTTCGAACTTTAAAAAATATACATTTTTTGGAGTACGCATAAAAAAGGGGTGTGACAGGTCTGGCGACTCTGCTTGGGACATTTCAGAATTCGAGCTTCTTTTTGAGTCGTATCGGCTTTGTTTGGCATTACGAGTGTATAAGCATTGTTTGTGATTATTGTTTTGTTATTGTTTTTACTTTTGTGCGTTTTCGTGCTCTTTGTTTATAGTATTTATCCTATGTGTTACCGCTTTATATCTGTCATCATGAGTCCACCCCTCGGCCTTCTTTCTGCAACAAGTCTCGGAGTGCACGTCGTGCGCAGGAACTCTAGTTGAGTCACCTTTATTTTAGGGGGGAGCCGTTGGATGTATGGAGTAGGTGGAAAGCAAAGCAGCCACTATCGACCATATGCTCCCTCGAATGGCCTTGTTAGTAAACCACAACGTAGGTCAGCCTTTAGATCATTCTTATGTGCATCATATTGGGACCTAGCGAGGCCTACACGGTCCTTTGTAGGAGACTCACCTTTAAAGCATCCCTACGTGCTAACTGTTGCATCCTTGAGAGTAACGTGGTCATTTGACGGATCGATTTGGAGAAAAACATGTGTTAGAAGTAAAACGAAAAAAAAAAAAAAAAAAAAAAAAAGGGAAAAAAGTGAGTCGAAAAGAATGAATCAAAAGGAGTGTCGTAGTTTATTTAAGAATTCTTTATGGCTTTTGTTCTTCACGATCCAAAAACTCAAAAAGATTTTTTTACATTTTTGCGTTTTTGTCTTCTCAAAGTATTTCTACGTATTTGTCAAAAGCAAAAATACCAAAAAAGTATTTTTTTTTTCCCATAATTGATGGTGTCAGTCTTAGTTAAAGTGTCTAATTGAAAAAATCCAAAAAAAAATTATTCATTTGTTTTTGGTTTTGTCTCTTAAGTTAGGGTCAATTTATTAGTTAATCGTTAGTTGTCCAATCTGCCCGAACTACGCAAGATCTGATTCATGTACAACATGATACGTAGGCAACCTACTTTTGGGTTCGATCTAATCATTTTGTTTCGTTGTTTTTCATTATTTTTCCTCTTTTAAAGAAAAAAAAAATAAAAGCCATAAAGAATAATAAAATAAAGGTAGATAACGGGAGAAGTGGAAATATTAGAGATGGATAAAAAAAAAGAAGAGTGTAGATAAAAATCAGGATGATGTTGAAATGACCTCGCTACCCTCAAAAGCTGGTAGAAAATGAACATGAATTTAGGACAATTTTACCAATGTGACTCTCATGCTTGTTGTGTGCCCTAATCCAAACGGATGTCGTCTTTGATGAGCATGTTCTTTCAGATAACAGTGGTAGGTTTGTAGCACTCTGGCTGGTCACCCATACTTCACTAGATCCAAAGCAAAGCTCGCCATGGCTAGCAGGGATAATGAAAATTCGCTCATTGACCCGGATCAGGATCACAGGGAAGAAAGTTCAGAACAAAATGATGAGGTAGTAAGGCTCAGGCAACAATTGATAGATTTGCATCGGGCATGGGCCAGCGGAATACCTCCTCCTCCGCTCCCTGAAGGTCTCGGGAATATCTCTAATTGCCCACCGCTCTATCAGGCACAATTCTCTACTCCTATTGAGTCACATGAGCACGCGCCAGGATTCACTCCGCGACATTATTATCCTGGCAATTCTGGTGTGCCCTTGGCAGCTCCCTAATCAAGACCAGCTGCTCAGCCAGTGCCACCTATCACACTGGTATTCGTGGCCTCTCCACCACATGAAACTCCCATATATGTTGTGCGTCCCACAATGAGGCTTTCTCGGTCTTCTAGTGAGCCAGTACTGAAGGTTTCAGATAGTCAGTATTATGCTACGGAGCCTACTTTGCAATTGAATGAACCGTATGGGTACACTCAGCCGCCTGCATTTCCATTTGATACGGAGAAACCTGTCGCAACGGAGGAGCAGGATGTCATAGCCCGGAAACTGAAGAGTTTAGAGCAAGCTATGAGGAATTTGCAAGGAATCGGAGATTATAGAAGTGTTTCCTATAAAGACCTGTGCATGTTCCCAGACATCAACCTGCCCCCCGGTTTTAAGATGCCTAAGTTCGAGAAGTACGCAGGACACGGTGATCCTATTGCACACTTGAGACGTTATTGTAACCAGTTGAGGGCTGCAGGAGGAAAGGAAGAACTACTCATGGCCTTCTTTGGCGAGAGTCTTTCAGATCTGGCTTCAGAATGGTTCATCGATCGGGATATCGATAAATGGAACAGTTGGGATGATTTGGCTTCTGAATTTGTTCAACATTTTCAGTACAACATCGACTTGATTCCGGACGAAAAATCTTTGGTCAACATGAAGAAAAAGAGCACTGAAGGTTTTAGGGAATACGCGATAAGTTGGCGTGAACAGGCCGCTAGGGTAAAGCCTCCAATGAAAGAAAGTAAGTTGGTAGAAGTTTTCATTCAGGCGTAGGATGAGACCTATTTTCAACATTTACTTCCGGCAATGGGAAAGTCTTTTATGGAAGTCCTCAAAATGGGGGAGATGATAGAGGACGGAATCAAGATCGGACGAATAGTGAGTTTTGCCGCATTAAAAGCCACCACACAAGCGATTCAAGGTGGATCTGGCGCATTTGGAGGTAAAAAGAAGAAGGAGGACATGGCGACTGTTGTAGCTGGAACCCATTCGTATCCCAAAAGACCACCTCGCCCCTATCCCCAATCCCAAGCCCAAGTCTACGCCCAAGCTCCATATATTCCTCCCCACCATTACTACCTTCCACAAAACCCTTTATATTCCATTACATCACCACCATACCCAGTATATAGCGTGCAACCAAATGACCAAACCCCTTCTTACCCGCAGTGGCGCATGCAAACTCCACAAAATCGCCCATTCGCTCCACCAAATTACCAAAACCCTTCCAGACCCAGTTTTCAACCTAGGCCCGAGTATAAGAAGGAGAAGGCGGTCAAAAATCAATTCACACCTCTTGGGGAGTCATATGCTAGTTTGTTTGATAGGTTGAGAAAGTTGAAGGTTTTAAGCCCAATTCGAAGAAGGCTTTCAAATCCACCACCAAGGAATCTCGATTATTCTTTAAGGTGTGCGTACTGTTATGATATGCCAGGCTATGATATCGAGAAATGCTGGCATTTAAAGAGAGTTGTCCAAGATTTAATTGACACAAATTAGATGCTGGTCCAGGCCCCGGAGGGTCCAAACATTAACCAGAATCTGCTGCCAACCCATGCTGAAGAAAATATGTTAGAATTGATATATGATGGGAAAGAGTCTTCGAGGGGTTATAAGCCTATTGTCAAGATACAGACCATTGAGGAGAAATCGGTGAATGTAGTGGAGTCTTTGAAAGCAATGTCATTGAGCCAGGAAGGAATGAGAGAAGATAAATCCCAAGAAAGCACAAAGAAGCCCCTGATCACAGTACAAGGCGCCAGAAAGTATGTTGATTCAAGTCAGGATAAACCTAAGGTGACGGTGGTGAGAGCTCTGAGTCAGCCCATCTTGACGATGAAAGGAGCACTGGCAGTGCCTATTGCCCTCAAACCGGTGACCCAACCTCCTATAGTTGATACGAAAAGGATTTCCTGGAATTATGGGCGGACCGTGATGACCTATCATGAGAAAGAAGTAGTGGAAGATGTAGATGAGGTAGGGGGTTTGACTAGGTTAGGAAGATGTTTCGTGCCTGAAATCTTAAGAAAGTCCAAGCCAACAGTGAGTGGACCGTCATCTATCAAAAAGCCTATCACCGAAGAAGAAGCCGAAGAATTTTTGAAAAAAATGAAATTGCCAGAGTATTTAATATTAGACCAGCTGAAGAAAACCCCTGCTCAAATTTCCCTTTTATCCTTGTTGTTGCACTCCAAGGAGCATCGTGATGTTCTACTGAAGGTATTAAATGAAGCATATATTCCAAGGGAGATTACAATCAACTAGCTTGAGAAAATGGTTGGAAAAATCATTAAGGTCAATCGGATCAGCTTTTCTGATGATGAATTGTCTGTTGATGGTATAGGGCATAATCGGGGCCTTTACATTACAGTGAAGTGTGAATATTTCTATGTCACTCATGTTATGATTGATGGAGGTTCAGGAGCAAACATTTTCCCTATTTCTACTTTGCAAAAGTTGAATATTGGTGCGGAGAGGATCAGGCCGAACAATGTATGTGTCAGGGCTTTCGATGGTGCAAAATCAAATTCCATTGGT
Source organism: Capsicum pubescens (assembly GCA_030864215.1). Taxonomy (NCBI): domain Eukaryota; kingdom Viridiplantae; phylum Streptophyta; class Magnoliopsida; order Solanales; family Solanaceae; genus Capsicum; species Capsicum pubescens. Next base: position 293,360,316 of record CM061549.1, read on the forward strand.
GAAATAGAACTAATGTTGACCATAGGGCCTATTGAGTTCACCATAGAGTTTCAAGTATTGAATGTAGAATCCTCTTACAATCTGTTGTTGGGAAGGCCGTGGATCCACAAGGCCAAGGCGGTTGCATCTACGCTGCACCAGATAATTAAGTTTGAGCATGACAGGCAACAAGTAGTTATTCATGGTGAAGGAGATTTGTCAGCCTACGAAGATTCTCCCTTGTCTCTTATTGACGCAAATAACGTAGAGGAGACATTCGTCTATCAAATTTTTGATACAGTACGAGTGAATCGTATCTTTGAATGGCAGGCTATACCGGGACCGCAATTGTCTTCTGCTTCTATCATGATGGTGAGTGAACTTTGGAAATATGGATTTGAGCCAGGAAAGGGTTTGGGAGCGTCTCTGCACGGTATAGTTCATCCCATATGTCCGAGTGAGAACGTTGGCACGTTTGGTCTGGGATTTGAGCCTACAGCTGAAGATCTGAAAAAAGCCAAGGGAAGGAAAAAGGAAATATGGTCACTCCCTCGCCCAATGCCACTACTCAGTGAATCATTTGTTAAGAGCGGTGTCACGAAGCATGTAGAATTTGAGTTTGCATTGGTTGATGACTTCCAGAACCATTGTATCGAAGTTGATATGGTCGAACCAGGAGAAGGTACCAGTATAGCAGACGTGCAATTCATTGGTCCAGTTGTCCAGCTCAATAATTGGGAAGTCACTCCTCTCCCCGTCAGGAGGGAGTTTTGGTAGTCTATTTTACTTTTCTTTCTGTTTATCCGAGTTATTTCAGGGTTGTAATTCGGACTTTAGTTTGTTTATGTTATATTGGCGTCTGTGTTTAAACCCTTCTATCTTTTATTTAATGAAATGCAATGTCCCTTTTGTTTTGTGTCTAATATATTTTGTTTTGTTTTCTTACACAGTTCTCTTTATGCTGATTCTAATGAAATGACATGCATGCGGAATTTTTAGCTAGATTTTAAAATCCAAACTAATCAAGATGTAATGAAGTAGGATGGGGAATATGATGAAGAACAAACACTAGAAGAAATAAGCAAAGAGTTGGAACAGTTCGAAGACAAACCGAATCCTAATTTGAATGAAACTGAGCCAATAAATCTAGGGGATCAAGAAGATGTTAGGGAAACTAAAATCATTGTACATGCTTTGCCACAGCTAAAAGAGGGAATGATTCAAGCATTAATTGATTATAAGGACGTTTTTGCATGGTCTTATGATGATATGCCCGATTTAAGCACTGAATTTGTGGCTCATAAGTTGCCAACTGATCCCGCGTTTCCCCCTGTCAAACAGAAGTTGAGGAAGTTTAAAACCGATGTGAGTATTAAAATCAAAGAGGAAATCATGAAACAACTTGAAGTCAAAGTAATTCGAGTGTCTCGTTATCCCATGTGGTTATCCAATGTTGTTCCCGTACCAAAGAAAGATGGCAAAATTCAAGTATGTGTTGATTACCATGATTTGAACAGAGCAAGTCCGAAAGATGATTTTCCACTGCCCAACATCTACATTTTGCTAGACAACTATGCTAAACACGAGGTTGCCTCTTTTGTGGATTGCTATGCCGGATATCACTAGATTATTATGGAGGATGAAGACGCGGAGAAGACATCTTTTATCACACCATGGGGAATTTATTGTTATCGAGTGATGTCGTTCGGTTTGAAGAATGCTAGAGCAACATACATGAGAGCCATGACCACTATGTTTCATGACATGATGCATAAGGAGATTGAGGTCTACGTGGATGACGTGATTATTAAGTCAAAAAGTCAGGCCGACCATATTAAAGATTTAAGAAAGTTCTTTGAAAGGCTTCGCAGGTATAATCTCAAATTCACCCCGGCAAAATATGTATTTGGAGTTCCATCTGGAAAGTTGTTGGGGTTTGTAGTCAGCCGTCGGGGAATTGAATTGGATCCCTCAAAAATCAAAGCCATTCAGGATTTACCCCCGCCCAAGAATAGAACGGAGGTGATGAGTTTGCTTGGTATACTGAACTACATTAGCAGGTTTATTGCTTAACTCACAACCACTTGTGAGCCCATAGTCATGTTGTTGAAAAAGAGTGTTGCGGTAAAATGGACTGAAGAATGTCAAGAAGCGTTTGATCGAATCCAAAGATATTTGTCAAATCCGCTCGTGTTGGTACCCCCAGATCCTGGTAGGCCTTTGATCTTATATTTATCAGTCATGGACAATTCTTTCGGTTGTGTCCTGGGTCAACATGATGTTACAGGCAAAAAGGAGCAGGCTATTTATTATCTTAGCAAGAAGTTCACCGCATATGAGGCCAGGTTTACTCTTCTTGAAAGGACGTGTTGTTCCCTAACTTGGGTAGCACAGAATTTGAATCATTATCTATCATCCTATACTACTTATCTTATTTCTCGCATGGATTCTTTGAAGTATATCTTTCAGAAGCCTATGCCGACGGGTCGATTGGTAAAGTGGCAAATATTGCTTACCAAGTTCGACATTGTATATGTGACTCGAACTGCCATGAAAGCCCAAGCCTTGGCAGATCATCTTGCTGAGAATCCCATCGATAAAAAGTACGAGCCATTAAAGACATATTTTCCTGACGAAGAAGTGTCGTGTGTCGATGAAGTCGTTATAGATGTTGATCCAGGTTGGAGGTTATTCTTCGATGGAGTTGTCAATATGAAAGGAGTCGGAATAGGTGCGGTTCTTATCTCTGAATCGGGACAACATTTCCCGGTGACAGCACAACTTCGATTCTACTGTACTAACAATATGGCAGAGTATGAAGCCTGGATTCTTGGTTTGAGGTTAGCTGTCGATATGGGAGTCCAGGAATTATTAGTGTTGGGAGATTCAGATTTGCTTGTCCATCAAATTCAAGGCGATTGGGAGATGCGAGATTTGAAGCTCATCCCGAATCGACAAAGCTTGCAGGAGCTATGTCGACGATTTGTGTTAGTAAAATTTAGGCATATTCCAAGGATTCATAATGAAATTGCTAATGCTTTAGCCACTCTGTCTTCAATGCTCCAACATCCTGACAAAGCCTATATCGATCCCGGGCATATACAGAGTCGTGATCAACATGCTTACTGTAATGCGGTTGAAGAAGAGCTCGATGGAGAACCTTGGTTTTTGGATATCAAGCGGTACATTCAGTCAGGAGAATATCCAGCATATGCCACCAATGATCAAAAAAGGACTATTAGGCATTTGGCTAGTGAATTTTTCTTAAGTGGGGGAATCTTGTAAAAGAGGACCCCAGATCTGGGACTTTTAAGGTGTGTAGATGCAAAAGAAGCCTCGGCAATCATGGTTGAAAAACACTCTGGAGTATGCGGGTCGCATATGAACGGTCATGTCTTGTCAAAGAAGATTCTTCGAGCAGGTTATTACTGGCTTACTATGGAGACGGATTCTATTCAATTTGTTCGAAAGTTTCATCAATGTCAGGTGCACGGCGATCTGATACGTTCTCCTCCTGTTGAGTTGCATGCAATGGCCTCTCCATGGCCATTCGTGGCTTGGGGAATGGATGTGATTGGACCGATTGAGCCGAAGGCATCAAATGGACATAGATTTGTTTTGGTAGCCATTGACTACTTCACAAAGTGGGTGGAAGCAGTAACTTTCAAGTCAGTGACAAAGAAGGCTGTGGTAGATTTTGTTCATGCCAATATCATTTGTAGATTTGGAATTCCTAAGATGATCATTACAGACAATGCTGCAAATCTCAATAGTCATTTGATGCAAGAAGTGTGTCAACAGTTTAAGATCACACATCGAAATTCTACTCCATATCGCCCAAAGGCCAATGGTGCTGTAGAAGCCACCAATAAAAATATAGAAAAGATACTGCGAAAAATGGTACCAGGTTCTAGACAGTGGCATGAAAAGTTGCCGTTTGCATTGCTAGGTTATCGCACCACTGTTCGCACTTCAACAGGGGCAACTCCATATTTATTAGTGTATGGGACAGAAGCAGTCATCCCTGCAGAAGTTGAAATTCCTTCTCTTCGAGTCATTGTAGAAGCGGAGATTGATGATGAAGAATGGGTAAAAACCCGACTGGAACATTTGAGTTTGATCGAGGAAAAAAGGCTAACGTCCGTGTGTCATGGCCAGTTGTATCAGAGGAGGATGGCTCATGCGTATAACAAAAAGGTCCGTCCCAGGAATTTTGAAGTTGGTCAGTTGGTATTGAGACGTATCCTTCCTCACCAGATTGAAGCGAAATGCAAGTTCTCACCTAACTGGTAAGGTCCCTTCGTTGTGAAGAAAGTGTTACCCAATGGAGCCTTATATTTGACAGATATTGAAGGCAAAATGGCAGAAATGGCTATCAATGCTGATGCGGTCAAAAGATACTGTATGATATTTGGTCCTTTGTTTGATTTTATTGCATGTTTAGTACTTGCATTTTTGAAGATTGATATGATGAAGGCATTTTATTCTTCTATCCAAACATTGTGTCATCCTTTGTTTACCCGTTTGAGCCTCATTTATTTTTCTTTCATATCCCTCTTTTGGAATCAAAATAGAGTCAAAGATAAATGTCAAGAAAATAAGAATAAAAGAAAGAGTTCGAAAATAAAAGAAAAAAAATCAAAGCAAAGCAAAGGACAAGCAGATGGAACTACGTACGACCTGATTCTCCTCTCTCGGGAGTGAGATACGTAGGCTTCCCTATTTCGGGCTCGGTCCAACCAAATAAAGATTTAAGATTCACCTAGTCAACAAAAACTGGGGCATGAGTTAACATGTTGTTTGAGTCGATTCCAAAAGTTGTAAGTCCCACCCCCACTTCAAGTATCGTTTGAGCCTCTTACCATCTTTTCTAACCTTGACCAAAAGCCAAGTTACAACCAAAGAAAGTCCTTCAGATCAATTTTTGATAGTGTTAAGTCTAAGCATGCAATAGATATGACGATACATTACGAAGTACCGCTTGTCTCCCTCAGCATAAGAAATCAGGAAAGAAATACAAAAATAAGAGATTCTTATTGGTGAAAACCTTTGCAGGCACCATAAGGCGATGGTGAGTTGTGAGAAAATGAAAATGAGAGAGTCTTATTGGTGAAAACCTTTGCAGGCACCATAAGGCGATGGTGAGTTGAGAGAAATACAAAAATGAGAGAGTCCTATTGGTGAAAATCCTCATGGGCACCGTAGGGCGATAGAGAGTTTAAGAGAAAGGCGGAAAGTGAAAAGAAAGAGATTTGTTGGCGAAAGTCTTTTTAGATGTCGTCAGTCGAATGTGATGTATGAGTCCAATGGATTTGACGAGGTGGCTCAGTGGCAAAAGGCACGAATTCAACAGCAAATGGGGAGTTTGGATAGGAAGATCAGGCAGCTCAATCCAAAATGCATGTCATACTCATTGGAGTTGGTTGTCGTATTCAGATAAGTTTTCTTTTTGAATATGGGACATTTCCCTTTTCTTTCATTTACATATTCATGTTTTTGTCTTTTCTTATGTTATTTATCAAAACAAAAGTCACCATCATTTCTTTACATTTTTAAGCCAAGTATGTGTCAAAACAAGCGAGAAAGGATTTCAAAATTTACTACCAGTCTTTCCAATTATATGAGGAGAAGCCAAGGAACAGCACAGGAAAGAAATATGATCGTAATTCAACACGAAGCAAAGGAAGTCTATCAACCGACAGGCTATTGGATTCATGGAATCATTCAGATTTGGGAAAAGAGTGCATCTCAGGGACATGGTAAAATGAAAACCCATTGTTTGAGTCAGAACTCATTTCCCTCAATCTGGATCTTGGTCAAGGATGCGGTAAGACAGGGCAAGTGTTAGCAATTTGGGACAAAGATGAAAGGAACGAGTACTGGGGCAGATACCTGAGAAGCCAAGAGCTGCAAGCCACCACTAAGTTTTTAATTGACCAATTTTTCTTTGATTGAAACAGGGGCAAATTCGTTTCACTTGATTCAGCTACCATTTGTCACACCCCTTTTTTCCGCTCGAAGGGATCGGTCAAAGGGTTTTTTCAATTAAAGTGACAGTTTTGAATAGGGATTATTTTAATTACAGAGTCGCCACTTGGAATTGAGTTATGGTGTTCCAAGTCACCTTATTGAATCCCTAATCAAAAGGAATTGACTCTTTATTTTGGTCTGCTAAAACAGAAGATCGGGTAAGAAACTCTGTTGACCGAGGGGAAGGTGTGAGGCACCCCTCGAGTCCCGTGGTTCTAGCACGGTCGCATTTATTGACTTATCTTGTCTTAAATTATTTTAATAAGTTACGTTAAGGCCTAAAATCGCTCATTTTTACTATACCCAAAACTGGTTTATTATCTTATATTAAATAAATCAGTGAAAGTTATTTTTTTATTTTTTTTTAGAAAAATATTTTCCAAGGTGCATTATTGCATCCTTGAATTTTAAAATGTCTCAGAAAGATGCGTACGCCACATTCTTAATTGAGACGAATATTTTAAACGTGCCTAAAATTCGCCTAGCGTTAAAGAAATTTGTTTCATCTCTAATAAAATTCAAAACAACTTATCTTATCTATTTTTATTAAAAGGATATAATGAAGTAAAGTAGACCAATATTTTGTTTTTATATACTATGTTCTAACTACTGAATTTCTTTAACATAAAGAAAATTTAATTAAGACTAGATAATAAAAGGTTAAAGTGACATGTATGTATCAATTACATATTTATTCAGGCGTGTTAGTTGGCTATGTTATTGTCGCCATTAATAGATGAAGATCTAAGAATATACTAGCATCATTAACACATTTATTTAATTTGTAAATATATACTACTAGTAGTTTGGTAAGACTATCAGTTTTTTTTTTTATTAATTGATACCCTTAATTTTCATCCTTCCACGTTTTCTTGTACAAAAATAAAAAAAAATAAAAAAAAATAAAAATTACTATCATTAATTTCTAGAGTAAGGTACGAGTGTTTAAGAAAATACTACCCTCTAACACAATTATGAAGAAATGTTAGTATTGAACTCAATTACTACTGTTATAATATGAGAGGTATTTGTCGTGAATGAAAATTGAGAAACAGTGATGTAGTGTGTCTTTTGCAAAATATGTATATAAGTGTGTTAAGTACAAGATATGTTCTTATATGTAACTGAATCCATTTTTTTTTTAACTTGGTAATATTAATACATAATATTTTAACATCCAACGTATTTGCATACAAATACATATAAACACTTTATAACTTGATCATATAACATGCATACGACAGAACGTTCATATAATCAATTAACTATACGATAGAACGTTCACATAATCAATTAACTATACATGCCGAATAATGTATGAGATCACTTTCACATTTTTATTCGTGCTTGTTTTACAATAAAGTTTATAGAATAATGATACACGAACCTGTGATGAAGCAAGAAATCATCATCAAAACTCGAATGGAAACTCGAAACTCAATTCATCACTCTTTCTTTTTTCCTTTTTCTCTTTTTTCTGATTTTGAATGTTGTTTCCTTCTCACTTTTTGTTTAATTTCTCTCTGTATTTTTTATCTGATGTTGTAGTGTAATCTTTTTCTCAGTCTATTCAAGTGTATGTAGGGAGGTGTGTACGTAGGTTTTTTTAGGGTGGTAGGTTTATTTATAGGAGGATTTTTGGGGGGAATAGTTAAGGGGGAAATCAGATAAGGGGGGAAGAGGTTGGGTAGTTTTAGGATTCAATTTTTGAATTTTTTTTATTTTTTTTTTAGGGATAATGATCTCTTCTTTTTTTAATAAATAAATATATTATGTATAAAATAAATAATAATAATAATAATATTAATAATAATAAAAGAATATTAACGAATTAATTTTTTTATACTTAAATATATATATATATATATATAATAAAAATATAACTAACTTAAAAATAAAATATAATTAAGAGAAAATAAAATTACTAGATTATTTATAAAAATCTAAATTAAAAGAAAATATTTTGATTTTTTTTTCTTATTATTTAAAAACAAAAATAACAATATAAATAAAATTAAAATATCTTAAAAAGTAGCTTTGCTTATTAATTAATTTTTTTATTTTCAACTAAACTTATTAAAAATAAAATAAAAACTAAAATAAATATTGGACAAAAAATAAAAAATATTTAAAGCCGATAAATAGATTAAAACTCGGGGAGGGTCAAAAATCACGTGTCTACATTTTGCCCCTCTTTGTGTGAAATCTCGAAGAGTTTTCATACAAAGAAGTAGACAAGATATGATTTTTGATCCTCAGATTATTCTAAAAGTAAAGATAAAATAAAATAAAAGATGTGACAGAGTCCTGGTTTTGGACAGCCTACATATCCCGGGTTTTAAGGGAATCAGGACACATGTAGTTTAATGAGGTAAAATGGTGAGACAATGAGTTAGAGTTCGAGTGAGATTTCGTCGAGTTTCCGGTTTTCGACTTTCTGCTTTTACATTGAAATGAACAATAAAAAACAAAAAAAAATGAAGATACAAGAGAAAGATCCTATCTATGCAGCTTTTCTGGAATCTTATCTTGAATCTTTATGACTTCTCAAATGATGAGATAGTTGTTTTTCTGAGTTGAAATTGAAACAACAAATGTTCCTTCTCATTGGCTTTTGGCATTGGAGAGGAACTTGACAATCGACTCGTTCTCCAGATTTTCCTATGACTTGACTTGAAAATCTTCACCCTATTCTTCAGGCGGGCTCCTGAACTTGCAACTTCTTCACCCTTTTCTTCAGGCGGATTCCTGGAGTTACTTTTTCTTCATCCTATTTTTCAGGCGGGCTATTGGACTTTCTTTTTCTTCACCCTGTTCTTCAGGAGAGTTCCTGGACTTTCTCTTTCTGATTTTTCAAATATGCACCTGAACTCAAAATAAAAGGTGACACAGAAAAATAACATCCCATTCTTCAGGAGGGTCCTGTCCCATTCTTCAGGAGGGCCCTGAGCATAAATAAATTCCCATTCTTCATAAGGGTCCTGTCCCATTCTTCAGGAGGGTCCTGAGCAAAAATAAATTCTCATTCTTCAGAAGGATCCTGTACCATTTTTCAGGAGGGTCCTGAGCAAAAATAAATTCCCATTCTTCAGGAGGTTCATGTCCCATTCTTCAGGAGGGTCCTGAGAAAAAATAAATTCTCATTCTTCAGGAGGGTCCTGTCCCATTCTTCAGGAGGGTCCTGAGCAAAAATAAATTCCCATTCTTCAGGAGGGTCCTGTCCCATTCTTCAGGCGGGTCCTGATCATAAAATAAATTCCTATTCTTCAGGAGGGTCATGTCCCATTCTTCAGGAGGGTCCTGAGCAAAAATAAATTCCCATTCTTCAGAAGGGTCCTGTCCCATTCTTCAGGAGGGTCCTGAGCAAAAATAAATTTCCATTCTTCAGGAGGGTCATGTCCCATTCTTCAGGAGGGTCCTGATCAAAATAAATTCCCATTCTTCAGGAGGGTCCTGTCCCATTCTTCAGGAGGGTCCTGAGCAATAATAAATTCCCATTCTTCAGGAGGGTCCTGTCCCATTCTTCAGGAGGGTCCTGAGCAAAAATAAATTCCCATTCTTCAGGAGGGTCATGTCCCATTCTTCAGGAGGGTCCTGAGCAAAAATAAATTCCCATTCTTCAGAAGGGTCATGTCCCATTCTTCAAGAGGGTCCTGAGCAAAAATAAATTTCCATTCTTCAGGAGGGTCATGTCCCATTCTTCAGGAGGGTCCTGAGCAAAATAAATTCCCATTCTTCAGAAGGATCCTGTCCCATTTTTCAGGAGGGTCCTGAGCAAAAATAAATTCCCATTCTTCAGGAGGGTCCTGTCCCATTCTTCAGGAGGGTCCTGAGCAAAAATAAATTCCCATTCTTCAGGAGGGTCCTGTCCTATTCTTCAGGAGGGTCCTGAGCAAAAATAAATTCCATTCTTCAGGAGGGTCATGTCCCATTCCTCAGGAGGGTCCTGAGCAAAAATAAATTATCATTCTTCAGAAGGGTCCTTTCCCATTCTTCAGGAGGGTCCTGAGAAAAAATAAATTCCCATTCTCCAGGAGGGTCCTATCCCATTCTTCAGGAGGTTCCTGATCATAAAATAAATTCCCAATAAATACGAACAAAATTGTTGCCCCAGTTAGCACTAGAAAATTTTGTGAGTGTCATCAGATCACAACTTTTAAAAAGTACAGTAAAAAAAACGGTGAATCAAGGCGCTGTGTAAGAAATGCATTTTTTCAAAGTAAAACTGATGACCAAAATTAGGAAATGTGTCTCGTAAGAGTAAATTGAAGGACTTGACTAGAAAGTGCGTCTTCTAAGAGTGAATGTTCAAGTTAAGAAGTGCTTCACCTGACAAATGAAAACTGACTTATTTAGATTAAGAAGTGCGTCTCCTAAGAGTTGAATGAAATGACTCGGCTAGAAAGTGTGTCTTCTAGGAGTGATGGTTCAAGTTAGGAAGTGTTTCACCTAACAAATGAAAACTGACTTATTCAGACTAGGAAGTGCGTCTCCTAGGGGTCAAATGAAATGAGTTTTACCATGATTGTGATTACAAAACATGTGTAGCAATATAACCTCTTGTATTTGCGAAAATCAGGAATTGGATCTTTCTGATATTTAGGCTTTGAAGCCTTTGATTTGAAAGCAACATGTTTTTTGTTTCATATAAAGAAAACTTTCTAATTTAAAACACGGTGATTGATTTGTGGCATTTTTCCATTGAGGCGATCTCTTGCACTTGTCATGCTCAGCTCCATTTCAAATCTTTGATAAGTATCATTGACTTGTTGTATTCTTGACCTCCAATTCTGACTACTGAAACTCTTTGACTAAAATCATATTTCTCTTACATGATGCCTTTAGGTTCAACTTCAAATACACCCCTTATACTTCTATGAATCTAAAACTGTCGGGTGACAAGCATTCTTGAATATCTCACTTTATTTTGAAGCATTTCAACTTGGTGCATCAGCTCTTTGTCATGCTTTGTGCAATTGAGGGAGTTGGTAGCAAGTTTTGAAGTTCTTTCTCACTTGTCATAACATAAATTTGACTCAAAATACAAGAAAGATGATGATATTGATTTTCCATTCGATGACAAAGACATAAAATCAAAAAAGAAAAATAATTAAAAAAAAATAAAAAAAAATAGACATCTTTTTTCCAAAACGTCAAAAATAAAAAAAATTATCTGGGTACGACAGTTGATTCCAGTGATTATGACATGCATTTTGAATTACATAACCTTGTCTATCCAAACTAATCACTATCAACTTTTGCCCACTCATTGAATTTGAAATGGAGCTATTCTTGAACATGCTCCCTCTGGATTATAATCCTCCTTAGGCTAGTGACACCTCGATGAGTTTTTGCCAACAAGCCGCTCCAATTTTCTTTTCTTTTTCAACTCATTGTCGTCTTATGGTGTTCATGAAGACTTTTACCAATAAGACTCTCATTTTTATTGATCTCACAACTCACGGTCGCCTTATGATGCCCAAAAGGGTTTTCACCAATAAGACTCTCTCATTTTTATTTTTTTTTCTTTGTCATTCATTTTTTTTTAAGAAAATAACACTCAAAATATGAAATATCATGTACCCATTACATGTTTAGCCTTGACATTCTCAAAGATTGATCTGAAGGTCTTCCTTTGGTTGTAATTTGGCTTTTGGAATAGGGTAGAAAGAAAGGTCGGCATGGGGCTCGAAATTTACACAACATTGGGTAAAAGATACAACTTTTGGAATCGACTCGTTTAAGAAAATAAACTTTTGCCCCAATTTTATTTCATTCTGGGTAACTTGAATTTTCCTTTGGTTAGACCGAACCCCAGAGTTGGGCTGCCTACGTATCTTATCATAGCAAGAATCAGGTCAAACGTAGTTCAGACATTTCTTTTGCTTGAATATGGATTTTTGATTGATTTTTTCTCAATTTTTTTTTCAACTCTTTTTTTTTTTCATTTTTCTTGATACCTTTTTTTTTTTACTTTTTCAAATTCTATTTTGATTCCAAAAGAGGGGTACGAAAGAAAATAACACTAAATCTCAAAAGGGGTAACAACGGATGACACAACATTTGGGTAGTAGAATGAAATGCCTTCGTCATATCAATCCTTAAAAACACAAATACATAACATGTAATCTGAGAGTAGAACATGAAGATCATACGCATCTTTTTCAACATTGATCATGACTAAGCTCATGCACTTGCGTCACTTCTTTTAAGCTTGTGAAATATACATGTCCACTTATATTGTACTTTTCTCTAGATGGATGACTCATGCCCTTTTGAAACTAACCCCCTTTTGCTTTTCCTGATAGTGGATATTATAAATTCTCTGATCGACCCCATTCAAAATTCTCAAATTGAATCTTCTAATCGATGATCAAGTTATTTTCTGATTCACAAAGTGATTGCCTCAATACATTCAAGTGAGGCTGTAACTATGTCCCCAAATACCGAAACACTTACTTATTTTCTTATATATTTTCAACCCTGTCTTCTTGGTCAAATATTTCACGATTAGATTAGATTTAAAGATCATTCAGTGAATTCAACATGCATATCACATCACTAGAATCACCATAGAAAGAGCTCTCTAAAGAAAAGAAAGACAACAAGACAATATATAATAAATAATAAAAAATAAAATAAAAATAAAAGGACATACATTTGTTGACAGAAAGATAGAAGAATTTGAATGAAAATAATAATAAAACAAGACAAGATAGATCTCGAACTCCAACCCTAAAATAATTCGGGTAGTTGAAAGAAAAACAAAACAGACTACCAAAACTCATTCCTCATGAGGGGCGGAGTGACTTTCAAATTACCGAACATAATATTTTAGTCACTGATTTGCACGTCGGCCTTAGTGGAGTCTCCACAATTATTGCTACATCATTCATTTTTTTTTCGCCCCAACCATTCTGAATTTATCACCATCAAACTCTCATCAACAGTTTCTTTTTCCCTCTACTCAATTACAATAATTTTTCAGATGAGCCAAAAGATCACCATGACCTTCGTACATGTCCAACTTTGGTGTTTTGGACTCTAGAGGCAAGTGAACATTGTGAAACATATACATATCCTTGTAAGAAACTCTCTTTCTCTGTCTCAATATTTGCATGTTTCTTATATTTTGCTCCAAATTTCTCACTTTCCATGCCATTTCTTCTTATTCTTCACTTTTAACAGCCTACACCAACTCATCTCAGGCCCTATACCATTTTTGTGGGTCATTTTGCCTATTCTTTGGACCTGGTCTTGTATGGGTGAGATGCCAATTTAGCCACAAACCAACCACCAAATATTATTTTAATTTTGGAGAAATCTAATGTGTCAAAGTTCAAAAATTATTTTTTTTAAGACCACCGAATCCATGAAGGATTGCCTACATATCTCATTAAGATGAGAATCAGGTGTGCGTAGTTCGTGAAGTTGGAGATATGAAGAAACACATTTTCCTTTTAATTTGAGAAATGAGAAATATTTTTATTCTTTGAATTCATTAATAATGATAAAACACTTTTTATTTTTGAAAATAAATTAATTATTTTATATATAGATCAAAAACTCTTTTCTTTATTTGTTTAGAAGGAAACCCAAAAATATATATTTTTTTGTCTTTAAAATCACCAAATTCATGAAGGACAACCTACGTATCTCATCAATGTGAGAATTAGGTGAGCGTAGTTCTTAAAAATTATGTCGTACAAAATTTAGCCTCAAGACCCCTAAAGGTTCAGGGCCATTAAGATTTATATTTTTTTGTAAAAACTTAGCCTCATGATCCCTAAAGATTTAGGGCTATTAAAATATATATAAAAATTGAACTTGAGAATTAGAAAAATAATTATGAAAGTAATCATATTTTCAAACTATTCCCTAATAAATCTATGAATAATTTTTCAAAATATAGGGTCGTATCCTGGGAGGGACTTCTTACGTATCCCACTATAGAGTGAGAATCAGACCCTCGTAGTTCATGAAGATTGCAAAAACTATGTTGCAGTATATTTAAAAAAAAATTCTTTATTTTTTTAAAAAATAAAATTTTTCTTTCAAAAATGATTAACAAAATTTGAGGATAAATTAATCTCTCGCCTTTTAAAATTGCCTAAAGCCGGTCAACAAATAAATAGCCTTCCAAGCAAATGTCAAAGAGCACGTAGGATGCACATGTTGGTCTTTATAAATTAGGTCACCTGTCCTAGACAGACCTTACCGCTGTGCCGAGTCCCGCTAAGTCAAATGCATATGATGCAAATAAAGCGGTACCTAATAGGGATAACCAGATTCTGAGTTTTTAGTTTTTCTAAGTTTAAACCTAATAGGGATAGGTGTCTAGACTGGCTTACCCGAGCGGACACTCGAGTCGGGGAGGGACAACTTGGTCGGTAGCAGGGCAACACCGCCTTCGTTGTCGATCCGAACCCCGCCTAACATGTGTGACTATATCCTTCACCAGGTGCCTTGACACTCCGGTTAGCTCAAAAAGAAGGTGGGATGCATATGCTGTATTCCCTCTATCCTATTTCAGAGACTCAGAGGGGTACGCGAGAGAAGACCATATATAATACAGTTCAAATAATATCAAAGCGGTAAATAAGCGACAAGTAACACATAAGGCCAACAAACACAATATAAAAATAATTAAAGCAAGTAAAAGCCAATATCCAAAGCTCGAATTCTAGTTTAATCCCCAGCAGAGTCGCCAGAGATGTCACACCCCTTTTTCCGCTCGAAGGGATCGGTCAAAGGGTTTTTTCAATTAAAGTGACAGCTTTGAATAGGGATTATTTTAATTACAGAGTCGCCACTTGGAATTGAGTTATGGTGTTCCAAGTCACCTTATTGAATCCCTAATCAAAAGGAATTGACTCTTTATTTTGGTCTGCGAAAACAGAAGATCGGGTAAGAAACTCTGTTGACCGAGGGGAAGATGTGAGGAACCCCTCGAGTCCCGTGGTTCTAGCACGGTCGCATTTATTGACTTATCTTGTCTTAAATTATTTTAATAAGTTACGTTAAGGCCTAAAATCGCTCATTTTTACTATACCCAAAACTGGTTTATTATCTTATATTAAATAAATCAGTGAAAGTTATTTTTTTATTTTTTTTTAGAAAAATATTTTCCAAGGTGCATTATTGCATCCTTGAATTTTAAAATGTCTCAGAAAGATGCGTACGCCACATTCTTAATTGAGACGAATATTTTAAACGTGCCTAAAATTCGCCTAGCGTTAAAGAAATTTGTTTCATCTCTTATAAAATTCGAAACAACTTATCTTATCTATTTTTATTAAAAAGATATAATGAAGTAAAGTAGACCAATATTTTTTTTTATATACTATGTTCTAACTACTGAATTTCTTTAACATAAAGAAAATTTAATTAAGACTAGATAATAAAAGGTTAAAGTGACATGTATGTATCAATTACATATTTATTCAGGCGTGTTAGTTGGCTATGTTATTGTCGCCTTTAATAGATGAAGATCTAAGAATATACTAGCATCATTAACACATTTATTTAATTTGTAAATATATACTACTAGTAGTTTGGTAAGACTATCAGTTTTTTTTTTTATTAATTGATACCCTTAATTTTCATCCTTCCACGTTTTCTTGTACAAAAATAAAAAAAAATAAAAAAAAATAAAAATTACTATCATTAATTTCTAGAGTAAGGTACGAGTGTTTAAGAAAATACTACCCTCTAACACAATTATGAAGAAATGTTAGTATTGAACTCAATTACTACTGTTATAATATGAGAGGTATTTGTCGTGAATGAAAATTGAGAAACAGTGATGTAGTGTGTCTTTTGCAAAATATGTATATAAGTGTGTTAAGTACAAGATATGTTCTTATATGTAACTGAATCCATTTTTTTTTTAACTTGGTAATATTAATACATAATATTTTAACATCCAACGTATTTGCATACAAATACATATAAACACTTTATAACTTGATCATATAACATGCATACAACAGAACGTTCATATAATCAATTAACTATACGATAGAACGTTCACATAATCAATTAACTATACATGCCGAATAATGTATGAGATCACTTTCACATTTTTATTCGTGCTTGTTTTACAATAAAGTTTATAGAATAATGATACACGAACCTGTGATGAAGCAAGAAATCATCATCAAAACTCGAATGGAAACTCGAAACTCAATTCATCACTCTTTCTTTTTTCCTTTTTCTCTTTTTTCTGATTTTGAATGTTGTTTCCTTCTCACTTTTTGTTTAATTTCTCTCTGTATTTTTTATCTGATGTTGTAGGGTAATCTTTTTCTCAGTCTATTCAAGTGTATGTAGGGAGGTGTGTACGTAGGTTTTTTTAGGGTGGTAGGTTTATTTATAGGAGGATTTTTGGGGGGAAAAGTTAAGGGGGAAATCAGATAAGGGGGGAAGAGGTTGGGTAGTTTTAGGATTAAATTTTTGAATTTTTTTTTTTTTTTTAGGGATAATGATCTCTTCTTTTTTTTAATAAATAAATATATTATGTATAAAATAAATAATAATAATAATAATAATAATAATAAAACAATATTAACGAATTAATTTTTTTATACTTAAATATATATATATATATATATATATAATAAAAATATAACTAACTTAAAAATAAAATATAATTAAGAGAAAATAAAATTACTAGATTATTTATAAAAATCTAAATTAAAAGAAAATATTTTGATTTTTTTTTCTTATTATTTAAAAACAAAAATAACAATATAAATAAAATTAAAATATCTTAAAAAGTAACTTTGCTTATTAATTAATTTTTTTATTTTCAACTAAACTTATTAAAAATAAAATAAAAACTAAAATAAATATTGGACAAAAAATAAAAAATATTTAAAGCCGATAAATAGATTAAAACTCGGGGAGGGTCAAAAATCACGTGTCTACACCATTGGAAATGCATATCCAAGGAATTTACTTTATGTTCAGGACCCTCCTGAAAAATGGGAATTTACTTTATGTTCAGGACCCTCCTGAAAAATGGGATTTTACTTTATGTTCAGGACCCTCCTGAAAAATGGGATGTTAGTTTCTGTTCAGGACCCTCCTGAAAAATGGGATTTTACTTTTGTTCAGGACCCTCCTGAAAAATGGGATTTTACTTTCTGTTCAGGACACTCCTGGAAAATGGGAATTTACTTTCAATTCAGGACCCTCCTGAAAAATGGGAGTTTACTTTCAATTGAGGACCCTCCTGGAAAATAGGAATTTACTTTCAATTCAGGACCCTCCTGCAAAATGGGATTTTACTTTATGTTTAGGACCCTCCTGAAAAATGGGATTTTACTTTATGTTCAGGACCCTCCTGAAAAATGGGAATTTACTTTCAATTCAGGACCCTCCTGAAAAATGGGATTTTACTTTCTGTTCAGGACCCTTCTGAAAAATGGGACTTTACTTTCTTCTCAGGACCCTCCTGAAAAATGGGATTTTACTTTATGTTCAGGACCCTCCTGTAAAATGGGAATTTACTTTTGTTCAGGACCCTCCTGAAAAATGGGATTTTACTTTATGTCCAGGCCCCTCATGAAATATGGGAATTTACTTTCAGTTCAGGACCCTCCTGAAAAATGGGATTTTACTTTCTGTTCAGGACCCTCCTGAAAAATGGGATTTTACTTTCTGTTGAGGACCCTCCTGAAGAATGGGAATTTACTTTCAGTTCAGGACCCTCCTGAAAAATGGGAATTTTACTTTCTGTTCAAGACCCTCCTAAAAAATGTAATTTTACTTTCTGTTCAGGACCCTCCTGAAGAATGGGAATTTACTTTCAGTACAGGACCCTCCTGAAAAATGGGATTTTACCTTACGTTCAGGACCCTCCAGAAAAATGGGATTTTACTTTCAGTTCAGGACCCTCCTGGAAAATGAGAATTTACTTTTAATTCAGGACCCTCCTAAAAAATGGGATTTTACTTCATGTTTAGGACACTCCTGGAAAATGGGGATTTACTTTCAATTCAGGACCCTCCTGGAAAATGGGAATTTACTTTCAGTTCAGGACCCTCCTGGAAAATGGGATTTTAGTTTCAGTTTAGGACCCTCCTGGAAAATGGTAATTTACTTTCAATTCAGGACCTTCCTGAAAAATGGGATTTTACTTTCAGTTCTGGACCCTCCTGGAAAATGGGAATTTACTTTTAATTCAGGACCCTCCTGAAAAATGGGAATTTACTTTATGTTCAGGACCCTCCTGAAAAATGAGATTTTACTTTCAATTCAGGACCATCCTGGAAAATGAGAATTTACTTTATGTTCAGGACCCTCCTAGAAAATGGGAATTTACTTTCAATTTAGGACCCTCCTGAAAAATGGGAATTTACTTTATGTTCAGGACCCTCCTGAAAAATGGGATTTTACTTTCAATTCAGGACCCTCCTTCAAAATGGGATTTTACTTTATGTTCGGGACCCTCCTGAAAAATGGGATTTTACTTTTGTTCAGGACCCTCCTGAAAAATGGGAACTTACTTTATGTTCAGGACCCTCCTGAAAAATGGGAATTTACTTTCAATTCAGGACCCTCCTGAAAAATAGGATTTTACTTTATGTTCAGGACCCTCCTAGAAAATGGGAATTTTACTTTCTTTTCAGGACCCTCCTAAAAAAATGGGATTTTACTTTATGTTCAGGACCATCCTGAAAAATGGGATTTTACTTTATGTTCAGGACCCTCCTAAAGAATGGGATTTTACTTTATGTCCAGGGCCCTCCTGAAAAATGGGATTTTACCTTCTGTTCAGGACCCTCTTGAAAAATGGGATTTTACTTTATGTTCAGGACCCTCCTGAAAAAATTGGATTTTACTTTATGTTCAGGACCCTCCTAAAAAAATGGAATTTTACTTTATGTTCAGGACCCTCCTGAAAAATGGAATTTTACTTTATGTTCAGGACCCTCCTGAAAAATGGGATTTTACTTTATGTCCAGGACCCTCCTGAAAAATGGGATTTTACCTTCTGTTCAGGACCCTCCTGAAAAATGGGATTTTACCTTATGTTCAGGACCCTCCTGAAAAATGGGATTTTACTTTCTGTTCAGGACCCTCTTAAAAAATTGGATTTTACTTTCTGTTCAGGACCCTCCTGAAAAATGGGATTTTACTTTCTGCTCAGGCCCCTCCTGAAAAATGGGACAACGCTTTCAAAAGTGAAATGCTATTTTACTATAATTTTTGTTTGGGATAATTTTGTTCTAGTTTTAATGTTGGGTTTCAGGAGCCCGCCTGAAGAACAGGGTGATGAAATAGCAAGTCAGGAGCCCGCCTGAAGAACAGTGTGATGAAATAGCCAGTCAGGAGCCCACCTGAAGAACAGGGTGATGAAATAGCAAGTCAGGAGCCCGCCTGGAGAATAGAGTGAAGAAATGGAAAAGTCAAGCAACAAAGCAAAGTAATTGAAAGCCAAGTAACAAGGTGAATGAAATTGCAAGTCAGGAGCCCGCCTGAAGAATAGGGTGATGAAAGTCGTGTCAAGAACCAACAGAAGCTGTATAGATAGGATTTTTGCAATTTCATTTATGTTTTAACTTGTAATTTTCATTTTTTGATATAATGACAGAGCCGCGGACCGGAACCTTGACGGAACCTTACACGATTCTCCAACTCGGTATAGTCCATCTCCGTCGAATCCCTGGAAGTACTTGTAACTCGATCCCTTCATGACTTGGGTGGGTAGGCTGTCCTAATTCAAAACCCGATAGTCTTTCTTTCTTCTGTTTCTCCTTTTGAATAATGGTCGGGACAAAATTCTGTCTCGTTGTCTACTTCTTTGTCAGAAAACACTCCGTGTTTACAGTTAAAGGGGGCATGATGTATACGCCTAATTTTGTCCCTCCCGAAGACCCAAGTTATCCATTTTTACCCTCGTCTTACCATGTGTACTACCCCATATAATAACCTCCGCACAAAAGGACAAAATAACCAACTAACAAATTTTATCCATTCTAACAACCCATACCCACTCCAATTTGCACTCAACAACAATTGGCACAGGAGGTCCCACGTATACACATATGCATTTTTGGGGATATATAAAAAAGGGATTGAAGACAAGAGGTGGGGGGGGGGGATTTTCTTTCATTCTTCTCAAAAAAAGGGAAGACTCCATTAAAAAAGACCAGACGCACACTCATCTTCTCCCTTTCCTCGGAACGATCCTCTCCTCACCATTTTTACACGACAAGAACACTCATAGCACATACACACGGAGAAACAAAAATAATAGAGAGAGTGACGGAGAAAGAGTGAGAACAGACGGAACTAACTGTTTTCGCTTTTCTCTCCGGCGAGAATCCAATCAGTGGCGAAGGGAGAGTAGCGTAGAAAGAGAGAAGATTGAGCGGAAGAAGTGAGGACGAAGTCGAAAATTGGAGGGAGCTTAAGATTCCGGCTAGAAACTGTGAAGTCGGTGCGAGATCTGTCATTATTCTTGAGCTTCTTCGGCGAACCTTTAGCCGAAAGTAGTATACAGGTCGTCGTTTGCTCGATTCTCGTTGGTTTCCTTCAACTTTCGGATAGATCTGCCGAGAAAGCCCACCGGAGATCCAGAAATACAACAGTAACAATAACCAGCTCCAAAGCCTTCCTATAATCCGATTAAAATAGCGTCCAATTACTCCGTTGCCATCGCTGTCACTGTCCAACGGCGGGTATCCACCGGAAACACCCAGTCACT
Source organism: Capsicum pubescens (assembly GCA_030864215.1). Lineage (NCBI taxonomy): Eukaryota > Viridiplantae > Streptophyta > Magnoliopsida > Solanales > Solanaceae > Capsicum > Capsicum pubescens. The sequence goes on from CM061549.1 coordinate 293,381,041, forward strand.
GTTCCGGTTATTATTCTGACGCGTCCACCGGATTTTCGAACTCGTTGTTTCTCTTATTGCGATTTTTGTTTTGGTTCATCGAGCTCGGTATTAGTTTTTTTTTTAAAATTTAAGTTCGATTTCAGTTTCGAGTTTGGATTTCGCTCAATTCGAGTTGGTTTCATTCGTTGTGAGGTTTCGTGTTCGAGGATTTTTGTTTCTCTATATCGAGTGAGGGATTTCATCATTGTCAAGGTTTTCTATTTGGGCTTCTGATTTGGTCTTCCTTAACGTTATTATCGACAAAACGTTCTATTGAGGTCCATTTCTTAACTCGCCTTTTATATATATATATATATATATGTGTGTTTGTTTGTTTTGATTGGTTGCGATTGCGAGTGATGATTATGGTTTTGTTGGATTTTTGTTATGTTGATGTTATGATTGTGATGCTTGGTTGTTTGGTTTTGGTAGATTAAGGTATAAAGTTGATCATGTTCTAATGGATGGATAGGAAGAAAGTCGGGGGATGGAATTGAAAATTGCCAAAAGGATAGATTCGGTTTAATTTGATGTATTGTTGATATGAATCATGATAGAATTATGTCTTTATTCGAGAACGCATAGGCAAACATAGGCCGGGTAGGTAAATTTAGGAATAACAATTTGTTGGAATGTTTTGGATATGTGCTTGAATGATACTTTCTACTTTATTGCACGAAAAGTTTAAATTGTACCCATTTGTCCGGGGAATGCCCCGAAGGATTTGTATTGATTTATTCGGGGAATTCCCCGAAGTACCTTGTACCCGGAGGACGTCCGTGACGAAGGCCCGAGGCATCAGGTAACGCATTAGTTTAGGATTAGCGTAGGTTTATTTTTAGTCTCTTTTTATTTCGGATTGTAATAATTGGACTGGACTTATATTTTGGTTTGTTTTATTTTATTTTGTTTGATTGTTTTGCGTGCTTTTTTTGTGTGGTTTAAACACTTCATAATGCCAAAATGGTCGATACACTCCACCAAGCGACCGTGGTCGAACCACGGGATCGAGGGGTGCCTAACACCTTCCCCTCGGTCAACAGAATTCCTTAGCCGAAATCTCTGTGCGTAAACCAGTTTAAGAGTCAATGGGTTTTCGAAAATGGGATTTTTCCAAAGGTGACTTGGCACGCCAGATTATGCCAAGTGGCGACTCTGAATAAAAAATATAAATAATCCTTTTCCGAAACAAATTTTCATTTCTTGTCACTGAAATAATAAAGCCCTTTCGAACTTTAAAAAATATACATTTTTTGAAGTACGCGTAAAAAAGGGGTGTGACAATACTCATTTTTACATTTTGAGATTTTTAATATTGGATATTAAGTAATGGGAAATGAGAATGGATTATTTAGATAAGGGCATGTTTATTTGGTATATAAATAAAATTAAATTGGAAATTCAATAAATCATTTATTATTTATCAACTAATAAAAGATTAGTTTGACTATAAAAAGGAGATAAATTGGAATACTTATTTTTACATGTTGAGATGCTTCAAATTTGGACATTAAGTAATTGGGAATGAATTATTTAGATAAGTCCATATTTATTTTGTGTATGAACAAAATTAAATTCAAAATTTGATAAATCATTTATTATTTAACAACTAATGAAGAATTAGTTTGATTACTGTAAAATGAAGATAAATTGGAGTACTTATTTTTACACTTTGGAATGTTCAAATTTGGACATTAAGTAACTGTAAATGGATTATTTAGTTAAGGAGATATATTTATTTTGTTTATGTATAAAATTAAATTGGAAATTCAGTAAATCATTTTTCATTTATCATTTATCAATTAATAAAGGATTAGGTTGATTATTGTAAAAAAAAAAAAAAAAAAAAAAAAAAGATAAATTGAAGTACTTATTTTACATTTTGAGATGTTTCAAATTCGAACATTAAGTAATTGGGAATGGATTATTCAGATAAGGACATATTTATTTTGTGGATATATAAAATTTAATTGGAAATTTGATAAATTATTTTTCATTTTTCATTTATCACTTATCAACTAATAAAGGATTAGTTTGATTACTGTAAAAGGGAGATAAATTGAAGTACTTATTTTACATTTTGAGATGTTTCAAATTTGAACATTAAGTAATTGGAAATGGATTGTTTTAAATAAGGACATATATTTATTTTGTGTATATATAAAATTAAATAGGAATGGACAGTGTCACGTTGGTAAAAGAGCTCCATTTCCAACATTTGGGAGTCTCCACCCATTCTCCCATGAAATCACAAGAAATCAGAACAAATTCTGCAATAAATATCCTAGAATTATGCTTTTGTAGATGGTCGATTATGCTTATGGTCTAGATTGGAATATATGCACGGTCGATGACTGACGATGAGTAGTCGATGACTGGGCAGGTATCCGTACGAAAATCTTAAAATTGCAAATATTGCTTCAAATCAACGGTCGTTGGTTTTATGGAATAGAGAAATGAACTTAGAGTCGCCTAAGCTGTTGTAATGTACTTTCTAAAGTGGTTTTGAGAAATGTGAGTGATTTAAAACTTTTTAATAATGGTGAAAAGTGTGTTTGAGAAGATAACAAATAAATGGGGTAATAATGGATGCAACAAACAAGCTTATGATCTTTGTGGACTGATTTAGAGCTGATCGCTGGAAAATAACGTCGAAAAAGTAGTCGGAATCGGAGGAGAATGGAAGCTTCTATTTTAAGCTATTGGATATTTTTTAATTATTTTTGAAAACCCAATATATTTTATATATAATGGTGGATGATGGAGTGGGTTGAACTGTATTATTAGAAACTTGTGAGTGAATTTATTAAGTTGGAAATATTAGGTTAAAGTGAATTATTATAAAACTTGTGGGTGAATTTGTTGAGTTAGAAAAATTAGTGATGATGTGGGTTAAAGTGGGTTTATGACAATTTTTTTAAAATTTATGTCTATTTGGCAAAATAGTTTTCAAAATGACCTTTTTGGCAGCAAATCCCCCAACTACATTGCCATCTTGCCAACAATTCCCACTACTATACCAAAATTGTCATGGCCTCCAATGCCTTCTATTCCAACAATCCCAAACATTCCCACTAGAATTTTCATTGAAGAAGAATCATCGTTTTTTATATATACATTTATCAAAATATTGAACCTTATATATTATAGATAATATTCGATTTTCCCACGAAGGAGTTCATCGCCAAGAGACTAGAGTTATATAACTATTAATAAATACATGACATGCTTGTTCTTAGAGTGCTTTATGGATTTTTTTATTTTTGTTTGATGTATGAAGATATTTCTCAATTTCTACCTAAAGAGTGTGATTATAAAGCTTGAGGTGTTTTGTATTGTTTTGTGAATTTGTTACTAATAATGATACTATTGTAGAGTGTAGACTCTGATTAACTTTGTAATATTTGGGTAATGTACATTGTGTCATATAGAAACTTTTTACGTGAAAGACTTAGTTAATATCGCTTTCTCTTTTTGTTGCTCAAATCAAATATTGCGATCCAGAAATCATAAATAATAAATATAGAACAACAAAATAAAAGGCAATGACGTAAATATATATAAAACTTAAACTCCGAGCTAGTAACAAATCTCGAAAATCCTACAATCTAAACATATCCTTGAACTTAATTAGCAACATCTAAATGTTTTATTGATAACTAAAAGATAATAAATAAATAAATAAATAAATAAATAAATAAATAAATAAATAGGTTATATCATTCTTTTAGTAATTCCTTTTTTCTCCAATTGGTCTTCCTGCTTGTCTTCCTTGTCCTTTAACTTCCAAAGATCACGTGTAGCCTTATATCTATCTGTCACACTTTCTTGCTGCACATTAGAATTTGAAGGTTGGTTTCTTGTTTACGTATTTGTTCTCTCGTATCTACCAACTTCTCCAAGTTCTTGTCAATTGCTTTGGTTTTTGAGGATGACATTCTCACGTTTATAGTATAGTATCAAACTAGATTGAACCACTGTTGAATGAAGAAGTAACAAAGTTAATGAAAATCTAAATCAAAATATCGAACATAGTAAAAATTATTCTTTCCTTACGATTATAAAATAACACCCTCTTTTGAAACTACATTAATGTAGCAAATATATTCAATGTAAGAGAACAATAAGTCAAAAAGAGAGTTATAATTGTAAACGGACGTAGATGAAAAGGTGAGGAATTAATGAACAAATTAGAAAAGCAACATTACTGTAAGACTGTAAGTCTTAAGAGAAAAAAAAGTAAATAACTAATCAACTCAAAGTGAAAGAGAACTCAGGTTAATATTGAAGAAGCCTAACTCAATTTGTTATATGCATATAATGTAGTACTCCATTGCTTATATCGACACCAATTTCTTAGTTTTTTTCCTTATTTTACCGGTGCCTAATGTAAACATTATACTAAAAATAAGAATTACCATATTTTAATTATATCAATATAAAGGCGTTAAAATAAAATATACGATTACTTTCTCTCTCGTAACATATGTTATTATTTTCTTATATTTCATTATAAATTATCTTTTTCTTTGTCCACTCTTTTCTTGGATATGATTTTTTCTAAAACTTCAAGTGTTTTTTTAATCTAAAAAATGGTAATTCTTATTTTTAGTAATATTTTCAATTAAGAAAGAGTAAAACAAGAACAGAAAAACAAATAAGGAAAGAATCAAAGCATTGGTATCAATATATATAATTTATGGATTCCATGCATATAATAAAAGTGTCTTTTTACTTCTTTTTAAACATTTTTAACGTACTAAGCTAAGTTAGGATGATGATAATTATTGTGGATCCAGTTATTGTTACTTTAATTATCTTAAATTAGCTATCATGTTTTCCTTTTTTAAAGTCGATTTAAATAATTCGCAAAGTAATGTTAAATTAGATTAACTCAATGTTTTATATTTAAAATTTAGTGTTCAAAAAACTAAATGATAAATACTCCAAGCTGAAGCCTTTTGCATGTCAATTTGATGAGAGAGTATAATATAAAATACTAGTCAATGTTCACCTAAATTGACTGTCGGAAAGCGAAATACAGTGATTAATATTTAACAAAGGAAATATATATTAATTTAAGATTACCGTAGGAAGTAAAAATCCTTAAACTTCAAAACGTGAGTTCATCTTTGTGTCTGTCCCTTCAAGGAAAGTTTAGAAGTTAAATCAATTAAGAATTCATGAAAAATATAATATGAAAATTTAAAGTTTTGATTGATTGAGGATTAAATTCTCATATTATAAACTATTATAAATCACAGCACTGGAGCTCGTAAATCTAAGACACAAGGTATCAACAAATTCTGCAACTTCGATGTGGTTCGATGAGTGTTGAGAAACAGTACCCAAGCTCAACAGTTCATAAACAGTTCAACACATGCCTTTTTGAAAGCAGCAGAACAAACAGTACCCAAACTTTCATAAATTTTCGTTTTTAGCCATTTTCAACACAATCTACACTTGCAGAACAAATATCTCATTTTCAGTTCATAGACCACAAGTCTGTCAACGGAAATAACTTAATGCTCAAATGACCCCCCCACCCCCCACCCTCCTCCCCCCACACAACAAAAAAAATTTTAAGAAATACCCCACAATTAAATAGTTTACTACACAAACATACAATAACTGAACCAAAATCCAACATGCAGTATGAAAATACAACAATTGCTAAAAATCAAATTAGTGCACCTAATCAAACTAATTAGCTATTAATCTTTCAATTTTTACTATTTCTGCAATCATATTTTAAAAGATTTTCATCCTTCTAAAAATTGATTTCAATCTAGGGCATTCTCATTTCATATACCACGGGTCTACGGATAGACCGCGGGTTTACAGACAGAAACAGGTCACTGTTCGAATCAAAATGCCAAAATAACTCTTCAAATAACAATTATCCCACAATTCAACACTTCATTACTAAGAAAAAACCAGAACTAAACCAAAATTCCTAAACAAAAGTTTCAAAATTCAACACCGTGATCGACGAAAAAATCTGTCAAAAATGCCGCATAAAACCTCAACCAATAAAATTCTCATTTTTTAACTACTTAATCAACCAAATTCGAAAAAAAATAAATTTTCTACATCACTATGAATCGATTCGCAAAGAAACCCATTTAAATGGATCTAGAAATGATTGAAACTTGATTTTAACTAACCTTACGAAGAAACAACGAGCCCTTAGCAGCTGGAGAAGAAGAAACAAAAATGGCATTTTTGGGAGCAGGGTTCTCGAAAGCGGGAGTTGGGAGAGAATTGAAGAGGAGAGAGAGAGTTTTTTTTTTTATATTGAAATAAGTAGAAGGTGTTATGTGTATTATATTAAATTTGCAAAGTTGTAAAAATGATGAAATGGTCCCTTGGCCCACGTGTGGGCTCCACTTTTTAAACTTTTTCCCATTTTTACACCCTATCCCTAAAATTAAATTAAAAATAAATAAATTAATGGGTATATGACAAAATAGTTTTGGAAATGTATTGTTTTACCAATTTTTCCTTAGTTAGTCTGTATAAAACTTGCTATTTCTAGTATGAGAAAACGGATTTTGCATAATGGAATTAAATAAGTTACCAAATTAAATTAATTAGGACAAACAAAATCTACTCTAATAAGAATTAGGAAAAATAAATCCTAACCAGACGTGAATTAAATAAATACCAAATTCCTTTTGTTTCCTCATCCTACTTTGAAATGATAATCCAATAATTGAAAAAAAAAAACATTGTACGCCTCTTTCCCCTTTTCTGAATCCTTTCCACTTTAGGTTTTGCTTTCCATGTACACCTATAAATATTTCAACAAAGGCTTATAGTCTATAGATATATATTACTTACTACTACGTGTGAGTGAGTGAGGTCTAGGTTTTGGATCAATCAATTGTATGTTGTTATGGCGAAAAATCAAATTAAAGCCGAGATAGATTTGAGAAGAATGGACGAGCAACTTGATAAGCATTTGGCTCGAATTTTTGGCGAAAATAATAAAAAAGGGTTTGAAGAGTGCTCAATGGCTGAAGTCACCAAGGTCGTCGAAGAATGGGAGTTGGATCCCAAGAAGCTTAAAATCAGCAAGTTTATTGCTGAAGGGGCGTACGGATCAGTTTACAAAGGTGTCTATGACGGAAAACAAGTTGCGGTTAAAATACTTGATATTAGCGATGAAAAGAGAAGGGCAACTCTAACAAAGGCTTTCGCGCAAGAAGTTTCTATATGGCACAAGCTTGATCACCCAAACGTCGCAAGGTTAATTGGAGCTTTGAAGAGATTGCCCGAAGTATTTACGAGCGGTAGACGAAGGAAGTGGAAGTTCGTCGCGAGAAATCATTCCTGGGAAAAACATGGAGTTGGATACTACATAGTGGCTGAATATGTCTCTGGAGGCACGCTAAGGTCACGTCTCTTGAAAAATAGTATTATCGGGAGAAGGTTATCACTGAACTCCACACCAAAATCCAAAATATCCCAAGCTTAATTATCAGTGGAGGTACAAATTAAGAAGTATCTTCAAACTCCACACCATAATTCAATAAATGTATTAAGTTCTCTAAGTTAACTAGTACTACTGAAAGTTAAAAAAAAAAATCTCCCTAATTAGAAATTAGGATTCACATTCAGTGGCGGATTCAGAATTTTCATTAAAGGGGTTCAAAAATAAATATATAAACTAACCGAAGGGGATCAATATCTATAATATATACGTAAAAAATAATTTTAACTATATATAAATAGTATAGTTTTCCGCCGAAGGAAATTCGCATGAACCCCTAGACCTAAGGGAAACTCCACCCCTGTTCATACCTCTACCAATCGATTTATACTCGACCTCTCTACCAATGAGCTAACGATCGAGGACCAACTGGAGATTCAATCTTACAGAGCTCAATTGTCATCCCCAACCCGACATGACCTTGAAGCTTCCTTGGTGCGTAATTCTTAGAACTTCATCGTACGTAGTGATTGTACAATCAGGGCCTCCCTATAAAAGTTATTCCGGTATAACAATATTTTCTATAATGGCCAAGATTTCATTTTTTGAATCAATTTCATGTTATGTTATACAATCTATAACAATATCTTGTTATATATGGAAGCAAAAAAAAATGTAGAGAAACAACATCATTATTGAAAAATTTGATGTTATCTTCTTTTGGAGTTAATCCTTTTAAGAATTATTTCCACAAATTTTGAACCAGATCATATTGTAGACTTTGCTATTTGTCTTTCCTCGTCTGTCAAAATTCTAGTCAATATAATGATGAATTAATTGACGTAAGAATTTGACTTAATTAATAAGCTTAGATAATATTTTTGATGCTCTTATAATTAGGACTCTTCCACAAATTAACTTATTAAAATTGATTAATTTGAGCTTAATTTTGCCATGAATCTCTAATAAATTCTAACATTATCAAATCATTTAATTATTACGATTATAAAACTAGTAAAGATCTTTAACACAATCGATATACCTGACTTAAATCCTTAAAGATAACCAACACTAATATTATTAACGGACTTTAGAATGGAGAAAATAAAACATTGATATTTATTCATATTTACTAGTATATCATTTTCAGTACACATAACATGACATGCAACTCCAAATAAAAAACGTACGTAGTTTTTATTAAGGATTAAATTATAAAAAGTGGATGCATGGAGTAGTTTAACCTAAAGTTGTTTATATTATGACGTTCCTCGTTCAAGGGACATTGATTTCATTTCCCGTGGCCTCCATCACCATGATGACCACCTCCGTGGCCTCCACCGCCGTGACCACCACCTCCGTGGCCTCCACCACCATGATGGCCGCCACCTCCATGGCCCCCACCTCTGTGACCGCCGCCGCCATGATGGCCGCCACCATGGCCTTGTTTTTCAACATTTAGTTGGCCTTCATTTGCTGCCACAAATAATACATGACGATATTTAATTGGATATAACATTTAACAACGTATTGATCCTTTTAACATATTGATTTTATTATTTTTGAATTGTAGAAATTAAAGCCAGCTTGTTGGATTCTGTTCAAAATTTTCAACGAATATCCTTAGTTGGGGATCAAATGTGTGTGATGAGTTTTTATGATCATCTCAGTATGTCATTAAGAATAAAATGAGAAGTTTAACTCTAAAAGTCGTCAAATATTTTTTTAACTATATTTTTGTAAAACTCTATATTATATTTCTTGTCATTGCATGAACTATATACACTAATTATGAAAAACAAGTAATCCATATGTTCAAGAAAATTAAAGGCCTAATACATAAACATGCCCTTTAAATTGACATCAAATCATATCTATGACCTTCAATTTTAGGTGTGCATAAGTAGACACTTAAACTTATATAAAGTTGAACAAATAAACACACACGTCCTATGTGGCACAATACACGTAGAAAGTCATGTAGGACAAGAATTGACCACATTTCTACTTGTTCAATTTTATATAAGTTAAAGTGCCTATTTGTACACACACGTTGAAGGTCATGAATGTGATCTGAAATTAAGTTAAAGGACATGTTTATGTATTGAGCCAAAATTAAATATTCTATAATTACCTTTAGTCTCATCAACTAGTAGAGCAGAAGCAAGAAAAAGTGAAGCACATAAAAGTGCTAGCAGAATAATTAGGTTATTATTGAACTTCATATCTTCTTTCACTATCCAACAAACAAAGTTTTTTCACAATATAATGAGATTGGCTTTCAACTTAGCCTCTATTTATACCCAAAAAATCCCACTACAAGACATAAAATCTTATGCATTCTTGGAGAAGATAATCTTGACTATAAAATCTATTCCTGACATTTCATTTTATGTATATTATAGTTTGATATTTAGACACGAAATTTAAGAAAATAATAAATATTTTTAATCATCTAAATTTAAATTAAACAGTGATGAATCCAGGATTTAGGGATCGTGCTTGATGTAGAGACCGCGTGTAACTTCACTCAAACTCCACACTAGTATGATATTGTCCGCTTTGGGCCAAGTCCTCACGGATTTGTTTTTGGGCACCTCCCAAAAGGTCCCATACTAGTGAAGTTGGGTGAGACTCTTAAATATTTTCCGATGTGGGATTGCGTTGCTTCCCAACACTTGAAAGGTTCAAACACGTATACTGATGACCGACCAAAGCTTTAAGGTTCTGCTTGAAAATTAATGCACCTTAGCTATCTTCTTGATTTACTAGGTGTTTTTTTTACGTTTTATATCAATTTTCATACAGTTTTTATAAAATTATACCTAGTCTGTCTCGAATTTAATGAGTATCGGAGTATGAAAAAATGGTCATATATAGGTCCGTTTCTGAAATTAAAAACGTGCATACTATATAAAAATACCGCTGAACATTATTTTCTTCAATATATGATCGTGTGTAATATCAAAAATAATGAATTTCTACATATAAAAAGAAATATGCAAATTATGATTAAAAATGTAAGTAAGACACACTAACGTCCTGTCGAAATTCAACTCATTTGTGAGAGGTTCTCGATGGATTAAGACAACCACTAAAAATTTATCTCTTCCGTAACTTTTTTGAGGGATTATCCATCCAATAACCCTTAATGGCGAGCTAAATTATAATAAAATAATAAAAAAAATATTAATAATGACGTATAAATTAAAATAATAAAAAACATAAATTTGAAAACTCTCTAATTATAAAATGTGATTCTGATAAAACATGTAAGCTTAGACTCTGAGCTACGTGGTGCATTTGAATGCTCTTAACGTGGAATTTGAGATTATGATGATGCTTACAAAGAAAATATTTTGCCAATATCTTCATATAGTCAATCTTGGACTTATTTTTGGTTAATTATTTTCAACATATCGAAGCATAGAAGCGGCAAAGTCAGAAATTCTAGTACAATCTGACTTTTTAAAAATATGAAATGATGTTATGTTTTGAAAATTAAATTTGTGACTTAAAATAATGTGAATGCACCCATGGTCATTTTAGGACCCAATACATTTCTTGCCTTTTAATTCATATATAACACCTTTTCATTGTCGGTCCTAACATATAGCAATTTTTTGTATATTCAGTATTGAAAAAATAATATATATATATATATATATATATATATATATATATATATATATATATATCTTAATTTATTATATTTATATAAATTTTTGTCTTTATAATGTAATTATAAATTTTTTAATTAATTATGTATCTTCGTTGGATGTCTCCAGAATCTAATTATGTATCTCGACAGATTTAAATTTGAAATAAATTATATCTGACGCTAATTATGTATCTTTGCAGAAAAAAAATCTATCTTCATTAGATGTATCGAGAGCTAATTATGTATCTCAACAGACTCAAAATTGAAATTTTCAACAATTTTGTAAAATATCGAAATTTTCTGTAATTAAACTCCAAACTCTGGAAAGTTATGTTATTTATCAGATTTTTTTAATTTAATTTATGCGATTTGAAAGTGAGATATCCAGAAAACACTATTTTCTGTCTTAAGAGCGTGACTCAAAAGAGAAAAGAAGAGGAGGAACAAGCTAAGGACAACAAAATAATCTGCTATATATTTAAATTTTGAGAGTTAAATAAATTATTTTTGATAGCAAGATTTTTATGGAAAACACCAAAAAGTATAAGTTTAGTATTCTCTTAGAAAATATTACAAGAAGAAAACGCACGTAAAATTCTTTTGTTAATATATTAAAAGAACTTGGTATATTCTTTCAAACCATAAAAATTAGTTTAGGAGGTTAAGAAGATAAACAAACAACAGAAACATTCCATATGCTTTTGCAACCACATTCCACCCAATCATTTGAATCTTTCAACATAACTCAATCTGAATTAACAACAATTTCCACTTCTTGTTTAATTTCCTCGAGAGAAAAAAACAAAAAATCTTTCAAATCAACGATAATTGAGTGTACGCAGTTCGTACAACTTCTTCAGAGGTGAGGTAGAGTTTTTTTTTTTTCGATAGATCTTCTGCTCAAGAAAAATACAGTTTAACAAAAGAATCTTCCAAAATACTTATACAAAAGAGATTGTTTTCGATAGACCTTTGACTCAAAACAAACACAGCTTAGCAAAAGAAGCTTCCAAATCACTTGTACAAAATAGCGGGCAGATATATAAAATATGTATAACCAAGCACAAGGTAATTACATTGTCCTTGTCAAGCATTAGCCCTAGTTTTGCAGGTCGTAGCCTATTTCGAATTCCATCTCTACCACAACCTAAATTATTGCCACAATTTACCCAACATCTCAAACGTGCCAACTACATTGCCATCTTTGCCAACAATTCCACTACTATACCAAAATTGTCATTACAAGATTTTCATCGAAGGAGATCCATCATTTATTATAATATACATTTATAGAAATATTGAACTTTTCCGGCGAAGAAGTTCATCGCCGAGGGACTAGGGTTACATCGCTCTTAATAAATTCATGTTTATTGTAACTCTTTTATGGGGTATATATATGACCATGTTTGTTCTTAGAGAGCTTTATGTATTTTTTGGATTTTGGTTGGTGTTTGAAGATATTTTTTAATTTGTACCTTATTATTAAGCTTGGAATGTTTTGTCTTGTTCGATTAACTTTGTAATATTTGGGTGATGTACATTGTGCCATATAGATTTTTTTTACGTGAAAGACTTTGTTAATATAGCTCTCTCTTTTTGTTGCTCAAATCAAGTATCGCGATGTGTAGCCTCATATCTATCTTTCACACTTTCTTGCTGCACATTAGAATTTCAAAGGTTGGTTTCTTGTTTGTGTATTTGTTCTCTCGTATCTATCAACTTCTCCAAGTTCTTGTCAATTGATTTGGTTTTTGAGGATGACATTAACGCTTTAGTAGCAAACTAGCTTGAATCACTGTTGAATGAAGAAGTAACAAAGTTAATAAGAATCTAAATTAAAATATCGAACATAATAAAAGTAGCTCTTTAACGATGATAAATAACACTCTCTTTTAACACTACATTGACGTAACAAATATATTCAATGCAAAATACAATAAGCCAAAAACAGAGTTATAATTGTAAATTGACGTACATGAAAGGGTAAGGAATTAAATTTTTTTTAGAAGAGTAACATTATTGTAAGTCAAGAAAAATAATAATTAAAGAACTAACTCAAAGTGGAAAAAAACATACGTTAATATCGAAGAAGCCTAACTCAATTTGCTATATGCATGTAATGTAATTCTCCATTGTTTATATAGACACTAATTTCTTAGTTTTTTCCTTATTTTACTAGTGCCAATTAATGTAAACATTATACTAAAAATAAGAATTACCATATTTGGGGTGGTGGGGGGGGGGGGGGGAGGGAGGGGGGGGCTTTAGCATATGAAAGAGAAACGTCAGGAGACTTTGAATTTAGGAAGATTCAACTTTAAGGAGCAAAAATTAAGTTGAGAGTAAAAAGAAAAATTTGAATTTATAATTGTATAAATAAATATCATTTTAATTAATTATATCAATATAAATGCCTTAACATAAAATATACGATTTCTTGATCTCTCTCAACATATGTTATTATTTTATTATATTTTATTACAAATTATCTTTTTCTTTGTCCACTCTTTTCTTGGTTTTGATTTTTCCTAAAATTTCAAGTGCTTTCTAGTCTAAGAAATGGTAATTCTCATTTTTAGTAATATTTTCAATTATGCACGGCTAAAACGTGCTATGCATGATGCTTTATCTCCGTACAAAATTGTGGGTAGATTATCATATTTCACACCACATTTTTTTTGAATGAAATGTATAATGGACCTCAACCATACACATTCTCGGCTTGCTTCATGAATAGCTATTATCTCAGCATGATTCGATGAAGTGGCTACGATAGACTACTTTGTATATCTCCAAGATATGGCAGTACCACCGCATATTAACACATAGTCTATTTGAGACCGAGCTTTATGCGGGTCAGATAAGTACCCAACATCAGCATGATCAATAAGATCGGGACTGCAATCTTTAGAATAAAACAAACTCATGTGTTTTATCCCATTTTGATGTCTCATAGTAGGAGCAGAAATATACCTTGCTAACAAATTGACTGAAAGGCTATAGGCCTTGTAGTATTTGCAAGGTACACGAGTGCATCAATTGCACTAAGATATGGTACTTCATAACCAATCCAATTCGATATATTTTGAATTTCAAAAAATAGTCTATTGCTTTGAAAACTCTCCAAGAGTTCCAATGATGTTCAAGCAATAAGCTTCTACAATATAAGAATTATAAATAAGTTTCCCAGAAACTTTTATATGCTTCTAGCAGTTTGAATCCTTAAAAGTTTTCACATAAGTTTTGTCAAGTGACAATATTCAACATTTCATAAGTGACATCTTCAAGTGTCTGGACTGCAAATCAAATAAGTTTTACGCTTACCAAAATGCATCCTTTCATGTCACTTGATAAATGTTTCTACGTCAGCATGCTTAAATAAACATAGAATTCAGCTCCTCGTAATCTTTCAAAATATTGCGCCAATATTGTGTCAAAGATATTGATGATATATCATTTTGTATCGGTTCACAATGCGACATAACATTTTGGAATCTCATCACTTCATTATTTCCAGGTACATGAACCTCTCATAAGGTTTCATGAAGTGGTATGTCGTAGGCTCTTCAAGAGCTCATTGCCTTCTTATTATGATTATTTGCTCCTTATTTTTCAAGGACTATTTTATTTGGAACCGATCAGTCTACCACGCTTCACGCATGCATAGACTTTGTCCTTTAGGAACACAAAATAAGAGTACTTGCGCTTAATATGAGATGCTTTCATCATTTGACTTGTATTATCTTTTGGATGAGGATATGGTGATAATTCCTAACATATTTTATAGCGCTTATAATCTCCCCTTATGTTAGGAAAACTAACATACATCCTCTACTTCTTTGAGAAACCCATCGTTGTGCATTATGGTATATTCATTAATCGTATACCGCACATCAAAATTATTAGATGGAATAATTGGTTTCTGACCTTGAACCAATTGGGAGGGAAGAAATTGTAACACCCCGCATTTCGGACGAGAACGAAAATCGTCATTTCCTTCACGTAAAGGTTCCAAAAGCCATAAATCCAATGCAAGTTTAGTGTGTTAATAAATTATGTAGTGTTTAAACCTATTTGAGCATGAATTGAGATCATAGAGGTCCCCAAGCTCAAGGACAAGTTGAAAGTTTTCCTATCGTTCAAATTTTAGTGAGCGTTGAAACTTAGGTCAACTTCAATTAACCATTACTCTTTGTATATATTGAATTAGAGTGCCTACTATATATCAAATGAAAGGTATTCAAATTATCTTTCCAACTATACCAATTTCACAAAAATACGACACCTGAGGAAGAAGTTAAGGCTTTGCAAAGTGAAGTGTGTCGTGCAGCATAAGGTGTGCGACGCACACCCTAACTTATGCCATAAGGTGTGCGACGCACAACCTAATGTATGCGATAAAGAGTGCTCCGCACAACCTATATTATGCGATAGGGTGTGCGCCGCATATATTATTACTGAAGTGACTTAAACACTCCATTTTTGGGACAAAATGGTTCTTTTTCCACCCTTATTTAGCCATAAACACGAAATTCAGTTCCCAAATACCCCAAAATACACCTTCATTCATCAAAATTGCTCAAGAACTCTCCTTAGGGTTTCAAAATAAAAACCCAAGCAACTCAAGATTCAACCGTGGATTTTTGAAACTAATTGCATATTTGGAATCCCCAGAACGTAGGCTTCAAGAAGCACCTATCATCTTCGCATATAGAGGTACGTGGGGTTATCTTAAAAATCTCATGAGCTTAAAAATTCATGTTTTAAAAATGGGGGTTTTGAAATTATGAATATAATCCCGTTTTAAACGTTTTATGATATTGATTTGGTCTTTAGGCCTATTCCCGAAGTGGTTTGATATATGATATATGTATATGCATGTATTTCGAAAAGATGTTAACTTGAGAGCATGAATTATATGAAATATCTCTCTTTATATGATCTCGTTTTAAATTCTCATATGATGTGAAATGTTTGAAATCATCTTGACAAGCGTGCCATGAAATATTTTGAAAATGGTCATGGTTTTGGCTTGCAATGAGAGGGTTGTTATGTTGAAATATGATGAATATAATAGTTGCATGAAAGAATGATGTGATATTGATGGCTTGCAAGTCGGGTATGACGATACCCTATAGAATAAGATATGTGATTGAATTAAATGGAGTTTGATGCATTGATTTTACATGAGATAGGTGGATGCCCGAAGAAGGCATTTGAGTGTAAGGGATCATTGCTGGAAACCGTGTTTGCCGACATGGGGGTTTGGTGCCAGGCTAAGTGATCTTGTGTACTTGACTTTATGTCATTCCCAAATTGGGACTATGGTTAGGATCCCAGGCTAAGTGATCTTGGAAACTACTATACTTTATTGGGTCGAGACACCCTGCTGTGTGATCTTGTGTGTCTTCCCCTCACTTATACTCTAATCTCGGCGGCAACCGAGATTTGATAGTTGGTGTAAATGTTATATGTAGGGTATTCCACCTAGCTCAGCTGCATTACATTGTTGTAGAAAACTATTACATTATGCCCATGTGTTTTCAAATGATATGATATGAAACTTCTTTATAATGGCTCTCACCTATATTTGGAAAAAAATATTATATTTTTTTTTCTTTGTGTACCAGTACTTTTGTATTGACCCCCCTTCCCTCTCAGGTTTAGAGGCACAGTTTAGGGGTCCAGATAACCAGTAGATCTCTTTCGACAGATTTGCAGAATCAAGTGGTGAGCCTTCTATATTTTGGAAGGCCTGAGGTCTGTCAGTTCATTTATCATTTAGTAGTTTTGGGTCTACTGGGGGCCTTGTCCCAGTTTTCAGACAGTAATTTGTTTTAGTCTTGTATTAAAGATTTTGCAGACGGTTGTTTAGATGTCGATAGATGTTGTGGGACATTATTTCCCCTTTGTTGATTTCATTTGATTTATGACCATGTTTTCCATAATATTGTGTATCTTCCGCATAGCTTATTATCATATGAATTATGTGCATGATTACCAGATAGATAGGGGTGTTTCAGGCCTTCATGGTTCAGAATGCTCATCACGGACAGGGCACCGGTTTGGGTCGTGACAAACTTGGTATCAAAGCATGGTTCACCGTCTCAAGGTGTTTGCGAAATCGCGTCGGGTAGAGTCTTGTTTATGGGTGTGTAGCGCTCCACACTTATAAGCAGAAGTCTACTAGGCATTTAGGAATGTCTCTCTTTCTTCATGTTCTAGTTCATGCAATAGAGTCAGAATGTTCCTCTTTTATACTCTAATTCGTGCTATGGTGTCGCCCATACGAAAGTAAAAAAAGTCATCCCAAATTATTTTCTTACTCTAATGTCCTCAGATATGTCCCATTATTGAGGTGATTCAAGTGCAGAAGTTTAGAATCTAAATGGTATGGTCCTTTCTGATTGAACCATATAAGAGTTAAAATTTGTTCAAGGACTTGAGAAGAGTCCGTTAGTGCTTCAATGTGTATTGATTCTGATGTAAACATTGATCCTGATGGAATCGTGCTTTTCAGCTTGAGCTATTAATTGCATTTAGTTCCCTTCAAATTTATGTTACAAATGTCTTGCTTAAGGGGGGATGATGTGTAGTAGAATGTTGGAACTGTATTTTCACCTGAATAGTAGTATGCGTTAAAGTGTTGTTGTCATGACCTATTGGTAGTGAAATTAGACCAAGAAGTTGGCGATGTGAAGTCACAAAGTTAGAAGTTAGAGCGAGGGTGACTTTTGTGTAAATGAATATTTTAGTTGAATAACCGATGTTCGAGAATGATTTACCCCTTATGATGATAGACTAATGTGGTAACTAGTAGCATGTGTGGATGGTATGGTAGTTCATGGAGGAAGTGTTTGACTCCGATTTTATTTATACAGAGTAAGATGTGTATTCTTAGTTCATTGGATATTGCATATTAAATTTCTATCTCATGTAATCTTGTCATCAAGGTGTTGTTGAATATAATAAAGTCTAGTGAAGCCGTGTGGGGATCTTTCGATTCACTAGCATAGTTGACTTGTCATTCATCTCATTTTCTTGTTCAAAATACAAAATCAAAGTCTAGTGAAGCTGTGTGAGTCCTATTTCGATTCACTAGCAACTTGTTGTCCAACTTGTTGTTCTTGTGTTGGTTTAATATATATATAGCTGAATCTGTTTGCATGAGATTGAGTTGGTAAAGAGGTGATTCGTCCTTGTGTGTTAGTTTAGTAGAAGGTAGATAAGGAGTTGTTAGTTAGGGTGATTTGTCGGTTGCTTGACAGTAAGTTGTAAGTATAGACTCATGGTTGTTTGTGGAATTTGAAGGTAGTCTAAATGTATGTTTGGGTAAGTAAGTATGAGGTGAGAAATCCGTACAAGTAGAAAAGATTGTATGGGGTTATAATATAAGATTAAGGTTGATCATGTCTATTATGTAACTTTACCCCTTGACCTTCTTTTTGTTGGTAATTGTAAACTAGTACTACTTGTGAGAAGGTATGTAGTGATTTTTGAGGCGTTTGTATATTATGTCCCAAATTTTATGGACTAGCATGTTATGTTGCATTTTTCAGTAGTGATAGATGATTGGTATAGGACTATATGCTTGAATTTAATGTAGAATGTGGTGGTAAAAATAGTGGCATGAGATTATTGATGTATGTTTTGTGGGAAAAAAATTAGTAGGCTTGATGTGTTAAAATAGTACGTGCTAATGAGTTATGATAAGGAAGACCGTAAGGTCAAGATCAATTATTTGTTGTTTGGAAGTTCTAGTGTACTAGTGTTTCTTGATGTCTATTTCATGGTATCCAAGTGAGAATCATGCGTAAGGTTGGGTTGTAAAATCATGTTTAGCACTAGACATTAAGTTTTGAACAATTGATGTCCATGAAGGTGGATGTGATGATTTCTTGGTTAATGATACCAGTTTTATAGAAGTAATCTAATAGGCTTGAACGGTGTAAGCAAGAGCTTAGGTTTATTTGATTCGTAGTGAAGTATGATGTTGCATATATAATGTAGAAGTATGCCCAAGGTGATCTGAGGTTGCGGTATTTTCTAAGA
Organism: Capsicum pubescens; assembly: GCA_030864215.1. Lineage (NCBI taxonomy): Eukaryota > Viridiplantae > Streptophyta > Magnoliopsida > Solanales > Solanaceae > Capsicum > Capsicum pubescens. The sequence goes on from CM061549.1 coordinate 293,400,210, forward strand.
CTATTACACGTTTTGTGTGACGAGTGGTACCGTTGAGTTGCTAGGTGGAGAAAGACTAGTTAGATGGTATATGGTGTTCTAAATAGCCAAGTTAAGGAGTTTTGATTGATAGTGTTGAGCCTTTTTATATGATCTTGATTCTCATAGTAGAGAGATGTAAGTTTGGAGTCGCGATATTGGTAGGCTATGTCGGAAGTAGTATGATTCATTGAAGGCTTGGTGATATCCATGTTGAGTGCTAGATTCTATGTTTGAGTTTTTGAAGGTTGAACTAATAGAAATAAGAGTTAAAGCACTAGAGGGTGTGCACTCCGACTATGGGGATACCCATGAAGACCTGAAGTTAGTAAGTGTGCAAGTATTATATGATGACTACTGGGTCTATAGAATGATAAAGTATATCTCAGAAGGTAGTATTAATAGTGAGTTTTCCACTTTCAGGTGTATTCATTCGGGTTAAGTGCCATGATATGCGTGTATAGTAGTTTTCCAGACCCAAGAGTGCAGTGAGTGTACTTCAGTTTAGAGTCTAGTACGGGATCTCCCAAACTTAATATGATGGATTGAAGCTAAGAGGGAGATGATAGAACGAATAACCAAGTCAGTCTTTCAGATTCTAGTAGTGATATCAGTAAGACATAGAACATCAGAAGGGAAGAGTGAGGCTCAACCCATTTCGGTCTCAGTATTTTTCAGTTATCCTAATACCTACTCATACCTCACATTTCAGTTCCATGATCATAGTTCATGTTCATGTATATGATAGAAAATCACGTGCTATTCCAGATTCCTAAATGAGGAACTTCAGTTCATTCAGCCGTCGGAATCACATTCCATATGTTATGAACTCTAAATTGAGGTCATGCAGCTCATGAATCATGTATTCATGCTTTATAGTGTGATCAGTTCCCATAATTCATGCTATACTCTTTACGATAGGTGGAATATAGTTCATAGCCATGTATACCCCAATTCAGATTTTTTTTCCTTTGATAAATATCGGATGTTGATTTGCTATTCCCCAGGCCTCAGTTAAGTTTCAAGTTTCATATAACATCTTTCCATGCTTCAAGATCTTATGTTCTAATCTTTAGTGACTCCTCTTTATGTGATGGTAGTGGTGATGAGTAAATGTTTCTAGTTAGTGGAAGATCATAGTATGCTTATTTTAGATAAAGCCATAAGTGAGAAGTAAGGTTGGGGCCAAGTCTTTGATGTATGTGATGGTTAGCTGAAAGGTGTGTGTGTGTATGTTCTTGGGGTAGAGTGTGGGAGCTATATCGATAGATGGTTAGTAAAATATGTGAAGTGTGTCTTTATGAGTGTTTACTTTGAAGTTCATATGTGGTTATAGAGATAGGCTTGAATGACATGTTGGAATTTTTGTTAAGGAACGCTATATGCGCTAGCGACTTCGTAGTAATAGTTCAGAGTTAGCCATTGAAGTGGTAAGGCATGATAGGCTTAGGGAGTGATCTTTTAAGAGATATCGAAGGTGGAATCTTATGGTTTAGACTTGTATCGTGGAGTGGCATGTAGTATTTTGCGAGTTGGAGTTAGGCCTGATCACGGTGGAGAGGATTTAAGTTACTATAGACATTAGTAGAAAGATTTATAAATGCAAATACGAGAACAAATAAGTTGGATCGAGTGAATGTGGTATCTACGGGTAATAGTACAGTTAAGGAAGTATTCGAGGAGTGTGCTAATCTTTAAAGTAAGAAGTCGCATTGACTAAGGCCTGGAAATTCTATCCTAATTTATGAGTTATATGTCTATATTCCAGACTGCAGAGTAGTGTAAATATTGTGATTTCCCTCAGTTGGACGTCTTATGTAATCCATACCCAAGATTTGTGGTTTCCTATTACTGCTAGAACTTCTTTAGAGAGAGTGTTGAAGAGATACTCCAGTTGAGTCTAAGTGTTTGGTATAATTCAGTCTGTAATTCAGTTTAACAGTCGGGCAGACAAGTTACTATGGTTTTTCCATCTTTTCACCCAGTCCTACTATCCGAAGTCTCATGCGTACGGCCATTCCCAAGAGATAATCTATTCCTTCCATATAAATTGTGAGTTCAGTTCATTCCAAGCATCATGTTTCAGATTCAGCTATCTATTCATGACTCGGTGTCTAAGAGTTCAGCGTATAATCTCAAAAAATTTTAAGTATTTCAGCTCAGATAGTGTAATACCCTTGTACGATCTAAGTCTTGATGTCTTATGATTCGTACTTGCATAAGTTATCACTTCCTAATTTCAATATGTATGATTGGATCATGAATATTTCAAGGGAATCCTAAATTTTCAGCACGAATCAGCTTCTTGAAGCAAGAAAAGTCAAGTCAGCTCAGAATTCAGTTTCATTATAGAAGTTTAAATATTTCAGATCAGTTATGTCCTTTCTTAGAAGGTACATCATGTCCGCGTTATTCCATACCTTTAAGCTTCAACAAGTTCCTACCCATCATTCGGGGACGAATGATCCCAAGGGGGGAGATAATGTAACACCCTGCATTTCGGACGAGAACGAAAATTGTCATTTCCTTCATGAATGTCAAATGTAGGTTGACCATGAATGTACATGTGAATCTTAATGATGCATTTTTTCAACATATCACATGATAGGTGAACGGGCCCTTATTCACCTTTTATAATTTTCAGATTTAAAGGGATCCAAGCCCAAGCCCAATATTAGTTGGTCCAACCAACTTGTCATGAGAACAAACGACATAAATAATTCTGGAAAAATCTTCTAGTTCTTCAATACATGCACATCTTCGAGATGTCACAATCGTTCATATAAATTTATGAACTTTTATTCTAGTAAACTCCAAGTTTACCATGACATGTACTTTTTCTTTAGTAAATTTCAGATTTACTATTACATGAATAAATTTCATATTTACTTCTTCAGAAGTAGATTTCAAAATTATTCAACCTCTTCCGGAGGTGAGTTGTGATACAATCACAATCAAGTGCACGTTTGCATTAATAAGTTTTTCATTCCCCAAGAATGGAATATAATCGTGCCTTAAGTCTATCAAATTATGATAGCTTATAACCTCTTTCAAGATTTTGCTACTTCAGAAGCAAATCGAGGCATACATATAATGTAGAGAATTTTTCTCTAGCATGTCTTATAATCATATAAGCGTGTGAAAATATCATCACTTTTGATGATCATTATCATATTGTCCCTCCACGCATATATTCATGCATTCAATCACTTGTTTTCTTTCAGACATATTATGCACTGCTACCACATACACTTCAAGAATGAAGTAAGTTGTCATATTTCAGACTTATCATATATTTCTACCACATTCACTTCATGGAATGAAGCATATTCAATGGGTCGAATTTCATGACTTTTCATCAAATACCCATTATTTTGTCTTATCCATCATAGTATCATCAATATGGTGTATTGAGATTCAAACTCAACATCTTATCCGTATAAAGGTGTCTTAGGCATGGATCGATGGGACTTGAACCCAACATATTATCATCCTTTTTGATAATATTGTTCTTGAGAAATAAATTTAAAATATAAATGGTTCCAAACCATTTATTTTTCCTCAAATCCAATAATAATTATATTAGTAGGAGCAAAAGAAAGATAACATAAAGAATTACTAACCTTGAAATCCTTCAGATTTATAATCTCACCTTGTTTGGCAGAGTCTCGTGCTGATTTACTAGTGAAAGATTTTCTCCATCTATGGAGTCTATGCATATATTAAAAATATTTTTTTTCTTTTTAAACTTTTTTAACATAAGAGAAAGTTAGGATTAGAACTGTCAATACGGGTCGGCCCAGCCCATTCGGGCTAGCCAACACGGGCTTTGAGTTTGACGGGTCAGGCCGGGCTGGCCCATAAAAATGATGGTACAAAAAACACCTAGCCCACACCATTACTCTGTGGGCAGGACTTTTAAAAAAATAATATTTTATAATTTAATTTTAGAATATTAATAAACATAAATATTATCAGACAATATTACATAGTGTTAATACTTGTTAATCAAGTCTCCAACTGTAACGACCCATTTTGTTGTTACTAAATTATGTTTAATAAATTCATGAAAAATCTTATTTTTCATTACTCAATATTGACTTGGGTCCAAAATATCCAATATTTTATTTATATATGTCACCTCAAACTTTTCAGCGAAGATTTTAGCCTTCGGATGTGTCTAGATAGACTCAATCCAGATGAATTTAATTATTCATGAGTATTATTATCGATAATTTAGTTTGAAAGTTCATTAGGTATGAATTAAGGTCGTACAATATCCCTAACACAAAGTTAAGTTTAAAACTTTCTTTCCGATACAATTTCGATATGGGTTTCTATTAGGGTCAACTTTGAATGACCATATCTCATAGAATATAAGGAGTTTGGGGTCCCAAAACCTATCAAATTAAATATCTATGAGTCCTCTTTCCAACTCAACAAATCGTCCCACAATCTGAATTCTGAGTAAAAAGTTATGACTGCCTTACTGAGCACTGTCCGGGCTGAAATGAGATTTCTCTATAGCGAAAATTCTGGTTGTATTTAAATCTTCTTCAGCCGTATTTTAGGCCTAAAAACCCCAAATTTCATTCCCCAATCCTAGAGAGCTGATTTCCCAAAGCTTAAGGTGAAATTCTTTCGTTGAGGTAAGTTTTTCCATTATTTTCTTCGTCTTTCAATCCTTTAATATCTTAGAATTCATAGAAAGACCTTTAATGGTGGAATTCTTTTGGGATTACTCATGGAACTTTTTACTATGACGTAGAGATGATTCTAAACTATAAATTTAAAGATTCCTAAAATGAATTCCATAAACTAGATTATGAATTTTGATGGTTAGCAACCTTGAATTCCGTAAAGATGAGGCCTTTAGTATAAAAACTTCATTAATGAAGATGGGTTAAGCTTGAAAGAGCTAATTAATGATTAATTGAACTTGGGGGTGATATAGACCTTGAATTAAGGGTAGAATTAGTGGGTTTGAATTCCCAAGATATTTGATTGAAGAGTAATTACTTATTACTCTTATAATTGCTTGATTTTAAGATGATTGATTATTCCAAGGCATGAAGGAAAGGAAAGAGTATCCTTGTTGCAGCTTGTTCTTCCAAAAGCTTGGCGTCCAGGTAGACTAGGTTTAATGAGTAGAAGATTGTGTAATTTTATATTTTCATAATTTAGAATTGATGGAAGAAAGCATGTCTAGGCCTGCGGGCATGGAGTTGAGGTGGATAAAGACACGAGTACTTAACTTTAATTCCAAAAACTATATTATTTAATTTCAAAAATTATATTATCGATTGATTATGTGATATTTATGATATTATGTGTTATGTGCCCGAAAAAGAGATTGTTGTAAATGTAATATATGAACATGAGGATTTTTTAGTTGTTCTAGTGATGAAAGTAGTTGAGTTGTAATGGTATTAAGTTGTATGTATTGTGCAATAATATGATGAGGAAAATTATGCTAAGATCGAATATTAATGAGCATAGTAATATCTAAAGGATAGATGACTTGAATAAGTGTAATGATTGTATTATATGGAAAAAGGTAGTGACATTTTAATAATTAATGAGTAAGTAATACTCCAATAGTGACTTGCATGCTTAAGTGTTAAATTGTGTGTATGCTCCTAAATTAGATACTTGTTGATTGGCATTCAGACATGCTTGAAATTATTGATGTTTGAATTTTTGATGCATGTATAAATGATTATTGAAAATTTACTTGATGGAATTGTCTTATGACTTAAAGTGTACTTGTAAACCTTGTACATCGTTTTGTATGTTGTGAGGTAGTGTAAATTTGATATTGATATTACTTGTTTATGTTGGATCGCGTACCACGTCGGTACGGATATATATATGTTGGATCAGGTACCATTCCTGTACAGATATGTATATGTTGGATAGGGTACCACGTCAGTACGAATATGTATATGTTGGATCGGGTACCACACTGGTACGGTACATGAACATAGATTGTTTCCTGCAGGTTATGACTATTTGGGCAAAAATAAGTCCCATAGCATGTGTGTACATATTTGTGTTGAGTCGGTGGATGTTTACAGTATGGTTGATACTCTTGATGGTTATGTGGCTTGTTTGTGAGTACTGTTTGATCTGTTATTGTTGTATTGTTGATTCATTGTGTATTTGATTTTGTGATATGTATTAAAAAAGATGAAACTTTGTACTTACTGGTATGTTGGTTGACTTGCTTCACTTATAAATGTTTTAATCGTAGCTTATCAGAATGACTAGTTATCATTCTTTAATATTATAAGAGAGCATTTAATTATTAGCCCGATGTCACACCCCTTTTTTAACTCCAAAGATAAATTCTAAAGTTCGAAAGGGTTTTATTATTAAAGTGACAAAAAATTAAAATTTTATTTTTGAAAAAGGATTATTTACATTTTTTATTTAGAGTTGCCACTTGACATAATTTGGTGTGCCAAGTCACCTTTGAAAGATCCTTTTCAAAACAGTTTGACTCTAAAAAACTGATCTGCGAACAGAGATTCTGGTTAAGGAATTCTGTTGATCGAGGGGAAGGTGTTAGGAATCTCTCGGTCCCGTGGTTCGACAACGGTCGCTTGGTGGAGCGTATCAGCTAATTTGACATTATGAATATATAAACCACACAAAACAATCAATCAATCAAACAAACAAAATAAATCCAAAATTATAGTGTCCAGTCCGATTATTACAATCCCGAAATAGAAAAGTGCAAAAATATAAACCTACTCTATTCTATGCTAATTCTAAACTACACTCCATTGCTTTGTCCACCCGATGTTCCGGGCCTTGATCGTGCGTCGTCTTCAAGTACATGATACTTCGGGGCATTCCCCGGATAAATCAATACAAATCCTCCTGGGCATTCTCCAGCCAAATAAATACAATAGATCCCAATGCATAAATCAAAACCATTCCACAAACACACAAATAGCATATTCCATCAATCCACAATCCATAAATTCGCCTACCCGACCTATGTTGCCTATCAAGCTTTTGATTTAAAATGATTCTATCAAATTCATGCTTAATCCAAATTAAATAAAACGACAACGGTCCAGAGTTCAACTACATTCAACTTTTAACAACTTCTTATTCCCACCCCGAAATTCTGTTTCCTATCAATAGCACAGTTAAAACTAAACAAATTCGTTCCTCGTATCCTTAAAACCATATCAACAATCTCATGATCATAACATCAACGACATCAACAAAACATCTAACAATCAGAATAGACCAACACATAGTCATAGCCAATTCAAACAACCAAGACGAATAAAAGGAAATGAGTTTAAGAAATAGACCTCAATAGAACTTGTTGTCGTCGTTGGTAATAAAGAAGACCAAAATACCCAAATGGAGAACCTCGACAGCAAACCTCAAACCGAACTCGAATCCACCTCCGTGTCACAAATCGAAACTCGCTACGGATCTCAACGAAACGATTGAGATAATCGGTGCTACGAACCCACAACAGAAAACCCCAAAGCAGAATTCCTATACCCAAGACTGCGTGTAAACTAGACCCCAAGCTCAATCAATTTCGACAAAACATAAACTCACACCGAGTAGGTGAGGACGATCGGTGTTCTTTAGCTGGTTGGGACACCCTCCAGCCGGATTCGATCAGAATAGAATGAGACCGCTCGAGTTACGTCGCTCCGATTTCTGTCTTAGATTCAAAGCGGAGTGGGACTGGGGGTCATAGTTTTGCGTCGCCGGAGATCCGGCGAACTCGGACAGCGACAAAAAACATAAAAAAAGACTAGAATCCGATTGCTCTCAAGCGACACTCTCCGGAGCAGTTCCCTTTTCCCCGATTCCCTCTTTCGCCCTCTCTCGTCTTACTATATCTCTCTCCGATCGTGTGGGATTTAGTGATTATGCGAAGGAAAAAAAGAAACAAAAACCCAGTTCAAAAAAATGGTCATCCCCTGTATTTTTGTGATCTATGAGAGGAAAAAAATTGAAGAAGAAGAAGCCCCCCAATATATGTGTATGCTGTGTAAGTGTGGTTGTGCAAATCAGGCCATAAAAATGGTTGTGGAGGCGTGTATGAGAATCGAGGAGTGTGTGCTTCTATGGAGTGAAAAAAATGGAAGCCCCTCTATCAATTTGGAAGGATAAAGATGACAAAGGAATCCCCCTCTGTATGTATTAGTGTAGGTATATAAAGAAAAAGGAAAACTTTCCCCTCTCTCCAATCACATGGGCCTCTTTGTTATATATGATGGAAAAAGAATGAGTACTCCCTTCCTGGAAGGTTCCTCTTATATATTTTTTAGTCCATGTTTCTTTCTTTGTGGACAAGAAAAAGGAAAGGGGGGGGGGGTGGAGGGTCACGTGGAGGATAGGGTAGGTGAGGGTAGGGGTATGGGGTAGGGTAGGTTGTTAGGATGAGGTGTAAAGTTGGTTAGGGGTTTGTTTAAAGTTGTTATTTTTTTTGTATTTTGTGAGCGTATAATAACATGGATGAGGGTACACGGTAGGATAAGATAAAATTGGGTAAATTAATCTTTCGGAGGGACAAAATTACGTGTCTACATCATGACCCCTTTGAATGTAAACACACAGTGTTTTCAGGCAAAGAAGTAAACAACGAAACCGAATTTTGACCAGACCATTATTTAAGGAAAGAAACAGAAGGAAGAAGAGCAACAGGATCTTCACTTAGGACATCCTACCTACCTAAGTTATGAAGGAATCAATTGACACGCATCTCAAAGGATTGAAAGGAAACAGACTATACCGAGTTGGAGAGTTGAGTGAGGTTCCGTTCTGCGGCTCTGTCATTACATCAAAAATGATAATTACAAGTTAAAACATAAATGAAATTACAAAATCCTATCTATACAGCTTCTGTTAGACTCCTGACTTAAGTTTCATCACCCTATTCTTCAGACGGGCTCCTGACTTGCAATTTCATCACTTGTTTCTTGGTCTTCAATTGCTTCACTTTGTTGCTTAACTTTCCATTTATTCGCCCTGTGCTTCAGGCAGGCTTCTAACTTGCCATTTAATCACCCTGTTCTTCAGGAGGGCTCCTGACTTTCAATTTCATCACCCTATTCTTCAGGCGGGCTCCTGACTTTCAATTTCATCACCCTATTCTTCAGGCGGGCTCCTGAAACCAAAATCAAAACTAGAACGAAAATTAATCAAAATCAAAACTAGAACTAAAACAATCCCACACAAAGATTATCATAAGGCAGTATTTCATTTTTGAAAGTGTGGTCACATTTTTCAGGAGGGATCCGAACAGGAAGTAAAATCCCGTTTTTCAGGAGGGTCTTGAACAGAAAGTAAAATTCCATTTTCCAGGAGGGTCCTGAACAGAAAGTAAAATCCCATTTTTCAGGAGGGTCCTGAACAGAAAGTAAAATCCCATTTTTTCAGAAGGGTCCTGATCAGAAAGCAAAATCCCATTTTTCAGGAGGGTCCTGAACAGAAAGTAAAATCTCATTTTTCAGGAGGGTCCTGAACATAAAGTAAAATCCCATTTTCCTGGAGGGTCCTGAACATAAAGTAAAATCCCATTCTTCATGAGGTTCTTGAACTGAAAGTAAAATCCCATTTTTCAGGAGGTCCTGAACAGAAAGTAAAATCCCATTTTTTCAGGAGAGTCATGAACATAAAGTAAAATCCCATTTTTCAGGAGGGTCCTGAACAGAAAGTAAATTCCCATTTTTCAGGAGGGTCCTGAACAGAAAGTAAAATCCCATTTTTCAGGAAATCCCATTTTTTAGGAGGGACCGAAACTGAAAGTAAATTCACATTTTCCAGGAGGGTCCTGAACATAAGTAAAATCCCATTTTTCAGGAGGGTCCTGAACATAAAGTAAATTTCCATTTTTTCAGGAGGGTCCTGAACTGAAAGTAAATTTCCATTTTCCAGGAGGGTCCTGAATATAAGTAAAATCCCATTTTTCAGGAGGGTCCTGAACAGAAAGTAAAATCCCATTTTTCAGGAGGGCCCTGAACAGAAGGTAAAGTCCCATTTTTCAGGAGGGTCCTGAATAGAAAGTAAAATCCCATTTTTCAGGAGGGTCCTGAACAGAAAGTAATATCCCATTTTCCAGGAGGGTCCTGAACAGAAAGTAAAATCCCATTTTTCAGGAGGGTCCTGAACAGAAAGTAATATCCCATGGATGTGCATTTTCAATGGTAGCTGAATTAAGTGAAGCGAATTCGCCCCTATTTCAACAAAGAAAATTTGTCAGTTAAAAACTTAGTGGTGGCTTGTAGCTCTTGGCTTGTCAGGTATCTACCCCGGCACTCGTTCCTTTCATCTTTGTTCCAAATCGCTGACACATGCCCTGTCTTGCCGCATCATTGACCCGGATCCATATTGAGGGAAATGAGTTCTGACTCGAACAATGGGTTTCCATTTTGCCATGCCTATGATGTGCACCCTTTTTCCCAAATCTGAATGCTTCCACGAATCCAACAGTCTGTCGGTTGATAGACTTCCTTTTCTTCGTGTTGAATTACGATCATATTTCTTTCATATGCTGGTCCTTGGCTTTTCCTCATATAATTGGAAAGACTGGTAATAAATTTTGAAATCCTTTCTCGCTTGTTTTGACACAGACTTGACTTAAAATGTAAAGAAATGATGGTGACTTTTATTTTGATAAATGACATAAAAAGACAAAAAGCATGAATATGTAAATGAAAGAAAAGGGCAATGTCCCATATTCAAAAAGGAAACTTATCTGAATACGGCAACCAACTCCAATGAGTATGACATGCATTTTGGATTAAGCTGCCTGATCTTCCTATCCAAACTCCCCATTTGTTGTTGAGCTCGTGACTTTGCCGCTGAGCCGCTTCTTCAAATCCATTGGACTCATACATCACATTCAATTGACGACATCTTAGAATACTTTCGCCAACAAATCTCTTTCTTTTCAGTTTTCACTTTTCTCTTGAACTCGCCATCGCCTTACGGTGCCCGTGAGGATTTTCACCAATAAGACTCTCTCATTTTTATTTCTCTCCACTCACCATCGCCTTATGGAGCCTGCGAGGGTTTTCACCAATAAGACTCTCTTATTTTCATTTCTCTCAACTCACCATCGCCTTATGATGCCCGCGGGGGTTTTCACCAATAAGACACTCATTTTGTATTTCTTTCCTGATTTCTTATGCTGAGGGAGACAAGTGGTACCTTACCATGTATCATCATATCCATTGCATGCTTAGCATTAACATTATCAAAAATTGATCTGAAGGACTTTCTTTGGTTGTAGCTTGGCTTTCGGATAAGGTTAGAAAAGGATGGCAAGAGGTTCAAACGACACTTGAAGTGGGGGTGGGACTTACAACTTTTGGAATCGACTCAAACAACATATTAACTCATGCCCCAATTTTTGTTGATTGGGTGACTCTAAAATATTTATTTGGGTGGACCGAGCCCGAAATAGGGCAACCTACGTATCTCACTCCCGAGAGAGGAGAATCAAGTCGCACGTAGTTCCATAGCTTGTTCTTTGTTTAGATTTGATTTTTGATGATTTTTTTTCAAACTCTTTCTTTTATTCTTATTTTCTTGACATTTATCTTTGACTCTATTTTGATTCCAAAAGAGGGATATGAATGAAAAAATAAAACGAAGCTCAAACGGGTAAACAAAGGATGACACAATGTTTGGATAGAAGAATAAAATGCCTTCATCATATCAATCTTCAAAAATGCAAGTACTAAACATGCAATAAAATCAACAAAGGATAAAATATCATACATAATATCTTTTGACCGCATCAGCATTGATAGACATTTATGCCATTTTGCCTTAACTATATGTCAAATATAAGTCTCCATTGGGCAACACTTTCTTCACAACGAAGGGACCTTGCCAGTTAGGGGAGAACTTGCCTTTCGCTTCAACCTGGTGAGGAAGGATACGTCTCAATACCAACTGACCAACTTCAAAATTCCTGGGATGGACCTTTTTGTTATACGCTCGAGCCATCCTCCTCTGATACAACTGGCCATGACATACAGACGTTAGCCTTTTCTCCTTAATCAAACTCAAATGTTCCAGTCAGGTTTTGACCCATTCATCATCATCAATCTCTGCTTCTACAATGACTCGAAGAGAGGGAATTTCAACTTTTACAGGGATGACTGCTTCTGTCCCATACACCAATAAATATGGAGTTGCCCCTGTTGAAGTGCAAACAGTGGTGCGATAACCTAGCAATGTAAACGACAACTTTTCATGCCACTGTCTAGACCCTTGTACCATTTTTCGCAGTATTTTTTTTATATTCTTATTGGCGGCTTGTACAACACCATTGGCCTTTGGGCGATATGGAGTAGAATTTCGATGTGTGATCTTAAACTGTTGACACACTTCTTGCATCATATAACTATTGAGATTGGCAGCATTGTCTGTAATGATCATCTTAGGAATTCTAAACCTACAAATGATGTTGGCATGAACAAAATCTACCACAACCTTCTTTGTCACTGACTTGAAAGTTACTGCTTATACCCACTTTGTGGAGTAATCAATGGCTACCAAAATGAATCAATGTCTATTTGATGCCTTCGGCTCAATCGATCCCATCACATCCATTCCCCAAGCCACAAACGGCCATAGAGTGGCCATTTCATGCAACTCAGCAAGAGGAGAATTTATCAGATCACCGTGTACCTGACATTGATGACACTTTCGAACAAATCGAATAGAATCCATCTCCATAGTAAGCCAGTAATAACCTGCTCGAAGAATCTTCTTTGATAAGACATGACCGTTCATATGCGACCCGCATACTCCAGAGTGTATTTCAACCATGATTGCCGAGGCTTCTCTTGCATCTACACACCTCAAAAGTCCCAGATCCGGGGTTCTCTTATATAATATCTCCCCACTTAAGAAAAATCCACTAGCAGAATGCCTAATAGTCCTCTTTTGATCGTTGGTGGCATATGTTGGGTATTCTCCTGACTGAATGTATCGCTTGATATCCAAGAACCAGGGTTATCCATCGAGCTCTTCTTCAACCGCATTACAGTAAGCATGCTGATCATGACTCTATATATGCACAGGATCGATGTAGGCTTTATCAGGATGTTGGAGCATTGAAGACAGAGTGGCTAAAGAATCAGCAATTTCATTATGAATCCTTGGAATACTCCTAAATTTTACTAACACAAACCATTGACATAACTCTTGCAAGCATTGTCGATATGGGATGAGCTTCAAATCTCGTGTCTCCCAATCTCCTTGAATTTGATGGACGAGCAAATCCAAATCCCCCAACACCAATAATTCCTGGACTCCCATATCAACAGCTAACCTCAAACCAAGAATGCAATCTTCATACTCTGCCATGTTGTTAGTACAGTAAAATCGAAGTTGCGCTGTTACCGGGAAATGCTGTCCCGATTCAGCAAGATGATCTGCCAAGGCTTGGAATTTCATGGCGGTTCGAGTCACATATACAATGTCGAACTCGGTAAGCAATATTTTCCACTTTGCCAATCAACCTGTCGGCATAGGCTTCTGAAAGATATACTTCAAAGGATCCATGCAGAAGATGAGATAAGTAGTATAGGATGAGAGATAATGCTTCAACTTCTATGCTACCCAAGTTAGGGCACAACACATCCTTTCAAGAAGAGTATACCTGGCCTCATATGCGGTGAATTTCTTGCTAAGATAATAAATAGCCTGCTCCTTTTTGCCTGTGACATCATGTTGACCCAGGACACAATCAAAAGAATTGTCCATGACTGATAAATACAAGATCAAAGGCCTACCAGGCTCCGGTAGTACCAGCACGGGCGGATTTGACAAATATCTTTTGATTCTGTCGAATGCTTCCTGACATTCTTCAGTCCATCCTACCGCAACACTCTTTTTCAGCAACCAGAATATGGGCTCACAAATGGTTGTGAGTTGAGCAATAAACCTGCTAATGTAGTTCAGTCTACCAAGCAAACTCATCACCTCCGTCCTATTCTTAGGCGGGGGCAAATCCTGAATGGCTTTGATTTTTGAGGGATCCAATTCAATCCCCCGACGGCTGACCACAAACCCCAACAGCTTTCTAGACGAAACTCCAAATACACATTTTGCCGGGTTGAGTTTGAGATTATACCTGCGAAGCTTTTCAAAGAACTTTCTTAAATCTTTAACATAGAAGGCCCGACTTTTTGACTTAATAATCACATCATCCACGTATACCTCAATCTCCTTATGCATCATATCATGAAACATAGTGGTCATGGATCTCATGTATGTTGCTCCCGCATTATTCAAACCGAACGACATCACTCGATAACAATAGGTCCCCCATGGTGTGATAAAAGATGTCCTCTTCGCGTCTTCATCATCCATAATGATCTGGTGATATCCGGTATAGAAATCCACAAAAGAGGCAACCTCGTGTTTAGCACAGTTGTCTAAAAAAATATGGATGTTGGGTAGTGGAAAATCATCTTTCGGACTTGCTCTGATCAAATCACGGTAATCAACACATACTCGAATTTTGCCATCTTTCTTTGGTACGGGAACAACATTGGATAACCACATGGGATAACGAGCCACTCGAATTACTTTGGCTTCAAGTTGTTTTATGATTTCCTCTTTTATTTTAATACTTACATCAGTTTTAAACTTCCTCAACTTCTGTTTGACAGGAGGGAATGCAGGATCGGTTGGCAATTTGTGAGCCACTAATTCAGTGCTTAAACCAGGCATATCATCATAGGACCATGCAAAAACATCTTTATAATCAATTAATTCTTGAATCACTCCATCTTTTAGCTGTGGCAGAGCATGTACACTAATTTTAGTTTCCCTTACATCTTCTTGGTTTCCTAGATTTATTGGCTCAGTCTCATTCAAATTAGGATTCGGTTTGTCTTCGAACTGTTCCAAGTCTTTGCTTATTTCTTCTAGTGCTTCTTATTCATCATATTCTCCTTCCTGTTCATTACATCTTGATTAGTTTGGATTTTAAGATCAGGCTGAAATTTCGCATGCATGTCATGCCATTAGAATCAGCATAAAGAGAACTGTATAAAAAAAGAAAAACAAAATATATTAGACACGAAACAAAAGGGACATTGCATTTCATTACATAAAAAGATAGAAGGGTTTAAACATAGATGCCAACATAACATAAACAAACTAAAATCTGAATTACAACCCTGAAATAACTCGGATAAACATAAAGAAAAACAAAATAAACTACCAAAACTCCCTCCTGACGGGGAGAGGAGTGACTTCCCAATTATTGAGCTGGACAACTGGACCTATGAATTGCATGTCTTACATACTGGTACCTTCTCCTGCTTCAACCTTATCAACTTCAATAAAAAGGTTCTGGCAGTCATCAACCAATTCAACTTCAAATTCCACATGCTTTGTGACACCGCTCTTAACAAATGATTCACTGAGTAGTGGCATTGGGCGAGGGAGTGACAATGTTTCCTTTTCCCTTCCCTTGGATTTCTTCAGATCTTCAGCCGTAGGCTCAAATCCCAGACCAAGCGTGCCCACATTCTTACTCGGACATATGGGAAGAACTATACCGTGCAGAGACGCTCCCAAACCCTTTCCTGGCTCAAATCCATATTTCCAAAGTTCACTAACCATCATGATAGAAGTGGAAGACAATTGCGGTCCCGGTATAACCTACCATTCAAGGATACGATTCACTGGCACTGTATCAAAAATTTGATAGACGAATATCTCCTCTACGTTATTTGCTTCAATAAGAGACAAAGGAGAATCTTCGCAGGCGGACCAATCTCCTTCACCGTGAATAACCACTTCTTGCCTGTCATGCTTAAACTTAATCATTTGGTGCAGTGTAGATGCAACCGCCTTGGCCTTGTGGATCCACGGCCTTCCCAACAGCAGATTGTAAGGGGAGTCTATATTCAATACTTGAAACTCTATGGCGAACTCAACAGGCCCTATGATCAACATTAGTGCTATTTCGCCAATGGAGTTTGATTTTTCACCATCGAAAGCCCTGACACATACATTGTTGGGCCTGATCCTCTCAGCACCAATATTCAACTTTTGCAAAGTAGAAATATGGCAGATATTTTCACCTGAACCTCCGTCAATCATAACATGAGTGACATAGAAATCTTCGCACTTCACTGTAATGTAAAGGCCCCGGTTATGACCTGTACCTTTAACAGGCAATTCATCGTCAGAAAAGCTGATCCGATTGACCTCAAAGATTTTTCCAACCATTTTCTCAAGATGATTTACTGTAATCTCCCTAGGAACATATGCTTCATGTAATACCTTCAGTAAAATATCATGATGTTCCTTTGAGTGCAACAACAAAGCTAAAAGGGAAATTTGAGCAGGGGTTTTCTTCAACTGGTCTATTATTGAATACTCCGGCAATTTCATCTTTTTCAAAAATTCTTCGGCTTTTTTTTTGGTGATAAGTTTTTTGATAGATGACGGTCCACTCACCATTGGCTTGGACTTTCTGAAACTTTCAGGCATGAAGCATCTCCCTAACCGAGTCAAACACCTACCTCATCTACATCTTCCACTACTTCATTCAAGTGATAGGTCATCACAGTCCGCCCATAATTCCAGGTAACCCTTTTTGTATCATCTATCGGAGGTTGGGTCATCGTTTTGAGGACAATAGGCGCTTCCAGTGCTCCTTTCACCGTCAAGATGGGCTGACTCAAAGCTCCTACCACTGTCAACTTAGGTTTATCCTGATTTAAATCAACATACCTTCTGTCACCTTGTACTGTGATCAGGGGTTTCTTTGTGCTTTCTTGGGCTTTATCTTCTCTCATTCCTTCTTGGCTCAATGACATTGCTTTCAAAGACTCTGCTACATTCACTGATTTCTCCTCAATGTTCTGTATCTTGACAATAGGCTTATAACACCTTGAAGACTCTTTCCCATCATATATCAATTCTAACATATTGGTTTTAGCATGGGTTGGTAGCGGATTCTGGTTAATGTTTGGACCCTCCGGGGCCTGGACAAGCATCTGATTTGTGTCAATTAAATCTTGGATAGCTCTCTTTAAATGCCAGGATTTCTCGATATCATGGCCTGGCATATCAGAACAGTACGCACACCTTAAAGAATAATCGAGATTCCTCGGCGGTGGATTTAAAAGCCTTCCTTGAATTGGGCTTAAGACCTTCAACTTTCTCAACCTATCAAACAGGCTAGCATATGAATCCTCAAGAGGTGTGAATTGATTTTTGACCGCCTTCTCTTTCTTATACTCAGGCCTAGGTTGAAAACTGGGTCTGGAGGGGTTTTGGTAATTAGGTGGAGCGGATGGGCGATTTTGTGGAGATTGTACGCACCATTGCGGGTAAGAAGGGGTTTGGGCATATGGCTGCGCTATATACTAGGTACGGGGGTGGTGGAATGGAATATAAAGGATTTTGTGGAGGGTAGTAATGGTGGGGAGGAGTATATGGAGCTTGGACGTAGACTTGGGCTTGGGCTTGGGGATAGGGGCGAGGTGGTCTTTTGGGATAGGAATGGGTTCCAGCTATGACAAACGCCACATCCTCTTTCTTCTTTTTACCTCCGAATGCGCCAGATCCACGTTGAATCGCATGTGTGGTGGCTTTCAATGCGGAAAAACTCACTATTCGGCCGGTCTTGATTCCGTCCTCTATCATCTCCCCTATTTTGAGGACTTCAATAAAAGACTTTCCCATTGCCGAAAGTAAATGTTAAAAATAGGTCTCATCCTGTGCCTGAATGAAAGCCTCTACCAACTTACTTTCTTTCATTGGAGGCTTTACCCTGGCGTCTTGTTCACGCCACCTTATCGCGTATTCCCTAAAACCTTCAATGTTTTTCTTCTTCATGTTGACCAAAGATTTTTCGTCCGGAATCAGGTCGATGTTATACTGAAAATATTGCACAAACTCAGAAGCTAAGTCATCCCAGTTGTTCCACTTGTCGATATCTTGATCGATAAACCATTCTGAAGCCAGATCAGAAAGACTTTCACCAAAGAAAGCCATGAGCAGCTCTTCCCTTCCTCCTGCCGCCCTCAATTGGTTGCAATAACGTCTCAAGTGTGCCACGGGATCACCGTGCCCTGCATACTTCTCGAACTTGGGCATTTTAAAATTGAGGGGAAGGTTGATGTCTGGGAACATGCAAAGATCTTTATAGGAAACACTCTTATAACCTCCGATTCCCTGCAAATTCCTCATGGCCTGTTCTAAAATTTTCAACTTCTGCGCTATGACTTCCTGTTCCTCTGTTGCGACCGGTTTCTCCATATCAAATAGAAATGCAGGTGGCTGAGTGTACCCATACGGTTAATTCATTCTCAAAGTAGGCTCCGGGGAATAATACTGACTATATGGAACCTTCAATACTGGCTCACTGGCAGACCGAGGAAGCCCCATTGTCGGACGCACAACATATGTGGGAGCTTCAGGTGGTGGTACAGCCACGAATACCGGTGTGATCGGTGGCGCCGGCTGAGCAGCGGGTCTTGATTGGGGAGCTGCCAAGGGAACACCTGAATTTCCAGGATAATAATGTCGCGGAGTGAATCCTGGCGCATGCTCAGGTGACTCAGTAGGAGCAGAGAATTGCGCCTGAGAGAGCGGTGGGCAATTGGAGATATTCCCAAGACCTTTAGGGAGCGGAGGAGGATACATTCCGCTGGCCCATGTCCGGTGCAAATCTATCAATTTTTGCCTGATCCTTACTACCTTATCATTGTGTTCTGAACTTTCTTCCCTGTGATCCTGATCCGGGTCTATGAGCGAATTTTCAATCTCCCTGCTAGCCATGGCAAGCTTTGCTTTGGATCTAGTGAAGTATGGGTGACTATCCAGAGTGTTGCAAACCTACCACTGTTATCTGAAAGAACATGCTCATCAAAGACGACATTCATTAGGATTAAGGCACACAACAAGCATGGGAATCACATTGGTAAAATTGTCCTAAATTCATGTTCATTTCTACCAGCTTTTGAGGGTACCGAGGTCATTTTAACATCATCCCGATTTTTATCTACACTTTTTTTTGTATCAATCTTTGTTCTTTCCCTTTTTTTGTCTCATCATCCTTTCTTCCTTTTCTTCTCTCGCTATCTACCTTCATTTTATCATTCTTTATGGCTTTAGTTTTTTTCTTTAAAAGAGGAAAAATAATGAAAAACAACGAAACAAAATGATTAGATAGAACCCAAAAGTAGGTTGCCTACGTATCATGTTGTACATAAATCAGATCTTGCGTAGTTCGGGCCGCATATGCATAAACATCACATAATTGAAGTTTTATTTTCTTTACGACAAACGAAAACAAACAAACAAAAGAAAGACGTAACATCACAACATTTTGATGAAAGAAACAACAAAAACATACAAAGAATTTAGGACCACTTTAAAACTAAACAACAAATACAAAACAACATTCTAGACCCTAAGACGACATATGTGAAATTACTAATAAAGACCCTAATATCAAAAACAACTTGACTTCAACTTAAAGCAGACACCACCCTACAATGACAGAAACATAAAAGACTCAAACTGAATAAAGATAAGAAATGCTCTTTCAGAATGGTGCTCTGCGTGATGACCCTGGCTGAGATGGACCTGCCTGTGAAGTTCTCTTTCTCCCATTCAAACTTTGTAGCATATCCTGTAAAGACACCCTGATATTTGGGAAGAAGCTTCTGGCTCGTATTCCCGCCTCATGAGGAGTGCACTTGAAAAGATTTTTCTGACACCTTTCTACAGTCTTGAACAAATCTACTAACTGAACTCTCAATGTCTCCACTTTGGACCCCGCACTTTTATCCTGATGGTCATCAACTATGCATTCTTCCTGTATTTTCCCTCTAAGATGCGCTGGTGAGGGTTGGCTGATACCCCGAGGGATAGATTGAAGCCAAACCCCATATCCTTGAGTGTACCCCGGATTATCCAAACTTTCTTTGAGAGTGTCCACACCTAGCTCTGTTGCATGCTTCCAGAACTGCTCGTATCTGCTCTCACCTAAGGCTTGGTCCTTGAAGTACTCAACATATTTTAGAAGATCCACTACTGGTGGCACGTCCTGCGGCCTACCCAACTGGCGCATTACCCTAGAAGGACTGTATGACCTAATGCAATTGAGCCCTAACATAACTAGAAGGAGCTGCATCTGACAACCAAACAAGATTATCTTTGGTCGAAGCCACAGATAAGTCCACAAAATGTTATCCTCGGTTCTTGACTCAAGAAATTCAATCCAAGCGTCGACTCCCACGGGTAAGGAGAATTTATCCAAACGCAACCTGAGGTCCATGGCTTTCACTCGATTGGGAATACAATGATCAACCACGTCTGGTCTAACTAAAGAAGGCGCATGCAAATGCTCCATTATCCATCACTGCAATATCAGGTTACTGCCCTCGAAAAATCCTATACCCCCTTCACTTCGGTTAAAGCTTTATATATTTCTGCTATGATCATGGGTATTAGAGTGAACCTGCCCTTTTGATTAATGACCTTGCCCTTTTGATTAGTGCCCTTGTCATTTTGATCCTTATGAAATAGAGCCATCACCACAGATTGCAAATGTGTATTAATACTTCTTTCTTCTAGTGGAAACACTAAAGTACCTAACAAAGCGAGGGTGAAGACTTCGAGACGCTTTCTCTCCCACTTCTCCTTAGTCACATGAAATTCATCCCAAAAGCAATCAAATCCTTCCGAGGGCCCGAATCTAGCGAACAAAAAATCGAAGGAAACCCACGAATCACTTAAACAACCCAAATGCATACCCTTACTTTTTAAACCACAAGACTGCAAAAACCTCACGCCAGTATGATTTCGTGCTCGAATCATATCTTTCTCGATATAGGGCAAATGCAACAAACCGGATATTTCTGCCAAAGTAGGAGTCATTTCACATTCCCTAAACCTGAACACCAAACTACTTGGATCCCAAAAGGTCAACACAACCTCTATTAAATCTGGACGAGGGGTAACATGCAGAAGTTCCGTAAGATCACCTAATATTTTAATCAGTTTTTGCTGATCAACATAGTTTAACATTTCCCACCACTTGATTAACTTTTTAGGCACCTTGAAAACCATCAGGACTCTAGACTTGGTGGACAAATCCATCTTGTAATAACACATAAGACGTTATCTCAAAAATTCGATAGGAGTAGAAGATTCCCAACCCTTGGGATTTTTGATGCAGACATATGTCGATGGGACAGACCACTTCATGACTCCAATTTGCCGAACAGAAGTACTGAGTAAAATCAATCTACTTGGATAACAACTCTAGATTACGGGGCGAGAGACCTAGTCTAATAATAAGACAAAGGCCAACACAAAGATTACCAGACCCACCGAGGATTGCCTACGTATCCCAACCCGAGGGAAGGGAATCAGGTATGCGTAGTTCATCCAGATTGGACAATTAACGATTAACTAATAAATTGACCCTAACTTAAGAGACACAACCCAAAACAAAAGAATAAAAACTTATTTTTTTTATTTTCAACTAGACACTTCAACTAAGACTGACACCACCAATTTTGAAGAAAAATCTTTTTGGTATTTTTTCTTTTGACAAACAAGTAGAAAAGGCAGACAAAACTTTTTTTATTTTTTTATTTTTGAACTTACGGTACTTTGATAAGATAAATGCAAAACGTAAAAAAAGTCTTTTTGAGTTTTTAGATTGTGAAGAACAAAAGCCATAAAGAACTCTAAAATAAACTACGACACCCCTTTTGATTCATTCTTTTCTACTCACTTTTTCTATTTTTTTTGTTTTTTTTTTCGTTTTCACTTTTTGCCTACGCACCTTACTCCTAACAATTTTTTTTTTCAAATCAGTCCGTCAAATGACTACATTACCCTTAAAGATGCAACAGTTAGCACGTAGGGATGCTTTAGAGGTGAGTCTCCTACAAAGGGACATGTGGGTCCTGCTAGGTCTCAGTATGATGCACATAAGCATGACCTAAAGGCTGAACTACGTTGCGGTTCACTAACAAGGCTGTTCGGGGAAGCGTATGGTCGATAGTGGCTGCTTTGCTTTCCACCTACTCCATAACACCGATGGGTCCCCCCCTAAAACAAGGGTGACTCAACTAGAGGTCGTGTACAACACATGTACTACGGACTTGATGCAGAAAGAAGGCCTGGGGGTAGACACATGATGCCAGATATAAAAGCAGTAACATATGAGATAAATAATGTACACAAAGAGCACGAGAACGCACAACAGTGATAACAATAACACAAAAAATAATCACAAACAATGTTTATACACCCATAATGCCAAACAAAGCCGATATGACTCCAAAAAAAGCTCGGATTCTGAAACAGTCCCCAGCAGAGTCGCCAGAGCTGTCACATCCCTTTTTTAACTCCAAAGATAAATTCTAAAGTTCGAAAGGGTTTTATTATTAAAGTGACCAAAAATTAAAATTTTATTTTTGAAAAAGGATTATTAACATTTTTTATTCAGAGTCGTCACTTGACATAATTCGGTGTGCCAAGTAACCTTTGAAAGATCCTTTTCAAAATAGTTTGACTGTAAAAAACTGATCTGAGAACAGAGATTCCGGTTAAGGAATTCTGTTGATTGAGGGGAAGGTGTTAGGCATCCCTCGGTCCCGTGGTTAGACCACGGTCGCTAGGTGGAGCGTATCGGCTAATTTGACATTATGAATATATAAACCACACCAAACCACACAAAAAAATCAATCAAACAAACAAACAAAACAAATCAAAAATTATAGTGTCCAGTTCGATTATTACAATCCCGAAATAGAAAAGTGCGAAAATATAAACCTACTCTATTCTATGCTAATTCTAAACTACACTCCATTTCTTTCTCCACCCGATGTTCCAGGCATTGATCGTGCGTCGTCTTCAAGTACATGATACTTTGGGGCATTCCCCGGATAAATCAATACAAATCCTCCGGGGCATTCCCCGGCTAAATAAATACAATAGATCCCAATGCATAAATCAAAACCATTCCACAAAAACACAGATCGAATATTCCATCAATCCACAATCCCTAAATTCGCCTACCCGACCTATGTTGCCTATCAAGCTTTTGATTTAAAATGATTCTATCAAATTCATGCTTAATCCAAATTAAATAAAATGACACCGGCCCAAAGTTTAACTACATTCAACTTTTAACAACTTCTTATTCCCACCCCAAAATTCTCTTCTCTATCAATAGCACAGTTAAAACTAAACAAATTTGTTCCTCATATCCTTAAAATTATATCAACAAGCTCATGACCATAACATCGACGACATCAACAAAACATCCAACAATCAGAATAGACCAACACATAGTCATAGCCAATTCAAACAACCAAGACGAAGAAAAGGAAATGAGTTTAAGAAATAGACCTCAATAGAACTTGTTGTCGTCGTTGGTAATAAAGAAGACCAAAATACCCAAATGGAGAACCTCGACAGCAAACCTCAAACCGAACTCGAATCCACCTCCGTGTCACAAATCAAAACTCGCTACGGATCTCAACGAAATGATTGAGATAATCGGTGCTACGAACCCACAACAGAAAACCCCAAAGCAGAATTCCTATACCCAAGACTGCGTGTAAACTAGACCCCAAGCTCAATCAATTTTGACAAAACATAAACTCACACCGAGTAGGTGAGGACGATCGGTGTTCTTTAGCTGGTTGGGACACCCTCCAGCCGGATTCGATCAGAATAGAATGAGACCGCTCGAGTTACGTCGCTCCGATTGCTGGCTTAGATTCGAATTAGAGTGGGACTGGGGGTCGTAGTTTCGCATCGTCGGAGCTCCGGCGAGCTCGGAAAATAATGAAAACCACAAAAAAAAGACTAGACTCCAACTGCTCTCAGGAGAAACTCACCGAAGCAGTTCCCTTTTCCCTGATTCCCTCTTTTGTCCTCTCTCATCTTACTATATCTCTCTCCGATCGTGTGGGATTTAGTGATTATGCGAAGGAAAAAAAGAAACAAAAACCCAATTCAAAAAAATGGTCATCCCCTGTATTTTTATGATCTGTGAGAGGAAAAAAAATGAAGAAGAAGAAGCCCCCCAATATATGTGTATGCTGTGTAAGTATGGTTGTGCAAATCAGGCCATAAAAATGGTGGTGGAGGTGTGTATGTCGTGAGTATAAGAATCGAGGAGTGTGTGCTTCTATGGAGTGAAAAAAATGGAAGCCCCTCTATCAATTTGGAAGGATAAAGATGAAAAAGGAATCCCCCTCTGTATGTATTAGTGTAGGTATATAAAGAAAAAGGGAAACTTTCCCCTCTCTCCAATCACGTGGGCTCCTTTGTTATATATGATGGAAAAAGAATGAGTACTCCCTTCCTGGAAGGTTCCTCTTATTTTTGTTTTTAGTCCATGTTTCTTTCTTTGTGGACAAGAAAAAGGAAATGGGGGGGAGGGTCACGTGGAGGGTAGGGTAGGTGAGGGTAGGGGTATGGGGTAGGGTAGGTTGTTAGGATGAGGTGTAAAGTTGGTTAGGGGTTTGTTTAAAGTTGTTATTTTTTTTGTATTTTGTGAGGGTATAATAACATGGATGAGGGTACATGGTAGGATAAGGTAAAATTGGGTAAATTAATCTTTCGGAGGGACAAAATTACGTGTCTACACCCAAGAGTTTGGTGTGGGTTGTCTATGATTACGGGTTTGTTCTTGTGAATATGAGTAATGAAAAAGATAAAGTGAATAAAGAGAAATAGTGATGTATTAGCGTCGGATTGTGGTTGATTGTGTGAATTAATAAGGCTAGAATATGTTAATAGGGAATATAATATTGATGGAGTTGGAAGAATAGCTGGATGATGTAAGTTATATAGGTAATGAAATAATGTTATTACAACCTTAGTTGAATTATATTACATTCAAAATGTCATGATTTATTTTCCTTAATTTTATTTTATGATTATATGAACTAACACGATCGGCCGATGATGCCTACCAGTACGTGTGGTTGTACTGACCCTACTATTCTACATTCCTTTTTGGAGTGTAGACTGGATGCAGGTTAGTTGCAGTTACCAGATGGATGACGATATTCAACACTAACTTCTGCACTTTCTTCCTGGTAGATGTTAGAGTCTTTGTATTATTTATTTTATTGTCAGTCTCTTTTGTAGTAGATAGATCTTGTACATTTCTGATCAAGTCTTGGAATAGTGAATGACACTTGTAAGAAGTTTTAAAAATAATTTATTTATTTAATATTTAATTTACCTTATTATATTTAATCTAGTATTCCCTTAAAATAGAAGTCTTACGCATATTTTTAGTTGGGTAATAAGGGTTCTCCTAGTTACTTAGAATAGCGTATGTGCCCGCACGATCCGTTAGTCTGGATCGTGACACCAACACCCCAAAAAATACTCCTTATAGCGAAATTAAGTAGCCGTTTAACCATGAAAATTACTTTTTTCTGGAGTTGGAGTTGGAGTTGATGATGAAGATGGAGTTGGAGTTGTGTTTGGGAATGTCTTTTTGAAAAAAAAAATTAGACTTTTGAAAAATCTTTTTTAAATATGATTTTATGCCCTCATCTTTTAAAAATTATCAAAATCACTCAACTACTAATTTACCTACTAACATACAACCAAATATTGAGAAAATAATTTATATGTTTTCAATTGATAAATAATTAACAACAAACTAATTATTATGATTGTTATTCTTCTAAAATTTGAATAAAACTATCATAAGCACGAGTTAAATAAGTTTATCTAACCATAATCGATTGAATAGAGAAAATATATTTTGATAAATATGATTGATGGATATAAATATATTTTATATATTCTTAAAGTTGTTGATGAAAATTCTTAATTACTTTCACTTGAATTGATTATTTTATTGAATTTGGTCTTTATAAAAAAATTTATGGATGAATTATTTCTGAATAGATTAGTGATAATTTTTTATTTTTTTTATTGATGATATTGATTTTTCTTGAATATTATTGTATCATAAATATGGATCGTTACGTTATGTTTGATATGCGACGTTATTGATCATTTTTTAATAATTTATTAAAATCATAATAGCTATTATATGACATATACAGAAAATTAGAATGACAAGAAAAAAATATTAAATTTCTCACTTATAAATAACATAATGTACTAGGCCTAATATTCTATAATATAGTTCATTCAAAAAAAATTTGATATATTTTCGCCATAGATTGCCATTTATTACTTTTTACTTCACGTTAGTAAATTTTGGTTAAAAGAATAAAAAGAGATTAAAATATTTGTTACAATTAAAAATGATGTTGTACCATAGAAAACAAATAACAATTTTTTTCTTGGTGGTTGGTTGTAGTTATAAGAGGGGTTTGTGTAAAAATTTAAAGATTGGAGTTATATGAAATAATAATGAAAGTTGGAAATGGAAGTGAAAAATTCTGAAAACAACAAAAAGTTGTTTTCACCTTTTGGAATCCAACTCCAGAATAATTTTCTAAATTTTCATGGTCAAACACCACAATTTCCGAAAAAGTGAAAAAAAATTAAAAAAAACCGAAAAAAAGAATAAAAAATATTATGGCCAAACGGGCCCTAAATAACTTTTGACATGATATCTATCGAACCAAATAAAAATACTAATAAACAATCTAAATAGTTGCATGTATTTGACTTACGGGTCGGCCCACGGGCTAGCCCAACCCATATTGCTCAAGCCCCATGAGCCACGTGCTTATCCAGGGTGGGCTTAAAAGTCTTGTTCTTAAATGGGCTGCAAAAACTGAAGTCTAACTCCATTAAATTACTGGTCGGGTCGGGCCGACCCATATTGACGGCTCTAGTTAGGATGAGCATAATTATTGTGAATCCAGTTATTATTACTTTAATTGTCTTGAATTAGCTATCGTGTTTTCCTTTTTAAAAGTCGACTTAAATAATTTTCAAAGCTAAATTGAATTAGATTGATTCAATACTTTACATTTAAATTTAGTGTTAAATAAAACTAAATGATAAATACTCGAAGCTGAAGCCTTTTACATGTCAATTTGATGAGAAAATATAATTTAAAATACTAGTCAAAGTTCACCCAATTTGACAGTAGGAAAGCAAAATACGATGATTAATATTTAATAAAGAAATTATATATTAATTTAAGATTTGTTGTAGGAAGTAAAAATTCTTAAACTTCACATCATGAGTTCGTCTTTGTATCTGCCCTTTCAATAAAAAGTTTTAATGTTAGAACAAGTAAGAGTTTCATCAAAAATATAATATGAAAGTTGGTCGCATTATAGATTTATGTTAAAATTTTGATTGATTGAAGGTTAAATTCTCAGATTATATACTATTATAAATCACTGTATCGGAGCTCGTAAACCTAAGACACTAGGTATCAACAAAATATGCAACTTCACCACCAAAGGATGTGGTGTAGCAGATGGGGCTGCTCCTCCCTTAACCAGAAGTCACGTTCGAGCCCTAGGTATGGAAATCTATTTAAGTGTCTTTTTCTTATTATGTTTTCTTTTAAAAGTGGGAAACATAATTGAGTATTAGGTGGGCCAAATAATCCATAATTATTATTGTTTCATGGCCCACTGTCGATTTAAACGTCGACTAAGTTTGATTGCGCATTGGAGCTAGGATCTACTTTGGACGACTTAGACGTCGACTAATTCTGATCGCGCATTGGATCGGAGGACCTAATTTGGGTGACTTAGACTCCGACTAATTCTGATCGCGCATTGGATCGGAGGACCTAATTTGGGCGACTTAGACGCCGACTAATTCTGATTGCGCATTGGAGAATCTATTTTGGGCGACTTAGATGTCGACTAATTTTGATCGCACATTAGAGGACCTATTTTGGGCGATTTGGATGTCGACTAATTCGGATCGCGCATTGGAAGACCTATTTTGGGACACTTAGACTTCGACTAATTCGGATCGCACATTGGAGGACCTATTTTGGGTGACTTAGACGTCGACTAATTCTTATCGCGCATTGGAGGATCTATTTTGGGCGACTTAGACGATGACTAA
This sequence comes from Capsicum pubescens, assembly GCA_030864215.1. Lineage (NCBI taxonomy): Eukaryota > Viridiplantae > Streptophyta > Magnoliopsida > Solanales > Solanaceae > Capsicum > Capsicum pubescens. Next base: position 293,428,275 of record CM061549.1, read on the forward strand.
TTCTGATTGAGCATTGGAGCGAGGACATATTTTCGGTGACTTAGACGCCGACTAATTCTGATTGTGCATTGCAGGACCTATTTTGGATGACTTAGACGTCGACGCTGACTAATTCTGATCGCGCATTGGAGGATCTATTTTGGGGGATTAGACGCTGACAAATTCTGATCGCGCATTGGAGGGCCTATTTTGGGGCCCTACGCGGCGCGAATCTGAATTAGTCAGACTCCAATGTGGGTACCGGACACCGGATGGAAAATTAAAATAAAAATTCTTCAACTTTGATGTGGTCCGATGAGTGTTGAGAAACAGTACCCAAACTCTTCGGATCCCAATTCAAGTCATCGTAATAAGTAATAAATGGTATAATTGACTTGTACACGAACCATAAAAAATATAAGGAAAAATCACATAACTATACAAAGTTAGAGCCTATATTACAAAATATACCACAAGATTTTATTTTACAAAATATACCAATACAAAACTTACAAAACCTACCCCTACAATAATGCCTCAACAAATAAACAAAATAAACAGGAGCAACAACAGCAAACAAATGCTTAAAACACAACAAAACTGCATAAACAAAACCACCTAACAAGTCTTTCCCTTCCTCTTAAGCCGAAAGTGAAATCAAAAGAATCCCCAACAGAAAGTCATTATACTGAAGATGCAAATGGTCCACAATCATCAACCCAGGCAACAAAATAACCAATACCCAGATCAAAACTCTCTCTTTATAACCCAAACTCCTTGTCAATCTATAAATACCAAAAACCAACACAAAATCAAATATAATAACACTAATTCTTTGAAAAAGAAGTGTGGGTAGTGACCAATTTCGTTCGTCCCCATTTCAGTTTCTGGCGAAATCCATTGGGGATAAACGAAACAAACCTGCCGCGTGAAAATTTGGTGCAGATTTTCTTATTTTCATGCTTTTTGGATTAACCGGATTCAAAAACTACTGCTGAAGCACTACCGCTAAAACACCCCAAAATCGACCCCTATTTCAGTTGCCTGCAAAATCCACCGGGGACGAACGAAATAGACCGGTCGCGTGAGAATTTGGTGCGGTTTTTTCTTGTTTTTCATGTTGCGGCAAATACGTAATTGTTATCGGTGATATTCGATTGTAGCGGCAGAGATCGAGGTTGTTGTATCTTCTCTAGTTATTTACATATTTATGTAAATGGTATAAAAATAATGTAGAAACTGATGTTTCTATTAAACATGATATAAATATGGTATAGAAACTGGTGTTTCATATAGGTTATATATTCTGTAAATGGTATAAAAATAATGTAGAAATTGGTGTTTCTATAAACATAATATGCAATTGACATAGAAATTGGTGTCATCTAAAAATTATTTAACTATATCCTAAACATATGATATAAATATGGTATAAAAATTGGTGTTTCATAAAGGCTATGTCAAAAAACTTTTAACATTTGAATATGGTATATTTCTATGAGGTATAATTACCTTTTAAAATAATGCTATAAAAATGATATACAAATTGGTGCTCCTGTAAATATAATATGAAATTGATATAGAAATTAGTGTCCTCTAAAGATTTGTTAACTATATTCAAAAATTATAATATAAACATGGTATAGAAAGTGGTATTTCGTAAAGGTTATTTCAAAAGAACTTACGACAGTTGAATAGTTGGTAGATTTTGTAAATATAAGATACCTTTTGTAAATAAAAAATAATAGTGGTAGATTTTGTAATATAGGCTCTAAATTTGTATATTTATGTGATTTCCCCAAAATATAATTACTCAAAAAGAGAGGTAAATTGCCAAATTTTTGGATTTGTCCAGACATTAATAAAATTTAACATTATTCGAGAATTAATTTTTAAAAAATTATTTTATTGAACTAGCAACCTTTCGCCGTCTATATATTGTATTGACACTAGAAAAATTATGTCTGGTAAAATTAGTAAATACTGGATACATTTAAATAATGACCTATTCAAGTTAAATTTTTATTTTCTCATTTTGTTAATGTTTTTAATAATCTCCTCAAAAAATATTGTTTGCTTTTTAAACTGATCCACAGTTATTTTAGCACGCAAATTAAGTGTGTTCCAACAACAACGTACGCAGACTTGATAAATTTCAATAAGCACACTAAGATATTTTTATATTTTAAGTTGAATGTTATATTTATTATGTTTTTTCTATATCAGGTTAACTATAATCAAATTTGCTATTTCCAACTTGGTAAATTTCATGAGTATATATAGTAAAATATTTACTAATTTAAATTAAAATTTTAGATTTCATTGATGTGCTTGACATGCAAAATATATTTTGCGCATAAAATTGATTGCATATTTTTATATTTTAGGGTGAATATTATATTTATTACTTTTTTCTATTTCAGGTTAATTATAGTCATATTTGCTATTCCCAACTTGATAAGTTTCATGTGTATATATAGTAAAATATTTACTAATTTAAATTAAAATTCTAGATTTCATTGATGTGGTTGATATGCAAAATATTTTGAGCATAAATTGATGGCATTTCCAATTTTTACTAAGGTGAAAAGATTATTTTTCATTATCTATTTGGATAGAAATTTAATATGATGAAATTATTCATGTATATAAATTGGTTATGATATCTCTCTTCTTGTGAGTACCATTTCTCATAAAATATTTCATCAGTAATCTTTTTTCTCAAAAACTTATTCATGGAGAACAAGAAGGGTAAAGGGCGTCAAAAAATGCCGACGAAAAAGATTGAAAAGCAAGCTAATCTATATTCTAGCTTTTCAAAGCGTTGGTCGGGTTTATACAAAAAGGCTAGCAAACTTGTTACAGAATGCGACGTTGATATCGGAATGATAATGTTTTCCCCTACTGGTAAGCCTTTCTCATTTTTTCATCCTACAGTTGATGCAGTCATTTCTCGTTTTCAGAATCCTGATATGCAATTAAGTGAAAGTACTCAACTTATTGTGGCTCATGCTCGAGATAGAGTGAAACGACTCAATAGCAAGCTTGAAGAACCTGAGTATGATGAACTGATGGAAACTATTGAGGAGCTCAACGCAGAGGAACTGACCCAACTTGAAGGTTGGTTGAATATCGTTTGAATCAATTGGAAAATGAATCTTTTGGGATATGAAGTTCAAAACAAAATTCAAAATCATAGTTGAAGCATCCTAAGTTATTACTAATAGCTATATCGTTGAAAACTCTAGAAAGTTCAAATTTATATTATTGAGATGTTGATGTTTTGTTTTTCTACTATATGATTACCGTAATAATATTTGATACTGTTTCTGAAATTAATATCTCATACGTATATTCGTTGGCTAGGAGGTATCATATACATTTAGATCTATAATTTAAACTTTAATTTTGGGTTTAAGTTTTGAAATTTTATTGCAGTCCATTTGCTGTAAAACATATTACTATTACCTTTTCCCCAGGGTTCACTCGAATCCCCTTTAATGGAAAATTACACTATTTATATATGGTTAAAATTATTTTTTATGCAGTATATATAGTAGATGTTGAACTCCCTAATTTGACTCGTTCGCGTGTTTCCTTCTTTATATTTTGAACCTTCGTATTGAAAATCGGCTCCGCCACAGTTAAGTTCTGAGATTTATCATGCAGCCAATCAGCAAGTTCGGCTAAGTGAACAGTAGAACAATATTAATTTACTTAGTGTAATTCCGCAAGCAGAGTCTAGAGATCAACGCTGGCCTATTCCAAATTCCATCTCTACCACAACCTACATTGCCACAATTTTCCAAAATCACAAACTATTCCTACTCTCTTGCCACCTTCATCGAACTAATTAATTTGAATGGCGGCTCCAGAATTTTCATAAAAGGGAGTTCATCATTTACTATACATTTAAATAAATATTTGACCTTATTATAGACAATATGAGATTTAATTTGCTAACGAAGAGGTTCACCACCTAATGTCCTATGTTACATCACTATTTATAAAATATATGTTTGTTGTAACTTTTTTACATGACCATAGTTGTTCTTAGACAACTTTATGGATTTATTAAATATTGGTGTGAAGTTTAATTTGAAGATACCTATTAATTTGTACCTCAAAATTGTGATTATTACGTTTGGAATGTTTTGTATCCTTAAGCTAGTGTATCATGCAGCTAAGCAGAAAGAACAAGAATTTAAAGAAAGTTCTAATGAGTGAACAATAGAACAACAAAAACAACTATAACACATACACCCAGTGTAATTCTACGAGCAAGGTTTTGAGAGGGACGTTATGTATTGTTCTGTGGGTTTGTTACAAATAATGATACTATTGTTTACTTTTAGTGAATAATAGCATCATATAATATTTGAATATATAATAAATAAATAATCCTAAATGATTAAATATAGAACAACAAATTAAAAGGCAATGACAAAAACATACATAAAACTTTAAACTGCTAGTAATAAATCTCGAAAATCCTACAACCTAAATAAATCCTTGAACTTAATTAGCAAAATCTAAACATTTTATTGATAACTAAAACTAAAAATAATAAATAAATCTCATTTTGAGTTAAATAATTCATCCTTGTTTTCTTTTGAGTAGAGTCTGCTAAATCTCCCATTTTTTGTCTTCCTTGTCCTTTAACTTCCAAAGATCACATGTCAGCTTCGTATTTTTCTTGTGCACTCTTTTGTTGCACATTAAAATTTCCAAGGTCGTTTTCTTGCTTGCGTATTTCTACTCTTGTAACTACCAACTTTTCTACGGTCCTGTCAAGTTTTTTTCTTTGTGAGGATGACATTCTCGCGTATAGTACAATATCAAACTCGCTTCGATCAACCACTGTTGGATGGAGAAGTAACAAAGTTAATGAAAATCTAAACCAAAATATCAAATCGAAGATAGTAAATTAACGTAGATGTAAAAGCGAGGAATTAATGAACAAATTAGAAGAGTAATTTCTACATTGTCTAAGTGAACAGTAGAACAATAAGAATTCCGCAAGCAGGATTTAAACAAGACGGTGTGTATGCGACCTTACCCCCTACCTTGAGAAGATAGGCCGTTTCTTCTTCTTGCACTTTAAAATCTTCTTATGTGATTTGTTGATTGTTGAGGCTCAAGAGTAATAGTAAAGTTGAGGTTAAATCCTGTAGAGATACAGGTCATGGTTTTTTACACCTTTCTTGAGCCTGATGTTTTTCACGTAAAACTACTGTGTTCATCTTTTAATTTAGTGAACCATGTTATCTTACTTGTTCCACTGATATGCACCTATTAGAGTAAAATATTAAAATCAGTAGTGTACGCACTCTAACAAGTGGTATCAGAGAGATTGTCTTAAATAAAGCTTGTCCTAAGAAAAGATCACTATGATGAATTCCGCACCTCCTACTGGTCACAGTGAAGGTCAGTCAACTACTAGACCTCCACTCTTTGATGATTCTCATTTTATCTGGTGGAAAATTAGGATGGAAATGTTCATTCAAGGGGAAGACTATTTATTATGGGATAGGATCACTGATGGTCCCACTATTCCAATGAAGATGGTTGATGGTGAACAAGTCAAAAAGGTAAGAAGTGAATTTACTGCTGATGACTTAGTAGCATTAAAGAAAAATGGTAAAGCTAAGAACATCTTAGTATGTGGACTAGGACTGGCTGAGTACAACAGAGTGTCAAATTGTACCACTGCTAAGAAAATTTGGGATGCCCTGGTCAATGCACATGAGGGTACCTCTCAAGTAAGAAAATTCAGGATTGCTCTTCTTTTTACTGAATATGAAGCCTTTAAGATGAAAAAGAATGAATCCTTGCATGAAATGAGGACAAGGCTTATTGCTTTGATAAATGAGTTGACTTCCTTGGGAAAAGTCATCACTACTGAGAAACAAGTTGGGAAGGTGTTGAGGATACTACCAAAATTAAAATGGAATGTCAAAGTGACTATTATTAGAGAGGCAAAGGATCTCACGGGTATGACACTGGATGAACTAGTAGGGAATTTGAGGACTTATGAAATAGAAATTGATGGAACTAATGAACAAACAGCCCCCCGGGAAAGTCTTAGCTTTGAAGGCTTCTGACGGTGATAATGAAGTTGAACTTGACCAGGAATAAGTTGCTTTTGTAGACACCTAATTTCGTCCCTCCCCAATATAATTTTTACCCATTTTTACCTTATCTTACCTTGCACCCTCATCCATGTTATTATGTCCCCACAAAAATACAAAAAATAACACCCCTTAACAAATTTCCTAACAAATTTTTATTTTTGTTTTAATCCTATCCTAACAACCTCTCCAATTAAAAGTGGACACATCACCACCCCACCCCATACCCTACCTCTACCTCACTTACCCTAACTACCCATGTGATCCCCCCTCCTTTTTCTTTTCCACAAAGAAAGAATATATGGAGGACCCACCAAAATTCCCACATCATAACAAAATCCATGCCCATTATAAAAGAAAAATTCTAAGAGGAAAAAAGAGGAGGGTTTCATTCTTTGATCATCATATTCTCCACAATAACAATAATCACAAAATAATCTTCCTCACAAGAACAACAACAACAACAACAACAACAAAAAAAAAAAAGGGCGCCGGTGAATAGTAACCGGTGAACAGTAGCGCCGTGAACAGTAACGGAGTGAAAAGTGACGGTGAACGGGTCATTATTTGTCGAGTTGGATTGTTGGTGTTAAGGTTCGTCTCGAGGTTTTCGGGTGCGGACTCTCTTTATTCGAATAACATTGAGTTTGAAAGCTTCAAATTTAAGGTCCAATTCTTTCTTCTCCTTCATTTAATTCTTACGTGATTGTGATTGCGTGTGATTCGATACCGTGGTTTGTTTGTTGATGTGAACTGTTGGTGACATTTGGGTGTGTGATATGCTAAGCATGATTGGTGAATTTTTGTTATTCTCGATTGGTGGATTGCGTATTGAAATGGGTTAATCACGTGGTTGAGAATGAATTAAGGTGGGGATTAAAAATGGAGAAAAATGAATATTGATTAATTTTGATGTATTGATAATGTTGAACATGATAGAATTATGATACGTTGAACTTGGTAGGCAAACGTAGGCCGGGTAGGGAAATTTAGGAATAACGATTTGTTGGAGTGTTTGAATATGTGCGTGAATGGTACTTTCTACTTTATTGCATGAAAAGTTTAAATTGTACTCATTTGGCCGGGGAATTCCCCGAAGGATTTGTATTGATTTATCCGGGGAATTCCCCGAAGTAGCATGTACGCAAAGGAGGCTCATGATCAAGGCCCGGAACATCGGGTGGAGTTTAGTTTAGGATTAGTTTAGAATAGAATAGGTTTTATATTTCAGCACCTCTTTTATTTTGGATTGTATAATTTGAACTGAACATTATTTTGGTTTGTTTTGAATTTTGTGTGATTTGTTTATTTGCTTGTTTTGTGTGTTTATGTGGTTTGTACATTTTTAATGTCAAATTAGCCGATACGCTCCACCAAGAGACCGTGGTTGAACCACGGGATCGAGGGGTGCCTAACACCTTCCCCTCGGTCAACAGAATTCCTTAGCCGGAATCTCTGCTCGCGGATCAGTTTTTAGAGTCAAACCGTTTCAAAAAGGATTTTCCAAAGGTGACTTGGCACACCGGATTATGCCAAGTGGTGACTCTGAATAAGAAAAAAAATGTAAATAATCCTTTTTTTTCAAAACAATTTTTTCTTTTTTGTCACCTTAATAATAAAACCCTTTCGAACCATAAAATTAATTCTTTTGGAGTACGAAAAAGGGGTGTGACAGCTCTGGCGACTCTGCTGGGGATTTTTTAGAATTCGAGCTTATTTTGGAGTCGTATCGGCTTTGTTTGGCATTACGAGTGTATAAGCATTATTTGTGATTTTTGTTTGTGTTATTGTTATAACTTTTGTGCGATTTCGTGCTCTTTGTTTACAGTATTTATCTTATGTGTTACCGGTTTATATCTGGCATCATGAGTCTATCCCCAGGCCTTTTTTCTGCAACAAGTCTGTAGTACACGTGATGTACACGACCTCTAGTTGAGTCACCCTTATTTTAGGGGGGATCCGTCGGTATTATGGAGTAGGTGGAAAGGTTTCATAGCCACTATCGACCATACGCTCCCCCGAACAGCCTTGTTAGTGAACCCCAACGTAGGTTAGCCTTTAGGTCATGCTTATGTGCATCATATTGTGACCTAGCGGGGCCCACTTGGTCCTTTGTAGGAGACTCACCTCTAACACATCCCTACGTGCTAAATGTTGTATCTTTGAGGGTAATGGGGTCATTTGACGGACTGATTTGGTGAAAACATGTGTTAGAAGTAAGGTGCGTTGGCAAGAACTGTTGAAAAAATAGAGAAAAAAAGTGAAGTGAGTCGAAAAGAAGAAAAAAAGAGGGTGCCGTAGCTTTTAGTGTTCTTTATGGCTTTTGTTCTTCACAATCCGAAAAAAAAATATTTTTACCTTTTGCACTCATTTCTCAAAAATGAAAATACGAAAAGATTGTTTCTTCGTAGTTGTTGGTGTCATTTTTAGCTGAAGTGTCTAATTAAAAAAAAAACAAAAAGATTTTATTCGTTTGTCTTTGGTTGTGTCTCTTAAGTTAGGGTCAATCTGTTAGTTAATCGTTAATTGTCCAATCTGGATGAACTATGCGTACCTGATTCCCGTCCCTTGGGGCGGGATACGTAGGCAACCCTCGGTGGGTCCGGTAATTTTAATTTTCATTTTTTGGCCTTTGTCTTAGTCTTTGCCTGGGTTTTCCTTCTCGTAATCTAGTGTTGTCAATTAATTCTTGCCAAGTAGGCTGATTTCATTTGGCGGTACTGTTCGGTGAATTTGAGTTATAGGTCGGTCTGTCCCTCTATGTCACACGATATCTTTTCTAAGATAAAATCCCGAGGGTCGGGAATTCCTTGTCTTGTTTTGAATTTTTGAGTTGTAAGTTTGGCTTGTCATTACAGGATGAAGCCTATAGGGTCTAGAGTCTTGATGGTTTCCAAAGTGCCCAAAAAGTTAATAAAGTGGTGGAGCACGTTCAACTACGCTGAACAGCAAGAGCTATTTAAGATATTAGGTGATCTTACGGAACTTCTGCATTCCCACCCCGTCCAGACCTAATAGATGTTGTGCTGGCCTTTTGGGATCCTAGTAATTTGGTGTTTAGGTTCGGAAAGTGTGAAATGATGCCTACGTTGGCAGAATTATCTGGTCTGCTTCATTTGCCTTATATTGACAAAAGTATGTTCCGAACTCGGAATCACTCGAGCAATAGGTTTCTACAAGGGTGTGGTTTGAAGAGTAATAATAGACATTTGGGTTTTCTGAATCAATCATGGATTTCTTTAGACTTTCTATTCGCTAGATTTGGGTCCTCGGAAGGTTTTGATTGTTTTTGGGATGAATTTCATATGACTAAGGAGAAGTGGGAGAGAAAGCGTCTTGAAGTCTTCACCCTTGCTTTGTTAGGTATTTTAGTGTTTCCACTAGAATAAAGACGTATTAATACCCATTTGCAATCTGTGGTGATGACTCTATTTCATAAGGATCAAAATGACAAGGGCATTATTCAAAAGGGGAAAGTCGTTGATCAAAAGGGCAGGTTCACTCTCATACCCATAATGTTAACAGAAATATATAAGGCTTTAACCGAAGTGAAGGAGGGGATGAGATTTTTTTAGGGCAGTAACCTGATATTGGAGTTATGGATGATGGATCATATGCATGACCCTTCTTTAGTTAGACTAGACATGGTTGATCGTTGTATTCCCAATCGAGTGAATGCCATGTACTTCAGGTTGCGTTTGGATAAATTCTCGCTACCCGTGGGAGTCGACGCTTGGATTGAATTTCTTGAGTCAAGAACCGGGGATAACATTTTGTGGACTTATCTGTGGCTTCGACCAAAGATATTCTTGTTGGGTTGTCAGACGCAACTCCTTTTAGTTATGTTAGGGCTCAATTGCACTAGACCATACAGTCCTTCTAGGGTAATGCACCAGTTGGGTAGGCTGCAGGACGTGCCACCAGCAGTGGATCTTCTGAAGGATGTTGAGTACTTCAAGGACCAAGCCTTAGGTGAGAGAAAGTACGAGCAGTTTTGGAAGCATGCAACAAAGCTAGGTGTGGACACACTCAAAGAAAGTTTGGATAATCCAGGGTACACTCAGGGATATAGGGTCTGGCTTCAATCTATCCCTCGGGGTATCAGTCAACCCTTACCAGCACAGCTTAGAGGGAGAATATAGGAAGAATGCATAGTTGACGACCATCAGGATGAAAGTGCGGGGTCCAAAGTGGAGACACTGAGAGTTCAGTTAGCAGATTTGTTCAGGATTGTAGAAAGGTGTCAGAACAATCTTTCTAATTGCACTCCTCATGAGGCAGGAAAATGGGCCCGAAGCTTCCTCCCCAATATCAGGGTGTCTTTGCAGGACATGCTGCAAAGTTTGAATGGGAGAAAGAGAACTTCACAGGCAGGTCCATCTCAGCCAGGGTCATCACGCAGAGCACCAGTCTGAAAGAGCATTTCTTATCTTTATTCAATTTGAGTCTTTTATGTTTCTGTCATTGTAGGGTGACGTCAGTTTTAAGTCGGAATTAAGTTGTTTTTAGTATTAGGGTCTTTATCAGTAATTTCACGTATGTCGTCTTAGGGGTCTAGAATATTATTTTGTATTTGTTGTTTAGTTTTTAAAGCGGTCCTAAATTCGTTGCATGTTTTGTTTCTTTCTTTCATCAAAATGTTATTAGGTTACGCCTTTCTTTTGTTTGTTTGTTTTCATTTTCGCGAAAAAATAAAACTTCATTTATGCATATGCTGCCCGAACTACGCAAGATCTGATTCATGTACAACATGATACGTAGGCAACCTACTTTGGGGTTTGATCTACGCATTTTGTTTCGTTTGTTTTTCATTATTTTTCCTCTTTTAAAGAAAAGCAAAAGACATACAGAATGATAAAACGAAAGTAGATAGCGAAAAAAAAATAATGAGGCGAGAAAGGGAAAGAACAGAGACTGAAAAAAAGGGAAAAGGGAAATGAGGGCGAAAGAAAAGAGGTGTGTTTGGAGGAAAGAAGCAAATAAGTGTAGATAAAAATCCGGATGATGTTAAAATGACCTCGCTATCCTCAAAAGCTGGTAGAAATGAACATGAATTTAGGACTATTTTACCAATGTGATTCCCATGCTTGTTGTGTGCCCTAATCCTAACGTATGTCGTCTTTGATGAGCATGTTCTTTCAGATAACATTGGTAGGTTCGCAGCACTCTGGCTAGTCACCCATACTTCACTAGATCAAAAGCAAAGCTCACCATGGCTAGCAGGGAGATTGAAAATTCTCTCATTGACCCGGATCAGGATCACAAGGAAGAAAGTTCAGAACACAATGATGAGGTAGTAAGGCTCAGGGAACAATTGATAGATTTGCACCGGGCATGGGCCAGCGGAATGCCTCCTCCTCTGCTCCCTGAAGGTCTTAGGAATATCTCTAATTGCTCACCGCTCTCTCAGGCGCAATTCTCTGCTCCTACTGAGTCACCTGAGCACGTGCCAGGATTTACTCCGCGACATTATTATCCTGGCGGTTCAGGTTTTCCCTTGGTAGCTCCCCAATCAAGACCCGTTTCTCAGCCGGCGCCACTGATCACACCGGTATTTGTGGCTCCACAACCACCTGAAGCTCCCACATATGTTGTGCGTCCTATAATGGGGCTTCCTCGGTATGCCAGTGAGCCAGTATTGAAGGTTCCAAATAGTCAGTATTATTCCCCGGAGCCTACTTTGAGAATGAATGAACCGTATGGGTACACTTAGCTACCTGCATTTCCATTTGATACGGAGAAACCTATCGCAACAGAGGAACAGGAAGTCATAGCTCGGAAGTTGAAAAGTTTAGAACAGGCCATGAGGAATTTGTAGGGAATCGGAGGTTATAAGAGTGTTTTCTATAAAGATCTTTGCATATTCCCAGACATCAACCTTCCCCTCGGTTTTAAAATGCCCAAGTTCGAGAAGTATGCAGGGCACGGTGATCCCGTGGCACATTTGAGATGTTATTGCAACCAATTGAGGGCTGTAGGAGGAAGGGAAGAGCTGCTCATGGCTTTCTTTGGCGAGAGTTTTTCTGATCTGGCTTCAGAATGGTTTATCGATCAAGATATCGACAAGTGGAACAGCTGGGATGACTTAGCTTCTGAGTTCGTGCAACATTTTCAGTATAACATCGACCTGATTCCGGACGAAAAATCCTTGCTCAACATGAAGAAGAAAAGCACTGAAGGTTTTAGGGAATACGCGATAAGGTGGCGTGAACAGGCCTGCAGGTTAAAGCCTCCAATGAAAGAAAGTAAGTTGGTAGAGGTTTTCATTCAGGCACAGGATGAGACCTATTTTTAACATTTACTTCCGGCAATGGGAAAGTTTTTTATTGAAGTCCTCAAAATGGGGGAGATGATAGAGGACGGAATCAAGACCGGCCGAATAGTGAGTTTTGCTGCATTAAAATCCACCACACAAGCGATTCAAGGTGGATCTGGTGCATTCGGAGGTAAAAAGAAGAAAGAGGACGTGGCGATTGTCGTAGCTGGCACCCATTCCTATCCCAAAAGACCACCTCACCCCTATCCCCAATCCCAAGCCCAAGTCTACGCCCAAGCTCTATATATTCCTCCCCACCATTACTACCCTCTACAAAATCCTTTATATTCCATTCCACCACCCCCATACCCAGTATATAGCGCACAACCATATGCCCAAACCCCTTCTTACCCACAATGGCGCATGCAAGCTCGACAAAATCGCCCATCCGCTCTACCGAATTACCAAAACCCCTCCAGAACCGGTTTTCAACCTAGGCCCGAGTATAAGAAAGAGAAGGCGGTCAAAAATCAATTCACACCTCTTAGGGAGCCATATTCTAGCTTGTTTGATAGGTTGAGAAAGTTGAAGGTCTTAAACCCAATTCAAGGAAGACTTTCGAATCCACCGCCGAGGAATCTCGATTATTTTTTAAGGTGTGCGTACTATTCTGACATACCAGGCCATGATATCGAGAAATGCTGGCATTTAAAGAGAGTTGTCCAAGATTTAATTGACATAAATCTGATGCTGGTCCAGGCCCCGGAGGGTCCAAACATTAACCAGAATCCGCTGCCAACCCCTGCTGAAACCAATATGTTAGAATTGATATATGATTGGAAAGAGTCTTCAAGGTGTTATAAGCCTATTGTCAAGATACAGACCATTGAGGAGAAATTGGTGAATGTAGCAGAGTCTTTGAAAGCAATGTCATTGAGACAGGAAGGAATGAGAGAAGATAAAGCCTAAGAAAGCACAAAGAAACCCCTGATCACAGTACAAGGTGCCAGAAGGTATGTTGATTTAAGCAGGATAAACCTAAGTTGACAGTAGTAGGAGCTCTGAGTCAGCCTATCTTGACGGTGAAAGGTGCACTGGAAGTGCTTATTGTCCTCAAACTGGTGACCCAACCCCCGATAGTTGATACAAAAAGGGTTCCCTGGAATTATGGGCGGACTGTGATGACCTATCATGGGAAGGAAGTAGTGGAAGATATAGATGAGGTAGGGGGTGTGACTCAGTCAAGGAGATGCTTCGTGCCTGAAAGCTTAAGAAAGTCCAAGTCAATGGTGAGTGGACCATCATCTATCAAAAAGCCTATCACCGAAGAAGAAGCCAAAGAATTTTTGAAAAAGATGAAATTGCCAGAGTATTCAATAATAGACCAGTTGAAGAAAACCCCTGCTCAAATTTACCTCTTATCTTTGTTGTTGCACTCCAAGGAGCATCGTGATATTTTAGTGAAGGTATTAAATGAAGCATATGTTCCTAGGGAGATTATAGTAAATCAGCTTGAGAAAATGGTTGGAAAAATCTTTGAGGTGAATCGGATCAGCTTTTCTGACGATGAATTGCCTACAGGGCATAACCGAGGCCTTTACATTACAGTTAAGTGCGAAGAGTTATACATCACTCATGTCATGATTGATGGAGGTTCAGGTGCAAATATCTGCCCTATTTCTACTTTGCACAAGTTGAATATTGGTGTTGAGAGGATCAAGCCCAACAATGTATGTGTCAGGGCTTTCGATGGTGCAAAATCAAACTCCATTGGAGAAATAGAACTAATGTTGACCATAGGGCCTGTTGAGTTCGCCATAGAGTTTCAAGTATTGAATATAGACTCCTCTTACAATCTGTTGTTGGGAAGGCCGTGGATCCACAAGGCTTAAGCGATTGTATCTACACTGCACCAAATGATTAAGTTTGAGCATGATAGGTAATAAGTGGTTATTCACGGTGAAGGAGATTTGTCCGCCGGCGAAGAGTCTCCCTTGTCTCTTATTGAAACAAATAACGTAGAGGAGACATTTGTCTGTAGAATTTTTGATACAGTTCCAGTGAATCGTATCCTTGAATGACAGGTTAAACCGGGACCGCAATTTTCTTCCGCTTCTATCATGATGGTGAGTGAACTTTGGAAATATGGATTTGAGCCAGGAAAGGGTTTGGGAGCGTCTCTGCACGGTATAGTTTGTCCCATATGTCCGAGTGAGAATGTGGGCACGTTTGGTCTGGGATTTAAGCCTACGGATGAAGATCTGAAGAAAGCCAAGGGAAGGAAAAAGGAAACATGGTCACTCCCTCGCCCAATGCCACTACTCAGTCAATCATTTGTTAAGAGCGGTGTCACGAAGCATGTGGAATTTTTAGTTGAATTGGTTGATGACTGCCAGAACCTTTTTATTGAAGTTGATATGGTCGAAGCTGGAGAAGGTACCAGTAAGGCAGACGTGCAATTCATAAGTCCAGTTGTCCTGCTCAATAATTAGGAAGTCACTCCTCTCCCCGTCAGGAGGGAGTTTTGGTAGTTTATTTTGTTTTTCTTTTTGTTTATCCGAGTTATTTGAGGGTTGTAATTTGGATTTTAGTTTTTTTATGTTATGTTGGCATCTATTTTTAAACCCTTCTATCTTTTTATTTAATGAAATGCAATGTCCCTTTTAATTTGTGTCTAATATATTTTTTTTTCTTTTTTTTATATACAGTTCTCTTTATGTTGATTCTAATGACATGACATGCATGCGAAATTTTCAACCTGATCTTAAAATCCAAACTAATAAAAATGTAATGAAGCAGGATGGGAAATATGATGAAGAAGAAGCACTAGAAGAAATAAGCAAAGAGTTGGAACAGTTCGAAGACAAACCGAATCCTAATTTGAATGAGACTGAGCCAATAAATCTAGGGGAGCAAGAAGATGTTAGGGAAACTAAAATCAGTGTACATGCTTTGCCACAGCTAAAAGATGGAATAATTCAAGCATTAATTGATTATAAGGATGTTTTTGCATGGTCTTATGATGATATGCCTGGTTTAAGCACTGAATTAGTGGCTCACAAATTGTCAACTGATCTCGCGTTCCCTCCTGTCAAACAGAAGTTGAGGAAGTTTAAAACTGATGTAAGTATTAAAATCAAAGAGGAAATCATGAAATAACTTGAAGCCAAAGTAATTCGAGTGACTCGTTATCCCATGTGGTTATCCAATATTGTTCTCGTACCAAAGAAAGATGGCAAAATTCGAGTCTGTGTTGATTACCGTGATTTGAACAGAGCAAGTCCGAAAGATAATTTTCCACTGCCCAACATCCATATTTTGTTAGACAACTGTGCTAAACACGAGGTTACCTCTTTTGTGGATTGTTATGCCGGATATCAGCAGATCATTATGGATGATGAAGACGCGGAGAAGATGTCTTTTATCACACCATAGGGGACCTATTGTTATCGAGTGATGCCGTCCAGTTTGAAGAATACTAGAGCAACATACATGAGAGCCATGACCACTATGTTTCATGATATGAGGCATAAGGAGATTGAGATATACGTGGATGATGTGATTATTAAGTCAAAAAGTGGGGACGACCATGTTAAAGATTTAAGAAAGTTCTTTGAAAGGCTTCGCAGGTATAATCTCAAAATCAACCCGGAAAAATGTGTATTTGGAGTTCCGTCTGGAAAGCTATTGGGGTTTGTGGTCAGCCGTCGGGGGATTAAATTGGATCCCTCGAAAATCAAAGCCATTCAGGATTTGCCCCCGCCCAAGAATAGGACGGAGGTGATGAGTTTTCTTGGTAGACTGAACTAAATTAGCAGGTTTATTTCTCAACTCAGAACCACTTGTGAGCCTATATTAAAGTTGCTGAAAAAGAGTGTTGCGATAAAATGGACTGAAGAATGTCAGGAAGCGTTCAACCGAATCAAAAGATATTTGTAAAATCCGCCCGTGCTGGTACCCCCAGAGCCTGGTAGGCCTTTGATCTTATATTTATCAGTCATGGACAATTCTTTCAGTTGTGTCCTGGTTCAACATGATGTCACAGGCAAAAAGGAGCAGGCTATTTATTATCTTAGCAAGAATTTCACCGCATATGAGGCCAGGTATACTCTTCTTGAAAGGACGTGTTGTGTCCTAACTTGGGTGGCACAAAATTTGAAGCATTATCTCTTATCCTATACTACTTATCTCATCTCCCGCGTGGATCCTTTGAAGTATATCTTTCAGAAGCCTATGCCGACAGGTCGATTGGCAAAGTGGCAAATATTTCATACCGAGTTCGACATTGTATATGTGACTCAAACATCCATGAAAGCCCAAGCCTTGGTAGATCATCTTGCTGAGAATCCCATCGATGAAGAGTACGAGCCATTAAAGACATATTTTCCTGACGAAGAAGTGTCGTGTGTCGATGAAGTTGTTATAGATGCTGATCCAAGTTGGAAGTTGTTCTTCGATGGAGCTGTCAATATGAAAGGAGTCGAAATAGGTGCGGTTCGTATCTCTGAATCGGGACAACATTTCCCGATAACAGCACAACTTCGATTCTACTGTACTAACAATATGGCAGAGTATGAAGCCTGCATTCTTGGTTTGAGGTTAGCTGTTGATATGTGAGTCCAGGAATTATTGGTGTTGGGGGATTCGAATTTGATCGTCCATCAAATTCAAGGTGATTGGGAGACGCGAGATTTGAAGCTCATCCCATATCGACAATGCTTGTAGGAGCTATGCCAACGGTTTGTGTTAGTAAAATTTAGGCATATTCCAAGGATTCATAATGAAATTGTTGATGCTTTAGCCACTCTGTCTTCAATGCTCTAACATCCTGATAAAGGGTACATCGATCCAGTGCATATACAGAGTCGTGATTAGCATGCTTACTGTAATGAGGTTGAAGAAGAGCTCGATGGAGAACCCTGGTTCTTGGATATCAAGCGATACATTCAGTCAGGAAAATACCCAGCATATGCCACCAACGATCAAAAGAGGACTATTAGGAGTTTGGCTAGTGGATTTTTCTTAAATGGGGGAATTTTATATAAGAGAACCCCAGATCTGGGACTTTTGAGGTGTGTACATGCAAGAGAAATCTCGGCAATCATGATTGAAATATACTCTGGAGTATGTGGGTTGCATATGAACGGTCATGTCTTGTCAAAGAAGATTCTTCGAGCAGGTTATTACTGGCTTACTATGGAGAGGGATTCTATTCAATTTATTCGAAAGTGTCATCAATGTCAGGTACATGGTGATCTGATACGTTCTCCTATTGTTGAGTTGCATGGAATAGACGCTCCATGGACGTTCGTGGCTTGGGGAATAGATGTGATTGGACCGATTGAACTGAAGGCCTCAAATGGACATAGATTCATTTTGGTAGCCATTGACTACTTCACAAAGTGGGTAGAAGCAGTAACTTTCAAGTCAGTGACAAAGAAGGTTATGGTAGATTTTGTTCATGCCAACATCATTTGTAGGTTTGGAATTCCTAAGATGATTATTACAGACAGTGCTGCCAATCTCAATAGTCATTTGATGCAAGAAGTGTGTCAACAGTTTAAGATCACACATCGAAATTCTACTCCATATCTCTTAAAGGCCAATGGTGTTGTAGAAACCGCCAATAAGAATATAAAAAAGATACTGCGAAAAATGGTACAAGGGTCTAGACAGTGGCATAAAAAGTTGTCGTTTTCATTGCTAGGTTATCGCACCACTGTTCGCACTTCAACAGGGGCAACTCCATATTTATTGGTGTATGGGACAGAAGCAGTCATCCCTGCAGAAGTTGAAATTCCCTCTCTTCCAGTCATTGTAGAAGAAGAGATTGATGATGATGAATGGGTCAAAACCCGACTGGAACATTTGAGTTTAATTGAGGAAAAAAGGCTAACGCCTGTGTGTCATGGCCAGTTGTATTAGAGGAGGATGGATCGGGCGTATAATAAAAAGGTTCATCCCAGGAATTTT
Source organism: Capsicum pubescens (assembly GCA_030864215.1). Classification (NCBI taxonomy): domain Eukaryota; kingdom Viridiplantae; phylum Streptophyta; class Magnoliopsida; order Solanales; family Solanaceae; genus Capsicum; species Capsicum pubescens. The sequence goes on from CM061549.1 coordinate 293,446,614, forward strand.
GAAGTTGGTCAGTTGGTATTGAGATGTATCCTTCCTCACCAGGTTGAAGCAAAAGGCAAGTTCTCCCCTAACTGGCAAGGTCCCTTCGTTGTGAAGAAAGTGTTTCCCAATGGAGCCTTATATTTGACAGATATTGAAGGCAAAATGGCAGAAATGGCTATCAATGCTAATGCGGTCAAAAGATATTATGTATGATATTTGATCCTTTGTTGATTTTATTGCACGTTTAGTACTTGCATTTTTTAAGATTGATATGATGAAGGAATTTTATTTTTCTATCCAAACATTGTGTCATCCTTTGTTTACCCGTTTGATCTTTATTTTATTTTTTCTTTCATATCCCTCTTTTGGAATCAAAATAGAGTCAAAGATAAATGTCAAGAAAATAGGAATAAAAGAAAGAGTTCGAAAATAAAAGAAAAAAAAATCAAATCAAAACAAAGAACAAGCTGACGGAACTACGTGCGACCTGATTCTCCTCTCTTGAGAGTGAGATACGTAGGCTTCCCTATTCAGGTCTTGGTCTAACTAAATAAAGATTTTAGAGTCACCCAGTCAACAAAAACTAGGGCATGAGTTAATGTGTTGTTTGAGTCGATTCCAAAAGTTGTAAGTCCCACCCCCACTTCAAGTGTCGTTTGAGCCTCTTGCCATCCTTTTCTAACCTTATTCGAAAGCCAAGTTACAACCAAAGAATGTCCTTCAGATCAATTTTTGATAATGTTAAGGCTAAGCATGCAATGGATATGATGATACATTGTGAGGTACCACTTGTCTCCCTCAGCATAAGAAATCAGGAAAGAAATACAAAATGAGAGGTTCTTATTGGTGAAACCCCTGCGGGCATCATAAGGCGATGGTGAGTTGAGAGAAATAAAAATGAGAGATTCTTATTGGTGAAAACCCTCGCAGACACCATAAGGCGATGGTGAGTGGAGAGAAATAAAAATGAGAGATTCTTATTGGTGAAAACCCTCACGGGCACCGTAAGGCGATGGCGAGTTCAAGAGAAAAGTGAAAAGTGAAAAAAAAAAAATTGTTGGCAAAAGTCTTTTAAGATGTCATCAATTGAATGTGATGTATGAGTCCAATGAATTTGAAGAAGCGGCTCAGCGGCAAAGGCACGAACTCAACAACAAATGGAAAGTTTGGATAGGAAGATCAGGCAGCTTAATCCAAAATGCATGTCATACTCATTGGAGTTGGTTACCGTATTCAGATAAGTTTTTTTTTTGAATAAGGGGCATTGCCCTTTTCTTTCATTTACATATTCATGTTTTTTGTCTTTTTATGTCATTTATCAAAATAAAAGTCACCATCATTTCTTTACATTTTAAGTCAAGTCAATGTCAAAACAAGCGAGAAAGGATTTAAAAATTTAATACCAGTCTTTCCAATTATATGAGGAAAATCCAAGGACCAGCACATGAAAGAAATATGATCGTAATTCAACACGAAACAAAGGAAGACTATCAACCGATAGGCTGTTGGATTCAGGAAAGCATTCAGATTTGGAAAAGGGTGCACCTCAGAGGCATGGTAAAATGGAAACCCATTGTTCGAGTCATAAATCATTTCCCTCAATCTGGATCTGGGTCAATGATACGACAAGAAAGGGAAAGTGTCAACGATTTGGAACAAAGATAAAAGGAACGGGTGCTGGGGCAGATACCTGAGAAGGCAAGTGCTGCAAGTCACCACTAAGTTTTTAACTGACAAATTTTCTTAATTGAAACAGGGGCAAATTCACTTCACTTAATTCAGCTACCATTGGAAAAACACATCCTTGAGGATTTTACTTTCTGTTCATGACCCTCCTGAAGAATGGGAATTTACATTCAGTTCAGGACCCTCCTGAAAAATGGGACTTTACCTTCTATTCAGGACCCACCTGAAAAATGGGATTTTACTTTCTGTTCAGGACCCTTCTGAAGAATGGGAATTTACTTTCTGTTCAGGACCCTCCTGAAGAATGGGAATTTACTTTCAGTTCAGGGCCCTTCTGAAAAATGGAATTTTACCTTCAGTTCAGGACCCTCCTGAAAAATGGGATTTTACTTTCTGTTCAGGACCCTTCTGAAGAATGGGAATTTGCTTTCAGTTCAGGACCCTCTTGAAAAATAGGATTTTACTTTATGTTCAGGACCCTCCTGAAAAATGGGAATTTACTTTCAGTTCAGGACCCTCCTGAAAAATAGGATTTTACTTTATGTTCAGGACCCTCCTGAAGAATGGGAATTTACTTTCAGTTCAGGACCCTCCTGAAAAATGGGACTTTACCTTCTGTTCAGGACCCTCCTGAAAAATGGGATTTTTCTTTCTATTCAGGACCCTCATGAAGAATGGGATTTTACTTTCTGTTTAGGACCCTCCTGAAGAATGGGAATTTACTTTCTGTTCAGGACCCTCCTGAAAAATGGAATTTTACCTTCAGTTCAGGACCCTCCTAAAAAATGGGATTTTACTTTCTGTTCAGGACCCTCCTGAAGAATGGGAATTTACTTTCAGTTCAGGACCCTCTTGAAAAATAGGATTTTACTTTATGTTCAGGACCCTCCTGAAAAATGGGATTTTACTTTCTGTTCAGGACCCTCCTGAAAAATGGGAATTTACTTTCTGTTTAGGACCCTCCTGAAAAATGGGATTTTACTTTATGTTCAGGATCCTCCTGACAAATGGGATTTTACTTTCTGTTTAGGAATCTCCTTAAAAATGGGATTTTACTCTCTGTTCAGGACCCTCCTGAAAAATGGGATTTTACTTTATGTTCAGGACCCTCCTGAAAAATAGGATTTTACTTTATGTTCAGGACTCTCCTGAAAAATGAGATTTTACTTTATGTTCAGGACCCTCCTGAAAAATGAGATTTTACTTTCTGTTCAGGACCCTCCTGAAAAATGGGATTTTACTTTATGTTCAGGACCCTCCTGAAAAATGGGAGTTTACTTTATGTTCAGGACCCACCTTTAAAAATGGGATTTTACTTTCTGTTCAGAACCCTCCTAAAAAATAGGACTTTACTTTATGTTCAGGACCCTCCTGAAAAATGGGAGTTACTTTCTGTTCAGGACCCTCCTGAAAAATGAGATTTTACTTTCTGTTCAGGATCCTTTTGAAAAATGAGATTTTACTTTCTGTTCGGGTTCCTCCTAAAAAATGGGACCACACTATCAAAAATGAAATACTGCCTTATGATAATCCTTGTGTGGGAAATTCGAACAATATTTGTAACGAGACGCACTTCCTTATTTGGTAAATCCAGCAACATTTCTGAGGAAACACACTTTCTTGTTTGGTAATTCAAACGGTATTTGTAAGGATATGCATTTCCTTGTTTGATAATTCAAGCAACATTTGTAAGGAGACGCACTTCCTTGTTTGGTAATTCGATTGGCACTCGTAAGGAGACGCACTTCCTTGTTCGGGTAATTCCAACAAACATTTGTAAGGAGATGCACTTCTTTGTTTTACAATTCAAGCAATATTTGTAAGGAGACACACTTTCTTATTTTGGTAATTCAAGCAACATTTGTAAGGAGACGCACTTCCTTGTTGGATAATTCAAGTGACATTTGTAAGGAGATGCACTTCCTTGTTTGGGTAATTCAAACGACATTTGATAAGGAGACGCACTTCCTTGTTTTGGGTAATTCAAGATTCATTTGTAAGGAGACGCACTTCCTGGTTTGGGCAATTCAAGAAACATTTGTAAGGAGACGCACTTCCTTGTTTGAGTAATTCAAGAGGCATTGGTAAGGAAATGCACTTCCTTATTTTGATAATTCAAGCAGCATTGGTGATGCACTTTCTAACTTAAGTCTTGATTCCTAGAAGAAGCACTTTCTAGTCGAGTTATTGCACTTAATCCTTAGGAGACACACTTCCTTGCTAGTTTTCATTTTTCAGGTGACACACTTTTAACTTAAACTTGTATCTCTAGAAGACGCACTTTCTAGTTAGAATCCCTCACTTTAATTCTTAGGAGATACACTTCCTAGTCTTGGTTATTTAATTTTACTCTTAAGAGATGCATTTCTTAGTCAGAGTCTTGATTCATCATTGCAACATGCAAGTAGGTATGATGTGACTTTTCCAAAAGTCTTCTGATGATAAACTGGGGCAAAAATTCAATTTCTGTTTTTAAAACTTTACTTTTTTGGCAAATAAACGGAATTTCTCTTTATAATAATCTTTGTTTGGGATAATTTTTCTTTTAGTTTTGATGTGATTTCAGGAGTCCGCCTGAAGAACAGGGTGAATAAATAGAAAATCAAACAACAAAGTGAATAAATGAAAAGTCAAGCAACAAGGTGAAGAAGTTGAAAATAAAGCAACAAGGTGAAAAGTTGAAAGTTAACAGATTGAAAAATAGCAAGTCAGGAGCCCGCCTGAAGAATAGGGTGAGGAAATTCTAAGTCAGGAGCCCGCCTGAAGAACAGGGTGATGAAATGTCAAGTCAACAGCCCACCCGAAGCACAGGGTGAATAAATGGAGAGTTAAGCAATGAGGTGAAACAATTGAAAGACAAACAACAAGTTGAGGAAATTGCAAGTCAGGAGCCCGCCTGAAGAATAGGGTGATGAAACTCAAGTCAAAAGTCCAGAAGAAGCTGCATAGCTTGGATTTTGTAATTTTGTTTATGTTTTTAACTTTTAATTTTCATTTTTGATGTAATGACAGAGCTGCGGACCGGAGCCTCGATGGAACCTCACTCGACTCTCCAACTCGGTTGCCATTCTTCCTTCTGTTTCTTCCTTTGAATAATGATCGGGACAACATTCTGTCTTGTTGTCTACTTCTTTGTCTGAAAACACTATGTGTTTACATTCAAAGGGGACGTGATGTAGACACCTAATTTCGTCCCTCCCCAATATTATTTTTACCCATTTTTACCTTATCCTACCGTGCTCCCTCATCCATGTTATTATGTCCCCAAAAAAATACAAAAAATAACACCCCTAACAAATTTCCTAACAAATTTTTATTTTTGTTTTAATCCTATCCTAACAACCTCTCCAATTAAAAGCGGATACATCACCACCCCACCCCATACCCTACTTCTACCTCACCTACCCTAACTACCCATGTGATCCCCCCCCTCCTTTTTCTTGTCCACAAAGAAAGAATATATGGGGGACCCACCAAAATTCCCACATCATAACAAAATCCATGCCCATTATAAAAGAAAAATTCTAAGAGGAAAAAAGAGGGGGGTTTCATTCTTTGATCATCATCTTCTCCACAATAACAACAATCACAAAATAATCTTCCTCACAAGAACAACAACAACAACAAAAAAAAGGACGCCGGTGAACAGTACCGGTGAACGGGTCATTATTTGTCGAGTTGGATTGTTGGTGTTAAGGTTCGGCTTGAGGTTTTCGGGTGCGGACTCTCTTTATTCGAATAACATTGAGTTTGAAAGATTCAAATTTAAGGTCCAATTCTTTCTTCTCTTTCATTTAATTCTTACGTGATTGTGATTGTGTGTGATTCGATACCGTGGTTTGTTTGTTGATGTGAACTGTTGGTGACATTTGAGTGTGTGATGTGCTAAGCATGATTGGTGAATTTTTGTTATTCTCGATTGGCGGATTGTGTATTGAAATGGGTTAATCATGTGGTTGAGAATGAATTAAGGTGGGGATTAAAAATGGAGGAAAATGAATATTGATTAATTTTGATGTATTGATAATGTTGAACATGATAGAATTGTGATACGTTTAACTTGGTAGGCAAACGTAGGTTGGGTAGGCAAATTTAGGAATAACGATTGGTTGGAGTGTTTGAATATGTGCGTGAATGGTACTTTCTACTTTATTGCATGAAAAGTTTAAACTGTACTCATTTGGCCGGGGAATGCCCCGAAGGATTTGTATTGATTTATCCGGGGAATGCCCCGAAGTAGCATGTACGTAAAGGAGGCTCGTGATCAAGGCCTGGAACGTCGGGTGGAGTTTAGTTTAGGATAAGTTTAGAATAGAATAGGTTTTATATTTCAGCACCTCTTTTATTTTGGATTGTATAATTTGGACTGAACATTATTTTGGTTTGTTTTGAATTTTATGTGATTTGTTTGTTTGCTTGTTTTGTGTGTTTATGTGGTTTGTACATTTGTAATGTCAAATTAGCCGATACGCTCCACCAAGCGACCGTGGTTGAACCACGGGATCGAGGGGTGTCTAACACCTTCCCCTCGGTCAACAGAATTCCTTAGCCAGAATTTCTGCTCGTGGATCAGTTTTTAGAGTCAAACCGTTTCAAAAAGGATTTTCCAAAGGTGACTTGGCACACCGGATTATGCCAAGTGGCGAATTTGAAAAAGAAAAAAATGTAAATAATCTTTTTTTTTTGAAACAAATTTTTTATTTTTGTCACCTTAATAATAAAACCCTTTCGAACCATAAAATCAATTCTTTTGGAGTACGAAAAAGGGGTGTGACAGCTTTCATAGCTAAGAACTTTAGTAAATTCTTTAAAAATAAAAAGAGAACAGGTAGCAAGAAACATTTCAATGACAATCCAAATGGATGCTACAAGTGTGGTAAGACTGATCAGATCAGTGATTGTCCTGTTTGGGAAATAGAAAGGAGAAAGAAAAAAGGCTACGAAAGAATTGAAAAAAAAAGCCAAAAAGAAGGAAGAATATGCTATGGTAGCAGCTAGGGGATCTTATTCAGATGATGATGAAATTGATGAAACAACATTCATGGCCTTAGGAGATTCAGATTTAGAGGAAGAAGATGATGCTTCTGAGGTAAGTATACTTGAACTTAAAAAAAAATTGCATTTATTTTCTAAAACAAAACTTATTTCCTTGATGAGTGCACTAATTGATGATTTTGAAGATTAACTTCTGATAGGGATGAGTTGTTCTACAGTATTGAAAGTCTTAAATTTGATCTCACTGATTTAAAAGCTTGCAAGAATACAGTTGAAGAAGAAAACTATACTCTCAAGAAACAAGTTGCACAACTTGATTCTTCAAATAATGATCATCTTAAGTCTGAAGTCCTAAAATTGACACTCACTGAAAATGAAAAAAAGGTCATGAGTAAAGAACAAGAAAGTGCTGAACTTGAATTAGTCAAGTACAAACAAGAATGTAATGATGCAACAGACATGGTGAATAAACTGAGTCAAGAAGTCTCTAAACTAAAATTTGATCTTGAAAGAGGAAATAGGTGGACAAATTCTTCAAGAATTGTTCACAAGTTATGTGAAAGAAATCATAGTGAAAAAGCAGGTTTGGGTTTCCACAAAAGTCTTGATGATCCTCAAGATTTATGCTATATCTGTGGTAATCTTGGACATCCAACTACTAAATGTCCTGTGGCTGCCAAAAGCAGATCTAGCATTCAAAACTTGACTAATAAATTTTCTCAGACCAAGAAGAAAAGAACTAATTTTGGTCAGAGAAATAGGTCACATTACATGTTGCCTGCATGAACTAGAAGAAATTTAATTCATCCATTTACTCATAAAATAAAACCCAAGCTTGTCTGGGTTCCTAAGTCTAACCATTGATTTCTTGCAGGAAAGGTGAAAGAAAGAAAAAAGCATTGGTACTTGGACAGTACTTGCTCAAGACACATGATTGGTGATAAGAAAAAATTCCTTTCACTCTCCAAAATAAATGAAGGAGGAGTTTCTTTTTGTGGTGGAAAAAAGGGTATCATTACTGGAGTTGAAAAAATTAGCACATCTGAATCAAATGCATTAGAATATGTCTATCTTGTGGAAGGATTGAAGCACAACTTGCTCAGCATATCACAAATGTGTGATAAAAGTTGTTTTTACTTCTGCTGGAGTCAGAGTCAAGAGGATGGACACCAAAAAGATTATGCTCACTGCAAGGAGATACAGATTGTAATTGTTGATGATTATTCCCGATTTACCCGGACATTGTTTCTAGCTTCTAAAGAAGATGCATTTAAAAATGTGCTTTCCTTCTTTCGTGAAGCTTCCTTGGGCGTCAAGTTATCCATAAAGTGCTGGAATCTTCATCGTTTATACCTGAAAACTTGCTAATCACGTTTGTTAGCTCACTTACAGGAAAAAGGACTAAAAGTGCATGAATTATATATTTTGTTCTCAAAACTTAGCTAAAATATGGGTAAATTAAGGTGCTTTAGGTGTGTAAATACGCCTATCATCAACACCCCACACTTAAAGCTTTGTTCGTCCTCGAACAATATATCATGTCCATATAAACATCTACTTAGGGTTTCACAGTAACAACACAAAATATTCATCAAGACAGGCACAACAATTATTAACAAAGAGTAGTTTTCTAATCACTTCTAGAAACAATTCAACCTCTAATATAGACTCGTGATGATGGTTAATTCGTATCCACAAGTTAAGTCACAAATAATCATACAAGACTACCCAAAACTCATCAACCATGTGTGTCTCACATAAGATATTACCCATAATCACTCACAAGTATTGCATTTTTCAGAACATGGGTATAAGATTATCCTTGCTCTCACTCTCACAAAGAATTCATATGTTGCAACTGATGACCATAGGCTTTCCCTTAGTGTAATGCTCTACTAATATCAGAATGTTAAGCTTAGGATCAAATAGGTCTTTACAGGTTGTAATGTAAGCTAAGGGACGGGTAGGACTATTTTGGCCAGAAATAGTGACTATGTTCCTAAGCGCTTTAATACATCACATTATGCCATTAACACTCTCTTTTAATCAACCCTGCTACCTTTCTTTCATCTATCACCCCTTTTCACCTATTTTGCCATTCAAGCATAACTATCTTTTTATTTAATCATAAACACAATTTTATCTTTTTGTTTTTCTATTTCTTTTTCTTTTCTCTTTCTTTTTTTTTTCTTTTTTTTTATAACACACCTCCATGATAGCCACTCTTTTTCATAATAAATTCAAGTACCAATACACTCTAAGGCATCACTCTTACCCAATTTCCTCTTATTTTGTCACATGACTTCACAATTTAAAGCACTTAGGAATTTGGATCAAATTATGGTCTTGAAAAAAATGGATTAGGCTTACATATGAGGTTGTCAAAGAAAATGGCTTAAAGGCTCAAAAGGGTTGACTAGGATAATTTCCACGGGTAGGTAAACAGAAGGTAAACAATCACAGGCTGCCAAAGAAATGCCTAAATCATCTCTTAAACTCACACTCTTTATTTCGCTTTTGCACACACACCAGGCAAGTTCTAGCATCAGTCACAAACATAGAATATACTATCATCTCACACACACAAGGCACATGGTTAACTTTATTGGGAGCAGTATAGACTCTTGACCCAATAGATCAATGAATTAAACCACACAATTATGACACAGTGAGTCACATGTAGAGCCTAAATGTCTCAATAGTAATGATTTAGCACAAACTCTTGTTTTACTCTCCTTTTGTATCAACTCCACATGAACATATTTTTTTACTTTATTTTTCTTGTACCACTCCTTTCCTTCCTCCTCTAGGACCCATTTTATCCCATACATGCGTCGAGGTATTTGCAGCGAGGAGGATTCAGCTTGCTCTTTTCTTCCCCTTTTCTAGCCTTTTTGTGAAGTGATTGTTTTTTCTTTTCCTTGTCTTGCTTTTGGTGACATTGTACCTGAGATTAAAATAATAGTCATGTTAGATTCATCTCGGTGGATACAATCAATAAACAAGCAACAGTGGCACCACCCCACACTTAATTTGTTGGCATAAACTAGTGAAGTGAACGATGTCGATTACTCAGACTTCATCGGTATATGTTTAGGTGTTATGTTCCAACAATATAGTCAGTGCAGTCATACATTTCTTGTCATCTTAACTATCCTTTTTGATTCTATTTCATGAAATCTTGGCAATACTTTCATGTTTGGATTGATGTATCTTTTGAGCAAGACTACTACATAGAGATTGAATCAAGTTAAGGCATTAGAAATAATCACAACATCGTATGTTTGTAGTCGACCATGATTTTCATCTTGATGAACAAGTCATTCCAACATGTAAGTATTCTAGTTACAAGATTATGCAATTTTCTTAACCATGTCAATTCCGCAAAAATATGACAGTGCATCAAAATCAAATACAAGTTGGAAACAAGTCAAGATCATCCTTACGTATTCTTTCACTCACTTAGTTGTATCACAACAAATCAACCACATTCAAATCACCAATACTACTTCAAGATTTAACAATTCATTATAGGCGTAGTAGTGTAGTACTTACGGAATATAAAAGAAGAACAAAGAAGTACTTACTTGGTTGATGGCCTCGGAAGATGTTCTTGCAAAGTAAAAGAGCAAAAGGATTTATTTTTTTTGAGAGATTTTGGAGAGGTAGGCGGCGCCTAGGCTGAAGTTGCAATGCATTTTTGTTCTAAGACTAAGGTTCTATTTATAGGACAAGCTTGGGTCGGGTTTTGACCCATTTGGAATCGGATTTGGAGACCAAAAGTGACCATAGGCGGCGCCTAATGCTTTGCCTATGCTTGGCATAGGCGGCGCCTTTTGCAAAGCCTTGTTGAGCATAGGCGTCGCCTATGCTATGGCATTGTTAGGCATAGGCGGCGCCTATGCCATGGCATACTAGATTCAGAGACTAAAGGCTTTTGCATAGGCGGCGCCTATGCTATGGCATTGTTGAGCATAGGCGGCGCCTATGCCATGGCATTGTAGAATCCGAGAGCTTAGGCCATAGCATAGGCCTTGCCTTGTTCGTGGCCTAGATTTACATAGGCCTTGCCTTGTTCTTTGCCTATATTTTTATAGGCAATGCCTAACCCATAGCCTTTTGCTTCTTCATTCCTAACTTACCACCTTCAACATGCAATACTTCTAAATCAAAATTTGAAACGAATCTCCTCATTTACACCTCTTGCACCTACACTTATTCAAAAACAACAAAAACGATTAGAACGATGGGTTGCCTCCCATCAAGCGCCTTAGTTTTGGTCGTGGCTCGACAAAATCTTAAGAAAACAAAACAATTAAAAACGATGGGTTGCCTCCCACCAAGTGCTTGATTTATTGTCGCAGCACGACATAGCTATCTCGATTACTTAGACTTCATCGAGATAGATGGGGCATTATTTTCTGAATGGATTTAGACGACGCTGATGCTTACTTGTAGGCATGCAATCTTCTTCGATATGACTCTTGTTCATACATATCCTAGGAGGGATACCAATTATATCATCAATAGTCTAACCCATAGCTCTCTTGTATCTCTTCAGAGCAGAGATGAGAGCCTCTACGTGCTGTTCACTTAAATCATCCGCCATACTCACCGGAAGTGTATTTCCACTTCCCAAGAATGGATACCTTAGATAATTGGGGAGCTCTTTCAATTCTAGAACTGGGGGCTCTTCAATGGAAGTCTTCGCTGTTGGTGACGGTTGATTCTTAAGATCAAGGTCCTGTTTCTTAGGAGTATGAGAATAGGACCCTTTTTCTGTTAGAGCACACATAGTTTCTTTATAATCTTCATCGTCCTCATGCTCAACATTCAGCAGCGCAGCAGACAATGGCTCAACAGTAAGCTGTTTCTCTATAGATAATGCTTTCTTATCCTCATAATGAACATCAGCTACGGAGAACACATTCATATCGCTGGGCTGCTTCATTGCTTTGCATATATCAAAGCGGACCACTTCGTCATTCAACCGAAATAAAAGCTCATTAGCTCTCATGTCAATAAGCACACTTCCTGTTGCAAGGAAAGGACGTCCCAAGATTATGGGAACTTTAGAATCCACCTCGCAATCCAAAATCACAAAGTATGCAGGAAAGATGAAGGTGGAAACCTTCACCAACACATCATATAAGATACCAAAAGGCCGTTTTACCGACCTATCTGCCATCACAAGCCGCATATTGGTTGGTGTAGGATCGCCCAACCCCAACTTTCTATAAACGGATAATGGCATCAAATTGATACTAGCCCCCAGATCGCACAATGCCTTAGCAAAATCCAACGATCCAATCGTGCAAGAAATAGTGAAAGCACCAGGATCTACCTTCTTCTGTACTAAAGACCTCGTGGCAATTGTACTGCAATGATGGACATTATTTGCCAGCTCATAGCTTACTGCCAGCTTCTTTGTTAAAAGGTCCTTCATGAATTTAGCATACCCAGGCATCTGTTCCAACGGAACATTAATAGTCAGCTGCTTCAACATGGTCATGAATTTACTAAACCTGGTGTCATCTGCTTTCTTCTTCAATCTCTGAGGAAAAGGTGGTGGTGGAAGGGGAATAATTTTCTCCACCGCTTCCTTTTCATCTTGCTTCAGTTCGGCGATCTTTTCAGGTTGTGGACGTTGAGAGGTGACGTCACGAACAACCTCATCAGCTGCTTCGGCATCTTTTGGTTCTGCAATGATCTCATTATCTTCTATATCATCAACCACCTGCTTGCCTTTGGATGGATTTTCCAACACTTTACCACTTCGGGTGGTGATAGCCATACACGATCAGTCATTACTTAGATTTTGCACTGTGTCGCTAGGTAGGGTGCCAGCCTTTCTTTGATTGAATGCCGCTGAAAGTTGACTCAACTGCTGCTCTAGTTGCTTTATTGCAGTAGAATGCGAGTCAACCAATTGATTTATTGAAGACAAATCGTTCTTCACCTCATTCACTCCCATATTAGTTTCCTCTACTCCCTTCAACAGCTTTGCCATCATATCTTCCATCGACATCTTCCCAGAGCCAGACGCCACAGCCTCACGGTTTCCAGGAGGAACATACAAACCACTCCTGTCAGTCTTATTCTTCCAACCACCTTGATCGCGGTCCTTGTATCCAGATTTATCATAATAGATCCGACCTTGGTTTCCTTGGGCATTGCCTCGGAAACCCCTCTGATTATTTAAGTAGTTAGCTTCTTCCTCAGAATCGGATTCGTCTCTTCTTTTTGACGCAACCGCTTTTACTTTTTCGATCTTCCCTGATAGTAAATGCTTGGTAAAAAGATCCATCTGTGTTTTCATGTGCGCCATATCTTGATCACGTTCCTCTTCTCTTCGCCTTTGTTCTACAGTCATGCCAATAGATATGGTAGAGCTTGCTACCTCTGAATCCCTGGTATGTCAAGCTCTACTTTGCTTTGTCATACGATCTAACATATCACTTGCCTGAACAAAAGTAAGGTCCATGAATGACCCTCCTGCAGCATTATCAACCACTGGCTTAGTCACTAAATTCAAAGCCCTGTATAATATCTCCATCAAGTGGATGTTGGTCATCTGATGATTTGGGCACCGCATAAGCTTCTTCTTGAACCTCTCCCATGTTTCGTGGAGATCTTCAGTTGGAAGCTGTCAGAAGTTGCTAATCTCATCTCTCAACTCTTCTCTCTTGGATGGCAAAAAGAATCTTTCTAGGAAAGTGTCTTTCAATTGCCTCCAATTGGTGATAGAATCAGGAGTTAGCCCATTCAACCATAGAGTTGCCTCCCCAGATAGAGACAATGGAAATAAGCGCAGCCGAATTGCGTTCTGTCCAACGCCTGGATTGTCGAATGACTTGCATGTAGAGATGAAGTTGATCAGATGCATATTCGGATCATCGCCTGCAAGTCCACCAAATAATCCTTTGAGCTGCAATAGTTGAATCATGGTGCTGGTGATATTAAACTTTTCTCCAGGTGCCAAGGGCGGAGGAATAATAGCTCCTGTAGCACCAGCTCCGTCCAGATCGTCATCATCATCATCAAAAGGAGCCTGCACAGCTCGACGGTCAGGTCTCGTTCTAGCTTGACGATCTCTCCTATGCATAGGTGTCGCCACTTCATCAGTACGCCTAGGATTCAGTAGCTCCTTATCACCCAGGTCCTCATCATCAGGATTTGTTGCACGACCTGGGTTATTAATATTCTGTTGATGCACTTGAGCAGCTGCCAGTGCAACTAGTCTAGCCTGCTCCTGTTGAGCCGCCCTTCTGTCAATGTCACGTTGTGCATCCATTCTGCCAATAAGTTGTGGTTCAGGGTTTATGGGTAATAATGGTTGACCAGAACTTCGAGTATTTGGCATGCACTGAACAAAACCTGCAGAAAACAAAAACAACAACTAAAAGTAAAGTACGAGAATCTTTGACCAAAGGGTCTAGTAACTATCACAAACTTAGTTGACAACCGTATTCCCCGGCAGCGGCGCCAAAATTTGATAATGCTCAAACTACAGCTCTCGTAAGAGTGTAAGCGGTTGTTGTCAAATATAGAACCCAACTGGGTTGGGTGTCGAATCCCACAGGGAATACTTGGTCACTAAGTATGCAACGATTAGTAGACTGTTGATCGAAAATTCTACAAAAAAGGGGGATTTAATTGTAGCGTGAATTAAGAGTATTAAAGTAACAAAGAAAAATGGAATGTTTAGTAGGTTTTAATCAATCAGAATTGTAAGTTAGGGTTATGTCCACCTTATGAGTTTTATGTATCTATTGGCTATGAGTTATGCGGAATTCAGATATGCATGCGCTTATAGAGATTCGTATTCTATGGTAAACCCTAGTGTCTTTCGACCATCAAGGATTATATCACTTTAACTCTTTCGAGCTTAAAGCGTATACTAATGGTACGAATTCTCCAAGAGGTTAATCCAGTTACGGCACTAACTTTTAAACAGGGGTTGGTAGCCCTATTTCCTTTTCATTCTCTCTTTTCCAGACATGTAACTTTTCTTTCGAACAAGTTAATGCTATACTGGCGTATTCTATATGTTTGCAACCACAAGAATTCAATTAAGATGAAGAGAGTAATGATATAAGCAGCATACGTATCAAGAATTCACAAACTCATAGAAACAGATAGTATCTCATAAGGCTTCCATAACCCTAACAGAGAAGTTTAGCTACTCATGAGTGCAACGGAAATCACAATAGACATCATCATCTTACCAAAATCTAGAACAAGCTTGATGATTTGGATGATTTTTGGCGTCAAAAACTCTCACACGTTTTTGCCCTAGCCGTTCTTCTCAAGAGAGTCGTGTTTCTCTGATTAAACTTACAGAATCTGTAACTTGAATAATAGTAAAAGTCGAATGGAAAAACTTGAATTAATGAATGAGTGAGTTGAATGAATGAATAACTGAATGGAGAGAGATATTCATAAAAACTTCAGCAACATAGGGTATTTAGAACACCCATATCCTATTCCTACTAGGCTACTGCGTACTTATCCTAATCCTACTAGGTTACTGCATCCTTATCCTAATATTACTATGTTACTGCTGATCCCTAAAGTCTTTAGAAATGTTGTTTTTGCCCGGGACAAGTTATCCATGCATCACTTTCAGTCCATAGGCGTCCAAACGCTGATTTCCTTCTTTCGTGAAGCTTCCTTGGGCGTCAAGTTATCCATAAAGTGCTGGAATCTTCATCGTTTATACCTGAAAACTTGCTAATCACGTTTGTTAGCTCACTTACAGGAAAAAGGACTAAAAGTGCATGAAATATATATTTTGTTCTCAAAACTTATCTAAAATATGGGTAAATTAAGGTGCTTTAGGCGTGTAAATACGCCTATCATCAACGTCTATAGAAGATATATACACATATATACACACCATTCAATATATATGTACTACTTTAAAAAAAAAATATACTACAATACATATATATATACTACAATATGTATATATATATATAGTTATAAACTAATTTATAAAATATATACACATTGAATATGTTAAATATATACGTCTATATAAGATATATACACATATATACACATCATTCAATATATATGTACTACTTTAAATAAAATATATATTATAATATATATATATATATATATACTACAATATGTATATGTATATATAGTTATATACTAATTTATAAAACATATACACTTGGATACGTTAAATATATACGTCTATAGAAGATATATACACACCATTCAATATATTTGTACTACTTTAAATAAAATATATACTACAATACATATATATATACTACAATATTTATCTATATATATATATATATAGTTATATACTAATTTATAAACCATATACATAACGTATACATTAAATATACTCATCTATAGAAGATATATACACACATATATATTTACCATTCAATATATTCACTACTTTAATTAAAACATACACTACAATATATATATATATATATATATATATATAGTTATATACTAATTTATAAAACATATACACATCTATACGTTAAATATACACTACTTTAGTAGATATATGCGCGCGCACACACACACACACATATATATATATACTATTCAATAAATATATTACTTTAAATAAAGCATATACTACAATATATATATATATATATATATATATATACACCACAATATATATATATATATAGTTATATACTAATTTATAAAACATATACACATGTATACGTTAAATATATACTACTTTAGATTTAGAAGATACACACACACACACACATATATATATATACCATTCAATATATACACTACTTTAAATAAAAGTATAAAACATATGCTACTTAATATAATAAATTAATAATACTTGATAGTAAATTAATAATGTATTAAAACTAAGTTTTTAATTTCAGTTTGTGAAATTCTGAATTTAAAAAAAAAAAAAAAAAAACCTCAACCTGGCCGGGCCGGGCCGGTTAACCGGCGGGCCCAAACCGGGTTGGGTCCGGGCCGGGTTAATCGGGCCCAAATAAAAAACCTAACCGGACCGGGACCCGGACCCCTAAAGCCCTTGGGCTTACCGGGCCGGGTCAAACCGGGTCGGTTTAATTATGTGGGCCGGTTCAGGCCGATTGTAACCGACCCGTTTGACACCCATAGTATTTGTACAATCAGACTTCTCTATAAAAGTTATCCTGTATAACAATATTTTCTATAACCGCCAATTTTTTTATTTATTTTTTTACCTGTTTTTATGTTATGTTATATTATGTGATATCTATAACAATATCTCGGTATACATAGAAGCAAAAAAACTAGGTAGACAAACAACTATCTTTATAGAAAAAGTTGATGTTTTCTTATTTTGGAGTTATACTTTTAAGAATTATTTCTACAAAGTTTGGACCAGATCATATTGTAGACTTTGCTATTTTTCTTTCCTCATCTGCCATTAGATAATATTTTTGATGCTCTTGTAATTAGTACTCTTCAAGAATTAACTTATTAAAATTGATTAATTTGAGCTTAATTTTACCCATCAATCTATAATAAATTCTAACATTATCAAATCATTTAATTATTATGATTATAAAACTAGTAAAGATCTTTAAGACAATTAATATATCTGACTTAAATCCTTAAAGATAATCAACACTAATATTATTAACGGACTTTAGAATGGAGAAAATAAAACATTGATATTTATTCATATTTATTACTATATAATTTCCAGTACACATAACATGACATGCAACTACCCAATAACTATTTATTTCTTAGTAAAGTTACCGCGCCTAATCCGCACCCTACAATTGGTATCAGAGCCTTGTTATTTAAAAAATACGGAAGTCGTATATATATGGATTTACTTGATTAATTTATTAATTATGATTCATTTGATAAAACTAGATTTAGATATTCCTCAAAATATTATTTAAATGAATAACATACAAAAATATAAAGAATTAAAGCAAATAATATCTGAAAAGCGTAAAGAATTAAAAATAAGGATAGAAAGACTACAATATAACATAATTGTCGAAGTTAGTAAAAACACAATAAATGCACAAAAAGAAGAAATATCAAATTTAGAATCAACAATAGATAGTCTAGAATATACATACCAACATGATCTATTAACAATTAAATAAAAAATGAACAAAGAAGAATTTATAATAGACGAAAAAACATATAAAAATCACGAAGGATTAAAAATAAAAATAATATTTTCTAATTTAGGTAGAAGGTATAAGAAAATAGGTGAACATTTATATTTAATGTTAGAAAAAGAAGAATTAAAATTAGAAGATAAATTGACAGTTATGGTGAGAATAGAAAAATAAAACGAAGAAATAGATAGAAAAAAGGAAATAGAAAAAATAAAACAACAAACTACATAAGAAATACGAAAAATAGAAGAAACTAAAAATAGTAGGATTGCTGAATTAGAAAAAGAACTACAAATGCTAAAAGATCTGTATGAAAAAAGATAGAAAGAAAAAGATAAAGAACAAAAATTATTAAATGAGATAAATCAATTTAAAGAAAAATTAGAAATAACCAATAAAGAAATATAAACAAAGGAATTAGAAATTAATACAATAGATGTTGAAGAAACAGATAATTATGATCCGGAAGATAGTGAAACATATACAAAAATCTTAACAAATACAAAAAATTTAGGAATCAATGGAAAACAAGAAGTAATTAAAGAAGAAATTTTGAAAATATAAACACGGAAATAAACACTCTTGATAAAAAAGAAGATGAAAATATAATACCTAGAACATCATAAATAAGAAAACCTACATATTATAAGAATAAGTTTAAAAGATATAATCTAAAGAATGAATATGACAAATGGACACCAAAACAAATAGTTAATAAAAATTATAACTTTTTAGACTTAGATTGTGTAATAGATACAGAAAAAATAATACAATTATGGATAGGATATATGACAAAACAATTATTAGATAATAATATAAATGTAATAGATGCACCAGAATATATAGAAAGAACACTAATAGGAATAGTGAAATTATGGTTTTTAAATCTAACTGAAAATAGTAAAAGAGTATTAAGAACTGACAAACCCACAGAAGGAACATCATCCATAACTACAACTAAATTAACACCTATAGAATTATTAAAAAAATATGAAACAGCTATAAAAGACGAATTTAGTAGCATGACAACAACAGAAGAAGAACAAAATGAAGAGAAAGATACAAATAGGAATTTAATGTTAAAATTAGAAATATGTAATATGTGCTACATAGATGAATATACTTGCGCATTTAAAGAATATTATTATAAAGGAGCATATAATACAGAAGAAAGTAAAGAAATAAGAAAATTATATTTTAGTAAATTACCTGAACCATTTAGTTCAAAAATAATAAAGAGTTGGGATGAAGCAAAAATAGTAGATACTCTAGGAGCAAGAACAAAATTTTTACAACAATGGTATAGAAATCTATGTGAAAAATATAGAGAAGAAATAAAAATGGAAAAAACATTAATAAGAAATTTACATGTTGCAAAGACAAAATAGCACCTCAATTTGGATGCGAAGAAAGATATTATAAGAAAAGAAAAAGACATAAGAAATATAAGAAATACAAAAAATCAAAATATAAGTATAAGAAACCAATAAAAAGATATTATGTAAAAAATTATAAACATAAAAGACCATATAGGAAAAAAAAATCTATAAAGGAATGTACTTGTTATAATTGTGGAAAATTAGGATATTTAGCTAGAGATTGTAAATTACCTAAAAGCCCAAAAAATAAACAAATATCAGAAATAAAAATAGAAAATACAGAATATATGCAGATAGATTATATAGATTACGAATTAGAAAGTGAAGACAGTATATATGAAATTTCAGATAATGAAACAGATAATGAAATAGAAGATAATGAAATAGATAGTGAACTAGACGAATTAAATGACTGAAGAAGATATATAAATAAACCAAATGACTGAAGAAGATATAAAAATAATAATAAAAGAAGAATATTTAAATGACGAAGGAACAAATCAAAAAATAATATTTAATAACAATGTATTTGATGAAATAAAAGGAAAAGAGTTAGACTTAAGTGTAGAAAAAATATTTAAAATACCAACAATAAAAAATATATTTACTAGGAAAAAGGAAGAATATTATGTAGTAAGCCAAAAAGAACATGTAACAGACTGCAGATATGCAAAAGGTAAAGCTAGTATACCACTAGTAACAAAAAGAATAATAAATAAAGAAATAAACGATATAAAAAGTAGAGACCTAATAAAATATGTACACCTTGGAGGTACAGATATATTAATAAAAGCATGTTTTAGAGAAGGAATAGATACACCAATAGAACTATATTTAGCAGATGATAGGATTATAAGACCTATAGAAAAAAGTATAATATCTGTCATAAAAGGAAATTTAATATACCAAAAATTTAAATTTATAATAAGTACAAATTATTCAGTAGCAATAACAGATAAAAATATAGATAAATCATTGGTATTATATTGGAAAATATTAGGAATAGAACTAACCCCAGGAAGTAAAATATTTACAGCAAGATGTAAAAATCTATATGTATTAACTACAAAACACAAAATAACAGGAAAAAATAAAATTAATAAAATACAAATAGAAAGTCCTTTTGAACAATTCGTAAAAACAATTGATAATAATGATTATAGTTACAAAAATATAGACATAGAAGAAGATTTAAAAATAATAAATGATAGAATAAGTACAACAAAAAGAATAGCTTATGAAAAAAAAGAATCATCAAGTTCATCAAAAAGAACAAGTTATGAAACAAGTTCAATAGTTAATTTAAATCTATATTACATAACAAGAGCAATAAATGAAAAGGAATATTTAATACTCTTAAATACAGGACAAGAAGAAAATTATATAGCAAAATATCTAGTAAAAATGAGGAAATAAAATTCGATAATAATATATGCCCAGATCTACCAAGAATCTTAATAAACACTAAAAATATAGCAGAAAAAATAATAATAATAGGAGTTAGAAAAATGAAAATAGAATTTGAAATAAAGGAAGAAATGCAAAAGGCAGACATAATATTAGGAATTAAATGGCTAGAACAAGTAAAACCATACAATATAGAACATACAGAATTATCTATAACATATAATAGAGAAAGATTATTCCTAAGAAGAGCTTTAACATGATATGAAAATATATGTATTAATGAAGATAGTAGTAGAAGGATATTACAGTAGATATTATACGCCTATGATAGATACAGGAGCAGAAGCTAATTTATGTAGATATAATTGTTTACCAGAAAGTAAATGGGATAAATTAAAAACACCAATAATAGTTAAAGGATTTAATAACGAAGGAAACTTAATTACTTATAAAGCTAAGAATGTAAAAACACAAGTATGGGATAAAATATTAATAATAGAAGAAATCTATAATTATGAGCTAACATCAAAAGATATACTTTTAGAAATGCCTTTTTTAGACAAATTATACCCACATATAATAACTAGAACAGATTGGTGGTTTACAACACCATGTAAACAGAAAGTAAGAGCAAAAAGAGTTATTAATAAAATAAGAAAGAAAACTGATTGGATAAAAGGAAGTGAAAAAATTACACAAAAATTAGAAAATATAAAAAATACTGAAGATACAATAGAACTGGTCGTATTCTCAATAAATAAAAAGGAAATAACTATATTTTCAATAAATAAGATAGAAATAATTAAGAAAAAATTAGAGCAATTATATAGTGAAGATTCATTAAAAGGATGGAAAAAAACATAAAACCACTATAAAAATTGAATTAATAGATAAAAATAGCATAATAACCCAGAAACCATTAACATATAATTTTGATGATTTAAAAGAATTTAAAATGCATATAGAAGAATTATTAGAAAAACAATATATACAAAAAAGTAATAGTAAACATAATAGCCCAGCATTTATAGTAAATAAACATAGTGAACAAAAAAGAGGAAAAAGTCAGATGGTTATTAATTACATAAATTTAAATGCAAAAACAATGACTTATAATTACCCAATACCAAACAAGATATTAAAAATAGGGCAAATACAAGGATATAATTATTTTAGTAAATTTGATTGTAAATCAGGATTTTACCATTTAAAGTTAGAAGAAGAATCTAAGGAATTAACCGCATTTACGGTACCACGAGAATTTTATGAATGGAATGTACTACCATTTGGATATAAAAATGCACCAAGTAGATATCAACATTTTATGGATAGTTATTTTAAACAATTACCTAATTGTATAGTATACATAGATGATATACTA
This sequence comes from Capsicum pubescens, assembly GCA_030864215.1. Taxonomy (NCBI): domain Eukaryota; kingdom Viridiplantae; phylum Streptophyta; class Magnoliopsida; order Solanales; family Solanaceae; genus Capsicum; species Capsicum pubescens. Next base: position 293,468,591 of record CM061549.1, read on the forward strand.
TTATATACAAAAACTAAAGAAGAACATTTAAAATTATTAGAACAATTTACAGATATAATAGAAAAATCAAGAATAAGTTTAAGTGAGAAGAAAGCAGAAATTATGAAAAATCAGATAGAATTTTTAGGAATACAAATAGATAAAAGTGGAGTCAAAATGCAACAACACATAGTCCAAAAAATAATAAATTCAGAAGAAGAATTAGATACAAAAAAAAAATTACAACCATTTTTAGGATTAGTAAACCAAGTAAGAGAATATATTCCAAAATTAGCAGAAAACTTAAAACCATTACAAAAAAAATTAAAAAAGGATGTAGAATATAGATATAATGAAGAAGACAAAAAAACAGGTAAAGAAAATAAAATTACTTTGTAAAGAGTTACCAAAATTACAATTTCCAGATGAAAATAAAAAATTTATATATATAGTAGAAGCTGATGCAAGTGAATATAGTTATGGAGGAGTACTCAAATATATGTATGAAGAAGAAAAATTAGAACATCATTGTAGATATTATTCAGGAACGTTTAACGAAACAAAAATAAAATGGGAAATAAATAGAAAAGAATTATGTTCTTTATATAAATGTATAATAGCATTTGAACCATATATCGTGTATAACAAGTTTATAGTTAGAACAGATAATACACAGGTACGATGGTGGCTAACAAGAAAAATACAAAATTCAGTTACGACAAAGGAAATTCGGAGACTAGTATTAAATATACTGAATTTTACATTTACAATTGAAGTAATCAATACTAACAAAAATATCATTGCAGATTACTTATCAAGACAAAGCTACTCAAACTGATTTACCAATGGAAGAGGCTGATGCCAAAGATACCCAGACTGATTTATTGCTCCAAATGTTTAAACAAATGGAGTTATTACAAGAACAAGTTATTACACTAACTACTGAAGTTACAAATGTAAAAGTGCAAGTCGAGCACTATAAAAAATAAGATACTGTGCAGGAAGAGCACATTAAAAAACTAGACCTAGAAGGTGACGATGAGAAACACCTTAAAACTCAAATTACTGCCGAAACTTCAATTACAGCTGCAGGAACATCTAAAGGGAAAAATATAGTTACTCAAAATAGACCTGAAATACCAAAGAAAAAGAATTATAACCTCAGCCAAATATTTTCAAAATCATATACACCAAATATACAAAATTTAGAAGCATTTGCACCTCCCCAGATACATACCTATTCTGAATCACTTAACCAAGAAAAACAGACATACAATTATTCTTCTCGTAAATACATTGACAACATACACACTTTACAAACCTTATTAAATACCAAACCTATTCAAAGTGAAGAGCTAGCCGCACAACAAAAAGCATATATTACCCAGAAATGCCAAAATTACAATAAACTTATTGCCTTACCAGGAACAAACCCAAATTTTATTAAATCATGTTACTATTATGGATTATTATCTACGGTTTACACAACCAATGGAGAAGAGTTAGCAGGAATCCCAGAAATTCACAAAGAATTTATGACTTACAAGAGAATTACCAACGGACAATTATTCTATGTTCGATTTTATTCCGCACCAGTAGAAATATTATTTGACGAAATTAAACAGACTATTAATGTGGTCAAAATGGGTATGACCAGAGATTATATTATTCCGGAAGAGATATGTCAACAGACCGAGATACCAACATTTTACCGCAACAAAAGAGTTATTGGAATAAGCAATATATTATCAGAGTTACTTAATAATTATTCAAATAAAAAGCCAGTTTGGATATATAATTCAAGGAATCAAGCATTGATTTATTCAACTTGCAAAGAAGTTAGAGACCATGACATGGAAGAACTTAGAAAATGGGGATTAACACTCCTCAGACCAGAAGAACAACCATTAACGCGATCTATCAGTAAGGGAATTATTTCAGAAGAAGCTATGGATCAATTTTGGAAAAAGTTGGCCAAAAATACAAAGACCACATATCCAGCAGATATAGTGGCAAGCACAACTTTATTCCAGATGTGATGCTACACTGACAAAAAATAAAAAAGATAACCAAAGAAGATACGGAAGAAAGAGATAAAGACAAAAGACGTGTGAGTAAATTTACTTTACGTAAAAGATTTTGATAGGCATTTAAAGTTTTTTTTGTTATTTAGTGCTTTATGTCAAAGTCTTCTTTTAAAAAGATGAAGACTTTTTTGTAAACATTAATTAGTCTAGCCTAGACTAGTATAGGGTTTGATTTTTCAAGTCATTTTTTAGGAAACATCATATGTAAATTTCAGTTATAAATAGAAGAACCGAAGGCAGTGCAAAGGCAAGCCTTCATGTGTTGAAGCAAAAACTCTCTCTCTTGTCCACAACAAATATTTTGCTTATTCATTTAAAAACAACTATATTTCAATGGAAAAATCTATGGAGGAACAAAACTTAGGATTATCAAACTTACCAAAACAAGTATATTTATTCAGTATTATGAATAGCTAAATTCATAATTCCTAACAATCATGATATAATAAGGTAAGTTCATGTTAGTTACTTTATAGTAGAATTATTCGAAGAATAGCATGTTAAGAAGTTTATTAGCAAAGTGGAAATGGAGAAAAATTCCTAAGAACTATGCCATCCTAAAGGTGAAACCAATAAGGCAAGAAGCCGTGGTGGGGAGTAGCCAGAGTTGAGGCGCTGTTTAAGGGAAAAATATCTGGATTACCATGCTAATAGTGACCGACAAACATGTTATTTAAGAATGATCTAGTTTATAGTAATCTAATATGATCATATTTTGTTATGTGTATGATTGAAGGAAATATTTTGAAAATAGCAATTTTATGAAAAATGAATAATTATTTATTTGACGAAATGGTAGATAAATTTAAAATACTTATTTTGTATTCACTTAAGGATATAAAAGTAGTAGATATAATAAAAATCATATTAGAAAAAGCATTTGGTAAATATTATATGACTAGAATAAATTACATACCATTCCTACCTAACTACTCTTACAAATACTTACCATGATAAATTACATATATCTAGAATTTTGGGAAAAAAATATGAGAAACATACAGTTAGTAGAAAAAAAGATGAAAGTAAATTTAGAAAAATACATGGAAACTAAAGATATAAAATATATAGAGTTTCTTAATGAAAATATGCAAGAACTACTTAGACTAAAACAAACAACTGAAAAATGTTATGAAAAAACGTTTAATCAAGCTTAAATGACAGATGATATTAAAATACTTGTTTTATATATACTTAGAGATATAGAAATCATAGACATAAAGAAAATAATATGGGAAAAATTACAAGATTATGAATAGGAAGAATTATTAAACAGTATAGAAAACTTACGCATATATTATGAACATCAATACTATTTAGATTCAGATGGATATTATACAGACTAAAAATGTCAGAATATATTAAGAAAATTAGATGAAAACCAAGAAGACCTACATAAAGAAATTGATTATAGAAAACAAATTAGAGAAATAATGGAAAATCTAATAGAAAAATTAAAATGGATAGACGAAACCTTGAAAAATTTAGAAAAAAGCAAAGATAAAAGTTTAGATAGTTTAAAAAATTCATTAAGAAGAGAACAAGAAAAAATAGTTAGTAGTATTAATAACCTCAAACAAGATATTAAATATAGTACAAGTAGAATAGATTATTATACATTTACTTTGGAAGAATAAAATGATAAACTACGAATATCTAAAATACTGGGAACAAGAAATGGAAGAAATAAGATTAACAGAAAACCATATAAAAACGAATTTAATTGAATATTTTAAAACAAAATATATTGAAAATTTAGAATATCTTAAAAATAATATAGAAGACTTACAAAAACCAAGAGAAAAAGCTAAAGAATATTATAGCAAAGCATTTAATCAACTACCATTTAATCACCTCCCAAAATATGAATATCAGTAAAATTGAATATATTAATAAAATATATGAAAATAAAAAAAATACAAGAACGAAGAAAAACAGTTAATAAATATTACTACAAAGCATTTAACAATTACATAAATTAATGGATACATCGTACGAAAAGAATAAATCATTAAAAGAAATCGAAACTCAACTATATAATTTATACCAAGAATACAAAAGATTACATAGTACTAACGAGGATCCTAGACAAAATATCGAAACTCAACTATATAATTATGCAAAATATCAAAAATTTCTGCAATTATACTTCAAACTCTGAAAATTTATGTTGTTTGTCCAATTTTTTCAATTTAATATATGCGATTTGGAAGGGAGATATTCAACAAACCCTATTTTCTATCTTAAGAGCCTGACTCGGAAAATAAGAGAAGGAACAAGGGCAACTAAATCATCTGTTACGTATTTAAATTTTGAGAGTTAAATAAATTATTTTTGATAGCAAGATTTTTATGTAAAACACCAAAAAATAAAAGTTTAGTATTCTCTTAGCAAATATTACAAGATGAAAACACACGTAAATTAAAATTCTTTTGTTAATGGTAATCTTATACAATATATGAAAACTTCAAATCATGAGTTCATCTTTGTGTCTGTCCCTTCAAGGAAAGTTTTAAAGTTGCAGCAAGTAAAAATTCATGAAAAATACAATATGAAAATTAATCGCCTTATAGATTTATGTTAAAATTTTGATTGATTGAAGGTTAAATTCTCAGATTTTATACTATTATAAATTACAGTATTGGATCTAGTAAATCTAAGACACCAAGTATCGACAAATTCTGCAACTTCACCACCAAAGGATGTGGTACAACGGATGGGGCTGCTCCTCCCTTAGCCAGAGGTCTTGGGTTCGAGTCCTGGATATGAAAAAATTCTTGATAAGGAGCGCTTCCCCCCGAATGGAGCTCTACACGGCACAATCCAAATTAGTCGAACTCCAATTCGAGTACCAGACACCGAATGGGAAACCCCAAAAATAAAATTTCTGCACCTTTGATGTGGTTCGATGAGTGTTGAGAATCAGTACCCAAATTCTTCGAATCCCAATTCAAGTCATCTTAATAAGTCATAAATGGTATAATTAACTTGTACACGAACCATAAAAAATATAATTACTCAAAAAGAGAGGTAAATTGCCAATTTTTTGAATTTATGTAGACATTAATAAAATTTAACATTATTCAAGAATTAATTTAGAAAAAAAATATTGTATTGAACTAGCAACCTTTCGCCGTCTATATATCATATTGCCGTTAGAAAAATTGTGTCTGATAAAATTAGTAAATACTGGATACATTTAAATAATGACCTATTCAAGTTAAAAATTTTATTTTCTTATTTTGTTAATGTATTTTTGATAAATTTCTCAAAAAATATTGATTGCTTCTTAAATTAATCTATAGTTATTTCAACACACACATTAAGCGTGTTCCAACAACAACGTATCCAGACTTGATAAATTTCAATAAACACACTAAGATATTTTTATATTTTAGGTTGAATGTTATATTTATTATGTTTTTTCTATATCAGGTTAATTATAATCAGATTTGTTATTTGATAAATTTCATGAGTATATATAGTAAAATATTTACTAGTTTAAATTAAAATTTTAGATTTCATTGATGTGGTTGAATGCAAAATATATTTTGCGCATAAAATTGATTTCATATTTTTATATTTTAAGTTGAATATTATATTTATAAATGTTTTCTATTTCAGGTTAATTATTGTCATATTTGCTATTTCCAACTTGATAAGTTTCATGAGCATATATAGTAAAATATTTATTAATTTAAATTAAAATTCAAGATTCCATTGATGTGGTTGATATGCAAAATATTTTGAGCATAAAATTGATGGTATTTCCTACTTGACGATGGTGAAAAGATTATTTTCCATTATCTATTTGGATAGCAATTTAATCTGATAAAATTCTTCATGTATATAAATTGGTTATGATATCTCTTCTTGTAATCTTTTCCCCTGTTGGTAAGCCTTTCTCATTTTTTCATCATACAGTTGATGCAGTCATTTCTCGTTTTCAGAATCGTGATATGCAATTAAGTGAAAATACTCAACTTGTCGTGGCTCATGCTCGAGATAGATTGAAATGACTAAATCGCAAGCTTGAAAATGTGTATGATGAACTGATGAAAACTATTGAGGAGCTCAACCCAGAGGAACTGACCCAACTTGAAGAATCGTTTGAATCAATTGAATCTTTTGGGATATGAAGTTCAAAACAAAATTCAAAATCATAGTTGAAGCATCCTAAGTTGTTACTAATAGTTATATCATTGAAAACTCTAGAAAGTTCAAATTTATATTATTGAGATGTTGATGTTTTGTTTTTCTACTATATGATTACTGTAATAATATTTGATACTGTTTCTGAAATTAATATCTCATACGTATATTCGCTGGCTAGGAGGTATCATATACATGTAGATCTATAATTTAAACTTTAATTTTGGGATTAAGTTTTGAAATTTTATTGCAGTCCATTTGCTGTAAAACATATTACTATTACCTTTTTGCCGGGGTTCACTCGAATTCCCTTCAATGGAAAATTACACTATTTATATATGGTTAAAATTATTTTTTATACAGTATATATAGTAGATGTTGAACTCCCTAATTTGACTCGTTCGCGTGTTTCCTTCTTTACATTTTGAACCTTCGTATTGAAAATCGGCTCCGCCACAGTTAAGTTCTGAGATTTATCATGCAGCCAATCAGCAAGTTCGGCTAAGTGAACAGTAGAACAATATTAATTTACTTAGTGTAATTCCGCAAGCAGAGTCTAGAGATCAACGCTGGCCTATTCCAACTTCCATCTCTACCACAACCTACATTGCCACAATTGTCCAAAATCACAAACTATTCCTACTCTCTTGCCACATTCATCGAACTAATTAATTTGAATGGCGACTCCAAAATTTTCATAAAAGGGAGTTCATCATTTACTATACATTTAAATAAATATTTGACCTTATTATAGACAATACGAGATTTAATTTGCTAACGAAGAGGTTCACCACCTAATGTCCTATGTTACATCACTATTTATAAAATATATGTTTGTTGTAACTTTTTTACATGACCACAGTTGTTCTTAGACAACTTTATGGATTTATTAAATATTGGTGTGAAGTTTAATTTGAAGATACCTATTAATTTGTACCTCAAAATTGTGATTATTAAGTTTGGAATGTTTTGTATCATTCAGCTAGTGTATCATGCAGCTAAGCAGAAAGAACAAGAATTTAAAGAAAGTTCTAATGAGTGAACAATAGAACAACAAAAACAACTATAACACATACACCCAATGTAATTCTACGAGCAAGGTTTTTAGAGGGACGTTTTGTATTGTTCTGTGGGTTTGTTACAAATAATGATACTATTGTTTACTTTTAGTGAATAATAGCAGCATATAATATTTGAATATATAATAAATAAATAATCCTCAATGAATAAATATAGAACAACAAATTAAAAGGCAATGAAAAAAACATACATAAAACTTTAAACTGCTAGTAATAAATCTTGAAAATCCTACAACCTAAATATATCCTAGAACTTAATTAGCAAAATCTAAACATTTTATTGATAACTAAAATTAAAAATAATAAATAAATCTCATTTTGAGTTAAATAATTCATCCTTGTTTTCTTTTGAGTAGAATCTGCTAAATCTCCCATTTTTCTCCAATTGTTCTTTGAGCTTGTCTTCCTTGTCCTTTAACTTCCAAAGATCACATGTCGCTTCGTATTTTTCTTGTGCACTCTTTTGTTGCACATTAAAATTTCCAAGGTCGTTTTCTTGCTTGCGTATTTCTACTCTTGTATCTACCAACTTCTCTACGGTCCTGTCAAGTTTTTTGCTTTGTGAGGATGACATTCTCGTGTATAGTACAATATCAAACTCGCTTCGATCAACCACTGTTGGATGGAAATAGTAAATTGAACATAGTAAATTAACGTAGATGTAAAAGCGAGGAATTAATGAACAAATTAGAAGAGTAACATTATTGTAAGTCTTAAGAAGAAAAAACTTACCGAACTAATCAACTCAAAGTGAAAAGAAACTTACGTTAATATTTAGCTCAATTTGCTATATGCATATAATACCTCTACATTGTTTATATAGACACTAATTTCTTTGTTTATTCCTTATTTTACTAGTGCTGATTAATGTGAAATTATACTAAAAATAAAAAATCACCATATTTTGAGGGAAAAATTGCCAATGGAAAAAAACACACCCTCGAAAACATTGAATGTTTGGAAAATTCAACTTCAAGTAAACCTGTCAAACGGGCCGGGCTGGCTCGGCCCGAACCGGCCCTACATATCAAACCGGACCGGTTTGACCCGGCCCGGTAAGCCCTATGGCTTTAGGGTTCCGGGTTCCGGTCCGTTTTTTTTTTTAAACTGGACCCGGTTAACCCGGCCCGGACCAACCCGGTCCAGGCCCGCCGGTTAACCGGCCCGGCATTAAAAAAAAAAAATAAAAAAAAAAATAATTATTGGGCCAAACTAGCCGTTGGCCCAACGGCTATATTACCGTTTTTGGGTCCAAACGGCTAGTTTGGGCCCATTAACTTAAAAATAAAAAAAAAATAAAATATTTTTTAATCCCCAAAATAAATCTATAAATACCCTACAACTTCAAATCATTTCTCACACAATTTTTCACTCTCTCAAATCTCATTCTCTCTCAAATCTCAATTCTCAATTCTCAAATATTCAATATATTTAATTTCTTAAAGTGTTCAATTTAAATTTTTAATTTTTCGTTTACAAAGTACGAGCGGAAGTTTCTAAAGTCGCAATCTTCGGATACTTCCAAAATTTGGTATTGTCGTTCCATCTCTTACGTTTAATTTTTATTTATTGTATTAATTGTTTAATATTTAATTTTATTATATTTGTGTATTTTGAATATTTTTAGTTTAATTTAATTTATATTATGGATAAATTAAAAAACCTCGCTACTAAAGGTGTTAGAAATTTTTGTCCCGGAAGCGGTAGTGGTAGTAAAAAGCGAATTACTAGCGGTAGAGGTAGTTCAAGTAATAGATATACCCGTGTGACTTCGCCTCCGGTACCGCTTGGTACACCTTTTGAGGAAGAAATAGGTGTAGGTGCTCACGATATGGATTATGTAGAATTTCAGGAAAATTACGGTATAGAAGAAGAAAATGAAGTAGATGCAGTTAATGTAGACGAAGATGATGAAAATATTGCTGAAACACCCGCAGTAGGACATGCTAACGTTAGATCTGAATCAGTTAATCTCCCTTCCCGTCCTCCCAGTGCCCCAAAACCCCGTAAAAGAACTAGTATTGCATGGCAATTTTTTGAACGTATATCGGATATTGAGGTGCAGTGCAATATTTGTCAACAAAAATATAAGCATAGAAGTGGCGGTAAGCAAGGGGGTACGGGTACGTTAATGAGACATATAGCTGAAGATCACACTAGAGAGTTCAATATTGCAAAAGGTGGTGGGGATGTTGGTGGGTCAACGCAAACTAGAATGGACCCAACAACCGGTCAAGTAGCGAAAAAGTATAATAAATTGAGGGACAGAGAAGAAATAGCTAAAATGGTAGCTGTGGGTTGTTTGCCTTTTAGTTTTCCTTCTTCTGATGCCTTTATTCGTTATATACAAGCAATTTATAATCCTATGTTTAATGGTATTCCTAGAACTACTTGTCGGTCTGATATTTTTAGACTCCATTCACAATATTGTTTTTATTTATCAACATTCTTAAAAAATATTCAATGTAGATTGTCCCTAACTTCCGATCTTGGTCGTGCTGTAAATAAAAATGATTATTTAACCGTTACTTGTCATTGGATGGATAGTAATTTCATAATGCAAAAACGTATTCTTGCTTTTTTATATGATGAAGATCGGAAACATACTGGACAATTTATTGCTGATTCTATTATTAAAATTGCCGGATATTATGGTATAGAAAATAAAATTTTATGTATTGCTTTTGATAATGCTTCTAACAACAAGACTGCTATAACAAAAATAAAATCTACGCTATGTCCGCCCTTTCCTGAAATTTTTCATGTTAAGTGTGCATGTCATATATATAATTTAATTGTAAAAGATGGTCTTGACTTTTTTGAGGTTTATATTGAAAAAATTCGTCTTGCTGTTGGTTTTATTCAAGGAAATAATCGTAGATCTAGAATTAAAGAATTTAAAGTTAAATGTCAAGAAAATGGACTTGCACCGATTTTGATGCCTGAGGAAATTGATATTAGATGGAATTCTACGTATGAATTTTTAAAAACTTGTTATAAATATAGAATTCCTATTACACTAGCCTTTAACCAACATTGTGGTTCATTTGCTGATTCTGCTGATTGCATGCTACATAATTCTGATTGGGTTATAATTAATGATCTTGTTAAGTTCTTAGAAAAATTTTATGTAGCTACGGTTGAATTTTCCGGTGCATACTATCCTACTGTTTGTAATATTTTGGCATATATAGCCGATATTTCTGGTTTGCTCCGACAATATAAAGATAAAGAAGGTTATAAAGAAGCTGTTGGCGCTATGTTTACGAAATTTAAAAAATATTTCTTCCCGATTCCCCCTATTTACTTGGTTGCTGCTATGTTAAATCCGTGCATGAAATATAATCATATGTGTCACTTTAGTACTCTTATTTATACTAACTTAGAAATAAATACTAACCATGATTCTGAACAAGTACAACCTGATTTGTGGACGGCTACGGCTGATGCAAAAGATTATATAGAAAAATTATATAATCACTATGCTGATTTATTTGATTCAGCCGTACCTACAAATATCACTCCAACTGTCGCTCCTCATCCTCCCGAGGAGCCATCAGCTTCTAAAAGGCCGGCACATAGTGGTTTTCCTGATTCGTTTTATGATTTAACTTGTTGGAACAGTGTGGATGAGAGAGCTTACACATCAACTTATCGGGAAGAGCTGAAATATTATCTGCGGACGCCACCAGAGGATCGCAGACGACGGATCAACACGCTGGATTGGTGGAGGAATAATGAATCACAATATCCTGTACTTTCAAGATTAGCTAGAGATATCTTGAATGTTCCTATGTCAACCGTTGCATCAGAGAGCGCCTTCAGTCAGGGACGACAACAGCTTGGAGACAACCGACACTCATTGGGAAGCAACGCAATGAATGTTTTAGTTTGCCTCAGAGATTGGATTAGAGCAGAAAGAAGAAACCAAGGAATGGAACCAGAGCCCAACGACGACCTCAAACTTGAAGAAATTATGACTTCACGGGAGAACTCAGCAGAATCAAGTCCAATGCATGGTTTTTCCCCCGTTGACTTCGACTACCCTATGCAAGTTCCAATTAATATTAACATGAATGAGTTGGAAAAAATGATGCATAATATATAGATTTTTCATTCATGTAAATTATAAATTTTGGATCATTTTGCATAATTCATTTTACTGAATGAATTTGGGGAATTTTATTGATTGCAAAATGATCCAAAATTTATAATTTACATGAATGAAAAATCTATAAATTATGCATCATTTTTTCCAACTCATTCATGTTAATATTAATGGGAACTTGCATAGGGTAGTCGAAGTCAACGGGGGAAAAACCATGCATTGGACTTGATTCTGCTGAGTTCTCCCGTGAAGTCATAATTTCTTCAAGTTTCAGCTCGTCGCTCGGCTCCGGTTCCATTCCTTGGTTTCTTCTTTCCGCTCTAATCCAATCTCTGAGGAAAACTAGAACATTCATTGCATTGCTTCCCAATGAGTGTCGGTTGTCTCCAAGCTGCTGTCGTCCCTGACTGAAGGCGCTCTCTGATGCAACGGTTGACATTGGAACATTCAAGATATCTCTAGCTAATCTTGAAAGCACAGGATATTGTGATTCATTATTCCTCCACCAATCCAGCGTGTTGATCCGTCGTCTGCGATCCTCTGGTGCCGTCCGAAGATAATATTTCAGCTCTTCCCGATAAGTTGATGTGTAAGTTCTCTCATCAACACTGTTCCAATAATTTAAATCATAAAACGAATCAGAAAAAACACTATGTGCCGGCCTTTTAGAAGATGATGGCTCCTCGGGAGGATGAGGAGCGACAGTTGGAGTGATATTTGTAGGTACGGCTGAATCAAATAAATCAGCATAGTGATTATATAATTTTTCTATATAATATTTTGCATCAGCCGTAGCCGTCCACAAATCAGGCTGTACTTGTTCAGAATCATGGTTAGTATTTATTTCTAAGTTAGTATAAATAAGAGTACTAAAGTGACACATATTATTATATTTCATGCACGGATTTAGCATAGCACCAACCAAGTAAATAGGGGGAATCGGGAAAAAATATTTTTTGAATTTTGTAAACATGGCGCCAACAGCTTCTTTATAACCTTCTTTATTTTTATATTGTTGGAGCAAACCCGAAATATCGGCTATATATGCCAAAATATTACAAACAGTAGGATAGTAAGCACCGGAAAATTCAACCGTAGCTACATAAAATTTTTCTAAAAACATAACAAGATCATTAATTACAACCCAATCAGAATTATGTAGCATGCAATCAGCAGAATCAGCAAATGAACCGCAATGTTGGTTAAAAGCTAGTGTAATAGGAATTCTATATTTATAACAAGTTTTTAAAAACTCATACGTAGAATTCCATCTAGTATCAATTTCCTCAGGCATCAAAATAGGTGTAAGTCCATTTTCTTGACATTTAACTTTAAATTCTCTAATTCTCGATCTACGATTATTTCCTTGAATAAAACCAACGGCAAGACGAATTTTTTCAATATAAAGCTCAAAAAACTCAAGACCATCTTTTACAATTAAATTATATATATGACATGCACACTTAATACGAAAAATTTCAGGCAAGGACGGAGATAGCGTAGATTTTATTTTTGTTATAGCAGTCTTGTTGTTAGAAGCATTATCAAAAGCAATACATAAAATTTTATTTTCTATACCATAGTATCCGGCAATTTTAACAATAGAATCAGCAATAAATTGTCCAGTATGTTTACGATCTTCATCATATAAAAAAGCAAGAATACGTTTTTGCATCACGAAATTACTATCCATCCAATGACAAGTAACGGTTAAATAATCATTTTTATTTCCAGCACGACCAAGATCAGAAGTTAGGGACAATCTACATTGAATATTTTTTAACAATGTTGATAAATAAAAACAATATTGTGAATGGAGTCTAAAAATATCAGACCGACAAGTAGTTCTAGGAATACCATTAAACATAGGATTATAAATTGCTTGTATATAACGAATAAAAGCATCAGAAGAAGGAAAACTAAAAGGCAAACAACCCACAGCTACCATTTTAGCTATTTCTTCCCTGTCCCTCAATTTATTATACTTTTTCGCTACTTGACCGGTTGTTGGGTCCATTCTAGTTTGCGTTGACCCACCAACATCCCCACCACCTTTTGCAATATTTAACTCTCTTTTGTGATCTTCATCTATATGTCTCATTAACGTACCCGTACCCCCTTGCTTGCCTCCACTTCTATGCTTATATATTTGTTGACAAATATTGCACTGCACCTCAATATCTGATATACGTTCAAAAAATTGCCATGCAATACTAGTTCTTTTACGAGGTTTTGGGGCACTGGGAGGACGGGAAGGGAGATTAACTGATTCAGATCTAACGTTAGCATCTCCTACTGCGGGTGTTTCAGCAATATTTTCATTATCTTCGTCTAAATTAACTGCATCTACTTCATTTTCTTCTTCTATACCATAATTTTCCTGAGCTTCTACATAATCCATATCGTGAGCACCTACACCTATTTCTTCCTCAAAAGGTGTAACAAGCGGTACCGGAGGCGAAGGCACACGGGTATATCTATTACTTGAACTACCTCTACCACTAGTAATTCGCTTTTTACTACCACTACCGCTTCCGGGACAAAATTTTTTAACACCTTTAGCAGCGAGGTTTTTTAATTTATCCATAATATAAATTAAATTAAACTAAAAATATTCAAAATACACAAATATAATAAAATTAAATAATAAACAATTAATACAATAAATAAAAATTAAACGTAAGAGATGGAACGGCAATACCAAATTTTGGAAGTATCCGAAGATTGCGACTTTGGAAACTTTCGCTCGTACTTTGTAAACGAAAATTAAAAAATTAAAGTGAACACTTTAAGAAATTAAATATATTGAATATTAGAGAATTGAGAATTGAGATTTGAGAGAGAATGAGATTTGAGAGAGTGAAAAATTGTGTGAAAAATGATTTGAAGTTGTAGGGTATTTATAGATTTTTTTTGGGGATTAAAAAATATTTTTTAAAGTTTTTTTTTTTTTTTTTTAATTAAATGGGCCCAAACTAGCCGTTTGGACCCAAAAACGGCTATATAGCCGTTGGGCCAACGGCTAGTTGGCCCAAAATTTTTTTTTTTTTTTTAATATTCTGGGCCGGGCCGGTTAACCGGCGGGCCTGGACCGGGCTTGGTTCGGGCCGGGTTAACCGGGCCCATTTTAAAAAAAAACCAGCCCGGGACCCGGAACCCTTAAGCCCTAGGGCTTACCGGGCCGGGTCAAACCGGGCCGGGTTAGCTAATAGGGCCGGGTCGGGCCGGGTCAGCCCGGCCCGTTTGAAAAGAGTGTAGGGCAAAACCGCGGAGAAAAGAAGAAGAAGAAACACCCACGACAGAAAAGAAAGTTTGGGGTCTCCGTTGAGTTTGCGGTGACGGCGTCCTTTTCTTTACCCCCTTCAATTTGTCATACAGGTTCTCGTCGAATTCATACGATTTATTCAATAAGTTTTCTGTGTGAATTGGAGTATGAATAAAGTTATAATTTTCATGACTTTTTCTATTGTTCGTTATGTATAATTCATTATTTTTATATAGTTTACTTTATGTTGCCATTTATAAGTAGTTGCTATTCCGAAGTAACGTTCACTAAATTAAATTTGATTGAATTCTAAATGAGATAATCGTTAGATTCATTAGCGTTAAAAGATGTAACATTGTATTCGGTTAACATGCGATTAGTATAATTGTGTTGTAACTAGAATCTTACACCTATATGCGTGCATGCATGCAAAAAGGAAAAAAAAGAAAAGGAAAAAAGAGTACACACACAAAATATAGGAGCAGAACAAGCAAGGAAAAGAAAAGAAAAAACAAGAGGAACAGTTAACATGACTTATATTTGTTTGGTTCCATTTTGATAAATGAGAAATTCTAATCACTTGGTTTTCAAAAAATGCTCTCATGCTTGAATCACCAGTAAATTCTCTATTATTTAGATTTAGGTACTTATAAGTATGATCCAATTAGTAGCAACGCTAAATTTTCAAAGTCAGAATCAGTTAACAAAGTACGGTTTGTAAATTTCCTATGCGTTCTAAAATAAGGTTTTTTTTTATGAATATATAGAGCCTTTTTTTTTTTTTTTCATGTTTTGGGGTGGTAAGAAATTGTATAAATTGGTTTTAATGTTTTGGTAGATAATGAATTTCATACGTTGGTATTTTCAGTGTTCGAGTGGCGATTAATTTATTTCATGTCCGTTATTATACGTAATTTTTAGCTAAAAAGAGACTATAGATCAATATTCTGTTTGGTCATTTTCCTCTCTGGTTCATGATTTAACCGTCACTCCTAAATCATAAAATCACTTGTTTAGTAGTTTTTTTTTTTAAAATAGACTAAGAAAATATGTAAAGGTTATGGCATATAGTGTTTAGTTTACAGGAATATAATAATTTAAACATTACAAATGATATATTGTAATATTGTATGCTTCTCGAAGCCTTACACGTAGTTTGTTGGTGTATTTTGTTTAAATTGTTTTTCTTGGGGGGATTGTACATCTAATTTGTAATATCTGTAAGTGTTAGTTCGACATTATGAGGTTTTGTCATAGTTGTTACATCAATTCTTAGTTCGACATCTCTCATCTTTATGTTCTAAAAACGTTTTCAGCCAGCATTAATTTCTAAGGGTCTAATAAATTAAAAGGGGCGGATGGAGCCAAAAATGGGTTGCAGACTTATTCAAGATCCATCATATCTGATAAATTAAAAGAGAGGAAAAACCTATTGTAAGGGAATGAACTTGTAAAATAATGAGTTATGTTCTTATCTTCTAAATAATTAAGAATTTAACATGCAAGTGGAAACTAACGGTGAAGTTGGAAAGCCCTGCTACTGACCATTCGTTATAAAAAAATTTAACTTACCATTTGAAGCCGATTGAGTTGGGTTGGGCAGATTCTAAACCTATTAGATGCTTACTTAGACTTGGGGAAAACGGGAACGATCCATAAATGTCCCAAAGGCACGAGAGATATATCCGAACCTGTGGTATGACCGGAAAGTACTGCCACTGGCAAGCCACGCATTAATATAATTAAATAATTCAAAAAAAAATAAAAACGGGATGCAAGCAACTTTAGGGCCAACAAATATTATATATCCAAAAGATTAATTTAAGCTAGACATAAGTCATTAAAGCGACTGTGCTAGAACCATGGGACTCGAGGGGTGCCTAACACCTTCCCCTCAGTCAACAAAATTCCTTATCCGAATTTCTAGTTCGCAGACTAAAAATTAAGAGTCATTTCCTTTTGAATAGGGATTCAATAAGGTGACTTGAAACACCCAAACTCAATTTCAAGTGGCGACTCTGTAAAATAAATAATCCCTTTTTAAAACGTCACTTTAAGTGGAAAAACCCATTTTCTCTAAAACCAACTTTCCTAGCGAGGTCGGATGCGGTGAAAAATAGGGGTGTGACTGTCACACCCCTTTTTCGTACTCCAAAAGATTCGTTTTAAGTTCGAAAGAGTTTTTGTTATTAAGTGACAAAAGAAAACAATTCGTTTCGAAGAAGGATTTTTTTTACATTCAAAATCAGAGTAGCCACTTGGCATAATCTAGTGTGTCGAGTCACCATTGGAAAATCCTTTGACTCTTTAAACTGGTTTGCGAACAAAGATTTCGGTTAAGGAATTCTGTTGACCGAGGGGAAGGTGTTAGGCACCTCTCGATCCCGTGGTTTGACCACAGTCGCTTGACGGAGCAATATCGGCTAATTTTTTACTTTAAGGATGTATAAACAACACAAAACACGTAAAATAATCAAACGAAAGAAAACAAAACAAAAGCGAATCAAAAATATAGTGTCCAGTCTAATTTATACAGTCCAAAAATATAAAAAATGCGAAAATAAATCCTATATAACCTATACTAATCCTAACTATGCTCCCTTGCTTTACCGACGCCTTGGGCCTTCCTCACGAACGTCATTCCGCCAACATAGTACGTCGGGGCATTCCCCAGTGAACAAACACAAATACCTCGGGGCATTCCTCAGCCAAATGAATGCATTTAATGAAATGTGATGAAAATGAAGAAAAGCACTCAACACAAATATTTACACATTCGATGATTAAAATCCTACGAGTTGCCTACCCTCCAAAACCTAGAACTTGCCTATCAATGCCCGACCTAAGACATGATACTATTACACTTAACATCAATATTTATTTCAAAATAAACCGACAATAATAAATCAAGACTAATCCTTATTAATTTATCAATTTTTCGATCCCGACCCCAAACAACAACTTTAATTCTCGATCAACGATTAACTAGTCTTTAGACTATCAATTTAATCTTCATAATCCAAATTCAACATCAACCAACATTCATGATTCAAACATCACAAAATCAAACAAAAAAACAAGATCCACACATTGTCAAATCACCACACAAAATATCAAAATTTAAAATTATTCGAGAAAAGGGATGAGAAATGGACCTCAATCGAAGCTTTTATTGTGCCAAATAATGCGATTAGAAAATAAAACCGGGTCCGAAATCCTCAAGTCGAACCTCAATTGCGAATTGACCAATTTCAAAACTCGGTATCACCAAAATCGAAACCCGGAACTGACCACGATGACCCAATCAAGACAAATCAAACCTTTGAAGCCTTTCTTTCAATTTTAAAAATTCTTCAAAATAGAGCATCCCTTAAACCTTGTACAAAATTCAGACTCATTAAAGAATCAATCTCGGCTTCTATTTTTACTTTAATTGATCGTGCAGAAAACACCAACGTTCGACCCACGAACCTAGATTTTTACCCGAAATCTCGAAATCGAAGCAATGAGGGAGAAAGGGAGTAAATTCAACAGCTCCCCAAAGAATTCTGTGACTGTTTTATGGTTTATCCTATGAAGATCAATGTGAAAGGAGTCCTCTAGTCAGTAATGAAATGGAAATTTGGAGATGGAGATGTGGGTGATGTGTATGTGGCTGTGCGTGTGTGACTACTGTGAGTGACCAATTGAAAAAAAAGAAAAAAAAATGGGAGTCTATTATTCTAGCTCATGGTCGTTTCTGTGCATATCCAGTGTGACCAGTGTGTGCATGAGTGTTAGAAGGAGAATAATGAAGTTCCCTTTTTCTATACCATGTCCATGATTATCCCCTCCTCAATGAATGAAGAAGAAGACCTTTTATCCTTAAAAAAACCAAAATATCACGTGGGCCCTCTTTTATTCCTCTCTCCATGAAAACCAAAAAAGAATGAAATTTTGTTAAGGGGTTAGGATGATGGGGTGACGTGGAGTAGGTAGGTAGTGATGGGGTAGGGGGTGTGGTAGGGATTAAGTGTCCTAATTTAATTGGGAGGTTGTTAGGATAGGATTAAAACAAGGTAAAATTTGTTAAGGGTTGTTATTTTGTATTTTTGTGGGATATAATCGCATAGGTGAGGGTACATGGTAAGGTAAGCTAAAAATGGTAAAAATGCTTTCGGGGAGGGACAAAGTTATGTGTCTACATTATGCCCCTCTTTGCATGTAAACACAAAGTGTTTTTTCATACAAAAAAGTAGACAACGAGACAGAATTTTGATCCGACCATTATTCAAAGAATGAAACAGAAGGAGGGAGGGAGACCAAGTCTCGATATAGGATATCCTACCTACCCAAGTTATAAGAGAATCAAGTCACGGGTATCTCAAAGGATTGGAAAGAGAAGGACTATACCGAGTTGGAGAGTCGAGTGAGGTTCCATCGAGGTTTCGGTCGCGGCTCTATCATTACATCAAAAATGAAAAATTACAAGAGTTAAAAAGATAAATAAAATTACAAAAGTCCTATCTATTCAGCTTCTTTTGAACTCTTGACTTGAGTTTCATCACCCTATTCTTCAGGCAGGCTCTTGACTTGCAATTTCTTCAACTTGTTATCTACTTTTAGTTTCTTCACCCTGTTCTCCAGGTGGGCTTCTGACTTGCTATTTTTCAATTTGTTGACTTTCAACTTATTTGCCATGCTCTTCAGGCGGGATCCTGACTTTCGATTTCATCAACTTTCGATTTCATCACCCTGTTCTTCAGGCAGACTCCTGACCTTCAATTTTATCACCCTTTTCTTCAGGCGGGGTCTTGACTTTCAATTTCATCACCCTATTCTTCAGGCGGGCTCCTGAAACCAAAATCAAAACTAGAACGGAAATAACTCAAAATCAAAACTAGAACTAAAACTATCCCACACAAAGATTATCATAAGGCAGTATTTCATTTTTGAAAGCGTGGTCCCATTTTTCAGGAGGGACCCGAACATAAAGTAAAATCCCATTTTTCAGGAGGGTCCTGAACAGAAAGTAAAATCTCATTTTTCGGGAAGGTCCTGAACAAAAAGTAAAATTTTATTTTTCAGGAGGGTCCTGAATAGAAAGTAAAATCCCATTTTCCAGGAGGGTCCTAAACAGAAATTAAAATCCCATTTTTCAAGAGGGTCCTGAACAGAAAGTGAAATCCCATTTTTCAGGAGGGTCCTGAACAAAAAGTGAAATCCCATTTTTCAGGAGGATCCTGAACAGAAAGTAAAATCCCATTTTCAGGAAGGTCCTGAATAGAAAGTAAAATTCCATTTTTCAGGAGGGTCTTGAAGAAAAAGTGAAATCCCAATTTCCAGGAGGGTCCTGAACAGAAAGTAAAATCCTATTTTTCAGGAGGGTCCTGAACAGAAAGTAAAATCCCATTTTTCAGGAGGGTCCTGAACAGAAAGTAAAATCCCATTTTTTAGGAGGGTCTTGAACAGAAAGTAAATCCCATTTTTCAGGAGGGTCCTGAACATAAAGTAAAATTCCATTTTTCAGTAGGCTCCTAAACAAAAGTAAAATCTCATTTTTCAGGAGGGTCTTGAACAGAAAGTAAATTCCATTTTTCAGGAGGGTCCTGAATAGAAAGTAAAATTCCATTTTTCAGGAGGGTCCTGAACTAAAGTAAAATTCCATTTTTCAGGAGGGTCCTGAACAGACGGTAAAATCCCATTTTTTAGGAGGGTCCTGAACAGAAGGTAAAATCGCATTTTTCAGGAGGGTCCTGAAAAGAAGGTAAAATCTCATTGTTCAGGAGGGTCCTGGACAGAAGGTAAAATCTCATTTTCCAGGAGGGTCCTGAACAGATAGTAAATTCCCATTTTACAGGAGGGTCCTGAACAGAAAGTAAAATCCCATTTTTCAGGAGGGTCCTGAACAAAAAGTAAAATCTCATTTTCCAGGAGGGCCCTGAACAAAAGTAAAGTCCCATTTTTCAGGAGGGTCCTGAACAAAAAGTAAAATCCCATTTTTCAGGATGGTCCTAAACAAAAAGTAAAATCCCATTTTCCAGGAGGGTCGTGAACATAAAATAAATTCCCATTTTCCAGGAGGGTCCTGAACAAAAAGTAAAATTCCATTCTTCAAGAGGGTCCGGAACAGAAAGTAAAATCCCATTTTTCAGGAGGGTCCTAAATAGAAAGTAAAATCTCATTTTTCAGGAGGGACCTGAATAGAAAGTAAAATCTCACGGATGTGCATTTCCAATGGTAGATGAATTAAGTGAAGCGAATTTGCCTTTATTTCAACAAATAAAATTTGTCAGTTAAAAACATAGTGGTGGCTTGCAGCATTTGGCTTTCCAGGCATTTGCTCCAGTGTTCATTCCCTTCATTTTGTTTCAGATTGCTGAAATTTGCCCCTGATTGTCGTGTCATTGACCCATACTCAGATTATTAAAAGTGACTCTGAAATAAACATAGTATTTCTGCTTTGTCATGCTTCTTAGATAAACCCTTTAAACCTTGGTATTTTCATGAGTTCCCCATCTTGTCTGTTGACAAAACATTCTGCATGCCTTATTCATCTCACAATCATGTCTCTTTCATATGCTGACTTTGTCTTGCTTTGTGCAATTGAAGAAGCTGGTAGCCAGTTTTGAAATCTTTTCTCAGTTGTTTTGATATGGACTTGACTCAAAGACAAGAGAAAAATGACAATGACTTTTATTTGGACCACTGACTCAAGAAAACAAAATAAAAATAAAGAGAAGAAAGAAAAGGCAATGAATGTCCCCGTTTGAAACAAAGAAATGAAAAATTTATCTAGAAATGACAGTTAACTCTAATGATTATGCCATGCATATCGTATTAAACTGCCTGATCTTTCCATCCAAAACCTTCTACCAATTGTTGTTGAGTTAATGACCTCAAAATTGAGTTGCTTCCTTAGGTCAATTGCATTTAAGACCTCATTCGGCTAGTGGCGCCTTGAAAGATTTTTGCCAACAAGCCTCTCATTTTTTTCCCAGTTCACCATTGCCCTATGGTGTCCCTGAGGGTTTTTCACCAATGAGACTCTTATTTTCATTTGTCTCAAATCACCTTCATCTTACAGTGCCCGTAAGGGTTTTCACCGATAAGACTCTCTCATTGTTATCTCTCTCAGCTCATCTTCTTATGGCGCCCGTGAGGGTTTTCACCGATAAGACTCTCTTATTTTTATTTCTCTCCTGATTCCTTATGCCGAGGAAGACAAGTAGTTACCAAAATGTTATCATATCCATTGCATGCTTAGTCTTAACATTCTCAAAGATTGATCTGAAGGTCTTTCTTTTGTTGTAACTTGGCTTTTGGATAGGGTTAGAAAGAAAGGATGGCATGGGGCCCAAACGACACTTGAAGTGGATGACTCTAAATTATTTATTGGGTGGGACTTACAACTTTTGAAATTGACTCAAACAATGAAGATTACCTCAAGTCCCAGTTTCTTTTGACTGGGTGAATCTACATTGTTTATTTGGTTGGACCGAGCCCTGGGTAGGGAAGCCTACGTATCTCACCCCCGAGAGTGGAAAATCAGGTCACACGTAGTTCCGACAGCTTATTTTGCATGATTTAGACTTTTGATTCTTTTTATTTTATTGACACTCTTTTCTCTTTGTTTTTTTCTGACTCTATTTTCCTTGACACTTTTCTTTTTTCTCTTTTCTTTTTGGACATTTTTTTTTCTTTTTTTTTTTTGAAACTTTTCTGACACTATTTTTTTTTGTTCGACACTTCCTTTTTGAGCTTTGTTGACTCTATCTTGGTTCCAAAAGAGGGATATGAAAGAAATAGAACTAAAGCTCAAATGAGGTAAATAAAGGATGATACGATATTTGAATAGAAAAATGAAATGCCTTCGTCGAATCAATCCTTGAAGATACTAGTACATAGCATGCAATGTGAAAGTGAAAGATAAAGATCATTTGTGACACTTTAACAACACAAACTTTAACTGAGCATGCGTGTCACCTCTTCCACACTTGTCAAACATACAACTCCACCTTTGTTGTACATCCCTCACATTGAATGACTTATGCTTTCGTGGAGTTGATTTTTGTTCTAATCCTCGGGAGCACACATCCGCTATTTGACCTAATTGAGCTATATTTTTCAATTGATGACCAAGTTATTTTTGTGATTCTCAAAATAATTGCCTTAATTTTCAAAGAAGGCTTGAACTTGTCACCAAATGTCTCAGCACTCTACCTATTTTCTCAGATGCTCTCTTTTCCTAACTTTAACTCTCTGATTCAAAGTTCATGCTTAAAACAGGACTTTAAGATCTGGCTGAAATTCCGCAGGCATGTAATATCACTAAAGCCAACATAAAATGTACTATGTAAAGGAAACAAACAAACAAACAACACATATTTAAAACACAAAAAAAAAGGGACATTCTCTTTAGTTGAAATAAAAGAGAAAAGGGTTTGAACATAAACGACAAAGGGACAAAACAAGATAGATCCCGAACTACAACCCTGAAGTAATTCGAAAAACAGAAAAGAAAAAAAACAAACTACCAGACCTCTTCCTAGTAGGGAGAGGGCTGACTTCTCAATTGCTCAGCCTGATAACTTAGCCACTGGTTTTCATATCAGCGTGACTAGAGCTTTCCTTACTGCCAATGTTTTACACCATAATTGACCTATCTTGAATTATCTTTTCAATTTCTCTTTTCAAAGTCCGACAATCTTCAATACTGTGACCGTGAACATCAGAATGATATGCACATTGTACACTAGGGTCAAAACTTCTTGAATGCAGGTTAGGAGTATACCCAAGGAGAGGAGTGATCATATCCTACTGTACCAATTTCTGAAATAAGATGGCATATGACTCTCCAATTGGTGTGAAGCTATCCCTTGATTTTTGCCTCGTTTAATTGTTTGGATTGGATCCAAAATCGGGCCTAGAAAGGCTTTGATAGGTTTTTGGAGTCGGAGGGTAACTCTGAGGAGTTGGTGCTCTCCATTATGAGTAAGAAGGGAGTTTAACATATGGCTGTGCATAGTATACTAGCTATGGAGGTGGGGAAATGGAGTATAATGGATTTTGGGAGGCATTATAGAGAGCTTGGGTATGAACTTGGGCCTGAGATTGACGGCAACGACTACGTCTTCTTCTTGGATGTGCCCGTTCTCAACCTACAATAGCAACTGTATCTTTCTCATTCTTCTTCCCTCCAGTTTCCTTTAATTGATTGTAATATTGTCCCAAATGTTTCACGGATTCCTCCTGTCCATCTTGCTCCTCAAATTTTGACATCTCAAAGATTGGAGAAAGGTTAGCACTTGAAGGCATGCTTCAGTCTTTGTATGATGTTGTATGAAACATCTTCTTTACCCGTAGGTCCTAGAGAATTTTTCATAGCATTTTCTGCACTCTTTATTTTTCCAACAATTTTCTTCGACTCTTCTGGCACACTGGACTTCTTGTTAAGAAATTTTGGTGGTCCATTTAACTTAAAAGCAGGCTCAGGAGTATAACAATTATCACCAAGAGTATTGAATATAGGTTCACTAGTAGCATGGAAACGCACAATCGTTAGGCGAGCCAGTGTGGAAGTCCTAGTAGAGTATTGAGCAACAAAATCACAGACGACATGTGGTGCTGTGAATGTAGCAGGCTTATGTTGAGGATCTAGAGAAAAGGTGGTGGAAGTATTGAGATGCTTTTGGCTTGGAATGAATTCTGAGTCATGTTGTGGTGCATCAACAACAATAGAAAACTGAGTTTGAGATTTTGGTGAAAAACTTGAGGTATTTATAGGATCAATAAAGGGAAACGGAGAAGGGGGCAACCCACTGGCCCAAGCTCGATGCATTTCTGTCATTTGTTGTCTCAGCCTTCTAATCTCTTGCTTCAAACTCTCATTTTCCTGATTCTTTGTTTGATCCATGATGTCACTCTCTATATTTTTGTTGGACACAACTAACCCTCTGGATTTGATGTGATGTGAAAGACCAACCAAAATGCCACAAACCAACCACCTTAAACTGACTCAACAAAAAAAAAACAAATGTGTTAGAGTTCAACACTTTTTCAAAACCTCTTTTTCCTTCTGATCATTGAACCCAAGAAGGGCGCCTACATATCTCACTCCCGAGAGAGGAGAATCAGGTGCGCGTAGTTCGTGAAGTCTTGCCAAAATGGCCAATTAAACTCTTTGTTTTTTTTTGTTTTTTTTTCTTTTTCTCGAAACTTTAAGAAGAAAAGAAAATAACAATTTGTCAAAAGAATTGACGAAAATATTTTTGAATTTTTCAGCTTTAACATCCCTATAAAAAGTGAAATCTATGATTACCAAAGAAATTTTTTGGGTTTTCGATTTTGAATTTCATATGAACATGAAACTTGAACCTATTAAAGGAAAAAAAATCATTTTTTGTAGTTTTCTTTTAAAGATGTATATGAAACATCTACTCTAAATGAAGAGTGAGGAAAATCTTTGAATTTTTTCAGATTCCTGTACAAAATGAAATCTATGATTACCGAAGAAAATATTTTTGAATTTTCGATTTTGAATTTCATACGAAAATGAAACTTGAACCTATTAAAAGGAAATATATTTTTTGTTGTTTTCTTTTAAAGATGTGCATGAAACACTTACTCTAAATGAAGAGTGAAGAATTTTTTTAAAATTTTTGAAATAAGATCCCCGAACCAACAATAGGCTGCCTACGTATCTCACTCCCGAGAGAGGAGAATCAGGGGTGCGTAGTTCGTCCAGATTGGACAATTAAGGAATAATGGACAGACCGAACTACGGCATGAGAGACACTACCAAGACAAACGAATAATTTTTTTTTGGATTTTTTAATTAGACACTTCAAATAAAACAGACGCCAACAACAATGAAAGAAAAATCTTTTTGGTAGTTGGAATGTATAAAATTTCTACCATCTTTTTGCATTTTCTTTTATAAAAAACTACTTATCATAAAAAATATTTTTGAAGTTTTTGAATTGTGAATGCTTGCTAAAGAAGACAAAGGAAAATCTTTTGATGTTTTTGATTTTTTTTTTCGGGAAATGAGTGCAAAAAAGGATAAAGAAAATCTTTTTTGATTTTTAAATTGTGAAAAACAAAAGCCATAAAGAACTCTAAACAAACTAAAAAACACACATTTTTTTGGCTCACCTTTTCTTTTTGTCTCTTTTTCAACACTTTCTTGTCTACACACTTTACTTCTAACACATGCTTTTCCTCAAATCAATCCGTCAAATGACCATATTACCCTCAAAGATGCAACATTTAGCACGTAGGGACTCCTTAGAGGCGAGTATTCTACGAAGGGCCAAGTGGGCACCGCTAGGTCTTCAATATGATGCATATAAGAATGACCTAAAGGCTGACCTACATTGGGGTTCACTAACAAGGTTGTTCGGGGGAGCGTATGGTCGATAGCGGCTTGTTTTAGCTGGCCACCTACTCCATATAACCCAACGGCTCCCCCTCTAAAATAAGGGTGACTCAACTATAGGTCGTGTACACACGTGTACTACGGACTTGTTGCAGAAAGAATGACTCGGGTTATGCACGTGATGCTAGATATAAAGCGGTAACACATAACGAAAAACTGTAAACAAAGAGCATGGAAAATGCACAACAGTGATAACAATAACATAAACAATTATCACAAACAATGTTTATACACTCGTAATGCCAAAAAAGCAGATACGACTCTAAAAAATAAGCTCGAATTCTGAAAAATCCCAAGTAGAGTCGCCAGAGCTGTCACACCCCTTTTTCGTACTCCAAAAGATTCGTTATAAGTTCGAAAGATTTTTTGTTATTAAGTGACAAAAGAAAATAATTCGTTTCGAAGAAGGATTATTTTTACATTCAAAATCAGAGTCGCCACTTGGCATAATCTAGTGTGCCAAGTCACCATTGGAAAATCTTTTTCAAAACCATTTGACTCTTTAAACTGGTTTGCAAACAGAGATTCCGGTTAAGGAATTCTGTTGACCGAGGGAAAGGTGTTAGGCACCCCTCGATTCTGTTGTTTGACCATGGTCGCTTGACGGAGCAATATCGGCTAAGTTTTGACATTAAGGATGTATAAACCACACAAAACACATAAAACAATCAAACAAAAAAAACAAAACAAGCGCGAATCAAAAATATAGCGTCCAGTCTAATTTATACAGTCCAAAAATATAAAAAATGCAAGAATAAATCTTATCTAACCTATACTAATCCTAACTATGCTCCCTTGCTTTACCTGATGCCTCGGGCCTTCCTCACGAACGTCTTTTCGCCAACATAGTACGTCGGGGCATTCCCCGGTGAACAAACACAAATACCTCGGGGCATTCCCCGGCCAAATGAATACATTTAATGAAATGTGATGAAAACGAAGAAAATCACTCAACACAAATATTTACACATTCGATGATTAAAATTCTACGAGTTGCCTACCCTTCAAAACCTAAAACTTACCTATCAATGCCCGACCTAAGACATGATACTATTACACTTAACATCAATATTTATTTCATAATAAACCGACAACAATAAATCAAGACTAATCCTTATTCATTTATCAATTTTTCGATCCCGACCCCAACCAACAACTTTAATTCTCGATCAAGAATTAACTAGTCTTTAGACTATCAATTTAATCTTCATAATCCGAATTCAACATCAACCAACATTCATGATTCAAACATCACAAAATCAAACAAAAAAACAAGATCCACACATTGTCAAATCGCCACACAAAATATCAAAATTTAAAATTATTCGAGAAAAGAGATGAGAAATGGACCTCAATCGAAGCTTTTATTGTGCCAAATAATGCGATTAGAAAATAGAACCGGGTCCAAAATCCTCAAGTTGAACCTCAATCGCGAAATGACCAATTTCAAAACTCGGTATCACCAAAATCGAAACCCGGAACTGACCACGATGACCCAATCAAGACAAATCAAACCTTTGAAGCCTATCTTTCAATTTTAAAAATTCTTCAAAATAGAGCAGCCTTTAAACCTTGTATAAAATTCACACTCATTAAAGAATCGATCTTGGCTTCTATTTTTGCTTTAACTGATGGTGCAGAAAACACCAACGTTCGACCCACGAACCTAGATTTTTACCTGAAATCTCGAAATCGAAGCAATGAGGGAGAAAGGGAGTAAATTTGACAGCTTCCCAAAGAATTCTGTGACTGTTTTATGGTTTATCCTATGAAGATCAATGTGAAGGGAGTCTTCTAGTCAGTAATGAAATGGAATTTTGGAGATGGAGATGTGTGTGACGTGTATGTGGCTGTGTGACTACTGTGAGTGACCAATTTAAAAAAAAGAAAAAAAATGGGAGTCTATTATTCTAGCTCATGGTCGTTTTTGTGCATATCCGGTGTGACCAGTGTGTGCGTGAGTGTCAGAAGGAGAATAATGAAGTTCCCTTTTTCTATACCATGTTCATGAATATCCCCTCCTCAATGAATGAATAAGAAGACCTTTTATCCTTCAAAATAAACAAAATATCACGTGGTCCTCCTTTATAGTATATATACTACTAGAGTAGTAAATTTTCAAAATCTTGCAAAGTTACAACTATGTAAACCTCAAATTAATAATCGTCAAATAATTTGTGCGCACTTCAACTAAGTCTCCTCATATATTAGTTGAGTCTACGAGTTCTTAATTTTTATTCACATGGAGTATTCTACATTTTTATTGTCATTATGTGTTTTATTTGAATCTTTGCGTTAACTGATTCCCAGAAAACACGAGCTCTAGCAAGTGTATCATGCATCCAAGCAGAAAGTTGTGCTAAGTGAACATTAGAACAATAACAACATACCGAGTGTAAATCCATTTAATCCCGCAAGAGGGTTCTGGAGAGGGTGGAGTGTTTATAGTCTTACACCTACCTTGAGAAGGTAGAAACGTTATTTCTTAAAGATTATTGGCTCAAGTAAAGCATATAATAGCAAAGTAGACAGATTATCTGCTTCAATGTGATAAAGAACTAGGAAAAGTTAACAAGGACTCTTAATGGCAAACCTTGTGACTTTGAGGCTTGTTAAAAATTCATAATAGCTCATTCAAACAAGATCTCCTTTTGTAATCGTGGTGTCCATACTAGCTTCTGCGCACCTCGACAAATTCTACAAGGTACATGCTACCTCACAGCACGACGTAACTTTATCCATTGAGTCTTGGTCATATGAAAAGAAATCATCTAATGCTTTTGCACCTCGACTAATTTAAACAAAACCTTTTTAACATCTAATACAAAGGGCTTATCATTTACGACAACTAAAATTGGAAATTAAGTAGATAAGCAAATGTTGCAGCAGTGAAGCTGAAAGGATAACAGAAATGAATGTCTTGCTTATAAGTTCCGGTTTACCGAAAAACTTGTGGGGGAGGCTATCCTTATAGCCAATCGTATACTGAATAGAGTTCCCCATAGTAAGACACAATCAATTCCTTATGAAAAATGGAAAGGAAGGAAACCCAACTTGAAATATTTCAAAGTTTGTCTAGCAAAGGTCCAAGTTTCTATGCCTAAAAGGGTTAAGATAGGACCTAAGATGGTGGACTGTGTGTTCATAGGATATGCTAAAAGTAATAAAGCATGTCGATTTTTGTTTCATAAATCCAAACATTCGGATATTAATGAAAATACGGTAATTGAATCAGATAATGTTGAATTTTTTGAAAATTTTTATCCATATAAAACTAAACATGAACAGTCTAGTGGGGTGTCTAAACGACCTCGAGATGAACCAAGTGAGAATGTACATAATGAAGAGAATCCAAGACGTAGTACACGTCAAAGAAATTCTACTACGTTTGGATCAGATTTCGTAACATTTCTCTTAGAAAATAAACCTTAAACATTTAAAAAGGCGATGTCGTCTTTGGACTCATCCTTTTGGAAAGAGGAAGTCAATAGTGAGATTGATTCAATCTTAAGCAACCATACGTGGGAATTGGTTGATCTTCTTTCAGGAAATAAACCTTTAGGTTCTAAATGGATCTTTAAAAGAAAAATGAAAACGGATGGTACTATTGACAAATACAAGGCAAGACTTGTAGTAAAAGGCTTCAAACAAAAAGAAGGTCTTGATTACTTTGATAAATACTTGCCAGTAACAAGGATAACATCGATTCGAATGTTAATTGCCTTGGCGGCGGTATATGGTCTTGAAATTCATCAAATGGATGTGAAAATCGCATTCCTAAATGGAGAATTGGAGGAAGAAATTTACATGAAAAAACCTGAGGGTTTTGTGGTTTCAGGGAAGGAGAATAAGGTGTGTAAACTTATTAAGTCATTGTATGGACTAAAGCAAACACCTAAACAATGGCATGCAAAGTTTGACCAAACCATGTTGGCAAACGAGTTCAAGATAAATAAATGTGAAAATGTGCTCACATTAAAGATTCTCCAAATCACCAAGTCATTGTTTGTTTATACGTGGATGATGTGTTAATCATCAGTAGAGATATTTCTGACATAAATGCAACGAAGAGAATGCTCGAGAGAAAGTTTGATATGAAAGACCTTGGAGTTACGGATGTGATCTTAGGTATAAGAATTCATAGAACTCCATAAGGGTTGGCATTGTCACAGTCTCACTATATCGAAAAGGTACTTGATAAATTCAAGTATATGAAATTCGGTATTGCCAAGACTCCTTTGGATGTGAGCTTTGCACTTAGAAAGAACGAAGCACTTAGAAAGAACGAAGGTAAAAGTGACTTATAATTGGAGTACGCAAGAGTATTGGGATGTTTAATGCATATAATGAATTGTACACGACCAGACATAGCATGCACTATTAGTAAATTGAGTCGGTACATGAGTAATCCGAACAAAACTCATTGGATGGCAATGAAAAGAGTTTTGGGGTATCTTAAGTACACTCAAGACTATGCCTTGCATTAAAATAAATATCCTGTGGAACTTAAAGGATATAGTGATACAAATTGGATCACCGATCGAACGAAATAAAATCCACAAGTGGATATGTATTTACTATCGGTGGAGGAGAAGTCTCTTGGAAATCATCCAAATAGACTTGTATTTCTCGCTCTACAATGGAATTTGAATTTATCGCATTGGATAAAGACGGTGAAGAAGAAGAATGGCTCCGAAAATTCTTGGAAGATATTTCTTATTGGCCTAAACCAGTGGCACCAGTATCTATACACTGTGATAAACAAGTGGCAATAGGTAGGGCAGGGAGCATGATGTACAACGGTAAATCTCATCACAAACGACAGAGACATAATACCGTTAGAAAACTTCTCTCTAGTGGAATTATCACTGTTGACTATGTTAAGTCAAAGGATAATATGTCGGATCCACTTACAAAAGTCCTATCTAGAGAAGAAGTGGAAAGAACATCCAAAGGAATGGGTTTAAGGCCTAGGACAAGTCAGCATAGTAGTAACTCTACCTAGCAGACTAGAGATCCCAAGAGCTAGGTTCAAGGAGATCAAACAAAGTTATTTCTGACAGGTTCAACATTGTCAATTACCCAACTCATTCTCATGATGTAGACAATGTTTAGTAAACAAGGATAAGACTTAAGGTGAAAAGTCTTATTGATTATCTAAATTTGGCAGATTTGACCAAATAGTTTAATCTATAAAATTGAACGTATAGAAATCACCTATGTGAGGGCAGAGTGGAAGCCGCTTTAAGGATAATGTTAGTAAATTCCTATTCTCTAATCTCTCATAAAAATGGTACGTGTTCATGACTGAAAAGAACAAAACTGTGAGAACCATAAACGGTAAAAGACTGGTTGTGTGACATGTGTTGTCAAGGTGTACACTAAAGCTCAATGGTTTAAAGATATCAAATCTACCGATTGACCGAGTGCATCCGATGCATGTTTACTACGGAAAGTTCAAAGGAAAACCCACTTATCCAAATGCAATCAGTCTTTCCTTAATGATCACATACTTGCCTGTAATTTTTTTTTTGAAAAATAGCCATTTCCTATTCATGTGGGGGATTGTTGGGTTAAAAGTATATGAAAAAAGTGTGAATGAAAAATGGAGGAAGAATGGTGGAGAAGGGAGACATCAATTTAGAAAGTGTACTCCCAAATTGGAAAGTTCAATCTTTCTCCCACATTGGTGGAAGAAGAAAACTTGTGAGTGTTTAAAATAAGGAACACTTACTCCACATGGTAAGTGAGGCAAGAAATAAGAGATTCCTCGCGCCATCGTCATTGTCTCTCACTCGGATTCGGATTTGTCAAATGATTGATTGATGAGATTCGAATTTAGATTTGGATTTGGATTTGCCACTTTTCAGAAGAGGCACATGTTGGCTATATAAACCTACTTTCATCCGCAGGTTTAGGTACGAATTTTTCTGAAATACAAACTCTCTTCTTGTCTTGAAAAACTTTCTGTGTGATCTATCAAACTGTTGAGTGAGTTCGTTGAATCCAACAATTTGAGGTACAACTATTGTTCAGATTGAAGACCATTTTATCCTGGGAGGGAGATTCCAAAAACCTCGAGTACAGTGAGGGGAATTATTCCTTAAGGACATTTCGTGAATTCGGAGGACTTGGTCTTAAATTGTGTTTCATCTCATTTTTGAAAGTAAACATACTTCTTGGATAGATTATTCATAATATTGTGTTGAAGGTGTTAAGGAACTTCATAAGTGTTCTTCTCTTTGTCACACCCCTTTTTTTTCACTCCCCAAAAGAATTAATTTTTTAAGTTTCGAAAGAATTTTATTATTAAAGTGACAAAAGATGAAAATTGTTTTGAAAAAGGATTCATTAGTTTAAAAACTTAGAGTTGCCACTTGGCTTTTGGATAGTGTAAGAAACAAAGGATGGTATGGGGACCAAACAACACTTGAAGTGGTATGGGACTTATAACTTTTGGAATCGACTCAAACAATGAGGATCAACTCATGCCCTAGTTTCTTTTGACTGGGCAATACTAAATTTTATTTGGTTGGACCGAGCCCTGAGTAGGGAAGCCTACGTATCTCACCCCCAAAAGAGGAGAATCAGGTCACACGTAGTTCTGGAAGATTGTTCTTTCACTTGATTCTATATTTTTTTTTGTTGACTCTTTTTCTCTTTGAACTTTTCTGACTTTATTTTTCTTGACACTTGTTTTTTCTTTCTTTTTCAACACATTGTCTTTTGAAGATGACACAAGGTCCAAATGGGGTAAACAAAGGATGACACAATGTTTGGATAGCAGAATAAAATGCCTTCGTCATATCAATTCTTGAAAATACTAGTACATAGCATGCAATGCGAAAGTGTACGATCAAGATCACTTATGAAATGTTTTACAACACTAACTTGACCCAAGCATGTGTGCCACCTCTTTTTCTACACTTTCCCAGCATACAACTCAACTTTGATGTACATTCCTCATCTGAAGGACTCATGACTTCGTGAAACTAATTTTCTTCCTGTTCCTTTTGACATAGGATCACACATTCACTACTTGACCTAATTGAGATATGTCTTTCAATTGATGACCAAGTTATTCTCACGATTCTAAAAATAATAGTCTTAATTTTCAAAGAAGTCTTCAACTTGATCACCAAGTGCCCCAACACTCTATCTATTTTCTCAGATGCTCTCTTTTTCTAACTTTAAACCTCTGATTCAATGTTTCATGGTTAAGTTGGAGTTTAAGATCTGACTGAAAATTCCGCTAGCATGTCATATCACTATAATCAACATAAAATATAATGTATAAAGAAAACAAACAAGCAACACATATTTAAACGCAAAGGAAAAGGGACAATTAATTTAGTTGAAATAAAAGATAGAAGGGTTTGAACATAAACGACAAAAGGACAAAACAAGATAGATCCCGAACTACAACCCTGAAATAATTTGAAAAACAGAAAAAAACAAACAAACTACCAGACCTTTTCCTAGTAGGGAGAGGGGTGACTTCTCAATTGCTCAGCCTGACAACTTAGCCACTGGTTTGCATATCAGCATGACTAGAGATTCCTTCACTGTCAATGTTCTGCACCATAATTGATCCATCTTGAATCATCTTTTCAATTTCTCTTTACAAATCTCGACAATCTTCAATACTATGACCCTGAGCATCAGAATGATACGCACATCGTACATTAGGATAAAAAATTCTTGAACACCGATTAAGAGTGCACCCAAGAAGAGGAGTGATCATGCCCCATTGTACCAATCTCTGAAATAAACTGGCATACGGCTCTCCAATTTTTGTGAAACTATTTCTCGACTTCTACCTCGTTTCATAATTTGTCTTGGATTGAAAATCAGGCTTAGAAGGGTTTTGGTATGTTTGTGGAGTTAGAGGACGACTCTGAGGAGTTGGTGTGTTCCACTGTGGGTAAGATGGGGGTTGAACATATGGTTGTGCATTATATACTGGATATGGAGGTGGAGGAGTAAAGTATAATAGATTTTGGGAGTGATTATGTGACGTTTGGATATGAACTTGGGTTTTTGCCTGAGAGTGACGACGGGGGGGGGGGGGGGGGGGGGGGTCTTCTTGACCGTTCCCGCTGTCCAACTACAATAGCAGATGCATCTTCCTCATTATTTTTCTCCGCAAAAATTCCTGAACCCTATTGAATTGCTTGAGTAGTCGCTTTCAATGTTGCAAAACTCACAATGCGACCCGTCTTAATTCCCTCTTCTATCATCTCCCCCATTTTAAGGAACTCAATAAATGACATTCCCAATGCAGGTAATAAGTGTTGATAATATGTTTAATCCTACGCTTGAATAAACACCTCCACTATTTTTCTTTCTTTCATTGGTGGTTTCAGTCTAGCAGCTTGTTCGCGCCATCTGATCACATACTCCCTGAAGCTCTCAGTATTCTTCTTCTTCATACTAGTTAGGGATTTTTCATCAGGGATCAACTCCACATTGTATTGAAATTGTTGAACAAATTCATTAGCTAGGTCATCCCAACTAATCCACTTGTCGATGTCTTGGTCAACAAACCATTTCGAAGCTAGGCCTAAAAGACTCTCCCCGAAATAAGTCATAAGTAGTTCTTCCTTCACTCCAGCGCCTCATAATTGGTTATAATAACGTCTCAAATATGCCACTGGGTCCCTATGTCTGTCATATTTCTCAAACTTTGGCATTTCAAAGCTAGGAGGAAGGTTGACACCTGGAAACATGCATAAGTCCTTATATGAGACACTTTTATAACCCCCAAGTCCTTGCAAGTTCTTCAAAGACAGTTCCAAACTTCTCAATTTTCTGGTCATTTCCTCTTGTTCTTCTGTCATAACAGGCTTCTTAGTGTTAGGAGAAAATTCAGGCGGGTGAGTGTCACCATAAAGACCAGTCAACTTGAATGTAGGCTAGAAATTCTAACACTGATCTCCAGTAATATTCAATATAGGCTCTCTTGTAGAGTAGGGAGGAACAACTTGTGGATGAACATCAAAAGTAGGATCTTCAGGTGGGGGTGGCACCGTAAAAGCATGAATAACAGGGGGAGCCGAGTATGTGGTAGTCTTGGATTTGGGAGTGAGAAAATGAACATTGGAAGTGGTTGGATATTGTTGCCCCGGAGTCGATCCTGATGCATGTTGTGGCATATTAACAAAAATAAAAATTGTGCATGTGACACGGGAGGCAATCTAGAAAGATATTTCAGATTATCAGTGGGAACTGGAGGAGGCGGCAACCCATTAGTCCAAGCTCGATGCATTTCTATCATTTGCTGCCTTAATTTCTGAATATCTTCATTATCTCCTAAATTCTCATTTCCCGAACTCCCTATCTGATTAGTGAAAACAAACTCGATATCCTTGTTGGCCATAACTTTCTCTGTGACTTAGTGCAATATGGAGGACCAACCAAAATGCCACAAACCAACCACCTTAAATTAACTGAACAAGAGATAACAAATGCGTTAGAATTCAACATTTTTTTTTCAAAACATTTTTGTCTCTTTTTGAAAAGGTCACTGAACCCAAGAGGGGAGCCTACGTATATCACTCCCAAGAGAGGAGAATCAGGTGTGCGTAGTTCGTGAAGTCTTGCCAAAATGGCCAATTAATTTTTTTTTCTTTCTTTTTCTTTTTCTTGAAACTTTAAAAAAGAAAAGAAAATAACAAATTGTCAAAAGAATTGATGAAATGTTTTTGCATTTTTCAAGTTTAAACTCCCTATACAAAATGAAACCTATGATTACCAAAGAAAAATCTTTTTGGGTTTTCGATTTTGAATTTCAAATGAAAAATGAAACTTGAACCTATTAAAGGAAAAAAACTTTTTTGTAGTTTTGTTTGAAAGATGTATATGAAACACCTACTCAAATAAAGAGTGAAGAAAATCTCTTTTTTTTTTTGGAATTTTCAAATAAGATCCCCAAAACAACAATAGGCTGCCTACGTATCTCACTCCCGAGAGAGGAGAATCAGGGGTGCGTAGTTAATCCAGATAAGACAATTAAGGATTAAATAACCGACTGAACCCTGAATTGAGAGACGCGACCACAAATAGAAGATGCAAACCAATAAAATCTTTTTGAGTTTTTAGTTTGACACTTCACATAAGACTGACACCAACAACTATGAAAGAAAAATCTTTTTGGTATTTTCATTATATGAAATGTACAAAACTTCTACCATCTTTTTAAAATTTTTCTTTTATGAAAACTCCTATGAATGAAAAATCTTTTTTAAAATTTTTTGAATTATGAATGATTACTAAAGAAATTAAACAAAAGAAAAATCTTATTGATGCTTTTTTTTGTATTTTGAGAAGATGGTGTAAATGGTGAAAACAAAACTTTTTATTTTTTTTTGAGAAAATAAATGCAAAAGGTAAAAGAAAAAAAATATTTTTTTAATTTTTTTTGGATTGTGAAGAACAAAAGTCATAAAAACTCTAAAAAAAACTACGAAACCCTTTTTCGATTCGCCTTTTTCTCTTTTTTTTTTATTTTCATTGCCTACACACTTTACTTCTAACACATATTTTCCCCGAATCTGTCCGTCAAATGACCACATTACCCTCAAAGATTCAATATTTTAGCACATAGGGATGTTGTAGAGGTGAGTCTCCTACAAAGGACCAAATGGGCCTCGCTAAGTCTCAATGTGATGCATATAAGTATGACCTAAAGGCTGACCTACGCTGGGGTTCACTAACAAGGCTGTTTGGGGGAGCGTATGGTCGATAGTGGATGCTTTAGCTGTCCACCTACTCCATACCAGCCGACGGCTCCCCCTCCTAAAATAAGGGTGACTCAACTATAGGTCGTGTACATAGCGTGTACTACAGAACTTGTGGCAGAAAGAATTGACTCGGGTTATGCACATGATGCCAGTTATAAAGCTGTAACACATAAGAGAAAAACTGTAAACAAAGAGCACGTAGGCACTCAACAATGATAAAATAAACAACAAACGATAACACAAACAATGTTTACACACCCATAATGTTAAACTAAGCCGATAAAACTCCAAAAAAATAAGCTCGAATTCTGAAAAGGTTCCCCAGCAGAGTCACCAGAGCTGTCACACCCATTTTTTCACTCCCCAAAAGAATTAATTTTTTAAGTTTCGAAAGGGTTTTATTATTAAAGTGACAAAAGATGAAAATTATTTCGAAAAAGGATTCATTAGTTTCAAAACTCAGAGTCGCCACTTGGCATAAATCAGGTGTGCCAAGTCACCCGTGGATATCCTTTTTAAAATGATTTTGACTCTATAAAACTGATCCGCGAACAGAGATTCCGGCTAAGGAATTCTGTTGACCGAGGGGAAGGTGTTAGGCACCCCTCGATCCCGTGGTTCGACCACGGTCGCTTGGTGGGGTATATCGGCTAATTTGGACACTATGAATGTATAAACCACACCAAACATAAATAAAACGATCAATCAAGCAAACAAATCCAAAAACAATGTCCAGTCCAATTATACAGTCCAAAATAGAAAAAGATTGCGAAAATGTAAATCCTATTCTACCCTACACTAATTTTATACTACGCTCCCATGCTACCCGATGCCTCGGGCCTTCATCACGGACGTCCTCCAAATACAAAATGCTTCGGGGCATTCCCCGACGAATAAATACAAGTGATCGCGGGGCATTCCCCGATTAAATGAATACCTTTCCAAATGCAAGAACTAAAACCAAACCGTTCAACTCAAATTCCACATTCAAACAATCAACAAGAAAACTTATTCCTAAATTTTTTCCTACCCGAACCAACATTCGCCTATCCATTTCAACATATCATAATTTTATCACATTCCAACAATATTCATGCTCATTACAAATTAAACAAAACAACAATAAACCAAAGCTAATCTAAATTCAACTTTTTTTATCAATTTCTCAATTTCATCCCCCAAATCCATTTTTAACCACATTATTAAACCAGTTCGACTATCAAATCACTTTTCAAAATCCGAAACCAACAACACATACCCCAATGAAGATTCAAACATTTAAGCATACCAATCATTCATATCCACAACAACAATTAACATTTTGCTCAAAATATTCAAAACCGCACCACAAAATTACGATATTAACCAACTTTGATATAATAAAAAAGTAGAGTTGAGAGATGGACCTTTGAAGAATCGATTTCGTTGATAATAAAATCAAGAAAGCCTGGACTATAGAATTCCTAAAAGGACCTCAACAATGACGGACTCCAACTCCGTATTGAAAAGTTTGAGACCCAAAATAGAAGCTCCGTAAATCCAATTGAAACCGAAAACCGAAACTGTTCACGTACTGTTCACGGCACTGTACACGAAACTATTCACTATACTGTTTCTCTCTCGATTTTCTTTTCTCTCTCGCGCGATTCTCTCTTCTCACCCTCGGGTTTTTTATTTGTTCTTTTTGTGAGGAAGATGATTTAGTGATTGTTGTTATTGTGGAGAAGATGATGATGAAAGAATGACCCTCCCCTTTTTTCCCTTTTAGAATTTTCCTTTTATATTTTTTATTTGGTTTTTCTTTTTCTTTATTTATTATCCTATGTGGAAGCATATAATTGGTGGCTTGTGGGAATAAGTGTGTGGCATGTGGAAAAGTTAGTGTGGCATGTGGAAAGATAAGGGTGGCGTGTGGAAAAATGAGTAGGGTGTGTGCCTTTTGCATGTATCCAATGAAAAATGGAAAGTGAGGTGTAGAGGTGGCATAGTGAGGTGGCAAAGCTGCTATATATTTAATTATTTTTAATTCTTTTTTTTGGGAAGAAATTATCAATTAAACAAAAGTATGGTAAGGTGAATAAAATAAAAATAAAAATAAAATAAAATAAATTACATTAAATAAATAAAATAAAATAATAAATGATTAAAATATTTTCGGGAAAGGACAAAATTACGTGTCTACATCATGCCCCCTTTGGATGTAAACACATAGTGTTTTCATACAAAGCAGTAGACAACGAGACAGAATTTTGTCCTGACCTTTATTCAAAAGCATGGAGCATGAGGAAGGAGGAAAACCAGGTCTTGACTTAAGACATCCTACCTACCCAAGTTATGAGGGAATAGAGTGACAGTTATGTCAAAGGATTGGAAGGAGATGGACTATGCCGAGTTGGATAGTCGAGTGAGGTCCCATCGAGGTTCTGGTCCGCGACTCTGTTATTACATCAAAAATGAAAATTACAAGTTAAAAACATAAATGAAATTACAAAATCCTAGCTACGCAGCTTCTGTTGGACTCTTGACTTGAGTTTCATCACCCTATTCTTCAGGCGGTCTCCTGATTTGGAATTTCTTCAACTTGTTGCTTGATTTTCAATTTCATCACCCTGTTCTCCGGGCGGGCTCCTAACTTGCTATTTTCGATCTGTTTACTTTCATTTTCTTCACTTTGTTACTTGACTTCCAACTTCTTCACCTTGTTGCTTGACTTTCAATTTCTTCCCCTTGCTGCTTGACTTTCCATTTATTCGCCATGTGCTTCGGGCGGGCTCCTGAAATCACATCAAAACTAGAAAGAAAATTATCCCAAAGAAAATTATTGTAAAAAGAAAATCGTTTGCCAAAAAAGTAAAGCTCCAAAACAGATATTGATTTTTTTTATTTTTTTTATTTTTTCCCAGTTTACCATCAGAAGACTTTTGAGAAAGTCAGATCATACCTACTTGCATGTTGCAATAATGAATCAAGACTCTGACCAAGAAATGCATCTCTTAAGAGTAAAATTGAATGACCAAGACTAGAAAGTGCGTCTCCTAAGAATTAAAGTAAGGAAGTCTGACTAGAAAGTGCGTCTACTAAAGATAGAAGTTTAAATTAAAAAGTGTGTCACCTGACAAATGAAAACTAACAAGAAAGTGCGTCTCATAAGGATTAAGTGCAATGACTCGACTAGAAAGTGCATTTTCTAGAAATCAGGAAGAATGACTCGACTAAAAGGTACGTCTTATAGGAATCAAAGGAAATGACTCGACTAAAAGGTACATCTTCTAGGGGTCAAGGGGAATGACTCGACTAAAAGGTATGTCTTATAGGAATCAAAGGGAGATGACTCGACTAAAAGGTACGTCTTATAGGAATCAAGGAAAATGACTCGACTAAAAGGTATGCCTTATAGGAATAAAGGAGGATGACTCGACTAAAAAGTACGTCTTCTAGGGGTCAAGGTGAATGAATCGACTAAAAGGTACGTCTTATAGGAATCAAAGGGAGATGACTCGACTAAAAGGTACGTCTTATAGGAGTAAAAGGGAATGACTCGACTAAAAGGTACGTCTTATAGGAATCAAAGGAAATGACTCAACTAAAGGTACATCTTCTAGGGGTCAAAAGGAATGACTCAACTAAAAGGTATGTCTTATAGGAATCAAAAGGAATGACTCGAGTAAAAGGTACGTCTTATAGGAATCAAAGGAGACGACTCGACTAAAAGGTACGTCTTACTAGGAATCAAGGGAGATGACTCGACTAAAAGGTACGTCTTATAGGAATCAAAGGTGATAACTCGACTAAAAGGTACGTCTTACTGGGAATCAAGGGAGATGACTCGACTAAAAGGTACGTCTTATAGGAATCAAAGAGAATGACTCGACTAAAAGGTACGTCTTATAGGAATCAAAGGGAATGACTCGACTAAAAGGTACGTCTTCTAGGGGTCAAAGGGAATGACTCGACTAAAAGGTAAGTCTTCTAGGAGTGAATGTTCAATTTAAGAAGTGTATCACCCAGCAAATGAAAACCGAAATCCCTGGATAAGAAAGTGTGCCTCCGAGGGATATAAGATGATGACTTTTTACCATGATTTAATTATCAAACCTGTGCAGCAACATTGTTTCCTGCATTTGTAAAAGTGAGAAATTACGAACCTTGATGTTTAGGCTTTGAAATCCTTGATTTGAATGTAACATGTGTTCCTGTTTCATGCAAAGAAAGGTTGTGAGTTTAAAAACATGGTGGCTGGTTTGTGGCTTTGGCTTTCGTGGAAAACGCTCTTCATGCCGTCATCACATTTAACCTTCCTTGCAACCATTAGCATACATCATTGACTTGCTGCATCATTGACCCAAACTCAGGTTATTAAGAGTGACTCTGAAACAAACACAGTATTTTTGGTTTGCCATATTTCTCAGATAAATTCTTTGCGCCTTAGTATTTCCATGGGTTCCCAGACTTGTCTATTGACAAAACTTTCTGCATGTCCTTTTTCGGCTCATAATCATTTCTCTTTCATGTGTTGGCTATTGTATTGCTTTGTGCAATTGAAGAAGCTGGTAGCCAGTTTTGAAATCTTTTTTCACTTGTTTTGACATAGACTTGACTCAAAGACAAGAAAAAAATGACAATGATTTTATTTGGATAACTGACTCAAGAAAAATAAAAATATAACTGTAGAAAAAAAAGAAATGATAATGAATGTTCCTATTGAAAAATCTGAAAGAAAAGTTTATCCGAAAATGACAGTCAACTCTAA
Source organism: Capsicum pubescens (assembly GCA_030864215.1). Taxonomy (NCBI): domain Eukaryota; kingdom Viridiplantae; phylum Streptophyta; class Magnoliopsida; order Solanales; family Solanaceae; genus Capsicum; species Capsicum pubescens. Next base: position 293,510,172 of record CM061549.1, read on the forward strand.
TGATTATGACATGCATATCGGATTAAACTGTCTGATCTTTCCATCCAAGACTCTCACAAATTGTTGTTGAATTAATGACCCTAAAATTGAGTTGCTTTCTTGGGCCAATTGCATTCGGAGACCTCATTCGGCTAGTGGCGCCTTGAAGGATTTTTGACAATAAGCCTCTCTCATTTCCTTTTATCACCTCACCATTTCCTTATGGTATCCGAGAGGGTTTTTCACCAATAAGATTCCCTTATTTTCATTTCTCTAAACTCACAGTCGTCTTATAGTGCCCGTGAGGGTTTTCACCGATAAGACTCTCTCATTTTCATTTCTCTCCTGATTTTTTATGCTGAGGAAGACAAGTAGTTCCCAAAATGCATTATCCACATCCATTGCATGATTAACCTGAGCATTCTCGAAGATTGATCTGAAGGTCTTTCTTTGATTGTAACTTGGCTTTAGGATAGGGTTAGAAAGAAAGAATGGTATGGGGACCAAACGACACTTGAAGTGGGGTGGGACTTACAACTTTTGGAAACTACTCAAACAATGAGGATCAACTCATGCCCTAGTTTCTTTTGACTGGGCAATACTAAATTTTATTTGGTTGGACTGAGCCCTGAGTAGGGTAGCCTACATATCTCATCCCCAAAAGAGAAGAATCAGGTCACACGTAGTTTTGACAACTTGTTCTTTCACTTAATTCTATATTTTTTTTGTTGACTCTTTTTCTCTTTGGGACTTTTCTAACATTATTTTTCTTGACACTCGTCTTTTCTTTCTTTTTCGACATATTTTTTTTTGAATTTTGTTGACTCTATCTTGATTCCAAAAGAGGGGTATGAAAGAAAATAACACTAAGGCCCAAATGGGGTAAACAAAGGATGACCCAATGTTTGGATAGCAGAATGAAATGCCTTTGTCATATCAATTCTTGAAAATGCTAGTACATAGTATGCAATGCGAAAGTCCACGATCAAGATCACTTATGAAATGTTTTACAACACTAACTTTCCCCAAGCATGTGTGTCACCTCTTTTTCTACACTTGCCCAGCATACAACTCCACTTTGTTGTACATTCCTCATGCTGAAGGACTCATGACTTCGTGGAGCTAATTTTCTTCCTGTTCCTTTTGACATAGGATCACACATTCACTACTTGACCTAATTGAGATATGTCTTTCAATTGATGAACAAGTTATTCTCAAGATTCTCAAAATAATAGCCTTAATTTTCAAAGAAGGCTTTAACTTGATCACCAAGTGCCCCAACACTCTAGCTATTTTCTTAGATGCTCTATTTTTCTACTTTAAACCTCTGATTCAATGTTTCATGGTTAAGTTGGATTTTAAGATCTAACTGAAAATTCCGCTAGCATGTCATATCCCTAGAATCAACAAAAATATATTGTATAAAGAAAATAAACAAACGACACATATTTAAACAAAAAGAAAAAGGGACAATTCATTTAGTTGAAATAAAAGATAGAAGGGTTTGAACATAAATGACAAAAGGAAAAAACAAGATAGATCCTGAACTACAAACCTGAAATAATTTGAAAAATAAAAAACAAAACAAAACAAACTACCAGACCTCTTCCTAGTAAGGAGAAGGGTGACTTCTCAATTGCTCATCCTGACAACTTAGCCACTGGTTTGCATATCAGCATGACTAGAGCTTCCCCCACTGTCAATGTTCTGCACCATAATTGATCCATCTTGAATCATCTTTTCAAATCTCGACAATCTTCAATTCTATGACCCTGAGCGTAAGAATGATACGCACATCGTACATTAGGATCAAAATTTCTTAAAAGACGATTAAGAGTGCACCCAAGGAGAGGAGGGATCATGACCCATTGTACCAATCTCTGAAATGAACTGGCATACGACTCTCCAATTGGTGTGAAGCTATCTCTCGACTTCTGCCTACTTTTATCGTTTGGCTTGGATAAAAAATCAGGCTTAAAAGGGTTTTGGTATGTTTGTGGAGTTATAGGATGGCTCTGAGGAGTTGGTGTGTTCCACTATGGGTAAAATGGGGGTTGAACATATAGTTGTGTGTTATATACTGGATATGGAGATGGAGGAGCAAAGGATAATGGATTTTTGGAGTGATTATGTGAAGTTTGGGTATGAACTTGGGTTTTTACCCGAGAGTGACGACGACGGGGTCTTCTTGTCTGTTCCCGCTATCCAACTATAATAGCATATGCATCTTCCTCATTCTCTTTCTCCCCAACACTTCTTGAACCCTTTTGAATTGCTTGAGTAGTCGCTTTCAATGTTGCAAAACTCACAATGTGACCCGTCTTAATTCCCTCTTCTATCATCTCCCCCATTTTAAGTACCTCAATAAATGACTTTCCCAATGCAGGTAATAAGTGTTAATAATATGTTTCATCCTACGCTTGAATAAACACCACCAGTATTTTTCTTTCTTTTATTGGCGGTTTCACTCTAGCAGCTTGTTCGCGCCATCTGATCGCATACTCCCTGAAACTCTCAATATTCTTATTCTTCACACTAGTTAGGGATTTTTCATCAGGGATCAACTCTACATTGTATTGAAATTGTTGCACAAATTCATTAGCTAGGTCATCCTAACTAATCCACTTGTCGATGTCTTGGTCAACAAACCATTTCGAAGCTAGGCCTGAAAGACTCTCCCCAAAACAAGCCATGAGTAGTTCTTCCTTCCCTCCAGCGCCTCTTAATTGGTTATAATAGCATCTCAAATGTGCCACTGGGTCCCCATGTCCGTCATATTTCTCAAACTTTGTCATTTTAAAGCCAGGAGGAAGGTTGACACATGGAAACATGCATAAGTCCTTATATGAGACACTTTTATAACCCCAAGTCCTTGCAAGTTCTTCATAGCCATTTCCAAACTTCTCAATTTTATGGTCATTTCCTCTTGTTCTTCTGTCATAACAGGCTTCTCAGTGTTAGGAGGAAATTCAGGTAGGTGAGTGTCACCATAAAGACCAGTCAACTTGAATGTAGGCTAGAAAGTCTAACGCTGATCACCAGTAATATTCAATACAGGCTCTCTTATAGAGTAGGGAGGCACAACTTGTGGATGAACATCAAAAGTAGGAGCTTCAGGTGGGGGTGGAGCCGCAAAAGCATGAACAACAGGTGGAGCCGAGTATGTGGTAGTCTTGGATTGGGGAGTGAGAAAATGAACATTGGAAATGGTTGGATATTGTTGCCCCGGAGTCGATCCTGATGCATATTGTGGCATATCAACAAAAATGGGAAATTGTGCATGTGACACGGGAGACAAGACAGAAAGATATTTCAAATTATCAGTGGGAACTGGAGGAGGCGGCAACCCATTAGCCCAAGCTTGATGCATTTCTATCATTTGCTGCCTTAATTTCCGAATCTCTTCATTATCTCCTAAATTCTCATTTCCTGAACTCCCTATCTGATTAGTGAAAACAAACTCAATATCCTTGTTGGCCATAACTTTCTCTGTGACTTGTTGCAATATGGAGGATCAGCCAAAATGCCACAAACCAACCACCTTAAACTAACTGAACAAGAGATAGCAAATGCATTAGAATTCAACACTTTTTTTTTCAAAAACTTTTTTTCTCTTTTTGAAAAGGTCACTGAACCCAAGAGGGGCACCTACGTATCTCACTTCCGAGAGAGGAGAATCAGGTGTGCGTAGTTCATGAAGTCTTGCCAAAATGGCCAATTAATTTTTTTCTTTCTTTTTCTTTTTTCTTGAAACTTTAAAAAGAAAAAGGAAATAACAAATTTTCAAAAGAATTGATGAATTTGTTTTTGCATTTTTCAAGTTTAAACTCCCTATACAAAATGAAACTTATGATTACCAAAGAAAAATCTTTTTGGGTTTTCGATTTTGAATTTCATATGAAAAATGAAACTCGAACTATTAAAGGAAAAAACTTTTTTGTAGTTTTGTTTTAAAGATGTATATGAAACACCTACTCTAATAAAGAGTGAAGAAAATCTCTTTTTTTCTTGAAATTTTCAAATAATATCCCCGAACCAATAATAGGCTGCCTACGTATCTCACTCCTGAAAGAGGAGAATCAGGGGTGCGTAGTTCGTCCAGATTGGACAATAAAGGATTAAATAACCGACTGAATCCTGACTTGAGAGACGCAACCACAAACAGAAGATGCAAAACAATAAAATCTTTTTGAGTTTTTAGTTTGACACTTCACATAAGACTGACACCAACAACTATGAAAGAAAAATCTTTTTGGTATTTTCATTATATGAAATGTACAAAACTTCTACCATTTTTTTTTTAATTTTTCTTTCATGAAAACTCCTATGAATGAAGAATCTTTTTTTAAAATTTTTGAATTATGAATGATTACTACAGAAATTAAACAAAAGAAAAATCTTTTTGATGCTTTTTTTGTATTTTGAGAAGATGGTGTAAATGGTGAAAACAAAACTTTTTTTTTTTTTTTTGAGAAAATAAATGCAAAAGGTAAAAGAAAAAAACTTTTTTTAAAAAAATTTTGGATTGTGAAGAACAAAAGTCATAAAAAACTCTAAAAAAAACTACGAAACCTTTTTTTGATTCGCCTTTTTTTTTTTAGATTTTCCATTGCCTACACAGTTTACTTCTAACACATATTTTCCCCGAATCTGTCCGTCAAATGACCACATTACCCTCAAAGATTCAACATTTTAGCACATAGGGATGCTGTAGAGGTGAGTCTCCTACAAAGGACCAAATAGGCCCCGCTAAGTCTCAATATGATGCACATAAGTATGACCTAAAGGCTGACCTACGCTGGGGTTCACTAACAAGGCTGTTTGGGGGAGCGTATGGTCGATAGTGGCTGCTTTAGCACACAAATCAATAGTTATTCATGAAAATATTTTTTTAATATATATATATATATTAAAATATATAATAATTTTAATTTGAATCATTTTATCAATAAAAATTAATAATAATTAACTCTATATATTATTAACAGTTATAAGGGTATTTCAGTCATTTTAACAAAAAAAAGTGTTTAAAAGCATTATTTACCAAACACATCAATAACTTTTTTTCAGTTTCAACACTTTTATCCAAACACTTAACTGCTTATTTTAAAATAAGTTCAGCAGTTTCAAAAGCACTTTTATAGAACTTTTTTTCAACCGCTTTTTTTCAGTCTATCCAAACGGGCTCTATCTTATTATCATTTTCATTTGACTATGTTGAAAAGGACTTGTGTAATTAAAAGACCATTCTTTTTAACCCTTTCTGTTTCATTTGTTGTAGCATTTGCTTCTCCATTTAATTCTCAATTTCAATGGTCAAAAATGATCAGCCCTTTGTGTTAAATGCTATTTGTTTCAATTAGTCGTCGAGGTACAAAAGCACTAGGTGAAAAGTTTTTTTCTATTTTTTAAAGTCTTGATGGATAGAGTAGCGCATTGATAAGAGGTAAGAAATACCTTGTAAAATTAATCAAGATGCGTAAAAGATGACCTTGACATACACCACAAATTACGAAAAAAGATTCTTGTTTGAATGAGCTTCAAAGTTACAAACTTTGCCAAGACTCAGTAGGTTAACCATTTGTTGGCCTTTTTATCTTTTGCCTCCTAAGAACAATATTGATATTCTTGTCCTTGTTAATTGTTCCTCTTTTTTTTTTCACTTCGATCTTCTACACTTCTTTAAGATGCATACCGAAGGTCTATCTGAAACGGTCTGTACCTTCTCAAGGTAAGGGTAAGGCCGCATACACACCACCTTCTCCAAATCCTACTTGCGGAATTATACTAAGTATGTTATTATTGTTCTACCGTTCACTTAACCGAACTTGTTGCTTGGCTGCATGATACACTACAAGCTCTCATGAAAACAAAAGATATCAATGAAAATATAATGACGATAAAAGTACACAATACTCCATATGAATTAAGATTACGAATTCACAGACTCAACTAAATGATGAGCATTAATATGAGGGGATTGAGTTACTCGGTATCCGACCTGGTAGTAGGTATTTTGTAGAATTAGTTGCAAGTGTAATTTTCGTTGTTCCTCCATAAAAGGTCATAATATGCATCAAGCATAATGCAGAATTCTATAGAGGTTTGATTCTAATAAATGAATTTCTTAATAGGAAATATTTTTACCTTAGTGGACCTTGAACAATACGATTATTAGTTATCATGATTCTTTCATGTTTTCCTTTTTAAATGTCAGCTTATACCTTATGTATAAAACAAAGACACTTGACACTTTTATTATATGCATAGACTTCATTAACCATGTATATATGGATACCAATTGTCACACCTCTTTTTCGCTCGAAGGGTCGGAGTCGAAGGATTTTTCCAATTAAAGTGAAGGTTTTGAATATGGATTAATTTAATTTATAGAGTCGCCACTTGGAATTGAGTTATGGTGTTCCAAGTTACCTTTTTGAATCCCTATTGAAAAGGAAATGACTCTTTTTATTGGTCTGCAAAAATAGAAGATCGGGTAAGGAATTTTGTTGACCGAGGGGAAGGTGTGAGGCACCCCTCGATCCCGTGGTTCAAGTACGGTCGCTTTATCAACTTATACTTAACTTAAACTATTCTGGATAAATTGTGTTTGTAGGCCTGGATTCGCTCAAATTTCTTATATCGATAATAGCTGTCGATATCTTCTATATTAAATTAGTGAAAGTTATTTTTCAAACAATCTTTGCCAAGGTGCATTATTGCATCCTTGAATTATTTTTAAACGTCTGAGAAAGATGCGTACGCCTCATTCTTAATTGAGACAAACATTTTAAGCACACCTAAAGCTCATCTAGCATAAAAGGCATTTGCTCTTCTCTATCTTATAAACTCAAAACAATTTTATCTTATCTATTTTTACTCCTCTTTTTTTTTTTTTGAATTTTCAATGTGTCTTGAAATAATTTGCAACTTTTTTTGCTCCCTTACAAACAGATTTTTCCTCTCTTTTCAGTTTATCAATTATGATTTATATATTTTTAAATCTTTTTAAGCGAAGAGAATTAATCTTACTCGTGCGAACAAATTATTAATGACATAATACATAAATATGACCCTAAACTTGACACCAAATTATAACTTTGACCTTAAACTTTGATAGTGCACAAATAGGACCTTTAACTATTCAAAACCTGAAAAAAAATGACCTCTGAGTTTGCAACCCCCATGCGTGAGTTTTACTCGCGCCTACGTGGAAAGCTCATCCAATCACACGGTGCCACGTCGTTAAAAGGGCTGACTTGGAGAGAGGTCATATTTGTGCAGTTTTGAATAGTTAAAGGTCATATTTGTGCACTATCAAAATTTTGTTAAAATTATCACAATGAAGTTAACAAGAAAAGAAAACAAAGAGAAAAGAAAAAAAAAATAATTACCTAACAAATGTAAAATTGTTATCCACTTTTTTTCCTAATTTTTCTTTATCTTTTTTTTTTTTTTTGCACATTTTCTCTAAGATTTTTTTTTTTTAATACTTTCTGCCTCTCCTTTCTTTTTTCATTTTTGTCATTTGTCCACCCTTTTTTTTAATTTTCTCTATTTTGTTTCTAACTTTGTACGTGCATGGAAATTTAGTGGAGGAAATTGAAGGAAAGGTGTCTTTTAAGTCTTGAACGAAGGATTGGTGACATTGACCAACAGATAGGGTCAAACATCATTAGGAAACTTAATTAAGTTAATTGTGGACTTGATTAATATTTTCAAAACTTTTTAATCTTTTTAAAAATACAAATCAACCCAACCCACACCCCTCTTCAATTCCAATCAACCACTCTCTCTCTCCAGCTTCTCCCAACCAACAGTTCTGCAAAATTTCTCCCTTCAACCTCCGGCGATAAATAGTCGGGCGAGTTCCTTTTCGACTTTCAACCGTCATCGACGTGAATACTTCTCCGGCGAAAACAACTTCGAGTTCTTCGTCCTCCCATTTCCTTTTTCACAGGTAAAAATTTATAAAAAAATAGAGGAACTTGAGCCAACTATTCTTCTGGTATTGAAATGTGGACTGAATAAAATCCTAATTTATGACATTTCTGCATTTCTTCTTCTCGTTGTCATACTGTTGATTCGAATTTGTTGGTGATTTTTGGTCACAGTTGATGTTCTTAGTGTGTATGTGTGTGTGTGATATGTTGGTGTTGCTGGGTTGATTTGTTATTTGTCTTGGTAGAAATGGTATTGCAACAGTTGAAATATCTGATGTAATAGATGAAACATATGATGCAACAAATGAAAATCTGATGCAACAGATTAAAAATCTGATGCAACTATGAAAATTTGATACAATAGGTGAACAATCTAATAGATCATTCATCTGTTGCGATAGACGACTCTTCTGTTTTGAAGAAATCTAAAAAATATTGATCCAACAGATAACTGATTAGTGATCTATTTTTATTCTTTCCATCGATTTACTCTTTATTTTAAAATCTGATGTAACAAATAAAAAATCTGATGCAACTATGAAAATCTGATGCAAGAGTTGAACAATCTAACAGATCATTCATCTGTTGCGACATATGACTCGTCTGTTTGGAAGAAATTTAAACAATATTGATCCAACAGATAACTAATTAGTGATCTGTTTTTATTCTTTCCAACGGTTTACTCTTCTTTTTACAACAGATTAGGACTGTTTTTATTCTTTCCAATGATTTACTCACACAGGTTGGTTATCTGTTGCAACAGATAACATACCTGGTGCAACAGATTAGTGATCCATTTTTATTCTTTCCAACGATTTACTCATCCATTGCAACATGTCAGTTATATGTTGCAATAGACAAAATACCTAGTGCAACAGATTAGTGATCTATTTTTATTGTTTCCAACGGATTACTTGTCCATTGCAAAGGGTCAGTTATGTGTTGCATCAGATAAAATACCAGGTGCAACAGATAGTGCTATTTTTATGGTTCCCACGTATTACTCATCCTTTACAACAGGTTGGTTATATGTTGCAACAGATAACATACCTGGTGCAACAGATTAGTTGTTTGTTAGAATTGTTATATTACTGTTATGCATTAATAATTATAATCTATGTTATGTTCCTGCTAATTTAAGATAACATGGCTCCCAAAATAAAAGAAATCGAATCAAGTCCAAGTAAAGGAACAAGTGCAGCAGCTCAGCCACATCCACCACTCTATGATCTTGCTTTACAAGCATTATCTTAATCAGGAGCAAAAGATAATGAACACGGGAAGGAGGAATCTTTCAAAAGAGATGATCCAAATGCTAACAGCCCTTCCGACAAAGAGTTGGTCAAAACCTTCAGCATTGATCGTTACCCTGTTTGAATGCAGTGCGATGGTGCCACAGATTTAATGGGTTATCTCGTGGTTAAGTCAGTCATGGGAAAATCTTTCGACGCCTTCAGAAAAATACTTTGAGAACAAAAATTGGATTCTTATTTCAGGGAAAGCTGCTTTGGAAAATATCTTGATTTACCGGAGGACAACAATGCTCGTTTCCAAATAAAAATGATATATGATCTTCTCAAGCGTAGGTTTATGTATGAAAACAAAGATAAGATGGATGAGGTGTGGATAAATTACTGTGACATGCCTGTTTGTTTTGGTTTGAAGGAGTTTGCCATAGTTACCGGACTAAAATGTTATCCTCCTTCTCCTTCTCAAGTTAAACCTACTCTGACCCATAAAAAGCACCCCGCATACCCAAAAAAGGAAAAGGCAAGTCCAGTGATCGTGATGACCTTGTGTCCATTGTTGGTCCAAGCTTCAAAAATAAAAATCTAATTGAAGCGTTGAAAGGTAAAGGACTTTCAAAGAAGCACAAACAATCATTGTTCTTGGTTTGGTTTGTACATAATGTTCTTTGGGAGAGAGACATTAACAACAACATAAGCCTCGGTTTAATAAATCTCTCCGAGGATCTTGAGGCATTTAACAGCTATCCTTGGGGTTATGAAAGCTTCAAAATGACTTTCGAATATTTGTTGACTCCGTTAACGCCAAAAACAGTCAACTTATATAGTTTTCCATGGGCCTTCATGGTAAATATTTCTTTTATCATGATATGATTCATCATTTTTTATTCAATAATGCTTTTGATTTATTGGCGTTATGTTATAGGCTTGGGAATTTGAAGCTATTCCTTATTTGAGACAACAAGTGAACTACCAGGAATAAGCTTCCTGTCCAAGAATTCTGAGATGGTTGTCGGCCAAAACCGATAAAAATGAAAAATTTCTTGATCTTTTCAATCCCCCCAAGGAAGCAGTAAGTCCAATTCTAATCAAGTTTTTGTTTTAATTAATGATTAAATGATTTCATCATCATTCTTAATATATGTATCGATTTATTTTAGATTGTCCATGCGTGGCTTGTTCCAACCAACCGAGAGTTAAAGATGCCATTTTTTCTTACTTTACGGTCTGTGAAAACTTTATCGGACCCTAAGGTCGTTAATGGAATAAAAATAGAATTGTTTGGAGCAACAACCATCACAAAAAAAAACAATTTTGGAGCGTGGGGCTAATGAGGCTCCTCTTATAGTTTTTGATTCAACAAGCCATTATGATTATGATCATAATGGTTGTACAAATTTTTCTCCAGATTTTGCTGCATCCAGCGAATGTTCTTCATGCAAATGTCAAGAATGCAAAGCGAAACACGATGGAGTGATTAATGCTATTAATGCACTAACTGCTTCTGTAAAGGAAATGACATCTAAGAGGGGTGTCATTCCATTAAAGAGAATTTCATATCCAGACACTCCACTAGAGATCAAGGTAGCTAAGAGGAGAAGGAAAGACACTTCCAAGGCATCATCAATCATAAAAAAAACAAGATTGCAATGCCTCTATCTTTTTCTTGCACCGATGTTCAGTGTGCAAGGGCCACAGAAGAGAAGCATGAGCTGAAGAAGGTGAATGTACATCATCTGTTCCAAAAAAGAAACAAGCACATATCTGTTTCAACAGATGATACATCTGCTGAAAATTATCAAACAGATGTATACATCTGTTGCAACTGTTGTCTAACCTGTTGCATCAAATTCGTTATCTGTTTCAACAGATGAGTCTTATGTTGTAACAGATGGGTCATCTGTTTGAAATTATCGTACTGCTCTGATTTACCTGTTTGAATTTTTCCCAACAGATAACCTATCTGATGCAACATAAGAATCATATGTTGCAACAGATGGAAAATCTGTTGTATTTCTCTACTTAGGATTGATAATTTTGGCTTTCCAGGTGGATGTCACAGCTACTGCCGAAGAGCATAATATGACAGTTGATAATCCATCAACTGCTTCCAAAGATGAAGAAAAAGTGGAGCCTGTCAGTTTGGGAGAACGGAAGAATTACCCGTTTGAAGGGTTCAACATCTCGGACGAGGCTCCAAAAAAACTAATACAGTTGATCAACAACTATTCAGAATGGATTGCCGATGGGCTGTTAAAGCATCATACCGGTAAGTACATAAATCAATTTTATGGATATTGGTTTATACAATTCTTGTTGTAAGAATATAACATTAACACATATAAATCATCATGTAGAAAACAAAATGACGAGCGCTACAAAGTGAACGAATCGAGTCTTGGTTTTGATATATTCGACTTTGTTGTTGCATATTTCGGAACGAAGAATTGGTTCTATTTGATGTCACATCCCCAAACTTGCTGGAATGATGAGGTTTAAAGGCTATACATATTACTATTAATTAATACTTTATTTAATTGCATCTGCATATTGATTTTTTCGTCACGTAATCTGAAATATTTGATAATATGTGCAGCACATCGATATCATTTTTTACTACCTCCAAAAGAAGGCCAAGTTGCAAACACAAGAATAATACAGACACACAACAGACAATTGTTTGTACAAAGTTTACATCAATAATGCCTACGATAGGTATTGTCAACAACAGTCGGAAGTTTCCCGAAATGAGGAATGCTTAATCAACATCATCAAAGGTTTTAGCATTCCGGCTGGCTTACCTTGGCATTTGGTCGATGAAGTGTACATCCCAATCAATTTTGGTGATGAATTCCATTGGGTGTTGGCTATCGTCGTTCTGAAAGAGAGGCGCATTCGAGTTTATGACTCGATATCGAGAAGGAGACGTTCTGGGCCATCGTCTGAGATACAAAAGCTGGCTAAAATATTGCCTACTTACCTTGATATGAGTGTCTTTTTGGATCAAAAGGTTCGTACTGAGTGGTCGATGATTGAAGCATACCGGGATAAAATGGCTAATCCATTTGATGTACAATATGTTGACGGAATTGCTCAACAAACCATTGGTAGCCTGTAAGTTAAAGTGTCATGATTTAGTTTCATTTCACAAATTTCACAACGCTTGCATGAACTGCAAGATATGGATTATCTATTTTTTTATAATGCAGGGATTGCGGTCCTTTTGTTGCCGCCTATGTCGAGTATTTGAGCGATGGATTACAAGTACCAAATGATGGACTTGATTCCGGATTACTTCGGAAAAGATATGCTGCTCTTTTATGGAAATATAGAGAAGAAAAAACTCAGAAGCCCGTACGCAATCGACGTTAAAGATCCACAATGACCAAAGACGAATTCCATAGCACTGGATGAAGAACAACTTGTCCATATTGATTAGATCTTTATAGCTCGAGTCTGTCAATGTAATAACCTATCATCCTTGGTTTAACTTGTTGATTTATTTGTAGAGTAGATCGTTTGTACTCATAATGATTTTTTTTACATTTCATTTATTTGTTGAGTTATTTTATTTCATGTAATTTCCGAAGGCTTCGATTTATTTTATTTTTTCTATGACTATAATTAATTCTGAGTTTTGAACATGTTAATTGAAATGGAGTACTAGATTCAAATATCGCAACAGATAATACATCTGCTGCAATAGACGACATATCTTATCAGACAGATTTAGACAGATGTTTCAACATGAGATGGAACACGTAGGTCATCTGCTGGAAATTATATAACAGGTCTTCCTACTATTTTTATTTGCTCCAACAGATTACCGATCAGTTGCAACAGATAAGTTATATGTTGCAACAGATCATAAATCTGTTGCGACAGACAGACGGGGAACATCTGCATAACACAATAGATGACCAACCTATTCCAACAGATAATCAATCTATCATAACAGGTACTATATCTGTTATGAAAGATATAAAATCTGTTGCATTATAAATATTTAATTTTTCCAGACATAAAAATTATTGCCCTTATATGTATAGTGAATTGGCTTGAAATGGAAATTTGTTATCGTGTTTGTCTCTGTCTTTGTACATGTTCTTTTTTATACATGGTCTCCAACCATTTAGTTAGTACCCCATATGCCCAGACCCATTGCATCTTTCCCACAACGGTGTCGCACACACCGGTCATTTGTGAGCCGGTCAGCAAACACTCCATGTATGCAAGCGAGAACGGCCCGCATGCTGCACCGGTTATATTTTTTGGGAGTTGGATGTTATTATTTCGACCTTCAAAACCCATGATTCCTTCGCCAAGACTTCAGTCGACAAATGATCCATCAGCTTACTCTGCGTCAACAACTTGGGCAACAACTTCAAGAGTGGCTTCATGTGGGTTAAAAACGTCTTCTCGCTGAACACAGGTAAGTTGCAGTCATAAACCTTAATCTTTCCCTCGTATAGTAGTATCTCAACAGTGAGAAAATGGGTGACATCCATGTTCATGACTGCAAGGATTCTCTTTGCCTTGGTGCAGCTCTTGCCGTGTGGATATGACATCTTCCCTCTAACATATTTAATCACTTCTTCATTCCATTGGAATGTAGAAACTAACTGATCAAATTCCAGGCCACCAGAATCAGCTAGATTACAAAGATCAGCGTACCTATCTTTGAAATTATTGTAGAAGTTGAGGTCCATTATCCTATCAGCAGCATCATAAACATATGGGTACGCTAATTGCCTGCCCCTCATGAGGCATAGAATTTCATCAGCATACTGTTGTATAAGAAGATAATTTTTAAATAGGTTAGTAATTGTAAAGAATAAAAACACAGTATAAAGAATCCGATGCAGAGGGTTCTCTGAATCAGTTCACAGATTACCCAACCAACACAACTTATGCAACAGATGTGTATTATGTTGCAATAGAATACCAAGATGTTGCAACAGATTACACATCTTCTGCGTAGATTCTTATTCATGGAGTAGATTGGAAGGGTAGGTTAGCAAAAGTAAAATTACCTTGTCCTCATACCACACGCACATATTTGTCATATTCGAGACGACTTTGGCAACAAATGAATGCATGGTGTATTCTTTTTGAACCTTCATCTTGATGAATTCTTCCACTTTCTTCTTCTTCTCCTTTCCAAGCGCCGCAAATATGTCCACCTTCTTCGGCGGCCCCTGAACTTCAACAACTATTGGAGCGGGGGGAGTTGCATTTTTTGTTGATTTCAAAATGGAGAGAATTTGTCTAATTTTTATTCTCTTCCTCCTAACCTCTACTATAGGAGTGCATGGCTCCCTCACCTCGTTGGATGGTATGACACCTCTCTTAGATTTTAACTCCTCGGCAGCTTCAGCAATAGCCTCTAGCTTGTCGAGGAGTTTATCCTCTCTGTCCTTGCATACTTTGCATTTTCAATGAGAATATGAGGGTGAGGAGGGGTGAGAGGGACCCCTGTAAGGGTGGGAGGGACCGGTGTAGGGGTGAGAGGGAGGACCTGTGCAAGGGTATTTTCAAATATATTTATTTTTTGCTGAGAACTAACATGCTCATAATCACGACTGGCAGCAGAAGCAGAAGCAGGATGGCTGCCACCATCACAAATAACTCCACCAGCAACACCCCCAGAAGAAGCACCCGGATCTGTTGCAGTTTAAGTTAGGTCATGAAGAGCTTCAATATTAGACTGACCTTTCCTAACTGCTCTTCTTATGGATGTTGCTCCATCAAATTCCTTCTTTATTAACTCCACCATTGGGTCTTCTTTTGTATCAACAAGACCCAGAGTAAGAAAATAGGTCATCCCCAGCTCATCAATAGTAGGCACGATCCAAGGATGCCCAACCTATAAAAAAAGGACCGAAGGAATTTAAATCATAAAATAATAATTTGCAATCAGTTGGGTTACATGGGGATCGGGTTATATTAACACAACCAACTTATGTAACAGACGATCTAGCTACCGCAACAGCTGATCTGTATGTTGAAACAGATTGATAATATCTTGCATCAGAATACCCAACTGTTGCATAATTTACAGTAGATGGGTAATCTATTGAGTAGGGTTCAAAGAACAGAGCAACATATGGTTAATTTGTTGCAAAATATGGATTGTCTGTTGCAACAGATTACCCATTGCACCAGTTGCAGTTGACGGATAATCTCTTGCAACAGATGGAACATCTGTTTCAATATCTTTATTTGAGGCAAATTATTTTAGTTGAAAGAAGACGTACTGAATCATCCAAAGGGTTAAAGAGACAAGCCTTATTAATATTTTTTTTGTTGCTCTTTACTGTAGCCAACCACCTAAGGATCCTTGGATGAGAAACCTTATCCGGGTAATCCGTGAAATGCTTTCAGAGGGGAGGAATGGCTTCACATGCCCAAGCCTAAAGATTGTAAACAGGAAGCAAGCAAAAAAAAGTCACGAGTATATTCAATATAAATTAATGAATGAGTAAAAATAGTGATCAATTTTACCATGAAAGCCTAAGGAAAGTCTTATAATATGGTCGTCTTTGGCTTTAGCTCTTCAGTAAATATTTGATAGTCAAGTAGTAGTTGTTGTAGCCTTAGGGATAATCGTTGAATTTCCCAAAATCACCTGCAAGCGCCAACAAATCACGTTCTATGACTTTCTTGACATCTCTTGCCAATAAAATGGAATGGACAAACCAAACTAAGAACAATTTCTCCCTGTAGTGCTTTGGTATGTCTTTATTCTTGAGATCCGCTATCAAATCCTTCACGTTGTAGCTAGGTCCAACAATGCCCAAAAACCCATGTTTTTTTACCTTGCATTTGTTAGACCCTTTGTGGGGTGTTTTCTTGATGGCAGGTTCTTCTGGACGATCGCATCTCAAGCCCGTCAAAATGGCAAACTCTTTCAATCCAAAACAAACCGGCATGCCATAGTAGTTGATCCAGACTTCATCCATCTTATTTTCGCCCTCCTTTGGACCTCCATCATCCTTCGCATATATGATCCTGCACTTGAGAAGTCCATATACCATGATCATTGGGAAACGGAGAGGGCGGGGCCTAGACAGCTCAAGAAAGTGTGCAAAGCAGCTCTTCTTAAAAAGTCCATCTATGTTTTCCTTCTTCATAATACTCCTAAGTTCGTGAAAAGGTTTCCCCAACTGACATTTAAGTACAAGATCACCAAATACTGCATTAGGGTTATTCATCGGCATCGCAACTCGAAACTTGTCAATACTAATGGTTTTGACAGAATAATGTTGGAATTTTGATATTATTTCACGCCCCATTGATGAGGAGGAGTTATCACTTTCCTCGGCTTCATTTTGCCCTAACTGATATTGTTCTGGAAGTTCCTCCGAATCTATCTGTACTCTAGCCTTTTTTATTTGGTGATCGGAAGTTGATCCACTTTCTCCAGTTTTTGTTTCTTTTCTTTTGGGAGACATCTTTTAACTACAAACAAAAGAAAAACAAAAAATACATTGCATTTGATGTTTGCATAACTTTTTTAAAAAAGTTGAGACAAATTTCAATAAATTATTCTTACCACATAACCAAAAAAAAAATACTCCAACGGACAACCCATCAGTTGGAACAAATGGGGAACCCGAATATGATTGAAGACCTATTTCATATCTCCCCACAGATATTGCACCTGTTGCAACAGGTGGAGAAATTTCAATAAATTATTCTCTGCCACATTACAAGAAAATACTCCAATGGATAACCCATCAGTTGGAAAAGATGGGGAATCTGTTTGAAGACCTCTTTAATATCTCCCAACAGATCTTCCACCCGTTGCAACAGATGGACCACCACCACCACAACCAATGCCACGATCAATGCCACCAAGACCACTACCAATTCCACCAATACCAACACCAAGACCACCGACACCACCGCCAAAAAACACAAATACCAACACCAACACCAACAACCACCACCAACACCACAAACACCATCCAACAATACCACGGCAGTCAACAAAACACTGAGAGAAAAAGTAGGATTTTCTCGGGTGCTTTCTACATTTTTAGCATCAAAACTCGAAATTGTTAACCCATTCTCAAAGATGATACAACTAAAAGTCTTTTTTTATCATTAACTAAAAAGCCCTATTTTTTAGAATAAAGAACAAATATAGAAATCTCTCGAGCTCTGTTACATGCGAAGATAGAGAAAACAAAGGATACAAGCGGGAATGAAGTCGAAAAAAATAACTATATGTAGTCGTAAATGGAAAGAAAATCGACTTATTTTGAAGAGTTGGGCAATATGTTGAGTAGTTGTTGTTTGTATTATTTGTATTGTTGAGAGGGAGAGGACACCCCGAGAGAGAGAGAGAGAGAGAGAGAAGAGCGAGAACTTAAGATTTGAAATGAAAAGTTTTTCACGCAAATAGATGATTTGTATGGGTTGATTTGTAATTTTAGAAAAGAATGACAAGTTTTGAAATTGTTAATTTGGTCCGAATTGATCTTAATTAATTTTAAAAAATTTAAAAGATATAGTTTTTAAAACATTGAGTTGATTAGAACTCATTTCTACTCAGAGTGATCGATCGACGACTCGGGTTGGGATGAACGCAATACCAGCGCCATGCAATTGCAAAGACTGAATTGGATTTGTAGTTGATCTTGTGAGCTCATTCATTCATCCCTAGTTTCACCTAAATCAACTTAGGTACTATCACTATCCTAACATTGAGTTGATGAGAACTCATTTCAACTCAGAGTGATCGATCGACGACTCGGGTCGAGATGAACGCAATACCAACACATGCAATTGCAAAGACTCGATTGGATTTATAGTTGACCCTGCGAGCTCATTTATTCATTCATCCCTAGTTCCACCTAAATCAACTTAGGTACTATCACTATCCTAACATTGAGTTGATGAGAACTCATTTCAACTCAAAGTGATCGATCGACGACTCGGGTCGGGATGAACGCAATACCAACGCCATGCAATTGTAAAGACTCGATTGGATTTGAAGTTGACCCTGAGAACTCACTCATTCATCCCTAGTTCCACCTAAATCAACTTAGGTACTATCACTATCCTAAAATTGAGTTGATGAGAACTCATTTCAACTCAGAGTGATCGATTGACGACTCAGGTCAGGATGAACGCAATACCAACACCATGCAATTGCAAAGACTCAATTGGACTTGTAGTTGACCGTGTGAGCTCACTCACTCATCCCTAGTTCCACCTAAATCAACTTAGGTACTATCACTATCCTAACATTGATTTGATAAGAACTCATTTAAACTCAGAGTGATCGATCGACGACTCAGGTCGGTATGAATGCAATACCAATACCATGTAATTACAAAGAATCGATTGGATTTGTAGGTGACCCTGTGAGCTCATTCATTCATCCGTAGTTTAACCTAAATCAATTTCTATGAAATCTGTTGCAACAAATGAATAAGCTGTTGAATATTTTCAAATAGGTACATATATGTTGCAACAGATGACATATCTAATTTAATTATCAAATAGATATTTGCATCTGTTGTGACAGATGACTGATCTGTTGGAAATTTTCAAAAAAATATTTATATCTGTTGTAACAAATGACATATCTGATTTTATTAATTATCAAATGAACATTTTCATCTGTTTTCACAGATGGCTGAGCTTTTGGGAATTTTAAACAGATATTTATATCTGTTGTAACAGATGACTGAGTTGTTCAGATTTTTAAACAGATATTTATATATGTTGTAACAGATGACATATCTGTTTGAAAATCTTTTTATCTCTTTTAATTTTAAAGCAAGAAGCTTCTGGTCCGAGTAGATAATATCAAGTAGTAGTACTTACTATTAAAGACGGTAAAAAATATTTCTTGGATATCTCAAAAGTGAGTTCATTGAGCAGTCTTGTCTTGTCTTTTCAATGTCAGTAGTCTTAGTCTTCCTCGTGCCCCTCAAATTATTAATGAAATTAATGAATATTAATTAATGAATAGTGAAAACCACCACGTCTATGTACACAATACATCTATAGAAATTATCTTATCTCTTCCTTCAGCTGCAGTTTATTTTATTCAACTTTCATCTTTTTCTCTCTCCTCTTTAGGGTCACAACCTTTTTTCTCTCTTTTCACTTCTCTTCTCATAAAGATCTTTTCGGATCTAAACCCATACATATCTTTCCTCCACTTAAATTTCTATTTTGATCCCTTTTTTTATATTAAGGTATGGTTCATTATTGCTCTTTCATTCTCGTCTTCTTCTTTGCATGTTATTTACATCTATTTTTTTTTATTTAGTTACTATTTACCCATATCATATTTATTAAAATATTTTTAAGGAACTCGTAAGTGTTGAATAAATAATTCGAGAATTTTTATTACAATATGAGAAAAAATTCATCTGTTGGGAGAAGTTTAAAAGCCTTGTTGGCAGTATCATTTTTTTTGTATGTCTTTTGTTTGTTTCATTATTGTTGATGCAGTTATTGATGTTGTTGGTGGGGTTGCCGTTGTTGGAACATGTGGTGTTGTTGATGGTTCTGGCACAAAGGATGTTGTTTCTTTGTTGTTAATGATGTTGTTGGAACAAATGTTGTTTCTTTTTTGTTGATGTTTATGATATTGTTGGTGTTGCAACAGATGGAGAAACTGTTGGAACAAATAAAACCACCAGAAAGGCTAGTTTGATGTATTCCATCAGACTCCACATCTGTTGCAACAGAATCAACATCTGTTGCAATAGGCTCCACATCTATTGCAACAGACTCCACATCTGATGCAACAAATGGACAATGTTCTTTTTGTGACATTAATTTTTTTCCTCTTCTTTGTAGATATAAGGAACTGACAATTGATCAACTTTTGATAGACTATCTTAAGAGGCTGCAGTAAAGATGGGATCGGAGGAATAAGTTGCTTGTAGATGAAACCACTTTATATGTGGGAGGTATGTATTACTGATAATGTTATCGTGGAAACACACATAGAGTGCACTGATTTTGTGAATGATGCTTTTACTGATTAGACATAGATCATTCAAACAAGATGTCTTCAATTTTACAGTTAAGTTTGGTAAGTCCGAACTAATAAGGCTGAGGGACCATGAATATGGTTCTGATAGCCTGTTAAGATTTAATGTCGATTGTTGCTCATGTTTATTTGTCAAGCATTGTGAAGGGATCTAATTTTTGTGTCATTGTAAAGAGATTCAATAGCGATTGGACTAACTTTTAGGGTGCATTGGACCCTTAGAGGGCCTTCGAAGCTTATCACTGCATCTAATAAGAACGGAAAACCAATATATTTATTGCCCTGGCCAAAATTTATATGGCTGGGTTGCTCGCTCGGGGTGATGATTTTATGCCAGAATATGCGGTAGGAGAATGCTTTCGAAGGAAAATAGGTGGTTGATGGAAGACTATATCATCTGATAGCTAATTGAAGAAGACACATAGGGTAGAAAGTAACTTCTAACGAATCTGGCCGGTGAAATTCTCTTAACAGATGTGAGATCTGAATCAAGTGCAAATATGAAAGTGTATCCGGTAATGTAATTTCATCAGTTGTGTCTCTGGAAAAAAAATGCAGATGGACACTTTTCTAGGGAGATGCGTGGTCGGGATTATCACCTAGATAGAAAATAGGAGAAGACCAACAAATAAGACTCACGGGCATCGAGGGTAGAAATGATGTACAACAAGTCTAGAAAACTTATGCCAACAGCAACTGCAGTTAAAATAAGGAATCTAAGTGAAGGTGGCAAATTTTTGAATTTTAAATTTCATCCCATGCCATCTTGTTTGTGTTTCCGATCAGGTCCACTGTCGTTGACCTGATCGGAACCATAAACGAGATTGAAAGAAAAATAGAGTATCATTGCTTTCTTAGCAATATGGTTATAATTGATTGTGTTTTCTTTCCGTGACATGATTTCAACATTCCTTGGAGAAGATCAGATGCTTACTGTAGTATGTGAATCCCGATAATTTTCAAGCTTGCCTCTAGCTTGTTGATTCTGCATTCAAGCTGGTCGTTTCCCTCTTCGAAGTTGGTAAAGAGTTCCTCGTCTCTTGTGAGCTCGATCAGGAACACTACCTTCAAAGTTGTGGCATTCTAGAAGCCCTTCAGAACACTTTCTTCAGAAGCCTTAAAGGATACATGGAGAGTCTCTGTGTTTGTTTTAGGTCAAAATGTGTTAATCCACGTTGAAGATGTGGTCTCAAAAGTTGAACAACACACTTTTATCTAGCGTTGATCCATGCATCTTGCTCAACCAATTTGATAAATTAGTAAGCATGGAGTTACGTAGCGTGTGATCTAAACCGGCTCTACCAAGCCTATCAAACGTTACATAACTCTAAGATCAATACTCTATCAAAAAAATATGACTGAGTTAGTGCACAAATTGATGATAGGCGAATTTACACGCCTATAGCACTATATTTTGCCCATATTTTAGCCTAGTTTTGAGAACAAATTATATATTTCATGCACTTTTAGTCCATTTTCCTGTAAGTGAGATAACGAACATGATTAGCAAAGTTTCAGGTATAAATGATGCAGAATTCAGCATTTCATGGATAACTTGAGGCCAAAGAAAGCTTCACGAAAGGAGAAAAGCCAATCTTGGACGCCAAGGACTAAAGATGGCGCATGGAAATTCTGTCCCGGCCTAAAACAACATTTCTGAAGACTTTGGGGACTAGCAGTAACTTATTAGGATTAGGATAATGATACATTAACCTAGTACAATTGGGTTAAGTATTACATTAGCTTGTTAGGATTAGAATAATGATACATTAACCTAGTTCAATTGGGTTAAGTATTTCATTAGCTTAGTAGGATTTGGTTAAGCATTTCATTAGCTTAGTAGGAATAGGATATGGGTATTACAAATACCCTATCTTTCTAGAGATTTTAGGACATCTTCTGACATTCAATTCTATTCTATTCTACTTCTAAGACATTCTAGTTCTAAACAATCATTCTTCCATTAACTCTATTTTTCTTCTTCTATTCATCTATTTTTAAATTCCACAACAAGAGAAACGTTACCTTGCTAAGGAATTCACGCATAAACGCCTACCACACCATTATAAACGTGAAATCTTAATTGTGGTATAACAACAATGTCAATTGTGATTTCCTTCGCACTCATGGGTAACTAAACTTCTCTGTTGGGGTTATGGAAGCCGAATGAGATACTATCTATTGTTGTGAGTTTGTGAGTTCGTGACACGTATGTAGCTTATATCATTATTCTCTTCATCTTAATCTAAATTCTTTGTGGTTGCAAACGCAAGAATACGCCAGTATAACATTTAACTTGTTCGAAAGAAAGGTTATCTGTCTGGAAAAGAGATAATGTCAAGGTAGTAGGGTCCCATCCCCTATTAAAAAGTTAGTGCCGTAACTGGATTAACCTCTTGGAGAATTCGTACCGTTAGACACGCTTTAATCTTGAAAGAGTTAAAGTGAAGTAATCCTCGAATAGGTCGAAAGACGCCTGGATTTACCATCGAATACAATTCTCTATAAGAACATGCATGTCTGAATTCAACACACTCATAGTCAATAGAGACGTATAACTCAGAAGGTGGACATAACCCCAACTCCTCAATTCTCATTGTTTCACAACCTACTAAACATTCTTTCTTTTTACTTTGCTATTTTCAGTTTTTGCTTTAATAATTTGGTTACACATTACAAACCCCCCTTCTTACGAGACTTGCACTAAAAGTCTAGTAATCGTTGCTTACTTGTTGACCAAGTTATTCCCTGTGGGATCGATACCCAACCCAGGTTGGGTTCTATATTTGACAAACGACCGCTTTACACTCCTACGAGAGCTGTAGATTGAGCGTTATCAAAAATTGGCGCCGTTGCCGGGGAATACAAATGTCAATTAAGTTCGTAAT
The DNA here is from genome assembly GCA_030864215.1 of Capsicum pubescens. Taxonomy (NCBI): domain Eukaryota; kingdom Viridiplantae; phylum Streptophyta; class Magnoliopsida; order Solanales; family Solanaceae; genus Capsicum; species Capsicum pubescens. The sequence goes on from CM061549.1 coordinate 293,533,252, forward strand.
AATTACTAGACCCTTTGGTCTAAGATTCTCGTACTTTCACTTTTAGGTTTTGTTTTTGTTTACTGCAGGTTTTTATTCAGTACATACCCCATACCCGAAGTTCTGGTCAACCGTTATTACCTATCAATCCTGAACCACAACGTATTCGCAGAATGGAGGCACAACACGCAATTGAAAGGATGGCTGCTCAACAGGAACAGGCGAGACTAGCTGCACTAGCCGCCGCTCAAGTGCATCAACAGAATATTGATAACCCTGGGCGAGCAACAAATACTGACGATAAAGATCTAGGTGATGATGAGCTACTAAAACCTAGGCATGCCGCTGAGATCGCAACACCTGCCAACAGAAGAGATCCTCAAGCTAGGTTTAGGCCTGAATGCCAAGCTATGCAGCCAGCTTTCGACGATGATGATGATGATCTTGATGGAGCCGGAGCCACAGGAGCCATTATTCCTCCACCATTGGTACCCGGAGCCAAGTTCAACATCACGAGCACCATGATTAAGTTATTGCAACTCAAGGGATTATTTGGTGGACTAGCAGGCGATGATCCGAATATGCATCACATCAACTTTATTTCTACATGCAGGTCGTTTGACAATCCTGGAGTTGGTCAGAATGCAATTCGGTTACGCTTATTTCCATTGTCTCTGTCTGGGGAGGTAACTTTATGGTTGAATGGGCTGACTCCTGATTCTATTACAAATTGGAGGCAATTGAGAGACGCTTTCCTAGAAAGATTTTTTCCGCCATCCGAAAGAGCACAAATGAGAGATGAAATCAGCAACTTTCGTCAGCTTCCAACTGAAGCCCTTCATGAAACATGGGAGAGGTTCAAGATGAAGCTAATGAGGTGCCCAAACCATCACATGACTAATGTTCACCTAATGGAGATACTTTACAGAGCCTTGAATTCAATAACTAAACCAGTTGTGGATAATGCGGCTGGAGGATCATTTATGGATCTCACCTTTGGTCAGGCAAGCAATATGCTAGATCGTATGACGAAGCAAAGTAGAGCTTGGCATACCAGGGATTCTGAGGTAACAAGCCCCACTTTATCCATAGGCATGACTGCAGACCAAAGGAGAAGAGAAGAAGAACGTGATCAAGATATGGCACACATGAAGACACAAGTGGATCTTCTTACAAAGCATCTATTATCAGGGAAGACCGAAAAAGTCAAAGCCATTGCGTCAAAAGGAAGAGACAAATCTAATTTGGAAGAAGAAGCCAACTACTTAAACAATCAGGGGGGTTTCCGAGGTAATACCCAAGGAAACCAAGGTCGGAACTATTATGATAAATATGGAAACAAGGACCAAGGTAGTTGGAAGAACAAGAATGAAAAAAGTGGTTTGTATGTTCCCCCTGGAAGACGTGACGCCACCACATCTAGTTCTGGAAGTATGGAAGACATGATGGCTAAACTACTGAAAGGAGTGGAAGCAACTAGCGCGGGAGTAACGGAGGTAATAAATGATTTGTCCTCTATGAAGCAATTAGTTGATTCACATTCCACTTCAATCAAGCAAATAGAGCAGCAATTGAGCCAACTTTCAGCAGCACTCAATCAAAGAAAGGCTGGCACTTTACCTAGCGACACTGTGCAAAATCCAAGGAATGATGGATCATGCATGGCTATTACTACTTGAAGTGGTAAGGCGCTGGAAACTTCATCTAAGGGCAAACAAGTGGTCGACGATGTAGCAGACAACGATGATAAGGCTAATGAAGAAAACGCCATGGAAGCTGACCAAGACGTACATGACGTCACCCCTAGTAGGTTGCAGCCTGAAACTACCAAAATTCGGAAGCAAGAGAAGAAGAAATCTGTGGAGAAAACAATTCCATATCCACCACCACCTTTTCCTCAAAGATTGAAGAAGCATGCAGATGATACAAAATTCGGCAAATTCATGACTATGTTAAAGCAGCTGACCATTAATGTTCCGTTGGTGGAGGCACTAGAAAAAATGCCTGGGTATGCAAAATTTATGAAGGACCTTTTAACAAAGAAGCGGGCAGTAAGCTATGAGCCGGCAGATAATATTCATCATTGCAGTGCAATTGCCATAAGGTCCTTAGTACAGAAGAAGGCAGACCCTGGTGCTTTCACTATTTCTTGCACGGTTGGATCTATGAATTCTGCTAAGGCATTGTGCGATTTGGGAGCTAGCATCAATTTGATGCCACTATCCGTCTACAGAAAGTTGGGGTTGGGCGACCCTACACCAACCAATATGCGGCTCGTGATGGCAGATAGGTCGGTAAAACGACCTGTGGGTATCTTGAATGATGTGTTGGTGAAGGTGTCTACCTTTATTTTTCCTGCAGACTTTGTGATTTTGGATTGCGAGGTGGATTCTGAAGTTCCCATAATCTTGGGACGTCCTTTCCTTACAACAGGAAGTGTGCTTATTGACATGAGAGCTAATGAGCTTTTATTTCGGTTGAATAACGAAGTGGTCCGCTTTGATGTGTGCAAATCAATGAAGCAACCCAAAGAGCTGAACGTATTCTCGGTGGCTGATGTTTACTTTGATGATGAGAAAGAACTACTTGAAGAAGAGCAAATTATTGATGACCCAGTGGCGGTTGTGCTCATGAATGAAGAGAGTAAGGATGCTGAAAATTGCGAAGAAGCTATTTGTGCTCTATCAGGATTAGGGACATATCGCCATTATCCCAAGAAGCTGGACCTCGATCTAAAAAATCGACCCACACCACCAGCCAAGCCATCTATTGAAGAGCCACCAATGCTAGAATCGAAAGAGCTCCCCGATTATCTAAGGTATGTGTTCTTGGAAAGTATAAATATACTTCCGGTGAGTGCGGATAATTTAAGTAAACAGCACGTAGAGGCTCTCATCTCTGCTCTGAAGAGATACATGAGAGCTATGGGTTGGACTATTGATGATATAATTGGTATCCCTCCTGGGATAGGTATGCACAAGGGTCATCTCGAAGAAGATTGCATGTCTACAAGTAAGCCTCGTTATCGTCTGAATCCATTTAGAAAATGATCCACCATCTATCTCGACGAAGTCTAAGTACTCGAGGTAACTATGTCGTGCCGCGACAATAAATCAAGCGCTAGATGGGAGGCAACCCATTGTTTATCGTTTTTCATTTTTCTTTCGTTCTATTACGTGTTTGCTTTTGATAAATAAAAATCCAAAAATAAGAGTCGTTCCACGACCAAAACTAAGGCGCTTGATGGGAGGCAACCCATCGTTCTAATCATTTTTATTGGTTTTGAGCAAATGTAGGTGCAAGAGGTATTCAACGAAGAGATCGGTTTCAAATTTTGATTTGGACGTATTGCATGGTAAAGGTGGTAAGTTAGGCATGACGATGCAAAAGGCTATGGATTGAGCATTGCTCATGAAAATATAGGCATCGAGCAAGGCTAGGCCTAGGTAAAACTAGGCCACGAACAAGGCAAGGCCTATACTATGGCCCAAGGTCTCGGAATCTAGTGTGCCATAGCATAGGCGCCGCCCAAGCTCAAGTATACCATAGCATAGGCGCCGCCTATGCTAAACAATTCTTTGCAAAAGGCGCCGCCTATGCCAAGCATAGGCAAAGCTAAAGGCGCCGCCTATGGTCACTTTATGTCTCCAAATCCGATTTTAAATGGGTCAAAACCCGACCCAATCTTTTTCTATAAATAGGAGACTTAGTCTTAAGGCACAAACACATTGAAAACCTAACATAGGCGCCACACATAGCATCCAAATCTTCTCAAAACTTTTCTTTTTGCTCTTCCACTTCACAAGAACATCTCCAAAGGCTTCAATCACGTAAGTACTCTTGTGTTCTTCATCTATTTTTCGTAAGTACTACGTTACTATGTCTATTATGTATTGCTAAATCTTGAAGAAGTATTGAAGATGTGAATATGTTTGAATTACAACCAAGTGAGTGAACATATACGTTAGGACGATCTTAACTTGTTTCTGACTTCAATTCGATTTTGATGCATACTACTTGCGGAATTGCTATAGTAATGAACATTGCATACACTTGTCACTTGAATACTTACATGTTGGGATGTATCGTTCATCGGAATAATACTTATAGTTGCCTACCGACATAGGAGATTGTGATTATTGATAGAAACTATACCATGATGTAATCCCTATGTAGAAGTCTTGATATACCTAACATGAAAGTATTGCAAAGATTGCAAGAAGTGTTACATCTCTGAATTTCCTGTTGGAATATAGCCCCTAAAACGTATGTCGATGAAGCCTAAGTAATCGACCACTTTCACTTCACTAATTTGCGCCAACAAACTAAGTGTAGGGTGGTACCCCTACTGCTTGTGTATAGATTGTATCCATTGAGCTAATGCTAACATGAACATTGTTCTATGTCTCAGGTACAATGGCACCCAAAGCAAGACAAGGCAAAGATAAGGCTATCACTTCACAAAAAGGCAAGAAAAGAGGCCGAAAAGAGCAAGGAGAACCCTCCTCGCTGCAAATACCTCAACTTACTCTTGGAATTAAGTGGGATACTTATGAGGAACTTCTGAGAATAATGACTCTGATGATGATTCCGACGAAAGGGGTATGACCCAGACATAGAGGATGAGTCCGACTAACCAGGTTCTTCTTATTTATTTTCCACTGAGGACAGTGTGTCCCGTCTAACTGTGGGGTGATGGTATTTGCATGCTATACTTCTCTATCCACATTTGCATTTATTTATGTTTTTTTAGTAGTTTTTTTAGTAGTAAAATATTTTTAGCTTCGCATGAAATTATTCTAACAGGCAGCATGAGATTATAACAAGAGTATGTGCTACAATTATGACTATTGAGACGTTTAGGCTCTAATTGTGACTCACTATGTGATATTGTTTGGTTTAATTCCTTCATCTATTGGGTCAAGAGTCTATACTACTCCCAATAAAGTCGACCATGTGCCTTGTGTGTGTGAGATAATAGTATATTCTGTGCTTGTGGCTGATGCTAGAACTTGCCTGGTATGTATGTAAAGCAAAAATAAAGAGTGCAAGTCTAGGAGATGATTTAGGCATTTCTTTGGCAACCTATGATTATTTACCTTCTTTTTACCTACCCATGGACATTATCCTAGTCAACCCCTTTTGAGCCTTTAGCCTATTTTCTTTGACAACCTCATATGAAAGCCTAATCCATTTTTTCAAGACCATAATTTGATCCAAATTCCTAAGTGCTTTAAAGTGTAAAGTCATGTGACAAAATAAGAGGAGATTGGGTGAATATGATGCTTTAGAATGTATGGGTGCTTGAATTCATTATGAAAAAGAAGTGCTATCATAAGAGGTATGTTATGAAAAGAAAAAGGAAAGGAAAACTAAAAAGTTGGTTATGTTTAAAATTGAAAAACAAAAGAGGAGAAAAAGGGTGGTAGATTAAAAGAAAGTAGAGAGGTTGTTTGAAAGAAAAGTGTTAATGATATATTGTGATGTATTAAAGCGCTTAGGAACATAGTCACTATTTCTGGCCAAAATAGTCCTACCCGTCCCTTAGCCTACATTACAACCAGCAAAAGACCTATTTGATCCTAAGCTTAGCATTCTGACATTTAGTGGAGCATTACACTAAGGGAAAGCCTATGGTCATCAGTTACAACATATGAATTCTTTGTGAGAGTGAGAGCAAAGATATTTTTATACCCATGTTTGAAAAATATGCTATACTTGTGAGTGATTATGGGTAATACATTGTGAGACACACATGGTTGATGAGTTTTGGGTAGTTGTGTATGATTCTTTGTGCCTTAACTTTTGAATATGAGGTTACCACCATCATGAGTCTATGTTGGAGGCTAAATGGTCTCTACTAATGATCGGAAAACTACTCTTTGTTGATAATTGTTGTGCTTGTCTTGACGAATATTTTATGTTGTTGTTGTGAAACCCTAAGTTGATGTTTAGAGGGACATGATATTTTGTTCGAGGACGAACAAAGCTTCAAGTGTGGGGTGTTGATGATAGGCGAATTTACACGCCTATAGCACTATATTTTGCCCATATTTTAGCCTAGTTTTGAGAACAAATTATATATTTCATGCACTTTTAGTCCATTTTCCTGTAAGTGAGCTAACGAACATGATTAGCAAAGTTTCAGGTATAAATGATGCAGAATTCAGCATTTCATGGATAACTTGAGGCCAAAGAAAGCTTCACGAAAGGAGAAAAGCCAATCTTGGACGCCAAGGACTAAAGATGGCGCATGGAAATTCTGTCCCGGGCTAAAACAACATTTCTAAAGACTTTGGGGACTAGCAGTAACTTATTAGGATTAGGAGAATGATACATTAACCTAGTACACTTGGGTTAAGTATTACATTAGCTTGTTAGGATTAGAATAATGATACATTAACCTAGTACAATTGGGTTAAGTATTTCATTAGCTTAGTAGGATTTGGTTAAGCATTTCATTAGCTTAGTAGGAATAGGATATGGGTATTATAAATACCCTATCTTGCTAGAGATTTTAGGACATCTTCTGACATTCAATTCTATTCTATTCTACTTCTAAGACATTCTAGTTCTAAACAATCATTCTTCCATTAATTCTATTTTTCTTCTTCTATTCATCTATTCTTAAATTCCGCAACAAGAGAAACGTTACCTTGCTAAGGAATTCACGCATAAACGCCTACCACACCATTATAAACGTGAAATTTTAATTGTGGTATAACAACAATGTCAATTGTGATTTCCTTCGCACTCATGGGTAACTAAACTTCTCTGTTGGGGTTATGGAAGCCGAATGAGATACTATCTATTGCTGTGAGTTCGTGACATGTATGTTGCTTATATCATTATTCTCTTCATCTTAATCTAAATTCTTTGTGGTTGCAAACGCAAGAATACGCCAGTATAACATTTAACTTGTTCGAAAGAAAGGTTATCTGTCTGGAAAAGAGATAATGTCAAGGTAGTAGGGTCCCATCCCCTATTAAAAAGTTAGTGCCGTAACTGGATTAACATCTTGGAGAATTCGTACCGTTAGACACGCTTTAAGCTCGAAAGAGTTAAAGTGAAGTAATCCTCGAATAGGTCAAAAGACGCCTGGATTTACCATCGAATACAATTCTCTATAAGCACATGCATGTCTGAATTCAACACGCTCATAGTCAATAGAGACGTATAACTCAGAAGGTGGACATAACCCCAACTCCTCAATTCTCATTGTTTCACAACCTACTAAACATTCTTTCTTTTTACTTTGCTATTTTCAGTTTTTGCTTTAATAATTTGGTTACACATTACAAACCCCCTTCTTACGAGACTTGCACTAAAAGTCTAGTAATCGTTGCTTACTTGTTGACCAAGCTATTCCCTGTGGGATCGATACCCAACCGAGGTTGGGTTCTATATTTGACAAACGACCACTTTACACTCCTACGAGAGCTGTAGATTGAGCGTTATCACAAATCGAACGATCTCAATCTCTCAGCCTTTCTGTTGATTGCTCTTCTCTAATATAGATGACAAGATATCTGCTATGCAAAAGTCTACACTGTCGCCAGACACGTTCCCAGGAAATCATATTTGGCGATGGTGTATACTTTTCCATAGCAGATATCTTGTCATCTATATTGGAGAATAGTGATCAGCAGAAAGGCTAACAGATTGGGCTTTTTTTCTATGTGCACTAACTCGGGCATATTGTTTTGATAGGGTAATGAGCTTAGAGTTACGTAACATTTGATAGGTTTGGTAGAGCCGGTTTAAATCACATGCTACGTAACTCCATGCTTACTAATTTATCAAATTGGTTGAGCAAGATGCATGGAGCAACGCTAGATAAAAGTGTGTTTTTCAACTTTTGGGACCACATCTTCAACGTGCATCAACACATTTTGACCTAAAACAAACACAGCGACCCTCCATGTATCCTTTAAATCTTCTAAAGAGAAAGTGTTCTGAAGGGCTTCTAGAATGCCACAACTTTCAAGGTAGTATTCCTGATCGAGTTCATAAGAGACGAGGAACTCCTTACCAACTCCGAAGACGGTAACGACCAGCTTGACTACAAAATCAACAAGCTGGAGGCAAGCTTGAAAATTATCGGAATTCACATACAACAACAAACATCTGATCTTCTCCAAGGAATGTTGAAAGCATATCAAGGCAAGAAAACACAATCAATTATAACCATATTGCTAAGGAAGCAATAATACTCTATTTACCATTCAATCTCGTTTGTGGTTTCAATCAGGTCAGCGGCAGTGGACCTGATTGGAAACACAAACAAGAAGATGGGATGAAATTTAAAATTCAGATATTGCCACCTTCGCTTAGTTTCCTTATTTTCACTCCAGTTGTTGTTGGCGTGAGTTTTCTAGACTTGCTGAACATAATTTCTACCCTCGATGCCCGTAAGGCTGCTTTGTTGGTCTTCTCCTATTTTCTACCTAGGTGATAATCCCGACCATGAAGCTCCCTAGAAAAGTGTCCATCTGCATTGTTTTTCTTTCAGAGACACAACAGACGAAATTACATTACGGATACACATTCATATTTTCACTTGATTCAGATTTCGCATCTGTTAAGATAATTCCATCGACCATATTCATTAGAAGTTACTTTCTACCCTGTGTCTCTTCTTCAATTAGATCTCAGATGATATAGTCTTCCATCAACAACCCATTTTCTCTCGAAAGCATTCTCCTACCGCACCTTCTGGCATATAATCATCAACCCGAGCGAGCAACCCAACCATATAAATTTTGGCCAGGGCAATAACTATATTGGTTTTTCATTCTTGTTTGATGCAGTGCGAGGCTTCGAGGGCCCTCTAAGGGTCCAATGCACACTTAAAGTTAAGTCCAATCGCTATTGGTTCTATGCAACGACGACAAATATTGATCCCTTCTCAAAACTTAACACGCATAAACACGAGAACCGACTGTCAGTAATTCGTAATAGGATATTTGCACCATCTTCATGAGGTCCTTAGCCTTATCAATTTCGAACCCATCAAACTTAATGGTACAATGCAGGATCTTTTTTGAATGATCAATGCCTAATCGGGTAAAAACTGCATTCACAAAAACATTGTACTTTGTGTGTGTTGTCCTGGTAACCTTATCAGTAATACATACTTAACTCCCACACATATGATAGTGGATCCATCTGCACACACCTTATTCTTCCTAGCCCATCTATGGCTTAAATTGAATAAACAGATGACTAGCTTGTTGCAACATATGACACATCTGTTTATATTGTCAATCAATTGGAGACATCTATTACGATACTGATCAACCTGTTGCAGAAATCAAACAGATATATACATCTGTTGCAAAAAGATTGTCAGTATGTTGTAAGTTATCTAACAGAAAGAATATATTTTGTAACAGATTACCCATCTGTTAGATTTATTTTAAAGCAATTTTCTTTTCTTTCCGAGATACAATAATTTATAAATAGGTCCCTTCTTACAAATATGGATGATCCAGATTCGTACAAGAATATTCATATCGAGTCCTTGCGTGAACTTCTAAGGAAGTTTGATTGATGAACTCCAGAGAGATATTTGGATGACTTCGGAGCAAGGCTGCCGGATGAATGAAAGATGTTTGATTAACAATAATAATAATAGTAGTAATAATAGTTAGGTATTTTTTTTATTTTAGCGATTATTTTCCTCCCTTTGTATATCAAATCTACCCAAGGGATTCAAAAATCTATGAACATTCATTTCATTTTGTTGTCGACTTTAAATTTTTAATTCTTATTTAGTATTTAATAATAATCATTCTGTTTATTCTTTGTTCTCAACATGTTGACGGTTGGTGGTAGGGATTGAGCAGCAATTTGTGTCAACAGTTAGAGGTTAATCTGCTATGGCAGATCGATCATATGTTGCACTTGACAGTTATTAATAAAAAAGGGCTATTGTTGTTATTAAGAGGGTGAAAAGAAAGACATGACTCGGAGTTCCGATTATTCAATATGAAAAATATTTCGTAAGTAAATAATAAGGAAATAAATAATAAACACAATTTATAACCACAATTTTAATAACTGATCGTGACTTTTCACCATTTTTATTTTTTAAATTATTTATTATATAATAAAATGATTATTATTTTATTAAGGAATTTGAAAAGGTAATTTTATTTATTTATAAAATAAAAAAGTAAGTAAATTTGGATTAATGATATGATGATATAGTTATTTTTTTTAAAAAAAAGTAGATTATATGTTGCAACAATTAAATTATCTGATGCAACAGGTTCACTATGGTTGCAACAGATGATATATCTGTTATCACATATGATTTATCTGATGCAACCTATATCGAGTCACAACTCAATAAAAGCAGTTCTTGGAAAGAACTAATTAATAATAATAATCTGAAAAGTCATGACTTATCACAATATTTCTTAATTTAATTAATTCATTACTTTTCACATTAATAAAAAATACAATTAATAAATGGAGGTGAACAGTTAGATTATATGTTGCAACAAATATGTTATCTGATGCAACATATTTTATATTTGTTGCAACAGATAATATATTTGTTGTCACAGATGTGTTATTTGATGCAACAGATATAGAAGCTGTTGCCACAACTCAATAAAAACTGTTCTTCGAAAGACTAATTAATAATAATAATCTGAAAAGTCATGACTTATATCACAATATTTAAATTCTTAATTTAATAAAAAATTTAATTAATGTATGGAGGTGAATAGTCGCGCCTTTTTGCCTCTCATTCAAATTCAATCCTCTATAAATAGGTCCGTCCTTACTCAATCGTTCATTCAAATACACACTCTATTTATTTATTGCATCTCGTCTTTCATATTACACTCTAGAAGATAAAATTATGGCTAACCCAGTGTGGGACGTTGCTTTTCTGCAAGACGCCGTGAATGAACTTCGAAATTAAGTTTGTGATCTGCAATGGGAATTGGGAGGAGTTAGATCAAGAATGCTCCACGAGATACGCAGGCTGAGGAGGGCCTTGTTGCTACTTCCGGTTGAAAATTGACCGGATGACAATGATGATGCTGATAATAATAATAATAATAATTAGACTATTATTTTTCTTTTAGTCTATTATATGTATTTTTATTTGTTTAATAAATAAATTATGTTTGATCTTTGACGTTTTAATCCATATTTAATTTTCATTCTGTCTATTATCTTCTCAACAAACATTTCAACGATTCGACGTAAAAAGGAATAATTTAGAATCCAGTAGAAATAGCAAGATTTATCTGTTGGGTTTGTGGCAGGGGTTGATTTGTGTTGTTTCAAACAGATTAATCATTCGTTGCAACAGATAATTAGTCTGGTGCAACAGATAAATATTTTGATGCAACAGATAATTAGTCTGGTACAACAGATAAATATCCTGATACAACAGATAATACGTCTGATGCAACAGATAATACGATGATGCAACAGATTACTCATCTGATGCACCAGATGATTGATCTGTTTAAATTATGGGCACTTGTGCTGGATTCATAATTGGGGTTCTATCCATTGTTAGAAAAACAGAAGTGTACCCAGATGACAAATACGAATAAAAATCATAATTTTACTTACCAAAGTAACCTATGAAGTAATGCCAAAGTGGAAAGTGATGTAGTAAACAAAATTTGACCTAAGAAATTGGTCAGATCGCAGCAATTGCGTTGTACCAACAACAACAACAAAAACAACAAATGGTTGACAAGAAGAAGATGAAGCAGAAGATGATGAATAAAGCAGCAGAAACAGAAACAATTAACAACAAAAATCGCTAAGAGAGAGAAAACAACAATGGATGAGAAGAGAGAGAAAGACACCTTTTTTTCCTCTGTTTCCCGTTATTTTAGGTATACATTGGGATCAAAGTGTAAATTTAAAAACTTGTGGGTTATTTTAAAACTTTCCCAACTTTCTTAATACATAATAAAGTAATTGTCACCTCCAACTAATAATTAAGACTTGTGTCACTTACACCTCACTTTAAAACTCTTTTGTCACCTGTGGCCCAAATCCCCAACTTAGTGTGCATGCGCCTATCTATTTTAATCCCTTTTTAATTACACTATAAAACTTTCATAATCCATTACAAAAAAAAAAAAAAACATTGATAAAATAATATATTGGCATTTTTTAAAAAGAAAAACGTTACAATTTTTTATCATCCAAGAACTTTAATGTTTATAATTAACGAAATAATTCACAAAGAACAGTAAGCAAACAAGTCACAACATAACAATTGACAATCACTGACAAACTAATTAAGATTACATTTTTTCTTTGATTCAATACAATAAATAAATTTCAAATAAAAACTTAAAACAAAAAAAAAAAACTTTACATAAATATTAAACTTTACATCTTAAATCATGGAATTATTAAAATAACTTTGATCATTATGCGATTCATAATAAAACTTACAAAATAAATAGAAAAAATCTCAAGTAGAACCTGTGTGATAAGTTAACCAAAGATAAAAATCAAAATGTCGTCACCGGAAAAATCGAACGGGAACCTAACTCAAAGAACTCTCCTTTTTTTCTGTTGTTTTTCTCTAAGTTTTCTAACCTTTGCTTCTCATGTTCTTCTACTGCTTTTTTTCAAAATATTTTTAATCTTCTCTTCTTTTCACTTGCTCTCCCTCACTATTTTCCTTGTTTTTTTTCTTATTCTCTTTTTGTTGTCAGTCTCTCTCCGTTCCTTTTTTTTTTGTTGTTTTTCAATCTCCTTTTTTTCTTCTGTTTCATTTTGGTTTTATTTTCCTCCCATGTATTTGCCTTCTTTCTCGTGAGTGTATTTTTTTTTCTTCCTTTTCAATGTTGTCCCTCTATGTATTGTCTTGTGTATGTAATATAGTGTGTAGGAGGGGTTGGGAAGTTGAGGGAGTTGAGAAAAATGTGGGGGTGGTTGGGTAGTTTAGGATAAGAAGAAATTTTAAATTTTAAATCTTTTTTTTTAAAGACAATAATAATAAATAAAAATAATAAAAATAATAAATAAAATAATAATAATAATAATAACTAATTAATTTTATATTTAAGAAAATACAATAAAAGTTTAGAAATAGTTAAAAATAAATATAATTAAGATAGTACTAAAACTACAAATTTATTTGTTTAAAATTTAAAAAGAAAATATTTTTAAAAAATTTGTATTATTTTTTTTTAAAATAGAATAAAATAAAAATAAAACATCTCAAAAATAATTTATTTTTTTTTAACTAAAAATTTATTAAAATAAAATAAGAATTTAAATAATATTAGACCAAATATAAATATTTAATAAAAAAATATATATATTAAACTCGGGGAGGGTCAAAATCATGTATGCGTCTACACCAATGCCTTGATTCTTTACTTATTTTTTTTTCTTGTTTTACCCATGTCTAATTAAAAACGTAACTAAAAATGAGAATTACCATATTTTGAACTAGAAAAGCACTTGAAATTTAATGAAAAAAATAAAATCCAAGAAAAGAGTGGAAAAATAAAATTTATAATGAAATATAAGGAAATAATAACGTTATGTTGAGAAACAACAATAAATTATTTATTTTATTTCCACGCAAAGAGCAATGAATTATTTATTTTATTTCAACGCCTTTGTATAAATATAGCTAGCTAGTTTGGTATTTTCTTCACTTTTTGTACTAATAATTTCAAAGTTTCCTTTCTTGAAGTTGAATTTTCGTAGGGGGTGTTTTTTTTCCTTGGGTAATTTCCCCCAAAATATGGTAATTTTTATTTTTAGTACTCCATAATTTTACATAATTAGCACTAGTAAAATTAGGAATAAATAAATAAATTAGTGTCTATATAAACAATGTAGAAGTATTATATGCATATAGCAAATTGAACTAAATATTAATGTAAGTTTCTTTTCACGTTGAATTGATTAGTTCGTTAAGCTTTTTTCCTTAAGCCTTACAATAATGTTACTCTTCTAATTTGTTCATTAATTCCTCGTTTTTACATCCACGTTAATTTACAATTATACTTTTCTCTTTTTTGGCTTATTGATTCTCATACATCGAATATATTTGTTACATAAACGTAGTTTCAAAAGAGAGTGTTATTTGAACGTCGTAGCGAAAGAGCTACTTTTACTATGTTCGATTTGATATTTTGCTTTAGATTTTCATTAACTTCGTTACTTCTCCATTCAACAGTGGTTGATCGAAGCGAGTTTGATATTGTACTATACGCGAGAATGTCATCCTCACAAAGCAAAAAACTTGACAGGACCGTAGAGAAGTTGGTAGATGCAAGAGTAGAAATACGCAAGCAAGAAAACGACCTTCAAAATTTTAATGTGCAACAAAAAAGTGCACAAGAAAAATACAAAGCGACGTGTGATCTTTGGAAGTTAAAGGACAAGGAAGACAAGCACAAAGAACAATTGGAGAAAAATGGGAGATTTAGCAGATTCTACTCTAAAGAAAACAAGGATGAATTATTTAACTCAAAATGAGATTTATTTATTATTTTTAATTTTAGTTATCAATAAAATGTTTAGATTTTGCTAATTAAGTTCAAGGATATATTTAGGTTGTAGGATTTTTGGAATTTGTTACTAGCAGTTTAAAGTTTTATATATGTTTTTGTCATTGCCTTTTAATTTGTTGTTCTATATTTATTTATTCTGGAGTATTTATTTATTATATATTCAAATATTATATGCTGCTATTATTCACTAAAAGTAAACAATCGAACAATAATATCATTATTTGTAACAAACCCACATAACAATACAAAACTTCCCTCTCCAAACCTTGCTCATAGGGTTACACTGGGTATATGTGTTATAGTTGTTTTTGTTGTTCTATTGTTTACTCATTAGAAGTTTCTTTAAATTCTTGTTCTTTCTGCTTAGCGGCATGATACACTAGCTGAAGGATACAAAACATTCCAAACTTAATAATCACACTTTTGAGGTACAAATTAATAGGTATCTTCAAATTAAACTTCACACCAATAGTTAATAAATCCATAAAGTTGTCTAAGAACAACTATGGTCATGTAAAAAAGTTACAACAAACATATATTTTATAAATAGTGATGTAACATAGGACACTAGGTGGTGAACCTCTTCGTTAGCAAATCTCATATTGTCTATAATAAGGTCAAATATTTATTTAAATGTATAGTACTTTTATGAAAATTCTGGAGCCGCCACTCAAATTAATTAGTTCGATGAAGGTGGCAGGAGAGTAGGAATAGTTGGAATTGTGGGGATTGTTGGAATAGAAGGCTTAGGAGGCAATGGTAATTTTGGTATAGTAGTGGGAATTGTTGGCAATGTAGTTGGCATGTTTGGGATTTTGGACAATTGTGGCAATGTAGGTTGTGGTATTGATGGAATTTGGAATAGGCTACGACCTGCAAAACTAGGGCTAATGCTTGACAAGGACAAGGTCATTACCAAAATTCTTGAAAGTGGCCATATTTTTACAAGTGATTTAGAAGATCTTTTTGTTTTTTTTTTCTTGTGAGAAAAAAAAGTGGAAATTGTTGTTAAATTAGATTGAGTTATTAATTGTTAAGTATTTATGGGGAAATTTATGTTTAAAGATTCAAATGATTGGATGGAATGTGGTTGCGAAAGCATATGGATAATGGAATATAATGATGGACTATTGATGTGGTTTGGTTATCTTCTTAACCTAAACCAATTTATGGTTTGGTAGATATATATGCCAAATCCTTTTGACATATACACTTGCATTGTGATTGACTTCAGATGACCCGTTTAGATGATGGGTTGAAAACCAATGGAACAGGTGCAAGCTCTTCGTTTCTTTTATTTAAGCTAACACCTGATAGAGTCCTCTAGTTGATGTACTTTTCTATCTTCAGTAAAACTTCAGGTGGTTTCACTCCCTCTTTGTTGCCGTCTCTCTCTCTCTCTTAGATTGAGTAGGACACTTCTTCTTTACCTCTTAGTCTTGTAGAACTCCTTGATCAAACCAACTTCTGAATGCTACAATTATCTTCTCCTTAATCATAGTAATTTAAACAGATTTGAACGTCCTTGCTTATCCACTCTTGTCCTAATGCATTTTTAGTCTTGCAATAATTTCAACATGCAATTCAAATGACAACAGTAGTTTCACTTGTGTGGAACAGCTTGCACAACATGTTTCATTCATATGTCCATCATCAAAACTTCATATGCCCTAACAAATTCTACCTTTTTGATGATGACAAACTTAGCAGCACAACATCACAAAAATCTGACATAGTCAATAAGGAATTTAAATAAAAGAATAACAAAATGAAATAGGTTAGGCTTAGTCCAATTAAGTTATAAGCACTGCATAGTCTACTCTTCCCCCTTTTGACATCATTGAAAAGATGATACCAAGTGAAAACGTCTAATAATTCATTGCCATTGAGGCTATCACTAAGACAATCAAAATTCAGAGTAATAGAACATGAATGCAATATAATAAAACTGGAGTAGAACACATTAAAGCAAAGAAAACTATTTCATCCATTTTTAGAATATAACTACATGTACCAAAAGCAACATAAAAGAGAACAAGTCATCAAAGGACAAAAAGGATAGGCCTAGGACAGCAGGGAAGAGGCTAATGTGGAAGAAGAGGGGATAAGGGAGGTTAGTTTCCTAATAACTTCAGCATTCTCAGCTCTCTCTTTTTCCAACAAGGCTGTGAGGGAAGCAATCTGAGCTTGAAAAAGCCTCCTTTCATCCTCATGTGCAGCCTGAGCAGCTTCCACTTCACCTTGTTTTGCAGCTAGTGCATTCCTCAATCTTTGTAGTGGATTGTCAGCACTCCTCATAGAAATAGGTAGCATTATGTGGTTCACACTCCCTATGATATCCTTGGTAGTCTGTGAAGACCACACTTGGATAGACACCCCAAAATCCTCAAATATAAGAGGTGAGCCAGAATTCATATGGGAGGGCATGTCCATTAATTTCCTTGAGGAGAACCCTTTGCATATGCTTCAGGATAAGTCGAGGCAAGTCAATTCTCACTTCAGTGTCCAACAGTTCCATGAGTGTAAGATCAAGAAAACTAGCCACACACCTTCTTTCCTTCCTAGGAATAATCATCTTATGCACTACATCCAAATAGAGTTGATGAAGTGGTGACATCTCCCTCTTAAGGACCCTTCTATGATAGATCAAGTGAGGATTTCCAGAGAACTTTCTACATATGTCAAGAGCAGATGCAAGATTGTCCAGAGGTCGCCAAGTGCCTTTGACATAGTGACCCCACCCCAGAAGGAATATGTAAGATCCTAGCAATGTCAGCAATATAACGGTTCATTGTAACCTTTCTAACAGTAGTAGAGAACAACTCACCAATGCCCACCTCATTTATATAGAACTCATGCACTTCAGGTTTAGCAAATCTTCTCTGAAGGTCTCCCTGAATAAATAAATGTGACCACCCTTGAAACTCCAATTTTCCCAGTAAAGTTTGCATATTAGCCAACCAAAACCCCTAACAACCCCCTTCTAGTTAATTTGTGCTTTTGAAAGTGAAGATGATGTGCCTCAGGAGTGTATTGATGAGAGGATAAGTGGGAAACTTCAAACACAGGATCCAACTCATCAGTGGCATCTAGAGTAAACTCTGAGTCAGATGATTCAGAAGAAACAGGTTTGGTGACCTATTTCTTTGGACGAGTAGAAGACTTTGGAGGGGAAACTCTGGAGGATGTGGAAACTTTGACAGTGGAAGGAGATTTGGAAGAGGGGGAGGATTTTTAAGTAGGTTTAGAAGAGGGTTTTCTAGACAAAGAGGGTTTTGGGACTTTTGTCATGATAGTATTTGTTTTTCTAACTGATCGAAGAAAAAGATCAAGAGAAAATGCACGAGGAGAGGTGGGATCATACGTAACCACACATTTTTTTCGCTGGCTCGAAGAGCTTCAGCCAGGAAAACATTTTCTTGTTTCTTTCTCCCTCGAGTGTGAGGGGTACGAAGAGTGGATACACTTGGAGAGGGTTCTGCAGGGGAAGCGTCTTCAACAATGATGGGAATGAAAGGGGGCTTTCTTGGTAGGTTAGATTTGGACCTTCTTGGGATTAAGTCTTCAATAGAAATATCATCTCTATCCATAGGAGTGTCATCATCATCAAGAATTTGTAGTGGGATGGGAGGCGGAAGTGAGGGTTGTGAGAAGGATGAAGAAGGTGAAGAAATTTTGGAGAAGGGGTTTTGGAAATTTCAAAATACAGCAAAATCGGTTAACTTGGGGAAGATTTAAGGAGGGATTACAGAGGGTAAGGTGATAGATGGATGAAGTACAATGACAATTAAGAGATTTGTGATGGAGTCAGTGGATGAGAAAGATGAAGAAGATGGGGAGGATGCCATTTGTGAAACAAGAATTTTTTCTTAGTTGTGAAGAGTTGAGGAGAGAATGAATAAAAATTAAGAGGAGAAAACGTATTTAAGGAAGAAATAAGAGAAAGTTGAATGGGTGAGGGACTGTATCATATCAGAAACGTAATGATTAGAGGTTCTGCACTGATGGGAAAATAGTGTGCAACTTTTTAAAGTAAGAATGACTCTTGAAGTTTTGGCGGTTTTAGTGTAACAATAAGGAACCAGGTAGACAACTTGTTTCTCTTTATGCCACTATAGGTAAAGATAATTATACCTGAATGCAAGAATGTACAAAATTGCTTTTATGATCCAGTCTCACTGCAAAATTAACACATACATGAGTCAGTATACTGTAAAATCTTGAAATTAGGATACAAAACTTAATGTGTGAGACTGAATTAATCAATAATCACTTTAAGATCAACTTATTCTAATCAGGTATTGAAGGAGACTTATGCAATTTTAATCATCCCCAAGGCTAACCTATTTTTTTCAAACTTTTCTCTACTTAAAGCCTTAGTGAAAATGTCAGCAATTTTCTCCTCAGTAGAACAAAACATAATTGATATATGACCTTTTTCAACATTGTCTCTAAGAAAGTGATGACGAATATCATTATGCTTAGTTCTCTTATGTTCGACAGGGTTTTGGGCAATATTTATAGCACTTGTGTTATCTCAAAAAATTGAAATAGAACCTACATCTATCCCAAAATCCAGAAGTTGTTGTTTGATCCATAACAACTGAGCACAACATGACCCAACAACAACATATTCAGCCTCAGCAGTAGACAAGGCTACTGAGTTTTGCTTCTTTGTGGACCAGGTAATCAAACATAATCCCAAGAAGTATGCTATACCTGTAGAGATTTTCCTGTCCACCAAATATCCTACATAATCAGCATCAGAGTATCCTACCAAATTAAAGTTGCTACCTTTGGGGTACCCTAAGCTAAGATCACTGGTTCCCTTCAATTATCTGAAGATTATTTTTACTGATTTTAGGTGTGATTCTTTGGGCTTTGCTTGAAACCTAGCACATAGCCCTACACTGAACACAATGTCAGGCCTTCTTGCTGTGAGGTGCAATAATGATTCTATCATACCTCTATACATTTTTTGTTCCACATCAGGATTTGTTTCTTCAAAATCAAGCTTTGTGGCAGTGGAAATGAGAGTACTGATCTCTTTTGCCTCTTTCATGGAGAATCTTTTGAGAAGTTCTTTGACATACTTCTGTTGATGGATCATTGTCCCTAATGCTGACTATTTTATTTGTAAATCCAAGAAGTAATTCACCTCCCCCATCAAGCTCATCTAAAATTCACAACTCATAAGTTTGGCAAACTGATGAGTCATATTCATGTTGGTTGAACCAAAGATAATGTCATCCTCATATACCTGCACAACTAACAAGTCCTTTCCATTAGTTTTTAAGAAGAGGGTATTGTCAAATTTGTTAGGTTGTGGAGTCTGATTAATATGTGACGTACTGTTATATATTAATGTTCACGCGGGTAATTGTACATACTCTGAGTCATTAATATAAATAGTCCGTCCGCCGTGGAGGTTGCTTACGGGTATTACAACGAAAATAATTCTCTCTCTCTCTCTCTCCTAATGAACTCTCTCTCTAGTTTTCTTCATCCTCTCCATAGATTTAGTGTGTGTGAAATGCTAATCGATCGTAACAAAATTTACCTCTGGTATGACCAGGCTCCGGTAGAAACTTTGACAATCTCTCATACTAAGCCGTTGGAGCTTGTTTCAACCCATACTATGTCTTATCCAGTTTATACACATGATCAGGCTTGCTTTCAAATCTTGGAGGTTTCTTGACATAAACCTCCTCTTTGAGAATACTATTCAAGAATGCACTCTTCATATCCATCTGATAGAGAATAAACTCCATATAGGCAGCAAAGGCAACAAGTAATCTTATAGCTTTAAATCTTGCTATAGGAGCAAAAGTCTCATCAAAGTCTATTCCTGCTTCTTAATTGTATCCTTGGACCACCAATCTTGCCTTGTTTCTTGTAACTATTCCATGCTCATCAACTTTATTTCTGATCTATCTTTTGCGAAAGGAACTAAGTGTCATATTTTGGTTCTCTCAAACTGATTCAACTCTTCCTGCATGGCTATGATCCAATCAGCATTAAGCAATGCTTTAGTTATCTTCTTTGGTGCAATTGCTGATAAGAATTCCTTGAAGGCACACATACTTCTCAATCCAGCCCTTGTAGTGATCCCAGAGGTGAGATCAGTGAGAGCATTCTCAATAGGATGTGATCCTTGATACTTGTATCCTCTTGGGATTAAGCCTAGTGAGCTATTAGGATCACTGCTGATGTTTTGAGCTGGGGTAGTTGGTGGTTCAGTTCCCCCTGGATATATGTATTATAGTTATTTTTGTTGTTCTATTGTTTACTCAGTAGAATTTTCTTTAAATTTTTGTTCTTTCTGCTTAGTTGCATGATACACCAGCTGAAGGAGACAAAATATTCCAAATTAAGAAATATCTTCAAACTCCACACCAAAATTCAATAAATCCATAAGGTTCTCTAAGAATAAGTATAGTCATATAAAAAAGTTACAACAAACATGTATTTTATAAATAGTGATGTAACACTAGGACACTAGGTGGTGAACCTTTTTGTTGGAAAATCTCATATTGTCTATAATAAGATCAAATATTTATTTAAATGTATATATAGTAAATGATGAATCACCTTTTATAAAAAAAATTGTATCCGCCACCAGATGTAACAACTCAAGATTAATTGGTTCTATGGAGAGTAGAGTAAGAATTGTGGGAATTGTTGGAATATGTTTTAGTAATATTAATGGAGTTGTATACTTTACTTTACTGTTGTTAAAGTTTAAGGATTATTACTTCCTACGACAATCTTAAATTAATATATATTTCTTTTTTTAAATATTAATCATCGTATTTCACTTTCCAACAGTCAAATCAGGCGAACTTTGACTAATATTTTAAATTATATTTTCTCATCAAATTGACATGCAAAAAGTTCAACTTGGAGTATTTATCATTTAATTTTTTGAACACAAAATTTTACATGTAAAATATTGAGTTTAATCTAATTTAACTTTGCTTTGAGAATTATTTAAATCGACTTTTGAAAAGAAAAACATGATAGCTAATTCAAAACAACTAAAGTAATAATAACTAGATCCATAATAATTATAATCATCCTAACTTAGCTTATTACGTTAAAAGGGAAAACAAAAAGATACTTTTATTATATGCATAAACTCCATAAATTATATATATTGATACCAATACTTTAATTATTTCCTTATTTGTTTTTCTGTTCTTGTTTTACTCCTGCCTAATTAAAAATATTATTAAAAATGAAAATTGCCATTTTTTAGACTAGAAAAACACTTGAAATTTTAGAAAAAATCAACTCCAAGAAAAGAGTGGATAAAGAAAAAGATAATTTGTAATGAATATATGGAAATAATAACATATGTTAAGAAAGAGTAAGGAACTCTTTATTTTATTTTAACGTCTTTATTTTGATGTAATTAGTTAGGATGGTATTTATTTCACTTCTTATACGATTATAAATTCAAATTTTCCTTTCTTACTCTCAAGTTATTTTTTGCTCCTTTTTCTTGAAGTTGAATTTTCCTAAATTCAAAGTTTTCCCAGGACGTTTTCTTTCATATGGTAAACCCCCCACCCTCCCGCCACCCCACCCCTTCAAAATATGGTAATTCTTATTTTTAGTATAATGTTTACATTAATTGGCACTGGTAAAATAAGGAAAAAACTAAGAAATTGGTTTCTATATAAACAATGGAATATTACATTATATGCATAGAGAAAATTGAGTTAGGCTTCTTCAATATTAACGTAAGTTTTCTTGCACTTTGAGTTAGATTAGTTCTTTAAATTTTTTTCTGAAGACTTACAATAATGTTGCTCCTCTAATTTGTGTTTAAATTTTTCACCTTTTCATCTATATCAATTTACAACTATAACTCTCTTTTTGGCTTAGCGTTCTCATACATTGAATATTTTTGTTACATGAATGTAGTTTCAAAAGAGTGTTACTTTATCATCATAAGAAAAGTGCTACTTTTACTATGTTCGATATTTCATTAACTTTGTTACTTTTTCACTCAATAGTGGTTCAATCTAGTTTGATACTGTACTAAACGCGAGAATGTCATCCTCAAAAACTAAAATAATTGATAAGAACTTGAAGAAGTTGGTAGATACGAGAGAACATATATGCAAGCAAGAAGCTGACCTTCGAAATTCTAATGTGCAGCAAGAAAGTGTGAAAGATAGATATGAGGCTACACGTGATCTTTGGAAGTTAAAGGACAAGGAAGACAAGCACGAAGACCAATTGTAGAAAAAAGGAATTACCAAAAGAATGATATAACCTATTTATTTATTATCTTTTAGTTATCAATAAAATATTTAGATGCTACTAATTAAGTTCAAGGATATATTTAGGCTGTAGGATTTTCAAGATTTGCTACTAGGAGTTTAAGTTTTATATATATTTCCATTATTGCCTTACAAAAATATATATAAATATTATTTTTATACATATATATATATATATATATACATATTTTAAAATATATAAAATATTTTAAATTAAAAAAATACCCCACTCCCCATTTTTCACCTTCTTCATAACCACCCCCCTTCCCCCCCTCCCGTCTACCCCCACTTGCACACACGCCCCCATCCACCCCTACACCCCCACACCTAAACATACCCCCATCCACTTCCGTCCACCCCCACACAACCACACCTGCCAGGTTTTCCTGCGAAAACTCAACCCACATGAAAAATTTGATCAAATCAACACCAAATTCTCTAAAATCAACAATCAAACATCCAAATCATGTAGATTTTTTAATTTTCAAATTTAATTTTTTTTTAATTGATCTAAGAGGTCGAAGGAGGATAAATTAAAGGTGGGGGTGACAACTTTCATAATTGGAGGAGAAGTGGGGTGGGGGTGACAACTTTCATAATTGGAGGAGAAGTGGGGGGGGGGGCGTTGTTGGAGGGGTTGGGTGAAGAAGAGGAGGATTTTATATATATATATATATTAGTTTTAAAAAAAATGTTGTTCACGCATTTTTTTTTTTTAAGAAAATGCCACGTCAGCATAAGGGGGGAAATAAATTCACTATAAAGATGTTAAGGGGGTAAATAAATAGAAGATTAGTTTAAGTGCTAAAGTAAGTTGGGGAGACAAGTTTAGGGGGGGGGGGGTTGATGTATTATCTCTTATTAGTAACAAATTCACAAAACAATGCAAAACACCCCAAACTTAATAATCACACTCTTGAGGTATAAATTGAGAAATATCTTCAAACACCAAACCAAAATCCAAAAAATCCATAACCCTAGTCCTTTGGCTATGAACTCCTTCATTGGAAAATCTCATACTATCTATATTATATAAGGTCCAATATTTTTATAAATGTTTAATAAATGATGAACTGCAAACACTTTATACTCTTTAAACTTCATTTTGTGCGAATATATTGGATATGTTATTTTTTTTATTTGAAAGATTTTTTGTATTTTCTCTTGAGGAAACAAGAAGTGGATATTGTGTTAATTTAGATTGAGTTATTAATTGATGAGTATTTATGTTTGCATGGAATGTTCTTGAAAAAGTATATGGAATATTTGTGGTGTTGTTCATCTTCTTAACCTAAAGTCCTAAACTAATTTTATTGTTTGAAAGAATATACCAAGTTCTTTTGATTTATTTACACATGATTGACTTCAAAAGAATTAAGAGATATCCCAGTCTGATCTTTATAATAATATTTAATTTATTATAACATTCAAGTTATTTTTTGAACCGATTATGAACTGTATTGAATTTCTTTAAACATACACAGTTTTGTAGCATGATTTCTTTATTTGTAGTTTTCATATATTGTATAAGATTACCATTAACAAAAGAATTTTACGTGTGTTTTCATCTTGTAATACTTGCTGTCACCCCCCCTTTTTACGTATTCCAAACGATTTATATAAAAGGGTTTTTATTATTAAAGTGACAAAGATGAAAATTTATTTCGAAAAAAAGACTATTTATATTTTTTATTTCAGAGTCGCCACTTGGCATAATCCGGTGTGCCAAGTCACCATTGGAAAATCCTTTTTCAAAACCATTTGACTCTTAAACTGGTTTGCGAACATAGATTCCGGCTAAGGAATTCTGTTGACCGAGGGGAAGGTGTTAAGCACCTCTCAGTCCCGTGGTTCAACCACGGTCGCTTGGTAGAGTGTATCGACCTTTTTGGCACTAAGAAATGTATAAACCGCACAAAAAGCACGCAAAATAATCAAACAAAATAAAACAATCCGAAATGTAAAGTCCAGTCCAATTATTACAACCTGAAATAAAAAGGGACAGAAAGTAAACCTACGCTAATCCTAAATTAATGTTCTACCCGACGCCTTCACCACAAACGTCCTCCGGGTACATGATACCTCGGGGCATTCCCCGGTGAATAAATATATACAGATACTTCGGGGTATTCCCCGGCCAAATTATACAATTAAATTAAATGCGACAAAAAAATAAAACCATTCCAACACATATCTCAAACATGTCATCAATCCACCATGCCTAAATTTGCCTACCCGAACCTACCATTTGCACATCCAATTAGCGACCTAAAATCGTGGTACTATTGCGTTTAACATCATGAACCGAAATTAATCCGAATTCAACGACATTAATATCCATTTCAATTCAAACGATCGATTCAAGTTAATTCATTAGTCTCCGATTCCAATCCCCCACATTTATACATAACAGTTTCTAAACACGAGCACATCCATATCATCATCGATTTCATGCCGAGACTACTTATTCAGATAAACAACACCAATTACAAATAAAATGTCCAATCAACAAACAATACACTACCACAGAATCCACGTACCAAATATCATAACGAGGAAATCAAAAGGGTAAGGGTTAGAAATGGACCTTCAAAGAAACGATTTCGTGATAATAATGAGTTAAAAGAAATCCGCACTCGAAGCTCCGAATAGAAACCTCAAAGACAAACCAACTCGATACAGTGGCCCAAGATCCTCAAACGGGAAGATTTCAAACAGGAATAAAATCTCGATATGAAAAATGAACTCCGAATCTCGACACGACTCACCTACGGAAAACCCCGAAACACGATATCGGAAAACAAATCACGAACGTACAAGACGGAAATCCATGAATTCTAATCGGGAACTAAAAGAACGGACCAAATACGAGCTCCGGTGAGCTGTAAAGGGTAAAAGTTGACGAAACGAATTGGTTTGCGACGACTGCGTCATTTTTCCGTCCAACTCTAACCAGAAAACGAAGGAAACCAACAAGATCTCACGATTTTGAAACTGAAACAAGCAGACGACGATCTACAAACTGATTCCAGCGAGAGATTTGCCGGAAAACTCAAGAAAAACGACAGGTTTTGCTCCTGTCTGACTGTTTCTCGCCGAATCTTCGTCACGTGACCTCCGTCACCTTGTTTTTCTCACTATGTGTGTGGATTAGTGTGTGTATCTTTCAATTGAAAAGAATAGGAGTGTCTGTGTGTAGATGATGAAGATGAAGCAAAAAGGAAAAAAAAATGGCCTCTTTTGCGTGCCCTTCATTTTTTTTTTTGGTGAAGATGATGATGAAGTCCTCTTTTTTATTCTTTATTACTTCCTTTAAAGGAAAGAAAACGTGTAGGGGGTTAAGGGAATGGGTAGGTGGTGGTGAGGTGGCCTAATTTAATTAATAGGGAGGGTTGTTAATTTTTAGTTGGGTGGGTTGGTAGAATATTAGGATAAGACAAAATTAGTTAGGGGATTGTTATTTTTTGTCATTTTGTGGAGGGATTATCACACGGGTGGGGGTACACAGTAGGATAACATAGAATGGGTAAAAGTGAATAAAATTGAACTTTAAGAGGACGAAATCACGTGTCTACATCATGCCCCCTTTGGATGTAAACAAATGGTGTTTTCATACAAAGCAGTAGACAACGAGGCGGAATTTCGTCCTGACCTCTACTTAAAAGCACGGAGCAAGAGAAACGAGGAAAACCAGGTCTTGACTTAGGACATCCTACCCACCCCAGTTATGAGGGGATCAAGTGACAAGTGTCTCCAAGGATTGGAAGGAGGTGGACTATACCGAGTTGGAGAGTCGAGTGAGGTTCCATCGAGGTTTCAGTCCGCGGCTCTGTCATTACATCAAAAAATGAAAATTACAAGTTAAAACATAAATGAAATTACAAAAATCCTATCTATACAACTTCTGTTGGCTCTTGACTCGACTTTTATCACCTTATTCTTCAGGAAGGCTCCTGATTTGCAATTTCTTTCAACCTGTTGCTTGGCTTTCAATTGCTTCGTTTTGTTGTTTGACTTTTGTTTCTTCACCCTATTATCCAGGCGGGCTCCTGACTTGCTATTCCATCACTTTGTTGCTTGACCTTTCATTTTCTTCACTCTGTTCTCCCGGCGGGCTCCGGACTTGCTATTTCATCACCCTGTTCTTCAGGCGGGCTCCGGACTTGCTATTTCATCACCCTGTTCTTCAGGCGGGCTCCTGACTTTCTATTTCATCACCTTGTTCTTCAGGCGGGCACCTGACTTGCTATTTCATTACCCTGTTCTTCAGGCGGGCTCCTGAAACCCAAAATTAAAACTAGAACGAAAATTATCCCAAATAAAAATTATAGTAAAGTAGTATTTCATTTTCGAAAGTGTTGTCCCATTTTTCAGGAGGGTCCTGAACAACAAGTAGAATCCCATTTTTCAGGAGGGTCCTGAGCAGAAAGTAAAATCCCATTTTTTAGGAGGGTCCTGAACATAAAGTAAAATTCCATTTTTCAGGAGGGTCCTGATCATAAAGTAAAATCCCATTTTTCAGGAGGGTCCTGAACATAAAGTAAAATCCCATTTTTCAGGAGGGTCCTGATCATAAAGTAAAATCCCATTTTTTCAGGAGGGTCCTGAACATAAAGTAAAATCCCATTTTTCAGGAGGGTCCTGAACATAAAGTAAAATCCCATTTTTCAGGAGGGTCCTGATCATAAATTAAAATCTCATTTTTCAAGAGGGTCCTGAACAGAAAATAAAATCTCATTTTTCAGGAGGGTCCTGAACAAAAAGTAAAATCCCATTTTTCAGGAGGGTCCTGAACAGAAAGTAAAATCCCATTTTTCAGGAGGGTCCTGAACAAAAAGTAAAACCCCATTTTTCAGGAGGGTCCTGAACAGAAAGTAAAATCCCATTTTTCAGGAGGGTCCTGAACAGAAAGTAAAATCCCATTTTTCAGGAGGGTCCTGAACATAAAGTAAAATCCCATTTTTCAGGAGGGTCCTGAACAGAAAGTAAAATCCCATTTTTCAGGAGGGTCCTGAACAGAAAATAAAATCTCATTTTTCAGGAGGGTCCTGAACAGAAAGTAAAATCTAATTTTTCAGGAGGGTCCTGAACATAAAGTAAAATCCCATTTTTTCAGGAGGGTCCTAAACATAAAGTAAATTCCCATTTTCCAGGAGGGTCCTGAATTGAAAGTAAATTACCACGGATGTGCATTTCCAATGGTAGCTGAATTAAGTGAAGCGAATTTGATGGTAGGTGAATTAAGTGAAGCGAATTTGCCCCTATTTCAACAAAGAAAATTTGTTAGTTAAAACTTGACGGTGGCTTGCAGCTCTTGGCTTCTCAGGTATCTGCCCAACACTCGGTCCTTTCATCTTCGTTCCAAATCGTTGACACTTGCCCTGTCTTGCTGCATCATTGCCCCGGATCCAGATTGAGGGAAATGAGTTCTGACTGAACAATGGGTTTCCATTTTACCATGCCCCTGAGGTGCACTCTTTTCCCAAATCTGAATGCTTCCACGAATCCAATAGTCGGTCGGTTGATAGACTTCCTTTGCTTCGTGTTGAATTACGATCATATTTCTTTCTTGTGTTGTTCCTTGGCTTTTCCTCATATAATTGGAAAGACTGGTAGTAAATTTTGAAATCCTTTCTCGCTTGTGTTGACACAGACTTGACTTAAAATGTAAAGAAATGACGGTGACTTTTGTTTTGATAAATGACATAAGAAAAGACAAAAAGCATGAATATGTAAATGAAAGAAAAGGGAAATGTCCCATAAAGAAAAACTTATCTGAATACGACGACCAACTCCAATGAGTATGACATGCATTTTGGATTTAGCTGTCTGATCTTCCTATCCAAACTCCTCATTTGTTGTTGAGTTCGTGCCTTTGCCGCTGAGCCGCTTCTTCAAATCCATTGGACTCATTCATCACATTCGATTGACGACATCTTAAAAGACTTTAACCAACAAATCTTTTTCTTTTCACTTTTCACTTTTCTCTTGAACTCTCCATCGCCTTACGGTGCCCGTGAGGGTTTTCACCAATAAGACTCTCTCATTTTTTATTTCACTCAACTCACCATCGCCTTATGGTGCCTGGGAGGGTTATCACCAATAAGACTCTCTCATTTTGTATTTCTTTCCTGATTTCTTATGCTGAGGGAGACACGCGGTACCTCATAATGCATCATCATATCCATTGCATGGTTAGACTTAACATTATCAAAAATTGATCTGAAGGACTTTCTTTGGTTATAACTTGGCTTTTGGATAAGGTTAGAGAAGGATGGCAAGAGGTTCAAACGACACTTGAAGTGGGGTGGGACTTACAACTTTTGAAATCGACTCAAACAACACATTAACTCATGCCCCAGTTTTGTTGACTGGGTGAATCTTAAATCTTTATTTGGTTGGACCGAGCCCGAAATTGGGCACCTTACGTATCTCACTCCCGAGAGAGGAGAATCAGGTCGCACGTAGTTCCATCAGCTTGTTCTTTGTTTTGATTTGATTTGATTTTTTTTAACTCTTTCTTTTATTCTTATTTTCTTGACATCTATCTTTGACTCTATTTTGATTCCAAAAGAGGGATATGAAAGAAAAAATAAAACGAAGCTCAAACGGGTAAACAAAGGATGACACAATGTTTGGATAGAAGAATAAAATGCCTTAATCATATCAATCATCAAAAATGCAAGTACTAAACATGCAATAAAATCGACAAAGGATCAAATATCATACATAATATCTTTTGACCGCATCAGCATTGATAGCCATTTCTGCCATTTTGTCCTCAATATCTGCCAAATATAAAGCTCCATTGGGCAATACTTTCTTCAAAACGAAGGGACCTTGCCAGTTAGGGGAGAACTTGCCTTTCGCTTCAACCTGACGAGGAAGGATACGTCTCAATACCAACTGACCAACTTCAAAATTCCTGGGACGGACCTTTTTGTTATACGCTCGAGCCATCCTCCTCTGATACAACTGGTCATGACATACAGACGTTAGCCTTTTTTCCTCTATCAAACTCAAATATTCCAGTCGGGTTTTTACCCATTCGTCATTATCAATCTCTGCTTCTACAATGACTCGAAAAGAGGGAATTTCAACCTTCGCAGGGATGACTGCTTCTGTCCCATACACCAATAAATATGGAGTTGCCCCTGTTAAAGTGCGAACAGTGGTGCGATAACCTAGCAATGCAAACGATAACTTTTCATGCCACTGTCTAGACCCTTGTACTATTTTTCACAGTATCTTTTTTATATTCTTATTGGCGGCTTCTACAGCACCATTGGCCTTTGGGAGATATGTTGTAGAATTTCAATGTGCGATCTTAAACTGTTGACATATTTCTTGCATCAAATGACTATTGAGATTGGCAGCATTGTCTGTAACGATCATCTTTGGAATTCCAAATCTACAAATGATATTGGCATGAACAAAGTCTACCACAGCCTTCTTTGTCACCGACTTGAAAGTTACTGCTTCTACCCACTTTGTAAAGTAGTCAATGTCTACCAAAATGAATCTATGTCCATTTGATGCCTTCGGCTCAATCGGTCCAATCACATCCATTCCCCAAGCCACGAACTGCCATGGAGCGGCCATTGCATGCAACTCAACAAGAGGAGAACGTATCAGATCGCCGTGCACCTGACATTGATGACATTTTCGAACAAATTGAATAGAATCCCTCTCCATAGTAAGCCAGTAATAACCTGCTTGAAGAATCTTCTTTGACAAGACATGACCGTTCATATGCGACCCGCATACTCCAGAGTGTATTTCAACCATGATTGCCGAGGCTTCTCTTGCATCTACACACCTCAAAAGTCCCAAATATGGGGTTCTCTTATATAAGATCCCCCCACTTAAGAAAAATCCACTAGCCAAATGCCTAATAGTCCTCTTCTGATCATTGATGGCATATGCTGGGTATTCTCCTGACTGAATGTACCACTTGATATCCAAGAACCAGGGTTATCCATCGAGCTCTTCTTTAACCACATTACAGTAAGCATGCTGATCACGACTCTGTATATGCACAGGATCGATGTAGGCTTTATCAGGATGTTGGAGCATTGAAGACAGAGTGGCTAAAGCATCAGCAATTTCATTATGAATCCTTGGAATATGCCTAAATTTTTACTAACACAAATCGTTGACATAGCTCCTGCAAGCATTGTCGATACGGGATGAGCTTCAAATCTCGCGTCTCCCAATCGCCTCGAATTTGATGGACGAGAAAATCCGAATCTCCCAACACCAATAATTCTTGGACTCCCATATCAACAGCTAACCTCAAACCAAGAATGCAGGCTTCATACTCTGCCATATTGTTAGTACAGTAGAATCGAAGTTGCGCTGTTATCGGGAAATGTTGTCCCGATTCAGAGATAAGAACCACACCTATTCCGACTCCTTTCATATTGACAACTCCATCGAAGAACAACTTCCAACCTGGATCAGCATCTATAACGACTTCATCGA
Organism: Capsicum pubescens; assembly: GCA_030864215.1. Classification (NCBI taxonomy): domain Eukaryota; kingdom Viridiplantae; phylum Streptophyta; class Magnoliopsida; order Solanales; family Solanaceae; genus Capsicum; species Capsicum pubescens. Next base: position 293,564,534 of record CM061549.1, read on the forward strand.
CACATGACACTTCTTCGTCGGGAAAATATATCTTTAATGGCTCGTACTCTTCATCGATGGGATTCTCAGCAAGATGATCTGCCAAGGCTTGGGCTTTCATGGAGGTTCGAGTCACATATACAATGTCGAACTCGGTAAGCAATATTTGCCACTTCGCCAATCGACCTGTCGGCATAGGCTTCTGAAAGATATACTTCAAAGGATCCATACGAGAGATGAGATAAGTAGTATAGGATGAGAGATAGTGCTTCAACTTCTGTGCTACCCAAGTTAGGGCACAACACGTCCTATCAAGAAGAGTATACCTGGCCTCATATGCGGTGAACTTCTTGCTGAGATAATAAATAGCCTGCTCCTTTTTTCCTGTGACATCATGTTGACCCAGGACACAACCGAAAGAATTTTCCATGAATCATAAATATAAGATCAAAGGCCTACCAGGCTCCGGGGGTACCAGCACGAGCGAATTTGACAAATATCTTTTGATTCGATCGAACGCTTCCTGACATTCTTCAGTCCATTTTACCGCAGCACTCTTTTTCAGCAACTTGAATATGGGCTCACAAGTGGTTGTGAGTTGAGCAATAAACCTTCTAATGTAGTTCATTCTACCAAGAAAACTCATCACCTCCGTTCTATTCTTGGGCGGGGGCAAATCCTGAATGGCTTTGATTTTTGAGGGATCCAATTCAATTCCCCGACGGCTGACTACAATCCCCAACAGCTTTCCAGATAGAACTCCAAATACACATTTTGCTGGGTTGAGTTTGAGATTATACCTGCGAAGCCTTTCAAAGAACTTTCTTAAATCTTTTGCATGGTCAGACAGACTTTTTGACTTAATAATCACATCATCCACGTATAGCTCAATATCCTTATGCATCATATCATGAAACATAGTGGTCATGGATCTCATGTATGTTGCTCCAGCATTCTTCAAACCGAACGGCATCACTCGATAACAATAGGTCCCCCATGGTGTGATAAAAGACGTCATCTTCGCGTCTTCATCATCCATAATGATCTGGTGATATCCGGCATAGCAATCCACAAAAGAGGCAACCTCGTGTTTAGCACAGTTGTCTAACCAAATATGGATGTTGGGCAGTGGAAAATCATCTTTCGGACTTGCTCTGTTCAAATCACGGTAATCAACACACACTCGAATTTTGCCATCTTTCTTTGGTACGGGAACAACATTGGATAACCACATGGGATAACGAGCCACTCGAATTACTTTGTGTTCAAGTTGTTTCATGATTTCTTCTTTGATTTTAATACTTACATCATTTTTGAATTTCTCAACTTCTGTTTGACAGGAGAGAATGCGGGATCAGTTGGCAATTTGTGAGCGACTAATTCAGTGGTTAAACCAAGCATATCATTATAAGACCATACAAAAACATCCTTATAATCAATTAATGCTTGAATCATTCTATCTTTTAGCTGTGGCAAAGCATGTACACTGATTTTAGTTTCCCTAACATCTTCTTGATCCCCTAGATGTATTGGCTCAGTCCTATTCAAATTAGGATTCGGTTTGTCTTCAAACTGTTCCAACTCTTTGCTTATTTCTTCTAGTGCTTCTTCTTCATCATATTCCTCATCCTTCTTCATTACATCTTGATTAGTTTGGATTTTAAGGTCAGGCTGAAAATTCCGCATGCATGTCATGCCATTAGAATCAGCATAAAGAGAACTGTGTAAGAAAAGAAAAACAAAAAATATATTAGACACGAAACAAAAGGGACATTGCATTTCATTAAATATAAAGATAAGAGGGTTTAAACATAGATGCCAACATAACATAAACAAACTAAAATCCAAATTACAACCCTGAAATAGCTCGGATAAACAGAAAGAAAAACAAAATAAGCTACCAAAACTCCCTCCTGACGGGGAGAGGAGTGACTTCCTAATTATTGAGTCGGACAGCTGGACCTATGAGTTGCACGTCTTCCATACTGGTACCTTCTCCTGCTTCGACCATATCAACATCAATAAAAAGGTTCTGGCAGTCCTCAACCAATTCAACTTCAAATTCCACATGCTTCGTGACACCGCTCTTAACAAATGATTCATTGAGTAGTGGCATTGGGCGAGGGAGTGACCATGTTTCCTTTTTCCTTCCCTTGGGTTTCTTCAGATCTTCAGCCGTAGGCTCAAATCCCAGAACAAATGTGCCCAAGTTCTCACTTGGACATATGGGACAAACTATACCGTGCAGAGACGCTCCCAAACCCTTTCCTGGCTCAAATCCATATTTCCAAAGTTCACTCACCATCATGATAAAAACGGAAGACAATTGTGGTCCCGGTATAACCTGCCATTCAAGAATACGATTCACTGGCACTGTATCAAAAATTTGATAGACGAATATCTCCTCTACGTTATTTGCTTCAATAAGAGACAAGGGAGAATCTTCGTAGGCGGACAAATCTACTTCACCATGAATAACCACTTCTTGCCTGTCATGCTCAAACTTAATCATTTGGTGCAGTGTAGATGCAACCGCCTTGGCCTTATGGATCCATGGACTTCCCAACAACAGATTGTAAGAGGAGTCTATATTCAGTACTTGAAAATCTATAGCGAATTCAACAGGCCCTATGGTCAACATTAGTTCTATTTCACCAATGGAATTTGATTTTGCACCATCGAAAGCCCTGACACATACATTGTTGGGCCTGATCCTCTCTGCACCAATATTCAGCTTTTGCAAAGTAGAAATAGGGCAAATGTTTGCACCTGAACCTCCATCAATCATAACATGAGTGACATAGAAATCTTCACACTTCACTGTAATGTAAAGGCCCCGGTTATGCCCTGTACCTTCAACAGGTAATTCATCGTCAGAAAAGCTGATCCGATTGACCTCAAAGATTTTTCCGACCATTTTCTCAAGCTGGTTGATTGTAACCTCCCTAGGAACATATGCCTCATTTAATAACTTCAGTAAAATATTACGATGCTCCTTGGAGTGCAAAAACAAAGATAAAAGGGAAATTTGAGCAGGGGTTTTCTTCAACTGGTCTATTATTGAATACTCTGGCAATTTCATCTTTTTCAAAAATTCTTCAGCTTCTTCTTCGGTGATAGGCTTTTTGATAGATGACAGTCCACTCACCGTCGGCTTGGACTTTCTTAAGCTTTCAGGCACGAAGCATCTTCCTGACCTAGTCAAACCCCCTACCTCATCTACATCTTTCATTACTTCTTTCCCATGATAGGTCATCACAGTCCGCCCATAATTCCAGGGAATCCTTTTCGTATCAACTATCAGAGGTTGGGTCACCAGTTTGAGGACAATAGGCGCTGCCAGTGCTCCTTTCACCGTCAAGATGGACTGACTCAGAGCTCCCACCACTGTCAACTTAGGTTTATCCTGACTCAAATCAACATACCTTCTGGCGCCTTGTACTGTGATCAGGGGTTTCTTTGTGCTTTCTTGGGCTTTATCTTCTCTCATTCCTTCTCGGTTCAATGACATTGCTTTCAAAGACTCCGCTACATTCACCGATTTCTCCTCAATGGTTTGTATCTTGACAATAGGCTTATAACCCCTCGAAGACTCTTTCCCATCATATATCAATTCTAATATATTAGCTTCAGCATGGGTTGGCAGCGGATTCTGGTTAATGTTTGGACCCTCCGGGGCCTGGACCAATATTTGATTTATGTCAATTAAATCTTGGACAACTCTCTTTAAATGCCAGCATTTCTCAATATCATGGCCTGGCATATCAGAATAGTACGCACACCTTAAAGAATAATTGAGATTCCTCGGCGGTGGATTTGAAAGCCTTCCTTGAATTGGGCTTAAGACCTTCAACTTTCTCAACCTATCAAACAAGCTAGCATATGACTCCCTAAGAGGTGTGAATTGATTGTTGACCGCCTTCTCTCTCCTATACTCGGGCCTAGGTTGAAAACTGGGTCTGGAAGGGTTTTGGTAATTTGGTGGAGCGAATAGGCAATTTTGTGGGGCTTGCGCGCGCCACTGCGGGTAAGAAGGGGTTTGGGCATATGGCTGCGCGCTATATACTGGGTATGGGGGTAGAGGAATGGAATATAAAGGGTTTTGTGGAGGGTATTAATGGTGGGGAGGAATATATGGAGCTTGGGCGTAGACTTGGGCTTGGGATTGGGGGTAGGGGCGAGGTGGTCTTTTGGAATAGGAATGAGTTCCAGCTACGATAGTTGCCACATCCTCTTTCTTCTTTTTACCTCCAAATGCGCCAGATCCACCTTGAATCGCTTGTGTGGTAGCTTTTAATGCGGCAAAACTCACTATTCGGCCGGTCTTATTTCTGTCCTCTATCATTTCCCCCATTTTGAGGACTTTAATAAAAGACTTTCCCGTTGCCGGGAGTAAATGTTGAAAATAAGTCTCATCCTGTGCCTGAATGAAAACCTCTACCAACTTACTTTCTTTCATCGGAGGATTTACCCTGGCGTCTTGTTCACGCCACCTTATCGCGTATTCCCTAAAACCTTCCGTGCTTTTCTTCTTCATGTTGACCAAAGATTTTTCGTCCGGAATCAGGTCAATGTTATACTGAAAATGTTGCACAAACTCAGAAGCCAAGTCATCCTAGCTGTTCCACTTGTCGATATCTTGATCGATAAACCATTCTGAAGCCAGATCAGAAAGACTCTCGCCAAAGAAAGCCATGAACAACTCTTCCCTTCCTCCTGCAGCCCTCAACTGGTTGCAATAGCGTCTCAAGTGGGCCACGGGATCACCGTGTCCTGCATACTTCTCGAACTTAGGCATTTTAAAACCGAGGGAAAGGTTGATGTCTGGGAACATGCACAGATCTTTATAAGAAACACTCTTATAACCTCTGATTCCCTGCAAATTTCTCATGGCCTGTTCTAAACTTTTCAACTTCCGCGCTATGACTTCCTGTTCCTCTGTTGCGACAGGTTTCTCTAAATCAAATGGAAATGCAGGTGGCTGAGTGTACCCATATGGGTCATTCATTCTCAAAGTCGGCTCCGGGGCAAAATACTGACTATCTGGAACCTTCAATACTGGCTCACTGGCAGACCGAGGAAGCCCCATTGTCGGACGCAGAGCATATGCGGGAGCTTCAGGTGGTGGCGGAGCCACGAATACTGGTGTGATCGGTGGCGTCGGCTGAGCAGCGGGTCTTGATTTGGGAGCTGCCAAGGGCACACCAGAACTGCCAGGATAATAATGTCGTAGAGTGAATCCTGACGCGTGCTCAGGTGACTCAGTAGGAGCAGAGAATTGCGCCTGAGAGAGCAGTGGGCAATTAGAGATATTCCCAAGACCTTCAGAGAGCGGAGGATGAGGCATTCCACTGGCCCATGCCCGGTGCAAATCTATCAATTATTGCCTGAGCCTTACTACCTTATCATTGTGTTCTAAACTTTCTTCCCTGTGATCCTTATCCGGGTCAATGAGCGAATTTTTAATTTCCCTGCTAGCCATGGCGAGCTTTGCTTTCGATCTTATGAAGTATGGGTGACTAGCCAGAGTGCTGCAAACCTACCACTGTTATCTGAAAGAACATGCTCATCAAAGACGACATCCGTTAGGATTAGGGCACACAACAAGCATGGGAATCACATTGGTAAAATTGTCCTAAATTCATGTTCATTTCTACCAGCTTTTGAGGGTAGCGAGGTCATTTTAACATCATCCCGATTTGTATCTACACTTATTTTTATCTACACCTATTATTATTATTATCATTTTTTCTTTCCCTCTCTTTTTCTTTTCGTATCAATCTCTGTTCTTTTCCTTTCTCTCGTTATCTACCTTTATTTTATCATTCTTTATGGCTTTTGTTTTTCCTTAAAAGAGGAAAATAATGAAAACAATGAAACAAAAATGATTAGATCGAACCCAAAAGTAGGTTGCCTACGTATCATGTCGTACATGAATCAGATCTTGCGTAGTTCAGGCAGCATGTGCATAAACATCACTCACTCTTTTTTTTTTCGAAAACGAAAATAAACAAACAAAGGAAAGTCATAACATCAAAACATTTTGAAGAAAGAAAACAACAAAAACGTACAAAAGTTTGGGACCACTTTAAAACTGAACAACAAATACAAAACAAAATTATAGACCCTAAGACGACATAGGTGAAATTACTAATAAAGACTCTAATACCAAAAACAACTTGACTTCGACTTAAAGCAGACACCACCCTACAATGACAGACACATAAAAGACTCAACTGAATAAAGATTAGAAATGCTCTTTCAGACTGGTGCTCTGCGTGATGACCCTGGCTGAGATGTACCTGCCTGAGAAGTTCTCTTTCTCCCATTTAAACTTTGTAGCATATCCTGTAAACACACCCTGATATTTGGGAAGAAGCTTCGGGCCCGTATTCCTGCCTCATGAGGAGTGAACTTGGAAAGATTATTCTGACACCTTTCTACCGTCTTGAACAAATCTACTAACTGAACTCTCAGTGTTTCCACTTTGGACCCTAGACTTTCATCCTGATGGTCGTCTACTATGCATTCCTCCTGTATTCTCACTCTAAGCTGCGCTGGTAAAGGTTGACTGATACCCCTAGGGATAGATTGAAACCAGACATCATATCTCTGAGTGTATCCTGGATTATCCAAACTTTCTTTGAGTGTGTCCACACCTAGCTTTGTTGCATGCTTCCAAAACTGCTCGTACTTGCTCTCACCTAAGGCTTGGTTCTTGAAGTACTCAACATCCTTCAGAAGATCCACTGCTGGTGGCACGTCCTGTAGCCTACCTAACTGGAGCATTACCCTAGAAGGACTGTATGGTCTAGTGCAATTGAGCCCTAACATAAATAAAGGGAGCTGCGTCTGATAACCCAACAAGATTATGTTCGGTCGAAGCCACAGATAAGTCCACAAAATGTTATCCCCGGTTCTTGATTCAAGAAATTCAATCCAAGCCTCGACTCCCACGGGTAGCGAGAATTTATCCAAATGAAACCTGGAGTCCATGGCTTTCACTCGATTGGGAATACAACGATCTACCACGTCTGGTCTAACTAAAGAAGGCGCATGCAAATGCTCCATCATCCATAACTATAATATTAGGTTACTGCCCTAAAAAAATCTCATTCCCCCCTTCACTTCGGTTAAAGCCTTATATATTTCTGGTAAGATCATGGGTATGAGAGCGAACCTGCTCTTCTGATTAATGCCCTTGTCGTTTTGATCCTTATGAAATAGAGCCATCACCACAGATTGCAAACGGGTATTAATACGTATTTCTTCTAGTGGAAACACTAAAATGCCTAACAAAGCGAGGGTGAAGACTTCAAGACGCTTTCTCTCCCACTTCTCCTTAGTCATATGAAATTCATCCCAAAAACAATTAAAACCTTCCGAGGGCCCGAATCTAGCGAACAAAAAGTCTAAGGAAACCGACGAATCACTTAAACAACCCAAACGTACACCCTTACTTTTTAAACAACAAGACTGTAAAAATCTCACGCCAGTATGATTTCGTGCTCGGATCATATCCTTCTCGATATAGGGCAAATGCAACAAACCGGATATTTCGGCCAAAGTAGGAGTCATTTCACATTCCCCAAACCTGAACACCAAACTACTTGGATCCCAAAAGGTCAACAAAGCCTCTATTAAATCTGGACGAGGAGTAATATGCAGAAGTTCCGTAAGATCACCTAATATTTTAATCAGTTTCTGTTGATCAACATAGTTAAACGTTTCCCACCACTTGATTAACTTTTTGGGCACCTTGACAACCATTAGAACTCTAGACTTGGGGGAGTAATCCATCCTGTAATAACACATAAGACATTATCTCTAAAATTCGACAAGAGTAGAAGATTCTCAACCCTTGGGATTTTTTACGCAAGCACATGTCGATGTGACAGACCACATTCATGACTCCAATTTGCCGAACAGAAGTACTGGGCGAAATCAGACTACTTGGCAAACAACTCTAGATTACGAGGCGAGAGACCTAGGCTAATAATAAGACAAAGGCCAACACAAAGATTACCGGACCCCCCCGAGGGTTGCCTACGTATCCCAACCCGGGGGAAGGGAATCAGGTATGCGTAGTTCATCCAGATTGGACAATTAATGATAAATTGACCCTAACTTAAAAGACACTACCAAAAACAAACGAAAAAAAACTTTTGGATTTTCAGCTAGACACTTTAACTAAAACTGACAACACCAATTATGAATTTTTTTTATTTTTTTTGGTATTTTTTTGGTTTTTGAAAAATAAGTAGAAAAGGCAAACAAAACTCTTTTTTTTTCTTCTTTTTTTTCGGTACTTTGAGAAGATAAATGTAAAATGAAAAAAAAAACTTTTTGAGTTTTTGGATCGTGAAGAACAAAAGCCATAAAGAATTCTAAAATAAACTACGACATTCCTTTTGATTCATTCTTTTCGACTCACTTGTTCTATTGTTTTTTTATTTTTCTTCTTTTTTTTTTTATAATCAGTCCGTCAAATGACCACGTTACCCTCAAATATGCAACAGTTAGCACGTAGGGATGCTTTAGAGGTGAGTCTCCTACAAAGGGCCATGTGGGTCCCGCTAGGTCTCCGCATGATGCACATAAGCATGACCTAAAGGCTGACCTACGTTGTGGTTTACTAACAAGACTGTTCGGGGGAGCGTATGGTCGATAGTGGCTGCTTTGCTTTCTACCTACTCCATAACACCATCGGCTCCCCCCCCTAAAATAAGGGTGACTCAACTAGAGGTCGTGTACAACACGTGTACTACAGACTTATTGCAGAAAGAAGGCCGGGGGGGGACTCATGATGACAGATATAAAGAGGTAACACATAGGATAAATACTATAAACAAAGAGCACGAAAACGCACCAAAGTGAAAACAATAACACAAACTATAATCACAAACAGTGCTTATACACTCGTAATGCCAAACAAAGACGATACGACTCAAAAATAAGCTCGAATTCTGAAATAGATCCCCAGCAGAGTCGCCAGAGCTGTCACCCCCCTTTTTACGTATTCCAAACGATTTATATAAAAGGGTTTTTATTATTAAAGTGACAAAGATGAAAATTTGTTTCGAAAAAAGGACTATTTATATTTTTTATTTCAGAGTCGCCACTTGGCATAATCCGGTGTGCCAAGTCACCATTGGAAAATCCTTTTTCAAAACCATTTGACTCTTAAACTGGTTTGCGAACAGAGATTTTGGCTAAGGAATTCTGTTGACCGAGGGGAAGGTGTTAAGCACCTCTCAGTCCCGTGGTTCAACCACGGTCGCTTGGTAGAGTGTATCGACCTTTTTGGCACTAAGAAATGTATAAACCGCACAAAAAGCACGCAAAATAATCAAACAAAATAAAACAATCCGAAATGTAAAGTCCAGTCCAATTATTACAACCCGAAATAAAAAGGGACTGAAAGTAAACCTACGTTAATCCTAAATTAATGCTATACCCGACGCCTCGGGTCTTCACCACGAACGTCCTCCGGGTACATGATACCTCGGGGCATTCCCCGGTGAATAAAAATATACAGATACTTCGGGGTATTCCCCGGCCAAATTATACAATTAAATTAAATGTGACAAAAAAACAAAACCATTCCAACACATATCTCAAACATGTCATCAATCCACCATGCCTAAATTTGCCTACCCGAACCTACCATTTGCACATCCAATTAGCGACCTAAAATTGTGGCACTATTGCGTTTAACATCATGAACCGAAATTAATCCGAATTCAACGACATTAATATCCATTTCAATTCAAACAATCGATTCAAGTTAATTCATTAGTCTCCGATTCCAATCCCTCATATTTATACATAACAGTTTCTAAACACGAGCACATCCATATCATCATCGATTTCATGCCGAGACTACTTATTCAGATAAACAACACCAATTACAAATAAAATGTCCAATCAACAAACAATACACTACCATAAAATCCACGTACCAAATATCATAACGAGGAAATCAAAAGGGTAAGGGTTAGAAATAGACCTTCAAAGAAACGATTTTGTGATAACAATGAGTTAAAAGAAATCCTCACTCGAAGCTCCGAATAGAAACCTCAAAGACGAACCAACTCGATACAGTGGCCCGAGATCCTTAAATGGGCAGATTTCAAACAGGAATAAAATCTCGATATGAAAAACGAACTCCGAATCTCGACACGACTCACCTATGGAAAACCCCAAAACACGATATCGAAAAACAAATCACGAACGTACAAGACGGAAATCCCTGAATTCTAATCGGGAACTAAAAGAACAGACCAAATCCGAGCTCCGGTGAGCAGTAAAGGGTAAAAGTTGACGGAACAAATCGGTTTGAGATGACTGCATCATTTTTCCGTCCAACTCTAACCAGAAAACGTAGGAAACCAACGAGATCTCACGATTTTGAAACTGAAACAAGCAGACGACGATCTACAAACTGATTCCGGCAAGAGATTTGCCGGAAAACTCAAGAAAAACGACAGGTTTTGCTCCGGCCTGACTGTTTCTCGCCGAATCTTCGTCACGTGACCTCCGTCACCTTGTTTTTCTCACTATGTGTGTGGATTAGTGTGTGTATCTTTCAATTGAAAAAAATATGAGTGTCTGTGTGTAGATGAAGATGAAGCAAAAAGGAAAAAAAATGGCCTATTCTGCGTGCCCTTCCTTTTTTTTTTCTTTTTTTGGTGAAGATGATGATGAAGGCCCCCTTTTTATTCTTTATTACTTCCTTTAAAGAAAAGAAAACGTGTAGGGGGTTGAGGGAATGGGTAGGTAGTGGTGAGGTGTCCTAATTTAATTAATAGGGAGGGTTGTTAATTTTTAGTTGGGTGGGTTGTTAGAATATTAGGATAAGACAAAATTAGTTAGGGGATTGTTATTTTTTGTCATTTTGTGGAGGGATTATCACACGGGTGGGGGTACACAGTAGGATAACATAGAATGGGTAAAAGTGAATAAAATTGAACTTTAAGAGGACGAAATCACGTGTCTACACTTGCTAAGAGAATACTAAACTTTTATTTTTTGGTGTTTCACATAAAAATCTTGTTATCAAAAATAATTTATTTAACTCTCAAAATTTAAATACGTAACAGATGATTTAGCTGCCCTTGTTCCTCTTATTTTCTCTTTTGAGTCAGGCTCTTAAGACAAGAAATGGGGTTTTCTGAATATTTCTCTTCCAAATCGCATAAATTAAACTGAATAAATAGGACAAACAACATAAATTTCTGAAGTTTGAAGTTTAATTGCAGAAAATCTCGATATTTTACATAATTATTGAAAATTCAAATTTGAGTCTGTTTAGGTACATAATTAGCTCTCGATACTGTCACACCCCTTTTTACGCGCGTACTCCAAAAACATGGAATATATTTAAAGTTCGAAAGGGTTTTATTATTTAAGTGACAAGAAATAAAATTTTATTTTGGAAAAGGATTATTTGCATTTTTATTCAGATTCTCCACTTGGCATAATCCAGTGTGCCAAGTCACCTTTGAAAAATCCCTTTTTCGAAACCAATTGACTCTTAAACCAGTTTGCGCACAGAGATTCCGGCTAAGGAATTCTGTTGACCGAGGGGAAGGTGTTAGGCACCCCTCGATCCTGTGGTTCGACCACAGTCGCTTGGTGGGGTGTATCGACTATTTTGGCATTATGAAGTGTATAAACTACAGAAAAAAGCACGCAAAAAAAACAATTAAACAAAACAAAACGAAACAAATCGAAATGTAAATCCAGTCCAATTATTACAATCCGAAATAGAAAGGGACTAAAAATAAACCTACGCTAATCCTAAACTAATGCTTTACCCGATGCCTCGGGCCTTCATCACGGACGTCCTCCGGGTACAAGGTACTTCGGGGCATTCCCCGGATAAATCAATACAAATCTTTCGGGGCATTCCCCGGCCAAATGAGTACAATTTAAACTTTTCGTGCAATAAAGTAGAAAATATCATTCAAGCACATATTCAAAACACTCCAACAAATTGTTATTCCTAAATTTGCCTACCCGGCCTACGTTTGCCTATGCGTTCTCGACTAAAGACATAATTCCATCATTGATTCATACTAACAATATATCAAATATTAACTGAATCTATCCTTTTGTCAATTTTTCAATTTCATCCCCCGACTTTCTTTCTATTCATCCATTAGAACATGATCAAGTTTATGCCTTAATCTACCAAAAACCAAGCAACCAAGCATCACAATCACAACATCAACATAAACAAAAATCCAACAAAACCGTAATCACCACTCGCAATCTCAGCTAATCAAAACCAAAACAACCACACACACACACACATATATATATATATAAAAGACGAGTTAAGAAATGGACCTCGATAGCACGCTGTGTCGATAATAAGGAAATCCAAAGACCAAAATACTCGATCGGAGATCCTCACAACGAACCAACCAAACTCGGTATTAAAATAATAACCGAACAGCTCCAAAATCCGCGAACAACAAAAAAAGAACTTTACTATACGAGACCCGCAACCGAGAACGACAACATAATTCGATAAAGACGAATCGAGATCCACTATCGACGATGAATCCACGAAATAAACGAAACCAAGATTAACCAACAAACAACAGGAAACCAAAAACCAACGTAGATCAGGCTCCGGGGAGTTCCGGTGACGGAGAGGCGGCGGCTGTCGTCGACGGTGACGGAGATCTGACGACGAAGATCCGGTCAGATCTGGTCGTGAGCCGGCGTCGGAGATCCGGCAGATCTGGTCGGGATCTCGGGTTGGGTCCGGTCGACGTTACTATTGCGGGGATTTGGTCGATTCTCGGCCTACGAACGGCGTGAAGGCCGGCGACGGGTTGACTGCCATCGTTGACCGAAGAGAGAAAGGAGGTAAGGCGGCCGGAGCTGGCCGACGCGTGATGGCGATTGGTCGGAGACGGCGGCGCTGGTGTTGTCGCTGATTATCGCCGGTGTCGGTGTTAGTGGTTATCGCCGGCGTCGGTGTTAGTGGTTATCGCCGGCTGAAAACGACACTATTCCGGCGTCGGTGACTTCTTGGAGGAGAGGGAGAGTGAGTTTAGAGAGAGAGGGAGCCAAATGCTGATGGTCCTTCTCTCTTTTTTTTCCTTCCCCCTTTTTTGTGTCTATGTGTGGGTATATATTGTGTTGAGTCTTTTCCTTGTGGACAAGAAAAAGAGAGGGGGGTGGGGTAACGTGGGGTAGGGGGTAGTGGTGAGGTGTTATCTTTTTATTGGGTGGGTGGTTAGGATAAGATAGGGTTAGTTATTTTTGTCATTTTGTGGAGAGATTATCACACGGGTGAGGGTACACGGTAGGATAGGGTAAACAATAGGTAAGAACGATATCGGGGAGGGACGAAATTAGGTGTCTACATCATGCCCCCTTTGAATGTAAACATGAAGTGTTTTCAGGCAAAGAAGTAGACAGTGAGATAGAATTTTGTCCCGACCATTATTCAAAGAAAGAAACAGGAGAAAGAAGGACTACCGGGTCTTGAATTAGGACAGCCTACCCACCCAAGTTATGAAGGGATCAAGTGATAAGTATCTCCAAGGATTGGACGGAGATGGACTATACCGAGTTGGAGAGTCGAGTGAGGTTCCGTCGAGGTTCTGGTCTGCGGCTCTGTTATTACATCAAAAATGAAAATTACAAGTTAAACCATAAATGAAATTACAAAAATCCTATCTATACAGCTTCTGTTGATTCTTGACTCGACCTTTCATCACCCTATTCTTTAGGCAGACTCCTGACTTGCAATTTCTTTCACCTTGTTTTCTTGGCTTTCAATTGCTTCACTCTGTTGCTTGACTCTTTTGTTTCTTCACCCTATTCTCCAGGCGGGCTCCTGACTTGCTATTTCATCACTTTGTTGCTTGACTTTTCATTTTCTTCACTCTGTTCTCCCGGTGGGCTGCGAACTTGCTATTTCATCACCCTGTTCTTCAGGCGGGCTCCTGCCTTGCTATTTCATCACCCTGTTTTGCCTTGCTATTTCGTCACTTCGTTGCTTGACTTTTCATTTTCTTCACTCTGTTCTCTCGGTGGGCTCCGAACTAGCTATTTCATCACCCTGTTCTTCAGGCGGGCTCCTGCCTTGCTATTTCATCACCCTGTTTTGCCTTGCTATTTCATCACCCTGTTCTTCAGGCGGGCTCCTGCCTTGCTATTTCATCACCCTGTTCTTCAGGCGGGCTCCTGCCTTGCTATTTCATCACCCTGTTCTTCAGGTGGGCTCCTGAAACTCAAAATTAAAACTAGAACGAAAATTATCCCAAACAAGAATTATAAATAATTAGTATTTCATTTTTGAAAGCATCGTCCCATTTTTCAGGAGGGTCCTGAACAGAAGGTAAAATCCCATTTTTTCAGGAGGGTCCTGAACTGAAAGTAAAATCCCATTTTTCAGTAGGGTCCTGAACTAAAAGTAAATTCCCATTTTTCAGGAGGGTCCTGGACATAAAGTAAAATCCCATTTTTCAGGAGGGTCCTGAAGAGAAAGTAAATTCCCATTTTTCAGGAGGGTCTTGAACTGAAAGTAAAATCCCATTTTTTCAGGAGGGTCCTGAATAGAAAGTAAATTCCCATTTTTCAGGAGGGTCCTGAACAGAAAGTAAAATCCCATTTTTCAGGAGGGTCCTGAACAGAAAGTAAAATCCCATTTTTCAGGAGGGTCCTGAACATAAAGTAAAATCCCATTTTTCAGGAGGGTCCTGAACAAAAGTAAAATCCCATTTTTCAGGAGGGTCCTGAACATAAAGTAAAATCCCATTTTTCAGGAGGGTCCTGAACATAAAGTAAATTCCTTGGATATGCATTTCCAATGGTAGCTGAATCAAGTGAAACGAATTTGCCCCTGTTTCAATCAAAGAAAAAATTGGTCAGTTAAAAACTTAGTGGTGGCTTGCAGCTCTTGGCTTCTCAGGTATCTGCCCCAGTACTCGTTTCTTTCATCTTTGTCCCAAATTGCTAACACTTTCCCTGTCTTACCGCATCATTGACCAAGATCCAGATTGAGGGAAATGAGTTCTGACTCAAACAATTGGTTTTCATTTTACCATGCCCCTGAGGTGCACTCTTTTCCCAAATCTGAATGATTCCACGAATCCAATAGCCTGTCGGTTGATAGACTTCCTTTGCTTCGTGTTGAATTACGATCATATTTCTTTCCTATGTTGTTCCTTGGCTTTTCCTCATATAATTGGAAAGACTGGTAGTAAATTTTGAAATCCTTTCTCGCTTGTGTTGACACAGACTTGACTTTAAAATGTAAAGAAATGATGGTGACTTTTGTTTTGATAAATAACATAAGAAAAGACAAAAACATGAATATGTAAATGAAAGAAAAGGGCAATGTCCCATATTCAAAAAGAAAACTTATTTGAATACGACAACCAACTCCAATGAGTATGACATGTATTTTGGATTCAGCTGCCTGATCTTCCTATCCAAACTCCCCATTTGTTGTTGAGTTCGTGCCTTTTGTCACTGAGCCGCTTCTTCAAATCCATTGGACTCATAAATCACATTCGACTAATGACATCTAAAAAGACATTCGCCAACAAATCTCTTTCTTTTCACTTTTCACTTTTCTCTTGAACTCTCCATCGCCTTACGGTGCCCGTGAGGATTTTTACCAATAAGACTCTCTCATTTTTGTAATTCTCTCAACTCACCATCGCCTTAAGGTGCCCGCCAAGGTTTTCACCAATAAGACTCTGTCATTTTCATTTTCTCAAAACTCACCATCGCCTTATGGTGCCTGCAAAGGTTTTCACCAATAAGACTCTCTCATTTTTGTTTTCTCACAACTCACCATCGCCTTATGGTGCCTGCAAAGGTTTTCACCAATAAGACTCTCTCATTTTTGTATTTCTTTCCTAATTTCTTATGCTGAGGGAGACAAGGGGTACTTCGCAATGTATCATCATATCCATTGCATGCTTAGCCTTAACACTATCAAAAATTGATCTGAAGGACTTTCTTTGGTTGTAACTTGGCTTTTGGTCAAGGTTAGAAAAGATGGTAAGAGGCTCAAA
Source organism: Capsicum pubescens (assembly GCA_030864215.1). Lineage (NCBI taxonomy): Eukaryota > Viridiplantae > Streptophyta > Magnoliopsida > Solanales > Solanaceae > Capsicum > Capsicum pubescens. The sequence goes on from CM061549.1 coordinate 293,580,565, forward strand.
CGATACTTGAAGTGGGGTGGGACTTACAACTTTTGGAATCGACTCAAACAATGCATTAACTCATGCCCCAGTTTTGTTGACTGGGTGAATCTTAAATCTTTATTTGGTTGGACCGAGCCTGAAATAGGGTAGCCTACGTATCTCACTCCCGAGAGAGGAGAATCAAGTCGCACGTAGTTCCATCAGCTTGTTCTTTGTTTTGATTTGATTTTGATTTTTGATTTTTTTTTTTAATTTCTTTCTTTTATTCTCATTTCCTCGACATTTATCTTTGACTCTATTTTGATTCCAAAAGAGGGATATGAAAGAAAAAATAAAACGAAGCTCAAACGGATAAACAAGGGATGACACAATGTTTGGATAGAAGAATAAAATGTCTTCATCATATCAATCTTCAAAAATGCAAGTACTAAACATGCAATAAAATCAAACAAAGGATCAAATATCATACATAGTATCTTTTGACCGCATCAGTATTGATAGCCATTTCTGCCATTTTGCCTTCAATATCTGTCAAATATAAGGATCCATTGGGTAACACTTTCTTCACAACGAAGGGACCTTGCCAGTTAGGGGAGAACTTGCCTTTTGCTTCAACCTGGTGAGGAAGGATACGTCTTAATACCAACTGAACAACTTCAAAATTCCTGGGACGGACCTTTTTGTTATACGCACGAGCCATCCTCCTCTGATACAACTGGCCATGACACACGGACGTTAGCCTTTTTTCTTCAATCAAACTCAAATGTTCCAGTCGGGTTTTTACCCATTCATCATCATCAATCTCTGTTTCTACAATGACTCGAAGAGAGGGAATTTCAACTTCTGCAGGGATGACTGCTTCTGTCCCATACACCAATAAATATGGAGTTGCCCCTGTTGAAGTACGAACAGTGGTGCGATAACCCAACAATGCAAATGGCAACTTTTCATGCCACTGTCTAGACCCTTGTACCATTTTTTGCAGTATCTTCTTTATAGTCTTATTGGCGGCTTCTACAGCACCATTGGCCTTTGGGAGATATGGGGTAGAATTTCGATGTGCGATCATAAACTGTTGACATACTTCTTGCATCAAATGAATATTGAGATTGGCAACATTATCTTTAATGATCATCTTAGGAATTCCAAATCTACAAATGATATTGGCATGAACAAAATCTACCACAACTTTCTTTGTCACTGACTTGAAAGTTACTGCTTCTACCCACTTTGTGAAGTAATCAATGGCTACCAAAATGAATCTATGCCCATTTGAAACCTTCGGATCAATTGGTCCAATCACATCCATTCCACATGCTACGAACGGCCATGGAGGGGCCATTGCATGCAACTCAACAGGAGGAGAACGTATCAGATCGCCGTGCACCTGACATTGATGACACTTTCGAACAAACTGAATAGAATCCCTCTCCATAGTAAGCCAGTAATAACCTACTCGAAGAATCTTATTTGACAAGACGTGACCGTTCATATGCAACCCGCATACTCCAGAGTGTTTTTCAACCATGATTGCCGAGGCTTCTTTTGCATCTACACACCTTAAAAGTCCCAGATCTGGGGTCCTCTTATACAAGATTCCCCCACTTAAGAAAAATCCACTAGCAAAACGCCTAATAGTCCTCTTTTGATCGTTGGTAGCATATGCTGGGTATTCTCCTGACTGTATGTACCGCTTGATATCCAAAAACCAAGGTTCTCCGTCGAGCTCTTCTTCAACCGCATTACAGTAAGCATGCTAATCACGACTCTGTATATGCACTGGATCGATATAGGCTTTGTCAGGATGATGGAGCATTGAAGACAGAGTGGCTAAAGCATCAGCAATTTCATTACGAATCCTTGGAATATGCCTAAATTTTACTAATACAAACCGTTGACATAGCTCCTGCAAGCATTGTCGATACGGAATGAGCTTCAAATCTTGCGTCTCCCAATCGCCTTGAATTTGATGGACGAGCAAATCCGAATCTCCCATCACCAATAATTCATGGACTCCCATATCAACAGCTAACCTCAAACCAAGGATGCAGGCTTCATACTCTGCCATATTGTTAGTACAGTAGAATCGAAGTTGTGCTGTTATCGGGAAATGTTGTCCCGATTCAGAGATAAGAACCGCACCTATTCCGACTCCTTTCATATTGATATCTCCATTGAAGAATAACCTCCAACCTGGATCAGCATTTATAATGACTTCATCGACACACGACACTTCTTCGTCAGGAAAATATGTCTTTAATGGCTCGTACTCTTCATCGATGGGATTCTCAGCAAGATGATCTGTCAAGGCTTGGTCTTTCATGGCGGTTCGAGTCACATATACGATGTCAAACTCGGTAAGCAATATTTGCCACTTTGCCAATCGACCTGTCGGTATAGGCTTCTGAAAGATATACTTCAAAGGATCCATGCGGGAAATAAGATAAGTAGTATAGGATGAGAGATAGTTCTTCAACTTTTGTTCTATCCAAGTTAGGGAACAACACGTTCTTTCAAGAAGAGTACACCTGGCCTCATATGCGGTGAACTTCTTGCTAAGATAATAAATAGCCTGCTCTTTTTTGCCTGTGACATCATGTTGACCCAGGACACAACAGAAATAATTGTCCATGACTGAAAAATATAACATCAAAGGCCTACCAGGCTCCGGGGGTACCAGCACGGGCGGATTTGACAAATATCTTTTGATTCGATCGAACGCTTCCTGACATTCTTCAGTCCATTTTACCGCAGCACTCTTTTTCAGCAACTTAAATATGGACTCACAAGTGGTTGTGAGTTGAGCAATAAACCTGCTAATATAGTTCAGTCTGCCAAGAAAACTCATCACCTCCATTCTATTCTTGGGCGGGGGTAAATCCTGAATGGCTTTGATCTTTGAGGGATCCAATTCAATTCCCCGACGGCTGACTACAAACCCCAACAGCTTTCCAGATAGAACTCCAAATACACATTTTGCCGGGTTGAGTTTGATATTATACCTGCGAATCCTTTCAAAGAACATTCTTAAATCTTTAATATGGTCGGCCTGACTTTTTGACTTAATAATCACGTCATCCACGTAGACCTCAATCTCCTTATGCATCATGTCATGAAACATAGTGGTCATGGCTCTCATGTATGTTGCTCCAGCATTCTTCAAACCGAACGGCATCACTCGATAACAATAAGTTCCCCATGGTGTGATAAAAGATGTCTTCTCCGCGTCTTCATCATCCATAATGATCTGGTGATATCCGGCATAGCAATCCACAAAAGAGGCAACCTCGTGTTTAGCACAGTTGTCTAACAAAATGTGAATGTTGGGCAGCGGAAAATCATCTTTCGGACTTGCTCTGTTCAAATCACGATAATCAACACACACTCAAATTTTTCCATCTTTCTTTGGTACGGGAACAACATTGGATAACCACATAGGATAACGAGACACTCGAATTACTTTGGCTTCAAGTTGTTTCATGATTTCCTCTTTGATTTTAATACTCACATCGGTTTTAAACTTCCTCAACTTCTGTTTGACAGGGGGGAACGCGGGATCAATTGGCAACTTGTGAGCCACTAATTCAGTGCTTAAACCGGGTATATCATCATAAGACCATGCAAAAACGTCCTTATAATCAATCAATGCTTGAATCATTCCCTCTTTTATCTGTGGCAAAACATGTACACTGATTTTAGTTTCCCTAACATCTTCTTGATCCCCTAGATTTATTGACTCAGTTTCATTCAAATTAGGATTCGGTTTGTCTTCAAACTGTTCCAACTCTTTGCTTATTTCTTCTAGTGCTTCTTCTTCATCATATTCCCCATCCTTCTTCCTTACATCTTGATTAGTTTGGATTTTAAAATCAGGCTGAAAATTCTGCATGCATGTCATGTCATTAGAATCAGCATAAAGAGAACTGTGTAAGAAAAGAAAAACAAAATACATTAGACACAAAACAAAAGGGACATTGCATTTTATTAAATAAAAGATAGAAGGGTTTAAACACAGATGCCAACATAACATAAACAAACTAAAGTTCGAATTACAACCCTGAAATAACTCGGATAAACAGAAAGAAAAACAAAATAGACTACCAAAACTCCCTCCTGACGGGGAGAGGAGTGACTTCCCAATTATTGAGCTGGACCTATGAATTGCACGTCTGCCATACTGGTACCTTCTCCTGCTTCGACCATATCAACTTCGATAAAAAGGTTCTGGAAGTCATCAACCAATTCAACTTCAGATTCTACATGCTCCGCGACATCGCTCTTAACAAATGATTCACTGAGTAGTGGCATTGGGAGAGGGAGTGACCATATTTCCTTTTTCCTTCCCTTGGCTTTCTTCAGATCTTTAGCTGTAGGCTCAAATCCCAGACCAAACGTGCCCACGTTCTCACTCGGACATATGGGGTGAATTATATCGTGTAGAGATGCTCCCAAACCCTTTACTGGCTCAAATCCGTATTTCCAAAGCTCACTCACCATCATGATAGAAGCGAAAGACAATTGCGGTCCCGGTATAGCCTGCCATTCAAGGATACGATTCACTGGCACTGTATCAAAAATTTGATAGACGAATGTCTCCTCTACGTTATTTGCTTCAATAAGAGACAAGGGAGAATATTCGTAGGCTGACAAATCTCCTTCACCTTGAATAACTACTTCCTGCCTGTCATGCTCAAACTTAATCATTTGGTGCAGTGTAGATGCAACCGCCTTGGCCTTGTGGATCCATGGCCTTCCCAACAACAGATTATAAGAGGATTCTACATTCAATACTTGAAACTCTATAGCGAACTCAACAGGCCCTATGGTCAACATTAGTTCTATTTTGCCAATGGAATTTGATTTTGCACCATCGAAAGCCCTGACACATACATTGTTGGGCCTGATCCTCTCCGCACCAATATTCAACTTTTGCAAAGTAGAAATAGGGAAAATATTTGCACCTGAACCTCCATCAATCATAACATGAGTGACATAGAAATCTTCACACTTCACTGTAATGTAAAGGCCCCGATTATGCCCTATACCTTCAATAGGCAATTCATCGTCAGAAAAGCTAATCCGATTGACCTCAAAGATTTTCCCAACCATTTTCTCAAGCTGGTTGACTGTAATCTCCCTTCGAACATATGCTTCATTTAATACCTTCAGTAAAACATCACGATGCTCCTTGGAGTGCAACAACAAAGATAAAAGGGAAATTTGAGCAGGGGTTTTCTTCAGCTGGTCTAATATTGAATATTCTGGCAATTTCATCTTTTTCAAAAATTCTTCGGCTTCTTCTTCGGTGATAGGCTTTTTGATAGATGATGGTCCACTCACTGTTGGCTTGGACTTTCTTAAGCTTTCAGGCACGAAGAATCTTCCTGTCCTAGTCAAACCCCTTACCTCATCTACATCTTCCACTACTTCTTTCCCATGATAGGTCATCACGGTCCGCCCATAATTCCAGGGAATTCTTTTCGTATCAACTATCGAAGATTGGGTCACCAGTTTGAGGACAATAGGCGCTGCCAGTGCTCCTTTCACCGTCAAGATAGGCTGACTCAAAGCTCCCACCACTGTCAACTTAGGTTTATCCTGACTTGAATCAACATACCTTATGGCGCCTTGTACTGTGATCAGGGGCTTCTTTGTGCTTTCTCGGGCTTTATCTTCTCTCATTCCTTCCTGGCTCAATGACATTGCTTTCAAAGACTCCGCTACATTCATCGATTTCTCCTCAGTGGTGTGTATCTTGACAATAGGCTTATAACCCCTCGAAGACTCTTTCCCATCATATATCAATTCTAACATATTGGTTTCAGCATGGGTTGGCAGCGGATTCTGGTTAATGTTTGGACCCTCCGGGGCTTGGACCAGCATCTGATTTGTGTCAATTAAATCTTGGACAACTCTCTTTAAATTCCAGCATTTGTCAATATCATGGCCTGGCATATTAGAACAGTACGCACACCTTAAAGAATAATCGAGATTCCTTGGTGGTGGATTTGAAAGCCTTCCTTGAATTGGGATTAAAACCTTCAACTTCCTCAACCTATCAAACAAGCTAGCATATGACTCCCCAAGAGGTGTGAATTGATTTTTGACCGTTTTCTCCTTCTTATACTCGGGCCTAGGCTGAAAACTGGGTCTGGAGGGGTTTTTGTAAATTGGTGGAGTGAATTGGCGATTTTGTGGAGTTTGTGCGCGCCACTGTGGGTAAGAAGGGGTTTGGGCATATGGCTGCACGCTATATACTGGGTATGGGGGTGGTGAAATGAAATATAAAGGGTTTTGTGGAGGGTAGTAATGGTGGGGAGGAATATATGGAGCTTGGGCGTAGACTTGGGTTTGGGATTGAGGATAGGGGCGAGGTGGTCTTTTAGGATAAGAATGGGTTCCGACTACGACAGTCGCAACATCCTCTTTCTTCTTTTTACCACCAAATGAGCCAGATCCACCTTGAATCGCTTATGTGGTAGCTTTTAATGCAGCAAAACTCACTATTCGACCGGTCTTAATCCCGTCCTCTATCATCTCCCCTATTTTGAGGACTTCCATAAAAGACTTTCCCACTGCCGGAAGTAAATGTTGAAAATAGGTCTCATCCTGCGCCTGAATGAAAACTTCTACCAACTTACTTTCTTTCATTGGAGGCTTTACCATAGCGGCCTGTTCACTCCACCTTATCGCATATTCCCTAAAACCTTCAGTGCTCTTTTTTTTCATGTTGACCAAAGATTTTTTGTCCGGAATCAAGTCGATGTTGTACTGAAAATGTTGAACAAATTCAGAAGCCAAATCATCCCAACTATTCCATTTATCGATGAACCATTCTGAAGCCAGATCTGAAAGACTCTCGCCAAAGAAGGCCATGAGTAGTTCTTCCTTTCCTCCTACAGCCCTCAACTGGTTACAATAATGTCTCAAGTGTGCAACAGGATCACCGTGCCCTGCGTACTTCTCGAACTTAGGCATCTTAAAATCGGGGGGCAGGTTGATGTCTGGAAACATGCACAGGTCTTTATAGGAAACACTTCTATAATCTCCGATTCCTTGCAAATTCCTCATAGCTTGCTCTAAACTCTTCAATTTTCGGGTTATGACATCCTGTTCTTCCGTTGCGACAGGTTTCTCCGTATCAAATGGAAATGCAGGCGGCTGAGTGCACCCATACGGTTCATTCAATTGCAGAGTAGGCTCCGTAGCATAATACTGACCATCTGAAACCTTCAGTACTGGCTCACTGGAAGACCGAGGAAGCCTCATTGTGGGACGCACAGCATATATGGGAGTTTCATGTGGTGGCGGGGCCACGAATACTGGTGTGATCGATGGCGCTGGCTGAGAAACTGGTCTTGATTGGGGAGCTGCCAAGGGCACACCAGAATTGCCAGGATAATAATGTCGCGGAGTGAATCCTGGCGCGTGCTCAGGTGACTCAGTAGGAGCAGAGAATTGTGCCTGAGAGAGCGGTGGGCAATTAGAGATATTCCCAAGACCTTCAGGGAGCGGAGGAGGAGGCATTCCGCTGGCCCATGCCCGGTGCAAATCTATCAATTGTTGTCTGATCCTTACTACCTCATCATTGTGTTCTGAACATTCTTCCCTGTGATCCTGATCTGGGTCAATGAGCGAATTTTCAATCTCCCTGCTAGCCATGGAGAGCTTTGCTTTGGATCTAGTGAAGTATGGGTGACTAGCCAGAGTACTGCAAACCTCCCACTGTTATCTGAAAGAACATGCTCATCAAAGACGACATCCGTTAGGATTAGGGTATGCCAAAAGCATGGGAATCACATTGGTAAAATTGCCCTAAGTTTATGTTCATTTCTACCATCTTTCAAGGGTAGCGAAGTCATTTTAACATCATCCCGATTTTATCTACACTTATTTTATCTACACCTATTATTATTTTTTATTCTTTTTTTTTTCCGCGTTATCTACCTTTATTTTATCATTCTTTATGGCTTTTGTTTTTCCTTAAAAGAGGAAAAATAATGAAAAACAACAAAAACAAAACGATTAGATCGAACCCAAAAGTAGGTTGCCTACGTATCATGTTGTACATGAATCAGATCTTGCGTAGTTCGGGCCTTGCCAAAATGAACAATTTGTCAACAAAACGTATAAAATTTTGGGACCACTGTAAAACTAAAAAAAATGAATACGAAACAACATTATAGACCCCTAAGACGACACAGGTGAAATTACTAATAAAGACTCTAATACCAAAAACAACTTGACCTCGACTTAAAACAGACACCGCCCTGCAATGACAGACACATAAAAAAAGACTCCAACTGAAATAAAGATAAGAAGTGCTCTTTTAGACTGGCGCTCTGCGCGATGACCCTGGCTGATGTGGACCTGCCTCTGAAGTTCTCTTTCTCCCATTCAAGCCGTGTAGCATATCCTGTAAAGATACCCTGATACCGGGGAAGAAGTTTCGAGCCCGTATTCCTGCTTCATGAGGAGTGCACTTGAAAAGATTATTCTGACACCTTTCTACTGTCTTGAACAAATCTGCTAGCTGAAACCTCAGTGTTTCCACTTTGGACCCTACACTTTCATCCTGGTGATCGTCTATTATGCATTCTTCCTGTATTTTCCCTCTAAGCTGCGCTGGTAAAGGTTGACTGATACCCCGAGGAACGGATTAAAGCCAGACCTCATATCCCTGAGTGTGGCCCGAATTATCCAAACTTTCTTTGTATGTGTCCACACCTAGCTTTGTTGCATTCTTCCAAAATTGCTCATACCTGCTCTCACCTAAGGCTTGGTCTTTGAAGTACTCAACATCCTTTAGAAGATTCACTGCTGGTGGCACGTCCTGTAGCCTACCTAACTGGCGCATTACCCTGGAAGGATTGTATGGTCTAGTGCAATTGAGCCCTAACATAACTAAAGGGAACTGTGTCTGACAACCCAACAATACTACCTTTGGTCGAAGCCACAGATAAGTCCACAAAATGTTGTCCCTGGTTCTTAATTCAAGAAATTCAATCCAAGCCTTGACTCCCACGGGCAGCGAGAATTTGTCCAAACGCAATCTGGAATCCATGGCTTTCACTCGATTGGGAATACAAAGATCTAGCACATCTGATCTAACTAAAGAAGGTGCATGCAAGTTCTCCATCATCCATAACTACAATATCAGGTTACTGCCCTCGAAAAATCTCCTTCCCATTTTCACTTCGGTTAGAGCCTTATATATTTCTGTTAAGATCATGGGTATGAGAGTGAACCTGCCCTTTTGATTAATGCCCTGGTCGTTTTGATCCTTATGAAATAGGGCCATCATCACAGATTGCAAGCGGGTATTGATATGTCTTTCTTCTAGTGGAAACACTAAAGTTCCTAGCAAAGCGAGGGTGAAGACTTCAAGGCGTTTTTTTCTCCCACTTCTCCTTAGTCACATGAAATTCATCCCAAAAGCAATCAAAACCTTCGGAGGGCCCGAATCTAGCGAACAAAAAGTCTAAGGAAACCCACGAATCACTTAAACAACCCAAACGGATACCCTTACTTTTTAAACCACAAGACTGCAAAAATCTCACGCCAGTATGATTTCACGCTCGGATCATATCCTTCTCAATATAGGGCAAATGCAACAAACCGGATATTTCTGCCAAAGTATGAGTCATTTCACATTCCCCAAACCTGAACACCAAACTACTCGAATCCCAAAAGGTCAACAAGGCCTCTATTAAATCTGGACAAGGGGTAACATGCAGAAGTTCTGTAAGATCACCTAATATTTTAGTCAGTTTCTGCTGATCAACATAATTAAACATTTCCCACCATTTGATTAACTTTTTGGGCAGTTTGACAACCATCAGGACTCTAGACTTGGTGGACAAATCCATCCTGTAATAACACACAAGACGTTACCTCAAAAATTCAACAGGAGTAGAAGATTCCCAACCCTTGGGATTTTTTATGCCAACATATGTCGATGGGACAGACCACATTCATGACTCCAATTTGCCGAACAGAAGTAATGAGCGAAATCAGTCTACTTGGCAAACAACTCTAGATTACGGGACGAGAGACTTAGACTAATACTAAGACCAAGGCTGACACAAAAATTTACCGGACCCACCGAGGGTTGCCTACGTATCCCAACCCGAGGGAAGGGAATCAGGTATGCGTAGTTCATTCAGATTGGACAATTAACGATTAACTAACTTAAAAGACATAATAAAAAACAAACGAATAAAATTTTATTTTATTTTTTTAACTAGACGCTTTAACCAAGACTGACACCACCAATTATCCAGAAAAATCTTTTTGGTATATTTTTTTTTCTTTGTTTTTTTTTGACAATTAAGTAGAAAAAGCAAAAAAAACTTCCTAAAATTTTTTTATTTTTTTTTTTGAATTCGGTACTTTACAAAACGTAAAGAAAAAAAAACTTTTTGAGTTTTTGGATTGTGAAAAAAGAAAAAAAAAGAAAAAAAAAAGAAAAAAAAAAGAAAAAAAAAAGAAAAAAAAAAGAAAAAAAAAAGAAAAAAAAAAACAAAGGCCATAAGGAATTCTAAAATAAACTACGACATTCCTCTCCCTTTTTTTTTCCGTTCTTATCGACTCACTTTTCTATTTTTTTTTTCATTTTTGCCTACACACCTTACTCCTAACAAATTAAATTAATTAATTAATTAATTTATTTATTCTTTCTTTTTTTTTTCAAAAATCAGTCCGTCAAATGACCACGTTACCCTTAATAATGCAACAGTTAGCATGTAGGGATGCTTTAAAGGGGAGTCTCCTATAAAGGGCCATGTGGGTCCCGCTAGGTCTCCGCATGATGCACATAAGCATGACCTAAAGGCTGACCTACGTTGTGGTTTACTAACAAGACTGTTCGGGGGAGCGTATGGTCAATAGTGGCTGCTTTGCTTTCCACCTACTCCATAACACCGACGGCTCCCCCCCTAAAATAAGGGTGACTCAACTAGAGGTTGTGTACAACACGTGTACTACAGACTTTTTGCAGAAAGAAGGCCGGGGGGCGGACTCATGATGACAGATATAAAGCGGTAACACATAAGGTAAAATAATATAAACAAAGAGCACGAAAAAGCACAAAAAGTGAAAATAACACAAACAATAACCACAAACTATGTTTATACACTCGTAATGCCAAACAAAGTCGATACGACTCCAAAAATAGCTCGAATTCTGAAAACATATCATAGTATTCCCCAGCAGAATCGCCAAAAGCTGTCACACCCCTTTTTTACGCGCGTACTCCAAAAACATGGAATATTTTTAAAGTTCGAAAGGGTTTTATTATTTAAGTGACAAGAAATAAAATTTTGTTTCGGAAAAGGATTATTTGCATTTTTATTCAGAGTCGCCACTTGGCATAATCCGGTGTGCCAAGTCACCTTTGAAAAATCCCTTTTTTGAAACCAATTGACTCTTAAACCGGTTTGCGCACAGAGATTCCGGCTAAGGAATTCTGTTGACCGAGGGGAAGGTGTTAGGCACCCCTCGATCCCGTGGTTCGACCACGGTCGCTTGGTGGGGTGTATCGACTATTTTGGCATTATGAAGTGTATAAACTACAGAAAAAAGCACGCCAAAAAAAACAATTAAACAAAACAAAACGAAACAAACCAAAATGTAAATCCAGTCCAATTATTACAATCCGAAATAGGAAGGGACTGAAAATAAACCTACGCTAATCCTAAACTAATGCTTTACCCGATGCCTCAGGCCTTCATCACGGACGTCCTCTGGGTACAAGGTACTTCGGGGCATTCCCCGGATAAATCAATACAAATCCTTCGGGGCATTCCCCGGCCAAATGAGTACAATTTAAACTTTTCGTGCAATAAAGTAGAAAATATCATTCAAGCACATATTCAAAACACTCCAACAAATTGTTATTCCTAAATTTGCCTACCCGGCCAACGTTTGCCTATGCGTTCTCGACTAAAGACATAATTCCATCATTGATTCATACCAACAATATATCAAATATTAACCGAATCTATCCTTTTTGTCAATTTTTCAATTTCATCCCCCGACTTTCTTTCTATTCATCCATTAGAACATGATCAAGTTTATGCCTTAATCTACCAAAAACCAAGCAACCAAGCATCACAATCACAACATCAACATAAACAAAAATCCAACAAAACCGTAATCACCACTCCCAATCGCAACTAATCAAAACCAAAACAACCATACACACACACATATATATATAAAAGACGAGTTAAGAAATGGACCTCGATAGCACGCTGTGTCGATAATAAGGAAATCCGAAAACCAAAATACTCGATCGTAGATCCTCACAACGAACCAACCAAACTCGGTATTAAAATAATAACCGGACAGCTCCAAAATCCGCGAACAACAAAAAAAGAACTTTACTATACGACACCCGCAACCGAGAACGACAACACAATTCGATAAAGACGAATCGAGATCCACTATCGACGACGAATCCACGAAATAAACGAAACCAAGATTAACCAACAAACAACAGAAAACCAAAAACAAACGTAGATCAGGCTTCGGGGAGTTCCGGTGACGGAGAGTCGGCGGCTGTCGTCGACGGTGACGGAGATCTGGCGACGAAGATCCGGTCAGATATGGTCGCAATCCGGCGGATCTGATCGGGATCTTGAGTTGGGTCCGGTCGACGTTACTGTTGTGGGGATTCGGTCGATTCTCGGCCGACGAACGGCGTGAAGGCCGGCGACGGGCCGACTGTCGTCGTTGACCGAAGAGAGAAAGGAGGAAAGGCGGCCGGAGCTGGCCGACGCGTGATGGAGATTGGTCGGAGACGGCGACGCTGGTGTTGTCGCTGATTATCGCCGGCGTCGGTGTTAGTGGTTATCGTCGGTGTTAGTGGTTATCGCCGGCTGAAAACGACACTATTCCGGCGTCGGTGACTTCTTGGAGGAGAGGGAGCCAAATGCTGATGGCCCTCCTTTTTTTTTTCCTTCCCCCCTTTTTTTGTGTCTATGTGTGGGTATATATTGTGTTGAGTCTTTTCTTTGTTGACAAGAAAAAGAGAGGGGGGTGGGGTAACGTGAGGTAGGGGGTAGTGGTGAGGTGTTATCTTTTTATTGGGTGGGTGGTTAGGATAAGATAGGGTTAGTTATTTTTGTCATTTTGTGGAGGAATTATCACACGGGTGAGGGTACACGGTAGGATAGGGTAAACAATAGGTAAGAACGATATCGGGGAGGGACGAAATTAGGTGTCTACAGATACATCCAACGAAGATACATTTTTTTCTTTGCAAAGATGCATAGTTAGTGCCAGATATAAATTTTTTCAAGTTTGGATCTGTCGAGATACATAATTAGCTTATTGATACATCCAACAAAGATACATAATTAATTAAAAATTTTATAATTACTTTATAAAGATAAAAATTTATATAAATATAGTAAATTAAGGTATATATTTATATATTTTTTGAATACTAAATATAAAAAAAATGTTATATTTTAGGACCCGCAAAGAAAAGATATCATGAATTAAAAGTAAGGGTGTCAAACGGTCAGCCCGACCCGGCCCTATTAGCTAACCCGGCCCGGTTTGACCCGGCCCGGTAAGCCCTAGGGCTTAAGGGTTCCGGGTCCCGGGCCGTTTTTTTTTTTAAAATGGGCCCGGTTAACCCGGCCCGGACCAAGCCCGGTCCAGGCCCGCCGGTTAACCGGCCCGGCCCGGAATATAAAAAAAAATAAAAATAAAATAATTTTGGGCCAACTAGCCGTTGGCCCAACGGCTATATAGCCGTTTTTGGGTCCAAACGGCTAGTTTGGGCCCATTTAATTAAAAAAGAAAAAAAAAACTTTAAAAAATATTTTTTAATCCCCAAAAAAAATCTATAAATACCCTACAACTTCAAATCATTTTTCACACAATTTTTCACTCTCTCAAATCTCATTCTCTCTCAAATCTCAATTCTCAATTCTCTAATATTCAATATATTTAATTTCTTAAAGTGTTCACTTTAATTTTTTAATTTTTGTTTACAAAGTACGAGCGGAAGTTTCCAAAGTCGCAATCTTCGGATACTTCCAAAATTTGGTATTGTCGTTCCATCTCTTACGTTTAATTTTTATTTATTGTATTAATTGTTTATTATTTAATTTTATTATATTTGTGTATTTTGAATATTTTTAGTTTAATTTAATTTATATTATGGATAAATTAAAAAACCTCGCTGCTAAAGGTGTTAAAAAATTTTGTCCCGGAAGCGGTAGTGGTAGTAAAAAGCGAATTACTAGTGGTAGAGGTAGTTCAAGTAATAGATATACCCGTGTGCCTTCGCCTCCGGTACCGCTTGGTACACCTTTTGAGGAAGAAATAGGTGTAGGTGCTCACGATATGGATTATGTAGAAGCTCAGGAAAATTATGGTATAGAAGAAGAAAATGAAGTAGATGCAGTTAATTTAGACGAAGATAATGAAAATATTGCTGAAACACCCGCAGTAGGAGATGCTAACGTTAGATCTGAATCAGTTAATCTCCCTTCCCGTCCTCCCAGTGCCAAAAAACCTCGTAAAAGAACTAGTATTGCATGGCAATTTTTTGAACGTATATCAGATATTGAGGTGCAGTGCAATATTTGTCAACAAATATATAAGCATAGAAGTGGAGGCAAGCAAGGGGGTACGGGTACGTTAATGAGACATATAGATGAAGATCACAAAAGAGAGTTAAATATTGCAAAAGGTGGTGGGGATGTTGGTGGGTCAACGCAAACTAGAATGGACCCAACAACCGGTCAAGTAGCGAAAAAGTATAATAAATTGAGGGACAGGGAAGAAATAGCTAAAATGGTAGCTGTGGGTTGTTTGCCTTTTAGTTTTCCTTCTTCTGATGCTTTTATTCGTTATATACAAGCAATTTATAATCCTATGTTTAATGGTATTCCTAGAACTACTTGTCGGTCTGATATTTTTAGACTCCATTCACAATATTGTTTTTATTTATCAACATTGTTAAAAAATATTCAATGTAGATTGTCCCTAACTTCTGATCTTGGTCGTGCTGTAAATAAAAATGATTATTTAACCGTTACTTGTCATTGGATGGATAGTAATTTCGTGATGCAAAAACGTATTCTTGCTTTTTTATATGATGAAGATCGTAAACATACTGGACAATTTATTGCTGATTCTATTGTTAAAATTGCCGGATACTATGGTATAGAAAATAAAATTTTATGTATTGCTTTTGATAATGCTTCTAACAACAAGACTGCTATAACAAAAATAAAATCTACGCTATCTCCGTCCTTGCCTGAAATTTTTCATATTAAGTGTGCATGTCATATATATAATTTAATTGTAAAAGATGGTCTTGAGTTTTTTGAGCTTTATATTGAAAAAATTCATCTTGCCGTTGGTTTTATTCAAGAAAATAATCGTAGATCGAGAATTAGAGAATTTAAAGTTAAATGTCAAGAAAATGGACTTACACCGATTTTGATGCCTGAGGAAATTGATACTAGATGGAATTCTACGTATGAATTTTTAAAAACTTGTTATAAATATAGAATTCCTATTACACTAACTTTTAACCAACATTGCGGTTCATTTGCTGATTCTGCTGATTGCATGCTACATAATTCTGATTGGGTTGTAATTAATGATCTTGTTATGTTTTTAGAAAATTTTTATGTAGCTACGGTTGAATTTTCCGGTGCTTACTATCCTACTGTTTGTAATATTTTGGCATATATAGCCGATATTTCTGGTTTGCTCCAACAATATAAAAATAAAGAAGGTTATAAAGAAGCTGTTGGCGTCATGTTTACAAAATTTAAAAAATATTTTTTCCCGATTCCCCCTATTTACTTGGTTGGTGCTATGCTAAATCCGTGCATGAAATATAATAATATGTGTCACTTTAGTACTCTTATTTATACTAACTTAGAAATAAATACTAACCATGATTCTGAACAAGTACAGCCTGATTTGTGGACGGCTACGGCTGATGCAAAAGATTATATAGAAAAATTATATAATCACTATGCTGATTTATTTGATTCAGCTGTACCTACAAATATCACTCCAACTGTCGCTCCTCATCCTCCCGAGGAGCCATCATCTTCTAAAAGGCCGGCACATAGTGGTTTTTCTGATTCGTTTTATGATTTAAATTGTTGGAACAGTGTTGATGAGAGAACTTACACATCAACTTATCGGGAAGAGCTGAAATATTATCTTCGGACGGCACCAGAGGATCGCAGACGACGGATCAACACGCTGGATTGGTGGAGGAATAATGAATCACAATATCCTGTGCTTTCAAGATTAGCTAGAGATATCTTGAATGTTCCAATGTCAACCGTTGCATCAGAGAGCGCCTTCAGTCAGGGACGACAGCAGCTTGGAGACAACCGACACTCATTGGGAAGCAATGCAATGAATGTTCTAGTTTGCCTCAGAGATTGGATTAGAGCGGAAAGAAGAAACCAAGGAATGGAACCGGAGCCGAGCGACGAGCTGAAACTAGAAGAAATTATGACTTCACGGGAGAACTCAGCAGAATCAAGTCCAATGCATGGTTTTGCCCCCGTTGACTTTGATTATCCTATGCAAGTTCCCATTAATATTAACATGAATGAGTTGGAAAAAATGATGCATAATTTATAGATTTTTCATTCATGCAAATTATAAAATTTGGATCATTTTGCAATTAATAAAATTCCCCAAATTCATTCAGTCCTTAGTCGTTGTTTTTTATTTTTTTTTGAATAATTTTTGAATATTTGTGCATATATCTTCTATAGAAGTGTATATTTAACGTATACATGTGTATATGTTTTATAAATTAGTATATAAGTATATCTATACATATTGTAATGTATATATAATGTAGTATATTTTATAAGTAGTAGTATATATACATTTAATGGTGTGTATACACGTGTATATATCTTCTATAGAAGTGTATATTTAATGTATACATGCGTATATGTTTTATAAATTAGTATATAACTATACAAATATATATTGTAATGTATATACATTATAGTATATTTCGTTTAAAGTATTACATATACATAGAATAGAGTGTATATATGTGAATGGATCTTCTATAGACGTGTATATTTAACGTATACATGTGTATATATTTTATAAATTAGTATATAACTATACAAATATATATTGTAATGTATATATATTGCATATATCTCATTTAAAGTATTACATATACATAGAATAGAGTGTATATATGTGAATAGATCTTCTATAGACGTGTATATTTAACGTATACATTACTTTATGTTTTATAAATTAGTATATATATTGTAGTATATACTTTTTTTAAAGTAGTACATATCTTTTGAATGGTGCGTATATATGTGTATATATCTTCTATAGACGTATATCTTTAAAGTATACAAGTGTTTATGTTTTATAAATTAGTATGTAACTATATATATATACATATTATTGTATATATATATATATATATATATGTATATCACTATATTGTAGTATATATTTTATTTAAAGTAGTACATATATATTGAATGGTGCATATATATGTGTATATATCTTCTAAAGTAGTATATATTTAACGTATACATGTGTATATGTTTTATAAATTAGTATATATATATATTGTAGTGTGTATATATATATATTATACTATTATAGCAAATGTTTTATTTAAAGTAGTACGTATAGTCATATATAATTATATATTGAATGGTACGTATATATGTGCATATATCTTCTATAGAAGTGTATATTTAACGTATACATGTGTATATGTTTTATAAATTAGTATATAAGTATATCTATACATATTGTAATGTATATATAATGTAGTATATTTTATAAGTAGTAGTATATATACATTTAATGGTGCGTATACACGTGTATATATCTTCTATAGAAGTGTATATTTAATGTATACATGCGTATATGTTTTATAAATTAGTATATAACTATACAAATATATATTGTAATGTATATACATTATAGTATATTTCGTTTAAAGTATTACATATACATAGAATAGAGTGTATATATGTGAATGGATCTTCTATAGACGTGTATATTTAACGTATACATGTGTATATATTTTATAAATTAGTATATAACTATACAAATATATATTGTAATGTATATATATTGCATATATCTCATTTAAAGTATTACATATACATAGAATAGAGTGTATATATGTGAATAGATCTTCTATAGACGTGTATATTTAACGTATACATTACTTTATGTTTTATAAATTAGTATATATATTGTAGTATATACTTTTTTTAAAGTAGTACATATCTTTTGAATGGTGCGTATATATGTGTATATATCTTCTATAGACGTATATCTTTAAAGTATACAAGTGTATATGTTTTATAAATTAGTATGTAACTATATATATATACATATTATTGTATATATATATATGTATATCACTATATTGTAGTATATATTTTATTTAAAGTAGTACATATATATTGAATGGTGCATATATATGTGTATATATCTTCTAAAGTAGTATATATTTAACGTATACATGTGTATATGTTTTATAAATTAGTATATATATATATTGTAGTGTATATATATATATATTATACTATTATAACAAATGTTTTATTTAAAGTAGTACGTATAGTCATATATAATTATATATTGAATGGTACGTATATATGTGTAATTGTTTATACTTTATATATTTTTTTAAAAATATATGTTGTATATTGGAGTGTATATAGTGTATATTGGATTTTTTATTTATTTTTTAAACGGGTTTGACCAGTTTTTAACCGGGTTTGACCGGGTTTGACCGGGTCTTGATGGGTTTGACCGGATTGGGTTTAGTGGGCCGGGTCCGGGTGGATTTTAATTTTTTTACTGTTTGGCCCGGCCCGGCCCGGCCCGATTAACGCCAAACCCGGCCCGGAACCGGGTAAAATGGGAGGGCCGGTTCCGGGTTGGGCCGGCCCGGCCCGTTAGACACCCCTAATTAAAAGGCAGGAAATGTATTGGGTCCTAAAATGACCCGTGGGTGCATTCGTTCTATTTTAAGTTACAAATTTAATTTTCAAAGCATAACATCATTTTATATTTTTTAGGAGTCAGATTTTATTAGAATTTCTGATTTCGACGCTTCCAGGCTTACTTCAGTATGTTGAAAATAATTAACAGAAAAAAGTCCAAAATTGACTATATGAAGATATTGACAAAATATTTTCTTTTTAGGCATCACATCTCAAATTCCATGTTTACACCATTCAAATGCACCACGTAACTCAAGTCTTTTTTTTTTTTTTTCTATCCAGTGTTTGGTGCCTGCATTGGAGCTCCCGACAAATTTGAATCACACGTTGCAGGGCCCATTAAGGTGGCAGCACTCCCAACAGAGTTTTCACCATACCCAGGGTCGAATCCTCGACCTCTAATTAAGGGTGGAGCAGCCTCATCCACGGCACCACAACCCATGTTGGTCATGCAGCTCAAGTCTAAGCTTACATGTTTCTCATAATAATCATAATCTGTCATCAATTAGAGAGAATTTACAAATTTATGTTTTTTTTAGTTTCAATTTATGCGTCACTATTAATATTTTTTTTAACCATTTTGTTGAAATTTAGCTCGTCGTTAATATTTTTTTTAACCATTTTGTTGAAATTTAGCTCGTCGTTAAGGGTTATTGCATGGATAATCCATCGAAAATGTTACGAAAGAGATATTTTTTTGTAGTCGTCTTAACCCATAGAAAATCTCTCACAAATGAGTGTGTCTTATTTTCATTTTTAGTTTAAATTTGTAATTTCTTTTTATAACTTTAATATTTAGAGACTTGTTATTTCTGATATCGCACACGATCATATATTGAAGATAATAATGTTCAAGGGTATTTTGATATATTATGCACGTCTTTAATTTCAGGGGCGAATTTATGATCATTTTTTTATGTTTCGACATTCATTAAATTCAAAACAGACTAGGTATAATTATATAAAAAATATATAAAAATTGATATAAGACGTAAAAAAGCATCCAGTAAATTAAGAAGATAATTGACTGTATTAATTTTCAAGCAGAATCTTAAATCTTTGAACATTAATATACATGTTTGAACCTTTCGAGCATGATCCCGAAATTTTGAGTTCGCCGCTATTTAATTTAAATTACATGATTAAAAAAAATTATTATTTTCTTAAATTTCGTGTCTAAATATCAAACTATATAGTATACATAAAATGAAACGTCAGGAATAGATTCTATAGTCAAGATTATCATCTCCAAGAATACATAAGATTTTATGTCTTGTAGTGGAATTTTTTGGGTATAAATAGAGGGTAAGTTGAAAGCCAATCTCATTGTACTCCGAAAAATCTTTGTTTGTTGGATAGTAAAAGAAGATATGAAGTTCAATAACAACCTAATTATTCTGCTAGCACTTTTATGTGCTTCACTTTTTCTTGTTGATGAGACTAAAGGTAACTATACAATATTTAATTTTTTTTAAACATATGGATTACTTGTATTTCATAATTAGTGTATATAGTTCATGCAATGACAGGAAATATAATATAGAGTTCTACAAAAATATAGTTAAAAAAATATTTGAAGACTTTTAGAATTAAACTTCTCAGTTTATCCTTAATGACTTACTAATATGATCATAAAAAATTCATGATACACATTTAATTTGCCACTAAGGATTTTTTTTTTTTGTAAGCTATCTTTAATTTTTAGAATTTAATCTAAATTCACCTCTACATTTTTAATGTATATCAAAAGAATCAATAATTTTTTAAACGTTATATGCAGTCAAATATCGTCATATGTAATATATGTTGTATGCATTATTTGTAGCAGCAAATGAAGGCCAATTAAATGTTGAAAAACAAGGCCATGGAGGTGGCCATCATGGCGGCGGCGGTCACGGAGGTGGAGGTCATGGCGGTGGGGGCCATGGAGGTGGCGGCCATCATGGCGGTGGAGGCCACGGAGGTGGTGGTCACGGCGGCGGAGGCCACGGAGGTGGTCATCATGGAGGTGGAGTCCACGGAAAATGAAGTCAGTGTTCCGAAAATGAAGAACGTTATAAATTAAAGAACTTTAGGTTAAACTACTCCATGCAACCAGTTTTTATAATATAGTCCATAATAAAAATTACGTACGTTTTTAATTTGAAGTTGCATGTCAAGTTATGTGTACTGGAAATGATATATAGTAAATATGAATAAATATCAATGTTTTATATTCTCCATTCTAATGTCCGTTGATAATATTAGTGTTGATTATCTTTAAGGATTTAAGTCAGGTATATTGCTTGTGTTAAAGATTTTTACTGGGTTTTTTTTTTTTTTTGAGAAATAAATTGTGTTTATTACCAAAGAGCCATGCAAGTACAAGAAAAGATAAGGTCTGGAAAGCCCCAACCTTACCAGAAACAAACAGCCAACAAGGTCACATTTTAATCCTAGCTATGGGTAAAAATCTAAACTTCTTAAAGCACTAGCTAGTTTAGGCTGCAAACTCCCTCTAATATGGATCTCCTGGATGATGTTGCGTATAAGAACACCAATTGATCTTAATGTTTGTTGAAACACTCGAGTATTCCTCTCCTGCCATGAGGTAGAGTAGGCACATTTGAAGAACAGGTGGTCACTACTATCAGTCCCTGAGTTGCACAAAACACACCTTGTGTCATCAACAATACCCCAAGTAGCTAGCTGTTCTCTGGTTTGCAATCTTTCGTGGAGTGCTAGATATAATAGAAACGTCCATTTAGGTGGTGACGCATTATTGCAAACTAATCTTCTCCACTCTACCTTTTGGAACTCCCCTCGCATCTTTATAGAGAAGGATGACCAATTCATTAAATCCTCTTCAGTCCATCCTACCTTCTCATAGTACCTTTGTGCTTTAATTATCTTCCTTACCACCCAGGACGCCTGCTGTGGATGTATTCACATACTGTTCATAATACATATGCACCTAGGGTGTTCATGGGTCGATTTGGGTCGGTTATTGGTCAAAATCATAACCAAACCAACTTAGTCGGTTTTTTAATTTCTAAAACCAAACTAAACCAACACAAAAAAATAACCATCGGTTTAATTCGGTTCGGTTCGATTTTTCGGTTTATAACTTTAGTTAATAATAAAAGTTGATATTTTTCTTTAAAAAATCCAATCCAACATATGATATATCAACAGAGTGTTGTTCCTCAACCTTGAAACTACGATGTCAATTTAGTGTTATACTTAGGCAAAGCCATGAACAGAGGCGGAGCTAGACTTTAAAGTCTGGGGGTCGGAACACTATTCACTATTTTACTTCACCCACATCTTGAAACATCGACGATGAATACTCTTGACTTCACCCACACGTTTTTTAAGCCTTTCTATGCTTTTGTTCCAACTTCAAAAACCTTCCGTTGTGAAGGATTTACTCACTTTTTTTCCTAATTCTTCGAGCTCATTTTTAAACAAGTAACAACATAAGAAAAATGTTGCATCTTCTTTAATGCTAATATGCTATATTCTAACCATTGAGAATATGGAGGCTTAAACCATTCAGGATTAAAATGACAAAACACAAAATTTTCTACAAAATTATTCTACTGTCTTGCAAATTGCAATCACAAAATACGAAAACTATATGTTGCAATATAATTACAGATACAATTACTAAAGCACTTTAATCCAAAATCAAAAGTAAAATTAAAAATTTAATCACAATTTATCGATCGCGACTCATGAATGCCGATGCAAAACTATGAGACATTGAGACAAACAATTAGCATCTACGAAAACTGAAAGTAAAATAAAATTTTGGTCTATGAAAATCACTGCACAAGTACACATTACATACCTTGACAGAGCAGCAAAAGTTCGATTCTGGTCGTTGGAGATGAAAATTCAAAGCACTTTAAAAAACCTCAAAGATTTTTGTTGGTCTTGTTTGAAGACTGAAGTATGAAGATCTTGTTTGAAGTCAAGAAAGAGAAAGCCAAAATTTTTTGTTAGCTAGCAAACACGTTTTTTTTTGTTCTTTAATTATTAGTTTAAACTTTTTTTTAGGGGTGGGGTTGTTGATAAACCTTTTGACTTACTTTAATTACTTTTGACTTTCTTTAATTATTATTAGTTTATATATATCTTTTTTTTTTTTTTAAATAGAAGTGTACCAATGGAAATGCAAATAAAAAAGTTTTCAAAGGGGTTCGAACACCCATCTCATGGGTGGAAGGCTCTCCGCCTACCATTGGACTAACAGATTATGTTTATCTATGAGTTCGGCCTTATATAATTATATACGTTGTCCAATATATATATATATAGGGTCTACGAAAAAGCTAGAGGGTTCGGCCGAACCCCCGTACAACACACTAGCTCTGCCCCTGGCCATGAACAATACCATACGAACACTCCTACAAAAGTATTTAGAAACTACATATAAGAGAATAATATGATAAACCTCCCAAAAGGTAAACACACAAATTTTTTGCTCAATAGAGACCAAAAAGAAAGTTCAAAACTAGTGATTAACTATAGTCTAATAAAACTCACCTATAAAATCCCATAGACAACAAGATAATTTTCACAATTAGTATTATTTGTCATTCAAAGTGCGAAAATCATATAGAATCTCATAACGCACCATAAACTAGATGGAGACATATGACTAAAAGTGCTATGACTAAAGTTAAATTCAAGATTAAAATTTAAAATATTAAAAATATTTATATTTTATTTATGAATAATATATAAATAATTTATATATGCATATGTATGTGTGGGTGTATACATATATGTACATATATATATATATATATATATATATAATTTTTATCTGTTCGGTTTGGTTATTTTGTCAGTTATTTTAGAGTAAAACCAAAACCAAACCACATAAGTATCGGTTTTAAAAATTTAAAACCAAACCAAACCTAACCAAATATCAATTTTTTTAATCGATTTGGTTTGATTCGCGATTCGATTTGATTTTTAACCAAACCATGAAGACCCCTATATGCACCCACTGAATCCACATTCTGTCTTGTTTCTTACTCAAGCACCACAACAATTTACATACAACAGCTTTTTTCCATGTTGCAACATCTAGGAAATTCAAACTCCCCACAACTTTTGGCCAACACAAAGATTCACAGGCAATCAATGCATTCCTGGAAGTATCAACACCCCCTGACCAGAGAAATTTTCTACAAATGGATTCTATACATTTAATCACCTTCTTTGGCATAACAAATATTTGAGCCCCAAAAATT
Organism: Capsicum pubescens; assembly: GCA_030864215.1. Classification (NCBI taxonomy): domain Eukaryota; kingdom Viridiplantae; phylum Streptophyta; class Magnoliopsida; order Solanales; family Solanaceae; genus Capsicum; species Capsicum pubescens. The sequence continues at coordinate 293,604,806 of CM061549.1, forward strand.
TGGATTGAAAAGAATACACTTTTAATTAATTGGACCCTACCTGCATATGAGAGAAATCTTGAAGTCCAGATCTGAACTCTCCCCATAATCTTCTCTATTAGGCCCTGAAACTGAACAATAGATGTTTTTTTAGAACTCAATGGCACCCCCAGGTATCTTATAGGTAGTGTTCCTTGTTCAAAGCTCAATTCTCCCAGTATTTCATCCTGGATATCTAGAGGCACTCCTCCACAATAAACTGAACTCTTATACACATTTGCTTTCAAGCCTGAAGCTTTTGAGAAAATGGTAAAGAGTTCAAACAACAATTTCACTGAAGTAGTATCTCCTCTGCTAAATAACAACAAATCATCAGCAATGCTTAATTGGACCACATTTCTCTCACACCTTGGGTGGAATTTAAATTTGGGTTCTTTTTTAGTTGCCTCATAAGCCTGGTGAAATACTCCATAGACAACACAAACAAGAAAGGTAACAGAGGGTCACCCTGCCTCAGACCCTTTTTTGCATTAAAGGGTTCACTAGGGTACCCATTAATCAAAATAGAATAGGACACAGTCTTCACACACTGCATGATCCAGTGCCTAAACTGTCCAGGGAGCTGTAAACACTCAAGCGCTTGCTCCAAATAGGCTTTCCTTATGTCAACTTTCAACATATATACACCTTGGGGAGATACTTCTCCTACCATATCCTTTAACCAATTCGTGGCTAAGAATAATGTTGTCATTTATCAACCTCCTGGGGACAAAAGCTGACTGGTTCTTATCCACTAAATAATCTATCACTTGTTGCAATCTACTTGTTAACACTTTTGAAATGAGTTTATAGAGCAGTGTACAATATGATATTGGTCTATATTGAGTAATTCTGTCAGGATTTGGAATTTTTTGAATCAAAGTGACAGTAGTGCAATTGATAGCCTTGTACGTGACTCCTGTACGAAAGAACTCCTGCACAGCTTCTATGTCTTCTCCAATTATTGGCCATACTTTTTTGAAGAACACTGCATTAAATCCCTTTTAAAGCATCTGCAATCTCCTCTCTAGAAACAGGTTTTACTAGTTGCAGCTGTTGATCTCTATTAAGTACAGTCCCATCACTCGTTACTGGTGGATTGTGTTGGGTTATTGGGTCTTTTTTCCTTCCTATGTGGATAAATAAAGCCCAATTTGGACCAACCCACTTTTGCCCATTGGCCCATTACTATGGGCATATATATTGATATTTTTAGGTCTTATTCAACATCACAAAAAGAGAGTTTTCAGTAGCCAAAGAGAGAAAAACAAAACTCATTTCCGCACCTAAATTTCAGCCACAGCTGTCAACTTCAAATTGCGATTTCCGCTTCGTTTCTTGTCCGATTAAGCTGATTTTTGGACTGCTTGTTCCTCTCATCTCAATCTTTGATTAGGAACTGACGGAGCTTGATTTGGTGGCCTGTAGCTCCTGTTCTTCATTCCCGAACAGTAACTGCGTTTTTATTTCTCTAGTGTTTGATGTTGTGGTTTATGTATTGTTTCTTGTTTTTTGGAACTTGTTTTGTGGCCATTTTGGAGGACAATATTGTAACTCTTTGGTGATTATAGTGGAGGTTTTGGTCCCGTGATTTTTTACTCTTCACACTGAAGAGGTTTCCACGTAAATCTTGTGTCTCGTGTGATTGCCTTTATTCTTATCTTGTTTCATTTGGTTGATTTGTTTGCTGTATATTATTTTATTTTTCTTGGCTTTATTTGTCTCCTCTTGGTTCAAGTTGAAAGGGAAAGTTTAGTCTTGGGTATTTTCCGCTTCTACCCTGTCGGGCTCTTTGATTGTGTGCCGGTCTTTCCTAACAGATTGATCATTGACATGCACAGGACCCTAATAAGCTTTTTATAGTACCCAATAACCTCATCTGCTATTTGTGTTGGTGGAATAAGCATCATTCTTGCAGAATTTTTTAACATGTTTATAATCATAATAATTAAATGATTTGATAATGTTAAAATTTATTATAGATTGATGATGTTGAAAAATTAAGCTCAAATTAGTCAATTTTAATACTTCTTGGAAGAGACCTAATTATAAGAGCATCAAAAATATTATCTAAGCTTATTAATTAAGTCAAATTCTTACGCTGATTAATTCATCATTAGATCGACGAGAATATTGACAGATGATGAAAGAAAATAGCAAAGTATACAATATGATCTGGTCCAAACTTTATGGAAATAATTCTTAAAAGTATAACTCCCAAAGAAGGATAACATCATTTTTTTTTTTTCCAAAAGAAGATCAACATCAATTTTTTGATTTTTTCTATAATGATGTTGTTTATCTGCATACTTTTTTGCTTCTATATATATAACAAGATATTGTTATAAATAATACATAGTATAACATGATAACATAAAATCAGTTTAAAAAAATGATCGTTATAGAAAATATTATTATTTAAAATAATTTTATAAGGAGGTCTGATTGTACAATCACTACGAAGAAGCTTCAAGCTCATATCGGGTGGGGGACGACAATTGAACTCTGTCAGATTGAATCTCCATTTTTGGTAGAGACTAGAGAGGTTGAGTATAAATCAATTGATAGTAGGTGTTGTGGTTTATGTATTGTTTCTTGTTGTTTGGAACTTGTTTTGTGGCCATTTTGGAGGACAATATTGTAACTCTTTGGTGATTATAGTGGAGGTTTTGGTCTTCACACTGAAGAGTTTTTCACGTAAATCTTGTGTCTCGTGTGATTGCCTTTATTCTTATCTTGTTTCATTTGGTTGATTTGTTTGTTGTATATTACGCTATTTTTCTTGGATTTATTTGTCTCCTCTTGGTTCAAGTTGAGAGGGTCAACTATGGCAGTGACTGAGGGGGACTTGTTCTATGATAAACAAATGACTTCAAACCTCAGGGCATCCAAAAGAGGTGAACCTGAGAAGAGCAGTAAGAGTAAGCGTTCAAGTACTGGTGCTATGACCTTAAAAGTGGAAGATCCTCCCCTGGTTCGAATCACCCTGAATGAAGAGTGGGCGAACAAGATGCAAAACATATCATAAATGTTGAATTCTAAAAAAGAGGGGGGGCCCTTCCCGCGTATGCACCTTTATTTATATTCTTTCTATTTTACAATTACCAATGGAGAATCTTTCTAAAAAAATCTCTCTGGCAAAACGCAATTCGTCGAGGAAAGGGAAAGTTTAGTCTTGGGTATTTTCCGCTGATACCCTGTCGGGCTCTTTGATTGTGTGCCGATCTTTCCTAATAGATTCATCATTGACATTTGTTCTGCACAGGACCCTAATAAGCTTTTATAGTACCCAATAACCTCATCTGCTATTTGTGTTGGTTGAGTAAGCATCATTCTTCCAAAATTTTTTAACATATTTATAATCATAATAATTAAATGATTTGATAATGTTAAAATTTATTATAGATTGATGGGATAAATTAAGCTCAAATTACTCAATTTTAATACTTCTTGGAAGAGACCTAATTATAAGAACATCAAAAATATTATCTAAGCTTATTAATTAAGTCAAATTCTTACGCTGATTAATTCATCATTAGATCGACGAGAATATTGACAGATGATGAAAGAAAAATAGCAAAGTCTACAATATGATCTGGTCCGAACTTTATGGAAATAATTCTTAAAAGTATAACTCCCAAAGAAGGATAACATCATTTTTATTTTTTCCAAAAGAAGATTAACATCAATTTTTTGATTTTTTCTATAATGATGTTGTTTATATGCATACTTTTTTGCTTCTATATATATAACAAGATATTGTTATAAATAATACATAGTATAACATGATAACATAAAATCAGTTTAAAAAAAAAATGGTCGTTATAGAAAATATTATTATTTAGAATAATTTTATAAGGAGGTCTGATTGTACAATCACTACGAAGAAGCTTCAAGCTCATAGCTTCAAGCTCATAGCTTCAAGCTCATATCGGGTGGGGGACGACAATTGAACTCTGTCAGATTGAATCTCCATTTTTGGTAGAGACTAGAGAGTTTGAGTATAAATCAATTGATAGTAGGAATGATTTCTCGCTACGAACTTCCACTTCCTTCGTCTACCGCTGGTAAATACTTCGGGCAATCTCTTCGAAGCTCCGATTAACCTTGCGACGTTTGGGTGATCAAGCTTGTGCCATATAGAAACTTCTTGTGTGAAAGCCTTTGTTAGAGTTGCCCTTCATTTTTCTCGCTCAGATCAAGTATTTTAACCACAACTTGTTTTCCGTCATAGACACCTTTGTAAACTGATCCGTACGCCCCTTTAGCAATAAACTTGCTGATTTTAAGCTTCTTGGGATCCAACTCCCGTTCTTCGACGACCTTCGTGACTTCAGCCTTTGAGCACTCTTCAAACCCTTTTTCATTATTTTCGCCAAAAATTCGAGCCAAATGATTATCAAGTTGCTCGTCCATTCTTCTCAAATCTATCTCTGCTTTAATTTGATTTTTCGCCATAACAACATACAATTGATTGGATCCAAAACCTAAACCTCACTCACTCACACGTAGTAGTAATATATATCTATAAGCCTTTGTTGAAATATTTATTGGATTATCATTTCAAAGTAGGATGAGGAAACAAAAGGAATTTGGTATTTATTTAATTCACGTCTAGTTAGCATTTATTTTTCCTAATTCATATTAGAGTAGATTTTGTTTGTCCCAATTAATTTAATTTGGTAACTTATTTAATTCCATTAAGAAAAATCCGTTTTCTCATACTAGAAATAGCAAGTTTTATACAGACTAACTAGGGAAAAATTGGTAAAAGAATACATTTCCAAAACTATTGTCATATACCCATTAATTTATTTATTTTTAATTTAATTTTAGGGTTAGGGTGTAAAAATGGGGAAAAGTTGAAAAAAATGAGGCCCACACGTGGGCCAAGGGACCATTTCATCATTTTTCCAACTTTGCAAATTTAATATAATACACATAACAATCTCTACTTATTTCAATATAAAAAAAAAACTCTCTCTCCTCTTCAATTCTCTCCCAACTCCCGCTTTCGAGAACCCTGCTCCCAAAAACGCCATTTTCGTTTCTTCTTCTCCAGCTGTTAAGGGCTCGTTGTTTCTTCGTAAGGTTAGTTAAAATCAAGTTTCAATCATTTCTAGATCCATTTAAACGGGTTTCTTTGCGAATCGATTCGTAGTGATGTAGAAAATTTATTTTTTTTCGAATTTGGTTTATTAAGTAGTTAAAAAATGAGAATTTTATAGGTAATGAGTTTGATTTTGAAGCAATGGTTGAGGTTTTATGCGGTATTTTTGACAGATTTTTTCGTCGATCACGGTGTTGAATTTTGAAACTTTTGTTTAGGAGTTTTGGTTTAGTTCTGATTTTTTCTTAGTAATGAAGTGTTGAATGGTGGGATAATTGTTATTTCAAGAGTTATTTTGGCATTTTGATTCGAACAGTGATTTGATTCTGTCTGTAAACCCGTGGTCTATCCGTAGACCCGTGGTATATGAAATGAGAATGCCCTAGATTGAAATCAATTTTTAGACGGATGAAAATCTTTTAAAATATGATTGCTGAAATAGTAAAAATTGAAAGATTAATAGCTAATTAGTTTGATTAGGTGCACTAATTTGATTTTTAGCAATTGTTGTGTTTTGATACTGCATGTTGGATTTTGGTTCAATTATTGTATGTTTGTGTAGTAAACTATTTAATGGTGGGGTATTTCTTTTTTTTTTTTGTGTGTGTGTGTGGGGGGGAGGTTCATTTGAGCATTGAGTTATTTCCGTTGACAGACTTGTGGTTTATGAACTGAAAAATGAGATATTTGTTCTGCAAGTGTAGATTGTGTTGAAAATGGCTAAAAAAGAAAATTTATGAAAGTTAGGGTACTATTTGTTCTGCAGCTTTCAAAAAGGCATGTGTTGAACTGTTTATGAACTGTTGAGTTTGGGTACTGTTTCTCAACACTCATCGAAGTTGCGGAATTTGTTGATACCTTGTGTCTTAGATTTACGAGCTCCAGTACTGTGATTTATAATAGTATATAATCTGAGAATTTAACCCTCAATCAATCAAAACTTTAAATTTTCATATTATATTTTTCATGAATTCTTACTTGCTTTAACTTTAAAACTTTCCTTGAAGGGACAGACACAAAGATGAACTCACGTTTTGAAGTTTAAGAATTTTTACTTCCTACGGTAATCTAAAATTAATATATATTTCCTTTGTTAAATATTAATCACTGTATTTCGCTTTCCGACAGTCAATTTAGGTGAACATTGACTAGTATTTTAGATTATATTCTCTCATCAAATTGACATGCAAAAGGCTTCAGCTTGGAGTATTTATCATTTAGTTTTTTGAACACTAAATTTTAAATATAAAATATTGAGTTAATCTAATTTAACATTACTTTGAGAATTATTTAAATCGACTTTAAAAAAGGAAAACATGATAGCTAATTTAAGACAATTAAAGTAGAAATAACTGGATCCACAATAATTATCATCCTAACTTAGCTTAGTACGTTAAAAATGTTTAAAAAGAAGTAAAAAGACACTTTTATTATATGCATGGACTCCATAAATTATATATATTGATACCAATGCTTTGATTCTTTCCTTATTTGTTTTTTCTGTTCTTGTTTTACTCGTGCTTAATTGAAAATATTACTAAAAATAAGAATTATCATTTTTTAGATTAAAAAAACACTTGAAGTTTTAGAAAAAATCAAATCCAAGAAAAGAGTGGACAAAGAAAAAGATAATTTATAATGAAATATAAGAAAATAATAACATATGTTACGAGAGAGCAAGTAATCGTATATTTTATTTTAACGCCTTTATATTGATATAATTAAAATATGGTAATTCTTATTTTTAGTATAATGTTTACATTAGGCACCGGTAAAATAAGGAAAAAAACTAAGAAATTGGTCTCTATATACGCAATGGAGTATTACATTATATGCATATAACAAATTGAGTTAGGCTTCTTCAATATTAACCTGAGTTCTCTTTCACTTTGAGTTGATTAGTTATTTACTTTTTTTTTTTTCCTTAAGACTTACAGTCTTACAGTAATGTTGCTCTTCTAATTTGTTCATTAATTCCTCACCTTTTCATCTACGTCCGTTTACAATTATAACTCTCTTTTTTGACTTATTGTTCTCTTACATTGAATATATTTGCTACATTAATGTAGTTTCAAAAAAGGGTGTTATTTTATAATCGTAAGGAAAGAATAATTTTTACAATGTTCGATATTTTGATTTAGATTTTCATTAACTTTGTTACTTCTTCATTCAACAGTGGTTCATTCTAGTTTGATACTATACTATAAATGCGAGAATGTCATCCTCAAAAACCAAAGCAATTGACAAGAACTTGGAGAAGTTGGTAGATACGAGAGAACAAATACGTAAACAAGAAATCAACCTTCGAAATTCTAATGTGCAGCAAGAAAGTGTGACAGATAGATATGAGGCTACACGTGATCTTTGGAAGTTAAAGGACAAGGAAGACAAGCAGGAAGACCAATTGGAGAAAAAAGGAATTACTAAAAGAATGATATAACCTATTTATTTATTTATTTATTATCTTTTAGTTATCAATAAAACATTTAGATGCTGCTAATTACGTTCAAGGATATGTTTAAGTTGTAGGATTTTCGAGATTTGTTACTAGCTAGGAGTTTATGTTTTATATATATTTACGTCATTGCCTTTTATTTTGCTGTTCTATATTTATTATTTATGATTTCTGGATCGCAATACTTGATTTGAGCAACAAAAAGAGAGAGTTATATTAACTAAGTCTTTCACGTAAAAAGTTTCTATATTACACAATGTACATTACCCAAATATTACAAAGTTAATCAGAGTCTACAATAGTATCATTATTAGTAACAAATTCACAAAACAATACAAAACACCTCAAGCTTAATAATCACTCTTTAGGTAGAAATTTAGAAATATCTTCATACATCAAACCAAAATAAAAAAATCCATAAAGCTCTCTAAGAACAAGTATGTCATGTATTTATTAATAGTTATATAACTCTAGTCTCTTGGCGATGAACTCCTTCGTGGGAAAATCTAATATTATCTATAATATATAAGGTTCAATATTTTGATAAATGTATATATAAAAAACGATGATTCTTCTTCAATGAAAATTCTAATGGGAATGTTTGGGATTGTTGGAATAGAAGGCATTGGAGGCCATGACAATTTTGGTATAGTAGTGAGAATTGTTGGCAAAGATGGCAATGTAGTTAGGGGATTTGCTGCCAAAAAGGCCATTTTGAAAACTATTTTGCCAAATAGACACAAATTTTTACAAATTTGTCATAAACCCACTTTAATCCACATCATCACTAATTTTTCCAACTCAACAAATTCACCCACAAGTTTTATAATAATTCACTTTAATCCAATATTTTCAACTTAATAAATTCACTCACAAGTTTCTAATAATTCTCCTCAACCCACTCTATCATCCACCATTATATATAAAATATATTAGGTTTTCAAAAATAATTAAAAAATATCCAATAGCTTAAAATAGAAGATTCCATTCTCCTCCGATTCCGACTACTTTTTCGATGTTATTTTCCAGTGATCAACTCTAAATCAGTCCACAAAGATCATAAGCTTGTCTGTTGCATCCATTGTTACCCCATTTATTTGTTATCTTCTCAAACACACTTTTCACCATTGTTAAAAAGTTTTAAATCACTCACATTTCTCAAAACCACTTTAGAAAGTACATTACAACAGCTTAGGCGACTCCAAGTTCATTTCTCTATTCCATAAACCCAACGACCGTTGATTTGAAGCAATATTTGCAATTTTAAGATTTTCGTACGGATACCTTCCCAGTCATCGACTACTCATCGTCAGTCATCGACCGTGCATATATTCCAATCTAGACCATAAGCATAATCGACCATCTACCAAAGCATAATTCTAGAATATCTATTGCAGGATTTGTTATGATTTCTGGTGATTTCATGGGAGAATAGGTGGAGACTTCCAAATGTTGAAAATGGAGCTCTTTTACCAAGGTGACACTGTCCATTCCTATTTAATTTTATATATACACAATATAAATATATGTCCTTGTTTAAAACAATCCATTTCCAATTACTTAATGTTCCAATTTGAAACATCTCAAAATGTAAAATAAGTACTTCAATTTATCTCCCTTTTACAGTAATCAAACTAATCCTTTATTAGTTGATAAATGATAAATGAAAAATGAAAATGATTTATCAAATTTCCAATTAAATTTTATATATCCACAAAATAAATATGTCCTTATCTGAATAATGCATTCCCAATTACTTAATGTTTGAATTTGAAACATCTCAAAATGTAAAATAAGTACTTCAATTTATCTTCTTCTTCTTCTTTTTTTTTTTTTTTTTTTTTACAATAATCAACCTAATCCTTTATTAATTGATAAATGATAAATGAAAAATGATTTACTGAATTTCCAATTTAATTTTATACATACACAAAATAAATATATCTCCTTAACTAAATAATCCATTTACAATTACTTAATGTCCAAATTTGAACATTCCAAAGTGTAAAAATAAGTACTCCAATTTATCTTCATTTTACAGTAATCAAACTAATTCTTCATTAGTTGTTAAATAATAAATGATTTATCGAATTTTGAATTTAATTTTGTTCATACACAAAATAAATATGGACTTATCTAAATAAATCATTCCCAATTACTTAATGTCCAAATTTGAAGCACCTCAAAATGTAAAAATAAGTATTCCAATTTATCTCCTTTTTATAGTCAAACTAATCTTTTATTAGTTGATAAATAATAAATGATTTATTGAATTTCCAATATAATTTTATTTATACACCAAATAAACATGCCCTTATCTAAATAATCCATTCTCATTTCCCATTACTTAATATCCAATATTAACAATCTCAAAATGTAAAAATGAGTATTCCAATTTATCTCCTTTTTATAGTCAAGCTAATCTTTTATTAGTTGATAAATGATTTATTGAATATCCAATTTAATTTTATTTATACAACAAATAAATATGCCCTTATCTAAATAATCTATTCTCATTTCCCAATTACTTAATGTCCAAAATTGACCATCTCAAAATGTTGTTATGAGTATTCCAAAATAGACCCTTGAAAAATTTATTCAATTTCCAATTTAATCTTGTATATATATATTTCAAAAGGAATTATTTCAAGATGTAAAATAGCTTATACTGAGATTAGTTATTTGATCTTTTCTTCCAAGGATCCTTATTATCTCGAGACCTTTTCTTTTGGCCCTTTACAAAAATATTGTTGAATTCACATAGCTCTGCAAGCACTTCTATATTCGACAAAGGAAATTGTAGTGTTATTTTTATTTCATGTTTCCTAATCAAATGAGTCATTAGTACTAAATAATTACATGAAGTAGTAGTAGAAATAAAATGGGTTAGAGTAAAAGTATAATTAATAATGTTAGTTTAATAAAATACACCTCTAATTATCAATATCTTATGAGGCGTGCTAGTTTAACATAAACTAGTAAAATGAAACAACAGAAATACAAAATAAACCCTTTATAAAGATTAAAAAATTCCAATTTTGTCCATATCGACCCAAAATCATCCATAAAACTAAAAAAATCAATATTTTTCCAATTTTGTCACTTTTTCACCTCTAATTATTATTATTTTTCGGAACGTGCTAGGTTAATAGAACCAAATAAAATAAAACAATAGAAATACAAAATAAACCCTTTACAGAAATCAACAAATTTTCAATTTTATCCATATTCAAAATCACTCATAAAACAAAAAACTATTTATTTTTAAATTTTTCCTATATGCAAAATCATCCATGACAAAAAAATTCAAAAATTTCCAATTGTGTCCTTTTCCCCACCTTTTCAAACAAACGCCTTTATATATGCCACCTTTTCAGTAGTTTCATTTCATTCTTTACTACAACAAAACAACAAACAAGCTCTTTACAACAAAAACAAACAAACAATAATCATGAATCCACAGTTCCAACATTATTTGAATTTATCTAAAAGTTTTCTTGTTCTATGAAAGTTTCAAGAATGTCGTCAATACGCCATTAGAGCCAGAGAAATCGATCCAAATCACTCTGAGGTACTAGAAATAATTGTGATCACTGATATATTAATGCTCCCTGAGAGCATTAACGGACAGTCGAATTACTATGCTATCCTTAACGTTCCAAACTACAGTGATGATCAACCAGTTATGTTGAACAATTTTAAGAGTATGATGGAGTTTTTGAGATCGAATACGAGAGATTATTGTCGTTTGGCTAATGAGGCTTTTATGCTTGTAATGAGAGCTTACGGAGTTCTAGCGAATCCGAGTGATAAGGTTCGATTTGATGATGAGTTGAGGAATGCGGTAAATGATGGGAGGTCTGTGAGTATGAACCCGATGGGTGGTGAGGGTACGTTGGAAAGTGCGAGCTTTTTCGACTTGTCGGAGATGTCCGGGTTTGGAGATGGGTTGAATACTATGGAAATAGGAGGGAACTTTTTGAACCAGACGCAGATGGACCATTCTAATGATGGGTTGCTTCAGAGCATGTTGAACCTGACCCGTTTAAATGATGGGTTGCTTGAGAGCATGTTGAACCCGACCCGTTCAAATGATGTATTGCTTGAGAGCATGTTGAACCCGACCCGTTCAAATGACGGGTTGCTTGAAAACATGTTGAACCCGACCAGAATGACCCATTTGGATGATGGCGTGGGAGATCTTCAAACCTGACTACGATCCAGACCCGCTTGGATGATGGGGCTGGGAGCTCTTCTAACCCGACTCCGATCCAGACACATTTGGAGAACTTTTCAAACCCGACCCGGGTGATCCGTTTGGTGATGGGGGTTGGACCTTATCAAGTAGGACCTCGATGAGCAGTTTGGGAGATGGTGCGAGCACTTGTGAAACAATTCCTATCGTGGCCATGAAAAAAAGTAGGAACATTTTGAACCAGATGGAGAAGATCCGTGTTATGGCATAAGAAGTTTTGATGATAGATAGATAAATGAAACATGTTGTGCAAAGCTGGTCCATACAAGTGAAACTGCTTCGGACATATGGAGTGCATATTATTACATAAAGCTGTCAACACATGGATAAGCAAAGGATGTTCACACGGCTATATGAAGATAATTGGAGCAGTTAGAATTTGAGTATATCAAGAAGTCTATAAGGCAAAAGGATAAACCAAAAGAGTCCTACTTAATTTAGAAGAAGGTGAGATGGTTATAAAAAGGAGTGAGCTACTTGAAAGAGTCCTACATAAGATACAAGTAAAGAAGAAAAAGGACTGTATCTGAGGGAGAATATATAGAAGACAAGATGCATTCAAATAATTCACTCATGCACAGATAAGAAAATCAACAATCAGCAAAATCGTTCACCAACTTGAAGAAGAACCTAGTTCTTACTTAGTATGTTTTAGACTGCTTGTAATAGGAAAGTTCTTGAGTTGTAATGAGTAAATTGTTCTAGTCCCAGTATTATATAAACTGAGTTAGGAATCACGTCTTCAAGTTAGGAAACTCGAAGACTTGGGAACACTTATCTTGGGAAGATTTGTGTTTTTGTAGTAATAGGAGTTAGAAGTTTTAATTCCTTGTTTACAAGAAGTCTTGTAATTGTGTTGATTGTTGAGGCTCAAAGTTATAGTGAAGATTGGGGTTAAATCCTGTAGAGGTACAAGTCATGATTCTTTTATACCTTTTTGAGACGGCTGTTTTCCACATAAAAATTACAGTGTTCAGTTTTTACTTCTGTGAACCACATATACTTACTTGTTCCACAGATAGGCAATCAGTAGGGATCATACTTTAACAAGTGGTATTAGATCCGGTTATCTTAAATAAGCTTTTCACCTAAGATCAGGTCATTATGATGAATTTCGTACCTCCTACTGGTCACAGTGAAGGTCAATCCACTACTAGACCCCCACTCTTTGATGGTACTCATTTCATCTGGTGGAACGCCAGGATGGAGATGTTTATTCAAGGAGAATACTATGAATTATAGGATAGGATTTCTGAAGGTCCTACTATCCCTATGAAGACAAAAAATGGTGTGCAAGTCAAGAAAATAAGGAGTGAGTTTACTGCTGATGATCTTTTGGCTTTAAAGAAAAATGCTAAGGCCAAGAATATCCTAGTCTGTGGTCTAGGACCTGCTGAATACAATAGAATATCTACCTGTACCACTGCTAAGCAAATATGGGATGCCTTAGTAAATGCCCTTGAAGGTACCTCTGAGGTAAGGAAATTTAGGATCTCTCTCCTTTTTACTGAATATGAAGCATTTAAGATGAAGGAAAATGAATCCTTGCATGATATGATGACAAGACTTACTACTCTAACAAATGATTTAACCTCCTTGGGAAAAGTCATCACTGAAGAAGAACAAGTAGAGAAGGTTCTGAGGGTGCTACCAAAGTCAAAATGGAATGTTAAAGTCAGTGCAATCAGGGAAGCAAATAAGGATCTCACAGGTATGACTTTGGATGAACTAGTAGGAATCTTAAGAACCTATGAAATGGAAGTTGATGGAATTAAGGAATAGAAGGCTTCTAAAAAAATCTTTGCCTTGAAGGCTTCTGATAGTGATGAAGAGATTGAACTGGATAAGGAACAAATTGCCTTCATAATAAAAACATTCAGCAAGTTTTTTAAGAAGAAGAAGGGAACAGGTAGCAAGAAGCGTTCCAATGACAACCCAAATGGATGTTACAAGTGTGGTAAGACTGATCATCAAATCAGAGAATGTCCTCTCTGGGAAATAGAATAGAGGAAGGAAAAAGTCGAAAAAGAACAAAAGGCCAGGAGGAAGGAAAAGGAAGAACATGCCATGATAGCTGCATGGGGATCTGACTCTGATAATGATGATGATGGAGTTGATGAGACAACATTTATGGATTTTGGAGACTCAGACATTGAGGAAGAAGATGATGCTTCTGAGGTAAGTTTTCTTGAACTAAAAGAAAAACTGCATCTTTTTTCTAAAACTCAACTTGTTTCCTTGATGGGTGATTTAATTTAAAATTTCCAAGAATTAACTTCTGATAGGGTTGAATTGTTCAACAGTTTTGCAAGTCTTAAATTTGATTTCATTGACTTGAAAGTTTGCAACTAAAATGTTGACAAAGAAAATTGCACTCTCAAGGAACAAATTACACTGCTTGAGTCCTCAAATAATGATCTTAAGTCTGAAATCCTTAAACTTACTCTCACTGACCATGGAAAAAAGGCCATAAGTAAAGAACAAGAAAATGCTGAACTTGAGTTAACTAAGTACAAACAAGAATGCTATGACTTGACTGAAAAGATGGATAAGATGAGTCATGACATAACAAGATTAAAATTTGATCTAGAATAGTCAAAAAGATGGAAAAATTCTTCAAGAATTGTTCATCCGCTTGGTAAAAGAAATCACAATGAAAATGCAGGCTTGGGTTTTTATAAAAAAACTGATAATCTTCAAGACTTATGCTATATTTGTGGAAATCTTGGACATCCTGCTACTAAATGTCCTATGGATGCTAAAAGCAGATATCGAAGTCTGAACCTGGCAACCAAACTTTTTTAGACCAAGAAAACAAGCACTAAAATTAGTCTAAGAAATAAGTCAGTCTACTTGCTTCCTGCTTGGACTAGAAGGAATTTAATTCATCCTTTTACTAACAAAACAGGACCCAAGCTTGTCTGGGTTCCTAAGTCTAACCATTGATTTCTTTTGTAGAAGAAGGTGAAGGGAAACAAAAGGCATTGGTACCTAGATAGTGCTTGATCAAGACATATGACTGGTGACAAGAAAAAGTTCCTTTCACTCTCCAAAATAGATGGTGGAGGAGTCTCTTTTGGAAATGGAAAAAGAGGAATCATAACTGGAGTTGGAAAAATTGGCTCATTTAAGTCAAAAGATTTGGAGGATGTTTATCTTGTGGAAGGACTGAAGCATAACCTGCTAAGCATTTCACAATTGTGTGACAAAGGTAATAAAGTAATTTTCACTGCTGCAGGTGTTAAAGTCAAAAGGATGGACACCAATGAAATTGTGCTTACTGCAAGGAGATACATGAATGTATACAAAGCAGACATAATGGAAATACCAGGACCTGAGTTGACTTGTCTAAGTGCAATAGAAACTGATCCCCTCCTTTGGCACAGAAGACTTGGACATGCAAGTCTGAAACAACTGAACATACTTTCCTTCAAAGACATGGTATTGGGACTACCCAAGACCAAGTTTAAGGAAGAAAAGTTATGTAGTGCATGCATAAGGGGGAAGTAGGTAAAATCCTCTTTCAAGTCAAAGAACCATGTTAGTACTACCAAATGTCTTGACCTGGTTCATATGGACTTGTGTGGACCAATGATACAACAAAGCAGAGGTGGAAAAAGGTATATTTTTGTAATTGTTGATGATTATTCCAGGTTCACCTGGACTTTGTTTCTAGCCTCTAAAGAAGATGCCTTTGATGTCTTTGAAATCTTCATTAAGAAAATAGAAAAGAAACTGGGCACTTCATTAGTTTCCATAAGGTCTGACCATGGAACAAAATTTGAGAATGCAAAATTCTTAGATTTTTGTTTCATAACTTCTCAGCTCCTAAAACTCCATAAAAAATGGAGTGGTGAAAAGGAAAAACAGAACCTTGGAGGATATGGCAAGAACAATGATGCTTGCAACAAATGTTGCCAAAAACCTATGGGCTGAGGCAATAAGTACTGCAGCATATATCACAAACAGATGCATAATCAGACCCTTGTTAGAAAAGACTCCCTATGAATTACTAAAAGGTAGAAAGCCTAACATTTCTCACTTTAGAACTTTTGATTGCAAATGTTTCGTACATAATAATGGTAAGGATAATTTGAGAAAATTTGATGCCAAAAGTGATAAGGTAATCTTTTTAGGTTATTCACTTCTTAGTAAGGCTTACAGAGTTTTAAACAACAGAACTAACTGTGTTGAAGAAAGAATGCATGTGATTTTTGATGAGTTTTGTGTTAAGACTAACCTGCAGGAAGAAAGCGACACTGAGGAACAGGTTACACAACATGTTCCATCGACTGAAACAGTCAAACTTGGGGGCACTTTCACAGGGGGAACTGAAGCTGAAGGCACAATGTTAGGGAGAACTGAGCCATCAACTGCTTCACATCAGAACATTAACAGTGATTCAAGCAACTCACTAGGCTTGATCCCAAAAGGATACAAGTATCAAGGTTCTCACCCCATTAAGAATGTACTTATTGATCTCACTTCTGGAATCACCACAAGATTTGGATTGAGAAGTATGTGTGCATTCAAGGCATTCCTGTTAGAAATAGAGCCAAAAAAAGTAAGTGAGGCATTGCTTGGATCATAGCTATGCAGGATGAATTGAGTCAGTTTGAGAGAAGCAAAATATGACATTTAGTTCCTCTTTCAAGAGATAGATCAGTCATTGGGACTAAATGGGTGTACAAAAATAAAGTTGATGAGCATGGAACAGTCACAAGAAACAAGGCAAGACTGGTGGTTCAAGGATACAACCAAGAAGAAGGAATTGACTTTGATGAGACTTTTGCTCCTATAGAAAGACTTGAAGCCATAAGATTGCTGGTTGATTTTTCCTCTTACATGGAGTTTATTTTGAACCAGATAGATGTGATGAGTGCATTCCTAAATGGCATTCTAAAAGAAGAGGTTTATGTGAAGCAACCTCCAGGATTTGAATGTAGAGAGTTTCTAGATCATATGTACAAGTTGGATAAGGCTTTGTATAGGTTGAAACAAGCACCAAGGGCCTGGTATGAGAGATTATCCAAGTTTCTGCTGGAGCATGGACACTTAAGGTGTGGTACTTACAGACAATTAAGGATGTGATTGGACAAGTGAACCATGCTATGTTACCTGATGCTATGAGACGTGCAGAAAACCCAATGCAGAAGTTACGAAATGCCTTAGAGGCAAAGTAGGGTGAGCTGGAGGTTGCATAGGCTGCATTGGAGGCTACCCAGGCTATTTATGAAGATGGAAAAATGGCTCTTAAAGCTCAAATTACTTCCCTCACAGCTACTTTGGAGAAGGAAAGAACTGAAAATGCTGCTATCATTCGATCGTTGACCTCTTTTAACCCCTCTACCTCCTCAAAATAAACTCCTCCTTCATCCCTTAGGTTTTTTTTCTTTCTTCTTTGCTTCTTCCTGGTCCACCTTGTTTCTGTTTTTGGACTTACTAGATAATGATAATTGTATCTGTTTTTGTGCATGAAATGGAATTTTTTTTGGCTTCACTTGATCTACTTCTGTTTAATTCGATGCTTAGCTATCTCTTCTTCTGACTCTTGCTTGTTTTAGTGATATCCCCAGTGGCCATGGATTATTACACAGTTTTTCACTTATTGGCTCAGCTTTTCGATGATGTCAAAAGGGGGAAGTAAGATTATACAATGCTTATAACTCAACTAATCTAACCTGTTTCATTCTACTGTGATCCTTTTATTTAATTTCTTATTGAGTATGTCAGGTTCTTTGTAATACTGTGCTGATAAGTTTGTTATCATCAAAAAAGGGGAATTTGTTAGGGCATGAGAAGTTTTAATGATAGACAGATGAATGAAACATGTTGTGCAAAGCTGGTCATACAAGTGAAACTGCTTCGGACATATAGAGTGCATATTATTACATAAAGCTGTCAACACATGAATAAGCAAAGGATGTTCACACGACTATATGAAGATAATTGGAGCAGTTAGAGTTTGAGTAGATCAAGAAGTCTACAAAGCAGAAGGATAAAGCAAAAGAGTCCTACTTAATTTAGAAGAAGGTGAGATGGTTACAACAAGGAGTGAGTTACTTGAAAGTGTCCTACAAAAGATACAAGTAAAGAAGAAAAAGGACTGCATCTGAGGGAGCATATATAGACAACAAGCTGCATTCAAATAATTCACTCATGCACAGATAAGAAAATCAACAATCAGCAAAATCGTTCACCAACTTGAAGAAGAACCTAGTTCTTACTTAGTATGTTTTAGACTGCTTGTAATAGGAAGGTTCTTGAGTTGTAATGAGTAAATTGTTCTAGTCTCAGTATTCTATAAACTGAGTTAGGAATCACGTCTTCAAGTTAGGGAACTCGAAGACTTGGGAACACTTATCTTGGGAAGATTTGTGTTTTTGTAGTAATAGGAGTTAGAAGTTTTAATTCCTTGTTTACAAGAAGTCTTGTAATTGTGTTGATTGTTGAGGCTCAAAGTTATAGTGAAGATTGGGGTTAAATTCTGTAGAGGTACAGGTCGTGATTTTTTACACCTTTTTGAGCCGGGTGTTTTCCACGTAAAAATTACTGTGTTCAGTTTTTACTTATGTGAACCACGTATACTTACTTGTTTCACAGATAGCCAATCAGTAGGGATCATACTTTAACAATCCGTTTAGATGATGGATCAGGTGCAAGCTCTTCTAACCCGACAAAGAGGACCCGTTTAGATGATGGATCATGTGCAACCTCTTCGAACCCGACCAGGAATACCTGTTCGGATACATTTTGGACTAGGTGTCCTTACTGTTACCATATGTATGAGTTTTTGAAGGATTACAAAGGTTGTTCTTTTCGGTTTCCGAATGAGAAATGTAAAAGAGAATGGCAAGCGCTTCCGATTATAGGCCCATCTCCGCCACCCGAGGTGGCAGATAAAGGTGAGTATATTTTCTCTGATTTCTCTACTTTGGGTACACAAGGCAACTATTTATTGTCACCTTTTTTCAAGAAGAAGGACGATGTTGAGTACATTGAAATTTCTTCTTCTGATGATGAAGTAGAGGAGGTTGAAAATGAAAGGAAGGAGGAATCTTTACGGGCGGATGATGAATTATTGCAAACTAATGTTGATGAAGTGAATAACAACAATGTGGGGGTTGAAAATACTATTGAGAACAACGACAATGTTTTGGCAAATGATTATATTTTTGATCTGGGTAATGTGTTGTGGCTGGGAGAACAGTCTAATGAGAACTACAACAATGTTTTGCCAAATGATGATTTTGACATGGATAGTGTGTTGTGGCCGGGAGAACAGGCTAACGAGAACAACAACAATGTTTGGGCAAATGATGATTTTGATATGGGTAATATGTTGTGGGGAGAACAGGCTAACGAGAACAACGACAATATTTGGGCAAACGATGATTTTGATATGGGTAATGTGTTGTGGGGAGAACAAACTAATGAAAACAACGACAATGTTGTGGCAAATGACATGGGTAATGTGTTGGGGGGAGAAAAGGCCAATGAGAACAATAATGCTGAGGGAAATGGTAATGCCGGGGGAGAAAATACTCAGAATAATAATGATGATGAGTTTCAAGATGGTTCGGATAAGGGGGCTCAAGATCTTGATGCATTGTTCCGTTGAGCAAAAAGTTTAGAAAATTTTCACCTTTGTTAATATGTTTTAGTACTATATAAAGTTTTAGAAAGTATATACTTTACTGTAGCTAAAATAGGGTTTTGGAATAGGTGGATATTTCTTGTAGTGAATAGTGATTGGATTCTTTATTGATCAGAAGAGGTAAATATGACTCAAAATTGTAAAGAATGTACATGAAGCTTCATTTTCATTATTGTTGAGTAACATGAGCAGTTTTTTAGTTATTTTTACTATTTTTGCTGTTTATATTTCTCTGTTTTTCTACTCTCCTGTTTTGTGTAATATTTGTGCTGAGTTCGGGGGTTTTCGGAAATAATCTCTCTACCCCATGGAGGTAGGATAAGGTTTCCGTACATTCCATCCTTCGTCGATCGGTTATGTGTGGAACTGGATATGTTGTGTGATAGCTATCATCGCTTCCATTAAAGTATGTTGAAAAGGACTTGAAACCAATGATAGGTTCTGCGATTTTTTCAAGTCAACATTGTTCACTTTCTGTTGAATACTGTGGACTTCAAAGTAGTAACTTTGTTGTTTACCTTTTTTGTCTGCTATCCTTTCTGTTTCACTGCTGCAGCATTTGCTTCTCTACTTAATGATTAATTGTCATAAATGATCAGCCCTTTAATTTGTTCTTTTAATATATATGTCAAAGACTCAATGGATAGAGTTACGTCCTTGTGTGAGGTTGCATGTACCTTGTAGAATTAGACGAGTGCTTACAAGTTGACCGTAACACCACGATTACGCGAAAAAAATATTCTTGGTTGAATGAGCTTCAAAGTCACAAGATTTGCCAAGACTCAGCTTCTGTTGCAGTTGGTGGCATTTTTGTTATCTTTTGCCACCTAAGAACAATGTTGAGGTTCTTGTCCTTGTTTCCTTCACTTGGATTTTCTACACTGCTTTAAGATGCATGCATTGAAGCAGATAATTTGTCCAATTTGCTATGTGATTTACTTGAGTCCGGGATCTATCGGAAATAACTTTTCTACCTTCTCAAGGTAGGCATAAGACTATAAACACACCACCCTTTCCAGAACCCGCTTGCGGGATTAAATGAATTTACACCGGGTATATTGTTATTGTTCTAATGTTCACTTAGCAAAACTTGCTGCTTGGCTGCATGATACATAGACTTGCTAGAGATCTAAAATTCAAATTAAAAACACAATGACGATAAAAGTACGTACACAGTACTACTACATATGCATTAAAATTAAGAGCTCATAGACTCAACTATATATGAGGAGACTCAGTTATTTCAACACCTGTGTTGGTTGAAGGTAGTAGGTATTTGTTGAATTAGTTGAAGTGCGCGCAAATTACTTGAACAATTATTAATTTGAGGTTTACATAGTTGTAACTTTTCAAGATTTTGAAACGCAACTATTATGGTTGTATATACTATATACTCTGAGAATTTTAACCTTAAATTAAATCTATCGAAACTATAACATAAATCTATAATGTGACTGATTTTCATGTTATATTTTTCTTGAATTCTTTCTTGCTTCAACATTAAACATTCCTTGAAGGGGCAGAAATAATAGTGAATTCATGATTTGAAGTTTAAGAATTTTTACTTCCTATGACTTGTTCATGTGTTTTTTTTCCCTTCATATTTCGTACCTTATAAGGAATGATTGCTAAGTTTGTCTCTCGTTACTAGCTCGCTCGAAAATTAAAAATTACAATCGAAACATAATGACAATAACACTACACAATACTCCATATGAATACAAATTCTGAACTCATAGACTCAAACTCAATGATGAGAATATATTAAATATATGAGGGGACTGAATGTGCTGGTAGAAGGTAGTAGGTATTTTGTAAAATCTTGAAACTTAACTATTATAGTAGTATATACTAGAATTTTAACCCTCAATCTATTCAAACTTTAACATAAATCTGTAATGCTACTATAATTTTAATGTTATTTTCTTTTCTTGAATTCTTATATGCTTCAACGTTAAAACTTTCGCTGAAGGGACACAAGAAAAGACGTGTTCACGATTGAAGTTTAATTAATATTATTCCCTTTGTCATATATTCGTATATTAATTATTATGTATATGTATCCAATACATTTGTCCTTTAATTTTTTGTTTTCTTGTTTACTCATGTCAAGTTGAAAATATTACTAAAAATAAGAATTACCATATTTTATACTAGAGATTAGAGAAGCACTTCATAACATATGTTAAGAGAGAGCAAGGAACGTTTATTTTATTTTTAGGCCTTTATATATATTGATATAAATAGTTTGTATGGTATTTATTTCACTTTTTGTGCTATTATAAATTCAGATTTTCCTTTTTTACTCTCAACTTATTTTTGCTCCTTTTTTTCTTGAAGTTGAATTATCCTAAATTCAGTGTTTTCGAAGGGTGTTTTTCTTTCCTATTATAATTTTTCCCACTAAATATGGTGATTTTTATTTTTAGTATAATTTTACATTAATTGACACTAGTAAAATAAGGAAAAAAAAAGAAATTAGTGTCTATATAAACAATGGAGAATTATTATATGCACATATTGCAACTTGAGTTAGCTAGGCTTCTTGAATATTAACGTAAGTTTCTTTTCACTTTGAGTTGATTAGTTCTTTAATTTGTTTCTTAAGACTTATAATAATGTTGCTCTTCTACTTTGTTAATTAATTCCTCACCTTTTCTTCTACGTAAATTTACAATTATAACTCTCTTTTTGGCTTAGTTTTAAAAGAGTGTGTTATTTTAACGTCGTAGGAAAAGATCTATTTTTATAATGTTTGATTCAATATTTTGGCTTAGATTTTTGTTAACTTTGTTACTTCTCCATTCAACAGTGGTTCAAGCTAGTTCGATACTGTACTACACGCGAGAATGTCATCCTCAAAAAGCAAAACAGTTGAGAAGAACATGAAGAAGTTGGTAGATACAAGAGAACAAATAAGCAGAGCAAGAAAACGACCTTCGAAATCCTAATGTGCAACAAAAAAGTGCAAACGAAAAATACGAAGAGACGTGTGATCTTTGGAAGTTAAAGGACAAGGAAGACAAGCTTGAAGATAAATTGGAGAAAAAAGGAGTTCCTAGCAGAATGATATAACCTATTTATTTATTATTTTTACTTTTAGTTATCAATAAAATGTTTACTCTCCTAGTTATTAAGTTGAAGGATATATTTAGGTTGTAGGATTTTCGTGATTTATTACTAGCAGTTTCAAGTTCTATATA
This sequence comes from Capsicum pubescens, assembly GCA_030864215.1. Lineage (NCBI taxonomy): Eukaryota > Viridiplantae > Streptophyta > Magnoliopsida > Solanales > Solanaceae > Capsicum > Capsicum pubescens. The sequence continues at coordinate 293,627,504 of CM061549.1, forward strand.
TGTTTCCGTCATTTCCTTTTAATCCGTTAGTTCTATATTTATTTATTTAAGAGTATTTATTTATTATATATTCAAATATTAAGTGAACAATCGAACAATAGCATCATTATTAGTAACACATCCACAATACAAAACATTCCTCCCCGAAACCTTGCTTGTAGAATTATATCGAGTATATGTGTTATTGTTGTTTTTGTTGTTCTATTGTTCACTCAGTAGAACTTGCTTTAAATTCTTATTCTTTCTGTTTTGTTGCATAATACACCAGTTGAAGGATACAAAATATCCCAAGCTTAATAATCACGCTTTTGAGGTACAAATTAATAAGAATCTTCAAACTCCACACCAAAATTCAATAAATCCATAAAGTTGTCTCAGAACAACTATGGTCATGTAAAAAAGTTACAATAAACAAATATTTTATAAATAGTGACGTACCACTAGTTGGTGAACCTCTTCGTTGGATGGTGGGTTGCTTTTGCCAAGATTCAGCTTCTGTTCTTGACTCCTTGCATTTGTTGGCCTTTTTGTTATCTTTTGTTAGAAGTTGTCCTAGTTAGTTTCCTTCACTTGGATTTTCTACACTGCTTTAAGATGCGCATGCATTGAAGCAGAGATAATCTGTTTACTTTGCTATTATATGCTTTGCTTGAATCTTGGATGAAAATAACTTTTCTACCTTCTTAAATTTGGAGTAAGGTTGTGTTGTAAATCAGAGTAACAACAGAGAGATATCAATGTAACAGTGAAGAAATGAAGAGCATTGAAAAACAAGGAAGATGAAGAAGAGTAAGAAGGCCTTGACTAGTGTAATATTAGATGATTCTCATTGATCAAAAAACTGACTAGTAGTACACTTAGTAGATGAATATATAGTGGTGCATATTAGCTGATGATCAGCCAGTAGGTTGTTAACTAACTCAACTAACTTGAACAATATAACTAACTTCCTGATAAACTAGTAACTAATTGTGTGAGCTGGCACTTAAGTGATATTAGTGATGTGATTGTATTAATATTAACACTCCCCCTCAAGCTAGGTAGGGTGAAAGATGTCCAGTAGACCTAGCTTGGATTTTAAGTATTCATGTTGAACTTTGGTGCGACCTTTAGTTAAGATATCTGCTGGCTGATCTGTAGTTGCAATGTAGTGAGCTGTCACCAAACCTTGTTGAATTTTTTCCCTTATGAAATGACAATCAATTTTAATGTGCTTGGTTCTTTCATGGTAAACAGGATTTGCAGCTATCTGTAGTGCAGATTTACTATCACTGAATATCTTAACTGGCGTTGTAACTTCCACACCAATTTCTTTTATCAAGCCCAACAACCATGTTAATTTTGAAACAGTTGATGCCATACTCCTGTATTCTGACTCTGCAGAGCTCCTTGACACTACTGCTTTTTTTTTTTTGACTTTCAAGAAACAAGAGAGTCTCCAAATTTGATCAAGAATCCTGTAACTGATCTTCTGGTGCTTAGGCAGGCTGCCTAATCTGCATCACAATATGCAATAATTTCTTCCTTGTAATTGCTAGATAGTAGTAACCCCTTTCCAGGTTGCTTCTTGATGTATCTCACTACTCTTAGAGCAGCCTCTATATATGATATCTTAGGATCTTGTAGAAACTGACTTAGAGTTTGTACACTGAATGATATATCAGGTCTGGTTACTGTAAGGTAAAGTAACTTCCCAATTAACCTTTGGTAAGTTGCTTGATCAGTTGGTGGATCCTTTCCTGTATCATACTTATCTGTAGCTTCATCAACTTGTTTTGATGTTAGTTTGCAATTAGTATCCACTCGTGTGACTGCAGTTTTGGCTCTTGCTAAACCTGTTTCTGAGATTAACTGTAGAGCATATTTCCTTTGATGCATAGTGATCCCTTTGTCTGATCTTGCAAACTCAATACCTAGAAAATATCTAAGTTCTCCAAGATCCTTCATTTTGAAAGCACTCTGTAAAGCATCCTTGGTTTCCTAAATCTGTTTCAAGCTATATCCAGTGATGAGCATATCATCAACATAGATTAGGATTAAGGTAATTCCTTGAGCTGATTTCTTGACAAATAGTGAGTGATCATACTGACTTTGTATGAATCCAAACTTGATTAGAGCCTTACTTAGCTTAGTATTCCATTGTCTTGGTGATTTTTTTAGACCATACAAGGATTTCATTAACCTACATACCATGTTCTCCCCCTGGCTAATGAATCTTTGTGGTAGCTGCATGTAAATTTCATCATATAAGTCACCTTGTAGGAACACATTATATACATCCATCTGATGTATATACCATCTCCTTGATGCTGCCAAAGATAACACTGTCCTGACAGTTACCATTTTAACTACTGGTGAAAAGGTCTCTTGAAAATCAATACCTTCCCTCTGATTATAACCCTTAGACACAAGCCTAGCCTTGAATCTTTCCCCTTCACTATTTGCTTTATACTTCACTTTGTACACCCATTTGCAACAAATAGTTGTCTTTCCTTCTGGTAAGGGAACAACTTCCCATGTCTGGTTGGATTCTAAGGCACTGATCTCTTCTTTCATGGCTTGAATCCACCTTGCATCTTTAGTTGGTTCATGATAATTATTAGGTTCTGTAACAGAAGAGAAAGAAGCAATATAAGATTGATAGTAGTAGATAAACCATAATAAGAGATTTACTTATCAATACTGTAAAGTGAGTCCTGGTGGATGTTAAGTGATACAAAATCCTACAACCAAATAGGTGGTTGAGTATGTCTTGTGGATTTTCTGATCTGTGCAACTGCAGGAGGTGGTATCATATCAATAACTTGAGGTTGAACAGGTTGTTGTATGGGTTGATGTTCTGGAACAACATGCATAGGTTGTTGTATAGGAATATCTTCAAATACTACAGTATCATGATAAAAAGGTATAAAGATGTTGTCTGACCAGTCTTCAGAGATGATTGTGCCACTTGGAAAAATATGATTGACTTCAAAGGTATGAGTGTGAAAAGGAAAGACATCTTCTTTGAATATTACATCCCTATTAACAAAGAAAGAATTAGCATTCAAATCATATAAAATATATCCTTTCTGCACCTCTGAATACCCTATGTGCGCTATAATTTTGGATCTATACAACAGTTTATCTGATTGAGTCATATCTTTAGCAAAACATAAGCACCCTATAGTTCTAAGATGAGTAATAGTAGGTTTGTTGTTAAAGAATACTTCATAAGGGGATTTATAATGTAAAACACTACTAGGTAACCTGTTGATTAGGTAGCCTGCAGCTTGCACATAATGACCCCAGAACTTAATAGGTATATGATCATGCATTCTAATAGCTCTTGTCACCTCTAGAACATGTCAATGTTTTCTCTCAGCAACTCCATTTTGCTGAGGGGTATAAACACATGTTCTTTGATGAATTATACCTAGGTTATTGAACATATCTTGACATAAAGAGTTAGTAAATTCTGTCCCATTGTCTGATCTCGGTATCTTAATAGTTTTATTGAATTGATTCTTAATATAGATGAAGAATTGTTGTAGTATAACATATACATCACACTTTTGTTTTAAGAGAAATAACCAAGTAAGTCTAGAGAAGTCATCCACAATAGTAAGAAAGTAACTATTATTATCAAAGGTAGGAGTCTTATAAGGTCCCCAAAAATCTACATGGATCATGTCCAATATAGCCTGTGTTTTAATACTGCTAGTAGAAAGTGGTAGTCTGGCTTGTTTAGCACAAGGACAAACAACACAATCATGAATAGAAGCATTTATCAGTTGTAAGCTATTAGGAAACAATTTTTGTAATACTACAGAAGAACTATGCCCAAATCTCTTATGCCAAGTGTTATAATCCCCTTTGAGAGCTTCTCTATCTGGTGCGGCACAACTAGGAATCTGATCTTCTTGTTTCTTTTTATTTCCAGGCTGATTCATAAGTATATATAGACCATCATCTATCTTACTAATCTCCTTCACCTTCCCAGTGAAGAGATCCTGAAAAAGGCAAAAGTCAGGATAAAAAGAAACAATACATTGCATTTCTTTTGTTAGTTTTGAAACAGATAGTAAGTTATATTTGAATTGAGGGACATACAAAACATCTGAAATAGTGCTTCTGGTAGTTATTGAGCTATTACCAGTGTGTGTAACTAAAGAAACATCACCATTAGGTAACTGCACTCTTCTAGGTGCATTTGTTTCTTTGATAGAACTCCTATTGAGTAGATCAAGATCAGAAGCCATATGATTTGTGGATCCTGTATCAATGATCCAGTTAGGAGTATTTGGAACTACAAATGCTAGAATTTTTTCCATACCTGCAGTGCTAGCATTAACTTTTGCATTACTATTATTTGCAAGCACTGAAGAGGTAGATCCAAGACTGTTTTGATTCATCATCTGGACTATCTGTTCATATTGAATTTTGGTGAAGGGAATAGAATATCCTCCAAATTGAGTTTGTTAATTGTAATTGACTTGTCCTGAACCCATATTAGAACCCTGAGTCTGAGATTGTGACCTGATGTATTCCAGATCCTGAGTTTGTTCAGGAGGTTGAATGTGTGCAGAGTTGAACCTTTCATGGATGGAATCTGTAATCGCATTGTTTTCAACATGACCATGTGAAGATAGAACTTTCTTCTTATTCTTAAAGTCAGTTGGATATCCAAAAAGTTTGTAGCACACTTCTCTGGTATGACCTTTAGACTTGCAGTAGTCACACATCAAATGAGAGTTCTTTCTATATTTATGATTTCCTCCAGTAAAAAAATTGTTACCATTATGTGTTTGACTATGCACACCACTACTGCCTCCACGATTATAGGTATTACCTCCTCAAAAGTTTCTTGTATGCATGGCTATATCAAAATTCACATGACCAGGGCTTGGTCCTAAAACCCCTGTTGTGGAAGCCATAGTTTTTTGACATTCATCACCAAGAATCATGGCATAGGCCTTGTTTACTACGGGCAAAAGACACATCAGAAGGATTTGGCATCTAGCTTGACCATAGGTTTCATTTAGCCCCATCAAGAATTGAAATAGCTTAAGCTTTTGCAAATGTTCTACAAAATCTTTGGACTTATTACAGTCACACCCTGGTGCAGGAACCAGAGCTTCAAAATCTTCCCATAGGTCCTTTAACTTGGAGAAGTACACAGAAACAAACAAGGTGCCTTGTATCAATGTAGCAATTTCCTTGTGCACATTATATATTCTTGAACCATCTACTTTATTAAATCTTTCAAGAAAATCTTGCCAAATGCCTTGTTCACTAGATGCATACATAATACCACCAAGAAGGTGTTTAGAAACAGAGTTCATGATCCAAGAAAGAACAATAGCATTTACCCTCTCCCAGTGATTCCACATAATTTCAGGGAACTTTTATTTAGCACAAGTACTATCAACCAATCCCAATTTATTTCTTCCTAAGAGGGAAATACGCATAGACCTAGCCCAAATTGAGTAATTCTCTTTGCCAGTGAGTTGAAAAGAGATGATCTGAGCACCACTAACATCAAAAGAATGCAAAAATAAGGGATGGTTATAGTCTATACCAGGAATCTGTGATGAACCTGGAACTGCAGGAAAGGTTTGTGACCCATCAACATTCACATATGGTGAAAAGTGAGTGGGTATAGCATCAGTTGAATTCTCCATCCTCCTCTCGACTTGAATTTTTGTGACAGATTTAGAGGAAGCAAGAATAGCAAGCTTGAAAACCAAAAATTATCTTGATATTGAATTCCAGAAGAAATTCAAGAGTATAGCAAGAGATTATGAGAAGTGATAGAAAGAACGACTAAGAAGAGATCGATGACTCTGATACCATATTGTAAATCAGAGTAACAACAGAGAGATATCAATGTAACAGTGAAGAAATGAAGAGCATTGAAAAAGAAGGAAGATGATGAAGAGTAAGAAGGCCTTGACTAGTGTAATATTAGATGATTCTCATTGATAAAAAACTGACTAGTAATACACTAAGTAGGTGAATATATAGTGGTGCATATTAGCTGATGATCAACCAGTAGGTTTTTAACTAACTCAACTAACTTGAATAATATAACTAACTTCCTGATAAACTAGTAACTAACTGTGTGAGCTGGCTCTTAAGTGATATTAGTGATGTGATTGTATTAATATTAACAGGTTGTGGACACATCATCGATTTCGAGACCCTGTTTGCGAAATTATACTGAATATATTGTTAGTGTGTGTGTAAGTTACTCGAACACTACTATTATTAGTTTGAGGTTTACATAGTTGTAACTTGGGAAAAATTGGCAAGACTACCCACTTCCAAAACTATTTTGCCATTTACCCACTACAATTATTTTTGATTTAATTTTTAGGGTTAGGGTATTAAAAGTTGAAAAAAGTAAAAAAAGTGGGGCCCACAGGTGGGCCAAGGGACCATTTAATCATTTTTATAACTTTGGAAATTTAATATAATAGATACACTGACACTCTCCACTTATTCCAATATAAAAAAAAAACCTCTCTCTCTTTCCTCTTTAATTCTCTCAACTCCCGCTTAAGAAATCGTCATCCCAAAATTGTCATTTTCATTTCTTCTTCTTCTCCAGCTGCTAAGGGGTCGTTATTGGTTCGTAAGGTTAGTTAAAATAAAGTTTCGATTATTTCTAGATCCATTTAAACGAGTTTCTTTGCTAATCGATTCGTAGTGATGTAGGAAATTGAATTTTTTTTCCGAATTTGGTTGATTAAGGAGTTTTGGTTTAGTTCCGATTTTTTTTGCAAAGAAGTGTTGAATTGGTGGGATAGTTATTATTTTGGCATTTTGATTCGAACAGTGACCTACTTCTGTCCGTAGACCCGTGGTCTATGAAATTGATCCATGGTCTATGAAATCAAAATGCACTAGATTGAAATCAATTTTTAGACGTATGAAATTCTTTTAAAATATGGTTGCTGAAATAGTGGAAATTGAAATATTAATAGCTAATTAGTTTGATTAGGTGCACTAGTTTGATTTTTAGAAATTATTGTATTTTGATACTGCATGTTGGATTTTGGTTCAGTTATTGATGTGTGTAGTGAACTGTTTGATGGTGGAAGAGTTATTTTGGCATTTTGATTCGAATAGTGACCTATTTATGTCCGTAGACCCGTGGTCTATGAAATGAAAATATCCTAGATTGAAATCAATTTTTAGATGTATGAAATTAATTTAAAATTGAGTTATTTCTGTTAATAGGCTTATGGTCAATGAACTGAAAATGGGAGATTTGTTCTGCAGGTGTAGATTGTGTTGAAAATGGGTAAAAAATACATTCTTTCTTAATGCAAAGACAGTACCGCTTCTGATTCTGCCGGTAGCAGTAGAAAAAGAAAAGCTGAGGCAGTTGAAAATGTCTCAAAAAGGAAGAAAATTAAAGAGTCGATGTCCGAATCAGATTCAGAGTTAAAGGAGATAAGCGACTACATTGATTCCGATGAAGATGTTGCCAAGAACAATGCTAATGATCAGTGAAGAGAGCGAAGACAGTGGAAAAAAAGTGTTGATGGGGATAATGATCCCTTGTCCGTGCCATCTCTTTCAAGGTTCATTTCCGTGGAGCGATATGACCTTCGAATGATAATGGACGAGGTCGGATATTTTTCGACAAATATATCGGTCAGATCAAGAATGGATGCTTATCGTGAATTCCAACAAGTTCTTGTCGACCAAGAGTTGAAGAAAAGATTCAAGCGGTCCTGTTTTGGACACCTGAGAAACTTACCAGAACATCTCAAGTTCAATGGGAAGTTGGTCCATTATTTGTTGTTGCGACCCATCAAGAACGATAAGAAATGTCACGAGATGTGGTTCTGCATTAACAACAAGCCTGCCTGTTTTGGCTTGAAAGAGTTTTGTTTGATCACGGGGATGAACTACTCATCATACCCCAGTGAATAAAAAATGAAGAAGGTGTTAGCAAAGGGGGAGAATTTTTTCTTTAAGGTGACGAAAAATAAAAACATTACGGCGGCCAACTTGCTACACCTAATCAGAGGGAATAAGATGAACAAGGACCAAGAGTTTAAGTGTTGTTTACTGTGGTTCTTGCACACCATGTTTCTTGCAAAAAATTAGACGAAGGTTGTTGACACGAAACTGATTCAAATGGTCGATTCTTTGAGTTTCTTCGAGAATTATCCATGGGGAAAAAGACATTTCAACTGACCCTAGACTATCTAAAGAAGAAAAGTGACCTGAATAAGTAGAGGGAAGTATTTGATGAGAAGCATAAGGCATCCTATACTCTATTCGGATTTTCCTAGGCATTCATGGTATCTACCATAAACCATTTAGTTAGTTTATCATAGATTCTTTGTTTATTTATACTCTGTCATAGACTCTGAGTTCTTTTTTCACTGATGTACTGCTTATAGGTTTGGATCTGCAAGGCCTTTCCCCATCTTAGAAAATTTGCTGGAAAATCAACGGATGAGCCCTTTCCCATTCCCCACATCCTCAGATGGCATACTACAAAAAGTGACCAGATAATCGAACGCGACTCATTCAAGTACAAAGGAAAAGTTATCGAGGTATGAAATTATTTTTTACTATGAAATAATAATACTACGGTTGTATTGAATGTTATGTAATTATTAATCGATATTTTGTAGAATGTGCACCCGTATATCATCCCTACTCTTCGTGAGATGAAGATGGATTACATGATTTCCTTTGATCCATATACGGACGAGGTAAAGAATAACATCCTCGATGGCTTAAAGAAAGAGTTAGAATGGGTGACTGTACTTATTTCAAATTATGACAGTGATGATGACTGAGATTTGGGTGGTAACCCCATTGAAGTACGCGTTGGTGATGATGATACTCCGAGAACCTCCAAAGATGCAAAGGGCACCTCATCCCTCGGGGATCTTCATAAGCGTGTTTCTGCGCTCGAGGAAGCGGTGTTGAATATTGCTGCCTATATTAGAGAGAAAAGACTGAAGAAAAAGGAACAAGATGAGTGACAACATGAGCGAGGTAACTTCATTCAATAATTGATGTTGTTAATGATTTTTTCAGCTTTAAATATCAGTAACACTTTGTAATATGATGATACAGTGCATGTGGACCTTCGTGAATCGGAGAGGAATGAAGAAGGAGAAAAATGGATGAGTTAGCCTCTATTGTGGCGGGAGAGGAAAAAGAAGAAGAAAAGAAGGATGAAGAAGAAGAAATGGAAGAAGATATGTGCCAAGAAGAAAGTTCACAAGAAGAAGCTGCAGATGTTGAGAAAAAAAGAGAAGAAAGTAAAAAAGCACCAGCCGAAGAAGCACCAGCTACTACAGATGATGAAATAGAAGGAGTAGAAGGCGAGCATCAAGAAACAGTTGTAGCTACTGAGAAAAAAAGAGCTGAAGCTGACCAAAAAGATGTGGTCATGGATATCGTAGGTGAAATCAATAGTAACATTTGTGTTGATGAGGAAGATAGGGAAAAAGGCATTTGAATTCTAATATTGTTAATGTGTTGTTGAATGATCAGTAGTTAGGATCGGACAAATATTTTTTTTATTTAAAAGTATTAAAGTTTATGGATCTGTTGGTAGGATATTAGAAACATTCTTTTATTTTATGGTAGTTGTTATGATTCTGCACTGAATCTGTCTCTATCAAACTGATTAGTGGCATGTCCATTTGAATATGCAGGGTGTTGTCATAGGTGGTACAGTATATGGTTAATGTCATGGAATGCATACTTAATCTTTCGTATACTGTATGCGTAGTCTATCATTACCATGCTGGTCAGTTTTAAGCCGACGTGTTGTTTGATCGACCATGATTCTATCAAAAATAGTATTAATATTATAGAAAAATAGAAGTATTATTATTTATTCAATATCACTACATCCATGTTACACCTTTCCAAAGAACGAATACTAGCATTGTAACACATAACATTATTTTTAGGCCATTCTCCCTTTCTTAGGCCAAAATTAATTTTTATTTCAGTTGATCCCTCTCTATTTTGGTGTCATGTAGCAACACTTTAAAGTGATCCCTCTGTTCTTCGTCTTCTTTGAACAAAGTCATAAGAAAATCTTTATTTTCTTCGCATTGTTGGAGCCTCTGTTGTAGTTTAATTTTTGCCAAGCCTTCAAAATTTGATGTCTCGGGTCCCCGACTCAACGTTGATGGACTGGTTAGAGGTGATAGCTCATCAAGCCATTTAAAAAAATGAGCATTCATCATTTTCCTAGAAAAAACTAATAATTACATAACGACTAACTTAAATTCATAAAAAAGACACACAGAGCTCACCTTCGCAATTGTACAATTATAAAATTTGCGACCTGGATTTGAGTTCGTGCGTGACGTCCTCAGAATAGCCGCATTCCCACAATGAAAAATTAGAGTATTTTTATAATTGGATGTTTGAGAGGCTTGAGACATTGTAGAATTTTTAAAAACAAAACAAAGCGAATGAAATAAAATAATAAGGGATGATCGACCTTATATATGAAGTAAAAATGAAGTGTTGACACTGATGGATTATAAAAGTAGTCATTTATTATCGTTGGAGCGGTAATTTTTTTTTAAACTGGTGGTGACACTTAATAGACCGTCATAGATAATGACCTATGTTTGTCATCGATTTGTCTAGTCTACCGTAGACTTACACCTTCAGTAGTGTATCGATTGATCTTCTGATTATGAGTAGAATACGGTGATCTATGTACTCATATATAGACCATTACTTGGATGGTGGAAGAAAATAATTAAATTAAAAATAATTTATATAGATAATCATATGTTTTGGGGCTGATGAAAGAAAATAATTAAATTAAAAGTGATTTAAATAGATAATCTTAAAATGTTGGTGACATTTAAAGACTCCCATCGTTGTTGACCCATGTCAAAATCATGCAAAAAATATACTTATGCTTTGAGGGTCCTTTGATTAGACTGGTCTACCGTAGACTTACACCTTTAGATGTGCATTGATTGATATCATGAGTATGCGTAGACCACGTAGATTGATGTACACTGCCATAGACCGTCACTTGGATGTAGTTAAAAAAATTAATAAATAAATTAAAAATAAATGTAGTGTTGATTTCTACACACGTGAGTAAGTGTAAACAAGACACACAATCATATTAGAGCTTGTACAAAGTGAATTAAGGAGTGTGTGGATGGGTAGTTGTTGAATGTTCAATATGCTAAGAGTAATGTTTGTCAAAGAACAAGTATGTATTAAGGATATATATTGTATTTGATGACTACACATTCCACATACTCCTTCCACCACCACCCCTAAATCAAAATAGTTTATGGAATGGATAGTGGTTGAACAATCATCATCCATAATACATATATATCCTTAATACATACTTGTGCTTTAACAAACATTACTCTTAGCATATTGAACATTCAACCACTACCCATCCACAAACTCCTTAATTCACTTTGTACAAGCTCTAATATGATTTTTATCTTGTTTACACTTACTCACATGTGTAGAAATCAACACTACATTTATTTTTAATTTATTTATTCATTTTTAACTGCATCCAAGTGACGGTCTATGACAATGTACATCGATCAACGTGGTCTACGCATACTTATAATATTAATCGATGCACATCTAAAGTTGTAAGTCTACGGTAGACCAGTCTAATCGATGGATGACTTATGCCATGATCTACTACGGTCTATTAAGTGTCACCACCAGTCTATAGACCAGACTAATCGATGGACCCTCTAGATTATCTATTTAACACATTTTTATTTTAATTATTTTGTTCCACCAGCCCCCAAATATGTTATTATTTGTTTAAATTATTTTTAATTTAATTATTTTGTCCCACCAGCCCCAAAATATGTTATTGTCTGTTTAAATCATTTTTATTTTAATTATTTTGTTCCACCAATCTCAAAATATGTTATTGTTTATTTAAATTATTTTTAATTTAATTAATTTATCCCACCAGCCCCAAAATATGTTATTGTCTGTTTTAATATAACCGGTGACGCATCGACTCACATGCTCTACAATCGACTACCACAAAAAGTCGATAAAAGACAGAGTATATGATTCATGGTAGACTATATAGCACTTTTTATAGCAACTTGAAATTAATCAAGTCAAACTACAGTACTGTGAATTGAACGAGGCATACATATTTAAAAATTGTGTCTGTACAGAAGAATAACCGCCTCAAGAAAAAAAAAAGGATCATAAAAAAAATGGTAAACATAATGTTCAAACAGAAACTTGTTCATTAAACTGAATTGAAACTTACATTAAATTTGTTAATTGCATTACTTAATAAATTTTACAGCAAAAGGGGGAAAATGGAAGAAGCATTCTTCTAACAAAGTCCTACTGAGAAAACTTCTTCAATAATGAACAAAAATAAAAATTAACAATATAAACAAAATAAAAAAGCAATCCAAATTATGGGAATGATGGGGGGTGATGTAGTTGTTGCCGTCCATTCCAAGACTCTCCAAAATTGCTCAGAGGAAACGAGCAATGCGTCGGAGCTCACGCTCCAAGTAACGAAGGTCTTCTCACAGGCTGTAGAATAGCCTGTCAAAATCATTTTGAAGTAGAAGAAAATTGTTTTGATGAGGGGGAACTCGTCTGATTGGGCAAAGGGGGATTCTGCGACCAGGCATGATTTTCTGAGGTTTTGGGGAAGAAGAAGAGGGTTTCTGACGTTTTGGATTTAGGGACAAGTGAAGGGTTATTTAGAAATAGGGACTGTACATATAGACCTATAGATGACGTCCTTTCATACATACAACCAATGGTCAGTCGACGGGTATGGAAATAGAAAACGCTTGGTTTGCGTATACCAACGGTTTTTCTTGAGAACAGACGTGTTTGTATCTTTTAATTAATTAGAAATAGAAAATAATGATTCAATGTATCTATTAGACAGATATGGCGGTATAAATACCTACATAGCATGTTTGATGATTAATCATATAACCAATATATATTATTTAATAGACCGTGTTAAAGATATACCATAGAATGCATGTAGTCTATCGTAGAAAAGTCTTAAGTCGATATCAATTGAACGTTAAATTATACTGAAATGCACATTTATACCCAAAACAACAGCTTTACAACTGAAGCAAAATAAAGCTATCTATGATTTATTGGCCATGCTACACGTGGTTCTTTTGTGCCCAAATTTCTTGGATATTGAACACCTATTCCTTCTTTTGGAATTGAACATCTCACCGACGCCCTTAGTGCGTTTGACTTTCTTTCTTTCGAGTTTGGGATCATAAGGGGTGGAGAAATTTTAGTGTCTAGCAATTCTTGTGGATGGAGTACTCGTAGATGGAGTTTCCAGAACCTACGCCATCGCCATACTTTGCTCGCAAAGCTTCCATCGCATGTTCGCACGACATTTTCACCAAGTCAAATTTACGACAAGAATAACTCCTCTCCAAGAGATTGACCTTGGAAGTAACACCATTTTTGAAAACCATATACTGGTCGAGAACCCCGTTTGTATTAGTCACATACAAGGAATCGCTCGCACTCTTGTTATCCCATAGGATCTTTTCCGCACACAGCACAAATATGTTCTTTTTATCATCCACATAGGCATACCGCTCTCTAAACTTTTCACAAAATATTTTAGCAATTGAATTGAATATGTACAACATGGAGTACACTCGTTCATCAATCAAAACCGAGTTGAGCGACTCAGTGATGTTCGTGGTTATCACATCGTATCTATTATCCAAAAAGTGTGCTCTACTCTATTTTTCAAAACCAAGCACTTTTTCAAGGACATATGCTGCCTCGGGGCAACTATACTTCAATTCCTCAAAATTCTCTCTAAACTCATCAAAGGAATACGCCTTTGCCGCGGCGTAGAATAGATAAAGATATTCTCCTTAGTGGTGATTTATACGGAGATTTTCAGTGAGGTGCCTAATGCAAAGTCCATGATGTGCACGACTTTATACACGGGACAAGGCATTGGCGATGCTAATGTTCTTGTCGGAGATGACACATAGATCTGGTTCATCTTTTACGATAGACTTCAACTTCTGGAAGAAGAAGGTCCAAGAAACATCATTCTCTTTATCAACGACACAAAAGGCAATTGGAAAGATGTGATTTTTGGTGTCCGGTGAAAGTGCACTCATCAACACTCCCCCGTACTTTCCATACAAATGTGTGCCATCGACGACAATTACCTTTCTCATGTGGGCATATACCCGTATGCAAACTCCGAATGCTAAGAAGTAGTAAACGAACGACCCATCAATCTGGTTTACCATGATCGAGTAGGAAGACCCTCGATTCAACAACTCCACCATGTGGAAAAAACCCGAAAAGCAAGAATATCCGTGCTCCGGTGTCCCGTGAATGATGTTCTTCATAATTACACTTCCTTTCCAATACATCCAGTAGCTTGCGCAGCAGTGCAACTCCTTGAACACAATCCTTTGAATTTCACTTATGCTTGGACCCTTACCATCCCAAAAATGATTTACGCATAGTGAAACAATCAATTCGGATGACATTTTCTTGTGCTTGCAGGTGGCATGTTCAACACCGCACGTGTGCACCCCGACATACTTGTTTATGTAAAATCTGTTCGAGGTTTCGTACTTCCTTTCCCACAACAACCATCCACAACCAGGAGATACACATTTCGCCTTCAATAATTTGGTGCAACTCTTCTCTATATGATAATGAAAATACTGCCTCACCGCTACTTTATTTAGTAGAATTTTGAGTTGTTTCTTATCGACAAATGTTTGATCACGATAGAAATTGGTTCCGTCGGAGAAGGAATATACTGGTTGGGATCCCGTTCTATAGTCTTCTTCCGTATCTTGCGAATCTGATGAAACGTCTTCCATATGCACACAGTCATTTTCCATATTCATGGGATGATCGCCATCGCTCTCGTAATAATTTAAATCAACATCGACTGTAGGGCACCGAGGTGTGGATGGTTTAATGCCCCGTAAAAAATTGTGCAATACATTGTCTCTTATTAGCATGGGCATGGAATGAGAAACTTGAAAATAATTCTAAGTGTCAAAAGACTTGGACTCATTTTCTTAGCTCGTAATCTTTGGGGATTTTATTTTCGACCTTCCAGACCTCCGTTTTTATATTTTCTTGTTGCGTTGCGATGGGACAAGGTCGTAGGACATCCCGGGTGTGTTTCGGGATTTTTAGATGAGATTAAGGGCACATTTGGGTGTCAATTCCTGTAGCATCGGGCGATTAGCCCGCGCCGCCCCTGGATCGCCTGGCCTGGGAAGGAACCCGCGATAGGGCAGGCGACGCCTGGCCTAGGGCGGTGCTCTAGGGAACGCGACGCCTGATGGATCGCCCCAGGCCAATCTCTTCAGTTTTCTTGAATTATTAAGGGCATTTTGGGTATTTTTAACCCCCTATCATCAACAACATGGGATTTTATCCCCAGAAAGCCAAAATAGAGTCTCATTCATCAAAATTGTTCAAGAACTTGTATAAGGGTTTCAAAATAAAAACCCACATAGCTCAAAATTCAATCGTGAGTTTTCAAAACAAATTGAAGAATCAGAATCCCCGCAACGTAGGCTTCAAGAAGCACCCACTAATTTCGTAAATAGAGGTATGTGGGGTTGCCATAAATTTCATGGGCATGTTTTCAAAAAGGAATTTACACAAGACTTTAAATTTATACAAGTATTGTTTTTACAAATGGGGGTTTTCAATTGATACAAATAACATGTTTGGTATATGATTTTGAAAGAAATATTGAGATATCATGGGGTTGTTTGTTTGAATGTATTTAAATGGTTGAATTGTGAACATGTGACCTGAAATTTCAAAAGGGTGCAATGTACATGAGTTGTGAATTTTCTAAATTCTCCATGATAATGTTTATACCCCATATTATACTTGTGTTAAACCATTGAGAGCATGAGTTTTGAAATTGATATGACATTCCTCATAAATGATTAAACTTCTTAAATGATTGCATGTTGAGAAACATGGTGTATGTGTTTAATGGTGTGAAATTCATACATATGTGCATGTTGTAAATTGTATGAGAAGTTGGAAAGTTGATGTGATATTGATGACTTGCAAGTCGGGTATGACGATACCCTGCAGAGTATGACATGTGATTGATTAAAATGAGTTTAATGCATGGATTTTCTGAGATAGGTGGTTACCCGAAGAAAGAATGAGTCAAATAACTCTACGCTGGAAACCATGTTTGCCGACTTGGGAACTTCGTACCCTGCTGTGTGATCTTGTGTACCTGATATTATGTCATCCCAAATTGGGACTATGGTTAGGAGCCCTGCTTTGTGATCTTGTGCACTACCATAATTGATTTGGTCGAGACACCCTGCTGTGTGATCTTGTGTGTCTTTTCCTCAACTGAGATTTGACGGTTGGTGAAAATGTGAAATTTTAGGGTGTACCACCTAGCTCAGATGTGTTGCATTATTGTTGAAAAATCATTATACTATGCCCATGTATTTTCGAAATCATTTTGCAGTAATGTGCTTTACAATAACTCTCATTTATTTTATATAAAAATCTCTACTTTGTTGTGGATTACTCTGTGTACCCATACTTTGTATTGACCACCTTCCCTCCCAGGTTCAGAGGCACAGTCTAGGGATCCAGAAAATTAGTAGATTATTCAGAAAGATTTGCAGAGACAAGTGGTGAGCCTTCTATATTCCGAATGTCCTGATGTCTGGCAGTTTATTTATCATTTAATAGTTTTGGGTCTACTGGAGGCCTTGTCCCAGTTTTTCAGACAGTTTTTTGTTTTAGTCATATAGTAGAGATTTCACAGAAGGTTTTCAGATGTCGATAGATGTTGTGGGACATTATTTCCCATTACTGATTTCATTAGACTCATGATCATGTTTCCATAGTATTGTGTATCTTCCGTATTTCTTTTATCATATGAATTATGTGCATGATTACCAGATAGATAGTGGTGTTTTGGGCCTCCATGGTTTGGAATTCTAGTCACGGACTGGGTCCCGGTTTGGGTCATGAAAAACTTGGTATCAGAGCACGGTTTATGGTCCCAGGGTGTCTGAAAAATTGCGTCAGGAAGAGTCTTGTTTATGGGTGTGTAGCGCACCACACTTATAAGCAGGATGCTACTAGGCATTAAGGAAATGTATCCCTTATTTGTGATTTAGTTCGTGCTTCAGAGTCAAGTCTGTTCCTAATCAGTGATCTTTTGTCTTACAGAAATAACAGTCATGCCTCTTCGTAGCAATACTAATTAGAGTGCTCAGAATGATGAAGCCATTCCCTCTCATGGGATGAGGAAATGTAATAGAGCTCCCATTCCAGACCCTGTCCCTACTCTGGGAGTCCCTCCCATCCCAACCAGTCCACCTCAGGCTCCATGGACCAATGTGAATCGTCCCTCGACTTCGCAGGAGAATATATCAAACGCAGAGTTTAGGAAATCTATTCACATTCTAGCACAGTTGGTGGTTACGCAGACTCAGCGGTCAGAAGATACTGGATCTGCATCTGTTACTTCTAAAGCTACACGGGTGACCTAATTCATGAGGATGAATCCTCTTAAATTAACAGGTACTAAAGTAGAAGAGGATCCGCAGGAATTTGTAGATGAAATGGAAAAGATCTTCAAAGTGATGCATGTAGATGAAGTAGAAGGGGTATAATTGGAATCGTACCAGCTGAAAGATTTGGAGAATCAGTGGTACAACGATTGGGAAGACGCGAAGGGCAACAATACTGAGCCCTTGGTAAGGAATGAGTTTGTAGATGTTTTCCTTGACCAGTTCTTTCCTTTAGAGTTGTGGCAGGCAAAGGCTGAGGAGTTTATGAACCTTAAGCAGGTTAAGATGAGTGTTCAGCAATATACTCTAAAGTTTAATCAGCTGGCCTGTTATGCTCCTGAGATGACGAGTAGTATGAGGACCCGAATGAGGAAGTTTGCATTCGGCCTTTCAGATGATCTGGTGCTTGAGTGTTAGGGAGCTATGATGAACAAGGAGTTGGACTTTGCTAGGCTGACAGTTCATATGCAATAGGTAGAGGAGAAGAAGAAGAAGATTTCTGAATCTAGGAAGAAAGAAAGACAGGCAAAAAGAGCTAGATCTGCCAACCAGGGTCATAGTCAGCCTCAAGTGGTAAGTTGGGAAATAAATGGCAGAAAAAGAAGAATTAGGGTAATGCACAGTATGCTGCCAGTTCCCCAGCACCCAGACCACAGCAGAAAGACGATCTCAGAATTTCCAGACTCATCATGGATCCAGATCCCGAGATACTCAGTCGCAGGGTAGTGTGGCCCATCAGCATCGTACTTATCCGCGGTGTGAGACTTACGAAAAGAATCATCCAGGGAGATGCTATTAAAAGGGGAGAAATTTTTATTCTTATGGTAAGGTGGGTCACCTTCAGAGAGATTACCCTTCTGCTAGAGGAAATGTGGGGGGAGGGGGGAGGGGGAGGGGCTAAGCCCCAAGCCACCTCAACAGCTCCTCCTCTTAAGGGTGCCCCTTCAGCCGCCGGGAGCGGTCGTAACCGGTTATATGCTTTGACTAACTGCCAGGAGGCGGAAGCTTTACCTGATGTTATCACCGGTATGTTATGAATCTTTTCCTGTAATGTATATGTATTGCTTGATCCCGAATCTACATTATCTTATATGACCCCTT
The DNA here is from genome assembly GCA_030864215.1 of Capsicum pubescens. Lineage (NCBI taxonomy): Eukaryota > Viridiplantae > Streptophyta > Magnoliopsida > Solanales > Solanaceae > Capsicum > Capsicum pubescens. Next base: position 293,646,181 of record CM061549.1, read on the forward strand.
ATGTGGCTGTTCGTTTTGGGTTTGAGCCCGAAGTTATTGTAGAACCCTTCACTGTTTCCACTTCTGTAGGTGATTCTGTTGTTGCTAGAAGGGTGTATAGAAATTGTGTTATGTCTATTCTTAGCCGGGATACTGTGGCAGACCGTATAGAACATGATATGGTAGACTTTGATGCTATCCTTGGGATGGACTGGCTCTATTCGTGTTATGCCACACTTGATTTCAGAACCCGGAAGGTTACTTTTTCCCTCCCGAATGAGTCATCAATTGAGTGGGCAGGGAATTCTGTGGCACCTAGAGGTCACTTTATATATTATCTTAGAGCCCGAAAGCTCATCTCTAGAGGATGTATGTACCATCTAATTCGAGTAAAAGATTCCACGGTTGAATGTCTTCCTCTTCAGTCGGTCCCTGTAGTGAATGAGTTTCCAAAAGTCTTTCCTGAAGATCTCCCAGGGATACCAGCTGATGGGGAGATAGATTTTGGCATTGATGTGTTGCCAGACACTTGTCCTATTGCCATTCTTCCATATAGAATAGCTCTCGCAGAACTGAAAGAGTTAAAACAATAGCTCGCAGACCTCCTAGACAAAGGCTATATTCGTCCTAGTGTTTCCCCAAGGGGTGCACCCATACTTTATGTGCGAAAGAAAGATGTGTCCCTTCGTATGTGCATAGACTACCACAAGTTAAATAAGGTCACTATTAAAAACAAATATCCTCTTCCTAGGATCGATGATCTTTTTGACCATCTTCAAGGTACTAAGTGTTTTTCAAATATAGACCTTCGTTCGGGCTATCATCAATTGAAAGTTAGGGAGTCAGACATTCCAAAAACAACCTTCTGAACCCGATATGGTCACTATTAGTTCTTAGTCATGTCCTTCGGGTTGACTAACGCCCTGCAACCTTCATGGATCATATGAATAGGGTGTTCCGTCAGTTTCTAGATTCGTTCGTCATAGTGTTCATTGACGATATTTTGATCTATTCCAAAAGTAAGGAAGACCATGCCAATCACCACCAAATTATCCTTCAGACCCTTAAGGATCATCAGTTATATGCTAAGCTCTCTAAATGTGAATTCTGGCTGAATGCTATTGCCTTCTTGGGGCATATTGTATCTAGTGACGGGATTAGAGTGGATCCCCAAAAGATTGAGGCAGTGAGAAAATGGCCCAAACCCATGACTCCAACTGATATTCAGAGTTTCTTGGGTCTGGTGGGTTATTACAGAAGGTTCATAGAGAGTTTTTCTTCCATAGCTTCTCCGCTCACTAAATTGACTTAGAAAAAGGTGAAGATTATGTGGTCTGATTTGTGAGAAAATAGTTTTGAGAAGTTGAAAGACAAGCTGACTACTGCCCCTGTTTTGACTCTTCCCGAGGGTGTAGATGGTTTTGTGGTAGACTATGATGCATCCTGTGTGGGACTTATTTATGTACTGATGCAACATGGTAAGGTGATACCTTATGCATCTAGGCAGTTAAAGGTACATGAGCTAAATTACCCCACTCATGACTTGGAGTTAGCAGCCGTGGTGTTTGCACTTAGAATCTTGAGGGATTATCTTTATGGAGTGCATGTTGATATTTATACTAACCACAAAAGATTGCAGTATGTTTTCTGGTAGAAAGAATTGAACCTCAGGCAGAGGCGTTGGATGGAGATTTTGAAAGTTTATGATATGAGCCTGCATTACCATTCGAGAAAGGCAAATGTTGTAGCCGACGCTCTCAGTAGGTTATCTATGGGCAGCTTTTTTCATGTTGAAGAGGGGAAAGAGAGATGGTGAAGGATATTCATCGCCTTGAAAATCTTAGAGTGCGACTCTTAGATTCTGAAGATGGAAGGGTGATTGTTCCTGATATTGCTAAGTCATCCTTTTGTCCTGAAGTTAAAGAGAAGCAGATTAAAGATCCTATCTTGATGCAAGTCAAGAAAGATGTGGGTCAACAAAAGGTAAAGTCATTTGAAATTGGTGGTGATGGTATTCTGAGATATCAGGGTAGGATGTGTGTTCTGAATGTTGATGGACTGAATGTGGAGTTGAATATGAGTTAGAGTTTACTGCAAATTTGGGTTCTGTTCACCCGGTATTCCACATATCCATGTTGAAAAAGTGAATAGGAGACCATTCATTAGTATTGTCTGCTGAAGAAATCAAGGTGTCAGACTCCTTGTCTTATGAAGAAGAGGCTGTAACAATCTTAGATCGTCAAGTGAGAAAATTGAGGAGCAAGGATATAGCCTCAGTTAAAGTGCTGTGGAGGAATCAGAAAGTTGAAGAAGCTACTTGAGAATCTGAAGATGCCATGCTAGTCAGATACCCAAACTTATTTGTACCGGTAAATGATGAGATGGAAGGTACAATTCTTGTTTTATTTCTTCTTTTCTATGTCCGAGTATACTTGAAATCGTGCGTGATTGTATTTTGTATCATCATTCGGGGACGAATGATCCCAAGGGGGAATAATGTAACGCCCCGTAAAAATTCGTGCAATACATTGTCTCTTATTAGCAAGGGCATGTACTGAGAAAGTTGAAAATAATTCTAAGTGTCAAAAGACTTGGACTCATTTTCTTAGCTTGTAATCTTTGGAGATTTTATTTTCGACCTTCCTGATCTCCATTTTTAGTTTCTTATTGCGTTGGGATGGGGCAAGGTCGTAGGACATCCCGGGTGAGTTTCGGGATTTTTAGACGAGCTTAAGGGAACGTTTGGGTTTCAATTCCAATAGCATCGGGCGATTAGCCCGCGCTGCCCGCTGGATCGCCTGGCCTGGGAAGGATCCCGCGATAGGGCAGGCGACGCCTGGACTAGGGCGGTTCTCTAGGGCGGGGGATGCCTGGTGGATCGCCCTAGGACAATCTCTTCAGTTTTCCCAAATCATTAAGGGTATTTTGGGTATTTTTCATCCCCTATCATCAACAACATGGGATTTAATCCCTAGAAAGCCAAAATAGAGTCTCATTCATCAAAATTGGTCAAGAACTTGTATAAGGGTTCCAAAATAAAAACCCACATAGCTCAAGATTTAATCGTGAGTTTTCAAAATAAATTGAAGAATCGGAATCCCGCAATGTAGGCTTCAAGAAGCACCCTCTAATTTTATAAATAGAGGTACGTGGGTTGTGCTAAATTTTATGGGCGTGTTTTCAAAAAGGAATTTACGCAAGACTTTAAATTTATACAAGTATATATATATTTTTACAAATGGGGGTTTTCAATTGATACAAATAACATGTTTTGATATATGATTTTGAAAGAAATATTGAGATATCATGGGGTTTTTTGTTTGAATGTATATAAATGGTTGAATTGTGAACATGTGACCTGGAATTTCAAAAGGGTGCGATGTACATGAGTTGTGAATTTTCTAAATTCCCCATGATATTGTTTATACCCCATATTATACTTATGTTAAACCATTGAGAGCATGAGTTTTGAAATTGATATGACATTACTCATAAATGATTAAACTTCTTGAATGATTGCATGTTGAGAACCACGGTGTATGTGTTTAATGGTGTGAAAGTCATACATATGTGCATGTTGTAAATGGTATGAGAAGTTGGAAAGTTAATGTGATATTGATGACTTGCAAGTCGGGTATGACGATACCCTGCAGAGCATGACATGTGATTGATTAAAATGAGTTTAATGCATTAATTTTGTGAGATAGGTGGTTACCCGAAGAAAGCACGAGTCAAATGAATCTACGCTGGAAACCATGTTTGCCGACTCGGGAACTTGGTACCCTGCTGTGTGATCTTGTGTACCTGATATTATGTCATCCCAAATTGGGACTATGGTTAGGATACCTACTTTGTGATCTTGTGCACTACCATAATTGATTGGGTCGAGACACCCTACTGTGTGATCTTATGTGTCTTTCCCTCACTTATACTCTAATCTCGGCGACAACCGAGATTTAACAGTTGGTGAAAATGTGAAATTGTAGGGTGTACCACCTAGCTCAGATGTGTTGCATTGTTGTTGGAAAATCATTATACTATGCCCATGTATTTTCCAAATCATTTTTTAGTTATGTGCTTTACAACAACTCTCATTTATTTTATATAAAAATCTATACTTTGTTGTGAATTACACTACGTACCAGTACTTTGTATTGACCCCCTTCCCTCCCAGGTTCGGAGGCACAGTCTAGGGATCTAGAAAATCAGTAGATTATTCAGACAGATTTGCAAAGACAAGTTGTGAGCCTTCTATATTCCGTAAGGCATGATATCTGGTAGTTTATTTATCATTTAATAGTTTTGGGTCTACTGGGAGCCTTGTCCCAGTTTTTCAGACAGTTGTTTATTTTAGTCATGTTGTAGAGATTTCGTATACGGTTTTTAGATGTCGATAGATGTTGTGGGACATTATTTCCCATTATTGATTTCATTAGACTCATAACCATGTTTCCGTAGTATTGTGTATCTTCCGCATTTCTTTTATCATATGAATTATGTGCATGATTACCAGATAGATAGGGGTGTTTTGGGCCTTCATGGTTTGGAATGTTCGTCACGGTCAGGGCCCCGGTTCGGGTCGTGACAATGGTGATGAATTCATCGATCCTTCAAAGGACCTGTTGACTATATTTATCCTTAAAATAGGTCTAAAGTCATCTGCATCAACATCCATCATATAGAGGGACACACGTGCATCATTATTTATGATCGTAGGATTCACCTTTTCCCTCGAATGCATTAGATAATTAATCACCACGTTACTCGACGCGCAATCTAGACCCCCGTTCTGCATTACGCTTGCAACTAATTCGCCGTGTGAACTATTGCGGCAAACTGCAATGGGTAGTGTCACCTTGGTAAAAGATCTCTATTTCCAACATCTGGGAGTATTCACCCAATTTCCCATGAAATCACCTAAAACCAGAACAAATTCTGCAACAGACATCCTAGAATTAACCTTTGGACGACGGTAGATTAAGCTTAGGGTCTATGTCAGGATGTATGCATGGTCGATGAATGATGATGAAGGGTTGATGACTGCGCAGATATCCGAACAGAAACTTGAAATTGCAAATAATGCTTCTAATCAAGGATCATTGGGTTTATGGAATAGAGAAATGAACTTGGAGTTGCCTCAGTTATTGTAATGTACTTCTAAAGAGTTTTTAACTGATGTGACTGATTTAAAGCTTTTTAACAATAGTAGAAAGTGTGTTTGAGAAGATAACAAACTAATGGGGTAAAATGGATGTAGTGGACAAGTTTATGAGGTTTGTGGACTGATTTAGAGCTGATTGCCGGAAAATAACACCGGAATCGGAGCTTTTTTTGGAGTGAAAGAACCACCTTCTATTTTTAGATTTTGAATTTTTTTTGTTATATTTTTTGAAGCCTAGATATTTTATAATGGTGGATGATGGAGTGGGTTGAAGTGTATTATTAAAAACTTGGGGATGAATTTGTTAAGTTGGAAATATTGGGTTAAAGTGTAGTATTAAAAAACTTGTGGGTGAATTTATTGAGTTGGATAAGTTTGTGGTGATGTGGATTAAATGGGGTATTTCGCAATTTTTTCACAACTTTTTAATAAACCACTAAATAGTTTTCAAAAGAGCCTTTTTGGCCAACTTGCCCTTGTAACTTTATAAGATCTTGAAACTTAACTGTCACGGAGCGGAGATTTTCAATACGAAGCTGTTAGGGCATGAGAAGTTTTGATGATAGACAGATGAATGAAACATGTTGTGCAAAGCTGGTCCATACAAGTGAAACTGCTTCGGACATATGGAGTGCATATTATTACATAAAGTTGTCAACACATAGAGAAGCAAAGGATGTTCACACGGCTATATGAAGATAATTGGAGCAGTTAGAGTTTGAGTAGATCAAGAAGTCTACAAGGTAGAAGGATAAAGAAAAAGAGTCCTACTCAATTTAGAAGAAGGAGAGATGGTTACAGCAAGGAGTGAGTTACTTGAAAGAGTCCTACAGAAGATACAAGTAAAGAAGAAAAAGTAATGCATCTGAGGGATCATATATAGACAACAAGCTGCATTCAAATGACTCACTCATGAACTGATAAGAAAATCAACAATCAGCAAAATCGTTCACCAACTTGAAGAAGAACCTAGTTCTTACTTAGTATTTTTTAGACTGCTTGTAATAGGAAGGTTCTTGAGTTGTAATGAGTAAATTGTTCTAGTCTCAGTATTCTATAAACTGAGTTAGGAATCACGTCTTCAAGTTAGGGAACTCGAAGACTTGGGAACACTTATCTTGGGAAGATTTGTGTTTTTGTAGTAATAGGAGTTAGAAGTTTTAATTTCTTGTTTACAAGAAGTCTTGTAATTGTGTTGATTGTTGAGGCTCAAAGTTATAGTGAAGACTGGGGTTAAATACTGTAGAGGTACAGGTCATGGTTTTTTACACCTTTTTAAGCCGGGTGTTTTCCACATAAAAATTACTATGTTCAGTTTTTGCTTCTGTGAACCACGTATACTTACATGTTCCAAGGATAGGCAATCAGTAGGAATCATACTCTAACAAGTGGTATCAGATCTAGTTATCTTAAATAAGGTTTTCACCTAAGATCAGATCATTATGATGAATTCCACACCTCCTACTGGTCACAGTGAAGGTCAATCCACTACTACACCCCCACTCTTTGATGGTACTCATTTCCTCTGGTGGAAAGCCAGGATGGAGATGTTTATTCAAAGAGAAGACTATGAATTATGGGATAGGATTACTGAAGGTCCTACTATCCCTATGAAGACAGAAAATGGTGTGTAAGTCAAGAAAATAAGGAGTGAGTTTACTGCTGATGGTCTTTTGGCTTTAAAGAAAAATGCTAAGGCAAAGAATATCCTAGTCTATGGTTTAGGACCTGTTGAATACAATAGAATATCTACCTGTACCACTGCTATGCAAATATGGGATGCCTTAGTAAATGCCCATGATGGTACCTCTCAGATAAGGAATTTAGGATCTCTCTCCTTTTTACTGAATATGAAGCATTTAAGATGAAGGAAAATGAATCCTTGCAAGATATGATGACAAGAATTACTACTCTAACAAATGAGTTAACCTCCTTGGGAAAAGTCATCACTGAAGAAGAAAAAGTAGAGAAGGTTCTGAGGGTGCTACCAAAGTCAAAATGGAATGTTAAAGTCACTGCAATCAGGGAAGCAAATAAGGATCTCACAGGTATGACTTTGGATGAACTAGTAGGGAATTTAAGAACCTATGAATTGGAAGTTGATGGAATTAAGGAACAGAAAGCTTCTGATAAAATCTTGGCCTTGAAGGCTTCTGATAGTGATGAAGAGATTGAACTGGATAAGGAACAAATTGCCTTCATAACAAAAAACTTCAGCAAGTTTTTTAAGAAGAAGTAGGGAACAGGTAGCAAGAAGCGTTCCAATGACAATTAAAATGGATGTTACAAGTGTGGAAAGACTGATCATCAAATCAGAGAATGTCCTCTCTGGGAAATAGAATAGAGGAAGGAAAGAGTTGAAAAAGAACAAAAGGCCAGGAGGAAGGAAAAAAAAGAACATGCCATGATAGCTGCATGGGGATCTGACTCTAATAATGATGATGATGGAGTTGATGAGACAACATTTATGGCTTTTGGAGACTAAGACATTGAGGAAGAAGATGATGCTTCTGAGGTAAGTTTACTTGAACTAAAAGAAAAACTGCACTTTTTCCTAAAACTAAACTTGTTTCCTTGATGAGTGATTTAATTGAAAATTTCCAAGAATTAAATTCTGATAGGGATGAATTGTTCAATAGTCTTGCAAGTCTTAAATTTGATTTCATTGACTTGAAAGTTTGCAAGCAAAATGTTGACAACGAAAATTGCACTCTCAAGAAACAAATTACTCTGCTTGAGTCCTCAAATAATGATCTTAAGTCTGAAATCCTTAAACTAACTATCACTGACCATGGGAAAAAAGGACATAAGTAAAGAACAAGAAAATGTTGAACTTGAGTTAACTTAGTGAAAACAAGAATGCTATGACTTGACTGAAAAGATGGATAAGATGAGTCAAGAGATACCAAGATTAAAATTGGATCTAGAAAAGTCAAACAGATGGACAAATTCTTCAAGAATTGTTCATTCGCTTGGTAAATGAAATCACAATGAAAAAGTTGGCTTGGATTTTTATAAAGAAGCTGATAATCTTCAAGACTTATGCTATATTTGTGGAAATCTTGGACATCCTACTACTGAATGTCCTATGGCCGCTAAAAGCGGATATCGAAGTCTGAAATTGGCAACCAAACTTTCTCAGACCAAGAAAACAAGCACTAAAATTAGTCTGAGAAACAAGTCAGTCTACTCGTTTCCTGCTTGGACTAGAAGGAATTTAATTCATCCTTTTACTAACAAAACAGGACCCAAACTTGTCTGGGTTCCTAAGTCTAACCATTGATTTCTTGTGCAGGAGAAGGTGAAGGGAAACAAAAGGTACTGGTACCTAAATAGTGCTTGCTCAAGACATATAACTGGTGACAAGCAAAAGTTCCTTTCACTCTCCAAAATAGATGGTGGGGGAGTCTCTTTTGGAAATGGAAAAAGGGGAATCATAACTGGAGTTGGAAAAATTGGCTCATTTGAGTCAAAAGTTGTGGAGGATGTTTATCTTGTGGAAGGACTGAAGGATAACCGTCTAAGCATTTCACAATTGTGTGACAAAGGTAATAAAATAATTTTCACTGCTGCAAGTGTTAAAGTCAAAATGATGTACACCAAAGAAATTGTGCTTATTGCAAGGAGATACAGGAATGTATACAAAGCAGACATAATGGCAATACCAGGACCTAAGTTGACTTGTCTAAGTGAAATACAAACTGATCCCCTCTTTTGGCAAAGAAGACTTGGACATGCAAGTCTGAAATAACTGAACATACTTTCCTCCAAAGACATGGTATTGGGACTACCCATGACCAAGTTTAAGGAATAAAAGTTATGTAGTGCATGTGTATGGGGGAAGCAGGTAAAGTCATCTTTCAAGTCAAAGAACCATGTTAGCACTACCAAATGTCTTGACCTGGTTCATATGGACTTGTGTGGACCAATGAGACAACAAAGCAGAGGTGGGAAAAGGTATATTTTTGTAATTGTTGATGATTATTCCAAGTTCACCTGGACTTTGTTTCTAGCCTCTAAAGAAGATGCCTTTGATGTCTTTGAAATCTTCATTAAGAAAATAGAAAAGAAACTGGGCACTTCATTAGTTTCCATAAGGTCTGACCATGGAACAGAATTTGAGAATGCAAAATTCTTAGATGTTTGTTCATCAAATGGAATAGATTATAACTTCTCAGCTCCTATAATTCCACAACAAAATGGAGTGGTGGAAAGGAAGAACAGAACCTTGGAAGATATGGCTAGAACAATGATGCTTGCTGCAAATGTTGCCAAAAACCTATGGGCTGAGGCAATACGTACTGCAGCATATATCACAAACAGATGCATAATCAGACTCTTGTTAGAAAAGACTCCCTATGAATTACTAAAAGGTAGAAAGCCTAACATTTCTCACTTTAGAACTTTTGGTTGCAAATGTTTCATACATAATAATGGTAAGGATAATTTGGGAAAATTTGATGCCAAAAGTGATGAGGGAATCTTTTTAGGTTATACACTTCATAGTAAGGCTTACAGAGTTTTAAACAACAGAACTAATTGTGTTGAAGAAAGCATGCATGTGATTTTTGATTAGTTTTGTGTTAAGACTAACCTGCAGGAAAAAAACAACACTGAGGAACAGGTTACACAACATGTTCCATCGACTGAAGCAGTCAAACTTGGGGGAACTTTCACAGGGGGAACTGAAGCTGAAGGCACAGTGTTAGGGGGAACTGAGCCACCAACTGCTTCATATCAGAACATTAGCAGTGATCCAAGCAACTCACTAGGCTTGATCCCAAAAGGATACAAGTATCAAGGTTCGCACCCCATTGAGAATGTACTTACTGAACTCACTTCTGGAATCACCACAAGATCTGGATTGATAAGTATGTGTACATTCAAGGCATTCCTATCAGAAATAGAGCCTAAGAAAGTAAGTGAAGCATTTCTTGATATTGATTGGATCATAGCCATGCAGGATGAATTGAATCAGTTTGAGAGAAGCAAAGTATGTCATTTAGTTCCTCTTCCAAAAGATAGATTAGTCATTGGGACTAAATGGGTGTACAAAAATAAAGTTGATGAGCATGGAACAGTCATAAGAAACAAGGCAAGACTGGTGGTTCAAGGATACAACTAAGAAGAAAGAATTGACTTTGATGAGACTTTTTCTCCTGTAGCAAGACTTGAAGCCATAAGATTGTTGGTTGCTTTTGCCTCTTACATGGAGTTTATTTTGTACCAGATGGATGTGAAGAGTGAATTCCTAAATGTCATTCTCAAAGAAAAGGTTTATGTGAATCAACCTCGAGGATTTGAAAGCACAGAGTTACAAGATCATGTGTACAAGATGGATAAGGCTTTGTATGGGTTGAAACAAGCACTAAGGGCCTGGTATGAGAGATTATCAAAGTTTCTGCTGGAGCATGGACACACCAGAGGTAAAATTGACAATACCCTTTTCTTAAAAACTAATGTAATGGATTTGTTAGTTGTGCAGGTGTATGTGGATGACATTATTGTTGGCTCAACCAACATGAATATGACTCATGACTTTGCTAAACTCATGATTTTTGAGTTTGAAATGAGCATGATAGGGGAGTTGAATTACTTCCTGGGTCTTCAAATAAAATAGTCAACATAAGGAACAATGATCCATCAACAAAAGTATGTCAAAGAGATTCTCAAGAAATTCTCCACAGAGGAAACTAAAGAAATAAGTACTCCCATTGCCATTGCCACAAAACTTGATCTGGATGAAACAAGTTCTGATGTAGAACAAAAATTATATAAAGGTATGATAGGGTTCTTATTGTATCTCACAGCAAGCAGACGTGATATTTTGTTTAGTGTACGACTGTGTGCAAGGTTTCAAGCTAATCCAAAAGAATCCCATCTGAAGTCTGTAAAAAGAATCTTCAGATATTTGAAAAGAACTAGTGATCTTGGGTTGTGGTATCCTAAAGGTAGTAACTTTAATTTGGTAGGATACTTTGATGCTGATTATGCAGGATATTTGGTGGACAGTAAAAGCACTACATATATGTCACACTTCATAGGATCATGTTTGATTACCTGGTCCACAAAGAAGTAAAATTCAGTAGCTTTGTCTACTGCTGATGCTGAATACGTTGCTGCTGGGTCATGCTGTGCTTAATTGTTATGGATAAAACAACAACTTCTGTACCCCAGGGTAGATGTAGGTTGTGTTCCCATCTTTTGTGATAACACAAGTTCTATAAAGATACCCAAAAATCCTATCCAACATAAAAGAACTAAGTATATTGATATCTGTCATCACTTTCTTCGAGACAATGTTGAAAAAGGAAATATATCAATTATGTTTTGTTCAACTGAGGAACAAATTGTTGACATATTCACTAAGGCTTTGAGTAGGGAACAATTTGAAATAAATAGGTTAGCATTGTGGATGATTAAAATCGTACAAATCTCCTTCAATGATTGACTAGAATATGCTATACCTGAGTGATTGTTGATTAATTCAGTCTTACACATTTAGTTGTGTGTCCTAATTCCAAGATTTAAAGCAATGTGATATATCTATGTGTTTTTTTTTAGATAGATGGATCATCAAGGCAAGAGTGCTCATGGACTAATCAAACACAGGTATGATTATTGTTTTCCATAGTAGCATTAAGAGAAACAGGTCATCTACATGGTTCTTTCTATAATGATTAAAATCGCCAAAACCCAACAGTCATCTTCTTCAAAAGGATGCCAGACCTTTCCCATCTGTACTGAACCTCTACATCAGCACGTTTCTCCAAAATCACAGTCCCTTCATCTTTCAACTTCCTTCTCACTCTTCTTAAATATGCCTCTTGTGTTCTCTCCTATCTCCACTTCTCCTTCAACCTCTGAATATTCACCATACTATGTCATCTTTCTCCTCTCCTCCTTCTTCCATGAAATCTAACATTAATCCTTCTACACAACTTATTCTCCACCAAACATCAATTTACCCTCACTTATCCAACCCCAAATCTTTCCCAACCTATCTGATTTCCCATTCTTCAAGACCTTACCACACCCCTACTCTCACTCTTCCTTCAAACCCTCACTATTTCCAGAACCCTTACCACTATCAGTAGCTCCTCTTCAAATCCTTGATCGAGATGACATTCCAATTTCCAACCTTATTCCTAGACAGTCAAGATTGACTCTGAAACAAAAACCGTTAAGAATTCGTGCCCTACTGATTTTCTTATTTTCGCCTAACTTTTGCTTATCGATGGAACGTGTTGCCTGATGTGTTCCACTGACGTATTTCAATGAAGCACTAAATAGAAAGTAAAGAACACAATGATTTTTACATGGAAAACACCCGACTCAAAAGGTGTAAATAACCACGACCTGCACCTCTACAGGATATAACCCCAACTTCACTAAAAAACTCTGAGCCTCAACAACGACTGATTACAAAACTCTTGTAACCAAAAAATAGGAATTATGAACTCTAATTCCTATAACTCAAAAACTAGGAATTGTAAACTCTAATCCCTATAACTCAATAACTAGGAATTATAAACTCTAATTCCTAACTACACACACACCTCCCAAGGTATGTGTTCCCAAAGTCTCTGAGTTTTCCCCAACTCGAAGACTAGCTCCTAATTCAATTTATAACACACTGGAACTAATATTACATGAATATTTCAAACACAATGAAAAACTCTAAAAATCAACGCTAAAACTCTTAGCTGGATTCTGTACTGAGGACCAGGTTCTTCAACGTGTTTCTTCAGTGATTAACTAGCACTTCGTGAAGTCAATCTGTCGATTGAGCTTTTCTGCTTTTTTAAGTGCGTGTATTATTCAGGCTGCTGCATCTTCTATTTAAGCACATCTCTCCAAAGATTAATTCTTTATTTCAAACTCCTCCTCTAATCAAAACTCTCATTGCATAGAGTTTTACTTCATGTGAGACTCCTTCTTCAATTCCAACTCTTGTCTCCTTGGTGTTGTAGTCAAATTCCAATTCTTTAAATCAACACATATTAATTTTTCAGAATCTTTCTCCTCCCACACATAGGACTCCTTTGTCAACTCAACTTGTTTTCCCTTATCATCAAGTGTTTGAATTAAATTCAACTTGTTCTATTCCCCATGTGATCAGTAAGTTGAAGTTTCCAGTTGCATTGAATTAACTCATATCAATTTGTTTCATTCATATTGTCATTCATCAAAACTTCAAGGCGCCAACAAATTCCCCCTTTTGGATGATGACAAACCTCTTGTCTTTGTGTTTTCAAATATCTTCACCTATAGGCACTAAAGTATAAAACACTAGAATGAAACAAGTTAGTCAATGGGTTATAAACATTACACAACCCTCTTATCTTCCCCCTTTGGCATCATCAAAAAACCATTTCAATGCAATAATATACTAGCCAAAGTGATTTGTTATGCTATTCATGGTCATTGGGGCTATCACCAAAACAATCAGACAAAGACTTTAGCCAACCTAGTAATGTATTAAAGAGAGCAAAAATATGAGTCAATTTAGCAAAGATAACCATTCCATTTAACTGACAGAGCATGTTCCACATTAAACCTAAGCTAGTACTGAACAAAGAAAAATAACTGAGCATTAAAAAATATGATATAAAAGTGGGACATGGCTAAGGATACAAATAGTGAGGAGCTGATGAGAAAGGTGAAATAGGTGGTATCAATTGTGTCCATTGAGGAATGACTTCAAAATTTTCATTCCTCTATCAATCAAGGTCAAGTTTCAAAGTCATGATCCTAGCCTTAATTACCTCTTATCCCACTTCATGACTATCTTGTGAAGCTTCTAGTTCAGATTTTTTTCCAGCTAAATCAAAAAAAAATTCATTTTTTTTAAATGAGTGTTACCCCTCCTTACCAAAATAGGTAGAGTAACACGGTTCATCTGAAGAAGAATATCTATTGTTGTTTTATATGTCAAACCTGAACTTGGACTGAGAAGTCCCCAAAAAAATAACCAATTAGGAACTAAAAAGGAGATCATATCCCTTTTCATTTCTCAGAAAACTTATGCTGCATGTGATTGATCATCAAGATTGGCAAATCCATAGTACACAACTGATATTTTGGTTGAGAGAGAAGAAGTAATTTTTGGTGTAGGATTAACATATTTGTGCACAACCATTTGGAGAGAATCAAATAAAGTTTGGTCAACCAATTCGTCAGCTTTATAAGACAAGGAGAGGATGAAGTGTGTGGAATTGAACAGGTGTGCTCAACTATTTCAACTTAGACAGCCTATGCTTATGTCAGCGTAGAACATACCTTCTAAGAAGAACTTTGTGATCACAATTGCTTGCTTGTACCTATTTTTCTGCACAATCTAATACAAAATTAAGTTAGGAAAGTCAAAAATCTGGAATTGGGACACACAACTAAATGTGCAAGACTGAATAGAATAACTTTTTAGCTAATAAGATTAAAAAATGGTTATTCTAGTCAATCATTGAGGGAAGTTCATGCAATTTTAATCATCCCCAAGTCTAACCTATTCCTTTCAAAATGCTATCTACATAGTGCCTTTGATGCTTTCCCACTCAATTAAGTAACCCATATAGTCATCATTTTTACAGCCCTCAAGAGTGAAATTTCTTTTCCTTTAGATACCATAGTCACAAGCCATTGATTTGTTGTTCCCCTTGTCGATATGCTCTCAGTAATGGAACAGGTGGTACAACATGTTTCTGTGCATGCTCATCAGCTTCATTGTCCTCCTCTTAACTTTTCTGTTGCTTACATTAGTCCATAAGGATTCATACGAACCACGTCAAGCACTTGGTCGTACTTATATGATTCTTTGTTTTAAAGGAGGATCTCCCTTGCTTCCCCCTTACACTAGCACTACAAATCTGGTCATCTTTTAAATACTTTTGTTTTAGTTCTTCCCATCTTTCCAACTCCAGCAATGGTGTTTTTTTTCATCTCCAAAATATTCATTCCCCCTTTAATGTGGTGAGTGAAATAACCTTTATTTGCTTCCAGTCTTTTGCCTTGAGCAAGCTTTATTCATGTACACATTTTGCTTGCCTCCTTTCACTCCCACCTGCAAAACAAATTAGGGGTTAACTTTAGGCACCCAGACAAACTTGGGTCCTTTATTATGAGTAAATGGATGAATCAGATTTCTTCTATCCCATGCAGGCAATAGGTGACGTGACCTATTTCTCTGACCAGTTTACTTATCCTTTTCTTGGTCTGAGATAGTTTATTTGCCAGATTTAGAATGCTAGATCTGCTTTTGGAAGCTACTGGACATTCAGTGGTTGGATGTCCAAGGTTACCACAAATATAACATAAATCTTTAGGAACATAAAATTTTTTGTGGAATCCTAATCCTGTCTTTTAACTGTAATTTCTTTCCCCCAATTTGCGAACAATACTTGAGGAGTTTGTCCACCTATTTTCCCTTTCAAGATCAAATTTTAGTTTAGAAACTTCTTGACTCAACTTATTCATTTTTTCAGTTAGATCATGACATTCTTGTTTGTATCTAACTAGCTCAAGTTCAGCATTTTCTTGATCTCTACTCATGGCCTTTTTTTCCTTTTCAGAGAGTGTCAATTTTAGAACTTCAGACTTAAGATCATTGTTTGAAGAATTAAGTTGCTCAACCTGTTTCTTGAGAGTGCAGTTTTCCTGTTCGACAATGTTCTTGCAAGCTTCTAAATCAATAAAATCAAATTTGATGCTTGCAAGACTGTTGAACAGCTCATCCCTATCAGAAGTTGATTCTTGGAATTCATCAATTAGTGCACTCATCAATGAAATAAGTTTTGTTTTAGAAAAAAAATGCAACTTTCCTTTAAGTTCAAGTATACTTACCTTAGAAGCATCATCTTCTTCCTCCAAGTCTGAATCTCCAAGAGCCATGAGTGCTGCTTCATCAACTTCATCATCATTTGAGTCAAATCCCCAAGCTACTACCATTGCATATTCTTCCCTCTTTTTGGTTTTTTCTTTTAATTCCTTTTCAACCATTTCCTTTCTCCATCCTATTTCCCAGACTGGACAATCTTTGATCATGTGATCTATCTTCTCATACTTGAAGAAACCACCTTGAGACTTATCATTGGAACAACACCTTCTACTTGTTTCTTTCTTATTCTGACGCTTGTCTTTCTTAAATTGTTTTTTAATGTTCTTGACAAGCTTTTTATCATCCATATCTGATTCTTCTTTGTCAGACGCCTTTAATGCTGGTGACTTATCCAAGGTTCCCTCATTCTTTTTGAAGTTCTCCATTTTCTTCTCATATCTAGCCACAAGAGTATCCCAAATTTGTTTTGTAGAGGTACAACCTGAGATCCTATTGTATTAATCTATTCCAAGTCCACAAGTAAGAATATACTTGGCTTTAGCATTCTTTCCAAGCATCTTAAAGTCAGCCTTATCATACTCGTTCTTGTCCTTTAATACTTCCTTCTTTTCAACATCCTTCTTCATGGGGTATTGAGGTCCATTGATAATTATATTCCATAGTTCGTAGTCCATAGCCTGAAGGAAATCTTTCATCCTTTCTTTCCATCCTAAGTAGTATTGTCCCTTGAACAACGGAGGCCTATTGATGTCTTGTCCTTCGTAGTATCAAGTAGGTGGTGTATAATTCATCTTGGATCTTATCTTAAGGTGTTAACCTTCACAAGATAACCCTCTCTGATACAACTTGTTAAGAATTCGTGCCCTACTAATTTTCTTATTTTCGCTTAACTTTTGCTTATCGATGGAGAGTGTTGCCTGACGTGTTCCACTGACGTGTATCAAGGAAGCACTAAATAGAAAGTAAAGAACACAATAATTTTTACGTGGAAAACACCCGGCTCAAAATGTGTAAAAAACCACGACCTGCAACTCTACAGGATTTAACCCCAACTTCACTAAAAAACTCTAAGCCTCAACAACGACTGATTCCAAAACTCTTGTAACCAACAAATAGAAAATATAAACTCTAATTCCTATAACTCAACAACTAGTAATTGTAAACTCTAATCCCTATAACTCAATAACTAGGAATTATAAACTCTAATTCCTAACTACACACACACCTCCCAAGGTATGTGTTCCCAAAGTCTCTGAGTTTTCCCCAACTCGTAGACTAGCTCCTAATTCAGTTTATAACACACTGAAACTAATATTACATGAATATCTCAAACACAATGAACAACTCTAAAAATCAACGCTAAAACTCTTAGATGGATTCTGTACTGAGGACCAGGTTCTTAAAGGTATTTCGATAGTTATTGAGTAGCACTTCGTGAAGTCAATCTGTCGATTGAGCTTTTCTGCTTTTTTAAGTGCGTGTATTATTCAGGCTGCTGCATCTTCTATTTAAGAACATCTCTCCAAAGATTAATTCTTTATTTCAAACTCCTCCTCTAATCAAAACTCTCATTGTATAGAGTTTTACTTCAAGTGAGACTCCTTCTTCAATTCCAACTCTTGTCTCCTTGGTGTTGTAGTCAAATTCCAATTCTTTAAATCAGCACATATTAATTTTTCAGAATCTTTCTCCTCCCACACATAGGACTCCTTTTTCAACTCAACTTGTTTTCCCTTATCATCAAGTGTTTGAATTAAATTCAACTTGTTCTATTCCCCATGTGATCAGTAAGTTGAAGTTTCCAGTTGCATTGAATTAACTCATATCAATTTGTTTCATTCTTATTGTCATTCATCAAAACTTCAAGGCGCCAACAAAAACCCTCGTTTATCTCCATTGATGTTGATGATGATACTCCTGAACACTCTTCTCCCATCATCCCTTCATCTCGAACTCCACATACTCGGAGAAGGAAATAACAGAACGATGCTTGTTTGGAAGAGGCACTTAGGGAAAGTAAAAAGAAATGAGTCGTGCCTAATTCTTTTCCTCCCCCATGTGATTTCTCTCCTGACATTCTCATTCGATCCAAGAGAAAGCTGAAGCAGAAGCATACCATAGCTAAAATATCAAAACCATATCTCTCTCGTAGAATGTCCCCCCCTCCCACTCCCAAAGCCTTCTCATCTTCAAAATCCACTGTCAAAGCCTCTACTGACAAAGTCTCTACTGGAAAAACCTCTACTCCTTCTAAAGATTCTCCAAAATCGTGTCACTTCCAAAGAAATGGGTCCCCACACCTGGTCCTTCTGTCTTATATGACTCAGATTCAGACTATCTTCCTGGCACTTTTTCTATGCCTCCTGAGGCTTCTGATGTTGATATTAATGTTGATACTCCTGCTGATAAAGCTTCTCAGCCAGACCATATTCTGCATTTTCAGAAACGAAAGATGGTTAGAGGTAGGGTTGTCACTGGTTTAAGGGGTCCTGATATGGAAACTTTGGCATCCAAATTGGGGGCTCAGGGGTGGTCATCCTTTCTTCTGCAAGGTAATCATCAAAGAAGGTTTGGAAAAGATGAAGTGTATGAATTTTATACACATGGAGTTGCGATTGGGGAGATGATCTCAACCTCTGTTCATGGAAAACTCATCAATCTTTATCCTGCTGATTTGGGTAGAATTCTAAGTGTTCCTACTGGAGTTTGGGGTCACTATGTCAGAGGATCTTGGCCTCCTCTTGACAATCTTCCATCCACCCTTGATATCTGTAGAAATTTTTTGGAAATCCTCTCATTCCTTCTCATCGTAGGGTGATGAAAAATGAGATGTCTTCTCTCTATCAGTTGTATTTTGATGTGGTTCACAAAATTATCTTACCCATGCAGGAGAGGTGCACAGTTGCAAACTTTCTTGATCTTACCTTAATGGAACTATTGGATTCTGAGATTCCAATGGACCTGCCCCAACTCATCATTATGCATATGAGAAGGGTACTCGTCAAAGATAAAAATGGTCATGCTTTTCCCTATCAGTTTTGGCTTTCCCCTGTGTTTGATAATTTTCGTGTCTCTGTCAAGGTGTGGTCCTTACAGATAACTAAGGATGTGATTGGACAAGTGAACCATGCTATGTTACCTGCTGTTATGAGACATGCAGACAACCCTATGCAGAAGTTGCGAAATGCCTTAGAGGCAAAGCAAGGTGAGCTGGAGGTTGCACAGGCTGCATTGGAGGTTGCCCAGTCTATTCATGAAGATGAAAAGAGGGCTCTTAAAGCTCAAATTGCTTCCCTCACAGCAACTTTGGAGAAGGAAATAACTGAAAATGCTGCTATCATTCGATCGTTGACCTCTTTTATCCCCTCTACCTCCTCAAAATAAACTCCTCCTTCGTCCCTTAGTTTTTTTTTCTTTCTTCTTTGCTGCTTCTTGGCCCAACTTGTTAATGTTTTTGGTCTTACTGGATAATGATAATTGTAGCTATTTTTGTGTGTGAAATGGATTTTTTTTGCCTCACTTGATCTACTTATGTTTAATTCGATGCGTAGCTATCTCTTGCTCTGACTCTTGCTTGTTTTAGTGATAGCCCCAGTGGCCATGGATTATTACACAGTTTTTAACTTATTGGCTCAGCTTTTCGATGATGTCAA
Source organism: Capsicum pubescens (assembly GCA_030864215.1). NCBI lineage: Eukaryota > Viridiplantae > Streptophyta > Magnoliopsida > Solanales > Solanaceae > Capsicum > Capsicum pubescens. Next base: position 293,665,808 of record CM061549.1, read on the forward strand.
AAGAGGGAAGTATAAATTATACAATGCTTATAACTCAACTGATCTAACCTGTTTCATTCTACTGTGATCCTTTTATTTAACTTCTTATTGAGTATGTCAGGTTCTTTGTAATACTGTGCTGATAAGTTTGTCATCATCAAAAAGGGGGAATTTGGTAGGGAATGGGAAGTTTTGATGATAGACAGATGAATGAAACATGTTGTGCAAAGCTAGTCCATACAAGTGAAACTACTTCGGACATATGGAGTGCATATTATTACATAAAGCTTTCAACACATGGATAAGGAAAGAATGTTCACACGGCTATATGAAGATAATTGGAGCAGTTAGAGTTTGAGTAGTTCAAGAAATCTACAAGGCAGAAGGATAAAGCAAAAGAGTCCTACTCAATTTAGAAGAAGGAGAGATGGTTACAACAAGAAGTGAAATACTTGAAAGAGTCTTACAGAAGATACAAGTAAAGAAGAAAAAGGACTGCATCTGAGGGAGCATATATAGACGACAAGCTGCATTCATTTAACTCACTCATGCACTGATAAAAAATCAACAATTAGCAATATCGTTCACCAACTTGAAGAACCTAGTTCTTACTTAGTATGTTTTAGACTACTTGTAATAGGAAGGTTCTTGAGTTGTAATGGGTAAATTGTTCCATTCTCAGTATTCTATAAATTGAGTTAGGAATCACGTCTTCAAGTTAGGGAACTCGAAGACTTGGGAACATTTATCTTGGGAAGATTTGTGTTTTTGTAGTAATAGGAGTTAGAAGTTTTAATTCCTTGTTTACAAGAAGTCTTGTAATTGTTTTGATTGTTGAGGCTCAAAGTTATACTGAAGATTGGGGTTAAATCCTATAGAGGTACAGGTCGTGTTTTTTTACATCTTTTTGAGCCGGGTGTTTTCCACGTAAAAATTACTGTGTTCAGTTTTTACTTCTATGAACCACGTATACTTACTTGTTACACAGATAGGAAATCAGTAGGGATCATACTCTAACAGAAGCTTCAAAATATAAAGAAGGAAACACGCGAACTAGCCGAAGGGCATTCACCATCTATTATATAAAAAGGGAAATCCGGTGCCCAAAAACTACCGCTATGCGCGGTGTCCGGGGAAGGTCCCCACCACAAAGGTGTATCGTACACCACCTTACCTTACATTTCTGTCAGAGGCTGTTGCCAAGGCTTGAACCCGTGACCTCCTAGTCACATGACAGCAACTTTACCAGTTACTCCAAGGCTCCCCTTCACACCGTCTATTATATATACAATAAAAAAATAATTTTTTAACCATATATCAATAGTGTAATTTTCCATTGAAAGGGATTCGAGTGAACCCTAGCGAAAAGGTAATAATAGTTTTACAGCAAATGGACTGCAATAAAATTTCAAAACTTAGACCCATAACTAAAGCTTAAATTATAGATCTACATGTATGTGATACCTAAGAGCTAATATACGTCTGAGATATTAATTTCAGCAACATTATCAAATATTATTACGGTAATCATATAGTAGATTACAAGGATGTAGCATCATTGAAATAAAAATAGAAAAACAAAATAACAGCAATCTCAATAATATAAATTTGAACTTTCTAGAGTTTTCAACGATATAACTATTAGTAATAACTTAGGATGCTTCAACTATGATTTTGAGTTTTGTTTTGAACTTCATATCCCAAACTTAGCTTAGCTTAGCTATTGATTCAAACTAGAGGATGAAGCTTAGCTTCTTTTTCCATTTGATTCAAACGATTCTGCAAATTAGAACCAATCATATTCAACCAACCTTCAAGTTGGGTCAGTTCCTCTACGTTGAGCTCCTCAATAGTTTTCATCAGTTCATCATACACATTTTTTTGAAAAAATTCAGCATCTTTCATGGTATCAAGTTCTTCAAGCCTGCTATTGAGTCATTTCACTCTGAGTCATTTCACTCTATCTAGAGCATGAGCTGCAACAAGTTGAGTACTTTCACTTAATTGCATATCAGGATTACTGAAAACGAGAAATGACTACATCAATTGTAGGGTGAAAAAATGAGAAAAGCTTACCATTCCGATATCAACACCGCATTCTCTAACGAGTTCGCTAGCCTTTTTGTATAAACCTGAAAAACGCTTTGAAAAGCTAGAATATAGATCAACTTGCTTTTCAATCTTTTTCATTGGTATCTTTTGACGCCCTTTACCCTGCTTGTTCTCCATGGATAATTTTTTGAAAAAAAAGGATAAAAGATCACTGATGAAATATTTTATGAGAAATGGTACTCACAAGAAGAGATATCATAACCAATTTATATGCATGAAGAATTTCATCAAATTAAATTTCTATCCCTATAAATAATGGAAAACAATCTTTTCACCATAGTCAAAATAGGAAATGCCATCAATTTTATGCTCAAAACATTTTTGCATATCAAACCACATCAATGAAATCTAGAATTTTAATTTAAATTAGTAAATATTTTACTATATATACTCATGAAACTTATCAAGTTGGAAATAACAAATATGACTATAATTAACCTGAAATAGAGAAATAATAAATATAATATTCACCCTAAAATATAAAAATATGCAATCAATTTTATGGGAAAAATATATTTTGCATGTCAACCATATCTATGAAATCTAAAATTTTAGTTTAAATTAGTAAATATTTTACTATATATACTCATGAAATTTATCTAAGTTGAAAATAGTAAATATGACTATAATTAACCTGATATAGAAAAACATAATAAATATAATATCCAACCTAAAATATATATAAATATATCTTAATGTGCTTATTGAAATTTATCAAGTCTGGGTACGTTGTTGTTGGAACACGCTTAATTTGCGTGTTGAAATAACTGTGGAATAATTTAAAAAGTAATCAATATTTTTTGAGGAAATTATTAAAAATACATTAACAAAATGAGAAAATAAAAAGTTAACTTGAATAGGTCATTAATTACACAAATACACAACTTATGTTTTCAATATTATAAAAAGTCCCAACTCCCTAAACATATTACAAAAATCCCAACATATACACAGAATGCTATGTGCATGTCGGCTATGTTATGTATATTAATAGGGAGAGAAAATAAAGTAATTAAAAAGGTGAGAGAGAGTGCAATTACTTCTAAAAGGATTAGTATTTATGTTATTTATACTTATTTAAATGTATCCCCAATTCACTAATTTTACCTGACATAATTTTTCTAACGTCAATATATAAACGGCGAAAAGTTTTTTTTTTTTTTTTTTGATTAAAAGATGATTCATTAATAATAGTAATATTGCTTAGCGTTGTACATACTGGAACTACTACTATTTACATAATTACTACTACTTACATAATTACTAGTGCTTACATAGTGTTTTGAGCAACTATCAGTAGTACTACATATTATATTGACATCAGGCACACACTGCCTTGCAAAAGGAGTTCCACCTTTGTCTAAACTGAGGGATTTCCGAATAAACAAGGCGGGGACTATCCATTGTTTAAAAAAGAGGGAGAGATTCCTTTCTTCTACCATTTTTTGCTAGCTTGTCCGCAACCTTGTTTAGAAGCCTGCTCTCATGGTGCATCTGCGTGTTCTTTGCTAGTTCAATAGAAAATAATGTTTTTCTGTTAATGCTTTAACAATGTAAAATTTTACTGAGCATCTAGAAAAATTCAAAAATTTGGCAATTCACCTCTCTTTTTTAGTAAAACATAAATTTATAATGCGATGAATTTTCATATTATATTTTTCATGAATTCTTACTTGCTTCAACATCACAACTTTTCTTGAAGGGCAGACACAAAGACGAACTCATGATTTTGAAGTTTAAGGATTTTACTTCCTAAGACAATCTTAAATTAATATATTTTCCTTTGTTAAAAATTAATCATCATGTTTCGCTTTTCGACAGTCAAATTAACTTTGATTAATATTTTAAAATATATTTTCTTATGAAATTGACATGCAAAAGGCTTCAACTAATGTAGATGAAATGAACAACAACAATGTGGGGGTGAAAATACTATTGAGAACAATGACAATATTTTAGAAAATGATGATATTTTTTATATGGGTAATGTGTTGTGGAGAGAACAAGATAATGAGAACAACGATAATGTTTTGGAAAATGTTGACTTTGATATGGATAATGTATTGTAGGGAGAGCATGCTAACGAGAATAACAACAATCTTTGGCAAACGATGGTTTTGATATAGGTAATGTGTTGTGGGGAGGACAGGCTAATGAGAACAATGACAGTGTTTTAGCAAATGATGGTTTTGATATGGGTAATGTGTTGTGGGGAGAACAAGCTAATGAGAACAACGACAATGTTTTGGCAAATGATGATTTTGATATGTGTAATGTGTTGTGGGGAGAACAGGCTAATGAGAAAAACGACAGTGTTTTGGTAAACAATGATTTTGATATTGGTAATGTATTGTGGAGAGAACGGGCTAATGAGAACAACGACAGTGTTTTGGGAAATGATGGTTTTGTTATGGGTAATGTGTTGTGGGGAGAACAGGCTAATGAGAACAACAACAGTGTTTTGGGAAACGATGGATTTGATATGGGTAATGTATTGTGGGGAGAACAGGCTAATGAGAATAACGATAATATTTTGGAAAATAATGGTTTTGATATAGGTAATGTGTTGTGGAAGAACAGGCTAATGAGAACAATGCCAGTGTTTTAGTAAACGATGGTTTTGATATGGCTAATGTGTTGTGGGGAGAACAAGATAATGAGAACAACGACTATGTTTTGGAAAATGATGATTTTGATATGGGTAATGTGTTATGGGGAGAACAGTCTAATGATAACAACGATAGTGTTTTGGGAAACGATGGTTTTGATGTGGGTAATGTGTTGTGAGTTGAACAGGCTAATGAGAACAACGACAGTATTTTTGTAATACCCCGTATTTTCGTGCTAGAATTCTAACCGTCGTTTCTACGCGTCTAAGCTCTAATCCAAGTGATTCTCATGTGAAAATAAGTTTCATGATCATTATCCTAGTATATGGAGTAGTTTAGAGGTGAAAAATGTTCATAGCAATGACTTAGAACAAAGTTAAGCTAAGATAAATTGATTCGTCCAAAGTTTGACATTCGATTCTACAAGGGTCTACTTCAAACATGTATATCTATTAATATACATGAAATTTTATATCCCAAGATCTATCAAATTGTAGATACTTTAATTAGATTTTCAACGATACCAATTTTAGAAAAATCCGATACCCGAGTGAAAAGTTATGACCATTTTTGTGGCTGAGGCAGTAGCACCATGCAATAAGCATGCGACGCACGCTTTATCGCACGTTAATAATTTTCAGGTTTTGTTTCCGCATTTTTAAGGGCAAAAGTGGTATTTTCCAACCCCTATCCAGCTATAACACGACATTAAACTCCCATAACACCAAAATAAGTTTATTTTCTCTCAAAATCACCAAGAACATTCATTAGGGTTTCAACCTAAAAATTCAAATATCTCTAGATTCAACCGTAGGTTTTCAATATTTTTTCAAGATTTGGATTCCCCATTTCGAGGGCTATGAGAAGCACCCATTAATCTCAAGAATAGAAATCCAAAGTTAAGAGTTCATCCAAAGATTCAATTTCAAGGTATGTGGGGTTTGAACAAGAACACCCTTTCGTTCTTGTGCCCAAAACTTTTAGTTTTTCTTAAAGAATTTCGTATTTCCAAGATGAATTCATATTATTTTGCTATATTACAAGTTTATGAGATTATGGAATTGTTCAAGTCATGAATTGCATGACTTTCTTATTTAATTATGATCTAAATTGAGAGTTCATGATATAAATTGCACATTCTTATATTGATATCCTATTTTCAAGAATTTTTAAGATTTGTTGTCGTCAATTGAGCCTTATTGTGAAATTGTAAGTCTTTGATAATGACTTATTAATACTTTTTAAAGTGTTTCAAGAAGAGTACATATATTTCCATGTTATTGAGACTTTAAAGCTTATTTATGATAAGTCTATCAAGATTTCAAGAAAGAAGTGAGTTTTGATTCTACGTAAGAAAGAAATCCACATCCTTGATTTTGAGATAAAGGGGATGCATTTTGTCTCCCATTACATATTGTTGAAATATTTTAAGGTGAATTTTCTTAAGTTATGAGCTAAGTAAGGGAATAGTATTTAGCACCGAGTTGGGCTTGATTCCGAGGTCTCATACCCTAGAACTACGTGCCCCGTAGGTTTATGATTTACCCCAAGTGGGTTAAGACAGTGATCACTAATGTTAAGGTTCTATCCTATGTAAAGGATAGAACATCTCTCCCCAATGTGGGTAATACGTTGGACTCCATGTAGTTCACATGGTTTATGTCGGCTAGAAGAAAGTCCAAAGTAGTCCCCCACTCTATCTAAGATAAAAGTATATGTATTTCGAAAGCTATGAGTCCAAGATTTCTAAGATTTTCAAGTGTCAAAATCTTTAAGTTTCCAAAGAAGTTCCTAGTTTTCATGAGATTGAAGTGTATGTTCTGAAAGATATTGTTTTAAGACTTTATCTATCTTACAAGTTTGAGAATCGAGAAAGAACGTAGATTTAGAATGAAGTGCAATAACTCACGTGATTTACATTACCTGTTTTCTTATTCATGACTATGATGGTTTTAATTCAAGCTATGTGAGTCATCTATACTAGCATGCATGTTTTCTATAAAGATTTATGATATTGATTATTTAATTGCATACACCCCTATATACTCAGTACATTCCCAAGTACTGATTCACATACTCGTCTGTGTGCTACATTTCCTCATAATGTAGGTACAAGTTGTAGCGCATATACCATATTCAATCAGTTTGCAGCTTCCAGTCAGAAGGTGATGAGTCCTTATGATTCAAGGGCTTGAGTTAGTTATACATTTCGAGAAGTATTGTATTTTCTTTATTCAGTCGTATTGAGTTAGGATAGTTGGGAGTCGTGACCCGACTACCTATAGTCGGTACTAGTAGAGGCTTCATAGACAGTCAGTAGAGTTAATGTATTCAGTTTTCAGTTTTATTTTGTAAAAGCAGAGTTGTAATCTTGTAAAGTTCAGATTTGTATTGATCAAGTTGAGAAAAGTTTTATGTTTTCGCTAATTTTATACAGATTTGAGAATTTTATTCAGTTGCTTATGAGTTATGCCAATAGAAGGGTTAGCTTGGGGTGACTTGTGACCCTAAGCATCGTGTGACGTCTCGGGATCCGATTTCGGGGCGTTACAATTTTGGGAAATGATGGTTTTGATAGGGTAATGTATTGTGGGGAGAACAGGCTAATGAGAATAACGACAATTTTTTGGGAAATGATGGTTTTGATATAGGTAATGTGTTGTGGGGAGAACAGGATAATGAGAAGAATGACAGTGTTTTAGCAAATGATGATTTTGATATGGGTAATGCGTTGTGGGGAGAACAAGTTAATGAGAACAGCGATAATGTTTTGGCAAATGATGATTTTGATATGGGTATTGTGCTGTGGGGAGAACAGACTAATGAGAACAACGACAGAGTTTTGGTAAACAATGATTTTGATATGGGTAATGTATTGTGGAGAGAACAGGCTAATGAAAATAGTGTCTATATAAACAATGTAAAAGTATTATATGCTAGCAAATTGAGCTAAATATTAACGTAAGTTTCTTTTCACTTTGAGTTGATCAGTTCGTTTAGTTTTTTTCTTAAGACTTTCAATAATGTTACTCTTCTAATTTGATCATTAATTCCTCGCTTTTACATCTACGTTAATTTATAATTACACTTCTTTCTTTTTTGGCTTATTGATTCTCTTACATCAAATATTTGTTACATAAATGTAGTTTCAAAAGAGAGTGTTATTTTAACGTCGTAGCGAAAGAGCTACTTTTACTATGTTCAATTTGATATTTTGGTTTAGGTTTTCATTAACTTTATTACTTCTCCATTCAACAGTGGTTGAAGCTAGTTCGATATCATACCATACCCTAGAATGTCATCCTCAGAAAGCAAAAAACTTGATAGGACCGTAGAGAGAAGTTGGTAGATACAAGAGAAGAAATATGCAAGCAAGAAAATGACCTTCGAAATTTTAATGTGCAACAAAAAAGTTCACAAGAAAAGTACGAAGCGACATGTGATCTCTGGATGTTAAAGGACAAGAAAGACAAGCTCAATGAACAATTGGAGAAAAAAGGGATATTTAGCAGATTCAACTCAAAAGAAAATAAAGATTCTTTATTTAACTAAAAATGAGATTTATTTATTATATATTAAACTATTATATACTACTATTATTCACTAAAGTAAACAATCGAACAATAATATCATTATTTGTAACAAATCCACAGAACAATACAAAACATCCCTCACCAAACTTTGCTCGTAGGATTATACTGGATATATGTGTTATAGTTGTTTTTGTTGTTCTATTGTTCACTCAGTAGAACTTTTTTTAAATTCTTGTTCTTTCTGCTTAGCTGCATGATACACCAGCTGAAGGAGACAAAACATCCCAAATTAAGAAATATCTTCAAACTCCACAGCAAAATCCAATAAATCCATAAGGTTCTCTAAGAACAACTATAGTCATATAAAAAAGTTACAACAAACATGTAATTTATAAATAGTGATGTAGCACTAGGACACTAGGTGGTGAACCTCTTTGTTGGAAAATCGCATATGGTGTAAGACCCCGTGTAACGCCCCGTAAAAGTCGTGCATATACTAGCTCCAAGTGGTGTGGGTTTGAACTAGAAAACTTGAAAATATTCTAAGTGTTGAAAGACTTAGACTCATTTTTAGCTAGTAACCTTCGGGGATTTTATTTCTAGCCTTCCCGATGTCCGTTTTCAGATTTTCTTGTTGCATTGCGATGGGGCAAGGTTGTAGTACGTCTCGGAAGAGTTCAAAATTTTTATACGAGATTAAGGGCAAGTTTGGATTTCCATTCTAGTAGCACCACGCGATTAGCGCGTGCCGCCCGCTGGATTGCCTGGCTTGGAAGGTAGCCCATGATAGAGCGGGCGACGCCTGCTAAAAAGCAGTGCTCTAGAGCCCGCGTCGCCTGCTAGATCGCCCCAGGCCAAACAGTTCAGCCCATCCGGAAAATTAATGGCATTTTGGTAATTGTCCAATCCCCCATCAACTTAAACACGGGATTTAATCCCTCAAACACCAAAATAGAGTCTCATTCACCAAAATTACTCAAGAACTCTCTCAAGGGTTTCAAAATAAAAATCCTAATAGCTCGAGATTCAACCGTGTGTTTTCAAAATAAATTGAAGATTTGAAATCCCCACTGTAGACACCTAATTTTGTCCCTCCCGAAGTCTAATTTTATTCATTTTTAGTTCACCTTACCTTGCGTCCAACCCCATGTAATTATATCCCACAAAAATACAAAAATAAATAAAAAATACCTCTAACTAATTTATCTTATCCTAACAACCTACCCAATCAAAAGCTTCCACCTACCCTAACTACCCATGTGATTCCCCCCCTCCTTTTTCTTGTCCACAAAGAAAGAATATATGGGGGACCCACCAAAATTCCCACATCATAACAAATCCATGCTCATTATAAAAGAAAAATTCTAAGAAGAAAAAGGGGGTTCATTCTTTGATCATCATCTTCTCCACAATAACAAGAATCATCAAATAATTTTCCTCACAAGAACAAGAACAACAACGAAAAAAAAAAGTAACCGGTGAACAGTACCGGTGAACAGTGACGGCGTGAAAAGTGACGGTGAACGGGTCATTATTTGTCGAGTTGGTTTGTTGGTGTTAAGGTTCGGCTCGAGGTTTCCGGGTGCGGACTCTCTTTATTCGAATAACATTGAGTTTGAAAGCTTCAAATTTAAGGTCCAATTCTTTCTTCTCTTTTATTTAATTCTTATGTGATTGTGATTGCGTGTGATTCGATACCGTGGTTTGTTTGTTGATGTGAACTGTTGGTGACATTTGGGTGTGTGATGTGCTAAGCATGATTGGTGAATTTTCGTTATTCTCGATTGGTGGATTGTGTATTGAAATGGGTTAATCACGTGGTTAAAAATGAATTAAGGTGGGGATTAAAAATGGAGGAAAATGAATATTGATTAATTTTGATGTATTGATAATGTTAAATATGATAGAATTGTGATATGTTGAATTTGGTAGGCAAACGTAGGCCGGTTAGGAAAATTTAGTAATAACGATTTATTGGAGGGTTTGAATATGTGCGTGAATGGTACTTTCTACTTTATTGCACGAAAAGTTTAAATTGTACTCATTTGGCCGGGGAATGCCCCGAAGGATTTGTATTGATTTATCCGGGGAATGCCCTGAAGTAGCATGTACGCAAAGGAGGCTCGTGATCAAGGCTCGGAACGTCGGGTGGAGTTTAGTTTAGGATTAGTTTAGAATAGAATAGGTTTTATATTTCAGCACCTCTTTTATTTTGGATTGTATAATTTGGACTGAACATTATTTTTGTTTGTTTTGAATTTTGTGTGATTTATTTGTTTGCTTGTTTTGTGTGTTTATGTGGTTTGTACATTTGTAATGTCAAATTAGCCGATACGCACCACCAAGCGACCGTGGTCGAACCACGGGATCGAGGGGTGCCTTACACCTTCCCCTCAGTCAACAGAATTCCTTAGCCGTAATCTCTGTTCGTAAACCGGTTTAACGAGTCAAATGGTTTTGAAAAGGATTTTTTAATGGTGACTTGGCACACCAGATTATGCCAAGTGGCGACTCTGATTTTGAATGTAAAAACAATCTTTTTTCGGAACCAATCTTCATTTTGTCACTTTAATAAAAACCCTTTCAAACCTTAAAATACATATCTTTTTTGGAGTCGAATAAGTTGTGTGACAGCTCTGGCGACTCTGCTGGGGAAATTTCAGAATCCGAGGTTTTTTTTGGAGTCGTATCGTCCTTTTTTGGCATTACGAGTGTATAAGCGTTGTTGTGATTTTTTTTTGTGTTTTCACTTTTGTGTATTTTCGTGCTCTTTTTTTACAGTATTTATCCTATGTGTTACCGTTTTTATATTTGACATCATGTGCATAACCCGAGTCATTCTTTCCGCAACAAGTCTCGGAGCGCACGTCGTGCACACGAACTCTAGTTGAGTCACCTTTATTTTAGGGGGGGAGCCGTTTGATGTATGGAGTAGGTGGAAAGCAAAGCAGCCACTATCGATCATATGCTCCCCCGAACGGCCTTGTTAGTAAACCACAAACGTAGGTCAGCCTTTAGGTCATTCTTATGTGCATCATATTGAGACCTAGCGGGACCTACATGGTCCTTTGTAGGAGACTCACCTTTAAAGCATCCCTACATGCTAAATGTCGCATCTTTGAGAGTAATGTGGTCATTTGACGGACCGATTTGGGGAAAACATGTGTTAGAAGTAAAGTGTGTAAAAAAAAAAAAAAGAGAAAAGGTGAATCAAAGAAGAGTTTCGTAGTTTTTAGGTTCTTTATGGCTTTTGTTTTCCACGATTCAAGAATTCAAAAAAAAAAAAAAGAAGAGAAGAAAAAGAAAATCAAAAAAGATTTTCCTTTTGCTTCCTTTAGCAAGCTTTCAAAATTCAAAAACTCCAAAAAGATTTTTTTAGGGGCTTTTTATAAAAGAAAAATTCGAAAAAAGTTGGTAAAAGTTTTGTACATTTCATTTAACGAAAATACCAAAAAGATTTTTTCTTTCATAGTTGTTGGTGTCATTTTTAATGTAAAGTGTCGAATTAAAAACTCAAAAAAAAAGAGACTTTGTTATGTTGTTCATCATGTGTCTTTGGTCGTGTCTCAAGTCAGGGTGTCATCTGTTATTTAATCATTAATTGTCCAATCTGGACGAACTACGCACCCCTAATTCTCCTCTCTCGGGAGTGAGATACGTAGGCAACCTATTTTAGGTTCGGGGATCTTATTTCAAAAATTCAAAAAAGATTTTCTTCACTCTTCATTTAGAGTAGGTGTCTCATGTACATCTTTAAAAGAAAGCAAAAAAATATATTTTCCTTTAATAGGTTCAAGTTTCATTTTCGTATGAAATTTAAAATCGAAAATCCAAAAATATTTTCTTCGGTAACCATAGATTTCATGTTGTACAGGAATTTGAAAAATTCAAAAAGATTTTCTTCACTCTTCACTTAGAGTAGGTGTTTCATATACATCTCTAAAAGAAAACTACAAAAAGATTTTTCTTTAATAGTTTCAAGTTTCATTTTCCTATGAAATTCTAAATCGAAAACCCAAAAAGATTCTTCTTTGGTAATCATAGATTCCATTTTTGTATAGGGAGTTTAAACCTAAAAAATGCAAAAAGATTTTCGTCAATTTTTTTGATAATTTGTTATTTTCTTTTCTTTTTAAAGTTTCAAGAAAAAGAAAAAAAATGATTTTAATTGGCCATTTTGGCAAAACTTCACGAACTACGCACACCTGATTCTCCCCTTTCGGGGGTGAGATACGTAGGCGCCCTTCTAGGGTTCGGTGATATTTCTTCAAGAAAAAAAAAGAAGAGGTTTTGAAGAAAAAAAAATGTTGAACTCTAACATATTTGTTACCTCTTGTTCAGTTAGTTTAAGGTGGTTGGTTTGTGGTTTCCTGGCTGGTCCTCCATATCACACCAAATCCAAAGAAGGGTTAGTTGTGTCCAACAAGGGTATAGAGAGTGGCATCATGGATGAAACAAAGAGTCGGGAAATTGAGAGTTTAAAAGAAGAGAATTTGAGACTGAGACAACAAATGATGGGAATGTACCGAGCTTGGGCCAGTGGGCTGCCTCCACCTCCGTTCCCCACTTTTGACCCTGCAAATACCTTGAGTCTTCCACAAAAATCGCAAAGTCAGTTTCCTACTGTTGTTGATGCACCACAGCATGCCTCAGAATCCATTCCACGTCAAATTCACCTCAATACTTCCACCACTCTTTCTTTATCTCCTCAGTATAAGTCTACCAGATTCACAGCACCACATACCGTCTGTGCTTTTGTTTCTCAACCTTCTACTAAGGCTTCCACTTTGTCTGTCAATCCAACGATTGTGATTTCCCGGTACACTAGTGACTCCACGTTCAATACTGTTGATGATCATTGGTATACTCTTGAGCCTACAGTTAAGTTAAGTGAACCGCCAAAATTTCTTACTAAGAAGCCTAGCATGCCAAAAGAGCCAGAGAAAATGGTTGGGAAAGTGAAGAGTGTAGAAAATGATATGAAAAATTCCCCTGGACTTATGGGCTATGAATATGTTTTATATAAAAACTGGGGCATGTATTCAAGTGTTAACCTTCCTCCCAGCTTTGAGACATCAAAATTTGGGGAGCCTGATGGACAAAAGGATTCTGTGAAACATTCAGGACGACATTGCAATCAACCAAGGGAAACTGAAGGAAAGAAGAAGGAAAACACACCTATTGTCATGACAGGGCCAAAGAAGGTTTGAGAGGTTCAACCCACCAATATTGTAAGCCTCAATATCGAGCTTACATATCAGATCCATATAAACACTTGCAACAAGGTTTCTTTCTCCGAAATCCAAGAAATCCCATTCCACTTCCTCGATATACAGTGAACAATGCATAATTGTATGCTCATCCATCTTCTTATCCACAATGGCATGCCCCTGTCCCTCAACATCGTCCTCGACCCCCACAAATTTACCAAGGGACCTCTAAATCCAAATTTCATCCAAGGCCAGAGTTCGCAAAGAGGAGGAAGGAAAAAAATAATTTCACTCCTATTGGGGAATCCTATGCCAGTTTATTCCAGAGATTGGTACAGTAGGGCATGATCACTCCTCTCCTTGGGTATACTCCTGACCCGCATTCAAGAAGCTTTGATCCTAATGTGTAATGTGCATATCATTCTGATGTTCAGGGTCATAGTACTGAAGATTGTCGCACTTTGAAAAGAGAAATAGAAAAGATAATTCAAGATAAATTGATAGTGGTGCAAAACATTGGCCCTTCGACCATCCCACAGAGTTCTTCACTAGCACGCGGTATTGCACAATCTATGGGAGGCAATGAGTTAAGCATGGGGATCCAGAGCTTATTTGTTGAAGGAAATGTGTCTGATAGTGGTGAAAGCTCCAGTCATGTTGATATGCAAGCCAGTGGCTAAGATGTCAGGCTGAGCAATGGAGAAGTCACCCCTTTCCTTACCAGGAAGGGGTTTGGTAGTTTTTTTTGTTTTATTTTCTGTTCTCTGAATTATTTCAGGATTGTAGTTTGGGATTTATCTTGTTTTGTCCCTTTGTCGTTTATGTTCAAACCCTTCTATCCTTTATTTTTATTAAATGGAGTGTCCCCTTTTTCTTTGTGTTTTAAATATGTGTTGTTTGTTTTTTGTTTTTTTTACATAGTACATTTTATATTGACTCTAGTGATATGATATGCTAGTGAAATTTACAGCTAGATCTTAATATCCAGTTTAAGAATAAACATTGAATCAGAGGGTTAAAGTTAGAAAAAGAGAACATCTGAGGAAGTAGATAGAGTGCTGGGGCATTTGGTGATCAAGTTGAAACCTTCTTTCAAAATTAAGGCTATTATTTTGAAAATCGTGAGAATAACTTGGTCATAAATGGAAAGACATGTCTTAATTAGGTAAAACAGTGTCTACGTGATCATATCAAGAGGAACAGGAAGAAAATTAGCTCCACGAAGTCATGAGTCCTTCAACATAAGAAATGTACAACAAAGTGGAGTTGTATGCTGGGCAAGTGTAGAAAAGAGGTGGCACACATGCTCGGGGCAAGTTAGTTTTGTAAAACATTTCATAAGTGATCTTGATCATGCACTTTCATATTGCATGATATGTACTTGCATTTTCAAAGATTGATATGACGAAGGCATTTCATTCTGCCATCCAAACATCGTGTCATCCTTTGTTTACCCCATTTGAGCTTTAGTTTTATTTTCTTTCATACACCTCTTTTGGAATCAATATAGTCATCAAAGCTCGAAGAAAAAATGTCGAGCAAAACAATAGTCAGAAAAGTTCAAAAAAAAAAGAAAAAAAAAAGAGAAGAGAGAAAAAATGTGTAAAAAAAAAAGAGAAAAAAATAGTGAAGAAAAATAGAGTCGGAAAAATCCCCCCCCCCCAAAAAAAATAAAATAAAAATCAGCATCAAGCAAAATAAGCTACCAGAACTACGCATGACCAGATTCTCCTCTCTCAAGGGTGTGATACGTAGGCTGCCCCACTCAGGGCTCGGTCCAACCTAATAAACAATTTAGTGTCACCCAGTCAAAAGAAACTGGGGCATGAGTTAATCCTCATTGTTTGAGTCGATTCCAAAAGTTGTAAGTCCTACCCCACTTCAAGTGTCATTTGGGCCCCATGCCATCCTTTCTTTCTAACCTTATCCAAAAGCCAAGTTACAACCAAAGAAAGACCTTCAGATCAATCTTTGAGGATGTTAAGGCGGAGCATGCAAGGAATATGATGATGCATTTGGGAACTATTTGTCTTCCTCGGCATAGGGAATCAAGAGAGAAATAAAAATGAGAGTCTTATTGGTGAAAACCCTTACGGGCACCATAAGGCAATGGTAAGTTGAGAGAAATAAAAATGAGAGAGTCTTATTAGTGAAAACCCTCACGGACACCATAAGGCGATAGTGAGCCGAGAGAAAATGAAAAAATCTTGTTGGCTAAAACCCTTCAAGGTGCCACTAGCCGATGGGGTCTTAAATGCAATTGACCTAAGAAAGTGACTCAGTTTCAAGGCCATTAACTCAACAACAATGGGTAGAAAGTTTGGATGAAAGGATCAAGCTGCTTAATCCAAAATGCATGGCATAATCATTAGTGTTGACAATTATTTTTAGATGAATTTTTTTTTTCTTTTTTTTAAAAAGGGACATTCATTGTCTTTTCTTTCTTCTCTTTATTTTAATTTTATCTTTCTTGAGTCAGTTATCAAAACAAAAATTGTCATTCTTTTTTTTTGTTTCTTGTCTTTGATTCAAGTCCGTGTCAAAACAAGTGAGAAAAGATTTCAAAACTGGCTACCAGCTTCTTTAATTTCACAAAGCAAGACAAAAGCTAGAACATGAAAGAGACATTATTGTGAACCCAAAAAGGGCATGCAGAAATTTTTGTCAACAGAGAAGTAGGGGAACTCATGGACATACTAAGGTTCAAAAGGTTTATTTGAGAAACACGACAAAGCAGAAATACTGTGTTTGTTTCAGAGTCACTCTTGATAACCTGAGTTTGAGTCAATGATACAGAAAATCAATGACATATGCTAATGGTTGGAAGAAAAGCTAAATGTGACGGGGGAAAGAGCAATTGCCTCAAAAGCCAAAGCCACAAACTAGACACCATGTTTTTAAACTCACAAGTTTTCTTTGTATGTAATAGGAATACATGTTGCATTCAGATCAAGGATTTCAGAGCCTAAACATCATAGGCCGTAATTTCTCACCTCAACAAATGCAAGAGGCAAGGTTGCTGCACAGGTTTGGTAATCAAAACCATGGTAAAATTCATAATTCAAGATCTCTAGGAGACACATTTCCTTGTTTTGGTAATTCAAGCAGCTTTGGTAAGGAGACGCACTTCATTGTTTTGATAATTCAAACAACATTGATAAGGAAATACACTTCCTTGATTGGGTAATTTGAATTTTTCTTCTTAGGTAATGCACTTCCTAACTTAAGTCTTAATTCCTAGAAGACGTACCTTTTAGTCGAGTCATCCCCTTTGATTCCTATAAGATGTACCTTTTTGTCGAGTCATCCCCTTTGATTTCTATAAGATGTACCTTTTAGTCGAGTCATTCCTATTGATTCCTATAAGACGTACCTTTTAGTCGAGTCATCCCTTTTAATTCCTAGAAGACATACCTTTTAGTCGAGTCATCCCCTTTGATTCCTATAAGACGTACCTTTTAGTCGAGTCATTCCTTTGATTCCTATAAGACGTGCCTTTTAGTCGAGTCATCCCTTGATTCCTATAAGACGTACCTTTTAATCGAGTCATCCCCTTTGACCCCTAAAAGACGTACCTTTTAGTCGAGTCATTCCCTTTGGTTCCTCTAATACGTACCTTTTAGTCGAGTCATCCCCTTTGACCCCTAGAAGACGTACCTTTTAGTCGAGTCATCCCCTTTGATTCCTATAAGACGTACCTTTTAGTCGAGTCATCCCCTTTGATTCCTATAAGACGTACCTTTTAGTCGAGTCATCCCCTTTAACCCCTAGAAGACGTACCTTTTAGTTGAGTCATTTCCTTTAATTCCTATAAGACGTACCGTTTAGTCGAGTCATCCCCTTTGATTCCTATAAGACGTACCTTTTAGTTGAGTCATTTCCTTTGATTCCTAGTAGATGTACCTTTTAGTCAAGTCATTTCCCCTGATTCCTATAAGACGTACCTTTTAGTCGAGTCATCCCCTTTGATTCCTATAAGACGTATCCTTTATTCGAGTCATCCCCTTTGATTCCTAGAAGACGTACCTTTTAGTTGAGTCATTTCCCTTGATTCCTATAAGACGTACCTTTTATTTGAGTCATCCCCTTTGATTCCTATAAGACGTACCTTTTAGTCGAGTCATCCCCTTTGACCCCTAGAAGACGTACCTTTTAGTCATTTCCTTTGATTCCTATAAGACGTACCTTTTAGTCAAGTCATCCCCTTTGATTCCTATAAGACGTACCTTTTAGTCGAGTCATCCCCCTGGATTCCTATAAGACGTATCTTTTAGTCGAGTCATTCCAATTAACTCATAGAAATTGTATTTCTTTATTTGGGATAATTATTTTTTCTGTTTTGATGTGATTTCAGGAGTATGCCCGAAGCACAGGGCGAATAAATGGAAAACCAAGCAACAAGGTGAAGAAATTGAAAGTTAAATAGAATTAAAAATAGCAAGTCAGGAGCCCGCCTGTAGAATAGGGTGCAGAAGTTGAAAGCATGGCAACAAGTTGATGAAATAGCAAGTCAGGAACCCGCCTGGAGAACATGGTGAAGAAATTGAAAGGCAAGCAACAGGTTGAAAGAAATTACAAATCAGGAGTCCGCCTGAAGAATAGGCTGATAAAAGTCGGGTCAAAAGCCAACAGAAGTTGTATAGATAGGATTTTTGTAATTTCATTTATGTTTTAACTTGTAATTTTCATTTTTTGATGTAAGGACAGAGCCGCGGATCGAAACCTCGATGGAACCTCACTCGACTCTCCAACTCGGTATAGTCCACTTCTCTTCCAATCCATTGAAATGCCTGTGACTTGATTCTCTCATAATTTGGGTAGGAAGGATGTCATAAGTCAAGACCCGGTTGTCCTTCTTCCTTCTGTTTCTTTCTTTGAATAATGGTCGGGTCAAAATTTGGTCTCGCTGTCTACTTCTTTGTATGAAAATACTTCGTGTTTACATTCAAAGGGGGCATGATATAGACACCTAATTTTGTCCCTCCCGAAGTCTAATTTTATTCATTTTTAGTTCACCTTACCATGTGTCCAACCCCATGTAATTATATCCCACAAAAATACAAAAATAAACAAAAAATACCTCTAACTAATTTATCTTATCCTAATAACCTACCCAATCTAAAGCTTCCACCTACCCTAACTACCCATGTGATTCCCCCCCTCCTTTTTCTTGTCCACAAAGAAAGAATATATGGGGGACCCACCAAAATTCCCACATCATAACAAATCCATGCTCATTATAAAAGAAAAATTCTAAGAAGAAAAAGGGGGATCATTCTTTGATCTTCATCTTCTCCACAATAACGAGAATCACCAAATAATCTTCCTCACAAGAACAAGAACAACAAAGACAAAAAAAAAAAAAAACTAATCGGTGAACAGTAACCGGTGAACAGTACCGGTGAACAGTGACGGCGTGAAAAGTGACGGTGAACGGGTCATTATTTGTCGAGTTGGTTTGTTGGTGTTAAGGTTCGGCTCGAGGTTTCCGGGTGCGGACTCTCTTTATTCGAATAACATTGAGTTTGAAAGCTTCAAATTTAAGGTCCAATTCTTTCTTCTCTTATATTTAATTCTTATGTGATTGTGATTGCGTGTGATTCGATACCGTGGTTTGTTTGCTGATGTGAACTGTTGGTGACATTTGGGTGTGTGATGTGCTAAGCTTGATTGGTGAATTTTCATTATTCTCGATTGGTGGATTGTGTATTGCAATGGGTTAATCACGTGGTTAAAAATGAATTAAGGTGGAGATTAAAAATGGAGGAAAATGAATATTGATTAATTTTGATGTATTGATATTGTTAAACATGATAGAATTGTGATATGTTGAATTTGGTAGGCAAACGTAGGCCGGTTAGGCAAATTTAGGAATAACGATTTATTGGAGTGTTTGAATATGTGTGTGAATGGTACTTTCTACTTTACTGCACGAAAAGTTTAAATTGTACTCATTTGGCCGGGGAATGCCCCGAAGGATATGTATTGATTTATCCGGGGAATGCCCTGAAGTAGCATGTACGCAAAGGAGGCTCGTGATCAAGGCTCGGAACGTCGGGTGAAGTTTAGTTTAGGATTAGTTTACAATAGAATAGGTTTTATATTTCAACACCTCTTTTATTTTGGATTGTATAATTTGGACTGAACATTATTTTTGTTTGTTTTGAGTTTTGTGTGATTTAATTGTTTGCTTGTTTTGTGTGTTTATGTGGTTTGTACATTTGTAATGTTAAATTAGCCGATACGCTCCAACAAGCGACCGTGGTCGAACCACGGGATCGAGGGGTTCCTTACACCTTCCCCTCAGTCAACAGAATTCCTTAGCCGAAATCTCTGTTCGTAAACCGGTTTAAAGAGTCAAATGGTTTCGAAAAGGATTTTTTAATGGTGACTTGGCACACCAGATTATGCCAAGTGGCGACTCTGATTTTGAATGTAAAAACAATCTTTTTTCGGAACCAATCTTCATTTTGTCACTTTAATAAAAAACTCTTTCAAACCTTAAAATACATATCTTTTTTGGAGTCGAAAAAGTGGTGTGACACCCGCAACGTAGGCTTCAAGAAGAACATATTATTTTCGCATATAGAGGTACGTGGGGTTATCCTAAAAAAATCTCATTGGCTTAAAATTCATGTTTTAATAATGGAGGTTTTGAAATTACGAATATAATCATGTTTTACAAGTTTCAATGATATTGATTTGGTCTTTAGGCCTCTCCCCGAAGTGATTTGTTATATTATATATGTACATGCAGGTGTTTTGAAAAAATGATAACTTGAGAGCATGAATTATATGGAATCCCTCTCTTGTTATGATTTTGTTTTAAATTTTCATATGACGTGAATTGTTTGAAAAGCATGACATGAAATATTTTGAAAATTGTTATGATTAGATATGATTTTGATTTGCAAGAAAAGGGTTGTTTATGTTGAAATATGTTGAACATAATGGTTGAATGAAAGAATGATGTGATGCTGATGACTTGCAAGTTGGGTATGACGATACCCTACAGAATATGATATGTGATTGAATTAAATGATGTTTGAATGCATTGATTTTACATGAGATAGGTGGTTGCGCGAAGAAGGCGTTTGAGTTAAAGGGCTCATCGCTGGAAACCGTGTTTTCCGACAAGGGAAATTGGTACCCTGCTTTGTGATCTTGTGTACCTGATATATATTATCCCAATTTGAGACTAGGGTTAGGAGCCCTTCTTTGTGATCTTGTGCACTACCATACTTTATTGGGTTGAGACACCCTGCTGTGTGATCATGTGTGTCTTCCCCTCATTTATACTCTAATCTCGGCGGCAACCGAGGTTTGACAGTTGGTGTAAATGTGATATTGTAGGGATGCCACCTAGCTCAGTTGCATTGCATTGTTGTTGGGAATTTATTACATTATGCCCATGTATTTTCAAATGATTTGATACGAAACTACTTTATAATGGCTCTCACCTACATTCTCGTAAAAATATTGTATTTATTTTTGGATTTATCTGCATACAAATATATTTGAATTGACCCTCTTCCCTCCTATGTTCGGAGGCACAGTCTAGGGGTCCAGAAAATCAGTAGATTCTCAGGCAGATTTGCAGAGTCACTTGGTGAGCCTTCTATATTCCGGAAGGCCTGATTCTCGGGCAGTTTTATTTATCATTTAGTAGTTTTGGGTCTACTAGAGGCCTTGTCCTAGATTTCGGACAGTTATTTGTTTATGTCATGTAGTAGAGATTTCCCATACGGTTGTTCAGATGTCGATAGATGTTGTGGGACATTATTTCCCCTTTTTTGATTTCATTTGATTTATGACCATGTTTCCGTAATGTTGTGTATCTTCCGCATATTTTACTATCATACGAATTATGTGCATGATTACCAGATAGATAGGGGTGTTTCGGGCCTTCATGGTTTGGAATGCTCGTCACGGCCAAGGCCCCGGTTCGGGTCGTGACAAACTTGGTATCAAAGCATAGTTCAGGGTCCCAGGGTGTCTACAAAATTGCATTGGGTAGAGTATGTTTTATGGGTGTGTAGCGCGCCACACTTATAAGCAGGAGGCTACCAGGCGTTTAGGAAATGTTTCCCTTCTTTGGGAATTAGTTTGTGCTTCGGAGTCAAGTCTATTCCTAATCAGTGATCTTTTGTCTTACAGAAATAACAGTCATGCCTCCTCGTCAAAATACTAATCAGAGTGCTCAGAATAATGAAGTCTTTCCCTCTCATGGGATGAGGACACATAACACAGCTTTCTCTCCCGACCCTGTCCCTACTCCAGGATTCCTTCCAGTCCCAACCAGTCTACTCACGATCCACGGACTAATATGAATCGTCCCCCGACTTAGCAGGGGAATATATCAAACACAGAGTTCAGACAATCTATTCACATGTTAACATAGTAGGTGGATGCACAGACTCAGCGATAAGAAGATATTGGGTCTGCATCTGTTTATTTTGAAGCAATATAGGTGAGCAAATTCATAAGGATGACTAAATTCACAGGTACTAAAATAGAAGAGGATCCGTAAGAATTTGTAGACGAGATAGAAAAGATCTTCAAAGTGATGCATGTTGATGACGTAGAAGCGGTAGAATTGGTTGTGTATCAGCTAAAAGAGGTGGTGAATCAGTTGTACAAGGATTGGGAAGATGCAAAGGGAGACAATGCTGAGCCCTCGGTATGGAATGAGTTTGTAGTTGCTTTCCTTGACCGGTTCTTCCCTTTAGAGTTGCAGAAGGCAAAGGCTGAGGAGTTCATGAACCTTAAGCAGGTTAAGATGTGTGTTCAGGAGTATACTCTAAAATTCAATCAGCTAGACCATTATGCTCCTGAGATGATGAGTAGTATGAGGTCCCGAATGAGGAAGTTTACGTCCGTCCTTTCAGATGATATGGTGCTTGAGTGACAAGGAGCTATGCCGAACAAGGATTTGGACTTTTCTAGGTTGACAATTCATATGAAACAGGTAGAAGAGAAAAAAAATATTTCTGAAGCTAGGGAGATAGAAAGACAGGCGGAAAGAGCCAGATCTGCTGACCCGGGTCATAGTCAGCCTCAAAGCGGTAAGTGGGGAAATAAATGGAAGATGAAGAAGATTTAGGGTAATGCACAGTCTGCTTCTAGTGCCCCAGCACCCCGACCACCAGCAGACAGACGATCTCAGAGTCTCTAGACTCATCATGGATCCAGAGCCCCAGATACTCAGTCGCAGGGCAGTGTGTTCCAGCAGCATCATTATTATCCATGGTGTGAGATTTGTGGAAAGAATCACCCAGGGAGGTGTTATTTAGAGGGGCAAAATTATTAAACTTGTGGAAAGGTGGGTCACCTTCAAAGAGATTGCCCTTCTGCTGGAGGAAATGCGGGGGGAGGGGGGGGGGGCTAAGCCCCAAGCCTCCTGCACGGATCCTCCTCCCTAGCATGACCCTTCAGCTGTCGGGAGCGGTCGTAACCGGTTATATGCTTTGACTAACCGCCAAGAGGCGGAAGCTTCACCAGATATTATCACCAGTTCGTTACGAATATTTTCTCGTGATGTTTATGTATTTCTTGATCCCGAGTCTACCTTATCTTATGTAACCCCTTATGTGGCTGTTGGTTTTGGGTTTGAGCCCGAAGTTATTGTAGAACCGTTCACTGTTTCCACTCCTGTAGGTGATTTTATTATTGCTAGAAGGGTGTATAGAAATTGTGTTGTGTCTATTCTTAGCTGGGATACTGTGGCAGACCTTATAGAACTTGATATGGTAGATTTTGATGCTATCCTTGGGATGTACTGGCTCCATTCGTGTTACACCACACTTGATTGCAGAACCCCGAAAGGTTACTTTTTCTTTCCTGAATGAGTCATCAATAGAGTGGGCAGGAAATTCTGTGGCACCTAGAGGTCTCTTTATCTCATATCTGAGATCCCAAAAGCTCATCTCCAGAGGTTGTAT
Source organism: Capsicum pubescens (assembly GCA_030864215.1). Lineage (NCBI taxonomy): Eukaryota > Viridiplantae > Streptophyta > Magnoliopsida > Solanales > Solanaceae > Capsicum > Capsicum pubescens. Next base: position 293,689,192 of record CM061549.1, read on the forward strand.
GTATCATCTAATATGAGTAAAAGATTCCAGGGTTGAAAATCATCCTCTTCAGTCGGTCCCTGTAGTAAATGAGTTTCCAGAAGTCTTTCCCGAAGATCTCCCAGGGATACCACCTGATAGGGAGATAGATTTTGGCATTGATGTGTTACCAAACACTCGTCCTATTTCTATTCTACCATATAGAATGGCTCCCGCAAAACTAAAAGAGTTGAAAGAACAGCTCGCAGACCTCCTAGACAAAGGCTTTATTCATCCTAGTGTTTCCCAATGGGGTGCACCCATACTTTTTGTTTGAAAGAAGGACGGGTACCTTCGTATGTGCATAGACTATCGCTAGTTGAATAATGTTACTATCAAAAACAAATATCCTCTTCCGAGGAGTAATGATCTCTTTGACCAGCCTCAGGGTGCTAGGTGTTTTTCAAAAATAGACCTTCATTTGGGTTATCATCAGTTGAAGGTTAGGGAGTCAGACATTCCCAAAATAGACTTCCGAACCTGCTATGGTCGCTATAAGTTCTTATTCATGTCCTTCGGGTTGACTAACGTCCCTGCAACCTTCATGGATCTTATGAATAGGGTGTTCCGTCAGTTTCTAGACTTGTTCGTCATAGTGTTCATTGACAATATTCTGATCGATTCCAAAAGTGAGGAGGACCATGCCAATCACCTCCAAATTATCCTTCAGACCCTTAAGGATCATCAGTTATATGCTAAGTTCTCCAAATGTGAATTATGGATGGATGCTATTACTTTCTTGGGGTATATTGTGTCTAGTGACGGGATTAGAGTGGATCCCCAAAAGATTGAGGCATTGAGAAAATGGCCCAGACCCACGACTCCAACCGATATTCGGAGCTTCTTGGGCCTCTCGGGTTATTACAGAAGATTCGTAGAGAGTTTTTCTTCCATAGTTGCTACGCTCACTAAATTGACTCAGAAAAAGGTAAAGTTTGTATGGTCTGACTTGTGCGAAAATAGTTTTGAGAAATTGAATGATAAGCTGACTACTGCTCCTATTTTGACTCTTCCCGAGGGTGTAGATGGTTTTGTGGTATACTGTGATGCGTCCCGTGTGGGACTTGGTTATGTTTTAATGCAGCATAGTAAGGTGATAGCTTATGCATCTAGGCAATTAAAGGTGCATGAGAAAAATTACCCCACTCATGACTTGGAGTTAGTGGTCGTGGTGTTTGTACTTAGAATCTGGAGGCATTATCTCTATGGAGTGCATGTTGATATTTATACTGACCACAAAAGTTTGCAGTATGTTTTCTCGTAGAAAGAATTGAACCTCAGGCAGAGGCGTTGGATAGAGCTCTTAAGAGACTATGATATGAGCCTGCATTACCATCCGGGCAAGGAAAATGTTGTAGCCGACGCTCTCAGCAGGTTGTCTATGGGAAGTCTTTCTCATGTTGAAGAATGGAAGAGAGGTATGGTGAAGGATATTCACCACCTTGCAAATCTGGAAGTGCGACTCTTAGATTCCAAAGATGGAGGGGTGATCGTTCATGAGATAGCTATGTCATCCCTATGTGCTGAAGTTAAAGAGAAGCAAGTTGAAGATCCCATCTTGATTCAAATCAAGAAAGATGTGGGTCAACAAAAGGTAATGACATTTAAAATTGGTGGTGATGGTATTCTAAGATATCAGGGTAGGTTGTGCATTCTAAATGTTGATGGACTGCGAAAAAGAATCCTTAATGAGGCTCACACTTAGAGGTACGTTGTTCACCTAGGCTCTACTAAGATGTACCATGATCTAAAAACTTTGTATTGGTGGAATAACATGAAACGCGATGTAGCTGATTTTGTTTCCAAGTGTTTGAATTGTCAACAAGTAAAGGTAGAACATTTGAGGCCAGGAGGTACTTCCCAAGAGATAGCTCTTTCCTTATGGAAATGGGAGATGATAAATATAGACTTCATTACAGGACTTCCGAAGTCCCGAAAATAGTATGACTCCATTTGGGTGATTGTAGATCAGTTGACAAAGTCAGCCCACTTTTTGCCCGTGCAGACTAATTATTCGGGAGACTATTATACGAAGTTGTACATTGAGAAAATAGTCTGTTTGCATGGAGAACCTGTCTCCATTATATACGATCGAGGTACGCAGTTCTCTTCTCAGTTTTGGAAGTTTTTTCCAAAGGGTTTAGGTACCCAGGTGAACTTAAGCACTGTATTTCATCCTCAAACCGATAGGCAAGATGAACGCACCATTCATACCCTTGTGTATATGTTGAGGGCTTATGTAATAGATTTCAAAGGTAGTTGGGTAGATCATTTTCCGTTGGTTGAGTTCGCTTACAATAACAGCTACCATGCCGGTATTAAGATGGAACCGTTTGAAGCATTGTATGAGAGGAGATGCAGGTCTCCTATAGGTTGCAATGAAGTTGGTGAGACGTGGTTGTTTGGGCCTGATCTTGTTCATCAGGAAATGGAAGATGTGAAACTAATCAGAGAACGACTTAAGATAGCTCAGAGTCGTCAAAAATCCTATGCCGACGTTAGAAGAAGAGAGTTAGAGTTTGAGGTTGGAGATTGGGTATTCCTTATAGTTTCTCCCATGAAGGGAGTTATGCAATTTGGGAAGAAAGGTAAGTTGAGTCCTCGCTATGTAGGACCATACCAGATTATAAAAATAATAGGTGAAGTTGTATACGAGTTAGAGTTGCCTGAAAATTTGGGTTCTGTTCACCCGGTATTCCATATATCTATGTTGAAGAAGTGCATTGGAGATCATTCTTTAGTGTTACCTATTGGAGAAATCAACGTGACCGATTCCTTGTCTTATGAAGAAAAGTTTGTAGCAATCCTACGTCGTCAAGTTAGGAAGCTGAAGAGCAAAGAAATATCCTTAGTTAAGGTGTTGTGGCGGAATTAGAAAGTGTAAGAAGCAACTTGGGAATCAGAAAAATACATGAGAGTTAGATACCCAAGCCTATTTGATCTGATGAATGGTGAGATAAAAGGTACAATTCTGATGTCTTCTTTTCTATATCTAAGTATACTTGAAATCGTGCGTGACTGTATTCTGTGTCATCATTCAAGGATGAATGATCCCAAGGGGGGGATAATGTAACGCCCCGTAAAAGTCTTGCATATACTAGCTCCAAGTGGTGTTGTTTTGAACTTGAAAGCTTGAAAATATTCTAAGTGTTGAAAGACTTAGACTCATTTTTATGTAGTAACCTTCGGGGATTTTATTTCTAACCTTCCCGACGTCCGTTTTTAGATTTTCTTGTTGCGTTGCAATGGGGCAAGGTTGTAGTACGTCTCGGAAGAGTTTCAGAATTTTTAGACGAGCTTAAGGTCAAGTTTGGATTTCCATTCCAGTAGCACCACGTGATTAACCCACGCCGCCCGCTGGATCGCCTGGCCTGGAAGGTAGCCCGCGATAGAGCGGGCGACACTTGCTAAAAAGCGGTGCTCTAGAGCCTGTGTCGCCTGCTAGATCGTCCCAGGCCAAACTGTTCAGCCCATCCGGAAAATTAATGGCATTTTGGTAATTGTCCAATCCCCCATCAACTTAAACACGGGATTTAATTCCTCAAACAACAAAATAGAGTCTCATTCACCAAAATTACTCAAGAACTCTCTCAAGGGTTTCAAAATAAAAATCCTAATAGATCGAGATTCAATCGTGTGTTTTCAAAACAAATTGAAGATTTGAAATTCCCGCAACGTAGGGTTCACGAAGCACCTATTATTTTCACATATAGAGGTACGTGGGGTTATCCTAAAAAATCTCATGGGATTAAAATTCATGTTTTAATAATGGGGGTTTTGAAATTATGAATATAATCATGTTTTACAAGTTTCAATGATATTGATTTGGTCTTTAGGCCTCTCCCCGAAGTGATTTGATATATTATATATGTACATGCAGTTGTTTCGAAAAGATGATAACATGAGAGCATGAATTATATGGAATCCCTCTCTAGATATGATTTTATTTAAAATTTTCATATGATGTGAATTGTTTGAAAATCATCTTGAAAAGCATGACATGAAATATTTCGAAAATTTTTATGATTGGATATGACTTTGACTTGCAAGAAGAGGGTTGTTTATGTTGAAATATGTTGAACATAATGGTTGAATGAAAGAATGATGTGATACTGATGACTTGCAAGTCGGGTATGATGATACCCTACAGAATATGACATGTGATTGAATTAAATAAAGTTTGAATGCATTGATTTTACATGAGATAGGTGGTTTCCCGAAGAAAGCATTTGAGTGAAAGGGCTCATCGTTGGAAACCGTGTTTGTCGACAAGGGAAATTGGTACCTTTCTTTGTGATCTTGTGTACCTGATATATATTATCCCAATTTGAGACTATGGTTAGGAGCCCTGCTTTGTGATCTTGTGCACTACCATACTTTATTAGGCCGAAACACCTTGCTGTGTGATATTGTTTGTCTTTCCCTCACTTATACTCTAATCTCGGCGGCAACCGAGGTTTGACAGTTGGTGTAAATGTGATATTGTAGGGTATGCCACCTATCTCATTTGCATTGCATTGTTGTTGGGAAATTATTACATTATGCCTATGGGTTTTCAAATGATTTGATACGAAATTTCTTTATAATAGCTCTCACCTACATTCTCGTAAAAATATTATTTTTTTGTTTTGGATTTCTCTGCGTACCAGTACATTTGTATTGACCCCCTTCCCTCCCAGGTTCGGAGGCACAGTCTAGGGGTCCAAAAAATCAGTAGATTCTCAGGCAGATTTGCAGAGTCACTTGGTGAGCCTTCAATATTTTGGAAGGCCTGATTGTCGGGCAGTTTTATTTATCATTTAGTAGTTTTGGGTCTACTGGGGCCCTTGTCCCAGTTTTCGAATAGTTATTTGTTTCAGCCATGTAGTAGACATTTTGCAGACGGTTGTTCAGATGTCGATAGTTGTTGTGGGGCATTATTTCCCCTTTGTTGATTTCATTTGATTTATGAACATGTTTCCGTAATGTTGTGTATCTTCCGCATATTCTATTATCATATGAATTATGTGCATGATTACTAGATAGATAGGGGTGTTTCGGGCCTTCATGGTTCGAAATGCTCGTCACAGCCAGGGCCCCGTTTCGGGTCGTGACAAACTTGGTATTAAAGAATGGTTCATGGTCCCAGGGTATCTGCGAAATCGCGTTGGGTAGAGTCTTTTTTATGGATGTGTAGTGCGCCACACTTATAAGCAGGCGGCTACCAGGCATTTAGGAAATAACAGTCATGTCTCCTCGTCGCAATACTAATTAGAGTGCTCAGAATGATAAAGTCTGTCCCTCTCATGGGATGAGGACGCATAACAAATCTCCCTCTCCAGACCATGTCCTTACTTCAAGAGTCCCTCCAGTCCAAACCAGTCCACCTCGGGCTCCACGGACCAATATGAACCATCCCCCGACATCGCAGGGGAATATATCAAATGCAGAGTTCAGACAATCTATTCACATGATAACACAGTTGGTGGTTGCACATACTCAGCGGTCAGAAGATACTGGGTCTGCATCTGTTACTTCTGAAGCTACACGGGTGAGCCAATTCATGAGGATGACCAAATTCACAGATACTAAAGTAGAAGAGGATCCGCAGGAATTTGTAGATAAGATGGAAAAGATCTTCAAAGTGATGCATATTGATGAAGTAGAAGGGGTAGAATTGGCCGTGTATCAGCTAAAAGAGGTGGAGAATCAGTGGTATAACGATTGGGAAGATACAAAGGGCGACAATGCTGAGCCCTCGGTATGAAATGAGTTTGTATATGCTTTTCTTGACCGGTTCTTCCCTTTAGAGTTGCGGGAGATAAAGGCTGAGGAGTTCATGAAACTTAAGCAGGGTAAGATGATCTGGTGCTTGAGTGCCAGGGAGTTATGCTGAACAAAGAGTTGGACTTTGCTAGGCTGAAAGTTCATATGCAATAGGTAGAGGAGGAGAAGAAGAAAATTTCTGAAGCTAGGGAGAAAGAAAGACAGGCAAAAAGAATCGGATCTGCCGACTAGGGTCACAGTCAGCCTCAATACGGTAAGTGGGGAAATAAATGGTAGAAAAAAAAGAATTGGGGTAATGCACAATGTACTGCCAGCGCCTAGACCACCAGCAGATAGACAATCTCAGAGTTTCCAAACTCATCAAGGATCCAGAGCCCCAGATACTCAATCGCAGGGCAGTGTGGCCTAGCAGTGTCGTACTTATCCGCGGTGTGAGACTAGTGGAAAGAATCACCCAGTAAGGTGTTATTTTGAGGGGAGAATTTGTTATTCTTATGTCAAGGTGGGTCACCTTCAGAGAGATTGCCCTTCTGCTAGAGGAAATGAGGGGGTGACGCGCTAAGACCCAAGCCACCTCCACGGCTCCTCCTCCTAAGGGTGCCTCTTCAGCTGCCGGGAGCGATCGTAACCGGTTATATACTTTGACTAACCGCCAGGAGGCGGAAGCTTCACGAGATGTTGTCACCAGTACGTTACAAATCTTTTCCCGTAATGTTTATGTGTTTCTTGATCCCGAGTCTACCATATCTTATGTGACCCCTTATGTGGCTATTGATTTTGGGTTTGAGACCGAAGTTTTTGTAGAAACCTTCACTGTTTCCATACCTGTAGGTGATTCTGTTATTGCTAGAAGGGTGTATAGAAATTGTGTTGTGCCTATTCTTAGCCGGGATACTATAGCAGACCTTATAGAACTTGATATGGTAGAATTTGATGCTATCCTTGGGATGGATTGGCTCCATTCGTGTTATGCCACACTTGATTGCAGAACCCGGAACGTTACTTTTTCCTTCCTGAATGAGTCATCAATTGAGTGGGCAGGGAATTCTGTGGCACCTAAAGGTCACTTTATCTCTTATCTTAGAGCCTGAAAGCTTATCTTCAAAGGTTGTATGTACCATCTAATACGAGTAAAAGATTCTAGGGTTGAAAGTCTTCCTCTTTAGTCAGCCCCTGTAGTGAATGAGTTTCCAGAAGTCTTTCCCGAAAATCTCCCAAGGATACCACCTGATGGGGTGATAGATTTTGGCATTGATGTGTTACCATACACTCGTCCTATTTCCATTCCTCCATATAGAATGGCTCTCACAGAACTGAAAGAGTTAAAAGAATAGCTCGCATACCTCCTAGACAAAGGATTTATTTTTCCTAGTGTTTCCCCATGGGATGCACCCGTACTTTTCATGCGAAAGAAGGATGGGTCCTTTCGTATGTGCATAGACTACCGCCAGATGAATAAGGTCACTATTAAACACAAATATCCTCTTTCTATAATAGATGATCTTTTTTACCAGTTTCAGGGTGCTAAGTGTTTTTCAAAAATAGACCTTCGTTCGGGCTATCATCAGTTGAAGGTTAGGGAGTCAGACATTTCCAAAATAGCCTTCCGAACCCAATATGGTCACTATGAGTTCTTAGTCATGTTCTTCGGGCTGACTAATGCCTCTGCAGCCTTCATGGATCTTATGAATAGGGTGTTCCATCAGTTTCTAGATTTGTTCGTCATAGTGTTTATTAACGATATTATGATCTATTCTAAAAGTGAGGAAGACCATGCCAATCACCTCCAAATTATCCTTCAGACCCTTAAGGATCATCAGTTATATGCTAAGTTCTCCAAATGTGAATTCTTGCTGAATGATATTGCCTTGTGGGGCATATTGTATCTAGTGACGGGATTAGAGTGGATGCCCAAAAGATTGAGGAAGTGAAAAAAAGGCCCAGAACCACGACTCCAATCGATAATCGGAGCTTCTTGGGTCTGGCGGGTTATTACAGAAGGTTTGTAGAGAGTTTTTCTTCCATAGCTGCTCTGCTCACTAAATTGACTCAGAAAAAGGTGAAGTTTGTGTGGTCTGATTTGTGTGAAAATTATTCTGAGAAGTTGAAAGACAAGCTGACTACTTCTCCTGTTTTGACTCTTCTCGAGGGTGTAGATGGTTTTGTGGCATACTGTGATGCATCCCGTATGGGACTTGGTTGTGTACTAATGCAATATGGTAAGGTGATAGCTTATGCATCTAGGCAGTTAAAGGTGCATGAGCAAAATTACCCCAATCATAACTTGTAGTTAAAAGCCGTGGTGTTTGTACTTAGAATCTAGAGGCATTATCTCTATGGAGTGCATGTTGATATTTATACTGACCACAAAAGTTTGCAGTATGTTTTCTCGTAGAAAGAATTGAACCTCAGGCAGAGGCGTTGGATAGAGCTCTTAAGAGACTATGATATGAGCCTGCATTACCATCCGGGCAAGGCAAATGTTGTAGCCGACGCTCTCAGCAAGTTGTCTATGGGAAGTCTTTCTCATGTTGAATAGGGGAAAAGAGGTATGGTGAAGGATATTCACCGCCTTGCAAATCTGGGAGTGCGACTCTTAGATTCCAAAGATGGAGGGGTGATCGTTCATGAGATAGCTATGTCATCCCTATGTGTTGAAGTTAAAGAGAAGCAAGTTGAAGATCCCATCTTGATTAAAATCGAGAAAGATGTGGGTCAACAAAAGGTAATGACGTTTGAAATTATTGGTGATGGTATTCTGAGATATCAGGGTAGGTTGTGCATTCCGAATGTTGATGGACTGCGGAAAAGAATCCTTTATGAGGCTCACACTTAGAGGTATGTTGTTCACCCAGGCTCTACTAAGATGTACCATGATCTGAAAACTTTGTATTGGTGGAATAACATGAAACGTGATGTAGCTGATTTTGTTTCCAAGTGCTTGAACTGTCAACAAGTGAAGGTAGAAGATTTGAGGCTAGGAGGTACTTCCCAAGAGATAGCTCTGCCTTTATGGAAGTGGGAGATGATAAATGTAGACTTCATTATAGGACTTTCGAAGTCCCAAAACCAGTATGACTCCATTTGGGTGATTGTAGATCGGTTGACAAAGTCAGCCCACTTTTTCCCCGTTTGGACTAATTATTCGGGAGACGATTATGTGAAGCTATACATTGAGGAATGTATGACGATACCCTACAGAATATGATATGTGATTGAATTAAATGAAGATTGAATGCATTGATTTTACATGAGATAGGTGGATGCCCGAAGAAGGCATTTGAGTGAAAGAGCTCATCGCTGGAAACCGTGTTTGCTGACAAGGGAAATTGGTACCCGGCTTTGTGATCTTGTGTACCTGATATATATTTTCCCACTTTGAGACTATGGTTAGGAGCCCTGCTTTGTGATCTTGTGAACTACCATACTTTATTAGGTCGAGACACCCTGCTGTGTGATCTTGTGTGTCTTCCTCTCACTTATACTCTAATCTCGGCGACAACTGAGGTTTGATAGTTGGTGTAAATATGATATTGTAGTGTATGCCACCTATCTCAGTTGCATAGAATTGTTGTTGGGATTATTATATTATGCCCATGGTTTTCAAATGATTTGATACGAAATTTCTTTATAATTTCTCTCACCTACATTCTCATAAAAATATTGAATTTTTGTTTTGGATTTCTCTGCGTACCAGTACATTTTTATTGACCCCTTCCCTCCCAGGTTCGGAGGAACAGTCTAGGGGTCCAGAAAATCAGTAGATTCTCAGGAAGATTTGCAGAGTCACTTGGTGAGCCTTCTATATTCCGGAAGGCCTGATTGTCGAGCAGTTTTATTTATCATTTAGTAGTTTTTGGTTTACTGGGGGCCTTGTCCCAGATTTCAGATAGTTATTTGTTTCAGTCATGTAGTAGAGATTTTGCAGATGGTTGTTCAGATGTCGATAGATGTTGTGGGACATTATTTCCTGTTTGTTGATTTCATTTGATTTATGACCATGTTTCTGTAATGTTGTGTATCTTCTGCATATTTTATTATCATATTAATTATGTGCATGATTACCAAATAGATAGGGGTGTTTTGGGCCTTCATGGTTCGGAATGCTCGTCACGGACAAGGTCCCGGTTCGGGTCGTGACACCCCGCAAATTTTCATAGTCGTTAAAGCTCTTTTAAGTTTGCCAAGAGAATCTTAGAACTTAAAATTTGGCTAAGTGTTGGAAATTTTCCATTCCATAAGCCTTCGAAACTTTAATGAATTATTTCGTGACCTTTCCGACCTCCGATTCTTGATTTTCTTGTTGCGTTGCGATGGGGCAAGTCAAAAGTACATCCTGGATGAGTTTCGGAATTTTTCGGATAGCATAAGGAGGTGTTTCGATTTTAGAAAGAGTAACAAAAAGTGTTTAGCCCGCGTTGCCTAGGGTTCAGAACCGCTATAGGCGGGGCGCCACCCTGGCTTCCCCACCACGATAGCGAGGCTTCGCCCTGGGTACTCCCCCGGGCTAGGCCAGGTGACACGCTGTGGATCATCTTAGGCCAAATTTCAGTAGTTCTGTCCATTTTTCCATAGGGCAAAAGAGTCAAATTCTACCCCTATATAAGTCCTTAAACACGAGAGATTCAGCACATTGATACCCAAAGTATATTGCTTTCTCTCAATTTTCTCTCAAGAACAAGCTAAGATTTCAATTGGGGATTCAATTTCAAGAAAGTTTCTCCGTCAATCTTCGTAGAATCACGAACTAAGGTATGCATAGTGTTCATTCATGGATTTCTTTCATCCATGAAGCCGAAGAATCCTCTTTTAAATTATACATCATGATATTTATGTTGTGAATTGATTATGTTCATGTTGTTATGGTGCTATGACTTGCAAGATTGAATCTTTATCATGTTTTGATGAAACCATGTTAGTATAGGATTGAAATCCATGCATTTAGTGTTTTGTGATGTGTAATTGGATGGTTTAGCCTATGCCCTAAGTTGTGCATGTAAGGTGTTTGATAAAAGGTTTAAGAGAACAGAAATCATGCTTTACGACTAAATTGTGACTTGAACGACTGATGCATTACCCTTACGTTTACATGACTTCCATGATATTCCTATGTATTGAAATTGTTGTTGGATTGCTCATGTATTTGTCTTGTGTAATTATGCCATGTCTACATGCATTCCTATTCATGTACCAAATTATGATAACCATGTACTTTTGTAAATCCCCAACTTATTGTATTATGTGATGTTGATGTTGATCATGTATTCAAGAATGTCATGCCTTTTCAGTTTCCTTCTATCGAGTCTTGGGGGTACTTATACCCAAAAAATATAGTTGTGTGCCTAGAGCCAGTGTCATATTTTCACGATACTCTTAGTCAAGCCATGCTCAATAGAATTTAGTCAGTCTCATGACTCAGGAAAAACTCAGCAATCTCTGTAACTCAGAATTCTCAGTACTCGGTAATCCTTAGAAATCTCAGTCGGTTATCAGATCTCAATAGTATTCCGTCAGCCAAAGAAACTTAATGAATTCAATTTAGTTCAGCTAAATAATACCATCAATATCAGTTCAATTCAGTTCAGTTAATCAATTCACTGTCTTTCAGATGAGAGTATGATTCAGCACCAAGCGAGCCTAGGGATGGGGGTTCACCCGCTGATAGGACTAAGATCCCTAGAAGCAATCCCTAAGTTCCAGAACTACGTAGCCAGCATAGGCACGAGATGTCACCCATTAGATAGGACTAACATACTCAGGGATCACCTTCTAGTATAGGACTGATCTCAGGGGTCACTCGCTAGTTTAGGACTAACCCCACAATAGTTGTCTTTACCAGTGGAAAACCCTTCCAACTGGGTTACAGGTTAGACCCCAATTAGCTTAGTATGGGGCATGTCGGTTAGATGACTACCTCCCGCAGTTTCAGTTTCAGTCTCAGTCTCAATAATGGAACTCATATAGTTCTACAGATTTCAGGACTGTCAGATACAGTCATTCAGTATAGTATGGAACTCAGCTAGTTCTATCAAAACTTAGACTGTCAGATACAGTCACTCAGTATAGTACAGAACTCAGCTAGTTCTATCAGAACTTAGACTGTCAGATACAGTCACTCAGTACAGTACGGAACTCAACTAGTTCCATCAGAACTTAGACTGTCATGTACATTCTTTCCGTATCAGTATACCCATGTTATCAGTATTCGGATTCAAGACTGTTAGATACAGTCAATCAGATCAGTCTTCAAAGTCAGAACGATCGAAAACAATCATTTAGAGATTCATATCAGTAGACTCAGTAGTCAGATCTATCGTGACTTTAGTTACATTTACGTATTCATGCATGTACACGTTCATATTATTCAGTCAGTTAGTATAGTTCAAGCATATGAATCCCATGCATTCAGCCTACCTCACTTGTATACCTGTACATTCCAACGTATTGACACATTTACTCTATGTTGTTTTATTTTATGCCATAGGTTTAGAAGTACGAGCTCCAAAACACCAGTAGCAACCCAGTTTAGCAGTCAGAGTCAGCAGTGAGTCCTCATCTTTCGAGGACAGGATGATTACTTTATTATTTCAGTTTTTTTCAATTTATTTTAGTAGTTGGAGTTAGTTGGGGATCTGTCCCATCAGCTCCTTATTCAGACAGTTAGAGGCTTTTCAGACTATCATGTTTCAGACAGTTTATTTCAATTGTTTTGGGTATTTCATACCCCACTCAGATGTTATGCTTTTATCATATTTGAACCTTACGGCCTTTTAGCCTTTATTTCCTCATTTATTACAGTATATTATGCAGTATTCAGGTACGGATATCAATCATGGATTAGTTTATGGTCCTTCAGAATCATGGTCACCGTGTAGCGTTCCGGATACTAGATTCGAGGCGTTACATATTTTCTATAATAAGGTCAAATATTTTTTTGTATATATATATATATATATATATATATATATATATAGTAAATGATGAGTCACCTTTTATAAAAATTCTGTATCCACCAGCAGATGTAACAACTCAAGATTAATTAGTTCTATGGACAATAGAGTAAGAATTGTGGGAATTGTTGGAATATGTTTTAGTACTATTAATGGGGTTGTATACTTTACTTTACTGTTGTTAAAGTTTAAGGATTATTACTTTCTACGACAATCTTAAATTAATATATATATTTTTTTTATTAATTATTAATCATCGTATTTCGCTTTTCGACAGTCAAATTAGGTCAACTTTGACTAATATTTTAAATTATATTTTCTCATCAAATTGACATGCAAAAGGTTCAACTTGGAGTATTTATCATTTAATTTTTTGAACAAAAAATTTTACATGTAAAATATTGAGTTTAATCTAATTTAACTTTGCTTTGAGAATTACTTAAATCGACTTTTGCAAAGAAAAACATGATAGCTAATTTGAAACAACTAAAGTAATAATAACTAGATCCACAATAATTATAATCATCCTAACTTAGCTTATTACGTTAAAAAAGAAAAAGAAAAAGATACTTTTATTATATGCATAAACTCCATAAATTATATATTGATACCAATGCTTTGATTCTTTCCTTATTTGTTTTTCTATATTCTTGTTTTACTCGTGCCTAATTAAAAATATTATTAAAAATAAAAATTGCCATTTTTTAGACTAGAAAAACACTTGAAATTTTAGAAAAAATCAACTCCAAGAAAAGAGTGGATAAAGAAAAAGATAATTTGTAATGAATATATGGAAATAATAACATATGTTAAGAAAGAGTAAGGAACTCTTTATTTTATTTTAACGTCTTTATTTTGATGTAATTAGTTAGAATGGTATTTATTTCACTTCTTATACGATTATAAATTCAAATTTTCCTTTCTTACTCTCAAGTTATTTTTTGCTCTTTTTTCTTGAAGTTGAATTCTCCTAAATTCAAAGTTTTCCCAGGACATATTCTTTCATATGGTAAACCCCCCACCCCCCACCCTCCCGCCACCCTCACCCCCACCGCTTCAAAATATGGTAATTCTTATTTTTAGTATAATGTTTACATTAATTGGCACTGGTAAAATAAGGAAAAAACTAAGAAATTGGTGTCTATATAGACAATGGAATATTACATTATATGCCTAGAGCAAATTGAGTTAGGCTTCTTCAATATTAACGTAAGTTTTCTTTCACTTTGAGTTAGATTAGTTCTTTACAAAAAATTTCTTAATACTTACAATAATGTTGCTCTTCTAATTTGTTTTTAAATTTTTCACCTTTTCATCTACATCAATTTACAACTATAACTCTCTTTTTGGCTTAGTGTTCTCTTACATTGAATATTTTTTTTACATGAATCTAGTTTCAAAAGAGTGTTACTTTATCATCACAAGAAAAGTGCTACTTTTACTATGTTCGATATTTCATTAACTTTGTTACTTTTTCATTCAACAATGGTTCAATCTAGTTTGAACTGTACTAGACGTGAGAATGTCATCCTCAAAAACTAAATCAATTGACAAGAACTTGGAGAAGTTGGTAGATACAAGAGAACAAATACGCAAGCAAGAAACAGACCTTCGAAATTCTAATGTGCAGCAAGAAAGTGTGAAAGATAGATATGAGGCTACTAGTGATCTTTGGAAGTTAAAGGACAAGGAAGACAAGCAGTTAGACGAATTGGAGAAAAAAGGAATTCCTAAGAGAATGATATAACCTATTTATTTATTTACTATCTTTTAGTTATTAATAAAATATTTAGATGCTACTAATTAAGTTCAAGGATATATTTAGGTTGTAGGATTTTCAAGATTTGCTACTGGGAGTTTAAGTTTTATATATATTTCCATTATTGTCTTATATTTTGTTGTTCTATATTTATTATTTATGATTTCTGGATCACAATACTTGATTTTTGAGCAACAAAAAGAGAAAGCTATATTAATTAAGTCATTCACGTAACAAGTTTTTGTATGGCACAACGTACATCACCCAAATATTACAAAGTTAATCGGACTCGACAATAATATCATTATTAGTAACAAATTCACAAAACAATACAAAACACCCCAACCTTAATAATCACACTCTTGAGGTATAAATTGAGAAATATCTTCAAATACCAAACCAAAATCCAAAAAAATCCATACTATCTATAATATATAAGGTCCAATATTTTTACAAATGTATAATAAATGATGAACTGTAAACACTTTATACTCTCCAGACTTCATTTTGTGCGAATATACTGGATATGTTATTTTTATTTATTTGAAAGATTTTTTGTATTTTCTCTTGAGGAAACAAGAAGTGGATATTGTTGTTAATTTAGATTGAGTTATTAATTGATGAGTATTTCTGTTTGCATGGAATGTGCTTGAAAAAGTATATGGAATATTTGTGGTGTTGTTCATCTTCTTAACCTAAAGTCCTAAACTAATTTTATTGTTTGAAAGAATATACCAAGTTCTTTTGATTTATTTACACATGATTGACTTCAAAAGAATTAAGAGATATCCCAGTCTGATCATTATAATAATATTTAATTTATTATAACATTCAAGTTATTTTTTGAACCGATTATGAACTGTATTGAATTTCCTTAAACATACACAGTTTTGTAACATGATTTCTTTATCTGTAGTTTTCATATATTGTATAAGATTACCATTAACAAAAGAATTTTGTGTGTGTTTTCATCTTATAATACTTGCTAAGAGAATACTAAACTTTTATTTTTTGGTGTATTACACTAAAACCTTGCTATCACAAATAATTTATTTAACTCTCAAAATTTAAATATGTAACAGATGATTTAGTTGCCCTTGTTCCTCCTCTTCTTTTCTCTTTTGAGTCGGGCTCTTAAGATAGAAAATAGGGTTTGCTAAATATCTCACTTCCAAATCGCATAAATTAAATTGAAAAAATTGGACAAACAACATAAATTTTCAGAGTTTCAAGTTTAATTGCAGAAAATTTCAATATTTTGCATAATTATTGAAAATTTCAATTTTGAGTATGTTGAGATACATAATTAGCTCTCGATACTTCCAACGAAGATACATTTTTTTCTTTGCAAAGATACATTGTTAGCGCCAGATACGATTTTTGTCAAGTTTGGATCTGTCGAGATACATAATTAGTTTCTTGATACATCCAACGAAGATACACAATTAACTGAAATTTTTGGAATTACTTTATAAGAGTGAAAATTTATATAAATATAATAAATTAAAGTATATATTTATATTTTTTTTAATACTGAATATAAAAAATATATATTATATTTTAGAACCAACAAAGAAAAGATATGATGAATTAAAAAAGACAGGAAATGTATTGAGTCCTAAAATGACCATGGGTGCATTCGTTATATTTTAAGTCACAAATTTAATTTTCAAAACATAACATCATTTCATATTATTTGAAAGCCAGATTTTACTAGAATTTCTGACTTCGCCGCTTGTATATTTACTTCGATATGCTGAAAATAATTAACAAAAAAAGGTCCAAGATTGACTATATGAAGATATTGACAAAATATTTCCTTTGTAAGCATCTTCATCACAAATTCCACGTTTAGAGCATTCAAATGCACCACGTAGCTCAAAGTCTAAGCTTACATGTTCCTCAAAATCATATTTAATTTTATCATCAATTAGAGAGTTTTCAAATTTATGTTTTTTTCGTTTTAATTTATGTGTCATTATTAATATTTTTTTTTAACCATTTTGTTAAATTTATCTCGTCGTTAAGGGTTATTGCATGGATAATCCTTCGAAAATGTTACTGAAGAGATATTTTTTGATAGTTGTCTTAACCCATCGAGAATCTCTCACAAATGAGTTGAATTTCGACAGGACGTTAGTGGTTCTTACTTTTATTTTTTGTTTTAATTTATTATTTCTTTTTATAACGTTAATATTTAGAAATTCGTTATTTCTGATATAACACATGATCATGTACTGAAGACAATAACATTCAAGAATCAAGGGTATTTTGATATATTATGCACGTCTTTAATTTCAGGAACGGATCTATGATCATTTTTTGGTGTTGTGGCATTTGTTATATTCAAAACATATTAGTTATAATTGTATAAAAAATATATGAAAATTGGTATAAGATGTAAAAAAGCACACAGTAAATCAAGAAGATAGCATGCATGGTACATTAATTTTCAAGCAGAACCTTAAAGCTTTAGGCATCAAATATCAATATACGTCTTTGAACCTTCCGAGCACAATAACTAAATCCTGAGTCCGTCATTATTTAATTTAAATTACATGATTAAATTTTTTTATTATTTTCTTAAATTTTGTATCTAAATATCAAACTATAATATACATAAAATAAAACGTCAGGAATAGATTTTATAGTCAAGATTATCTTCTCCAAGAATACATAAGATTTTATGTCTTGTAGTGGGATTTTTTGGGTATAAATAGAGGCTAAATTGAAAGTCAATCTCATTGTATTCTGAAAAAACTTTGTTTGTTGGATAGTGAAAGAAGATATGAAGTCCAATAATAACCTAATTATTCTGCTAGCACTTTTATGTGCTTCACTTTTTCTTGTTTCAGCTCTACTAGTTGATGATACTAAAGGTAACTATACAATATTTAATTCTTCTTAAACATATGGATTCATTGTATTTCATAATGAATGTATATAGTGCATGCAATAACAAGAAATATAATATAAAATTCTAAAGAAATATAGTTAAAAAAATATTTGAAGACTTTCAGAGTTAAACTTCTCAGTTTATCATTAATGATTTACTGATATGATCATAAAAATTTATGACAACCATTTGATACGTAACTAAGGATATTCTTTTTGTAAGTTATGTTGAAAAATTTGTTCAGAATCTAACAAGCTATCTTCAGTTTGTAGAATTCAGAAATAATAAATTCACTCTGAATTTACCTCTCATTTTTAATGCATGTCAAAAGTTTCAAACACGTTTTTAAATGTCGTCATATGTAATGTAATTACTTATAGTCCATTCATAAGAAATAATATATGTTGTATGTATTACTTGTATAGCAGCAAATGAAGGTCAACTAAATGTTGAAAAACAAGGCCATGGAGGTGGCCATCATGGCGGCGGTGGTCACGGAGGAGGAGGCCATGGCGGTGGTGGTCACGGAGGTGGCGGTCATGGCGGTGGAGGCCACGGAGGCAGTGGTCACAATGGTGGAGGCCACGGAGGCGGTCATCATGGTGATGGAGGCCATAGAAAATGAAGTCAAAACAATCCCTTTAACGAAGAACGTCTTAATTTAAAAAACTTTAGGTTAAACTACTTCATGCATCCACTTTTATAATATAGTTCATAATAAAAACTACGTACGTTGTTAATTTGGAGTTGCATGTCATGTTATGTGTACTGAAAATGATATAGTAATAAATATGAATAAATATCAATGTTTTATTTTCTCCATTCTAAAGTCCGTTTAAAATATTAGTGTTGATTATCTTTAAGGATTTAAATCTGGTATATATTAATTGTGTTAAAGATCTTTACTAGTTGGACAGCAAGAAAGGTTAAGAAGACCACGTCGTCGTCGATCTCAGGCTTGTCACACCCCTTTTTTGTACTCCAAAAAAAGATTGAATTTTTTTGTTTCGAAAGGGCTTTTATTAAAGTGACAAAAAATAAAAAATTTGTTTCGAAAAGGATTATTTATATTTGAACTCAGAGTCGCCACTTGGCATAATCCGGTGTGCCAAGTCACAATTGAAAAATCCTTTTTCAAAACTATTTGACTCTTTAAACTGGTTTGCGAACAGAGATTCCGGTTAAGGAATTCTGTTGACCAACGGGAAGGTGTTAAGCACCCCTCGATCCCGTGGTTTGATCACAGTCGCTTGGTCGGTATCGACTAATTTGGCATTACAAATGTATAAACCACACAAAAACACATAAAACAATCCATCAAACACATGAAACAAAACAAATCCAAAATTTAGTGTCCAGTCCAATTATACAGTCCAAAAATAGAAATATGCATAAAAATAAATCCTATTCTAAATTAATTCTAGACTAATGCTCTACCCGACGCCTCGGGCCTTCATCACGAACATCCTCCGGGTACAAGATACCTCGGGGCATTCCCCGGTGAATAAATATATACAGATACCTCGGGGCATCCCCCGGCCAAATGAATACATTTTTTAGTGCGAGAAAATCAAACTATTCAACAAAATTTCAAACATTCCACGAAATTTTCAACATTCAACCAAACATCATTCTTAAATTTTTGCCTACCCGAACCTATATTGCCTATCCATTTCAACATGGCATAAACCTATCACATTCATACTTGTACCGAATTGAACAAAAGACAACAAACAGAACATTAATCTACGTTCAACTTTTATCAATTTCTCAATTCCGTCCCAAACCTTATCTTTCCAGCCAATGGTTAACAAATTTTGTAATTCAAATTTATTCTCAACGCCCAAAACCCACGTCAAAACATCCTCCCAACGAAGATTCAAGCATATCATGCACATGAGTAATTCATACTCATAAAAACAGTTAATACTACTGAAATATCCAAACCCAAATCGCAAAATCACAACAAAATCACATTCGAAATAATGAAGAGATGGAGTTAAGGAATAGACCTTCAAAAGTCGACTTTGTTGATAACAATGTCTAAGAAACCCGAATCCGAGAACCCGAATAGAAAAATCTCAACAACGACGAAATCCAAACTCGGTATAGAGAAACAAACGCAAACCGATTTGAGCATCAACGAAAATCTCCCAAGTAAATGACTTGAGCCCGGTCTCGACAACCCCCAAAAACACGATATCGGAGAACAAATATTAAAGAAACCCCCAAAATTTCTGGAATGTCACTGAGACCTAACGATTAGTCCAAACTCGAGCTCCGACGAGCTGTGAAGAGCAAAACTAATGACAAAGAGAGCCGGATTCCGGTGACACAGTCGCCGGAACAGTAACCCAAAAAATTCAAACTTCCTCGCCCCTTTTGATTCTTACGCCATTTTCGCTCTTCTTCTTGCTATTTTTTTTTCTAGTTCTTTCTTTGTGAGTTCCCGTGTCTGTGTTGCGAGGAATCAAAGATAAAGAGAAGAGAATGGAGTCTATGGATCTATCGTGTGTGTGTTTGGCGATGGAGCTAAAACAAAACAAAAATGGCGTCTTGAGATTTTTTCTTTTTATGAAGTTGATAATGGATGAAGATCAAAGTGTATATTTTTTTTTCTGTCCCCTATGTAAATGAATGGAATCTATATCTGTGAGTGTTGTGTGTGTAAGTGTATGGGTGGAGTGACGTGAGTAGTGGGGTGGGGGTAGGGTGTGATGTGTTTTATTTTGATTGGGTAGGTTGTTAGGATAAGATGTAAAGGGATTAGGATAGGATAAAATTTGTTAGGGAGTTTGTTATTTTTTTTTTATTATGGGAGGGTATAATAACATGTATGAGGGTACATGGTAGGATAAGGTAAAATTGGTTAAATTAATCTTTCGGAGGGACAAAATTACGTGTCTAAATCATGCCCCCTTTGAATGTAAACACGCAGTGTTTTCAGGCAAAGAAGTAAACAACGAGACCAAATTTTTGTCCCGATCATTATTCAAAGAGAGGAGTAAAAGAAAGAAGGACAATCGACTCTTGTCGGACACCCTATCTACCCAAGTCATGAGGAAATCACAAGTATCTCAAAGGGTTGGAAGAGAAGTGGACTATACCAAGTTGGAGAGTCGAGTGAGGTTCCATCGAGGTTCCGGTCCGCAGCTCTGTCATTACATCAAAAAATAAAAATTACAAGTTAAAACATAAATGAAATTACAAAATCCTATCTATACAGCTTTTGTTGGCTCTTGACTCGACTTTTATCACTCTATTCTTCAGGCGGGCTCCTGACTTGCAATTTCTTTCAACTTGTTTCTTGGCTTTCAATTGCTTCGCTTTGTTGCTTGACTTTTCGTTTCTTCACCCTATTCTCCAAGTGGGCTCCTGAAACCCAAAATTAAAACTAGAACGAAAATTATCCCGAACAAAAATTATAGTAAGGTAGTATTTCATTTTTGAAAACGCTATCCCATTTTTCAGGAGGGTCCTGAACATAAAGTAAAATCTCATTTTTCAGGAGGGTCCTGAACAGAAAGTAAAATATATTTTTTAGGAGGGTCCTGATTTGAAAGTAAAATCCATTTTTCAGGAGGGTCCTGAATAGAAAGTAAAATTCCATTTTTCAGAAGGGTCCTGAACGGAAGGTAAAATCTCATTTTTCAGGAGGGTCCTGAATTGAAAGTAAAATCTCATTTTTCAGGAGGGTCCTGAATAAAAAGTAAAATCCCATTTTTCAGGAGGGTCCTGAACAGAAGGTAAAATCCCATTTTTCAGGAGGGTCCTGAACAGAAGGTGAAATTCCATTTTTCAGGAGGGTCCTGAATAGAAAGTAAAATCCCATTTTTCAGGAGGGTCCTGTACAGAAGGTAAAATCCCATTTTTCAGGAGGGTCCTGAACAGAAGTAAAGTCCCATTTTTCAGGAGGGTCCTGAACAGAAAATAAAATTCCATTTTTCAGGAGGGTCCTGAACATAAAGTAAAATCTCATTTTTCAGGAGGGTCCTGAACAAAAAGTAAAATCCCACGGATGTGCATTTCCAATGGTAGCTGAATTAAGTGAAGCGAATTTGCCCCTATTTCAACAAAGAAAATTTGTCAATTAAAAACTTAGTGGTGGCTTGCAGCTCTTGGCTTGTCAGGTATCTGCCCCGGCACTCGTTCCTTTCATCTTTGTTCCAAATCGCTGACACTTGCCCTGTCTTGCCGCATCATTGACCCAGATCCAGATTGAGGGATATGATTTCTGACTCGAACAATGGGTTTCCATTTTACCATGCCTCTGAGGTGCACCCTTTTCCCAAATCTGAATGCTTCCACGAATCCAAAGCCTGTCGGTTGATAGACTTTCTTTGCTTCACGTTGAATTACGATCATATTTCTTTCATGTGCTGGTCCTTGGATTCTCCTCATATAATTTGAAAGACTGGTAGTAAATTTTGAAATCCTTTCTCGCTTGTTTTGACACAGACTTAACTTAAAATGTAAAGAAATGATGGTGACTTTTATTTTGATAAATGATATAAAAAAGACAAAATGCTTGAATATGTAAATGAAAGAAAAGGGCAATGTCCCATATTCAAAAAGAAAACTTATCTGAATACGGAAACCAACTCCAATGAGTATGACATGCATTTTGGATTAAACTGCCTGATCTCCCTATCCAAACTCCCCATTTGTTGTTGAGTCCGTACCTTTGCCGCTGAGCCGCTTCTTCAAATCCATTGGACTCATACATCACATTCGATTGACGACATCTTAAAAGACTTTCGCCAACAAATCTCTTTCTTTTCACTTTTCACTTTTCTCTTGAACTCACTATCGCCTTACGGTGCCCGTGAGGGTTTTCACCAATAAGACTCTCTCATTTTTATTTCTCTCCGCTCACCATCGCCTTATGGTGCCTGCGAGGGTTTTCACCAATAAGACTCTCTCATTTTCATTTCTCTCAACTCACCATCGCCTTATGATGCCCATGGGGGTTTTCACCAATAAGACTCTCTCATTTTGTATTTCTTTCCTGATTTCTTATGCTAAGGTAGACAAGTGGTACCTCACAATGTATCATCATATCCAACGCATGCTTAGCCTTAACATTATCAAAAATTGATCTGAAGGACTTTCTTTGGTTGTAACTTGGCTTTTGGATGGGTTAGAAAAGAATGGCAAGAGGTTCGAACGACACTTGAAATGGGGTGGGACTTACAACTTTTGGAATCGACTCAAACGACATGTTAACACATTCCCCAATTTCTGTTGACTGGGTGAATCTTAAATCATTATTTGGTTGGACCGAGCCCGAAATAGGGCAGCCTACGTATCTCACTCCCGAGAGAGGAGAATCAGGTCGCACGTAGTTCCATCAGTTTGTTCTTTGTTTTGATTTGATTTTTTTTTCTTTTATTTTTGAACTTTTCTTTTATTCTTATTTTCTTGACATTTATCTTTGACTCTATTTTGATTTCAAAAGAGGGATATGAAAGAAAAATGAAACGAAGCTCAAACGGGTAACAAAGGATGACACAATGTTTGAATAGAAAAATAAAATGCCTTCATCATATCAAACTTCAAAAATGCAAGTACTAAACATGCAATAAAATCAACAAAGGACAAAATATCATACATAATATCTTTTGACCGCATCAGCATTGATAGCCATTTCTACCATTTTGCCTTCAATATCTGTCAAATATAAGGCTCTATTGGGCAACACTTTCTTCACAACGAAAAGACCTTGCCAGTTAGGGGAGAACTTGCCTTTCGCTTCAACCTGGTGAGGAAAGATACGTCTCAATACCAACTGACCAACTTCAAAATTCCTGGGACGGACCTTTTTGTTATACGCTCGAGCCATCCTCCTCTGATACAACTGGCCATGACACACAGACGTTAGCCTTTTTTCCTCAATCAAACTCAAATATTCCAGTCAAGTTTTGACCCATTCATCATCGTCAATCTCTGCTTCTACAATGACTCGAAGAGAGGGAATTTCAACTTCCGTAGGGATGACTGCTTCTGTCCCATACAGCAATAAATATGGAGTTGCCCCTGTTGAAGTGCGAAAAGTGGTACGATACCCTAGCAATGCAAATGGAAACTTTTCATGCCACTGTCTAGACCCTTGTACCATTTTTCGCAGTATCTTTTTTATATTCTTATTGGCGGCTTCTACAGCACCATTGGCCTTTGGGCGATATGGAGTAGAATTTCAATGTGCAATCTTAAACTGTTGACATACTTCTTGCATCAAATGACTATTGATATTGACAGCATTGTCTGTAATGATCATCTTTGGAATTCGAAATCTACAAATGATATTGGCATGAACAAAGTCTACCACAACCTTCTTTGTCACTGACTTGAAAGTTACTGCTTCTACCCACTTTGTGAAATAGTCAATGGCTACCAAAATGAATTTATGTCCATTTGATGCCTTCGGCTCAATTGGTCCAATCACATCTATTCCCCAAGCCACGAACGGCCATGGAGAGGCCATTGCATACAACTCAACAGGAGGAGAACGTATCGGATCGTCGTGCACCTGACATTGATGACACTTTCAAACAAATTGAATAGAATCCCTCTCCATAGTAAGCCAGTAATAACCTTCTTGAAGAGTGTTCTTTGACAAGACATGACCGTTCATATGCGACCCACATACTCCAGAGTGTATTTCAACCATGATTGTCGAGGCTTCTCTTGCATCTACACACCTCAAAAGTCCCAGATCTGGGGTTCTCTTATATAAGATTCCCCCACTTAAGAATAATCCACTAGCCAAACGCCTAATAGTCCTCTTTTGATCATTGGTGGCATATGCTGGGTATTCTCCTGAATGAATGTACCGCTTGATATCCAAGAACCAGGGTTCTCCATCGAGCTCTTCTTCAACCGCATTACAGTAAGCATGCTGATCACGACTCTGTATATGCACTGGATCGATGTAGGCTTTATCAGGATGTTGGAGCATTGAAGATAGAGTGGCTAAAGCATTAGCAATTTCATTATGAATCCTTGGAATATGCCTAAATTTTACTAACACAAATCATTGACATAGCTCCTGCAAACATTGTCGATATGGGATGAGCTTCAAATCTCGCATCTCTTAATCGCCTTGAATTTGATGGACGAGCAAATCCGAATCTCCCAAAACCAATAGTTCTTGGACTCCCATATCAACAGCTAACCTCAAACCAAGAATGCAGGCTTCATACTCTGCCATATTGTTAGTACAGTAGAATCGAAGTTATGCTGTTACCGGGAAATGTTGTCCCGATTCAGAGATAAGAACCACACATATTCCGACTCTTTTCATATTGACAGCTCCATCGAAGAACAACTTCCAACCTGGATCAGCATCTATAATGACTTTATCGACACACGACACTTTTTCGTCAGGAAAATATGTCTTTAATGGCTCGTACTCTTCATCGATGGGATTCTCAGCAAAATGATCTGCCAAGGCTTGGGCTTTCATGGAGGTTCGAGTCACATATACAACGTCTAACTCAGTAAGCAATATTTGCGACTTCGCCAATCGACCTGTCGGCATAGGCTTCTGAAAGATATACTTCAAAGGATCCATGCGGAAGATGAGATAAGTAGTATAGGATGAGAGATAATGCTTCAACTTATGTGCTACCAAAGTTAGGGCACAACACGTCCTTTCAAGAAGAGTATACCTGGCCTCATTTGTGGTGAAATTCTTGCTAAGATAATAAATACCCTGCTCCTTTTTGCCTGTGACATCATGTTGACCCAGGACACAACCGAAAGAATTGTCCATGACTGATAAATATAAGATCAAAGGCCTACCAGGCTCCGGGGGTACCAACACGGGCGGATTTGACAAATATCTTTTGATTCGATCGAACGCTTCCTGACATTCTTCAGTCCATTTT
The DNA here is from genome assembly GCA_030864215.1 of Capsicum pubescens. NCBI lineage: Eukaryota > Viridiplantae > Streptophyta > Magnoliopsida > Solanales > Solanaceae > Capsicum > Capsicum pubescens. The sequence continues at coordinate 293,714,470 of CM061549.1, forward strand.
ACCGCAAAACTCTTTTTCAGCAACTTGAATATGGACTCACAGGTGGTTGTGAGTTGAGCAATAAACCTGCTAATGTAGTTCAGTCTACCAAGCAAACTCATCACCTCCGTCCTATTCTTGGGCGGGGGCAAATTCTGAATGGCTTTGATTTTTGAGGGATCCAATTCAATCCCCCGACGGCTGACTACAAACCCCAACAACTTTCCATACGGAACTTCAAATACACATTTTTCCGGGTTGAGTTTGAGATTATACCTACGAAGCCTTTCAAAGAACTTTCTTAAATCTTTAACATGGTCGGCCAGACTTTTTGACTTAATAATCACATCATCCACGTATACCTCAATCTCCTTATGCATCATATCATGAAACATAGTGGTCATGACTCTCATGTATGTTGCTCCCGCATTATTCAAACCGAACGGCATCACTCGATAACAATAGGTACCCCATGGTGTGATAAAAGATGTTTTCTCCGCATCTTCATCATCCATAATGATCTGGTGATATCCGGCATAGCAATCCACAAAAGAGGCAACCTCGTTTTTAGCACAGTTGTCTAACAAAATATGGATGTTGGGCAGTGAAAAATCATCTTTCGAACTTGCTCTGTTCAAATCACGGTAATCAACACACACTCAAATTTTGCCATCTTTCTTTGGTACGGGAACAACATTGGATATCCACCTGGGATAACGAGCCACTCGAATTACTTTGGCTTCAAGTTGTTTCATGATTTCCTCTTTGATTTTAATACTTACATCAGTTTTAAACTTCCTTAACTTCTGTTTGACAGGAGAGAATGCGGGATCAGTTGGCAATTTGTGAGCCACTAATTCAGTGCTTAAACCAGGCATATCATCATAAGACCATGCAAAAACATCCTTATAATCAATTAATGCTTGAATCATTCCATCTTTTAGATATGGCAAAGCATGTACACTGATTTTAGTTTCCCTAACATCTTCTTGATCCCCTAGATTTATTGGCTCAGTCTCATTCAAATTAGGATTCGGTTTGTCTTCAAACTGTTCTAACTCTTTGCTTATTTCTTCTAGTGTTTATTCTTCATCATATTCCCCATCCTGCTTCATTACATCTTGATTAGTTTGGATTTTAAGGTCAGGCTGAAATTCCGCATGCATGTCATGTCATTAGAATCAGCATAAAGAGAACTGTATATAAAAAGAAAAGAAAAACAAAATATATTAGACACGAATCAAAAGGGACATTGCATTTCATTAAATAAAAAGATAGAAGGGTTTAAAAATAAATGCCAACATAACATAAAAAAACTAAAATCTGAATTACAACCCTGAAATAACTCGGATATACAGAAAGAAAAACAAAGTAAACTACCAAAACTCCCTCCTGACGGGAAGAGGAGTGACTTCCCAATTATTGAGCTGGACAGCTGGACATATAAATTGCACATCTGCCATACTGGTACCTTCTCCTTCTTCAACCATATCAACATCAATAAAAAGGTTCTGGCAGTCATCAACCAATTCAACTTCAAATTCCACATGCTTCGTGACACCGCTCTTAACAAATGATTCACTGAGTAGTGGCATTGGGTGAGGAAGTGACCATGTTTCCTTTTTCCTTCCCTTGGATTTCTTCAGATCTTCAGTCGTAGGCTCAAATCCCAGACCAAACGTGCCCACGCCCAAATCCCAGAGGAGTAAACGGAGAGGAGAAACGGAAATCGGAAGAAATTAAGAGAGATTGGGCGTGAGAGAGAGAAGGGGAAAAACACAGGGATCAATTAATGGTAAGTTGCTCACCGGAAATCCATCAGAATTTCATCAGGTCAGCCATCGGGAGATGCCCAATGACGGTTTATCACTGTTCCGGTGAAAAGTAGTCAAAAAATGACATCTCTGGCGGAACCACATCCAAAACAGCTCCTTCCCGTCACCATTTCTCGCTCAAATTTCACTGGAGAGTATATAATGGTCATCGACTAGCTTCTAATCCAGTTAGCTTCCATGAGTTTCGAGCGTTACTAGTATTAATTGGTTGTAGAGTTAGTCGTTCAAGTTTGACACGACGGGTTGGAGATTTGAGTCTGTTCGAGGTTCATTGGTTCCCAAGGCCCTCGTTGCTGTTGAAATCGGTTCAATCTGATTGAATAAAAGTAACCTTAAGGTCTAATTCTATCTCCCCTTTCTATAATTATTTTTATGTGATTATAAATGATTCATGTTTAGCATGTTTGAATCTATATTGCGTGTTGGTTGATGTTGGATTTGGATGTGAGAAATTGAATTGATAGTCGAAGAACTAGGCAATTATTTTTGAGAATGAATTCGGGATGGAATTGGAAAATTGGTTAAAAAAAAAGGGATGAGTATAGATCAATCTTGATTTATTGTTGCTTTTGTTTAATTCGGAATAAGCATGGATATTATGGGAATAGGCTAACATAGGTCGGGTAGGCAAATCTAGAGATTGTGGATTCATCTAATGTTTGAGATGGGTGTTGAAATGGTTTTGTTTTATCGTATTCGACTCAAATGTACTATTTGGCCGGGGAATGTCCCGAGGATTTGTGTCTATTTTCCGAGGAATGCCCCGACGTATTATGTTGGTGGAAGACATCCGTGATGAAGGTCCAAGGCATCGGGTAAAGCTTTGGAGCATAGTTTAGGATTAATATAGGTTAGCGTAGGTTTACATTTTTGCATTTTTCTATTTCAGGACTGTATAATTGGACTGAATACTAAACTTTGGATTTTTTTGTCTTTGTGTGTTTTGATTGATTGTTCTCTGTGTTTTTTGTGTTGTTTATACATTTGTAATGTCAGATTAGCCGATACGCTCCACCAAGCGACCGTGGTCGAACCACGGGATTGAGGGGTGCCTAACACCTTTCCCTCGGTCAACAGAATTCCTTAGCCGGAATCTCTGTTCGAGGATCAGTGTTACAGAGTCAAAAAACATTTTGAAAAAGGATATCCACGGGTGACTTGGCACACCCGATTTATGCTAAGTGGTGACTCTGAGTTTTTCAATATAGTGAATCCTTTTCGAAACAAATCTTCATTTTGTCACTTAATAATAAAAACCCTTTCGAACTTAAAACGAATCTTTTGGAGTACGGAAAAGGGGTGTGACATAGTCCACAGACTAAGATGTTCTTAGCTTTACCATTTTTCTTTAATGCCACTAAGTCATCAGCAGTAAATTCACTTCTTACCTTTTTGACTTGTTCACCATCAACCATTTTCATTGGAATAGTGGGACCATCAGTGATCCTATCCCATAATTAATAGTCTTCCCCTTGAATGAATATTTTCATCCTAACTTTCCACCAGATAAAATGGGAATCATCAAAGAGTGGAGGTCTAGTAGTTGACTGACCTTCACTGTGACCAGTAGGAGGTGCAGAATTCATCATAGTGATCTTTTCTTAGGACAAACCTTATTTAAGACAACCTCTCTCTGATACCACTTGTTAGAGTGTGTACCCTACTAATTTTAATATTTTACTCTAATAGTTGCATATCAGTGGAACAAGTAAGCTAACATGGTTCACTAAATTAAAAGATGAACACAATAGTTTTACGTGGAAAACATCCGGCTCAAGAAAGGTGTAAAAAACCATGACCTGTATCTCAACAGGATTTAACCCCAACTTCACTATTACTCTTGAGCCTCAACAATCAACAAATCACATAAGAAGACTTTAAAGTGCAAGAAGAATAAATGGCCTATCTTCTCAAGGTAAGGGGGTAAGGTCGCATACACACCATCTTGTCCAAATCCTGCTTGCGGAATTCTTATTGTTCTACTGTTCACTTAGCCGAACTTGCTGCTTGGCTGTATGATACATTACATGCTCTCACGAAAATAGACAATTACAATCAAACATAATGACGATAAAAGTACACAATACTCCATATTGAATAAAAGTTACGAGTTCATAGACTCAACTCAATAATGAGCATTAATACGAGGTGATTGAGTTACTCGGTACCTGGTCTGATAGTTCGTAGATATTTTGCAGATTAGTTAAAGTGCGTGTAAGTTATTCACTCAAGGATAACTTCTTTTTTTAATAATGGTGGTGCACATTAAGGGTGTAGTTTCTTGAAAATCAATTCACCAAATCGAACCAAATAATTCTAATATAATCTTATGAAAAGACAAGTGTAATTTTCTTTGGTTTTCCATAAAAGGTCATAATATGCATTAAGCATAATGGAGAATTCTAAAGAGGGTTGATTCTAATAAATGAACTTCTTGATAGGAATCATTTGTATCTTAATGGACCTCGAACACTATGATTATTAGTTATCATGATTTATGCATGCTTTCTTTTTTAAAAAGTCAATTGAAATTCTAATAATTTGAATGTCGTTGCTTCCGTAATTGTACGAATCAAATAACACCTCCATCATTGACAATGGAGATTATTTCATTACGGAAGCATTTTTTTTTTCCTTAGTGGGCCTCGAATCGAATTATTCAAATTTACTTTTAAAAAAAAAACATGATAACTAATTCAAGCGAGTAAAAGTAATAATCACTGGATTCCCAATAAATGTTCATCCTAACTCAACTTACGTTTAAAAGAAAGACACTTTTATTATATTCATAGACTCCATTAACCATGTATATATGGAAACCAATACCTTGATTCTTTACTTATTTTATTTCTTGTTTTACTCATTGTAGACACCTAATTTTGTTCCTCCCGAAGATCAATTTTACCTATTTTTTTCATTTATTCTCGCCTTACCATGTGGCCAACCCCATGTAATTATATCCCACAAAAATACAAAAATAAACAAAAACAATACCTCTAACTAATTTATCTTATCCTAACAACCTACCCGGTCAAAAGCTTTCACCTCCCTACCCACTCACATTTTTATCCTCACATAATACATTAACAACAAAAAGAAGGGGGACCCACAGGGTACACCTAACAAAGAAAGGACCCATTTTGTCATCATCCTCATAATAATAGCATCAAAATTAGAAAAGGAGGATCATCTTCATGGGGAAGGACTCTCGATTTTTTTTTATTTCTTTGTTTGACCCTCACCCCACTTGAGAAACACAGACCACCTCCATTTTTTTTAATTTCCATGGTAGAACAACAATAGAACTCCACCATTGAAATACACATAGGGAACAAGAAACATACACGATTCACTCTTCTTCTCCATTTTTTTGGAAGAGGATACAAAAAAAGGCTTCTTCCTCTATTTTGATTTTTCACTAAAACACATCCCATACACAACAACAAGACACTCGCATACACACATCTCTCTCGCAGATCTATGCACGAAATCACATGCGTATAAGGTGAGTAAACTGAAAAATGAAGAGAGCTTCGAGGGAGTTCCGGTCAGTTTCATTGAGATTTTCCGGCTAAGTTTTTCCGGATTCAGTTAGGTTCGTCGTTCGCTCGTTCCAATTCCAAAATCTCCATTTTTTTCTCTCTTGTCGTTTCTTTTTTCATTTCCAGGCAAACCCGGTTGGTAACGTCAAAAGTAACCGGAATCTGCCTCGATTCATCTTCTTTGCCGCCACCTGAGCTCACCGAAGCTCGGGTATACTGTCCTTTGGCCCTGTCGTGTATTGGAGTTTTGTGTTCGTAGTTCTGTTCAAAATTATCGATTTAGGAGGTCGAATTGAGTTTATTCTTGCTGGTTTGGAACTTTTCTGGATCGATTCACGACCCTCAGGTGAACAACAGTAACCTTACCCCTTTTTGTTCATCAGAAATCGGGTTTCGAGGCCAGTCAAAGTTAGGTACTACATTTGGATTTGGGTCAGTCAGTTCTTCGTTCTCTATTTTGGATTAGTTTTTCTCTATACCAAGTTGGATTCATCGCAATCGAGGTTTTCTATTCGAGATTCCAAGTGCGGGTCTTCTTTAATATTATTACCAACCGAAATCGATTATCGGAAGGTCCATTTCTTTAACTCATTCTCTCTTCTTTATCGTAATTTTTTGAATTGGGCATGTTTGAAATTGGATGAGTTGGTGAATGTTTGATGTTACTCACGTGAAATTCGTATGATTATCATGCTTTAATTGTCATTGGGTCTATGTTGTTTATATTGGATTCCGAGTTGAAAAATTGAGCTGATAGTCAAAGCATGTGTTAATTTTTGGTTGAAAAAGGATTTCAGGGTGGTAATAAGAAGTTGAATGTAGTTAAATTTTGGACCGTTGTCGTTTCATTTAATTCGGATTAAGCATGAATTTGATAGAATCATTTTAAATCAAAAGCTTGATAGGAAACATAGGTCGGGTAGGCGAATTTAGGGATTGTGGATTGATGAAATATTCAATTTGTGTGATTGAATGTTTCTTGGCTATATTGCTTAGGGATCACTTGTATGATTTGACCGGGGAATGCCCCGAAGTACTTGTATTATTTTTATCCGGGGAATGCCCCGAGATATTTTGTATTCGAAGGACGTCCGTGATGAAGGCCCGAGGCGTCGGGTAATGCATAGGAGTAGTTTAGTATTAGTTTGGAATAGAATAGGTTTACATTTTCGCATTTTTCATTTTTCGGGACTATATAATTGAACTGGACATTATATTTTGGATTAGTTAGTTTTTGTTTGCTTGAGTGATTGTTTTTGCGTGCTTTGTGTGGTTTATACATTTGTAATGTCAATTTAGCCGATACGCTCTGCCAAGAGACCGTGGTCAAACCACGGAATCGAGGGGTTCCTAACACCTTCCCCTCGGTCAACAGAATTCCTTAGCCGGAATCTCTGTTCGCAAACCAGTATTAAAGAGTCAAAACCATTTTGAAAAAGGATATTGATGGTTGACTTGACACACCCGATTTATGCCCAGTGGCGACTCTGAGTTTTGATTGTTAAAAGTCCTTTTCAAAACAAATTTTCATCTTTGTCACTTTAATAATAAAAACCCTTTCGAAACTTAAAACTAATCTTTTTTTTTGGAGTCGAAAAAGGAGTGTGACAGCTCTGGAGACTCTGCTGGGGACAATTTCAGAATCTGAGCTTTTTTGGAGTCGTATCGTCTTTGTTTGGCATTACGACTGTAGAAGCATTGTTTGTGATTTTTGTTTGTGTTTTCACTTTTGTGCGTTTTCGTTCTCTTTGTTTACAGTATTTATTCTATGTGTTTACCGCTTTTATATCTGACATCATGTGCATAACCCGAGTCATTCTTTTCGCAACAAGTCTCAAAGTGCACGTCGTACGCACGAACTCTAGTTGAGTCACCTTTATTTTAGGGGGGAGCCATTGGATGTATGGAGTAGGTGGAAAGCAAAGCAGCCACTATCGACCATATGCTCCCCCGAAAAGCCTTGTTAGTAAACCACAACGTAGGTCAGCCTATAGGACATTCTTATGTGCATCATATTGAGACCTAGCGGGGCCCACAAGGTTCTTTGTAGGAGATTCACCCCTAAAGCATCCCTACGTGCTAAATGTTGCATCTTTGAGGATAACGTGGTCATTTGACAGACTGATGTGGGGTAAAGCATGTGTTAGAAGTAAAGTGTGTGGAAAAAAAAAATTCCAAAAAAAGAGTTTTGTAGTTTTTAGCATTGGCATTTGTTTTCCACAATTCAAAATTCAAAAAAGATTTTTTTTACTTTTTGCACTCATTTTTCAAAAAAAAACAAAAAAGCATCAAAAAGATTTTCCTTTTGTTTCCTTTAACAAGCATTCACAATTCGAAAACTCCAAAAAGATTTTTTAGGAGCTTTTTATAAAAAATAAAAATGCAAAAAAAAGGTGGTAGAAGTTTTGTACATTTCATATAATGAAAATACCAAAAAAAGAAAAAAATTCTTTCATAGCTGTTGGTGTCATCTTTTATGGGAAGTGTCAAATTGAAAACTAAAAAAAATAAAAAAAATAAAAAAAAAAATTTGTTGTGTTATTCATATGTCTTTGGTCGTGTCTCAAGTCAGGGTGCAATCCGTTATTTAATCATTAATTGTCCAATCTGGACGAACTACGCACCCCTGATTCTTCTCTCTCGGGAGTGTGATACGTAGGCAGCCTATTATAGGTTCGGGGATCTTATTTAAAAAATCCAAAAGAAAAAAAAATTATTCACTTTTCATCTAGAGTAGGTGTTTCATACATGTCTTGAAAATAAAAATACAAAAAAAAAATCCTTAATAGTCGTAGGTTTTATTTTTGGTTGATCTTATTCCAAAAAATTCAAAAATAGATTTTCTTCACTCTTTATTTAGAGTAGGTGTTTCATAAACATCTTCAAGAGAAAACTACAAAAAGATTTTCCTATAATAGTTTGAAGTTTCATTTTCATATGAAATTCAAAATTGAAAACCCCAAAAGATGTTTCTTTGGTAATCATAGGTTTCGTTTTGTATAGGTATTTTAAAAGTAAAAAATGCAAAAAAAAAAAATCATCCATTATTTTGACAAATTGTTATTTTATTTTCTTCATAAAGTTTCAAAGAAATGAATGAAAAAAGAGTTTAATTGGATATTTTGGCAAGACTTCACGAACTACGCACACCTGATTCTCCCCTTTCGGGGTGAAATACGTAGGCGCCCTTCTAGGGTTCGGTGATTTATTTTCAAGAAAAAAAAGAGGTTTTGAAAAATGTTGAGCTCTAACATATTTGTTGTCTCTTGTTCAGTTAGTTTAAGGTGGTTGGTTTGTGGTTTCCTGGATGGTCCTCCATATCACACCAAATCCAAGGAAGGGTTAGTTGTGTCCAACAAGGATATAGAGAGTGGCATCATGGATGAAACAAAGAGTCAGGAAATTGAGAGTTTAAAGAAAAAGAATTTGAGACTGAGACAACAAATGATGGGAATGTACCGATCTTGGGCCAGTGGGCTACCTCCACCTCCGTTCCCTACTTTTGACCCTGCAAATACCTTGAGTCTTCCACCAAAATCGCAAAGTCAGTTTCCTACTATTGTTGATGCACCACAGCATGCCTCAGAATCCATTCCACGTCAATTGTTCCTCAACACTTCCACCACTCTTTCTTTATCTCCTTAGTATAAGTCTACCACATTAACAACACCACATACCGTCTGTGTTTTTGTTGCTCAACCTTCTACTAAGGCTTCTACTTTGTCTATCAATCCAATGATTTTGCTTCCCCAGTCCACTAGTGACTCCATTTTCAATACTATTGATGATCATTGGTATACTCTTGAGCCTACAATTAAGTTAAGCGAACCACCAAAATTTCTTACTAAGAAGCCTAGCATGCCAAAAGAGCCAGAGAAAATGGTTGGGAAAGTGAATAGTGTAGAAAATGATATGAAAAACTCCCCTGGACTTATGGGCTATGAAGATGTTTCATATAAAAACTGGGGCATGTCTTCAAGTGTTAACCTTCCTCCTAGTTTTGAGACATCAAAATTTGGGGAGCCTGATGGATAGAAGGATTCTGTGAAACATTCGGGACGACATTGCAATCAACCAAGGGAAACTGAAGGAAAGAAGAAGGAAAACGCAACTATTGTCATAACAGGGCCAAATCAGAGTTTGAGAGGTCCAACCCACCAATACTGTCAGCCTCAATCCCGAGCTTACATATCAGATCCACATAACCACTTGCAACAAGGTTTCTTTCTCCGAAATCCAAGAAATCCCATTCCACTTCCTTGATATCCTGTGAACAATGCACAATTGTATGCTCATCCATCTTCTTATCCACAATGGCATGCACCTGTCCCTCAACATCATCCTCGACCCCCAAAAATTTACCAAGGGACCTCTAAATCCAAATTTCATCCGAGTCCAGAGTTCGCAAAGAGGAGGAAGGAAAAAGATAATTTCACTCCTATTGGGGAATCCTATGCCAGTTTATTCCAGAGATTGGTACAGCAGGGCATGATCACTCCTTTCCTTGGGTATACTCCTGACCCATATTCAAGAAGCTTTGATCCTAATGTGGGATGTGCATATCATTCTGATGTTCAGGGTCATAGTAATGAAGATTGTCGCACTTTGAAAAGAGAAATAGAAAAGTTAATTCAAGATAAATTGATTGTGGTGCAAAACATTGACCCTTCGACCATCCCACAGAGTTCTTCACCAGCACGTGGTACTGCACAATATGTGGGAGGCAATGAGTTAAGCATGGGGATCCAAAGCTTATTTGTTGAAGGAAATGTGTCTGACAGTGGTGGAAGCTCTAGTCATGTTGATATGCAAACCAGTTGCTAATATGTCAGGCTGAGCAATTGAAAAGTCACCTCTCTCCCTACTAGGAAGAGGTCTGGTAGTTTGTTTTATTTTCTTTTCTATTTTTCGAATTATTTTAGGGTTGTAGTTCGGGATCTATCTTGTTTTTTCCCTTTGTCGTTTATGTTCAAACCCTTTTATCTTTTATTTCAACATAATGAAGTGTCCCTTTCCTTTTGTGTTTCAAATATGTGTTGTTTGTTTGTTTTCTTTATACAGTAACTTTATGTTGATTCTAGTGATATGACATGCCTGCGGAATTTTCAGTCAGATCTTAAAATCCAGCTTAATCATGAAGCATTGAATCAGAGAGTTAAATTTAGGAAAAGAGAGCATCTGAGAAAATAAATAGAGTGTTTGGCATTTGGTGATCAACTTGAAGCCTTCTTTGAAAATTGAGACTTTTTGAGAATCGCAAGGATAACTTGGTCATCAATTGAAAGACATGTCTTAATTAAGTCAAACAGTGTCTACGCGATCCTATAAAGAGGAACAGGAAGAAAATTAGCTCCACGAAGTCATGAGTCCTTCAGCATGAGGAATGTACAACAAAGTGGAGTTGTATGCTGGGCAAGTGTAGAAAAAGAGATGGCACACATGCTCGGGGCAAGTTAGTGTTGTAAAACATTTCAAAAGTGATCTTGATCGTGCACTTTCGCATTGCATGTTATGTACTAGCATTTTCAAGAATTGATATGACGAAGGCGTTTCATTCTGCTATCCAAACACTGTGTCATCCTTTGTTTACCCCCATTTAGGCCTTAGTGTTATTTTCTTTCATACTCCTCTTTTGGAATCAAGATAAGAGTCAATAAAATTCAAAAAAATATGTCGAAAAAGAAAGAAAAGATGACTGTCAAGAAAATTAGAGTAAGAAAGTTCTAAAGAGAAAAGAGTCAACAAACGAAAAAAGTAGAATCAAGTGAAAGAACAAGCTGACAGAACTACGCAAGACCTGATTCTCCTCTCTCGGGGCTGAGATACGTAGGCTTCCCTACTAAGGGCTCGGTCCAACCAAATAAACAATTTAGAGTCACCCAGTCAAATGAAACTGGGGCATGAGTTAATCCTTATTGTTTGAGTCGATTCCAAAAGTTGTAAGTCCTACCCCACTTTAAGTGTCGTTTGGGCCCCATGCCATCCTTTCTTTCTAACCTTATCCAAAAGCCAAGTTACAACCAAAGAAAAACCTTCAGATCAATCTTTGAGGATGTTAAGGTGGAGCATGCAAGGGATATGAGGATGCATTTGGGAACTATTTGTCTTCCTCACCATAGGGAATCAAGAGATAAATAAAAATGAGAGAGTCTTATTGGTGAAAACCTTTACGGGCACCATAAGGCGATGGTAAGTTGAGAGAAATAAAAATGAGAGAGTATTATTGGTGAAAACCCTCACGGGCACCATAAGGCGATAGTGAGCCGAGAGAAAATGAAAGAAGCTTGTTGTCGAAAACCATTCAAGGCGCCACTATCCGAATGGGGTCTTAAATACAATTGACCTAAGAAAGCAACTCAGTTTCAAGGCCATTAACTCAACAAAAATGGGTAGAAAGTTTGAATGAAAAGATCAAGCTGCTTAATCCAAAATGCATAGCATAATCATTAGTGTTGACTGTCATTTTTAGATGAATTTTTCGTTTCTTTGTTTTAAAAGGGGAAATTCATTGTCTTTTTTTGCTTCTCTTTGTTTTAATTTTATCTTTCCTGAGTCAGTTATCAAAACAAAAATTGTCATTCTTTTTTTTTGTTTCTTGTCTTTGAGTCAAGTCCATGTCAAAACAAGTGAGAAAAGATTTCAAAACTGGCTACCAGCTTCTTTAATTGCACAAAGCAAGACAAAAGCTAGCACATGAAAGAGACATGATTGTGAGCCCAAAAAAGGCATGCAGGAAGTTTTGTCAACAAAGAAGTCGGGGAACTCATGGAAATACCAAGGTTCGAAGGGTTTATTTGAGAAACACAACAAAACAGAAATACTGTATTTGTTTCAGAGTCACTCTTAATAAGCTAAGTTTGAGTCAATGATACATCAAGTCAATGACATATGCTAATGGTTGAAAGCAAAGCTAAATGTGACGGGGGCAAGAGCAATTGCCTCAAAAGCCAAAGCCACAAACTATCCACCATGTTTTTAAACTCTCAAGTTTTCTTTGTATGTAATAGGAATACATGTTGCATTCAGATCAAGGATTTCAGAACCTAAACATCAAAGGCCGTAATTTCTCACCTCAACAAATGCAAGAGGCAAGGTTGCTGCACAGGTTTGGTAATCAAAACCATGGTAAAACTCATAATTCAAGATCTCTAGAAGACACACTTCCTTGTTTTGGTAATTCAAGCAGCATTGGTAAGGAGACGCACTTCATTGTTTTGATAATTCAAACAAAATTGATAAGGAAACACACTTCCTTGGTTGGGTAATTTGAATTTTTCTTCTTAGGAAATGAACCTCCTAACTTAAGTCTTGATTCTTAGAAGACGTAACTTTTAGTCGATTCATTTAGCTTGACTCCTAGAAGACGTTCCTTTTAGTCGAGTCATCCCCTTTGATTCCTATAAGCGTACCTTTTAGTCGAGTCATCCCCTTTGATTCCTATAAGACGTACCTTTTAGTCGAGTCATCCCCTTTGATTCCTATATGATGTAGCTTTTAGTCGAGTCATCCCCTTTAATTCCTATAAGATGTACCTTTTAGTCGAGTCATCCCCTTTGATTCCTATAAGACGTACCTTTTAGACGAGTCATTCCTATTGATTCCTATAAGACGTACCTTTTAGTCGAGTCATCCCCTTTTATTCCTATAAGACGTACCTTTTAGTCGAGTCATCCTCTTTGATTCCTATAAAACGTACCTTTTAGTCGAGTCATCCTCTTTGATTCCTATAAGACGTACCTTTTAGTTGAGTCATTCCTATTGATTCCTATAAGAAATACCTTTTAGTCAAGTCATTCCCTTTGATTCCTATAAGAAGTACCTTTTAGTCGAGTCATCCCCTTTGATTCCTATAAGACGTACCTTTTAGTCTAGTCATCCCCTTTGATTCCTATAAGACGTGCCTTTTAGTCGAGTCATTCCTTTAATTCCCATAAGACGTACCTTTTAGTCAAGTCATTTCCCTTGACCCCTATAAGACGTACCTTTTTAGTCGAGTCAATCCTATTGATTCCTATAAGACGTACCTTTTAGTCGAGTCATCCCCTTTGATTCCTATAAGACGTACCTTTTAGTCGAGTTATTCCCTTTGATTCCTATAAGACGTACCTTTTAGTTGAGTCATTCCAATTAACTCATAGAAAATGCATTTCTTTGTTTGGGATAATTTTTTTTTCCAGTTTTGATGTGATTTCAGGAGCATGCCCGAAGCGCAAGGTGAATAAATGGAAAACCAAGAAACAAGGTGAAGAAATTGAAAGTTAAACAGATTGAAAAATAGCAAGTCAGGAGGCCGCCTACAGAATAGGGTGAAAATAAAAAAAAAATTGAAAGCATAGAAACAAGTTGATGAAATAGCAAGTCAGGAGCCCGCCTGCAGAACAGGGTGAAGAAATTGAAAGCATAGCAATAAGTTGATGAAATAGCAAGTTAGGAGCCCGCCTGCAGAACAGGGTGAATAAATTAAAAGCATAGCAACAAGTTAATGAAATAGCAAGTCAGGAGCCCACCCGCAGAACAGGGTGAAGAAATTGAAAGCATAGCAACAAGTTGATAAAATAGCAAGTCAGGAACCCGCCTGGAGAACAGGGTGTAGAAATTGAAAAGCATAGGAACAAGTTTATGAAATAGCAAGTCAGGAACCCGCTTGGAGAATAGGGTGTGGAAATTGAAAGGCAAGCAACAAGTTGAAGAAATTGCAAGTCAGGAGCCCTCCTGAAGAATAGGGTGATGAAACTCAAGTCAAGAGTTCAAAAGAAGCTGTATAGATAGAATTTTTGTAATTTAATTTACGCTTTAACTTGTAATTTTCATTTTTATGTAATGACAGAGTCGTGGACCGGAAACTCGATGGAACCTCACTCGACTCTCCAACTCGGTATAGTTCTTCTCTTTCCAATCCTTTGAAATACCTGTGACTTGATTCTCTCATTACTTGGGTAGGTAGGATGTCTTAAGTCAAAACCCGGTTGTCCTTCTTCTTTCTGTTTCTTTCTTTGAATAATGGTCGGGTCAAAATTTGTTCTCGTTGTTTACTTTTTTGTTTGAAAACACTTCATGTTTACATTAAAAGGGGGCATGATGTAGACACCTAATTTTGTCCCTCCCGAAGATCAATTTTACCTATTTTTTTTATCTATTCTCGCCTTACCATATGGCCAACCCCATGTAATTATATCCCACAAAAATACAAAAATAAACACAAACAATACCTCTAACTAATTTATCTTATCCTGACAACCTACCCAATCAAAAGCTTCCACCTCCCTACCCACTCACATTTTTATCCTCACATAATACATTAACAACAAAAAGAAGGGGGACCCACAGGGTACACCTAACAAAGAAAGGACCCATTTTGTCATCATCCTCATAATAATAGCATCAAAATTAGAAAAGGAGGATCATCTTCATGGGGGAAGGACTCTCGATTTTTTTTCTTTCATTCTTTAACCCTCACCCCACTTGAGAAACACAGACCACCTCCATTTTTTTTAATTTCCATGATAGAACAACAATAGAACTCCACCATTGATACACACATAGGGAACAAGAAACATACACGATTCACCCTTCTCCATTTTTTTGGAAGAGGATACAAAAAAAGTCTTCTTCCTCCATTTTGGTTTTTCACTAAAACACATCCCATACACAACAACAAGACACTCGCATACACACATCTCTCTCGCAGATCTATGCACGAAATCACATGCGTACAAGGTGAGTAAACTGGAAAATGAAGAGAGCTTCGAGGGAGTTTCGGTCAGTTTCTTTGAGATTTTCCGGCTAAGTTTTGCCGGAATCAGTTAGGTTCGTCGTTCGCTCGTTCCAATTCCAAAATCTCCAAAAAAAATTCTCTCTCGTCGTTTCTTTTTTTATTTCCAGGCAAACCCGTTTGGTAAACATCAAAAGTAACCGGAATCTGCCTCGATTCATCTTCTTTGCCGCCACCTGAGCTCACCGAAGCTCGGGTACACTGTCCTTTGGCCCTGTCGTGTATTGGAGTTTTGTGTTCGTAGTTCTGTTCTAAATTATCGATTTAGGAGATCGATTTGAGTTTATTCTTGCTGGTTTGGAACTTGTCTGGATTGATTCACGACCCTCAGGTAAACAACAGTAACCTTACCCCTTTTTGTTCATCAGAAATCGGGTTTCGAGACCAGTCAACGTTGGGTACTGCGTTTGGATTTGGGTCAGTCAGTTCTTCGTGCTCTATTTTGGATTAGTTTTTCTCTATACCGAGTTGGATTCATCGCAATCGAGGTTTTCTATTCGAGATTCCAAGTGCGGGTCTTCTTTAATATTATTACCAACCGAAATTGATTATCGGAAGGTCCATTTTTTTAACTCATTCTCTCTTCTTTATCGTAATTTGTTGAATTGGGCATGTTTGAAATTGGATGAGTTGGTTAATGTTTGATGTTATTCACGTGAAATTTGTATGATTATCATGCTTTAATTGTCATTGGGTCTATGTTGTTTATATTGGATTCCGAGTTGAAAAATTGAGTTGATAGTCAAAGCATGTGTTAATGTTTGGTTGAACAAGGATTTCGGGGTGGGAATAAGAAGTTGAATGTAGTTAAATTTTTGACCGTTGTCGATTTATTTAATTCAGATTAAGCATGAATTTGATAGAATCATTTAAAATCAAAAGCTTGATAGGAAACATAGGTCGGGTAGGCGAATTTAGGGATTGTGGATTGATGGAATATTCGATTTGTGTGATTCAATGGTTCTTGGCTATATTGCTTAGGGATCACTTGTATCATTTGGCCGGCGAATGCCCCGAAGTACTTGTATTATTTTTATCCGGGGAATGCCCCAAGATATTTTGTATTCGGAGGACGTCCGTGATGAAGGCCCGAGGCGTCGGGTAAAGCATAGGAGTAGTTTAGGATTAGTTTAGAATAGAATAGGTTTACATTTTCGCAATTTTCATTTTTCGGGACTGTATAATTGAACTGGACATTATGTTTTGGATTATTTAGTTTTTGTTTGCTTGAGTGATTGTTTTTGCGTGCTTTGTGTGGTTTATGCATTTATAATGTCAATTTAGCCGATACGCTCTGCCAAACGATCGTGGTCAAACCACGGGATCGAGGGGTTCTTAACACCCTCCCCTCGGTCAACAGAATTCCTTAGCCGGAATCTCTGTTCGCAAACCAGTATTAAAGAGTCAAAACCATTTTGAAAAAGGATATCCATGGGTGATTTGGCACACCCGATTTATGCCAAGTGGCGACTCTGAGTTTTGATTGTTAAAAGTCCTTTTCGAAATAAATTTTCATCTTTGTCACTTTAATAATAAAAACTCTTTCGAAACTTAAAACTAATCTTTGTTTTGGAGTCGAAAAAGGGGTGTGACACTCATGTCTAATTAAGATCATAACTAAAAATGAGAATTACCATATTTTGGACTAGAAAAGAACTTAAAATTTTAGGAAAAATTAAAAAAAAGAGAGGAAAAAGAAATTTTTTAATGAAATATAAGGAAATAATGACATTATGTTGAGAGAGAGAGAGAGAGAAAGGAGTTGTTTATTTTATTTCAACGCCTTTGTATTAAAATAGTTTAGTTTGATATTTGGTCACTTTTTGTACTGATAATTTAAAAGTTTCCTTTTGTCTTGAAGTTGAATTTTCCAACATTCAATGGTGTATTTTTTTTCCTATGGTAATTTTTCCGTCAAAATATGGTAATTTTTTATTTCTAGTATAATTTCACATTAATCAGCACTAGTAAAATAAGGAAAAAACAAAAAATTAGTGTCTCTATATAAACAATGTAGAGGTATTATTTGCATATAGCAAATTGAGTTAAATATTAACGTAAGTTTCTTTTCACTTTGAGTTGATTAGTTCGTTATGTTTTTTCTTCTTAAGACTTACAATAATGTTACTCTTCTAATTTGTTCATTAATTCCTCGCTTTTACATCTACGTTAATTTACTATGTTCGATTTGATATTTTGGTTTAGATTTTCATTAACTGTGTTACTTCTCCATCCAACAGTGGTTGATCGAAGTGAGTTTGATATTGTACTATACCCGAGAATGTCATCCTCACAAAGAAAAAAACTTGACAGGACCATAGAGAAGTTGGTAGATGCAAGAGTAGAAATACGCAAGCAAGAAAACGACCTTGGAAATTTTAATGTGCAACAAAAGAGTGCACAAGAAAAATACGAAGCGACATGTGATCTTAGGAAGTTAAAGGACAAGGAAGACAAGCTCAAAGAACAATTGGAGAAAAATGGGAGATTTAGCAGATTCTACTCAAAAGAAAACAAGGATGAATTATTTAACTCAAAATGAGATTTATTTATTATTTTTAATTTTAGTTATCAATAAAATGTTTAGATTTACCTAATTAAGTTCAAGGATATATTTAGGTTGTAGGATTTTCGAGATTTATTACTAGCAGTTTAAAGTTTTATGTATGTTTTTGTCATTGCCTTTTAATTTGTTGTTCTATATTTATTCATTTAGGATTATTTATTTATGATATATTCAAATATTATATGCTGTTATTATTCACTAAAAGTAAACAATCGAACAATAGTATCATTATTTGTAACAAACCCACAGAACAATACAAAACGTCCCTCTCAAAACCTTGTTCGTAGAATTACACTTGGTGTATGTGTTATAGTTGTTTTTGTTGTTCTATTATTCACTCATTAGAACTTTCTTTAAATTCTTGTTCTTTCTGCTTAGCTGCATGATACACTAGCTGAAGGATACAAAACATTCCAAACTTAATAATCACACTTTAGAGGTACCAATTAATAGGTATCTTCAAATTAAACTTCACACCACTATTTAATAAATCCATAAAGTTGTCTAAGAACAACTATGGTCATGTAAAAAAGTTACAACAAACATATATTTTATAAATAGTGATGTAACATAGGACATTAGGTGGTGAATCTCTTCGTTGGCAAATTAAATCTCATATTGTCTATAATAAGGTCAAATATTTATTTAAATGTATAGTAAATGATGAACTCCCTTTTATGAAAATTCTGGAGCCGCCATTTAAATTAATTAGTTCGATGAAGGTGGCAAGAGAGTAGGAATAGTTTGTGATTTTGGACAATTGTGGCAATGTAGGTTGTGGTAGAGATGGAATTTGGAATAGGCCAGCGTCGATCTCTAGACTCTGCTTGTGTAATTACACTAAGTAAATTAATATTGTTCTACTGTTCACTTAGCCGAACTTGCTGATTGCCTGCATGATAGATCTCAGAACTTAACTGTGGCGGAGCCAATTTTCAATACGAAGGTTCAAAGTGTAAAGAAGGAAACACGCGAACGAGTCAAATTAGGGAGTTCAACATCTACTATATATACTGCATAAAAAATAATTTGAACCATATATAAATAGTGTAATTTTCCATTAAAGAGGATTCGAGTGAACCTGGCGAAAAGGTAATAGTAATATATTTTACAGCAAATGGACTGCAATAAAATTTCAAAACTTAAACCCAAAATTAAAGTTTAAATTATAGAGATCTACATGTATATGATACCTCCTAGCCAGCGAATATACGTATGAGATATTAATTTCAGAAACAGTATCAAATATTATTACGGTAATCATATAGTCGATTACAAGGATGTAGCATCACTGAAATAAAAATAGAAAAACAAAACATCAACATCTCAATAATATAAATTTGAACTTTTTCTAGAGTTTTCAATGCTATAACTATTAGTAATAACTTAGGATGCTTCAACTATGATTTTGAATCTTGTTTTGAACTTCATATCCCAAAAGATTCAATTGATTCAAACGATTCTTCAAGTTGGGTCAGTTCCTCTGGGTTGAGCTCCTCAATAGTTTTCATCAGTTCATCATACACATTTTCAAGCTTGCGATTTAGTCGTTTCACTCTATCTCGAGCATGAGCCACGACAAGTTGAGTATTTTCACTTAATTGCATATCACGATTCTGAAAACGAGAAATGACTGCATCAACTGTAGGATGAAAAAATGAGAAAGGCTTACCAACAGGGGAAAAGATTACAAGAAGAGATATCATAACCAATTTATATACATGAAGAATTTTATCAGATTAAATTGCTTCCAAATAGATAATGGAAAATAATCTTTTCACCATCGTCAAATAGGAAATACCATCAATTTTATGCTCAAAATATTTTGCATATCAACCACATCAATGGAATCTTGAATTTTAATTTAAATTAATAAATATTTTACTATATATGCTCATGAAACTTATCAAGCTGGAAATAGCAAATATTACAATAATTAACCAAAAATAGAAAAAATATTTATAAATATAATATTCAACTTAAAATATAAAAATATGAAATCAATTTTATGCGCAAAATATATTTTGCATGTCAACCACATCAATGAAATCTAAAATTTTAATTTAAACTAGTAAATATTTTACTATATATACTCATGAAATTTATCAAGTTGGAAATAGCAAATCTGATTATAATTAACCTGATATAGAAAAAACATAATAAATATAACATTCAACCTAAAATATAAAAATATCTTAGTGTGCTTATTGAAATTTATCAAGTATGGATACGTTGTTGTTGGATCACGCTTAATGGGTGTGTTGAAATAACTGTAGATTAATTTAAGAAGCAATCAATATTTTTCGAGAAATTTATCAAAAATACATTAACAAAATAAGAAAATAAAAATTTTAACTTGAATAGGTCATTATTTAAATGTATCCAGTATTTACTAATTTTATCAGACACAATTTTTCTAACGTCAATATGATATATAAACGGCGAAAGGTTGCTAGTTCAATACAATATTTTTTTCTAAATTAATTCTTGAATAATGTTAAATTTTATTAATGTCTACACAAATTAAAAAATTTGGTAATTTACCTCTCTTTTTGAGTAATTATATTTTTTATGGTTCGTGTACAAGTTAATTATACCATTTATGACTTATTAAGTTGACTTGAATAAGGATCCGAAGAGTTTGGGTACTGTTTCTCAACACTCATCGAACCACATCGAAAGTGCAGAAATTTTATTTTTGGGGTTTCCCATCGGGTGTTATATTATCTTTTTAATACTGAATATAAAAATATATATATATTATATTTTAGGACCGACAAAGAAAAGATATCATGAATTAAAAAAGGCAGGAAATGTATTGAGTCCTAAAATGACCCATGGGTGCATTCGTTACATTTTAAGTCACAAATTTAATTTTCAAAACATAACATCATTTCATATTTTCTTAAAGTCAGATTTTATTTGAATTTCTAACTTCGCCACTTGTATGCTTACTTCGATATGTTGAAAATAATTAACAAAAAAGGGTCCAAGATTGACTATATGAAGATATTGACAAAATATTTCCTTTGTAAGCATCTTCATCTAAGCTCAAAGTCTAAGCTTACATATGTTCCTCACAATCATATTTAATTTTATCATCAATTAGAGAGTTTTCAAATTTATGTTTTTTTCGTTTTAATTTATATGTCATTAGTAATATTTTTTTTTAACCATTTTGTTAAATTTAGCTCGTCGTTAAAGGTTATTGCATGGATAATCCTTCGAAAATGTTACTGAAGAGATATTTTTTGATAGTTGTTTTAACCCATCGAGAATCTCTCGCAAATGAGTTAAATTTCGATAGGACGTTAGTGTGTCTTACTTTTATTTTTAGTTTTAATTTATTATTTCTTTTTATAACGTTAATATTTAGAAATTCGTTATTTATGATATCATACATGATCATGTACTGAAGACAATAACGTTCAAGAATCAAGGGTATTTTGATATATTATGCACGTCTTTAATTCAGGGACGGATTTATGATCATTTTTTTTATGCTTCGGCATTTGTTAAATTCGAAACAGACTAGGTATAATTGTATAAAAAATATATGAAAATTGGTATAAGATGTAGAAAAACACCCAGTAAATCAAGAAGATAGCATGCATGGTGCATTAATTTTCAAGCAGAACCTTAAAACTTTGGGCATCAAATATCAATATACGTGTTTGAACCTTCCGAGCACAAACACTAAATCCTGAGTCCACCATTATTTAATTTAAATTACATGACTAAAAAATTTATTATTTTCTTAAATTTTATGTCTAAATATCAAACTATAATATACATAAAATGAAACGTCAGGAATAGATTTTATAGTCAAGATTATCTTCTCCAAGAATACATAAGATTTTATGTCTTGTAGTGGGATTTTTTGGGTATAAATATTGGCTAAATTGAAAGTCAATCTCATTATATTCTGAAAAAAAAATATTTGTTGGATAGTGAAAGAAGATATGAAGTCCAATAATAACCTAATTATTCTGCTAGCACTTTTATGTGCTTCACTTTTTCTTGTTTCAGCTCTACTAGTTGATGATACTAAACGTAACTATACAATATTTAATTCTTCTTAAACATATGGATTCATTGTATTTCATAATTAATGTATATAGTGCATGCAATAACAAGAAATATAATATAAAATTCTACAAAAATATAGTTAAAAAAATATTTGAAGACTTTTAGAGTTAAACTTTTCAGTTGATCTTTAATGACTTACTGATATGATCATAAAAAATCATGACAACTATTTGATCCGCAACTAAGGATATTCTTTTTGTAAATTATGTTGAAAATTTGTTCAAAATCTAACAAGCTATCTTTAGTTTGTAGAATTCAGAAACAATAAATTCGCTCTGAATTCGCCTCTCATTTTTAATGCATATCAAAAGTTTCAAACACGTTTTAAAATATCGTCATATGTAATGTAATTACTTATAGTCCATTCATAAGAAATAATATATGTTGTATGTATTATTTGTATAGCAGCAAATGAAGGCCAACTAAATGTCGAAAAACAAGGCCATGGAGGCGGGCCAGGCGGCCATCATGGTGGCGGTGGTCATGGAGGTGGCGGCCATGGCGGTGGTGGCCACGGAGATGGCAGTCATGGCGGTGGAGGCCACGGAGGCGGTGGTCACGGTGGTGGAGGCCACGGAGGCGGCCATCATGGTGGTGGAGGGCATGGAAAATGAAGTCACAACAATCCCTTTAACGAAGAACGTCTTAATATAAAAAATTCTAGGTTAAACTACTTCATGCATACACTTTTATAATATAGTTCATAATAAAAACTACGTACGTTTTTAATTTGGAGTTGCATGTCATGTTATGTGTACTGGAAATGATATAGTAATAACTATGAATAAATATCAATGTTTTTTTTTCTCCATTCTAAAGTCCGTTAATAATATTAGTGTTGATTATCTTTAAGGATTTAAGTCAGGTATATTGATTGTGTTAAAGATCTTTACTCGTTTTATAATCAGAATAATTAAATGATTTGATAATGTTAGAATTTATTATAGATTGATGGATAAAATTAAGCTCAAATTAATCTATTTTAATAAGTTAATTCTTGAAGAGTACTAATTACAAGAGCATCAAAAATATTATCTAATGACAGATGAAGAAAGAAAAATAGCAAAGTCTATAATATGATCTGGTCCAAACTCCAAACTTTGTAGAAATAATTCTTAAAAGTATAACTCCAAAATAAGATGACATCAACTTTTTCTATAAAGATAGTTGTTTGTCTACCTAGTTTTTTGCTTCCATGTATACCGAGATATTGTTGTAGATATGACATAATATAACATAAAAACAGGATTAAAGAAAAAAAAAAAACTTGGCGGTTATAGAAAATATTGTTATACGGGATAACTTTTATAGAGAAATCTGGTTGTACAAACACTGTGAAAAAGTTCTGAGAATTACGAAGAAAGCTTCAAGCTCACATCGGGTAGGGGACGACAATTGAACTCTGTGAGATTGAATCTCCTGTTGGTCTTCGTTAGCTCATTGTTAGAGAGGTCGATTATAAATCGATTGGTAGTAGC
This sequence comes from Capsicum pubescens, assembly GCA_030864215.1. NCBI lineage: Eukaryota > Viridiplantae > Streptophyta > Magnoliopsida > Solanales > Solanaceae > Capsicum > Capsicum pubescens. The sequence continues at coordinate 293,737,731 of CM061549.1, forward strand.
TTTGAATCCTAATCAGGAGATTTTATTATCTTTCAATAAAGAGGGTTGTGAGTAGCACATTCTAATAGTCCATTTTGATTAACTTTGAATAAACAACTCCAAAATTCCATGCTTTTGTAATTTGTAGCCACATTCCATCCAAACCTTTTTGAATCTTTCAACATAAATTTTCCCTATAAATACTCATCAATTAATTATTCAATCTAACTTAACAACTTTCACTTCTTGTTTCCTCAAGAGAAAAAACAAAACAAAGGAAAAAGTTCCAAATAACTTGTAAAAAATGGCCACTTTCAAGAATTGCTTTAGTTTGTGCTTGATAATGACATTGTCCTTGTCAAACAATAGTGTTACATCTAGAATGGATGCAGAATTTTCATCGAAGGGGATTTATCATTTACTATATATATATTTTAATAAATATTTGACCTTATTATAAACAGTATGAGATTTTCATACGGAGGGGTTTCACCACCTAGTGTTACATGATCATTATTTATAAATACGTGTTTATTGTAACTTTTTTATATGACCATGTTAGTTCTCTGAGAACTTGTATGGATTTATTGGATTTTGGTGTGGAGTTTGAAGATACTTCATAATTTGTACCTCAACATTGATTATTAAGCTTGGGATGTTTTGTATCCTTCAGCTAGTGTATCATGCAGCCAAGCAGAAAGAACAAGAATTTGAAACAAGTTCTACTTAGTGAACAGTTGAACCACAAAAACAACAATATATTTATCCAGTGTAATCCCACAAGTAACGTAACGAAACAAATTAAAGGTAACTGAACAACAACTACAATAACATATTTGTCCAGTGTAATCCCACAAGTAACGTAACGAAACAAATTAAAGGTCCATCTATATATTCTCTACCATTTGCATTTTAATCGATAAAGAGGCTTAAACAACCTTGGGACTTCTTTTGTGTGTCGATGGCTTCCAACATGAGTACGACCTCCTGCATCTCTGGCCTCTTTTTTGGGTCATCGTCCAAACATTGCTTCATTATATTGGCAAGTGTTCGGTATTTCAGGCCTCCGACTCTTGTACATAGCTGAACATGCGTGAGGACTTTGTCCGCTATACGGAATTGAACAAGAATATATTTCCCACAAACAAATTCCGAAGCTGTAGACATCACATTTATGATCATATGGTAGACCAATAAGCACCTCCGGAGCCATGTAACCTATGGTGCCAGTTTCGGCAGTCATGTTGATAGGAGATGAAGCCTCAACTCGAGAAACTCCAAAGTCTATTATTTTCACCCTTCCTTCCTTGTCGAGAACTAGATTTGTAGACTTTACATCTCTGTGACCAACTTTCTTGGAATGAAGGTAACTCAATCCTCTTGCAACATCCAATGCTAGTTTAATAACGGACTTCAATGATAACCTTTTCCCGATAATACTGTTTTTCAAGAGATGTGACCTTAGCACTATACAATATCCAGCTCGATGTTTTTCCCAGGAATGATTTCTCGCGACAAAATTCCACTTACTTCGTTTACCACTCCTAGATACTTCGGGCAATCTCTTCGAAGCTCCGATTAACCTTGCGGCGTTTGGGTGACCAAGCTTGCTCCATATAGAAACTTCTTGCGCGAAAGCCTTTGTTAGTGTTGCCCTTCTCTTTTCATCGCTCAGATCAAGTATTTTAACGGCAACCTATTTTCCGTCATAGACACCCTTGTAAACTGATCCGTACGCCCCCTTCAGTAATAAACTTGCTGATTTTAAGCTTCTTGGGATCCAACTCCCATTCTTCGACGACCTTCGTGACTTCAACCTTTGAGCACTCTTCAAACCCTTTTTTATTATTTTCGCCAAAAATTCGAGCCAAATGCTTATCAAGTTGCTCGTCCATTCTTCTCAAAACCTAGACCTCACTCACTCACACGTAGTAGTAATATATAGATATATATCTATAAGCCTTTGTTGAAATAGGTAAGTGATCAATAACCAATTCAATATTCATTGCAATATTTATAGGTGTACATGGAAAACAAAACCTAAAGTTGAAAGGATTGAGAAAAGGGACACAGGCGTACAATGTTTTTTTTTTAAAATTGTTGGATTAACATTTCAAAGTAGGATTAGGAAACAAAAGGAATTTGGTATTTATTTAATTCACGTCTAGTTAGGATTTATTTTTCCTAACTCATATTAGAGTAGATTTTGTTGTCCTAATTTAATTTGGTAACTTATTTAATTCCATTATGCAAAATCCGATGTCTCATACTAGAAATAACAAGTTTTATACAGAACAAAAAAATCGCTAATTCTCAAGAAATGTCGTTTCCTCGGAATTTAACTCGTCGATAAGGAATCTCTGACTAATTAAGACACATCACAAAAAAAAATGCTAATTTTGGATAGAAAATTTTGACGAAAATTTGGTGGATTATCTGTTCAGTAAATTTTACCAACGAGTTAAATTTCAACAAAATACATTGATTTTTTTTTTTAATGGTGGAACATAAATTATTGAAATATCTTCATATGTAATGTAACCGAGAGTGAGAGTACTAAGTAAACTGATTACTTAAAGTCCATTCATAAGAAATAATATATGTTGTATGTATTATTTGTAGCAGCAAATGAAGGCCAACTAATTAATGTTGAAAAACAAGGCCATGGAGGCGGCCATCATGGCGGCGGCAGGCACGGAGGTGGCGGTCATGGCGATGGGGGCCATGGAGGCGGCCATCATGGTGGTGGAGGCCATGGAGGTGGTCATCATGGTGGTGGAGGCCACGGAAAATGAAGTCAATGTCCCTTAAATGAAGAACGTTACAAATTAAAGAACTTTAAGTTAAACTACTCCGTGCATCAACTTTTTATAATATAGTCCATAATAAAAACTATGTACATTTTTAATTTGGACTTGCATTTCATGTTATGTGTACTGGAAATGATATAGTAAATATGAATAAATATCAATGTTTTATTTTCTCCATTTTAAAGTCCGTTAATAATATTAGTGTTGATTATCTTTAAGGATTTAAGTGAGGTATATTGATTGTGTTAAAGATTTTTACTAGTTTTATAGTCATAGTAATTAAATGATTTGATAATGTTAGAATTTATTATAGATTGATGGGTAAAATTAAGCTCAAATTAATCAATTTTAATAAGTTAATTCGTGGAAGCGTCCTGATTATAAGAGCATCAAAAATATTATCTAAGCTTATTAATTAAGTCAAATTCTTATGCCAATTAAATTCATCATTAGATCGACGAGAATTTTTGACAGATGAAGAAAGAAAAAAAGCAAAATCTACAATATGATCAATGTATTGTTGAGTTCTATGTGCGTGTGAATGGTAAATGGAGGAAAATATGGTGAAGGGAAAGAGAGACCAATTTAGAAAGTGTACTCTCAAAATGGAAAGTTAACTAATTCTCCCACATTGGTGGGAGAAGGGAACTTTGGAGTGTTTTTAATGAGAAACACTAACTCCACATGAATAGTGAGGCAAGAACAAGATGGTGCCTTGCGCTGTCGTTATCGTCGCTCGCTTGGCTTCGGCTTCGGATTACAAGTGAAATTTTTTTGATCCAAAATCTGATATAATTATTTTTTCTCCAAGTGCGGGCACAATTTTGACGTCATGCAAACGCATCACGAAGGGATGTGACCCTTCAAGAGAAAAGACACACTGTTTCGCGTTGTAGAGTGACCTGTAGGCATAGACACAACGCAGATATGCGACCTGTGGACGCAGATGTAGAGGAAAAGCTACTAGAATTTGCCAAACATCACCTGCGGCCGCAGATCAGTCGCAAGTCCAGCACAGACTGGGCGCAGGGACCTGACTGCTACTGAAAAGGTGTCTTTTTGCTGAACCAATGCATCCTTTCTGAAAGGACACATTAAAGGCTATAAATACCTGATATATTCCTCAGGTATTCGCATGATTTTTGACAGCAAAACACTCTTCTTCTATACAAAAACTCTGTGTGATTATTAAGCTGTTGAGTGAGTTCGTTGAATCCAACAATTTGGGGTACCGCTATTGCTCGGATTGAAGGTCATTTTATCCTGGGAGGAAGAATCCATAACCTCGGGTACAGTGAGGGAAATTATTCCTTAAGGATACTCCGTGAAGTCGGGGGACTTGGCCTTAAAAATTCTGTTTCATCTCATTTCTGAAAGTTAACATACTTCTTGGATAGATTATTCATAATCTTGCATTGAAGGTGTTAAGGAACTTCATAAGTGTTCTTGTCCTATACTTGAACTTGTGTTGAAGTTATTATTGCATGTATATACAGATTCTTGTACCCAAAAATGTTGTAAATAACAATCTTAAGGAATAATCTTCGGATTCTGTATAGCTTATTTTTGGAGATTAAAGCTTTAAATTTTCTACTCAGTTTAAACTTAACTAGTGATTTGAAGACATAAAATCTTCATCACAAGTTAAAGATCACTCGGTTGATGATTGGAAGTCATAAAAACTTCGTGGTTAAACTAGAAACAAGAGGTGTTTTAAAGTTATGCAACTTTTTAATAAGTATTTCGATATACTAAAGGTACTGTCTTGTGGTGACAGAAATATGACGATTGATAGTCAAATGCATAATGCTTCAACGACTGTAGGGGCAACTAGTATTGCCACATCAAGTCGTACAAATGCTCTACCGGCAATTGCACCAGTGAAGAAACCCGAAAAGTTCGCGAGTATTGACTTCAAGAGATGGCAGTAGAAGATGTTCTTCTACCTGACCGCTCTTTGACTTCAAAGGTTCACGGTTGAGGAAGCTCCGGAGGTGGCTGAGGGAACCTCTGAAAAAGAACGCATCATGATTGTGGAGGCTTGAAAACACTCAGATTTCCTTTGCAGGAATTACATCTTGAGTGGTCTCCAAGATGACCTTTACAATGTTTATAGTGGAACAAAGACATCAAAAGAGTTATGGGGGGCGCTAGAACGGAAGTACAAGACGGAGGATGCAATAACTAAAAGGTTCTTTGTTGCAAGATTCCTGAAGTACAAAATGGTAGACAACAAGTCTGTTGTTTCCCATGTGCAGGAACTGCAAGTGATCATCCATGATCTCCTAGCGGATGGTATGATTTTGATGAATACCTTTGTTGAATAATTTAAACATGTTCTTAGTATTCACATGAACTTTATTGTAGGTTTGATTGTGAATGAAGCGTTTCAACTAGCAGTAATAATAGAGAAGCTACCACCTATGTGGAAAGACTTCAAGAACTATTTGAAAGACAAATGTAAGGAGATGTCAGTAGAAGATCTGATTGTATGACTACGCATTGAAGAAGATAACAAGGCTGCAGAAAGAAGGTCAAGAGGCAATTCTGCAATGAGTGGAGTAAATATTGTAGAACATGACCAAAACAACTCTATAAAACAAAAGAAAGCTGGAAATGAAAGCAAACAATCCAAGAAGAAATTCAACAGAAAGTGCTTCAACTGTGGCAAGATTGGCCATAACTCTACGAATTATCATGCCCCGAAGAAAATAAAGAAGAAGGACCAAGAAAATCTGGCTGGGTCTAAGAAAAAAATGGATGATCTGTGTGTTATGCTTTTTGAATGCAACTTGACAGAAAATCCTCGCGAATGGTGGATGGATTCTGGTGCCACCTGCCATGTTTGTGCTAGAGTTGTTTTCGACATTCGCTCCTGCTCAAGTAGAAGAAAAGATCTACATGGCAAACTCCTCTACTGCAAAAGTAGAAGGAACAGAAAAAGTGTGCTTGAAGATGACTTTCGGTAGAGTGTTGACACTTAACAATGTCTTGTAAATTCCATGTTATTGTTACGTGTTGTTGTTGTGATATGGAATGTTCATGACATTGGAGTTATGCAAGTAGTTACACGTTATATGCATCCCCTTTCATGTATAAGATGTTGAGAACAATGTGTAGTATGAAATCCCCTACTTATGGCATCATGAATTGTGAACTTTGTTCCTATGATCAAGAAGTGTCATGTGGTGTCAGTTTCCTTCCATCGAGTCATGGGGGCACTCGTACCAGAAAAATATAGTTGTGTACCTAGAGCCCATGTCATGTTTTCATGATATCCTCAGTCAAGCCAGGTTCAATAGAACTCAGTCAGTCAAGTGACTCAGGAAATCTCAGAAATCTCATGATCTCGGTTAGTTATCAGACATCAGTATTTGATAACGCTCAATCTACAGCTCTCGTTTGAGTGTAAAGCGGTCGTTAGAAAATATAGAACCCAACTTGGGTTGGGTGTCGATCCCACAGGGAATAGCTTGGCCAAAAAGTTAGTAAAATTACTAAACTTTTGGTGCAAGTCTCGTAAGAAGGGGGGATTCTTGTTTTGCAAGTAATGTAAACAAAAGCTGAAAATAATAAAGTAAAAAGAGAGAGATTGTTACGTTGGTTGTAAACAATGAGAATTGAAGCGTTGGGGTTATGTCCACCTTCTGAGGTATACGTCTCTATTGGCTATGAGTGTGTAGAATTCTGTCATGCAATTGCTTATAGAGAATTGTAGTCGATGGTAAATCCAAGCGTCTCTCGACCTAAACAAGACCTATTTCACTTTAACTCTCTCGAGCTTAAAGCGTATCTAACGGTACGAATTCTCCAAGAGGTTAGTCCAGTTACGGCACTAGTTTTTTAATAGGAAAGGGTGTCCTACTACCTTGACATTATCTCTTTTCCAGACAAATAACTTTTCTCTCGAACAAGTTAAATGTTAGACTGGCGTATTCTTGCGTTTGCAACCGCAAAGAATGTAGATTAAGATGAAGAGAATAATGATATAAGCAATATACGTGCCTCGAACTCACAAACTCACAACAATAGATAGTATCTCATACGGCTTCCATAACCCCAACAGAGAAGTTTAGTTACCCATGAATGCGAAGGAAATCACGATTGACATTGTTATTATATCACGATATTGAGTAATGGCGTGTAGATCAAGTGATAGGCGTGAGGCGTGATTCCTTAGCAAGTAACGATTCTCTTGTTGTGGAATTTAAGAATAGAAGAGTAGAAGAAGAAAAATAGAATTGAATTGTAAGACGAGAAGTTAAGAAGATTAGAAGTTATAAGAAGCTGATAGAAGATCTTCTAAAATCTCTAGCATGATAGGGTATTTATAATACCCATATCCTAATCCTACTAAGCTAATGAAATAAATAACCAAATCCTACTAGACTGATGAAATCCTTAACCCAAATGTACTAGGTTAAGGCAACATTATCATAATCCACATAAAATAATGAAATACATAACCTAATTGTACTAGGTTAATGTATCATTGTCAAAATCCAGCTTTGTGTCTGTAAGTCCCCAAAGTCTTCAGAATTGTTGTTTTAGCCCGGGACAGATTTTCCATGCAGCAGTTTTGGTCCATAGGCGTGTAAACTTTCTTCCCTTCCTTTGTGAGATTTCTTTTGCGTCAAGTAAGCCATAAAATTCTGATTTTTGCATCATTTATATATATATATTTAATTCCTTTATTAAGATAACTATTAACCGTCCGACCGAATGATCGGACGGTTCAAATTTAATCAAATAACCAAACCCCAAAACGTGTATTACTCCTTCCTAAAAAGTCAGATGCACGCTTTTCCCCTCTCCAATGCAACAACGTCCCATCACCCTCATCTTTCCCAAATCGACAATAACGACAGCGCCCTTTCTCCTCTCTGTCATCCCCCCAAATCAGAAAATGCACCACCATTACTGTATCACTGCTACCCCCCTATCCACTGCGATATCTGTGCTAACGTGCAAGAATCTCTCCATTTTTTTCATCTTCCAAGGCAGTGAATCAATGGGTGGCAGCGAGCCAGTTCCAAATTCGTGCAAAACTGAAAACTCATTAAAATCTGCAATTGAAAGTTTGCAAGAGGTCGAGGATTGGGGTGGGGGGGAGATTTCAAAATTCTAAATTTCTTCTCCTTTTACCGTTCTTTATTTTGAGGTTTCAAATCCGGACTTTGAGGTCCGGATTTGCGCCTATAAAAGAGTTTTTTTTTTCGGATGCTCAGGGGAGACAGAGGGGGAACACTCGAAAATTGAGGAATATTCACACAAATTCACAAACAAAGTAACAAAATTAGAAGTCTTGTTTCTTCTTTTCGGTCTAGGTTCGGGCTCTCGGAGTTTGAGTTGGATAGCTGGAAAATGTTGGCGTCGAAGCCCCAGCTTGCTGCCCCATAAAAGGTACGAATTTTCCCTTTCACCTCACCTTCATCTTTATTTCTTTCAGTTGTTTTGATTCCACGAACATGTCATTTTGGGTTAATGCTGATCAAAATTCAAGCTGTTGACGTTGATTCTAGAAAAATGGATTTGTATCTGAATTTTGAATTTTGATCATGTCTGTTGGTTGTGGTGTCTCTTAAATTTTGGTGATGGCTATGGATTTAGATTGGAATTTGTTGTGTTTTCGAATATGTGAGTTATATTTTGGCTTCAAGTTTGACTATGTTGTGGTCATCCATCCCTTGTGAAATCGAGTCCGAATCATAATTTTTGTATAAAATTTCGTGGCTACCTGTTCACGTGAATCTGTTTTGGGGTCACCTATGGCATGTTATCAAATAAAACGGACCATTGTTTGGATTAAATCTCGGTTTCCTCCTTTCTTTGAACTCACAGACGTCTGTCATTTTTTGGATACTTGCTTTGGCACACTTTGTCGGTGTTTAACTTTGCTTTAAGTCTGAACATTATCAATTTTGGGTTGGTTCACGCTTAACAGATCATTTGCTTGTTTTGTTTTTCAATCATAAGTAATAGCCAGGTTGGTTATGACGTAAATTTACAGCTTTAAAAAATTGGCTAAATCATGTCACTTGAGGTTTTCTTCCCCGTCTCATACGTGTGTACTCCTTACTGCCTCTTCTCCTCTATTTTCATCTAAGTCTTGATAAGAATGTGTATATGATTTTGGTTTCGATCACCACCCCTTAAGGTTTGGTTATATTCATGTATGTTTTATTGATAAGGGTCAATGTAGTTTTTCTCGACTTAAACGAAAGTGTTAGAAGTGTTGGTAGATCACCTATTTATTTTTCCTTTACACACATACACGTGACTTAGAAGTTAGTTGTTGAATTATAAATGTTCGGTAACAAGAAAAAGGTTTTCTTTGTTGTTTTCAGGTAATATCAGAACTTTTGTTGTTATATTTTCCTACTGTTTGATTAATGGGTCATGGTTATGCATTTAGGTGTAATAGTTTAAATTTAGTATGAGTGTTTATGTGGCATGTATACCCTTAGGTTTATATTCCTATATATGAGCTTATATTCCTATATATGACTAGTACGATTTCTAATCCTTATATCTTTTTTTTACATGTGAATTCGGGAGTGGAGTGTCAACGGAAACTCGGTTTTGACCCAAAGATTGGGTCGATGGCTATAGGATCACAGAGTTCGGGGTCTAAATCTCTAGAAGTTGGTTCCTTCAATAGAAAAGCTATAGTGTTGAGTTTCCTACCTTCCTCGTTACTTTATTATTCTCATTTGTTTCACTAACTTTTGTTACTTGAATATGTATCTTTATGTGGCCTTGATTGAAATCGATTAACTTTACTGGTTTAGTTTCGTTCAACCCTTTTTTTTATTTTATTCGGCTAATTTCTTATTCATTCGACATCCGTAGATATAATAACGAGACCTGGTGTAACCACTTATTTTATATTTTTGTACCTACGCATCTACCTTTATAATAAACGGCAAATTTTGCTTTCATAATCACAAAAATGGAATACATCTCTGATTGAACAAAACAACTGGTTATTATTTTGTTTTGCAAATATCGATTAACAGTTTTGTCACCTTATCCAAGGTTTCGTTTTCCAAATGAATCATCATAAGTATTAAAAAGGTTTCATTTATTCTATCCGCTCATGTTTGCAAGTAATTAATCTATCAAAATCAATTTTTTCATTCAACTCTGTTTAATTTAAACACCTACTACAGGTCATATCTGCTTCTCAACTCTATTTCAATTTTTCAGATTTTAAAGGCTTTCTAGACACAAGATACATACATATATATATACATATACATATATATATATACATATACATATATATATATACATATACATATATATATACATATACATATATATATATACATATACATATATATATATACATATACATATATATATATACATACATATACATATATATATATATATACATATACATATATATATATATATATATACATATACATATATATATACATATACATATATATATATATATACATATAAATATATATGTTATACATTACCGCATACAAGGTATATTTTACTACTATCATTATCATTGCTATTACTATGATACTATCACTTACATTATTATTATCATTGTTATTATTAGATTATTTTGACTTTATTATACCTATGTATGTTACTATGACATTTATCTTTAACTTAGTTCAACTTAAATCTATTTGAATTGCACAAGCAAAAAGAATTTTATACCGTTTCATACATTTCTAAATCCTCATTCATTTATATTTACTTAAAATAAATTCTTTCACACTTCAAAAGTATACTTTATTTACCCTGTAATGAATTTTATTCACATATTTAACTTTGCAAAGTCATAAGATCTTATACTCGCTATTCTACTTATTATAACAACAAAAGTTACTACTCTCTCAAATAATTTTTCAAAATATTCGTTTATTTATAACTATATTATTTCCTTGTATGTGGTAGTGTTACATCTTTATGTGCCTTGACTACTTTTTTTTAAAAAATAACTATTTATTTATTTATTTATTTATTTATTTTTTAAAAAATGATGACGGTTTTCTTATCAATTTTAACAAATAACTAAGGAAAAATATTCTCCAAATATTTCTAAAGCTATGTTTAAGGACTATTTCGGATAGGCTCTGAGGGGTGCTTAATACCTTCCCCTCGAGTAACCAAAACCCTTACTTAGAATCTCACTGGTTTTCACACACTAAAATAGAGTTTCTACTACAAAAAAATGATTTTCTTGATTTTTTCCAAAGTTAGGTGGCGACTCAAAAATAAAACAAATAATTTTTTTTCAAAAACCAGTAAGCGTCGCTACGACCACCATACATTGCGGACTGTTTCGGCCAGTCCAAAATGGGGCACGACACCCAGTTCACCTCTCATTTCTGGAAAGCGTTCCAAAAGGGTCTTGGTACCCAAGTTCATCTCAGTACAACCTTTCATCCTCAGAAAAATAGTCAAGCAAAAAGGACCATTCAGACTCTAGAAGATATGCTAAGGGCGTGTGCAATTGATTTCAAGAGTAGTTGGGATGACCAATTGCCTTTGATTGAGTTTGCATACAATAATAGCTATCATTCCAGTATTAAGATGGCTCCATTCGAAGCTCTCTATGGTAGGAGGTGCAGATCTCCAATTGATTGGTTCAAAGTTAGTGAGGCCTCAGTCATAGGTCCTGACTTAGTAATCGATGCCTTAGAGAAAGTCCAGTTGATCAGATAAAGACTCTGGGATGCTCAGACCCGACAGAAGTCTTATGCAGATTTGCGTAGGAAGGATCTCTAGTTCGAGATTGGTGACTATGTATACCTCAAGATCTCTCCCATGAAGGGAGTGAAGAGATTCGGCAAGAAGGGAAAGCTCAGTCTCCGATATGTCGGTCCCTTCAAGATTCTCACTCGTTTCGGCAATGTAGCTTATGAGCTCGAGTTGCCTTCAGATCTAGTCTCAGTTCATCCAGTCTTCCAAGTTTCTTTTCTTAAGAAGTGAATAGGTGACCCATCATTCGTAGTCCCTATTCAGATTATTGATGTTCAGAACAGCCTCTCCTATGAGGAAATTCCAATCAAGTAGACTTAGGAACAAAAAAGTTCCTCTAGTCAAGGTTCTTTGGAGAAATTAGTTTGTTGAGGGAGCTACTTGGGAAGAACATGCAGACATGCGATCCAAGTATCCCCACCTCTTCTCTGCTAGTCCAGATCAAGCTCAAGGTAATAGTTCTTCTTAAGCTTATGTAGCTTCACGTTCAGTATTCAGTACAAACTTGGTATTCAGTTTCATGCTCATGTTCCCATTATAAACTTGGTACCAACTACCTTTGCATATTCAGTCATGCATATATGTATCAGTTCAGTTATATAATCATGCATCAGATATGCATTCTCATTGCGAGAACTTCAGTTATCAGAAACCTCCATCATGCATTCATAAAGAAGTTACACATGCATCAGATATGCATGTCCAGTATGATATATTTAGTTTATTAGTCATGTTAGTCATGAGATCATGTTTCAGTCATTCATGTTCAGTTCACGTTAAGCTTATTGTCTCCCCTCTCAGTCAGTCTCATTCGAAGACGAATGGTCCCAAGGGGGAGATATTGTAAGACCCCACAAAACTTTGTGTTTAAATACAACTCGTTTATCTCCTTGAAGCTCAATAGAGGGCCCAACACTTAGAAAATTTCAGCTTAGTGTTCAACACTTAGTCTCATTTTAGACCTCCGAATTTCGGGGATTTATTTGACACCCTTCTCAACCTTTGACTTTTTATTTTCAAATTGCGTTGCGATGGGGAAAGGTCGTAGTACATCTCGGGTGAGTTTTGAATTTTTTAAGATAGTGTAAGGGCATGTTTGGGTGCCTAAACCACTAGCAAAAGGAGATAGGCCCACGTCACCCAGGCTAGAGCACCGCTCTAGGTAGGGCGCCACCCTTGGTTGAGAACCGCTATTGCAAGGAGTCGCCCAGGGTAGTCCCCCGGGCTAGGCAAGGCGCCGCCCTGTGGATCGCCCTAGGCCAAAAATCTGCATTCCACCTCCGTGTTTTAAAGGGCATTTTGGTCCTTTTCCACCCATATATAAGCTTCCAAACACGAGATTCATCCCCAATTGAAGCAAAATATACTCATTTTCATCAATTTCTCTCAAAAACAAGAATAAGGGTTTCAATTTGAAGACCCAAGTCCAAGAGATTACACCGTAGATCGTTAAGGAACTTTCATTAAGGTATGCATTGTGTTGATTCATGGACTCCTTTCATCTATGAAGCTCAAGAACCCAATTTTAAACTATATATCATGATATTCATGTTGTGAATTGATTGTTGATCATGCTTATGTGTTGAATGATTCCAAGATGGAATCTTTATGTGTTTCTATGAAACTAGGATGGCATGTTAGTAGAGATATATGAATTTTGGGTGGTTTGAATTGTCAAATTGATGAATACACCTATGCCATAAAGTGTGCATGCAAGGTCTTTGATAAAATGCCTAGGAGACTAGAATTCATGTTTTTATGACCCAATAGTACCTAAATAACAAGTCTATGCTATCCCTTATGATCCCACATGAATTCTGTGCTATTGTTACCTGTTGTTGTTCTGATATGGAATGTTCATGACATTGGAGTTATGCAAGTAGTTACATGTTATATGCATCCCCTTTCATGTATAAGATGTTGAGAACAATGTATAGTATTAAATCCCCTACTTTTGGCATCATGAATTGTGAACTTTGTTCCTATGATCAAGAAGTGTCATGTGGTGTCAGTTTTCTTCCATCGAGTCTTGGGGATACTCGTACCTGAAAAATATAGTTGTGTGCCTAGAGCCTGTGTCATGTTTTCACGATATCTTCAGTCAAGCCAGGTTCAACAGAACTCAGTCAGTCAAGTGACTCAGGAAATCTCATGATCTCGATCAGTTATAAGACATCAGCAGTATTTCATCAGTTAACGGAAATTCAGTAAACTCAGTCCATGTGTGGTTTAGAAATTGTGTTTAGAGTCTTTTCAGATAAGATTAAAAATTAGAACTGAGCGAAACCAAGGATGGGAACTCACCTGCCAGTTTAGGGTGTGATTCTTAGAAGCAATCCTTGTGTTCTAGAACTACGTAGCCAGCGTAGGTTGAGACATCTAACTTATCAGTTTAGGGTCGAAGAGGTGGCTTAACCTGTCAGTTTAGGGTTCCCACCGTTCTCATTTTTAGTACGTGCCAGTATAGGGTCTTCACAGATTATCCTTACCAGTGACGCGATATTGACACCCTTTTAATTGGGGTTACAGATTGGACCCCAACTTAGCTATAATAGCATATTTGGGGCATGTCGGTTAGATGACTACTTCCCACAGTTTTAGTATCAGTATCGGTAAAAGAACACAGATAGTTCTTCAGAATATCAGGACTGTCAAATATAGTCAACTTAGTTACAATACAAAACTCAGATAGTTCCATCAGGTTTATGACTATCAGACATAGTCACCCATGTTATCAGTTATATCAGTCACGTTAGTTATCAGTAAACACATGTTATCAGAACTCATACTCAGCTAGCATGTTATCACGACTTCAGTTACAGTTACTATGTATTCATGCATGTATTCTCACATTCATATTAGACAGTCAGTTAGTAATAATCATGCATATGAACTCCATGAATTTATACCACCTCACATGCATGCTCAGTACATTCAATCGTACTGACGCATTTGCGCTATTGTGTTTTCTTTTTATTTTCCACCATAGGTTCAAAGACGTGAGTTCCATATCAACAGTAGCATTTCAGTATTCAGTAGTGAGTCTTCATTCTTCAAGGACACAATTAGTACTTATTATTTCAGTTCAGTTCTACTAGACGGAGTTAGTTGGGGACATGTCCCATCAACTCTTTCTTCGGATTATTCAGTTATAGAGGCTTTCTAGACTTTTATGTTTTAGAATTTAGTATTTTTAGTTTTGTTTTGGGTATCATATTACCCCACACAGATGTGTTATTATTCAGATTATGTTCAGTATTGAACCTTATAGCCTTTCAGTACATGTTTCTGCATTTTTATGTTATATTATGCAGTGTACAGGTACAGATATCATTCATGGATTAGCTTGTGGTCCTTCGGGCTCATGAGTACCGTGTAGCATTCAGGGCACCAGGCTTGGGGCGTTACACCTATCTAGAAAAGGAGTTGAGAAGACATTGTCAATACCCAACCCATTCTCATGATGTAGACAATATTTAGTAAACAAGGATAAGACTTAAGGTGAAAAGTCTTTTAATGATTATCTAAATTTGGCAGATTTGACCAAATAGTTTAATCTATATGATTGAATGCTTAGAAATCACCTATGTGAGGGAGAAGTGGAAGCCGTTTCAAAGAGAATGTTAGTAAAGGCCTATTCTCTAAGCGCTCATGAAACCAGGACATGTTCATGGCTGAAAAGAATAAAACCGTGAGACCATAAACAGTAAAAGGTTGGTTGAGTGACATATGTTTTCTAGGTGTACATTTAAAGCTTGACGGTTCAAAGATATCAAATCTACCGATTGACCGAGTGCATCCGATGCATGTTCACTATGAAAAGTTCAAAGGGAAACCTACTTATCCAGATGCAATTAGCCTTTGCTAAATGATCACATACTTGTCCATAAATTTCTACAAAAGATAGTCATTTTCCATTCATATGGGGTATTTTTTAGTTCAATGTGTGTGTGTGTGAATGGAAAATGGAGGAAAAAATGGTGGAGGGAAAGAGAGATACCAATTTAGAAAGTGTAATCTAAAAATGGAAAGTTCACTAATTCTCCCACATTGGTGGGAGAAGGGAACTCTGGACTGTTTTTAATGAGAAACACTAACTCCGTATGAATAGTAAGGAAAGAACAAGGTGGTGCCTCGCGCCATCGTCGTCGTCGCTTGCTCGGCTCGGCTTCAGATTTGAATTTGAATTTGAATTTATCAAATGATCGATTGATGAGATGTAATTTTTTAGACAAATTTTATTTGAAACTTGTTTACAAGTGAATTTTTTTTGATCCAAAATCTGATATAATTATTTTTTCTCCAAGTGTGTACGCAATTTTGACGCCATGCAAACGTACACACAACGCATCACGAAGGGATGCGACCCATCAAGGAAAAAGGTACACTGTTTCATGCTGCATGGTGACCTGCAGGTGCAGACGCAGATACGCAACCTGTGGGCGCAAATATAGCGCAAAAGCTACTGGAATTTGCCAAACGTCACCTGCGGCTGCAGATCAGGCGCAGGTCCAGCACAGACTTGGCGCAGAGACATGACTGCTACTTAAAAGGTGCCGTTCTGTTGAACCAATGCATCCTTTCTAAAAGGACACATTAAAGGCTATAAATACCTGATATATTCCTCAGGTATTGGCATGATTTTTTACAGTAAAAACACTATTCTTCTATACAAAAACTCTGTGTGATCATTAAGTTGTTGAGTGAGTTCGTTAAATCCAACAATTTGAGGTACCGCTATTGTTTGAATTGAAGACCATTTTATCCTGGGAGAAAAATTTCATAACCTCGGGTACAGTGAGGAGAATTATTCCTTAAGGACACTCCTTGAAGTCGGGGGACTTGGCCATAAAAATTCTGTTTCATCTCATTTCTGAAAGTTAACATACTTCTTGGATAGATTATTCATAATCTTGTGTTGAAGGTGTTAAGGAACTTCATAAGTGTTCTTGTCTTAGACTTGAACTTGTGTTGAATTTATTGTTGCATGTATATACAAATTCTTGTACTCGAAAACGTTGTAAATAACAAGTATAACTTCAAAAGAAGATAACATCAAATTCTACATATTTTTTTGCTTTTATATATAACAAGATATTGTTATAGGTAACACATAGTGTAACGTAACATGAAATCAATTCCAAGAAAAAAAAGGAAAAAACTTGGCCGTTATAGAAAATATTGCTATACAGGATAACTTTTATAAGGAGATCTGATTGTACAATCACTACAAAGAAGTTCTGAGAATCACTAAGGAAGATTCAAGCTCATATCGAGTTGGGACGACAATTGAACTCTGTGAGATTGAATCTCCAATTGTTCCTCATTAGCTCATTGGTAAAGAGGTCGAGTATAAATCGACTGGTAGTAGATTCGAATCCTAATTAGAGAGATTTTATTAACTTTGAATAAAGATGCTTATGAGTAGCACATTCTAATAGTCCAGTTTGATTAACTTTGAATAAACAACTCCAAAATTCCATGCTTTTGAAGCCACACTCCATCCAAACATTTGAATCTTTAATTTCAATATAAATTCCCCATAAATAATCATCAATTAATAAATCAATCTAGCTTAACAACAATTTTCAATTTTTTTTTACTCAATAAATCTAACTTTCATTGAAGGAGATTCATCACTTATCATATCTTCATTTAAATAAATATTTGGCGAAGGGGTTCACCACCCACTATTACATGATCACTATTCATAAATAGGAGTATATGTTTATTGTAATTTTTTTATATGACCATACTTGTTCTTAGAGAACTTTTTGGATTTATTGGATTTTGGTGTGGAATGTTTGAAGATATTTCTTAATTTGTACCTCAAAAGTGTGATTGTTAAGCTTGGATTTTTTTGGATCCTTCAGAGGTTGTATCATGCAGCCAAGCAAAAAGAACAAGAATTTAAAGCAAGTTTCACTTAAAGAACAGTAGAACAACAACAACAACATATATACCCATTGTAATCCCATAAGCAGAGTCTAGGGAAGATAGTGTGTACGCAGCCTTGCCCCTATCTCAAAAGGGTAGAGAGAATGTTTTGAATAGACCCTCGGCTCAAGTAAATCCATGTAGCAAAGTAGACAGACTATCTGCTTCAAAACATCTCAAAGCAATTAGAATATCCAAGTGAAAAAAGTTAGGAAAAAATGACAAAAAGGCCAACAAATGGTAAACCAACTGCCCAAATACAAGGAGTCGAGAACCAGAAGTTGAGTCTTCGCAAAGCTTGTGACATTGAAGCTCGTTACAAATCCATAGGCTCATTAAAACATATTTTTTTTGGGTAATCGTAGTGTCTGAGTCAGCTTACTCATACCTCGACTAACTTCACAAAGCATGTGCACCGCCCACCAACACATAACGCTATCCATCAAGACATGGGCAGATGAAGAGAAATAGCCTAATGTTTTTACAGCTCGAGTAATTCAAACAAAAACATTAACATCTAATACAGAAGGCTGATAATTTTTTACTATTGAAATTGAGAAATAAGTAGAGAACCAAAAAAGGTAAATGATAAGTCACATCATAGAAGATAAAAAAAACTTAAAATGAGAAACAAAAAAACTGCTCGTGTTTAGTCATTAGTACATGAAACAAAGGTTCATGTATATTCTCTACCATTTGCATCTTGATCAATAAAGAGGCTAAAACATATATTCAAGAACCAAATTTCAATAACAGTAAAAACAACCTTGTAACATTTGTCCTAAACATATACAAGCTTCAACAGCCAAAACTAATCAATCTATCATACATAACAATCATTTGAAACAAAAACAACCATGAGACTTCTTTTGTGTGTCGATGGCTTCCAACATGAGTACGACCTCCTGCATCTCTGGCCTCTTTTTTGGTTCATCGTCCCAACATTGCTTCATTATATTGGCCAGAGCACTCGGGCAAGTGTTTGGTATTTCAGGCCTTCGACTCTTGTACATAGCTGAACATGCATGAGGACTTTGTCCACTATACGGAATTGAACAAGAATATATCTCCCACAAACAAATTCCTAAATCACATTTATGATCATATGGTAGACCAATAAGCACCTCCGGAGCCATGTAACCTATGGTGCCAGTTTCGACACTCATGTTAGTGGGACTGAAGCCTCAACTCGAGAAACTCCAAAGTCTATTATTTTCACCCTTCCTTCCTTGTCGAGAACTAGATTTGTAGTCTTTTCATCTCTGTGAACAACTTTCTTGGAATGAAGGTCACTCAACCCTCTTGCGACATCCAATGCTAGTTTAGTAACGGCCTTCAGTGATAACCTTTTCCCAAGAATACTGTGTTTCAAGAGATGTGATCTTAGCGTGCCTCCAGAGACATATTCAACCACTATGCAGTATCCAGCTCGATGTTTTTCCCAAGAATGATTTCTCGCGACAAAATTCCACTTCCATCGTCTACCGCTCGTAGATACTTCGGGCAATTTCTTCGAAGCTCCGATTAACTTTGCGACGTTTGGGTGATCAAGCTTTTAAAATATAGAGACTTCTTGAGCGAAAGCCTTTGTTAGTGTTGCCCTTCCCTTCTCATCGCTCAGATCAAGTATTTTAACCACAACTTGTATTCCGTCATAGACACCCTTGTAAACTGATCCGTACGCCCCTTCAGCAATAAAGTTGCTGATTTTAAGCTTCTTGAGATCCAACTCTCATTCTTCGACGACCTTTGTGACTTCAACCTTTGAGCACTCTTCAAATTCTTTTTTATTATTTTGGCCAAAAATTTGAGCTAAATGCTCATCAAGTTGCTCGTCCATTCGTCTCAAATCAATCTCTATTTTAATTTGATTTTTCGCCATAACAACACAATTGATTGATCCAAAACCAAGACCTCACTCACTCACACGTAGCAGTAATATATATATATAAGCCTTTTTTGAAATAGGTGAGTGAATAACCAATTCAATATACTTTTCTATATTTATAGGTGTACATAGAAAGCAAAACCTAAAGTGGAAAGGATTGAGAAAAGGGAAAGAGGCGTACACTGTTTCCCTTTTTTTTCAATTGTTGGATTAACATTTCAAAGTAGGATTAGGAAACCAAATTCATTTATGATTGTTTCTCCTAATTATATTAGAGTAGATTTTGTAGTCCTAATTTAATTTAGTAACTTATTTAATTCCATCATGCACAATCTATTGTCACATACTAGAAGTAACAAGTTTTATACAGACTAACTAGAAGGGAAAGTAAGATGCATGAACAAAAAAATCGTTAATTCTCAAGAAATGTCGTCTAGTCAGAATTTAACTCGTCGATAAGGAATTTCTAACTGATTAAGACACATCCCCCAAAAATTAATTGCTAATTTTTGATAGAAAATTTCGACAAAAATTTGGTGGATTATCCGTTCAGTAAATTTTACCGACGAGTTAAATTTCAATGAAATATATTGAAAATTAATTCTTTTTTTTTTTTTTGGTAATGGTGGAACATAAATTAAACGAAGGCAGTATAAATTAGAAATTTGTATCCATAGGATGACGATTGATTATTGGACTTGGAAGAGGAAAAGGAAAATAAGTAAGCTCAATCGATATTCTTGAATTTGTTTGTTAATCATTGTCCTTCATTTTGAACATATTTATTTGAGGTAAGTACAGAAGCGGTAGAGTCAGAAATCTACAAAAATTAGATTCCAAAGACGTATGAAGTGATATATTACTTGAAATTTAAACTTATAGTCTAAAATAATTCATTTTGGAATCAGTTATTTCAGAATTAAGACCGTTGGATCTTAAGTTGAAATCATGAGTTTAAAATTTGCTAAATTTTAAATAATTATGAAAATTAATTATATACATGGTCTTGAACAATCGTTAATATGAACTACTACTATATAGCTTTTGAGGTTTGAGGCTGAGTTAGACAAGATTTATTTCTCATCAAGGTATTAGAACCAAATTAATCCATCCTAATTCTTTATTGTATGCGTTCCAAATGTCTAGTCCTAAACATGCTATGCCATTGTGAAATGGAGTTGTTAGTAATTGAGTCTATTTGAACTAGCACAAGAGTACCATATGCAGTTCGATATATCCTAGACACTATCCCAATATGAAATAAAATTGACAATGAGATCGTCGAGTGAGAAAGAGTTTAGATAGCCAGCTAAACACAAAAACTTCATTCTCAACTTTTTGAGACAAGATATCATTTTTTTTTATAACTGTGGTGTCTGGACCAGCTTGCGCGCACCTCGATTAATTTCACGGGATATCTGTCACCTCCTTCCAGTAACAGGTACCAGGTAACTCTGTCCACCAAGGCTAGAACTTATTCAGACGAGATATTTCTCTCTTAACTTCTTTGAATGAATGAATGAATGAATAGCATACAGTATAATCAAGGAAAATCCTCAATTGTAGAGGATGATAGAACATGATACATGAGAATGTCTGTTGGCTAATTGATCCTCTTGAATGACAGTGATATCCAGACCAGTTTTCGTGTACCTCGACTATTTCATCGGGTACATGTTTATCTCCCACCAGCATAGGCATAGAATAACTCTTTCTACCAAGCCCTCAATAAGGTTAAAAGAACTACGAAATGACTAGAATCAAAATCTAGACTTAGTATATGATAATCAAGAACTCTGATCCAGAATACGCATAGACTCACATTGTTTCTCATAGAACATCCGTAGAATATGGGGGCGGGATATGAAAATAAGACAAGTAGAGGTTTCAATTAGGTTATTTGTCCTGGTTAGAATGAAGTTTCACTTGAGCCATGGATCTTTCGGAACCTCTACCTTCACTAGGTATGTTGTTGTTGGCCTAGCTAAGATGAATACCATTGACAGAATCAAGTAGGGTCTGTTAAAGCATTCAATTTCTTTATCAGGAAATATACACAAAGACGATACAAGATCTTGTATTCTTACCTTGATATCTCACTGCAGACGCGCATTTCGCCAACACAATTTACAGACAAAAAAAAGAAGACGTGATGCACGTCCCTCTAACTCTGAGATATCAATTCCCAAAACTAGACTCTCCCCTACTTGAAAGTTCAACCAGACAAGTTTGATGTATCCTCATAATAAGGAAATAGATACAACAACTCTGAATGAAGAGATAAGAGGGCCCTATGGAGAATGTAGTCAATACGCCATTAGTCCAATTCTTTGTAGAAAGAGATGTCTAATATCAATATGTTTAGTTCTTTTATGTTGAATAGGATTCTTAGCAATATTAGTGACACTTGTATTGTCACAGAAAATAGGAACACATCTAACATCTACACCAAAATCCGTGAGTTGTTTTTTAATCCATAACAACTGAGCACAACAAGATCCTGAAGCAACATATTTAGCCACAGTAGAGAAGGCTACTGAATTTTGTTTCTTAGTAGACCAGGTAATTAAACATGATTCAAGGAAGTGTGCCATGCCTGTGGTGCTCTTCCTGTCCACCTAGTATCCTGCATAGTCAGTATCAGAGTAACCTACCAAGTAAAAATTAATACCTTTTGGATACCATAAGCTAAGATCACTAGTTCCTTTGAGATATCTAAAGATTCTCTTCACAGATTTTAAATGAGATTCTTTAGGATTTGCTTGAAACCTTGCACATAGTCCCACACTGAACACAATATTAGGTCTTCTTGCTGTGAGATACAGTAATGATCCTATCATTCCTCTGTATAGCTTTTTCTTCACATCAGGACCTATTTCATCCAAATCAAGTTTTGTGGCAGTGGCTATTGGAGTGCTGATCTCTTTTACCTCCTCCATGGAAAATCTTTTTAGAAGTTCCTTAACATACTTCTGTTGATGGATCATGGTTCCAGATGTTGTTTGTTTAATTTGCAATCCAAGGAAGTAATTCAGCTCCCCCATCATACTCATCTCAAATTCACAACTCATGAGTTTGGCAAAGTCATGTGAAAGTTCATGTTTGTGGAGCCAAAAATAATGTCATTAACATAGACCTACACAACCAACAAATCTTTTTCATTAGTTTTTAAGAAGAGAGTGTTGTCAATTTTACCTCTAGTATGACCATGTTTCAGTAGAAACTTTGACAATCTCTCATACCAAGTTCTTGGAGCTTGTTTCTATCCATACAAAGCCTTGACCATTCTATACACATGATCAGGAAACTCCTTGCTTTCAAATCCAGGAGGCTGTTTAACATACACCCCCTCTTTGAGCATGCCATTTAAGAATGTAATCTTAACATCTATTTGATAGAGAATGAATTCCATATAGGCAGCAAAAGCAACTAGTAATCTAATTGTTTCAATTCTGGCTATAGGAGAAAAATTCTCATCAAAATCTATGCCTTCTTCTAGATTGTATCCTTGGACCACCAATCTTACCTTGTTCTTTGTAACTGTTCCATGCTCATCAACTTTATTTCTATACATCCACTTAGTCCCAATTATTGTCCTGTCTTTTGGGAGAGGAACTAAGTGTCATACTTTGCTTCTCTCAAACTATTTCTCTTCCTGCATGGCTAAAATCAATAAGCATCAAGCAATGCTACAGTAACTTTCTTTGTCTCAATTTCTGATAGGAATGCTTTGAAAGCACACATGCTTCTCAATCCAGACCTTGTGGTGATCCCAGAAGTGAGATCAGTGAGAACATTCTCAATAGGATGTGATCCTTGATACTTGTAACCTTTTGGAACCAAACCTAATGAGCTACTAGGATCACTGCAGTTGTTCTGAGCTGGGGTAGTTGGTGGCTTAGTTCCCTCTGTCACTGTGCCTTCAAAATCAGTTCCCCCTGTCAAGGTGCCTCCATGTTTAGTAACTCCATTTGATGAACCAGGTTGTGTAACCTGTTCCCCAGAGTCACTTTCTTCCTGCAGGTAAGTCTTAGCACAAGATTCATCAAAAACTACATGCATACTTTCTTCAACATAATTTGTTCTGTTGTTTATAACCCTATAAGCCTTACTATAATGTGACTAACCTAAGAATATTCCCTCATCACTTTTAACATCAAATTTTTCCAATTTATCATTTCCATTATAATGAATGAAACATTTACAACCAAAAGTTCTAACATGAGAAATGTTTGGCTTTCTTCCTTTAAGTAATTCATAGGGAGTCTTCTCTAGAATAGGTCTGATCATGCATCTATTTATGATATATGTTGCGGTACTAATTGCTTTAAGCCAAAGATTTTTAGCAAGATTTCCTGCAAGCATCATTGTTCTAGCCATATCTTCCAAGGTTCTATTCTTCCTTTCTACCAATCCATTTTTTTGTGGTGTTCTGGGAGAAGAGAAGTTATGATCTATAATATTTGTGGAACAAAATTTTAAAAAATTTACATTTTCAAATTTTGTACCATGGTCAGATCTTATGAAAACTAGAGAAGTGCCCAGTATCTTTTCAATCTTTTTGATGAATATGTTAAAGACATCAAAGGCATCTTCTTTAGAAGATAGAAACAATGTTCAGGTAAATCTGGAATAATCATCAACAATCATAAAAAATACCTTTTTCCACCTCTTCTTTGTAGTCTCATTGGTCCACACAAATCCATATGGACCAGGTCGAGGAACTTTTTAATGCTGACATGGTTCTTTGACTTAAAAGAGAATTTTACCTTCTTACCCCTTATATAGTCACTACATACCTTTTCTTCCTTAAACTTGGTCTTGGGTAAACCCAATACCATATCTTTGGAAGAAAGTGCGTGTAATACCCCGTACCTTTTCCTAGCTGGAAATAGCTCAAGAATGCTAGAAACTTACTTGGAAATATGAATTAATTTTGTACACGTGGTATTTTCAAGATTTTCACTTTTAGTCACGTGGGAAATCGAATAAGCTTTCCATCGATACCAATTTCATCAAAATTTGGTATTGGACGAGGAAGTTATGACCGATTTACAGAAGCCAGTCAGAACCGCCCAGGTGCGACGGTGAAGGCCGACGGACCATTGGACTAACGACGGACCGTTGCACCCCACCATCGCATTGAAGAAGTGAGTCCACTCTCTGGATGAGTATGACAGAGAGTTCCGACGGACCATCGAGCTAGCGATGGACCGTCTCACCAAGGCAGTAAGCTCCAGTTCTGGTCCCAGTGCGACGGTCAGTCTGACGGACCGTCGACCCAGCGACGAACCGTCTCACCCCACCGTCGCATGTCCCATTTAGTTATTTTTAAGTCACATTTAATAATGGATTTTTGGTCTTTTACCACCCGTTTATATACCCAGTTATATCTGACCTCAACTTATTTGTTCATTATTATTTCACAATAACAAAATTAGGGTTTTATCTCTAAGATTAATCCCCAAGAATAAAATCCAAATCTTTTCAAGAACTAAGAGATTCCAATCCTTCAATTTTAAGTTCAAGAAACTCATTACCAGGTATGCATAGTGTTAATTCATGAACTCCTTTCATCTATGAAGCCCAAGAATCTCCTTTCTAAGTTCAAGTTTATGAATTTTCTTTATGAATTTCATGTTGGGTTGCTCTTGTTCATGTTGATAATGAGTAATTCAATTCTATTCCATGTTAGATGATAAGTTTTATATCAAATTGATTAATATAGATGTAGATTTATGAGAACCTATGATCAAACCCTTGAATGATGAAATTAGAACTGAATCATGATGTTTAAATTATTGTATAATGTTGCCTACACATACTATGCTTACCATGTGTTTGATTAAATGCCTATGAAGGAAAAGTTCCCAACTAGTATGATATTATGAAATCCCCAGGTATGTACAAGTTTATGCATATCACATGTTTGATGAAATGCTTCAATAAATGAATTTTGGATTATGATGTTAGTCATGTGTTCAAGTAAGTCATGCTTTGTCAGTTTCCTTCTATTAAGTCCTGGGGGTACTTGTACCTGAAATATTAGTTGTGTGCCTAGAGCCATGTCATGTTTTCACGATACTCTCTGTCAAGCCATGATCCTTAGGCTTCAGACAATATTATGACTCAGGAAATCTCAATAATCTCATGAACTCAATCAGTTGTCAGATATCAGTAGTATTCTATCAGTCAACAGGATTCAGTAACTCATTCCATGTTTAGTTCAGTAAATCATGTTCGGTGTCTATTCAAATGGAAATAGAAATTAGCACTGAGTGAACCAAAGGATGAAAACTCACCTGCTAGTAGAGGGTGTGATTCTTAGAAGTAATCCTTGCCTTGCAGAACTACGTAGCCAGCGTAGGTTGAGACATCATACCTGCTAGTCGAGGGTAGATGGGGTGGCTTAACATGCTAGTTGATGGTTCCCACCATTCTTATTAGAGTAACCTGCTAGTTGAGGGTCATTCATATATTGTCCTTACCGGTGGCACAGTATTGACACCCTTCCAATCATGGCACGGATTGGACCCCGCTCAGCTATTATAGCGTATTTGGGGCGTGTCGGTTAGATGACTACCTCCCATAATTTCAGTATCAGCATCAGTCAAGAACTTAACTAGTTCATCAGATTTCAGGACTGTCAGATACATTCAACTCAGATACAGTACGAAACTCAGCTAGTTGCATCAGATTCAGGCCTGTCAGATACAGTCACTCATGTTATCAGTTATATCAGTTATCAGTATGTCATGTTATTAGTACTCAGATTCAGTAATCATGTTATCACGGTATCAGTGTCAGTTATTAGGTCTCATGCAGGTATTCTCACGCTCATGTTAGTCAATCTTTTATTATTATTGCTCATGCATATGAACCCCATGCATTCATCTTACCTCACATGCATACCAGTACATTCAATCGTACTGATGCATTTGTGCTATGGTGTTTTATACCATAGGTTTAGAGACATGAGCTCCAGAGTATCAGTAGCATTCCAGTCTCAGCAGTCAGAGTTAGAAGTGAGTCCTCATCTTCTGAGGATATGATCATTACTTCATTATGCCATTAATTAATTTATTAGTTGGAGTTAGTCAGGGACATGTCCCATTAATGTCTTATTCAGACAGTCATATTTTACAGGCTTTCTAGACTATGGTATGTTCAGACAGTTTATTTCAGTTTTTTTTGGGTATTTCATACCCCACCCAGATGTTATATTTGTATCGGATATTATGTCGCAGTTTTGAACCTTATGACCTTTCAGTTCATGTTTTCATATTTTATGGTATATTATGCAGTATATAGGTACATATATCAGTCATGGGTTATCTTATGTCCTTCGGGGTCATGAGCACCGTGTAGCATTCTGGGTACCAAATTCGGGGCGTTACAGTGTGTTTAGCTATTTTAGACTTCCATGTCCAAGTCTCCTGATCCAGAGGAGGGGATCATTTTCTATTGCACTCAGGCAGGTCAACTCTGTTCCTGGCATTGCCATTATGTCAGCTTTGTACATATTTCTGTATCTCCTTACAGTGAGCGCAATCTCTTTGGTGTCCATTCTCTTGACTTTGACTCATGCGGAAGTAAAAACAACTTTAGTATCTTTATCACATAGTTGTGATATGCTGAGCAGGTTGTGCTTCAATCCTTCCATAAGATAGATATCTTCAAATGCACTTGATTCAGATGTGCCAATTTTTCCAACTCCAGTAATGATACCCTTTTTTCCATCACCAAAAAAAACTCCTCCTCCATTTATTTTGGAGAGTCAAAGGAAATTTTTCTTATCAACAGTCATGTGTCTTTAGCAAGCACTATCAAGGTACCAATGCTTTTTACTTTTTGCTTTCTTTCACCTTCTCCTGTAAGAAATCAATGGTTAGACTTAGGAACCCAGACAAGCTTGGGTCCTGTTTTATGAGTAGACAAGCTTGGGTCCTGTTTTATGAGTAAATGAATGAATTAAATTTCTTCTAGTCCATGCAGGCAACATGTAATGTGACCTGTTTCTCTGACCAAAATCAATTTTTTCTTCTTGGTCTGAGAAAATTTATTAGCCAGGTTTTGAATGCTAGATCTTCTTTTGGCAACCACAGGACATTCAGTAGTTGGATGTCCAAGATTACCACAGATATAACATAAATCTTGAGGATAATCAAGACTTTTGTGGAAACCCAAACCTGCTTTTTCACTGTGATTTCTTTCACATAACTTGTGAACAATTCTTGAAGAATTTGTCCACCTGTTTCCTCTTTCAAGATCAAGTTTCAGTTTAGAGACTTCTTGACTCAGTTTATTTACCATGTCTGTTGCATCATTACATTCTTGTTTGTACTTGAATAATTCAAGTTCAGCACTTTCTTGTTCTTTACTCATGACCTTTCTTTCATTTTCAATGAGTGTCAATTTTAGGTCTTCATACTTTAGATCATTGTTTGAAGAATCAAGTTGTGCAACCTATTTCTTGAGAGTATAGTTTTCTTCTTCAACTGTATTCTTGCAAGCTTTTAAATCAATAAAATCAAATTTTATACTTGCAAGACTGTTGAACAACTCATCCCTATCAGAAGTTAATTCTTGGAAATCATCAATTAGTGCACTCATCAAGGAAACAAGTTTTGTTTTAGAAAATAAATGCAATTTTTCTCAAAGTTCAAGTATACTTACCTCAAGAGCATCATCTTCTTCCTCTAAGTCTGAATCTCCTAAGGCCATGAATGTTGTTTCATCAATTTCATCATCATTTGAATCAGATCCCCAAGCTTCTGCCATAGCATATTCTTTCTTCTTTTTCGCTTTTTCTTTCAATTCTTTTTTATCCCTCTCCTTTTTCCATTCTATTTCCCAAACAGGACAATCCCTGATCTGATCAGTCATACCACACTTGTAGCATCCATTTGGATTGTCATTGAAGCGTTTCTTGCTACCTGCTCCTTTTTTCTTTATAAAGAATTTACTGAAGTTCTTAGTTATGAAAGAAACTTGTTCCTGGTCAAGTTCAACTTCATTATCACCGTCAGAAGCCTTCAAAGCTAAGACTTTATCGGGGGTCTTCCTATTCATTAGTTCCATCAATTTCTATTTCATAAGTCCTCAAATTCCCTACTATTTCATCCAATGTCATACCTGTGAGATCCTTTGCCTCCCTAATAGCAGTCACTTTGACATTTCATTTTGATTTTAGTAGTATCCTCAACACCTTCCCAACTTGTTTCTCAATAGCGATGACTTTTCCCAAGGAAGTCAAATCATTTGTCAAAGCAGTAAGCCTTGTCATCATTTCATGCAAGGATTCATTCTCCTTCATCTTAAAGGCTTCATATTCAGTAAAAAGAAGAGCAATCCTGAATTTTCTTACCTGAGAGGTACCCTCATGTTTATTGACCAAGGCATCCCAGATTTGCTTAGCAGTGGTACAATTTGACACTCTGTTGTACTCAGTCGGTCCTAGTCCACAGACTAAGATGTTCTTAGCTTTAGCATTTTTCTTTAATATCACTAAGTCATCAGTAGAAAATTTACTTCTTACCTTTTTGATATGTTCACCATCAACCATCTTCATTGGAATAGTGGGACCATCAGTGATCCTATGCCATAATACATAGTCTTTTCCTTGAATGAACATTTCCATCCTAGCTTTTCACCAGATAAAATGGGACTCATCAAAGAGTGGAGGTCTAATAGTTGACTGACCTTCACTGTGACCAGTAGGAGGTGCGAAATTCATCATAGTGATCTTTTCTTAGATACATACCTTATTTAAGACAACCTCTCTCTGATACCACTTGTTAGAGTGCGTACCCTACTAATTTTAATATTTTACTCTAATAGTAGCATATCAGTGGAACAAGTAAGCTAACGTGGTTCACTGAATTTACAGATGAACACAGTAGTTTTACATGGAAAACACCCGGCTCAAGAAAGGTGTAACAAACTACGACCTGTACCTCTACAGGATTTAACTCCAACATCACTATTACTCTTGAGCCTCAAAAATCAATAAATTACAAGACTTCTTGTAAACTAGGAATTAAAACTTCTAACTCCTATTTCTACAATAACACCAATCTTCCCAAGATAAGTGTTCTTAAGTCTTCGAGTTTTCTAACTTGAAGGCACAACTCCTAACTCATTTTATATTTCACTGAGACTAAAACAAAGACTCATTACAACTCAAAGAACCAACCTATTACACAAAGTCTACGACTTGCTAAGTAAAGGACCAGGTTCTTCTACAAGTTAGTGAACTGATTTGCTGATTGATGTTTTTCTTGTCAGTGAACGAGTGAAACACTTGAAGGTCGTTTGTTATATTTAAGACAACTCCTGATTGAGTCCTTTAGATGATGTACTCTTTTATCTTCAATAGGACTCCCAGGTAGTTTCACTCCTTGGCTGAATAGTACTCTTCTACTTTATATCCTAGTCTGGTGGGACTCCTTGATCAACTCAATCTCTAAGTGGTGCATTTATCTTCTCCTCAACTTCTTTGGTGTATGTGATAAGTATTGAGATCATATCTGTATTTCCTTGCTTATCCACTCCTATTTTTACGCATTGTCAGTCTTGCATCAGCTTCAATATGCTTCACAAGTGAGGACTTGTATGACTAACATGTTTCACAGACATATGTCAATCATCAAAACTTCTTTGCTCTAACAACATCAAAATCTAAACATTGTTGATAATATTTTTACTTTATTGATAATTTCACTTTGAAGAGAACCTAGTTCATGTTTCAAATTTGAAAAACACATTTTGAAGCGGCTAAATGATATTTGGGATCATTGATCAAGCCTTCATATTTCTTAAATCAGGTAATATCATTCTAACTTCTTATATTATTTTTAAATTTGATATTTTTTTATTTGATAGTGCACATTGTGTTTAAACTATTGACAGAATTCAATATGTTAACTAGAAAATAAAAATTTGTTATTCAAAAGGCTAGAAAAATAGATTTTAGATAAAAACGGATATAATTTTTGTTGTTGTCGTTGAGTTTAAGACCTCCCATTTAACTTTTGTCTTAGGCCACTAATGTGCTTGAGCCTCCCCTGATAGTAGTATATACTATGTACTCTTGAGAATTTTAACCCTCAATCTATCAAAACTATAACATAAATATATAATGCAACTAATTATCATGTTATATTTTTCTTGAATTCCTACTTGCTTCAACATTAAAATTTTCGTTGAACGGACAGAAATAATAGTGAATACACGATTTGAAGTTTAAGGGTTTTTTACTTCGTGCGACTAGTTCATGTGTTTATCTTTTCATATTTGGAATCTTTTAAGGAAAAACCATGTCCTCTAGTGCTGTTAAATGAAATGATTGCTAAGTTTATCTCTCATTACAAGCTCGCACGAAAACAAAAGATTACAATTGAGGATAACTTTTTTCTTTTTCTTTTTGATAATTGTAGTGCACGATAGAGGTGTTGTTTATTGAAAGTCGATTACACCGATCGAAGTTGATCGTTTTAATATAATCTTACGAGAAGGCAAGTGTAATTTTCTCCGTACTTCCATGAAGGTCATAGTATGCATTAAGCATAATGCAGAATTCAGTCTATAGAGGTTACAAGGTTCGGGAGGCCTTTCACCCTTAATCAAATGTTTGATTTTCTAATCAATGAATTTCCTGATTGGAAACTTTTTTTTAGTGGACCTTGAACACTATGATTATTAGTTTAAGGTCTAATTTACATAGTTGTAACTTTGCAAGATCTTGAAACTTAACTATTATAATAGTATATACTATTCAAACTTTAACATATATCTATAATGCTATGTACATCTTGGATACGAATTTATTTTCTTGTTTTACTCGTGTCAAGTTGAAAATATTACTAAAAATGAGAATTACCATATTATATACGAGAGATCAGAGAAACTTTTTGAAATATTAGGAAAAATTAAAATCCAACAAAAGAGAGGAAAAAGAAAGAAAATTTGTAATGAAATATAAGGATATACTAACATATATTAAGAAAGAGCAAGGAATTTTTTATTTTATTTTAATACTTTTATATTGATATAATTAGTTAGTATGGTATTTATTTCACTTTTTATATTATTATAAATTCAATTTTCCTTTTTTACGCTCATTTTATTTTTGCTCTTTTTTTTCTTGTAGTTGAATTTTCCTAAATTCAAATGTTTTCCTAGGGTGTTTTTCATTCGTATGGTAGTCCCCTCCCCCCCCCCCCCCCTCAAAATGTGGTAATTCTTATTTTTAGTATAATATTACATTAATTGGCACTTGTAAAATTAGGAAAAAACTAAGAAATTGGTGACTATATAAGCAATGGAGTTATACTTTATATGCATATAGCAAATTTGGGTTAAATAACCGATGAGATCGAAACAACGTATTAAGGGTTGTCGCCTACATAACCTACTTCTCATACCAAAAGAGCTAGGTATCAGATCCCTGTAGTTCGAGCCCTTTTGTTAAAGTAGTTCCTGTATCAAGCTAGTAAAGTAGTCTGCTTGAAGGGGGCCCTCCTCACCTCTCCCCCTTCCCCTTATCATAGAACCAAAAACTAACCATGATACAAGGGCCTGCCTCTCAGTACGTGAAAACGGAAGTTAAACTCTTTCACTGTCTTACTTTGGCCCCTCTCTAGCCAAATCAAAAAATTGGAACAACCCCCGAGACACCAAACAAATTCCCTAGAACTCACGCATATACCATGTCAGCCTCCACCTTCAGATCCTTACTGTCCATCTTTATCAGCCAACTCCCAAGGGATGCAGACGCATTAACATTTTTATATTTGACCCTCGTGGCTGGCGAATTTGTCTAAGAGTAACCCATTAGTGGGGATGCTTCTCCAGGGATTTTAAAACCCTAAGATAGACGTCGCTTGCTGGATTTTGGGGGTTATGGAATTTCCTGGAAAGTGTGAAAGAAGAGTCAGTAGGAATCATTTGAACTAGATGAAAGAAAGCCAGTGCCAGTTCATTAATGAATGGAAAACCGCTATGGGATACGGTTACAGCATTGGCGGTTCGTGTTTCACGTTTTTCCAGTCCAATCAAATCTTTGTTGTATGGCATAGGACTTCTATTCCGATTGTTCAGTTATTCCGCGTTGAAAGAGGCGGTACCGTAGAGGGACTAATCGCTTGCCTGGGTTGAAGGGAGTCGAACCAATCTATCATTCAAGGCAACGGGGTATTAAGAAAACCGATGTGGGGTTCCGTACCTTATATTGTTAAAAGCGACTATAAATTACATATAAGAAGAACACGTCTTTACTTCACATCTTTTCGGTTAGATAATGGACGACGATAAGCCACCGCCCAGTAGTGTTCTCTGAGCTTGATTGCTCCGAGCTGGTAACCGGTAGGTCACAATCTGAATTTCTGAATGAAAAGCGGAAAGTAATAAGTTCAACGGGTAAGAGAATGCGTTTAACAAGCAACTAAGGCAGGATATCATTGTTGTAAACCTCCTTCACTGCACTAGATTAGCGCCCTATTGATCATGTCTTTGGAGGGTTGGAGAAGCATTAAATACTCCTTTAGGAAAGAACTCCTTGCCATCTTTACGCCTTACATGCGGCATAAATCGCATAAATCAAAGTAGAGGTCACAAGATGACCTAAAGTCCAGAAAAAACCCATTCTCCCCCGGGAGTGATTTCGAGAACAAATGCACCGATTATTGCATCAACATCTTCTACAGATAGTTTACCATGAATAGCAAGGATATTCCACCAAGAACTTCTATTGCTAAAAGATCTAATTCAAGTGCAGTACTTACTGTAACAAGAACAACGTGAACTCACTCTCAAGCACTTGCAGCGACAATGTGGTATTCTCTTCCACTCAGCCTTTTCCTGATGAAATTTCTAGGGGGGTTTACTCTGGTATAGGCGTGAACCATATTTACAGAGAAGCAAACTCTTCTGCAGATTCTATAGCCGGCTCCTCCCTTTCTGGTTTGCATGTCTTTCATTCTGAATTGCCTCCTTTGACTCGTGCATGCTTGCATTTAGATAGGTTAGATACTTCTTATATTATGAGAATTATTGTAAAGGAGTAGTAAGGGAGTGAAACCCCGATCTAATCTTACACATGCGAGGAAAGTCCTCTGAATAGAGTCCATTGCATCCCACAATAATCGACGGGCAGCCCTCGTACATTTAGCATAAACCGCTGAAAACTCGAAAGTCTGTCCACTCTAAGTGGGCAGAGCCTTATTACCTTATTAATAGGAGGGATGCAAGGAATTGATGCTACGAATGCCATAGCAAGTGAATCAGAATAAGACCTAGCCCAGCTACTGATTGGAAAGGTTTAAATAAGAGTGTGCCTAGCATCTTTCGCTCTCTCTTATTAGAAGAAGAAAGAGGCGTGACCCCACTCAGCTTGAAGAAGTAGCTCTTTCAACTAATCCATACTTTTCCTCTCCAACCAGTCAAGTGGCCCAAGAGCCACCTCAATCTTATTTTGTTTCCGATCCTGCTTCAGATTCTCTTTCAGTTGTGGAAACAAGCCCCTATTCCTATCGGTTGAGTAGCCCAAGCTCCTTAAAGCGTATTATCCCCTCTCCGGTGAAAGAAAGAGGTTGATGCACCCAGCTACACAAAGTAGAGCTTTCTTTGTCCCACCTTTCCTTACTGACTTTCCTAGTTTAGATAGCGTATTAAGAATCATGTCAAAATACACCAAGACCTGGTCCCAGGTTCTCTTTCTTCAAGAAAAGGTAGCTTTAAACAACCCGGTTCCAAACACACCAAACAAGCAAGTGACTTCCCTTCCTTAGCGTACCCATCCATTAAGGCATTCTTCCTTCTTGCGTATGTGCTATAGCTCATAGCTCTAAGCCCCAATTCCTTGGTGAAAAGAGTTGTCACCTTTAAATCATCGAAAAAAAAAGGAACCGCTCGAAAGGGACCACACAACAATGGCTCATAACTGGAAAACATAACAACAATGACTCCTAGCTGCAAAAGAATGGCTCCCAACTGAAAATTTCTCTCGATCACTCTCTAAAAGAAAGCCATTTTCCCTTTTGCAAAAAGTCAACTTGGACTTCTTTCCTAAGCGGAGATTTGGACTACATGGACCTAAGCAACCCGCCGACAGGGGCAGCCTTTCACTGTTGGAAACTTTGATATAGATTGGTAGGATTCTATCTAATCTTTCCTAATTTCGAAATTTCACTCAATCAACATAGTTTCCACACATTCCTTCTCGACCGCCTCTTTTCTAGTCACTTTTGATCAAATCTTTCTTGTGATTTTCTATTCTCTTATGATAAATGGTTTGCTTCATTTAAGCTGTCGTTGCTTAATGCATGTAGGGGGTTGGGGATTTTCCCCCACAACCCCTTTTAAAGGAGAACCAAAAGAACAACAATGAACTCAAAGCTAATGAAGGAGATCTGCAACTTGAACAAGGTAGACGGGATGTTTCCTACCCCTTTCTATTTCGACTTCTTTGAAAGGTGAAAGAGCAAGAAGCCAGACCGACTTGCTCTTAAATTAAAAGCAGCAAGAGCAGGTAAGTAGGCTTTTCTCCGCAAGAACAATCTTGACTTTCTTTATACTTTATAATATAAGGCCCTTTAAATGATCGTAAATGGCCTGAAATGTAACGACCAATGAGAGAGGGGTTTTTAGAAAAGAAAGCGTACCAATCCGGAAAACAAAGCAAAAACAACGGCTCCTACATAAATACAATAGAATAGAAATGTGTTATGTCACTAGAACGGACCACACAAATAATATCTTTCTAGCCGCCTAAAGGAAGTATTCAAAGATAAGATAAGGCTATGCGCACACAAACTAACTTCAGGTATGCATTTAGTTCTCAAGCGATTCCTTCAGATCTTAGGTGTGACCTTAGGGAGCTTGTTTTGGTAGCTACTCTCTTATAGTTATGTGTCCTGGTTTTCGAGTTCTAGTTTAAGGCAGGGAAGGACGGGACTCACGGGGGTTAGGGGGAGCCTTCCCCCAGGGAAACCTAATAAGACTTATTCTAATACTTGAGTTCAATCTCCTACTTCGAAGTAAGCCTATAGGTTGTTTTGAAGCTTAGTAGCTAAAGCGTACTGGCGTGTTAAAGGGGGTACGCGGATTTGGGCTACTAAGTGGAACCAGACCATGAAACTTGCCATTTGCACTCTCCTAGGGTGCGATCGTAGGAAGCTCTATTAGCGAATACAATTCCCCACCCGATAAGAATGATCATGCCTTGATGCTTGGCTTGGAATCAAACTAGCATCAAACTAGCCTATCATGCCCTTTCTTCATTCCTATATGGACATATATTCCTATGTTCTTCCAATGTTTACTGTATTACTGGGATTCATATTTATTGAACCATATCAAAGAAGCTACTTTCTTTCTGGCTTTTATACCCAGGTATAAAGGGATAGACAGTCTAAGAGAGTGCCAAGAAAGAACACATACCTATCACTTTTGGAAGGTTTGGAACCCTTTACCAAATTCACCAATCTGAAGTGAAGAAGTGATCGATTCCTTAATCTTTAAATTGTGAAAATTATGAAATGGCTGTTTTATTTCCAACCCATCTCTTTCTTTCAATCGGATGCCATGTGTGAAGCATCTATCTCTCTCAGTACCTCACCTTTGTGACCTCTTGATGGAGGAAAGACTGATGTCATGGTTAGCAATCAAATCTGGAATCTTCGACAAAGCATTTGAGATCGGACAATTGTGTAGATGAGAGAGTGGGACGAACCTTGATCTTAAGGGTCGAAAAAAGACCTGGTTGCTTTCTTTACTGGGAAAGACCAGATCTACGGTCACACTTCAATGAGTGAGCCTCAACCTAGACATTGAACTCCTAGCTCTTAAGCTTATTTACTGTTGAAAAGGGTATTGTTCGTAGCTTGGCCTTTTTCAATTTCCTATTTAGCACTTTGAATTCTTCTGTTGTTCCTGCCTAGTGTTGAGGCCATAGGGCCTCCTTGTAAATAAGTTTGAATTAGAATAAAGTAACGGTTCAGAAGAGCCTATGCAGAAGCCTTTTTTTTCTTCTTCAGCTTGCTTTCCTACGTCTCTTATGATGGCTTACTTGCTAACGTAACGAGCAGAGGTAGGGATCCTAGTCAGAAAAGTCGTAATCAGGTTACCCGAGATAGAATAGGGCTCAGTGCAATAGTAAATCTAGTAAATATAATAAGAGAAGAATTAGCGTAAGAAAATCCTAGACTTTCCCTTACCGACGAGTGAGTACCCTTTTTTCTCTTTATAGTTGAGTTGGTGTTCAATGTGCCCCGTGGGTACAAATAAGATTGAAAGGGTCAACAATCCCCTACTTTAGTAAGCAACCTCAGTTCCCTTACATGTTAAAGTAAGCAAGTCAACTCTCTTACTTGTTCTTGTAAGCTATTTCTTTCCCGTACTTTAGTAAGTAAGCATGTAAATGACCATCTCTTCGCAGATAAAAGACTAGAGTAGGCCTCATAGAGATGTTGACATCCGGGTGTACTGATCTTGAAAAACTAATGGAGATAAGGTCGATAGCTTGCTTTCTCGTGAAAGTATGGAAGAAAGTTGTTGAGGTAGAGTCCATAGGCAAACTTCTTAGGATGTCTTTGCCCCTGGTTCCTTTTGAAGACCCATAGTAGCCGCAAAGCACCATTCTGCACACTCCGAATAAAATAGTGAATTTCCATAATTAGTTTCAAAGTGTCTATGAACATTAAAAATCTCCTTTATATGGCTTACAACTTTCATCGCCCTTATATTTAGATCTCCAAAGAGCAATTCTTCTCAAAAGGTGTTGACCATTCTAAACGTGGCTTCAAAGTTATTCTTTCTAAGCGCGGATTCAGTTGATTAACTGTGCCACTTTGCTTCTACTAGTTGATTTAAGTGCATCAACCGCAAAGAAAGTGACGACCTATTCTCTAGCAGCAGCAGGGGCAATCCTAAACATCTACACCTTCCATGGGAATTTAGGAAGAATTCCATTTCCTTAAGGAATCAGTCCCAAGAGAGGCTACGACTACGAAAGCAGTTACCCTTCTAACCTTAACACCGGTTACGTCCTTTTTCTGTCATGGGGGATGGGAACCTTGGTAGGAATGTTGGAGGGTTCTCGGCAGGTAGGTTTGATGTTAGCGTTGTTGCCTTGGCATTGGATAATTCAATACATCCTCGTAAAGGCGCCATCTTTCTTAAGTGATTTTTATAAACCTCTTAAATCTTTCATCAACTATTGGGTTCTCCCGGGGAACTCGCCCTTGGGATTCAGAAATATCTGTTTCTACTTTTCAGGCACTACCTGTCCACCATTTCACTCATCCTATCCATCCTTTCCGCGTAATCCATCTTCGAGCCGCGGCCGAAAGAACTACATTTCACATCCAAACTCGGGGTCCTACCCCTATTTTTTGCCTTATCGCCGTTACGCTCCTTCCCTTGCCAATGGATTAGAATCTTTTCCAACAACGTCCAGGACTCTATCATCCCAACCCCCCTACGACTGAGGAATCAAACATCAAGAGATAGAATAAGGCAAGAGGCGCTCTAGTTAACTGATAGATAAGGCACCCGCAAGCAGGGACCGAAGACATAGAAAAAGGGAAGACACACCAATCGACCCGAATAGATAGCCTGTGGGAGAATCGGTGCACCCAACCTCAAGATAAGAAGAAAATGCCTCTTCGGATGCCTTCCCTTTCGTTCGCCTCTTCCCACAAACTTCTTCATTAATATTAATGTAAGCTTCTTTTCAGTTTGAGTTGATTAGTTCTTTTATTTGTTTTCTTAAAACTTACAATAATGTTGCTCTTCTACTTTGTTAATTAATTCCCCACTCTTTCAAATACGTTAATTTACAACTATAACTCGGCTTATTGTTCTCTTTCATTGAATATATTTGTTATATAAATGTAGTTTCAAAAGAGAGTGTTATTTTAAGTTCTTAGAAAAAGAGCTATTTTTACTATGTTCGATTCGATATTTTGATTTAGATTTTCATTAACTTTGTTACTTTTTCATTTAACAGAGGTTCAAGCTAGTTCGGTACTGTACTATACGCGAGAATGTCATCCTCAAAAAGCAAAACAATTGACAAGAACATAAAGAAGTTGGTAGATACAAGAAAACAAATAAGAAAGCAAGAAAACGATCTTCGAAGTTCTAATATGAAACAAAAAAGTGCGAACAAAAAATACGAAACGACATGTGATCTTTGGAAGTTAAAAGGACAAGAAAGACAAGCTCGAAGACAAATTAGAGAAAAAAGGGGTTCCTAGCAGAATGATATAACCTATTTATTTATTAGTTTTAATTTTAGTTATCAATAAATTGTTTAGATTCTACTAATTAAGTTCAAGCATGTATTTAGATTGCTGGATTTTTGAGATCTATTACTAGCAGTTTCAAGTTTTATATATATATTTCCATCATTGTCTTTTAATTTATTGTTCTATATTTATTTATTTACTTAGGAGTATTTATTTATCATATATTTAAATATAATATTATTATTCATTAAAAGTAAACAATCTAATAACAGTATCATTATTCCGCTTTCGACTCATAAAGCAATGATATGAATAAAACTGCTCAATTTGTTCATACTTTGATTTTTGGAAATACAAACTACAAATAGTTCCAATTTTTGGGGAACATATTTTCCGAGGTTAATGAAATATATTTTCCCAGGATAAAACGGTTTACTTCAAAAGAATAATGATATCTCAAATTATGATGAACGGCGAACTCAATTAACGATAGTAAATCATATAAGAAGATTTTAAAGTGCAAGAATAAGAAACGGCCTATCTTCTCAAGGTAGGGGTAAGGTCGCATACACACCATCCTCTCCAAATCCTGCTTGCGGAATTATTATTTTTCTACTGTTCACTTAGCCGAACTTGCTGCTTGGCTGCAGGATACATTACATGCTCTCACGAAAATAGACAATTACAATCAAACATAATGACGATAAGAGTACACAATACTCCATATTGAATAAAAGTTACGAGTTCATAGACTCAACTCAATGATGAGCATTAATACGAGGTGATTGAGTTACTCGGTACTTGGTCTGATAGTACATAGGTGTTAAAGTATGATCCCTACCTATTTCTCGATTCTAATGTTTGCCTATCTGTGGAACAGGTAAGTATACGCAGTTCGCAGAAGAGAAAGTTGAACACAGTGTTTTTACCACCCGGCTCAAGAAAGGTAGAAAAAATCATGACCTGTACCTCTACAGGATTTAATCCCAACTTCACTAAAAACTCTTGAACCTCAACAATCAAACAATTACAAGTCTTCTTGTATCTGAGGAATTAAAACTTCTAATTCCTATCACTACAAAAACACCAATCTCACCTAAGATAAGTGTTCCCAAATCTTCGAGTTCCCCAACTTGAAGAAAAATACTTCTATCTCAGTTTATTGATCACTGAGTACAAGAACTATGACTCGTTACAATTAATAGAACCAACCTATTACAACTGATCTACGACTTAAGACGTATAGATTAGGTTCTTCTTCTTCAACTGGACGAACTTGATTGCTTGATTGCTTGATTGTTGACTATATCTTTTATGCGCAGACTGCTTTGATATTTTTCCTTGTATTTATAGAAACCCTAATTGAAACCTTCAGTTGATCTCCTTTTCTTACTTGAATTGGATTGTCTTTTCCGTCTTTTAATTTCTGTCGTCTTTCCTTGTTTCCTAGTTTGAATTGGACTGCCTTGATGTCCTTCCTATCTTGACTTGGATTGCCTTCACTCTTTTGGATTTAAACTTATTTCTTCTTTATCAGCTTGACTTGTAAATAACTTTGCTCCAACATCCTGTCCGCTTTGTAGGATATTCATGCTAATCAATCGATAGTAGTAGATTCACTTGTGTGGAACATGTTGCATGCAACATGTTGTGGAACCTATTTCATTCACTGTGTTCATAATCAAAACTTCAACTGGTTTTCCCAACAAATTCCCCCTTTTGATGATGGTAAACTCAACACTTCAGTATCCCTTCAATCCTGACATACTCAGTAAAGAACTATGACTAGAAGATTACAGAATGAAACATGGTTAGTCATTGAGTTATAAGTGTTGCATAGTCTATTATTCCCCCTTTTGACATCATCGAAAAGATGATTCAACAAGTGAAAAACCGTTTAATAATTCATGGCCTTTGAGGCAATCACTAAGACAATCAAAATTCAGAGTAATAGAACATGAATACAACAAGATAAAGCAGTTGCAAAACATATGAAAACAAGTAAGACCATTTCATTCATGATATGACTTATATCAACCAGCAGCACCCTATTAGAAAACAAGTTATTTAAGGAAAGGAACAAAAAGTTGGTCTTGGATATCAGAAGCAAGATCTAAAGGGATGAAGAGGAGGGAATTGGAGAGGTGAGTTTCCTAATCATATCTTCATTTTCATCTCTTTCTCTTTCCAGTAGTGAGGTCAGGGAAGCAATTTGAGCTTGAAGAATCCATCTTTCCTCTTCATGAGTGGCTTGTGCTGCCTCCAATGCAGCCTGTGCAGCTTCAACCTTACCCTGTTTATCAGCTAGTTCATTCCTTAGTCTCTGCATAGGATTATCCATATTCCTCATGGAACCAGGTAGCATCATGTGATTCATACTTCCTATGATATTTTTCACAGTCTGTGAAGACCATACTTGAACAGGTACCCTAAACTCCTCAAGGATAGGGGTAAGACAAAATTCATAAGGAAGTGCATGCCCATTTTTCTCCTTGATGAGCACCCTTTGCATGTGCTTCAGAATAAGTCTAGGTAAATCAATTCTTACTTCAGTATCTAACAGTTCCATGGGAGTGAGATCTAAAAAACTAGCCACGTTCCTTCTCTCCTTCCTAGGAATGATCATCTTGTGTACTACATCAAAATAGAGTTGATGGGGGGGGATATCTCTCTCTTAAAAACCCTTCAATGATGAATCAGATGAGGATTCCCAGAGAACTTTCTACAAATTTCAAGAGCAGAAGTAAGGTTGTCCAAGGGTGGACAACTGCCCTTGATATAGTGACCCCAACCCCCAGGAGGAATATGTAGAATTCTAGCAATATCAGTAATGTAAAGGTTCACAGTAACCTTTCTCATAGTAGTAGAAAACAACTCACCTATGCCTATCCCATTTGTAGAGAACTCATAGACTTCAGGTTTGCCAAATTTCCTCTGAATATCTCCCTGAAGAAACAAAAGAGACCATCCTTGAAACTCCAGTTTTCTCATCAAAGTTTGCATGTCAAATCCTCCTAACCCACTGATTACTCTCCCTCTAGCTAATTGGCATTTTTGTAAGTGAAGATTATGAGCTTCAGGAGTATCTTGATGAGAAGATGGTACAGGACCCTCATAGTCAGAGTCCAACTCAGCAGTGGTGTCTGGATGGTACTCAGAGTCAGAAGAATCAAAGGGAACAGGTTTCCTGACATGTTTCTTTGATATGGAAGAGGCCTTAAAAGGTGAAGCTTTTGAAGATGTGGGAGCCTTGACCTTTGGAGTGGACTTAGAGGTGGATTTCTTTGGTGTAGATTTTGGAGAGGTTTTGTGAGATGGAAAAACTTTGGTAGTTTTAGCCATGATAGTATTATTCTTTTTGACTGAGCGAAGAAGATATCAGGGGATGATGCACGAGGAGGTGAGGGATCAGAAATGGTTACCCATTTCTTTTTGCTTGCTTTAAGTGCTTCAGTAAAGGAAGCATCTTCACGCTTCTTCTTTCCTCTAGTGTGAGGAGTTCGAAGTGCAGAGACAGTTGAAGAGGGTTTCCAAGGAACTGTGTTATCAACAGAAATAGATGTGGGTTTTCTCTGTCGTTGAGATCTGGATTTCCGGGGAATCAAGTCTTCTATGGGAAGGTCGTCTCTTTCACTAGAGTTTTCATCAATTTCAACAATGTTGAGTGGGATGGGTGGAGGAAGGAGAAGGGGTTTGGTGAAGGTTGAAGAAGGTGAAGGAATTTTGGGGAAAGGATATTGGAGATGACGGAATACAATGAAGTTGGTCAATTCATGGGAGATTTGCGAAGGGATGATGGAAGGTAAAGCGATGTTTGGGTGAAGGATAATGGATTTTATAAGGTTTTTGGTAGGGTTTCTGGATGATGAAGATGAAGCGGATGAAGGAGAGGCCATAATGGAACAAGATATTTTTCTTGATTTTGAGAATGGAGTTAATATAGACTTAGGAGGCTTATTTAAAGGAAAACTTTTAGAGAAAGTTGAAGAGGCGGTGAACTGTATATGGCAGAGGAGTAATGATTGAGAAATCTGAACTGATGGAAAAGGAAGGAGCAGTTTTTAAAATGGAGCAGATCCCCTGATTTTTGGCGGTTTAAATGGAACTGAAGGGACCATGTAAATAACCTGTTTCTTAGTAAGGTACTGGAAGATAACTTTAGTCATACCTGAAAGAATTGGTTACAATTACCTCAGTGTTCCAGCTTTTCTGCAAAATCAACATAATCATGAGTCAACATATTCTAATTTTTGGACTAAGGATACACTTTTTAATGTGTGAGACTCAATTAATCAACATTCACTTATAAAAAAATCTATTCTAATCAAGCATTGAGGGAGACTTATGCAAGTTTAATCATCCCCAAGGCTAACCTATTTTTTTCAAAATGTTCTCTACTCAAAGCCTTAGTGAAGATGTCAGCAATCTGTTCCTCAGTAGAACAAAACATGATTGATATAAGACTTTTTTCAACATTGTCTCTAAGAAAGTGATGTCTAATATTAATATGTTTAGTTCTTTTATGTTGAACAGGATTTTTGGCTATGTTTATGGCACTTGTGTTATCATAAAAAATTGGGACACACCCTACATCATAGCAAAGTCCTTAAGTTTTTGCTTAATCCATAGCAATTGAGCACAACAAGAGCCGATAGCAACATATTCAGCTTCAGCAGTTGACAAATCTATTGAATTTTGCTTCTTAGTGGACCATGTAATCAAACATAATCCAAGAAAGTGTGCCATGCCAGTAGTGCTTTTCCTATCCACCAAGTAACCTGCATAATCAGCATCTGAGTATCCCACCAAATTAAAGTTGCTACCTTTAGGGTACCACAATCCAAGAT
This sequence comes from Capsicum pubescens, assembly GCA_030864215.1. Classification (NCBI taxonomy): domain Eukaryota; kingdom Viridiplantae; phylum Streptophyta; class Magnoliopsida; order Solanales; family Solanaceae; genus Capsicum; species Capsicum pubescens. The sequence goes on from CM061549.1 coordinate 293,781,178, forward strand.
CAGTGGTTCCTTTCAGGTATCTGAGAATTCTTTTCACAGATTTTAAATGGGATTCTTTTGATTTTGCTTGGAATCTAGCACACAGTCCTACACTAAACATAATATCAGGCCTGCTTGTTGTGAGATATAATAATGAACCAATCATTCCTCTATACAATTTTTTCTCAACATCTGATCCTGCTTCATCCAAGTCTAATTTTGTGGCAGTGGCAATAGGACTGCTAATCTCTTTTGCTTCCTCCATAGAGAACCTTTTAAGAAGCTCTTTAGCATACTTCTGTTGGTGAATCATTGTCCCAAAAGTTGATTTCTTTATTTGCAAGCCCAAGAAATAATTCATCTCCCCCATATGCTCATCTCAAATTCACTACTCATGAGTTTGGCAAATTCATGGGTCATACTCATATTTGTTGAGCCAAAAATAATATCATCCACATATATCTGCACAATCAGCAAGTCCTTCCCATTTGATTTCAAGAAAAGAGTGTTGTCAATTTTACCTCTGGTATGACCATGTTCCAACAGGAATTTTGACAACCTTTCATACCAAGCTCTTGGAGCTTGTTTCAATCCATACAAGGTTTTGTCCAATCTGTATACATAATCAGGAAATTCTTTGCTTTTAAAACCTGGAGGTTGTTTAACATACACCTCCTCCTTGAGAATGTCATTTAGGAATAGACTCTTCACATCCATCTGATAAAGGATAAACTCCATGTAGGCAGCAAAGGCAACAAGTAGTCTTATAGATTCAAGTCTGGCTACATGTGCAAAAGTCTCATCGAAGTCAATTCCTTCTTCCTGATTGTATCCCTGAACCACCAATCTTGCCTTGTTTTTTGTGACTGTTCCATGCTCATCAACTTTGTTTCTATAGACCCACTTAGTCCCAATTAGTGATTTGTCTTTAGGAAGAGGAACTAAGTGCCATACTTTGTTTCACTCAAACTGATTCAACTTTTACTGCATGGCTATGATCCAGTCAGCATTAAATAATGCTTCAGTTACTTTCTTTGGTTCAATTTTTGATAGAAATGCCTTGAAGGCACACATATTTCTCAATCCATACCTTGTGGTAATCCCAGATGTAATATCAGTAAGTACATTCTCAATAGGATGTGATCCTTGATACTTGTATCCTTTTGGGATCAACCCTGGTGAGCTTCCAGGACTACTGTTGATGTTCTGAGTGGAGCTATTTTGAGGCTCAGTTCCCCCTGTCACTGTGACTTCAGCTTCAGTTCCCCCTATCAAGGCGTCTCCATGTTTGATAGCTCCAGTGGATGAACCAGGTGACAGTACATGTTCCTCAGTGTCACTTCCTTCTTGCAGGTTAGTCTTAACACAGGATTCATCACAGATTACATGCATGCTTTCTTCAACACAGTTAGTTCGTTTTTTTAAAACCCTATAAGCTTTACTATTAAGTGAGTATCCTAGAAAGATTCCCTCATCACTTTTAGCATCAAATTTTCCCAAATTATCCTTTCCATTATTGTGAATAAAACATTTACAACCAAAAGTTCTAAAGTGAGAAATATTTGGCTTTCTTTTTCTTAGTAATTCATAGGGAGTCTTATCTAACATAGGCCTGATCATGAATCTATTTATGATGTATGCAACAGTACTCATTGCCTCAGCCCATAGGTTTTGAGCAATATTAGTTACAAGCATCATTGTTCTAGCCATGTCTTCCAAGGTTCTATTTTTACTTTCCACCACTCCATTTTGTTGTGGAGTTCTGGGAGCTGAGAAGTTATGATCTACACCATTAGCTGAACAAAATTCTAAGAACTTTACATTCTCAAATTCTGTACCATGGTCAGACCTTATGAAAACTAAAGAAGAGCCCAATTTCTTTTCAATTTTCTTAATTAATATTTCAAAAGCACCAAAGGCATCTTCCTTAGAGGCTAGAAACAATGTCCACATGAATCTGGAATAATCATCAATAATAACAAAAACATACTTTTTTCCTCCTCTGATTTGAACTCTCATGGGTCCACATAAGTCCATATGCACCAGGTCAAGACTCTTGGTAGTGCTAACATGGTTCTTTGACTTAAACGAAGATCTTACCTACTTCCCCCTTACACATGCACTGCATAACTTTTCCCTTTTAAACTTGGTTTTGGGTAATCCCAATACCATGTCTTTAGAAGAAAGTATGTTTAATTGTTTTAGACTTGCATGACCAAGTCTTCTGTGCCAAAAGAGGGGATCATTTTCTATAGAACTTATACAGGTCATCTCAGATCCTGGTAATGCCATAATATCGGCTTTGTATACATTTCTATATCTCTTTACAGTGAGCACCACTTCTTTGGTGTCCATTTTTTTTACTTTGACCCCTGCAGCAGTAAAAATAACTTTATTACCTTTGTCACACAACTGTGAAATACTCAGTAGGTTGTGCTTTAGTCCCTCAACAAGATAGACATCTTCCAATGCTTTTGATTCAGATGAGCCAATCTTTCCTACTCCAGTAATGATTCCCTTTTTTCCATCACCAAACGAAACTCCTCTTCCATCTATTTTGGAGAGTGAATGGAACTTTTTCTTATCACCAATCATGTGTCTTGAGCAAGCACTATCTAAGTACTGGTGTTTTTTGCTTCCTTTTACTTTCTCCTACAAAAGAAATCAATGGTTAGACTTAGGAACCCAGACTAACTTGGGTCCTGTTTTTATGAGTGAAAGTATTAATCAAATTTCTTTTAGTCCATGCGGGCAACATGTAGCTCAACCTGTTTCTCTGACCAGAACTGGAATTATTCCTTTTGGTCTGAGAAACTCTCCATGCCAGGTTTTGACTATTGGATCTGCTTTTTACAGCTACTGGGCATTCAGTAGTGGGATGTCCAAGGTTACCACAGATATAGCACAAATCTTTGGTTACATCAAATTTTTTGTGGAATCCCAATCCAACCATTTCATTGTACTTTCTTTCACCCATCTTATGAACAATTCTTGAGGAATTTGTCCACCTATTTGCCCTTTCAAGATCAAGTTTTAGTGTTGAAACTTCTTGATTCAGCTTGTTCATTTTTTCAGTTAAATCATAGCATTCTTGCTTGTATCTAATTACCTCAAGTTCAGAATTTTCTTGATCTTTACTCATGGGCCTTTTTCCATTATTAGTTAAATTTAGTTTGAGGACTTCAGATTTAAGACCATTGTTTGAAATTTCTAGTTCTGTAATCTGGTTCTTAAGTGAGCTGTTTTCTTTGTCAACAGTTCCTATATAAGACTTCAAATCAATGAGATCAAATTTTAGGCTTGCAAAACTGTTGAACAATTCATCCCTATCAGAGGTTAATTCTTCGAAATCATCAATCAAGGCACTCATTAGAGAAATAAGTTTTGATTTTGAAAACAGTTCCAGTTTTTCTTTAAGATCAAGTATACTTACCTCAGAATCATTTTCTTCTTCATCTAAGTCTGAATCTCCAAAAGCCATAAATGCAGTTTCATCAACTTTATCTTCATCTGAATTTGATCCCCAAGATGCTATCATTGCATGTTGTTCTTTCCTTTTTGCCTTTTCTTTTGATTCCTTCTCTGCCCTTTCCTTCTTCCATTCTATTTCCCAGACTGGACAGTCTTTGATCTGATGATCAGTTTTGTCACACTTGTAACAACCATTTGGATTGTCATTGGATCGTCTCTTAACACCTGTTCTTTTCTTCTTCTTGAAGAATTTGCTGAAGTTTTTGGTTATGAAGGCAACTTGCTCCTTATCAAGCTCAATTTCTTCATCACTATCAGAAGCTTTTAATGCCAAGAATTTTTCAGGATGTGCTTGTTCTTTCGTTCCATCAACTTCCATCTCATAAGTTCTAAGGTTTCCAACTAACTCATCCAAGGTTATTCCAGCAAGATCATTGTTTGCTTCCCTGATTGTTGTTACCTTAACATTCCATTTTGACTTAGGTAATACTCTTAATACCTTCTCAACTTGTTGTTCCTCAGAAATTACTTTTCCCAGGGAAGTAAGTTCATTGATTAAGGTGGTAAGCCTTGTCATCATCTCATGCAGGGATTTCTTCTCCCTCATCTTGAAAGCCTCATACTCAGTAAAAAGGAGAGAAATCCTAAATTTTCTTACTTGAGAAGTGCCTTCATGAGCACTCACCAGTGCATCCCAGATCTGTTTAACAGTAGTGCAGGTTGATATCCTGTTATATTCAGCTGGTCCTAAGCCAAAAACTAGGATATTTTTTTTCTTTACATTTTTCTTCAAGGCCAACAAGTCATCAGGGGTAAACTCACTTCTCACCTTTTTGACTTGTTTCCCATCAACTAACTTCATTGGAATAGTAGGACCTTCAGTGATCCTGTCCCATAACTCATCGTCTTCTCCTTGAATGAACATCTCCATCCTTGCTTTCCACCAGATAAAGTGAGTGCCATCAAAGAGTGGAGGTCTAGTAGTTGACTGTCCTTCACTGTGACCAGTAGGAGGTGCGGAATTCATCATGTTGATCTTTTCTTAGGTGCTAGCCTTATTTAAGAGAACCTGCTCTGATACCACTTGTTAAAGTATGAGCCCTACCTATTTCTCGATTCTAATGTTTTCCTATCTGTGGAACAGGTAAGTAAACGCAGTTCGCAGAAGAGAAATCTGAACATAGTATTTTTACGTGGAAAACACCCGGCTCAAGAAAGGTGTAAAAAATCACGACCTGTACCTCTACAGGATTTAATCCCAACTTCACTAAAAACTATTGATCCTCAACAATCAAACAATTACAAGTCTTCTTGTAACTTAGGAATTAAAACTTCTAATTCCTATCACTACAAAAACACTAATCTCACCCAAGATTAGTGTTCTCAAATCTTCGAGTTTCCCAACTTAAAGAAAAATACTTCTATCTCAGTTTATTGATCACTGAGTACAAGAACTATGACTCGTTACAATTAATAGAACCAACCTATTACAACTGATCTACGACTTAAGACGTATAGATTAGTTTCTTCTTCTTCAACTGGATGAACTTGATTGCTTGATTGTTGACTATCTCTTTTATGCGCAGACTGCTTTGATGTTTTTCCTTGTATTTATAGCAACCCTAATTGAAACCTTCAGTTGATCTCCTTTCCTTACTTGAATTAAATTTTCTTTTCCGTCTTTTAATTTCTGCCGCCTTTCCTTGTTTCCTAGTTTGATTGGACTGCCTTGATATCCTTCCTATCTTGACTTGGATTGCCTTCACTCTTTTGGATTTGAACTTGTTTCTTCTTTATCAGCTTGACTTGTAAATAACTTTGCTCCAACATCCTGTCCGCCTTGTAGGATATTCATGCTAATCAATCGATAGTAGTAGATTCACTTGTGTGGAACATGTTGCATGGAACATGTTGTTGATTCTATAGAGGTTTGATTCTAATAAAAGAACACAATGATTATTAGTTATCATGATTTATTCATGCTTTCTTTTTTAAAAGTCAATTCAAATTCTGATAATTTGAATGTCGTTGCTTCCGGGATTGCCCGAATCAAATAACACCTCCGTCATTGACGATGAAAATTATATTCAACATGAATTGTCGAATTATTCCACAAAGGGAATAATATTAATTAAACTTCAATCGTGAACACGTCTTTACTTGTGTCCCTTCAGCGAAAGTTTTAATGTTCAAGCATATAAGAATTCAAGAAAAGAATATATAACATTAAAATTATAGTAGCATTACAGATTTATGTTAAAGTTTGAATAGATTGAGGGTTAAAATTCTAGTATATACTACTATAATAGTTAAGTTTCAAGATCTTGCAAAGTTGCAGTTATGTGCATTCTATAGAATTCTGCATTATGTGCAACGCATACGTGACCTTTATGGAAGAATAGAAAAAATTACACTTGCCTTCTCATAAGATTATATTAAAACGATTTAGTTCTATCCGTTTATCCGATTTTCAATAAACAACACCCCTATTGTGCACCACAATTTTTGGTTTTCCATCCGGTGTCTGCTGCCCGCATTGGAGCCCCGATTAATCCGGATCACGCGTTGCAGGACCCATTAAGATGGCAACGCTCCAACAGAGTTTTCACCATACCCAGGGTCGAACCCTCGACCTATGGTTAAGGGTGGAGCAGCCCCATCCACGGCACCACAACCCATGTTGGTCATTGAGTTTGAGTCTATGAGTTTATAATTTGTATTCATATGGAGTATTGTGTAATTTTATTGTCTGTGTAATTTTATTGTCATGATGTTTCGATTGTAATTTTTAATTTTCGAGAGAGCTAGTCACGAGAGACAAACTTAGCAATCATTTCACTTACCATCATCGACGGACGGAATTTTTCCTTATAAGGTCCGAAATATGAAGGGAAAAAAAACACATGAACAAGTCTTAGGAAGTAAAAATTCTTAAACTTCAAATTGTGAATTCACTATTATTTCTGCCCCTTCAAGGAATGTTTTATGTTGAAGCAAGTAAGAATTCAAGAAAAATATAACATGAAAATTAGTCGCATTATAGATTTATGTTATAGTTTTGATAGATTTAAGGTTAAAATTCTTAGAGAATATAGTATATACTACCATAATAACCACAAGGGTTGGTGTGGTGGTTCAGCACCTCACCCCTTAAGCAAGAGGTTGGGGGTTCGATCCCCACCTCTGGTGAATGGAGAAAACTCTGCGGCCAGTTCCCTACCGCTTTGTGCGCTGACCGTGGAATGGAGGATTAGTCTCAACTCAGTCTCCTCATATATAGTTGAGTCTATGAGCTCTTAATTTTAATGCATATGTAGTACTGTGTACGTACTTTCTCGTCATTGTGTTTTTTATTTGAATTTTTGTGTTAACTGATTTCCAACAACACGAGCTCTAGCAAGTGTATGTATCATGCAGCCAAGCAGCAAGTTGTGCTAAGTGAACATTAGAACAATAACAATATACCCAATGTAAATTCATTTAATCCCACAAGCGGGTTCTGGAAAGGGTGGTGTGTTTACAGTCTTAAGCCTACCTTGAGAAGGTAGAAAAGTTACTTCCGATAGATCCCGGGCTCAAGTAAATCACATAGCAAAGTGGACAAATTATCTTCTTCAATGCATGCATCTTAAAGCAGTGTAGAAAATCCAAGTGAAGGAAACAAGGACAAGAACCTCAACATTGTTCTTAGGTGGCAAAAGATGACAAAAAGGCCACCAACTGCAACAGAAGCTGAGTCTTGGCAAATCTTGTGACTTTGAAGCTCATTCAAACAAGAATATTTTTTTCGCGTAATCGTGGTGTTAAGGCCAGCTTGTAAGCACTCGTCTAATTCTACAAGGTACATGCAATCTCACACAAGGACGTAACTCTATCCATTGAGTCTTTGGCTGATCATTTATGACAATTAATCATTAAGTAGAGAAGCAAATGCTGCAGCAGTGAAACAGAAAGGATAGCAGACAAAAAAGGTAAACAACAAAGTTACTACTTTGAAGTCCACAGTATTCAACAGAAAGTGAACAATGTTGACTTGAAAAAATCGCAGAAACTATCATTGGTTTCAAGTCCTTTTCAACATAGTTTAATGGAAGCGATGATAAGCTATCACACAACATATCCAGTTCCACACATAACCGATTGACGAAGGATAGAATGTACGGAAACCTTATCCTACCTCCATGGGGTAGAGAGATTATTTCCGAAAAAACCCCGAACTCAGCACAAATATTACACAAAACAGGAGAGTAGAAAAGCTGAGAAATATAAACAGCAAAAATAGTAAAAATAACTAAAAAGTTGCTCATGTTACTCAACAATAATGAAAATTACAAAGTTTCATGTACATTCTTTACAATTTTGAGTCATATTTACCTCTTCTGATCAATAAAGAATCCGATCACTATTTACTACAAGAAATATCCACCTATTCCAAAACCCTATTTTAGCTACAGTAAAGTATATACTTTCTAAACTTTATAGTACTAAAACATATTAACAAAGGAGAAAACTTTATAAACTTTTTGCTCAACGGAACAATGCATCAAGATTGTCGTTATTGGAACCATCTTGAAAGAGCGCTACGAGGTCTTCTCCCATAACAGACTCATCATCGTTATTATTCTGAGTATTTTCTCCCCCGGCATTACCATTTCCCTCAGCATTATTGTTCTCATTGGCCTGTTCTCCCCCCAACACATTACCCATGTCATTTGCCACAACATTGTCGTTGTTTTCATTAGTCTGTTCTCCCCACAACACATTACCCATATCAAAATCATCGTTTGCCCAAATATTGTCGTTGTTCTCGTTAGCCTGTTCTCCCCACAACACATTACCCATATCAAAATCATCGTTTGCCCAAACATTGTTGTTGTTCTCGTTAGCCTGTTCTCCCGGCCACAACACATTATCCATGTCAAAATCATCATTTGGCAAAACATTGTTGTAGTTCTCATTAGCCTGTTCTCCCGGCCACAACACATTACCCAGATCAAAAATATCATCATTTGCCAAAACATTGTCGTTGTTCTCAATAGTATTTTCAACCCCCACATTGTTGTTGTTCACTTCATCAACATTAGTTTGCACGAATTCATCTTCTGCCCGTAAAGATTCCTCCTTCCTTTCATTTCCAACCTCCTCTACTTCATCAGAAGAAGAAGAAATTTCAATGTACTCAACATCGTCCTTCTTCTTGAAAAAAGGTGACAATAAATAGTTGCCTTGTGTACCCAAAGTAAAGAAATCAGAGCAAATATACTCACCTTTATCCGTCACCTCGGGTGGCGGAGATGGGCCTATAATCGGCAGTGCTTGCCATTCTCTTTTACATTTCTCATTCGGACACCGCAAAGAACAACCTTTGTAATCCTTCAAAAACTCATACATATGGTAACAGTAAGGACACCTAGACCAAAATGTATTCCTGGTCGGGTTCGAAGAGGTTGCACCTGATTCATCATCTAAACGGGTCCTCTTTGTCGGGTTAGAAGAGCTTGCACCTGATCCATCATCTAAACGGATCTTCTCCATCTGGTTCAAAAAGTTCCCTCCTTTTTTCATGGCCACGATAGGAATCGTTTCACAAGTGCTCGCACCACCATCTCCCAAACTGCTCATCGGGGTCCTACTTGATAAGGTCCAACCCCCATCAGCCAAACGGATCACCCGGGTCGGGTTTGAAAAGTTCTCCAAACGGGTCTGGAACGGAGTAGGGTTAGCAGAGCTCCCAGCCCCATCATCCAAACGGATCTGGATCGTAGTCGGGTTAGGAGACCTCCCACGACCATCATCCAAACGGGTCATTCCGCTCGAGTTCAAAATGCTCTGAAGCAATCCATCATTCAAATGGGTCGGGTTCAACATGCTCTCAAGCAACCCGTCATTTGAACGGGTCGGGTTCAACATGCTCTCAAGCAACCCATCATTTGAACGGGTCGGGTTCAACATGCTCTGAAGCAATCCATCATTCAAATGGGTCGGGTTCAACATGCTCTCAAGCAACCCGTCATTTGAACGGGTCGGGTTCAACATGCTCTCAAGCAACCCGTCATTTGAACGGGTCGGATTCAACATGCTCTCAAGCAACCCGTCATTTGAACGGGTCGGATTCAACATGCTCTCAAGCAACCCGTCATTTGAACGGGTCGGGTTCAACATGCTCTCAAGCAACCCATCATTTGAACGGGTCGGGTTCAACATGCTCTGTAGCAACCCATCATTAGAATGGTCCATCTGCATCTGGTTCAAAAAGTTCCCTCCTATTTCCATAGTATTCAACCCATCTCCAAACCCGGACATCTCCGACAAGTCGAAAAAGCTCGCACTTTCCAACGTACCCTCACCACCCATCGGGTTCATACTCGCAGACCTCCCATCATTTACTGCATTCCTCAACTCATCATAAAACCGAACCTTATCACTCGGATTCGCTAGAACTCCGTAAGCTCTCATTACAAACATAAAAGCCTCATTAGCCAAACGAGAATAATCTCTCGTATTCGATCTCAACAACTCCATCAAACTCTTAAAATTGTTCAACATAACTGGTTGATCATCACTGTAGTTTGGAACGTTAAGGATAGCATAGTAATTCGGCTGTCCGTTAATGCTCTCAGGGAGCATTAATATATCAGTGATCGCGATTATTTCTAGTACCTCAGAGTGATTTGGATCGATTTCTCTGGCTCTAATGGCGTATTGACGACATTCTTGAAACATTCGTAGAACAAGAAAGCTTTTAGATAAATTCAAATAATGTTGGAACTGCGGATTCATAATTATTGTTTGTTTGTTTTTTGTTGTAAAGAGTTTGTTTGTTGTTTTGTTGTAGTAAAGAATGAAATGAAAGTGATGAAAAGGTGGCATATATAAAGTCGTTTGTTTTGAAAAGGTGGGAAAAAGGACACAATTGGAATTTTTTGAATTTTTTTATCATGGATGATTTTGCATATGGGCAAAATTGGAAATTTCTTAATTCTTTTTGTTTCATGGATGATTTTGGATATGGGCAAAATTTAAAAATAAATAGTTTTTTTTTTATGAGTGATTTTGAATATGGATAAAATTGGAAATTTGTTGATTTCTGTAAAGGGTTTATTTTGTATTTCTATTGTTTTATTTTATTTGGTTCTATTAACCTAGCACGTTTCGAAAAATAATAATAATTAGAGGTGAAAAAGCGACAAAATTGGAAAAATATTAATTTTTTAGTTTTATGGATGATTTTGGATCGATATGGACAAAATTGGAATTTTTTTATCTTTATAAAGGGTTTATTTTGTATTTCCGTTGTTTCATTTTACTAGTTTATGTTAACCTAGCACGCCTCATAAGATATTGATAATTAGAGGTGTATTTTATTAAACTAACATTATTAATTATGCTTTTACTCTAATTTTATTTCTACTACTACTTCATGTAATTATTTAGTACTAATAAAAATAACACTACTTCCTTTGTCGGATATAGAAGTGCTTGCAGAGCTACGTGAATTCAACAATGTTTTTGTAAAGGGCAAAAAGAAAAGGTCTCGAGATAATAAGGATCCTTGGAAGAAAAGATCAAATAACTAATCTCAGTATAAGCTATTCTACATTTTGAAATAATTCTTTTTGAAATATATGTACAAGATTAAATTGGAAATTGAATAAATTTTTCAAGGGTCTATTTTGGAATACTTATTTTTACATTTTGAGATTGTTAATATTGGATATTAAGTAATGGGAAATGAGAAAGGATTATTTAGATAAGGGCATGTTTATTTGGTGTATAAATAAAATTAAAATGGAAATTCAATAAATCATTTATTATTTATCAACTAATAAAAGATTAGTTTGACTATAAAAAGGAGATAAATTGGAATACTTATTTTTACATTTTGAGATGCTTCAAATTTGGACATTAAGTAATTGGGAATGAATTATTTAGATAAGGACATATTTATTTTGTGTATGAATGATTTATCAACTAATGAAGAATTAGTTTGATTACTGTAAAATGAAGATAAATTGGAGTACTTATTTTTACACTTTGGAATGTTCAAATTTGGACATTAAGTAATTGTAAATGGATTATTTAGTTAATGAGATATATTTATTTTGTGTATATATAAAATTAAATTGGAAATTCAGTAAATCATTTTTCATTTATCACTTATCAATTAATAAAGGATTAGGTTGATTATTGTAAAAAAAAAAAAAAAAGATAAATTGAAGTACTTATTTACATTTTGAGATGTTTCGAATTCGAACATTAAGTAGTAATTGGGAACGGATTATTCAAATAAGGACATATTTATTTTGTGAATATATAAAATTTAATTGGAAATTTGATAAATCATTTTTTATTTATCATTTATCAACTAATAAAGGATTAGTTTGATTACTCTAAAAGGGAGATAAATTGAAGTACTTATTTTACATTTTGAGATGTTTCAAATTTGAACATTAGTAATTGGAAATGGATTATTTTAAATAAGGACATATATTTATTTTGTGTATATATAAAATTAAATTGGAAATTCAATAAAGAATTTTTTCCTTTATTATTTATCAACTAATAAAGGATTAGTTTGACTATTTTAAAAGGAGATTGAAAGAATTTTGACTCAAATTTTATTAAGTATCCTCATCATATTAACGTAAGAAAAATTACAATCTATAATATTTTTTGTCTTGTAGTCAAACATCTAAATTTTAAATTAAAAATACTAAATTAATCTACTCTAATTTAGCTTGAACTCTAATCAAATTGATTTTCATAAAGTAAAATATGACAAGAAAAATTAAACGGGATGAGTTTTTTTAACATTTTGAGATGTTTCAAATATGAAAATACTTTTTTTCTTTTGAAATTTAAAAGTTTAGTATTATTGTCATTGGATTCGTTCCTTTTTATTGGTTCAGTGTGTATTTTGTAATTTCTTTAAGAAAGTATTAATTATGTATTTATTTTATTAAATTTTGCAAAACTGTTGTATTTTGAATATCTTAATTTGAGTATTAATATTTCAAAAAGTTTGAAAATAATGCTTAAAGATAAGATGTTTTTTGAAAATTTAAAACTATTTTGAAGAAGTAGTTCTTCAAAATAAATGTACAGTTCGAAATAATTGTACTATTTTTGTCATGAATTTCTAAACCGAGGTTTATTTTAAGATAAATTAACTTTTTTTCTATAGCGACACTTACTTTGAGACGGAGAGGATACACAATAAAGAAGAGAACATTATTTGCTAAATTCTGCTATATGGAAGTTTCACATAATTCATTTAAACATTACATGGTATATCAAACACATTATTGAAGTATCAATGCAATGGAAATGTTTTACAAAATTTAGTTTAAGATAATTAATGTAAAATCCAGCTAATTTTAAGTAAATAACTATGAGAGTAAACATGGTAGCTCACCAAAGTGTTAAAAGACTAAGTTGCTCGTACTCTTTAAAAATGTTGTCACGCTCGTATCAGATTCTTCAAAATACACTATTAGATAGGTTGTTTTTTAAATACACTATTAGTATCTTTTTGCAAAATCTCAACAATAATTAATCAAAAACAGTTTATCTTCATCATGATATTAAGTTAAAAGTGGAGCTATATATGCTCTTTTACTAATTCAAGTCCAATAATCACTTTAGTTTAGTTTGATGCATTGACTTAGTAATAATATTTAGACTTATTAGGTGTTTATATCATCAATATTTAATTTCTAGTAATTAGCCAATTAGGTTTCACATTTTATATTCCTTGAAGTCCTAATTATTTAACGAAAGCTCATTTTTTCTCATATTTTTGGTTCTTGATTAGACTGCTATAATTTTTGTTGTATAATACTCGTTATTTCACATTGTTTTGTTGTTGTTATTGCTATCATATTGTATTCCGGTTTGCAAATTATTTGGTAGGCTTTATTTAAACTAAGGATCTATTGGAAATAGTTTTCCTATCTCTACGAAGTATGGGTGACAATTGAATAACATGCTATTATTGACTCATAAATATTGAAAAATATAGTAACATCCACTACACACATAAAATCAAAGAAACAATAGCATGCACGATATGGTGAAGTTGAACTAGTGATCTTTTTATCAACGTGTTAATTTATCAATTTGAATTATAGCTCATCGACTGTTTAAATAATGCTTTGTAATTATGATAATCCAAGATACGGAGTAGATGTGTTAGGTTTTTAAGAGGTGTGAATGAAAAATGGATAGATATTTTTTTGAAAAAAACACCAAGAAAAAAGTTGTAATTTGAATAGGCACATATGTTCACTTTGAATTGCTATGACCTTTCCGATACATTATGACTTTTTCGAAAAGTTACACTTTTCTCGAAGGATTGCAACTTCGCAAAGAGTTGTATCTTTTCGAAAAGGTGTGCCTTTTTGAACCAGAAGTTGAACTAATGAAACCACATGCACGATACAGTGAAGTTGAACTAATGATCTGTTTATTCAACGTGTTAATATAACAATTTGAACCACATCTCATCGACCAATTAAATAATGCATTGTAATTATGACAATCCAAGATAGAAATGTTGGGTGTGTTTTTCCAAAAAGACACAAAGAGAAATAATGAAATTTGAATAGGCACTTGTTCACTTTAGATTATTGTGACCTTTTCAAAAGATTGTAACTTTTCTAAAGAATTGCTCTTTACGAAGAGTTGCATCTTTTCGAAGAGGTGCACCTTTCCGAATCATTGTTATTTTTCTGAAACAACAAATTGATGGCTATACAAATATATACACTTTTTGGATGATTGTGACTTTTCCGAAAAGGTACACCTTTATGAAGAGTTGCATCGTTTCAAAGAGGTGCACTTTTTTGAACAATCGCATCTCTTCTGAAGCAACACCTTTGCTGGCTACATATACCTATTGAATCCTCAAATTTTCCATACAAATGTTCCAATCGTGTTGTGTGATTTACTACCGTTGATTGAGTTCGTTGTTCATGGCCGTATTCTTCTAGCAATGTCCTAGTCTTCGTTTCTCTAAGAAAAGAAAGGAACAAATTGAGCAGTTGCATTCATATCATCACATTTTGAGTCGAGGGTCTATCGGAAACCTCGTTACTAAAAGTGTAAAGGTAATCGTACATTTTACCCTCCCCGGAAGTTCAACTTCTGGGATAACACTGGTTCCGTTGTTGTTGTTGTTATTCATATAATCACTTTCTGTATTCCCAAATTGAGTATGAACAAATCTACATTATGTATCCAATCCAAGTTGATAAAAAGGGCAAAAGAACAAAAGGAACACAACATTTTACAAGAGCCTCTAAAAGTTAGAAGGTATGTTCGACAGATTTAAACAGCCACATACATTATATTCAAGCGAAAATCGCAAGAAAATAGATTTGAACTAATAACTAAAAATCTACAGCTCAATGTTCTCGCTTTCCCCGGTCAACCATTTTGGCCGCTGAACAGGAAAAATTAATCGTTTACTGTCAAAAATGTTTTGGTTGAAGTGTGGAAGACTACAGTGAAAGCGAGCTTTTGGCGTAGCATGCTTTATTCTGATCCACAACTTCCTCGGAATGTATAAATCACCTTAAAGGCTAAAGCAACTAGCATACCTCGCGATGGAGAAATACTTGGATCGGGTTAGCTGACTATGTCTGTATGACTCTGCAACCTCTCTCGGTATACCAAGACCAGACAGATATAGAACATAGTCGCAGACACAAACGGTTGTAGCACAAACGTATAAGAACATGAACAAAGAATGACACACTCTTAATAAAGCAAAACATATACACATGTATCCTGATTCAACTTTTTGGTGACACTTACTTGGGAGAAAATACACTCCAAACGAATAAATGATTTCTCATTAGCAGCAACACAATTGTGTAAGCTATCAAAAGAATGGAATTCAAACCCAACGGAACCAGACAAGGAAAACCAAGTGTCCTCTTGAGCAACGAGTCAATGTTGCCGTCCTGGGAAATTATGAAACCACTTGTGTCCTTCACAGAATTGTACATCACCATGCTAAGGAGGTATAACATTGGTGAAGCATATGTAATGATGAACATTAAGACGCCAGAAAGTACAGTTGAGTGGTTCAAGACACCCTGGCAATCAAATCAACGGGGAACATCAGATTCTATATGGATATTTCCAGTATGAAGCATACAGAAACTTTAGCATGAAACACACTACTAGAGATTTTTGTGCAAGAGACTTACAATAAAAGCCCCAGCAACATCGATTGTAGCTAGGGTGTTGGTGTTGCCGAGACCAAAATGGCCTGCCATTCCCATATAATAAAGTGCAGCTACCTGACACGGGAAAAGGAGAAAAATAAGACTTGTGAAACTATGGAGTTGATGTTACCATCATCTGAGGAAAGGATATTTTTCCTGCATTAGTACAAAAACAAACTGAGAATGAACGAGCACCCAAGGGTGTGGCCTAGTGGACTCGTGGGAGGTGGCAGGTATTTAGTGGATTTAGTCGAGGTGCACAAAAGCTGGTCCGGAAACCATGGATTTCAAAAAACAAATTGAGGATGAATGAAGATATTAGTTGAATTTCGTAGTATGGAGACTACAAGCATCATCGTGGTCATTTTCATCAAATGAAATTTGCCGCCTTCTTTTCTCTCCTTTTTTTTCTTTTTGGGAAATATTTTATTTGGTAATATTGAGTGTTGTTTTCCTTTCTTTTCTTTTAGGCATATGGTGATTTTCATCAAATGAAGATGCTTATTTTAAGAACAAGTTAGGTCATCTAGGACATTACAACTTGCTCGTGTATTTCAAAGACATAGACACGGTAAATTTTTAAAAAAAGAAACATAGAATCAAAAGAACTTGGATGAATACTTCAAAGATCCGACTGACCTCAACGAACTGCCTGAGATGCTGGTTGGAACCAGAAAAATACCAAACGTTAGCTAGTACTTGCAGGAAGAGAAATAGTACAGGCATTGAGTTCACGGGCTGCTGCAACAATAGCTGTAAAAGAGACCAATAATATACGTAACTCAAGCCAATCACATATGCAGAATCCTTAAAACATAAACCCCAAGCCTTTCTTTGGACATCATCCACAGAACGCGTACGATTTGGGAAAGGTATATACCGTGGCACAGCAACAAGAATAGCCGTTGAACAGAAACCTAGAACTGCATAAATTATTTGCGCCATTAAAGTAGCATCATAACTACCTGTACTGAATGCAACATCTTGATATTTAGTGATATAATGTAAAACCAACCACCCTGGGAACAAGTGCATCAAGGAAATCACGGTCATAAAGTTCCTTTTTGACCGTCGGGACCACATAAGAGAAACTAAGCTAATGTTGATTAGGATGATCACTGAAACCAACTGGAACAATTTTATGTAAGTGCTTCCCATTTGCTCTAACCATTTTGAAATGTCGGGAAGATTAGTCCAATTAACACCACCTTGATGCCATCCTCTCAAAATTCTCCCAGAAATGAGAATCACAAGAATTGAGCAAATCTGGATATAGTTATTCGTCTTTGAACCCACAGTAGCACTTGTATTTTTCTCTGTCCTCGTTACAATATGCTGCATTAGTTTTCGGAAAGATAGCAAATAAAGCGAGGATGTCATGAAATGCCATATGTACTGCTCTTCCTCCACCAGAGAACTGGATCCCATGCTTATGACGACAACAACGATTACCACAAGAATAAAAATATCATCCAAATGCCACCTGCTCAGGTCATTATTGACACTTGAAAACTGCTTATTCTGCTCAGAGAAAACTTGCTTTCCTAGAAGAAACAGAAGGCTCAGCAGTATCAAGCATGAAACGAGCATAGCTGCTACTCCAACTATAAGTCGGCCAATAGGTTTCTGAAAAATGTTGAATAAAAATTATAGGAATATTGCAAATGGAACGTTCTTCTCTATTTCTTTCTAGAAATGCAAAATAAACTTTTATAAGATTGAACTCACGTCAGTTGCTCTATGAGATAGCCACTCACTTGCAGTTCTTAAGAAATTATGATATGCCATAAGAGTACTATGACAATTGTCCTCACAATCAGATCTACACAAAATATGAGGAGAAAGCAACACAAGAATTAGCATTTCTCCAAATAAAAGTTCTGAGGAAAAATTTGTCAAATTGGTGATTACAAACCGTCAACCACCTTTTCTCTTCCCTAGATTTCCAAGATCTGTGAAGCTCTGCAGCCCTCATATACAAACAACAAAAGTTCTCTTCCAGACTACTGTAACCTCTTGTCCTTTCGGATTTATCATCCCAGAAGTCGTCGCATAAGAAGTCTTCACATACTAAACCAGGTAATTGCGCTTGAAGTAGCCTAAGCAATTGCCAGGAATTCAACTCCAATAACCTGAGTTGTTGGTCAACTGAAATACTTGAAGAAATGAAAGAGGAACATGACCAACTTTATAACGGCATATATAGTTCAAAAAAGACGGAATACATGATTTTGACAAGATGGTCACAAAAAATTACAGGACCGAAAATAATATATCTAGATTACTCTATATGCTGCTATTTATGTATTCCAATTCATAGAAAGTGCGCTGCCACAACATAACCGAATCAGGATATTCATTTGAGCGTAATTTTAACTTGTCAGACTTGAGCTCCAAGACTAGTGAGAATTCCAACCATTCCCATTTGCCTGAGCCTAGCCAAGGTGCTCCAACGATAAGTTGTTAGGAGTCAAAGTATAACCTCAATATTTAGACGTCATAATATTGGAAATGCATATTTCAGTTTGATCCGTCGTGAAGCCCATTTCATCTGAAGAACTTCACTCCCAAATGAACTGGCATTCACTCTCATGAGCCATCAAGGACAAATCTCAATCTCAGACTTAATTAAGACCCCAAAAATTGTCCAATCTAGTTCCAGCGTTAAATAAAAGGGATGGCAAACTCTAAAAGTGAGTTTTTTTTGTGTGGGAAACTGCATAGAGCAGTCCTCAGTTCCCTTTTCTAGTCAAAAATCAAGATAACAACAACTGATAATTCCCGGAACCAAAAGGCATATGTATAAACTGGAATTCTCTGAAAATCTTCAAAAACTGTGAAGAACATAGGAGAAGCACCCCATGTAAAACTGAATTAGATCATTATCAACCAAACTAGATTAAGTTGCCTTTAACTCCCATGATTAAACATGATCCCATCTCAACATCACAGTTCAATCAACTACAGCCAAGAAAATGCAGTCGAAGTATATTAAATAAGCATAGAACGAGTATGGTAAAGTGGAAACCATTCAGAAATCTTGACTAGTAATTGGATGAATTACAGGTGACTTGAACAATTGTGCTCTGTGCAAGAAACTCTCATTTTTTGTTCTCATATACAGAAAAAACAAGATGAAGAAAAATGCAGAATTTAATTCCTACTTCATGCCTAACTTGTGGGCGCAGGTTCCACAGATTCTCCTATCCGTGCCGTCAAAGGTGGGCTTAGGCCCTGAACCGAGGCACAAAATGTTCTGAGCGCTTCACCTCACTTAATGTGTGGTTCAGGGTCGTCATCAAGGTCTAAGGCCTACTTTCCCTTTGCCAATGAGCCTCTTCTGAAGAGGCAACGCTAAACAATTGATATTTCAATTTATCGTAATTTTTTTCAGTATCTTTGTTCATACATTTGTCATTCATGCCTATAATTATTAGTCTTGGACCCTGGGTATAGAGAAAACTCTGTTGGGAGCGCTGCCACCTTAATGGGCCCTGCAACGCGCGATCCGGATTAGTCGGGGCTCCAATGCGGGCACCGGACACCAGATGGGAAATCAAAAAAAAATAATTATTAGTCTTGGACTAAACATGTAAATTTGTACTTCTCCTTCCTTTGCTTCTTTTTTCACTAAAGCCCACGCTTTATTTGCACTTTCCGCATAAAGCCCAATGGACCTTAAAGCCTTTTTTGCGCTTTTTACTTTTGATAACAGTTTCCTACTTAGATAGTCATCATCACTATGTACACATATTCTGACACTTGTCTTTCACAATTATCACCACAATATCAACATTCTAATTTCTATATGGCTCAGAATTAACAACATAAGCTACCAAATCAGACCTGTTAATGATTTGAAAGTTTCTCTCATCAACATGCCAACATTGTTCTTTGGTATCGGAACACCAAAAAGAAGAGCTAATGTTGAAGCAAGGTCAACCTGAAACACCAGATTTATTACTAATTAATTAATAAATGAAAATGCTGATGATTGAACCAATCTTATCAGTGTCAAATAAGGAAACACGGCAACTACTATCAAAGATACTTTATAAAAATAAAATAAAAACCTCCTACAACATTCAATTAAGGCTATGGCAAAAAGTCACTACTTATGAACTTACTTTTAATAACACTCATATTTCAAGTTTTATTTCGAAAGAACTTCAGACCAAACTTATTCTAGAAACTCTTTTATTCCGATTTTTACTTTGAAAAGCCAATATTGCATGGTTTTGCATTAACTCCCATGCAGAACATGGGTGAAACACTAGCTATATTTAGAGACTTTCAGCCAATTTGGCTGTTTCTTTTTAAAGCACACTAATCAGAATGGAGGTACTGCTGCAACTTTAACACCTAGCACCTATGTTGCTCGAACTCTTCAAAAATGTCGACTGGTGTTTTTGGAGAATCAAAAACTGGTTTGGCTACATTTTTGGAGAGTCTGAGCAACATCGCTTAGCACAAATACTGTTTCTTGCAGAGAGCTGAGACACACAAATGATAAGAAATACCGAGTCCAATTTCCACCAATGAAATAATCTGTTAAAAGCTGATCAACAATAAAATTCATAGTCACATACCTGGTTGGCTGTATTAGGGGTGCCTGTTCCAAAATCAGCAGGACCAATAAAAAGTGCCAAAGAGTCGGTTTCCTCAAATGTTGATCCTCCATGATTTCCATTTTCGGTCATTCCATGGTCACTTACTACCAGCTGCGGAGGGTGCACCATAACAAGACAAGGGATTATTACAGTCGGAATATTGAAATATGATGTTTGTTGAGTAATCAAATGATATCTTCACAAACTAGAGAAGTATGATGCCACAAACACTTGCTCCACCATTCAATAGGAATATCAGGTAATGTGTCATATGACGCATATTAAATGTTAAAAAGAAACTAAGAAATAATACTTCAAATTTGATGAAGAAGTAGGTCAATATTGTTAAACCCTAAAGCTAGGGGCTTCGCTCGCTTAGGCAATGGTTAAGAGCAAGCATCAACATGCTAAGGAATGAGCTCAATGCGTATGGGCTCTACTTTGGAGAGAGCGGCACTGAACAATAAATAACCAGCAAAGAGATATATTAACTGCTGAGAAACAATGAATCTACTACTTACAAAGAAAAGGAATTAAAAAATTTAATAGAAGAAAACTAGCCAGACAACCTAAAGTAGAAACTTAACTACTTTATAGCTTGTAAATCAAAATTTTACATCTATTTGAGCTTAATTTATAGCTTTATGTTAACATCTATATTCACTTAATTGTAGTTTTTTCAATTACTTTGTTCACATAACCTTTCATGCCTATATTTTGTGTAAATTACGTTTATACATTTTTTTATCATTGCACTTTTGTTTTACTAAATCTCACACTTCAATGACGCATAAAGTCCCCACAAACTTCGAACATTGTTGCATTTGAAAATATCGATATAGGATTTACATTTCTGTTTCAATGATGTAGGATTTACATTTCTGTTTCAACGATCCAAGATACAGTTATATGTTGTGACATTAGATAAACCGAAGGAATAATAAATGCATAGCACGTGACTCCTCTCCTATAACTGTATCATGAAGAAAACCTGATACACTTTACACAGATCGCTATGCTGAAGCATCTTATTCGGTTAGCTATTGGAAAGGGGAGAAGGAAAAGAAAAAAGGCAAGTGCTCAAATACGTAGCAGCAACAATAGTTCATCAGTTGTTACTACATCTATAACAGGGAAATCCTCCTAGTCCGGAATATCACAGTAACTGCTAGCTTATAGACTAAGATACACAACTCTTGGAGAAAAGGTAGAAGCACAAACCAAGAGGGTCCGTCCTTGATCATTATTATTGGTAGATAAAGAATTTAGATCGATCGTCTTGATCACTTCATCCATCTCCCCAAGTTTGGGGGCCATCAGAACACTGTAATAAACACCCCAAGAAAGTGTTATGAATGTATTATCATCATTTTAATTAGGAAACTCAATACAAAGTAACATGGCAACACCTATTGCGCCCACCAAGATGTCCAACATGATCCAAGCCAAGATAATGAAGAATCTGAAACAGAGCAAGATTGTGTTAAATCAAGTAGTGGAAAACAAAACAGTAACTCCACAGAAAGAACCAGACCATCAGTAACATGTTCATGGACCTCACAAGATGCCCTGTTTAGAATATAACTGACCAAGCGTAAGCCATATTCAGAAAGAAAATGACGTGGACGTTTTGATAGAGAGAGGGACCACTTTCAGCTATTTTGAAACGAAAATGCCGAACACTATATGCAAGATAAAACTTTCTGTAAAATTAATTATAAAAGATCTTGTACTAGAACATCTAGATGTATCTGCTAGTTCAATAATGAATTTCATATATGTAGGAAATAATTATTCTAGAAAAGGGAAGCTGTTCAACAGGTTTACTAGTGTTAGTTGGAATTTGAAACATCAACTGGGAATGCTATGAAAACTGGCAATTAGAATGCAAATATAGTTGTTCAATTGAAGGATGACATAAATGTATGACCTTAGAAAATAAGACTTAGGAATCATGTTGTGAATTTGAGCTCGCAAAGCAGCAGATTCTGGAAACATCCTATGTGAAGATCAGTTCAATATATACTCAAAAAGGAAATTTTTCTACTTCAGCATCTGATTAGTGATAAGAATAGAGACTATCAGTATCGGCAAAAGCACTATGTCCTCACTATGAAGCAAAGCAAGAGTAATGTTTTAGAAGCTGAGGCAAAGCTAAGCGACAAGACTTAGCACTTCGGTCAAAAGCAAAACATGTAATGAAGAGCACTTCACATGCATAGCAAGTTGCCACTTCATGATGCCTTTAAGACTGACAAAGTGAAGCAAGTTCAACGGGGTGTGCTCCATTCACTCACACATGTTAAGGCAAGCCCTTGGGAAGAGAAGCACTTTTCCTCAACTTGAGGCAATCTGGATCTCTCCTTCCAATGCTAACCAAAACTTAGATTGCCTCGGTTCATTGAAGGAAAAACTTTTCATATAAGCTAAAGTTAATTTGCTAGGGATAGGCATTTTCTGCATCACATGTCTAAGTAAATTAACCTTGATGAGTTTACACACACCAATAATGATGAAATGCTGATGAAACCTAGACAAAATTACACAATTACAATGATATGGAGATTTCTCAGTCTGAGTTGGGATTAAGTACAGTAATTACTGCTACTCCTACGTTGTACGACAGAAAGCCAGCAGTTGCTGCCACTGGGTATGCACCTTTTATTCTATCATTTTGAGCAACAACCGTTCTCTATGTTTCCTCTCAAATGATTTTACATGCTAATGTTTTTCCTGACTGCAGTCAGATTATATGGCATATTCATTATAAGGACTAAGCGCATATATACTAGATATTTGCTAACTATTTTTTTTTTAAATCTGTGATGAAGTGTTGCTTGTTAGTGGCTTCCTGCTAAAAATACCCTAGGAGCCTTGCAGCATCGTATTTCCCAAAATTGAGGACCTCTTATTCAACCAAAGCAACACTCAAAAGTCAGGATTGGGCTACATAGGCCAAACCCTGATATTTAAATATCCACAAAATGCAACTTTTTAACTAGTTCTTAGGAAAATATCTTAACAAATAAAGGGACAGATAGATTACCAGAAGATTCCAGTCAGTGCGACTAAGTTCATCAACTAAATGTCGAGAGACATTCTGATCTACTTGGACAGTGTCTTTGACCTGCAGGATAGATTCCATAAGCAGCCTTTTCCTGATGAAATTTCTAATGGGGTTTACTCTGGTATAAGCGTGAACCATATTTACAGAGAAGCAAACTCTTCTGCAGATTCTATAGCCGGCTCCTCCCTTTCTGGTTTGCATGTCTTTCATTCTGAATTGCCTCCTTTGACTCGTGCATGCTTGCATTTAGATAGGTTAGATACTTCTTATATTAGGAGAATTATTGTAAAGGAGTAGTAAGGGAGTGAAACCCCGATCTAATCTTACACGTGCGAGGAAAGTCCTCTGAATAGAGTCCATTGCATCCCACAATAATCGACGGGCAGCCCTCGTACATTTAGCATAAACCTCTGAAAACTCGAAAGTCTGTCCACTCTGAGTGGGCAGAGCCTTATTACCTTATTAATAGGAGGGATGCAAGGAATTGATGCTACGAATGCCATAGCAAGTGAATCAGAATAAGCCCTAGCCCAACTACTGATTGGAAAGGTTTAAATAAGAGTGTGCCTAGCATTTTTCGCTCTCTCTTATTAGAAGAAGAAAGAGGTGTGACCCCACTCAGCTCGAAGAAGTAGCTCTTTTAACTAATCCATACTTTTCCTCTCCAACCAGTCAAGTGGCCCAAGGGCCACCTCAATCTTACTTTGTTTCCGATCCTGCTTCAGATTCTCTTTCAGTTGTGGAAACAAGCCCCTATTCCTATCGGTTGAGTAGCCCAAGCTCCTTAAAGCGTATTATCCCATCTCTTGTGAAAGAAAGAGGTTGATGCACCCAGCTACCCGAAGTAGAGCTTTCTTAGTCCCACCTTTCCTTACTGACATTCCTAGTTTAGATAGCGTATTGAGAATCATGTCAAAATACACCAAGACCTAGTCCCAGGTTTTCTTTCTTCAAGAAAAGGTAGCTTTAAACAACCCGGTTCCAAACACACCAAACAAGCAAGTGACTCCCCTTCCTTAGCGTACCCGTCCATTAAGGCATTCTTCCTTCTTGCGTATGTGCTATAGCTCATAGCTCTAAGCCCCAATTCCTTGGTGAAAAGAGTTGTCGCCTTTAAATCATCAAAAAAAGAAAAGAAGGAACCGCTCGAAAGGGACCACACAACAATGGCTCATAACTAGAAAACATAACAACAATGACTCCTAGCTGCAAAAGAATGGCTCCCAACTGAAAATTTCTCTCGATCACTCTCTAAATGAAAGCCATTTTCCCTTTCGCAAAAAGTCAACTTGGACTTCTTTCCTAAGCGGAGATTTGGACTACATGGACCTAAGCAACCCGCCGACAGGGGCAGCCTTTCACTGTTGGAAACTTTGATTTAGATTGGTAGGATTCTATCTAATCTTTCCTAATTTCGAAATTTCACTCAATCAACATAGTTTCCACACATTTCTTCTCGACTGCCTCTTTTCTAGTCACTTTTGATCAAATCTTTCTTGTGATTTTCTATTCTCTTATGATAAATGGTTTGCTTCATTTGAGCCGTCGTCGCTTAATGCATGTAGGGGGTTGGGGATTTTCCCCCACAACCCCTTTTAAAGGAGAACCAGAAGAACAACAATGAACTCAAAGCTAATGAAGGAGATCTGCAACTGGAACAAGGTAGACGGGATGTTTCCTACCCCTTTCTATTTCGACTTCTTTGAAAGGTGAAAGAGCAAGAATCTAGACCGACTTGCTCTTAAATTAAAAGCAGCAAGAGCAGGTAAGTAGGCTTTTCTCCGCAAGAACAATCTTGACTTTCTTTATACTTTATAATATAAGGCCCTTTAAATGATCGTAAATGGCCTGAAATGTAACGACCAATGAGAGAGGGTTTTTTAGAAAAGAAAGTGTACCAATCCGGAAAACAAAGCAAAAACAACGGCTCCTACATAAATACAATAGAATAGAAATGTTTTCTGTCACTAGAACGGACCACACAAATAATATCTTTCTAGTCGCCTAAAGGAAGTATTCAAAGATAAGATAAGGCTATGCGCACACAAACTAACTTCAGGTATGCAGTTAGTTCTCAAGAGATTCCTTCAGATCTTAGGTGCGACCTTAGGGAGCTTGTTTTGGTAGCTACTCTCTTATAGTTATGTGTCTTGGTTTTCGAGTTCTAGTTTAAGGCAGGGAAGGACGGGACTCACGGGGGTTAGGGGGAGCCTTCCCCCAGGGAAACCTAATAAGACTTATTCTAATACTTGAGTTCAAGCTCCTACTTCGAAGTAAGCCTATGGGTTGTTTCGAAGCTTAGTAGCTAAAGCGTACTTGCGTGTTAAAGGGGGTACGTGGATTTGGGCTACTAAGTGGAACCAGACCATGAAACTTGCCATTTGCACTCTCCTAGGGTGCGATCGTAGGAAGCTCTATTAGCGAATACAATTCCCCGCCCGATAAGAATGATCATGCCCTACTGCTTGGCTTAGAATCAAACTAGCATCAAACTAGCCTATCATGCCCTTTCTTCATTCCTATATAGACCTATATTCCTATGTTCTTCCAATGTTTACTGTATTACTGGGATTCATATTTACTGAACCATATCAAAGAAGCTATTTTCTTTCTGGCTTTTATACCCAGGTATAAAGGGATAGACAGTCTAAGAGAGTGCCAAGAAAGAACACATACCTATCACTTTTGGAAGGTTTGGAACCCTTTACCAAATTCACCAATCTGAAGTGAAGAAGTGATCGATTCCTTAATCTTTAAATTGTGAAAATAATGAAATGGCTGTTTTATTGCCAACCCATCTCTTTCTTTCAATCGGATTCCATGTGTGAAGCATCTATCTCTCTCAGGACCTCACCTTCGTGACCTCTTGATGGAGGAAAGACTGATGTCATGGTTAGCAATCAAATCTGGAATCTCCGACAAAGCATTTGAGATCGGACAATTGTGTAGATGAGAGAGTGGGACGAACCTTGCTCTTAAGGGTCTAAAAAAGACCTGGTTGCTTTCTTTACTGGGAAAGACCAGATCTACGGTCACATTTCAATGAGTGAGCCTTAACCTAGACATTGAACTCCTAGCTCTTGAGCTTATTTACTGTTGAAAAGGGTACTGTTCGTAGCTTGGCCTTTTTCAATTTCCTATTTAGCACTTTGAATTCTTCTGTTGTTCCTGCCTAGCGTTGAGGCCATAGAGCCTCCTTGTAAATAAGTTTGAATTAGAATAAAGTAACGGTTCAGAAGAGCCTATGCAGAAGCCTTTTTTTTCTTCTTCAGCTTGCTTTCCTGCGTCTCTTACGATGGCTTACTTGCTAACGTAACGACCAGAGGTAGGGCGCCTAGTCAGAAAAGCCGTAATCAGGTTACCCGAGATAGAATAGGGCTCAGTGCAATAGTAAATCTAGTAAATATAATAAGAGAAGAATTAGCGTAAGAAAAGCCTAGACTTTCCCTTACCGACGAGTGAGTACCCTTTTTTCTCTTTTTAGTTGAGTTGGTGTTCAATGTGCCCCGTGGGTACAAATAAGATTGAAAGGGTCAACAATCCCTTACTTTAGTAAGCAACCTCAGTTCCCTTACTTGTTAAAGTAAGCAAGTCAACTCTCTTACTTGTTCTTGTAAGCTATTTCTTTCTCGTACTTTAGTAAGTAAGCATGTAAATGACCATCTCTCCGCAGATAAAAGACTAGAGTAGGCCTCATAGAGATGTTGACATCCGGGTTTACTGATCTTGAAAAACTAATGGAGATAAGGTCGATAGCTTGCTTTCTCGTGAAAGTATGGAAGAAGGTTGTTGAGGTAGAGTCCATAGGAAAACTTCTTAAGATGTCTTTGCCCCTGGTTCCTTTTGAAGAACCATAGTAGCCGCAAAGCACCATTCTGCGCACTCCGAATAAAACAGTGAATTTCCATAATTAGTTTCAAAGTGTCTATGAACATTAAAAATATCTTTTCTATGGCTTACAACTTTCATCGCCCTTATATTTAGCTCTCCAAAGAGCAATTCTTCTCAAAAGGTGTTGACCATTCTAAACGTGGCTTCAAAGTTATTCTTTCTAAGCGCGGATTCAGTTGATTAGCTGTGCCACCTTCCTTCTACTAGTTGATTTAAGTGCATCAACCGCAAAGAAAGTGACGACCTATTCTCTAGCAGCAGCAGGGGCAATCCTAAACATCTACACCTTCCATGGGAATTTAGGAAGAATTCCATTTCCTTAAGGAATCAGTCCCAAGAGCGGCTACGACTACGAAAGCAGTTACCCTTCTAACCTTAACACCGGTTACGTCCTTCTTCTGTCATGGGGGATGGGAACCTTGGTAGGAATGTTGGAGGGTTCTCGGCAGGTAGGTTTGATGTAAGCCTTGTTGCCTTGGCATTGGATGATTCAAGACATCCTCGTAAAGGCGCCATCTTTCTTAAGTGACTTTTATAGACCTCTTAAATCTTTCATCAACTGTTGGGTTTTCCCGGGGAACTCACCCTTGGGATTCTGAAATATCTGTTTCTGCTTTTCAGGCACTACCTATCCACCATTTCACTCATCCTATCCATCCTTTCCGCGTAATCCATCTTCAAGCCGCGGCCGAAAGAACTACATTTCACATCCAAACTCGGGGTCCTACCCCTGTTTTTTGCCTTATCGTCGTTACGCTCCTTCCCTTGCCAATGGATTAGAATCTTTTCCAACAACGTCCAGGACTCTATCATCCCAACCCCCCTACGACTGAGGAATCAAACATCAAGAGATAGAATAAGGTAAGAGGCGCTCTAGTTAACTGATAGATAAGGCACCCGCAAGCAGGGACCGAAGACATAGAAAAAGGGAAGACACACCAATCAACCCGAATAGATAGCCAGTGGGAGAATCGGTGCACCCAACCTCAAGATAAGAAGAAAAGGCCGCTTCGCATGCCCTCCCTTTCGGTCGCCTCTTCCCACAAACTTCTTCATTAATATTAATGTAAGCTTCTTTTCAGTTTGAGTTGATTAGTTCTTTTATTTGTTTTCTTAAAACTTACAATAATGTTGCTCTTCTACTTTGTTAATTAATTCCCCACTCTTTCTTGTACATTAATTTACAACTATAACTCGGCTTATTGTTCTCTTACATTGAATATATTTGTTATATAAATGTAGTTTCAAAAGAGAGTGTTATTTTAAGTTCGTAGAAATTCGATTCGATATTTTGGTTTAGATTTTCATTAACTTTGTTACTTTTTCATTTAACAGTGGTTCAAGCTAGTTCGGTACTGTACTATATGCGAGAATGTCATCCTCAAAAAGCAAAACAATTGACAAGAACATAAAGAAGTTGGTAGATACAAGAGAACAAATAAGCAAGCAAGAAAACGATCTTCGAAGTTCTAATATGAAACAAAAAAGTGCGAACAAAAAATACGAAACGACATGTGATCTTTGGAAGTTAAAAGGACAAGAAAGACAAGCGCGAAGACAAATTAGAGAAAAAAGGGGTTCCTAGCAGAATGATATAACCTATTTATTTATTAGTTTTAATTTTAGTTATCAATAAATTGTTTAGATTCTACTAATTAAGTTCAAGCATGTATTTAGATTGCTGGATTTTTTAGATCTATTACTAGCAGTTTCAAGTTTTATATATAT
This sequence comes from Capsicum pubescens, assembly GCA_030864215.1. NCBI lineage: Eukaryota > Viridiplantae > Streptophyta > Magnoliopsida > Solanales > Solanaceae > Capsicum > Capsicum pubescens. Next base: position 293,810,157 of record CM061549.1, read on the forward strand.
ATTTCCATCATTGTCTTTTAATTTATTGTTCTATATTTATTTATTTATTTAGGAGTATTTATTTATCATATATTTAAATATAATATTATTATTCATTAAAAGCAAACAATCTAATAACAGTATCATTATTCCGCTTTCGACTCAAAAAGCAATGATACGAATAAAACTGCTCAATTTGTTCATACTTTGATTTTTGGAAATACAAACTACAAATAGTTCCAATTTTTGGGGAACATATTTTCCGAGGTTAATGAAATATATTTTCCCAGGATAAAACGGTTTACTTCAAAAGAATAATGATATCTCAAATTATGATGAACGGCGAACTCAATCAACGATAGTAAATCATATAAGAAGATTTTAAAGTGCAAGAAGAAGAAACGGCCTATCTTCTCAAGGTAGGGGTAAGGTCGCATACACACCATCCTCTCCAAATCCTGCTTGCGGAATTATTATTGTTCTACTGTTCACTTAGCCGAACTTGTTGCTTGGCTGCAGGATACATTACATGCTCTCACGAAAATAGACAATTACAATCAAACATAATGACGATAAGAGTACACAATACTCCATATTGAATAAAAGTTACGAGTTCATAGACTCAACTCAATGATGAGCATTAATACGAGGTAATTGAGTTACTCGGTACTTGGTCTGATAGTACATAGGTGTTAAAGTATGATCCCTACCTATCTCTCGATTCTAATGTTTGCCTATATGTGGAACAGGTAAGTAAACGCAGTTCGCAGAAGAGAAAGCTGAACACAGTGTTTTTACCACCCAGCTCAAGAAAGGTAGAAAAAACCATGACCTGTACCTCTACAGGATTTAATCCCAACTTCACTAAAAACTCTTGAACCTCAACAATCAAACAATTACAAATCTTCTTGTATCTGAGGAATTAAAACTTCTAATTCCTATCACTACAAAAATACCAATCTCACCTAAGATAAGTGTTCCCAAATCTTCGAGTTCCCCAACTTGAAGACAAATACTTCTATCTCAGTTTATTGATCACTGAGTACAAGAACTATGACTCGTTACAATTAATAGAACCAACCTATTACAACTGATCTACGACTTAAGACGTATAGATTAGGTTCTTCTTCTTCAACTGGACGAACTTGATTGCTTGATTGTTGACTATCTCTTTTATGCGCAGACTGCTTTGATCTTTTTCCTTGTATTTATATAAACCCTAATTGAAACCTTCAGTTGATCTCCTTTCCTTACTTGAATTGGATTGTCTTTTTCGTCTTTTAATTTCTGCCGTCTTTCCTTGTTTCCTAGTTTGAATTGGACTGCCTTGATGTCCTTCCTATCTTGACTTGGATTTCCTTCACTCTTTTGGATTTAAACTTGTTTCTTCTTTATCAGCTTGACTTGTAAATAACTTTGCTCCAACATCCTGTCCGCCTTGTAGGATATTCATGCTAATCAATCGATAGTAGTAGATTCACTTGTGTGGATCATGTTGTGGAACCTGTTTCATTCACTGTGTTCATCATCAAAACTTCAACTGGTTTTCCTAAAAAATTCCCCCTTTTGATGATGGTAAACTCAACACTTCAGTATCCCTTCAATCCTGACATACTCAGTAAAGAACTATGACTAGAAGATTACAGAATGAAACATGGTTAGTGATTGAGTTATAAGTTTTGCATAGTCTATTATTCCCCCTTTTGACATCATCGAAAAAATGATTCAACAAGTGAAAAACCGTTTAATAATTCATGGCCTTTGAGGCAATCACTAAGACAATCAAAATTCAGAGTAATAGAACATGAATACAGCAAGATAAAGCAGTAGCAAAACATATGAAAACAAGTAAGACCATTTCATTCATGATATGACTTATATCAACCAACAGCGCCCTATTAGAAAATAAGTTATTTAAGGAAAGGAACAAAAAGTTGGTCTTGGATATCAGAAGCAAGATCTAAAGGGATGAAGAGGAGAGAATTAGAGAGGTGAGTTTCCTAATCACATCATCATTTTCAGCTCTTTCTCTTTCAGTAGTGAGGTTAGGGAAGCAATTTGATCTTGAAGAATCCCTCTTTCCTCTTCATGAGCGGCTTGTGCTGCCTCCAATGTAGCCTGTGCAGCTTCAACCTCACCCTGTTTATCAGCTAGTGCATTCCTTAGTCTTTGTATAGTATTATTCACATTCCTCATGGAACCAGGTAGCATCATGTGATTCATACTTCCTATGATATTTTTCACAGTCTGTGAAGACCATACTTGAACAGGTACCCTAAACTCCTCAAGGATAGGGGTAAGACAGAATTCATAAGGAAGGGCATGCCCATTTTTCTCCTTGATGAGCACCCTTTGCATGTGCTTCAGAATAAGTCTAGGTAAATCAATTCTTACTTCAGTATCTAACAGTTCCATGAGAGTGAGATCTAAAAAACTAGTCGCGTTCCTTCTCTCCTTCCTAGGAATGATCATCTTGTGTACTACATCAAAATAGAGCTGATGGAGGGGGGACATCTCTCTCTTAAAAACCCTTTGATGATGAATCAGATGAGGATTCCCAGAGAACTTTCTACAAATTTCAAGAGCAGAAGTAAGGTTGTCCAAGGGTGGCCAACTGCCCTTGATATAGTGACCCCAACCCCCAGGAGGAATATGTAGAATCCTAGCAATATCAGTAATGTAAAGGTTCACAGTAACCTTTCTCACAGTAGTAGAAAATAACTCACCTATGCCCATCCCATTTGTAGAGAACTCATAGACTTCAGGTTTGCCAAATTTCCTCTGAATATCTCCCTGAAGAAACAAAAGAGACCATCCTTGAAACTCCAGTTTTCTCATCAAAGTTTGCATGTCAGCTCCTCCTAACCCACTGATTACTCTTCCTCTAGCTAATTGGCATTTTTAGAAGTGAAGATTATGAGCTTCAGGAGTATCTTGGTGAGAAGATGGTACAGGACCCTCATAGTCAGAGTCCAACTCAGCAGTGGTGTCTGGATGGTACTCAAAGTCAGAAGAATCAGAGGGAACAGGTTTCCTGACATGTTTCTTTGATATGGAAGAGGCCTTAAAAGGTGAAGCTTTTGAAGATGTGGGAGCCTTGACCTTTGGAGTGGACTTAGAGGTGGATTTCTTGGGTGTAGATTTTGGAGAGGTTTTGTGAGATGGAAAAACTTTGGTAGTTTTAGCCATGATAGTATTATTCTTTTTTACTGAGCGAAGAAGAATATCAGGGGATGATGCACGAGGAGGTGAGGGATCAGAAATGGTTACCCATTTCTTTTTGCTTGTTTTAAGTGCTTCAGTCAAGGATGTAGACACCTAATTTCATCCCTCCCCGATATCGTTTTACCTATTGTTTACCCTATCCTACCGTGTACCCTCACCCGTGTGATAATCCCTCCACAAAATGACAAAAATAACTAACCTTATCTTATCCTAACCACATACCCAATAAAAACATAACACCTCACCACTACCCCCTACCCCACGTTACCCCACCCCCCCTCTCTTTTCTTGTCAACAAAGAAAAGACTCAACACAATATATACCCACACAAAAACAAAAAATGGAGAGGAGAAAATAAAAGGACCATCAGCAGATTTTTTTTTTTTTGGCTCTCTCTCTCTCTTAAAAAGACTCTCTCTCTCTCTAAACTCTACTCTCTCTCTCTAACGTCGTCGCCGACGATCGGAGCTCCGGCCACCATGACACTACCACCCCCACAACCGCGTCGTCACTTCCTCTCTCTCTCCGTTGACTCACCCCCCCTCTCTCTCTTCGACGATGGCAACAGCGCCGTCGTCACTCTGATCTGCCTCCCTCTTTCTCTACGACGACGGCAACAGTGCCGTTGTCACTCCCTCTCTCCCCCTCTCTTTCTCTCCAAACAGCAGCTCTGGAAGCGACTAGCAGCTTCACTCCGACCTCTTCGCCGCCGAATAACAGCGACCAGCGGCGGCACTAGCTCCGTCACCGCCTAGATCTGCCGCCGCCGTCCTTTCCATCGCCGTGAGCTCACCGCCTCGATCTGTTTGGTTTTTTTGATTTCTTGCTGTCTTTGGTTGATTTTGGTTTCGTCTATTTCATGGTTCAATGTTGATAGTAAGTTTCAAGTCGACTTTATCGAATCTCGTCGTTGTGAGGTTGGGTTTCGTAGAGTAAAATTTTATTCACGGGTTTTGGAGCTGTCCGGTTATTATTTTAATACCGAGTTTGGTTTGTTCGTCGTGAGGTTCTACGATCGAGTTTTGGTCTTCGGATTTCCTTATTATCGACAAAACGTTCTATCGAGGTCCATTTCTTAACTCGTCTCTTATATATATATATATATGTGGTTGTTTGTTTTGATTGGTTGCGATGGCGAGTGGTGATTATAGTTTTGTTGAATTTTTGTTTATGTTTATGTTATGATTGTGATGCTTGGTTGTTTGGTTTTGGTAGATTAAGGCATAAACTTGATCATGTTCAATGGATGGACGGAAAGAAAGTCGGGGGGTGGAATTGGAAAAATTAACAAAAGGATAGATTCGGTTTAATTTGATTTATTGTTGGTATGAATCGTGGTAGGATTATGTCTTTAGTCTAGAACGGATAAGCAAATGGTAGGTTCGGGTAGGCAAATTTAGGCATGGCAAATTGATGACATGTTTGAAATATGTGTCGGAATGGTTTTGTTTTATCGCATTTAATTCAATGCTGTAATTTGACCGGGGAATGCCCCGAAGTACCTGTATTGATTTCACCGGGGAATGCCCCGACGTATCATGTTGGCGGAAAATAATGGTGATGAAGGCCCGCGGCGTCGGGTAAGGCATTAGAGCATTAGTCTAGAATTAATTGAGAATAGGATTTATTTTTATGCATTTTTTTATTTTTGGGACTGTATAATTGGACTGGACACTAATTTTGGATTTGTTTTGTTTCATGTGTTTGATGGATTGTTTTATGTGTTTTTGTGTGGCTTATGCATTTGTAACGTCAATTTAGCCGATACGCTCTGCCAAGCGACCGTGGTTGAACCACGGGATCGAGGGGTGCCTAACCCCTTCCCCTCGGTCAACAGAATTCCTTAGCCGGAATCTCTGTTCGCAAACCAGTTTAAGAGTCAAATGGTTTCGAAAAGGATTTTTCAAAGGTGACTTGGCACACCGGATTATGCCAAGTGGCGACTCTGAATAAAAAATGCAAATAATCCTTTTTCCGAAACAAATTTTCATTTCTTGTCACTTAAATAATAAAACCCTTTCGAACTTTAAAAATGTACGCCAATGTTTTGGAGTACGCGTAAAAAAGGGGTGCGACAGCTCTGACGACTCTGCTAGGGAAATTTCAGAATTCGAGCTTATTTTTTGAGTCGTATCGGCTTTGTTTGGCATTACGAGTGTATAAGCATTGTTTGTGATTATTGTTTTGTCATTGTTTTCACTTTTGTGCGTTTTCGTGCTCTTTGTTTATAGTATTTATCCTATGTGTTACCGCTTTATATCTGTCATCATGAGTCCATCCCCCCGGCCTTCTTTCTGCAACAAGTCTCGGAGTGCACGTCGTGCGCACGAAATCTAGTTGAGTCACCTTTATTTTAGGGGGGGAGCCGTTGGATGTATGGAGTAGGTGGAAAGCAAAGCAGCCACTATCGACCATATGCTCCCCCGAACGGCCTTGTTAGTAAACCACAACGTAGGTCAGCCTTTAGGTCATTCTTATGTGCATCTTATTGAGACCTAGCGGGGCCTACACGGTCCTTTGTAGGAGACTCGCCTTTAAAGCATCCCTACGTGCTAACTGTTGCATATTTGAGGGTAACGTGGTCATTTGACGGACCGATTTGGGGAAAACATGTGTTAGAAGTAAAGTGTGAAAAAAAAAAAAAGGAAAAAAAGTGAGTCGAAAAGAATGAATCAAAAGGAGTGTCGAAGTTTATTTTAGAGTTCTTTATGGCTTTTGTTCTTCACGATCCCAAAACTCAAAAAGATTTTTTTTTACGTTTTTGCATTTATCTTCTCAAAGTACCATAAGTTCAAAAAAAAATTTGAATGAAAAAAAAAGAGGGTTTTATTTGCTTTGTCTACTTATCTGTCAAAAACAAAATACCAAAAAGATTTTTTTATAATTGGTGGTGTCAGTCTTAGTTGAAATATCTAGTTGAAAATCCAAAATGTTTTCACTCGTTTGTTTTTGGTTGTCTCTTAAGTTAGGGTCAATTTATTAGTTAATCGTTAAATGTCCAATCTGGACGAACTACGCATCCCTGATTCTCCTCTCTCGGGAGTGAGATACGTAGGCAACCTATTTTAGGTTCGGGGATCTTATTTCAAAAATACAAAAAAAAAAATTCTTCACTCTTCATTTAGAGTAGGTGTCTCATGTACATCTTTAAAAGAAAGCAAAAAAATATATTTTCCTTTAATAGGTTCAAGTTTCATTTTCGTATGAAATTTAAAATCGAAAATTCAAAAATATTTTCTTCGGTAACCATAGATTTCATGTTGTACAGGAATTTGAAAAATTCAAAAAGATTTTCTTCACTCTTCACTTAGAGTAGGTGTTTCATATACATCTCTAAAACAAAACTATAAAAAGATTTTTTTTAATAGTTTCAAGTTTCATTTTCCTATGAAATTCTAAATCGAAAACCCAAAAAGATTCTTCTTTGGTAATCATAGATTCCATTTTTGTATAGGGAGTTTAAACCTAAAAAATGCAAAAAAGATTTTCGTCAATTCTTTTGATAATTTGTTATTTTCTTTTCTTTTTAAAGTTTCAAGATAAAGAAAAAAAAAGATTTTAATTGGCCATTTTGACAAAACTTCCCGAACTACGCAAGATCTGATTCATGTACAACATGATACGTAGGCAGCCTACTTTTGGGTTCGATCTAATCATTTTGTTTCGTTGTTTTTCATTATTTTTCCTCTTTTAAGGAAAACAAAAGCCATAAAGAATGATAAAATAAAGGTATATAACGTGAGGAAAAGAGAGGATATTGATAAAAAATAGTAATAGGTCTAGATAAAAAAAAATTGTGTAAATAAAAATCGGGATGATGTTGAAATGACCTCGCTACCCTCAATAGCTGGTAGAAATGAACATGAATTTAGGGCAATTTTACCAATGTGATTCCCATGCTTTTGGTATACCCTAATCCTAACGGATGTCGTCTTTGATGAGCATGTTCTTTCAGATAAAAGTGGTAGGTTTGCAGCACTCTGGCTAGTCACCCATACTTCACTAAATCCAAAGCAAAGCTCGCAATGGCTAGCAGGGAGATTGAAAATTCGCTCATTGACCCGGATCAGGATCACAGGGAAGAAAGTTCAGAACACAATGATGAGGTAGTAAGGCTCAGGCAACAATTGATAGATTTTCACCGGGCATGGGCCAGCGGAATGCCTCCTCCTCCGCTCCCTGAAGGTCTTGGGGATATCTCTAATTTCCCACCGCTCTCTCAAGCACAATTCTCTGCTCCTACTGAGTCACCTGAGCACGCTCCAGGATTCACTCCGCGACATTATTATCCGGGCAATTCTGGTGTGCCTTAGGCAGCTCCCCAATCAAGACCAGCTGCTCCGCCAGCGCCAGCGCCACCGATCACACCGGTATTCGTGGCCCCGCCACCACAAGAAACTCCCATATATGTTGTGCGTCCCACAATGAGGCTTCCTCGGTCTTCCAGTGAGCCAGCACTGAAGGTTTCAGATGGTCAGTATTATGCTACGGAGCCTACTCTGCAATTGAATGAACCGTATGGGTACACTCAGCCGCCTGCATTTCCATTTGATACGGAGAAACCTGTCGCAACGGAGGAACAGGATGTCATAGCCTGGAAAGTGAAGAGTTTAGAGCAAGCTATGAGGAATTTGCAAGGAATCGGAGATTATAGAAGTGTTTCCTATAAAGACCTGTGCATGTTCCCAGACATCAACCTGCCCCCCGGTTTTAAGATGCCTAAGTTCGAGAAGTACGTAGGTCACGGTGATCATGTTGCACACTTGAGACGTTATTGCAACCAGTTGAGGGCTGCAGGAGGAAAGGAAGAACTACTCATGGCCTTCTTTGGCGAGAGTCTTTCAGATCTGGCTTCAGAATGGTTCATCGATCAGGATATCGATAAATGGAACAGTTGGGATGATTTGGCTTCTGAATTTGTTCAACATTTTCAGTACAACATCGACTTGATTCCGGACGAAAAATCTTTGGTCAACATGAAGAAAAAGAGCACTGAAGGTTTTAGGGAATACGCTATAAGGTGGCGTGAACAGGCCGCTAGGGTAAAGCCTCCAATGAAGGAAAGTAAGTTGGTAGAAGTTTTCATTCAGGCGCAGGATGAGACCTATTTTCAACATTTACTTCCGGCAATGGGAAAGTCTTTTATGGAAGTCCTCAAAATGGGGGAGATGATAGAGGACGGGATTAAGACCGGTCGAATAGTGAGTTTTGCTGCATTAAAAGCTACCACACAAGCGATTCAAGATGGATCTGGCGCATTTGGAGGAAAAAAGAAGAAAGAGGATGTTGCGACTGTCGTAGCCGGAACCCATACTTATCCTAAAAGGCCACCTTGCCCCTATCCCCAATCCCAAGCCCAAGTCTACGCCCAAGCTCCATATATTCCTCCCCACCATTACTACCCTCCACAAAATCCTTTATATTCCATTCCACCACCCCCTTACCCAGTATATAGTGCGCAACCATATGCCCAAACCCCTTCTTACCCGCAGTGGCGCGCGCAAACTTTACAAAATCGCCCATTCGCTCCACCAAATTACCAAAACCCCCCAGACCCAGTTTTCAGCCTAGGACTGAGTATAAGCAGGAGAAAATGGTCAAAAATCAATTCACACCTCTTGGGGAGTCATATGCTAGCTTGTTTGATAGGTTGAGGAAGTTGAAGGTTTTAAGCCCAATTCAAGGAAGGCTTTCAAATCCACCACCAAGGAATCTCGATTATTCTTTAAGGTGTGCGTACTGTTCTAATATGTCAGGCCATGATATTGAGAAATGCTGGCATTTAAAGAGAGCTGTCCAAGATTTGATTGACATAAATCAGATATTGGTCCAAGCCCCGGAGGGTCCAAACATTAACCAGAATCCGTTGCCAACCCATGCTGAAGCCAATATGTTAGAATTGATATATGATGGGAAAGAGTCTTTGAGGGGTTATAAGCTTATTGTCAAGATACACACCACTGAGGAGAAATCGGTGAATGTAGCGGAGTCTTTGAAAGCAATGTCATTGAGCCAGGGAGGAATGAGGGAGGATAAATCCCGAGAAAGCACAAAGAAGCCCCTGATCACAGTACAAGGCGCCAGAAGGTATGGTGATTCGAGTCAGGATAAACCTAAGTTGACAGTGGTGGGAGCTTTGAGTCAGCCTATCTTGACGGTGAAAGGAGCACTGGCACCGCCTATTATCCTCGAACCGGTGACCCAACCTCCGATAGTTGATATGAAAAGGATTCCCTAGAATTATGGGCGGACCGTGATGACCTATCACGGGACAGAAGTTGTGGAAGATGTAGATGAGGTAGGAGGTTTGACCAGGTCAGGAAGATGCTTCGTGCCTGAAAGCTTAAGAAAGTCTAAGCCAACGGTGAGTGAACCGTCGTCTATCAAAAAGCCTATCACTGAGGAGGAAGCCGAAGATTTTTTGAAAAAGATGAAATTGCCAGAGTATTCAGTATTAGACCAGCTGAAGAAAACCCCTGCTCAAATTTCCCTTTTATCTTTGTTGTTGCACTCCGAGGAGCATCGTGATATTTTGCTGAAGGTATTGAATGAAGCATATGTTCCAAGGGAGATTACAATCAACCAGGTTGAGAAAATGGTGGGAAAAATCTTTGAGGTCAATCCGATCAGCTTTTCTGATGATGAATTGCCTGTTGAAGGTACAGGGCATAATCGGGGTCTTTACATTACAGTGAAGTATGGGGATTTCTACGTCACTCATGTTATGATTGATGGAGGTTCAGGTGCAAATATTTGCCCTATTTCTACTTTGCAAAAGCTGAATGTTGGTGCTGATAGGATCAAGCCCAACAATGTATGTGTTAGGGCTTTCGATGGTGCAAAGTCAAATTCCATTGGCGAAATAGAACTAATGTTGACCATAGGGCCTGTAGAGTTTGCCATAGAGTTTCAGGTATTGAACGTAGAATCCTCTTACAATCTGTTGTTGGGAAGGCCCTGGATCCACAAGGACAAGGCGGTTGCATCCACGCTGCACCAAATGATTAAGTTTGAGCATGACAGGCAAGAAGTAGTTATTCATGGTGAAGGAGATTTATCAGCCTACGAAGATTCTCCCTTGTCCTTTATTGAAGCAAATAACGTAGAGGAGACATTCGTCTATCAAATTTTTGATACAGTGCCAGTGAGTCGTATCCCTGAGTGGCAAGCTATACCGGGACCGCAATTGTCTTCTGCTTCTATCATGATGGTGAGTGAACTTTGGAAATACGGATTTGAACCAGGAAAAGGTTTGGGAGCATCTATGCATGGTATAGTTCATCCCATATGTCCGAGTGAGAAAGTGGGCACATTTGGTCTGGGATTTGAGCCTACAGCTGAAGATCTGAAGAAAATCAGGGAAAGAAAGAAGGAAATATGGTCACTCCCTCGCCCAATGCCACTACTCAGTGAGTCATTTATTAAGAGCGATGTCGTGAAGCATGTGGAATCTGAAGTTGAATTGGTGGGTGACCTCCAGAACTTTTTTATTGAAGTTGATATGGTTGAATCAAGAGAAGGTACCAGTATGGCAGATATGCAATTCATAGGTCCAGCTGTCCGGCTCAATAATTGGGAAGTCACTCCTCTCCCCGTCAGGAGGGAGTTTTGGTATTTTATTTTGTTTTCCTTTCTGTTTATCCGAGTTATTTCAGGGTTGTAATTCGGATTTTAGTTTGTTTATGTTATATTGGTGTCTGTGTTTAAACCCTTCTATCTTTTATTTAATGAAATGCAATGTCCCTTTTGTTTTGTGTCTAATATAGTTTGTTTTTCTTTTTACACAGTTCTCTTTATGCTGATTCTAATGATATGACATGCATGCGGAATTTTCAGCCTGGTCTTAAAATCCAAAATAATCCAGATGTAATAGAGCAGGATGAGGAATATGATGAAAAAGAATCATTAGAAAAAATAAGCAAAGGGTTGGAACAATTTGAAGACAAACTAAATCCTAATTTGAATGAGATTAAGCCGATAAATCTAGGGGATCAAGAAGATGTTAGGGAAACTAAAATCAGTGTACATGTTTTGCCCCAGCTAAAGGATGAAATGATTCAAACGTTAATGGATTATAAGGATGTTTTTGCATGGTCTTATGATGATATGCCTGGTTTAAGCACTGAGTTAGTGTCTCACAAATTGCCAACGGATCCTGCATTCCCTCCTGTCAAACAGAAGTTGAGGAAGTTTAAAACAGATGTAAGTATTAAAATCAAAGAGGAAATCATGAAACAACTTGAAGCCAAAGTAATTCGAGTGGCTCGTTATCCCATGTGGTTATCCAATGTTGTTCCCGTACCAACGAAAGATGGCAAAATTCGAGTGTGTGTTGATTACCGCGATTTGAACAGGGCAAGTCCAAAAGATGATTTTCCACTGCCCAACATCCATATTTTGCTAGACAACTGTGCTAAACACGAGGTTGCCTCTTTTGTGGATTGCTATGCCGGATATCACCAGATCATTATGGATGATGAAGACGCGGAGAAGACATCTTTTATCACACCATGGGGAACTTATTGTTATCGGGTGATGCCGTTCGGTTTGAAGAATGCTGGAGCAACATACATGAGAGCCATGACCACTATGTTTCATGACATGATGCATAAGGAGATTGAGGTTTACGTGGATGATGTGATTATTAAGTCAAAAAGTCAGGCCGACCATGTAAAAGACTTGAGAAAGTTCTTTGAAAGACTTCGCAGGTATAACCTCAAACTCAACCCGGCAAAATGTGTATTTGGAGTTCCATCTGGAAAGCTGTTGGGGTTTGTAGTCAGCCATCGGGGAATTGAATTAGATCCCTCGAAAATCAAAGCCATTCAGGATTTGCCCCCGCCCAAGAATAAAACGGAGGTAATGAGTTTGCTTGGTAGACTGAACTACATTAGCAGGTTTATTGCTCAACTCACAACCACTTGTGAGCCCATATTCAAGTTGTTGAAAAAGAGTGTTGTGGTAAAATGGACTGAAGAATGTCAGGAAGCGTTCGATCGAATCAAAAGATATTTGTCAAATCCGCCCGTGTTGGTACCCCCGGAGCCTGGTAGGCCTTTAATCTTATACTTGTCAGTCATGGACAATTCTTTCGGGTGTGTCCTGGGGCAACATGATGTCACAGGCAAAAAAGAGCAGGCTATTTACTATCTTAGCAAGAAGTTCACCACTTATGAGGCCAGGTATACTCTTCTTGAAAGGACGTGTTGTGCCCTAACTTGGATAGCACAGAAGTTGAAGCACTATCTCTCATCCTATACTACTTATCTCATCTCCCGCATGGATCCTTTAAAGTATATCTTTCAGAAGCCTATGCCGACAGGTCGATTGGCAAAGTGGCAAATTTTGCTTACCGAGTTCGACATCGTATATGTGACTCGAACCGCCATGAAAGCCCAAGCCTTGGCAGATCATCTTGCTGAGAATCCCATCGATGAAGAGTACGAGCCATTAAAGACATATTTCCCTGACGAAGAAGTGTCGTGTGTCGATGAAGGCGTTATAGATGTTGATCTAGGTTGGAGGTTATTCTTCGATGGAGCTGTCAATATGAAAGGAGTCGGAATAGGTGCGTTTCTTGTCTCTGAATCGGGACAACATTTCCCGGTAACAGCACAACTTCGATTCTATTGTACTAACGATATGACAGAGTATGAAGCCTGCATCCTTGGTTTGAGGTTAGCTGTTGATATGGGAGTCCAAGAATTATTGGTGTTGGGAGATTCGGATTTACTCGTCCATCAAATTCAAGGCGATTGGGAGACGCAAGATTTGAAGCTCATCCCATATCGACAATGCTTGCAGAAGCTATGCCGACGATTTGTGTTAGTAAAATTTAGGCACATTCCAAGGATTCGTAATGAAATTGCTGATGCTTTGGCCACTTTGTCTTCAATGCTCCAACATCCTGACAAAGCCTACATCAATCCAGTGCATGTACAGAGTCGTGATCAGCATGCTTACTGCAATGTGGTTGAAGAAGAGCTCGATGGAGAACCTTGGTTCTTGGATATCAAGCGGTACATTCAATCAGGAGAATACCCAACATATGCCACCAACGATCAAAAGAGGACTCTTAGGTGTTTGGCTAGTGGATTTTTCTCGAGCGGGGGAATCTTGTATAAGAGGACCGCAGATCTGGGACTTCTAAGGTGTGTAGATGCAAAAGAAGCCTCGGCAATTATGGTTGAAATACACTCTGGAGTATGCGGGTTGCATATGAACGGTCACGTCTTGTCAAAGAAGATTCTTCGAGCAGGTTATTACTGGCTTACTATGGAGAGGGATTCTATTCAGTTTGTTCGAAAGTGTCATCAATGTCAGGTGCACGGCGATCTGATACGTTCTCCTCCTGTTGAGTTGCATGCAATGGCCGCTCCATGGTCGTTCGTAGCTTGGGGAATGGATGTGATTGGACCGATTGAGCCGAAGGCATCAAATGGACATAGATTCATTTTGGTAGCCATTGACTACTTCACAAAGTGGGTGGAAGCAGTAACTTTCAAGTCGGTGACAAAGAAGGTTGTGGTAGATTTTGTTCATGCCAATATCATTTGTAGATTTGGAATTCCTAAGATGATTATTACAGACAATGCTGCCAATCTCAATAGTTATTTGATGCAAGAAGTGTGTCAACAGTTTAAGATCGCACATCGAAATTCTACTCCATATTGCCCAAAGGCCAATGGTGTTGTAGAAGCCGCCAATAAAAATATAAAAAAGATACTGCGAAAAATGGTACAAGGTTCTAGACAGTGGCATGAAAAGTTGCCGTTTGCATTGCTAGGTTATCGCACCACTGTTCGCACTTCAACAGGGGCAACTCCATATTTATTAGTGTATGGGACAAAAGCAGTCATCCCTGCAGAAGTTGAAAGTCCTTCTCTTCGGGTCATTGTAGAAGCAGAGATCGATGATGACGAATGGGTAAAAGCCCGACTGGAACATTTGAGTTTGATCGAGGAAAAAAGGCTAACGTCCGTGTGTCATGGCCAGTTGTATCAAAGGAGGATGGCTCGTGCGTATAACAAAAAGGTCCGTCCCAGGAATTTTGAAGTTGGTCAGTTGGTATTAAGACGTATCCTTCCTCACCAGGTTGAAGCGAAGGGCAAGTTCTCCCCTAACTGGCAAGGTCCCTTTGTTGTGAAGAAAGTGTTACCCAATGGAGCCTTATATTTGACAGATACTGAAGGCAAAATGGCAGAAATGGCTATCAATGCTGATGCGGTCAAAAGATACTATGTATGATATTTGATCCTTTGTTTGAGTTTATTGCATGTTTAGTACTTGCATTTTTTAAGATTGATATGATGAAGGCATTTTATTCTTCTATCCAAACATTGTGCCACCCTTTGTTTACCCGTTTGAGCCTCGTTTATTTTTCTTTCATATCCCTTTTTTGGAATCAAAATAGAGTCAAAGATAAATGTCAAGAAAATAAGAATAAAAGAAAGAGTTCGAAAATAAAAAAAAATCAAATCAAAACAAAGAACAAGCTGATGGAACTACGTGCAACCTGATTCTCCTCTCTCGGGAGTGAGATACGTAGGCTGCCCTATTTCGGGCTCGGTCCAACCAAATAAAGATTTAAGATTCACCCAGTCAACAAAACTGGGGCATGAGTTAATGCATTGTTTGAGTCGATTCCAAAAGTTGTAAGTCCCACCCCCACTTCAAGTATCGTTTGAGCCTCTTACCATCTTTTCTAACCTTGACCAAAAGCCAAGTTACAACCAAAGAAAGTCCTTCAGATCAATTTTTGATAGTGTTAAGGCTAAGCATGCAATGGATATGACGATACATTGCGAAGTACCGCTTATCTCCCTCAGCATAAGAAATCATGAAAGAAATACAAAAATGAGAGAGTCTTATTGGTGAAAACCTTTGCAGGCACCATAAGGCGATGGTGAGTTGTGAGAAAATGAAAATGAGAGAGTCTTATTGGTGAAAACCTTTGCAGGCACCATAAGGCGATGGTGAGTTGAGAGAAATACAAAAATGAGAGAGTCTTATTGGTGAAAACCCTCACAGGCACCGTAAGGCGAGGGAGAGTTCAAGAGAAAAGTGAAAAGTGAAAAGAAAGAGATTTGTTGGCGAATGTCTTTTTAGATGTCGTCAGTCGAATGTGATGTATGAGTCCAATAGATTTGAAGAAGCGGCTCAACGGCAAAGGCACAAACTCGACAACAAATGGGGAGTTTTGGATAGGAAGATCAGGCAGCTCAATCCTAAATGCATGTCATACTCATTGGAGTTGGTTGTCGTATTCAGATAAGTTTTCTTTTTGAATATGGGACATTTCCCTCTTTCTTTCATTTACATATTCATGCTTTTTGTTTTTTTATGTCATTTATCAAAATAAAAGTCACCATCATTTCTTTACATTTTAAGTCAAGTCTGTGTCAAAACAAGCAAGAAAGGATTTCAAAATTTACTACCAGTCTTTCCAATTATATGAGGAAAAGCCAAGGAACAACACAGAAAAGAAATATGATCGTAATTCAACACGAAGCAAAGGAAGTCTATCAACCGACAGGCTATTGGATTCGTAGAAGCATTTCAGATTTGGGAAAAGAGTGCACCTCAGGGGCATGGTAAAAATGGAAACCCATTGTTTGAGTCAGAACTCATTTCCCTCAATCTGGATCCAGGTCAATGATGCGGCAAGACACGACAAGTGTTAGCAATTTGGAACAAAGATGAAAGGAACGAGTGCTGGGAAGATACCTGAAAAGCCAAGATCTGCAAGCCACCACTAAGTTTTTAACTGACAAATTTTTCTTCGATTGAAACAGGGGCAAATTTGTTTCACTTGATTCAGCTACCATTGGAAATACATATCCAGGGATTTTACTTTCTGTTCAGGACCCTCCTGAAAAATGGGATTTTACTTTATGTTCAGGACCCTCCTGAAAAATGGGATTTTACCTTCTGTTCAGGACCCTCCTGAAAAATGGGATTTTACTTTATGTTCAGGACCCTCCTGAAAAATGGGAATTTACTTTCTGCTCAGGACCCTCCTGAAAAATGGGATTTTACTTTATGTTCAGGACCCTCCTGAAAAATGGGAACTTACTTTCAGTTCAGGACCCTCCTGAAAAATGGGAATTTACTTTATGTTCAGGACCCTCCTGAAAAATGGGACTTTACTTTATGTTCAGGACCCTCCTGAAAAATGGGATTTCACTTTCTGCTCAGGACCCTCCTGAAAAATGGGATTTTACTTTATGTTCAGGACCCTCCTGAAAAATGGGACTTTACTTTCTGTTCAGGACCCTCCTGAAAAATAGGATTTCACTTTCTGCTCAGGACCCTTCTGAAAATGGGATTTTACTTTATGTCCTGGACCCTCCTGAAAAATGGGACTTTACTTTCTGTTCAGGACCCTCCTGAAAAATGGGATTTTACTTTCTGTCCAGGACCCTCCTGAAAAATGGGACTTTACTTTCTGTTCAGGACCCTCCTGAAAAATGGAAATTTACTTTCAGTTCAGGACCCTCCTGAAAAATGGGATTTTACTTTATGTTCAGGACCCTCCTGAAAAATGGGACTTTACTTTCTGTTCAGGACCCTCCTGAAAAATGGGATTTCACTTTCTGCTCAGGACCCTCCTGAAAAATGGGATTTTACTTTATGTTCAGGACCCTCCTGAAAAATGGGATTTTAATTTATGTTCAGGACCCTCCTGAAAAATGGGATTTTACTTTCTGCTCAGGACCCTCCTGAAAAATGGGATTTTACTTTCTGTTCAGGACCCTCCTGAAAAATGGGATTTTACTTTATGTTCAGGACCCTCCTGAAAAATGGGATTTTACCTTCTGTTCAGGACCCTTCTGAAAAATGGGATTTTACTTTATGTTCAGGACCCTCCTGAAAAATGGGAATTTACTTTCAGTTCAGGACCCTCCTGAAAAATGGGAATTTACTTTATGTCGAGGACCCTCCTGAAAAATGGGAATTTACTTTCAGTTCAGGACCCTCCTGAAAAATGGGATTTTACTTTCAGTTCAGGACCCTCCTGAAAAATGGGAATTTACTTTCAATTTAGGACCCTCCTGAAAATGGGAATTTACTTTCTGTTCAGGACCCTCCTGAAGAATGGGATTTTACTTTCAGTTCAGGACCCTCCTGAAAAATGGGACTTTAGTTTCTGTTTAGATATTTTTACTTTCTGCTCAGGACCCTCCTGGAAAATGGGACAATGCTTTCAAAAAATGAAATATTAATTATTTATAATTCTTGTTTGGGATAATTTTCTTTCTAGTTTTAATTTTGAGTTTCAGGAGCCCGCCTGAAGAACAGGGTGATGAAATAGCAAGGCAGGAGCCCGCCTGAAGAACAGGGTGATAAAATAGCAAGTTCGGAGCCCACCGGGAGAAGAGAGTGAAGAAAATGAAAACTCAAGCAACAAAGTGATGAAATAGCAAGTCAGGAGCCCGCCTGGAGAATAGGGTGAAGAAACAAAAGAGTCAAGCAACAAAGTGAAGCAATTGAATGCCAAGCAACAAAGGGAATGAAATTGCAAGTCAGGAGCCCGCCTGGAGAACAGGGTGATGAAAGTCGAGTCAAGAACCAACAGAAGCTGTATAGATAGGATTTTTGTAATTTCACTTATGTTTTTACTTGTAATTTTCATTTTGATGTAATAACAGAGCCGCGGACCGGAACCTCGACGGAACCACACTCGACTCTCCAACTCGGTATAGTCCATCTCCGTCCAATCCTTGGAGATACTTATCACTTGATCCCTTCATAACTTGGGTGGGTAGGCTTTCCTAATTCAAGACCCGGTAGTCCTTCGTTCTCCTGTTTCTTTCTTTGAATAATGGTCGGGACAAAATTCTATCTCCCTGTCTACTTCTTCGCCTGAAAACACTTCATGTTTACATTCAAAGGGGGCATGATGTAGACACCTAATTTCGTCCCTCCCCGATATCGTTTTACCTATTGTTTACCCTATCCTACCGTGTACCCTCACCCGTGTGATAATCCCTCCACAAAATGACAAAAATAACTAACCCTATCTTATCCTAACCACATACCCAATAAAAACATAACACCTCACCACTACCCCTACCCCACGTTACCCCACCCCCCCCCCCTCTCTTTTCTTGTCAACAAAGAAAAGACTCAACACAATATATACCCACACAAAAACAAAAAATGGAGAGGAGAAAATAAAAGGACCATCAGCAGATTTTTTTTTTTTTGGCTCTCTCTCTCTCTTAAAAAGACTCTCTCTCTCTCTAAACTCTACTCTCTCTCTCTAACGTCGTCGCCGGCGATCGGAGCTCCGGCCACCACGACACTACCACCCCCACAACCGCGTCGTCACTTTCTCTCTCTCTCTCTGTCCATCGACTCACCCCCTCTCTCTCTTCGACGACGGCAATAGCGCCGTCGTCACTCCGATCTGCCTCCCTCTTTCTCTCCGACGATGGCAACAGCGTCGTCGTCACTCCCTCTCTCCCCCTCTCTTTCTCTCCGAACAGCAGCTCTGGCAGCGACCAGCAGCTTCACTCCGACCTCTTCGCCGCCGAATAACAGCGACCAGCGGCGGCACTAGCTCCGTCACCGCCTAGATCTGCCGCCGCCGTCCTTTCCATCGCCGTGAGCTCACCGCCTCGATCTGTTTGGTTTTTTTGATTTCTTGCTGTCTTTGGTTGATTTTGGTTTCGTCTATTTCATGGTTCAACGTTGATAGTAAGTTTCAAGTCGACTTTATCGAATCTCGTCGTTGTGAGGTTGGGTTTCGTAGAGTAAAATTTTATTCACGGGTTTTGGAGCTGTCCGGTTATTATTTTAATACCGAGTTTGGTTTGTTCGTCGTGAGGTTCTACGATCGAGTTTTGGTCTTCGGATTTCCTTATTATCGACAAAACGTTCTATCGAGGTCCATTTCTTAACTCGTCTCTTATATATATATATATATGTGGTTGTTTGTTTTGATTGGTTGCGATGGCGAGTGGTGATTATAGTTTTGTTGAATTTTTGTTTATGTTTATGTTATGATTGTGATGCTTGGTTGTTTGGTTTTGGTAGATTAAGGCATAAACTTGATCATGTTCAATGGATGGACGGAAAGAAAGTCGGGGGGTGGAATTGGAAAAATTAACAAAAGGATAGATTCGGTTTAATTTGATTTATTGTTGGTATGAATCGTGGTAGGATTATGTCTTTAGTCTAGAACGGATAAGCAAATGGTAGGTTCGGGTAGGCAAATTTAGGCATGGCAAATTGATGACATGTTTGAAATATGTGTCGGAATGGTTTTGTTTTATCGCATTTAATTCAATGCTGTAATTTGACCGGGGAATGCCCCGAAGTACCTGTATTGATTTCACCGGGGAATTCCCCGACGTATCATGTTGGCGGAAAATAATGGTGATGAAGGCCCGCGGCGTCGGGTAAGGCATTAGAGCATTAGTCTAGAATTAATTGAGAATAGGATTTATTTTTATGCATTTTTTTATTTTTGGGACTGTATAATTGGACTGGACACTAATTTTGGATTTGTTTTGTTTCATGTGTTTGATGGATTGTTTTATGTGTTTTTGTGTGGCTTATGCATTTGTAACGTCAATTTAGCCGATACGCTCTGCCAAGCGACCGTGGTTGAACCACGGGATCGAGGGGTGCCTAACCCCTTCCCCTCGGTCAACAGAATTCCTTAGCCGGAATCTCTGTTCGCAAACCAGTTTAAGAGTCAAATGGTTTCGAAAAGGATTTTTCAAAGGTGACTTGGCACACCGGATTATGCCAAGTGGCGACTCTGAATAAAAAATACAAATAATCCTTTTTCCGAAACAAATTTTCATTTCTTGTCACTTAAATAATAAAACCCTTTCGAACTTTAAAAATGTACGCCAATGTTTTGGAGTACGCGTAAAAAAGAGGTGCGACAAAGGAAGCATCTTCGCGCTTCTTGTTTCCTCTAGTGTGAGGAGTTTGAAGTGCAGAGACAGTTGGAGAGGGTTTCCAAGGAACTGTGTTATCAACAAAAATAGATGTGGGTTTTCTCTGTCGTTGAGATCTTGATTTCCTGGGAATCAAGTCTTCTATGAGAAGGTCGTCTCTGACACTAGAGTTTTCATCAATTTCAATAATGTTGAGTGGGATGGGTAGAGGAAGGAGAAGGGGTTTGGTGAAGGTTGAAGAAGGTGAAGGAATTTTGGGGAAAGGATATTGGAGATGACGGAATACAACGAAGTTGGTCAATTCGTGGGAGATTTGCGGAGGGATGATGGAAGGTAAAGTGATGTTTGGGTGAAGGATAATGGATTTTATGAGGTTTTTGGTAGGGTTTCTGGATGATGAAGATGAAGAGGATGAAGGAGAGGCCATAATGGAACATGATATTTTTCTTGATTTTGAGAATAGAGTTAATATAGACTTAGGAGGCTTATTTAAAGGAAAACTTTTAGAGAAAGTTGAAGAGGCGGTGAACTGTATATGGCAGAGGAGTAATGATTGAGAAATTTGAACTGATGGAAAAGGAAGGAGCAGCTTTTAAAATGGAGCAGATCCCCTAATTTTTGGTTGTTTAAATGGAACTGAAGGGACTATGTAAATAACCTGTTTCTTAGTAAGGTACTGGAAGATAACTTTAGTCATACTTGAAAGAATTTGTTACAATTACCTCAGTGTTCCAGCTTTTCTGCAAAATCAACATAATCATGAGTCAACATATTCTAATTTTTGGACTTAGGATACACTTTTTAATGTGTGAGACTCAATTAATCAACATTCACTTATAAAAAAAACTATTCTAATCAAGCATTGAGGGAGACTTATGCAAGTTTAATCATCCCCAAGGCTAACCTATTTTTTTCAAAATGTTCTCTACTCAAAGCCTTAGTGAAGATGTCAGCAATATGTTCCTCAGTAGAACAAAACATGATTGATATAAGACCTTTTTCAACATTGTCTCTAAGAAAGTGATGTCTAATATTAATGTGTTTAGTTCTTTTATGTTGAACAGGATTTTTGGCTATGTTTATGGCACTTGTGTTATCATAAAAAATTGGGATACACCCTACATCATACCAAAGTCCTTAAGTTGTTGCTTAATCCATAGAAATTGATCACAACAAGAGCCGATAGCAACATATTCAGCTTCAGCAGTTGACAAATCTATTGAATTTTGCTTCTTAGTGGACCATGTAATCAAACATGATCCAAGAAAGTGTGCCATGCCAGTAGTGCCTTTCCTGTCCACCAAGTAACCTGCATAATCAGCATCTGAGTATCCCACCAAATTAAAGTTGCTACCTTTAGGGTACCACAATCCAAGATTAGTGGTTCCTTTCAGGTATCTGAGAATTCTTTTCACAGATTTTAAATGGGATTCTTTTGGTTTTTCTTGGAATCTAGCACACAGTCCTACACTAAACATAATATCAGGCCTGCTTGTTGTGAGATATAATAATGAACCAATCATTCCTCTATACAATTTTTTCTCAACATTTGATCCTGCTTCATCCAAGTCTAATTTTGTGGCAGTGGCAATAGGACTGCTAATCTCTTTTGCTTCCCCCATAAAGAACCTTTTAAGAAGCTCTTTAGCATACTTCTGTTGGTGAATCATTGTCCCAAAAGCTGATTTCTTTATTTGCAAGCCCAAGAAATAATTCAGCTCCCCCATCATGCTCATCTCAAATTCACTACTCATGAGTTTGGCAAATTCATGGGTCATACTCATATTTGTTATCTGCACAATCAGCAAGTCCTTCCCATTTGATTTCAAGAAAAGAGTGTTGTCAATTTTACCTCTGGTATGACCATGTTCCAACAGGAATTTTGACAACCTTTCATACCAAGCTATTGGAGCTTGTTTCAATCCATACAAGGCTTTGTCCAATCTGTATACATAATCAGGAAATTCTTTGCTTTCAAAACCTGGAGGTTGTTTAACATACACCTCCTCCTTGAGAATGTCATTTAGGAATGCACTCTTCACATCTATCTGATAAAGGATAAACTCCATGTAGGCAGCAAAGGCCACAAGTAGTCTTATAGCTTCAAGTCTGGCTACAGGTGCAAAAGTCTCATCGAAGTCAATTCCTTCTTCCTGATTGTATCCCTGGACCACCAATCTTGCCTTATTTCTTGTGACTGTTCCATGCTCATCAACTTTGTTTCTGTAGACCCACTTAGTCACAATTACTGATCTGTCTTTTGGAAGAGGAACTAAGTGTCATACTTTGCTTCTCTCAAACTGATTCAACTCTTCCTGCATGGCTATGATCCAGTCAGCATTAAATAATGCTTCAGTTACCTTCTTTGGTTCAATTTTTGATAGAAATGCCTTGAAGGCACACATATTTCTCAATCTAGACCTTGTGGTAATCCCAGATGTAATATCAGTAAGTACATTCTCAATAGGATGTGATCCTTGATACTTGTATCCTTTTGGGATCAACCCTAGTGAGCTTCCAGGACTACTGTTGATGTTCTGAGTGGAGATATTTTGAGGCTCAGTTCCCCCTGTCACTGTGACTTCAGCTTCAGTTCCCCCTATCAAGGTGTCTCCATGTTTGATAGGTCCAGTGGATGAACCAGGTGACAGTACCTGTTCCTCAGTGTCACTTCCTTCTTGCAAGTTAGTCTTAACACAGGATTCATCACAGATTACATGCATACTTTCTTCAACACAGTTAGTTCATTTTTTTAAAACCCTATAAGCTTTACTATTAAGTGAGTATCCTAGAAAGATTCCCTCATCACTTTTAGCATCAAATTTTCCCAAATTATCCTTTCCATTATTGTGAATAAAACATTTACAACCAAAAGTTCTAAAGTGAGAAATATTTGGCTTTATTTTTCTTAGTAATTCATAGGGAGTCTTATCTAACATAGGCCTGATCATGAATCTATTTATGATGTATGCAACAGTACTCATTGCCTCAGCCCATAGGTTTTGAGCAATATTAGCTGCAAGCATCATTGTTCTAGCCATGTCTTTCAAGGTTCTATTTTTCCTCTCCACCACTCCATTTTGTTGTGGAGTTCTGGGAGCTGAGAAGTTATGATCTACACCATTAGCTTAACAAAATTCTAAGAACTTTACATTCTCAAATTCTGTACCATGGTCAGACCTTATGAAAACTAAAGAAGAGACCAATTTCTTTTCAATTTTCTTAATTAAGATTTCAAAAGCACCAAAGGCATCTTCCTTAGAGGCTATAAACAATGTCCATGTGAATCTGGAATAATCATCAATAATAACAAAAACATACCTTTTTCCTCCTCTGATTTGAACTCTCATGGGTCCACATAAGTCCATATGCACCAGGTCAAGACTCTTGGTAGTGCTAACATGGTTCTTTGACTTAAACGAAGATCTTACCTGCTTCCCCCTTACACATGCACTGCATAACTTTTCCCTTTTAAACTTGGTTTTGGGTAATCCCAATACCATGTCTTTAGAAGAAAGTATGTTTAATTGTTTTAGACTTGCATGACCAAGTCTTCTGTGCCAAAAGAGGGGATCATTTTCTATAGCACTTATACAGGTCATCTCAAATCCTGGTAATGCCATAATATCGTCTTTGTATACATTTCTATATCTCTTTACAGTGAGAACCACTTCTTTGGTGTCCATCTTTTTTACTTTGACCCCTGCAGCAGTAAAAATAACTTTATTACCTCTGTCACACAACTGTGAAATACTCAGTAGGTTGTGCTTTAGTCCCTCAACAAGATAGACATCTTCCAATGCTTTTGATTCAGATGAGCCAATCTTTCCTACTCCAGTAATGATTCCCTTTTTTCCATCACCAAATGAAACTCCTCTTTCATCTATTTTGGAGAGTGAATGGAACTTTTTCTTATCACCAATCATGTGTCTTGAGCAAGAACTATCTAAGTACCGGTGCTTTTTGCTTCCTTTCACTTTCTCCTACAAAAGAAATCAATGGTTAGACTTAGGAACCCGGACTAACTTGGGTCCTGTTTTATGAGTGAAAGTATTAATCAAATTTCTTTTAGTCCATGCGGGCAACATGCAGCTCAACCTGTTTCTCTGACCAGAACTGGAATTATTCCTTTTGGTCTGAGAAACTCTCCATGCCAGGTTTTGACTATTGGATCTTCTTTTTGCAGCTACTGGGCATTCAGTAGTGGGATGTCCAAGGTTACCACAGATATAGCACAAATCTTGGGTTACATCAAAAATTTTGTGGAATCCCAATCCAACCATTTCATTGTACTTTCTTTCACCCAGCTTATGAACAATTCTTGAGGAATTTGTCCACCTATTTGCCCTTTCAAGATCAAGTTTTAGTGTTGAAACTTCTTGATTCAGCTTGTTCATTTTTTCAGTTAAATCATAGCATTCTTTTTTGTATCTAATTACCTCAAGTTCAGAATTTTCTTGATCTTTTCTCATGGGCCTTTTTCCATTATTAGTTAAATTTAGTTTGAGGACTTCAGATTTAAGACCATTGTTTGAAATTTCTAGTTCTGTAATCTGGTTCTTAAGTGAGTTGTTTTCTTTGTCAACAGTTCCTATATAAGACTTCAAATCAATGAGATCAAATTTTAGGCTTGCAAAACTGTTGAACAATTCATCCCTATCAGAGGTTAATTCTTGGAAATCATCAATCAAGGCACTCATTAGAGAAATAAGTTTTGATTTTGAAAACAATTCCAGTTTTTCTTTATGATCAAGTATACTTACCTCAGAATCATTTTCTTCTTCATCTAAGTCTGAATCTCCAGAAGCCATAAATGCAGTTTCATCAACTTTATCTTCATCTGAATTTGATCCCCAAGCTGCTATCATTGCATGTTGTTCTTTCCTTTTTGCCTTTTCTTTTGATTCCTTCTCTGCCCTTTTCTTCTTCCATTCTATTTCCCAGACTGGACAGTCTTTGATCTGATGATCAGTTTTGTCACACTTGTAACAACCATTTGGATTGTCATTGGATCGTCTCTTAACACCTGTTCCTTTCTTCTTCTTGAAGAATTTGCTGAAGTTTTTGGTTATGAAGGCAACTTGCTCCTTATCAAGCTCAATTTCTTCATCACTATCAGAAGCTTTTAATGCCAAGAATTTTTCAGGATGTGCTTGTTCTTTCGTTCCATCAACTTCCATCTCATAAGTTCTAAGGTTTCCAACTAACTCATCTAAGGTTATTCCAGCAAGATCTTTGTTTGCTTCCCTGATTGTTGTTACCTTAACATTCCATTTTGACTTAGGTAATACTCTTAATACCTTCTCAACTTGTTCTTCCTCAGAAATTACTTTTCCCAGGGAAGTAAGTTCATTGATTAAGGTAGTAAGCCTTGTCATCATCTCATGCAGGGATTTCTTCTCCCTCATCTTGAAAGCCTCATACTCAGTAAAAAGGAGAGAAATCCTAAATTTTCTTACTTGAGAAGTGCCTTCATGAGCATTCACCAGTGCATCCCAGATCTGTTTAGCAGTAGTGCAGGTTGATATCCTGTTATATTCAGCTGGTCCTAAGCCACAAACCACGATATTTTTTTTCTTTACATTTTTCTTCAAGGCCAACAAGTCATCAGGGGTAAACTCACTTCTCACCTTTTTGACTTGTTTCCCATCAACTAACTTCATTGGAATCGTAGGACCTTCAGTGATCCTGTCCCATAACTCATCGTCTTCTCCTTGAATGAACATCTCCATCCTTGCTTTCCACCAGATAAAGTGAGTACCATCAAAGAGTGGAGGTCTAGTAGTTGACTGTCCTTCACTGTGACCAGTAGGAGGTGCGGAATTCATCATGTTGATCTTTTCTTAGGTGCTAGCCTTATTTAAGAGAACCCGCTCTGATACCACTTGTTAAAGTATGAGCCCTACCTATTTCTCGATTCTAATGTTTGCCTATCTGTGGAACAGGTAAGTAAACGCAGTTCGCAGAAGAGAAATCTGAA
Source organism: Capsicum pubescens (assembly GCA_030864215.1). Taxonomy (NCBI): domain Eukaryota; kingdom Viridiplantae; phylum Streptophyta; class Magnoliopsida; order Solanales; family Solanaceae; genus Capsicum; species Capsicum pubescens. Next base: position 293,836,257 of record CM061549.1, read on the forward strand.
CATAGTATTTTTACGTGGAAAACACCCGGCTCAAGAAAGGTGTAAAAAATCACGACCTGTACCTCTACAAGATTTAATCCCAACTTCACTAAAAACTCTTGATCCTCAACAATCAAACAATTACAAGTCTTCTTGTAACTTAGGAATTAAAACTTCTAATTCCTATCACTACAAAAACACTAATCTCACCCAAGATTAGTGTTCCCAAATCTTCGAGTTTCCCAACTTGAAGAAAAATACTTCTATCTCAGTTTATTGATCACTGAGTACAAGAACTATGACTCATTACAATTAATAGAACCAACCTATTACAACTGATCTACGACTTAAGACGTATAGATTAGTTTCTTCTTCTTCAACTGGATGAACTTGATTGCTTGATTGTTGACTATCTCTTTTATGCGCAGACTTCTTTGATCTTTTTCCTTGTATTTATAGCAACCCTAATTGAAACCTTCAGTTGATCTCCTTTCCTTACTTGAATTGAATTGTCTTTTCCGTCTTTTAATTTCTGCCGCCTTTCCTTGTTTCCTAGTTTGATTGGACTGCCTTGATATCCTTCCTATCTTGACTTGGATTGCCTTCACTCTTTTGGATTTGAACTTGTTTCTTCTTTATCAGCTTGACTTGTAAATAACTTTGCTCCAACATCCTGTCCGCCTTGTAGGATATTCATGCTAATCAATCGATAGTAGTAGATTCACTTGTGTGGAACATGTTGCATGGAACCTGTTTCATTCACTGTGTTCATCATCAAAACTTCAACTGGTTTTCCTAACAGTAGGTATTTTGTAGAATTAGTTAAAGTGCGTGTAAGTTATTCACTCAAGGATAACTTCTTTTTTTAATAATGGTGGTGCACATTAAGGGTGTAGTTTCTTGAAAATCAATTAATCGAACCGAACCAAATAATTCTAATATAATCTTATGAAAAGACAAGTGTAATTTTCTTTGGTCTTCCATAAAAGGTCATAATATGCCTTAAGCGTAATGAAGAATTCTATAGAGGTTTGATTCTAATAAATGAACTTCTTGATAGGAAACATTTTGATTCTATAGAGGTTTGAGTCTAATAAAAGAACACAACGATTATTAGTTATCATGATTTATTCATGATTTCTTTTTTTTAAAAGTCAATTCAAATTCTAATAATTGGAATGTTGTTGCTTCCGGGATTGCCCGAATCGAATAACACCTCCATCATTGACGATGAAAATTATATTCAACATGAATTGTCGATTTATTCAAATCCATTTTTAGTAATATATTTTGAACTTGGCATGAGTAAACAAGAAAAGAAAAAACTAAAGGATAAATGTATTGGTATCCATATATACATAATAATTAATAGGGTCTACGAATATATGACAAAGGGAATAATATTAATTAAACTTCAATCGTGAACACGTCTTTACTTGTGTCCCTTCAGCGAAAGTTTTAATGTTCAAGCATATAAGAATTCAAGAAAAGAATATATAACATTAAAATTATAGTAGCATTACAGATTTATGTTAAAGTTTGAATAGATTGAGGGTTAAAATTCTAGTATATACTACTATAATAGTTAAGTTTCAAGATCTTGCAAAGTTGCAGTTATGTGCATTCTATAGAATTCTGCATTATGTGCAATGCATACGTGACCTTTATGGAAGAATAGAAAAAATTACACTTGCCTTCTCATAAGATTATACTAGAACGATTTAGTTCTATCCGTTTATCCGATTTTCAATAAACAACACCCCTATTGTGCACCACAATTTTTGTTTTTCATCCGGTGTCTGGTGCCCACATTGGAGCCCCGATTAATCCGGATCGCGCGTTGCAGGGCCCATTAAGATGGCAACGCTCCAACAGAGTTTTCTCCATACCCAGGATCGAACCCTCGACCTATGGTTTAGGGTGGAGCAGCCCTATCCACGGCACCACAACCCATGTTGGTCACTGAGTTTGAGTCTATGAGTTCATAATTTGTATTCATATGGAGTATTGTGTAATTTTATTGTCTGTGTAATTTTATTGTCATGATGTTTCGATTGTAATTTTTAATTTTCGAGAGAGCTAGTAACGAGAGACAAACTTAGCAATCATTTCACTTACCATCATCGACAGACGGAATTTTTCCTTATAAGGTCCGAAATATGAAGGGAAAAAAAACACATGAACAAGTCTTAGGAAGTAAAAATTCTTAAACTTCAAATTGTGAATTCACTATTATTTCTGCCCCTTCAAGGAATGTTTTATGTTGAAGCAAGTAAGAATTCAAGAAAAATATAACATGAAAATTAGTCGCATTATAGATTTATGTTATAGTTTTGATAGATTTAACGTTAAAATTCTTAGAGAATATAGTATATACTACCATAATAACTGTAACACCCCGTAAATTTTTTCGTACACTTATCGCGATTATATGGAGTCCTAAAGGCTTGCGTATGGGTTAAATTAAGTTTATGGTGTTCGGAAGTATCCCGTAAATAGTTGTATGTGTAGGTATTGGAATAAGCTTTCCAACGATATAAAGTTTGCCCAAAACAGAGGAGTATTTCATATAAGCGAGCACATTCGAAATTTCAAAACGGTGGCCGGGAAACCAGTGAACAGTAAATCTGCAGGAAAATTACTGCAGCTAGGCAATTTTTTTTTGGATCAACTTTAGATGATCATAACTCCTTGTACAAAAAGAACTGTGTGAGGTGATATATATCGACGAAAATATCCGAGAGTCTTCTTTCTGATGAAATTGGTTTCATCCAAATCCAATGTCTGAGTAAGGAGATATACCCGTTTTACTACAGCCTATAAAAAAAAAACAGAATTTTGGGACAGATTTTTGGGTCAACTTTAAATGACCATAACTCCTTTTACAGAAATAAATGGGTGGTATACTTTATATGAAAATGAAATCCCTTTGAATTATCTTTACAATGAAATTGGTTTCACCCAAATCCGATACCGGAGCAAAGAGTTATGATCGATTTACTTCAGCCTGTCAAAACTGTCCACTGGGGACAGATTCGGATTTATTTAAATTTTTAGGGCAAAATGGTCATTTTCTATTACCTCTTGGACGAAAATTGGTCTTTATAAACATACACTTAGCCTCATATATATATCATATATCATCCAATTATTAACAGAAGGTGAAACCCTAGCCTAATTTCAACTTCAAATATTTTGTGATTCAACCGTAGAAAATTCGAATTGGTTCCGTAGTTGTGTTCACCATCTCGAAAGCTTCGAGAAGCACCCCATGGGTATGTAAGGAGGATTCTAAATACAAGAGTTCATTGTTAAGGTATGAATATTGTTTATTCTTGATTCTTATCCATGAATAAGTATTGATAAGGGATTATGAGTATTGTCTTGATGTTGGAAGATAACTAGAAACATAGTAATGAATTGTTTTGTATAAATTGTTAGTAGTAAATTAAGGAAGTTGTTGTATTGGATTATGGAGGATGAATTGTGGTGATATATCATTATATTAGTGGTTATGTATGCCTAGTGATCATGTTGTTATTGGATGGTGATTAAGAGGGGAAATAAAGGCTAAGACTGATGTTGAGGGATATTGCATGAAAATGCATGATATGTGAATGTAATAAGAGTATAAGAGGATGTATGTAGCACTCTTGTTGATGAGTTAAAGGATTACTTCCTAGACATTATTTGGTGAAGTTAATACCTAAATGGTAAGGTTTGGTTGCTAATACTAGTTTGCCACAAATGACTTATTGTAGATAAGTGTTCGAAGAGTACGGGAAGTCAAGTTGGACTTGTATTGAAGTGGTTATATCAAGGTATGTAATACATACTCTATGTAATCTTTGGCATGAATAATGGCCCATGGCACTCTCAAGTAATCTTCCAACATTGTCCTACGACACATGACACATAATAACATCATATGATCTTCGACACTACCAATTGAACTTGTTTTCACTTTTAAGATGTCCGGCTAGTCAAAAAAATGCCCATATAGAATTGTTGACTCTGAAATGGTTTAATGAGGTATCCATGATTCTCTACTTCATTTTCATGATATTGATTACCTATTTACATGTTTTTCCTATTGAGGTATCATGGTTTCAAGTTCCATAAGGTGTGACCACAAAGTAACCAATCTCAAAGATTAATTGAATTAAGAAATGGAATAACTTTATTTTAAATTGTTGATATGATGTATTGTATTAGTACCACTGCTCATTTGGCCATTGTATTATAAAGATTATGTATATATGCTATTCCAAGGGTGGTCCCTGATGTATTGTATTAGTACCACTGATCAGTTGGCCATTGTATGACATATGTTATGTATTGATAAGGAATACGGGAAGTAATGATATGAAAGTAATGTGCAGGTATCCCATCAGCTCTTTTAAGTGTGGTCTACTCATACTGTTTATTCACTGGTATCTAGGTTCTGTTGATCTTTTGTATCTCATCTTGATACTCACTGCCTTACATACTCAGTACATATTTCCGTACTGACGTCCCTCGCGGGGGGACCTGTATTCATGCCTGCAGGAACAGGTACTTCAGGCCGTACACCTCCGCAGTAAGAGCCAGGACATTCTGTTGATAGTGGTGAGCTCCAGTTGTTTCGGGGCATCCCAAGTCGTTTCTATATGTATTTTTGGTATTTGTATAAAAGTCTTTTGTGGGCGGGAGTTTGTCCCGACCCTAACTCAGTTGTGTATCTATGTAGAGGCTTTTGTAGACATATTGTACAGCCATAGGAGTGTTTGGTTGATAGACGTGATGGCTCTGACGGCCAATTACTGTTTATATAGATATGCGTGTCTGTTGGGCTGATACAGGTACTGTTTTCTTCTATTTATAATGAAGTGCTGCCCAAATTTCTAATTTTCATAAGTAATGTAAATGTGAAAGTATAGGTTATGAACGGGTTCTCCCGGGCCTCCTCGGCTACGGGTGCCAGTCCGCTCCAATGGGATTTGGGGCATGACAGAAGTGGTATCAGAGAAGTTCGTCCTAGTGAGTCTACAAAGCCGTGTCTACGTAGAATCTCGTTTATCGGTGTGTTGTGCACCACATCTATAAACAGGAGGCTATTGGACATTTAGGGATTGTTTCCATTCTCCATTTCTTAGATCGTGCAATAGAGCCCATATTAGAGATAAAGTCATAATCGATCGCTTAATCCAATTTTTTTATTTTATTTGTTATAGTAACGATGCCGGTTACAAGGAGAAAGAATAAGAACACCCGAATTATTAGCCAAGCCATTTGAAGTATCAACGCCTGTGGGGGAATCTCTTATAGCTAGGAATGTTTATCGAAATTGTGTTGTGAATATTTGTGGTCGTGATACGATGGCCGATCTTGTTGAGTTAGAAATGGTAGATTTTGATGTTATTATGGGCATGGATTGGTTAGCGTCTTGTTTTGCTATAGTAGATTGCCGTTCTAAGAAGGTATATTTCCATTTCCCAAATGAGGCAGTCCTTGAATGGAAGGGTAATGTTGGCGCGCCGAGAGGTAGATTTATTTCTTACTTTAAGGCAAGAAAAATGATTTCCAAGGGGTACATATACCATTTGGTTAGAGAAAGGGATACAGAGGCAGAGCCGCCAACTTTTCAGACCATTTCGGTTGTGAATGAATTTCCTGATGTATTTCCTGAAGAACTACCAGGTTTACCTCCTGAACGAGAAGTGGAGTTTGGTATTGATATGTTGCCAGACACACAGCGAATCTCAATTCCTCCTTATAGAATGGCACCAGTAGAGTTGCGAGAATTGAAAGAGCAACTGAAAGACTTGCTAGAGAAGGGATTCATCAGGCCTAGTATGTCCCCTTGGGGAGCACCAGTATTGTTTGTGCGTAAGAAAGATGGTTCGCTGAGGATGTGTATTGACTATCGGCAATTGAATAAGGTGACTATCAAGAATAAATACCCTCTTCCCTGAATTGATGATTTATTTGACCAGTTGCAGGGTGCCCAGTGTTTTTCCAAGATTGACTTGAGATCAGGCTATCATCAAGTGAGAGTCAAGGATAAAGATATACCCAAGACAGCTTTCCGAACACGGTATGGTCATTATGAACTCCTGGTTCTGTCATTCGGGCTGACAAATGCACCCGCAGTTTTTATGGATCTGATGAATAGGTTGTTTAAGCCGTTTCTAGATGTGTTCGTGATAGTTTTCATAGATGATATTCTGGTCTACTCTAGATCAGAAGAGGATCATGTTAATCACTTAAGGCAGGCGTTGCAGATTCTTCGTGATCGTAAGCTGTATGCGAAGTTTTCTAAATGTGAGTTTTGGCTCAAGTCAGTGGCATTTTTGGGCCATATTGTATCCAGTGAAGGCATAAAAGTTGACACTCAGAAGATTGAGGCTGTGAAGAATTGGCCAAAACCCACGACGCCTACGGAGATTCGTAGTTTCCTCGGGTTGGTAGGTTATTATAGAAGGTTTGTTGAAGGTTTTTCTTCTATTTCTGCACCCTTGACTAAGTTGACGCATAAAGCCTCCAAGTTTCAATGGAATGATGCCTGTGAAAAGAGTTTCCAAGATCTGAAGAGCAAGTTGACTTCTACACCGGTATTGGTACTTCCTGAAGGCACAGAAGGGTATGCATTGTACTGTGATGCTTCGAGAATTGGCTTAGGATGCGTATTAATACAACATGGTAGAGTAATAGCCTATGGCTCTAAACAGTTGCGACCACATGAGAGGAATTATCCCACGCATGATCTTGAGCTAGCGGCAGTTGTATTTGCTTTGAAGATATGGCGCCACTACTTATATGGGGTTCATGTTGACATATATACCGATCATAAGAGCCTGCAATATATCTTCAGTCAGAAAGATCTAAACTTGAGGCAGCGGAGATGGCTTGAATTGTTGAAAGATTACGATGTTGATATCTTGTATCATCCAGGGAAAGCGAATGTGGTAGCGGATGCACTGAGTCGTAAGTCTAAAATGGCATCTATAGAAAAGCAGGGGATGATTAAGGATCTTCACCAACTAGCTAATTTGGGAGTTCGACTTCTCGAAACTCCAGATGAAGAGGTTATTGTACGTAATACAGCGGAATCTTCATTGATAGCTGAAGTGAAAGAGAAGCAGTATGCAGATCCAATTTTATTGCAGCTTAAGGAGGATGTGCAGAGTGGCACGACAAAGGCATTTGAGCTTACGCGAGAAGGAGTGCTTCAGTGTCAGAATCGTTTATGTGTATCTGATGTAGTTGAGCTATGAAAGAGAATTATGACAGAAGCACACTGTTCAAGGTATTCCATCCATCCAGGGTCGACTAAGATGTATCAAGATTTGAAAGCAATATATTGGTGGAATGACATAAAGAAGAATATTGCCGAATTTGTAGCTGAATGTCCGAATTGTCAAAGAGTCAAAGTAGAACACCAGAAACCCGGTGGTTACATGCAATGTATAGATCTTCCAGTCTGGAAGTGGGACAAGATCAATATGGATTTCATCACGGGTTTGCCTCGTACATTTCGGAAGTTTGATTCCATATGGGTGATCATTGATAGGCTTACCAAATCCGCGCACTTCTTACTAGTTAAGACAACTTATACGGCGGAAGAGTATGCGAAGTTGTATATTAAGGAGATCGTTCGGTTACATGGAGTTCCAATTTCCATTATATCTGATCGAGGAGCCCAATTTACCGCGAATTTTTGGAAGTCTTTTCAAAGGAGTTTGGGGACACAAGTAAATCTAAGTACGGCTTTTCATCCTCAAACGGACGGATAAGCGGAACGTACCATCCAGACACTTGAATATATGCTACGAGCATGTGTATTAGATTTCAAAGGCAACTGGGATGATCACCTACCTCTTATCGAGTTTGCCTACAATAATAACTATCATTCAAGTATCAAAATGGCACCATATGAAGAATTGTATGGAAGAAAGTGTAGATCGCCAATAGGATGGTTTGAAGCAGGTGATGCGGTCTCGTTTGGACCGGATCTTGTTTATCAAGCAATGGAGAAGGTTAAAGTGATCCAACAACGGCTTGAAACAGCTCAAAGTCGACACAAATCTTATGCGGATGTTAGAAGAAGAGGACTTGAGTTTTCTATCGAAGATTGGGTATTCTTGAAAGTATCACCAATGAAAGGAGTGATGAGGTTTGGCAAGAAAGGAAAGTTAAGTCCACGATACATAGGTCCGTACAAGATCATTCAAAGATTTGGACAAGTTGCTTATGAGTTAGAGCTACCTCAAGAGCTCTCAGCAGTTCATCCCATATTTCATGTTTTGATGCTTCGCAAGTACATCGGAGATCCATCGCACATTACTACTACGAAAGATGTACAAGTTACAGAAGATCTCACTTTTGAAGAAATGCCTATTGCTATTCTTGATCGCCAAATTAAAAAGATAAGGAATAAAGAGATAGCATCGGTAAAAGTACTTTGGAGGAATCAACAAGTTGAGGAGATCACATGGGAAGCCGAGGAAGCGATGAAGATTAAGTACCCTTACCTATTCAACGATGAGGAGGAAGTTCATGAGACGGAAGAAGAACAATAACAAGTAAGTGTTTATTTTTATGCAAGTATGTTATGATGATGAATATGTTAATTGTAAGCTTGGACATGTCTTAATTGAGTAACTATGCTAACATTCGAGGACGAATTTTCTTAAGGGGGGGAGAATGTAACACCCCGTAAATTTTTTCGTACACTTATCGCGATTATATGGAGTCCTAAAGGCTTGCGTATGGGTTAAATTAAGTTTATGGTGTTCGGAAGTATCCCGTCAATAGTTGTATGTGTAGGTATTGAAATAAGCTTTCCAAAGATATAAAGTTTGCCCAAAACAGAGGAGTATTTCATATAAGCGAGCACATTCGAAATTTCGAAACGGTGGCCGGGAAGCCTGTGAACAGTAAATCAGAAGGAAAATTACTGCACCTAGGCAATTTTTTTTTTTTGGATTAACTTTAGACGATCATAACTCCTTGTAAAAAAAGAACTGTCTGAGCTGCTAAATATCGACGAAAATATCCGAGAGTCTTCTTTCTGATGAAATTGGTTTCATCCAAATCCAATGTCTGAGTAAGGAGATATACCCGTTTTACTACAGCCTATAAAAAAAAACAGAATTTTGGGACAGATTTTTGGGTCAACTTTAAATGACCATAACTCCTTGTAAAGGAAGAACTGGGTGTTATACTTTATATGAAAATGAAATACCTTTGAATTATCTTTCCAATCAAATTGGTTTCACCCAAATACGATACCGGAGCAAAGAGTTATGATCGATTTACTTCAGCCTGTCAAAACTGTCCACTGGGGACAGATTCGGAATTATTTAAATTTTTAGGGCAAAATGGTCATTTTCTATTACCTCTTGGACGAAAATTGGTCTCTATAAACATACACTTAGCCTCATATATATCATATATCATCCGATTATTAAGAGAAGGTGAAACTCTATCCTAATTTCAACTTCAAATATTTTGTGATTCAACCGTAGAAAATTCGAATTGGTTCCGTAGTTGTGTTCACCATCTCGAAAGCTTCGAGAAGCACCCCATGGTTATGTAAGGAGGATTCTAAATACAATAGTTCATTGTTAAGGTATGAATATTGTTTATTCTTGATTCTTATCCATGAATAAGTATCGATAAAGGATTATGAGTATTGTCTTGATGTTGGAAGATAACTAGAAATATAGTTATGAATTGTTTTGTATAAATTGTTAGTAGTAAATTATGGAAGTTGTTGTATTGGATTATGGAGGATGAATTGTGGTGATATATCATTATATTAGTGGTTATGTATGCCTAGTGATCATGTTGGTATTGGATGGTGATTAAGAGTGGAAATAAAGGCTAAGAGTGATGTTGAGGGATATTGCATGAAAATGCATGATATGTGAATGTAATAAGAGTATAAGAGGATGTATGAAGCACTGTTATTGATGAGTTAAAGGATTACTTCCTAGACATTATTTGGTGAAGTTAATACCTAAATGGTAAGGTTTGGTTGCTAATACTAGTTTGCCACAAATGACTTATTGTAGATAAGTGTTCGAAGAGTACGGGAAGTCAAGTTGGACTTGTATTGAAGTGGTTATATCAAGGTATGTAAGACATACTCTATCTAATCTTTGGCATGAATAATGACCCATGGCACTCTTTCCAACATTGTCCTACGACACATGACACATAATAACATAATATGATCTTCGACACTACCAATTGAACTTGTTTTCACTTTTAAGATGTCCGGCTAGTCAAAAAAATGTCCATATACTATTGTTGACTCCGAAATGGTTTAATGAGGTATCCATGATTCTCTACTTCATTTTCATGATATTGATTACCTATTTACATGTTTTTCCTATTGAGGTATCATGGTTTCAAGTTCCATAAGGTGTGACCACAAAGCAACCAATCTCAAAGATTAATTGAAGTAAGAAATGGAATGTCTTTATTTTAAATTGTTGATATGATGTATTGTATTAGTACCACTGATCAGTTGGCCATTGTATTATAAAGATTATGTATATATGCTATTCCAGGGGTGGTCCCTGATGTATTGTATTAGTACCACTGATCAGTTGGCCATTGTATGACATATGTTATGTATTGATAAGGAATACGGGAAGTAATGATATGAAAGTAATGTGCAGGTATCCCATCAGCTCTTTTAAGTGTGGTCTACTCAAACTGTTTATTCACTGGTATCTGGGTTCTGTTGATCTTTTGTATCTCATCTTGATACTCACTGCCTTACATACTCAGTACATATTTCCGTACTGACGTCCTTCGCGGGGGGACCTGTATTCATGCCTGCAGGAACAGGTACTTCAGGTCGTACACCTCCGCAGTAAGAGCCAGGACATTCTGTTGATAATGGTGTGCTCCAGTTGTTTCGGGGCATCCCAAGTCGTTTCTATATGTATTTTTGGTATTTGTATAAAAGTCTTTTGTGGGCGGGAGTTTGTCCCGACCCTAACTCAGTTGTGTATCTATGTAGAGGCTTTTGTAGGCATATTGTACAGCCATAGGAGTGTTTGGTTGATAGACGTGATGGCTCTGACGGCCAATTACTGTTTATATAGATATGCGTGCCTGCTGGGCTGATACAGGTACTGTTTTCTTCTATTTACAACGAAGTGCTGCCCAAATTTCTAATTTTCATAAGTAATGTAAATGTGAAAGTATAGGTTATGAACGGGTTCTCCCGGGCCTCCTCGGCTACGGGTGCCAGTCTGCTCCAATGGGATTTGGGGCGTGACAATAACCACAAGGGTTGGTGTGGTGGTTCAGCACCTCACCCCTTAAGCAAGAAGTTGGGGGTTCGATCCCCACCTCTGGTGAATGGAGAAATCTCTGCGGCCAGTTCCCTACCGCTTTGTGCGCTGACCATGGAACGGAGGATTAGTCTCAACTCAGTCTCCTCATGTATAGTTGAGTCTATGAGCTCTTAATTTTAATGCATATGTAGTACTGTGTACGTACTTTCTCGTCATTGTGTTTTTTATTTGAATTTTTGTGTTAACTGATTTCCAACAACACGAGCTCTAGCAAGTGTATGTATCATGCAGCCAAGCAGCAAGTTGTGCTAAGTGAACATTAGAACAATAACAATATACCCAATGTAAATTCATTTAATCCCGCTAGCGGGTTCTGGAAAGGGTGGTGTGTTTACAGTCTTAAGCCTACCTTGAAAAGGTAGAAAAGTTATTTCCGATAGATCCCGGGCTCAAGTAAATCACATAGCAAAGTGGACAAATTATCTTCTTCAATGCATGCATCTTAAAGCAGTGTAGAAAATCCAAGTGAAGGAAATAAGGACAAGAACCTCAACATTGTTCTTAGGTGGCAAAAGATAACAAAAAGGCCACCAACTGCAACAGAAGCTGATTCTTGGCAAATCTTGTGACTTTGAAGCTCATTCAAACAAGAATATTTTTTTCGCGTAATCGTGGTGTTAAGGCCAGCTTGTAAGCACTCGTCTAATTCTACAAGATACATGCAATCTCACACAAGGACGTAACTCTATCCATTGAGTCTTTGGCTGATCATTTATGACAATTAATCATTAAGTAGAGAAGCAAATGCTGCAGCAGTGAAACAGAAAGGATAGCAGACAGAAAAGGTAAACAACAAAGTTACTACTTTGAAGTCCACAGTATTCAACAGAAAGTGAACAATGTTGACTTGAAAAAATCGCAGAACCTATCATTGGTTTCAAGTCCTTTTCAACATAGTTTAATGGAAGCGATGATAAGCTATCACACAACATATCCAGTTCCACACATAACCGATCGACGAAGGATGGAATGTACGGAAACCTTATCCTACCTCCATGGGGTAGAGAGATTATTTCCGAAAAAACCCCGAACTCAGCACAAATATTACACAAAACAGGAGAGTAGAAAAGCTGAGAAATATAAACAGCAAAAATAGTAAAAATAACTAAAAAGCTGCTCATGTTACTCAACAATAATGAAAATTACAAAGTTTCATGTACATTCTTTACAATTTTGAGTCATATTTACCTCTTCTGATCAATAAAGAATCCGATCACTATTCACTACAAGAAATATCCACCTATTCCAAAACCCTATTTTAGCTACAGTAAAGTATATACTTTCTAAACTTTATAGTACTAAAACATATTAACAAAGGAGAAAACTTTATAAACTTTTTGCTCAACGGAACAATGCATCAACATTGTCGTTATTGGAACCATCTTGAAAGAGCGCTACGAGGTCTTCTCCTATAACAGACTCATCATCGTTATTATTCTGAGTATTTTCTCCCCGGGCATTACCATTTCCCTCAGCATTATTGTTCTCATTGGCCTGTTCTCCCCCCAACACATTACCCATGTCATTTGCCACAACATTGTCGTTGTTTTCATTAGTCTGTTCTCCCCACAACACATTACCCATATCAAAATCATCGTTTGCTCAAATATTGTCGTTGTTCTCGTTAGCCTGTTCTCCCCACAACACATTACCCATATCAAAATCATCGTTTGCCCAAATATTGTTGTTGTTCTCGTTAGCCTGTTCTCCCCACAACACATTACCCATATCAAAATCATCGTTTGCCCAAACATTGTTGTTGTTCTCGTTAGCCTGTTCTCCCGGCCACAACACATTATCCATGTCAAAATCATCATTTGGCAAAACATTGTTGTAGTTCTCATTAGCCTGTTCTCCCGGCCACAACACATTACCCAGATCAAAAATATCATCATTTGCCAAAACATTGTCGTTGTTCTCAATAGTATTTTCAACCCCCACATTGTTGTTGTCCACTTCATCAACATTAGTTTGCACGAATTCATCTTCTGCCCGTAAAGATTCCTCCTTCCTTTCATTTCCAACCTCCTCTACTTCATCAGAAGAAGAAGAAATTTCAATGTACTCAACATCGTCCTTCTTCTTGAAAAAAGGTGACAATAAATAGTTGCCTTGTGTACCCAAAGTAAAGAAATCAGAGCAAATATACTCACCTTTATCCGTCACCTCGGGTGGCGGAGATGGGCCTATAATCGGCAGTGCTTGCCATTCTCTTTTACATTTCTCATTCGGACACCGCAAAGAACAACCTTTGTAATCCTTCAAAAACTCATACATATGGTAACAGTAAGGACACCTAGTCCAAAATGCATTCCTGGTCGGGTTCGAAGAGGTTGCACCTGATTCATCATCTAAACGGGTCCTCTTTGTCGGGTTAGAAGAGCTTGCACCTGATCCATCATCTAAACGGATCTTCTCCATCTGGTTCAAAAAGTTCCCGCCTTTTTTCATGGCCACGATAGGAATCGTTTCACAAGTGCTCGCACCACCATCTCCCAAACTGCTCATCAGGGTCCTACTTGATAAGGTCCAACCCCCATCAGCCAAACGGATCACCCGGGTCGGGTTTGAAAAGTTCTCCAAACGGGTCTGGATCGTAGTCGGGTTAGGAGACCTCCCACGACCATCATCCAAACGGGTCATTCCGCTCGAGTTCAAAATGCTCTGAAGCAATCCATCATTCAAACGGGTTGGGTTCAACATGCTCTCAAGCAACCCGTCATTTGAACGGGTCGGGTTCAACATGCTCTCAAGCAACCCATCATTTGAACGGGTCGGGTTCAACATGCTCTGAAGCAACCCATCATTAGAATGGTCCATCTGCATCTGGTTCAAAAAGTTCCCTCCTATTTCCATAGTATTCAACCCATCTCCAAACCCGGACATCTCCGACAAGTCGAAAAAGCTCCCACTTTCCAACGTACCCTCACCACCCATCGGGTTCATACTCACAGACCTCCCATCATTTACCGCATTCCTCAACTCATCATCAAACCGAACCTTATCACTCGGATTCGCTAGAACTCCGTAAGCTCTCATTACAAGCATAAAAGCCTCATTAGCCAAACGAGAATAATCTCTCGTATTCGATCTCAACAACTCCATCAAACTCTTAAAATTGTTCAACATAACTGGTTGATCAACACTGTAGTTTGGAACATTAAGGATAGCATAGTAATTCGGCTGTCCGTTAATGCTCTCAGGGAGCATTAATATATCAGTGATCGCGATTATTTCTAGTACCTCTGAGTGCTTTGGATCGATTTCTCTGGCTCTAATGGCGTATTGACGACATTCTTGAAACTTTCGTAGAACAAGAAAGCTTTTAGATAAATTTAAATAATGTTGAAACTGCGGATTCATAATTATTGTTTGTTTGTTTTTTGTTGTAAAGAGTTTGTTTGTTGTTTTGTTGTAGTAAAGAATGAAATGAAAGTGATGAAAAGGTGACATATATAAAGTCGTTTGTTTTGAAAAGGTGGGAAAAAGGATACAATTGGAATTTTTTGAATTTTTTTATCATGGATGATTTTGCATATGGGCAATATTGGAAATTTCTTAATTCTTTTTGTTTCATGGATGATTTTGGATATGGGCAAAATTTAAAAATAAATAGTTTTTTTTTATGAGTGATTTTGAATATGGATAAAGTTGGAAATTTGTTGATTTCTGTAAAGGGTTTATTTTGTATTTCTATTGTTTTATTTTATTTGGTTCTATTAACCTAGCACGTTTCGAAAAATAATAATAATTAGAGGTGAAAAAGCGACAAAATTGGAAAAATATTGATTTTTTAGTTTTATGGATGATTTTGGATCGATATGGACAAAATTGGAATTTTTTTATCTTTATAAAGGGTTTATTTTGTATTTCCGTTGTTTCATTTTACTAGTTTATGTTAACCTAGCACGCCTCATAAGATATTGATAATTAGAGGTGTATTTTATTAAACTAACATTATTAATTATGTTTTCACTCTAATTTTATTTCTACTACTACTTCATGTAATTATTTAGTACTAATAAAAATAACACTACTTCCTTTGTCGGATATAGAAGTGCTTGCAGAGCTACGTGAATTCAACAATGTTTTTGTAAAGGGCAAAAAGAAAAGGTCTCGAGATAATAAGGATCCTTGGAAGAAAAGATCAAATAACTAATCTCAGTATAAGCTATTCTACATTTTGAAATAATTCTTTTTGAAATATATGTACAAGATTAAATTGGAAATTGAATAAATTTTTCAAGGGTCTATTTTGGAATACTCATATTAACATTTTGAGATGGTCAATTTTGGACACTAAGTAATTGGGAAATGAGAATGGATTATTTAGATAACGGCATATTTATTTGGTGTATAAATAAAATTAAATTGGAAATTCAATAAATCATTTATCAACTAATAAAAGATTAGTTTGACTGTAAAAAGGAGATAAATTGGAATACTTATTTTTACATTTTGAGATTGTTAATATTGGATATTAAGTAATTGGGAATGAATTATTTGGATAAGGACATATTTATTTTGTGTATGAACAAAATTAAATTCGAAATTCGATAAATCATTTATGATTTATCAACTAATGAAGAATTAGTTTGATTACTGTAAAATGAAGATAAATTGGAGTACTTATTTTTACACTTTGGAATGTTCAAATTTGGACATTAAGTAATTGTAAATGGATTATTTAGTTAAGGAGATATATATAAAATTAAATTGGAAATTCAGTAAATCATTTTTCATTTATCACTTATCAATTAATAAAGGATTAGGTTGATTATTGTAAAAAAAAAAAAAAAAAAAAAGAAGATAAATTGAAGTACTTATTTACATTTTGAGATGTTTCGAATTCGAACATTAAGTAGTAATTGGGAACGGATTATTCAAATAAGGGCATATTTATTTTGTGGATATATAAAATTTAATTGGAAATTTGATAAATCATTTTTTATTTATCATTTATCAACTAATAAAGGATTAGTTTGATTACTGTAAAAGGAAGATAAATTGAAGTACTTATTTTACATTTTGAGATGTTTCAGATTTGAACATTAGTAATTGGAAATGGATTATTTTAAATAAGGACATATATTTATTTTGTGTATAAATAAAATTAAATTGGAAATTCAATAAATAATTTTTTCCTTTATTATTTATCAACTAATAAAGGATTTGTTTGACTATTTTAAAAGGAGATTGAAAGAATTTTGACTCAAATTTTATTAAGTATCCTCATCATATTAACGTAAGAAAAATTACAATCTATAATATTTTTTGTCTTGTAGTCAAACATCTAAATTTTAAATTAAAAATACTAAATTAATCTAGTCTAATTTAGCTTGAACTCTAATCAAATTGATTTTCATAAAGTAAAATATGACAGGAAAAATTAAACGGGATGAGTTTTTTTAACATTTTGAGATGTTTCAAATATGAAAATACTTTTTTTCTTTTGAAATTTAAAAGTTTAGTATTATTGTCATTGGATTCGTTCCTTTTTATTGGTTCAGTGTGTATTTTGTAATTTCTTTAAGAAAGTATTAATTATGTATTTATTTTATTAAATTTTGCAAAACTGTTGTATTTTGAATATCTTAATTTGAGTATTAATATTTCAAAAAGTTTGAAAATAATGCTTAAAGATAAGATGTTTTTTGAAAATTTAAAACTATTATGAAGAAGTAGTTCTTCAAAATAAATGTACAGTTCGAAATAATTGTACTATTTTTGTCATGAATTTCTAAACCGAGGTTTATTTTAAGATAAATTAACTTTTTTTCTATAGCGACACATACTTTGAGACGGAGAGAATACACAATAAAGAAGAGAACATTATTTGCTAAATTCTGCTATATGGAAGTTTCACATAATTCATTTAAACATCACATGGTATATCAAACACATTATTGAAGTACCAATTGAATGGAAATGTTTTACAAAATTTAGTTTAAGATAATTAATGTAAAATCCAGCTAATTTTAAGTAAATAACTATGAGAGTAAACATGGTAGCTCACCAAAGTGTTAAAAGGCTAAGTTGCTCGTACTCTTTAAAAATGTTGTCACGCTCGTATCAGATTCTTCAAAATATACTATTAGATAGGTTGTTTTTTAAATACACTCGATTTATCTCTAGTATCTTTTTGCAAAATCTCAACAATAATTAATCAAAAACAGTTTATCTTCATCATGATATTAAGTTAAAAGTGGAGCTATATATACTCTTTTACTAATTCAAGTCCAATAATCACTTTAGTTTAGTTTGATGCATTGACTTAGTAATAATATTTAGACTTATTAGGTGTTTATATCATCAATATTTAATCTCATAAAAATAATAATTTACCTATTATTACAAATTAAAAGTCACTATATATAGTGTAAGAATTTTTTTTTATGTTGTCAGTATCATCACTTGAAAAATATTATTTTTAGTTCAGCTAGATTCTAAAACTAGTAGTAATTTCTAGTAATTAGCCAATTAGGTTTCACATTTTATATTCCTTCAAGTCCTAATTATTTAACGAAAGCTCTATTATTAAGACTTTCTTTTTGATGAGTTTACGAGTTATTACTCATAAATGAAAGTATTTAATATGCTCATTTTTTCTCATATTTTTGGTTCTTGATTAGACTGCTATAATTTTTGTTGTATAATACTCGTTATTTCGCATTGTTTTGTTGTTGTTATTGCTCTCATATTGTATTCCGGTTTGCAAATTATTTGGTAGGCTTTATTTAAACTAAGGATGTATTGGAAATTGTTTTTCGATCTCTATGAAATATGGGTAAGATCTATGCATACTATATCTTCACCATACTTCACCTGTGGAATTACACAAAGGTATTTTTAATCAATGGGTGACAATTGAATAACATGCTATTATTGACTCATAAATATTGAAAAATATAGTAACATCCACTACACACATAAAATCAAAGAAACAATAGCATGCACGATATGGTGAAGTTGAACTAGTGATTATTTTATCAACGTGTTAATTTATCAATTTGAATTATGTCTCATCGACTATTTAAATAATGCCTTGTAATTATGATAATCCAAGATACGGAGTATATGTGTTAGGTTTTTAAGAGCTGTGAATGAAAAATGGATAGATATTTTTTTGAAAAAACACCAAGAAAAAAGTTGTAATTTGAATAGGCACATATGTTCACTTTGAATTGTTATGACCTTTCCGATAAATTATGACTTTTTCGAAAAGTTACACTTTTCTCGAAGGATTGCAACTTCACGAAGAGTTGTATCTTTTCGAAAAGGTGTGCCTTTTTGAACCAGAAGTTGAACTAATGAAACCACATGCACGATACAGTGAAGTTGAACTAATGATCCGTTTATTCAACGTGTTAATATAACAATTTGAACTATATCTCATCGGCCAATTAAATAATGCTTTGTAATTATGACAATCCAAGATAGAAATGTTGGGTGTTTAAGAGGTTTGAATGGAGAATGAATAGGTATTTTTCCAAAAAGACACAAAGAGAAATGATGAAATTTGAATAGGCACTTGTTCACTTTGGATTATTGTGACCTTTTCAAAAGAATGTAACTTTTCTGAAGAATTGCATCTTTACAAATAGTTGCATCTTTTCAAAGAGGTGCACCTTTCCGAATCATTGTTACTTTTCTGAAACAACAAATTGATGGCTATACATATATATACACTTTTTGGATGATTGTGACTTTTCCGAAAAGTTACACCTTTATGAAGAGTTGCATCGTTTCAAAGAGGTGCACTTTTTTGAACAATCGCTTCTCTTCTGAAGCAACACCTTTGCTGGCTACATATACCTATTGAATCCTCAAATTTTCCATACAAATGTTGTGTGATTTACTACCGTTGATTGAGTTCGTCGTTCATGGCCCTATTCTTCTAGCAATGTCCTAGTCTTCGTTTCTCTTAGAAAAGAAAGGAAAATGTTCTGTTTATAGGCCAAACTAGATATTTTACGTCCACGTAATTGTTTAAAAAATGGAAATTTATGTTTGCCAAAGTTTAGTATGAACAAATTGAGCAGTTGCATTCATATCATCACATTTTGAGTCGAGGGTCTATCGGAAACCTCATTACTAAAAGTGTAAAGGTAATCGTACATTTTACCCTCCCCGGAAGTTCAACTTCTGGGATAACACTGGTTCTGTTGTTGTTGTTATTCATATAATCACCTTCTGTATTCCCAAATTGAGTATGAACAAATCTACATTATGTATCCAATCCAAGTTGATAAAAAGGGCAAAAGAACAAACGGAACACAACATTTTACAAGAGCCTCTAAAAGTTAGAAGGAATGTTCGACAGATTTAAAACTGCCACATACATTATATTCAAGCGAAAATCGCAAGAAAATAGATTTGAACTAATAACTAAAAATCTACAGCTCAATGTTCTCGCTTTTCCCGGTCAACCATTTTGGCCGCTGAAAAAAAAAAAATTAATCATTTACTGTCAAAAATGTTTTGCTTGAAGTGTGGAAGACTACAGTGAAAGCGAGCTTTTGGCGTAGCATGCTTTATTCTGATCCACAACTTCCTCGGAATGTATAAATCACCTTAAAGGCTAAAGCAACTAGCATACCTCGCGATGGAGAAATACTTGGATCGGGTTAGCTGACTATGTCTGTATGACTCTGCAACTTCTCTCGGTATACCAAGACCAGACAGATATAGAACATAGTCGCAGACACAATAGATACACCAAGGCAGACACAAACGGTTGTAGCACAAACGTATAAGAACCTGAACAAAGAATGACACACTCTTAATAAAGCAAAACATATACACATGTATCCTGATTCAACTTTTTGGTGACACTTACTTGGGAGAAAATACGCTCCAAACGAATAAATGATTTCTCATTAGCAGCAACACAATTGTGTAAGCTATCAAAAGAATGGAATTCAAACCCAACGGAACCAGACAAGGAAAACCAAGTGTCCTCTTGAGCAACGAGTCAATGTTGCCGTCCTGGGAAATTATGAAACCACTTGTGTCCTTCACAGAATTGTACATCACCATGCTAAGGAGGTATAACATTGGTGAAGCATATGTAATGATGAACATTAAGACGCCAGAAAGTACAGTTGAGTGGTTCAAGACACCCTGGCAATCAAATCAACGGGGAACATCAGATTCTATATGGATATTTTCAGTATGAAGCATACAGAAACTTTAGCATGAAACACACTACTAGAGATTTTGTGCAAGAGACTTACAATAAAAGCCCCAGCAACATCGATTGTAGCTAGGGTGTTGGTGTTGCCGAGACCAAAATGGCCTGCCATTCCCATATAATAAAGTGCAGCTACCTGACACGGGAAAAGGAGAAAAATAAGACTCGTGAAACTATGGAGTTGATGTTACCATCATCTGAGGAAAGGATATTTTTCCTGCATTAGTACAAAACCAAACCGAGAATGAACGAGCACCCAAGGGTGTGGCCTAGTGGACTCGTGGGAGGTGGCAGGTATCTAGTGGATTTAGTCGAGGTGCACAAAAGCTGGTCCCGAAACCATGGATTTCGAAAAACAAATTGAGGATGAATGAAGATATTAGTTGAATTTCGTAGTATGGAGACTGCAAGCATCATCGTGGTCATTTTCATCAAATGAAATTTGCCGCCTTCTTTTCTCTCCTTTTTTTTCTTTTTGGGAAATATTTTATTTGGTAATATTGAGTGTTGTTTTCCTTTCTTTTCTTTTAGGCATATGGTCATTTTCATCAAATGAAGATGCGTAACACCCCGTAAATTTTTTCGTACACTTATCGCGATTATATGGAGTCCTAAAGGCTTGCGTATGGGTTAAATTAAGTTTATGGTGTTCGGAAGTATCCCGTCAATAGTTGTATGTGTAGGTATTGAAATAAGCTTTCCAAAGATATAAAGTTTGCCCAAAACAGAGGAGTATTTCATATAAGCGAGCACATTCGAAATTTCGAAACGGTGGCCGGGAAGCCTGTGAACAGTAAATCAGAAGGAAAATTACTGCACCTAGGCAATTTTTTTTTTTTGGATCAACTTTAGACGATCATAACTCCTTGTACAAAAAGAACTGTGTGAGCTGCTAAATATCGACGAAAATATCCGAGAGTCTTCTTTCTGATGAAATTGGTTTCATCCAAATCCAATGTCTGAGTAAGGAGATATACCCGTTTTACTACAGCCTATAAAAAAAAAACAGAATTTTGGGACAGATTTTTGGGTCAAATTTAAATGACCATAACTCCTTGTAAAGGAAGAACTGGGTGTTATACTTTATATGAAAATGAAATACCTTTGAATTATCTTTCCAATCAAATTGGTTTCACCCAAATACGATACCGGAGCAAAGAGTTATGATCGATTTACTTCAGCCTGTCAAAACTGTCCACTGGGGACAGATTCGGATTTATTTAAATTTTTAGGGCAAAATGGTCATTTTCTATTACCTCTTGGACGAAAATTGGTCTCTATAAACATACACTTAGCCTCATATATATCATATATCATCCGATTATTAAGAGAAGGTGAAACTCTATCCTAATTTCAACTTCAAATATTTTGTGATTCAACCGTAGAAAATTCGAATTGGTTCCGTAGTTGTGTTCACCATCTCGAAAGCTTCGAGAAGCACCCCATGGTTATGTAAGGAGGATTCTAAATACAATAGTTCATTGTTAAGGTATGAATATTGTTTATTCTTGATTCTTATCCATGAATAAGTATCGATAAAGGATTATGAGTATTGTCTTGATGTTGGAAGATAACTAGAAATATAGTTATGAATTGTTTTGTATAAATTGTTAGTAGTAAATTATGGAAGTTGTTGTATTGGATTATGGAGGATGAATTGTGGTGATATATCATTATATTAGTGGTTATGTATGCCTAGTGATCATGTTGGTATTGGATGGTGATTAAGAGGGGAAATAAAGGCTAAGAGTGATGTTGAGGGATATTGCATGAAAATGCATGATATGTGAATTTAATAAGAGTATAAGAGGATGTATGAAGCACTGTTATTGATGAGTTAAAGGATTACTTCCTAGACATTATTTGGTGAAGTTAATACCTAAATGGTAAGGTTTGGTTGCTAATACTAGTTTGCCACAAATGACTTATTGTAGATAAGTGTTCGAAGAGTACGGGAAGTCAAGTTGGACTTGTATTGAAGTGGTTATATCAAGGTATGTAAGACATACTCTATCTAATCTTTGGCATGAATAATGACCCATGGCACTCTTTCCAACATTGTCCTACGACACATGACACATAATAACATAATATGATCTTCGACACTACCAATTGAACTTGTTTTCACTTTTAAGATGTCCGGCTAGTCAAAAAAATGTCCATATACTATTGTTGACTCCGAAATGGTTTAATGAGGTATCCATGATTCTCTACTTCATTTTCATGATATTGATTACCTATTTACATGTTTTTCCTATTGAGGTATCATGGTTTCAAGTTCCATAAGGTGTGACCACAAAGTAACCAATCTCAAAGATTAATTGAAGTAAGAAATGGAATGTCTTTATTTTAAATTGTTGATATGATGTATTGTATTAGTACCACTGATCAGTTGGCCATTGTATTATAAAGATTATGTATATATGCTATTCCAGGAGTGGTCCCTGATGTATTGTATTAGTACCACTGATCAGTTGGCCATTGTATGACATATGTTATGTATTGATAAGGAATACGGGAAGTAATGATATGAAACTAATGTGCAGGTATCCCATCAGCTCTTTTAAGTGTGGTCTACTCATACTGTTTATTCACTGGTATCTGGGTTCTGTTGATCTTTTGTATCTCATCTTGATACTCACTGCCTTACATACTCAGTACATATTTCCGTACTGACGTCCTTCGCGGGGGGACCTGTATTCATGCCTGCAGGAACAGGTACTTCAGGTCGTACACCTCCGCAGTAAGAGCCAGGACATTCTGTTGATAATGGTGTGCTCCAGTTGTTTCGGGGCATCCCAAGTCGTTTCTATATGTATTTTTGGTATTTGTATAAAAGTCTTTTGTGGGCGGGAGTTTGTCCCGACCCTAACTCAGTTGTGTATCTATGTAGAGGCTTTTGTAGGCATATTGTACAGCCATAGGAGTGTTTGGTTGATAGACGTGATGGCTCTGACGGCCAATTACTGTTTATATAGATATGCGTGCCTGCTGGGCTGATACAGGTACTGTTTTCTTCTATTTACAACGAAGTGCTGCCCAAATTTCTAATTTTCATAAGTAATGTAAATGTGAAAGTATAGGTTATGAACGGGTTCTCCCGGGCCTCCTCGGCTACGGGTGCCAGTCTGCTCCAATGGGATTTGGGGCGTGACAATAACCACAAGGGTTGGTGTGGTGGTTCAGCACCTCACCCCTTAAGCAAGAAGTTGGGGGTTCGATCCCCACCTCTGGTGAATGGAGAAATCTCTGCGGCCAGTTCCCTACCGCTTTGTGCGCTGACCATGGAACGGAGGATTAGTCTCAACTCAGTCTCCTCATGTATAGTTGAGTCTATGAGCTCTTAATTTTAATGCATATGTAGTACTGTGTACGTACTTTCTCGTCATTGTGTTTTTTATTTGAATTTTTGTGTTAACTGATTTCCAACAACACGAGCTCTAGCAAGTGTATGTATCATGCAGCCAAGCAGCAAGTTGTGCTAAGTGAACATTAGAACAATAACAATATACCCAATGTAAATTCATTTAATCCCGCTAGCGGGTTCTGGAAAGGGTGGTGTGTTTACAGTCTTAAGCCTACCTTGAAAAGGTAGAAAAGTTATTTCCGATAGATCCCGGGCTCAAGTAAATCACATAGCAAAGTGGACAAATTATCTTCTTCAATGCATGCATCTTAAAGCAGTGTAGAAAATCCAAGTGAAGGAAATAAGGACAAGAACCTCAACATTGTTCTTAGGTGGCAAAAGATAACAAAAAGGCCACCAACTGCAACAGAAGCTGTGTCTTGGCAAATCTTGTGACTTTGAAGCTCATTCAAACAAGAATATTTTTTTCGCGTAATCGTGGTGTTAAGGCCAGCTTGTAAGCACTCGTCTAATTCTACAAGGTACATGCAATCTCACACAAGGACGTAACTCTATCCATTGAGTCTTTGGCTGATCATTTATGACAATTAATCATTAAGTAGAGAAGCAAATGCTGCAGCAGTGAAACAGAAAGGATAGCAGACAGAAAAGGTAAACAACAAAGTTACTACTTTGAAGTCCACAGTATTCAACAGAAAGTGAACAATGTTGACTTGAAAAAATCGCAGAACCTATCATTGGTTTCAAGTCCTTTTCAACATAGTTTAATGGAAGCGATGATAAGCTATCACACAACATATCCAGTTCCACACATAACCGATCGACGAAGGATGGAATGTACGGAAACCTTATCCTACCTCCATGGGGTAGAGAGATTATTTCCGAAAAAACCCCGAACTCAGCACAAATATTACACAAAACAGGAGAGTAGAAAAGCTGAGAAATATAAACAGCAAAAATAGTAAAAATAACTAAAAAGCTGCTCATGTTACTCAACAATAATGAAAATTACAAAGTTTCATGTACATTCTTTACAATTTTGAGTCATATTTACCTCTTCTGATCAATAAAGAATCCGATCACTATTCACTACAAGAAATATCCACCTATTCCAAAACCCTATTTTAGCTACAGTAAAGTATATACTTTCTAAACTTTATAGTACTAAAACATATTAACAAAGGAGAAAACTTTATAAACTTTTTGCTCAACGGAACAATGCATCAACATTGTCGTTATTGGAACCATCTTGAAAGAGCGCTACGAGGTCTTCTCCTATAACAGACTCATCATCGTTATTATTCTGAGTATTTTCTCCCCGGGCATTACCATTTCCCTCAGCATTATTGTTCTCATTGGCCTGTTCTCCCCCCAACACATTACCCATGTCATTTGCCACAACATTGTCGTTGTTTTCATTAGTCTGTTCTCCCCACAACACATTACCCATATCAAAATCATCGTTTGCCCAAATATTGTCGTTGTTCTCGTTAGCCTGTTCTCCCCACAACACATTACCCATATCAAAATCATCGTTTGCCCAAATATTGTTGTTGTTCTCGTTAGCCTGTTCTCCCCACAACACATTACCCATATCAAAATCATCGTTTGCCCAAACATTGTTGTTGTTCTCGTTAGCCTGTTCTCCCGGCCACAACACATTATCCATGTCAAAATCATCATTTGGCAAAACATTGTTGTAGTTCTCATTAGCCTGTTCTCCCGGCCACAACACATTACCCAGATCAAAAATATCATCATTTGCCAAAACATTGTCGTTGTTCTCAATAGTATTTTCAACCCCCACATTGTTGTTGTCCACTTCATCAACATTAGTTTGCACGAATTCATCTTCTGCCCGTAAAGATTCCTCCTTCCTTTCATTTCCAACCTCCTCTACTTCATCATCAGAAGAAGAAATTTCAATGTACTCAACATCGTCCTTCTTCTTGAAAAAAGGTGACAATAAATAGTTGCCTTGTGTACCCAAAGTAAAGAAATCAGAGCAAATATACTCACCTTTATCCGTCACCTCGGGTGGCGGAGATGGGCCTATAATCGGCAGTGCTTGCCATTCTCTTTTACATTTCTCATTCGGACACCGCAAAGAACAACCTTTGTAATCCTTCAAAAACTCATACATATGGTAACAGTAAGGACACCTAGTCCAAAATGTATTCCTGGTCGGGTTCGAAGAGGTTGCACCTGATTCATCATCTAAACGGGTCCTCTTTGTCGGGTTAGAAGAGCTTGCACCTGATCCATCATCTAAACGGATCTTCTCCATCTGGTTCAAAAAGTTCCCGCCTTTTTTCATGGCCACGATAGGAATCGTTTCACAAGTGCTCGCACCACCATCTCCCAAACTGCTCATCAGGGTCCTACTTGATAAGGTCCAACCCCCATCAGCCAAACGGATCACCCGGGTCGGGTTTGAAAAGTTCTCCAAACGGGTCTGGAACGGAGTAGGGTTAGAAGAGCTCCCAGCCCCATCAACCAAACGGGTCTGGATCGTAGTCGGGTTAGGAGACCTCCCACGACCATCATCCAAACGGGTCATTCCGCTCGAGTTCAAAATGCTCTGAAGCAATCCATCATTCAAACGGGTTGGGTTCAACATGCTCTCAAGCAACCCGTCATTTGAACGGGTCGGGTTCAACATGCTCTCAAGCAACCCATCATTTGAACGGGTCGGGTTCAACATGCTCTGAAGCAACCCATCATTAGAATGGTCCATCTGCATCTGGTTCAAAAAGTTCCCTCCTATTTCCATAGTATTCAACCCATCTCCAAACCCGGACATCTCCGACAAGTCGAAAAAGCTCCCACTTTCCAACGTACCCTCACCACCCATCGGGTTCATACTCACAGACCTCCCATCATTTACCGCATTCCTCAACTCATCATCAAACCGAACCTTATCACTCGGATTCGCTAGAACTCCGTAAGCTCTCATTACAAGCATAAAAGCCTCATTAGCCAAACGAGAATAATCTCTCGTATTCGATCTCAACAACTCCATCAAACTCTTAAAATTGTTCAACATAACTGGTTGATCATCACTGTAGTTTGGAACGTTAAGGATAGCATAGTAATTCGGCTGTCCGTTAATGCTCTCAGGGAGCATTAATATATCAGTGATCGCGATTATTTCTAGTACCTCTGAGTGCTTTGGATCGATTTCTCTGGCTCTAATGGCGTATTGACGACATTCTTGAAACTTTCGTAGAACAAGAAAGCTTTTAGATAAATTTAAATAATGTTGAAACTGCGGATTCATAATTATTGTTTGTTTGTTTTTTGTTGTAAAGAGTTTGTTTGTTGTTTTGTTGTAGTAAAGAATGAAATGAAAGTGATGAAAAGGTGACATATATAAAGTCGTTTGTTTTGAAAAGGTGGGAAAAAGGACACAATTGGAATTTTTTGAATTTTTTTATCATGGATGATTTTGCATATGGGCAATATTGGAAATTTCTTAATTCTTTTTGTTTCATGGATGATTTTGGATATGGGCAAAATTTAAAAATAAATAGTTTTTTTTTATGAGTGATTTTGAATATGGATAAAGTTGGAAATTTGTTGATTTCTGTAAAGGGTTTATTTTGTATTTCTATTGTTTTATTTTATTTGGTTCTATTAACCTAGCACGTTTCGAAAAATAATAATAATTAGAGGTGAAAAAGCGACAAAATTGGAAAAATATTGATTTTTTAGTTTTATGGATGATTTTGGATCGATATGGACAAAATTGGAATTTTTTTATCTTTATAAAGGGTTTATTTTGTATTTCCGTTGTTTCATTTTACTAGTTTATGTTAACCTAGCACGCCTCATAAGATATTGATAATTAGAGGTGTATTTTATTAAACTAACATTATTAATTATGTTTTCACTCTAATTTTATTTCTACTACTACTTCATGTAATTATTTAGTACTAATAAAAATAACACTACTTCCTTTGTCGGATATAGAAGTGCTTGCAGAGCTACGTGAATTCAACAATGTTTTTGTAAAGGGCAAAAAGAAAAGGTCTCGAGATAATAAGGATCCTTGGAAGAAAAGATCAAATAACTAATCTCAGTATAAGCTATTCTACATTTTGAAATAATTCTTTTTGAAATATATGTACAAGATTAAATTGGAAATTGAATAAATTTTTCAAGGGTCTATTTTGGAATACTCATATTAACATTTTGAGATGGTCAATTTTGGACACTAAGTAATTGGGAAATGAGAATGGATTATTTAGATAACGGCATATTTATTTGGTGTATAAATAAAATTAAATTGGAAATTCAATAAATCATTTATCAACTAATAAAAGATTAGTTTGACTGTAAAAAGGAGATAAATTGGAATACTTATTTTTACATTTTGAGATTGTTAATATTGGATATTAAGTAATTGGGAATGAATTATTTGGATAAGGACATATTTATTTTGTGTATGAACAAAATTAAATTCGAAATTCGATAAATCATTTATGATTTATCAACTAATGAAGAATTAGTTTGATTACTGTAAAATGAAGATAAATTGGAGTACTTATTTTTACACTTTGGAATGTTCAAATTTGGACATTAAGTAATTGTAAATGGATTATTTAGTTAAGGAGATATATTTTTTTTGTGTATATATAAAATTAAATTGGAAATTCAGTAAATCATTTTTCATTTATCACTTATCAATTAATAAAGGATTAGGTTGATTATTGTAAAAAAAAAAAAAAAAAAAAGAAGAAGAAGATAAATTGAAGTACTTATTTACATTTTGAGATGTTTCGAATTCGAACATTAAGTAGTAATTGGGAACGGATTATTCAAATAAGGGCATATTTATTTTGTGGATATATAAAATTTAATTGGAAATTTGATAAATCATTTTTTATTTATCATTTATCAACTAATAAAGGATTAGTTTGATTACTGTTAAAGGGAGATAAATTGAAGTACTTATTTTACATTTTGAGATGTTTCAGATTTGAACATTAGTAATTGGAAATGGATTATTTTAAATAAGGACATATATTTATTTTGTGTATAAATAAAATTAAATTGGAAATTCAATAAATAATTTTTTCCTTTATTATTTATCAACTAATAAAGGATTTGTTTGACTATTTTAAAAGGAGATTGAAAGAATTTTGACTCAAATTTTATTAAGTATCCTCATCATATTAACGTAAGAAAAATTACAATCTATAATATTTTTTGTCTTGTAGTCAAACATCTAAATTTTAAATTAAAAATACTAAATTAATCTACTCTAATTTAGCTTGAACTCTAATCAAATTGATTTTCATAAAGTAAAATATGACAGGAAAAATTAAACGGGATGAGTTTTTTTAACATTTTGAGATGTTTCAAATATGAAAATACTTTTTTTCTTTTGAAATTTAAAAGTTTAGTATTATTGTCATTGGATTCGTTCCTTTTTATTGGTTCAGTGTGTATTTTGTAATTTCTTTAAGAAAGTATTAATTATGTATTTATTTTATTAAATTTTGCAAAACTGTTGTATTTTGAATATCTTAATTTGAGTATTAATATTTCAAAAAGTTTGAAAATAATGCTTAAAGATAAGATGTTTTTTAAAAATTTAAAACTATTATGAAGAAGTAGTTCTTCAAAATAAATGTACAGTTCGAAATAATTGTACTATTTTTGTCATGAATTTCTAAACCGAGGTTTATTTTAAGATAAATTAACTTTTTTTCTATAGCGACACATACTTTGAGACGGAGAGGATACACAATAAAGAAGAGAACATTATTTGCTAAATTCTGCTATATGGAAGTTTCACATAATTCATTTAAACATCACATGGTATATCAAACACATTATTGAAGTACCAATTGAATGGAAATGTTTTACAAAATTTAGTTTAAGATAATTAATGTAAAATCCAGCTAATTTTAAGTAAATAACTATGAGAGTAAACATGGTAGCTCACCAAAGTGTTAAAAGGCTAAGTTGCTCGTACTCTTTAAAAATGTTGTCACGCTCGTATCAGATTCTTCAAAATACACTATTAGATAGGTTGTTTTTTAAATACACTCGATTTATCTCTAGTATCTTTTTGCAAAATCTCAACAATAATTAATCAAAAACAGTTTATCTTCATCATGATATTAAGTTAAAAGTGGAGCTATATATACTCTTTTACTAATTCAAGTCCAATAATCACTTTAGTTTAGTTTGATGCATTGACTTAGTAATAATATTTAGACTTATTAGGTGTTTATATCATCAATATTTAATCTCATAAAAATAACAATTTACCTATTATTACAAATTAAAAGTCACTATATATAGTGTAAGAATTTTTTTTTATGTTGTCAGTATCATCACTTGAAAAATATTATTTTTAGTTCAGCTAGATTCTAAAACTAGTAGTAATTTCTAGTAATTAGCCAATTAGGTTTCACATTTTATATTCCTTGAAGTCCTAATTATTTAACGAAAGCTCTATTATTAAGACTTTCTTTTTGATGAGTTTACGAGTTATTACTCATAAATGAAAGTATTTAATATGCTCATTTTTTCTCATATTTTTGGTTCTTGATTAGACTGCTATAATTTTTGTTGTATAATACTCGTTATTTCGCATTGTTTTGTTGTTGTTATTGCTCTCATATTGTATTCCGGTTTGCAAATTATTTGGTAGGCTTTATTTAAACTAAGGATGTATTGGAAATTGTTTTTCGATCTCTATGAAATATGGGTAAGATCTATGCATACTATATCTTCACCATACTTCACCTGTGGAATTACACAAAGGTATTTTTAATCAATGGGTGACAATTGAATAACATGCTATTATTGACTCATAAATATTGAAAAATATAGTAACATCCACTACACACATAAAATCAAAGAAACAATAGCATGCACGATATGGTGAAGTTGAACTAGTGATTATTTTATCAACGTGTTAATTTATCAATTTGAATTATGTCTCATCGACTATTTAAATAATGCCTTGTAATTATGATAATCCAAGATACGGAGTATATGTGTTAGGTTTTTAAGAGCTGTGAATGAAAAATGGATAGATATTTTTTTGAAAAAACACCAAGAAAAAAGTTGTAATTTGAATAGGCACATATGTTCACTTTGAATTGTTATGACCTTTCCGATAAATTATGACTTTTTCGAAAAGTTACACTTTTCTCGAAGGATTGCAACTTCACGAAGAGTTGTATCTTTTCGAAAAGGTGTGCCTTTTTGAACCAGAAGTTGAACTAATGAAACCACATGCACGATACAGTGAAGTTGAACTAATGATCCGTTTATTCAACGTGTTAATATAACAATTTGAACTATATCTCATCGGCCAATTAAATAATGCTTTGTAATTATGACAATCCAAGATAGAAATGTTGGGTGTTTAAGAGGTTTGAATGGAGAATGAATAGGTATTTTTCCAAAAAGACACAAAGAGAAATGATGAAATTTGAATAGGCACTTGTTCACTTTGGATTATTGTGACCTTTTCAAAAGAATGTAACTTTTCTGAAGAATTGCATCTTTACAAATAGTTGCATCTTTTCAAAGAGGTGCACCTTTCCGAATCATTGTTACTTTTCTGAAACAACAAATTGATGGCTATACATATATATACACTTTTTGGATGATTGTGACTTTTCCGAAAAGTTACACCTTTATGAAGAGTTGCATCGTTTCAAAGAGGTGCACTTTTTTGAACAATCGCTTCTCTTCTGAAGCAACACCTTTGCTGGCTACATATACCTATTGAATCCTCAAATTTTCCATACAAATGTTGTGTGATTTACTACCGTTGATTGAGTTCGTCGTTCATGGCCCTATTCTTCTAGCAATGTCCTAGTCTTCGTTTCTCTTAGAAAAGAAAGGAAAATGTTCTGTTTATAGGCCAAACTAGATATTTTACGTCCACGTAATTGTTTAAAAAATGGAAATTTATGTTTGCCAAAGTTTAGTATGAACAAATTGAGCAGTTGCATTCATATCATCACATTTTGAGTCGAGGGTCTATCGGAAACCTCATTACTAAAAGTGTAAAGGTAATCGTACATTTTACCCTCCCCGGAAGTTCAACTTCTGGGATAACACTGGTTCTGTTGTTGTTGTTATTCATATAATCACCTTCTGTATTCCCAAATTGAGTATGAACAAATCTACATTATGTATCCAATCCAAGTTGATAAAAAGGGCAAAAGAACAAACGGAACACAACATTTTACAAGAGCCTCTAAAAGTTAGAAGGAATGTTCGACAGATTTAAAACTGCCACATACATTATATTCAAGCGAAAATCGCAAGAAAATAGATTTGAACTAATAACTAAAAATCTACAGCTCAATGTTCTCGCTTTTCCCGGTCAACCATTTTGGCCGCTGAAAAAAAAAAAATTAATCATTTACTGTCAAAAATGTTTTGCTTGAAGTGTGGAAGACTACAGTGAAAGCGAGCTTTTGGCGTAGCATGCTTTATTCTGATCCACAACTTCCTCGGAATGTATAAATCACCTTAAAGGCTAAAGCAACTAGCATACCTCGCGATGGAGAAATACTTGGATCGGGTTAGCTGACTATGTCTGTATGACTCTGCAACTTCTCTCGGTATACCAAGACCAGACAGATATAGAACATAGTCGCAGACACAATAGATACACCAAGGCAGACACAAACGGTTGTAGCACAAACGTATAAGAACCTGAACAAAGAATGACACACTCTTAATAAAGCAAAACATATACACATGTATCCTGATTCAACTTTTTGGTGACACTTACTTGGGAGAAAATACGCTCCAAACGAATAAATGATTTCTCATTAGCAGCAACACAATTGTGTAAGCTATCAAAAGAATGGAATTCAAACCCAACGGAACCAGACAAGGAAAACCAAGTGTCCTCTTGAGCAACGAGTCAATGTTGCCGTCCTGGGAAATTATGAAACCACTTGTGTCCTTCACAGAATTGTACATCACCATGCTAAGGAGGTATAACATTGGTGAAGCATATGTAATGATGAACATTAAGACGCCAGAAAGTACAGTTGAGTGGTTCAAGACACCCTGGCAATCAAATCAACGGGGAACATCAGATTCTATATGGATATTTTCAGTATGAAGCATACAGAAACTTTAGCATGAAACACACTACTAGAGATTTTGTGCAAGAGACTTACAATAAAAGCCCCAGCAACATCGATTGTAGCTAGGGTGTTGGTGTTGCCGAGACCAAAATGGCCTGCCATTCCCATATAATAAAGTGCAGCTACCTGACACGGGAAAAGGAGAAAAATAAGACTCGTGAAACTATGGAGTTGATGTTACCATCATCTGAGGAAAGGATATTTTTCCTGCATTAGTACAAAACCAAACCGAGAATGAACGAGCACCCAAGGGTGTGGCCTAGTGGACTCGTGGGAGGTGGCAGGTATCTAGTGGATTTAGTCGAGGTGCACAAAAGCTGGTCCCGAAACCATGGATTTCGAAAAACAAATTGAGGATGAATGAAGATATTAGTTGAATTTCGTAGTATGGAGACTGCAAGCATCATCGTGGTCATTTTCATCAAATGAAATTTGCCGCCTTCTTTTCTCTCCTTTTTTTTCTTTTTGGGAAATATTTTATTTGGTAATATTGAGTGTTGTTTTCCTTTCTTTTCTTTTAGGCATATGGTCATTTTCATCAAATGAAGATGCGTAACACCCCGTAAATTTTTTCGTACACTTATCGCGATTATATGGAGTCCTAAAGGCTTGCGTATGGGTTAAATTAAGTTTATGGTGTTCGGAAGTATCCCGTCAATAGTTGTATGTGTAGGTATTGAAATAAGCTTTCCAAAGATATAAAGTTTGCCCAAAACAGAGGAGTATTTCATATAAGCGAGCACATTCGAAATTTCGAAACGGTGGCCGGGAAGCCTGTGAACAGTAAATCAGAAGGAAAATTACTGCACCTAGGCAATTTTTTTTTTTTGGATCAACTTTAGACGATCATAACTCCTTGTACAAAAAGAACTGTGTGAGCTGCTATATATCGACGAAAATATCCGAGAGTCTTCTTTCTGATGAAATTGGTTTCATCCAAATCCAATGTCTGAGTAAGGACATATACCCGTTTTACTACAGCCTATAAAAAAAAAACAGAATTTTGGGACAGATTTTTGGGTCAAATTTAAATGACCATAACTCCTTGTAAAGGAATAACTGGGTGTTATACTTTATATGAAAATGAAATACCTTTGAATTATCTTTCCAATGAAATTGGTTTCACCCAAATACGATACCGGAGCAAAGAGTTATGGTCGATTTACTTCAGCCTGTCAAAACTGTCCACTGGGGACAGATTCGGATTTATTTAAATTTTTAGGGCAAAATGGTCATTTTCTATTACCTCTTGGACGAAAATTGATCACTATAAACATACACTTAGCCTCATATATATCATATATCATCCGATTATTAAGAGAAGGTGAAACTCTATCCTAATTTCAACTTCAAATATTTTGTGATTCAACCGTAGAAAATTCGAATTGGTTCCGTAGTTGTGTTCACCATCTCGAAAGCTTCGAGAAGCACCCCATGGTTATGTAAGGAGGATTCTAAATACAATAGTTCATTGTTAAGGTATGAATATTGTTTATTCTTGATTCTTATCCATGAATAAGTAATTAAGTATCGATAAAGGATTATGAGTATTGTCTTGATGTTGGAAGATAACTAGAAATATAGTTATGAATTGTTTTGTATAAATTGTTAGTAGTAAATTATGGAAGTTGTTGTATTGGATTATGGAGGATGAATTGTGGTGATATATCATTATATTAGTGGTTATGTATGCCTAGTGATCATGTTGGTATTGGATGGTGATTAAGAGGGGAAATAAAGGCTAAGAGTGATGTTGAGGGATATTGCATGAAAATGCATGATATGTGAATGTAATAAGAGTATAAGAGGATGTATGAAGCACTGTTATTGATGAGTTAAAGGATTACTTCCTAGACATTATTTGGTGAAGTTAATACCTAAATGGTAAGGTTTGGTTGCTAATACTAGTTTGCCACAAATGACTTATTGTAGATAAGTGTTCGAAGAGTACGGGAAGTCAAGTTGGACTTGTATTGAAGTAGTTATATCAAGGTATGTAAGACATACTCTATCTAATCTTTGGCATGAATAATGACCCATGGCACTCTTTCCAACATTGTCCTACGACACATGACACATAATAACATAATATGATCTTCGACACTACCAATTGAACTTGTTTTCACTTTTAAGATGTCCGGCTAGTCAAAAAAATGTCCATCTACTATTGTTGACTCCGAAATGGTTTAATGAGGTATCCATGATTCTCTACTTCATTTTCATGATATTGATTACCTATTTACATGTTTTTCCTATTGAGGTATCATGGTTTCAAGTTCCATAAGGTGTGACCACAAAGTAACCAATCTCAAAGATTAATTGAAGTAAGAAATGGAATGTCTTTATTTTAAATTGTTGATATGATGTATTGTATTAGTACCACTGATCAGTTGGCCATTGTATTATAAAGATTATGTATAAATGCTATTCCAGGGGTGGTCCCTGATGTATTGTATTAGTACCACTGATCAGTTGGCCATTGTATGACATATGTTATGTATTGATAAGAATACGGGAAGTAATGATATGAAAGTAATGTGCAGGTATCCCATCAGCTCTTTTAAGTGTGGTCTACTCATACTGTTTATTCACTGGTATCTGGGTTCTGTTGATCTTTTGTATCTAATCTTGATACTCACTGCCTTACATACTCAGTACATATTTCCGTACTGACGTCCTTCGCGGGTGGACCTGTATTCATGCCTGCAGGAACAGGTACTTCAGGTCGTACGCCTCCGCAGTAAGAGCCAGGACATTCTGTTGATAATGGTGTGCTCCAGTTGTTTCGGGGCATCCCAAGTCGTTTCTATATGTATTTTTGGTATTTGTATAAAAGTCTTTTGTGGGCGGGAGTTTGTCCCGACCCTAACTCAGTTGTGTATCTATGTAGAGGCTTTTGTAGGCATATTGTACAGCCATAGGAGTGTTTGGTTGATAGACGTGATGGCTCTGACGGCCAATTACTGTTTATATAGATATGCGTGTCTGCTGGGCTGATACAGGTACTGTTTTCTTCTATTTACAACGAAGTGCTGCCCAAATTTCTAATTTTCATAAGTAATGTAAATGTGAAAGTATAGGTTATGAACGGGTTCTCCCGGGCCTCCTCGGCTACGGGTGCCAGTCTGCTCCAATGGGATTTGGGGCGTGACAATAACCACAAGGATTGGTGTGGTGGTTCAGCACCTCACCCCTTAAGCAAGAAGTTGGGGGTTCGATCCCCACCTCTGGTGAATGGAGAAAACTCTGCGGCCAGTTCCCTACCGCTTTGTGCGCTGACCATGGAACGGAGGATTAGTCTCAACTCAGTCTCCTCATATATAGTTGAGTCTATGAGCTCTTAATTTTAATGCATATGTAGTACTGTGTACGTACTTTCTCGTCATTGTGTTTTATATTTGAATTTTTGTGTTAACTGATTTCCAACAACACGAGCTCTAGCAAGTGTATGTATCATGCAGCCAAGCAGCAAGTTGTGCTAAGTGAACATTAGAACAATAACAATATACCCAATGTAAATTCATTTAATCCCGCTAGCGGGTTCTGGAAAGGGTGGTGTGTTTACAGTCTTAAGCCTACCTTGAAAAGGTAGAAAAGTTATTTCCGATAGATCCCGGGCTCAAGTAAATCACATAGCAAAGTGGACAAATTATCTTCTTCAATGCATGCATCTTAAAGCAGTGTAGAAAATCCAAGTGAAGGAAATAAGGACAAGAACCTCAACATTGTTCTTAGGTGGCAAAAGATAACAAAAAGGCCACCAACTGCAACAGAAGCTGAGTCTTGGCAAATCTTGTGACTTTGAAGCTCATTCAAACAAGAATATTTTTTTCGCGTAATCGTGGTGTTAAGGCCAGCTTGTAAGCACTCGTCTAATTCTACAAGGTACATGCAATCTCACACAAGGACGTAACTCTATCCATTGAGTCTTTGGCTGATCATTTATGACAATTAATCATTAAGTAGAGAAGCAAATGCTGCAGCAGTGAAACAGAAAGGATAGCAGACAAAAAAGGTAAACAACAAAGTTACTACTTTGAAGTCCACAGTATTCAACAGAAAGTGAACAATGTTGACTTGAAAAAATCGCAGAACCTATCATTGGTTTCAAGTCCTTTTCAACATAGTTTAATGGAAGCGATGATAAGCTATCACACAACATATCCAGTTCCGCACATAACCGATTTACGAAGGATGGAATGTACGGAAACCTTATCCTACCTCCATGGGGTAGAGAGATTATTTCCGAAAAAACCCCGAACTCAGCACAAATATTACACAAAACAGGAGAGTAGAAAAGCTGAGAAATATAAACAGCAAAAATAGTAAAAATAACTAAAAAGCTGCTCATGTTACTCAACAATAATGAAAATTACAAAGTTTCATGTACATTCTTTACAATTTTGAGTCATATTTACCTCTTCTGATCAATAAAGAATCCGATCACTATTCACTACAAGAAATATCCACCTATTCCAAAACCCTATTTTAGCTACAGTAAAGTATATACTTTCTAAACTTTATAGTACTAAAACATATTAACAAAGGAGAAAACTTTATAAACTTTTTGCTCAACGGAACAATGCATCAACATTGTCGTTATTGGAACCATCTTGAAAGAGCGCTACGAGGTCTTCTCCTATAACAGACTCATCATCGTTATTATTCTGAGTATTTTCTCCCCGGGCATTACCATTTCCCTCAGCATTATTGTTCTCATTGGCCTGTTCTCCCCCCAACACATTACCCATGTCATTTGCCACAACATTGTCGTTGTTTTCATTAGTCTGTTCTCCCCACAACACATTACCCATATCAAAATCATCGTTTGCCCAAATATTGTCGTTGTTCTCGTTAGCCTGTTCTCCCCACAACACATTACCCATATCAAAATCATCGTTTGCCCAAATATTGTTGTTGTTCTCGTTAGCCTGTTCTCCCCACAACACATTACCCATATCAAAATCATCGTTTGCCCAAACATTGTTGTTGTTCTCGTTAGCCTGTTCTCCCGGCCACAACACATTATCCATGTCAAAATCATCATTTGGCAAAACATTGTTGTAGTTCTCATTAGCCTGTTCTCCCGGCCACAACACATTACCCAGATCAAAAATATCATCATTTGCCAAAACATTGTCGTTGTTCTCAATAGTATTTTCAACCCCCACATTGTTGTTGTCCACTTCATCAACATTAGTTTGCACGAATTCATCTTCTGCCCGTAAAGATTCCTCCTTCCTTTCATTTCCAACCTCCTCTACTTCATCAGAAGAAGAAGAAATTTCAATGTACTCAACATCGTCCTTCTTCTTGAAAAAAGGTGACAATAAATAGTTGCCTTGTGTACCCAAAGTAAAGAAATCAGAGCAAATATACTCACCTTTATCCGTCACCTCGGGTGGCGGAGATGGGCCTATAATCGGCAGTGCTTGCCATTCTCTTTTACATTTCTCATTCGGACACCGCAAAGAACAACCTTTGTAATCCTTCAAAAACTCATACATATGGTAACAGTAAGGACACCTAGTCCAAAATGCATTCCTGGTCGGGTTCGAAGAGGTTGCACCTGATTCATCATCTAAACGGGTCCTCTTTGTCGGGTTAGAAGAGCTTGCACCTGATCCATCATCTAAACGGATCTTCTCCATCTGGTTCAAAAAGTTCCCGCCTTTTTTCATGGCCACGATAGGAATCGTTTCACAAGTGCTCGCACCACCATCTCCCAAACTGCTCATCAGGGTCCTACTTGATAAGGTCCAACCCCCATCAGCCAAACGGATCACCCGGGTCGGGTTTGAAAAGTTCTCCAAACGGGTCTGGATCGTAGTCGGGTTAGGAGACCTCCCACGACCATCATCCAAACGGGTCATTCCGCTCGAGTTCAAAATGCTCTGAAGCAATCCATCATTCAAACGGGTTGGGTTCAACATGCTCTCAAGCAACCCGTCATTTGAACGGGTCGGGTTCAACATGCTCTCAAGCAACCCATCATTTGAACGGGTCGGGTTCAACATGCTCTGAAGCAACCCATCATTAGAATGGTCCATCTGCATCTGGTTCAAAAAGTTCCCTCCTATTTCCATAGTATTCAACCCATCTCCAAACCCGGACATCTCCGACAAGTCGAAAAAGCTCCCACTTTCCAACGTACCCTCACCACCCATCGGGTTCATACTCACAGACCTCCCATCATTTACCGCATTCCTCAACTCATCATCAAACCGAACCTTATCACTCGGATTCGCTAGAACTCCGTAAGCTCTCATTACAAGCATAAAAGCCTCATTAGCCAAACGAGAATAATCTCTCGTATTCGATCTCAACAACTCCATCAAACTCTTAAAATTGTTCAACATAACTGGTTGATCATCACTGTAGTTTGGAACGTTAAGGATAGCATAGTAATTCGGCTGTCCGTTAATGCTCTCAGGGAGCATTAATATATCAGTGATCGCGATTATTTCTAGTACCTCTGAGTGCTTTGGATCGATTTCTCTGGCTCTAATGGCGTATTGACGACATTCTTGAAACTTTCGTAGAACAAGAAAGCTTTTAGATAAATTTAAATAATGTTGAAACTGCGGATTCATAATTATTGTTTGTTTGTTTTTTGTTGTAAAGAGTTTGTTTGTTGTTTTGTTGTAGTAAAGAATGAAATGAAAGTGATGAAAAGGTGACATATATAAAGTCGTTTGTTTTGAAAAGGTGGGAAAAAGGACACAATTGGAATTTTTTGAATTTTTTTATCATGGATGATTTTGCATATGGGCAATATTGGAAATTTCTTAATTCTTTTTGTTTCATGGATGATTTTGGATATGGGCAAAATTTAAAAATAAATAGTTTTTTTTTATGAGTGATTTTGAATATGGATAAAGTTGGAAATTTGTTGATTTCGGTAAAGGGTTTATTTTGTATTTCTATTGTTTTATTTTATTTGGTTCTATTAACCTAGCACGTTTCGAAAAATAATAATAATTAGAGGTGAAAAAGCGACAAAATTGGAAAAATATTGATTTTTTAGTTTTATGGATGATTTTGGATCGATATGGACAAAATTGGAATTTTTTTATCTTTATAAAGGGTTTATTTTGTATTTCCGTTGTTTCATTTTACTAGTTTATGTTAACCTAGCACGCCTCATAAGATATTGATAATTAGAGGTGTATTTTATTAAACTAACATTATTAATTATGTTTTCACTTTAATTTTATTTCTACTACTACTTCATGTAATTATTTAGTACTAATAAAAATAACACTACTTGCTTTGTCGGATATAGAAGTGCTTGCAGAGCTACGTGAATTCAACAATGTTTTTGTAAAGGGCAAAAAGAAAAGATCTCGAGATAATAAGGATCCTTGGAAGAAAAGATCAAATAACTAATCTCAGTATAAGCTATTCTACATTTTGAAATAATTCTTTTTGAAATATATGTACAAGATTAAATTGGAAATTGAATAAATTTTTCAAGGGTCTATTTTGGAATACTCATATTAACATTTTGAGATGGTCAATTTTGGACACTAAGTAATTGGGAAATGAGAATGGATTATTTAGAAAACGGCATATTTATTTGGTGTATAAATAAAATTAAATTGGAAATTCAATAAATCATTTATCAACTAATAAAAGATTAGTTTGACTGTAAAAAGGAGATAAATTGGAATACTTATTTTTACATTTTGAGATTGTTAATATTGGATATTAAGTAATTGGGAATGAATTATTTGGATAAGGACATATTTATTTTGTGTATGAACAAAATTAAATTCGAAATTCGATAAATCATTTATGATTTATCAACTAATGAAGAATTAGTTTGATTACTGTAAAATGAAGATAAATTGGAGTACTTATTTTTACACTTTGGAATGTTCAAATTTGGACATTAAGTAATTGTAAATGGATTATTTAGTTAAGGAGATATATTTTTTTTGTGTATAAATAAAATTAAATTGGAAATTCAGTAAATCATTTTTCATTTATCACTTATCAATTAATAAAGGATTAGGTTGATTATTGTAAAAAAAAAAAAAAAAGAAGAAGATAA
This sequence comes from Capsicum pubescens, assembly GCA_030864215.1. NCBI lineage: Eukaryota > Viridiplantae > Streptophyta > Magnoliopsida > Solanales > Solanaceae > Capsicum > Capsicum pubescens. The sequence continues at coordinate 293,877,349 of CM061549.1, forward strand.
ATTGAAGTACTTATTTACATTTTGAGATGTTTCGAATTCGAACATTAAGTAGTAATTGGGAACGTATTATTCAAATAAGGGCATATTTATTTTGTGGATATATAAAATTTAATTGGAAATTTGATAAATCATTTTTTATTTATCATTTATCAACTAATAAAGGATTAGTTTGATTACTGTAAAAGGGAGATAAATTGAAGTACTTATTTTACATTTTGAGATGTTTCAGATTTGAACATTAGTAATTGGAAATGGATTATTTTAAATAAGGACATATATTTATTTTGTGTATAAATAAAATTAAATTGGAAATTCAATAAATAATTTTTTCCTTTATTATTTATCAACTAATAAAGGATTTGTTTGACTATTTTAAAAGGAGATTGAAAGAATTTTGACTCAAATTTTATTAAGTATCCTCATCATATTAACGTAAGAAAAATTACAATCTATAATATTTTTTGTCTTGTAGTCAAACATCTAAATTTTAAATTAAAAATACTAAATTAATCTACTCTAATTTAGCTTGAACTCTAATCAAATTGATTTTCATAAAGTAAAATATGACAGGAAAAATTAAACGGGATGAGTTTTTTTAACATTTTGAGATGTTTCAAATATGAAAATACTTTTTTTCTTTTGAAATTTAAAAGTTTAGTATTATTGTCATTGGATTCGTTCTTTTTTATTGGTTCAGTGTGTATTTTGTAATTTCTTTAAGAAAGTATTAATTATGTATTTATTTTATTAAATTTTGCAAAACTGTTGTATTTTGAATATCTTAATTTGAGTATTAATATTTCAAAAAGTTTGAAAATAATGCTTAAAGATAAGATGTTTTTTGAAAATTTAAAACTATTATGAAGAAGTAGTTCTTCAAAATAAATGTACAGTTCGAAATAATTGTACTATTTTTGTCATGAATTTCTAAACCGAGGTTTATTTTAAGATAAATTAACTTTTTTTCTATAGCGACACATACTTTGAGACGGAGAGGATACAGAATAAAGAAGAGAACATTATTTGCTAAATTCTGCTATATGGAAGTTTCACATAATTCATTTAAACATCACATGGTATATCAAACACATTATTGAAGTACCAATTGAATGGAAATGTTTTACAAAATTTAGTTTAAGATAATTAATGTAAAATCCAGCTAATTTTAAGTAAATAACTATGAGAGTAAACATGGTAGCTCACCAAAGTGTTAAAAGGCTAAGTTGCTCGTACTCTTTAAAAATGTTGTCACGCTCGTATCAGATTCTTCAAAATACACTATTAGATAGGTTGTTTTTTAAATACACTCGATTTATCTCTAGTATCTTTTTGCAAAATCTCAACAATAATTAATCAAAAACAGTTTATCTTCATCATGATATTAAGTTAAAAGTGGAGCTATATATACTCTTTTACTAATTCAAGTCCAATAATCACTTTAGTTTAGTTTGATGCATTGACTTAGTAATAATATTTAGACTTATTAGGTGTTTATATCATCAATATTTAATCTCATAAAAATAACAATTTACCTATTATTACAAATTAAAAGTCACTATATATAGTGTAAGAATTTTTTTTTATGTTGTCAGTATCATCACTTGAAAAATATTATTTTTAGTTCAGCTAGATTCTAAAACTAGTAGTAATTTCTAGTAATTAGCCAATTAGGTTTCACATTTTATATTCCTTCAAGTCCTAATTATTTAACGAAAGCTCTATTATTAAGACTTTCTTTTTGATGAGTTTACGAGTTATTACTCATAAATGAAAGTATTTAATATGCTCATTTTTTCTCATATTTTTGGTTCTTGATTAGACTGCTATAATTTTTGTTGTATAATACTCGTTATTTCGCATTGTTTTGTTGTTGTTATTGCTCTCATATTGTATTCCGGTTTGCAAATTATTTGGTAGGCTTTATTTAAACTAAGGATGTATTGGAAATTGTTTTTCGATCTCTATGAAATATGGGTAAGATCTATGCATACTATATCTTCACCATACTTCACCTGTGGAATTACACAAAGGTATTTTTAATCAATGGGTGACAATTGAATAACATGCTATTATTGACTCATAAATATTGAAAAATATAGTAACATCCACTACACACATAAAATCAAAGAAACAATAGCATGCACGATATGGTGAAGTTGAACTAGTGATTATTTTATCAACGTGTTAATTTATCAATTTGAATTATGTCTCATCGACTATTTAAATAATGCCTTGTAATTATGATAATCCAAGATACGGAGTATATGTGTTAGGTTTTTAAGAGCTGTGAATGAAAAATGGATAGATATTTTTTTGAAAAAACACCAAGAAAAAAGTTGTAATTTGAATAGGCACATATGTTCACTTTGAATTGTTATGACCTTTCCGATAAATTATGACTTTTTCGAAAAGTTACACTTTTCTCGAAGGATTGCAACTTCACGAAGAGTTGTATCTTTTCGAAAAGGTGTGCCTTTTTGAACCAGAAGTTGAACTAATGAAACCACATGCACGATACAGTGAAGTTGAACCAATGATCTGTTTATTCAACGTGTTAATATAACAATTTGAACTATATCTCATCGGCCAATTAAATAATGCTTTGTAATTATGACAATCCAAGATAGAAATGTTGGGTGTTTAAGAGGTTTGAATGGAGAATGAATAGGTATTTTTCCAAAAAGACACAAAGAGAAATGATGAAATTTGAATAGGCACTTGTTCACTTTGGATTATTGTGACCTTTTCAAAAGAATGTAACTTTTCTGAAGAATTGCATCTTTACAAATAGTTGCATCTTTTCAAAGAGGTGCACCTTTCCGAATCATTGTTACTTTTCTGAAACAACAAATTGATGGCTATACATATATATACACTTTTTGGATGATTGTGACTTTTCCGAAAAGTTACACCTTTATGAAGAGTTGCATCGTTTCAAAGAGGTGCACTTTTTTGAACAATCGCTTCTCTTCTGAAGCAACACCTTTGCTGGCTACATATACCTATTGAATCCTCAAATTTTCCATACAAATGTTGTGTGATTTACTACCGTTGATTGAGTTCGTCGTTCATGGCCCTATTCTTCTAGCAATGTCCTAGTCTTCGTTTCTCTTAGAAAAGAAAGGAAAATGTTCTGTTTATAGGCCAAACTAGATATTTTACGTCCACGTAATTGTTTAAAAAATGGAAATTTATGTTTGCCAAAGTTTAGTATGAACAAATTGAGCAGTTGCATTCATATCATCACATTTTGAGTCGAGGGTCTATCGGAAACCTCATTACTAAAAGTGTAAAGGTAATCGTACATTTTACCCTCCCCGGAAGTTCAACTTCTGGGATAACACTGGTTCTGTTGTTGTTGTTATTCATATAATCACCTTCTGTATTCCCAAATTGAGTATGAACAAATCTACATTATGTATCCAATCCAAGTTGATAAAAAGGGCAAAAGAACAAACGGAACACAACATTTTACAAGAGCCTCTAAAAGTTAGAAGGAATGTTCGACAGATTTAAAACTGCCACATACATTATATTCAAGCGAAAATCGCAAGAAAATAGATTTGAACTAATAACTAAAAATCTACAGCTCAATGTTCTCGCTTTTCCCGGTCAACCATTTTGGCCGCTGAAAAAAAAAAAATTAATCATTTACTGTCAAAAATGTTTTGGTTGAAGTGTGGAAGACTACAGTGAAAGCGAGCTTTTGGCGTAGCATGCTTTATTCTGATCCACAACTTCCTCGGAATGTATAAATCACCTTAAAGGCTAAAGCAACTAGCATACCTCGCGATGGAGAAATACTTGGATCGGGTTAGCTGACTATGTCTGTATGACTCTGCAACTTCTCTCGGTATACCAAGACCAGACAGATATAGAACATAGTCGCAGACACAATAGATACACCAAGGCAGACACAAACGGTTGTAGCACAAACGTATAAGAACCTGAACAAAGAATGACACACTCTTAATAAAGCAAAACATATACACATGTATCCTGATTCAACTTTTTGGTGACACTTACTTGGGAGAAAATACGCTCCAAACGAATAAATGATTTCTCATTAGCAGCAACACAATTGTGTAAGCTATCAAAAGAATGGAACTCAAACCCAACGGAACCAGACAAGGAAAACCAAGTGTCCTCTTGAGCAACGAGTCAATGTTGCCGTCCTGGGAAATTATGAAACCACTTGTGTCCTTCACAGAATTGTACATCACCATGCTAAGGAGGTATAACATTGGTGAAGCATATGTAATGATGAACATTAAGACGCCAGAAAGTACAGTTGAGTGGTTCAAGACACCCTGGCAATCAAATCAACGGGGAACATCAGATTCTATATGGATATTTTCAGTATGAAGCATACAGAAACTTTAGCATGAAACACACTACTAGAGATTTTGTGCAAGAGACTTACAATAAAAGCCCCAGCAACATCGATTGTAGCTAGGGTGTTGGTGTTGCCGAGACCAAAATGGCCTGCCATTCCCATAGAATAAAGTGCAGCTACCTGACACGGGAAAAGGAGAAAAATAAGACTCGTGAAACTATGGAGTTGATGTTACCATCATCTGAGGAAAGGATATTTTTCCTGCATTAGTACAAAACCAAACCGAGAATGAACGAGCACCCAAGGGTGTGGCCTAGTGGACTCGTGGGAGGTGGCAGGTATCTAGTGGATTTAGTCGAGGTGCACAAAAGCTGGTCCCGAAACCATGGATTTCGAAAAACAAATTGAGGATGAATGAAGATATTAGTTGAATTTCGTAGTATGGAGACTACAAGCATCATCGTGGTCATTTTCATCAAATGAAATTTGCCGCCTTCTTTTCTCTCCTTTTTTTCTTTTTGGGAAATATTTTATTTGGTAATATTGAGTGTTGTTTTCCTTTCTTTTCTTTTAGGCATATGGTCATTTTCATCAAATGAAGATGCGTAACACCCCGTAAATTTTTTCGTACACTTATCGCGATTATATGGAGTCCTAAAGGCTTGCGTATGGGTTAAATTAAGTTTATGGTGTTCGGAAGTATCCCATCAATAGTTGTATGTGTAGGTATTGAAATAAGCTTTCCAAAGATATAAAGTTTGCCCAAAACAGAGGAGTATTTCATATAAGCGAGCACATTCGAAATTTCGAAACGGTGGCCGGGAAGCCTGTGAACAGTAAATCAGAAGGAAAATTACTGCACCTAGGCAATTTTTTTTTTTTGGATCAACTTTAGACGATCATAACTCCTTGTACAAAAAGAACTGTGTGAGCTTCTATATATCGACGAAAATATCCGAGAGTCTTCTTTCTGGTGAAATTGGTTTCATCCAAATCCAATGTCTGAGTAAGGAGATATACCCGTTTTACTACAGCCTATAAAAAAAAAACAGAATTTTGGGACAGATTTTTGGGTCAAATTTAAATGACCATAACTCCTTGTAAAGGAAGAACTGGGTGTTATACTTTATATGAAAATGAAATACCTTTGAATTATCTTTCCAATGAAATTGGTTTCACCCAAATACGATACCGGAGCAAAGAGTTATGATCGATTTACTTCAGCCTGTCAAAACTGTCCACTGGGGACAGATTCGGATTTATTTAAATTTTTAGGGCAAAATGGTCATTTTCTATTACCTCTTGGACGAAAATTGGTCTCTATAAACATACACTTAGCCTCATATATATCATATATCATCCGATTATTAAGAGAAGGTGAAACTCTATCCTAATTTCAACTTCAAATATTTTGTGATTCAACCGTAGAAAATTCGAATTGGTTCCGTAGTTGTGTTCACCATCTCGAAAGCTTCGAGAAGCACCCCATGGTTATGTAAGGAGGATTCTAAATACAATAGTTCATTGTTAAGGTATGAATATTGTTTATTCTTGATTCTTATCCATGAATAAGTATCGATAAAGGATTATGAGTATTGTCTTGATGTTGGAAGATAACTAGAAATATAGTTATGAATTGTTTTGTATAAATTGTTACTAGTAAATTATGGAAGTTGTTGTATTGGATTATGGAGGATGAATTGTGGTGATATATCATTATATTAGTGGTTATGTATGCCTAGTGATCATGTTGGTATTGGATGGTGATTAAGAGGGGAAATAAAGGCTAAGAGTGATGTTGAGGGATATTGCATGAAAATGCATGATATGTGAATGTAATAAGAGTATAAGAGGATGTATGAAGCACTGTTATTGATGAGTTAAAGGATTACTTCCTAGACATTATTTGGTGAAGTTAATACCTAAATGGTAAGGTTTGGTTTCTAATACTAGTTTGCCACAAATGACTTATTGTAGATAAGTGTTCGAAGAGTACGGGAAGTCAAGTTGGACTTGTATTGAAGTGGTTATATCAAGGTATGTAAGACATACTCTATCTAATCTTTGGCATGAATAATGACCCATGGCACTCTTTCCAACATTGTCCTACGACACATGACACATAATAACATAATATGATCTTCGACACTACCAATTGAACTTGTTTTCACGTTTAAGATGTCCGGCTAGTCAAAAAAATGTCCATATACTATTGTTGACTCCGAAATGGTTTAATGAGGTATCCATGATTCTCTACTTCATTTTCATGATATTGATTACCTATTTACATGTTTTTCCTATTGAGGTATCATGGTTTCAAGTTCCATAAGGTGTGACCACAAAGTAACCAATCTCAAAGATTAATTGAAGTAAGAAATGGAATGTCTTTATTTTAAATTGTTGATATGATGTATTGTATTAGTACCACTGATCAGTTGGCCATTGTATTATAAAGATTATGTATAAATGCTATTCCAGGGGTGGTCCCTGATGTATTGTATTAGTACCACTGATCAGTTGGCCATTGTATGACATATGTTATGTATTGATAAGGAATACGGGAAGTAATGATATGAAAGTAATGTGCAGGTATCCCATCAGCTCTTTTAAGTGTGGTCTACTCATACTGTTTATTCACTGGTATCTGGGTTCTGTTGATCTTTTGTATCTAATCTTGATACTCACTGCCTTACATACTCAGTACATATTTCCGTACTGACGTCCTTCGCGGGGGGACCTGTATTCATGTCTGCAGGAACAGGTACTTCAGGTCGTACACCTCCGCAGTAAGATCCAGGACATTCTGTTGATAATGGTGTGCTCCAGTTGTTTCGGGGCATCCCAAGTCGTTTCTATATGTATTTTTGGTATCTGTATAAAAGTCTTTTGTGGGCGGGAGTTTGTCCCGACCCTAACTCAGTTGTGTATCTATGTAGAGGCTTTTGTAGGCATATTGTACAGCCATAGGAGTGTTTGGTTGATAGACGTGATGGCTCTGACGGCCAATTACTGTTTATATAGATATGCGTGTCTGCTGGGCTGATACAGGTACTGTTTTCTTCTATTTACAACGAAGTGCTGCCCAAATTTCTAATTTTCATAAGTAATGTAAATGTGAAAGTATAGGTTATGAACGGGTTCTCCCGGGCCTCCTCGGCTACGGGTGCCAGTCTGCTCCAATGGGATTTGGGGCGTGACAATAACCACAAGGGTTGGTGTGGTGGTTCAGCACCTCACCCCTTAAGCAAGAAGTTGGGGGTTCGATCCCCACCTCTGGTGAATGGAGAAAACTCTGCGGCCAGTTCCCTACCGCTTTGTGCGCTGACCATGGAACGGAGGATTAGTCTCAACTCAGTCTCCTCATATATAGTTGAGTCTATGAGCTCTTAATTTTAATGCATATGTAGTACTGTGTACGTACTTTCTCGTCATTGTGTTTTTTATTTGAATTTTTGTGTTAACTGATTTCCAACAACACGAGCTCTAGCAAGTGTATGTATCATGCAGCCAAGCAGCAAGTTGTGCTAAGTGAACATTAGAACAATAACAATATACCCAATGTAAATTCATTTAATCCCGCTAGCGGGTTCTGGAAAGGGTGGTGTGTTTACAGTCTTAAGCCTACCTTGAAAAGGTAGAAAAGTTATTTCCGATAGATCCCGGGCTCAAGTAAATCACATAGCAAAGTGGACAAATTATCTTCTTCAATGCATGCATCTTAAAGCAGTGTAGAAAATCCAAGTGAAGGAAATAAGGACAAGAACCTCAACATTGTTCTTAGGTGGCAAAAGATAACAAAAAGGCCACCAACTGCAACAGAAGCTGAGTCTTGGCAAATCTTGTGACTTTGAAGCTCATTCAAACAAGAATATTTTTTTCGCGTAATCGTGGTGTTAAGGCCAGCTTGTAAGCACTCGTCTAATTCTACAAGGTACATGCAATCTCACACAAGGACGTAACTCTATCCATTGAGTCTTTGGCTGATCATTTATGACAATTAATCATTAAGTAGAGAAGCAAATGCTGCAGCAGTGAAACAGAAAGGATAGCAGACAAAAAAGGTAAACAACAAAGTTACTACTTTGAAGTCCACAGTATTCAACAGAAAGTGAACAATGTTGACTTGAAAAAATCGCAGAACCTATCATTGGTTTCAAGTCCTTTTCAACATAGTTTAATGGAAGCGATGATAAGCTATCACACAACATATCCAGTTCCACACATAACCGATTTACGAAGGATGGAATGTACGGAAACCTTATCCTACCTCCATGGGGTAGAGAGATTATTTCCGAAAAAACCCGAACTCAGCACAAATATTACACAAAACAGGAGAGTAGAAAAGCTGAGAAATATAAACAGCAAAAATAGTAAAAGTAACTAAAAAGCTGCTCATGTTACTCAACAATAATGAAAATTACAAAGTTTCATGTACATTCTTTACAATTTTGAGTCATATTTACCTCTTCTGATCAATAAAGAATCCGATCACTATTCACTACAAGAAATATCCACCTATTCCAAAACCCTATTTTAGCTACAGTAAAGTATATACTTTCTAAACTTTATAGTACTAAAACATATTAACAAAGGAGAAAACTTTATAAACTTTTTGCTCAACGGAACAATGCATCAACATTGTCGTTATTGGAACCATCTTGAAAGAGCGCTACGAGATCTTCTCCTATAACAGACTCATCATCGTTATTATTCTGAGTATTTTCTCCCCGGGCATTACCATTTCCCTCAGCATTATTGTTCTCATTGGCCTGTTCTCCCCCCAACACATTACCCATGTCATTTGCCACAACATTGTCGTTGTTTTCATTAGTCTGTTCTCCCCACAACACATTACCCATATCAAAATCATCGTTTGCCCAAATATTGTCGTTGTTCTCGTTAGCCTGTTCTCCCCACAACACATTACCCATATCAAAATCATCGTTTGCCCAAATATTGTTGTTGTTCTCGTTAGCCTGTTCTCCCCACAACACATTACCCATATCAAAATCATCGTTTGCCCAAACATTGTTGTTGTTCTCGTTAGCCTGTTCTCCCGGCCACAACGCATTATCCATGTCAAAATCATCATTTGGCAAAACATTGTTGTAGTTCTCATTAGCCTGTTCTCCCGGCCACAACACATTACCCAGATCAAAAATATCATCATTTGCCAAAACATTGTCGTTGTTCTCAATAGTATTTTCAACCCCCACATTGTTGTTGTCCACTTCATCAACATTAGTTTGCACGAATTCATCTTCTGCCCGTAAAGATTCCTCCTTCCTTTCATTTCCAACCTCCTCTACTTCATCATCATCAGAAGAAATTTCAATGTACTCAACATCGTCCTTCTTCTTGAAAAAAGGTGACAATAAATAGTTGCCTTGTGTACCCAAAGTAAAGAAATCAGAGCAAATATACTCACCTTTATCCGTCACCTCGGGTGGCGGAGATGGGCCTATAATCGGCAGTGCTTGCCATTCTCTTTTACATTTCTCATTCGGACACCGCAAAGAACAACCTTTGTAATCCTTCAAAAACTCATACATATGGTAACAGTAAGGACACCTAGTCCAAAATGTATTCCTGGTCGGGTTCGAAGAGGTTGCACCTGATTCATCATCTAAACGGGTCCTCTTTGTCGGGTTAGAAGAGCTTGCACCTGATCCATCATCTAAACGGATCTTCTCCATCTGGTTCAAAAAGTTCCCGCCTTTTTTCATGGCCACGATAGGAATCGTTTCACAAGTGCTCGCACCACCATCTCCCAAACTGCTCATCAGGGTCCTACTTGATAAGGTCCAACCCCCATCAGCCAAACGGATCACCCGGGTCGGGTTTGAAAAGTTCTCCAAACGGGTCTGGAACGGAGTAGGGTTAGAAGAGCTCCCAGCCCCATCAACCAAACGGGTCTGGATCGTAGTCGGGTTAGGAGACCTCCCACGACCATCATCCAAACGGGTCATTCCGCTCGAGTTCAAAATGCTCTGAAGCAATCCATCATTCAAACGGGTTGGGTTCAACATGCTCTCAAGCAACCCGTCATTTGAACGGGTCGGGTTCAACATGCTCTCAAGCAACCCATCATTTGAACGGGTCGGGTTCAACATGCTCTGAAGCAACCCATCATTAGAATGGTCCATCTGCATCTGGTTCAAAAAGTTCCCTCCTATTTCCATAGTATTCAACGCATCTCCAAACCCGGACATCTCCGACAAGTCGAAAAAGCTCCCACTTTCCAACGTACCCTCACCACCCATCGGGTTCATACTCACAGACCTCCCATCATTTACCGCATTCCTCAACTCATCATCAAACCGAACCTTATCACTCGGATTCGCTAGAACTCCGTAAGCTCTCATTACAAGCATAAAAGCCTCATTAGCCAAACGAGAATAATCTCTCGTATTCGATCTCAACAACTCCATCAAACTCTTAAAATTGTTCAACATAACTGGTTGATCATCACTGTAGTTTGGAACGTTAAGGATAGCATAGTAATTCGGCTGTCCGTTAATGCTCTCAGGGAGCATTAATATATCAGTGATCGCGATTATTTCTAGTACCTCTGAGTGCTTTGGATCGATTTCTCTGGCTCTAATGGCGTATTGACGACATTCTTGAAACTTTCGTGGAACAAGAAAGCTTTTAGATAAATTTAAATAATGTTGAAACTGCGGATTCATAATTATTGTTTGTTTGTTTTTTGTTGTAAAGAGTTTGTTTGTTGTTTTGTTGTAGTAAAGAATGAAATGAAAGTGATGAAAGGGTGACATATATAAAGTCGTTTGTTTTGAAAAGTTGGGAAAAAGGACACAATTGGAATTTTTTGAATTTTTTTATCATGGATGATTTTGCATATGGGCAATATTGGAAATTTCTTAATTCTTTTTGTTTCATGGATGATTTTGGATATGGGCAAAATTTAAAAATAAATAGTTTTTTTTTATGAGTGATTTTGAATATGGATAAAGTTGGAAATTTGTTGATTTCTGTAAAGGGTTTATTTTGTATTTCTATTGTTTTATTTTATTTGGTTCTATTAACCTAGCACGTTTCGAAAAATAATAATAATTAGAGGTGAAAAAGCGACAAAATTGGAAAAATATTGATTTTTTAGTTTTATGGATGATTTTGGATCGATATGGACAAAATTGGAATTTTTTTATCTTTATAAAGGGTTTATTTTGTATTTCCGTTGTTTCATTTTACTAGTTTATGTTAACCTAGCACGCCTCATAAGATATTGATAATTAGAGGTGTATTTTATTAAACTAACATTATTAATTATGTTTTCACTCTAATTTTATTTCTACTACTACTTCATGTAATTATTTAGTACTAATAAAAATAACACTACTTCCTTTGTCGGATATAGAAGTGCTTGCAGAGCTACGTGAATTCAACAATGTTTTTGTAAAGGGCAAAAAGAAAAGGTCTCGAGATAATAAGGATCCTTAGAAGAAAAGATCAAATAACTAATCTCAGTATAAGCTATTCTACATTTTGAAATAATTCTTTTTGAAATATATGTACAAGATTAAATTGGAAATTGAATAAATTTTTCAAGGGTCTATTTTGGAATACTCATATTAACATTTTGAGATGGTCAATTTTGGACACTAAGTAATTGGGAAATGAGAATGGATTATTTAGATAACGGCATATTTATTTGGTGTATAAATAAAATTAAATTGGAAATTCAATAAATCATTTATCAACTAATAAAAGATTAGTTTGACTGTAAAAAGGAGATAAATTGGAATACTTATTTTTACATTTTGAGATTGTTAATATTGGATATTAAGTAATTGGGAATGAATTATTTGGATAAGGACATATTTATTTTGTGTATGAACAAAATTAAATTCGAAATTCGATAAATCATTTATGATTTATCAACTAATGAAGAATTAGTTTGATTACTGTAAAATGAAGATAAATTGGAGTACTTATTTTTACACTTTGGAATGTTCAAATTTGGACATTAAGTAATTGTAAATGGATTATTTAGTTAAGGAGATATTTTTTTTTTGTGTATATATAAAATTAAATTGGAAATTCAGTAAATCATTTTTCATTTATCACTTATCAATTAATAAAGGATTAGGTTGATTATTGTAAAAAAAAAAAAAAAAAAAGATAAATTGAAGTACTTATTTACATTTTGAGATGTTTCGAATTCGAACATTAAGTAGTAATTGGGAACGGATTATTCAAATAAGGGCATATTTATTTTGTGGATATATAAAATTTAATTGGAAATTTGATAAATCATTTTTTATTTATCATTTATCAACTAATAAAGGATTAGTTTGATTACTGTAAAAGGGAGATAAATTGAAGTACTTATTTTACATTTTGAGATGTTTTAGATTTGAACATTAGTAATTGGAAATGGATTATTTTAAATAAGGACATATTTATTTTGTGTATAAATAAAATTAAATTGGAAATTCAATAAATAATTTTTTCCTTTATTATTTATCAATTAATAAAGGATTTGTTTGACTATTTTAAAAGGAGATTGAAAGAATTTTGACTCAAATTTTATTAAGTATCCTCATCATATTAACGTAAGAAAAATTACAATCTATAATATTTCTTGTCTTGTAGTCAAACATCTAAATTTTAAATTAAAAATACTAAATTAATCTACTCTAATTTAGCTTGAACTCTAATCAAATTGATTTTCATAAAGTAAAATATGACAGGAAAAATTAAACGGGATGAGTTTTTTTAACATTTTGAGATGTTTCAAATATGAAAATACTTTTTTTCTTTTGAAATTTAAAAGTTTAGTATTATTGTCATTGGATTCGTTCCTTTTTATTGGTTCAGTGTGTATTTTGTAATTTCTTTAAGAAAGTATTAATTATGTATTTATTTTATTAAATTTTGCAAAACTGTTGTATTTTGAATATCTTAATTTGAGTATTAATATTTCAAAAAGTTTGAAAATAATGCTTAAAGATAAGATGTTTTTTGAAAATTTAAAACTATTATGAAGAAGTAGTTCTTCAAAATAAATGTACAGTTCGAAATAATTGTACTATTTTTGTCATGAATTTCTAAACCGAGGTTTATTTTAAGATAAATTATCTTTTTTTCTATAGCGACACATACTTTGAGACGGAGAGAATACACAATAAAGAAGAGAACATTATTTGCTAAATTCTGCTATATGGAAGTTTCACATAATTCATTTAAACATCACATGGTATATCAAACACATTATTGAAGTACCAATTGAATGGAAATGTTTTACAAAATTTAGTTTAAGATAATTAATGTAAAATCCAGCTAATTTTAAGTAAATAACTATGAGAGTAAACATGGTAGCTCACCAAAGTGTTAAAAGGCTAAGTTGCTCGTACTCTTTAAAAATGTTGTCACGCTCGTATCAGATTCTTCAAAATACACTATTAGATAGGTTGTTTTTTAAATACACTCGATTTATCTCTAGTATCTTTTTGCTAAATCTCAACAATAATTAATCAAAAACAGTTTATCTTCATCATGATATTAAGTTAAAAGTGGAGCTATATATACTCTTTTACTAATTCAAGTCCAATAATCACTTTAGTTTAGTTTGATGCATTGACTTAGTAATAATATTTAGACTTATTAGGTGTTTATATCATCAATATTTAATCTCATAAAAATAATAATTTACCTATTATTACAAATTAAAAGTCACTATATATAGTGTAAGAATTTTTTTTTATGTTGTCAGTATCATCACTTGAAAAATATTATTTTTAGTTCAGCTAGATTCTAAAACTAGTAGTAATTTCTAGTAATTAGCCAATTAGGTTTCACATTTTATATTCCTTGAAGTCCTAATTATTTAACGAAAGCTCTATTATTAAGACTTTCTTTTTGATGAGTTTACGAGTTATTACTCATAAATGAAAGTATTTAATATGCTCATTTTTTCTCATATTTTTGGTTCTTGATTAGACTGCTATAATTTTTGTTGTATAATACTCGTTATTTCGCATTGTTTTGTTGTTGTTATTGCTCTCATATTGTATTCCGGTTTGCAAATTATTTGGTAGGCTTTATTTAAACTAAGGATGTATTGGAAATTGTTTTTCGATCTCTATGAAATATGGGTAAGATCTATGCATACTATATCTTCACCATACTTCACCTGTGGAATTACACAAAGGTATTTTTAATCAATGGGTGACAATTGAATAACATGCTATTATTGACTCATAAATATTGAAAAATATAGTAACATCCACTACACACATAAAATCAAAGAAACAATAGCATGCACGATATGGTGAAGTTGAACTAGTGATTATTTTATCAACGTGTTAATTTATCAATTTGAATTATGTCTCATCGACTATTTAAATAATGCCTTGTAATTATGATAATCCAAGATACGGAGTATATGTGTTAGGTTTTTAAGAGCTGTGAATGAAAAATGGATAGATATTTTTTTGAAAAAACACCAAGAAAAAAGTTGTAATTTGAATAGGCACATATGTTCACTTTGAATTGTTATGACCTTTCCGATAAATTATGACTTTTTCGAAAAGTTACACTTTTCTCGAAGGATTGCAACTTCACGAAGAGTTGTATCTTTTCGAAAAGGTGTGCCTTTTTGAACCAGAAGTTGAACTAATGAAACCACATGCACGATACAGTGAAGTTGAACTAATGATCCGTTTATTCAACGTGTTAATATAACAATTTGAACTATATCTCATCGGCCAATTAAATAATGCTTTGTAATTATGACAATCCAAGATAGAAATGTTGGGTGTTTAAGAGGTTTGAATGGAGAATGAATAGGTATTTTTCCAAAAAGACACAAAGAGAAATGATGAAATTTGAATAGGCACTTGTTCACTTTGGATTATTGTGACCTTTTCAAAAGAATGTAACTTTTCTGAAGAATTGCATCTTTACAAATAGTTGCATCTTTTCAAAGAGGTGCACCTTTCCGAATCATTGTTACTTTTCTGAAACAACAAATTGATGGCTATACATATATATACACTTTTTGGATGATTGTGACTTTTCCGAAAAGTTACACCTTTATGAAGAGTTGCATCGTTTCAAAGAGGTGCACTTTTTTGAACAATCGCTTCTCTTCTGAAGCAACACCTTTGCTGGCTACATATACCTATTGAATCCTCAAATTTTCCATACAAATGTTGTGTGATTTACTACCGTTGATTGAGTTCGTCGTTCATGGCCCTATTCTTCTAGCAATGTCCTAGTCTTCGTTTCTCTTAGAAAAGAAAGGAAAATGTTCTGTTTATAGGCCAAACTAGATATTTTACGTCCACGTAATTGTTTAAAAAATGGAAATTTATGTTTGCCAAAGTTTAGTATGAACAAATTGAGCAGTTGCATTCATATCATCACATTTTGAGTCGAGGGTCTATCGGAAACCTCATTACTAAAAGTGTAAAGGTAATCGTACATTTTACCCTCCCCGGAAGTTCAACTTCTGGGATAACACTGGTTCTGTTGTTGTTGTTATTCATATAATCACCTTCTGTATTCCCAAATTGAGTATGAACAAATCTACATTATGTATCCAATCCAAGTTGATAAAAAGGGCAAAAGAACAAACGGAACACAACATTTTACAAGAGCCTCTAAAAGTTAGAAGGAATGTTCGACAGATTTAAAACTGCCACATACATTATATTCAAGCGAAAATCGCAAGAAAATAGATTTGAACTAATAACTAAAAATCTACAGCTCAATGTTCTCGCTTTTCCCGGTCAACCATTTTGGCCGCTGAAAAAAAAAAAATTAATCATTTACTGTCAAAAATGTTTTGCTTGAAGTGTGGAAGACTACAGTGAAAGCGAGCTTTTGGCGTAGCATGCTTTATTCTGATCCACAACTTCCTCGGAATGTATAAATCACCTTAAAGGCTAAAGCAACTAGCATACCTCGCGATGGAGAAATACTTGGATCGGGTTAGCTGACTATGTCTGTATGACTCTGCAACTTCTCTCGGTATACCAAGACCAGACAGATATAGAACATAGTCGCAGACACAATAGATACACCAAGGCAGACACAAACGGTTGTAGCACAAACGTATAAGAACCTGAACAAAGAATGACACACTCTTAACAAAGCAAAACATATACACATGTATCCTGATTCAACTTTTTGGTGACACTTACTTGGGAGAAAATACGCTCCAAACGAATAAATGATTTCTCATTAGAAGCAACACAATTGTGTAAGCTATCAAAAGAATGGAACTCAAACCCAACGGAACCAGACAAGGAAAACCAAGTGTCCTCTTGAGCAACGAGTCAATGTTGCCGTCCTGGGAAATTATGAAACCACTTGTGTCCTTCACAGAATTGTACATCACCATGCTAAGGAGGTATAACATTGGTGAAGCATATGTAATGATGAACATTAAGACGCCAGAAAGTACAGTTGAGTGGTTCAAGACACCCTGGCAATCAAATCAACGGGGAACATCAGATTCTATATGGATATTTTCAGTATGAAGCATACAGAAACTTTAGCATGAAACACACTACTAGAGATTTTGTGCAAGAGACTTACAATAAAAGCCCCAGCAACATCGATTGTAGCTAGGGTGTTGGTGTTGCCGAGACCAAAATGGCCTGCCATTCCCATATAATAAAGTGCAGCTACCTGACACGGGAAAAGGAGAAAAATAAGACTCGTGAAACTATGGAGTTGATGTTACCATCATCTGAGGAAAGGATATTTTTCCTGCATTAGTACAAAACCAAACCGAGAATGAACGAGCACCCAAGGGTGTGGCCTAGTGGACTCGTGGGAGGTGGCAGGTATCTAGTGGATTTAGTCGAGGTGCACAAAAGCTGGTCCCGAAACCATGGATTTCGAAAAACAAATTGAGGATGAATGAAGATATTAGTTGA
Organism: Capsicum pubescens; assembly: GCA_030864215.1. Classification (NCBI taxonomy): domain Eukaryota; kingdom Viridiplantae; phylum Streptophyta; class Magnoliopsida; order Solanales; family Solanaceae; genus Capsicum; species Capsicum pubescens. The sequence continues at coordinate 293,894,599 of CM061549.1, forward strand.
ATTTCGTAGTATGGAGACTACAAGCATCATCGTGGTCATTTTCATCAAATGAAATTTGCCGCCTTCTTTTCTCTCCTTTTTTTTCTTTTTGGGAAACATTTTATTTGGTAATATTGAGTGTTGTTTTCCTTTCTTTTCTTTTAGGCATATGGTCATTTTCATCAAATGAAGATGCGTAACACCCCGTAAATTTTTTCGTACACTTATCGCGATTATATGGAGTCCTAAAGGCTTGCGTATGGGTTAAATTAAGTTTATGGTGTTCGGAAGTATCCCGTCAATAGTTGTATGTGTAGGTATTGAAATAAGCTTTCCAAAGATATAAAGTTTGCCCAAAACAGAGGAGTATTTCATATAAGCGAGCACATTCGAAATTTCGAAACGGTGGCCGGGAAGCCTGTGAACAGTAAATCAGAAGGAAAATTACTGCACCTAGGCAATTTTTTTTTTTTGGATCAACTTTAGACGATCATAACTCCTTGTAAAAACAGAACTGTGTGAACTGCTAATTATCGACGAAAATATCCGAGAGTCTTCTTTCTGATGAAATTGGTTTCATCCAAATCCAATGTCTGAGTAAGGAGATATACCCGTTTTACTACAGCCTATAAAAAAAAAACAGAATTTTGGGACAGATTTTTGGGTCAACTTTAAATGACCATAACTCCTTGTAAAGGAAGAACTGGGTGTTATACTTTATATGAAAATGAAATACCTTTGAATTATCTTTCCAATCAAATTGGTTTCACCCAAATACGATACCGGAGCAAAGAGTTATGATCGATTTACTTCAGCCTGTCAAAACTGTCCACTGGGGACAGATTCGGATTTATTTAAATTTTTAGGGAAAAATGGTCATTTTCTATTACCTCTTGGACGAAAATTGGTCTCTATAAACATACACTTAGCCTCATATATATCATATATCATCCGATTATTAAGAGAAGGTGAAACTCTATCCTAATTTCAACTTCAAATATTTTGTGATTCAACCGTAGAAAATTCGAATTGGTTCCGTAGTTGTGTTCACCATCTCGAAAGCTTCGAGAAGCACCCCATGGTTATGTAAGGAGGATTCTAAATACAATAGTTCATTGTTAAGGTATGAATATTGTTTATTCTTGATTCTTATCCATGAATAAGTATCGATAAAGGATTATGAGTATTGTCTTGATGTTGGAAGATAACTAGAAATATAGTTATGAATTGTTTTGTATAAATTGTTACTAGTAAATTATGGAAGTTGTTGTATTGGATTATGGAGGATGAATTGTGGTGATATATCATTATATTAGTGGTTATGTATGCCTAGTGATCATGTTGGTATTGGATGGTGATTAAGAGGGGAAATAAAGGCTAAGAGTGATGTTGAGGGATATTGCATGAAAATGCATGATATGTGAATGTAATAAGAGTATAAGAGGATGTATGAAGCACTGTTATTGATGAGTTAAAGGATTACTTCCTAGACATTATTTGGTGAAGTTAATACCTAAATGGTAAGGTTTGGTTGCTAATACTAGTTTGCCACAAATGACTTATTGTAGATAAGTGTTCGAAGAGTACGGGAAGTCAAGTTGGACTTGTATTGAAGTGGTTATATCAAGGTATGTAAGACATACTCTATCTAATCTTTGGCATGAATAATGACCCATGGCACTCTTTCCAACATTGTCCTACGACACATGACACATAATAACATAATATGATCTTCGACACTACCAATTGAACTTGTTTTCACTTTTAAGATGTCCGGCTAGTCAAAAAAATGTCCATATACTATTGTTGACTCCGAAATGGTTTAATGAGGTATCCATGATTCTCTACTTCATTTTCATGATATTGATTACCTATTTACATGTTTTTCCTATTGAGGTATCATGGTTTCAAGTTCCATAAGGTGTGACCACAAAGTAACCAATCTCAAAGATTAATTGAAGTAAGAAATGGAATGTCTTTATTTTAAATTGTTGATATGATGTATTGTATTAGTACCACTGATCAGTTGGCCATTGTATTATAAAGATTATGTATATATGCTATTCCAGGGGTGGTCCCTGATGTATTGTATTAGTACCACTGATCAGTTGGCCATTGTATGACATATGTTATGTATTGATAAGGAATACGGGAAGTAATGATATGAAAGTAATGTGCAGGTATCCCATCAGCTCTTTTAAGTGTGGTCTACTCATACTGTTTATTCACTGGTATCTGGGTTCTGTTGATCTTTTGTATCTCATCTTGATACTCACTGCCTTACATACTCAGTACATATTTCCGAACTGACGTCCTTCGCGGGGGGACCTGTATTCATGCCTGCAGGAACAGGTACTTCAGGTCGTACACCTCCGCAGTAAGAGCCAGGACATTCTGTTGATAATGGTGTGCTCCAGTTGTTTCGGGGCATCCCAAGTCGTTTCTATATGTATTTTTGGTATTTGTATAAAAGTCTTTTGTGGGCGGGAGTTTGTCCCGACCCTAACTCAGTTGTGTATCTATGTAGAGGCTTTTGTAGGCATATTGTACAGCCATAGGAGTGTTTGGTTGATAGACGTGATGGCTCTGACGGCCAATTACTGTTTATATAGATATGCGTGCCTGCTGGGCTGATACAGGTACTGTTTTCTTCTATTTACAACGAAGTGCTGCCCAAATTTCTAATTTTCATAAGTAATGTAAATGTGAAAGTATAGGTTATGAACGGGTTCTCCCGGGCCTCCTCGGCTACGGGTGCCAGTCTGCTCCAATGGGATTTGGGGCGTGACAATAACCACAAGGGTTGGTGTGGTGGTTCAGCACCTCACCCCTTAAGCAAGAAGTTGGGGGTTCGATCCCCACCTCTGGTGAATGGAGAAATCTCTGCGGCCAGTTCCCTACCGCTTTGTGCGCTGACCATGGAACGGAGGATTAGTCTCAACTCAGTCTCCTCATGTATAGTTGAGTCTATGAGCTCTTAATTTTAATGCATATGTAGTACTGTGTACGTACTTTCTCGTCATTGTGTTTTTTATTTGAATTTTTGTGTTAACTGATTTCCAACAACACGAGCTCTAGCAAGTGTATGTATCATGCAGCCAAGCAGCAAGTTGTGCTAAGTGAACATTAGAACAATAACAATATACCCAATGTAAATTCATTTAATCCCGCTAGCGGGTTCTGGAAAGGGTGGTGTGTTTACAGTCTTAAGCCTACCTTGAAAAGGTAGAAAAGTTATTTCCGATAGATCCCGGGCTCAAGTAAATCACATAGCAAAGTGGACAAATTATCTTCTTCAATGCATGCATCTTAAAGCAGTGTAGAAAATCCAAGTGAAGGAAATAAGGACAAGAACCTCAACATTGTTCTTAGGTGGCAAAAGATAACAAAAAGGCCACCAACTGCAACAGAAGCTGAGTCTTGGCAAATCTTGTGACTTTGAAGCTCATTCAAACAAGAATATTTTTTTCGCGTAATCGTGGTGTTAAGGCCAGCTTGTAAGCACTCGTCTAATTCTACAAGGTACATGCAATCTCACACAAGGACGTAACTCTATCCATTGAGTCTTTGGCTGATCATTTATGACAATTAATCATTAAGTAGAGAAGCAAATGCTGCAGCAGTGAAACAGAAAGGATAGCAGACAAAAAAGGTAAACAACAAAGTTACTACTTTGAAGTCCACAGTATTCAACAGAAAGTGAACAATGTTGACTTGAAAAAATCGCAGAACCTATCATTGGTTTCAAGTCCTTTTCAACATAGTTTAATGGAAGCGATGATAAGCTATCACACAACATATCCAGTTCCACACATAACCGATCGACGAAGGATGGAATGTACGGAAACCTTATCCTACCTCCATGGGGTAGAGAGATTATTTCCGAAAAAACCCCGAACTCAGCACAAATATTACACAAAACAGGAGAGTAGAAAAGCTGAGAAATATAAACAGCAAAAATAGTAAAAATAACTAAAAAGCTGCTCATGTTACTCAACAATAATGAAAATTACAAAGTTTCATGTACATTCTTTACAATTTTGAGTCATATTTACCTCTTCTGATCAATAAAGAATCCGATCACTATTCACTACAAGAAATATCCACCTATTCCAAAACCCTATTTTAGCTACAGTAAAGTATATACTTTCTAAACTTTATAGTACTAAAACATATTAACAAAGGAGAAAACTTTATAAACTTTTTGCTCAACGGAACAATGCATCAACATTGTCGTTATTGGAACCATCTTGAAAGAGCGCTACGAGGTCTTCTCCTATAACAGACTCATCATCGTTATTATTCTGAGTATTTTCTCCCCGGGCATTACCATTTCCCTCAGCATTATTGTTCTCATTGGCCTGTTCTCCCCCCAACACATTACCCATGTCATTTGCCACAACATTGTCGTTGTTTTCATTAGTCTGTTCTCCCCACAACACATTACCCATATCAAAATCATCGTTTGCCCAAATATTGTCGTTGTTCTCGTTAGCCTGTTCTCCCCACAACACATTACCCATATCAAAATCATCGTTTGCCCAAATATTGTTGTTGTTCTCGTTAGCCTGTTCTCCCCACAACACATTACCCATATCAAAATCATCGTTTGCCCAAACATTGTTGTTGTTCTCGTTAGCCTGTTCTCCCGGCCACAACACATTATCCATGTCAAAATCATCATTTGGCAAAACATTGTTGTAGTTCTCATTAGCCTGTTCTCCCGGCCACAACACATTACCCAGATCAAAAATATCATCATTTGCCAAAACATTGTCGTTGTTCTCAATAGTATTTTCAACCCCCACATTGTTGTTGTCCACTTCATCAACATTAGTTTGCACGAATTCATCTTCTGCCCGTAAAGATTCCTCCTTCCTTTCATTTCCAACCTCCTCTACTTCATCAGAAGAAGAAGAAATTTCAATGTACTCAACATCGTCCTTCTTCTTGAAAAAAGGTGACAATAAATAGTTGCCTTGTGTACCCAAAGTAAAGAAATCAGAGCAAATATACTCACCTTTATCCGTCACCTCGGGTGGCGGAGATGGGCCTATAATCGGCAGTGCTTGCCATTCTCTTTTACATTTCTCATTCGGACACCGCAAAGAACAACCTTTGTAATCCTTCAAAAACTCATACATATGGTAACAGTAAGGACACCTAGTCCAAAATGCATTCCTGGTCGGGTTCGAAGAGGTTGCACCTGATTCATCATCTAAACGGGTCCTCTTTGTCGGGTTAGAAGAGCTTGCACCTGATCCATCATCTAAACGGATCTTCTCCATCTGGTTCAAAAAGTTCCCGCCTTTTTTCATGGCCACGATAGGAATCGTTTCACAAGTGCTCGCACCACCATCTCCCAAACTGCTCATCAGGGTCCTACTTGATAAGGTCCAACCCCCATCAGCCAAACGGATCACCCGGGTCGGGTTTGAAAAGTTCTCCAAACGGGTCTGGATCGTAGTCGGGTTAGGAGACCTCCCACGACCATCATCCAAACGGGTCATTCCGCTCGAGTTCAAAATGCTCTGAAGCAATCCATCATTCAAACGGGTTGGGTTCAACATGCTCTCAAGCAACCCGTCATTTGAACGGGTCGGGTTCAACATGCTCTCAAGCAACCCATCATTTGAACGGGTCGGGTTCAACATGCTCTGAAGCAACCCATCATTAGAATGGTCCATCTGCATCTGGTTCAAAAAGTTCCCTCCTATTTCCATAGTATTCAACCCATCTCCAAACCCGGACATCTCCGACAAGTCGAAAAAGCTCCCACTTTCCAACGTACCCTCACCACCCATCGGGTTCATACTCACAGACCTCCCATCATTTACCGCATTCCTCAACTCATCATCAAACCGAACCTTATCACTCGGATTCGCTAGAACTCCGTAAGCTCTCATTACAAGCATAAAAGCCTCATTAGCCAAACGAGAATAATCTCTCGTATTCGATCTCAACAACTCCATCAAACTCTTAAAATTGTTCAACATAACTGGTTGATCATCACTGTAGTTTGGAACGTTAAGGATAGCATAGTAATTCGGCTGTCCGTTAATGCTCTCAGGGAGCATTAATATATCAGTGATCGCGATTATTTCTAGTACCTCTGAGTGCTTTGGATCGATTTCTCTGGCTCTAATGGCGTATTGACGACATTCTTGAAACTTTCGTGGAACAAGAAAGCTTTTAGATAAATTTAAATAATGTTGAAACTGCGGATTCATAATTATTGTTTGTTTGTTTTTTGTTGTAAAGAGTTTGTTTGTTGTTTTGTTGTAGTAAAGAATGAAATGAAAGTGATGAAAAGGTGACATATATAAAGTCGTTTGTCTGGAAAAGTTGGGAAAAAGGACACAATTGGAATTTTTTGAATTTTTTTATCATGGATGATTTTGCATATGGGCAATATTGGAAATTTCTTAATTCTTTTTGTTTCATGGATGATTTTGGATATGGGCAAAATTTAAAAATAAATAGTTTTTTTTTATGAGTGATTTTGAATATGGATAAAGTTGGAAATTTGTTGATTTCTGTAAAGGGTTTATTTTGTATTTCTATTGTTTTATTTTATTTGGTTCTATTAACCTAGCACGTTTCGAAAAATAATAATAATTAGAGGTGAAAAAGCGACAAAATTGGAAAAATATTGATTTTTTAGTTTTATGGATGATTTTGGATCGATATGGACAAAATTGGAATTTTTTTATCTTTATAAAGGGTTTATTTTGTATTTCCGTTGTTTCATTTTACTAGTTTATGTTAACCTAGCACGCCTCATAAGATATTGATAATTAGAGGTGTATTTTATTAAACTAACATTATTAATTATGTTTTCACTCTAATTTTATTTCTACTACTACTTCATGTAATTATTTAGTACTAATAAAAATAACACTACTTCCTTTGTCGGATATAGAAGTGCTTGCAGAGCTACGTGAATTCAACAATGTTTTTGTAAAGGGCAAAAAGAAAAGGTCTCGAGATAATAAGGATCCTTAGAAGAAAAGATCAAATAACTAATCTCAGTATAAGCTATTCTACATTTTGAAATAATTCTTTTTGAAATATATGTACAAGATTAAATTGGAAATTGAATAAATTTTTCAAGGGTCTATTTTGGAATACTCATATTAACATTTTGAGATGGTCAATTTTGGACACTAAGTAATTGGGAAATGAGAATGGATTATTTAGATAACGGCATATTTATTTGGTGTATAAATAAAATTAAATTGGAAATTCAATAAATCATTTATCAACTAATAAAAGATTAGTTTGACTGTAAAAAGGAGATAAATTGGAATACTTATTTTTACATTTTGAGATTGTTAATATTGGATATTAAGTAATTGGGAATGAATTATTTGGATAAGGACATATTTATTTTGTGTATGAACAAAATTAAATTCGAAATTCGATAAATCATTTATGATTTATCAACTAATGAAGAATTAGTTTGATTACTGTAAAATGAAGATAAATTGGAGTACTTATTTTTACACTTTGGAATGTTCAAATTTGGACATTAAGTAATTGTAAATGGATTATTTAGTTAAGGAGATATATATAAAATTAAATTGGAAATTCAGTAAATCATTTTTCATTTATCACTTATCAATTAATAAAGGATTAGGTTGATTATTGTAAAAAAAAAAAAAAAAAAAGAAGAAGATAAATTGAAGTACTTATTTACATTTTGAGATGTTTCGAATTCGAACATTAAGTAGTAATTGGGAACGGATTATTCAAATAAGGGCATATTTATTTTGTGGATATATAAAATTTAATTGGAAATTTGATAAATCATTTTTTATTTATCATTTATCAACTAATAAAGGATTAGTTTGATTACTGTAAAAGGAAGATAAATTGAAGTACTTATTTTACATTTTGAGATGTTTCAGATTTGAACATTAGTAATTGGAAATGGATTATTTTAAATAAGGACATATATTTATTTTGTGTATAAATAAAATTAAATTGGAAATTCAATAAATAATTTTTTCCTTTATTATTTATCAACTAATAAAGGATTTGTTTGACTATTTTAAAAGGAGATTGAAAGAATTTTGACTCAAATTTTATTAAGTATCCTCATCATATTAACGTAAGAAAAATTACAATCTATAATATTTTTTGTCTTGTAGTCAAACATCTAAATTTTAAATTAAAAATACTAAATTAATCTAGTCTAATTTAGCTTGAACTCTAATCAAATTGATTTTCATAAAGTAAAATATGACAGGAAAAATTAAACGGGATGAGTTTTTTTAACATTTTGAGATGTTTCAAATATGAAAATACTTTTTTTCTTTTGAAATTTAAAAGTTTAGTATTATTGTCATTGGATTCGTTCCTTTTTATTGGTTCAGTGTGTATTTTGTAATTTCTTTAAGAAAGTATTAATTATGTATTTATTTTATTAAATTTTGCAAAACTGTTGTATTTTGAATATCTTAATTTGAGTATTAATATTTCAAAAAGTTTGAAAATAATGCTTAAAGATAAGATGTTTTTTGAAAATTTAAAACTATTATGAAGAAGTAGTTCTTCAAAATAAATGTACAGTTCGAAATAATTGTACTATTTTTGTCATGAATTTCTAAACCGAGGTTTATTTTAAGATAAATTAACTTTTTTTCTATAGCGACACATACTTTGAGACGGAGAGGATACACAATAAAGAAGAGAACATTATTTGCTAAATTCTGCTATATGGAAGTTTCACATAATTCATTTAAACATCACATGGTATATCAAACACATTATTGAAGTACCAATTGAATGGAAATGTTTTACAAAATTTAGTTTAAGATAATTAATGTAAAATCCAGCTAATTTTAAGTAAATAACTATGAGAGTAAACATGGTAGCTCACCAAAGTGTTAAAAGGCTAAGTTGCTCGTACTCTTTAAAAATGTTGTCACGCTCGTATCAGATTCTTCAAAATACACTATTAGATAGGTTGTTTTTTAAATACACTCGATTTATCTCTAGTATCTTTTTGCAAAATCTCAACAATAATTAATCAAAAACAGTTTATCTTCATCATGATATTAAGTTAAAAGTGGAGCTATATATACTCTTTTACTAATTCAAGTCCAATAATCACTTTAGTTTAGTTTGATGCATTGACTTAGTAATAATATTTAGACTTATTAGGTGTTTATATCATCAATATTTAATCTCATAAAAATAATAATTTACCTATTATTACAAATTAAAAGTCACTATATATAGTGTAAGAATTTTTTTTTATGTTGTCAGTATCATCACTTGAAAAATATTATTTTTAGTTCAGCTAGATTCTAAAACTAGTAGTAATTTCTAGTAATTAGCCAATTAGGTTTCACATTTTATATTCCTTGAAGTCCTAATTATTTAACGAAAGCTCTATTATTAAGACTTTCTTTTTGATGAGTTTACGAGTTATTACTCATAAATGAAAGTATTTAATATGCTCATTTTTTCTCATATTTTTGGTTCTTGATTAGACTGCTATAATTTTTGTTGTATAATACTCGTTATTTCGCATTGTTTTGTTGTTGTTATTGCTCTCATATTGTATTCCGGTTTGCAAATTATTTGGTAGGCTTTATTTAAACTAAGGATGTATTGGAAATTGTTTTTCGATCTCTATGAAATATGGGTAAGATCTATGCATACTATATCTTCACCATACTTCACCTGTGGAATTACACAAAGGTATTTTTAATCAATGGGTGACAATTGAATAACATGCTATTATTGACTCATAAATATTGAAAAATATAGTAACATCCACTACACACATAAAATCAAAGAAACAATAGCATGCACGATATGGTGAAGTTGAACTAGTGATTATTTTATCAACGTGTTAATTTATCAATTTGAATTATGTCTCATCGACTATTTAAATAATGCCTTGTAATTATGATAATCCAAGATACGGAGTATATGTGTTAGGTTTTTAAGAGCTGTGAATGAAAAATGGATAGATATTTTTTTGAAAAAACACCAAGAAAAAAGTTGTAATTTGAATAGGCACATATGTTCACTTTGAATTGTTATGACCTTTCCGATAAATTATGACTTTTTCGAAAAGTTACACTTTTCTCGAAGGATTGCAACTTCACGAAGAGTTGTATCTTTTCGAAAAGGTGTGCCTTTTTGAACCAGAAGTTGAACTAATGAAACCACATGCACGATACAGTGAAGTTGAACTAATGATCCGTTTATTCAACGTGTTAATATAACAATTTGAACTATATCTCATCGGCCAATTAAATAATGCTTTGTAATTATGACAATCCAAGATAGAAATGTTGGGTGTTTAAGAGGTTTGAATGGAGAATGAATAGGTATTTTTCCAAAAAGACACAAAGAGAAATGATGAAATTTGAATAGGCACTTGTTCACTTTGGATTATTGTGACCTTTTCAAAAGAATGTAACTTTTCTGAAGAATTGCATCTTTACAAATAGTTGCATCTTTTCAAAGAGGTGCACCTTTCCGAATCATTGTTACTTTTCTGAAACAACAAATTGATGGCTATACATATATATACACTTTTTGGATGATTGTGACTTTTCCGAAAAGTTACACCTTTATGAAGAGTTGCATCGTTTCAAAGAGGTGCACTTTTTTGAACAATCGCTTCTCTTCTGAAGCAACACCTTTGCTGGCTACATATACCTATTGAATCCTCAAATTTTCCATACAAATGTTGTGTGATTTACTACCGTTGATTGAGTTCGTCGTTCATGGCCCTATTCTTCTAGCAATGTCCTAGTCTTCGTTTCTCTTAGAAAAGAAAGGAAAATGTTCTGTTTATAGGCCAAACTAGATATTTTACGTCCACGTAATTGTTTAAAAAATGGAAATTTATGTTTGCCAAAGTTTAGTATGAACAAATTGAGCAGTTGCATTCATATCATCACATTTTGAGTCGAGGGTCTATCGGAAACCTCATTACTAAAAGTGTAAAGGTAATCGTACATTTTACCCTCCCCGGAAGTTCAACTTCTGGGATAACACTGGTTCTGTTGTTGTTGTTATTCATATAATCACCTTCTGTATTCCCAAATTGAGTATGAACAAATCTACATTATGTATCCAATCCAAGTTGATAAAAAGGGCAAAAGAACAAACGGAACACAACATTTTACAAGAGCCTCTAAAAGTTAGAAGGAATGTTCGACAGATTTAAAACTGCCACATACATTATATTCAAGCGAAAATCGCAAGAAAATAGATTTGAACTAATAACTAAAAATCTAGAGCTCAATGTTCTCGCTTTTCCCGGTCAACCATTTTGGCCGCTGAAAAAAAAAAAATTAATCATTTACTGTCAAAAATGTTTTGCTTGAAGTGTGGAAGACTACAGTGAAAGCGAGCTTTTGGCGTAGCATGCTTTATTCTGATCCACAACTTCCTCGGAATGTATAAATCACCTTAAAGGCTAAAGCAACTAGCATACCTCGCGATGGAGAAATACTTGGATCGGGTTAGCTGACTATGTCTGTATGACTCTGCAACTTCTCTCGGTATACCAAGACCAGACAGATATAGAACATAGTCGCAGACACAATAGATACACCAAGGCAGACACAAACGGTTGTATCACAAACGTATAAGAACCTGAACAAAGAATGACACACTCTTAATAAAGCAAAACATATACACATGTATCCTGATTCAACTTTTTGGTGACACTTACTTGGGAGAAAATACGCTCCAAACGAATAAATGATTTCTCATTAGCAGCAACACAATTGTGTAAGCTATCAAAAGAATGGAATTCAAACCCAACGGAACCAGACAAGGAAAACCAAGTGTCCTCTTGAGCAACGAGTCAATGTTGCCGTCCTGGGAAATTATGAAACCACTTGTGTCCTTCACAGAATTGTACATCACCATGCTAAGGAGGTATAACATTGGTGAAGCATATGTAATGATGAACATTAAGACGCCAGAAAGTACAGTTGAGTGGTTCAAGACACCCTGGCAATCAAATCAACGGGGAACATCAGATTCTATATGGATATTTTCAGTATGAAGCATACAGAAACTTTAGCATGAAACACACTACTAGAGATTTTGTGCAAGAGACTTACAATAAAAGCCCCAGCAACATCGATTGTAGCTAGGGTGTTGGTGTTGCCGAGACCAAAATGGCCTGCCATTCCCATATAATAAAGTGCAGCTACCTGACACGGGAAAAGGAGAAAAATAAGACTCGTGAAACTATGGAGTTGATGTTACCATCATCTGAGGAAAGGATATTTTTCCTGCATTAGTACAAAACCAAACCGAGAATGAACGAGCACCCAAGGGTGTGGCCTAGTGGACTCGTGGGAGGTGGCAGGTATCTAGTGGATTTAGTCGAGGTGCACAAAAGCTGGTCCCGAAACCATGGATTTCGAAAAACAAATTGAGGATGAATGAAGATATTAGTTGAATTTCGTTGTATGGAGACTACAAGCATCATCGTGGTCATTTTCATCAAATGAAATTTGCCGCCTTCTTTTCTCTCCTTGTTTTTCTTTTTGGGAAAAATTTTATTTGGTAATATTGAGTGTTGTTTTCCTTTCTTTTCTTTTAGGCATATGGTCATTTTCATCAAATGAAGATGCGTAACACCCCGTAAATTTTTTCGTACACTTATCGCGATTATATGGAGTCCTAAAGGCTTGCGTATGGGTTAAATTAAGTTTATGGTGTTCGGAAGTATCCCGTCAATAGTTGTATGTGTAGGTATTGAAATAAGCTTTCCAAAGATATAAAGTTTTCCCAAAACAGAGGAGTATTTCATATAAGCGAGCACATTCGAAATTTCGAAACGGTGGCCGGGAAGCCTGTGAACAGTAAATCAGAAGGAAAATTACTGCACCTAGGCAATTTTTTTTTTTTGGATTAACTTTAGACGATCATAACTCCTTGTAAAAAAAGAACTGTCTGAGCTGCTAAATATCGACGAAAATATCCGAGAGTCTTCTTTCTGATGAAATTGGTTTCATCCAAATCCAATGTCTGAGTAAGGAGATATACCCGTTTTACTACAGCCTATAAAAAAAAAACAGAATTTTGGGACAGATTTTTGGGTCAACTTTAAATGACCATAACTCCTTGTAAAGGAAGAACTGGGTGTTATACTTTATATGAAAATGAAATACCTTTGAATTATCTTTCCAATCAAATTGGTTTCACCCAAATACGATACCGGAGCAAAGAGTTATGATCGATTTACTTCAGCCTGTCAAAACTGTCCACTGGGGACAGATTCGGATTTATTTAAATTTTTAGGGCAAAATGGTCATTTTCTATTACCTCTTGGACGAAAATTGGTCTCTATAAACATACACTTAGCCTCATATATATCATATATCATCCGATTATTAAGAGAAGGTGAAACTCTATCCTAATTTCAACTTCAAATATTTTGTGATTCAACCGTAGAAAATTCGAATTGGTTCTGTAGTTGTGTTCACCATCTCGAAAGCTTCGAGAAGCACCCCATGGTTATGTAAGGAGGATTCTAAATACAATAGTTCATTGTTAAGGTATGAATATTGTTTATTCTTGATTCTTATCCATGAATAAGTATCGATAAAGGATTATGAGTATTGTCTTGATGTTGGAAGATAACTAGAAATATAGTTATGAATTGTTTTGTATAAATTGTTAGTAGTAAATTATGGAAGTTGTTGTATTGGATTATGGAGGATGAATTGTGGTGATATATCATTATATTAGTGGTTATGTATGCCTAGTGATCATGTTGGTATTGGATGGTGATTAAGAGGGGAAATAAAGGCTAAGAGTGATGTTGAGGGATATTGCATGAAAATGCATGATATGTGAATGTAATAAGAGTATAAGAGGATGTATGAAGCACTGTTATTGATGAGTTAAAGGATTACTTCCTAGACATTATTTGGTGAAGTTAATACCTAAATGGTAAGGTTTGGTTGCTAATACTAGTTTGCCACAAATGACTTATTGTAGATAAGTGTTCGAAGAGTACGGGAAGTCAAGTTGGACTTGTATTGAAGTGGTTATATCAAGGTATGTAAGACATACTCTATCTAATCTTTGGCATGAATAATGACCCATGGCACTCTTTCCAACATTGTCCTACGACACATGACACATAATAACATAATATGATCTTCGACACTACCAATTGAACTTGTTTTCACTTTTAAGATGTCCGGCTAGTCAAAAAAATGTCCATATACTATTGTTGACTCCGAAATGGTTTAATGAGGTATCCATGATTCTCTACTTCATTTTCATGATATTGATTACCTATTTACATGTTTTTCCTATTGAGGTATCATGGTTTCAAGTTCCATAAGGTGTGACCACAAAGTAACCAATCTCAAAGATTAATTGAAGTAAGAAATGGAATCTCTTTATTTTAAATTGTTGATATGATGTATTGTATTAGTACCACTGATCAGTTGGCCATTGTATTATAAAGATTATGTATATATGCTATTCCAGGGGTGGTCCCTGATGTATTGTATTAGTACCACTGATCAGTTGGCCATTGTATGACATATGTTATGTATTGATAAGGAATACGGGAAGTAATGATATGAAAGTAATGTGCAGGTATCCCATCAGCTCTTTTAAGTGTGGTCTACTCATACTGTTTATTCACTGGTATTTGGGTTCTGTTGATCTTTTGTATCTCATCTTGATACTCACTGCCTTACATACTCAGTACATATTTCCGTACTGACGTCCTTCGCGGGGGGACCTGTATTCATGCCTGCAGGAACAGGTACTTCAGGTCGTACACCTCCGCAGTAAGAGCCAGGACATTCTGTTGATAATGGTGTGCTCCAGTTGTTTCGGGGCATCCCAAGTCGTTTCTATATGTATTTTTGGTATTTGTATAAAAGTCTTTTGTGGGCGGGAGTTTGTCCCGACCCTAACTCAGTTGTGTATCTATGTAGAGGCTTTTGTAGGCATATTGTACAGCCATAGGAGTGTTTGGTTGATAGACGTGATGGCTCTGACGGCCAATTACTGTTTATATAGATATGCGTGCCTGCTGGGCTGATACAGGTACTGTTTTCTTCTATTTACAACGAAGTGCTGCCCAAATTTCTAATTTTCATAAGTAATGTAAATGTGAAAGTATAGGTTATGAACGGGTTCTCCCGGGCCTCCTCGGCTACGGGTGCCAGTCTGCTCCAATGGGATTTGGGGCGTGACAATAACCACAAGGGTTGGTGTGGTGGTTCAGCACCTCACCCCTTAAGCAAGAAGTTGGGGGTTCGATCCCCACCTCTGGTGAATGGAGAAATCTCTGCGGCCAGTTCCCTACCGCTTTGTGCGCTGACCATGGAACGGAGGATTAGTCTCAACTCAGTCTCCTCATGTATAGTTGAGTCTATGAGCTCTTAATTTTAATGCATATGTAGTACTGTGTACGTACTTTCTCGTCATTGTGTTTTTTATTTGAATTTTTGTGTTAACTGATTTCCAACAACACGAGCTCTAGCAAGTGTATGTATCATGCAGCCAAGCAGCAAGTTGTGCTAAGTGAACATTAGAACAATAACAATATACCCAATGTAAATTCATTTAATCCCGCTAGCGGGTTCTGGAAAGGGTGGTGTGTTTACAGTCTTAAGCCTACCTTGAAAAGGTAGAAAAGTTATTTCCGATAGATCCCGGGCTCAAGTAAATCACATAGCAAAGTGGACAAATTATCTTCTTCAATGCATGCATCTTAAAGCAGTGTAGAAAATCCAAGTGAAGGAAATAAGGACAAGAACCTCAACATTGTTCTTAGGTGGCAAAAGATAACAAAAAGGCCACCAACTGCAACAGAAGCTGAGTCTTGGCAAATCTTGTGACTTTGAAGCTCATTCAAACAAGAATATTTTTTTCGCGTAATCGTGGTGTTAAGGCCAGCTTGTAAGCACTCGTCTAATTCTACAAGGTACATGCAATCTCACACAAGGACGTAACTCTATCCATTGAGTCTTTGGCTGATCATTTATGACAATTAATCATTAAGTAGAGAAGCAAATGCTGCAGCAGTGAAACAGAAAGGATAGCAGACAAAAAAGGTAAACAACAAAGTTACTACTTTGAAGTCCACAGTATTCAACGGAAAGTGAACAATGTTGACTTGAAAAAATCGCAGAACCTATCATTGGTTTAAAGTCCTTTTCAACATAGTTTAATGGAAGCGATGATAAGCTATCACACAACATATCCAGTTCCACACATAACCGATCGACGAAGGATGGAATGTACGGAAACCTTATCCTACCTCCATGGGGTAGAGAGATTATTTCCGAAAAAACCCCGAACTCAGCACAAATATTACACAAAACAGGAGAGTAGAAAAGCTGATAAATATAAACAGCAAAAATAGTAAAAATAACTAAAAAGCTGCTCATGTTACTCAACAATAATGAAAATTACAAAGTTTCATGTACATTCTTTACAATTTTGAGTCATATTTACCTCTTCTGATCAATAAAGAATCCGATCACTATTCACTACAAGAAATATCCACCTATTCCAAAACCCTATTTTAGCTACAGTAAAGTATATACTTTCTAAACTTTATAGTACTAAAACATATTAACAAAGGAGAAAACTTTATAAACTTTTTGCTCAACGGAACAATGCATCAACATTGTCGTTATTGGAACCATCTTGAAAGAGCGCTACGAGGTCTTCTCCTATAACAGACTCATCATCGTTATTATTCTGAGTATTTTCTCCCCGGGCATTACCATTTCCCTCAGCATTATTGTTCTCATTGGCCTGTTCTCCCCCCAACACATTACCCATGTCATTTGCCACAACATTGTCGTTGTTTTCATTAGTCTGTTCTCCCCACAACACATTACCCATATCAAAATCATCGTTTGCCCAAATATTGTCGTTGTTCTCGTTAGCCTGTTCTCCCCACAACACATTACCCATATCAAAATCATCGTTTGCCCAAATATTGTTGTTGTTCTCGTTAGCCTGTTCTCCCCACAACACATTACCCATATCAAAATCATCGTTTGCCCAAACATTGTTGTTGTTCTCGTTAGCCTGTTCTCCCGGCCACAACACATTATCCATGTCAAAATCATCATTTGGCAAAACATTGTTGTAGTTCTCATTAGCCTGTTCTCCCGGCCACAACACATTACCCAGATCAAAAATATCATCATTTGCCAAAACATTGTCGTTGTTCTCAATAGTATTTTCAACCCCCACATTGTTGTTGTCCACTTCATCAACATTAGTTTGCACGAATTCATCTTCTGCCCGTAAAGATTCCTCCTTCCTTTCATTTCCAACCTCCTCTACTTCATCAGAAGAAGAAGAAATTTCAATGTACTCAACATCGTCCTTCTTCTTGAAAAAAGGTGACAATAAATAGTTGCCTTGTGTACCCAAAGTAAAGAAATCAGAGCAAATATACTCACCTTTATCCGTCACCTCGGGTGGCGGAGATGGGCCTATAATCGGCAGTGCTTGCCATTCTCTTTTACATTTCTCATTCGGACACCGCAAAGAACAACCTTTGTAATCCTTCAAAAACTCATACATATGGTAACAGTAAGGACACCTAGTCCAAAATGCATTCCTGGTCGGGTTCGAAGAGGTTGCACCTGATTCATCATCTAAACGGGTCCTCTTTGTCGGGTTAGAAGAGCTTGCACCTGATCCATCATCTAAACGGATCTTCTCCATCTGGTTCAAAAAGTTCCCGCCTTTTTTCATGGCCACGATAGGAATCGTTTCACAAGTGCTCGCACCACCATCTCCCAAACTGCTCATCAGGGTCCTACTTGATAAGGTCCAACCCCCATCAGCCAAACGGATCACCCGAGTCGGGTTTGAAAAGTTCTCCAAACGGGTCTGGATCGTAGTCGGGTTAGGAGACCTCCCACGACCATCATCCAAACGGGTCATTCCGCTCGAGTTCAAAATGCTCTGAAGCAATCCATCATTCAAACGGGTTGGGTTCAACATGCTCTCAAGCAACCCGTCATTTGAACGGGTCGGGTTCAACATGCTCTCAAGCAACCCATCATTTGAACGGGTCGGGTTCAACATGCTCTGAAGCAACCCATCATTAGAATGGTCCATCTGCATCTGGTTCAAAAAGTTCCCTCCTATTTCCATAGTATTCAACCCATCTCCAAACCCGGACATCTCCGACAAGTCGAAAAAGCTCCCACATTCCAACGTACCCTCCCCACCCATCGGGTTCATACTCACAGACCTCCCATCATTTACCGCATTCCTCAACTCATCATCAAACCGAACCTTATCACTCGGATTCGCTAGAACTCCGTAAGCTCTCATTACAAGCATAAAAGCCTCATTAGCCAAACGAGAATAATCTCTCGTATTCGATCTCAACAACTCCATCAAACTCTTAAAATTGTTCAACATAACTGGTTGATCATCACTGTAGTTTGGAACGTTAAGGATAGCATAGTAATTCGGCTGTCCGTTAATGCTCTCAGGGAGCATTAATATATCAGTGATCGCGATTATTTCTAGTACCTCTGAGTGCTTTGGATCGATTTCTCTGGCTCTAATGGCGTATTGACGACATTCTTGAAACTTTCGTAGAACAAGAAAGCTTTTAGATAAATTTAAATAATGTTGAAACTGCGGATTCATAATTATTGTTTGTTTGTTTTTTGTTGTAAAGAGTTTGTTTGTTGTTTTGTTGTAGTAAAGAATGAAATGAAAGTGATGAAAAGGTGACATATATAAAGTCGTTTGTTTTGAAAAGGTGGGAAAAAGGATACAATTGGAATTTTTTTATCATGGATGATTTTGCATATGGGCAATATTGGAAATTTCTTAATTCTTTTTGTTTCATGGATGATTTTGGATATGGGCAAAATTTAAAAATAAATAGTTTTTTTTTATGAGTGATTTTGAATATGGATAAAGTTGGAAATTTGTTGATTTCTGTAAAGGGTTTATTTTGTATTTCTATTGTTTTATTTTATTTGGTTCTATTAACCTAGCACGTTTCGAAAAATAATAATAATTAGAGGTGAAAAAGCGACAAAATTGGAAAAATATTGATTTTTTAGTTTTATGGATGATTTTGGATCGATATGGACAAAATTGGAATTTTTTTATCTTTATAAAGGGTTTATTTTGTATTTCCGTTGTTTCATTTTACTAGTTTATGTTAACCTAGCACGCCTCATAAGATATTGATAATTAGAGGTGTATTTTATTAAACTAACATTATTAATTATGTTTTCACTCTAATTTTATTTCTACTACTACTTCATGTAATTATTTAGTACTAATAAAAATAACACTACTTCCTTTGTCGGATATAGAAGTGCTTGCAGAGCTACGTGAATTCAACAATGTTTTTGTAAAGGGCAAAAAGAAAAGGTCTCGAGATAATAAGGATCCTTGGAAGAAAAGATCAAATAACTAATCTCAGTATAAGCTATTCTACATTTTGAAATAATTCTTTTTGAAATATATGTACAAGATTAAATTGGAAATTGAATAAATTTTTCAAGGGTCTATTTTGGAATACTCATATTAACATTTTGAGATGGTCAATTTTGGACACTAAGTAATTGGGAAATGAGAATGGATTATTTAGATAACGGCATATTTATTTGGTGTATAAATAAAATTAAATTGGAAATTCAATAAATCATTTATCAACTAATAAAAGATTAGTTTGACTGTAAAAAGGAGATAAATTGGAATACTTATTTTTACATTTTGAGATTGTTAATATTGGATATTAAGTAATTGGGAATGAATTATTTGGATAAGGACATATTTATTTTGTGTATGAACAAAATTAAATTCGAAATTCGATAAATCATTTATGATTTATCAACTAATGAAGAATTAGTTTGATTACTGTAAAATGAAGATAAATTGGAGTACTTATTTTTACACTTTGGAATGTTCAAATTTGGACATTAAGTAATTGTAAATGGATTATTTAGTTAAGGAGATATATATAAAATTAAATTGGAAATTCAGTAAATCATTTTTCATTTATCACTTATCAATTAATAAAGGATTAGGTTGATTATTGTAAAAAAAAAAAAAAAAAAAGAAGAAGATAAATTGAAGTACTTATTTACATTTTGAGATGTTTCGAATTCGAACATTAAGTAGTAATTGGGAACGGATTATTCAAATAAGGGCATATTTATTTTGTGGATATATAAAATTTAATTGGAAATTTGATAAATCATTTTTTATTTATCATTTATCAACTAATAAAGGATTAGTTTGATTACTGTAAAAGGAAGATAAATTGAAGTACTTATTTTACATTTTGAGATGTTTCAGATTTGAACATTAGTAATTGGAAATGGATTATTTTAAATAAGGACATATATTTATTTTGTGTATAAATAAAATTAAATTGGAAATTCAATAAATAATTTTTTCCTTTATTATTTATCAACTAATAAAGGATTTGTTTGACTATTTTAAAAGGAGATTGAAAGAATTTTGACTCAAATTTTATTAAGTATCCTCATCATATTAACGTAAGAAAAATTACAATCTATAATATTTTTTGTCTTGTAGTCAAACATCTAAATTTTAAATTAAAAATACTAAATTAATCTAGTCTAATTTAGCTTGAACTCTAATCAAATTGATTTTCATAAAGTAAAATATGACAGGAAAAATTAAACGGGATGAGTTTTTTTAACATTTTGAGATGTTTCAAATATGAAAATACTTTTTTTCTTTTGAAATTTAAAAGTTTAGTATTATTGTCATTGGATTCGTTCCTTTTTATTGGTTCAGTGTGTATTTTGTAATTTCTTTAAGAAAGTATTAATTATGTATTTATTTTATTAAATTTTGCAAAACTGTTGTATTTTGAATATCTTAATTTGAGTATTAATATTTCAAAAAGTTTGAAAATAATGCTTAAAGATAAGATGTTTTTTGAAAATTTAAAACTATTATGAAGAAGTAGTTCTTCAAAATAAATGTACAGTTCGAAATAATTGTACTATTTTTGTCATGAATTTCTAAACCGAGGTTTATTTTAAGATAAATTAACTTTTTTTCTATAGCGACACATACTTTGAGACGGAGAGGATACACAATAAAGAAGAGAACATTATTTGCTAAATTCTGCTATATGGAAGTTTCACATAATTCATTTAAACATCACATGGTATATCAAACACATTATTGAAGTACCAATTGAATGGAAATGTTTTACAAAATTTAGTTTAAGATAATTAATGTAAAATCCAGCTAATTTTAAGTAAATAACTATGAGAGTAAACATGGTAGCTCACCAAAGTGTTAAAAGGCTAAGTTGCTCGTACTCTTTAAAAATGTTGTCACGCTCGTATCAGATTCTTCAAAATACACTATTAGATAGGTTGTTTTTTAAATACACTCGATTTATCTCTAGTATCTTTTTGCAAAATCTCAACAATAATTAATCAAAAACAGTTTATCTTCATCATGATATTAAGTTAAAAGTGGAGCTATATATACTCTTTTACTAATTCAAGTCCAATAATCACTTTAGTTTAGTTTGATGCATTGACTTAGTAATAATATTTAGACTTATTAGGTGTTTATATCATCAATATTTAATCTCATAAAAATAATAATTTACCTATTATTACAAATTAAAAGTCACTATATATAGTGTAAGAATTTTTTTTTATGTTGTCAGTATCATCACTTGAAAAATATTATTTTTAGTTCAGCTAGATTCTAAAACTAGTAGTAATTTCTAGTAATTAGCCAATTAGGTTTCACATTTTATATTCCTTGAAGTCCTAATTATTTAACGAAAGCTCTATTATTAAGACTTTCTTTTTGATGAGTTTACGAGTTATTACTCATAAATGAAAGTATTTAATATGCTCATTTTTTCTCATATTTTTGGTTCTTGATTAGACTGCTATAATTTTTGTTGTATAATACTCGTTATTTCGCATTGTTTTGTTGTTGTTATTGCTCTCATATTGTATTCCGGTTTGCAAATTATTTGGTAGGCTTTATTTAAACTAAGGATGTATTGGAAATTGTTTTTCGATCTCTATGAAATATGGGTAAGATCTATGCATACTATATCTTCACCATACTTCACCTGTGGAATTACACAAAGGTATTTTTAATCAATGGGTGACAATTGAATAACATGCTATTATTGACTCATAAATATTGAAAAATATAGTAACATCCACTACACACATAAAATCAAAGAAACAATAGCATGCACGATATGGTGAAGTTGAACTAGTGATTATTTTATCAACGTGTTAATTTATCAATTTGAATTATGTCTCATCGACTATTTAAATAATGCCTTGTAATTATGATAATCCAAGATACGGAGTATATGTGTTAGGTTTTTAAGAGCTGTGAATGAAAAATGGATAGATATTTTTTTGAAAAAACACCAAGAAAAAAGTTGTAATTTGAATAGGCACATATGTTCACTTTGAATTGTTATGACCTTTCCGATAAATTATGACTTTTTCGAAAAGTTACACTTTTCTCGAAGGATTGCAACTTCACGAAGAGTTGTATCTTTTCGAAAAGGTGTGCCTTTTTGAACCAGAAGTTGAACTAATGAAACCACATGCACGATACAGTGAAGTTGAACTAATGATCCGTTTATTCAACGTGTTAATATAACAATTTGAACTATATCTCATCGGCCAATTAAATAATGCTTTGTAATTATGACAATCCAAGATAGAAATGTTGGGTGTTTAAGAGGTTTGAATGGAGAATGAATAGGTATTTTTCCAAAAAGACACAAAGAGAAATGATGAAATTTGAATAGGCACTTGTTCACTTTGGATTATTGTGACCTTTTCAAAAGAATGTAACTTTTCTGAAGAATTGCATCTTTACAAATAGTTGCATCTTTTCAAAGAGGTGCACCTTTCCGAATCATTGTTACTTTTCTGAAACAACAAATTGATGGCTATACATATATATACACTTTTTGGATGATTGTGACTTTTCCGAAAAGTTACACCTTTATGAAGAGTTGCATCGTTTCAAAGAGGTGCACTTTTTTGAACAATCGCTTCTCTTCTGAAGCAACACCTTTGCTGGCTACATATACCTATTGAATCCTCAAATTTTCCATACAAATGTTGTGTGATTTACTACCGTTGATTGAGTTCGTCGTTCATGGCCCTATTCTTCTAGCAATGTCCTAGTCTTCGTTTCTCTTAGAAAAGAAAGGAAAATGTTCTGTTTATAGGCCAAACTAGATATTTTACGTCCACGTAATTGTTTAAAAAATGGAAATTTATGTTTGCCAAAGTTTAGTATGAACAAATTGAGCAGTTGCATTCATATCATCACATTTTGAGTCGAGGGTCTATCGGAAACCTCATTACTAAAAGTGTAAAGGTAATCGTACATTTTACCCTCCCCGGAAGTTCAACTTCTGGGATAACACTGGTTCTGTTGTTGTTGTTATTCATATAATCACCTTCTGTATTCCCAAATTGAGTATGAACAAATCTACATTATGTATCCAATCCAAGTTGATAAAAAGGGCAAAAGAACAAACGGAACACAACATTTTACAAGAGCCTCTAAAAGTTAGAAGGAATGTTCGACAGATTTAAAACTGCCACATACATTATATTCAAGCGAAAATCGCAAGAAAATAGATTTGAACTAATAACTAAAAATCTAGAGCTCAATGTTCTCGCTTTTCCCGGTCAACCATTTTGGCCGCTGAAAAAAAAAAAATTAATCATTTACTGTCAAAAATGTTTTGCTTGAAGTGTGGAAGACTACAGTGAAAGCGAGCTTTTGGCGTAGCATGCTTTATTCTGATCCACAACTTCCTCGGAATGTATAAATCACCTTAAAGGCTAAAGCAACTAGCATACCTCGCGATGGAGAAATACTTGGATCGGGTTAGCTGACTATGTCTGTATGACTCTGCAACTTCTCTCGGTATACCAAGACCAGACAGATATAGAACATAGTCGCAGACACAATAGATACACCAAGGCAGACACAAACGGTTGTAGCACAAACGTATAAGAACCTGAACAAAGAATGACACACTCTTAATAAAGCAAAACATATACACATGTATCCTGATTCAACTTTTTGGTGACACTTACTTGGGAGAAAATACGCTCCAAACGAATAAATGATTTCTCATTAGCAGCAACACAATTGTGTAAGCTATCAAAAGAATGGAATTCAAACCCAACGGAACCAGACAAGGAAAACCAAGTGTCCTCTTGAGCAACGAGTCAATGTTGCCGTCCTGGGAAATTATGAAACCACTTGTGTCCTTCACAGAATTGTACATCACCATGCTAAGGAGGTATAACATTGGTGAAGCATATGTAATGATGAACATTAAGACGCCAGAAAGTACAGTTGAGTGGTTCAAGACACCCTGGCAATCAAATCAACGGGGAACATCAGATTCTATATGGATATTTTCAGTATGAAGCATACAGAAACTTTAGCATGAAACACACTACTAGAGATTTTGTGCAAGAGACTTACAATAAAAGCCCCAGCAACATCGATTGTAGCTAGGGTGTTGGTGTTGCCGAGACCAAAATGGCCTGCCATTCCCATATAATAAAGTGCAGCTACCTGACACGGGAAAAGGAGAAAAATAAGACTCGTGAAACTATGGAGTTGATGTTACCATCATCTGAGGAAAGGATATTTTTCCTGCATTAGTACAAAACCAAACCGAGAATGAACGAGCACCCAAGGGTGTGGCCTAGTGGACTCGTGGGAGGTGGCAGGTATCTAGTGGATTTAGTCGAGGTGCACAAAAGCTGGTCCCGAAACCATGGATTTCGAAAAACAAATTGAGGATGAATGAAGATATTAGTTGAATTTCGTTGTATGGAGACTACAAGCATCATCGTGGTCATTTTCATCAAATGAAATTTGCCGCCTTCTTTTCTCTCCTTTTTTTTCTTTTTGGGAAAAATTTTATTTGGTAATATTGAGTGTTGTTTTCCTTTCTTTTCTTTTAGGCATATGGTCATTTTCATCAAATGAAGATGCGTAACACCCCGTAAATTTTTTCGTACACTTATCGCGATTATATGGAGTCCTAAAGGCTTGCGTATGGGTTAAATTAAGTTTATGGTGTTCGGAAGTATCCCGTCAATAGTTGTATGTGTAGGTATTGAAATAAGCTTTCCAAAGATATAAAGTTTTCCCAAAACAGAGGAGTATTTCATATAAGCGAGCACATTCGAAATTTCGAAACGGTGGCCGGGAAGCCTGTGAACAGTAAATCAGAAGGAAAATTACTGCACCTAGGCAATTTTTTTTTTTTGGATCAACTTTAGACGATCATAACTCCTTGTAAAAAAAGAACTGTCTGAGCTGCTAAATATCGACGAAAATATCCGAGAGTCTTCTTTCTGATGAAATTGGTTTCATCCAAATCCAATGTCTGAGTAAGGAGATATACCCGTTTTACTACAGCCTATAAAAAAAAAACAGAATTTTGGGACAGATTTTTGGGTCAACTTTAAATGACCATAACTCCTTGTAAAGGAAGAACTGGGTGTTATACTTTATATGAAAATGAAATACCTTTGAATTATCTTTCCAATCAAATTGGTTTCACCCAAATACGATACCGGAGCAAAGAGTTATGATCGATTTACTTCAGCCTGTCAAAACTGTCCACTGGGGACAGATTCGGATTTATTTAAATTTTTAGGGCAAAATGGTCATTTTCTATTACCTCTTGGACGAAAATTGGTCTCTATAAACATACACTTAGCCTCATATATATCATATATCATCCGATTATTAAGAGAAGGTGAAACTCTATCCTAATTTCAACTTCAAATATTTTGTGATTCAACCGTAGAAAATTCGAATTGGTTCTGTAGTTGTGTTCACCATCTCGAAAGCTTCGAGAAGCACCCCATGGTTATGTAAGGAGGATTCTAAATACAATAGTTCATTGTTAAGGTATGAATATTGTTTATTCTTGATTCTTATCCATGAATAAGTATCGATAAAGGATTATGAGTATTGTCTTGATGTTGGAAGATAACTAGAAATATAGTTATGAATTGTTTTGTATAAATTGTTAGTAGTAAATTATGGAAGTTGTTGTATTGGATTATGGAGGATGAATTGTGGTGATATATCATTATATTAGTGGTTATGTATGCCTAGTGATCATGTTGGTATTGGATGGTGATTAAGAGGGGAAATAAAGGCTAAGAGTGATGTTGAGGGATATTGCATGAAAATGCATGATATGTGAATGTAATAAGAGTATAAGAGGATGTATGAAGCACTGTTATTGATGAGTTAAAGGATTACTTCCTAGACATTATTTGGTGAAGTTAATACCTAAATGGTAAGGTTTGGTTGCTAATACTAGTTTGCCACAAATGACTTATTGTAGATAAGTGTTCGAAGAGTACGGGAAGTCAAGTTGGACTTGTATTGAAGTGGTTATATCAAGGTATGTAAGACATACTCTATCTAATCTTTGGCATGAATAATGACCCATGGCACTCTTTCCAACATTGTCCTACGACACATGACACATAATAACATAATATGATCTTCGACACTACCAATTGAACTTGTTTTCACTTTTAAGATGTCCGGCTAGTCAAAAAAATGTCCATATACTATTGTTGACTCCGAAATGGTTTAATGAGGTATCCATGATTCTCTACTTCATTTTCATGATATTGATTACCTATTTACATGTTTTTCCTATTGAGGTATCATGGTTTCAAGTTCCATAAGGTGTGACCACAAAGTAACCAATCTCAAAGATTAATTGAAGTAAGAAATGGAATGTCTTTATTTTAAATTGTTGATATGATGTATTGTATTAGTACCACTGATCAGTTGGCCATTGTATTATAAAGATTATGTATATATGCTATTCCAGGGGTGGTCCCTGATGTATTGTATTAGTACCACTGATCAGTTGGCCATTGTATGACATATGTTATGTATTGATAAGGAATACGGGAAGTAATGATATGAAAGTAATGTGCAGGTATCCCATCAGCTCTTTTAAGTGTGGTCTACTCATACTGTTTATTCACTGGTATTTGGGTTCTGTTGATCTTTTGTATCTCATCTTGATACTCACTGCCTTACATACTCAGTACATATTTCCGTACTGACGTCCTTCGCGGGGGGACCTGTATTCATGCCTGCAGGAACAGGTACTTCAGGTCGTACACCTCCGCAGTAAGAGCCAGGACATTCTGTTGATAATGGTGTGCTCCAGTTGTTTCGGGGCATCCCAAGTCGTTTCTATATGTATTTTTGGTATTTGTATAAAAGTCTTTTGTGGGCGGGAGTTTGTCCCGACCCTAACTCAGTTGTGTATCTATGTAGAGGCTTTTGTAGGCATATTGTACAGCCATAGGAGTGTTTGGTTGATAGACGTGATGGCTCTGACGGCCAATTACTGTTTATATAGATATGCGTGCCTGCTGGGCTGATACAGGTACTGTTTTCTTCTATTTACAACGAAGTGCTGCCCAAATTTCTAATTTTCATAAGTAATGTAAATGTGAAAGTATAGGTTATGAACGGGTTCTCCCGGGCCTCCTCGGCTACGGGTGCCAGTCTGCTCCAATGGGATTTGGGGCGTGACAATAACCACAAGGGTTGGTGTGGTGGTTCAGCACCTCACCCCTTAAGCAAGAAGTTGGGGGTTCGATCCCCACCTCTGGTGAATGGAGAAATCTCTGCGGCCAGTTCCCTACCGCTTTGTGCGCTGACCATGGAACGGAGGATTAGTCTCAACTCAGTCTCCTCATGTATAGTTGAGTCTATGAGCTCTTAATTTTAATGCATATGTAGTACTGTGTACGTACTTTCTCGTCATTGTGTTTTTTATTTGAATTTTTGTGTTAACTGATTTCCAACAACACGAGCTCTAGCAAGTGTATGTATCATGCAGCCAAGCAGCAAGTTGTGCTAAGTGAACATTAGAACAATAACAATATACCCAATGTAAATTCATTTAATCCCGCTAGCGGGTTCTGGAAAGGGTGGTGTGTTTACAGTCTTAAGCCTACCTTGAAAAGGTAGAAAAGTTATTTCCGATAGATCCCGGGCTCAAGTAAATCACATAGCAAAGTGGACAAATTATCTTCTTCAATGCATGCATCTTAAAGCAGTGTAGAAAATCCAAGTGAAGGAAATAAGGACAAGAACCTCAACATTGTTCTTAGGTGGCAAAAGATAACAAAAAGGCCACCAACTGCAACAGAAGCTGAGTCTTGGCAAATCTTGTGACTTTGAAGCTCATTCAAACAAGAATATTTTTTTCGCGTAATCGTGGTGTTAAGGCCAGCTTGTAAGCACTCGTCTAATTCTACAAGGTACATGCAATCTCACACAAGGACGTAACTCTATCCATTGAGTCTTTGGCTGATCATTTATGACAATTAATCATTAAGTAGAGAAGCAAATGCTGCAGCAGTGAAACAGAAAGGATAGCAGACAAAAAAGGTAAACAACAAAGTTACTACTTTGAAGTCCACAGTATTCAACAGAAAGTGAACAATGTTGACTTGAAAAAATCGCAGAACCTATCATTGGTTTAAAGTCCTTTTCAACATAGTTTAATGGAAGCGATGATAAGCTATCACACAACATATCCAGTTCCACACATAACCGATCGACGAAGGATGGAATGTACGGAAACCTTATCCTACCTCCATGGGGTAGAGAGATTATTTCCGAAAAAACCCCGAACTCAGCACAAATATTACACAAAACAGGAGAGTAGAAAAGCTGATAAATATAAACAGCAAAAATAGTAAAAATAACTAAAAAGCTGCTCATGTTACTCAACAATAATGAAAATTACAAAGTTTCATGTACATTCTTTACAATTTTGAGTCATATTTACCTCTTCTGATCAATAAAGAATCCGATCACTATTCACTACAAGAAATATCCACCTATTCCAAAACCCTATTTTAGCTACAGTAAAGTATATACTTTCTAAACTTTATAGTACTAAAACATATTAACAAAGGAGAAAACTTTATAAACTTTTTGCTCAACGGAACAATGCATCAACATTGTCGTTATTGGAACCATCTTGAAAGAGCGCTACGAGGTCTTCTCCTATAACAGACTCATCATCGTTATTATTCTGAGTATTTTCTCCCCGGGCATTACCATTTCCCTCAGCATTATTGTTCTCATTGGCCTGTTCTCCCCCCAACACATTACCCATGTCATTTGCCACAACATTGTCGTTGTTTTCATTAGTCTGTTCTCCCCACAACACATTACCCATATCAAAATCATCGTTTGCCCAAATATTGTCGTTGTTCTCGTTAGCCTGTTCTCCCCACAACACATTACCCATATCAAAATCATCGTTTGCCCAAATATTGTTGTTGTTCTCGTTAGCCTGTTCTCCCCACAACACATTACCCATATCAAAATCATCGTTTGCCCAAACATTGTTGTTGTTCTCGTTAGCCTGTTCTCCCGGCCACAACACATTATCCATGTCAAAATCATCATTTGGCAAAACATTGTTGTAGTTCTCATTAGCCTGTTCTCCCGGCCACAACACATTACCCAGATCAAAAATATCATCATTTGCCAAAACATTGTCGTTGTTCTCAATAGTATTTTCAACCCCCACATTGTTGTTGTCCACTTCATCAACATTAGTTTGCACGAATTCATCTTCTGCCCGTAAAGATTCCTCCTTCCTTTCATTTCCAACCTCCTCTACTTCATCATCAGAAGAAGAAATTTCAATGTACTCAACATCGTCCTTCTTCTTGAAAAAAGGTGACAATAAATAGTTGCCTTGTGTACCCAAAGTAAAGAAATCAGAGCAAATATACTCACCTTTATCCGTCACCTCGGGTGGCGGAGATGGGCCTATAATCGGCAGTGCTTGCCATTCTCTTTTACATTTCTCATTCGGACACCGCAAAGAACAACCTTTGTAATCCTTCAAAAACTCATACATATGGTAACAGTAAGGACACCTAGTCCAAAATGCATTCCTGGTCGGGTTCGAAGAGGTTGCACCTGATTCATCATCTAAACGGGTCCTCTTTGTCGGGTTAGAAGAGCTTGCACCTGATCCATCATCTAAACGGATCTTCTCCATCTGGTTCAAAAAGTTCCCGCCTTTTTTCATGGCCACGATAGGAATCGTTTCACAAGTGCTCGCACCACCATCTCCCAAACTGCTCATCAGGGTCCTACTTGATAAGGTCCAACCCCCATCAGCCAAACGGATCACCCGAGTCGGGTTTGAAAAGTTCTCCAAACGGGTCTGGATCGTAGTCGGGTTAGGAGACCTCCCACGACCATCATCCAAACGGGTCATTCCGCTCGAGTTCAAAATGCTCTGAAGCAATCCATCATTCAAACGGGTTGGGTTCAACATGCTCTCAAGCAACCCGTCATTTGAACGGGTCGGGTTCAACATGCTCTCAAGCAACCCATCATTTGAACGGGTCGGGTTCAACATGCTCTGAAGCAACCCATCATTAGAATGGTCCATCTGCATCTGGTTCAAAAAGTTCCCTCCTATTTCCATAGTATTCAACCCATCTCCAAACCCGGACATCTCCGACAAGTCGAAAAAGCTCCCACATTCCAACGTACCCTCCCCACCCATCGGGTTCATACTCACAGACCTCCCATCATTTACCGCATTCCTCAACTCATCATCAAACCGAACCTTATCACTCGGATTCGCTAGAACTCCGTAAGCTCTCATTACAAGCATAAAAGCCTCATTAGCCAAACGAGAATAATCTCTCGTATTCGATCTCAACAACTCCATCAAACTCTTAAAATTGTTCAACATAACTGGTTGATCATCACTGTAGTTTGGAACGTTAAGGATAGCATAGTAATTCGGCTGTCCGTTAATGCTCTCAGGGAGCATTAATATATCAGTGATCGCGATTATTTCTAGTACCTCTGAGTGCTTTGGATCGATTTCTCTGGCTCTAATGGCGTATTGACGACATTCTTGAAACTTTCGTAGAACAAGAAAGCTTTTAGATAAATTTAAATAATGTTGAAACTGCGGATTCATAATTATTGTTTGTTTGTTTTTTGTTGTAAAGAGTTTGTTTGTTGTTTTGTTGTAGTAAAGAATGAAATGAAAGTGATGAAAAGGTGACATATATAAAGTCGTTTGTTTTGAAAAGGTGGGAAAAAGGATACAATTGGAATTTTTTTATCATGGATGATTTTGCATATGGGCAATATTGGAAATTTCTTAATTCTTTTTGTTTCATGGATGATTTTGGATATGGGCAAAATTTAAAAATAAATAGTTTTTTTTTATGAGTGATTTTGAATATGGATAAAGTTGGAAATTTGTTGATTTCTGTAAAGGGTTTATTTTGTATTTCTATTGTTTTATTTTATTTGGTTCTATTAACCTAGCACGTTTCGAAAAATAATAATAATTAGAGGTGAAAAAGCGACAAAATTGGAAAAATATTGATTTTTTAGTTTTATGGATGATTTTGGATCGATATGGACAAAATTGGAATTTTTTTATCTTTATAAAGGGTTTATTTTGTATTTCCGTTGTTTCATTTTACTAGTTTATGTTAACCTAGCACGCCTCATAAGATATTGATAATTAGAGGTGTATTTTATTAAACTAACATTATTAATTATGTTTTCACTCTAATTTTATTTCTACTACTACTTCATGTAATTATTTAGTACTAATAAAAATAACACTACTTCCTTTGTCGGATATAGAAGTGCTTGCAGAGCTACGTGAATTCAACAATGTTTTTGTAAAGGGCAAAAAGAAAAGGTCTCGAGATAATAAGGATCCTTGGAAGAAAAGATCAAATAACTAATCTCAGTATAAGCTATTCTACATTTTGAAATAATTCTTTTTGAAATATATGTACAAGATTAAATTGGAAATTGAATAAATTTTTCAAGGGTCTATTTTGGAATACTCATATTAACATTTTGAGATGGTCAATTTTGGACACTAAGTAATTGGGAAATGAGAATGGATTATTTAGATAACGGCATATTTATTTGGTGTATAAATAAAATTAAATTGGAAATTCAATAAATCATTTATCAACTAATAAAAGATTAGTTTGACTGTAAAAAGGAGATAAATTGGAATACTTATTTTTACATTTTGAGATTGTTAATATTGGATATTAAGTAATTGGGAATGAATTATTTGGATAAGGACATATTTATTTTGTGTATGAACAAAATTAAATTCGAAATTCGATAAATCATTTATGATTTATCAACTAATGAAGAATTAGTTTGATTACTGTAAAATGAAGATAAATTGGAGTACTTATTTTTACACTTTGGAATGTTCAAATTTGGACATTAAGTAATTGTAAATGGATTATTTAGTTAAGGAGATATATTTTTTTTGTGTATATATAAAATTAAATTGGAAATTCAGTAAATCATTTTTCATTTATCACTTATCAATTAATAAAGGATTAGGTTGATTATTGTAAAAAAAAAAAAAAAAAAAAAGAAGAAGATAAATTGAAGTACTTATTTACATTTTGAGATGTTTCGAATTCGAACATTAAGTAGTAATTGGGAACGGATTATTCAAATAAGGGCATATTTATTTTGTGGATATATAAAATTTAATTGGAAATTTGATAAATCATTTTTTATTTATCATTTATCAACTAATAAAGGATTAGTTTGATTACTGTAAAAGGAAGATAAATTGAAGTACTTATTTTACATTTTGAGATGTTTCAGATTTGAACATTAGTAATTGGAAATGGATTATTTTAAATAAGGACATATATTTATTTTGTGTATAAATAAAATTAAATTGGAAATTCAATAAATAATTTTTTCCTTTATTATTTATCAACTAATAAAGGATTTGTTTGACTATTTTAAAAGGAGATTGAAAGAATTTTGACTCAAATTTTATTAAGTATCCTCATCATATTAACGTAAGAAAAATTACAATCTATAATATTTTTTGTCTTGTAGTCAAACATCTAAATTTTAAATTAAAAATACTAAATTAATCTAGTCTAATTTAGCTTGAACTCTAATCAAATTGATTTTCATAAAGTAAAATATGACAGGAAAAATTAAACGGGATGAGTTTTTTTAACATTTTGAGATGTTTCAAATATGAAAATACTTTTTTTCTTTTGAAATTTAAAAGTTTAGTATTATTGTCATTGGATTCGTTCCTTTTTATTGGTTCAGTGTGTATTTTGTAATTTCTTTAAGAAAGTATTAATTATGTATTTATTTTATTAAATTTTGCAAAACTGTTGTATTTTGAATATCTTAATTTGAGTATTAATATTTCAAAAAGTTTGAAAATAATGCTTAAAGATAAGATGTTTTTTGAAAATTTAAAACTATTATGAAGAAGTAGTTCTTCAAAATAAATGTACAGTTCGAAATAATTGTACTATTTTTGTCATGAATTTCTAAACCGAGGTTTATTTTAAGATAAATTAACTTTTTTTCTATAGCGACACATACTTTGAGACGGAGAGGATACACAATAAAGAAGAGAACATTATTTGCTAAATTCTGCTATATGGAAGTTTCACATAATTCATTTAAACATCACATGGTATATCAAACACATTATTGAAGTACCAATTGAATGGAAATGTTTTACAAAATTTAGTTTAAGATAATTAATGTAAAATCCAGCTAATTTTAAGTAAATAACTATGAGAGTAAACATGGTAGCTCACCAAAGTGTTAAAAGGCTAAGTTGCTCGTACTCTTTAAAAATGTTGTCACGCTCGTATCAGATTCTTCAAAATACACTATTAGATAGGTTGTTTTTTAAATACACTCGATTTATCTCTAGTATCTTTTTGCAAAATCTCAACAATAATTAATCAAAAACAGTTTATCTTCATCATGATATTAAGTTAAAAGTGGAGCTATATATACTCTTTTACTAATTCAAGTCCAATAATCACTTTAGTTTAGTTTGATGCATTGACTTAGTAATAATATTTAGACTTATTAGGTGTTTATATCATCAATATTTAATCTCATAAAAATAATAATTTACCTATTATTACAAATTAAAAGTCACTATATATAGTGTAAGAATTTTTTTTTATGTTGTCAGTATCATCACTTGAAAAATATTATTTTTAGTTCAGCTAGATTCTAAAACTAGTAGTAATTTCTAGTAATTAGCCAATTAGGTTTCACATTTTATATTCCTTGAAGTCCTAATTATTTAACGAAAGCTCTATTATTAAGACTTTCTTTTTGATGAGTTTACGAGTTATTACTCATAAATGAAAGTATTTAATATGCTCATTTTTTCTCATATTTTTGGTTCTTGATTAGACTGCTATAATTTTTGTTGTATAATACTCGTTATTTCGCATTGTTTTGTTGTTGTTATTGCTCTCATATTGTATTCCGGTTTGCAAATTATTTGGTAGGCTTTATTTAAACTAAGGATGTATTGGAAATTGTTTTTCGATCTCTATGAAATATGGGTAAGATCTATGCATACTATATCTTCACCATACTTCACCTGTGGAATTACACAAAGGTATTTTTAATCAATGGGTGACAATTGAATAACATGCTATTATTGACTCATAAATATTGAAAAATATAGTAACATCCACTACACACATAAAATCAAAGAAACAATAGCATGCACGATATGGTGAAGTTGAACTAGTGATTATTTTATCAACGTGTTAATTTATCAATTTGAATTATGTCTCATCGACTATTTAAATAATGCCTTGTAATTATGATAATCCAAGATACGGAGTATATGTGTTAGGTTTTTAAGAGCTGTGAATGAAAAATGGATAGATATTTTTTTGAAAAAACACCAAGAAAAAAGTTGTAATTTGAATAGGCACATATGTTCACTTTGAATTGTTATGACCTTTCCGATAAATTATGACTTTTTCGAAAAGTTACACTTTTCTCGAAGGATTGCAACTTCACGAAGAGTTGTATCTTTTCGAAAAGGTGTGCCTTTTTGAACCAGAAGTTGAACTAATGAAACCACATGCACGATACAGTGAAGTTGAACTAATGATCCGTTTATTCAACGTGTTAATATAACAATTTGAACTATATCTCATCGGCCAATTAAATAATGCTTTGTAATTATGACAATCCAAGATAGAAATGTTGGGTGTTTAAGAGGTTTGAATGGAGAATGAATAGGTATTTTTCCAAAAAGACACAAAGAGAAATGATGAAATTTGAATAGGCACTTGTTCACTTTGGATTATTGTGACCTTTTCAAAAGAATGTAACTTTTCTGAAGAATTGCATCTTTACAAATAGTTGCATCTTTTCAAAGAGGTGCACCTTTCCGAATCATTGTTACTTTTCTGAAACAACAAATTGATGGCTATACATATATATACACTTTTTGGATGATTGTGACTTTTCCGAAAAGTTACACCTTTATGAAGAGTTGCATCGTTTCAAAGAGGTGCACTTTTTTGAACAATCGCTTCTCTTCTGAAGCAACACCTTTGCTGGCTACATATACCTATTGAATCCTCAAATTTTCCATACAAATGTTGTGTGATTTACTACCGTTGATTGAGTTCGTCGTTCATGGCCCTATTCTTCTAGCAATGTCCTAGTCTTCGTTTCTCTTAGAAAAGAAAGGAAAATGTTCTGTTTATAGGCCAAACTAGATATTTTACGTCCACGTAATTGTTTAAAAAATGGAAATTTATGTTTGCCAAAGTTTAGTATGAACAAATTGAGCAGTTGCATTCATATCATCACATTTTGAGTCGAGGGTCTATCGGAAACCTCATTACTAAAAGTGTAAAGGTAATCGTACATTTTACCCTCCCCGGAAGTTCAACTTCTGGGATAACACTGGTTCTGTTGTTGTTGTTATTCATATAATCACCTTCTGTATTCCCAAATTGAGTATGAACAAATCTACATTATGTATCCAATCCAAGTTGATAAAAAGGGCAAAAGAACAAACGGAACACAACATTTTACAAGAGCCTCTAAAAGTTAGAAGGAATGTTCGACAGATTTAAAACTGCCACATACATTATATTCAAGCGAAAATCGCAAGAAAATAGATTTGAACTAATAACTAAAAATCTACAGCTCAATGTTCTCGCTTTTCCCGGTCAACCATTTTGGCCGCTGAAAAAAAAAAAATTAATCATTTACTGTCAAAAATGTTTTGCTTGAAGTGTGGAAGACTACAGTGAAAGCGAGCTTTTGGCGTAGCATGCTTTATTCTGATCCACAACTTCCTCGGAATGTATAAATCACCTTAAAGGCTAAAGCAACTAGCATACCTCGCGATGGAGAAATACTTGGATCGGGTTAGCTGACTATGTCTGTATGACTCTGCAACTTCTCTCGGTATACCAAGACCAGACAGATATAGAACATAGTCGCAGACACAATAGATACACCAAGGCAGACACAAACGGTTGTAGCACAAACGTATAAGAACCTGAACAAAGAATGACACACTCTTAATAAAGCAAAACATATACACATGTATCCTGATTCAACTTTTTGGTGACACTTACTTGGGAGAAAATACGCTCCAAACGAATAAATGATTTCTCATTAGCAGCAACACAATTGTGTAAGCTATCAAAAGAATGGAATTCAAACCCAACGGAACCAGACAAGGAAAACCAAGTGTCCTCTTGAGCAACGAGTCAATGTTGCCGTCCTGGGAAATTATGAAACCACTTGTGTCCTTCACAGAATTGTACATCACCATGCTAAGGAGGTATAACATTGGTGAAGCATATGTAATGATGAACATTAAGACGCCAGAAAGTACAGTTGAGTGGTTCAAGACACCCTGGCAATCAAATCAACGGGGAACATCAGATTCTATATGGATATTTTCAGTATGAAGCATACAGAAACTTTAGCATGAAACACACTACTAGAGATTTTGTGCAAGAGACTTACAATAAAAGCCCCAGCAACATCGATTGTAGCTAGGGTGTTGGTGTTGCCGAGACCAAAATGGCCTGCCATTCCCATATAATAAAGTGCAGCTACCTGACACGGGAAAAGGAGAAAAATAAGACTCGTGAAACTATGGAGTTGATGTTACCATCATCTGAGGAAAGGATATTTTTCCTGCATTAGTACAAAACCAAACCGAGAATGAACGAGCACCCAAGGGTGTGGCCTAGTGGACTCGTGGGAGGTGGCAGGTATCTAGTGGATTTAGTCGAGGTGCACAAAAGCTGGTCCCGAAACCATGGATTTCGAAAAACAAATTGAGGATGAATGAAGATATTAGTTGAATTTCGTAGTATGGAGACTACAAGCATCATCGTGGTCATTTTCATCAAATGAAATTTGCCGCCTTCTTTTCTCTCCTTTTTTTTCTTTTTGGGAAATATTTTATTTGGTAATATTGAGTGTTGTTTTCCTTTCTTTTCTTTTAGGCATATGGTCATTTTCATCAAATGAAGATGCGTAACACCCCGTAAATTTTTTCGTACACTTATCGCGATTATATAGAGTCCTAAAGGCTTGCGTATGGGTTAAATTAAGTTTATGGTGTTCGGAAGTATCCCGTCAATAGTTGTATGTGTAGGTATTGAAATAAGCTTTCCAAAGATATAAAGTTTGCCCAAAACAGAGGAGTATTTCATATCAGCGAGCACATTCGAAATTTCGAAACGGTGGCCGGGAAGCCTGTGAACAGTAAATCAGAAGGTATGAAAATGAAATACCTTTGAATTATCTTTCCAATCAAATTGGTTTCACCCAAATACAATTCCGGAGCAAAGAGTTATGATCGATTTACTTCAGCCTGTCAAAACTGTCCACTGGGGACAGATTCGGATTTATTTAAATTTTAAGGGCAAAATGGTCATTTTCTATTACCTCTTGGACGAAAATTGGTCTCTATAAACATACACTTACCCTCATATATATCATATATCATCCGATTATTAAGAGAAGGTGAAACTCTATCCTAATTTCAACTTCAAATATTTTGTGATTCAACCGTAGAAAATTCGAATTGGTTCCGTAGTTGTGTTCACCATCTCGAAAGCTTCGAGAAGCACCCCATGGTTATGTAAGGAGGATTCTAAATACAATAGTTCATTGTTAAGGTATGAATATTGTTTATTCTTGATTCTTATCCATGAATAAGTATCGATAAAGGATTATGAGTATTGTCTTGATGTTGGAAGATAACTAGAAATATAGTTATGAATTGTTTTGTATAAATTGTTAGTAGTAAATTATGGAAGTTGTTGTATTGGATTATGGAGGATGAATTGTGGTGATATATCATTATATTAGTGGTTATGTATGCCTAGTGATCATGTTGGTATTGGATGGTGATTAAGAGGGGAAATAAAGGCTAAGAGTGATGTTGAGGGATATTGCATGAAAATGCATGATATGTGAATTTAATAAGAGTATAAGAGGATGTATGAAGCACTGTTATTGATGAGTTAAAGGATTACTTCCTAGACATTATTTGGTGAAGTTAATACCTAAATGGTAAGGTTTGGTTGCTAATACTAGTTTGCCACAAATGACTTATTGTAGATAAGTGTTCGAAGAGTACGGGAAGTCAAGTTGGACTTGTATTGAAGTGGTTATATCAAGGTATGTAAGACATACTCTATCTAATCTTTGGCATGAATAATGACCCATGGCACTCTTTCCAACATTGTCCTACGACACATGACACATAATAACATAATATGATCTTCGACACTACCAATTGAACTTGTTTTCACTTTTAAGATGTCCGGCTAGTCAAAAAAATGTCCATATACTATTGTTGACTCCGAAATGGTTTAATGAGGTATCCATGATTCTCTACTTCATTTTCATGATATTGATTACCTATTTACATGTTTTTCCTATTGAGGTATCATGGTTTCAAGTTCCATAAGGTGTGACCACAAAGTAACCAATCTCAAAGATTAATTGAAGTAAGAAATGGAATGTCTTTATTTTAAATTGTTGATATGATGTATTGTATTAGTACCACTGATCAGTTGGCCATTGTATTATAAAGATTATGTATATATGCTATTCCAGGGGTGGTCCCTGATGTATTGTATTAGTACCACTGATCAGTTGGCCATTGTATGACATATGTTATGTATTGATAAGGAATACGGGAAGTAATGATATGAAAGTAATGTGCAGGTATCCCATCAGCTCTTTTAAGTGTGGTCTACTCATACTGTTTATTCACTGGTATCTGGGTTCTGTTGATCTTTTGTATCTCATCTTGATACTCACTGCCTTACATACTCAGTACATATTTCCGTACTGACGTCCTTCGCGGGGGGACCTGTATTCATGCCTGCAGGAACAGGTACTTCAGGTCGTACACCTCCGCAGTAAGAGCCAGGACATTCTGTTGATAATGGTGAGCTCCAGTTGTTTCGGGGCATCCCAAGTCGTTTCTATATGTATTTTTGGTATTTGTATAAAAGTCTTTTGTGGGCGGGAGTTTGTCCCGACCCTAACTCAGTTGTGTATCTATGTAGAGGCTTTTGTAGGCATATTGTACAGCCATAGGAGTGTTTGGTTGATAGACGTGATGGCTCTGACGGCCAATTACTGTTTATATAGATATGCGTGCCTGCTGGGCTGATACAGGTACTGTTTTCTTCTATTTACAACGAAGTGCTGCCCAAATTTCTAATTTTCATAAGTAATGTAAATGTGAAAGTATAGGTTATGAACGGGTTCTCCCGGGCCTCCTCGGCTACGGGTGCCAGTCTGCTCCAATGGGATTTGGGGCGTGACAATAACCACAAGGGTTGGTGTGGTGGTTCAGCACCTCACCCCTTAAGCAAGAAGTTGGGGGTTCGATCCCCACCTCTGGTGAATGGAGAAATCTCTGCGGCCAGTTCCCTACCGCTTTGTGCGCTGACCATGGAACGGAGGATTAGTCTCAACTCAGTCTCCTCATGTATAGTTGAGTCTATGAGCTCTTAATTTTAATGCATATGTAGTACTGTGTACTTACTTTCTCGTCATTGTGTTTTTTATTTGAATTTTTGTGTTAACTGATTTCCAACAACACGAGCTCTAGCAAGTGTATGTATCATGCAGCCAAGCAGCAAGTTGTGCTAAGTGAACATTAGAACAATAACAATATACCCAATGTAAATTCATTTAATCCCGCTAGCGGGTTCTGGAAAGGGTGGTGTGTTTACAGTCTTAAGCCTACCTTGAAAAGGTAGAAAAGTTATTTCCGATAGATCCCGGGCTCAAGTAAATCACATAGCAAAGTGGACAAATTATCTTCTTCAATGCATGCATCTTAAAGCAGTGTAGAAAATCCAAGTGAAGGAAATAAGGACAAGAACCTCAACATTGTTCTTAGGTGGCAAAAGATAACAAAAAGGCCACCAACTGCAACAGAAGCTGAGTCTTGGCAAATCTTGTGACTTTGAAGCTCATTCAAACAAGAATATTTTTTTCGCGTAATCGTGGTGTTAAGGCCAGCTTGTAAGCACTCGTCTAATTCTACAAGGTACATGCAATCTCACACAAGGACGTAACTCTATCCATTGAGTCTTTGGCTGATCATTTATGACAATTAATCATTAAGTAGAGAAGCAAATGCTGCAGCAGTGAAACAGAATGGATAGCAGACAAAAAAGGTAAACAACAAAGTTACTACTTTGAAGTCCACAGTATTCAACAGAAAGTGAACAATGTTGACTTGAAAAAATCGCAGAGCCTATCATTGGTTTCAAGTCCTTTTCAACATAGTTTAATGGAAGCGATGATAAGCTATCACACAACATATCCAGTTCCACACATAACCGATCGACGAAGGATGGAATGTACGGAAACCTTATCCTACCTCCATGGGGTAGAGAGATTATTTCCGAAAAAACCCCGAACTCAGCACAAATATTACACAAAACAGGAGAGTAGAAAAGCTGAGAAATATAAACAGCAAAAATAGTAAAAATAACTAAAAAGCTGCTCATGTTACTCAACAATAATGAAAATTACAAAGTTTCATGTACATTCTTTACAATTTTGAGTCATATTTACCTCTTCTGATCAATAAAGAATCCGATCACTATTCACTACAAGAAATATCCACCTATTCCAAAACCCTATTTTAGCTACAGTAAAGTATATACTTTCTAAACTTTATAGTACTAAAACATATTAACAAAGGAGAAAACTTTATAAACTTTTTGCTCA
The DNA here is from genome assembly GCA_030864215.1 of Capsicum pubescens. Taxonomy (NCBI): domain Eukaryota; kingdom Viridiplantae; phylum Streptophyta; class Magnoliopsida; order Solanales; family Solanaceae; genus Capsicum; species Capsicum pubescens. Next base: position 293,935,789 of record CM061549.1, read on the forward strand.
ACGGAACAATGCATCAACATTGTCGTTATTGGAACCATCTTGAAAGAGCGCTACGAGGTCTTCTCCTATAACAGACTCATCATCGTTATTATTCTGAGTATTTTCTCCCCGGGCATTACCATTTCCCTCAGCATTATTGTTCTCATTGGCCTGTTCTCCCCCCAACACATTACCCATGTCATTTGCCACAACATTGTCGTTGTTTTCATTAGTCTGTTCTCCCCACAACACATTACCCATATCAAAATCATCGTTTGCCCAAATATTGTCGTTGTTCTCGTTAGCCTGTTCTCCCCACAACACATTACCCATATCAAAATCATCGTTTGCCCAAATATTGTTGTTGTTCTCGTTAGCCTGTTCTCCCCACAACACATTACCCATATCAAAATCATCGTTTGCCCAAACATTGTTGTTGTTCTCGTTAGCCTGTTCTCCCGGCCACAACACATTATCCATGTCAAAATCATCATTTGGCAAAACATTGTTGTAGTTCTCATTAGCCTGTTCTCCCGGCCACAACACATTACCCAGATCAAAAATATCATCATTTGCCAAAACATTGTCGTTGTTCTCAATAGTATTTTCAACCCCCACATTGTTGTTGTCCACTTCATCAACATTAGTTTGCACGAATTCATCTTCTGCCCGTAAAGATTCCTCCTTCCTTTCATTTCCAACCTCCTCTACTTCATCAGAAGAAGAAGAAATTTCAATGTACTCAACATCGTCCTTCTTCTTGAAAAAAGGTGACAATAAATAGTTGCCTTGTGTACCCAAAGTAAAGAAATCAGAGCAAATATACTCACCTTTATCCGTCACCTCGGGTGGCGGAGATGGGCCTATAATCGGCAGTGCTTGCCATTCTCTTTTACATTTCTCATTCGGACACCGCAAAGAACAACCTTTGTAATCCTTCAAAAACTCATACATATGGTAACAGTAAGGACACCTAGTCCAAAATACATTCCTGGTCGGGTTCGAAGAGGTTGCACCTGATTCATCATCTAAACGGGTCCTCTTTGTCGGGTTAGAAGAGCTTGCACCTGATCCATCATCTAAACGGATCTTCTCCATCTGGTTCAAAAAGTTCCCGCCTTTTTTCATGGCCACGATAGGAATCGTTTCACAAGTGCTCGCACCACCATCTCCCAAACTGCTCATCAGGGTCCTACTTGATAAGGTCCAACCCCCATCAGCCAAACGGATCACCCGGGTCGGGTTTGAAAAGTTCTCCAAACGGGTCTGGATCGTAGTCGGGTTAGGAGACCTCCCACGAGCATCATCCAAACGGGTCATTCCGCTCGAGTTCAAAATGCTCTGAAGCAATCCATCATTCAAACGGGTTGGGTTCAACATGCTCTCAAGCAACCCGTCATTTGAACGGGTCGGGTTCAACATGCTCTCAAGCAACCCATCATTTGAACGGGTCGGGTTCAACATGCTCTGAAGCAACCCATCATTAGAATGGTCCATCTGCATCTGGTTCAAAAAGTTCCCTCCTATTTCCATAGTATTCAACCCATCTCCAAACCCGGACATCTCCGACAAGTCGAAAAAGCTCCCACTTTCCAACGTACCCTCACCACCCATCGGGTTCATACTCACAGACCTCCCATCATTTACCGCATTCCTCAACTCATCATCAAACCGAACCTTATCACTCGGATTCGCTAGAACTCCGTAAGCTCTCATTACAAGCATAAAAGCCTCATTAGCCAAACGAGAATAATCTCTCGTATTCGATCTCAACAACTCCATCAAACTCTTAAAATTGTTCAACATAACTGGTTGATCATCACTGTAGTTTGGAACGTTAAGGATAGCATAGTAATTCGGCTGTCCGTTAATGCTCTCAGGGAGCATTAATATATCAGTGATCGCGATTATTTCTAGTACCTCTGAGTGCTTTGGATCGATTTCTCTGGCTCTAATGGCGTATTGACGACATTCTTGAAACTTTCGTAGAACAAGAAAGCTTTTAGATAAATTTAAATAATGTTGAAACTGCGGATTCATAATTATTGTTTGTTTGTTTTTTGTTGTAAAGAGTTTGTTTGTTGTTTTGTTGTAGTAAAGAATGAAATGAAAGTGATGAAAAGGTGACATATATAAAGTCGTTTGTTTTGAAAAGGTGGGAAAAAGGATACAATTGGAATTTTTTGAATTTTTTTATCATGGATGATTTTGCATATGGGCAATATTGGAAATTTCTTAATTCTTTTTGTTTCATGGATGATTTTGGATATGGGCAAAATTTAAAAATAAATAGTTTTTTTTTATGAGTGATTTTGAATATGGATAAAGTTGGAAATTTGTTGATTTCTGTAAAGGGTTTATTTTGTATTTCTATTGTTTTATTTTATTTGGTTCTATTAACCTAGCACGTTTCGATAAATAATAATAATTAGAGGTGAAAAAGCGACAAAATTGGAAAAATATTGATATTTTAGTTTTATGGATGATTTTGGATCGATATGGACAAAATTGGAATTTTTTTATCTTTATAAAGGGTTTATTTTGTATTTCCGTTGTTTCATTTTACTAGTTTATGTTAACCTAGCACGCCTCATAAGATATTGATAATTAGAGGTGTATTTTATTAAACTAACATTATTAATTATGTTTTCACTCTAATTTTATTTCTACTACTACTTCATGTAATTATTTAGTACTAATAAAAATAACACTACTTCCTTTGTCGGATATAGAAGTGCTTGCAGAGCTACGTGAATTCAACAATGTTTTTGTAAAGGGAAAAAAGAAAAGGTCTCGAGATAATAAGGATCCTTAGAAGAAAAGATCAAATAACTAATCTCAGTATAAGCTATTCTACATTTTAAAATAATTCTTTTTGAAATATATGTACAAGATTAAATTGGAAATTGAATAAATTTTTCAAGGGTCTATTTTGGAATACTCATATTAACATTTTGAGATGGTCAATTTTGGACACTAAGTAATTGGGAAATAAGAATGGATTATTTAGATAACGGCATATTTATTTGGTGTATAAATAAAATTAAATTGGAAATTCAATAAATCATTTATCAACTAATAAAAGATTAGTTTGACTGTAAAAAGGAGATAAATTGGAATACTTATTTTTACATTTTGAGATTGTTAATATTGGATATTAAGTAATTGGGAATGAATTATTTGGATAAGGACATATTTATTTTGTGTATGAACAAAATTAAATTCGAAATTCGATAAATCATTTATGATTTATCAACTAATGAAGAATTAGTTTGATTACTGTAAAATGAAGATAAATTGGAGTACTTATTTTTACACTTTGGAATGTTCAAATTTGGACATTAAGTAATTGTAAATGGATTATTTAGTTAAGGAGATATATTTTTTTTGTGTATATATAAAATTAAATTGGAAATTCAGTAAATCATTTTTCATTTATCACTTATCAATTAATAAAGGATTAGGTTGATTATTGTGAAAAAAGAAAAAAAAAGAAGAAGATAAATTGAAGTACTTATTTACATTTTGAGATGTTTCGAATTCGAACATTAAGTAGTAATTGGGAACGGATTATTCAAATAAGGGCATATTTATTTTGTGGATATATAAAATTTAATTGGAAATTTGATAAATCATTTTTTATTTATCATTTATCAACTAATAAAGGATTAGTTTGATTACTGTAAAAGGGAGATAAATTGAAGTACTTATTTTGAGATGTTTCAGATTTGAACATTAGTAATTGGAAATGGATTATTTTAAATAAGGACATATATTTATTTTGTGTATAAATAAAATTAAATTGGAAATTCAATAAATAATTTTTTCCTTTATTATTTATCAACTAATAAAGGATTTGTTTGACTATTTTAAAAGGAGATTGAAAGAATTTTGACTCAAATTTTATTAAGTATCCTCATCATATTAACGTAAGAAAAATTACAATCTATAATATTTTTTGTCTTGTAGTCAAACATCTAAATTTTAAATTAAAAATACTAAATTAATCTAGTCTAATTTAGCTTGAACTCTAATCAAATTGATTTTCATAAGGTAAAATATGACAGGAAAAATTAAACGGGATGAGTTTTTTTAACATTTTGAGATGTTTCAAATATGAAAATACTTTTTTTCTTTTGAAATTTAAAAGTTTAGTATTATTGTCATTGGATTCGTTCCTTTTTATTGGTTCAGTGTGTATTTTGTAATTTCTTTAAGAAAGTATTAATTATGTATTTATTTTATTAAATTTTGCAAAACTGTTGTATTTTGAATATCTTAATTTGAGTATTAATATTTCAAAAAGTTTGAAAATAATGCTTAAAGATAAGATGTTTTTTGAAAATTTAAAACTATTATGAAGAAGTAGTTCTTCAAAATAAATGTACAGTTCGAAATAATTGTACTATTTTTGTCATGAATTTCTAAACCGAGGTTTATTTTAAGATAAATTAACTTTTTTTCTATAGCGACACATACTTTGAGACGGAGAGGATACACAATAAAGAAGAGAACATTATTTGCTAAATTCTGCTATATGGAAGTTTCACATAATTCATTTAAACATCACATGGTATATCAAACACATTATTGAAGTACCAATTGAATGGAAATGTTTTACAAAATTTAGTTTAAGATAATTAATGTAAAATCCAGCTAATTTTAAGTAAATAACTATGAGAGTAAACATGGTAGCTCACCAAAGTGTTAAAAGGCTAAGTTGCTCGTACTCTTTAAAAATGTTGTCACGCTCGTATCAGATTCTTCAAAATACACTATTAGATAGGTTGTTTTTTAAATACACTCGATTTATCTCTAGTATCTTTTTGCAAAATCTCAACAATAATTAATCAAAAACAGTTTATCTTCATCATGATATTAAGTTAAAAGTGGAGCTATATATACTCTTTTACTAATTCAAGTCCAATAATCACTTTAGTTTAGTTTGATGCATTGACTTAGTAATAATATTTAGACTTATTAGGTGTTTATATCATCAATATTTAATCTCATAAAAATAATAATTTACCTATTATTACAAATTAAAAGTCACTATATATAGTGTAAGAATTTTTTTTTATGTTGTCAGTATCATCACTTGAAAAATATTATTTTTAGTTCAGCTAGATTCTAAAACTAGTAGTAATTTCTAGTAATTAGCCAATTAGGTTTCACATTTTATATTCCTTGAAGTCCTAATTATTTAACGAAAGCTCTATTATTAAGACTTTCTTTTTGATGAGTTTACGAGTTATTACTCATAAATGAAAGTATTTAATATGCTCATTTTTTCTCATATTTTTGGTTCTTGATTAGACTGCTATAATTTTTGTTGTATAATACTCGTTATTTCGCATTGTTTTGTTGTTGTTATTGCTCTCATATTGTATTCCGGTTTGCAAATTATTTGGTAGGCTTTATTTAAACTAAGGATGTATTGGAAATTGTTTTTCGATCTCTATGAAATATGGGTAAGATCTATGCATACTATATCTTCACCATACTTCACCTGTGGAATTACACAAAGGTATTTTTAATCAATGGGTGACAATTGAATAACATGCTATTATTGACTCATAAATATTGAAAAATATAGTAACATCCACTACACACATAAAATCAAAGAAACAATAGCATGCACGATATGGTGAAGTTGAACTAGTGATTATTTTATCAACGTGTTAATTTATCAATTTGAATTATGTCTCATCGACTATTTAAATAATGCCTTGTAATTATGATAATCCAAGATACGGAGTATATGTGTTAGGTTTTTAAGAGCTGTGAATGAAAAATGGATAGATATTTTTTTGAAAAAACACCAAGAAAAAAGTTGTAATTTGAATAGGCACATATGTTCACTTTGAATTGTTATGACCTTTCCGATAAATTATGACTTTTTCGAAAAGTTACACTTTTCTCGAAGGATTGCAACTTCACGAAGAGTTGTATCTTTTCGAAAAGGTGTGCCTTTTTGAACCAGAAGTTGAACTAATGAAACCACATGCACGATACAGTGAAGTTGAACTAATGATCCGTTTATTCAACGTGTTAATATAACAATTTGAACTATATCTCATCGGCCAATTAAATAATGCTTTGTAATTATGACAATCCAAGATAGAAATGTTGGGTGTTTAAGAGGTTTGAATGGAGAATGAATAGGTATTTTTCCAAAAAGACACAAAGAGAAATGATGAAATTTGAATAGGCACTTGTTCACTTTGGATTATTGTGACCTTTTCAAAAGAATGTAACTTTTCTGAAGAATTGCATCTTTACAAATAGTTGCATCTTTTCAAAGAGGTGCACCTTTCCGAATCATTGTTACTTTTCTGAAACAACAAATTGATGGCTATACATATATATACACTTTTTGGATGATTGTGACTTTTCCGAAAAGTTACACCTTTATGAAGAGTTGCATCGTTTCAAAGAGGTGCACTTTTTTGAACAATCGCTTCTCTTCTGAAGCAACACCTTTGCTGGCTACATATACCTATTGAATCCTCAAATTTTCCATACAAATGTTGTGTGATTTACTACCGTTGATTGAGTTCGTCGTTCATGGCCCTATTCTTCTAGCAATGTCCTAGTCTTCGTTTCTCTTAGAAAAGAAAGGAAAATGTTCTGTTTATAGGCCAAACTAGATATTTTACGTCCACGTAATTGTTTAAAAAATGGAAATTTATGTTTGCCAAAGTTTAGTATGAACAAATTGAGCAGTTGCATTCATATCATCACATTTTGAGTCGAGGGTCTATCGGAAACCTCATTACTAAAAGTGTAAAGGTAATCGTACATTTTACCCTCCCCGGAAGTTCAACTTCTGGGATAACACTGGTTCTGTTGTTGTTGTTATTCATATAATCACCTTCTGTATTCCCAAATTGAGTATGAACAAATCTACATTATGTATCCAATCCAAGTTGATAAAAAGGGCAAAAGAACAAACGGAACACAACATTTTACAAGAGCCTCTAAAAGTTAGAAGGAATGTTCGACAGATTTAAAACTGCCACATACATTATATTCAAGCGAAAATCGCAAGAAAATAGATTTGAACTAATAACTAAAAATCTACAGCTCAATGTTCTCGCTTTTCCCGGTCAACCATTTTGGCCGCTGAAAAAAAAAAAATTAATCATTTACTGTCAAAAATGTTTTGGTTGAAGTGTGGAAGACTACAGTGAAAGCGAGCTTTTGGCGTAGCATGCTTTATTCTGATCCACAACTTCCTCGGAATGTATAAATCACCTTAAAGGCTAAAGCAACTAGCATACCTCGCGATGGAGAAATACTTGGATCGGGTTAGCTGACTATGTCTGTATGACTCTGCAACTTCTCTCGGTATACCAAGACCAGACAGATATAGAACATAGTCGCAGACACAATAGATACACCAAGGCAGACACAAACGGTTGTAGCACAAACGTATAAGAACCTGAACAAAGAATGACACACTCTTAATAAAGCAAAACATATACACATGTATCCTGATTCAACTTTTTGGTGACACTTACTTGGGAGAAAATACGCTCCAAACGAATAAATGATTTCTCATTAGCAGCAACACAATTGTGTAAGCTATCAAAAGAATGGAATTCAAACCCAACGGAACCAGACAAGGAAAACCAAGTGTCCTCTTGAGCAACGAGTCAATGTTGCCGTCCTGGGAAATTATGAAACCACTTGTGTCCTTCACAGAATTGCACATCACCATGCTAAGGAGGTATAACATTGGTGAAGCATATGTAATGATGAACATTAAGACGCCAGAAAGTACAGTTGAGTGGTTCAAGACACCCTGGCAATCAAATCAACGGGGAACATCAGATTCTATATGGATATTTTCAGTATGAAGCATACAGAAACTTTAGCATGAAACACACTACTAGAGATTTTGTGCAAGAGACTTACAATAAAAGCCCCAGCAACATCGATTGTAGCTAGGGTGTTGGTGTTGCCGAGACCAAAATGGCCTGCCATTCCCATATAATAAAGTGCAGCTACCTGACACGGGAAAAGGAGAAAAATAAGACTCGTGAAACTATGGAGTTGATGTTACCATCATCTGAGGAAAGGATATTTTTCCTGCATTAGTACAAAACCAAACCGAGAATGAACGAGCACCCAAGGGTGTGGCCTAGTGGACTCGTGGGAGGTGGCAGGTATCTAGTGGATTTAGTCGAGGTGCACAAAAGCTGGTCCCGAAACCATGGATTTCGAAAAACAAATTGAGGATGAATGAAGATATTAGTTGAATTTCGTAGTATGGAGACTGCAAGCATCATCGTGGTCATTTTCATCAAATGAAATTTGCCGCCTTCTTTTCTCTCCTTTTTTTTCTTTTTGGGAAATATTTTATTTGGTAATATTGAGTGTTGTTTTCCTTTCTTTTCTTTTAGGCATATGGTCATTTTCATCAAATGAAGATGCGTAACACCCCGTAAATTTTTTCGTACACTTATCGCGATTATATGGAGTCCTAAAGGCTTGCGTATGGGTTAAATTAAGTTTATGGTGTTCGGAGTATCCCGTCAATAGTTGTATGTGTAGGTATTGAAATAAGCTTTCCAAAGATATAAAGTTTGCCCAAAACAGAGGAGTATTTCATATAAGCGAGCACATTCGAAATTTCGAAACGGTGGCCGGGAAGCCTGTGAACAGTAAATCAGAAGGAAAATTACTGCACCTAGGCAATTTTTTTTTTTTGGATCAACTTTAGACGATCATAACTCCTTGTACAAAAAGAACTGTGTGAGCTTCTAAATATCGACGAAAATATCCGAGAGTCTTCTTTCTGATGAAATTGGTTTCATCCAAATCCAATGTCTGAGTAAGGAGATATACCCGTTTTACTACAGCCTATAAAAAAAAAACAGAATTTTGGGACAGATTTTTGGGTCAAATTTAAATGACCATAACTCCTTGTAAAGGAAGAACTGGGTGTTATACTTTATATGAAAATGAAATACCTTTGAATTATCTTTCCAATCAAATTGGTTTCACCCAAATACGATACCGGAGCAAAGAGTTATGATCGATTTACTTCAGCCTGTCAAAACTGTCCACTGGGGACAGATTCGGATTTATTTAAATTTTTAGGGCAAAATGGTCATTTTCTATTACCTCTTGGACGAAAATTGGTCTCTATAAACATACACTTAGCCTCATATATATCATATATCATCCGATTATTAAGAGAAGGTGAAACTCTATCCTAATTTCAACTTCAAATATTTTGTGATTCAACCGTAGAAAATTCGAATTGGTTCCGTAGTTGTGTTCACCATCTCGAAAGCTTCGAGAAGCACCCCATGTTTATGTAAGGAGGATTCTAAATACAATAGTTCATTGTTAAGGTATGAATATTGTTTATTCTTGATTCTTATCCATGAATAAGTATCGATAAAGGATTATGAGTATTGTCTTGATGTTGGAAGATAACTAGAAATATAGTTATGAATTGTTTTGTATAAATTGTTAGTAGTAAATTATGGAAGTTGTTGTATTGGATTATGGAGGATGAATTGTGGTGATATATCATTATATTAGTGGTTATGTATGCCTAGTGATCATGTTGGTATTGGATGGTGATTAAGAGGGGAAATAAAGGCTAAGAGTGATGTTGAGGGATATTGCATGAAAATGCATGATATGTGAATGTAATAAGAGTATAAGAGGATGTATGAAGCACTGTTATTGATGAGTTAAAGGATTACTTCCTAGACATTATTTGGTGAAGTTAATACCTAAATGGTAAGGTTTGGTTGCTAATACTAGTTTGCCACAAATGACTTATTGTAGATAAGTGTTCGAAGAGTACGGGAAGTCAAGTTGGACTTGTATTGAAGTGGTTATATCAAGGTATGTAAGACATACTCTATCTAATCTTTGGCATGAATAATGACCCATGGCACTCTTTCCAACATTGTCCTACGACACATGACACATAATAACATAATATGATCTTCGACACTACCAATTGAACTTGTTTTCACTTTTAAGATGTCCGGCTAGTCAAAAAAATGTCCATATACTATTGTTGACTCCGAAATGGTTTAATGAGGTATCCATGATTCTCTACTTCATTTTCATGATATTGATTACCTATTTACATGTTTTTCCTATTGAGGTATCATGGTTTCAAGTTCCATAAGGTGTGACCACAAAGTAACCAATCTCAAAGATTAATTGAAGTAAGAAATGGAATGTCTTTATTTTAAATTGTTGATATGATGTATTGTATTAGTACCACTGATCAGTTGGCCATTGTATTATAAAGATTATGTATATATGCTATTCCAGGGGTGGTCCCTGATGTATTGTATTAGTACTACTGATCAGTTGGCCATTGTATGACATATGTTATGTATTGATAAGGAATACGGGAAGTAATGATATGAAAGTAATGTGCAGGTATCCCATCAGCTCTTTTAAGTGTGGTCTACTCATACTGTTTATTCACTGGTATCTGGGTTCTGTTGATCTTTTGTATCTCATCTTGATACTCACTGCCTTACATACTCAGTACATATTTCCGTACTGACGTCCTTCGCGGGGGGACCTGTATTCATGCCTGCAGGAACAGGTACTTCAGGTCGTACACCTCCGCAGTAAGAGCCAGGACATTCTGTTGATAATGGTGTGCTCCAGCTGTTTCGGGGCATCCAAAGTCGTTTCTATATGTATTTTTGGTATTTGTATAAAAGTCTTTTGTGGGCGGGAGTTTGTCCCGACCCTAACTCAGTTGTGTATCTATGTAGAGGCTTTTGTAGGCATATTGTACAGCCATAGGAGTGTTTGGTTGATAGACGTGATGACTCTGACGGCCAATTACTGTTTATATAGATATGCGTGCCTGCTGGGCTGATACAGGTACTGTTTTCTTCTATTTACAACGAAGTGCTGCCCAAATTTCTAATTTTCATAAGTAATGTAAATGTGAAAGTATAGGTTATGAACGGGTTCTCCCGGGCCTCCTCGGCTACGGGTGCCAGTCTGCTCCAATGGGATTTGGGGCGTGACAATAACCACAAGGGTTGGTGTGGTGGTTCAGCACCTCACCCCTTAAGCAAGAAGTTGGGGGTTCGATCCCCACCTCTGGTGAATGGAGAAATCTTTGCGGCCAGTTCCCTACCGCTTTGTGCGCTGACCATGGAACGGAGGATTAGTCTCAACTCAGTCTCCTCATGTATAGTTGAGTCTATGAGCTCTTAATTTTAATGCATATGTAGTACTGTGTACGTACTTTCTCGTCATTGTGTTTTTTATTTGAATTTTTGTGTTAACTGATTTCCAACAACACGAGCTCTAGCAAGTGTATGTATCATGCAGCCAAGCAGCAAGTTGTGCTAAGTGAACATTAGAACAATAACAATATACCCAATGTAAATTCATTTAATCCCGCTAGCGGGTTCTGGAAAGGGTGGTGTGTTTACAGTCTTAAGCCTACCTTGAAAATGTAGAAAAGTTATTTCCGATAGATCCCGGGCTCAAGTAAATCACATAGCAAAGTGGACAAATTATCTTCTTCAATGCATGCATCTTAAAGCAGTGTAGAAAATCCAAGTGAAGGAAATAAGGACAAGAACCTCAACATTGTTCTTAGGTGGCAAAAGATAACAAAAAGGCCACCAACTGCAACAGAAGCTGAGTCTTGGCAAATCTTGTGACTTTGAAGCTCATTCAAACAAGAATATTTTTTTCGCGTAATCGTGGTGTTAAGGCCAGCTTGTAAGCACTCGTCTAATTCTACAAGGTACATGCAATCTCACACAAGGACGTAACTCTATCCATTGAGTCTTTGGCTGATCATTTATGACAATTAATCATTAAGTAGAGAAGCAAATGCTGCAGCAGTGAAACAGAAAGGATAGCAGACAAAAAAGGTAAACAACAAAGTTACTACTTTGAAGTCCACAGTATTCAACAGAAAGTGAACAATGTTGACTTGAAAAAATCGCAGAGCCTATCATTGGTTTCAAGTCCTTTTCAACATAGTTTAATGGAAGCGATGATAAGCTATCACACAACATATCCAGTTCCACACATAACCGATCGACGAAGGATGGAATGTACGGAAACCTTATCCTACCTCCATGGGGTAGAGAGATTATTTCCGAAAAAACCCCGAACTCAGCACAAATATTACACAAAACAGGAGAGTAGAAAAGCTGATAAATATAAACAGCAAAAATAGTAAAAATAACTAAAAAGCTGCTCATGTTACTCAACAATAATGAAAATTACAAAGTTTCATGTACATTCTTTACAATTTTGAGTCATATTTACCTCTTCTGATCAATAAAGAATCCGATCACTATTCACTACAAGAAATATCCACCTATTCCAAAACCCTATTTTAGCTACAGTAAAGTATATACTTTCTAAACTTTATAGTACTAAAACATATTAACAAAGGAGAAAACTTTATAAACTTTTTGCTCAACGGAACAATGCATCAACATTGTCGTTATTGGAACCATCTTGAAAGAGCGCTACGAGGTCTTCTCCTATAACAGACTCATCATCGTTATTATTCTGAGTATTTTCTCCCCGGGCATTACCATTTCCCTCAGCATTATTGTTCTCATTGGCCTGTTCTCCCCCCAACACATTACCCATGTCATTTGCCACAACATTGTCGTTGTTTTCATTAGTCTGTTCTCCCCACAACACATTACCCATATCAAAATCATCGTTTGCCCAAATATTGTCGTTGTTCTCGTTAGCCTGTTCTCCCCACAACACATTACCCATATCAAAATCATCGTTTGCCCAAATATTGTTGTTGTTCTCGTTAGCCTGTTCTCCCCACAACACATTACCCATATCAAAATCATCGTTTGCCCAAACATTGTTGTTGTTCTCGTTAGCCTGTTCTCCCGGCCACAACACATTATCCATGTCAAAATCATCATTTGGCAAAACATTGTTGTAGTTCTCATTAGCCTGTTCTCCCGGCCACAACACATTACCCAGATCAAAAATATCATCATTTGCCAAAACATTGTCGTTGTTCTCAATAGTATTTTCAACCCCCACATTGTTGTTGTCCACTTCATCAACATTAGTTTGCACGAATTCATCTTCTGCCCGTAAAGATTCCTCCTTCCTTTCATTTCCAACCTCCTCTACTTCATCAGAAGAAGAAGAAATTTCAATGTACTCAACATCGTCCTTCTTCTTGAAAAAAGGTGACAATAAATAGTTGCCTTGTGTACCCAAAGTAAAGAAATCAGAGCAAATATACTCACCTTTATCCGTCACCTCGGGTGGCGGAGATGGGCCTATAATCGGCAGTGCTTGCCATTCTCTTTTACATTTCTCATTCGGACACCGCAAAGAACAACCTTTGTAATCCTTCAAAAACTCATACATATGGTAACAGTAAGGACACCTAGTCCAAAATGTATTCCTGGTCGGGTTCGAAGAGGTTGCACCTGATTCATCATCTAAACGGGTCCTCTTTGTCGGGTTAGAAGAGCTTGCACCTGATCCATCATCTAAACGGATCTTCTCCATCTGGTTCAAAAAGTTCCCGCCTTTTTTCATGGCCACGATAGGAATCGTTTCACAAGTGCTCGCACCACCATCTCCCAAACTGCTCATCAGGGTCCTACTTGATAAGGTCCAACCCCCATCAGCCAAACGGATCACCCGGGTCGGGTTTGAAAAGTTCTCCAAACGGGTCTGGATCGTAGTCGGGTTAGGAGACCTCCCACGACCATCATCCAAACGGGTCATTCCGCTCGAGTTCAAAATGCTCTGAAGCAATCCATCATTCAAACGGGTTGGGTTCAACATGCTCTCAAGCAACCCGTCATTTGAACGGGTCGGGTTCAACATGCTCTCAAGCAACCCATCATTTGAACGGGTCGGGTTCAACATGCTCTGAAGCAACCCATCATTAGAATGGTCCATCTGCATCTGGTTCAAAAAGTTCCCTCCTATTTCCATAGTATTCAACCCATCTCCAAACCCGGACATCTCCGACAAGTCGAAAAAGCTCCCACTTTCCAACGTACCCTCACCACCCATCGGGTTCATACTCACAGACCTCCCATCATTTACCGCATTCCTCAACTCATCATCAAACCGAACCTTATCACTCGGATTCGCTAGAACTCCGTAAGCTCTCATTACAAGCATAAAAGCCTCATTAGCCAAACGAGAATAATCTCTCGTATTCGATCTCAACAACTCCATCAAACTCTTAAAATTGTTCAACATAACTGGTTGATCATCACTGTAGTTTGGAACGTTAAGGATAGCATAGTAATTCGGCTGTCCGTTAATGCTCTCAGGGAGCATTAATATATCAGTGATCGCGATTATTTCTAGTACCTCTGAGTGCTTTGGATCGATTTCTCTGGCTCTAATGGCGTATTGACGACATTCTTGAAACTTTCGTAGAACAAGAAAGCTTTTAGATAAATTTAAATAATGTTGAAACTGCGGATTCATAATTATTGTTTGTTTGTTTTTTGTTGTAAAGAGTTTGTTTGTTGTTTTGTTGTAGTAAAGAATGAAATGAAAGTGATGAAAAGGTGACATATATAAAGTCGTTTGTTTTGAAAAGGTGGGAAAAAGGATACAATTGGAATTTTTTGAATTTTTTTATCATGGATGATTTTGCATATGGGCAATATTGGAAATTTCTTAATTCTTTTTGTTTCATGGATGATTTTGGATATGGGCAAAATTTAAAAATAAATAGTTTTTTTTTATGAGTGATTTTGAATATGGATAAAGTTGGAAATTTGTTGATTTCTGTAAAGGGTTTATTTTGTATTTCTATTGTTTTATTTTATTTGGTTCTATTAACCTAGCACGTTTCGAAAAATAATAATAATTAGAGGTGAAAAAGCGACAAAATTGGAAAAATATTGATTTTTTAGTTTTATGGATGATTTTGGATCGATATGGACAAAATTGGAATTTTTTTATCTTTATAAAGGGTTTATTTTGTATTTCCGTTGTTTCATTTTACTAGTTTATGTTAACCTAGCACGCCTCATAAGATATTGATAATTAGAGGTGTATTTTATTAAACTAACATTATTAATTATGTTTTCACTCTAATTTTATTTCTACTACTACTTCATGTAATTATTTAGTACTAATAAAAATAACACTACTTCCTTTGTCGGATATAGAAGTGCTTGCAGAGCTACGTGAATTCAACAATATTTTTGTAAAGGGCAAAAAGAAAAGGTCTCGAGATAATAAGGATCCTTGGAAGAAAAGATCAAATAACTAATCTCAGTATAAGCTATTCTACATTTTGAAATAATTCTTTTTGAAATATATGTACAAGATTAAATTGGAAATTGAATAAATTTTTCAAGGGTCTATTTTGGAATACTCATATTAACATTTTGAGATGGTCAATTTTGGACACTAAGTAATTGGGAAATGAGAATGGATTATTTAGATAACGGCATATTTATTTGGTGTATAAATAAAATTAAATTGGAAATTCAATAAATCATTTATCAACTAATAAAAGATTAGTTTGACTGTAAAAAGGAGATAAATTGGAATACTTATTTTTACATTTTGAGATTGTTAATATTGGATATTAAGTAATTGGGAATGAATTATTTGGATAAGGACATATTTATTTTGTGTATGAACAAAATTAAATTCGAAATTCGATAAATCATTTATGATTTATCAACTAATGAAGAATTAGTTTGATTACTGTAAAATGAAGATAAATTGGAGTACTTATTTTTACACTTTGGAATGTTCAAATTTGGACATTAAGTAATTGTAAATGGATTATTTAGTTAAGGAGATATATTTTTTTGTGTATATATAAAATTAAATTGGAAATTCAGTAAATCATTTTTCATTTATCACTTATCAATTAATAAAGGATTAGGTTGATTATTGTAAAAAAAAAAAAAAGAAGAAGATAAATTGAAGTACTTATTTACATTTTGAGATGTTTCGAATTCGAACATTAAGTAGTAATTGGGAACGGATTATTCAAATAAGGGCATATTTATTTTGTGGATATATAAAATTTAATTGGAAATTTGATAAATCATTTTTTATTTATCATTTATCAACTAATAAAGGATTAGTTTGATTACTGTAAAAGGGAGATAAATTGAAGTACTTATTTTGAGATGTTTCAAATTTGAACATTAGTAATTGGAAATGGATTATTTTAAATAAGGACATATATTTATTTTGTGTATAAATAAAATTAAATTGGAAATTCAATAAATAATTTTTTCCTTTATTATTTATCAACTAATAAAGGATTTGTTTGACTATTTTAAAAGGAGATTGAAAGAATTTTGACTCAAATTTTATTAAGTATCCTCATCATATTAACGTAAGAAAAATTACAATCTATAATATTTTTTGTCTTGTAGTCAAACATCTAAATTTTAAATTAAAAATACTAAATTAATCTACTCTAATTTAGCTTGAACTCTAATCAAATTGATTTTCATAAAGTAAAATATGACAGGAAAAATTAAACGGGATGAGTTTTTTTAACATTTTGAGATGTTTCAAATATGAAAATACTTTTTTTCTTTTGAAATTTAAAAGTTTAGTATTATTGTCATTGGATTCGTTCCTTTTTATTGGTTCAGTGTGTATTTTGTAATTTCTTTAAGAAAGTATTAATTATGTATTTATTTTATTAAATTTTGCAAAACTGTTGTATTTTGAATATCTTAATTTGAGTATTAATATTTCAAAAAGTTTGAAAATAATGCTTAAAGATAAGATGTTTTTTGAAAATTTAAAACTATTATGAAGAAGTAGTTCTTCAAAATAAATGTACAGTTCGAAATAATTGTACTATTTTTGTCATGAATTTCTAAACCGAGGTTTATTTTAAGATAAATTAACTTTTTTTCTATAGCGACACATACTTTGAGACGGAGAGGATACAGAGAACATTATTTGCTAAATTCTGCTATATGGAAGTTTCACATAATTCATTTAAACATCACATGG
Organism: Capsicum pubescens; assembly: GCA_030864215.1. NCBI lineage: Eukaryota > Viridiplantae > Streptophyta > Magnoliopsida > Solanales > Solanaceae > Capsicum > Capsicum pubescens. The sequence goes on from CM061549.1 coordinate 293,952,760, forward strand.
TATATCAAACACATTATTGAAGTACCAATTGAATGGAAATGTTTTACAAAATTTAGTTTAAGATAATTAATGTAAAATCCAGCTAATTTTAAGTAAATAACTATGAGAGTAAACATGGTAGCTCACCAAAGTGTTAAAAGGCTAAGTTGCTCGTACTCTTTAAAAATGTTGTCACGCTCGTATCAGATTCTTCAAAATACACTATTAGATAGGTTGTTTTTTAAATACACTCGATTTATCTCTAGTATCTTTTTGCAAAATCTCAACAATAATTAATCAAAAACAGTTTATCTTCATCATGATATTAAGTTAAAAGTGGAGCTATATATACTCTTTTACTAATTCAAGTCCAATAATCACTTTAGTTTAGTTTGATGCATTGACTTAGTAATAATATTTAGACTTATTAGGTGTTTATATCATCAATATTTAATCTCATAAAAATAACAATTTACCTATTATTACAAATTAAAAGTCACTATATATAGTGTAAGAATTTTTTTTTATGTTGTCAGTATCATCACTTGAAAAATATTATTTTTAGTTCAGCTAGATTCTAAAACTAGTAGTAATTTCTAGTAATTAGCCAATTAGGTTTCACATTTTATATTCCTTGAAGTCCTAATTATTTAACGAAAGCTCTATTATTAAGACTTTCTTTTTGATGAGTTTACGAGTTATTACTCATAAATGAAAGTATTTAATATGCTCATTTTTTCTCATATTTTTGGTTCTTGATTAGACTGCTATAATTTTTGTTGTATAATACTCGTTATTTCGCATTGTTTTGTTGTTGTTATTGCTCTCATATTGTATTCCGGTTTGCAAATTATTTGGTAGGCTTTATTTAAACTAAGGATGTATTGGAAATTGTTTTTCGATCTCTATGAAATATGGGTAAGATCTATGCATACTATATCTTCACCATACTTCACCTGTGGAATTACACAAAGGTATTTTTAATCAATGGGTGACAATTGAATAACATGCTATTATTGACTCATAAATATTGAAAAATATAGTAACATCCACTACACACATAAAATCAAAGAAACAATAGCATGCACGATATGGTGAAGTTGAACTAGTGATTATTTTATCAACGTGTTAATTTATCAATTTGAATTATGTCTCATCGACTATTTAAATAATGCCTTGTAATTATGATAATCCAAGATACGGAGTATATGTGTTAGGTTTTTAAGAGCTGTGAATGAAAAATGGATAGATATTTTTTTGAAAAAACACCAAGAAAAAAGTTGTAATTTGAATAGGCACATATGTTCACTTTGAATTGTTATGACCTTTCCGATAAATTATGACTTTTTCGAAAAGTTACACTTTTCTCGAAGGATTGCAACTTCACGAAGAGTTGTATCTTTTCGAAAAGGTGTGCCTTTTTGAACCAGAAGTTGAACTAATGAAACCACATGCACGATACAGTGAAGTTGAACTAATGATCTGTTTATTCAACGTGTTAATATAACAATTTGAACTATATCTCATCGGCCAATTAAATAATGCTTTGTAATTATGACAATCCAAGATAGAAATGTTGGGTGTTTAAGAGGTTTGAATGGAGAATGAATAGGTATTTTTCCAAAAAGACACAAAGAGAAATGATGAAATTTGAATAGGCACTTGTTCACTTTGGATTATTGTGACCTTTTCAAAAGAATGTAACTTTTCTGAAGAATTGCATCTTTACAAATAGTTGCATCTTTTCAAAGAGGTGCACCTTTCCGAATCATTGTTACTTTTCTGAAACAACAAATTGATGGCTATACATATATATACACTTTTTGGATGATTGTGACTTTTCCGAAAAGTTACACCTTTATGAAGAGTTGCATCGTTTCAAAGAGGTGCACTTTTTTGAACAATCGCTTCTCTTCTGAAGCAACACCTTTGCTGGCTACATATACCTATTGAATCCTCAAATTTTCCATACAAATGTTGTGTGATTTACTACCGTTGATTGAGTTCGTCGTTCATGGCCCTATTCTTCTAGCAATGTCCTAGTCTTCGTTTCTCTTAGAAAAGAAAGGAAAATGTTCTGTTTATAGGCCAAACTAGATATTTTACGTCCACGTAATTGTTTAAAAAATGGAAATTTATGTTTGCCAAAGTTTAGTATGAACAAATTGAGCAGTTGCATTCATATCATCACATTTTGAGTCGAGGGTCTATCGGAAACCTCATTACTAAAAGTGTAAAGGTAATCGTACATTTTACCCTCCCCGGAAGTTCAACTTCTGGGATAACACTGGTTCTGTTGTTGTTGTTATTCATATAATCACCTTCTGTATTCCCAAATTGAGTATGAACAAATCTACATTATGTATCCAATCCAAGTTGATAAAAAGGGCAAAAGAACAAACGGAACACAACATTTTACAAGAGCCTCTAAAAGTTAGAAGGAATGTTCGACAGATTTAAAACTGCCACATACATTATATTCAAGCGAAAATCGCAAGAAAATAGATTTGAACTAATAACTAAAAATCTACAGCTCAATGTTCTCGCTTTTCCCGGTCAACCATTTTGGCCGCTGAAAAAAAAAAATTAATCATTTACTGTCAAAAATGTTTTGGTTGAAGTGTGGAAGACTACAGTGAAAGCGAGCTTTTGGCGTAGCATGCTTTATTCTGATCCACAACTTCCTCGGAATGTATAAATCACCTTAAAGGCTAAAGCAACTAGCATACCTCGCGATGGAGAAATACTTGGATCGGGTTAGCTGACTATGTCTGTATGACTCTGCAACTTCTCTCGGTATACCAAGACCAGACAGATATAGAACATAGTCGCAGACACAATAGATACACCAAGGCAGACACAAACGGTTGTAGCACAAACGTATAAGAACCTGAACAAAGAATGACACACTCTTAATAAAGCAAAACATATACACATGTATCCTGATTCAACTTTTTGGTGACACTTACTTGGGAGAAAATACGCTCCAAACGAATAAATGATTTCTCATTAGCAGCAACACAATTGTGTAAGCTATCAAAAGAATGGAATTCAAACCCAACGGAACCAGACAAGGAAAACCAAGTGTCCTCTTGAGCAACGAGTCAATGTTGCCGTCCTGGGAAATTATGAAACCACTTGTGTCCTTCACAGAATTGCACATCACCATGCTAAGGAGGTATAACATTGGTGAAGCATATGTAATGATGAACATTAAGACGCCAGAAAGTACAGTTGAGTGGTTCAAGACACCCTGGCAATCAAATCAACGGGGAACATCAGATTCTATATGGATATTTTCAGTATGAAGCATACAGAAACTTTAGCATGAAACACACTACTAGAGATTTTGTGCAAGAGACTTACAATAAAAGCCCCAGCAACATCGATTGTAGCTAGGGTGTTGGTGTTGCCGAGACCAAAATGGCCTGCCATTCCCATATAATAAAGTGCAGCTACCTGACACGGGAAAAGGAGAAAAATAAGACTCGTGAAACTATGGAGTTGATGTTACCATCATCTGAGGAAAGGATATTTTTCCTGCATTAGTACAAAACCAAACCGAGAATGAACGAGCACCCAAGGGTGTGGCCTAGTGGACTCGTGGGAGGTGGCAGGTATCTAGTGGATTTAGTCGAGGTGCACAAAAGCTGGTCCCGAAACCATGGATTTCGAAAAACAAATTGAGGATGAATGAAGATATTAGTTGAATTTCGTAGTATGGAGACTGCAAGCATCATCGTGGTCATTTTCATCAAATGAAATTTGCCGCCTTCTTTTCTCTCCTTTTTTTTCTTTTTGGGAAATATTTTATTTGGTAATATTGAGTGTTGTTTTCCTTTCTTTTCTTTTAGGCATATGGTCATTTTCATCAAATGAAGATGCGTAACACCCCGTAAATTTTTTCGTACACTTATCGCGATTATATGGAGTCCTAAAGGCTTGCGTATGGGTTAAATTAAGTTTATGGTGTTCGGAGTATCCCGTCAATAGTTGTATGTGTAGGTATTGAAATAAGCTTTCCAAAGATATAAAGTTTGCCCAAAACAGAGGAGTATTTCATATAAGCGAGCACATTCGAAATTTCGAAACGGTGGCCGGGAAGCCTGTGAACAGTAAATCAGAAGGAAAATTACTGCACCTAGGCAATTTTTTTTTTTTGGATCAACTTTAGACGATCATAACTCCTTGTACAAAAAGAACTGTGTGATCTGCTAAATATAGACGAAAATATCCGAGAGTCTTCTTTCTGATGAAATTGGTTTCATCCAAATCCAATGTCTGAGTAAGGAGATATACCCGTTTTACTACAGCCTATAAAAAAAAAACAGAATTTTGGGACAGATTTTTGGGTCAAATTTAAATGACCATAACTCCTTGTAAAGGAAGAACTGGGTGTTATACTTTATATGAAAATGAAATACCTTTGAATTATCTTTCCAATCAAATTGGTTTCACCCAAATACGATACCGGAGCAAAGAGTTATGATCGATTTACTTCAGCCTGTCAAAACTGTCCACTGGGGACAGATTCGGATTTATTTAAATTTTTAGGGCAAAATGGTCATTTTCTATTACCTCTTGGACGAAAATTGGTCTCTATAAACATACACTTAGCCTCATATATATCATATATCATCCGATTATTAAGAGAAGGTGAAACTCTATCCTAATTTCAACTTCAAATATTTTGTGATTCAACCGTAGAAAATTCGAATTGGTTCCGTAGTTGTGTTCACCATCTCGAAAGCTTCGAGAAGCACCCCATGTTTATGTAAGGAGGATTCTAAATACAATAGTTCATTGTTAAGGTATGAATATTGTTTATTCTTGATTCTTATCCATGAATAAGTATCGATAAAGGATTATGAGTATTGTCTTGATGTTGGAAGATAACTAGAAATATAGTTATGAATTGTTTTGTATAAATTGTTAGTAGTAAATTATGGAAGTTGTTGTATTGGATTATGGAGGATGAATTGTGGTGATATATCATTATATTAGTGGTTATGTATGCCTAGTGATCATGTTGGTATTGGATGGTGATTAAGAGGGGAAATAAAGGCTAAGAGTGATGTTGAGGGATATTGCATGAAAATGCATGATATGTGAATGTAATAAGAGTATAAGAGGATGTATGAAGCACTGTTATTGATGAGTTAAAGGATTACTTCCTAGACATTATTTGGTGAAGTTAATACCTAAATGGTAAGGTTTGGTTGCTAATACTAGTTTGCCACAAATGACTTATTGTAGATAAGTGTTCGAAGAGTACGGGAAGTCAAGTTGGACTTGTATTGAAGTGGTTATATCAAGGTATGTAAGACATACTCTATCTAATCTTTGGCATGAATAATGACCCATGGCACTCTTTCCAACATTGTCCTACGACACATGACACATAATAACATAATATGATCTTCGACACTACCAATTGAACTTGTTTTCACTTTTAAGATGTCCGGCTAGTCAAAAAAATGTCCATATACTATTGTTGACTCCGAAATGGTTTAATGAGGTATCCATGATTCTCTACTTCATTTTCATGATATTGATTACCTATTTACATGTTTTTCCTATTGAGGTATCATGGTTTCAAGTTCCATAAGGTGTGACCACAAAGTAACCAATCTCAAAGATTAATTGAAGTAAGAAATGGAATGTCTTTATTTTAAATTGTTGATATGATGTATTGTATTAGTACCACTGATCAGTTGGCCATTGTATTATAAAGATTATGTATATATGCTATTCCAGGGGTGGTCCCTGATGTATTGTATTAGTACTACTGATCAGTTGGCCATTGTATGACATATGTTATGTATTGATAAGGAATACGGGAAGTAATGATATGAAAGTAATGTGCAGGTATCCCATCAGCTCTTTTAAGTGTGGTCTACTCATACTGTTTATTCACTGGTATCTGGGTTCTGTTGATCTTTTGTATCTCATCTTGATACTCACTGCCTTACATACTCAGTACATATTTCCGTACTGACGTCCTTCGCGGGGGGACCTGTATTCATGCCTGCAGGAACAGGTACTTCAAGTCGTACACCTCCGCAGTAAGAGCCAGGACATTCTGTTGATAATGGTGTGCTCCAGCTGTTTCGGGGCATCCAAAGTCGTTTCTATATGTATTTTTGGTATTTGTATAAAAGTCTTTTGTGGGCGGGAGTTTGTCCCGACCCTAACTCAGTTGTGTATCTATGTAGAGGCTTTTGTAGGCATATTGTACAGCCATAGGAGTGTTTGGTTGATAGACGTGATGACTCTGACGGCCAATTACTGTTTATATAGATATGCGTGCCTGCTGGGCTGATACAGGTACTGTTTTCTTCTATTTACAACGAAGTGCTGCCCAAATTTCTAATTTTCATAAGTAATGTAAATGTGAAAGTATAGGTTATGAACGGGTTCTCCCGGGCCTCCTCGGCTACGGGTGACAGTCTGCTCCAATGGGATTTGGGGCGTGACAATAACCACAAGGGTTGGTGTGGTGGTTCAGCACCTCACCCCTTAAGCAAGAAGTTGGGGGTTCGATCCCCACCTCTGGTGAATGGAGAAATCTCTGCGGCCAGTTCCCTACCGCTTTGTGCGCTGACCATGGAACGGAGGATTAGTCTCAACTCAGTCTCCTCATGTATAGTTGAGTCTATGAGCTCTTAATTTTAATGCATATGTAGTACTGTGTACGTACTTTCTCGTCATTGTGTTTTTTATTTGAATTTTTGTGTTAACTGATTTCCAACAACACGAGCTCTAGCAAGTGTATGTATCATGCAGCCAAGCAGCAAGTTGTGCTAAGTGAACATTAGAACAATAACAATATACCCAATGTAAATTCATTTAATCCCGCTAGCGGGTTCTGGAAAGGGTGGTGTGTTTACAGTCTTAAGCCTACCTTGAAAAGGTAGAAAAGTTATTTCCGATAGATCCCGGGCTCAAGTAAATCACATAGCAAAGTGGACAAATTATCTTCTTCAATGCATGCATCTTAAAGCAGTGTAGAAAATCCAAGTGAAGGAAATAAGGACAAGAACCTCAACATTGTTCTTAGGTGGCAAAAGATAACAAAAAGGCCACCAACTGCAACAGAAGCTGAGTCTTGGCAAATCTTGTGACTTTGAAGCTCATTCAAACAAGAATATTTTTTTCGCGTAATCGTGGTGTTAAGGCCAGCTTGTAAGCACTCGTCTAATTCTACAAGGTACATGCAATCTCACACAAGGACGTAACTCTATCCATTGAGTCTTTGGCTGATCATTTATGACAATTAATCATTAAGTAGAGAAGCAAATGCTGCAGCAGTGAAACAGAAAGGATAGCAGACAAAAAAGGTAAACAACAAAGTTACTACTTTGAAGTCCACAGTATTCAACAGAAAGTGAACAATGTTGACTTGAAAAAATCGCAGAGCCTATCATTGGTTTCAAGTCCTTTTCAACATAGTTTAATGGAAGCGATGATAAGCTATCACACAACATATCCAGTTCCACACATAACCGATCGACGAAGGATGGAATGTACGGAAACCTTATCCTACCTCCATGGGGTAGAGAGATTATTTCCGAAAAAACCCCGAACTCAGCACAAATATTACACAAAACAGGAGAGTAGAAAAGCTGAGAAATATAAACAGCAAAAATAGTAAAAATAACTAAAAAGCTGCTCATGTTACTCAACAATAATGAAAATTACAAAGTTTCATGTACATTCTTTACAATTTTGAGTCATATTTACCTCTTCTGATCAATAAAGAATCCGATCACTATTCACTACAAGAAATATCCACCTATTCCAAAACCCTATTTTAGCTACAGTAAAGTATATACTTTCTAAACTTTATAGTACTAAAACATATTAACAAAGGAGAAAACTTTATAAACTTTTTGCTCAACGGAACAATGCATCAACATTGTCGTTATTGGAACCATCTTGAAAGAGCGCTACGAGGTCTTCTCCTATAACAGACTCATCATCGTTATTATTCTGAGTATTTTCTCCCCGGGCATTACCATTTCCCTCAGCATTATTGTTCTCATTGGCCTGTTCTCCCCCCAACACATTACCCATGTCATTTGCCACAACATTGTCGTTGTTTTCATTAGTCTGTTCTCCCCACAACACATTACCCATATCAAAATCATCGTTTGCCCAAATAATAATATTGTCGTTGTTCTCGTTAGCCTGTTCTCCCCACAACACATTACCCATATCAAAATCATCGTTTGCCCAAATATTGTTGTTGTTCTCGTTAGCCTGTTCTCCCCACAACACATTACCCATATCAAAATCATCGTTTGCCCAAACATTGTTGTTGTTCTCGTTAGCCTGTTCTCCCGGCCACAACACATTATCCATGTCAAAATCATCATTTGGCAAAACATTGTTGTAGTTCTCATTAGCCTGTTCTCCCGGCCACAACACATTACCCAGATCAAAAATATCATCATTTGCCAAAACATTGTCGTTGTTCTCAATAGTATTTTCAACCCCCACATTGTTGTTGTCCACTTCATCAACATTAGTTTGCACGAATTCATCTTCTGCCCGTAAAGATTCCTCCTTCCTTTCATTTCCAACCTCCTCTACTTCATCAGAAGAAGAAGAAATTTCAATGTACTCAACATCGTCCTTCTTCTTGAAAAAAGGTGACAATAAATAGTTGCCTTGTGTACCCAAAGTAAAGAAATCAGAGCAAATATACTCACCTTTATCCGTCACCTCGGGTGGCGGAGATGGGCCTATAATCGGCAGTGCTTGCCATTCTCTTTTACATTTCTCATTCGGACACCGCAAAGAACAACCTTTGTAATCCTTCAAAAACTCATACATATGGTAACAGTAAGGACACCTAGTCCAAAATGTATTCCTGGTCGGGTTCGAAGAGGTTGCACCTGATTCATCATCTAAACGGGTCCTCTTTGTCGGGTTAGAAGAGCTTGCACCTGATCCATCATCTAAACGGATCTTCTCCATCTGGTTCAAAAAGTTCCCGCCTTTTTTCATGGCCACGATAGGAATCGTTTCACAAGTGCTCGCACCACCATCTCCCAAACTGCTCATCAGGGTCCTACTTGATAAGGTCCAACCCCCATCAGCCAAACGGATCACCCGGGTCGGGTTTGAAAAGTTCTCCAAACGGGTCTGGAACGGAGTAGGGTTAGAAGAGCTCCCAGCCCCATCAACCAAACGGGTCTGGATCGTAGTCGGGTTAGGAGACCTCCCACGACCATCATCCAAACGGGTCATTCCGCTCGAGTTCAAAATGCTCTGAAGCAATCCATCATTCAAACGGGTTGGGTTCAACATGCTCTCAAGCAACCCGTCATTTGAACGGGTCGGGTTCAACATGCTCTCAAGCAACCCATCATTTGAACGGGTCGGGTTCAACATGCTCTGAAGCAACCCATCATTAGAATGGTCCATCTGCATCTGGTTCAAAAAGTTCCCTCCTATTTCCATAGTATTCAACCCATCTCCAAACCCGGACATCTCCGACAAGTCGAAAAAGCTCCCACTTTCCAACGTACCCTCACCACCCATCGGGTTCATACTCACAGACCTCCCATCATTTACCGCATTCCTCAACTCATCATCAAACCGAACCTTATCACTCGGATTCGCTAGAACTCCGTAAGCTCTCATTACAAGCATAAAAGCCTCATTAGCCAAACGAGAATAATCTCTCGTATTCGATCTCAACAACTCCATCAAACTCTTAAAATTGTTCAACATAACTGGTTGATCATCACTGTAGTTTGGAACGTTAAGGATAGCATAGTAATTCGGCTGTCCGTTAATGCTCTCAGGGAGCATTAATATATCAGTGATCGCGATTATTTCTAGTACCTCTGAGTGCTTTGGATCGATTTCTCTGGCTCTAATGGCGTATTGACGACATTCTTGAAACTTTCGTAGAACAAGAAAGCTTTTAGATAAATTTAAATAATATTGAAACTGCGGATTCATAATTATTGTTTGTTTGTTTTTTGTTGTAAAGAGTTTGTTTGTTGTTTTGTTGTAGTAAAGAATGAAATGAAAGTGATGAAAAGGTGACATATATAAAGTCGTTTGTTTTGAAAAGGTGGGAAAAAGGACACAATTGGAATTTTTTAGAATTTTTTTATCATGGATGATTTTGCATATGGGCAATATTGGAAATTTCTTAATTCTTTTTGTTTCATGGATGATTTTGGATATGGGCAAAATTTAAAAATAAATAGTTTTTTTTTATGAGTGATTTTGAATATGGATAAAGTTGGAAATTTGTTGATTTCTGTAAAGGGTTTATTTTGTATTTCTATTGTTTTATTTTATATGGTTCTATTAACCTAGCACGTTTCGAAAAATAATAATAATTAGAGGTGAAAAAGCGACAAAATTGGAAAAATATTGATTTTTTAGTTTTATGGATGATTTTGGATCGATATGGACAAAATTGGAATTTTTTTATCTTTATAAAGGGTTTATTTTGTATTTCCGTTGTTTGATTTTACTAGTTTATGTTAACCTAGCACGCCTCATAAGATATTGATAATTAGAGGTGTATTTTATTAAACTAACATTATTAATTATGTTTTCACTCTAATTTTATTTCTACTACTACTTCATGTAATTATTTAGTACTAATAAAAATAACACTACTTCCTTTGTCGGATATAGAAGTGCTTGCAGAGCTACGTGAATTCAACAATGTTTTTGTAAAGGGCAAAAAGAAAAGGTCTCGAGATAATAAGGATCCTTGGAAGAAAAGATCAAATAACTAATCTCAGTATAAGCTATTCTACATTTTGAAATAATTCTTTTTGAAATATATGTACAAGATTAAATTGGAAATTGAATAAATTTTTCAAGGGTCTATTTTGGAATACTCATATTAACATTTTGAGATGGTCAATTTTGGACACTAAGTAATTGGGAAATGAGAATGGATTATTTAGATAACGGCATATTTATTTGGTGTATAAATAAAATTAAATTGGAAATTCAATAAATCATTTATCAACTAATAAAAGATTAGTTTGACTGTAAAAAGGAGATAAATTGGAATACTTATTTTTACATTTTGAGATTGTTAATATTGGATATTAAGTAATTGGGAATGAATTATTTGGATAAGGACATATTTATTTTGTGTATGAACAAAATTAAATTCGAAATTCGATAAATCATTTATGATTTATCAACTAATGAAGAATTAGTTTGATTACTTTAAAATGAAGATAAATTGGAGTACTTATTTTTACACTTTGGAATGTTCAAATTTGGACATTAAGTAATTGTAAATGGATTATTTAGTTAAGGAGATATATTTTTTTTGTGTATATATAAAATTAAATTGGAAATTCAGTAAATCATTTTTCATTTATCACTTATCAATTAATAAAGGATTAGGTTGATTATTGTAAAAAAAAAAAAAAAAAGAAGAAGATAAATTGAAGTACTTATTTACATTTTGAGATGTTTCGAATTCGAACATTAAGTAGTAATTGGGAACGGATTATTCAAATAAGGGCATATTTATTTTGTGGATATATAAAATTTAATTGGAAATTTGATAAATCATTTTTTATTTATCATTTATCAACTAATAAAGGATTAGTTTGATTACCGTAAAAGGGAGATAAATTGAAGTACTTATTTTACATTTTGAGATGTTTCAGATTTGAACATTAGTAATTGGAAATGGATTATTTTAAATAAGGACATATATTTATTTTGTGTATAAATAAAATTAAATTGGAAATTCAATAAATAATTTTTTCCTTTATTATTTATCAACTAATAAAGGATTTGTTTGACTATTTTAAAAGGAGATTGAAAGAATTTTGACTCAAATTTTATTAAGTATCCTCATCATATTAACGTAAGAAAAATTACAATCTATAATATTTTTTGTCTTGTAGTCAAACATCTAAATTTTAAATTAAAAATACTAAATTAATCTACTCTAATTTAGCTTGAACTCTAATCAAATTGATTTTCATAAAGTAAAATATGACAGGAAAAATTAAACGGGATGAGTTTTTTTAACATTTTGAGATGTTTCAAATATGAAAATACTTTTTTTCTTTTGAAATTTAAAAGTTTAGTATTATTGTCATTGGATTCGTTCCTTTTTATTGGTTCAGTGTGTATTTTGTAATTTCTTTAAGAAAGTATTAATTATGTATTTATTTTATTAAATTTTGCAAAACTGTTGTATTTTGAATATCTTAATTTGAGTATTAATATTTCAAAAAGTTTGAAAATAATGCTTAAAGATAAGATGTTTTTTGAAAATTTAAAACTATTATGAAGAAGTAGTTCTTCAAAATAAATGTACAGTTCGAAATAATTGTACTATTTTTGTCATGAATTTCTAAACCGAGGTTTATTTTAAGATAAATTAACTTTTTTTCTATAGCGACACATACTTTGAGACGGAGAGGATACACAATAAAGAAGAGAACATTATTTGCTAAATTCTGCTATATGGAAGTTTCACATAATTCATTTAAACATCACATGGTATATCAAACACATTATTGAAGTACCAATTGAATGGAAATGTTTTACAAAATTTAGTTTAAGATAATTAATGTAAAATCCAGCTAATTTTAAGTAAATAACTATGAGAGTAAACATGGTAGCTCACCAAAGTGTTAAAAGGCTAAGTTGCTCGTACTCTTTAAAAATGTTGTCACGCTCGTATCAGATTCTTCAAAATACACTATTAGATAGGTTGTTTTTTAAATACACTCGATTTATCTCTAGTATCTTTTTGCAAAATCTCAACAATAATTAATCAAAAACAGTTTATCTTCATCATGATATTAAGTTAAAAGTGGAGCTATATATACTCTTTTACTAATTCAAGTCCAATAATCACTTTAGTTTAGTTTGATGCATTGACTTAGTAATAATATTTAGACTTATTAGGTGTTTATATCATCAATATTTAATCTCATAAAAATAATAATTTACCTATTATTACAAATTAAAAGTCACTATATATAGTGTAAGAATTTTTTTTATGTTGTCAGTATCATCACTTGAAAAATATTATTTTTAGTTCAGCTAGATTCTAAAACTAGTAGTAATTTCTAGTAATTAGCCAATTAGGTTTCACATTTTATATTCCTTGAAGTCCTAATTATTTAACGAAAGCTCTATTATTAAGACTTTCTTTTTGATGAGTTTACGAGTTATTACTCATAAATGAAAGTATTTAATATGCTCATTTTTTCTCATATTTTTGGTTCTTGATTAGACTGCTATAATTTTTGTTGTATAATACTCGTTATTTCGCATTGTTTTGTTGTTGTTATTGCTCTCATATTGTATTCCGGTTTGCAAATTATTTGGTAGGCTTTATTTAAACTAAGGATGTATTGGAAATTGTTTTTCGATCTCTATGAAATATGGGTAAGATCTATGCATACTATATCTTCACCATACTTCACCTGTGGAATTACACAAAGGTATTTTTAATCAATGGGTGACAATTGAATAACATGCTATTATTGACTCATAAATATTGAAAAATATAGTAACATCCACTACACACATAAAATCAAAGAAACAATAGCATGCACGATATGGTGAAGTTGAACTAGTGATTATTTTATCAACGTGTTAATTTATCAATTTGAATTATGTCTCATCGACTATTTAAATAATGCCTTGTAATTATGATAATCCAAGATACGGAGTATATGTGTCAGGTTTTTAAGAGCTGTGAATGAAAAATGGATAGATATTTTTTTGAAAAAACACCAAGAAAAAAGTTGTAATTTGAATAGGCACATATGTTCACTTTGAATTGTTATGACCTTTCCGATAAATTATGACTTTTTCGAAAAGTTACACTTTTCTCGAAGGATTGCAACTTCACGAAGAGTTGTATCTTTTCGAAAAGGTGTGCCTTTTTGAACCAGAAGTTGAACTAATGAAACCACATGCACGATACAGTGAAGTTGAACTAATGATCCGTTTATTCAACGTGTTAATATAACAATTTGAACTATATCTCATCGGCCAATTAAATAATGCTTTGTAATTATGACAATCCAAGATAGAAATGTTGGGTGTTTAAGAGGTTTGAATGGAGAATGAATAGGTATTTTTCCAAAAAGACACAAAGAGAAATGATGAAATTTGAATAGGCACTTGTTCACTTTGGATTATTGTGACCTTTTCAAAAGAATGTAACTTTTCTGAAGAATTGCATCTTTACAAATAGTTGCATCTTTTCAAAGAGGTGCACCTTTCCGAATCATTGTTACTTTTCTGAAACAACAAATTGATGGCTATACATATATATACACTTTTTGGATGATTGTGACTTTTCCGAAAAGTTACACCTTTATGAAGAGTTGCATCGTTTCAAAGAGGTGCACTTTTTTGAACAATCGCTTCTCTTCTGAAGCAACACCTTTGCTGGCTACATATACCTATTGAATCCTCAAATTTTCCATACAAATGTTGTGTGATTTACTACCGTTGATTGAGTTCGTCGTTCATGGCCCTATTCTTCTAGCAATGTCCTAGTCTTCGTTTCTCTTAGAAAAGAAAGGAAAATGTTCTGTTTATAGGCCAAACTAGATATTTTACGTCCACGTAATTGTTTAAAAAATGGAAATTTATGTTTGCCAAAGTTTAGTATGAACAAATTGAGCAGTTGCATTCATATCATCACATTTTGAGTCGAGGGTCTATCGGAAACCTCATTACTAAAAGTGTAAAGGTAATCGTACATTTTACCCTCCCCGGAAGTTCAACTTCTGGGATAACACTGGTTCTGTTGTTGTTGTTATTCATATAATCACCTTCTGTATTCCCAAATTGAGTATGAACAAATCTACATTATGTATCCAATCCAAGTTGATAAAAAGGGCAAAAGAACAAACGGAACACAACATTTTACAAGAGCCTCTAAAAGTTAGAAGGAATGTTCGACAGATTTAAAACTGCCACATACATTATATTCAAGCGAAAATCGCAAGAAAATAGATTTGAACTAATAACTAAAAATCTACAGCTCAATGTTCTCGCTTTTCCCGGTCAACCATTTTGGCCGCTGAAAAAAAAAAAATTAATCATTTACTGTCAAAAATGTTTTGCTTGAAGTGTGGAAGACTACAGTGAAAGCGAGCTTTTGGCGTAGCATGCTTTATTCTGATCCACAACTTCCTCGGAATGTATAAATCACCTTAAAGGCTAAAGCAACTAGCATACCTCGCGATGGAGAAATACTTGGATCGGGTTAGCTGACTATGTCTGTATGACTCTGCAACTTCTCTCGGTATACCAAGACCAGACAGATATAGAACATAGTCGCAGACACAATAGATACACCAAGGCAGACACAAACGGTTGTAGCACAAACGTATAAGACCAAACCGAGAATGAACGAGCACCCAAGGGTGTGGCCTAGTGGACTCGTGGGAGGTGGCAGGTATCTAGTGGATTTAGTCGAGGTGCACAAAAGCTGGTCCCGAAACCATGGATTTCGAAAAACAAATTGAGGATGAATGAAGATATTAGTTGAATTTCGTAGTATGGAGACTGCAAGCATCATCGTGGTCATTTTCATCAAATGAAATTTGCCGCCTTCTTTTCTCTCCTTTTTTTTCTTTTTGGGAAATATTTTATTTGGTAATATTGAGTGTTGTTTTCCTTTCTTTTCTTTTAGGCATATGGTCATTTTCATCAAATGAAGATGCGTAACACCCCGTAAATTTTTTCGTACACTTATCGCGATTATATGGAGTCCTAAAGGCTTGCGTATGGGTTAAATTAAGTTTATGGTGTTCGGAAGTATCCCGTCAATAGTTGTATGTGTAGGTATTGAAATAAGCTTTCCAAAGATATAAAGTTTGCCCAAAACAGAGGAGTATTTCATATAAGCGAGCACATTCGAAATTTCGAAACGGTGGCCGGGAAGCCTGTGAACAGTAAATCAGAAGGAAAATTACTGCACCTAGGCAATTTTTTTTTTTTGGATCAACTTTAGACGATCATAACTCCTTGTACAAAAAGAACTGTGTGAGCTGCTAAATATCGACGAAAATATCCGAGAGTCTTCTTTCTGATGAAATTGGTTTCATCCAAATCCAATGTCTGAGTAAGGAGATATACCCGTTTTACTACAGCCTATAAAAAAAAAACAGAATTTTGGGACAGATTTTTGGGTCAAATTTAAATGACCATAACTCCTTGTAAAGGAAGAACTGGGTGTTATAATTTATATGAAAATGAAATACCTTTGAATTATCTTTCCAATCAAATTGGTTTCACCCAAATACGATACCGGAGCAAAGAGTTATGATCGATTTACTTCAGCCTGTCAAAACTGTCCACTGGGGACAGATTCGGATTTATTTAAATTTTTAGGGCAAAATGGTCATTTTCTATTACCTCTTGGACGAAAATTGGTCTCTATAAACATACACTTAGCCTCATATATATCATATATCATCCGATTATTAAGAGAAGGTGAAACTCTATCCTAATTTCAACTTCAAATATTTTGTGATTCAACCGTAGAAAATTCGAATTGGTTCCGTAGTTGTGTTCACCATCTCGAAAGCTTCGAGAAGCACCCCATGTTTATGTAAGGAGGATTCTAAATACAATAGTTCATTGTTAAGGTATGAATATTGTTTATTCTTGATTCTTATCCATGAATAAGTATCGATAAAGGATTATGAGTATTGTCTTGATGTTGGAAGATAACTAGAAATATAGTTATGAATTGTTTTGTATAAATTGTTAGTAGTAAATTATGGAAGTTGTTGTATTGGATTATGGAGGATGAATTGTGGTGATATATCATTATATTAGTGGTTATGTATGCCTAGTGATCATGTTGGTATTGGATGGTGATTAAGAGGGGAAATAAAGGCTAAGAGTGATGTTGAGGGATATTGCATGAAAATGCATGATATGTGAATGTAATAAGAGTATAAGAGGATGTATGAAGCACTGTTATTGATGAGTTAAAGGATTACTTCCTAGACATTATTTGGTGAAGTTAATACCTAAATGGTAAGGTTTGGTTGCTAATACTAGTTTGCCACAAATGACTTATTGTAGATAAGTGTTCGAAGAGTACGGGAAGTCAAGTTGGACTTGTATTGAAGTGGTTATATCAAGGTATGTAAGACATACTCTATCTAATCTTTGGCATGAATAATGACCCATGGCACTCTTTCCAACATTGTCCTACGACACATGACACATAATAACATAATATGATCTTCGACACTACCAATTGAACTTGTTTTCACTTTTAAGATGTCCGGCTAGTCAAAAAAATGTCCATATACTATTGTTGACTCCGAAATGGTTTAATGAGGTATCCATGATTCTCTACTTCATTTTCATGATATTGATTACCTATTTACATGTTTTTCCTATTGAGGTATCATGGTTTCAAGTTCCATAAGGTGTGACCACAAAGTAACCAATCTCAAAGATTAATTGAAGTAAGAAATGGAATGTCTTTATTTTAAATTGTTGATATGATGTATTGTATTAGTACCACTGATCAGTTGGCCATTGTATTATAAAGATTATGTATATATGCTATTCCAGGGGTGGTCCCTGATGTATTGTATTAGTACTACTGATCAGTTGGCCATTGTATGACATATGTTATGTATTGATAAGGAATACGGGAAGTAATGATATGAAAGTAATGTGCAGGTATCCCATCAGCTCTTTTAAGTGTGGTCTACTCATACTGTTTATTCACTGGTATCTGGGTTCTGTTGATCTTTTGTATCTCATCTTGATACTCACTGCCTTACATACTCAGTACATATTTCCGTACTGACGTCCTTCGCGGGGGGACCTGTATTCATGCCTGCAGGAACAGGTACTTCAGGTCGTACACCTCCGCAGTAAGAGCCAGGACATTCTGTTGATAATGGTGTGCTCCAGCTGTTTCGGGGCATCCAAAGTCGTTTCTATATGTATTTTTGGTATTTGTATAAAAGTCTTTTGTGGGCGGGAGTTTGTCCCGACCCTAACTCAGTTGTGTATCTATGTAGAGGCTTTTGTAGGCATATTGTACAGCCATAGGAGTGTTTGGTTGATAGACGTGATGACTCTGACGGCCAATTACTGTTTATATAGATATGCGTGCCTGCTGGGCTGATACAGGTACTGTTTTCTTCTATTTACAACGAAGTGCTGCCCAAATTTCTAATTTTCATAAGTAATGTAAATGTGAAAGTATAGGTTATGAACGGGTTCTCCCGGGCCTCCTCGGCTACGGGTGACAGTCTGCTCCAATGGGATTTGGGGCGTGACAATAACCACAAGGGTTGGTGTGGTGGTTCAGCATCTCACCCCTTAAGCAAGAAGTTGGGGGTTCGATCCCCACCTCTGGTGAATGGAGAAATCTCTGCGGCCAGTTCCCTACCGCTTTGTGCGCTGACCATGGAACGGAGGATTAGTCTCAACTCAGTCTCCTCATGTATAGTTGAGTCTATGAGCTCTTAATTTTAATGCATATGTAGTACTGTGTACGTACTTTCTCGTCATTGTGTTTTTTATTTGAATTTTTGTGTTAACTGATTTCCAACAACACGAGCTCTAGCAAGTGTATGTATCATGCAGCCAAGCAGCAAGTTGTGCTAAGTGAACATTAGAACAATAACAATATACCCAATGTAAATTCATTTAATCCCGCTAGCGGGTTCTGGAAAGGGTGGTGTGTTTACAGTCTTAAGCCTACCTTGAAAAGGTAGAAAAGTTATTTCCGATAGATCCCGGGCTCAAGTAAATCACATAGCAAAGTGGACAAATTATCTTCTTCAATGCATGCATCTTAAAGCAGTGTAGAAAATCCAAGTGAAGGAAATAAGGACAAGAACCTCAACATTGTTCTTAGGTGGCAAAAGATAACAAAAAGGCCACCAACTGCAACAGAAGCTGAGTCTTGGCAAATCTTGTGACTTTGAAGCTCATTCAAACAAGAATATTTTTTTCGCGTAATCGTGGTGTTAAGGCCAGCTTGTAAGCACTCGTCTAATTCTACAAGGTACATGCAATCTCACACAAGGACGTAACTCTATCCATTGAGTCTTTGGCTGATCATTTATGACAATTAATCATTAAGTAGAGAAGCAAATGCTGCAGCAGTGAAACAGAAAGGATAGCAGACAAAAAAGGTAAACAACAAAGTTACTACTTTGAAGTCCACAGTATTCAACAGAAAGTGAACAATGTTGACTTGAAAAAATCGCAGAACCTATCATTGGTTTCAAGTCCTTTTCAACATAGTTTAATGGAAGCGATGATAAGCTATCACACAACATATCCAGTTCCACACATAACCGATCGACGAAGGATGGAATGTACGGAAACCTTATCCTACCTCCATGGGGTAGAGAGATTATTTCCGAAAAAACCCCGAACTCAGCACAAATATTACACAAAACAGGAGAGTAGAAAAGCTGATAAATATAAACAGCAAAAATAGTAAAAATAACTAAAAAGCTGCTCATGTTACTCAACAATAATGAAAATTACAAAGTTTCATGTACATTCTTTACAATTTTGAGTCATATTTACCTCTTCTGATCAATAAAGAATCCGATCACTATTCACTACAAGAAATATCCACCTATTCCAAAACCCTATTTTAGCTACAGTAAAGTATATACTTTCTAAACTTTATAGTACTAAAACATATTAACAAAGGAGAAAACTTTATAAACTTTTAGCTCAACGGAACAATGCATCAACATTGTCGTTATTGGAACCATCTTGAAAGAGCGCTACGAGGTCTTCTCCTATAACAGACTCATCATCGTTATTATTCTGAGTATTTTCTCCCCGGGCATTACCATTTCCCTCAGCATTATTGTTCTCATTGGCCTGTTCTCCCCCCAACACATTACCCATGTCATTTGCCACAACATTGTCGTTGTTTTCATTAGTCTGTTCTCCCCACAACACATTACCCATATCAAAATCATCGTTTGCCCAAATAATAATATTGTCGTTGTTCTCGTTAGCCTGTTCTCCCCACAACACATTACCCATATCAAAATCATCGTTTGCCCAAATATTGTTGTTGTTCTCGTTAGCCTGTTCTCCCCACAACACATTACCCATATCAAAATCATCGTTTGCCCAAACATTGTTGTTGTTCTCGTTAGCCTGTTCTCCCGGCCACAACACATTATCCATGTCAAAATCATCATTTGGCAAAACATTGTTGTAGTTCTCATTAGCCTGTTCTCCCGGCCACAACACATTACCCAGATCAAAAATATCATCATTTGCCAAAACATTGTCGTTGTTCTCAATAGTATTTTCAACCCCCACATTGTTGTTGTCCACTTCATCAACATTAGTTTGCACGAATTCATCTTCTGCCCGTAAAGATTCCTCCTTCCTTTCATTTCCAACCTCCTCTACTTCATCAGAAGAAGAAGAAATTTCAATGTACTCAACATCGTCCTTCTTCTTGAAAAAAGGTGACAATAAATAGTTGCCTTGTGTACCCAAAGTAAAGAAATCAGAGCAAATATACTCACCTTTATCCGTCACCTCGGGTGGCGGAGATGGGCCTATAATCGGCAGTGCTTGCCATTCTCTTTTACATTTCTCATTCGGACACCGCAAAGAACAACCTTTGTAATCCTTCAAAAACTCATACATATGGTAACAGTAAGGACACCTAGTCCAAAATGTATTCCTGGTCGGGTTCGAAGAGGTTGCACCTGATTCATCATCTAAACGGGTCCTCTTTGTCGGGTTAGAAGAGCTTGCACCTGATCCATCATCTAAACGGATCTTCTCCATCTGGTTCAAAAAGTTCCCGCCTTTTTTCATGGCCACGATAGGAATCGTTTCACAAGTGCTCGCACCACCATCTCCCAAACTGCTCATCAGGGTCCTACTTGATAAGGTCCAACCCCCATCAGCCAAACGGATCACCCGGGTCGGGTTTGAAAAGTTCTCCAAACGGGTCTGGAACGGAGTAGGGTTAGAAGAGCTCCCAGCCCCATCAACCAAACGGGTCTGGATCGTAGTCGGGTTAGGAGACCTCCCACGACCATCATCCAAACGGGTCATTCCGCTCGAGTTCAAAATGCTCTGAAGCAATCCATCATTCAAACGGGTTGGGTTCAACATGCTCTCAAGCAACCCGTCATTTGAACGGGTCGGGTTCAACATGCTCTCAAGCAACCCATCATTTGAACGGGTCGGGTTCAACATGCTCTGAAGCAACCCATCATTTGAACGGGTCGGGTTCAACATGCTCTCAAGCAACCCGTCATTTGAACGGGTCGGGTTCAACATGCTCTCAAGCAATCCGTCATTTGAACGGGTCGGGTTCAACATGCTCTCAAGCAACCCATCATTTGAACGGGTCGGGTTCAACATGCTCTCAAGCAACCCATCATTTGAACGGGTCGGGTTCAACATGCTCTGAAGCAACCCATCATTAGAATGGTCCATCTGCATCTGGTTCAAAAAGTTCCCTTCTATTTCCATAGTATTCAACCCATCTCCAAACCCGGACATCTCCGACAAGTCGAAAAAGCTCCCACTTTCCAACGTACCCTCACCACCCATCGGGTTCATACTCACAAACCTCCCATCATTTACCGCATTCCTCAACTCATCATCAAACCGAACCTTATCACTCGAATTCGCTAGAACTCCGTAAGCTCTCATTACAAGCATAAAAGCCTCATTAGCCAAACGAGAATAATCTCTCGTATTCGATCTCAACAACTCCATCAAACTCTTAAAATTGTTCAACATAACTGGTTGATCATCACTGTAGTTTGGAACGTTAAGGATAGCATAGTAATTCGGCTGTCCGTTAATGCTCTCAGGGAGCATTAATATATCAGTGATCGCGATTATTTCTAGTACCTCTGAGTGCTTTGGATCGATTTCTCTGGCTCTAATGGCGTATTGACGACATTCTTGAAACTTTCGTAGAACAAGAAAGCTTTTAGATAAATTTAAATAATGTCGAAACTGCGGATTCATAATTATTGTTTGTTTGTTTTTTGTTGTAAAGAGTTTGTTTGTTGTTTTGTTGTAGTAAAGAATGAAATGAAAGTGATGAAAAGGTGACATATATAAAGTCGTTTGTTTTGAAAAGGTGGGAAAAAGGATACAATTGGAATTTTTTGAATTTTTTTATCATGGATGATTTTGCATATGGGCAATATTGGAAATTTCTTAATTCTTTTTGTTTCATGGATGATTTTGGATATGGGCAAAATTTAAAAATAAATAGTTTTTTTTTATGAGTGATTTTGAATATGGATAAAGTTGGAAATTTGTTGATTTCTGTAAAGGGTTTATTTTGTATTTCTATTGTTTTATTTTATTTGGTTCTATTAACCTAGCACGTTTCGAAAAATAATAATAATTAGAGGTGAAAAAGCGACAAAATTGGAAAAATATTGATTTTTTAGTTTTATGGATGATTTTGGATCGATATGGACAAAATTGGAATTTTTTTATCTTTATAAAGGGTTTATTTTGTATTTCCGTTGTTTCATTTTACTAGTTTATGTTAACCTAGCACGCCTCATAAGATATTGATAATTAGAGGTGTATTTTATTAAACTAACATTATTAATTATGTTTTCACTCTAATTTTATTTCTACTACTACTTCATGTAATTATTTAGTACTAATAAAAATAACACTACTTCCTTTGTCGGATATAGAAGTGCTTGCAGAGCTACGTGAATTCAACAATGTTTTTGTAAAGGGAAAAAAGAAAAGGTCTCGAGATAATAAGGATCCTTAGAAGAAAAGATCAAATAACTAATCTCAGTATAAGCTATTCTACATTTTAAAATAATTCTTTTTGAAATATATGTACAAGATTAAATTGGAAATTGAATAAATTTTTCAAGGGTCTATTTTGGAATACTCATATTAACATTTTGAGATGGTCAATTTTGGACACTAAGTAATTGGGAAATAAGAATGGATTATTTAGATAACGGCATATTTATTTGGTGTATAAATAAAATTAAATTGGAAATTCAATAAATCATTTATCAATTAATAAAAGATTAGTTTGACTGTAAAAAGGAGATAAATTGGAATACTTATTTTTACATTTTGAGATTGTTAATATTGGATATTAAGTAATTGGGAATGAATTATTTGGATAAGGACATATTTATTTTGTGTATGAACAAAATTAAATTCGAAATTCGATAAATCATTTATGATTTATCAACTAATGAAGAATTAGTTTGATTACTGTAAAATGAAGATAAATTGGAGTACTTATTTTTACACTTTGGAATGTTCAAATTTGGACATTAAGTAATTGTAAATGGATTATTTAGTTAAGGAGATATATTTTTTTTGTGTATATATAAAATTAAATTGGAAATTCAGTAAATCATTTTTCATTTATCACTTATCAATTAATAAAGGATTAGGTTGATTATTGTAAAAAAAAAAAAAAAAAAAAGAAGATAAATTGAAGTACTTATTTACATTTTGAGATGTTTCGAATTCGAACATTAAGTAGTAATTGGGAACGGATTATTCAAATAAGGGCATATTTATTTTGTGGATATATAAAATTTAATTGGAAATTTGATAAATCATTTTTTATTTATCATTTATCAACTAATAAAGGATTAGTTTGATTACTGTAAAAGGGAGATAAATTGAAGTACTTATTTTGAGATGTTTCAGATTTGAACATTAGTAATTGGAAATGGATTATTTTAAATAAGGACATATATTTATTTTGTGTATAAATAAAATTAAATTGGAAATTCAATAAATAATTTTTTCCTTTATTATTTATCAACTAATAAAGGATTTGTTTGACTATTTTAAAAGGAGATTGAAAGAATTTTGACTCAAATTTTATTAAGTATCCTCATCATATTAACGTAAGAAAAATTACAATCTATAATATTTTTTGTCTTGTAGTCAAACATCTAAATTTTAAATTAAAAATACTAAATTAATCTACTCTAATTTAGCTTGAACTCTAATCAAATTGATTTTCATAAAGTAAAATATGACAGGAAAAATTAAACGGGATGAGTTTTTTTAACATTTTGAGATGTTTCAAATATGAAAATACTTTTTTTCTTTTGAAATTTAAAAGTTTAGTATTATTGTCATTGGATTCGTTCCTTTTTATTGGTTCAGTGTGTATTTTGTAATTTCTTTAAGAAAGTATTAATTATGTATTTATTTTATTAAATTTTGCAAAACTGTTGTATTTTGAATATCTTAATTTGAGTATTAATATTTCAAAAAGTTTGAAAATAATGCTTAAAGATAAGATGTTTTTTGAAAATTTAAAACTATTATGAAGAAGTAGTTCTTCAAAATAAATGTACAGTTCGAAATAATTGTACTATTTTTGTCATGAATTTCTAAACCGAGGTTTATTTTAAGATAAATTAACTTTTTTTCTATAGCGACACATACTTTGAGACGGAGAGGATACACAATAAAGAAGAGAACATTATTTGCTAAATTCTGCTATATGGAAGTTTCACATAATTCATTTAAACATCACATGGTATATCAAACACATTATTGAAGTACCAATTGAATGGAAATGTTTTACAAAATTTAGTTTAAGATAATTAATGTAAAATCCAGCTAATTTTAAGTAAATAACTATGAGAGTAAACATGGTAGCTCACCAAAGTGTTAAAAGGCTAAGTTGCTCGTACTCTTTAAAAATGTTGTCACGCTCGTATCAGATTCTTCAAAATACACTATTAGATAGGTTGTTTTTTAAATACACTCGATTTATCTCTAGTATCTTTTTGCAAAATCTCAACAATAATTAATCAAAAACAGTTTATCTTCATCATGATATTAAGTTAAAAGTGGAGCTATATATACTCTTTTACTAATTCAAGTCCAATAATCACTTTAGTTTAGTTTGATGCATTGACTTAGTAATAATATTTAGACTTATTAGGTGTTTATATCATCAATATTTAATCTCATAAAAATAATAATTTACCTATTATTACAAATTAAAAGTCACTATATATAGTGTAAGAATTTTTTTTTATGTTGTCAGTATCATCACTTGAAAAATATTATTTTTAGTTCAGCTAGATTCTAAAACTAGTAGTAATTTCTAGTAATTAGCCAATTAGGTTTCACATTTTATATTCCTTGAAGTCCTAATTATTTAACGAAAGCTCTATTATTAAGACTTTCTTTTTGATGAGTTTACGAGTTATTACTCATAAATGAAAGTATTTAATATGCTCATTTTTTCTCATATTTTTGGTTCTTGATTAGACTGCTATAATTTTTGTTGTATAATACTCGTTATTTCGCATTGTTTTGTTGTTGTTATTGCTCTCATATTGTATTCCGGTTTGCAAATTATTTGGTAGGCTTTATTTAAACTAAGGATGTATTGGAAATTGTTTTTCGATCTCTATGAAATATGGGTAAGATCTATGCATACTATATCTTCACCATACTTCACCTGTGGAATTACACAAAGGTATTTTTAATCAATGGGTGACAATTGAATAACATGCTATTATTGACTCATAAATATTGAAAAATATAGTAACATCCACTACACACATAAAATCAAAGAAACAATAGCATGCACGATATGGTGAAGTTGAACTAGTGATTATTTTATCAACGTGTTAATTTATCAATTTGAATTATGTCTCATCGACTATTTAAATAATGCCTTGTAATTATGATAATCCAAGATACGGAGTATATGTGTTAGGTTTTTAAGAGCTGTGAATGAAAAATGGATAGATATTTTTTTGAAAAAACACCAAGAAAAAAGTTGTAATTTGAATAGGCACATATGTTCACTTTGAATTGTTATGACCTTTCCGATAAATTATGACTTTTTCGAAAAGTTACACTTTTCTCGAAGGATTGCAACTTCACGAAGAGTTGTATCTTTTCGAAAAGGTGTGCCTTTTTGAACCAGAAGTTGAACTAATGAAACCACATGCACGATACAGTGAAGTTGAACTAATGATCCGTTTATTCAACGTGTTAATATAACAATTTGAACTATATCTCATCGGCCAATTAAATAATGCTTTGTAATTATGACAATCCAAGATAGAAATGTTGGGTGTTTAAGAGGTTTGAATGGAGAATGAATAGGTATTTTTCCAAAAAGACACAAAGAGAAATGATGAAATTTGAATAGGCACTTGTTCACTTTGGATTATTGTGACCTTTTCAAAAGAATGTAACTTTTCTGAAGAATTGCATCTTTACAAATAGTTGCATCTTTTCAAAGAGGTGCACCTTTCCGAATCATTGTTACTTTTCTGAAACAACAAATTGATGGCTATACATATATATACACTTTTTGGATGATTGTGACTTTTCCGAAAAGTTACACCTTTATGAAGAGTTGCATCGTTTCAAAGAGGTGCACTTTTTTGAACAATCGCTTCTCTTCTGAAGCAACACCTTTGCTGGCTACATATACCTATTGAATCCTCAAATTTTCCATACAAATGTTGTGTGATTTACTACCGTTGATTGAGTTCGTCGTTCATGGCCCTATTCTTCTAGCAATGTCCTAGTCTTCGTTTCTCTTAGAAAAGAAAGGAAAATGTTCTGTTTATAGGCCAAACTAGATATTTTACGTCCACGTAATTGTTTAAAAAATGGAAATTTATGTTTGCCAAAGTTTAGTATGAACAAATTGAGCAGTTGCATTCATATCATCACATTTTGAGTCGAGGGTCTATCGGAAACCTCATTACTAAAAGTGTAAAGGTAATCGTACATTTTACCCTCCCCGGAAGTTCAACTTCTGGGATAACACTGGTTCTGTTGTTGTTGTTATTCATATAATCACCTTCTGTATTCCCAAATTGAGTATGAACAAATCTACATTATGTATCCAATCCAAGTTGATAAAAAGGGCAAAAGAACAAACGGAACACAACATTTTACAAGAGCCTCTAAAAGTTAGAAGGAATGTTCGACAGATTTAAAACTGCCACATACATTATATTCAAGCGAAAATCGCAAGAAAATAGATTTGAACTAATAACTAAAAATCTACAGCTCAATGTTCTCGCTTTTCCCGGTCAACCATTTTGGCCGCTGAAAAAAAAAAAATTAATCATTTACTGTCAAAAATGTTTTGGTTGAAGTGTGGAAGACTACAGTGAAAGCGAGCTTTTGGCGTAGCATGCTTTATTCTGATCCACAACTTCCTCGGAATGTATAAATCACCTTAAAGGCTAAAGCAACTAGCATACCTCGCGATGGAGAAATACTTGGATCGGGTTAGCTGACTATGTCTGTATGACTCTGCAACTTCTCTCGGTATACCAAGACCAGACAGATATAGAACATAGTCGCAGACACAATAGATACACCAAGGCAGACACAAACGGTTGTAGCACAAACGTATAAGAACCTGAACAAAGAATGACACACTCTTAATAAAGCAAAACATATACACATGTATCCTGATTCAACTTTTTGGTGACACTTACTTGGGAGAAAATACGCTCCAAACGAATAAATGATTTCTCATTAGCAGCAACACAATTGTGTAAGCTATCAAAAGAATGGAATTCAAACCCAACGGAACCAGACAAGGAAAACCAAGTGTCCTCTTGAGCAACGAGTCAATGTTGCCGTCCTGGGAAATTATGAAACCACTTGTGTCCTTCACAGAATTGCACATCACCATGCTAAGGAGGTATAACATTGGTGAAGCATATGTAATGATGAACATTAAGACGCCAGAAAGTACAGTTGAGTGGTTCAAGACACCCTGGCAATCAAATCAACGGGGAACATCAGATTCTATATGGATATTTTCAGTATGAAGCATACAGAAACTTTAGCATGAAACACACTACTAGAGATTTTGTGCAAGAGACTTACAATAAAAGCCCCAGCAACATCGATTGTAGCTAGGGTGTTGGTGTTGCCGAGACCAAAATGGCCTGCCATTCCCATATAATAAAGTGCAGCTACCTGACACGGGAAAAGGAGAAAAATAAGACTCGTGAAACTATGGAGTTGATGTTACCATCATCTGAGGAAAGGATATTTTTCCTGCATTAGTACAAAACCAAACCGAGAATGAACGAGCACCCAAGGGTGTGGCCTAGTGGACTCGTGGGAGGTGGCAGGTATCTAGTGGATTTAGTCGAGGTGCACAAAAGCTGGTCCCGAAACCATGGATTTCGAAAAACAAATTGAGGATGAATGAAGATATTAGTTGAATTTCGTAGTATGGAGACTGCAAGCATCATCGTGGTCATTTTCATCAAATGAAATTTGCCGCCTTCTTTTCTCTCCTTTTTTTTCTTTTTGGGAAATATTTTATTTGGTAATATTGAGTGTTGTTTTCCTTTCTTTTCTTTTAGGTATATGGTCATTTTCATCAAATGAAGATGCGTAACACCCCGTAAATTTTTTCGTACACTTATCGCGATTATATGGAGTCCTAAAGGCTTGCGTATGGGTTAAATTAAGTTTATGGTGTTCGGAAGTATCCCGTCAATAGTTGTATGTGTAGGTATTGAAATAAGCTTTCCAAAGATATAAAGTTTGCCCAAAACAGAGGAGTATTTCATATAAGCGAGCACATTCGAAATTTCGAAACGGTGGCCGGGAAGCCTGTGAACAGTAAATCAGAAGGAAAATTACTGCACCTAGGCAATTTTTTTTTTTTGGATCAACTTTAGACGATCATAACTCCTTGTACAAAAAGAACTGTGTGAGCTGCTAAATATCGACGAAAATATCCGAGAGTCTTCTTTCTGATGAAATTGGTTTCATCCAAATCCAATGTCTGAGTAAGGAGATATACCCGTTTTACTACAGCCTATAAAAAAAAAACAGAATTTTGGGACAGATTTTTGGGTCAAATTTAAATGACCATAACTCCTTGTAAAGGAAGAACTGGGTGTTATACTTTATATGAAAATGAAATACCTTTGAATTATCTTTCCAATCAAATTGGTTTCACCCAAATACGATACCGGAGCAAAGAGTTATGATCGATTTACTTCAGCCTGTCAAAACTGTCCACTGGGGACAGATTCGGATTTATTTAAATTTTTAGGGCAAAATGGTCATTTTCTATTACCTCTTGGACGAAAATTGGTCTCTATAAACATACACTTAGCCTCATATATATCATATATCATCCGATTATTAAGAGAAGGTGAAACTCTATCCTAATTTCAACTTCAAATATTTTGTGATTCAACCGTAGAAAATTCGAATTGGTTCCGTAGTTGTGTTCACCATCTCGAAAGCTTCGAGAAGCACCCCATGTTTATGTAAGGAGGATTCTAAATACAATAGTTCATTGTTAAGGTATGAATATTGTTTATTCTTGATTCTTATCCATGAATAAGTATCGATAAAGGATTATGAGTATTGTCTTGATGTTGGAAGATAACTAGAAATATAGTTATGAATTGTTTTGTATAAATTGTTAGTAGTAAATTATGGAAGTTGTTGTATTGGATTATGGAGGATGAATTGTGGTGATATATCATTATATTAGTGGTTATGTATGCCTAGTGATCATGTTGGTATTGGATGGTGATTAAGAGGGGAAATAAAGGCTAAGAGTGATGTTGAGGGATATTGCATGAAAATGCATGATATGTGAATGTAATAAGAGTATAAGAGGATGTATGAAGCACTGTTATTGATGAGTTAAAGGATTACTTCCTAGACATTATTTGGTGAAGTTAATACCTAAATGGTAAGGTTTGGTTGCTAATACTAGTTTGCCACAAATGACTTATTGTAGATAAGTGTTCGAAGAGTACGGGAAGTCAAGTTGGACTTGTATTGAAGTGGTTATATCAAGGTATGTAAGACATACTCTATCTAATCTTTGGCATGAATAATGACCCATGGCACTCTTTCCAACATTGTCCTACGACACATGACACATAATAACATAATATGATCTTCGACACTACCAATTGAACTTGTTTTCACTTTTAAGATGTCCGGCTAGTCAAAAAAATGTCCATATACTATTGTTGACTCCGAAATGGTTTAATGAGGTATCCATGATTCTCTACTTCATTTTCATGATATTGATTACCTATTTACATGTTTTTCCTATTGAGGTATCATGGTTTCAAGTTCCATAAGGTGTGACCACAAAGTAACCAATCTCAAAGATTAATTGAAGTAAGAAATGGAATGTCTTTATTTTAAATTGTTGATATGATGTATTGTATTAGTACCACTGATCAGTTGGCCATTGTATTATAAAGATTATGTATATATGCTATTCCAGGGGTGGTCCCTGATGTATTGTATTAGTACCACTGATCAGTTGGCCATTGTATGACATATGTTATGTATTGATAAGGAATACGGGAAGTAATGATATGAAAGTAATGTGCAGGTATCCCATCAGCTCTTTTAAGTGTGGTCTACTCATACTGTTTATTCACTGGTATCTGGGTTCTGTTGATCTTTTGTATCTCATCTTGATACTCACTGCCTTACATACTCAGTACATATTTCCGTACTGACGTCCTTCGCGGGGGGACCTGTATTCATGCCTGCAGGAACAGGTACTTCAGGTCGTACACCTCCGTAGTAAGAGCCAGGACATTCTGTTGATAATGGTGTGCTCCAGTTGTTTCGGGGCATCCCAAGTCGTTTCTATATGTATTTTTGGTATTTGTATAAAATTCTTTTGTGGGCGGGAGTTTGTCCCGACCCTAACTCAGTTGTGTATCTATGTAGAGGCTTTTGTAGGCATATTGTACAGCCATAGGAGTGTTTGGTTGATAGACGTGATGGCTCTGACGGCCAATTACTGTTTATATAGATATGCGTGCCTGTTGGGCTGATACAGGTACTGTTTTCTTCTATTTACAACGAAGTGCTGCCCAAATTTCTAATTTTCATAAGTAATGTAAATGTGAAAGTATAGGTTATGAACGGGTTCTCCCGGGCCTCCTCGGCTACGGGTGCCAGTCTGCTCCAATGGGATTTGGGGCGTGACAATAACCACAAGGGTTGGTGTGGTGGTTCAGCACCTCACCCCTTAAGCAAGAAGTTGGGGGTTCGATCCCCACCTCTGGTGAATGGAGAAATCTTTGCGGCCAGTTCCCTACCGCTTTGTGCGCTGACCTTGGAACGGAGGATTAGTCTCAACTCAGTCTCCTCATGTATAGTTGAGTCTATGAGCTCTTAATTTTAATGCATATGTAGTACTGTGTACGTACTTTCTCGTCATTGTGTTTTTTATTTGAATTTTTGTGTTAACTGATTTCCAACAACACGAGCTCTAGCAAGTGTATGTATCATGCAGCCAAGCAGCAAGTTGTGCTAAGTGAACATTAGAACAATAACAATATACCCAATGTAAATTCATTTAATCCCGCTAGCGGGTTCTGGAAAGGGTGGTGTGTTTACAGTCTTAAGCCTACCTTGAAAAGGTAGAAAAGTTATTTCCGATAGATCCCGGGCTCAAGTAAATCACATAGCAAAGTGGACAAATTATCTTCTTCAATGCATGCATCTTAAAGCAGTGTAGAAAATCCAAGTGAAGGAAATAAGGACAAGAACCTCAACATTGTTCTTAGGTGGCAAAAGATAACAAAAAGGCCACCAACTGCAACAGAAGCTGAGTCTTGGCAAATCTTGTGACTTTGAAGCTCATTCAAACAAGAATATTTTTTTCGCGTAATCGTGGTGTTAAGGCCAGCTTGTAAGCACTCGTCTAATTCTACAAGGTACATGCAATCTCACACAAGGACGTAACTCTATCCATTGAGTCTTTGGCTGATCATTTATGACAATTAATCATTAAGTAGAGAAGCAAATGCTGCAGCAGTGAAACAGAAAGGATAGCAGACAAAAAAGGTAAACAACAAAGTTACTACTTTGAAGTCCACAGTATTCAACAGAAAGTGAACAATGTTGACTTGAAAAAATCGCAGAACCTATCATTGGTTTCAAGTCCTTTTCAACATAGTTTAATGGAAGCGATGATAAGCTATCACACAACATATCCAGTTCCACACATAACCGATCGACGAAGGATGGAATGTACGGAAACCTTATCCTACCTCCATGGGGTAGAGAGATTATTTCCGAAAAAACCCCGAACTCAGCACAAATATTACACAAAACAGGAGAGTAGAAAAGCTGATAAATATAAACAGCAAAAATAGTAAAAATAACTAAAAAGCTGCTCATGTTACTCAACAATAATGAAAATTACAAAGTTTCATGTACATTCTTTACAATTTTGAGTCATATTTACCTCTTCTGATCAATAAAGAATCCGATCACTATTCACTACAAGAAATATCCACCTATTCCAAAACCCTATTTTAGCTACAGTAAAGTATATACTTTCTAAACTTTATAGTACTAAAACATATTAACAAAGGAGAAAACTTTATAAACTTTTTGCTCAACGGAACAATGCATCAACATTGTCGTTATTGGAACCATCTTGAAAGAGCGCTACGAGGTCTTCTCCTATAACAGACTCATCATCGTTATTATTCTGAGTATTTTCTCCCCGGGCATTACCATTTCCCTCAGCATTATTGTTCTCATTGGCCTGTTCTCCCCCCAACACATTACCCATGTCATTTGCCACAACATTGTCGTTGTTTTCATTAGTCTGTTCTCCCCACAACACATTACCCATATCAAAATCATCGTTTGCCCAAATAATAATATTGTCGTTGTTCTCGTTAGCCTGTTCTCCCCACAACACATTACCCATATCAAAATCATCGTTTGCCCAAATATTGTTGTTGTTCTCGTTAGCCTGTTCTCCCCACAACACATTACCCATATCAAAATCATCGTTTGCCCAAACATTGTTGTTGTTCTCGTTAGCCTGTTCTCCCGGCCACAACACATTATCCATGTCAAAATCATCATTTGGCAAAACATTGTTGTAGTTCTCATTAGCCTGTTCTCCCGGCCACAACACATTACCCAGATCAAAAATATCATCATTTGCCAAAACATTGTCGTTGTTCTCAATAGTATTTTCAACCCCCACATTGTTGTTGTCCACTTCATCAACATTAGTTTGCACGAATTCATCTTCTGCCCGTAAAGATTCCTCCTTCCTTTCATTTCCAACCTCCTCTACTTCATCAGAAGAAGAAGAAATTTCAATGTACTCAACATCGTCCTTCTTCTTGAAAAAAGGTGACAATAAATAGTTGCCTTGTGTACCCAAAGTAAAGAAATCAGAGCAAATATACTCACCTTTATCCGTCACCTCGGGTGGCGGAGATGGGCCTATAATCGGCAGTGCTTGCCATTCTCTTTTACATTTCTCATTCGGACACCGCAAAGAACAACCTTTGTAATCCTTCAAAAACTCATACATATGGTAACAGTAAGGACACCTAGTCCAAAATGTATTCCTGGTTGGGTTCGAAGAGGTTGCACCTGATTCATCATCTAAACGGGTCCTCTTTGTCGGGTTAGAAGAGCTTGCACCTGATCCATCATCTAAACGGATCTTCTCCATCTGGTTCAAAAAGTTCCCGCCTTTTTTCATGGCCACGATAGGAATCGTTTCACAAGTGCTCGCACCACCATCTCCCAAACTGCTCATCAGGGTCCTACTTGATAAGGTCCAACCCCCATCAGCCAAACGGATCACCCGGGTCGGGTTTGAAAAGTTCTCCAAACGGGTCTGGAACGGAGTAGGGTTAGAAGAGCTCCCAGCCCCATCAACCAAACGGGTCTGGATCGTAGTCGGGTTAGGAGACCTCCCACGACCATCATCCAAACGGGTCATTCCGCTCGAGTTCAAAATGCTCTGAAGCAATCCATCATTCAAACGGGTTGGGTTCAACATGCTCTCAAGCAACCCGTCATTTGAACGGGTCGGGTTCAACATGCTCTCAAGCAACCCATCATTTGAACGGGTCGGGTTCAACATGCTCTGAAGCAACCCATCATTAGAATGGTCCATCTGCATCTGGTTCAAAAAGTTCCCTCCTATTTCCATAGTATTCAACCCATCTCCAAACCCGGACATCTCCGACAAGTCGAAAAAGCTCCCAATTTCCAACGTACCCTCACCACCCATCGGGTTCATACTCACAGACCTCCCATCATTTACCGCATTCCTCAACTCATCATCAAACCGAACCTTATCACTCGGATTCGCTAGAACTCCGTAAGCTCTCATTACAAGCATAAAAGCCTCATTAGCCAAACGAGAATAATCTCTCGTATTCGATCTCAACAACTCCATCAAACTCTTAAAATTGTTCAACATAACTGGTTGATCATCACTGTAGTTTGGAACGTTAAGGATAGCATAGTAATTCGGCTGTCCGTTAATGCTCTCAGGGAGCATTAATATATCAGTGATCGCGATTATTTCTAGTACCTCTGAGTGCTTTGGATCGATTTCTCTGGCTCTAATGGCGTATTGACGACATTCTTGAAACTTTCGTAGAACAAGAAAGCTTTTAGATAAATTTAAATAATGTTGAAACTGCGGATTCATAATTATTGTTTGTTTGTTTTTTGTTGTAAAGAGTTTGTTTGTTGTTTTGTTGTAGTAAAGAATGAAATGAAAGTGATGAAAAGGTGACATATATAAAGTCGTTTGTTTTGAAAAGGTGGGAAAAAGGATACAATTGGAATTTTTTGAATTTTTTTATCATGGATGATTTTGCATATGGGCAATATTGGAAATTTCTTAATTCTTTTTGTTTCATGGATGATTTTGGATATGGGCAAAATTTAAAAATAAATAGTTTTTTTTTATGAGTGATTTTGAATATGGATAAAGTTGGAAATTTGTTGATTTCTGTAAAGGGTTTATTTTGTATTTCTATTGTTTTATTTTATTTGGTTCTATTAACCTAGCACGTTTCGAAAAATAATAATAATTAGAGGTGAAAAAGCGACAAAATTGGAAAAATATTGATTTTTTAGTTTTATGGATGATTTTGGATCGATATGGACAAAATTGGAATTTTTTTATCTTTATAAAGGGTTTATTTTGTATTTCCGTTGTTTCATTTTACTAGTTTATGTTAACCTAGCACGCCTCATAAGATATTGATAATTAGAGGAGTATTTTATTAAACTAACATTATTAATTATGTTTTCACTCTAATTTTATTTCTACTACTACTTCATGTAATTATTTAGTACTAATAAAAATAACACTACTTCCTTTGTCGGATATAGAAGTGCTTGCAGAGCTACGTGAATTCAACAATGTTTTTGTAAAGGGCAAAAAGAAAAGGTCTCGAGATAATAAGGATCCTTGGAAGAAAAGATCAAATAACTAATCTCAGTATAAGCTATTCTACATTTTGAAATAATTCTTTTTGAAATATATGTACAAGATTAAATTGGAAATTGAATAAATTTTTCAAGGGTCTATTTTGGAATACTCATATTAACATTTTGAGATGGTCAATTTTGGACACTAAGTAATTGGGAAATGAGAATGGATTATTTAGATAACGGCATATTTATTTGGTGTATAAATAAAATTAAATTGGAAATTCAATAAATCATTTATCAACTAATAAAAGATTAGTTTGACTGTAAAAAGGAGATAAATTGGAATACTTATTTTTACATTTTGAGATTGTTAATATTGGATATTAAGTAATTGGGAATGAATTATTTGGATAAGGACATATTTATTTTGTGTATGAACAAAATTAAATTCGAAATTCGATAAATCATTTATGATTTATCAACTAATGAAGAATTAGTTTGATTACTGTAAAATGAAGATAAATTGGAGTACTTATTTTTACACTTTGGAATGTTCAAATTTGGACATTAAGTAATTGTAAATGGATTATTTAGTTAAGGAGATATATTTTTTTTGTGTATATATAAAATTAAATTGGAAATTCAGTAAATCATTTTTCATTTATCACTTATCAATTAATAAAGGATTAGGTTGATTATTGTAAAAAAAAAAAAAAAAAAAGAAGAAGAAGATAAATTGAAGTACTTATTTACATTTTGAGATGTTTCGAATTCGAACATTAAGTAGTAATTGGGAACGGATTATTCAAATAAGGGCATATTTATTTTGTGGATATATAAAATTTAATTGGAAATTTGATAAATCATTTTTTATTTATCATTTATCAACTAATAAAGGATTAGTTTGATTACTGTAAAAGGGAGATAAATTGAAGTACTTATTTTACATTTTGAGATGTTTCAGATTTGAACATTAGTAATTGGAAATGGATTATTTTAAATAAGGACATATATTTATTTTGTGTATAAATAAAATTAAATTGGAAATTCAATAAATAATTTTTTCCTTTATTATTTATCAACTAATAAAGGATTTGTTTGACTATTTTAAAAGGAGATTGAAAGAATTTTGACTCAAATTTTATTAAGTATCCTCATCATATTAACGTAAGAAAAATTACAATCTATAATATTTTTTGTCTTGTAGTCAAACATCTAAATTTTAAATTAAAAATACTAAATTAATCTACTCTAATTTAGCTTGAACTCTAATCAAATTGATTTTCATAAAGTAAAATATGACAGGAAAAATTAAACGGGATGAGTTTTTTTAACATTTTGAGATGTTTCAAATATGAAAATACTTTTTTTCTTTTGAAATTTAAAAGTTTAGTATTATTGTCATTGGATTCGTTCCTTTTTATTGGTTCAGTGTGTATTTTGTAATTTCTTTAAGAAAGTATTAATTATGTATTTATTTTATTAAATTTTGCAAAACTGTTGTATTTTGAATATCTTAATTTGAGTATTAATATTTCAAAAAGTTTGAAAATAATGCTTAAAGATAAGATGTTTTTTGAAAATTTAAAACTATTATGAAGAAGTAGTTCTTCAAAATAAATGTACAGTTCGAAATAATTGTACTATTTTTGTCATGAATTTCTAAACCGAGGTTTATTTTAAGATAAATTAACTTTTTTTCTATAGCGACACATACTTTGAGACGGAGAGGATACACAATAAAGAAGAGAACATTATTTGCTAAATTCTGCTATATGGAAGTTTCACATAATTCATTTAAACATCACATGGTATATCAAACACATTATTGAAGTACCAATTGAATGGAAATGTTTTACAAAATTTAGTTTAAGATAATTAATGTAAAATCCAGCTAATTTTAAGTAAATAACTATGAGAGTAAACATGGTAGCTCACCAAAGTGTTAAAAGGCTAAGTTGCTCGTACTCTTTAAAAATGTTGTCACGCTCGTATCAGATTCTTCAAAATACACTATTAGATAGGTTGTTTTTTAAATACACTCGATTTATCTCTAGTATCTTTTTGCAAAATCTCAACAATAATTAATCAAAAACAGTTTATCTTCATCATGATATTAAGTTAAAAGTGGAGCTATATATACTCTTTTACTAATTCAAGTCCAATAATCACTTTAGTTTAGTTTGATGCATTGACTTAGTAATAATATTTAGACTTATTAGGTGTTTATATCATCAATATTTAATCTCATAAAAATAATAATTTACCTATTATTACAAATTAAAAGTCACTATATATAGTGTAAGAATTTTTTTTTATGTTGTCAGTATCATCACTTGAAAAATATTATTTTTAGTTCAGCTAGATTCTAAAACTAGTAGTAATTTCTAGTAATTAGCCAATTAGGTTTCACATTTTATATTCCTTGAAGTCCTAATTATTTAACGAAAGCTCTATTATTAAGACTTTCTTTTTGATGAGTTTACGAGTTATTACTCATAAATGAAAGTATTTAATATGCTCATTTTTTCTCATATTTTTGGTTCTTGATTAGACTGCTATAATTTTTGTTGTATAATACTCGTTATTTCGCATTGTTTTGTTGTTGTTATTGCTGTCATATTGTATTCCGGTTTGCAAATTATTTGGTAGGCTTTATTTAAACTAAGGATGTATTGGAAATTGTTTTTCGATCTCTATGAAATATGGGTAAGATCTATGCATACTATATCTTCACCATACTTCACCTGTGGAATTACACAAAGGTATTTTTAATCAATGGGTGACAATTGAATAACATGCTATTATTGACTCATAAATATTGAAAAATATAGTAACATCCACTACACACATAAAATCAAAGAAACAATAGCATGCACGATATGGTGAAGTTGAACTAGTGATTATTTTATCAACGTGTTAATTTATCAATTTGAATTATGTCTCATCGACTATTTAAATAATGCCTTGTAATTATGATAATCCAAGATACGGAGTATATGTGTTAGGTTTTTAAGAGCTGTGAATGAAAAATGGATAGATATTTTTTTGAAAAAACACCAAGAAAAAAGTTGTAATTTGAATAGGCACATATGTTCACTTTGAATTGTTATGACCTTTCCGATAAATTATGACTTTTTCGAAAAGTTACACTTTTCTCGAAGGATTGCAACTTCACGAAGAGTTGTATCTTTTCGAAAAGGTGTGCCTTTTTGAACCAGAAGTTGAACTAATGAAACCACATGCACGATACAGTGAAGTTGAACTAATGATCTGTTTATTCAACGTGTTAATATAACAATTTGAACTATATCTCATCGGCCAATTAAATAATGCTTTGTAATTATGACAATCCAAGATAGAAATGTTGGGTGTTTAAGAGGTTTGAATGGAGAATGAATAGGTATTTTTCCAAAAAGACACAAAGAGAAATGATGAAAT
Organism: Capsicum pubescens; assembly: GCA_030864215.1. NCBI lineage: Eukaryota > Viridiplantae > Streptophyta > Magnoliopsida > Solanales > Solanaceae > Capsicum > Capsicum pubescens. Next base: position 293,991,418 of record CM061549.1, read on the forward strand.
TTGAATAGGCACTTGTTCACTTTGGATTATTGTGACCTTTTCAAAAGAATGTAACTTTTCTGAAGAATTGCATCTTTACAAATAGTTGCATCTTTTCAAAGAGGTGCACCTTTCCGAATCATTGTTACTTTTCTGAAACAACAAATTGATGGCTATACATATATATACACTTTTTGGATGATTGTGACTTTTCCGAAAAGTTACACCTTTATGAAGAGTTGCATCGTTTCAAAGAGGTGCACTTTTTTGAACAATCGCTTCTCTTCTGAAGCAACACCTTTGCTGGCTACATATACCTATTGAATCCTCAAATTTTCCATACAAATGTTGTGTGATTTACTACCGTTGATTGAGTTCGTCGTTCATGGCCCTATTCTTCTAGCAATGTCCTAGTCTTCGTTTCTCTTAGAAAAGAAAGGAAAATGTTCTGTTTATAGGCCAAACTAGATATTTTACGTCCACGTAATTGTTTAAAAAATGGAAATTTATGTTTGCCAAAGTTTAGTATGAACAAATTGAGCAGTTGCATTCATATCATCACATTTTGAGTCGAGGGTCTATCGGAAACCTCATTACTAAAAGTGTAAAGGTAATCGTACATTTTACCCTCCCCGGAAGTTCAACTTCTGGGATAACACTGGTTCTGTTGTTGTTGTTATTCATATAATCACCTTCTGTATTCCCAAATTGAGTATGAACAAATCTACATTATGTATCCAATCCAAGTTGATAAAAAGGGCAAAAGAACAAACGGAACACAACATTTTACAAGAGCCTCTAAAAGTTAGAAGGAATGTTCGACAGATTTAAAACTGCCACATACATTATATTCAAGCGAAAATCGCAAGAAAATAGATTTGAACTAATAACTAAAAATCTACAGCTCAATGTTCTCGCTTTTCCCGGTCAACCATTTTGGCCGCTGAAAAAAAAAAAATTAATCATTTACTGTCAAAAATGTTTTGGTTGAAGTGTGGAAGACTACAGTGAAAGCGAGCTTTTGGCGTAGCATGCTTTATTCTGATCCACAACTTCCTCGGAATGTATAAATCACCTTAAAGGCTAAAGCAACTAGCATACCTCGCGATGGAGAAATACTTGGATCGGGTTAGCTGACTATGTCTGTATGACTCTGCAACTTCTCTCGGTATACCAAGACCAGACAGATATAGAACATAGTCGCAGACACAATAGATACACCAAGGCAGACACAAACGGTTGTAGCACAAACGTATAAGAACCTGAACAAAGAATGACACACTCTTAATAAAGCAAAACATATACACATGTATCCTGATTCAACTTTTTGGTGACACTTACTTGGGAGAAAATACGCTCCAAACGAATAAATGATTTCTCATTAGCAGCAACACAATTGTGTAAGCTATCAAAAGAATGGAATTCAAACCCAACGGAACCAGACAAGGAAAACCAAGTGTCCTCTTGAGCAACGAGTCAATGTTGCCGTCCTGGGAAATTATGAAACCACTTGTGTCCTTCACAGAATTGTACATCACCATGCTAAGGAGGTATAACATTGGTGAAGCATATGTAATGATGAACATTAAGACGCCAGAAAGTACAGTTGAGTGGTTCAAGACACCCTGGCAATCAAATCAACGGGGAACATCAGATTCTATATGGATATTTTCAGTATGAAGCATACAGAAACTTTAGCATGAAACACACTACTAGAGATTTTGTGCAAGAGACTTACAATAAAAGCCCCAGCAACATCGATTGTAGCTAGGGTGTTGGTGTTGCCGAGACCAAAATGGCCTGCCATTCCCATATAATAAAGTGCAGCTACCTGACACGGGAAAAGGAGAAAAATAAGACTCGTGAAACTATGGAGTTGATGTTACCATCATCTGAGGAAAGGATATTTTTCCTGCATTAGTACAAAACCAAACCGAGAATGAACGAGCACCCAAGGGTGTGGCCTAGTGGACTCGTGGGAGGTGGCAGGTATCTAGTGGATTTAGTCGAGGTGCACAAAAGCTGGTCCCGAAACCATGGATTTCGAAAAACAAATTGAGGATGAAAGAAGATATTTGTTGAATTTCGTAGTATGGAGACTACAAGCATCATCGTGGTCATTTTCATCAAATGAAATTTGCCGCCTTCTTTTCTCTCCTTTTTTTTCTTTTTGGGAAATATTTTATTTGGTAATATTGAGTGTTGTTTTCCTTTCTTTTCTTTTAGGCATATGGTCATTTTCATCAAATGAAGATGCGTAACACCCCGTAAATTTTTTCGTACACTTATCGCGATTATATGGAGTCCTAAAGACTTGCGTATGGGTTAAATTAAGTTTATGGTGTTCGGAGTATCCCGTCAATAGTTGTATGTGTAGGTATTGAAATAAGCTTTCCAAAGATATAAAGTTTGCCCAAAACAGAGGAGTATTTCATATAAGCGAGCACATTCGAAATTTCGAAACGGTGGCCGGGAAGCCTGTGAACAGTAAATCAGAAGGAAAATTACTGCACCTAGGCAATTTTTTTTTTTTGGATCAACTTTAGACGATCATAACTCCTTGTACAAAAAGAACTGTGTGAGCTTCTATATATCGACGAAAATATCCGAGAGTCTTCTTTCTGATGAAATTGGTTTCATCCAAATCCAATGTCTGAGTAAGGAGATATACCCGTTTTACTACAGCCTATAAAAAAAAAATAGAATTTTGGGACAGATTTTTGGGTCAACTTTAAATGACCATAACTCCTTGTAAAGGAAGAACTGGGTGTTATACTTTATATGAAAATGAAATACCTTTGAATTATATTTACAATGAAATTGGTTTCACCCAAATACGATACCGGAGCAAAGAGTTATGATCGATTTACTTCAGCCTGTCAAAACTGTCCACTGGGGACAGATTCGGATTTATTTAAATTTTTAGGGCAAAATGGTCATTTTCTATTACCTCTTGGACGAAAATTGGTCTCTATAAACATACACTTAGCCTCATATATATCATATATCATCCGATTATTAAGAGAAGGTGAAACTCTATCCTAATTTCAACTTCAAATATTTTGTGATTCAACCGTAGAAAATTCGAATTGGTTCCGTAGTTGTGTTCACCATCTCGAAAGCTTCGAGAAGCACCCCATGGTTATGTAAGGAGGATTCTAAATACAATAGTTCATTGTTAAGGTATGAATATTGTTTATTCTTGATTCTTATCCATGAATAAGTATCGATAAAGGATTATGAGTATTGTCTTGATGTTGGAAGATAACTAGAAATATAGTTATGAATTGTTTTGTATAAATTGTTAGTAGTAAATTATGGAAGTTGTTGTATTGGATTATGGAGGATGAATTGTGGTGATATATCATTATATTAGTGGTTATGTATGCCTAGTGATCATGTTGGTATTGGATGGTGATTAAGAGGGGAAATAAAGGCTAAGAGTGATGTTGAGGGATATTGCATGAAAATGCATGATATGTGAATGTAATAAGAGTATAAGAGGATGTATGAAGCACTGTTATTGATGAGTTAAAGGATTACTTCCTAGACATTATTTGGTGAAGTTAATACCTAAATGGTAAGGTTTGGTTGCTAATACTAGTTTGCCACAAATGACTTATTGTAGATAAGTGTTCGAAGAGTACGGGAAGTCAAGTTGGACTTGTATTGAAGTGGTTATATCAAGGTATGTAAGACATACTCTATCTAATCTTTGGCATGAATAATGACCCATGGCACTCTTTCCAACATTGTCCTACGACACATGACACATAATAACATAATATGATCTTCGACACTACCAATTGAACTTGTTTTCACTTTTAAGATGTCCGGCTAGTCAAAAAAATGTCCATATACTATTGTTGACTCCGAAATGGTTTAATGAGGTATCCATGATTCTCTACTTCATTTTCATGATATTGATTACCTATTTACACGTTTTTCCTATTGAGGTATCATGGTTTCAAGTTCCATAAGGTGTGACCACAAAGTAACCAATCTCAAAGATTAATTGAAGTAAGAAATGGAATGTCTTTATTTTAAATTGTTGATATGATGTATTGTATTAGTACCACTGATCAGTTGGCCATTGTATTATAAAGATTATGTATATATGCTATTCCAGGGGTGGTCCCTGATGTATTGTATTAGTACCACTGATCAGTTGGCCATTGTATGACATATGTTATGTATTGATAAGGAATACGGGAAGTAATGATATGAAAGTAATGTGCAGGTATCCCATCAGCTCTTTTAAGTGTGGTCTACTCATACTGTTTATTCACTGGTATCTGGGTTCTGTTGATCTTTTGTATCTCATCTTGATACTCACTGCCTTACATACTCAGTACATATTTCCGTACTGACGTCCTTCGCGGGGGGACCTGTATTCATGCCTGCAGGAACAGGTACTTCAGGTCGTACACCTCCGCAGTAAGAGCCAGGACATTCTGTTGATAATGGTGAGCTCCAGTTGTTTCGGGGCATCCCAAGTCGTTTCTATATGTATTTTTGGTATTTGTATAAAAGTCTTTTGTGGGCGGGAGTTTGTCCCGACCCTAACTCAGTTGTGTATCTATGTAGAGGCTTTTGTAGGCATATTGTACAGCCATAGGAGTGTTTGGTTGATAGACGTGATGGCTCTGACGGCCAATTACTGTTTATATAGATATGCGTGTCTGCTGGGCTGATACAGGTACTGTTTTCTTCTATTTACAACGAAGTGCTGCCCAAATTTCTAATTTTCATAAGTAATGTAAATGTGAAAGTATAGGTTATGAACGGGTTCTCCCGGGCCTCCTCGGCTACGGGTGCCAGTCTGCTCCAATGGGATTTGGGGCGTGACAATAACCACAAGGGTTGGTGTGGTGGTTCAGCACCTCACCCCTTAAGCAAGAAGTTGGGGGTTCGATCCCCACCTCTGGTGAATGGAGAAAACTCTGCGGCCAGTTCCCTACCGCTTTGTGCGCTGACCATGGAACGGAGGATTAGTCTCAACTCAGTCTCCTCATATATAGTTGAGTCTATGAGCTCTTAATTTTAATGCATATGTAGTACTGTGTACGTACTTTCTCGTCATTGTGTTTTTTATTTGAATTTTTGTGTTAACTGATTTCCAACAACACGAGCTCTAGCAAGTGTATGTATCATGCAGCCAAGCAGCAAGTTGTGCTAAGTGAACATTAGAACAATAACAATATACCCAATGTAAATTCATTTAATCCCGCTAGCGGGTTCTGGAAAGGGTGGTGTGTTTACAGTCTTAAGCCTACCTTGAAAAGGTAGAAAAGTTATTTCCGATAGATCCCGGGCTCAAGTAAATCACATAGCAAAGTGGACAAATTATCTTCTTCAATGCATGCATCTTAAAGCAGTGTAGAAAATCCAAGTGAAGGAAATAAGGACAAGAACCTCAACATTGTTCTTAGGTGGCAAAAGATAACAAAAAGGCCACCAACTGCAACAGAAGCTGAGTCTTGGCAAATCTTGTGACTTTGAAGCTCATTCAAACAAGAATATTTTTTTCGCGTAATCGTGGTGTTAAGGCCAGCTTGTAAGCACTCGTCTAATTCTACAAGGTACATGCAATCTCACACAAGGACGTAACTCTATCCATTGAGTCTTTGGCTGATCATTTATGACAATTAATCATTAAGTAGAGAAGCAAATGCTGCAGCAGTGAAACAGAAAGGATAGCAGACAAAAAAGGTAAACAACAAAGTTACTACTTTGAAGTCCACAGTATTCAACAGAAAGTGAACAATGTTGACTTGAAAAAATCGCAGAACCTATCATTGGTTTCAAGTCCTTTTCAACATAGTTTAATGGAAGCGATGATAAGCTATCACACAACATATCCAGTTCCGCACATAACCGATTTACGAAGGATGGAATGTACGGAAACCTTATCCTACCTCCATGGGGTAGAGAGATTATTTCCGAAAAAACCCCGAACTCAGCACAAATATTACACAAAACAGGAGAGTAGAAAAGCTGAGAAATATAAACAGCAAAAATAGTAAAAATAACTAAAAAGCTGCTCATGTTACTCAACAATAATGAAAATTACAAAGTTTCATGTACATTCTTTACAATTTTGAGTCATATTTACCTCTTCTGATCAATAAAGAATCCGATCACTATTCACTACAAGAAATATCCACCTATTCCAAAACCCTATTTTAGCTACAGTAAAGTATATACTTTCTAAACTTTATAGTACTAAAACATATTAACAAAGGAGAAAACTTTATAAACTTTTTGCTCAACGGAACAATGCATCAACATTGTCGTTATTGGAACCATCTTGAAAGAGCGCTACGAGGTCTTCTCCTATAACAGACTCATCATCGTTATTATTCTGAGTATTTTCTCCCCGGGCATTACCATTTCCCTCAGCATTATTGTTCTCATTGGCCTGTTCTCCCCCCAACACATTACCCATGTCATTTGCCACAACATTGTCGTTGTTTTCATTAGTCTGTTCTCCCCACAACACATTACCCATATCAAAATCATCGTTTGCCCAAATAATAATATTGTCGTTGTTCTCGTTAGCCTGTTCTCCCCACAACACATTACCCATATCAAAATCATCGTTTGCCCAAATATTGTTGTTGTTCTCGTTAGCCTGTTCTCCCCACAACACATTACCCATATCAAAATCATCGTTTGCCCAAACATTGTTGTTGTTCTCGTTAGCCTGTTCTCCCGGCCACAACACATTATCCATGTCAAAATCATCATTTGGCAAAACATTGTTGTAGTTCTCATTAGCCTGTTCTCCCGGCCACAACACATTACCCAGATCAAAAATATCATCATTTGCCAAAACATTGTCGTTGTTCTCAATAGTATTTTCAACCCCCACATTGTTGTTGTCCACTTCATCAACATTAGTTTGCACGAATTCATCTTCTGCCCGTAAAGATTCCTCCTTCCTTTCATTTCCAACCTCCTCTACTTCATCAGAAGAAGAAGAAATTTCAATGTACTCAACATCGTCCTTCTTCTTGAAAAAAGGTGACAATAAATAGTTGCCTTGTGTACCCAAAGTAAAGAAATCAGAGCAAATATACTCACCTTTATCCGTCACCTCGGGTGGCGGAGATGGGCCTATAATCGGCAGTGCTTGCCATTCTCTTTTACATTTCTCATTCGGACACCGCAAAGAACAACCTTTGTAATCCTTCAAAAACTCATACATATGGTAACAGTAAGGACACCTAGTCCAAAATGTATTCCTGGTCGGGTTCGAAGAGGTTGCACCTGATTCATCATCTAAACGGGTCCTCTTTGTCGGGTTAGAAGAGCTTGCACCTGATCCATCATCTAAACGGATCTTCTCCATCTGGTTCAAAAAGTTCCCGCCTTTTTTCATGGCCACGATAGGAATCGTTTCACAAGTGCTCGCACCACCATCTCCCAAACTGCTCATCAGGGTCCTACTTGATAAGGTCCAACCCCCATCAGCCAAACGGATCACCCGGGTCGGGTTTGAAAAGTTCTCCAAACGGGTCTGGAACGGAGTAGGGTTAGAAGAGCTCCCAGCCCCATCAACCAAACGGGTCTGGATCGTAGTCGGGTTAGGAGACCTCCCACGACCATCATCCAAACGGGTCATTCCGCTCGAGTTCAAAATGCTCTGAAGCAATCCATCATTCAAACGGGTTGGGTTCAACATGCTCTCAAGCAACCCGTCATTTGAACGGGTCGGGTTCAACATGCTCTCAAGCAACCCATCATTTGAACGGGTCGGGTTCAACATGCTCTGAAGCAACCCGTCATTTGAACGGGTCGGGTTCAACATGCTCTCAAGCAACCCGTCATTTGAACGGGTCGGGTTCAACATGCTCTCAAGCAACCCGTCATTTGAACGGGTCGGGTTCAACATGCTCTGAAGCAACCCATCATTTGAACGGGTCGGGTTCAACATGCTCTGAAGCAACCCATCATTAGAATGGTCCATCTGCATCTGGTTCAAAAAGTTCCCTCCTATTTCCATAGTATTCAACCCATCTCCAAACCCGGACATCTCCGACAAGTCGAAAAAGCTCCCACTTTCCAACGTACCCTCACCACCCATCGGGTTCATACTCACAGACCTCCCATCATTTACCGCATTCCTCAACTCATCATCAAACCGAACCTTATCACTCGGATTCGCTAGAACTCCGTAAGCTCTCATTACAAGCATAAAAGCCTCATTAGCCAAACGAGAATAATCTCTCGTATTCGATCTCAACAACTCCATCAAACTCTTAAAATTGTTCAACATAACTGGTTGATCATCACTGTAGTTTGGAACGTTAAGGATAGCATAGTAATTCGGCTGTCCGTTAATGCTCTCAGGGAGCATTAATATATCAGTGATCGCGATTATTTCTAGTACCTCTGAGTGCTTTGGATCGATTTCTCTGGCTCTAATGGCGTATTGACGACATTCTTGAAACTTTCGTAGAACAAGAAAGCTTTTAGATAAATTTAAATAATGTTGAAACTGCGGATTCATAATTATTGTTTGTTTGTTTTTTGTTGTAAAGAGTTTGTTTGTTGTTTTGTTGTAGTAAAGAATGAAATGAAAGTGATGAAAAGGTGACATATATAAAGTCGTTTGTTTTGAAAAGGTGGGAAAAAGGATACAATTGGAATTTTTTGAATTTTTTTATCATGGATGATTTTGCATATGGGCAATATTGGAAATTTCTTAATTCTTTTTGTTTCATGGATGATTTTGGATATGGGCAAAATTTAAAAATAAATAGTTTTTTTTTATGAGTGATTTTGAATATGGATAAAGTTGGAAATTTGTTGATTTCTGTAAAGGGTTTATTTTGTATTTCTATTGTTTTATTTTATTTGGTTCTATTAACCTAGCACGTTTCGAAAAATAATAATAATTAGAGGTGAAAAAGCGACAAAATTGGAAAAATATTGATTTTTTAGTTTTATGGATGATTTTGGATCGATATGGACAAAATTGGATTTTTTTTATCTTTATAAAGGGTTTATTTTGTATTTCCGTTGTTTCATTTTACTAGTTTATGTTAACCTAGCACGCCTCATAAGATATTGATAATTAGAGGTGTATTTTATTAAACTAACATTATTAATTATGTTTTCACTCTAATTTTATTTCTACTACTACTTCATGTAATTATTTAGTACTAATAAAAATAACACTACTTCCTTTGTCGGATATAGAAGTGCTTGCAGAGCTACGTGAATTCAACAATGTTTTTGTAAAGGGCAAAAAGAAAAGGTCTCGAGATAATAAGGATCCTTGGAAGAAAAGATCAAATAACTAATCTCAGTATAAGCTATTCTACATTTTGAAATAATTCTTTTTGAAATATATGTACAAGATTAAATTGGAAATTGAATAAATTTTTCAAGGGTCTATTTTGGAATACTCATATTAACATTTTGAGATGGTCAATTTTGGACACTAAGTAATTGGGAAATGAGAATGGATTATTTAGATAACGGCATATTTATTTGGTGTATAAATAAAATTAAATTGGAAATTCAATAAATCATTTATCAACTAATAAAAGATTAGTTTGACTGTAAAAAGGAGATAAATTGGAATACTTATTTTTACATTTTGAGATTGTTAATATTGGATATTAAGTAATTGGGAATGAATTATTTGGATAAGGACATATTTATTTTGTGTATGAACAAAATTAAATTCGAAATTTGATAAATCATTTATGATTTATCAACTAATGAAGAATTAGTTTGATTACTGTAAAATGAAGATAAATTGGAGTACTTATTTTTACACTTTGGAATGTTCAAATTTGGACATTAAGTAATTGTAAATGGATTATTTAGTTAAGGAGATATATTTTTTTGTGTATATATAAAATTAAATTGGAAATTCAGTAAATCATTTTTCATTTATCACTTATCAATTAATAAAGGATTAGGTTGATTATTGTAAAAAAAAAAAAAGAAGAAGATAAATTGAAGTACTTATTTACATTTTGAGATGTTTCGAATTCGAACATTAAGTAGTAATTGGGAACGGATTATTCAAATAAGGGCATATTTATTTTGTGGATATATAAAATTTAATTGGAAATTTGATAAATCATTTTTTATTTATCATTTATCAACTAATAAAGGATTAGTTTGATTACTGTAAAAGGGAGATAAATTGAAGTACTTATTTTGAGATGTTTCAAATTTGAACATTAGTAATTGGAAATGGATTATTTTAAATAAGGACATATATTTATTTTGTGTATAAATAAAATTAAATTGGAAATTCAATAAATAATTTTTTCCTTTATTATTTATCAACTAATAAAGGATTTGTTTGACTATTTTAAAAGGAGATTGAAAGAATTTTGACTCAAATTTTATTAAGTATCCTCATCATATTAACGTAAGAAAAATTACAATCTATAATATTTTTTGTCTTGTAGTCAAACATCTAAATTTTAAATTAAAAATACTAAATTAATCTAGTCTAATTTAGCTTGAACTCTAATCAAATTGATTTTCATAAAGTAAAATATGACAGGAAAAATTAAACGGGATGAGTTTTTTTAACATTTTGAGATGTTTCAAATATGAAAATACTTTTTTTCTTTTGAAATTTAAAAGTTTAGTATTATTGTCATTGGATTCGTTCCTTTTTATTGGTTCAGTGTGTATTTTGTAATTTCTTTAAGAAAGTATTAATTATGTATTTATTTTATTAAATTTTGCAAAACTGTTGTATTTTGAATATCTTAATTTGAGTATTAATATTTCAAAAAGTTTGAAAATAATGCTTAAAGATAAGATGTTTTTTGAAAATTTAAAACTATTATGAAGAAGTAGTTCTTCAAAATAAATGTACAGTTCGAAATAATTGTACTATTTTTGTCATGAATTTCTAAACCGAGGTTTATTTTAAGATAAATTAACTTTTTTTTCTATAGCGACACATACTTTGAGACGGAGAGGATACACAATAAAGAAGAGAACATTATTTGCTAAATTCTGCTATATGGAAGTTTCACATAATTCATTTAAACATCACATGGTATATCAAACACATTATTGAAGTACCAATTGAATGGAAATGTTTTACAAAATTTAGTTTAAGATAATTAATGTAAAATCCAGCTAATTTTAAGTAAATAACTATGAGAGTAAACATGGTAGCTCACCAAAGTGTTAAAAGGCTAAGTTGCTCGTACTCTTTAAAAATGTTGTCACGCTCGTATCAGATTCTTCAAAATACACTATTAGATAGGTTGTTTTTTAAATGTAGACACCTAATTTCGTCCCTCCGCAATATCATTTTTACCCATTTTTTACCTTATCCTACCGTGTACCCTCAATCATGTAATTATCCCTCCACAAATGACAAAAATCAAAACCAACTCTAAACAAATCTTATCCCAAAATCCCCACATAATCCCAATTGATAACAAATTAACAACCTTCCCAATTAAAAGTGGACACCTAACCCTTATCCCTCCAATTAAAAAACATCACCTACCTACCCTACTCTAACAAACCCTATCCCTACCCCTACCCCTACCTCACTACCCTACCCCACTACCCCATCCTAATATATACACACATATACACGATTTTTTGAGGGGGATAGAGATCAGCAAAGGAGGACCCCCATTTTTTATTTTTTTTCTCTCCATATATTCATATACACAGAGAAGAGAGGCTGGATCTTGGATTTTTTTTTTTTTTTTTCTTTTTCGTTCATCACTCACAATAGTCACACTCGCACAACCACATATGCATACATCCACATAAACGGAAACACAACAAAGAAACCTTACAATTTTCATTCTCTGGGACACCATTAAAGGTCCTGTTTCGTTCTTACTATCGTCATTCCTCACCGTCCATCACTGTACGCACACATATGCACACTTAATCGCACACCATACGTTGAAGAAATGGAATAGATCGAGAGGGTTTCAAGTCGTTGGTCACTGTTCCGGCAACTTAGCTCGCCGGAATCGACGTCAGACTCACCATCTAAGTCTGCTCCACCCTAAAATTCCCAAAATCCTTTTGGTCGTTTTGATTTCTAGATGAAATCCATCTGGAATCCGCTTTACTCCGGTCGATTTCTGTCACTGGTAACTCGTCGGAGTTCGGGGTTCGAATTTATACGCGCCCTCAGTTTTCTACCGTGAATTGGGCTGGAATTTTTGTTGTTAGCGTTCGGTTCTGAGTAAGTTGTTCTACTTCGAGACTTTTCATCAATTTTTTAAACCGATTTGAGTTGGGGTTTTGTCGTTGTTGCGGTTTTCTTGTCGTTCTTTCGGATTTTTCAGGGTTGAACTGATCTTGCGATAGTTTCAGCGCCTGTTTGATCGTTCATTTGCGATTGTCTTTTTTTTTTGGTTCATCGATCTTCGTACGGGTTTGAGGATTGATTTTCTATTTGTTTCAATCAGGCCCATCGGGGTCAATTACTGGGGCTGTCTGTTTCTCGATACCGAGTTTGTACTTCATCGCAGTTGACACTCCATTCGGGTTCTCAGATCTGATTTTCTTAAACATTATTATCGACGTAATCAATTATTCGAAGGGTGTATATTGAATACTTTCAGTCGCTTTGTGGATTGGATGTTAGAATTGGATTTCGGATTTCAATTTCTCAAATACTAAGTTGGACAGATTTGTCGTTGGGGCTTAAGTCGAGGTTGTCGGAGGCGGGTTTTCTTTATCTTGTTGAATAATATTGGTCAAAAAGCGGTTTAAGGTCCATCCCTCAACTCTATACTCTTGTTATTGTCTCAAAATGTGTTTAATTGTTGTGATTATGTGTGATGTGATCGTTAGTTGGTGAGTTTTGTTGACGTTATGATGTCATGATTTTGTGCTTCACGGTGGGTTTTCGCTGATATGTAGAATGAATTTGAGTAGCTTTGATGGTGTTATTGATTAAAAATGAAGTTAGAAGGGATGGGAATAAAGAAAAAAAGTGAATGTTATAGCATTTTGATTCATTGATAATTGCTAATTCGGAACAAGTATTGATGTTGTTAAACACCATAGTATCATGACGGGTTGAAATTGGTAGGCAAACGGTAGTTCGGGTAGGCAAAAGTTTAGGAATGGTGTTTTGATGAATGTTTGAATGTATATGTGTTGAATATTTTCTAATTTATCGTGCTCGACTCAATTGTACCATTTGACCGGGGAATGCCCCGAAGCACTTGTATTATTTTATCCGGGGAATGCCCCGAGGTATCTTGTACTCGGAGGACGCTCGTGATCAAGGCCCGAGGCATCGGGTAAAGCTTTGGAGCATAGTTTAGGATTAATATAGGTTAGCGTAGGTTTATATTTTTGCATTTTTCTATTTCGGGATTGTATAATTGGACTAGACACTAATTTTGGATTTGTTTTGTTTCATGTGTTTGGATGGATTGTTTTATGTGTTTTTTGTGTGGTTTATACATTTGTAATGCCAAATTAGTCGATACCCTCCATCAGGCGACTGTGGTCAAACCACGGGATCGAGGGGTGCCTAACACCTTCCCCTTGGTCAACAGAATTCCTTAACCGGAATCTCTGTTCGCAAAACCAGTTTAAGAGTCAAATGGTTTCGAAAAGGATTTTCTAAAGGTGACTTGGCACACCGAATTATGCCAAGTGGCGACTCTGAATAAAAAATGCAAATAATCCTTTTTCCGAAACAAATTCTCATTTTTTGTCACTTAAATAATAAAACCCTTTCGAACTTTAAAAATGTATTCCAATGTTTTGGAGTACGCGTAAAAAGGGGTGTGACAGCTCTGGCGACTCTGCTGGGGATGTTTCAGAATTCGAGCTTATTTTTTGAGTCGTATCGGCTTTGTTTGGCATTACAAGTGTATAAGCATTGTTTGTGATTATTGTTTTGTTATTGTTTTCACTTTTGTGCGTTTTCGTGCTCTTTGTTTATAGTATTTATCCTATGTGTTACCGCTTTATATCTGTCATCATGAGTCCATCCCCCCGGCCTTCTTTCTGCAACAAGTCTCGGAGCGCACGTCGTGCGCACGAAAATCTAGTTGAGTCACCTTTATTTTAGGGGGGGAGCCGTTGGATGTATGGAGTAGGTGGAAAGCAAAGCAGCCACTATCGACCATATGCTCCCCCGAACGGCCTTGTTAGTAAACCACAACGTAGGTCAGCCTTTAGGTCATTCTTATGTGCATCTTATTGAGACCTAGCGGGGCCTACACGGTCCTTTGTAGGAGACTCGCCTTTAAAGCATCCCTACGTGCTAACTGTTGCATATTTGAGGGTAACGTGGTCATTTGACAGACCGATTTGGGGAAAACATGTGTTAGAAGTAAAGTGTGAAAAAAAAAAAGAAAAAAAAAAGGAAAAAAAGTGAGTCGAAAAGAATGAATCAAAAGAAGTGTCGAAGTTTATTTTAGAGTTCTTTATGGCTTTTGTTCTTCACGATCCCAAAACTCAAAAAGATTTTTTTTACGTTTTTGCATTTATCTTCTCAAAGTACCGTAAGTTCAAGAAAAAAAAATTTGAATAAAAAAAAAGGGTTTTATTTGCTTTGTCTACTTATCTGTCGAAAACAAAATACCAAAAAGATTTTTTTTATAATTGGTGGTGTCAGTCTTAGTTGAAATGTCTAGTTGAAATCCAAAATGTTTTCACTCGTTTGTTTTTGGTTGTCTCTTAAGTTAGGGTCAATTTATTAGTTAATCGTTAAGTGTCCAATCTGGACGAACTACGCATACCTGATTTCCGTCCCTCGGGGCGGGATACGTAGGCAACCCTCGGTGGGTCCGGTAACCTTTATTTTGGTCTTCATTTTAGTCTTAGGCTAGGTCTTTTACTCCGTAACCTAGAGTTGTTAGCCAAGTAGGCTGATTTTATTCAGCATTACTGTTCGGCGATTTGGAGTCATGAAGCGGTCTGTCCCATCGACGTATGTCCGCATCAAATTCCCGTTGGTTGGGAACCTTTTGCTCTTATCAAATTTTGAGACAATTTCTTATCTGCTACTACAGGATGGACCTGTCCACAAAGTCTAGAGTCCTTATGGTTGTCAAGGTACCCAAAAAGTTGATCAAGTGGTGGGGCACGTTCAATTACTCCGAAAAACACGAAGTGAGGAAAGTGTTAGGCAATCTTGTAACACTCATGGATCTCACGCCTCGTCCGGATTTAATAGAAGCTGCGTTGACTTTCTGGGATCCAAATAATTTGGTGTTTAGGTTCGGAAGTTGTGAATTGACTCCTACTCTGGCAGAAATATCTTGTTTGTTTCGGTTGACTTACATGGACCAACAGATGATTTTAGCCCGCAATCATACTCGTAAGAAATTCCTTCGACTCTGTGGATTAAAAGATAACAAGCATCTGGGATGTCTCAAACAATCTTGGATTTCCTTGGACTATTTGTTTGCTAGATTTGGGTCTTTAGAGGGTTTCGACTGTTTTTGGGATGAATTCTGTACTACCAAAAAAATCTGGGAACAACGTCGTCTGGAGGTTTTCTGTCTGGCTTTGTTGGGTATCTTAGTGTTTCCGTTAGATGAGAGGTGTATCAATACTCGTCTACAATCAGTGGTGATAGCTTTATTCAAGAAAAAAGATGAGGTCACCATTGTACTAATGATCCTAACAGAAATATATAAGGCTTTAACTGAAGTAAAAGGAGGGGTACGATTTTTTGAGGGGAGTAATCTGATATTGCAGTTGTGGATGATGGAGCACTTGCATACGCCTTCTTTGATTAGAGAAGATGTGATCGACCGTTGTCTGAATGATCGAGTGCAAGCCATGCAAGAAAGAATGCGTTTTGACAAATTTTCTTTTCCTATTGGAGTCGATTCTTGGATCGAATTTCTCGGATCAAGAACTCCAAACAACATTCTTTGGTGCTATATGTGGTTTTGTCCTAAGAAAATCTTGATTGGATCTCAAATGCAACTCTTTCTAGTTTTGATAGGACTTAACTGCACTAGGCCTTACAGTCCAAGAAGGGTGATGCGTCAGTTGGGTAGAATGCAAGACGTCCCCCCAATAATTGACCTTCTAAAGGATGTAGAGTACTTTAAAGACCAAGCCGTAGGGGAAAGCAAATATGAGCAATTCTGGAATAACGCGATAAAGTTGGGTGTCGATACTTTCGAGGAAAATCCAGGATGCACTCAAAACTATGAAATCTGGCTACAATCTATGCCCCGTGGCATTAGTAGACCCTTACCAGCCCAACTTAGAGGGCGAATACGGGAAGCAATCATGGTAGAAGATGATGAGCAGGAAGACCCGGGTGTCAAGGTGGAGTTTTTGAGAGTTCAGTTATCGCGTTTGATCACAACTATGGATGGGTGTCAGAGAAACCTTTGCGGGTGTACTCTCCAAGAGGCGGGGATACGGGCAAGAAATTTGTTTCCGGGTATCAAAACGTCGTTGCAGGACATGTTGCAAAGTCTAAGTGGAAAAATGGGGACTTCACAGATGGGCTCATCTCAGCCGGGGACATCACACAGAGCACCAGTTTGAAAGAACTTGCCTTATCTTTATGTAGTTTGAGTCTTTTATGTTTCTGTCATTGTAGGTTGGTGTCTGTGTTAAGTCGGAGTTAAGTTGTTTTTTATATTCGGGTATTTATTGCACGCATATCGTTAGGGGTTTAAAGTGTTTTTTTTTTGTATTTGTTGTTTAGTTTTAAAGTGGTCCTAAATTCGTTGTATGTTTTGCTATCTTTCATCGAAATGTTAAAAAAAAAAAAAAACCCTTCAATTGTATAATGTTTATGCATAAGCTGCCCGAACTACGCAAGATCTGATTCATGTACAACATGATACGTAGGCAGCCTACTTTTGGGTTCGATCTAATCATTTTGTTTCGTTGTTTTTCGTTATTTTTCCTCTTTTAAGGAAAACAAAAGCCATAAAGAATGATAAAATAAAGGTATATAACGTGAGGAAAAGAGCGGATATTGATAAAAAAAAATAGTAATAGGTGTAGATAAAAAAAAAAGTGTGTAAATAAAAATCGGGATGATGTTGAAATGACCTCGCTACCCTCAAAAGCTGGTAGAAATGAACATGAACTTAGGGCAATTTTACCAATGTGATTCCCATGCTTTTGGTATACCCTAATCCTAACGGATGTCGTCTTTGATGAGCATGTTCTTTCAGATAAAAGTGGTAGGTTTGCAGCACTCTGGCTAGTCACCCATACTTCACTAGATCCAAAGCAAAGCTCGCAATGGCTAGCAGGGAGATTGAAAATTCGCTCATTGACCCGGATCAGGATCACAGGGAAGAAAGTTCAGAACACAATGATGAGGTAGTAAGGCTCAGGCAACAATTGATAGATTTGCACCGGGCATGGGCCAGCGGAATGCCTCCTCCTCCGCTCCCTGAAGGTCTTGGGAATATCTCTAATTGCCCACCGCTCTCTCAAGCACAATTCTCTGCTCCTACTGAGTCACCTGAGCACGCGCCAGGATTCACTCCGCGACATTATTATCCGGGCAATTCTGGTGTGCCCTTGGCAGCTCCCCAATCAAGACCAGCTGCTCAGCCAGCGCCACCGATCACACCGGTATTCGTGGCCCCGCCACCACAAGAAACTCCCATATATGCTGTGCGTCCCACAATGAGGCTTCCTCGGTCTTCCAGTGAGACAGCACTGAAGGTTTCAGATGGTCAGTATTATGCTACGGAGCCTACTCTGCAATTGAATGAACCGTATGGGTACACTCAGCCGCCTACATTTCCATTTGATACGGAGAAACCTGTCGCAACGGAGGAACAGGATGTCATAGCCCGGAAACTGAAGAGTTTGGAACAAGCTATGAGGAATTTGCAAGGAATCGGAGATTATAGAAGTGTTTCCTATAAAGACCTGTGCATGTTTCCTGACATCAACCTGCCTCCCGGTTTTAAGATGCCTAAGTTCGAGAAGTACGCAGGACACGGTGATCCTGTTGCTCACTTGAGACGTTATTGCAACCAGTTGAGGGCTGCAGGAGGAAAGGAAGAACTACTCATGGCCTTCTTTGGCGAGAGTCTTTCAGATCTGGCTTCAGAATGGTTCATCGATCGGGATATCGATAAATGGAACAGTTGGGATGATTTGGCTTCTGAATTTGTTCAACATTTTCAGTACAACATCGATTTGATTCCGGACGAAAAATCCTTGGTCAACATGAAGAAAAAGAGCACTGAAGGTTTTAGGGAATACGCTATAAGGTGGCGTGAACAGGCCGCTCGGGTAAAGCCTCCAATGAAGGAAAGTAAGTTGGTAGAAGTTTTCATTCAGGCGCAGGATGAAACCTATTTTCAACATTTACTTCCGGCAATGGGAAAGTCTTTTATGGAAGTCCTCAAAATGGGGGAGATGATAGAGGACGGGATTAAGACCGGTCGAATAGTGAGTTTTGCTGCATTAAAAGCTACCACACAAGCGATTCAAGGTGGATCTGGCGCATTTGGAGGAAAAAAGAAGAAAGAGGATGTTGCGACTGTCGTAGCCGGAACCCATACTTATCCTAAAAGGCCACCTCGCCCCTATCCCCAATCCCAAGCCCAAGTCTACGCCCAAGCTCCATATATTCCTCCCCACCATTACTACCCTCCACAAAATCCTTTATATTCCATTCCACCACCCCCTTACCCAGTATATAGTGTGCAACCATATGCCCAAACCCCTTCTTACCCGCAGTGGCGCGCGCAAACTTCACAAAATCGCCCATTCGCTCCACCAAATTACCAAAACCCCCCCAGACCCAGTTTTCAGCCTAGGCCCGAGTATAAGCAGGAGAAAACGGTCAAAAATCAATTCACACCTCTTGGGGAGTCATATGCTAGCTTGTTTGATAGGTTGAAGAAGTTGAAGGTTTTAAGCCCAATTCAAGGAAGGCTTTCAAATCCACCACCAAGGAATCTCGATTATTCTTTAAGGTGTGCGTACTGTTCTGATATGCCAGGCCATGATATTGAGAAATGCTGGCATTTGAAGAGAGCTGTCCAAGATTTGATTGACACAAATC
Source organism: Capsicum pubescens (assembly GCA_030864215.1). Classification (NCBI taxonomy): domain Eukaryota; kingdom Viridiplantae; phylum Streptophyta; class Magnoliopsida; order Solanales; family Solanaceae; genus Capsicum; species Capsicum pubescens. The sequence continues at coordinate 294,010,403 of CM061549.1, forward strand.
AGATGTTGGTCCAAGCCCCGGAGGGTCCAAACATTAACCAGAATCCGCTGCCAACCCATGCTGAAGCCAATATGTTAGAATTGATATATGATGGGAAAGAGTCTTCGAGGGGTTATAAGCCTATTGTCAAGATACACACCACTGAGGAGAAATCGGTGAATGTAGCGGAGTCTTTGAAAGTAATGTCATTGAGCCAGGAAGGAATGAGGGAGGATAAATCCCGAGAAAGCACAAAGAAGCCCCTGATCACAGTACAAGGCGCCGGAAGGTATGGTGATTCGAGTCAGGATAAACCTAAGTTGACAGTGGTGGGAGCTTTGAGTCAGCCTATCTTGACGGTGAAAGGAGCACTGGCAGCGCCTATTGTCCTCAAACCAGTGACCCAACCTCCGATAGTTGATATGAAAAGGATTCCCTGGAATTATGGGCGGACTGTGATGACCTATCACGGGAAAGAAGTTGTGGAAGATGTAGATGAGGTAGGAGGTTTGACCAGGTCAGGAAGATGCTTCGTGCCTGAAAGCTTAAGAAAGTCTAAGCCAACGGTGAGTGAACCGTCGTCTATCAAAAAGCCTATCACTGAGGAGGAAGCCGAAGATTTTTTGAAAAAGATGAAATTGCCAGAGTATTCAGTATTAGACCAGTTGAAGAAAACCCCTGCTCAAATTTCCCTTTTATCTTTATTGTTGCACTCCGAAGAGCATCGTGATGTTTTGCTGAAGGTATTGAATGAAGCATATGTTCCAAGGGAGATTACAATCAACCAGGTTGAGAAAATGGTGGGAAAAATCTTTGAGGTCAATCGGATCAGCTTTTCTGATGATGAATTGCCTGTTGAAGGTACAGGGCATAATCGAGGTCTTTACCTTACAGTGAAGTGTGAGGATTTCTACGTCACTCATGTTATGATTGATGGAGGTTCAGGTGCAAATATTTGCCCTATTTCTACTTTGCAAAAGCTAAATGTTGGTGCTGATAGGATCAAGCCCAACAATGTATGTGTTAGGGCTTTCGATGGTGCAAAGTCAAATTCTATTGGCGAAATAGAACTAATGTTGACCATAGGGCCTGTAGAGTTTGCCATAGAGTTTCAGGTATTGAACGTAGAATCCTCTTACAATCTGTTGTTGGGAAGGCCCTGGATCCACAAGGCCAAGGCGGTTGCATCCACGCTGCACCAAATGATTAAGTTTGAGCATGACAGGCAAGAAGTAGTTATTCATGGTGAAGGAGATTTATCGGCCTACGAAGATTCTCCCTTGTCCTTTATTGAAGCAAATAACGTAGAGGAGACATTCGTCTATCAAATTTTTGATACAGTGCCAGTGAGTCGTATCCCTGAGTGGCAAGCTATACCGGGACCGCAATTGTCTTCTGCATCTATCATGATGGTGAGTGAACTTTGGAAATACGGATTTGAACCAGGAAAAGGTTTGGGAGCATCTCTGCATGGTATAGTTCATCCCATATGTCCGAGTGAGAACGTGGGCACGTTTGGTCTGGGATTTGAGCCTACAGCTGAAGATCTGAAGAAAATCAGGGGAAGGAAGAAGGAAATATGGTCCCTCCCTCGCCCAATGCCACTACTCAGTGAGTCATTTGTTAAGAGCGATGTCGCGAAGCATGTGGAATCTGAAGTTGAATTGGTGGGTGACCTCCAGAACTTTTTTATTGAAGTTGATATGGTTGAAGCAGGAGAAGGTACCAGTATGGCAGATGTGCAATTCATAGGTCCAGCGGTCCGGCTCAATAATTGGGAAGTCACTCCTCTCCCCGTCAGGAGGGAGTTTTGGTAGTTTATTTTGTTTTCCTTTTTGTTTATCCGAGTTATTTCAGGGTTGTAATTCGGATTTTAGTTTGTTTATGTTATATTGGTGTCTGTGTTTAAACCCTTCTATCTTTTATTTAATGAAATGCAATGTCCCTTTTGTTTTGTGTCTAATATAGTTTTTTTTTTTTTTTTTTTACACAGTTCTCTTTATGCTGATTCTAATGACATGACATGCATGCGGACTTTTCAGCCTGGTCTTAAAATCCAAAATAATCCAGATGTAATGGAGCAGGATGAGGAATATGATGAAAAAGAAGCATTAGAAGAAATAAGCAAAGGGTTGGAACAATTTGAAGACAAACCGAATCCTAATTTGAATGAAACTAAGCCAATAAATCTAGGGGATCAAGAAGATGTTAGGGAAACTAAAATCAGTGTACATGTTTTGCCCCAGCTAAAGGATGAAATGATTCAAACGTTAATGGATTATAAGGATGTTTTTGCATGGTCTTATGATGATATGCCTGGTTTAAGCACTGAATTAGTGTCTCACAAATTGCCAACGGATCCCGCATTCCCTCCTGTCAAACAGAAGTTGAGGAAGTTTAAAACAGATGTAAGTATTAAAATCAAAGAGGAAATCATGAAACAACTTGAAGCCAAAGTAATTCGAGTGGCTCGTTATCCCATGTGGTTATCCAATGTTGTTCCCGTGCCAAAGAAAGATGGCAAAATTCGAGTGTGTGTTGATTACCGCGATTTGAACAGGGCAAGTCCAAAAGATGATTTTCCACTGCCCAACATCCATATTTTGCTAGACAACTGTGCTAAACACGAGGTTGCCTCTTTTGTGGATTGCTATGCCGGATATCACCAGATCATTATGGATGATGAAGATGCGGAGAAGACATCTTTTATCACACCATGGGGAACTTATTGTTATCGGGTGATGCCGTTCGGTTTGAAGAATGCTGGAGCAACATACATGAGAGCCATGACCACTATGTTTCATGACATGATGCATAAGGAGATTGAGGTTTACGTGGATGATGTGATTATTAAGTCAAAAAGTCAGGCTGACCATGTAAAAGACTTGAGAAAGTTCTTTGAAAGACTTCGCAGGTATAACCTCAAACTCAACCCGGCAAAATGTGTATTTGGAGTTCCATCTGGAAAGCTGTTGGGGTTTGTAGTCAGCCGTCGGGGAATTGAATTAGATCCCTCGAAAATCAAAGCCATTCAGGATTTGCCCCCGCCCAAGAATAAAACGGAGGTAATGAGTTTGCTTGGTAGACTGAACTACATTAGCAGGTTTATTGCTCAACTCACAACCACTTGTGAGCCCATATTCAAGTTGCTGAAAAAGAGTGCTGTGGTAAAATGGACTGAAGAATGTCAGGAAGCGTTCGAGCGAATCAAAAGATATTTGTCAAATCCGCCCGTGTTGGTACCCCCGGAGCCTGGTAGGCCTTTGATCTTATACTTGTCAGTCATGGACAATTCTTTCGGGTGTGTCCTGGGGCAACATGATGTCACAGGCAAAAAAGAGCAGGCTATTTACTATCTTAGCAAGAAGTTCACCACTTATGAGGCCAGGTATACTCTTCTTGAAAGGACGTGTTGTGCCCTAACTTGGATAGCACAGAAGTTGAAGCACTATCTCTCATCCTATACTACTTATCTCATCTCCCGCATGGATCCTTTGAAGTATATCTTTCAGAAGCCTATGCCGACAGGTCGATTGGCAAAGTTGCAAATTTTGCTTACCGAGTTCGACATCGTATATGTGACTCGAACCGCCATGAAAGCCCAAGCCTTGGCAGATCATCTTGCTGAGAATCCCATCGATGAAGAGTACGAGCCATTAAAGACATATTTTCCTGACGAAGAAGTGTCGTGTGTCGATGAAGTCGTTATAGATGTTGATCCAGGTTGGAGGTTATTCTTCGATGGAGCTGTCAATATGAAAGGAGTCGGAATAGGTGCGGTTCTTGTCTCTGAATCGGGACAACATTTCCCGGTAACAGCACAACTTCGATTCTACTGTACTAACAATATGGCAGAGTATGAAGCCTGCATCCTTGGTTTGAGGTTAGCTGTTGATATGGGAGTCCAAGAATTATTGGTGTTGGGAGATTCGGATTTACTCGTCCATCAAATTCAAGGCGATTGGGAGACGCGAGATTTGAAGCTCATCCCGTATCGACAATGTTTGCAGGAGCTATGCCGACGATTTGTGTTAGTAAAATTTAGGCATATTCCAAGGATTCGTAATGAAATTGCTGATGCGTTGGCCACTTTGTCTTCAATGCTCCAGCATCCTGACAAAGCCTACATCGATCCAGTGCATGTACAGAGTCGTGATCAGCATGCTTACTGCAATGTGGTTGAAGAAGAGCTCGATGGAGAACCTTGGTTCTTGGATATCAAGTGGTACATTCAATCAGGAGAATACCCAACATATGCCACCAACGATCAAAAGAGGACTCTTAGGCGTTTGGCTAGTGGATTTTTCTTGAGCGGGGGAATCTTGTATAAGAGGACCCCAGATCTGGGACTTCTAAGGTGTGTAGATGCAAAAGAAGCCTCGGCAATCATGGTTGAAATACACTCTGGAGTATGCGGGTCGCATATGAACGGTCACGTCTTGTCAAAGAAGATTCTTCGAGCAGGTTATTACTGGCTTACTATGGAGAGGGATTCTATTCAGTTTGTTCGAAAGTGTCATCAATGTCAGGTGCACGGCGATCTGATACGTTCTTCTCCTGTTAAGTTGCATGCAATGGCCGCTCCATGGCCGTTCGTAGCTTGGGGAATGGATGTGATTGGACCGATTGAGCCGAAGGCATCAAATGGACATAGATTCATTTTGGTAGCCATTGACTACTTCACAAAGTGGGTGGAAGCAGTAACTTTCAAGTCGGTGACAAAGAAGGTTGTGGTAGATTTTGTTCATGCCAATATCATTTGTAGATTTGGAATTCCTAAGATGATTATTACAGACAATGCTGCCAATCTCAATAGTCATTTGATGCAAGAAGTGTGTCAACAGTTTAAGATCGCACATCGAAATTCTACTCCATATCGCCCAAAGGCCAATGGTGCTGTAGAAGCCGCCAATAAAAATATAAAAAAGATACTGCGAAAAATGGTACAAGGTTCTAGACAGTGGCATGAAAAGTTGCCGTTTGCATTGCTAGGTTATCGCACCACTGTTCGCACTTCAACAGGGGCAACTCCATATTTACTAGTGTATGGGACAGAAGCAGTCATCCCTGCAGAAGTTGAAATTCCTTCTCTTCGGTTCATTGTAGAAGCAGAGATCGATGACGACGAATGGGTAAAAGCCCGACTGGAACATTTGAGTTTGATCGAGGAAAAAAGGCTAACGTCCGTGTGTCATGGCCAGTTGTATCAAAAGAGGATGGCTCGTGCGTATAACAAAAAGGTCCGTCCCAGGAATTTTGAAGTTGGTCAGTTGGTATTAAGACGTATCCTTCCTCACCAGGTTGAAGCGAAGGGCAAGTTCTCCCCTAACTGGCAAGGTCCCTTCGTTGTGAAGAAAGTGTTACCCAATGGAGCCTTATATTTGACAGATATTGAAGGCAAAATGGCAGAAATGGCTATCAATGCTGATGCGGTCAAAAGATACTATGTATGATATTTGGTCCTTTGTTTGATTTTATTGCATGTTTAGTACTTACATTTTTGAAGATTGATATGACGAAGGCATTTTATTCTTCTGTCCAAACATTGTGTCATCCTTTGTTTACCCTTTTGAGCCTCGTTTATTTTTCTTTCATATCCGTCTTTTGGAATCAAAATAGAGTCAAAGATGAATGTCAAGAAAATAAGAATAAAAGAATGAGTTCGAAAAAAAAAAAATATATTTAAAATAAAAAAAATCAAAGCAAAGCAAAGGACAAGCAGATGGAACTACGTGCGACCTGATTCTCCTCTCTCAGGAGTGAGATACGTAGGCTGCCCTATTTCGGGCTCGGTCCAACCAAATAAAGATTTAAGATTCACCCAGTCAACAAAACTGGGGCATGAGTTAATGCATTTGTTTGAATCGATTCCAAAAGTTGTAAGTCCCACCCCCACTTCAAGTATCGTTTGAGCCTCTTACCATATTTTCTAACCTTGACCAAAATCCAAGTTACAACCAAAGAAAGTCCTTCAGATCAATTTTTGATAGTGTTAAGGCTAAGCATGCAATGGATATGACGATACATTGCGAAGTACCGCTTATCTCCCTCAGCATAAGAAATCAGGAAAGAAATACAAAAAAAATGAGAGAGTCTTATTGGTGAAAACCTTTGCAGGCACCATAAGGCGATGGTGAGTTGTGAGAAAATAAAATGAGAGAGTCTTATTGGTGAAAACCTTTTGCAGGCACCATAAGGCGGTGGTGAGTTGTGAGAAAACAAAAATGAGAGAGTCTTATTGGTGAAAACCCTCACGGGCACCGTAAGGCGATGGAGAGTTCAAGAGAAAAGCGAAAAGTGAGAAGAAAGAGATTTATTGGCAAAAGTATTTTAAGATGTCATCAATCGGATGTGATGTATGAGTCCAATAGATTTGAAGAAGCGGCTCAACGGCAAAGGCACAAACTCGACAACAAATGGGGAGTTTTGGATAGGAAGATCAGGCAGCTCAATCCTAAATGCATGTCATACTCATTGGAGTTGTTTGTCGTATTCAGATAAGTTTTCTTTTTGAATATGGGACATTTCCCTCTTTCTTTCATTTACATATTCATGTTTTTTTTTTTTTTTTTTTTTTTTTTTTTTTTATGTCATTTATCAAAATAAAAGTCACCATCATTTCTTTACATTTTAAGTCAAGTCTGTGTCAAAACAAGCAAGAAAGGATTTCAAAATTTACTATCAGTCTTTCCAATTATATGAGGAGAAGCCAAGGAACAACACAGAAAAGAAATATGATCGTAATTCAACACGAAGCAAAGGAAGTCTATCAACCGACAGGCTATTGGATTCGTAGAAGCATTTCAGATTTGGGAAAAGAGTGCACCTCAGGGGCATGGTAAAAATGGAAACCCATTGTTTGAGTCAGAACTCATTTCCCTCAATCTGGATCCAGGTCAATGATGCGGCAAGACACGACAAGTGTTAGCAATTTGGAACAAAGATGAAAGGAACGAGTGCTGGGCAGATACCTGAAAAGCCAAGATCTGCAAGCCACCACTAAGTTTTTAACTGACAAATTTTTCTTCGATTGAAACAGGGGCAAATTTGTTTCACTTGATTCAGCTACCATTGGAAATGCATATCCAGGGACTTTACTTTCTGTTCAGGACCCTCCTGAAAAATGGGACTTTACTTTCTGTTCAGGACCCTCCTGAAAAATGGGATTTTACTTTATGTTCAGGACCCTCCTGAAAAATGGGATTTAACTTTATGTTCAGGACCCTCCTGAAAAATGGGACTTTACTTTATGTTCAGGACCCTCCTGAAAAATGGGATTTTACTTTCTGTTCAGGACCCTCCTGAAAAATGGGATTTTACTTTCTGTTCAGGACCCTCCTGAAAAATGGGACTTTACTTTCTGTTCAGGACCCTCCTGAAAAATGGGACTTTACTTTATGTTCAGGACCCTCCTGAAAAATGGGATTTTACTTTCTGTTCAGGACCCTCCTGAAAAATGGGACTTTACTTTATGTTCAGGACCCTCCTGAAAAATGGGACTTTACTTTATGTTCAGGACCCTCCTGAAAAATGGGACTTTACTTTCTGTTCAGGACCCTCCTGAAAAATGGGATTTTACTTTATGTTCAGGACCCTCCTGAAAAATGGGACTTTACTTTCTGTTCAGGACCCTCCTGAAAAATGGGACTTTACTTTATGTTCAGGACCCTCCTGAAAAATGGGACTTTACTTTCTGTTCAGGACCCTCCTGAAAAATGGGATTTTACTTTATGTTCAGGACCCTCCTGAAAAATGGGACTTTACTTTCTGTTCAGGACCCTCCTGAAAAATGGGACTTTACTTTCTGTTCAGGACCCTCCTGAAAAATGGGACTTTACTTTATGTTCAGGACCCTCCTGAAAAATGGGACTTTACTTTCTGTTCAGGACCCTCCTGAAAAATGGGATTTTACTTTATGTTCAGGACCCTCCTGAAAAATGGGACTTTACTTTCTGTTCAGGACCCTCCTGAAAAATGGGACTTTACTTTCTGTTCAGGACCCCCCTGAAAAATGGGATTTTACTTTATGTTCAGGACCCTCCTGAAAAAAGGGGACTTTACTTTCTGTTCAGGACCCTCCTGAAGAATGGGATTTTACTTTCAGTTCAGGACCCTCCTGAAAAATGGGACTTTAGTTTTGTTTAGATATATTTTACTTTATGTTCAGGACCCTCCTGAAAAATGGGAATTTACTTTCTGTTCAGGACCCTCCCGGAAATGGGACAATGCTTTCAAAAAAATGAAATACTAATTATTTATAATTCTTGTTTGGGATAATTTTCTTCCTAGTTTTAATTTTGAGTTTCAGGAGCCCGCCTGAAGAACAGGGTGATGAAATAGCAAGGCAGGAGCCCGCCTGAAGAACAGGGTGATGAAATAGCAAGGCAGGAGCCCGCCTGAAGAACAGGGTGATGAAATAGCAAGGCAGGAGCCCGCCTGAAGAACAGGGTGATGAAATAACAAGGCAGGAGCCCGCCTGAAGAACAGGGTGATGAAATAGCAAGTTCGGAGCCCACCGGGAGAACAGAGTGAAGAAAATGAAAAGTCAAGCAACAAAGGGAATGAAATTGCAAGTCAGGAGCCCGCCTGGAGAACAGGGTGATGAAAGTCGAGTCAAGAACCAACAGAAGCTGTATAGATAGGATTTTTGTAATTTCACTTATGTTTTTACTTGTAATTTTCATTTTTGATGTAATAACAGAGCCGCAGACCGGAACCTCGACGGAGCCTCACTCGACTCTCCAACTCGGTATAGTCCATCTCCGTCCAATCCTTGGAGATACTTATCACTTGATCCCTTCATAACTTGGGTGGGTAGGCTTTCCTAATTCAAGACCCGGTAGTCCTTCGTTCTCCTGTTTCTTTCTTTGAATAATGGTCGGGACAAAATTCTATCTCGCTGTCTACTTCTTTGCCTGAAAACACTTCATGTTTACATTCAAAGGGGGCATGATGTAGACACCTAATTTCGTCCCTCCGCAATATCATTTTTACCCATTTTTTACCTTATCCTACCGTGTACCCTCAATCATGTAATTATCCCTCCACAAATGACAAAAATCAAAACCAACTCTAAACAAATCTTATCCCAAAATCCCCACATAATCCCAATTGATAACAAATTAACAACCTTCCCAATTAAAAGTGGACACCTAACCCTTATCCCTCCAATTAAAAAACATCACCTACCTACCCTACTCTAACAAACCCTATCCCTACCCCTACCCCTACCTCACTACCCTACCCCACTACCCCATCCTAATATATACACACATATACACGATTTTTTGAGGGGGATAGAGATCAGCAAAGGAGGACCCCTATTTTTTATTTTTTTTCTCTCCATATATTCATATACACAGAGAAGAGAGGCTGGATCTTGGATTTTTTTTTTTTTTTTCTTTTTCGTTCATCACTCACAATAGTCACACTCGCACAACCACATATGCATACATCCACATAAACGGAAACACAACAAAGAAACCTTACAATTTTCATTCTCTGGGACACCATTAAAGGTCCTGTTTCGTTCTTACTATCGTCATTCCTCACCGTCCATCACTGTACGCACACATATGCACACTTAATCGCACACCATACGTTGAAGAAATGGAATAGATCGAGAGGGTTTCAAGTCGTTGGTCACTGTTCCGGCAACTTAGCTCGCCGGAATCGACGTCAGACTCACCATCTAAGTCTGCTCCACCCTAAAATTCCCAAAATCCTTTTGGTCGTTTTGATTTCTAGATGAAATCCATCTGGAATCCGCTTTACTCCGGTCGATTTCTGTCACTGGTAACTCGTCGGAGTTCGGGGTTCGAATTTATACGCGCCCTCAGTTTTCTACCGTGAATTGGGCTGGAATTTTTGTTGTTAGCGTTCGGTTCTGAGTAAGTTGTTCTACTTCGAGACTTTTCATCAATTTTTTAAACCGATTTGAGTTGGGGTTTTGTCGTTGTTGCGGTTTTCTTGTCGTTCTTTCGGATTTTTCAGGGTTGAACTGATCTTGCGATAGTTTCAGCGCCTGTTTGATCGTTCATTTGCGATTGTCTTTTTTTTTTGGTTCATCGATCTTCGTACGGGTTTGAGGATTGATTTTCTATTTGTTTCAATCAGGCCCATCGGGGTCAATTACTGGGGCTGTCTGTTTCTCGATACCGAGTTTGTACTTCATCGCAGTTGACACTCCATTCGGGTTCTCAGATCTGATTTTCTTAAACATTATTATCGACGTAATCAATTATTCGAAGGGTGTATATTGAATACTTTCAGTCGCTTTGTGGATTGGATGTTAGAATTGGATTTCGGATTTCAATTTCTCAAATACTAAGTTGGACAGATTTGTCGTTGGGGCTTAAGTCGAGGTTGTCGGAGGCGGGTTTTCTTTATCTTGTTGAATAATATTGGTCAAAAAGCGGTTTAAGGTCCATCCCTCAACTCTATACTCTTGTTATTGTCTCAAAATGTGTTTAATTGTTGTGATTATGTGTGATGTGATCGTTAGTTGGTGAGTTTTGTTGACGTTATGATGTCATGATTTTGTGCTTCACGGTGGGTTTTCGCTGATATGTAGAATGAATTTGAGTAGCTTTGATGGTGTTATTGATTAAAAATGAAGTTAGAAGGGATGGGAATAAAGAAAAAAAGTGAACGTTATAGCATTTTGATTCATTGATAATTGCTAATTCGGAACAAGTATTGATGTTGTTAAACACCATAGTATCATGACGGGTTGAAATTGGTAGGCAAACGGTAGTTCGGGTAGGCAAAAGTTTAGGAATGGTGTTTTGATGAATGTTTGAATGTATATGTGTTGAATATTTTCTAATTTATCGTGCTCGACTCAATTGTACCATTTGACCGGGGAATGCCCCGAAGCACTTGTATTATTTTATCCGGGGAATGCCCCGAGGTATCTTGTACTCGGAGGACGCTCGTGATCAAGGCCCGAGGCATCGGGTAAAGCTTTGGAGCATAGTTTAGGATTAATATAGGTTAGCGTAGGTTTATATTTTTGCATTTTTCTATTTCGGGATTGTATAATTGGACTAGACACTAATTTTGGATTTGTTTTGTTTCATGTGTTTGGATGGATTGTTTTATGTGTTTTTTGTGTGGTTTATACATTTGTAATGCCAAATTAGTCGATACCCTCCATCAGGCGACTGTGGTCAAACCACGGGATCGAGGGGTGCCTAACACCTTCCCCTTGGTCAACAGAATTCCTTAACCGGAATCTCTGTTCGCAAAACCAGTTTAAGAGTCAAATGGTTTCGAAAAGGATTTTCTAAAGGTGACTTGGCACACCGAATTATGCCAAGTGGCGACTCTGAATAAAAAATGCAAATAATCCTTTTTCCGAAACAAATTCTCATTTTTTGTCACTTAAATAATAAAACCCTTTCGAACTTTAAAAATGTATTCCAATGTTTTGGAGTACGCGTAAAAAGGGGTGTGACATTAAATACACTCGATTTATCTCTAGTATCTTTTTGCAAAATCTCAACAATAATTAATCAAAAACAGTTTATCTTCATCATGATATTAAGTTAAAAGTGGAGCTATATATACTCTTTTACTAATTCAAGTCCAATAATCACTTTAGTTTAGTTTGATGCATTGACTTAGTAATAATATTTAGACTTATTAGGTGTTTATATCATCAATATTTAATCTCATAAAAATAATAATTTACCTATTATTACAAATTAAAAGTCACTATATATAGTGTAAGAATTTTTTTTTATGTTGTCAGTATCATCACTTGAAAAATATTATTTTTAGTTCAGCTAGATTCTAAAACTAGTAGTAATTTCTAGTAATTAGCCAATTAGGTTTCACATTTTATATTCCTTGAAGTCCTAATTATTTAACGAAAGCTCTATTATTAAGACTTTCTTTTTGATGAGTTTACGAGTTATTACTCATAAATGAAAGTATTTAATATGCTCATTTTTTCTCATATTTTTGGTTCTTGATTAGACTGCTATAATTTTTGTTGTATAATACTCGTTATTTCGCATTGTTTTGTTGTTGTTATTGCTCTCATATTGTATTCCGGTTTGCAAATTATTTGGTAGGCTTTATTTAAACTAAGGATGTATTGGAAATTGTTTTTCGATCTCTATGAAATATGGGTAAGATCTATGCATACTATATCTTCACCATACTTCACCTGTGGAATTACACAAAGGTATTTTTAATCAATGGGTGACAATTGAATAACATGCTATTATTGACTCATAAATATTGAAAAATATAGTAACATCCACTACACACATAAAATCAAAGAAACAATAGCATGCACGATATGGTGAAGTTGAACTAGTGATTATTTTATCAACGTGTTAATTTATCAATTTGAATTATGTCTCATCGACTATTTAAATAATGCCTTGTAATTATGATAATCCAAGATACGGAGTATATGTGTTAGGTTTTTAAGAGCTGTGAATGAAAAATGGATAGATATTTTTTTGAAAAAACACCAAGAAAAAAGTTGTAATTTGAATAGGCACATATGTTCACTTTGAATTGTTATGACCTTTCCGATAAATTATGACTTTTTCGAAAAGTTACACTTTTCTCGAAGGATTGCAACTTCACGAAGAGTTGTATCTTTTCGAAAAGGTGTGCCTTTTTGAACCAGAAGTTGAACTAATGAAACCACATGCACGATACAGTGAAGTTGAACTAATGATCCGTTTATTCAACGTGTTAATATAACAATTTGAACTATATCTCATCGGCCAATTAAATAATGCTTTGTAATTATGACAATCCAAGATAGAAATGTTGGGTGTTTAAGAGGTTTGAATGGAGAATGAATAGGTATTTTTCCAAAAAGACACAAAGAGAAATGATGAAATTTGAATAGGCACTTGTTCACTTTGGATTATTGTGACCTTTTCAAAAGAATGTAACTTTTCTGAAGAATTGCATCTTTACAAATAGTTGCATCTTTTCAAAGAGGTGCACCTTTCCGAATCATTGTTACTTTTCTGAAACAACAAATTGATGGCTATACATATATATACACTTTTTGGATGATTGTGACTTTTCCGAAAAGTTACACCTTTATGAAGAGTTGCATCGTTTCAAAGAGGTGCACTTTTTTGAACAATCGCTTCTCTTCTGAAGCAACACCTTTGCTGGCTACATATACCTATTGAATCCTCAAATTTTCCATACAAATGTTGTGTGATTTACTACCGTTGATTGAGTTCGTCGTTCATGGCCCTATTCTTCTAGCAATGTCCTAGTCTTCGTTTCTCTTAGAAAAGAAAGGAAAATGTTCTGTTTATAGGCCAAACTAGATATTTTACGTCCACGTAATTGTTTAAAAAATGGAAATTTATGTTTGCCAAAGTTTAGTATGAACAAATTGAGCAGTTGCATTCATATCATCACATTTTGAGTCGAGGGTCTATCGGAAACCTCATTACTAAAAGTGTAAAGGTAATCGTACATTTTACCCTCCCCGGAAGTTCAACTTCTGGGATAACACTGGTTCTGTTGTTGTTGTTATTCATATAATCACCTTCTGTATTCCCAAATTGAGTATGAACAAATCTACATTATGTATCCAATCCAAGTTGATAAAAAGGGCAAAAGAACAAACGGAACACAACATTTTACAAGAGCCTCTAAAAGTTAGAAGGAATGTTCGACAGATTTAAAACTGCCACATACATTATATTCAAGCGAAAATCGCAAGAAAATAGATTTGAACTAATAACTAAAAATCTAGAGCTCAATGTTCTCGCTTTTCCCGGTCAACCATTTTGGCCGCTGAAAAAAAAAAAATTAATCATTTACTGTCAAAAATGTTTTGCTTGAAGTGTGGAAGACTACAGTGAAAGCGAGCTTTTGGCGTAGCATGCTTTATTCTGATCCACAACTTCCTCGGAATGTATAAATCACCTTAAAGGCTAAAGCAACTAGCATACCTCGCGATGGAGAAATACTTGGATCGGGTTAGCTGACTATGTCTGTATGACTCTGCAACTTCTCTCGGTATACCAAGACCAGACAGATATAGAACATAGTCGCAGACACAATAGATACACCAAGGCAGACACAAACGGTTGTATCACAAACGTATAAGAACCTGAACAAAGAATGACACACTCTTAATAAAGCAAAACATATACACATGTATCCTGATTCAACTTTTTGGTGACACTTACTTGGGAGAAAATACGCTCCAAACGAATAAATGATTTCTCATTAGCAGCAACACAATTGTGTAAGCTATCAAAAGAATGGAACTCAAACCCAACGGAACCAGACAAGGAAAACCAAGTGTCCTCTTGAGCAACGAGTCAATGTTGCCGTCCTGGGAAATTATGAAACCACTTGTGTCCTTCACAGAATTGTACATCACCATGCTAAGGAGGTATAACATTGGTGAAGCATATGTAATGATGAACATTAAGACGCCAGAAAGTACAGTTGAGTGGTTCAAGACACCCTGGCAATCAAATCAACGGGGAACATCAGATTCTATATGGATATTTTCAGTATGAAGCATACAGAAACTTTAGCATGAAACACACTACTAGAGATTTTGTGCAAGAGACTTACAATAAAAGCCCCAGCAACATCGATTGTAGCTAGGGTGTTGGTGTTGCCGAGACCAAAATGGCCTGCCATTCCCATATAATAAAGTGCAGCTACCTGACACGGGAAAAGGAGAAAAATAAGACTCGTGAAACTATGGAGTTGATGTTACCATCATCTGAGGAAAGGATATTTTTCCTGCATTAGTACAAAACCAAACCGAGAATGAACGAGCACCCAAGGGTGTGGCCTAGTGGACTCGTGGGAGGTGGCAGGTATCTAGTGGATTTAGTCGAGGTGCACAAAAGCTGGTCCCGAAACCATGGATTTCGAAAAACAAATTGAGGATGAAAGAAGATATTTGTTGAATTTCGTAGTATGGAGACTACAAGCATCATCGTGGTCATTTTCATCAAATGAAATTTGCCGCCTTCTTTTCTCTCCTTTTTTTTCTTTTTGGGAAATATTTTATTTGGTAATATTGAGTGTTGTTTTCCTTTCTTTTCTTTTAGGCATATGGTCATTTTCATCAAATGAAGATGCGTAACACCCCGTAAATTTTTTCGTACACTTATCGCGATTATATGGAGTCCTAAAGGCTTGCGTATGGGTTAAATTAAGTTTATGGTGTTCGGAAGTATCCCGTCAATAGTTGTATGTGTAGGTATTGAAATAAGCTTTCCAAAGATATAAAGTTTGCCCAAAACAGAGGAGTATTTCATATAAGCGAGCACATTCGAAATTTCGAAACGGTGGCCGGGAAGCCTGTGAACAGTAAATCAGAAGGAAAATTACTGCACGTAGGCAATTTTTTTTTTTTGGATCAACTTTAGACGATCATAACTCCTTGTACAAAAAGAACTGTGTGAGCTGCTTTATATCGACGAAAATATCCGAGAGTCTTCTTTCTGATGAAATTGGTTTCATCCAAATCCAATGTCTGAGTAAGGAGATATACCCGTTTTACTACAGCCTATAAAAAAAAAATAGAATTTTGGGACAGATTTTTGGGTCAACTTTAAATGACCATAACTCCTTGTAAAGGAAGAACTGGGTGTTATACTTTATATGAAAATGAAATACCTTTGAATTATCTTTCCAATCAAATTGGTTTCACCCAAATACGATACCGGAGCAAAGAGTTATGATCGATTTACTTCAGCCTGTCAAAACTGTCCACTGGGGACAGATTCGGATTTATTTAAATTTTTAGGGCAAAATGGTCATTTTCTATTACCTCTTGGACGAAAATTGGTCTCTATAAACATAAACTTAGCCTCATATATATCATATATCATCCGATTATTAAGAGAAGGTGAAACTCTATCCTAATTTCAACTTCAAATATTTTGTGATTCAACCGTAGAAAATTCGAATTGGTTCCGTAGTTGTGTTCACCATCTCGAAAGCTTCGAGAAGCACCCCATGGTTATGTAAGGAGGATTCTAAATACAATAGTTCATTGTTAAGGTATGAATATTGTTTATTCTTGATTCTTATCCATGAATAAGTATCGATAAAGGATTATGAGTATTGTCTTGATGTTGGAAGATAACTAGAAATATAGTTATGAATTGTTTTGTATAAATTGTTAGTAGTAAATTATGGAAGTTGTTGTATTGGATTATGGAGGATGAATTGTGGTGATATATCATTATATTAGTGGTTATGTATGCCTAGTGATCATGTTGGTATTGGATGGTGATTAAGAGGGGAAATAAAGGCTAAGAGTGATGTTGAGGGATATTGCATGAAAATGCATGATATGTGAATGTAATAAGAGTATAAGAGGATGTATGAAGCACTGTTATTGATGAGTTAAAGGATTACTTCCTAGACATTATTTGGTGAAGTTAATACCTAAATGGTAAGGTTTGGTTGCTAATACTAGTTTGCCACAAATGACTTATTGTAGATAAGTGTTCGAAGAGTACGGGAAGTCAAGTTGGACTTGTATTGAAGTGGTTATATCAAGGTATGTAAGACATACTCTATCTAATCTTTGGCATGAATAATGACCCATGGAACTCTTTCCAACATTGTCCTACGACACATGACACATAATAACATAATATGATCTTCGACACTACCAATTGAACTTGTTTTCACTTTTAAGATGTCCGGCTAGTCAAAAAAATGTCCATATACTATTGTTGACTCCGAAATGGTTTAATGAAGTATCCATGATTCTCTACTTCATTTTCATGATATTGATTACCTATTTACACGTTTTTCCTTTTGAGGTATCATGGTTTCAAGTTCCATAAGGTGTGACCACAAAGTAACCAATCTCAAAGATTAATTGAATTAAGAAATGGAATGTCTTTATTTTAAATTGATGATATGATGTATTGTATTAGTACCACTGATCAGTTGGCCATTGTATTATAAAGATTATGTATATATGCTATTCCAGGGGTGGTCCCTGATATATTGTATTAGTACCACTGATCAGTTGACCATTGTATGACATATGTTATGTATTGATAAGGAATACGGGAAGTAATGATATGAAAGTAATGTGCAGGTATCCCATCAGCTCTTTTAAGTGTGGTCTACTCATACTGTTTATTCACTGGTATCTGGGTTCTGTTGATCTTTTGTATCTCATCTTGATACTCACTGCCTTACATACTCAGTACATATTTCCGTACTGACGTCCTTCGCGGGGGGACCTGTATTCATGCCTGCAGGAACAGGTACTTCAGGTCGTACACCTCCGCAGTAAGAGCCAGGACATTCTGTTGATAATGGTGAGCTCCAGTTGTTTCGGGGCATCCCAAGTCGTTTCTATATGTATTTTTGGTATTTGTATAAAAGTCTTTTGTGGGCGGGAGTTTGTCCCGACCCTAACTCAGTTGTGTATCTATGTAGAGGCTTTTGTAGGCATATTGTACAGCCATAGGAGTGTTTGGTTGATAGACGTGATGGCTCTGACGGCCAATTACTGTTTATATAGATATGCGTGTCTGCTGGGCTGATACAGGTACTGTTTTCTTCTATTTACAACGAAGTGCTGCCCAAATTTCTAATTTTCATAAGTAATGTAAATGTGAAAGTATAGGTTATGAACGGGTTCTCCCGGGCCTCCTCGGCTACGGGTGCCAGTCTGCTCCAATGGGATTTGGGGCGTGACAATAACCACAAGGGTTGGTGTGGTGGTTCAGCACCTCACCCCTTAAGCAAGAAGTTGGGGGTTCGATCCCCACCTCTGGTGAATGGAGAAAACTCTGCGGCCAGTTCCCTACCGCTTTGTGCGCTGACCATGGAACGGAGGATTAGTCTCAACTCAGTCTCCTCATATATAGTTGAGTCTATGAGCTCTTAATTTTAATGCATATGTAGTACTGTGTACGTACTTTCTCGTCATTGTGTTTTTTATTTGAATTTTTGTGTTAACTGATTTCCAACAACACGAGCTCTAGCAAGTGTATGTATCATGCAGCCAAGCAGCAAGTAGTGCTAAGTGAACATTAGAACAATAACAATATACCCAATGTAAATTCATTTAATCCCGCTAGCGGGTTCTGGAAAGGGTGGTGTGTTTACAGTCTTAAGCCTACCTTGAAAAGGTAGAAAAGTTATTTCCGATAGATCCCGGGCTCAAGTAAATCACATAGCAAAGTGGACAAATTATCTTCTTCAATGCATGCATCTTAAAGCAGTGTAGAAAATCCAAGTGAAGGAAATAAGGACAAGAACCTCAACATTGTTCTTAGGTGGCAAAAGATAACAAAAAGGCCACCAACTGCAACAGAAGCTGAGTCTTGGCAAATCTTGTGACTTTGAAGCTCATTCAAACAAGAATATTTTTTTCGCGTAATCGTGGTGTTAAGGCCAGCTTGTAAGCACTCGTCTAATTCTACAAGGTACATGCAATCTCACACAAGGACGTAACTCTATCCATTGAGTCTTTGGCTGATCATTTATGACAATTAATCATTAAGTAGAGAAGCAAATGCTGCAGCAGTGAAACAGAAAGGATAGCAGACAAAAAAGGTAAACAACAAAGTTACTACTTTGAAGTCCACAGTATTCAACAGAAAGTGAACAATGTTGACTTGAAAAAATCGCAGAGCCTATCATTGGTTTCAAGTCCTTTTCAACATAGTTTAATGGAAGCGATGATAAGCTATCACACAACATATCCAGTTCCACACATAACCGATCGACGAAGGATGGAATGTACGGAAACCTTATCCTACCTCCATGGGGTAGAGAGATTATTTCCGAAAAAAACCCCGAACTCAGCATAAATATTACACAAAACAGGAGAGTAGAAAAGCTGAGAAATATAAACAGCAAAAATAGTAAAAATAACTAAAAAGCTGCTCATGTTACTCAACAATAATGAAAATTACAAAGTTTCATGTACATTCTTTACAATTTTGAGTCATATTTACCTCTTCTGATCAATAAAGAATCCGATCACTATTCACTACAAGAAATATCCACCTATTCCAAAACCCTATTTTAGCTACAGTAAAGTATATACTTTCTAAACTTTATAGTACTAAAACATATTAACAAAGGAGAAAACTTTATAAACTTTTTGCTCAACGGAACAATGCATCAACATTGTCGTTATTGGAACCATCTTGAAAGAGCGCTACGAGGTCTTCTCCTATAACAGACTCATCATCGTTATTATTCTGAGTATTTTCTCCCCGGGCATTACCATTTCCCTCAGCATTATTGTTCTCATTGGCCTGTTCTCCCCCCAACACATTACCCATGTCATTTGCCACAACATTGTCGTTGTTTTCATTAGTCTGTTCTCCCCACAACACATTACCCATATCAAAATCATCGTTTGCCCAAATATTGTCGTTGTTCTCGTTAGCCTGTTCTCCCCACAACACATTACCCATATCAAAATCATCGTTTGCCCAAATATTGTTGTTGTTCTCGTTAGCCTGTTCTCCCCACAACACATTACCCATATCAAAATCATCGTTTGCCCAAACATTGTTGTTGTTCTCGTTAGCCTGTTCTCCCGGCCACAACACATTATCCATGTCAAAATCATCATTTGGCAAAACATTGTTGTAGTTCTCATTAGCCTGTTCTCCCGGCCACAACACATTACCCAGATCAAAAATATCATCATTTGCCAAAACATTGTCGTTGTTCTCAATAGTATTTTCAACCCCCACATTGTTGTTGTCCACTTCATCAACATTAGTTTGCACGAATTCATCTTCTGCCCGTAAAGATTCCTCCTTCCTTTCATTTCCAACCTCCTCTACTTCATCAGAAGAAGAAGAAATTTCAATGTACTCAACATCGTCCTTCTTCTTGAAAAAAGGTGACAATAAATAGTTGCCTTGTGTACCCAAAGTAAAGAAATCAGAGCAAATATACTCACCTTTATCCGTCACCTCGGGTGGCGGAGATGGGCCTATAATCGGCAGTGCTTGCCATTCTCTTTTACATTTCTCATTCGGACACCGCAAAGAACAACCTTTGTAATCCTTCAAAAACTCATACATATGGTAACAGTAAGGACACCTAGTCCAAAATGCATTCCTGGTCGGGTTCGAAGAGGTTGCACCTGATTCATCATCTAAACGGGTCCTCTTTGTCGGGTTAGAAGAGCTTGCACCTGATCCATCATCTAAACGGATCTTCTCCATCTGGTTCAAAAAGTTCCCGCCTTTTTTCATGGCCACGATAGGAATCGTTTCACAAGTGCTCGCACCACCATCTCCCAAACTGCTCATCAGGGTCCTACTTGATAAGGTCCAACCCCCATCAGCCAAACGGATCACCCGAGTCGGGTTTGAAAAGTTCTCCAAACGGGTCTGGATCGTAGTCGGGTTAGGAGACCTCCCACGACCATCATCCAAACGGGTCATTCCGCTCGAGTTCAAAATGCTCTGAAGCAATCCATCATTCAAACGGGTTGGGTTCAACATGCTCTCAAGCAACCCGTCATTTGAACGGGTCGGGTTCAACATGCTCTCAAGCAACCCATCATTTGAACGGGTCGGGTTCAACATGCTCTCAAGCAACCCGTCATTTGAACGGGTCGGGTTCAACATGCTCTCAAGCAACCCGTCATTTGAACGGGTCGGGTTCAACATGCTCTCAAGCAACCCGTCATTTGAACGGGTCGGGTTCAACATGCTCTCAAGCAACCCATCATTTGAACGGGTCGGGTTCAACATGCTCTGAAGCAACCCATCATTAGAATGGTCCATCTGCATCTGGTTCAAAAAGTTCCCTCCTATTTCCATAGTATTCAACCCATCTCCAAACCCGGACATCTCCGACAAGTCGAAAAAGCTCCCACTTTCCAACGTACCCTCACCACCCATCGGGTTCATACTCACAGACCTCCCATCATTTACCGCATTCCTCAACTCATCATCAAACCGAACCTTATCACTCGGATTCGCTAGAACTCCGTAAGCTCTCATTACAAGCATAAAAGCCTCATTAGCCAAACGAGAATAATCTCTCGTATTCGATCTCAACAACTCCATCAAACTCTTAAAATTGTTCAACATAACTGGTTGATCATCACTGTAGTTTGGAACGTTAAGGATAGCATAGTAATTCGGCTGTCCGTTAATGCTCTCAGGGAGCATTAATATATCAGTGATCGCGATTATTTCTAGTACCTCTGAGTGCTTTGGATCGATTTCTCTGGCTCTAATGGCGTATTGACGACATTCTTGAAACTTTCGTAGAACAAGAAAGCTTTTAGATAAATTTAAATAATGTTGAAACTGCGGATTCATAATTATTGTTTGTTTGTTTTTTGTTGTAAAGAGTTTGTTTGTTGTTTTGTTGTAGTAAAGAATGAAATGAAAGTGATGAAAAGGTGACATATATAAAGTCGTTTGTTTTGAAAAGGTGGGAAAAAGGATACAATTGGAATTTTTTGAATTTTTTTATCATGGATGATTTTGCATATGGGCAATATTGGAAATTTCTTAATTCTTTTTGTTTCATGGATGATTTTGGATATGGGCAAAATTTAAAAATAAATAGTTTTTTTTTATGAGTGATTTTGAATATGGATAAAGTTGGAAATTTGTTGATTTCTGTAAAGGGTTTATTTTGTATTTCTATTGTTTTATTTTATTTGGTTCTATTAACCTAGCACGTTTCGAAAAATAATAATAATTAGAGGTGAAAAAGCGACAAAATTGGAAAAATATTGATTTTTTAGTTTTATGGATGATTTTGGATCGATATGGACAAAATTGGAATTTTTTTATCTTTATAAAGGGTTTATTTTGTATTTCCGTTGTTTCATTTTACTAGTTTATGTTAACCTAGCACGCCTCATAAGATATTGATAATTAGAGGTGTATTTTATTAAACTAACATTATTAATTATGTTTTCACTCTAATTTTATTTCTACTACTACTTCATGTAATTATTTAGTACTAATAAAAATAACACTACTTCCTTTGTCGGATATAGAAGTGCTTGCAGAGCTACGTGAATTCAACAATGTTTTTGTAAAGGGCAAAAAGAAAAGGTCTCGAGATAATAAGGATCCTTGGAAGAAAAGATCAAATAACTAATCTCAGTATAAGCTATTCTACATTTTGAAATAATTCTTTTTGAAATATATGTACAAGATTAAATTGGAAATTGAATAAATTTTTCAAGGGTCTATTTTGGAATACTCATATTAACATTTTGAGATGGTCAATTTTGGACACTAAGTAATTGGGAAATGAGAATGGATTATTTAGATAACGGCATATTTATTTGGTGTATAAATAAAATTAAATTGGAAATTCAATAAATCATTTATCAACTAATAAAAGATTAGTTTGACTGTAAAAAGGAGATAAATTGGAATACTTATTTTTACATTTTGAGATTGTTAATATTGGATATTAAGTAATTGGGAATGAATTATTTGGATAAGGACATATTTATTTTGTGTATGAACAAAATTAAATTCGAAATTCGATAAATCATTTATGATTTATCAACTAATGAAGAATTAGTTTGATTACTGTAAAATGAAGATAAATTGGAGTACTTATTTTTACACTTTGGAATGTTCAAATTTGGACATTAAGTAATTGTAAATGGATTATTTAGTTAAGGAGATATATTTTTTTTGTGTATATATAAAATTAAATTGGAAATTCAGTAAATCATTTTTCATTTATCACTTATCAATTAATAAAGGATTAGGTTGATTATTGTAAAAAAAAAAAAAAAAAGAAGAAGAAGATAAATTGAAGTACTTATATAGATTTTGAGATGTTTCGAATTCGAACATTAAGTAGTAATTGGGAACGGATTATTCAAATAAGGGCATATTTATTTTGTGGATATATAAAATTTAATTGGAAATTTGATAAATCATTTTTTATTTATCATTTATCAACTAATAAAGGATTAGTTTGATTACTGTAAAAGGGAGATAAATTGAAGTACTTATTTTGAGATGTTTCAAATTTGAACATTAGTAATTGGAAATGGATTATTTTAAATAAGGACATATATTTATTTTGTGTATAAATAAAATTAAATTGGAAATTCAATAAATAATTTTTTCCTTTATTATTTATCAACTAATAAAGGATTTGTTTGACTATTTTAAAAGGAGATTGAAAGAATTTTGACTCAAATTTTATTAAGTATCCTCATCATATTAACGTAAGAAAAATTACAATCTATAATATTTTTTGTCTTGTAGTCAAACATCTAAATTTTAAATTAAAAATACTAAATTAATCTACTCTAATTTAGCTTGAACTCTAATCAAATTGATTTTCATAAAGTAAAATATGACAGGAAAAATTAAACGGGATGAGTTTTTTTAACATTTTGAGATGTTTCAAATATGAAAATACTTTTTTTCTTTTGAAATTTAAAAGTTTAGTATTATTGTCATTGGATTCGTTCCTTTTTATTGGTTCAGTGTGTATTTTGTAATTTCTTTAAGAAAGTATTAATTATGTATTTATTTTATTAAATTTTGCAAAACTGTTGTATTTTGAATATCTTAATTTGAGTATTAATATTTCAAAAAGTTTGAAAATAATGCTTAAAGATAAGATGTTTTTTGAAAATTTAAAACTATTATGAAGAAGTAGTTCTTCAAAATAAATGTACAGTTCGAAATAATTGTACTATTTTTGTCATGAATTTCTAAACCGAGGTTTATTTTAAGATAAATTAACTTTTTTTCTATAGCGACACATACTTTGAGACGGAGAGGATACACAATAAAGAAGAGAACATTATTTGCTAAATTCTGCTATATGGAAGTTTCACATAATTCATTTAAACATCACATGGTATATCAAACACATTATTGAAGTACCAATTGAATGGAAATGTTTTACAAAATTTAGTTTAAGATAATTAATGTAAAATCCAGCTAATTTTAAGTAAATAACTATGAGAGTAAACATGGTAGCTCACCAAAGTGTTAAAAGGCTAAGTTGCTCGTACTCTTTAAAAATGTTGTCACGCTCGTATCAGATTCTTCAAAATACACTATTAGATAGGTTGTTTTTTAAATACACTCGATTTATCTCTAGTATCTTTTTGCAAAATCTCAACAATAATTAATCAAAAACAGTTTATCTTCATCATGATATTAAGTTAAAAGTGGAGCTATATATACTCTTTTACTAATTCAAGTCCAATAATCACTTTAGTTTAGTTTGATGCATTGACTTAGTAATAATATTTAGACTTATTAGGTGTTTATATCATCAATATTTAATCTCATAAAAATAATAATTTACCTATTATTACAAATTAAAAGTCACTATATATAGTGTAAGAATTTTTTTTTATGTTGTCAGTATCATCACTTGAAAAATATTATTTTTAGTTCAGCTAGATTCTAAAACTAGTAGTAATTTCTAGTAATTAGCCAATTAGGTTTCACATTTTATATTCCTTGAAGTCCTAATTATTTAACGAAAGCTCTATTATTAAGACTTTCTTTTTGATGAGTTTACGAGTTATTACTCATAAATGAAAGTATTTAATATGCTCATTTTTTCTCATATTTTTGGTTCTTGATTAGACTGCTATAATTTTTGTTGTATAATACTCGTTATTTCGCATTGTTTTGTTGTTGTTATTGCTCTCATATTGTATTCCGGTTTGCAAATTATTTGGTAGGCTTTATTTAAACTAAGGATGTATTGGAAATTGTTTTTCGATCTCTATGAAATATGGGTAAGATCTATGCATACTATATCTTCACCATACTTCACCTGTGGAATTACACAAAGGTATTTTTAATCAATGGGTGACAATTGAATAACATGCTATTATTGACTCATAAATATTGAAAAATATAGTAACATCCACTACACACATAAAATCAAAGAAACAATAGCATGCACGATATGGTGAAGTTGAACTAGTGATTATTTTATCAACGTGTTAATTTATCAATTTGAATTATGTCTCATCGACTATTTAAATAATGCCTTGTAATTATGATAATCCAAGATACGGAGTATATGTGTTAGGTTTTTAAGAGCTGTGAATGAAAAATGGATAGATATTTTTTTGAAAAAACACCAAGAAAAAAGTTGTAATTTGAATAGGCACATATGTTCACTTTGAATTGTTATGACCTTTCCGATAAATTATGACTTTTTCGAAAAGTTACACTTTTCTCGAAGGATTGCAACTTCACGAAGAGTTGTATCTTTTCGAAAAGGTGTGCCTTTTTGAACCAGAAGTTGAACTAATGAAACCACATGCACGATACAGTGAAGTTGAACTAATGATCCGTTTATTCAACGTGTTAATATAACAATTTGAACTATATCTCATCGGCCAATTAAATAATGCTTTGTAATTATGACAATCCAAGATAGAAATGTTGGGTGTTTAAGAGGTTTGAATGGAGAATGAATAGGTATTTTTCCAAAAAGACACAAAGAGAAATGATGAAATTTGAATAGGCACTTGTTCACTTTGGATTATTGTGACCTTTTCAAAAGAATGTAACTTTTCTGAAGAATTGCATCTTTACAAATAGTTGCATCTTTTCAAAGAGGTGCACCTTTCCGAATCATTGTTACTTTTCTGAAACAACAAATTGATGGCTATACATATATATACACTTTTTGGATGATTGTGACTTTTCCGAAAAGTTACACCTTTATGAAGAGTTGCATCGTTTCAAAGAGGTGCACTTTTTTGAACAATCGCTTCTCTTCTGAAGCAACACCTTTGCTGGCTACATATACCTATTGAATCCTCAAATTTTCCATACAAATGTTGTGTGATTTACTACCGTTGATTGAGTTCGTCGTTCATGGCCCTATTCTTCTAGCAATGTCCTAGTCTTCGTTTCTCTTAGAAAAGAAAGGAAAATGTTCTGTTTATAGGCCAAACTATATATTTTACGTCCACGTAATTGTTTAAAAAATGGAAATTTATGTTTGCCAAAGTTTAGTATGAACAAATTGAGCAGTTGCATTCATATCATCACATTTTGAGTCGAGGGTCTATCGGAAACCTCATTACTAAAAGTGTAAAGGTAATCGTACATTTTACCCTCCCCGGAAGTTCAACTTCTGGGATAACACTGGTTCTGTTGTTGTTGTTATTCATATAATCACCTTCTGTATTCCCAAATTGAGTATGAACAAATCTACATTATGTATCCAATCCAAGTTGATAAAAAGGGCAAAAGAACAAACGGAACACAACATTTTACAAGAGCCTCTAAAAGTTAGAAGGAATGTTCGACAGATTTAAAACTGCCACATACATTATATTCAAGCGAAAATCGCAAGAAAATAGATTTGAACTAATAACTAAAAATCTACAGCTCAATGTTCTCGCTTTTCCCGGTCAACCATTTTGGCCGCTGAAAAAAAAAAAATTAATCATTTACTGTCAAAAATGTTTTGCTTGAAGTGTGGAAGACTACAGTGAAAGCGAGCTTTTGGCGTAGCATGCTTTATTCTGATCCACAACTTCCTCGGAATGTATAAATCACCTTAAAGGCTAAAGCAACTAGCATACCTCGCGATGGAGAAATACTTGGATCGGGTTAGCTGACTATGTCTGTATGACTCTGCAACTTCTCTCGGTATACCAAGACCAGACAGATATAGAACATAGTCGCAGACACAATAGATACACCAAGGCAGACACAAACGGTTGTAGCACAAACGTATAAGAACCTGAACAAAGAATGACACACTCTTAATAAAGCAAAACATATACACATGTATCCTGATTCAACTTTTTGGTGACACTTACTTGGGAGAAAATACGCTCCAAACGAATAAATGATTTCTCATTAGCAGCAACACAATTGTGTAAGCTATCAAAAGAATGGAATTCAAACCCAACGGAACCAGACAAGGAAAACCAAGTGTCCTCTTGAGCAACGAGTCAATGTTGCCGTCCTGGGAAATTATGAAACCACTTGTGTCCTTCACAGAATTGCACATCACCATGCTAAGGAGGTATAACATTGGTGAAGCATATGTAATGATGAACATTAAGACGCCAGAAAGTACAGTTGAGTGGTTCAAGACACCCTGGCAATCAAATCAACGGGGAACATCAGATTCTATATGGATATTTTCAGTATGAAGCATACAGAAACTTTAGCATGAAACACACTACTAGAGATTTTGTGCAAGAGACTTACAATAAAAGCCCCAGCAACATCGATTGTAGCTAGGGTGTTGGTGTTGCCGAGACCAAAATGGCCTGCCATTCCCATATAATAAAGTGCAGCTACCTGACACGGGAAAAGGAGAAAAATAAGACTCGTGAAACTATGGAGTTGATGTTACCATCATCTGAGGAAAGGATATTTTTCCTGCATTAGTACAAAACCAAACCGAGAATGAACGAGCACCCAAGGGTGTGGCCTAGTGGACTCGTGGGAGGTGGCAGGTATCTAGTGGATTTAGTCGAGGTGCACAAAAGCTGGTCCCGAAACCATGGATTTCGAAAAACAAATTGAGGATGAATGAAGATATTAGTTGAATTTCGTAGTATGGAGACTGCAAGCATCATCGTGGTCATTTTCATCAAATGAAATTTGCCGCCTTCTTTTCTCTCCTTTTTTTTCTTTTTGGGAAATATTTTATTTGGTAATATTGAGTGTTGTTTTCCTTTCTTTTCTTTTAGGCATATGGTCATTTTCATCAAATGAAGATGCGTAACACCCCGTAAATTTTTTCGTACACTTATCGCGATTATATGGAGTCCTAAAGGCTTGCGTATGGGTTAAATTAAGTTTATGGTGTTCGGAGTATCCCGTCAATAGTTGTATGTGTAGGTATTGAAATAAGCTTTCCAAAGATATAAAGTTTGCCCAAAACAGAGGAGTATTTCATATAAGCGAGCACATTCGAAATTTCGAAACGGTGGCCGGGAAGCCTGTGAACAGTAAATCAGAAGGAAAATTACTGCACCTAGGCAATTTTTTTTTTTTGGATCAACTTTAGACGATCATAACTCCTTGTACAAAAAGAACTGTGTGAGCTGCTAAATATCGACGAAAATATCCGAGAGTCTTCTTTCTGATGAAATTGGTTTCATCCAAATCCAATGTCTGAGTAAGGAGATATACCCGTTTTACTACAGCCTATAAAAAAAAAACAGAATTTTGGGACAGATTTTTGGGTCAAATTTAAATGACCATAACTCCTTGTAAAGGAAGAACTGGGTGTTATACTTTATATGAAAATGAAATACCTTTGAATTATCTTTCCAATCAAATTGGTTTCACCCAAATACGATACCGGAGCAAAGAGTTATGATCGATTTACTTCAGCCTGTCAAAACTGTCCACTGGGGACAGATTCGGATTTATTTAAATTTTTAGGGCAAAATGGTCATTTTCTATTACCTCTTGGACGAAAATTGGTCTCTATAAACATACACTTAGCCTCATATATATCATATATCATCCGATTATTAAGAGAAGGTGAAACTCTATCCTAATTTCAACTTCAAATATTTTGTGATTCAACCGTAGAAAATTCGAATTGGTTCCGTAGTTGTGTTCACCATCTCGAAAGCTTCGAGAAGCACCCCATGTTTATGTAAGGAGGATTCTAAATACAATAGTTCATTGTTAAGGTATGAATATTGTTTATTCTTGATTCTTATCCATGAATAAGTATCGATAAAGGATTATGAGTATTGTCTTGATGTTGGAAGATAACTAGAAATATAGTTATGAATTGTTTTGTATAAATTGTTAGTAGTAAATTATGGAAGTTGTTGTATTGGATTATGGAGGATGAATTGTGGTGATATATCATTATATTAGTGGTTATGTATGCCTAGTGATCATGTTGGTATTGGATGGTGATTAAGAGGGGAAATAAAGGCTAAGAGTGATGTTGAGGGATATTGCATGAAAATGCATGATATGTGAATGTAATAAGAGTATAAGAGGATGTATGAAGCACTGTTATTGATGAGTTAAAGGATTACTTCCTAGACATTATTTGGTGAAGTTAATACCTAAATGGTAAGGTTTGGTTGCTAATACTAGTTTGCCACAAATGACTTATTGTAGATAAGTGTTCGAAGAGTACGGGAAGTCAAGTTGGACTTGTATTGAAGTGGTTATATCAAGGTATGTAAGACATACTCTATCTAATCTTTGGCATGAATAATGACCCATGGCACTCTTTCCAACATTGTCCTACGACACATGACACATAATAACATAATATGATCTTCGACACTACCAATTGAACTTGTTTTCACTTTTAAGATGTCCGGCTAGTCAAAAAAATGTCCATATACTATTGTTGACTCCGAAATGGTTTAATGAGGTATCCATGATTCTCTACTTCATTTTCATGATATTGATTACCTATTTACATGTTTTTCCTATTGAGGTATCATGGTTTCAAGTTCCATAAGGTGTGACCACAAAGTAACCAATCTCAAAGATTAATTGAAGTAAGAAATGGAATGTCTTTATTTTAAATTGTTGATATGATGTATTGTATTAGTACCACTGATCAGTTGGCCATTGTATTATAAAGATTATGTATATATGCTATTCCAGGGGTGGTCCCTGATGTATTGTATTAGTACTACTGATCAGTTGGCCATTGTATGACATATGTTATGTATTGATAAGGAATACGGGAAGTAATGATATGAAAGTAATGTGCAGGTATCCCATCAGCTCTTTTAAGTGTGGTCTACTCATACTGTTTATTCACTGGTATCTGGGTTCTGTTGATCTTTTGTATCTCATCTTGATACTCACTGCCTTACATACTCAGTACATATTTCCGTACTGACGTCCTTCGCGGGGGGACCTGTATTCATGCCTGCAGGAACAGGTACTTCAGGTCGTACACCTCCGCAGTAAGAGCCAGGACATTCTGTTGATAATGGTGTGCTCCAGCTGTTTCGGGGCATCCAAAGTCGTTTCTATATGTATTTTTGGTATTTGTATAAAAGTCTTTTGTGGGCGGGAGTTTGTCCCGACCCTAACTCAGTTGTGTATCTATGTAGAGGCTTTTGTAGGCATATTGTACAGCCATAGGAGTGTTTGGTTGATAGACGTGATGACTCTGACGGCCAATTACTGTTTATATAGATATGCGTGCCTGCTGGGCTGATACAGGTACTGTTTTCTTCTATTTACAACGAAGTGCTGCCCAAATTTCTAATTTTCATAAGTAATGTAAATGTGAAAGTATAGGTTATGAACGGGTTCTCCCGGGCCTCCTCGGCTACGGGTGCCAGTCTGCTCCAATGGGATTTGGGGCGTGACAATAACCACAAGGGTTGGTGTGGTGGTTCAGCACCTCACCCCTTAAGCAAGAAGTTGGGGGTTCGATCCCCACCTCTGGTGAATGGAGAAATCTTTGCGGCCAGTTCCCTACCGCTTTGTGCGCTGACCATGGAACGGAGGATTAGTCTCAACTCAGTCTCCTCATGTATAGTTGAGTCTATGAGCTCTTAATTTTAATGCATATGTAGTACTGTGTACGTACTTTCTCGTCATTGTGTTTTTTATTTGAATTTTTGTGTTAACTGATTTCCAACAACACGAGCTCTAGCAAGTGTATGTATCATGCAGCCAAGCAGCAAGTTGTGCTAAGTGAACATTAGAACAATAACAATATACCCAATGTAAATTCATTTAATCCCGCTAGCGGGTTCTGGAAAGGGTGGTGTGTTTACAGTCTTAAGCCTACCTTGAAAAGGTAGAAAAGTTATTTCCGATAGATCCCGGGCTCAAGTAAATCACATAGCAAAGTGGACAAATTATCTTCTTCAATGCATGCATCTTAAAGCAGTGTAGAAAATCCAAGTGAAGGAAATAAGGACAAGAACCTCAACATTGTTCTTAGGTGGCAAAAGATAACAAAAAGGCCACCAACTGCAACAGAAGCTGAGTCTTGGCAAATCTTGTGACTTTGAAGCTCATTCAAACAAGAATATTTTTTTCGCGTAATCGTGGTGTTAAGGCCAGCTTGTAAGCACTCGTCTAATTCTACAAGGTACATGCAATCTCACACAAGGACGTAACTCTATCCATTGAGTCTTTGGCTGATCATTTATGACAATTAATCATTAAGTAGAGAAGCAAATGCTGCAGCAGTGAAACAGAAAGGATAGCAGACAAAAAAGGTAAACAACAAAGTTACTACTTTGAAGTCCACAGTATTCAACAGAAAGTGAACAATGTTGACTTGAAAAAATCGCAGAACCTATCATTGGTTTCAAGTCCTTTTCAACATAGTTTAATGGAAGCGATGATAAGCTATCACACAACATATCCAGTTCCACACATAACCGATCGACGAAGGATGGAATGTACGGAAACCTTATCCTACCTCCATGGGGTAGAGAGATTATTTCCGAAAAAACCCCGAACTCAGCACAAATATTACACAAAACAGGAGAGTAGAAAAGCTGATAAATATAAACAGCAAAAATAGTAAAAATAACTAAAAAGCTGCTCATGTTACTCAACAATAATGAAAATTACAAAGTTTCATGTACATTCTTTACAATTTTGAGTCATATTTACCTCTTCTGATCAATAAAGAATCCGATCACTATTCACTACAAGAAATATCCACCTATTCCAAAACCCTATTTTAGCTACAGTAAAGTATATACTTTCTAAACTTTATAGTACTAAAACATATTAACAAAGGAGAAAACTTTATAAACTTTTTGCTCAACGGAACAATGCATCAACATTGTCGTTATTGGAACCATCTTGAAAGAGCGCTACGAGGTCTTCTCCTATAACAGACTCATCATCGTTATTATTCTGAGTATTTTCTCCCCGGGCATTACCATTTCCCTCAGCATTATTGTTCTCATTGGCCTGTTCTCCCCCCAACACATTACCCATGTCATTTGCCACAACATTGTCGTTGTTTTCATTAGTCTGTTCTCCCCACAACACATTACCCATATCAAAATCATCGTTTGCCCAAATAATAATATTGTCGTTGTTCTCGTTAGCCTGTTCTCCCCACAACACATTACCCATATCAAAATCATCGTTTGCCCAAATATTGTTGTTGTTCTCGTTAGCCTGTTCTCCCCACAACACATTACCCATATCAAAATCATCGTTTGCCCAAACATTGTTGTTGTTCTCGTTAGCCTGTTCTCCCGGCCACAACACATTATCCATGTCAAAATCATCATTTGGCAAAACATTGTTGTAGTTCTCATTAGCCTGTTCTCCCGGCCACAACACATTACCCAGATCAAAAATATCATCATTTGCCAAAACATTGTCGTTGTTCTCAATAGTATTTTCAACCCCCACATTGTTGTTGTCCACTTCATCAACATTAGTTTGCACGAATTCATCTTCTGCCCGTAAAGATTCCTCCTTCCTTTCATTTCCAACCTCCTCTACTTCATCAGAAGAAGAAGAAATTTCAATGTACTCAACATCGTCCTTCTTCTTGAAAAAAGGTGACAATAAATAGTTGCCTTGTGTACCCAAAGTAAAGAAATCAGAGCAAATATACTCACCTTTATCCGTCACCTCGGGTGGCGGAGATGGGCCTATAATCGGCAGTGCTTGCCATTCTCTTTTACATTTCTCATTCGGACACCGCAAAGAACAACCTTTGTAATCCTTCAAAAACTCATACATATGGTAACAGTAAGGACACCTAGTCCAAAATGCATTCCTGGTCGGGTTCGAAGAGGTTGCACCTGATTCATCATCTAAACGGGTCCTCTTTGTCGGGTTAGAAGAGCTTGCACCTGATCCATCATCTAAACGGATCTTCTCCATCTGGTTCAAAAAGTTCCCGCCTTTTTTCATGGCCACGATAGGAATCGTTTCACAAGTGCTCGCACCACCATCTCCCAAACTGCTCATCAGGGTCCTACTTGATAAGGTCCAACCCCCATCAGCCAAACGGATCACCCGGGTCGGGTTTGAAAAGTTCTCCAAACGGGTCTGGATCGTAGTCGGGTTAGGAGACCTCCCACGACCATCATCCAAACGGGTCATTCCGCTCGAGTTCAAAATGCTCTGAAGCAATCCATCATTCAAACGGGTTGGGTTCAACATGCTCTCAAGCAACCCGTCATTTGAACGGGTCGGGTTCAACATGCTCTCAAGCAACCCATCATTTGAACGGGTCGGGTTCAACATGCTCTGAAGCAACCCATCATTAGAATGGTCCATCTGCATCTGGTTCAAAAAGTTCCCTCCTATTTCCATAGTATTCAACCCATCTCCAAACCCGGACATCTCCGACAAGTCGAAAAAGCTCCCACTTTCCAACGTACCCTCACCACCCATCGGGTTCATACTCACAGACCTCCCATCATTTACCGCATTCCTCAACTCATCATCAAACCGAACCTTATCACTCGGATTCGCTAGAACTCCGTAAGCTCTCATTACAAGCATAAAAGCCTCATTAGCCAAACGAGAATAATCTCTCGTATTCGATCTCAACAACTCCATCAAACTCTTAAAATTGTTCAACATAACTGGTTGATCATCACTGTAGTTTGGAACGTTAAGGATAGCATAGTAATTCGGCTGTCCGTTAATGCTCTCAGGGAGCATTAATATATCAGTGATCGCGATTATTTCTAGTACCTCTGAGTGCTTTGGATCGATTTCTCTGGCTCTAATGGCGTATTGACGACATTCTTGAAACTTTCGTAGAACAAGAAAGCTTTTAGATAAATTTAAATAATGTTGAAACTGCGGATTCATAATTATTGTTTGTTTGTTTTTTGTTGTAAAGAGTTTGTTTGTTGTTTTGTTGTAGTAAAGAATGAAATGAAAGTGATGAAAAGGTGACATATATAAAGTCGTTTGTTTTGAAAAGGTGGGAAAAAGGATACAATTGGAATTTTTTGAATTTTTTTATCATGGATGATTTTGCATATGGGCAATATTGGAAATTTCTTAATTCTTTTTGTTTCATGGATGATTTTGGATATGGGCAAAATTTAAAAATAAATAGTTTTTTTTTATGAGTGATTTTGAATATGGATAAAGTTGGAAATTTGTTGATTTCTGTAAAGGGTTTATTTTGTATTTCTATTGTTTTATTTTATTTGGTTCTATTAACCTAGCACGTTTCGAAAAATAATAATAATTAGAGGTGAAAAAGCGACAAAATTGGAAAAATATTGATTTTTTAGTTTTATGGATGATTTTGGATCGATATGGACAAAATTGGAATTTTTTTATCTTTATAAAGGGTTTATTTTGTATTTCCGTTGTTTCATTTTACTAGTTTATGTTAACCTAGCACGCCTCATAAGATATTGATAATTAGAGGTGTATTTTATTAAACTAACATTATTAATTATGTTTTCACTCTAATTTTATTTCTACTACTACTTCATGTAATTATTTAGTACTAATAAAAATAACACTACTTCCTTTGTCGGATATAGAAGTGCTTGCAGAGCTACGTGAATTCAACAGTATTTTTGTAAAGGGCAAAAAGAAAAGGTCTCGAGATAATAAGGATCCTTGGAAGAAAAGATCAAATAACTAATCTCAGTATAAGCTATTCTACATTTTGAAATAATTCTTTTTGAAATATATGTACAAGATTAAATTGGAAATTGAATAAATTTTTCAAGGGTCTATTTTGGAATACTCATATTAACATTTTGAGATGGTCAATTTTGGACACTAAGTAATTGGGAAATGAGAATGGATTATTTAGATAACGGCATATTTATTTGGTGTATAAATAAAATTAAATTGGAAATTCAATAAATCATTTATCAACTAATAAAAGATTAGTTTGACTGTAAAAAGGAGATAAATTGGAATACTTATTTTTACATTTTGAGATTGTTAATATTGGATATTAAGTAATTGGGAATGAATTATTTGGATAAGGACATATTTATTTTGTGTATGAACAAAATTAAATTCGAAATTCGATAAATCATTTATGATTTATCAACTAATGAAGAATTAGTTTGATTACTGTAAAATGAAGATAAATTGGAGTACTTATTTTTACACTTTGGAATGTTCAAATTTGGACATTAAGTAATTGTAAATGGATTATTTAGTTAAGGAGATATATTTTTTTGTGTATATATAAAATTAAATTGGAAATTCAGTAAATCATTTTTCATTTATCACTTATCAATTAATAAAGGATTAGGTTGATTATTGTAAAAAAAAAAAAAGAAGAAGATAAATTGAAGTACTTATTTACATTTTGAGATGTTTCGAATTCGAACATTAAGTAGTAATTGGGAACGGATTATTCAAATAAGGGCATATTTATTTTGTGGATATATAAAATTTAATTGGAAATTTGATAAATCATTTTTTATTTATCATTTATCAACTAATAAAGGATTAGTTTGATTACTGTAAAAGGGAGATAAATTGAAGTACTTATTTTGAGATGTTTCAAATTTGAACATTAGTAATTGGAAATGGATTATTTTAAATAAGGACATATATTTATTTTGTGTATAAATAAAATTAAATTGGAAATTCAATAAATAATTTTTTCCTTTATTATTTATCAACTAATAAAGGATTTGTTTGACTATTTTAAAAGGAGATTGAAAGAATTTTGACTCAAATTTTATTAAGTATCCTCATCATATTAACGTAAGAAAAATTACAATCTATAATATTTTTTGTCTTGTAGTCAAACATCTAAATTTTAAATTAAAAATACTAAATTAATCTACTCTAATTTAGCTTGAACTCTAATCAAATTGATTTTCATAAAGTAAAATATGACAGGAAAAATTAAACGGGATGAGTTTTTTTAACATTTTGAGATGTTTCAAATATGAAAATACTTTTTTTCTTTTGAAATTTAAAAGTTTAGTATTATTGTCATTGGATTCGTTCCTTTTTATTGGTTCAGTGTGTATTTTGTAATTTCTTTAAGAAAGTATTAATTATGTATTTATTTTATTAAATTTTGCAAAACTGTTGTATTTTGAATATCTTAATTTGAGTATTAATATTTCAAAAAGTTTGAAAATAATGCTTAAAGATAAGATGTTTTTTGAAAATTTAAAACTATTATGAAGAAGTAGTTCTTCAAAATAAATGTACAGTTCGAAATAATTGTACTATTTTTGTCATGAATTTCTAAACCGAGGTTTATTTTAAGATAAATTAACTTTTTTTCTATAGCGACACATACTTTGAGACGGAGAGGATAGAGAGAACATTATTTGCTAAATTCTGCTATATGGAAGTTTCACATAATTCATTTAAACATCACATGGTATATCAAACACATTATTGAAGTACCAATTGAATGGAAATGTTTTACAAAATTTAGTTTAAGATAATTAATGTAAAATCCAGCTAATTTTAAGTAAATAACTATGAGAGTAAACATGGTAGCTCACCAAAGTGTTAAAAGGCTAAGTTGCTCGTACTCTTTAAAAATGTTGTCACGCTCGTATCAGATTCTTCAAAATACACTATTAGATAGGTTGTTTTTTAAATACACTCGATTTATCTCTAGTATCTTTTTGCAAAATCTCAACAATAATTAATCAAAAACAGTTTATCTTCATCATGATATTAAGTTAAAAGTGGAGCTATATATACTCTTTTACTAATTCAAGTCCAATAATCACTTTAGTTTAGTTTGATGCATTGACTTAGTAATAATATTTAGACTTATTAGGTGTTTATATCATCAATATTTAATCTCATAAAAATAACAATTTACCTATTATTACAAATTAAAAGTCACTATATATAGTGTAAGAATTTTTTTTTATGTTGTCAGTATCATCACTTGAAAAATATTATTTTTAGTTCAGCTAGATTCTAAAACTAGTAGTAATTTCTAGTAATTAGCCAATTAGGTTTCACATTTTATATTCCTTGAAGTCCTAATTATTTAACGAAAGCTCTATTATTAAGACTTTCTTTTTGATGAGTTTACGAGTTATTACTCATAAATGAAAGTATTTAATATGCTCATTTTTTCTCATATTTTTGGTTCTTGATTAGACTGCTATAATTTTTGTTGTATAATACTCGTTATTTCGCATTGTTT
This sequence comes from Capsicum pubescens, assembly GCA_030864215.1. Lineage (NCBI taxonomy): Eukaryota > Viridiplantae > Streptophyta > Magnoliopsida > Solanales > Solanaceae > Capsicum > Capsicum pubescens. The sequence goes on from CM061549.1 coordinate 294,047,438, forward strand.
TGTTGTTGTTATTGCTCTCATATTGTATTCCGGTTTGCAAATTATTTGGTAGGCTTTATTTAAACTAAGGATGTATTGGAAATTGTTTTTCGATCTCTATGAAATATGGGTAAGATCTATGCATACTATATCTTCACCATACTTCACCTGTGGAATTACACAAAGGTATTTTTAATCAATGGGTGACAATTGAATAACATGCTATTATTGACTCATAAATATTGAAAAATATAGTAACATCCACTACACACATAAAATCAAAGAAACAATAGCATGCACGATATGGTGAAGTTGAACTAGTGATTATTTTATCAACGTGTTAATTTATCAATTTGAATTATGTCTCATCGACTATTTAAATAATGCCTTGTAATTATGATAATCCAAGATACGGAGTATATGTGTTAGGTTTTTAAGAGCTGTGAATGAAAAATGGATAGATATTTTTTTGAAAAAACACCAAGAAAAAAGTTGTAATTTGAATAGGCACATATGTTCACTTTGAATTGTTATGACCTTTCCGATAAATTATGACTTTTTCGAAAAGTTACACTTTTCTCGAAGGATTGCAACTTCACGAAGAGTTGTATCTTTTCGAAAAGGTGTGCCTTTTTGAACCAGAAGTTGAACTAATGAAACCACATGCACGATACAGTGAAGTTGAACTAATGATCCGTTTATTCAACGTGTTAATATAACAATTTGAACTATATCTCATCGGCCAATTAAATAATGCTTTGTAATTATGACAATCCAAGATAGAAATGTTGGGTGTTTAAGAGGTTTGAATGGAGAATGAATAGGTATTTTTCCAAAAAGACACAAAGAGAAATGATGAAATTTGAATAGGCACTTGTTCACTTTGGATTATTGTGACCTTTTCAAAAGAATGTAACTTTTCTGAAGAATTGCATCTTTACAAATAGTTGCATCTTTTCAAAGAGGTGCACCTTTCCGAATCATTGTTACTTTTCTGAAACAACAAATTGATGGCTATACATATATATACACTTTTTGGATGATTGTGACTTTTCCGAAAAGTTACACCTTTATGAAGAGTTGCATCGTTTCAAAGAGGTGCACTTTTTTGAACAATCGCTTCTCTTCTGAAGCAACACCTTTGCTGGCTACATATACCTATTGAATCCTCAAATTTTCCATACAAATGTTGTGTGATTTACTACCGTTGATTGAGTTCGTCGTTCATGGCCCTATTCTTCTAGCAATGTCCTAGTCTTCGTTTCTCTTAGAAAAGAAAGGAAAATGTTCTGTTTATAGGCCAAACTAGATATTTTACGTCCACGTAATTGTTTAAAAAATGGAAATTTATGTTTGCCAAAGTTTAGTATGAACAAATTGAGCAGTTGCATTCATATCATCACATTTTGAGTCGAGGGTCTATCGGAAACCTCATTACTAAAAGTGTAAAGGTAATCGTACATTTTACCCTCCCCGGAAGTTCAACTTCTGGGATAACACTGGTTCTGTTGTTGTTGTTATTCATATAATCACCTTCTGTATTCCCAAATTGAGTATGAACAAATCTACATTATGTATCCAATCCAAGTTGATAAAAAGGGCAAAAGAACAAACGGAACACAACATTTTACAAGAGCCTCTAAAAGTTAGAAGGAATGTTCGACAGATTTAAAACTGCCACATACATTATATTCAAGCGAAAATCGCAAGAAAATAGATTTGAACTAATAACTAAAAATCTACAGCTCAATGTTCTCGCTTTTCCCGGTCAACCATTTTGGCCGCTGAAAAAAAAAAAATTAATCATTTACTGTCAAAAATGTTTTGGTTGAAGTGTGGAAGACTACAGTGAAAGCGAGCTTTTGGCGTAGCATGCTTTATTCTGATCCACAACTTCCTCGGAATGTATAAATCACCTTAAAGGCTAAAGCAACTAGCATACCTCGCGATGGAGAAATACTTGGATCGGGTTAGCTGACTATGTCTGTATGACTCTGCAACTTCTCTCGGTATACCAAGACCAGACAGATATAGAACATAGTCGCAGACACAATAGATACACCAAGGCAGACACAAACGGTTGTAGCACAAACGTATAAGAACCTGAACAAAGAATGACACACTCTTAATAAAGCAAAACATATACACATGTATCCTGATTCAACTTTTTGGTGACACTTACTTGGGAGAAAATACGCTCCAAACGAATAAATGATTTCTCATTAGCAGCAACACAATTGTGTAAGCTATCAAAAGAATGGAATTCAAACCCAACGGAACCAGACAAGGAAAACCAAGTGTCCTCTTGAGCAACGAGTCAATGTTGCCGTCCTGGGAAATTATGAAACCACTTGTGTCCTTCACAGAATTGCACATCACCATGCTAAGGAGGTATAACATTGGTGAAGCATATGTAATGATGAACATTAAGACGCCAGAAAGTACAGTTGAGTGGTTCAAGACACCCTGGCAATCAAATCAACGGGGAACATCAGATTCTATATGGATATTTTCAGTATGAAGCATACAGAAACTTTAGCATGAAACACACTACTAGAGATTTTGTGCAAGAGACTTACAATAAAAGCCCCAGCAACATCGATTGTAGCTAGGGTGTTGGTGTTGCCGAGACCAAAATGGCCTGCCATTCCCATATAATAAAGTGCAGCTACCTGACACGGGAAAAGGAGAAAAATAAGACTCGTGAAACTATGGAGTTGATGTTACCATCATCTGAGGAAAGGATATTTTTCCTGCATTAGTACAAAACCAAACCGAGAATGAACGAGCACCCAAGGGTGTGGCCTAGTGGACTCGTGGGAGGTGGCAGGTATCTAGTGGATTTAGTCGAGGTGCACAAAAGCTGGTCCCGAAACCATGGATTTCGAAAAACAAATTGAGGATGAATGAAGATATTAGTTGAATTTCGTAGTATGGAGACTGCAAGCATCATCGTGGTCATTTTCATCAAATGAAATTTGCCGCCTTCTTTTCTCTCCTTTTTTTTCTTTTTGGGAAATATTTTATTTGGTAATATTGAGTGTTGTTTTCCTTTCTTTTCTTTTAGGCATATGGTCATTTTCATCAAATGAAGATGCGTAACACCCCGTAAATTTTTTCGTACACTTATCGCGATTATATGGAGTCCTAAAGGCTTGCGTATGGGTTAAATTAAGTTTATGGTGTTCGGAAGTATCCCGTCAATAGTTGTATGTGTAGGTATTGAAATAAGCTTTCCAAAGATATAAAGTTTGCCCAAAACAGAGGAGTATTTCATATAAGCGAGCACATTCGAAATTTCGAAACGGTGGCCGGGAAGCCTGTGAACAGTAAATCAGAAGGAAAATTACTGCACCTAGGCAATTTTTTTTTTTTGGATCAACTTTAGACGATCATAACTCCTTGTACAAAAAGAACTGTGTGAGCTGCTAAATATCGACGAAAATATCCGAGAGTCTTCTTTCTGATGAAATTGGTTTCATCCAAATCCAATGTCTGAGTAAGGAGATATACCCGTTTTACTACAGCCTATAAAAAAAAAACAGAATTTTGGGACAGATTTTTGGGTCAAATTTAAATGACCATAACTCCTTGTAAAGGAAGAACTGGGTGTTATACTTTATATGAAAATGAAATACCTTTGAATTATCTTTCCAATCAAATTGGTTTCACCCAAATACGATACCGGAGCAAAGAGTTATGATCGATTTACTTCAGCCTGTCAAAACTGTCCACTGGGGACAGATTCGGATTTATTTAAATTTTTAGGGCAAAATGGTCATTTTCTATTACCTCTTGGACGAAAATTGGTCTCTATAAACATACACTTAGCCTCATATATATCATATATCATCCGATTATTAAGAGAAGGTGAAACTCTATCCTAATTTCAACTTCAAATATTTTGTGATTCAACCGTAGAAAATTCGAATTGGTTCCGTAGTTGTGTTCACCATCTCGAAAGCTTCGAGAAGCACCCCATGTTTATGTAAGGAGGATTCTAAATACAATAGTTCATTGTTAAGGTATGAATATTGTTTATTCTTGATTCTTATCCATGAATAAGTATCGATAAAGGATTATGAGTATTGTCTTGATGTTGGAAGATAACTAGAAATATAGTTATGAATTGTTTTGTATAAATTGTTAGTAGTAAATTATGGAAGTTGTTGTATTGGATTATGGAGGATGAATTGTGGTGATATATCATTATATTAGTGGTTATGTATGCCTAGTGATCATGTTGGTATTGGATGGTGATTAAGAGGGGAAATAAAGGCTAAGAGTGATGTTGAGGGATATTGCATGAAAATGCATGATATGTGAATGTAATAAGAGTATAAGAGGATGTATGAAGCACTGTTATTGATGAGTTAAAGGATTACTTCCTAGACATTATTTGGTGAAGTTAATACCTAAATGGTAAGGTTTGGTTGCTAATACTAGTTTGCCACAAATGACTTATTGTAGATAAGTGTTCGAAGAGTACGGGAAGTCAAGTTGGACTTGTATTGAAGTGGTTATATCAAGGTATGTAAGACATACTCTATCTAATCTTTGGCATGAATAATGACCCATGGCACTCTTTCCAACATTGTCCTACGACACATGACACATAATAACATAATATGATCTTCGACACTACCAATTGAACTTGTTTTCACTTTTAAGATGTCCGGCTAGTCAAAAAAATGTCCATATACTATTGTTGACTCCGAAATGGTTTAATGAAGTATCCATGATTCTCTACTTCATTTTCATGATATTGATTACCTATTTACATGTTTTTCCTATTGAGGTATCATGGTTTCAAGTTCCATAAGGTGTGACCACAAAGTAACCAATCTCAAAGATTAATTGAAGTAAGAAATGGAATGTCTTTATTTTAAATTGTTGATATGATGTATTGTATTAGTACCACTGATCAGTTGCCATTGTATTATAAAGATTATGTATATATGCTATTCCAGGGGTGGTCCCTGATGTATTGTATTAGTACCACTGATCAGTTGGCCATTGTATGACATATGTTATGTATTGATAAGGAATACGGGAAGTAATGATATGAAAGTAATGTGCAGGTATCCCATCAGCTCTTTTAAGTGTGGTCTACTCATACTGTTTATTCACTGGTATCTGGGTTCTGTTGATCTTTTGTATCTCATCTTGATACTCACTGCCTTACATACTCAGTACATATTTCCGTACTGACGTCCTTCGCGGGGGGACCTGTATTCATGCCTGCAGGAACAGGTACTTCAGGTCGTACACCTCCGTAGTAAGAGCCAGGACATTCTGTTGATAATGGTGTGCTCCAGTTGTTTCGGGGCATCCCAAGTCGTTTCTATATGTATTTTTGGTATTTGTATAAAATTCTTTTGTGGGCGGGAGTTTGTCCCGACCCTAACTCAGTTGTGTATCTATGTAGAGGCTTTTGTAGGCATATTGTACAGCCATAGGAGTGTTTGGTTGATAGACGTGATGGCTCTGACGGCCAATTACTGTTTATATAGATATGCGTGCCTGTTGGGCTGATACAGGTACTGTTTTCTTCTATTTACAACGAAGTGCTGCCCAAATTTCTAATTTTCATAAGTAATGTAAATGTGAAAGTATAGGTTATGAACGGGTTCTCCCGGGCCTCCTCGGCTACGGGTGCCAGTCTGCTCCAATGGGATTTGGGGCGTGACAATAACCACAAGGGTTGGTGTGGTGGTTCAGCACCTCACCCCTTAAGCAAGAAGTTGGGGGTTCGATCCCCACCTCTGGTGAATGGAGAAATCTTTGCGGCCAGTTCCCTACCGCTTTGTGCGCTGACCATGGAACGGAGGATTAGTCTCAACTCAGTCTCCTCATGTATAGTTGAGTCTATGAGCTCTTAATTTTAATGCATATGTAGTACTGTGTACGTACTTTCTCGTCATTGTGTTTTTTATTTGAATTTTTGTGTTAACTGATTTCCAACAACACGAGCTCTAGCAAGTGTATGTATCATGCAGCCAAGCAGCAAGTTGTGCTAAGTGAACATTAGAACAATAACAATATACCCAATGTAAATTCATTTAATCCCGCTAGCGGGTTCTGGAAAGGGTGGTGTGTTTACAGTCTTAAGCCTACCTTGAAAAGGTAGAAAAGTTATTTCCGATAGATCCCGGGCTCAAGTAAATCACATAGCAAAGTGGACAAATTATCTTCTTCAATGCATGCATCTTAAAGCAGTGTAGAAAATCCAAGTGAAGGAAATAAGGACAAGAACCTCAACATTGTTCTTAGGTGGCAAAAGATAACAAAAAGGCCACCAACTGCAACAGAAGCTGAGTCTTGGCAAATCTTGTGACTTTGAAGCTCATTCAAACAAGAATATTTTTTTCGCGTAATCGTGGTGTTAAGGCCAGCTTGTAAGCACTCGTCTAATTCTACAAGGTACATGCAATCTCACACAAGGACGTAACTCTATCCATTGAGTCTTTGGCTGATCATTTATGACAATTAATCATTAAGTAGAGAAGCAAATGCTGCAGCAGTGAAACAGAAAGGATAGCAGACAAAAAAGGTAAACAACAAAGTTACTACTTTGAAGTCCACAGTATTCAACAGAAAGTGAACAATGTTGACTTGAAAAAATCGCAGAACCTATCATTGGTTTCAAGTCCTTTTCAACATAGTTTAATGGAAGCGATGATAAGCTATCACACAACATATCCAGTTCCACACATAACCGATCGACGAAGGATGGAATGTACGGAAACCTTATCCTACCTCCATGGGGTAGAGAGATTATTTCCGAAAAAACCCCGAACTCAGCACAAATATTACACAAAACAGGAGAGTAGAAAAGCTGATAAATATAAACAGCAAAAATAGTAAAAATAACTAAAAAGCTGCTCATGTTACTCAACAATAATGAAAATTACAAAGTTTCATGTACATTCTTTACAATTTTGAGTCATATTTACCTCTTCTGATCAATAAAGAATCCGATCACTATTCACTACAAGAAATATCCACCTATTCCAAAACCCTATTTTAGCTACAGTAAAGTATATACTTTCTAAACTTTATAGTACTAAAACATATTAACAAAGGAGAAAACTTTATAAACTTTTAGCTCAACGGAACAATGCATCAACATTGTCGTTATTGGAACCATCTTGAAAGAGCGCTACGAGGTCTTCTCCTATAACAGACTCATCATCGTTATTATTCTGAGTATTTTCTCCCCGGGCATTACCATTTCCCTCAGCATTATTGTTCTCATTGGCCTGTTCTCCCCCCAACACATTACCCATGTCATTTGCCACAACATTGTCGTTGTTTTCATTAGTCTGTTCTCCCCACAACACATTACCCATATCAAAATCATCGTTTGCCCAAATATTGTCGTTGTTCTCGTTAGCCTGTTCTCCCCACAACACATTACCCATATCAAAATCATCGTTTGCCCAAATATTGTTGTTGTTCTCGTTAGCCTGTTCTCCCCACAACACATTACCCATATCAAAATCATCGTTTGCCCAAACATTGTTGTTGTTCTCGTTAGCCTGTTCTCCCGGCCACAACACATTATCCATGTCAAAATCATCATTTGGCAAAACATTGTTGTAGTTCTCATTAGCCTGTTCTCCCGGCCACAACACATTACCCAGATCAAAAATATCATCATTTGCCAAAACATTGTCGTTGTTCTCAATAGTATTTTCAACCCCCACATTGTTGTTGTCCACTTCATCAACATTAGTTTGCACGAATTCATCTTCTGCCCGTAAAGATTCCTCCTTCCTTTCATTTCCAACCTCCTCTACTTCATCAGAAGAAGAAGAAATTTCAATGTACTCAACATCGTCCTTCTTCTTGAAAAAAGGTGACAATAAATAGTTGCCTTGTGTACCCAAAGTAAAGAAATCAGAGCAAATATACTCACCTTTATCCGTCACCTCGGGTGGCGGAGATGGGCCTATAATCGGCAGTGCTTGCCATTCTCTTTTACATTTCTCATTCGGACACCGCAAAGAACAACCTTTGTAATCCTTCAAAAACTCATACATATGGTAACAGTAAGGACACCTAGTCCAAAATGTATTCCTGGTTGGGTTCGAAGAGGTTGCACCTGATTCATCATCTAAACGGGTCCTCTTTGTCGGGTTAGAAGAGCTTGCACCTGATCCATCATCTAAACGGATCTTCTCCATCTGGTTCAAAAAGTTCCCGCCTTTTTTCATGGCCACGATAGGAATCGTTTCACAAGTGCTCGCACCACCATCTCCCAAACTGCTCATCAGGGTCCTACTTGATAAGGTCCAACCCCCATCAGCCAAACGGATCACCCGGGTCGGGTTTGAAAAGTTCTCCAAACGGGTCTGGAACGGAGTAGGGTTAGAAGAGCTCCCAGCCCCATCAACCAAACGGGTCTGGATCGTAGTCGGGTTAGGAGACCTCCCACGACCATCATCCAAACGGGTCATTCCGCTCGAGTTCAAAATGCTCTGAAGCAATCCATCATTCAAACGGGTTGGGTTCAACATGCTCTCAAGCAACCCGTCATTTGAACGGGTCGGGTTCAACATGCTCTCAAGCAACCCATCATTTGAACGGGTCGGGTTCAACATGCTCTGAAGCAACCCATCATTAGAATGGTCCATCTGCATCTGGTTCAAAAAGTTCCCTCCTATTTCCATAGTATTCAACCCATCTCCAAACCCGGACATCTCCGACAAGTCGAAAAAGCTCCCACTTTCCAACGTACCCTCACCACCCATCGGGTTCATACTCACAGACCTCCCATCATTTACCGCATTCCTCAACTCATCATCAAACCGAACCTTATCACTCGGATTCGCTAGAACTCCGTAAGCTCTCATTACAAGCATAAAAGCCTCATTAGCCAAACGAGAATAATCTCTCGTATTCGATCTCAACAACTCCATCAAACTCTTAAAATTGTTCAACATAACTGGTTGATCATCACTGTAGTTTGGAACGTTAAGGATAGCATAGTAATTCGGCTGTCCGTTAATGCTCTCAGGGAGCATTAATATATCAGTGATCGCGATTATTTCTAGTACCTCTGAGTGCTTTGGATCGATTTCTCTGGCTCTAATGGCGTATTGACGACATTCTTGAAACTTTCGTAGAACAAGAAAGCTTTTAGATAAATTTAAATAATGTTGAAACTGCGGATTCATAATTATTGTTTGTTTGTTTTTTGTTGTAAAGAGTTTGTTTGTTGTTTTGTTGTAGTAAAGAATGAAATGAAAGTGATGAAAAGGTGACATATATAAAGTCGTTTGTTTTGAAAAGGTGGGAAAAAGGATACAATTGGAATTTTTTGAATTTTTTTATCATGGATGATTTTGCATATGGGCAATATTGGAAATTTCTTAATTCTTTTTGTTTCATGGATGATTTTGGATATGGGCAAAATTTAAAAATAAATAGTTTTTTTTTATGAGTGATTTTGAATATGGATAAAGTTGGAAATTTGTTGATTTCTGTAAAGGGTTTATTTTGTATTTCTATTGTTTTATTTTATTTGGTTCTATTAACCTAGCACGTTTCGAAAAATAATAATAATTAGAGGTGAAAAAGCGACAAAATTGGAAAAATATTGATTTTTTAGTTTTATGGATGATTTTGGATCGATATGGACAAAATTGGAATTTTTTTATCTTTATAAAGGGTTTATTTTGTATTTCCGTTGTTTCATTTTACTAGTTTATGTTAACCTAGCACGCCTCATAAGATATTGATAATTAGAGGAGTATTTTATTAAACTAACATTATTAATTATGTTTTCACTCTAATTTTATTTCTACTACTACTTCATGTAATTATTTAGTACTAATAAAAATAACACTACTTCCTTTGTCGGATATAGAAGTGCTTGCAGAGCTACGTGAATTCAACAATGTTTTTGTAAAGGGCAAAAAGAAAAGGTCTCGAGATAATAAGGATCCTTGGAAGAAAAGATCAAATAACTAATCTCAGTATAAGCTATTCTACATTTTGAAATAATTCTTTTTGAAATATATGTACAAGATTAAATTGGAAATTGAATAAATTTTTCAAGGGTCTATTTTGGAATACTCATATTAACATTTTGAGATGGTCAATTTTGGACACTAAGTAATTGGGAAATGAGAATGGATTATTTAGATAACGGCATATTTATTTGGTGTATAAATAAAATTAAATTGGAAATTCAATAAATCATTTATCAACTAATAAAAGATTAGTTTGACTGTAAAAAGGAGATAAATTGGAATACTTATTTTTACATTTTGAGATTGTTAATATTGGATATTAAGTAATTGGGAATGAATTATTTGGATAAGGACATATTTATTTTGTGTATGAACAAAATTAAATTCGAAATTCGATAAATCATTTATGATTTATCAACTAATGAAGAATTAGTTTGATTACTGTAAAATGAAGATAAATTGGAGTACTTATTTTTACACTTTGGAATGTTCAAATTTGGACATTAAGTAATTGTAAATGGATTATTTAGTTAAGGAGATATATTTTTTTTGTGTATATATAAAATTAAATTGGAAATTCAGTAAATCATTTTTCATTTATCACTTATCAATTAATAAAGGATTAGGTTGATTATTGTAAAAAAAAAAAAAAAAAAAGAAGAAGAAGATAAATTGAAGTACTTATTTACATTTTGAGATGTTTCGAATTCGAACATTAAGTAGTAATTGGGAACGGATTATTCAAATAAGGGCATATTTATTTTGTGGATATATAAAATTTAATTGGAAATTTGATAAATCATTTTTTATTTATCATTTATCAACTAATAAAGGATTAGTTTGATTACTGTAAAAGGGAGATAAATTGAAGTACTTATTTTACATTTTGAGATGTTTCAGATTTGAACATTAGTAATTGGAAATGGATTATTTTAAATAAGGACATATATTTATTTTGTGTATAAATAAAATTAAATTGGAAATTCAATAAATAATTTTTTCCTTTATTATTTATCAACTAATAAAGGATTTGTTTGACTATTTTAAAAGGAGATTGAAAGAATTTTGACTCAAATTTTATTAAGTATCCTCATCATATTAACGTAAGAAAAATTACAATCTATAATATTTTTTGTCTTGTAGTCAAACATCTAAATTTTAAATTAAAAATACTAAATTAATCTACTCTAATTTAGCTTGAACTCTAATCAAATTGATTTTCATAAAGTAAAATATGACAGGAAAAATTAAACGGGATGAGTTTTTTTAACATTTTGAGATGTTTCAAATATGAAAATACTTTTTTTCTTTTGAAATTTAAAAGTTTAGTATTATTGTCATTGGATTCGTTCCTTTTTATTGGTTCAGTGTGTATTTTGTAATTTCTTTAAGAAAGTATTAATTATGTATTTATTTTATTAAATTTTGCAAAACTGTTGTATTTTGAATATCTTAATTTGAGTATTAATATTTCAAAAAGTTTGAAAATAATGCTTAAAGATAAGATGTTTTTTGAAAATTTAAAACTATTATGAAGAAGTAGTTCTTCAAAATAAATGTACAGTTCGAAATAATTGTACTATTTTTGTCATGAATTTCTAAACCGAGGTTTATTTTAAGATAAATTAACTTTTTTTCTATAGCGACACATACTTTGAGACGGAGAGAATACACAATAAAGAAGAGAACATTATTTGCTAAATTCTGCTATATGGAAGTTTCACATAATTCATTTAAACATCACATGGTATATCAAACACATTATTGAAGTACCAATTGAATGGAAATGTTTTACAAAATTTAGTTTAAGATAATTAATGTAAAATCCAGCTAATTTTAAGTAAATAACTATGAGAGTAAACATGGTAGCTCACCAAAGTGTTAAAAGGCTAAGTTGCTCGTACTCTTTAAAAATGTTGTCACGCTCGTATCAGATTCTTCAAAATACACTATTAGATAGGTTGTTTTTTAAATACACTCGATTTATCTCTAGTATCTTTTTGCAAAATCTCAACAATAATTAATCAAAAACAGTTTATCTTCATCATGATATTAAGTTAAAAGTGGAGCTATATATACTCTTTTACTAATTCAAGTCCAATAATCACTTTAGTTTAGTTTGATGCATTGACTTAGTAATAATATTTAGACTTATTAGGTGTTTATATCATCAATATTTAATCTCATAAAAATAATAATTTACCTATTATTACAAATTAAAAGTCACTATATATAGTGTAAGAATTTTTTTTTATGTTGTCAGTATCATCACTTGAAAAATATTATTTTTAGTTCAGCTAGATTCTAAAACTAGTAGTAATTTCTAGTAATTAGCCAATTAGGTTTCACATTTTATATTCCTTGAAGTCCTAATTATTTAACGAAAGCTCTATTATTAAGACTTTCTTTTTGATGAGTTTACGAGTTATTACTCATAAATGAAAGTATTTAATATGCTCATTTTTTCTCATATTTTTGGTTCTTGATTAGACTGCTATAATTTTTGTTGTATAATACTCGTTATTTCGCATTGTTTTGTTGTTGTTATTGCTCTCATATTGTATTCCGGTTTGCAAATTATTTGGTAGGCTTTATTTAAACTAAGGATGTATTGGAAATTGTTTTTCGATCTCTATGAAATATGGGTAAGATCTATGCATACTATATCTTCACCATACTTCACCTGTGGAATTACACAAAGGTATTTTTAATCAATGGGTGACAATTGAATAACATGCTATTATTGACTCATAAATATTGAAAAATATAGTAACATCCACTACACACATAAAATCAAAGAAACAATAGCATGCACGATATGGTGAAGTTGAACTAGTGATTATTTTATCAACGTGTTAATTTATCAATTTGAATTATGTCTCATCGACTATTTAAATAATGCCTTGTAATTATGATAATCCAAGATACGGAGTATATGTGTTAGGTTTTTAAGAGCTGTGAATGAAAAATGGATAGATATTTTTTTGAAAAAACACCAAGAAAAAAGTTGTAATTTGAATAGGCACATATGTTCACTTTGAATTGTTATGACCTTTCCGATAAATTATGACTTTTTCGAAAAGTTACACTTTTCTCGAAGGATTGCAACTTCACGAAGAGTTGTATCTTTTCGAAAAGGTGTGCCTTTTTGAACCAGAAGTTGAACTAATGAAACCACATGCACGATACAGTGAAGTTGAACTAATGATCCGTTTATTCAACGTGTTAATATAACAATTTGAACTATATCTCATCGGCCAATTAAATAATGCTTTGTAATTATGACAATCCAAGATAGAAATGTTGGGTGTTTAAGAGGTTTGAATGGAGAATGAATAGGTATTTTTCCAAAAAGACACAAAGAGAAATGATGAAATTTGAATAGGCACTTGTTCACTTTGGATTATTGTGACCTTTTCAAAAGAATGTAACTTTTCTGAAGAATTGCATCTTTACAAATAGTTGCATCTTTTCAAAGAGGTGCACCTTTCCGAATCATTGTTACTTTTCTGAAACAACAAATTGATGGCTATACATATATATACACTTTTTGGATGATTGTGACTTTTCCGAAAAGTTACACCTTTATGAAGAGTTGCATCGTTTCAAAGAGGTGCACTTTTTTGAACAATCGCTTCTCTTCTGAAGCAACACCTTTGCTGGCTACATATACCTATTGAATCCTCAAATTTTCCATACAAATGTTGTGTGATTTACTACCGTTGATTGAGTTCGTCGTTCATGGCCCTATTCTTCTAGCAATGTCCTAGTCTTCGTTTCTCTTAGAAAAGAAAGGAAAATGTTCTGTTTATAGGCCAAACTAGATATTTTACGTCCACGTAATTGTTTAAAAAATGGAAATTTATGTTTGCCAAAGTTTAGTATGAACAAATTGAGCAGTTGCATTCATATCATCACATTTTGAGTCGAGGGTCTATCGGAAACCTCATTACTAAAAGTGTAAAGGTAATCGTACATTTTACCCTCCCCGGAAGTTCAACTTCTGGGATAACACTGGTTCTGTTGTTGTTGTTATTCATATAATCACCTTCTGTATTCCCAAATTGAGTATGAACAAATCTACATTATGTATCCAATCCAAGTTGATAAAAAGGGCAAAAGAACAAACGGAACACAACATTTTACAAGAGCCTCTAAAAGTTAGAAGGAATGTTCGACAGATTTAAAACTGCCACATACATTATATTCAAGCGAAAATCGCAAGAAAATAGATTTGAACTAATAACTAAAAATCTACAGCTCAATGTTCTCGCTTTTCCCGGTCAACCATTTTGGCCGCTGAAAAAAAAAAAATTAATCATTTACTGTCAAAAATGTTTTGGTTGAAGTGTGGAAGACTACAGTGAAAGCGAGCTTTTGGCGTAGCATGCTTTATTCTGATCCACAACTTCCTCGGAATGTATAAATCACCTTAAAGGCTAAAGCAACTAGCATACCTCGCGATGGAGAAATACTTGGATCGGGTTAGCTGACTATGTCTGTATGACTCTGCAACTTCTCTCGGTATACCAAGACCAGACAGATATAGAACATAGTCGCAGACACAATAGATACACCAAGGCAGACACAAACGGTTGTAGCACAAACGTATAAGAACCTGAACAAAGAATGACACACTCTTAATAAAGCAAAACATATACACATGTATCCTGATTCAACTTTTTGGTGACACTTACTTGGGAGAAAATACGCTCCAAACGAATAAATGATTTCTCATTAGCAGCAACACAATTGTGTAAGCTATCAAAAGAATGGAATTCAAACCCAACGGAACCAGACAAGGAAAACCAAGTGTCCTCTTGAGCAACGAGTCAATGTTGCCGTCCTGGGAAATTATGAAACCACTTGTGTCCTTCACAGAATTGTACATCACCATGCTAAGGAGGTATAACATTGGTGAAGCATATGTAATGATGAACATTAAGACGCCAGAAAGTACAGTTGAGTGGTTCAAGACACCCTGGCAATCAAATCAACGGGGAACATCAGATTCTATATGGATATTTTCAGTATGAAGCATACAGAAACTTTAGCATGAAACACACTACTAGAGATTTTGTGCAAGAGACTTACAATAAAAGCCCCAGCAACATCGATTGTAGCTAGGGTGTTGGTGTTGCCGAGACCAAAATGGCCTGCCATTCCCATATAATAAAGTGCAGCTACCTGACACGGGAAAAGGAGAAAAATAAGACTCGTGAAACTATGGAGTTGATGTTACCATCATCTGAGGAAAGGATATTTTTCCTGCATTAGTACAAAACCAAACCGAGAATGAACGAGCACCCAAGGGTGTGGCCTAGTGGACTCGTGGGAGGTGGCAGGTATCTAGTGGATTTAGTCGAGGTGCACAAAAGCTGGTCCCGAAACCATGGATTTCGAAAAACAAATTGAGGATGAAAGAAGATATTTGTTGAATTTCGTAGTATGGAGACTACAAGCATCATCGTGGTCATTTTCATCAAATGAAATTTGCCGCCTTCTTTTCTCTCCTTTTTTTTCTTTTTGGGAAATATTTTATTTGGTAATATTGAGTGTTGTTTTCCTTTCTTTTCTTTTAGGCATATGGTCATTTTCATCAAATGAAGATGCGTAACACCCCGTAAATTTTTTCGTACACTTATCGCGATTATATGGAGTCCTAAAGGCTTGCGTATGGGTTAAATTAAGTTTATGGTGTTCGGAAGTATCCCGTCAATAGTTGTATGTGTAGGTATTGAAATAAGCTTTCCAAAGATATAAAGTTTGCCCAAAACAGAGGAGTATTTCATATAAGCGAGCACATTCGAAATTTCGAAACGGTGGCCGGGAAGCCTGTGAACAGTAAATCAGAAGGAAAATTACTGCACCTAGGCAATTTTTTTTTTTTGGATCAACTTTAGACGATCATAACTCCTTGTACAAAAAGAACTGTGTGAGCTGCTATATATCGACGAAAATATCCGAGAGTCTTCTTTCTGATGAAATTGGTTTCATCCAAATCCAATGTCTGAGTAAGGAGATATACCCGTTTTACTACAGCCTATAAAAAAAAAATAGAATTTTGGGACAGATTTTTGGGTCAACTTTAAATGACCATAACTCCTTGTAAAGGAAGAACTGGGTGTTATACTTTATATGAAAATGAAATACCTTTGAATTATATTTACAATGAAATTGGTTTCACCCAAATACGATACCGGAGCAAAGAGTTATGATCGATTTACTTCAGCCTGTCAAAACTGTCCACTGGGGACAGATTCGGATTTATTTAAATTTTTAGGGCAAAATGGTCATTTTCTATTACCTCTTGGACGAAAATTGGTCTCTATAAACATACACTTAGCCTCATATATATCATATATCATCCGATTATTAAGAGAAGGTGAAACTCTATCCTAATTTCAACTTCAAATATTTTGTGATTCAACCGTAGAAAATTCGAATTGGTTCCGTAGTTGTGTTCACCATCTCGAAAGCTTCGAGAAGCACCCCATGGTTATGTAAGGAGGATTCTAAATACAATAGTTCATTGTTAAGGTATGAATATTGTTTATTCTTGATTCTTATCCATGAATAAGTATCGATAAAGGATTATGAGTATTGTCTTGATGTTGGAAGATAACTAGAAATATAGTTATGAATTGTTTTGTATAAATTGTTAGTAGTAAATTATGGAAGTTGTTGTATTGGATTATGGAGGATGAATTGTGGTGATATATCATTATATTAGTGGTTATGTATGCCTAGTGATCATGTTGGTATTGGATGGTGATTAAGAGGGGAAATAAAGGCTAAGAGTGATGTTGAGGGATATTGCATGAAAATGCATGATATGTGAATGTAATAAGAGTATAAGAGGATGTATGAAGCACTGTTATTGATGAGTTAAAGGATTACTTCCTAGACATTATTTGGTGAAGTTAATACCTAAATGGTAAGGTTTGGTTGCTAATACTAGTTTGCCACAAATGACTTATTGTAGATAAGTGTTCGAAGAGTACGGGAAGTCAAGTTGGACTTGTATTGAAGTGGTTATATCAAGGTATGTAAGACATACTCTATCTAATCTTTGGCATGAATAATGACCCATGGCACTCTTTCCAACATTGTCCTACGACACATGACACATAATAACATAATATGATCTTCGACACTACCAATTGAACTTGTTTTCACTTTTAAGATGTCCGGCTAGTCAAAAAAATGTCCATATACTATTGTTGACTCCGAAATGGTTTAATGAAGTATCCATGATTCTCTACTTCATTTTCATGATATTGATTACCTATTTACACGTTTTTCCTTTTGAGGTATCATGGTTTCAAGTTCCATAAGGTGTGACCACAAAGTAACCAATCTCAAAGATTAATTGAATTAAGAAATGGAATGTCTTTATTTTAAATTGATGATATGATGTATTGTATTAGTACCACTGATCAGTTGGCCATTGTATTATAAAGATTATGTATATATGCTATTCCAGGGGTGGTCCCTGATATATTGTATTAGTACCACTGATCAGTTGACCATTGTATGACATATGTTATGTATTGATAAGGAATACGGGAAGTAATGATATGAAAGTAATGTGCAGGTATCCCATCAGCTCTTTTAAGTGTGGTCTACTCATACTGTTTATTCACTGGTATCTGGGTTCTGTTGATCTTTTGTATCTCATCTTGATACTCACTGCCTTACATACTCAGTACATATTTCCGTACTGACGTCCTTCGCGGGGGGACCTGTATTCATGCCTGCAGGAACAGGTACTTCAGGTCGTACACCTCCGCAGTAAGAGCCAGGACATTCTGTTGATAATGGTGAGCTCCAGTTGTTTCGGGGCATCCCAAGTCGTTTCTATATGTATTTTTGGTATTTGTATAAAAGTCTTTTGTGGGCGGGAGTTTGTCCCGACCCTAACTCAGTTGTGTATCTATGTAGAGGCTTTTGTAGGCATATTGTACAGCCATAGGAGTGTTTGGTTGATAGACGTGATGGCTCTGACGGCCAATTACTGTTTATATAGATATGCGTGTCTGCTGGGCTGATACAGGTACTGTTTTCTTCTATTTACAACGAAGTGCTGCCCAAATTTCTAATTTTCATAAGTAATGTAAATGTGAAAGTATAGGTTATGAACGGGTTCTCCCGGGCCTCCTCGGCTACGGGTGCCAGTCTGCTCCAATGGGATTTGGGGCGTGACAATAACCACAAGGGTTGGTGTGGTGGTTCAGCACCTCACCCCTTAAGCAAGAAGTTGGGGGTTCGATCCCCACCTCTGGTGAATGGAGAAATCTTTGCGGCCAGTTCCCTACCGCTTTGTGCGCTGACCATGGAACGGAGGATTAGTCTCAACTCAGTCTCCTCATGTATAGTTGAGTCTATGAGCTCTTAATTTTAATGCATATGTAGTACTGTGTACGTACTTTCTCGTCATTGTGTTTTTTATTTGAATTTTTGTGTTAACTGATTTCCAACAACACGAGCTCTAGCAAGTGTATGTATCATGCAGCCAAGCAGCAAGTTGTGCTAAGTGAACATTAGAACAATAACAATATACCCAATGTAAATTCATTTAATCCCGCTAGCGGGTTCTGGAAAGGGTGGTGTGTTTACAGTCTTAAGCCTACCTTGAAAAGGTAGAAAAGTTATTTCCGATAGATCCCGGGCTCAAGTAAATCACATAGCAAAGTGGACAAATTATCTTCTTCAATGCATGCATCTTAAAGCAGTGTAGAAAATCCAAGTGAAGGAAATAAGGACAAGAACCTCAACATTGTTCTTAGGTGGCAAAAGATAACAAAAAGGCCACCAACTGCAACAGAAGCTGAGTCTTGGCAAATCTTGTGACTTTGAAGCTCATTCAAACAAGAATATTTTTTTCGCGTAATCGTGGTGTTAAGGCCAGCTTGTAAGCACTCGTCTAATTCTACAAGGTACATGCAATCTCACACAAGGACGTAACTCTATCCATTGAGTCTTTGGCTGATCATTTATGACAATTAATCATTAAGTAGAGAAGCAAATGCTGCAGCAGTGAAACAGAAAGGATAGCAGACAAAAAAGGTAAACAACAAAGTTACTACTTTGAAGTCCACAGTATTCAACAGAAAGTGAACAATGTTGACTTGAAAAAATCGCAGAACCTATCATTGGTTTCAAGTCCTTTTCAACATAGTTTAATGGAAGCGATGATAAGCTATCACACAACATATCCAGTTCCACACATAACCGATCGACGAAGGATGGAATGTACGGAAACCTTATCCTACCTCCATGGGGTAGAGAGATTATTTCCGAAAAAACCCCGAACTCAGCACAAATATTACACAAAACAGGAGAGTAGAAAAGCTGATAAATATAAACAGCAAAAATAGTAAAAATAACTAAAAAGCTGCTCATGTTACTCAACAATAATGAAAATTACAAAGTTTCATGTACATTCTTTACAATTTTGAGTCATATTTACCTCTTCTGATCAATAAAGAATCCGATCACTATTCACTACAAGAAATATCCACCTATTCCAAAACCCTATTTTAGCTACAGTAAAGTATATACTTTCTAAACTTTATAGTACTAAAACATATTAACAAAGGAGAAAACTTTATAAACTTTTAGCTCAACGGAACAATGCATCAACATTGTCGTTATTGGAACCATCTTGAAAGAGCGCTACGAGGTCTTCTCCTATAACAGACTCATCATCGTTATTATTCTGAGTATTTTCTCCCCGGGCATTACCATTTCCCTCAGCATTATTGTTCTCATTGGCCTGTTCTCCCCCCAACACATTACCCATGTCATTTGCCACAACATTGTCGTTGTTTTCATTAGTCTGTTCTCCCCACAACACATTACCCATATCAAAATCATCGTTTGCCCAAATATTGTCGTTGTTCTCGTTAGCCTGTTCTCCCCACAACACATTACCCATATCAAAATCATCGTTTGCCCAAATATTGTTGTTGTTCTCGTTAGCCTGTTCTCCCCACAACACATTACCCATATCAAAATCATCGTTTGCCCAAACATTGTTGTTGTTCTCGTTAGCCTGTTCTCCCGGCCACAACACATTATCCATGTCAAAATCATCATTTGGCAAAACATTGTTGTAGTTCTCATTAGCCTGTTCTCCCGGCCACAACACATTACCCAGATCAAAAATATCATCATTTGCCAAAACATTGTCGTTGTTCTCAATAGTATTTTCAACCCCCACATTGTTGTTGTCCACTTCATCAACATTAGTTTGCACGAATTCATCTTCTGCCCGTAAAGATTCCTCCTTCCTTTCATTTCCAACCTCCTCTACTTCATCAGAAGAAGAAGAAATTTCAATGTACTCAACATCGTCCTTCTTCTTGAAAAAAGGTGACAATAAATAGTTGCCTTGTGTACCCAAAGTAAAGAAATCAGAGCAAATATACTCACCTTTATCCGTCACCTCGGGTGGCGGAGATGGGCCTATAATCGGCAGTGCTTGCCATTCTCTTTTACATTTCTCATTCGGACACCGCAAAGAACAACCTTTGTAATCCTTCAAAAACTCATACATATGGTAACAGTAAGGACACCTAGTCCAAAATGTATTCCTGGTCGGGTTCGAAGAGGTTGCACCTGATTCATCATCTAAACGGGTCCTCTTTGTCGGGTTAGAAGAGCTTGCACCTGATCCATCATCTAAACGGATCTTCTCCATCTGGTTCAAAAAGTTCCCGCCTTTTTTCATGGCCACGATAGGAATCGTTTCACAAGTGCTCGCACCACCATCTCCCAAACTGCTCATCAGGGTCCTACTTGATAAGGTCCAACCCCCATCAGCCAAACGGATCACCCGGGTCGGGTTTGAAAAGTTCTCCAAACGGGTCTGGAACGGAGTAGGGTTAGAAGAGCTCCCAGCCCCATCAACCAAACGGGTCTGGATCGTAGTCGGGTTAGGAGACCTCCCACGACCATCATCCAAACGGGTCATTCCGCTCGAGTTCAAAATGCTCTGAAGCAATCCATCATTCAAACGGGTTGGGTTCAACATGCTCTCAAGCAACCCGTCATTTGAACGGGTCGGGTTCAACATGCTCTCAAGCAACCCATCATTTGAACGGGTCGGGTTCAACATGCTCTGAAGCAACCCATCATTTGAACGGGTCGGGTTCAACATGCTCTCAAGCAACCCGTCATTTGAACGGGTCGGGTTCAACATGCTCTCAAGCAACCCGTCATTTGAACGGGTCGGGTTCAACATGCTCTCAAGCAACCCGTCATTTGAACGGGTCGGGTTCAACATGCTCTGAAGCAACCCATCATTTGAACGGGTCGGGTTCAACATGCTCTGAAGCAACCCATCATTAGAATGGTCCATCTGCATCTGGTTCAAAAAGTTCCCTCCTATTTCCATAGTATTCAACCCATCTCCAAACCCGGACATCTCCGACAAGTCGAAAAAGCTCCCACTTTCCAACGTACCCTCACCACCCATCGGGTTCATACTCACAGACCTCCCATCATTTACCGCATTCCTCAACTCATCATCAAACCGAACCTTATCACTCGGATTCGCTAGAACTCCGTAAGCTCTCATTACAAGCATAAAAGCCTCATTAGCCAAACGAGAATAATCTCTCGTATTCGATCTCAACAACTCCATCAAACTCTTAAAATTGTTCAACATAACTGGTTGATCATCACTGTAGTTTGGAACGTTAAGGATAGCATAGTAATTCGGCTGTCCGTTAATGCTCTCAGGGAGCATTAATATATCAGTGATCGCGATTATTTCTAGTACCTCTGAGTGCTTTGGATCGATTTCTCTGGCTCTAATGGCGTATTGACGACATTCTTGAAACTTTCGTAGAACAAGAAAGCTTTTAGATAAATTTAAATAATGTTGAAACTGCGGATTCATAATTATTGTTTGTTTGTTTTTTGTTGTAAAGAGTTTGTTTGTTGTTTTGTTGTAGTAAAGAATGAAATGAAAGTGATGAAAAGGTGACATATATAAAGTCGTTTGTTTTGAAAAGGTGGGAAAAAGGATACAATTGGAATTTTTTGAATTTTTTTATCATGGATGATTTTGCATATGGGCAATATTGGAAATTTCTTAATTCTTTTTGTTTCATGGATGATTTTGGATATGGGCAAAATTTAAAAATAAATAGTTTTTTTTTATGAGTGATTTTGAATATGGATAAAGTTGGAAATTTGTTGATTTCTGTAAAGGGTTTATTTTGTATTTCTATTGTTTTATTTTATTTGGTTCTATTAACCTAGCACGTTTCGAAAAATAATAATAATTAGAGGTGAAAAAGCGACAAAATTGGAAAAATATTGATTTTTTAGTTTTATGGATGATTTTGGATCGATATGGACAAAATTGGATTTTTTTTATCTTTATAAAGGGTTTATTTTGTATTTCCGTTGTTTCATTTTACTAGTTTATGTTAACCTAGCACGCCTCATAAGATATTGATAATTAGAGGTGTATTTTATTAAACTAACATTATTAATTATGTTTTCACTCTAATTTTATTTCTACTACTACTTCATGTAATTATTTAGTACTAATAAAAATAACACTACTTCCTTTGTCGGATATAGAAGTGCTTGCAGAGCTACGTGAATTCAACAATGTTTTTGTAAAGGGCAAAAAGAAAAGGTCTCGAGATAATAAGGATCCTTGGAAGAAAAGATCAAATAACTAATCTCAGTATAAGCTATTCTACATTTTGAAATAATTCTTTTTGAAATATATGTACAAGATTAAATTGGAAATTGAATAAATTTTTCAAGGGTCTATTTTGGAATACTCATATTAACATTTTGAGATGGTCAATTTTGGACACTAAGTAATTGGGAAATGAGAATGGATTATTTAGATAAAGGCATATTTATTTGGTGTATAAATAAAATTAAATTGGAAATTCAATAAATCATTTATCAACTAATAAAAGATTAGTTTGACTGTAAAAAGGAGATAAATTGGAATACTTATTTTTACATTTTGAGATTGTTAATATTGGATATTAAGTAATTGGGAATGAATTATTTGGATAAGGACATATTTATTTTGTGTATGAACAAAATTAAATTCGAAATTTGATAAATCATTTATGATTTATCAACTAATGAAGAATTAGTTTGATTACTGTAAAATGAAGATAAATTGGAGTACTTATTTTTACACTTTGGAATGTTCAAATTTGGACATTAAGTAATTGTAAATGGATTATTTAGTTAAGGAGATATATTTTTTTGTGTATATATAAAATTAAATTGGAAATTCAGTAAATCATTTTTCATTTATCACTTATCAATTAATAAAGGATTAGGTTGATTATTGTAAAAAAAAAAAAAAGAAGATAAATTGAAGTACTTATTTACATTTTGAGATGTTTCGAATTCGAACATTAAGTAGTAATTGGGAACGGATTATTCAAATAAGGGCATATTTATTTTGTGGATATATAAAATTTAATTGGAAATTTGATAAATCATTTTTTATTTATCATTTATCAACTAATAAAGGATTAGTTTGATTACTGTAAAAGGGAGATAAATTGAAGTACTTATTTTGAGATGTTTCAAATTTGAACATTAGTAATTGGAAATGGATTATTTTAAATAAGGACATATATTTATTTTGTGTATAAATAAAATTAAATTGGAAATTCAATAAATAATTTTTTCCTTTATTATTTATCAACTAATAAAGGATTTGTTTGACTATTTTAAAAGGAGATTGAAAGAATTTTGACTCAAATTTTATTAAGTATCCTCATCATATTAACGTAAGAAAAATTACAATCTATAATATTTTTTGTCTTGTAGTCAAACATCTAAATTTTAAATTAAAAATACTAAATTAATCTAGTCTAATTTAGCTTGAACTCTAATCAAATTGATTTTCATAAAGTAAAATATGACAGGAAAAATTAAACGGGATGAGTTTTTTTAACATTTTGAGATGTTTCAAATATGAAAATACTTTTTTTCTTTTGAAATTTAAAAGTTTAGTATTATTGTCATTGGATTCGTTCCTTTTTATTGGTTCAGTGTGTATTTTGTAATTTCTTTAAGAAAGTATTAATTATGTATTTATTTTATTAAATTTTGCAAAACTGTTGTATTTTGAATATCTTAATTTGAGTATTAATATTTCAAAAAGTTTGAAAATAATGCTTAAAGATAAGATGTTTTTTGAAAATTTAAAACTATTATGAAGAAGTAGTTCTTCAAAATAAATGTACAGTTCGAAATAATTGTACTATTTTTGTCATGAATTTCTAAACCGAGGTTTATTTTAAGATAAATTAACTTTTTTTTCTATAGCGACACATACTTTGAGACGGAGAGGATACACAATAAAGAAGAGAACATTATTTGCTAAATTCTGCTATATGGAAGTTTCACATAATTCATTTAAACATCACATGGTATATCAAACACATTATTGAAGTACCAATTGAATGGAAATGTTTTACAAAATTTAGTTTAAGATAATTAATGTAAAATCCAGCTAATTTTAAGTAAATAACTATGAGAGTAAACATGGTAGCTCACCAAAGTGTTAAAAGGCTAAGTTGCTCGTACTCTTTAAAAATGTTGTCACGCTCGTATCAGATTCTTCAAAATACACTATTAGATAGGTTGTTTTTTAAATGTAGACACCTAATTTCGTCCCTCCGCAATATCATTTTTACCCATTTTTTACCTTATCCTACCGTGTACCCTCAATCATGTAATTATCCCTCCACAAATGACAAAAATCAAAACCAACTCTAAACAAATCTTATCCCAAAATCCCCACATAATCCCAATTGATAACAAATTAACAACCTTCCCAATTAAAAGTGGACACCTAACCCTTATCCCTCCAATTAAAAAACATCACCTACCTACCCTACTCTAACAAACCCTATCCCTACCCCTACCCCTACCTCACTACCCTACCCCACTACCCCATCCTAATATATACACACATATACACGATTTTTTGAGGGGGATAGAGATCAGCAAAGGAGGACCCCAATTTTTTATTTTTTTTCTCTCCATATATTCATATACACAGAGAAGAGAGGCTGGATCTTGGATTTTTTTTTTTTTTTTTCTTTTTCGTTCATCACTCACAATAGTCACACTCGCACAACCACATATGCATACATCCACATAAACGGAAACACAACAAAGAAACCTTACAATTTTCATTCTCTGGGACACCATTAAAGGTCCTGTTTCGTTCTTACTATCGTCATTCCTCACCGTCCATCACTGTACGCACACATATGCACACTTAATCGCACACCATACGTTGAAGAAATGGAATAGATCGAGAGGGTTTCAAGTCGTTGGTCACTGTTCCGGCAACTTAGCTCGCCGGAATCGACGTCAGACTCACCATCTAAGTCTGCTCCACCCTAAAATTCCCAAAATCCTTTTGGTCGTTTTGATTTCTAGATGAAATCCATCTGGAATCCGCTTTACTCCGGTCGATTTCTGTCACTGGTAACTCGTCGGAGTTCGGGGTTCGAATTTATACGCGCCCTCAGTTTTCTACCGTGAATTGGGCTGGAATTTTTGTTGTTAGCGTTCGGTTCTGAGTAAGTTGTTCTACTTCGAGACTTTTCATCAATTTTTTAAACCGATTTGAGTTGGGGTTTTGTCGTTGTTGCGGTTTTCTTGTCGTTCTTTCGGATTTTTCAGGGTTGAACTGATCTTGCGATAGTTTCAGCGCCTGTTTGATCGTTCATTTGCGATTGTCTTTTTTTTTTGGTTCATCGATCTTCGTACGGGTTTGAGGATTGATTTTCTATTTGTTTCAATCAGGCCCATCGGGGTCAATTACTGGGGCTGTCTGTTTCTCGATACCGAGTTTGTACTTCATCGCAGTTGACACTCCATTCGGGTTCTCAGATCTGATTTTCTTAAACATTATTATCGACGTAATCAATTATTCGAAGGGTGTATATTGAATACTTTCAGTCGCTTTGTGGATTGGATGTTAGAATTGGATTTCGGATTTCAATTTCTCAAATACTAAGTTGGACAGATTTGTCGTTGGGGCTTAAGTCGAGGTTGTCGGAGGCGGGTTTTCTTTATCTTGTTGAATAATATTGGTCAAAAAGCGGTTTAAGGTCCATCCCTCAACTCTATACTCTTGTTATTGTCTCAAAATGTGTTTAATTGTTGTGATTATGTGTGATGTGATCGTTAGTTGGTGAGTTTTGTTGACGTTATGATGTCATGATTTTGTGCTTCACGGTGGGTTTTCGCTGATATGTAGAATGAATTTGAGTAGCTTTGATGGTGTTATTGATTAAAAATGAAGTTAGAAGGGATGGGAATAAAGAAAAAAAGTGAATGTTATAGCATTTTGATTCATTGATAATTGCTAATTCGGAACAAGTATTGATGTTGTTAAACACCATAGTATCATGACGGGTTGAAATTGGTAGGCAAACGGTAGTTCGGGTAGGCAAAAGTTTAGGAATGGTGTTTTGATGAATGTTTGAATGTATATGTGTTGAATATTTTCTAATTTATCGTGCTCGACTCAATTGTACCATTTGACCGGGGAATGCCCCGAAGCACTTGTATTATTTTATCCGGGGAATGCCCCGAGGTATCTTGTACTCGGAGGACGCTCGTGATCAAGGCCCGAGGCATCGGGTAAAGCTTTGGAGCATAGTTTAGGATTAATATAGGTTAGCGTAGGTTTATATTTTTGCATTTTTCTATTTCGGGATTGTATAATTGGACTAGACACTAATTTTGGATTTGTTTTGTTTCATGTGTTTGGATGGATTGTTTTATGTGTTTTTTGTGTGGTTTATACATTTGTAATGCCAAATTAGTCGATACCCTCCATCAGGCGACTGTGGTCAAACCACGGGATCGAGGGGTGCCTAACACCTTCCCCTTGGTCAACAGAATTCCTTAACCGGAATCTCTGTTCGCAAAACCAGTTTAAGAGTCAAATGGTTTCGAAAAGGATTTTTTAAAGGTGACTTGGCACACCGAATTATGCCAAGTGGCGACTCTGAATAAAAAATGCAAATAATCCTTTTTCCGAAACAAATTCTCATTTTTTGTCACTTAAATAATAAAACCCTTTCGAACTTTAAAAATGTATTCCAATGTTTTGGAGTACGCGTAAAAAGGGGTGTGACAGCTCTGGCGACTCTGCTGGGGATGTTTCAGAATTCGAGCTTATTTTTTGAGTCGTATCGGCTTTGTTTGGCATTACAAGTGTATAAGCATTGTTTGTGATTATTGTTTTGTTATTGTTTTCACTTTTGTGCGTTTTCGTGCTCTTTGTTTATAGTATTTATCCTATGTGTTACCGCTTTATATCTGTCATCATGAGTCCATCCCCCCGGCCTTCTTTCTGCAACAAGTCTCGGAGCGCACGTCGTGCGCACGAAAATCTAGTTGAGTCACCTTTATTTTAGGGGGGGAGCCGTTGGATGTATGGAGTAGGTGGAAAGCAAAGCAGCCACTATCGACCATATGCTCCCCCGAACGGCCTTGTTAGTAAACCACAACGTAGGTCAGCCTTTAGGTCATTCTTATGTGCATCTTATTGAGACCTAGCGGGGCCTACACGGTCCTTTGTAGGAGACTCGCCTTTAAAGCATCCCTACGTGCTAACTGTTGCATATTTGAGGGTAACGTGGTCATTTGACAGACCGATTTGGGGAAAACATGTGTTAGAAGTAAAGTGTGAAAAAAAAAAAAGAAAAAAAAAAGGAAAAAAAGTGAGTCGAAAAGAATGAATCAAAAGAAGTGTCGAAGTTTATTTTAGAGTTCTTTATGGCTTTTGTTCTTCACGATCCCAAAACTCAAAAAGATTTTTTTTACGTTTTTGCATTTATCTTCTCAAAGTACCGTAAGTTCAAGAAAAAAAAATTTGAATAAAAAAAAAGGGTTTTATTTGCTTTGTCTACTTATCTGTCGAAAACAAAATACCAAAAAGATTTTTTTTATAATTGGTGGTGTCAGTCTTAGTTGAAATGTCTAGTTGAAATCCAAAATGTTTTCACTCGTTTGTTTTTGGTTGTCTCTTAAGTTAGGGTCAATTTATTAGTTAATCGTTAAGTGTCCAATCTGGACGAACTACGCATACCTGATTTCCGTCCCTCGGGGCGGGATACGTAGGCAACCCTCGGTGGGTCCGGTAACCTTTATTTTGGTCTTCATTTTAGTCTTAGGCTAGGTCTTTTACTCCGTAACCTAGAGTTGTTAGCCAAGTAGGCTGATTTTATTCAGCATTACTGTTCGGCGATTTGGAGTCATGAAGCGGTCTGTCCCATCGACGTATGTCCGCATCAAATTCCCGTTGGTTGGGAACCTTTTGCTCTTATCAAATTTTGAGACAATTTCTTATCTGCTACTACAGGATGGACCTGTCCACAAAGTCTAGAGTCCTTATGGTTGTCAAGGTACCCAAAAAGTTGATCAAGTGGTGGGGCACGTTCAATTACTCCGAAAAACACGAAGTGAGGAAAGTGTTAGGCAATCTTGTAACACTCATGGATCTCACGCCTCGTCCGGATTTAATAGAAGCTGCGTTGACTTTCTGGGATCCAAATAATTTGGTGTTTAGGTTCGGAAGTTGTGAATTGACTCCTACTCTGGCAGAAATATCTTGTTTGTTTCGGTTGACTTACATGGACCAACAGATGATTTTAGCCCGCAATCATACTCGTAAGAAATTCCTTCGACTCTGTGGATTAAAAGATAACAAGCATCTGGGATGTCTCAAACAATCTTGGATTTCCTTGGACTATTTGTTTGCTAGATTTGGGTCTTTAGAGGGTTTCGACTGTTTTTGGGATGAATTCTGTACTACCAAAAAAATCTGGGAACAACGTCGTCTGGAGGTTTTCTGTCTGGCTTTGTTGGGTATCTTAGTGTTTCCGTTAGATGAGAGGTGTATCAATACTCGTCTACAATCAGTGGTGATAGCTTTATTCAAGAAAAAAGATGAGGTCACCATTGTACTAATGATCCTAACAGAAATATATAAGGCTTTAACTGAAGTAAAAGGAGGGGTACGATTTTTTGAGGGGAGTAATCTGATATTGCAGTTGTGGATGATGGAGCACTTGCATACGCCTTCTTTGATTAGAGAAGATGTGATCGACCGTTGTCTGAATGATCGAGTGCAAGCCATGCAAGAAAGAATGCGTTTTGACAAATTTTCTTTTCCTATTGGAGTCGATTCTTGGATCGAATTTCTCGGATCAAGAACTCCAAACAACATTCTTTGGTGCTATATGTGGTTTTGTCCTAAGAAAATCTTGATTGGATCTCAAATGCAACTCTTTCTAGTTTTGATAGGACTTAACTGCACTAGGCCTTACAGTCCAAGAAGGGTGATGCGTCAGTTGGGTAGAATGCAAGACGTCCCCCCAATAATTGACCTTCTAAAGGATGTAGAGTACTTTAAAGACCAAGCCGTAGGGGAAAGCAAATATGAGCAATTCTGGAATAACGCGATAAAGTTGGGTGTCGATACTTTCGAGGAAAATCCAGGATGCACTCAAAACTATGAAATCTGGCTACAATCTATGCCCCGTGGCATTAGTAGACCCTTACCAGCCCAACTTAGAGGGCGAATACGGGAAGCAATCATGGTAGAAGATGATGAGCAGGAAGACCCGGGTGTCAAGGTGGAGTTTTTGAGAGTTCAGTTATCGCGTTTGATCACAACTATGGATGGGTGTCAGAGAAACCTTTGCGGGTGTACTCTCCAAGAGGCGGGGATACGGGCAAGAAATTTGTTTCCGGGTATCAAAACGTCGTTGCAGGACATGTTGCAAAGTCTAAGTGGAAAAATGGGGACTTCATAGATGGGCTCATCTCAGCCGGGGACATCACACAGAGCACCAGTTTGAAAGAACTTGCCTTATCTTTATGTAGTTTGAGTCTTTTATGTTTCTGTCATTGTATGTTGGTGTCTGTGTTAAGTCGGAGTTAAGTTGTTTTTTATATTCGGGTATTTATTGCACGCATATCGTTAGGGGTTTAAAGTGTTTTTTTTTTGTATTTGTTGTTTAGTTTTA
Organism: Capsicum pubescens; assembly: GCA_030864215.1. Taxonomy (NCBI): domain Eukaryota; kingdom Viridiplantae; phylum Streptophyta; class Magnoliopsida; order Solanales; family Solanaceae; genus Capsicum; species Capsicum pubescens. The sequence goes on from CM061549.1 coordinate 294,077,463, forward strand.
AAGTGGTCCTAAATTCGTTGTATGTTTTGCTATCTTTCATCGAAATGTTAAAAAAAAAAAAAAACCCTTCAATTGTATAATGTTTATGCATAAGCTGCCCGAACTACGCAAGATCTGATTCATGTACAACATGATACGTAGGCAGCCTACTTTTGGGTTCGATCTAATCATTTTGTTTCGTTGTTTTTCGTTATTTTTCCTCTTTTAAGGAAAACAAAAGCCATAAAGAATGATAAAATAAAGGTATATAACGTGAGGAAAAGAGCGGATATTGATAAAAAAAAATAGTAATAGGTGTAGATAAAAAAAAAAGTGTGTAAATAAAAATCGGGATGATGTTGAAATGACCTCGCTACCCTCAAAAGCTGGTAGAAATGAACATGAACTTAGGGCAATTTTACCAATGTGATTCCCATGCTTTTGGTATACCCTAATCCTAACGGATGTCGTCTTTGATGAGCATGTTCTTTCAGATAAAAGTGGTAGGTTTGCAGCACTCTGGCTAGTCACCCATACTTCACTAGATCCAAAGCAAAGCTCGCAATGGCTAGCAGGGAGATTGAAAATTCGCTCATTGACCCGGATCAGGATCACAGGGAAGAAAGTTCAGAACACAATGATGAGGTAGTAAGGCTCAGGCAACAATTGATAGATTTGCACCGGGCATGGGCCAGCGGAATGCCTCCTCCTCCGCTCCCTGAAGGTCTTGGGAATATCTCTAATTGCCCACCGCTCTCTCAAGCACAATTCTCTGCTCCTACTGAGTCACCTGAGTACGCGCCAGGATTCACTCCGCGACATTATTATCCGGGCAATTTTGGTGTGCCCTTGGCAGCTCCCCAATCAAGACCAGCTGCTCAGCCAGCGCCACCGATCACACCGGTATTCGTGGCCCCGCCACCACAAGAAACTCCCATATATGCTGTGCGTCCCACAATGAGGCTTCCTCGGTCTTCCAGTGAGCCAGCACTGAAGGTTTCAGATGGTCAGTATTATGCTACGGAGCCTACTCTGCAATTGAATGAACCGTATGGGTACACTCAGCCGCCTACATTTCCATTTGATACGGAGAAACCTGTCGCAACGGAGGAACAGGATGTCATAGCCCGGAAACTGAAGAGTTTGGAACAAGCTATGAGGAATTTGCAAGGAATCGGAGATTATAGAAGTGTTTCCTATAAAGACCTGTGCATGTTTCCTGACATCAACCTGCCTCCCGGTTTTAAGATGCTTAAGTTCGAGAAGTACGCAGGACACGGTGATCCTGTTGCTCACTTGAGACGTTATTGCAACCAGTTGAGGGCTGCAGGAGGAAAGGAAGAACTACTCATGGCCTTCTTTGGCGAGAGTCTTTCAGATCTGGCTTCAGAATGGTTCATCGATCGGGATATCGATAAATGGAACAGTTGGGATGATTTGGCTTCTGAATTTGTTCAACATTTTCAGTACAACATCGATTTGATTCCGGACGAAAAATCCTTGGTCAACATGAAGAAAAAGAGCACTGAAGGTTTTAGGGAATACGCTATAAGGTGGCGTGAACAGGCCGCTCGGGTAAAGCCTCCAATGAAGGAAAGTAAGTTGGTAGAAGTTTTCATTCAGGCGCAGGATGAAACCTATTTTCAACATTTACTTCCGGCAATGGGAAAGTCTTTTATGGAAGTCCTCAAAATGGGGGAGATGATAGAGGACGGGATTAAGACCGGTCGAATAGTGAGTTTTGCTGCATTAAAAGCTACCACACAAGCGATTCAAGGTGGATCTGGCGCATTTGGAGGAAAAAAGAAGAAAGAGGATGTTGCGACTGTCGTAGCCGGAACCCATACTTATCCTAAAAGGCCACCTCGCCCCTATCCCCAATCCCAAGCCCAAGTCTACGCCCAAGCTCCATATATTCCTCCCCACCATTACTACCCTCCACAAAATCCTTTATATTCCATTCCACCACCCCCTTACCCAGTATATAGTGTGCAACCATATGCCCAAACCCCTTCTTACCCGCAGTGGCGCGCGCAAACTTCACAAAATCGCCCATTCGCTCCACCAAATTACCAAAACCCCCCCAGACCCAGTTTTCAGCCTAGGCCCGAGTATAAGCAGGAGAAAACGGTCAAAAATCAATTCACACCTCTTGGGGAGTCATATGCTAGCTTGTTTGATAGGTTGAAGAAGTTGAAGGTTTTAAGCCCAATTCAAGGAAGGCTTTCAAATCCACCACCAAGGAATCTCGATTATTCTTTAAGGTGTGCGTACTGTTCTGATATGCCAGGCCATGATATTGAGAAATGCTGGCATTTGAAGAGAGCTGTCCAAGATTTGATTGACACAAATCAGATGTTGGTCCAAGCCCCGGAAGGTCCAAACATTAACCAGAATCCGCTGCCAACCCATGCTGAAGCCAATATGTTAGAATTGATATATGATGGGAAAGAGTCTTCGAGGGGTTATAAGCCTATTGTCAAGATACACACCACTGAGGAGAAATCGGTGAATGTAGCGGAGTCTTTGAAAGTAATGTCATTGAGCCAGGAAGGAATGAGGGAGGATAAATCCCGAGAAAGCACAAAGAAGCCCCTGATCACAGTACAAGGCGCCGAAAGGTATGGTGATTCGAGTCAGGATAAACCTAAGTTGACAGTGGTGGGAGCTTTGAGTCAGCCTATCTTGACGGTGAAAGGAGCACTGGCAGCGCCTATTGTCCTCAAACCAGTGACCCAACCTCCGATAGTTGATATGAAAAGGATTCCCTGGAATTATGGGCGGACTGTGATGACCTATCACGGGAAAGAAGTTGTGGAAGATGTAGATGAGGTAGGAGGTTTGACCAGGTCAGGAAGATGCTTCGTTCCTGAAAGCTTAAGAAAGTCTAAGCCAACGGTGAGTGAACCGTCGTCTATCAAAAAGCCTATCACTGAGGAGGAAGCCGAAGATTTTTTGAAAAAGATGAAATTGCCAGAGTATTCAGTATTAGACCAGTTGAAGAAAACCCCTGCTCAAATTTCCCTTTTATCTTTGTTGTTGCACTCCGAAGAGCATCGTGATGTTTTGCTGAAGGTATTGAATGAAGCATATGTTCCAAGGGAGATTACAATCAACCAGGTTGAGAAAATGGTGGGAAAAATCTTTGAGGTCAATCGGATCAGCTTTTCTGATGATGAATTGCCTGTTGAAGGTACAGGGCATAATCGAGGTCTTTACCTTACAGTGAAGTGTGAGGATTTCTACGTCACTCATGTTATGATTGATGGAGGTTCAGGTGCAAATATTTGCCCTATTTCTACTTTGCAAAAGCTAAATGTTGGTGCTGATAGGATCAAGCCCAACAATGTATGTGTTAGGGCTTTCGATGGTGCAAAGTCAAATTCTATTGGCGAAATAGAACTAATGTTGACCATAGGGCCTGTTGAGTTTGCCATAGAGTTTCAGGTATTGAACGTAGAATCCTCTTACAATCTGTTGTTGGGAAGGCCCTGGATCCACAAGGCCAAGGCGGTTGCATCCACGCTGCACCAAATGATTAAGTTTGAGCATGACAGGCAAGAAGTAGTTATTCATGGTGAAGGAGATTTATCGGCCTACGAAGATTCTCCCTTGTCCTTTATTGAAGCAAATAACGTAGAGGAGACATTCGTCTATCAAATTTTTGATACAGTGCCAGTGAGTCGTATCCCTGAGTGGCAAGCTATACCGGGACCGCAATTGTCTTCTGCATCTATCATGATGGTGAGTGAACTTTGGAAATACGGATTTGAACCAGGAAAAGGTTTGGGAGCATCTCTGCATGGTATAGTTCATCCCATATGTCCGAGTGAGAACGTGGGCACGTTTGGTCTGGGATTTGAGCCTACAGCTGAAGATCTGAAGAAAATCAGGGGAAGGAAGAAGGAAATATGGTCCCTCCCTCGCCCAATGCCACTACTCAGTGAGTCATTTGTTAAGAGCGATGTCGCGAAGCATGTGGAATCTGAAGTTGAATTGGTGGGTGACCTCCAGAACTTTTTTATTGAAGTTGATATGGTTGAAGCAGGAGAAGGTACCAGTATGGCAGATGTGCAATTCATAGGTCCAGCGGTCCGGCTCAATAATTGGGAAGTCACTCCTCTCCCCGTCAGGAGGGAGTTTTGGTAGTTTATTTTGTTTTCCTTTTTGTTTATCCGAGTTATTTCAGGGTTGTAATTCGGATTTTAGTTTGTTTATGTTATATTGGTGTCTGTGTTTAAACCCTTCTATCTTTTATTTAATGAAATGCAATGTCCCTTTTGTTTTGTGTCTAATATAGTTTTTTTTTTTTTTTTTTACACAGTTCTCTTTATGCTGATTCTAATGACATGACATGCATGCGGACTTTTCAGCCTGGTCTTAAAATCCAAAATAATCCAGATGTAATGGAGCAGGATGAGGAATATGATGAAAAAGAAGCATTAGAAGAAATAAGCAAAGGGTTGGAACAATTTGAAGACAAACCGAATCCTAATTTGAATGAAACTAAGCCAATAAATCTAGGGGATCAAGAAGATGTTAGGGAAACTAAAATCAGTGTACATGTTTTGCCCCAGCTAAAGGATGAAATGATTCAAACGTTAATGGATTATAAGGATGTTTTTGCATGGTCTTATGATGATATGCCTGGTTTAAGCACTGAATTAGTGTCTCACAAATTGCCAACGGATCCCGCATTCCCTCCTGTCAAACAGAAGTTGAGGAAGTTTAAAACAGATGTAAGTATTAAAATCAAAGAGGAAATCATGAAACAACTTGAAGCCAAAGTAATTCGAGTGGCTCGTTATCCCATGTGGTTATCCAATGTTGTTCCCGTGCCAAAGAAAGATGGCAAAATTCGAGTGTGTGTTGATTACCGCGATTTGAACAGGGCAAGTCCAAAAGATGATTTTCCACTGCCCAACATCCATATTTTGCTAGACAACTGTGCTAAACACGAGGTTGCCTCTTTTGTGGATTGCTATGCCGGATATCACCAGATCATTATGGATGATGAAGATGCGGAGAAGACATCTTTTATCACACCATGGGGAACTTATTGTTATCGGGTGATGCCGTTCGGTTTGAAGAATGCTGGAGCAACATACATGAGAGCCATGACCACTATGTTTCATGACATGATGCATAAGGAGATTGAGGTTTACGTGGATGATGTGATTATTAAGTCAAAAAGTCAGGCTGACCATGTAAAAGACTTGAGAAAGTTCTTTGAAAGACTTCGCAGGTATAACCTCAAACTCAACCCGGCAAAATGTGTATTTGGAGTTCCATCTGGAAAGCTGTTGGGGTTTGTAGTCAGCCGTCGGGGAATTGAATTAGATCCCTCGAAAATCAAAGCCATTCAGGATTTGCCCCCGCCCAAGAATAAAACGGAGGTAATGAGTTTGCTTGGTAGACTGAACTACATTAGCAGGTTTATTGCTCAACTCACAACCACTTGTGAGCCCATATTCAAGTTGCTGAAAAAGAGTGCTGTGGTAAAATGGACTGAAGAATGTCAGGAAGCGTTCGAGCGAATCAAAAGATATTTGTCAAATCCGCCCGTGTTGGTACCCCCGGAGCCTGGTAGGCCTTTGATCTTATACTTGTCAGTCATGGACAATTCTTTCGGGTGTGTCCTGGGGCAACATGATGTCACAGGCAAAAAAGAGCAGGCTATTTACTATCTTAGCAAGAAGTTCACCACTTATGAGGCCAGGTATACTCTTCTTGAAAGGACGTGTTGTGCCCTAACTTGGATAGCACAGAAGTTGAAGCACTATCTCTCATCCTATACTACTTATCTCATCTCCCGCATGGATCCTTTGAAGTATATCTTTCAGAAGCCTATGCCGACAGGTCGATTGGCAAAGTGGCAAATTTTGCTTACCGAGTTCGACATCGTATATGTGACTCGAACCGCCATGAAAGCCCAAGCCTTGGCAGATCATCTTGCTGAGAATCCCATCGATGAAGAGTACGAGCCATTAAAGACATATTTTCCTGACGAAGAAGTGTCGTGTGTCGATGAAGTCGTTATAGATGTTGATCCAGGTTGGAGGTTATTCTTCGATGGAGCTGTCAATATGAAAGGAGTCGGAATAGGTGCGGTTCTTGTCTCTGAATCGGGACAACATTTCCCGGTAACAGCACAACTTCGATTCTACTGTACTAACAATATGGCAGAGTATGAAGCCTGCATCCTTGGTTTGAGGTTAGCTGTTGATATGGGAGTCCAAGAATTATTGGTGTTGGGAGATTCGGATTTACTCGTCCATCAAATTCAAGGCGATTGGGAGACGCGAGATTTGAAGCTCATCCCGTATCGACAATGTTTGCAGGAGCTATGCCGACGATTTGTGTTAGTAAAATTTAGGCATATTCCAAGGATTCGTAATGAAATTGCTGATGCGTTGGCCACTTTGTCTTCAATGCTCCAGCATCCTGACAAAGCCTACATCGATCCAGTGCATGTACAGAGTCGTGATCAGCATGCTTACTGCAATGTGGTTGAAGAAGAGCTCGATGGAGAACCTTGGTTCTTGGATATCAAGTGGTACATTCAATCAGGAGAATACCCAACATATGCCACCAACGATCAAAAGAGGACTCTTAGGCGTTTGGCTAGTGGATTTTTCTTGAGCGGGGGAATCTTGTATAAGAGGACCCCAGATCTGGGACTTCTAAGGTGTGTAGATGCAAAAGAAGCCTCGGCAATCATGGTTGAAATACACTCTGGAGTATGCGGGTCGCATATGAACGGTCACGTCTTGTCAAAGAAGATTCTTCGAGCAGGTTATTACTGGCTTACTATGGAGAGGGATTCTATTCAGTTTGTTCGAAAGTGTCATCAATGTCAGGTGCACGGCGATCTGATACGTTCTTCTCCTGTTAAGTTGCATGCAATGGCCGCTCCATGGCCGTTCGTAGCTTGGGGAATGGATGTGATTGGACCGATTGAGCCGAAGGCATCAAATGGACATAGATTCATTTTGGTAGCCATTGACTACTTCACAAAGTGGGTGGAAGCAGTAACTTTCAAGTCGGTGACAAAGAAGGTTGTGGTAGATTTTGTTCATGCCAATATCATTTGTAGATTTGGAATTCCTAAGATGATTATTACAGACAATGCTGCCAATCTCAATAGTCATTTGATGCAAGAAGTGTGTCAACAGTTTAAGATCGCACATCGAAATTCTACTCCATATCGCCCAAAGGCCAATGGTGCTGTAGAAGCCGCCAATAAAAATATAAAAAAGATACTGCGAAAAATGGTACAAGGTTCTAGACAGTGGCATGAAAAGTTGCCGTTTGCATTGCTAGGTTATCGCACCACTGTTCGCACTTCAACAGGGGCAACTCCATATTTACTAGTGTATGGGACAGAAGCAGTCATCCCTACAGAAGTTGAAATTCCTTCTCTTCGGGTCATTGTAGAAGCAGAGATCGATGACGACGAATGGGTAAAAGCCCGACTGGAACATTTGAGTTTGATCGAGGAAAAAAGGCTAACGTCCGTGTGTCATGGCCAGTTGTATCAAAAGAGGATGGCTCGTGCGTATAACAAAAAGGTCCGTCCCAGGAATTTTGAAGTTGGTCAGTTGGTATTAAGACGTATCCTTCCTCACCAGGTTGAAGCGAAGGGCAAGTTCTCCCCTAACTGGCAAGGTCCCTTCGTTGTGAAGAAAGTGTTACCCAATGGAGCCTTATATTTGACAGATATTGAAGGCAAAATGGCAGAAATGGCTATCAATGCTGATGCGGTCAAAAGATACTATGTATGATATTTGGTCCTTTGTTTGATTTTATTGCATGTTTAGTACTTACATTTTTGAAGATTGATATGACGAAGGCATTTTATTCTTCTGTCCAAACATTGTGTCATCCTTTGTTTACCCTTTTGAGCCTCGTTTATTTTTCTTTCATATCCGTCTTTTGGAATCAAAATAGAGTCAAAGATGAATGTCAAGAAAATAAGAATAAAAGAATGAGTTCGAAAAAAAAAAATATATTTAAAATAAAAAAAATCAAAGCAAAGCAAAGGACAAGCAGATGGAACTACGTGCGACCTGATTCTCCTCTCTCAGGAGTGAGATACGTAGGCTGCCCTATTTCGGGCTCGGTCCAACCAAATAAAGATTTAAGATTCACCCAGTCAACAAAACTGGGGCATGAGTTAATGCATTTGTTTGAATCGATTCCAAAAGTTGTAAGTCCCACCCCCACTTCAAGTATCGTTTGAGCCTCTTACCATATTTTCTAACCTTGACCAAAATCCAAGTTACAACCAAAGAAAGTCCTTCAGATCAATTTTTGATAGTGTTAAGGCTAAGCATGCAATGGATATGACGATACATTGCGAAGTACCGCTTATCTCCCTCAGCATAAGAAATCAGGAAAGAAATACAAAAAAAATGAGAGAGTCTTATTGGTGAAAACCTTTGCAGGCACCATAAGGCGATGGTGAGTTGTGAGAAAATAAAATGAGAGAGTCTTATTGGTGAAAACCTTTTGCAGGCACCATAAGGCGGTGGTGAGTTGTGAGAAAACAAAAATGAGAGAGTCTTATTGGTGAAAACCCTCACGGGCACCGTAAGGCGATGGAGAGTTCAAGAGAAAAGCGAAAAGTGAGAAGAAAGAGATTTATTGGCAAAAGTATTTTAAGATGTCATCAATCGGATGTGATGTATGAGTCCAATAGATTTGAAGAAGCGGCTCAACGGCAAAGGCACAAACTCGACAACAAATGGGGAGTTTTGGATAGGAAGATCAGGCAGCTCAATCCTAAATGCATGTCATACTCATTGGAGTTGTTTGTCGTATTCAGATAAGTTTTCTTTTTGAATATGGGACATTTCCCTCTTTCTTTCATTTACATATTCATGTTTTTTTTTTTTTTTTTTTTTTTTTATGTCATTTATCAAAATAAAAGTCACCATCATTTCTTTACATTTTAAGTCAAGTCTGTGTCAAAACAAGCAAGAAAGGATTTCAAAATTTACTATCAGTCTTTCCAATTATATGAGGAGAAGCCAAGGAACAACACAGAAAAGAAATATGATCGTAATTCAACACGAAGCAAAGGAAGTCTATCAACCGACAGGCTATTGGATTCGTAGAAGCATTTCAGATTTGGGAAAAGAGTGCACCTCAGGGGCATGGTAAAAATGGAAACCCATTGTTTGAGTCAGAACTCATTTCCCTCAATCTGGATCCAGGTCAATGATGCGGCAAGACACGACAAGTGTTAGCAATTTGGAACAAAGATGAAAGGAACGAGTGCTGGGCAGATACCTGAAAAGCCAAGATCTGCAAGCCACCACTAAGTTTTTAACTGACAAATTTTTCTTCGATTGAAACAGGGGCAAATTTGTTTCACTTGATTCAGCTACCATTGGAAATGCATATCCAGGGACTTTACTTTCTGTTCAGGACCCTCCTGAAAAATGGGACTTTACTTTCTGTTCAGGACCCTCCTGAAAAATGGGATTTTACTTTATGTTCAGGACCCTCCTGAAAAATGGGATTTAACTTTATGTTCAGGACCCTCCTGAAAAATGGGACTTTACTTTATGTTCAGGACCCTCCTGAAAAATGGGATTTTACTTTCTGTTCAGGACCCTCCTGAAAAATGGGATTTTACTTTCTGTTCAGGACCCTCCTGAAAAATGGGACTTTACTTTCTGTTCAGGACCCTCCTGAAAAATGGGACTTTACTTTATGTTCAGGACCCTCCTGAAAAATGGGATTTTACTTTCTGTTCAGGACCCTCCTGAAAAATGGGACTTTACTTTATGTTCAGGACCCTCCTGAAAAATGGGACTTTACTTTATGTTCAGGACCCTCCTGAAAAATGGGACTTTACTTTCTGTTCAGGACCCTCCTGAAAAATGGGATTTTACTTTATGTTCAGGACCCTCCTGAAAAATGGGACTTTACTTTCTGTTCAGGACCCTCCTGAAAAATGGGACTTTACTTTATGTTCAGGACCCTCCTGAAAAATGGGACTTTACTTTCTGTTCAGGACCCTCCTGAAAAATGGGATTTTACTTTATGTTCAGGACCCTCCTGAAAAATGGGACTTTACTTTCTGTTCAGGACCCTCCTGAAAAATGGGACTTTACTTTCTGTTCAGGACCCTCCTGAAAAATGGGACTTTACTTTATGTTCAGGACCCTCCTGAAAAATGGGACTTTACTTTCTGTTCAGGACCCTCCTGAAAAATGGGATTTTACTTTATGTTCAGGACCCTCCTGAAAAATGGGACTTTACTTTCTGTTCAGGACCCTCCTGAAAAATGGGACTTTACTTTCTGTTCAGGACCCCCCTGAAAAATGGGATTTTACTTTATGTTCAGGACCCTCCTGAAAAAAGGGGACTTTACTTTCTGTTCAGGACCCTCCTGAAGAATGGGATTTTACTTTCAGTTCAGGACCCTCCTGAAAAATGGGACTTTAGTTTTGTTTAGATATATTTTACTTTATGTTCAGGACCCTCCTGAAAAATGGGAATTTACTTTCTGTTCAGGACCCTCCCGGAAATGGGACAATGCTTTCAAAAAAATGAAATACTAATTATTTATAATTCTTGTTTGGGATAATTTTCTTCCTAGTTTTAATTTTGAGTTTCAGGAGCCCGCCTGAAGAACAGGGTGATGAAATAGCAAGGCAGGAGCCCGCCTGAAGAACAGGGTGATGAAATAGCAAGGCAGGAGCCCGCCTGAAGAACAGGGTGATGAAATAGCAAGGCAGGAGCCCGCCTGAAGAACAGGGTGATGAAATAACAAGGCAGGAGCCCGCCTGAAGAACAGGGTGATGAAATAGCAAGTTCGGAGCCCACCGGGAGAACAGAGTGAAGAAAATGAAAAGTCAAGCAACAAAGGGAATGAAATTGCAAGTCAGGAGCCCGCCTGGAGAACAGGGTGATGAAAGTCGAGTCAAGAACCAACAGAAGCTGTATAGATAGGATTTTTGTAATTTCACTTATGTTTTTACTTGTAATTTTCATTTTTGATGTAATAACAGAGCCGCGGACCGGAACCTCGACGGAGCCTCACTCGACTCTCCAACTCGGTATAGTCCATCTCCGTCCAATCCTTGGAGATACTTATCACTTGATCCCTTCATAACTTGGGTGGGTAGGCTTTCCTAATTCAAGACCCGGTAGTCCTTCGTTCTCCTGTTTCTTTCTTTGAATAATGGTCGGGACAAAATTCTATCTCGCTGTCTACTTCTTTGCCTGAAAACACTTCATGTTTACATTCAAAGGGGGCATGATGTAGACACCTAATTTCGTCCCTCCGCAATATCATTTTTACCCATTTTTTACCTTATCCTACCGTGTACCCTCAATCATGTAATTATCCCTCCACAAATGACAAAAATCAAAACCAACTCTAAACAAATCTTATCCCAAAATCCCCACATAATCCCAATTGATAACAAATTAACAACCTTCCCAATTAAAAGTGGACACCTAACCCTTATCCCTCCAATTAAAAAACATCACCTACCTACCCTACTCTAACAAACCCTATCCCTACCCCTACCCCTACCTCACTACCCTACCCCACTACCCCATCCTAATATATACACACATATACACGATTTTTTGAGGGGGATAGAGATCAGCAAAGGAGGACCCCTATTTTTTATTTTTTTTCTCTCCATATATTCATATACACAGAGAAGAGAGGCTGGATCTTGGATTTTTTTTTTTTTTTTCTTTTTCGTTCATCACTCACAATAGTCACACTCGCACAACCACATATGCATACATCCACATAAACGGAAACACAACAAAGAAACCTTACAATTTTCATTCTCTGGGACACCATTAAAGGTCCTGTTTCGTTCTTACTATCGTCATTCCTCACCGTCCATCACTGTACGCACACATATGCACACTTAATCGCACACCATACGTTGAAGAAATGGAATAGATCGAGAGGGTTTCAAGTCGTTGGTCACTGTTCCGGCAACTTAGCTCGCCGGAATCGACGTCAGACTCACCATCTAAGTCTGCTCCACCCTAAAATTCCCAAAATCCTTTTGGTCGTTTTGATTTCTAGATGAAATCCATCTGGAATCCGCTTTACTCCGGTCGATTTCTGTCACTGGTAACTCGTCGGAGTTCGGGGTTCGAATTTATACGCGCCCTCAGTTTTCTACCGTGAATTGGGTTGGAATTTTTGTTGTTAGCGTTCGGTTCTGAGTAAGTTGTTCTACTTCGAGACTTTTCATCAATTTTTTAAACCGATTTGAGTTGGGGTTTTGTCGTTGTTGCGGTTTTCTTGTCGTTCTTTTGGATTTTTCAGGGTTGAACTGATCTTGCGATAGTTTCAGCGCCTGTTTGATCGTTCATTTGCGATTGTCTTTTTTTTTTGGTTCATCGATCTTCGTACGGGTTTGAGGATTGATTTTCTATTTGTTTCAATCAGGCCCATCGGGGTCAATTACTGGGGCTGTCTGTTTCTCGATACCGAGTTTGTACTTCATCGCAGTTGACACTCCATTCGGGTTCTCAGATCTGATTTTCTTAAACATTATTATCGACGTAATCAATTATTCGAAGGGTGTATATTGAATACTTTCAGTCGCTTTGTGGATTGGATGTTAGAATTGGATTTCGGATTTCAATTTCTCAAATACTAAGTTGGACAGATTTGTCGTTGGGGCTTAAGTCGAGGTTGTCGGAGTCGGGTTTTCTTTATCTTGTTGAATAATATTGGTCAAAAAGCGGTTTAAGGTCCATCCCTCAACTCTATACTCTTGTTATTGTCTCAAAATGTGTTTAATTGTTGTGATTATGTGTGATGTGATCGTTAGTTGGTGAGTTTTGTTGACGTTATGATGTCATGATTTTGTGCTTCACGGTGGGTTTTCGCTGATATGTAGAATGAATTTGAGTAGCTTTGATGGTGTTATTGATTAAAAATGAAGTTAGAAGGGATGGGAATAAAGAAAAAAAGTGAATGTTATAGCATTTTGATTCATTGATAATTGCTAATTCGGAACAAGTATTGATGTTGTTAAACACCATAGTATCATGACGGGTTGAAATTGGTAGGCAAACGGTAGTTCGGGTAGGCAAAAGTTTAGGAATGGTGTTTTGATGAATGTTTGAATGTATATGTGTTGAATATTTTCTAATTTATCGTGCTCGACTCAATTGTACCATTTGACCGGGGAATGCCCCGAAGCACTTGTATTATTTTATCCGGGGAATGCCCCGAGGTATCTTGTACTCGGAGGACGCTCGTGATCAAGGCCCGAGGCATCGGGTAAAGCTTTGGAGCATAGTTTAGGATTAATATAGGTTAGCGTAGGTTTATATTTTTGCATTTTTCTATTTCGGGATTGTATAATTGGACTAGACACTAATTTTGGATTTGTTTTGTTTCATGTGTTTGGATGGATTGTTTTATGTGTTTTTTGTGTGGTTTATACATTTGTAATGCCAAATTAGTCGATACCCTCCATCAGGCGACTGTGGTCAAACCACGGGATCGAGGGGTGCCTAACACCTTCCCCTTGGTCAACAGAATTCCTTAACCGGAATCTCTGTTCGCAAAACCAGTTTAAGAGTCAAATGGTTTCGAAAAGGATTTTCTAAAGGTGACTTGGCACACCGAATTATGCCAAGTGGCGACTCTGAATAAAAAATGCAAATAATCCTTTTTCCGAAACAAATTCTCATTTTTTGTCACTTAAATAATAAAACCCTTTCGAACTTTAAAAATGTATTCCAATGTTTTGGAGTACGCGTAAAAAGGGGTGTGACATTAAATACACTCGATTTATCTCTAGTATCTTTTTGCAAAATCTCAACAATAATTAATCAAAAACAGTTTATCTTCATCATGATATTAAGTTAAAAGTGGAGCTATATATACTCTTTTACTAATTCAAGTCCAATAATCACTTTAGTTTAGTTTGATGCATTGACTTAGTAATAATATTTAGACTTATTAGGTGTTTATATCATCAATATTTAATCTCATAAAAATAATAATTTACCTATTATTACAAATTAAAAGTCACTATATATAGTGTAAGAATTTTTTTTTATGTTGTCAGTATCATCACTTGAAAAATATTATTTTTAGTTCAGCTAGATTCTAAAACTAGTAGTAATTTCTAGTAATTAGCCAATTAGGTTTCACATTTTATATTCCTTGAAGTCCTAATTATTTAACGAAAGCTCTATTATTAAGACTTTCTTTTTGATGAGTTTACGAGTTATTACTCATAAATGAAAGTATTTAATATGCTCATTTTTTCTCATATTTTTGGTTCTTGATTAGACTGCTATAATTTTTGTTGTATAATACTCGTTATTTCGCATTGTTTTGTTGTTGTTATTGCTCTCATATTGTATTCCGGTTTGCAAATTATTTGGTAGGCTTTATTTAAACTAAGGATGTATTGGAAATTGTTTTTCGATCTCTATGAAATATGGGTAAGATCTATGCATACTATATCTTCACCATACTTCACCTGTGGAATTACACAAAGGTATTTTTAATCAATGGGTGACAATTGAATAACATGCTATTATTGACTCATAAATATTGAAAAATATAGTAACATCCACTACACACATAAAATCAAAGAAACAATAGCATGCACGATATGGTGAAGTTGAACTAGTGATTATTTTATCAACGTGTTAATTTATCAATTTGAATTATGTCTCATCGACTATTTAAATAATGCCTTGTAATTATGATAATCCAAGATACGGAGTATATGTGTTAGGTTTTTAAGAGCTGTGAATGAAAAATGGATAGATATTTTTTTGAAAAAACACCAAGAAAAAAGTTGTAATTTGAATAGGCACATATGTTCACTTTGAATTGTTATGACCTTTCCGATAAATTATGACTTTTTCGAAAAGTTACACTTTTCTCGAAGGATTGCAACTTCACGAAGAGTTGTATCTTTTCGAAAAGGTGTGCCTTTTTGAACCAGAAGTTGAACTAATGAAACCACATGCACGATACAGTGAAGTTGAACTAATGATCCGTTTATTCAACGTGTTAATATAACAATTTGAACTATATCTCATCGGCCAATTAAATAATGCTTTGTAATTATGACAATCCAAGATAGAAATGTTGGGTGTTTAAGAGGTTTGAATGGAGAATGAATAGGTATTTTTCCAAAAAGACACAAAGAGAAATGATGAAATTTGAATAGGCACTTGTTCACTTTGGATTATTGTGACCTTTTCAAAAGAATGTAACTTTTCTGAAGAATTGCATCTTTACAAATAGTTGCATCTTTTCAAAGAGGTGCACCTTTCCGAATCATTGTTACTTTTCTGAAACAACAAATTGATGGCTATACATATATATACACTTTTTGGATGATTGTGACTTTTCCGAAAAGTTACACCTTTATGAAGAGTTGCATCGTTTCAAAGAGGTGCACTTTTTTGAACAATCGCTTCTCTTCTGAAGCAACACCTTTGCTGGCTACATATACCTATTGAATCCTCAAATTTTCCATACAAATGTTGTGTGATTTACTACCGTTGATTGAGTTCGTCGTTCATGGCCCTATTCTTCTAGCAATGTCCTAGTCTTCGTTTCTCTTAGAAAAGAATGGAAAATGTTCTGTTTATAGGCCAAACTAGATATTTTACGTCCACGTAATTGTTTAAAAAATGGAAATTTATGTTTGCCAAAGTTTAGTATGAACAAATTGAGCAGTTGCATTCATATCATCACATTTTGAGTCGAGGGTCTATCGGAAACCTCATTACTAAAAGTGTAAAGGTAATCGTACATTTTACCCTCCCCGGAAGTTCAACTTCTGGGATAACACTGGTTCTGTTGTTGTTGTTATTCATATAATCACCTTCTGTATTCCCAAATTGAGTATGAACAAATCTACATTATGTATCCAATCCAAGTTGATAAAAAGGGCAAAAGAACAAACGGAACACAACATTTTACAAGAGCCTCTAAAAGTTAGAAGGAATGTTCGACAGATTTAAAGCTGCCACATACATTATATTCAAGCGAAAATCGCAAGAAAATAGATTTGAACTAATAACTAAAAATCTACAGCTCAATGTTCTCGCTTTTCCCGGTCAACCATTTTGGCCGCTGAAAAAAAAAAAATTAATCATTTACTGTCAAAAATGTTTTGCTTGAAGTGTGGAAGACTACAGTGAAAGCGAGCTTTTGGCGTAGCATGCTTTATTCTGATCCACAACTTCCTCGGAATGTATAAATCACCTTAAAGGCTAAAGCAACTAGCATACCTCGCGATGGAGAAATACTTGGATCGGGTTAGCTGACTATGTCTGTATGACTCTGCAACTTCTCTCGGTATACCAAGACCAGACAGATATAGAACATAGTCGCAGACACAATAGATACACCAAGGCAGACACAAACGGTTGTAGCACAAACGTATAAGAACCTGAACAAAGAATGACACACTCTTAATAAAGCAAAACATATACACATGTATCCTGATTCAACTTTTTGGTGACACTTACTTGGGAGAAAATACGCTCCAAACGAATAAATGATTTCTCATTAGCAGCAACACAATTGTGTAAGCTATCAAAAGAATGGAACTCAAACCCAACGGAACCAGACAAGGAAAACCAAGTGTCCTCTTGAGCAACGAGTCAATGTTGCCGTCCTGGGAAATTATGAAACCACTTGTGTCCTTCACAGAATTGTACATCACCATGCTAAGGAGGTATAACATTGGTGAAGCATATGTAATGATGAACATTAAGACGCCAGAAAGTACAGTTGAGTGGTTCAAGACACCCTGGCAATCAAATCAACGGGGAACATCAGATTCTATATGGATATTTTCAGTATGAAGCATACAGAAACTTTAGCATGAAACACACTACTAGAGATTTTGTGCAAGAGACTTACAATAAAAGCCCCAGCAACATCGATTGTAGCTAGGGTGTTGGTGTTGCCGAGACCAAAATGGCCTGCCATTCCCATATAATAAAGTGCAGCTACCTGACACGGGAAAAGGAGAAAAATAAGACTCGTGAAACTATGGAGTTGATGTTACCATCATCTGAGGAAAGGATATTTTTCCTGCATTAGTACAAAACCAAACCGAGAATGAACGAGCACCCAAGGGTGTGGCCTAGTGGACTCGTGGGAGGTGGCAGGTATCTAGTGGATTTAGTCGAGGTGCACAAAAGCTGGTCCCGAAACCATGGATTTCGAAAAACAAATTGAGGATGAAAGAAGATATTTGTTGAATTTCGTAGTATGGAGACTACAAGCATCATCGTGGTCATTTTCATCAAATGAAATTTGCCGCCTTCTTTTCTCTCCTTTTTTTTCTTTTTGGGAAATATTTTATTTGGTAATATTGAGTGTTGTTTTCCTTTCTTTTCTTTTAGGCATATGGTCATTTTCATCAAATGAAGATGCGTAACACCCCGTAAATTTTTTCGTACACTTATCGCGATTATATGGAGTCCTAAAGGCTTGCGTATGGGTTAAATTAAGTTTATGGTGTTCGGAAGTATCCCGTCAATAGTTGTATGTGTAGGTATTGAAATAAGCTTTCCAAAGATATAAAGTTTGCCCAAAACAGAGGAGTATTTCATATAAGCGAGCACATTCGAAATTTCGAAACGGTGGCCGGGAAGCCTGTGAACAGTAAATCAGAAGGAAAATTACTGCACGTAGGCAATTTTTTTTTTTTGGATCAACTTTAGACGATCATAACTCCTTGTACAAAAAGAACTGTGTGAGCTGCTTTATATCGACGAAAATATCCGAGAGTCTTCTTTCTGATGAAATTGGTTTCATCCAAATCCAATGTCTGAGTAAGGAGATATACCCGTTTTACTACAGCCTATAAAAAAAAAATAGAATTTTGGGACAGATTTTTGGGTCAACTTTAAATGACCATAACTCCTTGTAAAGGAAGAACTGGGTGTTATACTTTATATGAAAATGAAATACCTTTGAATTATCTTTCCAATGAAATTGGTTTCACCCAAATACGATACCGGAGCAAAGAGTTATGATCGATTTACTTCAGCCTGTCAAAACTGTCCACTGGGGACAGATTCGGATTTATTTAAATTTTTAGGGCAAAATGGTCATTTTCTATTACCTCTTGGACGAAAATTGGTCTCTATAAACATACACTTAGCCTCATATATATCATATATCATCCGATTATTAAGAGAAGGTGAAACTCTATCCTAATTTCAACTTCAAATATTTTGTGATTCAACCGTAGAAAATTCGAATTGGTTCCGTAGTTGTGTTCACCATCTCGAAAGCTTCGAGAAGCACCCCATGGTTATGTAAGGAGGATTCTAAATACAATAGTTCATTGTTAAGGTATGAATATTGTTTATTCTTGATTCTTATCCATGAATAAGTATCGATAAAGGATTATGAGTATTGTCTTGATGTTGGAAGATAACTAGAAATATAGTTATGAATTGTTTTGTATAAATTGTTAGTAGTAAATTATGGAAGTTGTTGTATTGGATTATGGAGGATGAATTGTGGTGATATATCATTATATTAGTGGTTATGTATGCCTAGTGATCATGTTGGTATTGGATGGTGATTAAGAGGGGAAATAAAGGCTAAGAGTGATGTTGAGGGATATTGCATGAAAATGCATGATATGTGAATTTAATAAGAGTATAAGAGGATGTATGAAGCACTGTTATTGATGAGTTAAAGGATTACTTCCTAGACATTATTTGGTGAAGTTAATACCTAAATGGTAAGGTTTGGTTGCTAATACTAGTTTGCCACAAATGACTTATTGTAGATAAGTGTTCGAAGAGTACGGGAAGTCAAGTTGGACTTGTATTGAAGTGGTTATATCAAGGTATGTAAGACATACTCTATCTAATCTTTGGCATGAATAATGACCCATGGCACTCTTTCCAACATTGTCCTACGACACATGACACATAATAACATAATATGATCTTCGACACTACCAATTGAACTTGTTTTCACTTTTAAGATGTCCGGCTAGTCAAAAAAATGTCCATATACTATTGTTGACTCCGAAATGGTTTAATGAAGTATCCATGATTCTCTACTTCATTTTCATGATATTGATTACCTATTTACACGTTTTTCCTTTTGAGGTATCATGGTTTCAAGTTCCATAAGGTGTGACCACAAAGTAACCAATCTCAAAGATTAATTGAATTAAGAAATGGAATGTCTTTATTTTAAATTGATGATATGATGTATTGTATTAGTACCACTGATCAGTTGGCCATTGTATTATAAAGATTATGTATATATGCTATTCCAGGGGTGGTTCCTGATATATTGTATTAGTACCACTGATCAGTTGACCATTGTATGACATATGTTATGTATTGATAAGGAATACGGGAAGTAATGATATGAAAGTAATGTGCAGGTATCCCATCAGCTCTTTTAAGTGTGGTCTACTCATACTGTTTATTCACTGGTATCTGGGTTCTGTTGATCTTTTGTATCTCATCTTGATACTCACTGCCTTACATACTCAGTACATATTTCCGTACTGACGTCCTTCGCGGGGGGACCTGTATTCATGCCTGCAGGAACAGGTACTTCAGGTCGTACACCTCCGCAGTAAGAGCCAGGACATTCTGTTGATAATGGTGAGCTCCAGTTGTTTCGGGGCATCCCAAGTCGTTTCTATATGTATTTTTGGTATTTGTATAAAAGTCTTTTGTGGGCGGGAGTTTGTCCCGACCCTAACTCAGTTGTGTATCTATGTAGAGGCTTTTGTAGGCATATTGTACAGCCATAGGAGTGTTTGGTTGATAGACGTGATGGCTCTGACGGCCAATTACTGTTTATATAGATATGCGTGTCTGCTGGGCTGATACAGGTACTGTTTTCTTCTATTTACAACGAAGTGCTGCCCAAATTTCTAATTTTCATAAGTAATGTAAATGTGAAAGTATAGGTTATGAACGGGTTCTCCCGGGCCTCCTCGGCTACGGGTGCCAGTCTGCTCCAATGGGATTTGGGGCGTGACAATAACCACAAGGGTTGGTGTGGTGGTTCAGCACCTCACCCCTTAAGCAAGAAGTTGGGGGTTCGATCCCCACCTCTGGTGAATGGAGAAAACTCTGCGGCCAGTTCCCTACCGCTTTGTGCGCTGACCATGGAACGGAGGATTAGTCTCAACTCAGTCTCCTCATATATAGTTGAGTCTATGAGCTCTTAATTTTAATGCATATGTAGTACTGTGTACGTACTTTCTCGTCATTGTGTTTTTTATTTGAATTTTTGTGTTAACTGATTTCCAACAACACGAGCTCTAGCAAGTGTATGTATCATGCAGCCAAGCAGCAAGTTGTGCTAAGTGAACATTAGAACAATAACAATATACCCAATGTAAATTCATTTAATCCCGCTAGCGGGTTCTGGAAAGGGTGGTGTGTTTACAGTCTTAAGCCTACCTTGAAAAGGTAGAAAAGTTATTTCCGATAGATCCCGGGCTCAAGTAAATCACATAGCAAAGTGGACAAATTATCTTCTTCAATGCATGCATCTTAAAGCAGTGTAGAAAATCCAAGTGAAGGAAATAAGGACAAGAACCTCAACATTGTTCTTAGGTGGCAAAAGATAACAAAAAGGCCACCAACTGCAACAGAAGCTGAGTCTTGGCAAATCTTGTGACTTTGAAGCTCATTCAAACAAGAATATTTTTTTCGCGTAATCGTGGTGTTAAGGCCAGCTTGTAAGCACTCGTCTAATTCTACAAGGTACATGCAATCTCACACAAGGACGTAACTCTATCCATTGAGTCTTTGGCTGATCATTTATGACAATTAATCATTAAGTAGAGAAGCAAATGCTGCAGCAGTGAAACAGAAAGGATAGCAGACAAAAAAGGTAAACAACAAAGTTACTACTTTGAAGTCCACAGTATTCAACAGAAAGTGAACAATGTTGACTTGAAAAAATCGCAGAGCCTATCATTGGTTTCAAGTCCTTTTCAACATAGTTTAATGGAAGCGATGATAAGCTATCACACAACATATCCAGTTCCACACATAACCGATCGACGAAGGATGGAATGTACGGAAACCTTATCCTACCTCCATGGGGTAGAGAGATTATTTCCGAAAAAAACCCCGAACTCAGCACAAATATTACACAAAACAGGAGAGTAGAAAAGCTGAGAAATATAAACAGCAAAAATAGTAAAAATAACTAAAAAGCTGCTCATGTTACTCAACAATAATGAAAATTACAAAGTTTCATGTACATTCTTTACAATTTTGAGTCATATTTACCTCTTCTGATCAATAAAGAATCCGATCACTATTCACTACAAGAAATATCCACCTATTCCAAAACCCTATTTTAGCTACAGTAAAGTATATACTTTCTAAACTTTATAGTACTAAAACATATTAACAAAGGAGAAAACTTTATAAACTTTTTGCTCAACGGAACAATGCATCAACATTGTCGTTATTGGAACCATCTTGAAAGAGCGCTACGAGGTCTTCTCCTATAACAGACTCATCATCGTTATTATTCTGAGTATTTTCTCCCCGGGCATTACCATTTCCCTCAGCATTATTGTTCTCATTGGCCTGTTCTCCCCCCAACACATTACCCATGTCATTTGCCACAACATTGTCGTTGTTTTCATTAGTCTGTTCTCCCCACAACACATTACCCATATCAAAATCATCGTTTGCCCAAATATTGTCGTTGTTCTCGTTAGCCTGTTCTCCCCACAACACATTACCCATATCAAAATCATCGTTTGCCCAAATATTGTTGTTGTTCTCGTTAGCCTGTTCTCCCCACAACACATTACCCATATCAAAATCATCGTTTGCCCAAACATTGTTGTTGTTCTCGTTAGCCTGTTCTCCCGGCCACAACACATTATCCATGTCAAAATCATCATTTGGCAAAACATTGTTGTAGTTCTCATTAGCCTGTTCTCCCGGCCACAACACATTACCCAGATCAAAAATATCATCATTTGCCAAAACATTGTCGTTGTTCTCAATAGTATTTTCAACCCCCACATTGTTGTTGTCCACTTCATCAACATTAGTTTGCACGAATTCATCTTCTGCCCGTAAAGATTCCTCCTTCCTTTCATTTCCAACCTCCTCTACTTCATCAGAAGAAGAAGAAATTTCAATGTACTCAACATCGTCCTTCTTCTTGAAAAAAGGTGACAATAAATAGTTGCCTTGTGTACCCAAAGTAAAGAAATCAGAGCAAATATACTCACCTTTATCCGTCACCTCGGGTGGCGGAGATGGGCCTATAATCGGCAGTGCTTGCCATTCTCTTTTACATTTCTCATTCGGACACCGCAAAGAACAACCTTTGTAATCCTTCAAAAACTCATACATATGGTAACAGTAAGGACACCTAGTCCAAAATGCATTCCTGGTCGGGTTCGAAGAGGTTGCACCTGATTCATCATCTAAACGGGTCCTCTTTGTCGGGTTAGAAGAGCTTGCACCTGATCCATCATCTAAACGGATCTTCTCCATCTGGTTCAAAAAGTTCCCGCCTTTTTTCATGGCCACGATAGGAATCGTTTCACAAGTGCTCGCACCACCATCTCCCAAACTGCTCATCAGGGTCCTACTTGATAAGGTCCAACCCCCATCAGCCAAACGGATCACCCGAGTCGGGTTTGAAAAGTTCTCCAAACGGGTCTGGATCGTAGTCGGGTTAGGAGACCTCCCACGACCATCATCCAAACGGGTCATTCCGCTCGAGTTCAAAATGCTCTGAAGCAATCCATCATTCAAACGGGTTGGGTTCAACATGCTCTCAAGCAACCCGTCATTTGAACGGGTCGGGTTCAACATGCTCTCAAGCAACCCATCATTTGAACGGGTCGGGTTCAACATGCTCTCAAGCAACCCGTCATTTGAACGGGTCGGGTTCAACATGCTCTCAAGCAACCCGTCATTTGAACGGGTCGGGTTCAACATGCTCTCAAGCAACCCGTCATT
This sequence comes from Capsicum pubescens, assembly GCA_030864215.1. Taxonomy (NCBI): domain Eukaryota; kingdom Viridiplantae; phylum Streptophyta; class Magnoliopsida; order Solanales; family Solanaceae; genus Capsicum; species Capsicum pubescens. The sequence continues at coordinate 294,100,434 of CM061549.1, forward strand.
TGAACGGGTCGGGTTCAACATGCTCTCAAGCAACCCATCATTTGAACGGGTCGGGTTCAACATGCTCTCAAGCAACCCATCATTTGAACGGGTCGGGTTCAACATTCTCTGAAGCAACCCATCATTAGAATGGTCCATCTGCATCTGGTTCAAAAAGTTCCCTCCTATTTCCATAGTATTCAACCCATCTCCAAACCCGGACATCTCCGACAAGTCGAAAAAGCTCCCACTTTCCAACGTACCCTCACCACCCATCGGGTTCATACTCACAGACCTCCCATCATTTACCGCATTCCTCAACTCATCATCAAACCGAACCTTATCACTCGGATTCGCTAGAACTCCGTAAGCTCTCATTACAAGCATAAAAGCCTCATTAGCCAAACGAGAATAATCTCTCGTATTCGATCTCAACAACTCCATCAAACTCTTAAAATTGTTCAACATAACTGGTTGATCATCACTGTAGTTTGGAACGTTAAGGATAGCATAGTAATTCGGCTGTCCGTTAATGCTCTCAGGGAGCATTAATATATCAGTGATCGCGATTATTTCTAGTACCTCTGAGTGCTTTGGATCGATTTCTCTGGCTCTAATGGCGTATTGACGACATTCTTGAAACTTTCGTAGAACAAGAAAGCTTTTAGATAAATTTAAATAATGTCGAAACTGCGGATTCATAATTATTGTTTGTTTGTTTTTTGTTGTAAAGAGTTTGTTTGTTGTTTTGTTGTAGTAAAGAATGAAATGAAAGTGATGAAAAGGTGACATATATAAAGTCGTTTGTTTTGAAAAGGTGGGAAAAAGGACACAATTGGAATTTTTTGAATTTTTTTATCATGGATGATTTTGCATATGGGCAATATTGGAAATTTCTTAATTCTTTTTGTTTCATGGATGATTTTGGATATGGGCAAAATTTAAAAATAAATAGTTTTTTTTTATGAGTGATTTTGAATATGGATAAAGTTGGAAATTTGTTGATTTCTGTAAAGGGTTTATTTTGTATTTCTATTGTTTTATTTTATTTGGTTCTATTAACCTAGCACGTTTCGAAAAATAATAATAATTAGAGGTGAAAAAGCGACAAAATTGGAAAAATATTGATTTTTTAGTTTTATGGATGATTTTGGATCGATATGGACAAAATTGGAATTTTTTTATCTTTATAAAGGGTTTATTTTGTATTTCCGTTGTTTCATTTTACTAGTTTATGTTAACCTAGCACGCCTCATAAGATATTGATAATTAGAGGTGTATTTTATTAAACTAACATTATTAATTATGTTTTCACTCTAATTTTATTTCTACTACTACTTCATGTAATTATTTAGTACTAATAAAAATAACACTACTTCCTTTGTCGGATATAGAAGTGCTTGCAGAGCTACGTGAATTCAACAATGTTTTTGTAAAGGGCAAAAAGAAAAGGTCTCGAGATAATAAGGATCCTTGGAAGAAAAGATCAAATAACTAATCTCAGTATAAGCTATTCTACATTTTGAAATAATTCTTTTTGAAATATATGTACAAGATTAAATTGGAAATTGAATAAATTTTTCAAGGGTCTATTTTGGAATACTCATATTAACATTTTGAGATGGTCAATTTTGGACACTAAGTAATTGGGAAATGAGAATGGATTATTTAGATAACGGCATATTTATTTGGTGTATAAATAAAATTAAATTGGAAATTCAATAAATCATTTATCAACTAATAAAAGATTAGTTTGACTGTAAAAAGGAGATAAATTGGAATACTTATTTTTACATTTTGAGATTGTTAATATTGGATATTAAGTAATTGGGAATGAATTATTTGGATAAGGACATATTTATTTTGTGTATGAACAAAATTAAATTCGAAATTCGATAAATCATTTATGATTTATCAACTAATGAAGAATTAGTTTGATTACTGTAAAATGAAGATAAATTGGAGTACTTATTTTTACACTTTGGAATGTTCAAATTTGGACATTAAGTAATTGTAAATGGATTATTTAGTTAAGGAGATATATTTTTTTTGTGTATATATAAAATTAAATTGGAAATTCAGTAAATCATTTTTCATTTATCACTTATCAATTAATAAAGGATTAGGTTGATTATTGTAAAAAAAAAAAAAAAAAAAGAAGAAGATAAATTGAAGTACTTATATAGATTTTGAGATGTTTCGAATTCGAACATTAAGTAGTAATTGGGAACGGATTATTCAAATAAGGGCATATTTATTTTGTGGATATATAAAATTTAATTGGAAATTTGATAAATCATTTTTTATTTATCATTTATCAACTAATAAAGGATTAGTTTGATTACTGTAAAAGGGAGATAAATTGAAGTACTTATTTTGAGATGTTTCAAATTTGAACATTAGTAATTGGAAATGGATTATTTTAAATAAGGACATATATTTATTTTGTGTATAAATAAAATTAAATTGGAAATTCAATAAATAATTTTTTCCTTTATTATTTATCAACTAATAAAGGATTTGTTTGACTATTTTAAAAGGAGATTGAAAGAATTTTGACTCAAATTTTATTAAGTATCCTCATCATATTAACGTAAGAAAAATTACAATCTATAATATTTTTTGTCTTGTAGTCAAACATCTAAATTTTAAATTAAAAATACTAAATTAATCTACTCTAATTTAGCTTGAACTCTAATCAAATTGATTTTCATAAAGTAAAATATGACAGGAAAAATTAAACGGGATGAGTTTTTTTAACATTTTGAGATGTTTCAAATATGAAAATACTTTTTTTCTTTTGAAATTTAAAAGTTTAGTATTATTGTCATTGGATTCGTTCCTTTTTATTGGTTCAGTGTGTATTTTGTAATTTCTTTAAGAAAGTATTAATTATGTATTTATTTTATTAAATTTTGCAAAACTGTTGTATTTTGAATATCTTAATTTGAGTATTAATATTTCAAAAAGTTTGAAAATAATGCTTAAAGATAAGATGTTTTTTGAAAATTTAAAACTATTATGAAGAAGTAGTTCTTCAAAATAAATGTACAGTTCGAAATAATTGTACTATTTTTGTCATGAATTTCTAAACCGAGGTTTATTTTAAGATAAATTAACTTTTTTTCTATAGCGACACATACTTTGAGACGGAGAGGATACACAATAAAGAAGAGAACATTATTTGCTAAATTCTGCTATATGGAAGTTTCACATAATTCATTTAAACATCACATGGTATATCAAACACATTATTGAAGTACCAATTGAATGGAAATGTTTTACAAAATTTAGTTTAAGATAATTAATGTAAAATCCAGCTAATTTTAAGTAAATAACTATGAGAGTAAACATGGTAGCTCACCAAAGTGTTAAAAGGCTAAGTTGCTCGTACTCTTTAAAAATGTTGTCACGCTCGTATCAGATTCTTCAAAATACACTATTAGATAGGTTGTTTTTTAAATACACTCGATTTATCTCTAGTATCTTTTTGCAAAATCTCAACAATAATTAATCAAAAACAGTTTATCTTCATCATGATATTAAGTTAAAAGTGGAGCTATATATACTCTTTTACTAATTCAAGTCCAATAATCACTTTAGTTTAGTTTGATGCATTGACTTAGTAATAATATTTAGACTTATTAGGTGTTTATATCATCAATATTTAATCTCATAAAAATAATAATTTACCTATTATTACAAATTAAAAGTCACTATATATAGTGTAAGAATTTTTTTTTATGTTGTCAGTATCATCACTTGAAAAATATTATTTTTAGTTCAGCTAGATTCTAAAACTAGTAGTAATTTCTAGTAATTAGCCAATTAGGTTTCACATTTTATATTCCTTGAAGTCCTAATTATTTAACGAAAGCTCTATTATTAAGACTTTCTTTTTGATGAGTTTACGAGTTATTACTCATAAATGAAAGTATTTAATATGCTCATTTTTTCTCATATTTTTGGTTCTTGATTAGACTGCTATAATTTTTGTTGTATAATACTCGTTATTTCGCATTGTTTTGTTGTTGTTATTGCTCTCATATTGTATTCCGGTTTGCAAATTATTTGGTAGGCTTTATTTAAACTAAGGATGTATTGGAAATTGTTTTTCGATCTCTATGAAATATGGGTAAGATCTATGCATACTATATCTTCACCATACTTCACCTGTGGAATTACACAAAGGTATTTTTAATCAATGGGTGACAATTGAATAACATGCTATTATTGACTCATAAATATTGAAAAATATAGTAACATCCACTACACACATAAAATCAAAGAAACAATAGCATGCACGATATGGTGAAGTTGAACTAGTGATTATTTTATCAACGTGTTAATTTATCAATTTGAATTATGTCTCATCGACTATTTAAATAATGCCTTGTAATTATGATAATCCAAGATACGGAGTATATGTGTTAGGTTTTTAAGAGCTGTGAATGAAAAATGGATAGATATTTTTTTGAAAAAACACCAAGAAAAAAGTTGTAATTTGAATAGGCACATATGTTCACTTTGAATTGTTATGACCTTTCCGATAAATTATGACTTTTTCGAAAAGTTACACTTTTCTCGAAGGATTGCAACTTCACGAAGAGTTGTATCTTTTCGAAAAGGTGTGCCTTTTTGAACCAGAAGTTGAACTAATGAAACCACATGCACGATACAGTGAAGTTGAACTAATGATCCGTTTATTCAACGTGTTAATATAACAATTTGAACTATATCTCATCGGCCAATTAAATAATGCTTTGTAATTATGACAATCCAAGATAGAAATGTTGGGTGTTTAAGAGGTTTGAATGGAGAATGAATAGGTATTTTTCCAAAAAGACACAAAGAGAAATGATGAAATTTGAATAGGCACTTGTTCACTTTGGATTATTGTGACCTTTTCAAAAGAATGTAACTTTTCTGAAGAATTGCATCTTTACAAATAGTTGCATCTTTTCAAAGAGGTGCACCTTTCCGAATCATTGTTACTTTTCTGAAACAACAAATTGATGGCTATACATATATATACACTTTTTGGATGATTGTGACTTTTCCGAAAAGTTACACCTTTATGAAGAGTTGCATCGTTTCAAAGAGGTGCACTTTTTTGAACAATCGCTTCTCTTCTGAAGCAACACCTTTGCTGGCTACATATACCTATTGAATCCTCAAATTTTCCATACAAATGTTGTGTGATTTACTACCGTTGATTGAGTTCGTCGTTCATGGCCCTATTCTTCTAGCAATGTCCTAGTCTTCGTTTCTCTTAGAAAAGAAAGGAAAATGTTCTGTTTATAGGCCAAACTAGATATTTTACGTCCACGTAATTGTTTAAAAAATGGAAATTTATGTTTGCCAAAGTTTAGTATGAACAAATTGAGCAGTTGCATTCATATCATCACATTTTGAGTCGAGGGTCTATCGGAAACCTCATTACTAAAAGTGTAAAGGTAATCGTACATTTTACCCTCCCCGGAAGTTCAACTTCTGGGATAACACTGGTTCTGTTGTTGTTGTTATTCATATAATCACCTTCTGTATTCCCAAATTGAGTATGAACAAATCTACATTATGTATCCAATCCAAGTTGATAAAAAGGGCAAAAGAACAAACGGAACACAACATTTTACAAGAGCCTCTAAAAGTTAGAAGGAATGTTCGACAGATTTAAAACTGCCACATACATTATATTCAAGCGAAAATCGCAAGAAAATAGATTTGAACTAATAACTAAAAATCTACAGCTCAATGTTCTCGCTTTTCCCGGTCAACCATTTTGGCCGCTGAAAAAAAAAAAATTAATCATTTACTGTCAAAAATGTTTTGCTTGAAGTGTGGAAGACTACAGTGAAAGCGAGCTTTTGGCGTAGCATGCTTTATTCTGATCCACAACTTCCTCGGAATGTATAAATCACCTTAAAGGCTAAAGCAACTAGCATACCTCGCGATGGAGAAATACTTGGATCGGGTTAGCTGACTATGTCTGTATGACTCTGCAACTTCTCTCGGTATACCAAGACCAGACAGATATAGAACATAGTCGCAGACACAATAGATACACCAAGGCAGACACAAACGGTTGTAGCACAAACGTATAAGACCAAACCGAGAATGAACGAGCACCCAAGGGTGTGGCCTAGTGGACTCGTGGGAGGTGGCAGGTATCTAGTGGATTTAGTCGAGGTGCACAAAAGCTGGTCCCGAAACCATGGATTTCGAAAAACAAATTGAGGATGAATGAAGATATTAGTTGAATTTCGTAGTATGGAGACTACAAGCATCATCGTGGTCATTTTCATCAAATGAAATTTGCCGCCTTCTTTTCTCTCCTTTTTTTTCTTTTTGGGAAATATTTTATTTGGTAATATTGAGTGTTGTTTTCCTTTCTTTTCTTTTAGGCATATGGTCATTTTCATCAAATGAAGATGCGTAACACCCCGTAAATTTTTTCGTACACTTATCGCGATTATATGGAGTCCTAAAGGCTTGCGTATGGGTTAAATTAAGTTTATGGTGTTCGGAAGTATCCCGTCAATAGTTGTATGTGTAGGTATTGAAATAAGCTTTCCAAAGATATAAAGTTTGCCCAAAACAGAGGAGTATTTCATATAAGCGAGCACATTCGAAATTTCGAAACGGTGGCCGGGAAGCCTGTGAACAGTAAATCAGAAGGAAAATTACTGCACCTAGGCAATTTTTTTTTTTGGATCAACTTTAGACGATCATAACTCCTTGTACAAAAAGAACTGTGTGAGCTGCTATATATCGACGAAAATATCCGAGAGTCTTCTTTCTGATGAAATTGGTTTCATCCAAATCCAATGTCTGAGTAAGGAGATATACCCGTTTTACTACAGCCTATAAAAAAAAATTAGAATTTTGGGACAGATTTTTGGGTCAACTTTAAATGACCATAACTCCTTGTAAAGGAAGAACTGGGTGTTATACTTTATATGAAAATGAAATACCTTTGAATTATATTTACAATGAAATTGGTTTCACCCAAATACGATACCGGAGCAAAGAGTTATGATCGATTTACTTCAGCCTGTCAAAACTGTCCACTGGGGACAGATTCGGATTTATTTAAATTTTTAGGGCAAAATGGTCATTTTCTATTACCTCTTGGACGAAAATTGGTCTCTATAAACATACACTTAGCCTCATATATATCATATATCATCCATTATTAAGAGAAGGTGAAACTCTATCCTAATTTCAACTTCAAATATTTTGTGATTCAACCGTAGAAAATTCGAATTGGTTCCGTAGTTGTGTTCACCATCTCGAAAGCTTCGAGAAGCACCCCATGGTTATGTAAGGAGGATTCTAAATACAATAGTTCATTGTTAAGGTATGAATATTGTTTATTCTTGATTCTTATCCATGAATAAGTATCGATAAAGGATTATGAGTATTGTCTTGATGTTGGAAGATAACTAGAAATATAGTTATGAATTGTTTTGTATAAATTGTTAGTAGTAAATTATGGAAGTTGTTGTATTGGATTATGGAGGATGAATTGTGGTGATATATCATTATATTAGTGGTTATGTATGCCTAGTGATCATGTTGGTATTGGATGGTGATTAAGAGGGGAAATAAAGGCTAAGAGTGATGTTGAGGGATATTGCATGAAAATGCATGATATGTGAATGTAATAAGAGTATAAGAGGATGTATGAAGCACTGTTATTGATGAGTTAAAGGATTACTTCCTAGACATTATTTGGTGAAGTTAATACCTAAATGGTAAGGTTTGGTTGCTAATACTAGTTTGCCACAAATGACTTATTGTAGATAAGTGTTCGAAGAGTACGGGAAGTCAAGTTGGACTTGTATTGAAGTGGTTATATCAAGGTATGTAAGACATACTCTATCTAATCTTTGGCATGAATAATGACCCATGGCACTCTTTCCAACATTGTCCTACGACACATGACACATAATAACATAATATGATCTTCGACACTACCAATTGAACTTGTTTTAACTTTTAAGATGTCCGGCTAGTCAAAAAAATGTCCATATACTATTGTTGACTCCGAAATGGTTTAATGAAGTATCCATGATTCTCTACTTCATTTTCATGATATTGATTACCTATTTACACGTTTTTCCTTTTGAGGTATCATGGTTTCAAGTTCCATAAGGTGTGACCACAAAGTAACCAATCTCAAAGATTAATTGAATTAAGAAATGGAATGTCTTTATTTTAAATTGATGATATGATGTATTGTATTAGTACCACTGATCAGTTGGCCATTGTATTATAAAGATTATGTATATATGCTATTCCAGGGGTGGTCCCTGATGTATTGTATTAGTACCACTGATCAGTTGGCCATTGTATGACATATGTTATGTATTGATAAGGAATACGGGAAGTAATGATATGAAAGTAATGTGCAGGTATCCCATCAGCTCTTTTAAGTGTGGTCTACTCATACTGTTTATTCACTGGTATCTGGGTTCTGTTGATCTTTTGTATCTCATCTTGATACTCACTGCCTTACATACTCAGTACATATTTCCGTACTGACGTCCTTCGCGGGGGGACCTGTATTCATGCCTGCAGGAACAGGTACTTCAGGTCGTACACCTCCGCAGTAAGAGCCAGGACATTCTGTTGATAATGGTGAGCTCCAGTTGTTTCGGGGCATCCCAAGTCGTTTCTATATGTATTTTTGGTATTTGTATAAAAGTCTTTTGTGGGCGGGAGTTTGTCCCGACCCTAACTCAGTTGTGTATCTATGTAGAGGCTTTTGTAGGCATATTGTACAGCCATAGGAGTGTTTGGTTGATAGACGTGATGGCTCTGACGGCCAATTACTGTTTATATAGATATGCGTGTCTGCTGGGCTGATACAGGTACTGTTTTCTTCTATTTACAACGAAGTGCTGCCCAAATTTCTAATTTTCATAAGTAATGTAAATGTGAAAGTATAGGTTATGAACGGGTTCTCCCGGGCCTCCTCGGCTACGGGTGCCAGTCTGCTCCAATGGGATTTGGGGCGTGACAATAACCACAAGGGTTGGTGTGGTGGTTCAGCACCTCACCCCTTAAGCAAGAAGTTGGGGGTTCGATCCCCACCTCTGGTGAATGGAGAAAACTCTGCGGCCAGTTCCCTACCGCTTTGTGCGCTGACCATGGAACGGAGGATTAGTCTCAACTCAGTCTCCTCATATATAGTTGAGTCTATGAGCTCTTAATTTTAATGCATATGTAGTACTGTGTACGTACTTTCTCGTCATTGTGTTTTTTATTTGAATTTTTGTGTTAACTGATTTCCAACAACACGAGCTCTAGCAAGTGTATGTATCATGCAGCCAAGCAGCAAGTTGTGCTAAGTGAACATTAGAACAATAACAATATACCCAATGTAAATTCATTTAATCCCGCTAGCGGGTTCTGGAAAGGGTGGTGTGTTTACAGTCTTAAGCCTACCTTGAAAAGGTAGAAAAGTTATTTCCGATAGATCCCGGGCTCAAGTAAATCACATAGCAAAGTGGACAAATTATCTTCTTCAATGCATGCATCTTAAAGCAGTGTAGAAAATCCAAGTGAAGGAAATAAGGACAAGAACCTCAACATTGTTCTTAGGTGGCAAAAGATAACAAAAAGGCCACCAACTGCAACAGAAGCTGAGTCTTGGCAAATCTTGTGACTTTGAAGCTCATTCAAACAAGAATATTTTTTTCGCGTAATCGTGGTGTTAAGGCCAGCTTGTAAGCACTCGTCTAATTCTACAAGGTACATGCAATCTCACACAAGGACGTAACTCTATCCATTGAGTCTTTGGCTGATCATTTATGACAATTAATCATTAAGTAGAGAAGCAAATGCTGCAGCAGTGAAACAGAAAGGATAGCAGACAAAAAAGGTAAACAACAAAGTTACTACTTTGAAGTCCACAGTATTCAACAGAAAGTGAACAATGTTGACTTGAAAAAATCGCAGAACCTATCATTGGTTTCAAGTCCTTTTCAACATAGTTTAATGGAAGCGATGATAAGCTATCACACAACATATCCAGTTCCACACATAACCGATCGACGAAGGATGGAATGTACGGAAACCTTATCCTACCTCCATGGGGTAGAGAGATTATTTCCGAAAAAACCCCGAACTCAGCACAAATATTACACAAAACAGGAGAGTAGAAAAGCTGAGAAATATAAACAGCAAAAATAGTAAAAATAACTAAAAAGCTGCTCATGTTACTCAACAATAATGAAAATTACAAAGTTTCATGTACATTCTTTACAATTTTGAGTCATATTTACCTCTTCTGATCAATAAAGAATCCGATCACTATTCACTACAAGAAATATCCACCTATTCCAAAACCCTATTTTAGCTACAGTAAAGTATATACTTTCTAAACTTTATAGTACTAAAACATATTAACAAAGGAGAAAACTTTATAAACTTTTTGCTCAACGGAACAATGCATCAACATTGTCGTTATTGGAACCATCTTGAAAGAGCGCTACGAGGTCTTCTCCTATAACAGACTCATCATCGTTATTATTCTGAGTATTTTCTCCCCGGGCATTACCATTTCCCTCAGCATTATTGTTCTCATTGGCCTGTTCTCCCCCCAACACATTACCCATGTCATTTGCCACAACATTGTCGTTGTTTTCATTAGTCTGTTCTCCCCACAACACATTACCCATATCAAAATCATCGTTTGCCCAAATATTGTCGTTGTTCTCGTTAGCCTGTTCTCCCCACAACACATTACCCATATCAAAATCATAGTTTGCCCAAATATTGTTGTTGTTCTCGTTAGCCTGTTCTCCCCACAACACATTACCCATATCAAAATCATCGTTTGCCCAAACATTGTTGTTGTTCTCGTTAGCCTGTTCTCCCGGCCACAACACATTATCCATGTCAAAATCATCATTTGGCAAAACATTGTTGTAGTTCTCATTAGCCTGTTCTCCCGGCCACAACACATTACCCAGATCAAAAATATCATCATTTGCCAAAACATTGTCGTTGTTCTCAATAGTATTTTCAACCCCCACATTGTTGTTGTCCACTTCATCAACATTAGTTTGCACGAATTCATCTTCTGCCCGTAAAGATTCCTCCTTCCTTTCATTTCCAACCTCCTCTACTTCATCATCAGAAGAAGAAATTTCAATGTACTCAACATCGTCCTTCTTCTTGAAAAAAGGTGACAATAAATAGTTGCCTTGTGTACCCAAAGTAAAGAAATCAGAGCAAATATACTCACCTTTATCCGTCACCTCGGGTGGCGGAGATGGGCCTATAATCGGCAGTGCTTGCCATTCTCTTTTACATTTCTCATTCGGACACCGCAAAGAACAACCTTTGTAATCCTTCAAAAACTCATACATATGGTAACAGTAAGGACACCTAGTCCAAAATGTATTCCTGGTCGGGTTCGAAGAGGTTGCACCTGATTCATCATCTAAACGGGTCCTCTTTGTCGGGTTAGAAGAGCTTGCACCTGATCCATCATCTAAACGGATCTTCTCCATCTGGTTCAAAAAGTTCCCGCCTTTTTTCATGGCCACGATAGGAATCGTTTCACAAGTGCTCGCACCACCATCTCCCAAACTGCTCATCAGGGTCCTACTTGATAAGGTCCAACCCCCATCAGCCAAACGGATCACCCGGGTCGGGTTTGAAAAGTTCTCCAAACGGGTCTGGAACGGAGTAGGGTTAGAAGAGCTCCCAGCCCCATCAACCAAACGGGTCTGGATCGTAGTCGGGTTAGGAGACCTCCCACGACCATCATCCAAACGGGTCATTCCGCTCGAGTTCAAAATGCTCTGAAGCAATCCATCATTCAAACGGGTTGGGTTCAACATGCTCTCAAGCAACCCGTCATTTGAACGGGTCGGGTTCAACATGCTCTGAAGCAACCCATCATTTGAACGGGTCGGGTTCAACATGCTCTCAAGCAACCCGTCATTTGAACGGGTCGGGTTCAACATGCTCTCAAGCAACCCGTCATTTGAACGGGTCGGGTTCAACATGCTCTCAAGCAACCCGTCATTTGAACGGGTCGGGTTCAACATGCTCTCAAGCAACCCATCATTTGAACGGGTCGGGTTCAACATGCTCTGAAGCAACCCATCATTAGAATGGTCCATCTGCATCTGGTTCAAAAAGTTCCCTCCTATTTCCATAGTATTCAACCCATCTCCAAACCCGGACATCTCCGACAAGTCGAAAAAGCTCCCACTTTCCAACGTACCCTCACCACCCATCGGGTTCATACTCACAGACCTCCCATCATTTACCGCATTCCTCAACTCATCATCAAACCGAACCTTATCACTCGGATTCGCTAGAACTCCGTAAGCTCTCATTACAAGCATAAAAGCCTCATTAGCCAAACGAGAATAATCTCTCGTATTCGATCTCAACAACTCCATCAAACTCTTAAAATTGTTCAACATAACTGGTTGATCATCACTGTAGTTTGGAACGTTAAGGATAGCATAGTAATTCGGCTGTCCGTTAATGCTCTCAGGGAGCATTAATATATCAGTGATCGCGATTATTTCTAGTACCTCTGAGTGCTTTGGATCGATTTCTCTGGCTCTAATGGCGTATTGACGACATTCTTGAAACTTTCGTAGAACAAGAAAGCTTTTAGATAAATTTAAATAATGTCGAAACTGCGGATTCATAATTATTGTTTGTTTGTTTTTTGTTGTAAAGAGTTTGTTTGTTGTTTTGTTGTAGTAAAGAATGAAATGAAAGTGATGAAAAGGTGACATATATAAAGTCGTTTGTTTTGAAAAGGTGGGAAAAAGGACACAATTGGAATTTTTTGAATTTTTTTATCATGGATGATTTTGCATATGGGCAATATTGGAAATTTCTTAATTCTTTTTGTTTCATGGATGATTTTGGATATGGGCAAAATTTAAAAATAAATAGTTTTTTTTTATGAGTGATTTTGAATATGGATAAAGTTGGAAATTTGTTGATTTCTGTAAAGGGTTTATTTTGTATTTCTATTGTTTTATTTTATTTGGTTCTATTAACCTAGCACGTTTCGAAAAATAATAATAATTAGAGGTGAAAAAGCGACAAAATTGGAAAAATATTGATTTTTTAGTTTTATGGATGATTTTGGATCGATATGGACAAAATTGGAATTTTTTTATCTTTATAAAGGGTTTATTTTGTATTTCCGTTGTTTCATTTTACTAGTTTATGTTAACCTAGCACGCCTCATAAGATATTGATAATTAGAGGTGTATTTTATTAAACTAACATTATTAATTATGTTTTCACTCTAATTTTATTTCTACTACTACTTCATGTAATTATTTAGTACTAATAAAAATAGCACTACTTCCTTTGTCGGATATAGAAGTGCTTGCAGAGCTACGTGAATTCAACAATGTTTTTGTAAAGGGCAAAAAGAAAAGGTCTCGAGATAATAAGGATCCTTGGAAGAAAAGATCAAATAACTAATCTCAGTATAAGCTATTCTACATTTTGAAATAATTCTTTTTGAAATATATGTACAAGATTAAATTGGAAATTGAATAAATTTTTCAAGGGTCTATTTTGGAATACTCATATTAACATTTTGAGATGGTCAATTTTGGACACTAAGTAATTGGGAAATGAGAATGGATTATTTAGATAACGGCATATTTATTTGGTGTATAAATAAAATTAAATTGGAAATTCAATAAATCATTTATCAACTAATAAAAGATTAGTTTGACTGTAAAAAGGAGATAAATTGGAATACTTATTTTTACATTTTGAGATTGTTAATATTGGATATTAAGTAATTGGGAATGAATTATTTGGATAAGGACATATTTATTTTGTGTATGAACAAAATTAAATTCGAAATTCGATAAATCATTTATGATTTATCAACTAATGAAGAATTAGTTTGATTACTGTAAAATGAAGATAAATTGGAGTACTTATTTTTACACTTTGGAATGTTCAAATTTGGACATTAAGTAATTGTAAATGGATTATTTAGTTAAGGAGATATATTTTTTTTGTGTATATATAAAATTAAATTGGAAATTCAGTAAATCATTTTTCATTTATCACTTATCAATTAATAAAGGATTAGGTTGATTATTGTAAAAAAAAAAAAGAAAAGAAGATAAATTGAAGTACTTATTTACATTTTGAGATGTTTCGAATTCGAACATTAAGTAGTAATTGGGAACGGATTATTCAAATAAGGGCATATTTATTTTGTGGATATATAAAATTTAATTGGAAATTTGATAAATCATTTTTTATTTATCATTTATCAACTAATAAAGGATTAGTTTGATTACTGTAAAAGGGAGATAAATTGAAGTACTTATTTTGAGATGTTTCAAATTTGAACATTAGTAATTGGAAATGGATTATTTTAAATAAGGACATATATTTATTTTGTGTATAAATAAAATTAAATTGGAAATTCAATAAATAATTTTTTCCTTTATTATTTATCAACTAATAAAGGATTTGTTTGACTATTTTAAAAGGAGATTGAAAGAATTTTGACTCAAATTTTATTAAGTATCCTCATCATATTAACGTAAGAAAAATTACAATCTATAATATTTTTTGTCTTGTAGTCAAACATCTAAATTTTAAATTAAAAATACTAAATTAATCTACTCTAATTTAGCTTGAACTCTAATCAAATTGATTTTCATAAAGTAAAATATGACAGGAAAAATTAAACGGGATGAGTTTTTTTAACATTTTGAGATGTTTCAAATATGAAAATACTTTTTTTCTTTTGAAATTTAAAAGTTTAGTATTATTGTCATTGGATTCGTTCCTTTTTATTGGTTCAGTGTGTATTTTGTAATTTCTTTAAGAAAGTATTAATTATGTATTTATTTTATTAAATTTTGCAAAACTGTTGTATTTTGAATATCTTAATTTGAGTATTAATATTTCAAAAAGTTTGAAAATAATGCTTAAAGATAAGATGTTTTTTGAAAATTTAAAACTATTATGAAGAAGTAGTTCTTCAAAATAAATGTACAGTTCGAAATAATTGTACTATTTTTGTCATGAATTTCTAAACCGAGGTTTATTTTAAGATAAATTAACTTTTTTTCTATAGCGACACATACTTTGAGACGGAGAGGATACACAATAAAGAAGAGAACATTATTTGCTAAATTCTGCTATATGGAAGTTTCACATAATTCATTTAAACATCACATGGTATATCAAACACATTATTGAAGTACCAATTGAATGGAAATGTTTTACAAAATTTAGTTTAAGATAATTAATGTAAAATCCAGCTAATTTTAAGTAAATAACTATGAGAGTAAACATGGTAGCTCACCAAAGTGTTAAAAGGCTAAGTTGCTCGTACTCTTTAAAAATGTTGTCACGCTCGTATCAGATTCTTCAAAATACACTATTAGATAGGTTGTTTTTTAAATACACTCGATTTATCTCTAGTATCTTTTTGCAAAATCTCAACAATAATTAATCAAAAACAGTTTATCTTCATCATGATATTAAGTTAAAAGTGGAGCTATATATACTCTTTTACTAATTCAAGTCCAATAATCACTTTAGTTTAGTTTGATGCATTGACTTAGTAATAATATTTAGACTTATTAGGTGTTTATATCATCAATATTTAATCTCATAAAAATAATAATTTACCTATTATTACAAATTAAAAGTCACTATATATAGTGTAAGAATTTTTTTTTATGTTGTCAGTATCATCACTTGAAAAATATTATTTTTAGTTCAGCTAGATTCTAAAACTAGTAGTAATTTCTAGTAATTAGCCAATTAGGTTTCACATTTTATATTCCTTGAAGTCCTAATTATTTAACGAAAGCTCTATTATTAAGACTTTCTTTTTGATGAGTTTACGAGTTATTACTCATAAATGAAAGTATTTAATATGCTCATTTTTTCTCATATTTTTGGTTCTTGATTAGACTGCTATAATTTTTGTTGTATAATACTCGTTATTTCGCATTGTTTTGTTGTTGTTATTGCTCTCATATTGTATTCCGGTTTGCAAATTATTTGGTAGGCTTTATTTAAACTAAGGATGTATTGGAAATTGTTTTTCGATCTCTATGAAATATGGGTAAGATCTATGCATACTATATCTTCACCATACTTCACCTGTGGAATTACACAAAGGTATTTTTAATCAATGGGTGACAATTGAATAACATGCTATTATTGACTCATAAATATTGAAAAATATAGTAACATCCACTACACACATAAAATCAAAGAAACAATAGCATGCACGATATGGTGAAGTTGAACTAGTGATTATTTTATCAACGTGTTAATTTATCAATTTGAATTATGTCTCATCGACTATTTAAATAATGCCTTGTAATTATGATAATCCAAGATACGGAGTATATGTGTTAGGTTTTTAAGAGCTGTGAATGAAAAATGGATAGATATTTTTTTGAAAAAACACCAAGAAAAAAGTTGTAATTTGAATAGGCACATATGTTCACTTTGAATTGTTATGACCTTTCCGATAAATTATGACTTTTTCGAAAAGTTACACTTTTCTCGAAGGATTGCAACTTCACGAAGAGTTGTATCTTTTCGAAAAGGTGTGCCTTTTTGAACCAGAAGTTGAACTAATGAAACCACATGCACGATACAGTGAAGTTGAACTAATGATCTGTTTATTCAACGTGTTAATATAACAATTTGAACTATATCTCATCGGCCAATTAAATAATGCTTTGTAATTATGACAATCCAAGATAGAAATGTTGGGTGTTTAAGAGGTTTGAATGGAGAATGAATAGGTATTTTTCCAAAAAGACACAAAGAGAAATGATGAAATTTGAATAGGCACTTGTTCACTTTGGATTAAGGGTGTCAAACGGGCGGGGCTGACCCGGCCCGACCCGGCCCTATTAGCTAACCCGGCCCGGTAAGCCCTAGGGCTTAAGGGTTCCGGGTCCCGGGCCGGTTTTTTTTTTAAAATGGGCCCGGTTAACCCGGTCCGGACCAAGCCCGGTCCAGGCCCGCCGGTTAACCGGCCCGGCCCTGCCCGGAATATAAAAAATAATAATAATAATAATAATTTTGGGCCAACTAGCCGTTGGCCCAACGGCTAGTTTGGGCCCATTTTATTAAAAAAAAAAAAAAAAACTTTAAAAAATATTTTTTAATCCCCAAAAAAAATCTATAAATACCCTACAACTTCAAATCATTTTTCACACAATTTTTCACTCTCTCAAATCTCATTCTCTCTCAAATCTCAATTCTCAATTCTCTAATATTCAATATATTTAATTTCTTAAAGTGTTCACTTTAATTTTTTAATTTTCGTTTACAAAGTACGAGCGGAAGTTTCCAAAGTCGCAATCTTCGGATACTTCCAAAATTTGGTATTGTCGTTCCATCTCTTACGTTTAATTTTTATTTATTGTATTAATTGTTTATTATTTAATTTTATTATATTTGTGTATTTTGAATATTTTTAGTTTAATTTAATTTATATTATGGATAAATTAAAAAACCTCGCTGCTAAAGGTGTTAAAATTTTTTGTCCCGGAAGCGGTAGTGGTAGTAAAAAGCGAATTACTAGTGGTAGAGGTAGTTCAAGTAATAGATATACCCGTGTGCCTTCGCCTCCGGTACCGCTTGGTACACCTTTTGAGGAAGAAATAGGTGTAGGTGCTCACGATATGGATTATGTAGAAGCTCAGGAAAATTATGGTATAGAAGAAGAAAATGAAGTAGATGCAGTTAATTTAGACGAAGATAATGAAAATATTGCTGAAACACCCGCAGTAGGAGATGCTAACGTTAGATCTGAATCAGTTAATCTCCCTTCCCGTCCTCCCAGTGCCCCAAAACCTCGTAAAAGAACTAGTATTGCATGGCAATTTTTTGAACGTATATCAGATATTGAGGTGCAGTGCAATATTTGTCAACAAATATATAAGCATAGAAGTGGAGGCAAGCAAGGGGGTACGGGTACGTTAATGAGACATATAGATGAAGATCACAAAAGAGAGTTAAATATTGCAAAAGGTGGTGGGGATGTTGGTGGGTCAACGCAAACTAGAATGGACCCAACAACCGGTCAAGTAGCGAAAAAGTATAATAAATTGAGGGACAGGGAAGAAATAGCTAAAATGGTAGCTGTGGGTTGTTTGCCTTTTAGTTTTCCTTCTTCTGATGCTTTTATTCGTTATATACAAGCAATTTATAATCCTATGTTTAATGGTATTCCTAGAACTACTTGTCGGTCTGATATTTTTAGACTCCATTCACAATATTGTTTTTATTTATCAACATTGTTAAAAAATATTCAATGTAGATTGTCCCTAACTTCTGATCTTGGTCGTGCTGTAAATAAAAATGATTATTTAACCGTTACTTGTCATTGGATGGATAGTAATTTCGTGATGCAAAAACGTATTCTTGCTTTTTTATATGATGAAGATCGTAAACATACTGGACAATTTATTGCTGATTCTATTGTTAAAATTGCCGGATACTATGGTATAGAAAATAAAATTTTATGTATTGTTTTTGATAATGCTTCTAACAACAAGACTGCTATAACAAAAATAAAATCTACGCTATCTCCGTCCTTGCCTGAAATTTTTCATATTAAGTGTGCATGTCATATATATAATTTAATTGTAAAAGATGGTCTTGAGTTTTTTGAGCTTTATATTGAAAAAATTCGTCTTGCCGTTGGTTTTATTCAAGGAAATAATCGTAGATCGAGAATTAGAGAATTTAAAGTTAAATGTCAAGAAAATGGACTTACACCGATTTTGATGCCTGAGGAAATTGATACTAGATGAAATTCTACGTATGAGTTTTTAAAAACTTGTTATAAATATAGAATTCCTATTACACTAGCTTTTAACCAACATTGCGGTTCATTTGCTGATTCTGCTGATTGCATGCTACATAATTCTGATT
The DNA here is from genome assembly GCA_030864215.1 of Capsicum pubescens. Lineage (NCBI taxonomy): Eukaryota > Viridiplantae > Streptophyta > Magnoliopsida > Solanales > Solanaceae > Capsicum > Capsicum pubescens. The sequence goes on from CM061549.1 coordinate 294,119,364, forward strand.
GGGTTGTAATTAATGATCTTGTTATGTTTTTAGAAAAAATTTATGTAGCTACGGTTGAATTTTTCGGTGCTTACTATCCTACTGTTTGTAATATTTTGGCATATATAGCCGATATTTCTGGTTTGCTCCAACAATATAAAAATAAAGAAGGTTATAAAGAAGCTGTTGGCGCCATGTTTACAAAATTTAAAAAATATTTTTTTCCGATTCCCCCTATTTACTTGGTTGGTGCTATGCTAAATCCGTGCATGAAATATAATAATATGTGTCACTTTAGTACTCTTATTTATACTAACTTAGAAATAAATACTAACCATGATTCTGAACAAGTACAGCCTGATTTGTGGGCGGCTACGGCTGATGCAAAAGATTATATAGAAAAATTATATAATCACTATGCTGATTTATTTGATTCAGCCGTACCTACAAATATCACTCCAACTGTCGCTCCTCATCCTCCCGAGGAGCCATCATCTTCTAAAAGGCCGGCACATAGTGGTTTTTCTGATTCGTTTTATGATTTAAATTGTTGAAACAGTGTTGATGAGAGAACTTACACATCAACTTATCGGGAAGAGCTGAAATATTATCTTCGGACGGCACCAGAGGATCGCAGACGACGGATCAACACGCTGGATTGGTGGAGGAATAATGAATCACAATATCCTGTGCTTTCAAGATTAGCTAGAGATATCTTGAATGTTCCAATGTCAACCGTTGCATCAGAGAGCGCCTTCAGTCAGGGACGACAGCAGCTTGGAGACAACCGACACTCATTGGGAAGCAATGCAATGAATGTTCTAGTTTGCCTCAGAGATTGGATTAGAGCGGAAAGAAGAAACCAAGGAATGGAACCGGAGCCGAGCGACGAGCTGAAACTAGAAGAAATTATGACTTCACGGGAGAACTCAGCAGAATCAAGTCCAATGCATGGTTTTGCCCCCGTTGACTTTGATTATCCTATGCAAGTTCCCATTAATATTAACATGAATGAGTTGGAAAAAATGATGCATAATTTATAGATTTTTCATTCATGTAAATTATAAATTTTGGATCATTTTGCAATCAATAAAATTCCCCAAATTCATTCAGTCCTTAGTCGTTGTTTTTTATTTTTTTTTGAATAAATTTTGAATATTTGTGCATATATCTTCTATAGAAGTGTATATTTAACGTATACATGTGTATATGTTTTATAAATTAGTATATAAGTATATCTATACATATTGTAATGTATATATAATGTAGTATATTTTATAAGTAGTAGTATATATACATTTAATGGTGCGTATACACGTGTATATATCTTCTATAGAAGTGTATATTTAATGTATACATGCGTATATGTTTTATAAATTAGTATATAACTATACAAATATATATTGTAATGTATATACATTATAGTATATTTCATTTAAAGTATTACATATACATAGAATAGAGTGTATATATGTGAATGGATCTTCTATAGACGTGTATATTTAACGTATACATGTGTATATATTTTATAAATTAGTATATAACTATACAAATATATATTGTAATGTATATATATTGCATATATCTCATTTAAAGTATTACATATACATAGAATAGAGTGTATATATGTGAATAGATCTTCTATAGACGTGTATATTTAACGTATACATTACTTTATGTTTTATAAATTAGTATATATATTGTAGTATATACTTTTTTTAAAGTAGTACATATCTTTTGAATGGTGCGTATATATGTGTATATATCTTCTATAGACGTATATCTTTAAAGTATACAAGTGTATATGTTTTATAAATTAGTATGTAACTATATATATATACATATTATTGTATATATATATATGTATATCACTATATTGTTGTATATATTTTATTTAAAGTAGTACATATATATTGAATGGTGCATATATATGTGTATATATCTTCTAAAGTAGTATATATTTAACGTATACATGTGTATATGTTTTATAAATTAGTATATATATATATTGTAGTGTATATATATATATATATTATACTATTATAGCAAATGTTTTATTTAAAGTAGTACGTATAGTCATATATAATTATATATTGAATGGTACGTATATATGTGTAATTGTTTATACTTTATATATTTTTTTAAAAATATATGTTGTATATTGGAGTGTATATAGTGTATATTGGATTTTTTATTTATTTTTTAAACGGGTTTGACCGGTTTTTAACCGGGTTTGACCGGGTCTTGGTGGGTTTGACCGGATTGGGTTTAGTGGGCCGGGTCCGGGTGGGTTTTAATTTTTTTACTTTTTGGCCCGGCCCGGCCCAGCCCGGCCCGGTTAACGCCAAACCCGGCCCGGAACCGGCCCGGAACCCGGGTAAAATGGGAGGGCCGGTTCCGGGTTGGCCCGGCCCGGCCCGTTAGACACCCCTACTTTGGATTATTGTGACCTTTTCAAAAGAATGTAACTTTTCTGAAGAATTGCATCTTTACAAATAGTTGCATCTTTTCAAAGAGGTGCACCTTTCCGAATCATTGTTACTTTTCTGAAACAACAAATTGATGGCTATACATATATATACACTTTTTGGATGATTGTGACTTTTCCGAAAAGTTACACCTTTATGAAGAGTTGCATCGTTTCAAAGAGGTGCACTTTTTTGAACAATCGCTTCTCTTCTGAAGCAACACCTTTGCTGGCTACATATACCTATTGAATCCTCAAATTTTCCATACAAATGTTGTGTGATTTACTACCGTTGATTGAGTTCGTCGTTCATGGCCCTATTCTTCTAGCAATGTCCTAGTCTTCGTTTCTCTTAGAAAAGAAAGGAAAATGTTCTGTTTATAGGCCAAACTAGATATTTTACGTCCACGTAATTGTTTAAAAAATGGAAATTTATGTTTGCCAAAGTTTAGTATGAACAAATTGAGCAGTTGCATTCATATCATCACATTTTGAGTCGAGGGTCTATCGGAAACCTCATTACTAAAAGTGTAAAGGTAATCGTACATTTTACCCTCCCCGGAAGTTCAACTTCTGGGATAACACTGGTTCTGTTGTTGTTGTTATTCATATAATCACCTTCTGTATTCCCAAATTGAGTATGAACAAATCTACATTATGTATCCAATCCAAGTTGATAAAAAGGGCAAAAGAACAAACGGAACACAACATTTTACAAGAGCCTCTAAAAGTTAGAAGGAATGTTCGACAGATTTAAAACTGCCACATACATTATATTCAAGCGAAAATCGCAAGAAAATAGATTTGAACTAATAACTAAAAATCTAGAGCTCAATGTTCTCGCTTTTCCCGGTCAACCATTTTGGCCGCTGAAAAAAAAAAAATTAATCATTTACTGTCAAAAATGTTTTGGTTGAAATGTGGAAGACTACAGTGAAAGCGAGCTTTTGGCGTAGCATGCTTTATTCTGATCCACAACTTCCTCGGAATGTATAAATCACCTTAAAGGCTAAAGCAACTAGCATACCTCGCGATGGAGAAATACTTGGATCGGGTTAGCTGACTATGTCTGTATGACTCTGCAACTTCTCTCGGTATACCAAGACCAGACAGATATAGAACATAGTCGCAGACACAATAGATACACCAAGGCAGACACAAACGGTTGTAGCACAAACGTATAAGAACCTGAACAAAGAATGACACACTCTTAATAAAGCAAAACATATACACATGTATCCTGATTCAACTTTTTGGTGACACTTACTTGGGAGAAAATACGCTCCAAACGAATAAATGATTTCTCATTAGCAGCAACACAATTGTGTAAGCTATCAAAAGAATGGAATTCAAACCCAACGGAACCAGACAAGGAAAACCAAGTGTCCTCTTGAGCAACGAGTCAATGTTGCCGTCCTGGGAAATTATGAAACCACTTGTGTCCTTCACAGAATTGTACATCACCATGCTAAGGAGGTATAACATTGGTGAAGCATATGTAATGATGAACATTAAGACGCCAGAAAGTACAGTTGAGTGGTTCAAGACACCCTGGCAATCAAATCAACGGGGAACATCAGATTCTATATGGATATTTTCAGTATGAAGCATACAGAAACTTTAGCATGAAACACACTACTAGAGATTTTGTGCAAGAGACTTACAATAAAAGCCCCAGCAACATCGATTGTAGCTAGGGTGTTGGTGTTGCCGAGACCAAAATGGCCTGCCATTCCCATATAATAAAGTGCAGCTACCTGACACGGGAAAAGGAGAAAAATAAGACTCGTGAAACTATGGAGTTGATGTTACCATCATCTGAGGAAAGGATATTTTTCCTGCATTAGTACAAAACCAAACCGAGAATGAACGAGCACCCAAGGGTGTGGCCTAGTGGACTCGTGGGAGGTGGCAGGTATCTAGTGGATTTAGTCGAGGTGCACAAAAGCTGGTCCCGAAACCATGGATTTCGAAAAGCAAATTGAGGATGAAAGAAGATATTTGTTGAATTTCGTAGTATGGAGACTACAAGCATCATCGTGGTCATTTTCATCAAATGAAATTTGCCGCCTTCTTTTCTCTCCTTTTTTTTCTTTTTGGGAAATATTTTATTTGGTAATATTGAGTGTTGTTTTCCTTTCTTTTCTTATAGGCATATGGTCATTTTCATCAAATGAAGATGCGTAACACCCCGTAAATTTTTTCGTACACTTATCGCGATTATATGGAGTCCTAAAGGCTTGCGTATGGGTTAAATTAAGTTTATGGTGTTCGGAAGTATCCCGTCAATAGTTGTATGTGTAGGTATTGGAATAAGCTTTCCAAAGATATAAAGTTTGCCCAAAACAGAGGAGTATTTAATATAAGCGAGCACATTCGAAATTTGAAACGGTGGCCGGGAAGCCTGTGAACAGTAAATCAGAAGGAAAATTACTGCACCTAGGCAATTTTTTTTTTTTGGATCAACTTTAGACGATCATAACTCCTTGTACAAAAAGAACTGTGTGAGCTGCTATATATCGACGAAAATATCCGAGAGTCTTCTTTCTGATGAAATTGGTTTCATCCAAATCCAATATCTGAGTAAGGAGATATACCCGTTTTACTACAGCCTATAAAAAAAAATTAGAATTTTGGGACAGATTTTTGGGTCAACTTTAAATGACCATAACTCCTTGTAAAGGAAGAACTGGGTGTTATACTTTATATGAAAATGGAATTATCTTTCCAATGAAATTGGTTTCACCCAAATACGATACCGGAGCAAAGAGTTATGATCGATTTACTTCAGCCTGTCAAAACTGTCCACTGGGGACAGATTCGGATTTATTTAAATTTTTAGGGCAAAATGGTTATTTTCTATTACCTCTTGGACGAAAATTGGTCTCTATAAACATACACTTAGCCTCATATATATCATATATCATCCGATTATTAAGAGAAGGTGAAACTCTATCCTAATTTCAACTTCAAATATTTTGTGATTCAACCGTAGAAAATTCGAATTGGTTCCGTAGTTGTGTTCACCATCTCGAAAGCTTCGAGAAGCACCCCATGGTTATGTAAGGAGGATTCTAAATACAATAGTTCATTGTTAAGGAATGAATATTGTTTATTCTTGATTCTTATCCATGAATAAGTATCGATAAAGGATTATGAGTATTGTCTTGATGTTGGAAGATAACTAGAAATATAGTTATGAATTGTTTTGTATAAATTGTTAGTAGTAAATTATGGAAGTTGTTGTATTGGATTATGGAGGATGAATTGTGGTGATATATCATTATATTAGTGGTTATGTATGCCTAGTGATCATGTTGGTATTGGATGGTGATTAAGAGGGGAAATAAAGGCTAAGAGTGATGTTGAGGGATATTGCATGAAAATGCATGATATGTGAATGTAATAAGAGTATAAGAGGATGTATGAAGCACTGTTATTGATGAGTTAAAGGATTACTTCCTAGACATTATTTGGTGAAGTTAATACCTAAATGGTAAGGTTTGGTTGCTAATACTAGTTTGCCACAAATGACTTATTGTAGATAAGTGTTCGAAGAGTACGGGAAGTCAAGTTGGACTTGTATTGAAGTGGTTATATCAAGGTATGTAAGACATACTCTATCTAATCTTTGGCATGAATAATGACCCATGGCACTCTTTCCAACATTGTCCTACGACACATGACGCATAATAACATCATATGATCTTCGACACTACCAATTGAACTTGTTTTCACTTTTAAGATGTCCGGCTAGTCAAAAAAATGTCCATATACTATTGTTGACTCCGAAATGGTTTAATGAGGTATCCATGATTCTCTACATCATTTTCATGATATTGATTACCTATTTACACGTTTTTCCTTTTGAGGTATCATGGTTTCAAGTTCCATAAGGTGTGACCACAAAGTAACCAATCTCAAAGATTAATTGAATTAAGAAATGGAATGTCTTTATTTTAAATTGATGATATGATGTATTGTATTAGTACCACTGATCAGTTGGCCATTGTATTATAAAAATTATGTATATATGCTATTCCAGGGGTGGTCCCTGATGTATTGTATTAGTACCACTGATCAGTTGTCCATTGTATGACATATGTTATGTATTGATAAGGAATACGGGAAGTAATGATATGAAAGTAATGTGCAGGTATCCCATCAGCTCTTTTAGGTGTGGTCTACTCATACTGTTTATTCACTGGTATCTGGGTTCTGTTGATCTTTTGTATCTCATCTTGATACTCACTGCCTTACATACTCAGAACATATTTCCGTACTGACGTCCCTCACGGGGGACCTGTATTCATGCCTGCAGGAACAGGTACTTTAGGTCGTACACCTCCGCAGTAAGAGCCAGGACATTCTGTTGATAATGGTGAGCTCCAGTTGTTTCGGGGCATCCCAAGTCGTTTCTATATGTATTTTTGGTATTTGTATAAAAGTATTTTATGGGCGGGAGTTTGTCCCGACCCTAACTCAGTTGTGTATCTATGTAGAGGCTTTTGTAGACATATTGTACAACCATAGGAGTGTTTGGTTGATAGACATGATGACTCTGACGGCCAATTACTATTTATATAGATATGCGTGTCTGCTGGGCTGATACAGGTACTGTTTTCTTCTATTCACAACGAAGTGCTGCCCAAATTTCTAATTTTCATAAGTAATGTAAATGTGAAAGTATAGGTTATGAACGGGTTCTCCCGGGCCTCCTCGGCTACGGGTGCCAGTCTGCTCCAATGGGATTTGGGGCGTGACAGAAGTGGTATCAGAGAAGTTTGTCCTAGTGAGTCTACAAAGCCGTGTCTACGTAGAATCTCGTTTATCGGTGTGTTGTACACCACATCTATAAACAGGAGGCTATTGGACATTTAGGGATTGTTTCCATTCTCCATTTCTTAGATCGTGCAATAGAGCCCATATTAGAGATAAAGTCATAATCGATCGCTTAATCCAATTTTTTTTTTTTTAATTTATTATAGTAACGATGCTGGTTACAAGGAGAAAAAATAAGTGGAAGCGAGTAGATGTAGTGGCCGGAGAAGGTACTAGTAAGTCACCACCGGCACAAGCTGAACAAAGTGAGTCTCAAGCTGAGCATATATCAGGAGCTTCTTCTCCTCTGTAAGGGCCATCTATTAATGCTGTTGATCGAGATTTGAGGGATGCAGTACAACTTCTGACGCGTATAGTTGCCGGTCAAGTTCAAGGGCAAGCTATTCCTACCACGGGTTCTAGTGGTACGGATAGAGCAGCTAGCCTTCTGACACAGGATTTTCTGAAACTGGATCCTCCTACTTTTACCGGATCAGATATTAACGAAGATCCGCAGGACTTTGTCGATCAAACCCAAAGGGCTCTAGATGTTATGCACATATCCGGTAAAGAGATGGTTGAGCTAGCAGCATATAGACTGAAAGAAGAGGCTATATTGTGGTACGAGGATTGGAAACGATCTAGGGGTATTGATGCACCTCCAACTACGTGGGGAGAGTTCAAAGATGCATTTATTGATCATTATCTTCCATTTGAGACTCGTCAGGCCCGTGCAGATCAATTCTTAAATCTTCGTCAGGGTAATATGAGTGTAGGGAGTATAGTCTTCGATTTAACTCCTTATCCGATATGTTTCTAATGTGGTAGCTACTATGGATGACAGAGTTCATCACTATGTGGATAGATTGGAACCATACTTGGTTAGAGATTGTACCATTGCTGCTTTGAACAAGGACATGGATATAGCGAGGATACAAGCTTTCGCTTAGAAAATGGAAGATCAGAGGCAAAGAAGAAGAACCCAGGAATCAGAAAAAGGATATTCTAAGCGGGCCAGAGCTATAGGGCAGTTTATGGCATATCAGGGAGGTTTTAGGCCTTCGTTCTCTCATAGATTGCCTAGCCCGTTATCTTCTTATCCTGCAATTAGTGCTCCACCGCAATTTCAAAGGTTCAGAGGTAATCAGTTCGGGCAAAGTAGTGAAAATCAGAGTTCGCGAACAGTGGGGTATCAAGGGCAAGGAAGTATGAGTCAATTGAGACCTCCACGACACCCGTGCCCCATATGTAGAAGATTTCACTTTGGCGAATGTCGTCTTGGAATGAACAATTGCTTTTGGTGCGGTAAGCCGGGGCATATGGCTAGAGATTGCCCACGCAGGACCACAGGTGGTATAACACGACCTACAGGATTAGCTGTTGCGTCATCATCGGTGCCTCCTTTGAGTAGGGGTACACAACCTATGGGTCACGGTAGAGGTGATAGAGGAGCAGCTAGTTCTAGCGGAGCTCAGAACCGTGTGTATGCCCTAGCAGATCGGCAGAATTTAGAGGCTTCTCCAGACGTGGTTACAGGTCCGTTGTCCATCTTTGCATTTGATGTGTATGCCTTAATTGATCCTGGTTCTAGATTATCGTATGCTACTCCTTTGATCGCGGGAAGGTTCGGAAGAACACCCGAATTATTAGCCAAGCCATTTGAAGTATCAACGCAAGTGGGGGAATCTCTTATAGCTAGGAATGTTTATCGAAATTGTGTTGTGAATATTTGTGGTCGTGATACGATCGCCGATCTTGTTGAGTTAGAAATGGTAGATTTTGATGTTATTATGGGCATGGATTGGTTAGCGTCTTGTTATGCTACAGTAGATTGTCGTTCTAAGAAGGTATATTTCCATTTCCCAAATGAGGCAGTCCTTGAATGGAAGGGTAATGTTGGCGCGCCGAGAGGTAGATTTATTTCTTACTTTAAGGCAAGAAAAATGATTTCCAAGGGGTACATATACCATTTGGTTAGAGTAAGGGATATAGAGGCAGAGCCGCCAACTTTTCAGACCGTTCCGGTTGTGAATGAATTTCCTGATGTATTTCCTGAAGAACTACCAGGTTTACCTCCTGAACGAGAAGTGGAGTTTGGTATTGATATGTTGCCAGACACACAGCCAATCTCAATTCCTCCTTATAGAATGGCACCAGCAGAGTTGCGAGAATTGAAAGAGCAATTGAAAGACTTGCTAGAGAAGGGATTCATCAGGCCTAGTATGTCCCCTTGGGGAGCACCAGTATTGTTTGTGCGTAAGAAAGATGGTTCGCTGAGGATGTGTATTGACTATCGGCAATTGAATAAGGTGACTATCAAGAATAAATACCCTCTTCCCCGAATTGATGATTTATTTGACCAGTTGCAGGGTGCCCAGTGTTTTTCCAAGATTGACTTGAGATCAGGCTATCATCAAGTGAGAGTCAAGGATAAAGATATACCCAAGACAGCTTTCCGAACACGGTATGGTCATTATGAATTCCTGGTTATGTCATTCGGGCTGACAAATGCACCCGCAGTTTTTATGGATCTGATGAATAGGCTGTTTAAGCCGTTTCTAGATGTGTTCGTGATAGTTTTCATAGATGATATTCTGGTATACTCTAGATCAGAAGAGGATCATGTTAATCACATAAGGCAGGCGTTGCAGATTCTTTGTGATAGTAAGCTGCATGCGAAGTTTTCTAAATGTGAGTTTTGGCTCAAGTCAGTGGCATTTTTGGGCCATATTGTATCCAGTGAAGGCATAAAAGTTGACACTCAGAAGATTGAGGCTGTGAAGAATTGGCCAAGACCCACGACGCCTACGGAGATTCGTAGTTTCCTCGGGTTGGCAGGTTATTATAGAAGGTTTGTTGAAGGTTTTTCTTCTATTTCTGCACCCTTGACTAAGTTGACGCATAAAGCCTCCAAGTTTCAATGGAATGATGCCTGTGGAAAGAGTTTCCAAGATCTGAAGAGCAAGTTGACTTCTACACCGGTATTGGTACTTCCTGAAGGCACAGAAGGGTATGCAGTGTACTGTGATGCTTCGAGAATTGGCTTAGGATGCGTATTAATGCAACATGGTAGAGTAATAGCCTATGGCTCTAGACAGTTGCGACCACGTGAGAGGAATTATCCCACGCATGATCTTGAGCTAGCTGATGTTGTATTTGCTTTGAAGATATGGTGCCACTACTTATATGGGGTTCATGTTGACATATATACCGATCATAAGAGCCTGCAATATATCTTCAGTTAGAAAGATCTAAACTTGAGGCAGCGGGGATGGCTTGAATTGTTGAAAGATTACGATGTTGATATCTTGTATCATTCAGGGAAAGCGAATGTGGTAGCGGATGCACTGAGTCGTAAGTCTAAAATGGCATCTATAGAAAAGCAGGGGATGATTAAGGATCTTCACCAACTAGCTAATTTGGGAGTTCGACTTCTCGAAACTCCAGATGAAGAGGTTATTGTACGTAATGCAGCGGAATCTTCATTGATAGCTGAAGTGAAAGAGAAGCAGTATGCAGATCCAATATTATTGCAGCTTAAGGAGGATGTGCAGAGTGGCACGACAAAGGCATTTGAGCTTACGCGAGAAGGAGTGCTTCAGTGTCAGAATCGTTTATGTGTACCTGATGTAGTTGAGCTAAGAAAGAGAATTATGACAGAAGCACACTGTTCAAGGTATTCCATCCATCCAGGGTCGACTAAGATGTATCAAGATTTGAAAGCAATATATTGGTGGAATGACATGAAGAAGAATATTGCCGAATTTGTACCTAAATGTCTGAGTTGTCAAAGAGTCAAAGTAGAACACCAGAAACCCGGTGGTTACATGTAATGTATAGATCTTCCAGTCTGGAAGTGGGACAAGATCAATATGGATTTGATCACGGGTTTGCCTCGTACATTTCGTAAGTTTGATTCCATATGGGTGATCATTGATAGGCTTACCAAATCCGCGCACTTCTTACCAGTTAAGACAACTTATACGGCGGAAGAGTATGCGAAGTTGTATATTAAGGAGATCGTTCGGTTACATGGAGTTCTAATTTCCATTATATCCGATCGAGGAGCCCAATTTACCGCGAATTTCTGGAAGTCTTTTCAAAGGAGTTTGGGGACACAAGTAAATCTAAGTACGCCTTTTCATCCTCAAACGAACGGACAAGCGGAACGTACCATCCAGACACTTGAAGATATGCTACGAGCATGTGTATTAGATTTCAAAGGCAACTGGGATGATCACCTACCTCTTATCGAGTTTGCCTACAATAATAGCTATCATTCAAGTATCAAAATGGCACCATATGAAGCATTGTATGGAAGAAAGTGTAGATCGCCAATAGGATGGTTTGAAGCAAGTGATGCGGTCTTGTTTGGACCGGATCTTGTTTATCAAGCAATGGAGAAGGTTAAAGTGATCCAACAACGGCTTGAAACAGCTCAAAGTCGACACAAATCTTATGCGGATGTTAGAAGAAGAGGACTTGAGTTTTCTATCGACGATTGGGTATTCTTGAAAGTATCACCAATGAAAGGAGTGATGAGGTTTGGCATGAAAGGAAAGTTAAGTCCACGATACATAGGTCCGTACAAGATCATTCAAAGATTTGGACAAGTTGCTTATGAGTTAGAGCTACCTCAAGATCTCTCAGCAGTTCATCCCATATTTCATGTTTCGATGCTTCGCAAGTACATCTGAGATCCATCGCACATCACTACTACGGAAGATGTACAAGTTACAGAAGATCTCACTTTTGAAGAAATGCCTATTGCTATTCTTGATCGCCAAATTAAAAAGATAAGGAATAAAGAGATAGCATCGGTAAAAGTACTTTGGAGGAATCAACAAGTTGAGGAGATCACATGGGAAGCCGAGGAAACGATGAAGATTAAGTACCCTTACCTATTCAACGATGAGGAGGAAGTTCATGAGACGGAAGAAGAACAATAACACGTAAGTGTTTATTTTTATGCAAGTATGTTATGATGATGAATATGTTAATTGTAAGCTTGGACATGTCTTAATTGAGTAACTATGCTAACATTCGAGGACGAATGATCTTAAGGGGGGGAGAATGTAACACCCCGTAAAATTTTTCGTACACTTATCGCGATTATATGGAGTCCTAAAGGCTTGCGTATGGGTTAAATTAAGTTTATGGTGTTTGGAAGTATCCCGTCAATAGTTGTATGTGTATGTATTGGAATAAGCTTTCCAAAGATATAAAGTTTTCCTAAAACAGAGGAGTATTTCATATAAGCGAGCACATTCTAAATTTCAAAACGGTGGCCGGGAAGCCTGTGAACAGTAAATCTGAAGGAAAAGGCAATTTTTTTTTTTTGGATCAACTTTAGACGATCATAAATCCTTGTACAAAAATAACTGTGTGAGATGCTATATATCGACGAAAATATCCGAGAGTCTTCTTTCTGATGAAATTGGTTTCATCCAAATCCAATGTCTGAGTAAAGAGATATACCCGTTTTACTACAGCCTATAAAAAAAAAACAGAATTTTGGGACAGATTTTTGGGTCAACTTTAAACGATCATAACTCCTTGTACAGGAAGAACTGGGTGGTATACTTTATATGAAAATGAAATACCTTTGAATTATATTTCCAATGCAATTGGTTTCACCCAAATACGATTCCGGAGAAAATAGTTATGATCGATTTACTTCAGCTTGTCAAAACTGTCCACTGGGGACAGATTCGGATTTATTTAAATTTTTAGGGCAAAATGGTCATTTTCTATTACCTCTTGGACGAAAATTGGTCTCTATAAACATACACTTAGCCTCATATATATCATATATCATCTGATTATTAAGAGAAGGTGAAACTCTATCCTAATTACAACTTCAAATATTTTGTGATTCAACCGTAGAAAATTCGAATTGGTTCCGTAGTTGTGTTCACCATCTCGAAAGCTTCGAGAAGCACCCCATGGTTATGTAAGGAGGATTCTAAATACAATAGTTCATTGTTAAGGTATGAATATTGTTTATTCTTGATTCTTATCCATGAATAAGTATTGATAAAGGATTATGAGTATTGTCTTGATGTTGGAAGATAACTAGAAATATAGTTATGAATTGTTTTGTATAAATTGTTAGTAGTAAATTATGGAAGTTGTTGTATTGGATTATAGAGGATTAATTGTGGTGATATATCATTATATTAGTGGTTATGTATGCCTAGTGATCATGTTGGTATTGGATGGTGATTAAGAGGGGAAATAAAGGCTAAGAGTGATGTTGAGGGATATTGCATGAAAATGCATGATATGTGAATGTAATAAGAGTATAAGAGGATGTATGTAGCACTCTTATTGATGAGTTAAAGGATTACTTCCTAGACATTATTTGGTGAAGTTAATACCTAAATGGTAAGGTTTGGTTGCTAATACTAGTTTGCCACAAATGACTTATTGTAGATAAGTGTTCGAAGAGTACGGGAAGTCAAGTTGGACTTGTATTGAAGTGGTTATATCAAGGTATGTAAGACATACTCTATCTAATCTTTGGCATGAATAATGACCCATGGCACTCTCAAGTAAGCTTCCAACATTGTCCTACGACACATGACACATAATAACATCATATGATCTTCGACACTACCAATTGAACTTGTTTTCACTTTTAAGATGTCCGGCTAGTCAAAAAAATGTCCATGTACTATTGTTGACTCCGAAATGGTTTAATGAGGTATCCATGATTCTCTACTTCATTTTCATGATATTGATTACCTATTTACACGTTTTTCCTATTGAGGTATCATGGTTTCAAGTTCCATAAGGTGTGACCACAAAGTAACCAATCTCAAAGATTAATTGAATTAAGAAATGGAATGTCTTTATTTTAAATTGATGATATGATGTATTGTATTAGTACCACTGATCAGTTGGCCATTGTATTATAAAGATTATGTATATATGCTATTCCAGGGGTGGTCCCTGATGTATTGTATTAGTACCACTGATCAGTTGGCCATTGTATGACATATGTTATGTATTGATAAGGAATACGGGAAGTAATGATATGAAAGTAATGTGCAGGTATCCCATCATCTCTTTTAGGTGTGGTCTACTCATACTGTTTATTCACTGGTATCTGGGTTCTGTTGATCTTTTGTATCTCATCTTGATACTCACTGCCTTACATACTCAGTACATATTTCCGTACTGACGTCCCTCACGGGGGACCTGTATTCATGCCTGCAGGAACAGGTACTTCAGGTCGTACACCTCCGCAGTAAGAGCCAGGACATTCTGTTGATAGTGGTGAGCTCCAGTTGTTTCGGGGCATCCCAAGTCGTTTCTATATGTATTTTTGGTATTTGTATAAAAGTCTTTTGTGGGCGGGAGTTTTTCCCGACCCTAACTCAGTTGTGTATCATGTAGAGGCTTTTGTAGACATATTGTACAGCCATAGGAGTGTTTGGTTGATAGACGCGATGGCTCTAACGGCCAATTACTGTTTATATATATATATATATTTATATGCGTGTCTGCTGGACTGATACAGGTACTGTTTTCTTCTATTTACAACGAAGTGCTGCCCTAATTTCTAATTTTCATAAGTAATGTAAATGTGAAAGTATAGGTTATGAACGGGTTCTCCCGGGCCTCCTCGGCTACGGGTGCCAGTCCGCTCCAATGGGATTTGGGGCGTGACAAGATGCTTATTTTAAGAACAAGTTAGGTCATCTAGGACATTACAACTTGCTCGGGTATTTCAAAGACATAGACATGGTAAATTTTTAAAAAAAGAAACATAGAATCAAAAGAACTTGGATGAATACTTAAAAGATCCGACTGACCTCCACAAACTGCCTGAGATGCTGGTTGGAACCAGAAAAATACCAAACGCTAGCTAGTACTTGCAGGAAGAGAAATAGTACAAGCATTGAGTTCACGGGCTGCTGCAACAATAGCTGTAAAAGCGACCAATAATATACGTAACTCAAGCCAATCACATATGCAGAATCCTTAAAACATAAAGCCCAAGCCTTTCTTTGGACATCATCCACAGAACGCGTACGATTTGGGAAAGGTATATACCGTGGCACAGTAACAAGAATAGCCGTTGAACAGAAACCTAGAACTGCATAAATTATTTGCGCCATTAAAGTAGCATCATAACTACCTGTACTGAACGCAACATCTTGATATTTAGTGATATAATGTAAAACCAACCACCCTGGGAACAAGTGCATCAAGGAAATCACGGTCATAAAGTTCCTTTTTGACCGTCGGGACCACATAAGAGAAACTAAGCTAATGTTGATTAGGATGATCACTGAAACCAACTGGAACAACTTTATGTAAGTGCTTCCCATTTGCTCTAACCATTTTGAAATGTCGGGAAGATTAGTCCAATTAACACCACCTTGATGCCATCCTCTCAAAATTCTCCCAGAAATGAGAATCAAAAGAATTGAGCAAATCTGGATATAGTTATTCGTCTTTGAACCCACAGTAGCACTTGTATTTTTCTCTGTCCTCGTTACAATATGCTGCATTAGTTTTCGGAAAGATAGCAAATAAAGCGACGATGTCATGAAATGCCATAGGTACTGCTCTTCCTCCACCAGAAAACTGGATCCCATGCTTATGACGACAACAACGATTACCACAAGAATAAAAATATCATCCAAATGCCACCTGCTCAGGTCATTATTGACACTTGAAAACTGGTTATTCTGCTCAGAGAAAACTTGCTTTCCTAGAAGAAACAGAAGGCTCAGCAGTATCAAACATGAAACGATCATAGCTGCTACTCCAACTATAAGTCGGCCAATAGGTTTCTGAAAAACGTTGAATAAAAATTATAAAAATATTGCAAAAAGGTAATAATATTGGAGAATTTAAAATCATGGGACGTTCTGCTCTATTACTTTCTAGAAATGCAAAAGAAAACTTTTATAAGATTTACTCACGTCCGTTGCTCTATGAGATAGCCACTCACTCGCAGTTCTTAAGAAATCATGATACGCCACAACAGTGCTATGACAATTGTCCTCACAAGCAGATCTACACAAAATATGAGGAGAAAGCAACACAAGAATTAGCATTTCTCCGAATAAAAGTTCTGAGGAAAAATTTGTCAAATTGGTGATTACAAACCGTCAACCACCTTTTCTCTTCCCTAGATTTCCAAGATCTGTGAAGATCTGCAGCCCTCATAAACAAACAACAAAAGTTCTCTTCCAGACTACTGTAACCTCTTGTCCTTCGGATTTATCATCCCAGAAGCTATCGCATAAGAAGTTTTCACATACTAAACCAGGTAATTGCGCTTGAAGTAGCCTAAGCAATTGCCAGGAATTCAACTCCAATAACCTGAGTTGTTGGTCAACTGAAATACTTGAAGAAATGAAAGAGGAACATGACTAACTTTATAACGGCATATATAGTTCAAAAAGACTAAATACATGATTTGACAAGATGGTCACAAAAAAATGACAGGACCAAAAATAATATATCCAGATTACTCTGTATGCTGCTAGTTATGTATTCCAATTCACAGAAAGCGCGCTGTCACAACATAACCGAATCAGGATATTCATTTGAGCCTAATTTTAACTTGTCAGACTTGAGCTCCAAGACTAGTGAGAATTCCTACCATTCCCATTTGCCTGAGCCTAGCCAAGGTGCTTCAATGACAAGTTGTCAGGAGTCAAAGTACAACCTCAATATTTAGACGTATACTGGAAATGCATATTTCAGTTTGTTCCGTGGTGAAGCCCATTTTACTCTGAAGAACTTTACCCCCAAATGCACTGGAAGCCACTCTCATGAGCCATCAAGGACAAATCTCAATCTCAGACTTAATTAAGACCCCAAAAATTGTCCATTCTAGTTCCAGCGTTAAATAAAAGGGATGGCAAACTCTAAACGTGAGTTTTTTTTTTTTTGTGGGAAACTGCATAGAGCAGTCCTCAGTTCCCTTTTCTAGTCAAAAATCAAGATAACAGCCATTGATAATTCCCGGAACCACAAGGCATATGTAGACACGGCTTTGTAGACTCACTAGGACGAACCGCTCTGATACCACTTCTGTCATACCCCAAATCCCATTGGAGCGGACTAGCACCCGTAGCCGAGGAGGCCCGGGAGAACCCGTTCATAACCTATACTTTCACATTTACATTACTTATGAAAATAAGAAATTTGGGCAGCACTTCGTTGTAAATAGAAGAAAACAGTACCTGTATCAGCCCAGCAGACACGCATAAATATATATATGAACAATAATTGGCCGTCAGAGCCATCACGTCTATCAACCAAACACTCCTATGGCTGTACAATATGTCTACAAAAGCCTCTACATAGATACACAACTGAGTTAGGGTCGGGACAAACTCCCGCCCACAGAAGACTTTTATACAAATACCAAAAATACATATAGAAACGACTTGGGATGCCCCAAAACAACTGGAGCTCACCACTAACAACAGAATGTCCTGGCTCTTACTGCGGAGGTGTACGATCTGAAGTACCTGTTCCTGCAGGCATGAATACAGGTCCCCGTGAGGGACGTCAGTACGGAAATATGTACTGAGTATGTAAAGCAGTGAGTATCAAGATGAGATACAAAAGATCAACAGAACCCAGATACCAGTGAATAAACAGTATGAGTAGACTACACTTAAAAGAGCTGATGGGATACCTGCACATTACTTTCATATCATTACTTCCCGTAATCCTTATCAATACATAACATATGTCATACAATGGCCAACTGATCAGTGGTACTAATACAATACATCAGGGACCACCCCTAGAATAACATATAAACATAATCTTTATAATACAATGGCCAACTGATCAGTGGTACTAATACAATACATCATATCATCAATTTAAAATACAGACATTCCATTTCTTAATTCAATTAATCTTTGAGATTGGTTACTTTGTGGTCACACCTTATGGAACTTGAAACCATGATACCTCAATAGGAAAAACATGTAAATAGGTAATCAATATCATTAAAATGAAGTAGAGAATCATGGATACCTCATTAAACCATTTCGGAGTCAACAATAGTATATGGACATTTTTTTGACTAGCCAGACATCTTAAAAGTGAAAACAAGTTCAATTGGTAGTGTCGAAGATCATATGATGTTATTATGTGTCATGTGTCGTAGGACAATGTTGGAAGCTTACTTGAGAGTGCCATGGGTCATTATTCATGCCAAAGATTAGATAGAGTATGTCTTACATACCTTGATATAACCACTTCAATACAAGTCCAACTTGACTTCCCGTACTCTTCGAACACTTATCTACAATAAGTCATTTGTGGCAAACTAGTATTAGCAACCAAACCTTACCATTTAGGTATTAACTTCACCAAATAATGTCTAGGAAGTAATCCTTTAACTCATCAATAAGAGTGCTACATACATCCTCTTATACTCTTATTTCATCCACATATCATGCATTTTCATGAAATATCCCTCAACATCACTCTTAGCCTTTATTTCCCTTCTTAGTCACCATCCAATACCAACATGATCACTAGGCATACATAACCACTAATATAATGATATATCACCACAATTCATCCTCCATAATCTAATACAACAACTTCCATAATTTACTACTAACAATTTATACAAAACAATTCATAACTATGCTTCTGGTTATCTTCCAACATCAAGACAATACTCATAATCCTTTATCAATACTTATTCATGGATAAGAATCAAGAATAAACAATATTCATACCTTAACAATGAACTCTTGTACTTAGAATCCTCCTTACATAAACATGGGGTGGTTCTCGAAGCTTTCGAGATGGTGAACACAACTACGGAACCAATTCGAATTTTCTACGGTTGAATCACAAAATGTTTGAAGTTGAAATTAGGCTAGGGTTTCACCTTCTCTTAATAATCGGATGATATCTGATATATATGAGGCTAAGTGTAGGTTTATAAAGACCAATTTTCGTCCAAGAGGTAATAGAAAATGACCATTTTGCCCTAGAAATTTAAATAAATCTGAATCTGTCCCCAGTGGACAGTTTTGACAGGCTGAAGTAAATCGATCATAACTCTTTTTCTCTGGTATCAGATTTGGGTGAAACCAATTGCATTGGAAAGATAACTCAAAGGGATTTCATTTTCATATAAATTATACCACCCAGTTCTTCCCGTACAAGGAGTTATGGTCGTTTAAAGTTGACCCAAAAATCTGTCCCACAATTCTGTTTTTTTTTTTTGATAGGCTGTAGTAAAACAGGTATAGCTCCTTACTCAGACATTGGATTTGGATGAAACCAATTTCATCGGAAAGAAGACTCTCGTAGATTTTCGTCGATATATAGAAGCTCACGCAGTTCTTTTTGTAAAAGGATTCATGATCGTCTAAAGTTGATCCAAAAAAATAATTGCCTAGCTGCAGTAATTTTCCTGCAGATTTACTGTTCACAGGCTTCCCGGCCACCGTTTTGAAATTTCGAATGTGCTCGCTTATATGAAATACTCCTCTGTTTTGGGAAAAATTTATATCGTTGGAAAGCTTATTCCATTACCTACACATACCACTATTGACGGGATACTTCCGAACACAATAAACTTAATTTAACCCATACGCAAGCCTTTAGGACTCCATATAATCGCGATAAGTGTACGAAAAAAATTTACGGGGTGTTACATTCTCCCCCCCTTAAGAACATTCGTCCTCGAATGTTAGCATAGTTACTCAATTAAGACATGTCCAAGCTTTCAATTAACATATTCATCATCATAACATACTTGCATAAAAATAAACACTTACTTGTTATTGTTCTTCTTCCGTCTCATGAACTTCCTCCTCATCGTTGAATAGGTAAGGGTACTTAATCTTCATCGCTTCCTCGTCTTCCCATGTGATCTCCTCAACTTGTTGATTCCTCCAAAGTACTTTTACCGATGCTATCTCTTTATTCCTTATCTTTTTAATTTGGCAATCAAGAATAGCAATAGGCATTTCTTCAAAAGTGAGATCTTCTGTAACTTGTACATCTTCCGTAGTAGTGATGTGCGATGGATCTCCGATGTACTTGCGAAGCATCGAAACATGAAATACGGGATGAACTGCTGAGAGCTCTTGAGGTAGCTCTAACTCATAAGCAACTTGTCCAAATCTTTGAATGATCTTGTACGGACCTATGTATCGTGGACTTAACTTTCCTTTCTTGTCAAACCTCATCACTCCTTTCATTGGTGATAATTTCAAGAATACCCAATCGTCGATAGAAAAATCAAGTCCTCTTCTTCTAACATCCGCATAAGATTTGTGTCGACTTTGAGCTGTTTCAAGCCGTTGTTGGATCACTTTAACCTTCTCCATTGCTTGATAAACAAGATCCGGTCCAAACAAGACCGCATCACCTGCTTCAAACCATCCTATTGGCGATCTACACTTTCTTCCATACAATGCTTCATATGGTGCCATTTTGATACTTGAATGATAGCTATTATTGTAGGCAAACTCGATAAGAGGTAGGTGATCATCCCAGTTGCCTTTGAAATCTAATACACATGCTCGTAGCATATCTTCAAGTGTCTGGATGGTACGTTCCGCTTGTCCGTCCGTTTGAGGATAAAAAGCCGTACTTAGATTTACTTATGTCCCCAAACTCCTTTGAAAAGACTACCAGAAATTCGCGGTAAATTGGGCTCCTCGATCGGATATAATGGAAATTGGAACTCCATGTAACCGAACGATCTCCTTAATATACAACTTTGCATACTCTTCCGTTGTATAAGTTGTCTTAACTGGTAAGAAGTGCGCAGATTTGGTAAGCCTATCAATGATCACCCATATGGAATCAAACTTCCGATATGTACGAGGCAAACCCGTGATGAAATCCATATTGATCTTGTCCCACTTCCAGACTGGAAGATCTATACATTGCATGTAACCACCGGGTTTCTGGTGTTCTACTTTGACTCTTTGACAATTCGGACATTCAGCTACAAATTCGGCAATATTCTTCTTCATGTCATTCCACCAATATATTGCTTTCAAATCTTGATACATCTTAGTCGACCCTGGATGGATGGAATACCTTGAACAGTGTGCTTCTGTCATAATTCTCTTTCTTAGCTCAACTACATCAGGTACACATAAACGATTCTGACACTGAAGCACTCCTTCTCGCGTAAGCTCAAATGCCTTTGTCGTGCCACTCTGGACATCCTCCTTAAGCTGCAATAAATTTGGATTTGCATACTGCTTCTCTTTCACTTCAGCTATCAATGAAGATTCCGCTGCATTACTGTCACGACCCGAGCCTAGGCCCTAGCCGTGACGAGCATCCCGAACCATGAAGGCCCGGAACACCCATTCTCTATCTGGTTATCATGCACAACATTCGTAATCATAATAAAATGCGGAATTGAAACTGAGTTCGGAAAACATGGTCAAGTTCTGCAACATTTCTGAATAATACTATCTGACATCAGTCTGTGAAATCTTTACTAAGAACATAAACATCTGTCTGAAAAGAAACTGGGACAAGGCCCCCAGTAGACCAAAAACGTAATAAAAGAGAATTTCTGGCATAATTAGGCCTTCCGAATAATAGAAGGCTCACCATTGTGAGATCAAGTCTGCAAATCCGAGAATATCTACTGAGTAGCTGGACCCCTAGTCTGTGTCTCAGAACCTGGAAGGAGGGGGGGTCAGCACAAAAGTACTGGCACGCGAAGCAATCCAAAAATAGTATAATAGAACATACATATATATATATATATATAAGTGAAAGAAATTTTTCATCAAGACATCCCGTATAAAACTATTTCTGAAAATACATGGGCACTTTCTGAAAACATGCAACCTGTCTGTTCATTTCAAATCATGATCTGTGTTTTACTTCCGAGTTAGGTGGTATTCCCGTACAAGTCTGATATTCCACGGGCTGTATGGAATCCGCCATTGACTCGGCGGGGAAGCCCCCAACCCAAGTGTGCCGCAAGGGTTGGAGTGTCTGAGTCTGATACGCCACAGGACATTTAAGTCAGCGCATAATAATATACCCGGGTCGGCAAACCACGGTTTTTAGGCAAAGAGTTGTCTGAAACTCCCGCCTTCTTCAGGGAACCACCTAAGCTCTCTTTATGCCCTATTTTAGCCTTTTTTGAACATGTATCATTCTGAAATTTCTAAATTATGAGAGTCTAATAAAAATCTGATTTCTGAACTAGTCTGTGTCTGTTATGGCATTTGTCTGAGTTGGTATCGTCATACCAAGACTTGAAAGTCCTATTTCTGAGCCATAATGTATTAAGCAAGAGCTTTCATTCAAAACATAGTTTAGACCACCAAAACATGTAATTTGCATGAAAGATGTCATGTTCCGAAACTCAAGTCAAATCCATGCAAAACTTTCATCAAACATATGGTGGTCATGTGCATTTTTGGCAAAACCATGCATTCTTTCATTACATGCATATTCAACATTCACAACCCTCTCTTTCGTGTTCAAAACATTGTATATTACGTGAAACATGAAAAATTTTATATTAAGAGAGAGGTTTCATGAAAATCATGCTCTAAATTCATATTTCAGGACAAACGCATATATATATATACATATAACTTTCAAATCACTTTGGGGGAAAGCCAAAAGTCCAAAACAATATCATTAAAGCTTCTAAAACATGAGTATGTACATGAATTCGAAAACCCAATTCTTAAAACATGATTTCTATGCCAATGAGATTTTAGGAAAACCCCGCGTACCTTATTCTCCACGAATTTTTGGTGTCTATCGAAGCCTACGTCAAGAGAATTCCAAATTTGTAATTTGTTTCACGAAGAAGTTTCGGAATGATCGGACCTTCAAGCTTATTTTCTCAAACCCTAGTTGTTCCTTCTCTTAAGTTCCTGAAGGATTAGATTTTGGGGTTTTATAGGAGGCTTCAATGTTGTTAATCGGTCCAAATCCTTTTAGGAGTGGGTAAGGACGATTTTTGGGTTTTGTAAGGACTAACTTGCACTTAAAGTTAGGTCCAAATCCGTTTAGGAGTGGGTAAGGACGATTTTTGGGTGTTTGAGGGATTAAATCCCGTGTTGGTGGTATATATAGGGGTGGAGAATGACCAAAATACCCCTCTGTCCCTCAGTTGACAGTTTGGTAGGCTGGAGTAAATCGATTATAACTTTTTAATCATATATTCAAATTGGATGAAACAAACTGCATTTGAAAGAGGACTCAAAGATCTTTCGTTTGATATATTTTATCTCACACAGTTCATTATATACTAGGATTTATGATAGTTTGAAGTTGACCCTGAAATGCTGAAAAAACTGGGCAATAGGCTATGCGTTTTGCTACTGTTTTGAAATCCAAACGCAGCCTTATGCATTCCGAAAAATTCCAAAACTTATCCGAGATGTACTATGAGATTTCCCGATCGTAACGCAACTTGAAAATCTAAAAATTAAGGTCGGGAAGGTCGAGAAGTTGTATCCCGAAGGTTGCCAGCTAAGAATGAGTCTAAGTCATTTCAACTCTTAGAAAATTTTTCAAGTTTTTAAGTCTAAGGGCACTCTATTAAAGGCTAATCCATGCACGACTTTTACGGGGTGTTACATTATCTCCACCTTGGGATCATTCGTCCTCGAATGATGGGTAGGAACTTGTTGAAGCCTTAAATATATGGAATAACGCGGACACGACATGTCCTCTAATAAAAATACACTGATCTGAAACATGACCATATGGCTGGAACTACTGATATACTGAATTCTTATATCGGACACGCATATCTGATGCATGGAAAACACGACTGAAGCTATTCATAAGCTGAATTCTCATAATAAACATGCATATCTGATGAATGGATTTGTGACTGAGTTGTTCTCATGAACGCAGGACTAAATACACTGATAAAGTGAACTTTTTCTATTAAACATGCATTTCTAATGCACGCATATCTGACTGGACTAATGTATGAATGTATGACTGATTACGCAATGATAACTGGTGCGGAGCTTGTAATAAGAATCTATGCATGCAGCTGAATGGGGTATCTCCCCCTTGGGACCCTATGTCCCTCTATGAATTCTCAATTCACTAGATACTCGGAAAACTAAGGCGATGCACAGGGCACCTACGAATTGAATCATAACTGAACATTCGGAATCTGAATTTAATGCATGATGCATGAACTGGTCTATACTCGTAACTACTGGTATACTCTATCTTGGACTAGTAGCACGTCTGAGATTTCGAGTAGCATGAATAAGTGCAAAGACGAGAAAACAAGTCATGCGAATCTGACTGCTAAACTGACTTATTGGCCATACAGACTGAATTATACTACACCCTCATACTTAACTGGAGTATTCTCTTCAACACTCTCTCTAAAGAAGTTCTAACAGTAATAGGGAGCCACAAATCTTGGGTATGAATTACACAAGACATCCCACTGAGGAAATCACAACATTGACACTACTCTGCAGTCTGGAATATAGACATATAACTCCTAAATTAGGATAGAATTACCAGACCTTTGGCAATACAACTTCTTACTTTCAGGCTTAGAGCACTTCCCGAATATCCCTTAACTATACTATTCCCTATAAATATCATATTCATTCAACTCAGCTTAAAATTCTCATATGAGCATTGATAATTTTTTTTTTCTACTAATGTCTAAAATAGCTTAATCCTTACACCGCGATCAAGCCTGACTCTAAATCACAAAATACAACATGCTACACCACGCTATTATTCTAAACCATATGATGCCACCCTCTATACCTCTTTTAAAAGTCACATCCTAAGCAAAACATGCCTTACCACTTCAATGACTACTCTGAACTCTTAATATGAAGTCGCTAATGCATATGGCGACCTTCCACTACAATCCCAAAACGTCATTCAAGCCTAATTTATAACCGCATGTTAACTTCAAGGCAAACACCCATAAATACATACTTCACATAGTTTCTAAATTATTATCAATATAACTCCCACGCGCTATCCTAAAAACATACACACACAAACTTTTCCACTAAACATCACATGTATCAAAGATTGGCCCCAAATCTCACTTCATACTTATGGCCTTATCTAAAAAAATGTACTATGATCTTCCATCAACAAGAACATTTACATCATCACCACTATCATTGCATAGGGAGGTCACTAAAAGGTTAAAACATAAGACCCTGAAGCGTGAAAAAGATCTTTATACGGGACTGAGCACACTATAAAGAGTGAGTACATGCGTCATGAGTTGCATGACCTCAACTAGAGTTCATAACATAAGGAATGTGATTCCGACTACTTGAATGAAGTAGAACTCATTATCTTGGAACTGGAAGAGTACGTGACTCTCTATCATATACAGGAATCACGAACTATGATCACGGAACTAAAACGTAAAGCTTGAGTAGGCATTGGGATCACTGAAAAATACTAAGATAGGAATGGGTTGAGTCTCACTCTCACTTTCTGACGTTCTCTGTCGTCATGACATCACTACTAGAATCTGAGAACCTGACTTGGTTATTCATTCTATCATCTCCCCCTTAGCTTCAAACCATCATCTTAAGTTGTGGGAGATACCGTATTAGACTTTAAACTTAACTGCACTCTGGGGTATGAAAAACGACAATACACGTAATCAATATAAATTGACCCTAATGACTACATCTGGAAGTGGAAAAACCTACTACAAATACCGCCTTCTGAGACAAACTCTATCATTCTGTAACCCCAATAGTCATCATCTATTACTCGAACACTTACTAACTTCGAATCTTCATGAGCATCCCCCAAAGTTGAAGCGCACACCCTCTAGTACCTCTACTCTTATTTCTATTAGCACAACTTTCAAGGCACTCGCCACACATCAACTCAACGGTACCACTAGTCACACACAACATGTAGTAGCATTAGAATAAATACGGCATACTTCTACATCATACATACACCGTCATACTTCATTATAAAATCAAATAAACTTTGGCACTCGGATAGACTGTTTCAAGCCTATAGATCACTTCCCAATAACTAGTATCATTAGTCAAGAAACCTTCACTTTCCCCTTCATGGCCATCATCTGGTCAAACTTAATATAGTGCTATGCATGATTTACAACCCAACCTTACACGAAATTTTCACTTGAAACCTTAAAATAAACATCACGAAACACTAGTGCACTAGAACTCCATATCCACAATAATCGATCATGACCTAACGGTTTTCCTTATCATAATCCATCAGCATGTACTATTTCAGCACATCAAGCCTACTAATTTAATCCCACAAAACATGCATCATCAAACTCGTGCCACTATTTACCACCACACCATTTCAATTCAAGCCTATAGTTTAGTATCAATCATTTACCACCAATGGAGAATGCAACATAATATAAATATACTAATCCATCATATTGGGATATTCTACCCAAATATCTCAAAAAATCTACTACATACCTTCTCACAAGTAGCACTAGTTTACAACTACCAATGAAAAGAGGGTCAAGGGGTAAAGTCACATAATAGACATGATCGACATTAATCTTATACTATAACCCCATGCAATCTTATCTACTTATACGGCTTCTCACATCACGCTTACTTACCCAAGCATACATTTAGACTACCTTCAAATTCCACAAACAACCATGAGTCTATACTTACAACTTACTGGCTAATATAGCCATTTTCACACTTCAAGCAACCGACAAATCACCCTAACTAACAACTCCTTCTCTACCTTCTACTAAACTAACACACAAGGACGAATCACCTCTTTACCAACTCAATCTCATGAAAACAAATTCAGCTATACATATATTAAACCAACACAAGAACAACAAGTTGCTAGTGAATCGAAATAGGCCTCACACGGCTTCACTAGACTTTGATTTTGTATTTTGAACAAGAAAATCAGATAAATGACAAGTCAACTATGCTAGTGAATCGAAAGAGCCCCACACGGCTTCACTAGACTTTATTTTTTCTTTTCAACAACACCTTGATGACAAGATTACATGAGATAGAAATTTAATACGCAATATCCAATGAACTAAGAATACACATCTTACTCTGTATATATAAAATCGGAGTCAAACACTTCCTCCACGGACTACCATACCATCTACACATTCTACTAGTTACCACATTAGTCTATCACCATAAGGGGGTAAATCATTCTTGAACATCGGTTATTCAACTAAAATATTCATTTACACAAAAGTCACCCTCACTCTGACTTCTAACTTTGTGACTTCACATCACCAACTTCTTGGTCTAATTTCACTACCAATAGGTCATGACAACAACACTTTAACGCATACTACTATTCGGGTGGAAATACAGTTCCAACATTCTACTACACGTCATCCCCCCTTAAGCAAGACATTTGTAACATAAATTTGAAGGGGACTAAATGCAATTAATACCTCAAGCTGAAAAGCACGATTTCATCAGGATCAATGTTTACATCGGAATCAATACACATTGAAGCACTAACGGACTCTTCTCAAGTCCTTGCACAAATTTTAACTCTTATATGGTTCAATCATAAAGGACCATACCATTTAGATTCTAAACTTCTGCACTTGAATCACCTCAATAATGAGACATATCTGAGGACATTAGAGTAAGGAAAGAATGTGCGACACCATAGCACGAATTAGAGTATGAAAGAGGAACATTCTGACTCTATTGCACGAACTAGAACATGAAGAAAAAGAGACATTCCTAAACGCCTAGTAGCCTCCTACTTATAAGTGTGGCAAGCTACAAACCCATAAATAAGAATCTACCCGATGCGATTTCGCAGACACCCTGGGACCATGAACCGTGCTCTGATACCAAGTTTGTCACGACCCGAGCCTAGGCCCTAGCCGTGACGAGCATCCCGAATCATGAAGGCTCGGAACACCCATTCTCTATCTGGTTATCATGCACAACATTCGTAATCATAATAAAATGCGGAATTGAAACTGAGTACGGAAAACATGGTCAAGTTCTGCAACATTTCTGAATAATACTATCTGACATTAGTCTGCGAAATCTCTACTAAGAACATAAACATCTGTCTGAAAAGAAACTGGGACAAGGCCCCCAGTAGACCAAAAACGTAATAAAAGAGAATTGCTGACATAATTAGGCCTTCCGAATAATAGAAGGCTCACCATTGTGAGATCAAGTCTGCAAATCCGAGAATATCTACTGAGTAGCTGGACCCCTAGTCTGTGTCTCAGAACCTGGAAGGAAGGGGGGGGGGGGTCAGCACAAAAGTACTGGCACGCGAAGCAATCCAAAAATAGTATAATAGAACATACATATATATATATATATATATATATATATAAGTGAAAGAAATTTTTCATCAAGACATCCCGTATAAAACTGTTTCTGAAAAATACATGGGCACTTTCTGAAAACATGCAACCTGTCTGTTCATTTCAAATCATGATCTGTGTTTTACTTCCGAGTTAGGTGGTATTCCCGTACAAGTCTGATATTCCACGGGCTGTATGGAATCCGCCATTGACTCGGCGGGGAAGCCCCCAACCCAAGTGTGCCGCAAGGGTTGGAGTGTCTGAGTCTGATACGCCACAGGACATTTAAGTCAGCGCATAATAATATACCCAGGTCGGCAAACCACGGTTTTTAGGCAAAGAGTTGTCTGAAACTCCCGCCTTCTTCAGGGAACCACCTAAGCTCTCTTTATGCCCTATTTTAGCCTTTTCTGAACATGTATCATTCTGAAATTTCTAAATCATGAGAGTCTGATAAAAATCTGATTTCTGAACTAGTCTGTGTCTGTTATGGCATTTGTCTGAGTTGGTATCGTCGTACCAAGACTTGAAAGTCCTATTTCTGAGCCATAATGTATTAAGCAAGAGCTTTCATTCAAAACATAGTTTAGACCACCAAAACATGTAATTTGCATTAAAGATGTCATGTTCCGAAACTCAAGTCAAATCCATGCAAAACTTTCATCAAACATATGGTGGTCATGTGCATTTTTGGCAAAACCATGCATTTTTTCATTAGATGCATATTCAACATTCACAACCCTCTCTTTCGTGTTCAAAACATTGTATATTATGTGAAACATGAAAAAATTTACATTAAGTGAGAGGTTTCATGAAAATCATGCTCTAAATTCATATTTCAGGACAAACGCATATATATATATACATATAACTTTCAAATCACTTTGGGGGAAAGCCAAAAGGCCAAAACAATATCATTAAAGCTTCTAAAACATGAGTATGTACATGAATTCGAAAACCCAATTCTTAAAACATGATTTCTATGCCCATGAGATTTTAGGAAAACTCCGCGTACCTTATTCTCCACGAATTTTTGGTGTCTATCGAAGCCTACGTCAAGAGAATTCCAAATTTGTAATTTGTTTCACGAAGAAGTTTCGGAATGATCGGACCTTCAAGCTTATTTTTCTCAAACCCTAGTTGTTCCTTCTCTTAAGTTCCTGAAGGATTAGATTTTGGGGTTTTATAGGAGGCTTCAATGTTATTAATAGGTCCAAATCCTTTTAGGAGTGGGTAAGGACGATTTTTGGGTTTTGTAAGGACTAACTTGCACTTAAAGTTAGGTCCAAATCCGTTTAGGAGTGGGTAAGGACGATTTTTGGGTGTTTGAGGGATTAAATCCCGTGTTGGTGGTATATATAGGGGTGGAGAATGACCAAAATACCCCTCTGTCCCTCAGTTGACAGTTTGGTAGGCTGGAGTAAATCGATTATAACTTTTTAATCATATATTCAAATTGGATGAAACAAACTGAATTTGAAAGAGGACTCAAAGATATTTCGTTTGATATGTTATAGCTCACACAGTTCATTATATACAGGGAGTTATGATCGTTTGAAGTTGACCCTGAAATGCTGAAAAAACTGGGCAATAGGCTATGCGTTTTGCTACTGTTTTGAAATCCAAACACAGCCTTATGCATTCCGAAAAATTCCAAAACTTATCCGAGATGTACTATGAGATTTCCCGATCGTAACGCAACTTGAAAATCTAAAAATGAAGGTCGGGAAGGTCGAGAAGTTGAATCCCGAAGGTTGCCAGCTAAGAATGAGTCTAAGTCATTTCAACTCTTAGAAAAAATTTCAAGTTTTTAAGTGTAAGGGCACTCTATTAAAGGCTAATCCATGCACGACTTTTACGGGGTGTTACAATTACGTAAAATAACCTCTTCATCTGGAGTTTTGAGAAGTCGAACTCCCAAATTAGCTAGTTGGTGAAGATCCTTAATCATCCCCTGCTTTTCTATAGATACCATTTTAGACTTACGACTCAGTGCATCCGCTACCACATTCGCTTTCCCTGGATGGTACAAGATATCAACATCGTAATCTTTCAACATTTCAAGCCATCTCCGCTGCCTCATGTTTAGATCTTTCTGACTGAAGATATATTGCAGGCTCTTATGATCGGTATATATGTCAACATGAACCCCATATAAGTAGTGGCGCCATATCTTCAAAGCAAATACAACTTCAGTTAGCTCAAGATCATGTGTGGGATAATTCCTCTCATGTGGTCGCAACTGTCTAGAGCCATAGGCTATTACTCTACCATGTTGCATTAATACGCATCCTAAGCCAATTCTCGAAGCATCACAGTACACTGCATACCCTTCTGTGCCTTCAGGAAGTACCAATACCGGTGTAGAAGTCAACTTGCTCTTCAGATCTTGGAAACTCATTTCACAGGCATCATTCCATTGAAACTTGGAGGCTTTATGCGTCAACTTAGTCAAGGGTGCAGAAATAGAAGAAAAACCTTCAACAAACCTTCTATAATAACCTGCCAACCCGAGGAAACTACGAATCTCCGTAGGCGTCGTGGGTCTTGGCCAATTCTTCACAGCCTCAATCTTCTGAGTGTCAACTTTTATGCCTTCACTGGATACAATATGGCCCAAAAATGCCACTGACTTGAGCCAAAACTCACATTTAGAAAACTTCGCATACAGCTTACGATCACGAAGAATCTGCAACGCCTGCCTTAAGTGATTAACATGGTCCTCTTCTGATCTAGAGTAGACCAGAATATCATCTATGAAAACTATCACGAACACATCTAGAAACGGCTTAAACAACCCATTCATCAGATCCATAAAAACTGCGGGTGCATTTGTCAGCCCGAATGACATAACCAGGAATTCATAATGACCATACCGTGTTCGGAAAGCTGTCTTGGGTATATCTTTATCCTTGACTCTCACTTGATGATAGCCTGATCTTAAGTCAATCTTGGAAAAACACTGGGCACCCTGCAACTGGTCAAACAAATCATCAATTCGGGGAAGAGGGTATTTATTCTTGATAGTCACCTTATTCAATTGTCGATAGTCAATACACATCCTCAGCGAACCATCTTTCTTACGCACAAACAATACTGGTGCTCCCCAAGGGGACATACTAGGCCTGATGAATCCCTTCCCTAGCAAGTCTTTCAGTTGCTTTTTCAATTCTCGCAACTCTGCTGGTTCCATTCTATAAGGAGGAATTGAGATTGGCTGTGTGTCTGGCAACATATCAATACCAAACTCCACTTCTCGTTCAGGAGGTAAACCTGGTAGTTCTTCAGGAAATACATCAGGAAATTCATTCACAATCGGAACGGTCTGAAAAGTTGGCGGCTCTGCCTCTGTATCCCTTACTCTAACCAAATGGTATATGTACCCATTGAAAATCATTTTTCTTGCCTTAAAGTAAGAAATAAATCTACCTCTCGGCGCGCCAACATTACCCTTCCATTCAAGGACTGCCTCATTTGGGAAATGGAAATACACCTTCTTAGAACGACAATCTACTGTAGCATAACAAGACGCTAACCAATCCATGCCCATAATAACATCAAAATCTACCATTTCTAACTCAACAAGATCGGCCATCGTATCACGACCACAAATATTCACAACACAATTTCGATAAACATTCCTAGCTATAAGAGATTCCCCCACTGGCGTTGATACTTTAAATGGCTTGGCTAATAATTCGGGTGTTCTCCCGAACCTTCCCGCAACCAAAGGAGTTGCATACGATAATGTAGAACCAGGATCAATTAAGGCATACACATCAAATGCAAAGATGGACAACGTACCTGTAACCACGTCTGGAGAAGCCTCTAAATTCTGCCGATCTGCTAGAGCATACACACGGTTCTGAGCTCCGCTAGAACTAGCTTCTCCTCTATCACCTCTACCGTGACCCATAGGTTGTGCACCCCTACTCAAATGAGGCACCGATGATGACGCAACAACTGATCCGGTAGGTCGTGTTATACCACATGTGGTCCTGCGTGGGCAATCTCTAGCCATATGCCCCGGCCTACCGCACCAAAAGCAATTGTTCGTTCCAAGCCGACATTCGCCAAAGTAAAATCTTCTACATATGGGGCACGGGTGTCGTGGAGGTCTCAATTGACTTATACTCCCTTGCCCTTGATACCCCACTGTTCGCGAACTCTGATTTTCACTGTTTTACCCGAACTGATTACCTCTGAACCTTTGAAATTACGGTGGAGCACTAATTGCAGGATAAGAAGATAACGGGCTAGGCAATCTATGAGAGAACGAAGGACTAAAACCTCCCTGAGATGCCATAAACTTCCCTATAGCTCTGGCCCGCTTAGAATATCCTTTTTCTGATTCCTGGGTTCTTCTTCTTTGCCTCTGATCTTCCATCTTCTGTGCGAAAGCTTGTATCCTCGCTATATCCATTTCCTTGTTCAAAGTAGCGATGGTACAATCTCTAACCAAGTATAGTTCCAATCTATCCACATAGTGATGAACTCTGTTATCCATAGTAGCTACCACATTAGAAGCATATCGAGACAAGGAGTTAAATCGAAGACTATACTCCCTTACACTCATATTACCCTGACGAAGATTTAAGAATTGATCTGCACGGGCCTGACGAGTCTCAAATGGAATATAATGATCAATAAATGCATCTTTGAACTCTCCCCACGTAGTTGGAGGTGCATCAATACCCCTAGATCGTTTCCAATCCTCGTACCACAATATAGCCTTTCCTTTCAGTCTATATGCTGCTAACTCAACCATCTCTTTACCGGATATGTGCATAACATCTAGAGCCCTTTGGGTTTGATCGACAAAGTCCTGCGGGTCTTCGTTAATATCTGATCCGGTAAAAGTAGGAGGATCCAGTTTCAGAAAATCCTGTGTCCGAAGGCTAGTTGCTCTATCCATACCTCTAGAACCCGTGGTAGGAATAGCTTGCCCTTGAACTTGACCGTCAACTATACACGTCAGAAGTTGTACTGCATCCCTCAAATCTCGATCAACAGCATTAATAGATGGCCCTTCCGGAGGAGAAGAAGCTCCTGATATATGCTCATCTTGAGACTCACTTTGTTCAGCTTGTCCCGGTGGTGACTTACTAGTACCTTCTCCGGCCACTACATCCACTCGCTTCCACTTATTCTTTCTCCTTGTAACCGGCATCGTTACTATAATAAATAAATAAAACAATTGGATTAAGCGATCGATTATGACTTTATCTCTAATATGGGCTCTATTGCACGATCTAAGAAATGGAGAGTGGAAACAATCCCTAAATGTCCAATAGCCTCCTGTTTATAGATGTGGTGCACAACACACCGATAAACGAGATTCTACGTAGACACGGCTTTGTAGACTCACTAGGACGAACTTCTCTGATACCACTTCTGTCATACCCCAAATCCCATTGGAGCGGAATGGCACCCGTAGCCGAGGAGGCCCGGGAGACCCGTTCATAACCTATACTTTCATATTTACATTACTTATGAAAATAAGAAATTTGGACAGCACTTCGTTGTAAATAGAAGAAAACAGTACCTGTATCAGCCCAGCAGACACACATAAATATATATATGAACTGTAACTGGCCGTCAAATCCATCACGTCTATCAACCAAACACTCCTATGGCTGTACAATATGTCTACAAAAGCCTCTACATAGATACACAACTGAGTTAGGGTTGGGACAAACTCCCTCCCACAGAAGACTTTTATACAAATACCAAAAATACATATAGAAACGACTTGGGATGCCCCGAAACAACTGGAGCTCACCACTAACAACAGAATGTCCTGGCTCTTACTGCGGAGGTGTACGACCTGAAGTACCTGTTCCTGCAGGCATGAATACAGGTCCCCCGTGAGGGACGTCAGTACGGAAATATGTACTGAGTATGTAAGGCAGTGAGTATCAAGATGAGATACAAAAGATCAACAGAACCCAGATACTAGTGAATAAACAGTATGAGTAGACCACACTTAAAAGAGCTGATGGGATACCTGCACATTACTTTCATATCATTACTTCCCGTAATCCTTATCAATACATAACATATGTCATACAATGGCCAACTGATCAGTGGTACTAATACAATACATCATATCATCAATTTAAAATACAGACATTCCATTTCTTAATTCAATTAATCTTTGAGATTGGTTACTTTGTGGTCACACCTTATGGAACTTGAAACCATGATACCTCAATAGAAAAAACATGTGAATAGGTAATCAATATCATGAAAATGAAGTAGAGAATCATGGATACCTCATTAAACCATTTCGGAGTCAACAATAGTATATGGACATTTTTTTTGACTAGCCGGACATCTTAAAAGTGAAAAGAAGTTCAATTGGTAGTGTCGAAGATTATATGATGTTATTATGTGTCATGTGTCGTAGGACAATGTTGGAAGCTTACTTGAGAGTGCCATGGGTCATTATTCATGCCAAAGATTAGATAGAGTATGTCTTACATACCTTGATATAACCACTTCAATACAAGTCCAACTTGACTTCCCGTACTCTTCGAACACTTATCTACAATAAGTCATTTGTGGCAAACTAGTATTAGCAACCAAACCTTACCATTTAGGTATTAACTTCACCAAATAATGTCTAGGAAGTAATCCTTTAACTCATCAATAAGAGTGCTACATACATCCTCTTATACTCTTATTACATCCACATATCATGCATTTTCATGAAATATCCCTCAACATCACTCTTAGCCTTTATTTCCCCTCTTAATCACCATCCAATACCAACATGATCACTAGGCATACATAACCACTAATATAATGATATATCACCACAATTCATCCTCCATAATCCAATACATCAACTTCCATAATTTACTACTAACAATTTATACAAAACAATTCATAACTATGCTTCTGGTTATCTTCCAACATCAAGACAATACTCATAATCCTTTATCAATACTTATTCATGGATAAGAATCAAGAATAAACAATATTCATACCTTAACAATGAACTCTTGTATTTTGAATCCTCCTTACATAACCATGGGGTGCTTCTCGAAGCTTTCGAGATGGTGAACACAACTACGGAACCAATTCGAATTTTCTACGGTTGAATCACAAAATATTTGAAGTTGAAATTAGGCTAGGGTTTCACCTTCTCTTAATAATTGGATGATATCTGATATATATGAGGCTAAGTGTAGGTTTATAAAGACCAATTTTCGTCCAAGAGGTAATAGAAAATGACCATTTTGCCCTAAAAATTTAAATAAATCCGAATCTGTCCCCAGTGGACAGTTTTGACAGGCTGAAATAAATCGATCATAACTCTTTGCTCCAGTATCAGATTTGGGTGAAACCAATTGCATTGGAAAGATAACTCAAAGGGATGTCATTTTAATATAAAGTATACCACCCAGTTCTTCCTGTACAAGGAGTTATGGTCGTTTAAAGTTGACCCAAAAATCTGTCCCACAATTCTGTTTTTTTTTTGATATGCTGTAGTAAAACGGGTATAGCTCCTTACTCAGACATTGGATTTGGATGAAACCAATTTCATCGGAAAGAAGACTCTCGGAGATTTTCGTCGATATATAGCAGCTCACACAGTTATTTTTGTACAAGGAGTCATGATCGTCTAATGTTGATCCAAAAAAATAATTGCCTAGCTGCAGTAATTTTCCTGCAGATTTACTGTTCACAGGCTTCCCGGCCACCGTTTTGAAATTTCGAATGCGCTCGCTTATATGAAATACTCCTCTGTTTTGGGCAAACTTTATATCGTTGGAAAGCTTATTCCAATACCTACACATACAACTATTGACGGGATACTTCTGAACACCATAAACTTAATTTAACCCATACGCAAGCCTTTAGGACTCCATATAATCGCGATAAGTGTACTAAAAAAATTTACGGGGTGTTACAGATATCTTCACAAACTAGAGAAGTATGATGCCACAAACACTTGCTCCACCATTCAATAGGAAAATCAGGTAATGTGTCATATCACTCATATCATATGTTAAAAATAAATTAAGAAATAATACTTCAAATTTGATCAAGAAGTAGGTCAATATTGTTAGACCCTTAAGCTAGGTGCTTCGCTCGCTTAGGCAATGGTTAAGAGCAAGCATCAACATGTTAAGGAATGAGCTCAATGCGTATGGGCGCTACTTTGGAGAGAGAGGCACTGAACAATAAATAACCAGCAAAGAGATATATTAACTGCTGAGAAACATATGAATCTGCTACTTATAAACAAAAGGAATTAAAAAATGTAACAGAAGAAAACTAGCTTATTGACTAAGATACACAACTCTTGGAGAAAAGATAGAAGCACAAACCAAGAGTGTCCGTCCTTGATCATTATCATTGGTAGGTATAGAATTTACATCTATCGTCTTGATCACTTCATCCATCTCTTCAAGTTTGGGGGGCCATCAGAATACTGTAATAAACACCCCAAGTAAGTGTTATGAATATATTATCATTATTTTAATTCGAAAACTCAATGCAAAGTAACATGGAAACACCTATTGCGTCCACCAAGATGTCCAACATGATCCAAGCCAAGATAATGAAGAATCTGAAACAGTGCAAGATCGTGTTAAATCAAGTAGTGGAAAACAAAACAGTAACTCCACAGAAAGAACCAGACCATCAGTAACATGTTCATGGACCTCACAAGATGCCCTTTTTAGAATATAACTGACCAAGCGTAAGCCATATTCAGAAGGAAAATAATTTAGACGTTTTGACAGAGAGAGGGACCACTTGCAGCCATTTTGAAACGACAATCCCAAACACAACATGCAAGATAGACATTCTGTAAAATTAATTATAAAAGATCTAATACTAGAACATCTAGATGTATCTGCTAGTTCAATAATGATCTCCACGTATTTAGGAAATAATGAAGTTATTCAATAAGTTTACTAGTGTTAGTTGGGATTTGAAATACCAACAGGGCATGCTAACGGAATTGCCAATTAGAATGCAATATATCTGTTCAATGAATGGATGACTATACATGTATGACCATAGAAAATAAGACTAAGGAATCAGGTTGTAAATTTGCACTCTCAAAGCAGCAGATTCTGGAAACAATCTTATATGAAGACCATCTCAATATATATATACATACACACACACACACTCAATATGGAAAACTGTTTACTTCAGCATCTGATTAGTGGTAAAAATAGTGACTATCAGTACCGACAAAAGAACTAAGTCCTCACTAAACCAAGCAAAGCACAAACAATGTTTTAGAAACTGCAGCAAACCTAAGTGGCAAGGCCTTAGCTCTTAAGTCAAAAGCAAAACATGTAATGAAGAGCACTTCGCGTGCATAGAAAGTTGCCACTTCACAAAACCTTTAACTCTTTTAAGACTGACAAAATGAAGCAAGCTCAACAAAATGTGTTCCATTCACTCACTTCTATCTAACTTTCTATATCAAAAGCAAAGCCGTTGGGAAGAGAAAAACTCTTCCTCTACTTGCGGCAATAGATCTGGATCTTTTCCTTCCAATGCTAACCAAAAATTAGATTACCTCGGTTCATTAAATCAACTTCCCATATAAGCTAATACTTAATTTGCTATCGATAGGCATTTCTGCATCATACGTCAAAGTAAATTAACCTTGATGAATTACACACATCAATAATGATGAGATGACAATAAAACCTAGACAAAAGTACACAATTACAATGATGATGATTTCTCAGGCTGAGTTGGGATTAAGTATACTAATTACTGCTACATTGTAAGACAGAAAGCCAGCAGTTGCTGCTCTTCGTCTGGTTGCTTCCACTGGGTATGCTCCTTTAGTTCTATCATTTTGAGCAACTTCGGTTCTCTTTCTTTTCTCTCAATTGATTTTACATGCTAATGTTTTTCCTGTCTGCAGTCATATTACATGTCATATTCAGTATAAGGACTAAGCCCATATATCCTAGATATTTGCTTGCTATTTTTTCTTGAAATCTGTGATGAAGCGTTGCTTGTTAGTGCCCTCTACCTATTTCTCGATTCTAATATTTGCCTATCTGTGGAGCAGGTAAGTAAACGCAGTTCGCAGAAGAGAAAGCTGAACACAGTATTTTTACGTGGAAAACACCCGGCTCAAGAAAGGTGTAAAAAACCATGACCTGTACCTCTAGAGGATTTAATCTCAACTTCACTAAAAACTCTTGAGCCTCAACAATTAAACAATTACAAGTCTTCTTGTAACTTAGGAATTAAAATTTCTAATTCCTATCACTACGAAAACACCAATCTCACCCAAGATAAGTGTTCCCAAATCTTCGAATTCCCCAAATTGAAGACAAATACTTCTATCCCAGTTTATAGATCACTGAGTACAAGAACTATGACTCGTTACAATTAATAGAACCAACCTATTACAACTGATCTACGACTTAAGACGTATAGATTAGGTTCTTCTTCTTCAACTGGACGAACTTGATTGCTTGATTGTTGACTATCTCTTTTATGCGCAAACTACTTTGATCTTTTTCCTTGTATTTATAGCAACCCTAATTGAAACCTTTAGTTGATCTCCTTTCCTTACTTGAATTGGATTGCCTTTTCCGTCTTTTAATTTCTACCGTCTTTCCTTGTTTCCTAGTTTGAATTGGACTGCCTTGATGTCCTTCCTATCTTGACTTGGATTGCCTTCACTCATTTGGATTTGAACTTGTTTCTTCTTTATCAACTTGACTTGTAAATAGCTTTGCTCCAACATCCTGTCCGCCTTGTAGGATATTCATGCTAATCAATCGATAGTAGTACATTCACTTGTGTGGAACATGTTGCATAGAACATGTTGTGGAATCAGTTTCATTCACTGTGTTCATCATCAAAACTTCAACTGGTTTTCCTAACAAATTCCCCTTTTTTTATGATGGTAAATTCAACACTTCAGCATCCCTTCAATCCTGACATACTCAGTAAAGAACTATGACTAGAAGATCACAGAATGAAACATGGTTAGTCATTGAGTTATAAGTGTTGCATAGTCTATTTTTCCCCCTTTTGACATCATCGAAAAGCTGATTCAACAAGTGAAAAACCGTTTAATAATTCATAGCCTTTGAGGCAATCACTAAGACAATCAAAATTCAGAGTAATAGAACATGAATACACCATTTCATTCATGATATGACTTATATCAACCAGCAGTACCCTATTAGAAAACAAGTTATTTAAGGAAAGGAACAAAAAGTTGGTCTTGGATATCAGAAACAAGAGATAAAGGGGTGAAGAGGAGGGAATTAGAGAGGTGAGTTTCCTAATCACATCAGCATTTTCAGCTCTTTTTCTTTCCAGTAGTGAGGTTAGGGAAGCAATTTGAGCTTGAAGAACCCCTTTTTCCTCTTCATAAGTGGCTTATGCTGCCTCCAATGTAGCTTGTGCAGCTTCAACCTCACCCTATTTATTAGCTAGTGCATTCCGTAGTTTCTGCATAGGATTATCCCATTCCTCAGGGAACCAGGTAGCATCACGTGATTCACACTTCCTATGATATCTTTCACAGTTTGTGAAGACCATACTTGAACAGGTACCCAAAACTCCTCAAGGATAGGGGTAATCCAAAATTCATAAGAAAGTGCATGCCCATTTTTCTCCTTGATGAGCACCCTTTGCATGTGCTTCAGAATAAGTCTAGGTAAATCAATTCTTACTTTAGTAACTAACAGTTCCATGAGAGAGAGATATAAAAAACTAGCCATGTTCCTTCTCTCCTTCCTAGGAATGATCATCTTGTGTACTACATCAAAATAGAGCTGATGGAGGGGGGACATTTCTCTCTTAAAAACCCTTCGATGATGAATCAGATGAGGATTCCCAGAAAACTTACAAATTTCAAGAGCAGAAGTAAGGTTGTCCAAGGGTGGCCAAATGCTCTTGATATAGTGACCCCAACCCCCAGAAGGAATATGTAGAATCCTAGCAATATCAACAATGTAAAGGTTCACAGTAACCTTTCTCACAGTAGTAGAAAACAACTCACCTATGCCCATCCCATTTGTATAGAACTCATAGAATTCAGGTTTTCCAAATTTCCTCTGAAGATCTCCTTGAAGAAACAAAAGAGACCATCCTTGAAACTCCAATTTTCTCATAAAAGTTTGTATGTCAGATCCTTCAAACCCACTGATAACTCTCCCTCTAGCTAATTGGCATTTTTGGAAGTGATGATTATGAGCTTCAGGAGTATGTTGATGAGAAGATGGTATAAGACCCTCATAGTCAGAGTCCAACTCAGCAGTGGTTTATGGATGGTACTCAGAGTCAGAAGAATCAGAGGAAATAGGTTTCCTGACATGTTTCTTTGATATGGAAGAGGCCTTAAAAGGTGAAGCTTTTGAAGATGTGGGAGCCTTGACCTTTGGAATGGAATTAGAGGTGGATTTCTTGGGTGCAGATTTTGGAGAGGTTTTGTGAGATGGAAAAACTTTGGTAGTTTTAGCCATGATAGTCTTATTCTTTTTTACTGGGCGAAGAAGAATATCAGGGGATGATGCACGAGGAGGTGAGGGATTAGAAATGGTTACCTATTTCTTTTTGCTTTCTTGAAGTGCTTCAGTCAAGGAAGTAACTTCACGCTTCTTCTTTCCTCTAGTGTGAGGAGTTCGAAGTGTAGAGATAGTTGGAGAGGGTTTCCAAGGAACTGTGTTATCAATAGAAATAGATGTGGGTTTTCTCTATGGTTGAGATCTGGATTTCCTGGGAATCAAGTCTGCTATGGGAAGGTCATCTCTGTCACTAGAGTTTTCATCAATTTCAACAATATTGAGTAGGATGGGTGGAGGAAGGAGAAGGGGTTTGGTGAAGATTGAAGAAGGTGAAGGAATTTTGGAGATGACGGAATGCAGCAAAGTTGGTCAACTCGTGGGAGATTTTTGGAGGGATGATGGAAGGTAAAGTGATGTTTAGGTGAAGGATAATGGATTTTATGAGGTTTTTGGTAGGGTTTCTGGATTATGAAGATGAAGAGGATGAAGGAGAGGCCATAATGGAACAAGATATTTTTCTTGATTTTGAGAATGGAGTTAAGATAGAGTTAGAAGGATTATTTAAAGGAAAACTTTTAGAGAAAGTTGAAGAGGCAGTGAACTGTATATGGCAAAGGAGTAATGATTGAGAAATCTGAACTGATGGAAAAGGAAAGAGCAGCTTTTAAAATGGAGAAGATCCCTTGATTTTTGGTGGTTTAAATGGAACTGAAGGGACCATGTAAATAACTTGTTTCTTATTAAGGTACTGGAAGATAACTTTAGTCATACCTGAAAGAATTGGTTACAATTGGCTCAGTGTTCCAGCTTTTCTGCAAAATCAACATAATCATGAGTCAACATATTCTAAATTTTGGACTTAGGATACACTTTTTAATGTGTGAGACTGAATTAATCAACATTCACTTATAAAAGAACCTATTCTAATCAAAGCATTGAGGGAGACTTATGCAAGTTTAATCATCCCCAAAGCTAACCTATTTTTTTCAAAATGTTCTCTACTCATTGTCTTAGTGAAGATGTCAGCAATTTGCTTCTCAGTAGAACAAAACATGATTGATATAAGACCTTTTTCAACCTTATCTCTAAGAAAGTGATGTCTAAGATCAATATGTTTAGTTCTTTTTTGTTGAACAGGATTTTTGGCTATGTTTATGGCACTTGTGTTATCACAAAAAATTGGGACACACCCTACATCAATACCAAAGTCCTTAAGTTGTTGCTTAATCTATAGCAATTGAGCACAACAAGAGCCGGCAGCAACATAATCAGCTTCAGCAGTTGACAAAGCTACTGATTTTGCTTCTTAGTGGACCATGTAGTCAAACATGATCCAAGAAAGTGTGCCATGCCAATAGTGTTTTTCCTGTCCACCAAGTAACCTGCATAATCAGCATCTAAGTATCCCACCAAATTAAAGTTGCTACCTTTAGGGTACCACAATCCAAGATCAGTGGTTCCTTTCAGGTATCTGAGAATTCTTTTCACAGATTTTAAATGGGATTCTTTTGTTTTTTCTTGGAATCTAGCACACAATCCTACACTAAACACAATATCAGGCCTGCTTGCTGTGAGATATAATAATGAACAATTTTTGCTCAACATGTGATCCTGCTTCATCCAAGTCTAATTTTATGGCAGTGGCAATTGGAGTGCTGATCTCTTTTGCTTCCTCCATGGAGAACCTTTTAAGAAGATCTTTCGCATACTTTTGTTGGTGAATCATCGTCCCAGAAGCTGATTGCTTTATTTGCAAGACTAAGAAATAATTCAGCTCCCCCATCATGCTCATCTCAAATTCACTACTCATGAGTTTGGAAAATTCATGGGTCATACTTATATTTGTTGAGCCAAAAATAATATCATCCATATATATCTGCACAATTAACAAGTCCTTCCCATTTGATTTCTAGAAAAGAGTATTGTCAATTTTACCTCTAGTATGACCATGTTCTAACAGGAATTTTGACAACCTTTCATACCAAGATCTTGGAGCTTGTTTCAATATATACAAGGCTTTGTCCAATCTGTATAGCTTCAAGTCTAGATACAAGTACAAAAGTCTCATCGAAGTCAATTCCTTCTTCTTGATTGTATCCCTGGACCACCAATCTTGCCTTGTTTCTTATGACTGTTCCATGCTCATCAACTTTGTTTTTGTAGACCCACTTAGTCCCAATTACTGATCTGTCTTTTGGAAGAGGAACTAAGTGTCAGACTTTGCTTCTCTCAAATTGATTCAACTCTTCCTGCATGGCTATGATCCAGTCAGCATCAAACAATGCTTCAGTTACCTTCTTTGGTTCAATTTTTGATAGAAATTCTTGAAGGCACACATATTTCTCAATCCAGAGCTTATGGTAATACCAGATGTAATATCAGTAAGTACATTCTCAATAGGATGCGATCCTTGATACTTGTATCCTTTTGGAATCAACCCTAGTGAGCTTCCAGGACTACTGTTGATGTTCTGAGTGGAGCTATTTTGAGGCTCAGTTCCCCCTGTCACTGTGACTTCATCTTCATTTCCCCCTATCAGGGTGTCTCCATGTTTGATAGCTCTAGTGGATGAACCATGTGACATTACATGTTCCTCAGTGTCACTTCCTTCCTGTAGGTTAGTCTTAACACAGGATTCATTACAGATTACATACTTGCTTTCTTTAACACAATTAGTTCATTTGTTTACAACCCTATAAGCTTTACTATTAAGTGAGTATCCTAGAAAGATTCCCTCATCACTTTTAGAATCAAATTTTCCCAAATTATCCTTTCCATTATTGTGAATAAAACATTTACAACCAAAAGTTCTAAAGTGAGAAATATTTGGCTTTCTTTATCTTAATAATTCATAGGGAGTCTTATCTAACATAGTCCTGATCATGCATCTATTTATGATGTATGCAACAGTACTCATTGCCTTAGCCCATAGGTTTTGAGCAATGTTAGCTGCAAGCATCATTGTTCTAGCCATGTCTTCCAAGGTTCTATTTTTCCTTACCACCACTCTATTTTGTTGTGGAGTTCTAGGAGCTGAGAATTTATGATCTACACCATTAGCTGAACAAAACTCTAAGAACTTTAATTCTCAAATTTTGTACCATGGTCAGACCTTATGGAAACTAAAGAAGAGCCCAGTTTCTTTTTTTAATTTTCTTAATTAAGATTTCAAAAGCACCAAAGGAATCTTCCTTAGAGGCTAGAAACAATTTCCATGTGAATCTAGAATAATCATCAATAATAACAAAAACATACCTTTTTCCTTCTCTTCTTTGAACTCTCATGGGTCCACATAAGTCCATA
Organism: Capsicum pubescens; assembly: GCA_030864215.1. Classification (NCBI taxonomy): domain Eukaryota; kingdom Viridiplantae; phylum Streptophyta; class Magnoliopsida; order Solanales; family Solanaceae; genus Capsicum; species Capsicum pubescens. The sequence continues at coordinate 294,163,765 of CM061549.1, forward strand.
TGCACCAAGTCAAAACACTTGGTAGTGCTAACATGGTTCTTTGACTTAAATGAAGATCTTACCTACTTCCCCCTTACACATGCACTGCATAACTTTTCCCTTTTAAACTTAGTTTTGGGTAATCCCAATACCATGTCTTTAGAATAAAGTATGTTTAATTGTTTTAGACTTGCATGACCAAGTCTTCTGTGCTAAAAGAGGGGATCATTTTCTACAGCACTTAGAAAGGTCATCTCAGATCCTGGTAATGCCATAATATCGGCTTTGTATATATTTCTGTATCTCTTTGCAGTGAGCACCATTTTTTTGGTGCCCATCCTTTTGACATTGACCCCTGCAGCAGTAAAAATAACTTTATTACCTTTGTCACACAACTGTGAAATACTCAGCAGGTTGTGCTTTAGTCCCTCAACAAGATTCAGATGAGCCAATCTTTCCTACCAGTAATGATTCCCTTTTTTCCATCACCAAACGAAACTCCTCCTCCATCTATTTGGAGAGTGAAAGGAACTTTTTCTTATCACCACTCATGTGTCTTGAGAAAGCACAATCTAAGTACCAATGCTTTTTGCTTTCTTTCACTTTCTCCTGCAAAAGAAATCAATGGTTAGACTTAGGAACCCAGACTAACTTAGGTCCTGTTTTATGAGTGAAAAGATGAATCAAATTTCTTTTAGTCTATACGAGAAACATGCAGCTCAACCTGTTTCTCTGAACAGAACTGGAATTATTCCTTTTGGTCTGAGAAACTCTCCACGCCAGGTTTTAACTATTGGATATTCTTTTTGCAGCTATTGGGCATTCAGTAGTGGGATGTCCAAGGTTACCACAAATATAGCACAAATCTTGGGTTACATCAAAATTTTTGTGGAATCCCAATTCAGCTGTTTTATTGTACTTTCTTTCACCCAACTTATGAACATTTCTTGAGGAATTTGTCCACCTATTTGCCCTTTCAAGATCATGTTTTAGTTTTGAAACTTCTTGATTCAGCTTGTTCATTTTTTCAGTTAAATCCTAGCATTCTTGTTTGTATCTAATTACCTCAAGTTCAAAATTTTCTTGATCTTTACTCATGGGTCTTTTTCCATTATTAGTTAAAGTTAGTTTGAGGACTTCAGATTTAAGACCATTGTTTGAAATTTCTAGTTTTGTAATCTGGTTCTTAAGTGAGCTATTTTCTTTGACAACAGTTCCTGTGTAAGCCTTCAAATCAATGAGATCAAATTTTAGGCTTGCAAAACTGTTGAACAATTCATCCCTATCAGCGGTTAATTCTTGGAAATCATCAATCAGGGCACTCATTAGAGAAACAAGTTTTGATTTTGAAAACAGTTGCAGTTTTTCTTTAAGATCAAGTATACTTACCTTAGAATCATTTTCTTCTTCATCTAAGTCTGAATCTCCAAAAGCCATAAATGCAGTTTCGTCAACTTCATCTTCATCTGAATCCGATCCCCAAGCTGCTATCATTGCATGTTGTTCTTTCCTTTTTGCCTTTTCTTTTGATTCTTTCTCTGCCCTTTCCTTCTTCCATTCTATTTCCCAGACTGGACAGTCTCTGATCTGATGATCAGTTTTGCCACACTTGTAACAACCATTTGGATTTTCATTGGATCGTCTCTTAACACCTGTTCCTTTCTTCTTCTTGAAGAATTTGCTAAAGTTTTTTGTTATGAAGGCAACTTGCTCCTTATCAAGCTCAATTTCTTCATCACTATCAGAAGCCTTTAATGCCAGGACTTTTTCAGGATATGCTTGTTATTTCGTTCCATCAACTTCTATCTCATAAGTTCTAAGGTTTCCAACTAACTCATCCAAGGTCATTCCAGCAAGATCTTTGTTTGCTTTCCTAATTGTTGTTACCTTAACATTCCATTTTGACTTAGGTAGTACTCTTAATACCTTCTCAACTTGTTCTTCCTCAAAAATTACTTTTCCCAGGGAAGTAAGTTCATTGATTAAGGTGGTAAGCCGTGTCATCATCTCATCCAGGGATTCCTTCTCCTTCATCTTGAAAGCCTCATACTCAGTAAAAAGGAGAGAAATCCTAAATTTTCTTACTTGAGAAGTGCCTTCATGAGCATTCATCAGTGCATCCCAGATCTGTTTAGCAGTAGTGCAGGTTGATATCCAGTTATATTCAGCTAGTCCTAAGCCACAAACCAGGATATTTTTTGCCTTTGCATTTTTCTTCAAGGCCAACAAGTCATCAGGGGTAAACTCACTTCTCACCTTTTTGACTTGTTTTCCATCAACTAACTTCATTGGAATAGTAGGACCTTCAGTGATCCTGTCCCATAACTCATAGTCTTCTCCTTGAATGAACATCTCCATCCTTGCTTTCCACCAGATAAAGTGAGTGCCATCAAAGAGTGGAGGTCTAGTAGCTGACTGTCCTTCACTATGACCAGTAGGAGGTGCGGAATTCATCATGTTGATCTTTTCTTAGGTGCTAGCCTTATTTAAGAGAACCCATTCTAATACCACTTGTTAAAGTACGAGCCCTACCTATTTCTCGATTTTAATGTTTTCCTATTTGTGGAACAGGTAAGTAAACGCAGTTTGCAGAAGAGAAAGCTGAACACAATATTTTTACATGGAAAACACCCAGCAAAAGTTTTAACGTTGAAGAATATAAGAATTCAAGAAAAGAAAATAACATTAAAATTGTAGTAGCATTACAGATTTATGTTAAAGTTTGAATAGATTGAGGGTTAAAATTCTAGTATATACTACTATAATAGTTAAGTTTCAAGATCTTACAAAGTTGCAGTTATGTGCATTCTATAGAATTCTGCATTATGTGCAATGCATACGTGACCTTTATGGAAGAACAGAAAAAATTACACTTGCCTTCTCATAAGATTATATTAAAACGATTTAGTTCGATCCGTTTATCCGATTTTCAATAAACAACACCCCTATTGTGCACCACAATTTTTGGTTTTTCATCCAGTGTCTGGTGCCCGCATTGGAGCCCCGATTAATCCAGATCGCGCGTTGCAGGGACCATTAAGATGGCAATGCTCCAACAGAGTTTTCTCCATACCCAGGGTCGAACCCTCGACCTATGGTTAAAGGTGGAGCAGCCCCATCCACGACACCACAACCCATGTTGGTCATTGAGTTTGAGTCTATGAGTTCATAATTTGTATTCATATGGAGTATTGTGTAATTTTATTGTCTGTGTAATTTTATTGTCATGATGTTTCGATTGTAATTTTTAATTTTCGAGAGAGCTAGTAACGAGAGACAAACTTAGCAATCATTTCACTTACCATCATCGACGGACGGAATTTTTCCTTATAAGGTCCGAAATATGAAGGGAAAAAATCACATGAACAAGTAATAGGAAGTAAAAATTCTTAAACTTCAAATCGTGAATTCACTATTATTTTTGCCCCTTCAAGGAATGTTTTATGTTGAAGCAAGTAAGAATTCAAGAAAAATATAACATGAAAATTAGTCGCATTATAGATTTATGTTATAGTTTTGATAGATTTAAGGTTAAAATTCTTAGAGAATATAGTATATACTACCATAATAACCTCAAGGGTTGGTGTGGTGGTTCAACACCTCACCCCTTAAGCAAGAGGTTGGGGGTTCGATCCCCACCTCTGATGAATATAGAAAACTCTACGGCTAGTTCCCTACCGCTTAGTGTGCTGACCGTGGAACGGAGGATTAGTCTCAACTCAGTCTCCTCACATATAGTTGAGTCTATGAGCTCTTAATTTTAATGCATATGTAGTACTGTGTACCTGATTTCCAACAACACGAGCTCTAGCAAGTGTATGTATCATGCAGCCAAGCAGCAAGTTGTGCTAAGTGAACATTAGAACAGTAACAATATACCCAATGTAAATTCATTTAATCCCACAAGCGGGTTCTGGAAAGGGTGGTGTGTTTACTGTCTTAAGCCTACCTTGATAAGGTAGAAAAGTTATTTCGGATAGATCTCGGGCTCATTCGGATAGATCTCGGGCTCAAGTAAATCACATAGCAAAGTGGACAAATTATCTGCTTCAATGCATGCATCTTAAGGCAGTGTAGAAAATCCAAGTGAAGGAAACAAGGACAAGAACCTCAACATTGTTCTTAGGTGGCAAAAGATAACAAAAAGGCCACCAACTGCAACAGAAGCTGAGTCTTGGCAAATCTTGTGACTTTGAAGCTCATTCAAACAAGAATATTTTTTTCGCGTAATCGTGGTGTTAAGGCCAACTTGTAAGCACTCATCTAATTCTACAAGGTACATGCAACCTCACACAAGGACGTAACTCTATCCATTGAGTCTTTGACATATATATTAAAAGAACAAATTAAAGGGCTGATCATTTATGACAAGTAATCATTAAGTAGAGAAGCAAATGCTGCAGCAGTGAAACAGAAAAGATAGCAGACAAAAAAGGTAAACAACATAGTTACTACTTTGACTTGAAAGAGAACAATGTTGACTTGAAAAAATCGCACAACCTATCATTGGTTTCAAGTCCTTTTCAACATAGTTTAATGGAAGCGATGATAAGCTATCACACAACATATCCAGTTCCACACATAACCGATAGATGAAGGATGTAATGTACGGAAACCTTATCCTACCTCCATGGGGTAGAGAGATTATTTCCGAAAAACCCCCGAACTCAGTACAAATATTACACAAAACAGGAGAGTAGAAAAGCTGAGAAATATAAAGAGCAAAAATAGTAAAAATAACGAAAAAGCTGCTCATGTTACTCAACAATAATGAAAATGAAGTTTCATGTACATTCTTTACAATTTTGAGTCATATTTACCTCTTCTGATCAATAAAGAATCCGATCACTATTCACTACAAGAAATATCCACCTATTCCAAAACCCTATTTTAGCTACAGTAAAGTATATACTTTCTAAACTTTATAGTACTAAAACATATTAACAAAGGAGAAAACTTTATAAACGCTTTGCTCAACGGAACAATGCATCAAGATCTTGAGCCCCCTTATCCGAACCATCGTGAAAGAGTGCTACGAGGTCTTCTCCCATAACGGACTCATCATCGTTATTATTCTGAGTATTTTCTTCCCCGGCATTACCATTTCCCTCAGCATTATTGTTCTCATTGGCCTGTTCTCCCCCCAACACATTACCCATGTCATTTGCCACAACATTGTCGTTGTTTTCATTAGTCTGTTCTCCCCACAACACATTACCCATATCAAAATCATCGTTTGCCCAAATATTGTCGTTGTTCTCGTTAGCCTGTTCTTCTCACAACACATTACCCATATCAAAATCATCGTTTGCCCAAACATTGTCGTTGTTCTCGTTAGCCTGTTCTCCCGACCACAACACATTATCCATGTCAAAATCATCATTTGGCAAAGCATTGTTGTAGTTCTCATTAGCCTGTTCTCCCGGCCACAACACATTACCCAGATCAAAAATATCATCATTTGCCAAAACATTGTCGTTGTTCTCAATAGTATTTTCATCAACATTAGTTTGCACTAATTCATCTTCTGCCCGTAAAGATTCCTCCTTTCTTTCATTTCCAACCTCCTCTACTTCATCAGAAGAAGAAGAAATTTCAATGTACTCAACATCGTCCTTCTTCTTGAAAAAAGGTGACAGTAAATAGTTGCCTTGTGTACCCAAAGTAGAGAAATCAGAGCAAATATACTCACCTTTATCCGCCACCTCGGGTGGCGGAGATGGGCCTATAATCGGCAGTGCTTGCCATTCTCTTTTACATTTCTCATTCGGACACCGCAAAGAACAACCTTTGTAATCCTTCAAAAACTCATACATATGGTAACAGTAAGGACACCTAGTCCAAAATGTATCCGAACAGGTATTCCTGGTCGGGTTCGAAGAGGTTGCACCTGATCCATCATCTAAACGGGTCCTCTTTGTCGGTTTAGAAGAGCTTGCACCTGATCCATCATCTAAACGGATCATCTCCATCTGGTTCAAAAAGTTCCCGCCTTTTTTCATGGTCACGATAGGAATCGTTTCACAAGTGCTCGCACCACCATCTCCCAAACTGATCATCGGGGTCCTACTTGATAAGGTCCAACCCCCATCAGCCAAACGGTTCACCCGGGTTGGGTTTGAAAAGTTCTCCAAACGGTCTGGATCGGAGTCGGGTTAGAAGAGCTCCCAGCCCCATCATCCAAACGGGTCTGGATTGTAGTCGGGTTAGGAGACCTCCCACGACCATCATCCAAACGGGTCATTCCGCTCGAGTTCAAAATGCTCTGAAGCAACCCATCATTCAAACGGGTCAGGTTCAACATGCTCTCAAGAAACCCATCATTTGAACGGGTCGGGTTCAACATGCTCTCAAGCAACCCATCATTAGAACGGTCCATCTGCGTCTGGTTCAAAGAGTTCCCGCCTGTTTCCAACCCATCACCAAACCCGGTCATCATCGTCAAGTCAAAAAAGCTCGCACTTTCCAACCCACCCTCACCACCCAGCGGGTTCATACTCACAGACCTCCCATCATTTACCGCATTCCTCAACTCATCATCAAACCGAACCTTATCACTCCGATTCGCTAGAACTCCGTAAGCTGTCATTACAAGCATAAAAGCCTCATTAGCCAAACGAGAATAATCTCTCGTATTCGATCTCAACAACTCCATCAAACTCTTAAAATTGTTCAACATAACTTGTTGATCATCACTGTAGTTTGGAACGTTAAGGATAGCATAGTAATTCGGCTGTCCATTAATGCTCTCAGGGAGCATTAATATATCAGTGATCGCGATTATTTCTAGTACCTAAGAGTGATTTGAATCGATTTCTCTGGCTCTAATGGTGTATTGACGACATTCTTGAAACTTTCGTAGAACAAGAAAGCTTTTAGATAAATTCAAATAATGTTGGAACTGCGGATTCATGATTATTGTTTGTTTGTTTTTGTTGTAAAGAGTTTGTTTGTTGTTTTGCTGTAGTAAAGAATGAAATGAAAATAATGAAAAGGTGACATATATAAAGGCGTTTGTTTGAAAAGGTGGAAAAAGGACACAATTGGAAATTTTGAATTTTGTTTCATTGATGATTTTGGATATGGGCAAAATTTAAAAATAAATAGTTTTTGTTTTATGAGTGATTTTGAATATGGATAAAATTGAAAATTTGTTGATTTCTGTAAAGGGTTTATTTTGTATTTCTATTGTTTTATTGTATTTGGTTCTATTAACCTAGCACATTCCGAAAAATAATAATAATTAGAGGTGAAAAAGCTATAAAATTGGAAAAATATTGATTTTTTAGTTTTATGGATGATTTTGGATCGATATGGACAAAATTGGAATTTTTTAATCTTTATAAAGGGCTTATTTTGTATTTCCATTGTTTCATTTTACTAGTTTATGTTAACCTAGCACGCCTCATAAGATATTGATAATTAGAGGTGTATTTTATTAAACTAACATTATTAATTATTCTTTTACTCTAATTTTATTTCTACTTCTACTTCATGTAATTATTTAGTAATAATAAAAATAACACTACAATTTCCTTTATGAGATATAGAAGTGCTTGCAGAGCTACGTGAATTCAACAATGTTTTTGTAAAGGACAAAAAGAAAAGGTCTCGAGATAATAAGGATCCTTGGAAGAAAAGATCAAATAACTAATCTCAGTATAAGCTATTCTACATTTTGAAATAATTCTTTTTGAAATATATGTACAAGATTAAATTGGAAATTGAATAAATTTTTCAAGGGTCTATTTTGGAATACTCATATTAACATTTTGAGATGGTCAATTTTGGACATTAAGTAATTGGGAAATGAGAATGGATTATTTAGATAACGGCATATTTATTTGGTGTATAAATAAAATTAAATTGGAAATTCAATAAATCATTTATCAACTAATAAAAGATTAATTTGACTATAAAATGGAATAAATTGGAATACTTAATTTCACATTTTGAGATTGTTAATATTGGATATTAAGTAATGGGAAATGAGAATGAATTATTTAGATAAGGGCATGTTTATTTGGCGTATAAATAAAATTAAATTGGAAATTCAATAAATCATTTATTATTTATCAACTAATAAAAGATTAGTTTGACTATAAAAAGGAGATAAATTGGAATACTTATTTTTTACATTTTGAGATGCTTCAAATTTAGACATTAAGTAATTGGGAATGAATTATTTAGATAAGGACATATTTATTTTGTGTATGAACAAAATTAAATTTGAAATTTGATAAATCATTTATTATTTATCAACTAATGAAGAATTTGTTTGATTACTGTAAAATGAAGATAAATTGGAGTACTTATTTTTACACTTTGAAATGTTCAAATTTGGACACTAAGTAATTGTAAATGGATTATTTAGTTAAGGAGATATATTTATTTTGTGTATATATAAAATTAAATTGGAAATTCAGTAAATCATTTTTCATTTATCACTTATCAATTAATAAAGGATTAGGTTGATTATTGTAAAAAAAAAAAAAAAAAAGTACTTATTTACATTTTGGGATGTTTCAAATTCGAACATTAAGTAGTAATTGAGAACGGATTATTCAGATAAGGACATATTTATTTTGTGGAAATATAAAATTTAATTGGAAATTTGATAAATCATTTTTCATTTATCATTTATCAACTAATAAAGGATTAGTTTGATTACTGTAAAGGGAGATAAATTGAAGTACTTATTTTACATTTTGAGATCTTTCAAATTTGAACATTAGTAATTGAAAATGGATTATTTTAAATAAGGACATATATTTATTTTGTGTATATATAAAATTAAATTGGAAATTCAATAAATAAGTTTTTCCTTTATTACTTATCAACTAATAAAGGATTAGTTTGACTATTTTAAAAGGAGATTGAAAGAATTTTGACTCAAATTTTATTATGTATCTTCATCATATTAACGTAAGAAAAATTACAATCTATAATATTTTTTGTCTTGTAGTCAAACATCTAAATTTTAAATTAAAAATACGAAATTAATCTACTCTAATTTAGCTTGAACTTTAATCAAATTGATTTTCATAAAGTAAAATATGACAAGAAAAATTAAACGGGATGAGGTTTTTTAACATTTTGAGATGTTTCAAATATGAAAATACTTTTTTTCTTTTGAAATTTAAAAGTTTAATATTATTGTCATTGATTTCGTTCCTTTTTATTGGTTCAGTGTGTAATTTGTAATTTCTTTAAGAAAGTATTAAATATGTATTTATTTTATTAAATTTTGCAAAACTATTGTATTTTGAATATCTTAATTTGAGTATTAATATTTCAAAAAGTTTGAAAATAATGCTTAAAGATAAGATGTTTTTTGAAAATTTAAAACTATTATGAAGTAGTAGTTCTTCAAAATAAATGTACAGTTCGAAATAATTGTACTATTTTTGTCATGAAGTTGAAGGATATTGTAAAAGATGAATCAGATCTATGTGTCATTCTATGAAAGATTACGTATTCATTCTAAGACAGTAACCATACATTGTACCACCTATGACAACACCCTGCATATTCAAATGGCCATGCCACTAATCAGTTTGATAGAGACAGATTCAGTGCAGAATCATAACAACTACCATAAAATAAAAGAATGTTTCTAATATCCTACTTACAGATCATAAACTTTAATACTTTCAAATAAAAAAAATATTTGTCCGATCCTAACTACTGATCATTCAACAACACATTAACAATATTAGCAATCAAATGTCTTTTTCCCTATCTTCCTCATCAACACAAATGTTACTATTGATTTCACCTACGATATCTGTCACACCCCGATTTTTCACCGCATCCGACCCTGCTAGGGAGTTGGTTTTAGAGAAAATGGGTTTTTCCAATTAAAGTGACGTTTTGAAAAGGGATTATTTTATTTACAGAGTCGCCACTTGGAATTGAGTTTGGGTGTTCCAAGTCACCTTATTGAATCCCCATTCAAAAGGAAATGACTCTTCAATTTTTTATTTTCTTGGTCTGCGAACTAGAAATCCGGATAAGGAATTCTGTTGACCGAGGGGAAGGTGTTAGGCACCCCTCGAGTCCCGTGGTTCTAGCACGGTCGCTTTAATGACTTACGTCCGGCTTAAAATTATCTTTTGGGCCAACAAATATTATATACCCATTGACTGTTAACAATTCTGACTAATTTTACAAATATTGCTACTACAAATGAGTCGGATATACAATTTCCATACGAGTACGAATCTAATAACACCCATTGACTGTTAACAATTCTGACTAATTTAATAACAAAAAGGACGAAAGTAACTTTTGCACCACGGTTTCTTATTCTTAATAAGGACATACATATCATAATACTAATTTTTTCTAATTTTTTTTTAATAAAGACAACTACTGCGTACACAGTTTTCTTCCTGTTATCCCTCTTTCCAATTCATTAAACATTGTCATGTTAAGCTAATGAATGACAATTGTGAAAATAGATTTACAAAATAACAACTTCAATATCTAATACACACCTAATCTCTATACACTAATTTGACCCCATTATAATAATTATCATATTTTCCACTAACTCAATCTAACCTTAACAAAAGAGAAATAACCAAGAATTTTTGTACTACTGCTACTTAACCTAACTCCACCGCCACATCATTATTCTATAATTCCTTAATCATTCCTGTCATCATTCTTGTCCTGTCACACATATACTAAATAATGACGACAACTCGGGCTATAGAAATTCATGTCAAACGATGCGTATGTATATCTTAGTATTGAATGGATCAAGGGACATTGACATACTCACCATTAAAATAAAACCACTAAAAATAAAAAAAATAAAAATTTTAATAGAACGATGAAAAAGGACTTCGCATAAAATAATTAATTTTACATCTTTAAACACTAAAAACTTTAAAAATTATCTCACTTAAAATTTAAAATCAATTTAATTGAAATTATTTTGAAAACAACAAACAAATTACATATAAAAGACATAGAACATGAACTACATAAAATAATAAACTAAGCATATTAAATAATATAAGAAGCCATTGAAATAACTTTATTCATGCTTTGATTCAATTTAATTGACATTATTTTGAAAACAACAAACAAATTACAAATAATGGACATAGAACATGAACTACATAAAATAATAAACTAAGCATATTAAATAATATAAGAAGCCATTGAAATAACTTTATTCATGCTTTGATTCAATTTAATTGAAATTATTCTGAAAACAACAAACAAATTACAAAATAAAAGACATAGAACATGAACTACATAAAATAATAAACTAAGCATATTAAATAATATAAGGAGCCATTGAAATAACTTTATTCATGCTTTGATTTTCAAAAAAAGAAAAATTATAGAACAAACAATACGGATTCGATAAAAACCTGTGTGATGAATTAAACCGAGACAAGAAGCAGGAACACCACCACCGAAAACTTCAAACGGAGATCCCGAACTCAAACCCAAACTCACTTCCTTTATTTTTGTTTCTTTTGTTTTCTTGATCCGTTGTTTTTTTTTTTCTAAACTTTTCTTTGCTGTTTTTTTTTTCTTTTTTGCCTGTTGTCCGTGTATTTTTCTTCTTTTCCCCCTTTAGTGCATGTGTGCATGTGTGCATCATATATATAGTGTGTGTGCTTTGTTTTACCGTGTGTGTGTGTTTGTGTCGTGTGTGTGTTTGTCGTGTGTGTGTTTGTGGGGAGGTAATGGGAGAGGTTAAGTGGGATTTGTGGGGTGGTTTGGGTAGTTTAGGATTATCTTCTTTTTTTAAAAAATTAATATTTCAAAAAAAATAAAAATAATAAAATCTATTTAAAACTAACAAAATACAAGATAAGTTAATTAGCTAGTCTTAGGAATATGGTTAAGAAATATTAATATCACAACATTCTTTTAAAAGTTGAAAGAAGAAATCAAATATAATTTAGAAAAATTTCTTCTTTTTCTTTCTTTTTTTCTAAAAATAAATAAATAAATAAATAAAATAAAAACTTATTTAAAATGTGACTCTATTTTTGTAGGTTTTTTTTTTTCAAAATTTTTAAAATAAATTTAGTAAAAATATGATAAATTTAAAATATCTAATTTAGACCCTAAAAAAATTGAACACTAAAATGGCAAAAAACACTTAGGTTTGGTAAAAAATTAGGTGTTTACAATATCCATGACCACATCTTTTTGGTCAACTTCAGCTCTTTTTTTTTTCAGTAGCTGCAGCTGCTTCTTCATGCTCGCCTTCTACTCCTTCTATTTCATCATCTGCAGCAGCTGGTGCTTCTTTGGCTGGTGCTTTTTCACCTTCTTCTTTTTTATTCTCAACATCTGCAGCTGCTTCTTTTAAACTTTCTTCTTGGCACATATCTTCTTCTATTGCTTCTATTCATCCTTCTTTTCTTCTTCTTTTTCCTCTCCCGCCACAACAGAGGCCAACTCATCCATTTTTCTCCCTTCTTCTCCTTCTTCATTCCTCTCCGATTCACGAAGGTCCACATGCACTGTATCATCATATTACAAAGTGTTACTGATATTTAAAGCTGAAAAAATTATTAACAACATCAATTATTAAATTAAGTTACCTCGTTCATGTTGTCGCTCATCTTGTTCCTTTTTCTTCAGTGTTTTCTCCCTAATATAGGTAGCAATATTCAACACCGCTTCCTCGAGAGATGCAACACGCTTATGAAGATCCTCGGGGAATGAGGTGCCCTTTGCATCTTTGGAGGTGCTCGGAGTATCATCATCACCAACGCGTACTTCAATGGGGTTACCACCTAAATCTCAGTCATCATCACTGTCCTCATTTGAAATAAGTACAGTCACCCCTTATAACTCTTTCCTTAAGCCATCGAGGACGTTATTATTCACCTCATCCGTATATGGCTCAAAGGAAATCATGCAATCCATCTTCATCTCACGAAGAGTAAGGATGATATACGGGTGCATGTTTTACAAAATATCGATTAAAAATTACATAGCATTCAATACAACATTATTATTATTATTGCATAGTAAAAAATAAGTTCATACCTCGATAACTTTTCCTTTGTACTTGAATGGGTCGCCTTTGATTATCTGGTCACTTTTTGTAGTATGCCATCTGAGGATGCGGGGAATGAGAAAGGGCTCATCCGTTGATTTTCCAGCAAATTTTTCAAGATGGGGAAAGGCCTCGTAGATCCAAACCTGTAAGCATTACATCAGTGAAAAAAGAACTCACAGTCTATGACAGAGTATAAATAAATAAAGAATCTATGATAAACTCACTAAAGGGTTTATGGTAGATACCATGAATGCCCAGAAAAATCCGAATAGAGCATAGGATGCCTTCTACTTCTCATCAAATACTTCCCTCTGCTTATTCAGGTCACTTTTCTTCTTTAGATAGTCCAGGGTCAGTTGAAATGTCTTTTTCCCCATGGATAATTCTCGAAGTAACTCAAAGAATCGACCATTCGAATCAGTTTCGTGTCGACAACCTTCGTCTAATTTTTTGCAAGAAACATGGTGTGCAAGAACCATAGTAAACAACACTTAAACTTCTGGTCCTCGCTCATCTTATTCCCTCTGATCAGGTGTAGCAAGTTGGCCGCCGTAATATTTTTATTTTTTGTCACCTTAAAGCAAAAATTCTCCCAATTTGCTAACACCTTCTTCATTTTTTATTCACTGGGGTATGATGAGTAGTTCAGCCCCGTTATCAAACAAAACTCTTTAAAGCCAAAACAGGAAGGCTTGATGTTAACGCAGAACCACATCTCGTGACATTTCTTATCATTCTTGATGGGTCGCAACAACAAATAATGGACCAACAGCTCATTGAACTTGAGATGTTCTGGTAAGTTTCTCAGGTGTCCAAAACAGGACCGCTTAAATCTTTTCTTCAACTCTTGGTCGACAAGAACTTGCTGGAATTTTCGATAAGCAGCCATTCTTGATCTGACCGATATATTTGCCGAAAAATATCTGACCTCATCCATTATCGTTCGAAGGTCATATCGCTCCACGGAAATGAACCTTGAAAGAAATGGCACAGATAAGGGATCATTATCCCCATCAACACTTTTTTTCCACTATCTTTGCTCTTTTCACTGTCATCATTAGCATTGTGCTTGGCAACATCTTCATCGGAATCAATGTAGTTACTTATCTCCTTTAACTTCGAATCTAATTCGGACATCGACTCTTTATTTTTCTTCCTTTCCGAGACATTTTCAACTGCCTCAGCTTTTCTTTTTCTACTGCTACCGGCAGAATCAGAAGCGGTACTGACTTTACGTTTAGAAAGGATGTATTTTTTTACCCATTTTCAACACAATCTACACCTGCAGAACAAATCTCCCATTTTCAGTTCATAGACCATAAGCCTATCAACAGAAATAACTCAATTTTAAATAAATTTCATACGTCTAAAAATTGATTTCAATCTAGGACATTTTCATTTCATATACCACGGGTCTACGGACACAAACATGTCATTGGTCGAATCAAAATGCCAAAATAACTCTTCCACCATCAAACAGTTTACTACACACATCAATAACTGAACCAAAATCCAACATGCAGTATCAAAATACAATAATTTCTAAAAATCAAACTAGTGCACCTAATCAAACTAATTAGCTATTAATCTTTCAATTTCCACTATTTCAGTAACCATGTTTTAAAAGAATTTCATACATCTAAAAATTGATTTCAATCTAGGGCATTTTGATTTCATAGACCGTGGATCAATTTCATAGACCACGGGTCTACGGACAGAAACAGGTCATTTTTCAAATCAAAATACCAAAATAACGACTATCCCACCAATTCAAACTTCTTTGCAAAAAAAATCGAAACTAAACAAAAACTCCTTAATCAACCAAATTCAATAAAAAAAATTCAATTTCCTACATCACTACAAATCTATTAGAAAAGAAACTTGTTTAAATGGATCTAGAAATAATCGCAACTTGATTTTAACTAACCTTACGAATCAATAACGACCCCTTAGCAGCTGGAGAAGAAGAAGAAATGAAGATGACAATTTTGGGATGATGGTTTCTTAAGCGGGAGTTGAGAGAATTGAAGAGGAAAGAAAGAGAGGTTTCTTTTTATATTGGAATAAGTGGAGAGTGTTAGTGTATGTATTATATTAAATTTCCAAAGTTATAAAAATGATTAAATGGTCCCTTGGCCCACCTGTGGACCCCACTTTTTAAACTTTTTTCCAACTTTTTATACCCTAACCCTAAAAATTAAATCAAAAATAATTGTAGTGGGTAAATGGAAAAATAGTTTTGGAAGTGGGTAGTCTTGCCAATTTTTCCCAAGTTACAACTATGTAAACCTCAAACTAATAATTGTAGTGTTTGAGTAACTTACACACACACTAACAATATATTCAGTATAATTCTGCAAACAGGGTCTAGAAATCGATGGTGTGTTCACAGCTTGTTAAAAGAATACAATCACATCACTAATATCACTTAAGTGCCAGCTCACACAGTTAGTTACTAGTTTGTCAGAAAGTTAGTTATATTGTTCAAGTTAGTTGAGTTAGTTAACGACCTACTGGTTGATCATCAGCTAATATTCACCACTATATATTCACCTACTTAGTGTACTACTAAGTTTTTTGATCAATGAGAATCATCTAATATTACACTAGTTAAGGCCTTCTTACTCTTCTTTATTTTCCTTCTTTTTCAATGCTCTTCATTTCTTCACTATTACATTGATATCTCTCTGTTGTTACTCTGATTTACAACATGGTATCAGAGCCATCGATCTCTTCTTAGTCGTTCTTTCTGTCACAAAAATTCAAGTCGAGAGGAGGATGGAGCATTCAGCTGATGCTATACCCACTCAGGTTCCACCATATGTAAATGTTGATGGGTCACAAACTTTTACTACAGCTCCAGGTTCATCACAGATTCCTGGTATAGACTATAATCATCCCTTATTTTTGCATTCTTCTGATGTTAGTGGTGCTCAGATCATCTCTTTTCAACTCACTGGCAAAGAGAATTACTCAATTTGGGCTAAGTCTATGCGCATTTCCCTCTTAGGAAGAAATAAATTGGGATTGGTTGATGGTACTTGTGCTAAAGAAAAGTTCCTTGAAATTATATGGAATCACTGGGAGAGGGTAAATGCTATTGTTCTTTCTTGGATCATGAACTCCGTTTCTAAACACCTTCTTTGTGTTATTATGTATGCATCTAGTGCACAAGCCATTTGGCAAGATTTGCTTGAAAGATTTAATAAAGTAAATGGTTCAAGAATATATAATGTGCACAAGGAAATTGCTACATTGATGCAATGTACCTTGTCTATTTCTGTGTACTTCTACAAGTTAAAGGACCTATGGGAAGAGTTTGAAACTCTGGTTCCTGTACCAGGGTGTGACTGTAATAAGTCCAAAGATTTTGTAGAAAATTTGCAAAATCTTAAGCTATTTCAATTCTTGATGGGGCTAAATGAAACCTATGGTCAAGCTAGAAGCCAAATCCTTCTGATGTGTCCTTTGCCCTAGTAAACAAGGCCTATGCCATGATTCTTGGTGATGAATGTCAAAAAACTATGGTTGCCACAGTAGGGGTTTTAGGACCAAGCCCTGATCGTGTGAATTTTGATGTTGCTATGCATACAAGAAACTTTGGAGGAGGTAATACCTATAATCATGGAGGCTCAAACACATAATGGTAACAATTTTGTTACTGGAGTAAATCATAAATACAGAAAGAACTCTCATTTGATGTGTGACTACTGCAAGTCTAAAGGTCATACCAGAGAAGTGTGCTACAAACTTGTTGGATATCCAACTGAATTTAAGAATAAAAAGAAAGTGTTATCTTCACATGGTCATGTTGAATACAATGCGATTCAGATTCCATCCATGAAAGGTTCAACTCTGAACACATTCAACCTCCTGAACAAACTCAGGATCTGGAATACATTAGGTCACAATCTCAGACTCAGGGTTCTAATGTGGGTTCAGGACAAGTCAATTACAATGAACAAACTCAATTTGGAGGATATTATATTCGCTTCACCAAAAGTCAATGTGAACAGATAGTCCAAATGCTGAACCAAAATAGTCTTGGATCTACCTCTTCAGTGCTTGCAAATAATAGTAATGCAAAAGTTAATGCTAGCACTGTAGGTATGGAAAAAATTCTAGCATTTGTAGTTCCAAATACTCCTAACTGGATCATTGATACAGGAGCCACAAATTATATGGCTTTTGATCTTGATCTACTCAATAGGAGTTCTATCAAAGAAACAAATGCACCTAGAAGAGTGCACTTACATAATGGTGATGTTTCCTTAGTTACACACACTGGTAATAGCTCAATAACTACCAGAAGCAATATTTCAGATGTTTTGTATGTCCCTCAATTTGAATATAACTTACTATCTGTTTCAAAACTAACAAAAGAAATGCAATGTATTGTTTCTTTTTATCCTGACTTTTGCCTTTTTTAGGATCTCTTCACTGGGAAGGTGAAAGAGATTGGTAAGCTAGATGATGGAATATATATGCTTATGAATCAGCCTGGAAATAAAAAGAAACAAGAAAATCAGATTACTAGTTGTGCCACACCAGATAGAGAAGCTCTCAAAGTGGACTATAACACTTTGCATAAGAGATTTGGGCATAGGTCTTCTGTAGTATTACAAAAATTGTTTCCTAATAGCTTACAACTGATAAATGCTTCTATTCATGATTGTACTGTGTGTCCTTGTGCTAAACAAGCCAGACTACCATTTTCTACTAGTAGTATTAAAACACAAGCTATATTGGACATGATCCATGTAGATTTGTGGGGACCTTATAAGACTCCTACCTTTGATAATAATAGATACTTTCTTACTATTGTGGATGACTTCTCTAGACTTAATTGGTTATTTCTCTTAAAATAAAAGTCTGATGTATATGTTAACAATTCTTTATCTATATTAAGAATCAATTCAATAAAACTAGTGAGATACTGAGATCAGACAATGGGACAGAATTTACTAACTCTTTATGTCAAGATATGTTCAACAACCTAGGTATAATTCATCAAAGAACATGTGTTTATACCCCTCAACAAAATCGAGTTGCTGAGAGGAAACATAGACATGTTCTAGAGGTGACAAGAGCTATTAGAATGCAAGCTCATATACCTATTAAGTTTTGGGGTCATTGTGTGCAAGCTACAGGCTACCTAATCAACAGGTTACCTAGTAGTGTTTTACATTATAAATCCCCTTATGAAGTATTCTTTAACAAGAAACCTACTATTACTCATCTTAGAACAATAGGGTGCTTATGTTTTGCTAAAGATATGACTCAACCAGATAAACTGTTGTCTAGATCCAAAATTGCAGTGCACATGGGGTATTCAGAGGTGCAGAAAGGATATATTTTATATGATTTGAATACTAATTCTTTCTTTGTTAATAGGGATGTAATATTCAAAGAAGATGGCATATACATCAGATGGATGCATATAATGCGTTCCTACAAGGTGACTTATATGATGAAAGTTACATGCAGCTACCACAAGGATTCATTAGCCAGGGGGAGAACATGGTATATAGGTTAGTGAAATCCTTGTATGGTCTAAAACAAGCACTAAGACAATGGAATACTAAGCTAAGTGAGGCTCTAATCATGTTTGGATTCGTACAAAGTCAATATGATCACTCACTATTTGTCAAGAAATCAGCTCAAGGAATCACTTTAATCCTAATCTATGTTGATGATATGCTCATAACTGGAGATAGCTTGAAACAAATTCAGGAAACCAAGGATGCTTTACAGAGTGCTTTCAAAATGAAGGATCTTAGAGAACTTAGATATTTTCTAGGTATTGAGTTTGCAAGATCAGACAAAGGGATCAGTATGCATCAAAGGAAATATGCTCTACAGTTAATCTCAGAAACAGGTTTAGCAGGAGCCAAAACTGTAGTCACACCTGTGGAT
This sequence comes from Capsicum pubescens, assembly GCA_030864215.1. Classification (NCBI taxonomy): domain Eukaryota; kingdom Viridiplantae; phylum Streptophyta; class Magnoliopsida; order Solanales; family Solanaceae; genus Capsicum; species Capsicum pubescens. The sequence goes on from CM061549.1 coordinate 294,182,705, forward strand.
ACTAATTGCAAACTAACATCAAAACAAATTGATGAAGCTACAGATAAGTATGATATAGGAAAGGATCCACCAACTGATCAAGCAACTTATCAAAGGATAATTAGGAAGTTACTTTACCTTACAGTAACCAGACCTGATATATCATTAAATGTACAAACTCTAAGTCAGTTTCTACAAGCTCCTAAGATATCACATATGGAGGCTGCTCTAAGAGTAGTGAGATACATCAAGAAGCAATCTGGATAGGGGTTACTACTAACAATTACAAGGAAGAAATTACTGCATATTGTGGTGCAGATTGGGCAGCCTGCCCAAACACTAGAAGATCAGTTACAGGATTCTTGATCAAAACACCCTTCGAAAACACTGAATTTTGAAAAATTCAACTTCAAGAAAAAATGGAGCAAAAATAAGTTGAGAGTAAAAAAGGAAAATCTGAATGTATAATAGCACAAAAAGTGAAATAAACACCATACAAACTATTTATATCAATATATATAAAGGCCTAAAAATAAAATAAACGTTCCTTGCTCTCTCTTAACATATGTTATAAAGTGTCTCTCTAATCTCTAGTATAAAATATGGTAATTCTCATTTTTAGTAATATTTTCAACTTGACATGAGTAAACAAGAAAAGAAAAAATTAAAGGACAAATGTATTGGATACATATACATAATAATTAATATACGAATATATGACAAAGGGAATAATATTAAATAAACTTCAATCGTGAACACGTCTTTTCTTGTGTCCCTTCAGCGAAGAAGCATATAAGAATTCAAGAAAAGAAAATAACATTAAAATTACAGATTTAAGTAAAGTTTGAATAGATTGAGGGTTAAAATTCTAGTATACACTACTATAATAGTTAAGTTTCAAGATCTTACAAAATACCTACTACCTTCTACCAGTACATTCAGTCCCCTCATATATTTAATATATTCTCATCATTGAGTTTGAGTCTATGAGTTCAGAATTTGTATTCATATGGAGTATTGTGTAATTTTATTGTCATTATGTTTCGATTGTAATTTTTAATTTTCGAGCGAGCTAGAAACGAGAGACAAACTTAGCAATCATTCCTTATAAGGTCCGAAATATGAAGGGAAAAAAAACACATGAACAAGTCGTAGGAAGTAAAAATTCTTAAACTTCAAATCGTGAATTCACTATTATTTCTGCCCCTTCAAGGAATGTTTAATGTTGAAGCAAGTAAGAATTCAAGAAAAATATAACATGAAAATCAGTCACATTATAGATTTATGTTATAGTTTCGATAGATTTAATTTAAGATTAAAATTCTCAGAGTATATAGTATATACAACCATAATAGTTGCGTTTCAAAATCTTGCAAAGTTACAACTATGTAAACCGCAAATTAATAATTGTTCAAGTAATTTGCGCGCACTTCAACTAATTCAACAAATACCTACTACCTTCAACCAACACAGGTGCAGAAATAACTGAGTCTCCTCATATATAGTTGAGTCTATGAGCTCTTAATTTTAATGCATATGTAGTAGTACTGTGTACGTACTTTTATCGTCATTGTGTTTTTAATTTGAATTTTTGTGTTAACTGATTTCCAAGAACACGAGCTCTAGCAAGTGTATGTATCATGCAGCCAAGCAGCAAGTTGTGCTAAGTGAACATTAGAACAATAACAATATACCCGGTGTAAATTCATTTAATCCCGCAAGCGGGTTCTGGAAAGGGTGGTGTGTTTATAGTCTTATGCCTACCTTGAGAAGGTAGAAAAGTTATTTCCGATAGATCCCGGGCTCAAGTAAATCACATAGCAAAGTGGACAAATAATCTTCTTCAATGCATGCAGCTTAAAGCAGTGTAGAAAATCCAAGTGAAGGAAACAAGGACAAGAACCTCAAGTCCTCAACATTGTTCTTAGGTGGCAAAAGATAACAAAAAGGCCACCAACTGCAACAGAAGCTGAGTCTCATTTATGACAATTAATCATTAAGTAGAGAAGCAAATGCTGCAGCAGTGAAACAGAAAGGATAGCAGACAAAAAAGGTAAACAACAAAGTTACTACTTTGAAGTCCACAGTATTCAACAGAAAGTGAACAATGTTGACTTGAAAAAATCGCAGAACCTATCATTGGTTTCAAGTCCTTTTCAACATAGTTTAATGGAAGCGATGATAAGCTATCACACAACATATCCAGTTCCACACATAACCGATTGACGAAGGATGGAATGTACTGAAACCTTATCCTACTTCCATGGGGTTGAGAGATTATTTCCGAAAAACCCCCGAACTCAGCACAAATATTACACAAAACAAAACAGGAGAGTAGAAAAGCTGAGAAATATAAACAGCAAAAATAGTAAAAATAACCAAAAAGCTGCTCATGTTACTCAACAATAATGAAAATTACAAAGTTTCATGTACATTCTTTACAATTTTGAGTCATATTTACCTCTTCTGATCAATAAAGAATCCAATCACTATTCACTACAAGAAATATCCACCTATTCCAAAACCCTATTTTAGCTACAGTAAAGTATATACTTTCTAAACTTTTTGCTCAACGGAACAATTCATCAAGATCTTGAGCCCCCTTATTGGAACCATCTTGAAAGAGCGCTACGAGGTCTTCTCCCATAACAGACTCATCATCGTTATTATTCTGAGTATTTTCTTCCCCGGCATTACCATTTCCCTCAGCATTATTGTTCTCATTGGCCTGTTCTCCCCCCAACACATTACCCATGTCATTTGCCACAACATTGTCGTTGTTTTCATTAGTCTGTTCTCCCCACAGCACATTACCCATATCAAAATCATCGTTTGCCCAAATATTGCCGTTGTTCTCGTTAGCCTGTTCTCCCCACAACACATTACCCATATCAAAATCATCGTTTGCCCAAACATTGTTGTTGTTCTCGTTAGCCTGTTCTCCCGGCCACAACACATTATCCATGTCAAAATCATCATTTGGCAAAACATTGTTGTAGTTCTCATTAGCCTGTTCTCCCGGCCACAACACATTACCCGGATCAAAAATATCATCATTTGCCAAAACATTGTCGTTGTTCTCAATAGTATTTTCAACCTCCACATTGTTGTTGTTCACTTCATCAACATTAGTTTGCACGAATTCATCTTCTGCCCGTAAAGATTCCTCCTTCCTTTCATTTTCAACCTCCTCTACTTCATCATCAGAAGAAGAAATTTCAATGTACTCAACATCGTCCTTCTTCTTGAAAAAAGGTGACAATAAATAGTTGCCTTGTGTACCCAAAGTAGAGATATCAGAGCAAATATACTCACCTTTATCCGTCACCTCGGGTGGCGGAGATGGGCCTATAATCGGCAGCGCTTGCCTTTCTCTTTTACATTTCTCATTCGGACACCGCAAAGAACAACCTTTGTAATCCTTCAAAAACTCATACTTATGGTAACAGTAAGGACACCTAGTCCAAAATGTATCCGAACAGGTATTCCTGGTCGGGTTCGAAGAGGTTGCACCTGATCCATCATCTAAACGGGTCCTCTTTGTCGGGTTAGAAGAGCTTGCACCTGATCCATCATCTAAACGGATCTTCTCCATCTGGTTCAAAAAGTTCCCACATTTTTTCATGGCCACGATAGGAATCGTTTCACAAGTGCTCGCACCACCATCTCCCAAACTGCTCATCGGGGTCCTACTTGATAAGGTCCAACCCCCATCAGCCAAACGGATCACCCGGGTCGGGTTTGAAAAGTTCTCCAAAAGGGTCTGGATCGGAGTCGGGTTAGAAGAGCTCCCAGCCCCATCATCCAAACGGGTCATTCTGGTCGGGTTCAACATGCTCTCAAGCAACCCGTCATTTGAACAGGTCGGGTTCAACATGCTCTCAAGCAACCCATCATTTGAACGGGTCGGGTTCAACATGCTCTCAAGCAACCCATCATTTGAACGGGTCGGGTTCAACATGCTCTCAAGCAACCCATCATTTGAACGGGTCGGGTTCAACATGCTCTCAAGCAACCCATCATTAGAATGGTCCATCTGCATCTGGTTCAAAAAGTTCCCTCCTATTTCCATAGTATTCAACCCATCTCCAAAACCGGACATCTCCGACAAGTCGAAAAAGCTCGCACTTTCCAACGTACCCTCACCACCCATCGGGTTCATACTCACAGACCTCCCATCATTTACCGCATTCCTCAACTCATCATCAAACCGAACCTTATCACTCGGATTCGCTAGAACTCCGTAAGCTCTCATTACAAGCATAAAAGCCTCATTAGCCAAACGAGAATAATCTCTCGTATTCGATCTCAACAACTCCATCAAACTCTTAAAATTGTTCAACATAACTTGTTGATCATCACTGTAGTTTGGAACGTTAAGGATAGCATAGTAATTCGGCTGTCTGTTAATGCTCTCAGGGAGCATTAATATATCAGTGATCGCGATTATTTCTAGTACCTCAGAGTGACTTGGATCGATTTCTCTGGCTCTAATGGCGTATTGACGACATTCTTGAAACTTTCGTAGAACAAGAAAACTTTTAGATAAATTCAAATAATGTTGGAACTGCGGATTCATGATTATTGTTTGTTTGTTTTTGTTATAAAGAGTTTGTTTGTTGTTTTGTTGTAGTAAAGAATGAAATGAAAATAATGAAAAGGTGGCATATATAAAGGGGTTTGTTTGAAAAGGTGGGAAAAAGGACACAATTGGAAATTTTTGAATTTTTTAGTCATGGATGATTTTGCATATGGGCAAAATTGGAAATTTCTTAATTTTCTTTTGTTTCATGGATAATTTTGGATATGGGCAAAATTTAAAAATAAATAGTTTTTTGTTTTATGAGTGATTTTGAATATGGATAAAATTGGAATTTTGTTGATTTCTGTAAAGGGTTTATTTTGTATTTCTATTGTTTTATTTTATTTGGTTCTATTAACCTAGCACGTTCCGAAAAATAATAATAATTAGAGGTGAAAAAGCGACAAAATTGGAAAAATATTGATTTTTTAGTTTTATGGATGATTTTGGGTCGATATGGACAAAATTGAAATTTTTTAATCTTTATAAAGGGTTTATTTTGTATTTCCGTTGTTTCATTTTACTAGTTTATGTTAAACTTGCACGCCTCATAAGATATTGATAATTAGAAGTGTATTTTATTAAACTAACATTATTAATTATACTTTTACTCTAACCCATTTTATTTCTACTACTGCTTCATGTAATTATTTAGTACTAATGACTCATTTGATTAGGAAACATGAAATAAAAATAACACTACAATTTTCTTTGTCGGATATAGAAGTGCTTGCAGAGCTACGTGAATTCAACAATGTTTTTGTAAAGGGAAAAAAGAAAAGGTCTCGAGATAATAAGGATCCTTGGAAGAAAAGATCAAATAACTAATCTCAGTATAAGCTGTTCTACATTTTGAAATAATTCTTTTTGAAATATATATATACAAGATTAAATTGGAAATTGAATAAATTTTTCAAGGGTCTATTTTGGAATACTCATATCAACATTTTGAGATGGTCAATTTTGGACATTAAGTAATTGGGATATGAGAATGGATTATTTAGATAAGGGCATATTTATTTGGTGTATAAATAAAATTAAATTGGAAATTCAATAAATCATTTATCAACTAATAAAAGATTAGTTTGACTATAAAAAGGAGATAAATTGGAATACTCATTTTTACATTTTGAGATTGTTAATATTGGATATTAAGTAATGGGAAATGAGAATGGATTATTTAGATAAGGGCATGTTTATTTGGTATATAAATAAAATTAAATTGGAAATTCAATAAATTATTTATTATTTATCAACTAATAAAAGATTAGTTTGACTATAAAAAGGAGATAAATTGGAATACTTATTTTTACATTTTGAGATGCTTCAAATTTGGACATTAAGTAATTGGGAATGAATTATTTAGATAAGTCCATATTTATTTTGTGTATGAACAAAATTAAATTCGAAATTTGATAAATCATTTATTATTTAACAACTAATGAAGAATTAGTTTGATTACTGTAAAATGAAGATAAATTGGATTACTTATTTTTACACTTTGGAATGTTCAAATTTGGACATTAAGTAATTGTAAATGGATTATTTAGTTAAGGAGATATATTTATTTTGTGTATGTATAAAATTAAATTGGAAATTCAGTAAATCATTTTTCATTTATCATTTATCAATTAATAAAGGATTAGGTTGATTATTGTAAAAAAAAAAAAAAAAAAAAAAAAACAAGAAGATAAATTGAAGTACTTATTTTACATTTTGAGATGTTTCAAATTCAAACATTAAGTAATTGGGAATGGATTATTCAGATAAGGACATATTTATTTTGTGGATATATAAAATTTAATTGGAAATTTGATAAATCATTTTTCATTTTTCATTTATCATTTATCAACTAATAAAGGATTAGTTTGATTACTGTAAAAGGGAGATAAATTGAAGTACTTATTTTACATTTTGAGAAGTTTCAAATTTGAACATTAAGTAATTGGAAATGGATTGTTTTAAATAAGGACATATATTTATTTTGTGTATATATAAAATTAAATAGGAATGGACAGTGTCACGTTGGTAAAAGAGCTCCATTTCCAATATTTGGGAGTCTCCACCCATTCTCCCATGAAATCACTAGAAATCAGAACAAATCCTGCAATAAATATTCTAGAACTATGTTTTTGTAGATGGTCGATTATGCTTATGGTCTAGATTGGAATATATGCACGGTCGATGACTGACGATGAGTAGTCGATGACTGGGCAGGTATCCGTACGAAAATCTTAAAATTGCAAATATTGCTTCAAATCAATGGTCGTTGGGTTTATGGAATAGAGAAATGAACTTGGAGTCGCCTAAGCTGCTGTAATGTACTTTCTAAAGTGGTTTTGAGAAATGTGAGTGATTTAAAACTTTTTTATAATAATGAAAAGTGTGTTTGAGAAGATAACAAATAAATGGGGTAATAATGGATGGAACAAACAAGCTTATGATCTTTGTGGACTGATTTAGAGCTGATCGCTAGAAAATAACGTCGAAAAAATAGTCGGAATCGGAGGAGAATGGAAGCTTCTATTTTAAGCTATTGGATATTTTTTAATTATTTTTGAAAACCCAATATATTTTATATATAATGGTGGATGATGGAGTGGGTTGAAGTGTATTATTAGAAACTTGTGAGTGAATTTATTAAGTTGGAAATATTAGGTTAAAGTGAATTATTATAAAACTTGTGGGTGAATTTGTTGAGTTGGAAAAATTAGTGATGATGTGGATTAAAGTGGGTTTATGATAAAAATTTTAAAATTTGTGTCTATTTGGCAAAATAGTTTTCAAAATGGCCTCCAATGCCTTCTATTCCAACAATCCCAAACATTCCCATTAGAATTTTCATTGAAGAAGAATCATCATTTTTTATATATACATTTATCAAAATATTGAACCTTATATATTATAGATAATATTAGATTTTCCCACGAAGGAGTTCATCGCCAAGAGACTAGAGTTATATAACTATTAATAAATACATGACATGCTTGTTCTTAGAGAGCTTTATGGATTTTTTTATTTTTGTTTGATGTATGAAGATATTTCTCAATTTCTACCTAAAGAGTGTGATTATAAAGCTTGAGGTGTTTTGTATTGTTTTGTGAATTTGTTACTAATAATGATACTATTGTAGACTCTGATTAACTTTGTAATATTTGGGTAATGTACATTGTGTCATATAGAAACTTTTTACGTGAAAGACTTAGTTAATATCACTTTCTCTTTTTGTTGCTCAAATCAAATATTGCGATCCAGAAATCATAAATAATAAATATAGAACAACAAAATAAAAGGCAATGATGTAAATATATATAAAACTTAAACTCCTAGCTAGTAACAAATCTCGAAAATCCTACAACCTAAACATATCCTTGAACTTAATTAGAAACATCTAAATGTTTTATTGATAACTAAAAGATAATAAATAAATAAATAAATAAATAGGTTATATCATTCTTTTAGTAATTCCTTTTTTCTCCAATTGGTCTTCCTGCTTGTCTTCCTTGTCCTTTAACTTCCAAAGATCACGTGTAGCCTTATATCTATCTGTCACACTTTCTTGCTGCACATTAGAATTTCGAAGGTTGGTTTCTTGTTTACGTATTTGTTCTCTCGTATCTACCAACTTCTCCAAGTTCTTGTCAATTGCTTTGGTTTTTTAGGATGACATTCTCACGTTTATAGTATAGTATCAAACTAGATTGAACCACTGTTGAATGAAGAAGTAACAAAGTTAATGAAAATCTAAATCAAAATATCGAACATAGTAAATATTATTCTTTCCTTACGATTATAAAATAACACCCTCTTTTGAAACTACATTAATGTAGCAAATATATTCAATGTAAGAGAACAATAACTCAAAAAGAGAGTTATAATTGTAAACGGACGTAGATGAAAAAGTGAGGAATTAATGAACAAATTAGAAAAGCAACATTACTGTAAGACTGTAAGTCTTAAGAAAAAAAAAAGTAAATAACTAATCAACTCAAAGTGAAAGAGAACTCAGGTTAATATTGAAGAAGCCTAACTCAATTTGTTATATGCATATAATGTAATACTCCATTGCTTATATCGACACCAATTTCTTAGTTTTTTTCCTTATTTTACCGGTGCCTAATGTAAACATTATACTAAAAATAAGAATTACCATATTTTAATTATATCAATATAAAGGCGTTAAAATAAAATATATGATTACTTGCTCTCTCGTAACATGTGTTATTATTTTCTTATATTTCATTATAAATTATCTTTTTCTTTGTCCACTCTTTTCTTGGATTTGATTTTTTCTAAAACTTCAAGTGTTTTTTTAATCTAAAAAATGGTAATTCTTATTTTTAGTAATATTTTCAATTAAGAACGAGTAAAACAAGAACAGTAAAACAAATAAGGAAAGAATCAAAGCATTGGTGTCAATATATATAATTTATGGAGTCCATGCATATAATAAAAGTGTCTTTTTACTTCTTTTTAAACATTTTTAACGTACTAAGCTAAGTTAGGATGATGATAATTAGTGTGGATCCAGTTATTGTTACTTTAATTGTCTTAAATTAGCTATCATGTTTTCCTTTTTTAAAGTCGATTTAAATAATTCGCAAAGTAATGTTAAATTAGATTAACTCAATGTTTTATATTTAAAATTTAGTGTTCAAAAAACTAAATGATAAATACTCCAAGCTGAAGCCTTTTGCATGTCAATTTGATGAGAGAGTATAATCTAAAATACTAGTCAATGTTCACCTAAAATTACTGTCGGAAAGCGAAATACAGTGATTAATATTTAACAAAGGAAATATATATTAATTTAAGATTACCGTAGGAAGTAAAAATCCTTAAACTTCAAAATGTGAGTTCATCTTTGTGTCCGTCCCTTCAAGGAAAGTTTTAAAGTTAAAGCAATTAAGAATTCATGAAAAATATAATATGAAAATTTAAAGTTTTGATTGATTGAGGATTAAATTCTCAGATTATAAACTATTATAAATCACAGCACTGGAGCTCGTAAATCTAAGACACAAGGTATCAACAAATTCTGCAACTTCGATGTGGTTCGATGAGTGTTGAGAAACAGTACCCAAGATCAACAGTTCATAAACAGTTCAACACATGCCTTTTTGAAAGCTGCAGAACAAACAGTATCCAAACTTTCATAAATTTTCGTTTTTAGCCATTTTCAACACAATCTACACTTGCAGAACAAATATCTCATTTTCAGTTCATAGACCACAAGTCTGTCAACAGAAATAACTTAATGCTCAAATGAACCCTCCCCCCCAACCCCCCCTCCTCCCACACAAAAATAAAAAAAAATTAAGAAATACCCCACCATTAAATAGTTTACTACACAAACATACAATAACTGAACCAAAATCCAACATGCAGTATGAAAATACAACAATTGCTAAAAATCAAATTAGTGCACCTAATCAAACTAATTAGCTATTAATCTTTCAATTTTTACTATTTCTGCAGTCATATTTTAAAAGATTTTCATCCGTCTAAAAATTGATTTCAATCTAGGGCATTCTCATTTCATATACCACGGGTCTACGGATAGACCGCGGGTTTACAGACAGAAACAGGTCACTGTTCGAATCAAAATGTCAAAATAACTCTTCAAATAACAATTATCCCACCATTCAACACTTCATTACTAAGAAAAAACCAGAACTAAACCAAAACTCCTAAACAAAAGTTTCAAAATTCAACACCGTGATCGATGAAAAAATCTGTCAAAAATGCCGCATAAAACCTCAACCATTGCTTCAAAATCAAACTCATTACCTATAAAATTCTCATTTTTTAACTACTTAATCAACCAAATTCGAAAAAAATTAAATTTTCTACATCACTACGAATCGATTCGCAAAGAAACCCGTTTAAATGGATCTAGAAATGATTGAAACTTGATTTTAACTAACCTTAAGAAGAAACAACGAGCCCTTAGCAGCTGGAGAAGAAGAAACGAAAATGGCATTTTTGGGAGCAGGGTTCTCGAAAGCGGGAGTTGGGAAAGAATTGAAGAGGAGAGAGAGAGTTTTTTTTTTTATATTGAAATAAGTAGAGGGTGTTATGTGTATTATATTAAATTTGCAAAGTTGTAAAAATGATGAAATGGTCCCATGACCCACGTGTGGGCCCCACTTTTTAAACTTTTCCCCATTTTTACACCCTAACCCTAAAATTAAATTAAAAAAAATAAAAAATTAATGGGTATATGACAAAATAGTTTTGGAAATGTATTGTTTTACCAATTTTTCCCTAGTTAGTCTGTATAAAACTTGCTATTTCTAGTATGAGAAAACGGATTTTGCATAATGGAATTAAATAAGTTACCAAATTAAATTAATTAGGACAAACAAAATCTACTCTAATAAGAATTAGGAAAAATAAATCCTAACTAGACGTGAATTAAATAAATACCAAATTCCTTTTGTTTCCTCATCCTACTTTGAAATGATAATCCAATAATTGAAAAAAAAAAAAAAAAAACATTGTACGCCTCTTTCCCCTTTTCTCAATCCTTTCCACTTTAGGTTTTGCTTTCCATGTACACCTATAAATATTTCAACAAAGGCTTATAGATATATATTACTTACTACTACGTGTGAGTGAGTGAGGTCTAGGTTTTGGATCAATCAATTGTATGTTGTTATGGCGAAAAATCAAATTAAAGCCGAGATAGATTTGAGAAGAATGGACGAGCAACTTGATAATCATTTGGCTCGAATTTTTGGCGAAAATAATAAAAAAGGGTTTGAAGAGTGCTCAAAGGCTGAAGTCACCAAGGTCGTCGAAGAATGGGAGTTGGATCCCAAGAAGCTTAAAATCAGCAAGTTTATTGCTGAAGGGGCGTACGGATCAGTTTACAAAGGTGTCTATGACGGAAAACAAGTTGCGGTTAAAATACTTGATATTAGCGATGAAAAGAGAAGGGCAACTCTAACAAAGGCTTTCGCGCAAGAAGATTCTATATGGCACAAGCTTGATCACCCAAACGTTGCAAGGTTAATTGGAGCTTTGAAGAGATTGCCCGAAGTATTTACGAGCGGTAGACGAAGGAAGTGGAAGTTCGTCGCGAGAAATCATTCCTGGGAAAAACATGGAGTTGGATACTGCATAGTGGTTGAATATGTCTCTGGAGGCACGCTAAGGTCACATCTCATGAAGGCATGCATTAAGGTCACAGCAAAATCCAAAATATCCCAAGCTTAATTATCAGTGGAGGTACAAATTAAGAAGTATCTTCAAACTCCACACCATAATTCAATAAATGCATTAAGTTCTCTAAGTTAACTAGTACTACTGAAAGTTGAAATTTTTTTTTCCCTAATTAGGAATTAGGATTCACATTTAATGGCGGAGTCAGAATTTTCATTAAAAGTGTTCAAAAATAAATATACGAACTAACCGAAGGGGATCAATATCTATAATATATACGTAAAAAATAATTTTAACTATATATAAATAGTATAGTTTTCCGCCGAAGGGAATTCGCATGAACCCCTAGACCTAAGGGAAACTCCACCCCTGTTCATACCTCTACCCAAGGGTGTCAAACGGGTCGGGCCGACCCGGCCCGATTAGCTAACCCGACCCAGTTTGACCCGGCCCAGTAAGCCCTAGGGCTTTAGGGTTCCGGGTTCCGGGCTGGTTTTTTTGTTAAAAAGGGTCCGGTTAACCCGGCCCGGATCAAGCCCGGTCCAGGTCCGCCGGTTAACCGGCCCGGCCCAGAAAATTAAAAAAAAAAAATGGATTTTGGGCCGAACTAGCCGTTGGCCCAACGGCTATATAGCCGTTTTTGGGTCCAAACGGCTAGTTTGGGCCCATTCAATAAAAAAAAAAAAAAACAACTTTAAAAAATATTTTTTAATCCCCAAAAAAAATCTATAAATACCCTACAACTTCAAATCATTTTTCACACAATTTTTCACTCTCTCAAATCTCATTCTCTCTCAAATCTCAATTCTCAATTCTCTAATATTCAATATATTTAATTTCTTAAAGTGTTTACTTTAATTTTTTAATTTTCGTTTACAAAGTACGAGCGGAAGTTTCTAAAGTCGCAATCTTCGGATACTTCTAAAATTTGGTATTGTCGTTCCATCTCTTACGTTTAATTTTTATTTATTGTATTAATTGTTTAATATTTAATTTTATTAAATTTGTGTATTTTGAATATTTTTAGTTTAATTTAATTTATATTATGGATAAATTAAAAAACCTCGCTGCTAAAGGTGTTAAAATTTTTTGTCCCGAAAGCGGTAGTGGTAGTAAAAAGTGAATTACTAGCAGTAGAGGTAGTTCAAGTAATAGATATACCCGTGTGCCTTCGCCTCCGGTACCGCTTGGTACACCTTTTGAGGAAGAAATAGGTGTAGGTGCTCACGATATGGATTATGTAGAAGCTCAGGAAAATTACGGTATAGAAGAAGAAAATGAAGTAGATGCAGTTAATTTAGACGAAGATAATGAAAATATTGTTGAAACACCCGCAGTAGGAGATGCTAACGTTAGATCTGAATCAGTTAATCTCCCTTCCCGTCCACCCAGTGCCCCCAAAACCTCGTAAAAGAACTAGTATTGCATGGCAATTTTTTGAACGTATATAAGATATTGAGGTGCAGTGCAATATTTGTCAACAAATATATAAGCATAGAAGTGGAGGCAAGCAAGAGGGTACGGGTACGTTAATGAGACATATAACTGAAGATCACAAAAGAGAGTTAAATATTGCAAAAGGTGGTGGGGATGTTGGTGGGTCAACGCAAACTAGAATGGACCCAACAACCGGTCAAGTAGCGAAAAAGTATAATAAATTAAGGGACAGGGAAGAAATAGCTAAAATGGTAGCTGTGGGTTGTTTGCCTTTTAGTTTTCCTTCTTCTGATGCTTTTATTCGTTATATACAAGCAATTTATAATCCTATGTTTAATGGTATTCCTAGAACTACTTGTCGGTCTGATATTTTTAGACTCCATTCACAATATTGTTTTTATTTATCAACATTGTTAAAAAATATTCAATGTAAATTGTCCCTAACTTCTGATCTTGGTCGTGCTGTAAATAAAAATGATTATTTAACCGTTACTTGTCATTGGATGGATAGTAATTTTGTGATGCAAAAACGTATTCTTGCTTTTTTATATGATGAAGATCGTAAACTGTCACGCCCCAAATCCCATTGGAGCGGACTGGCACCCGTAGCCGAGGAGGCCCGGGAGAACCCGTTCATAACCTATACTTTCACATTTACATTACTTATGAAAATTAGAAATTTGGGCAGCACTTCGTTGTAAATAGAAGAAAACAGTACCTGTATCAGCCCAGCAGACACGCATATATATATATATAAACAGTAATTGGCCATCAGAGCCATCACGTCTATCAACCAAACACTCCTATGGTTGTACAATATGTCTACAAAAGCCTCTACATAGATACACAACTGAGTTAGGGTCGGGACAAACTCCCGCCCACAAAAGACTTTTATACAAATACCAAAAATACATATAGAAACGACTTGGGATGCCCCGAAACAACTGGAGCTCACCACTATCAACAAAATGTCCTGGCTCTTACTGCGGAGGTGTACGACCTGAAGTACCTGTTCCTGCAGGCATGAATACAGGTCCCCCGTGAGGGACGTCAGTACGAAAATATGTACTGAGTATGTAAGGCAGTGAGTATCAAGATGTGATACAAAAGATCAACAGAACCCAGATACCAGTGAATAAACAGTATGAGTAGACCACACTTAAAAGAGCTGATGGGATACCTGCACATTACTTTCATATCAGTACTTCCCGTATTCCTTATCAATACATAACATATGTCATACAATGGCTAACTGATCAGTGGTACTAATACAATACATCAGGGACCACCCCTGGAATAGCATATGTACATAATCTTTATAATACAATGGCCAACTGATCAGTGGTACTAATACAATACATTATATCATCAATTTAAAATAAAGACATTCCATTTCTTAATTCAATTAATCTTTGAGATTGGTTATTTTGTGGTCACACCTTATGGAACTTGAAACCATGATACCTCAATAGGAAAAACATGTAAATAGGTAATCAATATCATGAAAATGAAGTAGAGAATCATGGATACCTCATTAAACCATTTCGGAGTCAACAATAGTATATGGACATTTTTTTGACTAGCCGGACATCTTAAAAGTGAAAACAAGTTCAATTGGTAGTGTCGAAGATCATATGATGTTATTATGTGTCATGTATCGTAGGACAATGTTGGAAGCTTACTTGAGAGTGCCATGAGTCATTATTCATGCCAAAGATTAGATAGAGTATGTCTTACATACCTTGATATAACCACTTCAATACAAGTCCAACTTGACTTCCCGTACTCTTCGAACACTTATCTACAATAAGTCATTTGTGGCAAACTAGTATTAGCAACCAAACCTTACCATTTAGGTATTAACTTCACCAAATAATGTCTAGGAAGTAATCCTTTAACTCATCAATAAGAGTGCTACATACATCCTCTTATACTCTTATTACATTCACATATCATGCATTTTCATGCAATATCCCTCAACATCACTCTTAGCCTTTATTTCCCCTATTAATCACCATCCAATACCAACATGATCACTAGGCATACATAACCACTAATATAATGATATATCACCACAATTCATCCTCCATAATCCAATACAACAACTTCCATAATTTACTACTAACAATTTATACAAAACAATTCATAACTATATTTCTAGTTATCTTCCAACATCAAGACAATACTCATAATCCTTTATCAATACTTATTCATGGATAAGAATCAAGAATAAACAATATTCATACCTTAACAATGAACTCTTGTATTTAGAATCCTCCTTACATAACCATGGGGTTCTTCTCGAAGCTTTCGAGATGGTGAACACAACTATGGAACCAATTCGAATTTTCTACGGTTGAATCACAAAATATTTGAAGTTGAAATTAGGCTAGGGTTTCACCTTCTCTTAATAATTGGATGATATATGATATATATGAGGCTAAGTGTATGTTTATAGAGACCAATTTTCGTCCAAGAGGTAATAGAAAATGACCATTTTGCCCTAAAAATTTAAATAAATCCGAATCTGTCCCCAGTGGACAGTTTTGACAGGCTGAAGTAAATCGATCATAACTCTTTGCTCCGGTATCGAATTTGGGTGAAACCAATTGTATTGGAAAGATAATTCAAAGGGATTTCATTTTCATATGGTGGTATCTTCCTGTACAAGGAGTTATGGGCGTTTAAAGTTGACCCAAAAATCTGTCCCAAAATTCTGTTTTTTTTTATAGGCTGTAGTAAAACGGGTATAGCTCCTTACTCAGACATTGGATTTGGATGAAACTAATTTCATCGGAAAGAAGACTCTCGGAGCTTTTCGTCGATATATAGAATCTCACACAGTTATTTTTGTACAAGGAGTTATGATCGTCTAAAGTTGATCGAAAAAAAATTGCCTAGCTGCAGTAATTTTCCTGCAGATTTACTGTTCACAAGCTTCCCGGCCACCGTTTTGAAATTTCGAATGTGCTCGCTTATATGAAATACTCCTCTGTTTTGGGCAAACTTTATATCATTGGAAAGCTTATGCCAATACCTACACATACAACTATTGACAGAATACTTCCGAACACCATAAACTTAATTTAACCCATACGCAAGCCTTTAGGACTCCATATAATCGCGATAAGTGTACGAAAAAATTTACAGGGTGTTACATAACACATACTGGACAATTTATTGTTGATTCTATTGTATAAATTGCCGGATAATATGGTATAGAAAATAAAATTTTATGTATTATTTTTGATAATGCTTCTAACAACAAGACTGCTATAACAAAAATAAAATCTACGCTATCTCCTCCCTTGCCTGAAATTTTTCATATTAAGTGTGCATGTCATATATATAATTTAATTGTAAAAGATGGTCTTGACTTTTTTGACCTTTATATTGAAAAAATTCGTCTTGCCGTTGGTTTTATTCAAGGAAATAATCGTAGATCGAGAATTAGAGAATTTAAACTTAAATGTCAATAAAATGGACTTACACCGATTTTGATGCCTGAGGAAATTGATACTAGATGGAATTCTACGTATGAATTTCTAAAATCTTGTTATAAATATAGAATTCCTATTATACTAGCTTTTAACCAACATTGCGGTTCATTTGCTGATTCTGCTGATTGCATGCTACATAATTCTGATTGGGTTGTAATTAATGATCTTGTTAAGTATTTAGAAAAATTTTATGTAGCTACGGTTGAATTTTCCGGTGCTTACTATCCTACTGTTTGTAATATTTTGGCATATATAGCCGATATTTCTGGTTTGCTCCAACAATATAAAAATAAAGAAGGTTATAAAGAAGCTGTTGGCGCCATGTTTACGAAATTTAAAAAATATTTTTTCCCGATTCCCCCTATTTACTTGGTTGGTGCTATGCTAAATCCGTGCATGAAATATAATAATATGTGTCACTTTAGTACTCTTATTTATACTAACTTAGAAATAAATACTAACCATGATTCTGAACAAGTACAGCCTGATTTGTGGACGGCTACGGCTGATGCAAATGATTATATAGAAAAATTATATAATCACTATGCTGGTTTATTTGATTCAGCCTTACCTACAAATATCACTCCAACTGTCGCTCCTCATCCTCCCGAGGAGCCATCATCTTCTAAAAGGCCGGCACATAGTGGTTTTTCTGATTCGTTTTATGATTTAAATTGTTGGAACAGTGTTGATGAGAGAACTTACACATCAACTTATCGGGAAGAACTGAAATATTATCTTCGGACGGCACCAGAGGATCGCAGACGACGGATCAACACGCTGGATTGGTGGAGGAATAATGAATCACAATATCCTGTGCTTTCAAGATTAGCTAGAGATATCTTGAATGTTCCAATGTCAACCGTTGCATCAGAGAGCGCCTTCAGTCAGGGACGACAGCAGCTTGGAGACAACCGACACTAATTGGGAAGCAATGCAATGAATGTTCTAGTTTGCCTCAGAGATTGGATTAGAGCGGAAAGAAGAAACCAAGGAATGGAACCGGAGCCGAGCGACGAGCTGAAACTTGAAGAAATTATGACTTCACGGGAGAACTTCATGTAAATTATAAATTTTGGATCATTTTGCAATCAATAAAATTCCCCAAATTCATTCACTCCTTAGTCGTTGTTTTTTATTTTTTTTTATTTAACGATTTAAAATTTTAAATTGAATTTCTAGTTTTCTACTTTAAATTAAAAACTTACTTCTAATATATTATTAATTTACTACTAAATATTATTAATTTATTATATTAAGTAGCATATGTTTTGTATATTTGTGCATATATCTTCTATAGAAGTGTATATTTAACGTATACATGTGTATATGTTTTATAAATTAGTATATAAGTATATCTATACATATTGTAATGTATATATAATGTAGTATATTTTATAAGTAGTAGTATATATACATTTAATGGTGCGTATACACGTGTATATATCTTCTATAGAAGTGTATATTTAATGTATACATGTGTATATGTTTTATAAATTAGTATATAACTATTCAAATATATATTGTAATGTATATACATTATAGTATATTTTATTTAAAGTATTACATATACATAGAATAGAGTGTATATATGTGAATGGATCTTCTATAGACGTGTATATTTAACGTATACATGTGTATATATTTTATAAATTAGTATATAACTATACAAATATATATTGTAATGTATATATATTGCATATATCTCATTTAAAGTATTACATATACATAGAATAGAGTGTATATATGTGAATAGATCTTCTATAGACGTGTATATTTAATGTATACATTACTTTATGTTTTATAAATTAGTATATATATTGTAGTATATACTTTTTTTAAAGTAGTACATGTATATTGAATGGTGCGTATATATGTGTATATATCTTCTATAGACGTATATCTTTAAAGTATACAAGTGTATATGTTTTATAAATTAGTATGTAACTATATATATATACATATTGTTGTATATATATATATATGTATATCACTATATTGTAGTATATATTTTATTTAAAGTAGTACATATGTATTGAATGGTGCGTATACACGTGTATATATCTTCTATAGAAGTGTATATTTAATGTATACATGTGTATATGTTTTATAAATTAGTATATAACTATACAAATATATATTGTAATGTATATACATTATAGTATATTTCATTTAAAGTATTACATATACATAGAATAGAGTGAATGGATCTTCTATAGTCGTGTATATTTAACGTATACATGTGTATATATTTTATAAATTAGTATATAACTATACAAATATATACTGTAATGTATATACATTATAGTATATTTTATTTAAAGTATTACATATACATAGAATAGAGTGTATATATGTGAATAGATCTTCTATAGACGTGTATATTTAACGTATACATTACTTTATGTTTTATAAATTTGTATATATATTGTAGTATATACTTTTTTTAAAGTAGTACATATATATTGAATGGTGCGTATATATGTGTATATATCTTCTATAGACGTATATCTTTAAAGTATACAAGTGTATATGTTTTATAAATTAGTATGTAACTATATATATATACATATTGTTGTATATATATATATGTATATCACTATACTGTAGTATATATATGTATTATAAATTAGTATATATATATATATATTGTAGTGTATATATATATATATTATACTATTATAGCATATGTTTTATTTAAAGTAGTACGTGTAGTCATATATAATTATATATTGAATGGTACGTATATATGTGTAATTGTTTATACTTTATATATTTTTTTAAAAATATATATTGTATATTGGAGTGTATATAGTGTATATTGGAGTGTATATAGTGTATATTGGATTTTTTATTTATTTTTTAAACGGGTTTGACCGGTTTTTAACTGGATTTGACCGGGTCTTGGTGGGTTTGACCGGATTGGGTTAAGTGGGCCGGGTTCGGGTGGGTTTTAATTTTTTTACTGTTTGGCCCGACCCTGACCAGCCCGGTTAACGCCAAACCCGGCCCGTAACCGGCCCGGAACCCGGGTAAAATGGGAGGGCCGGTTCCGGGTTGGCCCGGCCCGGCCCGTTAGACACCCTTACCTCTACCAATCGATTTATACTCGACCTCTCTACCAATGAGCTAACGATCGAGGACCAACTGGAGATTCAATCTTACTGAGCTCAATTGTCATCCCCAACCCGACATGACCTTGAAGCTTCCTTGGTGCGTAATTCTTAGAACTTCATCGTACGTAGTGATTGTACAATCAGGACCTCCCTATAAAAGTTATTCCGGTATAACAATATTTTCTATAACGGCCAAGATTTCATTTTTTGAATCAATTTCATGTTATGTTAGACAATGTGTTATATATGGAAGCAAAAAAAAATGTAGACAAACAACATCATTATTGAAAAATTTGATGTTATCTTCTTTTGGAGTTGATCCTTTTAAGAATTATTTCCACAAATTTTGAACCAGATCATATTGTAGACTTTGCTATTTGTCTTTCCTCGTCTGTCAAAATTCTAGTCAATATAATGATGAATTAATTGACGTAAGAATTTGACTTAATTAATAAGCTTAGATAATATTTTTGATGCTCTTATAATTAGGACTCTTCCACAAATTAACTTATTAAAATTGATTAATTTGAGCTTAATTTTGCCATTAATCTCTAATAAATTCTAACATTATCAAATCATTTAATTATTATGATTATAAAACTAGTAAAGATCTTTAACACAATCAATACACCTGACTTAAATCCTTAAAGATAACCAACACTAATATTATTAACGGACTTTAGAATGGAGAAAATAAAACATTGATATTTATTCATATTTACTAGTATATCATTTTCAGTACACATAACATGACATGCAACTCCAAATTAAAAACGTACGTAGTTTTTATTAAGGATTAAATTATAAAAAGTGGATGCATGGAGTAGTTTAACCTAAAGTTGTTTATATTATGACGTTCCTCGTTCAAGGGACATTGATTTCATTTCCCGTGGCCTCCATCACCATGATGACCACCTCCGTGGCCTCCACCACCATGATGGCCGCCACCTCCATGGCCCCCACCGCCATGGACGCCACCTCTGTGACCACCGCCGCCATGATGGCCGCCACCATGGCCTTGTTTTTCAACATTTAGTTGGCCTTCATTTGCTGCCACAAATAATACATGACAATATTTAATTGGATATAACATTTAACAACGTATTGATCCTTTTAACATATTGAATTTATTATTTTTGAATTGTAGAAATTAAAGCCAGCTTGTTGGATTCTGTTCAAAATTTTCAACGAATATCCTTAGTTGGGGATAAGGGCGTCAAACGGGCCGGGCTGACCCGGCCCGGTCCGGCCCTATTAGCTAACCCGGCCCGGTAAGCCCTAGGGCTTAAGGGTTCCGGGTCCCGGGCCAGTTTTTTTGTTAAAATGGGCCCGGTTAACCCGGCCCGGACCAAGCCCGGTCCAGGCCCGCCGGTTAACCGGCCCGGCCCGACCCGGAATATAAAAAAAAAAAATTGATTTTGGGCCAACTAGCCGTTGGCCCAACGGCTATATAGTCGTTTTTGGGTCCAAACGGCTAGTTTGGGCCCATTTAATTAAAAAAAAAAAAAACTTTAAAAAATATTTTTTAATCCCCAAAAAAAATCTATAAATACCCTACAACTTCAAATCATTTTTCACACAATTTTTCACTCTCTCAAATCTCATTCTCTCTCAAATCTCAATTCTCAATTCTCTAATATTCAATATATTTAATTTCTTAAAGTGTTCACTTTAATTTTTTAATTTTCGTTTACAAAGTACGAGCGGAAGTTTCTAAAGTCGCAATCTTCGGATACTTCCAAAATTTGGTATTGTCGTTCCATCTCTTACGTTTAATTTTTATTTATTGTATTAATTGTTTAATATTTAATTTTATTATATTTGTGTATTTTGAATATTTTTAGTTTAATTTAATTTATATTATGGATAAATTAAAAAACCTCGCTGCTAAAGGTGTTAAAATTTTTTGTCCCGGAAGCGGTAGTGGTAGTAAAAAGCGAATTACTAGCGGTAGAGGTAGTTCAAGTAATAGATATACCTGTGTGCCTTCGCCTCCGGTACCGCTTGGTACACCTTTTGAGGAAGAAATAGGTGTAGGTGCTCACGATATGGATTATGTAGAAGCTCAGGAAAATAATGGTATAGAAGAAGAAAATGAAGTAGATGCAGTTAATTTAGACGAAGATAATGAAAATATTGCTGAAACACCCGCAGTAAGAGATGCTAACGTTAGATCTGAATCAGTTAATCTCCCTTCCCGTCCTCCCAGTGCCCCAAAACCTCGTAAAAGAACTAGTATTGCATGGCAATTTTTTGAACGTATATCAGATATTGAGGTGCAGTGCAATATTTGTCAACAAATATATAAGCATAGAAGTGGAGGCAAGCAAGGGGGTACGGGTACGTTAATGAGACATATAACTGAAGATCAC
This sequence comes from Capsicum pubescens, assembly GCA_030864215.1. Lineage (NCBI taxonomy): Eukaryota > Viridiplantae > Streptophyta > Magnoliopsida > Solanales > Solanaceae > Capsicum > Capsicum pubescens. The sequence continues at coordinate 294,204,858 of CM061549.1, forward strand.
AAAAGAGAGTTAAATATTGCAAAAGGTGGTGGGGATGTTGGTGGGTCAACGCAAACTAGAATGGACCCAACAACCGGTCAAGTAGCGAAAAAGTATAATAAATTGAGGGACAGGGAAGAAATAGCTAAAATGGTAGTTGTGGGTTGTTTGCCTTTTAGTTTTCCTTCTTCTGATGCTTTTATTCGTTATATACAAGCAATTTATAATCCTATGTTTAATGGTATTCCTAGAACTACTTGTCGGTCTGATATTTTTAGACTCCATTCACAATATTGTTTTTATTTATCAACATTGTTAAAAAATATTCAATGTAGATTTTCCCTAACTTCTGATCTTGGTCGTGCTGTAAATAAAAATGATTATTTAACCGTTACTTTTCATTGGATGGATAGTAATTTCGTGATGCAAAAACGTATTCTTGCTTTTTTATATGATGAAGATCGTAAACATACTGGACAATTTATTGCTGATTCTATTGTTAAAATTGCCGGATACTATGGTATAGAAAATAAAATTTTATGTATTGCTTTTGATAATGCTTCTAACAACAAGACTGCTATAACAAAAATAAAATGTACGCTATCTCCGTTCTTGCCTGAAATTTTTCATATTAAGTGTGCATGTCATATATATAATTTAATTGTAAAAGATGGTCTTGACTTTTTTGACCTTTATATTGAAAAAATTCGTCTTGCCGTTGGTTTTATTCAAGGAAATAATCGTAGATCGAGAATTAGAGAATTTAAAGTTAAATGTCAAGAAAATGGACTTACACCGATTTTGATGCCTGAGGAAATTGATACTAGATGGAATTCTACGTATGAATTTTTAAAAACTTGTTATAAATATAGAATTCCTATTACACTAGCTTTTAACCAACATTGCGGTTCATTTGCTGATTCTGCTGATTGCATGCTACATAATTCTGATTGGGTTGTAATTAATGATCTTGTTATGTTTTTAGAAAAATTTTATGTAGCTACGGTTGAATTTTCCGGTGCTTACTATCCTACTGTTTGTAATATTTTGGCATATATAGCCGATATTTCTGGTTTGCTCCAACAATATAAAAATAAAGAAGGTTATAAAGAAGCTGTTGGCGCCATGTTTACAAAATTTAAAAAATATTTTTTCCCGATTCCCCCTATTTACTTGGTTGGTGCTATGCTAAATCCGTGCATGAAATATAATAATATGTGTCACTTTAGTACTCTTATTTATACTAACTTAGAAATAAATACTAACCATGATTCTGAACAAGTACAGCCTGATTTGTGGATGGCTACGGCTGATGCAAAAGATTATATAGAAAAAATATATAATCACTATGCTGATTTATTTGATTCAGCCGTACCTACAAATATCACTCCAACTGTCGCTCCTCATCCTCCCGAGGAGCCATCATCTTCTAAAAGGCCGGCACATAGTGGTTTTTCTGATTCGTTTTATGATTTAAATTGTTGGAACAGTGTTGATGAGAGAACTTACACATCAACTTATCAGGAAGAGCTGAAATATTATCTTCAGACGGCACCAGAGGATCGCAGACGACGGATCAACACGCTGGATTGGTGGAGGAATAATGAATCACAATATCCTGTGCTTTCAAGATTAGCTAGAGATATCTTGAATGTTCCAATGTCAACCGTTGCATCAGAGAGCGCCTTCAGTCAGGGACGACAGCAGCTTGGAGACAACCGACACTCATTGGGAAGCAATGCAATGAATGTTCTAGTTTGCCTCATAGATTGGATTAGAGCGGAAAGAAGAAACCAAGGAATGGAACCGGAGCCGAGCGACGAGCTGAAACTAGAAGAAATTATGACATCACGGGAGAACTCAGCAGAATCAAGTCCAATGCATGGTTTTGCCCCCGTTGACTTTGATTATCCTATGCAAGTTCCCATTAATATTAACATGAATGAGTTGGAAAAAATGATGCATAATTTATATATTTTTCATTCATGTAAATAATAAATTTTGGATCATTTTGCAATCAATAAAATTCCCCAAATTCATTCAGTCCTTAGTCGTTGTTTTTTATTTTTTTTTGAATAAATTTTGAATATTTGTGCATATATCTTCTATAGAAATGTATATTTAACGTATACATGTGTATATGTTTTATAAATTAGTATATAAGTATATCTATACATATTGTAATGTATATATAATGTAGTATATTTTATAAGTAGTAGTATATATACATTTAATGGTGCGTATACACGTGTATATATCTTCTATAGAAGTGTATATTTAATGTATACATGTGTATATGTTTTATAAATTAGTATATAACTATACAAATATATATTGTAATGTATATACATTATAGTATATTTCATTTAAAGTATTACATATACATAGAATAGAGTGTATATATGTGAATGGATCTTCTATAGACGTGTATATTTAACGTATACATGTGTATATATTTTATAAATTAGTATATAACTATACAATTATATATTGTAATGTATATATATTGCATATATCTCATTTAAAGTATTACATATACATAGAATTGAGTGTATATATGTGAATAGATCTTCTATAGACGTGTATATTTAACGTATACATTACTTTATGTTTTATAAATTAGTATATATATTGTAGTATATACTTTTTTTAAAGTAGTACATATATATTGAATGGTGCGTATATATGTGTATATATCTTCTATAGATGTATATCTTTAAAGTATACAAGTGTATATGTTTTATAAATTAGTATGTAACTATATATATATACATATTATTGTATATATATATATATGTATATCACTATATTGTAGTATATATTTTATTTAAAGTAGTACATATATATTGAATGGTGCATATATATGTGTATATATCTTCTAAAGTAGTATATATTTAACGTATACATGTGTATATGTTTTATAAATTAGTATATATATATATTGTAGTGTATATATATATATATATATTATACTATTATAGAAAATGTTTTATTTAAAGTAGTACGTATAGTCATATATAATTATATATTGAATGGTACGTATATATGTGCATATATCTTCTATAGAAGTGTATATTTAACGTATACATGTGTATATGTTTTATAAATTAGTATATAAGTATATCTATACACATTGTAATGTATATATAATGTAGTATATTTTATAAGTAGTAGTATATATACATTTAATGGTTCGTATACACGTGTATATATCTTCTATAGAAGTGTATATTTAATGTATACATGTGTATATGTTTTATAAATTAGTATATAACTATACAAATATATATTGTAATGTATATACATTATAGTATATTTCATTTAAAGTATTACATATACATAGAATAGAGTGTATATATGTGAATGGATCTTCTATAGACGTGTATATTTAACGTATACAAGTGTATATATTTTATAAATTAGTATATAACTATACAAATATATATTGTAATGTATATATATTGCATATATCTCATTTAAAGTATTACATATACATAGAATAGAGTGTATATATGTGAATAGATCTTCTATAGACGTGTATATTTAACGTATACATTACTTTATGTTTTATAAATTAGTATATATATTGTAGTATATACTTTTTTTAAAGTAGTACATATATATTGAATGGTGCGTATATATGTGTATATATCTTCTATAGACGTATATCTTTAAAGTATACAAGTGTATATGTTTTATAAATTAGTATGTAACTATATATATATACATATTATTGTATATATATATATGTATATCACTATATTGTAGTATATATTTTATTTAAAGTAGTACATATATATTGAATGGTGCATATATATGTGTATATATCTTCTAAAGTAGTATATATTTAACGTATACATGTGTATATGTTTTATAAATTAGTATATATATATATTGTAGTGTATATATATATATTTATTATACTATTATAGCAAATGTTTTATTTAAAGTAGTACGTATAGTCATATATAATTATATATTGAATGGTACGTATATATGTGTAATTGTTTATACTTTATATATTTTTTTAAAAATATATATTGTATATTGGAGTGTATATAGTGTATATTGGATTTTTTATTTATTTTTTAAACGGGTTTGACCGGTTTTTAACCGGGTTTGACCGGATTGGGTTTAGTGGGCCGGGTCCGGGTGGGTTTTAATTTTTTACTGTTTGGCCCGGCCCGGTTAACGCCAAACCCGGCCCGGAACCGGCCCGAAACCCGGGTAAAATGGGAGGGCCGGTTCCGGGTTGGCCCGGCCTGGCCCGTTAGACACCCCTAGTTGGGGATCAAATGTGTGTGATGAGTTTTTATGATCATCTCTGTATGTCATTAAGAATAAAATGAGAAGTTTAACTCTAAAAGTCTTCAAATATTTTTTTTAACTATATTTTTGTAAAACTCTATATTATATTTCTTGTCATTGCATGAACTATATACACTAATTATGAAAAACAAGTAATCCATATGTTCAAGAAAATTAAAGGCCTAATACATAAACATGCCCTTTAAATTGATATCAAATCATATCTATGACCTTCAATTTTAGGTGTGCATAAGTAGACACTTAAACTTATATAAAGTTGAACAAATAAACACACACGTCCTATGTGGCACAATACACGCAGAAAGTCATGTAGAAAGTCATGAGGTTAAGAAGATAAACAAACAACAGAAACATTCCATATGCTTTTGCAACCACATTCCACCCAATCATTTGAATCTTTCAACATAACTCAATCTGAATTAACAACAATTTCCATTTCTTGTTTAATTTCCTCAAGAGAAAAAAACAAAAAATCTTTCAAATCAACGATAATTGAGTGTACGCAGTTCGTACAACTTCTTCAGAGGTGAGGTAGAGTTATTTTTTTCGATAGATCTTCTGCTCAAGAAAAACACAGTTTAACAAAAGAATCTTCCAAAATACTTGTATAAAAGAGATTGTTTTCGATAAACCTTTGACTCAAAACAAACACAGCTTAGCAAAAGAAGCTTCCAAATCACTTGTATCAAATAGCGGGCAGCTATATAAAATATGTATAACCAAGCACAAGGTAATTACATTGTCCTTGTCAAGCATTAGCCCTAGTTTTGCAGGTCGTAGCCTATTTCGAATTCCATCTCTACCACAACCTAAATTATTGCCACAATTTACCCAACATCTCAAACGTGCCAACTACATTGCCATCTTTGCCAACAATTCCACTACTATACCAAAATTGTCATTACAAGATTTTCATCGAAGGAGATCCATCATTTATTATAATATACATTTATAGAAATATTGAACTTTTCCGGCGAAGAAGTTCATCGCCGAGGGACTAGGGTTACATCACTCTTAATAAATTCATGTTTATTGTAACTCTTTTATGGGGTATATATATGACCATGTTTGTTCTTAGAGAGCTTTATGTATTTTTTGGATTTTGGTTGGTGTTTGAAGATATTTTTTAATTTGTACCTCATTATTAAGCTTGGAATGTTTTGTCTTGTTCGATTAACTTTGTAATATTTGGGTGATGTACATTGTGCCATATAGATTTTTTTTAACGTGAAAGACTTTGTTAATATTGCTCTCTCTTTTTGTTGCTCAAATCAAGTATCACGATGTGTAGCCTCATATCTATCTTTCACACTTTCTTGCTGCACATTAGAATTTCAAAGGTTGGTTTCTTGTTTGTGTATTTGTTCTCTCGTATCTATCAACTTCTCTAAGTTCTTGTCAATTGATTTGGTTTTTGAGGATGACATTAACGCTTTAGTATCAAACTAGCTTGAATCACTGTTGAATGAAGAAGTAACAAAGTTAATAAAAATCTAAATTAAAATATCGAACATAATAAAAGTAGCTCTTTAACGATGATAAATAACACTCTCTTTTAACACTGCATTGACGTAACAAATATATTCAATGCAAAATACAATAAGCCAAAAACAGAGTTATAATTGTAAATTGACGTACATGAAAGGGTAAGGAATTAAAAAAAAAATTAGAAGAGTAACATTATTGTAAGTCAAGAAAAAAAATAATTAAAGAACTAACTCAAAGTGGAAAAAAACTTACGTTAATATCGAAGAAGCCTAACTCAATTTGCTATATGCATGTAATGTAATTCTCCATTGTTTATATAGACACTAATTTCTTAGTTTTCTCCTTATTTTACTAGTGCCAATTAATGTAAACATTATACTAAAAATAAGACTTACCATATTTGGGGTGGTAGGGGGGGTGGGGAGGGAGGGGGGCTTTAGCATATGAAAGAAAAACGTCAGGAGACTTTGAATTTAGGAAGATTCAACTTTAAGGAGCAAAAATTAAGTTGAGAGTAAAAAGGAAAATTTGAATTTATAATTGTATAAATAAATATCATTTTAATTAATTATATCAATATAAATGCCTTAACATAAAATATACGATTTCTTGATCTCTCTCAACATATGTTATTATTTTCTTATATTTTATTACAAATTATCTTTTTCTTTGTCCACTCTTTTCTTGGTTTTGATTTTTCCTAAAATTTCAAGTGCTTTCTAGTCTAAGAAATGGTAATTCTCATTTTTAGTAATATTTTCAATTATGCACGGCTAAAACGTGCAATGCATGATGCTTTATTTCCGTACAAAATTGTGGGTAGATTATCATATTTCACACCACATTTTTTTCGAATGAAATGTATAATGGACCTCAACCATACACATTCTCGGCTTGCTTCATGAATAGCTATTATCTCAGCATGATTCGATGAAGTGGCTACGATAGACTACTTTGTATATCTCCAAGATATGGCAGTACCACCGCATATGAACACATAGTCTATTTGAGACCGAGCTTTATGCGGGTCAGATAAGTACCCAACATCAGCATGATCAATAAGATCAGGGCTGCAATCTTTAGAATAAAACAAACTCATGTGTTTTATCCCATTTTGATGTCTCATAGTAGGAGCAGAAATATACCTTGCTAACAAATTGACTGAAAAGGCTATAGGCCTTGTAGTATTTGCAAGGTACACGAGTGCATCAATTGCATTAAGATATGGAACTTCATAACCAATCCAATTCGATATATTTTGAATTTCAAAAAATAATCTATTTCTTTGAAAACTCTCCAAGAGTTCCAATGATGTTCAAACAATAAGCTTATACAATATAAGGATTATAAATAAGTTTCCCAGAAACTTTTATATGCTTCAAGTAGTTTAATCCTTAAAAGTTTTCACATAAGTTTTGTCAAGTGACAATATTCAACATTTCATAAGTGACATCTTCAAGTGTCTGGACTGCAAATCAAATAAGTTTTACGCTTACCAAAATGCATCCTTTCATGTCACTTGATAAATGTTTCTATGCCAGCATGCTTAAATAAACATAGAATTCAGATCCTCGTAATCTTTCACAATATTGCGCCAATATTGTGTCAAAGATATTGATGATATATCATTTTGTATCGGTTCACAGTGCGACATAACATTTTGAGATCTCATCACTTCATTATTTCCAGGTACATGAACCTCTCATAAGTTTCATGAAGTGGTATGTCGTAGGCTCTTCAAGAGCTCATTGCCTTCTTATTATGATTATTTGCTCCTTATTTTTCAAGGACTATTTTATTTGGAACCGATCAGTCTACCACGCTTCACGCATGCATAGACTTTGTCCTTTAGGAACACAAAATAAGAGTACATGCGCTTAATATGAGATGCTTTCATCATTTGACTTGAATTATCTTTTGGATGAGGATATGGTGATAATTCCTAACATATTTCATAGTGCTTATAATCTCCCCTTATGTTAGGAAAACTAACATACATCCTCTACTTCTTTGAGAAACCCATCGTTGTGCATTATGGTATATTCATTAATCGTATACCGCACATCAAATTTATTAGATGGAATAATTCGTTCCCGACCTTGAACCAATTGGGAGGGAAGAAATTGTAACACCCCGCATTTCGGACAAGAACGAAAATCATCATTTCCTTCACGTAAAGGTTCCAAAAGCCATAAATCCAATGCAATTTTAGTGTGTTAATAAATTATGTAGTGTTTAAACCAATTTGAGCATGAATTGAGATCATAGAGGTCCCCAAGTTCAAGGACAAGTTGAAAGTTTTCCTATCGTTCAAATTTTAGTGAGCGTTGAAACTTAGGTCAACTTCAATCGACCATTACTCTTTGTATATATTTAATTAGAGTGCCTACTATATATCAAATGAAAGGTATTCAAATTATCTTTTCAACGATACCAATTTCATAAAAATACGACACCCGAGGAAGAAGTTATGTCTTTGCAAAGTGAAGTATGTCGTGCAGCATAAGGTGTGCGACGCACATCCTAGCTTATGCCATAAGGTGTGCGCCGCACAACCTAATGTGTGCGATAAAGAGTGCGCCGCACAACCTATATTATGCGATAGGGTGTGCGCCGCATATATTATTACTCAAGTGACTTAAACACTCCATTTTTGGGACAAAATGGTTCTTTTCCCACCCTTATTTAGCCATAAACACGAAATTCAGTTCCCAAAGACCCCAAAATACACCTTCATTCATCAAAATTGCTCAAGAACTCTCCTTAGGATTTCAAAATAAAAACCCAAGCAACTCAAGATTCAACCGTGGATTTTTGAAACTAATTGCATATTTGGAATCCCCAGAACGTAGGCTTCAAGAAGCACCTATCATCTTCGCATATAGAGGTACGTGGGGTTATCTAAAAAATCTCATGGGCTTAAAAATTCATGTTTTAAAAATGGGGGTTTTGAAATTATGAATATAATCCAGTTTTAAACGTTTTATGATATTGATTTGGTCTTTAGGCCTATTCCTGAAGTGGTTTGATATATGATATATGTATATGCATGTATTTCGAAAAGATGTTAACTTGAGAGCATGAATTATATGAAATCTCTCTCTTTATATGATCTCGTTTTAAATTCTCATATGATGTGAAATGTTTGAAATCATCTTGACAAGCGTGACATGAAATATTTTGAAAATGGTCATGGTTTTGGCTTGCAATGAGAGGGTTGTTATGTTGAAATATGATGAATATAATGGTTACATGAAATAATGATGTGATATTGATGGCTTGCAAGTCGGGTATGACGATACCCTACATAATAAGATATGTGATTGAATTAAATGGAGTTTGATGCATTGATTTTACATGAGATAGGTGGATGCCCGAAGAAGGCATTTGAGTGTAAGAGCTCATTGCTGGAAACCGTGTTTGCCGACATGGGGGTTTGGTACCAGGCTAAGTGATCTTGTGTACTTGACTTTATGTCATTCCCAAATTGGGACTATGGTTAGGAGCCCAGGCTAAGTGATCTTGGGCACTACTATACTTTATTGGGTCGAGACACCCTGCTGTGTGATCTTGTGTGTCTTCCCCTCACTTATACTCTAATCTCGGCGGCAACCGAGATTTGATAGTTGGTGTAAATGTTATATGTAGGATATTCCACCTAGCTTAGCTGCATTACATTGTTGTTGAAAACTATTACATTATGCCCATGTGTTTTCAAATGATTTGATATGAAACTGCTTTATAATGGCTCTCACCTATATTTGAAAAAAAATATTTTTCTTTTCTCTGCGTACCAGTACTTTTGTATTGACCCCCTTCCCTCTCAGGTTTGGAGGCACAGTTTAGGGGTTCAGATAACCAGTAGATCTCTTCCGACAGATTTGCAGAATCAAGTGGTGAGCCTTCTATTTTTTGGAAGGCCTGATGTCTGTCAATTCATTTATCATTTAGTAGTTTTGGGTAATTTGTTTTAGTCTTGTATTAAAGATTTTGCAGACGGTTGTTTAGATGTCGATAGATGTTGTGGGACATTATTTCCCCTTTGTTGATTTTATTTGATTTATGACCATGTTTTCCATAATATTGTGTATCTTCCGCATATCTTATTATCATATGAATTATATGCATGATTACCAGATAGATAGGGGTGTTTCGGGCCTTCATGGTTCAGAATGCTCGTCACGGACAGGGCACCGGTTCGGGTCGTGACAAACTTGGTATCAAAGCACGGTTCACGGTCTCAGGGTGTCTGCGAAATCGCATTGGGTAGAGTCTTGTTTATGGGTGTGTAGCGCGCCACACTTATAAGCAGAAGGCTACTAGGCGTTTAGGAATGTCTCTCTTTCTTCATGTTCTAGTTCGTGCAATAGAGTCAGAATGTTCCTCTTTCATACTCTAATTCATGCTATGGTGTCGCCCATACGAAAGTAAAAAAAGTCATCCCAAATTCTTTTCTTACTCTAATGTCCTCAGATATGTCTCATTATTGAGGTGATTCAAGTGCAGAAGTTTAAAATCTAAATGGTATGTTCCTTTCTGAATGAACCATATAAGAGTTAAAATTTGTTCAAGGACTTGAGAAGAGTCCGTTAGTGCTTCAATGTGTATTGATTCTGATGTAAACATTGATCCTGATGGAATCGTGCTTTTCAGCTTGAGCTATTAATTGCATTTAGTTCCCTTCAAATTTATGTTACAAATGTCTTGCTTAAGGGGGGATGATGTGTAGTAGAATGTTGGAACTGTATTTTCACCCGAATAGTAGTATGCGTTAAAGTGTTGTTGTCATGACCTATTGGTAGTGAAATTAGACCAAGAAGTTGGTGATGTGAAGTCACAAAGTTAGAAGTCAGAGCGAGGGTGACTTTTGTGTAAATGAATATTTTAGTTGAATAACCGATGTTCGAGAATGATTTACCCCTTATGATGATAGGCTAATGTGGTAACTAGTAGCATGTGTGGATGGTATGGTAGTCCGTGGAGGAATTGTTTGACTCCGATTTTATTTATACAGAGTAAGATGTGTATTCTTAGTTCATTGGATATTGCATATTAAATTTCTATCTCATGTAATCTTGTCATCAAGGTGTTGTTGAAAAAAATAAAGTCTAGTGAAGCCGTGTGGGGCTCTTTCGATTCACTAGCATAGTTGACTTGTCATTCATCTCATTTTCTTGTTCAAAATACAAAATCAAAGTCTAGTGAAGCCGTGTGAGGCCTATTTCGATTCACTAGAAACTTGTTGTCCAACTTGTTGTTCTTGTGTTGGTTTAATATATATATAGCTGAATCTGTTTGCATGAGATTGAGTTGGTAAAGAGGTGATTCGTCCTTGTGTGTTAGTTTAGTAGAAGGTAGAGAAGAAGTTGTTAGTTAGGGTGATTTGTCAGTTGCTTGAAGTGTGAAAATGGCTATATTAGCCAGTAAGTTGTAAGTATAGACTCATGGTTGTTTGTGGAATTTGAAGGTAGTCTAAATGTATGTTTGGGTAAGTAAGTATGAGGTGAGAAATCCATATAAGTAGAAAAGATTGTATGGGGTTATAATATAACATTAAGGTTGATCATGTCTATTATGTAACTTTACCCCTTGACCTTCTTTTCGTTGGTAATTGTAAACTAGTACTACTTGTGAGAAGGTATGTAGTGATTTTTGAGGCGTTTGTATATTATGTCCCAAATTTTATGGACTAGCATATTATGTTGCATTTTTCAGTAGTGATAGATGATTGGTACAGGACTATATGCTTGAATTTAATGTAGAATGTGGTGGTAAAAATAGTGGCATGAGATTATTGATGTATGTTTTGTGGAAAAAAAATTAGTAGGCTTGATGTGTTAAAATAGGACGTGCTAATGAGTTATGATAAGGAAGACCGTAAGGTCAAGATCAATTATTTGTTGTTTGGAAGTTCTAGTGTACTAGTGTTTCTTGATGTCTATTTCATGGTATCCAAGTGAGAATCATGCATAAGGTTGGGTTGTAAAATCATGTTTAGCACTAGACATTAAGTTTTGAACAATTGATGTCCATGAAGGTGGATGTGATGATTTCTTGTTTAATGATACCAGTTTTATAGAAGTAATCTAATAGGCTTGAACGGTATAAGCAAGAGCTTAGGTTTATTTGATTCGTAGTTGTCACACCCCTTTTACGATCAGAAAGTTTTGATTTTAAGTTCGAAAGGGTTTTTATTAGCAAAGTGACGAAAAATGAAAATTTATTTCGAAAAAGGATTATTTACATTTTTTTTATTCAGAGTCGCCACTTGGCATAATCCGGTGTGCCAAGTCACATTTGGAAAACCCTTCTCAAAACAATTTTGACTCTGTAAAACTGATCCGTGAACAGAGATTCCGGCTAAGGAATTCTGTTGACCGAGGGGAAGGACCCCCGATCCCGTGGTTTGACCACAGTCGCTTGGTGTAGAGTATCGACTAATTTGGCATTACAAATGTATAAACCACACAAAAAACACATAAAAAAATCCATCAAACACATGAAACAAAACAAATCCAAAAATTTAGTGTCCAGTCCGATTATACAGTCCAAAAATAAGAAATGCGTAAAAATAAATCCTACTCTAAATTAATTCTAGACTAATGCTCTACCCGATGCCTCGGGCCTTCATCACGAACGTCCTCCGGGTACAAGATACCTCGGGGCATTCCCCGGTGAATAAATATATACAGATACTTCGGGGCATTCCCCGGCCAAATTATACAATTGATTCAAATGTGCTAAAATCAAACCATTCAATCTCTAGATTTGCCTACCCGACCTATATTTTGCCTATTCCAATCGGCGTATCTTGATACTACCAAATTCGATTAACGTTTATTTCAAGTCAAACAACTAATGAATTAAACTAACCAAAATTCACTAATTATATCAAGTTTTCAATTCTTGCCTCAAATTCAATCTCAACATTATTAAACCAATTCGATACGCAATCCACCAATCAAATTTCCACATCCAAATCCAAATCCAACAACAAAACAACCCATAATGAAGATTCAAGCATACCAAACACACAAATATCCATAATTATGCAGAGATTAAAAGTATAAAAGATAGAATTGGACCTCAAGAGCTTTCGATTGACTTAATAGAGAATAAGAGCCTTCCCGAGAACCTCGAAAAATACCAAGGAAATCCTGACTCTCCAAATCAGTCGAGAAACAGTCCAAAAATACAGTAACCCAAATTTTGATTCGAACGAAGAGTCTACTAAGCATAGATGAATACCCAAGACACAAATAATGAGAAAACCAGCAGAAATTTCATGGTCAGAACTCCAGCGAACGAAAACAACAGTACGAATAGCCAGAAAAGGATCGGATTTCCGACGAATTTTGAGGTTTTCTAGACGAAATCGCAAATTAGATTTGAGAACAAGTTAAATCTCGAGTGGTCGGAGATCAGGCGAACTCAACGGCATCAAGAAAAACAAAAAATGGATTCGGATTCACTGTTCCGAGCACTTCTTGACTGATCTCAGTCCGTCGTTCGCTCTCTTTCTCTCGCAGATCTCTCTCGCTATTTCAGTGTGTATGAGAGAAGAAAAAAAATTCTCTATGTGTGTACTCTCTCCTAAGAAGCCATGGAAATTGTGGGTCTCGTCCCTTTTCCCTTCTGTGTGTGTATCATATTGTATGGACGGAGAAGAAGGGTGAATCGTATCTGTTCCCTTATTCCCTGGAAACAAAATGGATTTTTTTGCTCCTCTTTTTTTTTGGATCCCGTCCCCCTTCCGTGTTCCTTTTGTGTGTGTATATATGAGGTGAGGGTGGGGTAGTGGTAAGGTAGGTGGGGTCACGTGGGGTAGGGGGTAGGGTGTGAGGTAGGGTAGAGTTTGTTAGGATAGGGTAGGTAGGTGTTGTTTTTTAATTGGGTGGGTTGTTAGAATATTAGGATAAAACAAAATTAGTTAGGGGGTTGTTATTTTTGTCATTTTGTGGAGGGATTATCACACGGGTGAGGATACACGGTAGGATAAGGTAAACAATAGGTAAAGACGATATCGGGGAGGGACGAAATTAGGTGTCTACATCATGCCCCCTTTGAATGTAAACACGAAGTGTTTTCAGGAAAAGAAGTAGACAGCGAGACCAAATTTTGACCCGACCATTATTCAAAGAAAGAAACAGAAGGAAGAAGGAAAACCGGGTCTTGACTTAAGACATTCTTCCTACCCAAGTTATGAGAGAATCAAGTCACAGGTATTTCAAAGGATTGGAAAAGAAGTGGACTATACCGAGTTAGAGAGTCGAGTGAGGTTCCATCGAGGTTATGGTACGCGGCTCTGTCATTATATCAAAAAATAAAAATTACAAGTTAAAACATAAATGAAATTACAAAATCCTATCTATACAACTTCTGTTGGCTCTTGACTCGACTTTTATCACCCTATTCTTCAGGCGGGCTCCTGACTTGCAATTTCTTTCAACTTGTTGCGTGGCTTTCAATTGCTTCACCCGATTCTCCCGGCGGGTTCCTGACTTTCTATTTCATCAACTTGTTGCCATACTTTCAACTTCTGCACCCTGTTCTGCAGGCGGGCTCCTGACTTGCTATTTTTATCAACTTGTTGCTATGCTTTCAACTTCTGCCCCCTGTTCTGCAGGCGGGCTCCTGACTTGCTATTTTATCAACTTGTTGCTATGCTTTCAATTTCTTCAACTTGTTGCTATGCTTTCAATTTCTTCAACTTGTTGCTTGGTTTTCCATTTATTCACCCTGTACTTCGGGCATGCTCTTGAAATCACATCAAAACTGAAAAGAAAATTATCCCAAATAAAGAAATGCAATTTCTATGAGTTAATTGGAATGACTCGACTAAAAGGTACGTCTTTTAGGAATCAAGGGAGATGAATCGACTAAAAGGTACGTCTTATAGGAATCAAAGGGGATGACTCGACTAAAAGGTACGTCTTATAGGAATCAAAGAAAATGACTCGACTAAAAGGTACGTCTTATAGGAATCAAAGGAAATGACTCAACTAAAAGGTACATCTTATAGGAATCAAAGGGGGATAGCTCGACTAAAATGTACGTCTTATAAGAATCAAAGGGGATGACTCGACTAAAAGGTACGTCTTATAGGAATCAAAGGAATGACTCGATTAAAAGGTACGTCTTATAGGAATCAAAGGGGATGACTCGACTAAAAGGTACATCTTATAGGAATCAAAGGGGATGACTCGACTAAAAGGTACGTCTTCTAGGAGTCAAGGTGAATGACTCGACTAAAAGGTACGTCTTATAGGAATCAAAGAAAATGACTCGACTAAAAGGTACGTCTTCTAGGGGTCAAAGGGGATGAATCGACTAAAAGGTACGTCTTATAGGAATCAAGGGAAATGACTCAACTAAAAGGTACGTCTTCTAGGGGTCAAAGGGGATGACTCGACTAAAAGGTACGTCTTATAGGAATCAAAGGGAATGACTCGACTAAAAGGTACGTCTTATAGGAGTCAAAGGGGATGACTCGACTAAAAGGTACGTCTTCTAGGAATCAAGACTTAATTTAGGAAGTGCATTACCTAAGAAGAAAAATTTGAATTACCCAATCAAGGAAGTGTGTTTCCTTACCAACGTTGTTTGAATTATCAAAACAATGAAGTGTTTCTCCTTACCAAAGTTGCTTGAATTACAAACCTGTGCAGCAACCTTGCCTCTTGCATTTGTTGAGGTGAGAAATTACGACCTTTGATGTTTAGGCTCTGAAATCCTTGATCTGAATGCAACATGTATTCCTATTACATACAAAGAAAACTTGTGAGTTTAAAAACATGGTGGCTAGTTTGTGGCTTTGGCTTTTGAGGCAATTGCTCCTGCCCCCGTCACATTTAACTTTGCTTCCAACCATTAGCATATGTCATTGACTTGTTGTATCATTGACTCAAACTCAGCTTATTAAGAGTGACTCTGAAACAAACACAGTATTTCTGCTTTGTCGTGTTTCTCAAATAAACCCTTTGAACCTTGGTATTTCCATGAGTTCCCCGACTTCTCTGTTGACAAAACTTCCTGCATGCCTTTTTTGGGCTCACAATCATGTCTCTTTCATGTGCTAGCTTTTTTCTTGCTTTGTGCAATTAAAGAAGCTGGTAGCCAGTTTTGAAATCTTTTCTCACTTGTTTTGACACGGACTTGACTCAAAGACAAGAAACACAAAAAAAGAATGATAATTTTTGTTTTGATAACTGACTTAAGAAAGATAAAATTAAAATAAAGAGAAGAAAGAAAAGACAATGAATATCCCCTTTTAAAACAAAGAAACGAAAAATTCATCTAAAAATGTCAGTCAACACTAATGACGCCATGTATTTTGGATTAAGCAGCTTGATCTTTTCATCCAAACTTTCTACCCACTGTTGTTGAGTTAATGGCCTTGAAACTGAGTTGCTTTCTTAGGCCAATTACATTTAAGACCCCATCGGCTAGTGGCGCCTTGAAGGGTTTTAGCCAACAAGCTTCTTTCATTTTCTCTCGGCTCACTATCGCCTTATGGTGCCCGTGAGGGTTTTCACCAATAAGACTCTCTCATTTTTATTTCTCTCAACTTACCATCGCCTTATGATGCCCGTAAGGGTTTTCACTAATAAGACTCTCTCATTTTTATTTCTCTCTTGATTCCCTATGCTGAGGAAGACAAATAGTTCCCAAATGCATCATCATATTCCTTGCATGCTCCTCCTTAACATCCTCAAAGATTGATCTGAAGGTCTTTATTTGGTTGTAACTTGGATTTTGGATAAGGTTAGAAAGAAAGGATGGCATAGGGCCCAAACGACACTTGAAATGGGGTAGGACATACAACTTTTGGAATCGACTCAAACAATGAGGATTAACTCATGCCCCAGTTTCTTTTGACTGGGTGACTCTAAATTGTTTATTTGGTTGGACCGAGCCCTATGTAGGGCAACCTACGTATCTCACCCTCGAGAGAGGAGAATCAGGTCATGCGTAGTTCTGGAAGCTTGTTCTTTTGCTTGATTCTGATTTCTTTTTTTTTTTACTCTATTTTACCTGACACTTTTTCTTTTCATTCTTTTTGACACATTTTTTTTTGAAACTTTTCTGACTATTGTTTTGCTCGACATTTTTTCTTCGAGCTTTGCTGACTATATTGATTCCAAAAGAGGTGTATGAAAGAAAATAAAACTAAAGCTCAAATGGGGTAAACAAAGAATGACACAATGTTTGGATAGTAGAATGAAATGCCTTCATCATATCAATTCTTGAGAATGCAAGTACATAACATGCAATTGAAAGTGAGAGATGAAGATCATTTGCGACATATTTTTAAGCAGATTTAGTCTGTGCATCACTACTTCTTCTGTAAACTCCACCTTTGTTGTACATTCCTTACATCAAATGACTCATGCTTTCGTGGAGCTGCTTATCTTCTTGTTTCTCTTGATATAGCGATCACACGTCCACTTATTTGACCTAATTGGGACTTGCCGTTCGATCGATGACCAAGTTGTTCTTGTGATTCTCAAAATAATTGCCTTAACTTGTCACCAAATGTCTCAGCACTCTATCTATTTTCTCATATGCTCTCTTTTTCTAACTTTAACCCTCTGATTCAATGTTCATGCTTAAACTGGATTTTAAGATCTGGCTGTAAATTTCACTAGCATATCATATCACTAGAGTCAACATAAAATGTATTATGTAAAAAAAAACACATATTTAAAACACAAAGAGAAATGGGACACTCCATTTAATAAAACAAAACAAGCTACCAAACCCCTTCCTGGTAAGGAGAGGGATGAGTTCTCCATTGCTCAGCCTGACATCTTAGCCACTGGTTTGCATATCAGCATGACTAGAGTTTCCCTCACTATCAATCTTCTGCACCATAATTGATCCATCATGAATTATCTTTTAAATTTCTCTTTTCAAATCTCGACAATCTTCAATACTATGACCCTGAGCCTCAGAATGATACGCACATCGTGCGTTAGGATCAAAATTTCTTGAACGCCGATTAAGGGCGTGCCCAAGAAGAGGAGTGATCCTTCCTTCCTGTACCAATCTCTGAAATAAACTGGCATATGACTCTCCAATTGGTGTGAAGCTATCTCTCGACTTCTGCCTCATTTCATTGTTTGGCTTGGATAGAAAATCTGGCTAAGAAGGGTTTTGGTATGTTTGTGGAGTTAGAGGATGACTCTGGGGCGTTGGGGTATGCCATTGTGGGTAAGATAAGGGTTGATCATGTGGTTGTGCATTATACACTGGATATGGATGTGGAGGAACAGAGTACAATGGATTTGGGGAGTGATTATATGGAAATGGAAGAAGAAAAAAAATAATTTTTTGGGGATCTGCTCTCTGTATTGAGTCCTCGAAGAAGAAAAGAAAAAGGAATGTTCTGCTTTTTTTTTTTCTTTTTTTTTTGGTTACTGATCCCTTTTTTGTGAGAGTATGTGTGTATATATTGAGGTGAGGGTGGGGTAGTGGTGAGGTAGGTGGGGTTACGTGGGGTAGGGGGTAGGGTGTGAGGTGTTTCTTTTTGGTTGGATGGGATAAGGATTAGGTGTTGTTTTTTTATTGGGTGGGTTTTTAGAATATTAGGATAAAACAAAATTAGTTAGGGGTTGTTATTTTTGTCATTTTATGGAGGGATTATCACACGAGTGAGGGTACACGGTAGGATAGGGTAAACAATAGGTAAAAAAGATATCGGCGAGGGACGAAATTAGGTATCTACATCATGCCCCCTTTGAATGTAAACACGAAGTGTTTTCAGGCAAAGAAGTAGACAGAAAGACCAAATTTTGACCCGACCATTATTCAAAGAAAGAAACAGAAGGAAGAAGGACAACCGGGTCTTGACTTAAGACATCTTTCCTACCCAAATTACGAGAGAATCATGTCACGGGTATTTCAAAGGATTGGAAGAGGTGGACTATACCGAGTTGGAGAGTCGAGTGAGGTTCCATCGAGGTTCCGGTCCGCAGCTCTGTTATTACATCAAAATTAAAATTACAAGTTAAAACATAAATGAAATTACAAAAATCCTATCTATACTGCTTCTATTGGTTCTTGACTCGACTTTCATCACCCTATTCTTCAGGCGGGCTCCTGACTTGCAATTTCTTTCAACTTGTTTCTTGGCTTTCAATTGCTTAATTTTGTTGCTTGACTTTTCGTTTCTTCACCCTATTCTTCATGCGGGCTCCTGACTTGCTGTTTCATCACTTTATTGCTTGACTTTCATTTCTTCACTCGATTCTCTAGGCGGGCCTCTGACTTGCTATTCCATCACCCTGTTCTCCAGGCGGGCTCCTGACTTGCTATTTCATCACCCTGTTCTTCAGGCGGGCTCCTGAAACCCAAAATTAAAACTAGAACGAAAATTATCCCAAAAATATTAGTAAAGTAGTATTTTTTTTTTGAAAGCGTTGTCCCATTTTCCAGGGTGGTCCTGAAGAGAAAGTAAAATCTCATTTTTCAGGAGGGTCCTGAACATAAAGTAAAATCCCATTTTTCAGGAGGGTCCTGAACATAAAGTAAAATCCCATTTTTCAGGAGGGTCCTGAACATAAAGTAAAATCGCATTTTTCAGGAGGGTCTTGAACAGAAGGTAAAATCCCATTTTTCAGGAGGGTCCTGAACTGAAAGTAAAATTCTATTTTTCAGGAGGGTCCTGCACTGAAGGTAAAATCCCATTTTTCAGTTAAAAACTTAGTGGTGGCTTGCAACTCTTGGCTTCTCAGGTATCTGCCCCAGCATTCGTTCCTTTCATCTTTCTTCCAAATCGCTAACGCTTGCCCTGTCTTGTTGCATCATTGACCCGGATCCAGATTGAGGGAAATGAGTTCTGACTCAAACAATGGGTTTCCATTTTACCATGCCTTTGAGGTGTACCCTTTCCCCAAACCTGAATGTTTCCACGAATCCAACAACCTGTCGGTTGATAGACTTCCTTTGTTTCATGTTGAATTATGATCATATTTCCTTCCTGTGCTGTTCCTTGGCTTTTCCTCGTATAATTGGAAAGACTGGTAGTAAATTTTGAAATTCCTTCTCGCTTGTTTTGACATAGACTTGACTTAAAATGTAAAGAAATGATGGTAACTTTTATTTTGATAAATGACCTAAAAAGACAGAAGCATGAATATGTAAATGAAAGAAAAGGGCAATGTCCCATATTCAAAAAGAAAACTTATCTGAATACGACAACCAACTCCAATGAGTATGACATGCATTTTGGATTGAGCTGTCTGATCTTCCTATCCAAACTCCCCATTTGTTGTTGATTTCGTGCCTTTTGCTGCTGAGCCGCTTCTTCAAATCCATTGAACTCATTCGTCACATTTGATTGACGACATCTTGAAAGACTTTCGTCAACTTATCTCTTTTTTTTCACTTTTCACTTTTCTCTTGAACT
Source organism: Capsicum pubescens (assembly GCA_030864215.1). Lineage (NCBI taxonomy): Eukaryota > Viridiplantae > Streptophyta > Magnoliopsida > Solanales > Solanaceae > Capsicum > Capsicum pubescens. Next base: position 294,225,064 of record CM061549.1, read on the forward strand.
CTCCATCGCCTTATGGTGCCCGTGAGGGTTTTCACCAATAAGACTCTCTCATTTTTATTTCTCTCCACTCACCATCGCCTTATGGTGCCTGCAAAGGTTTTCACCAATAAGACTCTCTCATTTTCATTTTCTCTCAACTCACCATCGCCTTATGGTGCCTGCAAAGGTTTTCACCAATAAGACTCTCTTATTTTGTATTTCTTTCCTGATTTCTTATGCTGAGGGAGAAAAGTGGTACTTCATAATGTATCATTATATACATTGCATGCATAGCCTTAACATTATCAAAAATGGATCTGAAGGACTTTCTTTGGTTGTAACTTGGCTTTTGGATAAGGTTAAAAAGGATGGCAAGGGGTTCGAACGACACTTGAAGTAGGGTGGGACCTACAACTTTTGGAATCGACTCAAACAACATGTTAACTCATGCCCTAGTTTTTTTTGACTAGGTGAATCTTAAATCTTTATTTGGTTGGACCGAGCCCGAAATAGGGCAGCCTACGTATCTCACTCCGGAGCGAGGAGAATCAGGTCGCACGTAGTTCCATCAGCTTGTTCTTTGTTTTGATTTGATTTTTCTTTTATTTTCGAACTCTTTCTTTTATTCTTATTTTCTTGACATTTATCTTTGACTCTATTTTGATTCCAAAAGAGGGATATGAAAGAAAAATAAACGAAGCTCAAACGGGTAAACACAGGATGACACAATGTTTGGATAGAAGAATAAAATGCCTTCATCATATCAATCTTCAAAAATGCAAGTGCTAAACATGCAATAAACTCAACAAAGGATCAAATGTCATACATAGTATCTTTTGACCGCATCAGAATTGATAGCCATTTCTGCCATTTTGCCTTCAATATCTGTCAAATATAAGGCTCCGTTTGGCAACACTTTCTTCACAACGAAGGGACCTTGCCAGTTAGGGGAGAACTTGCCTTTCCCCTCAACCTGGTGAGGAAGGATACGTCTTAATACCAACTGACCAACTTCAAAATTCCTGGGACGGACCTTTTTGTTATACGTTCGAGCCATCCTCCTCTGATACAACTGGCCATGACATACAAACGTTAGCCTTTTTTCCTCAATCAAACTCATATGCTCCAGTCGGGTTTTTACCAATTCGTCATCATCAATCTCTGCTTCTACAATGACTCGAAGAGAGGGAATTTCAACTTCTGCAGGGATGACTGCTTCTGTCCCATACACTAATAAATATGGAGTTGCCCCTGTTGAAGTGCGAACAGTGGTGCGATAACTTAGCAATGCAAACGATAACTTTTCATGCCACTGTCTAGACCCTTGTACCATTTTTCGCAGTGTCTTTTTTATATTCTTATTGGCAGCTTTTACAGCACCATTAGCCTTTGGGCGATACAGAGTAGAATTTTGATGTGCGATCTTAAATTGTTGACATACTTCTTGCATCAAATGACTATTGAGATTGGCAGCATTGTCTGTAATGATCATCTTAGGAATTCCAAATCTACAAATGATATTGGCATGAACAAAATCTACCACAACCTTCTTTGTCACTGACTTGAAAGTTATTGCTTCTACCCACTTTGTGAAGTAGTCAATGGCTACTAAAATGAATCTATGCCCATTTGATGCCTTCGGCTCAATTGGTCCAATCACATCCATTCCCCAAGCCACGAACGGCCATGGAGAGGCCATTGCATGCAACTCAATAGGAGGAGAACGTATCAGATCACCGTGTACTTGACATTGATGACACTTCCAAACAAATTGAATAGAATCCCTTTCCATAGTAAACCAGTAATAACCTGCTCGAAGAATCTTCTTTGACAAGACATGACCGTTCATATGCGACCCGCATACTCCAGAGTGTATTTCAACCATGATTGCCTAGGATTCTTTTGCATCTACACACCTTAAAAGTCCCAGATCTGGGGTCCTCTTATACAAGATTCCCCCACTCAAGAAAAATCCACTAGCCAAACGCCTAATAGTCCTCTTTTGATCGTTGGTGGCATATGCTGGGTATTCCTCTGACTGAATGTATCGCTTGATATCCAAGAACCAAGGTTCTCCATTGAGCTCTTCCTCAACCGCATTACATAAGCATGCTGATCCCGACTCTGTATATGCACTGGATCGATATAGGGTTTGTCAGGATGTTGGAGCATTGCAGACAGAGTGGCTAAAGCATCAGCAATTTCATTATGAATCCTTGGAATAGGCCTAAACTTTACTAACACAAACCGTTGACATAACTCCTGCAAGCATTGTTGATACGGGATGAGCTTCAAATCTCGCATCTCCCAATCGCCTTGAATTTAATGGACGAGCAAATCCGAGTCTCCCAATACCAAAAATTCTTGGACTCCCATATCAACAGCTAACCTCAAACCAAGAATGCAGGATTCATACTCTGCCATATTGTTAGTACAGTAGAATCGAAGTTGTGCTGTTATCGGGAAATATTGTCCCAATTCAGAGATAAGAACTGCACCTATTCCGACTCCTTTCATATTGACAGCTCCATCAAAAAATAACCTCCAACCTGGATCAGCATCTATAACGACTTCATCGACACACGACACTTTTTCGTCAGGAAAATATGTCTTTAATGACTCGTATTCTTCATCGATGGGATTCTCAGCAAGATGATCTGCCAAGGCTTGGGCTTTCATGGCGGTCCGAGTCACATATACAATGTCGAACTCGGTAAGCAATATTTACCACTTTGCCGATCGACCTGTCGGCATAGGCTTCTGAAAGATATACTTCAAAGGATCCATGCAGGAGATGAGAGATAGTGCTTCAACTTCTGTGCTACCGAAGTTAGGGCACAACACGTTCTTTCAAGAAGAGTATACCTGGCTTCATATGAGGTGAACTTCTTGCTAAGATAATAAATAACCTGCTCCTTTTTGCCTGTAACATCATGTTGACCCAGGAAACAACCGAAAGAATTGTCCATGACTGATAAATATTAGATCAAAGGCCTACCAGGATCCGGGGGTACCAACACTGGCGGATTTGACAAATATCTTTTGATTCGATCGAACGCTTCCTGACATTCTTCAGTCCATTTTACCACAACACTCTTTTTCAACAACTTGAATATGGGCTCACAAGTGGTTGTGAGTTGAGAAATAAACCTGCTAATGTAGTTCAGTCTACCAAGCAAACTCATCACCTCCGTTCTATTCTTGGGCGGGGGAAAATCTTGAATGACTTTGATTTTTGAAGGATCCAATTCAATTCCCCGACGGCTGACTACAAACCCCAATAGCTTTCCAGATGGAACTCCAAATACACATTTGGCCGGGTTGAGTTTGAGATTATACCTGCGAAGCCTTTCAAAGAACTTTCTTAAATCTTTAACATGGTCTGCCTGACTTTTTGACTTAATAATCACATCATCCACGTAGACCTCAATCTCCTTATGCATCATATCATGAAACATAGTGGTCATGGCTCTCATTTATGTTCCTACAGCCTTCTTCAAACCGAACGGCATCACTTGATAACAATAAGTTCCCCATGGTGTGATAAAAGATGTCTTCTCTGTGTCTTCATCATCCATAATTATCTGGTGATATCCGACATAGCAATCCACAAAAGAGGCAACCTTGTGTTTAGCACAGTTGTCTAACAAAATATGGATGTTGGGCAGTGGAAAATCATCTTTCGGACTTGCTCTGTTCAAATCACGGTAATCAACACACACTCGAATTTTGCCTTCTTTCTTTGGTACGGGAACAACATTGGATAACCACATGGGATAACGAGACACTCGAATTACTTTGTCTTCAAGTTGTTTCATGATCTCCTCTTTGATTTTAATACTTACATCGATTTTAAACTTTCTCAACTTCTGTTTGACAGGGGGGAACGCAGGATTAGTTGGCAACTTGTGAGCCACTAATTCAGTGCTTAAACCCGGCATATCATTATAAGACCATGCAAAAACATCCTTATAATCAATTAATGCTTGAATCATTCCCTCTTTTAGATGTGGCAAAGCATGTACATTGATTTTAGTTTCCCTAACATCTTCTTGATCCCCTAGATTTATTGGCTCAGTCTCATTCAAATTAGGATTCGGTTTGTCTTCAAACTGTTCCAACTCTTTGCTTATTTCTTCTAGTGCTTCTTCTTCATCATATTCTCCATCTTGCTTCATTACATCTTGATTAGTTTGGATTTTAAGATCAGGCTGAAAATTCCGCATGCATGTCATGTCATTAGAATCAGCATAAAGAGAACTGTGTAAGAAAAGAAAAATAAAATATATTAGACACAAAACAAAAGAGACATTACATTTCATTAAATAAAAAGATAGAAGGGTTTAAACACAGATGCCAACATAACATAAACAAACTAAAATCCAAATTACAACCCTAAAATAACTCGGATAAACAGAAAGAAAAACAAAATAAACTACCAAAACTCCCTCCTGACGGGGAGAGGAGTGACTTCCCAATTATTGAGCCGAACAGCTGGACCTATGAATTGCACGTCTGCCATACTGGTACCTTCTCCTTGTTCGACCATATCAACTTCAATACAAAGGTTTTGGAAGTCATCAACCAATTCAACCTCAAATTCCACATGCTTCGTGACACCGCTCTTAACAAATGATTCACTGAGTAGTGGCATTGGGCGAGGGACTGACCATATTTCCTTTCTCCTTCCCTTGGATTTCTTCAGATCTTCAGCTGTAGGGTCAAATCCCAGACCAGACGTGCCCACGTTCTCACTCGAACATATGGGATGAACTATACTGTGCAGAGACGCTCCCAAACCCTTTCCTGGCTCAAATCTGTATTTCCAAAGTTCACTCACCATCATGATGGAAGCAGAAGACAATTGCGGTCTCAGTATAGCCTGCCATTCAAGGATACGATTCACTGGCACTGTATCAAAAATTTGATAGACGAATGTCTCCTCTATGTTATTTGCTTCAATAAGAGACAAGGGAGAATCTTCGTAGGCTGACAAATCTCCTTCACCATGAATAACTACTTCTTGCCTGTCATGCTCAAACTTAATCATTTTGTGCAGTGTAGATGCAACCGCCTCGGCCTTGTGGATCCACGACCTTTCCAACAACAGATTGTAAGAGGAGTCTACATTCAATACTTGAAACTCTATGGCGAACTCAATAGGCCCTATGGTCAACACTAGTTCTATTTCGCCAATGGAATTTGATTTTGCACCATCGAAAGCCCTGACACATACATTGTTGGGCCTGATCCTCTCAGCACCAATATTCAGCTTTTGCAAAGTAGAAATAGGGCAAATATTTGCACCTGAACCTCCATCAATCATAACATGAGTGATATAGAAATCTTCACACTTCACTTTAATGTAAAGGCCCCGGTTATGCCCCGTACCTTCAACAGGCAATTCATCGTCAGAAAAGCTGATCCGATTGACCTCAAAGATTTTTCCAACCATTTTCTCAAGATGGTTGATTGTAATCTCCCTTGGAACATATGCTTCATTTAATACCTTCATTAAAACATCACGATGCTCCTTGGAGTGCAACAACAAAGATAAAAGGGAAATTTGAGCAGGGGTTTTCTTCAGCTGGTCTAATATTGAATAATCTAGCAATTTCATCTTTTTCAAAAATTCTTTGGCTTCTTCTTCGGTGATAGGCTTTTTGATAGATGACGGTCCACTCACCGTTGGCTTGGACTTTCTTAAGCTTTCAGGCACGAAACATCTTCCTGACCTAGTCAAACCCCCTACCTCATCTGCATCTTCCACTACTTCTTTCCCATGATAGGTCATCACGGTCCGCCAATAATTCCAGGGAATCCTTTTCATATCAACTATCGGAGGTTGGGTCACCGATTTAAGGACAATAGGCGCTGCCAGTGCTCCTTTCACCATCAAGATAGGCTGACTCAGAGCTCCCACCACCGTCAACTTAGGTTTATTCTGACTTGAATCAACATACCTTCTGGCGCCCTGTATTGTGATCAGAGGTTTCTTTGTGCTTTCTTGGGTTTTATCTTCTCTCATTCCTTCCTGGATCAATGACATTGCTTTCAAAGACTCTGCTACATTCACCGATTTCTCCTCAATGGTCTGTATCTTGATAATAGGCTTATAACCCCTCGAAGATTCCTTCCCGTCATATATCAATTCTAACATATTGGCTTCAACATGGGTTGGCAATGGATTCTGGTTAATGTTTGGGCCTTCCGGGTCCTGGACCAGCATCTAATTTGTGTCAATTAAATCTTGGACAACTCTCTTTAAATGCCAGCATTTCTCGATATCAGGGCCGGGCATATCAGAACAATACGCACACCTTAAAGAATAATCGAGATTCCTCGGCGGTGGATTTGAATGCCTTCCTTGAATTGGGCTTAAAACCTTCAACTTTCTCAACATATCAAAGAAACTAGCATATGACTCCCCAAGAGGTTTGAATTTATTTTTGACCGCCTTCTCTTTCCTATACTCTGGCCTAGGTTGAAAAATAGGTCTGGAAGGGTTTTGGTAATTTGGTGGAGCGAATGGGCGATTTTGTGGAGCTTGTGCGCGCCAATGCGGGTAAGAAGGGGTTTGGGCATATGGTTGTGCGCTATATACTGGGTACAGGGGTGGTGGAATGGAATATAAAGGGTTTTGTGGAGGGTACTAATGGTGGGAAGGAATATATGGAGCTTGGGTGTAGACTTGGGCTTGGGATTGGGGATAGGGGCGAGGTGGTCTTTTGTGATAGGAATGGGTTCGGTCTACGACAGTCGCCACGTCTTCTTTCTTCTTCTTACCTCCGAATGTGCCAGATCCACCTTAAATCGCTTGTGTGGTGGCTTTTAATGCGGCAAAACTCACTATTCGGCCGGTCTTAATTCCGTCCTCTATCATCTCCCCAATCTTGAGGACTTCCATAAAAATTTTCCCATTGTCGGAAGTAAATGCTAAAAATAGGTCTCATCCTGCGCCTGAATGAAAACTTCTACCAACTTACTTTCTTTCATTGGAGGCTTTACCCTAGCGGCCTGTTCACGCCACCTTATCGCGTATTCCCTAAAACCTTCAGTGCTCTTTTTCTTCATGTTGACCAAGGATTTTTTGTACGGAATCAAGTCGATGTTGTACTGAAAATGTTGAACAAATTCAGAAGCCAAATCATCCCAGCTGTTCCATTTAACGATATCTCGATCGATGAAGCATTCTGAGGCCAGATCTGAAAGACTCTCGCCAAAGAAGGCCATGAGCAGTTCTTCTTTTCCTCCTGCAGCCCTCAACTGGTTGCAGTAACGTCTTAAGTGTGCAACGGGATCACCATGTCCTGCATACTTCTCGAACTTAGGTATCTTAAAACCGGGGGGCAGGTTGATGTCTGGGAACATGCACAGATCTTTATAGGAAACACTTCTATAATCTCCGGTTCCTTGCAAATTCCTCATAGCTTTTTCTAAACTTTTCAATTTTCGGGCTATGATATCCTGTTCCTCTGCTGCGACAGGTTTCTCCGTATCAAATGGAAATGCAGGAGGTTGAGTGTACCCATACGGTTCATTAATTTGCAAGGTAGGCTCCGGGGCAAAATACTGATTATCAGTAACCTTCAGTACTGGCTCACTGACATACCTAGGAAGCCTCATTCCGGGACGCACAATATATATGGGAGTTTCTTATGGCGGCGGAGCCACGAACACCGGTGTGGTCGGTGGCACTGGCTGAGCAGCGGGTCTTGATTGGGGAGCTACCAAGGGCACACCAGAACTGCCAGGATAATAATGTTGCGGAGTGAATCCGCCTACTCAGGTGACTCAGTAGGAGCAGAGAATTGCGCCTGAGAGAGCGGTGGGCAGTTAGAGATATTCCCAAGACCTTTAGGGAGCGGAGGAGGAGGTATTCCGCTGGCCCATGCCCAGTGTAAATCTATCAATTGTTGCCTGAGCCTTACTACCTCATCATTGTGTTCAGAACTTTCTTCCCTGTGATCCTGATCCGGGTCAATGAGCGAATTTTCAATCTCCCTGCTAGCCATAGAGAGCTTTGCTTTGGATCTAGTGAAGTATGAGTGACTAGCCAGAGTGCTGCAAACCTACCACTGTAATCTGAAAGAACATGCTCATCAAAAGACGACATCCGCTAGGATTAGGGCACATAACAAGCATGGGAATCACATTGGTAAAATTGTCCTAAATTCATGTTCATTTCTACCAGCTTTTGAGGGTAGCGAGGTCATTTTAACATCATCCTGATTTTTGTCTACACTTTTTTTTTCTTTTTTTAATCTACACCTATTATTATTATTATTATTATTTATTTATTTTTCTCTCTTTTTTTTTTGTCTCTCTTTTCTTCGTATCAATCTCTGTTCTTTTTCTCACGTTATCTACCTTTATTTTATCATTCTTTATGGCTTTTGTTTTTCCTTAAAATAATGAAAAACAACAAAACAAAATGATTAGATCGAACCCAAAAGTAGGTTGCCTACGTATCATGTTGTACATGAATCAGATCTTGCATAGTTCGGGCAGTTTTGCCAAAATGGCCAATTAAACCTTTTCCTTTCTTTTTTCTTTTCTTGAAACTTTAAAAAGAGAAGAAAATAACAAATTGTCAAAAGAATACTCTTTTTGCATTTTCACGTTTAAAATTCCTATACAAAATGAAACCTACGATTACCAAAGATTTTTTTTTTTTTTTGGATTTTTAATTTTGAATTTCATATGAAAAAGAAACTTGAACCTATTAAAGAAAAATCTTTTTGTAGTTTTCTTTTAAAGATGTATATGAAACACTTACTCTAAATAAAGAGTGAAGAAAATCTTTTTGAATTTTTGAAATAAGATCAACCAAAAATGAAACCTACGACTATTGAGGAAAATCACTTTATATATATATATATATATATATATATTTGTATTTTTCTTTTCAAGATATGTATGAAACACCTACTCTAAATAAAGAGTGAAGAAAATCTTTTTGAATTTTTTAAATAAGATCCCCGAACCCACAATAGGTTGCCTACGTATCTCTCTCCCGAGAGAGGAGAATCAGGGGTGCGTAGTTCGTCCAGATTGGACAATTAATGATTAACTAATAAATTGACCCTAACTTAAAAGGCACAACCAAAAATAAACGAATAAAAACTTTTTGGATTTTCAACTAGATACTTTAACTAAGATTGACACCATCAATTATGGAAAAAAATCTTTTTGGTATTTTTGCTTTTGACAAATAAGTAGAAAAGACAAACAAAAATCTTTTTTTTTTTTTTTGAGGTTTTTGGATCGTGAAGAACAAAAGCCATAAAGAACTTCTGAAATAAACTACGACACTCCTTTTGATTCATTCTTTTGACTCACTTTTTTTTTCTTCTTTTTTTTCCTTTTTTTTGTTTTTTACCTACGCACCTTACTCCTAAAAAATATTTTTTTTTTCAAATCAGTCCATCAAATGACCACGTTACCCTTAAAGATGCAACAGTTAGCACGTAGGGATGCTTTAGAGCTGAGTCTCCTACAAAGGGCCATGTGGGTCCCGCTAGGTCTCCGCATGATGCACATAAGCATGACCTAAAGGCTGACCTACGTTGTGGTTCACTAACAAGGCTGTTCGGGGGAGCATATGGTCGATAGTGGCTGCTTTTCTTTCCATCTACTCCATAACACCGACGGCTCCCCCCTAAAATAAGGGTGACTCAACTAGAGGCTGTGTACAACACGTGTACTACGGACTTATTGAAGAAAGAAGGCCGGGGGGCGGACTCATGATGACAGATATAAAGCGGTAACACATAGGATAAATACTATAAACAAAGAGCACGAAAACGCACAAAAGTGAAAATAATAACACAAACAATAATAAAAAACAATGCTTATACACTCGTAATGCCAAACAAAGCCGATACGACTAAAAAAATAAGCTCGAATTTTGAAATACTCCCCAGCAGAGTCGCCAAAAGCTGTCACACCCCTTTTTTACGTACTCCAAAAAAAGTTCGTTTTAAGTCCGAAAAGGTTTTATTATTTAAGTGACAAGAAATGAAAATTTGTTTCGGAAAAGAATTATTTATATTTTTTATTCAGAGTCGCCACTTGGCATAATCCGGTGTGCCAAGTCACCTTTAGAAAATCCTTTTCGAAACCATTTGACCCTTAAAATGGTTTGCGAACAGAGATTCCGGCTAAGGAATTCTGTTGACCGAGGGGAAGGTGTTAGGCACCCCTCGATCCCGTGGTTCAACCACGGTCGCTTAGCAGAGCGTATCGGCTAAATTGACGTTACAAATGCATAAACCACACAAAAGAATGCAAAATAATAAAACAATAACAAAACAAAACAAAAATATAAAGTCCAGTCCAATTATTACAACCCAAAATAAAAATACTGAAATAACCTACACTAGTCCTAAACCATGCTTTACCCGATGCCTCGGGACTTGATCACGAGCATCCTTAGCGTACAAAATTCTTCGGGGCATTCCCCGGTGAGTAAATATAAATTACTTCGGGGCATTCCCCGGTTAAATAAATACACTTTCCAAATACGATAAACAAAACATTCAACAAATATTCGAATCATTCTCACATTACACCAATCCTAAACTTGCCTACCCGAACTTACTGTTTGCTTACCCGCTCAACAACATATCGCATTCAACATCAACAATGTATCAAAAATATCATAATATTCACCTTTATCAATTTTCGATTCCCGTCCCCAAATCAACAAGTTTAATCCTCAAGCCATGGTTAACAAATTTTCCGATTATCAAACCACTTTTCAAAAATCTAAAATCAACTTCAAACATATACATCCAACGAAGACTCGAACTTAGGCATACAAGTCATCCACACCAACAATTAATATTTTGCTTAAAATATTCAAAGCCACACCACAAACTTATGACATTAACCAATTTTGAGATAAAAGAGTAAAGTCAAGAGATGGACCTTCGAAGAACAAATTTGTTGATAATAATAATGTTTAAGAGAACCCGGACTTGGAATCCCGAATAGAGAACCTCAACGGCGAACCAAATCCAAACTCGGTAGCACCAAAATGGATACTCCAAACTGATCACGATGAACCGATCGAGACAAAACAGAAAAAAAATCCTTGAACCAATATGAAGACCGATGAACGAACATAGAAAATGGCAACAAAACAACCGAACCCGCACTCGAAACTAACGCAAAAATCGATTCAAAACAAGGTCAATTTCGGTAAGAATTTGCTACTGGTTCATGTTTTTCAGCGATGGTGTAATAAAGAAAACTGGAGGTACTTTTCCGGTGGCGATTCTAGTAAAGCTTTCGCCGGAAAAATAGTACCCTCACTATTTTCCTCACTCCGATCAACTCTCTCTCTCAATCTCCTCTGTTTTTGATATCTCTCTCGAACCCGTAACTGAATCGCAACTGGGTTGCCGTTGGAAACTCACCGGAGCTCCAAATTAGTGTAGACTCACCGGAACAGTGACCAAAAAACAACTAAACGGTCGGATTCCGTCTAAATCTCATCCAGAAATCGAAGGAAAATAAAGAGATTTGGGCGATTACGAGACTGATTCGAACAACTGATGCTGAAACTGAGTCCGACACTTAGGTCGCTGGAAAAAGCTTGAACGGAAATTTAATTTCTCGCCGATTTCCCTATTCCTTCGCCGGGTTCCGTCAAACGCCCTCCATTTTTCGTTTCTCCTTACTGAGTGTGTGTGTGCAAGTGTTTTCCAACTAGAGCAAGTGTGTGTGTATGTTAATCGTCAGGTCTGTGTGTTAATGGTGTGTGGTTAAGAAGATGATGGAAATGGAAGAAGAAAAAAAATATTTTGGGGATCTGCTCTCTGAATTAAGTCCTCGAAGAAGAAAAGAAAAAGGAATGTTCATCTTTTTTTTCTTTTTTTTTGGTTACTGATCCCTTTTTTTGTGAGAGTATGTGTGTATATATTAAGGTGAGGATGGGGTAGTGGTGAGGTAGGTGGGGTTATGTGGGGTAGGGGGTAGGGTGTGAGGTGTTTCTTTTTGGTTGGATAGGATAAGGATTAGGTGTTGTTTTTTTATTGGGTGGGTTGTTAGAATATTAGGATAAAACAAAATTAGTTAGGGGTTGTTATTTTTGTCATTTTGTGGAGGGATTATCACATGGGTGAGGGTACACGGTAGGATAGGGTAAACAATAGGTAAACACGACATCGGAGAGTGACGAAATTAGGTGTCTACACACGGTAGGATAAGGTAAACAATAGGTAAAAATGATATCGGGGAGGGACGAAATTAGGTGTCTACAGTAGTGAAGTATGATGTTGCATATATAATGTAGAAGTATGCCCAAGGTGATCTGAGGTTGCGGTATTTTCTAAGACTATTACACGTTTTGTGTGACGAGTGGTACTGTTGAGTTGCTAGGTCGAGAAAGACTAGTTAGATGGTATATGGTATTCTAAATAGCCATGTTAAGGAGTTTTGATTGATAGTGTTGAGCCTTTTTATATGATCTTGATTCTCATAGTAGAGAGATGTAAGTTTGGAGTCACGATATTGGTAGGCTATGTCGGAAGTAGTATGATTCATTGAAGGCTTGGTGATATCCATGTTGAGTGCTAGATTCTAAGTTTGAGTTTTTGAAGGTTGAACTAATAGAAATAAGAGTTAAAGAACTAGAGGGTGTTTACTCCGACTATGGGGATACCCATGAAGACCCGAAGTTAGTAAGTGTGCAAGTATTATATGGTGACTATTGGGTCTATAGAATGATAAAGTATATCTCAGAAGGTAGTATTAATAGTGGGTTTTCCACTTTCAGGTGTAGTCATTCGGGTTAAGTGCCATGATATGCGTGTATAGTAGTTTTCCAGACCCCAGAGTGAAGTGAGTGTACTTCAGTTTAGAGTCTAGTACGGGATCTCCCAAACTTAATATGATGACTTGAAGCTAAGAGGGATATGATAGAGCGAATAACCAAGTCAGGCTTTTAGATTCTAGTAGTGATATCAGTATGACACAGAACATCAGAAGGGAAGAGTGAGGCTCAACCCATTTAAGTCTCAGTTATCCTAATACCTACTCATACCTCACATTTCAGTTCCATGATCATAGTTCATGTTCATGTATATGATAGAAAATCACGTGCTATTCCAGATTCCTAAATGAGGAACTTCAGTTCATTCAGCCGTCGGAATCACATTCCATATGTTATGAACTCTAAATTGAGGTCATGTAGCTCATGCCTCATGTATTCACGCTTTATAGTGTGCTCAGTTCCCATAATTCATGCTATAGTCTTTACGATAGGTGGAATATAGTTCATAGCCATGTATACCACAATTCAGATTTTTTTTTCTTTGATAAATCCCGGATGTTGATTTGCTATTCCCCAGGCCTCAGTTAAGTTTCAAGTTTCATATAACATCTTTCCATGCTTCAAGATCTTATGTTCTAATCTTTAGTGACTCCTCTTTATGTGATGGTAGTGGTGATGAGTAAATGTTTCTAGTTGGTGGAAGATCATAGTATGCTTATTTTACATAAGGCCATAAGTGCAAAGTAGGGTTGGGGCCAAGTCTTTCATGTATGTGATGGTTAGCTGAAAGGTGTGTGTGTGTATGTTCTTGGGGTAGAGTGTGGGAGCTATATCGATATATGGTTAGTAAAATATGTGAAGTGTGTCTTTATGAGTGTTTACTTTGAAGTTCATGTGTGGTTATAGAGATAGGCTTGAATGACATGTTGGAATTTTTGTTAAGGAACGCTATATGCGCTAGCGACTTCGTAGTAATAGTTCAGAGTTAGCCATTGAAGTGGTAAGGCATGATAGGCTTAGGGAGTGATCTTTTAAGAGATATCGAAGGTGGAATCTTATGGTTTAGACTTGTATCGTGGAGTGGCATGTAGTATTTTGCGAGTTGGAGTTAGGCCTGATCACGGTGAAGAGGATTTAAGTTACTATAGACATTAGTAGAAAGATTTATAAATGCAAATATGAGAACAAATAAGTTGGATCGAGTGAATGTGGTATCTACGGGTAATAGTACAGTTAAGGAAGTATTCGAGGAGTGTGCTAATCTTTAAAGTAAGAAGTCGCATTGACTAAGGCCTGGAAATTCTATCCTAATTTATGAGTTATATGTCTATATTCCAGACTGTAGAGTAGTGTAAATATTGTGATTTCCCTCAGTTGGACGTCTTATGTAATCCATACCCAAGATTTGTGGTTTCCTATTACTGCTAGAACTTCTTTAGAGAGACTGTTGAAGAGATACTCCAGTTGAGTATAAGTGTCTGGTATAATTCAGTCTATAATTCAGTTTAACAGTCGGGCAGACAAGTTACTATGGTTTTTCCATCTTTTCACCCAGTCCTACTATCCGAAGTCTCATGCGTACGGCCATTCCCAAGAGATAATCTATTCCATCCATATAAATTGTGAGTTCAGTTCATTCCAAGCATCATGTTTCAGATTCAGCTATCTATTCATGACTCGGTGCATAAGAGTTCAACGTATAATCTCAAAAATTTTAAAGTATTTCAGCTCAGATAGTGTAATACCCTTGTACGATCTAAGTCTTGATGTCTTATGATTCATACTTGCATAAGTTACCACTTCCTAATTTCAATATGTATGATTGGATCATGAATATTTCAAGGGAATCCTAAATTTTCAGCACAAATCAGCTTCTTGAAGCAAGAAAAGTCAAGTCAGTTCAGAAGTCAGTTTCATTATAGAAGTTTAAATATTTCAGATCAGTTATGTCCTTTCTTAGAAGGCACATCATGTCCACGTTATTCCATACCTTTAAGCTTCAACAAGTTCCTACCCATCATTCGGGGACGAATGATCCCAAGGGGGGAGATAACGTAACACCCCGCATTTCGGACGAGAACGAAAATCGTCATTTCCTTCATGAATGTCAAATTTAGGTTGACCATGAATGTACATGTGAATCTTAATGATGCATTTTTTCAACATATCACATGATAGGTGAACGGGCCCTTATTCACCTTTTTTAATATTCAGATTTAAAGGGATCCAAGCCCAATATTAGTTGGTCCAACCAACTTGTCATGAGAACAAACGACATAAATAATTCTGGAAAAATCTTCTAGTTCTTCAATACATGCACATCTTCGAGATGTCACAATCGTTAATATCAATTTATGAACTTTTATTCTAGTAAACTCCAAGTTTACCATGACATGTACTTTTTCTTTAGTAAATTTCAGATTTACTATTACATGAATAAATTTTAGATTTACTACTTCAGAAGTAGATTTCAAAATTATTCAACCTCTTTCGGAGGTGAGTTGTGATACAATCACAATCAAGTGCACGTTTGCATTAATAAGTTTTTCATTCCCCAGGAATGGAATATAATCGTGCCTTAAGTCTATCAAATTATGATAGCTTATAACCTCTTTCAAGATTTTGCTACTTCAGAAGCAAATCGAGGCATACATATAATGTAGAGAATTTTTCTCTAGCATATCTTATAATCATATAAGTGTGTGAAAATATCATCACTTTTGATGATCATTATCATATTGTCCCTCCACGCATATATTCGTGCATTCAATCACTTGTTTTCTTTCAGACATATTATGCACTGCTACCACATACACTTCAAGAATGAAGTAAGTTGTCATATTTCAGACTTATCATATATTGCTACCACATTCAGTTCATGGAATGGAGCATATTCAATGGGTCGAATTTCATGACTTTTCATCAAATACCCATTATTTTGCCTTAGCCATCATAGTATCATCAATATGGTGTATTGAGATTCAAACTCAACATCTTATCCGTATAAAGGTGTCTTAGGCATGGATCGATGGGACTTGAACCCAACATATTATCATCCTTTTTGATAATATTGTTCTTGAGAAATAAATTTAAAATATAAATGGTTCCAAACCATTTATTTTTCCTCAAATCCAATAATAATTATATTAGTAGTAGCAAAAGAAAGATAACATAAAGAATTACTAACCTTGAAATCCTTCAGATTTATAATCTCACCTTGTTTGGCAGAGTCTCGTGCTGATTTACTAGCGAAAGATTTTCTCCATCTATGGAGTCTATGCATATATTACAAATATTTCTTTTTAAACTTTTTTAACATAAGCGAAAGTTAGGATTAGAACTGTCAATACGGGTCGGCCCAGCCCATTCGGGCTAGCCCACACGGGCTTTGAGTTTGACGGGTCAGGCCGGGCTGGCCCATCAAAATGATGATCCAAAAAACACCTAGCCCACACCATTACTCTGTGGGCAGGACTTTTAAAAAAATAATATTTTATAATTTAATTTTAGAATATTAATAAACATAAATATTATCAGACAATATTACATAGTGTTAATACTTGTTAATCAAGTCTCCAACTGTAACGACCCATTTCGTTGTTACTAAATTATTTTTAATAAATTCATGATTTTTCATTACTCAATATTGACTTGGGTCCAAAATATCCAATATTTTATTTATATATGTCACCTCAAACTTTTCAGCGAAGATTTTAGCCTTCGGATGTGTCTAGATAGACTCAATCCAGATGAATTTAATTATTCATGAGTATTATTATCGATAATTTAGTTTGAAAGTTCATTAGGTATGAATTAAGGTCGTACAATATCCCTAACACAAAGTTAAGTTTAAAACTTTCTTTCCGATACAATTTCGATATGGGTTTCTATTAGGGTCAACTTTGAATGACCATATCTCATATAATATAAGGAGTTTGGGGTCCCAAAACCTATCAAATTAAAGATCTATGAGTCCTCTTTCCAACTCAACAAATCGTCCCACAATCTGAATTCTGAGTAAAAGGTTATGACTGCCTTACTGAGCACTGTCCGGGCTGAAATGGGATTTCGCTATAGCAAAAATTCTGGTTGTATTTAAATCAGCTTCAGCCGTATTTTAGGCCTAAAACCCCCAAATTTCATTCCCCAATCCTAGAGAGCTGATTTTCCAAAGCTTAAGGTGAAATTCTTTCGTTGAGGTAAGTTTTTTCATTATTTTCTTCGTCTTTTAATCCTTTAATAACTTAGAATTCTTAGAAAGACCTTTAATGGTGGAATTCTTTTGGGATTACTCATGGATGTTTTTACTATGACGTAGAGATGATTCTAAACTATAAATTTAAAGATTCCTAACATGAATTCCATAAACTAGATTATGAATTTTGATGATTAGCAACCTTGAATTCCGTAAAGATAAGGCCTTTAGTATAAAAACTTCATAAATGAAGATGGGTTAAGCTTGAAAGAGCTAATTAATGATTAATTGAACTTGGGGGTGATATAGACCTTGAGAACAGAGATTTCGGTTAAGGAATTCTGTTGATCGAGGGAAAGGTGTTAGGCATCTCTCGGTCCCGTGGTTCGACCACGGTCGCTTGGTGGAGCGTATCGGCTAATTTGACATTATGAATATATAAACCACACCAAACCACACAAAACAATCAATCAATCAAACAAACAAAACAAATCCAAAATTATAGTGTCCAGTCCGATTATCACAATCCCGAAATAGAAAAGTGCGAAAATATAAACCTACTCTATTCTATGCTAATTCTAAACTACACTCCATTGCTTTCTCCACCCGATGTTCCGGGCCTTGATCGTGCGTCGTCTTCAAGTACATGATACTTCGGGGCATTCCCCGGATAAATCAATACAAATCCTCCGGGGCATTCTCCGGCCAAATAAATACAATAGATCCCAATGCATAAATCAAAACCATTCCACAAACACACAAATCGAATATTCCATCAATCCACAATCCCTTAATTTGCCTACCCGACCTATGTTGCCTATCAAGCTTTTGATTTAAAATGATTCTATCAAATTCATGCTTAATCCAAATTAAATAAAACGACAACGGTCCAGAGTTCAACTAGATTCAACTTTTAACAACTTCTTATTACCACCCCAAAATTCTCTTTTCTATCAATAGCACAGTTAAAACTAAACAAATTTGTTCCTCATATCCTTAAAATCATATCAACAATCACATGATCATAACATCAACGACATCAACAAAACATCCAACAATCAGAATAGACCAACACATAGTCATAGCCAATTCAAACAACCAAGACGAAGAAAAGGAAATGAGTTTAAGAAATAGACCTCAATAGAACTTGTTGTCGTCGTTGGTAATAAAGAAGACCAAAATACCCAAATGGAGAACCTCGACAGAAAACCTCAAGCCGAACTCGAATCCACCTCTGTGTCACAAATCAAAACTCGCTACGGACCTCAACAAAATGATTGAGATAATCGGCGCTACGAACCCACAACAGAAAACCCTAAAGCAGAATTCCTATACCCAAGACTGCGTGTAAACTAGACCCCAAGCTCAATCAATTTCGACAAAACATAAACTCACATCGAGTAGGTGATGACGATCGGTGTTCTTTAACCGGTTGGGACACCCTCCAGCCGGATTCGATCAGAATAGAATGAGACCGCTCGAGTTACGTCGCTCCGGCGAGCTCAGACAACGACGAAAACCACAAAAAAAAGACTAGACTCCGACTGCTCTCAAGCGACACTCGTCGGAGCAGTTCCCTGTTCCCCAATTCCCTCTTTCGCCCTCTCTCGTCTTACTATATCTCTATCTGATCGTGTGGGATTTAGTGATTATGCGAAGGAAAAAAAAGAAACAAAAACCAAGTTCAAAAAAATGGTCATCCCCTGTATTTTTGTGATCTGTGAGAGGAAAAAAAAATGAAGTAGAAAAAGCCCCCCAATATATGTGTATGCTGTGTAAGTATGGTTGTGCAAATCAGGCCATAAAAATGGTTGTGGAGGTGTGTATGAGAATCGAGGAGTGTGTGCTTCTATGGAGTGAAAAAAATGGAAGCCCCTCTATCAATTTGGAAGGATAAATATGAAAAAGGAATCCCCCTCTATATGTATTAGTGTAGGTATATAAAGAAAAAGGGAAACTTTCCCCTCTCTTCAATCACATGGGCCCCTTTGTTATATATGATGGAAAAAAATGAGTACTCCCTTCCTGGAAGGTTCCTCTTATTTTTGTTTTTAGTCCATGTTTCTTTCTTTGTGGACAAAAAAAGGAAAGGGGGGGGGGGGGGGTGGAGGGTCACGTGGAGGATAGGGTAGGTGAGGGTAGGGGTATGGGGTAGGGTAGGTTGTTAGGATGAGGTGTAAAGTTAGTTAGGGGTTTGTTTAAAGTTGTTATTTTTTTTTGTATTTTGTGAGCGTATAATAACATGGATAAGGGTACACGGTAGGATAAGGTAAAATTGGGTAAATTAATCTTTCGGAGGGACAAAATTACGTGTCTACATCATGCCCCCTTTGAATGTAAACACGCAGTGTTTTCAGGCAAAGAAGTAAACAACGAGACCAAATTTTGACCCGACCATTATTTAAGGAAAGAAACAGAAGGAAGAAGAGCAACCGGATCTTGACTTAGGACATCCTACCTACCTAAGTTATGAAGGAATCAATTGACACGCATCTCAAAGGATTGAAAGGAAACAAACTATACCGAGTTGGAGAGTTGAGTGAGGTTCCATCGAGGTTCCGTTCTGCGGCTCTGTCATTACATCAAAAATGAAAATTACAAGTTTAAACATAAATGAAATTACAAAATCCTATCTATACATCTTCTGTTAGACTCCTAACTTAAGTTTCATCACCCTATTCTTCAGGCGGGCTCCTGACTTGCAATTTCATCACTTGTTTCTTGGTCTTCAATTGCTTCACTTTGTTTCTTAACTTTCCATTTATTCTCCCTGTGCTTCGGGCGGGCTTCTGACTTGCCATTTAATCACCCTGTTCTTTAGGAGGGCTCCTGACTTTCAATTTCATCACCCTATTCTTTAGGCGGGCTCCTGAATTTCAATTTCATCACCCTATTCTTCAGGCGGGCTCCTGAAACCAAAATCAAAACTAGAACGAAAATTAAACAAAATCAAAACTAGAACTAAAACTATCCCACACAAAGATTATCATAAGGCAATATTTCATTTTTGAAAGCGTGGTCGCATTTTTCAGGAGGGATCCGAACAGAAAGTAAAATCCCATTTTTCAGGAGGGTCCTAAACAGAAAGTAAAATTCCTTTTTCCAGGAGGGTCCTGAACAAAAAGTAAAATCCCATTTTTCAGGAGGGTCCTGAACAGAAAGTAAAATCCCATTTTTCAGAAGGGTCCTGATCAGAAAGAAAAATCCTATTTTTCAGGAGGGTCCTGGATAGAAAGTAAAATCCTATTTTTCAGGAGGGTCCTGAACAGAAAGTAAAATCTCATTTTTCAGGAGGGTCCTGAACATAAAGTAAAATCCCATTTTCCAGGAGGGTCCTGAACATAAAGTAAAATCCCATTTTTCATGAGGGTCTTGAACTGAAAGTAAAATCTCATTTTTCAGGAGGGTCCTGAACAGAAAGTAAAATCCCATTTTTTCAAGAGGGTCATGAACATAAAGTAAAATCCCATTTTTCAGGAGGGTCCTGAACAGAAAGTAAATTCCCATTTTTCAGGAGGGTCCTGAACAAAAAGTAAAATCGCATTTTTCAGGAAATCCCATTTTTTAGGAGGGTCCTGAACTGAAAGTAAATTCTCATTTTCCAGGAGGGTCCTGAACATAAGTAAAATCCCATTTTTCAGGAGGGTCCTGAACATAAAGTAAATTCCCATTTTTTCAGGAGGGTCCTGAACTGAAAGTAAATTCCCATTTTCCAGGAGGGTCCTGAATATTAGTAAAATCCCATTTTTCAGGAGGGTCCTGAACAGAAAGTAAAATTCCATTTTTAGGAGGGTCCTGAATAGAAGGTAAAGTCCCATTTTTCAGGAGGGTCCTGAACTGAAAGTAAAATCCCATTTTTCAGGAGGGTCCTAAACAGAAAGTAAAATCCCATTTTCCAGGAGGGTCCTGAATAGAAAGTAAAATCCCATTTTTCAGGAGGGTCCTGAACAGAAAGTAAAACCCCATGGATGTGCATTTTCAATTGTAGATGAATTAAGTGAAGCGAATTCGCCCCTATTTCAACAAAGAAAGATTGTCAGTTAAAAACTTAGAGGTGGTTTGCAGCTCTTGGCTTGTCAGGTATCTGCCCCGGCACTCGTTCCTTTCATCTTTGATCCAAATCACTGACACTTTCCCTTTCTTGACGCATCATTGACCCAGATCCAGATTGAGGGAAATGAGTTCTGACTCGAACAATGGGTTTCCATTTTACCATGCCTATGATGTGCACCCTTTTCCCTAAATCTGAATGTTTCCACGTATCCAACATCCTGTTGGTTGATAGACTTCCTTTTATTCGTGTTGAATTACGATCATATTTCTTTCATATGCTAGTCCTTGGCTTTTCCTCATATAATTGGAAAGACTGGTAATAAATTTTGAAATCCTTTCTCGTTTGTTTTGACACAGACTTGACTTAAAATGTAAAGAAATAATGGTGACTTTTATTTTGATAAATGACATAAAAAGGAAAAAAGCATGAATATGTAAATGAAAGAAAAGGTCAATGTCCCATATTCAAAAAGGAAACTTATCTGAATACGGCAACCAACTCCAATGAGTATGACATGCATTTTGGATTAAGCTGCCTGATCTTCCTATCCAAACTCCCCATTTGTTGTTGAGTTCGTGCCTTTGCCGCTGAGCCGCTTCTTCAAATCCATTGGACTCATACATCACATTCAATTGACGACATCTTAAAAGACTTTCGCCAACAAATCTCTTTCTTTTCACTTTTCACTTTTCTCTTGAACTCGCCATCGCCTTACGGTGCCCGTGAGGATTTTCACCAATAAGACTCTCTCATTTTTATTTCTCTCCACTCACCATCGCCTTATGGTTCCTACGAGGGTTTTCACCAATAAGACTCTCTCATTTTCATTTCTCTCAACTCACCATCGCCTTATGATGCCCGAGGGGGTTTTCACCAATAAAACTCTCATTTTGTATTTCTTTCCTGATTTCTTATGCTGAGGGAGACAAGTGGTACCTTACCATGTATCATCATATCCATTGCATGCTTAGCCTTAAAATTATAAAAAATTGATCTGAAGGACTTTCTTTGGTTGTAGCTTGGCTTTCGAATAAGGTTAGAAAAGGATGGCAAGAGGTTCAAACGGAACTTGAAGTGGGGGTGGGACTTACAACTTTTGGAATTGACTCAAAAAACATATTAATTCATGCCCCAATTTTTGTTGACTGGGTGACTCTAAAATCTTTATTTGGTTGGACCGAGCCTGAAATAGGGCAGCCTACGTATCTCACTCCCGAGAGAGGAGAATCAGGTCGCACGTAGTTCCATAGCTTGTTCTTTGTTTTGATTTGATTTTTGATGATTTTTTTTCAAACTCTTTCTTTTATTCTTATTTTCTTGGCATTTATCTTTGACTCTATTTTGATTCCAAAAGAGGGATATGAAAGAAAAAATAAAACGAAGCTCAAACGGGTAAACAAAGGATGACACAATGTTTGGATAGAAGAATAAAATGCCTTCATCATATCAATCTTCAAAAATGCAAGTACTAAACATGCAATAAAATCAACAAAGGATAAAATATCATACATAATATCTTTTGACCGCATCAACATTGATAGCCATTTCTGCCATTTTGCCTTCAATATCTGTCAAATATAAGGCTCTATTGGGCAACACTTTCTTCACAACGAAGGGACCTTGCCAGTTAGGGGAGAACTTGCCTTTCGCTTCAACCTGGTGAGGAAGGATACGTCTCAATACCAACTGACCAACATCAAAATTCCTGGAATGGACCTTTTTGTTATACGCTCGAGCCATCCTCCTCTGATACAACTGGCCATGACACACAGATGTTAGCCTTTTTTCCTCAATCAAACTCAAATGTTCCAGTCAGGTTTTGACCCATTTGTCATCATCAATCTCTGCTTCTACAATGACTCGAAGAGAGGGAATTTCAACTTCTGTAGGGATGACTGCTTCTGTGCCATACACCAATAAATATGGAGTTATCCCTGTTGATGTGCGAACAGTGGTGCGATAAACTAGCAATGCAAATGACAACTTTTCATGCCACTATCTATACCCTTGTACCATTTTTCACAGTATCTTTTTTATATTCTTATTGGCGGCTTCTACAACACCATTGGCCTTTGGGCGATATGGAGTAGAATTTTGATGTGTGATCTTAAACTGTTGACACACTTCTTGCATCAAATGACTATTGAGATTGGCAGTATTGTCTGTAATGATCATCTTAGGAATTCCAAACCTACATATGATGTTGGCATGAACAAAATCTACCACAACCTTCTTTGTCACTGACTTGAAAGTTACTGCTTCTACCCACTTTGTGAAGTAATCAATGGCTACCAAAATGAATCTATGTCCATTTGATGCCTTCGGCTCAATCGGTCCAATCACATCCATTCCCCATGCCACAAACAGCCATGGAGCGGCCATTTCATGCAACTCAGCAGGAGGAGAATGTATCAGATCACCGTGTACCTGACATTGATGACACTTTTGAACAAATCGAATAGAATCCCTCTCCATAGTAAGCCAGTAATAACCTACTCGAAGAATCTTCTTTGATAAGACATGACCGTTCATATGCGACCCGCATACTCTAGAGTGTATTTCACCCATGATTACCGATGCTTCTCTTGCATCTACACACCTCAAAAGTCCCAGATTTGGGGTTCTCTTATATAAGATCTCCCCACTTAAGAAAAATCCACTAGCCAAATGCCTAATAGTCCTCTTTTGATCGTTGGTGGCATATGTTAGGTATTCTCCTGACTGAATGTATCGCTTGATATCTAAGAACCAGGGTTCTCCATCGAGCTCTTCTTCAACCGCATTACAGTAAGCATGCTGATCACGACTCTGTATATGCACAGGATCGATGTAGGCTTTATCAGGATGTTGGAGCATAGAAGACAGAGTGGCTAAAGCATCAGCAATTTCATTATGAATCCTTGGAATATGCCTAAATTTTACTAACACAAACCATTGACATAACTCTTGCAAGCATTGTCAATATGGGATGAGCTTCAAATCTCGCGTCTCCCAATCTCCTTGAATTTGATGGATGAGCAAATCCAAATCCCCCAACACCAATAATTCCTGGACTCCCATATCAACAGCTAATCTCAAACCAAGAATTCAAGCTTCATACTCTTCCATGTTGTTAGTACAGTAAAATCGAAGTTATGTTATTACCGAGAAATGCTGTCCCGATTCAGCAAGATGATCTTCCAAGGCTTGGGCTTTCATGGCGGTTCGAGTCACATATACAATGTCAAACTCGGTAAGCAATATTTTCCACTTTGCCAATCAATCCGTCGGCATAGGCTTCTAAAAGATATACTTCAAAGGATCCATGCGGGAGATGAGATAAGTAGTATAGGATGAGAGATAATGCTTCAACTTCTATGCTACCCAAGTTAGGGCACAACACGTCCTTTCAAGAAGAGTATACCTGGCCTCATATGCGGTGAACTTCTTGCTAAGATAATAAATAACCTGCTCCTTTTTGCCTGTGACATCATGTTGACCCAGGACACAATCGAAAGAATTTTCCATGACTGATAAATACAAGATCAAAGGCCTACCAGGCTCTTGTAGAACCAGCACGGGCGGATTTGATAAATATCTTTTGATTCTGTCGAACGCTTCCTGACATTCTTCAATCCATCCTACCGCAGCACTCTTTTTCAGCAACTTGAATATGGGCTCACAAGTGGTTGTGAGTTGAGCAATAAACCTGCTAATGTAGTTCAGTCTACCAAGCAAACTCATCACCTCCGTCCTATTCTTAGGCGGGGGAAAATCCTGAATGGTTTTGATTTTTGAGGGATCCAATTCAATCCCTCGACGGCTGACCACAAACCCCAAAAGCTTTCCAGACAAAACTCCACATACAAATTTTGCCGGGTTGAGTTTGAGATTATACCTGCGAAGCTTTTCAAAGAACTTTCTTAAATCTTTAACATAGTCGGCCCTACTTTTTGACTTAATAATCACATCATCCACGTATACCTCAATCTCCTTATGCATCATATCATGAAACATAGTGGTCATGGCTCTCATGTATGTTGCTCCCGCATTATTCAAACCGAACGGCATCACTCGATAATAATAGGTCCCCCATGGTATGATAAAAGATATCTTCTCTGCGTCTTCATCGTTCATAATGATCTGGTGATATCCGACATAACAATCCACAAAAGAGGAAACCTCGTGTTTAGCATAGTTGTCTAACAAAATATGGATGTTGGGCAGTGGAAAATCATCTTTCGGACTTGCTCTGTTCAAATCACGGTAATCAACACATACTCGAATTTTTCCATCTTTCTTTGGTACGGGAACAACATTGGATAACCACATGGGATAACGAGCCACTCGAATTACTTTAGCTTCAAGTTGTTTTATGATTTCCTCTTTTATTTTAATACTTACATTAGTTTTAAACTTCCTCAACTTCTGTTTGACAGGAGGGAATGTAGGATCAGTTGGCAATTTGTGAGCCACTAATTCAGTGCTTAAACCAGGCATATCATCATAAGACCATGCAAAAACATCCTTATAATCAATTAATGCTTGAATCATTCCATCTTTTAGCTATGGAAGAGTATGTACACTGATTTTAGTTTCCCTAACATCTTCTTGATTTCCTAGATTTATTGGCTCAGTCTCATTCAAATTAGGATTCGGTTTGTCTTCGAACTGTTCCAACTCTTTGCTTATTTCTTCTAGTGCTTCTTATTCATCATATCCCCCATCCTGCTTCATTACATCTTGATTATTTTGGATTTTAAGATCAGGCTAAAATTTTGCATGCATGTCATGTCATTAGAAACAACATAAAGAGAACTGTATAAAAAAAGAAAAACAAAATATATTAGACACGAAACAAAAGGGACATTGCATTTCATTAAATAAAAAGATAGAAGGGTTTAAACATAGATGCCAACATAACATAAACAAACTAAAATCCGAATTACAACCCTGAAATAACTCGGATA
The DNA here is from genome assembly GCA_030864215.1 of Capsicum pubescens. Taxonomy (NCBI): domain Eukaryota; kingdom Viridiplantae; phylum Streptophyta; class Magnoliopsida; order Solanales; family Solanaceae; genus Capsicum; species Capsicum pubescens. The sequence goes on from CM061549.1 coordinate 294,251,022, forward strand.
AACAGAAAGAAAAACAAAATAAACTACCAAAACTCCCTCCTGACGGGGAGAGGAGTGACTTCCCAATTATTGAGACGGACAACTGAACCTATGAATTGCATGTCTTCCATACTGGTACCTTCTCCTGTTTCGACCATATCAACTTCAATAAAAAGGTTCTGTCAGTCATCAACCAATTCAACTTCAAATTCCACATGCTTCGTGACACCGCTCTTAAAAAATGATTCACTGAGTAGTGGCATTGGGTGAGGGAGTGACCATGTTTCCTTTTTCCTTCCCTTGGCTTTCTTCAGATCTTCAGCCGTAGGCTCAAATCCCAGACCAAACGTGCCCACGTTCTCACTCGGACATATGGGACGAACTATACCGTGCAGAGACGCTCCTAAACCCTTTCCTGGCTCAAATCCATATTTCCAAAGTTCACTCACCATCATGATAGAATTTGAAGATAATTGCGGTCCCGGTATAACCTGCCATTCAAGGATACGATTCACTGGCACTATATTAAAAATATGATAGACGAATGTCTTCTCTACGTTATTTGCTTTAATAAGAGACAAGGGAGAATCTTCGCAGGCGGACCAATCTCCTTCACCGTGAATAACCACTTCTTGCCTGTCATGCTTAAACTTAATCATTTGGTGCAGTGTAGATGTGATGATAGGCGTATTTACACGCCTAAAGCACCTTAATTTACCCATATTTTAGCTAAGTTTTGAGAACAAAATATACAATTCATGCACTTTTAGTCCTTTTTCCTGTAAGTGAGCTAACAAAAGTGATTAGCAAGTTTTCAGGTATAAACGATGAAGATTCCAGCACTTTATGGATAACTTGACGCCCAAGGAAGCTTCACGAAAGAAGGAAAGCAGCGTTTGGATGCCTATGGACTGAAAGTGATGCATGGATAACTTGTCCCAGGCAAAAACAGCATTTCTAATGACTTTGGGGATCAGCAGTAACTTAGTAGGATTAGGATAAGGATGCAGTAACCTAGTAGGATTAGGATAAGTACCCAGTAGCCTAGTAGGAATAGGATATGGGTGTTATAAATACCCTATGTTGCTGAAGTTTTTATTATTATCTCTCTCCATTCATACAATTCATTCAACTCTTACAATTCACTCATTCATTAATTCAATTCTTTTTCTTTCAACTTCCGCTTCACGTTACAATTGTTAACAGAGAAAAATGCTAACTCGTGGGAAACACCAAGAGGAAAAACGTCACCCTTGTTGTGACGCCACACTCCTCTCCAACGTGAGATCATTCTAGTTTTGATATGATGATGATGTTTATTGTGATCTCCGTTGCGCTCATGAGTAGCTAAACTTCTCTGTTAGGGTTATGGAAGCCTTATGAGATACTATCTGTTGCTACGAGTTTGTGAATTCTTGATACGTATGCTGCTTATATCATTACTCTCTTCATCTTAATTGAATTCTTGTGGTTGCAAACATATAGAATACGCCAGTATAGCATTAACTTGTTCGAAAGAAAAGTTACATGTCTGGAAAAGAGAGAATGACAAGGAAATAGGGCTACTAAACCCTGTTTAAAAGTTAGTGTCGTAACTGGATTAACCTCTTGGAGAATTCGTACCATTAGTATACGCTTTAAGCTCGAAAGAGTTAAAGTGATATAATCCTTGATGGTCGAAAGACGCTAGGATTTACCATAGAATACGAATCTCTATAAGCGCATGCATGTCTGAATTCCGCATAACTCATAGCCAATAGATACGTAGAACTCATAAGGTGGACATAACCCTAACTTACAATTCTCATTGATTAAAACCTACTAAACATTCCGTTTTTATTTGTTACTTTGATACTCTTAATTCACGCTACAATTAAATCCCCCTTTTTCGTAGAATTTTCGATCAACAGTCTACTAATCGTTGCATACTTAGTGACCAAGTATTCCCTGTGGGATTCGACACCCAACCCAGTTGGGTTCTATATTTGACAACGACCGCTTACACTCTTACGAGAGCTGTAGTTTGAGCGTTATCAAGATGCAACCGCCTTGGCCTTGTGGATCCACGACCTTCCCAACAGAAGATTGTAAGAGGAGTCTATATTCAATACTTGAAACCTTATGGCGAACTCAACAGGCCCTATGATCAACATTAGTTCTATTTCGCCAATGGAGTTTGATTTTTCACCATCGAAAGCCCTGACACATACATTGTTGGGCCTGATCCTCCCAGCACCAATATTCAAATTTTGCAAAGTAGAAATAGGGCAGATATTTGCACCTGAACCTCCGTCAATCATAACATGAGTGACATAGAAATCTTCACACTTCACTGTAATGTAAAGGCCCCGGTTATGACCTGTACCTTTAACAGGCAATTCATCGTCAGAAAAGCTGATCCGATTGACCTCAAAGATTTTTCCAACCATTTTCTCAAGATGATTTACTGTAATCTCCCTAGGAACATATGCTTCATTTAATACCTTCAGTAAAATATCACGATGTTCTTTGAAGTGCAACAACAAAGCTAAAAGGGAAATTTGAGCAGGGGTTTTCTTCAACTGGTCTATTATTGAATACTCCGGCAATTTCATCTTTTTCAAAAATTCTTCGGCTTCTTCTTCGGTGATAGGTTTTTTGATAGATGACGGTCCACTCACCATTGGCTTGGACTTTCTGAAACTTTCAGGCACGAAGCATCTCCCTAACCAAGTCAAACCCCCTACCTCATCTACATCTTCCACTACTTCCTTCCCGTGATAGGTCATCACAGTCCGCCCATAATTCCAGGTAACCCTTTTTGTATCAACTATCGGAGGTTAGGTCACCGATTTGAGGATAATAGGCACTACCAGTGCTCCTTTCACCGTAGAGATGGGCTGACTCAAAGCTCCTACAACTATCAACTTAGGTTTATCCTGATTTAAATCAACATACCTTCTGGAACCTTGTACTGTGATCAGGGGTTTCTTTGTGCTTTCTTGGGCTTTATCTTCTCTTATTCCTTCCTGGCTCAATGACATTTCTTTTAAAGACTCTGCTACATTCACTGATTTCTCCTCAATGGTCTGTATCTTGACAATAGTCTTATAACACCTTGAAGACTCTTTCCCATCATATATCAATTCTAACATATTGGTTTCAGCATGGGTTGGCAGCGGATTCTGGTTAATGTTTGGACCCTCCAGGGCCTGGACCAGCATCTGATTTGTGTCAATTAAATCTTGGACAGCTCTCTTTAAATGCCAGGATTTCTCAATATCATGGCCTGGCATGTTAGAACAGTACGCACACCTTAAAGAATAATCGAGATTCCTCGGCGGTGGATTTAAAAGCCTTCCTTGAATTGGGCTTAAGACCTTCAAATTTCTCAACCTATCAAACAGGCTAGCATATGACTCCTCAAGAGGTGTGAATTGATTTTGACCGCCTTCTCTTTCTTATACTCAGGCCTAGGTTTAAAATCGGGTCTGGAGGGTTTTTGGTAATTCGGTGGAGCGGATGGGCGATTTTGTGGAGCTTGCACGCACCATTGTGGGTAAGAAGGGGTTTGGGCGTATGGTTGTGCTATATACTAGGTACGGGGGTGGTGGAATGGAATATAAAGGATTTTGTGGAGGGTAGTAATGGTGGGGAGGAATATATGGAGCTTAGGCGTAGACTTGGGCTTAATATTGGGGATAGGGGCGAAGTGGTCTTTTAAGATAGGAATGGGTTCCAGCTACGACAGTCGCCACGCCCTCTTTTTTTTTTTTTTTTTACCTCCGAATGTGCCATGTCCACCTTGAATAGCATGTGTGGTGGCTTTCAATGCGGAAAAAATCACTATTCGGTTGGTCTTGATTCCGTCCTCTATCATCTCCCCCATATTGAGGACTTCAATAAAAGACTTTCCCATTGCCGAAAGTAAATGTTGAAAATAGGTCTCATCCTGTGCCTGAATGAAAGCATCTACCAACTTACTTTCTTTCAATGGAGGCTTTACCCTGACGGCCTGTTCACGCCACCTTATCGTGTATTTCCTAAAACCTTCAGTGCTTTTCTTCTTCATGTAGACCAATGATTTTTCGTTCGGAATCAGGTCGATGTTATACTGAAAATGTTGCACAAACTCAGAAGCTAAGTCATCCCAGTTGTTCCACTTGTCGATATCTTGATCGATAAACCATTCTGAAGACAGATCAGAAAGACTTTCACCAAAGAAAGCCATGAGCAACTCTTCCCTTCCTCCTGCCGCCCTCAATTGGTTGCAATAACGTCTCAAGTGTGCCACGGGATCACCGTGCCCTGCATACTTCTCGAAATTGGGCATTTTAAAATAGAGGGGAAGGTTGATGTCTGGGAACATGCAAAGATCTTTATAGGAAACACTCTTATAACCTCCGATTCCCTGCAAATTCCTCATGGCCTGTTCTAAACTTTTCAACTTCCGCGCTATGACTTCCTGTTCCTCTGTTGCGACCGGTTTCTCCGTATTAAATGAAAATGCAGGTGGCTGAGTGTACCCATACGGTTCATTCATTCTCAAAGTAGGCTCCGGGGCATAATACTGATTATCTGGAACCTTTAATACTGGCTCACTGGCAGACCGAGGAAGCCCCATTGTCGGACGCACAACATATGTGGGAGCTTCAGGTGGTGGTGGAGCCACGAATATCGGTGTGATCGGTGGCGCCGGCTAAGCAACGGGTCTTGATTGGGGAGCTGCCAAGGGCACACCTGAATTGCCAGGATAATAATGTCGCGGAGTGAATCCTGGCGCGTGCTCAGGTGACTCAGTAGGAGCAGAGAATTGCACCTGAGAGAGCGGTGGGCAATTGGAGATATTCCCAAGACCTTCAGGGAGCGGAGGAGGATACATTCCGCTGGCCCATGCCCGGTGCAAATCTATCAAGTGTTGCCTAAGCCTTACTACCTCATCATTGTGTTCTGAACTTTCTTCCCTGTGATCCTGATCCGAGTCAATGAGCGAATTTTCAATCTCCCTGCTAGCCATGGCGAGCTTTGCTTTGGATCTAGTGAAGTATGGGTGACTATCCAGAGTGCTGCAAACCTACCACTGTTATCTGAAAGAACATGCTCATCAAAGACGACATCCATTAGGATTAAGGCACACAACAAGCATGGGAATCATATTGGTAAAATTGTCCTAAATTCATGTTCATTTCTACCAGCTTTTGAGGGTAGCGAGGTCATTTTAACATCATCCCGATTTTTATCTACACTTTTTTTTTCGTATCAATCTCTGTTCTTTCCCTTTTATTGTCTCATCATCCTTTCTTCCTTTTCTTCTCTCGCTATCTACCTTCATTTTATCATTCTTTATGGCTTTTGTTTTTTTCTTTAAAAGAGGAAAAATAATGAAAAAAATTGAAACAAAATGATTAGATCGAACCCAAAAGTAGGTTGCCTACGTATCATGTTGTACATGAATCAGATCTTGCGTAGTTCGGGCCGCATATGAATAAATATCACATAAGTGAAGTTTTTTCTTTTCTTTACGACAAACGAAAACAAACAAACAAAAGAAAGACGTAACATCACAACATTTTGATGAAAGAAACAACAAAAACATACAAAGAATTAGGACCACTTTAAAACTAAACAACAAATACAAAACAACATTCTAGACCCTAAGACGACATACGTGAAATTACTAATAAAGACCCTAATATCAAAAACAACTTGACTTCGACTTAAAACAGACACCACCCTACAATGACAGAAACATAAAAGACTCAAACAGAATATAGATAAGAAATGCTCTTTCAGACTGGTGCTCTGCGTGATGACCCTGACTGAGACGGACCTGCCTGTGAAGTTCTCTTTCTACCATTCAAACTTTGTAGCATATCCTGTAAAGACACCCTGATATTTGGGAAGAAGCTTCTGGCTCGTATTCCTGCCTCATGAGGAGTGCACTTGAAAAGATTTTTCTGACACCTTTCTACAGTCTTGAACAAATCTACTAACTAAACTCTCAATGTCTCCACTTTGGACCCCGCACTTTCATCCTAATGGTCGTCAACTATGCATTCTTCCTATATTTTCCCTCTAAGCTACGCTGGTAAGGGTTTGCTGATACCCCGAGGGATATATTGAAGCCAAACCCTATATCCTTGAGTGTACCCCAGATTATCCAAACTTTCTTTGAGAGTGTCCACACCTAGCTCTGTTGCATGCTTCCAGAACTGCTCGTATCTGCTCTCACCTAAGGCTTGGTCCTTGAAGTACTCAACATCTTTTAGAAGATCCACTACTGGTGGCACGTCCTGCGGCCTACCTAACTGGCGCATTACCCTAGAAGGACTGTATGACCTAGTGCAATTGAGCCCTAACATAACTAGAAGGAGCTGCATCTGACAACCAAACAAGATTATCTTTGGTCGAAGCCACAGACAAGTCCACAAAATGTTATCCTCGGTTCTTGACTCAAGAAATTCAATCCAAGCGTCGACTCCCATGGGTAGAGAGAATTTATCCAAACGCAACCTGAGGTCCATGGCTTTCACTAGATTGGGAATACAATGATCAACCACGTCTGGTCTAACTAAAGAAGGCGCATGAAAATGCTCCATTATCCATAACTGCAATATCAGGTTACTGCCCTCAAAAAATCTTATCCCCCCCTTTACATCGGTTAAAGCCTTATATATTTCTGCTAAGATCATGGGTATGAGAGTGAACCTGCCCTTTTGATTAGTGACCTTGCCCTTTTGATTAGTGCCCTTGTCATTTTGATCCTTATGAAATAGATCCATCACCACAGATTGCAAACGTGTATTAATACGTCTTTCTTCTAGCGGAAACACTAAAGTACCTAACAAAGCGAGGGTGAATACTTCAAGACGCTTTCTCTCCCACTTCTCCTTAGTCACATGAAATTCATCCCAAAAGCAATCAAATCCTTCTGAGGTCCCGAATCTAGCAAACAAAAAATCTAAGGAAACCCACGAATCACTTAAACAACCCAAATGCATACCCTTACTTTTTAAACCACAAGACTGCAAAAACCTCACGCCAGTATGATTTCGTGCTCGAATCATATCTTTCTCGATATAGGGCAAATGCAACAAAACCGGATATTTCTGCCAAAGTAGGAGTCATTTCACATTCCCTAAACCTGAACACCAAACTACTTGGATCCCAAAAGGTCAACACAACCTCTATTAAATCTGGACGAGGGGTAACATGCAGAAGTTTCGTAAGATCACCTAATATTTTAATCAGTTTCTGCTGATCAACATAGTTAAACATTTCCCACCACTTGATTAACTTTTTAGGCACCTTGACAACCATCAGGACTCTAGACTTGGTGGACAAATCCATCTTGTAAAAACACATAAGACGTTATCTCAAAAATTCGATAGGAGTAGAAGATTCCCAACCCTTGGGATTTTTGATGCAGACATATGTCGATGGGACAGACCACTTCATGACTCCAATTTGCCGAACAGAAGTACTGAGCAAAATCAATCTACTTAGATAATAACTCTAGATTATGGGGAGAGAGACCTAGTCTAATAATAAGACAAAGGCCAACACAAAGATTACCGTACCCACCGAGGATTGCCTACGTATCCCAACCCGAGGGAAGGGAATCGGGTATGCGTAGTTCATCCAGATTGGACAATTAACGATTAACTAATAAATTGACCCTAACTTAAGAGACACAACCCAAAACAAATGAATAATTTTTTTTTTTATTTTCAACTAGACACTTCAACTAAGACTGACACCACCAATTTTGAAGAAAAATCTTTTTGGTATTTTTGCTTTTGACAAACAAGTAGAAAAGGCAAACAAAACCTTTTTTTTTTAACTTACGGTACTTTGATAAGATAAATGCAAAACGTAAAAAAAGTCTTTTTGAGTTTTTGGATTGTGAAGAACAAAATCCATAAAGAACTCTAAAATAAACTACGACACCCCTTATGATTCATTCTTTTCTACTCACTTTTTCTATTTATTTATTTTTCGTTTTCATTTTTTGCCTACGCACCTTACTCCTAACAATTTTTTTTTTCAAATCAGTCCGTCAAATGACCACATTACCCTTAAAGATGCAACAGTTAGAACGTAGGGATGCTTTAGAGGTGAGTCTCCTACAAAGGGACATGTGGGTCCCGCTAGGTCTCAGTATGATGTACATAAGCATGACTTAAAGGCTGAACTACGTTGCGGTTCACTAACAAGGCTGTTCGGGGAAGCGTATGGTCGATAGTGGCTGCTTTGCTTTCCACCTACTCCATAACACCGACGGGTCCCCCCCTAAAATAAGGGTGACTCAACTAGAGGTCGTGTACAACACGTGTACTACGGACTTGTTGCAGAAAGAAGGCCTGGGGGTAGACACATGATGCCAGATATAAAAGCGGTAACATATGGGATAAATATTGTACACAAAGAGCACGAGAACGCACAACAGTGATAACAATAACACAAACAATAATCACAAACATTGTTTATACACCCATAATGCCAAACAAAACCGATATGACTCCAAAAAAAGCTCGAATTCTGAAATAGTCCCCAGCAGAGTCGCCAAAGCTGTCACACCCCTTTTTTAACTCCAAAGATAAATTCTAAAGTTTGAAAGGGTTTTATTATTAAAGTGACAAAAAATTAAAATTTTATTTTTGAAAAAGGATTGTTTACATTTTTTATTCAGAGTTGCCACTTGACATAATTCGGTGTGCCAAGTCACCTTTGAAAGATCCTTTTCAAAACAGTTTGACTCTAAAAAACTGATCTGCGAACAGAGATTCTGATTAAGGAATTCTGTTGATCGAGGGAAAGGTGTTAGGCATCCCTCGGTCCCGTGGTTCGACCACGGTCTCTTGGTGGAGCGTAACGGCTAATTTGACATTATGAATATATAAACCACACCAAACCACACAAAACAATCAATCAAACAAACAAACAAAACAAATCAAAAATTATAGTGTCTAGTTCCATTATTACAATCCCGAAATAGAAAAGTGCGAAAATATAAACCTACTTTATTCTATGCTAATTCTAAACTACACTCCATTGCTTTCTCCACCCGATGTTCCGGGCCTTGATCGTGCGTCGTCTTCAAGTACATGATACTTTGGGGCATTCCTCGGATAAATCAATACAAATCCTCCGGGGCATTCCCCGGCTAAATAAATACAATAGATCCCAATGCATAAATCAAAACCATTCCACAAACACACAGATCGAATATCCATCAATCCACAATCCCTAAATTCGCCTACCCGACCTATGTTACCTATCAAGCTTTTGATTTAAAATGATTCTATCAAATTCATGCTTAATCCAAATTAAATAAAACGACAACGACCCAAAGTTTAACTACATTCAACTTTTAACAACTTCTTATTCCCACCCCAAAATTCTCTTTTCTATCAATAGCACAGTTAAAACTAAACAAATTCGTTCCTCATATCCTTAAAATCATATAAAAAATCTCATGATCATAACATCAACGACATCAACAAAACATCCAACAATCAAAATAGACCAACACATAGCCAATTCAAACAACCAAGACGAAGAAAAGGAAATGAGTTTAAGAAATAGACCTCAATAGAACTTGTTGTCGTCGTTGGTAATAAAGAAGAACAAAATACCCAAATGGAGAACCTCGACAGCAAACCTCAAACCGAACTCGAATCCACCTCCGTGTCACAAATCAAAACTCGTTATGGACCTTAACGAAACGATTGAGATAATCGGCGCTACGAACCCACAACAGAAAACCCCAAAGCAGAATTCCTATACCCAAGACTACGTGTAAACTAGACCCCAAGATCAATCAATTTCGACAAAACATAAACTCACACCGAGTAGGTGACGACGATCGGTGTTCTTTAACTGGTTGGGACACCCTCCAACCGGATTCGATCAGAATAGAATGAGACCGCTCGAGTTACATCGCTCCGATTGCTGGCTTAGATTCTAATTGGAGTGGGACTGGGGGTCGTAGTTTCGCGTCGCCGGAGCTCCGGCGAGCTCGGAAAACAATGAAAACCATAAAAAAAAGACTAGACTCCGACTGCTCTCAGGCGACACTTGTCGGAGCAGTTCCATTTTCCCTGATTCCCTCTTTCATCCTCTCTCGTCTTACTATATCTCTCTCCGATCGTGTGGGATTTAGTGATTATGCGAAGGAAAAAAAGAAACAAAAACCCAGTTCAAAAAAATGGTCATCCCCTGTATTTTTGTGATCTGTGAGAGGAAAAAAAATTAAGAAGAAGAAGCCCCCCAATATATGTGTATGCTGTGTAAGTATGGTTGTGCAAATCAGGCCATAAAAATGGTGGTGGAGGTGTGTATGTCGTGAGTACTAGAATCGAGGAGTGTGTGCTACTATGGAGTGAAAAAAATGGAAGACCCTCTATCAATTTGGAAGGATAAAGTTAAAAAAGGAATCCCCCTCTGTATGTATTAGTGTAGGTATATAAAGAAAAATGGAAACTTTCCCCTCTCTCCAATCACGTGGGCCCCTTTGTTATATATGATGGAAAAAGAATGAGTACTCCCTTCCTGGAAGGTTCCTCTTATTTTTGTTTTTAGTCCATGTTTCTTTCTTTGTGGACAAGAAAAAAGAAATGGGGGGAGGGGGTGGAGGGTAGGGTAGGTGAGGGTAGGGGTATGGGGTAGGGTAGGTTGTTAGGATGAGGTGTAAAGTTGGTTAGGGGTTTGTTTAAAGTTGTTATTTTTTTTGTATTTTGTGAGGGTATAATAACATGGATGAGGGTACATGGTAGGATAAGGTAAAATTGGGTAAATTAATCTTTCGGAGGGACAAAATTACGTGTCTACACCCGAGAGTTTGGTGTGGGTTGTCTATGATTATGGGTTTGTTCTTGTGAATATGAGTAATGAAAAAGATAAAGTGAATAACGAGAAATAGTGATGTATTAGTGTCGGATTGTGGTTGATTGTGTGAATTAATAAGGCTAGAATATGTTAATAGTGAATATAATATTGATGGAGTTGGAAGAATAGCTGGATGATGTAAGTTATATAGGTAATGTAATAATGTTATTACAACCTTAGTTGAATTATATTACATTCAAGATGTCATGATTTATTTTCCTTAATTTTATTTTATGATTATATGAACTAACCCGATCGGCCGATGATGCCTACCAGTACGTGTGGTTGTACTGACCCTACTATTCTACGTTCCTTTTTGGAGTGTAGACTGGATGCAGGTTAGTTGCAGTTACCAGATGGATGATGATATTTAGCACTAACTTCTGCACTTTCTTCCTGGTAGATGTTAGAGTCTTTGTATTATTTATTTTATTGTCAGTCTCTATTGTAGTAGATAGATCTTGTACATTTCTGATCAAGTCTTGGAATAGTGAATGACACTTGTAAGAAGTTTTAAAAAAAGTTTATTTATTTAATATTTAATTTACCTTATTATATTTAATCCAGTATTCCCTTAAAACAGAAGTCTTACGCATATTTTTAGTTGGGTAATAAGGGTTCTCCTAGATACTTAGAATAGCGTATGTGCCCGCACGATCCGTTAGTCTGGATCGTGACACCAACACCCCAAAAAATACTCCTAATAGCGAAATTAAGTAGCTGTTTAACCATGAAAAATACTTTTTTCTGGAGTTGGAGTTGGAGTTGAAGATGAAGATGGAGTTGGAGTTGTGTTTGGGAATGTCTTTTAAATTTATTTTTAGACTTTTGAAAAATCTTTTTTAAATATGATTTTATGCCCTCATCTTTTAAAAATTATCAAAATCGCTCAACTACTAATTTACCTACTAACATACAACCAAATGTTGAGAAAATAATTTATATGTTTTCAATTGATAAATAATTAACAACAAACTAATTATTATGATTGTTATTCTTCTAAAATTTGAATAAAAATATCACAAGCACGAGTTAAATAAGTTTATCTAACCATAATCGATTGAATAGAGAAAATATATTTTGACAAATATGATTGATGGATATAAATATATTTTATATATTCTTAAATTTGTTGATGAAAATTCTTAATTACTTTCACTTGAATTGATTATTTTATTGAATTTGGTCTTTATAAAAAAATTTATGGATGAATTATTTCTGAATAGATTAGTGATAATTTTTGTGTTTTTTTTATTGATGATATTGATTTTTCTTGAATATTATTGTATCATAAATATGGATCGTTACGTTATGTTTGATATGAGACGTTATTGATCATTTTTTAATAATTTATTAAAATCATAATAGCTATTATATGACATATACAGAAAATTAGAATGACAAGAAAAAAATATTAAATTTCTCACTTATAAATAACATAATGTACTAGGCCTAATATTCTATAATATAGTTCATTCAAAACAAAGTTGATATATTTCCGCCATAGATTGCCATTTATTACTTTTTACTTCACGTTAGTAAATTTTGGTTAAAAGAAGAAAAAGAGATTAAAATATTTGTTACAATTAAAAATGATGTTGTACCATAGAAAACAAATAACAATTTTTTTCTTGGTGGTTGGTTGTAGTTATAAGAGGGGTTTGTGTAAAAATTTAAAGATTGGAGTTATATGAAATAATAATGAAAGTTGGAAATGGAAGTGAAAAATTGTGAAAACAACAAAAAGTTGTTTTCACCTTTTGGAATCCAACTCCAGAATAATTTTCTGAATTTTCATGGTCAAACACCACAATTTCCGAAAAAGTGAAAAAAAAATCCGAAAAAAGAATAAAAAATATTATGGACAAACGGGCCCTAAATAACTTTTGACATGATATCTTTCGAACCAAATAAAAATACAAATAAGCAATCTAAATAGTTGCATGTATTTGACTTACAGGTCGGCCCACGGGCTAGCCCAACCCATATTGCTCAAGCCCCATGAGCCACGTGCTTATCCAGGCCGGGCTTAAAAGTCCTGTTCTTAAATGGGCTGCAAAAACTGAAGTCCAACTCCATTAAATTACTGGTTGGGTCGGGCCGACCCAATGGGCCTGACCCATATTAACGGCTCTAGTTAGGATGAGCATAATTATTGTGAATCCAGTTATTATTACTTTAATTGTCTTGAATTAGCTATCGTGTTTTCCTTTTTAAAAGTCGACTTAAATAATTTTCAAAGCTAAATTGAATTAGATTGATTCAATACTTTACATTTAAATTTAGTGTTAAATAAAACTAAATGATAAATACTCCAAGCTGAAGCCTTTTACATGTCAATTTGATGAGAAAATATAATTTAAAATACTAGTCAAAGTTCACCCAATTTGACAGTAGGAAAGCAAAATACGATGATTAATATTTAATAAAGAAATTATATATTAATTTAAGATTTGTCGTAGGAAGTAAAAATTCTTAAACTTCAAATCATGAGTTCGTCTTTGTATCTGCCCTTTCAAGAAAAGTTTTAATGTTAGAACAAGTAAGAGTTTCATAAAAAATATAATATGAAAGTTGGTCGCATTATAGATTTATGTTAAAATTTTGATTGATTGAAGGTTAAATTCTCAGATTATATACTATTATAAATCACTGTATCGGAGCTCGTAAACCTAAGACACTAGGTATCAACAAAATATGCAACTTCACCACCAAAGGATGTGGTGTAGCAGATAGGGCTGCTCCTCCCTTAACCAGAAGTCACGTTCGAGCCCTAGGTATGGAAATCTATTTAAGTGACTTTTTCTTATTATTTTTTCTTTTAAAAGTGGGAAACATAATTGAGTATTAGGTGGGCCAAATAATCCATAATTATTATTGTTTCATGGCCGACTGCCGATTTAAACGTCGACTAAGTTTGATTGCGCATTGGAGCTAGGATCTATTTAAGGCGACTTAGACGTCGACTAATTCTGATCGCGCATTGGATCAGAGGACCTAATTTGGGTGACTTAGACTCCGACTAATTCTGATCGCGCATTGGATCGGAGGACCTAATTTGGGCGACTTAGACGCCGACTAATTCTGATTGCGCATTGGAGAATCTATTTTGGGCGACTTAGACGTCGACTAATTTTGATCTCACATTATAGGACCTATTTTGGGCGATTTGGATGTCGACTAATTTGGATCGCGCATTGGAAGACCTATTTTAGGAGACTTAGACGTCGACTAATTCGGATTGCACATTGGAGGACCTATTTTGGGTGACTTAGACGTCGACTAATTCTGATTGCGCATTGGAGGATCTATTTTGGGCGACTTAGACGGTGACTAATTATGATTGCGCATTGGAGCGAGGACATATTTTTGGTGACTTAGACACCGACTAATTCTGATTGCGCATTGCAGGACCTATTTTGGATGACTTAGACGCCGACACTGACTAATTCTGATCGCGCATTGGAGGATCTATTTTGGGGGATTAGACGCTGACTAATTCTGATCGCGCATTGGACGGCCTATTTTGGGGCCCTACGCGGCGCGAATCTGAATTAGTCAGACTCCAATGTGGGTACCGGACACCGGATGGAAAATTAAAATAAAAATTCTTCAACTTTGATGTGGTCCGATGAGTGTTGAGAAACAGTACCCAAACTCTTCGGATCCCAATTCAAGTCATCGTAATAAGTCATAAATGGTATAATTGACTTGTACACGAACCATAAAAAATATAAGGAAAAATCACATAACTATACAAAGTTAGAGCCTATATTACAAAATATACCACAAGATTTTATTTTACAAAATATACCAATACAAAACTTACAAAACCTACCCCTACAATAATGCCTCAACAAATAAACAAAATAAACAGGAGCAACAACAAGAAACAAATGCTTAAAACACAACAAAACTGCAAAAAAAAAAAACACCTAACAAGTCTTTCCCTTCCTCTTAAGCCGAAAGTGAAATCAAAAGAATCCCTAATAGAAAGTCATTATACTGAAAATGCAAATAGTCCACAATCATCAACCCAGGCAACAAAATAACCAATACCCAGATCAAAACTCTCTCTTTATAACCCAAACTCCTTGTCAATCTATAACTACCAAAAACCAACACAAAATCAAATATAACAACACTAATTCTTTGAAAAAGAAGTGTGGGTAGTGACCAATTTCGTTCGTCCCCATTTCAGTTTCTGGCGAAATCCATCGAGGATAAAAGAAACAAACCTGCCGCGTGAAAATTTGGTGCGGATTTTCTTGTTTTTCATGCTTTTTGGATTAACCGGACTCAAAAACTATTGCTGAAGCACTACCGCTAAAACACCCCAAAATCGACCCCTATTTCAGTTGCCGACAAAATCCACCGGGGACGAACGAAATAGACCGGTCGCGTGAGAATTTGGTGCGGTTTTTTCTTGTTTTTCATGCTGTGGAAAATACGTAATTGTTATCGGTGATATTCGATTGTAGCGGCAGAGATCGAGGCTGTTGTATCTTCTCTAGTTATTTACATATTTATGTAAATGGTATAAAAATAATGTAGAAATTGATGTTTCTATTAAACATGATATAAATATGGTATAGAAACTGGTGTTTCATAAAGGTTATATGTTCTGTAAATGGTATAAAAATAATGTAGAAATTGGTGTTTCTATAAACATAATATGCAATTGACATAGAAATTGGTATTATTTAACTATATCCTAAAAATATGATATAAATATGGTATAAAAATTGGTGTTTCATAAAGGCTATGTCAAAAAACTTTTAACATTTGAATATGGTATATTTCTATGAGGTATAATTACCTTTTAAAATAATGCTATAAAAATGATATATAAACTGGTGCTCCTGTAAATATAATATGAAATTGATATAGAAATTAGTGTCCTCTAAAGATGTGTTAACTATATTCAAAAACTATAATATAAACATGGTATAGAAAGTGGTATTTCGTAAAGGTTATTTCAAAAGAACTTACGACAGTTGAATAGTTGGTAGATTTTGTAAATATAAGATACCTTTTGTAAATAAAAAATAATAGTGGTAGATTTTGTAATATAGGCTCTAAATTTGTATATTTATGTGATTTCCCCAAAATATAATTACTCAAAAAGAGAGGTAAATTGCCAAATTTTTGGATTTGTCCAGACATTAATAAAATTTAACATTATTCGAGAATTAATTTTTAAAAAATTATTTTATTGAACTAGCAACCTTTCACCGTCTATATATTGTATTGACACTAGAAAAATTGTGTCTGGTAAAATTAGTAAATACTGGATACATTTAAATAATGACCTATTCAAGTTAAATTTTTATTTTCTCATTTTGTTAATGTTTTTAATAATCTCCTCAAAAAATATTGTTTTCTTTTTAAACTGATCCACAATTATTTTAACACGCAAATTAAGCGTGTTCCAACAACAACGTACCCAGACTTGATAAATTTCAATAAGCACACTAAGATATTTTTATATTTTAGGTTGAAGGTTATATTTATTATGTTTTTTCTATATCAGGTTAACTATAATCAAATTTGCTATTTCCAACTTGGTAAATTTCATGAGTATATATAGTAAAATATTTACTAATTTAAATTAAAATTTTAGATTTCATTGATGTGCTTGACATGCAAAATATATTTTGCGCATAGAATTGATTGCATATTTTTATATTTTAGGGTGAATATTATATTTATTATTTTTCTATTTCAGGTTAATTATAGTCATATTTGCTATTTCCAACTTGATAAGTTTCATGTGTATATATAGTAAAATATTTACTAATTTAAATTAAAATTCTAGATTTCATTGATGTGGTTGATATGCAAAATATTTTGAGCATAAATTGATGGCATTTCCTATTTTGACTAAGGTGAAAAGATTATTTTTCATTATCTATTTGGATAGAAATTTAATATGATGAAATTATTCATGTATATAAAAAGATTGAAAAGCAAGCTAATCTATATTCTAGCTTTTCAAAGCGTTGGTCGGGTTTATACAAAAAGGCTAGACCACTTGTTACAGAATGCGACGTTGATATTGGAATGATAATCTTTTCCCCTACTGGTAAGCCTTTCTCATTTTTTCATCCTACAGTTGATGCAGTCATTTCTCGTTTTCAGAATCCTGATATGCAATTAAGTGAAAGTACTCAACTTATTGTGGCTCATGCCCGAGATAGAGTGAAACGACTCAATAGCAAGCTTGAAGAACCTGAGTATGATGAACTGATAGAAACTATTGAGGAGCTCAACGCAGAGGTACTGACCCAACTTGAAGGTTGGTTGAATATCGTTTGAATCAATTGGAAAATGAATCTTTTGGGATATGAAGTTCAAAACAAAATTCAAAATCATAGTTGAAGCATCCTAAGTTATTACTAATAGCTATATCGTTGAAAACTCTAGAAAGTTCAAATTTATATTATTGAGATGTTGATGTTTTGTTTTTCTACTATATGATTACCGTAATAATATTTGATACTGTTTCTGAAATTAATATCTCATACGTATATTCGCTGGCTAGGAGGTATCATATACATGTAGATCTATAATTTAAACTTTAATTTTGGGTTTAAGTTTTGAAATTTTATTGCAGTCCATTTGCTGTAAAACATATTACTATTGCCTTTTCCCCAGGGTCACTCGAATCCCCTTTAATGGAAAATTACACTATTTATATATGGTTAAAATTATTTTTTATGCAGTATATATAGTAGATGTTGAACTCCCTAATTTGACTCGTTCGCGTGTTTCCTTCTTTATATTTTGAACCTTCGTATTGAAAATCGGCTCCGCCACAGTTAAGTTCTGAGATTTATCATGCAGCCAATCAGCAAGTTCGGCTAAGTGAACAGTAGAACAATATTAATTTACTTAGTGTAATTCCGCAAGCGGAGTCTAGAGATCAACGCTGGCCTATTCCAAATTCCATCTCTACCACAACCTACATTGCCACAATTGTCCAAAATCACAAACTATTCCTACTCTCTTGCCACCTTCATCGAACTAATTAATTTGAATGGCGGCTCCAGAATTTTCATAAAAGGGAGTTCATCATTTACTATACATTTAAATAAATATTTGACCTTATTATAGACAATATGAGATTTAATTTGCTAACGAAGAGGTTCACCACCTAATGTCCTATGTTACATCACTATTTATAAAATATATGTTTGTTGTAACTTTTTTACATGACCATAGTTGTTCTTAGACAACTTTATGGATTTATTAAATATTGGTGTGAAGTTTAATTTGAAGATACCTATTAATTTGTACCTCAAAATTGTGATTATTACGTTTGGAATGTTTTGTATCCTTAAGCTAGTGTATCATGCAGCTAAGCAGAAAGAACAAGAATTTAAAGAAAGTTCTAATGAGTGAACAATAGAACAACAAAAACAACTATAACACATACACCCAGTGTAATTCTACGAGCAAGGTTTTGAGAGGGATGTTTTGTATTGTTCTGTGGGTTTGTTACAAATAATGATACTATTGTTTACTTTGAGTGAATAATAGCAGCATATAATATTTGAATATATAATAAATAAATAATCCTAAATGATTAAATATAGAACAACAAATTAAAAGGCAATGACAAAAACATACATAAAACTTTAAACTGCTAGTAATAAATCTCGAAAATCCTACAACCTAAATAAATTCTTGAACATAATTAGCAAAATCTAAACATTTTATTGATAACTAAAACTAAAAATAATAAATAAATCTCATTATGAGTTAAATAATTCATCTTTGTTTTCTTTTGAGTAGAATCTGCTAAATCTCCCATTTTTTGTCTTCCTTGTCCTTTAACTTTCAAAGATCACATGTCAGCTTCGTATTTTTCTTGTGCACTCTTTTGTTGCACATTAAAATTTCCAAGGTCGTTTTCTTGCTTGCGTATTTCTACTCTTGTAACTACCAACTTTTCTACGGTCCTGTCAAGTTTTTTGCTTTGTGAGGATGACATTCTCGCGTATAGTACAATATCAAACTCGCTTCGATCAACCACTGTTGGATGGAGAAGTAACAAAGTTAATGAAAATCTAAACCAAAATATCAAATCGAAGATAGTAAATTAACGTAGATGTAAAAGCGAGGAATTAATGAACAAATTAGAAGAGTAATTTCTACATTGTCTAAGTGAACAGTAGAACAATAAGAATTCCGCAAGCAGGATTTAAACAAGATGGTGTGTATGCGACCTTACCCCCTACCTTGAGAAGATAGGCCGTTTCTTCTTCTTGCACTTTAAAATCTTCTTATGTGATTTGTTGATTGTTGAGGCTCAAGAGTAATAGTAAAGTTGAGGTTAAATCCTGTAGAGATACAGGTCATGTTTTTTTACACCTTTCTTGAGCCTGATGTTTTCCACGTAAAACTACTGTGTTCATCTTTTAATTTAGTGAACCATGTTATCTTACTTGTTCCACTGATATGCAACTATTAGAGTAAAATATTAAAATCAGTAGGGTACGCACTCTAACAAGTGGTATCAGAGAGATTGTCTTAAATAAAGCTTGTCCTAAGAAAAGATCACTATGATGAATTCCGCACCTCCTACTGGTCACAGTGAAGGTCAGTCAACTACTAGACCTCCACTCTTTGATGATTCTCATTTTATCTGGTGGAAAATTAGGATGGAAATGTTCATTCAAGGGGAAGACTATTTATTATGGGATAGGATCACTGATGGTCCCACTATTCCAATGAAGATGGTTGATGGTGAACAAGTCAAAAAGGTAAGAAGTGAATTTACTGCTGATGACTTAGTAGCATTAAAGAAAAATGGTAAAGCTAAGAACATCTTAGTCTGTGGACTAGGACCGGCTGAGTACAACAGAGTGTCAAATTGTACCACTGCTAAGAAAATTTGGGATGCCCTGGTCAATGCACATGAGGGTACCTCTCAAGTAAGAAAATTCAGGATTGCTCTTCTTTTTACTGAATATGAAGCCTTTAAGATGAAGGAGAATGAATCCTTGCATGAAATGATGACAAGGCTTACTGCTTTGATAAATTAGTTGACTTCCTTGGGAAAAGTCATCACTATTGAGAAACAAGTTGGGAAGGTGTTGAGGATACTACCAAAATTAAAATGGAATGTCAAAGTGACTATTATTAGAGAGGCAAAGGATCGCACGGGTATGACACTGGATGAACTAGTAGGGAATTTGAGGACTTATGAAACAGAAATTGATGGAGCTAATGAACAAATAGCCCCCCGGGAAAGTCTTAGCTTTGAAGGCTTCTGACGGTGATAATGAAGTTGAACTTGACCAGGAACAAGTTGCTTTTGTAGACACCTAATTTCGTCCCTCCCCAATATAATTTTTACCCATTTTTACCTTATCCTACCTTGCACCCTCATCCATGTTATTATGTCCCCACAAAAATACAAAAAATAACACCCCCTAACAAATTTCCTAACAAATTTTTATTTTTGTTTTAATCCTATCCTAACAACCTCTCCAATTAAAAGTGGACACATCACCACCCCACCCCATACCCTACCTCTACCTCACCTACCCTAACTACCCATGCGATCCCCCCTCCTTTTTCTTGTCCACAAAGAAAGAATATATGGGTGACCCACCAAAATTCCCACATCATAACAAAATCCATGCCCATTATAAAAGAAAAATTCTAAGAGGAAAAAAGAGGAAGGTTTCATTCTTTGATCATCATATTCTCCACAATAACAACAATCACAAAATAATCTTCCTCACAAGAACAACAACAACAACAACAACAACAACAACAACAAAAGAAAAAAAAAAGGGCGCCGGTGAATAGTAACCGGTGAACAGTAGCGCCGTGAACAGTAATGGCGTGAAAAGTTACGGTGAACGGGTCATTATTTGTCGAGTTGGATTGTTGGTGTTAAGGTTCGTCTCGAGGTTTTCGGGTGTGGACTCTCTTTATTCGAATAACATTGAGTTTGAAAGCTTCAAATTTAAGGTCCAATTCTTTCTTCTCCTTCATTTAATTCTTACGTGATTGTGATTGCGTGTGATTCGATACCGTGGTTTGTTTGTTGATGTGAACTGTTGGTGACATTTGGGTGTGTGATGTGCTAATCATGATTGGTGAATTTTTGTTATTCTCGATTGGTGGATTGTGTATTGAAATGGGTTAATCACGTGGTTGAGAATGAATTAAGGTGGGGATTAAAAATGGAGAAAAATGAATATTGATTAATTTTGATGTATTGATAATGTTGAACATGATAGAATTATGATACGTTGAACTTGGTAGGCAAACGTAGGCCGGGTAGGCAAATTTAGGAATAACGATTTGTTGGAGTGTTTGAATATGTGCGTGAATGGTACTTTCTACTTTATTGCATGAAAAGTTTAAATTGTACTCATTTGGCCGGGGAATTCCCCGAGGGATTTGTATTGATTTATCTGGGGAATGCCCCGAAGTAGCATGTACGCAAAGGAGGCTCATGATCAAGGCCCGGAACATCGGGTGGAGTTTAGTCTAGGATTAGTTTAGAATAGAATAGGTTTTATATTTCAGCACCTCTTTTATTTTGGATTGTATAATTTGGACTGAACATTATTTTGGTTTGTTTTGAATTTTGTGTGATTTGTTTGTTTGCTTGTTTTGTGTGTTTATGTGGTTTGTACATTTGTAATGTCAAATTAGCCGATACGCTCCACCAAGCGACCGTGGTTGAACCACGGGATCGAGGGGTGCCTAACACCTTCCCCTCGGTCAACAGAATTCCTTAGCCGGAATCTCTGCTCGCGGATCAGATTTTAGAGTCAAACCGTTTCAAAAAGGATTTTCCAAAGGTGACTTGGCACACAGGATTATGCCAAGTGGTGACTCTGAATAAGAAAAAAAATGTAAATAATCCTTTTTTTTCAAAACAATTTTTTCTTTTTTGTCACCTTAATAATAAAACCCTTTCGAACCATAAAATTAATTCTTTTGGAGTACGAAAAAGGGGTGTGGCAGCTCTGGCGACTCTGCTGGGGATTTTTTAGAATTCGAGCTTATTTTGGAGTCGTATCGGCTTTGTTTGGCATTACGAGTGTATAAGCATTATTTGTGATTTTTGTTTGTGTTATTGTTATCACTTTTGTGCGATTTCGTGCTCTTTGTTTACAGTATTTATCTTATGTGTTACCGGTTTATATCTGGCATCATGAGTCTATCCCCAGGCCTTCTTTCTGCAACAAGTCCGTAGTACACGTGTTGTACACGACCTCTAGTTGAGTCACCCTTATTTTAGGGGGGAGCCGTCGGTGTTATGGAGTAGGTGGAAAGGTTTCATAGCCACTATCGACCATACGCTCCCCCGAACAACCTTGTTAGTGAACCCCAACGTAGGTTAGCCTTTAGGTCATGCTTATGTGCATCATATTGAGACCTAGCGGGGCCCACTTGGTCCTTTGTAGGAGACTCACCTCTAACACATCCCTACGTGCTAAATGTTGTATCTTTGAGGGTAATGAGGTCATTTGATGGACTGATTTGGTGAAAACATGTGTTAGAAGTAAGGTGCGTAGGCAAGAACTGTTGAAAAAATAGAGAAAAAAAGTGAAGTGAGTCGAAAAGAAGAAAAAAAGAGGGTGCCGTAGCTTTTAGTGTTCTTTATGGCTTTTGTTCTTCACAATCTGAAAAAAAAAATATTTTTACCTTTTGCACTCATTTCTCAAAAATGAAAATACGAAAAGATTTTTTCTTCGTAGTTGTTGGTGTCATTTTTAGCTGAAGTGTCTAATTAAAAAAAAAACCAAAAAGATTTTATTCGTTTGTCTTTGGTTGTGTCTCTTAAGTTAGGGTCAATCTGTTAGTTAATCGTTAATTGTCCAATCTGGATGAACTACGCGTACCTGATTCCCGTCCCTTGGGGCGGGATACGTAGGCAACCCTCGGTGGGTCCGATAATTTTAATTTTCATTTTTTGGCCTTTGTCTTAGTCTTTGCCTGGGTTTTCCTTCTCGTAATCTAGTGTTGTCAATTAATTCTTGCCAAGTAGGCTGATTTCATTTGGCGGTACTGTTCGGTGAATTTGAGTTATAGGTCGGTCTGTCCCTCTATGTCACACGATATCTTTTCTAAGATAAAATCCCAAGGGTCGGGAATTCCTTGTCTTGTTTTGAATTTTTGAGTTGTAAGTTTGGCTTGTCATTACAGGATGAAGCCTATAGGGTCTAGAGTCTTGATGGTTTTCAAAGTGCCCAAAAACTTAATAAAGTGGTGGAGCACGTTCAACTACGCTGACCAGCAAGAGCTATTTAAGATATTAGGTGATCTTACGGAACTTCTGCATTCCCACCCTGTCCAGACCTAATAGATGTTGTGCTGACCTTTTGGGATCCTAGTAATTTGGTGTTTAGGTTCGGAAAGTATGAAATGACGCCTACGTTGGCAGAATTATCTGGTCTGCTTCATTTGCCTTATATTGACAAAAGTATGTTCCGAACTCGGAATCACTCGAGCAATAGGTTTCTACAAGGGTGTGGTTTGAAGAGTAATAACAGACATTTGGGTTGTCTGAATTAATCATGGATTTCTTTAGACTTTCTATTCGCTAGATTTGGGTCCTCGGAAGGTTTTGATTGCTTTTGGGATGAATTTCATATGACTAAGGAGAAGTGGGAGAGAAAGCGTCTTGAAGTCATCACCCTTGCTTTGTTAGGTATTTTAGTGTTTCCACTAGAAGAAAGACGTATTAATACCCATTGCAATCTGTGGTGATGACTCTATTTCATAAGGATCAAAATGACAAGGGCATTATTCAAAAGGGGAAAGTCATTGACCAAAAGGGCAGGTTCACTCTCATACCCATAATGTTAACAGAAATATATAAGGCTTTAACCGAAGTGAAGGAGGGGATGAGATTTTTTTAGGGCAGTAACCTGATATTGGAGTTATGGATGATGGATCATATGCATGACCCTTCTTTAGTTAGACTAGACATGGTTGATCGTTGTATTCCCAATCGAGTGAAAGCCATGGACTTCAGGTTGCGTTTGGATAAATTCTCGCTACCCGTGGGAGTCGGCGCTTGGATTGAATTTCTTGAGTCAAGAACCGGGGATAACATTTTGTGGACTTATCTGTGGCTTCGACCAAAGATATTTTTGTTGGGTTGTCAGATGCAGCTCCTTTTAGTAATGTTAGGGCTCAATTGCACTGGACCATACAGTCCTTCTAGGGTAATGCACCAGTTGGGTAGGCTGCAGGACGTGCCACCAGCAGTGGATCTTCTGAAGGATGTTGAGTACTTCAAGGACCAAGCCTTAGGTGAGAGAAAGTACGAGCAGTTTTGGAAGCATGCAACAAAGCTAGGTGTGGACACACTCAAAGAAAGTTTGGATAATCCAGGGTACACTCAGGGATATGGGGTCTGGCTTCAATCTATCCCTCGGGGTATCAGTCAACCCTTACCAGCACAGCTTAGAGGGAGAATACAGGAAGAATGCATAGTTGACGACCATCAGGATAAAAGTGCGGGGTCCAAAGTGGAGACACTGAGAGTTCAGTTTGCAGATTTGTTCAAGATTGTAGAAAGGTGTCAGAACAATCTTTCTAATTGCACTCCTCATGAGGCAGGAAAATGGGCCCGAAGCTTCCTCCCCAATATCAGGGTGTCTTTGCAGGACATGCTGCAAAGTTTGAATGAGAGAAAGAGAACTTCACAGGCAGGTCCATCTCAGCCAGGGTCATCATGCAGAGCACCAGTCTGAAAGAGCATTTCTTATCTTTATTCAATTTGAGTCTTTTATGTTTCTGTCATTGTAGGGTGACGTCAGTTTTAAGTCGGAGTTAAGTTGTTTTTGGTATTAGGGTCTTTATCAGTAATTTCACGTATGTCGTCTTAGGGGTCTAGAATATTATTTTGTATTTGTTGTTTAGTTTTTAAAGCGGTCCTAAATTCGTTGCATGTTTTGATTCTTTCTTTCATCAAAATGTTATTAGGTTACACCTTTCTTTTGTTTGTTTGTTTTCATTTTCGCGAAAAAAAAAACTTCATTTATGCATATGCTGCCCGAACTACGCAAGATCTGATTCATGTACAACATGATACGTAGGCAACCTACTTTGGGGTTTGATCTACACATTTTGTTTCGTTTGTTATTCATTATTTTTCCTCTTTTAAAGAAAAGAAAAAGACATACAGAATGATAAAACAAAAGTAGATAGCGAAAAAAAATAATGAGGCGAGAAAGGGAAAGAACAGAGACTGAAAAAAAGGGAAAAGGGAAATGAGGGCGAAAGAAAAGAGGTGTGTTTGGAGGAAAGAAGCAAATAAGCGTAGATAAAAATTGGGATGATGTTAAAATGACCTCGCTATCCTCAAAAGCTGGTAGAAATGAACATGAATTTAGGACTATTTTACCAATGTGATTCCCATGCTTGTTGTGTGCCCTAATCCTAACGGATGTCGTCTTTGATGAGCATGTTCTTTCAGATAACATTGGTAGGTTCGCAGCACTCTGGCTAGTCACCCATACATCACTAGATCAAAAGCAAAGCTCGCCATGGCTAGCAGGGAGATTGAAAATTCTCTCATTGACCCGGATCAGGATCACAGGGAAGAAAGTTCAGAACACAATGATGAGGTAGTAAGGCTCAGGGAACAATTGATAGATTTGCACCGGGCATGGGCCAGCGTAATGCCTCCTCCTCTGCTCCCTGAAGGTCATGGGAATATCTTTAATTGCTCACCGCTCTCTCAGGCGCAATTCTCTGCTCCTACTGAGTCACCTATTATCCTGGCGGTTCAGGTGTGCCCTTGGTAGCTCCTCAATCAAGACCCGTTTCTCAGTTGGCGCCACCGATCACACCGGTATTTGTGGCTCCACAACCACCTGAAGCTCCCATATATGTTGTGCGTCCTATAATGGGGCTTCCTCGGTATGCCAGTGAGCCAGTATTGAAGGTTCCAGATAGTTAGTATTATGCCCCGGAGCCTAATTTGATAATGAATGAACCGTATGGGTACACTCAGCTACCTGTATTTCCATTTGATACGGAGAAACCTGTCGCAACAGAGGAACAGGAAGTCATAGCACGGAAGTTGAAAAGTTTAGAACAGGCCATGAGGAATTTGTAGGGAATCAGAGGTTATAAGAGTGTTTTCTATAAAGATCTTTGCATATTCCCAGACATCAACCTTCCCCTCGGTTTTAAAATGCCCAAGTTCGAGAAGTATGCAGGGCACGGTGATCCCATGGCACATTTGAGACGTTATTGCAACCAATTAAGAGCTGCAGGAGGAAGGAAAGAGCTGCTCATGGCTTTCTTTGGCGAGAGTTTTTCTGATCTGGCTTCAGAATGGTTTATCGATCAAGATATCGACAAGTGGAACAGCTGGGATGACTTAGCTTCTGAGTTCATGCAACATTTTCAGTATAACATTGACCTGATTCCGGATGAAAAATCCTTGGTCAACATGAAGAAGAAAAGCACTGAAGGTTTTAGGGAATACGCGATAAGGTGGCATGAACAGGCCTCCAGGGTAAAGCCTCCAATGAAAGAAAGTAAGTTGGTAGAGGTTTTCATTCAGGCACAGGATGAGACCTATTTTTAACATTTACTTCCGGCAATGGGAAAGTCTTTTATTGAAGTCCTCAAAATGGGGGAGATGATAGAGGACGGAATCAAGACCGGCCGAATAGTGAGTTTTGCTGCATTAAAATCCATCACACAAGCGATTCAAGGTGGATCTGGCGCATTCGAAGGTAAAAAGAAGAAAGAGGATGTGGCGACTGTCGTAGCTGGCACCCATTCCTATCCCAAAAAGACCACCTCACCCCTATCCCCAATCCCAAGCCCAAGTCTACGCCCAAGCTCCATATATTCCTCCCCACCATTACTACCCTCTACAAAATCCTTTATATTCTATTCCACCACCCCCATACCCAGTATATAGCGCACAACCATATTCCCAAACCCCTTCTTACCCGCAATGGCTAATGCAAGCTCTAGAAAATCGCCCATCCGCTCTACCGAATTTCCAAAACCCCTCCAGAACCGGTTTTCAACCTAGGCCCGAGTATAAGAAAGAGAAGGCGGTCAAAAATCAATTCACACCTCTTAGGGAGTCATATGCTAGCTTGTTTGATAGGTTGAGAAAGTTGAAGGTCTTAAACCCAATTCAAGGAAGACTTTCGAATCCACCACCGAGGAATCTCGATTATTTTTTAAGGTGTGCGTACTATTTTGACATACCAGGCCATGATATCGAGAAATGCTGGCATTTAAAGAGAGTTGTCCAAGATTTAATTGACATAAATGTGATGCTGGTCCAGGCCCCGGAGGGTCCAAACATTAACCAGAATCCGCTGCCAACCCCTGCTGAAACCAATATGTTAGAATTGATATATGATTGGAAAGAGTCTTCAAGGTGTTATAAGCCTATTGTCAAGATATAGACCATTGAGGAGAAATTGGTGAATGTAGCAGAGTCTTTGAAAGCAATGTCATTGAGCCAGGAAGGAATGAGAGAAGATAAAGCCCAAGAAAGCACAAAGAAACCCCTGATCACAGTACAAGGTGCCAGAAGGTATGTTGATTTAAGCAGGATAAACCTAAGTTGACAGTGGTAGGAGCTCTGAGTCAGCCCATCTTGACGGTGAAAGGTGCACTGGCAGTGCTTATTGTCCTCAAACCGATGACCCAACCCTCGATAGTTGATACAAAAAGGGTTCCCTGGAATTATGGGCGGACTGTGATGACTTATCATGGGAAGGAAGTAGTGGAAGATATAGATGAGGTAGGGGGTGTGACTCGGTCAAGGAGATGCTTCATGCCTGAAAGCTTAAGAAAGTCCAAGACAATGGTGAGTGGACCGTCATCTATCAAAAAACCTATCATCGAAGAAGAAGCCAAAGAATTTTTGAAAAAGATGAAATTGCCGGAGTATTCAATAATAGACCAGTTGAAGAAAACCCCTGCTCAAATTTCCTTCTTATCTTTGTTGTTGCACTCCAAGGAGCATCGTGATATTTTAGTGAAGGTATTAAATGAAGCATATGTTCCTAGGGAGATTACAGTAAATCAGCTTGAGAAAATGGTTGGAAAAATCTTTGAGGTGAATCGGATCAGCTTTTCTGACGATGAATTGGCTACAGGGCATAACCGGGGCCTTTACATTACAGTGAAGTGCGAAGAGTTCTACATCACTCATGTAATGATTGACGGAGGTTCAGGTGCAAATATCTGCCCTATTTCTACTTTGCACAAGTTGAATATTGGTTCTGAGAGGATCAAGCCCAACAATGTATGTGTCAGGTCTTTCGATGGTGCAAAATCAAACTTCATTGGCGAAATAGAACTAGTGTTGACCATAGGGCCTGTTGAGTTCGACATAGAGTTTCAAGTATTGAATATAGACTCCTCTTACAATCTGTTGTTGGGAAGGCCGTGGATCCATAAGGCTTAGGCGATTGTATCTACACTGCACCAAATGATTAAGTTTGAGCATGATAGGTAAGAAGTGGTTATTCACGGTGAAGGAGATTTGTCCGCCGGCGAAGAGTCTCCCTTGTCTCTTATTGAAGCAAATAATGTAGAGGAGACATTTGTCTATAGAATTTTTGATACAGTGCTAGTGAATCGTATCCTTGAATGACAGGTTATACCGGGACCGCAATTGTCTTCCGCTTCTATCATGATGGTGAGTGAACATTGGAAATATGGATTTGAGCCAGGAAAGGGTTTGGGAACGTCTCTGCACGGTATAGTTCGTCCCATATGTCCGAGTGAGAATGTGGGCACGTTTGGTCTGGGATTTAAGCCTACGACTGAAGATCTGAAGAAAGCCAAGGGAAGGAAAAAGGAAACATGTTCACTCCCTCGCCCAATGCCACTACTCAGTGAATCATTTGTTAAGAGCGGTGTCACGAAGCATGTGGAATTTGTAGTTGAATTGGTTGATGACTGCCAGAACCTTTTTATTGAAGTTGAAATGGTCGAAGCTGGAGAAGGTACCAGTAAGGCAGACGTGCAATTCATAAGTCCAGCTGTCCTGCTCAATAATTAGGAAGTCACTCCTCTCCCCGTCAGGAGGGAGTTTTGGTAGTTTATTTTGTTTTTCTTTTTGTTTATCCGAGTTATTTCAGGGTTGTAATTTGGATTTTAGTTTCTTTATGTTATGTTGGCATCTATTTTTAAACCCTTCTATCTTTTTATTTAATAAAATGCAATTTCCCTTTTGATTTGTGTCTAATATATATTTTTTTTCTTTTTTTTATATACATTTCTGTTTATGTTGATTCTAATGACATGACATGCATGCGAAATTTTCAACCTGATCTTAAAATCCAAACTAATCAAGATGTAATGAAGCAGGATGTGGAATATGATGAAGAAGAAGCACTAGAAGAAATAAGCAAAGAGTTGGAACAGTTCGAAGACAAACCGAATCCTAATTTGAATGAGACCGAGCCAATAAATCTAGGGGAGCAAGAAGATGTTAGGGAAACTAAAATCAGTGTACATGCTTTGCCACAGCTAAAAGATGGAATGATTCAAGCATTAATTGATTATAAGGATGTTTTTGCATGGTCTTATGATGATATGCCTGGTTTAAGCACTGAATTAGTGGCTCACAAATTGCCAACTGATCTCGTATTCCCTCCTGTCAAAAAAAAGTTGAGGAAGTTTAAAACTGCTGTAAGTATTAAAATCAAAGAGGAAATCATGAAATAACTTGAAGCCAAAGTAATTCGAGTGACTCGTTATCCCATGTGGTTATCCAATATTGTTCCCGTACCAAAGAAAGATGGCAAAATTTGAGTCTGTGTTGATTACCGTGATTTGAACAGAGCAAGTCCGAAAGATAATTTTCCACTGCCCAACATCCATATTTTGTTAGACAACTGTGCTAAACACGAGGTTACCTCTTTTGTGGATTGCTATGCCGGATATCACCAAATCATTATGGATGATAAAGACGCGGAGAAGATGTCTTTTATCACACCATGGGGGACCTATTGTTATCGAGTGATGCCGTTCAGTTTGAAGAATGCGAGAGAAACATACATGAGAGCCATGACCACTATGTTTCATGATATGATGCATAAGGATATTGAGATATACGTGGATGATGTGATTATTAAGTCAAAAAGTCGGGCCGACCATGTTAAAGATTTAAGAAAGTTCTTTGAAA
This sequence comes from Capsicum pubescens, assembly GCA_030864215.1. Taxonomy (NCBI): domain Eukaryota; kingdom Viridiplantae; phylum Streptophyta; class Magnoliopsida; order Solanales; family Solanaceae; genus Capsicum; species Capsicum pubescens. The sequence goes on from CM061549.1 coordinate 294,281,035, forward strand.
GGCTTCGTAGGTATAATCTCAAACTCAACCCGGCAAAATGTGTATTTGGAGTTCCGTCTAGAAAGCTGTTGGGGTTTGTGGTCAGCCGTCGGGGGATTAAATTGGATCCCTCGAAAATCAAAGCCATTCAGGATTTGCCCCCGCCCAAGAATAGGACGGAGGTGATGAGTTTTCTTGGTAGACTGAACTAAATTAGCAGGTTATTGCTCAACTCAGAACCACTTGTGAGCCCATATTAAAGTTGGTGAAAAAGAGTGTTGCGATAAAATGGACTGAAGAATGTCAGGAAGCGTTCGACCGAATCAAAAGATATTTGTAAAATCCGCCTGTGCTGGTACCCCCGGAGCCTGGTAGGCCTTTGATCTTATATTTATCAGTCATGGACAATTCTTTCAGTTGTGTCCTGGTTCAACATGATGTCACAGGCAAAAAGGAGCAGGCTATTTATTATCTTAGCAAGAATTTCACCACATATGAGGCCAGGTATACTCTTCTTGAAAGGACGTGTTGTGCCCTAACTTGGGTGGCACAAAATTTGAAGCGTTATCTCTCATCCTATACTACTTATCTCATCTCCCGCATGGATCCTTTAAAGTATATCTTTCAGAAGCCTATGCCGACAGGTCGATTGGCAAAGTGGCAAATATTTCTTACTGAGTTCGACATTGTATATGTGAATCGAACCTCCATGAAAGCCCAAGCCTTGGCAGATCATCTTGCTGAGAATCCCATCGATGAAGAGTACGAGCCATTAAAGATATATTTTCCTGACGAAGAAGTGTCGTGTGTCGATGAAGTCATTATAGATGCTGATCTAAGTTGGAAGTTGTTCTTCGATGGAGCAGTCAATATGAAAGGAGTCAAAATAGCTGCGGTTCGTATCTCTGAATCGGGACAACATTTCCCGGTAACAGCACAACTTCGATTCTACTGTACTAACAATATGGCAGAGTATGAAGCCTGCATTCTTGGTTTGAGGTTAGCTATTGATATGGGAGTCCAGGACTTATTGGTGTTGGGGGATTCGAATTTGCTCGTCCATCAAATTCAAGGTGATTGGGAGACGCGAGATTTGAAGCTCATCCCATATCGACAATGCTTGCAAGAGCTATGCCAACGGTTTGTGTTAGTAAAATTTAGGCATATTCCAAGGATTCATAATGAAATTGCTGATGCTTTAGCCACTCTGTCTTCAATGCTCCAACATCCTGATAAAGCCTACATCGATCCAGTGCATATACAGAGTTGTGATCAGCATGCTTACTGTAATGAGGTTGAAGAAGAGCTCGATGGAGAACCCTGGTTCTTGGATATCAAGCGATACATTCAGTCGGGAGAATACCCAGCATATGCCACCAATGATCAAAAAAGGACTATTAGGCATTTGGCTAGTGGATTTTTCTTAAATGGGGAAATCTTATATAAGAGAACCCCAGATCTGGGACTTTTGAGGTGTGTAGATGCAAGAGAAACCTCGACAATCATGGTTGAAATACACTCTGGAGTATGCGGGTTGCATATGAACGGTCATGTCTTGTCAAAGAAGATTCTTCGAGCAGGTTATTACTGGCTTACTATGGAGAGGGATTCTATTCAATTTATTCGAAAGTGTCATCAATGTCAGGTACACGGTGATCTGATACGTTCTCCTACTATTGAGTTGCATGCATTAGATACTCCATGGCCGTTCGTGTCTTGGGGAATAGATGTGATTGGACCGATTGAACTGAAGGCATCAAATGGACATAGATTCATTTTGGTAGTCATTGACTACTTCACAAAGTGGGTAGAAACAGTAACTTTCAAGTCAGTGACAAAGAAGGTTGTGGTAGATTTTGTTCATGCCAACATCATTTGTAGGTTTGGAATTCCTAAGATGATTATTACAGACAGTGTTGCCAATCTCAATAGTCATTTGATGCAAGAAGTGTGTCAACAGTTTAAGATCACACATCAAAATTCTACTCCATATCGCCCAAAGGCCAATGGTGTTGTAGAAACCGCCAATAAGAATAAAAAAAAGATACTGCAAAAAATGGTACAAGGGTCTAAACAGTGGCATGAAAAGTTGTCGTTTGCATTGCTAGGTTATCGCACCACTGTTCGCACTTCAACAGGGGAAACTCCATATTTATTGGTGTATGGGACAAAAGCAGTCATCCCTGCAGAAGTTGAAATTCCCTCTCTTCCAGTCATTGTAGAAGAAGAGATTGATGATGACGAATGGGTCAAAACCCGACTGGAACATTTGAGTTTAATTAAGGAAAAAAGGCTAACGACTGTGTGTCATGGCCAGTTGTATCAGAGGAGGATGGATCGAGCGTATAATAAAAAGGTTCATCCCAGGAATTTTGAAGTTGGTCAGTTGGTATTGAGATGTATCCTTCCTCACCAGGTTGAAGCGAAAGGCAAGTTCTCCCCTAACTGGCAAGGTCCCTTCGTTGTGAAGAAAGTGTTTCCCAATGGAGACTTATATTTGACAGATATTGAAGGCAAAATGGCAGAAATGGCTATCAATGCTGATGCGGTCAAAAGATATTATGTATCATATTTGATCCTTTGTTGATTTTATTGCATGTTTAGTACTTGCATTTTTTAAGATTGATATGATGAAGGAATTTTATTTTTCTATCCAAACATTGTGTCATCCTTTGCTTACCCGTTTGATCTTCATTTTATTTTTTCTTTTATATCCCTCTTTTGGAATCAAAATAGAGTCAAAGATAAATGTCAAGAAAATAGGAATAAAAGAAAGAGTTCGAAAATAAAAGAAAAAAAAATCAAATCAAAACAAAGAACAAGCTGACGGAACTACGTGCGACCTGATTCTCCTCTCTTGGGAGTGAGATACGTAGGCTGACCTATTCAGGTCTTGGTCTAACTAAATAAAGATTTTAGAGTCACCCAGTCAACAAAAACTAGGGCATGAGTTAATGTGTTATTTGAGTCGATTCCAAAAGTTGTAAGTCCCACCCCCACTTCAAGTGTCGTTTGAGCCTCTTGCCATCCTTTTCTAACCTTATCCGAAAGCCAAGTTACAACCAAAGAATGTCCTTCAGATCAATTTTTGATAATGTTAAGGCTAAGCATGCAATGGATATGATGATACATTATGAGGTACCACTTGTCTCCCTCAGCATAAGAAATCAGGAAAGAAATACAAAATGAGAGGTTCTTATTGGTGAAACCCCTGTGGGCATCATAAGGCGATGGTGAGTTGAGAGAAATAAAAATGAGAGATTCTTATTGGTGAAAACCCTCGCAGACACCATAAGGCGATGGTGAGTGGAGAGAAATAAAAATAAGAGAGTCTTATTGGTGAAGACCCTCACGGGCACCGTAAGGCGATGGCGAGTTCAAGAGAAAAGTGAAAAGTGAAAAAAAAAGATTTGTTGGCGAAAGTCTTTTAAGATGTCATCAATTGAATGTGATGTATGAGTCCAATGAATTTGAAGAAGCAGCTCAGCGGCAAAGGCACGAACTCAACAACAAATGGGAAGTTTGGATAGGAAGATCAGGCAGCTTAATCCAAAATGCATGTCATACTCATTGGAGTTGGTTGCCGTATTCAGATAAGTTTTCTTTTTGAATAAGGGACATTGCCCTTTTCTTTCATTTACATATTCATGTTTTTTGTCTTTTTATGTCATTTATCAAAATAAAAGTCACCATCATTTCTTTACATTTTAAGTCAAGTCTGTGTCAAAACAAGCGAGAAAGGATTTAAAAATTTAATACCAGTCTTTCCAATTATATGAGGAAAATCCAAGGACCAGCACATGAACGAAATATGATCGTAATTCAACACGAAGCAAAGGAAGACTATCAACCGATAGGCTGTTGGATTCATGGAAACATTCAGATTTGGAAAAAGGTGCACCTCAGAGGCATGGTAAAATGGAAACCCATTGTTCGAGTCATAAATCATTTCCCTCAATCTAGATCTGGGTCAATGATACGACAAGAAAGGGAAAGTGTCAACGATTTGGAACAAAGATAAAAGGAACGGGTGCTGGGGCAGATACCTGAGAAGCCAAGTGCTGCAAGTCACCACTAAGTTTTTAACTGACAAATTTTCTTTGTTAAAATAGGGGCAAATTTACTTCACTTAATTAAGCTACCATTGGAAAAACACATCCATGAGGATTTTACTTTCTGTTCTGGACCCTCCTGAAGAATGGGAATTTACTTTCAGTTCAGGACCCTCCTGAAAAATGGGACTTTACCTTCTATTCAGGACCCACCTGAAAAATGGGATTTTACTTTCTGTTCAGGACCCTCCTGAAGAATGGGAATTTACTTTCAGTTCAGGACCCTTCTGAAAAATAAAATTTTACCTTCAGTTCAGGACCCTCCTGAAAAATGGGATTTTACTTTCTGTTCAGGACCCTTCTGAAGAATGGGAATTTACTTTCAGTTCAGGACCCTCTTGAAAAATGGGATTTTACTTTATGTTCAGGACCCTCCTGAAAAATGGGAATTTACTTTCAGTTCAGGACCCTCTTGAAAAATAGGATTTCACTTTCTGTTCAGGACCCTCCTGAAGAATGGGAATTTACTTTCAGTTCAGGACCCTCCTGAAAAATGGGACTTTACCTTCTGTTCAGGACCCTCCTGAAAAATGGGATTTTTCTTTCTGTTCAGGACCCTCCTGAAGAATGGGATTTTACTTTTTGCTTAGGACCCTCCTGAAGAATGGGAATTTACTTTCTGTTCAGGACCCTCCTGAAAAATGGAATTTTACCTTCAGTTCAGGACCCTCCTGAAAAATGGGATTTTACTTTATGTTCAGGACCCTTCTGAAGAATGGGAATTTACTTCCAGTTCAGCACCCTCTTGAAAAATAGGATTTTACTTTATGTTCAGGACCCTCCTGAAAAATGGGATTTTACTTTCTGTTCAGGACCCTCCTGAAAAATGGGATTTTACTTTATGTTCGGACCCTCCTGAAAAATGGGATTTTACTTTCTGTTCAGGACTCTCCTTAAAATGGGATTTTACTCTCTGTTCAGGACCCTCCTGAAAAATGGGATTTTACTTTATGTTCAGGACCCTCCTGAAAAATAGGATTTTACTTTATGTTCAGGACTCTCCTGAAAAATGAGATTTTACTTTATGTTCAGGACCCTCCTGAAAAATGAGATTTTACTTTCTGTTCAGGACCCTCCTGAAAAATGGGATTTTACATTATGTTCAGGACCCTCCTGAAAAATGGGAGTTTACTTTATGTTCAGGACCCACCTTTAAAAATGGGATTTTACTTTCTGTTCAGAACCCTCCTGAAAAATAGGACTTTACTTTATGTTTAGGACCCTCCTGAAAAATGGGAGTTACTTTCTGTTCAGGACCCTCCTGAAAAATGAGATTTTACTTTCTGTTCAGGATCCTTTTGAAAAATGAGATTTTACTTTCTGTTCGGGTTCCTCCTAAAAAATGGGACCACACTTTCAAAAATGAAATACTGCCTTATGATAATCCTTGTGTGGGAAATTCGAGCAATATTTGTAAGGAGACACACTTCCTTATTTGGTAAATCCAGCAACATTTCTGAGGAAACACACTTTCTTGTTTGGTAATTCAAACGGTATTTGTAAGGAGATGCACTTCCTTGTTTGATAATTCAAGCAACATTTGTAAGGAGACGCACTTCCTTGTTTGGTAATTCGATTGGCACTCGTAAGGAGACGTACTTCCTTGTTCGGGTAATTCCAGCAAACATTTGTAAGGAGATGCACTTCCTTGTTTAACAATTCAAGCAATATTTGTAAGGAGACACACTTTCTTGTTTTGGTAATTCAAGCAACATTTGTAAGGAGACGCACTTCCTTGTTGGATAATTCAAGTGACATTTGTAAGGAGATGCACTTCCTTGTTTGGGTAATTCAAACGACATTTGATAAGGAGACGCACTTCCTTGTTTGGGGTAATTCAAGAAACATTTGTAAGGAGACGCACTTCCTGGTTTGGGCAATTCAAGAAACATTTGTAAGGATACTCACTTCCTTGTTTGAGTAATTCAAGAGGCATTGGTAAGGAAATGCACTTCCTTATTTTGATAATTCAAGCAACATTGGTGATGCACTTTCTAACTTAAGTCTTGATTCCTAGAAGAAGCACTTTCTAGTCGAGTTATTGCACTTAATCCTTAGGAGACACACTTCCTTGCTAGTTTTCATTTTTCAGGTGACACACTTTTAACTTAAACTTGTATCTCTAGAAGACACACTTTCTAGTTAGAATCCCTCACTTTAATTCTTAGGAGATACACTTCCTAGTCTTGGTTATTTAATTTTACTCTTAAGAGATGCATTTCTTAGTCAGAGTCTTGATTCATCATTGCAACATGCAAGTAGGTATGATGTGACTTTTCCAAAAGTCTTCTGATGATAAACTGGGGAAAAAATTCAATTTCTGTTTTTAAAACTTTACTTTTTTGGCAAATAAACGGAATTTCTCTTTATAATAATCTTTGTTTGGGATAATTTTTCTTTTAGTTTTGATGTGATTTCAGGAGTTCGCCTGAAGAACAGGGTGAATAAATGGAAAATCAAACAACAAAGTGAATAAATGAAAAGTCAAGCAACAAGGTGAAGAAGTTGAAAATAAAGCAACGAGGTGAAAAGTTGAAAGTTAACAGATTGAAAAATAGCAAGTCAGGAGCCCGCCTGAAGAATAGGGTGAGGAAATTGCAAGTCAGGAGCCCGCCTGAAGAACAGGGTGATGAAATGTCAAGTCAACAGCCCACCCGAAGCACAGGGTGAATAAATGGAGAGTTAAGCAATGAGGTGAAACAATTGAAAGCCAAACAACAAGTTGAGGAAATTCCAAGTCAGGAGCCCGCCTGAAGAATAGGGTGATGAAACTCAAGTCAAAAGTCCAGAAGAACCTGCATAGCTAGGATTTTGCAATTTCGTTTATGTTTTTAACTTCTAATTTTCATTTTTGATGTAATGATAGAGCCGCAGACCGGAGCCTCGATGGAACCTCACTCGACTCTCCAACTCGGTTGCCATTCTTCCTTCTGTTTCTTTCTTTGAATAACGATCGGGACAAAATTCTGTCTTGTTGTCTACTTCTTTGTCTGAAAACACTATGTGTTTACATTCAAAGGGGACTTGATGTAGACACCTAATTTCGTCCCTCCCCAATATTATTTTTACCCATTTTTACCTTATCCTACCGTGCACCCTCATTCATGTTATTATGTCCCCAAAAAAATACAAAAAATAACATCCCTAACAAATTTCCTAACAAATTTTTATTTTTGTTTTAATCCTATCCTAACAACCTCTCCAATTAAAAGCGGATACATCACCACACCACCCCATACCCTACCTCTACCTCACCTACCCTAACTACCCATGTGATCCCCCCTCCTTTTTCTTGTCCACAAAGAAAGAATATATGGGGGACCCACCAAAATTCCCACATCATAACAAAATCCATGCCCATTATAAAAGAAAAATTCTAAGAGGAAAAAAAAAGGGGGGTTTCATTCTTTGATCATCATCTTCTCCACAATAACAACAATCACAAAATAATCTTTCTCACAAGAACAACAACAACAAAAAAAAAAAGGACGCCGGTGAACAGTACCGGTGAACGGGTCATTATTTGTCGAGTTGGATTGTTGGTGTTAAGGTTCGGCTCGAGGTTTTCGGGTGCGGACTCTCTTTATTCGAATAACATTGAGTTTGAAAGCTTCAAATTTAAGGTCCAATTCTTTCTTCTCTTTCATTTAATTCTTACGTGATTGTGATTGTGTGTGATTCGATACCGTGGTTTGTTTGTTGATGTGAACTGTTGGTGACATTTGGGTGCGTGATGTGCTAAGCATGATTGGTGAATTTTTGTTATTCTCGATTGGTGGATTGTGTATTGAAATGGGTTAATCATGTGGTTGAGAATGAATTAAGGTGGGGATTAAAAATGGAGGAAAATGAATATTGATTAATTTTGATGTATTGATAATGTTGAACATGATAGAATTGTGATACGTTGAACTTGGTAGGCAAACGTAGGCCGGGTAGGAAAATTTAGGAATAACGATTTGTTGGAGTGTTTGAATATGTGCGTGAATGGTACTTTCTACTTTATTGCATGAAAAGTTTAAACTGTACTCATTTGGCCGGGGAATGCCCCGAAGGATTTGTATTGATTTATCCGGGGAATCCCCCGAAGTAGCATGTACGCAAAGGAGGCTCGTGATCAAGGCCTGGAACGTCGGGTGGAGTTTAGTTTAGGATTAGTTTAGAATAGAATAGGTTTTATATTTCAGCACCTCTTTTATTTTGGATTGTATAATTTGGACTGAACATTATTTTGGTTTGTTTTGAATTTTGTGTGATTTGTTTGTTTGCTTGTTTTGTGTGTTTATGTGGTTTGTACATTTGTAATGTCAAATTAGCCGATACGCTCCACCAAGAGACCGTGGTTGAACCACGGGATCGAGGGGTGCCTAACACCTTCCCCTCGGTCAACAGAATTCCTTAGCCGGAATCTCTGCTCGCGGATCAGTTTTTAGAGTCAAACCGTTTCAAAAAGGATTTTCCAAAGGTGACTTGGCACACCGTATTATGCCAAGTGGTGACTCTGAATAAGAAAAAAAATGTAAATAATCTTTTTTTTTCGAAACAAATTTTTTATTTTTGTCACCTTAATAATAAAACCCTTTCGAACCATAAAATCAATTCTTTTGGAGTACGAAAAAGGGGTGAGACAGCTTTCATAGCTAAGAACTTTAGTAAATTCTTTAAAAATAAAAAGGGAATAGGTAGAAAGAAACATTTCAATGACAATCCAAATGGATGCTACAAGTGTGGTAAGACTGATCAGATCAGTGATTGTCCTGTTTGGGAAATAGAATGGAGAAAGAAAAAAGGCTACGAAAGAATTGAAAAAAAAGCCAAAAAGAAGGAAGAATATGCTATGGTAGCATCTAGGGGATCTTATTCAGATGATGATGAAATTGATGAAACAACATTCATGGCCTTAGGAGATTCAGATTTACAGGAAGGAGATGATGCTTCTGAGGTAAGTATACTTGAACTTAAAAAAAAATTGCTTTTATTTTCTAAAACAAAACTTGTTTCCTTGATGAGTGCACTAATTGATGATTTTCAAGATTAACTTCTGATAGGGATGAGTTGTTCAACAGTATTGAAAGTCTTAAATTTGATCTCACTGATTTAAAAGCTTGCAAGAATACAGTTGAAGAAGAAAACTATACTCTCAAGAAACAAGTTGCACAACTTGATTCTTCAAATAATGATCATCTTAAGTCTGAAGTCCTAAAATTGACACTCACTGAAAATGAAAAAAAGGTCATGGGTAAAGAACAAGAAAGTGCTGAACTTGAATTAGTCAAGTACAAACAAGAATGTAATGATGCAACAGACATGGTGAATAAACTGAGTCAAGAAGTCTCTAAACTGAAATTTGATCTTGAAAGAGGAAATAGGTGGACAAATTCTTCAAGAATTGTTCACAAGTTATGTGAAAGAAATCACAGTGAAAAAGCAGGTTTGGGTTTCCACAAAAGTCTTGATGATCCTCAAGATTTATGCTATATCTGTGGTAATCTTGGACATCCAACTACTAAATGTCCTGTGGCTGCCAAAAGCAGATCTAGCATTCAAAACTTGAGTAATAAATTTTCTCAGACCAAGAAGAAAAGAACTAATTTTGGTCAGAGAAATAGGTCACATTACATGTTGCCTGCATGAACTAGAAGAAATTTAATTCATCCATTTACTCATAAAATAAAACCCAAGCTTGTCTGGGTTCCTAGGTCTAGCCATTGATTTCTTGCAGGAAAGGTGAAAGAAAGAAAAAAGCATTGGTACCTGGACAGTACTTGCTCAAGACACATGATTGGTGATAAGAAAAAATTCCTTTCACTCTCCAAAATAAATGAAGGAGGAGTTTCTTTTGGTGGTGGAAAAAAGGGTATCATTACTGGAGTTGAAAAAATTAGCACATCTGAATCAAATGCATTAGAATATGTCTATCTTGTGGAAGGATTGAAGCACAACTTGCTCAACATATCACAAATGTGTGATAAAAGTTGTTTTTACTTCTGCGGGAGTCAAAGTCAAGAGGATGGACACCAAAAAGATTATGCTTTCTGCAAGGAGATACAGATTGTAATTGTTGATGATTATTCCAGATTTACCCAGACATTGTTTCTAGCTTCTAAAGAAGATGCATTTAAAAATGTAAAATTTTTAGAATTCTGTTCCACAAATAGTAAAGATCATAACTTCTCTGCTCCCAAAACTCCACAACAAAATGGAGTGGTAGAAAGGAAGAATAAAACCTTGGAAGATATGGCTAGAACAATGATGCTTGCAGGAAATCTTGCTAAAAACTTTTGGGCTGAAGCAATTAGTATTGCAACATATATTATAAATAAATGCATGATCAGACCTATTATAGAGAAGACTCCCTATGAATTACTAAAAGGAAGAAAGCCAAACATTTCTCATTTTAGAACTTTAGGTTGTAAATGTTTTATTCAAAATAATGGAAAGGATAAATTGGAAAAATTTGATTTTAAAAGTGATGAGGGAATCTTCTTACATTATCCACATCATAGTAATGCTTATAGGGTTCTAAACAACAAAATAAATTGTGTTGAAGAAAGTGTGCATGTAGTTTTTGATGAATCATGTACTAATACTAACCTGCAGGAAGAAAGTGACTCTTAGGAACAGGTTACACAACCTGGTTCATCAACTGGAGTTACCAAAAATGGAAGCACCTTAAGAAAGAGAATTGATTTTGGAGGCACAGTGACAGAGGGAACTGAGCCACCAACTACCCCAGCTCAGAACAACTGCAGTAATCCTAGTAGCTCACTAGGTTTGGTTCCAAAAGATTACAAGTATCAAGGATCACATCCTATTGAGAATGTTCTCACTGATCTCACTTCTGGGATCACCACAAGGTCTAGATTGAGAAGCATGTGTGCTTTCAAAGAATTTCTATCAGAAATTCAGCCAAAGAAAGTAACTGTAGCACTGCTTGATGTTGATTTGATTATATCCATGCAGGAAGAGTTAAACCAGTTTGAGAGAAGAAAAGTATAACACTTTGTTCTTCTTCCAAAAGACAGGACAACAATTGGGACTAAGTGGGTGTATGGAAATAAAGTTGATAAGCATGGAACAGTTATAAGAAACAAGGTAAGATTGGTGGTCCAAGGATACAATCAAGAAGAAGGCATAGATTTTGATGAGAATTTTTATCCTGTAGCCAAAATTGAAACAATTAGATTACTTGTTGCTTTTGCTACCTATATGGAATTCATTTTCTATCAAATAGATGTTAAGAGTGCATTCTTAAATGGCATTCTCAAAGAGGAGGTGTATGTTAAACAACCTTCAAGATTTGAAAGTGAGGAGTTTATTGATCATGTGTATAGAGTGGACAAGGCTTTGTATGGATTGAAACAAGCTCCAAGAGCTTGGTATGAGAGATTGTCAAAGTTTCTACTAGAACATGGTCATACTAGAGGTAAAATTGACAACACTCTTTTCTTAAAAACTAATGAAAAAGATCTATTGGTTGTGCAGGTGTATTTTGATGATATTATTTTTGGCTCCACAAACATGAACATGACACATGACTTTGCCAAACTCATGAGTTGTGAATTTGAGATGAGTATGATGGGGGAGCTGAATTACTTCCTTGGATTGAAAATTAAACAAACAACATCTGGAACCATGATCCATCAACAGAAGTATGTTCAGGAACTTCTCAAAAGATTTTTCATGGAAGAGGCAAAAAAGATCAGTACTCCAATAACCACTGCCACAAAACTTGATTTGGATGAAATAGGTCCTGATGTGGAGTAAAAGCTATATAGAGGAATGATAGGATCATTACTGTATCTCACAGCAAGAAGACCTGATATTGTGTTCAGTGTGGGATTATGTGCAAGGTTTCAAGAAAATCCTAAAGAATCTCATTTAAAATCTGTGAAGAGAATCTTTAGATATCTCAAAGAAACTAGTGATCTTGGCCTATGGTATCCAAAAGGTAGTAATTTTAACTTGGTAGGATACTCTGATGCTGACTATGCAGGATACTTGGTGGAAAGAAAGAGCACCACAGGCATGGCACAGTTCCTTGGATCATGTTTAATTACCTGGTCCACTAAAAATCAAAACTCAGTAGCCTTGTCTACTAGAGAGGCTAAATATGTTGTTGCAGGATCTTGTTGTGCTCAGTTGTTATGGATTAAACAACAACTCATGGATTTTGGTGTAGATGTTAGATGTGTTTCTATTTTCTGTGACAACACAAGTGCCATTAATATTGCTAAGAATCCTATTCAATATAAAAGAACTAAACATATTGATATTAGACATCACTTTCTACAAAGGATTGGACTAATGACGTATTGACCACAAACCTTCTTATCTCTTGCTTTAGAGCTGTTGTATCTGTTTCTTTATTATAAGGACACATCAAACTTGTCTTCTTGAACTTTCAAGTAGGGGAGAGTCTGGTTTTGGGAATTGACATCTCGGAGTTGGAGGGACGTGCATCACGTCTTCTCTTTTTTGTCTGTAAATTGTGTTGGCGAAATGTGCATCTGTAGTGAGAGCTCAAGGTAAGAATACAAGGGCTTTTATCATCTTTGTTTATATTTCTTGATAAAGAAATTGAATGCTTTAACTGACCTTATTTGATTCTGTCAATGGTATTCATCTTAACTAGGCCAACAACAACATACCCAGTGAAGGTAGAGGTTTCGAAAGACCCACGGCTCAAGTGAAGCTTCATTCTAACCAGGACAAATAACCTAATTGACACCTCTACTTGTCTCATTTTTATATCCAGCCCCCATATTCTACGGATGTTCTGTGAGAAGCAATGTGATTCTATGCGTATTCTGGCTCAGAGTTCTTGATTATCATATACTAAGTCCAGATTTTGATTCTAGGCATTTGGTAGTTCTTTTAATTTTATTGAGGGCTTGGTAGAAAGAGTTATTCTATGCCTATGCTGGTGGGAGATAAACACGTACCCGATGAAATAGTCGAGGTGCACAAAAACTGGTCTGGACATCACTGTCGTTCAAGAGGATCAGATTAGCCAACAGACATTCTCATGTATCGTGTTCTATCATCCTCTACAATTGTGGATTTTCCTTGATTATACTGTATGATATTCATTCATTTAAAGAAGTTAAGAGATAAATATCTTATCTCAAAAAGTTCTAGTCTTGGTGGACTGAGTTATCTGGTACCTGTTGCTGGTAGGAGGTGGCAGATATCCCATGAAATTAATTGAGGTGCGCGCAAACTGATCCGGACACCGCAGTTATGAAAAAAAAAATATCTCATCTCAAAAAGTTGAGAATGAAGTTTCTGTGTTTAGCTGGCGATCTAAAAACTTTCTCACTTAACGATGAAGCTTATCTCCCATCGTCAATTTTATTTCATATTGGGATAGTGTCTAGGATATATCGAACTGCATATGGTACTCTTGTGCTAGTTCAAATAGACTCAATTGCTAACAACTCCATTTCACAATGGCGTAGCATGTTTAGGACTAGACATTTGGAATGCATACAATAAAAAATTAGGATGGATTAATTTGATGAGAAATAAATCTTGTCTAACTCAGCCTCAAACCTCAAAAGCTAAATAGTTGTTCATATTAACGATTGTTCAAGACCAGGTATATAGTTAATTTTCATAATTATTTAAAATTTAGCAAATTTTAAACTCGTGATTTCAACTTAAGATCCAACGGTCTTAATATAATTCTGAAATAACTGATTCCAAAACGAATTATTTTAGGCCATAAGTTTAAATTTCAAACAATATATCACTTCATACGTCTTTGGAATCTAATTTTTTTAGAATTTCTGACTCTGCCGCTTCTGTACTTACCTCAAGTCAATATGTTCAACTTCCTTCGTCTTAATTTATGTTCCATCATTACAAAAAAAAATTAATTTTCAATATATTTCGTTGAAATTTAACTCGTCGGTAAAATTTACTGAACGGATAACCCACCACCAAATTTTCGTCGAAATTTTCTATCAAAATTAGCAATTTTTTTTTTTGGATGTGTCTTAATCAGTTAGAAATTTCTTATCGACAAGTTAAATTCCGACGAGACATTTCTTGAGAATTAACGATTTTTTTGTTCGTGCATCTTACTTTCCCTTCTAGTTAGTCCGTATAAAACTTGCTATTTCTAATGGAATTATGTGACAACGGATTTTGCATAATGGAATTAAATAAGTTACCAAATTAAATTAGGACAAACAAAATCTACTCTAATATGAATTAGGAAAAAAAAAATCCTAACTAGACGTGGATTAAATAAATACCAAATTACTTTTGTTTCCTAATCCTACTTTGAAATGATAATCCAATAATTGAAAGAAAGAGAAAACATTGTACGCCTCTTTCCCTTTTCTCAATCCTTTCCACTTTAGGTTTTGCTTTCTATGCACACCTATAAATATAGAAAAATATATTGAATTGGTTATTCACTCACCTATTTCAAAAAAGGCATTTATATTACTACTATGTGTAAGTGAGTGAGGTCTAGGTTTTGGATCAATCTATTGTGTTGTTATGGCGAAAAATCAAATTAAAATAGAGATTGATTTGAGACGAATGGACGAGCAACTTGATAAGCATTTAGCTCGAATTTTTGGCGAAAATAATAAAAAAGGGTTTGAAGAGTGCGAAGTCACGAAGGTCGTTGAAGAATGGGAGTTGGATCCCAAGAAGCTTAAAATCAGCAAGTTTATTGCTGAAGGGGCGTACGGATCGGTTTACAAAGGTGTCTATGACGGAAAACAGGCTGCGATTAAAATACTTGATCTGAGCGATGAAAAGAGAAGGGAAACACTAACAAAGGCTTTCGCGCAAGAAGTTTCTATATGGCAAAAGCTTGATCATCCAAACGTCGCAAAGTTAATCGGAGCTTTGAAGAGATTGCCCGAAGTATCTACAAGCGGTAGATGATGGAAGTGGAATTTTGCTGCGAGAAATCATTCCTGGGAAAAACATCGAGTTGGATACTGCATAGTGGTTGAATACGTTTCTGGAGGCACACTAAGATCACATCTCTTGAGAAATAGTATTATCGGGAAAAGGTAATCATTGAACGCCATTACTAAACTAGCATTGGACGTTGCAAGAGGATTGAGTTACCTTCATTCCAAGAAAGTTGTTCACAGAGATGTAAAGACTACAAATCTAGTTCTCGACAAGGAAGGAAGGGTGAAAATAATAGACTTTGGAGTTTCTCGAGTTGAGGCTTCATCTCCTATCAACATGACTGCCGAAACTGGCACCATAGGTTACATGGCTCCGGAGGTGCTTATTGGTCTACCATATGATCATAAATGTGATGTCTACAGTTTCGGAATTTGTTTGTGGGAGATATATTCTTGTTCAATTCCGTATAGTGGACAAAGTCCTCATGCATGTTCAGCTATGTACAAGAGTCGAAGGCCTGAAATCTCTCCATTGTTATGTATGATAGATTGATTAGTTTTGGCTATTGAAGATTTATCGATCAAAATGCAAATGGTAGAGAATATATAGATGGACCTTTAATTTGTTTCGTTACGTTACTTGTGGGATTACACTGGGCAAATATGTTATTGTAGTTGTTGTTCAGTTACCTTTAATTTGTTTCGTTACGTTACTTGTGGGATTACACTGGATAAATATGTTGTTATTTTTGTGGTTCTACTGTTCACTAAGTAGAACTTGTTTCAAATTCTTGTTCTTTCTGCTTGGCTGCATGATACACTAGTTGAAGGATACAAAACATCCCAAGCCTAATAAACAGTGTTGAGGTACAAATTATGAAGTATCTTCAAACTCCACACCAAAATCCAATAAATCCATACAAGTTCTCAGAGAACTAACATGGTCATATAAAAAAGTTACAATAAACACGTATTTATAAATAATGATCATGTAACACTAGGTGGTGAAACCCCTTCGTATGAAAATCTCATATTGTTTATAATAAGGTCAAATATTTATTTAAATATATATATAGTAAATGATAAATCCCCTTCAATGAAAATTCTGCATCCATTCTAGATGTAACACTATTGTTTGACAAGGACAATGTCATTATCAAGCACAAACTAAAGCAATTCTTGAAAGTGGCCATTTTTTACAAGTTATTTGGAACTTTTTCCTTTGTTTTGATTTTTCTCTTGAGAAAACAAGAAGTGAAAGTTGTTAAGTTAGATTGAGTTATTAATTGATGAGTATTTATAGGGAAAATTTATGTTGAAAGATTCAAAAAAATTTGGATGGAATGTGGCTACAAATTACAAAAGCATAGAATTTTGGAGTTGTTTATTCAATGTTAATCAAAATGGACTATTAGAATGTGCTACTCACAACCCTCTTTATTGAAAGATAATAAAATCTCCTAATTAGGATTAAAAGCTACTACCAATCGATTTATAATCAACCTCTCTAACAATGAGCTAACGAAGACCAACTGGAGATTCAATCTCACAGAGTTCAATTGTCATCCCCAACCCGATGTGAGCTTGAAGCTTTCTTCGTAATTCTCAGAGCTTTTTCGCAGTATTTGTTATGGGTGTCAAACGGGCTGGGACGGGCCAACCCGGAACCGGCCCTTCTATTTTAACCGGGTTGAGGGTCGGTTTTGGCGCTAGCCGGGCCGGTCCGGGCCGGGCCCAACAGTAAAAAAATTAAAACCCACCCTAACCCAGCCCACTTAACCCAACCCGGTCAAACCCACCAAAACCCGGTCAAACCCGATTAAAAACCGGTCAAACTCATTTAAAAAAAAAAAATCCAATATACACTATATACACTCCAATATACAATATATATTTTTTAAAAAATATATAAACATTTACACATATATACGTACCATTCAATATATAATTATATATGACTATACGTACTACTTTAAATAAAACATATACTACAATAGTATAATATATATATATATATATATATATATATATTGTAGTGTGTGTGTGTGTGTATATATATATATATATACTAATTTATAAAACATATACACATTTATACGTTAAATATATACGCTTATAGAAGATAAATACACATATATACGCACCATTCAATATTTATGTACTACTTGTCTACTTTAAATAAAACATATACTACAATATATATATATACATACATAGTTATATACTAATTTATAAAACACATACACATGTATACATTAAATATATACTACTTTAGAAGATATATACACATATATATATATGCACCATTCAATGTATATGTACTACTTTAAATAAAATATATACTACAATATACATATATATATACTACAATATGTATATATATATAGTTATATACTAATTTGTAAAACATATACACTTGGATACATTAAATATATACATCTGTAGAAGATATATACACAGATATACACACCATTCAAAATATATGTACTACTTTAAATAAAATATATACTACAATATATATATATATATATATATATATATATATATATACTAAAATATGTAAATATATATAGTTATATACTAATTTGTAAAACATATACACTTGTATACGTTAAATATATACGTTTAGAGAAGATATATACACATATATACACAACATTCAATATATATGTACTACTTTAAATAAAATATATACTACAATATACATATATATATACTACAATATGTATATATATATAGTTATATACTAATTTGTAAAACATATACACTTGTATGCATTAAATATATACATCTGTAGAAGATATATACACATATATACACACCATTCAATATATATGTACTATTTTAAATAAAATATATACTACAATATACATATATATATACTACAATATGTATATATATATAGTTATATACTAATTTGTAAAACATATACACTTGTATATGTTAAATATATAAATTTGATAACGCTCAAACTACAGCTCTCGTAAGAGTGTAAGTGGTCGTTGTCAAATATAGAACCCAACTGGGTTGGGTGTCGAATCCCACAGGGAATACTTGGTCACTAAGTATGCAACGATTAGTAGACTGTTGATCGAAAATTCTACGAAAAAGGGGGGATTTAATTGTAGCGTGAATTAAGAGTATTAAAGTAACAAAGAAAAACGGAATGTTTAGTAGGTTTTAATCAATGAGAATTGTAAGTTAGGGTTATGTCCACCTTATGAGTTTTATGTATCTATTGGCTATGAGTTATGCGGAATTCAGATATGCATGCGCTTATAGAGATTCGTATTCTATGGTAAACCCTAGTGTCTTTCGACCATCAAGGATTATATCACTTTAACTCTTTCAAGCTTAAAGCGTATACTAATGGCACGAATTCTCCAAGAGGTTAATCCAGTTACGGTACTAACTTTTAAACAGGGGTTGGTAGCCCTATTTCCTTGTCATTCTCTCTTTTCCAGACATGTAACTTTTCTTTCGAACAAGTTAATGCTATACTGGCGTATTCTATATGTTTGCAACCACAAGAATTCAATTAAGATGAAGAGAGTAATGATATAAGCAACATACGTATCAAGAATTCACAAACTCATAGTAACAGATAGTATCTCATAAGGCTTCCATAACCCTAACAGAGAAGTTTAGCTACTCATGAGTGCAATGGAAATCACAATAGACATCATCATCATACCAAAATCTAGAACAAGCTTGACGATTTGGATGATTTTTGGGGTAAAAAACTCTCACACGTTTTTGCCCTAACCGTTCTTCTCAAGAGAGTCGTGTTTCTCTGGTAAAACTTACAGAATCTGTAACTTGAATAATAGTAAAAGTCAAATGGAAAAACTTGAATTAATGAATGAGTGAGTTGAATGAATGAATAACTGAATGGAGAGAGATATTCATAAAAACTTCAGCAACATAGGGTATTTATAACACCCATATCCTATTCCTACTAGGCTACTGCGTACTTATCCTAATCCTACTAGGTTATTGCATCCTTATCCTAATATTACTATGTTACTGCTGATCCCCAAAGTCTTTAGAAATGTTGTTTTTGCCCGAGACAAGTTATCCATGCATCACTTTCAGTCCATAGGCGTCCAAACGCTGTTTTCCTTCTTTCGTGAAGCTTCCTTGGGCGTCAAGTTATCCATAAAGTGCTGGAATCTTCATCGTTTATACCTGAGAACTTGCTAATCACGTTTGTTAGCTCACTTACAGGAAAAAGGACTAAAAGTGCATGAATTATATATTTTGTTCTCAAAACTTAGCTAAAATATGGATAAATTAAGGTGCTTTAGGCGTGTAAATACGCCTATCATCAACACCCCACACTTAAAGCTTTGTTCATCCTCGAACAATATATCATGTCCATATAAACATCTACTTAGGGTTTCACAGTAACAACACAAAATATTCATCGAGACAGGCACAATAATTATTAACAAAGAGTAGTTTTCTAATTACTTCTAGAAACAATTCAACCTCTAATATAGACTCGTGATGATGGTTAATTCGTATCCACAAGTTAAGGCACAAATAATCATACAAGACTACCCAAAACTCATCAACCATGTGTGTCTCACATAAGATATTACCCATAATCACTCACAAGTATTGCATTTTTCAGAACATGGGTATAAGATTATCCTTGCTCTCACTCTCACAAAGAATTCATATGTTGCAACTGATGACCATAGGCTTTCCCTTAGTGTAATGCTCTACTAATATCAGAATGTTAAGCTTAGGATCAAATAGGTCTTTACAGGTTGTAATGTAAGCTAAGGGACGGGTAGGACTATTTTGGCCAGAAATAGTGACTATGTTCCTAAGCGCTTTAATACGTCACATTATGCCATTAAAACTCTCTTTTAATCAACCCTGCTACCTTTCTTTCATCTATCACCCCTTTTCACCTATTTTGCCATTCAAGCATAACTATCTTTTTATTTAATCATAAACACAATTTTATGTTTTTGTTTTTCTATTTCTTTTTCTTTTCTCTTTCTTTTTTTTTCTTTTTTATAACACTCCTCCATGATAGCCACTCTTTTTTATAACAAATTCAAGTACCAATACACTCTAAGGCATCACTCTTACCCAATTTCCTCTTATTTTGTCACATGACTTCACAATTTAAAGCACTTAGGAATTTGGATCAAATTATGGTCTTGAAAAAAATGGATTAGGCTTACATATGAGGCTGTCAAAGAAAATGGCTTAAAGGCTCAAAAGGGTTGACTAGGATAATGTCCACGGGTAGGTAAACAGAAGGTAAACAATCACAGGCTGCCAAAGAAATGCCTAAATCATCTCCTAAACTCACACTCTTTGTTTCGCTTTACACACACACCAGGCAAGTTCTAGCATCAGTCACAAACATAGAATATACTATCATCTCACACACACAAGGCACATGGTTAACTTTATTGGGAGCAGTATAGACTCTTGACCCAACAGATGAATGAATTAAACCACACAATTATGACACAGTGAGTCACATGTAGAGCCTAAATGTCTCAATAGTAATGATTTAGCACAAACTCTTGTTATACTACCATGCCGTCTATCAGAACAATTTCATGCAAAATCTAAAATTTAAAATTAAACTAACTAATTACGACTAATTAAAACAAACAAAAACTAGAATAAATGCACATGCAGACAAAGAAGTATAGCATACAAATACCAGCACCCCAAACTTAGATGGGACACACTGCCCTCAGTGGAAAATAAATAAGAAGAACCTGATTAGTTGGACTTATCCTTTATGTCTGGGGTCATACCCCCTGCATCGGAATCATCATCAGAGTCGTCGTCATCAGAGTTCTCCTCCACGTCGGAGTTTGGCATTCGTCGATCATCATCGGTTGGCATGTCGTCATCAAGAGGTTCCTCAAAATAAACACCTACTCCACACATCGCCCTCGCATGCTCATTCATTGGGTAGTCATAATCCAACTGTTGTAGCTCTGCAGCAGTTGGAACACGACCCCCACTCATCATGGTAAACTTCATCATGCCATATAAATGGCGGGAGAAGCTTTCGTCGCGAGCATGTCTTTCTGCAGTGGTTAGGTTGACGCCATGCATGGATTCAGCATCTTTAACCTTTGTGAGGTCAACCTTCTTCGGGTTGTGTGGGAGCTTATGATCTGCAGGTTTCTCTTTGATGTCCTCCTTCCTCAATATCGCAGTCAACAGATTGCCAAAGCTGAAGTGGGACCTCTTGTGCAACCTGGCCTTACGCATTGAAGATCGAATAATCGCCCCAATGTTGATGGGGATGTTCGTCATCAAAGCGTACACCAAGCACACTCTATCACGTGTGATCTTTGTGTACTGTGACCCTGGAATCAGGAAATAATTGACTATCCACAACCATATCCGAGCTTTTCTGTTCAAGGAGGCATACGGGAAGGTATTGTGCCGACCGGTATCCTTGTGACGACTCCACCATGCCATTGATCTTGTTCCGCATAGTGTGTGTTTGATTGCCCTGTATGGAGGTCTTCAATAAAGCTCCTTGAGTGGTGATGGATCCACAGATGGCAAACCTAGAAAGGAATTGAAGAACTCCACATTCAGTTGCAAGACTTGGCCCCGAATCTTCACTTCACTTCCGGTAGTCTTTGGGGACCAATTGGCATAGAATTCTCGCGTTAGATCAAGATTGCATTCTCCCATATCTTGGAAAATGAAATCAAGATGTAGCGCCATGATTTTAGCCAAAATGCGGGGTTCTTTCTTTGCTAGGCTCTCCATTTGTATCAACTCCACATGAACATATTTTTTTACTTTATTGTTCTTGTACCACTCCTTTCCTTCCTCCTATAGGACCCATTTTATCCCGTACATGCGTCGAGGTATTTGCAGCGAGGAGGATTCAGCTTGCTCTTTTCTTCCCTTTTTCTGGCCTTTTTGTGAAGTGGTTGCCTTTTCTTTTCCTTGTCTTTCTTTTGGTGCCATTGTACCTGAGATTAAAATAATAGTCATGTTAGCTTCATCTCGGTGGATACAATCAATAAACAAGCAGCAGTGGCACCACCCCACACTTAATTTGTTGGCATAAACTAGTGAAGTGAACGATGTCGATTACTCAGACTTCATCGGTATATGTTTAGGTGTTACGTTCCAACAATATAGTCAGTGCAGTCATACTTTTCTTGTCATCTTAACTATCCTTTTTGATTCTATTTCATGAAATCTTGGCAATACTTTCATGTTTGGATTGATGTATCTTTTGAGAAAGACTACTACATAGAGATTGAATCAAGTTAAGGCATTAGAAATAATCACAACATCGTATGTTTGTAGTCGACCATAATTTTCATCTCGATGAACAAGTCATTCCAACATGTAAGTATTCTAGTTACAAGATTATGCAATTTTCTTGACCATGTCAATTCCGCAAAAATATGACGGTGCATCAAAATCAAATACAAGTTGGAAACAAGTCAAGATCATCCTTACGTATTCTTTCACTCACTTAGTTGTATCACAACAAATCAACCACATTCAAATCACCAATACTACTTCAAGATTTAACAATTCATTATAGGCGTAGTAGTGTAGTACTTACGGAATATAAAAGAAGAACAAAGAAGTACTTACTTGGTTGATGGCCTCGGAATATGTTCTTGCAAAGTAAAAGAGCAAAAGGATTTTTTTTTTTGAGAGATTTTGGAGAGGTAGGCGGCACCTAGGTTGAAGTTGCAATGCATTTTTGTTCTAAGACTAAAGTTCTATTTATAGGACAAGCTTGGGTCGGGTTTTGACCCATTTGGAATCGGATTTGGAGACCAAAAGTGACCATAGGCGGCGCCTTTTGCAAAGCCTTGTTGAGCATAGGTGGCGCCTATGCTATGGCATTGTTAGGCATAGGCGGCGCCTATGCCATGGCATACTAGATTCAGAGACAAAAGGCTTTTGCATAGGCGGCGCCTATACTATGGCATTGTTGAGCATAGGCGGCGCCTATGCCATGGCATTGTAGAATCCGAGAGCTTAGGCCATAGCATAGGCCTTGCCTTGTTCGTGGCCTAGATTTACATAGGCCTTGCCTTGTTCTTTGCCTATATTTTTATAGGCAATGCCTAACCCATAGCCTTTTGCTTCTTCAATCCTAACTTACCACCTTCAACATGCAATACTTCTAAATCAAAATTTGAAACCAATCTCCTCCTTTACACCTCTTGCACCTACACTTATTCAAAAACAACAAAAACGATTAGAACGATGGGTTGCCTCCCATCAAGTGCCTTAGTTTTGGTCGTGGCTCGATAAAATCTTAAGAAAACAAAACAATTAAAAATGATGGGTTGCCTCCCACCAAGCGCTTGATTTATTGTCGCGGCACGACATAGCTATCTCGATTACTTAGACTTCATCGAGATAGATGGAACATCATTTTCTGAATGGATTCAGACGATGCTGATGCTTACTTGTAGGCATGCAATCTTCTTCGATATGACTCTTGTGCATACATATCCCAGGAGGGATACCAATTATATCATCAATAGTCCAACCCATAGCTCTCTTGTATCTCTTCAGAGCAGAGATGAGAGCCTCTACGTGCTGTTCACTTAAATCATCCGCCATACTCACCGGAAGTGTATTTTCCACTTCCCAAGAATGGATACCTTAGATAATTGGGGAGCTCTTTCGATTCTAGAACTGGGGGTTGTTCAATGGAAGTCTTCGCTGTTGGTGACGGTTGATTCTTAAGATCAAGGTCCTGCTGCTTAGGAGTATGAGAATAGGACCCTATTTCTGTTAGAGCACACATAGTTTCTTTATAATCTCCATCGTCCTCATGCTCAACATTCAGCAGCGCAACAGACAATGGCTCAACAGTAAGCTGTTTCTCTACAGATAATGCTTTCTTATCCTCATAATGAACATCAGCTACGGAGAACATATTCATATCGCTGGGCTGCATCATTGCTTTGCATATATAAAAGCGGACCACTTCGTCATTCAACCAAAATAAAAGCTTATTAGCTCTCATGTCAATAAGCACACTTCCTGTTGCAAGGAAAGGACGTCCCAAGATTATGGGAACTTCAGAATCCACCTCGCAATCCAAAATCACAAAGTCTGTAGGAAAGATGAAGGTGGAAACCTTCACCAACACATCATATAAGATACCAAAAGGCCGTTTTACCGACCTATCTGCCATCACAAGCCGCATATTGGTTGGTGTAGGATCGCCCAACCCCAACTTTCTGTAAACGACATCAAATTGATGCTAGCCCCCAGATCGCACAACGCCTTAGCAAAATCCAACGATCCAATCGTGCAAGGAATAGTGAAAGCACCAGGATCTGCCTTCTTCTGTACTAAAGACCTCGTGGCAATTGTACTGCAATAATGAACATTATCTGCCAGCTCATAGCTTACTTCCCTCTTCTTTGTTAAAAGGTCCTTCATGAATTTAGCATACCCAGGCATCTGTTCCAACGGAACATTAATAGTCAGCTGCTTCAACATGGTCATGAATTTACTAAACCTGGTGTTATCTTCTTTCTTCTTCAATCTCTGAGGAAAAGGTGGTGGTGGAAGGGGAATAGTTTTCTCCACCGCTTCTTTTTCATCTTGCTTCAGTTCGGTGATCTTTTCAGGTTGTGGATGTTGAGAGGTGACGTCACGAACAACCTCATCAGCTGCTTCGGCATCTTTTGGTTCTGCAATGATCTCATTATCTTCTATATCATCAACCACCTGCTTGCCTTTGGATGGATTTTCCAACACTTTACCACTTCGGGTGGTGATAGCCATACACGATCAGTCATTACTTAGATTTTACACTATGTCGCTAGGTAGGGTGCCAGCCTTTCTTTGATTGAATGCCGCTGAAAGTTGACTCAACTGCTGCTCTAGTTGCTTTATTGCAGTAGAATGCGAGTCAACCAATTGATTTATTGAAGACAAATCGTTCTTCACCTCATTCACTCCCGTATTAGTTTCCTCTACTCCCTTCAACAGCTTTGCCATCATATCTTCCATCGACATCTTCCCAGAGCCAGACGCCACAGCCTCACGATTTCCAGGAGGAACATACAAAACACTCCTGTCAGTCTTATTCTTCCAACCACCTTGATCGCGGTCCTTGTATCCAAATTTATCATAATAGATCCGACCTTGGTTTCCTTGGGCATTGCCTCGGAAACCCCCCTGATTATTCATGTAGTTGGCTTCTTCCTCTGAATCAGATTCGTCTTTTCCTTTTGATGCAACTGCTTTTACTTTTTCGGTCTTAAATGATAATAAATGCTTGGTAAGAAGATCCATCTGTGTTTTCATGTGCGTCATATCTTGATCACGTTCCTCTTCTCTTCGCCTTTGTTCTACAGTCATGCCAATAGATATGGTAGAGTTTGCTACCTCTGAATCCCTGGTATGCCAAGCTCTACTTTGCTTTGTCATACGATCTAACATATCACTTGCCTGAACAAAAGTAAGGTCCATGAATGACCCTCCTGCAGCATTATCAACCACTGGCTTAGTCACTGAATTCAAAGCCCTGTATAATATCTCCATCAAGTGGATGTTGGTCATCTGATGATTTGGGCACCGCATAAGCTTCTTCTTGAACCTCTCTCATGTTTCGTGGAGAGCTTCAGTTGGAAGCTGTCGGAAGTTGCTAATCTCATCTCTCAACTGTGCTCTCTTGGATGGCGGAAAGAATCTTTCTAGGAAAGCGTCTTTCAATTGCCTCCAATTGGTGATAGAATCAGGAGTCAGCCCATTCAACCATAGAGTTGCCTCCCCAGATAGAGACAATGGAAATAAGCGCAGCCGAATTGCGTTCTGTCCAACGCCTGGATTGTCGAATGACTTGTATGTAGAGATGAAGTTGATTAGATGCATATTCGGATCATCGCCTGCAAGTCCACCAAATAATCCCTTGAGCTGCAATAGTTGAATCATGGTGCTGGTGATATTAAACTTTTCTCCAGGTGCCAAGGGCGGAGGAATAATAGTTCCTGTAGCACCAGCTCCATCCAGATCGTCATCATCATCATCAAAAGGAGCCTGCACAGCTCGGCGGTCAGGTCTCATTCTAGCTTGACGATCTCTCCTATGCATAGGTGCCGCCACTTCATCGGTACGCCTAGGATTCAGTAGCTCCTCATCACCCAGGTCCTCATCATCAGGATTTGTTGCACGACCTGGGTTATCAATATTCTGTTGATGCACTTGAGCAGCTGCCAGTGCAGCTAGTCTAGCCTGCTCCTGTTGAGCCGCCCTTCTGTCAATGTCACGTTGTGCATCCATTCTGCCAATAAGTTGTGGTTTAGGGTTTATGGGTAATAATGGTTGACCAGAACTTCGAGTATTTGGCATGCACTGAACAAAACCTGCAGAAAACAAAAACAACAACTAAAAGTAAAGTACGAGAATCTTTGACCAAAGGGTCTAGTAACTATCACAAACTTAGTTGACAACCGTATTCCCCGGCAGCGGCGCCAAAATTTGATAACGCTCAAACTACAGCTCTCGTAAGAGTGTAAGCGGTCGTTGTCAAATATAGAACCCAACTGGGTTGGGTGTCGAATCCCACAGGGAATACTTGGTCACTAAGTATGCAACGATTAGTAGACTGTTGATCGAAAATTCTACGAAAAAGGGGGGATTTAATTGTAGAGTGAATTAAGAGTATTAAAGTAACAAAGAAAAATGGAATGTTTAGTAGGTTTTAATCAATGAGAATTGTAAGTTAGGGTTATGTCCACCTTATGAGTTTTATGTATCTATTGGCTATGAGTTATGCGGAATTCAGATATGCATGCGCTTATAGAGATTCGTATTCTATGGTAAACCCTAGTGTCTTTCGACCATCAAGGATTATATCACTTTAACTCTTTCGAGCTTAAAGCGTATACTAATGGTACGAATTCTCCAAGAGGTTAATTCAGTTACGGCACTAACTTTTAAACAGGGGTTGGTAGCCCTATTTCCTTGTCATTCTCTCTTTTCCAGACATGTAACTTTTCTTTCGAACAAGTTAATGCTATACTGGCGTATTCTATATGTTTGCAACCACAAGAATTCAATTAAGATGAAGAGAGTAATGATATAAGCAGCATACGTATCAAGAATTCACAAACTCATAGAAACAGATAGTATCTCATAAGGCTTCCATAACCCTAATAGAGAAGTTTAGCTACTCATGAGTGCAACGGAAATCACAATAGACATCATCATCATACCAAAATCTAGAACAAGCTTGACGATTTGGATGATTTTTGGCGTTAAAAACTCTCTCACGTTTTTGCCCTAGCCGTTCTTCTCAAGAGAGTCGTGTTTCTCTGATAAAACTTACAGAATCTGTAACTTGAATAATAGTAAAAGTCGAATGGAAAAACTTGAATTAATGCATGAGTGAGTTGAATGAATGAATAACTGAATGGAGAGAGATATTCATAAAAACTTCAGCAACATAGGGTATTTATAACACCCATATCCTATTCCTACTAGGCTACTGCGTACTTATCCTAATCCTACTAGGTTACTGCATCCTTATCCTAATATTACTATGTTACTGCTGATCCCCAAAGTCTTTAGAAATGCTGTTTTTGCCCGGGACAAGTTATCCATGCATCACTTTCAGTCCATAGGCGTCCAAACGCTGCTTTCCTTCTTTCGTGAAGCTTCCTTGGGCGTCAAGTTATCCATAAAGTGCTGGAATCTTCATCGTTTATACCTGAAAACTTGCTAATCACGTTTGTTAGCTCACTTACAGGAAAAAGGACTAAAAGTGCATAAATTATATATTTTGTTCTCAAAACTTAGCTAAAATATGGGTAAATTAAGGTGCTTTAGGCGTGTAAATACGCCTATCATCAACGTCTATTGAAGATATATACACATATATACACACCATTCAATATATATGTACTAATTTAAGAAAAAAAATATACTACAATACATATATATATACTACAATATGTATATATATATATAGTTATATACTAATTTATAAAATATATACACATTGTATATGTTAAATATATACGTCTATATAAGA
The DNA here is from genome assembly GCA_030864215.1 of Capsicum pubescens. Taxonomy (NCBI): domain Eukaryota; kingdom Viridiplantae; phylum Streptophyta; class Magnoliopsida; order Solanales; family Solanaceae; genus Capsicum; species Capsicum pubescens. Next base: position 294,309,048 of record CM061549.1, read on the forward strand.
TATATACACATATATACACACCATTCAATATATATGTACTACTTTAAATAAAATATATATTGTAATATATATATATATATTTATACTACAATATGTATATGCATATATAGTTATATACTAATTTATAAAACATATACACTTGGATACGTTAAATATATACGTCTATAGAAGATATATACACACCATTCAATATATTTTTACTACTTTAAATAAAATATATACTACAATACATATATATATACTACAATATTTATCTATATATATATATATATATATATATATATATATATATATATAGTTATATACTAATTTATAAACCATATACATAACGTATACATTAAATATACTCATCTATAGAAGATATATACACACATATATATATACCATTTAATATATTCACTACTTTAATTAAAACATACACTACAATATATATATATATATATATATATATATAGTTATATACTAATTTATAAAACATATACACATCTATACGTTAAATATACACTACTTTAGTAGATATATGCGCGCGCACACACACACACACACACACACATATATATATACTATTCAATAAATATATTACTTTAAATAATGCATATACTACAATATATATATATATATATATATACACCACAATATATATATATATATATAGTTATATACTAATTTATAAAACATATACACATGTATACGTTAAATATATACTACTTTAGATTTAGAAGATACACACACACACACACACACACACATATATATATACCATTCAATATATACACTACTTTAAATAAAAGTATAAAACATATGCTACTTAATATAATAAATTAATAATACTTGATAGTAAATTAATAATGTATTAAAACTAAGTTTTTAATTTCAGTTTGTGAAATTCTGAATTTAAAAAAAAAAAAAACCTTAACCTGGCCGGGCCGGGCCGGTTAACCTGCGGGCCCAAACCGGGTTGGGTCTGGGCCGGGTTAACCGGGCCCAAATAAAAAACCTAACCGGACCGGGACCCGGACCCCTAAAGCCCTTGGGCTTACCGGGCCGGGTCAAACCGGGTCGGTTTAATTATGTGGGCTGGTTCGGGCCGATTGTAACCGACCCGTTTGACACCCATAGTATTTGTACAATCAGACTTCTCTATAAAAGTTATCCTGTATAACAATATTTTCTATAACCGCCAAGTTTTTTTTTTTTTTTTTACCTGTTTTTATGTTATGTTATATTATGTGATATCTATAACAATATCTCGGTATACATAGAAGCAAAAAAACTAGGTAGACAAACAACTATCTTTATAGAAAAAGTTGATGTTTTCTTATTTTGGAGTTATACTTTTAAGAATTATTTCAACAAAGTTTGGACCAGATCATATTGTAGACTTTGCTATTCTTCTTTCCTCATCTGCCATTAGATAATATTTTTGATGCTCTTGTAATTAGTACTCTTCAAGAATTAACTTATTAAAATTGATTAATTTGAGCTTAATTTTACCCATCAATCTATAAAAAATTCTAACATTATCAAATCATTTAATTATTATGATTATAAAACTAGTAAAGATCTTTAAGACAATTAATATATTTGACTTAAATCCTTAAAGATAATCAACACTAATATTATTAACGGACTTTAGAATGGAGAAAATAAAACATTGATATTTATTCATATTTATTACTATATAATTTCCAGTACACATAACATGACATGCAACTACCCAATAACTATTTATTTCTTAGTAAAGTTACCGCGCCTAATCCTCACCCTACAATTGGTATCAGAGCTTTGTTATTTAAAAAATACGGAAGTCGTATATATATGGATTTACTTGATTAATTTATTAATTATGATTCATTTGATAAAACTAGATTTAGATATTCCTCAAAATATTATTTAAATGAATAACGTACAAAAATATAAAGAATTAAAGCAAATAATAACTGAAAAGCGTAAAGAATTAAAAATAAGGATAGAAAGACTACAATATAACATAATTATCGAAGTTAGTAAAAACACAATAAATGCACAAAAAGAAGAAATATCAAATTTAGAATCAACAATAGATAGTCTAGAATATACATATCAACATGATCTATTAACAATTAAATAAAAAATGAACAAAGAAGAATTTATAATAGACGAAAAAACATATGAAAATCACGAAGGATTAAAAATAAAAATAATATTTTCTAATTTAGGTAGAAGGTATAAGAAAATAGGTGAACATTTATATTTAATGTTAGAAAAAGAAGAATTAAAATTAGAAGATAAATTGACAGCTATGGTGAGAATAGAAAAATAAAACGAAGAAATAGATAGAAAAAAGGAAATAGAAAAAATAAAACAACAAACTACAGAAGAAATACGAAAAATAGAAGAAACTAAAAATAGTAGGATTGCTGAATTAGAAAAAGAACTACAAATGCTAAAAGATCTGTATGAAAAAAGATAGAAAGAAAAAGAAGAAAAAGATAAAGAACAAAAATTATTAAATGAGAAAAATCAATTTAAAGAAAAATTAGAAATAACCAATAAAGAAATATAAACAAAGGAATTAGAAATTAATACAATAGATGTTGAAGAAACAGATAATTATGATCCGGAAGATAGTGAAACATATACAGAAATCTTAACAAATACAAAAAATTTAGGAATCAATGGAAAACAAGAAGTAATTAATGAAGAAAATTTAGAAAATATAAACACGGAAATAAACACTCTTGATAAAAAAGAAGATGAAAATATAATACCTAGAACATCATAAATAAGAAAACCTACATATTATAAGAATAAGTTTAAAAGATATAATCTAAAGAATGAATATGACAAATGGGCACCAAAACAAATAGTTAATAAAAATTATAACTTTTTAGACTTAGATTGTGTAATAGATACAGAAAAATAAATACAATTATGGATAGGATATATGACAAAATAATTATTAGATAATAATATAAATGTAATAGATGCACCAGAATATATAGAAAGAACACTAATAGGAATAGTGAAATTATGGTTTTTAAATCTAACTGAAAATAGTAAAAGAGTATTAAGAACTGACAAACCCACAGAAGGAACATCATCCATAACTACAACTAAATTAACACCTATAGAATTATTAAAAAAATATGAAACAGCTATAAAAGACGAATTTAGTAGCATGACAACAACATAAGAAGAACAAAATGAAGAGAAAGATACAAATAGGAATTTAATGTTAAAATTAGCAATATGTAATATGTGCTACATAGATGAATATACTTGCGCATTTAAAGAATATTATTATAAAGGAGCATATAATACAGAAGAAAGTAAAGAAATAAGAAAATTATATTTTAGTAAATTACCTGAACCATTTAGTTCAAAAATAATAAAGAGTTGGGATGAAGCAAAAATAGTAGATACTCTAGGAGCAAGAACAAAATTTTTACAACAATGGTATAGAAATCTATGTGAAAAATATAGAGAAGAAATAAAAATGGAAAAAACATTAATAAGAAATTTACATGTTGCAAAGACAAAATAACACCTCAATTTGGATGCGAAGAAAGATATTATAAGAAAAGAAAAAGACATAAGAAATATAAGAAATACAAAAAATCAAAATATAAGTATAAGAAACCAATAAAAAGATATTATGTAAAAAATTATAAACATAAAAGACCATATAGGAAAAAGAAATCTATAAAGGAATGTACTTGTTATAATTGTGGAAAATTAGGACATTTAACTAGAGATTGTAAATTACCTAAAAGCCCAAAAAATAAACAAATATAAGAAATAAAAATAGAAAATACAGAATATATGCAGATAGATTATATAGATTACGAATTAGAAAGTGAAGACAGTATATATGAAATTTCAGATAATGAAACAGATAATGAAATAGAAGATAATGAAATAGATAGTGAACTAGACGAATTAAATGACTGAAGAAGATATACAAATAAATCAAATGACTGAAGAAGATATAAAAATAATAATAAAAGAAGAATATTTAAATGACGAAGGAACAGATCAAAAAATAATATTTAATAACAATGTATTTGATGAAATAAAAGGAAAAGAGTTAGACTTAAGTGTAGAAAAAATATTTAAAATACCAACAATAAAAAATATATTTACTAGGAAAAAGGAAGAATATTATGTAGTAAGCCAAAAAGAACATGTAACAGACTGCAGATATGCAAAAGGTAAAGCTAGTATACCACTAGTAACAAAAAGAATAATAAATAAAGAAATAAACGATATAAAAAGTAGAGACCCAATAAAATATGTACACCTTGGAGGTACAGAGATATTAATAAAAGCATGTTTTAGAGAAGGAATAGATACACCAATAGAACTATATTTAGCAGATGATAGGATTATAAGACCTATAGAAAAAAGTATAATATCTATCATAAAAGGAAATTTAATATACCAAAAATTTAAATTTATATTAAGTACAAATTATTCAGTAGCAATAACAGATAAAAATATAGATAAATCATTGGTATTATATTGGAAAATATTAGGAATAGAACTAACCCCAGGAAGTAAAATATTTACAGCAAGATGTAAAAATCTATATGTATTAACTACAAAACACAAAATAACAGGAAAAAATAAAATTAATAAAATACAAATATAAAGTCCTTTTGAACAATTCGTAAAAACAATTGATAATAATGATTATAGTTACAAAAATATAGACATAGAAGAAGATTTAGAAATAATAAATGATAGAATAAGTACAACAAAAAGAATAGCTTATGAAAAAACAGAATCATCAAGTTCATCAAAAAGAACAAGTTATGAAACAAGTTCAATAGTTAATTTAAATCAATATTACATAACAAGAACAATAAATGAAAAGGAATATTTAATACTCTTAAATACAGGACAAGAAGAAAATTATATAGCAAAATATCTAGTAAAAAATGAGGAAATAAAATCCGATAATAATATATGCCCAGATCTACCAAGAAGCTTAATAAACACTAAAAAAATAGCAGAAAAAGAAATAATAATAGGAGTTAGAAAAATGAAAATAGAATTTGAAATAAAGGAAGAAATGCAAAAGGCAGACATAATATTAAGAATTAAATGGCTAGAACAAGTAAAACCATACAATATAGAACATACACAATTATCTATAACATATAATAGAGAAAGATTATTCCTAAGAAGAGCTTTAACATGATATGAAAATATATGTATTAATGAAGATAGTAGTAGAAGGATATTACAGTAGATATTATACGCCTATGATAGATACATGAGCAGAAGCTAATTTATGTAGATATAATTGTTTACCAGAAAGTAAATGGGATAAATTAAAAACACCAATAATAGTTAAAGGATTTAATAACGAAGGAAACTTAATTACTTATAAAGCTAAGAATGTAAAAACACAAGTATGGGATAAAATATTAATAATAGAAGAAATCTATAATTATGAGCTAACATCAAAAGATATACTTTTAGAAATGTCGTTTTTAGACAAATTATACCCACATATAATAATTAGAATAGATTGGTGGTTTACAACACCATGTAAACAGAAAGTAAGAAGAAAAAAGTGTTATTAATAAAATAAGAAAGAAAACTGATTGGATAAAAGGAAGTGAAAAAATTACACAAAAATTGAAAAATATAAAAAATACTGAAGATACAATAGAACTGGTCGTATTCTCAATAAATAAAAAGGAAATAACTATATTTTCAATAAATAAGATAGAAATAATTAAGAAAAAATTAGAGCAATTATATAGTGAAGATTCATTAAAAGGATGGAAAAAACCATAAAACCACTATAAAAATTGAATTAATAGATAAAAATAGCATAATAACCCAGAAACCATTAACATATAATTTTGATGATTTAAAAGAATTTAAAATGCATATAGAAGAATTATTAGAAAAACAATATATACAAAAAAGTAATAGTAAACATAATAGCCCAGCATTTATAGTAAATAAACATAGTGAACAAAAAAGAGGAAAAAGTAGGATGGTTATTAATTACAGAAATTTAAATGCAAAAACAATGACTTATAATTACCCAATACCAAACAAGATATTAAAAATAGGGCAAATACAAGGATATAATTATTTTAGTAAACTTGATTGTAAATCAGGATTTTACCATTTAAAGTTAGAAGAAGAATCTAAGGAATTAACTGCATTTACGGTACCACAAGGATTTTATGAATGGAATGTACTACCATTTGGATATAAAAATGCACCAAGTAGATATCAACATTTTATGGATAGTTATTTTAAACAATTACCTAATTGTATAGTATACATAGATGATATACTATTATATACAAAAACTAAAGAAGAACATTTAAAATTATTAGAACAATTTACAGATATAATAGAAAAATCAGGAATAAGTTTAAGTGAGAAGAAAGCAGAAATTATGAAAAATCAGATAGAATTTTTAGGAATACAAATAGATAAAAGTGGAGTCAAAATGCAACAACACATAGTCCAAAAAATAATAAATTCAGAAGAAGAATTAGATACAAAAAAGAAATTACAATCATTTTTAGGATTAGTAAACCAAGTAAGAGAATATATTCCAAAATTAGCAGAAAACTTAAAACCATTACAAAAAAAATTAAAAAAGGATGTAGAATATAGATATAATGAAGAAGACAAAAAACAGGTAAAGAAAATAAAATTACTTGGTAAAGAGTTACCAAAATTACAATTTCCAGATGAAAATAAAAAATTTACATATATAGTAGAAGCTGATGCAAGTGAATATAGTTATGGAGGAGTACTCAAATATATGTATGAAGAAGAAAAATTAGAACATCATTGTAGATATTATTCAGGAACGTTTAACGAAAAAAAAAAAAAATGGGAAATAAATAGAAAAGAATTATGTTCTTTATATAAATGTCTAATAGCATTTGAACCATATATTGTGTATAACAAGTTTATAGTTAGAACAGATAATACACAGGTACGATGGTGGCTAACAAGAAAAATACAAAATTCAGTTACGAAAAAGGAAATTCGGAGACTAGTATTAAATATACTGAATTTTACATTTACAATTGAAGTAATCAATACTAACAAAAATATCATTGCAGATTACTTATCAAGACAAAGCTACTCAAACTGATTTACCAATGGAAGAGGCTGATGCCAAAGATACCCAGACTGATTTATTGCTCCAAATGCTTAAACAAATGGAGTTATTACAAGAACAAGTTATTACACTAACTACTGAAGTTACAAATGTAAAAGTGCAAGTCGAGCACTATAAAAAATAAGATACTGTGCAGGAAGAGCACATTAAAAAACTAGACCTAGAAGGTGACGATGAGAAACACCTTAAAACTCAAATTACTGCCGAAACTTCAATTACAGCTGCAGGAACATCTAAAGGGAAAAATATAGTTACTCAAATGGACCTGAAATACCAAACAAAAAGAATTATAACCTCAGCCAAATATTTTCAAAATCATATACACCAAATATACAAAATTTAGAAGCATTTGCACCTCCCCAGATACATACCTATTCTGAATCACTTAACCGAGAAAAACAGACATACAATTATTCTTCTCGTAAATACATTGACAACATACACACTTTACAAACCTTATTAAATACCAAACCTATTCAAAGTGAAGAGCTAGCCGCACAACAAAAAGGATATATTACCCAGAAATGCCAAAATTACAATAAACTTATTGCCTTACCAGGAACAAACCCAAATTTTATTAAATCATGTTACTATTATGGATTATTATCTACGGTTTACACAACCAATGGAGAAGAGTTAGCAGGAATCCCAGAAATTCACAAAGAATTTATGACTTACAAGAGAATTACCAACAAACAATTATTCTATGTTCGATTTTATTCCGCACCAGCAGAAATATTATTTGACGAAATTAAACAGACTATTAATGTGGTCAAAATGGGTATGACCAGAGATTATATTATTCCGGAAGAGATATGTGAACAGACCGAGATACCAAAAACGCAGATACCAACATTTTACCGCAACAAAAGAGTTATTGGAATAAGCAATATATTATCAGAGTTACTTAATAATTATTCAAATAAAAAGCCAGTTTGGATATATAATTCAAGGAATCAAGCATTGATTTATTCAACTTGCAAAGAAGTTAGAGACCATGACATGGAAGAACTTAGAAAATGGGGATTAACACTCCTCAGACCAGAAGAACAACCATTAACGCGATCTATCAGTAAGGGAATTATTTCAGAAGAAGCTATGGATCAATTTTGGAAAAAGTTGGCCAAAAATACAAAGACCACATATCCAACAGATGTAGTGGCAAGCACAACTTTATTCCAGATGTGATGCTACACTGACAAAAAATAAAAAAGATAACCAAAGCAGATACGGAAGAAAGAGATAAAGACAAAAGACGTGTGAGTAAATTTACTTTACGTAAAAGATTTTGATAGGCATTTAAAGTTTTTTTTGTTATTTAGTGCTTTATGTCAAAGTCTTCTTTTAAAAAGATGAAGACTTTTTTGTAAACATTAATTAGTCTAGCCTAGACTAGTATAGGGTTTGATTTTTCAAGTCATTTTTTAGGAAACATCATATGTAAATTTCAGTTATAAATAGAAGAACCGAAGGCAGTGCAAAGGCAAGCCTTCATGTGTTGAAGCAAAAACTCTCTCTCTTGTCCACAACAAATATTTTTCTTATTCATTTAAAAACAACTATATTTCAATGGAAAAATCTATGGAGGAACAAAACTTAGGATTATCAAACTTACCAAAACAAGTATATTTATTCAGTATTATGAATAGCTAAATTTATAATTCCTAACAATCATGATATAATAAGATAAGTTCATGTTAGTTACTTTATAGTAGAATTATTCGAAGAATAGCATGTTAAGAAGTTTATTAGCAAAGTGGAAACGGAGAAAAATTCCTAAGAACTATGCCATCCTAAAGGTGAAACCAATAAGGCAAGAAGCCGTGGTGGGGAGTAGCCAGAGTTGAGGTGTTGTTTAAGGGAAAAATATTTGGATTACCATGCTAATAGTGACCGACGAATATGTTATTTAAGAATGATCTAGTTTATAGTAATCTAATATGATCATATTTTGTTATGTGTATGATTGAAGGGAATATTTTGAAAATAGCAATTTTATGAAAAATGAATAATTATTTATCTGACGAAATGGTAGATAAATTTAAAATACTTATTTTGTATTCACTTAAGGATATAAAAGTAGTAGATATAAGAAAAATCATATTAGAAAAAGCATTTGGTAAATATTATATGACTAGAATAAATTACATACCATGCCTACCTAACTACTCTTACAAATACTTACCATGATAAATTACATATATCTAGAATTTTGAGAAAAAAATATGAGAAACATACAGTTAGTAGAAAAACAGATGAAAGTAAATTTAGACAAATACATGGAAACTAAAGATATAAAATATATAGAGTTTCTTAATGAAAATATGCAAGAACTACTTAGACTAAAACAAACAACTGACAAATGTTATGAAAAAGCGTTTAATCAAGCTTAAATGACATATGATATTAAAATACTTGTTTTATATATACATAGAGATATAGAAATCATAGACATAAAGAAAATAATATGAGAAAAATTACAAGATTATGAAGAGGAAGAATTATTAAACAGTATAGAAAACTTACGCATATATTATGAACATCAATACTATTTAGATTCAGATGGATATTATACAAACTAAAAATGTCAGAATATATTAATAAAATTAGATGAAAACCAAGAAGACCTACATAAAGAAATTGATTATAGAAAACAAATTAGAGAAATAATGGAAAATCTAATAGAAAAATTAAAATGGATAGACGAAACCTTGAAAAATTTAGAAAAAAGCAAAGATAAAAGTTTAGATAGTTTAAAAAATTCATTAAGAAGAGAACAAGAAAAAATAGTTAGTAGTATTAATAACCTCAAACAAGATATTAAATATAGTACAAGTAGAATAGATTATTATACATTTACTTTAGAAGAATAAAATGATAAACTACGAATATCTAAAATACTAGGAACAAGAAATGGAAGAAATAAGATTAACAGAAAACCTTATAAAAACGAATTTAATTGAACATTTTAAAACAAAATATATAGAAAATTTAGAATATCTTAAAAATAATATAGAAGACTTACAAAAACCAAGAGAAAAAGCTAAAGAATATTATAGCAAAGCATTTAATCAACTACCATTTAATCACCTCCCAAAATATGAATATCAGTAAAATTGAATATATTAATAAAATATATGAAAATTAAAAAAATACAAGAACGAAGAAAAACAGTTAATAAATATTACTACAAAGCATTTAACAATTACATAAATTAATGGATACATCGTACGAAAAGAATAAATCATTAAAAGAAATCGAAACTCAACTATATAATTTATACCAAGAATACAAAAGATTACATAGTACTAACGAGGATCCTAGAGCACTAGATAATTTAATTACGATAATATCTAATTTAGAATATGAATTAATAAAACATCTTAAGTCAAGAAGATAAAAATGAAAAATATTTCAATCAATAATATTCACAAAATACATTATATAAAAATAAATACTTATTACCCAATAACTATTTATTTCTTAGTAAAGTTACCGCGCCTAATCCGCACCCTACAATTGGTATCAGAGCCTTGTTATTTAAAAACGTACGTAGTTTTTATTATGGACTATATTATAAAAAGTGGATGCATGAAGTAGTTTAACCTAAAGTTTTTTATATTAAGACGTTCTTCGTTAAAGGGATCGTTGTGACTTCATTTTCCATGGCCTCCACCACCATGATGGCCGCCTCCGTGGCTTCCACCACCGTGACCACTGCCTCCGTGGCCTCCACCGCCATGACTGCCACCTCTGTGTCCACCACCGCCATGGCCGCCACCTCCGTGACCACCGCCGCCATGATGGCCGCCTGGCCCGCCTCCATGGCCTTGTTTTTCGACATTTAGTTGGCCTTCATTTGCTGCTATACAAATAATACATACAACATATATTATTTCTTATGAATGGACTATAAGTAATTACATTACATATGACGATATTTAAAAACGTGTTTGAAACTTTTGACATGCATTAAAAATGAGAGGCGAATTCAGAGTGAATTTATTGTTTCTGAATTCTACAAACTAAAGATAGCTTGTTAGATTCTGAACAAATTTTTCAACATAATTTACAAAAAGAATATCCTTAGTTGCGGATCAAATAGTTGTTATGAATTTTTATGATCAAATCAGTAAGTCATTAAAGATAAACTGAGAAGATAAACTCTAAAAATCTTCAAATATTTTTTTAACTATATTTTTGTAGAATTCTATATTATATTTCTTGTTATTGCATGCACTATATACATTAATTATGAAATACAATGAATCCATATGTTTAAGAAGAATTAAATATTGTATAGTTACCTTTATTATCATCAACTAGTAGAGCTGAAACAAGAAAAAGTGAAGCACATGAAAGTGCTAGCAGAATATAATGAGATTGACTTTCAATTTAGCCAATATTTATACCCAAAAAATCCCACTACAAGACATAAAATCTTATGTATTCTTGGAGAAGATAATCTTGACTATAAAATCTATTGCTGGCGTTTCATTTTATGTATATTATAGTTTGATATTTAGACATAAAATTTAAGAAAATAATAAATTTTTTAGTCATGTAATTTAAATTAAATAATGGTGGACTCTGGATTAAGTGTTTGTGCTCGGAAGGTTCAAACACATATATTGATATTTGATGCCCAAATCTTTAAGGTTCTACTTGAAAATTAATGCCCCATGCATGCTATCTTCTTGATTTATTGGGTGCTTTTCTACATCTTATACCAATTTTCATATATTTTTTATACAATTATACCTAGTCTGTTTCGAATTTAACAAATGCCGAAGCATACAAAAAATTATCATAGATCCTCCATTGAATTAAAGACGTGCATAATATATCAAAATACCCTTGATTCTTGAACGTTATTGTCTTCAGTACATGATCATGTATGATATCAGAAATAACGAATTTCTAAATATTAACGTTATAAAAAGAAATAATAAATTAAAACTAAAAATAAAAGTAAGACACACTAACGTCCTATCGAAATTTAACTCATTTGTGAGAGATTCTCGATGAGTTAAAACAACTATCAAAAAATATCTCTTCAGTAACATTTTCAAAGGATTATCCATGCAATAACCTTTAACGACGAGCTAAATTTAACAAAATGGTTAAAAAAAAATATTACTAATGACACATAAATTAAAACGAAAAAAACATAAATTTGAAAACTCTCTAATTGATGATAAAATTAAATATGATTGTGAGGAACATATGAAGATGCTTACAAAGGAAATATTTTGTCAATATCTTTATATAGTCAATCTTGGACCCTTTTTTGTTAATTATTTTCAACATATCTAAGTAAGCATACAAGTGGCGAAGTTAGAAATTCTAATAAAATCTGACTAAAAAAAAATATGAAATGATGTTATGTTTTGAAAATTAAATTTGTGACTTGAAATGTAACGAATGCACCCATGGGTCATTTTAGGACTCAATACATTTCCTGCCTTTTTTAATTCATGATATCTTTTCTTTGTCGGTCCTAAAATATAATATATATATTTTATTATATTCAGTATTAAAAAGATAATATAAATATATACTTTAATTTGTTATATTTATACAAATTTTCACTCTTATAAAGTAATTCTAAAAATTTTAATTAATTATGTCTCTTCGTTGGATGTATCAAGAAACTAATTATGTATCTTGACAGATGCAAACTTGAAAGATATCGTATCTGGCGCTAACTATGTATCTTTGCAAAGAAAAAAATATATCTTCGTTGGATGTATCGAGGGCTAATTATGTATCTCAACAGAATCAAAATTAAAATTTTCAATAATTATGCAAAATATCAAAAATTTCTGCAATTAAACTTCAAACTCTGAAAATTTATGTTGTTTGTCCAATTTTTTCAATTTAATATATGCGATTTTGAAGGGAGATATTCAGCAAACCCTATTTTCTATCTTAAGAGCCTGACTCAAAAAATAAGAGAAGGAACAAGGGCAACTAAATCATCTGTTACGTATTTAAATTTTGAGAGTTAAATAAATTATTTTTGATAGCAAGATTTTTAGGTAAAACACCAAAAAATAAAAGTTTAGTATTCTCTTAGCAAATATTACAAGATGAAAACACACGTAAATTAAAATTCTTTTGTTAATGGTAATCTTATACAATATATGAAAACTTCAAATCATGAGTTCATCTTTGTGTCTGTCCCTTCAAGGAAAGTTTTAAAGTTGCAGCAAGTAAAAATTCATGAAAAATACAATATGAAAATTAATCACCTTATAGATTTATGTTAAAATTTTGATTGATTGAAGGTTAAATTCTCAGATTTTATACTATTATAAATTACAGTATTGGATCTAGTAAATCTAAGACACCAAGTATCGACAAATTCTGCAACTTCACCACCAAAGGATGTGGTACAACGGATGGGGCTGCTCCTCCCTTAGCCAGAGGTCTCGGGTTCGAGTCCTGGATATGAAAAAATTCTTGATAAGGAGCGCTTCCCCCCGAATGGAGCTCTACACGGCACAATCCGAATTAGTCGAACTCCAATTCGAGTACCAGACACCGAATGGGAAACCCCAAAAATAAAATTTCTGCACCTTTGATGTGGTTCGATGAGTGTTGAGAATCAGTACCCAAATTCTTCGGATCCCAATTCAAGTCATCTTAATAAGTCATAAATGGTATAATTAACTTGTACACGAACCATAAAAAATATAATTACTCAAAAAGAGAGGTAAATTGCCAATTTTTTGAATTTATGTAGACATTAATAAAATTTAACATTATTCAAGAATTAATTTAGAAAAAAAATATTGTATTGAACTAGCAACCTTTCGCCGTCTATATATCATATTGCCGTTAGAAAAATTGTGTCTGATAAAATTAGTAAATACTGGATACATTTAAATAATGACCTATTCAAGTTAAAATTTTTATTTTCTTATTTTGTTAATGTATTTTGGATAAATTTCTCAAAAAATATTGATTGCTTCTTAAATTAATCTATAGTTATTTCAACACACACATTAAGCATGTTCCAACAACAACCTATCCAGACTTGATAAATTTCAATAAGCACACTAAGATATTTTTATATTTTAGGTTGAATGTTATATTTATTATGTTTTTTCTATATCAGGTTAATTATAATCAGATTTGCTATTTGATAAATTTCATGAGTATATATAGTAAAATATTTACTAGTTTAAATTAAAATTTTAGATTTCATTGATGTGGTTGAATGCAAAATATATTTTGCGCATAAAATTGATTTCATATTTTTATATTTTAAGTTGAATATTATATTTATAAATGTTTTTCTATTTCAGGTTAATTATTGTCATATTTGCTATTTCCAACTTGATAAGTTTCATGAGCATATATAGTAAAATATTTATTAATTTAAATTAAAATTCAAGATTCCATTGATGTGGTTGATATGCAAAATATTTTGAGCATAAAATTGATGGTATTTCCTATTTGACGATGGTGAAAAGATTATTTTCCATTATCTATTTGGATAGCAATTTAATCTGATAAAATTCTTCATGTATATAAATTGGTTATGATATCTCTTCTTGTAATCTTTTCCCCTTACTCATTTTTTCATCATACAGTTGATGCAGTCATTTCTCGTTTTCAGAATCGTGATATGCAATTAAGTGAAAATACTCAACTTGTCGTGGCTCATGCTCGAGATAGAGTGAAACGACTAAATCGCAAGCTTGAAAATGTGTATGATGAACTGATGAAAACTATTGAGGAGCTCAACCCAGAGGAACTGACCCAACTTGAAGAATCGTTTGAATCAATTGAATCTTTTGGGATAGGAAGTTCAAAAAAAATTCAAAATCATAGTTGAAGCATCCTAAGTTGTTACTAATAGTTATATCATTGAAAACTCTAGAAAGTTCAAATTTATATTATTGAGATGTTGATGTTTTGTTTTTCTATTTTTATTTCAGTGATGCTAAATCCTTGTAATCTACTATATGATTACCGTAATAATATTTGATACTGTTTCTGAAATTAATATCTCATACGTATATTCGCTGGCTAGGAGGTATTATATACATGTAGATCTATAATTTAAACTTTAATTTTGGGATTAAGTTTTGAAATTTTATTGCAGTCCATTTGCTGTAAAACATATTACTAATACCTTTTTGCCAGGGTTCACTCGAATTCCCTTCAATGAAAAATTACACTATTTATATATGGTTAAAATTATTTTTTATGCAGTATATATAGTAGATGTTGAACTCCCTAATTTGACTCGTTCGCGTGTTTCCTTCTTTACATTTTGAACCTTCGTATTGAAAATCGGCTCCGCCACAGTTAAGTTCTGAGATCTAGCATGCAGCCAATCAGCAAGTTCGGCTAAGTGAACAGTAGAACAATATTAATTTACTTAGTGTAATTCCGCAAGCAGAGTCTAGAGATCGACGCTGGCCTATTCCAAATTCCATCTCTACCACAACCTACATTGCCACAATTGTCCAAAATCACAAACTATTCCTACTCTCTTGCCACATTCATCGAACTAATTAATTTGAATGGCGGCTCCAGAATTTTCATAAAAGGGAGTTCATCATTTACTATACATTTAAATAAATATTTGACCTTATTATAGACAATATGAGATTTAATTTGCTAACGAAGAGGTTCACCACCTAATGTCCTATGTTACATCACTATTTATAAAATATATGTTTGTTGTAACTTTTTTACATGACCATAGTTGCTCTTAGACAACTTTATGGATTTATTAAATATTGGTGTGAAGTTTAATTTGAAGATACCTATTAATTTGTACCTCAAACGTGTGATTATTAAGTTTGGAATGTTTAGTATCCTTCAGCTAGTGTACAATAGAACAACAAAAACAACTATAACACATACACCCAATGTAATTCTACAAGCAAGGTTTTGAGAGGGACGTTTTGTATTGTTCTGTGGGTTTGTCACAAATAATGATACTACTGTTTACTTTTAGTGAATAATAGCAGCATATAATATTTGAATATATAATAAATAAATAATCCTCAATGAATAAATATAGAACAACAAATTAAAAGGCAATGAAAAAAACATACATAAAACTTTAAACTGCTAGTAATAAATCTTGAAAATCCTACAACCTAAATATATCCTTGAACTTAATTAGCAAAATCTAAACATTTTATTGATAACTAAAATTAAAAATAATAAATAAATCTCATTTTGAGTTAAATAATTCATCCTTGTTTTCTTTTGAGTAGAATCTGCTAAATCTCCCATTTTTCTCCAATTGTTCTTTGAGCTTGTCTTCCTTGTCCTTTAACTTCCAAAGATCACATGTCGCTTCTGTCACGCCCCAAATCCCATTGGAGCGGACTGGCACCCGTAGCCGAGGAGGCCCGGGAGAACCCGTTCATAACCTATACTTTCACATTTACATTACTTATGAAAATTAGAAATTTGGGCAGCACTTCGTTGTAAATAGAAGAAAACAGTACCTGTATCAGCCCAACAGACAGGCATATATATATATATATATAAACCGTAATTGGCCGTCAGAACCATCACGTCTATCAACCAAACACTCCTATGGCTGTACAATATGTCTACAAAAGCCTCTACATAGATACACAACTGAGTTAGGGTAGAGACAAACTCCCGCCCACAAAAGACTTTTATACAAATACCAAAAATACATATAGAAACAAGTTGGGATGCCCCGAAACAACTGGAGCTCACCACTATCAACAGAATGTCCTGGCTCTTACTACGGAGGTGTACGACCTGAAGTACCTGTTCCTGCAGGCATGAATACAGGTCCCCCGTGAGGGACGTCAGTACGAAAATATGTACTGAGTATGTAAGGCAGTGAGTATCAAGATGAGATACAAAAGATCAACAGAACCCAGATACCAGTGAATAAACAGTATGAGTAGACCACACTTAAAAGAGCTGATGGGATACCTGCACATTACTTTCATATAATTACTTCCCGTATTCCTTATCAATACATAACATATGTCATACAATGGCCAACTGATCAGTGGTACTAATACAATACATCAAGGACCACCCCTGGAATAGCATATATACATAATCTTTATAATACAATGGCCAACTGATCAGTGGTACTAATACAATACATCATATCATCAATTTAAAATAAAGACATTCCATTTCTTAATTCAATTAATCTTTGAGATTGGTTACTTTGTGGTCACACCTTATGGAACTTGAAACCATGATACCTCAATAGGAAAAACATGTAAATAGGTAATCAATATCATGAAAATGAAGTAGAGAATCATGGATACCTCATTAAACCATTTCGGAGTCAGCAATAGTATATGAACATTTTTTTGACTAGCCGGACATCTTAAAAGTGAAAACAAGTTCAATTGGTAGTGTCGAAGATCATATGATGTTATTATGTGTTATGTGTCGTAGGACAATGTTGGAAGCTTACTTGAGAGTGCCATGGGTCATTATTCATGCCAAAGATTAGATAGAGTATGTCTTACATACCTTGATATAACCACTTCAATACAAGTCCAACATGACTTCCCGTACTCTTTGAACACTTATCTACAATAAGTCATTTGTGGCAAACTAGTATTAGCAACCAAACCTTACCATTTAGGTATTAACTTCACCAAATAATGTCTAGGAAGTAATACTTTAACTCATCAATAAGAGTGCTACATACATCCTCTTATACTCTTATTACATTCACATATCATGCATTTTCATGCAATATCCCTCAACATCACTCTTAGCCTTTATTTCCCCTCTTAATCACCATCCAATACCAACATGATCACTAGGCATACATAACCACTAATATAATGATATATCACCACAATTCATCCTCCATAATCCAATACCACAACTTCCATAATTTACTACTAACAATTTATACAAAACAATTCATAACTATGTTTCTAGTTATCTTCCAACATCAAGACAATACTCATAATCCTTTATCAATACTTATTCATGGATAAGAATCAAGAATAAACAATATTCATACCTTAACAATGAACTCTTGTATTTAGAATCCTCCTTACATAACCATGGGGTGCTTCTCGAAGCTTTCGAGATGGTGAACACAACTACGGAACCAATTCGAATTTTCTACGGTTGAATCACAAAATATTTGAAGTTGAAATTAGGCTAGGGTTTCACCTTGTCTTAATAATTGGATGATATATGATATATATGAGGCTATGTGTATGTTTATAAAGACCAATTTTCGTCCAAGAGGTAATAGAAAGTTACCATTTTGCCCTAAAAATTTAAATAAATCCGAATCTGTCCCCAGTGGACAGTTTTAACAGGCTGAAGTAAATCGATCATAACTCTTTTCTCCGGTATCGGATTTGGGTGAAACCAATTGCATTGGAAAGATAATTCAAATTTCTTTCATTTTCATACAAAGTATACCTCCCAGTTCTTCCTGTAAAAGGAGTTATGGTCGTTTAAAGTTGACCCAAAAATCTGTCCCAAAATTCTGTTTTTTTTTTGTTAGGCTGTAGTAAAACGGGTATAGCTCCTTCCTCAGACATTGTATTTGGATGAAACCAATTTCATCGGAAAGAAGACTCTTGGAGATTTTCGTCGATATATAGCAGCTCACACAGTTCTTTTTGTAAAAGGAGTTATGATCGTCTAAAGTTGATCCAAAAAAAAAATTGTCTAGCTGCAGTAATTTTTCTGCAGATTTACTGTTCACAGGCTTCCCGGCCACCGTTTTGAAATTTCGAATGTGCTCGCTTATATGAAATACTCCTCTGTTTTGGGCAAACTTTATATCGTTGGACAGCTTATTCCAATACCTACACATAAAACTATTTACGGGATACTTCCGAACACCATAAACTTAATTTAACCCATACGCAAGCCTTTAGGACTCCATATAATCGCGATAAGTGTACGAAAAAATTTACGGGGTGTTACATTCTCCCCCCCTTAAGAACATTCGTCCTCGAATGTTAGCATAGTTACTCAATTAAGACATGTCCAAGCTTACAATTAACATATTCATCATCATAACATACTTGCATAAAAATAAACACTTACTTATTATTGTTCTTCTTCCGTCTCATGAACTTCCTCCTCATCGTTGAATAGGTAAGGGTACTTAATCTTCATCGCTTCCTCGGCTTCCCATGTGATCTCCTCAACTTGTTGATTCCTCAAAAGTACTTTTACCGATGCTATCTCTTTATTCCTTATCTTTTTAATTTGGCGATCAAGAATAGCAATAGGCATTTCTTCAAAAGTGAGATCTTCTGTAACTTGTACATCTTCCGTAGTAGTGATGTGCGATGGATCTCCGATGTACATGCGAAGCATCGAATCATGAAATATGGGATGAACTGCTGAGAACTCTTGAGGTAGCTCTAACTCATAAGCAACTTGTTCCACTTCCAGACTGGAAGATCTATACATTGCATGTAACCACCGGGTTTCTGGTGTTCTACTTTGACTCTTTGACAATTCGGACATTCAGCTACAAATTCGGCAATATTCTTCTTCATGTCATTCCACCAATATATTGCTTTCAAATCTTGATACATCTTAGTCGACCCTGGATGGATGGAATACCTTGAACAGTGTGCTTCTGTCATAATTCTCTTTCTTAGCTCAACTACATCAGGTACACATAAACGATTCTGACACTGAAGCACTCCTTCTCGCATAAGCTCAAATGCCTTTGTCGTGCCACTCTGCACATCCTCCTTAAGCTGCAATAAAATTGGATCAGCATACTGCTTCTCTTTCACTTCAGCTATCAATGAAGATTCCGCTGCATTACGTACAATAACCTCTTCATCTGGAGTTTTGAGAAGTCGAACTCCCAAATTAGCTAGTTGGTGAAGATCCTTAATCATCCCCTTCTTTTCTATAGATGTCATTTTAGACTTACGACTCAGTGCATCCGCTACCACATTCGCTTTCCCTGAATGATACAAGATATCAACATCGTAATCTTTCAACAATTCAAGCCATCTCCGCTGCCTCAAGTTTAGATCTTTCTGACTGAAGATATATTGCAGGCTCTTATGATCGGTATATATGTCAACATGAACCCCATATAAGTAGTGGAGCCATATCTTCAAAGAAAATACAACTGCAGCTAGCTCAAGATCATGCGTGGGATAATTCCTCTCATGTGGTCACAACTGTCTAGATCCATAGGCTATTACTCTACCATGTTGCATTAATACGCATCCTAAGCCAATTCTCGAAGCATCACAGTACACTGTATACCCTTCTGTGCCTTCAGGAAGTACCAATACCGGGGTAGAAGTCAACTTGCTCTTCAGATCTTGGAAACTCTTTTCACAGGCATCATTCCATTGAAACTTGGAGGCTTTATGCGTCAACTTAGTAGGTTCAAAAATAGAAGAAAAACCTTCAACAAACCTTCTATAATAACCTGCCAACCCGAGGAAACTACGAATCTCCGTAGGCGTCGTGGGTCTTGGCCAATTCTTCACAGCCTTAATCTTCTGAGTGTCAACTTTTATGCCTTCACTGGATACAATATGGCCCAAAAATGCCACTGACTTGAGCCAAAACTCACATTTAGAAAACTTTGCATACAACTTACGATCACGAAGAATCTGCAACGCCTGCCTTAAGTGATTAACATGATCCTCTTCTGATCTAGAGTAGACCAGAATATCATCTATGAAAACTATCACGAACACATCTAGAAACGGCTTAAACAGCCTATTCATCAGATCCATAAAAACTGCGGGTGCATTTGTCAGGCCGAATGACATAACCAGGAATTCATAATGACCATACCATGTTCGGAAATCTGTCTTGGGTATATCTTTATCCTTGACTCTCACTTGATGATAGCCTGATCTCCAGTCAATCTTGGAAAAACACTGGGCACCCTGCAACTGGTCAAATAAATCATCAATTCGGGGAAGAGGGTATTTGTTCTTGATAGTCACCTTATTCAATTGCCGATAGTCAATACACATCCTCAGCGAACCATCTTTCTTACGCAGAAACAATACTGGTGCTCCCCAAGGGGACATACTAGGCCTGATGAATCCCTTCTCTAGCAAGTCTTTCAGTTGCTCTTTCAATTCTCACAACTCTGCTGGTGCCATTCTATAAGGAGGAATTGAGATTGGCTGTGTGTCTGGCAACATATCAATACCAAACTCCACTTCTCGTTCAGGAGGTAAACCTGGTAGTTCTTCAGGAAATACATCAGGAAATTCATTCACAACCGGAACGGTCTGAGAAGTTGGCGGCTCTGCCTCTGTATCCCTTACTCTAACCAAATGGTATATGTACCCCTTGGAAATCATTTTTCTTGCCCTAAAGTAAGAAATAAATCTACCTCTCAGCGTGCCAACATTACCCTTTCATTCAAGGACTGCCTCATTTGGGAAATGGAAATATACCATCTTAGAACGGCAATCTACTGTAGCATAACAAGACGCTAACCAATCCATGCCCATAATAACATCAAAATCTACCATTTCTTACTCAACAAGATCGGCCATCGTATCACGACCACAAATATTCACAACACAATTTCAATAAACATTCCTAGCTATAAGAGATTCCCCCACTGGCGTTGATACTTCAAATGGCTTGGCTAATAATTCGAGTGTTCTTTCGAACCTTCCCGCAACCAAAGGAGTAGCATACGATAATGTAGAACCAGGATCAATTAAGGCATACACATCAAATGCAAAGATGGACAACGTACCTGTAACCACGTCTGGAGAAGACTCTAAATTCTGCCGATCTGCTAGGGCATACACACAGTTCTGAGCTCCGCTAGAACTAGCTGCTCCTCTATCACCTCTATCGTGACCCATAGGTTGTGCACCCCTACTCAAAGGAGGCACCGATGATGACTCAACAGCTGATCCGGTAGGTCGTGTTATACCACCTGTGGTCCTGCGTGGGCAATCTCTAGCCATATGCCCCGGCTTACCGCACCAAAAGCAATTGTTCGTTCCAAGCCAACATTCACCAAAGTGAAATCTTCTACATATGGGGCACGGGTGTCGTGGAGGTCTCAATTGACTCATACTCCCTTGCCCTTGATACCCCACTGTTCGCGAACTCTGATTTTCACTGCTTTGCCTAAACTGATTACCTCTGAACCTTTGAACCTTTGAATTTGCGGTGGAGCACTAATTGCAGGATAAGAAGATAACGGGCTAGGCAATCTATGAGAGAACGAAGTCCTAAAACCTCCCTGAGATGCCATAAACTGCCCTATAGCTCTGGCCCGCTTAGAATATCCTTTCTCTGATTCCTGGGTTCTTTTTCTTTGCCTCTGATCTTCCATTTTCTGAGCGAAAGCTTGTATCCTCGCTATATCCATGTCTTTGTTCAAAGCAGCAATGGTACAATCTCTAACCAAGAATGGTTCCAATCTATCCACATAGTGATGAACTCTGTCATCCATAGTAGCTACCACATTAGAAGCATATCGAGACAAGGAGTTAAATCAAAGACTATACTCCCTTACATTCATATTACCCTGACAAAGATTTAAGAAATGATCTGAACGGGCCTGACGAGTCTCAAATGGAAGATAATGATCAATAAATGCATCTTTGAACTCTCCCCACGTAGTTGGAGGTGCATCAATACCCCTAGATCGTTTCCAATCCTCGTACCACAATATAGCCTCTCCTTTCAGTCTATATGCTGCTAGCTCAACCATCTCTTTACCGGATATGTGCATAACATCTAGAGCCCTTTGGGTTTGATCGACAAAGTCCTGCGGGTCTTCGTTAATATCTGATCCGGTAAAAGTAGGAGGATCCAGTTCTAGAAAATCCTGTGTCCGAAGGCTAGCTGCTCTATCCGTACCACTAGAACCCGTGGTAGGAATAGCTTGCCCTTGAACTTGACCGGCAACTATACGCGTCAGAAGTTGTACTGCATCCCTCAAATCTCGATCAACAGCATTAATAGATGGCCTTTCCGGAGGAGAAGAAGCTCCTGATATATGCTCAGCTTGAGTCTCACTTTGTTCAGCTTGTGCCGGTGGTGACTTACTAGTACCTTCTCCGGCCACTTCATCTACTCGCTTCCACTTATTCTTTCTCCTTGTAACCGACATCGTTACTATAATAAATAAAAAAAACAATTGTATTAAGCGATCGATTATGACTTTATATCTAATATGGGCTCTATTGCACGATCTAAGAAATGGAGAATGGAAACAATCCCTAAATGTCCAATAGCCTCCTGTTTATAGATGTGGTGCACAACACACCGATAAACGAGATTCTACGTAGACACGGCTTTGTAGACTCACTAGGACGAACTTCTCTGATACCACTTCTGTCACGCCCCAAATCCCATTGGAGCGGATTGGCACCCATAGCCGAGGAGGCCCGGGAGAACCCGTTCATAACCTATACTTTCACATTTACCTTACTTATGAAAATTAGAAATTTTGGCAGCACTTCGTTGTAAATAGAAGAAAACAGTACCTGTATCAGCCCAGCAGACACGCATATATATATATATATATATAAACCGTAATTGGCCGTCAGATCCATCACGTCTATCAACCAAACACTCCTATGGCTATACAATATGTCTACAAAAGCCTCTACATAGATACACAACTGAGTTAGGGTCGGAACAAACTCCCGCCGACAAAAGACTTTTATACAAATACCAAAAATACATATAGAAACGAGTTGGGATGCCCCGAAACAACTGGAGCTCACCACTATCAACAGAATGTCCTGGCTCTTACTACGGAGGTGTACGACCTGAAGTACCTGTTCCTGCAGGCATGAATACAGGTCCCCCGTGAGGGACGTCAGTACGAAAATATGTACTGAGTATGTAAGGCAGTGAGTATCAAGATGAGATACAAAAGATCAACAGAACCCAGATACCAGTGAATAAACAGTATGAGTAGACCACACTTAAAAGAGCTGATGGGATACCTGCACATTACTTTCATATCATTACTTCTCGTATTCCTTATCAATACATAACATATGTCATACAATGGCCAACTGATAAGTGGTACTAATACAATACATCAGGGACCACCCCTGGAATAGCATATATACATAATCTTTATAATACAATGGCCAACTGATCAGTGGTACTAATACAATACATCATATCATCAATTTAAAATAAAGACATTCCATTTCTTAATTCAATTAATCTTTGAGATTGGTTACTTTGTGGTCACACCTTATGGAACTTGAAACCATGATACCTCAATAGGAAAAACATGTGAATAGGTAATCAATATCATGAAAATGAAGTAGAGAATCATGGATACCTCATTAAACCATTTCGGAGTCAGCAATAGTATATGGACATTTTTTTGACTAGCCAGACATCTTAAAAGTGAAAACAAGTTCAATTGGTAGTGTCGAAGATCATATGATGTTATTATGTGTTATGTGTCGTAGGACAATGTTGGAAGCTTACTTGAGAGTGCCATGGGTCATTATTCATGCCAAAGATTAGATAGAGTATGTCTTACATACCTTGATATAACCACTTCAATACAAGTCCAACTTGACTTCACGTACTCTTTGAACACTTATCTACAATAAGTCATTTGTGGCAAACTAGTATTAGCAACCAAACCTTACCATTTAGGTATTAACTTCACCAAATAATGTCTAGGAAGTAATACTTTAACTCATCAACAAGAGTGCTACATACATCCTCTTATACTCTTATTACATTCACATATCATGCATTTTCATGCAATATCCCTCAACATCACTCTTAGCCTTTATTTCCCCTCTTAATCACCATCCAATACCAACATGATCACTAGGCATACATAACCACTAATATAATGATATATCACCACAATTCATCCTCCATAATCCAATACCACAACTTCCATAATTTACTACTAACAATTTATATAAAACAATTCATAACTATGTTTCTAGTTATCTTCCAACATCAAGACAATACTCATAATCCTTTATCAATACTTATTCATGGATAAGAATCAAGAATAAATAATATTCATACCTTAACAATGAAATCTTGTATTTAGAATCCTCCTTACATAACCATGGGGTGCTTCTCGAAGCTTTCAAGATGGTGAACGCAACTACGGAACCAATTCGAATTTTCTACGGTTGAATCACAAAATATTTGAAGTTGAAATTAGGCTAGGGTTTCACCTTGTCTTAATAATTGGATGATATATGATATATATGAGGCTAAGTGTATGTTTATAAAGACCAATTTTCGTCCAAGAGGTAATAGAAAGTGACCATTTTGCGCTAAAAATTTAAATAAATCCGAATCTGTCCCCAGTGGACAGTTTTGACAGGCTGAAGTAAATCTATCATAACTCTTTTCTACGGTATCGGATTTGGGTGAAACTAATTGCATTGGAAAGATAATTCAATGTTATTTTATTTTCATATAAAGTATACCACCCAGTTCTTCCTGTAAAAGGAGTTATGGTTGTTTAAAGTTGACCCAAAAATCTGTCCCAAAATTCTGTTTTTTTTTATAGGCTGTAGTAAAACGGGTATAGCTCCTTACTCAGACGTTGGATTTGGATGAAACCAATTTCATCGGAAAGAAGACTCTCGGAGATTTTCGTCGATATATAGAAGCTCACACAGTTCTTTTTGTACAAGGAGTTATGATCGTCTAAAGTTGATCCAAAAAAAAAATTGTCTAGCTGCAGTAATTTTCCTGCAGATTTACTGTTCAAAGGCTTCCCGGCCACCGTTTTGAAATTTCGAATATGCTCGCTTATATGAAATACTCCTCTGTTTTGGGCAAACTTTATATCGTTGGAAAGCTTATTCCAATACCTACACATACAACTATTGACGGGATACTTCCGAACACCATAAACTTAATTTAACCCATACGCTAGCCTTTAGGACTCCATATAATCGCGATAAGTGTACGAAAAAATTTACGGGGTGTTACAGCTTCGTATTTATCTTGTGCACTCTTTTGTTGCACATCAAAATTTCCAAGGTCGTTTTCTTGCTTGCGTATTTCTACTCTTGTATCTACCAACTTCTCTACGGTCCTGTCAAGTTTTTTGCTTTGTGAGGATGACATTCTCGTGTATAGTACAATATCAAACTCGCTTCGATCAACCACTGTTGGATGGAGAAGTAACAAAGTTATCATTTATTAAGTTGAGTTCGGATGAACGTTTATTGAGAATCCAGTTATCATTACTTGTACTGTCATGACTCTTGAGTTAGTTATCATTTTTTCCTTTTTAAAAGTTAATTTGAATAATTTGATTCGAGGCCCACTAAGGAAAAAAATGCTCCCTTAATGAAATAATTTGACAATTCATGTTGAATATAATTTTCATTATCAATGATGGAGGTGTTATTTGATTCGGACAATAACGGAAGCAACGACATTCAAATTATTAGAATTTGAATTGACATTTAATAAAGAAAGCATGAATAAATCATGATAACTAATAATCGTAATGTTTAAGGTCCACTAAGGTAATAATGTTTCCTATCAACAAGTTCATTTATTAGAATCAAACCTAAGCCTCCCGAGCCTTGTAGCCTTCTCGTAAGATTTTATTAAAATGATTTGATTTGATCCGTTTAATTGATTTTCGAGAAACAACACCTCCATAGTGCACCACCATTATCAAAAAAAAAATTAAAAAAATACCTACTACTTTTTACTAGCACGGATACTACGTATTGTGTCCTTTTATTATTATTGTAAACACCTAATTTTGACCAAACCTAATGTTTGTATGTCATTTTAGTGTTCAATTTATTTTTACTTTTTAGGTCTAAATTAGATATTTTCAGTTTATCTTATTTTACAAGGTTTGTTTAAAAGTTTTGAAATCTACAAAAATAGAGTCACATTTTAATAAGCTTTTATTTTTATTTATTTTTAAAAAAATTATATTTATTTTTCTTCTTTTAACTTTTAATAAATAATCTAGTGATATTAATATTCCGTAATCATATTCTAAGACTAATTATTTAACTTATCTATATTTTAGTTTTAAATGGATTTTATCATTTTATTAATATCCTTAATTGAAAAAAAAAAAGAAGAGAATCCTTAACTACCATTCCCATACCCTAAAACCACATCCCTATTTTCCCTCCAACACACTCCCATATTTCCCTCACGTTCAGCCCACACAAACACACACGACATCACAAAACTACCTGAAAAACTTCTTCAACCCTGACCCTACATAAAGACAAACACTACAACACTCTTGAGGACAGAAGATAGGACAGGGATTAGAGAAAAAACAAGAAACTGAGGGAGAAGACGCACGGGAAAATCATAGAAAAACATTGAAAAAGTCAGAAATAGAAAAGAGTGTAGTGCAAAACCGCGGAGAAAAGAAGAAGAAGAAACACCCGCGACAGAAAAGAAAGTTTGGGGTCTCCGTTGAGTTTGCGGTGACGGCGTCCTTTTCTTTACCCGCTTCAATTTGTCATACAGGTTCTCGTCGAATTCATACGATTTATTCAATAAGTTTGCTGTGTGAATTGGAGTATGAATAAAGTTATAATTTTCATGACTTTTTCTATTGTTCGTTATGTATAATTCATTATTTTTATATAGTTTACTTTATGTTGCCATTTATAACTAGTTGCTATTCCGAAGTAACGTTCACTAAATTAAATTTGATTGAATTCTAAATGAGATAATCGTTAGATTCATTAGCATTAAAAGATGTAACATTGTATTCGGTTAACATGCGATTAGTATAATTGTGTTGTAACTAGAATCTTACACCTATATGCGTGCATGCATGCAAAAAGGAAAAAAAAGAAAAGGAAAAAAGAGTACACACACAAAATATAGGAGCAGAACAAGCAAGGAAAAGAAAAGAAAAAACAAGAGGAACAGTTAACATGACTTATATTTGTTTGATTCCATTTTGATAAATGAGAAATTCTAATCACTTGGTTTTCAAAAAATGCTCACATGCTTGAATCACCAGTAAATTATCTATTATTTAGATTTAGGTACTTATAAGTATGATCCAATTAGTAGCAACGCTAAATTTTCAAAGTCAGAATCAGTTAACAAAGTACGGTTTGTAAATTTCCTTTGCGTTCTAAAATAAGGTTTTTTTTTATGAATATATTAGAGCCTTTTTTTTTTTTTTTTTTTTTTCATGTTTTGGGGTGGTAAGAAATTGTATAAATTGGTTTCAATGTTTTGGTAGATAATGAATTTCATACGTTGGTATTTTCAGTTTTCGAGTGGCGATTAATTTATTTCATGTCCGTTATTATACGTAATTTTTAGCTAAAAAGAGACTATAGATCAATATTCTGTTTGGTCATTTTCCTCTCTGGTTCATGATTTAACCGTCACTCCTAAATCATAAAATCACTTGTTTAGTAGTTTTTTTTAAAAATAGACTAAGAAAATATGTAAAGGTTATGGCATATAGTGTTTAGTTTACAAGAATATAATAATTTAAACATTACAAATGATATATTGTAATATTGTATGCTTCTCAAAGCCTTACACGTAGTTTGTTGGTGTATTTTGTTTAAATTGTTTTTCTTGGGGGGATTGTACATCTAATTTGTAATATCTGTAAGTGTTAGTTCGACATTATGAGGTTTTGTCATAGTTGTTACATCAATTCTTAGTTCAATATCTCTCATCTTTATGTTCTAAAAACGTTTTCAGCCAGCATTAATTTCTAAGGGTCTAATAAATTAAAAGGGGCGGATGGAGCCAAAAATGGGTTGCAGACTTATTCAAGATCCATCATATCTGA
Source organism: Capsicum pubescens (assembly GCA_030864215.1). Classification (NCBI taxonomy): domain Eukaryota; kingdom Viridiplantae; phylum Streptophyta; class Magnoliopsida; order Solanales; family Solanaceae; genus Capsicum; species Capsicum pubescens. The sequence goes on from CM061549.1 coordinate 294,337,961, forward strand.
TAAATTAAAAGAGAGGAAAAACCTATTGTAAGGGAATGAACTTGTAAAATAATGAGTTATGTTCTTATCTTCTAAATAATTGAGAATTTAACATGCAAGTGGAAACTAACGGTGAAGTTGGAAAGCCTTCGTTATAAAAAAATTTAACTTACCATTTGAAGCCGATTGAGTTGGGTTGGGCAGATTCTAAACCTATTAGATGCTTACTTAGACTTGGGAAAACGGGAACGATCCATAAATGTCACAAAGGCGCGAGAGATATATCCGAACCTGTGGTATGACCGGAAAGTACTGCCACTGGCAAGCCACACATTAATATAATTAAATAATTCAAAAAAAAATAAAAACGGGATGCAAGCAACTTTAGGGCCAACAAATATTATAAATCCAAAAGATTAATTTAAGCCAGACATAAGTCATTAAAGCGACTGTGCTAGAACCATGGGACTCGAGGGGTGCCTAACACCTTCCCCTCAGTCAACAAAATTCCTTATCCGAAATTCTAGTTCGCAGACTAAAAATTAAGAGTCATTTCCTTTTGAATAGGGATTCAATAAGATGACCTGGAACACCCAAACTCAATTTCAAGTGGCGACTCTGTAAAATAAATAATCCCTTTTTAAAACGTCACTTTAAGTGGAAAAACCCATTTTCTCTAAAACCAACTTTCCTAGCGAGGTCGGATGCGGTGAAAAATAGGGGTGTGACTGTCACACCCTTTTTTTCGTACTCCAAAAGATTCGTTTTAAGTTCGAAAGAGTTTTTGTTATTAAGTGACAAAAGAAAACAATTCGTTTCGAAGAAGGATTTTTTTTACATTCAAAATCAGAGTAGCCACTTGGCATAATCTAGTGTGTCGAGTCACCATTGGAAAATCCTTTTCAAAATCATTTGACTCTTTAAACTGGTTTGCGAACAGAGATTTCGGTTAAGGAATTCTGTTGACCGAGGGGAAGGTGTTAGGCACCTCTCGATCCCGTGGTTTGACCACAGTCGCTTGACGGAGAAATATCGGCTAATTTTTGACTTTGAGGATGTATAAACAACACAAAACACGTAAAATAATGAAACGAAAGAAAACAAAACAAAAGCGAATAAAAAATATAGTGTCCAGTCTAATTTATACAGTCCAAAAATATAAAAAATGCGAAAATAAATCCTATATAACCTATACTAATCCTAACTATGCTCCCTTGCTTTACCGACGCCTTGGGCCTTCCTCACGAACGTCATTCCGCCAACATAGTACATCGGGGCATTCCCCAGTGAACAAACACAAATACCTCGGGGCATTCCTCGGCCAAATGAATACATTTAATGAAATGTGATGAAAATGAAGAAAAGCACTCAACACAAATATTTACACATTCGATGATTAAAATCCTACGAGTTGCCTACCCTTCAAAACCTAGAACTTGCCTATCAATGCCCAACCTAAGACATGATACTATTACACTTAACATCAATATTTATTTCAAAATAAACCGACAACAATAAATCAAGACTAATCCTTATTAATTTATCAATTTTTCGATCCCGACCCCAAACAACAACTTTAATTCTCGATCAACGATTAACTAGTCTTTAGACTATCAATTTAATCTTCATAATCCAAATTCAACATCAACCAACATTCATGATTCAAACATCACAAAATCAAACAAAAAAACAAGATCCACACATTGTCAAATCACCACACAAAATATCAAAATTTAAAATTATTCGAGAAAAGGGATGAGAAATGGACCTCAATCGAAGCTTTTATTGTGCCAAATAATGCGATTAGAAAATAAAACCGGGTCCGAAATCCTCAAGTCGAACCTCAATTGCGAATTGATCAATTTCAAAACTCGGTATCACCAAAATCGAAACCCGAAACTGACCATGATGACCCAATCAAGACAAATCAAACCTTTGAAGCCTTTCTTTCAATTTTAAAAATTCTTCAAAATAGAGCATCCCTTAAATCTTGTACAAAATTCAGACTCATTAAAGAATCAATCTCGGCTTCTATTTTTACTTTAATTGATCGTGCAGAAAACACCAACGTTCGACCCACGAACCTAGATTTTTACCCGAAATCTCGAAATCGAAGCAATGAGGGAGAAAGGGAGTAAATTCAACAGCTCCCCAAAGTGACTGTTTTATGGTTTATCCTATGAAGATCAATGTGAAGGGAGTCCTCTAGTCAGTAATGAAATGGAATTTTGGAGATGGAGATGTGGGTGACGTGTATGTGGCTGTGCGTGTGTGACTACTGTGAGTGACCAATTGAAAAAAAATAAAAAAAAATGGGAGTCTATTATTCTAGCTCATGGTCATTTCTGTGCATATCCAGTGTGACCAGTGTGTGCGTGAGTGTTAGAAGGAGAATAATGAAGTTCCCTTTTTCTATACCATGTCCATGATTATCCCCTCCTCAATGAATGAAGAAGAAGACCTTTTATCCTTAAAAAAAACAAAATATCACGTGGGCCCTCTTTTATTCCTCTCTCCATGAAAACCAAAAAAGAATGAAATTTTGTTAAGGGGTTAGGATGATGGGGTGACGTGGAGTAGGTAGGTAGTGATGGGGTAGGGGGTGTGGTAGGGATTAAGTGTCCTAATTTAATTGGGAGGTTGTTAGGATAAGATTAAAACAAGGTAAAATTTGTTAAGGGTTGTTATTTTGCATTTTTGTGGGATATAATCGCATAGGTGAGGGTACATGGTAAGGTAAGCTAAAAATGGTAAAAATGCTTTCGGGGAGGGACAAAGTTATGTGTCTACATTATGCCCCTCTTTGCATGTAAACACAAAGTGTTTTTTCATACAAAGAAGTAGACAACGAGACAGAATTTTGATCCGACCATTATTCAAAGAATGAAACAGAAGGAGGGAGGGAGACCAAGTCTCGATATAGGATATCCTACCTACCCAAGTTATAAGGGAATCAAGTCACGGGTATCTCAAAGGATTGGAAAGAGAAGGACTATACCGAGTTGGAGAGTTGAGTGAGGTTCCATCGAGGTTTCGGTCGCGGCTCTGTCATTACATCAAAAATGAAAAAATACAAGTTAAAAAGATAAATAAAATTACAAAAGTCCTATCTATTCAGCTTCTTTTGAACTCTTGACTTGAGTTTCATCACACTATTCTTCAGACGGGCTCTTGACTTGCAATTTCTTCAACTTGTTAACTACTTTTAGTTTCTTCACCCTGTTCTCCAGGTGGGTTTCTGACTTGCTATTTTTCAATCTGTTGACTTTCAACTTATTTGCCATACTCTTCAGGTGGGATCCTGACTTTCGATTTCATCAACTTTCGATTTCATCACCCTGTTCTTCAGGCGGACTCCTGACCTTCAATTTTATCACCCTTTTCTTCAGGCGGGCTCCTGACTTTCAATTTCATCACCCTATTCTTCAGGCGGGCTCTTGAAACCAAAATCAAAACTAGAACGGAAATAAATCAAAATCAAAACTAGAACTAAAACTATCCCACACAAAGATTATCATAAGGCAGTATTTCATTTTTAAAAGCGTGGTCCAATTTTTCAGGAGGGATCCGAACATAAAGTAAAATCCCATTTTTCAGGAGGGTCCTGAACAGAAAGTAAAATCTCATTTTTCGGGAAGGTCCTGAACAGAAAGTAAAATCCCATTTTTCAGGAGGGTCCTGAATAGAAAGTAAAATCCCATTTTTCAGGAGGGTCCTAAACAGAAAGTAAAATCCCATTTTTCAAGAGGGTCCTGAACAGAAAGTGAAATCCCATTTTTCAGGAGGGTCCTGAACAAAAAGTGAAATCCCATTTTTCAGGAGGGTCCTGAATAGAAAGTAAAATCCCATTTTTAGGAAGGTCCTGAATAGAAAGTAATATTCCATTTTTCAGGAGGGTCTTGAAGAAAAAGTGAAATCCTAATTTTCAGGAGGGTCCTGAACAGAAAGTAAAATCCTATTTTTCAGGAGGGTCCTGAACAGAAAGTAAAATCCCATTTTTCAGGAGGGTCTTGAACAGAAAGTAAATCCCATTTTTCAGGAGGGTCCTGAACATAAAGTAAAATCCCATTTTTCAGTAGGCTCCTAAACAAAAGTAAAATCTTATTTTTCAGGAGGGTCTTGAACAGAAAGTAAATCCCATTTTTCAGGAGGGTCCTGAATAGAAAGTAAAATTCCATTTTTCAGGAGGGTCCTGAACTAAAGTAAAATTCCATTTTTCAGGAGGGTCCTGAACAGAAGGTAAAATCCCATTTTTTAGGAGGGTCTTGAAAAGAAGGTAAAATCTCATTGTTCAGGAGGGTCCTGGACAGAAGGTAAAATCCCATTTTCCAGGAGGGTCCTGAACAGATAGTAAATTCCCATTTTACAGGAGGGTCCTGAACAGAAAGTAAAATCCCATTTTTCAATAGGCTCCTAAACAAAAGTAAAATCTCATTTTTCAGGAGGGTCTTGAACAGAAAGTAAATCCCATTTTTCAGGAGGGTCCTGAATAGAAAGAAAAATTCCATTTTTCAGGAGGGTCCTGAACTAAAGTAAAATTCCATTTTTCAGGAGGGTTCTGAACAGAAGGTAAAATCCCATTTTTTAGGAGGGTACTGAAAATAAGGTAAAATCTCATTGTTCAGGAGGGTCCTGGACAGAAGGTAAAATCTCATTTTTCAGGAAGGTCCTGAATAGAAAGTAAAATTCCATTTTTCAGGAGGGTCTTGAAGAAAAAGTGAAATCCCAATTTTCAGGAGGGTCCTGAACAGAAAGTAAAATCCCATTTTTCAGGAGGGTCCTGAACAGAAAGTAAAATCCCATTTTTCAGGAGGGTCTTGAACAGAAAGTAAATCCCATTTTTCAGGAGGGTCCTGAACATAAAGTAAAATCCCATTTTTCAGTAGGCTCCTAAACAAAAGTAAAATCTCATTTTTCAGGAGGGTCTTGAACAGAAAGTAAATCCCATTTTTTAAGAGGGTCCTGAATAGAAAGTAAAATTCCATTTTCAGGAGGGTCCTGAACTAAAGTAAAATTCCATTTTTCAGGAGGATCCTGAACAGAAGGTAAAATCCCATTTTTTAGGAGGTTCCTGAAAAGAAGGTAAAATCTCATTGTTCAGGAGGGTCCTGGACAGAAGGTAAAATCCCATTTTCCAGGAGGGTCTTGAACAGATAGTAAATTCCCATTTTACAGGAGGGTCCTGAGCAGAAAGTAAAATCCCATTTTTCAGGAGGGTCCTGAACAAAAAGTAAAATCTCATTTTCCAGGAGGGCCCTGAACAAAAGTAAAGTCCCATTTTTCAGGAGGGTCCTCAACAGAAAGTAAAATCCCATTTTTCAGGATGGTCCTAAACAGAAAGTAAAATCCCATTTTCCAGGAGGGTCCTGAACATAAAATAAATTCCCATTTTCCAGGAGGGTCCTGAACAGAAAGTAAAATTCCATTCTTTAAGAGGGTCCTGAACAGAAAGTAAAATCCCATTTTTCAGGAGGGTCCTAAATAGAAAGTAAAATCCCATTTTTCAGGAGGGTCCTGAATAGAAAGTAAAATCTCACGGATGTGCATTTCCAATAGTAGCTGAATTAAGTGATGCGATTTTTCCTTTATTTCAACAAAGAAATTTTGTCAGTTATAAACTTAGTGGTGACTTGCAGCATTTGGCTTTCCAGGCATTTGCTCCAGTGTTCATTCCCTTCATTTTGTTTCAGATTGCTGAAATTTGCCCCTGATTGTCGTGTCATTGACCCATACTCAGATTATTAAGAGTGACTCCGAAATAAACACAGTATTTCTGCTTTGTCATGCTTCTTAGATAAACCCTTTAAACCTTGGTATTTTCATGAGTTCCCCAGCTTGTCTGTTGACAAAACATTCTGCATGCCTTATTCATCTCACAATCATGTCTCTTTCATATGCTGACTTTGTCTTGGTTTGTGCAATTGAAGAAACTGGTAGCCAGTTTTGAAATCTTTTCTTTGTTGTTTTGATATGGACTTGACTCAAAGACAAGAGAAAAATGACAATGACTTTTATTTGGACCACTGACTCAAGAAAACAAAATAAAAATAAAGACAAGAAAGAAAAGGCAATGAATGTCCCCGTTTGAAACAAAGAAATGAAAAATTTATCTAGAAATGACAGTTAACTCTAATGATTATGCCATGCATATCGTATTAAACTGCCTGATCTTTCCATCCAAAACCTTCTACCAATTGTTGTTGAGTTAATGACCTCAAAATTGAGTTGCTTCCTTAGGTCAATTGCATTTAAGACCTCATTCGGCTAGTGGCGCCTTGAAAGATTTTTTCCAACAAGCCTCTCATTTTTTCCCAGCTCACCATTGCCCTATGGTGTCCCTGAGGGTTTTTCACCAATGAGACTCTTATTTTCATTTGTCTCAAATCACCGTCATCTTACAGTGCCCGTGAGGGTTTTCACCGATAAGATTCTCTCATTGTTATCTCTCTCAGCTCATCTTCTTATGGCGCCCGTGAGGGTTTTCACCGATAAGAGTCTCTTATTTTTATTTCTTTCCTGATTCCTTATGCCGAGGAAGACAAGTAGTTACCAAAATGTTATCACATCCATTGCATGCTTAGTCTTAACATTCTCAAAGATTGATCTGAAGGTCTTTCTTTTGTTGTAACTTGGCTTTTGGATAGGGTTAGAAAGAAAGGATGGAATGGGGCCCAAACGACACTTGAAGTGGATGACTCTAAATTATTTATTGGGTGGGACTTACAACTTTTGAAATTGACTCAAACAATGAGGATTACCTCATGCCCCAGTTTCTTTTGACTGGGTGAATCTAAATTGTTTATTTGGTTGGACCGAGCCCCGAGTAGGGAAGCCTACGTATCTCACCCCCGAGAGTGGAGAATCAGGTCACACGTAGTTCCGACAGCTTATTTTGCATGATTTAGACTTTTGATTCTTTTTATTTTATTGACACTCTTTTCTCTTTGGATTTTTCTGACTCTATTTTCCTTGACACTTTTCTTTTTTCTTTTTTCTTTTTGGACATTTTTTTTTCTTTTTTTTTTTGAAACTTTTCTGACACTATTTTTTTTTGTTCGACACTTCCTTTTTGAGCTTTGTTGACTCTATCTTGGTTCCAAAAGAGGGATATGAAAGAAATAGAACTAAAGCTCAAAGGAGGTAAATAAAGGATGATACGATATTTGAATAGAAAAATGAAATGCCTTCGTCGAATCAATCCTTGAAGATACTAGTACATTGCATGCAATGTGAAAGTGAAAGATAAAGATCATTTGTGACACTTTAACAACACAAACTTTAACTGAGCATGTGTGTCACCTCTTCCACACTTGTCAAACATACAACTCCACCTTTGTTGTACATCCCTCACATTGAATGACTTATGCTTTCGTGGAGTTTATTTTTGTTCTAATCCTCGGGAGCACACATCCGCTATTTGACCTAATTGAGCTATATTTTTCAATTGATGACCAAGTTATTTTTGTGATTCTCAAAATAATTGCCTTAATTTTCAAAGAAGGCTTGAACTTGTCACCAAATGTCTCAGCACTCTACCTATTCTCTCAGATGCTCTCTTTTCCTAACTTTAACTCTCTGATTCAAAGTTCATGCTTAAAACAGGACTTTAAGATCTGGCTGAAATTCCGCAGGCATGTAATATCACTAAAGCCAACATAAAATGTACTATGTAAAGGAAACAAACAAACAAACAACACATATTTAAAACACAAAGAAAAAGGGAAATTCTCTTTAGTTGAAATAAAATAGAAAAGGGTTTGAACATAAACGACAAAGGGACAAAACAAGATAGATCCCGAACTACAACCCTGAAGTAATTCGAAAAATAGAAAAGAAAAAAAACAAACTACCAGACCTCTTCCTAGTAGGGAGAGGGCTGACTTCTCAATTGCTCAGCCTGATAACTTAGCCACTGGTTTTCATATCAGCGTGACAAGAGCTTTCCTTACTGCCAATGTTTTACACCATAATTGACCTATCTTGAATTATCTTTTCAATTTCTCTTTTCAAAGTCCGACAATCTTCAATACTGTGATCCTGAAAATCAGAATGATATGCACATTGTACACTAGGATCAAAACTTCTTGAATGCGGGTTAGAAGTATACCTAAGGAGAGGAGTGATCATACCCCATTGTACCAATTTCTGAAATAAGATGGCATATGACTCTCCAATTGGTGTGAAGCTATCCCTTGATTTTTGCCTCGTTTAATTGTTTGGATTGGATCCAAAATCGGGCCTAGAAAGGCTTTGATAGGTTTTTGGAGTCAGAGGGTAACTCTGAGGAGTTGGTGCACTCCATTATGAGTAAGAAGGGAGTTCAACATATGGCTGTGCATAGTATACTAGCTATGGAGGTGGGGAAATGGAGTATAATGGATTTTGGGAGGGATTATAGAGAGCTTGGGTATGAACTTGGGCCTGAGATTGACGGCAACGACTACGTCTTCTTCTTGGATGTGCCCGTTCTCAACCTACAATAGCAACTGTATCTTTCTCATTCTTCTTCCCTCCAGTTTTCTTTAATTGATTGTAATATTGTCCTAAATGTTTCACGGATTCCTCCTGTCCATCTTGCTCCTCAAATTTCGACATCTCAAAGATTGGAGGAAGGTTAGCACTTGAAGGCATGCTTCAGTCTTTGTATGATGTTGTATGAAACATCTTCTTTACCCGTAGGTCCTAGATAATTTTTCATAGCATTTTCTGCACTCTTCATTTTTCCAACAATTTTCTTCGACTCTTCTGGCACACTGGACTTCTTGTTAAGAAATTTTGGTGGTCCATTTAACTTAAAAGCAGGCTCAGGAGTATAACAATGATCACCAAGAGTATTGAATATAGGTTCACTAGCAGCATGGAAACGCACAATCGTTAGGCGAGCCAGTGTGGAAGTCCTAGTAGAGGATTGAGCAACAAAATCACAGACGACATGTGGTGCTGTGAATGTAGCAGGCTTATGTTGAGGATCTAGAGAAAAGGTGGTGGAAGTATTGAGATGCTTTTGGCTTGGAATGAATTCTGAGTCATGTTGCGGTGCATCAACAACAATAGAAAACTGAGTTTGAGATTTTGGTGAAAAACTTGAGGTATTTATAGGATCAATAAAGGGAAACGGAGAAGGGGCAACCCACTGGCCTAAGCTCGATGCATTTCTGTCATTTGTTGTCTCAGCCTTTTAATCTCTTGCTTCAAACTCTCATTTTCCTGATTCTTTGTTTGATCCATGATGTCACTCTCTATATTTTTGTTGAACACAACTAACCCTCTGGATTTGATGTGATGTGAAGGACCAACCAAAATTCCACAAACCAACCACCTTAAACTGACTCAACAAAAAAACAACAAATGTGTTAGAGTTCAACACTTTTTCAAAACCTCTTTTTCCTTCTGATCACCGAACCCAAGAAGGGCGCCTATGTATCTCACTCCCGAGAGAGGAGAATCAGGTGCACGTAGTTCGTGAAGTCTTGCCAAAATGGCCAATTAAACTCTTTGTTTTTTTTTTTCTTTTTCTCGAAACTTTAAGAAGAAAAGAAAATAACAATTTGTCAAAAGAATTGACAAAAATATTTTTGAATTTTTCCGCTTTAACATCCCTATACAAAGTGAAATCTATGATTACCAAAGAAATTTTTTGGGTTTTCGATTTTGAATTTCATATGAACATGAAACTTGAACCTATTAAAGGAAAAAAATCATTTTTTGTAGTTTTCTTTTAAAGAAGTATATGAAACATCTACTTTAAATGAAGAGTGAGGAAAATCTTTGAATTTTTTCAGATTCCTGTACAAAATGAAATCTATGATTACCGAAGAAAATATTTTTGAATTTTCGATTTTGAATTTCATACAAAAATGAAACTTGAACCTATTAAAAGGAAATATATTTTTTGTTTTTTTCTTTTAAAGATGTGCATGAAACACCTACTCTAAATGAAGAGTGAAGAAATTTTTTTTGGATTTTTGAAATAAGATCCCCGAACCAACAATAGGCTGCCTACGTATCTCACTCCCGAGAGAGGAGAATCAAGGGTGCGTAGTTCGTCCATATTGGACAATTAAGGAATAACGGACAGAACGAACTACGGCATGAGAGACACTACCAAGACAAACGAATAATTTTTTTTTGGATTTTTTAATTAGACACTTCAAATAAAACAGACACCAACAACAATGAAAGAAAAATCTTTTTGGTAGTTGGAATGTATAAAATTTCTACCATCTTTTTGCATTTTCTTTTATAAAAACCTACTTATCATAAAAAATATTTTTGAAGTTTTTGAATTGTGAATGCTTGCTAAAGAAGACAAAGGAAAATCTTTTGATGTTTTTGATTTTTTTTTTCGGGAAATGAGTGCAAAAAAGGATAAAGAAAATCTTGTTTGATTTTTAAATTGTGAAAAACGAAAGCCATAAAGAACTCTAAACAAACTACAAAACACACTTTTTTTTGTCTCACCTTTTCTTTTTCTCTCTTTTTCAACACTTTCTTTTCTACACACTTTACTTCTAACACATGCTTTTCCTCAAATCAATCCGTCAAATGACCATATTACCCTCAAAGATGCAACATTTAGCACGTAGGGACTCTTTAGAGAAGAGTATTCTACGAAGGGCCAAGTGGGCACCGCTAGGTCTTCAATATGATGCATATAAGCATGACCTAAAGGCTGACCTACATTGGGGTTCACTAACAAGGCTGTTCGGGGGAGCGTATGGTCGATAGCGGCTTGTTTTAGCTGGCCACCTACTCCATATAACCCAATGGCTCCCCCTCTAAAATAAGGGTGACTCAACTATAGGTCGTGTACACACGTGTACTACAGACTTGTTGCAGAAAGAATGACTCGGGTTATGCACGTGATGCTAGATATAAAACGGTAACACATAACGAAAAACTGTAAACAAAGAGCATGGAAAATGCACAACAGTGATAACAATAACATAAACAATTATCACAAACAATGTTTATACACTCGTAATACCAAAAAAGAAGATACGACTCTAAAAAATAAGCTCGAATTTTGAAAAATCCCAAGCAGAGTCGCCAAAGCTGTCACACCCCTTTTTTGTACTCCAAAAGATTCGTTTTAAGTTCGAAAGATTTTTTGTTATTAAGTGACAAAAGAAAATAATTCGTTTCGAAGAAGGATTGTTTTTACATTCAAAATCAGAGTCGCCACTTGGCATAATCTAGTGTGCCAAGTCACCATTGGAAAATCTTTTTCAAAATCATTTGACTCTTTAAACTGGTTTGCAAACAGAGATTCCGGTTAAGGAATTCTGTTGACCGAGGGAAAGGTGTTAGGCACCCCTCGATTCTGTGGTTTGACCATGGTCGCTTGACGGAGCAATATCGGCTAAGTTTTGACATTAAGGATGTATAAACCACACAAAACACATAAAACAATCAAACAAAAAAAACAAAACAAGCACGAATCAAAAATATAGTGTCCAGTCTAATTTATACAGTCCAAAAATATAAAAAATGCAAAAATAAATCTTATCTAACCTATACTAATCCTAACTATGCTCCCTTGCTTTACCCGATGCCTCGGGCCTTCCTCACGAACGTCTTTCCGCCAACATAGTACGTCGGGGCATTCCCCGGTGAACAAACACAAATACCTCGGGGCATTCCCCGGCCAAATGAATACATTTAATGAAATGTGATGAAAATGAAGAAAAACACTCAACATAAATATTTACACATTCGATGATTAAAATTCTACGAGTTGCCTACCCTCCAAAACCTAAAACTTACCTATCAATGCCCGACCTAAGACATGATACTATTAAACTTAACATCAATATTTATTTCATAATAAACCGACAACAATAAATCAAGACTAATCCTTATTCAGTTATCAATTTTTCGATCCCGACCCCAACCAACAACTTTAATTCTCGATCAAGAATTAACTAGTCTTTAGACTATCAATTTAATCTTCATAATCCGAATTCAACATCAACCAACATTCATGATTCAAACATCACAAAATCAAACAAAAAAACAAGATCCACACATTGTCAAATCGCCACACAAAATATCAAAATTTAAAATTATTCGATAAAAGAGATGAGAAATGGACCTCAATCGAAGCTTTTATTGTGCCAAATAATGCGATTAGAAAATAAAACCGGGTCCGAAATCCTCAAGTTGAACCTCAATCGCGAAATGACCAATTTCAAAACTCGGTATCACCAAAATCGAAACACGGAACTGACCACGATGACCCAATCAAGACAAATCAAACCTTTGAAGCGTATCTTTCAATTTTAAAAATTCTTCAAAATAGAGCAACCCTTAAACCTTGTATAAAATTCACACTCATTAAAGAATCGATCTCGGCTTCTATTTTCGCTTTAACTGATGGTGAAGAAAACACCAACGTTCGACCCACGAACCTAGATTTTTACCTGAAATCTCGAAATCGAAGCAATGAGGGAGAAAGGGAGTAAATTTGACAGCTTCCCAAAGAATTCTGTGACTGTTTTATGGTTTATCCTATGAAGATCAATGTGAAGGGAGTCTTCTAGTCAGTAATGAAATGGAATTTTGGAGATGGAGATGTGTGTGACGTGTATGTGGCTGTGTGACTACTGTGAGTGACCAATTTAAAAAAAAGAAAAAAAATGGGAGTCTATTATTCTAGCTCATGGTCGTTTCTGTGCATATCCGGTGTGACCAGTGTGTGCGTGAGTGTCAGAAGGAGAATAATGAAGTTCCCTTTTTCTATACCATGTCCATGAATATCCCCTCCTCAATGAATGAATAAGAAGACCTTTTATCCTTCAAAATAAACAAAATATCACGTGGTCCCCCTTTATAGTATATATACTACTACAGTAGTAAATTTTCAAAATCTTGCAAAGTTACAACTATGTAAACCTCAAATTAATAATCGTCAAATAATTTGTGCGCAGTTCAACTAAGTCTCCTCATATATTAGTTGAGTCTACGAGTTCTTAATTTTTATTCACATGGAGTATTCTACATTTTTATTGTCATTATGTGTTTTATTTGAATCTATGCGTTAACTGATTCCCAGAAAACACGAGCTCTAGCAAGTGTATAATGCATCCAAGCAGAAAGTTGTGCTAAGTGAACATTAGAACAATAACAACATACCGAGTGTAAATCCATTTAATCCCGCAAGCGGGTTCTGGAGAGGGTGGAGTGTTTATAGTCTTACACCTACCTTGAGAAGGTAGAAACGTTATTTCTTAAAGATTATTGGCTCATGTAAAGCATATAATAGCAAAGTAGACAGATTATCTGCTTCAATGTGATAAAGAACTAGGAAAAATTAACAAGGACTCTTAATGGAAAACCTTGTGACTTTGAGGCTTGTTAAAAATTCATAATAGCTCATTCAAACAAGATCTCCTTTTGTAATCGTGGTGTCCATACTAGCTTCTGCGCACCTCGACAAATTCTACAAGGTACATGCTACCTCACAGCACGACGTAACTTTATCCATTGAGTCTTGGTCATATGAAAAGAAATCATCTAGTGCTTTTGCACCTCGACTAATTTAAACAAAACCTTTTTAACATCTAATACAAAGGGCTTATCATTTACGACAACTAAAATTGGAAATTAAGTAGATAAGCAAATGCTGCAGTAGTGAAGCTGAAAGGATAACAGAAATGAATGTCTTGCTTATAAGTTCCGGTTTACCGCAAAACTTGTGGGGGAGGCTATCCTTATAGACAATCGTATACTGAATAGAGTTCCCCATAGTAAGACACAATCAATTCCTTATGAAAAATGGAAAGGAAGGAAATCCAACTTGAAATATTTCAAAGTGTGTCTAGCAAAGGTCCAAGTTTCTATGCCTAAAAGGGTTAAGATAGGACCTAAGATGGTGGACTGTGTGTTCATAGGATATGCTAAAAGTAATAAAGCATGTCGATTTTTGGTTCATAAATCCAAACATTCGGATATTAATGAAAATACGGTAATTGAATCAGATAATGTTGAATTCTTTGAAATTTTTTATCCATATAAAACTAAACATGAACAGTCTAGTGGGGGGTCTAAACGACCTCGAGATGAACCAAGTGAGAATGTACATAATGAAGAGAATCCAAGACGTAGTACACGTCAAAGAACTTCTACTACGTTTGGATCAGATTTCGTAACATTTCTCCTAGAAAATAAACCTTAAACATTTAAAAAAGCGATGTCGTCTTTGGACTCATCCTTTTGGAAAGAGGCAGTCAATAGTGAGATTGATTCAATCTTAAGCAACCATACATGGGAATTAGTTGATCTTCTTTCAGGAAATAAACCTTTAGGTTCTAAATGGATCTTCAAAAGAAAAATTAAAGCGGATGGTACTATTAACAAATACAAGGCAAGACTTGTAGTAAAAGGCTTCAAACAAAAAGAAGGTCTTGATTACTTTGATAAATACTTGCCAGTAACAAGGATAACATCGATTCGAATGTTAATTGCCTTGGCGGCGGTATATGGTCTTGAAATTCATCAAATGGATGTGAAAATCGCATTCCTAAATGGAGAATTGGAGGAAGAAATTTACATGAAAAAACTTGAGGGTTTTGTGGTTTCAGGGAAGGAGAATAAGGTGTGTAAACTTATTAAGTCATTGTATGGACTAAAGCAAACACCTAAACAATGGCATGCGAAGTTTAACCAAACCATGTTGGCAAACGAGTTCAAGATAAATAAATGTGAAAATGTGCTTACATTAAAGATTCTCCAAATCACCAAGTCATTGTTTGTTTATATGTGGATGATGTGTTAATCATCAGTAGAGATATTTCTGACATAAATGCAACGAAGCGAATGCTCGAGAGAAAGTTTGATATGAAAGACCTTGGAGTTGTGGATGTGATCTTAGGTATAAGAATTCATAGAACTCCATAAGGGTTGGCATTGTCACAGTCTCACTATATCAAAAAGGTACTTGATAAATTCAAGTATATGAAATTCGGTATTGCCAAGACTCCTTTGGATGTGAGCTTTGCACTTCGAAAGAACGAAGGTAAAAGTGACTTATAATTGGAGTACGCAAGAGTATTGGGATGTTTAATGCATATAATGAATTGTACACGACCAGACATAGCATGCACTATTAGTAAATTGAGTCGGTACATGAGTAATCCGAACAAAACTCATTGGATGGCAATGAAAAGAGTTTTGGGGTATCTTAAGTACACTCAAGACTATGCCTTGCATTATAATAAATATCCTACGGAACTTAAAGGATATAGTGATACAAATTGGATCACCGATCGAACAAAATAAAATCCACAAGTGGATATGTATTTACTATCGGTGGAGGAGAAGTCTCTTGGAAATCATCCAAATAGACTTGTATTTCTCGCTCTACAATGGAATTTGAATTTATCGCATTGGATAAAGCCGGTGAAGAAGCAGAATGGCTCCAAAAATTCTTGGAAGATATTTCTTATTGGCCTAAACCAGTGGCACCAGTATCTATACACTGTGATAGACAAATGGCAATAGGTAGGGCATGGAGCATGATGTATAACGGTAAATCTCATCACAAATGACAGAGACATAATACCATTAGAAAACTTCTCTTTAGTGGAATTATCACTGTTGACTATGTCAAGTCAAAGGATAATATGTCGGATCCACTTACAAAAGGCCTATCTAGAGAAGAAGTGGAAAGAACATCCAAAGGAATGGGTTTAAGGCCTAGGACAAGTCAGCATGGTAGTAACTCTACCTAGAAGACTAGAGATCCCAAGAGCTAGGTTCAAGGAGATCAAACAAAGTTATTTCTGACAGGTTCAACATTGTCAATTACCCAACTCATTCTCATGATGTAGACAATGTTTAGTAAACAAGGATAAGACTTAAGGTGAAAAGTCTTATTGATTATCTAAATTTGGCAGATTTGACCAAATAGTTTAATCTATAAAATTGAACGTATAGAAATCACCTATGTGAGGGCAGAGTGGAAGCCGCTTTAAGGATAATGTTAGTAAATGCCTATTCTCTAATCTCTCATAAAAATGGGACGTGTTCATGACTGAAAAGAACAAAACTGTGAGAACCATAAACGGTAAAAGACTGGTTGTGTGACATGTGTTGTCAAGGTGTACACTAAAGCTCAATGATTTAAAGATATCAAATCTACCGATTGACCGAGTGCATCCGATGCATGTTTACTACGGAAAGTTCAAAGGAAAACCCACTTATCCAAATGCAATCAGTCTTTCCTTGATGATCACATACTTGCCTGTAATTTTTTTTTGAAAAATAGCCATTTCCTATTCATGTGGGGGATTGTTGGGTTAAAAGTATATGAAAAAAGTGTGAATGAAAAATGGAGGAAGAATGGTGGAGAAGGGAGACATCAATTTAGAAAGTGTACTCCCAAATTGGAAAGTTCAATTCTTTCTCCCACATTGGTGGAAGAAGAAAACTTGTGAGTGTTTAAAATAAGGAACACTTACTCCACATGGTATGTGAGGCAAGAAATAAGAGATTCCTCGCACCGTCGTCATTGTTCTCTTACTCGGATTCGGATTTGTCAAATGATTGATCGATGAGATACGAATTTAGATTTGGATTTGGATTTGCCACTTTTCAGAAGAGGCACATGTTGGCTATATAAACCTAATTTCATCCGAAGGTTTAGGTACGAATTTTTATGAAATACAAACTCTCTTCTTGTCTTGAAAAACTTTCTATGTGATCTATCAAACTGTTGAGTGAGTTCGTTGAATCCAACAATTTGAGGTACAACTATTGTTCAGATTGAAGACCATTTTATCCTGGGAGGGAGATTCCAAAAACCTCGAGTACAGTGAGGGGAATTATTCCTTAAGGACACTTCGTGAATTCGGAGGACTTGGTCTTAAATTGTGTTTCATCTCATTTCTGAAAGTAAACATACTTCTTGGATAGATTATTCATAATATTGTGTTGAAGGTGTTAAGGAACTTCATAAGTGTTCTTGTCTTTGTCACACCCCTTTTTTTTCACTCCCAAAAAGAATTAATTTTTTAAGTTTCGAAACAATTTTATTATTAAAGTGACAAAAGATGAAAATTGTTTTGAAAAAGGATTCATTAGTTTAAAAACTTAGAGTCGCCACTTGGCTTTTGGATAGTGTTAGAAAGAAAGGATGGTATGGGGACCAAACAACACTTGAAGTGGTATGGAACTTATAACTTTTGGAATCGACTCAAACAATGAGGATCAACTCATGCCCTAATTTCTTTTGACTGGGCAATACTAAATTTTATTTGGTTGGACCGAGCCCTGAGTAGGGCAGCCTACGTATCTCACCCCCAAAAGAGGAGAATCAGGTCACGCGTAGTTCTGGAAGCTTGTTCTTTCACTTGATTCTATATTTTTTTTTGTTGACTCTTTTTCTCTTTGAACTTTTCTGACTTTATTTTTCTTGACACTTGTTTTTTTTTCTTTTTCAACACATTGTCTTTTGAATTTTGTTGACTCTATCTTGATTCCAAAAGACGGGTATGAAAGAAAATAACACTAAGGTCCAAATGGGGTAAACAAAGGATGACACAATGTTTGGATAGCAGAATAAAATGCCTTCGTCATATCAATTCTTGAAAAAGCTAGTACATAGCATGCAATGTGAAAGTGCACGATCAAGATCTCTTATGAAATGTTTTACAACACTAACTTGACCCAAGCATGTGTGCCACCTCTTTTTCTACACTTTCCCAGCATACAACTCCACTTTGTTGTACATTCCTCATCTGAAGGACTCATGACTTCGTGAAACTAATTTTCTTCTTGTTCCTTTTGACATAGGATCACACATTCACTACTTGACCTAATTGAGATATGCTTTCCATTGATGACCAAGTTATTCTCACGATTCTCAAAATAATAGTCTTAATTTACAAAGAAGGCTTCAACTTGATCACCAAGTGCCCCAACACTCTATCTATTTTCTCAGATGCTCTCTTTTTCTAACTTTAAACCTCTGATTCAATGTTTCATGGTTAAGTTGTAGTTTAAGAACTGACTGAAAATTCCGCTAGCATGTAATATCACTATAATCAACATAAAATATAATGTATAAAGAAAACAAACAAGCGACACATATTTAAACACAATGGAAAATGGACAATTAATTTAGTTGAAATAAAAGATAGAAGGGTTTGAACATAAACGACAAAAGGACAAAACAAGATAGATCCCGAACTACAACCCTGAAATAATTTGAAAAACAGAAAAAATAATACAAACTACCAGACCTTTTCCTAGTAGGGAAAGGGGTGACTTCTCAATTGCTCAGCCTGACAACTTAGCCACTGGTTTGCATATCAGCATGACTAGAGATTCCTCCACTGTCAATGTTCTGCATCATAATTGATCCATGTTGAATCATCTTTTCAATTTCTCTTTACAAATCTCGACAATCTTCAATACTATGACCCTGAGCATCAGAATGATACGCACATCGTACATTAGGATAAAAAATTATTGAACACCGATTAAGAGTGCACCCAAGAAGAGGAGTGATCATGCCACATTGTACCAATCTCTAAAATAAATTGGCATACGACACTCCAATTTGTGTGAAACTATTTCTCTACTTCTGCCTCGTTTCATCATTTGTCTTGGATTGAAAATATGTCTTAGAAGGGTTTTGGTATGTTTGTGGAGTTATAGGACGGCTCTGAGGAGTTGGTGTGTTCCACTGTGGGTAAGATGGGGGTTGAACATATGGCTGTGCATTATATACTGGATATGGAGGTGGAGGAGCAAAGTATAATAGATTTTGGGAGTGATTATGTGACGTTTGGATATGAACTTGGGTTTTTTCCTGAGAGTGACGATGGGGGGGGGGGGTCTTCTTGACCGTTCCCGCTGTTCAACTACAATAGAAGATGCATCTTCCTCATTCTTTTTCTCCCCAAAACTTCCTGAACCCTATTGAATTTCTTGAGTAGTCACTTTCAATGTTGCAAAACTCACAATGCGACCCGTCTTAATTCCCTCTTCTATCATCTCCCCCATTTTAAGGACCTCAATAAATGACATGCCCAATGAAGGTAATAAGTGTTGATAATATGTTTCATCCTGCGCTTGAATAAACACCTCAACTATTTTTCTTTCTTTCATTGGTGGTTTCTGTCTAGCAGCTTGTTCGCGCCATCTGATCACATACTCCCTGAATCTCTCAGTATTTTTCTTCTTCATACTAGTTAGGGATTTTTCATCAGGGATGAACTCCACATTGTATTGAAATTGTTGAACAAATTCATTAGCTAGGTCATCCCAACTAATCCACTTGTCGATGTCTTAGTCAACAAACCATTTCGAAGCTAGGCCTAAAAGACTCTCCCCGAAATAAGCCATAAGTAGTTCTTCCTTCACTCCAGCGCCTCATAATTGGTTACAATAACGTCTCAAATGTGCCACTGGGTCCCCATGTCTGTCATATTTGTCAAACTTTGGCATTTTAAAGCTAGGAGGAAGGTTGACACCTGGAAAGATGCATAAGTCCTTATATGAGACACTTTTATAACCCCCAAGTCCTTGCAAGTTCTTCATAGCCAGTTCCAAACTTCTCAATTTTCTGGTCATTTCCTCTTGTTCTTCTGTCATAACAGGCTTCTTAGTGTTAGGAGAAAATTCAGGCGGGTGAGTGTCACCATAAAGACCAGTCAACTTGAATGTAGGCTAGAAAGTCTAACACTGATCTCCAGTAATATTCAATATAGGCTCTCTTGTAGAGTAGGGAGGAACAACTTGTGGATGAACATCAAAAGTAGGATCTTCAGGTGGGGGTGGCGCCGTAAAAGAATGAATAACAGGGGGAGCCGAGTATGTGCTAGTCTTGGATTTGGGAGTGAGAAAATGAACATTGGAAGTGGTTGGATATTGTTACCCCGGAGTCGATCCTGATGAATGTTGTGGCATATCAACAAAAATAAAAATTGTGCATGTGACACGGGAGGCAAGCTAGAAAGATATTTCAGATTATCAGTGGGAACTGGAGGAGGCGGCAACCCATTAGTCCAAGCTCGATGCCTTTCTATCATTTGCTGCCTTAATTTCTGAATCTCTTCATTATCTCCTAAATTCTCATTTCCCGAACTCCCTATCTGATTAGTGAAAACAAACTCGATATCCTTGTTGGCCATAACTTTCTCTGTGACTTAGTGCAATATGGAGGAACAACCAAAATGCCACAAACCAACCACCTTAAACTAACTGAACAAGAGATAGCAAATGCGTTAGAATTCAACACTTTTTTTTTAAAACATTTTTGTCTCTTTTTGAAAAGGTCACTGAACCCAAGAGGGGAGCCTACGTATATCACTCCCAAGAGAGGAGAATCAGGTGTGCGTAGTTCGTGAAGTCTTGCCAAAATGGCCAATTAATTTTTTTTTCTTTCTTTTTCTTTTTCTTGAAACTTTAAAAAAAAAAAGAAAATAACAAATTGTCAAAAGAATTGACGAAATGTTTTTGCATTTTTCAAGTTTTAACTCCCTATACAAAATGAAACCTATGATTACCAAAGAAAAATCTTTTTGGGTTTTCGATTTTGAATTTCAAATGAAAAATGAAACTTGAACCTATTAAAGGAAAAAAACTTTTTTGTAGTTTTGTTTGAAAGATGTATATGAAACACCTACTCAAATAAAGAGTGAAGAAAATCTCTTTTTTTTTTGGAATTTTCAAATAAGATCCCCAAAACAACAATAGGCTTCCTACGTATCTCACTCCCGAGAGATGAGAATCAGGGGTGCGTAATTAATCCAGATAAGACAATTAAGGATTAAATAACCGACTGAACCCTGAATTGAGAGACACGACCACAAATAGAAAATGCAAACCAATAAAATCTTTTTTAGTTTTTAGTTTGACACTTCACATGAGACTGACACCAACAACTATGAAAGAAAAATCTTTTTGGTATTTTCATTATATGAAATGTCAAAAACTTCTACCATCTTTTTAAAATTTTTCTTTTATGAAAACTCCTATGAATGAAGAATCTTTTTTAAATTTTTGTGAATTATGAATGATTACTAAAGAAATTAAACAAAAGAAAAATCTTATTGATGCTTTTTTTGTATTTTGAGAAGATGGTGTAAATGGTGAAAACAAAACTTTTTATTTTTTTTTGAGAAAATAAATGCAAAAGGTAAAAGAAAAAAACTATTTTTTAAATTTTTTTTGGATTGTGAAGAACAAAAGTCATAAAAACTCTAAAAAAAACTACGAAACCCTTTTTCGATTCGCCTTTTTCTCTTTTTATTTTTATTTTCATTGCCTACACACTTTACTTCTAACACATACTTTTTCCGAATCAGTCCGTAAATAACCACGTTACCCTAAAAGATGCAACATTTAGCACATAGGGATGTTGTAGAGGTGAGTCTCCTACGAAGGACCAAATGGGACCCGCTAGGTCTCAATATGATGCACATAAGTATGACCTAAAGGCTGACCTATGCTGGGGTTCACTAACAAGGCAGTTCGGGGGAGTGTATGATAGAAAGTGTCTGCTTTGGTTGTCCACCTACTCCATACCAGCCGACGGCTCCCCCTCCTAAAATAAGGGTGACTCAACTATAAGTCGTGTACACAACATGTACTACATAACTTGTGGCAGAAAGAATTGACTCGGGTTATGCACATGATGCCAGTTATAAAGCCGTAAAACATAAGAGAAAAACTGTAAACAAAGAGCACGTAGGCACTCAACAATGATAAAATAAACAACAAACGATAACACAAACAATGTTTACACACCCATAATGTCAAACTAAGCCGATACAACTTCAAAAAAATAAGCTCGAATTCTGAAAAGGTTCCCCAGCAGAGTCGCCAGAGCTGTCACACCCCTTTTTTTCACTCCCCAAAAGAATTAATTTTTTAAGCTTCGAAAGGGTTTTATTATTAAAGTGACAAAAGATGAAAATTATTTCGAAAAAGGATTCATTAGTTTCAAAATTTAGAGTCGCCACTTGGCATAAATCAGGTGTGCCAAGTCACCCGTGGATATCCTTTTTAAAACGATTTTGACTCTATAAAACTGATCCGCGAATAGAGATTCCGGCTAAGGAATTCTGTTGACCGAGGGGAAGGTGTTAGGCACCCCTCGATCCCGTGGTTCGACCACGGTCTCTTGGTGGGGTATATCGTCTAATTTGGACACTATGAATGTATAAACCACACCAAACATAAATAAAACGATCAATCAAGAAAACAAATCCAAAAACAATGTCCAGTCCAATTATACAGTCCAAAATAGAAAAAGATTGCGAAAATGTAAATCCTATTCTACCCTACACTAATTTTATACTACACTCCCATGCTACCCGATGGCTCGGGCCTTCATCACGGACGTCCTCCAAATACAAAATGCTTCGGGGCATTCCCCGGCGAATAAATACAAGTGATCGCGGGGAATTCCCTGATTAAATGAATACCTTTCCAAATGCAAGAACTAAAACCAAACTGTTCAACTCAAATTCCACATTCAAACAATCAACAACAAAACTTGTTCCTAAATTTTTGCCTACCCGAACCAACATTCGCCTATCCATTTCAACATATCATAATTTTATCACATTCCAACAATATTCATGCTCAATACAAATTAAACAAAACAACAATAAACCAAAGCTAATCTAAATTCAACTTTTTTATCAATTTCTCAATTTCATCCCCCAAATCCATTTTTAACCACATTATTAAACCAGTTCGACTATCAAATCACTTTTCAAAATCCGAAACCAACAACACATACCCCAACGAAGATTCAAACATTTAAGCATACCAATCATTCATATCCACAACAACAATTAACATTTTGCTCGAAATATTCAAAACCGCACCACAAAATTACGATATTAACCAACTTCGATATAATAAAAAAGTAGAGTTGAGAGATGAACCTTTGAAGAATCGATTTCGTTGATAATAAAATCAAGAAAGACCGGACTATAGAATTCCTAAAAGGACCTCAACAATGACGAACTCCAACTCCGTATTGAAAAGTTTGAGACCCAAAACTGAAGCTCCGTAAATCCAATTGAACCCGAAAACCGAAACTGTTCACGTACTGTTCACGGCACTGTACACGACACTATTCACTATACTGATTCTCTCTCGATTTTCTTTTCTCTCTCGCCCGATTCTCTCTTCTCACCCTCGGGTTTTTTATTTGTTCTTCTTGTGAGGAAGATGATTTAGTGATTGTTGTTATTGTGGAGAAGATGATGATGAAAGAATGATCCTCCCCTTTTTCCCTTTTTAGAATTTTCCTTTTATATTTTTTATTTTGTTTTTCTTTTTCTTTATTTATTATCCTATGTGGAAGCATATAATTGGTGTCTTGTGGGAATAAGTGTGTGGCATGTGGAAAATTTAGTGTGGCATGTGGAAAGATAAGGGTGGCGTGTGGAAAAATGAGTAGGGCGTGTGCCTTTTGCATGTATCCAATGAAAAATGGAAAGTGAGGTGTTGAGGTGGCATAGTGAGGTGGCAAAGATGCTATATATTTAATTATTTTTAATTCTTTTTTTTGAGAGAAATTATCAATTAAACAAAAGTATGGTAAGGTGAATACAATAAAAATAAAAAAAATAAAATTACATTAAATAAATAAAATAAAATAATAAATGATTAAAATATTTTCAGGAAAGGACAAAATTACGTGTCTACATCATGCCCCCTTTGTATGTAAACACATAGTGTTTTCATACAAAGTAGTAGACAACGAGACAGAATTTTTTCCTGACCTTTATTCAAAAGCACGGAGCATGAGGAAGGAGGGAAACCAGGTCTTGACTTAAGACATCCTACCTACCCATGTTATGAGGGAATAGAGTGACAGTTATCTCAAAGGATTGGAAGGAGATGGACTATGCCGAGTTGGAGAGTCGAGTGAGGTCCCATCGAGGTTCTGGTCCGCGACTCTGTTATTACATCAAAAATGAAAATTACAAATTAAAAACATAAATGAAATTACAAAATCCTAGCTACGCAGCTTCTGTTGGACTCTTGACTTGAGTTTCATCACCGTATTCTTCAGGCGGTCTCCTGATTTGAAATTTCATCAACTTGTTGCTTGATTTTCAATTTCATCACCCTGTTCTCCAGGCGGGCTCCTAACTTGCTATTTTCGATCTGTTTACTTTCATTTTCTTCACTTTGTTACTTTACCTCCAACTTCCTCACCTTGTTGCTTGACTTTCAATTTCTTCCCCTTGCTGCTTGACTTTCCATTTATTCGCCATGTGCTTCGGGCGGGCTCCTGAAATCACATCAAAACTAGAAAGAAAATTATTGTAAAAAGAAAATTATTGTAAAAAGAAAATCGTTTGCCAAAAAAGTAAAGCTCCAAAACAGATATTGATTTTTTTTATTTTTTTTATTTTTTCCCAGTTTACCATCAGAAGACTTTTGAGAAAGTCAGATCATACCTACTTGAATGTTGCAATAATGAATCAAGACTCTGACCAAGAAATGCATCTTTTAAGAGTAAAATTGAATGACCAACACTAGAAAGTGCGTCTCCTAAGAATTAAAGTAAGGAAGTCTGACTAGAAAGTGCGTCTTCTAAAGATAGAAGTTTAAATTAAAAAGTGTCTCACCTGGCAAATGAAAACTAACAAGAAAGTGAGTGTCATAAGGTTAAGTGCAATGACTCGACTAGAAAGTACATTTTCTAGAAATCAAGGAGAATGACTCGACTAAAAGGTACGTCTTATAGGATTCAAAGGAAATGACTCGACTAAAAGGTACATCTTCTAGGGGTCAAGGGGAATGACTCGACTAAAAGGTATCTCTTATAGGAATCAAAGGGAGATGACTCGACTAAAAGGTACGTCTTATAGGAATCAAGGGAAATGACTCGACTAAAAGGTATGCCTTATAGGAATAAAGGGGGATGAATCGACTAAAAGGTACGTCTTCTAGGGGTCAAGGGGAATGAATCGACTAAAAGGTACGTCTTATAGGAATCAAAGGGAGATGACTCGACTAAAATGTATGTCTTATAGGAATCAAAGGGAATGACTCGACTAAAAGGTACGTCTTATAGGAATCAAAGGAAATGACTCAACTAAAGGTACATCTTCTAGGGGTCAAAAGGAATGACTCAACTAAAAGGTATGTCTTATAGGAATCAAAAGGAATGACTCGAGTAAAAGGTACGTCTTATAGGAATCAAAGGAGACGGCTCGACTAAAAGGTACGTCTTACTAGGAATCAAGGGATATGACTCGACTAAAAGGTATGTCTTATAGGAATCAAAGGTGATAACTCGACTAAAAGGTATGTCTTACTGGGAATCAAGGGAGATGACTCGACTAAAAGGTACGTCTTATAGGAATCAAAGAGAATGACTCGACTAAAAGGTACGTCTTATAGGAATCAAAGGGAATGACTCGACTAAAAGGTACGTCTTCTAGGGGTCAAAGGGAATGACTCGACTAAAAGGTACGTCTTCTAGGAGTGAATGTTCAATTTAAGAAGTGTATCACCCAGCAAATGAAAACTGAAATCCCTGGATAAGAAAGTGTATCGATGACTTTTTACCATGATTTAATTATCAAACCTGTGCAGCAACATTGCTTCCTGCATTTGTAAAAGTGAGAAATTACGAACCTTGATGTTTAGGTTTTGAAATCCTTGATTTGAATGTAACACGTGTTCCTGTTTCATGCAAAGAAAGGTTGTGAGTTTAAAAACATGGTGGCTGGTTTGTGGCTTTGGCTTTCGTGGAAAACGCTCTTCATGTCGTCATCACATTTAACCTTGCTTGCAACCATTAGCATACATCATTGAATTGCTGCATCATTGACCCAAACTAAGGTTATTAAGAGTGACTCTGAAACAAACACAGTATTTTTGGTTTGCCATATTTCTCAGATAAACTCTTTGCGCCTTGGTATTTCCATGGGTTCCCAGACTTGTCTATTGACAAAACTTTCTGGATGTCCTTTTTCGGCTCATTATCATTTCTCTTTCATGTGCTGGCTATTGTTTTGCTTTGTGCAATTGAAGAAGCTGGTAGCCAGTTTTGAAATGTTTTTTCACTTGTTTTGACATAGACTTGACTCAAAGACAAGAAAAAAATGACAATGATTTTATTTGGATAACTGACTCAAGAAAAATAAAAATATAACTGTAGAAAAGAAAGAAATGATAATGAATGTCCCTATTGAAAAATATGAAAGAAAAGTTTATCTGAAAATGACAGTCAACTCTAATGATTATGACATGCATATCGGATTAAACTGTCTGATCTTTCCATCCAAGACTCACAAATTGTTGTTGAGTTAATGACCCTAAAAGTGAGTTGCTTTCTTGGGCCAATTGCATTCGGAGACCTCATTCGGCTAGTGGCGCCTTGAAGGATTTTTGACAATAAGCCTCTCTCATTTCCTTTTATCACCTCACCATTTCCTTATGGTATCCGAGAGGGTTTTTCACCAATATGATTTCCTTATTTTCATTTCTCTAAACTCACAGTCGTTTTTTAGTGCCCGTGAGGGTTTTCACCGATAAGACTCTCTCATTTTCATTTCTCTCCTGATTTCTTATGCTGAGGAAGACAAGTAGTTCCCAAAATGCATTATCCACATCCATTGCATGATTAACCTGAGCATTCTCGAAGATTGATCTGAAGGTCTTTCTTTGATTGTAACTTGGCTTTAGGATAGGGTTAGAAAGAAAGAATGGCATGGGGACCAAACGACACTTGAAGTGGGGTGGGACTTACAACTTTTGGAAACAACTCAAACAATGAGGATCAACTCATGCCCCAGTTTCTTTTGACTGGGCAATACTAAATTTTATTTGGTTGGACTGAGCCCTGAGTAGGGCAACCTACGTATCTCATCCCCAAAAGAGGAGAATCAGGTCACGCGTAGTTTTGACAGCTTGTTCTTTCACTTGATTCTACATTTTTTTTGTTGACTCTTTTTCTCTTTGGGACTTTTCTGACATTATTTTTCTTGACACTCGTCTTTTCTTTCTTTTTCGACATTTTTTTTTTGAATTTTGTTGACTCTATCTTGATTCCAAAAGAGGGGTATGAAAGAAAATAACACTAAGGCCCAAATAGGGTAAACATAGGATGACCCAATGTTTGGATAGTAGAATGAAATGCTTTCGTCATATCAATTCATGAAAATGCTAGTACATAGTATGCAATGCGAAAGTCCACGATCAAGATCACTTATGAAATGTTTTACAACACTAACTTTCCCCAAGCATGTGTGTCACCTCTTTTTCTACACTTGCCCAGCATACAACTCCACTTTGTTGTACATTCCTCATGCTGAAGGACTCATGACTTCGTGGAGCTAATTTTCTTCCTGTTCCTTTTGACATAGGATCACACATTCACTACTTGACCTAATTGAGATATGTCTTTCAATTGATGACCAAGTTATTCTCAAGATTCTCAAAATAATAGCCTTAATTTTCAAAGAAGGCTTTAACTTGATCACCAAGTGCCCCAACACTCTAGCTATTTTCTTAGATGCTCTCTTTTTCTACTTTAAACCTCTGATTCAATGTTTCATGGTTAAGTTGGATTTTAAGATCTAACTGAAAATTCCGCTAGCATGTCATATCCCTAGAATCAACATAAAATATACTGTATAAGGAAAATAAACAAACGACACATATTTAAACACAAAGGAAAAGGGACAATTCATTTAGTTGAAATAAAAGATAGAAGGGTTTCAACATAAATGACAAAAGGACAAAAAAAAGATAGATCCCGAACTACAACCCTGAAATAATTCGAAAAATAAAAAACAAAACAAAACAAACTACCAGACCTCTTCCTAGTAAGGAGAGGGGTGACTTCTCAATTGCTCATCCTGACAACTTAGCCACTGGTTTGCATATCAGCATGACTAGAGCTTCCCTCACTGTCAATGTTCTGCACCATAATTGATCCATCTTGAATCATCTTTTCAAATCTCGACAATCTTCAATTCTATGACCCTGAGCGTAAGAATGATACGCACATCGTACATTAGGATCAAAATTTCTTAAAAGCCGATTAAGAGTGCACCCAAGGAGTGGAGGGATCATGACCCATTGTACCAATCTCTGAAATAAACTGGAATACGACTCTCCAATTGGTGTGAAGCTATCTCTCGACTTCTTCCTACTTTCATCGTTTGGCTTGGATAAAAAATCAGGCTTAGAAGGGTTTTGGTATGTTTGTGGAGTTATAGGATGGCTCTGAGGAGTTGGTGTGTTCCACTATGGGTAAAATGGGGGTTGAACATATAGTTGTGTGTTATATACTGGATATGGAGATGGAGGAGCAAAGGATAATGGATTTTTGGAGTGATTATGTGAAGTTTGGGTATGAACTTGGGTTTTTACCTGAGAGTGACGACGACGGGGTCTTGTTGACTGTTCCCTCTATCCAACTATAATAGCAGATGCATCTTCCTCATTCTCTTTCTCCCCAACACTTCTTGAACCCTTTTGAATTGCTTGAGTAGTCGCTTTCAATGTTGCAAAACTCACAATGCGACCCGTCTTAATTCCCTCTTCTATCATCTCCCCCATTTTCAGTACCTCAATAAATGACTTTCCCAATGCAGGTAATAAGTGTTAATAATATGTTTCATCCTGCGCTTGAATAAACACCACCAGTATTTTTCTTTCTTTTATTGGCGGTTTCACTCTAGCAGCTTGTTCGCGCCATCTGATCGCATACTCCCTGAAACTCTCAATATTCTTATTCTTCATACTAGTTAGGGATTTTTCATCAGGGATCAACTCTACATTGTATTGAAATTGTTGCACAAATTCATTAGCTAGGTCATCCCAACTAATCCACTTGTCGATGTCTTGGTCAACAAACCATTTCGAAGCTAGGCCTGAAAGACTCTCCCCGAAATAAGCCATGAGTAGTTCTTCCTTCCCTCCAGCGCCTCATAATTGGTTATAATAGAATCTCAAATGTGCCACTGGTCCCCATGTCTGTCATATTTCTCAAACTTTGTCATTTTAAAGCCAGGAGGAAGGTTGACACATGGAAACATGCATAAGTACTTATATGAGACACTTTTATAACCCTAAGTCCTTGCAAGTTCTTCATAGGCATTTCCAAACTTCTCAATTTTATGGTCATTTCCTCTTGTTCTTCTGTCATAACAGGTTTCTCAGTGTTAGGAGGAAATTCAGGTAGGTGAGTGTCACCATAAAGACCAGTCAACTTGAATGTAGGCTAGAAAGTCTAACGCTGATCACCAGTAATATTCAATACAGGCTCTATTATAGAGTAGGGAGGCACAACTTGTGGATGAACATCAAAAGTAGGAGCTTCAGGTGAGGGTGGAGCCGAGTATGTGGTAGTCTTGGATTGGGGAGTGAGAAAATGAACATTGGAAATGGTTGGATATTGTTGCCCCGGAGTTGATCCTGATGCATATTGTGGCATATCAACAAAAATGGGAAATTGTGCATGTGACACGGGAGACAAGATAGAAAGATATTTCAAATTATCAGTGGGAACTGGAGGAGGCGGCAACCCATTAGCCCAAGCTTGATGCATTTCTATCATTTGCTACCTTAATTTCCGAATCTCTTCATTATCTCCTAAATTCTCATTTCCTGAACTCCCTATCTGATTAGTGACAACAAACTCAATATCTTTGTTGGCCATAACTTTCTCTGTGACTTGTTGCAATATGGAGGATCAGCCAAAATGCCATAAACCAACCACCTTAAACTAACTGAACAAGAGATAGCAAATGCATTAGAATTCAACACTGTTTTTTTCAAAACCTTTTTTTCTCTTTTTGAAAAGGTCATCGAACCCAAGAGGGGCGCCTACGTATCTCACTTCCAAGAGAGGAGAATCAGGTGTGCGTAGTTCGTGAAGTCTTGCCAAAATGGCCAATTAATATTTTTCTTTCTTTTTCTTTTTTCTTGAAACTTTAAAAAGAAAAAGGAAATAACAAATTTTCAAAAGAATTGATGAATTTGTTTTTGCATTTTTCAAGTTTAAACTCCCTATACAAAATGAAACCTATGATTACCAAAGAAAAATCTTTTTGGGTTTTCGATTTTGAATTTCATATGAAAAATGAAACTCGAACTATTAAAGGAAAAAACTTTTTTGTAGTTTTCTTTTAAAGATGTATATGAAACACCTACTCTAATAAAGAGTGAAGAAAATCTCTTTTTTTTTTTAAATTTTCAAATAAGATCCCCGAACCAATAATAGGCTGCCTACGTATCTCACTCCCGAAAGAGGAGAATCAGGGGTGCGTAGTTCGTCCAGATTGGACAATAAAGGATTAAATAACCGACTGAACCCTGACTTGAGAGACGCAACCACAAACAGAAGATGCAAAACAATAAAATCTTTTTGAGTTTTTAGTTTGACACTTCACATAAGACTGACACCAACAACTATGAAAGAAAAATCTTTTTGGTATTTTCATTATATGAAATGTACAAAACTTCTACCATTTTTTTTTAATTTTTCTTTTATGAAAACTCCTATGAATGAAAAATATTTTTTTAAAAATTTTGAATTATGAATGATTACTAAAGAAATTAAACAAAAGAAAAATCTTTTTGATGCTTTTTTTGTATTTTTAGAAGATGGTGCAAATGGTGAAGAAAAAAACTTTTTGATTTTTTTGATTTTTTTTGAGAAAATAAATGCAAAAGGTAAAAGAAAAAAACTTTTTTTAAAATTTTTTGGATTGTGAAGAACAAAAGTCATAAAAAACTCTAAAAAAAACTACGAAACCTTTTTTCGATTCGCCTTTTTTTTTTTTTTTAGATTTTCCATTGCCTACACAGTTTACTTCTAACACATATTTTCCCCGAATCTGTCCGTCAAATGACCACATTACCTTCAAAGATTCAACATTTTAGCACATAGGGATGTTGTAGAGGTGAGTCTCCTACAAAGGACCAAATGGGCCTCGCTAAGTCTCAATATGATGCACATAAGTATGACCTAAAGGCTGACCTACGCTGGGGTTCAATAACAAGGCTGTTTGGGGGAGCGTATGGTCGATAGTGGCTGCTTTAGCTGTCCACCTACTCCATACCAGCCGACGGCTCCCCCTCCTAAAATAAGAGTGACTCAACTATAGGTCGTGTACATAGCGTGTACTACAGAACTTGTGGCAGAAAGAATTGACTCGGGTTATGCACATGATGTCAGTTATAAAGCCGTAACACCTAAGAGAAAAACTGTAAACAAAGAGCACGTAGGCACTCAACAATGATAAAATAAACAACAAACGATAACACAAACAATGTTTACACACCCATAATGTCAAACTAAGCCGATACAACAAAAAAATAAGCTCGAATTCTGAAAAGGTTCCCCAGCAGAGTCGCCAGAGCTGTCACACCCCTTTTTTCACTCCCAAAAGAATTAATTTTTTAAGTTTCGAAAGGGTTTTATTATTAAAGTGACAAAAGATGAAAATTATTTCGAAAAAGGATTCATTAGTTTCAAAACTCAGAGTCGCCACTTGGCATAAATCAAGTGTGCCAAGTCACCCGTGGATATCCTTTTTAAAACGATTTTGACTCTATAAAACTGATCCGCGAACAGAGATTCCGGCTAAGGAATTCTGTTGACCGAGGGGAAGGTGTTAGGCACCCCTCGATCCCGTGGTTCGACCACGGTCTCTTGGTGGGGTATATCGGCTAATTTGGACACTATGAATGTATAAACCACACCAAACATAAATAAAACGATCAATCAAGCAAACAAATCCAAAAACAATGTCCAGTCCAATTATACAGTCCAAAATAGAAAAAGATTGCAAAAATGTAAATCATATTCTACCCTACACTAATTTTATACTACGCTCCCATGCTACCCGATGCCTCGGGCCTTCATCACGGACGTCCTCCAAATACAAAATACTTCGGGGCATTCCCCAGCGAATAAATACAAGTGATCGCGGGGCATTCCCCGATTAAATGAATACCTTTCCAAATGCAAGAACTAAAACCAAACCGCTCAAATTCCACATTCAAACAATCAACAAGAAAACTTATTCCTAAATTTTTGCCTACCCGAACCAACATTCGCCTATCCATTTCAACATATCATAGTTTTATCACATTCCAACAATATTCATGCTCATTACGAATTAAACAAAATAACAATAAACCAAAGCTAATCTAAATTCAACTTTTTTATCAATTTCTCAATTTCATCCCCCAAATCCATTTTTAACCACATTATTAAACCAGTTCGACTATCAAATCACTTTTCAAAATCCGAAACCAACAACACATACCCCAACGAAGATTCAAACATTTAATCATACCAATCATTCATATCCACAACAACAATTAACATTTTGCTCGAAATATTCAAAACCGCACCACAAAATTACGATATTAACCAACTTCGATATAATAAAAAAGTAGAGTTGAGAGATGGACCTTTGAAGATTCGATTTCGTTGATAATAAAATCAAGAAAGCCCGGACTATAGAATTCCTAAAAGGACCTCAACAATGACGAACTCCAACTCCGTATTAAAAAATTT
Organism: Capsicum pubescens; assembly: GCA_030864215.1. NCBI lineage: Eukaryota > Viridiplantae > Streptophyta > Magnoliopsida > Solanales > Solanaceae > Capsicum > Capsicum pubescens. The sequence goes on from CM061549.1 coordinate 294,370,467, forward strand.
GAGACCCAAAACTGAAGCTCCGTAAATCCAATTGAACCTGAAAACCGAAACTGTTCACGTACTGTTCACGGCACTATTCACGATATTGTTTCTCTCTCGATTTGTTTTTTCTCTCTCGCGCGATTCTCTCTTCTCTCCCTCAATTTTTTTTTTGTTCTTCATGTGACGAAGATGATTTGGTAATTGTTGTTATTGTGGAGAAGATGATGATGAAAGAATGAGCCTCCCCGTTTTCCCCTTTTAGAATTTTCCTTTTATATTTTTTATTTGGTTTTTCTTTTTCTTTATTTATTATCCTATGTGGAAGCATATAATTGGTGGCTTGTGGGAATAAGTGTGTGGCATGTGGAAAGATGAGGGTGGCGTATGGAAAAATGAGTAGGGCGTTTGCCTTTTGCATGTATCCAATGAAAAATGGAAAGTGAGGTGTTGAGGTGGCATAGTGAGGTGGCAAAGATGCTATGTATTTAATTATTTTTAATTTTTTTTTTGGAAAAATTATCAATTAAATAAAAGTATGGTAAGGTGAATAAAATAAAAATAAAAATAAAATTAGAAAATTAAATTAAAAAAATAAAATAAAATAAAAAATGATTAAAATATTTTCGGGAAATAACAAAATTTCGTGTCTACAGTCTTGGACTTGAACTAGTGTTGAAGTTTGTTTTTCTTATATACAGATTCTTGTACCCGAATACATAAAAGATAACACCGCATCTATGTTTTCGAGTATTGTGCATGATTACAAGAAGCAGAAGGGCGCTCGCACCTCCACGATTCGGGATGCTCGTTATGCCCAGGGTCTCGGCTCGAGTCGTGACAAATGCCTGCTCGGATGCATTTTGTACAAGGTGTCCATACTGTTAGCATATGTATGAGTTTATGAAGGATTACAAAGGTTGTTCTTTGTGGTGTCCGAATGAGAAATGTAAGAGAGCATGGCAACCGCTGCCGATTGTGGGCCAACCTCCGCCACCCGTGGTGGTGGAGAAAGGTGAGTATATTTTGCTCTGATTTCTCTATTTTGGGTGCACAAGGCAACCATTTATTGTCACTTTCTGTGAAGAAGAAGAATGCCGGCATTGAGTACATTGAAATTTCTTCTTCTGATGATGATGAAGTAGAGGAGGTTGGAAATGAAAGAAAGAAGGAATCTTTACGGGCGGAAGATGAATCAGTAAAAACTAATGTTGAGGCGAATAATGATGGTCTTGATATTGGTTATGGGTTGGTGGGAGAAAATAATAATGAGAACAATGTTGTTGAGGGAAATTGTGGTTTTGATATTGGTAATATGTTGGGTGGAGAACAGGCTAATGAGAACAGTATAATAATGATGATGAATTTGTTATGGGAGAAGATCTCTTAGTGCTCTTGCAAGGAGATTCAGATATGAGGGCTAAAGATCTTGGGGCATTGTTCACTTGAATAATGGGGTGGTATACTTTACTTTTGTTAATAATGGGTTCTTGAATAGGTGGTTTACTGGTTGAAAAGTTTAAACAGGTGAGGTAGTAGTAGTTGATAGTGACAAGTCTATTGATGAAAAGGGCAAATATGACCCAACAATAGGATAAAGTTTTCGTACATCTCATCTTTTTGGACTCGACCCATGGGATCACATGGATACATTGATTGTTTTATAGGAAAATGAGTAAAAGACTACGTGGCTGTTCACTTATAAGTTGGTCAACTTATAAGCAGTTTTTTTGCTTAAAGTAGTGTTTGATTAAAAAATTTAATTGCTTAAAATAAGTTGATTTTAATTTTTTTTTAAGTTAAAAACTAGAAGCAGCAAGTATCAACTTTTTTTTAATAGCTTATAATTTATTTTAGTTGACCATGTAAATTACCTTTGTGTCCCTAACAATTATACCTTATTTCAATTTTACCCTTACACCACACTTCCATTTCTCTAAGAAAAAACAACGTCGCTGCCTCTCAACACAACAAATTTTCTTCAAGATTTTCTCATTGTTTGTTGAGGTTACTGGAACTTTCCACATAAGTAAATAATATGATATCATGAAGTATAAAATGTGGAATACCAACAAATCATAATATCATGAAATATAAAATGCGAAATAAATGGGCTGATTAGCCCCACTTTGATTAAAAAACACACACCATAATACGAAATCTTAACGTAACCATGAAGAAATAAATAATCTTTTAATATATAATTATATTTTTTAAATACAAATATTCAACACTTTAAACTCTTTAAAAAAAAAAATTTAGCGCACAAATCAATAGTTATTCATGAAAATATTTTTTTAATATATATATATATTAAAATATATAATAATTTTAATTTGAATCATTTTATCAATAAAAATTAATAATAATCAACTCTATATATTATTAACAGTTATAAGGGTATTTCAGTCATTTTAACAAAAAAAAAGTGTTTAAAAGCATTATTTACCAAACACATCAATAACTTTTTTTCAGTTTCAACACTTTTATCCAAACACTTAACTGCTTATTTTTAAAATAAGTTCAGCAGTTTCAAAAGCACTTTTATAAAACTTTTTTTCAACCGCTTTTTCCAAGTCTATCCAAACGGGTTCTATCTTATTATCATTTTCATTTGACTATGTAATTAAAAGACCATTCTTTTTAACCCTTTCTGTTTCATTTGTTGTAGCATTTGCTTCTCCATTTAATTCTCAATTTCAATGGTCAAAAATGATCAACCCTTTGTGTTAAATGCTATTTGTTTCAATTAGTCGTTGAGGTACAAAAGCACTAGGTGAAAAGTTTTTTTCTATTTTTTAAAGTCTTGATGGATAGAGTAGCGCATTGATAAGAGGTAAGAAATACCTTGTAAAATTAATCAAGATGCGTAAAAGATGACCTTGACATAAGACTGTCTAACGGGCCGGGCCGGTTCAACCCGGAACCGGCCCTCTCATTCTTACCGGGTTCCGGGCCGGTTACGGGCCGGGTTTGGCCTTAACCGGTCCGGGCCGGGCCGGGCTGCACAGTAAAAATATTAAAACCCACCCGGAACCGGCCCACTTAACCCAATCCGGTCAAACCCACTAAAACCCGGTCAAACCCGGTCAAACCCGGTTAAAAACCGGTCAAATATACACTATATACGCTATATACATAATATATACATTAAATATACACTTTTATAGAAGATATATACACGTGTATACATTAAATATACACTTGTATAGAAGATATTAAAATTATAAATCGTTAAATAAAAAAAAAAAAAAAAAACGACTATACGTTAAATATACACGTCTATAGAAGATCTATTAACATTCATACACTCTATTCTATGTATATGTAATACTTTAAATGAGATATACTACAATATATATACATTACAATATATATTTGTATAGTTATATACTAATTTATAAAACATATACACATGTATACGTTAAATATACATGTCTATAGAAGATCTATTCACATATATACACTCTATTCTATGTATAGGTAATACTTTAAATGAGATATACTACAATATATATACATTACAATATATATTTGTATAGTTATATTCTAATTTATAAAATATATACACATATATACGTTAAATATACACGTCTATAGAAGATCTATTAACATTCATACACTCTATTCTATGTATATGTAATACTTTAAATGAGATATACTACAATATATATACATTACAATATATATTTGTATAGTTATATACTAATTTATAAAACATATACACATGTATACGTTAAATATACATGTCTATAGAAGATCTATTCACATATATACACTCTATTCTATGTATAGGTAATACTTTAAATGAGATATACTACAATATATATACATTACAATATATATTTGTATAGTTATATTTTAATTTATAAAATATATACACATATATACGTTAAATATACACGTCTATAGAAGATCTATTAACATTCATACACTCTATTCTATGTATATGTAATACTTTAAATGAGATATACTACAATATATATACATTACAATATATATTTGTATAGTTATATACTAATTTATAAAATATATACACATGTATACGTTAAATATACACATCTTTAGAAGATCTATTCACATATATACACTCTATTCTATGTATATGTAATACTTTAAATCCACTAAAACCCGGTCAAACCCGGTCAAACCCACTAAAACCCGGTCAAACCCGGTTAAAAACCGGTCAAATATACACTATATACGCTATATACACAATGTATACATTAAATATACACTTCTATAGAAGATATATACACATGTATACATTAAATATACACTTCTATATAAGATATCTAAACATATACACATGTATACATTAAATATACACTTGTATAGAAGATATTAAAATTATAAATCGTTAAATAAAAAAAAATAAAAAACAACGACTATGGAGTGAATGAATTTGTGGAATTTTATTGATTGCAAAATGATCCAAAATTTATAATTTACATGAATGAAAAATCTATAAATTATGCATCATTTTTTCCAACTCATTCATGTTAATATTAATTGGAACTTGCATAGGGTAGTCGAAGTCAACGGGGGAAAAACCATGCATTGGACTTGATTCTGCTGAGTTCTCCCGTGAAGTCATAATTTCTTCAAGTTTGAGGTCGTCGTTGGGCTCTGGTTCCATTCCTTGGTTTCTTCTTTCTGCTCTAATCCAATCTCTGAGACAAACTAAAACATTCATTGCGTTGCTTCCCAATGAGTGTCGGTTGTCTCCAAGCTGTTGTCGTCCCTGACTGAAGGCGCTCTCTGATGCAACGGTTGACATAGGAACATTCAAGATATCTCTGGCTAATCTTGAAAGTACAGGATATTGTGATTCATTATTCCTCCACCAATCCAGCGTGTTGATCCGTCGTCTGCGATCCTCTGGTGGCGTCCGCAGATAATATTTCAGCTCTTCCCGATAAGTTGATGTGTAAGCTCTCTCATCCACACTGTTCCAACAAGTTAAATCATAAAACGAATCAGGAAAACCACTATGTGCCGGCCTTTTAGAAGCTGATGGCTCCTCGGGAGGATGAGGAGCGACAGTTGGAGTGATATTTGTAGGTACGGCTGAATCAAATAAATCAGCATAGTGATTATATAATTTTTCTATATAATCTTTTGCATCAGCCGTAGCCGTCCACAAATCAGGTTGTACTTGTTCAGAATCATGGTTAGTATTTATTTCTAAGTTAGTATAAATAAGAGTACTAAAGTGACACATATGATTATATTTCATGCACGGATTTAACATAGCAGCAACCAAGTAAATAGGGGGAATCGGGAAGAAATATTTTTTAAATTTCGTAAACATAGCGCCAACAGCTTCTTTATAACCTTCTTTATCTTTATATTGTCGGAGCAAACCAGAAATATCGGCTATATATGCCAAAATATTACAAACAGTAGGATAGTATGCACCGGAAAATTCAACCGTAGCTACATAAAATTTTTCTATGAACTTAACAAGATCATTAATTATAACCCAATCAGAATTATGTAGCATGCAATCAGCAGAATCAGCAAATGAACCACAATGTTGGTTAAAAGCTAGTGTAATAGGAATTCTATATTTATAACAAGTTTTTAAAAATTCATACGTAGAATTCCATCTAATATCAATTTCCTCAGGCATCAAAATCGGTGCAAGTCCATTTTCTTGACATTTAACTTTAAATTCTTTAATTCTAGATCTACGATTATTTCCTTGAATAAAACCAACAGCAAGACGAATTTTTTCAATATAAACCTCAAAAAAGTCAAGACCATCTTTTACAATTAAATTATATATATGACATGCACACTTAACATGAAAAATTTCAGGAAAGGGCGGAGATAGCGTAGATTTTATTTTTGTTATAGCAGTCTTGTTGTTAGAAGCATTATCAAAAGCAATACATAAAATTTTATTTTCTATACCATAATATCCGGCAATTTTAATAATAGAATCAGCAATAAATTGTCCAGTATGTTTCCGATTTTCATCATATAAAAAAGCAAGAATACGTTTTTGCATTATGAAATTACTATCCATCCAATGACAAGTAACGGTTAAATAATCATTTTTATTTACAGCACGACCAAGATCGGAAGTTAGGGACAATCTACATTGAATATTTTTTAAGAATGTTGATAAATAAAAACAATATTGTGAATGGAGTCTAAAAATATCAGACCGACAAGTAGTTCTAGGAATACCATTAAACATAGGATTATAAATTGCTTGTATATAACGAATAAAGGCATCAGAAGAAGGAAAACTAAAAGGCAAACAACCCACAGCTACCATTTTAGCTATTTCTTCTCTGTCCCTCAATTTATTATACTTTTTCGCTACTTGACCGGTTGTTGGGTCCATTCTAGTTTGCGTTGACCCACCAACATCCCCACCACCTTTTGCAATATTCAACTCTCTAGTGTGATCTTCAGCTATATGTCTCATTAACGTACCCGTACCCCCTTGCTTACCGCCACTTCTATGCTTATATTTTTGTTGACAAATATTGCACTGCACCTCAATATCTGATATACGTTCAAAAAATTGCCATGCAATACTAGTTCTTTTACGGGGTTTTGGGGCACTGGGAGGACGGGAAGGGAGATTAACTGATTCAGATCTAACGTTAGCATGTCCTACTGCGGGTGTTTCAGCAATATTTTCATCATCTTCGTCTACATTAACTGCATCTACTTCATTTTCTTCTTCTATACCGTAATTTTCCTGAAATTCTACATAATCCATATCGTGAGCACCTACACCTATTTCTTCCTCAAAAGGTGTACCAAGCGGTACCGGAGGCGAAGTCACACGGGTATATCTATTACTTGAACTACCTCTACCGCTAGTAATTCGCTTTTTACTACCACTACCGCTTCCGGGACAAAAATTTCTAACACCTTTAGTAGCGAGGTTTTTTAATTTATCCATAATATAAATTAAATTAAACTAAAAATATTCAAAATACACAAATATAATAAAATTAAATATTAAACAATTAATACAATAAATAAAAATTAAACGTAAGAGATGGAACGACAATACCAAATTTTGGAAGTATCCGAAGATTGCGACTTTAGAAACTTCCGCTCGTACTTTGTAAACGAAAAATTAAAAATTTAAATTGAACACTTTAAGAAATTAAATATATTGAATATTTGAGAATTGAGAATTGAGATTTGAGAGAGAATGAGATTTGAGAGAGTGAAAAATTGTGTGAGAAATGATTTGAAGTTGTAGGGTATTTATAGATTTATTTTGGGGATTAAAAAATATTTTTTTTTTTGTTTTTTTTTTTTTTTAAGTTAATGGGCCCAAACTAGCCGTTTGGACCCAAAAACGGTAATATAGCCGTTGGGCCAACGGCTAGTTTGGCCCAATAATTTTTTTTTTTTTTTTTTAATTCCGGGCCGGTTAACCGGCGGGCCTGGACCGGGTTGGTCCGGGCCGGGTTAACCGGGCCCAGTTTAAAAAAAAAACCGGACCGGAACCCGGAACCCTAAAGCCCTAGGGCTTACCGGGCCGGGTCAAACCGGTCCGGTTTGATATGTAGGGCCGGTTCGGGTCGGTTCGGGCCGGGCCAGCCCGGCCCGTTTGACAGGTTTGGCTTGACATACACCACAAATTACGAAAAAAGATTCTTGTTTGAATGAGCTTCAAAGTTACAAACTTTGCCAAGACTCAGTAGGTTAACCATTTGTTGGCCTTTTTATCTTTTGCCTCCTAAGAACAATATTGATATTCTTGTCCTTGTTAATTGTTCCTCATTTTTTTTTTTCACTTCGATCTTCTACACTTCTTTAAGATGCATACCGAAGGTCTATCTGAAACGGTCTGTACCTTCTCAAGGTAAGGGTAAGGCCGCATACACACCACCTTCTCCAAATCCTACTTGCGGAATTATACTAAGTATGTTATTATTGTTCTACTGTTCACTTAACCGAACTTGTTGCTTGGCTGCATGATACACTACAAGCTCTCATGAAAACAAACGATATCAATGAAAATATAATGACGATAAAAGTACACAATACTCCATATGAATTAAGATTACGAATTCACAGACTCAACTAAATGATGAGCATTAATATGAGGGGATTGAGTTACGCGGTATCCGACCTGGTAGTAGGTATTTTGTAGAATTAGTTGCAAGTGTAATTTTCGTTGTTCCTCCATAAAAGGTCATAATATGCATCAAGCATAATGCAAAATTCTATAGAGGTTTGATTCTAATAAATGAATTTCTTAATAGGAAATATTTTTACCTTAGTGGACCTTGAACAATACGATTATTAGTTATCATGATTCTTTCATGTTTTCCTTTTTAATTGTCAGCTTATACCTTATGTATAAAACAAAGACACTTGACACTTTTATTATATGCATAGACTTCATTAACCATGTATATATGGATACCATTTGTCACACCTCTTTTTCGCTCGAAGGGTCGGAGTCGAAGGATTTTTCCAATTAAAGTGACGGTTTTGAATATGGATTAATTTAATTTATAGAGTCGCCACTTGGAATTGATTTATGGTGTTCCAAGTTACCTTTATGAATCCCTATTGAAAAGCAAATGACTCTTTTTATTGGTCTGCAAAAATAGAAGATCGGGTAAGGAATTTTGTTGACCGAGGGGAAGGTGTGAGGCACCCCTCGATCCCGTGGTTCAAGTACGGTCACTTTATCAACTTATACTTAACTTAAACTATTTTGGATAAATTGTGTTTGTAGGCCTGGATTCGCTCAAATTTCTTATACCGATAATAGTTGTCGATATCTTTTATATTAAATTAGTGAAAGTTATTTTTCAAACAATCTTTGCCAAGGTGCATTATTGCATCCTTGAATTATTTTTAAACGTCTGAGAAAGATGCGTACGCCTCATTCTTAATTGAGACAAACATTTTAAGCACACCTAAAGCTCATCTAGCGTAAAAGGCATTTGCTCTTCTCTATCTTATAAACTCAAAACAATTTTATCTTATCTATTTTTACTCCTCTTTTTTTTTTTTGAATTTTCAATGTGTCTTGAAATAATTCGCAACTTTTTTCGCTCCCTTATAAACAGATTTTTTCTCACTTTTCAGTTTATCAATTATAATTTATATATTTTTATATCTTTTTAAGCGAAGAGAATTAATCTTCCTCGTGCGAACAAATTATTAATGGCATAATACATAAATATGACCCTAAACTTGACACCAAATTATAACTTTGCCCTTAAACTTTGATAGTGCAGAAATAGAACCTTTAACTATTCAAAACCTGAACAAATATGACCTCCGAGTTTCCAACCCCCATGCGTGAGTTTTACTCTCGCCTACGTGGAAAGCTCATCCAATAACACGGTGCCACGTCGTTAAAAGGGCTGACTTGGAGAGAGGTCATATTTGTACAGTTTTGAATAGTTAAAGGTCATATTTGTGCACTATCAAAATTTTGTTAAAATTATCACAATGAAGTTAACAAGAAAAGAAAACAAAGAGAAAAGAAAAAATAAATAATTACCTAACAAATGTAAAATTGTTATCCACTTTTTTTCCTAATTTTTCTTTATCTTTCTTTTTTTTTTGCACATTTTCTCTAAGCTTTTTTTTTTTTTAATACTTTCTGCCTCTCCTTTCTTTTTTCATTTTTGTCATTTGTCCACCTTTTTTTTAATTTTCTCTATTTTGTTTCTAACTTTGTACGTGCATGGAAATTTAGTGGAGGAAATTGAAGGAAAGGTGTCTTTTAAGTCTTGAATGAAGGATTGGTGACATTGACCAACAGATAGGGTCAAACATCATTAGGAAACTTAATTAAGTAAATTGTGGACTTGATTAATATTTTCAAAACTTTCTAATCTTTTTAAAAATACAAATCAACCCAACCCACACCCCTCTTCAATTCCAATCAACCACTCTCTCTCTCCAGCTTCTCCCAACCAACAGTTCTGCAAAATTTCTACCTTCAACCTCCGGCGATAAATAGTCGGGCGAGTTCCTTTTCGACTTTCAACCGTCATCGGCATGAATACTTCTCCGGCGACAACATCTTCGAGTTCTTCGTCCTCCCATTTCCTTTTTCACAGGTAAAAATTTATAAAAAAATAGAGGAACTTGAGCCAACTATTCTTCTGGTATTGAAATGTGGACTGAATAAAACCCTAATTTATGACATTTCTGCATTTCTTCTTCTCGTTGTCATACTGTTGATTCAAATTTGTTGGTATTTTTGGTCACAGTTGATGTTCTTGGTGTGTATGTGTGTGTGTGATATGTTGGTGTTGCTGGGTTGATTTGTTGTTTGTCTTGGTAGAAATGGTATTGCAACAGTTGAAATATCTGATGTAATAGATGAAACATATGATGCAACAAATGAAAATCTGATGCAACAGATTAAAAATCTGATGCAACTATGAAAATTTGATGCAACAGGTGAACAATCTAATAGATCATTCATCTGTTGCGATAGACGACTCTTCTGTTTTGAAGAAATCTAAACAATATTGATCCAACAGATAACTGATTAGTGATCTATTTTTATTCTTTCCAACGGTTTACTCTTCATTTTAAAATCTGATGCAACTATGAAAATCTGATGCAAGAGGTGAACAATCTAACAGATCATTCATTTGTTGCGACATATGACTCGTCTGTTTGGAAGAAATTTAAACAATATTGATCCAACAGATAACTCATTAGTGATCTATTTTTATTCTTTCGAATGGTTTACTCTTCATTTTACAACAGATTAGGACTGTTTTTATTCTTTCCAATGATTTACTCACATAGGTTGGTTATCTGTTGCAACAGATAACATACTTGGTGCAACAGATTAGTGATCCATTTTTATTCTTTCCAACGATTTACTCATCCATTGCAACATGTCGGTTATATGTTGCAATAGACAAAATACCTAGTGCAACAGATTAGTGATATGTTTTTATTATTTCCAATAGATTACTTGTCCATTGCAAAGGGTCAGTTATGTGTTGCATCAGATAAAATACCAGGTGCAATAGATAGTGCTATTTTTATGGTTCCCACGTATTACTCATCCTTTACAACAGGTTGGTTATATGTTGCAACAAATAACATACCTGGTGCAACAGATTAGTTGTTTGTTAGAATTGTTATATTACTGTTATGCATTAATAATTATAATCTATGTTATGTTCCTGTTAATTTAAGATAACATGGATCCCAAAATAAAAGAAATCGAATCAAGTCCAAGTAAAGGAACAAGTGCAGTAGCTCAACCACATCCTTCACTCTATGATCTTGCTTTACAAACGTTATCTTAATCAGGAGCAAAAGATAATGAACACGGGAAGGAGGAATCTTTCAAAAGATATGATCCAAATGCTAATAGCCCTTCCGTCAAAGAGTTGGTCAAAACCTTCAGCATTGATCGTTACCCTGTTTGAATGCAGTGCGATGGTGCCACAGATTTAATGGGTTATCTCGTGGTTAAGTCCGTCATGGGAAAATCTTTCGACGCCTTCAGAAAAATACTTTGAGAACAAAAATTGGATTCTTATTTCAGGGAAAGCTGCTTTGGAAAATATCTTGATTTACCGGAGGACAACAATGCTCGTTTCCAAATAAAAATGGTATATGATCTTCTCAAGCGTAGGTTTATGTATGAAAACAAAGATAAGATGGATGAGGTGTGGATAAATTACTGTGAAATGCCTGTTTGTTTTGGTTTGAAGGAGTTTGCCATAGTTACCGGACTAAAATGTTATCCTCCTTCTCCTTCTCAAGTTATACCTACTCTGACCCATAAAAAACACCCCGCATACCCAAAAAAGAAAAAGGCAAGTCGAGTGATCGTGATGACCTGGTGTCCATTGTTGGTCCAAGCTTCAAAAATAAAAATCTAATTGAAGCGTTGAAAGGTAAAGGACTTTCAAAGAAGCACAAACAATCATTGTTCTTGGTTTGGTTTGTACATAATGTTCTTTGGGAGAGAGACATTAACAGCAACATAAGCCTGGGTTTAATAAATCTCTCCGAGGATCTTGAGGCATTTAACAGCTATCCTTGGGGTTGTGAAAGCTTCAAAATGACTGTCGAATATTTGTTGACTCCGTTAACTCCAAAAACAGTCAACTTATATGGTTTTCCATGGGCCTTCATGGTAAATATTTCTTTTATCATGATATGATTCATCATTTTTTATTCAATAATGCTTTTGATTTATTGGCGTTATGTTATAGGCTTGGGCATTTGAAGCTATTCCTTATTTGAGACAACAAGTGAACTACCAAGAATAAGCTTCCTGTCCAAGAATTCTGAGATGGTTGTCGTCCAAAACCGATAAAAATGCAAAATTTCTTGATCTTTTCAATCCCCCCAAGGAAGCAGTAAGTCCAATTCTAATCAAGTTTTTTTTAATTAATGATTAAATGATTTCATCATCATTCTTAATATATGTATCGATTTATTTTAGATTGTCAATGCGTGGCTTGTTCCGACCAACCGAGAGTTGAAGATGCCATTTTTTCTTACTTTACGGTCTGTGAAAACTTTATCGGACCCTAAGGTCGTTAATGGAATAAAAATAGAATTGTTTGGAGCAACAACCATCACAAAAAAAAACAATTTTGGAGCGTGGGGCTAATGAGGCTCCTCTTATAGTTTTTGATTCAACAAGCCATTATGATTATGATCATAATGGTTGTACATATTTTTCTCCAGATTTTGCCGCATCTAGTGAATGTTCTTCATGCAAATGTCAAGAATGCAAAGCGAAACACGATGGAGTGATTAATGCTATTAATGCCCTAACTGCTTCTGTAAAGGAAATGACATCTAAGTGGGGTGTCATTCCATCAAAGAGAATTTCATATCCAGACACTCCACTAGAGATCAAGGCAGCTAAGAGGAGAAGGAAAGACACTTCCAAGGCATCATCAATCATAAAAAAAGCAAGATTGCAATGCCTCTATCTTTGTCTTGCACCGATGTTCAGTGTGCAAGGGCCACAGAAGAGAAGTATGAGCTGAAGAAGGTGAATGTACATCATCTGTTCCAAAAAACAAACAAGCACATATCTTTTTCAGCAGATGATACATCTGCTGAAAATTATCAAACAGATGTATGCATCTTTTGCAACTGTTGTCTAACCTGTTGCATAAAATTCGTTATTTGTTTCAACAGATGAGTCTTATGTAGCAACAAATGGGTCATCTGTTTGAAATTATCGTACTGCTCTGATTTACCTGTTCGAATTTTTCCCAACAGATAATCTATCTGATGCAACATAAGAATCATATGTTGCAACAGATGGAAAATCTATTGTATATCTCTACTTAGGATTGATAATTTTGGCTTTCCAGGAAGAGCATAATATGACAGTTGATAATCCATCAACTGCTTCCAAAGATGAAGAAAAAGTGGAGCCTGTCAGTTTGGGAGAACAGAAGAATTACCCGTTTGAAGGGTTCAACATCTCGGACGAGGATCCAAAAAAACTAATACAGTTGATCAACGACTATTTAGAATGGATTGCCGATGGGCTGTTAAAGCATCATGCCGGCAAGTACATAAATCAATTTTATGGATATTGGTTTATACAATTCTTGTTGTAAGAATATGACATTAACACATATAAATCATCATGTAGAAAACAAAATGAAGAGCGCTACAAAGTGAACGAATCGAGTTTTGGTTTTGATATGTTCGACTTTGTTGTTGCATATTTCGGAATGAAGAATTGGTTCTATTTGATGTCACAGCCCCAAACTTGCTGGAATGATGAGGTTTAAAGGCCATACATATTACTATTAATTTATACTTTATTTAATTGCATCTGCATATTGATTTTTTCATCACGTACTTTGAAATATTTGATAATATGTGCAGCACATCGATATCATTTTTTACTACCTCCAAAAGAAGGCCAAGTTGCAAACACAAGAACAATACAGATACACAACAGGAAATTGTTTGTACAAAGTTTACATCAATAATGCCTACGATAGGTATTGTCAACAGCGGCCGGAAGTTTCCCGAAACGATGAATGCTTAATCAACATCATCAAAGGTTTTAGCATTCCGGCTGGCTTACCTTGGCATTTGGTCGATGAAGTGTACATCCCAATCAATTTTGGTGATGAATTCCATTGGGTGTTGGCTATCGTCGTTCTGAAAGAGAGGCGTATTCGAGTTTATGACTCGATATCGAGAAGGAGACGTTCTGGGCCATCGTCTGAGATACAAAAGCTGGCCAAAATATTGCCTACTTACCTTGATATGAGTGTCTTTTTGGATCAAAAGGTTCGTACTGAGTGGTCGATGATTGAAGCATACCGGGATAAAATGGCTAATCTATTTGATGTATAATATGTTGACGGAATTGCTCAACAAACCATTGGTAGCCTGTAAGTTAAAGTGTCATGATTTAGTTTCATTTCACAAATTTCACAACGCTTGCATGAACTGCAAGATATGGATTATCTATTTTTTTATAATGCAGGGATTGCGGTCCTTTTGTTGCCGCCTATGCCGAGTATTTGAGCGATGGATTACAAGTACCAAATGATGGACTTGATTCCGGATTACTTCGCAAAAGATATGCTGCTCTTTTATGGAAATATAGAGAAGAAAAAACTTAGAAGCCCGTACGCAATCGACGTTAAAGATCCACAATGACCAAAGCTGAATTCCATAGTACTGGATGAAGAACAACTTGTCCATATTGATTAGATCTTTATAGCTCGAGTCCGTCAATGTAATAACCTATCCTCCTTGGTTTAACTTGTTGATTTATTTGTAGAGTAGATCGTTTGTACTCATAATGATTTTTTTTACATTTCATTTATTTGTTGAGTTATTTTATTTCATGTAATTTCCGAAGGCTTCGATTTATTTTATTTTTTCTATGAGTATAATTAAATCTGAGTTTTGAACATGTTAATTGAAATGGAGTACTAGATTCAAATATCGCAACAGATAATACATCTGCTGCAACAGACGACATATCTTATCAGACAGATTTAGACAGATGTTTCAACATGAGATGGAACACGTAGGTCATCTGCTGGAAATTATATAACAGGTCTTCCTACTTTTTTGATTTGCTCCAACAGATTACCGATCAGTTGCAACAGATAAGTTATATGTTGCAACAGATCATAAATCTGTTGCGACAGACAGACGGGGAACATCTGCATAACACAATAGATGACCAACCTATTCCAACAGATAATCAATCTATCATAACAGGTAATATATCTGTTATGACAGATATAAAATCTGTTGCATTATAAAAATTCAATTTTGCCAGACATAAAAATTATTGCCCCTATATGTATAGTGAATTGGCTTGAAATGAAAATTTGTTATCGTGTTTGTCTCTGTCTTTGTACATGTTCTTTTTTATACATGGGCTCCAACCATTTAGTTAGTACCCCATATTCCCAGACCCATTGCATCTTTCCCACAACGGTGTCGCACACACCGGTCATTTGTGAGCCGGTCAGCAAACACTCCATGTATGCAAGCGAGAACGGCCCGCCTGCTGCACCGGTTATTATTTTTGGGAGTTGGATGTTCTTATTTCGACCTTAAAAACCCATGATTCCTTCGCCAAGACTTCAGTCGGCAAATGATCCATCAGCTTACTCTGTGTCAACAACTTGGGCAACAACTTCAAGAGTGGCTGCATATGGGTTAAAAATGTCTTCTCGCTGAACACAGGTAAGTTGCAGTCATAAACCTTAATATTTCCGTCGTATAGTAGTATCTCAACAGTGAGAAAATGGGTGACATCCACGTTCATGACTGCAAGGATTCTCTTTGCCTTGGTGCAACTCTTGCCGTGTGGATATGTCATCTTCCCTCTAACATATTTAATCGCTTCTTCATTCCATTGGAATGTAGAAAATAACTGATCAAATTCCAGGCCACCAGAATCAGCTAGATTACAAAGATTAGCGTACCTATCTTTGAAATTATTGTAGAAGTTGAGGTCCATTATCCTATCAGTAGCATCATAAACATATGGGTACGCTAATTGCCTGCCCCTCATGAGGCATAGAATTTCATCAGCATACTGTTGTATAAGAAGATAATTTTTAAATAGGTTAGTAATTGTAGAGAATAAAAACACAGTGTAAAGAATCCGATGCAGAGGGTTCTCTGAATCAGTTCACAGATTACCCAGCCAACACAACTTATGCAACAGATGTGTATTATGTTGCAATAGAATACCAAGATGTTGCAACAGATTACACATCTTCTGCGTAGATTGTTCTTCATGGAGTAAATTGGAAGGGTAGGTTAGCAAAAGTAAAATTACCTTGTCCTCATACCACACACACATATTTGTCATTTTCGAGACGTCTTTGGCAACAAATGAATGCATGGTGTGTTCTATTTGAACCTTCATCTTGATGAATTCTTCCACTTCCTTCTTCTTCTCCTTTCCAAGCGCCGCAAATATGTCCACCTTCTTCGGCGGCCCCTGAACTTCAACAACTATTGGAGCGGGGGGAGTTGCATTTTTTGTTGATTTCAAAATGGAGAGAATTTGTCTAATTTTTATTCTCTTCCTCCTAACCTCTACTGTAGGAGTGCATGGCTCCCTCACCTCGTTGGATGGTATGACACCCCTCCTGGATTTCAACTCCTCGGCAGCTTCAACAATAGCCTCTAGCTTGTCGAGGAGTTTATAGTCTCTGTCCTTGCATACTTTGCATTTTCAATGAGAATATGAGGGTGAGGAGGGGTGAGAGGGACCCCTGTAAGGGTGGGAGGGACCGGTGTAGGGGTGAGAGGGAGGACCTGTGCAAGGGGTATTTTCAAATATATTTATTTTTTGCTGAGCACTAACATGCTCATAATCACGACTGGCAGCAGAAGCAGAAGCAGGATGGCTGCCACCATCACAAACAACTCCACCAGCAACACCCCCAGAAGAATCACCCGGATCTGTTGCAGTTTAAGTTAGGTCGTGAAGAGCTTCAATATTAGACTGACCTTTCCTAACTGCTCTTCTTATGGATGTTGCTCCATCAAATTCCTTCTTTATTAACTCCACCATTGGGTCTTCTTTTGTATCAACAAGACCCAGACTATGAAAATAAGTCATCCCCAACTCATCAATAGTAGGACTATCCAAGGATGCCCAACCTATAAAAAAACGACAGAAGGAATTTAAATTATAAAATAATAATTTGCAATCAGTTGGGTTACATGGCGATCAGGTTATATTAACATAGCCAACTTATGCAACAGACGATCTAGCTACCGCAACAGCTGATCTGTATGTTGAAACAGATTGATAATATCTTGCATCAGAATACTCAACTGTTGAAAAATTTACAGTAGATGGGTAATCTATTGAGTAGGGTTCAAAGAACAGAGCAACATATGGCTAATCTGTTGCAAAATATGGATCGTCTGTTGCAACAGATTACCCATTGCACCAGTTGCAGTTGACGGATAATCTCTTGCAACAGATGGAACATCTGTTTCAATATCTTTATTTGAGGCAAATTATTTTAGTTGAAAGAAGACGTACTGAATCATCCAAAGGGTTAAAGAGATAAGCCTTATTAGTATTTTTTTTGCTGCTCTCTACTGCAGCCAACCACCTAAGGATCCTTGGATGAGAAACCTTATCCGGGTAATTCGTGAAATGCTTTCAGAGGGGAGGAATGGCTTCACATGCCCAAGCCTAAAAATTGTAAACAGGAAGCAAGCAAAAAAAAAGTCACGAGTATATTCAATATAAATTAATGAATGAGTAAAAATAGTGATCAATTTTACCATGAAAGCCCAAGGAAAGTCTTATAATGTGGTCGTCTTTGGCTTTAGCTCTTCAGTAAATATTTGATAGTCAAGTAGTAGTTGTTGTAGCCTTAGGTATAATCGTTGAATTTCCCAAAATCACCTGCAAGCGCCAACAAATCACGTTCTATGACTTTCTTGACGTCTCTTGCCAATAAAATGGAATGGACAAACCAAACTAAGAACAATTTCTCCCTGTAGTGCTTTGGTATGTCTTTATTCTTGAGATCCGCTATCAAGTCTTTCACGTTGTAGCTAGGTCCAACAATTCCCAACAACCCATATTTTTTTACCTTGCGTTTGTTGGACCCTTTGTGGGGTGTTTTCTTGATGGCAGGTTCTTCTGGATGATCGTATCTCAAGCCCGTCAAAATGGCAAACTCTTTCAATCCAAAACAAACCGGCATGCCATAGTAGTTGATCCAGACTTCATCCATCTTATTTCTCCCTCCTTCGGACCTCCATTATCCCCCGCATACATGATCCTGCACTTGAGAAGTCAATATATCATGATCATTGGGAAACGGAGCGGGCGGGGCCTAGACAGCTCAAGAAAGTGTGCAAAGCAGCTCTTCTTAAAAAGTCCATCTATGTTTTCCTTCTTCATAATACTCCTAAGTTCGTGAAAAGGTTTCCCCAACTGACATTTAAGTACAAGATCACCAAATACTGCATTAGGGTTATTTATCGGCATCGCAACTCGAAACTTGTCAATACTAATGGTTTTGACAGAATAATGTTGGAATTTTGATATTATTTCACGCCCCATTGATGAGGAGGAGTTATCACTTTCCTCGGCTTCATTTTTCCCTAACTGATATTGTTTTGGAAGTTCCTCCGAATCTATCTGTACTCTAGCCTTTTTTATTTGGTGATCGAAAGTTGATCCACTTTTTGTTTCTTTTCTTTTGGGAGACATCTTTTAACTACAAACAAAAGAAAAACAAAAAAATACATTGCATTTGATGTTTGCATAACTTTTTTAAAAAAGGTGAGACAAATTTCAATAAATTATTCTTACCACATAACCAAAAAAAAAAAAAACTCCAACGGACAACCCATCAGTTAGAACAGATGGGGAACCCGAATATGATTGAAGACCTATTTAATATCTCCCCACAGATATTGCACCTGTTGCAACAGGTGGAGAAATTTCAATAAATTATTCTCTGCCACATTACAAGAAAATACTCCAATGGATAACCCATCAGTTGCAAAAGATGGGGAATCTGTTTGAAGACCTCTTTAATATCTCCCAACAGATCTTCCACCCATTGCAACAGATGGACCACCACCACCACAACCAATGCCACGATCAATTCCACCAAGAACACTACCAATTCCACCAATACCAACACCAAGACCACCGACACCACCGCCAAAAACACAAATACCAACACCAACAACCACCACCAACACCACAAACACCATCCAACAATACCACGGTAGTCAACAAAACACTGAGAGAAAAAGTAGGGTTTTCTCGGGTGCTTCCTACATTTTTAGCATCAAAATTGTTAACCCATTCTCAAAGATGATACAACTAAAAGTCTTTTTTTTTTATCATTAACTAAAAAGCCCTATTTTTTAGAATAAAGAACAAATATAGAAATCTCTCGAGCTCTGTTACATGCGAAGATAGAGAAAACAATGGATACAAGCGGGAATGAAGTCGAAAAAAATAACTATATGTAGTCGTAAATGGAAAGAAAATCGACCTATTTTGAAGAGTTGGGCAATATGTTGAGTAGTTGTTGTTTGTATTATTTGTATTGTTGAGAGGGAGAGGACACCCTGAGAGAGAGAGAGAAGAGCGAGAACTTAAGATTTGAAATGAAAAGTTTTTCGCGCAAATAGATGATTTGTATGGGTTGATTTGTAATTTTGGAAAAGAATGAGAAGTTTTGAAATTGTTAATATGGTCCGAATTGATCTTAATTAATTTTAAAAAATTTAAAAGATATAGTTTTTAAAACATTGAGTTGATGAGAACTCATTTCTACTCAGAGTGATCGATCGACGACTCGGGTCGGGATGAACGCAATACCAGCGCCATGCAATTGCAAAGACTGAATTGGATTTGTAGTTGATCTTGTGAGCTCATTCATTCATCCCTAGTTCCACCTAAATCAACTTAGGTACTATCACTATCCTAACATAGAGTTGATGAGAACTCATTTCAACTCAGAGTGATCGATCGACGACTCGGGTCGAGATGAATGCAATACCAACGCATGCAATTGCAAAGACTCGATTGGATTTGTAGTTGACCCTGCGAGCTCATTTATTCCTTCATCCCTAGTTCCACCTAAATCAACTTAGGTACTATCACTATCCTAACATTGAGTTGATGATAACTCATTTCAACTCAAAGTGATCGATCGACGACTCGGGTCGGCATGAACGCAATACCAACACCATGCAATTGTAAAGACTCAATTGGATTTGAAGTTGACCCTGAGAACTCACTCATTCATCCCTAGTTCCACCTAAATCAACTTAGGTACTATCACTATCCTAACATTGAGTTGATGAGAACTCATTTGAACTCAGAGTGATCGATTGACGACTCAGGTCAGGATGAACGCAATACCAACACCATGCAATTGCAAAGACTCAATTGGACTTGTAGTAGACCCTGTGAGCTCACTCACTCACTCATCCCTAGTTCCACCTAAATCAACTTAGGTACTATCACTATCCTAACATTGATTTGATGAAAACTCATTTAAACTCAGAGTGATCGTTCGACGACTCAGGTCGGTATGAATGCAATACCAATACCATGTAATTACAAAGAATCGATTGGATTTGTAGGTGACCCTGCGAGCTCATTCATTCATCCGTAGTTTAACCTAAATCAATTTCTATGAAATCTGTTGCAACAAATGAATAAGCTGTTGAATATTTTCAAATAGGTACATATATGTTGCAACAGATGACATATCTAATTTAATTATCAAATAGATATTTGCATCTATTGTGACAGATGACTGATCTGTTGGAAATTTTCAAAAAAATATTTATATCTGTTGTAAAAGATGACATATCTGATTTTATTAATTATCAAATGAACATTTTCATCTGTTGTCACAGATGACTGAGATTTTGGGAATTTTAAACAGATATTTATATCTGTTGTAACAGATGACTGAGCTGTTCAGATTTTTAAACAGATATTTATATATGTTGCAACAGATGACATATCTGTTTGAAAATCTTTTTATCTCTTTTAATTTTAAAGCAAGAAGCTTCTGGTCCGAGTAGATAATATCAAGTAGTAGTACTTACTACTAAAGACGGTAAAAAATGTTTCTTGGATATCTCAAAAGTGAGTTCATTGAGCAGTCTTGTCTTGTCTTTTCAATGTGATTAGTCTTAGTCTTCCTCGTGCCCCTCAAATTATTAATTAAATTAATGAATATTAATTAATGAATAGTGAAAACCACCACGTCTATGTACACAATACATCTATAGAAATTATCTTATCTCTTCCTTCAGCTGCAGTTTATTTTATTCAACTTTCATCTTTTTCTCTCTCCTCTTTAGGGTCACAACCTTTTTTCTCTCTTTTCTCTTCTCTTCTCATAAAGATCTTTTTGGATCTAAACCCATCCATATCTTTCCTCCACTTAAATTTCTATTTTGATCCCTTTTTTTATATTAAGGTATGGTTGATTATTGCTCTTTCATTCTCGTCTTCTTCTTTGCATGTTATTTACATCTATTTTTTTTATTTAGTTACTATTTACCCATATCATATTTATTAAAATATTTTTAAGGAACTCGTAAGTGTTGAATAAATAATCTGAGAATTTTTATTACAATATGAGAAAAAATTCATCTGTTGGGAGAAGTTTAAAAGCCTTGTTGGCAGTATCATTTTTTTTTGTATGTCTTTTGTTTGTTTCATTATTGTTGATGCAGTTATTGATGTTGTTGGTAGGGTTGCCGTTGTTGGAACTTGTGGTGTTGTTGATGGTTCTGGCACAAAGGATGTTGTTTCTTTGTTGTTGATGATGTTGTTGGAACAAATGTTGTTTCTTTTTTGTTGATGTTTATGCTATTGTTGGTGTTGCAATAGATGGAGAAATTGTTGGAACAAATAAAACCACCAGAAAGGCTAGTTTGATGTATTCCATCAGACTCCACATCTGTTGCAACAGAATCAACATCTGTTGCAATAGGCTCTACATCTATTGCAACAGACTCCACATCTGATGCAACAGATGGACAATGTTCTTTTTGTGACATTAATTTTTTTCCTCTTCTTTGTAGATATAAGGAACTGACAGTTGATCAACTTTTGATAGACTATCTTAAGAGGCTGCAGTAAAGATGGGATCGGAGGAATAAGTTTCTTGTAGATGAAACCACTTTATAGGTGGGAGGTATGTATTACTGATAATGTTATCGTGGAAACACACATAGAGTGCACTGATTTTGTGAATGATGCTTTTACTGATTAGACATAGATCGTTCAAACAAGATGTCTTCAATTTTACAGTTAAGTTTGGTAGGTCCGAACTAATAAGGCTGAGGGGCCATGAATATGGTTCTGATAGCCTGTTAAGATTTAATGTCGGTTGTTGCTCATGTTTATTTGTCAAGCATTGTGAAGGGATCTAATTTTAGTGTCATTGTAAAGAGATTCAATAGCGATTGGACTAACTTTTAGGGTGCATTGGACCCTTAGAGGGCCTTCGAAGCTTATCACTGCATCTAATAAGAACGGAAAACCAATATATTTATTGCACTGGCCAAAATTTATATGGCTAGGTTGCTCGCTCGGGGTGATGATTTTATGCCAGAATATGCGGTAGGAGAATGCTTTCGAAGGAAAATAGGTGGTTGATGGAAGACTATATCATCTGAGAGCTAATTGAAGAAGACACATAGGGTAGAAAGTAACTTCTAACGAATCTGGCCGGTGAAATTATCTTAACAGATGTGAGATCTGAATTAAGTGCAAATATGAAAGTGTATCCGGTAATGTAATTTCATCTGTTGTGTCTCTGAAAAAAATGCAGATGGACACTTTGCTAGGGAGCTGCGTGGTCGGGATTATCACCTAGATAGAAAATAGGAGAAGACCAACAAAGAAGACTCACGGGCATCGAGGGTAGAAATGATGTACAGCAAGTCTAGAAAACTTATGCCAACAACAACTGCAGTTAAAATAAGGAATCTAAGCGAAGGTGGCAAATTTCTGAATTTTAAATTTCATCCCATGCCATCTTGTTTGTGTTTCCGATCAGGTCCACTGTCGTTGACCCGATCGAAACCATAAACGAGATTGAAAGAAAAATAGAGTATCATTTCTTTCTTAGCAATATGGTTATAATTGATTGTGTTTTCTTTCCGTGACATGATTTCAACATTCATTGGAGAAGATAAGATGATTGTTGTAGTATGTGAATCCCGATAATTTTCAAGCTTTCCTCCAACTTGTTGATTCTGTATTCAAGCTGGTCATTTCCCTCTTCAAAGTTGGTAAAGAGTTCCTCGTCTCTTGTGAGCTCGATCAGGAACACTGCCTTCAAAGTTGTGGCATTCCAGAAGCCCTTCAGAACACTTTCTTTAGAAGCCTTAAAGGATACATGGAGAGTCTCTGTGTTTGTTTTAGGTCAAAATGTGTTAATCCACGTTGAAGATGTGGTCTCAAAAGTTGAACAACACAATTTTATCTAGCGTTGATCCATGCATCTTGCTCAACCAATTTGATAAATTCGTAAGCATGGAGTTACGTAGCGTGTGATCTAAACCGGCTCTACCAAGCCTATCAAACGTTACATAACTCTAAGATCATTACTCTATCAAAAAAATATGACCGAGTTAGTGCACAAATCGAACGAGCTCAATCTCTCAGCCTTTCTGTTGATTGCTCTTCTCCAATATAGATGACAAGATATCTGCTATGCAAAAGTCTACGCTGTCGCCAGACACGTTCCCAGGAAATCATATTTGGCGATGGTGTAGACTTTTGCATAGAAGATATCTTGTCATCTATATTGGAGAAGAGTGATCAACAGAAAGGCTAACAGATTGGGCTTTTTTTCTATGTGCACTAACTCGGGCATATTGTTTTGATAGGGTAATGTGCTTGGAGTTACATAACATTTGATAGGTTTGGTAGAGCCGGTTTAAATCACATGCTACGTAACTCCATGCTTACTAATTTATCAAATTGGTTGAGCAAGATGCATGGAGCAAAGCTAGATAAAAGTGTGTTGTTCAACTTTTGGGACCACATCTTCAACGTGCATCAACACATTTTGACCTAAAACAAACACAGCGACCCTCCATGTATCCTTTAAATCTTCTAAATAGAAAGTGTTCTGAAGGGCTTCTAGAATGCCACAACTTTTAAGGTAGTATTCCTGATCGAGTTCATAAGAGACGAGGAACTCCTTACCAACTCCGAAGACGGTAACGACCAGCTTGAATACAGAATCAACAAGCTGGAGGCAAGCTTGAAAATTATCGAAATTCACATACAACAGCAAGCATATGATCTTCTCCAAGGAATGTTGAAATCATGTCAAGGCAAGAAAACACAATCAATTATAACCATATTGCTAAGGAAGCAATAATACTCTATTTACCATTCAATCTCGTTTGTGGTTTCGATCAGGTCCGCGGCAGTGGACCTGATTGGAAACACAAACCAGAAGATAGGATGAAATTTAAAATTCAGATATTGCCACCTTCGGTTAGTTTCCTTATTTTCACTCCAGTTGTTGTTGGCATGAGTTTTCTAGACTTGCTGAACATCATTTCTACCCTCGATGCCCGTGAGGCTGCTTTGTTGGTCTTCTCCTATTTTCTACCTAGGTGATAATCCCGACCATGAATCTCCCTAGAAAAGTGTCCATCTGCATTGTTTTTCTTTCAGAGACACAACAGACGAAATTACATTACGGATACACTTTCATATTTGCACTTGATTCAGATTTCGCATCTGTTAAGATAATTCCATCGACCATATTCATTAGAAGTTACTTTATACCCTGTGTCTCTTCTTCAATTAGCTCTCAGATGATATAGTCTTCCATCAACAACCCATTTTCTCTCGAAAGCATTATCCTCCCGCACCTTCTGGCATATAATCATTAACCCGAGCGAGCAACCCAACCATATAAATTTTGGCCAGGGCAATAACTATATTGGTTTTCCATTCTTGTTTGATGCATTGCGAGGCTTCGAGGGCCCTCTAAGGGTCCAATGCACACTTAAAGTTAAGTCCAATCGCTATTGGTTCTATGCAGCGACGACAAATATTGATCCCTTCTCAAAACTTGACACGCATAAACACGAGAACCGACTGTCAGTAATTCGTAACAGGATATATGCACCATCTTCATGAGGTCCTTAGCCTTATCAATTTCGAACCAATCAAAATTAACGGTACACTACAGGATCTTGTTTGAATGATCAATGCCTAATCGGGTAAAAACTGCATTCACAAAAACATTGTACTTTGTGTGTGTTGTCCTGGTAACCTTATCAGTAATACATACTTAACTCCCACACATATGATAGTGGATCCATCTGCACGCACCTTATTCTTCCTAGACCATCTATGGCTTAAATTGAATAAACAGATGACTAGCTTGTTGCAACAGATGACACATCTGTTTATATTGTCAATCAATTGGAGACTTCTGTTACAATACTGATCAACCTGTTGCAGAAATCAAACAGATATAGACATCTGTTGCAAAAAGATTGCCAGTATGTTGTAAGTTATCTAACAGAAAGAATATATTTTGTAACAGATTACCCATCTGTTAGATTTAATTTAAAGCAATTTTCTTTTCTTTCCGAGATACAATAATTTATAAATAGGTCCCTTCTTACAAATATGGATGATCCAGATTCGTACAAGAATATTCATATCGAGTCCTTGCATGAACTTCTAAGGAAGTTTGATTGATGAACTCCAGAGAGATATTCGGATGACTTCGGAGCAAGGCTGCCGGATGAATGAAAGATGTTTGATTGACAATAATAATAATAGTAGTAATAATAGTTAGGTATTTTTTTTTATTTTAGCGATTATTTTCCTCCTTTTGTATATCAAATCTACCCAAGGGATTCAAAAATCTATGAACATTCATTTCATTTTATTGTCAACTTTAAATTTTTAATTCTTATTTAGTATTTAATAATAATCATTTTGTTTATTCTTTGTTCTCAACATGTCGACGGTTGGTGGTAGGGATTGAGCAGCAATTTGTGTCAACAGTTAGAGGTTAATCTGCTATGGCAGATCGATCATATGTTGCACCTGACAGTTATTAATAAAAAAGGGCTATTGTTGTTATTGAGAGGGTGAAAAGAAAAACATGACTCGGAGTTCCGATTATTCAATATGAAAAATATTTCGTAAATAAATAATAAGGAAATAAATAATAAACACAATTTATAACCACAATTTTAATAACTGATCGTGACTTTTCACCATTTTTATTTTTTAAATTATTTATTATATAATAAAATGATTATTATTTTATTAAGGAATTTGAAAAGGTAATTTTTTTTATTTATAAAATAAAAAAGTAAGTAAATTTGGATTAATGATATGATGATATAGTTATTTTTTTTTTAAAAAAAGTAGATTATATGTTGCAACAATTAAATTATCTGATGCAACAGGTTCACTATGGTTGCAACAGATGATATATCTGTTATCACATATGATTTATCTGATGCAACCTATATCGAGTCACAACTCAATAAAAGCAGTTCTTGGAAAGAACTAATTAATAATAATAATCTGAAAAGTCATGACTTATCGCAATATTTCTTAATTTAATTAATTCATTACTTTTCACATTAATAAAAAATATAATTAATAAATGGAGGTGAACAGTTAGATTATATGTTGCAACAGATATGTTATCTGATGCAACATATTTTATATTTGTTGCAACAGATAATATATTTGTTGTCACAGATGTGTTATTTGATGCAACAGATATAGAATCTGTTGCCACAACTCTATAAAAACTGTTCTTCGAAAGACTAATTAATAATAATAATCTGAAAAGTCATGACTTATATCACAATATTTAAATTTTTAATTTAATAAAAAATTTAATTAATGTATGGAGGTGAATAGTCGCGCCTTTTTGCCTCTCATTCAAATTCAATCCTCTATAAAGAGGTCCGTCCTTACTCAATCGTTCATTCAAATACACACTCTATTTATTTATTGCATCTCGTCTTTCATATTACACTCTAGAAGATAAAATTATGGCTGACCCAGTGTGAGACGTTGCTTTTCTGCAAGACGCCGTGAATGAACTTCGAAATTAAGTTTGTGATCAGCAATGGGAATTGGGAGGAGTTAGATCAAGAATGTTGCACGAGATACACAGGCTGAGGAGGGCCTTGTTGCTACTTCCGGTTGAAAATTGACCGGATGGCAATGATGATGCTGATAATAATAATAATAATGATAATTAGACTATTATTTTTCTTTTAGTCTATTATATGTATTTTTATTTGTTTAATAAATAAATTATGTTTGATCTTTGACGTTTTAATCCATATTTAATTTTCATTCTGTCTATTATCTTCTCAACAAACATTTCAACGATTCGACGTAAAAAGGAATAATTTAGAATCCAGTAGAAATAGCAAGATTTATCTGTTGAGTTTGTGGCAGGGGTTGATTTGTGTTGTTTCAAACAAATTAATCATTCGTTGCAACAGATAATTAGTCTGGTGCAACAGATAAACATTTTGATGCAACCGATAATTAGTCTGGTACAACAGATAAATATCCTGATACAACAGATAATACGTCTGATGCAACAGATAAACATTTTGATGCAACAGATAATTAGTCTGGTACAACAGATAAATATCCTGATACAACAGATAATACGTCTGATGCAACAGATAATACGATGATGCAACAGATTACTCATCTGATGCACCAGATGATTGATCTGTTTAAATTATGGGCACTTGTGCTGGATTCATAATCGGGGTTCTATCCATTGTTAGAAAAACAGAAGTGTACCCAGATGACAAATACGAATAAAAATCATAATTTTACTTACCAAAGTAACCTATGAAGTAATGCCAAAGTGAAAAGTGATGTAGTAAACAAAATTTGACCTAAGAAATTGGTCAGATCGCAGCAATTGCGCTGTACCAACAACAACAACAACAACAACAACAACAACAAATGGTTGACAAGAAGAAGAAAAAGCAGAAGATGATGAATAAAGCAGCAGAAACAGAAACAATTAACAACAAAAATCGCTAAGAGAGAGAAAACAACAATGGATGAGAAGAGAGAGAAAGACACCTTTTTTTTTTCTTTGTTTCCCGTTATTTTAGGTATACAGTGGGATCAAAGTGTAAATTTAAAAACTTGTGGGTTATTTTAAAACTTTTCCAACTTTCTTAATACATAATAAAGTAATTGTCACCTCCAACTAATAATTAAGACTTGTGTCACCTACACCTCACTTTAAAACTCTTTTGTCACCAGTGGCGCAAACCCCCAACTTAGTGTGCATGCGCCTATCTATTTTAATCCCTTTTTAATTACACTATAAAACTTTCATAATCCATTACAAAAAAAAAAAAACATTGATAAAATAATATATTGGCATTTTTTAAAAAGAAAAACGTTACAATTTTTTATCATCCAAGAACTTTAATGTTTATAATTAACGAAATAATTCACAAAGAATAGTAAGCAAACAAGTCACAACATAACAATTGACAATCACTGACAAACTAATTAAGATTACATTTTTTCTTTGATTCAATACAATAAATAAATTACAAATAAAAACTTAAAACAAAAAAAAAAAACTTTACATAAATATTAGACTTTACATCTTAAATCATGGAATTATTAAAATAGCTTTGATCATTATGCGATTCATAATAAAACTTACAAAATAAATAGAAAAAATCTCAAGTAGAACCTGTGTGATAAGTTAACCAAAGATAAAAATCAAAATGTCGTCACCGGAAAAATCGAACGGGAACCTAACTCAAAGAACTCTCCTTTTTTTCTGTTGTTTTTCTCTAAGTTTTCTAACCTTTGCTTCGCATGTTCTTCTACTGCTTTTTTTCAAAATATTTTTAATCTTCTCTTCTTTTCACTTGCTCTCCCTCACTATTTTCCTTGTTTTTTTTCTTATTCTCTTTTTGTTGTCAGTCTCTCTCCGTTCCTTTTTTTTTTTTGTTGTTTTTCAATCTCCTTTTTTTCTTCTGTTTCATTTTGTTTTTATTTTCCTCCCATGTATTTGCCTTCTTTCTCGTGAGTGTATTTTTTTTTCTTCCTTTTCAATGTTGTCCCTCTATGTATTGTCTTGTGTATGTAATATAGTGTGTAGGAGGGGTTGGGAAGTTGAGGGAGTTAAGGGGGTTGAGAAAAATGTGGGGGTGGTTGGGTAGTTTAGGATAAGAAGAAATTTCAAATTTTAAATCTTTTTTTTAAAGACAATAATAATAAATAAAAATAATAAAAATAATAAATAAAATAATAATAATAATAATAACTAATTAATTTTATATTTAAGAAAATACAATAAAAGTTTAGAAATAGTTAAAAATAAATATAATTAAGATAGTACTAAAACTACAAATTTATTTGTTTAAAATTTTTAAAAAAAATATTTTTAAAAATTTTTGTATTATTTTTTTTTAAAATAGAATAAAATAAAAATAAAACATCTCAAAAATAAAATTTATTTTTTTAACTAAAAATTTATTAAAATAAAATAAG
This sequence comes from Capsicum pubescens, assembly GCA_030864215.1. Taxonomy (NCBI): domain Eukaryota; kingdom Viridiplantae; phylum Streptophyta; class Magnoliopsida; order Solanales; family Solanaceae; genus Capsicum; species Capsicum pubescens. Next base: position 294,399,991 of record CM061549.1, read on the forward strand.
AATTTAAATAATATTAGACCAAATATAAATATTTAATAAAAAAATATATATATTAAACTCGGGGAGGGTCAAAATCACGTATGTGTCTACACCAATGCCTTGATTCTTTACTTATTTTTTTTTCTTGTTTTACCCATGTCTAATTAAAAACGTAACTAAAAATGAGAATTACCATATTTTGAACTAGAAAAGCACTTGAAATTTAATGAAAAAAATAAAATCCAAGAAAAGAGTGGAAAAATAAAATTTATAATGAAATATAAGGAAATAATAACGTTATGTTGAGAAACAACATTAAATTATTTATTTTATTTCCACGCAAAGAGCAATGAATTATTTATTTTATTTCAACGCCTTTGTATTAATATAGCTAGCTAGTTTGGTATTTTCTTCACTTTTTGTACTAATAATTTCAAAGTTTCCTTTCTTGAAGTTGAATTTTCGTAGGGAGTGTTTTTTTTCCTTGGGTAATTTCCCCCAAAATATGGTAATTTTTATTTTTAGTACTCCATAATTTTACATAATTAGCACTAGTAAAATTAGGAATAAATAAATAAATTAGTGTCTATATAAACAATGTAGAAGTATTATATGCATATAGCAAATTGAACTAAATATTAATGTAAGTTTCTTTTCATGTTGAATTGATTAGTTCGTTAAGCTTTTTTCCTTAAGCCTTACAATAATGTTACTCTTCTAATTTGTTCATTAATTCCTCATTTTTACATCCACGTTAATTTACAATTATACTTTTCTCTTTTTTGGCTTATTGATTCTCATACATCGAATATATTTGTTACATAAACGTAGTTTCAAAAGAGAGTGTTATTTGAACGTCGTAGCGAAAGAGCAACTTTTACTATGTTCGATTTGATATTTTGCTTTAGATTTTCATTAACTTCGTTACTTCTCCATTCAACAGTGGTTGATCGAAGCGAGTTTGATATTGTACTATACGCGAGAATGTCATCCTCACAAAGCAAAAAACTTGACAGGACCGTAGAGAAGTTGGTAGATGCAAGAGTAGAAATACGCAAGCAATAAAACGACCTTCGAAATTTTAATGTGCAACAAAAAAGTGCACAAGAAAAATACAAAGCGACATGTGATCTTTGGAAGTTAAAGGACAAGGAAGACAAGCTCAAAGAACAATTGGAGAAAAATGGGAGATTTAGCAGATTCTACTCTAAAGAAAACAAGGATGAATTATTTAACTCAAAATGAGATTTATTTATTATTTTTAATTTTAGTTATCAATAAAATGTTTAGATTTTGCTAATTAAGTTCAAGGATATATTTAGGTTGTAGGATTTTTGGAATTTGTTACTAGCAGTTTAAAGTTTTATATATGTTTTTGTCATTGCCTTTTAATTTGTTGTTCTATATTTATTTATTCTGGAGTATTTATTTATTATATATTCAAATATTATATGCTGCTATTATTCACTAAAAGTAAACAATCGAACAATAATATCATTATTTGTAACAAACCCACATAACAATACAAAACTTCCCTCTCCAAACCTTGCTCATAGGGTTACACTGGGTATATGTGTTATAGTTGTTTTTGTTGTTCTATTGTTTACTCATTAGAAGTTTCTTTAAATTCTTGTTCTTTCTGCTTAGCGGCATGATACACTAGCTGAAGGATACAAAACATTCCAAACTTAATAATCACACTTTTGAGGTACAAATTAATAGGTATCTTCAAATTAAACTTCACACCAATATTTAATAAATCCATAAAGTTGTCTAAGAACAACTATGGTCATGTAAAAAAGTTACAACAAACATATATTTTATAAATAGTGATGTAACATAGGACACTAGGTGGTGAACCTCTTCGTTAGCAAATCTCATATTGTCTATAATAAGGTCAAATATTTATTTAAATGTATAGTACTTTTATGAAAATTCTGGAGCCGCCACTCAAATTAATTAGTTCGATGAAGGTGGCAAGAGAGTAGGAATAGTTGGAATTGTGGGGATTGTTGGAATAGAAGGCTTAGGAGGCAATGGTAATTTTGGTATAGTAGTGGGAATTGTTGGCAATGTAGTTGGCATGTTTGGGATTTTGGACAATTGTGGCAATGTAGGTTGTGGTATTGATGGAATTTGGAATAGGCTACGACCTGCAAAACTAGGGCTAATGCTTGACAAGGACAAGGTCATTACCAAAATTCTTGAAAGTGGCCATATTTTTACATGTGATTTAGAAGATCTTTTTGTTTTTTTTTTCTTGTGAGAAAAAGAAGTGGAAATTGTTGTTAAATTAGATTGAGTTATTAATTGTTAAGTATTTATGGGGAAATTTATGTTGAAAGATTCAAATGTTTGGATGGAATGTGGTTGCGAAAGCATATGGATAATGGAATATAATGATCGACTATTGATGTGGTTTGGTTATCTTCTTAACCTAAACCAATTTATGGTTTGGAAGATATATATGCCAAATCCTTTTGACATATACACTTGCATTGTGATTGACTTCAGATGACCCGTTTAGATGATGGGTTGAAAACCAATGGAACAGGTGCAAGCTCTTCGTTTCTTTTATTTAAGCTAACACCTGATAGAGTCCTCTAGTTGATGTACTTTTCTATCTTCAGTAAAACTCCAGGTGGTTTCACTCCCACTTTGTTGCCGTCTCTCTCTCTCTCTCTTAAATTGAGTAGGACACCTCTTCTTTACCTCTTAGTCTTGTAGAACTCCTTGATCAAACCAACTTCTGAATGCTACAATTATCTTCTCCTTAATCATAGTAATTTAAACAGATTTGAACATCCTTGCTTATCCACTCTTGTCCTAATGCATTTTTAGTCTTGCAATAATTTCAACATCAGTTCAAATGACAGCAGTAGTTTCACTTGTGTGGAACAACTTGCACAACATGTTTCATTCATATGTCCATCATCAAAACTTCACATGCCCTAACAAATTCCCCCTTTTTGATGATGACAAACTTAGCAGCACAACATCACAAAAATCTGACATACTCAATAAGGAATTTAAATAAAAGAATAACAAAATGAAATAGGTTAGGCTTAGTCCAATTGAGTTATAAGCACTGCATAGTCTACTCTTCCCCCTTTTGACATAATTGAAAAGCTGATACCAAGTGAAAACGTCTAATAATTCATTGCCATTGAGGCTATCACTAAGACAATCAAAATTCAGAGTAATAGAACATGAATGCAATATAATAAAACTGGAGTAGAACACATTAAAGCAAAGAAAACTATTTCATCCATTTTCAGAATATAACTACATGTACCAAAAGCAACATAAAAGAGAACAAGTCATCAAGGAAGGACAAAAAGGATAGGCCTAGGACAACAGGTAAGAGGCTAATGTGGAAGAAGAAGGGATAAGGGAGGTTAGTTTCCTAATAACTTCAGCATTCTCATCTCTCTCTTTTTCCAACAAGGCTATGAGGGAAGCAATCTGAGCTTGAAAAAGCCTCCTTTCATCCTCATGTGCAGCCTGAGCAGCTTCCACTTCACCTTGTTTTGCAGCTAGTGCATTCCTCAATCTTTGCAGTGGATTGTCGGCACTCCTCATAGAAATAGGTAGCATTATGTGGTTCACACTCCCTATGATATCCTTGGTAGTCTGTGAAGACCACACTTGGACAGACACCCCAAAATCCTCAAATATAAGAGGTAAGCCAGAATTCATATGGGAGGGCATGTCCATTAATTTTCTTGAGGAGAACCCTTTGCATATGCTTCAGGATAAGTCGAGGCAAGTCAATTCTCACTTCAGTGTCCAATAGTTCCATGAGTGTAAGATCAGGAAAACTAGCCACACACCTTTTTTCCTTCCTAGGAATAATCATCTTATGCACTACATCCAAATAGAGTTGATGAAGTGGTGACATCTCCCTCTTAAGGAACCTTCTATGATAGATCAAGTGAGGATTTCCAGAGAACTTTCTACATATGTCAAGAGCAGATGCAAGATTTTCCAGAGGTCGCCAAGTGCCTTTGACATAGTGACCCCACCCCAGAAGGAATATGCAAGATCCTAGCAATGTCAGCAATATAACGGTTCATTGTAACCTTTCTAACAGTAGTAGAGAACAACTCACCAATGCCCACCTCATTTATATAGAACTCATGCACTTCAAGTTTAGCAAATCTTCTCTGAAGGTCTCCCTGAATAAATAAATGTGACCACCCTTGAAACTCCAATTTTCCCAGTAAAGTTTGCATATTAGCCAACCAAAACCCCTAACAACCCCCCTCTAGTTAATTTGTGCTTTTGAAAGTGAAGATGATGTGCCTCAGGAGTGTATTGATGAGAGGATAAGTGGGAAACTTCAAACACAGGATCCAACTCATCAGTGGCATCTAGAGTAAACTCTGAGTCAGGCGAGTCAGAAGAAACAGGTTTGGTGACCTATTTCTTTGGATGAGTAGAAGACTTTGGAGGGGAAACTCTGGAGGATATGGAAACTTTGAAAGTGGAAGGAGATTTGGAAGAGGGGGAGGCTTTTTAAGTAGGTTTAGAAGAGGGTTTTCTAGACAAAGAGGGTTTTGGGACTTTTGTCATGATAGTATTTGTTTTTCTAACTGATCGAAGAAAAAGATCAGGAGAAGATGCACGAGGAGAGGTGGGATCATACGTAACCACACATTTTTTTTTGCTGGCTCGAAAAGCTTCAGCCAGGAAAAAAATTTCTTGTTGCTTTCTCCCTCGAGTGTGAGGGGTACGAAGAGTGGATACACTTGGAAAGGGTTCTGCAGGGGAAGCGTCTTTAACAATGATGGGAATGAAAGGGGGCTTTCTTGGTAGGTTAGATTTGGACCTTCTTGGGATTAAGTCTTCAATAGAAATATCATCTCTATCCATAGGAGTGTCATCATCATCAAGAATTTGGAGTGGGATGGGAGGCGGAAGCGAGGGTTGTGAGAAGGATGAAGAAGATGAAGAAATTTTGGAGAAGGGGTTTTGGAAATTTCTAAATACAGCAAAATCGGTTAACTTGGGGAAGATTTGAGGAGGGGTTACAGAGGGTAAGGTGATAGATGGATGAAGTACAATGACAATTAAGAGATTTGTGACGGAGTCAGTGGATGAGAAAGATGAAGAAGATGGGAAGGATGGCATTTGTGAAACAAGAAATTTTTCTTAGTTGTGAAGAGTTGAGGAGAGAATGAATAAAAATTAAGAGGAGAAAACGTATTTAAGGAAGAAAGAAGAGAAAGTTGAATGGGTGAGGGACCGTATCATATCAGAAACGTAATGATTAGAGGTTCTGCACTGATGGGAAAATAGTGTGCAACTTTTTAAAGTAAGAATGACTCTTGAAGTTTTGGCGGTTTTAGTGTAACAATAAGGAACCAGGTAGACAACTTGTTTCTCTTTATGCCACTATAGGTAAAGATAATTATACCTGAATGCACGAATGTACAAAATTGCTTTTGTGATCCAGTCTCACTGCAAAATTAACACATACATGAGTCAGTATACTGTAAAATCTTGAAATTAGGATACAAAACTTAATGTGTGAGACTGAATTAATCAATAATCACTTTAAGATCAACTTATTCTAATCAGGTATTGAGGGAGACTTATGCAATTTTAATCATCCCCAAGGCTAAACCTATTTTTTTCAAACTGTTCTCTACTTAAAGCCTTAGTGAAAATGTCAGCAATTTTCTCCTCAATAGAACAAAACATAATTGATATATGACCTTTTTCAACATTGTCTCGAAGAAAGTGATGATGAATATCATTATGCTTAGTTCTCTTATGTTCGACAGGGTTTTGGGCAATATTTATAGCACTTGTGTTGTCACAAAAAATGGAAATAAAACCTACATCTATCCCAAAATCCAGAAGTTGTTGTTTGATCCATAACAACTGAGCACAACATGACCCAACAACAACATATTCAGCCTCAGCAGTAGACAAGGCTACTGAGTTTTGCTTCTTTGTGGACCAGGTAATCAAACATAATCCCAAGAAGTATGCTATACCTGTAGAGATTTTCCTGTCCACCAAATATCCTACATAATCAGCATCAGAGTATCTTACCAAATTAAAGTTGCTACCTTTGGGGTACCCTAAGCTAAGATCACTGGTTCCCTTTAATTATCTGAAGATTATTTTTACTGATTTTAGGTGTGATTCTTTGGGCTTTGCTTGAAACCTAGCACATAGCCCTACACTGAACACAATGTCAGGCCTTCTTGTTGTGAGGTGCAATAATGATTCTATCATACCTCTATACATTTTTTGTTCCACATCAGGATCTGTTTTGTCAAAATCAAGCTTTGTGGCAGTGGAAATGAGATTACTGATCTCTTTTACCTCTTTCATGGAGAATCTTTTGAGAAGTTCTTTGACATACTTCTGTTGATGGATCATTGTCCCTGATACTGACTATTTTATTTGCAAATCCAAGAAGTAATTCACCTCCCCCATCAAGCTCATCTAAAATTCACAACTCATAAGTTTGGAAAACTGATGAGTCATATTCATGTTGGTTGAACCAAAGATAATTTCATCCTCATATACCTGCACAACTAACAAGTCCTTTCCATTAGTTTTTAAGAAGTGGGTATTGTCAAATTTGTTAGGTTGTGGAGTCTGATTAATATGTGACGTACTGTTATATATTAATGTTCACGCGGGTAATTGTACATACTCTGAGTCATTAATATAAATAGTCCGTCCGCCGTGGAGGTTGCTTACGGGTGTTACCACGAAAATAATTCTCTCTCTCTCTCCTAAAGAACTCTCTCTCTAGTTTTCTTCATCCTCTCCATAGATTTAGTGTGTGTGAAATGCTAATCGATCGTAACAAAATTTACCTCTGGTATGACCAGGCTCCAGTATAAAATTTTACAATCTCTCATACTAAGCCGTTGGAGCTTGTTTCAACCCATACTATGCCTTATCCAGTTTATACACATGATCAGGCTTGCTTTCAAATCTTGGAGGTTTCTTGACATAAACCTCCTCTTTGAGAATACCATTCAAGAATGCACTCTTCATATCCATCTGATAGAGAATAAACTCCATATAGGCAACAAAGGCAACAAGTAATCTTATAGCTTTAAATCTTGCTATAGGAGCAAATGTCTCATCAAAGTCTATTCTTGTTTCTTAATTGTATCCTTGGACCACCAATCTTGCCTTGTTTCTTGTAACTATTCCATGCTCATCAACTTTATTTCTGTGCACCCACTTAGTCCCAATTACTGATCTATCTTTTGCGAAAGGAACTAAGTGTCATATTTTGGTTCTCTCAAACTGATTCAAGTCTTCCTGCATGGCTATGATCCAATCAGCATTAAGCAATGCTTTAGTTATCTTCTTTGGCGCAATCTCTGATAAGAATGCCTTGAAGGCACACATACTTCTCAATCCAACCCTTGTAGTGATCCCAGAGGTGAGATCAGTGAGAGCATTCTCAATAGGATGTGATCCTTGATACTTGTATCCTCTTGGGATTAAGCCTAGTGAGCTATTAGGATCACTGCTGATGTTTTGAGCTGGGGTAGTTGGTGGTTCAGTTCCCCCTGGATATATGTATTATAGTTATTTTTGTTGTTCTATTGTTTACTCAGTAGAATTTTCTTTAAATTTTTGTTCTTTCTGCTTAGTTGCATGATACACCAGCTGAAGGAGACAAAATATTCCAAATTAAGAAATATCTTCAAACTCCACACCAAAATTCAATAAATCCATAAGGTTCTCTAAGAACAAGTATAGTCATATAAAAAAGTTACAACAAACAGGTATTTTATAAATAGTGATGTAACACTAGGACACTAGGTGGTGAACCTTTTTATTGGAAAATCTCATATTGTCTATAATAAGATCAAATATTTATTTAAATGTATATATAGTAAATGATGAATCACCTTTTATAAAAAAATTGTATCCGCCACCAGATGTAACAACTCAAGATTAATTGGTTCTATGGAGAGTAGAGTAAGAATTGTGGGAATTGTTGGAATATGTTTTAGTACTATTAATGGAGTTGTATACTTTACTTTACTGTTGTTAAAGTTTAAGGATTATTACTTCCTACGACAATCTTAAATTAATATATATTTCTTTTTTTAAATATTAATCATCGTATTTCACTTTCCAACAGTCAAATCAGGCGAACTTTGACTAATATTTTAAATTATATTTTCTCATCAAATTGACATGCAAAAAGTAAAACTTGGAGTATTTACCATTTAATTTTTTGAACACAAAATTTTACATGTAAAATATTGAGTTTAATCTAATTTAACTTTGCTTTGAGAATTATTTAAATCGACTTTTGAAAAGAAAAACATGATAGCTAATTCAAAACAACTAAAGTAATAATAACTAGATCCATAATAATTATAATCATCCTAACTTAGCTTATTACGTTAAAAGGGAAAACAAAAAGATACTTTTATTATATGCATAAACTCCATAAATTATATATATTGATACCAATACTTTAATTCTTTCCTTATTTGTTTTTCTGTTCTTGTTTTACTCCTGCATAATTAAAAATATTATTAAAAATGAAAATTGCCATTTTTTAGACTAGAAAAACACTTGAAATTTTAGAAAAAATCAACTCCAAGAAAAGAGTGGATAAAGAAAAAGATAATTTGTAATGAATATATGGAAATAATAACATATGTTAAGAAAGAGTAAGGAACTCTTTATTTTATTTTAACGTCTTTATTTTGATGTAATTTGTTAGGATGGTATTTATTTCACTTCTTATACGATTATAAATTCAAATTTTCCTTTCTTACTCTCAAGTTATTTTTTGCTCCTTTTTCTTGAAGTTGAATTTTCCTAAATTCAAAGTTTTCCCAGGACGTTTTCTTTCATATGGTAAACCCCCCACCCTCCCGCCACCCCACCCCTTCAAAATATGGTAATTCTTATTTTGAGTATAATGTTTACATTAATTGGCACTGGTAAAATAAGGAAAAAACTAAGAAATTGGTTTCTATATAAACAATGGAATATTACATTATATGCATAGAGAAAATTGAGTTAGGCTTCTTCAATATTAACGTAAGTTTTCTTGCACTTTGAGTTAGATTAGTTCTTTAAATTTTTTTCTGAAGACTTACAATAATGTTGCTCCTCTAATTTGTGTTTAAATTTTTCACCTTTTCATCTATATCAATTTACAACTATAACTCTCTTTTTGGCTTAGCGTTCTCATACATTGAATATTTTTGTTACATGAATGTAGTTTCAAAAGAGTGTTACTTTATCATCATAAGAAAAGTGCTACTTTTACTATGTTCGATATTTCATTAACTTTGTTACTTTTTCACTCAATAGTGGTTCAGTCTAGTTTGATACTGTACTAAACGCGAGAATGTCATCCTCAAAAACTAAAATAATTGATAAGAACTTGAAGAAGTTGGTAGATACGAGAGAACATATATGCAAGCAAGAAGCCGACCTTCGAAATTCTAATGTGCAGCAAGAAAGTGTGAAAGATAGATATGAGGCTACACGTGATCTTTGGAAGTTAAAGGACAAGGAAGACAAGCACGAAGACCAATTGGAGAAAAAAGGAATTACCAAAAGAATGATATAACCTATTTATTTATTATCTTTTAGTTATCAATAAAATATTTAGATGCTACAAATTAAGTTCAAGGATATATTTAGGCTGTAGGATTTTCAAGATTTGCTACTAGGAGTTTAAGTTTTATATATATTTCCATTATTGCCTTACAAAAATATATATAAATATTATTTTTATACATACATATATATATATATATATATATATATATATATATATATATTTTAAAATATTTTAAATTAAAAAAATACCCCACTCCCCATTTTTCACCTTCTTCATAACCACCCCCTTCCCCCCTCCCGTCTACCCCCACTTGCACACACGCCCCCATCCACCCCTACACCCCCACACCTAAACATACCCCCATCCACCTCCGTCCACCCCCACACAACCACACCTTCCAGGTTTTCCTGCGAAAACTCAACCCACTTGAAAAATTTAATTACCACCATCGAAAAAAATCATAAAATAGTGATAAAAAACTCAACCCACATGAAAAATTCGATCAAATCAACACCAAATTCTCTAAAATCAACAATCAAACATCCAAATCATGTAGATTTTTTAATTTTCAAATTCATTTTTTTTTTATTGATCTAAGAGGTCGAAGGAGGATAAATTAAAGGTGGGGGTGATAACTTTCATAATTGGAGGAGAAGTGGGGTGGGGGTGTTGGCTAAGGAGAAGTGGGGGGGGGGGGCGTTGTTGGCGGGGTTGGGTGAAGAAGAGGAGGATTATATATATATATATTAGTTTTAAAAAAAATACTGTTCACGCTTTTCTTTTTTTTAAGAAAATGCCACGTCAGCATAAGGGAGGAAATAAATTCACTATAAAGATGTTAAGGGTGTAAATAAATAGAAGATTAGTTTAAGTGCTAAAGTAAGTTGGGGAGACAAGTTTAGGGGGGGGGGGTTGATGTATTATCTCTTATTAGTAACAAATTCACAAAACAATGCAAAACACCCCAAACTTAATAATCACACTCTTGAGGTATAAATTGAGAAATATCTTCAAACACCAAACCAAAATCCAAAAAATCCATAACCCTAGTCCTTTGGCTATGAACTCCTTCATTGGAAAATCTCATACTATCTATATTATATAAGGTCCAATATTTTTATAAATGTTTAATAAATGATAAACTACAAACACTTTATACTCTTTAAACTTCATTTTGTGCGGATATATTGGATATGTTATTTTTGTTATTTGAAAGATTTTTTGTATTTTCTCTGGAGGAAACAAGAAGTGGATATTGTGTTAATTTAGATTGAGTTATTAATTGATGAGTATTTATGTTTGCATGGAATGTTCTTGAAAAAGTATATGGAATATTTGTGGTGTTGTTCATCTTCTTAACCTAAAGTCCTAAACTAATTTTATTGTTTGAAAGAATACACCAAGTTCTTTTGATTTATTTACACATGATTGACTTCAAAAGAATTAAGAGATATCCCAGTCTGATCTTTATAATAATATTTAATTTATTATAACATTCAAGTTATTTTTTGAACCGATTATGAACTGTATTGAATTTCTTTAAACATACACAGTTTTGTAGCATGATTTCTTTATTTGTAGTTTTTATATATTGTATAAGATTACCATTAACAAAAGAATTTTACGTGTGTTTTCATCTTGTAATACTTGCTGTCACCCCCCCTTTTTACGTATTCCAAACGATTTATATAAAAGGATTTATATTATTAAAGTGACAAAGATGAAGATTTGTTTCGAAAAAAGGACTATTTATATTTTTTATTTCAGAGTCGCCACTTGGCATAATCCGGTGTGCCAAGTCACCATTGAAAAATCCTTTTTCAAAACCATTTGACTCTTAAACTAGTTTGCGAACAGATATTCCGGCTAAGGAATTCTGTTGACCGAGGGGAAGGTGTTAAGCACCTCTTAGTCCTGTGGTTCAACCACGGTCGCTTGGTAGAGTGTATCGACCTTTTTGGCACTAAGAAATGTATAAACCACACAAAAAGCACGCAAAATAATCAAACAAAACAAAACAATCCGAAATGTAAAGTCCAATCCAATTATTACAACCCGAAATAAAAAGGGACTGAAAGTAAACCTACGCTAATCCTAAATTAATGCTCTACCCGACGCCTCGGGTCTTCACCACGAACGTCCTCCGGGTACATGATACCTCGGGGCATTCCCCGGTGAATAAATATATACAGATACTTCGGGGTATTCCCCGGCCAAATTATACAATTAAATTAAATGCGACAAAAAAACAAAACCATTCCAACACATATCTCAAACATGTCATCAATCCACCATGCCTAAATTTGCCTACCCGAACCTACCATTTGCACATCCAATTAGTGACCTAAAATCGTGGCACTATTGCGTTTAACATCATGAACCGAAATTAATCCGAATTCCACGACATTAATATCCATTTCAATTCAAACGATCGATTCAAGTTAATTCATTAGTCTCCGATTCCAATCCCCCACATTTATACATAACAGTTTCTAAACACGAGCACATCCATATCATCATCGATTTCATGCCGAGACTACTTATTCAGATAAACAACACCAATTACAAATAAAATGTCCAATCAACAAACAATACACTACCACAGAATTCACGTACCAAATATCATAACGAGGAAATCAAAAGGGTAAGGGTTAGAAATGGACCTTCAAAGAAACGATTTCGTGATAATAATGAGTTAAAAGAAATCCGCACTCGAAGCTCCGAATAGAAACCTCAAAGACGAACCAACTCGATACAGTGGCCCGAGATCCTCAAACGGGAAGATTTCAAACAGGAATAAAATCTCGATATGAAAAATGAACTCCGAATCTCGACACGACTCACTTACGGAAAAACCCGAAACACGATATCGGAAAACAAATCACGAACGTACAAGACGGAAATCCTTTAATTCTAATCGGGAACTAAAAGAACGGACCAAATCCGAGCTCCGGTGTGCTGTAAAGGGTAAAAGTTGACGGAACGAATCGGTTTGCCACGACTGCGTCATTTTTCCGTCCAACTCTAACCGGAAAACGAAGGAAACCAACGAGATCTCACGATTTTGAAACTGAAACAAGAAGACGACGATCTACAAACTGATTCCGGCGAGAGGTTTGCCGGAAAACTCAAGAAAAACGACAGGTTTTGCTCCGGTCTGACTGTTTCTCGCCGAATCTTCGTCACGTGACCTCCGTCACATTGTTTTTCTCACTATGTGTGTGGATTACTGTGTGTATCTTTCAATTCAAAAGAATAGGAGTGTCTGTGTGTAGATGATGAAGATGGAGCAAAAAGAAAAAAAAATGGCTTCTTCTGTGTGCCCTTTTTTTTTTTTTGGTGAAGATAATGATGAAAGCCTCTTTTTTATTCTTTATTACTTCCTTTAAAGGAAAGAAAATGTGTAGGGGGTTAAGGGAATGGGTAGGTGGTGGTGAGGTGGCCTAATTTAATTAATAGGGAGGGTTGTTAATTTTTAGTTGGGTGGGTTGTTAGAATATTAGGATAAGACAACATTAGTTAGGGGATTGTTATTTTTTGTCATTTTGTGGAGGAATTATCACACGGGTGGGGGTACACAATAGGATAACATAGAATGGGTAAAAGTGAATAAAATTGAACTTTAGGAAGACGAAATCACGTGTCTACATCATGCCCCCTTTGGATGTAAACACATGGTGTTTTCATACAAAGCAGTAGACAACGAGGAGGAATTTCGTCCTGACCTCTATTTAAAAGCATGGAGCAAGAGAAACGAGGAAAACCAGGTCTTGACTTAGGACATCCTACCCACCCCAGTTATGAGGTGATCAAGTTACAAGTGTCTCCAATTATTGGAAGGAGGTGGACTATACCGAGTTGGAGAGTCGAGTGAGGTTCCATCGAGGTTTCGGTCCGCGGCTCTGTCATTACATCAAAAAATGATAATTACAAGTTAAAACATAAATGAAATTTCAAAAATCCTATCTATACAACTTTTGTTGGCTCTTGACTCGACTTTTATCACCCTATTCTTCAGGCAGGCTCCTGATTTGCAATTTCTTTCAACCTGTTGCTTGGCTTTCAATTGCTTCGTTTTGAAGTTTGACTTTTGTTTCTTCACCCTATTCTCCAGGCGGGCTCCTGACTCGCTATTCCATCACTTTGTTGCTTGACCTTTCATTTTCTTTACTCTGTTCTCCCGGCGGGGTCCGGACTTTCTATTTCATCACCCTGTTCTTCAGGCGGGCTCCTGACTTGCTATTTCATCACCTTGTTCTTCAGGCAGGCACCTGACTTGCTATTTCATTACCCTATTCTTCAGGCGTGCTCCTGAAACCAAAAATTAAAACTAGAACAAAAATTATCCCAAATAAAAATTATAGTAAAGTAGTATTTCATTTTCGAAAGCGTTGTCCCATTTTTCAGGAGGGTCCTGAACAACAAGTAGAATCCCATTTTTCAGGAGGGTCCTGAGCAGAAAGTAAAATCCCATTTTTCAGGAGGGTCCTGAACATAAAGTAATATTCCATTTTTCAGGAGGGTCCTGATCATAAAGTAAAATCCCATTTTTCAGGAGGGTCCTGATCATAAAAGAAAAACCCATTTTTCAGGAGGGTCCTGAACATAAAGTAAAATCCCATTTTTCAGGAGGGTCCTGATCATAAAGTAAAATCCCATTTTTTCAGGAGGGTCCTGAACATAAAGTAAAATCCCATTTTTCAGGAGGGTCCTGATCATAAAGTAAAATCCCATTTTTCAGGAGGGTCCTGAACAGAAAGTAAAATCCCATTTTTCAGGAGGGTCCTGAACAAAAAATAAAATCTCATTTTTCAGGAGGGTCCTGAACAGAAAGTAAAATCCCATTTTTCAGGAGGGTCCTGAACGTAAAGTAAAATCCCATTTTTTCAGGAGGGTCCTGAACATAAAGTAAATTCCCATTTTCCAGGAGGGTCCTGAATTTAAAGTAAATTCCCACGGATGTGCATTTCCAATGGTAGCTGAATTAAGTGAAGCAAATTTGATGGTAGCTGAATTAAGTGAAGCGAATTTTGCCCCTATTTCAACAAAGAAAATTTGTCAGTTAAAACTTAGTGGTGGCTTGCAGCTCTTGGCTTCTCAGGTATCTGCCCAGCACTCGTTCCTTTCATCTTCGTTCCAAATCGCTGACACTTGCCCTGTCTTGCCGCATCATTGCCCCGGATCCAGATTGAGGGAAGTGAGTTCTGACTCAACAATGGGTTTCCATTTTACCATGCCCCTGAGGTGCACTCTTTTCCTAAATCTGAATGGTTCCACGAATCCAATAGCCGGTCAGTTGATAGACTTCCTTTGCTTCGTGTTGAATTACGATCATATTTCTTTCTTGTGCTGTTCCTTGGCTTTTCCTCATATAATTGGAAAGACTGGTAGTAAATTTTGAAATCCTTTCTCGCTTGTGTTGACACAGACTTGACTTAAAATGTAAAGAAATGAAGGTGACTTTTGTTTTGATAAATGACATAAGAAAAGACAAAAAGCATGAATATGTAAATGAAAGAAAAGGGAAATTTCCCATAAAGAAAAACTTATCTGAATACGACGACCAACTCCAATGAGTATGACATGCATTTTGGATTCAACTGCCTGATCTTCCTATCCAAACTCCTCATTTGTTGTTGAGTTGTGCCTTTGCCGCTGAGACGCTTCTTCAAATCCATTGGACTCATTCATCACATTCGATTGACGACATCTTAAAAGACTTTCACCAACAAATCTTTTTCTTTTCACTTTTCACTTTTCTCTTGAACTCTCCATCGCCTTACGGTGCCCATGAGGGTTTTCACCAATAAGACTCTCTCATTTTTTATTTAACTCAACTCACCATCGCCTTATGGTGCCTGGGAGGGTTTTCACCAATAAGACTCTCTCACTTTGTATTTCTTTCCTGATTTCTTATGCTGAGGGAGACACACGGTACCTCACAATGCATCATCATATCCTTTGCATGCTTAGCCTTAACATTATCAAAAATTGATCTGAAGGACTTTCCTTGGTTATAACTTGGCTTTTGGATAAGGTTAGAAAAGGATGGCAAGAGGTTCAAACGACACTTGAAGTGGGGTGGGACTTACAACTTTTGAAATCGACTCAAACAACACATTAACCAATGCCCCAGTTTTGTTGACTGGGTGAATCTTAAATCTTTATTTGGTTGGACCAGCCCGAAATAGGGCAGCCTACGTATCTCACTCCCGAGAGAGGAGAATCAGGTCGCACGTAGTTCCATCAGCTTGTTCTTTGTTTTGATTTGATTTGATTTTTTTTAACTCTTTGTTTTATTCTTCTTTTCTTGACATCTATCTTTGACTCTATTTTGATTCAAAAAGAGGGATATGAAAGAAAAAATAAAACGAAGCTCAAATGGGTAAACAAAGGATGACACAATGTTTGGATAGAAGAATAAAATGCCTTAATCAGATTAATCTTCAAAAATGCAAGTACTAAACATGCAATAAAATCGACAAAGGATCAAATATCATACATAATATCTTTTGACCGCATCAGCATTGATAGCCATTTCTTCCATTTTGTCCTCAATATCTGTCAAATATAAAGCTCCATTGGGCAACACTTTCTTCAAAACGAAGGGACCTTGCCAGTTAGGGGAGAACTTGCGTTTCGCTTTAACCTGACGAGGAAGGATACGTCTCAATACCAACTGACCAACTTCAAAATTCCTGAGACGGACCTTTTTGTTATACGCTCGAGCCATCCTCCTCTGATACAACTGGCCATGACATACAGACGTTAGCCTTTTTTCCTCTATCAAACTAAAATATTCCATTCGGGTTTTTACCCATTTGTCATCATCAATCTCTGCTTCTACAATGAATCGAAAAGAGGGAATTTCAACCTCCGCAGGGATGACTGCTTCTGTCCCATACACCAATAAATATGGAGTTGCCCCTGTTGAAGTGCGAACAGTGGTGCGATAACCTAGCAATGCAAACGACAACTTTTCATGCCACTGTCTAGACCCTTGTACTATTTTTCGCAGTATCTTTTTTATATTCTTATTGGCGGCTTCTACAGCACCATTGGACTTTGGGCGATATGTTGTAGAATTTCAATGTGCGATCTTAAACTGTTGACCTATTTCTTGCATCAAATGACTATTGAGATTGGCAGCATTGTCTGTAACGATCATCTTTGGAATTCCTAATCTACAAATGATATTGGCATGAACAAAGTCTACCACAGCCTTCTTTGTTACCGACTTAAAAGTTACTGCTTCTACCCACTTTGTAAAGTAGTCAATGGCTACCAAAATGAATCTATGTCAATTTGATGCCTTCGGCTCAATCGGTCCAATCACATCCATTCCCCAAGCCACGAACGGCCATGGAGCGGCCATTGCATGCAACTCAACAAGAGGAGAACGTATCAGATCGCCGTGCACCTGACATTGATGACACTTTCAAACAAATTGAATAGAATCCCTCTCCATAGTTAGCCAGTAATAACCTGCTCGAAGAATCTTCTTTGACAAGACATGACCGTTCATATGCGACCCGCATACTCCAGAGTGTATTTCAACCATGATTGCCGAGGATTCTCTTGCATCTACACACCTCAAAAGTCCCAAATCTGGGGTTCTCTTATATATGATCCCCCCACTTAAGAAAATTCCACTAGCCAAATGCCTAATAGTCCTCTTCTGATCATTGGTGGCATATGCTGGGTATTCTCCTGACTGAATGTACCACTTGATATCCAAGAACCAGGGTTATCCATCGAGCTCTTCTTCAACCACATTACAGTAAGCATGCTGATCACGACTCTGTATATGCACAGGATCGATGTAGGCTTTATCAGGATGTTGGAGCATTGAAGACAAAGTGGCTAAAGCATCAGCAATTTCATTATGAATCCTTGGAATATGCCTAAATTTTTACTAACACAAATTGTTGACATAGATCCTGCAAGCATTGTCGATACGGGATGAGCTTCAAATTTCGCGTCTCCCAATCGCCTCAAATTTGATGGACGAGCAAATCCGAATCTCCCAACACCAATAATTCTTGGACTCCCATATCAACAGCTAACCTCAAACCAAGAATGCAGGCTTCATACTCTGCCATATTGTTAGTACAGTAGAATCGAAGTTGTGTTGTTATCGGGAAATGTTGTCCCGATTCAGAGATAAGAACCGCACCTATTCTGACTCATTTCATATTGACAACTCCATCGAAGAACAACTTCCAACCTGGATCAGCATCTGTAACGACTTCATCGACACACGACACTTGTTCGTCAGGAAAATATGTCTTTAATGGCTCGTACTCTTCATCAATGGGATTCTCAGCAAGATGATCTGCCAAGGTTTGGGCTGTCATGGCGGTTCGAGTCACATATACAATGTCGAACTCGGTAAGCAATATTTGCCACTTCGCCAATCGACCTGTCGGCATAGGCTTCTGAAAGATATACTTTAAAGGATCCATGCGGGAGATGAGATAAGTAGTATAGGATGAGAGATAGTTCTTCAACTTCTGTGCTACCCAAGTTAGGGAACAACACGTCCTTTGAAGAAGAGTATACCTGGCCTCGTATGCGGTGAACTTCTTGCTGAGATAATAAATAGCCTGCTCTTTTTTTCCTGTGACATCATGTTGACCCAGGACACAACCGAAAGAATTGTCCAAGACTGATAAATATAAGATCAAAGGCCTACCAGGCTTCGGGGGTACCAGCACGGGCGGATTTGACAAATATCTTTTGATTCGATCGAACGCTTCCTGATATTCTTCAGTCCATTTTACCGCAACACTCTTTTTTAGCAACTTGAATATGGGCTCACAAGTGGTTGTGAGTTGAGCAATAAACCTTCTAATGTAGTTCATTCTACCAAGCAAACTCATCACCTCCGTTCTATTCTTGGGCGGGGGCAAATCCTGAATGGCTTTAATTTTTGAGGGATCCAATTCAATTCCCCGACGGCTGACTACAAACCCCAACAGCTTTCCAGATGGAACTCCAAATACACATTTTGCTGGGTTGAGTTTGAGATTATACCTGCAAAGCCTTTCAAAGAACTTTCTTAAATCTTTTACATGGTCGGCCAGACTTTTTGACTTAATAATCACATCATCCACGTATACCTCAATATCCTTATGCATCATATCATGAAACATAGTGGTCATGGATCTCATGTATGTTGCTCCTGCATTCTTCAAACCGAACAGCATCACTCGATAACAATAGGTCCCCCATGGTGTGATAAAAGACGTCTTCTCCGCGTCTTCATCATCCATAATGATCTGGTGATATCCGGCATAGCAATCCACAAAAGAGGCAACCTCGTGTTTAGCACAGTTGTCTAACAAAATATGGATATTGGGAAGTGGAAAATCATCTTTCGGACTTGCTCTGTTCAAATCACGGTAATCAACACACACTCGAATTTTGCCATCTTTCTTTGGTGCGGGAACAACATTGGATAACCACATGGGATAACGAGCCACTCGAATTACTTTTTGTTCCAGTTGTTTCATGATTTCCTATTTGATTTTAATACTTACATCAGTTTTGAATTTCTCAACTTTTGTTTGACAGGAGGGAATGCGGGATCAGTTGGCAATTTGTGAGCCACTAATTCAGTGCTTAAACCAAGCATATCATCATAAGACCATGCAAAAACATCCTTATAATCAATTAATGCTTGAATCATTCTATCTTTTAGCTGTGGCAAAGCATGTACACTGATTTTAGTTTCCCTAACATCTTCTTGATCCCCTAGATTTATTGGCTCAGTCTCATTCAAATTAGGATTCGATTTGTCTTCAAACTGTTCCAACTCTTTGCTTATTTCTTCTAGTGCTTCTTCTTCATCATATTCCTCATCTTGCTTCATTACATCTTGATTAGTTTGGATTTTAAGGTCAGACTAAAAATTCTGCATGCATGTCATGCCATTAGAATCAGCATAAAGAGAACTGTGTAAGAAAAGAAAAACAAAAAATATATTAGACACGAAACAAAAGGGACATTGCATTTCATTAAATATAAAGATAAGAGGGTTTAAACATAGATGCCAGCATAACATAAACAAACTAAAATCCGAATTACAACCCTGAAATAGCTCGGATAAATAGAAAGAAAAACAAAATAAACTACCAAAACTCCCTCCTGACGGGGAGAGGAGTGACTTCCCAATTATTGAGTCGGACAACTGGACCTATGAGTTGCACGTCTTCCATACTGGTACCTTCTCCTTCTTCGACCATATCAACATCAATAAAAAGGTTCTGGCATTCATCAACCAATTCAACTTCAAATTCCACATGCTTCGTGACACCGCTCTTAACAAATGATTCATTGAGTAGTGGCATTGGGCGATGGAGTGACCATGTTTCCTTTTTCCTTCCCTTGGCATTCTTCAGATCTTCAGCCGTAGGCTCAAATCCCAGACCAAATATGCCCACGTTCTCACTTGGACATATGGGACAAACTATACCGTGCAGAGACGCTCCCAAACCCTTTCCTGGCTCAAATCCATATTTCCAAAGTTCACTCACCATCATGATAGAAGCGGAAGACAATTGTGGTCCCGGTATAACCTACCATTCAAGAATACGATTCACTGGCACTGTATCAAAAATTTGATAGACGAATATCTCCTCTACGTTATTTGCTTCAATAAGAGACAAGGGAGAATCTTCGTAGGCGGACAAATCTCCTTCACCGTGAATAACCACTTCTTGCCTGTCATGCTCAAACTTAATCATTTGGTGCAGTGTAGATGCAGCCGCCTTGGCCTTATGGATCCATGGCCTTCCCAACAACAGATTGTAAGAGGAGTCTATATTCCGTACTTGAAACTCTATAGCAAATTCAACAGGCCCTATGATCAACATTAGTTCTATTTCGCCAATGGAATTTGATTTTGCACCATCGAAAGCCCTGACACATACATTGTTGGGCTTGATCCTCTCTGCACCAATATTCAGCTTTTGCAAAGTAGAAATAGGGAAAATGTTTGCACCTGAACCTCCATCAATCATAACATGAGTGACATAGAAATCTTCACACTTCACTGTAATGTAAAGGCCCCGGTTATGCCCTGTACCTTCAACAGGCAATTCATCATCAGAAAAGCTGATCCGATTGACCTCAAAGATTTTTTCGACCATTTTCTCAAGCTGGTTGATTGTAACCTCCCTAGGAACATATGCCTCATTTAATACCTTCAGTAAAATATCACGATGCTCCTTGGAGTGCAAAAACAAAGATAAGAGGGAAATTTGAGCAGGGGTTTTCTTCAACTGGTCTATTATTGAATACTCTGGCAATTTCATCTTTTTCAAAAATTCTTCAGCTTCTTCTTCGGTGATAGGCTTATTGATAGATGACGGTCCACTCACCGTCGGCTTGGACTTTCTTAAGATTTCAGGCACGAAGCATCTTCCTGACCTAGTCAAACCCCCTACCTCATCTACATCTTCCACTACTTTTGTCCCATGATAGGTCATCACAGTCCGCCCATAATTCCAGGGAATCCTTTTTGTATCAACTATCGGAGGTTGGGTCACCGGTTTGAGGACAATAGGCGCTGCCAGTGCTCCTTTCACCGTCAAGATGGAATGACTCAGAGCTCTGATAACGCTCAAACTACAGCTCTCGCAAGAGTGTAAGCGGTCGTCGTCAAATATAGAACCCAACAAGGTTGGGTGTCGAATCCCACAGGGAATACTCGGTCACTAAGTATGCAAAGATTAGTAGACTTTTGGTGAAAGTTCTGCGAATAAAGGGGGGATTTTATGCGTGAAGTAAGATTATCGAAATAGCAAAGTAAAAACAGAATGTTTAGTAGGTTTTAATCAATGAGAATTGTAAGTTAGGGTTATGTACACCTTATGAGTTTTACGTATCTATTGTCTATGAGTTATGCGGAATTCAGACATGCATGCGCTTATAGAGATTCGTATTCTATGGTAAATCCTAGTGTCTTTCGACCATCAAGGATTATATCACTTTAACTCTTTCGAGCTTAAAGCGTATACTAATGGTACGAATTCTCCAAGAGGTTAATCTAGTTACGGCACTAACTTTTAAACAGGGGTTGGTAGCCCTATTTCCTTGTCATTCTCTCTTTTCCAGACATGTAACTTTTATTTCGAACAAGTTAATGCTATACTGGCGTATTCTATATGTTTGCAACCACAAGAATTCAATTAAGATGAAGAGAGTAATGATATAAGCAGCATACGTATCAAGAATTCATAAACTCATAGCAATAGATAGTATCTCATAAGGCTTCTATAACCCTAACAGAGAAGTTTAGCTACTCATGAGTGCAATGGAAATTACAATAGACATCATCATCATACCAAAATCTAGAACAAGCTTGACGATTTGGATGATTTTTGGCGTCAAAAAGGTTTGACGTTTTTCTTCCTCTATCCTTGCCTCAAGTGAATCGTGTTTCTCTGTTAGTAACTTACAGAATCTGTAAATTAAAGAATACTAAAAGTCGGATGAAAGAGTAGTAATGTAATCGGAAAAGAATTAATACGAATGGGGAGGAATAATAAAAAGCTTCGAATTAATCAATAAGTGAATGCTGAAAAATTCAGCATCATAGGGATTTTATAACATCCTTGTCCTAGTCCTTCTGAAATAGGGTTTTTATCCTTGTCCTAGTCCTACTGGGTTACTGCATACTTGTCCTAATCCTACTATGTTACTGCTGATCCCCCAAGTCTTTAGAAATGATGTTTTTGCCCGGGACAAGTTCTCCATGCAACACTTTCAGTCCACAAGATTCCAGAAGCTGCCTTCCTTCTTACGTGAAGTTTCCTTTGGCGTCCAACAGTCCATAAAATGCTGAAATCTTCCTAATCAATACCTGAAATCTTGCTAATCACGTTGGTTAGCTCACTTTCAGGAAAAAGGACTAAAAGTGTAGGAATTATATATTTTTTCCTCAAAACTTAGCTAAAATATGGGTACATTAAGGTGCTTTAGGCGTGTAAATACGACTAACATCAACACCCCACTCTTAAAGATTTGTTTTTCCTCGAACAAAATATTACGTCCATGCAATCATCTAACTAGAAATCACAGCAGTAACACAAAATATTCATCAAGACAGGCACGACAATTATCAACAAAGAGTAGTTTTCTAATCACTACTAGAAACAATTCAACCTCCAACATAGACTCGTGATGATGGTTAATTCGTATCCACAAGTTAGGGCACAAAGAATCATACAAGACTACCCAAAACTCATCAACCATGTGTGTCTCACATAAGATATTACCCATAATCACTCATAAGTATTGCATTTTTCAGAACATGGGTATAAGCTTCTCCTTGCTCTCACTCTCACAAAGAATTCATATGTTGCAACTGATGACCATAGGCTTGCCCTTAGTGTAATGCTCTACTAATATCAGAATGTAAAGCTTAGGATCAATTAGGTCTTTTACAGGTTGTAATGTAGGCTAAGGGACGGGTAGGACTATTTTGGCCAGAAATAGTGACTATGTTCCTAAGCACTTTAATACATCACATTATGCCATTAACACTCTCTTTTAATCAACCCTGCTACCTTTCTTTCATCTATCACCCCTTTCACCTATTTTGCCATTCAAGCATAACTATCTTTTTATTTAATCATAAACACAATTTATCTTTTTGTTTTTCTATTTCTTTTTCTTTTTTTTTCTTTTTTTTTCTTTATAACACACCTCTTTGATAGCCACTCTTTTTTCATAACAAATTCAAGTAACAATTCACTTTAAGGCATCACTCTCACCCAATTTCCTCTTATTTTTTCACATGACTTCACAATTTGAAGCACTTAGGAATTTGGATCAAATTATGGTCTTGAAAAAGAATGGATTAGGCTTACATATGAGGCTATCAAAGAGAATGGCTTAAAGGCTCAAAAGGGTTGACTAGGATAATGTCCACGGGTAGGTAAACAGAAGGTAAACAATCACAGGCTGCCAAAGAAATGCCTAAATCATCTCCTAAACTCACACTCTTTATTTCACTTTACACACACACCAGGAAAGTTCTAGCATCAGTCACAACAGAGAATATACTATAACCTCACACACACAAGAAACATGGTTAACTTTATTGGGAGCAGTATAGACTTTTGACCCAACAGATGAATGAATTAAACCACACACTTATCACACAGTGAGTCACACTTAGAGCCTAAACGTCTCAATAGTAATGATTTTGGCACAAACTCTTGTTATACTACCATGCCGTCTATCAGAACAATTTCATGCAAAATCTACAAAAAATTAAAATTAAACTAACTAATTACGACTAATTAAAACAAACAAGAACTCGAATAAATGCAAATGTAGACAAAGAAGTATAGCATACAAATACCAGCACCCCACACTTAGACGGGACACACTGCCCTCAGTGGAAAATAAATAGGAAGAACCTGATTAGTCGGACTCATCCTCTATGTCTGGGGTCATACCCCCTGCATCAGAATCAACATCAGAGTCGTCGTCATCAGAGTTCTCCTCCACGTCGGAGTCTGGCATTCGTCGATCATCATCGGTTGGCATGTCGTCATCAAGAGGTTCCTCAAAATATACACCTACTCCACACATCGCCCTCGCATGCTCATTCATTGGGTAGTCATAATCCAACTGTTGAAGCTCTGCAACAGTTGGAACACGACCCCCGCTCATTATGGTAAACCTCGTCATGCCATATAAATGGCGGAAGAAGCTTTCGTCGCGAGCATGTCTTTCTGCAGTGGTAAGGTTGACGCCATGCGTAGATTCAGCATCTTTAACCTTTGTGAGGTCAACCTTCTTTGGGTTGTGTGGAAGCTTACGATCAGCAGGTTCCTCTTCGAGGTCCACCTTCCTCAATATTGCAGTCAACAGATTGCCAAAGCTGAAGTGGGACCTCTTGTGCAGCCTAGCCTTATGCATTGTAGATTGAATAATTTCCCTAATGTTGATAGGGACATTTGTCATCAATGCATACACCAAGCACACTCTATCTCGTGTTATCTTTGTGTATTGTGTCCCTGGAATCAGGCAAGAGTTGACTATTCGCAACCATATCCTTGCTTCCCTATTCAAGGAAGCATATGGGAAGGTGTTGTGCCGACCGGTGTCCTTGTGTCTACTCCATCGTGCCATTGATCTTTCTCTGCACAGTGTGTGTCTGATTGCCCTGTACGGAGGTCTGTTAGACAGCTCCTTGAGTGGTGATGGATCAACAGATGGCAAACCTAGAAAGGAGTTGAAGAACTCCGCATTTAGTTGCAGGACTTGGCCCCGAATCTTTACTTCACTCCTTGTAGTTTTCGGTGACCAGTTGGCATAGAATTCTCGTGTTAAATCAAGATTGCACTCTCCCATATCTCGGAAGAAGAAATCAAGATGTAACGCCATTATCTTAGCCAACATGCGGGGTTCTTTATTTGCTAGGCTTTCCTTGTGTATTAACTCCACATGAACATATTTTTTCTCTTTATTGTTCCTATACCACACCTTTCCTTCCTCCTCTAGGACCCATTTAATTCCGAACATGCGGCGAGGTATTTGTAGCGAGGAGGATTCACCTTGCTCTTTTCGTCCCCTTTTCTGGCCTTTTTGTGAAGTGGTTGCTTTTTCTTTTCCTTGTCTTGATTTTGGTGCCATTGTACCTGAGATTAAAATAATAGTCATGTTAGCTTCATCTCGGTGGATACAATCAACAAACAAGCAGTAGTGGCACCACCCCACACTTAATTTGTTGGCATAAACTAGGGAAGTGAACGATGTCGATTACTCAGACTTCATCGGTATACGTTTAGGTGTTATGTTCCAACAATATAATCAGTGCAGTCCTACTTTTCTTGTCATCTTAACTATCCTTTTTTATTCTATTTCATGAAATCTTGGCAATACTTTCATGTTTGGATTGATGTATCTTTTGAGCAAGACTACTACATAGAGATTGAATCAAGTTAAGGCATTAGAAATAATCACAACATCGTATACTTGTAGTCAACCATGATTTTCATCTCGATGAACAAGTCATTCCAACATGTAAGTATTCTAGTTACAAGATTATGCAATTTTCTTGACCATGTCAATTCCGCAAAAATATGGCAGTGCATCAAAATCAAATACAAGTTGGAAACAAGTCAAGATCATCCTTACATATTCTTTCACTCACTTAGTTGTATCACAACAAATCAACCACATTCAAATCACCAATACTACTTCAAGATTTAACAATTCATTATAGGCGTAGTAGTGTAGTACTTACGGAATATAAAAGAAGAACAAATAAGTACTTACTTGGTTGATAGCCTCGGAAGATGTTCTTGCAAAGTAAAAGAGCAAAAGGAAAATTTTTGAGAGATTTTGGAGAGGTAGGCGGCGCGTAGGTTGAAGTTGCAATGTATTTTTGTTCTAAGACTAAGGTTCTATTTATAGGACAAGCTTGGGTCGGGTTTTAACCCATTTGGAATCGGATTTGGAGACCAAAAGTGACCTTAGGCGGCGCCTAATGCTTTGCCTATGCTTGGCATAGGCGGCGCCTTTTGCAAAGCCTTGTTGAGCATAGGCGGCGCCTATGATATGGCATTGTTAGGCATAGGTGGGGCCTATGCCATGGCATACTAGATTCAGAGACAAAAGTCTTTTGCATAGGCGGCGCCTATGCTATGGCATTGTTGAGCATAGGCGGCGCCTATGCCATGGCATTGTAGAATCCGAGAGATTAGGCCATAGCATAGGCCTTTCCTTTTTCGTGGCCTAGATTTACATAGGCCTTGACTTGTTCTTTGCCTATATTTTCATAGGCAATGCCTAACCCATAGCCTTTTGCTTCTTCATTCCTAACTTACCACCTTCAACATGCAATACTTCCAAATCAAAATTTGAAACCAATCTCCTCCTTTACACCTCTTGCACCTACATTTACTCAAAAACAACAAAAACGATTAGAACGATGGGTTGCCTCCCATCAAGTGCCTTAGTTTTGGTCGTGGCTCGACAAAATCTTAAGAAAACAAATCAATTAAAAACGATGGGTTGCCTCCCACCAAGCGCTTGATTTATTGTCGCGGCACGACATAGCTATCTCGATTACTTAGACTTCATCGAGATAGATGGGGCATCGTTTTCTGAATGGATTCAGACGACTCTGATGCTTACTTGTAGGCATGCAATCTTCTTCGATATGACTCTTGTGCATACATATCCCAGGAGGGATACCAATTATATCATCAATAGTCCAACCCATAACTCTCTTGTATCTCTTCAGAGCAGAGATGAGAGCCTCTACGTGCTGTTCACTTAAATCATCCACCACACTCACCGGAAGTGTATATCCACTTCCCAAGAATGCATACCTTAGATAATTGGGGAGCTCTTTCGATTCTAGCACTGGGGGCTCTTCAATGGAAGTCTTCGCTGTTGGTGACGGTTGATTCTTAAGATCAAGGTCCGGCTGCTTAAGAGTATGAGAATAGGACCCTATTTCTGTTAGAGCACACATAGTTTCATTATAATCTTCATCGTCCTCATGCTCAACATTCAGCAGCGCAGCAGACAATGGCTCAACAGTAAGTTGTTTCTCTACAGATAATGCTTTCTTATCCTCATAATGAACATCAGCTACGGAGAACACATTCATATCGCTGGGCTGCTTCATTGCTTTGCATATATCAAAGCGGACCACTTCGTCATTCAACCGAAATAAAAGCTCATTAGCTCTCATGTCAGTAAGCACACTTCCTGTTGCAAGTAAAGGACGTCCCAAGATTATGGGAACTTCAGAATCCACCTTGCAATCCAAAATCACAAAGTCTACAGGAAAAATGAAGGTAGACACCTTCACCAACACATCATTCAAGATACCCACAGGTCGTTTTACCGACCTATCTGCCATCACGAGCCGCATATTAGTTGGTGTAGGGTCGCCCAACCCCATCTTTCTGTAGATGGATAGTGGCATCAAATTGATGCTAGCTCCCAAATCGCACAATGCCTTAGCAAAATTCATAGATCCAACCGTACAAGGAATAGTGAAAGCAACACGGTCTGTCTTCTTCTGTACTAAGGACCTTGTGGCAATTGCACTGCAATGATGAATATTATCTGCCGGCTCATAGCTTACTGCCCGCTTCTTTGTTAAAAGATCCTTCATAAATTTTGCGTACCCATGCATTTGCTCTAGCACCTCCACCAAAGGGATATTAATAGTCAGCTGCTTCAACATCATCATGAATTTACTGAACCTGGTGTCATCAACTTTCTTCTTCAGTCTCTGCGGAAAAGGTAGTGGTGGAAGGGAAATTGTTTTCTCCACCACTTTCTTTTTATCTTGCTTCCAATTATCAACCTTTTCAGGAGTGTCGTCAACCTTCTTCTTCAGTCTCTGAGGAAAAGGTGGTGGTGGAAGGGGAATAGTTTTCTCCCCCACTTTCTTTTTACCTTGCTTCCAACTATCAATCTTTTCAGGCTGTAGACGTCTAGGGGTGACGTCATGAACACACTCTTCAGCTTCTTCGGCCTCTTCACATTCTGCATCAATAACATTATCCTCTATATCATCAACTACCTTCTTGCCTTTAGATGGATTTTCCAATACTTTACCACTTCGAGTAGTAATAGCCATACACGATCCATCATTCCTCAGATTTTGCACTGTGTCGCTAGGTAGTGTTCCAGCTTTTCTTTGATTGAATGCCGCTGAAAGTTGACTCAATTGCTGCTCCAGCTGCTTTATTGAAGTGGAATGTGAGTTAACCAATTGATTTATTGAAGACAAATCGTTCTTCACCTCATTCACTCCCGTATTAGTTGCCTCCACTCCTTTCATCAGTTTTGCCATCATATCTTCCATAGACATCTTTCCCGAACCAGATGCCACGACCTCACGATTTCCAGGAGGAATATACAAACCACTCCTGTCAGTCTTATTCTTCCAACTACCTTGATCACGGTCCTTGTTTCTAGATTTATCATAATAGTTCCGACCATGGTTTCCTTGGGCATTGCCTCGGAAACCCCCTTGATTATTCAAGTAATTTGCTTCTTCCGCTGAATCGGATTCGTCTCTTCCTTTTGACGCAACCGCTTTTACTTTTTTGGTCTTCCCTGATAATAAATGCTTGGTAAGAAGATCCATCTGTGTTTTCATGTGCGCCATATCTTGATCACGTTCCTCTTCTCTTCGCCTTTGTTCTGCAGTCATGCCAATAGATATGGTAGAGCTTGCTACCTCAGAATCCCTGGTATGCCAAGCTCTACTCTGTTTTGTCATACGATCTAGCATATCACTTGCCTCAAGAAAAGTAAGGTCCATGAATGACCAACCTGCAGCATTATCAACCACTGGCTTTGTCACTGAATTCAAAGACCTGTATAATATCTCCATCAAGTGGACATTGGTCATATGATGATTTGGGCACCGCATAAGCTTCTTTTTTAACCTCTCCCATGTTTCGTGGAGAGCTTCAGTTGGAAGCTGTCGAAAATTGCTGATCTCATCTCTCAACTGTGCTCTCTTGGATGGCGGAAAGAATCTTTCTAGGAAAGCGTCTTTTAGTTGCCTCCAATTAGTAATAGAATCAGGAGTTAGCCCGTTTAACCATAGAGTTTCCTCCCCAGATAGAGACAATGGAAATAATCGCAGCCGAATTGCATTCTGTCCAACGCATAGATTGTCGAATGACTTGCATGTAGAGATAAAGTTGATCAGATGCATATTCGGATCATCACCTGCAAGTCCACCAAATAGTCCCTTGAGCTGCAATAACTGAATCATGGTGCTAGTGATATTGAACTTGGCTCCGGGTGCCAAGGGCGGCGGAATAATAGCTCCTGTGGCACCAGCTCCGTCCAGATCGTCATCATCATCATCAAAAGGAATTTGCATAGCTCGGCGTTCAGGTCTAAATCTAGCTTGATGATCTCTTCTGTTAGCAGGTGTTTCCACCTCAGCATCACGCCTAGGGTTTAGTAACTCGTCATCACCTAGGTCCTCATCGTCAGGATTTGTTGCTCGCCCAGGGTTATCAATATTCTGTTGATGCACTTGAGCGTCGGCCAAGGCAGCTAATCTAGCCTGCTCCTGTTGAGCAGCCCTTCATTCAATGTCACGTTGTGCCTCCATCCTACTAATAAGTTGCGGTTCAGGGTTTATGAGTAATAATGGTTGTCCCAAACTTCGAGTATGGGGCATGCACTGAACAAAACCTGCAGAAAACAAAAACAACAACTAAAAGTAAAATACGAGAATCTTTGACCAAAGGGTCTAGTAATTATCACAAACTTAGTTGACAACCGTATTCCCCGGCAGCGGCGCCAAAATTTGATAACGCTCAAACTACAGCTCTCGTAAGAGTGTAAGCGGTCGTCGTCAAATATAGAACCCAACTGGGTTGGGTGTCGAATCCCATAGGGAATACTCGGTCACTAAGTATGCAACGATTAGTAGACTTTTGGTGAAAGTTCTGCGAATAAAGGGGGGATTTTATGCATGAAGTAAGATTATCGAAATAGCAAAGTAAAAACGGAATGTTTAGTAGGTTTTAATAAATGAGAATTGTTAGTTAGGGTTATGTCCACCTTATGAGTTTTACGTATCTATTGGCTATGAGTTATGCGGAATTCAGACATGCATGCGCTTATAGAGATTCGTATTCTATGGTAAATCCTAGTTTCTTTCGACCATCAAGGATTATATCACTTTAACTCTTTCGTGCTTAAAGCGTATACTAATGGTACGAATTCTCCAAGAGGTTAATCTAGTTACGACACTAACTTTTAAACAGGGGTTGGTAGCCCTATTTCCTTGTCATTCTCTCTTTTCCAGACATGTAACTTTTCTTTCGAACAAGTTAATGCTATACTGGCGTATTCTATATGTTTGCAACCACAAGAATTCAATTAAGATGAAGAGAGTAATGATATAAGCAGCATACGTATCAAGAATTCACAAACTCATAGCAATAGATAGTATCTCATAAGGCTTCCATAACCCTAACAGAGAAGTTTAGCTACTCATGAGTGCAACGGAAATCACAATAGGCATCATCATCATACCAAAATCTAGAACAAGCTTGACGATTTGGATGATTTTTGGCATGAAAAAGGTTTGACATTTTTCTTCCTCTATCCTTGCCTCAAGTGAATCGTGTTTCTCTGTTAGTAACTTACAGAATCTGTAAATTAAAGAATACTAAAAGTCGGATGAAAGAGTAGTAATGTAATCGGAAAAGAATTAATACGAATGGGGAGGAATAATAAAAAGCTTCGAATTAATCAATAAGTGAATGCTGAAAAATTCAGCATCATAGGATTTTTATAACATCCTTGTCCTAGTCCTACTGAAATAGGGTTTTTATCCTTGTCCTAGTCCTACTGGGTTACTGCATAGTTTTCCTAATCCTACTATGTTACTGCTGATCCCCCAAGTCTTTAGAAATGCTGTTTTTGCCCGAGACAAGTTCTCCATGCATCACTTTCAGTCCACAAGTTTCCAGAAGCTGCCTTCCTTCTTACGTGAAGTTTCCTTTGGCGTCCAACAGTCCATAAAATGCTGAAATCTTCATTATAAATACCTGAAATCTTGCTAATCACGTTGGTTAGCTCACATTCAGGAAAAAGGACTAAAAGTGTAGGAATTATATATTTTGTCCTCAAAACTTAGCTAAAATATGGGTACATTAAGGTGCTTTAGGCGTGTAAATACGCTTAACATCAAGCTCCCACCACTGGTCATCATGGAGGTGGAGTCCACGGAAAATGAAGTCAGTGTTCCGAAAATGAAGAACGTTATAAATTAAAGAACTTTAGGTTAAACTACTCCATGCAACAAGTTTTTATAATATAGTCCATAATAAAAATTACGTACGTTTTTAATTTGAAGTTGCATGTCAAGTTATGTGTACTGGAAATGATATATAGTAAATATGAATAAGTATCAATGTTTTATATTCTCCATTCTAATGTCCGTTGATAATATTAGTGTTGATTATCTTTAAGGATTTAAGTCAGGTATATTGCTTGTGTTAAAGATTTTTACTGGGTTTTTTTCTTTTTTTGAGAAATAAATTGTGTTTATTACCAAAGAGCCATGCAAGTACAAGAAAAGATAAGGTCTGGAAAGCCCCAACCTTACCAGAAACAAACAGCCAACAAGGTCACATTTTAATCCTAGCTATGGGTAAAAATCTAAACTTCTTAAAGCACTAGCTAGTTTAGGCTGCAAACTCCCTCTAATATGGATCTCCTGGATGATGTTGCGTATAAGAACACCAATTGATCTTAATGTTTGTTGAAACACTCGAGTATTCCTCTCCTGCCATGAGGTAGAGTAGGCACATTTGAAGAACAGGTGGTCACTACTATCAGTCCCTGAGTTGCACAAAACACACCTTGTGTCATCAACAATACCCCAAGTAGCTAGCTGTTCTCTGGTTTGCAATCTTTCGTGGAGTGCTAGATATAATAGAAACGTCCATTTAGGTGGTGACGCATTAGTGCTAACTAATCTTCTCCACTCTACCTTTTGGAACTCCCCTCGCATCTTTATTGAGAAGGATGACCAATTCATTAAATCCTCTTCAGTCCATCCTACCTTCTCATAGTACCTTTGTGCTTTAATTATCTTCCTTACCACCCAGGACGCCTGCTGTGGATGTATTCACATACTGTTCATAATACATATGCACCTAGGGGTGTTCATGGGTCGATTTGGGTCGGTTATTGGTCAAAATCATAACCAAACCAACTTAGTCGGTTTTTTAATTTCTAAAACCAAACTAAACCAACACAAAAAAATAACCATCGGTTTAATTCGGTTCGGTTCGATTTTTCGGTTTATAACTTTAGTTAATAATAAAAGTTGATATTTTTCTTTAAAAAATCCAATCCAACATATGATATATCAACAGAGTGTTGTTCCTCAACCTTGAAACTACGATGTCAATTTAGTGTTATACTTAGGCAAAGCTATGAACAGATGCGAAGCCAGACTTTAAAGTCTGGGGGTCGGAACACTATTCACTATTTTACTTCACCCACATCTTGAAACATCGACGATGTATACTCTTGACTTCACCCACACGTTTTTTAAGCCTTTCTATGCTTTTGTTCCAACTTCAAAAACCTTCCGTTGTGAAGGATTTACTCACTTTTTTTCCATATTCTTCGAGCTCATTTTTAAACAAGTAACAACATAAGAAAAATGCTGCATCTTCTTTAATGCTAATATGCTATATTCTAACCATTGAGAATATGGAGGCTTAAACCATTCAGGATTAAAATGACAAAACACAAAATTTTCTACAAAATTATTCTACTGTCTTGCAAATTGCAATCACAAAATACGAAAACTATATGTTGCAATATAATTACAGATACAATTACTAAAGCACTTTAATCCAAAATCAAAAGTAAAATTAAAAATTTAATCACAATTTATCGATCGCGACTCATGAATGCCGATGCAAAACTATGAGACATTGAGACTAACAATTAGCATCTACGAAAACTGAAAGTGAAATAAAATTTTGGTCTATGAAAATCACTGCACAAGTACACATTACATACCTTGACAGAGCAGCAGAAGTTCGATTCTGGTCGTTGGAGACGAAAATCCAAAGCACTTTAAAAAACCTCAAAGATTTTTGTTGGTCTTGTTTGAAGACTGAAGTATGAAGATCTTGTTTGAAGTCAAGAAAGAGAAAGCCAAAATTTTTTGTTAGCTAGCAAACACATTTTTTTCTTTCTTTAATTATCAGTTTAAACTTTTTTTTAGGGGTTGGGTTGTTGATAAACCTTTTGACTTACTTTAATTACTTTTGACTTTCTTTAATTATTATTAGTTTATATATATATCTTTTTTTTTTTAAAATAGAAGTGTACCAATGGAAATGCAAATAAAAAAGTTTTCAAAGGGGTTCGAACACCCATCTCATGGGTGGAAGGCTCTCCGCCTACCACTGGACTAACAGACTATGTTTATCTATGGGTTCGGCCTTATATAATTATATACGTTGTCCAATATATATATATATATATAGGGTCTACGAAAAAGCTAGAGGGTTCGGCCGAACCCCCGTACAACACACTAGCTCTGCCCCTGGCCATGAACAATACCATACGAACACTCCTACAAAAGTATTTAGAAACTACATATAAGAGAATAATATGATAAACCTCCCAAAAGGTAAACACACAAATTTTTTGCTCAATAGAGACCAAAAAGAAAGTTCAAAACTAGTGATTAACTATAGTCTAATAAAACTCACCTATAAAATCCCATAGACAACAAGATAATTTTCACAATTAGTATTATTTGTCATTCAAAGTGCGAAAATCATATAGAATCTCATAACGCACCATAAACTAGATGGAGACATATGACTAAAAGTGCTATGACTAAAGTTAAATTCAAGATTAAAATTTAAAATATTAAAAATATTTATATTTTATTTATGAATAATATATAAATAATTTATATATGCATATGTATGTGTGGGTGTATACATATATGTACATATATAATTTTTATCTGTTCGGTTTGGTTATTTTGTCAGTTATTTTAGAGTAAAATCAAAACCAAACCATATAAGTATCGGTTTTAAAAATTTAAAACCAAACCATACCTAACCAAATATCAATTTTTTTAATCGATTTGGTTTGATTGGCGATTCGATTTGATTTTTAACCAAACCATGAACACCCCTATATGCACCCACTGAATCCACATTCTGTCTTGTTTCTTACTCAAGCACCACAACAATTTACATACAACAGCTTTTTTCCATGTTGCAACATCTAGGAAATTCAAACTACCCACAACTTTTGGCCAACACAAAGATTCACAGGCAATCAATGCTTTCCTGGAAGTATCAACACCCCCTGACCAGAGAAATTTTCTACAAATGGATTCTATACATTTAATCACCTTCTTCGGCATAACAAATATTTGAGCCCAAAAAATTTGGATTGAAAAGAATACACTTTTAATTAATTGGACCCTACCTGCATATGAGAGAAATCTTGAAGTCCAGCTCTGAACTCTCCCCATAATCTTCTCTATTAGGCCCTGAAACTGAACAATAGATGATTTTTTAGAACTCAATGGCACCCCCAGGTATCTTATAGGTAGTGTTCCTTGTTCAAAGCTCAATTCTCCCAGTATTTCATCCTGGATATCTAGAGGCACTCCTCCACAATAAACTGAACTCTTATACACATTTGCTTTCAAGCCTGAAGCTTTTGAGAAAATGGTAATGAGTTCAAACAACAATTTCACTGAAGTAGTATCTCCTCTGCTAAATAACAACAAATCATCAGCAATGCTTAATTGGACCACATTTCTCTCACACCTTGGATGGAATTTAAATTTGGGTTCTTTTTTAGTTGCCTCATAAGCCTGGTGAAATACTCCATAGACAACACAAACAAGAAAGGTGAGAGAGGGTCACCCTGCCTCAGACCCTTTTTTGCATTAAAGGGTTCACTAGGGTAGCCATTAATCAAAATAAAATAGGACACAGTCTTCACACACTGCATGATCCAGTGCCTAAACTGTCCAGGGAGCTGTAAACACTCAAGCGCTTTCCAAATAGGCTTTCCTCATGTCAACTTTCAACATATATACACCTTGGGGAGATACTTCTCCTACCATATCCTTTAACCAATTCGTGGCTAAGAATAATGTTGTCATTTATCAACCTCCTGGGGACAAAAGCTGACTGGTTCTTATCCACTAAATAATCCATCACTTGTTGCAATCTACTTGTTAACACTTTTGAAATGAGTTTATAGAGCAGTGTACAATATGATATTGGTCTATATTGAGTAATTCTGTCAGGATTTGGAATTTTTTGAATCAAAGTGAAAGTAGTGCAATTGATAGCCTTGTACGTGACTCCTGTACGAAAGAACTCCTGCACAGCTTCTATGTCTTCTCCAATTATTGGCCATACTATTTTGAAGAACACTGCATTAAATCCCTTTTAAAGCATCTGCAATCTCCTCTCTAGAAACAGGTTTTACTAGTTGCAGCTGTTGATCTCTATTACGTACAGTCCCATCACTCGTTACTGGTGGATTGTGTTGGGTTATTGGGTCTTTTTTCCTTCCTGTGGATAAATGAAGCCCAATTTGGACCAATCCACTTTTGCCCATAGGCCCATTGGGCATATATATTGATCTTTTTAGGTCTTATTCAACATCACAAAAAGAGAGTTTTCAGTAGCCAAAGAGAGAAAAACAAAACTCATTTTCGCACCTAAATTTCAGCCACAGCTGTCAACTTCAAATTGCGATTCCCTCTTCGTTTCTTGTCCGATTAATCTTATTTTTGGACTGCTTGTTCCTCTCATCTCAATATTTGATTAGGAACAGACAGAGCTTGATTTGGTGGCCTGTAGCTCCTGTTCTTCATTCCCGAACAGTAACTGCGTTTTTTGTGCCTTCACTCCTTTATTTCTCTAGTGTTTGGTGCTGTGGTTTATGTATTGTTTCTTGTTTTTTGGAACTTGTTTTGTGGCCATTTTGGAGGACAATATTGTAACTCTTTGGTGATTATAGTGGAGGTTTTGGTCCCGTGATTTTTTACTCTTCACACTGAAGAGGTTTCTACGTAAATCTTGTGTCTCGTGTGATTACCTTTATTCTTATCTTGTTTCATTTGGTTGATTTGTTTTCTGTATATTACTTTATTTTTCTTGGGTTTATTTGTCTCCTCTTGGTTCAAATTGAAAGGGAATGTTTAGTCTTGGGTATTTTCCGCTGCTACCCTGTCAGGCTCTTTGATTGTGTGCCGGTCTTTCCTAACAGATTGATCATTGACATGCACAGGACCCTAATAAACTTTTATAGTACCTAATAACCTCATCTGCTATTTGTGTTGGTGGAATAAGCATCATTCTTGCAGAATTTTTTAACATGTTTATAATCATAATAATTAAATGATTTGATAATGTTAAAATTTATTATAGATTGATGATGGGAAAAATTAAGCTCAAATTAGTCAATTTTAATACTTCTTGGAAGAGACCTAATTATAAGAGCATCAAAAATATTATATAAGCTTATTAATTAAGTCAAATTCTTACGCTGATTAATTCATCATTAGATCGACGAGAATATTGACAGATGATGAAAGAAAATAGCAAAGTATACAATATGATCTGGTCCAAACTTTATGGAAATAATTCTTAAAAGTATAACTCCCAAAGAAGGATAACATCATTTTTTTTTTCCAAAAGAAGATCAACATCAATTTTTTGATTTTTTCTATAATGATGTTGTTTATCTGCATACTTTTTTGCTTCTATATATATAACAAGATATTGTTATAAATAATACATAATATAACATGATAACATAAAATCAGTTTAAAAAAATGATCGTTATAGAAAATATTATTATTTAAAATAATTTTATAAGGAGGTCTGATTGTACAATCTCTACGAAGAAGCTTCAAGCTCATATCGGGTGGGGGACGACAATTGAACTATGTCAGATTGAATCTCCATTTTTGGTAGAGACTAGAGAGGTTGAGTATAAATCAATTGATAGTAGGTGTTGTGGTTTATGTATTGTTTCTTGTTGTTTGGAACTTGTTTTGTGGCCATTTTGGAGGACAATATTGTAACTCTTTAGTGATTATAGTGGAGGTTTTGGTCTTCACACTGAAGAGTTTTCCATGTAAATCTTGTGTCTCGTGTGATTGCCTTTATTCATATCTTGTTTCATTTGGTTGATTTGTTTGTTGTATATTACTCTATTTTTCTTGGATTTATTTGTCTCCTCTTGGTTCAAGTTGAGAGGGTCAACTATGGCAGTGACTGAGGGGGACTTGTTCTATGATAAACAAATGACTTCAAACCTCAGGGCATCCAAAAGAGGTGAACCTGAGAAGAGCAGTAAGAGTAAGCGTTCAAGTACTGGTGCTATGACCTTAAAAGTGGAAGATCCTCCCCTGGTTCGAATCACCCTGAATGAAGAGTGGGCGAACAAGATGCAAAACATATCATAAATGTTGACTTCTAAAAAAGAGGGGGGCCCTTCCCGCGTATGCGCCTTTATTTATATTCTTTCTATTTTACAATTACCAATGGAGAATCTTTCTAAAAAATATCTCTGGCAAAACGCAATTCGTCGAGGAAAGGGAAAGTTTAGTCTTGGGTATTTTCCGCTGATACCCTGTCGGGCTCTTTGATTGTGTGCCGATCTTTCCTAACAGATTGATCATTTACATTTGTTCTGCACAGGACCCTAATAAGCTTTTATAGTACCCAATAACCTCATCTGCTATTTGTGTTGGTTGAGTAAGCATCATTCTTCCAGAATTTTTTAACACATTTATAATCATAATAATTAAATGATTTGATAATGTTAAAATTTATTATAGATTGATGGGATAAATTAAGCTCAAATTACTCAATTTTAATACTTCTTGGAAGAGACCTAATTATAAGAACATCAAAAATATTATCTAAGCTTATTAATTAAGTCAAATTCTTACGCTGATTAATTCATCATTAGATCGACGAGAATATTGACAGATGATGAAAGAAAAATAGCAAAGTCTACAATATGATCTGGTCCAAACTTTATGGAAATAATTCTTAAAAGTATAACTCCCAAAGAAGGATAACATCATTTTATTTTTTTTCCAAAAGAAGATTAACATCAATTTTTTGATTTTTTCTATAATGATGTTGTTTATATGCATACTTTTTTGCTTCTATATATATAACAAGATATTGTTATAAATAATACATAGTATAACATGATAACATAAAATCAGTTTAAAAAAAAATGGTCGTTATAGAAAATATTATTATTTAGAATAATTTATAAGGAGGTCTGATTGTACAATCACTACGAAGAAGATTCAACCTCATAGCTTCAAGCTCATATCGGGTGGGGGACGACAATTGAACTCTGTCAGATTGAATCTCCATTTTTGGTAGAGACTAGAGAGTTTGAGTATAAATCAATTGATAGTAGGAATGATTTCTCGCTACGAACTTCCACTTCCTTCGTCTACCGCTGGTAAATACTTCGGGCAATCTCTTCGAAGCTCCGATTAACCTTGCAACGTTTGGGTGATCAAGCTTGTGCCATATAGAAACTTCTTGCGTGAAAGCCTTTGTTAGAGTTGCCCTTCATTTTTCATCGATCAGATCAAGTATTTTAACCACAACTTGTTTTCCGTCATAGACACCTTTGTAAACTGATCCGTACGCCCCTTTAGCAATAAACTTGCTGATTTTAAGATTCTTGGGATCCAACTCCCGTTCTTCGACGACCTTCGTGACTTCAGCCTTTGAGCACTCTTCAAACCCTTTTTCATTATTTTCGCCAAAAATTCGAGCCAAATGCTTATCAAGTTGCTCGTCCATTCTTCTCAAATCTATCTCGGCTTTAATTTGATTTTTCGCCATAACAACATACAATTGATTGATCCAAAACCTAGACCTCACTCACTCACACGTAGTAGTAATATATATCTATAAGCCTTTGTTGAAATATTTATAGGTGTACATGGAAAGCAAAACCTAAATTCGAGCCAAATGCTTATCAAGTTGCTCGTCCATTTAATTTGATTTTTCACCATAACAACATACAATTGATTGATCCAAAACCTAGACCTCACTCACTCACACGTAGTAGTAATATATATCTATAAGCCTTTGTTGAAATATTTATTGGATTATCATTTCAAAGTAGGATGAGGAAACAAAAGGAATTTGGCATTTATTTAATTCACGTCTAGTTAGCATTTATTTTTCCTAATTCATATTAGAGTAGATTTTGTTTGTCCTAATTAATTTAATTTGGTAACTTATTTAATTCCATTAAGCAAAATCCGTTTTCTCATACTAGAAATAGCAAGTTTTATACAGACTAACTAGGGAAAAATTGGTAAAAGAATACATTTCCAAAACTATTGTCATATACCCATTAATTTATTTATTTTTAATTTAATTTTAGGGTTAGGGTGTAAAAATGGGGAAAAGTTGAAAAAAATGGGGCCCACACGTGGGCCAAGGGACCATTTCATCATTTTTCCAACTTTGCAAATTTAATATAATACACATAACAATCTCTACTTATTTCAATATAAAAAAAAAACTCTCTCCTCTTCAATTCTCTCCCAACTCCCGCTTTCGAGAACCCTGCTCCCAAAACGCCATTTTCGTTTCTTCTTCTCCAGCTGCTAAGAGCTCGTTGTTTCTTCGTAAGGTTAGTTAAAATCAAGTTTCAATCATTTCTAGATCCATTTAAATGGATTTCTTTGCGAATCGATTCGTAGTGATGTAGAATTTTTTTTTTTTTTTGAATTTGGTTGATTAAGTAGTTAAAAAATGAGAATTTTATAGGTAATGAGTTTGATTTTGAAGCAATGGTTGAGGTTTTATGCGGTATTTTTGACAGATTTTTTCGTCGATCACGGTATTGAATTTTGAAACTTTTGTTTAGGAGTTTTGGTTTAGTTCTGATTTTTTCTTAGTAATAAAGTGTTGAATGGTGGGATAATTGTTATTTGAAGAGTTATTTTGACATTTTGATTCGAACAGTGACTTGTTTCTGTCTATAAACCCGTGGTCTATCCGTAGACCCGTGGTATATGAAATGAGAATGCCCTAGATTGAAATCAATTTTTAGACGGATGAAAATCTTTTAAAATATGATTGCTGAAATAGTAAAAATTGAAAGATTAATAGCTAATTAGTTTGATTAGGTGCACTAATTTGATTTTTAGCAATTGTTGTGTTTTGATACTGCATGTTGGATTTTGGTTCAATTATTGTATGTTTGTGTAGTAAACTATTTAATGGTGGGGTATTTCTTTTTTTTTTTTTTTTTTGTGTGTGTGTGTGGGGGGGGGGGGGGGGGGTTCATTTGAGCATTGAGTTATTTCCGTTGACAGACTTGTGGTCTATGAACTGAAAATGAGATATTTGTTCTGCAAGTGTAGATTGTGTTGAAAATGGCTAAAAAAGAAAAGTTATGAAAGTTACGGTACTATTTGTTCTGCAACTTTCAAAAAGGCATGTGTTGAACAGTTTATAAACTGTTGAGCTTGGGTACTGTTTCTCAACACTCATCGAACCACAACGAAGTTGCAGAATTTGTTGATACCTTGTGTCTTAGATTTACGAGCTCCAGTAATGTGATTTATAATAGTATATAATCTGAGAATTTAACCCCCAATCAATCAAAACTTTAAATTTTCATATTATATTTTTCATGAATTCTTATTTTCTTTAACATTAAAACTTTCCTTGAAGGGACAGACACAAAGATGAACTCACGTTTTGAAGTTTAGGAATTTTTACTTCCTACGGTAATCTTAAATTAATATATATTTACTTTGTTAAATATTAATCACTGTATTTCGCTTTCCGACAGTCAATTTAGGTGAACATTGACTAGTATTTTAGATTATATTCTCTCATCAAATTGACATGCAAAAGGCTTCAGCTTGAAGTATTTATCATTTAGTTTTTTGAACACTAAATTTTAAATATAAAATATTGAGTTAATCTAATTTAACATTACTTTGAGAATTATTTAAATCGACTTTAAAAAAGGAAAACATGATAGCTAATTTAAGACAATTAAAGTAACAATAACTGGATCCACAATAATTATCATCCTAACTTAGCTTAGTACGTTAAAAATGTTTAAAAAGAAGTAAAAAGACACTTTTATTATATGCATGGACTCCATAAATTATATATATTGATACCAATGCTTTGATTCTTTCCTTATTTGTTTTTTCAGTTCTTGTTTTACTCGTGCTTAATTGAAAATATTACTAAAAATAAGAATTATCATTTTTTAGATTAAAAAAACACTTGAAGTTTTAGAAAAAATCAAATCCAAGAAAAGAGTGGACAAAGAAAAAGATAATTTATAATGAAATATAAGAAAATAATAACATATGTTACGAGAGAGCAAGTAATCGTATATTTTATTTTAACGCCTTTATATTGATATAATTAAAATATGGTAATTCTTATTTTTAGTATAATGTTTACATTAGGCACCGGTAAAATAAGGAAAAAAAACTAAGAAATTGGTGTCTATATAAGCAATGGAGTATTACATTATATGCATATAACAAATTGAGTTAGGCTTCTTCAATATTAACCTGAGTTCTCTTTCACTTTGAGTTGATTAGTTATTTACTTTTTTTTTTCCTTAAGACTTACAGTCTTACAGTAATGTTGCTCTTCTAATTTGTTCATTAATTCCTCACCTTTTCATCTACGTCCGTTTACAATTATAACTCTCTTTTTTGACTTATTGTTCTCTTACATTGAATATATTTGCTACATTAATGTAGTTTCAAATAAAAGGTGTTATTTTATAATCGTAAGGAAAGAATAATTTTTACAATGTTCGATATTTTGATTTAGATTTTCATTAACTTTGTTACTTCTTCATTCAACAGTGGTTCATTCTAGTTTGATACTATACTATAAACGCGAGAATGTCATCCTCAAAAACCAAAGCAATTAACAAGAACTTGGAGAAGTTGGTAGATACGAGAGAACAAATACGTAAACAAGAAATCAACCTTCAAAATTCTAATGTGCAGCAAGAAAGTGTGACAGATAGATATGAGGCTACACGTGATCTTTGGAAGTTAAAGGACAAGGAAGACAAGCAGGAAAACCAATTGGAGAAAAAAGGAATTACTAAAAGAATGATATAACCTATTTATTTATTATCTTTTAGTTATCAATAAAACGTTTAGATGCTGCTAATTAAGTTCAAGGATATGTTTAAGTTGTAGGATTTTCGAGATTTGTTACTAGCTAGGAGTTTAAGTTTTATATATATTTACGTCATTGCCTTTTATTTTGCTGTTCTATATTTATTATTTATGATTTCTGGATCGCAATACTTGATTTGAGCAACAAAAAGAGAGAGTTATATTAACTAAGTCTTTCACATAAAATGTTTCGATATGACACAATGTACATTACCCAAATATTACAAAGTTAATCAGAGTCTACAATAGTATCATTATTAGTAACAAATTCACAAAACAATACAAAACACCTCAAGCTTAATAATCACACTCTTTAGGTAGAAATTTAGAAATATCTTCATACATCAAACCAAAATAAAAAAATCCATAAAGCTCTCTAAGAACAAGTATGTCATGTATTTATTAATAGTTATATAACTCTAGTCTCTTGGCGATGAACTCCTTCGTGGGAAAATCTAATATTATCTATAATAGATAAGGTTCAATATTTTGATAAATGTATATATAAAAAATGATGATTCTTCTTCAATGAAAATTCTAATGGGAATGTTTGGGATTGTTGGAATAGAAGGCATTGGAGGCCATGACAATTTTGGTATAGTAGTGGGAATTGTTGGCAAAGATGGCAATGTAGTTGGGGGA
Organism: Capsicum pubescens; assembly: GCA_030864215.1. Lineage (NCBI taxonomy): Eukaryota > Viridiplantae > Streptophyta > Magnoliopsida > Solanales > Solanaceae > Capsicum > Capsicum pubescens. Next base: position 294,442,968 of record CM061549.1, read on the forward strand.
TTTGCTGCCAAAAAGGCCATTTTGAAAACTATTTTGCCAAATAGACACAAATTTTTAAAAATTTGTCATAAACCCACTTTAATCCGCATCATCACTAAGTTTTTCAAGTCAACAAATTCACCCACAAGTTTTATAATAATTCACTTTACCCAATATTTCCAACTTAATAAATTCACTCACAAGTTTCTAATAATTCTCTTCAACCCACTCCATCATCCACCATTATATATAAAATATATTGGGTTTTCAAAAATAATTAAAAAATATCCAATAGCTTAAAATAGAAGCTTCCATTCTCCTCCGATTCCGACTACTTTTTCGACGTTATTTTCCAGCGATCAACTCTAAATCAGTCCACAAAGATCATAAGCTTGTTTGTTGCATCCATTATTACCCCATTTATTTGTTATCTTCTCAAACACATTTTTCACCATTATTAAAAAGTTTTAAATCACTCACATTTCTCAAAACCACTTTAGAAAGTACATTACAGCAGCTTAGGCGACTCCAAGTTCATTTCTCTATTCCATAAACCCAACGACCGTTGATTTGAAGCAATATTTGCAATTTTAAGATTTTCGTACGGATACCTTCCCAGTCATCGACTACTCATCGTCAGTCATCGACCGTGCATATATTCCAATCTAGACCATAAGCATAATCGACCATCTACCAAAGCATAATTCTAGGATATCTATTGCAGGATTTGTTATGATTTCTGGTGATTTCATGGGAGAATGGGTGGAGACTCCCAAATATTGGAAATGGAGCTCTTTTACCAAGGTGACACTGTCCATTCCTATTTAATTTTATATATACACAATATAAATATATGTCCTTGTTTAAAACAATCCATTTCCAATTACTTAATGTTCAAATTTGAAACATCTCAAAATGTAAAATAAGTACTTCAATTTATATCCCTTTTACAGTAATCAAACTAATCCTTTATTAGTTGATAAATGATAAATGAAAAATGAAAACGGTTTATCAAATTTTCAATTAAATTTTATATATCCACAAAATAAATATGTCCTTATCTGAATAATCCATTCCCAATTACTTAATGTTCGAATTTGAAACATCTCAAAATGTAAAATAAGTACTTCAATTTATCTTTTTTTTTTTTTACAATAATCATTCTAATCCTTTATTAATTGATAAATGATAAATGAAAAATGATTTATTGAATTTCCAATTTAATTTTATACATACACAAAATAAATATATCTCCTTAACTAAATAATCCATTTACAATTACTTAATGTCCAAATTTGAACATTTCAAAGTGTAAAAATAAGTACTCCAATTTATCTTCATTTTACAGTAATCAAACTAATTCTTCATTAGTTGTTAAATAATAAATGATTTATCGAATTTTGAATTTAATTTTGTTCATACACAAAATAAATATGGACTTATCTAAATAATTCATTCCCAATTACTTAATGTCCAAATATGAAGCACCTCAAAATGTAAAAATAAGTATTCCAATTTATCTCCTTTTTATAGTCAAACTAATCTTTTATTAGTTGATAAATAATAAATGATTTATTGAATTTACAATATAATTTTATTTATACACCAAATAAACATGCCCTTATCTAAATAATCCATTCTCATTTACCATTACTTAATATCCAATATTAACAATCTCAAAATGTAAAAATGAGTATTCCAATTTATCTCTTTTTTATAGTCAAACTAATCTTTTATTAGTTGATAAATGATTTATTGAATTTCCAATTTAATTTTATTTATACAACAAATAAATATGCCCTTATCTAAATAATCCATTCTCATTTCCCAATTACTTAATGTCCAAAATTGACCATCTCAAAATGTTGTTATGAGTATTCCAAAATAGACCCTTGAAAAATTTATTCAATTTCCAATTTAATCTTGTATATATATATTTCAAAAAGAATTATTTCAAGATGTAGAATAGCTTATACTGAGATTAGTTATTTGATCTTTTCTTCCAAGGATCCTTATTATCTCGAGACCTTTTCTTTTGGCCCTTTACAAAAATATTGTTGAATTCACGTAGCTCTGCAAGCACTTTTATATCCGACAAAGGAAATTGTAGTGTTATTTTTATTTCATGTTTCCTAATCAAATGAGTCATTAGTACTAAATAATTACATGAAGTAGTAGTAGAAATAAAATGGGTTAGAGTAAAAGTATAATTAATAATGTTAGTTTAATAAAATACACCTCTAATTATCAATATCTTATGAGGCGTGCTAGTTTAACATAAACTAGTAAAATGAAACAACGGAAATACAAAATAAACCCTTTATAAAGATTAAAAAATTCCAATTTTGTCCATATAGACCCAAAATCATCCATAAAACTAAAAAAAACAATATTTTTCCAATTTTGTCGCTTTTTCACCTCTTATTATTATTATTTTTCAGAACGTGCTAGGTTAATAGAACCAAATAAAATAAAACAATAGAAATACAAAATAAACCCTTTACAGAAATCAACAAATTATCAATTTTATCCATATTCAAAATCACTCATAAAACAAAAAACTATTTATTTTTAAATTTTTCCCATATCCAAAATCATCCATGAAACAAAAAAAAAATTAAGAAATTTCCAACTTTGCCCATATGCAAAATCATCCATGACAAAAAAATTCAAAAATTTCCAATTGTGTCCTTTTTCCCACAAGTCAAGAGTCCTATAGAAGATACAAGTCAAGAAGAAAAAAGACTGCATCTGAGGGAGCATATATAGACGACAAGATGCATTCAAATAATTCACTCATGCACAGATAAGAAAATCAACAATCAGCAAAATCGTTCACCAATAGAAAGGTTCTTGAGTTGTAATGAGTAAATTGTTCTAGTCTCAATATTCTATAAACTGAGTTAGGAATCACGTCTTCAAGTTAGGGAACTCGAAGACTTGGGAACACTTATCTTGGGAAGATTTGTGTTTTTGTAGTAATAGGAGTTAGAAGTTTTAATTCCTTATTTACAAGAAGTCATGTAATTGTGTTGATTGTTGAGGCTCTAAGTTATAGTGAAGATTGGGGGTAAATCCTGTAGAGGTACAGGTCATGGTTCTTTTGCACCTTTTTGAGCCGGGTGTTTTCCACATAAAAATTACTGTGTTCAGTTTTTACTTCTGTGAACCACATATACTTACTTGTTCCACAGATAGGCAATCAGTAGGGATCATACTTTAACATGTGGTATTAGATCCGGTTATCTTAAATAAGGTTTGCACCTAAGATCATATCATTATGATGAATTTCACACCTCCTACTGGTCACAGTGAAGGTCAATCCACTACTAGACCCCCACTCTTTGATGGTACTCATTTCATCTGGTGGAAAACCAGGATGGAGATGTTTATTCAAGGAGAAGACTATGAATTATTGGATAGGATTACCGAAGGTCCTACTATCCCTATGAAGACAAAAAATGGTGTGCAAGTCAAGAAAATAAGGAGTGAGTTTACTACTGATGATCTTTTGGCTTTAAAGAAAAATGCTAAGGCAAAGAATATCCTAGTCTGTGGTCTAGGACCTGCTAAATACAATAGAATATCTACCTATACCACTGCTAAGAAAATATGGGATGCCTTAGTAAATGCCCATGAAGGTACCTCTCAAATTCAGGATCTCTCTCCTTTTTACTGAATATGAAGCATTTAAGATAAAGGAAAATGAATTATTGCATGATATGATGACAAGACTTACTACTCTAACAAATTATTTAACCTCCTTGGGAAAATTCATCACTGAAGAAGAACAAGTAGAGAAGGTTCTGAGGGTGCTACCAAAGTCAAAATGGAATGTTAAAGTCACTGCAATCAGGGAAGCAAATAAGGATCTCACATGTATGACTTTGGATGAACTAGTAGGAAATTTAAGAACCTATGAAATGGAAGTTGATGGCATTAAGGAATAGAAGGCTTCTGAAAAAATCTTGTCCTTGAAGGCTTCTGATAGTGATGAAGAGATTGAACTGGATAAGGAACAAATTCCCTTCATAACAAAAAACTTCAGCAAGTTTTCTAAGAAGAAGAAGGGAACAGGTAGCAAGAAGCGTTCCAATGACAACCCAAATGGATGTTACAAGTGTGAAAAGACTGATCATCAGATCAGAGAATGTCCTCTCTGGGAAATAGAATAGAGGAAGAAAAGAGTTGAAAAAGAACAAAAGGCCAGGAGGACGGAAAAGGAAGAACATGCCATGATAGGTGCACAGGGATCTGACTCTGATAATGATGATGATGGAGTTGATGAGACAACAATTATGGATTTTGGAGACTCAGACATTGAGGAAGAAGATGATGCTTCCAGGGTAAGTTTACTTGAACTAAAAGAAAACCTGCATCTTTTTTCTAAAACTAAACTTGTTTCCTTGATGGGTGATTTAATTGAAAATTTCCAAGAATTAACTTCTGATAGGGTTGAATTGTTCAACAGTCTTGCAAGTCTTAAATTTGATTTCATTGACTTGAAAGTTTGCAAGTAAAATGTTGACAAAGAAAATTGCACTCTCAAGGAACAAATTACACTGCTTGAGTCCTCAAATAATGATCTTAAGTCTGAAATCCTTAAACTTACTCTCGCTGACCATGGAAAAAAGGCCATAAGTAAAGAACAAGAAAATGCTGAACTTGAGTTAACTAAGTACAAACAAGAATGCTATGACTTGACTGAAAAGATAGATAAGATGAGTCAAGAGATAGGAAGATTAAAATTGGATCTAAAATAGTCAAACAGGTGGACAAATTCTTCAAGAATTATTCATCCGCTTGGTAAAAGAAATCAAAATGAAAAAGTAGGCTTGGGTTTTTATAAAAAAGCTGATAATCTTCAAGACTTATGCTATATTTGTGGAAATCTTGGACATCCTGCTACTGAATGCCCTATGGCTTCTAAAAGCAGATATCGAAGTCTGAACCTGGCAACCAAACTTTCGTAGACCAAGAAAACAAGCACTAAAATTAGTCTGAGAAATAAGTTAGTCTACTTGCTTCCTGCTTGGACTAGAAGGAATTTAATTCATACTTTTACTAACAAAACAGGACCCAAGCTTGTCTGGGTTCCTAAGTCTAACCATTGATTTCTTGTGCAGAAGAAGGTGAAGGGAAACAAAAGGCACTGGTACCTAGATAGTGCTTGCTCAAGACATATGACTGGTGACAAGAAAAAGTTCCTTTCACTCTCCAAAATAGATGGTGGAGGAGTCTCTTTTGGTAATGGAAAAAGAGGAATCATAACTGGAGTTGGAAAAATTGGCTCATTTGAGTCAAAAGCTTTGGAGGATGTTTATCTTGTGGAAGGACTGAAGCATAACCTGCTAAGCATTTCACAATTTTGTGACAAAGGTAATAAAGTAATTTTCACTGCTGCAGGTGTTAAAGTCAGAAGGATAGACACCAAAGAAATTGTGCTTACTGCAAGGAGATACAAGAATGTATACAAAACAGACATAATGGAAATACCAGGACCTGAGTTGACTTGTCTAAGTGCAATAGAAACTGATCCCCTCCTTTGGCACAGAAGACTTGGATATGCAAGTCTGAAACAACTGAACATACTTTCCTTCAAAGACATGGTATTGGGACTACCCAAGCTCAAGTTTAAGGAAGAAAAGTTATGTAGTGCATGTGTAAGGGGGAAGTAGGTAAAATCCTCTTTTAAGTCAAAGAACCATGTTAGTACTACCAAATGTCTTGACCTGGTTCATATGGACTTGTGTGGACCAATGAGACAACAAAGCAGAGGTGGAAAAAGGTATATTTTTGTAATTGTTGATGATTATTCCAGGTTCACCTGGACTTTGTTTCTAGCCTCTAAAGAAGATGCCTTTAATGTCTTTGAAATCTTCATTAAGAAAATAGAAAAGAAACTGGGCACTTCATTAGTTTCCATAAGGTCTGACCATGGAACAAAATTTGAGAATGCAAAATTCTTAGATTTTTGTTCATCAAATGGAATAGATCATAACTTCTCATCTCCTAGAACTCCACAACAAAATGGAGTGGTGGAAAGGAAAAACAGAACCTTAGAAGATATGGCAAGAACAATGATGCTTGCAACAAATGTTGCCAAAAACCTATGGGCTGAGGCAATAAGTACTACATCATATATCACAAACTGATGCATAATCAGACCCTTGTTAGGAAAGACTCCTTATGAATTACTAAAAGGTAGAAAGCCTAACATTTCTCACTTTAGAGCTTTTGATTGCAAATGTTTCATACATAATAATGGTAAGAATAATTTGAGAAAATTTGATGCCAAAAGTGATGAGGGAATCTTTTTAGGTTATTCACTTCTTAGTAAGGCTTACAGAGTTTTAAACAATAGAACTAACTGTGTTGAAGAAAGAATGCATGTGATTTTTGATGAGTTTTGTGTTAAGACTAACCTGCAGGAAGAAAGCGACACTGAGGAACAGGTTACACAACATGTTCCATCGACTGAAATAGTCAAACTTGGGGACACTTTCACATCGGGAACTGAAGCTGAAGGCACAATGTTAGGGGGAGCTGAGCCATCAACTGCTTCACATCAGAACATTAGTAGTGATTCAAGCATCTCACTAGGCTTGATCCCAAAAGGATACAAGTATCAAGGTTCACACCCCATTAAGAATGTACTTATTGATCTCACATCTGGAATCACCACAAGATCTGGATTGAGAAGTATGTGTGCATTCAAGGCATCCCTGTCAGAAATAGAGCCAAAAAAGTAAGTGAGGCATTGCTTGGATCATAGCTATGCAGAATGAATTGAATCAGTTTGAGAGAAGCAAAGTATGATATTTAGTTCCTCTTCCAAAAGATAGATCAGTCATTAGGACTAACTGGGTGTACAAAAATAAAGTTGATGAGCATGGAACAGTCACAAGAAACAAGGCAAGACTGGTGGTTCAAGGATACAACCAAGAAGAAGGAATTGACTTTGATGAGACTTTTGCTCCTGTAGAAAGACTTGAACCCATAAGATTGTTGGTTTCTTTTTTCTCTTACATGGAGTTTATTTTGTACCAGATGGATGTGAAGAGTGCATTCCTAAATGGCATTCTCAAAGAAGAGGTTTATGTGAAGCAACCTCCAGGATTTGAAAGTAGAGAGTTTCCAGATCATGTGTACAAGCTGGATAAGGATTTGTATGGGTTGAAACAAGCACCAAGGGTCTGGTATGAAAGATTATCAAAGTTTCTGCTGGAGCATGGACACACCAGAGGTAAAATTGACAATACCCTTTTCTTAAAAACTAATGGAAAGGATTTGTTAGTTGTGAAGGTGTATGTGGATGACATTATTTTTGGGTCAACCAACATGGATATGACTCATGACTTTGCTAAACTCATGAGTTGTAAGTTTGAAATGAGCATGATGAGGGAGTTGAATTACTTTCTGTGTCTTCAAATAAAACAGTCAGCATCAGGAATAATGATCCATCAACAAAAGTATGCCAAAGAGCTTCTCAAGAAATAGAAAACTAAAGAAATAAGTACTCCCATTGCCACTTCCACAAAACTTGATTTGGATGAAACAGGTTCTGATGTAGAACAAAAACTGTATAGAGGTATGATAGGGTCTTTATTGTATCTCACAACAAGCAAACCTGACATTGTGTTTAGTGTAGGACTGTGTGCAAGGTTTCAAGCTAATCCAAAAAAATCCCATCTGAAGTCTGTAAAAAGAATCTTCAGATATTTGAAAGGAACTAGTGATCTTGGGTTGTGGTATCCCAAAGGTAGTAAATTTAATTTGGTAGGATACTATGATGCTGATTATGCAGGATATTTGGTGGACAGGAAAAGCACTACAGGTATGGCACACTTTTTAGGATCATGTTTGATTACCTGGTCCACAAAGAAGCAAACTTCAGTAGCTATGTCTACAGTTGAGGCTGAATATGTTGCTGCTAGGTCATGTTGTGCTCAATTATTATGGATCAAACAACAACTTCTAGATTTTGGGGTAGATGTAGGATGTGTTCCCATCTTTTGTGATAACACAAGTGCTATAAACATAGCCAAAAATCCTGTCCAACATAAAAGAACTATGCATATTGATATCCGTTATCACTTCCTTCGAGACAATGTTGAAAAAAGAAATATATCAATTATGTTTTGTTTAACTGGGGAACAAATTGCTGACATATTCACTAAGTCTTTGAGTAGGGAACACTTTGAAAAAATTAGGTTAGCATTGGGGATGATTAAAATTGTATAAATCGCCTTCAATGATTGACTAGAATATGTTATGCCTGAGTGAATGTTGATTAATTCAGTCTTACACAATTAGTTGTGTGTCCTAATTCCAAGATTTAAAGCAATGTGATATATCTATGTGTTGTTTTTAGATAGATGGATCATCAAGGCAAGAGTGGTCATGGACTAATCAAACACAGGTATGATTATTGTTTTCCATAGTAGCACTAAGAGAAATAGGTCATCTACATGGTTCTTTCTATAATGATTAAAACCGCCAAAGCCCAACAATCATCTTCTTCAAAAGGCTGCCAGACCTTTCCCATCCGTACTAAACCTCTACATCAACACATTTCTCCAAAATCACAGTCGCTTCATCCTTCAACTTCTTCTCACTCTTCTTAAAAATGCCTCTTGTTTTCTCTCCTATCTCAACTTCGCCTTCAACCTATGAATATTCACCATACTATGGCATCTTCCTCCTATCCTCTTTCTTTCACAAAATCTGACATTAATCCTTCTACACAACTTATTCTCCACCTAAATATCAATTTACCCTCACTTATCCAACCCCAAATACTTCTCAACCTATCTGATTTCCCATTCTTCAAGACCTTAACACACCCCTTCTCTCACTCTTCCTTAAAAACCTTACTCTTTCCAGAACCCTTACCACTATCAGTAACTCTTCTTTAAATCCTTGATCGAGATGACATTCTAATTTCCAACCTTATTACTAGACGGTCAAGATCAACTCTGAAGTGAAAACCCTCGTTTGTCGCCATTGATGTCGATGATGATACTCCTGAACACTCTTCTCCCGTCATCACTTCATCTCGAACTCCACATACTCGGAGAAGGAAACAACATGAAGATTCTTGTTTGGAAGAGTCACTTAGGGCAAATAAAAAGAAACGAGTTGTGCCTAATGCTTCTCCTCCCCCATGTGATTTCTCTCCTGACATTCTCATTTTCTCCAAGAGAAAGCTGAAGCAGAAGCATACCATAGCTAAAATATCAAAACCATATCTCTCTCGTAAAATGTCCCCCCCTCCCACTCCTAAAGCCTCCTCATATTCAAAATCCACTGTCAAAGCCTCTACTGCAAAAGTCTCTGCTGGAAAAGCCTCTACTCCTTTTAAATATTCTCCAAAATCTGTGTCACTTCCGAAGAAATAGGTCCCCACACCTGGTCCTTCTGTCTCATCTGACTCAGATTTAGACTATCTTCCTAACACTTCTTCTATGCCTCCTGATGATTCTGATGTTGATATTACTGTTGATACTCCTGCTGATAAAGATTCTCAGCCAGACCATGTTCTACATTTTCAGAAATGAAAGATGGTTAGAGGTAGGGTTGTCACTGGTTTTGGGGGTCCTGATATGGAAACTTTGGTATCCAAATTGGGGGCTCAGGGGTGGTCATCCTTGCTTCTGCAAGGTAATCATCAAAGAAGGTTTGGAAAAGATGAAGTGTATGAATTTTATACACATGGAGTTGCGATTGGGGAGATGATCTCAACCTTTGTTCATGTAAAACTCATCAATCTTTATCCTACTGATTTGGGTAGAATTCTAAGTGTTCCTACTGGAGGTTGGGATCACTATGTCAAAGGATCTTGGCCTCCTCTTGACAATCTTCCATCTGCACTTGATATCTGCAGAAAATTTTCTGGAAATCCTCTCCTTCCTTCTCATCGTAGGGTGCTGAAAAATGAGATGTCTTCTCTTTATCAGTTTTATTTTGATGTGGTCCACAAAATAATCTTACCCAGGCAGGAGAGGCGCACAGTTGCAAGCTTTCTTGATCTTACCTTAACGGAACTATTGGATTCTGAGATTCCAATAGACCTTTCCCAACTCATCATTAAGCATATGCAAAGGGTACTCTTCAAAGATGAAAATGGTCATGCTCTGCCCTATCAGTTCTGGCTTGCCCCTGTGTTTGATGATTTTCGTGTCTCTGTCAAGGTGTGGTCCTTACAGATAATTAAGGATGTGATTGGACAAGTGAACCATGCTATGTTACCTATTGTTATGAGACGTGCAGACAACCCTATGCAGAAGTAACGAAATGCCTTAGAGGCAAAGCAGGGTGAGCTGGAGGTTTCACAGGCTGCATTGGAGGCTTCCCAGGCTATTTATGAAGATGAAAAAAGGGCTCTTAAAGCTCAAATTATGATTATACAATGCTTATAACTCAACTGATCTAACCTGTTTCATTCTACTGTGATCCTTTTATTTAATTTCTTATTGAGTATGTCAGGTTCTTTGTAATACTGTGCTGATAAGTTTGTTATCATCAAAAAGGGGGAATTTGTTAGGGCATGAGAAGTTTTGATGATAGACAGATGAATGAAACATGTTGTGCAAAGCTGGTCATACAAGTGAAACTGCTTCGGACATATGGAGTGCATATTATTACATAAAGATGTCAACACATGGATAAGCAAAGGATGTTCACACGGCTATATGAAGATAATTGGAGCAGTTAGAGTTTGAGTAGATCAAGAAGTCTACAATGCAGAAGGATAAAGAAAAATAGTCCTACTTAATTTAGAAGAAGGTGAGATGGTTACAACAAGGAGTGAGTTACTTGAAAGAGTCCTACAGAAGATACAAGTAAAGAAGAAAAAGGACTGCATCTGAGGGAGCATATATAGACGACAAGATGCATTCAAATAATTCACTCATGCACAGATAAGAAAATCAACAATCAGCAAAATCGTTCACCAACTTGAAGAAGAACCTAGTTCTTACTTAGTATGTTTTAGACTGCTTGTAATAGGAAGGTTCTTGAGTTGTAATGAGTAAATTTTTCTAGTCTCAGTATTCTATAAACTGAGTTAGGAATCACGTCTTCAAGTTAGGGAACTCGAAGACTTGGGAACACTTATCTTGGGAACATTTGTGTTTTTGTAGTAATAGGAGTTAGAAGTTTTAATTCCTTGTTTACAAGAAGTCTTGTAATTGTGTTGATTGTTGAGGCTCAAAGTTATAGTGAAGATTGGGGTTAAATTCTGTAGAGGTACAGGTCGTGTTTTTTTACACCTTTTTGAGCTGGGTGTTTTCCAAGTAAAAATTACTGTGTTCAGTTTTTACTTATGTGAACCACGTATACTTGCTTGTTCCACAGATAGGCAATCAGTAGGGATCATACTTTAACAATTCGTTTAGATGATGGATCAGGTGCAAGCTCTTCTAACCCGACAAAGAGGACCCGTTTAGATGATGGATCAGGTGCAACCTCTTCGAACCCGACCAAGAATACCTGTTCGGATACATTTTGGACTAGGTGTCCTTACTGTTACCATATGTATGAGTTTTTGAAGGATTACAAAGGTTGTTCTTTTCGATGTCCGAATGAGAAATGTAAAAGAGAATGGCAAGCGCTTCCGATTATGGGCCCATCTCCGCCACCCGAGGTGGAGGATAAAGGTGAGTATATTTTCTCTGATTTCTCTACTTTGGGTACACAAGGCAACTATTTATTGTCACCTTTTTTCAAGAAGAAGGACGATGTTGAGTACATTGAAATTTCTTCTTCTTCTGATGAAGTAGAGGAGGTTAAAAATGAAAGGAAGGAGGAATCTTTACGGGCGGATGATGAATTATTGCAAACTAATGTTGATGAAGTGAACAACAACAATGTGGGGGTTGAAAATACTATTGAGAACAACGACAATGTTTTGGCAAATGATGATATTTTTGATCTGGGTAATGTGTTGTGGCTGGGAGAACAGGATAATGAGAACTACAACAATGTTTTGCCAAATGATGATTTTGACATGGATAATTTGTTGTGGCCGGGAGAACAGGCTAACAAGAACAACAACAATTTTTGGGCAAATGATGATTTTGATATGGGTAATGTGTTGTGGGGAGAACAGGCTAACGAGAACAACGACAATATTTGGGCAAACGATGATTTTGATATGGGTAATGTGTTGTGGGGAGAACAGACTAATGAAAACAACGACAATGTTGTGGCAAATGACATGGGTAATGTGTTGGGGGGAGAACAGGCCAATGAGAACAATAATGCTGAGGGAAATGGTAATGCCGGGGGAGAAAATACTCAGAATAATAATGATGATGAGTTTCAAGATGGTTCGGATAAGGGGGCTCAAGAGCTTGATGCATTGTTCCGTTGAGCAAAAAGTTTAGAAAATTTTCTCCTTTGTTAATATGTTTTAGTACTATATAAAGTTTTAGAAAGTATATACTTTACTGTTGCTAAAATAGGGTTTTGGAATAGGTGGATATTTCTTTTAGTGAATAGTGATTGGATTCTTTATTGATCAGAAGAGGTAAATATTACTCAAAATTGTAAAGAATGTACATGAAGCTTCATTTTAATTATTGTTGAGTAACATGAGCAGTTTTTTAGTTATTTTTACTATTTTTGCTGTTTATATTTCTCAGCTTTTCTACTCTCCTGTTTTGTGTAATATTTGTGCTGAGTTCGGGGGTTTTCGGAAATAATCTCTCTACCCCATGGAGGTAGGATAAGGTTTCCGTACATTCCATCCTTCGTCGATCGGTTATGTGTGGAACTGGATATGTTGTGTGATAGCTATCATCGCTTCCATTAAACTATGTTGAAAAGGACTTGAAACCAATGATAGGCTCTGCGATTTTTTCAAGTCAACATTGTTCACTTTCTGTTGAATACTGTGGACTTCAAAGTAGTAACTTTGTTGTTTACCTTTTCTGTCTGCTATCCTTTCTGTTTCACTGCTGCAGCATTTGCTTCTCTACTTAATGATTAATTGTCATAAATGATCAGCCCTTTAATTTGTTCTATTATTATATATGTCAATGACTCAATGGATAGAGTTACGTCCTTGTGTGAGGTTGCATGTACCTTGTAGAATTAGACGAGTGCTTACAAGTTGACCGTAACACCACGATTACGCGAAAAAAATATTCTTGTTTGAATGAGCTTCAAAGTCACAAGATTTGCCAAGACTCAGCTTCTGTTGCAGTTGATGGCATTTTTGTTATCTTTTGCCACCTAAGAACAATGTTGAGGTTCTTTTCCTTGTTTCCTTCACTTGGATTTTCTACACTGCTTTAAGATGCATGCATTGAAGCAGATAATTTGTCCAATTTGCTATGTGATTTACTTGAGTCCGGGATCTATTGGAAATAACTTTTCTACCTTCTCAAGGTAAGCATAAGACTATAAACACACCACCCTTTCCAGAACCCGCTTGCGGGATTAAATGAATTTACACCGGGTATATTGTTATTGTTCTAATGTTCACATAGCACAACTTGCTGCTTGGCTGCATGATACATACACTTGCTAGAGATCGTGTTGTTGGAAATCAGTTAACACAAAAATTCAAATTAAAAACACAATGACGATAAAAGTACGTACACAGTACTACTACATATGCATTAAAATTAAGAGCTCATAGACTCAACTATATATGAGGAGACTCAGTTATTTCAGCACCTGTGTTGGTTGAAGGTAGTAGGTATTTGTTGAATTAGTTGAAGTGCGCGCAAATTACTTCAACAATTATTAATTTGAGGTTTACATAGTTGTAACTTTGCAAGATTTTGAAACGCAACTATTATGGTTGTATATACTATATACTCTGAGAATTTTAACCTTAAATTAAATCTATCGAAACTATAACATAAATCTATAATGCGACTGATTTTCATGTTATATTTTTCTTGAATTCTTTCTTGCTTCAACATTAAACATTCCTTGAAGGGGCAAAAATAATAGTGAATTCATGATTTGAAGTTTAAGAATTTTTACTTCCTACGACTTGTTCATGTGTTTTTTTTCCCTTCATATTTCGTACCTTATAAGGAATGATTGCTAAGTTTGTCTCTCGTTACTAGCTCGCTCGAAAATTAAAAATTACAATCGAAACATAATGACAATAAAATTACACAATACTCCATATGAATACACAAGAAAAGACTTGTTCACGATTGAAGTTTAATTAATATTATTCCCTTTTTCATATATTCGTATATTAATTATTATGTATATGTATCCAATACATTTGTCCTTTAATTTTTTCTTTTCTTGTTTACTCATGTCAAGTTGAAAATATTACTAAAAATAAGAATTACCATATTTTATACTAGAGATTAGAGAAGCACATTTAACATATGTTAAGAGAGAGCAAGGAACGTTTATTTTATTTTTAGGCCTTTATATATATTGATATAAATAGTTTGTATGGTATTTATTTCACTTTTTGTGCTATTATAAATTCAGATTTTCCTTTTTTACTCTCAACTTATTTTTGCTCCTTTTTTTCTTGAAGTTGAGTTTTCCAAAATTCAGTGTTTTCGAAGGGTGTTTTTCTTTCCTATTATAATTTTTCCCAATAAATATGGTGATTTTTATTTTTATTATAATTTTACATTAATTGACAGTAGTAAAATAAGGAAAAAAAAAAGAAATTAGTGTCTATATAAACAATGGAGAATTATTATATGCACATGTTGCTACTTGAGTTAGCTAGGCTTCTTGAATATTAACGTAAGTTTCTTTTCACTTTGAGTTGATTAGTTCTTTAATTTGATTCTTATGACTTATAATAATGTTGCTCTTCTACTTTATTACTTAATTCCTCACCTTTTCTTCTACGTAAATTTACAATTATAACTCTCTTTTTGGCTTAGTTTTAAAAGAGTGTGTTATTTTAACGTCGTAGGAAAAGATCTATTTTTATAATGTTTGATTCAATATTTTGGTTTAGATTTTTGTTAACTGTGTTACTTCTCCATTCAACAGTGGTTCAAGCTAGTTCGATACTGTACTACACGCGAGAATGTCATCCTCCAAAAGCAAAACAGTTGAGAAGAACATGAAGAAGTTGGTAGATACAAGAGAACAAATAAGCAAGCAAGAAAACGACCTTCGAAATCCTAATGTGCAACAAAAAAGTGCAAACGAAAAATACGAAGCGACGTGTGATCTTTGGAAGTTAAAGGACAAGGAAGACAAGCTTGAAGATAAATTGGAGAAAAAAGGAGTTCCTAGCAGAATGATATAACCTATTTATTTATTATTTTTACTTTTAGTTATCAATAAAATGTTTACTCTCCTAGTTATTAAGTTGAAGGATATATTTAGGTTGTAGGATTTTCGTGATTTATTTCTAGCAGTTTCAAGTTCTATATATGTTTCCGTCATTGCCTTTTAATCCGTTAGTTCTATATTTATTTATTTAAGAGTATTTATTTATTATATATTCAAATATTAAGTGAACAATCGAACAATAGCATCATTATTAGTAACACATCCACAATACAAAACATTCCTCCCCGAAACCTTGCTTGTAGAATTATATCGAGTATATGTGTTATTGTTGTTTTTGTTGTTCTACTGTTCACTCAGTAGAACTTGCTTTAAATTCTTATTCTTTCTGTTTTGTTGCATAATACACCAGTTGAAGGATACAAAATATCCCAAGCTTAATAATCACGCTTTTGAGGTACAAATTAATAAGAATCTTCAAACTCCATACCAAAATTCAATAAATCCATAAAGTTGTTTAAGAACAACTATGGTCATGTAAAAAAGTTACAATAAACAAATATTTTATAAATAGTGACGTAACACTAGTTGGTGAACCTCTTCGTTGGATGGTGGGTTGCTTTTGCCAAGATTCAGCTTCTGCTCTTGACTCCTTGCATTTGTTGGCCTTTTTGTTATCTTTTGTTAGAAGTTGTCCTAGTTAGTTTCCTTCACTTGGATTTTCTACACTGCTTTAAGATGCGCATGCATTGATGCAGAGATAATCTGTTTACTTTGCTATTGTATGCTTTGCTTGAATCTTTTGGATGAAAATAACTTTTCTACCTTCTTAAATTTGGAGTAAGGTTGTGTTGTAAATCAGAGTAACAACAGAGAGATATCAATGTAACAGTGAAGAAATGAAGAGCATTGAAAAAGAAGGAAGATGAAGAAGAGTAAGAAGGCCTTGACTAGTGTAATATTAGATGATTCTCATTGATCAAAAAACTGACTAGTAGTACACTTAGTAGATGAATATATAGTGGTGCATATTAGCTGATGATCAGCCAGTAGGTTGTTAACTAACTCAACTAACTTGAACAATATAACTAACTTCCTGATAAACTAGTAACTAACTGTGTGAGCTGGCACTTAAGTGATATTAGTGATGTGATTGTATTAATATTAACACTCCCCCTCAAGCTAGGTAGGGTGAAAGATGTCCAGTAGACCTAGCTTGGATTTTAAGTATTCATGTTGAACTTTGGTGAGACCTTTAGTTAAGATATCTGCTGGCTGATCTGTAGTTGCAATGTAGTGAGCTGTCACCAAACCTTGTTGAATTTTTTCCCTTATGCAATGACAATCAATTTTAATGTGCTTGGTTCTTTCATGGTAAACAGGATTTGCAGCTATCTGTAGTGCAGATTTACTATCACTGAATATCTTAACTGGCGTTGTAACTTCCATACCAATTTCTTTTATCAAGCCCAACAACCATGTAAATTCTGAAACAGTTGATGCCATACTCCTGTATTCTGACTCTGCAGAGCTCCTTGACACTACTGCTTTTTTATTTTTTGACTTTCAAGAAACAAGAGAATCTCTAAATTTGATCAAGAATCCTGTAACTGATCTTCTGGTGTTTGGGCAGGCTGCCCAATCTGCATCACAATATGCAGTAATTTCTTCCTTGTAATTGCTAGATAGTAGTAACCCCTGTCCAGGTAGCTTCTTGATGTATGTCACTACTCTTAGAGCAGCCTCTATATATGATATCTTAGGATCTTGTAGAAACTGACTTAGAGTTTGTACACTGAATGATATATCAGGTCTGGTTACTATAAGGTAAAGTAACTTCCCAATTAACCTTTGGTAAGTTGCTTGATCAGTTGGTGGATCCTTTCCTGTATCATACTTATCTGTAGCTTCATCAACTTGTTTTGATGTTAGTTTGCAATTAGTATCCACTCGTGTGACTGCAGTTTTGGCTCTTGCTAAACCTGTTTCTAAGATTAACTGTAGAGCATATTTCCTTTGATGCATAGTGATCCCTTTGTCACGCCCCAAATCCCATTGGAGCGGACTGGCACCCGTAGCCGAGGAGGCCCGGGAGAACCCGTTCATAACCTATACTTTCACATTTACATTACTTATGAAAACTAGAAATTTGGGCAGCACTTCCTTGTAAATAGAAGAAAATAGTACCTATATCATCCCAGCAAACACGCATATATATATATATAAACAGTAATTGGACGTCAGAACCATCACGTCTATCAACCAAACACTCCTATGGCTGTACAATATGTCTACAAAAGCCTCAACATAGATACACAACTGAGTTAGGGTCGGGAAAAACTCCCTCCCACAAAAGACTTTTATACAAATACCAAAAGTACATATAGAAACGACTTGGGATGCCCCGAAACAACTGGAGCTCACCACTATCAACAGAATGTCCTGGCTCTTACTGCGGAGGTGTACGACCTGAAGTACCTATTCCTGCAGGCATGAATACAGGTCCCCCGTGAGGGACGTCAATACGGAAATATGTACTGAGTATGTAAGGCAGTGAGTATCAAGATGAGATACAAAAGATCAACAGAACCCAGATACCAGTGAATAAACAATATGAGTAGACCACACTTAAAAGAGCTGATGGGATACCTGCACATTACTTTCATATCATTACTTCCCGTATTCCTTCTCAATACATAACATATGTCATACAATGGCCAACTGATCAGTGGTACTAATACAATACATCAGGGACCACCCCTGGAATAGCATATATACATAATCTTTATAATACAATGGCCAACTGATCAGTGGTACTAATACAATACATCATATCAACAATTTAAAATAAAGACATTCCATTTCTTACTTCAATTAATCTTTGAGATTGGTTACTTTGTGGTCACACCTTATGGAACTTGAAACCATGATACCTCAATAGGAAAAACATGTAAATAGGTAATCAATATCATGGAAATGAAGTAGAGAATCATGGATACCTCATTAAACCATTTCGGAGTCAACAATAATATATGGACATTTTTTTTGACTAGCCGGACATCTTAAAAGTGAAAACAAGTTCAATTGGTAGTGTCGAAGATCATATGATGTTATTATGTGTCATGTGTCGTAGGACAATGTTGGAATCTTACTTGAGAGTGCCATGGGTCATTATTCATGCCAAAGATTAGATAGAGTATGTCTTACATACCTTGATATAACCACTTCAATACAAGTCCAACTTGACTTCCCGTACTCTTCGAACACTTATCTACAATAAGTCATTTGTGGCAAACTAGTATTAGCAACCAAACCTTACCATTTAGGTATTAACTTCACCAAATAATGTCTAGGAAGTAATCCTTTAACTCATCAATAAGAGTGCTACATACATCCTCTTATACTCTTATTACATTCACATATCATGCATTTTCATGCAATATCCCTCAACATCACTCTTAGCCTTTATTTCCACTCTTAATCACCATCCAATACCAACATGATCACTAGGCATACATAACCACTAATATAGTGATATATCACCACAATTCATCCTCCATAATCCAATACAACAACTTCCATAATTTACTACTAACAATTTATACAAAACAATTCATAACTATGTTTCTAGTTATCTTCCAACATCAAGACAATACTCATAATCCCTTATCAATACTTATTCATGGATAAGAATCAAGAATAAACAATGTTCATACCTTAACAATGAACTCTTGTATTTAGAATCCTCCTTACATAACCATGGGGTGCTTCTCGAAGCTTTCGAGATGGTGAACACAACTACGGAACCAATTCGAATTTTCTACTGTTGAATCACAAAATATTTGAAGTTGAAATTAGTCTTGGGTTTCACCTTATATTAATAATTGGATGATATATGATATATATGAGGCTATGTGTATGTTTATAAAGACCAATGTTTCGTCCAAGAGGTAATAGAAAATGACCATTTTGCCCTAAAAATTTAAATAAATCCGAATCTGTCTCCAGTGGACAGTTTTGACAGGCTGAAGTAAATTGATCATAACTCTTTGCTCAGGTATAGGATTTGGGTGAAACCATTTGAATTGGAAAGATAATTCAAAGGGATTTCATTTTCATATAAAGTATACCACCCAGTTCTTCCTGTACAAGGAGTTATGGTCGTTTAAAGTTGACCCAAAAATCTGTCCCAAAATTCTGTTTTCTTTTTTGGTAGGCTGTAGTAAAACGGGCATAACTCCTTACTCAGACATTGGATTTGGATGAAACCAATTTCATCGGAAAGAAGACTCTCGGAGATTTTTGTGGATATATAGAATCTCACACAGTTCTTTTTGTACAAGGAGTTATGATCGTCTAAAGTTGATCAAAAAAAAATTGTCTAGCTGCACCTGCAGATTTACTGTTCACAGGCTTCCCGGCCACCGTTTTGAAATTTCGAATGTGCTCGCTTATATGAAATACTCCTCTGTTTAGGGCAAACTTTATATCGTTGGAAATCTTATTCCAATACCTACACATACAACTATTTACGGGATACTTCCGAACACCATAAACTTAATTTAACCCATACGCAAGCCTTTAGGACTCCATATAATCGCGATAAGTGTACGAAAAAATTTACGGGGTGTTACATTCTCCCCCCCTTAAGAACATTCGTCCTCGAATGTTAGCATAGTTACTTAATTAAGACATGTCCAAGCTTACAATTAACATATTCATCATCATAACATACTTGCATAAAAATAAACACTTACCTGTTATTGTTCTTCTTCCGTCTCATGAACTTCCTCCTCATCGTTGAATAGGTAAGGGTACTTAATCTTCATCGCTTCCTCGGATTCCCATGTGATCTCCTTAACTTGTTGATTCCTCCAAAGTACTTTTACCGATGCTATCTCTTTATTCCTTATCTTTTTAATTTGGCGATCAAGAATAGCAATAGGCATTTCTTCAAAAGTGAGATCTTCTGTAACTTGTACATCTTCCGTAGTAGTGATGTTCGATGGATCTCCGATGTACTTGAGAAGCATCGAAACATGAAATATGGGATGAACTGCTGAGAGCTCTTGAGGTAGCTCTAACTCATAAGCAACTTGTCCAAATCTTTGAATGATCTTGTACGGACCTATGTATCGTGGACTTAACTTTCCTTTATTTCCAAACCTCATCACTCCTTTCACTGGTGATACTTTCAAGAATACCCAATCGTCGATAGAAAACTCAAGTCCTCTTCTTCTAACATCCGCATAAGATTTGTGTCGAATTTGAGCTGTTTCAAGCAGTTGTTGGATCACTTTAACCTTCTCCATTGCTTGATAAACAAGATCCGGTCCAAACAAGACCGCATCACCTGCTTCAAATCATCCTATTGGCGATCTACACTTTCTTCCATACAATGCTTCATATGGTGCCATTTTGATACTTGAATGATAGCTATTATTGTAGGCACACTCGATAAGAGGTAGGTGATCATCCCAGTTTCCTTTGAAATCTAATACACATGCTCGTAGCATATCTTCAAGTGTCTGGATGGTACGTTCCGCTTGTCCGTCCGTTTGAGGATGAAAAGCCGTACTTAGATTTACTTGTGTCCCCAAACTCGTTTGAAAAGACTTCCAAAAATTCGCGGTAAATTGGGATCCTCGATCGGATATAATGGAAATTGGAACTCCATGTAACCGAACGATCTCCTTAATATACAACTTCGCATGCTCTTCCGCCGTATAAGTTGTCTTAACTGGTAAGAAGTGCGCGGATTTGGTAAGCCTATCAATGATCACCCATATGGAATCAAACTTCCAAAATGTACGAGGCAAACCCGTGATGAAATCCATATTGATCTTGTCCCACTTCTAGACTGGAAGATCTATTCATTTCATGTAACCACCGGGTTTCTGGTGTTCTACTTTGACTATTTGACAATTCGGACATTCAGCTACAAATTCGGCAATATTATTCTTCATGTCATTCCACCAATATATTGCTTTCAAATCTTGATACATCTTAGTCGACCCTGGATGGATGGAATACCTTGAACAGTGTGCTTCTGTCATAATTCTCTTTCTTAGCTCAACTACATCAGGTACACATAAATGATTCTGACACTGAAGCACTCCTTCTCGCGTAAGCTCAAATGCCTTTGTTGTGCCACTCTGCACATCCTCCTTAAGCTTCAATAAAATTGGATCTGCATACTGCTTCTCTTTCACTTCAGATATCAATGAAGATTCCGCTGCATTACGTACAATAACCTCTTCATCTGGAGTTTCGAGAAGTCGAACTCCCAAATTAGCTAGTTGGTGAAGATCCTTAATCATCCCCTGCTTTTATATAGATGCCATTTTAGACTTACGACTCAGTGCATCCGCTACCACATTCGCTTTCCCTGGATGATACAAGATATCAACATCATAATCTTTCAACAATTCAAGCCATCTCCGATGCCTCAAGTTTAGATCTTTCTGACTGAAGATATATTGCAGGCTCTTATGATCGGTATATATGTCAACATGAACCTCATATAAGTAGTGGCGCCATATCTTCAAAGCAAATACAACTGCAGCTAGCTCAAGATCATGCGTGGGATAATTCCTCTCATGTGGTCGCAACTGTCTAGAGCCATAGGCTATTACTCTACCATATTGCATTAATACGCATCCTAAGCCAATTCTCGAAGCATCACAGTACACTGCATACCCTTCTGTGCCTTCCGGAAGTACCAATACCGGTGTAGAAGTCAACTTGCTCTTCAGATCTTGGAAACTCTTTTCACAGGCATCATTCCATTGAAACTTGGAGGCTTTATGCGTCAACTTAGTCAAGGGTGCAGAAATAGAAGAAAAAACTTCAACAAACCTTCTATAATAACCTGCCAACCCGAGGAAACTACGAATCTCCGTAGGCGTCGTGGGTCTTGGCCAATTCTTCACAGCCTCAATCTTCTGAGTGTCAACTTTTATGCCTTCACTGGATACAATATGGCCCAAAAATGCCACTGACTTGAGCCAAAACTCACATTTAGAAAACTTCGCATACAGCTTACGATCACGAAGAATCTGCAACGCCTGCCTTAAGTGATTAACATGATCCTCTTCTGATCTAGAGTAGACCAGAATATCATCTATGAAAACTATCACGAACACATCTAGAAACGGCTTAAACAGCCTATTCATCAGATCCATAAAAACTGCGGGTGCATTTGTCAGCCCGAATGACATAACCAGGAATTCATAATGACCATACCGTGTTCGAAAAGCTGTCTTGGGTATATCTTTATCCTTGACTCTCACTTGATGATAGCCTGATCTCAAGTCAATCTTGGAAAAACACTGGGCACCCTGCAACTGGTCAAATAAATCATCAATTCAGGGAAGAGGGTATTTATTCTTGATAGTCACCTTATTCAATTGCCGATAGTCAATACACATCCTCAGCGAACCATCTTTCTTACGCACAAACAATATTGGTGCTCCCCAAGGGGACATACTAGGCCTGATATTCCCTTCTCTAGCAAGTCTTTCAGTTGCTCTTTTCAATTCTCGCAACTCTGCTGGTGCCATTCTATAAGGAGGAATTGAGATTGGCTGTGTGTCTGGAAACATATCAATACCAAACTCCACTTCTCGTTCAGGAGGTAAACCTGGTAGTTCTTCAGGAAACTCATCAGGAAATTCATTCACAATCGGAATGGTCTGAAAAGTTGGCGGCTCTGCCTCTGTATCCCTTACTCTAAACAAATGGTATATGTACCCCTTGGAAATCATTTTTCTTGCCTTAAAGAAAGAAATAAATCTACCTCTCGGCGCGCCAACATTACCCTTCCATTCAAGGACTGCCTCATTTGGGAAATGGAAATATACCTTCTTAGAACGACAATCTACTGTAGCATAACAAGACGCTAACCAATCCATGCCCATAATAACATCAAAATCTACCATTTCTAACTCAACAAGATCGGCCATCGTATCACGACCACAAATATTCACAACACAATTTCGATAAACATTCCTAGCTATAAGAGATTCCCCCACTGGCGTTGATACTTCAAATGGCTTGGCTAATAATTTGGGTATTCTTCCGAACCTTCCCGCAACCAAAGGAGTAGCATACGATAATGTAGAACCAGGATCAATTAAGGCATACACATCAAATGCAAAGATGGACAACATACCTGTAACCACGTCTGGAGAAGCCTCTAAATTCTGCCGATCTGCTAGGGCATACACACGGTTCTGAGCTCCGCTAGAACTAGCTGATCCTCTATCACCTCTACCGTGACCCATAGGTTGTGTACCCCTACTCAAAGGAGGCACCGATGATGATGCAACAGCTGATCCGGTAGGTCGTGTTATACCACCTGTGGTCCTGCGTGGGCAATCTCTAGTCATATGCCCCGGCTTACCGCACCAAAAGCAATTGTTCATTCCAAGCCGACATTCGCCAAAGTGAAATCTTCTACATATGGGGCGCGGGTGTCGTGGAGGTCTCAATTGACTCATACTCCCTTGCCCTTGATACCCCACTGTTCGCGAACTCTGATTTTCACTACTTTTCCCGAACTGATTACCTCTGAACCTTTGAAATTGCGGTGGAGCACTAATAGCAGGATAAGAATATAACGGGCTAGGCAATCTATGAGAGAACGAAGGCCTAAAACCTCCCTAAGATGCCATAAACTGCCCTATAGCTCTGGACCGCTTAGAATATCCTTTTTCTGATTCCTGGGTTCCTCTTCTTTGCCTCTGATCTTCCATTTTCTGAGCGAAAGCTTGTATCCTCGCTATATCCATGTCCTTGTTCAAAGCAGCAATGGTACCATCTCTAACCAAGTATGGTTCCAATCTATCCACATAGTGATGAACTCTGTCATCCATAGTAGCTACCACATTAGAAGCATATCAAGACAAGGAGTTAAATCGAAGACTATACTCCTTTACACTCATATTACCCTGACGAAGATTTAAGAATTGATCTGCACGGGCCTGACGAGTCTCAAATGGAAGATAATGATCAATAAATGCATCTTTGAACTCTCCCCACGTAGTTGGATGTGCATCAATACCCCTAGATCATTTCCAACCCTCGTACCACAATACAGCCTCTCCTTTCAGTCTATATGCTGCTAGCTCAACCATCTCATTACCGGATATGTGCATAACATCTAGAGCCCTTTGGGTTTGATCGGCAAAGTCCTGCGGGTCTTCGTTAATATCTGATCCGGTAAAAGTAGGAGGATCCAGTTTCAGAAAATCCTGTGTCCGAAGGCTAGCTGCTCTATCTGTACCACTAGAACCCGTGGTAGGAATAGCTTGCCCTTGAACTTGACCGGCAACTATACGCGTCAGAAGTTGTACTGCATCCCTCAAATCACGATCAACAACATTAATAGATGGCCCTTCCGGAGAAGAAGAAGCTCCTGATATATGCTCAGCTTGAGACTCACTTTGTTCAGCTTGTGCCGGTGGTGACTTACTAGTACCTTCTCCGGCCACTAAATCTACTCGCTTCCACTTATTCTTTCTCCTTATAACCGGCATCGTTACTATAATAAATAATAATAACAAAAACAATTGGATTAAGCGATCGATTATGACTTTATCTCTAATATGGGCTCTATTGCACGATCTAAGAAATGGAGAATGGAAACAATCCCTAAATGTCCAATAGCCTCCTGTTTATAGATGTGGTGCACAACACACCGATAAACGAGATTCTACGTAGACACGGCTTTGTAGACTCACTAGGACGAACTTCTCTGATACCACTCCTGTCACGCCCCAAATCCCATTGGAGCGGACTGGCACCCGTAGCCGAGGAGGCCCGGGAGAACCCGTTCATAACCTATACTTTCACATTTACATTACTTATGAAAATTAGAAATTTGGGCAACACTTCGTTGTAAATAGAAGAAAACAGTACCTGTATCAGCCCAGCAGACATACATATATATATATATAAACAGTAATTGATCGTTAGAGCCATCACATCTATCAACCAAACACTCCTACGGCTGTACAATATGTCTACAAAAGCCTCTACATAGATACACAACTGAGTTAGGGTCGGGACAAACTCCCGCCCACAAAATACTTTTATACAAATACCAAAAGTACATATAGAAACGACTTGGGATGCCCCGAAACAACTGGAGCTCACCACTATCAACAGAATGTCCTGGCTCTTACTGCGGAGGTGTACGAACTGAAGTACCTGTTCCTGCAGGCATGAATACAGGTCCCCCGTGAGGGACGTCAATACGGAAATATGTACTGAGTATGTAAGGCAGTGAGTATCAAGATGAGATACAAAAGATCAACAGAACCCAGATACCAGTGAATAAACAATATGAGTAGACCACACTTAAAAGAGCTGATGGGATACCTGCACATTACTTTCATATCATTACTTCCCGTATTCCTTATCAATACATAACATATGTCATACAATGGACAACTGATCAGTGGTACTAATACAATACATCAGGGACCACCCCTGGAATAGCATATATACATAATCTTTATAATACAATGGCCAACTGATCAGTGGTACTAATACAATACATCATATCAACAATTTAAAATAAAGACATTCCATTTCTTACTTCAATTAATCTTTGAGATTGGTTACTTTGTGGTCACACCTTATGGAACTTGAAACCATGATACCTCAATACGAAAAACATGTAAATAGGTAATCAATAGCATGAAAATGAAGTAGAGAATCATGGATACCTCATTAAACCATTTCGGAGTCAACAATAGTATATGGACATTTTTTTTGACTAGCCGGACATCTTAAAAGTGAAAACAAGTTCAATTGGTAGTGTCGAAGATCATATGATGTTATTATGTGTCATGTGTCGTAGGACAATGTTGGAATCTTACTTGAGAGTGCCATGGGTCATTATTCATGCCAAAGATTAGATAGAGTATGTCTTACATACCTTGATATAACCACTTCAATACAAGTCCAACTTGACTTCCCGTACTCTTCGAACACTTATCTACAATAAGTCATTTGTGGCAAACTAGTATTAGCAACCAAACCTTACCATTTAGGTATTAACTTCACCAAATAATGTCTAGGAAGTAATCCTTTAACTCATCAATAAGAGTGCTACATATATCCTCTTATACTCTTATTACATTCACATATCATGCATTTTCATGCAATATCCCTCAACATCACTCTTAGCCTTTATTTCCCCTCTTAATCACCATCCAATACCAACATGATCACTAGGCATACATAACCACTAATATAGTGATATATCACCACAATTCAACCTCCATAATCCAATACAACAACTTCCATAATTTACTACTAACAATTTATACAAAACAATTCATAACTATGTTTCTAGTTATCTTCCAACATCAAGACAATACTCATAATCCCTTATCAATACTTATTCATGTATAATAATCAAGAATAAACAATTTCATACCTTAACAATGAACTCTTGTATTTAGAATCCTCCTTACATAACCATGGGGTGCTTCTCGAAGCTTTCGAGATGGTGAACACAACTACGGAACCAATTCGAATTTTCTACGGTTGAATCACAAAATATTTGAAGTTGAAATTAGGCTAGGGTTTCACCTTATCTTAATAATTGGATGATATATGATATATATGAGGCTAAGTGTATGTTTATAAAGACCAATTTTTCGTCCAACAGGGAATAGAAAATGACCATTTTGCCCTAAAAATTTAAATAAATCCGAATCTGTCCCCAGTGGACAGTTTTGACAGGATGAAGTAAATCGATCATAACTCTTTGCTTCGGTATCGGATTTGGGTCAAAAAAATTGCATTGGAAAGATAATTCAAAGGGATTTCATTTTAATATAAAGTATACCACCCAGTTCTTCCTGTACAAGGAGTTATGGTCGTTTAAATTTGACCCAAAAATCTGTCCCAAAATTCTATTTTTTTTTTTGGTAGGCTGTAGTAAAACGGGTATAGCTGCTTACTCAGATATTGGATTTTGATAAAACCAATTTCATCGGAAAGAAGACTCTCGGAGATTTTCGTCTATATATAGCAGCTCACACAGTTCTTTTTGTACTAGGAGTTATGATTGTCTAAAGTTGATCCAAAAAAATTGTCTAGCTGCAGTAATTTTCCTGCAGAATTACTGTTCACAGGCTTCCCGGCCACCGTTTTGAAATTTCGAATGTGCTCGCTTATATGAAATACTCCTCTGTTTTGGGCAAACTTTATATCGTTGGAAATCTTATTCCAATACCTACACATACAACTGTTGACGGGATACTTCCGAACACCATAAACTTAATTTAATCCATACGCAAGCCTTTAGGTCTCCATATAATCGCGATAAGTGTACGAAAAAATTTACGGGGTGTTACACCCTTTGTCTGATCTTGCAAACTAAATACCTAGAAAATATCTAAGTTCTCCAAGATCCTTCATTTTGAAAGCACTCTGTAAAGCATCCTTGGTTTCCTGAATCTGTTTCAAGCTATATCCAGTGATGAGCATATCATCAACATAGATTAGGATTAAGGTAATTCCTTGAGCTGATTTCTTGACAAATAGCGAGTGATCATACTGACTTTGTACGAATCCAAACTTGATTAGAGCCTCACTTAGCTTAGTATTCCATTGTCTTGGTGATTTTTTTAGACCATACAAGGATTTCATTAACCTACATACCATGTTCTCCCCCTAGCTAATGAATCCTTGTGGTAGCTGCATGTACATTTCATCATATAAGTCACCTTGTAGGAACGCATTATATACATCCATCTGATGTATGTATCGTATCCTTGATGCTGCCAAAGATAACAGTGTCCTGACAGTTACCATTTTAACTACTGGTGAAAAGGTCTCTTGAAAATCAATACCTTCCCTCTGATTATAACCCTTAGACACAAGCCTAGCCTTGAATCTTTCCCCTTCACTATTTTATTTATACTTCACTTTGTACACCCATTTGCAACCAATAGTTGTCTTTCCTTCTGGTATGGGAACAACTTCCCATGTCTGGTTGGATTCTAAGGCACTGATCTCTTCTTTCATGGCTTGAATCCACCTTGCATCTTTAGTTGGTTCATGATAATTATTAGGTTCTGTAACAGAAGAGAAAGAAGCAATATAAGATTGATATGTAGTAGATAAACCATAATAAGAGATTTACTTATCAATACTGTAAAGTGAGTTCTGGTGGATGTTAAGTGATACAAAATCCTCCAACCAAATAGGTGGTTGAGTATGTCTTGTGGATTTTCTGATCTGTTCAACTGCAGGAGGTGGTATCATATCAACAACTTAAGGTTGAACAGGTTATTGTATGGGTTGATGTTCTGGAACAACATGCATAGGCTGTTGTATAGAAATATCTTCAGATACTGCAGTATCATGATAAAAAGGTATAAAGATGTTGTCTGACCAGTCTTCATAGATGATTGTGCCACTTGGAAAAATATGATTGACTTCAAAGGTATGAGTGTGAAAAGGAAAGACATCTTCTTTGAATATTACATCCGTATTAACAAAGAAAGAATTAGCATTCAAATCATATAAAATATATCCTTTCTGCACCTTTGAATACCCTATGTGCGCTATAATTTTGGATCTAGACAACAGTTTA
Source organism: Capsicum pubescens (assembly GCA_030864215.1). Lineage (NCBI taxonomy): Eukaryota > Viridiplantae > Streptophyta > Magnoliopsida > Solanales > Solanaceae > Capsicum > Capsicum pubescens. The sequence continues at coordinate 294,471,805 of CM061549.1, forward strand.
TCTGATTGAGTTATATCTTTAGCAAAACATAAGCACCCTATAGTTCTAAGATGAGTAATAGTAGGTTTGTTGTTAAAGAATACTTCATAAGGGGATTTATAATGTAAAACACTACTAGGTAACCTGTTGATTAGGTAGCCTGCAGCTTGCACATAATGACCCCAGAAATTAATAGGTATATGATCTTGCATTCTAATAGCTCTTGTCACCTCTAGAACATGTCTATGTTTCCTCTCAGCAACTCCATTTTTCTGAGGGGTATAAACACATGTTCCTTGATGAATTATACCTAGGTTATTGAACATATCTTGACATAAAAAGTTAGTAAATTCTGTCCCATTGTCTGATCTCGCTATCTTAATAGTTTTATTGAATTGATTCTTAATATAGATGAAGAATTGTTGTAGTATAACATATACATCACACTTTTGTTTTAAGAGAAATAATCAAGTAAGTCTAGAGAAGTCATCCACAATAGTAAGAAAGTAACTACATGGATCATTTCCAATATAGCCTGTGTTTTAATACTGCTAGTAGAAAGTGGTAGTCTGGATTGTTTAGCACAAGGACAAACAGCACAATCATGAATAGAAGCATTTATCGGTTGTAAGCTATTAGGAAACAATTTTTGTAATACTACAGAAGAACTATGCCCAAATCTCTAATGCCAAGTGTTATAATCCCCTTTGAGAGCTTCTCTATCTGGTGCGGCACAACTAGGAATCTGATCTTCTTGTTTCTTTTTATTTCCACGCTGATTCATAAGCATATATAGTCCATCATCTATCTTACTAATCTCCTTCACCTTCCCAGTGAAGAGATCCTGAAAAAGGCAAAAGTCAGGATAAAAAGAAATAATACATTGCATTTCTTTTGTTAGTTTTGAAACAGACAGTAAGTTATATTTGAATTGAGGGACATACAAAACATCTGAAATAGTGCTTCTGGTAGTTATTGAGCTATTACCAGTGTGTGTAACTAAAGAAACATCACCATTAGGTAAGTGCACTCTTCTAGGTGCATTTGTTTCTTTGATAGAACTCCTATTGAGTAGATCAAGATCAGAAGCCATACGATTTGTGGATCCTGTATCAATGATCTAGTTAGGAGTATTTGGAACAACAAATGCTAGAATTTTGTCCATACCTGCAATACTAGCATTAACTTTTGCATTACTATTATTTGCAAGCACTGAAGAGGTAGATCCAAGACTGTTTTGATTCATCATCTGGACTATCTGTTCATAATGAATTTTGGTGAAGGGAATAGAATATCCTCCAAATTGAGTTTGTTAATTGTAATTGACTTGTCCTGAACCCACATTAGAACCCTGAGTCTGAGATTGTGACCTGATGTATTCCAGATCCTGAGTTTGTTCAGGAGGTTGAATGTGTGCAGAGTTGAACCTTTCATGGATGGAATCTGTAATCGCATTGTTTTCAACATGACCATGTGAAGATAGCACTTTCTTCTTATTCTTAAAGTCAGTTGGATATCCAAAAAGTTTGTAGCACACTTCTCTGGTATGACCTTTAGACTTGCAGTAGTCACACATCAAATGAGAGTTCTTTCTATATTTATGATTTCCTCCAGTAAAAAAATTGTTACCATTATGTGTTTGACTATGCACACCACTACTGCCTCCACGATTATAGGTATTACCTCCTCCAAAGTTTCTTGTATGCATGGCAACATCAAAATTCACAAGACCAGGGCTTGGTCCTAAAACCCCTGCTGTGGAAGCCATAGTTTTTTGACATTCATCACCAAGAATCATGGCATAGGCCTTGTTTACTACGGGCAAATGACACATCAGAAGGATTTGGCTTCTAGCTTGACCATAGGTTTCATTTAGCCCCATCAAGAATTGAAACAGCTTAAGTTTTTGCAAAAGTTCTACAAAATCTTTGGACTTATTACAGTCACACCCTGGTGCAGGAACCAGAGCTTCAAACTCTTCCCATAGGTCCTTTAACTTGGAGAAGTACACAGAAACAAACAAGGTGCCTTGCATCAATGTAGCAATTTCCTTGTGCACATTATATATTCCTGAAACATCTACTTTATTAAATCTTTCAAGAAAATCTTGCCAAATGGCTTGTTCACTAGATGCATACATAATACCACCAAGAAGGTGTTTAGAAACGGAGTTCATGATCCAAGAAAGAACAATAGCATTTACCCTCTCCCAGTGATTCCACATAATTTCAGGGAACTTTTCTTTAGCACAAGTACTATCAACCAATCCTAATTTATTTCTTCCTAAGAGGGAAATACACATAGACCTAGCCCAAATTGAGTAATTCTCTTTGCCAGTGAGTTGAAAAGAGATGATCTGAGCACCACTAACATCAAAAGAATGCAAAAATAAGGGATGGTTATAGTCTATACCAGGAATCTGTGATGAACCTGGAACTGCAGGAAAGGTTTGTGACCCATCAACATTCACATATGGTGAAACCTGAGTGGGTATAGCATCAGTTGAATTCTCCATCCTCCTCTCGACTTGAATTTTTGTGACAGATTTAGCGGAAGCAAGAATAGGAAGCTTGAAAACCAAAAATTATCTTGATATTGAATTCCAGAAGAAATTCAAGAGTATAGCAAGAGATTATGAGAAGTGATAGAAATAACGACTAAGAAGAGATCGATGACTCTAATACCATATTGTAAATCAGAGTAACAGCAGAGAGATATCAATGTAACAGTGAAGAAATGAAGAGCATTGAAAAAGAAGGAAGATGAAGAAGAGTAAGAAGGCCTTGACTAGTGTAATATTAGATGATTCTCATTGATCAAAAAACTAACTAGTAGTACACTAAGTAGGTGAATATATAGTGGTGCATATTAGCTGATGATCAACCAGTAGGTTTTTAACTAACTCAACTAACTTGATTAATACAACTAACTTCCTGATAAACTAGTAACTAACTGTGTGAGCTGGCCATTAAGTGATATTAGTGATGTGATTGTATTAATATTAACAGGTTGTGAACACATCATCGATTTCTAGACCCTATTTGCGGAATTATACTGAATATATTGTTAGTGTGTGTGTAAGTTACTCGAACACTACAATTATTAGTTTGAGGTTTACATAGTTGTAACTTGCGAAAAATTGGCAAGACTACCCACTTCCAAAACTATTTTGCAATTTACCCACTACAATTATTTTTGATTTAATCTTTAGGGTTAGGGTATAAAAAGTTGGAAAAACTAAAAAAAGTGGGGCCCACAAGTGGGCCAAGGGACCATTTAATCATTTTTATAACTTTGGAAATTTAATATAATACATACACTGACACTCTCCACTTATTCCAATATAAAAAAAAAACCTCTCTCTCTTTCCTCTTTAATTCTCTCAACTCCCGCTTAAGAAACCGTCATCCCAAAATTGTCATTTTCATTTCTTCTTCTTCTCCAGCTGCTAAGGGGTCGTTATTGGTTCGTAAGGTTAGTTAAAATAAAGTTTTGATTAGTTCTAGATCCATTTAAACAAGTTTCTTTGCTAATCGATTCGTAGTGATGTAGGAAATTGAATTTTTTTTTCCGAATTTGGTTGATTAAGGAGTTTTGGTTTAGTTCCGATTTTTTTTGCAAAGAAGTGTTGAATTGGTGGGATAGTCATTATTTTGGCATTTTGATTCGAACAGTGACCTACTTCTGTCCGTAGACCCGTGGTCTATGAAATCGATCCATGGTCTATGAAATCAAAATGCACTAGATTGAAATCAATTTTTAGACGTATGAAATTCTTTTAAAATATGGTTGCTGAAATAGTGGAAATTGAAAGATTACTAGCTAATTAGTTTGATTAGGTGCACTAGTTTGATTTTTGGAAATTATTGTATTTTGATACTGCATGTTGGATTTTGGTTCAGTTATTGATGTGTGTAGTGAACTGTTTGATGGTGGAAGAGTTATTTTGGCATTTTCATTCGAATAGTGACCTGTTTATGTCCGTAGACCCGTGGTCTAAGAAATGAAAATGTCCTAGATTTAAATCAATTTTTAGATGTATGAAATTCATTTAAAATTGAGTTATTTCTGTTAATAGGCTTATGGTCAATGAACTGAAAATGGGAGATTTGTTCTGCAGGTGTAGATTGTGTTGAAAATAGGTAAAAAACACATTCTTTCTAAATACAAAGCCAGTACCACTTATGATTCTGCCGGTATTAGTAGAAAAAGAAAAGCTGAGGCAGTTGAAAATGTCTCAAAAAGGAAGAAAATGAAAGAGTCGATGTCCGAATCAGATTCGGAGTTTAAGGAGATAAGCGACTACGTTGATTCCGATGAAGATGTTGCCAAGAAAAATGCTAATGATCAGTGAAGAGAGCAAAGACAGTGGAAAAAAAGTGCTGATGGGGATAATGATCCCTTATCCGTGCCATCTCTTTCAAGGTTCATTTCCGTGGAGCGATATGACCTTCGAATGATAATGGACGAGGTCGGATATTTTTCGGCAAATATATCGGTCAGATCAAGAATGGCTGCTTATCGTGAATTCCATCAAGTTCTTGTCGATAAAGAGTTGAAGAAAAGATTCAAGCCGTCCTATTTTGGACCCCTGAGAAACTTACTAGAACATCTCAAGTTCAATGGGCAGTTGGTCCATTATTTGTTGTTGCGACCCATCAAGAACGATAAGAAATGTCACGAGATATGGTTCAGCATTAACACCAAGCCTGCCTATTTTGGCTTGAAAGAGTTTTGTTTGATCATGGGATGAATTGCTCATCATACCCCAGTGAATAAAAAATGAAGAAGGTGTTAGCAAAGGGGGAGAATTTTTGCTTTAAGGTGACGAAAAATAAAAATATTACGGTAGACAACTTGCTAAACCTAATCAGAGGGAATATGCTGAACAAGGACCAAGAGTTTAAGTGTTGTTTACTGTGGTTCTTGCACACCATGTTTCTTGCAAAAAATTAGACGAAGGTTGTCGACACAAAACTGATTCAAATGGTCGATTCTTTGAGTTTCTTCGAGAATTATCCATGGGGAAAAAATACATTTCAACTGACCCTAGACTATCTAAAGAAGAAAAGTGACCTGAATAAGCAGAGGGAAGTATTTGATGAGAAGCAGAAGGCATCCTATACTCTATTCGGATTTTCCTGGGCATTCATGGTATCTACCATAAACCATTTAGTGAGTTTATCATAGATTTTTTGTTTATTTATACTCTGTCATAGACTCTGAGTTCTTTTTTCACTGATGTACTGCTTATAGGTTTGGATCTACGAGGCCTTTCCCCATCTTAGAAAATTTACTGGAAAATCAATGGATGAGCCCTTTCCCATCCCCCGCATCCTCAGATGGCATACTACAAAAAGTGACCAGATAATCGAAGGCGACCCATTGAAGTACAAAGTAAAAGTTATCGAGGTATGAACTTATTTTTTACTATGAAATAATAATACTACTGTTGTATTGAATGTTATGTAATTATTAATCGATATTTTGTAGAACGTGCACCCGTATACCATCCCTACTCTTCGTGAGATAAAGATGGATTACATGATTTCCTTTGAGCCATATACGGACGAGGTAAAGAATAACATCTTCGATGGATTAAAGAAAGAGTTAGAATGGGTGACTGTACTTATTTCAAATGAGGACAGTGATGATGACTGAGATTTGGGTGGTAACCCCATTGAAGTACGCGTTGGTGATGATGATACTCCGAGAACCTCCAATGATGTAAAGGGCACCTCATCCCCCGGGGATCTTCATAAGCATGTTTCTGCGCTCAAGGAAGCGGTGTTGAATATTGTTGCCTATATTAGAGAGAAAAGACTGAAGAAAAAGGAACAAGATGAGCGACAACATGAGAGAGGTAACTTCATTCAATAATTGATGTTGTTAATGATTTTTTCAGCTTTAAATATCAGTAACACTTTGTAATATGATGATACAGTGCATGTGGAACTTCGTGAATCGGAGAGGAATGAAGAAGGAGAAAAATGGAGCAAAATGGATGAGTTAGCCTCTATTGTGGCGGGAGAGGAAAAAGAAGAAGAAAAGAAGGATGAAGAAGAAGAAATGGAAGAAGATATGTGCCAAGAAGAAAGTTCACAAGAAGAAGCTGCAGATGTTGAGAAAAAAAGAGAAAAAGGTAAAGAAGCACCAGCCGAAGAAGCACCAGCTACTGCAGCTGATGAAATAGATGGTGTAGAAGGCGAGAATGAGAAGCAGTTGTAGCTACTGAGAAAAAAAGAGCTGAAGCTGACCAAAAAGATATGGTCATGGATATCGTAGGTGAAATGAATATTAACATTTGTGTTGATGAGGAAGATAGGGAAAAAGACGTTTGAATGCTAATATTGTTAATGTGTTGTTGAATGATCAGTAGTTAGGATCGGACAAATATTTTTTTTATTTAAAAGTATTAAAGTTTATGGATCTGTTGGTAGGATATTAGAAACATTCTTTTATTTTATGGTAGTTGTTATGATTCTGCACTGAATTTGTCTATGTCAAACTGATTAGTGGCATGTCCATTTGAATATGCAGGGTGTTGTCATAGGTGGTACAATATATGGTTAATGCCATAGAATGCATACTTAATCTTTCGTATACTGTATGCGTAGTCTATCATTACCATGCTGGTCAGTTTTAAGCCGACGTGTTGTTTGATCGACCATTATTCTACCAAAAATAGTATTAATATTATAGAAAAATAGAAATATTATTATTTATTCAATATCACTACATCCATGTTACACCTTTCCAAAGAACGAATACTGGCATTGTAACACAACATTATTTTTAGGCCATTCTCCCTTTCTTCGGTCAAAATTAATTTTTATTTTAGTTGATCCCTCTCTATTTTGGTGTCATGTAGCAACACATTAAAGTGATCCCTCTGTTCTTCGGCTTCTTTGAACAAAGTCATAAGAAAATCATTATTTTCTTCGCATTGTTGGAGCCTCTGTAGTAGTTTAAATTTTACCAAGCCTTCAAAATTTGATGTGTCGGGTCCCCGACTCAACGTTGATGGACTTGTTGGAGGTGATAGCTCATCAAGCCATTTAAAAAATGAGCATTCATCATTTTCCTAGAAAAAAATAATAATTACATAACGACTAACTTAAATTCATAAAAAAGACACACAGAGCTCACCTTCGCAATTGTACAATTATAAAATTTGCAACCTGGATTTGAGTCCGTGCGTGACGTCCTCAGAATAGCCGCATTCCCACAATGAAAAATTAGAGTATTTTTATAATTGGATGTTTGAGAGGCTTGAGACATTGTATAATTTTTAAAAACAAAACAAAGCGAATGAAATAAAATAATGAGGGATGATCGACCTTATATATAAAGTAAAAATGAAGTGTTGACACTGATGGATTATAAAAGTAGCCATTTATTATCGTTGGAGCAGTAATTTTTTTTTAAACTGGTGGTGACACTTAATAGACCGTCATAGATAATGACCTATGTTAGCCATCTATTTGTCTAGTCTACCGTAGACTTACACCTTCAGTAGTGTATCGATTGATCTTCTTCTTATGAGTAGAATATGGTGATTTATGTACTCATATATAGACCATTACTTGGATGGTGGAAGAAAATAATTAAATTAAAAATAATTTATATAGATAATCATATGTTTTGGGGCTGATGAAAGAAAATAATTAAATTAAAAGTGATTTAAATAGATAATCTTAAAATGTTGGTGACATTTATAGACTCCCATACTTGTTGACCCATGTCAAAATCATGCAAAAAATATACTTATGCTTTGAGGATCCATCGATTAGACTGGTCTGCCGTAGACTTACACCTTTAGATGTGCATCGATTGATATCATGAGTATGCGTAGACCACGTTGATCGATGTACACTGCCATAGACCGTCACTTGGATGTAGTTAAAAAAATGAATAAATAAATTAAAAATAAATGTAGTGTTGATTTCTACACACGTGAGTAAGTGTAAACAAGACACACAATCATATTAGAGCTTGTACAAAGTGAATTAAGGAGTGTGTGGATGGGTAGTTGTTGAATGTTCAATATGCTAAGAGTAATGTTTGTTAAAGCACAAGTATGTATTAAGGATATATATTGTATTTGATGACTACACATTCCACATACTCCTTCCACCACCACCCCTAAATCAAAATAGTTTATGGAATGGATAGTGGTTGAACAATCATCATCCTTAATACATATATATCCTTAATACATACTTGTTCTTTAACAAACACTACTCTTAGTATATTGAACATTCAACCACTACCCATCCACAGACTCCTTAATTCACTTTGTACAAGCTCTAATATGATTGTGTGTCTTGTTTACACTTACTCACATGTGTAGAAATCAACACTACATTTATTTTTAATTTATTTATTCATTTTTAACTACATCCAAGTGACGGTCTATGACAATGTACATCGATCAACGTGGTCTACGCATACTTATAATATTAATCGATGCACATCTAAAGTTGTAAGTCTACGGTAGACCAGTCTAATCGATGGATGACTTAAGTCACGATCTACTACGGTCTATTAAGTTTCACCACCAGTCTATAGACCAGACTAATCGATGGACCCTCAAGATTATCTATTTAAAACATTTTTATTTTAATTATTTTGTTCCACCAGCCCCCAAATACGTTATTATTTGTTTAAATTATTTTTAATTTAATTATTTTTTCCCACCAGCCCCAAAATATGTTATTGTCTGTTTAAATCATTTTTATTTTAATTATTTTGTTCCACCAATCTCAAAATATGTTATTGTTTATTTAAATTATTTTTAATTTAATTAATTTGTCCCACCAGCCCCAAAATATGTTATTGTCTGTTTTAATATAACCGGTGACGCATCGACTCACATGCTCTACAATCGACTACCACAAAAGGTCGATAAAAGACAGAGTATATGATTCATGATAGACTATATAGCACTTTTTATAGCAACTTGAAATTAATCAAGTCAAACTACAGTACTGTGAATTGAACGAGGCATACATATTTAAAAATTGTGTCTGTACATAAGAATAACCGCCTCAAGAAAAAAAAAGGATCATAAAAAAAATTGTAAACATAATGTTCAAACAGAAACTTGTTCATTAAACTGAATTGAAACTTACATTAAATTTGTTCATTGCATTACTTAATAAAATTTACAGCAAAAGGGGGAAAATGGAAGAAGCATTCTTCTAACAAAGTCCTACTGAGAAAACTTCTTCAATAATGAACAAAAAGAAAAATTAACAATATAAACAAAATAAAAAAGTAATCCAAATTATGGGAATGATGGGGGGTGATGTAGTCGTTGCCGTCCATTTTAAGACGCTCCAAAATTGCTCAGAGGAAACGAGCAATGCGTCGGAGCTCATGCTCCAAGTAACGAAGGTCTTCTCACAGGCTATAGAATAGTCTGTCAAAATCATTTTGAAGTAGAAAAAAATTGTAGTGACGAGGGGGAACTCGTCTGATTGGGCAAAGGGGGATTCTGCGACCAGGCATGATTTCTGAGGTTTTGGGGAAGAAGAAGAGGGTTTCTGACGTTTTGGATTTAGGGACAAGTGAAGGGTTATGTAGAAATCGGGACTGTGCTTATAGACCTATAGATGGCGTCCTTTCATATATCCAACCAATGGTCAGTCGACGCGTATGGAAATAGAAAACGCTTGGTTTGCGTATACCAGCGGTTTTTCTTGAGAATAGACGTGTTTGTAGCTTTTAATTAATTGGAAATAGAAAATAATGATTCAATGTATCTATTAGAGAGATATGGCGGTATAAATACCTACATAGCGTGTTTGATGATTAATCATATAACCAATATATATTATTTAATAGACCGTGTTAAAGATATACCATAGAATGCATGTAGTCTATCGTAGACAAAGTCTTAAGTCGATATCAACTGAACGTTAAATTATACTGAAATGCACATTTATACCCAAAAATAACATCTTTACAACTGAAGCAAAATAAAGCTATCTATGATTTATTGTCCATGCTACACGTGGTTCTTTTGTGCCTAGATTTCTTGGATATTGAACACCTATTCCTCCTTTTGGACTTGAACATCTCACCGACGCCCTTAGTGCGTTTGACTTTCTTCCTTTCGAGTTTGGGATCATAGGGGGTGGAGAAATTTTAGTGTCTACCAATTCTTGTGGATGGAGTACTCGTAGATGGAGTTTCCAGAACCTACGCCATCGCCATACTTTGCTCGCAAAGCTTCCATCGCATGTTCGCAAGACATTTTCACCAAGTCAAATTTCCGACAAGAACAACTCCTCTCCAAGAGATTGACCTTGGAAGTAACACCATTTTTGAAAACCATATACTGGTCGAGAACCCCGTTTGTATTAGTCACATACAAGGAATCACTCGCACTCTTGTTATCCCATAGGATCTTTTCCGCACACAGCACAAATATGTTCTTTTTATCATCCACATAGGCATACCGCTCTCTAAACTTTTCACCAAATTTTTTAGCAATTGAATTGAATATGTACAACACGGAGTACTCTCGTTCATCAATCAAAACCGAGTTGAGCGACTCAACGATGTTCGTGGTCATCACATCGCACCTATTATCCGAAAAGTGTGCTCTACTCTATTTTTCATAACCAAGAACCTTTTCAAGGACATATGCTGCCTCAGGGCAACTGTACTTCAATTCCTCAAAATTCTCTCTAAACTCATCAAAGGAATACGCCTTTGCCGCGGCGTAGAATAGATAAAGATATTCTCCTTAGTGGTGATTTATACGGAGATTTTCAGCGAGGTGCCTAATGCAAAGTCCGTGATGTGCACGACTTTATACACGGGACAAGGCGTTGGCGATGCTAATGTTCTTGTCGGAGATGACACATAGATCTGGTTCATCTTTTACGATAGACTTCAACTTCTGGAAGAAGAAGGTCCAAGAAGCATCATTCTCTTTATCGACGACACAAAAGGCAATTGGAAAGATGTGATTTTTGGTTTCCTGTGAAAGTGCACTCATCAACACGCCCCCGTACTTCCCATAAAAATGTGTGCCATCGACGACAATTACCTTTCTCATGTGGGCATATACCCGTATGCAAACTCCGAATGCTAAGAAGTAGTAAACGAACGACCCATCAATCTGGTTTACCATGATCGAGTAGGAAGACCCTGGATTCAACAACTCCACCATGTGGAAAACACCCGAAAAGCAAGCATATCCGTGCTCCGGTGTCCCGTGAATGATGTTCTTCATAATTACACTTCCTTTCCAATACATCTAGCAGCTTGCGCAGCAGTGCAACTCCTTGAACACAATCCTTTGAATTTCACTTATGCTTGGACCCTTACCATCCCAAAAATGATTTACGCATAGTGAAGGAATCAATTCGGATGACATTTTCTTGTGCTTGCAGGTGGCATGTTCAACACCACACGTGTGCACCCCAACATACTTGTATATGTAAAATCTATTCGAGGTTTCGTACTTCCTTTCCCGCAACAACCATCCACAACCAGGAGATATGCATTTTGCCTTCAATAATTTGGTGCAACTCTTCTCCATATGATAATCAAAATACTGCCTCACCGCTGCTTCATTTAGTAGAATTTTGAGTTGTTTCTTGTTGACAAATGTTTGATCACGATAGAAATTGGTTCCGTCGGAGAAGGAATATACTGGTTGGGATCCCGTTCCATAGTATTCTTCCGTATCTTGAGAATCTGATGAAACATCTTCCATATGCACACAGTCATCTTCCATATTCATGGGATGATCGCCATCACTCTCGTAATAATTTAAATCAACATCGACTGTCGGGCACCAAGGTGGGGAAGGTTTAACGCCCCGTAAAAATTTGTGCAATACATTGTCTCTTATTAGCATGGGCATGGAATGAGAAACTTGAAAATAATTCTAAGTTTCAAAAGACTTGGACTCATTTTCTTAGCTCGTAATCTTTGGGGATTTTATTTTCGACATTCCAGACCTCCATTTTTAGATTTTCTTATTGCGTTGCGATGGGACGAGGTCGTAGGATGTCCCGAGTGTGTTTCGGGATTTTTAGACGAGCTTAAGGAAATGTTTGGGTGTCAATTCCCGTAGCATCGGGCGATTAGCCCGTGCCACCCCCTAGATCGCCTGGCCTGGGAAGGAACCCGTGATAGGGCAGGCGACGCCTGGCCTAGGGTGGTGGTCTAGGGCACGCGACGCCTGGTGGATCTCCCCAGGACAATCTCTTCAGTTTTCTCGAATTATTAAGGGCATTTTGGGTATTTTTTATCCCCCTATCATCAACAACACGGGATTTAATCCCTAGAAAGCCAAAATAAAGTCTCATTCATCAAAATTGGTCAAGAACTTGTATAAGGGTTTCAAAATAAAAACCCACATAGCTCAAGATTCAATCTTGAGTTTTCAAAACAAATTGAAGAATCAAAATCCCCGCAACGTAGGCTTCAAGAAGCACCCACTAATTTCGTAAATAGAGGTATGTGGGGTTGCCCTAAATTTCATGGGCATGTTTCAAAAAGGAATTTACGCAAGACTTTAAATTTATACAAGTATATATATATTTTTACAAATTGGGGTTTTCAATTGATACAAATAACATGTTTGGTCTATGATTTTGAAAGAAATATTGAGATATCATGGGGTTGTTTGTTTGAATGTATTTAAATGGTTGAATTGTGAACATGTGACCTGAAATTTCAAAAGGGTGCAATGTACATGAGTTGTGAATTTTCTAAATTCTCCATGATAATGTTTATACCCCATATTATACTTGTGTTAAACCATTGAGAGCATGAGTTTTGAAATTGATATGACATTCCTCATAAATGATTAAACTTCTTAAATGATTGCATGTTTAGAACCATGGTGTATGTGTTTAATGGTGTGAAATTCATATATATGTGCATGTTGTAAATTGTATGAGAAGTTGGAAAGTTGATGTGATATTGATGACTTGCAAGTCGGGTATGACGATACCTTGTAGAGTATGACATGTGATTGATTAAAATGAGTTTAATGCATTGATTTTCTGAGATAGGTGGTTACCTGAAGAAAGCATGAGTCAAATAACTCTACATTGGAAACCGTGTTTGCCGACTCGGGAACTTCGTACCCTGCTATGTGATCTTGTGTACCTGATATTATGTCATCCCAAATTGGGACTATGGTTAAGAGCCCTGCTTTGTGATCTTGTGCACTACAATAATTGATTTGGTCGAGACACCCAGCTGTGTGATCTTGTGTGTCTTTCCCTCAACTGAGATTTGACGGATGGTGAAAATGTGAAATTTTAGGGTGTACCACCTAGCTCAGATGTTTTGCATTATTGTTGAAAAATCATTATACTATGCCCATGTATTTTTGAAATCATTTTGCAGTAATGTGCTTTACAACAACTCTCATTTATTTTATATAAAAATCTCTACTTTGTTGTGGATTACTCTGTGTACCAGTACTTTGTATTGACCCCCTTCCCTCCCAGGTTCAGAGGCACAGTCTAGGGATCCAGAAAATCAGTAGATTATTCAGACAGATTTGCAGAGACAAGTGGTGAGCCTTCTATATTCCGAAAGGCCTGATGTCTGGCAGTTTATTTATCATTTAATAGTTTTGGGTCTACTGGAGGCCTTGTCCCAGTTTTTCAGACAGTTGTTTGTTTTAGTCATGTAGTAGAGATTTCACAGACGGTTTTCAGATGTCGATAGATGTTGTGGGACATTATTTCCCATTATTGATTCCATTAGACTCATGATCATGTTTCCATAGTATTGTGTATCTTCCGTATTTCTTTTATCATATGAATTATGTGAATGATTACCAGATAGATAGGGGTGTTTTGGGCCTCCATGGTTTGGAATGCTAGTCACGGCCTGGGTCCCGGTTTGGGTCATGAAAAACTTGGTATCAGAGCACGGTTTATGGTCCCAGGGTGTCTGCAAAATCACGTCAGGAAGAGTCTTGTTTATGGGTGTGTAGCGCGCCACACTTATAAGCAGAAGGCTACTAGGAATTAAGGAAATGTATCCATTATTTGTGATTTAGTTCTTGCTTCAGAGTCAAGTCTGTTCCTAATATGTGATCTTTTGTCTTAAAGAAATAACAGTCATGCCTCTTCGTAGCAATACAAATCAGAGTGCTCAGAATGATAAAGCCTTTCCCTCTCATGGGATGAGGAAATGTAATAGAGCTCCCATTCCAGACCCTGTCCCTACTCCGGGAGTCCCTCCCGTCCCAACCAGTCCACCCCAGGCTCCACGGACCAATGTGAATCGTCCCTCGACTTCGCAGGGGAATATATCAAATGCAGAGTTTAGGCAATCTATTCACATTCTACCACAGTTGGTGGCTGCGTAGACCCAACGGTCAGAAGATACTGGATCTTCATCTATTACTTCTAAAGCTACACGGGTGAGCCAATTCGTGAGGATGAATCCTCACAAATTAACAGGTGCTAAAGTAGAAGAGGATCCGTAGGAATTTGTAGATGAAATGGAAAAGATCTTCAAAGTGATGCATGTAGATGAAGTAGAAAGGGTATAATTGGAAGCATACCAGCTGAATGATGTGGAGAATTAGTGGTACAACGATTGGGAAGATGCGAAGGGCGACAATACTGAGCCCTCAGTATGGAATGAGTTTGTAGATGCTTTCCTTGACCAGTTATTTCCTTTAGAGTTGCGGGAGGCAAAGGCTGAGGAGTTTATGAACCTTCAGTAGGTTAAGATGAGTGTTCAACAATATACTCTAAAGTTTAATCAGCTGGCCTGTTATGCTCCTAAGATGACGAGTAGTATGAGGACCCGAATGAGGAAGTTTGCATTCGGCCTTTCAGATGATCTGGTGCTCGAGTGTTAGGGAGCTATGCAGAACAAGGAGTTGGAATTTGCTAGGCTGACAGTTCATATGAAACAGGTAGAGGAGAAGAAGAAGAAGATTTCTGAATCTAGGAAGAAAGAAAGACAGGCAAAAAGAGCATGATCTGCCAACCAGGGTCATAGTCAGCCTCAAGTGGTAAGTTGGGAAATAAATAGCAGAAAAAAGAAGAATTAGGGTAATGCACAGTATGCTTCCAGTTCCCCAGCACCCAGACCACCAGAAGACAGACGATCTCAGAGTTTCCAGACTCATCATGGATCCAGATCCCGAGTTACTCAGTCGCAGGACAGTGTGGCCCATCATCGTCATACATATCCGCGGTGTGAGACTTGCAGAAATAATCATCCAGGGAGATGCTATTAAAAGGGGAGAAATTTTTATTCTTATGGCAAGGTGGGTCACCTTCAGAGAGATTACCCTTCTGTTAGAGGAAATATGGGGGGGAGGGGGGAGGAGGAGGGGCTAAGCCCCAAGCCGTCTCCACAGCTCCTCCTCTTAAGGGTGCCCCTTCAGCTGCCGGGAGCAGTCGTTACCGGTTATATACTTTGACTAACCTCCAGGAGGCGGAAGCTTTACCTGATGTTATCACCGGTATGTTATGAATCTTTTCCTATAATGTTTATGTATTGCTTGATCCCGAATCTACATTATCTTATATGACCCCTTATGTGGCTGTTGGTTTTGGATTTAAGCCCGAAGATATTGTAGAAACCTACACTTTTTCCACCCCTGTAGGTGATTCTGTTATTGCTAGAAGGGTGTATAAAAATTGTGTTATGTCTATTCTTAGCCGGGATACTGTGGCAGACATTATAGAACTTGATATGGTAGACTTTGATGCTATCCTCGGGATATACTGGATCTATTCGTGTTATGCCACACTTGATTGCAGAACCCGGAAGGTTGATTTTTCCTTCCCGAATGAGTCATCAATTGAGTGGACAGGGAATTCTGTGGCACCTAGAGGTCACTTTATATCTTATCTTAGAGCCCGAAAGCTCATCTCTAGAGTATGTATGTACCATCTAATTCGAGTAAAAGATTCCAGGGTTGAAAGTCTTCCTCTTCAGTCGGTCCCTGTAGTGAATGAGTTTCCAGAAGTCTTTCTTGAAGATCTCCCAGGGATACCAGCTGATGGGGAGATAGATTTTGGCATTGATGTGTTGCCAGACACTTGTCCTATTGCCATTCTTCCATATAGAATGGCTCTCGCAGAACTGAAAGAGTTAAAACAATAGCTCGCAGACCTCCTAGACAAAGGCTTTATTCGTCCTAGTGTTTCCCCATGAAGGATGTGTCCCTTCGTATGCGCATAGACTACCACCAGTTGAATAAGGTCACTATTAAAAACAAATATCCTCTTCCTAGGATCGATGATCCTTTTGACCATCTTTAAGGTACTAAGTGTTTTTCAAAAATAGACCTTCGTTCGGGCTATCATCAATTGAAGGTTAGGGAGTCATACATTCCAAAAACAGCCTTCCGAACCCGATATGGTCACTATGAGTTCTTAGTCATGTCCTTCGGGTTGACTAACGCCCCTGCAACCTTCATGGATCTTATGAATAGGGTGTTCCATCAGTTTCTAGATTCGTTCGTCATAGTGTTCATTGACGATAGTTTGATCTATTTCAAAAGTAAGGAAGACCATGCCAATCACCACCAAATTATCCTTCAGACCCTTAAGGATCATCAGTTATATGCTAATCTCTCTAAATTTGAATTCTGGCTGAATGCTATTGCCTTCTTGGGGCATATTGTATCTAGTGACGAGATTAGAGTGGATCCCCAAAAGATTGAGGCAGTGAGAAAATGGCCGAAACCCATGACTCCAACCGATATTCAGAGTTTCTTGGGTCTGGTGGGTTATTACAGAAGGTTCATAGAGAGTTTTCTTCCATAGATTCTCCGCTCACTAAATTGACTTAGAAAAAGGTGAAGATTATGTGGTCTGATTTGTGAGAAAATAGTTTTGAGAAGTTGAAAGATAAGCTGACTACTGTCCCTGTTTTGACTCTTCCTGAGGGTGTAGATGGTTTTGTGGTATACTGTGATGCATCCCGTGTGGGACTTATTTGTGTACTGATGCAACATGGTAAGGTGATACCTTATGCATCTAGGCAGTTAAAGGTACATGAGCTAAATTACCCCTCTCATGACTTGGAGTTAGCAGTCGTGGTGTTTGCACTTAGAATCTGGAGGGATTATCTTTATGGAGTGCATGTTGATATTTATACTGACCACAAAAGTTTGCAGTATGTTTTCTGGTAGAATGAATTGAACCTCAGGCAGAGGCGTTGGATGGAGATTTTGAAAGTCTATGATATGAGCCTGCATTACCATCCGAGAAAGGAAAATATTGTAGCCGACGCTCTCAGTAGGTTATCTATGGGCAGTTTTTTTCATTTTGAAGAGGGGAAGAGAGATATGGTGAAGGATATTCATCGCCTTGATAATATTGGAGTGCGACTCTTTGATTCCGAAGATGGAAGGGTGATTGTTCCTGGTTTAGCTAAGTCATCCTTTTGTGCTGAAGTTAAAGAGAAGTAGATTGAAGATCCTATCTTGATGCAAGTCAAGAAAGATGTGGGTCAACAAAAGGTAATGTTGTTTGAAATTGGTGGTGATGGTATTCTGAGATATCAGGGTAGGATGTGCATTCTGAATGTTGATGGACTGAATATGGAGTTGAATATGAGTTAGAGTTTCCTGCAAATTTGGGTTCTGTTCACCCGGTATTCCACATATCAATGTTGAAAAAGTGCATAGGAGACCATTCATTAGTATTGCCTGTTGAAGAAATCAAGGTGTCAGACTCCTTGTCTTATGCAGAAGAGGCTGTAGCAATCTTAGATCGTCAAGTGAGAAAATTGAGGAGCAAGGATAAAGCCTCAGTTAATGTGTTGTGGAGGAATCAGAATGTTGAAGAAGCTACTTAAGAATCCAAAGATGTCGTGCGAGTCAGATACCCAAACTTATTTGTACCGGTAAATGATGAGATGGAAGGTACAATTCTTGTTTTATTTCTTCTTTTCTATGTCCGAGTATACTTGAAATCGTGCGTGATTGTATTTCGTATCATCATTCGGGGACGAATGATCCCAAGGGGAGATAATGTAACGCCCCGTAAAAATTTGTGCAATACATTGTCTCTTATTAGCAAGGGCATGTAATGAGAAACTTGAAAATAATTCTAAGTGTCAAAAGACTTGGACTCATTTTCATAGCTTGTAATCTTTGGGGATTTTATTTTCGACCTTCCTGATCTCCATTTTTAGTTTCTTATTGCGTTGGGATGGGGCAAGGTCGTAGGACGTCCCGGGTGAGTTTCGGGATTTTTAGACGAGCTTAAGGGAACGTTTGGGTGTCAATTCGATAGCATCGGAAGATTAGCCCGCACTGCCCGCTGGATCGCCTGGCCTGGGAAGGAACCCGTGATAGGGCAGGCGACGCCTGGCCTAGGGTGGTGGTCTAGGGCACGCGACGCTTGGTGGATCTCCCTAGGACAATCTCTTCAGTTTTCTCGAATTATTGAGGGCATTTTGGGTATTTTTTATCCCCCTATCATCAACAACACGGGATTGAATCCCTAGAAAGCCAAAATAGAGTCTCATTCATCAAAATTGGTGAAGAACTTGTATAAGGGTTTCAAAATAAAAACCCACATAGCTCAAGATTCAATCTTGAGTTTTCAAAACAAATTGAAGAATCGAAATCCCCGCAACGTAGGCTTCAAGAAGCACCCACTAATTTCGTAAATAGAGGTACGTGGGTTGTGCTAAATTTTATGGGTGTGTTTTCAAAAAGGAATTTACGCAAGACTTTAAATTTATACAAGTATATATATGTTTTTACAAATGGGGGTTTTCAATTGATACAAATAACATGTTTTGATATATGATTTTGAAAGAAATATTGAGATATCATGGGGTTTTTTGTTTGAATGTATATAAATGGTTGAATTGTGAACATGTGACCTGAAATTTCAAAAGGGTGCGATGTACATGAGTTGTGAATTTTCTAAATTCCCCATGATATTGTTTATACCCCATATTATACTTATGTTAAACCATTGAGAGCATGAGTTTTGCAATTGATATGACATTACTCATAAATGATTAAACTTCATGAATGATTGCATGTTGAGAACCACGGTGTATGTGTTTAATGGTGTGAAAGTCATAAATATGTGCATGTTGTAAATGGTATGAGAAGTTGGAAAGTTAATGTGATATTGATGACTTGCAAGTCGAGTATGACGATACCCTGCAAATCATGACATGTGATTGATTAAAATGAGTTTAATTCATTAATTTTGTGAGATAGGTGGTTACCCAAAGAAAGCACGAGTCAAATGACTCTACGCTGGAAACCATGATTGCCGACTCGGGAACTTGGTACCCTGCTGTGTGATCTTGTGTACCTGATATTATGTCATCCCAAATTGGGCCTATGGTTAGGAAACCTGCTTTGTGATCTTGTGAACTACCATAATTGATTGGGTCGAGACACCCTACTCTGTGATCTTATGTGTCTTTCCGTCACTTATACTCTAATCTCGGCGACAACCAAGATTTAACAGTTGATGAAAATGTGAAATTGTAGGGTGTACCACCTAGCTCAGATGTGTTGCATGGTTGTTGGAAAATCATTATACTATGCCCATGTATTTTCAAAATAATTTTTCAGTAATGTGCTTTACAACAACTCTCATTTATTTTATATAAAAATCTATACTTTGTTGTGAATTACTCTACGTACCAGTACTTTGTATTGACCCCCTTCCCTCCCAGGTTTGGAGGCACAGTCTAGGGATCCAAAAAATCAGTAGATTATTCAGACAGATTTGCAAAGACAAGTTGTGAGCCTTCTATATTCCGTAAGGCCTAATATCTTATAGTTTATTTATCATTTAATAGTTTTGGGTCTACTGGGGCCTTGTCCCAGTTTTTCAGACAGTTGTTTATTTTAGTCATGTTGTAGAGATTTCGCATACGGTTTTCAGATGTCGATAGATGTTGTGGGACATTATTTCCCATTATTGATTTCATTAGACTCATGACCATGTTTCCGTAGTATTGTGTATCTTCCGCATTTCTTTTATCATATGAATTATGTGCATGATTACCAGATAGATAGGGTGGTTTGGTCCTTCATGGTTTTGAATGCTCGTCGCGGTCAGGGCCCCGGTTCGGGTCGTGACAATGGTGATGAATTCATCGATCCTTCAAAGGAACTGTTGACTATATTTATCCTTAAAATAGGCCTAAAGCCATCTGCATCAACATCCATCGTATAGAGGGACACACGTGCATAATTATTTATGATCGTAGGATTCACCTTTTCCCTCGAATGCATTTGATAAATAATCACCACGTTACTCGACGCACAATCTAGACCCCCGCTCTGCATTACGCTTGCAACTAATTCGTCGTGTGAACTATTGCGGCAAACTGCAATAGGCAGTGTCACCTTTGTAAAAGATCTCCATTTCCAATATCTGGGAGTATTCACCCATTCTCCCATGAAATCAGCTGAAACCAGAACAAATTCTGCAATAGACATCCTAGAATTAACTTTGGGTCGATGGTAGATTAAGCTTAGGGTCTATGTCGGGATGTATGCATGGTCGATGAATGATGATGATGGGTTGATGACTGCGTAAATATCCATACAGAAATTGGAAATTGCAAATAATGCTTCTAATCAAGGATCATTGGGTTTATGGAATAGAGAAATGAACTTGGAGTCGCCTCAGTTATTGTAATGTACTTCTAAAGAGTTTTTAATTGATGTGACTGATTTAAAGCTTTTTAACAATAGTGGAAACTGTGTTTGAGAAGATAACAATCTAATGGGGTAAAATGGATGTAGTGGACGAGTTTATGAGGTTTGTGGACTGATTTAGAGCTGATTGCCGGAAAATAACATCGGAATCAGAGCTTTTTTTGGAGTGAAAGAACCACCTTCTATTTTTAGATTTTGAATTTTTTTTGTTATATTTTTGGAAACCTAGATATTTTATAATGGTGGATGACGGAGTGGGTTGAAGTGTATTATTAAAAACTTGGGGATGAATTCGTTAAGTTGGAAATATTGGGTTAAAGTGTAGTATTAAAAAACTTGTGGGTGAATTTGTTGAGTTGTATAAGTTTGTGGTGATGTGGATTAAATGGGGTATTTGGCAATGTTTTCACAACTTTTTAATAAACCACTAAATAGTTTTCAAAAGAACCTTTTTGGACAACTTGCCCTTGTAACTTTATAAGATCTTGAAACTTAACTGTCACGGAGCGGAGATTTTCAATACGAAGCTGTTAGTGCATGAGAAGTTTTGATGATAGACAGATGAATGAAACATGTTGTGCAAAGCTGGTCCATACAAGTGAAATTGCTTCGGACATATGGAGTGCATATTATTACATAAAGATGTCACCACATGGATAAGCAAAGGATGTTCACACGGCTATATGAAGATAATTAGAGCAGTTAGAGTTTGAGTAGATCAAGAAGTCTACAAGGTAGAAGGATAAAGAAAAAGAGTCCTACTCAATTTAGAAGAAGGAGAGATGCTTACAACAAGGAGTGAGTTACTTGAAAGGGTCCTACAGAAGATACAAGTAAAGAAGAAAAATGACTGCATCTGAGGGACCATATATAGACGACAAGCTGCATTCAAATAACTCACTCATGCACTGATAAGAAAATCAACAATCATCAAAATCGTTCACCAACTTGAAGAAGAACGTAGTTCTTACATAGTATGTTTTAGACTGCTTGTAATAGGAATGTTCTTGAGTTGTAATGAGTAAATTGTTCTAGTCTCAGTATTCTATAAACTGAGTTAGGAATCACGTCTTCAAGTTAGGGAACTCGAAGACTTGGGAACACTTATCTTGGGAAGATTTGTGTTTTTGTAGTAATAGGAGTTAGAAGTTTTAATTTCTTGTTTACAAGAAGTCTTGTAATTGTGTTGATTGTTGAGGCTAAAAGTTATAGTGAAGATTGGGGTTAAATCCTATAGAGGTATAGGTCATGGTTTTTTACACCTTTTTAAGCCGGGTGTTTTCCACATAAAAATTACTGTGTTCAGTTTTTACTTCTCTGAACCACGTATACTTACTTGTTCCACAGATAGGCAATCAGTAGGGATCATACTCTAACAAGTGGTATCAAATCCAGTTATCTTTAATAAGGTTTGCACCTAAGATCAGATCATTATGATGAATTCCACACCTCCTACTGGTCACAGTGAAGGTCAATCCACTACTAGACCCCACTCTTTGATGGTACTCATTTCATTTGGTGGAAAGCCAGGATAGAGATGTTTATTCAAAGAGAAGACTATGAATTATGGGATAGGATTACTGAAGGTCCTACTATCCCTATGAAGACAGAAAATGGTGTGTAAGTCAAGAAAATAAGGAGTGAGTTTACTGTTGATGGTCTTTTGGCTTTAAAGAAAAATGCTAAGGCAAAGAATATCCTAGTTTGTGGTTTAGGACCTGCTGAATACAATAGAATATCTACCTGTACCACTGCTAAGCAAATATGGGATGACTTAGTAAATGCCCATGAAGGTACCTCTCAGGTAAGGAAATTTAGGATCTCTCTCCTTTTTACTGAATATGAAGCGTTTAAGATGAAGGAAAATGAATCCTTGCATGATATGATGACAAGAATTACTACTCTAACAAATGAGTTAACCTCCTTGGGAAAAGACATCACTGAAGAAGAAAAAGTAGAGAAGGTTCTGAGGGTGCTACCAAAGTCAAAATGGAATGTTAAAGTCACTGCAATCAGGGAAGCAAATAAGGATCTCACAGGTATGACTTTGGATGAACTAGTAGGGAATTTAAGAACCTATGAATTGGAAGTTGATGGAATTAAGGAACAGAAGGCTTCTGAAATAATATTGGCCTTGAAGGCTTCTGATAGTGATGAAGAGATTGAACTGGATAAGGAACAAATTGCCTTCATAATAAAAAACTTCAGCAAGTTTTTTAAGAAGAAGTAGGGAACAGGTAGCAAGAAGCATTCCAATGAAAATTCAAATGGATGTTACAAGTGTGGAAAGACTGATCATCAGATCAGAGAATGTACTATCTGGGAAATAGAATGGAGGAAGGAAAAAGTTGAAAAAGAACAAAAGGCCAGGAAAAAGGAAAAAAAAGAACATGCCATGATAGCTGCATGGGGATCTGACTCTAATAATGATAATGATGGAGTTGATGAGACAATATTTATGGCTTTTGGAGACTCAGACATTGAGGAAGAAGATGATGTTTTTGAGGTAAGTTTACTTGAACTAAAAGAAAAACTGCACTTTTTTCTAAAACTAAACTTGTTTCCTTGATGAGTGATTTAATTGAAAATTTCCATGAATTAACTTCTGATAGGGATGAATTTTTCAACAGTCTTGCAAGTCTTAAATTTGATTTCATTGACTTGAAAGTTTGCAAGAAAAATGTTGACAACGAAAATTGCACTCTCAAGAAACAAATTACACTGCTTGAGTCCTCAAATAATGATCTTACGTCTGAAATCCTTAGACTAACTATCACTGACCATGGGGAAAAGGCCATAAGTAATGAACAAGAAAATGTTGAACTTGAGTTAACTAAGTGAAAACAAGAATGCTATGACTTGACTGAAAAGATGGATAAGATGAGTCAAGAGATACCAAGATTAAAATTGGATCTAGAAAAGTCAAACAGATGGACAAATTCTTCAAGAATTGTTCATTCTCTTGGTAAATGAAATCACAAGAAAAAGTTGGCTTGGGTTTTTATAAAGAAACTGATAATCTTCAAGACTTATGCTATATTTGTGGAAATCTTGGACATCCTACTACTGAATGTCCTATGGCTTCTAAAAGCGGATATCGAAGTCTCAACCTGGCAACCAAACTTTCTCAGACCAAGAAAACAAGCACTAAAATTAGTCTGAGAAACAAGTCAGTCTACTTGCTTCCTGCTTGGACTAGAAGAAATTTAATTCATCCTTTTACTAACAAAACAGGACCCAAGCTTGTCTGGGTTCCTAAGTCTAACCATTGTTTTCTTGTGTAGGAGAAGGTGAAGGTAAACAAAAGGTACTGGTACCTAGATAGTGCTTGCTCAAGATATATAACTGGTGACAAGCAAAAGTTCCTTTCACTCTCCAAAATAGATGGTGGGGGAGTCTCTTTTGGAAATGGAAAAAGGGGAATCATAACTGGAGTTGGAAAAATTGGATCATCTGAGTCAAAAGTTGTGGAGGATGTTTATCTTGTGGAAGGACTGAAGGATAACCTACTAAGCATTTCACAATTGTGTGACAAAGGTAATAAAATAATTTTCACTGCTGCAGGTGTTAAAGTCAAAAGGATGGACACCAAAGAAATTGTGCTTACTGCAAGGAGATACAGGAATGTATACAAAGCAGACATAATGGCAATACCAGGACCTGAGTTGACTTGTCTAAGTGAAATAGAAACTGATCCCCTCTTTTGGCACAGAAGACTTGGACATGCAAGTCTGAAATAACTGAACATACTTTCCTCCAAAGACATGGTATTGGGACTACCCATGACCAAGTTTAAGGAAGAAAAGTTATGTAGTGCATGTGTAAGGGGGAAGCAGGTAAAATCCTCTTTCAAGTCAAACAACCATGTTAGCACTACCAAATGTCTTGACCTGGTTCATATGGATTTGTGTGGACCAATGAGACAACAAAGCAGAGGTGGGAAAAGGTATATTTTTGTAATTTTTGATGATTATTCCAGGTTCACCTGGACTTTGTTTCTAGCCTCTAAAGAAGATGCCTTTGATGTCTTTGAAATCTTCATTAAGAAAATAGAAAAAAAACTGGGCACTTCATTAGTTTCCATAAGGTCTGACCATGGAACAAAATTTGAGAATGCAAAATTCTTAGATTTTTGTTCATCAAATGGAATAGTTCATAACTTCTCAGCTCCTACAATTCCACAACAAAATGGAGTGGTGGAATGGAAGAACAGAACCTTGGAAGATATGGCAAGAACAATGATGCTTGCTGCAAATGTTGCCAAAACCTATGGGCTGAGGCAATAAGTACTGCAACATATATCACAAACAGATGCATAATCAGACCATTGTTAGAAAAGACTCCCTATGAATTACTAAAAGGTAGAAAGCCTAACATTTCTGACTTTAGAACTTTTGGTTGCAAATATTTCATACATAATAATGGTAAGGATAATTTGGGAAAATTTGATGCCAAAAGTTATGAGGGAATCTTTTTAGGTTATACACTTCATAGTAAGGATTACAGAGTTTTAAACAACCGAACTAAGTGTGTTGAAGAAAGCATGCATGTGATTTTTGATGAGTTTTGTGTTAAGACTAACCTGCAGGAAGAAAGCGACACTGAGGAACAGGTTACACAACATGTTCCATCGACTAAAGCAGTCAAACTTGGGGGCACTTTCATAGGGGGAACTGAAGCTGAAGGCACAGTGTTAGGGGGAACTGATCCACCAACTGCTTCATATCAGAACATTAGCAGTGATCCAAACAACTCACTAGGCTTGATCTCAAAAGGATACAAGTATCAAGGTTCGCACCCCATTGAGAATGTACTTACTGATCTCACTTATGGAATCACCACTAGATCTGGATTGAGAAGTATGTGTACATTCAAGGCATTCCTACCAGAAATAGAGCTAAAGAAAGTAAGTGAAGCATTTTTTTGATATTGATTGGATCATAGCCATGCAGGATGAATTGAATCAGTTTGAGAGAAGCAAAGTATGACATTTAGTTCCTCTTCCAAAAGATAGATTAGTCATTGGGACTAAATGGGTGTACAAAAATAAAGTTGATGAGCATGGAACAGTCATAAGAAACAAGGCAAGACTGGTGGTTCAAGGATACAACCAAGAAGAAAGAATTGACTTTGATGAGACTTTTGCTCCTGTAGCAATACTTGAAGCCATAAGATTGTTGGTTGCTTTTGCCTCTTACATGGAGTTTATTTTGTACCAGATGGAGGTGAAGAGTGCATTCCTAAATGGCATTCTCAAAGAAAAGGTTTATGTGAAGCAACCTCGAGGATTTGAAAGCACATAGTTACAAGATCATGTGTACAAGCTGGATAAGGCTTTGTATGGGTTGAAACAAGCACCAAGGGCCTGGTATGAGAGATTATCAATGTTTCTGCTGGAGCATGGACACACCAGAGGTAAAATTGACAATACCTTTTTCTTAAAAACTAATGGAATGTATTTGTTAGTTTTGTAGGTGTATGTGGATAACATTATTTTTGGCTCAACCAACATGAATATGACTCATTACTTTGCTAAACTCATGAGTTGTGAGTTTGAAATGAGCATGATAGGGGAGTTGAATTACTTCCTGGGTCTTCAAATAAAATAGTCAACATAAGGAACAATGATCCATCAACAAAAGTATGTCAAAGAGCTTCTCAAGAAATTATCCACGGAGGAAACTAAAGAAATAAGTACTCCCATTGCCAGTGCCACAAAACTTGATCTGGATGAAACAAGTTCTGATGTAGAACAAAAACTGTATAGAGGTATGATAGGGTCCTTATTGTATCTCACAGCAAGCAAACCTGATATTGTGTTTAGTGTAGGACTGTGTGCAAGGTTTCAAGCTAATCCAAAAGAATCCCATCTGAAGTCTGTAAAAAGAATCTTCAGATATTTGAAAGGAACTAGTGATCTTGGGTTGTGGTATTCCAAAGGTAGTAACTTTAATTTGGTAGGCTACTCTGATACTAATTATGCAGGATATTTGGTGGACAGGAAAAGCACTACAGATATGGCACACTTCTTAGGATCATGTTTGATTACCTGGTCCACAAAGAAGTAAAATTCAGTAGCTTTGTCTACTGATGATGCTGAATACGTTGCTGCTGGGTCATGCTGTGCTCAATTATTATGGATAAAACAACAACTTCTGGATTTTGGGATAGATATAGGTTGTGTTCCCATCTTTTGTGATAACACAAGTTCTATAAACATAGCCAAAAATCCTATCCAACATAAAAGAACTAAGTATATTGATATCTGTCATCACTTCCTTCGAGACAATGTTGAAAAAAGAAATATATCAATTATGTTTTGTTCAACTGAGGAACAAATTGCTGACATATTCACTAAGGCTTTGAGTAGGGAACACTTTGAAAAAAATAGGTTAGCATTGGGGATGATTAAAATTGTATAAATCTCTTTCAATGATTGACTAGAATATGCTATACCTGAGTGATTGTTGATTAATTCAGTCTTACACATTTAGTTGTGTGTCCTAATTTCAAGATTTAAAGCAATGTGATATATCTATGTGTTGTTTTTTTAGATAGATGGATCATCAAGGAAAGAGTGGTCATGGACTAATCAAACACAGGTATGATTATTGTTTTCCATAGTAGCATTAAGAGAAACAGGTCATCTACATGGTTCTTTCTATAATGATTAAAATCGCCAAAACCCAGCAGTCATCTTCTTCAAAAGGATGCCAGACCTTTCCCATCTGTACTGAACCTCTACATCAGCACGTTTCTCCAAAATCACAGTCCCTTGATCTTTCAACTTCCTTCTCACTCTTCTTAAATGCGCCTCTTGTGTTCTCTCGTATCTCTACTTCTCCTTCAACCTCTGAAGCTTCACCATACTATGACATCTTCCTCCTCTCCTCCTTCTTCCAT
The DNA here is from genome assembly GCA_030864215.1 of Capsicum pubescens. NCBI lineage: Eukaryota > Viridiplantae > Streptophyta > Magnoliopsida > Solanales > Solanaceae > Capsicum > Capsicum pubescens. The sequence goes on from CM061549.1 coordinate 294,499,355, forward strand.
GAAATCTGACATTAATTCTTCTACACAACTTATTCTCCACCAAACATCAATTTACCCTCACTTATCCAACCCCAAATCTTTCCCAACCTATCTGATTTCCCATTCTTCAAGACCTTACCACACCCCTTCTCTCACTCTTCCTTCAAGCCCTCACTCTTTCCAAAACCCTTACCACTATCAGTAGATCCTCTTCAAATCCTTGATCGAGATGACATTCCAATTTCTAACCTTATTCCTAGACGGTCAAGATCGACTCTGAAAAAAAAACTGTTAAGAATTTGTGCCCTACTAATTTTCTTATTTTCGCCTAACTTTTTCTTATCGATGGAACGTGTTGCCTGACGTGTTCCACTGACGTGTTTCAATGAAGCACTAAATAAAAATTAAAGAACATAATGATTTTTACGTGGAAAACACTCGGCTCAAAAGGTGTAAATAACCACGACCTGCACCTCTACAGGATTTAACCCCAACTTCACTATAAAACTCTGAGCCTAAAAAACGACTGATTACAAAACTCTTGTAACCAACAAATAGGAATTATAAACTCTAATTCCTATAACTCAAAAACTAGGAATTGTAAACTCTAATCCCTATAACTCAATAACTAGGAATTATAAACTCTAATTCCTAACTACACACACACTTCCCAAGGTATGTGTTCCCAAAGTCTCTGAGTTTTCCCCAACTCGAAGACTAGCTAATAATTCAATTTATAACACACTGAAACTAATATTACATGAACATCTCAAACAAAATGATCAACTCTAAAAATCAAAGCCAAAACTCTTAGCTGGATTCTGTACTGAGGACTAGGTTCTTCAACGTCTTTCTTCAGTGATTGAGTAGCACTTTGTGAAGTCAATCTGTCGATTGAGTTTTTCTTCTTTTTTAAGTGCGTGTATTATTCAGGCTGCTGCATCTTCTATTTAAGCACATCTCTCCAAAGATTCATTCTTTATTTCAAAATCCTCCTCTAATCAAAACTCTCATTGCATAGAGTTTTACTTCAAGTGAGACTCTTTCTTCAATTCCAACTCTTGTCTCCTTGGTGTTGTAGTCAAATTCCAATTCTTTAAATCAGCACATAGTAATTTATTAGAATCTTTTTCCTCCCACACATAGGACTCCTTTTTCAACTCAACTTTTTTCCCTTATCATCAAGTGTTTGAATCAAATTCAACTTGTTTTATTCCCCATGTGATTAGTAAGTTGAAGTTTCCAGTTGCATTGAATTAACTCATATCAACTTGTTTCATTCATATTGTCATTCATCAAAACTTCAAGGTTCCAACAAATTCCCCCTTTTTTATGATGACAATCCTCTTGTCTTTGTGTATTCAAATATCCTCACCTTGAGGCACTAAAGTATAAAACACTAGAATGAAACAAGTTAGTCAATGGGTTATAAACATTACACAACCCTATTATCTTCCTCTTTTGGCATCATCAAAAAACCATTTCAATGTAATAATATACTAGCCAAAGTGATTCGTTATGCTATTCATGGCCATTGGGGCTATCACAAAAACAATCAGACAAAGACTTTAGCCAACCTAGTAATGTATTAAAGAGAGCAAAAATATGAGACAATTTAGCAAAGATAACCATTCCATTTAACTGACAGAGCATGTTCCACATTAAACCTAAGCTAGTACTGAACAAAGAAAAACAACTGAGCATTAAAAAATATGATATAAAAGTGGGACATGGCTAAGGATACAAATAGTGAGGAGCTGATGAGAAAGGTGAAATAGGTGGTATCAATTGTGTCCATTGAGGAATGACTTCAACATTTTCATTCCTCTATCAATCAAGGTCAAGTTTCAAAGTCATAATCCTAGCCTTAAGTACCTCTTATTCCACTTCATGAATATCTTGTGAAGCTTCTAGTTCAGATTTGTTTTTCAGCTAAATACATTTTTTTTCTTTTTTGGTAAATGAGTGTTACCCCTCCTTACCGAAACAGGTAGAGTAACACAGTTTATCTGTAGAAGAACATCTATTGTTGTTTTATATGTCAAACCTGAACTTGGACAGAGAAGTCCCTAAAAAAAATAACCAATTAGGAACTAAAAAGGAGATCATATCCCTTTTCATTTCTCAAAAAACTTATGCTGCATGTGATTGATCATCAAGCTTGGAAAAACCATAGTACACAACTGATATTTTGGTTGAGAAAGAAGAAGTAATTTTTGGTGTAGGATTAACATATTTGTGCACAACCATTTGGAGAGAATCAAATAAAGTTTGGTCAACCAATTCGTCAGCTTTATAAGACAAGGAGAGGATGAAGTGCGTGGAATTGAATAGGTGTGCTCAACTGTTTCAACTTAGACAGCCTATGCTTATGTCAGCGTAGAACATACCTTCTAAGAAGAACTTTGTGGTCACAATTGCTTGCTTGTACCTATTTTTCTGCACAATCTAATACAAAATTAGGTTAGGAAAGTCAAAAATCTGGAATTGGGACACAACTAAATGTGCAAGACTGAATAGAATAACTTTTTAGCTAATAAGATAAAGAAAATGGTTATTCTAGTCAATCATTGAGGGAAGTTCATGCAATTTTAATCATCCCCAAGTCTAACCTATTCCATTCAAAATGCTATCTACATAGTGCCTTTGATGCTTCTTCACTCAATTAAGTAACCCATATAGTCATCATTTTTACAGCCCTCAAGAGTGAAATTGCTTTTTCTTTAGATACCATAGTCACAAGCCATTGATTTGTTGTTCCCCCTGTCGATATGATCTCAGTAATGGAACAGGTGGTACAACATGTTTCTGTGCATGATCATCAGCTTCACTGTCCTCCTCTTAACTTCTCTGTTTCTTACATTAGTCTATAAGGATTCATACGAACCACGTCAAGCACTTGGTCGTACTTATATGATTCTTTGTTTAAAAGGAGGATTTCCTTTGCTTCCCCCTTACATTAGCACTACAAATTTGGTCATCTTTTAAATACATTTGTTTTAGTTCTTCCCATCTTTCCAACTCCAGCAATGGTGTTTTTTTTTCATCTCCAAAATATTCATTCCCCCTTTAATGTGGTGAGTGAAATAACCTTTATTTTCTTCCAGTCTTTTGCTTTGAGCATTCTTTATTCATGTACACATTTTTCTTTCCTCCTTTCACTCCCACCTGCAAAACAAATTAGGGGTTAACTTTAGGCACCCAGACAAGCTTGGGTCCTTTCTTATGAGTAAATGGATGAATCAGATTTCTTCTTGCCCATGCAGGCAACAGGTTATGTGACCTATTTCTCTGACCAGGTTTACTTATCCTTTTCTTGGTCTGAGATAGTTTATTTGCTAGATTTAGACTGCTATATCTACTTTTGGAAGCTACTGGGAATTCAGTGGTTGGATGTCCAAGGTTACCACAAATATAACATAAATCTTTAGGAACATCAAAATTTTTGTGGAATCCTAATCCTGTCTTTTCACTGTAATTTCTTTCCCCCAATTTGCGAACAATTCTTGAGGAGTTTGTCCACTTATTTTCCCTTTCAAGATCAAGTTTTAGTTTAGAAACTTCTTGACTCAACTTATTAATTTTTCCAGTTAGATCATGACATTCTTGTTTGTATCTAACTAGATCAAGTTTAGCATTTTCTTGATCTTTACCCATGGCCCTTTTTCCCTTTTCAGAGAGAGTCAATTTTTGAACTTCAGACTTAAGATCATTGTTTGATGAATAAAGTTGCTCAACCTGTTTCTTGAGAGTGCAGCTTTCCTATTCGACAATGTTCTTGCAAGTTTCTAAATCAATAAAATCAAATTTGATGCTTGCAAGACTGTTGAACAGCTCATCCCTATCAGATGTTGATTCTTGGAAGTCATCAATTAGTGCACTCATCAATGAAATAAGTTTTGTTTTAGAAAAAAAATGCAAATTTTCTATAAGTTCAAGTATACTTACCTCAGAAGCATCATCTTCTTCCTCCAAGTCTGAATCTCCAAGAGCCATGAGTGCTGCTTCATCAACTTCATCATCATCTGAGTCAAATCCCCAAGCTGCTACGATTTCATATTCTTCCCTCTTTTTGGTTTTTTCTTTCAATTCCTTTTCAGCCATTTCCTTTCTCCATCCTATTTCCCAGACTGGACAATCTTTGATCATGTGATCTATATTCTCATAATTGAAGCAACCACCTTGAGACTTATCATTGGAACAACACCTTCTATTGTTTCTTTCTTATTCTGACGCTTGTCTTTCTTAAATTGTTTTTTAAAGTTCTTGACAAGCTTTTTATCATCCATATCTTATTCTTCTTTGTCAAACACCTTTAATGCTGATGAATTATCCAAGGTTCCCTCATTCTTTTTGAAGTTCTCCATATTCTTCTCATATCTATCCACAAGAGTATGCCAAATTTATTTTGCGGAGGTACAACCTGAGATCCTATTGTATTCATCTATTCCAAGTCCACAAGTAATAATATACTTGGTTTTAGCATTCTTTCCAAGCATCTTAAAGTCAGCCTCATCATACTCGTTCTTTTCCTTTAATACTTCTTTCTTTTCAACATCCTTCTTCATGGGGTATTGAGGTCCATCAATAATTATATTCCATAGTTCGTAGTCCACAGCCTGAAGGAAATCTTTCATCCTTTCTTTCCATCCTAAGTAGTATTGTCTCTTGAACAACGGAGGCCTATTGATGTCTTGTCCTTCGTAGTATCAAGTAAGTTGTGTAGAATTCATCTTGGATCTTATCTTAAGGTGTTAACCTTCACAAGATAACCCTCTCTGATACAACTTGTTAAGAATTCGTGCCCTACTAATTTTCTTATTTTCGCTTAACTTTTGCTTATCGATGGAACGTGTTGCCTGACGTGTTCCACTGACGTATATCAAGGAAGCACTAAATAGAAAGTAAAGAACACAATAATTTTTACGTGGAAAACACCCGTCTCAAAAGGTGTAAAAAACCACGACCTGCACCACTACAGGATTTAACCCCAACTTCACTAAAAAACTCTGAGCCTCAACAACAATTGATTACAAAACACTTGTAACCAACAAATAGGAAATATAAACTCTAATTCCTATAACTCAACAACCAGGAATTGTAAACTCTAATCCCTATAACTCAATAACTAGGAATTATAAACTCTAATTCCTATCTACACACAAACCTCCCAAGGTATGTGTTCCCAAAGTCTCTGAGTTTTCCTCAACTCGAAGAGTAGCTCCTAATTCAGTTTATAAAATACTGAAACTAATATTACATTAATAGTTCAAACACAATGAACAACTCTAAAAATCAACGCTAAAACTCTTAGATGGATTCTGTACTGAGGACCAGGTTCTTTAACGTGTTTCTTTAGTGATTGAGTAGCACTTTGTGAAGTCAATCTGTCGATTGAGTTTTTCTACTTTTTTTAGTGCGTGTATTATTCAGGCTGCTGCATCTTCTATTTAAGCACATCTCTCCAAAGATTCATTCTTTATTTCAAACTCCTCCTCTAATCAAAACTCTCATGCATAGAGTTTTACTTCAAGTGAGACTCCTTCTTCAATTCCAACTCTTGTCTCCTTGGTGTTGTAGTCAAATTCCAATTCTTTAAATCAGCACATATTAATTTATTAGAATCTTTCTCCTCCCACACATAGGACTCCTTTTTCAACTCAACTTGTTTTCCCTTATCATCAAGTGTTTGAATAAAATTCAACTTGTTTTATTCCCCATGTGATCAGTAAGTTGAAGTTTCCAGTTGCATTGAATTAACTCATATCAACTTGTTTCATTCATATTGTCATTCATCAAAACTTCAAGGTTCCAACAAAACCCCTCGTTTGTCTCCATTGATGTCGATGATGATACTCCTGAACACTCTTCTCCCATCATCCCTTCATCTCGAAATCCACATATTCGGAGAAGGAAATAACAGGAAGATGCTTGTTTGGAAGAGGCACTTAGGGCAAGTAAAAAGAAATGAGTCATGCCTAATGTTTCTCCTCCCCCATGTGATTTCTCTCCTGACATTCTTATTCCCTCAAAGAGAAAGCTGAAGCAGAAACATACCATAGCTAAAATATCAAAACCATATCTCTCTCGTAAAATGTCCCCCCTCCCACTCCTAAAGCGTCCTCATCTTCAAAATCCACTGTCAAAGTCTCTACTGACAAAGTCTCTACTGGAAAAACCTCTACTCCTTCTAAAGATTCTCCAAAATCGTGTCACTTCCGAAGAAACGGGTCTCCACACCTGGTCCTTCTGTCTCATATGACTCAGATTCAGACTATCTTCCTGACACTTCTTCTGTGCCTCCTGATGATTCTGATGTTGATATTAATATTGATACTCCTGCTGATAAAGCTTCTCAGCTAGACTATATTCTGTATTTTCAGAAATGAAAGATGCTTAGAGGTAGGGTTGTCACTGGTTTAAGGGGTCCTGATATGGAAACTTTGGTATCCAAATTGGGGGCTCAGGGGTGGTCATCCTTGCTTCTGCAAGGTAATCATCAAAGAAGATTTGGAAAAGATAAAGTGTATGAATTTTATACACATGGAGTTGCGATTGGGGAGATGATCTCAACCTCTGTTCATGGAAAACTCATCAATCTTTATCCTGCTGATTTGGGTAGAATTCTAAGTGTTCCTACCGGAGTTTGGGGTCACTATGTCGAAGGATCTTGGCCTCCTCTAGACAATTTTCCATCCGCCCTTGATATCTGTAGAATTTTTTTTGGAAATCCTCTCCTTCCTTCTCATCGTAGGGTGATGAAAAATGAGATGTCTTCTCTCTATCAGTTGTATTTTAATGTGGTCCAAAAAATTATCTTACCCATGCAGGAGAGGCGCACAGTTGTAAGCTTTCTTGATCTTACCTTAATGGAACTATTGGATTCTGAGATTCCAATGGACCTTCCCCAACTCATCATTATGCATATGCAAAGGGTACTCGTCAAAGATTAAAATGGTCATGCTCTTCCCTATCACTTCTGGCTTTCCCCTGTGTTTGATGATTTTCATGTCTTTGTCAAGGTGTGGTCCTTACAGATAACTAAGGATGTGATTGGACAAGTGAACCATGCTATGTTACCTGCTGCTATGAGACATGCAGACAACCCTATACACAAGTTGCGAAATGCCTTAGAGGCAAAGCAGGGTGAGCTGGAGGTTGCACAGGATGCATTGGAGGTTGCCCAGTCTATTCATGAAGATGAAAAGAGGGATCTTAAAGCTGAAATTGCTTCCCTCACAGCCACTTTGGAGAAGGAAAGAACTGAAAATGCTGCTATTATTCGATCGTTGACCTCTTTTATCTCCTCTACCTCCTCAAAATAAACTCTTCCTTCGTCCCTTAGTTTTTTTTTCTTTCTTCTTTGCTGCTTCTTGGCCCAACTTGATTCTCTTTTTGGTCTTACTGGATAATGATAATTGTATCTATTTTTGTGTGTGAAATGGATGTTTTTTCCCTCACTTGATCTACTTCTTTTTAATTCGATGCTTGGCTATCTCTTGCTCTGACTCTTGCTTGTTTTAGTGATAGCCCCAGTGGCCATGGATTATTACACAGTTTTTAACTTATTAGCTCATCTTTTCGATGATGTCAAAAGGGGGAAGTATAAATTATACAATGCTTATAACTCAACTGATCTAACCTGTTTAATTCTACTGTGATCCTTTTATTTAATTTCTTATTGAGTATGTCAGGTTCTTTGTAATACTTTACTAATAAGTTTGTCATCATCAAAAAAGGGGAATTTGGTAGGGAATGAGAAGTTTTGATGATAGACAGATGAATAAAACATGTTGTGCAATGCTGATCCATACAAGTGAAACTGCTTCGGACATATGAAGTGCATATTATTACATAAAGCTTTCAACACATGGATAAGCAAAGAATGTTCACACAGCTATATGAAGATAATTGGAGCAGTTAAAGTTTGAGTATATCAAGAAATCTACAAGGCAGAAGGATAAAGCAAAAGAGTCCTACTCAACTTAGAAGAACGAAAGATGGTTACAACAAGGAGTGAGTTACTTGAAAGAGTCTTACAGAAGATACAAGTAAATAAGAAAAAGGACTGCATCTGAGGGAGCATATATAGATGACAAGCTGCATTCAAATAACTCACTCATGCACTGATAAGAAAATCAACAATCAGCAAAATCGTTCACCAACTTGAAGAAGAACCTAGTTCTTACTTAGTATGTTTTAGACTTCTTGTAATAGGAAGGTTCTTGAGTTGTAATGAGTAATTTGTTCCAGTCTCAGTATTCTATAAATTGAGTTAGGAATCACGTCTTCAAGTTAGGGAACTCGAAGACTTGGGAACACTTATCTTGGGAAGATTTGTGATTTTGTAGTAATAGGAGTTAGAAGTTTTAATTCCTTGTTTACAAGAAGTCTTGTAATTGTGTTGATTGTTGAGGCTCAAAGTTATAGTGAAGATTGGGGTTAAATCCTATAGAGGTACAGGTCGTGTTTTTTTACACCTTTTTGAGCCAGGTGTTTTCCACATAAAATTACGGTGTTCAGTTTTTACTTCTATGAACCACGTATACTTACTTGTTACACAGATAGGAAATCAGTAGGGATCATACTCTAACAGAAGCTTCAAAATATAAAGAAGGAAACACGTGAACTAGCCGAAGGGCATTCACCATCTATTATATAAAAAGGGAAACCCGGTTCCCAAAGACTACCGCTATGCGCGGTGTCCGGGGAAGGGCCCCACCACAAAGGTGTATCGTACACAACCTTACCTTGCATTTCTGCCAGAGGCTATTTCCAAGGCTTGAACCCGTGACCTCCTAGTCACATGACAACAACTTTACCAGTTACTCCAAGGCTCCCCTTCACACCGTCTATTATATATACAATAAAAAAAATAAAATTTAACCATATATCAATAGTGTAATTTTCCATTGAAAGGGATTCGAGTGAACCCTAGCGAAAAGGTAATAATAGTTTTACAGCAAATGGACTGCAATAAAATTTCAAAACTTAGACCCATAACTAAAGCTTAAATTATAGATCTACATGTATATAATACCTACTAGCTAATATACGTCTTAGATATTAATTTTAGCAACATTATCAAATATTATTATGGTAATCATATAGTAGATTACAAGGATGTAGCATCATTGAAATAAAAATAGAAAAACAAAATAACAGCAATCTCAATAATATAAATTTGAACTTTCTAGAGTTTTCAACGATATAACTATTAGTAATAACTTAGGATGCTTCAACTATGATTTTGAGTTTTGTTTTGAACTTCATATCCCAAACTTAGCTTAGCTTAGCTATTGATTCAAACTAGAGGATGAAGCTTATCTTCTTTTTCCAATTGATTCAAACGATTCTGCAAATCAGAACCAATCATATTCAACCAACCTTCAAGTTGGGTCAGTTCCTCTGCGTTGAGGTCCTCAATAGTTTTCATCAGTTCATCACACACATTTTTTTGAAAAAATTCAGCATCTTTCATGGTATCAAGTTCTTCAAGCCTGCTATTGAGTCGTTTCACTCTATCTAGAGCATGAGCTGCAACAAGTTGAGTACTTTCCCTTAATTGCATATCAGGATTACTGAAAACGAGAAATGACTACATCAATTGTAGGGTGAAAAAATGAGAAAAGCTTACCATTCCGATATCAACACCGCATTCTCTAATGAGTTCGCTAGCCTTTTTGTATAAACCTGAAAAACGCTTTGAAAAGCTAGAATATAGATCAACTTGCTTTTCAATCTTTTTCATTGGTATCTTTTGACGCCCTTTACCCTGCTTGTTCTCCATGGATAATTTTTTGAAAAAAAAGGATAAAAGATCACTGATGAAATATTTTATGAGAAATGGTACTCACAAGAAGAGATATCATAACCAATTTATATACATGAAGAATTTAATCAAATTAAATTTCTATCCATATAGATAATGGAAAACAATCTTTTCACCATAGTCAAAATAGGAAATGCCATCAATTTTATGCTCAAAACATTTTTTTACATCAAACCACATCAATGAAATCTAGAATTTTAATTTAAATTAGTAAATATTTTACTATATATACTCATGAAACTTATCAAGTTGGAAATAACAAATATGACTATAATTAACCTGAAATAGAGAAATAATAAATATAATATTCACCCTAAAATATAAAAATATGCAATCAATTTTATGGGGAAAATATATTTTGCATGTCAACCATATCTATGAAATCTAAAATTTTAGTTTAAATTAGTAAATATTTTACTATATATACTCATGAAATTTATCAAGTTGAAAATAGTAAATATGACTATAATTAACCTGATGTAGAAAAACATGATAAATATAGTATCCAACCTAAAATATATATAAATATATCTTAATGTGCTTATTGAAATTTATCAAGTCTGGGTACGTTGTTGTTCGAACACGCTTAATATGCGTGTTGAAATAACTGTGGATTAATTTAAAAAGTAAACAATATTTTTTGAGGAAATTATTTAAAATACATTAACAAAATGAGAAAATAAAAAGTTAACTTGAATAGGTCATTAATTACACAAATACACAACTTATGTTTTCAATATTATAAAAAGTCCCAACTCCCTAAACATATTACAAAAATCCCAACATATACACAGAATGCTATGTGCATGTCGGCTATGTTATGTATATTAATAGGGAGAGAAAGTAAAGTAATTAAAAAGGTGAGAGAGTGCAATTACTTCTAAAAGGATTAGTATTTATGTTATTTATACTTATTTAAATGTATCCCCAATTCACTAATTTTACCTGACATAATTTTTCTAACGTCAATATATAAACGGCGAAAAGTTTTTTCTTTCTTTTTTTTTTTGATTAAAAGATGATTCATTAGTAATAGTAATATTGCTTAGCGTTGTACATAATAGGGAGCTTGTTCCATACTGGAACTACTACTATTTACATAATTACTACTTCTTACATAATTACTAGTGCTTACATAGTGTTTTGAGCAACTATCAGTAGTACTACATATTATATTGACATCAGGCACACACTGCCTTGCAAAAGGAGTTCCACCTTTGTCTAAACTGAGGGATTTCCGAATAAACAAGGCGGGAACTATCCATTGTTTAAAAAAGAGGGAGAGATTCCTTTCTTCTACCATTTTTTGCTAGCTTGTCCGCAACCTTGTTTAGAAGCCTGCTCTCATGGTGCATCTGCGTGTTCTTTGCTAGTTCAATAGAAAATAATGTTTTTCTGTTAATGCTTTAACAATGTAAAATTTTATTGAGCATCTAGAAAAATTCAAAAATTTGGCAATTCACCTCTCTTTTATAGTAAAACATAAATTTATAATGCGATGAATTTTCATATTATATTTTTCATGAATTCTTACTTGCTTCAACATCACAACATTTCTTGAAGGGCAGACACAAAGACGAACTCATGATTTTGAAGTTTAAGGATTTTACTTCCTACGACAATCTTAAATTAATATATTTTCCTTTGTTAAAAATTAATCATCATGTTTCGCTTTTCTACAGTCAAATTAACTTTGATTAATATTTTAAAATATATTTTCTTATCAAATTGACATGCAAAAGGCTTCAACTAATGTAGATGAAATGAACAACAACAATGTGGGGGTGAAAATACTATTGAGAACAACGACAATATTTTAGAAAATGATGATATTTTTTATATGGGTAATGTGTTGTGGGGAGAACAAGCTAATGAGAACAACGATAATGTTTTGGCAAATGTTGACTTTGATATGGATAATGTATTGTAGGGAGAGCATGCTAATGAGAATAACAACAATCTTTTGGCAAACGATGGTTTTGATATAGGTAATGTGTTGTGGGGAGGACAGGCTAATGAGAACAATGACAGTGTTTTAGCAAATGATGGTTTTGATATGGGTAATGTGTTGTAGGGAGAACAAGCTAATGAGAACAACGACAATGTTTTGGCAAATGATGATTTTGATATGTGTAATGTGTTGTGGGGAGAACAGGCTAATGAGAACAACGAAAGTGTTTTGGAAACGATGGTTTTGTTATGGGTAATGTGTTGTGGGGAGAACAGGCTAATGAGAACAACAACAGTGTTTTGGGAAACGATGAATTTGATATGGGTAATGTATTGTGGGGAGAACAGGCTAATGAAAATAACGATAATATTTTGGAAAATGATGGTTTTGATATAGGTAATGTGTTGTGGAAGAATAGGCTAATGAGAACAATGCCAGTGTTTTAGTAAACGATGGTTTTGATATGGCTCATGTGTTGTGGGGAGAACAGGATAATGAGAACAACGACTATGTTTTGGAAAATGATGATTTTGATATGGGTAATGTGTTATGGGGAGAACAGTCTAATGATAACAACGATTGTGTTTTGGGAAATGATGGTTTTGATGTGGGTAATGTGTTGTGAGTTGAACAGGCTAATGAGAACAACGACAGTATTTTTGTAATACCTCATATTTTCGTGCTAGAATTCTAACCGTCGTTTCTACGCGTCTAAGCTCTAATCCAAGTGATTCTCATGTGAATATAAGTTTCATGATCATTATCCTAGTATATGGAGTAGTTTAGAGGTAAAAAAAAGTTCATAGCAATGACTTAGAACAATGTTAAGCTAACATAATTTGATTCGTCCAAAGTTTGACATTCGATTCTACAAGGGTCTACTTCAAACATGTATATCTATTAATATACATGAAATTTTATATCCCAAGATCTATCAAATTGTAGATACTTTAATTAGATTTCCAACGATACCAATTTCACAAAAATCCGATACCCGAGTGAAAAGTTATGACCATTTTTGTGGCTGAGGCAGTAGCACCATGCAATAAGCATGTGACGCACGCTTTATCGCACGCTAATAATTTTCAGGTTTTATTTCCGCATTTTTAAGGGCAAAAGTGGTATTTTCCAACCCCTATCCTACTATAACACGGCATTAAACTCCCATAACACCAAAATAAGTTTATTTTCTCTCAAAATCACCAAGAACATTCATTAGGGTTTCAACCTAAAAATTCAAATATCTCTAGATTCAACCGTAGGTTTTCAATATTTTTTCAAGATTTGGATTTCCCATTTCGAGGGCTATGAGAAGCACCCATTAAACTCAAGAATAGAAATCCAAAGTTAAGAGTTCATCCAAAGCTTCAATTTCAAGGTATGTGGGGTTTGAACAAGAACACCCTTTCGTTCTTGTGCCCAAAAGTTTTAGTTTTTCTTAAAGAATTTTGTATTTCCAAGATGAATTCATATTATTTTTCTATATTACAAGTTTATGAGATTATGGAATTGTTCAAGTCATGAATTGCATGGATTTCTTATTTAATTATGATATAAATTGAGAGTTCATGATATAAATTGCACATTCTTATATTGATATCCTATTTTCAAGAATTTTTAAGATTTGTTGTCGTGAATTGAGCCTTATTGTGAAATTGTAAGTCTTTGAGAATGACTTATTAATATATTTTAAAGTGTTTCAAGAAGAGTACATATATTTCCATGTTATTGAGACTTTAAAGCTTATTTATGATAAGTCTATCATGATTTCAAGAAAGAAGTGAGTTTTGATCCTACGTAAGAAAGAAATCCACATTCTTGATTTTGAGATAAAGGGGATGCATTTTGGCTCCCATTACATTTTGTTGAAATATTTTAAGGTGGATTTTCTTAAGTTATGAGCTAAGTAAGGGAGTAGTATTTAGCACCGAGTTGGGCTTGATTCCGAGGTCTCATACCCCAGAACTACGTGCCCCGTAGGTTTATGATTTACCCCAAGTGGGTTAGGACAGTGATCACTAAAGTTAAGCTTCTATCCTATGGAAAGGATAGAACAGCTCTCCCCAACGTGGGTAAGACGTTGGACTCCATGTATCTCATATGGTTTATGTCGGTTAGAAGAAACTCCAAAGTAGTCCCCCACTCTATCTAAGATAAAAGTATATGAATTTCGAAAGATATGAGTCCAAGATTTCTAAGATTTTCAAGTGTCAAAATCTTTAAGTTTCCAAAGAAGTTCCTAGTTTTCATGAGATTAAAGTGTATGTTCTGAAAGATATTGTTTTAAGACTTTATCTATCTTACAAGTTTGAGAATCGAGAAAGAACGTAGATTTAGAATGAAGTGCAATAACTCACGTGATTTACATTACCTGTTTTCTTATTCATGACTATGATGGTTTTAATTCAAGCTATGTGAGTCATCTATACTAGCATGCATGTTTTCTATAAAGATTTATGATATTGATTATTTAATTGCATACACCCCTATATACTCAGTACATTCCCAAGTACTGATTCACATACTCGTCTGTGTGCTACATTTCCTCATAATGTAGGTACAAGTTGTAGCACATATACCATATTCAATCAGTTTGCAGCTTCCAGTCAGAAGGTGATGAGTCCTTATGATTCAAGGTCTTGAGTTAGTTATACATTTCAAGAAGTATTGTATTTTCTTTATTCAGTCGTATTGAGTTAGGATAGTTGGGAGTCGTGACCCGACTACCTATAGTCGGTACTAGTGGAGGCTTCATAGACAGTCAGTAGAGTTAATGTATTCAGTTTTCAGTTTTATTTTGTAAAAGCAGAGTTGTAATCTTGTAAAGTTCAGATTTGTATTGATCAAGTTGAGAAAAGTTTTATGTTTTCGCTGATTTTATACAGATTTAAGAATTTTATTCAATTGCTTATGAGTTATGCCAATAGAAGGGTTAGCTTGGGGTGACTTGTGACCCTAAGAATCGTGTGACGTCTCAGGATCCGATTTCGGGGCGTTACAATTTTGGGAAATGATGGTTTTGATAGGGTAATGTATTGTGGGGAGAACAGTCTAATGAGAATAACGACAATTTTTGGGGAAATGATGGTTTTCATATAGGTAATGTGTTGTGGGGAGAACAGGCTAATGAGAAGGATGACAGTGTTTTAGAAAATGATGATTTTGATATGGGTAATGTGTTGTGGGGAGAACAAGTTAATGAGAACAGCGACAATGTTTTGGCAAATGATGATTTTGATATGGGTATTGTGTTGTGGGGAGAACAGGCTAATGAGAACAACGACAAAGTTTTGGTAAACAATGATTTTGATATGGGTAATGTATTGTGGAGAGAACAGGCTAATGAAAATAGTGTCTATATAAACAATGTAAAAGTATTATATGCTAGCAAATTGAGCTAAATATTAACGTAAGTTTCTTTTCACTTTGAGTTGATTAGTTCGTTTAGTTTTTTGCTTAAGACTTTCAATAATGTTACTCTTCTAATTTGATCATTAATTCCTCGCTTTTACATCTACGTTAATTTATAATTACACTTCTTTCTTTTTTGGCTTATTGATTCTCTTACATCAAATATTTGTTACATAAATGTAGTTTCAAAAGAGAGGCGTTATTTTAACGTCGTAGCGAAAGAGCTACTTTTACTATGTTCAATTTGATATTTTGGTTTAGGTTTTCATTAACTTTATTACTTCTCCATTAAACAGTGGTTGAAGCTAGTTCGATATCATACCATACCCTAGAATGTCATCCTCAGAAAGCAAAAAACATGATAGGACCGTCGAGAGAAGTTGGTAGATACAAGAGAAGAAATATGCAAGCAAGAAAATGACCTTCGAAATTTTAATGAGCAACAAAAAAGTGCACAAGAAAAGTACAAAGCGACATGTGATCTTTGGAAGTTAAAGGACAAGAAAGACAAGCTCAATGAACAATTGGAGAAAAAAAGGGAGATTTAGCATATTCAACTCAAAAGAAAACAAGGATTCTTTATTTAACTAAAAATGAGATTTATTTATTATATATTCAACTATTATATACTACTATTATTCACTAAAGTAAACAATCGAACAATAATATCATTATTTGTAACAAATCCACAGAACAATACAAAACATCCCTCACCAAACCTTGCTCGTAGGATTATACTGGATATATGTGTTATAGTTATTTTGTTGTTCGATTGTTCACTCAGTAGAACTTTTTTAAAATTCTTGTTCTTTCTGCTTATCTGCATGATACACCAGCTGAGGGAGACAAAACATCCCAAATTAAGAAATATCTTCAAACTCCACAGCAAAATCCAATAAATCCATAAGGTTCTCTAAGAACAACTATAGTCATATAAAAAAGTTACAACAAACATGTAATTTATAAATAGTTATGTACCACTAGGACACTAGGTGGTGAAACTCTTTGTTGGAAAATCTCATATGGTGTAAGACCCCGTGTAACGCCCCGTAAAAGTCGTGCATATACTAGCTCCAAGTGGTGTGGGTTTGAACTAGAAAACTTGAAAATATTCTAAGTGTTGAAAGACTTAGACTAATTTTTAGCTAGTAACCTTTGGGGATTTTATTTCCAACCTTCCCGATGTCCGTTTTAAGATTTTCTTATTGCGTTGCGATGGGGCAACGTTGTTGTACGTCTCGGAAGAGTTTCAAAATTTTTAGACGAGCTTAAGGAAAAGTTTGGATTTCCATTCCAGTAGCACCACGCGATTAGCGCGTGCCGCCCGCTGGATTGCCTAGCTTGGAAGGTAGCCCGCGATAGAGGGGCGACGCCTGCTAAAAAGCGGTGCTCTAGAGCCCGCATCACCTGCTACATCGCCCCAGGCCAAACTGTTCAGCCCATCCGGAAAATTAATGGCATTTTGGTAATTGTCCAATCCCCCATCAACTTAAACACGGGATTTAATCCCTCAAACACCAAAATAGAGTCTCATTCACCAAAATTACTCAAGAACTCTCTCAAGGGTTTCAAAATAAAAATCCTAATAGCTCGAGATTCAACCGTGTGTTTTCAAAATAAATTAAAGATTTGAAATCCCCGCAACATAGGCTTCAAGAAGAACCTATTATTTTCGCATGTAGAGGTACGTGGGGTTATCCTAAAAAATCTCATGGGCTTAAAATTCATGTTTTAATAATGGAGGTTTTGAAATTACGAATATAATCATGTTTTACAAGTTTCAATGATATTGATTTGGTCTTTAGGCCTCTCCCCGAAGTGATTTGATATATTATATATGTACATGCAGGTGTTTCGAAAAGATGATAACTTGAGAGCATGAATTATATGGAATCCCTCTCTTGATATGATTTTGTTTTAAATTTTCATATGATGAGAATTGTTTGAAAATCATGACATGAAATATTTTGAAAATTGTTATGATTAGATATGATTTTGACTTGCAAGAAAAGGGTTGTTTATGTTGAAATATGTTGAACATAATGGTTGAATGAAAGAATGATGTGATGCTGATGACTTGCAAGTCGGGTATGACGATACCCTACAGAATATGATATGTGATTGAATTAAATGAAGTTTGAATGCATTGATTTTACCTTAGATAGGTGGTTGCCCAAAGAAGGCGTTTGAGTGAAAGGGCTCATTTCTGGAAACTGTGTTTTCCGACAAGGGAAATTGGTACCCTGCTTTGTGATCTTGTGTACCTAATATATATTATCCCAATTTGAGACTAGGGTTAGGAGCCCTGCTTTGTGATCTTGTTCACTACCATACTTTATTGGGTCGAGACACCCTGCTGTGTGATCTTGTGTGTCTTCCCCTCACTTATACTCTAATCTCGGCGGCAACCGAGGTTTGACAGTTGGTGTAAATGTGATATTGTAGGGATGCCACCTAGCTCAGTTGCATTGCATTGTTGTTTGGAATTTATTACATTATGCCCATGTATTTTCAAATGATTTGATACGAAATTACTTTATAATGGCTCTCACCTGCATTCTCATAAAAATATTGTATTTTTATTTTGGATTTATCTTCATACCAATATATTTGTATTGACCCTCTTCCCTCCCATGTTCGGAGGCACAGTCTAGGGGTCCAGAAAATCAGTTGATTCTCAGGCAGATTTGCAGAGTCACTTGGTGAGCCTTCTATATTCTGGAAGGCCTGATTCTCGGGCAGTTTTATTTATCATTTAGTAGTTTTGGGTCTACTGGCGGCCTTGTCCTAGTTTTCGGACAGTTATTTGTTTATGTCATGTAGTAGAGATTTCCCAGACGGTTTTTTAGATGTCGATATATGTTGTGGGACATTATTTCACCTTTTTTGATTTCATTTGATTTATGACCATGTTTCCGTAATGTTGTGTATCTTCCGCATATTTTACTATCATACGAATTATGTGCATGACTACCAGATAGATAGGGGTGTTTCGGGACTTCATGGTTTGGAATGCTCGTCACGGCCAGGGCCCCGGTTCGGGTCGTGACAAACATGGTATCAAAGCATGGTTCATGGTCCCAGGGTGTCTGCAAAATTGCATTGGGTAGAGTCTTATTTATGGGTGTGTAGCGCGCCATACTTATAAGCAGGAGGCTACCAGGCGTTTAGGAAATGTTTCCCTTCTTTGTGAATTAGTTTGTTCTTCGGAGTCAAGTCTGTTCCTAATCAGTGATCTTTTGTCTTACAGAAATAATAGTCATGCCTCCTCGTCGAAATACTAATTAGAGTGCTCAGAATAATGAAGTCCGTCCCTCTCATGGGATGAGGACACGTAACACAGCTCCCTCTCTAGACTCTGTCCCTACTCCGGGATTCCCTCCAGTCCCAACCAGTCTACTCACGATCCACGGACCAATATGAACCATCCCTCAACTTCGTAGGGGAATATATCAAACGAAGAGTTCAGACAATCTATTCACATGTTAACATAGTTGGTGGATGCACAGACTCAGCGATAAGAAGATACTGGGTCTGCATCTATTAATTATGAAGCAACACAGGTGAGCCAATTCATGAGGATGAACAAATTCACAGGTACTAAAGTAGAAGAGGATCCGTAGGAATTTGTAGACGAGATAGAAAAGATCTTCAAATTGATGCATGTTGATGACGTAGAAGCGGTAAAAGTGGTTGTGTATCAGCTAAAATAGGTGGTGAATCAGTGGTACAAGAATTGGGAAGATGCAAAGGGAGACAATGTTGAGCCCTCGGTATGGAATGAGTTTGTAGTTGCTTTTCTTGACTGGTTCTTCCCTTTAGAGTTGCAGAAGGCAAAGGCTGAGGAGTTCATGAACCTTAAGCAGGGTAAGATCTGTGTTCAGGAGTATACTCTAAAATTCACTCAGCTAGACCATTATGCTCCTGAGATGACGAGTAGTATGAGGTCCCAAATGAGGAAGTTTGCGTCCGACCTTTCAGATGATCTGGTGCTTGAGTAACGAGGAGCTATGCTGAACAAGGATTTGGACTTTGCTAGGTTGACAATTCATATGCAACAAGTAGAAGAGAAAAAAAATATTTCTGAATCTAGGGAGATAGAAAGACAGGCGAAAAGAGCCAGATCTGCCCACCCAGGTCACAGTCAGCCTCAAAGCGGTAAGTGGGGAAATAAATGGAAAATGAATAAGATTTGGGGTAATGCACAATCTTCATCCAGTGCCCCAGCGCCCCGACCACCAGCAGACAGTCGATCTCAGAGTCTCCAGACTCATCATGGATCCAGAGCCCCAGATACTCAGTCGCAGGGCAGTGTGTTCCAGCAACATCATTATTATCCATGGTGTGAGACTTATGGAAAGAATCACCTAGGGAGGTGTTATTTAGAGGGTCGAAATTATTAAACTTGTGGCAAGGTGGGTCATCTTCAAAGAGATTGCCCTTCTGCTAGAGGAAATACGGGGGTAGGGGGGGCTAAGCCCCAAGCCTCCTGCATGGATCCTCCTCCCTAGCGTGACCCTTCAGCTGTCGGGAGCGGTCGTAACCGGTTATATGCTTTGACTAACCGCCAAGAGGCGGAAGCTTCACCAGATGTTGTCACCAGTACGTTACGAATCTTTTTTCATGATGTTTATGTATTGCTTGATCCCGAGTCTACCTTATATTATGTAACCCCTTATGTAGCTGTTGGTTTTGGGTCTGAGCCCGAAGTTATTGTAGAACCCTTCACTGTTTCCACTCCTGTAGGTGATTCTATTATTGCTAGAAGGGTGTATAGAAATTATGTTGTGTCTATTCTTAGCTGGGATACTGTGGCGAACCTTATAGAACTTGATATGGTAGATTTTGATGCTATACTTGGGATGGACTGGCTCCATTCGTGTTACACCACACTTGATTGCAGAACCCGAAAGGTTACTTTTTCTTTCCTGAATGAGTCATCAATAGAGTGGGCAGGAAATTCTGTGGCACCTAGAGGTCACTTTATCTCATATCTGAGAGCCCAAAAGCTCATCTCCAGACATTGTATGTATCATCTAATCCGAGTAAAAGATTCCAGGGTTGAAAATCTTTCTCTTCAGTCGGTCCCTATAGTAAATGAGTTTCCAGAAGTCTTTCCCGATGATCTCCCAGGGATACCACCTGATAGGGAGATAGATTTTGGCATTGATGTGTTACCAGACACTCGTCCTATTTCTATTCTTCCATATAGAATGACTCCCGCGGAACTAAAAGAGTTAAAAGAACAACTCGCAGACCTCCTAGACAAAGGCTTTATTTATCCTAGTGTTTCCCCATGGGGTGCACCCGTACTTTTCGTTCGAAAGAAGGACGGGTCCCTTCGTATGTGCATAGACTAACACCAGTTGAATAATGTTACTATCAAAAACAAATATCCTCTTCCGAGGAGTGATGATCTCTTTGACCAGCCTCAGGGTGCTAGGTGTTTTTCGAAAATAGACCTTCATTTGGGTTATCATCAGTTGAAGGTTAGGGAGTCAGACATTCCCAAAATAGTCTTCTGAACCTGCTATGGTCACTATAAGTTCTTATTCATGTCCTTCGGGTTGACTAACTCCCCTGCAACCATCATGGATCTTATGAATAGGGTGTTCCGTCAGTTTCTAGACTTGTTCGTCATAGTGTTCATTGATAATATTCTGATCGATTCCAAAAGTGAGGAGGACCATGCCAATCACCTCTGAATTATCCTTCAGACCCTTAAGGATCATCAATTATATGCTAAGTTCTCCAAATATGAATTATGGATGGATGCTATTGCTTTCTTGGGGTATATTGTGTCTAGTGACGGGATTAGAGTGGATCCCCAAAAGATTGAGGCAGTGAGAAAATGGCCCAGACCCACGACTCCAACCGATATTCGAAGCTTCTTGGTCCTGGCGGGTTATTACAGAAGATTCGTACAGAGTTTTTCTTCCATAGCTGCTCCGCTCACTAAATTGACTCAGAAAAAGGTAAAGTTTGTATGGTCTGACTTGTGTGAAAATAGTTTTGAGAAATTGAAAGATATGTGACTACTGCTCCTATTTTGACTCTTCCCGAGGGTGTAGATGGTTTTGTGGTATACTGTGATGCGTCCCATGTGGGACTTGGTTATGTTTTGATGCAGCATGGTAAGGTGATAGCTTATGCATCTAGGCAATTAAAGGTGCATGAGCAAAATTACCCCACTCATGACTTGGAGTTAGTGGCTGTGGTATTTGTACTTAGAATCTGGAGGCATTATCTCTATGGAGTGCATGTTGATATTTATACTGACCACAAAAGTTTGCAGTATGTTTTCTCGTAGAAAGAATTGAACCTCGGGCAGAGGAGTTGGATAGAGCTCTTAAGAGACTATGATATGAGCCTGCATTACCATCCGGGAAAGGCAAATGTTCTAGCCGATGCTCTCAGCAGATTGTCTATGGGAAGTCTTTCTCATGTTGAAGAGGGGAAGAGAGGTATGGTGAAGGATATTCACCGCCTTGCAAATCTGGGAATGCGACTCTTAGATTCCAAGGATGGAGGGGTGATCATTCATGAGATAGCTATGTCATCCCTATGTGCTGAAGTTAAAGAGAAGCAAGTTGAAGATCCCATCTTGATTCAAATAAAGAAAAATGTGGGTCAACAAAAGGTAATGATGTTTAAAATTGGTGGTGATGGTATTCTGAGATATCAGGGTAGGTTGTGCGTTCCGAATGTTGATGGATTGCGGAAAAGAATCCTTGATGAGGCTCATACTTAGAGGTATGTTGTTCACCCAGGCTCTACTAAGATGTACCATGATCTGAAAACTTTGTATTGGTGGAATAAAATGAAACGCGATGTAGCTGATTTTGTTTCCAAGTGTTTGAACTGTCAACAAGTAAAGGTAGAGCATTTGAGGCCAGGAGGTACTTCCCAAGAGATAGCTCTGCCCTTATGGAAATGGGAGATGATAAATATAGACTTCATTACAGGACTTCCGAAGTCCCGAGGCCAGTATGACTCCATTTGGGTGATTGTAGATCGGTTGACAAAGTTAGACCACTTTTTGCCCGTGCAGACTAATTATTTGGGAGACTATTATGCGAAGCTATACATTCAGAAAATAGTTTGTTTTCATGGAGAACCTGTCTCCATTATATCCGATCGAGGTACGCAGTTCTCTTCTCAGTTTTGGAAGTCTTTTCAAAAGGGTTTTGGTACCCAGGTGAACTTAAGCACTGTATTTCATCCTCAAACCGATGGGCAAGCCGAACGCACCATTCAGAACCTTGTGGATATGTTGAGGGCTTATGTAATAGATTTCAAAGGTAGTTGGGTAGATCATTTGCCGTTGGTTGAGTTCGCTTACAATAACATCTACCATGCCAGTATTAAGATGCAACCGTTTGAAGCATTGTATGGGAGGAGATGCAGGTCTCCTATAGGGTGCAATGAAGTTGGTGAGACACTGTTGTTTGGGCTTGATCTTGTTCATCAGGCAATGGAAGATGTGAAACTAATCAGAGAATGACTTAAGACAGCTCAGAGTCGTCAGAAATCCTATGCCGACGTTAGAAGAAGAGAGTTAGAGTTTGAGGTTGGAGATCGGGTATTCCTTATAGTTTCTCCCATGAAGGGCGTTATGCGATTTGGGAAGAAAGGTAAGTTGAGTCCTCGCTATACAGGACCATACCAGATTATAAAAAGGATAGGTGGAGTTGTATACGAGTTAGATTTGCCTGCAAATTTGGGTTCTGTTCACCCGGTATTCCATATATCTATGTTGAAGAAGTGCATTGGAGATCATTCTTTAGTGTTACCAATTGGAGAAATCAACGTGACCGATTCCTTGTCGTATGAAGAAAAGCCTGTAGCAATCCTAGGTCGTCAAGTTGGGAAGCTGAAGAGCAAAGAGATATCCTTAGTTAAGGTGTTGTGGCGGAATTAGAAAGCGGAAGAAGCAACTGGGGAATCAGAAAATGACATGAGAGTTAGATACCCAAGCCTATTTGATCCGGTGAATGGTGAGATAAAAGGTACAATTCCTATGTCTTCTTTTCTATATCTGAGTATACTTGAAATCGTGCGTGATTGTATTCTGTGTCATCATTCAGGGATGAATGATCCCAAGGGGGGATAATGTAACGCCCCGTAAAAGTCTTGCATATACTAGCTCCGAGTGGTGTTGTTTTGAACTTGAAAACTTGAAAATATTCTAAGTGTTGAAAGACTTAGACTCATTTTTATCTAGTAACCTTCGGGGATTTTATTTCCAACCTTCCCGATGTCCGTTTTTAGATTTTCTTGTTGCGTTGCGATGGGGAAAGGTTGAAGTACGTCTCGGAAGAGTGTCGGAATTTTTAGACGAGCATAAGGTCAAGTTTGGATTTCCATTCCAGTAGCACCACGTGATTAACCCACGCCGCCCGCTAGATCGCCTGGCCTGGAAGGTAGCCCTCGATAGAGCGGGCGACACCTCCTAAAAAGCGGTCCTCTAGAGCCCGCGTCGCCTTCTAGATCGCCCCAGGGCAAACTGTTCAGCCCATCCAAAAAATTAATGGCATTTTTGTAATTGTCCAATCCCCCATCAACTTAAACACGGGATTTAATCCATCAAACACAAAAATAGAGTCTCATTCACCAAAATTACTCAAGAACTCTCTCAAGGGTTTCAAAATAAAAATCCTAATAGCTCGAGATTCAACCGTGTGTTTACAAAACAAATTGAAGATTTGAAATTCCCGCAACGTAGGGTTCACGAAGCACCTATTATTTTCAGATATAGAGGTACGTGGGGTTATCCTAAAAAAATCTCATGGGATTAAAATTCATGTTTTAATAATGGGGGTTTTGAAATTATGAATATAATCATGTTTTACAAGTTTCAATGATATTGATTTGGTCATTAGGCCTCTCCCCGAAGTGATTTGATATATTATATATGTACATGCAGGTGTTTCGAAAAGATGATAACTTGAGAGCATGAATTATATGGAATCCCTCTCTAGATATGATTTTATTTAAAATTTTCATATGATGTGAGTTGTTTGAAAATCATCTTGAAAAGCATGACATGAAATATTTCGTAAATTGTTATGATTGGATATGACTTTGACTTGCAAGAAGAGGGTTGTTTATGTTGAAATATGTTGAACATAATAGTTGAATGAAAGAATGATGTGATACTGATGACTTGCAAGTCGGGTATGATGATACCCTACAGAATATGATATGTTATTGAATTAAATGAAGTTTGAATGCATTGATTTTACAAGAGATAGGTGGTTTCCCGAAGAAAGCGGTTGAGTGAAAGGGCTCATCGCTGAAAACCGTGTTTGCCGACAAGGGAAATTGGTACCTTGCTTTGTGATCTTGTGTACCTGATATATATTATCCCAATTTGAGACTATGGTTAGGAGCCCTGCTTTGTGATTTTGTGCACTACCATACTTTATTAGGCCGAGACACCCTGCTGTGTGATCTTGTGTGTCTTTCCCTCACTTATACTCTAATCTCGGCGGCAACCAAGGTTTGACAATTGGTGTAAATGTCATATTGTAGGGTATGCCACCTATCTCATTTGCATTGCATTGTTGTTGGGAAATTATTACATTATGCCCATGGGTTTTCAAATGATTTGATACGAAATTGCTTTATAATATCTCTCACCTACATTCTCGTAAAAATATTATTTTTTTGTTTTGGATTTCTCTGCGTACCAGTACATTTGTATTGACCCTCTTCCCTCCCAGGTTCGGAGGCACAGTCTAGGGATCCAGAAAATCAGTAGATTCTCAGGCAGATTTGCAGAGTCACTTGGTGAGCCTTCAATATTTTGGAAGGCTTGATTGTCGGGTAATTTTATTTATCATTTAGTAGTTTTGGGTCTACTGGGGGCCTTGTCCCAGTTTTTGAATAGTTAGTTGTTTCAGCCATGTATTAGACATTTTGCAGACGATTGTTCAGATGTCGATAGATGTTGTGGGACATTATTTCCCCTTTGTTGATTTTATTTGATTTATGACCATGTTTTCGTAATGTTGTGTATCTTCCGCATATTCTATTATCATATGAATTATGTGCATGATTACCAGATAGATAGGGGTGTTTCGGGCCTTCATCGTTCGGAATGATCGTCACAGCCAGGGCCCCAGTTCGGGTCGTGACAAACTTGGTATCAAAGAATGGTTCATGGTCCCAGGGTATCTGCAAAATCGTGTCGGGTAGAGTCTTTTTTATGGATGTGTAGTGCGCCACACTTATAAGCAGGCGGCTACCAGGCATTTAGGGAATGTTTCCCTTCTGTGTGAATTAGTTCGTGCTTCAGAGTCAAGTCTGTTCCTAATCAGTGATCTTTTGTCTTACAGAAATAACAGTCATGCCTCCTCGTCGCAATACTAATCAGAGTGCTTAGAATGATGAAGTCCGTCCCTGTCATGGGATAAGGACACATAACAGATCTCCCTCTCCAGACCCTGTCCCTACTTCGAGAGTCCCTCCAGTCCCAACCAGTCCACCTCGGGCTCCACGGACCAATATGAACCATCCCCCGACTTTGCAGGGGAATATATCAAATGCAGAGTTCAGACAATCTATTCACATGTTAACACAGTTGGTGGTTACACAGACTCAGTGGTCAGAAGATACTGGGTCTGCATCTGTTACTTCTGAAGCTACACGGGTGAGACAATTCATGAGGATGACCAAATTCACAGGTACTAAAATAGAAGAGGATCCACAGGAATTTGTAGATAATATGGAAAAGATCTTCAAAGTGATGCATATTGATGAAGTAGAAAGGGTAGAATTGGCCGTGTATCAGCTAAAAGAGGTGGAGAATCAGTGGTACAACGATTGGGAAGATGCAAAGGGTGACAATGCTGAGCCCTCGGTATGGAATGAGTTTGTAGATGCTTTTCTTGACCGGTTCTTCCCTTTAGATTTGCGGGAGACAAAGGCTGAGGAGTTCATGAACCTTACGCAGGGTAAGATGAGTGTTCAAGAGTATACTCTAAAATTCTATCAGCTGGCCTATTATGCTCCTATGATGACGAGTAGTATGAGGGCCCGAATAAGGAAGTTTGCGTCCGGCCTTTCAGATGAACTAGTGCTTGAGTGCCAGGGAGCTATGCTGAACAAAGAGTTGGACTTTGCTAGGATGAAAGTTCATATGCAACAGGTAGAGGAGAAGAATAAGAAGATTTCTGAAGCTAGGGAGAAAGAAAGACAGGTAAAAAGAACCAGATCTGCCGACTAGGGTCACAGTCAGCCTCAAAGCGGTAAGTGGGGAAATAAATGGTAGAAAAAGAAGAATTGGGGTAATTCACAGTGTAATGCCAGCGCCCAAACCACCAGAAGACAGACAATCTCAGAGTTTCCAAACTCATCATGGATCCAGAGCCCCAGATACTCAATCGCAGGGCATGTGTCCTAGCAGTGTCGTACGTATCCGCGGTGTGAGACTTGCGGAAAGAATCAACTAGTAAGGTGTTATTTTGAGGGGAGAATTTGTTATTCTTGTGTCAAGGTGGGTCACCTTCAGAGAGATTGCCCTTCTGCTGGAGGAAATGAGGGGGGGGACGCACTAAGCCCTAAGCCACCTCCACGGCTCCTCCTCCTAAGGGTGCCCCTTCAGCTGCCGGGAGCGATCGTTACCGGTTATATACTTTGACTAACCGCCAGGAGGTGGAAGCTTCACCACATGTTGTCACCAGTACGTTACAAATCTTTTCCCGTAATGTTTATGTGTTTCTTGATCCCGAGTCTACCATATCTTATGTGACCCATTATGTGGTTGTTGATTTTGGGTTTGAGACCAAAGTTTTTGTAGAAACCTTCACTGTTTCCACACCTGTAGGTGATTCTGTTATTTCTAGAAGGGTGTATAGAAATTGTGTTGTGTCTATTCTTAGCCGGGATACTATAGCAGACCTTATAGAACTGGATATGGTAGACTTTGATGCTATCCTTGGGATGGATTGGCTATATTCGTGTTATGCCACACTTGATTGCAGAACCCGGAAGGTTACTTTTTCCTTCCTGAATGAGTCATCAATTGAGTGGGCAGGGAATTCTGTGGCACCTAAAGTTCACTTTATCTCTTATCTTAGAGCCTGAAAGCTCATCTCCAGAGGTTGTATGTACCATCTAATACGAGTAAAAGATTCTAGGGTTGAAAGTCTTCCTCTTCAGTCTGCCCCTGTAGTGAAAGAGTTTCCAGAACTCTTTCCCGAAAATCTCCGAGGGATACCACCTGATGGGGAGATAGATTTTGGCATTGATATGTTTCCAGACACTCGTCCTATTTCCATTCCTCCATATAGAATGGATCTCATTGAACTGAAAGAGTTAAAAGAATAGCTCGCATGTCTCCTAGACAAAGGATTTATTTTTCCTAGTATTTCCCCATGGGATGCACCCGTACTTTTCATGCGAAAGAAGGATGGGTCCCTTCGTATGTGCATAGACTACCGCCAGTTGAATAAGGTCACTATTAAAAACAAATATCCTCTTCCTATAATCAATGATCTTCTTTACCAGCTTCAGGGTGCTAAGTGTTTTTCAAAAATAGACCTTCGTTCGGGCTATCATCAGTTGAAGGTTAGGGAGTCAGACATTCCCAAAACATCCTTCCGAATCCAATATGGTCACTATGAGTTCTTAGTCATGTTCTTCTGGCTGACTAATGCCTCTGCAGCCTTCATGGATCTTATGAATAAGGCATTCCATCAGTTTCTAGATTTGTTCGTCATAGTGTTTATTAACGATATTATGATCTATTCTAAAAGTGAGGAAGACCATGCCAATCACCTCCGAATTATCCTTCAGACCCTTAATGATCATCAGTTATATGCTAAGTTCTCCAAATGTGAATTCTGGCTGAATGTTATTGCCTTCTTGGGGCATATTGTATCTAGTGATGGGATTAGAGTGGATCCCCAAAATATTGAGGCAGTGAAAAAATGGCCCAGATCTATGACTCCAACTGATAATAGGAGCTTCTTGGGTCTGGCGGGTTATTACAGAAGGTTCGTAGAGAGTTTTTCTTCCATAGCTGCTCCGCTCACTAAATTGACTCAGAAAAAGGTGAAGTTTGTGTGGTCTGATTTGTATGAAAATTATTTTGAGAAGTTGAAAGACAAGCTGACTAATGCTCCTGTTTTGACTCTTCTCGAGGGTGTAGATGGTTTTGTGGTATACTATGATGCATCCCGTGTGGGACTTGGTTGTGTACTGATGCAACATGGTAAGGTGATAGCTTATGCATCTAGGCAGTTAAAGGTGCATGAGCGAAATTACTCCACTCATGACTTGTAGTTAGCAGCCGCGGTGTTTGTACATTGAATCTGGAGGCATTATCTCTTTGGAGTGCATTTTGATATTTATACTGACCACAAAAGTTTACAGTATGTTTTCTCATAAAAAGAATTGAACCTCAGGCAGAGGCGTTGGATGGAGATTTTGAAAGACTATGATATGAGCCTGCATTACCATCAGGGCAAGACAATTGTTGTAGCTGACGCTCTCAGTAGGTTGTCTATGAGCAGTTTTTGTCATGTTGAAGAGGTGAAGAGAGGGATAGTGAAGGATATTCACTGCCTTGCAAATAAATCTGGGAGTACAACTCTTAGATTCCGAAGATGGAAGGGTGATTGTTCATGAGATAGCTAAGTCATCCCTTTGTACTGAAGTTAAAGAAAAGCAGATTGAAGATCCCATCCTGATGCAAATCACGAAAGATGTGGGTCAAAAAAAGGTAATGTCATTTGAAATTGGTGGTGATGGTATTCTGAGATATCGGTATCTACTAAGATGTACCATGATCTGAAAACTTTGTATTGGTGGAATAACATGAAACGTGATGTAGCTGATTTTGTTTCCAAGTGCTTGAACTGTCAACAAGTGAAGGTAGAACATTTGAGGCCAGGAGGTACTTCCCAAGATATAGCTCTGCCTTTATGGAAGTGGGAGATGATAAATATAGACTTCATTACAGGACTTCCCAAGTCCCAAAACCAGTATGACTCCATTTGGGTGATTGTAGATCAGTTGACAAAGTCAGCCCACTTTTTGCCCGTACGGACTAATTATTCGGGAGATGATTATGCGAAGCTGTACATTAAGGAATGTATGACGATACCCTAAAAAATATGATATGTGATTAAATTAAATGAAGATTGAATGCATTGATTTTACATGAGATAGGTGGATGCCCGAAGAAGGCATTTGAGTGAAAGGGCTCATCGCTGGAAACCGTGTTTGCTGACAAGGGAAATTGGTACCCAACTTTGTGATCTTGTGTACCTGATATATATTTTCCCACTTTGAGACTATGGTTAGGAGCCCTGCTTTATTAGGTCGAGACACCCTGTTCTGTGATTTTGTGTGTCTTCCTCTCACTTATACTCTAATATCGGCGACAACTAAGGTTTGACAGTTGGTGTAAATGTGATATTGTAGGGTATGCCACCTATTTTAGTTGCATTGCATTGTTGTTGGGATTATTATATTATGCCCATGGTTTTCAAATGATTTGATACGAAATTGCTTTATAATGTCTCTCACCTACATTCTCGTAAAAATATTGTATTTTTGTTTTGGATTTCTCTGCGTACCAGTACATTTGTATTGACCTCCTTCCCTCCCAGGTTCGGAGGCACAGTCTAGGGGTCCAGAAAATCAGTAGATTCTCAGGAAGATTTGCAGAGTCACTTGGTGAGCCTTCTATATTCCGGAAGGCCTGATTGTCGAGCAGTTTTATTTATCATTTAGTAGTTTTGGGTTTACTGGGGGCCTTGTCCCTGATTTTGGATAGTTATTTGTTTCAGTCATGTAGTAGAGATTTTGCAGATGGTTTTTCAGATGTCGATAGATGTTGTGGGACATTATTTCCCTCTTTGTTGATTTCATTTGATTTATGACCATGTTTCCGTAATGTTGTGTATCATCTGCATACTTTATTATCATTTGAATTATGTTCATGATTACCAAATAGATAGGGGTGTTTCGGGCCTTCATGGTTTGGAATGCTCGTCACGGACAAGGCCCCGGTTCGGGTCGTGACACCCCGCAAATTTTCATAGTCGTTAAAGCTCTTTTAAGTTTGCCAAGAGAATCTTAGAACTTAAAATTTGGCTAAGTGTTGGAACTTTTCCATTCCATAAGCCTTCGAAACTTTAATGAATTATTTCGTGACCTTCCCGACCTCCGATTCTTGATTTTCTTGTTGCGTTGCTATGGGGCAAGTCAAGAGTACATTCCGGATGAGTTTCGGAATTTTTCGAATAGCATAAGGAGGTGTTTCGATTTCAGAAACAGTAACAAAAAGTGTTTAGCCCACGTCTCCTAGGGTTCAGAACCGCTATAGGCGGGGCGCCACCCTGGCTTCCCCACCACTATAGCGAGGCTTCGCCCTGGGTACTCCCCCAGGCTAGGCCAGGTGACACCCTGCGGATCATCTTAGGCCAAATTTCAGAAGTTCTGTCCATTTTTCCTTAGGGAAAAAGAGTCAAATTCCACCCCTATATAAGTCCTTAAACACGAGAGATTCAGCACATTGATACCCAAAGTATATTGCTTTCTCTCAATTTTCTCTCAAGAACAAGCTAAGATTTCAATTTGAAGAAAGTTTCTCCGTCAATCTTCGTAGAATCACGAACTAAGGTATGGATAGTGTTCATTCATGGATTCCTTTCATCCATGAAGCCGAAGAATCCTCTTTAAAATTATACATCATGATATTTATGTTGTGAATTGATTATGTTCATGTTTTTATGGTGCTATGACTTCCAAGATTGAATCTTTATCATGTTTTCATGAAACCATGTTAGTATAGGATTAAAATCCATGCATTTAGTGATTTGTGATGTGTAATTGGATGGTTTAGCCTATGCCCTAAGTTGTGCATGTAAGGTGTTTGATAAAAGGTTTAAGAGAATAGAAATCATGCTTTACGACTAAATTGTGACTTGAAAGACTTATGCATTACCCTTACGTTTACATGACTTCCATGATATTCCTATGTATTGAAATTGTTGTTGGATTGCTCATGCATTTGTCTTGTGTAATTATGCCATGTATACATGCATTCCTATTCATGTACCAAATTATGATAACCATGTACTTTTGGAAATCCCCAACTTATTGTATTATGTGTTGTTGATGTTGATCATGTATTCAAGAATGTCATGCCTTTTCAGTTTCCTTCTATCGAGTCCTGGGGGTACTTGTACCCGAAAAATATAGTTGTATGCCTAGAGCCAGTGTCATGTTTTCACGATACTCTCAGTCAAACCCTGCTCAATAGAATTCAGTCAGTCTCATGACTCAGGAAAAACTCAGCAATCTCTGTAACTCAGAAATCTCAGTACTCAGTAATCCTTAGAAATCTTTGTCGGTTATCAGATCTCAATAGTATTCCGTCTGCCAACGAAACTCAATGAATTCAATTCAGTTCAGCTAAATAATACCATCAATATCAGTTCAATTCAGTTCAGTTAATCAGTTCCCTGTCTTTCAGATGAGAGTATGATTCAGCACCAAGCGAGCCTAGGGATGGGGGCTCACCCGCTGATAGGACTGAGATCCCTAGAAGCAATCCCTAAGTTCCAGAACTACGTAGCCAGCGTAGTCACGAGATGTCACCCGTTAGATAGAACTAACATACTCAGGGATCACCGGCTAGTATAGGACAGATCTCAGGGGTCACCTGCTAAATTAGGACTAACACCACAATAGTTGTCTTTACCCGTGGAACACCCTTCCAACTGGTTTACAGGTTGGACCCCATTAATCTTAGTATGGGGCATGTCGGTTAGATGACTACCTCCCGCAGTTTCAGTTTCAGTCTCAATCACAGTCTCAGTCTCAATAATGGAACTCAGATAGTTCTACAGATTTCAGGACTGACAGATACAGTCATTCAGTACAGTATGGAACTCAGCTAGTTCTATCAGAACTTAGACTGTCAGATACAGTCACTCAGTATAGTACAGAACTCAGCTAGTTCTATCAGAACTTAGACTGTCAGATATAGTCACTCAGTACAGTACAGAACTCAACTAGTTCCATCAGAACTTAGACTGTCATGTACATTCTTTCCGTATCAGTATACTCATGTTATCAGTATTCAGATTCAAGACTTTTGATACAGTCAATCAGATAAGTCTTCAAAGTCAGAACGATCGGAAACAATCATTTAGACATTTATATCAGTAGACTCAGTAGTCAGATCTATCGTGACTTTAGTTACAGTTACGTATTCATGCATGTACACGTTCATATTATTCAGTCAGTTAGTATAGTTCAAGCATATGAATCCCATGCATTCAGCCTACCTCACTTGTATACCTGTACATTCCAACGTATTGACGCATTTACTCTATGTTGTTTTATTTTATGCCATAGGTTTAGAAGTACGAGCTCCAAAACACCAGTAGCAACCCAGTTCAGCAGTCAGAGTCAGCAGTGAGTCCTCATCTTTCAAGGACAGGATGATTACTTTATTATTTCAATTTATTTTAGTAGTTGGAGTTAGTTGGGGACCTGTCCCATCAACTCCGTATTCAGACAGTTAGAGGCTTTTCAGACTATCATGTTTCAGACAGTTTATTTCAATTGTTTTGGGTATTTCATACCCCACCCAGATGTTATGCTAATAAGATTTGAACCTTACGGCCTTTCAACCATTATTTCCTCATTTATTATAGTATATTATGCAGTATTCAGGTACAAATATCAATCATGGATTAGTTTGTGGACCTTCAGAATTATGGGCACCGTGTAGCGTTCCGGATACTAGATTCGGGGCATTACATATTGTCCATAATAAGGTCAAATATTTATTTATATATATATATATATATATATATATATAGTAAATGATGAGTCACCTTTTATAAAAATTCTGTATCCACCATCAGATGTAACAACTCAAGATTAATTAGTTCTATGGACAATAGAGTAAGAATTGTGGGAATTGTTGGAGTATGTTTTAGTACAATTAATGGGGTTGTATACTTTACTTTACTGTTGTTAAAGTTTAAGGATTATTACTTTCTACGACAATTTTAAATTAATATATATTTTTTTATTAAATATTAATCATCGTATTTCGCTTTTTGACAGTCAAATTAGGTGAACTTTGACTAATATTTTAAATTATATTTTCTCATCAAATTGACATGCAAAAGGTTAACTTGGAGTATTTATCATTTAATTTTTTGAACACAAAATTTTACATGTAAAATATTGGGTTTAATCTAATTTAACTTTGCTTTGAGAATTACTTAAATCGACTTTTGAAAAGAAAAACATGATAGCTAATTCGAAACAACTAAAGTAATAATAACTAGATCCACAATAATTATAATCATCCCAACTTAGCTTATTACGTTAAAAAAGAAAAATAAAAAGATACTTTTATTATATGCATAAACTCCATAAATTATATATATTGATACCAATGCTTTGATTCTTTCCTTATTTGTTTTTCTATATTCTTGTTTTACTCGTGCCTAATTAAAAATATTATTAAAAATGAAAATTGCCATTTTTTAGACTAGAAATACACTTGAAATTTTAGAAAAAATCAACTCCAAGAAAAGAGTGGATAAAGAAAAAGATAATTTGTAATGAATATATGGAAATAATAACATATGTTAAGAAAGAGTAAGGAACTCTTTATTTTATTTTAACGTCTTTAGTTTGATGTAATTAGTTAGAATGGTATTTATTTCACTTCTTATACGATTATTAATAGACTACATATATAATTATTAAATACATCTGGGTTATTCTGTAATTAGTTATTCTTCAGTTCTCTATATATACAGCTGTAACCCCTTCAATATTAAAATAGATCAATTATTATTAAATCTGTATCATGGTATCAAAGCTAGGGTTTCTTCTTCCGCCCAAACCCTAATCTCTCCTCTTTTCCGACGTGTGTGCGCCGCCGCCACCGTCTACACCACGCCGCACGGCCTCCCTCCTCCGCCGTAGGTCGGCGCCATGGACAAGGTTATTGATCCTCTGTCAAAATTACCGTCTGGAGTAAAATTACTGCTCAGGAATCTCCACAATCTCATCCCCGAAAAATTATCTGACAACAACTACCCGGCCTGGGCACTTAACGTCCGCACCGCCCTCGCAGCCAACTTGCTGCTCGGATGGATTGACGGTGCGGAGAAGCCGCAGCCCGAGACAGCCGAGAAGGACGGCGTCAAGCTCCCAAATCCCGACTACCTTCCGTGGATGATCGTAGACACTCAGATCCGAGCCTGTCTTCTCGCAGTTATTAGCCCCTCTGTGCACAAACACGCCCGGGGTTTTCTCACATCGGCTTCACTTTGGGACGCACTAGCCACAAGGTACAACTCTGTGTCCACGGCTCATATTTTTTAGTTGCGTGACAAATTGCATACTCTTCGGAAGGGAACGAAGACGATGACTCAATACCTTGATGATGTGGCCTCTATTCTGTCTGACCTAGATGCTGTGAACGAGATTATTCCTGAACGAGACGTGGTGAATGCCGTGATACGTGGTCTTCCGGCTGGCTATTCCTCTCTCAAACAGCATATTCGCCTCTCGCCTGTCGAAATCACTCTGAATCAACTGTCTGGATGGCTTAATGCAGAAGAATTGAATCTAGACATGGAACACAAATTACTGCTCGGAGAAGCCAGTTCCACCCCTGGCGTCACGGCTCTTTACTCGGCTGGCAGCGGAGGCTCGGCCAGGGGTCGCGGTGACGATCGCCGTAACCAAGGGCGAGGCAGCGGCGGCGGTGACCGTCGAAACACCGGGCAGCAAGGCAGAGGCGGGCCTCCACCGAGGGACGGCTTCCAGTCAGGCCGCGGACAGGGACGAGGAAACCAGCGGATGCCCACACGAGATCTTCCGACGTGCCAAATTTGTGCTAAACGGGGCCATTCCGCGGCTAATTGCTGGTATCGTTATGATGACTCGCAGAATGTAAATAGCCAGTCCGGAGGATCAAGGGCGATGCATGCGTCCACAAACGCTCAATCTGGCGATTGGTATCTAGACACAGGTGCTAACACCCATGTGACGTCGGATTATTCACAACTTCAAGCTCCTCATCCGTATCATGGCTCAGAAACTATTACAGTAGGCAATGGTCAATCCCTTCCCATCACAAACACCGGCTCTGGGTATGTCTATACCCCAAATGGTAAATTTCATCTCTCAACCCTTCACCACGTCCCTTCCCTCACATCCAATCTTTTATCTGTTTATCGCTTTACTAAAGAAAATAACTGCACCCTCATTTTTAATGACACCAATTTCCAGATAGTGGACAATACCACGAACCGGGTGCGGTACACGGGCCGCTGTGAGCATGGGCTATACACTCTTCCATCCAGGTCTCCGTCTGTTGTGAGTCAAGCCATTCTCTCGTCAACCTGGCATCGCCGGCTTGGGCACCCATCATCCGCCATCACCAAATCCATTTTATCTTCCTTAGGTTTTAATTTTTCAGAAAAATTACATTGCGAGTCCTGTTCAGTGTCTAAATCTTGTCGTTTACCTTTTTCACTGTCTGAACACAAGGCCACTGCGCCATTTCAATTAATTCATTCTGATGTTTGGGGTCCAACCTCAGTTCCTTCTGTTCAAGGTTTTCGTTATTATATCTGTTTTGTTGATGATTACAGTAAATTCACTTGGCTTTATCCTCTGAAATTTAAATCCGAAGCTTATACTATTTTTGTAAACTTTGACCGAATGGTTCAAAATCAATTTAATGCCAAAATCAAAATTTTTCGAAGTGACAATGGCAAAGAATTTGTCAACAATGCATTTGGTGTTTTTCTTCAAAATCTAGGGGCTCTTCATCACACTTCATGTCCATATACCCCTGAACAAAATGGCGTTGCTGAGCGCAAACACCGTCACCTAATAGAAACAGTTGTTGCGCTCCTCCATGATTCCACCTTACCTATTTCCTTTTGGGTTGATGCCCTTGCTACTGCCAACTACCTCATAAATCGCATGCCCACTCACACTCTCTCCAACTCCACTCCATATGCCCGTCTCTACAATCATCCACCCGACTATATCCATCTACGCCCGTTTGGGTGTCTAGTTTATCCCTGGTTGCGTCCGCACACTCAACATAAACTTCAAACTCGGTCCACCCCTTGTGTCTTTCTAGGCTATCATCCCACTATCAAAGGTTACAAATGTTTCGATCCTGTATCTCAGAAAACATATGTTTCCCGTCATGTTCGTTTTGTGGAGGAACAATTTCCTTACACAAGTCTTTCCTCTACTCCATACTCCCCCAATCCACTTGGCGTTGTGCCATTATTTCCGTCCTTTTCTCACGCTCATGCTCCGGCTCACTCGGCACCTAACCCGGTACCCCACTACACCACTACCCACCCGAAACCCCAAACCTCCCACCCGAACACCCAGCCGACTGCCACACAACCCACCACTTCCCTACATCATACTCCTAACACACATACAACCACCCCATCCACCGCTGCACATCCCAGCTCCCACGGCAGCCCCACCCAACCCCCGCCCACACATCATACAACTCCACCACCCCTTCCTAATCACCCTCCACTCAACACTCATCCTATGACAACCCGAGCCAAGGACGGCACCTTCAAACCCAAAGCCTACCACACTCAAATACCCTTTGATGCACATCCCACAACTGAGCCTACTACCTACAACCAAGCCTCCAAAAATAGTTTCTGGTGCCAAGCTATGGATGAGGAATTTCAGGCTCTGAATGAACAACGTACATGGGATTTGGTACCTCTGCCTAGTAACCGAAAGTCTATTGGGTGCAAATGGGTGTTTCGCATCAAACGAAATTCAGATGGATCTCTTTCTCGCTATAAAGCACGTCTGGTTGCAAAAGGGTATCATCAGGAGTATGGTGTGGATTATAAGGAGACCTTCAGCCCTGTTGTTAAGCAACAGACTATTCGTCTGGTCTTGTCTCTTGCTCTTCACTATGATTGGCCGCTTCATCAGCTAGACGTCAGCAATGCCTTTCTTCATGGTCATCTTGAGGAAGAAATCTATATGGTTCAGCCACCGGGATATGTTAATCCCAACCGTCCTCACTATGTTTGCAAGCTTCGCAAATCACTGTATGGCCTGAAACAGGCCCCTCGTGCCTGGTACACACGTCTCTCTACTTTTCTGCAGGGTCTTGGTTTTCGCACCTACCATCATGACAACAGCCTCTTCACCCTTCACTGTTCTCGAGGGACAGTCATCATTCTTATCTATGTGGATGATATTGTTATTACAGGCAGCTCGTCGTCACTCATCACTGAAATTACTGAAGCTATGCATCGTGACTTCAAACTTAAGGACCTCGGTCCTCTGGAGTTCTTTCTTGGCCTCGAACTCATCCGCAAATCGGGAACCATATTGATGCATCAGACGAAATATACCCTTGAACTTCTAAATCGGGCTGGAATGACAGACTGCAAACCCGCGGTCACTCCCATGGCAGTCCGCCAATCCCCAGGGCCGAATACTCCCTTTGCCGATCCTACACTATATCGGAGCCTCGTCGGTGGACTTCATTATCTTGCTGTTACTCGTCCGGACATCCAATATGCAGTCAATCGAGTCTCCCAATCAATGCATGCTCCCACAGAACAACACTTTCAGGCCTTGAAACGCATTCTGCGCTATCTTCAAGGTACTCTTCACTGTGGAATTTTATTTCAAAAGGGCTCGTTTGATATATCTGTTTTTTCTGATTCGGATTGGGCTAACGACAAAGATGATCGAAAGTCCACTACTGGATATATTGTTATGATGGGACCGAATCTGATTTCCTGGTGCACCAAGAAGCAAACGCGAGTGTCCCGTTCCTCCACAGAAGCAGAATATCGTGCCATGGCTGCGGGTGTTGCTGAAGCCATGTGGTTACGATACCTTACGGATGCACTTGGCATTCCCCCCACGAAACCACAGATTTATTGTGACAATCAGTCCACTATTTGTGTTACCAAAAATCCAGTCCTTCATGATCGTATGAAGCATGTTGGGTCTGACTGTCACTTTGTTCGCGATGAGGTACTTGCAGGAGCGATGGCCACGCACTATGTCCCATCTACTGACCAGCTTGCTGATATTCTCACCAAGCCTCTTCCGTTACAGCCTTTTCAGTCTCTCTGCTCCAAGCTGCCCCTCGTTACCGCTGATCAGCTTGCGGGGGGATAATAGACTACATATATAATTATTAAATACATCTGGGTTATTCTGTAATTAGTTATTCTTCAGTTCTCTATATATACAGCTGTAACCCCTTCAATATTAAAATAGATCAATTATTATTAAATCTGTATCAATTATAAATTCAAATTTTCCTTTCTTACTCTCAAGTTATTTTTTGCTCCTTTTTCTTGAAGTTGAATTCTCCTAAATACAAAGTTTTCCCAGGACGTTTTCTTTCATATGGTAAACCCCCCACCCCCCACCCCCCACCCTCCCGCCAGCCCCACCCCCACCGCTTCAAAATATGGTAATTCTTATTTTTAGTATAATGTTTACATTAATTGGCACTGGTAAAATAAGGAAAAAACTAAGAAATTGGTGTCTATATAAACAATGGAATATTACATTATATGCATAGAGCAAATTGAGTTAGGCTTCTTCAATATTAACGTAAGTTTTCTTTCACTTTGAGTTAGATTAGTTCTTTACAAAAAATTTCTTAAGACTTACAATAATGTTGCTCTTCTAATTTGTTTTTTAATATTTCACCTTTTCATCTACATCAATTTACAACTATAACTCTCTTTTTGGCTTAGTGTTCTCTTACATTGAATATTTTTGTTACATGAATCTAGTTTCAAAAGAGTGTTACTTTATCATCACAAGAAAAGTGCTACTTTTACTATGTTCGATATTTCATTAACTTTGTTACTTTTTCATTCAATAGTGGTTCAATCTAGTTTGAACTGTACTAGATGTGAGAATGTCATCCTCAAAAACTAAATCAATTGACAAGAACTTGGAGAAGTTGGTAGATACGAGAGAACAAATACGCAAGCAAGAAACAGACCTTCAAAATTCTAATGTGCAGCAAGAAAGTGTGAAAGATAGATATGAGGCTACTAGTGATCTTTGGAAGTTAAAGGACAAGGAAAACAAGCAGTTAGACCAATTGGAGAAAAAAGGAATTCCTAAGAGAATGATATAACCTATTTATTTATTTACTATCTTTTAGTTATCAATAAAATATTTAGATGCTACTAATTAAGTTCAAGGATATATTTAGGTTGTAGGATTTTCAAGATTTGCTACTGGGAGTTTAAGTTTTATATATATTTCCATTATTGTCTTATATTTTGTTGTTCTATATTTATTATGTATGATTTCTGGATCACAATACTTGATTTGAGCAACAAAAACAGAAAGCTATATTAATTAAGTCATTCACGTAACAAGTTTTTGTATGGCACAACGTACATCACCCAAATATTACAAAGTTAATCGGACTCGACAATAGTATCATTATTAGTAACAAATTCACAAAACAATACAAAACACCCCAAGCTTAATAATCACACTCTTGAGGTATAAATTGAGAAATATCTTCAAATACCAAACCAAAATCCAAAAAATCCATACTATCTATAATATATAAGGTCCAATATTTTTACAAATGTATAATAAATGATGAACTGTAAACACTTTATACTCTCCAGACTCCATTTAGTGCGAATATACTGGATATGTTATTTTTATTTATTTGAAAGATTTTTTGTATTTTCTCTTGAGGAAACAAGAAGTGGATATTGTTGTTAATTTAGATTGAGTTATTAATTGATGAGTATTTCTGTTTGCATGGAATGTGCTTGAAAAAGTATATGGAATATTTGTGGTGTTGTTCATCTTCTTAACCTAAAGTCCTAAACTAATTTTATTGTTTGAAAGAATATACCAAGTTCTTTTGATTTATTTACACATGATTGACTTCAAAAGAATTAAGAGATATCCCAGTCTGATCATTATAATAATATTTAATTTATTATAACATTCAAGTTATTTTTTGAACCGATTATGAACTGTATTGAATTTCCTTAAACATACACAGTTTTGTAACATGATTTCTTTATCTGTAGTTTTCATATATTGTATAAGATTACCATTAACAAAAGAATTTTGTGTGTGTTTTCATCTTATAATACTTGCTAAGAGAATACTAAACTTTTATTTTTTGGTGTATTACACTAAAACCTTGCTATCACAAATAATTTATTTAACTCTCAAAATTTAAATATGTAACAGATGATTTAGTTGCCCTTGTTCCTCCTCTTCTTTTCTCTTTTGAGTCGGGCTCTTAAGATAGAAAATAGGGTTTGCTAAATATCTCACTTCCAAATCGCATAAATTAAATTGAAAAAATTGGACAAACAACATAAATTTTCAGAGTTTCAAGTTTAATTGCAGAAAATTTCAATATTTTGCATAATTATTGAAAATTTCAATTTTGAGTATGTTGAGATACATAATTAGCTCTCGATACTTCCAACGAAGATACATTTTTTTCTTTGCAAAGATACATTGTTAGCGCCAGATACGATTTTTGTCAAGTTTGGATCTGTCGAGATACATAATTAGTTTCTTGATACATCCAACGAAGATACACAATTAACTGAAATTTTTGGAATTACTTTATAAGAATGAAAATTTATATAAATATAATAAATTAAAGTATATATTTATATTTTTTTTAATACTGAATATAAAAAAATATATTATATTTTAGAACCAACAAAGAAAAGATATCATGAATTAAAAAAGACAGGAAATGTATTGAGTCCTAAAATGACCATGGGTGCATTCGTTATATTTTAAGTCACAAATTTAATTTTCAAAACATAACATCATTTCATATTATTTGAAAGCCAGATTTTACTAGAATTTCTGACTTCGCCGCTTGTATATTTACTTCGATATGCTGAAAATAATTAACAAAAAAAGGTCCAAGATTGACTATATGAAGATATTGAAAAAATATTTCCTTTGTAAGCATCTTCATCACAAATTCTACGTTTAGAGCATTCAAATGCACCACGTAGCTCAAAGTCTAAGCTTACATGTTCCTCAAAATCATATTTAATTTTATCATCAATTAGAGAGTTTTCAAATTTATGTTTTTTTCGATTTAATTTATGTGTCATTATTAATATTTTTTTTTAACCATTTTGTTAAATTT
Organism: Capsicum pubescens; assembly: GCA_030864215.1. Taxonomy (NCBI): domain Eukaryota; kingdom Viridiplantae; phylum Streptophyta; class Magnoliopsida; order Solanales; family Solanaceae; genus Capsicum; species Capsicum pubescens. The sequence continues at coordinate 294,540,734 of CM061549.1, forward strand.
ATCTCGTCGTTAAGGGTTATTGCATGGATAATCCTTCGAAAATGTTACTGAAGAGATATTTTTTGATAGTTGTCTTAACCCATCGAGAATCTCTCACAAATGAGTTGAATTTCGACAGGACGTTAGTGGGTCTTACTTTTATTTTTTGTTTTAATTTATTATTTCTTTTTATAACGTTAATATTTAGAAATTCGTTATTTCTGATATAACACATGATCATGTACTGAAGACAATAACATTCAAGAATCAAGGGTATTTTGATATATTATGCGCGCCTTTAATTTCCGGAGCGGATCTATGATCATTTTTTGGTGTTGTGGCATTTGTTATATTCGAAACATATTAGTTATAATTGTATAAAAAATATATGAAAATTGGTATAAGATGTAAAAAAGCACACAGTAAATCAAGAAGATAGCATGCATGGTGTATTAATTTTCAAGCAGAACCTTAAAGCTTTGGGCATCAAATATCAATATACGTCTTTGAACTTTCCGAGCACAATAACTAAATCCTGAGTCCGTCATTATTTAATTTAAATTACAAGATTAAATTTTTTTATTATTTTCTTAAATTTTGTATCTAAATATCAAACTATAATATACATAAAATAAAACGTCAGGAATAGATTTTATAGTCAAGATTATCTTCTCCAAGAATACATAAGATTTTATGTCTTGTAGTGGGATTTTTTGGGTATAAATAGAGGCTAAATTGAAAGTCAATCTCATTGTATTCTGAAAAATCCTTGTTTGTTGGATAGTGAAAGAAGATATGAAGTCCAATAATAACCTAATTATTCTGCTAGCACTTTTATGTGCTTCACTTTTTCTTGTTTCAGCTCTACTAGTTGATGATACTAAAGGTAACTATACAATATTTAATTCTTCTTAAACATATGGATTCATTGTATTTCATAATGAATGTATATAGTGCATGCAATAACTAGAAATATAATATAAAATTCTAAAGAAATATAGTTAAAAAAATATTTGAAGACTTTCAGAGTTAAACTTCTCAGTTTATCATTAATGATTTACTGGTATGATCATAAAAATTTATGACAACCATTTGATACGTAACTAAGGATATTCTTTTTGTAAGTTATGTTGAAAAATTTGTTCAGAATCTAACAAGCTATCTTCAGTTTGTAGAATTCAGAAATAATAAATTCACTCTGAATTTGCCTCTCATTTTTAATGCATGTCAAAAGTTTCAAACACGTTTTTAAATGTCGTCATATGTAATGTAATTACTTATAGTCCATTCATAAGAAATAATATATGTTGTATGTATTATTTGTATAACAGCAAATGAAGGTCAACTAAATGTTGAAAAACAAGGCCATGGAGGTGGCCATCATGGCGGCGGTGGTCACGGAGGTGGAGGCCATGGCGGTGGTGGTCACGGAGGTCGCGGTCATGGCGGTGGAGGCCACGGAGGCGGTGGAGGCCACGGAGGCGGTGGTCACAGTGGTGGCGGCCACGGAGGCGGTCATCATGGTGATGGAGGCCACGGAAAATGAAGTCAAAACAATCCCTTTAACGAAGAACGTCTTAATTTAAAAAACTTTAGGTTAAACTACTTCATGCATCCACTTTTATAATATAGTTCATAATAAAAACTACGTACGTTTTTAATTTGGAGTTGCATGTCATGTTATGTGTTCTGAAAATGATATAGTAATAAATATGAATAAATATCAATGTTTTATTTTCTCCATTCTAAAGTCCGTTTAAAATATTAGTGTTGATTATCTTTAATGATTTAAATCTGGTATATATTAATTGTGTTAAAGATCTTTACTAGTTGGACAGCAAGAAAGGTTAAGAAGACCACGTCGTCGTAGATCTCAGGCTTGTCACACCCCTTTTTTGTACTCCAAAAAAAGATTGAATTTTTTGTTTCGAAAGGGCTTTTATTAAAGTGACAAAAAATAAAAATTTTGTTTCGAAAAGGATTATTTATATTTGAACTCAGAGTCGCCACTTGGCATAATCCGGTGTGCCAAGTCACCATTGAAAAATCCTTTTTCAAAACTATTTGACTCTCTAAACTGGTTTTCGAACAGAGATTCCGGTTAAGGAATTCTGTTGACCAACGGGAAGGTGTTAGGCACCCCTCGATCTCGTGGTTTGATCACAGTCGCTTGGTGGAGGGTATTGACTAATTTGGCATTACAAATGTATAAACCACACAAAAACACATAAAACAATCCATCAAACACATGAAACAAAACAAATCCAAAATTTAGTGTCCAGTCCAAAAATAGAAAAATGCATAAAAATAAATCCTATTCTAAATTAATTCTAGACTAATGCTCTACCCGACGCCTCGGGCCTTCATCACGAACATCCTCCGGGTACAAGATACCTCAGGGCATTCCCCGGTGAATAAATATATACAGATACCTAGGGGCATCCCCCGGCCAAATGAATACATTTTTTAGTGCGAGAAAATCAAACTATTCAACAAAATTTCAAACATTCCACGAAATTTTCAACATTCAACCAAACATCATTCTTAAATTTTTGCCTACCCGAACCTATATTGCCTATCCATTTCAACATGGCATAAATCTATCACATTCATACTTGTACCGAATTGAACAAAAGACAACAAACAGAACATTAATCTACTTTCAACTTTTATCAATTTCTCAATTCCGTCCCAAACCTTATCTTTCCAGCCAATGGTTAACAAATTCTTTAATTCAAATTTATTCTCAACGCCCAAAACCCACGTCAAAACATCCGCCCAACGAAGATTCAAGCATATCATGCACATGAGTAATTCATACTCATAACAACAGTTAATACTACTGAAATATCCAAACCCAAATCGCAAAATCACAACAAAACCACATTCCAAATAATGAAGAGATGGAGTTAAGGAATAGACCTTCAAAAGTCGACTTTGTTGATAACAACGTTTAAGAAACCCGAATCCGAGAACCCGAATAGAAAAATCTCAACAACGACGAAATCCAAACTCGGTATAGAGAAACAAACGAAAACCGATTTAAGCATCAACGGAAATCTCCCAAGTAAATGACTTGAGCCCGGTCTCGACAACCCCCAAAAACAGGATATCGGAGAACAAATATTAAAGAAACCCCCAAAATTTCTAGAATATCACTAAGACCTAACGATTAGTCCAAACTTGAGCTCCGACGAGCTGTGAAGAGCAAAACTAATTACAAAGAGAGTCGGATTCCGGTGACACAGTCGCCGGAACAGTAACCCAAAAAATTCAAACTTCCTCGCCCCTTTTGATTCTTACGCCATTTTCGCTCTTCTTCTTGCTATTTATTTTTCTAGTTCTTTCTTTGTGCGTTCCCATGACTGTGTTGCGAGGAATCAAAGATAAAGAGAAGAGAATGGAGTCTATGGATCTATCGTGTGTGTGTTTGGCGATGGAGCTAAATGAAAACAAAAATGGCGTCTTGAGATTTTTGTTTTTTATGAAGATGATAATGGATGAAGATCAAAGTGTATTTTTTTTTCCTGTCCCCTATGTATATGAATAGAATCTATATCTGTGAGTGTTGTGTGTGTAGGTGTATGGGTGGAGTTACGTGAGTAGTGGGGTGGGGGTAGGGTGTGATGTGTTTTATTTTGATTGGGTAGGTTGTTAGGATAAGATGTAAAGGGATTAGGATAGGATAAAATTTGTTAGGGAGTTTGTTATTTATTTTTTTTATTATGGGAGGGTATAATAATATGGATGAGGGTACACGGTAGGATAAGGTAAAATTGGTTAAATTAATCTTTCGGAGGGACAAAATTACGTGTCTAAATCATACCCCCTTTGAATGTAAACACGCAGTGTTTTCAGGCAAAGAAGTAAACAACGAGACCGAATTTTTGTCCCGATCATTATTCAAAGAGAGGAGTAAAAGAAAGAAGGACAATCGACTCTTGTCGGACACCCTATCTACCCAAGTCATGAGGAAATCACAAGTATCTCAAAGGGTTGGAAGAGAAGTGGACTATACCGAGTTGGAGAGTCGAGTGAGGTTCCATCGAGGTTCCGGTCCGCAGCTCTGTCATTACATCAAAAAATAAAAATTACAAGTTAAAACATAAATGAAATTACAAAATCCTATCTATACAGCTTCTGTTGGCTCTTGACTCGACTTTTATCACTCTATTCTTCAGGCGAGCTCCTGACATGCAATTTCTTTCAACTTGTTTCTTGGCTTTCAATTGCTTCGCTTTGTTGCTTGACTTTTCGTTTCTTCAGCCTATTCTCCAAGCGGGCTCCTGAAACCCAAAATTAAAACTAGAACGAAAATTATCCCAAACAAAAATTATAGTAAGGTAGTATTTCATTTTTGAAAGCGCTATCCCATTTTTCAGGAGGGTCCTGAACATAAAGTAAAATCTCATTTTTCAGGAGGGTCCTGAACAAAAAGTAAAATCTATTTTTCAGGAGGGTCCTGATTTGAAAGTAAAATCCATTTTTCAGGAGGGTCCTGAATAGAAAGTAAAATCCCATTTTTCAGAAGGGTCCTGAACAGAAGGTAAAATCCCATTTTTCAGGAGGGTCCTGAATTGAAAGTAAAATCTCATTTTTCAGGAGGGTCCTGAATAAAAAGTAAAATCCCATTTTTCAGGAGGGTCCTGAACAGAAGGTAAAATCCCATTTTTCAGGAGGGTCCTGAACAGAAGGTAAAATCCCATTTTTCAGGAGGGTCCTGAATAGAAAGTAAAACCCCATTTTTCAGGAAGGTCCTGAACAGAAGGTAAAATCCCATTTTTCAGGAGGGTCCTGTACAGAAGGTAAAATCCCATTTTTCAGGAGGGTCCTGAACAGATGTAAAGTCCCATTTTTTAGGAGGGTCTTGAACAGAAAATAAAATTCCATTTTTCAGGAGGGTCCTGAACATAAAGTAAAATCCTATTTTTCAGGAGGGTCCTGAACAAAAAGTAAAATCCCACGGATGTGCATTTCCAATGGTAGCTGAATTAAGTGAAGCGAATTTGCCCCTATTTCAACAAAGAAAATTTGTCAGTTAAAAACTTAGTGGTGGCTTGCATCTCTTGGCTTCTCAGGTATCTGCCCCGACACTCGTTCCTTTCATCTTTGTTCTAAATCGCTGACACTTGCCCTGTCTTGCCGCATCATTGACCCAGATCCAGATTGAGGGATATGATTTCTGACTCGAACAATGGGTTTCCATTTTACCATGCCTCTGAGGTGCACCCTTTTCCCAAATCTGAATGCTTCCACGAATCCAAAGCCTGTCGGTTGATAGACTTTCTTTGCTTCACGTTGAATTACGATCATATTTCTTTCATGTGCTGGTCCTTGTCTTCTCCTCATATAATTTGAAAGACTGGTAGTAAATTTTGAAATCCTTTCTCGCTTGTTTTGACACAGACTTGACTTAAAATGTAAAGAAATGATGGTGACTTTTATTTTGATAAATGATATAAAAAAGACAAAATGCTTGAATATGTAAATGAAAGAAAAGGGCAATGTCCCATATTCAAAAAGAAAACTTATCTTAATACGGCAACCAACTCCAATGAGTATGACATGCATTTTGGATTAAACTGCCTGATCTCCCTATCCAAACTCCCCATTGGTTGTTGAGTCCGTACCTTTGCCGCTGAGCCGCTTCTTCAAATCCATTGGACTCATACATCACATTCGATTGACGACATCTTAAAAGACTTTCGCCAACAAATCTCTTTCTTTTCACTTTTCACTTTTCTCTTGAACTCGTTATCGCCTTACGGTGCCCGTGAGGGTTTTCACCAATAAGACTCTCTCATTTTTATTTCTCTCCGCTCACCATCGCCTTATGGTGCCTGCGAGGGTTTTCACCAATAAGACTCTCTCATTTTCATTTCTCTCAACTCACCATCGCCTTATGATGCCCATGGGGGTTTTCACCAATAAGACTCTCATTTTGTATTTCTTTCCTGATTTCTTATGCTAAGGGAGACAAGTGGTACCTCACAATGTATCATCATATCCAACGCATGCTTAGCCTTAACATTATCAAAAATTGATCTGAAGGACTTTCTTTGGTTGTAACTTGGCTTTTGGATGGGTTAGAAAAGGATGGCAAGAGGTTCGAACGACACTTGAAATGGGGGTGGGACTTACAACTTTTGGAATCGACTCAAACGACATGTTAACTCATTCCCCAATTTTTGTTGACTGGGTGAATCTTAAATCTTTATTTGGTTGGACCGAGCCCGAAATAGGGCAGCCTACATATCTCACTCCCGAGAGAGGAGAATCAGGTCGCACGTAGTTCCATTAGTTTGTTCCTTGTTTTGATTTGATTTTTTTTTCTTTTATTTTTGAACTTTTTCTTTTATTCTTATTTTCTTGACATTTATCTTTGACTCTATTTTGATTCCAAAAGAGGGATATGAAACAAAAATGAAACGAAGCTCAAACGGGTAACAAAGGATGACACAATGTTTGAATAGAAAAATAAAATGCCTTCATCATATAAAACTTCAAAAATGCAAGTACTAAACATGCAATAAAATCAACAAAGGACAAAATATCATACATAATATCTTTTGACCGCATCAGCATTGATAGTCATTTCTACCATTTTGCCTTCAATATCTGTCAAATATAAGGCTCCATTGGGCAACACTTTCTTCACAACGAAAAGACCTTGCCATTTAGGGGAGAACTTGCCTTTCGCTTCAACCTGGTGAGGAAAGATACGTCTCAATACCAACTGACCAACTTCAAAATTCCAGGGACGGACCTTTTTGTTATACGCTCGAGCCATCCTCCTCTGATACAACTGGCCATGACGCACAGACGTTAGCCTTTTTTCCTCAATCAAACTCAAATGTTCCATTCAGGTTTTGACCCATTCGCCATCATCAATCTCTGCTTCTACAATGACTCGAAGAGAGGGAATTCAATTCCGCAGGGATGACTGCTTCTGTCCCATACACCAATAAATATGGAGTTGCCCCTGTTGAAGTGCGAACAGTGGTACGATACCCTAGCAATGCAAATGGCAACTTTTCATGCCACTGTCTAGACCCTTGTACCATTTTTCGCAGTATCTTTTTTATATTCTTATTGGCGGCTTCTACAGCACCATTGGCCTTTAGGCGATATGGAGTAGAATTTCGATGTGCAATCTTAAACTGTTGACATACTTCTTGCATCAAATGACTATTGAGATTGACAGCATTTTCTGTAATGATCATCTTTGGAATTCCAAATCTACAAATGATATTGGCATGAACAAAGTCTACCACAGCCTTCTTTGTCACTGACTTGAAAGTTACTGCTTCTACCCACTTTGTGAAATAGTCAATGGCTACCAAAATGAATTTATGTCCATTTGATGCCTTCGGCTCAATTGGTCCAATCACATCCATTCCCCAAGCCACGAACGGCCATGGAGAGGCCATTGTATGCAACTCAACAGGAGGAGAACGTATCAGATCGTCGTGCACCTGACATTGATGACACTTTCGAACAAATTGAATAGAATCCCTCTCCATAGTAAGCCAGTAATAACCTGCTTGAAGAGTGTTCTTTGACAAGACATGACCGTTGATATGCGACCCACATACTCCAGAGTGTATTTCAACCATGATTGTCGAGGCTTTTCATGCATCTACACACCTCAAAAGTCCCAGATATGGGGTTCTCTTATATAAGATTCCCCCACTTAAGAATAATCCACTAGCTAAACGCCTAATAATCCTCTTTTGATCGTTGGTGGCATATGCTGGGTATTCTCCTGACTGAATGTACCGCTTGATATCCAAGAACCAGGGTTCTCCATCGAGCTCTTCTTCAACCGCATTACAGTAAGCATGCTGATCATGACTCTATATATGCACTGGATCGATGTAGGCTTTATCAGGATGTTGGAGCATTGAAGATAGAATGGCTAAAGCATCAGCAATTTCATTACGAATCCTTGGAATATGCCTAAATTTTACTAACATAAATCATTGACATAGCTCCTGCAAGCATTGTCGATATGGGATGAGCTTCAAATCTCGCATCTCCCAATCGCCTTGAATTTGATGGACGAGCAAATCTGAATCTCCCAACACCAATAGTTTTTGGACTCCCATATCAACAGCTAACCTCAAACCAAGAATGCAGGCTTCATACTCTGCCATATTGTTAGTACAGTAGAATCGAAGTTGTGCTGTTACCGGGAAATGTTGTCCCAATTCAGAGATAAGAACCTCACATATTCCGACTCTTTTCATATTGAGAGCTCCATCGAAGAACAACTTCCAACCTGGATCAGCATCTATAATGACTTCATCGACACACGACACTTCTTCGTCAGGAAAATATGTCTTTAATGGCTCGTACTCTTCATCGATGGGATTCTCAGCAAGATGATCTGTCAAGGCTTGGGCTTTCATGGCGGTTCGAGTCACATATACAACGTATAACTCGGTAAGAAATATTTTCCACTTCGCTAATCGACCTGTCGGCATAGGCTTCTGAAAGATATACTTCAAAGGATCCATGCGGGAGATGAGATAAGTAGTATAGGATGAGAGATAATGCTTCAACTTATGTGCTACCAAAGTTAGGGCACAACACGTCCTTTCAAGAAGAGTATACCTGGCCTCATATGTGGTGAAATTCTTGCTAAGATAATAAATACCCTGCTCCTTTTTGCCTGTGACATCATGTTAACCCAGGACACAACCGAAAGAATTGTCCATGACTGATAAATATAAGATCAAAGGCCTACCAGGCTCCGGGGGTACCAACACGAGTGGATTTAACAAATATCTGTTGATTCGATCGAACGCTTCCTGACATTCTTCAGTCCATTTTACCGCAAAACTCTTTTTCAGCAACTTGAATATGGGCTCACAGGTGGTTGTGAGTTGAGCAATAAACCTGCCAATGTAGTTCAGTCTACCAAGCAAACTCATCACCTCCGTCCTATTCTTGGGCGGGGGCAAATCCTGAATGGGTTTGATTTTCGACGGATCCAATTCAATCCCCCGACGGCTGACTACAAACCCCAACAACTTTACAGACGGAACTTCAAATACAAATTTTGCCGGGTTGAGTTTGAGATTATACCTACGAAGCCTTTCAAAGAAATTTCTTAAATCTTTAACATGGTCGGCCAGACTTTTTGACTTAATAATCACATCATCAACGTATACCTCAATCTCCTTATGCATCATATCATGAGACATAGTGGTCATGGCTCTCATGTATGTTGCTCCTGCATTATTCAAACCGAACGGCATCACTCGATAACAATAGGTACCTCATGGTGTGATAAAAGATGTTTTCTCCGCGTCTTCATCATCCATAATGATCTGGTGATATCCGGCATAGCAATCCACAAAAGAGGCAACCTCGTGTTTAGCACAGTTGTCTAACAAAATATGGATGTTGCGCAGTGAAAAATCATCTTTCAAACTTGCTCTATTCAAATCACGGTAATCAACACACACTCAAATTTTTCCATCTTTCTTTGGTACGGGAACAACATTGGATAACCACCTGGGATAACGAGCCACTTGAATTACTTTGGCTTCAAGTTGTTTCATGATTTCCTCTTTGATTTTAATACTTACATCAGTTTTAAACTTCCTCAACTTCTGTTTGACAGGAGGGAACGCGGGATCAGTTGGCAATTTGTGAGCCACTAATTCAGTGCTTAAACCAGCCATATCATCATAAGACCATGCAAAAACATCCTTATAATCAATTAATGCTTGAATCATTCCATCTTTTAGATATGGCAAAGCATGTACACTGATTTTAGTTTCCCTAACATCTTCTTGATCCCCTAGATTTATTGGCTCAGTCTCATTCAAATTAGGATTCGGTTTGTCTTCAAACTGTTCTAACTCTTTGTTTATTTCTTCTAGTGCTTCTTCTTCATCATATTCCCCATCCTACTTCATTACATCTTGATTAGTTTGGATTTTAAGGTCAGGCTGAAATTCCGCATGCATGTCATGTCATTAGAATCAGCATAAAGAGAACTGTATATAAAAAGAAAAGAAAAACAAAATATATTAGACACGAATCAAAAGGGACATTACATTTCATTAAATAAAAAGATAGAAGGGTTTAAAAATAAATGCCAACATAACATAAAAAAACTAAAATCTGAATTACAACCCTGAAATAACTCGGATAAACAGAAAGAAAAACAAAGTAAACTACCAAAACTCCCTCCTGACGGGAAGATGAGTGACTTCCCAATTATTGAGCCGGACAGCTGGACCTATAAATTGCACATCTGCCATACTGGTACCTTCTCCTTCTTTGACCATATCAACATCAATAAAAAGGTTCTGGCAGTCATCAACCAATTCAACTTCAGATTCCACATGCTTCGTGACACCGCTCTTAACAAATGATTCACTAAGTAGTGGCATTGGGCGAGGGAGTGACCATGTTTCCTTTTTCCTTCCCTTGGATTTCTTCAGATCTTCAGCCGTAGGCTCAAATCCCAGACCAAACGTGCCCACGCCCAAATCCTAGAGGAGTAAACGGAGAGGAGAAACGGAAATCGGAAGAAATTAAGTTAGATTGGGCGTGAGAGAGAGAAGGGGAACAACACAGGGATCAATTAATGGTAAGTTTCTCACCGGAAATCCATCAGAATTTCATCAGGTCAGCCATCGGGAGATGCCCCATGACGGTTTATCACTGTTCCGGTGAAAAGTAGTCAAAAAACGACATCTCTGGCGGAACCACATCCAAAACAGCTCCTTCCCGTCACCATTTCTCACTCAAAATTCACTGGAGAGTATATAATGGTCATCGACTAGCTTATAATCCAGTTAGCTTCCATGAGTTTCGAGCGTTACTAGTATTAATTGGTTGTAGAGTTAGTCGTTCAAGTTTGACACGACGGGTTGGAGATTTGAGTCTGTTCGAGGTTCATTGGTTCCCAAGGCCCTCGTTGCTATTGAAATCAGTTCAAGATGATTGAATAAAAGTAACCTTAAGGTCTAATTCTATCTCCCCTTTCTATAATTATTTGTATGTGATTATAAATGATTCATGTTTAGCATGTTTGAATCTATATTGCGTGTTGGTTGATGTTAGATTTGGATGTGAGAAATTGCATTGACAGTCGAAGAACTAGGCAATTATTTTTGAGAATAAATTCTGGATGGAATTGGAAAATTGGTTAAAAAAAAGGGATGAGTATAGATCAATCTTGATTTATTGTTGCTTTTGTTTAATTCGGAATAAGCATGGATATTATGGGAATAGGCTAACATAGGTCGGGTAGTCAAATCTAGAGATTGTGGATTGATCTAATGTTTGAGATGGGTGTTGAAATGGTTTTGTTTTATCGTATTCGACTCAAATGTACTATTTGGCCGGGGAATGTCCCGAGGATTTGTGTCTATTTTCCGAGGAATGCCCCGATGTATTATGTTGGTGGAAGACATCCGTGACGAAGGTCCAAGGCATCGGGTAAAGCTTTGGAGCATAGTTTAGGATTAATATAGGTTAGCGTAGGTTTACATTTTTGCATTTTTCTATTTCGGGACTGTATAATTGGACTGAATACTAAACTTTGGATTTTTTGTCTTTGTGTGTTTTGATTGATTGTTCTACGTGTTTTTTGTGTTGTTTATACATTTGTAATGTCAGATTAGCTGATACGCTCCACCAAGAGACCGTGGTCGAACCACGGGATTGAGGGGTGCCTAACACCTTCCCCTCGGTCAACAGAATTCCTTAGCCGGAATCTCTGTTCGAGGATCAGTGTTACAGAGTCAAAAACCATTTTGAAAAAGGATATCCATGGGTGACTTGGCACACCCAATTTATGCCAAGTGGCGACTCTGAGTTTTTCAATATAGTGAATCCTTTTCGAAACAAATCTTCATTTTGTCACTTAATAATAAAAACCCTTTCGAACTTAAAATGAATCTTTTGGAGTACGGAAAAGGGGTGTGACATAGCCCACAGACTAAGATGTTCTTAGCTTTACCATTTTTCTTTTATGACACTAAGTCATCAGCAGTAAATTCACTTCTTACCTTTTTGACTTGTTCACCATCAACCATTTTCATTGGAATAGTGGGACCATCAGTGATCCTATCCCATAATAAATAGTCTTCCCCTTGAATGAATATTTCCATCCTAACTTTCCACCAGATAAAATGGGAATCATCAAAGAGTGGAGGTCTAGTAGTTGACTGACCTTCACTGTGACCAGTAGGAGGTGCAGAATTTATCATAGTGATCTTTTCTTAGGACAAACCTTATTTAAGACAACCTCTCTCTGATACCACTTGTTAGAGTGTGTACCCTACTAATTTTAATATTTTACTCTAATAGTTGCATATCAGTGGAACAAGTAAGCTAACATGGTTCACTAAATTAAAAGATGAACACAATAGTTTTACGTGGAAAACATCCGGCTCAAGAAAGGTGTAAAAAACCATGACCTGTATCTCAACACGATTTAATCCCAACTTCACTATTACTCTTGAGCCTCAACAATCAAAAAATCACATAAGAAGACTTTAAAGTGCAAGAAGAAGAAATGGCCTATCTTCTCAAGGTAAGGGGGTAAGGTCGCATACACACCATCTTGTCCAAATCCTGCTTGCAGAATTCTTATTGTTCTACTGTTCACTTAGCCGAACTTGCTGCTTGGCTGTATGATACATTACATGCTCTCACGAAAATAGACAATTACAATCAAACATAATGACGATAAAAGTACACAATACTCCATATTGAATAAAAGTTACGAGTTCATAGACTCAACTCAATGATGAGCATTAATACGAGGTGATTGAGTTACTCGGTACCTGGTCTGATAGTTCGTAGATATTTTGCAGATTAGTTAAAGTGCGTGTAAGTTATTCACTCAAGGATAACTTCTTTTTTTAATAATGGTGGTGCACATTAAGGGTGTAGTTTCTTGAAAATCAATTCACCAAATCGAACCAAATAATTCTAATATAATCTTATGAAAAGACAAGTGTAATTTTCTTTGGTCTTCCATAAAAGGTCATAATATGCATTAAGCATAATGGAGAATTCTAAAGAGGGTTGATTCTAATAAATGAACTTCTTGATAGGAATCATTTGTATCTTAATGGACCTCGAACACTATGATTATTAGTTATCATGATTTATTCATGCTTTCTTTTTTAAGAAGTCAATTGAAATTCTAATAATTTGAATGTCGTTGCTTCCGTGATTGTACGAATCAAATAACACCTCCATCATTGACAATGGAGATTATTTCATTACGGAAGCATTTTTTTTTTCCTTAGTGGGCCTCGAATCGAATTATTCAAATTTACTTTTAAAAAAAAAACATGATTACTAATTCGAGCGAGTAAAAGTAATAATAACTGGGTTCCCAATAAATGTTCATCCTAACTCAACTTACGTTTAAAAGAAAGAAACTTTTATTATATTCATAGACTCCATTAACCATGTATATATGGAAACCAATACCTTGATTCTTTACTTATTTTATTTCTTGTTTTACTCATTGTAGACACCTAATTTTGTTCCTCCCGAAGATCAATTTTACCTATATTTTTCATTTATTCTCGCCTTACAATGTGGCCAACCCCATGTAATTATATCCCACAAAAATACAAAAATAAACAAAAACAATACCTCTAACTAATTTATCTTATCCTAACAACCTACCCAATCAAAAGTTTCCACCTCCCTACCCACTCACATTTTTATCCTCGCATAATACATTAACAACAAAAAGAAGGGGGACCCACAGGGTACACCTAACAAAGAAAGGACCCATTTTGTCATCATCCTCATAATAATAGTATCAAAATTAGAAAAGGAGGATCATCTTCATGGGGAAGGACTCTCGATTTTTTTTTCTTTCTTTCTTTGACCCTCACCCCACTTGAGAAACACAGACCACCTCCATTTTTTTTAATTTCCATGGTAGAACAACAATAGAACTCCACCATTGACATACACATAGGGAAAAAGAAACATACACGATTCACTCTTCTTCTCCATTTTTTTGGAAGAGGATACAAAAAAAGGCTTCTTCCTCTATTTTGATTTTTCACTAAAACACATCCCATACACAACAACAAGCCACTCGCATACACACATCTCTCTCGAAGATCTATGCACGAAATCACATGCGTATAAGGTGAGTAAACTGAAAAATGAAGAGAGCTTCGAGGGAGTTCCGGTCAGTTTCTTTGAGATTTTCCGGCTAAGTTTTTCCGGAATCAGTTAGGTTCGTCGTTCGCTCATTCCAATTCCAAAATCTCCATTTTTTCTCTCTTGTCGTTTCTTTTTTTATTTCCAGGAAAACCCGGTTGGTAACGTCAAAAGTAACCGGAATCTGCCTCGATTAATCTTCTTTGCCGCCACCTGAGCTCACCGAAGCTCGGGTATACTGTCCTTTGGCCCTGTCGTGTATTGGAGTTTTGTGTTCGTAGTTCTGTTCAAAATTATCGATTTAGGAGGTCGAATTGAGTTTATTCTTGCTGGTTTGGAACTTTTATGGATCGATTCACGACCCTCAGGTGAACAACAGTAACCTTACCCCTCTTTGTTCATCAGAAATCGGGTTTCGAGACCAGGTAACGTTAGGTACTGCATTTGGATTTGGGTCAGTCATTTCTTCGTTCTCTATTTTGGATTAGTTTTTCTCTATACCAATTTGGATTCATCGCAATCGAGGTTTTCTATTCGAGATTACAAGTGCGGGTCTTCTTTAATATTATTACCAACCGAAATCGATTATCAGAAGGTCCATTTCTTTAACTCATTCTCTCTTCTTTATCGTAATTTGTTGAATTGGGCATGTTTGAAATTGGATGAGTTGGTGAATGTTTGATGTTACTCACGTGAAATTCGTATGATTATCATGCTTTAATTGTCGTTGGGTGTATGTTGTTTATATTGGATTCCGAGTTGAAAAATTGAGCTGATAGTCAAAGCATGTGTTAATTTTTGGTTGAAAAAGGATTTCAGGGTGGGAATAAGAAGTTGAATGTAGTTAAATTTTGGACCGTTGTCGTTTCATTTAATTCGGATTAAGCATGAATTTGATAGAATCATTTTAAATCAAAAGCTTGATAGGAAACATAGGTCGGGTAGGCGAATTTAGGGATTGTGGATTGATGAAATATTCGATTTGTGTGATTGAATGGTTCTTGGCTATATTGCTTAGGGATCACTTGTATCATTTGACCGGGGAATGCCCCGAAGTACTTGTATTATTTTTATCCGGGGAATGCCCCGAGATATTTTGTATTCGGAGGACGTCCGTGATGAAGGCCCGAGGCGTCGGGTAAAGCATAGGAGTAGTTTAATATTAGTTTGGAATAGAATAGGTTTACATTTTCGCATTTTTGATTTTTCGGGACTATATAATTGAACTAGACATTATATTTTGGATTATTTAGTTTTTGTTTGCTTGAGTGATTGTTTTTGCGTGCTTTGTGTGGTTTATACATTTGTAATGTCAATTTAGCCGATACGCTCTGCCAAGAGACCGTGGTCAAACCACGGAATCGAGGGGTGCCTAACACCTTCCCCTCGGTCAACAAAATTCCTTAGCCAGAATCTCTGTTCGCAAACCAGTATTAAAGAGTTAAAACCATTTTGAAAAAGGATATTGATGGTTGACTTGGCACACCCGATTTATGCCAAGTGGCGACTCTGAGTTTTGATTGTTAAAAGTCCTTTTCGAAACAAATTTTCATCTTTGTCACTTTAATAATAAAAACCCTTTCGAAACTTAAAACTAATCTTTTTTTTTGGAGTCGAAAAAGGAGTGTGACAGCTCTGGCGACTCTGCTGGGGACAATTTCAGAATCTGAGCTTTTTTGGAGTCGTATCTTCTTTGTTTGGCATTACGAGTGTAGAAGCATTGTTTGTGATTTTTGTTTGTGTTTTTTTACTTTTGTGCGTTTTCGTTCTCTTTGTTTACAGTATTTATCCTATGTGTTTACCGCTTTTATATCTGACATCATGTGCATAACCCGAGTCATTCTTTTCGCAACAAGTCTCAAAGCGCACGTCGTGCGCACAAACTCTAGTTGAGTCACCTTTATTTTAGGGGGGAGCCGTTGGATGTATGGAGTAGGTGGAAAGCAAAGCAGCCACTATCGACCATATGCTCCCCCGAAAAGCCTTGTTAGTAAACCACAACGTAGGTCAGCCTATATGACATTCTTATGTGCATCATATTGAGACCTAGCGGGGCCCACAAGGTTCTTTGTAGGAGATTCACCCCTAAAGCATCCCTACGTGCTAAATGCTGCATCTTTGAGGATAACGTGGTCATTTGACAGACTGATGTGGGGTAAAACATGTGTTAGAAGTAAAGTGTGTGGAAAAAAAAAGTCCAAAAAATGAGTTTTGTAGTTTTTAGCGTTGGCATTTGTTTTCCACAATTCAAAATTCAAAAAAGATTTTTTTTACTTTTTGCACTCATTTTTCAAAAAAAAAAAAAAAGCATCAAAAAGATTTTCCTTTTGTTTTCTTTAACAAGCATTCACAATTCGAAAACTCCAAAAAGATTTTTTAGGAGCTTTTTATAAAAAATAAAAATACAAAAAAAAGGTGGTAGAAGTTTTGTACATTTCATATAATGAAAATACCAAAAAAAGAAAAAAATTCTTTCACAGCTGTTGGTGTCATCTTTTATGGGAAGTGTCAAATTGAAAACTAAAAAAAAAAAAAAAAAAAAAAAAAAAAAGATTTTGTTGTGTTATTCATATGTCTTTGGTCGTGTCTCAAGTCAGGGTGCAATCCGTTATTTAATCATTAATTGTCCAATCTGGACGAACTACGCACCCCTGATTCTTCTCTCTCGGGAGTGAGATACGTAGGCAGACTATTATAGGTTCGGGGATCTTATTTAAAAAATCCAAAAGAAAAAAAAATTCTTCACTTTTCATCTAGAGTAGGTGTTTCATACATGTCTTGAAAATAAAAATACAAAAAAAAAATCCTTAATAGTCGTAGGTTTTATTTTTGGTTGATCTTATTCCAAAAAATTCAAAAATAGATTTTCTTCACTCTTTATTTAGAGTAGGTGTTTCATAAACATCTTCAAGAGAAAACTACAAAAAGATTTTCCTTTAATAGTTTGAAGTTTCATTTTCATATGAAATTCAAAATTGAAAACCCCATAAGATTTTTCTTTGGTAATCATAAGTTTCGTTTTGTATAGGTATTTTAAAAGTAAAAAATGCAAAAAAAAAATCGTCAATTCTTTTGACAAATTGTTATTTTATTTTCTTCTTAAAGTTTCAAAGAAAAGAATGTTAAAAGAGTTTAATTGGCCATTTTGGCAAGACTTCACGAACTACACACACCTGATTCTCCCCTTTCGTGGTGAAATACGTAGGCGCCCTTCTAGGGTTCGGTGATTTTTTTTCAAGAAAAAAAAAGAGGTTTTGAAAAATGTTGAGCTCTAACATATTTGTTGTCTCTTGTTCAGTTAGTTTAAGGTGGTTGGTTTGTGCTTTCCTGGATGGTCCTCCATATCACACCAAATCCAAGGAAGGGTTAGTTGTGTCCAACAAGGGTATAGAGAGTGGCATCATGGATGAAACAAAGAGTCAGGAAATTGAGAGTTTAACGAAAGAGAATTTGAGATTGAGACAACAAATGATGGGAATGTACCTTGGGCCAGTGGGCTACCTCCACCTCCGTTCCCCTCTTTTGACCCTGCAAATACCTTGAGTCTTCCACCAAAATCGCAAAGTCAGTTTCCTACTATTATTGATGCACCACAGCATGCCTCATTATCCATTCCACGTCAAATGTGCCTCAACACTTCCACCACTCTTTCTTTATCTCCTCAGTATAAGTCTACCACATTAACAGCACCACATACCGTCTGTGCTTTTGTTGCTCAACCTTCTACTAAGGCTTCCACTTTGTCTATCAATCCAATGATTGTGCTTCCCCAGTCCACTAGTGACTCCATTTTCAATACTGTTGATGATCATTGGTATACTCTTGAGCCTACAGTTAAGTTAAGCGAACCGCCAAAATTTCTTACTAAGAAGCCTAGCATGCCAAAAGAGCTAGAGAAAATGGTTGGGAAAGTGAAGATTGTAGAAAATGATATGAAAAATTCCCCTGGATTTATAGGCTATGAAGATGTTTCATATAAAAACTGGGGCATGTCTTCAAGTGTTAACCTTCCTCCTAGTTTTAAGACATCAAAATTTGGGAAGCCTGATGGACAGAAGGATTCTGTGAAACATTCGGGACGACATTGAAATCAACCAAGGGAAACTGAAGGAAAGAAGAAGGAAAATGCACCTATTGTCATGACAGGGCCAAAGCAGAGTTTCAGAGGTCCAACCTACCAATACTGTTAGCCTCAATCCCGAGCTTACATATCAGATCCACATAACCACTTGCAACAAGGTTTCTTTCTCCGAAATCCAAGAAATCCCATTCCACATCCTCGATATCCTGTGAACAATGCACAATTGTATGCTCATCCATCTTCTTATCCACAATGGCATGCACCTGTCCCTCAACATCATCCTCGACCCCCAAAAATTTACCAAGGGACCTCTAAATCCAAATTTCATCCGAGTCCAGAGTTCGCAAAGAGGAGGAAGGAAAAAGATAATTTCACTCCTTTTGGGGAATCCTATGCCAGTTTATTCCAGAGATTGGTACAGCAGGGCATGATCACTCCTCTCCTTGGGTATACTCCTGACCCGCATTCAAGAAGCTTTGATCCTAATGTGGGATGTCCATATCATTCTGATGTTCAGGGTCATAGTAATGAAGATTGTCGCACTTTGAAAAGAGAAATAGAAAAGATAATTCAAGATAAAATGATTGTGGTGAAAAACATTGGCCCTTCGACCATCCCATAGAGTTCTTCACCAGCACGTGGTACTACACAATATGCGGGAGGCAATGAGTTAAGCATGGGGATCCAGAGCTTATTTGTTGAAGGAAATGTGTCTGACAGTGGTGGAAGCTCTAGTCATGTTGATATGCAAACCAGTGGCTAATATGTCAGGCTGAGCAATTGAAAAGTCACCTCTCTCCCTACTAGGAAGAGGTCTGGTAGTTTGTTTTATTTTCTTTTCTATTTTTCAAATTATTTTAGGGTTGTAGTTCGGGATCTATCTTGTTTTTTCCCTTTGTCGTTTATGTTCAAACCCTTTTATCTTTTATTTCAACTAAATGAAGTGTCCCTTTCCTTTTGTGTTTCAAATATGTGTTGTTTGTTTGTTTTCTTTATACAGTCACTTTATGTTTCTTCTAGTGATATGACATGCCTGCGGAATTTTCAGTCAGATCTTAAAATCCATCTTAATCATGAAGCATTGAATCAGAGAGTTAAATTTAGGAAAAGAGAGCATCTGAGAAAATAAATAGAGTGTTTGGCATTTGGTGATCAACTTGAAGCCTTCTTTGAAAATTGAGACTTTTTGAGAATCGCAAGGATAACTTGGTCATCAATTGAAAGACATGTCTTAATTAGGTCAAACAGTGTCTACGTGATCCTATCAAGAGGAACAGGAAGAAAATTAGCTCCATGAAGTCATGAGTCCTTCAGCATGAGGAATGTACAACAAAGTGGAGTTGTATGCTGGGCAAGTGTAGAAAAAGAGATGGCGCACATGCTCGGGGAAAGTTAGTGTTGTAAAATATTTCATAAGTGATCTTGATCATGCACTTTCGCATTGCATGTTATGTACTAGCATTTTCAAGAATTGATATGATGAAGGCGTTTCATTCTGCTATCCAAACACTGTGTCATCCTTTGTTTACCCCCATTTAGGCCTTAGTGTTATTTTCTTTCATACTCCTCTTTTGGAATGAAGATAAGAGTCAACAAAATTCAAAAAAATATGTCGAAAAAGAAAGAAAAGATGACTGTCAAGAAAAATAGAGTAAGAAAGTTCCAAAGAGAAAAGAGTTAACAAAAGAAAAAATTAGAATCAAGTGAAAGAACAAGCTGACAGAGCTACGCAAGACCTGATTCTCCTCTCTCGGGGGTGAGATACGTAGGCTTCCCTACTAAGGGCTCGGTCCAACCAAATAAACAATTTAGAGTCACCCAGTCAAATGAAACTGGGGCATGAGTTAATCCTCATTGTTTGAGTCGATTCCAAAAGTTGTAAGTCCTACCCCACTTTAAGTGTCGTTTGGGCCCCATGCCATCCTTTCTTTATAACCTTATCCAAAAGCCAAGTTACAACCAAAGAAAAAAATTCAGATTAATCTTTGAGGATGTTAAGGTGGAGCATGCAAGGGATATGATGATGCATTTGGGAACTATTTGTTTTCCTCAGCATAGGGAATCAAGAGAGAAATAAAAATGAGAGAGTCTTATTGGTGAAAACCTTTACGGGTACCATAAGGCGATGGTAAGTTGAGAGAAATAAAAATGAGAGAGTATTATTGGTGAAAACCCTCACGGGCACCATAAGGCGATAGTGAGCCGAGAGAAAATGAAAGAAGCTTGTTGGCGAAAACCCTTCAAGGCGCCACTATCCGAATGGGGTCTTAAATGCAATTGACCTAAGAAAGCAACTCAGCTTCAAGGCCATTAACTCAACAAAAATGGGTAGAAAGTTTGAATGAAAAGATCAAGCTGCTTAATCCAAAATGCATGGCATAATCATTAGTGTTGACTGTCATTTTTAGATGAATTTTTCGTTTCTTTGTTTTAAAAGGGGAAATTCATTGTCTTTTTTTTCTTCTCTTTATTTTAATTCTATCTTTCCTGAGTCAGTTATCAAAACAAAAATTGTCATTCTTTTTTTTTGTTTCTTGTCTTTGAGTCAAGTCCGTGTCAAAACAAGTGAGAAAAGATTTCAAAACTGGCTACCAGCTTCTTTAATTACACAAAGCAAGACAAAAGCTAGCACATAAAAGAGACATGATTGTGAGCCCAAAAAAGGCATGCAGGAAGTTTTGTCAACAAATAAGTCGGGGAACTCATGGAAATAACAAGGTTCAAAGGGTTTATTTGAGAAACACAACAAAGCAGAAATACTGTGTTTGTTTCATAGTCACTCTTAATAAGCTAAGTTTGAGTCAATGATATAGCAAGTCAATGACATATTCTAATGGTTGAAAGCAAAGCTAAATGTGTTGGGGGCAAGAGCAATTGCCTCAAAAGCCAAAGCCACAAACTAGCCACCATGTTTTTAAACTCACAAGTTTTCTTTGTATGTAATAGGAATACATGTTGCATTCAGATCAAGGATTACAGAACCTAAACATCAAAGGCCGTAATTTCTCACCTCAACAAATGCAAGAGGCAAGGTTGCTGCACAGGTTTGGTAATCAAAACCATGGTAAAACTCATAATTCAAGATCTCTAGAAGACGCACTTCCTTGTTTTGGTAATTCAAGCAGCTTTGGTAAGGAGACACACTTCATTGTTTTGATAATTCAAACAAAATTGATAAGGAAACACACTTCCTTGATTGGGTAATTTGAATTTTTCTTCTTAGGTAATGAACCTCCTAACTTAAGTCTTGATTCTTAGAAGATGTACCTTTTAGTCGAGTCATTCACCTTGACTCCTAGAAGACGTACCTTTTAGTCGAGTCATCCCCTTTGATTCCTATAAGAGTACCTTTTAGTCGAGTCATCCCCTTTGATTCCTAGAAGACGTACCTTTTAGTCGAGTCATCCCCTTTGATTCCTATAAGACGTAGCTTTTAGTCGAGTCATCCCCTTTAATTCCTATAAGATGTACCTTTTAGTCGAGTCATCCCCTTTGATTCCTATAAGACGTACCTTTTAGTCGAGTCATTCCTATTGATTCCTATAAGACATAACTTTTAGTCGAGTCATCCCCTTTGATTCCTATAAGACGTACCTTTTAGTTGAGTCATCCCCTTTGATTCCTATAAAACGTACCTTTTAGTCGAGTCATTCCTTTAATTCCTATAAGACGTACCTTTTAGTCAAGTCATTTCCCTTGACCCCTATAAGATGTACCTTTTTAGCCGAGTCATTCCCTTTGATTCCTATAAGAAGTACCTTTTAGTCAAGTCATCCCCTTTGATTACTATAAGACGTACCTTTTAGTCTAGTCATCCCCTTTGATTCCTATAAGACGTGCCTTTTAGTCGAGTCATTCCTTTAATTCCTATAAGACGTACCTTTTATTCAAGTCATTTCCCTTGACCCCTATAAGACGTACCTTTTTAGTCGAGTCAATCCTATTGATTCCTATAAGATGTACCTTTTAGTCGAGTCATCCCCTTTGATTCCTATAAGATGTACCTTTTAGTCGAGTCATCCCCTTGGATTCCTATAAGACGTACCTTTTAGTCGAGTTATTCCCTTTGATTCCTATAAGACGTACCTTGTAGTCGAGTCATTCCAATTAACTCATAGAAAATGCATTTCTTTGTTTGGGATAATTTTTTTTTCCAGTTTTGATGTGATTTCAGGAGCATGCCCGAAGCACAAGGCGAATAAATGGAAAACCAATAAACATGGTGAAGAAATTGAAAGTTAAACAGATTGAAAAATAGCAAGTCAGGAGCCCGCCTACAGAACAGGGTGAAAATAAAAAAAAAATTGAAAGCATAGAAACAAGTTGATGAAATAGCAAGTCAGGAGCCCGCCTGCAGAACAGGCTGAAGAAATTGAAAGCATAGGAACAAGTTGATGAAATAGCAAGTCAGGAGCCCGCCTGCAGAACAGGGTGAAGAAATTAAAAGCATAGCAACATGTTGATGAAATAGCAAGTCAGGATCCCGCCTGCAGAACAGGGTGAAGAAATTGAAAGCATAGCAACAAGTTGATAAAATAGCAAGTCAGGAACCCGCCTGGAGAACAGGGTGTAGAAATTGAAAAGCATAAGAACAAGTTGATGAAATAGCAAGTCAGGAACCCGCTTGGAGAATAGGGTGTGGAAATTGAAAGGCAAGCAACAAGTTGAAGAAATTGCAAGTCAGGAGCCCCCCTGAAGAATAGGGTGATGAAACTCAAGTCAAGAGTTCAAAAGAAGCTGTATAGATAGAATTTTTGTAATTTAATTTATGCTTTAACTTGTAATTTTCATTTTTATGTAATGACAGAGTCGTGGACCGGAAACTCGATGGAACCTCACTCGACTCTCCAACTCGGTATAGTCCTTCTCTTTCCAATCCTTTGAAATACCAGTGACTTGATTCTCTCATTACTTGGGTAGGTAGGATGTCTTAAGTCAAAACCCGGTTGTCCTTCTTCTTTCTGTTTCTTTCTTTGAATAATGGTCGGGTCAAAATTTGGTCTCGCTGTTTACTTTTTTGTTTGAAAACACTTCATGTTTACATTAAAAGGGGGCATGATGTAGACACCTAATTTTGTCCCTCCCGAAGATCAATTTTACCTATTTTTTTTATCTACTCTCGCCTTACCATGTGGCCAACCCCATGTAATTATATCCCACAAAAATACAAAAATAAACAAAAACAATACCTCTCACTAATTTATCTTATCCTGACAACCTACCCAATCAAAAGCTTCCACCTCCCTACCCACTCACATTTTTATCCTCACATAATACATTAACAACAAAAAGAAGGGGGACCCACAGTGTACACCTAACAAAGAAAGGACCCATTTTGTCATCATCCTCATAATAATAGCATCAAAATTAGAAAAGGAGGATCATCTTCAAGGGGGAAGGACTCTCGATTTTTTTTCTTTCTTTCTTTGACCCTCACCCCACTCGAGAAACACAGACCACCTCCATTTTTTTAAATTTCCATGGTAGAACAACAATAGAACTCCACCATTGATACACACATAGGGAACAAGAAACATACACGATTCACCCTTCTTCTCCATTTTTTTGGAAGAGGATACAAAAAAAGGCTTCTTCCTCCATTTTGGTTTTTCACTAAAACACATCCCATACACAACACAACAAGACACTCGCATACACACATCTCTCTCGCAGATCTATGCACGAAATCACATGCGTATAAGGTGAGTAAACTGGAAAATGAAGATAGCTTCGAGGGAGTTCCGGTCAGTTTCTTTGAGATTTTCCGGCTAAGTTTTGCCAGAATCAGTTAGGTTCGTCGTTCGCTCGTTCCAATTCCAAAATCTCCAAAAAAAAATTCTCTCTCGTCGTTTCTTTTTTTATTTCCAGGCAAACCCGTTTGGTAAACATCAAAAGTAACCGGAATCTTCCTGGATTCATCTTCTTTGCCGCCACCTGAGCTCACCGAAGCTCGGGTACACTGTCCTTTGGCCCTGTCGTGTATTGGAGTTTTGTGTTCGTAGTTCTGTCCTAAATTATCGATTTAGGAGATCGAATTGAGTTTATTCTTGCTGGTTTGGAACTTGTATGGATTGATTCACGACCCTCAGGTGAACAACAGTAACCTTACCCCTTTTTGTTTATCAGAAATCGGGTTTCGAGACCAGTCAACGTTGGGTACTGCGTTTGGATTTGGGTCAGTAAGTTCTTCGAGCTCTATTTTGGATTAGTTTTTCTCTATACCGAGTTGGATTCATCGCAATCGAGGTTTTCTATTCGAGATTCCAAGTGCGGGTCTTCTTTAATATTATTACCAACCGAAATTGATTATCGGAAGGTCCATTTTTTTAACTCATTCTCTCTTCTTTATCGTAATTTGTTGAATTGGGCATGTTTGAAATTGGATGAGTTGGTGAATGTTTGATGTTATTCACGTGAAATTTGTATGATTATCATGCTTTAATTGTCGTTGGGTCTATGTTGTTTATATTGGATTCCGAGTTGTAAAATTGAGGTGATAGTCAAAGCATGTGTTAATTTTTGGTTGAACAAGGATTTCGGGGTGGGAATAAGAAGTTGAATGTAGTTAAATTTTGGACCGTTGTCGATTTATTTAATTCAGATTAAGCATGAATTTGATAGAATCATTTTAAATCAAAAGCTTGATAGGAAACATAGGTCGGGTAGGCAAATTTAGGGATTGTGGATTGATGGAATATTCGATTTGTGTGATTGAATGGTTCTTGGCTATATTGCTTAGGTATCACTTGTATCATTTGGCCGGCGAATGCCCCGAAGTACTTGTATTATTTTTATCCGGGGAATGCCCCAAGATATTTTGTATTCGGAGGACGTCCGTGATGAAGGCCCGAGGCGTCGGGTAAAGCATAAGAGTATTTTAGGATTAGTTTAGAATAGAATTGGTTTACATTTTCGCATATTTCATTTTTCAGGACTGTATAATTGAACTGGACATTATGTTTTGGATTATTTAGTTTTTGTTTGCTTGAGTGATTATTTTTGCGTGCTTTGTGTGGTTTATGCATTTGTAATGTCAATTTAGCCGATACGCTCTGCCAAACGATCGTGGTCAAGCCACGGGATCGAGGGGTGCCTAACACCCTCCCCTCGGTCAACATAATTCCTTAGCCAGAATCTCTGTTCGCAAACCAGTATTAAAGAGTCAAAACCATTTTGAAAAAGGATATCCATGGGTGATTTGGCACACCCGATTTATGCCAAGTGGCGACTCTGAGTTTTGATTGTTAAAAGTCCTTTTCGAAACAAATTTTCATCTTAGTCACTTCAATAATAAAAACTCTTTCGAAACTTAAAACTAATCTTTTTTTTGGAGTCGAAAAAGGGGTGTGACACTCATGTCTAATTAAGATCATAACTAAAAATGAGAATTACCATATTTTGGACTAGAAAAACACTTAAAATTTTAGGAAAAATTTAAAAAAAAGAGAGGAAAAAGAAATTTTTTAATGAAATATAAGGAAATAATGACATTATGTTGAGAGAGAGAGAGAGAGAAAGGAGTTGTTTATTTTATTTCAACGCCTTTGTATTAAAATAGTTTAGTTTGATATTTGTTCACTTTTTGTACTAATAATTTAAAAGTTTCCTTTTGTCTTGAAGTTGAATTTTCCAACATTCAATGGTGTTTTTTTTTTCCTATGGTAATTTTTCCCTCAAAATATGGTAATTTTTTATTTCTAGTATAATTTCACATTAATCAGCACTAGTAAAATAAGGAAAAAACAAAAAATTAGTGTCTCTATATAAACAATGTAGAGGTATTATTTGCATATAGCAAATTGAGTTAAATATTAACGTAAGTTTCTTTTCACTTTGAGTTGATTAGTTCGTTAAGTTTTTTCTTCTTAAGACTTACAATAATGTTACTCGTCTAATTTGTTCATTAATTCCTCGCTTTTACATCTACGTTAATTTACTATGTTCGATTTGATATTTTGGTTTAGATTTTCATTAACTTTGTTACTTCTCCATCCAACAGTGGTTGATCGAAGTGAGTTTGATATTGTACTATACCCGAGAATGTCATCCTCACAAAGAAAAAAACTTGACAGGACCATAGAGAAGTTGGTAGATGCAAGAGTAGAAATACACAAGCAAGAAAACGACCTACGAAATTTTAATGTGCAACAAAAGAGTGCACAAGAAAAATACGAAGCTGACATGTGATCTTTGGAAGTTAAAGGACAAGGAATACAAGCTCAAAGAACAATTGGAGAAAAATGGGAGATTTAGCAGATTCTACTCAAAAGAAAACAAGAATGAATTATTTAACTCAAAATGAAATTTATTTATTATTTTTAATTTTAGTTATCAATAAAATGTTTAGATTTTGCTAATTAAGTTCAAGGATATATTTAGGTTGTAGGATTTTCGAGATTTATTACTAGCAGTTTAAAGTTTTATGTATGTTTTTGTCATTGCCTTTTAATTTGTTGTTCTATATTTATTTATTTAGGATTATTTATTTATTATATATTCAAATATTATATGGTGTTATTATTCACTAAAAGTAAACAATCGAACAATAGTATCATTATTTGTAACAAACCCACAGAACAATACAAAACGTCCCTCTCAAAACCTTGCTCGTAGAATTACACTGGGTGTATGTGTTATAGTTGTTTTTGTTGTTCTATTATTCACTCATTAGAACTTTCTTTAAATTCTTGTTCTTTCTGCTTAGCTGCATGATACACTAGCTTAAGGATACAAAACATTCCAAACTTAATAATCACACTTTAGAGGTACCAATTAATAGGTATCTTCAAATTAAACTTCACACGACTATTTAATAAATCCATAAAGTTGTCTAAGAACAACTATGGTCATGTAAAAAAGTTACAACAAACATATATTTTATAAATAGTGATGTAACATAGTACATTAGGTGGTGAATCTCTTCGTTAGCAAATTAAATCTCATATTGTCTATAATAAGGTCAAATATTTATTTAAATGTATAGTAAATGATGAACTCCCTTTTATGAAAATTCTGGAGCCGCCATTCAAATTAATTAGTTCGATGAAGGTGGCAAGAGAGTAGGAATAGTTTGTGATTTTGGACAATTGTGGCAATGTAGGTTGTGGTAGAGATGGAATTTGGAATAGGCCAGCGTCGATCTCTAGACTCTGCTTGCGTAATTACACTAAGTAAATTAATATTGTTCTACTATTCACTTAGCCGAACTTGCTGATTGGCTGCATGATAGATCTCAGAACTTAACTGTGGCGGAGCCAATTTTCAATACGAAGGTTCAAAGTGTAAAGAAGGAAACACGCGAACGAGTCAAATTAGGGAGTTCAACATCTACTATATATACTGCATAAAAAATAATTTTAACCATATATAAATAGTGTAATTTTCCATTAAAGGGGATTCGAGTGAACTTGGCGAAAAGGTAATAGTAATATATTTTACAGCAAATGGACTGCAATAAAATTTCAAAACTTAAACCCAAAATTAAAGTTTAAATTATAGATCTACATGTATATGATACCTCCTAGCCAGCGAATATACGTATGAGATATTAATTTCAGAAACAGTATCAAATATTATTACGGTAATCATATAGTAGATTACAAGGATGTAGCATCACTGAAATAAAAATAGAAAAACAAAACATCAACATCTCAATAATATAAATTTGAACTTTCTAGAGTTTTCAATGATATAACTATTTGTAACAACTTAGGATGCTTCAACTATGATTTTGAATTTTGTTTTGAACTTCATATCCCAAAAGATTCAATTGATTCAAACGATTCTTCAAGTTGGGTCAGTTCCTCTGGGTTGAGCTCCTCAATAGTTTTCATCAGTTCATCATACACATTTTCAAGCTTGCGATTTAGTCGTTTCACTCTATCTCGAGCATGAGCCAGACAAGTTGAGTATTTTCACTTAATTGCATATCACGATTCTGAAAACGAGAAATGACGGTATCAACTGTAGGATGAAAAAATGAGAAAGGCTTACCAACAGGGGAAAAGATTACAAGAAGAGATATCATAACCAATTTATATACATGAAGAATTTTATCAGATTAAATCTCTATCCAAATAGAAAATGGAAAATAATCTTTTCACCATCGTCAAATAGGAAATACCATCAATTTTATGCTCAAAATATTTTGCATATCAACCACATCAATGGAATCTTGAATTTTAATTTAAATTAATAAATATTTTCCTATATATGCTCATGAAACTTATCAAGCTGGAAATAGCAAATATTACAATAATTAACCTAAAATAGAAAAATATTTATAAATATAATATTCAACTTAAAATATAAAAATATGAAATCAATTTTATGCGCAAAATATATTTTGCATGTCAACCACATCAATGAAATCTAAAATTTTAATTTAAACTAGTAAATAAATATATATACTCATGAAATTTATCAAGTTGGAAATAGCAAATCTGATTATAATTAACCTGATATAGAAAAAACATAATAAATATAACATTCAACCTAAAATATAAAAATATCTTAGTGTGCTTATTGAAATTTATCAAGTCTGGATACGTTGTTGTTGGAACACGCTTAATGGGTGTGTTGAAATAACTGTAGATTAATTTAAGAAGCAATCAATATTTTTCGAGAAATTTATCAAAAATACATTAACAAAATAAGAAAATAAAATTTTAACTTGAATAGGTCATTATTTAAATGTATCCAGTATTTACTAATTTTACCAGACACAATTTTTCTAACGTCACTATGATATATAAACGGCGAAAGGTTGCTAGTTCAATACAATATTTTTTTCTAAATTAATTCTTGAATAATGTTAAATTTTATTAATGTCTACACAAATTAAAAAATTTGGCAATTTACCTCTCTTTTTGAGTAATTATATTTTTTATGGTTCGTGTACAAGTTAATTATACCATTTATGACTTATTAAGATGACTTGAATTGGGATCCGAAGAGTTTGGGTACTGTTTCTCAACACTCATCGAACCACATCGAAGGTGCAAAAATTTTATTTTTGGGGTTTCCCATCGGGTGTTATATTATCTTTTTAATACTGAATATAAATATATATATATATTATATTTTAGGACCGACAAAGAAAAGATATCATGAATTAAAAAAGGCAGGAAATGTATTGAGTCCTAAAATGACCCATGGGTGCATTCGTTACATTTTAAGTCACAAATTTAATTTTCAAAACATAACATCATTTCACATTTTCTTAAAGTCAGATTTTATTAGAATTTCTAACTTCGCCACTTGTATGCTTTCTTCGATATGTTGAAAATAATTAACAAAAAAGGGTCCAAGATTGACTATATGAAGATATTGACAAAATATTTCCTTTGTAAGCATCTTCATCTAAGCTCAAAGTCTAAGCTTACATATGTTCCTCACAATCATATTTAATTTTATCATCAATTAGAGAGTTTTCAATTTTATGTTTTTTTCGTTTTAATTTATGTGTTATTAGTAATATTTTTTTTTAACCATTTTGTTAAATTTAGCTCGCCGTTAAAGGTTATTGCATGGATAATCCTTCGAAAATGTTGCTAAAGAGATATTTTTTGATAGTTGTTTTAACCCATCGAGAATCTCTCACAAATGAGTTAAATTTCGATAGGACGTTAGTGTGTCTTACTTTTATTTTTAGTTTTAATTTATTATTTCTTTTTATAACGTTAATATTTAGAAATTCGTTATTTATGATATCATACATGATCATGTACTGAAGACAATAACGTTCAAGAATCAAGGGTATTTTGATATATTATCCACGTCTTTAATTCAGGGACGGATTTATGATCATTTTTTTGATGCTTCAGCATTTGTTAAATTCGAAACAGACTAGGTATAATTGTATAAAAAATATATGAAAATTGGTATAAGATGTAGAAAAATACCCAGTAAATCAAGAAGATAGCATGCATGGTGCATTAATTTTCAAGCAGAACCTTAAAGCTTTGGGCATCAAATATCAATATACGTGTTTGAACCTTCCGAGCACAAACACTAAATCCTGAGTCCACCATTATTTAATTTAAATTACATGACTAAAAATTTTATTATTTTCTTAAATTTTATGTCTAAATATCAAACTATAATATACATAAAATGAAACGTCAGGAATAGATTTTATAATCAAGATTATCTTCTCCAAGAATACATAAGATTTTATGTCTTGTAGTGGGATTTTTTGGGTATAAATATTGGCTAAATTGAAAGTCAATCTCATTATATTCTGAAAAAACTTTGTTTGTTGGATAGTGAAAGAAGATATGAAGTCCAATAATAACCTAATTATTCTGCTAGCACTTTTATGTGCTTCACTTTTTCTTGTTTCAGCTCTACTAGTTGATGATACTAAACGTAACTATACAATATTTAATTCTTCTTAAACATATGGATTCATTGTATTTCATAATTAATATATATAGTGCATGCAATAACAAGAAATATAATATAAAATTCTACAAAAATATAGTTAAAAAAATATTTGAAGACTTTTAGAGTTAAACTTCTCAGTTTATCTTTAATGACTTACTGATATGATCATAAAAAATCATGACAACTATTTGATCCGCAACTAAGGATATTCTTTTTGTAAATTATGTTGAAAATTTGTTCAGAATCTAACAAGCTATCTTTAGTTTGTAGAATTCAGAAACAATAAATTCGCTCTGAATTCGCCTCTCATTTTTAATGCATATTAAAAGTTTCAAACACGTTTTTAAATATCGTCATACGTAATGTAATTACTTATAGTCCATTCATAAGAAATAATATATGTTGTATGTATTATTTGTATAGCAGCAAATGAAGGCCAACTAAATGTCGAAAAACAAGGCCATGGAGGCGGGCCAGGCGGCCATCATGGTGGCGGTGGTCATGGAGGTGGCGGCCATGGCGGTGGTGGCCACGGAGATGGCGGTCATGGCGGTGGAGGCCACGGAGGCGGTGGTCACGGTGGTGGAGGCCACTGAGGCAGCCATCATGGTGGTGGAGGGCATGGAAAATGAAGTCACAACAATCCCTTTAACGAAGAACGTCTTAATATAAAAAACATTAGGTTAAACAACTTCATGCATACACTTTTATAATATAGTTCATAATAAAAACTACGTACGTTTTTAATTTGGAGTTGCATGTCATGTTATGTGTACTGGAAATGATATAGTAATTAATATGAATAAATACCAATGTTTTTTTTTCTCCATTCTAAAGTCCGCTAATAATATTAGTGTTGATTATCTTTAAGGATTTAAGTCAGGTATATTGATTGTGTTAAAGATCTTTACTCGTTTTATAATCATAATAATTAAATGATTTGATAATGTTTTATTTATTTTAGATTGATGGGTAAAATTAAGCTCAAATTAATCAATTTTAATTAGTTAATTCTTGAAGAGTACTAATTACAAGAGCATCAAAAATATTATCTAATGACAGATGAAGAAAGAAAAATAGCAAAGTCTACAATATGATCTGGTCCAAACTCTAAACTTTGTAGAAATAATTCTTAAAAGTATAATACCAAAATAAGATAACATCAACTTTTTCTATAAAGATAGTTGTTTGTCTACCTAGTTTTTTGCTTCCATGTATACCGAGATATTGTTGTAGATATGACATAATATAACATAAAAACAGGATAAAAAAAAAAAAAAAACTTGACGGTTATAGAAAATATTGTTATACAGGATAACTTTTATAGAGAAGTCTGGTTGTACACATTGTTAGAGAGGTCGATTATAAATCGATTGGTAGTAGCTTTGAATCCTAATCAGGAGATTTTATTATCTTTCAATAAAGAGGGTTGTGAGTAGCACATTCTATTAGTCCATTTTGATTAACTTTGAATAAACAACTCCAAAATTCCATGCTTTTGTAATTTGTAGCCACATTCCATCCAAACCTTTTTGAATCTTTCAACATAAATTTTCCCTATAAATACTCATCAATTAATTACTCAATCTAACTTAACAACTTTCACTTCTTGTTTCCTCAAGAGAAAAAACAAAACAAAGGAAAAAGTTCCAAATAACTTGTAAAAAATGGCCACTTTCAAGAATCGCTTTAGTTTGTGCTTGATAATGACATTGTCCTTGTCAAACAATAGTGTTACATCTAGAATGGATGCAGAATTTTCATCGAAGGGGATTTATCATTTACTATATATATATTTAAATAAATATTTGACCTTATTATAAACAGTGTGAGATTTTCATACGGAGGGGTTTCACCACCTAGTGTTACATGATCATTATTTATAAATACGTGTTTATTGTAACTTTTTTATATGACCATGTTAGTTCTCGGAGAACTTGTATGGATTTATTGGATTTTGGTGTGGAGTTTGAAGATACTTCATAATTTGTACCTCAACATTGATTATTAAGCTTGGGATGTTTTGTATCCTTCAGCTAGTGTATCATGCAGCCAAGCAGAAAGAACAAGAATTTGAAACAAGTTCTACTTAGTGAACAGTTGAACCACAAAAACAACAATATATTTATCCAGTGTAATCCCACAAGTAACGTAACGAAACAAATTAAAGGTAACTGAACAACAACTACAATAACATATTTGTCCAGTGTAATCCCACAAGTAACGTAACGAAACAAATTAAAGGTCCATCTATATATTCTCTACCATTTGCATTTTAATCGATAAAGAGGCTTAAACAACCTTGGGATTTCTTTTGTGTGTCGATGGCTTCCAACATGAGTACGACCTCCTGCATCTCTGGCCTGTTTTTTGGGTCATCGTCCAAACATTGCTTCATTATATTGGCAAGTGTTCGGTATTTCAGGCCTCCGACTCTTGTACATAGCTGAACATGCGTGAGGACTTTGTCCGCTATACGGAATTGAACAAGAATATATTTCCCACAAACAAATTCCGAAGCTGTAGACATCACATTTATGATCATATGGTAGACCAATAAGCACCTCCGGAGCCATGTAACTTATGGTGCCAGTTTCGGCAGTCATGTTGATAGTAGATGAAGCCTCAACTCGAGAAACTCCAAAGTCTATTATTTTCACCCTTCCTTCCTTGTCGAGAACTGATTTGTAGACTTTACATCTCTGTGAACAACTTTCTTGGAATGAAGGTAACTCAATCCTCTTGCAACATCCAATGCTAGTTTAATAACGGACTTCAATGATAACCTTTTCCCGATAATACTGTTTTTCAAGAGATGTGACCTTAGCACTATACAATATCCAGCTCGATGTTTTTCCCAGGAATGGTTTCTCGCGACAAAATTCCACTTACTTCGTTTACCACTCCTAGATACTTCGGGCAATCTCTTCGAAGCTCCGATTAACCTTGCGACGTTTGGGTGACCAAGCTTGCTCCATATAGAAACTTCTTGCGCGAAAGCCTTTGTTAGTGTTGCCCTTCTCTTTTCATCGCTCAGATCAAGTATTTTAACGGCAACCTATTTTCCATCATAGACACCCTTGTAAACTTATCCTTACGCCCCTTCAGTAATAAACATGCTGATTTTAAGCTTCTTGGGATCCAACTCCCATTCTTCAACGACCTTCTTGACTTCAACCTTTGAGCACTCTTCAAACCCTTTTTTATTATTTTCGCCAAAAATTCGAGCCAAATGCTTATCAAGTTGCTCGTCCATTCTTCTCAAAACCTAGACCTCACTCACTCACACGTAGTAGTAATATATAGATATATATCTATAAGCCTTTGTTGAAATAGGTAAGTGATCAATAACCAATTCAATATTCTTTGCTATATTTATAGGTGTACATGGAAAACAAAACCTAAAGTTGAAAGGATTGAGAAAAGGGACACAGGCGTACAATGTTTTTTTTTTTTTTAATTGTTGGATTAACATTTCAAAGTAGGATTAGGAAACAAAAGGAATTTGGTATTTATTTAATTCACGTCTAGTTAGGATTTATTTTTCCTAACTCATATTAGAGTAGATTTTGTTCTCCTAATTTAATTTGGTAACTTATTTAATTCCATTATGAAAAATCCGATGTCTCATACTAGAAATAACAAGTTTTATACAGAACCAAAAACTCGCTAATTCTCAAGAAATGTCGTCTCGTCGAAATTTAACTCGTCGATAAGGAATTTCTGACTGATTAAGACACATCACAAAAAAAAATGCTAATTTTGGATAGAAAATTTTGACGAAAATTTGGTGGATTATCTGTTCAGTAAATTTTACCAACGAGTTAAATTTCAACAAAATACATTGATTTTTTTTTTTAATGGTGGAACATAAATTATTGAAATATCTTCATATGTAATGTAACCGAGAGTGAGAGTACTAAGTAAACTGATTACTTAAAGTCCATTCATAAGAAATAATATATGTTGTATGTATTATTCGTAGCAGCAAATGAAGGCCAACTAATTAATGTTGAAAAACAAGGCCATGGAGGCGGCCATCATGGCGGCGGCAGGCACGGAGGTGGCGGTCATGGCGATGGGGGCCATGGAGGCGGCGATCATGGTGGTGGAGGCCATGGAGGTGGTCATCATGGTGGTGGAGGCCACGGAAAATGAAGTCAATGTCCCTTAAATGAAGAACGTTACAAATTAAAGAACTTTAAGTTAAACTACTCCGTGCATCAACTTTTTATAATATAGTCCATAATAAAAACTATGTACATTTTTAATTTGGAGTTGCATGTCATGTTATGTGTACTGGAAATGATATAGTAAATATGAATAAATATCAATGTTTTATTTTCTCCGTTTTAAAGTCCGTTAATAATATTAGTGTTGATTATCTTTAAGGATTTAAGTGAGGTATATTGATTGTGTTAAAGATTTTTACTAGTTTTATAATCATAGTAATTCAATGATTTGATAATGTTAGAATTTATTATAGATTGATGGGTAAAATTAACCTCAAATTAATCAATTTTAATAAGTTAATTCGTGGAAGCGTCCTGATTATAAGAGCATCAAAAATATTATCTAAGCTTATTAATTAAGTCAAATTCTTATGCCAATTAAATTCATCATTAGATCGACGAGAATTTTTGACAGATGAAGAAAGAAAAAAAGCAAAATCTACAATATGATCAATGTATTGTTGAGTTCTATGTGTGTGTGAATGGTAAATGGAGGGGAAAATGGTGAAGGGAAAGAGAGACCAATTTAAAAAGTGTACTCTCAAAATGGAAAGTTAACTAAGGGAACTTTGGAGTGTTTTTAATGAGAAACACTAACTCAACATGAATAGTGAGGCAAGAACAAGATGGTGCCTTGCGCTGTCGTTATCGTCGCTCGCTTGGCTTCGGCTTCGGATTACAAGTGAATTTTTTTTGATCCAAAAACTGATATAATTATTTTTTCTCCAAGTGCGGGCACAATTTTGACGTCATGCAAACGCATACGCATCGCATCACAAAGGGATGTTACCCTTCAAGGGAAAAGACACACTGTTTCGCGTTGTAGAGTGACCTGTGGGCATAGACACAACGCAGATACGCGACATGTGGACGCAGATGTAGCGCAAAAGCTACTAGAATTTGCTATACATCACCTGCGGCCGCAGATCAGGCACAAGTCCAGCACAGACTGGGCGCAGGGACCTGATTGCTACTGAAAAGGTGTCTTTTTGCTGAACCAATGCATCCTTTCTGAAAGGACACATTAAAGGCTATAAATACCTGATATATTCCTCAGGTATTGGCATGATTTTTGACAGCAAAACACTCTTCTTCTATACAAAAACTCTGTGTGATTATTAAGTTGTTGAGTGAGTTCGTTGAATCCAACAATTTGAGGTACCGCTATTGCTCGGATTGAAGGTCATTTTATCCTGGGAGGAAGAATCCATAACCTCGGGTACAGTGAGGAAAATTATTCCTTAAGGATACTCCGTGAAGTCGGGGGACTTGGCCTTAAAAATTCTGTTTCATCTCATTTCTGAAAGTTAACATACTACTTGGATAGATTATTCATAATCTTGCATTGAAGGTGTTAAGGAACTTCATAAGTGTTCTTGTCCTATACTTGAACTTGTGTTGAAGTTATTATTGCATGTATATACAGATTCTTGTACCCGAAAATGTTGTCAATAACAATCTTAAGGAATTATCTTCGGATTCTGTATAGCTTATTTTTGGAGATTAAAGCTTTAAATTTTCTACTCAGTTTAAACTTAACTAGTGATTTGAAGACATAAAATCTTCATCACAAGTTAAAGATCACTCGGTTGATGATTGGAAGTCATAAAAACTTCGTGGTTAAACTAGTAACAAGAGGTGTTTTAAAGTTATGCAACTTTTTAATAAGTATTTCGATATACTAAAGGTACTGTCTTGTGGTGACAGAAATATGACGATTGATAGTCAAATGCATAATGCTTCAACGACTGTAGAGGCAACTAGTATTGCCACATCAAGTCATACAAATGCTCTACCGGCAATTGCACCAGTGAAGAAACCCGAAAAGTTCGCGAGTATTGACTTCAAGAGATGGCAGTAGAAGATGTTCTTCTACCTGACCACTCTTTGACTTCAAAGGTTCACGGTTGAGGAAGCTCCGGAGGTGGCTGAGGGAACCTCTGAAAAAGAACGCTTCATGATTGTGGAGGCTTGAAAATACTCAGATTTCCTTTGCAGGAATTACATCTTGAGTGGTCTCCAAGATGACCTTTACAATGTTTATAGTGGAACAAAGACATCAAAAGAGTTATGGGGGGCGCTAGAACGGAAGTACAAGACGGAGGATGCAAGAACTAAAAAGTTCTTTATTGCAAGATTCCTGAAGTATAAAATGGTAGACAACAAGTCTGTTGTTTCCCAAGTGCAGGAACTGCAAGTGATCATCCATGATCTCCTAGAGGAAGGTATGATTTTGACGAATACCTTTGTTGAATAATTTAAACATGTTCTTAGTATTCACATGAACTTTATTGTAGGTTTGATTGTGAATGAAGCGTTTCAAGTAGCAGTAATAATAGAGAAGCTACCACCTATGTGGAAAGACTTCAAAAACTATTTGAAAGACAAATGTAAGGAGATGTCAGTAGAAGATCTGATTGTACGACTACGCATTGAAGAAGATAACAAGGCTGCAGAAAGAAGGTCAAGAGGAAATTCTGCAATGAGAGGAGCAAATATTGTAGAAGATGACCAAAACAACTCTAAAAAATAAAAGAAAGCTGGAAATGAAAACAATCAACCCAAGAAGAAATTCAAGAGAAAGTGCTTCAACTGTGGCAAGATTGGCCATAACTCTACGAATTATCATGCCCCGAAGAAAATAAAGAAGAAGGACCGAGAAAATCTAGCTGAGTCTAAGAAAAAAATGGATGATCTGTGTGTTATGCTTTTCGAATGCAACTTGGCAGAAAATCCTCGCGAATGATGGATGGATTCTGGTGCCACCTGCTATGTTTGTGCTAATAAGGAGTTGTTTTCGACGTTCGCTCCGGCTCAAGTAGAAGAAAAGATCTACATGGCAAACTCCTCTACTGCAAAAGTAGAAGGAACAGAAAAAGTGTGCTTGAAGATGAATTTTAATAAAGTGTTGACACTTAACAATGTCTGGTATGTTTCATAGTTATAGAAGAACTTGATTTCAGTTTCACTTCTAGATAAAAATTAATTCAAATATGTATTTATTTCTGGAAAAATTATACTTAGTAAAGGAGAACTGTATGTAGGAAAAGGCTACCTCAATGAGGGCCTATTCAAAATGAATGTAATGAATGTTGAAATCAATAAAAGTTCAATTTCTTCTTACTTTCTTAAGTCTTATGATTTGTGGTATGAACATTTAGGCCATGTTAATTACAAAACATTAAGAAAACTGATTAACTTAGAAGTTTTGCCAAACTTTGAGTGCAATAAATTAAAGTGTCAAACGTGTGTAGAATCAAAGTATGCAAAGCATCCTTATAAGTACATTGAAAGGAATTCCAATCCCTTAGACTTAATACACACGGACATTTATGATATGAAGTCAAGACCATCACGTGGTGGGAAAAAGTATTTTATAATTTTATTGACGATTGCACGAGATATTGTTATGTCTATTTGCTAAATAGTAAGGATGAAGCAATAGATGCGTTTAGGAAATACAAAACTAAAGTTGAAAATCAGTTAGAAAAAAAGATAAAAACGATAAGAAGTGATAGGGACGGAGAATATAAATCTCCCTTTGCCGAAATATGTGTAGAGAATGGAATTGTCCATCAAACTACAGCCCCGTATTCACCTCAATCTAATGAAATTGTGGAAAGAAAAAAACCAAACTTTGAAGGAAATGATTAATGTCTTACTTATAAGTTCATGTTTACAGCAAAGCTTGTGGGGGAGGCTATACTTATAGCCAACCGAATACTCAATAGAGTTCTCCATAGTAAGACACAATCAATTCCATATGAAAAATGGAAAGGAAGGAAACCCATAGTAAGACATAATCATTGTTGAGTTTGTAAAGTCAAAGGATAATGTGTCGGTTCCACTTATAAAAGGCCTATTGTAAGACTCCGCAAAACTTTGTGTTTAAATACAGCTTGTTTAGCTCCTTGAAACTCAATAGAGAGCCCAACACTTAGAAAATTTCAGCGAACTGTTCAACACATAGTCTCATTTTAGACCTCTGAACTTCGAGGATTTATTTAATGACCTTCCCGACCTTCGATTTTTTATTTTCAAGTTGTGTTGCAATGGGAAAAGGTCGTAGTACATTTCAGGTGAGTTTGGGAATTTTTGGAATAGCATAAGGGCATATTTGGGTGCCTAAACCAGTAGCAAAAGGCGATAGGCCCGCGTCGCCTAGGCTAGAGCACCGCTCTAGGTAAGGTGCTGCCCTTTGTTGAGCACCGCTATTGCAAGGCGTCGCCCAGGGTAGTCCTCCGGTCTAGGCAAGGCGCCGCCTCCTGGATCGCCCTAGGCCAAAAATCTGCATTCCACCTCCGTATTTTAAAGAAAATTTTGGTCCTTTTCCACCAATATATAAGCTCTAAAACACGGGATTCAACCTCAATTGAAGAAAAATATATTCCTTTTCATCAATTTCTCTCAAGGACAAGAACAAGGGTTTCAATTTGAAGACCCAAGTCCAAGAGATTACACCATAGATCGTTAAGGAACTTTCATTAAGGTATGCGGTGTGTTGATTCATGGGCTGCTTTCATCCATGAAGCTCAAGAACCCTATTTTAAACTATATATCATGATATTTATGTTGTGAATTGATTGTTAATCATGCTTATGCGTTGAATAATTCCAAGATGGAATCTTTATCTGTTTCTATGAAACTAGGATGGCATGTTAGTAGATATGTATGAATTTTGGGAGGTTTGAATTGTCAAATTGATGAATACACCTATGCCATAAAGTGTGCATGCAAGGTGCTTGATAAAATGTCTAGAAGACTAGAATTCATGTTTTCATGACCCAATAGTACCTAAATGACAAGTCCATGCTACCCCTTATGATCCCACATGAATTCCATGTTATTGTTACGTGTTGTTGTTGTGATATGGAATGTTCATGACATTGGAGTTATGCAAGTAGTTACACGTTATATGCATCCCCTTTCATGTATAAGATGTTGAGAACAATGTGTAGTATGAAATCCCCTACTTATGGCATCATGAATTGTGAACTTTGTTCCTTTGATCAAGAAGTGTCATGTGGTGTCAGTTTCCTTCCATCGAGACCTGGGGGTACTCGTACCCGAAAAATATAGTTGTGTGCCTAGAGCCCGTGTCATGTTTTCACGATATCCTCAGTAAAGCCAGGTTCAATAGAACTCAGTCAGTCAAGTGACTCAGGAAATCTCAGAAATCTTATAATCTCGGTCAGTTGCCAGACATCAGTATTATTTCGTCAGTCAATGGAAATTAAGTAATCTCAGTCCATATGCGGTTTAGAAATTATGTTCAGAGTCTTTTCAGATGGGAGTGAAAATTAGCACCGAGCGAACCCAATGATGGGAACTCACCTGCCAATTTAGAGTATGATTCATAGAAGCAATCCTTGTATTCCAGAACTACGTAGCCAGCGAAGGTTGAGACATCTAACCTATCAGTTTAGGGTTGATGAGGTGGCCTAACCTGTCAGTTTAGGGTTTCTACCGTTCTCATTTTGAGTACCTGCCAGTATAGGGTCCTCATAGCTTGTCCTTAGCAGTGACGCGGTATTAACACCCTTCTAATTAGGGGTTCATATTGGACCCCAACTTAGCTATAATAGCATATTTTGGGCTTGTCAGTTAGATGACTACTTTCCAGAGTTTCAGTATCAGTCTCGGTAAAAAAATTCAGATAGTTCTTTAGAATATTAGGACTGTCAGATACATTTAACTCAGTTACAGTATGGAACTCAGATAGTTCCATCAGGTTCAGGACTGTTAGACATAGTTACCCATGTTATCAGTTATATCAGTCACATTAGTTATCAGTAAATACATATTATCAGAACTCATACTCAGTTAGCATGTTATCATGACTCCAGTTACAGTTACTATGTATTCATGCATGCATTCTAACGTTCATATTAGACAGTCAGTTAGTAATAATCATGCATATGAACCCCATGCATTTAGTCTACCTCACATGCATACTCAGTATATTCAATCGTACTGACGCATTTGCGCTATGGTGTTTTCTTTTTATTTTACACCATAGGTTCAGAGACACGAGTTCCAAATCAACAGTAGCATTCCAGTATTCAGTAGTGAGTCCTCATTCTTTTAGGACATGATTAGTACTTATTATTTCAGTTCAGTTCTGCTAGACGGAGTTAGTTAGGGATATATCCCATCAACTCATTCTTCAGATTATTCAGTTATAGAGGCTTTCTAGAGTATCATGTTTTAGACTTCAGTATTTTTAGTTTTGTTTTGGGTATCATATTACCCCACACAGATGTGTTATTATTCATATTATGTTCAATATTAAAACTTATGGCCTTTCAGTATATGTTTTTGCATTTTTATGTTATATTATGCAGTGTAAAGGTACAAATATCAGTCATGGATTAGCTTGTGGTCCTTCAGGGTCATGAGTACCATGTAGCATTCCGGGCACCAGGCTCGGGTCGTTACAAACTTGGTATCAGAGCCAGGTTCAATAGTGTCCTAGGAAGTCTGAAAGCCGCATCTAGTAGAGTCTTGTACATGGGTGTGTTGCGCGCCACATTTATGTACAGGAGGCTATGAGTTGTTTTAGGAACAGTTTCCCTTCTTTTAGTATTCATGTCGTGCCAGTGAGCATAATCTCAAGTTAATCTCTCAGCCTAATCTGTTTCTTCTCTTGATTTCAGAACATGCCTCCCAAGAGAAGAAATCAGCCAGCCCCTCAGCCCAAAGATCCTTTGGGAGAGAATGTATCTCATGCAGAGTTCAGATACGCATTCACTACTCTTGCTCAGTCAGTCACTGTCCAGAATGAATGACCAGCTGTCGTTCCAGCCAACCCAGTGGCTAATTCTGTTGCATCCAGGATTCGGGACTTCACTCGAATGAACCCTCTATCCTTCTTCGGGTCTAAGGCAGATGAAGACCCTCAGGAATTCATTGATCAAATTCAGAAGGTGACAGATATCATGGGTGTGACTACTGTTGAGAGTATTGAGTTAGCAGTATATTAGTAGAAGGATGTGGCTCATATTTGGTACAAGCAGTAGAATTCTGAAAGGTTAGATGATGCAGGGTCAGTTGAGTGTTAAGAGTTTGCTTTCATGTCTCTTGATCGATTCTTTTCCCTAGATCTTAGAGAAGCCAAGGTGTTAGAATTCATCAACCCCAGGCAGGGAAATATGACAGTCAAAGAGTATTCTCTTAAGTTTACTCAATTAGCCAGATACGCCTCTCATGTGGTTGCAGATAGCAGGGCTAAGATGAGTAAGTTCGTTTCAGGGGTGAATGACAGTGTGGTAAATGAGTGCAGATCCACCATTTTGAACAGTGACATGACTTTAGCCAGGCTTATGACTCATGCTCAGCAGATAGAGGAGCAGAAAGTTAGGATGAGGGAGAGGCAGAATAAGAGAGCAAGGTCAGGCAGTTTCAATTTTTCTTAGCCTAAATCAGAAGGAGGAAACTGTTCTCAGTTTCGTCCTAAGACATCAGTTCCACCTCCTTCTTTAGCCAGTTCTCCAACTCCTAAGTTCAGAGATAGACCGCCAGGCTCTCAGTCTCAGGGAAATGTTAGCAGCGCCTGCACTTATCCAATTTGTCATACTGGTGGTAAGAACCACAAGGGTATTTATAGATCTGGTAGCGATGTTTATTTAGGATGTGGAAATCTAGGACACAGAGTTCGAAAGTGTCCTCAGACAGGTTCCCAGCGTCAGCAGAATCATTCCGCAGCTCAGTTCGGTCATCCAAATCAGCAGGGCACCACTTCCAGTGCTACTAGTGGGCAACGCCCAAATAAACTCTATGCTCTCCAGACCCGGCTGGATCAGGAAAATTCTCCTGATGTAGTTACTAGTGCGTTACAGATCTTTCATGTTCATGTTTACGCTTTGTTAGATCCAGGAGCTTCTTTGTCTTTTGTCACTCCTTATATAGCAGTTGATTTTGGAATCAGTCCCGAAATTCTAGCAGATCCACTTTCAGTATCTACCCCAGTAGGTAAAACCATCATAGCTCGGCGGGTATACAAGAACTGTCGGATTGTGATATTTCAGAAAGTCACTTCAGCAGATCTAGTTGAATTAGAAATGACTAATTTTGATGTTATTCTCGACATGGATTGGCTTCATTCATGCTATGCCACAGTCAACTGCAGAAAAAGAATAGTCCAGTTTCAGTTTCCGAATGAGCCCGTCTTAGAGTGGAGGAGTAGTACTTCATCTTTCAGGGGTCATCTTGTTTCCTACCTTCGAGCTCGGAAAATGATATCTAAGGGTTGTGCCTTTCATCTTGTTCATGTTAAGGATTTCAGTTCTGATACTCCCAGTCTTGAATCAGCTCTAGTTGTAAATGAATATTTAGATATTTTTCCCGAAGATCTTCCAGGAATTCCTCCCGAAAGGGAAATAGACTTCGACATTGATCTTCTTTCAGACACTCATCCTATCTTTATTTCTCCATATAGAATGGTACCAGTAGAACTCAGAGAATTAAAAGAGCAATTGAAAGATCTTTTACATAAGGAATTCATCAGACCCAGCGTTTCTCCGTGGGGTGCACCAATCTTATTCGTGCGCAAGAAAGATGATTCTCTCAGGATGTGCATTGATTACCGTCAACTCAATAAAGTTAAGGTCAAGAACAAGTATCCTCTTTCCAGAATCGATGACTTGTTTGACCAAATTCAGGATACCAATTATTTCTCTAAGATAGACCTTAGATACGGCTATCATCAACTCAAAGTCAGAGAATGTGACATTCCAAAAACAACTTTTCGTACTTGGTATGGTCACTTCAAATTTCTAGTCATGTCATTTGGTATTACCAATGCCCCAGCCGCTTTTATGGACTTGATAAACCGGGTGTTCAAGCAGTACTTCGACATATTCGTGATAGTCTTTATAGATGACATCCTTGTTTACTCCCGTAATGATCAAAACCATTCAGACCATCTCAGAATTGTTCTTCAAACTCCTAGAGATCACCAGTTATTCGCCAAATTCAGTAAGTGAGAATTTTGGCTAAGGTCTGTAGCATTCCTTGGTCATATTATTTCAGGTGATGTCATTAGAGTAGATCCTCAAAATACCAAAGTGGTAAGAAACTGGCCTCGCCCCGTATCTCCATCAGATATCAGGAGTTTCTTAGGTTTGGCTGGCTATTACAGGTG
Source organism: Capsicum pubescens (assembly GCA_030864215.1). Lineage (NCBI taxonomy): Eukaryota > Viridiplantae > Streptophyta > Magnoliopsida > Solanales > Solanaceae > Capsicum > Capsicum pubescens. The sequence goes on from CM061549.1 coordinate 294,584,721, forward strand.
GTTTGTTGAGGAATTTTTCTTCTATTGCGTCCCTTATGTCCAGATTGACTCAGAAGAAGGTCAAGTTTCAGTGGTCAGATCCTTGCGAGAAGAGTTTTCAGGAGTTGAAGACTCTACTCACCTCAGCTTCAGTTCTAGCGTTACCAGATTGTTCAGATGGGTTTGTAGTGTATTGTAATGCATCCAGAGTGGGTTTAGGTTGTGTCCTCATGCAGCATAGTAAGGTCATAGCCTACGCCTCCAGACAACTTAAACAACATGAGAAGAATTATCCTACTCATGATCTTGAGTTAGCAGATGTAGTCTTTGCCTTGAAGATCTAGAGGCATTATCTCTACGGAGTTCATGTAGATGTCTTTACCGATCATAAGAGTCTTCAGTATGTTTTTTCTCAGAAAGATCTCAATCTTCGTCAGAGAAGGTGGTTAGAGCTCTTGAAAACCTATGATATGAGTGTTCATTATCATCCTGGCAAGGCCAATGTAGTGGCCGAAGCTCTCAGTAGACTTCCTATGGGTAGTGTTGCTCATGTGGATGACAGTAAGAAAAAGTTAGCCCAGGAAGTCCATCAGCTTGCCAGACTAGGCGTTCGCTTAGTCGGTTCTTCAGAGGGTGGTGCATGTATTCAGAGTGGTTCAGAATCATCTCTAGTTTCCGAGGTGAAAGAAAACCAAGACAGAGATCCCAGCCTTGTAAAACTAAAAGAGTCAGCCAGAGATCAGAAAGTAGAGGTTTTCTCCCAAGGGGGAGATGGTGTTCTTCGTTGCCAGGGTCGTCTCTATGTCTCAGGTGTAGATGACTTGAGGCAGTGAATTCTTGTAGAAGCACATGGTGTACGCTACTCTATTCATCCAGGGGCCACAAAGATATACCGCAACTTTCGGGAGATCTATTGGTGGAGTGGTATAAAGAGAGATATTGCAGAGTTTGTGGCTAATTCTCTACATGTCAGCAGGTTAAGATAGAGCATCAGAAGCCTAGTGGTTCCATGCAGGAGTTCTCCATTCCTACTTAGAAGTGGAAAGAAGTGAACATAGACTTCGTGACGGGTTTGCCTCGAATTCATCATCAGCATGATTCGGTTTGGGTCATTATAGATCGAATGACCAAGTCAGCTCATTTCCTTCCAGTTCATACCTCTTATTCAGCCGAGGATTACGCCAAACTCTACATCAGGGAGTTAGTCAGATTACACGATATTCCTTTATCTATCATCTCAGACAGAGGTACCTAGTGTTGACACCCATTTTTTTCTTGTCCTTTTTCCTTTAATTACTTTTCCGATGCATCTGGGCCCTAAATAATTTTTGAAAATTAAATAAGAAATAAGATTCATATTTTTATCTCTATTTCTACAAGTTTTTAAATAATAAAAGGAAATTTATTTTTTCTCTCATATTATAAAATATTTTAATTAAATATATTTAAATTTTTTAACATCAAAATCACAAAATATCTTTTGATACTCGCATTTGCTTTTTTCTAATATTATTTTTAGGCGATATTGTGACCATATATGTATATATTTTGTTATATAAAATAAATATTTTATATTTTTACATATATTTTATTATATTCTTAATTTTACACGCGCGCACACACACACACACACATATATATTGTTAATATTAAATCACAAAAAGATATCAATTTGAACACTTATACAAATTATGTCTGTAATTTGTGTACGTTAAACTAAAAATAACTTTAGAATATCAGGAAGCATCGATAAGATTGATTTCAGTAGAAAAAGAACATCCGGGCCGATAATAACCCAATTACAATTTTTATTTTTGTTTAAACCCAACTTTTGTTCACAAATCTCAGGCAAAGTGTTCAAAAATTAGCTCGAAACCCAGTCCAATAAATATATCCACTTCATCAATTCACCCCACACTATACCAACCAATCATATGCTGCCACATCAGCAAAGAAACACAAATTATCCAACAAATATAAATTCATCTGTCATTAAATATTTTTTTTCAATCCAAGGGTCATCATTAAATCAGCTTTTCAATTTTTATATATAATATATCCTGATATATATATATATATATATATATGTATGTATATATATATATAATCTATATATATATAATCTATCTATATATATATATTTAATTCCTTTATTAAGATAACTATTAACGGTCCGACCGAATGATCGGACGGTTCAAATTTAGTCAAATAACCAAACCCCAAAACGTGTATTACTCCTTCCCAAAAATTCAGATGCATGCTTTTCCCCTCTCCAACGCAACAACGTCCCATCACCCTCATCCTTCCCAAATCGACAATAACGACAGCGTCCTTTCTCCTCTCTGTCATCCCCCCAAATCAGAAAATGCACCACCATTACTGTAGCACTGCTACCCCCCTATCCACTGCGATATCTGTGCTAACCTGCAAGAATCTCTCCATTTTTTTCATCTTCCAAGACAGTGAATCAATGGGTGGCAGTGAGCCAGTTCCAAATTCGTGCAAAACTGAAAACTCATTAGAATCTGCAATTAAAAGTTTGCAAGAGGTCGAGGATTGGGGTGGGGGGAGATTTCAAAATTCTAAATTTCTTCTCCTTTTACCGTTCTTTATTTTGAGGTTTCAAATCCGGACTTTGAGGTCTGGATTTGCGCCTATAAAAAAGGTTTTTTTTTCGGATGCTCAGGGGAGACAGAGGGGGAACACTAGAAAATTGAGGAATATTCACACAAATTCACAAACAAAGTCACAAAATTAGAAGTCTTGTTTCTTCTTTTCGGTCTAGGTTCGGGCTCTCGGAGTTTGAGTTGGATAGCTGGAAAATCTTGGAGTCGAAGCCCCAGCTTGCTGCCCCATAAAAGGTACAAATTTTCCCTTTCACCTCACCTGCATCTTTATTTCTTTCAGTTGTTTTGATTCCACGAACATGTCATTTTGGGTTAATGCTGATCAAAATTCAAGCTGTTGACGTTGATTCTAGAAAAATGGATTTGTATCTGAATTTTGAATTTTGATCATGTCTGTTGGTTGTGGTGTCTCTTAAATTTTGGTGATGGCTATGGATTTAGATTGGATTTTTTCTGTGTTTTCAAATATATGAGTTATATTTTGGCTTCAAGTTTGACTGTATTGTGGTCATCCATCCCTAGTGACATCGAGACCGAATCATAATTTTTGTATAAAATTTCGTGGCTACCTGTTCACGTGAATCAGTTTTGGGGTCACCTATGGCATGTTATCAAATAAAACGGATCATTGTTTGGATTAAATCTCGGTTTCCTCCTTTCTTTGAACTCACAGACGTCTGTCATTTTTGGATACTTGCTTTGGCACACTTTGTCGGTGTTTAACTTTGCTTTAAGTCTGAACATTATCAATTTTGGGTTGGTTCACGCTTAACAGATCATTTTCTTGTTTTGTTTTTCAATCATAAGTAATAGTCAGGTTGGTTATGACGTAAATTTACAGCTTTAAAAAATTGGCTAAATCATGTCACTTGAGGTTTTCTTCCCCGTCTCATATGTGTGTACTCCTTACTGCCTCTTCTCCTCTATTTTCATCTAAGTCTTGATAAGAATGTGTATATGATTTTGGTTTCGATCACCACCCCTTAAGGTTTGGTTATATTCATGTATGTTTTATTGATAAGGGTCAATGTAGTTTTTCTCGACTTAAACGAAAGTGTTAGAAGTGTTGGTAGATCACCTATTTATTTTTCCTTTACACACATACACATGACTTAGAAGTTAGTTGTTGAATTATAAATGTTCTGTAACAAGAAAAAGGCTTCTTTGTTGTTTTCAGGTAATATCAGAACTTTTGTTGCTTTATTTTCCTACAGTTTGATTAATGGGTCATGGTTATGCATTTAGGTGTAATAGTTTAAATTTAGTATGAGTGTTTAAGTGGCATGTATACCCTTAGGTTTATATTCCTATATATGAGCTTAAATTCCTATATATGACTAGTACGATTTCTAATCCTTATATCTTTTTTTTAAGTGTGAATTCGGGAGTGGAGTTTCAACGGAAACTCGGTTTTGACCAAAAGATTGGGTCGATGGCTATAGGATCACAGAGTTCAGGGTCTAAATCTCTAGAAGTTGGTTCCTTCAATAGAAAAGCTATAGTTTTGAGTTTCCTATCTTCCTCGTTACTTTATTATTCTCATTTGTTTCACTAACTTTTGTTACTTGAATATGTATCTTTATGTGGCCTTGATTGAAATCGATTAACTTTACTGGTTTAGTTTCGTTCAACCCTTTTTTTTTATTTTATTCGGCTAATTTCTTATTCATTCGACATCCGTAGATATAATAACGAGACCTAGTGTAACCACTTATTTTATATTTTTGTACCTACGCATCTACCTTTATAATAAACGGCAAATTTTGCTTTCATAATCACAAAAATGGAATACATCTCTGATTGAACAAAACAACTAGTTATTATTTTGTTTTGCAAATATCGATTAACAGTTTTGTCACCTTATCCAAGGTTTCGTTTTCCAAATGAATCATCATAAGTATTAAAAAGGTTTCATTTATTCTATCCGCTCATGTTTGCAAGTAATTAATCTATCAAAATCATTTTTTTCATTCAACTTTGTTTAATTTAAACACCAACTACAGGTCATATCTGCTTCTCAACTCTATTTCAATTTTTCAGATTTTAAAGGCTTTCTAAACACAAGATACATACATACATACATACATACATATATATATATATATATATATATATATATGTTATACATTACCGCATACAAGGTATATTTTACTACTATCATTATCATTGCTATTACTATGATACTATCACTTACATTATTATTATCATTGTTATTATTAGATTATTTTGAATTTATTATACCTATGTATGTTACTATGACATTTATCTTTAACTTAGTTCAATTTAAATCTATTTGAATTGCACAAGCGAAAAGAATTTTATACCTTTTCAAACATTTCTAAATCCTCATTCATTTATATTTACTTAAAATAAATTCTTTCACACTTCAAAAGTATACTTTATTTACCCTGTAATGAATTTTATTCACATATTTAACTTTGCAAAGTCATAAGATCTTATACTCGCTATTCTACTTATTATAACAACAAAAGTTACTACTCTCTCTCATAATTTTTCAAAATATTCGTTTATTTATAACTATATTATTTCCTTGTATGTGGTAGTGTTACATCTTTATGTGCCTTGACTACTTTTTTTAAAAAAATAAATTATTTATTTATTTATTTATTTATTTTTTAAAAAATGATGACGGTTTTCTTATCAATTTTAACAAATAACTAAGGCAAAATATTCTCCAAATATTTCTAAAGCTATGTTTACGGACTATTTCGGATAGGCTCTGAGGGGTGCTTAATACCTTCCCCTCGAGTAACCAAAACCCTTACTTAGAATCTCACTGGTTTTCACAGACTAAAATAGAGTTTCTACTACAAAAAAATGATTTTCCTGATTTTTCCCAAAGTTAGGTGGCGACTCAAAAATAAAACAAATAATTTTTTTTCAAAAACCAGTAAGCGTCGCTACGACCACCATACGTTGCAGACTGTTTCGACCAGTCCAAAATGGGGAAAGGCACCCAGTTCACCTCTCACTTCTGGAAAGCATTCCAAAAGGGTCTTGGTACCCAAGTTTATCTCAGTACAACCTTTCATCCTCAGACAAATAGTCAAGCAAAAAGGACCATTCAGACTCTAGAAGATATGCTAAGGGCGTGTGCAATTGATTTCAAGAGTAGTTGGGATGACCACTTGCCTTTGATTGAGTTTGCATACAATAATAGCTATCATTCCAGTATTAAGATGGCTCCATTCGAAGCTCTCTACGGTAGGAGGTGCAGATCTCCAATCGATTGGTTCGAAGTTAGTGAGGCCTCAGTCCTAGGGCCTGACTTAGTATTCGATGCCTTAGAGAAAGTCCAGTTGATTAGAGAAAGACTCCGGGATGCTCAGAGCCGACAAAAGTCTTATGCAGATTTGCGTAGGAATGATCTCTAGTTTGAGATTGGTGACTATGTATACCTCAAGATCTCTCCCATGAAGGGAGTGAAGAGATTCGGCAAGAAGGGAATGCTCAGTCTCCGATATGTCGGTCCCTTCAAGATTCTCACTCGTTTCGGCAAGGTAGCTTATGAACTCGAGTTGCCTTCAGATCTAGCCTCAGTTCATCCAGTCTTCCATGTTTCTTTGCTTAAGAAGTGCATAGGTAACCCATCATTCATAGTCCCTATTCAAATTATTGATGTTCAGAACATCCTCTCCTATGAGGAAATTCCAATCAAGTAGACTGAGGAACCAAAAAGTTCCTCTAGTCAAGGTTCTTTGGCGAAATTAGTTTGTTGAGGGAGCTACTTGGGAAGCAGAGGCAGACATGCGATCCAAGTATCCCCACCTATTCTCTTCCAGTCCAGACCAAGCTCAAGGTAATAGTTCTCCTTAAGCTTATGCAGCTTCACGTTCAGTATTCAGTACAAACTTGGTATTCAGTTTCATGCTCATGTTCCCATTATAAACTTGGTACCAACTACCTTTGCATATTCAGTCATGCATATAAGTATCAGTTCAGTTATATAATCATGCATCATATATGCATTCTCATTGCGAGAAGTTCACTTATCAGAAACCTCCATCATGCATTCATAAAGAAGTTACACATGCATCAGATATGCATGTCCAGTATGATATATTTAGTTTATTAGTCATCTCAGTCATGAGATCATGTTTTAGTCATTCATGTTCAGTTCATGTTTAGCTTATTGTCTCCCCTCTTAGTCAGTCTCATTCGAAGACGAATGGTCCCAAGGGGGAGATATTGTAAGACCCCACCAAACTTTGCGTTTAAAAACAGCTCGTTTAACTCCTTGAAGCTCAATAGAGGGCCCAACACTTAGAAAATTTCAGCTTAGTGTTCAACAATTAGTCTCATTTTAGACCTCTGAATTTCGGGGATTTATTTGATACCCTTCCCAACCTCCGATTTTTGATTTTCTAATTGCGTTGCGATGGGGAAAGGTCGTAGAATATCTCGGGTGAGTTTTGAAATTTTTAAGATAGCGTAAGGGCATGTTTGGGTGCCTAAACAAATAGCATAATGCGATAGGCCCACGTCACCCAGGCTAGAGCACCGCTCTAGGTAGGGAGCCGCCCTTGGTTGAGAACCTCTATTGCAAGGCGTCACCCAGGGTAGTCCCCCGGGCTAGGCAAGGCGCCACCCTGTGGATCGCCCTAGGCCAAAAATCTGCATTCCACCTTCGTGTTTTAAAGGGCATTTTGGTCCTTTTCCACCCATATATAAGCTTCAAAATACGAGATTCATCCCCAATTGAAGCAAAATATACTCCTTTTCATAAATTTCTCTGAAAAACAAGAATAAGGGTTTCAATTTGAAGACCCAAGTCCAAGAGATTACACCGTAGATCGTTAAGGAACTTTCATTACGGTATGGATTGTGTTGATTCATGGAATCCTTTCATCTATGAAGCTCAAGAACCCTATTTTAAACTATATATCATGATATTCATGTTGTGACTTGATTGTTGATCATGCTTATGTGTTGAATGATTCCAAGATGGAATCTTTATGTGTTTCTATGAAACTAGGATGCCATGTTAGTAGAGATATATGAATTTTGGGTGGTTTGAATTGTCAAATTGATGAATACACCTATGCCATAAAGTGTGAATGCAAGGTGTTTGATAAAATGCCTAGGAGACTATAATTCATGTTTTTTTGACCCAATAGTACCTAAATAACAAGTCTATGCTATCCCTTATGATCCCACATGAATTCAGTGCTATTGTTACCTGTTGTTGTTATGATATGGAATGTTCATGACATTGGAGTTATGCAAGTATTTACATGTTATATGCATCCCCTTTCATGTATAAGATGTTGAGAACAATGTATAGTATGAAATCCCCTACTTATGGCATCATGAATTGTGAACTTTGTTCCTATGATCAAGAAGTGTCATGTGGTATCAGTTTTCTTCCATCGAGTCCTGGGGATACTCGTACCTGAAAAATATAGTTGTGTGCCTAGAGCCCGTGTCATGTTTTCACGATATCTTCAGTCAAGCCAGGTTCAATAGAACTCAGTAAGTCAAGTGACTCAGGAAATCTCATGATCTCGATCAGTTATAAGACATTAGTAGTATTTCATCAGTTAACAGAAATTCAGTAAACTCAGTCCATGTGTGGTTTAGAAATTGTATTTAGAGTCTTTTCAGATGGGATTAAAAATTAGCACTGAGCGAAACCAAGGATGGGAACTCACCTGCCAGTTTAGGGTGTGATTCTTAGAAGCAATCTTTATGTTCCAGAACTACATAGCCAGCGTAGGTTGAGACATCTAACCTATCAGTTTAGGGTCGATGAAGTGGCTTAACCTGTCAGTTTAGGGTTCCCACCGTTCTCATTTTGAGTACCTGTCAGTATAGGGTCTTCACAGCTTATCCTTACCAGTGACGCGGTATTGACACCCTTTTAATTGTGGTTACAGATTGGACCCCAACTTAGCTACAATAGTGTATTTGGGACATGTCAGTTAGATGACTACTTCCCAAAGTTTTAGTATCAGTATTGGTAAAAGAACTCAGATAGTTCTTCAGAATATCAGGACTGTCAGCTATAGTCAATTCAGTTACAATACAAAACTCAGATAGTTCCATCAGGTTTATGACTGTCAGACACAGTCACCCATGTTATCAGTTATATCAGTCACGTTAGTTATCAGTAAACACATGTTATCAGAAATCATACTCAGCTAGCATGATATCACGACTTCAGTTACAGTTACTATGTATTCATGCATGTATTCTCACGTTCATATTAGACAGTCAGTTAGTAATAATCATGCATATGAACTCCATGAATTTAGACCACCTCACATGCATGCTCAGTACATTCAATAGTACTGACGCATTTGCGCTATTGTGTTTTCTTTTTATTTTACACCATAGGTTCAAAGACGTGAGTTCCAGATCAGCAGTAGCATTTCAGTATTCAGCAGTGAGTCTTCATTCTTCAAGGACACAATTAGTACTTATTATTTCAGTTCAGTTCTGCTAGACGGAGTTAGTTGGGGACATTTTCCATCAACTCTTTCTTCAGATTATTCAGTTATAGAGGCTTTCTAGACTATCATGTTTTAGACTTCAGTATTTTTAGTTTTTTTTTGGGTATCATATTACCCCACACAGATAAGTTATTATTCAGATTATGTTCAGTATTGAACCTTATAGCCTTTCAGTACATGTTTCTACATTTTTATGTTCTATTATGCAGTGTACAGGTACAGATATCATTCATGGGTTAGCTTGTGGTCCTTCGGTCTCATGAGTACCGTGTAGCATTTTGGGCACCAGGCTCGGGGCGTTACACCTATCTAGAAAAGGAGTTGAGAATACATTGTCAATACCCAACCCATTCTCATGATGTAGACAATATTTAGTAAACAAGGATAAGAAGGTGAAAAGTCTTTTAATGATTATCTAAATTTGGCAGATTTGACCAAATAGTTTAATCTATATGATTGAACGCTTAGAAATCACCTATGTGAGGGCGAAGTGGAAGCCGTTTCAAAGAGAATGTTAGTAAAGGCCTATTCTCTAAGTGCTCATGAAACCAGGACATGTTCATGGCTGAAAAGAATAAAACCATGAGACCATAAACAGTAAAAGTTTGGTTGAGTGACATATGTTGTCTAGGTGTACATTTAAAGCTTGACGGTTCAAAGATATCAAATCTACCGATTGACCGAGTGCATCCGATGCATGTTCACTATGAAAAGTTCAAAGGGAAACCTACTTATCCAGATGCAATTAGCCTTTGCTAAATGATCACATACTTGTCCATAAATTTCTACAAAAGATAGTCATTCTCCATTCATGTGGGGTATTTTTTAGTTCAATGTGTGTGTGAATGGAAAAAGGAGGAAAAAATGGTGGAGGGAAAGATATATACCAATTTAGAAAGTGTAATCTAAAAATGGAAAGTTCACTAATTCTCCCACATTGGTGGGAGAAGGGAACTCTGGACTGTTTTTAATGAGAAACACTAACTCCGTATGAATAGTAAGGCAAGAACAAGGTGGTGCCTCGCGCCGTCGTCGTCGTCGCTTGCTCGGCTCGGCTTCAGATTTGAATTTGAATTTGGATTTATCAAATGATCGATTGATGAGATCTAATTTTTTAGACAAATTTTATTTGAAACTTGTTTACAAGTGAAATTTTTTTGATCCAAAAGCTGATATAATTATTTTTTCTCCAAGTGTGTACGCAATTTTGACGCCATGCAAACGTACACACAACGCATCACGAAGGGATGCGACCCTTCAAGGAAAAAGGTACACTGTTTCATGCTGCATGGTGACCTGCAGGCGCAGACGCAAATACGCGACCTGTGGGCGCAAATATAGCGCAAAAGCTACTGGAATTTTCCAAACGTCACCTGCGGCCTCAGATCAGGTGCAGGTCCAGCACAGACTGGGCGCAGAGACATGACTGCTACTTAAAAGGTGCCTTTCTGTTGAACCAATGCATCCTTTCTAAAAGGACACATTAAAGGCTATAAATACCTGATATATTCCTCAGGTATTGGCATGATTTTTTACAGCAAAAACACTCTTCTTCTATACAAAAACTCAGTGTGATCATTAAGTTGTTAAGTGAGTTCGTTAAATCCAACAATTTGAGGTACCACTATTGTTTGAATTGAAGACCATTGTATCCAGGGAGAAAAATTCCATAACCTCGGGTACAGTGAGGAGAATTATTCCTTAAGGACACTCCTTGAAGTCGGGGGACTTGGCCATAAAAATTCAGTTTCATCTCATTTCTGAAAGTTAACATGCTTCTTGGATAGATTATTCATAATCTTGTGTTGAAGGTGTTAAGGAACTTCATAAGTGTTCTTGTCTTAGACTTGAACTTGTGTTGAATTTATTGTTGCACGTATATACAAATTGTTGTACTCGAAAACGTTGTAAATAACAAGTATAACTTCAAAAGAAGATAACATCAAATTCTACATATTTTTTTGCTTCTATATATAACAAGATATTGTTATAGATAACACATAGTGTAACGTAACATGAAATCTATTCCAAGAAAAAAAAAGGAAAAAACTTGGCCTTTATAGAAAATATTGCTATACAGGATAACTTTTATAAGGAGATCTGATTGTACAATCACTACAAAGAAGTTCTGAGAATCACGAAGGAAGATTCAAGCTCATATCGAGTTGGGACGACAATTGAACTCTGTGAGATTGAATCTCCAATTGTTCCTCATTAGCTCATTGGTAAAGAGGTCGAGTATAAATCGACTGGTAGTAGATTCGAATCCTAATTAGAGAGATTTTATTAACTTTGAATATAGATGCTTATGAGTAGCACATTCTAATAGTCCAGTTTGATTAACTTTGAATAAACAACTCCAAAATTCCATGCTTTTGCAGCCACACTCCATCCAAACATTTGAATCTTTAATTTCAATATAAATTCCCCATAAATAATCATCAATTAACAAATCAATCTAGCTTAACAACAATTTTCAAATTTTTTTTACTCAATTAATCTAACTTTCATTGAAGGAGATTCATCACTTATCATATCATCATTTAAATAAATATTTGGCGAAGGGGTTCACCACCCACTATTACATGATCACTATTCATAAATAGGAGTATATGTTTATTGTAATTTTTTTATATGACCATACTTGTTCTTAGAGAACTTTTTGGATTTATTGGATTTTGGTGTGGAATGTTTGAAGATATTTCTTAATTTGTACCTCAAAAGTGTGATTGTTAAGCTTGGATTTTTTTGGATCCTTTAGAGGTTGTATCATGCAGCCAAGCAAAAAGAACAATAATTTAAACCAAGTTTTACTTAAAGAACAGTAGAACAACAACAACATATATACCCATTGTAATCCCATAAGCAGAGTCTAGAGAAGATAGTGTGTACGCAGCCTTGCCCCTATCTCGAAAGGGTAGAGAGAATGTTTTGAATAGACCCTCGGCTCAAGTAAATCCACGTAGCAAAGTAGACAGACTATCTGCTTCAACCCATCTCAAAGAAATTAGAATATCCAAGTGAAAAAAGTTAGGAAAAAGTGACAAAAAGGCCAACAAATGGTAAACCAACTGCCCAAATACAAGGAGTCGAGAACCAGAAGCTGAGTCTTCGCAAAGCTTGTGACATTGAAGCTCGTTACAAATCCATAGGCTCATTAAAACATAATTTTTTTGGGTAATCGTAGTGTCTGAGTCAGCTTACACATACCTCGACTAACTTCACAAAGCATGTGCACCGCCCACCAACACATAACGCTATCCATCAAGACATGGGCAGATGAAGAGAAATAGCCTAATGTTTTTACATCTCGAGTAAAAAACATTAACATCTAATACAGAAGGCTGATAATTTTTTACTATTGAAATTGAGAAATAAGTAGAGAACCAAAAAAGGTAAATGATAAGTCACATCATAGAAGATAAAAAAAACTTAAAATGAGAAACAAAAAAACTTCTAATGTTTAGTCATCAGTACATGAAACAAAGGTTCATGTATATTCTCTACCATTTGCATCTTGATCAATAAAGAGGCTAAAACATATATTCAAGAACCAAATTTCAATAACAGTAAAAACAACCTTGTAACATTTGGCGTAAACATATACAAGCTTCAACAGCCAAAACTAATCAATCTATCATACATAACAATCATTTGAAACAAAAACAACCATGAGATTTCTTTTGTGTGTCGATGGCTTCCAACATGAGTACGACCTCCTGCATCTCTGGCCTCTTTTTTGGGTCATCGTCCCAACATTGCTTCATTATATTGGCCAGAGCACTCGGGCAAGTGTTTGGTATTTCAGGCCTTCGACTCTTGTACATAGCTGAACAGGCATGAGGACTTTGTCCACTATACGGAATTGAACAAGAATATATCTCCCACAAACAAATTCCTAAATCACATTTATGATCATATGGTAGACCAATAAGCACCACCGGAGCCATGTAACCTATGGTGCCAGTTTCAACACTCATGTTAGTGGGACATGAAGCCTCAACTCGAGAAACTCCAAAGTCTATTATTTTCACCCTTCCTTCCTTGTCAAGAACTAGATTTGTAGTCTTTACATCTCTGTGAACAACTTTCTTGGAATGAAGGTAACTCAACCCTCTTGCGACATCCAATGCTAGTTTAGTAATGGCCTTCAGTGATAACCTTTTCCCGAGAATACTGTTTTTCAAGAGATGTGATCTTAGCGTGCCTCCAGAGACATATTCAACCACTATGCAGTATCCAGCTCGATGTTTTTCCCAAGAGTGATTTCTCGCGACAAAATTCCACTTCCATCGTCTACCGCTCGTAGATACTTCGGGCAATTTCTTCGAAGCTCCGATTAACTTTGCAACGTTTGGGTGATCAAGCTTTTGCCATATAGAGACTTCTTGAGCGAAAGCCTTTGTTAGTGTTTCCCTTCCCTTCTCATCGCTCAGATCAAGTACTTTAACCGCAACTTGTTTTCCGTCATAGACACCCTTGTAAACTGATCTGTACGCCCCTTCAGCAATAAAGTTGCTGATTTTAAGCTTCTTGAGATCCAACTCTCATTCTTCGACGACCTTTGTGACTTCAACCTTTGAGCACTCTTCAAATTCTTTTTTATTATTTTGGCCAAAAATTCGAGCTAAATGCTCATCAAGTTGCTCGTCCATTCGTCTCTAATCAATCTCTATTTTAATTTGATTTTTCGCCATAACAACACAATTGATTGATCCAAAACCTAGACCTCACTCACTCACACGTAGCAGTAATATATATATATATAAGCCTTTTTTAAAATAGGTGAGTGAATAACCAATTCAATATACTTTTCTATATATATAGGTGTACATAGAAAGCAAAACCTAAAGTGGAAAGGATTGAGAAAAGGGAAAGAGGCGTACACTGTTTCCCTTTTTTTTCAATTGTTGGATTAACATTTCAAATTAGGATTAGGAAACCAAATTCATTTACGATTGTTTCTCCTAATTCATATTAGAGTAGATTTTGTAGTCCTAATTTAATTTAGTAACTTATTTAATTCCATCATGCACAATCCGTTGTCACATACTAGAAGTAACAAGTTTTATACAGACTAACTAGAAGGGAAAGTAAGATGCATGAACAAAAAAATCGTTAATTCTCAAGAAATGTCGTCTAGTCGGAATTTAACTCGTCGATAAGGAATTTCTAACTGATTAAGACACATCCCCCAAAAATTAATTGCTAATTTTTGATATAAAATTTCGACGAAAATTTGGTGGATTATCCGTTCAGTAAATTTTACCGACGAGTTAAATTTCAATGAAATATATTGAAAATTAATTTATTTATTTTTTTGGTAATGGTGGAACATAAATTAAACGAAGGCAGTATAAATTAGAAATTTGTATCCATAGGATGACGATTGATTATTGGACTTGGAAGAGGAAAAGGAAAATAAGTAAGCTCAATCGATATTCTTGAATTTGTTTGTTAATCATTGTCCTTCATTTTGAACATATTGATTTGAGGTAAGTACAGAAGCGGTAGAGTCAGAAATCTACAAAAATTAGATTCCAAAGACGTATGAAGTGATATATTACTTGAAATTTAAAATTATAGTCTAAAATAATTCATTTTGGAATCAGTTATTTCAGAATTAAGACCGTTGGATCTTAAGTTGAAATCATGAGTTTAAAATTTGCTAAATTTTAAATAATTATGAAAATTAATTATATACATGGTCTTGAACAATCATTAATATGAACTACTACTATATAGCTTTTGAGGTTTGAGGCTGAGCTAGACAAGATTTATTTCTCATCAAGGTATTAGAACCAAATTAATCCATCCTAATTCTTTATTTTATGCGTTCCAAATGTCTAGTCCTAAACATGCTACGCCATTGTGAAATGGAGTTGTTAGCAATTGAGTCTATTTGAACTAGCACAAGAGTACCATATGCATTTCGATATATCCTAGACACTATCCCAATATGAAATAAAATTGACAATGAGATCGTCGAGTGAGAAAGAGTTTAGATCTCCAGCTAAACACAAAAACTTCATTCTCAACTTTTTGAGACAAGATATCATTTTTTTTATAACTGTGGTGTCTGGACCAGCTTGCGCGCACCTCGATTAATTTCACGGGATATCTGCCACCTCCTTCCAGTAACAAGTACCAGGTAACTCTGTCCACCAAGGCTAGAACTTATTGAGACGAGATATTTCTCTCTTAGCTTCTTTGAATGAATGAATGAATATCATACAGTATAATCAAGGAAAATCCTCAATTGTAAGGATGATAGAACATGATACATGAGAATGTCTGTTGGCTAATTGATCCTCTTGAATGACAGTGATGTCCAGACCAGTTTTCGTGTACCTCGACTATTTCATCGGGTACATGTTTATCTCCCACCAGCATAGGCATAGAATAACTCTTTCTACCAAGATCTCAATAAGGTTAAAAGAACTACCAAATGCCTAGAATCAAAATCTGGACTTAGTATATGATAATCAAGAACTCTGAGCCAGAATACGCATAGAATCACATTGCTTCTCATAGAACATCCGTAGAATATGGGGGCGGGATATGAAAATAAGACAAGTAGAGGTTTCAATTAGGTTATTTGGAATGTTTAGAATGAAGTTTCACTTGATCCGTGGGTCTTTCGGAACCTCTACCTTCACTGGGTATGTTGTTGTTGGCCTAGCTAAGATGAATACCATTGACAGAATCAAGTAGGGTCAGTTAAAGAATTCAATTTCTTTATCATGAAATATAAACAAAGACGATACAAGATCTTGTATTCTTACCTTGAGCTCTCACTGCAAACGCGCATTTCGCCAACACAATTTACAGACAAAAAAAGAAGACGTGATGCACGTCCCTCCAACTCTGAGATGGAAATTCCCAAAACTAGACTCTCCCCTACTTGAAAGTTCAACCAGACAAGTTTGATGTATCCTCATAATAAGGAAACAGATACAACAACTCTGAATGAAGAGATAAGAGGGCCCTATGGAGAATGTAGTCAATACGCCATTAGTCCAATCCTTTGTAGAAAGAGATGTTTAATATCAATATGTTTAGTTCTTTTATGTTGAACAGGATTCTTAGCAATATTAATGACACTTGTATTGTCACAGAAAATAGGAACACATCTAACATCTACACCAAAATTCGTGAGTTGTTGTTTAATCCATAACAACTGAGCACAACAAGATCCTGAAGCAACATATTTAGCCTCAGCAGTAGACAAGGCTACTGAGTTTTGTTTCTTAGTAGACCAGGTAATTAAACATGATTCAAGGAAGTGTGCCATGCCTGTGGTGCTCTTCCTGTCCACCTAGTATCCTTCATAGTCAGTATCAGAGTATCCTACCAAGTTAAAATTACTACATTTTGGATACCATAGGCTAAGATCACTAGTTCCTTTGAGATATCTAAAGATTCTCTTCACAGATTTTAAATGAGATTCTTTAGCATTTGCTTGAAACCTTGCACATAGTCCCACACTGAACACAATATTAGGTCTTCTTGCTGTGAGATACAATAATGATCCTATCATTCCTCTGTATAGCTTTTGCTCCACATCAGGACCTATTTCATCCAAATCAAGTTTTGTGGCAGTAGCTATTGGAGTGCTGATCTCTTTTACCTCTTCCATGGAAAATATTTTTAGAAGTTCCTTAACATACTTCTGTTGATGGATCATGGTTCCAGATGTTGTTTGTTTAATTTGCAATCCAAGGAAGTAATTCAGCTCCCCTATCATACTCATCTCAAATTCACAACTCATGAGTTTGGCAAAGTCATGTGAAAGTTCATGTTTGTGGAGACAAAAATAATGTCATCAACATAGACCTACACAACCAACAGATCTTTTTCATTAGTTTTTAAGAAGAGAGTGTTGTCAATTTTACCTCTAGTATGACCATGTTTTAGTAGAAACTTTGACAATATCTCATACCAAGTTCTTGGAGCTTGATTCAATCCATACAAAGCCTTGTCCAGTCTATACACATGATCAGGAAACACCTTGATTTCAAATCCAAGAAGTTGTTTAACATACACCCTCTCTTTGAGAATTCCATTTATGAATGTACTCTTAACATCTATTTGATAGAGAACGAATTCCATATAGGCAGCAAAAGCAACTAGTAATCTAATTGTTTCAATTCTGGCTATAGGAGCAAAATTCTCATCAAAATCTATGCCTTCTTCTTGATTTTATCCTTGGACCACCAATCTTACCTTGTTCCTTGTAACTGTTCCATGCTCATCAACTT
Source organism: Capsicum pubescens (assembly GCA_030864215.1). NCBI lineage: Eukaryota > Viridiplantae > Streptophyta > Magnoliopsida > Solanales > Solanaceae > Capsicum > Capsicum pubescens. Next base: position 294,602,061 of record CM061549.1, read on the forward strand.
TATTTCTATACATCCACTTAGTCCCAATTATTGTCCTGTCTTTTGGGAGAGGAACTAAGTGTCATACTTTGCTTCTCTCAAACTATTTCTCTTCCTACATGGCTATAATCAATAAGCATCAAGCAATGCTACAGTAACTTTCTTTGTCTCAATTTCTGATAGGAATGCTTTAAAAGCACACATGGTTCTCAATCCAGACCTTGTGGTGATCCCAGAAGTGAGATCAGTGAGAACATTCTCAATAGGATATGATCATTGATACTTGTAACCTTTTGGAACCAAACCTAGTGAGCTACTAGGATCACTGCAGTTGTTCTGAGCTGGGGTAGTTGGTGGCTCAGTTCCCTCTGTCACTGTGCCTTCAAAATCCGTTCCCCCTGTCAAGGTGCCTCTATGTTTGGTAACTCCATTTGATGAACCAGGTTGTGTAACTTGTTCCCCAGAGTCACTTTCTTCCTGCAGGTAAGTCTTAGCACAAGATTCATCAAAAACTACATGCATACTTTCTTCAACACAATTTGTTCTGTTGTTTAGAACCCTATAAGCCTTACTATAATGTGACTAACCTAAGAATATTCCCTCATCACTTTTAACATCAAATTTTCCCAATTTATCATTTCCATTATTATGAATGAAACATTTACAACCAAAAGTTCTAACATGAGAAATGTTTGGCTTTCTTCCTTTAAGTAATTCATAGGGAGTCTTCTCTAGAATAGGTCTGATCATGCATCTATTTATGATATATGTTGCGGTACAAATTGCTTTAAGCCAAAGATTTTTAGCAAGATTTCCTGCAAGCATCATTGTTCTAGCCATATCTTCCAAGGTTCTATTCTTCCTTTCTACCACTCCATTTTGTTGTGGTGTTCTGGGAGAAGAGAAGTTATCATCTATAATATTTGTGGAACAAAATTCTAAAAATTTTACATTTTCAAATTGTGTACCGTGGTCAGATCTTATGAAAACTAGAGAAGTGCCCTGTATCATTTCAATCTTTTTGATGAATATGTTAAATACATCAAAGGCATCTTCTTTAGAAGATAGAAACAATGTTCAGGTAAATCTGGAATAATCATCAACAATCATAAAAAATACCTTTTTCCACCTCGGCTTTGAAGTCTCATTGGCCCACACAAATCCATATGGACTAGGTCGAGGAACTTGGTAGTGCTGACATGGTTCTTTGACTTAAAAGAGGATTTTACCTTCTTCCCCCTTATATAGTCACTACATACCTTTTCTTCCTTAAACTTGGTCTTGGGTAAACCCAATACCATATCTTTGGAAGAAAGTGTGTGTAATACCCCGTACCTTTTCCTAGCTTGAAATCATCTCAAGAATGCTAGAAACTTACTTGGAAATATGAATTAATTTTGTACATGTGGTATTTTCAAGATTTTTACTTTTAGTCACGTGGTAAATTGAATAAGCTTTCCATCGATACCAATTTCATCAAAATTTGGTATCGAACGAGGAAGTTATGACCGTTTTACAGAAGCCAGTCAGAACCGCCTAGGTGCGACGGTGAAGGCCGATGGACCATTGGACTAGGGATGGACCGTCGCACCCCACCATTGCATTGAAGAAGTGAGTCCACTCTCTGGCTGAGTATGACAGAGAGGTCCGACGGACCATCGAGCTAGCGACGAACCGTCGCACCAAGGCAATAAGCTCCAGTTCTGGTCCCAGTGCAACGGTCAGTCCGACGGACCGTCGACCCAGCGACGGACCGTCTCAACCCACCATCGCATGTCCCATTTAGTTATTTTTAAGTCACTTTTAATAAGGGCTTTTTGGTCTTTTACCACCCGTTTATATACCCAGCTATATCTGACCTCAGCTTATTTGTTTATTATTATTTCACAATAACAAAATTAGGGTTTTATCTCTAAGATTAATCCCCAAGAATAAAATCCAAATCTTCTTCAAGAATTAAGAGATTCCAATCCTTCAAGTTTAAGTTCAAGAAACTCATTACCAGGTATGCATAGTGTTAATTCATGAACTCCTTTCGTCTATGAAGCCCAAGAATCTCCTTTCTAAGTTCAAGTTTATGAATTTTCTTTATGAATTTCATGTTGGGTTGCTCTTGTTCATGTTAATAATGAGTAATTGAATTCTATTCCATGTTAGATGATAAGTTTTATATCAAATTGATTAATATAGATGTAGATTTATGAGAACCTATGATCAAACCCTTGAATGATGAAATTAGAACTGAATCATGATGTTTAAATTATTGTATAATGTTTCCTACACATACTATGCTTACCAGTTTGATTAAATGCCTATGAAGGAAAAGTGCCCAACTAGTATGATATTATGAAATCCCCAAGTATGTACAAGTTTATGCATATCACATGTTTGATGAAATGCTTCAATAAATGAATTTTGGATTATGATGTTAGTCATGTGTTCAAGTAAGTCATGCTTTGTCAGTTTCCTTCTATTGAGTCCTGGGGGTACTTGTACCCGAAATATTAGTTGTGTGCCTAGAGCCATGTCATGTTTTCACGATACTCTTAGTCAAGCCATGATCCTTAGGCTTCAGACAATATTATGACTCAGGAAATCTCAATAATCTCATGAACTTAGTCAGTTGTTAGATATCACTAGTATTCTATCAGTCAACAGGATTCAGTAACTCAGTCCATGTTTAGTTCAGTAAATCATGTTCAGTGTCTATTCAGATGGAAGTAGAAATTAGCACCGAGTGAACCTAAGGATGAAAACTCACCTGCTAGTAGAGGGTGTGATTCTTAGAAGCAATCCTTGCCTTTCAGAACTACGTAGCCAGCATAGGTTGAGACATCATACCTGCTAGTCGAGGGTAGATGGGGTGGCTTAACCTGCTAGTTGATGGTTCCCACCATTCTTATTAGAGTAACCTGCTAGTTGAGGGTCATTCATATGTTGTCCTTACCGGTGGCACGGTATTGACACCCTTCCAATCAGGGCACGGATTGGACCCCGCTCAGCTATTATAACATGTTTGGGGCGTGTCGCTTAGATGACTACCTCTCATAATTTCAGTATCAGCATCAGTCAAGAACTCAACTAGTTCATCAGATTTCAGGACTGTCAGATACAGTCAACTCAGATACAGTACGAAACTCAGCTAGTTCCATTAAATTCAGGCCTGTCAGATACAGTCACTCATGTTATCAGTTATATCAGTTATCAGTATGTCATGTTATTAGTACTCAGATTCAGTAATCATGTTATCACGGTATCAGTGTCAGTTATTAGGTCTCATGCATGTATTCTCACGCTCATGTTAGTCAATCTGTTATTATTATTGCTCATGCATATGAACCCCATGCATTCATCTTACCTCACATGCATACCAATACATTAAATCGTACTGATGCATTTACGCTATGGTGTTTTATACCATAGGTTTAGAGACATGAGCTCCAGAGTATCAGTAGCATTCCAGTCTTAGCAGTCAGAGTTAGAAGTGAGTCCTCATCTTCTGAGGATATGATCATTACTTCATTATGCCATTAATTAATTTATTAGTTGGAGTTAGTCAGGGACATGTCCCATTAATGACTTATTCAGACAGTAATATTTTAGAGGCTTTCTAGACTACGGTATGTTCAGACAGTTTATTTCAGTTTTTTTTTGGGTATTTCATACCCTACCCAGATGTTATATTTGTATCGGATATTATGTCGCAGTTTTGAACCTTATGGCCTTTCAGTTCATGTTTTTGTATTTTATGGTATATTATGCAGTATATAGGTACATATATCAGTCATGGGTTAGCTTGTTTCCTTCGGGGTCATGAGCACCGTGTATCATTCTGGGTACCAAATTCAGGGCGTTACAGTGTGTTTAGCTATTTTAGACTTGCATGTCCAAGTCTCCTGATCCAGAGGAGGGGATCATTTTCTATTGCACTCAGGCAGGTCAACTCTGTTCCTGGCATTGCCATTATGTCAACTTTTTACATATTTCTGTATCTCCTTACAGTGAGCACAATCTCTTTGGTGTCCATTCTCTTGACTTTGACTCACGCGGAAGTAAAAACAACTTTAGTATCTTTATCACATAGTTGTGATATGCTGAGCAGGTTGTGCTTCAATCCTTCCACAAGATAGATATCTTCAAATGCACTTGATTCAGATGTGCCAATTTTTCCAACTCCAGTAATGATACCCTTTTTGCCATCACCAAAAAAAACTCCTCCCCCATTCATTTTGGAGAGTGAAAGGAGCTTTTTCTTATCACCAGTCATGTGTCTTGAGCAAGCACTATCCAGGTACCAATGTTTTTTGCTTTTTGCTTTCTTTCACCTTCTCCTGCAAGAAATCAATGGTTAGACTTAGGAATCCAGACAATCTTGGGTCCTGTTTTATGAGTAGACAATCTTAGGTCCTATTTTATGAGTAAATGAATGAATTAAATTTCTTCTATTCCATGCAGGCAACATGTAATGTGACCTGTTTCTCTGACCAAAATCAATTCTTTTGTTCTTGGTCTGAAAAAATTTATTAGCCAGGTTTTGAATGCTAGATCTGCTTTTGGCAACCACAGGACATTCAGTAGTTGGATGTCCAAGATTACCACATATATAGCATAAATCTTGAGAATCATCAAGACTTTTGTGGAAACCCAAACCTGCTTTTTCACTGTGATTTCTTTAACATAACTTGTGAACAATTCTTGAAGAATTTGTCCACCTATTTCCTCTTTCAAGATCAAGTTTCAGTTTAGAGACTTTTTGACTCAGTTTATTTACCATGTCTGTTGCATCATTACATTCTTGTTTGTACTTGACTAATTCAAGTTCAGCACTTTCTTGTTCTTTACTCATGAACTTTCTTTCATTTTCAATGAGTGTCAATTTTAGGACTTCATACTTTAGATCATTGTTTGAAGAATCAATTTTGTGCAACCTATTTCTTGAGAGTATAGTTTTCTTCTTCAACTGTATTCTTGCAAGATTTTAAATCAATGAGATCAAATTTAAGACTTGCAAGACTGTTGAACAACTCATCCCTATCAGAAGTTAATTCTTGGAAATCATCAATTAGTGCACTCATCAAGGAAACAAGTTTTGTTTTAGAAAATAAATGCAATTTTTCTTCAAGTTCAAGTATACTTACCTCAAGAGCATCATCGTCTTCCTCTGAGTCTGAATCTCCTAAGGCCATGAATGTTGTTTCATCAATTTCATCATCATTTGAATCAGATCCCCAAGCTTCTGCCATAGCATATTCTTTCTTCTTTTTGGCTTTTTCTTTCAATTCTTTTTTATCCCTTTCCTTTCTCCATTCTATTTCCCAAACAGGACAATCCCTGATCTGATCAGTCTTACCATACTTGTAGCATCCATTTGGATTGTCATTGAAGAGTTTCTTGCTACCTGCTCCTTTTTTTCTTTTTAAAGAATTTACTGAAGTTCTTAGTTATGAAAGCAACGTGTTCCTGGTCAAGTTCAACTTGATTATCACCGTCAGAAGCCTTCAAAGCTAATACTTTATCGGGGGTCTTCCTATTAATTAGTTCTATCAATTTCTATTTCATAAGTCCTCAAATTCCCTACTATTTCATCCAATGTCATACCTGTGAGATCCTTTGCCTCCCTAATAGCAGTCACTTTGATATTTCATTTTGATTTTAGTAGTATCCTCAACACCTTCCCAACTTGTTGCTCAACAACGATGACTTTTCCCAAGGAAGTCAAATCATTTGTCAAAGCAGTAAGCCTTGTCATCATTTCATTCAAGGATTCATTCTCCTTCATCTTAAAGGCTTCATATTCAGTATAAAGAAGAGCAATCCTGAATTTTCTTACCTGAGAGGTACCCTCATGTGTATTGACCAAGGCATCCCAGATTTGCTTAGCAGTGGTACAATTTGACACTCTGTTGTACTCAGTCGGTCCTAGTCCACAGACTAAGATGTTCTTAGCTTTAGCATTTTTCTTTAATATCACTAAGTCATCAGCAGTAAATTCACTTCTTACCTTTTTGACATGTTCACCATCAACCATCTTCATTGGAATAGTGGGACCATCAGTGATCCTATGCCATAATACATAGTCTTTTCCTTGAATGAACATTTCCATCCTTGCTTTTCACCAGATAAAATGGGAATCATGAAAGAGTGGAGGTCTAATAGTTGACTGACCTTCACTGTGACCAGTAGGAGGTGCGAAATTCATCATAGTGATCTTTTCTTAGGTACATAGCTTACTTAAGACAACCTCTCTCTGATACCACTTGTTAGAGTGTGTACCCTACTGATTTTAATATTTTACTCTAATAGTAGCATATTAGTGGAACAAGTAATCTAACATGGTTCACTGAATTTACAGATGAACACAGTAGTTTTACATGGAAAACATCCGGCTCAAGAAAGGTGTAAAAAACTACGATCTGTACCTCTACAGGATTTAACTCCAACATCACTATTACTCTTAAGCCTCAACAATCAATAAATTACAAGACTTCTTGTAAACTAGGAATTAAAACTTCTAACTCCTATTTCTACAATAACACCAATCTTCCCAAGATAAGTGTTCTTAAGTCTTCGAGTTTTCTAACTTGAAGGCACAACTCCTAACTCAATTTATATTTCACTGAGACTAGAACAAAGACTCATTACAACTCAAAGAACCAACCTATTACAAAAAGTCTACGACTTGCTAAGTAAAGGACCAGGTTCTTCTACAAGTTAGTTAACTGATTTGCTGATTGATGCTTTTCTTGTCAGTGAACGAGTGAAACACTTGAAGGTCGTTTGTTATATTTAAGCCAACTCTTGATTGAGTCCTTTAGATTATGTACTCTTTTATCTTCAATAGGACTCCCAGGTAGTTTCACTCCTTGGATGAATAGAACTCTTCTACTTTATATCCTAGTCTGGCGGGACTCCTTGATCAACTCAATCTCTAAGTGGTGCATTTATCTTCTCCTCAACTTCTTTGGTGTATGTGATAAGTATTGAGATCATATTTGTATTTCCTTGCTTATCCACTCCTATTTTTACGCATTGTCAGTCTTGCATCAGCTTCGATATGCTTCACAAGTGAGGACTTGTATGACTAACATGTTTCACAGACATATGTCAATCATCAAAACTTCTTTTCTCTAACAACATCAAAATCTAAACATTGTTGATAATATTTTTACTTTATTGATAATTTCACTTTGAAGAGAACCTAGTTCATGTTTCAAATTTGAAAAACACATTTTGAAGCGGCTAAATGATATTTGGGATCATTGATCAAGCCTTCATATTTCATAAATCAGGTAATATCATTCTAACTTCTTATATTATTTTTAAATTTGATATTTTTTTATTTGATAGTGCACATTGTGTTTAAACTATTGTCAGAATTCAATATGTTAACTAGAAAATAAAAATTTGTTATTCAAAAGGCTAGAAAAATAGATTTTAGATAAAAACGGATATAATTTTTGTTGTTGTCGTTGAGTTTAAGGCCTCCCATTTAACTTTCGTCTTAGGCCACTAATGTGCTTGAGCCTCCCCTGATAGTAGTATATACTATGTACTCTTGAGAATTTTAACCCTCAATCTATCAAAACTATAACATAAATATATAATGCAACTAATTATCATGTTATATTTTTCTTGAATTCCTACTTGCTTCAACATTAAAATTTTCGTTGAACGGACAGAAATAATAGTGAATACACGATTTGAAGTTTAAGGGTTTTTTACTTGGTGCGACTAGTTCATGTGTTTATCTTTTCATATTTGGAATCTTTTAAGGAAAAACCATGTCCTCTAGTGCTCTTAAATGAAATGATTGCTAAGTTTATCTCTCATTACAAGCTTGCACGAAAACAAAAGATTACAATTGAGGATAACTTTTTTCTTCTTCTTTTTGATAATTGTAGTGCACGATAGAGGTGTTGTTTATTGAAAGTCGATTAAACCGATCGAAGTTGATCGTTTTAATATAATCTTACGAGAAGGCAAGTGTAATTTTCTCCGTACTTCCATGAAGGTCATAGTATGCATTAAGCATAATGCAGAATTCAGTCTATAGAGGTTACAAGGTTCGGGAGGCCTTTCACCCTTAATAAAATGTTTGATTTTCTAATCAATGAATTTCCTGATTGGAAACTTTTTTTTTAGTGGACCTTGAACACTATGATTATTAGTTTAAGGTCTAATTTACATAGTTGTAACTTTCCAAGATCTTGAAACTTAAACTATTATAATAGTATATACTAGAATTTTAACGGGCGGCCTATTCAAACTTTAACATATATCTATAATGCTATGTACATCTTGGATACGAATTTATTTTCTTGTTTTACTCGTGTCAAGTTGAAAGTATTACTAAAAATGAGAATTACCATATTATATACGGGAGATTAGAGAAACCTTTTGAAATATTAGGAAAAATTAAAATCCAACAAAAGAGAGGAAAAAGAAAGAAAATTTGTAATGAAATATAAGGATATACTAACATATATTAAGAAAGAGCATGGAATTGTTTATTTTATTTTAATACATTTATATTGATATAATTAGTTAGTATGGTGTTTATTTCACTTTTTATATTATTATAAATTCAATTTTCCTTTTTTACGCTCATTTTATTTTTGCTCTTTTTTTTTCTTGTAGTTGAATTTTCCTAAATTCAAATGTTTTCCTAGGGTGTTTTTCATTCGTATGGTAGTCCCCCCCCCCCCCCCCCTCAAAATATGGTAATTCTTATTTTTAGTATAATATTACATTAATTGGCACTTTTAAAATTAGGAAAAAACTAAGAAATTGGTGACTATAAAAGCAATATAGTTATACTTTATATGCATATAGCAAATTTGGGTTAAATAACCGATGAGATCGAAACAACGTATTAAGGGTTGTCGCCTACATAACCTACTTCTCATACCAAAAGAGCTAGGTATCAGATCCCTGTAGTTCGAGCCCTTTTGTTAAAGCAATTCCTGTATCAAGCTAGTAAAGTAGTCTGCTTGAAGGGGGCCCTCCTCACCTCTCCCCCTTCCCCTTATCATAGAACCAAAAACTAACCATGATACAAGGGCCTGCCTCTCAGTACGTGAAAACGGAAGTTAAACTCTTTCACTGTCTTACTTTGGCCCCTCTCTAGACAAATCAAAAAATTGGAACAACCCCCGAGACACCAAACAAATTCCCTAGAACTCACGCATATACCATGTCAGCCTCCACCTTCAGATCCTTACTGTCCATCTATATCAGCCAACTCCCAAGGGATGCAGACGCATTAACATTTTTATATTTGAACCTCGTGGCTGGCGAATTTGTCTAAGAGTAACCCATTAGTGGGGATGCTTCTCCAGGGATTTTAAAACCCTAAGATAGACGTCGCTTGCTGGATTTTGGGGGTTATGGAATTTCCTGGAAAGTGTGAAAGAAGAGTCAGTAGGAATCGTTTGAACTAGATGAAAGAAAGCCAGTGCCAGTTCATTAATGAATGGCAAACCTCTATGGGATACGGTTACAGCATTGGCGGTTCGTGTTTCACGTCTTTCCAGTCCAATCAAAAATGTTTGTTGTATGGCATAGGACTTCTATTCCGATTGTTCAGTTATTCCGCGTTGAAAGAGGCGGTACCGTAGAGGGACTAATCGCTTTCCTGGGTTGAAGGGAGTCGAACCAATCTATCATTCAAGGCAAGGAGATTCCACCAAGAACTTCTATTGCTAAAAGATCTAATTCAAGTGCAGTACTTACTGTAACAAGAACAACGTGAACTCACTCTCAAGCACTTGCAGCGACAATGTGGTATTCTCTTCCACTCAGCCTTTTCCTGATGAAATTTCTAGTGGGGTTTACTCTGGTATAGGCGTGAACCATATTTACAGAGAAGAAAACTCTTCTGCAGATTCTATAGCCAGCTCCTCCCTTTCTGGTTTGCATGTCTTTCATTCTGAATTGCCTCCTTTGACTCGTGCATGCTTGCATTTAGATAGGTTAGATACTTCTTATATTAGGAGAATTATTGTAAAGGATTAGTAAGGGAGTGAAACCCCGATCTAATCTTACACTTGCGAGGAAAGTCCTCTGAATAGAGTCCATTGCATCCTACAATAATCGATGGGCTGCCCTCGTACATTTAGCATAAACCGCTGAAAACTCGAAAGTCTGTCCACTCTGAGTGGGCAGAGCCTTATTACCTTATTAATAAGAGGGATGCAAGGAATTGATGCTACGAATTCCATAGCAAGTGAATCAGAATAAGCCCTAGCCCAGCTACTGATTGGAAAGGTTTAAATAAGAGTGTGCATAGCATCTTTGGCTCTCTCTTATTAGAAGAAGGAAGAGGCGTGACCCCACTCATCTTGAAGAAGTAGATCTTTCAACTAATCCATACTTTTCCTCTCCAACCAGTCAAGTGGACCAAGAGCCACCTCAATCTTATTTTGTTTCCGATCCTGCTTCTGATTCTCTTTCAGTTGTTGAAACAAGCCCCTATTCCTATCGGTTGAGTAGCCCAAGATCCTTAAAGCGTATTATCGTCTCTCCTTTGAAAGAAAGAGGTTGATGCACCCAGCTACCCAAAGTAGAGATTTCTTTGTCCCACCTTTCCTTACTGATTTTCCTAGTTTAGATAGCGTATTGAGAATCATGTCAAAATACACCAAGACCTGGTCCCAGGTTCTCTTTCTTCAAGAAAAGGTAGCTTTAAACAACCCGTTTCCAAACACACCAAACAAACAAGTGACTCCTCTTCCTTAGCGTACCCGTCCATTAAGGCATTCTTCTTTCTTGCGTATGTTCTATAGCTCATAGCTCTAAGCCCCAATTCCTTGGTGAAAAGAGTTGTCGCCTTTAAATCATCGAAAAAAGAAAAGAAGGAACCGCTCGAAAGGGACCACACAACAATGGCTCATAACTGGAAAACATAATAACAATGGCTCATAACTGGAAAACATAACAACAATAACTCCTAGCTGCAAAAGAATGGCTTCCAACAGAAAATTTCTCTCGATCACTCTCTAAAAGAAAGCCATTTCCCCTTTTGCAAAAAGTCAACTTGGACTTCTTTCCTAAGCGGAGATTTGGACTACATGGACCTAAGCAACCCGCCGAAAGGGGCAGCCTTTCACTGTTGGAAACTTTGATTTAGATTGGTAGGATTCTATCTAATCTTTCCTAATTTCGAAATTTCACTCAATCAACATAGTTTCCACACATTCCTTCTCGACCACCTCTTTTCTAGTCACTTTTGATCAAATCTTTCTTGTGATTTTCTATTCTCTTATAATAAATGGTTTGCTTCATTTAAGCCGTCGTCACTTAATGCATGTAGGGGGTTGGGGCTTTTCCCCCACAACCCCTTTTAAAGGAGAACCAGAAGAACTACAATGAACTCAAAGCTAATGAAGGAGATCTGCAACTTGATCAAGGTAGATGGGATGTTTCCTACCCCTTTCTATTTTGACTTCTTTGAAAGGTGAAAGAGCAAGAAGCTAGACCGACTTGCTCTTAAATTAAAAGCAGCAAGAGCAGGTAAGTAGGCTTTTCTCTGCAAGAACAATCTTGACTTTATTTATACTTCATAATATAAGGCCCTTTAAATGATCGTAAATGGCCTGAAATGTAATGACCAATGAGAGAGGGGATTTTAGAAAAGAAAGCGTACCAATCCGGAAAACAAAGAAAAAACAACGGCTCCTACATAAATACAATAGAATAGAAATGTTATATGTCACTAGAACGGACCACACAAATAATATATTTCTAGCCGCCTAAAGGAAGTATTCAAAGATAAGATAAGGCTATGCGCACACAAACTAACTTTAGGTATGCAGTTAGTTCTCAAGCGATTCCTTCAGATCTTAGGTGCGACCTTAGGGATCTTGTTTCGGCAGCTACTCTCTTATAGTTATGTTTCCTGGTTTTCGAGTTTTAGTTTAAGGCAGGGAAGGACGGGACTCACAGGGGTTAGGGGGAGCCTTTCCCCAGGGAAACCTAATAAGACTTATTCTAATACTTGAGTTCAAGCTCCTACTTTGAAGTAAGCCTATGGGTTGTTTCGAAGCTTAGTAGCTAAAGCATACTTGCGTGTTAAAGGGGGTACGCGGATTTGGGCTACTAAGTGGAACAAGACCATGAAACTTGCCATTTGCACTCTCCTAGGGTGCGATCGTAGGAAGCTCTATTAGCGAATACAATTCCCCACCCAATAAGAATGATCATGCCCTGATGCTTGGCTTGGAATCAAACTAGCATCAAACTATCCTATCATTCCCTTTCTTCATTCCTATATGGACATATATTCCTATGTTCTTCCAATGTTTACTGTATTACTGGGATTCATATTTACTGAACCATATCAAAGAAGCTACTTTCTTTCTGGCTTTTATACCCAGGTATAAAGGGATAGACATTCTAAGAGAGTGCCAAGAAAGAACACATACCTATCACTTTTGGAAGGTTTGGAACCCTTTACCAAATTCACCAATATGAAGTAAAGAAGTGATCGATTCCTTAAATTTAAATTGTGAAAATAATGAAATGGTTGTTTTATTGCCAACCCATCTCTTTCTTTCAATCGGATGCCATATGTGAAGCATCTATCTCTCTTAGGACCTCACCTTCGTGACCTCTTGATGGAGGAAAGACTGATGTCACGGTTAGCAATCAAATTTGGAATCTCCGACAAAGCATTTGAGATCGGACAATTGTGTAGATGAGAGAGTGGGACGAACCTTGCTCTTAAGGGTCGAAAAAAGACCTGGTTGCTTTCTTTACTGGGAAAGACCAGATCTACGGTCACACTTCAATGAGTGAGCCTCAACCTAGACATTGAACTCCTAGCTCTTGAGCTTATTTACTGTTGAAAAGGGTACTGTTCGTAGCTTGGCCTTTTTCAATTTCCTATTTAGCACTTTGAATTCTTCTGTTGTTCCTTCCTAGCGTTGAGGCCATAGGGCCTCCTTGTAAATAAGTTTGAATTGGAATAAAGTAACGGTTCAGAAGAGCCAATGTAGAAGCCTTTTTTCTCTTCTTCAGCTTGTTTTCCTGCGTCTCTTACGATGGCTTACTTGCTAACGTAACGAGCAGAGGTAGGGAGCCTAGTCAAAAAAGCCGTAATCAGGTTACCCGAGATAGAATAGAGCTCAGTGCAAAAGTAAATCTAGTAAATATAATAAGAGAAGAATTAGCGTAAGAAAAGCCTAGACTTTCCCTTACCGACGAGTGAGTACCCTTTTTTCTCTTTTTAGTTGAGTTGGTGTTCAATGTGCCCCGTGGGTACAAATAAGATTGAAAGGGTCAACAATCCCTTACTTTAGTAAGCAACCTCAGTTCCCTTACTTGTTAAAGTAAGCAAGTCAACTCTCTTACTTGTTCTTGTAAGCTATTTCTTTCCCGTACTTTAGTAAGTAAGCATGTAAATGACCATCTCTTCGTAGATAAAAGACTAGAGTAGGCCTCATAGAGATGTTGACATCCGGGTGTACTGATCTTTAAAAACTAACGGAGATAAGGTCGATAGCTTGCTTTCTTGTGAAAGTACGGAAGAAGGTTGTTGAGGTAGAGTCCATAGGAAAACTTCTTAGGATGTCTTTGCCCCTGGTTCCTTTTGAAGACCCATAGTAGCCGCAAAGCACCATTCTGCGCACTCCGAATAAAACAGTGAATTTCCATAATTAGTTTCAAAGTATCTATGAACATTAAAAATCTCCTTTATATGGCTTACAACTTTCATCGCCCTTATATTTAGCTCTCCAAAGAGCAATTCTTCTCAAAAGGTGTTGACCATTCTAAACGTGGCTTCAAAGTTATTCTTTCTAAGCGCGGATTCAGTTGATTAACTGTGCCACCTTGTTTCTACTAGTTGATTTAAGTGCATCGACCGCAAAGAAAGTGACGACCTATTCTCTAGCAGCAGCAGGGGCAATCCTAAACATCTACACCTTCCATGGGAATTTAGGAAGAATTCCATTTTCTTAAGGAATCAGTCCCAAGAGCGGCTACGACTACGAAAGCAGTTATCTTTCTAACCTTAACACCGGTTACGTCCTTCTTCTGTCATGGGGATGGGAACCTTGGTAGGAATGTTGGAGGGTTCTCGGCAGGTAGGTTTGATGTTAGTCTTGTTTCCTTGGCATTGGATGATTCAAGGCATCCTCGTAAAGGCACCATCTTTCTTAAGTGACTTTTATAGACCTCTTAAATCTTTCATCAACTATTGGGTTCTCCCGGGGAACTCGCCCTTGGGATTCAAAAATATCTGTTTCTGCTTTTCAGGCACTACCTGTCCACCATTTCACTCATCCTATCCATCCTTTCCGCGTAATCCATCTTCGAGTTGCGGCCGAAAGAACTACATTTCACATCCAAACTCGGGGTCCTACCCCTATTTTTTGCCTTATCGCCATTACGCTCCTTCCCTTGCCAATGGATTAGAATCTTTTCCAACAACGTCCAGGACTCTATCATCCCAACCCCCCTACGACTAAGGAATCAAACATCAAGAGATAGAATAAGGTAAGAGGCGCTCTAGTTAACTGATAGATAAGGCACCCGCAAACAGGGACCGAAGACATAGAAAAAGGGAAGACACACCAATCGACCCGAATAGATAGCCTATGGGAGAATCGGTGCACCCAACCTCAAGATAAGAAGAAAAGGCCGCTTCGGATGCCTTCCCTTTCGTTCGCCTCTTCCCACAAACTTCTTCATTAATATTAATGTAAGCTTCTTTTCAGTTTGAGTTGATTAGTTCTTTTTTTTTCTTAAAACTTACAATAATGTTGCTCTTATACTTTGTTAATTAATTCCCCACTCTTTCAAATACGTTAATTTATAACTATAACTCGGCTTATTGTTCTCTTTCATTGAATATATTTGTTATATAAATGTAGTTTCAAAAGAGAGTGTTATTTTAAGTTCGTAGAAAAAGAGCTATTTTTACTATGTTCGATTCGATATTTTGGTTTAGATTTTCATTAACTTTGTTACTTTTTCATTTAACAGAGGTTCAAGCTAGTTCGGTACTGTACTATACGCGAGAATGTCATCCTCAAAAAGCAAAACAATTGACAAGAACATAAAGAAGTTGGTAGATACAAGAGAACAAATAAGCAAGAAAGAAAACGATATTCGAAGTTCTAATATGAAACAAAAAAGTGCGAACAAAAAATACGAAACGACATGTGATCTTTGGAAGTTAAAAGGAAAAGAAAAACAAGCTCGAAGACAAATTAGAGAAAAAGGGGGTTCCTAGCAGAATGATATAACCAATTTATTTATTAGCTTTAATTTTAGTTATCAATAAATTGTTTAGATTCTACTAATTAAGTTCAAGCATGTATTTAGATTGCTGGATTTTTGATATCTATTACTAGCAGTTTCAAGTTTTATATATATATTTCCATCATTTTCTTTAAATTTATTTTTCTATATTTATTTATTTATTTAGGAGTATTTATTTATCATATATTTAAATATAATATTATTATTCATTAAAAGTAAACAATCTAATAACAGTATCATTATTCCGCTTTCGACTGAAAAAGCAATGATATGAATAAAACTGCTCAATTTGTTCATACTTTGATTTTTGGAAATACAAACTACAAATAGTTCCAATTTTTGGGGAACATATTTTCCGAGGTTAATGAAATATATTTTCCCAGGATAAAATGGTTTACTTCAATAGAATAATGATATCTCAAATTATGATGAACGGCGAACTCAATCAACGGTAGTAAATCATATAAGAAGACTTTAAAGTTCAAGAAGAAGAAACGGCCTATCTTCTCAAGGTAGGGGTAAGGTCGCATACACACCATCCTCTCCAAATCCTGCTTGCGGAATTATTATTGTTCTACTGTTCACTTAGCCGAACTTGCTGCTTGGCTGCCGGATACATTACATGCTCTCACGAAAATAGACAATTACAATCAAACATAATGACGATAAGAGTACACAATACTCCATATTGAATAAAAGTTACGAGTTCATAGACTCAACTCAATGATGAGCATTAATACGAGGTGATTGAGTTACTCGGTACTTGGTCTGATAGTACATAGGTGTTAAAGTATGATCCCTACCTATTTCTCGATTCTAATGTTTGCCTATATGTGGAACATGTAAGTAAACGCAGTTCGCAGAAGAGAAAGTTGAACACAGTGTTTTTACCACCCGGCTCAAAAAAGGTAGAAAAAACCATGACCTGTACCTCTACAGGATTTAATCCCAACTTCACTAAAAACTCTTGAACCTCAACAATCAAACAATTACAAGTCTTCTTGTATCTGAGGAATTAAAACTTCTAATTCCTATCACTATAAAAACACCAATCTCACCTAAGATAAGTGTTCCCAAATCTTCGAGTTCCCCAGCTTGAAGAAAAATACTTCTATCTAAGTTTATTGATCACTGAGTACAAGAACTATGACTCGATACAATTAATAGAGCCAACCTATTACAACTGATCTACGACTTAAGACGTTTAGATTATGTTCTTCTTCTTCAACTGGACGAACTTGATTGCTTGATTGTTGACTATCTCTTTTATGCGCAGACTACTTTGATCTTTTTCCTTGTATTTATAGAAACCCTAATTGAAACCTTCAGTTAATCTCCTTTCCTTACATTGAATTGGATTGTCTTTTCCGTTTTTTAATTTCTGTCGTCTTTCCTTGTTTCCTAGTTTGAATTGGACTGCCTTGATGTCCTTCCTATCTTGACTTGGATTGCCTTCACTCTTTTGGATTTAAACTTGTTTCTTCTTTATCAGCTAGACTTGTAAATAACTTTGCTCCAACATCCTGTCCGCTTTGTAGGATATTCATGCTAATCTATCGATAGTAGTAGATTCACTTGTGTGGAACATGTTGCATGGAACATGTTGTGGAACCTGTTTCATTCACTGTGTTCATCATCAAAACTTCAACTGGTTTTCCCAACAAATTCCCCCTTTTGATGATGGTAAACTCAACACTTCAGTATCCCTTCAATCCTGATATACTCAGTAAAGAACTATGACTAGAAGATTACAGAATGAAACATGGTTAGTCATTGAGTTATAAGTGTTGCATAGTCTATTATTCCCCCTTTTGACATCATCGAAAAGATGATTCAACAAGTGAAAAACTGTTTAATAATTCATGGCCTTTGAGGCAATCACTAAGACAATCAAAATTCAGAGTAATAGAACATGAATATAGCAAGATAAAGCAGTAGCAGAACATATGAAAACAAGTAAGACCATTTCATTGATGATATGACTTATATCAACCAGCAAAACCCTATTAGAAAACAAGTTATTTAAGGAAAGGAACAAAAAGTTGGTCTTGGATATCAGAAGCAAGATCTAAAGGGATGAAGAGGAGGGAATTAGAGAGGTGAGTTTCCTAATCACATCATCATTTTCAGCTCTTTCTCTTTCCAGTAGTGAGGTTAGGGAAGCAATTTTAGCTTGAAGAATCCATCTTTCCTCTTCATGAGCGGCTTGTGCTGCCTCCAATGCAGCTTGTGCAGCTTCAACCTCACCCTATTTATCTGCTAGTTCATTCCTTAGTCTCTGCATAGGATTATCTACATTCCTCATGGAACCAGGTAGCATCATGTGATTCATACTTCCTATGATATTTTTCACAGACTGTGAAGACCATACTTGAACAGGTACCCTAAACTCCTCAAGGATAGGGGTAAGACAGAATTCATAAGGAAGTGAATGCCCATTTTTCTCCTTGATGAGCACCCTTTGCATGTGCTTCAGAATAAGTCTAGGTAAATCAATTCTTACTTCAATATCTAACAGTTCCATGAGAGTGATATCTAAAAAACTAGCCACATTCCTTCTCTCCTTCCTAGGAATGATCATCTTGTGTACTACATCAAAATAAAGCTAATAGAAGGGGGAAATCTCTCTCTTAAAAACCCTTCGATGATTAATCAGATGAGGATTCCGAGAGAACTTTCTACAAATTTCAAGAGCAGAAGTAAGGTTGTCCAAGGGTGGCCAACTGCCCTTGTTATAGTGACCCCAACCCCCAGGAGGAATATGTAGAATCCTAGCAATATCAGTAATGTAAAGGTTCACAGTAACCTTTCTCACAGTAGTAGAAAACAACTCACCTATGCCCATCCCATTTGTAGAGAACTCATAGACTTCAGGTTTGCAAAATTTTCTCTGAATATCTCCCTGAAAAAACAAAAGAGACCATCCTTGAAACTCCAGTTTTCTCATCAAAGTTTGCATGTCAGCTCCTCCTAACCCACTGATTACTCTCCTTCTAGCTAATTGGCATTTTTTAAAGTGAAGATTATGACCTTCGGGAGTATCTTGATGAGAAGATGGTACAGGACCCTCATAGTCAGAGTCCAACTCAGTAGTGGTGTCTGGATGGTACTCAGAGTCAGAAGAATCAAAGGGAACAGGTTTCCTGACATGTTTCTTTGATATGGAAGAGGCCTTAAAAGGTGAAACTTTTGAAGATGTGGGAGCCTTGACCTTTGGAGTGGACTTAGAGGTGGATTTCTTGGGTGTAGATTTTGGAGAGGTTTTGTGAGATGGAAAAACTTTGGTAGTTTTAGCCATGATAGTATTATTCTTTTTGACTGAGCGAAAAAGAATATCAGGGGATGATGCACGAGGAGGTGAGGGATCATAAATGGTTACCCATTTCTTTTTGCTTGCTTTAAGTGCTTCAGTCAAGGAAGCATCTCCACGCTTCTTCTTTCCTCTAGTGTGAGGAGTTCGAAGTGCAGAGACAGTTGGAGAGGGTTTTCAAGGAACTGTGTTATCAACAGAAATAGATGTGGGTTTTCTCTGTCGTTGAGATCGGGATTTCCTGGGAATCAAGTCTTCTATGGGAAGGTCATCTCTTTCACTAGAGTTTTCATCAATTTCAACAATGTTGAGTGGGATGGGTGGAGGAAGGAGAAGGGTTTTGGTGAAGGAATTTTGGGGAAAGGATATTGGAGATGACGAAATACAACGAAGTTGGTCAATTCATGGGAGATTTGTGGAGGGATGATGGAAGGTAAAGTGATATTTGGGTGAAGGATAGTGGATTTTATGAGGTTTTTGGTAGGGTTTCTGGATGATGAAGATGAAGAGGATGAAGGAGAGGCCATAATGGAACAAGATATTTTTCTTGATTTTGAGAATGGAGTTAATATAGACTTAGGAGGCTTATTTAAAGGAAAACTTTTAGAGAAAGTTGAAGAGGCGGTGAACTGTATATGGCAGAGGAGTAATGATTGAGAAATCTGAACTGATGGAAAAAGAAGGAGCAGCTTTTAAAATGGAGAAGATCCCCTAATTTTTGGCGGTTTAAATGGAACTGAAGGGACCATGTAAATAACCTGTTTCTTAGTAAGGTACGGGAAGATAACTTTAGTTATACCTGAAAGAATTGGTTACAATTACCTCAGTGTTCCAGCTTTTCTGCAAAATCAACATAATCATGAGTTAACATATTCTAATTTTTGGACTTAGGATACACTTTTTAATGTGTGACACTCAATTAATCAACATTCACTTATAAAACAACCTATTCTAATCAAGCATTGAGGGAGACTTATGCAAGTTTAATCATCCCCAAGGCTAACCTATTTTTTTCAAAATGTTCTCTACTCAAAGCCTTAGTGAAGATGTCAACAATCTATTCCTCAGTAGAACAAAACATGATTGATATAAGACCTTTTTCAACATTGTCTCTAAGAAAGTGATGTCTAATATTAATATGTTTAGTTCTTTTATGTTGAACAGGATTTTTGGCAATGTTTATGGCACCTGTGTTATCATAAAAAATTGGGACATACCCTACATCATAGCAAAGTCCTTAAGTTTTTGCTTAATCCATAGCAATTGAGCACAACAAGAGCCGACAGCAACATATTCAGCTTCAGCAGTTGACAAATCTATTGAATTTTGCTTCTTAGTGGACCATGTAATCAAACATGATCCAAGAAAGTGTGCCATGCCAGTAGTGCTTTTCCTGTCCACCAAGTAACCTGCACAATCAGCATCTGAGTATCCCACCAAATTAAAGTTGCTACCTTTAGGGTACCACAATCCAAGATCAGTGGTTCCTTTCAGGTATCTGAGAATTCTTTTCACAGATTTTAAATGGGATTCTTTTGATTTTGCTTGGAATCTAGCACACAGTCCTACACTAAACATAATATCAGGCCTGCTTGTTGTGAGATATAATAATGAACCAATCATTCTTCTATACAATTTTTTCTCAACATCTGATCCTACTTCATCCAAGTCTAATTTTGTGGCAGTGGCAATAGGATTGCTAATCTCTTTTGCTTCCTCCATAGAGAACCTTTTAAGAAGCTCTTTATCATACTTCTATTGGTGAATCATTGTCCCAAAAGTTGATTTCTTTATTTGCAAGCCCAAGAAATAATTCATCTCCCCCATCATGCTCATCTCAAATGCACTACTCATGAGTTTGGAAAATTCATGGGTTATACTCATATTTGTTGAGCCAAAAATAATATCATCCACATATATCTGCACAATCAGCAAGTCCTTCCCATTTGATTTCAAGAAAAGAGTGTTGTCAATTTTACCTCTGGCATGACCATGTTCCAACAGGAATTTTGACAAACTTTCATACCAAGCTCTTGGAGCTTGTTTCAATCCATACAAGGTTTTTTCCAATCTGTATACATAATCAGGAAATTCTTTGCTTTTAAAACCTGGAGGCTGTTTAACATACACCTCCTCCTTGAGAATGTCATTTAGGAATGCACTCTTCACATCCATCGGATAAAGGATAAACTCCATGTAGGCAGCAAAGTCAACAAGTAGTCTTATAGATTCAAGTCTGGCTACAGGTGCAAAAGTCTCATCGAAGTCAATTCCTTCTTCCTGATTGTATCCCTGGACCACCAATCTTGCCTTGTTTCTTGTGACTGTTCCATGCTCATCAACTTTGTTTCTGTAGACCCACTTAGTCCCAATTACTGATCTGTCTTTAGGAAGAGGAACTAAGTGCTATACTTTGCTTCTCTCAAACTGATTGAACTCTTCTTACATGGCTATGATCCAGTCAGCATTAAATAATGCTTCAGTTACTTTCTTTGGTTCAATTTTTGATAGAAATGCCTTGAAGGCACACATATTTCTCAATCCATACCTAGTGGTAATCCCAGATGTAATATCAGTAAGTACATTCTCAATAGGATGTGATCCTTGATACTTGTATCCTTTTGGGATCAACCCTGGTGAGCTTCTAGGACTATTTTTGATGTTCTGAGTTGAGCTATTTTGAGGCTCAGTTCCCCCTGTCACTGTGACTTCAGCTTCAGTTCCCCCTATCAAGGTGTCTCCATGTTTGATAGCTCCAGTGGATGAACCAGGTGACAGTACCTGTTCCTCAGTGTCACTTCTTTCTTGCAGGTTAGTCTTAACACAGGATTCATCATAGATTACATGTATGCTTGATTCATCTAGTTCTATAATCTGGTTCTTAAGTGAGCTGTTTTCTTTGTCAATAGTTCCTATGTAAGACTTCAAACCAATGAGATCAAATTTTAGGCTTGCAAAACTGTTGAACAATTCATCCCTATCAGAGGTTAATTCATTAAAATCATCAATCAAGGCACTCATTAGAGAAATAAGTTTTGATTTTGAAAATAGTTCCAGTTTTTCTTTAAGATCAAGTATACTTACCTCAGAATCATTTTCTTCTTCATCTAAGTCTGAATCTCCAAAAGCCATAAATGCAGTTTCATCAACTTTATCTTCATCTGAATTCGATCCCCAAGCTGCTATCATTGCATGTTGTTCTTTCATTTTTGCCTTTTCTTTTGATTCCTTCTCTGCCCTTTCCTTCTTCCATTCTATTTCCCAGACTGGACAGTCTTTGATCTGATGATCAATTTTGTCACTCTTGTAACAACCATTTGGATTGTCATTGGATCGTCTCTTAACACCTGTTCCTTTCTTCTTCTTGAAGAATTTGCTGAAGTTTTTGGTTATGAAGGAAACTTGCTCCTTATCAAACTCAATTTCTTCATCACTATCAGAAGCTTTTAATGCCAAGAATTTTTCAGGATGTACTTGTTCTTTCGTTCCATCAACTTCCATCTCATAAGTTCTAAGGTTTCCAACTAACTCATCCAAGGTTATTCTAGCAAGATCTTTGTTTGCTTCCCTGATTGTTGTTACCTTAACATTCCATTTTGACTTAGGTAATACTCTTAATACCTTCTCAACTTGTTCTTCCTCAGAAATTACTTTTCCCAGGGTAGTAAGTTCATTGATTAAGGTGGTAAGCCTTGCCATCATCTCATGCAGGGATTTCTTCTCCCTCATCTTGAAAGCCTCATACTCAGTAAAAAGGAAAGAAATCCTAAATTTTCTTACTTGAGAAGTGCCTTCATGAGCACTCACCAGTGCATCCCAGATCTGTTTAGCAGTAGTGCAGGTTCATATCTTGTTATATTCAGCTGGTCCTAATCCACAAACCAGGATATTTTTTTTCTTTACATTTTTCTTCAAGGCCAACAAATCATCAGGGGTAAACTCACTTCTCACCTTTTTGACTTGTTTCCCATCAACTAACTTCATTGGAATAGTAGGACCTTCAGTGATCCTATCCCATAACTCATCGTCTTCTCCTTGAATGAACATCTCCATCCTTGCTTTCCACCAGATAAAGTGAGTGCCATCAAAGAGTGTAGGTCTAGTAGTTGACTATCCTTCACTATGACCAGTAGGAGTTGCGGAATTCATCATGTTGATATTTTCTTAGGTGCTAGCCTTATTTAAGAGAACCCGCTCTGATACCACTTGTTAAAGTATGAGCCCTACCTATTTCTCGATTCTAATGTTTGCCTATCTGTGGAACAGGTAAGTAAACGCAATTCGCAGAAGAGAAATCTGAACATAGTATTTTTACGTGGAAAACACCCGGCTCAAGAAAGGTGTAAAAAATCACGACATGTACCTCTACAGGATTTAATCCCAACTTCACTAAAAACTCTTGATCCTCAACAATCAAACAATTACAAGTCTTCTTGTAACTTAGGAATTAAAACTTCTAATTCCTATCACTACAAAAACACCAATCTCACCCAAGATTAGTGTTCCCAAATCTTCGAGTTTCCCAACTTGAAGAAAAATACTTCTATCTCAGTTTATTGATCACTGAGTACAAGAACTATGACTCGTTACAATTAATATAACCAACCTATTACAACAGATCTACGACTTAAGACGTATAGATTAGTTTCTTGTTCTTCAACTGGATGAACTTGATTGCTTGATTGTTGACTATCTCTTTTATGCGCAGACTTCTTTGATCTTTTTCCTTGTATTTATAGCAACCCTAATTGAAACCTTCAGTTGATCTCTTTTCCTTACTTGAATTGAATTGTCTTTTCCGTCTTTTAATTTCTGCCGCCTTTCCTTGTTTCCTAGTTTGATTGGACTGCCTTGATTTCCTTCCTATCTTGACTTGGATTGCCTTCACTCTTTTGGATTTGAACTTGTTTCTTCTTTATCAGCTTGACTTGTAAATAACTTTTCTCCAACATCCTGTCCGCCTTGTAGGATATTCATCCTAATCAATCGATAGTAGTAGATTCACTTGTGTGGAACATGTTGCATGGAACATGTTGTTGATTCTATAGAGGTTTGATTCTAATAAAAGAACACAATGATTATTAGTTATCATGATTTATTCATGCTTTCTTTTTTAAAAGTCAATTCAAATTCTGATAATTTGAATGTCGTTGCTTTCGGGATTTCCCGAATCGAATAACACCTCCGTCATTGACGATGAAAATTATATTCAACATGAATTGTCGAATTATTCCACTAAAGAAGCAGTTTTTTCCTTAGTGGGCCTCGAATCAAATTATTCAAATCCATTTTTAGTAATATATTTTGAACTTGACAATAGTAAACAAGAAAAGAAAAAACTAAAGGATAAATGTATTGGTATCCATATATACATAATAATTAATAGGGTCTACGAATATATGACAAAGGCAATAATATTAATTAAACTTCAATCGTGAACACGTCTTTACTTGTGTCCCTTCAGCGAAAGTTTTAATGTTCAAGCATATAAGAATTCAAGAAAAGAATATATAACATTAAAATTATAGTAGCATTACAGATTTATGTTAAAGTTTGAATAGATTGAGGGTTAAAATTCTAGTATATACTACTATAATAGTTATGTTTCAAGATCTTACAAAGTTGCAGTTATGTGCATTCTATAGAATTCTGCATTATGTGCAATGCATACGTGACCTTTATGGAAGAATAGAAAAAATTACACTTGCCTTCTCATAAGATTATATTAAAACGATTTAGTTCTATCCGTTTATCCGATTTTAAATAAACAACACCCCTATTGTGCACCACAATTTTTTGTTTTCCATCCGGTGTCTGCTGCCCGCAATGGAGCCCCGATTAATCCAGATCGCGCGTTGCAGGTCCCATTAAGATGGCAACGCTCCAACAAAGTTTTCACCATACCCAGTGTCGAACCCTCGACCTATGTATAAGGGAGGAGCATCCCCATCCACGGCACCACAACCCATGTTGGTCATTGAGTTTGAGTCTATGAGTTCATAATTTGTATTCATATGGAGTATTGTGTAATTTTATTGTCTGTTTAATTTTATTGACATGTGTTTCGATTGTAATTTTTAATTTTCGAGAGAGCTAGTAACGAGAGACAAACTTAGCAATCATTTCACTTACCATCATCGACGGACGGAATTTTTCCTTATAAGGTCCGAAATATGAAGGGAAAAAAAACACATGAACAAGTCTTAGGAAGTAAAAATTCTTAAACTTCAAATCGTGAATTCACTATTATTTCTGCCCCTTCAAGGAATGTTTTATGTTGAAGCAAGTAAGAATTCAAGAAAAATATAACATGAAAATTAGTCGCATTATAGATTTATGTTATAGTTTCAATAGATTTAAGGTTAAAATTCTTAGAGAATATAGTATATACTACCATAATAACCACAAGGAATGGTGTGGTGGTTCAGCACCTCACCCCTTAAGCAAGAGGTTGGGGGTTCGATCCCCACCTCTGGTGAATGGAGAAAACTCTGCGGCCAGTTCC
Organism: Capsicum pubescens; assembly: GCA_030864215.1. Lineage (NCBI taxonomy): Eukaryota > Viridiplantae > Streptophyta > Magnoliopsida > Solanales > Solanaceae > Capsicum > Capsicum pubescens. Next base: position 294,627,119 of record CM061549.1, read on the forward strand.
CTACCGCTTAGTGCGTTGACCGTGGAATGGAGGATTAGTCTCAACTCAGTCTCCTCATATATAGTTGAGTCTATGAGCTCTTAATTTTAATGCATATGTAGTACTGTGTACGTAATTTCTCGTCATTGTGTTTTTTATTTGAATTTTTGTGTTAACTGATTTCCAACAACACGAGCTCTAGCAAGTGTATGTATCATGCAGCCAAGCAGCAAGTTGTGCTAAGTGAACATTAGAACAATAACAATATACCCAATGTAAATTCATTTAATCCCGCAAGCGGGTTCTGGAAAGGGTGGTGTGTTTACAGTCTTAAGCCTACCTTGAGAAGGTAGAAAAGTTATTTCCGATAGATCCCGGGCTCAAGTAAATCACATAGAAAAGTGGACAAATTATCTTCTTCAATGCATGCGTCTTAAAGCAGTGTAGAAAATCCAAGTGAAGTAAACAAGGACAAGAACCTCAACATTGTCCTTAGGTGGCAAAAGATAACAAAAAGGCCACCAACTACAACAGAAGCTGAGTCTCATTTATGACAATTAATCATTAAGTAGAGAAGCAAATGCTGCCGCAGTGAAACAGAAAGGATAGCAGACAAAAGAGGTAAACAACAAAGTTACTACTTTGAAGTCCACAGTATTCAACAGAAAGTGAACAATGTTGACTTGAAAAAATCGCAGAAACTATCATTGGTTTCAAGTCCTTTTCAACATAGTTTAATGGAAGCGATGATAAGCTTCCACACATAACCGATTGACGAAGGATGGAATGTACGGAAACCTTATCCTACTTCCATGGGGTAGAGAGATTATTTCCGAAAACCCCCCGAACTCAGCACAAATATTACACAAAACAAAACAGGAGAGTAGAAAAGCTGAGAAATATAAACAGCAAAAATAGTAAAAATAACCAAAAAGCTGCTCATGTTACTCAACAATAATGAAAATTACAAAGTTTCATGTACATTCTTTACAATTTTGAGTCATATTTACCTCTTCCGATCAATAAAGAATCCAATCACTATTCACTACAAGAAATATCCACCTATTCCAAAACCCTATTTTAGCTACAGTAAAGTATATACTTTCTAAATTTTATAGTACTAAAACATATTAACAAAGGAGAAAACTTTCTAAACTTTTTTCTCAATGGAAAAATTCATCAAGATCTTGAGCCCCCTTATTGGAACCATCTTGAAAGAGCGCTACGAGGTCTTCTCCCATAACAGACTCATCATCGTTATTAGTCTGAGTATTTTCTCCCCCGGCATTACTATTTCCCTCAGCATTATTGTTCTCATTGGCCTGTTCTCCCCCCAACACATTACCCATGTCATTTGCCACAACATTGTCGTTGTTTTCATTAGTCTGTTCTCCCCACAACACATTACCCATATCAAAATCATCGTTTGCCCAAATATTGTCGTTGTTCTCGTTAGCCTGTTTTCCCCACAACACATTACCCATATCAAAATCATCGTTTTCCCAAACATTGTTGTGGTTCTTGTTAGCCTGTTCTCCCGGCCACAACACATTATCCATGTCAAAATCATCATTTGGCAAAACATTGTTGTAGTTCTCATTAGCTTGTTCTCCCGGCCACAACACATTACCCAGATCAAAAATATCATCATTTTCCAAAACATTGTCGTTGTTCTCAATAGTATTTTCAACCTCCACATTGTTGTTGTTCACTTCATCAACATTAGTTTGCACGAATTCATCTTCTGCCCATAAAGATTCCTCCTTCTTTTCATTTTCAACCTCCTCTACTTCATCATCAGAAGAAGAAATTTCAATGTACTCAACATCGTCCTTCATCTTGAAAAAAGGTGACAATATATAGTTGCCTTGTGTACCCAAAGTAGAGAAATCAGAGAAAATATACTCACCTTTATCTGTCACCTCGGGTGGCGGAGATGGGCCTATAATCGGCAGCGCTTGCCTTTCTCTTTTACATTTCTCATTCGGACACCGCAAAGAACAACCTTTGTAATCCTTCAAAAACTCATACATATGGTAACAGTAAGGACACCTAGTCTAAAATGTATCCGAACAGGTATTCCTGGTCGGGTTCGAAGAGGTTGCACCTGATCCATCATCTAAACGGGTCCTCTTTGTCGGGTTAGAAGAGCTTGCACCTGATCCATCATCTAAACGGATCTTCTCCATCTGGTTCAAAAATTCCTGCCTTTTTTCATGGCCACGATAGGAATCGTTTTACAAGTGTTCGCACCACCATCTCCCAAACTGCTCATCGGGGTCCTACTTGATAAGGTCCAACCCCCATCAGCCAAACGGATCACCCGGGTCAGGTTTGAAAAGTTCTCCAAAAGGGTCTGGATCGGTGTCGGGTTAGAAGAGCTCCCAGCCCCATCATCCAAACGGGTCATTCTGGTCGGGTTCAACATGCTCTCAAGCAACCCGTCATTTGAACAGGTCGGGTTCAACATGCTCTCAAGCAACCCATCATTTGAACGGGTCGGGTTCAACATGCTCTCAAGCAACCCATCATTTGAACGGGTCGGGTTCAACATGCTCTCAAGCAACCCATCATTTGAACAGGTAGGGTTCAACATGATCTCAAGCAACCCATCATTTGAACGGGTCGGGTTCAACATGCTCTGAAGCAACCCATCATTAGAATGGTCCATCTGCATCTGGTTCAAAAAGTTCCCTCCTATTTCCATAGTATTCAACCCATCTCCAAACCCGGACATCTCCGACAAGTCAAAAAAGCTCGCACTTTCCAACGTACCCTCACCACCCATCGGGTTCATACTCACAGACCTCCCATCATTTACCGCATTCCTCAACTCATCATCAAACCGAACCTTATCACTCGGATTCGCTAGAACTCCGTAAGCTCTCATTACAAGCATAAAAGCCTCATTAGCCAAACGAGAATACTCTCTCGTATTCGATCTCAACAACTCCATCAAACTCTTAAAATTGTTCAACATAACTTGTTGATCATCACTGTAGTTTGGAACGTTAAGGATAGCATAGTAATTCGGTTGTCCGTTAATGCTCTCAGGGAGCATTAATATATCAGTTATCGCGATTATTTCTAGTACCTCAGAGTGATTTGGATCGATTTCTCTGGCTCTAATGGCGTATTGACGACATTCTTGAAACTTTCGTAGAACAAGAAAACTTTTAGATAAATTCAAATAATGTTGGAACTGCGGATTCATGATTATTGTTTGTTTGTTTTTGTTATAAAGAGTTTGTTTGTTGTTTTGTTGTAGTAAAGAATGAAATGAAAATAATGAAAAGGTGTCATATATAAAGGCGTTTGTTTGAAAAGGTGGGAAAAAGGACACAATTGGAAATTTTTGAATTTTTTTGTCATGGATGATTTTGCATATGGGCAAAATTGGAAATTTCTTAATTTTCTTTTGTTTCATGGATAATTTTGGATATGGGCAAAATTTAAAAATAAATAGTTTTTTGTTTTATGAGTGATTTTGAATATGGATAAAATTGGAAATTTGTTGATTTCTGTAAAGGGTTTATTTTGTATTTCTATTGTTTTATTTTATTTGGTTCTATTAACCTAGCACGTTCCGAAAAATATTAATAATTAGAGGTGAAAAAGCGACAAAATTGGAAAAATATTGATTTTTTAGTTTTATGGATGATTTTGGGTCGATATGGACAAAATTGGAATTTTTTAATCTTTATAAAGGGTTTATTTTGTATTTCCGTTGTTTCATTTTACTAGTTTATGTTAAACTTGCACGCCTCATAAGATATTGATAATTAGAGGTGTATTTTATTAAACTAACATTATTAATCATACTTTTACTCTAACCCATTTTATTTCTACTACTACTTCATGTAATTATTTAGTACTAATGACTCATTTGATTAGGAAACATGAAATAAAAATAACACTACAATTTCCTTTGTCGGATATAGAAGTGCTTGCAGAGCTACGTGAATTCAACAATGTTTTTGTAAAGGGAAAAAAGAAAAGGTCTCGAGATAATAAGGATCCTTGGAAGAAAAGATCAAATAACTAATATCAGTATAAGTTGTTCTACATTTTGAAATAATTCTTTTTGAAATATATATATACAAGATTAAATTGGAAATTGAATAAATTTTTCAAGGGTCTATTTTGGAATACTCATATCAACATTTTGAGATGGTCAATTTTGGACATTAAGTAATTGGGATATGAGAATGGATTATTTAGATAAGGGCATATTTATTTGGTGTATAAATAAAATTAAATTGGAAATTCAATAAATCATTTATCAACTAATAAAAGATTAGTTTGACTATAAAAGGGAGATAAATTGGAATACTCATTTTTACATTTTGAGATTGTTAATATTGGATATTAAGTAATGGGAAATGAGAATGGATTATTTAGATAAGGGCATGTTTATTTTGTATATAAATAAAATTAAATTGGAAATTCAATAAATCATTTATTATTTATCAACTAATAAAAGATTAGTTTGACTATAAAAAGGAGATAAATTGGAATACTTATTTTTACATTTTGAGATGCTTCAAATTTGGACATTAAGTAATTGGGAATGAATTATTTAGAAAAGTCCATATTTATTTTGTGTATGAACAAAATTAAATTCGAAATTTGATAAATCATTTATTATTTAACAACTAATGAAGAATTAGTTTGATTACTGTAAAATGAAGATAAATTGGAGTACTTATTTTTACACTTTGGAATGTTCAAATTTGGACATTAAGTAATTGTAAATGGACTATTTAGTTAAGGAGATATATTTATTTTGTGTATGTATAAAATTAAATTGGAAATTCAGTAAATCATTTTTCATTTATCATTTATCAATTAATAAAGGATTAGGTTGATTATTGTAAAGAAAAAAAAAAAAAATTGAAGTACTTATTTTACATTTTGAGATGTTTCAAATTCGAACATTATGTAATTGGGAATGGATTATTCAGATAAGGACATATTTATTTTGTGGATATATATAATTTAATTGGAAATTTGATAAATTATTTTTCATTTTTCATTTATCATTTATCATTTATCAACTAATAAAGGATTAGTTTGATTACTGTAAAAGGGAGATAAATTGAAGTACTTATTTTACATTTTGAGATGTTTCAAATTTGAACATTAAGTAATTGGAAATGGATTGTTTTAAATAAGGACATATATTTATTTTGTGTATATATAAAATTAAATAGGAATGGACAGTGTCACGTTCGTAAAAGAGCTCCATTTCCAACATTTGGGAGTCTCCACCCATTCTCCCATGAAATCACCAGAAATCAGAACAAATCCTGCAATAAATATCCTAGAATTATGCGTTTGTAGATGGTCGATTATGCTTATGGTCTAGATTGGAATATAAGCACGGTCGATGATTGACGATGAGTAGTCGATGACTGGGCAGGTATCCGTACGAAAATCTTAAAATTGCAAATATTGCTTCAAATCAACGGTCGTTGGGTTTATGGAATAGAGAAATGAACTTGGAGTCGCCTAAGCTGCTGTAATGTACTTTCTAAAGTGGTTTTGAGAAATGTGAGTGATTTAAAACTTTTTAATAATGGTGAAAAGTGTGTTTGAGAAGATAACAAATAAATGGGGTAATAATGGATGCAACAAACAAGCTTATGATCTTTGTGGACTGATTTAGAGTTGTCACACCACTTTTTCGACTCCAAAAAAAAAATATGTATTTTAAGGTTTGAAAGGTTTTTTTATTAAAGTGACAAAATGAAGATTGGTTCCGAAAAAACATTGTTTTTACATTCAAAATCAGAGTCGCCACTTGGCATAATCTGGTGTGCCAAGTCACCATTGGAAAATCCTTTTCGAAACCATTTGACTCTTTAAACCGGTTTACGAACAGAGATTCCGGCTAAGGAACTCTGTTGACCGAGGGAAAGAATTTAGGCACCCCTCGATCCCGTGGTTCGACCACGGTCTCTTGGTGGAGCGTATCGGCTAATTTGACATTACAAATGTACAAACCACATAAACACACAAAACAAGCAAACAAATAAATCACACAAAATTCAAAACAAACAAAAATAATGTTCAGTCCAAATTATACACTCCAAAATAAAAGAGGTACTGAAATATAAAACCTATTCTATTCTAAACTAATCCTAAACTAAACTCCACCCGACGTTCCGGGCCTTGATCACGAGCCTCCTTTGCGTACATGATACTTCGGGGCATTCCCCGGATAAATTAATACAAATCATTCGGGGCATTCCCCGGCTAAATGAGTACAATTTAAACTTTTCGTGCAATAAAGTAGAAAGTACCATTCACGCACATATTCAAACACTCCAACAACTCGTTATTCCTAAATTTTCCTACCAAGCCTACGTTTACCTACCAAGTTCAACGTATCACAATTCTATCATGTTTAACATTATCAATACATCAAAATTAATCAATATTCATTTTCCTCCATTTTTAATCCCCACCTTAATTCATTTTTAACCACGTGATTAACCCATTTCAATACACAATCCACCAATCGAGAATAATGAAAATTCATCAATCATGCTTAGCACATCACACACCCAAATGTCACCAACAGTTCACATCAACAAACAAACCACAGTATCGAATCACACGCAATCACAATCACAATCACATAAGAATTAAATAAAAGAGAAGAAAGAATTGAACCTCAAATTTGAAGCTTTCAAACTCAATGTTATTCGAATAAAGAGAGTCCGCACCCAGAAACCTCGAACCGAAACTTAACACCAACAATCCAACTCGACAAATAATGACCCTTTCACCGTCACTTTTCACGCCGATTACTGTTCACCGGTTACTTTTTTTTTTTTCGTTGTTATTCTTGTTCTTGTGAGGAAGATTATTTGGTGATTCTTGTTATTGTGGAGAAGATGATGATCAAAGAAATGAGCCCTTTTTCCGCTTAAAATTTTTCTTTTATAATGGGCATGGATTTGTTATGATGTGGAAATTTTGGTGGGTCCCCCATATATTCTTTCTTTGTGCACAAGAAAAAGGAGGGGGGGAGGAATCACATGGGTAGTTAGGGTAGATGGAAGCTTTTGATTGGGTAGGTTGTTAGGATAAGATAAATTAGTTAGAGGTATTTTTTGTTTATTTTTGTATTTTTGTAGGATATAATTACATGGGGTTGGACACATGGTAAGGTGAACTAAAAATGAATAAAATTAGACTTCGGGATGTACAAAATTAGGTGTCTACATCATTCCCCCTTTGAATGTAATCACAAAGTGTTTTCAGATAAAGAAGTAGACAGCGAGACCAAATTTTGACCCGACCATTATTCAAAGAAAGAAACAGAAGGAAGAAGGACAACCGGGTCTTGACTTAAGACATCCCACCTACTCACATTATGAGAGGATCGAGTGACAAGTATCTCAACTTTTGGAGGGAGATGGACTATACCGAGTTGGAGAGTCGAGTGAGGTTCCATCGAGGTTTCGGTCCGCGGCTTCGTCATTACATAAAAAAAATAAAAAAAATGAAAATTTCAAGTTAAAACATAAATGAAATTACAAAAATCCTATCTATACAGATTCTATTGGTTCTTGACTCGACTTTCATCACCCTATTCTTCAGGCGGGCTCCTGACTTGCTATTTCTTTAACTTGTTGCTTGCCTTTCAATTTCTTCACCCTGTTCTCCATGCGGGTTCCTGACTTGCTATTTCATCAACTTGTTGCTATGCTTTCATCTTCTGCACCCTGTTCTGTAGGCGGGCTCCTGACTTGCTATTTTTATCAACTTGTTGCTATGCTTTTAATTTTTTCACCCTGTTCTGCAGGCGGGCTCCTGACTTGCTATTTAATCAACTTGTTGCTATGCTTTCAATTTCTTCACCCTGTTCTCCAGGTGGGTTCCTCACTTGCTATTTCATCAACTTGTTGCCATGCTTTCAACTTCTGCACCCTGTTCTGCAGGCGGGCTCCTGACTTTCTATTTTTCAATCTGTTTAACTTTCAATATTTTCACCTTGTTGCTTGCTTTTCCATTTATTCGCCCTGTGCTTCGGGCATGCTCCTAAAATCACATCAAAACAGGAAAAAAAATTATCTCAAAAAAAAAAATGCAATTTCTATGAGTTAATTGGAATGACTCGACTAAAAGGGACGTCTTATAGGAATCCAGGGGGATGACTCGACTAAAAGGTACGTCTTCTAGGAATCAAGGGAAATGACTCGACTAAAAGGTACGTCTTCTAGGAATCAAGGGAAATGACTCGACTAAAAGGTACGTCTTATAGGAATCAAAGGGGATGACTCGACTAAAAGGTACGTCTTATAGGAATCATAAGGGATGACTCGACTAGAAGGTATGTCTTATAGGGGTCAAAGGGGATGACTCGACTAAAAGGTACGTCTTATAGGAATCAAGGGAAATGACTCGACTAAAAGGTACGTTTTCTAGGAATCAAGGGGGATGACTCGACTAAAAGGTACGTCTTATAGGAATCAAAGGGGATGACTCGACTAAAAGGTACGTCTTATAGGAATCAAGGGAAATGACTCGACTAAAAGGTACGTCTTCTAGGAATCAAAGGGGATGACTCGACTAAAAGGTACGTCTTATAGGAATCAAAGGGGATGACTCGACTAAAAGGTACGTCTTATAGGAATCAAGGGAAATGACTCGACTAAAAGGTACGTCTTCTAGGAATCAAAGAGGATGACTCGACTAAAAGATACGTCTTATAGGAATCAAAGGGGATGACTCGACTAAAAGGTACGTCTTATTGGAATAAAGGGAAATGACTCGACTAAAAGGTACGTCTTCTAGGAATCAAAGGGGATGACTCAACTTAAAGGTACGTCTTCTAGGGGTCAAAGGGGATGACTCTACTAAAAGGTACGTCTTATAGGAATCAAAGGGGATGACTGGACTAAAAGGTACGTCTTATAGGAATCAAAGTGGATGACTCGATTAAAAGGTACGTCTTATAGGAATCAAGGGAAATAACTCAACTAAAAGGTACGTCTTATAGGAATAAAAGGGGATGACTCAACTAAAAGGTACGTCTTATAGGAATCAAAGGGGATGACTCGACTAAAAGGTATGTCTTATAGGAATCAAAGGGGATGACTCGACTAAAAGGTACGTCTTATACGAATCAAGGGAAATGACTCGACTAAAAGGTTCGTCTTCTAGGAATCAAAGGGGATGACTCGACTAAAAGGTATGTCTTATAGGAATCAAGGGAAATGACTCGACTAATAGGTACGTCTTCTAGGAATCAAGACTTAAGTTAGGAAGTTCATTACCTAAGAAGCAAAATTCAAATTACCCAATCAAGGAAGTGTGTTTGCTTATCAATTTTGTTGGAATTCTCAAAGCAATGAAGTGTGTCTCCTTACCAAAGCTGCTTGAATTACCAAAACAAGGAAGTGCGTCTCCTAGAGATCTTGAATTATGAGTTTTACCATGGTTTTGTGTCACGCCCCAAAAATCCCATCAGGCCGGACTGGCACCGGAAGCCGAGAAGGCTTGGGAGAACCTATTCAAATACCTGTACTTTCACTTATATGTCACCAAAAATTTGGACAGCACTTCGTTGCATATAGAAGGGTCTAATTACCTGTATCAGCACAACACGCACAAATATATATATATATAATACTTGGCCGTCGGGGCCACCATATATACAAATATAACATCACTATATAAACTTCCATGACTTTACCCTTCCTTATGTCTACAAAGCCTCTAGGATATACATGACATAACTAGGGTCGGGACAAACCCCCGCCCACACATAACTCCTGTATAATAACAAAACATAAGGAACCGACTCGGAAAGCGCCGAAGCAAACTGGAGCTCACCAATAATAGTTGTATGACCTGGCTCCTACTTGTGCGGTGTATGAGCTGAGGTACCTGTGCCTGCAGCATGAAATGCAGGTCCCCTTGGGGGACGTCAGTACGAAATATGTACTGAGTATGTAAAGCTGTAGATAATCACATATGATATAGGAGCTCAATAGAAATCAGAAACAAGTGAATAAATCGTAATAGGAGTGGACCACACTTACTAGAACTTGTGACAATCTGTACATTGAATTTATTCAATCACTTTACCTTCGTTCTTATCGTCTTTGTAATCATTACTGTACTGTACTGTTACCATTAGGCTGCCTCCAGTACATATAAACTGGGATCGACCGATGCTAGGCTTATTCCCCTGGGATACCACCCATAAACACATAAATAGGGATCGACCCATGCTAGGCTTATGCCCCTGGGATACCACCCGATAAGAGAGAACTTCCATCCCTAAGTTCAATTAATCTTTGAGATTGTTATTTCGGTCGCCACCACATTGTTGATACTTTGAAACAATGATACATCAATAGGAACCAAGTAATAGACCTTCTATACAATAACGATGTAATAAAGACTCATTGGTACATAAACAATGTGTTTCAGAATCATCAATATCACAACAATGAAATAGGAGCCTTTTGGTATATCAATGAAACATTTTGACACTTTATAGGATGGAAACAACTTCGTTGGTAACGTAGAACAATACATGTTTTTGGACAACCTCGGAATCTTACTTGATGGAACATTGGTGTTTTCATGCCAAAGAACATTGTTAGAGTATGCTTTACATACCTCGTCGTAGATTCGGATACCAATTCAACACAACTTCCCACCTTAACAAATAACTTATCTACAATGAAATGTTTGGCATCTAGTTTTAGCAACCCAACACCACAATTCTCTTCCATAATTCCATACAACCAATATTTGCATAGCATTCCAAAAACCAACTTGAACAATAGGTTTATGTGTGTGTATATATATATATATATATATATATATATATATATATATATATAATCATTTCAATACTACATCATCACACCAAATCCCTTCACAATTCAACATAATCCAACCATGCACAAGAATAATCCAACATCATTTCCAATCATCTTTCAACAACAATCAAATAACACACTTCTTATGCTTGCATGCATATATATACATATCCATATAAATAACACCAACATAATTTACATCCTTACCATAAAATGGCCCTTTTGATTTTGAAGTCCTGTTGGCACAAATAAGGGGTGCTTCTCGAAGCCCTCGAGACGGTGAACACAACTACGGAATCAATTTGGATTTTCTACGGTTGAATCACAAGATAATTGGAGTTGAAATTTGGCAAGGGTTTCTTATTCTTCAATAATGGATATGAGGCTAAGTATATGTATATAATGACCAATTTTCGTTCATGAGGTGATGGAAAATGACCATATTGCCCTTAAAATTTTATGTAAATCCGAATCTTTCCATGGTGGACTGTTTTGACAAGCTAAAGTAGATCGATCATAACTCTTTTCTCCGATATCGTATTAGGCTGAAATAGGTATCGTTGGAAAGATAATTCAAAGGGATTTCATTTCATATAAAGTAGGACACACAGTTCGTCCTGTACAAGGAGTTATGATCGTTTGAAGTTGACCCTAAAAATCTGTTTTGAGAGGCTAAAGTAAAACGTGTATAACTCCTTACTCAGATGTTGGATTTAGATGAAACCAATTGCATTGGAAAGAATACTCAATGATATTTCTTTTGATAGGTAGTATCTCTCCCAGTTCATTATATTATGAGAGTTATGATCGTTCAAAGTTGACCCAAAAAACTAGCAGGCCTCAGTAGTTTGTGTGCAGGAAATTTTCCTGCACATTTACTATTCACCATATCCCGGCCACCGTTTTATAGTTTCGAACGTGCTCGATTATATCCGAAACTTATCCGTTTTTGGAAATCTTTATATCGTTGGAAATATTATTCAATAACCCTCGTACGGAACCATCGACGGGCAAATTCCGGTATAAAAAAAATAAAAAAAATTAATTCCATATAAATAAGACCAATACATGTACTTGAATACGCCAATACATGTACTTGAATACGGGGTTTTACATCCTTCCCCCCTTTAGGACATTCTTCCTTGAATGTTAGCGTAGTTATTCAACCAAAACAAGTTCAAGTCCACCATTAACATTCACATCATCACATAAATACTATGCATATATAAACAAAAACTTACTTGTTAATGTTCTAACTCCGTTTCTTGAACTTCCTCTTCATCTTTGAACAAATGAGGGTACTTAGATTTCATTGCTTCCTCAACTTCCCATGTAATCTCTTCCCTTTGTTGATTTCTCCAAAGTACTCTCACCGATGCTACTTCTTTATTTCTCATCTTCTTAACTTGACGATCTAATATAGCAATAGGCATCTCCTCATAGGTAAGATCTTCTGTTACTTGCACATCTTCAGTAGAAGTTATAAAGGACGGATCTCCGATGCACTTTCGAAGCATCGATACATGAAATACTGGATGCACTGATGAGAGTTCCTGGGGTAGCTCTAATTCATAAGCAACTTGCCCACATCATCGAATAATCTTATACGGGCCTATATATCGTGGACTCAACTTCCCTTTCTTGCCAAATCTCATCACCCTTTTCATTGGCGATACCTTCAAAAATACCCAATCGCCTAACGAAAATTCTAGCCCTCTTCTTCTACTATTCGCATATGACTTGTGTCGACTTTGGGCTATTTTCAACCGTTGCTGAATCACCTTGACTTTTTCTATGGCTTGATACACAAGATCCGGTCCGAACATAAGAGTTTCACCCACTTCGAACCATCCTATTGGTGATCTACACTTCCTCCCATATAAAGCTTCATATGGTGCCATTTTGATACTTGAATGATAGCTATTATTGTAGGCAAACTCAATAAGAGGTAAATGATCATCCCAGCTGCCTTTAAAATCTATAACACATGCTCGTAGCATATCTTCAAGTGTTTGAATGGTGCGCTCTACTTTTCCATCCGTCTGAGGGTGAAAAGTTGTACTCAGATTCACTTGTGTTCCCAAACTCCGTTGGAAAGACTTCCAAAAGTTTGCGGTAAATTGAGTTCCCCGATCCGATATAATAGAAGTTGGCACTCCATGTAATCGGAGTATTTCCTTAACATACACCTTCGAATATTCTTCAACTGTGTAAGTGGTCTTAACGGGTAAGAAATGTGCGTATTTAGTAAGCCTATCCACAATCACCCATATAGAATCAAATTTTTGAGCTGTACGAGGAAAACCTGTAACAAAATCCATGTTGATCATGTCCCACTTCAAAATTGGAAGATCTATGCATTGCATATAGCCTCCGGGTTTTTGGTGCTCAACTTTAACTCTTTGACAATTTGGACATTCAGCTACAAATTCTGCAATGCTCTTCTTCATGTCATTCCACCAATACATATCTTTCAAATCTTGATACATTTTGGTTGATCCTGGATGAATGGAATACCTTGAAAAATGTGCCTCTGTCATAATCTTCTTTCTTAGCCCGTCTATATCCGGCACACACAATCGGTTTTGGCACTGAATTACTCCTTCTCGCGTAAGCTCAAATGCCTTGGTCGCACCACTCTGAACGTTCTCCTTAAGCTGTAATAAAATAGGGTTTGCATATTGCTTCTCTTTCACTTCAGCTACTAATGAAGATTCCGCAACATTATGTACGATAAACTCTTTATTCGGAGTTTTAAGAAGGCGAACTCCCAAACTAGCTAACTGGTGAAGATCCTTAACCATACCTTGACTTTCTATAGGCGCCATCATAGCCTTCCGGCTTAACGCATCAGCTACCACATTTTCTTTCCCTGGATGGTACAAGATATCAACATCGTAGTCCTTTAATAGTTCAAGCCATCTCCGTTGCCTTAAATTTAGATCCTTCTGATTAAAAATATATTGCAAGCTCTTATGGTCAGTATATATATCAACATGAACCCCATATAAGTAGTGGCGCCATATCTTTAAAGCAAAAATAACTGCTGCCAGCTCAAGATCGTGTGTAGGATAATTTTTCTCATGTGGCCGCAATTGTCTAGAAGCATATGCTATTACCTTACCATGCTACATCAATACACATCCTAAACCAATTCTGGAAGCATCACAATACACTGTATACCCTTCGGTGCCTTCTGGAAGTACCAACACGGGTGTAGAAATCAACTTGTTCTTTAAGTCTTGAAAACTCTTCTCACAGGCATCATTCCATTGGAATTTGGATGCTTTATGGGTTAGCTTGGTTAAGGGTGTTGAAATGGAAGAAAAAGCTTTAACAAACCTTCTATAATAACCGGCCAACCCGAGAAAACTACGAATCTCCGTAGGCGTTGTGTGCCTTGGCCAGTTCTTCACAGCTTCTATCATTTGAGCATCAACCTTTATCCCTTCACTAGATACAATATGACCCAAAAATGACACCGACTTTAACCAAAACTCACATTTAGAGAACTTTGCATAAAGATTACAATCACGAAGAGTCTGCAATGCCTGTCGTAAGTGATTGGCATGGTCCTCTTCTGATCTAGAATAAACTAGAATATCATCTATAAAAACTATCACAAATACATCTAGGAATGGCTTAAAAACCCTATTCATCAAATCCATAAAAGCTGCAGGTGCATTTGTTAGCCCAAATGACATAACTAGAAACTCATAATGACCATACCTTGTTCGGAAAGCTGTTTTGGGTATTTCTTTTTCTTTGACCCTCACTTAGTGGTAACCTGACCTCAAATCAATCTTAGAAAAGCACTTGACACCCTGTAACTGATCAAATAAATCATCAATTCTTGGGAGAGGATATTTATTCTTAATAGACACCTTATTCAATTGCCGATAATCAATACACATCCTCAGCGAGCCATCCTTTTTGCGTACAAATAACACTGGTGCTCCCCAAGGGGAAATACTAGGCCTAATGAACCCCTTTTCTGGCAAATCTTTCAATTTCTCTTTCAATTCTCGTAATTCTTCTGGGGCCATTCTATACGGAGGAATAGAGATTGGTTGGGTGACTGGTATTACATCAATACCAAACTCTACTTCTCGTTCAGGAGGCAAACCTGGAAGATCTTCAGAAAATACATCAGAAAATTCATTTACCACCGGAACAGCGTGAAGAGTTGGTGGATCCGCTTCTGTATCCCTTACTCTAACTAAATGATAAATATATCCCTTGGAAATCATTTTTCTTTCCTTAAAATAAGAAATAAATCTACCTCTTGGCGCACTAATTTCACCTTTCCATTCAAGGACTGATTCATTTGGAAAATGGAAATATACCTTTTTCGTGCAGCAATCAATTGTGGCATAACAAGACGCCAACCAGTCCATACCCATTATAACATCAAAATCTACCATTTCTAACTCCACAATATCAGCCATCGTATCACGACCACAAACAGTTACTATGCAGTTTCGATAAACCCTTCTAGCTATAATAGATTCCCCGACCGGTGTGGACACTTCAAATGGCTTAACTATCAGTTCGGGTATTCTTTTGAACTTTCCATCAACCAATGGAGTAACATAAGATAATGTAGAACCGGGATCAATTAAGGCATATAAATCGAATGAAAATATAGACAACGTACCCGTAACCACATCTGGGGAAGCCTCTAAATTCTGTCGATCCGCTAGAGCATACGTACGATTTTGAGCCCCGCTAGAACTCGTGGATCCTCTATCACCTCTAACACGACCCATTGGTTGTGCACCCATTCCTGAATAAGGCATCGATGATGATGATGCAAAAAATTACCTCGTAGGTTGTGCCATACCCCCTATGTCCCTTCGTGGGCATTCCCTCATCATATGCCCTGACATACCGCACCAAAAGCAAACATTGGTCCCCAGCCGACATGCGCCCAAATGATACCTTCCACATTTATTGCATGGCTCTCGAGGAGGTTTCGATTGGCTCATATTCCCTTGCCCTTGGTAACCCACTGATCGCGAACTATGACCCTCACTTCTTTACCCAAATTGACTGCCTCTGAACCCCTGATGCTGTGGTGGAGCACTAGATGCAGAATAAGAAAATAATGGCCTAGGTGGTCTAGCAGAAAATTAAGGTCTAAAACCTCCCTGTGGCGCCATAAACTGCCCTGTAGATCTGGCCCTCTTAGAAGATCCTCTTTCAAATTCCTGTGTTCTTCTTCTTTGCCTCTGATCTTCCATTTTCTGTGCAAATGCTTGGATCCTAGCTATATCCATGTCTTTATTCAGTGCAGCAATAGTACAATCCCTAACCAAATACGGATCCAATCCAACCACATACCGATGAACTCTGTCATCCATAGTAGCTATAACATTAGGAGCATATCTGGACAAAGAATTAAATCGGAGACTATACTCCCTCACACTTGTATTACCCTGTCGAAGATTTAAGAACTGATCCGCACGGGCCTGACGAGTCTCATATGGAAGATAATGATCAATAAATGCCTCTTTGAACTCATTCCAAGTAGATGGGGGTGCATCAATGCCCCTTGACCGTTTCCAGTCTTCATACCAATATATAGCCTCACCTTTGAATTTATACGCGGCTAACTCTATTGTCTCTCTACCTGATACATGCATCACCTCTAGGGCCCTTTGGATCTGATCAATAAAGTCTTGTGGGTCCTCGTTAAGATCTGATCCAGTAAAAGTAGGAGGATCCATCTTAAGAAAATCCAGTGTTCGAAGGTTAGCCGCCCTATCTATACCACTAGGACCTGCAGTAGGAATGGATTTCCCTTGAGCTTGCCCAGCAACTATACGAGTCAAAAGTTGCACTGCATTTCTAAGATCTTGATCAACAGCATTAATAGGTGGCTCTGGGGATATAGTTCTCCTCGCTCTTATTTCTTCCGGACTGGGGGAAATTTCTGATGCATGCTCAGCTGGAGCCTCACTTTGATTAGAAGGTATAGTGGGTGACTTACTAGTCCCCTCTCCGGCAGCCACATCTACTTGCTTACCGGTTTTCTTGCTTTTGGTAACCGGCATCATTACTATAATAAGAGAAACAAACTGATTCAGTGGTCAACTATGACTTCATATACAATATAATCTCTATCGCACGATCTAAGACATGAAGAAAAGAAACAATTCCTAAATGTCCATAGCCTCCTGTTTATAGATGCGGTGCACAACACACCGATAAACAAGACTCCACATAGACACGGCTTTGTAGACTCTCTAGGACGAACCGCGCTCTCTGATACCACTATTGTCACGCCCCAAAAATCCCATCGGGCCGGACTGGCACCCGAAGCCGAGAAGGCCCGGGAGAACCCATTCAAATACCTGTACTTTCACTTATATGTCACCAAAAATTTGGACAGCACTTCGTTGCATATAGAAGGGTCTAATTACCTGTATCATCACAACACGCACAAATATATATATATATAATACTTGGCCGTCGGGGCCACCACATATACAAATATTACATCACTATATAAACTTCCATGACTTTACCCTTCCTTATGTCTACAAAGCCTCTAGGATATACATGACATAACTAGGGTCGAGACAAACCCCCGCCCAAACATGACTCCTGTACAATAACAAAACATAAGGAACCGACTCGGAAAGCTCCGAAGCAATCTGGAGCTCACCAACAATAGCTGTATGACCTGGCTCCTACTTGTGCGGTGTATGAGCTGAGGTACCTGTGCCTGCAGCATGAAATGCAGGTCCCCGTGGGGGATGTCAGTACGAAATATGTACTGAGTATGTAAAGTTGTAGATAATCACATATGATATAGGAGCTCAATAGAGATAAAAAACAAATGAATAAATCGTAATAGGAGTGGACCACACTTACTAGAACTTGTGACAACCTGTACATTGAATTTATTCAATCACTTTACCTTCGTTCTTATCGTCTTTGTAATCATTATTGTACTGTACTGTGACCATTAGGCTGCCTCCAGTACATATAAACTGGGATCGACCCATGCTAGGCTTATGCCCATGGGATACCACCCATAAACACATAAATAGGGATCGACCCATGCTAGGCTTATGCCCCTGGGATACCACCCGATAAGAGAGAACTTCCATCACTTAGTTCAATTAATCTTTGAGATTGTTATTTCGGTCGCCACCACATTTTTGATACTATGAAACAATGATACATCAATAGGAACCAAGTAATAGACCTTCTATACAATAACGATGTAATAAAGACTCATTGGTACATAAACAATGTGTTTCAGAATCATCAATATCACAACAATGAAATAGGAGCCTTTTGGTATATCAATGAAAATTTTTGACACTTTATAGGATGGAAACAACTTCGTTGGTAACGTAGAACAATACATGTTTTTGGACAACCTCGGAATCTTACTTGATGGAACATTGGTGTTTTCATGCCAAAGAACATTGTTAGAGTATGCTTTACATATCTCGTCGTAGATTCGGATACCAATTCAACACAACTTCCCGCGTTAACAAATCACTTATCTACAATGAAATGTTTGGCATCTAGTATTAGCAACCCAACACCACAATTCTCTTCCATAATTCCATACAACCAATATTTGCATAGCATTCCAAAAACCAACTTGAACAATAGGTTTATGTGTGTGTATATATATATATATATATATATATATATATATATATATATATAATCATCATTTCAATACCACATCATCACACCAAATCCCTTCACAATTCAACATAATCCAACCATGCACAAGAATAATCCAACATCATTTCCAATCATCTTTCAACAACAATCAAATAACACACTTCTTATGCTTACATGCATATATATACATATCCATATAAATAACACCAACATAATTTACATCCTTACCATAAAATGGCCCTTTTGATTTCGAAGTCCTGTTGGAACAAATAAGGGGTGCTTCTCGAAGCCCTCGAGACGGTGAACACAGCTACGGAATAAATTTGGATTTTCTACGGTTGAATCACAAGATAATTGGAGTTGAAATTTGGCTAGGGTTTCTTATTCTTCAATAATGGATGATAAATAATGGATATGAGGCTAAGTATATGTATATAATGACCAATTTTCGTTCATGAGGTGATGGAAAATGACCATATTGCCCTTAAAATTTTATGTAAATCCGAATCTGTCCATGGTGGACTGTTTTGACAAGCTAAAGTAGATCGACCATAACTCTTTGTTCCGATATCGGATTTGGGTGAAATTGGTATCGTTGGAAAGATAATTCAAAGGGATTTCATTTCATATAAAGTAGGCCACCCAGTTCGTCCTGTACAAGGAGTTATGATCGTTTGAAGTTGACCCTAAAAATCTGTTTTGAGAGGCTAAAGTAAAACGAGTATAACTCCTTACTCAGACGTTGGATTTGGATGAAACTAATCGCATTGGAAATAAGACTCAAATATCTTTCTTTTGATAGGTCGTATCTCTCCCAGTTCATTATATTAAGGGAGTTATGATCGTTCAAAGTTGACCCAAAAAACTGGCAGGCCTCAGTAGTTTGTGTGCAAGAAATTTTCCTGCACATTTACTATTCACCATATCCCGGCAACCGTTTTATAGTTTCGAACGTGCTCGATTATATCCGAAACTTATCCATTTTTTGAAATCTTTATATCGTTGGAAAGATTATTCAATAACCTTCGTATGGAACCATCGACAGGAAAATTCCGGTATAAATAAAATAAAAAAAATTAATTCCATATAAATAAGACCAATACACGTACTTGAATACGCCAATACATGTACTTGAATACGGGGTGTTACATTTTGATTACCAAACCTGTGCAGCAACCTTGCCTTTTGCATTTGTTGAGGTGAGAAATTACGTCCTTTGATGTTTAGGCTCTGAAATCCTTGATCTGAATGTAACATGTATTCCTATTACATACAAAGAAAACTTGTGAGTTTAAAAACATGGTGGCTAGTTTGTGGCTTTGTCTTTTGAGGCAATTACTCCTTCCCCCGTCACATTTAGCTTTACTTCCAACCATTAGCATATGTCATTGACTTGCTGTATCATTGACTCAAACTCAGCTTATTAAGAGTGACTCTGAAACAAACACAGTATTTCTGCCTTGTCGTGTTTCTCAAATAAACCCTTTGAACCTTGGTATTTCCATGAGTTCCCCGACTTCTCTGTTGACAAAACTTTCTGCATGCCCAATTCTCTACATGTCAGCAGGTTAAGATAAAGCATCAGAAGCCTAGTGGTTCCATGCAAGAGTTCTCCATTCCTACTTAGAAGTGGAAAGAAGTGAACATAGACTTCGTGACGGGTTTGCCTCGAATTCATCATCAGCATGATTCAGTTTGGGTCATTATAGATCGAATGACCAAGTCAGCTCATTTCCTTCCAGTTCATACCTCTTATTCAGCCGAGGATTACGCCAAACTCTACATCAGGGAGTTAGTCAGATTACACGATGTTCCTTTATCTATCATCTCAGACAGAGGTACCTAGTGTTGACACCCAATTTTTTCTTGTCCTTTTTTCATTTAATTACTTTTCCGATGCATCTGGGCCCTAAATAATTTTTGAAAATTAAATAAGAAATAAGATTCATATTTTTATCTCTATTTCTACAAGTTTTTAAATAATAAAAGGAAATTTATTTTTTCTCTCATATTATAAAATATTTTAATTAAATATATTTAAATTTTTTAACATCAAAATCACAAAATATCTTTTGATACTCGCATTAGCTTTTTTCTAATATTATTTTTAGGCGATATTGTGACCATATATGTATATATTTTGTTATATAAAATAAATATTTTATATTTTTACATATATTTTATTATATTCTTAATTTTACACACGCACACACACACACACATATATATTGTTAATATTAAATCACAAAAAGATATCAATTTGAACGCTTATACAAATTATGTCTGTAATTTGTGTACGTTAAACGAAAAATAACTTTAGAATATCAGGAAGCATCGATAAGATTGATTTCAGTAGAAAAAGAACATCCGGGCCGATAATAACCCAATTACAATTTTTCTTTTTGTTTAAACCCAACTTTTGTTCACAAATCTTAGGCAAAGTGTTCAAAAATTAGCTCGAAACCCAGTCCAATAAATATATCCACTTCATCAATTCACCCCACACTATACCAACCAATCATATGCTGCCACGTCAGCAAAGAAACACAAATTATCCACCAAATACAAATTCATCTGTCATTAAATATTTTTTTTCAATCCAAAGGTCATCATTAAATCAGCTTTTCAATTTTTATATATAATATATCCTGATATATATATATATATGTATGTATATATATATAATATATATATATATAATCTATATATATATATATATTTATTTCCTTTATTAAGATAACTATTAACCGTCCGACCGAATGATCGGACGGTTCAAATTTAGTCAAATAACCAAACCCCAAAACGTGTATTACTCCTTCCCAAAAAGTCAGATGCATGCTTTTCCCCTCTCCAATGCAACAGCGTCCCATCACCCTCATCTTTCCCAAATCGACAATAACGACAGCGCCCTTTCTCCTCTCTGTCATCCCACCAAATCAGAAAATGCACCACCATTACTGCATCACTGCTACCCCCCTATCCACTGCGATATCTGTGCTAACCTGCAAGAATCTCTCCATTTTTTTCATCTTCCAAGACAGTGAATCAATGGGTGGCAGCGAGCCAGTTCCAAATTCGTGCAAAACTGAAAACTCATTAGAATCTGCAATTGAAAGTTTTCAAGAGGTCGAGGATTGGGGTGGGGGGGAGATTTCAAAATACTAAATTTCTTCTCCTTTTACCGTTCTTTATTTTGAGGTTTCAAATCCGGACTTTGAGGACCGGATTTGCGCCTATAAAAAAGGGTTTTTTTTCGGATGCTCATGGGAGACAGAGGGGGAACACTCGAAAATTGAGGAATATTCACACAAATTCACAAACAAAGTCACAAAATTAGAAGTCTTGTTTCTTCTTTTCGGTCTAGGTTCGGGCTCTCGGAGTTTGAGTTGGATAGCTGGAAAATCTTGGCGTCGAAGCCCCAGCTTGCTGCGCCATAAAAGGTACAAATTTTCCCTTTCACCTCACCTTCATCTTTATTTCTTTCAGTTGTTTTGATTCCACGAACATGTCATTTTGGGTTAATGCTGATCAAAATTCAAGTTGTTGACGTTGATTCTAGAAAAATGGATTTGTATCTGAATTTTGAATTTTGATCATGTCTGTTGGTTGTGGTGTCTCTTAAATTTTGGTGATGGCAATGGATTTAGATTGGAATTTGTCTGTGTTTTCAAATATATGAGTTATATTTTGGCTTCAAGTTTGACTGTATTGTGGTCATCCATCCCTCGTGACATCGAGTCCGAATCATAATTTTTGTATAAAATTTCGTGGCTACCTGTTCACGTGAATCAGTTTTGGGGTCACCTATGGCATGTTATCAAATAAAATGGATCATTGTTTGGATTAAATCTCGGTTTCCTCCTTTCTTTGAACTCACAGACGTCTGTCATTTTTGGATACTTTCTTTGGCACACTTTGTCGGTGTTTAACTTTGCTTTAAGTCTGAACATTATCAATTTTGGGTTGGTTCACGCTTAACAGATCATTTGCTTGTTTTGTTTTTCAATCATAAGTAATAGCCAGGTTGGTTATGACGTAAATTTACAGCTTTAAAAAATTGGCTAAATCATGTCACTTGAGGTTTTCTTCTCCGTCTCATACGTGTGTACTCCTTACTGCCTCTTCTCCTCTATTTTCATCTAAGTCTTGATAAAAATGTGTATATGATTTTGGTTTCGATCACCACCCCTTAAGGTTTGGTTATATTCATGTATGTTTTAATGATAAGGGTCAATGTAGTTTTTCTCGACTTAAACGAATGTGTTAGAAGTGTTGGTAGATCACCTATTTATTTTTCCTTTACACACATACACATGACTTAGAAGTTAGTTGTTGAATTATAAATGTTCTGTAACAAGAAAAAGGCTTCTTTGTTGTTTTCAGGTAATATCAGAACTTTTGTTGCTTTATTTTCCTACAGTTTGATTAATGGGTCATGGTTATGCATTTAGGTGTAATAGTTTAAATTTAGTATGAGTGTTTAAGTGGCATGTATACCCTTAGGTTTATATTCCTATATATGATCTTATATTCCTATATATGACTAGTACGATTTCTAATCCTTATATCTTTTTTTTACATGTGAATTCGGGAGTGGAGTTTCAACGGAAACTCGGTTTTGACCCAAAGATTGGGTCGATGGCTATAGGATCACAGAGTTCGGGGTCTAAATCTCTAGAAGTTGGTTCCTTCAATAGAAAAGCTATAGTGTTGAGTTTCCTACCTTCCTCGTTACTTTATTATTCTCATTTGTTTCACTAACTTTTGTTACTTGAATATGTATCTTTATGTGGCCTTGATTGAAATCGATTAACTTTACTGGTTTAGTTTCGTTCAACCCTTTTTTTTTATTTTATTCAGCTAATTTCTTATTCATTCGACATCCGTAGATATAATAACGAGACCTGCTGTAACCACTTATTTTATATTTTTGTACCTACGCATCTACCTTTATAATAACCGGCAAATTTTGCTTTCATAATCACAAAAATGGAATACATCTCTGATTGAACAAAACAACTGGTTATTATTTTGTTTTGCAAATATCGATTAACAGTTTTGTCACCTTATCCAAGGTTTCGTTTTCCAAATGAATCATCATAAGTATTAAAAAGGTTTCATTTATTCTATCCGCTCATGTTTGCAAGTAATTAATCTATCAAAATCAATTTTTTCATTCAACTTTGTTTAATTTAAACACCTACTACAGGTCATATCTGCTTCTCAACTCTATTTCAATTTTTCAGATTTTAAAGGCTTTCTAAACACAAGATACATACATACATACATACATACATACATATATATATATATATATATATATATATATATATATATATATATATATATATATGTTATACATTACCGCATACAAGGTATATTTTACTACTATCATTATCATTGCTATTACTATGATACTATCACTTACATTATTATTATCATTGTTATTATTAGATTATTTTGACTTTATTATACCTATGTATGTTACTATGACATTTATCTTTAACTTAGTTCAACTTAAATCTATTTGAATTGCACAAGCGAAAAGAATTTTATACCTTTTCATACATTTCTAAATCCTCATTCATTTATATTTACTTAAAATAAATTCTTTCACACTTCAAAAGTATACTTTATTTACCCTGTAATGAATTTTATTCACATATTTAACTTTGCAAAGTCATAAGATCTTATACTCGCTATTCTACTTATTATAACAACAAAAGTTACTACTCTCTATCATAATTTTTCAAAATATTTGTTTATTTATAACTATATTATTTCCTTGTATGTGGTAGTGTTACATCTTTATGTGCCTTGACTACTTTTTTTTTAAAAAAAAATTATTTATTTATTTATTTATTTTTAAAAAAATGATGACGGTTTTCTTATCAATTTTAACAAATAACTAAGGCAAAATATTCTCCAAATATTTCTAAAGCTAAGTTTAAGGACTATTTCGGATAGGCTCTGAGGGGTGCTTAATACCTTCCCCTCGAGTAACCAAAACCCTTACTTAGAATCTCACTGGTTTTCACAGACTAAAATAGAGTTTCTACTACAAAAAAATGATTTTCCTGATTTTTCCCAAAGTTAGGTGGCGACTCAAAAATAAAACAAATAATTTTTTTTCAAAAAACAGTAAGCGTCGCTATGACTACCATACGTTGCGGACTATTTCGGCCAGTCCAAAATGGGGCACGGCACCCAGTTCACCTCTCACTTCTGGAAGGCGTTCCAAAAGGGTCTTGGTACCCAAGTTTATCTCAGTACAACCATTCATCCTCAGACAAATAGTCAAGTTAAAAGGACCATTCAGACTCTAGAAGATATGCTAAGGGCGTGCGCAATTGATTTCAAGAGTAGTTGAGATGACCACTTGCCTTTGATTGAGTTTGCATACAATAATAGCTATCATTCCAGTATTAAGATGGCTCCATTCGAAGATCTCTACGATAGGAGGTGCAGATCTCCAATCGATTGGTTCGAAGTTAGTAAGGCCTCAGTCCTAGGGCCTGACTTAGTATTCGATGCCTTAGAGAAAGTCCAGTTGATTAGAGAAAGACTCCGGGATGCTCAGAGCCGACAGAAGTCTTATGCAGATTTGCGTAGGAATGATCTCTACTTCGAGATTGGTGACTATGTATACCTCAAGATCTCTCCCATGAAGGGAGTGAAGAGATTCGGCAAGAAGGGAAAGTTCAGTCTCCGATATGTCGGTCCCTTCAAGATTCTTACTCGTTTCGGCAAGGTAGCTTATGAACTCGAGTTGCCTTCAGATCTAGCCTCAGTTCATCCAGTCTTCCATGTTTCTTTGCTTAAGAAGTGCATAGGTAACCCATCATTCGTAGTCCCTATTCAAACTTTTGATGTTCAGAACAACCTCTCCTATGAGGAAATTCCAATCAAGTAGACTGAGGAACAAAAAAGTTCCTCTAGTCAAGGTTCTTTAGCGAAATTAGTTTGTTGAGGGAGCTACTTCGGAAGCAGAGGCAGACATGCGATCCAAGTATCCCCACCTATTCTCTGCCAGTCCAGATCAAGCTCAAGGTAATAGTTCTCCTTAAGCTTATGCAGCTTCAGGTTCAGTATTCAGTACAAACTTGGTATTAAGTTTCATGCTCATGTTCCCATTATAAACTTGGTACCAACTACCTTTGCATATTCAGTCATGCATATATGTATCAGTTCAGTTATATAATCATGCATCATATATGCATTCTCATTGCGAGAACTTCAGTTATCAGAAACCTCCATCATGCATTCATAAAGAAGTTACACATGCATCAGATATGCATGTCAAGTATGATATATTTAGTTTATTAGTCATCTCAGTCATGAGATCATGTTTCAATCATTCATGTTCAGTTCATGTTTAGCTTATTGTCTCCCCTCTTAGTCAGTCTCATTCGAAGACGAATGGTCCCAAGGGGGAAATATTGTAAGACCCCGCAAAACTTTGCGTTTAAAAACAGCTCGTTTAACTCCTTGAAGCTCAATAGAGGGCCCAACACTTAGAAAATTTCAGCTTAGTGTTCAATACATAGTCTCATTTTAGACCTCCGAATTTTGGGAATTTATTTGATACCCTTCCCAACCTCCGATTTTTTATTTTCAAATTGCGTTGTGATGGGGAAAGATCATAGTACATCTCGGGTGAGTTTTGAAATTTTTAAGATAGCGTAAGGGAATGTTTGGGTGCCTAAACCACTAGCAAAATGCGATAGGCCCACGTCACCCAGGCTAGAGCACCGCTCTAGGTAGGGCGCCGCCCTTGGTTGAGAACCTCTATTGCAAGGCGTCACCCAGGGTAGTCCCCCGGGCTAGGCAAGGCGCCGCCCTATGGATCGCCCTAGGCCAAAAATCTGCATTCCACCTCCGTGTTTTAAAGGGCATTTTGGTCCTTTTCCACCCATATATAAGCTTCCTAACACGAGATTCATCCCCAATTGAAGCAAAATATACTCCTTTTCATCAATTTCTCTCAAAAACAAGAATAAGGGTTTCAATTTGAAGACCCAAGTCCAAGAGATTACACCGTAGATCGTTAAGGAACTTTCATTAAGGTATGGATTGTGTTGATTCATGGACTCCGTTCATCTATGAAGCTCAAGAACCCTATTTTAAACTATATATCATGATATTCATGTTGTGACTTGATTGTTGATCATGCTTATGTGTTGAATGATTCTAAGATGGAATCTTTATGTGTTTCTATGAAACTGGGATGCCATGTTAGTAGAGATATATGAATTTTGGGTGGTTTGAATTGTTAAATTGATGAATACACCTATGCCATAAAGTGTGCATGCAAGGTGTTTGATAAAATGCCTAGGAGACTAGAATTCATGTTTTTATGACCCAATAGTACCTAAATAACAAGTCTATGCTATCCCTTATGATCCCACATGAATTCCGTGCTATTGTTACCTGTTGTTGTTGTGATATGGAATGTTCATGACATTGGAGTTATTCAAGTAGTTACATGTTATATGCATCCCCTTTCATGCATAAGATGTTGAGAACAATGTATAGTATGAAATCCCCTACTTATGGCATCATGAATTGTGAACTTTGTTCCTATGATTAAGAAGTGTCATGTGGTATCAGTTTTCTTCCATCGAGTCCTGGGGATACTCGTACCTGAAAAATATAGTTGTGTGCCTAGAGCCTGTGTCATGTTTTCAAGATATCTTCAGTCAAGCCAGGTTCAATAGAACTCAGTCAGTCAAGTGACTCAGAAAATCTCATGATCTCGATCAGTTATAAGACATTAGTAGTATTTAATCAGTTAACGGAAATTCAGTAAACTTAGTCCATGTGTGGTTTAGAAATTGTGTTTAGAGTCTTTTCAGATGCGATTAAAAATTAGCACTGAGCGAAACCAAGGATGGGAACTCACCTGCCAGTTTATGGTGTGATTCTTAGAAGCAATCCTTATGTTCCAGAACTACATAGCCAGCATAGGTTGAGACATCTAACCTATCAGTTTAGGGTCGATGAGGTGGCTTAACCTGTCGATTTAGGGTTCCCACCGTTCTCATTTTGAGTACCTGCCCAGTATAGGGTCTTCACAGCTTATCCTTACCAGTGACGCGGTATTGACACCCTTTTAATTGTGGTTACAGATTGGACCCCAACTTAGCTACAATAGTGTATTTGGGGCATGTCGGTTAGATGACTACTTCCCACAGTTTTAATATCAGTATCGGTAAAAGAACTCAGATAGTTCTTCAGAATATCAGGACTGTCAGATATAGTCAATTCAATTACAATATAAAACTCAGATAGTTCCATCAGGTTTATGACTGTCAGACACAGTCACCCATGTTATCAGTTATATCAGTCACGTTAGTTATCAGTAAACACATGTTATCAGAACTCATACTCAGCTAGCATGTTATCACGACTTCAGTTATAGTTACTATGTATTCATGCATGTATTCTCATGTTCATATTAGACAGTCAGTTAGTAATAATCATGCATATTCACATGCATGCTCAGTACATTCAATCGTACTGACGCATTTGCGCTATTGTGTTTTCTTTTTATTTTACACCATAGGTTCAAAGACGTGAGTTCCAGATCAGCAGTAGCATTTCAGTATTCAGTAGTGAGTCTTCATTCTTCAAGGACACAATTAGTACTTATTATTTCAGTTCAGTTCTGCTAGACGGAGTTAGTTGGGGACATTTTCCATCAACTCTTTCTTCAGATTATTCAGTTATAGAGGCTTTCTAGACTATCATGTTTTAGACTTCAGTATTTTTAGTTTTGTTTTGGGTATCATATTACCCCACACAGATATGTTATTATTCAGATTATGTTCAGTATTGAACCTTATAGCCTTTCAGTACATGTTTCTGCATTTTTATGTTATATTATGCAGTGTACAGGTACAGATATCATTCATGGGTTAGCTTGTGGTCCTTCGGTCTCATGAGTACCGTGTAGCATTTCGGGCATCAGGCTCGGGGCGTTACACCTATCTAGAAAAGGAGTTGAGAAGACATTGTCAATACCCAACCCATTCTCATGATGTAGACAATATTTAGTAAACAAGGATAAGACTTAAGGTGAAAAGTCTTTTAATGATTATCTAAATTTGGCAGATTTGACCAAATAGTTTAATCTATAGGATTGAACGCTTAGAAGTCACCTATGTGAGGGCGAAGTGGAAGCCGTTTCAAAGAGAATGTTAGTAAAGGCCTATTCTCTAAGCGCTCATGAAACCAGGACATGTTCATGGCTGAAAAGAATAAAACCATGAGACCATAAATAGTAAAAGGTTGGTTGAGTGACATTTGTTGTCTAGGTGTACATTTAAAGCTTGACGGTTCAAAGATATCAAATCTACCGATTGACCGAGTGCATCTGATGCATGTTCACTATGAAAAGTTCAAAGGGAAACCTACTTATCCAGATGCAATTAGCCTTTGCTAAATGATCACATACTTGTCCATAAATTTCTACAAAAGATAGTCATTGTCCATTCATGTGGGGTATTTTTTAGTTCAATGTGTGTGTGTGTGAATGGAAAATGGAGGAAAAAATGGTGGAGGGAAAGAGATATACCAATTTAGAAAGTGTAATCTAAAAATGGAAAGTTCACTAATTCTCCCACATTGGTGGGAGAAGGGAACTCTAGACTGTTTTTAATGAGAAACACTAACTCCGTATGAATAGTAAGGCAAGAACAAGGTGGTGCCTCGTGCCGTCGTCGTCGTCGCTTGGTCGGCTCGACTTCAGATTTGAATTTGAATTTGGATTTATCAAATGATCGATTGATGAGATCTAATTTTTTAGACAAATTTTATTTGAAACTTGTTTACAAGTGAAATTTTTTTGATCCAAAAGCTGATATAATTATTTTTTCTCCAAGTGTGTACGCAATTTTGACGCCATGCAAACGTACACACAACGCATCACGAAGGGATGCGACCCTTCAAGGAAAAAGGTACACTGTTTCATGCTGCATGGTGACCTGCAGGCGCAGACGCAGATACACGACCTGTGGGCGCAAATATAGCGCAAAAGATACTGGAATTTGCCAAACGTCACCTGCGGCCTCAGATCAGGTGCAGGTCCAGCACAGACTGGGCGCAGAGACATGACTGCTACTTAAAAGGTGCCTTTCTTTTGAACCAATGCATCCTTTCTAAAAGGACACATTAAAGGCTATAAATACCTGATATATTCCTCAGTTATTGGCATCATTTTTTACAGCAAAAACACTCTTCTTCTATACAAAAACTCTGTGTGATCATTAAGTTGTTAAGTGAGTTCGTTAAATCCAACAATTTGAGGTACCACTATTGTTTGTATTGAAGACCATTTTATCCTGGGAGAAAAATTCCATAACCTCGGGTACAGTGAGGAGAATTATTCCTTAAGGACACTCCTTGAAGTCGGGGGACTTGGCCATAAATATTCTGTTTCATCTCATTTCTGAAAGTTAACATACTTCTTGAAGAGATTATTCATAATCTTGTGTTGAAGGTGTTAAGGAACTTCATAAGTGTTCTTGTCTTAGACTTGAACCTGTGTTGAATTTATTGTTGCATGTATATACAAATTCTTGTACTCGAAAACGTTGTAAATAACAAGTATAACTTCAAAAGAAGATAACATCAAATTCTACATATTTTTTTTCTTCTATATATAACAAGATATTGTTATAGATAACACATTGTGTAACGTAACATGAAATCAATTCCAAGAAAAAAAAGGAAAAAACTTGGCCGTTATAGAAAATATTGCTATACAAGATAACTTTTATAAGGAGATCTGATTGTACAATCACTACAAAGAAGTTCTGAGAATCACGAAGGAAGATTCAAGCTCATATCGAGTTGGGACGACAATTGAACTCTGTGAGATTGAATCTCCAATTGTTCCTCATTAGCTCATTGGTAAAGAGGTCGAGTATAAATCGACTGGTAGTAGATTCGAATCCTAATTAGAGAGATTTTATTAACTTTGAATATAGATGCGTATGAGTAGCACATTCTAATAGTCCAGTTTGATTAACTTTGAATAAACAACTCCAAAATTCCATGCTTTTGCAGCCACACTCCATCCAAACATTTGAATCTTTAATTTCAATATAAATTCCCCATAAATAATCATCAATTAATAAATCAATCTAGCTTAACAACAATTTTCAATTTTTTTTTACTCAATAAATCTAACTTTCATTGAAGGGGATTCATCACTTATCATATCTTCATTTAAATAAATATTTGGCGAAGGGGTTCTCCACCCACTATTACATGATCACTATTCATAAATAGGAGTATATGTTTATTGTAATATTTTTATATGACCATACTTGTTCTTAGAGAACTTTTTGGATTTATTGGATTTTGGTGTGGAATGTTTGAAGATATTTCTTAATTTGTACATCAAAAGTGTGATTGTTAAGCTTGGATTTTTTTGGATCCTTTAGAGGTTGTATCATGCAGCCAAGCAAAAAGAACAAGAATTTAAAGCAAGTTTTACTTAAAGAACAGTAGAACAACAACAACAACATATATACCCATTGTAATCCCATAAGCAGAGTCTAGAGAAGATAGCATGTACGCAGCCTTGCCCCTATCTCGAAAGGGTAGAGAGAATGTTTTGAATAGACCCTCGGCTCAAGTAAATCCACGTAGCAAAGTAGACAGACTATCTGCTTCAACCCATCTCAAAGCAATTAGAATATCCAAGTGAAAAAAGTTAGGAAAAAATGGCAAAAAGGCCAACAAATGGTAAACCAACTGCCCAAATACAAGGAGTCGAGAACCAGAAGCTGAGTCTTCGCAAAGCTTGTGACATTGAAGCTCGTTACAAATCCATAGGCTCATTAAAACGTAATTTTTTTGGGTAATCGTAGTGTCTGAGTCAGCTTACACATACCTCGACTAACTTCACAAAGCATGTGCACCGCCCACCAACACATAACGCTATCCATCAAGACATGGGCAGATGAAGAGAAATAGCCTAATGTTTTTACATCTTGAGTAATTCAAACAAAAACATTAACATCTAATACAGAAGGCTGATAATTTTTTACTATTGAAATTGAGAAATAAGTAGAGAACCAAAAAAGGTAAATGATAAGTCACATCATAGAAGATAAAAAAAACTTAAAATGAGAAACAAAAAAACTACTCGTGTTTAGTCATCAGTACATGAAACAAAGGTTCATGTATATTCTCTACCATTTGCATCTTGATCAATAAAGAGGCTTAAACATATATTCAAGAACCAAATTACCATTTGCATCTTGATCAATAAAGAGGCTAAAACATATATTCAAGAACCAAATTTCAATAACAGTAAAAACAACCTTGTAACATTTGGCGTAAACATATACAAGCTTCAACAGCCAAAACTAATCAATCCATCATACATAACAATCATTTGAAACAAAAACAACCATGAGATTTCTTTTGTGTGTCGATGGCTTCCAACATGAGTACGACCTCCTGCATCTCTGGCCTCTTTTTTGGGTCATCGTCCCAACATTGCTTCATTATATTGGCCAGAGCACTCGGGCAAGTGTTTGGTATTTCAGGCCTTCGACTCTTGTACATAGCTGAACAGGCATGAGGACTTTGTCCACTATACAGAATTGAACAAGAATATATCTCCCACAAACAAATTCCTAAATCACATTTATGATCATATGGTAGACCAATAAGCACCACCGGAGCCATGTAACCTATGGTGCCAGTTTCGACACTCATGTTAGTGGGACATGAAGCCTCAACTCGAGAAACTCCAAAGTCTATTATTTTCACCCTTCCTTCCTTGTCAAGAACTAGATTTGTAGTCTTTACATCTCTGTGAACAACTTTCTTGGAATGAAGGTAACTCAACCCTCTTGCGACATCCAATGCTAGTTTAGTAACGGCCTTCAGTGATAACCTTTTCCCGAGAATACTGTTTTTCAAGAGATGTGATCTTAGCGTGCCTCCAGAGACATATTCAACCACTATGCAGTATCCAGCTTGATGTTTTTCCCAAGAGTGATTTCTCGCGACAAAATTCCACTTCCATCATCTACCGCTCGTAGATACTTCGGGCAATTTCTTCGAAGCTCTGATTAACTTTGGGACGTTTGGGTGATCAAGCTTTTTCCATATAGAGACTTCTTGAGCGAAAGCCTTTGTTAGTGTTGCCCTTCCCTTCTCATCGTTCAGATCAAGTATTTTAACCGCAACTTGTTTTCCGTCATAGACACCCTTGTAAACTGATCTGTACGCCCCTTCAGCAATAAAGTTGTTGATTTTAAGCTTCTTGAGATCCAACTCTCATTCTTGGACGACCTTTGTGACTTCAACCTTTGAGCACTCTTCAAATTCTTTTTTATTATTTTGGCCAAAAATTCGAGCTAAATGCTCATCAAGTTGCTCGTCCATTCGTCTCAAATCAATCTCTATTTTAATTTGATTTTTCGCCATAACAACACAATTGATTGATCCAAAACCTAGACCTCACTCACTCACACGTAGCAGTAATATATATATATAATCCTTTTTTGAAATAGGTGAGTGAATAACCAATTCAATATACTTTTCTATATTTATAGGTGTACATAGAAAGGAAAACCTAAAGTGGAAAGGATTGAGAAAAGGGAAAGAGGCGTACACTGTTTCCCTTTTTTTTCAATTGTTGGATTAACATTTCAAATTAGGATTAGGAAATCAAATTCATTTACGATTGTTTCTCCTAATTCATATTATAGTAGATTTTGTAGTCCTAATTTAATTTAGTAACTTGTTTAATTCCATCATGCACAATCCGTTGTCACATACTAGAAGTAACAAGTTTTATACAGACTAACTAGAAGGGAAAGTAAGATGCACGAACAAAAAAATCGTTAATTCTCAAGAAATGTCGTCTAGTCGGAATTTAACTCGCCGATAAGGAATTTCTAACTGATTAAGACACATACCCCAAAAATTAATTGCTAATTTTTTATATAAAATTTCGACAAAAATTTGGTGGATTATCCGTTCAGTAAATTTTACCGACGAGTTAAATTTCAATGAAATATATTGAAAATTAATTAATTTATTTTTGTGGTAATGGTAGAACATAAATTAAACGAAGGCAGTATAAATTAGAAATTTGTATCCATAGGATGACGATTGATTATTGGACTTGGAAGAGGAAAAGGAAAATAAGTAAGCTCAATCGATATTCTTGAATTTGTTTGTTAATCATTGTCCTTCATTTTGAACATATTGATTTGAGGTAAGTACAGAAGCGGTAGAGTCGGAAATCTACAAAAATTAGATTCCAAAGACGTATGAAGTGATATATTACTTGAAATTTAAACTTATAGTCTAAAATAATTCATTTTGGAATCAGTTATTTCAGAATTAAGACCGTTGGATCTTAAGTTGAAATCATGAGTTTAAAATTTGCTAAATTTTAAATAATTATGAAAATTAATTATATACATGGTCTTGAACAATCGTTAATATGAACTACTACTATATAGCTTTTGAGGTTTGAGGCTGAGCTAGACAAGATTTATTTCTCATCAAGGTATTAGAACCAAATTAATCCATCCTAATTCTTTATTGTATGCGTTCCAAATGTCTAGTCCTAAACATGCTACGCCATTGTGAAATGGAGTTGTTAGCAATTGAGTCTATTTGAACTAGCACAACAGTACCATATGCAGTTCGATATATCCTAGACACTATCCCAATATGAAATAAAATTGACAATGAGATCGTCGAGTGAGAAAGAGTTTAGATCGCCAGCTAAACACAAAAACTTCATTCTCAACTTTTTGAGACAAGATATCATTTTTTTTTATAACTGTGGTGTCTGGACCAGCTTGCGCGCACCTCGATTAATTTCACGGGATATCTGCCACCTCCTTCCAGTAACAAGTACCAGGTAACTCTGTCCACCAAGGCTAGAACTTATTGAGACGAGATATTTCTCTCTTAACTTCTTTGAATGAATGAATGAATATCATACAGTATAATCAAGGAAAATCCTCAATTGTAGAGGATGATAGAACATGATACATGAGAATGTCTGTTGGCTAATTGATCCTCTTGAATGACAGTGATGTCCAGACCAGTTTTGGTGTACCTCGACTATTTCATCGGGTACATGTTTATCTCCCACCAGAATAGGCATAGAATAACTCTTTCTACCAAGCTCTCAATAAGGTTAAAAGAACTACCAAATGCCTAGAATCAAAATATGGACTTAGTAAATGATAATCAAGAACTCTGAGCCAGAATACACATAGAATCACATTGCTTCTCATAGAACATCCGTAGAATATGGGGGTGGGATATGAAAATAAGACAAGTAGAGGTTTCAATTAGGTTATTTGGACTGGTTAGAATGAAGTTTCACTTGATTCGTGGGTCTTTCGGAACCTCTACCTTCACTGGGTATGTTGTTGTTGGCCTAGCTAAGATGAATACCATTGACAGAATCAAGTAGGGTCAGTTAAAGAATTCAATTTCTTTATCAGGAAATATAAACAAAGACGATACAAGATCTTGTATTCTTACCTTGAGCTCTCACTGCAGACGCGCATTTCGCCAACACAATTTACAGACAAAAAAAAGAAGACGTGATGCACGTCCCTCCAACTCCGAGATGGCAATTCCCAAAACTAGACTCTCCCCTACTTAAAAGTTCAACCAGACAAGTTTGATGTATCCTCATAATAAGGAAACAGATACAACAACTCTGAATGAAGAGATAAGAGGTCCCTATGGAGAATGTAGTCAATACGCCATTAGTCCAATCCTTTGTAGAAAGAGATGTCTAATATCAATATGTTTAGTTCTTTTATGTTGAAAAGGATTCTTAGCAATATTAATGACACTTGTATTGTCACAGAAAATAGGAACACATCTAACATCTACACCAAAATTTGTGAGTTGTTGTTTAATCCATAACAACTGAGCACAACAAGATCCTGAAGCAACATATTTAGCCTCAGCAGTAGACAAGGCTACTGAGTTTTATTTCTTAGTAGACCAGGTAATTAAACATGATTCAAGGAAGTGTGCCATGTTTGTGGTGCTCTTCCTGTCCACCTAGTATCCTGCATAGTCAGTATCAGAGTATCCTACCAAGTTAAAATTACTACGTTTTGGATACCATAGGCTAAGATCACTAGTTCCTTTGAGATATCTAAAGATTCTCTTTACAGATTTTAAATGAGATTCTTTAGGATTTGCTTGAAACCTTGCACATAGTCCCACACTGAACACAATATTAGGTCTTCTTGTTGTGAGATACAGTAATGATCCTATCATTCCTCTGTATAGCTTTTGCTCCACATCAGGACCTATTTCATCCAAATCAAGTTTTGTGGCAGTGGCTATTGGAGTGCTGATCTCTTTTACCTCTTCCATGGAAAATATTTTTAGAAGTTCCTTAACATACTTCTGTTGATGAATCATGGTTCCAGATGTTGTTTGTTTAATTTGCAATCCAAGGAAGTAATTCAGCTCCCCTATCATACTCATCTCAAATTCACAACTCATGAGTTTGGCAAAGTCATGTGAAAGTTCATGTTTGTGGAGCCAAAAATAATGTCATCAACATAGACCTACACAACCAACAGATCTTTTTCATTAGTTTTTAAGAAGAGAGTGTTGTCAATTTTACCTCTAGTATGACCATGTTTTAGTAGAAACTTTGACAATCTCTCATACCAAGTTCTTGGAGCTTGTTTTAATCCATACAAAGCCTTGTCCAGTCTATACACATGATCAGGAAACACCTTGCTTTCAAATCCAGGAGGTTGTTTAACATACACCCCCTCTTTGAGAATGTCATTTATGAATGTACTCTTAACATCTATTTGATAGAGAATGAATTCCATATAGGCAGCAAAAGCAACTAGTAATCTAATTGTTTCAATTCTGGCTATAGGAGCATAATTCTCATCAAAATCTATGCCTTCTTCTTGATTGTATCCTTGGACCACCAATCTTACCTTGTTCCTTGTAACTGTTCCATGCTCATCAACTTTATTTCTATACATCCACTTAGTCCCAATTATTGTCCTGTCTTTTGGGAGAGGAACTAAGTGTCATACTTTGCTTCTCTCAAACTATTTCTCTTCCTACATGTCTATAATCAATAAGCATCAAGCAATGCTACAGTAACTTTCTTTGTCTCAATTTCTGATAGGAATGCTTTGAAAGAACACATGCTTCTCAATCCAGACCTTGTTGTGATCCCAGAAGTGAGATCAGTGAGAACATTCTCAATAGGATGTGATCATTTATACTTGTAACCTTTTGGAACCAAACCTAGTGAGCTACTAGGATCACTGCAGTTGGTGGCTCAGTTCCCTCTGTCACTGTGCCTTCAAAATCAGTTCCCCCTGTCAAGGTGCCTCCATGTTTGGTAACTCCATTTGATGAACCAGGTTGTGTAACCTGTTCCCCAGAGTCACTTTCTTCCTGCAGGTAAGTCTTAGCACAAGATTCATCAAAAACTACATGCATACTTTCTTCAACACAATTTGTTCTGTTGTTTAGAACCCTATAAGCCTTACTATAATGTGACTAACCTAAGAATATTCCCTCATCACTTTTAACATCAAATTTTCCCAATTTATCATTTCCATTATTATGAATGAAACATTTACAACCAAAAGTTCTAACATGAGAAATGTTTGGCTTTCTTCCTTTAAGTAATTCATAGGGAGTCTTCTCTAGAATAGGTCTGATCATGCATCTATTTATGATATATGTTGCGGTACTAATTTCTTTAAGCCAAAGATTTTTAGCAAGACTTCCTGCAAGCATCATTGTTCTAGCCATATCTTCCAAGGTTCTATTCTTCCTTTCTACCACTCCATTTTGTTGTGGTGTTCTGGGAGAAGAGAAGTTATGATCTATAATATTTGTGGAACAAAATTCTAAAAATTTTACATTTTCAAATTCTGTACCGTGGTCAGATCTTATGAAAACTAGAGAAGTGCCCAGTATCTTTTCAATCTTTTTGATGAATATGTTAAATACATCAAAGGCATCTTCTTTAGAAGATAGAAACAATGTTCAGGTAAATCTGGAATAATCATCAACAATCATAAAAAATACCTTTTTCCACCTCGGCTTTGAAGTCTCATTGGCCCACACAAATCCATATGGACCAGGTCGAGGAACCTGGTAGTGCTGACATGGTTCTTTGACTTAAAAGAGTATTTTACCTGCTTCCCCCTTATATAGTCACTACATACCTTTTCTTCCTTAAACTTGGTCTTGGGTAAACCCAATACCATATCTTTGGAAGAAAGTGTGTGTAATACCCCGTACCTTTTCCTAGCTTGAAATCATCTCAAGAATGCTAAAAACTTACTTGGAAATATGAATTAATTTTGTACACGTGGTATTTTCAAGATTTTTACTTTTAGTCACGTGGGAAATCGAATAAGCTTTCCATCGATACCAATTTCATCAAAATTTGGTATCGAACGAGGAAGTTATGACCGTTTTACAGAAGCCAGTCAGAACCGCCTAGGTGCGACGGTGAAGGCCGACGGACCATTGGACTAGCGATGGACCGTCTCACCCCACCATCGCATTGAAGAAGTGAGTCCACTCTCTGGATGAGTATGACAGAGAGGTCCGACGGACCATCGAGCTAGTGACGAACCGTCGCACCAAGGCAGTAAGCTCCAGTTCTGGTCCCAGTGCGACGGTCAGTCCGACGGACCGTCGACCCAGCGACGGAACGTCTCACCCCACCGTCGCATGTCCCATTTAGTTATTTTTAAGTCACTTTTAATAAGGGCTTTTTGGTCTTTTACCACCCGTTTATATACCCAGCTATATCTGACCTCAGCATATTTGTTCATTATTATTTCACAATAACAAAATTAGGGTTTTATCTCTAAGATTAATACCCAAGAATAAAATCCAAATATTCTTCAAGAACTAAGAGATTCCAATCCTTCAAGTTTAAGTTCAAGAAACTCATTACCAGGTATGCATAGTGTTAATTCATGAACTCCTTTCGTCTATGAAGCCCAAGAATCTCCTTTCTAAGTTCAAGTTTATGAATTTTCTTTATGAATTTCATGTTGGGTTGCTCTTGTTCATGTTGATAATGAGTAATTGAATTCTATTCCATGTTAGATGATAAGTTTTATATCAAATTGATTAATATAGATGTAGATTTATGAGAACCTATGATCAAACCCTTGAATGATGAAATTAGAACTGAATCATGATGTTTAAATTATTGTATAATGTTGCCTACACATACTATGCTTACCAGTTTGATTAAATGCCTATGAAGGAAAAGTGCCCAACTAGTATGATATTATGAAATCCCCAGGTATGTACAAGTTTATGCATATCACATGTTTGATGAAATGCTTCAATAAATGAATTTTGGATTATGATGTTAGTCATGTGTTCAAGTAAGTCATGCTTTGTCAGTTTCCTTCTATTGAGTCCTGGGGGTACTTGTACCCGAAATATTAGTTGTGTGCCTAGAGCCATGTCATGTTTTCACGATACTCTCAGTCAAGCCATGATCCTTAGGCTTCATACAATATTATGACTCAGGAAATCTCAATAATCTCATGAACTTAGTCAGTTGTTAGATATCAGTAGTATTTTATCAGTCAACGGGATTCAGTAAATCAGTCCATGTTTAGTTCAGTAAATCATGTTCATTGTCTATTCAGATGGAAGTAGAAATTAGCACCGAGTGAACCTAAGGATGAAAACTCACCTGCTAGTAGAGGGTGTGATTCTTAGAAGAAATCCTTTCCTTTCAGAACTACGTAGCCAGCGTAGGTTGAGACATCATACCTGCTAGTCGAGGGTAGATGGGGTGGCTTCACCTGCTAGTTGATGGTTCCCACCATTCTTATTAGAGTAACCTCCTAGTTGAGGGTCATTCATATGTTGTCCTTACCGGTGGCACGGTATTGACACCCTTCCAATCAGGGCACGGATTGGACCCCGCTCAGCTATTATAGCATGTTTGGGGCGTGTCACTTAGATGACTACCTCCCATAATTTCAGTATCAGCATCAGTCAAGAACTCAACTAGTTCATCAGATTTCAGGACTGTCAGATACAGTCAACTCAGATACAGTACAAAACTCAGCTAGTTCCATTAGATTCAGGCTTGTCAGATACAGTCACTCATGTTATCAGTTATATCAGTTATCAGTCTGTCATGTTATTAGTACTCAGATTCAGTAATCATGTTATCACGGTATCAGTGTCAGTTATTAGGTCTCATGCATGTATTCTCACGCTCATGTTAGTCAATCTGTTATTATTATTGCTCATGCATATGAACCCCATGCATTCAGCTTACCTCACATGCATACCAGTACATTCAATCGTACTGATGCATTTGCGCTATGGTGTTTTATACCATAGGTTTAGAGACACGAGCTCCAGAGTATCAGTAGCATTCCAGTCTCAGCAGTCAGAGTTAGAAGTGAGTCCTTATCTTCTGAGGATATGATCATTACTTCATTATGCCATTAATTAATTTATTAGTTGGAGTTAGTCAGGGACATGTCCCATTAATGACTTATTCAGAAAGTCATATTTTAGAGGCTTTCTAGACTACGGTATGTTCAGACAGTTTATTTCAGTTTTTTTTTGGGTATTTCATACCCCACCCAGATGTTATATTTGTATCAGATATTATGTCGCAGTTTTGAACCTTATGGCCTTTCAGTTCATGTTTTCGTATTTTATGGTATATTATGCAGTATATAGGTACATATATCAGTCATGGGTTAGCTTGTGTCCTTCGGGGTCATGAGCACCGTGTAGCATTCTGGGTACCAAATTCGGGGCGTTACAGTGTGTTTAGCTATTTTAGACTTGCATGTCCAAGTCTCCTGATCCAGAGGAGGGGATCATTTTCTATTGCACTCAAGCAGGTCAACTCTGTTCCTGGCATTGCCATTATGTCAACTTTGCACATATTTCTGTATCTCCTTACAGTGAGCACAATCTCTTTGGTGTCCATTCTCTTGACTTTGACTCATACGGAAGTAAAAACAACTTTAGTATCTTTATCACATAGTTGTGATATGCTGAGCAGGTTGTGCTTCAATCCTTCCACAAGATAGATATCTTCAAATGCACTTGATTCAGATGTGCCAATTTTTCCAACTCCAGTAATGATACCCTTTTTGCCATCACCAAAAAAAACTCCTCCTCCATTCATTTTGGAGAGTGAAAGGAACTTTTTCTTATCACCAGTCATGTGTCTTGAGCAAGCACTATCCAGGTACCAATGCTTTTTGCTTTTTGCTTTCTTTCACCTTCTCCTGCAAGAAATCAATGGTTAGACTTAGGAACCCAGACAATCTTGGGTCCTGTTTTATGATTAGACAATCTTAGGTCCTGTTTTATGAGTAAATGAATGAATTAAATTTCTTCTAGTCCATGCAGGAAACATGTAATGTGACCTGTTTCTCTGACCAAAATCAATTATTTTCTTCTTGGTCTGAAAAAATTTATTAGCCAGGTTTTGAATGCTAGATCTGCTTTTGGCAACCACAGGACATTCAGTAGTTGGATGTCCAAGATTACCACATATATAGCATAAATCTTGAGGATCATCAAGACTTTTTTGGAAACCCAAACCTTCTTTTTCACTGTGATTTCTTTCACATAACTTGTGAACAATTCTTGAAGAATTTGTCCACCTGTTTCCTCTTTCAAGATCGAGTTTCAGTTTAGAGACTTCTTGACTCAGTTTATTTACCATGTATGTTGCATCATTACATTCTTGTTTGTACTTGACTAATTCAAGTTCAGCACTTTCTTGTTCTTTACTCATGACCTTTCTTTCATTTTCAATGAGTGTCAATTTTAGGACTTCATACTTTAGATCATTGTTTGAAGAATCAAGCTGTGCAACCTATTTCTTGAGAGTATAGTTTTCTTCTTCAACTGTATTCTTGCAAGATTTTAAATCAATGAGATCAAATTTAAGACTTGCAAGACTGTTGAACAACTCATCCCTATCAGAAGTTAATTCTTGGAAATCATCAATTAGTGCACTCATCAAGGAAACAAGTTTTGCTTTAGAAAATAAATGCAATTTTTCTTAAAGTTCAAGTATACTTACCTCAAGAGCATCATCTTCTTCCTCTAAGTCTGAATCTCCTAAGGCCATGAATGTTGTTTCAGC
Source organism: Capsicum pubescens (assembly GCA_030864215.1). Taxonomy (NCBI): domain Eukaryota; kingdom Viridiplantae; phylum Streptophyta; class Magnoliopsida; order Solanales; family Solanaceae; genus Capsicum; species Capsicum pubescens. Next base: position 294,668,777 of record CM061549.1, read on the forward strand.
AATTTCATCATCATTTGAATCAGATCCCCAAGCTTTTGCCATAGCATATTCTTTCTTCTTTTTGGCTTTTTCTTTCAATTCTTTTTTATCCCTTTCCTTTCTCCATTCTATTTCGCAAACAGGACAATCCCTGATCTGATCAGTATTACCATACCTCCCTAATAGCAGTCACTTTGATATTTCATTTTGATTTTAGTAGTATCCTCAACACCTTCCCAACTTGTTGCTCAACAGCGATGACTTTTCCCAAGGAAGTCAAATCATTTGTCAAAGCAGTAATCCTTGTCATCATTTCATTCAAGGATTCATTCTCCTTCATCTTAAAGGCTTCATATTCAGTAAAAAGAAGAGCAATCCTGAATTTTCTTACCTGAGAGGTACCCTCATGTGTATTGACCAAGGCATCCCAGATTTTCTTAGCAGTGGTACAATTTAACACTCTGTTGTACTCAGTCGGTCCTAGTCCACAGACTAAGATGTTCTTAGCTTTAGCATTTTTCTTTAATATCACTAAGTCATCAGCAGTAAATTCACTTCTTACCTTTTTGACATGTTCACCATCAACCATCTTCATTGGAATAGTGGGACCATCAGTGATCCTATGCCATAATACATAGTCTTTTCCTTGAATGAACATTTCCATCCTAGCTTTTCACCAGATAAAATGGGAATCATCAAAGAGTGGAGTTCTAATAGTTGACTGACCTTCACTGTGACCAGTAGGAGGTGCGAAATTCATCATAGTGATCTTTTCTTAGGTACATACCTTATTTAAGACAACCTCTCTCTGATACCACTTGTTAGAGTGTGTACCCTACTGATTTTAATATTTTTCTCTAATAGTAGCATATTAGTGGAACAAGTAAGCTAACGTGGTTCACTGAATTTATAGATGAACACAGTAGTTTTACATGGAAAACACCCGGCTCAAGAAAGGTGTAAAAAACTACGATCTGTACCTCTACAGGATTTAACTCCAACATAACTATTACTCTTGACCCTCAACAATCAATAAATTACAAGACTTCTTGTAAACTAGGAATTAAAACTTCTAACTCCTATTTCTACAATAACACCAATCTTCCCAAGATAAGTGTTCTTAAGTCTTCGAGTTTTCTAACTTGAAGGCACAACTCCTAACTCAATTTATATTTTACTAAGACTAGAACAAAGACTCATTACAACTCAAAGAACCAACCTATTACAAAAAGTCTACGACTTGCTAAGTAAAGGACCAGGTTCTTCTACAAGTTAGTTAACTGATTTGCTGATTGATGCTTTTCTTGTCAGTGAACGAGTGAAACACTTGAAGGTTGTTTGTTATATTTAAGCCAACTCCTGATTGAGTCCTTTAGATGATGTACTCTTTTATCTTCAATTGGACTCCCAGGTAGTTTCACTCCTTGGCTGAATAGAACTCTTCTACTTTATATCCTAGTCTGGCGGGACTCCTTGATCAACTCAATCTCTAAGTGGTGTATTTATCTTCTCCTCAACTTCTTTGGTGTATGTGATAAGTATTGAGATCATATTTGTATTTCCTTGCTTATCCACTCCTATTTTTACGCATTGTCAGTCTTGCATCAGCTTCGATATGCTTCACAAGTGAGGACTTGTATGACTAACATGTTTCACAGACATATGTCAATCATCAAAACTTCTTTGCTATAACAACATCAAAATCTAAACATTGTTGATAATATTTTTACTTTATTGATAATTTCACTTTGAAGAGAACCTAGTTCATGTTTCAAATTTGAAAAACACATTTTGAAGCGGCTAAATGATATTTGGGATCATTGATCAAGCCTTCATATTTCTTAAATCAGGTAATATCATTCTAACTTCTTATATTATTTTTAAATTTGATATTTTTTTATTTGATAGTGCACATTGTGTTTAAACTATTGTCAGAATTCAATATGTTAACTAGAAAATAAAAATTCGTTATTCAAAAGGCTAGAAAATAGATTTTACATAAAAACGGATGTAATTTTTGTTGTTGTCGTTGAGTTTAAGGCCTCCCATTTAACTTTCGTCTTAGGCCACTAATGTGCTTGAGCCTCCCCTGATAGTAGTATATACTATGTACTCTTGAGAATTTTAACCCTCAATCTATCAAAACTATAACATAAATATATAATGCAACTAATTATCATGTTATATTTTTCTTGAATTCCTACTTGCTTCAACATTAAAATTTTTGTTGAACGGACAGAAATAATAGTGAATACACGATTTGAAGTTTAAGGGTTTTTTACTTCGTGCGACTAGTTCATGTGTTTATCTTTTCATATTTGGAATCTTTTAAGGAAAAACCATGTCCTCTAGTGCTCTTAAATGAAATGATTGCTAAGTTTATCTCTCATTACAAGCTCGCACAAAAACAAAAGATTACAATTGAGGATAACTTTTTTCTTTTTCTTTTTGATAATTGTAGTGCACGATAGAGGTGTTGTTTATTGAAAGTCGATTAAACCGATCGAAGTCGATCGTTTTAATATAATCTTATGAGAAGGAAAGTGTAATTTTCTCCGTACTTCCATGAAGGTCATAGTATGCATTAAGCATAATGCAGAATTCAGTCTATAGAGGTTACAAGGTTCGGGAGGCCTTTCACCCTTAATCAAATGTTTGATTTTCTAATCAATGAATTTCATGATTGGAAACCTTTTTTTTAGTGGACCTTGAACACTATGATTATTAGTTTAAGGTCTAATTTACATAGTTGTAACTTTCCAAGATCTTGAAACTTAAACTATTATAATAGTATATACTAGAATTTTAACGGCCGGCCTATTCAAACTTTAACATATATCTATAATGCTATGTACATCTTGGATACGAATTTATTTTCTTGTTTTAATCGTGTCAATTTGAAAGTAGTACTAAAAATGAGAATTACCATATTATATACGGGAGATTAGAGAAACCTTTTGAAATATTAGGAAAAATTAAAATCCAACAAAAGAGAGGAAAAAGAAAGAAAATTTGTAATGAACTATAAGGATATACTAACATATATTAAGAAAGAGCAAGGAATTGTTTATTTTATTTTAATACTTTTATATTGATATAATTAGTTAGTATGGTATTTATTTCACTTTTTATATTATTAAAAATTCAATTTTCCTTTTTTACGCTCATTTTATTTTTGCTCTTTTTTTTTCTTGTAGTTGAATTTTCCTAAATTCAAATTTTTTCCTAGGGTGTTTTTCATTCGTATGGTAGTCCCCCCCCCCTCAAAATATGGTAATTCTTATTTTTAGTATAATATTACATTAATTGGCACTTTTAAAATTAGGAAAAAACTAAGAAATTGGTGACTATATAAGCAATGGAGTTATACTTTTTATGCATACAGCAAATTTGGGTTAAATAACCGATGAGATCGAAACAACGTATTAAGGGTTGTCGCCTACATAACCTACTTCTCATACCAAAAGAGCTAGGTATCAAATCCCTGTAGTTCGAGCCCTTTTGTTAAAGCAGTTCCTGTATCAAGCTAGTAAAGTAGTCTGCTTGAAGGGGGCCCTCCTCACCTCTCCCCCTTCCCCTTATCATAGAACCAAAAACTAACCATGATACAAGGGCCTACCTCCCAGTACGTGAAAACGGAAGTTAAACCCTTTCACTGTCTTACTTTGGCCCCTCTCTAGCCAAATCAAAAAATTGGAACAACCCCCGAGACACCAAATAAATTCCCTAGAACTCACACATATACCATGTCAGCCTCCACCTTCAGATCCTTACTGTCCATCTTTATCAGCCAACTCCCAAGGGATGCAGACGCATTAACATTTTTATATTTGAACCTCGTGGCTGGCGAATTTGTCTAAGAGTAACCCATTAGTGGGGATGTTTCTCCAGGGATTTTAAAACCCTAAGATAGACGTCGTTTGCTGGATTTTGGGGGTTATGGAATTTCCTGGAAAGTGTGAAAGAAGAGTCAGTAGGAATCGTTTGAACTAAATGAAAGAAAGCCAGTGCCAGTTCATTAATGAATGGCAAACCGCTATGGGATACGGTTACAGCATTGGCGGTTCGTGTTTCACGTCTTTCCAGTCCAATCAAAAATGTTTGTTGTATGGCATAGGACTTCTATTCCGATTGTTCAGTTATTCCGCGTTGAAAGAGGCGGTACCGTAGAGGGACTAATCGCTTGCCTGGGTTGAAGGGAGTCGAACCAATCTATCATTCAAGGCAACAGGGTATTAAGAAAATCGGCATGGGGTTCCGTACCTTATATTGTTAAAAGCGACTATAAATTACATATAAGAAGAACACGTCATTTCGGTTAGATAATGGACGACGATAAGCCACCGCCCAGTAGTGTTCTCTGAGATTGATTGCTCCGAGCTGGTAACCGGTAGGTCACAATCTGAATTTCTGAATGAAAAGCGGAAAGTAATAAGTTCAACGGGTAAGAGAATGCGTTTAACAAGCAACTAAGGCAGGATATCATTGTTGTAAACCTCCTTCACTGCATTAGATTAGCGCCCTATTGATCGTGTCTTTGGAGGGTTGGAGAAGCGTTAAATACTCCTTTAGGAAAGAACTCCTTTCCATCTTTACGCCTTACATGCGGCATAAATCTCATAAATCAAAGTAGAGGTCACAAGATGACCTAAAGTCCAGAAAAAACCCATTCTCCCCCGGGAGTGCTTTCGAGAACAAATGCACCGGTTATTGCATCAACATCTTCTACAGATAATTTACCATGAATAGCAAGGAGATTCCACCAAGAACTTCTATTGCTAAAAAAGCTAATTCAAGTGCAGTACTTACTGTAACAAGAACAACGTGAACTCACTCTCAAGCACTTGCAGCGACAATGTGGTATTCTCTTCCACTCAGCCTTTTCCTGATGAAATTTCTAGTGGGGTTTACTATGGTATAGGCGTGAACCATATTTACAAAGAAGCAAACTCTTCGGCAGATTCTATAGCCGGCTCCTCCCTTTCTGGTTTGCATGTCTTTCATTCTGAATTGCCTCCTTTGACTCATTCATGCTTGCATTTAGATAGGTTAGATACTTCTTATATTAGGATAATTATTGTAAAGGATTAGTAAGGGAGTGAAACCCCGATCTAATCTTACACGTGTGAGGAAAGTCCTCTGAATAGAGTCCATTGCATCCCACAATAATCGACGGGCTGCCCTCGTACATTTAGCATAAACCGCTGAAAACTCGAAAGTCTGTCCACTCTGAGTGGGCAGAGCCTTATTACCTTATTAATAGGAGGGATGCAAGGAATTGATGCTACGAATGCCATAGCAAGTGAATCAGAATAAGCCCTAGCCCAACTACTGATTGGAAAGGTTTAAATAAGAGTGTGCCTAGCATCTTTGGCTCTCTCTTATTAGAAGAAGGAAGAGGCGTGACCCCACTCAGCTTGAAGAAGTAGATCTTTCAACTAATCCATACTTTTCCTCTCCAACCAGTTAAGTGGCCCAAGAGCCACCTCAATCTTATTTTGTTTCCGATCCTGCTTCAGATTCTCTTTCAGTTGTGGAAACAAACCCCTATTCCTATCGGTTGAGTATCCCAAGATCCTTAAAGCGTATTATCCTCTCTCCTGTGAAAGAAAGAGGTTGATTCACCCATCTACCCAAAGTAGATCTTTCTTTGTCCCACCTTTCCTTACTGACTTTCCTAGTTTAGATAGCGTATTGAGAATCATGTCAAAATACACCAAGACCTGGTCCCAGGTTCTCTTTCTTCAAGAAAAGGTATCTTTAAACAACCCGGTTCCAAACACACCAAACAAGCAAGTGACTCCCCTTCCTTAGCGTACCCGTCCATTAAGGCGTTCTTCCTTCTTGCGTATGTTCTATAGCTCATAGATCTAAGCCCCAATTCCTTGGTGAAAAGAGTTGTCGCCTTTAAATCATCAAAAAAAGAAAAGAAGGAACCGCTCGAAAAGGACCACACAACAATGGCTCATAACTGGAAAACATAACAACAATGGCTCATAACTGGAAAACATAACAACAATGACTCCTAGATGCAAAAGAATGGCTTCCAACTGAAAATTTCTCTCGATCACTCTCTAAAAGAAATCCATTTCCCCTTTTGCAAAAAGTCAACTTGGACTTCTTTCCTAAGCGGAGATTTGGACTACATGGACCTAAGCAACCCGCCGAAAGGGGCAGCCTTTCATTGTTGGAAACTTTGATTTAGATTAGTAGGATTCTATCTAATCTTTCCTAATTTCGAAATTTCACTCAATCAACATAGTTTCCACACATTCCTTCTCGACCGCCTCTTTTCTAGTCACTTTTGATCAAATCTTTCTTGTGATTTTCTATTCTCTTATGATAAATGGTTTGCTTCATTTAAGTCGTCGTCGCTTAATGCATGTAGGGGGTTGGGGCTTTTCCCCCACAACCCCTTTTAAAGGAGAACCAGAAGAACAACAATAAACTCAAAGCTAATAAAGGAGATCTGCAACTTGAACAAGGTAGACAGGATGTTTCCTACCCCTTTCTATTTCGATTTCTTTGAAAGGTGAAAGAGCAAGAAGCTAGACTGACTTGCTCTTAAATTAAAAGCAGCAAGAGCAGGTAAGTAGGCTTTTCTCCGCAAGAACAATCTTGACTTTCTTTATACTTTATAATATAAGGCCCTTTAAATGATCGTAAATGGCTTGAAATGTAACGACCAATGAGAGAGGGGTTTTTAGAAAAGAAAGCGTGCCAATCCGGAAAACAAAGAAAAAACAACGGCTCCTACATAAATACAATAGAATAGAAATGTTTTATGTCACTAGAACGGACCACACAAATAATATCTTTCTAGCCGCCTAAAGGAAGTATTCAAAGATAAGATAAGGCTATGCGCACACAAACTAACTTTAGGTATGCAGTTAGTTCTCAAGCGATTCCTTCAGATCTTAGGAGCGACCTTAGGGATCTTGTTTTGGCAGCTACTCTCTTATCGTTATGTGTCCTGGTTTTCGAGTTCTAGTTTAAGGCAGGGAAGGACGGGACTCATGGGGGTTAGGGGGAGCCTTTCCCCAGGGAAACCTAATAAGACTTATTCTAATACTTGAGTTCAAGCTCCTACTTCGAAGTAAGCCTATGGGTTGTTTCGAAGCTTAGTAGCTAAAGTGTACTTGCGTGTTAAAGGGGGTACGCGGATTTGGGCTACTAAGTGGAACAAGACCATGAAACTTGCCATTTGCACTCTCCTAGGGTGCGATCGTAGGAAGCTCTATTAGCGAATACAATTCCCCGCCCGATAAGAATGATCATGCCCTGATGCTTGGCTTGGAATCAAACTAGCATCAAACTAGCATATCATTCCCTTTCTTCATTCCTATATGGACCTATATTCCTATGTTCTTCCAATGTTTACTGTATTACTGGGATTCATATTTACTGAACCATATCAAAGAAGCTACTTTCTTTCTGGATTTTATACCCAGGTATAAAGGGATAGACAGTCTAAGAGAGTGCCAAGAAAGAACACATACCTATCACTTTTGGAAGGTTTGGAACCCTTTACCAAATTCACCAATCTGAAGTGAAGAAGTGATCGATTCCTTAACTTTAAATTGTGAAAATAATGAAATGGCTGTTTTATTGCCAACCCATCTCTTTCTTTCAATCGGATGCCATGTGTGAAGCATCTATCTCTCTTAGGACCTCACCTTCGTGACCTCTTGATGGAGGAAAGAATGATGTCACGATTAGCAATCAAATCTGGAATCTCCGACAAAGCATTTGAGATCGGAAAATTGTGTAGATGAGAGAGTGGGACGAACCTTGCTCTTAAGGGTCGAAAAAAGACCTGGTTGCTTTCTTTACTGGGAAAGACCAGATATACGGTCACACTTCAATGAGTGAGCCTCAACCTAGACATTGAACTCCTAGCTCTTGAGCTTATTTACTGTTGAAAAGGGTACTGTTCGTAGCTTGGCCTTTTTCAATTCCCTATTTAGAACTTTGAATTCTTCTGTTGTTCCTGCCTAGCGTTGAGGCCATAGGGCCTCCTTGTAAATAAGTTTGAATTAGAATAAAGTAATGGTTCAGAAGAGCCTATGCAAAAGCCTTTTTTTTCTTCTTCAGCTTGCTTTCCTGCGTCTCTTACGATGGCTTACTTGCTAACGTAATGAGCAGAGGTAGGGAGCCTAGTCAGAAAAGCCGTAATCAGGTTACCCGAGATAGAATAGGGCTCAGTGCAATATTAAATCTAGTAAATATAATAAGAGAAGAATTAGCGTAAGAAAAGCCTAGACTTTCCCTTACCGACGAGTGAGTACCCTTTTTTCTCTTTTTAGTTGAGTTGGTGTTCAATGTGCCCCGTGGGTACAAATAAGATTGAAAGGGTCAACAATCCCTTACTTTAGTAAGCAACCTCAGTTCCCTTACTTGTTAAAGTAAGCAAGTCAACTCTCTTACTTGTTCTTGTAAGCTATTTCTTTCCCGTACTTTAGTAAGTAAGCATGTAAATGACCATCTCTTCGCAGATAAAAGACTAGAGTAGGCCTCATAGAGATATTGACATCCGGGTGTATTGATCTTGAAAAACTAACGGAGATAAGGTCGATAGCTTGCTTTCTTGTGAAAGTATGGAAGAAGGTTGTTGAGGTAGAGTCCATAGGCAAACTTCTTAGGATGTCTTTGCCCCTGGTTCCTTTTGAAGACCCATAGTAGCCGCAAAGCACCATTCTGCGCACTCCGAATAAAACAGTGAATTTCCATAATTAGTTTCAAAGTGTCTATGAACATTAAAAATCTCCTTTATATGGCTTACAACTTTCATCGCCCTTATATTTAGCTCTCCAAAGAGCAATTCTTCTCAAAAGGTGTTGACCATTCTAAACGTGGCTTCAAAGTTATTCTTTCTAAGCGCGGATTCAGTTGATTAACTGTGCCACCTTGCTTCTACTAGTTGATTTAAGTGCATCGACCGAAAAGAAAGTGGCGACCTATTCTCTAGCAGCAGCAGGGGATATCCTAAACATCTACACCTTCCATGGGAATTTAGGAAGAATTACATTTCCTTAAGGAATAAGTCCCAAGAGCGGCTACGACTACGAAAGCAGTTACCCTTCTAAACTTAACACCGGTTACGTCCTTCTTCTGTCATGGGGGATGGGAACCTTGGTAGGAATGTTGGAGGGTTCTCGGCAGGTAGGTTTGATGTTAGCCTTGTTTCCTTGGCATTGGATGATTCAAGACATCCTCGTAAAGGCGCCATCTTTCTTAAGTGACTTTTATAGACCTCTTAAATCTTTCATCAACTGTTGGGTTCTCCCGGGGAACTCGCCCTTGGGATTCAAAAATATCTGTTTCTGCTTTTCAGGCACTACCTGTCCACCATTTCACTCATCCTATCCATCCTTTCCGCGTAATCCATCTTTGAGTCGCGGCCGAAAGAACTACATTTCATATCCAAACTCGGGGTCCTACCCCTATTTTTTGCCTTATCGCTGTTACGCTCCTTCCCTTGCCAATGGATTAGAATCTTTTCCAACAACGTCCAGGACTCTATCATCCCAACCCCCCTACGACTGAGGAATAAAACATCAAGAGATAGAATAAGGCAAGAGGCGCTCTAGTTAACTGATAGATAAGGCACCCGCAAACAGGGACCGAAGACATAGAAAAAGGGAAGACACACCAATCGACCCGAATAGATAGCCTATGGGAGAATCGGTGCACCCAACCTCAAGATAAGAAGAAAAGGCCGCTTCGGATGCCTTCCCTTTCGTTTGCCTCTTCCCACAAACTTCTTCATTAATATTAATGTAAGCTTATTTTCAGTTTGAGTTGATTAGTTCTTTTATTTTTTTTCTTAAAACTTACAATAATGTTGCTCTTCTACTTTGTTAATTAATTCCCCACTCTTTCAAATACGTTAATTTACAACTATAACTCGGCTTATTGTTCTCTTTCATTGAATATATTTGTTATATAAATGTAGTTTCAAAAGAGAGTGTTATTTTAAGTTCGTAGAAAAAGAGCTATTTTTACTATGTTCGATTCGATATTTTGGTTTAGATTTTCATTAACTTTGTTACTTTTTCATTTAACAGAGGTTCAAGCTAGTTCGGTACTGTACTATACGCGAGAATGTCATCCTCAAAAAGCAAAACAATTGACAAGAACATAAAGAAGTTGGTAGATACAAGAGAACAAATAAGCAAGCAAGAAAACGATCTTCGAAGTTCTAATATGAAACAAAAAAGTGCGAACAAAAAATACCAAACGACATGTGATCTTTGGAAGTTAAAAGGACAAGAAAGACAAGCTCGAAGACAAATTAGAGAAAAAGGGGGTTCCTAGCAGAATGATATAACCTATTTATTTATTAGTTTTAATTTTAGTTATCAATAAATTGTTTAGATTCTACTAATTAAGTTCAAGCATGTATTTAGATTGCTGGATTTTTGAGATCTATTACTAGCAGTTTCAAGTTTTATATATATATTTCCATCATTTTCTTTTAATTTGTTTTTCTATATTTATTTAGGAGTATTTATTTATCATATATTTAAATATAATATTATTATTCATTAAAAGTAAACAATCTAATAACAGTATCATTATTCCGCTTTCGACTCAAAAAGCAATGATATGAATAAAACTGCTCAATTTGTTCATACTTTGATTTTTGGAAATACAAACTACAAATAGTTCCAATTTTTGTGGAACATATTTTCCGAGGTTAATGAAATATATTTTCCCAGGATAAAATGGTTTACTTCAATAGAATAATGATATCTCAAATTATGATGAACGGCGAACTCAATCAACGGTAGTAAATCATATAAGAAGATTTTAAAGTGCAAGAAGAAGAAACGGCCTATCTTCTCAAGGTAGGGGTAAGGTCGCATACACACCATCCTCTCCAAATCCTGCTTGCGGAATTATTATTGTTCTACTGTTCGATTAGCCGAACTTGCTGCTTGGCTGCAGGATACATTACATGCTCTCACAATAATAGACAATTACAATCAAACATAATGACGATAAGAGTACACAATACTCCATATTGAATAAAAGTTACGAGTTCATAGACTCAACTAAATGATGAGCATTAATACGAGGTGATTGAGTTACTCAGTACTTAGTCTGATAGTACATAGGTGTTAAAGTATGATCCCTACCTATTTCTCGATTCTAATGTTTGCCTATATGTGGAACATGTAAGTAAACGCAGTTCGCAGAAGAGAAAGTTGAACACAGTGTTTTTACCACCCGGCTCAAGAAAGGTAGAAAAAAACATGACATGTACCTCTACAGGATTTAATCCCAACTTCACTAAAAATTCTTGAGCCTCAACAATCAAACAATTACAAGTCTTCTTGTCTCTGAGGAATTAAAAATTCTAATTCCTATCACTACAAAAACACCAATCTCACCCAAGATTAGTGTTCCCAAATCTTCGAGTTTCCCAACTTGAAGAAAAATACTTCTATCTCAGTTTATTGATCACTGAGTACAAGAACTATGACTCGTTACAATTAATAGAACCAACCTATTACAACTGATCTACGACTTAAGACGTATAGATTCGTTTCTTCTTCTTCAACTAGATGAACTTGATTTCTTGATTGTTGACTATCTCTTTTATGCGCAGACTGCTTTGATCTTTTGCCTTGTATTTATAGCAACCCTAATTGAAACCTTCAGTTGATCTCCTTTCCTTACTTGAATTGAATTGTCTTTTCCGTCTTTTAATTTCTGCCACCTTTCCTTGTTTCCTAGTTTGATTGGACTGCCTTGATTTCCTTCCTATCTTGACTTGGATTGCCTTCACTCTTTTGGATTTAAACATGTTTCTTCTTTATCAGCTGGACTTGTAAATAACTTTGCTCCAACATCCTGTCCGCTTTGTAGGATATTCATGCTAATCAATCTATTGTAGTAGATTCACTTGTGTGGAACATGTTGCATGGAACATGTTGTGGAACCTGTTTCATTCACTGTATTCATCATCAAAACTTCAACTGGTTTTCCCACCAAATTCCCCCTTTTGATGAGGGTAAACTCAACACTTTAATATCCCTTCAATCCTGACATACTCAGTAAAGAACTATGACTAGAAGATTACAGAATGAAAGATGGTTAGTCATTGAGTTATAAGTGTTGCATAGTCTATTATTCCCCCTTTTGACATCATCAAAAAGATGATTCAACAAGTGAAAACCGTTTAATAATTCATGGCCTTTGAGGCAATCACTAAGACAATCAAAATTCAGAGTAATAGAACATGAATACAGCAAGATAAAGCAGTAGCAGAACATATGAAAACAAGTAAGAACATTTCATTGATGATATGACTTATATCAACCAGCAGCACCCTATTAGAAAACAAGTTATTTAAGGAAAGGAACAAAAAGTTGGTCTTGGATATCAGAAACAAGATCTAAAGGGATGAAGAGGAGGGAATTAGAGAGGTGAGTTTCCTAATCACATCATCATTTTCAGCTCTTTCTCTTTCCAGTAGTGTAGTTAGGGAAGCAATTTGAGCTTGAAGAATCCTTTTTTCCTCTTCATGAGCGGCTTGTGCTGCCTCCAATGCAGCCTGTGCAGCTTCAACCTCACCCTGTTTATCCGCTAGTTCATTCCTTAGTCTCTGCATAGGATTATCTACATTCCTCATGGAACCAGGTAGCATCATGTGATTCATACTTCCTATGATATTTTTCACAGACTGTGAAGACCATACTTGAACAGGTACCCTAAACTCCTCAAGGATAGGGGTAAGACAGAATTCATAAGGAAGTGAATGCCCATTTTTCTCCTTGATGAGCACCCTTTGCATGTTCTTCAGAATAAGTCTAGGTAAATCAATTCTTACTTCAGTATCTAACAGTTCCATGAGAGTGATATCTAAAAAACTAGCCACGTTCCTTCTCTCCTTCCTAGGAATGATCATCTTGTGTACTAAATCAAAATAGAGCTAATGGAAGGGGGACATCTCTCTCTTAAAAACCCTTTGATGATGAATCAAATGAGGATTCCCAGAGAACTTTCTACAAATTTCAAGAGCAGAAGTAAGGTTGTCCAAGGGTGGCCAACTGCCCTTGTTATAGTGACCCCAACCCCCAGGAGGAATATGTAGAATCCTAGCAATATCAGTAATGTAAAGGTTCACAGTAACCTTTCTCACAGTAGTAGAAAACAACTCACTTATGCCCATCCCATTTGTAGAGAACTCATAGACTTCAGGTTTGCCAAATTTTCTCTGAATATCTCCCTGAAAAAACAAAAGAGACCATCCTTGAAACTCCAGTTTTCTCATCAAAGTTTGCATGTCAGCTCCTCCTAACCCACTGATTACTCTCCCTCTAGCTAATTGGCATTTTTGAAAGTGAAGATTATGACCTTCAGGAGTATCTTGATGAGAAGATGGTACAGGACCCTCATTGTCAGAGTCCAACTCAGCAGTGGTATCTGGATGGTACTCAGAGTCAGAAGAATCAAAGGGAACAGGTTTCCTGACATGTTTCTTTGATATGGAAGAGGCCTTAAAAGGTGAAACTTTTGAAGATGTGGGATCCTTGACCTTTGGAGTGGACTTAGAGGTGGATTTCTTGGGTGTAGATTTTGGAGAGGTTTTGTGAGATGGAAAAACTTTGGTAGTTTTAGCCATGATAGTATTATTCTTTTTGACTGAGCGAAGAAGAATATCAGGGGATGATGCACGAGGAGGTGAGGGATCATAAATGGTTACCCATTTCTTTTTGATTGCTTTAAGTGCTTCAGTCAAGGAAGCATCTCTACGCTTCTTCTTTCCTCTAGTGAGAGGAGTTCGAAGTGCAGAGACAGTTGGAGAGGGTTTTCAAGGAACTGTGTTATCAACAGAAATAGATGTGGGTTTTCTCTGTCGTTGAGATCTGGATTTCCTGGGAATCAAGTCTTCTATGGGAAGGTCGTCTCTTTCACTAGAGTTTTCATCAATTTCAACAATGTTGAGTGGGATGGGTGGAGGAAGGAGAAGGGGTTTGGTGAAGGTTGAAGAAGGTGAAGGAATTTTGGGGAAAGGATATTGGAGATGACGAAATACAATGAAGTTGGTCAATTCATGGGAGATTTGCGGAGGGATGATGGAAGGTAAAGTGATGTTTGGGTGAAGGATAATGGATTTTATGAGGTTTTTGGTAGGGTTTCTGGATGATGAAGATGAAGAGGATGAAGGAGAGGCCATAATGGAACAAGATATTTTTCTTGATTTTGAGAATGGAGTTAATATAGACTTAGGAGGCTTATTTAAAGGAAAACTTTTAGAGAAAGTTGAAGAGGCGGTGAACTGTATATGGCAGAGGAGTAATGATTGAGAAATCTGAACTGATGGAAAAAGAAGGAGCATCTTTTAAAATGGAGAAGATCCCCTGATTTTTGGCGGTTTAAATGGAACTGAACGGACCATGTAAATAACCTGTTTCTTAGTAAGGTACTGGAAGAGAACTTTAGTTATACCTGAAAGAATTGGTTACAATTACCTCAGTGTTCCAGCTTTTCTGCAAAATCAACATAATCATGAGTTAACATATTCTAATTTTTGGACTTAGGATACACTTTTTAATGTGTGAGACTCAATTAATCAACATTCACTTATAAAAAAACCTATTCTAATCAAGCATTGAGGGAGACTTATGCAAGTTTAATCATCCCCAAGGCTAACCTATTTTTTTTCAAAATGTTCTCTACTCAAAGCCTTAGTGAAGATGTTAGCAATATTTTCCTCAGTAGAACAAAACATGATTGATATAAGACCTTTTTCAACATTGTCTCTAAGAAAGTGATGTCTAATAGTAATATGTTTAGTTATTTTATGTTGAACAGGATTTTTGGCTATGTTTATGGCACTTGTGTTATCATAAAAAATTGGGACACACCCTACATCATAGCAAAGTCCTTAAGTTTTTGCTTAATCCATAGCAATTGAGCACAACAAGAGCCGACTACAACATATTCAGCTTCAGCAGTTGACAAATCTATTGAATTTTGCTTCTTAGTGGACCATGTAATCAAACATGATCCAAGAAAGTGTGCCATGCCAGTAGTGCTTTTCCTGTCCACCAAGTAACCTGCACAATCAACATCTGAGTATCCCACCAAATTAAAATTGCTACCTTTAGGGTACGACAATCCAAGATCAGTGGTTCCTATCAGGTATCTGAGAATTCTTTTCATAGATTTTAAATGGGATTCTTTTGATTTTGCTTGGAATCTAGCACACAGTCCTACACTAAACATAATATCAGGCCTGCTTGTTGTGAGATATAATAATGAACCAATCATTCCTCTATACAATTTTTTCTCAACATCTGATCCTGCTTCATCCAAGTCTAATTTTGTGGCAGTGGCACTAGGATTGCTAATCTCTTTTGCTTCCTCCATAGAGAACCTTTTAAGAAGCTCTTTAGCATACTTCTGTTGGTAAATCATTGTCCCAAAAGTTGATTTCTTTATTTGCAAGCCCAAGAAATAATTCATCTCCCCCATCATGCTCATATCAAATTCACTACTCATGAGTTTGGAAAATTCATGGGTCATACTCATATTTGTTGAGCCAAAAATAATATCATCCACATATATCTGTACAATCAGCAAGTCCTTCCCATTTGATTTCAAGAAAAGAGTGTTGTCAATTTTACCTCTGGCATGACCATGTAACAACAGGAATTTTGACAACCTTTCATACCAAGCTCTTGGAGCTTGTTTCAATCCATACAAGGTTTTTTCCAATCTGTATACATAATCAGGAAATTCTTTGCTTTTAAAACCTGGAGGCTATTTAACATACACCTCCTCCTTGAGAATGTCATTTAGGAATGCACTCTTCACATCCATCTGATAAAGGATAAACTCCATGTAGGCAGCAAAGTCAACAAGTAGTCTTATAGATTCAAGTCTGGCTACAGGTGCAAAAGTCTTATCGAAGTCAATTCCTTCTTCCTGATTGTATCCCTGGACCACCAATCTTTCCTTGTTTCTTGTGACTGTTCCATGCTCATCAACTTTGTTTCTGTAGACCCACTTAGTCCCAATTACTGATTTGTCTTTAGGAAGAGGAACTAAGTGTCATACTTTGTTTCTCTCAAACTGATTCAACTCTTCCTGCATGGCTATGATCCAGTCAGCATTAAATAATGCTTCAGTTACTTTCTTTGGTTCAGTTTTTGATAGAAATGCCTTTAAGGCACACATATTTCTCAATCCATACCTAGTGGTAATCTCAGATGTAATATCAGTAAGTACATTCTTAATAGGATGTGATCCTTGATACTTGTATCCTTTTGGGATCAACCCGGGTGAGCTTCTAGGACTATTTTTGATGTTCTGAGTGGAGCTATTTTGAGGCTCAGTTCCCCATGTCACTGTGACTTCAGCTTCAGTTCCCCCTATCAAGGTGTCTCCATGTTTTATAGCTCCAGTGGATGAACCAGGTGACAGTACCTGTTCCTCAGTGTCACTTCCTTCTTGCAGGTTAGTCTTAACACAAGATTCATCATAGATTACATGCATGCTTTCTTCAACAAACTTAGTTCATTTTTTTAAAACCCTATAAGCTTTACTATTAAGTGAGTATCCTAGAAAGACTCCCTCATCACTTTTAGCATCAAATTTTCCCAAATTATCCTTTCCATTATTGTGAATAAAACATTTACAACCAAAAGTTCTAAAGTGAGAAATATTTGGCTTTCTTTTTCTTAGTAATTCATAGGGAGTCTTATCTAACATAGGCCTGATCATGAATCTATTTATGATGTATGCAACAGTACTCATTGCCTCAGCCCATAGGTTTTGAGCAATATTAGCTGCAAGCATCATTGTTCTAGCCATGTCTTCCAAGGTTCTATTTTTCCTTTCAATCACTCCATTTTGTTGTGGAGTTCTGGGAGCTGAGAAGTTATGATCTACACCATTAGCTGAACAAAATTCTAAGAACTTTACATTCTCAAATTCTGTACCATTGTCAGACCTTATGAAAACTAAAAAAGAGCCCAATTTCTTTTCAATTTTCTTAATTAAGATTTCAAAAGCACCAAAGGCATCTTCCTTAGAGGCTAGAAACAATGTCCATGTGAATCTGGAATAATCATCAATAATAACAAAAACATACCTTTTTCCTCCTCTGATTTGAACTCTCATGGGTCCACATATGTCCATATGCACCAAGTCAAGACTCTTGGTAGTGATAACATGGTTCTTTGACTTAAACGAAGATCTTACCTGCTTCTCCCTTACACATGCACTGCATAACTTTTCCCTTTTAAACTTGGTTTTGGGTAATCCCAATACCATGTCTTTAGAAGAAAGTATGTTTAATTGTTTTAGACTTGCATGACCAAGTCTTCTGTGCCAAAAGAGGGGATCATTTTCTATAGCACTTATACAGGTCATCTCAGATCATGGTAATGCCATAATATCGGCTTTGTATACATTTCTATATCTCTTTACAGTGAGCACCACTTCTTTGGTGTCCATTTTTTTTACTTTGACCCCTGCAGCAGTAAAAATAACTTTATTACCTTTGTCACACAACTGTGAAATACTCAGTAGGTTATGCTTTAGTCCCTCAACAAGATAGACATCTTCCAATGCTTTTGATTCAGATGAGCCAATATTTCCTACTCCAGTAATGATTCCCTTTTTTCCATCACCAAACGAAACTCCTCTTCCATCTATTTTGGAGAGTGAATGGAACTTTTTCTTATCACCAATCATGTGTCTTGAGCAAGAACTATCTAAGTACCGGTGCTTTTTGCTTACTTTTACTTTCTCCTACAAAAGAAATCAATGGTTAGATTTAGGAACCCAGACTAACTTGGGTCCTGTTTTATGAGTGAAAGTATTAATCAAATTTCTTTTAGTCCATGCGGGCAACATGCAGCTCAACCTATTTCTCTGACCAAAACTGGAATTATTCCTTTTGTTCTGAGAAACTCTCCATGCCAGGTTTTGACTATTGGATCTGCTTTTTACAACTACTGGGCATTCAGTAGTGGGATGTCCAAGGTTACCACAGATATAGCACAAATCTTGGGTTACATCAAAATTTTTGTGGAATCCCAATCCAACCATTTCATTGTACTTTCTTTCACCCAGCTTATGAACAATTCTTGAGGAATTTGTCCACCTATTTTCCCTTTCAAGATCAAGTTTTAGTGTTGAAACTTCTTGATTCATCTTGTTCATTTTTTCAGTTAAATCATAGCATTCTTGTTTGTATATAATTACCTCAAGTTCAGAATTTTCTTGATCTTTACTCATGGTCCTTTTTCCATTATTAGTTAAATTTAGTTTGAGGACTTCAGATTTAAGACCATTGTTTGAAATTTCTAGTTCTGTAATCTGGTTCTTAAGTGAGCTGTTTTCTTTGTCAATAGTTCCTATGTAAGACTTCAAATCAATGAGATCAAATTTTAGGCTTGCAAAACTGTTGAACAATTCATCCCTATCAGAGGTTAATTCTTGGAAATCATCAATCAAGGCACTCATTAGAGAAATAAGTTTTGATTTTGAAAACAGTTCCAGTTTTTCTTTAAGATCAAGTATACTTACCTCAGAATCATTTTCTTCTTCATCTAAGTCTGAAACTCCAAAAGCAATAAATGCAGTTTCATCAACTTTATCTTCATCTGAATTTGATCCCCAAGCTGCTATCATTGCATGTTGTTCTTTCATTTTTGTCTTTTCTTTTGATTCCTTCTCTGACCTTTCCTTCTTCCATTCTATTTCCCAGACTGGCCAGTCTTTGATCTGATGATAAATTTTGTCACTCTTGTAACAACCATTTGGATTGTCATTGGATCGTCTCTTAACACCTGTTCCTTTCTTCTTCTTGAAGAATTTGCTGAAGTTTTTGGTTATGAAGGCAACTTGCTCCTTATCAAGCTCAATTTCTTCATCACTATCAGAAGCTTTTAATGCCAAGAATTTTTCAGGATGTGCTTGTTCTTTCGTTCCATCAACTTCCATCTCATAAGTTCTAAGGTTTCCAACTAACTCATCCAAGGTTATTCCAGCAAGATCTTTGTTTGCTTCCCTGATTGTTGTTACCTTAACATTCCATTTTGACTTAGGTAATACTCTTAATACCTTCTCAACTTGTTCTTCCTCAGAAATTACTTTTCCCAGGGAAGTAAGTTCATTGATTAAGGTGGTAAGCCTTGTCATCATCTCATGCAGGGATTTCTTCTCCCTCATCTTGAAAGCCTCATACTCAGTAAAAAGGAGAGAAATCCCAAATTTTCTTACTTGAGAAGTGCCTTCATGAGCACTCACCAGTGCATCCCAGATCTGTTTAGCAGTAGTGAAGGTTCATATCTTGTTATATTCATCTGGTCCTAAGCCACAAACCAGGATATTTTTTTTCTTTACATTTTTCTTCAAGGCCAACAAGTCATCAGGGGTAAACTCACTTCTCACCTTTTTGACTTGTTTCCCATCAACTAACTTCATTGGAATAGTAGGACCTTCAGTGATCCTGTCCCATAACTCATCGTCTTCTCCTTGAATGAACATCTCCATCCTTGGTTTCCACCAGATAAAGTGAGTGCCATCAAAGAGTGGAGGTCTAGTAGTTGACTGTCCTTCACTATGACCAGTAGGAGGTGCGGAATTCATCATGTTGATCTTTTCATAGGTGCTAGCCTTATTTAAGAGAACCCGCTCTGATACCACTTGTTAAAGGATGAGCCCTAACTATTTCTCGATTCTAATGTTTGCCTATCTGTGGAACAGGTAAGTAAACGCAATTCGCAGAAGAGAAATCTGAACATAGTATTTTTACGTGGAAAACACCCGGCTCAAGAAAGGTGTAAAAAATCACGACCTGTACCTCTACAGGATCTAATCCCAACTTCACTAAAAACTCTTGATCCTCAACAATCAAACAATTACAAGTCTTCTTGTAACTTAGGAATTAAAACTTCTAATTCCTATCACTACAAAAACACCAATCTCACCCAAGATTAGTGTTCCAAAATCTTCGAGTTTCCCAACTTGAAGAAAAATACTTCTATCTCAGTTTATTGATCACTGAGTACAAGAACTATGACTCGTTACAATTAATAGAACCATCCTATTACAACTGATTTACGACTTAAGACGTATAGATTAGTTTCTTCTTCTTCAACTGGATGAACTTAATTGCTTGATTGTTGACTATCTCTTTTATACGCAGACTGCTTTGATCTTTTTCCTTGTATTTATAGCAACCCTAATTGAAACCTTCAGTTGATCTCCTTTCCTTACTTGAATTGAATTTTCTTTTCCGTCTTTTAATTTCTGCCACCTTTCCTTGTTTCCTAGTTTGATTGGACTGCCTTGATGTCCTTCCTATCTTGACTTGGATTGCCTTCACTCTTTTGGATTTGAACTTGTTTCTTCTTTATCAGCTTGACTTGTAAATAACTTTTCTCCAACATCCTGTCCGCCTTGTAGGATATTCATGCTAATCAATCGATAGTAGTAGATTCACTTGTGTGGAACATGTTGCATGGAACATGTTGTTGATTCTATAGAGGTTTGATTCTAATAAAAGAACACAACGATTATTAGTTATCATGATTTATTCATGCTTTCTTTTTTAAAAGTCAATCCAAATTCTGATAATTTGAATGTCGTTGCTTCCAGGATTGCCCGAATCGAATAACACCTCCGTCATTGACGATGAAAATTATATTCAACATGAATTGTCGAATTATTCCACTAAAGAAGAAGTTTTTTCCTTAGTGGGCCTCGAACCAAATTATTCAAATCCATTTTTAGTAATATATTTTGAACTTGACATGAGTAAACAAGAAAAGAAAAAACTAAAGGATAAATGTATTGGTATCCATATATACATAATAATTAATAGGGTCTACGAATATATGACAAAGGCAATAATATTAATTAAACTTCAATCGTGAACACGTCTTTACTTGTGTCCCTTCAGCGAAAGTTTTAATGTTCAAGCATATAAGAATTCAAGAAAAAATATATAACATTAAAATTATAGTAGCATTACAGATTTATGTTAAAGTTTGAATAGATTGAGGGTTAAAATTCTAGTATATACTACTATAATAGTTAAGTTTCAAGATCTTACAAAGTTGCAGTTATGTGCATTCTATAGAATTCGGCATTATGTGCAATGCATACGTGACCATTATGGAAGAATAGAAAAAATTACACTAGCCTTCTCATAAGATTATATTAAAACGATTTAGATCTATCCGTTTATCCGATTTTCAATAAACAACACCCCTATTGTGCACCACAATTTTTGGTTTTCCATCCGGTGTCTGCTGCCCGCATTGGAGCCCCGATTAATCCGGACGCGGGTTACAGGGCCCATTAAGATGGCAACGCTCCAACAAAGTTTTCACCATACCCAGTGTCGAACCCTCGACCTATGGTTAAGGGTGGAGCAGCCCCATCCACGACACCACAACCCATGTTGGTCATTGAGTTTGTGTCTATGAGTTCATAATTTGTATTCATATGGAGTATTGTGTAATTTTATTGTCTGTGTAATTTTATTGTCATGATGTTTCGATTGTAATTTTTAATTTTCGAGAGAGCTAGTAACGAGAGACAAACTTAGCAATCATTTCACTTACCATCATCGACGGACGGAATTTTTCCTTATAAGGTCCGAAATATGAAGGGGAAAAAAACACATGAACAAGTCTTAGGAAGTAAAAATTCTTAAACTTCAAATCGTGAATTCACTATTATTTCTGCCCCTTCAAGGAATGTTTTATGTTGAAGCAAGTAAGAATTCAAGAAAAATATAACATGAAAATTAGTCGCATTATAGATTTATGTTATAGTTTCGATAGATTTAAGGTTAAAATTCTTAGAGAATATAGTATATACTACCATAATAACCACAAGGGTTGGTGTGGTGGTTCAGCACCTCACCCCTTAAGCAAGAGGTTGGGGGTTCGATCCACACCTCTGGTGAATGGAGAAAACTCTGCGGCCAATTCCCTACCGCTTAGTGCGTTGACCGTGGAACGGAGGATTAGTCTCAACTCAGTCTCCTCATATATAGTTGAGTCTATGAGCTCTTAATTTAAATGCATATGTAGTACTGTGTACGTACTTTCTCGTCATTGTGTTTTTTATTTGAATTTTTGTGTTAACTGATTTCCAACAACACGAGCTCTAGAAAGTGTATGTATCATGCAGCCAAGCAGCAAGTTGTGCTAAGTGAACATTAGAACAATAACAATATACCCAATGTAAATTCATTTAATCCCGCAAACGGGTTCTGGAAAGGGTGGTGTGTTTACAGTCTTAAGCCTACCTTGAGAAGGTAGAAAAGTTATTTCCGATAGATCCCGGGCTCAAGTAAATCACATAGCAAAGTGGACAAATTATCTTCTTCAATGCATGCATCTTAAAGCAGTGTAGAAAATCCAAGTGAAGGAAACAAGGACAAGAACCTCAACATTGTTCTTAGGTGGGAAAAGATAACAAAAAGGCCACCAACTACAACAGAAGCTGAGTCTCATTTATGCTAATTAATCATTAAGTAGAGAAGCAAATGATGCAGCAGTGAAACAGAAAGGATAGCAGAAAAAAGAGGTAAACAACAAAGTTACTACTTTGAAGTCCACAGTATTCAACAGAAAGTGAACAATGTTGACTTGAAAAAATCGCAGAAACTGTCATTGGTTTCAAGTCCTTTTCAACATAGTTTAATGGAAGCGATGATAAGCTATCACACAACATATCCAGTTCCACACATAACCGATTGACGAAGGATGGAATGTACGGAAACCTTATCCTACTTCCATGGGGTAAAGAGATTATTTCCGAAAAACCCCCGAACTCAGCACAAATATTACACAAAACAAAACAGGAGAGTAGAAAAGCTGAGAAATATAAACAGCAAAAATAGTAAAAATAACCAAAAAGTTGCTCATGTTACTCAACAATAATGAAAATTACAAAGTTTCATGTACATTCTTTACAATTTTGATTCATATTTACCTCTTCTGATCAATAAAGAATCCAATCACTATTCTCTATAAGAAATATCCACCTATTCCAAAACCCTATTTTAGCTACAGTAAAGTATATACTTTCTAAACTTTATAGTACTAAAACATATTAACAAAGGAGAAAACATTCTAAACTTTTTACTCAACGGAACAATTCATCAAGATCTTGAGCCCCCTTATTGGAACCATCTTGAAAGAGAGCTACGAGGTCTTCTCCCATAATAGACTCATCATCGTTATTATTCTGAGTATTTTCTCCCCCGGCATTACCATTTCCCTCAACATTATTGTTCTCATTGGCCTGTTCTCCCCCCAACACATTACCCATGTCATTTGCCACAACATTGTCGTTGTTTTCATTAGTCTGTTCTCCCCACAACACATTACCCATATCAAAATCATCGTTTGCCCAAATATTGTCGTTGTTCTCGTTAGCCTGTTTTCCCCACAACACATTACCCATATCAAAATCATCGTTTTCCCAAACATTGTTGTTGTTCTCGTTAGCCTGTTCTCCCGGCCACAACACATTATCCATGTCAAAATCATCATTTGGCAAAACATTGTTTTAGTTCTCATTAGCCTGTTCTCCCAGCCACAACACATTACCCAGATCAAAAATATCATCATTTGCCAAAACATTGTCGTTGTTCTCAATAGTATTTTCAACCTCCACATTGTTGTTGTTCACTTCATCAACATTAGTTTGCACGAATTCATATTCTTCCCGTAAAGATTCCTCCTTCCTTTTATTTTCAACCTCCTCTACTTCATCATCATCAGAAGAAATTTCAATGTACTCAACATCGTCCTTCTTCTTGAAAAAAGGTGAAAATAAATAGTTGCCTTGTGTACCCAAAGTAGAGAAATCAGAGAAAATATACTCACCTTTATCCGTCACCTCGGGTGGCGTAGATGGGCCTATAATCGGCAGTGCTTGCCTTTCTCTTTTACATTTCTCATTCGGACACCGCAAAGAACAACCTTTGTAATCCTTCAAAAACTCATACATATGGTAACAGTAAGGACACCTAGTCCAAAATGTATCTGAACAGGTATTCCTGGTCGGGTTCGAAGAGGTTGCACCTGATCCATCATCTAAACGGGTCCTCTTTGTCGGGTTAGAAGAGCTTGCACCTGATCCATCATCTAAATGGATCTTCTCCATCTGGTTCAAAAAGTTCCCGCCTTTTTTCATGGCCACGATAGGAATCGTTTCACAAGTGCTCGCACCACCATCTCCCAAACTGCTCATCGGGGTCCTACTTGATAAGGTCCAACCCCCATCATCCAAACGGATCACCCGGGTCTGGTTTGAAAAGTTCTCTAAAAGGGTCTCGATCGGAGTCGGGTTAGAAGAGCTCCCAGCCCCATCATCCAAACGGGTCATTCTGGTCGGGTTCAACATGATCTCAAGCAACCCTTCATTTGAACAGGTCGGGTTCAACATGCTCTTAAGCAACCCATCATTTGAATGGGTCGGGTTCAACATGCTCTCAAGCAACCCATCATTTGAACGGGTCGGGTTCAACATGCTCTAGAGTAACCCATCATTTGAATGGGTCGGGTTCAACATGCTCTCAAGCAACCCATCATTTGAACGGGTAGGGTTCAACATGCTCTCAAGCAACCCATCATTTGAACGGGTAGGGTTCAACATGCTCTTAAGCAACCCATCATTTGAACGGGTCGGGTTCAACATGCTCTCAAGCAACCCATCATTTGAACGGGTCGGGTTCAACATGCTCTGAAGCAACCCATCATTAGAATGGTCCATCTGCATCTGGTTCAAAAAGTTCCCTCCTATTTCCATAGTATTCAACCCATCTCCAAACCCGGACATCTCCGACAAGTCGAAAAATCTCGCACTTTCCAACGTACCCTCACCACCCACCGGGTTCATACTCACAGACCTCCCATCATTTACCGCATTCCTAACTCATCATCAAACCGAACCTTATCACTCGGATTCGCTAGAACTCCGTAAGCTCTCATTACAAGCATAAAAGCCTCATTAGCCAAACGAGAATACTCTCTCGTATTCGATCTCAACAACTCCATCAAACTCTTAAAATTTTTCAACATAACTTGTTGATCATCACTGTAGTTTGGAACGTTAAGGATAGCATAGTAATTCGGTTGTCCGTTAATGCTCTCAGGGAGCATTAATATATCAGTTATCGCGATTATTTCTAGTACCTCAGAGTGATTTGGATCGATTTCTCTGGATCTAATGGCGTATTGACGACATTCTTGAAACTTTCGTAGAACAAGAAAACTTTTAGATAAATTCAAATAATGTTGGAACTGCGGATTCATGATTATTGTTTGTTTGTTTTTGTTATAAAGAGTTTGTTTGTTGTTTTGTTGTAGTAAAGAATGAAATGAAAATAATGAAAAGGTGGCATATATAAAGGTGGGAAAAAGGACACAATTGGAAATTTTTGAATTTTTTTGTCATGGATGATTTTGCATATGGGCAAAATTGGAAATTTCTTAATTTTCTTTTGTTTCATGGATAATTTTGGATATGGGAAAAATTTAAAAATAAATAGTTTTTTGTTTTATGAGTGATTTTGAATATGGATAAAATTGGAAATTTGTTGATTTCTGTAAAGGGTTTATTTTGTATTTCTATTGTTTTATTTTATTTGGTTCTATTAACCTAGCACGTTCCGAAAAATAATAATAATAAGAGGTGAAAAAGCGACAAAATTGGAAAAATATTGATTTTTTAGTTTTATGGATGATTTTGGGTCGATATGGACAAAATTGGAATTTTTTAATCTTCATAAAGGGTTTATTTTGTATTTCCGTTGTTTCATTTTACTAGTTTATGTTAAACTTGCACGCCTCATAAGATATTGATAATTAGAGGTGTATTTTATTAAACTAACATTATTAATTATACTTTTACTCTAACCCATTTTATTTCTACTACTACTTCATGTAATTATTTAGAACTAATGACTCATTTGATTAGGAAACATGAAATAAAAATAACACTACAATTTCCTTTGTCGGATATAGAAGTGCTTGCAGAGCTACGTGAATTCAAAAATGTTTTTGTAAAGGGAAAAAAGAAAAGGTCTCGAGATAATAAGGATCCTTGGATGAAAAGATCAAATAACTAATCTCAGTATAAGCTGTTCTACATTTTGAAATAATTCTTTTTGAAATATATATATACAAGATTAAATTGGAAATTGAATAAATTTTTCAAGGGTCTATTTTGGAATACTCATATCAACATTTTGAGATGGTCAATTTTGGACATTAAGTAATTGGGATATGAGAATGGATTATTTAGATAAGGGCATATTTATTTGGTGTCTAAATAAAATTAAATTGGAAATTCAATAAATCATTTATCAACTAATAAAAGATTAGTTTGACTATAAAAAGGAGATAAATTGGAATACTCATTTTTACATTTTGAGATTGTTAATATTGGATATTAAGTAATGGGAAATGAGAATGGATTGTTTAGATAAGGGCATGTTTATTTGGTATATAAATAAAATTAAATTGGAAATTCAATAAATCATTTATTATTTATCAACTAATAAAAGATTAGTTTGACTATAAAAAGGAGATAAATTGGAATACTTATTTTTACATTTTGAGATGCTTCAAATTTGGACATTAAGTAATTGGGAATGAATTATTTAGATAAGTCCATATTTATTTTGTGTATGAACAAAATTAAATTCAAAATTTGATAAATCATTTATTATTTAACAACTAATGAAGAATTAGTTTGATTACTGTAAAATGAAGATAAATTGGAGTACTTATTTTTACACTTTGGAATGTTCAAATTTGGACATTAAGTAATTGTAAATGGATTATTTAGTTAAGGAGATATATTTATTTTGTGTATGTATAAAATTAAATTGGAAATTCAGTAAATCATTTTTCATTTATCATTTATCAATGAATAAAGGATTAGGTTGATTATTGTAAAAAAAAAAAAAAAAGAAGAAGATAAATTGAAGTACTTATTTTACATTTTGAGATGTTTCAAATTCGAACATTAAGTAATTGGGAATGGATTATTCAGATAAGGACATATTTATTTTGTGGATATATAAAATTTAATTGGAAATTTGATAAATTATTTTTCATTTGTCATTTATCATTTATCAACTAATAAAGGATTAGTTTGATTACTGTAAAAGGGAGATAAATTGAAGTACTTATTTTACATTTTGAGATGTTTCAAATTTGAACATTAAGTAATTGGAAATGGATTGTTTTAAATAAGGACATATATTTATTTTGTGTATATATAAAATTAAATAGGAATGGACAGTGTCACGTTCGTAAAAGAGCTCCATTTCCAACATTTGGGAGTCTCCACCCATTCTCCCAGGAAATCACCAGAAATCAGAACAAATCCTGCAATAAATATCCTAGAATTCTGTGTTTGTAGATGGTCGATTATGCTTATGGTCTAGATTGGAATATATGCACGGTCGATGACAGACGATGAGTAGTCGATGACTGGGCAGGTATCCGTACGAAAATCTTAAAATTGCAAATATTGCTTCAAATCAACGGTCGTTGGGTTTATGGAATAGAGAAATGAACTTGGAGTCGCCTAAGCTGCTGTAATGTACTTTCTAAAGTGGTTTTGAGAAATGTGAGTGATTTAAAACTTTTTAATAATGGTGAAAAGTGTGTTTGAGAAGATAACAAATAAATGGGGTGACAATGGATGCAACAAACAAGCTTATGATCTTTGTGGACTGATTTAGAACTGTCACACCCATTTTTTGACTCCAAAAAAAAATATGTATTTTAAGGTTTGAAAGGGTTTTTTATTAAAGTGACAAAATAAAGATTGGTTCCGAAAAAAGATTGTTTTTACATTCAAAATCAGAGTCGCCACTTGGCATAATCTGGTGTGCCAAGTCACCATTGGAAAATCCTTTTCGAAACCATTTGACTCTTTAAACCGGTTTACGAACAGAGATTCCGGCTAAGGAATTCTGTTGACCGAGGGGAAGGTGTTAGGCACCCCTCGATCCCGTGGTTCGACCACGGTCTCTTGCTGGAGCGTATCGGCTAATTTGACATTACAAATGTACAAACCACATAAACACACAAAACAAGCAAACAAATAAATCACACAAAATTCAAAACAAATAAAAATAATGTTCAGTCCAAATTATACACTCCAAAATAAAAGAGGTACTGAAATATAAAAACTATTCTATTCTAAACTAATCCTAAACTAAACTCCACCCGACGTTCCGGGCCTTGATCACGAGCCTCCTTTGCGTACATGATTCTTCGAGGCATTCCCCGGATAAATTAATACAAATCCTTCGGGGCATTCCGCGGCTAAATGAGTACAATTTAAACTTTTCGTGCAATAAAGTAGAAAGTACCATTCACGCACATATTCAAACACTCCAACAACTCGTTATTCCTAAATTTGCCTACCAAGCCTACGTTTTCCTACCAAGTTCAACGTATCACAATTCTATCATGTTTAACATTATCAATACATCAAAATTAATCAATATTCATTTTCCTCCATTTTTAATCCCCACCTTAGTTCATTTTTAACCACGTGATTAACCCATTTCAATACACAATCCACCAATCGAGAATAACGAAAATTCATCAATCATTCTTATCACATCACACACCCAAATGTCACCAACAGTTCACATCAACAAACAAACCACAGTATCGAATCACACGCAATCACAATCACAATCACATAAGAATTAAATAAAAGAGAAGAAAGAATTGAACCTTAAATTTGAAGCTTTCAAACTCAATGTTATTCGAATAAAGAGAGTCCGCACCCGGAAACCTCGAGCCAAACATTAACACCAACAATCCAACTCGACAAATAATGACCCTTTCACCATCACTTTTCACGCCGGTTACTGTTCACCGGTTACTTTTTTTTTTTTTCGTTGTTGTTCTTGTTCTTATGAGGAAGATTATTTGGTGATTCTTGTTATTGTGGAGAAGATGATGATCAAAGAAATGAGCCATTTTTCCTCATAAAATTTTTCTTTTATAATGGGCATGGATTTGTTATGATGTGGAAATTTTGGTGGGTCCCCATATATTCTTTCTTTGTGGAAAAGAAAAAGGAGAGGGGGGGAATCACATGGGTAGTTAGGGTAGATGGAAGCTATTGATTGGGTAGGTTGTTAGGATAAGATAAATTAGTTAGAGGTATTTTTTGTATATTTTTGTATTTTTGTGGGATATAATTACATGGGGTTGGACACATGGTAAGGTGAACTAAAAATGAATAAAATTAGACTTCGGGATGTACAAAATTAGGTGTCTACATCATGCCCCCTTTGAATGTAAACACAAAGTGTTTTCAGACAAAGAAGTAGACAGCGAGACCAAATTTTGACCCGACCATTATTCAAAGAAAGAAACAGAAGGAAGAAGGACAACCGGGTCTTGACTTAAGACATCCCACCTACTCACATTATGAGAGGATCGAGTGAAAAGTATCTCTACTTTTGGAGGGAGATGGACTATACCGAGTTGGAGAGTCGAGTGAGGTTCCATAGAGGTTCCGGTCCGCGGCTCCGTCATTACATAAAAAAAATGAAAATTTCAAGTTAAAACATAAATGAAATTACAAAAATTCTATCTATACAGCTTCTATTGGTTCTTTACTCGACTTTCATCACCCTATTCTTCAGGCGGGCTCCTGACTTGCTATTTCATCAACTTGTTGCTATGCTTTCATCTTCTGCACCCTGTTCTGTAGGCGGGCTCCTGACTTGCTATTTTTATCAACTTGTTGCTATGCTTTTAATTTTTTCACCCTGTTCTGCAGGCGGGTTCCTGACTTGCTATTTAATCAACTTGTTGCTATGCTTTCAACTTCTGCACCTTGTTCTGCAGGCGGGCTCCTGACTTGCTATTTTTATCAATTTGTTGCTATGCTTTTAATTTCTTCACCCTGTTCTGCAGGCGGGCTCTTGACTTGCTATTTCATCAACTTGTTGCTATGCTTTCAATTTCTTCACCCTGTTCTCCAGGTGGGTTCTTGACTTGCTATTTCATCAACTTGTTGCTATGCTTTCAATTTCTTCACCCTGTTCTCCAGGTGGGTTCCTGACTTTCTATTTTTCAATCTGTTTAGCTTTCAATATCTTCACCTTGTTGCTTGATTTTCCATTTATTCGCCCTGTGCTTCGGTCATGCTCCTGAAATCACATCAATACTGGAAAAAAAATTATCTCAAAAAAAAAATGCAATTTCTATGAGTTAATTGGAATGACTCGACTAAAAGGGACGTCTTATAGGAATCCAGGGGGATGACTCGACTAAAAGGTACGTCTTATAGGAATAAAGGGAAATGACTCGACTAAAAGGTACGTATTCTAGGAATCAAGGGAAATGACTCGACTAAAAGGTACGTCTTATAGGAATCAAAGGGGATGACTCGACTAAAAGGTACGTCTTATAGGAATCATAGGGGATGACTCGACTAGAAGGTACGTCTTATAGGGGTCAAAGGGGATGACTCGACTAAAAGGTACGTCTTATAGGAATCAAGGGAAATGACTCGACTAAAAGGTACATTTTTTAGGAATCAAGGGGGATGACTTGACTAAAAGGTACGTCTTATAGGAATCAAAGGGGATGACTCGACTAAAAGGTACGTCTTATAGGAATCAAGGGAAATGACTCGACTAAAAGGTACGTCTTATAGGAATCAAAGGGGATGACTCAACTAAAAGGTACGTCTTATAGGAATCAAAGGGGATGACTCTACTAAAAGGTACGTCTTATAGGAATCAAGGGAAATGACTCGACTAAAAGGTACGTCTTCTAGTAATCAAAGGGGATGACTCGACTAAATGGTACGTCTTATAGGAATCAAAGGGGATGACTCGACTAAAAGGTACGTCTTATAGGAATCAAAGTGGATGACTCAACTAAAAGTTACGTCTTATAGGAATCAAGGGAAATGACACGACTAAAAGGTACGTCTTATAGGAATCAAAGCGGATGACTCAACTAAAAGGTACGTCTTATAGGAATCAAAGGGAATGACTCGACTAAAAGGTACGTCTTATAGGAATCAAAGGGGATGACTCGACTAAAAGGTACGTCTTATAGGAATCAAGGGAAATGACTCGACTAAAAGGTATGTCTTCTAGGAATCAAAGGGGATGACTCGACTAAAAGGTATGTCTTATAGAAATCAAGGGAAATGACTCGACTAAAATGTACGTCTTCTAGGAATCAAGACTTAAGTTAGGAAGTTCATTACCTAAGAAGCAAAATTCAAATTACCCAATCAAGGAAGTATGTTTCCTTATCAATTTTGTTGGAATTGTCAAAACAATGAAGTGTGTCTCCTTACGAAAGCTTCTTGAATTACCAAAACAAGGAAGTGCGTCTCCTAGAGATCTTGAATTATGAGTTTTACCATGGTTTTGATTACCAAACCTGTGCAGCAACCTTGCCTCTTCCATTTGTTGAGGTGAGAAATTACGTCCTTTGATGTTTAGGCTCTGAAATCCTTGATCTGAATGTAACATGTATTCCTATTACATACAAAGAAAACTTGTGAGTTTAAAAACATGGTGGCTAGTTTGTGGCTTTGTCTTTTGAGGCAATTACTCCTTCCCCCGTCACACTTAGCTTTGCTTCCAACCATTAGCATATGTCATTGACTTGCTGAATCATTGACTCAAACTCAGCTTATTAAGAGTGACTCTGAAACAAACACAGTATTTCTGCCTTGTCGTGTTTCTCAAATAAACCCTTTGAACCTTGGTATTTCCATGAGTTCCCCGACTTCTCTGTTGACAAAACTTCCTGCATGCCCTTTTTGGGTTCACAATAATGTCTCTTTCATGGACTAGCTTTTGTCTTGCTTTGTGCAATTAAAGAAGCTGGTAGCCAGTTTTGAAATCTTTTCTCACTTGTTTTGACACGGACTTGACTCAAAGACAAGAAACACAAAAAAGAATGACAATTTTTGTTTTGATAACTGACTCAAGAAAGATAAAATTAAAATAAAGAGAAGAAAGAAAAGACAATGAATGTCCCCTTTTAAAACAAAGAAACGAAAAATTGATCTAAAAATGACAGTCAACACTAATGATTATGCCATGCATTTTGGATTAAGCATCTTGATCCTTTCATCCAAACATTCTACCAATTATTGTTGAGTTAATGTCCTTGAAACTGAGTCACTTTCTTAGGTCAATTGCATTTAAGACCCCATCGGCTAGTGGCGCCTTGAAGGGTTTTAGCCAACAAGCTTTTTTCATTTTCTCTCAGCTCACTATCGCCTTATGGTGCCCGTGAGGGTTTTCACCAATAAGACTCTCTCATTTTTATTTCTTTCAACTTACCATCGCCTTATGGTGCCCGTAAGGGTTTTCACCAATAAGACTCTCTCATTTTTATTTCTCTCTTGATTCCCTATGCTGAGGAAGACAAATAGTTCCCAAATACATCATCATATTCCTTGCATGCTCCGCCTTAACATCCTCAAAGATTGATCTGAAGGTCTTTCTTTGGTTGTAACTTGGCTTTTGGATAAGGTTAGAAAGAAAGGATGGCATGGGGCCCAAAAGAAACTTGAAGTGGGGTAGGACTTACAACTTTTGGAATCGACTCAAACAATGAGGATTAACTCATGCCCCAGTTTCTTTTGACTGGGTGACACTAAATTGTTTATTTGGTTGGACTGAGCCCTAAGTAGGGCAGCCTACGTATCTAACCCTTGAGAGAGGAGAATCAGTTCATGTGTAGTTCTGGCAGCTTATTTTACTTGATTCTGATTTCTTTTTTTTTTTTCTTTTGGGGATTTTTCTGACTCTATTTTTCTTCACACTCTTTTCTCTTCTTCTTTTTTGACACATTTTTTCTCTCTTTTTTTTTTTTTTTTTTGAACTTTTCTGACTGTTGTTTTGCTCGACATTTTTTCTTCGAGCTTTGCTGACTATATTGATTCCAAAAGAGGTGTATGAAAGAAAATAAAACTAAAGCTCAAATGGGGTAAACAAAGGATGACACGATGTTTGGATGGCAGAATGAAATGCCTTCGTTATATCAATCTTTGAAAATGCAAGTACATATCATGCAATATGAAAGTGTACGATCAAGATCACTTATGAAATGTTTTACAACACTAACTTGCCCCGAGCATGTGTGCCACCTCTTTTCTTCACTTGCCCAGCATACAACTCCACTTTGTTGTACATTCCTCATGCTGAAGGACTCATGACTTCGTGGAGCTAATTTTCTTCTTGTTCCTCTTGATAGGATCACGTAGACACTGTTTGACCTAATTAAGACATGTCTTTCAATTGATGACTAAGTTATTCTCATGATTTTCAAAATAATAGCCTTAATTTTTAAAGAAGGTTTCAACTTGATCACCAAATGCCCCAACACTCTATCTATTTCCTCAGATGCTCTCTTTTTCTAACTTTAACCCTCTGTTTCAATGTTCATTCTTAAACTGGATGTTAAGATCTGGCTGTAAATTTCACTAGCATATCATATCACTAGAGTCAACATAAAATGTACTATGTAAAAATAAAAAAAAACACATATTTAAAACACAAAGAAAAAGGGGACACTTCATTTAATAAAAATGAAAGATAGAAGGGTTTGAACATAAATGACAAAGGGACAAAACAAGATAAATCCCGAACTACAACCCTGAAATAATTCGAAGAACAGAAAATAAAATAAACCAAACTACCAAACCCCTTCCTGGTAAGGAGAGGGGTGACTTCTCCATTGCTCAGCCTGACATCTTAGCCACTGGCTTGCATATCAACATGACTGGAGATTCCACCACTGTCAAACACATTTAATTCAACAAATAAGCTCTGGATCCCCATGCTTAACTCATTGCCTCCCACAGATTATGCAGTACCGCGTGCTGGTGAAGAATTCTGTGTGCAGTTCAATTAATCTTTGAGATTGTTATTTCGGTCGCCACCACATTTTTGATACTTTGAAACAATGATACATCAATAGGAACCAAGTAATAGACCTTCTATACAATAACGATGTAATAAAGACTCATTGGTACATCAACAATGTGTTTCAGAATCATCAATATAACAACAATGAAATAGGAGCCTTTTGGTATATCAATGAAACATTTTGACTCTTTATAGGATGGAAACAACTTTGTTGGTAACGTAGGACAATACATGTTTTTGGACAACCTCGGAATCTTACTTGATGGAACATTGGTGTTTTCATGCCAAAGAACATTGTTAGAGTATGCTTTACATACCTCGTCATAGATTCGGATACCAATTCAACACAACTTCCCGCCTTAACAAATCACTTATCTACAATGAAATGTTTGGCATCTAGTATTAGCAACCCAACACCACAATTCTCTTCCATAATTCCATACAACCAATATTTGCATAGCATTCCAAAAACCAACTTGAACAATAGGTTTATGTGTGTATATATATATATATATATAATCATCATTTCAATACCACATCATCACACCAAATACCTTCACAATTCAACATAATCCAACCATGCACAAGAATAATCCAACATCATTTCCAATCATCTTTCAACAACAATCAAATAACACACTTCTTATGCTTACATGCATATATATACATATCCATATAAATAACACCAACATAATTTACATCCTTACCATAAAATGGCCCTTTTTATTTCGAAGTCCTGGTTGAATAAATAAGGGGTGCTTCTCGAAGCCCTCGAGACAGTGAACACAACTACGGAATCAATTTGGATTTTCTACGGTTGAATCACAAGATAATTGGAGTTGAAATTTGGCTAGGGTTTCTTATTCTTCAATAATGGATATGAGGCTAAGTATATGTATATAATGACCAATTTTCGTTCATGAGGTGATGGAAAATGACCATATTGCCCTTAAAATTTTAAGTAAATCCGAATCTGTCCATGGTGGACTGTTTTGACAAGCTAAAGTAGATCAGCCATAACTCTTTTCTCCGATATCGGATTTGGGTGAAATTGGTATAGTTGGAAATATAATTCAAAGGGATTTCATTTCATATAAAGTAGGACACCCAGTTCGTCCTGTACAAGGAGTTATGATCATTTGAAGTTGACCCTAAAAATCTGTTTTGAGAGGCTAAAGTAAAACGAGAATAACTCCTTACTCAGATGTTGGATTTTGATGAAACTAATTGCATTCGAAAGAAGAATCAAATATCTTTCATTTTATAGGTCTTATCTCTCCCAGTTCATTATATTAAGGGAGTTATGATCGTTCAAAGTTGACCCAAAAAAACTGGAAGGCCTCAGTAGTTTGTGT
Source organism: Capsicum pubescens (assembly GCA_030864215.1). Lineage (NCBI taxonomy): Eukaryota > Viridiplantae > Streptophyta > Magnoliopsida > Solanales > Solanaceae > Capsicum > Capsicum pubescens. The sequence continues at coordinate 294,704,060 of CM061549.1, forward strand.
GTAAGAAATTTTCCTGCACATTTACTATTCACCATATCCCGGCCACCGTTTTATAGTTTTGAACGTGCTCGATTATATCCGAAACTTATCCATTTTTGAAAATCTTTATATCGTTGGAAAGATTATTCAATAACCTTCGTATGGAACCATCGACGGGAAAATTCCGGTATAAATAAAATAAAAAAAATTACTTCCATATAAATAAGACCAATACATGTACTTGAATACGCCAATACATGTACTTGAATATGGGGTGTTACATTTTGATTACCAAACATGTGCAGCAACCTTGCCTCTTGCATTTGTTGAGGTGAGAAATTACGTCCTTTGATGTTTAGGCTCTGAAATCCTTGATCAGAATGTAACATGTATTCCTATTACATACAAAGAAAACTTGTGAGTTTAAAAACATGGTGGCTAGTCTGTGGCTTTGTCTTTTGAGGCAATTACTCCTTCCCCCGTCACATTTAGCTTTGCTTCCAACCATTAGCATATGTCATTGACTTGCTGTATCATTGACTCAAACTCAGCTTATGAAGAGTGACTCTGAAACAAACACAGTATTTCTGCCTTGTCGTGTTTCTCAAATAAACCCTTTGAACCTTGGTATTTCCATGAGTTCCCCGACTTCTCTGTTGACAAAAATTCCTGCATGCCCTTTTTGGGTTCACAATAATGTCTCTTTCATGTGCTATCTTTTGTCTTGCTTTGTGCAATTAAAGAAGCTGGTAGCCAGTTTTGAAATCTTTTCTCACTTGTTTTGACACGGACTTGACTCAAAGACAAGAAACACAAAAAAGAATGACAATTTTTGTTTTTATAACTGACTCAAGAAAGATAAAATTAAAATAAAGAGAAGAAAGAAAAGATAATGAATGTCCCCTTTTAAAACAAAGAAACATAAAATTGATCCAAAAATGACAGTCAACACTAATGATTATGCCATGCATTTTGGATTAAGCAGCTTGATCCTTTCATCCAAACTTTCTACCCATTGTTGTTGAGTTAATGGCCTTGAAACTGAGTCACTTTCTTAGGTCAATTGCATTTAAGACCCCATCGGCTAGTGGCGCCTTGAAGGGTTTTAGCCAACAAGCTTTTTTCATTTTCTCTCAGCTCACTATCACCTTATGGTGCCCGTGAGGGTTTTCACCAATAAGACTCTCTCATTTTTATTTCTCTCAACTTACCATCGCCTTATGGTGCACGTAAGGGTTTTCACCAATAAGACTCTCTCATTTTTATTTCTCTCATGATTCCCTATGCTTAGGAAGAAAAATAGTTCCCAAATACATCATCATATTCCTTGCATGCTCCGCCTTAACATCCTCAAAGATTGATCTGAAGGTCTTTCTTTGGTTGTAACTTGGCTTTTGGATAAGGTTAGAAAGAAAGGATGGAATGGGGCCCAAAAGACACTTGAAGTGGGGTAGGACTTACAACTTTTGGAATCGACTCAAACAATGAGGATTAACTCATGCCCCAGTTTCTTTTGACTGGATGACACTAAATTGTTTATTTGGTTGGACCGAGCCCTAAGTAGGGAAGCCTACGTATCTCACCCTTGAGAGAGGAGAATCAGTTCATGCATAGTTCTGGTAGCTTATTTTGCTTGATTCTGATTTCTTTTTTTTTTCTTTTGGAGATTTTTCTGACTCTATTTTTCTTCACACTCTTTTCTCTTCTTTTTTTTTGACACATTTTTTCTCTCTTCTCTTTTTTTTTTTGAACTTTTCTGACTATTGTTTTGCTCGACATTTTTTCTTCGAGCTTTGCTGACTATATTGATTCCAAAAGAGGTGTATGAAAGAAAATAAAACTAAAGCTCAAATGGGGTAAACAAAGGATGACACGATGTTTGGATGGCAGAATGAAATGCCTTCGTCATATCAATCTTTGAAAATGCAAGTACATATCATGAAATATGAAAGTGTACGATCAAGATCACTTATGAAATGTTTTACAACACTAACTTGCCCCGAGAATGTGTGCCACCTCTTTTCTACACTTGCCCAGCATACAACTCCACTTTGTTGTACATTCCTCATGCTGAAGGACTCATGACTTCGTGGAGCTAATTTTCTTCCTATTCCTCTTGATAGGATCACGTAGACACTGTTTGACCTAATTAAGACATGTCTTTCAATTGATGACTAAGTTATTCTCACGATTTTCAAAATAATAGCCTTAATTTTTAAAGAAGGTTTCAACTTGATCTCCAAATGCCCCAGCACTCTATCTATTTCCTCAGATGCTCTCTTTTTCTAACTTTAACCCTCTGATTCAATGTTCATTCTTAAACTGGATGATAAGATCTGGCTGTAAATTTCACTAGCATATCATATCACTAGAGTCAACATAAAATGTACTATGAAAAAAAAAAACATATTTAAAACACAAAGAAAAAGGGGACACTTCATTTAATAAAAATGAAAGATAGAAGGGTTTGAACATAAACAACAAAGGGACAAAACAAGATAAATCCCGAACTACAACCCTGAAATAATTCGAAGAACAGAAAATAAAATAAAACAAACTACCAAACCCCTTCCTGGTAAGGAGAGGGGTGACTTCTCCATTGCTCAGCCTGACATCTTAGCCACTGGCTTGCATATCAACATGACTGGAGCTTCCACCACTGTCAAACACATTTACTTCAACAAATAAGCTCTGGATCCCCATGTTTAACTCATTGCCTCCCACAGATTGTGCAGTACCGCGTTCTGGTGAAGAATTCTGTGGGATGGTCGAAGGGCCAATATTTTGCACCACAATCAATTTATCTTTAATTATCTTTCTATTTCTCTTTTCAAAGTGAGACAATCTTTAGTACTATGACCCTGAACATCAGAATGATATGCACATCGCACACTAGGATCAAAGCTTCTTGAATACGGGTCAGGAGTATACCCAAGGAGAGGAGTGATCATGCCCTGCTGTACCAATCTCTGGAATAAACTGGCATAGGATTCCCCAATAGGAGTGAAATTATCTTTTTCCTTCCTCCTCTTTACGAACTCTGGCCTCGGATGAAATTTGGATTTAGAGGTCCCTTGGTAAATTTGTGGGGGTCGAGGACGATGTTGAGGGACAGGGGCATGCCATTGTGGATAAGAAGATGGATGAGCATACAATTGTGTATTGTTCACAGGAGATCGAGGAAGTGGAATGAGATTTCTTGGATTTCGGAGAAAGACACCTTGTTGCATGTGGTTATGTTGATCTGATATGTAAGCTCGGTATTGAGGCTGACAGTATTGGTGGGTTGAACCTCTCAAACTCTGCTTTGGCCCTGTCATGACAATAGGTGCGTTTTCCTTCTTCTTTCCTTCAGTTTCCCTTGGTTGATTGCAATATCGTCCCGAATGTTTCACAGAATCCTTCTGTCCATTAGGCTCCCCAAATTTTGATGTCTCAAAGCTGGGAGGAAGGTTAACACTTGATGACATTCCCCAGTTTTTATATGAAACATCTTCATAGCCCATAAGTCCAGGGGAATTTTTCATATCATTTTTTACACTCTTCACTTTCCCAACCATTTTCTCTGGCTCTTTTGGCATGCTAGGCTTCTTAGTAAGAAACTTTGGCGGTTCACTTAACTTAACTGTAGGCTCAAAAGTATACCAATGATCATCAACAGTATTGAACGTGGAGTCACTAGTGGACTGGGAAATCACAATCGTTGGATTGATAGACAAAGCGGAAGCCTTAGTAGAAGGTTGAGCAACAAAAGCACAGACGGTATGTGGTGCTGTGAATGTGGTAGACTTATACTGAGGAGATAAAGAAAGAGAGGTGGATGTATTGAGGTGCATTTGACGTGGAATGGATTCTGAGGCATGCTGTAGTGCATCAACAACAGTAGGAAACTGACTTTGCGATTTTGGTGGAAGACTCAAGGTATTTGCAGGGTCAAAAGTGGGGAACGGAGGTGGAGGCAGCCCACTGGACCAAGCTCGGTACATTCCTATCATTTGTTGTCTCAGTCTCAAATTCTCTTCCTTTAAACTCTCAATTTCCCGACTCTTTGTTTCATCCATGATGTCACTCTCTATATCCTTGTTGGACATACTAACCCTTCCTTGGATTTGGTGTGATATAGAGGACCAGCCAGGAAACCACAAACCAACCACCTTAAACTAACTGAACAAGAGGTAACAAATATGTTAGAGTTCAATATTTTTTTTTCAAAACCTCTTCTTTTTTTTTCTTGAAGAAAAATCACCGAACCCTAGAAGGGCGCCTACGCATCTTACCCCCGAAAGGGGAGAATCAGGTGTGCGTAGTTCGTGAAGTTTTACCAAAATGGTCAATTAAAATCTTTTTTTTCTTTTTCTTGAAACTTTAAAAAGAAAAGAAAATAACAAATTATCAAAAGAATTGACGAAAATCTTTTTGCATTTTTTAGGTTTAAACTCCTTATACAAAAATGGAATCTATGATTACCAAAGAAGAATCTTTTTGGGTTTTCGATTTAGAATTTCATAGGAAAATGAAACTTGAAACTATTAAAGAAAAATCTTTTTGTAGTTTTCTTTTAGAGATGTATATGAAACACCTACTCTAAGTGAAGAGTAAAAAAAATCTTTTTGAATTTTTCAGATTCCTGTACAACATGAAATCTATGGTTACCGAATAAAATATTTTTGGATTTTCGATTTTAAATTTCATACGAAAATGAAACTTGAACCTATTAAAGGAAAATATTTTTTTTCTTTCTTTTAAAGATGTACATGAGACACCTACTCTAAATGAAGAGTGAAGAAAATCTTTTTTGAATTTTTGAAATAAGATCCCCGAACCCACAATAGGTTGCCTACGTATCTCACTCCCGAGAGAGGAGAATCAGGAGTGCGTAGTTCGTCCAGATTGGACAATTAATGATTAAATAAAAGATGACACCCTGACTTGAGACACGACCAAAGACACATGATGAACAACATAACAAAGTCTTTTTTTTTTTAGTTTTTAATTCGACACTTTACATAAAAAATGACATCAACAACTATGAAAGAAAAAATCTTTTTGGTATTTTCATTAAATGAAATGTACAAAACTTCTACCACCTTTTTTTTGAATTTTTCTTTTATAAAAAGCCCCTAAAAAAAATCTTTTTTGGAGTTTTCGAATTGTGAAAGCTTGCTAAAGGAAGCAAAAGGAAAATCTTTTTTGATTTTTTTTATTTTTTTTTCGAACTCTTGAATCGTGGAAAACAAAAGCCATAAAGAACCTAAAAACTACGAAACTCTTCTTTGATTTACCTTTTCTCTTTTTTTTTTACACACTTTACTTCTAACACATGTTTTCCCCAAATCGGTCCGTCAAATGACCACGTTACTCTCAAAGTTCTAAAGTGAGAAATATTTGGCTTTCTTTTTCTTAGTAATTCATAGGGAGTCTTATCTAACATAGGCCTGATCATGAATCTATTTATGATGTATGCAACAGTACTCATTGCCTCAGCCCATAGGTTTTGACCAATATTAGCTGCAAGCATCATTGTTCTAGCCATGTCTTCCAAGGTTCTATTTTTCCTTTCCATCACTCCATTTTGTTGTGGAGTTCTGGGAGCTGAGAAGTTATGATCTACACCATTAGCTGAACAAAATTCTAAGAACTTTACATTCTCAAATTCTGTACCATGGTCAGACCTTATGAAAACTAAAGAAGAGCCCAATTTCTTTTCAATTTTCTTAATTAAGATTTCAAAAGAACCAAAGGCATCTTCCTTAGAGGCTAGAAACAATGTCCATGTGAATCTGGAATAATCATCAATAATAACAAAAACATACCTTTTTCCTCCTCTGATTTGAACTCTCATTGGTCCACATAAGTCCATATGCACCAGGTCAAGACTCTTGGTAGTGCTAACATGGTTCTTTGACTTAAACGAAGATCTTACCTGCTTCCCCCTTACACATGCACTACATAACTTTTCCCTTTTAAACTTGGTTTTGGGTAATCCCAATACCATGTCTTTAGAAGAAAGTATGTTTAATTGTTTAGACTTGCATGACCAAGTCTTCTGTGCCAAAAGAGGGGATCATTTTCTATAGCACTTATACAGGTCATCTCAGATCCTGGTAATGCCATAATATCGGCTTTGTATACATTTCTATATCTCTTTACAGTGAGCACCACTTCTTTGGTGTCCATTTTTTTGACTTTGACCCCTGCAGCAGTAAAAATAACTTTATTACCTTTGTCACACAATTGTGAAATACTCAGTAGGTTGTGCTTTAGTCCCTCAACAAGATAGACATCTTCCAATGCTTTTGATTCAGATGAGCCAATATTTCCTACTCCAGTAATGATTCCCTTTTTTCCATTACCAAACGAAACTCCTCTTCCATCTATTTTGGAGAGTGAATGGAACTTTTTCTTATCACCAATCATGTGTCTTGAGCAAGCACTATCTAAGTACCGGTGCTTTTTGCTTCCTTTTACTTTCTCCTACAAAAGAAATCAATGGTTAGATTTAGGAACCCAGACTAACTTGGGTCCTGTTTTATGAGTGAAAGTATTAATCAAATTTTTTTTAGTCCATGCGGGCAACATACAACTCAACCTGTTTCTCTGACCAGAACTGGAATTATTCCTTTTGGTCTGAGAAACTCTCCATGCTAGGTTTTGACTATTGGATCTGCTTTTTACAGCTACTGGGCATTCAGTAGTGGGATGTCCAAGGTTACCACAGATATAGCACAAATCTTGGGTTACATCAAATTTTTTGTGGAATCCCAATCCAACCATTTCATTGTACTTTCTTTCACCCAGCTTATGAACAATTCTTGAGGAATTTGTCCACCTATTTTCCCTTTCAAGATCAACTTTTAGTGTTGAAACTTCTTGATTCATCTTGTTCATTTTTTCAGTTAAATCATAGCATTCTTGTTTGTATCTAATTACCTCAAGTTCAGAATTTTCTTGATCTTTACTCATGGGCCTTTTTCCATTATTAGTTAAATTTAGTTTGAGGACTTCAGATTTAAGACCATTGTTTGAAATTTCTAGTTCTGTAATCTGGTTCTTAAGTGAGCTATTTTCTTTGTCAATAGTTCCTATGTAAGACTTCAAATCAATGAGATCAAATTTTAGGCTTGCATAACTGTTGAACAATTCATCCCTATCAGAGGTTAATTCTTGGAAATCATCAATCAAGGCACTCATTAGAGAAATAAGTTTTGATTTTGAAAACAGTTCCAGTTTTTCTTTAAGATCAAGTATACTTACCTCAGAATCATTTTCTTCTTCATCTAAGTCTGAATCTCCAAAACCCATAAATGCAGTTTCATCAACTTTATCTTCATCTGAATTCGATCACCAAGTTGCTATCATTGCATGTTGTTCTTTCCTTTTTGCCTTTTCTTTTGATTCCTTCTCTGCCCTTTCCTTCTTCCATTCTATTTCCCAGACTGGAAAGTCTTTGATTTGATGATCAGTTTTGTCACACTTGTAACAACCATTTGGATTGACATTGGATCGTCTCTTAACACCTGTTCCTTTCTTCTTCTTGAAGAATTTGCTGAAGTTTTTGGTTATGAAGGAAACTTGCTCCTTATCAAGCTCAATTTCTTCATCACTATCAGAAGCTTTTAATGCCCAGAATTTTTCAGGATGTGCTCGTTCTTTCGTTCCATCAACTTCCATCTCATAAGTTCTAAGGTTTCCAACTAACTCATCCAAGGTTATTCCAGCAAGATCTTTGTTTGCTTCCCTGATTGTTGTTACCTTAACATTCCATTTTGACTTAGGTAATACTCTTAATACCTTCTCAATTTGTTCTTCCTCAGAAATTACTTTTCCCAGGGAAGTAAGTTCATTGATTAATGTGGTAAGCCTTGTCATCATCTCATGCAGGGATTTCTTCTCCCTCATCTTGAAAGCCTCATCCTCAGTAAAAAGGAGAGAAATCCTAAATTTTCTTACTTGAGAAGTGCCTTCATGAGCACTCACCAGTGCATCCCAGATTTGTTTAGCAGTAGTGCAGGTTCATATCTTGTTATATTCAGCTGGTCCTAAGCCACAAACCAGGATATTTTTTTTCTTTACATTTTTCTTCAAGGCCAACAAGTCATCAGGGGTAAACTCACTTATCACCTTTTTGACTTGTTTCCCATCAACTAACTTCATTGGAATAGTAGGACCTTCAGTGATCCTGTCCCATAACTCATCGTCTTCTCCTTGAATGAACATCTCCATCCTTGCTTTACACCAGATAAAGTGAGTGCCATCAAAGAGTGGAGGTCTAGTAGTTGACTGTCCTTCACTGTGACCAGTAGGAGGTGCAGAATTCATCATGTTGATCTTTTCTTAGGTGCTAGCCTTATTTAAGAGAACCCGCTCTGATACCACTTGTTAAAGTATGAGCCCTACCTATTTCTCGATTCTAATGTTTGCCTATCTGTGGAAAAGGTAAGTAAACGCAATTCGCAGAAGAGAAATCTGAACATAGTATTTTTACGTGGAAAACACCCGGCTCAAGAAAGGTGTAAAAAATCACGACCTGTACCTCTACAGGATTTAATCCCAACTTCACTAAAAACTCTTGATCCTCAACAATCAAACAATTACAAGTCTTCTTGTAACTTAGGAATTAAAACTTCTAATTCCTATCACTACAAAAACACCAATCTCACCCAAGATTAGTGTTCCGAAATCTTCGAGTTTCCCAACTTGAAGAAAAATACTTCTATCTCAATTTATTGATCACTGAGTACAAGAACTATGACTCGTTACAATTAATAGAACCAACCTATTACAACCGATCTACGACTTAAGACGTATAGATTAGTTTCTTCTTCTTCAACTGGATGAACTTGATTGCTTGATTGTTGACTATCTCTTTTATGCGAAGACTTCTTTGATCTTTTTCCTTGTATTTATAGCAACCCTAATTGAAACCTTCAGTTGATCTCTTTTCCTTACTTGAATTGAATTGTCTTTTCTTTTTTAAAAGTCAATTCAAATTCTGATAATTTGAATGCCGTTGCGTCCGGGATTGCCCGAATCGAATAACACCTCCGTCATTGACGATGAAAATTATATTCAACATGAATTGTCGAATTATTCCACTAAAGAAGCAGTTTTTTCCTTAGTGGGCCTCGAACCAAATTATTCAAATCCATTTTTAGTAATATATTTTGAACTTGACATGAGTAAACAAGAAAAGAAAAAACTAAAGGATAAATGTATTGGTATCCATTAAGGGTGTCAAACGGGCCGGGCCGACCCGGCCCAACCCGGGCCGATTAGCTAACCCAGCCCGGTTTGACCCGGACCGGTTAGCCCTAGGGCTTTAGGGTTCTGGGTCCCGGGCCATTTTTTTTGTTAAAATGGGCCCGGTTAACCCGGCCCGAATCAAGCCCGGTCCAGGCCCACCGGTTAACCGGCCCGGCCCGGCCCGGAAAATTGAAAAAAAAAATGGATTTTGGGCCAAACTAGACGTTGGCCCAACGGCTATATAGTCGTTTTTGGGTCCAAACGGCTAGTTTGAGCCCATTTAATAAAAGAAAAAAAAAACTTTAAAAAATATTTTTTAATCCCCAAAAAAAATCTATAAATACCCTACAACTTCAAATCATTTTTCACACAATTTTCACTCTCTCAAATCTCATTCTCTCTCAAATCTCAATTCTCAATTCTCTAATATTCAATATATTTAATTTCTTAAAGTGTTCACTTTAATTTTTTAATTTTCGTTTACAAACTACGAGCGGAAGTTTCTAAAGTCGCAATCTTCGGATACTTCCAAAATTTTGTATTGTCGTTCCATCTCTTTCGATTAATTTTAATTTATTGTATTAATTTTTTAATATTTAATTTTATTATATTTGTGTATTTTGAATATTTTTAGTTTAATTTAATTTATATTATGGATAAATTAAAAAACCTCGCTGCTAAAGGTGTTAAAATTTTTTGTCCCGGAAGCGGTAGTGGTAGTAAAAAGCGAATTACTAGCGGTAGAGGTAGTTCACGTAATAGATATACCCGTGTGCCTTCGCCTCCGGTACCGCTTGGTACACCTTTTGAGGAAGAAATAGGTGTAGGTGCTCACGATATGGATTATGTAGAAGCTCAGGAAAATTACGGTATAGAAGAAAAAAATGAAGTAGATGCAGTTAATTTAGACGAAGATAATGAAAATATTGCTGAAACACCCGCAGTAGGAGATGCTAACGTTAGATCTGAATCAGTTAATCTCCCTTCCCGTCCTCCCAGTGCCCCAAAACCTCGTAAAAGAACTAGTATTGCATGGAAATTTTTGGAACGTATATCAGATATTGAGGTGCAGTGCAATATTTGTCAACAAATATATAAGCATAGAAGTGGAGGCAAGCAAGGGGGTACGGGTACGTTAACGAGACATATAGTTGAAGATCACAAAAGAGAGTTAAATATTGCAAAAGGTGGTGGGGATGTTGGTGGGTCAACGCAAACTAGAATGGACCCAACAACCGGTCAAGTAACGAAAAAGTATAATAAATTGAGGGACAGGGAAGAAATAGCTAAAATGGTAGTTGTGGGTTATTTGCCTTTTAGTTTTCCTTCTTCTGATACTTTTATTCGTTATATACAAGCAATTTATAATCCTATGTTTAATGGTATTCCTAGAACTACTTGTCGGTCTGATATTTTTAGACTCCATTCACAATATTATTTTTATTTATCAACATTGTTAAAAAATATTCAATGTAGATTGTCCCTAACTTCTGATCTTGGTCATGCTGTAAATAAAAATGATTATTTAACCGTTACTTTTCATTGGATGGATAGTAATTTCGTGATGCAAAAACGTATTCTTGCTTTTTTATATGATGAAGATCGTAAACATACTGGACAATTTATTGTTGATTCTATTGTTAAAATTGCCGGATATTATGGTATAGAAAATAAAATTTTATGTATTGCTTTTGATAATGCTTCTAACAACAAGACTGCTATAACAAAAATAAAATCTGCGCTATCTCCGCCCTTGCCTGAAATTTTTCATATTAAGTGTGCATGTCATATATATAATTTAATTGTAAAAGATGGTCTTGAGTTTTTTGATCTTTATATTGAAAAAATTCGTCTTGCCGTTGGTTTTATTCAAGGAAATAATCGTAGATCGAGAATTAGAGAATTTAAACTTAAATGTCAAGAAAATGGACTTACACCGATTTTGATGCCTGAGGAAATTGATACTAGATGGAATTCTACGTATGAATTTCTAAAAACTTGTTATAAATATAGAATTCCTATTACACTAGCTTTTAACCAACATTGCGGTTCATTTGCTGATTTTGCTGATTGCATGCTACATAATTCTGATTGGGTTGTAATTAATGATCTTGTTAAGTTTTTAGAAAAATTTTATGTAGCTACGGTTGAATTTTTCGGTGCTTACTATCCTACTGTTTGCAATATTTTGGCATATATAGCCGATATTTCTGGTTTGCTCCAACAATATAAAAATAAAGAAGGTTATAAAGAAGCTGTTGGCGCCATGTTTACGAAATTTTAAAAATATTTTTTCCCGATTCCCCCTATTTACTTGGTTGGTGCTATGCTAAATCCGTGCATGAAATATAATCATATGCGTCACTTTAGTACTCTTATTTATACTAACTTAGAAATAAATACTAACCATGATTCTGAACAAGTACAACCTGATTTGTGGACGGCTACGGCTGATGCAAAGGATTATATAGAAAAATTATATAATCACTATGCTGATTTATTTGATTCAGCCTTACCTACAAATATCACTCCAACTGTCGCTCCTCATCCTCCCGAGGAGCCATCATCTTCTAAAAGGCCGGCACATAGTGGTTTTTCAGATTCGTTTTATGATTTAAATTGTTGGAACAGTGTTGATGAGAGAACTTACACATCAACTTATCGGGAAGAGCGGAAATATTATCTTCGGACGGCACCAGAGGATCGCAGACGACGGATCAACACGCTGGATTGGTGCAGGAATAATGAATCACAATATCCTGTGCTTTCAAGATTAGCTAGAGATATCTTGAATGTTCCAATGTCAACCGTTGCATCAGAGAGCGCCTTCAGTCAGGGACAACAGCAGCTTGGAGACAACCGACACTCATTGGGAAACAATGCAATGAATGTTCTAGTTTGCCTCAGAGATTGGATTAGAGCGGAAAGAAGAAACCAAGGAATGGAACCGGAGTCGAGCGACGAGCTGAAACTTGAAAAAATTATGACTTCATGGGAGAACTCAGCAGAATCAAGTCCAATGCATGGTTTTGCTCCCGTTGACTTCGATTATCCTATGCAAGTTCCCATTAATATTAACATGAATGAGTTGGAAAAAATGATTCATAATTTATAGATTTTTCATTCATGTAAATTATAAATTTTGGATCATTTTGCAATCAATAAAATTCCCCAAATTCATTCACTCCTTAGTCGTTGTTTTTTATTTTTTTTTATTTAACGATTTAAAATTTTAAATTGAATTTCTAGTTTTCAACTTTAAATTAAAAACTTACTTCTAATATATTATTAATTTACTACCAAATATTATTAATTTATTATATTAAGTAGCATATGTTTTGTATATTTGTGCATATATCTTCTATAGAAGTGTATATTTAACGTATACATGTGTATATGTTTTATAAATTAGTATATAAGTATATCTATACATATTGTAATGTATATATAATGTAGTATATTTTATAAGTAGTAGTATATATACATTTAATGGTGCGTATACACGTGTATATATCTTCTATAGAATTGTATATTTAATGTATACATGTGTATATGTTTTATAAATTAGTATATAACTATACAAATATATATTGTAATGTATATACATTATAGTATATTTCATTTAAAGTATTACATATACATAGAATAGAGTGAATGGATCTTCTATAGACGTGTATATTTAATGTATACATGTGTATATATTTTATAAATTAGTATATAACTATACAAATATATATTGTAATGTATATATATTGCATATATCTCATTTAAAGTATTACATATACATAGAATAGAGCGTATATATGTGAATAGATCTTCTATAGACGTGTATATTTAACGTATACATTACTTTATGTTTTATAAATTAGTATATATATTGTAGTATATACTTTTTTTAAAGTAGTACATATATATTGAATGGTGCGTACATATGTGTATATATCTTCTATAGACGTATATCTTTTAAGTATACAAGTGTATATGTTTTATAAATTAGTATGTAACTATATATATATACATATTGTTGTATATATATATATATGTATATCACTATATTGTAGTATATATTTTATTTAAAGTAGTACATATATATTGAATGGTGCGTATACACGTGTATATATCTTCTATAGAAGTGTATATTTAATGTATACATGTGTATATGTTTTATAAATTAGTATATAACTATACAAATATATATTGTAATGTATATAAATTATAGTATATTTCATTTAAAGTATTACATATACATTGAATAGAGTGAATGGATCTTCTATAGACGTGTATATTTAACGTATACATGTGTATATATTTTATAAAATAGTATATAACTATACAAATATATATTGTAATGTATATATATTGTATATATCTCATTTAAAGTATTACATATACATAGAATAGAGTGTATATATGTGAATAGATCTTCTATAGACGTGTATATTTAACGTATACATTACTTTATGATTTATAAATTAGTATATATATTGTAGTATATACTTTTTTTAAAGTATTACATATATATTGAATGGTGCGTATATATGTGTATATATCTTCTATAGACGTATATCTTTAAAGTATACAAGTGTATATGTTTTATAAATTAGTATGTAACTATATATATATACATATTGTTGTATATATATATATATGTAAATCACTATATTGTAGTATATATTTTTGTTAAAGTAGTACATATATATTGAATGGTGCGTATACACGTGTATATATCTTCTATAGAAATGTATATTTAATGTATACATGTGTATATGTTTTATAAATTAGTATATAACTATACAAATATATATTGTAATGTATATACATTATAGTATATTTCATTTAAAGTATTACATATACATAGAATAGAGTAAATGGATCTTCTATAGACGTGTATAATTAACGTATACATGTGTATATATTTTATAAATTAGTATATAACTATACAAATATATATTGTAATGTATATATATTGCATATATGTCATTTAAAGTATTACATATACTTAGAATAGAGTGTATATATGTGAATAGATCTTCTATAGACGTGTATATTTAACGTATACATTACTTTATATTTTATAAATTAGTATATATATTGTAGTATATACTTTTTTTAAAGTAGTACATATATATTGAATGGTGCGTATATATGTGTATATATTTTCTATAGACGTATATCTTTAAAGTATACAAGTGTATATGTTTTATAAATTAGTATGTAACTATATATATATATATACATATTGTTGTATATATATATATATGTATATCACTATATTGTAGTATATATTTTATTTAAAGTAGTACATATATATTGAATGGTGCGTATACACGTGTATATATCTTCTATAGAAGTGTTATTTAATGTATACATGTGTATATGTTTTATAAATTAGTATATAACTATACAAATATATATTGTAATGTATATACATTATAGTATATTTCATTTAAAGTATTACATATACATAGAATAGAGTGAATGGATCTTCTATAGACGTGTATATTTAACATATACATGTGTATATATTTTATAAATTAGTATATAACTATACAAATATATATTGTAATGTATATATATTGTATATATCTCATTTAAAGTATTACATATACATAGAATAGAGTGTATATATGTGAATAGATCTTCTATAGATGTGTATATTTAACGTATACATTACTTTATGTTTTTAAATTAGTATATATATTGTAGTATATACTTTTTTTAAAGTAGTACATATATATTGAATGGTGCATATATATGTGTATATATCTTCTATAGACGTATATCTTTAAAGTATACAAGTGTATATGTTTTATAAATTAGTATGTAACTATATATATATACATATTGTTGTATATATATATATGTATATCACTATACTGTAGTATATATTTTATTTAAAGTAGTACATATATATTGAATGATGCATATATATGTGTATATATCTTCTAAAGTAGTATATATTTAACATATACATGTGTATATGTTTTATAAATTAGTATATATATATATTGTAGTGTATATATATATATATTATACTATTATAGCATATGTTTTATTTAAAGTAGTACGTATAGTCATATATAATTATATGTTGAATGGTACGTATATATGTGTAATTGTTTTTACTTTATATATTTTTTTAAAAATATATATTGTATATTGGAGTGTATATAGTGTATATTGGAGTGTATATAGTGTATATTGGATTTTTTATTTATTTTTTAAACGGGTTTGACCGGTTTTTAACCGGGTTTGACCGGGTCTTGGTGGGTTTGACCGGATTGGGTTAAGTGGGCCGGGTTCGGGTGGATTTTAATTTTTTTACTGTTTGGCTCGATCCGGCCCGGTTAACGCCAAACCCGGCCCGTAACCGGCCCAGAACCCGGGTAAAATGGGAGGGCCGGTTTCGGGTTGGCCCGGCCCGTCCCGTTAGACACCCTTCCATATATACATAATAATTAATAGGGTCTACGAATATATGACAAAGGCAATAATATTAATTAAACATCAATCGTGAACACGTCTTTACTTGTGTCCCCTCAGCGAAAGTTTTAATGTTCAAGCATATAAGAATTCAAGAAAAGAATATATAACATTAAAATTATAGTAGCATTACAGATTTATATTAAAGTTTGAATAGATTGAGGGTTAAAATTCTAGTATATACTACTATAATAGTTAAGTTTCAAGATCTTGCAAAGTTGCAGTTATGTGCATTCTATAGAATTCTGCATTATGTGCAATGCATACGTGACCTTTATGGAAGAATAGGAAAAATTACACTTGCCTTCTCATAAGATTATATTAAAACGATTTAGTTCTATCCGTTTATCCAATTTTCAATAAACAACACCCCTATTGTGCACCACAATTTTTGGTTTTCCATCCGGTGTCTGCTGCCCGCATTGGAGCCCCGATTAATCCGGATCACGCGTTGCAGGGCCCATTAAGATGGCAACGCTCCAACAAAGTTTTCACCATACCCAGTGTCGAACCCTCGACCTATGTTTAAGGGTGGAGCAGCCCCATCCACGGCACCACAACCCATGTTGGTCATTGAGTTTGAGTCTATGAGTTCATAATTTGTATTCATATGGAGTATTGTGTAATTTTATTGTCTGTGTAATTTTATTGTCATGATGTTTCAATTGTAATTTTTAATTTTCGAGAGAGCTAGTAACGAGAGACAAACTTAGCAATCATTTCACTTACCATCATCGACGGATGGAAGTTTTCCTTATAAGGTCCGAAATATGAAGGAAAAAAAAACACATGAACAAGTCTTAGGAAGTAAAAATTCTTAAACTTCAAATCGTGAATTCACTATTATTTCTGCCCCTTCAAGGAATGTTTTATGTTGAAGCAAGTAAGAATTCAAGAAAAATATAACATGAAAATTAGTCGCATTATAGATTTATGTTATAGTTTCGATAGATTTAAGGTTAAAATTCTTAGAGAATATAGTATATACTACCATAATAACCACAAGGGTTGGTGTGGTGGTTCAGCACCTTACCCCTTAAGCAAGAGGTTGGGGGTTCGATCCCCACCTCTGGTGAATGGAGAAAACTCTGCGGCCAGTTCCCTACCGCTTAGTGCGCTGACCGTGGAACGGAGGATTAGTCTCAACTCAGTCTCCTCATAAATAGTTGAGTCTATGAGCTCTTAATTTTAATGCATATGTAGTACTGTGTACGTACTTTCTCGTCATTGTGTTTTTTATTTGAATTTTTGTGTTAACTGATTTCCAACAACACGAGCTCTAGCAAGTGTATGTATCATGCAGCCAAGCAGCAAGTTGTGCTAAGTGAACATTAGAACAATAACAATATACCCAATGTAAATTCATTTAATCCCGCAAGCGGGTTCTGGAAAGGGTGGTGTGTTTACAGTCTTAAGCCTACCTTGAGAAGGTAGAAAAGTTATTTCCGATAGATCCCGGGCTCAAGTAAATCACATAGCAAAGTGGACAAATTATCTTCTTCAATGCATGCATCTTAAAGCAGTGTAGAAAATCCAAGTGAAGGAAACAAGGACAAGAACCTCAACATTGTTCTTAGGTGGCAAAAGATAACAAAAAGGCCACCAACTGCAACAGAAGCTGAGTCTAATTTATGACAATTAATCATTAAGTAGAGAAGCAAATGCTGCAGCAGTGAAACAGAAAGGATAGCAGACAAAAGAGGCAAACAACAAAGTTACTACTTTGAAGTCCACAGTATTCAACAGAAAGTGAACAATGTTGTAACACCCAGTAAATTTTTTCGTACACTTATCGCGATTATATGGAGTCCTAAAGGCTTGCGTATGGGTTAAATTAAGTTTATGGTGTTCGTAAGTATCCCGTCAATAGTTGTATGTGTAGGTATTGGAATAAGCTTTCCAACGATATAAAGTTTTCCCAAAACAGAGGAGTATTTCATATAAGCGAGCACATTTGAAATTTCAAAACGGTGGCCGGGAAGCCTGTGAACAGTAAATCTGCAGGAAAATTTCTGCAGCTAGGCAATTTTTTTTTGGATCAACTTTAGACGATCATAACTCCTTGTAAAAAAAGAACTGTGTGAGCTTCTATATATAGATGAAAATCTCCGAGAGTCTTCTTTCCGATGAAATTGGTTTCATCCAAATCCAATGTCTGAGTAAGGAGCTATACCCGTTTTACTACAGCCTATCAAAAAAAAAAAACAGAATTTTGGGACAGATTTTTGGGTCAACTTTAAACGACCATAACTCCTTGTACAGGAAGAACTGGGTGGTATACTTTAAATGAAAATGAAATCCCTTTGAATTATATTTCCAATTCAATTGGTTTCACCCAAATACAATACCGGAGCAAAGAGTTATGATCAATTTACTTCAGCCTGTCAAAACTGTCCACTGGGGACAGATTCGGATTTTATTTAAATTTTTAGGGCAAAATGGTCATTTTCTATTACCTCTTGGACGAAAATTGGTCTTTATAAACATACACTTAGCCTCATATATATCATATATCATCCAATTATTAAGAGAAGGTGAAACCCTAGCCTAATTTCAACTTCAAATATTTTGTGATTCAACCGTAGAAAATTCGAATTGGTTCCGTAGTTGTGTTCACCATCTCGAAAGATTCGAGAAGCACCCCATCGTTATGTAAGGAGGATTCTAAATAAAAGAGTTCATTGTTAAGGTATGAATATTGTTTATTCTTGATTCTTATCCATGAATAAGTATTGATAAAGGATTATGAGTATTGTCTTGATGTTGGAAGATAACTAGAAACATAGTTATGAATTGTTTTGTATAAATTGTTAGTAGTAAATTATGGAAGTTGTTGTATTGGATTATGGAGGATGAATTGTGGTGATATATCATTATATTAGTGGTTATGTATGCCTAGTGATCATGTTGGTATTGGATGGTGATTAAGAAGGGAAATAAAGGCTAAGAGTGATGTTGAGGGATATTGCATGAAAATGCATGATATGTGAATGTAATAAGAGTATAAGAGGATGTATGTAGCACTCTTATTGATGAGTTAAAGGATTACTTCCTAGACATTATTTGGTGAAATTAATACCTAAATGGTAAGGTTTGGTTGCTAATACTAGTTTGCCACAAATGACTTATTGTAGATAAGTGTTCGAAGAGTACGGGAAGTCAAGTTGGACTTGTATTGAAGTGGTTATATCAAGGTATGTAAGACATACTCTATCTAATCTTTGGCATGAATAATGACCCATGGCACTCTCAAGTAAGCTTCCAACATTGTCCTACGACACATGACACATAATAACATCATATGATCTTCGACACTACCAATTGAACTTGTTTTCACTTTTAAGATGTCCGGCTAGTCAAAAAAAATGTCCATATACTATTGTTGACTCCGAAATGGTTTAATGAGGTATCCATGATTCTCTACTTCATTTTCATGATATTGATTACCTATTTACATGTTTTTCCTATTGAGGTATCATGGTTTCAAGTTCCATAAGGTGTGACCACAAAGTAACCAATCTCAAAGATTAATTGAAGTAAGAAATGGAATGTCTTTATTTTAAATTGTTGATATGATGTATTGTATTAGTACCACTGATCAGTTGGCCATTGTATTATAAAGATTATGTATATATGCTATTCCAGGGGTGGTCCCTGATGTATTGTATTAGTACCACTGATCAGTTGGCCATTGTATGACATATGTTATGTATTGATAAGGAATACGAGAAGTAATGATATGAAAGTAATGTGCAGGTATCCCATCAGCTCTTTTAAGTGTGGTCTACTCATACTGTTTATTCATTGGTATCTGGGTTCTGTTGATCTTTTGTATCTCATCTTGATACTCACTGCCTTACATACTCAGTACATATTTCCGTACTGACGTCCCTCACGGGGGACCTGTATTCATGCCTGCAGGAACAGGTACTTCAGGTCGTACACCTCCGTAGTAAGAGCCAGGACATTCTATTGATAGTGGTGAGCTCCAGTTGTTTCGGGGCATCCCAAGTCGTTTCTATATGTACATTTGGTATTTGTATAAAAGTCTTTTGTGGGCGGGAGTTTGTCCCGACCCTAACTCAGTTGTGTATCTATGTAGAGGCTTTTGTAGACATATTGTACAGCCATAGGAGTGTTTGGTTGATAGACGTGATGGCTCTGACGACCAATTACTATTTATATATATATATATATGTGTGTCTGTTGGGCTGATACAGGTACTGTTTTCTTCTATTTACAACGAAGTGTTGCCCAAATTTCTAATTTTCATAAGTAATGTAAATGTGAAAGTATAGGTTATGAACGGGTTCTCCCGGGCCTCCTCGGCTACGGGTGCTAGTCCGCTCCAATGGGATTTGGGGCGTGACAAATCTTGACTTGAAAAAATCGCAGAAACTATCATTGGTTTCAAGTACTTTTCAACATAGTTTAATGGAAGCGATGATAAGCTATCACACAACATATCCAGTTCCACACATAACCGATTGACGAAGGATGGAATGTACGGAAACCTTATCCTACTTCCATGGGGTAGAGATATTATTTCCGAAAAAACCCCGAACTCAGCACAAATATTACACAAAACAAAACAGGAGAGTAGAAAAGCTGAGAAATATTAACAGCAAAAATATTAAAAATAACCAAAAAGCTGCTCATGTTACTCAACAATAATGAAAATTACAAAGTTTAATGTACATTCTTTACAATTTAGAGTCATATTTACCTCTTCTGATCAATAAAGAATCCAATCACTATTCACTACAAGAAATATCCACCTATTCCAAAACCCTATTTTAGCTACAGTAAAGTATATACTTTCTAAACTTTATAGTACTAAAACATATTAACAAAGGAGAAAACTTTCTAAAATTTTTGCTCAACGGAACAATTCATCAAGATCTTGAGCCCCCTTATTGGAACCATCTTGAAAGAGCGCTACGAGGTCTTCTCCCATAACAGACTCATCATCGTTATTATTCTGAGTATTTTCTCCCCCGGCATTACCATTTCCCTCAGCATTATTGTTCTCATTGGCCTGTTCTCCCCCCAACACATTACCCATGTCATTTGCCACAACATTGTCATTGTTTTTATTAGTCTGTTCTACCCACAACACATTACCCATATCAAAATCATCGTTTGCCCAAATATTGAAATATGATGAATATAATGGCTTCATGAAAGAATGATGTGATATTGATGGCTTGCAAGTCGGGTATGACGATACCCTATAGAATAAGATATGTGATTGAATTAAATGGAGTTTGATGCATTGATTTTACATGAGATAGGTGGATGCCCGAAGAAGGCATTTGAGTGTAAGGGATCATTGCTGGAAACCGTGTTTGCCGACATGGGGGTTTGGTACCAGGCTAAGTGATCTTGTGTACTTGACTTTATGTCATTCCCAAATTGGGACTATGGTTAGGAGCCCAGGCTAAGTGATCTTGGGCACTACTATACTTTATTGGGTCGAGACACCCTGCTGTGTGATCTTGTGTGTCTTCCCCTCACTTATACTCTAATCTCGGCGGCAACCGAGATTTGATAGTTGGTGTAAATGTTATATGTAGGGTATTCCACCTAGCTCAGTTGCATTACATTGTTGTTGAAAACTATTACATTATGCCCATGTGTTTTCAAATGATTTGATATGAAACTTCTTTATAATGGCTCTCACCTATATTTGGAAAAAAATATTATATTTTTTTTTTCTCTGTGTACCAGTACTTTTGTATTGACCCCCTTCCCTTTCAGGTTTGGAGGCACAGTTTAGGGGTCCAGATAATCAGTAGATCTCTTTCGACAGATTTGCAGAATCAAGTGGTGAGCCTTCTATATTTTGGAAGGCCTGATGTCTGTCAGTTCATTTATCATTTAGTAGTTTTGGGTCTACTGGGGGCCTTGTCCCAGTTTTCAGACAGTAATTTGTTTGAGTCTTGTATTAAAGATTTTGCAGACGGTTGTTTAGATATCGATAGATGTTGTGGGACATTATTTCCCCTTTGTTGATTTCATTTGATTTATGACCATGTTTTCCATAATATTGTGTATCTTCTGCATATCTTATTATCATATGAATTATGTGCATGATTACCAGATAGATAGGGGTGTTTCAGTCCTTCATGGTTCAGAATGCTCGTCACGGACAGGGCACCGGTTCGGGTTGTGACTAACTTGGTATCAAAGCACGGTTCACGGTCTCAGGGTGTTTGCGAAATCGCGTCGGGTAGAGTCATGTTTATGGGTATGTAGCGCGCAACACTTATAAGCAGAAGGCTACTAGGAGTTTAGGAATGTCTCTCTTTCTTCATGTTCTAGTTCGTGCAATAGAGTCAGAATGTTCCTCTTTTATACTCTAATTCGTGCTATGGTGTCGCCCATACGAAAGTAAAAAAAGTCATCCCAAATTATTTTCTTACTCTAATGTCCTCAGATATGTCTCATTATTGAGGCGATTCAAGTGAAGAAGTTTAGAATCTAAATGGTATGGTCCTTTCTGATTGAACCATATAAGAGTTAAAATTTGTTCAAGGACTTGAGAAGAGTCCGTTAGTGCTTCAATGTGTATTGATTCTGATGTAAACATTGATCCTGATGGAATCGTGCTTTTCAGCTTGAGCTATTAATTGCATTTAGTTCCCTTCAAATTTATGTTACAAATGTCTTGCTTAAGGGGGGATGATGTGTAGTAGAATGTTGGAACTGTATTTTCACCCGAATTGTAGTATGCGTTAAAGTGTTGTTGTCATGACCTATTGGTAGTGAAATTAGACCAAGAAGTTGGCGATGTGAAGTCACAAAGTTAGAAGTTAGAGCGAGGGTGACTTTTGTGTAAATGAATATTTTAGTTGAATAACCGATGTTCGAGAATGATTTACCCCTTATGATGATAGACTAATGTGGTAACTAGTAGCATGTGTGGATGGTATGGTTGTTCATGGAGGAAGTGTTTGACTCCGATTTTATTTATACAGAGTAAGATGTGTATTCTTAGTTCATTGGATATTGCATATTAAATTTCTATCTCATGTAATCTTGTCATCAAGGTGTTGTTGAAAAAATAAAGTCTAGTGAAGCCGTGTGGGGATCTTTCGATTCACTAGCATAGTTGACTTGTCATTCATCTCATTTTCTTGTTCAAAATACAAAATCAAAGCCTAGTGAAGCCGTGTGAGGCCTATTTTGATTCACTAGCAACTTGTTGTCCAACTTGTTGTTCTTGTGTTGGTTTAACATATATATAGCTGAATCTGTTTGCATGAGATTGAGTTGGTAAAGAGGTGATTCGTCCTTGTGTGTTAGTTTAGTAGAAGGTAGAGAAGGAGTTGTTAGTTAGGGTGTTTTGTCGGTTGCTTGACAGTAAGTTGTAAGTATAGACTCATGGTTGTTTGTGGAATTTGAAGGTAGTCTAAATGTATGTTTGGGTAAGTAAGTATGAGGTGAGTAATCCGTACAAGTAGAAAAGATTGTATGGGGTTATAATATAAGATTAAGGTTGATCATGTATATTATGTAACTTTACCCCTTGACCTTCTTTTCGTTGGTAATTGTAAACTAGTACTACTTGTGAGAAGGTATGTAGTGATTTTTGAGGCGTTTGTATATTATGTCCCAAATTTTATGGACTAGCATATTATGTTGCATTTTTCAGTAGTGATAGATGATTGGTACAGGACTATATGCTTGAATTTAATGTAGAATGTGGTGGTAAAAATAGTGGCATGAGATTATTGATGTATGTTTTGTGGGAAAAAAAATTAGTAGGCTTGATGTGTTAAAATAGTACGTGCTAATGAGTTATGATAAGGAAGACCGTAAGGTCAAGATCAATTATTTGTTGTTTGGAAGTTCTAGTGTACTAGTGTTTCTTGATGTCTATTTCATGGTATCCAAGTGAGAATCATGCATAAGGTTGGGTTGTAAAATCATGTTTAGCACTAGACATTAAGTTTTGAACAATTGATGTCCATGAAGGTGGATGTGATGATTTCTTGGTTAATGATACCAGTTTTATAGAAGTAATCTAATAGGCTTGAACGGTGTAAGCAAGAGCTTAGGTTTATTTGATTCGTAGTGAAGTATGATGTTGCATATATAATGTAGAAGTATGCCCAAGGTGATCTGAGGTTGCGGTATTTTCTAAGACTATTACACGTTTTGTGTGACGAGTGGTACCGTTGAGTTGCTAGGTGGAGAAAGACTAGTTAGATGGTATATGGTGTTCTAAATAGCCAAGTTAAGGAGTTTTGATTGATAGTGTTGAGCCTTTTTATATGATCTTGATTCTCATAGTAGAGAGATGTAAGTTTGGAGTCGCGATATTGGTAGGCTATGTCGGAAGTAGTATGATTCATTGAAGGCTTGGTGATATCCATGTTGAGTGCTAGATTCTAAGTTTGAGTTTTTGAAGGTTGAACTAATAGAAATAAGAGTTAAAGCACTAGAGGGTGTGCACTCCGACTATGGGGATACCCATGAAGACCTGAAGTTAGTAAGTGTGCAAGTATTATATGATGACTACTGGGTCTATAGAATGATAAAGTATATCTCAGAAGGTAGTATTAATAGTGAGTTTTCCACTTTCAGGTGTATTCATTCGAGTTAAGTGCCATGATATGCGTGTATAGTAGTTTTCCAGACCCCAGAGTGCAGTGAGTGTACTTCAGTTTAGAGTCTAGTACGGGATCTCCCAAACTTAATATGATGGCTTGAAGCTAAGAGGGAGATGATAGAACGAATAACCAAGTCAGGCTTTCAGATTCTAGTAGTGATATCAGTATGACATAGAACATCAGAAGGGAAGAGTGAGGCTCAACCCATTTCGGTCTCAGTATTTTTCAGTTATCCTAATACCTACTCATACCTCACATTTCAGTTCCATGATCATAGTTAATGTTCATGTATATGATAGAAAATCACGTGCTATTCCAGATTCCTAAATGAGGAACTTCAGTTCATTCAGCCGTCGGAATCACATTCCATATGTTATGAACTCTAAATTGAGGTCATGCAGCTCATGACTCATGTATTCATGCTTTATAGTGTGCTCAGTTCCCATAATTCATGCTATACTCTTTACGATAGGTGGAATATAGTTCATAGCCATGTATACCCCAATTCAGATTTTTTTTTCTTTGATAAATACCGGATGTTGATTTGCTATTCCCCAGGCCTCAGTTAAGTTTCAAGTTTCATATAACATCTTTCCATGCTTCAAGATCTTATGTTCTAATCTTTAGTGACTCCTCTTTATGTGATGGTAGTGGTGATGAGTAAATGTTTCTAGTTAGTGGAAGATCATAGTATGCTTATTTTAGATAAGGCCATAAGTGAGAAGTAAGGTTGGGGCCAAGTCTTTGATGTATGTGATGGTTAGCTGAAAGGGGTGTGTGTGTATGTTCTTAGGGTAGAGTGTGGGAGCTATATCGATAGATGGTTGGTAAAATATGTGAAGTGTGTCTTTATGAGTGTTTACTTTGAAGTTCATATGTGGTTATAGAGATAGGCTTGAATGACATGTTGGATTTTTTGTTAAGGAACACTATATGCGCTAGCGACTTCGTAGTAATAGTTCAGAGATAGCCATTGAAGTGGTAAGGCATGATAGGCTTAGGGAGTGATCTTTTAAGAGATATCGAAGGTGGAATCTTATGGTTTAGACTTGTATCGTGGAGTGGCATGTAGTATTTTGCGAGTTGGAGTTAGGTCTGATCACGGTGAAGAGGATTTAAGTTACTATAGACATTAGTAGAAAGATTTATAAATGCAAATACGAGAACAAATAAGTTGGATCGAGTGAATGTGGTATCTACGGGTAATAGTACAGTTAAGGAAGTATTCGAGGAGTGTGCTAATCTTTAAAGTAAGAAGTCGCATTGACTAAGGCCTGGAAATTCTATCCTAATTTATGAGTTATATGTCTATATTCCAGACTGCAGAGTAGTGTAAATATTGTGATTTCCCTCAGTTGGACGTCTTATGTAATCCATACCCAAGATTTGTGGTTTCCTATTACTGCTAGAACTTCTTTAGAGAGAGTGTTGAAGAGATACTCCAGTTGAGTATAAGTGTTTGGTATAATTCAGTCTGTAATTCAGTTTAACAGTCGGGCAGACAAGTTACTATGGTTTTTCCATCTTTTCACCCAGTCCTACTATCCGAAGTCTAATGCGTATGGCCATTCCCAAGAGATAATCTATTCCTTCCATATAAATTGTGAGTTCAGTTCATTCCAAGCATCATGTTTCAGATTCAGCTATCTATTCATGACTCGGTGTATAAGAGTTCAGCGTATAATCTCAAAAAATTTCAAGTATTTCAGCTCAGATAGTGTAATACCCCTGTACGATCTAAGTCTTGATGTCTTATGATTCGTACTTGCATAAGTTATCACTTCCTAATTTCAATATGTATGATTGGATCATGAATATTTCAAGGGAATCCTAAATTTTCAGCACGAATCAGCTTCTTGAAGCAAGAAAAGTCAAGTCAGCTCAGAATTCAGTTTCATTATAGAAGTTTAAATATTTCAGATCAGTTATGTCCTTTCCTAGAAGGCACATCATGTCCGCGTTATTCCATATCTTTAAGCTTCAACAAGTTCCTACCCATCATTCGGGGACGAATGATCCCAAGGGGGGAGATAACGTAACACCCCGCATTTTGGATGAGAACGAAAATTGTCATTTCCTTCATGAATGTCAAATGTAGGTTGACCATGAATGTACATGTGAATCTTAATGATGCATTTTTTCAACATATCACATGATAGGTGAACGGACCCTTATTCACCTTTTATAATTTTCAGATTTAAAGGGATCCAAGCCCAATATTAGTTGGTCCAACCAACTTGTCATGAGAACAAATGACATAAATAATTCTGGAAATATCTTCTAGTTCTTCAATACATGCACATTTTCGAGATGTCACAATCGTTCATATAAATTTATGAACTTTTATTCTAGTAAACTCCAAGTTTACCATGACATGTACTTTTTCTTTAGTAAATTTCAGATTTACTACTTCAGAAGTAGATTTCAAAATTATTCAACCTCTTCCGGAGGTGAGTTGTGATACAATCACAATCAAGTGCACATTTGCATTAATAAGTTTTTCATTCCCCAGGAATGGAATATAATCGTGCCTTAAGTCTATTAAATTATGATAGCTTATAACCTCTTTCAAGATTTTTCTACTTCAGAAGAAAATCGAGGCATACATATAATGTAGAGAATTTTTCTCTAGCATATCTTATAATCATATAAGCGTGTGAAAATATCATCACTTTTGATGATCATTATCATATTGTCCCTCCACGCATATATTCATGCATTCAATCACTTGTTTTCTTTCAGACATATTATGCACTGCTACCACATACACTTCAAGAATGAAGTAAGTTGTCATATTTCAGACTTATCATATATTGCTACCACATTCAATTCATGGAATGGAGCATATTCAATGGGTCGAATTTCATGAATTTTCATCAAATACCCATTATTTTGTCTTAGCCATCATAGTATCATCAATATGGTGTATTGAGATTCAAACTCAACATCTTATCCGTATAAAGGTGTCTTAGGCATGGATCGATGGGACTTGAACCCAACATATTATCATCCTTTTTGATAATATTGTTCTTGAGAAATAAATTTAAAATATAAATGGTTCCAAGCCATTTATTTTTCCTCAAATCCAATAATAATTATATTAGTAGAAGCAAAAGAAAGATAACATAAAGAATTACTAACCTTGAAATCCTTCAGATTTATAATCTCACCTTGTTTGGCAGAGTCTCGTGCTGATTTACTAGTGAAAGATTTTCTCCATCTATGGAGTCTATGCATATATTAAAAATATTTTTTTTCTTTTTAAACTTTTTTAACATAAGCGAAAGTTAGGATTAGAACTGTCAATACGGGTCGGCCCAGCCCACACGGGCTTTGAGTTTGACGGGTCAGGCCGGGCTGACCCATAAAAATGATGGTACAAAAAACACCTAGCCCACACCATTACTCTGTGGGCAGGACTTTTAAAAAAATAATATTTTATAATTTAATTTTAGAATATTAATAAACATAAATATTATCAGACAATATTACATAGTGTTAATACTTGTTAATCAAGTCTCCAACTGTAACGACCCATTTCGTTGTTACTAAATTATGTTTAATAAATTCATGAAAAATCTTATTTTTCATTACTCAATATTGACTTGGGTCAGAAATATCCAATATTTTATTTATATATGTCACCTCAAACTTTTCAGCGAAGATTTTATCCTTCGGATGTGTCTAGATAGACTCAATCCAGATGAATTTAATTATTCATGAGTATTATTATCGATAATTTAGTTTGAAAGTTCATTAGGTATGAATTAAGGTCGTACAATATCCCTAACACAAAGTTAAGTTTAAAACTTTCTTTCCGATACAATTTCGATATGGGTTTCTATTAGGGTCAACTTTGAATGATCATATCTCATAGAATATAAGGAGTTTGGGGTCCCAAAACCTATCAAATTAAATATATATGAGTCCTCTTTCCAACTCAACAAATCGTCCCACAATCTGGATTCTGAGTAAAAAGTTATGACTGCCTTACTGAGCACTGTCCGGGCTGAAATGGGATTTCGCTATAGCGAAAATTCTGGTTGTATTTAAATCAGCTTCAGCCGTATTTTAGGCCTAAAAACCCCAAATTTCATTCCCCAATCCTAGAGAGCTGATTTTCCAAAGCTTAAGGTGAAATTCTTTCGTTGAGGTAAGTTTTTCCATTATTTTCTTCGTCTTTTAATCCTTTAATATCTTAGAATTCTTAGAAATACCTTTAATGGTGGAATTCTTTTGGGATTACTCATGGATGTTTTTACTATGACGTAGAGATGATTCTAAACTATAAATTTAAAGATTCCTAAAATGAATTCCATAAACTAGATTATGAATTTTGATGGTTAGCAACCTTGAATTCCGTAAAGATGAGGCCTTTAGTATAAAAACTTCATTAATGAAGATGGGTTAAGCTTGAAAGAGCTAATTAATGATTAATTGAACTTGGGGGTGATATAGACCTTGAATTAAGGGTAGAATTAGTGGGTTTGAATTCCCAAGATATTTGATTGAAGAGTAATTACTTATTACTCTTATAATTGCTTGATTTTAAGATGATTGATTATTCCAAGGCATGAAGGAAAGGAAAGAGTATCCTTGTTGCAGCTTGTTCTTCCAAAAGCTTGGCATCTAGGTAGACTAGGTTTAATGAGTAGAAGATTGTGTTATTTTATATTTTCATAATTTAGAATTGATGGAAGAAAGCATGTCTAGGCCTGCGGGCATGGAATTGAGGTGGATAAAGACACGAGTACTTAACTTTAATTCCAAAAACTATATTATTTAATTTCAAAAATTATATTATCGATTGATTATGTGATATTTATGATATTATGTGTTATGTACCCGAAAAAGAGATTGTTGTAAATGTAATATATGAACATGAGGATTTTTTAGTTGTTCTAGTGATGAAAGTAGTTGAGTTGTAATGGTATTAAGTTGTATGTATTGTGCAATAATATGATGAGGAAAATTATGCTAAGATCGAATATTGATGAGCATAGTAATATCTAAAGGATAGATGACTTGAATAAGTGTAATGATTGTATTATATGGAAAAAGGTAGTGACATTTTAATAATTAATGAGTAAGTAATACTCCAATAGTGACTTGCATGCTTAAGTGTTAAATTGTGTGTATGCTCCTAAATTAGATACTTGTTGATTGGCATTCAGACATGCTTGAAATTATTGATGTTTGAATTGTTGATGCACGTATAAATGATTATTGAAAATTTACTTGATGAAATTGTCTTATGACTTAAAGTGTACTTGTAAACCTTGTACATCGTTTTGCATGCTGTGAGGTAGTGTAAATTTGATATTGATATTACTTGTTTATGTTGGATCGCGTACCACGTCGGTACGGATATATATATGTTGGATCAGGTACCATTCATGTACAGATATGTATATGTTGGATAGGGTACCACGTCAGTACGAATATGTATATGTTGGATCGGGTACCACGCTGGTACGGTACATGAACATAGATTGTTTCCTGCAGGTTATGACTATTTGGGCAAAAATAAGTCCCATAGCATGTGTGTACATATTTGTGTTGAGTCGGTGGACGTTTACAGTATGGTTGATACTCTTGATGGTTATGTGGCTTGTTTGTGAGTACTGTTTGATCTGTTATTGTTGTATTGTTGATTCATTGTGTATTTGATTTTGTGATATGTATTAAAAAAGATGAAACTTTGTACTTACTGGTATGTTGGTTGACTTGCTTCACTTATACATGTTTTAATCGTAGCTTATCAGAATGGCTAGTTATCATTCTTTAATATTATAAGAGAGCATTTGATTATTAGCCCGATGTCACACCCCTTTTTTAACTCCAAAGATAAATTCTAAAGTTCGAAAGGGTTTTATTATTAAAGTGACAAAAAATTAAAATTTTATTTTTGAAAAAGGATTATTTACATTTTTTATTTAGAGTTGCCACTTGACATAATTTGGTGTGCCAAGTCACCTTTGAAAGATCCTTTTCAAAACAGTTTGACTCTAAAAAACTTATCTGCGAACAGAGATTCCGGTTAAGGAATTCTGTTGATCGAGGGGAAGGTGTTAGGCATCTCTCGGTCCCGTGGTTCGACAACGGTCGCTTGGTGGAGCGTATCGGCTAATTTGACATTATGAATATATAAACCACACAAAACAATCAATCAATCAAACAAATAAAATAAATCCAAAATTATAGTGTCCAGTCCGATTATTACAATCCCGAAATAGAAAAGTGCAAAAATATAAACCTACTCTATTCTATGCTAATTCTAAACTACACTCCATTGCTTTGTCCATCCGATGTTCCGGGCCTTGATCGTGCGTCGTCTTCAAGTACATGATACTTCGGGGCATTCCCTGGATAAATCAATACAAATCCTCCGGGGCATTCTCCGGCCAAATAAATAAAATAGATCCCAATGCATAAATCAAAACCATTCCACAAACACACAAATCGAATATTCCATCAATCCACAATCCCTAAATTCGCCTACCCGACCTATGTTGCCTATCAAGATTTTGATTTAAAATGATTCTATCAAATTCATTCTTAATCAAAATTAAATAAAACGACAACGGTCCAGAGTTCAACTACATTCAACTTTTAACAACTTCTTATTCCCACCCCGAAATTCTGTTTTCTATCAATAGCACAGTTAAAACTAAACAAATTCGTTCCTCATATCCTTAAAATCATATCAACAATATCATGATCATAACATCAACGACATCAACAAAACATCGAACAATCAGAATAGACCAACACATAGTCATAGCCAATTCAAACAACCAAGACGAAGAAAAGGAAATGAGTTTAAGAAATAGACCTCAATAGAACTTGTTGTCGTCGTTGTTAATAAAGAAGACCAAAATACCCAAATGGAGAACCTCGACAGCAAACCTCAAACCGAACTCGAATCCACCTCCTTTTCACAAATCAAAACTCGCTACGGACCTCAACGAAATGATTGAGATAATCGGCGCTACGAACCCACAACAGAAAACCCCAAAGAAAAATTCCTATACCCAAGACTGCATGTAAACTAGACCCCAAGCTCAATCAATTTCGACAAAACATAAACTCACATCGAGTAGGTGACGACGATTGGTGTTCTTTAACCGGTTGGGACACCCTCCAGCCGGATTCAATCAGAATAGAATGAGACCGCTCGAGTTACGTCGCTCCGATTTCTGGCTTAGATTCAAATCGGAGTGGGACTGGGGGTCATATTTTTGCGTCACCGGAGCTCTGGCGAGCTAACCATAAAAAAAGACTAGAATCCGACTGCTCTCAAGCGACACTCGCCGGAGCAGTTCCCTTTTCCCCGATTCCCTCTTTCGCCCTCTCTCGTCTTACTATATCTCTCTCCGATCGTGTGGGATTTAGTGATTAGGCGAAGGAAAAAAAGAAACAAAAACCCAGTTCAAAAAAATGGTCATCCCCTGTATTTTTGTGATCTATGAGAGCAAAAAAAATGAACAAGAAGAAGCCCCCCAATATATGTGTATGCTGTGTAAGTATGGTTGTGCAAATCAGGCCATAAAAATGGTTGTGGAGGTGTGTATGAGAATCGAGGAGTGTGTGCTTCTATGGAGTGAAAAAAATGGAAGCCCCTCTATCAATTTGGAAGGATAAAGATCAAAAAGGAATCCCCCTCTGTATGTATTTGTGTAGGTATATAAAGAAAAAGGGAAACTTTCCCCTCTCTCCAATCACGTGGGCCTCTTTGTTATATATGATGGAAAAAGAATGAGTACTCCCTTCCTGGAAGGTTCCTCTTATTTTTTTTTTAGTCCATGTTTCTTTCTTTGTGGACAAGAAAAAGGAAAGGGGGGGTGGAGGGTCACGTGGAGGATATTGTAGGTGAGGGTAGGGGTATGGGGTAGGGTAGGTTGTTAGGATGAGGTGTAAAGTTGGTTAGTGGTTTGTTTAAAGTTGTTATTTTTTTTGTATTTTGTGAGCGTATTATAACATGGATGAGGGTACACGGTAGGATAAGGTAAAATTGGGTAAATTAATCTTTCGGAGGGACAAAATTACGTGTCTACATCATGCCCCCTTTGAATGTAAACACACAGTGTTTTCAGGCAATGAAGTAAACAACGAGACCGAATTTTGACCAGACCATTATTTAAGGATAGAAACAAAAGGAAGAAGAGCAACCGGATCTTGACTTAGGACATCCTACCTACCTATGTTATGAAGGAATCAATTGACACGCATCTCAAAGGATTGAAAGGAAACAGACTATACCGAGTTGGAGAGTTGAGTGAGGTTCCTTCGAGGTTCCGTTCTGCGGCTCTGTCATTACATCAAAAATGAAAATTACAAGTTAAAACATAAATCAAATTACAAAATCCTATATATACAGCTTCTGTTAGACTCCTGACTTAAGTTTCATCACCCTATTCTTCAGGCGGGCTCCTGACTTGCAATTTCATCACTTGTTTCTTGGTCTTCAATTGCTTTACTTTGTTGCTTAACTTTCCATTTATTCTCACTGAGCTTCAGGCGGGCTTCTGACTTTCTATTTAATCACCCTGTTCTTCAGGAGGGCTCCTGACTTTCAATTTCATTACTCTATTCTTCAGGCGGGCTCCTGACTTTCAATTTCCTCACCCTATTCTTCAGGCGGGCTCCTGAAACCAAAATCAAAACTAGAACGAAAATTAATCAAAATCAAAACTAGAACTAAAACTATCCCACACAAAGATTATCATAAGGCAGTATTTCATTTTTGAAAGCGTGGTCACATTTTTCAGGAGGGATCCGAACAGAAAGTAAAATCCCATTTTTCAGGAGGGTCCTGAACAGAAAGTAAAATTCCATTTTCCAGGAGGGTCCTGAACAGAAAGTAAAATCCCATTTTTCAGGAGGGTCCTGAACAGAAAGTAAAATCCCATTTTTTCAGAAGGGTCCTGATCAGAAAGCAAAATCCCATTTTTCAGGAGGGTCCTGGACAGAAAGTAAAATCCCATTTTTCAGGAGGGTCCTGAACAAAAAGTAAAATCTCATTTTTCAGGAGGTTCCTGAACATAAAGTAATATCCCATTTTCTTGGAGGGTCCTGAACATAAATTAAAATCCCATTCTTCATGAGGGTCTTGAACTGAAAGTAAAATCCCATTTTTCAGGAGGTCCTGAACAGAAAGTAAAATCCCATTTTTTCAGGAGAGTCATGAACATAAAGTAAAATCCCATTTTTCAGGAGGGTCCTGAACAGAAAGTAAATTCCCATTTTTCAGGAGGGTCCTGAACAGAAAGTAAAATCCCATTTTTCAGGAAATCCCATTTTTCAGGAGGGTCCTGAACTGAAAGTAAATTCCCATTTTCCAGGAGGGTCCTGAACATAAGTAAAATCCCATTTTTTAGGAGGGTCCTAAACATAAAGTAAATTTCCATTTTTTCAGGAGGGTCCTGAACTAAAAGTAAATTCCCATTTTCCAGGAGGGTCCTGAATATAAGTAAAATCCCATTTTTCAGGAGGGTCCTGAACAGAAAGTAAAATCCCATTTTTCAGGAGGGTCCTAAACAAAAGGTAAAGTCCCATTTTTCAGGAGGGTCCTGAATAGAAAGTAAAATCCCATTTTTCAGGAGGGTCCTAAACAGAAAGTAAAATCCCATTTTCCAGGAGGGTCCTGAACAGAAAGTAAAATCCCATTTTTCAGGAGGGTCCTGAACAGAAAGTAAAACCCCATGGATGTGCATTTTCAATGGTAGCTGAATTAAGTGAAGCGAATTCGCCCCTATTTCAACAAAGAAAATTTGTCAGTTAAAAACTTAGTGGTGGCTTGCAGCTCTTGGCTTGTCAGGTATCTGCCCCGGCACTCGTTCCTTTCATCTTTGTTCCAAATCGCTGACACTTTCCCTGTCTTGCCGCATCATTGACCCGGATCCAGATTGAGGGAAATGAGTTCTGACTCGAACAATGGGTTTCCATTTTACCATGCCTATGATGTGTACCTTTTTCCCCAAATCTGAATGCTTCCACGAATCCAACAGCCTGTCGGTTGATAGACTTCCTTTTCTTCGTGATGAATTACGATCATATTTCTTTCATATGCTGGTCCTTGGCTTTTCTTCATATAATTGGAAAGACTGGTAATAAATTTTGAAATCCTTTCTCGCTTGTTTTGACACAGACTTGACTTAAAATGTAAAGAAATGATGGTGACTTTTATTTTGATAAATG
This sequence comes from Capsicum pubescens, assembly GCA_030864215.1. Lineage (NCBI taxonomy): Eukaryota > Viridiplantae > Streptophyta > Magnoliopsida > Solanales > Solanaceae > Capsicum > Capsicum pubescens. Next base: position 294,738,583 of record CM061549.1, read on the forward strand.
ACATAAAAAGACAAAAAGCATGAATATGTAAATGAAAGAAAAGGGCAATGTCCCATATTAAAAAAGGAAACCTATCTGAATACGGCAACCAACTCCAATGAGTATGACATGCATTTTTGATTAAGCTGCCTGATCTTCCTATCCAAACTCCCCATTTGTTGTTGAGTTTGTGACTTTGCCACTGAGCCGCTTATTCAAATCCATTGGACTCATACATCACATTCAATTGACGACATCTTAAAAGACTTTCGCCAAAAAATCTCTTTCTTTTCACTTTTCACTTTTCTCTTGAACTCGCCATCGCTTTACGGTGCCCGTGAGGATTTTCACCAATAAGACTCTCTCATTTTTATTTCTCTCCACTCACCATCGCCTTATGGTGCCTGCGAGGATTTTCACCAATAAGACTCTATCATTTTCATTTCTCTCAACTCATCATCGCCTTATGATGCCTGCGGGGGTTTTCACCAATAAGACTCTCATTTTGTATTTCTTTCCTGATTTCTTATGCTAAGGGAGACAAGTGGTACCTTACCATGTATCATCATATCCATTGCATGATTAGCCTTAAAATTATAAAAAATTGATCTGAAGGGCTTTCTTTGGTTGTAGCTTGGCTTTCGGATATGGTTAGAAAAGGATGGCAAGAGGTTCAAACGACACTTGAAGTGGGGGTGGGACTTACAACTTTTGGAATCGACTCAAACAACATATTAACTCATGCCACAATTTTTGTTGACTGGGTGACTCTAAAATCTTTATTTGGTTGGACCGAGCCCAAAATAGGGCAGCCTACGTATCTCACTCCCGAGAGAGGAGAATCAAGTCGCACGTAGTTCCATAGCTTGTTCTTTGTTTAGATTTGATTTTTGATGATTTTTTTTTCAAACTCTTTCTTTAATTCTTATTTTCTTGACATTTATCTTTGACTCTATTTTGATTCCAAAAGAGGGATATGAAAGAAAAAATAAAACGAAGCTCAAACGGATAAACAAAGGATGACACAATGTTTGGATAGAAGAATAAAATGCCTTCATCATATCAATCTTCAAAAATGCAAGTACTAAACATGCAATAAAATCAACAAAGGGTAAAATATCATACATAATATCTTTTGACCGCATCAGCATTGATATCCATTTCTGCCATTTTGCCTTAACTATATGTCAAATATAAGGCTCCATTGGGCAACACATTCTTCACAACGAAGGGACCTTGCCAGTTAGGGGAGAACTTGCCTTTCCCTTCAACCTGGTGAGGAAGGATACGTCTCAATACCAACTGACCAACTTCAAAATTCCTGGGATGTACCTTTTTGTTATACGCTCGAGCCATCCTCCTCTGATACAACTGGCCATGACACACAGATGTTAGCCTTTTTTCCTTAATCAAACTCAAATGTTCCAGTCAGGTTTTGACCCATTCGTCATCATCAATCTCTGCTTCTACAATGACTCAAAGAGAGGGAATTTCATCTTCTACAGGGATGACTGCTTCTGTCCCATACACCAATAAATATGGAGTTTCCCCTGTTGAAGTGCAAACAGTGGTGCGATAACCTAGCAATGCAAACGACAACTTTTCATGCAACTGTCTAGACCCTTGTACCATTTTTCGCAGTATCTTTTATATATTCTTATTGGCGGCTTCTACAACACCATTGGCCTTTGGGCGATATGGAGTAGAATTTCGATGTGTGATCTTAAACTGTTGATACACTTCTTACATCAAATGACTATTGAGATTGGCAGCATTGTCTGTAATGATCATCTTAGGAATTCTAAACCTACAAATGATGTTGGCATGAACAAAATCTACCACAACCTTCTTTGTCACTGACTTGAAAGTTACTGCTTCTACCCACTTTGTGGAGTAATCATTGGCTACCAAAATGAATCTATGTCCATTTGATGCCTTCGTCTCAATCGGTCCAATCACATCCATTCCCCAAGACACAAACGGCCATAGAGTGGCCATTTCATGCAACTCAGCAAGAGGAGAATGTATCAGATCACCGTGTACCTGACATTGATGACACTTTCGAACAAATCGAATAGAATCCCTCTCCATAGTAAGCCAGTAATAACCTGCTCGAAGAATCTTCTTTGATAAGACATGACCGTTTATATGTGACCCGCATACTCCAGAGTGTATTTCAACCATGATTGCCGAGGCTTCTCTTGCATCTACATACCTCAAAAGTCCCAGATCTGGGGTTCCCTTATATAAGATCTCCCCACTTAAGAAAAATCCACTAGCAGAATGCCTAATAGTCCTCTTTTGATCGTTGGTGGCATATGTTGGGTATTCTCCTGACTGAATGTATCGCTTGATATCCAAGAACCAGGGTTATCCATCAAGCTCTTCTTCAACCGCATTACAGTAAGCATGCTGATCATGACTCTATATATGCACAGAATCGATGTAGGCTTTATCAGGATGTTGGAGCATTGAAGATAGAGTGGCTAAAGCATCAGCAATTTCATTATGAATCCTTGGAATATGCCTAAATTTTACTAACACAAACCGTTGACATAACTCTTGCAAGCATTGTCGATATGGGATGAGCTTCAAATCTCGCGTCTCCCAATCTCCTTGAATTTGATGGACGAGCAAATCCAAATCCCCCAACACCAATAATTCCAGGACTCCCATATCAACAGCTAACCTCAAACCAAGAATGCAAGCTTCATACTCTGCCATGTTGTTAGTACAGTAAAATCGAAGTTGTGCTGTTACCGGGAAATGTTGTCTTGATTCAGCAAGATGATCTGCCAAGGCTTGGGATTTCATGGCGGTTCGAGTCACATATACAATGTTGAACTCGGTAAGCAATATTTGCCACTTTGCCAATCAACCTGTCGGCATAGGCTTCTGAAAGATATACTTCAAAGGATCCATGCGGAAGATGAGATAAGTAGTATAAGATGAGAGATAATGCTTCAACTTCTATGCTACCCAAGTTAGGGCATAACACATCCTTTCAAGAAGAGTATACCTGGCCTCATATGCGGTGAATTTCTTGCTAAGATAATAAATAGCCTGCTCCTTTTTGCCTGTGACATCATGTTGACCCAGGACACAATCGAAAGAATTGTCCATGAATGATAAATACAAGATCAAAGGCCTACCAGGCTCCGGTAGTACCAGCACGGGCGGATTTGACAAATATCTTTTGATTCTGTCGAACGCTTCCTGACATTCTTCAGTCCATCCTACCGCAGCACTCTTTTTCAGCAACTAGAATATGGGCTCACAAATGGTTGTGAGTTGAACAATAAACCTGCTAATGTAGTTCAGTCTACCAAGCAAACTCATCACCTTCGTCCTATTCTCAGGCGGGGGCAAATCCTGAATGGCTTTGATTTTTTAGGGATCCAATTCAATCCCCCGACGGCTGACCACAAACCCCAACAGCTTTCCAGACGAAACTCCAAATACACATTTTGTCGGGTTGAGTTTGAGATTATACCTGCGAAGCTTTTCAAAGAACTTTCTTAAATCTTTAACATGGACGGCCCGACTTTTTGACTTAATAATCACATCATCCATGTATACCTCAATCTCCTTATGCATCATATCATGAAACATAGTGGTCATGGCTCTCATGTATGTTGCTCCCGCATTATTCAAACCAAACGGCATCACTCGATAACAATAGGTCCCCCATGGTGTGATAAAAGATGTCTTCTTCGCGTCTTCATCATCCATAATGATTTGGTGATATCCGGTATAACAATCCACAAAAGAGGAAACCTCGTGTTTAGAACAGTTGTCTAACAAAATATGGATGTTGGGTAGTGGAAAATCATCTTTCGGACTTGCTCTGATCAAATCACGATAATCAACACATACTCGAATTTTGCCATCTTTCTTTGGTACGGGAACAATAATGGATAACCACATGGGATAACGAGCCACTCGAATTACTTTGGCTTCAAGTTGTTTTATGATTTCCTCTTTTATTTTAATACTTACATCAGTTTTAAACTTCCTCAACTTCTGTTTGACATGAGGGAATGCAGGATCGGTTGGCAATTTGTGAGCCACTAATTCAGTGCTTAAACCAGGCATATCATCATAAGACCATGCAAAAAACATCTTTATAATCAATTAATTCTTGAATCATTCCATCTTTTAGCTGTGGCAGAGCATGTACACTAATTTTATTTTCCCTAACATCTTCTTGATTTCCTAGATTTATTGGCTCAGTCTCATTCAAATTAGGATTCGGTTTGTCTTCGAACTGTTCCAACTCTTTGCTTATTTCTTCTAGTGCTTCTTATTCATCATATTCCCCATCCTGTTCATTACATCTTGATTAGTTTGGATTTTAAGATCAGGCTGAAATTTCGCATGCATGTCATGCCATTAGAATCAGCATAAAGAGAACTGTATAAAACAAGAAAAACAAAATATATTAGACACGAAACAAAAGGGACATTGCATTTCATTAAATAAAAAGATAGAAGAGTTTAAACATAGATGCTAACATAACATAAACAAACTAAAATCTGAATTACAACCCTGAAATAACTCGGATAAACATAAAGAAAAACAAAATAAACTACCAAAACTCCCTCCTGACGGGGAGAGGAGTGACTTCCCAATTATTGAGCTGGACAACTGGACCTATGAATTGCACGTCTTCCATATTGGTACCTTCTCCTGCTTCGACCTTATCAACTTCAATAAAAAGGTTCTGGCAGTCATCAGCCATTTCAACTTCAAATTCCACATGCTTTGTGACACCACTCTTAACAAATGATTCACTGAGTAGTGGCATTGGGCGAGGGAGTGACTATGTTTCCTTTTCCCTTCCCTTAGATTTCTTCAGATCTTCAGCCGTAGGCTCAAATCCCAGACCAAACGTGCCCACGTTCTCACTCGGACATATGGGATGAACTATACCGTGCAGAGACGCTCCCAAACCCTTTCTTGGATCAAATCCATATTTCCAAAGTTCACTAACCATCATGATAGAAGTGTAAGACAATTTCGGTCCCGGTATAACCTGTCATTCAAGGATACGATTCACTGGCACTGTATCAAAAATTTGATAGATGAATGTCTCCTCTACGTTATTTGCTTCAATAAGAGACAAAGGAGAATCTTCGCAGGCGGACCAATCTCCTTCACCGTGAATAACCACTTCTTTCCTATCATGCTTAAACTTAATCATTTGGTGCAGTGTAGATGCAACCGCCTTGGCCTTATGGATCCACGGCCTTCCCAACAGCAGATTGTAAGGGGAGTCTATATTCAATACTTGAAACTATATGGCGAACTCAACAGGCCCTATGATCAACATTAGTTCTATTTCGCCAATGGAGTTTGATTTTTTACCATCGAAAGCCCTGACACATACATTGTTGGGCCTGATCCTCCCAGCACCAGTATTCAACTTTTGCAAAGTAGAAATATGGCAGATATTTGCACCTGAACCTCCGTCAATCATATCATGAGTGACATAGAAATCTTCGCACTTCACTGTAATGTAAAGGCCCCGGTTATGACCTGTACCTTTAACAGGCAATTCATCGTCAGAAAAGCTGATCCGATTGACCTCAAAGATTTTTCCAACCATTTTCTCAAGATGATTTACTGTAATCTCCCTAGGAACATATGCTTCATGTAATACCTTCAGTAAAATATCACGATGTTCCTTTGAGTGCAACAACAAAGCTAAAAGGGAAATTTGAGCAGGGGTTTTCTTCAACTGGTCTATTATTGAACACTCCAGCAATTTCATCTTTTTCAAAAATTCTTCGGCTTCTTCTTCGGTGATAGGTTTTTTGATAGATGACGGTCCACTCACCATTGGCTTGGACTTTCTGAAACTTTCAGGCACGAAGCATCTCCCTGACCGAGTCAAACACCTACCTCATCTACATCTTCCACTACTTCCTTCCCGTGATAGGTCATCACAGTCCGCCCATAATTCCAGGTAACCCTTTTCGTATCATCTATCGGAGGTTGGGTCACCGTTTTGAGGACAATAGGCGCTGGCAGTGCTCCATTCACCATCAAGATGGGCTGACTCAAAGATCCTACTACTGTCAACTTAGGTTTATCCTGATTTAAATCAACATACCTTCTGGCACCTTGTACTGTGATCAGGGGTTTCTTTGTGCTTTCTTGGGCTTTATCTTCTCTCATTCCTTCCTGGCTCAATGACATTGCTTTCAAAGACTCTGGTACATTCACTGATCTCTCCTCAATGTTCTGTATCTTGACAATAGGCTTATAACACCTTGAAGACTCTTTCCCATCATATATCAATTCTAACATATTGGTTTTAGCATGGGTTGGTAGCGGATTATGGTTAATGTTTGGACCCTCCGGGGCCTGGACCAGCATATGATTTGTGTCAATTAAATCTTGGATAGCTCTCTTTAAATGCCAGGATTTCTCGATATCATGGCCTGGCATATCAAAACAGTACGCACACCTTAAAGAATAATCGAGATTCCTCGACGGTGGATTTAAAAGCCTTCCTTGAATTGGGCTTAAGACCTTCAACTTTCTCAACTTATCAAACAGGCTAGCATATGACTCCTCAAGAGGTGTGAATTGATTTTTGACCGCCTTCTCTTTCTTATACTCAGGCCTAGGTTGAAAACTGGGTCTGGAGGGGTTTTGGTAATTAGGTGGAGTGGATGGGCAATTTTGTGGAGATTGTACGTGCCATTGCGGGTAAGAAGGGGTTTGGGCATATGGCTGCGCTATATACTAGGTACGGGGGTGGTGGAATGGAATATAAAGGATTTTGTGGAGGGTAGTAATGGTGGGGAGGAATATATGGATCTTGAACGTAGACTTGGGCTTGGGATTGAGGATAGGGGCGAGGTGGTCTTTTGGGATAGGAATGGGTTCCAACTACGACAGTCGCCACGTCCTCTTTCTTCTTTTTACCTCCGAATGCACCAGATCCACCTTGAATCGCATGTGTGGTGTCTTTCAATGCGGAAAAACTCACTATTCGGCCGGTCTTGATTCCGTCCTCTATCATCTCCCCAATTTTGAGGACTTCAATAAAAGACTTTCCCAATGCCGAAAGTAAATGTTGAAAATAGGTCTCATCCTGTTCCTGAATGAAAGCCTCTACCAACTTACTTACTTTCATTGGAGGCTTTACCCTGGCATCTTGTTCACGCCACCTTATCGCGTATTCCCTAAAACCTTCAGTGCTTTTCTTCTTCATGTTGACCAAAGATTTTTCGTCCTGAATCAGGTCGATGTTATACTGAAAATATTGTACAAACTCAGAAGCTAAGTCATCCCAGTTGTTCCACTTGTCGATATCTTGATCGATAAACCATTCTGAAGCCAGATCAGAAAGACTTTCACCAAAGAAAGCCATGAGCAGCTCTTCCCTTCCTCCTGCCGCCCTCAACTGGTTGCAATAACGTCTCAAGTGTGCCACGGGATCACCGTGACCTGCATACTTCTCGAACTTGGGCATTTTAAAATCGAGGGGAAGGTTGATGTCTGGGAACATGCAAAGATCTTTATAGGAAACACTCTTATAACCTCCGATTCCCTGCAAATTCCTCATGGCATGTTCTAAACTTTTCAACTTCCGCACTATGACTTTCTGTTCCTCTGTTGCGATCGGTTTCTCCATATCAAATGGAAATGCAGGTGGCTGAGTGTACCCATACGGTTCATTCATTCTCAAAGTAGGCTCCGGGGCATAATACTGACTATATGGAACCTTCAATACTGGCTCACTGGCAGACCTAGGAAGCCCCATTGTCGGACGCACAACATATGTGGGAGCTTCAAGTGGTGGTAGAGCCACGAATACCAGTGTGATCGGTGGCGCCGGCTGAGTAGCGGGTCTTGATTGGGGAGCTGCCAAGGGCACACCTGAATTGCTAGGATAATAATTTTGCGAAGTGAATCCTGGCGCATACTCAGGTGACTCAGTAGGAGCAGAGAATTGCGCCTGAGAGAGCGGTGGGCAATTGGAGATATTCCCAAGACCTTTAGGGAGCTGAGGAGGATACATTCCGCTGGCCCATGTCCGGTGCAAATCTATCAATTGTTGCCTGAGCCTTACTACCTCATCATTGTGTTCTGAACTTTCTTCCCTGTGATCCTGATCCGGTTCAATGAGCAAATTTTCAATCTCCCTGCTAGCCATGGCAAGCTTTACTTTGGATCTAGTGAAGTATGGGTGACTATCAAGAGTGCTGCAAACCTACCACTGTTATCTGAAAGAACATGCTCATCAAAGACGACATTCATTAGGATTAAGGCACACAACAAGCATGGGAATCACATTGGTAAAATTGTCCTAAATTCATGTTCATTTCTACCAGCTTTTGAGGGTAGCGAGGTCATTTTAACATCATCCCGATTTTTATCTACACTTTTTTTTTATATCAATCTCTATTCTTTCCCTTTTATTGTCTCATCATCCTTTCTTCCTTTTCTTCTCTCGCTATCTACCTTCATTTTATCATTCTTTATGGCTTTAGTTTTTTTCTTTAAAAGAGGAAAAATAATGAAAAACAACGAAACAAAATGATTAGATAGAACACAAAAGTAGGTTGCCTACGTATCATGTTGTACATAAATCAGATCTTGCGTAGTTCGGGCCGCATATGCATAAACATCACATAATTGAAGTTTTTTTTTTCTTTACGACAAACGAAAACAAACAAACAAAAGAAAGACGTAACATCACAATATTTTGATGAAAGAAACAACAAAAACATACAAAGAATTTAGGACCACTTTAAAACTAAACAACAAATACAAAACAACATTCTAGACCCTAAGACGACATATGTGAAATTACTAATAAAGACCCTAATATCAAAAACAACTTGACTTCAACTTAAAGCAGACACCACCCTACAATGACAGAAACATAAAAGACTCAAACTGAATAAAGATAAGAAATGCTCTTTCAGAATGGTGCTCTGCGTGATGACCCTGGCTGAGATGGACCTGCCTGTGAAGTTCTCTTTCTCCCATTCAAACTTTGTAGCATATCCTGTAAAGACACCCTGATATTTGGGAAGAAGCTTCTGGCTCGTATTCCCGCCTCATGAGGAGTGCACTTGAAAAGATTTTTTTGACACCTTTCTATAGTCTTGAACAAATTTACTAACTGAACTCTCAATGTCTCCACTTTGGACCCCGCACTTTCATCCTGATGGACGTCAGCTATGCATTCTTCCTGTATTTTCCCTCTAAGATGTGCTGGTGAGGGTTGGCTGATACCCCGAAGGATAGATTGAAGCCAGATCCCATATCCTTGAGTGTACCCTGGATTATCCAAACTTTCTTTGAGAGTGTCCACACCTAGCTCTGTTGCATGCTTCCAGAACTGCTCGTATCTGCTCTCACCTAAGGCTTGGTCCTTGAAGTACTCAACATCTTTTAGAAGATCCACTACTGGTGGCACGTCCTGCGGCCTACCCAACTGGCGCATTACCCTAGAAGGACTGTATGACCTAGTATAATTGAGCCCTAACATAACTAGAAGGAGCTGCATCTGACAACCAAACAAGATTATCTTTGGTCGAAGCCACAGATAAGTCCACAAAATGTTATCCTCGGTTCATGACTCAAGAAATTCAATCCAAGCGTCGACTCCCACGGGTAGCGAGAATTTATCCAAATGCAACCTGAGGTCCATGGCTTTCACTCGATTGGGAATACAACAATCAACCACATCTGGTCTAACTAAAGAAGGCGCATGCAAATGCTCCATTATCCATAACTGCAATATCAGGTTACTGCCCTCGAAAAATCTTATCCCCCCCTTCACTTCGGCTAAAGCTTTATATATTTCTGCTAAGATCATGGGTATTAGAGTGAACCTGCCCTTTTGATTAATGACCTTGCCCTTTTGATTAGTGCCCTTGTCATTTTGATCCTTATGAAATAGAGCCGTCACCACAGATTACAAACGTGTATTAATACTTCTTTCTTCTAGCGGAAACACTAAAGTACCTAACAAAGCAAGGGTGAAGACTTCAAGACGCTTTCTCTCCCACTTCTCCTTAGTCACATGAAATTCATCCCAAAAGCAATCAAATCCTTCCGAGGGCCCAAATCTAGCGAACAAAAAATCTAAGGAAACCCACGAATCACTTAAACAACCCAAATGCATACCTTTACTTTTTAAACCACAAGACTGCAAAAACCTCATGCCAGTATGATTTTGTGCTCGAATCATATCTTTCTCGATATAGGGCAAATGCAACAAACCGGATATTTCTGCCAAAGTAGGAGTCATTTCACATTCCCTAAACCTAAACACCAAACTACTTGGATCCCAAAAGGTCAACACAACCTCTATAAAATCTGGACGAGGGGTAACATGCAGAAGTTCCGTAAGATCACCTAATATTTTAATCAGTTTCTGCTGATCAACATAGTTAAACATTTCCCACCACTTGATTAACTTTTTAAGCACCTTGACAACCATCAGGACTCTAGACTTGGTGGACAAATCCATCTTGTAATAACACATAAGACGTTATCTCAAAAATTCGATAGGAGTAGAAGATTCCCAACCCTTGGGATTTTTGATGCAGACATATGTCGAAGGGACAGACCACTTCATGACTCCAATTTGCCGAACAGAAGTACTGAGTAAAATCAATCTACTTGGATAACAACTCTAGATTACGGGGCGAGAGACCTAGTCTAATAATAAGACAAAGGCCAACACAAAGATTACCGTACCCACCGAGGATTGCCTACGTATCCCAACCCGAGGGAAGGGAATCAGGTATGCGTAGTTCATCCAGATTGGACAATTAACGATTAACTAATAAATGGACCCTAACTTAAGAGACACAACCCAAAACAAAAGAATACAAACTTATTTTTTTTATTTTCAACTAGACACTTCAACTAAGACTGACACCACCAATTTTGAAGAAAAATCTTTTTGGTATTTTTGCTTTTGACAAACAAGTAGAAAAGGCAGACAAAACTTTTTTTTTTTTTTTTTTTTTGAACTTACGGTACTTTGATAAGATAAATGCAAAACGTAAAAAAAGTCTTTTTGAGTTTTTGGATTGTGAAGAACAAAAGCCGTAAAAAACTCTAAAATAAACTACGACACCCCTTTTGATTCATTCTTTTCTACTCACTTTTTCTATTTTTTTTTTCGTTTTCTCTTTTTGCCTACGCACCTTACTCCTAACAATTTTTTTTTTCAAATCAGTCCGTCAAATGACCACATTACCCTTAAAGATGCAACAGTTAGCACGTAGGGATGCTTTAGAGGTGATTCTCCTACAAAGGGACATGTGGGTCCCGCTAGGTCTCAGTATGATGCACATAAGCATGACCTAAAGGCTGAACTACGTTGCGGTTCACTAACAAGGCTGTTCGGGAAAGCGTATGGTCGATAGTGGCTGCTTTGCTTTCCACCTACTCCATAACACCGATGGGTCCCCCCCTAAAACAAGGGTGACTCAACTAGAGGTCGTGTACAACACGTGTACTACGGACTTGTTGCAGAAAGAAGGCCTGGGGGTAGACACATGATGCCAGATATAAAAGCGGTAACATATGGGATAAATAATGTACACAAAGAGCACGAGAACGCACAACAGTGATAACAATAACACAAAAAATAATCACAAACAATGTTTATACACACATAATGCCAAACAAAGCCGATATGACTCCAAAAAAAGCTCGGATTCTGAAACAGTCCCCAGCAGAGTCGCCAGAGCTGTCACACCCCTTTTTTAAATCCAAAGATAAATTTTAAAGTTCGAAAGGGTTTTATTATTAAAGTGACCAAAAATTAAAATTTTATTTTTGAAAAAGGATTATTTACATTTTTTATTCAGAGTCGCCACTTGACATAATTCGGTGTGCCAAGTAACCTTTGAAAGATCCTTTTCAAAATAGTTTGACTGTAAAAAACTGATCTGAGAACAGAGATTCCGGTTAAGGAATTCTGTTGATTGAGGGGAAGGTGTTAGACATCCCTCGGTCCCGTGGTTCGACCACGGTCGCTTGGTGGAGCGTATCGGCTAATTTGACATTATGAATATATAAACCACACCAAACCACACAAAACAATCAATCAAACAAACAAACAAAACAAATCAAAAATTATAGTGTCCAGTTCGATTATTACAATCTCGAAATAGAAAAGTGCGAAAATATAAACTTACTCTATTCTATGCTAATTCTAAACTACACTCCATTTCTTTCTCCACCCAATGTTCCGGGCCTGAATCGTGCGTCGTCTTCAACTACATGATACTTTGGGGCATTCCCCGAATAAATCAATACCAATCCTCCGGGGCATTCCCCGGCTAAATAAATACAATAGATCCCAATGCATAAATCAAAACCATTCCACAAAAACACAGATCGAATATTCCATCAATCCACAATCCCTAAATTTGCCTACCCGACCTATGTTTCCTATCAAGCTTTTGATTTAAAATGATTCTATCAAATTCATGCTTAATCCAAATTAAATAAAACGACACCGACCCAAAGTTTAACTACATTCAACTTTTAACAACTTCTTATTCCCACCCCAAAATTCTCTTTTCTATCAATAGCACAGTTAAAGCTAAGCAAATTCGTTCCTCATATCCTTAAAATCATATCAACAAGCTCATGATCATAACATCGACGACATCAACAAAACATTCAACAATCAGAATAGACCAACACATAGTCATAGCCAATTCAAACAACCAAGACGAAGAAAAGGAAATGAGTTTAAGAAATAGACCTCAATAGAACTTGTTGTCGTCGTTAGTAATAAAGAAGACCAAAATACCCAAATGGAGAACCTCGACAGCAAACCTCACGCCAAACTCGAATCCACCTCCGTGTCACAAATCGAAACTCGCTACGGATCTCAACGAAATGATTGAGATAATCGGCGCTACGAACCCACAACAGAAAACCCCAATGAAGAATTCCTATACCCAAGACTGCGTGTAAACTAGACCCCAAGCTCAATCAATTTCGACAAAACATAAACTCACACCGAGTAGGTGACGACGATCGGTGTTCTTTAGCTGGTTGGGTCACCCTCCAGCCGGATTCGATCAGAATAGAATGAGACCGCTCGAGTTACGTCGCTCCGATTGCTGTCTTAGATTCGAATTAGAGTGGGACTGGGGGTCGTAGTTTCGCGTCGCCGGAGCTCCGGCGAGCTCGGAAAACAATGAAAACCACAAAAAAAGACTAGACTCCGACTGCTCTTAGGAGACACTCGCCGAAGCAGTTCCCTTTTCCCCGATTCCCTCTTTCGCCCTCTCTCGTCTTACTATATCTCTCTCCGATAGTGTGGGATTTAGTGATTATGCGAAGGAAAAAAAGAAACAAAAACCCAGTTCAAAAAAATGGTCATCCCCTGTATTTTTGTGATCTATGAGAGGAAAAAAAATGAAGAAGAAGAAGCCCCCCAATATATGTGTATGCTGTGTAAGTATGGTTGTGCAAATCAGGCCATAAAAATGGTGGTGGAGGTGTGTATGTCGTGAGTATGAGAATCGAGGAGTGTGTGCTTCTATGGAGTGAAAACAATGGAAGCCCCTCTATCAATTTGGAAGGATAAAGATGAAAAAGGAATCCCCCTCTGTATGTATTAGTGTAGGTATATAAAGAAAAAGGGAAACTTTCCCCTCTCTCCAATCACGTGGGCCCTTTTGTTATATATGATGGAAAAAGAATGAGTACTCCCTTCCTGGAAGGTTCCTCTTATTTTAATTTTTAGTCCATGTTTCTTTCTTTGTGGACAAGAAAAAAGAAATGGGGGGGAGGGTCACGTGGAGGGTAAGGTAGGTGAGGGTAGGGGTATGGGGTAGGGTAGGTTGTTAGGATGAGGTGTAAAGTTGGTTAGGGGTTTGTTTAAAGTTGTTATTTTTTTTGTATTTTGTGAGGGTATAATAACATGGATGAGGGTACATGGTAGGATAAGGTAAAATTGGGTAAATTAATCTTTCGGAGGGACAAAATTACGTGTCTACACCCAAGAGTTTGGTGTGGGTTGTCTATGATTACGGGTTTGTTCTTGTGAATATGAGTAATGAAAAAGATAAAGTGAATAAAGAGAAATAGTGATGTATTAGCGTCGGATTGTGGTTGATTGTGTGAATTAATAAGGCTAGAATGTGTTAATAGTGAATATAATATTGATGGAGTTGGAAGAATAGCTGGATGATGTAAGTTATATAGGTAATGAAATAATGTTATTACAACCTTAGTTGAATTATATTACATTCAATATGTCATGATTTATTTTCCTTAATTTTATTTTATGATTATATGAACTAACACGATCGGCCGATGATGCCTACCAGTACGTGTGGTTGTACTGACCCTACTATTCTACATTCCTTTTTGGAGTGTAGACTGGATGCAGGTTAGTTGCAGTTACCAGATGGATGACGATATTCAACACTAACTTCTGCACTTTCTTCTTGGTAGATGTTAGAGTCTTTGTATTATTTATTTTATTGTCAGTCTCTATTGTAGTAGATAGATCTTGTACATTTCTGATCAAGTCTTGGAATAGTGAATGACACTTGTAAGAAGTTTTAAAAAAAGTTTATTTATTTAATATTTAATTTACCTTATTATATTTAATCTAGTATTCCCTTAAAATAGAAGTCTTACACATATTTTTAGTTGGGTAATAAGGGTTCTCCTAGTTTCTTAGAATAGCGTATGTGCCCGCACGATCCGTTAGTCTGGATCGTGACACCAACACCCCAAAAAATACTCCTAATAGCGAAATTAAGTAGTCGTTTAACCATGAAAATTACTTTTTTCTGGAGTTGGAGTTGGAGTTGATGATGAAGATGGAGTTGGAGTTGTGTTTGGGAATGTCTTTCTGAAAAAAAAATTTAGACTTTTGAAAAATCTTTTTTAAATATGATTTTATGCCCTCATCTTTTAAAAATTATCAAAATCACTCAACTACTAATTTACCTACTAACATACAACCAAATGTTGAGAAAATAATTTATATGTTTTCAATTGATAAATAATTGACAACAAACTAATTATTATGATTGTTATTCTTCTAAAATTTGAATAAAAATATCACAAGCACGAGTTAAATAAGTTTATCTAACCATAATCGATTGAATAGAGAAAATATATTTTGATAAATGTGATTGATGGATATAAATATATTTTATATATTCTTAAAGTTGTTGATGAAAATTCTTAATTACTTTCACTTGAATTGATTATTTTATTGAATTTGGTCTTTATAAAAAAATTTATGGATGAATTATTTCTGAATAGATTAGTGATAATTTTTGATTTTTTTTATTGATGATATTGATTTTTCTTGAATATTATTGTATCATAAATATGGATTGTTACGTTATGTTTGATATGCGACGTTATTGATCATTTTTTAATAATTTATTAAAATCATAATAGCTATTATATGACATATACAGAAAATTAGAATGACAAGAAAAAAATATTAAATTTCTCACTTATAAATAACATAATGTACTAGGCCTAATATTCTATAATATAGTTCATTCAAAAAAAAAATGATATATTTTCGCCATAGATTGCCATTTATTACTTTTTACTTCACGTTAGTAAATTTTGGTTAAAAGAAGAAAAAGAGATTAAAATATTTGTTACAATTAAAAATGATGTTGTACCATAGAAAACAAATAACAATTTTTTTCTTGGTGGTTGGTTGTAGTTATAAGAGGGGTTTGTGTAAAAATTTAAAGATTGGAGTTATATGAAATAATAATGAAAGTTGGAAATGGAAGTGAAAAATTGTGAAAACAACAAAAAGTTGTTTTCACCTTTTGGAATCCAACTCCAGAATAATTTTCTAAATTTTCATGGTCAAACACCACAATTTTCGAAAAAGTGAAAAAATAAAAAAAAAATCCGAAAAAAAGAATAAAAAATATTATGGCCAAACGGGCCCTAAATAACTTTTGACATGATATCTATCGAACCAAATAAAAATACTAATAAACAATCTAAATAGTTGCATGTATTTGACTTACGGGTCGGCCCACGGGCTAGCCCAACCCATATTGCTCAAGCCCCATGAGCCACGTGCTTATCCAGGGCGGGCTTAAAAGTCTTGTTCTTAAATGGGCTGCAAAAACTGAAGTCCAACTCCATTAAATTACTGGTCGGGTCGGGCCGACCCATATTGACGGCTCTAGTTAGGATGAGCATAATTATTGTGAATCCAGTTATTATTACTTTAATTGTCTTGAATTAGCTATCATGTTTTCCTTTTTAAAAGTCGACTTAAATAATTTTCAAAGCTAAATTGAATTAGATTGATTCAATACTTTACATTTAAATTTAGTGTTAAATAAAACTAAATGATAAATACTCCAAGCTGAAGCCTTTTACATGTCAATTTGATGAGAAAATATAATTTAAAATACTAGTCAAAGTTCACCCAATTTGACAGTAGGAAAGCAAAATACGATGATTAATATTTAATAAAGAAATTATATATTAATTTAAGATTTGTTGTAGGAAGTAAAAATTCTTAAACTTCAAATCATGAGTTCGTCTTTGTATCTGCCCTTTCAAGAAAAAGTTTTAATGTTAGAACAAGTAAGAGTTTCATCAAAAATATAATATGAAAGTTGGTCGCATTATCGATTTATGATAAAATTTTGATTGATTGAAGGTTAAATTCTCAGATTATATACTATTATAAATCACTGTATCGGAGCTTGTAAACCTAAGACACTAGGTATCAACAAAATATGCAACTTCACCACCAAAGGATGTGGTGTAGCAGATGGGGTTGCTCCTCCCTTAACCAAAAGTCACGTTCGAGCCCTAAGTATGGAAATCTATTTAAGTGTCTTTTTCTTATTATGTTTTCTTTTAAAAGTGGGAAACATAATTGAGTATTAGGTGGGCCAAATAATCCATAATTATTATTGTTTCATGGCCGACTGTCGATTTAAACGTCGACTAAGTTTGATTGCGCATTGGAGCTAGGATCTACTTTGGGCGACTTAGACGTCGACTAATTCTGATCGCGCATTGGATCGGAGGACCTAATTTGGGCGACCTAGACGCCGACTAATTCTGATTGCGCATTGGAGAATCTATTTTGGGCGACTTAGACGTCGACTAATTTTGATCGCACATTAGAGGACCTATTTTGGGCGATTTGGATGTCGACTAATTTGGATCGCGCATTGGAAGACCTATTTTGGGAGACTTAGACGTCGACTAATTCAGATTGCACATTGGAGGACCTATTTTGGGTGACTTAGACGTCGACTAATTCTGATCGCGCATTGGAGGATCTATTTTGGGCGACTTAGACGGTGACTAATTCTGATTGAGCATTGGAGCGAGGACATATTTTCGGTGACTTAGACGCCGACTAATTCTGATAGCGCATTGCAGGACCTATTTTGGATGACTTAGACGCCGACGCTGACTAATTCTGATCGCGCATTGGAGGATCTATTTTGGGAGATTAGACGCTGACTAATTCTAATCGCGCATTGGAGGGCCTATTTTGGGGCCCTACGCGGCGCGAATCTGAATTAGTCAGACTCCAATGTGGGTACCGGACACCGGATGGAAAATTAAAATAAAAATTCTTCAACTTTGATGTGGTCCGATGAGTGTTGAGAAACAGTACCCAAACTCTTCGGATCCCAATTCAAGTCATCGTAATAAGTAATAAATGGTATAATTGACTTGTACACGAACCATAAAAAATATAAGGAAAAATCACATAACTATACAAAGTTAGAGCCTATATTACAAAATATACCACAAGATTTTATTTTACAAAATATACCAATACAAAACTTACAAAACCTACCCCTACAATAATGCCTCAACAAATAAACAAAATAAACAGGAGCAACAACAGCAAACAAATGCTTAAAACACAACAAAACTGCAAAAACAAAACCACCTAACAAGTCTTTCCCTTCCTCTTAAGCCGAAAGTGAAATCAAAAGAATCCCCAACAGAAAGTCATTATACTGAAAATGCAAATGGTCCACAATCATCAACCCAGGCAACAAAATAACCAATACCCAGATCAAAACTCTCTCTTTATAACCCAAACTCCTTGTCAATCTATAAATACCAAAAACCAACACAAAATCAAATATAATAACACTAATTCTTTGAAAAAAAGTGTGGGTAGTGACCAATTTCGTTCATCCCCATTTCAGTTTCTGGTGAAATCCATCGGGGATAAACGAAACAAACCTGCCGCGTGAAAATTTGGTGCAGATTTTCTTATTTTCATTCTTTTTGGATTAACCGGACTCAAAAACTACTGCTGAAGCACTATCGCTAAAACACCCCAAAATCGACCCCTATTTCAGTTGCCGGCAAAATCCACCGGGGACGAACGAAATAGACCGGTCGCGTGAGAATTTGGTGCGGTTTTTTCTTGTTTTTCATGCTGCGGCAAATACGTAATTGTTATCGGTGGTATTCGATTGTAGCGGCAGAGATCGAGGCTGTTGTATCTTCTCTAGTTATTTACATATTTATGTAAATGGTATAAAAATAATGTAGAAACTGATGTTTCTATTAAACATGATATAAATATGGTATAGAAACTGGTGTTTCATAAAGGTTATATATTCTGTAAATGGTATAAAAATAATGTAGAAATTGGTGTTTCTATAAACATAATATGCAATTGAAGGTATTGGTTATAAATGGTGTTTCTCTCAACATAATGTCATTATTTCCTTATATTTCATTATAAATTTTCTTTTTCCTCTCTTTTTTTTTTTTTTTTCAAATTTTTCCTAAAATTTTAAGTGCTTTTCTAGTCCAAAATATGGTAATTCTCATTTTTAGTTATGATCTTAATTAGACATGAGTAAAACAAGAAATAAAATGAGTAAAGAATCAAGGTATTGGTTTCCATATATACATGGTTAATGGAGTCTATGAATATAATAAAAGTGTCTTTCTTTTAAACGTAAGTTGAGTTAGGATGAACATTTATTGGGAATCCAGTTATTATTACTTCTACTAGCTCGAATTAGTTATCATGTTTTTTTTTAAAAAGTAAATTTGAATAATTTGATTCGAGGCCCACTAAGGAAAAAAAAAATGCTTCCGTAATGAAATAATCTTCATTGTCAATGATGGAGGTGTTATTTGATTCGTACAATCACGGAAGCAACGACATTCAAATTATTAGAATTTGAATTGACTTTTTAAAAAAGAAAGCATGAATAAATCATGATAACTAATAATCGTAGTGTTCGAGGTCCATTAAGATACAAATGATTCCTATCAAGAAGTTCACTTATTAGAATCAAACCTCTTTAGAATTCTCCATTATGCTCAATGCATATTATGACCTTTTATGGAAGACCAAAGAAAATTACACTTGTCTTTTCATAAGATTATATTAGAATTATTTGGTTCGGTTCGGTGAATTGATTTTCAAGAAACTACACCCTTAATGTGCACCACCATTATTAAAAAAAGAAGAAGTTATCCTTGAGTGAATAACTTACACGCACTTTAACTAATCTACAAAATACCTACGTACTATCAGACCAGGTACCGAGTAGCTCAATCACCTCGTATTAATGCTCATCATTGAGTTGAGTCTATGAACTCGTAACTTTTATTCAATATGGAGTATTGTGTACTCTTATCGTCATTATGTTTGATAGTAATTGTCTATTTTCATGAGAGCATGTAATGTATCATGCAGCCAAGCAACAAGTTCGGCTAAGTGAACAGTAGAACAATAAGAATTCCGCAAGCAGGATTTAAACAAGATGGTGTGTATGCGACCTTACCCCCCTACCTTGAGAAGATAGACCGTTTCTTCTTCTTGCACTTTAAAATCTTCTTATGTGATTTGTTGATTGTTGAGGCTCAAGAGTAATAGTAAAGTTGAGGTTAAATCCTGTAGAGATACAGGTCATGGTTTTTTACACCTTTCTTGAGCCTGATGTTTTCCACGTAAAACTACTGTGTTGGTCTTTTAATTTAGTGAACCATGTTATCTTACTTGTTCCACTGATATGCAACTATTAGAGTAAAATATTAAAATCAGTAGGGTACGCACTCTAACAAGTGGTATCAGAGAGAGATTGTCTTAAATAAAGTTTGTCCTAAGAAAAGATCACTATGATGAATTCCGCACCTCCTACTGGTTACAGTGAAGGTCAGTCAAATACTAGACCTCCACTCTTTGATGATTCTCATTTTATCTGGTGGAAAGTTAGGATGGAAATGTTCATTCAAGGGGAAGACTATTTATTATGGGATAGGATCACTGATGGTCCCACTATTCCAATGAAGATGGTTGATGGTGAACAAGTAAAAAAGGTAAGAAGTGAATTTATTGCTGATGACTTAGTGGCATTAAAGAAAAATGGTAAAGCTAAGAACATCTTAGTCTGTGGACTAGGACCGGCTGAGTACAACAGAGTGTCAAATTGTACCACTCCTAAGAAAATTTGGGATGCCCTGGTCAATGCACATGAGGGTACCTCTCAAGTAAGAAAATTCAGGATTGCTCTTCTTTTTACTGAATATGAAGCCTTTAAGATGAAGGAGAATGAATCCTTGCAAGAAATGATGACAAGGCTTACTGCTTTGATAAATGAGTTGACTTCCTTGGGAAAAGTCATCACTATTGAGAAACAAGTTGGGAAGGTGTTGAGGATACTACCAAAATTAAAATGGAATGTCAAAGTGACAGTTATTAGAGAGGCAAAGGATCTCACGGGTATGACACTAGATGAACTAGTAGGGAATTTGAGGACTTATGAAACAGAAATTGATGGAACTAATGAACAAACAGCCCCCCGGGAAAGTCTTAGCTTTGAAGTCTTCTGACGGTGATAATGAAGTTGAACTTGACCAGGAACAAGTTGCTTTTGTAGACACCTAATTTCGTCCCTCCCCAATATAATTTTTACCCATTTTTACCTTATCCTACCATGCACCCTCATCCATGTTATTATGTCCCCACAAAAATACAAAAAATAACACCCCCTAACAAATTTCCTAACAAATTTTTATTTTTGTTTTAATCCTATCCTAACAACCTCTCCAATTAAAAGCGGACACATCACCACCCCACCCCATACTCTACCTCTACCTCACCTACCCTAACTACCCATGTGATCCCCCCCTCCTTTTTCTTGTCCACAAAGAAATAATATATGGGGGACCCACCAAAATTCCCACATCATAACAAAATCCATGCCCATTATAAAAGAAAATTTCTAAGAGGGAAAAAGAAGGGGGTTTCATTCTTTGATCATCATCTTCTCCACAATAACAACAATCACTGAATAATCTTCCTCACAAGAACAACAACAACAACAACAACAACAACAAAAAAAAGAAAAAAAAGGGCGTCGGTGAATAGTAACCGGTGAACAATACCGGTGAACAGTAGCGCCGTGAACAGTAACGGCGAGAAAAGTGACGGTGAACGGGTCATTATTTGTTGAGTTGGATTGTTGGTGTTAAGGTTCGGCTCGAGGTTTTCGGGTGCGGACTCTCTTTATTCGAATAACATTGAGTTTGCAAGCTTCAAATTTAAGGTCCAATTCTTTCTTCTCTTTCATTTAATTCTTACGTGATTGTGATTGCGTGTGATTCGATACCATGGTTTGTTTGTTGATGTGAAATGTTGGTGACATTTGGGTGTGTGATGTGCTAAGCATGATTGATGAATTTTTGTTATTCTCGATTGGTGGATTGTGTATTGAAATTGGTTAATCACGTGGTTGAGAATGAATTAAGGTGGGGATTAAAAATGAAGGAAAATGAATATTGATTAATTTTGATGTATTGATAATGTTGAACATGATAGAATTGTGATACGTTGAACTTGGTAGGCAAACGTAGGCTGGGTAGGAAAATTTAGGAATAACGATTTGTTGGAGTGTTTGAATATGTGCGTGAATGGTACTTTCTACTTTATTGCATGAAAAGTTTAAATTGTACTCATTTGGCCGGGGAATGCCCCGAAGGATTTGTATTGATTTATCCGGGGAATTCCCCGAAGTAGCATGTACGCAAAGGAGGCTCGTGATCAAGGACCGGAACGTCGGGTGGAGTTTAGTTTAGGATTAGTTTAGAATAGAATAGGTTTTATATTTCAGGACCTCTTTTATTTTGGATTGTATAATTTGGACTGAACATTATTTCGGTTTGTTTTGAATTTTGTGTGATTTGTTTGTTTGCTTGTTTTGTGTATTTATGTGGTTTGTACATTTGTAATGTCAAACTAGACGATACGCTCCACCAAGCGACCGTGGTTGAACCACGGGATCGAGGGGTGCCTAACACCTTCTCCTCGGTCAACAGAATTCCTTAGCCGGAATCTCTGCTCGCGGATCAGTTTTTAGAGTCAAACCGTTTCAAAAAGGATTTTCCAAAGGTGACTTGGCACACCGGATTATGCCAAGTGGTGACTCTGAATAACAAAAAAAATGTAAATAATCCTTTTTTTCAAAACAAATTTTTCATTTTTGTCACCTTAATAATAAAACCCTTTCGAACCATAAAATTAATTCTTTTGGAGTACGAAAAAGGGGTGTGACAGCTCTGGCGGCTCTGCTGGGGATTTTTTTAGAATTCGAGCTTATTTTGGAGTCGTATCGGCTTTGTTTGGCATTACGAGTGTATAAGCATTATTTGTGATTTTTATTTGTGTTATTGTTGTAACTTTTGTGCTATTTCGTGCTCTTTGTTTACAGTATTTATCTTATGTGTTACCGCTTTATATCTGGCATCATGAGTCTATCCCCAGGACTTCTTTCTGTAACATGTCCGTAGTACACGTGTTGTACATGACCTCTAGTTGAGTCACCCTTATTTTAGGGGGGAGCCGTCGGTGTTATGGAGTAGGTGGAAAGCTTTCGCAGCCACTATCAACCATACGCTCCCCCGAACAGCCTTGTTAGTGAACCCCAACATAGGTCAGCCTTTAGGTCATGCTTATGTGCATCATATTGAGACCTAGCGGGGCCCACTTGGTCCTTTGTAGGAGACTCACCTCTAACACATCCCTACGTGCTAAATGTTGTATCTTTGAAGGTAATGGGGTCATTTGACGGACTGATTTGGTGAAAACATGTGTTAGAAGTAAGGTGCGTAGGCAAGAACTGTTGAAAAAATAGAGAAAAAAAGTGAAGTGAGTCGAAAAGAAGAAAAAACGAGGGTGTCGTAGCTTTTAGTGTTCTTTATGGCTTTTGTTCTTCACAGTCCAAAAAAAAAAAGATTTTTACCTTTTGCACTCATTTCTCAAAAACGAAAATACGAAAATATTTTTTCTTCGTAGTTGTTGGTGTCATTTTTAGCTGAAGTGTCTAATTAAAAAAAAACCCAAAAAGATTTTATTCGTTTGTCTTTGGTTGTGTCTCTTAAGTTAGGGTCAATCTGTTAGTTAATCGTTAATTGTCCAATCTGGACGAACTACGCGTACCTGATTCCCGTCCCTTGGGCCGGGATACGTAGGCAACCCTCGGTGGGTCCGGTAATTTTAATTTTTATTTTTTGGCCTTTGTCTTAGTCTTTGCCTGGGTTTTCCTTCTCGTAATCTAGTGTTGTCAATTAATTCTTGCCAAGTAGGCTGATTTTATTCGGCGGTACTGTTCGGTGAATTTGAGTTATAGGTCGGTCTGTCCCTTTATGTCACACGATATCTTTTCTAAGATAAAATCCCGAGGGTCGGGAATTCCTTGTCTTGTTTTGAATTTTTGAGTTGTAAGTTTGGCTTGTCATTACAGGATGAAGCCTACAGGGTCTAGAGTCTTGATGGTTTCCAAAGTGCCTAAAAATTTAATAAAGTGGTGGAGCCTGTTCAACTACGCTGACCAGCAAGAGCTATTTAAGGTATTAGGTGATCTTACGGAACTTCAGCATTCCCACCCCGTCCAGACCTAATAGATGTTGTGCTGACCTTTTGGGATCCTAGTAATTTGGTGTTTAGGTTTGGAAAGTGTGAAATGACGCCTACGTTGGCAAAATTATCTGGTCTGCTTCATTTGCCTTATATTGACAAAAGTATGATCCGAGCTCGGAATCACTCGAGAAATAGGTTTCTACAAGGGTGTGGTTTGAAGAGTAATAACAGACATTTGGGTTGTCTGAATCAATCATGGATTTCTTTAGACTTTCTATTCGCTAGATTTGGGTCCTCGGAAGGTTTTGATTGCTTTTGGGATGAATTTCATATGACTAAGGAGAAGTGGGAGAGAAAGCGTCTTGAAGTCTTCACCCTCGCTTTGTTAGGTATTTTAGTGTTTCCACTAGAAGAAAGACGTATTAATACCCGTTTGCAATCTGTGGTGATGGCTCTATTTCATAAGGATCAAAATGACAAGGGCATTATTCAAAAGGGGAAGGTCGTTGATCAAAAGGGAAGGTTCACTCTCATACCCATGATCTTAACAGAAATATATAAGGCTTTAACCGAAGTGAAGGGGGGGATGAGATTTTCTTAGGGCAGTAACCTGATATTGCAGTTATAGATGATGGAGCATATGCATGACCCTTCTTTAGTTAGACTAGACATGGTTGATCGTTGTATTCCCAATCGAGTGAAAGCCATGGACTTCAGGTTGTATTTCGATAAATTCTCGCTACCCGTGGGAGTCGACGCTTGGATTGAATTTCTTGAGTCAAGAACCGGGGATAACATTTTGTGGACTTATCTGTGGCTTCGACCAAAGATAATCTTGTTGGGTTGTCAGACGCAGCTCCTTTTAGTTATGTTAGGGCTCAATTGCACTAGACCATACAGTCCTTCTAGGGTAATGCGCCAGTTGGTAAGGCTGCAGGACGTGCCACCAGCATTGGATCTTCTGAAGGATGTTGAGTACTTCAAGGACCAAGCCTTAGGTGAGAGCAAGTACGAGCAGTTTTGGAAGCATGCAACAAAGCTAGGTATGGACACACTCAAAGAAAGTTTGGATAATCCAGGGTACACTCAGGGATATGGGGTCTGGCTTTAATCTATCCCTCGGGGTATCAGTCAACCCTTACCAGCGCAGCTTAGAGGGAGAATACATGAAGAATGCATAGTTGACGACCATTTGGATGAAAGTGCGGGGTCCAAAGTGGAGACACTGAGAGTTCAGTTAGCAGATTTGTTCAAGATTGTAGAAAGGTATCAGAACAATCTTTCTAATTGCACTCCTCATGAAGCAGGAATACGGGCCCGAAGCTTCCTCCCCAATATCAGGGTGTCTTTGCAGGACATGCTACAAAGTTTGAATGGGAGAAAGAGAACTTCACAGGCAGGTCCATCTCAGCCAGGGTCATCACGAAGAGCACCAGTCTAAAAGAGCATTTCTTATCTTTATTCAATTTGAGTCTTTTATGTTTCTGTCATTATAGGGTGGCGTCAGTTTTAAGTCGGAGTTAAGTTGTTTTTGGTATTAGGGTCTTTATCACTAATTTCAAGTATGTCGTCTTAGGGGTCTAGAATATTATTTTGTATTTGTTGTTTAGTTTTTAAAGCGGTCCTACATTCGTTGCATGTTTTGTTTCTTTCTTTCATCAAAATGTTATTAGGTTACGCCTTTCTTTTGTTTGTTTGTTTTCATTTTTGCAAAAAAAAAAAAAAAACTTCATTTATGTAATGTTTATGCGTATGCTGCCCGAACTACGCAAGATCTGATTCATGTACAACATGATACGTAGGAAACCTACTTTGGGGTTCGATCTAAGCATTTAATTTCGTTTGTTTTTCATTATTTTTTCTCTTTTAAAGAAAAGGAAAAGCCATACAGAATGATAAAACGAAAGTAGATAGCGAAAAAAAAATGAGGCGAGAAAGGGAAAGAACAGAGACTGAAAAAAAAAAAGAAAAAAAAGGGAAAAGGGAAATGAGGGCGAAAGAAAAGAGGTGTGTTTGGAGGAAAGAAGCAAATAAGTGTAGATAAAAATCGGGATGATGTTAAAATAATCTCGCTATCCTCAAAAGCTGGTAGAAATGAACATGAATTTAGGACTATTTTACCAATGTGATTCCCATGCTTGTTGTGTTCCCTAATCCTAACGGATCTCGTCTTTGATGAGCATGTTCTTTCAGATAACAATGGTAGGTTCGCAGCACTCTGTCTAGTCACCCATACTTCACTAGATCAAAAGCAAAGCTCATCATGGCTAGCAGGGAGATTGAAAATTCTCTCATTGATCCGGATCAGGGTCACAAGGAAGAAAGTTTAGAACACAATGATGAGGTAGTAAGGCTCAGGGAACAATTGATAAATAGGTTGAGAAAGTTGAAGGTCTTAATCCCAATTCAAGGAAGACTTTCAAATCCACCACTGAGGAATCTCGATTATTCTTTAAGGTGTGCGTACTATTCTGACATGCCAGGCCATGATATCGAGAAATGCTGGAATTTAAAGAGAGTTGTCCAAGATTTAATTGACACAAATCTGATGCTGGTCCAGGCCCCGGAGGGTCCAAACATTAACCAGAATCCGCTGCCAACCCCTGCTGAAACCAATATGTTAGAATTGATATATGATTGGAAAGAGTCTTCAAGGTGTTATAAGCCTATTGTCAAGATACAGACCATTAAGGAGAAATCGGTGAATGTAGCAGAGTCTTTGAAAGCAATGTCATTGAGCCAGGAAGGAATGAGAGAAGATAAAGCCCAAGAAAGCACAAAGAAACCCCTGATCACAGTACAAGGTGCCAGAAGGTATGTTGATTTAAATCAGGATAAACCTAAGTTGACAGTGGTAGGAGCTCTAAGTCAGCCCATCTTGACGGTGAAAGGTGTACTGGCAGTTCCTAGTGTCCTTAAACCGGTGACCCAACCCCCAATAGTTGATACGAAAAGGGTTCCCTGGAATTATGGGCGGATTGTGATGACCTATCATGGGAAGGAAGTAGTGGAAGATGTAGATGAGGTAGGGGGTGTGACTCGGTCAGGGAGATGCTTCGTGCCTGAAAGCTTAAGAAAGTCCAAGCCAATGGTAAGTAGACCGTCATCTATCAAAAAGCCTATCACCGAAGAAGAAGCCGAATTTTTTTAAAAAAAGATGAAATTGCCGGAGTATTCAATAATAGACCAGTTGAAGAAAACCCTTTCTCAAATTTCCCTCTTATCTTTGTTGTTGCACTCCAAGGAGCATCGTGATATTTTACTAAAGGTATTAAATGAAACATATGTTCCTAGGGAGATTACAGTAAATCAGCTTGAGAAAATGGTTGGAAAAATCTTTGAGGTCAATCGGATCAGCTTTTCTGACGATGAATTGCCTACAGGGCATAACCGGGGCCTTTACATTACAGTGAAGTGCGAAGAGTTCTACGTCACTCATGTCATGATTGACGGAGGTTCAGGTGCAAATATCTGCCTTATTTCTACTTTGCACAAGTTGAATATTGGTGTAGAGAGGATCAGGCCCAACAATGTATGTGTCAGGGCTTTCGATGGTGCAAAATCAAACTCCATTGGCGAAATAGAACTAATGTTGACCATAGGTCCTGTTGAGTTCACCATAGAGTTTCAAGTATTGAATATAGACTCCTCTTACAATCTGTTGTTGGGAAGGCCGTGGATCCACAAGGCCAAGGCGATTGTATCTACACTGCACCAAATGATTAAGTTTGAGCATGATAGGTAAGAAGTGGTTATTCACGGTGAAGGAGATTTGTCTTTTGGCGAAGAGTCTCCCTTGCCTCTTATTGAAGCAAATAACGTAGAGGAGACATTTGTCTATCAAATTTTTGATACAGTGCCAGTGAATCGTATCCTTGAATGGCAGGTTATACCGAGACCGCAATTGTCTTCCGCTTCTATCATGATGGTGAGTGAACTTTGGAAAAATGGATTTGAGCTAGGAAAGGGTTTGGGAGCATCTCTGCACGGTATAGTTCGTCCCATATGTCCGAGTGAGAATGTGGGCACGTTTGGTCTGGGATTTAAGCCTACGGCTGAAGATCTGAAGAAAGCCAAGGGAAGGAAAAAGGAAACATGGTTACTCCCTCGCCCAATGCCACTACTCAGTGAATCATTTGTTAAGAGAGGTGTCACGAAGCATTTGGAATTTGTAGTTGAATTGGTTGATGACTGCCAGAACCTTTTTATTGAAGTTGATATGGTCGAAGCTGGAGAAGGTACCAGTATGGCAGACGTGCAATTCATAGGTCCAGCTGTCTTGCTCAATAATTGGGAAGTCACTCCTCTACCCGTCAGGAGGGAGTTTTGGTAGTTTATTTTGTTTTTCTTTTTGTTTATCCGAGTTATTTCAGGGTTGTAAATTGGATTTTAGTTTGTTTATGTTATGTTGGCATCTATTTTTAAACCCTTCTATCTTTTTATTTAATGAAATGCAATGTCCCTTTTGATTCGTGTCTAATATATTTTGTTTTTCTTTTTTTTATATACAGTTCTCTTTATGTTGATTCGAATGACATGACATGCATGTGAAATTTTTAGCCTGATCTTAAAATCCAAACTAATCAAGATGTAATGAAGCAGGATGGGGAATATGATGAAGAAGAAGCACTAGAAGAAATAACCAAAGAGTTGGAACAGTTCGAAGACAAACCGAATCCTAATTTGAATGAGACTGAGCCAATAAATCTAGGGGAGCAAGAAGATGTTAGGGAAACTAAAATCAGTGTACATGCTTTGCCACAGCTAAAAGATGGAATGATTCAAGCATTAATTGATTATAAGAATGTTTTTGCATGGTCTTATGATGATATGCCTGGTTTAAGCACTAAATTAGTGGCTCACAAATTGCCAACTGATCTCGCGTTCCCTCCTGTCAAACAAAAGTTGAGGAAGTTTAAAACTGATGTAAGTATTAAAATCAATGAGGAAGTCATGAAACAACTTGAAGCCAAAGTAATTCGAGTGGCTCGTTATCCCATGTGGTTATCCAATATTGTTCCCGTACCAAAGAAAGATGGCAAAATTTGAGTTTGTGTTGATTACCGTGATTTGAACAGAGAAAGTCCGAAAGATGATTTTCCACTTCCCAACATCCATATTTTGTTAGACAACTGTGCTAAACACGAGGTTACCTCTTTTGTGGATTGCTATGCCGGATATCACTAGATCATTATGGATGATGAAGACGCGGAGAAGATATCTTTTATCACACCATGGGGGACCTATTGTTATCGAGTGATGTCGTTCGGTTTGAAGAATGCTAGAGCAACATACATGAAAGCCATGACCACTATGTTTCATGATATGATGCATGAAGAGATTAAGATATACGTGGATGATGTGATTATTAAGTCAAAAAGTCGGGCCGACCATGTTAAAGATTTAAGAAAGTTCTTTGAAAGGCTTCGCAGGTATAATCTCAAACTCAACCCGGCAAAATATGTATTTGGAGTTCCATCTGGAAAGCTATAGGGGTTTGTGGTCAGCCGTCGGGGGATTGAATTGGATCCCTCGAAAATCAAAGCCATTCAGGATTTGCCCCCGCCTAAGAATAGGACGGAGGTGATGAGTTTTCTTGGTAGACTGAACTACATTAGCAGGTTTATTGCTCAACTCACAACCACTTGTGAGACCATATTCAAGTTGCTGAAAAAGAGTGCTGCGGTAAAATGGACTGAAGAATGTCAGGAAGCGTTCGACCGAATCAAAACATATTTGTCAAATCCGCCCGTGCTGGTACCCCCGAAGCCTGGTAGGCCTTTGATCTTATATTTATCAGTCATGGAAAATTCTTTCGGTTGTGTCCTGGGTCAACATGATGTCACAGGCAAAAAGGAGCAGGCTATTTATTATCTTAGCAAGAAGTTCACCGCATATGAGGCCAGATATACTCTTCTTGAAAAGACGTGTTGTGCCCTAACTTGGGTAGCACAAAAGTTGAAGCATTATCTCTCATCCTATACTACTTATCTTATCTCCCGCATGGATCCTTTAAAGTATATCTTTCAGAAGCCTATGCCGACAGGTCGATTGGCAAAGTGGCAAATATTGCTTACCGAGTTCGACATTGTATATGTGACTCGAACCGCCATGAAATCCCAAGCCTTTGCAGATCATCTTGCTGAGAATCCCATCGATGAAGAGTACGAGCCATTAAAGACATATTTTCCTGATGAAGAAGTGTCGTGTGTCGATGAAGTCGTTATAGATGCTGATCCAGGTTGGAAGTTGTTCTTCGATGGAGCTGTCAATATGAAAGGAGTCGAAATAAATTCGGTTCGTATCTGTGAATCGAGATAACATTTCCCGGTAACAGCACAACTTTGATTCTACTGTACTAACAATATGGCAGATTATGAAGCCTGCATTCTTGGTTTGAGGTTAACTGTTGATATGGGAGTCCAGGAATTATTGGTGTTGGGGGATTCGGATTTGCTCGTACATCAAATTCAAGGTGATTAGGAGACACGAGATTTGAAGCTCATCCCATATCGACAATGCTTGCAGGAGCTATGTCAACGATTTGTGTTAGTAAAATTTAGGCATATTTCAAGGATTCATAATGAAATTGCTGATGCTTTAGCCACTCTGTCTTTAATGCTCCAACATCCTGATAAATCCTACATTGATCCAGTGAATATACAGAGTCGTGATCAGCATGCTTACTGTAATGTGGTTGAAGAAGAGCTCGATGGAGAACCCTGGTTCTTGGATATCAAGCGATACATTCAGTCAGGAGAATACCCAACATATGCCACCAATGATCAAAAGAGGACTATTAGGCGTTTGGCTAGTGGATTTTTCTTAAATGGGGGAATCTTATATAAGAGAACACCAAATCTGGGACTTTTGAGGTGTGTAGATGCAAGAGAAACCTCGACAATCATGGTTGAAATACACTCTAGAGTATGTGGGTCGCATATGAACGGTCATGTCTTGTCAAAGAAGATTCTTCGAGCAGGTTATTACTGGCTTACTATGGAGAGGGATTCTATTCAATTTGTTCGAAAGTGTCATCAATGTCAGGTACACGGTGATATGATACGTTCTCCTCCTATTGATATTTGATCCTTTGTTGATTTTATTGCATGTTTAGTACTTGCATTTTTGAAGATTGATATGATGAAGGCATTTTATTTTTCTATCCAAACATTGTGTCATCCTTTGTTTACCCGTTTGATCTTCGTTTTATTTTTTCTTTCATATCCCTCTTTTGGAATCAAAATAGTGTCAAAGATAAATGTCAAGAAAATAGGAATAAAAGAAAGAGTTCGAAAATAAAAGAAAAAAAAATCAAATCAAAACAAAGAACAAGCTGACGGAACTACGTGCGACCTGATTCTCCTCTCTTGGGAGTGAGATACGTAGGCTGCCCTATTCAGGGCTCGGTATAACTAAATAAAGATTTTAGAGTCACCCAGTCAACAAAAACTAGGGCATGAGTTAATGTGTTGTTTGAGTCGATTCCAAAAGTTGTAAATCCCACCCCCACTTTAAGTGTCGTTTGAGCCTCTTGCCATCCTTTTCTAACCTTATCCGAAAGCCAAGTTACAACCAAAGAATATCCTTCAGATCAATTTTTGATAATGTTAAGGCTAAGCATGCAATGGATATGATGATACATTGTAAGGTACCACTTGTCTCCCTTAGCATAAGAAATCAGGAAAGAAATACAAAATGAGAGGTTCTTATTGGTGAAAACCCCCGCGGGCATCATAAGGCGATGGTGAGTTGAGAGAAATGAAAATGAGAGAGTTTTATTGGTGAAAACCCTCGCAGGCACCATAAGGCGATGGTGAGTGGAGAGAAATAAAAATGAGAGAGTCTTATTGGTGAAAATCCTCACGGGCACCGTAAGGCGATGGCGAGTTCAAGAGAAAAGTGAAAAGTGAAAAGAAAGAGATTTGTTGGCGAAAGTCTTTTAAGATGTCGTCAATTGAATGTGATGTATGAGTCCAATGGATTTGAAGAAGCGGCTCAGCGGCAAAGTCACGAACTCAACAACAAATGTTGAGTTTGGATAGGAAGATCAGGCAACTTAATCCAAAATGCATGTCATACTCATTGGAGTTGGTTGCCGTATTCAGATAAGTTTCCTTTTTGAATATGGGACATTGCCCTTTTCTTTCATTTACATATTCATGCTTTTTGTCTTTTTATGTCATTTATCAAAATAAAAGTCACCATCATTTCTTTACATTTTAAGTCAAGTCTGTGTCAAAACAAGCGAGAAAGGATTTCAAAATTTAATACCAGTCTTTCCAATTATATGAGGAAAAGCCAAGGACCAGCACATGAAAGAAATATGATCATAATTCAACACGAAGAAAAGGAAGTCTATCAACCGATAGGCTGTTGGATTCATGGAAGCATTAAGATTTGGAAAAGGGTGCACCTCAGAGGCATGGTAAAATGGAAACCCATTGTTCGAGTCATAAATCATTTCCCTCAATCTGGATCCAGGTCAATGATGCGACAAGACAGGGAAAGTGTCAGCGATTTGGAACAAAGATAAAAGGAACGAGTGCTGGGGCAGATACTTGAGAACCCAAGTGCTGCAAGTCACCACTAAGTTTTTAACTGACAAATTTTCTTTGTTGAAACAGGGGCAAATTCACTTCACTTAATTCAGCTACCATTGGAAAAACACATCCATGAGGATTTTACTTTCTGTTCAGGACCCTCCTGAAGAATGGGAATTTACTTTCATTTTAGGACCCTCCTAAAAAATGGGATTTTACCTTCTGTTTAGGACCCACCTGAAAAATGGGATTTTACTTTCTGTTCAGGACCCTTCTAAAGAATGGGATTTTACTTTCTGTTTAGGACCGTCCTGAAGAATGGGAATTTACTTTCAGTTCAGGACCCTCCTGAAAAATGGAATCTTACCTTCAGTTCAGGACCCTCCTGAAAAATAGGATTTTACTTTCTGTTCAGGACCCTCCTGAAGAATGGGAATTTACTTTAAATTCAGGACCCTCTTGAAAATTGGGATTTTACTTTATGTTCAGGACCCTCCTGAAGAATGGGATTTTACTTTCTGTTCAGGACCCTCCTGAAAAATAGGAATTTACTTTCAGTTCAGGACCCTCCTGAAAATTAGGATTTTACTTTCTGTTCAGGACCCTCCTGAAGAATGGGAATTTACTTTCAGTTCAGGACCCTCCTGAAAAATGGGACTTTACCTTCTATTCAGGACCCTCCTGAAAAATGAGATTTTTCTTTCTGTTTAGGACCCTCCTGAAGAATGGGATTTTACTTTCTGTTCAGGACCCTTATGAAGAATGGGAATTTACTTTCAGTTCAGGACCCTCCTGAAAAATGGAATTTTACCTTCAGTTCAGGACCCTCCTGAAAAATGGGATTTTACTTTCTATTCAGAACCATCCTGAAGAATGGTAATTTACTTTCAGTTCAGGACCCTCTTGAAAAATAGGATTTTACTTTATATTCAGGACCCTCCTGAAAAATGGGATTTTACTTTCTGTTCAGGACCCTCCTGAAAAATGGGATTTTACTTTCTGTTCAGGACCTTCCTGAAAAATGGAACTTTACTTTATGTTCAGGACCCTCCTGAAAAATGGGATTTTACTTTCTGTTCAGGACTCTCCTTAAAAAAGAGATTTTACTCTCTGTTCAGGAACCTCCTGAAAAATGGGATTTTACTTTATGTTCAGGACCCTCCTAAAAAATGTGATTTTACTTTATGTTCAGGACCCTCCTGAAAAATGAGATTTTACTTTTTGTTCAGGACCCTCCTGAAAAATGAGATTTTATTTTCTGTTTAGGCCCCTCCTGAAAAATGGGATTTTACTTTCTGTTCAGGACCCTCCTGAAAAATGGGAGTTTACTTTATGTTCAGGACCCTCATGAAAAAATGGGATTTTACTTTCTGTTCAGAACCCTCCTGAAAAATGGGACTTTACTTTATGTTCAGGACCCTCCTGAAAAATGGGATTTTACTTTCTGTTCAGGACCCTCCTGAAAAATGGGAGTTACTTTCTGTTCAGGACCCTCCTGAAAAATGATATTTTACTTTCTGTTCAGGTTCCTTTTGAAAAATGAGATTTTACTTTCTGTTCGGGTTCCTCCAGAAAAATGGGACCACGCTTTCAAAAATGAAATACTGCCTTATGATAATCCTTGTGTGGGAAATTCGAGCAATATTTGTAAGGAGACGCACTTCCTTATTTGGTAAATCCAGCAACATTTCTGAGGAAACACACTTTCTTGTTTGGTAATTCAAGCGGTATTTGTAAGGAGATGCATTTCCTTGTGTGGGAAATTCAAGCAAACATTTGTAAGGAGATGCACTTCCTTGTTTGATAATTCAAGCAACATTTATAAAGAGACGCACTTCCTTGTTTGGTAATTTGATTGGCACTCGTAAGGAGACGCACTTCCTTGTTCGGGTAATTCCAGCAAACATTTATAAGGAGATGCACTTCTTTGTTTGACAATTCAAGCAATATTTGTAAGGAGACACACTTTCTTATTTTGGTAATTCAAACAACATTTGTAAGGAGACGCACTTCCTTGTTGGATAATTCAAGTGACATTTGTAAGGAGATGCACTTCCTTGTTTGGGTAATTCAAACGACATTTGATAAGGAGACACACTTCCTTGTTTGGGGTAATTCAACCAACATTTGTAAGGAGACGCACTTCCTGGTTTGGGCAATTCAAGAAACATTGTAAGGAGACTCACTTCCTTGTTTGAGTAATTCAAGAGGCATTGGTAAGGAAATGCACTTCCTTATTTTGATAATTCAAGCAACATTGGTGATGCACTTTTTAACTTATGTCTTGATTCCTAGAAGAAGTACTTTCTAGTCGAGTTATTGCACTTAATCCTTAGGAGACACACTTCCTTGCTAGTTTTCATTTTTCAGGTGACACACTTTTAACTTAAACTTGTATCTCTAGAAGACGCACTTTCTAGTTAGAATCCCTCACTTTAATTCTTAGGAGATGCACTTCCTAGTCTTGGTTATTTAATTTTACTCTTAAGAGATGCATTTCTTTGTCAGAGTCTTGATTCATCATTGCAACATGCAAGTAGGTATGATGTGACTTTTCCAAAAGTCTTCTGATGATAAACTGGGGCAAAAATTCAATTTCTGTTTTTAAAACTTTACTTTTTTGGCAAATAAACGGAATTTCTCTTTATAATAATCTTTGTTTGGGATAATTTTTCTTTTAGTTTTGATGTGATTTCAGGAGTTCGCCTGAAGAACAGGGTGAATAAATGGAAAATCAATCAACAAAGTGAATAAATGAAAAGTCAAGCAACA
This sequence comes from Capsicum pubescens, assembly GCA_030864215.1. NCBI lineage: Eukaryota > Viridiplantae > Streptophyta > Magnoliopsida > Solanales > Solanaceae > Capsicum > Capsicum pubescens. The sequence continues at coordinate 294,773,758 of CM061549.1, forward strand.
AGGTGAAAAAGTTGAAAATAAAGCAACAAGGTGAAAAGTTGAAAGTTAACAGATTGAAAAATAGCAAGTCAGGAGCCCGCCTGAAGAATAGGGTGAGGAAATTGCAAGTCAGGAGCCCGCCTGAAGAACAGGGTGATGAAATGTCAAGTCAACAGCCCACCCGAAGCACAGGGCGAATAAATGGAGAGTTAAGCAATAAGGTGAAAAAATTGAAAGCCAAACAACAAGTCGAGGAAATTGCAAGTCAGGAGCCCGCCTGAAGAATAGGGTGATGAAACTCAAGTCAAAAGTCCAGAAGAAGTTGCATAGCTAGGATTTTGTAATTTCATTTATGTTTTTAACTTCTAATTTTCATTTTTGATGTAATGACAGAGCCGCGGACCGGAGCCTCGATGGAACCTCACTCGACTCTCCAACTCGGTTGTCATTCTTCCTTCTGTTTCTTCCTTTGAATAATGGTAGGGACAAAATTATGTCTTGTTGTCAACTTCTTTGTCTGAAAACACTATGTGTTTACATTCAAAGGGAGCATGATGTAGACACCTAATTTCGTCCCTCCCCAATATTATTTTTACCCATTTTTACCTTATCCTACCATGCACCCTCATCCATGTTATTATGTCCCCCAAAAAATATAAAAAATAACACCCCCTAACAAATTTTTATTTTTGTTTTAATCCTATCACAACCTCTCCAATTAAAAGCAGATACATCACCACCCCACCCCATACCCTACCTCTACCTCACCTACCCTAACTACCCATGTGATCCCCCCTCCTTTTTCTTGTCCACAAAGAAAGAATATATGGGGTACCCACCAAAATTCCCACATCATAACAAAATCCATGCCCATTATAAAAGAAAAATTCTAAGAGGAAAAAAGAGGGGAGTTTCATTCTTTGATCATCATCTTCTCCACAATAACAACAATCACAAAATAATCTTCCTCACAAGAACAACAACAACAAAAAAAAAAAAAGGACGCCGGTGAACAGTAACAGTGAACAGTAGCGTCGTGAACAGTAACGACGTGAAAAGTGACGGTGAACGGGTCATTATTTGTCGAGTTGGATTGATGGTGTTAAGGTTCGGCTCGAGGTTTTCGGGTGCGGACTCTCTTTATTCGAATAACATTATGTTTGAAAGCTTCAAATTTAAGGTCCAATTCTTTCTTCTCTTTCATTTAATTCTTATGTGATTGTGATTGCATGTGATTCGATACCGTGGTTTGTTTGTTGATGTGAACTGTTGGTGACATTTGGGTGTGTGATGTGCTAAGCATGATTGGTGAATTTTTTTTATTCTCGATTGGTGGATTGTGTATTGAAATGGGTTAATCACGTGGTTGAGAATGAATTAAGGTGGGGATTAAAAATGGAGGAAAATGAATATTGATTAATTTTGATGTATTGATAATGTTGAACATGACACAATTGTGATACGTTGAACTTGGTAGGCAAACGTAGGCTGGGTAGGCCAATTTAGGAATAACGATTTGTTGGAGTGTTTGAATATGTGCGTGAATGGTACTTTCTACTTTATTACATGAAAAGTTTAAATTGTACTCATTTGGCCGGGGAATGCCCTGAAGGATTTGTATTGATTTATCCGGGGAATGCCCGAAGTAGCATGTACGCAAAGGAGGCTCGTGATCAAGGCCTGGAACGTCGGGTGGAGTTTAGTTTAGGATTAGTTTAGAATAGAATAGGTTTTATATTTCAGCACCTCTTTTATTTTGGATTGTATAATTTGGACTGAACATTATTTTGGTTTTTTTTGAATTTTGTGTGATTTGTTTGTTTGCTTGTTTTGTGTGTTTATGTGGTTTGTACATTTGTAATGTCAAATTAGCCGATACGCTGCACCAAGCGACCGTGGTTGAACCACAGGATCGAGGGGTGCCTAACACCTTCCCCTCGGTCAATAGAATTCCTTAGCCGAAATCTCTGCTCGCGGATAAGTTTTTAGAGTCAAACCATTTCAAAAAGGATTTTTCAAAGGTGACTTGGCACACCGGATTATGCCAAGTGGCGACTCTGAAAAAGGACAAAAATGTAAATAATTTTTTTTTTTTGAAATAAATTTTTTATTTTTGTCACCTTAATAATAAAACCCTTTCGAACCATAAAATCAATTCTTTTGGAGTGCGAAAAAGGGGTGTGACAGATTTCATAGCTAAGATCTTTACTAAATTCTTTAAAAATAAAAAGGAAATAGGTAGAAAGAAACGTTTCAATGACAATCCAAATGGATGCTACAAGTGTGGTAAGACTGATCAGATCAGGGATTGTCCTGTTTGGGAAATAGAATGGAGAAAGAAAAAAGGCTACGAAAGAATTGAAAAAAAAAGCCAAAAAGAAGGAAGAATATGCTATGGTAGCATCTGGGGGATCTTATTCAGATGATGATGAAATTGATGAAACAACATTCATGGCCTTAGGAGATTCAGATTTAGAGGAAGAAGATGATGCTTCTGAGGTAAGTATACTTGAACTTAAAAAAAAATTGCATTTATTTTCTAAAACAAAACTTGTTTCCTTGATGAGTGCACTAATTGATGATTTTCAAGATTAACGTCTGATAGGGATGAGTTGTTCAACAGTATTGAAAGTCTTAAATTTGATCTCACTGATTTAAAAGCTTGCAAGAATACAGTTGAAGAAGAAAACTATACTCTCAAGAAACAGGTTGCACAACTTGATTCTTCAAATAATGATCATCTTAAGTCTAAAGTCCTAAAATTGACACTCACTGAAAATGAAAAAAGGTCATGAGTAGAGAACAAGAAAGTGCTGAACTTGAATTAGTCAAGTACAAACAAGAATGTAATGATGCAACAGACATGGTGAATAAACTGAGTCAAGAAGTCTCTAAACTGAAATTTGATCTTGAAAGAGGAAACAGGTGGACAAATTCTTCAAGAATTGTTCACAAGTTATGTGAAAGAAATCACAGTGAAAAAGTAGGTTTGGGTTTCCAAAAAAGTCTTGATGATCCTCAAAATTTATGCTATATCTGTGGTAATCTTGGACATCCAACTACTGAATGTCCCGTGGCTGCCAAAAGCAGATCTAGCATTCAAAACCTGACTAATAAATTTTCTCAGACCAAGAAGAAAAGAACTAATTTTGGTCAGAGAAACAGGTCACATTACATGTTGCCTGCATGAACTAGAAGAAATTTAATTCATCCATTTACTCATAAAATAAAACCCAAGCTCGTCTGGGTTCCTAAGTCTAACCATTGATTTCTTGCAGGAAAGGTGAAAGAAAGAAAAAAGCATTGGTACCTGGACAGTGCTTGCTCAAGACACATGATTGGTGATAAGAAAAAGTTCCTTTCACTCTCCAAAATAAATGAAGGAGTTTCTTTTGGTGGTGGCAAAAAGGGTATCATTACTGGAGTTGAAAAAATTAGCACATCTGAATCAAATGCATTAGAATATGTCTATCTTGTGGAAGGATTGAAGCACAACTTGCTCAGCATATCACAAATGTGTGATAAAAGTTGTTTTTACTTCTGCGGGAGTCAAAGTCAAGAGGATGGACACCAAAAAGATTATGCTCACTGCAAGGAGATACAGATTGTAATTGTTGATGATTATTCCAGATTTACCTGGACATTGTTTCTAGCTTCTAAAGAAGATGCATTTAAAAATGTAGAATTTTTAGAATTCTGTTCCACAAATAGTAAAGATCATAACTTCTCTTCTCCCAGAACTCCACACCAAAATGGAGTGGTAGAAAGGAAGAATAAAACCTTGGAAGATATGGCTAGAACAATGATACTTGCAGGAAATCTTGCTAAAAACTTTTGGGCTGAAACAATTAGTATTGCAACATATATTATAAATAGATGCATGATCAGACCTATTATAGAGAAGACTCCCTATGAATTACTAAAAGGAAGAAAGCCAAACATTTCTCATTTTAGAACTTTTGATTGTAAATGTTTCATTCAAAATAATGGAAAGGATAAATTGGAAAAATTTGATTTTAAAAGTGATGAGGGAATCTTCTTACGTTATCCAATCATAGTAACGCTTATAGGGTTCTAAACAACAAAATAAATTGTGTTGAAGAAAGTGTACATGTAGTTTTTGATGAATCATGTACTAAGACTAACCTGCAGGAAGAAAGTGACTCTGAGGAACAAGTTACACAACCTGGTTCATCAACTGGAGTTACCAAAAATGGAGGCAACTTGAGAAGGAGAATTGATTTTGGAGGCACAGTGATAGAGGGAACTGAGCCACCAACTACCCCAGCTCAGAACAACTGCAGTGATCCTAGTAGCTCACTAGGTTTGGTTCCAAAAGATTACAAGTATCAAGGATCACATCCTATTGAGAATGTTCTCACTGATATCACTTCTTAGATCACCACAAGGTCTAGATTGAGAATCATGTGTGCTTTCAAAGCATTTCTATCAGAAATTCAGCCAAAGAAAGTAACTGTAGCACTGCTTGATGCTGATTTGATTATATCCATGCAGGAAGAGTTAAACCAATTTGAGAGAAGAAAAGTATAACACTTGGTTCTTCTTCCAAAAGACAGGATAGCAATTGGGACTAAGTGGGTGTATGGAAATAATGTTGATGAGCATGGAACAGTTATAAGAAACAAGGTAAGATTGGTGGTCCAAGGATACAATCAAGAAGAAGGCATAGATTTTGATGAGAATTTTTCTCCTGTAGACAAAATTGAAACAATTAGATTACTTGTTGCTTTTGCTACCTATATGGAATTCATTTTCTATCAAATAGATGTTAAGAGTGCATTCTTAAATGGCATTCTCAAAGAGGAGGTGTATGTTAAACAACCTTCAAGATTTGAAAGCGAGGAGTTTCTTGATCATGTGTATAGACTGGACAAGGCTTTGTATGGATTGAAACAAGCTCCAAGAGCTTGGTATGAGAGATTGTCAAAGTTTCTACTGGAACATGGTCATACTAGAGGTAAAATTGACAACACTCTTTTCTTAAAAACTAATGAAAAAGATCTATTGGTTGTGCAGGTGTATTTTTATGATATTATTTTTGGCTCCACAAACATGAACATGACACATGACTTTGCCAAACTCATGAGTTGTGAATTTGAGATTAGTATGATGGGGGAGCTGAATTACTTCCTTGGATTGAAAATTAAACAAACAACATCTGGAACCATGATCCATCAACAGAAGTATGTTAAGGAACTTCTCAAAAGATTTTTCATGGAAGAGGCAAAAATGATCAGTACTCCAATAACCACTGCCACAAAACTTGATTTGGATGAAACAGGTCCTGATGTGGAGCAAAAGCTATATAGAGGAATGATAGGATCATTACTGTATCTCATAGCAAGAAGACCTGATATTGTGTTCAGTGTGGGATTATGTGCAAGGTTTCAAGAAAATCCTAAAGAATCTCATTTAAAATCTGTGAAGACAATCTTTAGATATCTCAAAGGAACTAGTGATCTTGGCCTATGGTATCCAAAAGGTAGTAATTTTAACTTGGTAGGATACTCTGATGCTAACTATGCAGGATACTTGGTGGACAGAAAGAGAACCAAGGCATGGCACACTTCCTTGGATCATGTTTAATTACCTGGTCCACTAAAAATCAAAACTCAGTAGCCCTGTCTACTGCTGAGGCTAAATATGTTGTTGCAGGATCTTGTTGTGGTCAGTTGTTATGGATTAAACAACAACTCATGGATTTTGGTGTAGATGTTAGATATGTTCCTATTTTCCGTGACAACACAAGTGCCATTTATATTGCTAAGAATCCTATTCAATATAAAAGAACTAAACATATTGATATTAGACATCACTTTCTACAAAGGATTGGACTAATGACGTATTAACCACAGACCTTCTTATCTCTTGCTTCAGAGCTGTTGTATCTGTTTCTTTATTATGAGGATACATCAAACTTGTCTGCTTGAACTTTCAAGTAGGGGAGAGTCTGGTTTTAGGAATTGACATCTCGGAGTTGGAGGGACGTGCATCACGTCTTCTCTTTTTTGTCTGTAAATTGTGTTGGCGAAATGTGCATCTGTAGTGAGAGCTCAAGGTAAGAATGCAAGGGCTTGTATCATCTTTGTTTATATTTCTTGATAAAGAAATTGAATGCTTTAACTGACCTTATTTGATTCTGTCAATGGTATTCATCTTAACTAGGCCAACAACAACATACCCAGTGAAGGTAGAGGTTTCGAAAGACCCACGGCTCAAGTGAAGCTTCATTCTAACCAGGACAAATAACCTAATTGACACCTCTACTTGTCTCATTTTTATATCCAGCCCCCATATTCTACGGATGTTCTGTGAGAAGAAATGTGATTCTATGCGTATTCTGGCTTAGAGTTCTTGATTATCATATACCAAGTCCAGATTTTGATTCTAGGCATTTGGTAGTTCTTTTAATTTTATTGAGGGCTTGGTAGAAAGAGTTATTCTATGCCTATGCTGGTGGGAGATAAACACGTACCCGATGAAATAGTCGAGGTGCACGAAAACTGGTCTGGACATCACTGTCGTTCAAGAGGATCAGATTAGCCAACAGACATTCTCATGTATCATGTTCTGTCATCCTCTACAATTGTGGATTTTCCTTGATTATACTGTATGATATTCATTCATTTAAAGAAGTTAAGAGATAAATATCTTATCTCAAAAAGTTGTAGTCTTGGTGGACTGAGTTATCTGGTACCTGTTGCTGGTAGGAGGTGGCAGATATCTCATGAAATTAATTGAGGTGCGCGCAAACTGATCCGGACACCGCAGTTATGAGAAAAAAATAATATCTCGTCTCAAAAAGTTGAGAATGAAGTTTATGTGTTTAGCTGGCGATCTAAACTCTTTCTCACTTGACGATGAAGCTTATCTCCCATCGTCAATTTTATTTCATATTGGGATAGTGTCTAGGATATATCGAACTGCATATGGTACTCTTGTGCTAGGTCAAATAGACTCAATTGCTAACAACTCCATTTCACAATGGCGTAGCATGTTTAGGACTAGACATTTGGAATGCATACAATAAAAAATTAGGATGGATTAATTTGGTTCTAATACCTTGATGAGAAATAAATCTTGTCTAACTCAGCCTCAAACCTCAAAAGCTAAATAGTAGTTCATATTAACGATTGTTCAAGACCATGTATATAATTAATTTTCATAATTATTTAAAATTTAGCAAATTTTAAACTCATGATTTCAACTTAAGATCCAACGGTCTTAATATAATTCTGAAATAACTGATTCCAAAACCAATTATTTTAGGCCATAAGTTTAAATTTCAAGCAATATATCACTTCATACGTCTTTGGAATCTAATTTTTTTAGAATTTCTGACTCTGCCGCTTCTGTACTTACCTCAAATCAATATTTTCAACTTCCTTCGTCTTAATTTATGTTCCACCATTACAAAAAAAAAATAAAAATTCAATATATTTCGTTGAAATTTAACTCGTCGGTAAAATTTACTGAACGGATAACCCACCAAATTTTCGTCGAAATTTTCTATCAAAATTTTTTTTTTTTTTGGATGTGTCTTAATCAGTTAGAAATTTCTTATCGACGAGTTAAATTCCGACGAGACATTTCTTGAGAATTAACGATTTTTTTGTTCGTGCATCTTACTTTCCCTTCTAGTTAGTCCGTATAAAACTTGCTATTTCTAATGGAATTATGTGACAACGGATTTTGCATAATGGAATTAAATAAGTTACCAAATTAAATTAGGACAAACAAAATCTACTCTAATATGAATTAGGAAAAATATATCCTAACTAGACGTGAATTAAATAAATACCAAATTACTTTTGTTTCCTAATCCTACTTTGAAATGATAATCCAATAATTGAAAAAAGAGAAAACATTGTACGCCTCTTTCCCTTTTCTCAATCCTTTCCACTTTAGGTTTTGCTTTCTATGCACACCTATAAATATAGAAAAATATATTGAATTGTTTATTCACTCACCTATTTCAAAAAAGGCATATATATTACTACTATGTGTGAATGAGTGAGGTCTAGGTTTTGGATCAATCAATTGTGTTGTTATGGCGAAAAATCAAATTAAAATAGAGATTGATTTGAGACGAATGGACGAGCAACTTGATAAGCATTTAGCTCGAATTTTTGGCGAAAATAATAAAAAAGGGTTTGAAGAGTGCGAAGTCACGAAGGTCGTTGAAGAATGGGAGTTGGATCCCAAGAAGCTTAAAATCAGGAAGTTTATTGCTGAAGGGGCGTACGGATCGGTTTACAAAGGTGTCTATGACGGAAAACAGGCTGCGATTAAAATACTTGATCTGAGGGATGAAAAGAGAAAGACAACACTAACAAAGGCTTTCGCGCAAGAAGTTTCTATATGGCAAAAGTTTGATCATCCAAACGTCACAAAGTTAATCGGAGCTTCGAAGAGATTGCCCGAAGTATCTACTAGCGGTAGACGATGGAAGTGGAATTTTGCTGCGAGAAATCATTCCTGGGAAAAACATCGAGTTGGATACTGCATAGTGGTTGAATACGTTTCTGGAGGCACGCTAAGATCACATCTCTTGAGAAACAGTATTATCGGGAAAAGGTTATCATTGAACGCCATTACTAAACTAGCATTGGACGTTGCAAGAGGATTGAGTTACCTTCATTCCAAGAAAGTTGTTCACAGAGATGTAAAGACTACAAATCTAGTTCTCGACAAGGAAGGAAGGGTGAAAATAATAGACTTTGGAGTTTCTCGAGTTGAGGCTTCATCTCCTATCAACATGACTGCCGAAACTGGCACCATAGGTTACATGGCTCCGGAGGTGCTTATTGGTCTACCATATGATCATAAATGTGATGTCTACAGTTTCGGAATTTGTTTGTGGGAGATATATTCTTGTTCAATTCCGTATAGTGGACAAAGTCCTCATGCATGTTCAGCTATGTACAAGAGTCGAAGGCCTGAAATACCAAACACTTGCCCGAGTGCTCTGGCCAATATAATGAAGCAATGTTGGGACGATGACCGAAAAAAGAGGCCAGAGATGCAGGAGGTCGTACTCATGTTGGAAGCCATCGACACACAAAAGAAGTCTCATGGTTGTTTTTGTTTCAAATGATTGTTATGTATGATAGATTGATTAGTTTTGGCTATTGAAGCTTTATCGATCAAAATGAAAATGGTAGAGAATATATAGATGGACCTTTAATTTGTTTCGTTACGTTACTTGTGAGATTACACTGGGAAAATATGTTATTGTAGTTGTTGTTCAGTTACCTTTAATTTGTTTCGTTACGTTACTTGTGGGATTACACTGGATAAATATGTTGTTGTTTTTGTGGTTCTACTGCATGTTCACTAAGTAGAACTTGTTTCAAATTCTTGTTCTTTCTGCTTGGCTGCATGATACACTAGCTGAAGGATACAAAACATCCCAAGCTTAATAAACAGTGTTGAGGTACAAATTATGAAGTATCTTCAAAATCCAATAAATCCATACAAGTTCTCCGAGAACTAACATGGTCATATAAACAAGTTACAATAAACACGTATTTATAAATAATGATCATGTAACACTAGGTGGTGAAACCCCTTCGTATGAAAATCTCATACTGTTTATAATAAGGTCAAATATTTATTTAAATATATATATAGTAAATGATAAATCCCTTTCGATGCAAATTCTGCATCCATTCTAGATGTAACACTATTGTTTGACAAGGACAATGTCATTATCAAGCACAAAGCCACAAACTAAAGCAATTCTTGAAAGGGGCCATTTTTTTACAAGTTATTTGGAACTTTTTCCTTTGTTTTGTTATTTTTCTTGAGGAAACAAGAAGTGAAAGTTGTTAAGTTAGATTGAGTAATTACTTGATGAGTATTTATAGGGAAAATTTATGTTGAAAGATTCAAAAATGTTTGGATGGAATGTGGCTACAAATTACAAAAGCATAGAATTTTGGAGTTGTTTATTCAAAGTTAATCAAAATGGACTATTAGAATGTGCTACTCACAACCCTCTTTATAGAAAGATAATAAAATCTCCTAATTAGGATTCAAAGCTACTACCAATCGATTTATAATCAACCTCTCTAACAATGAGCTAACGAAGACCAACTGGAGATTCAATCTCACAGAGTTCAATTGTCGTCCCCAACCCGATGTGAGCTTGAAGCTTTCTTCGTAATTCTCAGAACTTTTTCGCAGTGTTTGTACAATCAGACTTCTCTATAAAAGTTATCCTGTATAACAATATTTTCTATAACCGCCAATTTTTTTTTTTTTTTTTTTACCTGCTTTTATGTTATGTTATATTATGTGATATCTATAACAATATCTCGGTATACATAGAAGCAAAAAACAAGGTAGACAAACAACTATCTTTAGAGAAAAAGTTGATGTTATCTTATTTTGGAGTTATACTTTTAAGAATTATTTCTACAAAGTTTGGACCAAATCATATTGTAGACTTTGCTATTTTTCTTTCCTCATCTGTCATTAGATAATATTTTTGATGCTCTTGTAATTAGTACTCTTCAAGAATTAACTTATTAAAATTGATTCATTTGAGCTTAATTTTACCCATCAATCTATAATAAATTATAACATTATCAAATCATTTAATTATTATGATTATAAAACTAGTAAAGATCTTTAACACAATCAATATATACCTGATTTAAATCCTTAAAGATAATCAACACTAATATTATAAACGGACTTTAGAATGGAGAAAATAAAACATTGATATTTATTCATATTTATTACTATATCATTTCCAGTACACATAACATGACATGCAACTCCAAATTAAAAACGTACGTAATTTTTATTATGAACTATATTATAAAAGTGGATGCATGAAGTAGTTTAACCTAAAGTTTTTTATATTAAGACGTTCTTCATTAAAGGGATTGTTGTGACTTCATTTTCCGTGGCCTCCATCACCATGATGACCGCCTCCGTGGCCTCCACCACTGTGACCACCGCCTCCGTGGCCTCTCCACTACCATGACCGCCACCTCCGTGGCCACCACCGCCATGGCCTCCACCTCCGTGACCACCGCCGCCATGATGGCCACCTCCATGGCCTTGTTTTTCAACATTTAGTTGACCTTCATTTGCTGCTATACAAATAATACATACAACATATATTATTTCTTATGAATGGACTATAAGTAATTACATTACATATGACGACATTTAAAAACATGTTTGAAACTTTTGACATGAGAGACAAATTCAGAGTGAATTTATTATTTCTGAATTCTACAAATTAAAGATAGCTTGTTAGATTCTGAACAAATTTTTCAACATAACTTACAAAAAGAATATCCTTAGTTGCGGATCAAATGGTTGTCATAAATTTTTATGATCATATCAGTAAATCATTAAGGATAAACTGAGAAGTTTAACTCTAAAAGTCTTCAAATATTTTTTTAACTATATTTTTGTAGAATTTTATATTATATTTCTTGTTATTGCATGCACTATATACATTAATTATGAAATACAATGAATCCATATGTTTAAGAAGAATTAAATATTGTATAGTTACCTTTAGTATCATCAACTAGTAGAGCTGAAACAAGAAAAAGTGAAGCACATAAAAGTGCTAGCAGAATAATTAGGTTATTATTGGACTTCATATCTTCTTTCACTATCCAACAAACAAGGATTTTTCAGAATATAATGAGATTGACTTTCAATTTAGCCTCTATTTATACCCAAAAAATCCCACTACAAGACATAAAATTTTTTGTATTCTTGGAGAAGATAATCTTGACTATAAAATCTATTCCTGACGTTTTATTTTATGTATATTATAGTTTGATATTTAGATATAAAATTTAAGAAAATAATAAACTTTTTTAATCATGTAATTTAAATTAAATAATGATGGACTCAGGATTTAGTGATTGTGCTCGGAGGGTTCAAAGACGTATATTGATATTTGATGCCCAAAGCTTTAAGGTTCTGCTTAAAAATTAATGCACTATGCATGCTATCTTCTTGATTTACTGGGTGCTTTTTTACATCTTATACCAATTTTCATATATTTTTTATACAATTATAACTAATATGTTTCGAATATAACAAATGCCGCAGCACCAAAAAAATGATCATAGATCCGCCCCTGAAATTAAAGACACGCTTAATATATCAAAATACCCTTGATTCTTGAACGTCATTGTCTTCAGTACATGATCATGTGTGATATCAGAAATAACAAATTTCTAAATATTAACGTTATAAAAAGAAATAATAAATTAAAACTAAAAATAAAAGTAAGACCCACTAACGTCCTGTCGAAATTCAACTCATTTGTGAGAGATTCTCGATGGGTTAAGACAACTATAAAAAAATATCTCTTCAGTATGATTTTCGAAGGATTATCCATGCAATAACCCTTAACGACTAGCTAAATTTAACAAAATGGTTTAAAAAAATATTAATAGTGAAACATAAATTAAAAGGAAAAAAAACATAAATTTGAAAACTCTCTAATTGATTGTAGACACCTAATTTCGTCCCTCCCCAATATCGTTTTTACCTATTGTTTACCTTATCCTATCGTGTATCCTCACCCGTGTGATAATCCCTCCACAAAATGACAAAAAATAACAACCCCCTAACTAATTTTGTTTTATCCTAATATTCTAACAACCCACCCAATAAAAAAAAAACACCTCACCACTACCCCTACCCAACCTACCCTACCCCAATACCCACCCACGTGACCCCACCTACACTCACTCACCTCATATATACACGGTTCCACTCACACTATAAGATAGACAACCCACTGGCAAAAAAAAAAAAATACCACTAACACACAGCATACACACGCCATATACAAGAAAAAACAGGGGGCAGACACCATTCTTTTCTTTTTCTTCGGCTTCTGGGTTCACAAACACAACAACACCATTCTCAATTCTATTCACACCCAGATCATACACGATACCCCACACACCATGAACGAAGAGGCATAGAGAGGGGAGAGATCGGAGAAACTGCAAGAAAACGAGGGGAGAGATCGGAGAAACAACGAGAAAACGAGGGAGAGATCGGGAGTTGGAGAGAGAAACTAAACGGAGGAAGAGAGATCGTGAGGAAGAGAAGTGAGATGGAGAGAGATTGGAGATTGGAGATCGGGAGTAATGGAAATGGGGATCTGTTGAGTTTGCTCACCGGAAATTGACTGAAAATCATCCTCTGGGTATTACTATCATTGTTACGCCGGATTTATCATCGAAAAGACCCTGCCGTCGCTATCCGCTACTGTTTCCGGTGAAACTCGCCTGAAAACAGCGTTGTCAGCTTCGCTCCAACTATTCTATTCTCGGTTATTTCCATTATTAGCTCACCGGAGCTCGAATAGTATGGGTTCCTCAGTTTCTTTGTCAGTTCGTGTTATTATTTCTTTCTCGGGATTCAAGTCAGTTCGTGTTATTATTTCTCATTATTGAGTTGGTGTGGCTCGTTATTGAGGTTCTTCGGTGCGCGGATTCCGTCTTTTGATTGACTGATATTTGGAATAAAGTCGTCGTCGAGGTCTATTTCTACTCTTTACCTTTTTTGTTTTATTGTTGATGGTATCCGATGCATTGATTCTAATATTGTGTGTTGTTTGACTCGTGATGATGTGAATTGTTGTTGTTATGGTTTGGTATTTAATTCCCTTGATTGTGGATTGATTATGGATTATGTGATGAGATGATATCTTGTTTGGAGAATTAAGATTATTTGTTAGGGGACGGGAATCGAAAATTGATAAAAGTAAATATTATGATATTTTTGATACATTGTTGATGTTGAATGCGATATGTCGTCGAGCGGGTAGGCAAACAGTAAGCTCGGGCAAGCAAGTTTAGGATTGGTGTAGTGTTGGAATAATTGGAATATTTGTTGAATGTCTTGTTTATCGTATTTGGAAAGTGTATTTATTTAACCGGGGAATGCCCCGAAGAATTTTGTACGCTAAGGATGTTCGTGATCAAGACCCGAGGCATCGGGTAAAGCATTGGTTTAGGGCTAGTGTAGGTTATTTCAGTATTTTTATTTCGGGTTGTAATAATTGGACCGAACACTATATTTTGGATTTGCTTTGGTTTGTGTGTTTGATGGATTGTTTTATGTGTTTTTGTGTGGTTTATACATTTATAATGCCAAATTAGTCGATACCCTCCACCAAGAGACTGTGGTCAAACCATGGGATCGAGGGGTGCCTAACACCTTCCCCTTGGTCAACAGAATTCCTTAACGGGAATCTCTGTTCGCTAAACCAGTTTAAGAGTCAAATGGTTTTGAAAAGGATTTTCTAAAGGTGACTTGGCACACCGGATTATGCCAAGTGGCGACTCTGATTTTGAATGTAAAAACAATCTTTTTTCGGAACCAATCTTCATTTTGTCACTTTAAGAAAAAACCCTTTCAAACCTTAAAATACTATCTTTTTTTTTTTGAGTCGAAAAAGGGGTGTGACATTGATGATAAAATTAAATATGATTTTGAGGAACATGTAAGCTTAGTCAATCTTGGACCTTTTTTTGTTAATTATTTTCAACATATCGAAGTAAACATACAAGCGGCGAAGTAAATTTTTTTAGTAAAATCTGACTTTAAAATAATATGAAATGATGTTATGTTTTGAAAATTAAATTTGTGACTTAAAATATAACGAATGCACCCATGGTCATTTTAGGACTCAATACATTTCCTGTCTTTTTTAATTCATGATATCTTTTCTTTGTCGGTTCTAAAATATAATATTTTTTTTATATTCAGTACTAAAAAAAAATATAGATATATACTTTAATTTATTATATTTATATAAATTTTCACTCTTATAAAGTAATTCCAAAAATTTCAGTTAATTATGTATCTTCGTTGGATGTATCAAGAAACTAATTATGTATCTCGACAGATCCAAACTTGAAAAAAATCGTATCTGGCGCTAACAATGTATCTTTGCAAAGAAAAAAATGTATCTTCGTTGGATGTATCGAGAGATAATTATGTAGCTCAACATACTCAAAATTGAAATTTTCAATAATTATGCAAAATATCAAATTTTTCTGCAATTAAACTTCAAACTTTGAAAATTTATGTTGTTTGTCCAATTTTTTCAATTTAATTTATGCGATTTGGAAGTGAGATATTCAGCAAACCCTATTTTCTATCTTAAGAGCCTGACTCAAAAGAGAAAAGAAGAGGAGGAACAAGGGCAACTAAATCATCTGTTACATATTTAAATTTTGAGAGTTAAATAAATTATTTGTGATAGCAAGGTTTTAATGTAAAACACCAAAAAATAAAAGTTTAGTATTCTCTTAGCAAGTATTACAAGATGAAAACACACAAAATTCTTTTGTTAATGGTAATCTTATACAATATATGAAAACTACAGATAAAGAAATCATGTTACAAAATTGTGTATGTTTAAAGAAATTCAATACAGTTCATAATCGGTTCAAAAAATAACTTGAATGTTATAATAAATTAAATATTATTATAAAGATCAGACTGGAATATCTCTTAATTCTTTTGAAGTCAATCATGTGTAAATAAATCAAAAGAACTTGATATATTCTTTCAAACAATAAAATTAGTTTAGGACTTTAGGTTAAGAAGATGAACAACACCACAAATATTCCATTTACATTTTCAAGCACATTCCATGCAAACATAAATACTCATCAATTAATAACTCAATCTAAATTAACAACAATATCCACTTCTTGTTTCCTCAAGAGAAAATACAAAAAATCTTTCAAATAAAAAAAAATAACATATCCAGTATATTCGCACAAAATGAAGTCTGGAGAGTATAAAGTGTTTGCAATTCATCATTTATTATACATTTGTAAAAATATTGGACCTTATATATTATAGATAGTATGGATTTTTTGGATTTTGGTTTTGTATTTGAAGATATTTCTCAATTTACACCTCAAAAGTGTGATTATTATGCTTGGGGCGGGTGTTTTGTATTGTTTTGTGAATTTGTTACTAATAATGATACTATTGTCAAGTCCGATTAACTTTGTAATATTTGGGTGATGTACGTTGTGCCATACAAAAACTTACGTGAATGACTTAATTAATATAGCTTTCTCTTTTTGTTGCTCAAATCAAGTATTGCGAGCCAGAAATCATAAATAATAAATATAGAACAACAAAATATAAGACAATAATGAAAATATATATAAAACTTAAACTCCTAGAAGAAAATCTTGAAAATCCTACAACCTAAATATATCCTTGAACTTAATTAGTTGCATCTAAATATTTTATTGATAACTAAAAGATAGTAAATAAATAAATAAATAAATAGGTTATATCATTCTCTTAGGAATTCCTTTTTTCTCCAATTGGTCTAACTACTTGTCTTCCTTGTACTTTAACTTCCAAAGATCACTAGTACCCTCATATCTATCTTTCACACTTTCTTGCTGCACATTAGAATTTTGAAGATTGGTTTCTTGCTTGCGTATTTGTTCTCTCGTATCTACCAACTTCTCCAAGTTCTTGTCAATTGATTTAGTTTTTGAGGATGAGATTCTCGTGTTTAGTACAGTTCAAACTAGATTGAACCACTGTTGAATGAAAAAGTAACAGAGTTAATAAAATATCGAACATAGTAAAAGTAGCACTTTTCTTGTGATGATAAAGTAACACTCTTTTGAAACTACATTCATGTAACAAAAATATTCAATGTAAGAGAACACTAAGGCCTCATTTGTTTGCACTTAATGGAGGTCTGAATCTGAATGGTTCAGACTTCAGACCATTATATACATTTGTTTTTTATTAAGGTTTTAACTCTTAATAGGTCTGAATAGATCTTAATCATTCAGATCTAGAACCAAGTCTTAATAGATCAGAATGGATATTTTGGTGTTGGATAATATTCACCACTCTATTCATATTTAGCAGTCATCACCACTAACCACCTCTGCCACTTCACTATTGTCAACCACCACCCACGACCACCAACAACCTCCACCATCACAACCATCATCGACAAAAAATACCTCTACCAACCACAATTGTCAACCGCTACCACACCTACTACCTCTTTTATTCTAATTATATTCACCGCCACCACTGCCATCAACAACACCACAATCAGCAATCACTACCGACCAATCCCAACTACCAACCAACTCATCTATCACAACTAGCACCACCACTAACTACCACTAATACATCACAACCTCTACACATTCTTTGGCTGCCGCCACCATTGTCACTAGTAACGCCACCCTACCACCACTTCAACCAGTACCATCGCTACAATTTATCTCTACTAACAACCATCTCCACCATCACAACAAATAACATCTCCAACTAGCACCAACACATCGTCAATCATCATGCATTCATGTTTCAGCCAACACAATCAACACCTTAAACTACTAACATCAAGGAACGTCACATCATAACAACCACCACCACCATCAATCGTCACCATCATAACAGTCACTGCAATACCAACCATCACAATTATCACCAACAACATTATTAATCACTAACATCAATCATCGTCACCGCAACCACCATTATAAGTCATCTCCACTATCACTAACAAACATAAATATTTTTTCTCAATCAAATACTAATAATTTTGTTGTATTAAATTACATACTTTTTTAATATATAATTAATTTTTTATTTGAATTGTATTTTTTATTTTATTATGTATACAAATATTTTTTTTTTACACATTCAGATATTGAAAAACAAACAGTCTTAATCATTTAGTTTTCAGATCTAGAGACAATATCTTAATCATTCATATGTGCATTCAGATTCAGACGTCTGAATCTTAAAAAAAAAAAAACAAATAAAGCCTAAGCCAAAAAGAGAGTTATAGTTGTAAATTGATGTAGATGAAAAGGTGAAAAATTTAAAAACAAATTAGAAGAGCAACATTATTGTAAGTCTTAAGAAATTTTTTGTAAAGAACTAATCTAACTCAAAGTGAAAGAAAACTTACGTTAATATTGAAGAAGCCTAACTCAATTTGCTCTATGCATATAATGTAATATTCCATTGTTTATATAGACACCAATTTCTTAGTTTTTTTCCTTATTTTACCAGTGCCAATTAATGTAAACATTATACTAAAAATAAGAATTACCATATTTTGAAGGGGTGGGGAGGCGGGAGGGTGGGGGTGGGGGGTTTACCATATGAAAGAAAAAGGAGCAAAAAATAACTTGAGAGTAAGAAAGGAAAATTTGAATTTATAATCGTATAAGAAGTGAAATAAATACCATTCTAACTAATTACATCAAACTAAAGATGTTAAAATAAAATAAAGAGTTCCTTACTCTTTCTTAACATATGTTATTATTTCCATATATTCATTACAAATTATCTTTTTCTTTATCCACTCTTTTCTTGGAGTTGATTTTTTCTAAAATTTCAAGTGTATTTTAGTCTAAAAAATGGCAATTTTCATTTTTAATAATATTTTTAAATAGGCACGAGTAAAACAAGAATATAGAAAAACAAATAAGGAAAGAATCAAAGCATTGGTATCAATATATATAATTTATGGAGTTTATGCATATAATAAAAGTATCTTTTTATTTTTCTTTTTTAACGTAATATGCTAAGTTGGGATGATTATAATTATTGTGGATCTAGTTATTATTACTTTAGTTGTTTCGAATTAGCTATCATATTTTTCTTTTCAAAAGTCGATTTAAGTAATTCTCAAAGCAAAGTTAAATTAGATTAAACTCAATATTTTACATGTAAAATTTTGTGTTCAAAAAATTAAATGATAAATACTCCAAGTTGAACCTTTTGCATGTCAATTTGATGAGAAAATATAATTTAAAATAATAGTCAAAGTTCACCTAATTTGACTGTCAAAAAGCGAAATACGATGATTAATATTTAATTAAAAAAATATATATTAATTTAAGATTGTCGTAGAAAGTAATAATCCTTAAACTTTAACAACAGTAAAGTAAAGTATACAACCCCATTAATAGTACTAAAACATATTCCAACAATTCCCACAATTCTTACTCTATTGCCCATAGAACTAATTAATCTTGAGTTGTTACATCTGGTGGTGGATACAAAATTTTTATAAAAGGTTATTCATTATTTACTATATATATATAAATAAATATTTGACCTTATTATAGACAATATGTAACGCCCTGAATCTGGTACCCGGAATGCTACACAGTGCCCATGATTCTGAAGGACCACAAGCTAATCCATGACTGATATCCGTACCTGTATACTGCATAATATACTAAAATAAATGCAAAAATAAAGGGTGAAAGGCCGTAAGGTTCAAATTTGATAAAAGCATAACATGGGGTATGAAATACCCAAAATAATTGAAATAAACTGTCTGAAACATGATAGTCTGAAAATCCTCTAACTGTCTGAATAAGGAGCTGATGGGACAGGTCCCCAACTAACTCCAACTACTGAAATAAATTGAAAAAAACTAAAATAATAAAGTAATCATCTTGTCCTCGAAGGATGAGGACTCACTGCTGACTCTGACTGCTGAACTGGGTAGCTACTGGTGTTTTGGAGCTCGTGCTTCTAAACCTATGGCATAAAATAAAATAACATAGCGCAAATGCGTCAGTACGTTGGAATGTACAAGTATACAAGTGAGGTAGGCTGAATGCATGGGATTCATATGCATGAACTATACTAACTGAGTGAATAATATGAACGTGTACATGCATGAATACGTAACTGTAACTGAAGTCATGATAGATCTGACTACTGAGTCTACTGATATGAATGTCTAAATGATTGTTTCCGATCGTTCTGACTTTGAAGACTGATCTGATTGAATGTATCTGACAGTCCTAAATCTGAATACTGATAACATGAGTATACTGATACGGAAAGACTGTACATGACAGTCTAAGTTCTGATGGAACTAGCTGAGTTCCGTATTGTAGTGAGTGACTGTATCTGACAGTCTAAGTTCTGATAGAACTAGCTGAGTTCCGTACTCTACTGAGTGATTGTATCTGACAGTCTAAGTGTAACACCCCGTAAAATTTTTTTCGTACACTTATCGCGATTATATGGAGTCCTAAAGGCTTGCGTATGGGTTAAATTAAGTTTATGGTGTTCGGAAGTATCCCGTCAATAGTTGTATGTGTAGGTATTGGACTAATCTTTCCAACGATATAATGTTTTCCCAAAACAAAGGAGTATTTCATATAAGCGAGCACATTCGAAATTTCAAAACGGTGGCTGGGAAGCCTGTGAACAGTAAATCTGCAGGAAAATTACTGCAGCTAGGCAATTTTTTTTTGGATCAACTTTAGACGATCATAACTCCTTGAAAAAAAATAACTGTGTGAGCTGCTATATATCGAAGAAAATCTCCGAGAGTCTTATTTCCGATGAAATTGGTTTCATCCAAATCCAATGTCTGAGTAAGGAGCTATACCCGTTTTACTACAGCCTATAGAAAAAAAAACAGAATTTTGGAACAGATTTTTGGGTCAACTTTAAACGACCATAACTCCTTGTAAAGGAAGAACTGGGTGGTATACTTTATATGAAAATGAAATACCTTTGAATTATATTTCCAATGCAATTGGTTTCACCCAAATCCTATACCGTAGCAAAGAGTTATGATCGATTTACTTCAGCCTGTCAAAACTGTCCACTGGGGACAGATTCGGATTTTATTTAAATTTTTAGGGCAAAATGGTCATTTTCTATTACCTCTTGGACGAAAATTGGTCTTTATAAACATACACTTAGCCTCATATATATCATATATCATCCAATTATTAAGAGAAGGTGAAACCCTAGCCTAATTTCAACTTCAAATATTTTGTGATTCAACCGTAGAAAATTCGAATTGGTTCCGTAGTTGTGTTCACCATCTCGAAAGCTTCGAGAAGCACCCCATGGTTATGTAAGGAGGATTATAAATACAAGAGATCATTGTTAAGGTATGAATATTGTTTATTCTTGATTCTTATCCATGAATAAGTATTGATAAAGGATTATGAGTATTGTCTTGATGTTGGAAGATAACTAGAAACATAGTTATGAATTGTTTTGTATAAATTGCTAGTAGTAAATTATGGAAGTTGTTGTATTGGATTATGGAGGATGAATTGTGGGGATATATCATTATATTAGTGGTTATGTATGCCTAGTGATCATGTTGGTATTGGATGGTGATTAAGAAGGGAAATAAAGGCTAAGAGTGATGTTGAGGGATATTGCATGAAAATGCATGATATGTGAATGTAATAAGAGTATAAGAGGATGTATGTAGCACTCTTATTGATGAGTTAAAGGATTACTTCCTAGACATTATTTGGTGAAGTTAATACCTAAATGGTAAGGTTTGGTTGCTAATACTAGTTTGCCACAAATGACTTATTGTAGATAAGTGTTCGAAGAGTACGGGAAGTCAAGTTGGACTTGTATTGAAGTGGTTATATCAAGGTATGTAAGACATACTCTATCTAATCTTTGGCATGAATAATGACCCATGGCACTCTCAAGTAAGCTTCAAACATTGTCCTACGACACATGACACATAATAACATCATATGATCTTCGACACTACCAATTGAACTTGTTTTCACTTTTAAGATGTCCGGCTAGTCAAAAAAATGTCCATATACTATTGTTGACTCCGAAATGGTTTAATGAGGTATCCATGATTCTCTACTTCATTTTCATGATATTGATTACCTATTTACATGTTTTTCCTATTGAGGTATCATGGTTTCAAGTTCCATAAGGTGTGACCACAAAGTAACCAATCTCAAAGATTAATTGAATTAAGAAATGGAATGTCTTTATTTTAAATTGATGATATGATGTATTGTATTAGTACCACTGATCAGTTGGCCATTGTATTATAAAGATTATGTATATATGCTATTTCAGGGGTGGTCCCTGATGTATTGTATTAGTACCACTGATCAGTTGGCCATTGTATGACATATTTTATGTATTGATAAGGAATACGGGAAGTAATGATATGAAAGTAATGTGCAGGTATCCCATCATCTCTTTTAAGTGTGGTCTACTCATACTGTTTATTCACTGGTATCTGGATTCTGTTGATCTTTTGTATCTCATCTTGATACTCACTGCCTTACATACTCAGTACATATTTCCGTACTGACGTCCCTCACGGGGGACCTGTATTCCTGCCTGCAGGAACAGGTACTTCAGGTCGTACACCTCCGCAGTAAGAGCCAGGACATTCTGTTGATAGTGGTGAGCTCCAGTTGTTTCGGGGCATCCCAAGTCGTTTCTATATGTATTTTTGGTATTTGTATAAAAGTCTTTTGTGGGCGGGAGTTTGTCCCGACCCTAACTCAGTTGTGTATCTATGTAGAGGCTTTTGTAGACATATTGTACAGCCATAAGAGTGTTTGGTTGATAGACGTGATGGCTCTGACGGCCAATTACTATTTATATATATATATATATATGCGTGTCTGCTGGGCTGATATAGGTACTGTTTTCTTCTATTTACAACGAAGTGCTGCCCAAATTTCTAATTTTCATAAGTAATGTAAATGTGAAAGTATAGGTTATGAACGGGTTCTCCCGGGCCTCCTCGGCTACGGGTGCCAGTCCGCTCCAATGGGATTTGGGGCGTGACACTAAGTTCTGATAGAACTAGCTGAGTTCTATACTATACTGAATGACTGTATCTGACAGTCCTGAAATCTGTAGAACTATCCGAGTTCCATTACTGAGACTGAGACTGAAACTGAAACTGTGGGAGGTAGTCATCTAACCAACATGCCCCATACTAAGATAATTGGGGTCCAACCTGTAACCCCAGTTGGAAGGGTATGCCACGGGTAAAGACAACTGCTGTGGGGTTAGTCCTAAACTAGCGGGTGACCCCTGAGATTAGTCCTATACTAGCCGGTGATACCTGAGTATGTCAGTTCTATCTAACGGGTGATATCTCGTGACTACGCTGGCTACGTAGTTCTGGAACTTAGGGATTTCTTCTAGGGATCTCAGTCCTATCTAGCGGGTGAGCCCCCATCCCTAGGCTCGCTCGGTGCTGAATCCTACTCCCATCTGAAAGACAGTGAACTGATTAACTGAACTGAACTGATATTGATGGTATTATTTAGTTGAACTGAACTGAGTTCATTAAGTTCTGTTGGCTGAAGGAATACTATTGAGATCTGATAACCGACTGAGATTACTGAGATTTCTAAGGATTACTAAGTACTGAAATTTCTGAGTTACAGAGATTGCTGAGTTATTCTTGAGTCATGAGACTGACTGAATTCTATTGAGCATGGCTTGACTGAGAGTATCATGAAAACATGACACTGGCTCTAGGCACACAGCTATATTTTTTGGGTACAGGTACCCCCAGGACTCGATAGAAGGAAACTGACAAGGCATGACATTCTTGAATACATGATCAACATCAACAACACATAATACAATAAGTTGGGGATTTCCTGAAGTACATGGTTATCATAATTTGGTACATGAATAGGAATGCATGAAGACATGGCATAATTACACAAGACAAATACATGAGCAATCCAACAACAATTTCAATACATAGGAATATCATGGAAGTCATGTAAACATAAGGGTAATTCATAAGTCGTTCAAGTCACAATTTAGTCATAAAGCATGATTTCTATTCTCTTAAACATTTTATCAAACACCTTACATGCACAACTTAGGGCATAGGCTAAACCATCCAATTACACATCACAAATCACTAAATGCATGGATTTCAACCCTATACTAACATGGTTTCATGAAAACATGATAAAGATTCAATCTAGGAAGTCATAGCACCATAACAACATGAACATAATCAATTCAAAACATAAATATCATGATGTATAATTTAAAAGAGGATTCTTGGGCTTCATGGATGAAAGGAATCCATGAATGAACACTATGCATACCTTAGTTCGTGATTCTACGAAGATTGACGGAGAAACTTTCTTGAAATTGAATCCCCAATTGAAATCCTAGCTTGTTCTTGAGAGAAAATTGAGAGAAAGCAATATACTTTGGGTATCAATGTGCTGAATCTCTCGTGTTTAAGGACTTATATAGGGGTGAAATTTGACTCTTTTTCCCTTTGGAAAATCGGACAGAATTACTGAACTTTGGCCTAAGGTGATCCGCAGGGTGTCACCTGGCCTATCCCTGGGGAGTACCCAGGGCGACGCCTCGCTATAGCGATGGTGAAGCCAGGGTGGCGCCCCGCCTATAGCGGTGCTGAACCCTGGGTGACGCGGGCTAAACACCTTTTGCTACTGTTTCTGAAATTCAAACACCTCCTTATGCTATCCGAAGAATTCCGAAACTCATCCAGGATGTACTCTTGACTTGTCCCATCACAACGCAACAAGAAAATCAAGAATCGGAGGTCGGGAAGGTCACAAAATAATTCATCAAAGTTTCGAAGGCTTATGGAATGGAAAAGTTCCAACACTTAGTCTCTTGGAAAACTTAAAAGAGCTTTAACGATTATGAAAATTTGCGGGGTCTTACACAATATGAGATTTTCCAACAAAGAGATTCACCACCTAGTGTCCTAGTGCTACATCACTATTTATAAATTACATGTTTGTTGTAACTTTTTTATATGACTATAGTTGTTCTTAGAGAACCTTATGGATTTATTGGATTTTGCTGTGGAGTTTGAAGATATTTCTTAATTTGGGATGTTTTGTCTCCTTCAGCTGGTGTATCATGCAGCTAAGCAGAAAGAACAAGAATTTTAAAAAAGTTCTACTGAGTGAACAATAGAACAACAAAAATAACTATAACACATATATCTAGTATAATCCTACGAGCAAGGTTTAGTGAGGAATGTTTTGTATTGTTCTGTGGATTTGTTGCAAATAATGATATTATTGTTCGATTTTTTACTTTAGTGAATAATAGTAGCATATAATAGTTGAATATATAATAAATAAATCTCATTTTTAGTTAAATAAAGAATCCTTGTTTTCTTTTGAGTTGAATCTGCTAAATCTCCCTTTTTTCTCCAATTGTTCATTGAGCTTGTCTTTCTTGTCCTTTAACTTCCAAAGATCACATGTCGCTTCGTACTTTTCTAGTGCACTTTTTTGTTGCACATTAAAATTTCGAAGGTCGTTTTCTTGCTTGCATATTTCTTCTCTTGTATCTACCAACATCTCTCTACGGTCCTATCAATTTTTTTTGCTTTCTGAGGATGACATTCTAGGGTATGGTACAATATCGAACTAGCTTCAACCACTATTGAATGGAGAAGTAATAAAGTTAATGAAAAGCTAAACCAAAATATCAAATTGAACATAGTAAAAGTAGCTCTTTCGCTATGACGTTGAAATAGCACTCTCTTTTGAAACTACATTTATGTAACAAATATTTGATGTAAGAGAATCAATAAGCCAAAAAAGAAAGAAGTGTCATTATAAATTAACGTAGATGTAAAAGCGAGGAATTAATGATCAAATTAGAAGAGTAACATTATTGAAAGTCTTATGAAAAAAAAACTTAACGAACTAATCAACTCAAAGTGAAAAGAAACTTACGTTAATATTTAGCTCAATTTGCTAGCATATAATACTTTTTACATTTGTTTATATAGACACTATTTTCATTAGCCTATTCTCTCCACAATACATTATCCATATCAAAATCATTGTTTACCAAAACACTGTCGTTCTCATTAGCCTGTTCTCCCCACAACACATTACCCATATCAAAATCATCATTTGTCAAAACATTGTCGCTATTCTCATTAACTTGTTCTCCCCACAACACATTACCCATATCAAAATCATCGTTTGCTAAAACACTGTCATTGTTCTCATTAGCCTGTTCTCCCCACAACACATTACCTATATCAAAACCATCGTTTCCCAAAACATTGTCGTTATTCTCATTAGCATGTTCTCCCCATAATACATTACCCATATCAAAACCATTGTTTCCCAAAAATGTAACGCCCCTAAATCGGGTCCCGAGACGTCACACGGTGCTTAGGGTCACAAGTGACCCCAAGCTAACCTTTCTGCTGGCATAACTCATAAGCAATTGAATAAAATGCTTAAATCTGTATAAAATTAGCGAAAACATAAAACTTTTCTGAACTTGATCAATACAAATTTGAACTTTACAATATTACAACTCTGCTTTTACAAAATAAAACTGAAAACTGAATACATTAACTCTACTGACTGTCTATGAAGCCTCTACTAGTACTGACTATAGGTAGCCGGGTCATGACTCCCAACTATCCTAACTCAATACGACTGAATAAAGAAAATACAATACTTCTCGAAATGTATAACTAACTCAAGCCCTTGAATCATAAGGACTCATTACCTTCTGACTGGAAGCTGCAAACTGATTGAATATGGTATATGCGCTACAACTTGTACCTACATTATGAGAAAATGTAGCACACAAACGAGTATGTGAATCAGTACTTGGGAATGTACTGAGTATATGGGGTGTATGCAATTAAATAATCAATATCATAAATCCTTATAGAAAAATGCATGCTAGAATAGATGACTCACATAGCTTGAATTAAAATCATCATAGTCATGAATAAGAAAACAGGTAATGTAAATCACGTGAGTCACTGCACTTCATTCTAAATCTACGTTCTTTCTTGATTCTCAAACTTGTAAGATAGATAAAGTCTTAAAACAACATCTTTCAGAACATACACTTTAATCTCATGAAAACTAGGAACTTCTTCGGAAACTTAAAGATTTTGACACTTGAAATTCTTAGAAATTTTGGACTCATAGCTTTCGAAATACATATACTTTTATCTTAGATAGAGTGGGGGACTACTTTGGGAGTTTCTTCTAACCGACATAAACCATGTGAGCTACATGGAGTTCAACGTCTTACCCACGTTGGGGAGAGCTGTTCTATCCTTTCCATCGGATAAAACCTTAACTTTAGTGATCACTGTCTTAACCCACTTGGGATAAATTAGAAACCTACGGGGCACGTAGTTCTGGGGCATGAGACCTCGGAATCAAGCCCAACTCGGTGCTAAATACTACTCCCTTACTTAGCTTAGAACTTAAGAAAATCCACTTTAAAATATTTCAACAATATGTAATGGGAGCCAAAATGCATCCCATTTATCTCAAAATCAAGGATGTGGATTTCTTTCTTACTTAGGAGTTAGGATCAAAACTCACTTCTTTCTTGAAATCTTGATAGACTTATCATAAATAAGCTTTAAAGTCTCAATAACATGGAAATATATGTACTCTTCTTGAAACACTTTAAAAAGTATTAATAAGTCGTTCTCAAAGACTTACAATTTCACAATAAGGCTCAATTCACGACAACAAATCTTGGAAATTCTTGAAAATAGGATACCAATATAAGAATGTGCAATTTATATCATGAACTCTCAATTTAGATCATAATTTAATAAGAAAATCATGCAATTCAAGACTTGAACAATTTCATAATCTCATAAACCTGAAATATAGCAAAATAATATGAATTCATCTTGGAAATACGAAACTTTTTAAGAAAAACTAAAACTTTTGGGCACAAGAACGAAAGGGTGTTCTTGTTCAAACCCCACATACCTTGAAATTGAAGCTTTGGATGAACTCTTAACTTTGGATTTCTATTCTTGATATTAATGGGTGCTTCTCATAGCCCTCGGAATGGGGAATCCAAATCTTGAAAAATTATTGAAAACCTACGGTTGAATCTTGAGATATTTGAATTTTTAGGTTGAAACCCTAATGAATGTTCTTGGTGATTTTGAGAGAAAATAAACTTATTTTGGTGTTATGGGAGTTTAATCCCGTGTTATAGCTGGATAAGAGTTGGAAAATACCACTTTTGCCCTTAAAAATGCGGAAACAGAACCTGAAAATTATTAGCGTGCGTCGCATGCTTATTGCATAGTGCTATTGCCTCAACCACAAAAATAGCCATAACTTTTCGCTCGGGTATCGGATGTTTGTGAAATTGGTATCGTTGGAAAGCTAATTAAATTATCTACAATTTGATAGATCTTGGGATATAAAATTCCATGTATATTAACAGATATACATGTTTGAAGTAGACCCTTGTAGAATCGAATGTCAAACTTTGAACGAATCAATTTATCTTAGCTTAAATTTGTTCTAGGTCATTGCTACGAACATTTTTCACCTCTAAACTACTCCATAGACTAGGATAATGATCATGAAACTTATATTCACATGAGAATCACTTGGATTAGAGCTTAGACGCGTAGAAACGACGGTTAGAATTCTAGCATGAAAATATGGGGTATTACAAAAATACTGTCGTTGTTCTCATTAGCCTATTCTACTCACAACACATTACCCACATCAAAATCATCGTTTCCCAAAACAAAATCGTTGTTCTCATTTGCCTGTTCTCCCCACAACACATTACCCATATCAAAATCATCATTTGCCAAAACATAGTCATTGTTCTCATTATCCTGTTCTCCCCACAACACATTAGCCATATCAAAACCATCGTTTACTAAAACACTGGCATTTTTCTCATTAGCCTGTTCTCCCCACAATACATTACCCATATCAAATCCATCGTTTCCCAAAACACTGTTGTTGTTCTCATTAGCCTGTTCTCCCCACAACACATTACCCATATCAAAACCATCATTTTCCAAAACACTGTCGTTGTTCTCATTAGCCTGTTCTCTCCACAATACATTACCAATATCAAAATCATTGTTTACCAAAACACTGTCGTTTTTCTCATTAGCCTGTTCTCCCCACAACACATTACCCATATCAAAATCATCATTTGCCAAAACATTGTTGTTGTTCTCATTAGCTTGTTCTCCCCACAACACATTACCCATA
This sequence comes from Capsicum pubescens, assembly GCA_030864215.1. Classification (NCBI taxonomy): domain Eukaryota; kingdom Viridiplantae; phylum Streptophyta; class Magnoliopsida; order Solanales; family Solanaceae; genus Capsicum; species Capsicum pubescens. Next base: position 294,802,614 of record CM061549.1, read on the forward strand.
TCAAAATCATCATTTGCCAAAACATTGTCGTTGTTCTCATTAGCTTGTTCTCCCCACAACACATTACCCATATCAAAACCATTGTTTGCTAAAACACTATCATTGTTCTCATTAGCCTGTCCTCCCCACAATACATTACCTATATCAAAACCATTGTTTGCCAAAACATTGTCGTTATTCCCATTAGCATGCTCTCCCTACAATACATTATCCATATCGAAGTCAACATTTGCCAAAACATTATTGTTGTTCTCATTAGCTTGTTCTCCCCACAACACATTACCCATATAAAAAATATCATCATTTTCTAAAATATTGTCGTTGTTCTCAATAGTATTTTCACCCCCCACATTGTTGTTGTTCATTTCATCTACATTAGTTGAAGCCTTTTGCATGTCAATTTGATAAGAAAATATATTTTAAAATATTAATCAAAGTTAATTTGACTGTCGAAAAGCGAAACATGATGATTAATTTTTAATAAAGAAAAATATATTAACTTAAAATTGTCGTAGGAAGTAAAATCCTTAAACTTCAAAATCATGAGTTCGTCTTTGTGTCTGTCCTTCAAGAAAAGTTGTGATGTTGAAGCAAGTAAGAATTCATGAAAAATATAATATGAAAATTTTTCGCATTATAAATTTATGTTTTACTCAATAAGAGAGGTGAATTGCCGAATTTTTGAATTACATTCTAGATGCTCAATAAAATTTTACATTGTTCAAGCATTAATAGAAAAATATTATTTTCTATTGAACTAGCAAAGAACACGCAGATGCACCATGAGAGCAGGCTTCTAAAAGGTTGCGGATAAGCTAGCAAAAAATGGTATAGAAGAAAAGAATCTCTCCCTTTTTTTTAAACAATGGATAGTTCCCGCCTTGTTTATTCGGAAATCCCTCAGTTTAGACAAAGGTGGAACTCCTTTTGCAAGACAGTGTGTGCCTGATGTCAATATAATATGTAGTACTACTGATAGTTGCTCAAAACACTATGTAAGCACTAGTAATTATGTAAGTAGTAGTAATTCCAGTATGGAACAAGCTCCGCAGCCTGGTGTTCTGTATAATGTACAACGCTAAAGCAATATTACTATTATTAATGAATCATCTTTTAATCAAAAAAAAAAAAAACTTTTCGCCGTTTATATATTGACGTTAGAAAAATTATGTCAGGTAAAATTAGTGAATTGGGGATACATTTAAATAAGTATAAGTAACATAAATACTAATCCTTTTAGAAGTAATTGCACTCTCTCACCTTTTTAATTACTTTACTTTCTCTCCCTATTAATATACATATCATAGCCAACATACACATAACATTCTGTGTATATGTTGGGATTTTTGTAATATGTTTAGGGAGTTGGGACTTTTTATAATATTGAAAACATAAGTTGTGTATTTGTGTAATTAATGACGTATTCAAGTTAACTTTTTATTTTCTCATTTTGTTAATGTATTTTTAATAATTTCCTCAAAAAATATTGTTTGCTTTTTAAATTAATCCACAGTTATTTCAACACGCATATTAAGCGTGTTCCAACAACAACTTACCCAGACTTGATAAATTTCAATAAGCACATTAAGATATATTTATATTTTAGGTTGGATATTATATTTATTATGTTTTTCTATATCAGGTTAATTATAGTCATATTTACTATTTTCAACTTGATAAATTTCATAAGTATATATAGTAAAATATTTACTAATTTAAACTAAAATTTTAGATTTCATAGGTATGGTTGACATGCAAAATATATTTTGCCCATAAAATTGATTGCATATTTTTATATTTTAGGGTGAATATTATATTTATTATTTCTCTATTTCAGGTTTCCAACTTGATAAGTTTCATGAGTATATATAGTAAAATATTTACTAATTTAAATTAAAATTCTAGATTTCATTGATGTGGTTTGATATGCAAAAATGTTTTGAGCATAAAATTGATGGCATTTCCTATTTTGACTATGGTGAAAAGATTATTTTCCATTATCTATATGGATAGAAATTTAATTTGATGAAATTCTTCATGTATATAAATTGGTTATGATATCTCTTCTTGTGAGTACCATTTCTCATAAAATATTTCATCAGTGATCTTTTATCCTTTTTTTTCAAAAAATTATCCATGGAGAACAAGCAGGGTAAAGGGCGTCAAAAGATACCAATGAAAAAGATTGAAAAGCAAGTTGATCTAAATTCTAGCTTTTCAAAGAGTTTTTCAGGTTTATACAAAAAGGCTAGCGAACTCGTTAGAGAATGTGGTGTTGATATCGGAATGGTAAGCTTTTCTCATTTTTTCACCCTACAATTGATGCAGTCATTTCTCATTTTCAGTAATCCTGATATGCAATTAAGTGAAAGTACTCAACTTGTTGCAGCTCATGCTCAAGATAGAGTGAAATGACTCAATAGCAGGCTTGAAGAACTTGATACCATGAAAGATGCTGAATTTTTTCAAAAAAATGTGTATGATGAACTGATGAAAACTATAGAGGAGCTCAACGCAGAGAAACTGACCCAACTTGAAGGTTGGTTGAATATGATTGGTTCTGATTTGCAGAATCGTTTGAATCACTAGCTAAGCTAAGCTAAGTTTGGGATATGAAGTTCCAAACAAAATTCAAAATCATAGTTGAAGCATCCTAAGTTATTACTAATAGTTATATCGTTGAAAACTCTAGAAAGTTTAAATTTATATTATTGAGATTGCTGTTATTTTGTTTTTCTATTTTTATTTCAATGATGCTACATCCTTGTAATCTACTATATGATTACCGTAATAATATTTGATAATGTTGCTGAAATTAATATCTCAGACGTATATTAGCTAGTAGGTATCCTATACATGTCGATCTATAATTTAATCTTTAGTTATGGGTCTGAGTTTTGAAATTTTATTGCAGTCCATTTGTTGTAAAACTATTATTACCTTTTCGCTAGGGTTCACTCAAATCCCTTTCAATGGAAAATTACACTATTTATATATGGTTAAAATTATTTTTTTATATAGTATATATAATAGACGGTGTGAAGGGGAGCCTTGGAGTAACTGGTAAAGTTATTGTCATGTGACCAGGAGGTCACGGGTTCAAGCCTTGGAAACAGCCTCTGGCAGAAATGCAAGGTAAGGCTGTGTACGATACACCTTTGTGGTGGTGCCCTTCCCCGGACAGCGCGCATAGAGGTAGCTTTTGTGCACCGGGCTGTCCTTTTTATATAATACATGGTGAATGCCCTTCGGCTAGTTCGCGTGTTTCCTTCTTTATATTTTGAAGCTTCGTATTGAAAATCTTCGCTCCGTGACAGTTAAGTTTCAAGATCTTATAAAGTTACAAGGGCAAGTTGTCCAAAAAGGCTCTTTTGAAAACTATTTAGTGGTTTATTAAAAAGTTGTGAAAAAATTGTCAAATACCCCATTTAATCCACATCACCACAAACTTATCCAACTCAACAAATTCACCCACAAGTTTTTTAATACTACACTTTAACCTAATATTTCCAACTTAACAAATTCATCCCCAAGTTTTTAATAATACACTTCAACCCACTCCATCATCCACCATTATAAAATATCTAGGTTTCCAAAAATATAAAAAAAAAAAATTCAAAAGCTAAATATAGAAGGTGGATCTTTCCCTCCAAAAAAAGCTCTGACTCCGGCGTTATTTTCCGGCGATCAGCTCTAAATCAGTCCACAAACCTCATAAACTCTTCCACTACATCCATTTTACCCCATTAGTTTGTTATCTTCTCAAACACACTTTCCACTATTGTTAAAAAAATTTAAATCAGTCATATCAGTTAAAAACTCTTTAGTAGTACATTACAATAACTGAGGCGACTGCACATTCATTTCTTTATTCCATAAACCCAACGATCGTTGACTAGAAGCATTATTTGCAATTTCAAGTTTCTGTAACGATATCTGCGTAGTCATCAACCCTTCATCATCATTCATCGACCATGCATACATCCCGACATAGACCCTAAGCTTAATCTACCGTCGACCAAAGGTTAATTCTAGGATGTCTGTTGCAGAATTTGTTCTGGTTTCAGGTGATTTCATGGGAGAATGGGTGAATACTCCTAGATGTTGGAAATGGAGATCTTTTACCAAGTTGACACATCCCATTGCAGTTCACCGCAACAGTTCACACGGCGAATTAGTTGCAAACGTAATGCAGAGCAGGGATCTCGATTGCGCGTCGAGTAACGTGGTGATTAGTTATCTAATGCATTCGAGGGAAATGGTGAATCCTATGATCATAAATAATGATGCACGTGTGTCCCTCTATATGATGGATGTTGATGCAGATAGTGTTGGAGTATGATCCCTACTGATTGCCTATCTGTGGAACAAGTAAGTATACGTGGTTCACAGAAGTAAAAACTGAACACAGTAATTTTTACGTGGAAAACACCTGGCTCAAAAAGGAGTAAAACACCACGACCTGTACCTCTACAGGATTTAACCCCAATCTTCACTATAACTTTGAGCCTCAACAATCAACACAATTACAAGACTTCTTGTAAACAAGGAATTAAAAATTCTAACTCCTATTACTACAGAAACACAAATCTACCCAAGATAAGTGTTCCCAAGTCTTCGAGTTTCCTAACTTGAAGACGTGATTCCTAACTCAGTTTATAGAATACTAAGACTAGAACAATTTACTCATTACAACTCAAGAACCTTCCTATTACAAGCAGTGTAAAACATACTAAGTAAGAACTAGGTTCTTCTTCAAGTTGGTGAACGATTTTACTGATTGTTGATTTTCTTATCAGTGCATGAGCGCCTTATTTGAATGTAACTTGTCGTCTATATATGCTCCCTCAAATGAAGTCCTTTTTCTTCTTTACTTGTATCTTCTGTAGGACTCTTTCAAGTAACTCACTCCTTGTTGTAACCATCTCACCTTCTTCTAAATTGAGTAGGACTCTTTTTCTTTATCCTTCTTCCTTGTAGACTTCTTGATCTACTCAAACTCTAACTACTCCAATACATCCTTTGTTTATCGATGTGTTGACAGCTTTATGTAATAATATGCACTCCATATATCCGAAGCAGTTTCACTTGTATGGACCAGCTTTGCACAACATGTTTCATTCATCTGTCTATCATCAAAACTCCTCATTCCCTAACAAATTCCCCCTTTTTGATGATGACAAACTTATCAGCATAGTATTATAAAGAACCTGGCATACTCAATAAGAAATTAAATAAAAGGATCATAGTAGAATGAAATAGGTTAGATCAGTTGAGTTTTAAGCATTGTATAATCTTACTTCCCCCTTTTGACATCATCGAAAAGCTGAGCCAATAAGTGAAAAACAATGTAATAATCCATGGCCACTAGGGCTATCACTAAAACAAGCAAGAGTCAGAGCAAGAGATAGCTAAGCATTAAATTAAACAGAACTAGATCAAGTGAGGAAAAGAAAAAGTCCATTTCATGCACAAAAATAGATATAATTATCATTATCCAGTAAGACCAAAAAGAGAAACAAGGTGGACCAAGAAGCAGCAAAGAAGAAAGAAAAAAACTAAGGGACGAAGAAGGAGTTTATTTTGAGGAGGTAGAGGGGATAAAAGAGGTCAATGCTCGAATGATAGCAGCATTTTTAGTTCTTTCCTTCTCCAAAGTGGCTGTGAGGAATCTAATTTAAGCTTTAAGAGCCATCTTTTCATTTTCATGAATAGCCTGAGCAGCCTCCAATGCAGCCTGTGCAACCTCCAGCTCACCCTGCTTTGCCTCTAAGGCATTTCGCAATTTCTGCATAGGGTTGTCTGCATGTCTCATAGCAGCAGGTAACATAGCATGGTTCACTTGTCCAATCACATCCTTAGGTGTATGTAAGGACCACACCTTGACAAAGACATGAAAATCATCAAACACAGGGGCAAGCCAGAACTGATAGGGCAGAGCATGACCATTTTTATCTTTGACGAGTACCCTTTGCATATGCTTAATGATTAGTTGGGGAAGGTCTATTGGAATCTCATAATCCAATAGTTCCAGTAAGGTAAGATCAAGAAAGCTTGCAACTGTGCGCCTCTCCTTCCTGGGTAAGATCATTTTGTGGACCACATCAAAATACAACTGATACAGATAAGACATCTCATTTTTCAGCACCCTTCGATGAGAAGAAAGGAGAGGATTTCAAGAAAATTTTCTGCAGATATCAAGGGCGGATGGAAGATTGTCAAGAAAAGGCCAAGATCCTTTGACATAGTGACCCCAACCTCCAGTAGGAACACTTAGAATTATACCCAAATCAGCAGGATAAAGATTGATGAGTTTTCCATGAACAGAGGTTGAGATCATCTCCCTAATTGCAACTCCATGTGCATAAAATTCATACACTTCATCTTTTCCAAACCTTCTTTGATGATTACCTTTCAAAAGCAAGGATGACCACCCCTGAGACCCCAATTTGGATACCAAAGTTTCCATATCAGGACCCCCAAAACCAGTGACAACCCTACCTCTAACCATCTTTTATTTCTGAAAATATAGAACATGGTCTGGCTTAAAAGCTTGATTAGTAGGAATATCAACATTAATATCAACATCAGAATCATCAGGAGGCACAGAAGAAGCGTCAGGAATATATTCTGAATCTGAGTTCGATGAGACAGAAAGACCTAGTGTGGGGACCTATATCTTCAGAAGTGACACAGATTTTGGAGAATCTTTAGAAGGAGTAGAGGCTTTTCCCGTAGAGACTTTGGCAGTAGAGGCTATGACAGTGGATTTTGAAGATGAAGAGGCTTTGGGAGTGGGAGGGGGGGGGACATTTTATGAGAGAGATATGGTTTTGATGTTTTAGTTATGCTATGCTTATGCTTCAGTTTTCTCATGGAGCGAATGAGAATGTCAGGAGACAAATCACATGGGGGAGGAGAAGCATTAGGCACAACTCATTTGTTTTTACTTGCCCTAAGTGTCTCTTCCAAACAAGCATCTTCCTGTTGTTTCCTTTTTTCGAGTATGTGGAGTTCGAGATGAAGGGATGATGGGAGAAGAGTGTTCAGGAGTATCATCATCGACATCAATGGCGACAAATGAGGGTTTTCATTTCAGAGTCGATATTGACCGTTTAGGAATAAGGTTGGCAATTGGAATATCATCTCGATCAAGGATTTAAAGAGGATCTACTAATAGTGGTAAGGGTTCTGGAAAGAGTGAGGGTTTGAAGGAAGAGTGAGAGAAGGGGTGTGGTAAGGTCTTGAAGAATGGGAAATCAGATAGGTTGAGAAGGATTTGGGGTTGGATAAGTGAGGGTAAATTGATGTTTGAGTGGAGAATAAGTTGTGTAGAAGGATCAATGTCAGATTTTGTGGAAGAAGGAGGAGAGGAAGAAGATGCCAGAGTATGGTGAATATTCAGAGATTGAAGGAGAAGTGGAGATAGGAGCGAAAACAAGAGGCGTATTTAAGAAGAGTGAGAAGGAAGTTGAAGGATGAAGGGACTGTAATTTTGGAGAAATGTGCTGATGTAGAGGTTTAGTACGGATGGGAAAGGTCTAGCAGCCTTTTGAAGAAGATGACTGTTGGGTTTTGGCGGTTTTAATCATTATAGAAAGAACCATGTAGATGACCTGTTTCTCTTAATGCTACTATGGAAAACAATAAGCATACATGTGTTTGATTAGTCCATGACCACTCTTGCCTTGATGATCCATCTATCTAAAAAAAATAACACATAGATATATCACATTGCTTTAAATCTTGGAATTAGCACACACAACTAAATGTGTAAGACTGAATTAATCAACAATCACTCAGGCATAGCATATTCTAGTCAATCATTGAAGGAGATTTATACAATTTTAATCATCCCCAATGCTAACCTATTTTTTTCAAAGTGTTCCTACTCAAGGCCTTAGTGAATATGTCAGCAATTTGTTCCTCAGTTGAACGAAACATAATTGATATATTTCCTTTTTCAACATTGTCTCGAAGAAAGTGATGACGGATATCAATATGCTTAGTTCTTTTATGTTGGACAGGATTTTTGTCTATGTTCATTGCACTTGTGTTATCACAAAAGTTGGGAAAAAAACCTATATCTACCCCAAAATCCAGAAGTTATTATTTGATTCATAATAATTGAGCAAAGAATGACCCAGAAGCAACGTATTCATCCTCAACAGTACACAAAGCTATTGAATTTTGCTTCTTTGTGGACCAGGTAATCAAACATGATCCTAAGAAGTGTGCCATACCTATATTGTTTTTCCTATCCACCAAATATCCTGCATAATCAGCATCAGAGTATCCTACCAAATTAAAGTTACTACCTTTGGGATACCACAACCTAAGATCACTAGTTCCTTTCAAATATCTGAAGATTCTTTTTACAGACTTCAGATGGGATTCGTTTGGATTAGCTTGAAACCTTGCACACAATCCTATACTAAACACAATGTCAGGTCTGCTTTCTATGAGATACAATAAGGACCTATCATACCTCTATACAGTTTTTGTTCTACATCAGAACATGTTTCATCCAGATCAAGTTTTGTGGCAGTGGCAATGGGAGTACTTATTTCTTTAGTTTCCTCCATGGAGAATTTCTTGAGAAGCTCTTTGACATACTTTTGTTGATAGATAATTGTTCTTGATGCTGACTGTTTTATTTGAATACCCAGGAAGTAATTCAACTCCCCCATCATGCTCATTTTAAACTCACAACTCATGAGTTTAGCAAAGTCATGAGTCATATTAATGTTGTTTGAGCCAAAGATAATGTCATCCACATATACCTGCACTACTAACAAATCCTTTCTATTAGTTTTTAAGAAACGGGTATTGTCAATTTTACCTCTGGTGTGTCCATGCTCCAGTAGAAACTTTGATAATATCTCATACCAGGCCCTTGGTGCTTGTTTCAACCCATACAAGGCCTTATCCAGCTTGTACACATGATCTGGAAACTCTCTGCTTTCAAATCCTGGAGGTTGCTTCACATAAACCTCTTCTTTAAGAATGCCATTTAGGAATGCACTCTTTACATCCATCTGGTACAAAATAAACTCCATGTAAGAGGCAAAAGAAACCAACAATCTTATGGCTTCAAGTCTTGCTATAGGAGCAAAAGTCTCATCAAAGTCAATTCCTTCTTCTTGGTTGTATCCTTGAACCACCAGTCTTGCCTTATTTCTTGTGACTGTTCCATGCTCATCAACTTTATTTCTGTACACCCATTTAGTACCAATGACTAATCTATATTTTGGAAGAGGAACTAAATGCCATACTTTGCTTCTTTCAAACTGATTCAATTCATCCTGCATGGCTATGATCCAATCAACATCAAGCAATGTTTCACTTACTTTCTTTGGCTCTATTTCTAACAGGAATGCCTTGAATGCACACATACTTCTCAATCCAGATCTTGTGGTGATTCCAGAAGTGAGATTAGTAATTACATTCTCAATGGGGTGCGAACCTTGATACTTGTATCCTTTTGGGATCAAGCCTAGTGAGCTTCTTGAATCACTGCTAATGTTCTGATGTGAAGCAGTTGATGGCTCAGTTCCCCCTAACATTGTGCCTTCAGCTGAAGTTCCCCCTGTGAAAGTGCCCCCAAGTTTGACTATTTCAGTCTATGGAACATGTTGTGTAATCTGTTCCTCAATGTCGCTTTCTTCCTACAGGTTAGTTTTAACATAAAACTCATCAAAAATCACATGCATGCTTTCTTCAACACAGTTAGTTCTGTTTTTTAAAACTCTGTAATCCTTACTATGAAGTGAATAACCTAAAAATATTCCCTCATCACTTTTAGCATCAAATTTTCCCAAATTATCCTTACCATTATTATGTATGAACCATTTGCAACCAAAAGTTCTAAAGTGAGAAATGTTAGGCTTTCTACCTTTTAGTAATTCATAGGGAGTCTTTTATAACAAGGGTCTGATTATGCATCTGTTTGTGATATATGCTGCAGTACTTATTACCTCAGCCCATAGGTTTTTGGCAACATTTGCTGCAAGCATCATTGTTCTAGCCATATCTTCCAAGGTTCTGTTCTTCCTTTCCACCACTCCATTTTTTTGTGGAGTTATAGGAGCTGAGAAGTTATGATCTATTCCATTTGATGAACAAAAATCTAAGAATTTCGCATTCTCAAATTTTGTTCCATGGTCAGACCTTATGGAAACTAATGAAGTGCCCAGTTTCTTTTCTATTTTCTTAATGAATATTTCAAAGACATCAAAGGCATCTTCTTTTGAGGCTAGAAACAAAGTCCAGGTGAACCTGGAATAATCATCAACAATTACAAAAATATACCTTTTTCCACCTCTGCTTTGTTGTCTCATTGGTCCACACAAGTCCATATGAACTAGGTCAAGATATTTGGTAGTGCTAACATGGTTCTTTGACTTGAAAGAGGATTTTACCTGCTTCCCCCTTACACATGCACTACATAACTTTTCTTCCTTAAACTTGGTCTTGGGTAGTCCCAATACCATGTCTTTGGAGGAAACTATGTTCAGTTGTTTCAGACTTGCATGTCTAAGTCATCTGTGCCAAAGGAGGGGATCCGTTTCTATTGCACTTAGACAAGTCAACTCAGGTCCCGGTATTGCCATTATGTCTTCTTTGTATACATTCCTGTATCTCCTTACAGTAAGCATAATTTCTTTGGTGTCCATCCTTTTGACTTTTACACCTGCAGCAGTGAAAATTACTTTATTACCTTTGTCACACAATTGTGAAATGCTTAGTAGGTTATGCTTCAGTCCTTCCACAAAATAAACATCCTCCAAAGCTTTTGACTCAGATGAGCCAATTTTTCCAACTCCCGTTATGATTCCCCTTTTTCCATTTCCAAAAGAGACTCCCCCACCATCTATTTTGGAGAGTGAAAGGAACTTTTGCTTGTCACCAGTCATATGTCTTGGGCAAGCACTATCTAGGTACCAGTGCCTTTTGTTTTCCTTCACCTTCTTCTGCAAAAGAAATCAATGGTTAGACTTAGGAACCCAGACAATCTTGGGTCCTGTTTTGTTAGTAAAAGGATGAATTAAATTCCTTTTAGTCCAAGAAACAAGCAAGTAGACTGGCTTATTTCTCAGACTAATTTTAGTGCTTGTTTTCTTGGTCTGAGAAAGTTTGGTTGCCAGGTTTAGACTTCGATATCTTCTTTTAGCAGACATAGGACATTCAATAGTAGGGTGTCCAAGATTGCCACAAATATAACATAAGTTTTGAAGATTATCAGCTTCTTTATAAAAAACCAAGCCTGCTTTTTCATTGTGATTTCTTTGACCAAGTTGATGAACAATTCTTTAAGAATTTGTCCATCTGTTTGACTTTTCTTGATCCAATTTTAATCTTGCTATCCCTTGACTCATCTTATCCATCTTTTCAGTCAAGTCATAGCATTCTTGTTTGTACTTAGTTAACTCAAGTTCAACATTTTCTTGTTCTTTACTTATGGCCTTTTTCCCATGGTCAGTGAGAGTCAGTTTAAGGATTTCAGACTTAAGATCATTATTTGAGGACTCAAGCAGTGTAATTGGATCCTTGAGAGTGCAATTTTCTTTGTCATCATCTTTCTTTCAAACTTTCAAGTCAATGAAATCAAATTTAAGACTGTTGAACAATTCATCCCTATCAGAAGTTAATTCTTGGAAATTTTCAATTAAATCACTCATCAAGGAAACAAGTTTAGTTTTAGAAAAAAGATGCAGTTTTTCTTTTAGTTCAAGTAAACTTACCGCAGAAGCATCATCTTCTTCCTCAATGTCTGAGTCTCCAAAATCCATAAATTCTGTCTTATCATCTCCATCATCATCATTATCAGAGTCAGATCACCATGCAACCATCATAGCATATTCTTCCTTTTCCTTCCTCCTGGCCTTTTGTTCTTTTTCAACTCTTTCCTTCCTCCATTTTATTTCCTAGAGAGGACATTCTCTGATCTGATGATCAGTCTTTCCACACTTGTAACATCCATTTGGGTTGTCATTGGAATGCTTCTTACTACCTGTTCCTTTCTTCTTCTTAAAAAACTTGCTGAAGTTTTTTGTTATAAAAGCAATTTGTTCCTTATCCAGTTCAATCTCTTCATCACTATCAGAAGCCTTCAAGGCCAAGATTTTTTCAGAAGCCTTTTGTGCCTTAATTCCATCAACTTCCATTTCATAGGTTCTTTAATTCCCTACTAGTTCATCCAAAGTCATCCCTGTGAGATCCTTATTTGCTTCCCTGATTGCAGTGACTTTAACATTCCATTTTGACTTTGGTAGCACCCTCAGAACCCTCTCTACTTGTTCTTATCAGTGATGACTTTCCCCAAGGAGGTTAACTCATTTGTTAGAGTAGTAAGTCTTGTCATCATATCATGCAAGGATTCATTTTCCTTCATCTTAAACGCTTCATATTCAGGAAAAAAAAAAGAGATCCTGAATTTCCTTACCTGAGAGGTACCTTCATGGGCATTTACTAAGGCATCCCATATTTTCTTAGCAGTGGTACAGGTAGATATTCTATAGTATTCAGCAGGTCCTAGACCATAGACTAGGATATTCTTTGCCTTAGCATTTTCCTTTATAGCCAAAAGATCATTAGCAGTAAACTCACTCCTTATTTTCTTGACTTGCACACCATTTTCTGTCTTCATAGGGATAGTAGGACCTTCAGTAATCCTATCCCATAATTCATAGTCTTCTCCTTGAATAAACATCTCCATCCTGGCTTTCCACCAGATGAAATGAGTACCATCAAAGAGTGGGGGTCTAGTAGTGGATTGACCTTCACTGTGACCAGAAGGAGGTGCGGAATTCATCATAATTATCTGATCTTAGATGCAAACCTTATTTAAGAAAACCGGCTTTGATACCACTTGTTGGAGTATAATCCCTACTGATTGCCTACCTGTGGAACAAGTAAGTATGAGTGGTTCACAGAAGTAAAAACTGAACACAGTAATTTTTACGTGGAAAACACCCGGCTCAAAAAGGTGTAAAAAAGCACGACCTATACCTCTACAGGATTTAACCCCAATCTTCACTATAACTTTGATCCTCAACAATCAACACAATTACAAGAATTCTTGTAAACAAGGAATTAAAACTTCTAACTCCTATTACTACAAAAACACAAATCTTCCCAAGATAAGTGTTCCCAAGTCTTCGAGTTCCCTAACTTGAAGACGTGATTCCTAACTCAATTTATAGAATACTGAGACTAGAAGAATTTACTCATTAAAACTCAAGAACCTTCCTATTACAAGAAGTCTAAAAATACTAAGTAAGAACTAGGTTCTTCTTCAAGTTAGTGAACGATTTTGTTGATTGTTGATTTTCTTATCAGTGCATGAGCGTCTTATTTGAATGCAGCTTGTCGTCTATATATGCTCCCTCAGATGCAGTCCTTTTTCTTATTTACTTGTATCTTCTGTAGGACTCTTTAAAGTAACTCACTCCTTGTTGTAACCATCTCACCTTCTTTTAAATTGAGTAGGACTCTTTTGCTTTATCCTTTTGCCTTGTAGACTTCTTGATCAACTCAAACTCTAACTGCTCCAATTATTTTCATATAGCCATGTGAACATCCTTTGGTTATCGATGTGTTGATAGTTTTATGTAATAATATGCACTTCATATGTCCGAAGGAGTTTCACTTGTATGGACCAGCTTTGCACAACATGTTTCATTAATCTGTGTATCATCAAAACTCCCCATGCCCTAACAGATGGCTTTAGGCCTATTTTAAGGACAAATATAGTCAACAAGTCCTTTGAAGGACCGATGAATTCATCACCATTGTCACGACCCGAACCGGGGCACTGGCCGTGACGAGCATTCCAAACCATGAAGGCCCAAAATACCCCTATCTATCTGGTAATCATGCACATAATTCATATGATAAAAGAAATGCGGACGATACACAATACTACGGAAACATGGTCATGAGTCTAATGAAATCAATAATGGGAAATAATGTCCCACAATATATATCGACATCTGAAAACCGTCTGCGAAATCTCTACTACATGACTAAAACAAGCAACTGTCAGAAAAACTGGGACAAGGACCCCAGTAGGCCCAAAACTATTAAATGATAAATAAACTGCCTGACATCAGGCCATCCGGAATATAGAAGGCTCACCACTTGTCTTTGCAAATCTGTCTGAATAATGTATAGATTTTCTGGACCCCTAGACTGTGCCTCCGAACCTGGGAGGGAAGGGGGTCAATACAAAGTACTGGTACGCAGAGTAATCCACAACAAAGTAGAGATTTTTATATAAAATAAATGAGAGCTGTTGTAAAGCACATTACTGCAAAATGATTTTGAAAATACATGGGCATAGTATAATGATTTTTCAACAACAATGCAACACATCTGAGCTAGATTGTACACCCTACAATTTCATATTTTCACCAACTGTTAAATCTCAGTTGCCGCCGAGATTAGAGTATAAGTGAGGGAAAAACACACAAGATCACACAGCAGGGTATCTTGACCCAATCAATTATGGTAGTGCACAAGATCACAAAGCAGGGCTCCTAACCATAGTCTCAATTTGGGATGACATAATATCAGGTACACAAGATCACACAGCAGGGTACCAAGTTCCCGAGTCGGCAAACACGGTTTCCAGCGTAGAGTCATTTGACTCGTGCTTTCTTCGAGTAACCACCTATCTCACAAAATTAATGCATTAAACTCATTTTAATCAATCACATGGCATACTCTGTAGGGTATCGTCATACCCGACTTGCAAGTCATCAATATCACATTAACTTTCCAACTTCTCATACCATTTACAACATGCACATATGTATGATTTTCACACCATTAAACACATACACCATGGTTCTCAACATGCAATCATTCAAGAAGTTTAATCATTTATGAATAATGTCATATCAATTGCAAAACTCATGCTCTCAATGGTTTAACACAAGTATAATATGGGGTATAAACATTATCATGGGGAATTTAGAAAATTCACAACTCATGTACATCGCACCCTTTTGAAATTTCAGGTCACATGTTCACAATTCAACCATTTAAATACATTCAAACAAACAACCCCATGATATCTTAATATATCTTTCAAAATCATATATCAAAACATGTTATTTGTATCAATTGAAAACCCCCATTTGTAAAAACATATATATACTTGTATAAATTTAAAGTCTTGCGTAAATTCATTTTTGAAAACATGCCCATGATATTTAGGACAATCCCACGTACCTCTATTTACGAAATTAGCGGGTGCTTCTTGAAACCTACGTTGCGGGGATTCCGATTCTTCAATTTATTTTGAAAACTCACGGTTGAATCTTGAGCTATGTGGGTTTTTATTTTGAAACCCTTATACAAGTTCTTGACCAATTTTGATTAATGAGACTCTATTTTGGCTTTCTAGGGATTAAATCCCGTGTTGTTGATGATAGGGGGATGAAAAATACCCAAAATGCCCTTAATAATTCGGGAAAACTGATGAGATTGGCCTGGGACGATCCACCAGGCGTAGCCCGCCCTAGGCCAGGCGTCGCCTGCCCTATCGCGGGCTCCTTCCAAGGCCAGGCGATCCAGCGGGCGGCGCGGGCTAATCGCTCGATGCTACTGGAATTGACATCCAAAAGTGGCCTTAAGCTCGTCTAAAAATTTCGAAACTCACCCGGGACATCCTACGACATTGCCCCATCGCAACGCAATAAGAAAATCTAAAAATGGAGGTCGGGAAGGTAGAAAATAAAATCCCCAAAGATTACGAGCTAAGAAAATGAGTCCAAGTCTTTTGACACTTAGAATTATTCTTAAGTTTCTCATTCCATGGCCATGCTAATAAGAGACAATGTATTGCACGAATTTTTACGGGGCGTTACATTATCCCCCCTTGGGATCATTCGTCCCCGAATGATGATACGGAATACAGTCACACACGATTTCAAGTCTACTCAGACATAGAAAAGAAGACATAAAACAAGAATTGTACCTTCCATCTTATCATTTACCGGTACAAATAAGTTTGGGTATCTGACTCGCATGACATCTTCAGATTCCCAAGTAGCTTCTTCAGCTTTTTGATTCCTCTACAACACTTTAACTGAGGCTATATCCTTGCTCCTCAATTTTTTCACTTGACGATCTAAGATTTTTATAGGCTCTTCTTCATAAAACAAAGAGTCTGACACCTTGATTTCTCCAACAGGCAATACTAATGAATAGTCTCCTATGCACTTTTTCAACATGGATATATGGAATACTGGGTGAACAGAACCCAAATTTTCAGGCAACTCTAACTCATATGCAACTTCACCAATCTACCTTCACTTGTTGACAGTTTAAACACTTGGAAACAAAATCAGCTACATCACGTTTCATGTTATTCAACCAATACAAAGTTTTCAGATCATGATACATCTTAGTAGAGCCCGGGTGAACAACATCGCTCGAAGTGTGAGCCTCATCAAGGATTATTCCCCACAGTCCATCAACATTCGGAACGCACAACCTACCCTGATATCTCAGAATACCATCACCACCAATTTCAAACGACATTACCTTTTGTTGACCCATATCTTTCTTGATTTGCATCAAGATGGTATCTTCAATCTGCTTCTCTTTAACTTCAGCACAAAGTGATGACTTAGCTATCTTATGAACAATCACCCTTCCATCTTCGGAATCTAAGAGTCGCACTCCCAGATTTGTAAGGCAGTGAATATCATTCACTATCCATCTCTTCCCCTCTTCAACCTGAGAAAAATTGCCTATAGACAACCTACTGAGAGTGTTGGCTACAACATTTGCCTTGCCCGGATGGTAATGCAGGCTCATATCATAGTATTTCAAAAGCTTTATCCAACGCCTCTGCCTGAGGTTCAATTCTTTCTGTGACAAAACATACTGTAAACTTTTGTGGTCAGTATAAATATCAACATACACTCCATAGAGATAATGCCTCCAGATTCTAAATACAAACACCACAGCTGCTAACTCTAAGTCATGAGTGGGGTAATTTCGCTCATGCACCTTTAACTACCTAGATGCATAAGCTATTATCTTACCATGTTGCATCAGTACACAACCAAGTCCCATACGGGACGCATCACAGTATACCACAAAACCATCTATTCCCTTGGGAAGAGTCAAAATAGGAGCAGTAGTCTGCATGTCTTTCAACTTCTCAAAACTATTTTCACACAAATCAGACCACACAAACTTTACCTTTTTCTGAGTCAATTTACTGAGCGGAGCAACTATCGAAGAAAAACTCTCTTCGAACCTTCTGTAAGAAGCTTCGAATATCGGTTGGAGTCATGGGTCTGTGCCATTTTTTCACTGCCTCAATCTTTTGGGGATCCACTCTAATCCCGTGACTAGATACAATATGCCCCAAGAAGGCAATAGCATTCATCCATAATTCATATTTGGAGAACTTAGAATAGAACTGATGATCCTTAAGGGTCTGAAGGATAATTCAGAGGTGATTGGCATGGTCTTCCTCACTTTTGGAATAGATCAGAATATCGTCAATGAACACTATGATGAACAAATCTAGAAACTGATAAAACACCCTATTCATAAGATCCATGAAGGCTGCAGGGGTGTTAGTCAACCCGAAGGACATAACTAAGAACTCATAGTGACCATATCGTGTTCGAAGGGATGTTTTGGGAATGTCTGACTCCCTAACCTTCAAGTGATGATAGTGATCATCGATCCTAGGAAGAGGATATTTGTTTTTAATAGTGACCTTATTCAACTGGTGGTAGTCTATGCACATACGAAAGGACCCATCCTTCTTTCGCATGAAAAGTACGGGTGCACCCCATGGGGAAACACTAGGACGAATAAAGACTTTGTCTAGGAGGTCTGCGAGCTATTTTTTTAACTCTTTCAGTTCCGCGGGAGCCATTCTATATGGCGGAATGGAAATAGGATGAGTGTCTGGCAACACATCAATGCCAAAATCTATCTCCCCATCAGGTGGTATCCCTGGGAGATTTTTAGGAAAGACTTCTGGAAACTTATTCACTACAGGGACTGACTGAAGAGGAAGACCTTCAACCCTGGAATCTTTTACTCGGATTAGATGGTACATACAACCTCTGGAGATGAGCTTTCGGGCTCTAAGATAAGAGTTAAAGTGACCTCTAGGTGCCATAGAATTCCCTGCCCACTCAATTGATGACTCATTCAGGAAGGAAAAAGTAACCTTTCAGGTTCTGCAATCAAGTGTGGCATAACACGAATAGAGCTAGTCCATACCAAGGATAGCATCAAAGTCTACCATATCAAGTTCTATAAGGTCTGCCAAAGTATCCCGGCTAAGAATAGAAACAACACAATTTCTTTACACCCTTCTAGCAACAACAGAATCACCAACAGGAGTGGAAACAGTGAAGGGTTCTACAATAACTTCGGTCTCAAACCCAAAATCAACAACCACATAAGGGGTCACATAAGATAAGGTTTACCTGGGATCAAGAAACACATAAACATTACGGGAAAGATTCGTAACGTACCGGTGACAACATCTGGTGAAGCTTCCGCCTCCTGCCGATTAGTCAAAGCATATAACCGGTTACGACCGCTCCCGATAGCTGAAGGGGAACCCTTAGGAGGAGAAGCCGTGGAGACGGCTTGGGGCTTAGCCCCCCCTCCCCCCGTATTTCCTCCAGCAGAAGGGCAATCTCTCTGAAGGTGACCCACCTTACCACAAGAATCACAATTTCTCCCCTCGAAATAACACCTCCCTGGGTGATTCTTTGTGCAAGTCTCACACCATGGATAAGTACGATGTTGCTGGGCCACACTACCATGCGACTGAGTATCTGGGGATCTGGATCCATGATGAGTGTGGAAACTCTGAGATTTTCTGTCTGTTGGTGGTCTGGGCACTAGGGAGATAGTAGCAGACTGTGAATTACCACAATTATTCTTCTTCTGCCATTTATTTCCCCACTTACCACTTTGAGGCTGACTGTGACCCTGGTCGGCAGATCTGGCTCTTTTTGACTGTCTTTCTTTCTCCCTAGCTTAAAAAATCTTCATCTTTTCCTCTACCTGTTGCATATGAACTGTCAGCCTAGAAAATTCCAACTCCTTCTTCATCATAGCTCCCTGACACTCAAGCACCAGATCATCTGAAAGGACGGATGCAAACTTTCTTATTCGGGCCCTCATACTACTCATCATCTCAGGAGCATAACGGCCCAGCTGATTAAACTTTAGAGTATACTCCTGAACACTCATCTTACCCTTCTTAAGGTTCATGAACTCCTCCGCCTTTGCCTCTCACAACTCTAATGGAAAGAACCGGTCAAGGAAAGCATCTACAAACTCATTCCATACCGAAGGCCCAGCATTGTCACCCTTCGCTTCTTCCCAATCGTTGTACCACTGATTCGCCACATCTTTCAGCTGGTACGCTACCAATTCTACCCTTTCTACTACATCTATATGCATCACTTTGAAGATCTTTTCTATTTCATCTAAAAATTCCTGTGGATCCTCTTCTACTTTAGTACCTGTGAATTTGGGAGGATTCATCCTCATGAATTGGATCACCCGTGTAGCTTCAGAAGTAACAAATGCAGACCCAATATCTTCTGACCGCTGAGTCTGCGCAACCACCGACTGTGCTAGCATATGAATAGATTGCCTGAAATCCGTGTTTGATATATTCCCCTGTGAAGTCGGGGGACGGTTCACATTGGTCCATGAAGCCTGAGGTGGACTGGTTGGGATGAGAGGGAATCCCAGAGTAGGGACAGGGTCTGGAGTGGGAGCTCTATTACGTGTCCTTATCCCATGAGTGGGACGGACTTCATCATTCTAAGCACTCTGATTAGTATTGCGACGAGAAGGCATGACTATTATTTTTGTAAGACAAAAGATCACTGATTAGGAACAGACTTGACTCTGAAGCACGAAGTAAATCACAAAGAAGGGAAATATTTCTTTAACACCTAGTAGCCTCCAGCTTATAAGTGTGGTGCGCTACACACCCATAAATAAGACTCTACCCGACGTGATTTCGTAGACACCTTGGGACCATGAACCGTGCTATGATACCAAGTTTGTCACGACCCAAACTAGGGCCCTGTCCGTAACAAGAATTACAAACCATGAAGGACCAAAACACCCCTATCTATCCGGTAATCATGCACATAATTCATATGATAAAAGAAATACGGAAGATACACAATACTACGGAAACATGGTCATGAGTCTAATGAAATAAATAATGGGAAATAATGTCCCACAACATCTATTGACATCTGAAAATTGTCTATGAAATCTCTACTACATGACTAAAACAAACAACTGTTTGAAAAACTGGGACAAGGTCCCCAGTAGACCCAAAACTATTAAATGATAAATAAACTGCTAGACATCAGGCATTCTGGAATATAGAAGGCTCACCACTTGTCTCTGCAAATATGTCTGGATAATCTGCTTATTTTCTGAACCCCTATACTGTGCCTCCGAACCTGGGAGGGAAGGGGGTCAATACAAAGCACTGGTACGCAGAGTAATCCACAACAAAGTAGAGATTTTTATATAAAATAAATGAGAGTTGTTGTAAAGCACATTACTGCAAAATGATTTCGAAAATACATGGGCATAGTATAATGATTTTTCAACAACAATGCAACACATCTGAGCTAGGTGGTACACCCTACAATTTCACATTTTCACCAACTGTCAAATCTCGGTTGCCGCCGAGATTAGAGTATAAGTGAGGGAAAGACACATCATCACACAACAGAGTGTCTCGACCCAATCACTTACGGTAGTGCACAAGATCAGAAAGAAGGGCTCCTAACCATAATCCCAATTTGGGATGACATAATATCAGGTACACAAGATCACATAGCAGGGTACCAAGTTCTCGATTCGGCAAACACGATTTCCAACGTAGAGTCATTTGACTCGGTCTTTCTTTGGGTAACCACCTATATCACAAAATCAATGCATTAAACTCATTTTAATTAATCACATGCCATACTCTACAGGGTATCGCATACCCGACTTGCAAGTCATCAATATCACATTAACTTTCCAATATCTCATACCATTTACAACATGCACATATGTATGAATTTCACACCATTAAACACATACACCATGGTTCTCAACATACAATCATTCAAGATGTTTAATTATTTATTAGTAATGTCATATCAATTGTAAAACTCATGCTCTCAATGGTTTAACACAAGTATAATATGGGGTATAAACATTATCATGGGGAATTTAGAAAATTCACAACTCATGTACATCGCACCCTTTTAAAATTTTAGGTCACATGTGCACAATTCAACCATTTAAATACATTCAAACAAACATCCCCATGATATCTCAATATTTCTTTCAAAATCATATATCAAAACATGTTATTTGTATCAATTGAAAACCCCCATTTGTAAAAACATATATATACTTGTATAAATTTAAAGTCTTGCGTAAATTCCTTTTTGAAAACATGCCCATGAAATTTAGGAGAACTCCACGTACCTCTATTTACGAAATTAGCGGGTGCTTCTTGAAGCCTACGTTGTGGGGATTCCGATTTTTCAATTTGTTTTGAAAACTCACGGTTGAATCTTGAGCTATGTGAGTTTTCATTTTGAAACCCTTATACAAGTTCTTGACCAATTTTAATGAATGAGACTCTATTTTGGCTTTCTAGAGATTAAATCCTGCGTTGTTGATGATAGGGGGATGAAAAATACCCAAAATGCCCTTAATAATTTGGGAAAACTTAAGGGATTGTCCTGGGGCGATCCACCAGGCATCGCCCACACTAGAGCACCGCCCTAGACCAGGCGTTTCCTGCCCTATCGCGGGCTCCTT
The DNA here is from genome assembly GCA_030864215.1 of Capsicum pubescens. Taxonomy (NCBI): domain Eukaryota; kingdom Viridiplantae; phylum Streptophyta; class Magnoliopsida; order Solanales; family Solanaceae; genus Capsicum; species Capsicum pubescens. The sequence continues at coordinate 294,824,472 of CM061549.1, forward strand.
CCCAGTCCAGGCGATCCAGTGGGCGGCGCGGGCTAATCGCTCGATGCTACTGGAATTGACACCCAAATGTTCCCTTAAGCTCTTTTAAAAATCCCAAAACTCACCCGAGACATCCTAAGACCTTGCCCCATTGTAACACAATAATAAAATATAAAAATGGAGGTCGAAAAGGTCGAAAATAAAATCTCCAAACATTACGAGCTAAGAAAATGAGTCCAAATCTTTTGACACTTAAAATTATTTTCAAGTTTCTCATTCCATGTCCATGCTAATAAGAGATAATGTATTTCACAAATTTTTACGGGGTATTACAACCATCCCCACCTCGATGCCCGAAAGTCGATGATGATTTGAGTGATTACGAGAGCGATGGCGATCATCACATGAATATGGAAGATGACTGTGTGCATATGGAAGAAATTTCATCGGATTCGCAAGATACGGAAGAAGACTGTGGAACGGGATCCCAACCAGTACATTCCTTCTCCGACGAAACCAATTTCTATTGTGATCAAATATTTATCGACAAGAAATAGCTCAAAATGCTATTAGACGAAGCAGCGGTGAGGCAGTCTTTTGATTATCATATGAAGAAGAGCTGCACCAAATTATTGAAGGCGAAATGCGTATCTCCTGGTTGTGGCTGGTTGTTGCGGGAAAGGAAGTACAAAACCTCAAACAGATTTCACATATACAAGTATGTCGGGGTGCACACGTGCGGTGTTGAACACGCCACCCACAAGCATAAGAAAATATCATCCGAATTGATTGCTTCACTATGCGTAAATCATTTTCAGGATGGTAAGGGTCCAAGCATAAGTGAAATTCAAAGGATTGTGTTCAAGGAGTTGCATTGCCACGCAAGCTACTGGATGTATTTGAAAGGAAGTGTAATTGCGAAGAACATCATTCGCGGGACACCGAATTACGGATATGCTTGCTTGCTGGGTTTTTCCCACATGGTGGAGTTGTTGAATCCAGGGTCTTCCTACTCAATCATGGTAAACCAGATCGATGGGCCGTTCGTTTACTTCTTCTTAGCATTCGGAGCTTTCATACGGGGATATGACAACATGAAAAAGGTAATTGTCGTCAAAGGCACATATTTGTATGGAAAGTATGGGGGCGTGTTGCTGAGTGCACTTGCACAGAACACCAAAAATCACATCTTTCCAATTGTCTTTTGTGTCGTTGATAAACAGAACGATGCTTCTTGGACCTTCTTCTTCCAGAAGTTGAAGTCTATCATAAAAGATAAACCATATCTATGTGTCATCTCCAACAAGAACATTAGCATCGCCAATGTCTTCTCCCGTGTGTACATTCGTGCACATCACAGACTTTGCATGAGGCACCTCACTAAAAATCTCCATATAAATCAACACTAAGGAGAACATCTTTATCTATTCTACGCCGCGGCAAATGCGTATTCCTTTTATGAGTTTAGAGAGAATTTTGAGAAATTGAAGTATAGTTTCCTAGAGGCAGCACATGTCCTTGAAAAAGTGCTTGGTTTTGAAAAATGGAGTAAAGCACACTTCCCGGACAATAGGTACAATGTGATGACCACAAACATCGCTGAGTCGCTCAACTCGATTTTGATGGATGAATGAGAGTACCCTGTGTTGTACAGATTCAATTCAATTGCTAAAAAATTAGGTGAAAAGTTTAGAGAGAGGTATGCCTATGTCGATGGTAAAAATAACATATTTGTGCCGTGTGCGGAAAAGATCCTAAGGGATAACAAGAGTGAGAGCGATTCCTTGTATGTGAATAATCCAAATGGGGTTCTCGACCAGTATACAGTTTTCAACAATGGTGTTACTGCCAAGGTCAATCTCTTAGAGAGGAGTTGTTCTTGTCAAAAATTTGACTTGGTGAAAATGTCATGCGAACATGCGATGGCAGCTTTGCAAGCAAAGTATGACGATGGCGTAGGTTCTGAAAACTCCTCCTACGAGTACTCTTTGCCAATTTATAAATCTACAAGTTACCTCCTTGCATACTCGGAAGCAATTAACGTTGTCCCTCTAGAGGCCGAATGGAATATGCCACAAGAATTGCTAGACACTAAAATTTCTCCACCTCCCTACGATCCCAAACTTGGAAGAAAGAAAGTCAAATGCACTAAGGACGTCGGTGAGACGTTCAAGTCCAAAAGGAGGAATAGGTGTTCAATATGCAAGAAATCTGGGCACAAAAGAACCACGTGTAGCATGGCCAACAAATCATAGATAGTTTTATTTTGAATCAGTTGTAAAGCTGTTGTTTTGGGGTATAAATGTGCATTTCAGTATAATTTAACGTTCTGTTGATATCGACTTAAGGCTTTGTCTACGATAGACTACATGCATTCTATGATATATCTTTAACACGGTCTATTAAATAATATATATTGGTTATATGATTAATCATCAAACATGCTATGTAGGTATTTATACCGTCATATCTCTATAATAGATACATTGAATCATTGTTTCCTGTTTCCAATTAATTAAAAGCTGCAAACACGTCTGTTCTCAAGAAAAACTGTTGGTATACGCAAACCAAGCATTTTCTATTCCCATACGCGTCGAATGACCATTGGTTGGATATATGAAAGGATGCCATCTATAGGTCTATAAGTACAGTCCCTATTTCTACGTAACCCTTCACTTGTCCCTAAACCCAAAACGTCAGAAACCCTCTTCTTCTTCCCCAAAACATCAGAAATCATGCCTGGTCGTAGAAACCCCCTTCGCCCAATCAGACGAGTTCCTCATTGTCACTACGATTTGCTTCTACTTCGAAATGATTTTGACAGGCTATTTTAAAGCTTGGGAGAAGACCGTCGTTACTTGGAGCGTGAGCTCCGACGCATTGCTCGTTTCCTCTGAGCAATTTGGAGCGTCTTGAAATGGACAACAACGACTACATCACCCCCCATCATTCCCATAATTTAGATTACTTTTTTATTTTGCTTATATTGTTAAGTTTTTTTTGATTTGTTCATTATTGAAGAAGTTTTCTCAGTAGGACTTTGTTAGAAGAACGCTTCTTCCATTTTCCCTCTTTTGTTGTAAATTTTATTAAGTAATGCAATGAACAAATTTAATGTAAGTTTCAGTTCAGCTTAATGAACAAGTTTCTGTTTGAACATTATGTGTACCATTTTTGTTATGATCCTTTTTTTTTCTTGTGGCGGTTATTCTTCTGTACAGACACAACTTTCAAATATGTATGCCTCATTCAATTCACAGTACTGTAGTTTGACTTGATTAATTTCAAGTTGCTATAAAAAGTTCTATATAGTCTATCATGAATCATTTACTCTATCTTTTATCGACCTTTTATGGTAGTCGATTGTAGAGCATGTGAGTCGATGCGTCACCGGTTAAATTAAAACAGACAATAACATATTTTGGGGCTGGTGGGACAAATTAATTAAATTAAAAATAATTTAAATAAACAATAACATATTTTGAGATTGGTGGAACAAAATAATTAAAATAAAAATGATTTAAACAGACAATAACATATTTTGGGGCTGGTGGGACAAAATAATTAAATTAAAAATAATTTAAACAAATATTAACATATTCTGGGGCTGGTGGAACAAAATAATTAAAATAAAAATGTTTTAAATAGATAATCTTGAGGGTCCATCGATTAGTCTGGTCTATAGACTAGTGGTGACACTTAATAGACCGTAGTAGATCGTGGCTTAAGTCAGCCATCGATTAGACTGGTCTACCGTAGACTTACACCTTTAGATGTGCATCGATTGATATCACAAGTATACGTAGACCGCGTTGATCGATGTACATTGTCATAGACTGTCACTTGGATGTAGTTAAAAATGAATAAATAAATTAAAAATAAGTATAGTGTTGATTTTTACACATGTCAGTAAGTGTAAACAAGACACACAATCATATTAGAGCTGGTACAAAGTGAATTAAGGAGTGTGTGGATGGGTAGTGGTTGAATGTTCAATATGCTAAGAGTAATGTTTGTTAAAGCACAAGTATGTATTAAGGATATATATGTATTGAGGATGATGATTGTTCAACCACTATCCATTTCATACACTATTTTGATTTAGGGGTGGTGGTAGAAGGAGTATGTGGAATATGTTTTCATCAAATACAATATATATCCTTAATACATACTTGTGCTTTGACAAACATTACTCTTAGCATATTGAACATTCAACCACTACCCATCCACACACTCCTTAATTCACTTTGTATAAGCTCTAATATGATTGTGTGTCTTGTTTACACTTACTCACATGTGTAGAAATCAACACTACATTTATTTATTTATTTTTTAACTACATGCAAGTGACGGTCTATGGCAGTGTACATCAATCAGTGTGGTCTACGCATACTCATGATATCAATCGATGCACATCTAAAGGTTTAAGTCTACGGTAGACCAGTCTAATCGATGGACCCTCAAAGCATAAGTATATTTTTTACATGATTTTGACATGGGTCAACAACGATGGGAGTCTATAAATGTCACCAACATTTTAAGATTATCTATTTAAATCACTTTTAATTTAATTATTTTCTTTCATCAGCCCCAAAACATATGATTATCTATATAAATTATTTTTAATTTAATTATTTTCTTCCACCAGCCAAGTAATGGTCTATATATGAGTACATAGATCACCTTATTCTACTCATAATCAGAAGATCAATCGATGCACTACTGAAGGTGTAAGTCTACGGTAGACTAGACAAATCGATGGCTAACATAGGTCATGATCTATGACGGTCTATTAAGTGTCACCACCAGTTCAAAAAAAAAATTACTGCTCCAACGATAATAAACGGCTACTTTTATAATCCATCAGTGTCAACACTTCATTTTTACTTCATATATAAGGTCGGTCATCCCTCATTATTTTATTTCATTCGCTTTGTTTTGTTTTTGAAAATTCTACAATGTCTCAAGCCTCTCAAACATCCAATTATAAAAATACTCTAATTTTTCATTGTGGGAATGCGGATATTCTGAGGACGTCATGCACGGACTCAAATCCAGGTCGCAAATTTTATAATTGTGCAATTGCGAAGGTGAGCTCTGTGTTTCTTTTTTATGAATTTAAGTTAGTCGTTATGTAATTATTATTTTTTTCTAGGATAATGGTGCATACTTATTTTTTAAATGGATTGATGAGCTATCACCTCCAACCAGTCCATCAACGTTGAGTCCGGGACCCGAGACATCAAATTTTGAAGGCTTGGCAAAATTTAAACTACTACAAAGGCTCCAACAATGCGAAGAAAATAAAGATTTTCTTATGACTTTGTTCAAAGAAGCCGAAAAACAGAGGGTTTACTTTAAAGTGTTGCTACATGACACCAAAATAGAGAGAGATCAACTAAAATAAAAATTGATTTTGGGCGAAGAAAGGGAGAATAGCCTAAAAATAATGTTATGTGTTATAATGCTAGTATTCGGTCTTTGGAAAGGTGTAACATGGATGTAGTGATATTGAATAAATAAGAATACTTCTATTTTTCTATAATATTAATACTATTTTTGATAGAATCATGGTTGATCAAACAACACGTCGGCCTAAAACTGACCAGCATGGTAATGATAGACTACGCATGCAGTATACGAAAGATTAAGTATGCATTCTATGACATTAACCATACACTGTACCACCTATGACAACACCCTGCATATTCAAATGGCCATGCCATTGATCAGTTTGATAGAGACAGATTCAGTGCAGAATCATAACAACTACCATAAAATAAAAGAATGTTTCTAATATCCTACCAACAGATCCTTAAACTTTAATACTTTCAAATAAAAAAAAATATTTGTCCGATCCTAACTACTGATCATTCAACAACACATTAACAATGTTAGCATTCAAATGTATTTTTCCCTATCTTCCTCATCAACACAAATGTTACTATTGATTTCACCTACGATATCCATGACCACATCTTTTTGTTCAGCTTCAGCTCTTTTTATCTTAGTAGCTGCAGCTTCTTCTTCATGCTCGCCTTCTACTCCTTCTATTTTATCATCTGCAGCAGGTGGTGCTTCTTCGGCTGGTGCTTCTTCACCTTCTTGTCTTTTTTTTTCAACATCTGCAGCTGCTTATTTTGAACTTTCTTCTTGGCACATATCTTCTTCCATTTCTTCTTCTTCATCCTTCTTCTTTTTCCTCTCCCGCCACAACAGAGGCCAACTCATCCATTTTGCTCCCTTTTTCTCCTTCTTCATTCCTCTCCGATTCACGAAGGTCCACATGCACTGTATCATCATATTACAAAGTGTTACTAATATTTAAAGCTGAAAAAATCATTAATAACATAAATTATTGAATGAAGTTACCTCTCTCATATTGTCGCTCATCTTGTTCCTTTTTCATTAGTCTTTTCTCTCTAATATAGGAAGCAATATTCAACACCGCTTCCTAGAGCACAGCAACACGCTTATGAAGATCCCCGGGTGATGAGGTTCCCTCTGTATCTTTGGAGGCGCTCGGAGTATCATCATCACCAACGCGTACATCAACGGGGTTACCACCCAAATCTCAGTCATCATCACTGTCCTCATTTGAAAAAAGTACAGTCACCCCTTCTAACTCTTTATTTAAGCCATTGAGGACGTTAGTCTTCACTCCGTCTGTATATGGCTCAAACAAAATCATGTAATCCATCTTCATCTCACAAAGAGTAGGGATGATGTATGGGTGCACGTTCTATAAAATATTGATTAACAATTATATAACATTCAATACAACAGTAGTAGTATTATTGCATAGTAAAAAATAAGTTCATACCTCGGTAACTTTTCCTTTGTACTTGAATGGGTCGCCTTCGATTATCTGGTCACTTTTTGTAGTGTGCCATCTGAGGATACGGGGAACGAAAAAGGGCTCATCCGTTGATTTTCCAGCAAATTTTCCAAGATGGGAAAAGGCCTCGTAGATCCAAACCTGTAAGCAGTACATCAGTGAAAAAAGAACTCAGAGTCTATGACAGAGTATAAATAAACAAAGAATCTACGATAAACTCACTAAAGGGTTTATGGTAGATACCATGAATGCCCAGGGAAATTCGAATAGAGCATAGGATGCCTTCTACTTCTCATGAAATGCTTCCCTCTGCTTATTCAAGTCACTTTTCTTCTTTAGATAGTCCAGGGTCAGTTGAAATGTCTCTTTCCCCCATGGATAATTCTCGAAGAAACTCAAAAAATCGACCATTCAAATCAGTTTCGTGTCGACAACCTTCGTCTAACTTTTCTTCTTCTTCTTTTTCCTCTCCCTCCACAACAGAGGCCAACTCATCCATTTTTCTCCCTTTTTCTCCTTCTTCATTCCTCTCCGATTCACGAAGGTCCACATGCACTGTATCATCATATTACAAAGTGTTACTTATATTTAAAGCTGAAAAAATCATTAGCAACATAAATTATTGAATGAAGTTACCTCGCTCATATTGTCTCTCATCTTGTTCCTTTTTCTTTAGTCTTTTCTCTCTAATATAGGCAACAATATTCAACGCCTCTTCCTCGAGCACAACAACACGCTTATGAAGATCCCCGGGTGATGAGGTTCCCTCTGTATCTTTGGAGGCGCTCGGAGTATCATCATCACCAACGCGTACTTCAACGGGGTTACCACCCAAATCTCAGTCATCATCACTGTCCTTATTTGAAATAAGTACAGTCACCCCTTCTAACTCTTTCTTTAAGCCATTGAGGACACTATTCTTCGCTCCGTCCGTATATGGCTCAAAGAAAATCATGTAATCCATCTTCATCTCACAAAGAGTAGGGATGATGTACGAGTGCACGTTCTACAAAATATCGATTAACAATTACATAACATTCAATACAACAGTAGTAGTATTATTGAATAGTAAAAAATAAGTTCATAGCTCGGTAACTTTTCCTTTGTACTTGAATGGGTCGCCTTCGATTATCTGGTCACTTTTTGTAGTGTGCCATCTGAGGATGCGGGGAATGGGAAAGGGCTCATCCGTTTATTTTCCAGCAAATTTTCCAAGATGGGGAAAGGCCTCGTAGATCCAAATCTGTAAGCAGTACATCAGTTAAAAAAGAACTCAGAGTCTATGATAGAGTATAAATAAACAAAGAATCTACGATAAACTCACTAAAGGGTTTATAGTAGATACCATGAATGCCCAGGGAAATCCGAATAGAGCATAGGATGCCTTCTGTTTCTCATCAAATACTTCCCTCTGCTTATTCAGGTCACTTTTCTTCTTTAGATAGTCCAGGGTCAGTTGAAATGTCTCTTTCCCCCATGGATAATTCTCGAAGAAACTCAAAAAATCGACCATTCAAATCAGTTTCGTGTCGACAACCTTCGTCTAATTTTTTACAAGCAACATGGTGTGCAATAATCACATTATTGAACAATTAAACTTCTGATCCTCGTTCAGCTTATTCTCTCTGATCAGGTGTAGCAAGTTGGCCACCGTAATGTTTTTATTTTTCATCACCTTAAAGTAAAAATTCTCCCCCTTTGCTAATACCTTTTATATTTTTTATTCACTAGGGTATGATGAGCAGTTCAACCCCGTAATCAAACAAAACTCTTTCAAGCCAAAACAGGCAGGATTGTTGTTAACGCAGAACCACATCTCGTGACGTTTCTTATCATTCTTGATGAGTCGCAACAACAAATAATGGACCAACTGCCCTTTGAACTTGAGATGTTCTGGCAAGTTTCTCAGGTGTCCAAAACAGGACCGCTTGAATCTTTTCTCCAAATCTTGGTCGACAAGAACTTGCCGGAATTCTCGATAAGCAGCCATTCTTGATCTGACCGATATCTTTGTCGGGAAAGATCCAACCTCGTCCACTATCGTTCGAAGGTCATATCGCTCCACGAAAATGAACCTTGAAAGAGATGGCACGAACAAGGGATCATTATCCCCATCAACACTTTTTTCCACTATCTTCACTCTCTTCACTGTCATCACTAGCATTGTGCTTGGCAACATCTTCATCGGAATCGATGTAGTCGCTTATCTCCTTTAACTCCGAATCTAATTCGGACATCGACTCTTTATTTTTCTTCCTATTTGAGACATTTCTAACTGCCTCAACTTTTATTTTTCTACTGCTACCGGTAGAATCAGAAGAGGTCTTGGCTTTGCGTTTAGGAAGGATGTATTTTTTATCCATTTTCAACACAATCTACACCTGCAGAACAAATCTCTAATTTTCAGTTCATAGACCGTAAGCCTATCAACAGAAATAACTCAATTTTAAATGAATTTCATACGTCTAAAAATTGATTTCAATCTAGGGCATTTTCATTTCATAGACCATGGGTCTACGGACACAAACAGGTCACTGTTCGAATCAAAATGCCAAAATAACTCTTTCAACATCAAACAGTTCACTACACACATCAATAACTGAACCAAAATCCAACATGCAGTATCAAAATACAATAATTTCTAAAAATCAAACTAGTGCACCTAATCAAACTAATTAGCTATTAATATTTCAATTTCCACTATTTAAGAAATCATATTTTAAAAGAGTTTCATACGTCTAAAAATTGATTTCAATCTAGGGCATTTTGATTTCACAGACCATGGATCGATTTCATAGACCATGGGTCTACGGACAGAAACAGGTCACTGTTCGGATCAAAATACCAAAATAACAATTATCCCACCAATTCAACACTCCTTTGCAAAAAAAACGGGAACTAAACCAAAACTCCTTAATCAACCAAATTTGAAAAAAAAAATTCAATTTCCTACATCACTACGAATCGATTAGCAAAGAAACTCGTTTAAATGGATCTAGAAATAATCGTAACTTGATTTTAACTAACCTTATGAATCAATAACGACCCCTTAGCAGCTGGAGAAGAAGAAGAAACGAAAATGACAATTTTGGGATGACGGTTTTTTAAGCGGGAGTTGAGAGAATTGAAGAGGAAAGAGAGAGAGGTTTTTTTTTTATATATTGGAATAAGTGGAGAGTGTTAGTGTATGTATTATATTAAATTTCCAAAGTTATAAAAATGATGAAATGGTCTCTTGGCCCACTTGTGGGCCCCACTTTTTAAAGTTTTTATACCCTAACCCTAAAAATTAAATCAAAAATAATTGTAGTGGGTAAATGGCAAAATAGTTTTGGAAGTGGGTAGTCTTGCCAATTTTTCCCATGTTACAACTATGTAAACCTCAAACTAATAATTGTAGTGTTCAAGTAACTTACACACACTAACAATATACTCAGTATAATTCCGCAAACAGGGTCTAGAAATCGATGGTGTGTTCACAACCTTACTCCAAATTTAAGAAGGTAGAAGAGTTATTTTCATCCAAGATTCAAGCAAAGCATATAATAGCAAAGTAAACAGATTATCTCTGCTTCAATGCATGCGCATCTTAAAGCAGTGTAGAAAATCCAAGTGAAGGAAACTAGGACAACTTCTAACAAAAGATAACAAAAAGGCCAACAAATGCAAGGAGTCAAGAACAGAAGCTGAATCTTGGCAAAAGCAACCCATCATCCAACGAAGAGGTTCACCAACTAGTGTTACGTCACTATTTATAAAATATTTGTTTATTGTAACTTTTTTACACGACCATAGTTGTTCTTAGACAACTTTATGGATTTATTGAATTTTGGTGTGGAGTTTGAAGATTCTTATTAATTTGTACCTCAAAAGCGTGATTATTAAGCTTGGGATATTTTGTATCCTTCAACTGGTGTATTATGCAGCAAAACAGAAAGAATAAGAATTTAAAGCAAGTTCTACTGAGTGAATAGTAGAACTACAAAAACAACAATAACACATATACTCGGTATAATTCTACAAGCAAGGTTTCGGGGAGGAATGTTTTGTATTGTGGATGTGTTACTAATAATGATGCTATTGTTCGATTGTTCACTTAATATTTGAATATATAATAAATAAATACTCTTAAATAAATAAATATAGAACTAACGGATTAAAAGGCAATGACGGAAACATATATAAAACTTGAAACTGCTAGTAATAAATCACGAAAATCCTACAACCTAAATATATCCTTCAACTTAATAACTAGGAGAGTAAACATTTTATTGATAACTAAAAGTAAAAATAATAAATAAATAGGTTATATCATTCTGCTAGGAACTCCTTTTTTCTCCAATTTATCTTCGAGCTTGTCTTCCTTGTCCTTTAACTTCCAAAGATCACACGTCGCTTCGTATTTTTCGTTTGCACTTTTTTGTTGCACATTAGGATTTCGAAGGTCGTTTTCTTGCTTGCTTATTTGTTCTCTTGTATCTACCAACTTCTTCATGTTCTTCTCAACTGTTTTGCTTTTTGAGGATTACATTCTCGCGTGAAGTACAGTATCAAACTAGCTTGAACCACTGTTGAATGGAGAAGTAACAAAGTTAACAAAAATCTAAACCAAAATATTGAATCAAACATTATAAAAATAGATCTTTTCCTACGACGTTAAAATAACACACTCTTTTAAAACTAAGCCAAAAAGAGAGTTATAATTGTAAATTTACGTAGAAGAAAAGGTGAGGAATTAATTAACAAAGTAGAAGAGCAACATTATTATAAGTCTTAAGAAACAAATTAAAGAACTAATCAACTCAAAGTGAAAAGAAACTTACGTTAATATTCAAGAAGCCTAGCTAAGTCAAGTTGCAATATGTGCATATAATAATTTTCCATTGTTTATATAGACACTAATTTCTTTGTTTTTTCCTTATTTTACTAGTGTCAATTAATGTAAAATTATACTAAAAATAAAAATTACCATATTTAGTGGGAAAAATTATAATAGGAAAGAAAAACACCCTTCGAAAACACTGAATTTTGGAAAATTCAACTTCAAGAAAAAAAGGAGCAGAGTAAAAAAGGAAAATCTGAATTTATAATAGCACAAAAAGTGAAATAAATACCATAAAAACTAATTATATCAATATATATAAAGGCCTAAAAATAAAATAAACGTTCCTTGCTCTCTTTTAAGTCTTAACATATGTTATAAAGTGTCTCTCTAATGTCTAGTATAAAATATGGTAATTCTCATTTTTAGTAATATTTTCAACTTGACATGAGTAAACAAGAAAAGAAAAAATTAAAGGACAAATGTATTGGATACATATACATAATAATTAATATACGAATATATGACAAAGGGAATAATATTAATTAAACTTCAATCGTGAACAAGTCTTTTCTTGTGTCCCTTCAGCGAAAGTTTTAACGTTGAAGCATATAAGAATTCAAAAAAAGAAAATAACATTAAAATTATAGTAGCATTACAGATTTATGTTAAAGTTTGAATAGATTGAGGGTTAAAATTCTAGTATATACTACTATAATAGTTAAGTTTCAAGATCTTACAAAATACCTACTACCTTCTGTCAGCACATGCATTCAGTCCCCTCATATATTTAATATATTCTCATCATTGAGTTTGAGTCTATGAGTTCAGAATTTGTATTCATATGGAGTATTGTGTAATTTTATTGTCATTATGCTTCGATTGTAATTTTTAATTTTCGAGCGAGCTAGTAACGAGAGACAAACTTAGTAATCATTCCTTATAAGGTCCGAAATATGAAGGGAAAAAAACATATGAACAAGTCGTAGGAAGTAAAAATTCTTAAACTTCAAATCATAAATTCTCTATTATTTCTGCCCCTTCAAGGAATGTTTAATGTTGAAGCATGTAAGAATTCAAGAAAAATATAACATGAAAATCAGTCGCATTATAGATTTATGTTATAGTTTCTATAGATTTAATTTAAGGTTAAAATTCTCAGAGTATATAGCATATACAACCATAATAGTTGCGTTTCAAAATCTTGCAAAGTTACAACTATGTAAACCTCAAATTAATAAATGTTCAAGTAATTTGCGCGCACTTCAACTAATTCAACAAATACCTACTACCTTCAACCAACACAGGTGCTGAAATAACTGAGTCTCCTCATATATAGTTGAGTCTATGAGCTCTTAATTTTAATGCATATTTAGTACTGTGTACGTACTTTCTCGTCATTGTGTTTTTTATTTGAATTTTTGTGTTAACTGATTTCCAACAACACGAGCTCTAGCAAGTGTATGTATCATGCAGCCAAGCAGCAAGTTGTGCTAAGTGAACATTAGAACAATAACAATATACCCGGTGTAAATTCATTTAATCCCGCAAGCGGATTCTGGAAAAGGTGGTGTGTTTATAGTCTTATGCCTACCTTGAGAAGGTGGACAAATAACCTTCTTCAATGCATGCATCTTAAAGCAGTGTAGAAAATCCAAGTGAAGGAAACAAGGACAAGAACCTCAACATTGTTCTTAGGTGGCAAAAGATAACAAAAATGCCACCAACTGCAACAGAAGCTGAGTCTTGGCAAATCTTGTGACTTTGAAGCTCATTCAAACAAGAATATTTTTTTCGCGTAATCGTGGTGTTACGATCAACTTGTAAGCACTCGTCTAATTCTACAAGGTACATGCAACCTCACACAAGGACGTAACTCTATCCATTGAGTCTTTGACATATATATTAAAAGAACAAATTAAAGGGCTGATCATTTATGACAATTAATCATTAAGTAGAGAAGCAAATGCTGCAGCAGTGAAACAGAAAGGATAGCAGACAAAAAAGGTAAACAACAAAGTTACTACTTTGAAGTCCACAGTATTCAACAGAAAGTGAACAATGTTGACTTGAAAAATCGCAGAAACTATCATTGGTTTCAAGTCCTTTTCAACATAGTTTAATGGAAGCGATGATAAGCTATCACACAACATATCCAGTTCCACACATAACCGATCGACGAAGGATGGAATGTACGGAAACCTTATCCTACCTCCATGGGGTAGAGAGATTATTTTCGAAAAACCCCCAAACTCAGCACAAATATTACACAAAACAAAACAGGAGAGTAGAAAAGCTGAGAAATATAAACAGCAAAAATAGTAAAAATAACCAAAAAGCTGCTCATGTTACTCAACAATAATGAAAATTACAAAGTTTCATGTACATTCTTTACAATTTTGAGTCATATTTACCTCTTCTGATCAATAAAGAATCCAATCACTATTCACTACAAGAAATATCCACCTATTCCAAAACCCTATTTTAGCTACAGTAATGTATATACTTTCTAAACTTTATAGTACTAAAACATATTAACAAAGGAGAAAACTTTCTAAACTTTTTGCTCAACGGAACAATTCATCAAGATCTTGAGCCCCCTTATTGGAACCATCTTGAAAGAGCGCTACGAGGTCTTCTCCCATAACAGACTCATCATCGTTATTATTCTGAGTATTTTCTCCCCCGGCATTACCATTTCCCTCAGCATTATTGTTCTCATTGGCCTGTTCTCCCCCCAACACATTACCCATGTCATTTGCCACAACATTGTCGTTGTTTTCATTAGTCTGTTCTCCCCACAACACATTACCCATATCAAAATCATCGTTTGCCCAAATATTGTCGTTGTTCTCGTTAGCCTGTTCTCCCCACAACACATTACCCATATCAAAATCATCGTTTGCCCAAACATTGTTGTTGTTCTCGTTAGCCTGTTCTCCCGGCCACAACACATTATCCATGTCAAAATCATCATTTGGCAAAACATTGTTGTAGTTCTCATTAGCCTGTTCTCCCGGCCACAACATATTACCCAGATCAAAAATATCATCATTTGCCAAAACATTGTCGTTGTTCTCAATAGTATTTTCAACCTCCACATTGTTGTTGTTCACTTCATCAACATTAGTTTGCACGAATTCATCTTCTGCCCGTAAAGATTCCTCCTTCCTTTCATTTTCAACCTCCTCTACTTCATCATCAGAAGAAGAAATTTCAATGTACTCAACATCGTCCTTCTTCTTGAAAAAAGGTGACAATAAATAGTTGCCTTGTGTACCCAAAGTAGAGAAATCAGAGCAAATATACTCACCTTTATCTGTCACCTCGGGTGGCGGAGATGGGCCTATAATCGGCAGCGCTTGCCTTTCTCTTTTACATTTCTCATTCGGACACCGAAAAGAACAACCTTTGTAATCCTTCAAAAACTCATACATAGGGTAACAGTAAGGACACCTAGTCCAAAATGTATCCGAACAGGTATTCCTGGTCGGGTTCGAAGAGGTTGCACCTGATCCATCATCTAAACGGGTCCTCTTTGTCGGGTTAGAAGAGCTTGCACCTGATCCATCATCTAAACGGATCTTCTTCATCTGGTTCAAAAAGTTCCCGCCTTTTTTCATGGCCACGATAGGAATCGTTTCACAAGTGCTCGCACCACCATCTCCCAAACTGCTCATCGGGGTCCTACTTGATAAGGTCCAACCCCCATCAGCCAAACGGATCACCCGGGTCGGGTTTGAAAAGTTCTCCAAAAGGGTCTGGATCGGAGTCGGGTTAGAAGAGATCCCAGCCCCATCATCCAAACGGGTCATTCTGGTCGGGTTCAACATGCTCTCAAGCAACCTGTCATTTGAACAGGTCGGGTTCAACATGCTCTCAAGCAACCCATCATTTGAACGGGTTGGGTTCAACATGCTCTCAAGCAACCCATCATTTGAACGGGTCGGGTTCAACATGCTCTCAAGCAACCCATCATTTGAACGGGTCGGGTTCAACATGCTCTCAAGCAACCCATCATTTGAACGGGTCGGGTTCAACATGCTCTGAAGCAACCCATCAGTAGAATGGTCCATCTGCATCTGGTTCAAAAAGTTCCCTCCTATTTCCATAGTATTCAACCCATCTCCAAACCCGGACATCTCCGACAAGTCGAAAAAGCTCGCACTTTCCAACGTACCCTCACCACCCATCGGGTTCATACTCACAGACCTCCCATCATTTACCGCATTCCTCAACTCATCATCAAACCGAACCTTATCACTCAGATTCGCTAGAACTCCGTAAGCTCTCATTACAAGCATAAAAGCCTCATTAGCCAAACGAGAATACTCTCTCGTATTCGATCTCAACAACTCCATCAAACTCTTAAAATTGTTCAACATAACTTGTTGATCATCACTGTAGTTTGGAACGTTAAGGATAGCATAGTAATTCGGCTGTCCGTTAATGCTCTCAGGGAGCATTAATATATTAGTGATCGCGATTATTTCTAGTACCTCAGAGTGATTTGGATCGATTTCTCTGGCTCTAATGGCGTATTGACGACATTCTTGAAACTTTCGTAGAACAAGAAAACTTTTAGATAAATTCAAATAATGTTGGAACTGCGGATTCATTATAATTGTTTGTTTGTTTTTGTTATAAAGAGTTTGTTTGTTGTTTTGTTGTAGTAAAGAATGAAATGAAAATAATGACAAGGTGGCATATATAAAGGCGTTTGTTTGAAAAGGTGGGAAAAAGGACACAATTGGAAATTTTTGAATTTTTTTGTCATGGCTGATTTTGCATATGGGCAAAATTGGAAATTTCTTAATTTTCTTTTGTTTCATGGATAATTTTGGATATGGGCAAAATTTAAAAATAAATAGTTTTTTGTTTTATGAGTGATTTTGAATATGGATAAAATTGGAAATTTGTTGATTTATGTAAAGGGTTTATTTTGTATTTCTATTGTTTTATTTTATTTGGTTCTATTAACCTAGCACGTTCCGAAAAATAATAATAATTAGAGGTGAAAAAGCGACAAAATTGGAAAAATATTGATTTTTTAGTTTTATGGATGATTTTGGGTCGATTTGGACAAAATTGAAATTTTTTAATCTTTATAAAGGGTTTATTTTGTATTTCCGTTGTTTCATTTTACTAGTTTATGTTAAACTTGCACTCCTCATAAGATATTGATAATTAGAGGTGTATTTTATTAAACTAACATTATTAATTATACTTTTACTCTAACCCATTTTATTTCTACTACTACTTCATGTAATTATTTAGTACTAATGACTCATTTGATTAGGAAACATGAAATAAAAATAACACTACAATTTCCTTTGTCAGATATAGAAGTGCTTGCAGAGCTATGTGAATTCAACAATGTTTTTGTAAAGGGAAAAAAGAAAAGGTCTCGAGATAATAAGGATCCTTGGAAGAAAAGATCAAATAACTAATCTCAGTATAAGCTATTCTACATTTTGAAATAATTCTTTTTGAAATATATATATACAAGATTAAATTGGAAATTGAATAATTTTTTCAAGGGTCTATTTTGGAATACTCATATCAACATTTTGAGATGGTCAATTTTGGACATTAAGTAATTGGGATATGAGAATGGATTATTTAGATAAGGGCATATTTATTTGGTGTATAAATAAAATTAAATTGAAAATTCAATAAATCATTTATCAACTAATAAAAGATTAGTTTGACTATAAAAAGGAAATAAATTGGAATACTCATTTTTACATTTTGAGATTGTTAATATTGGATATTAAGTAATGGGAAATGAGAATGGATTATTTAGATAAGGGCATGTTTATTTGGTATATAAATAAAATTAAATTGGAAATTCAATAAATCATTTATTATTTTTCAACTAATAAAAGATTAGTTTGACTATAAAAAGGAGATAAATTGGAATACTTATTTTTACATTTTGAGAAAGTAATTGGGAATGAATTATTTAGATAAGTCCATATTTATTTTGTGTATGAACAAAATTAAATTCGAAATTTGATAAATCATTTATTATTTAACAACTAATGAAGAATTAGTTTTATAACTGTAAAATGAAGATAAATTGGAGTACTTATTTTTACATTTTGGAATGTTCAAATTTGGACATTAAGTAATTGTAAATGGATTATTTAGTTAAGGAGATATATTTATTTTGTGTATGTATAAAATTAAATTGGAAATTCAGTAAATTGTCACACCCTTTTTTTACGCGTACTCCAAAATATTATGTTTTAAGTGCGAAAGGGTTTTATTATTTAAGTGACAAGAAATGAAAATTTATTTCGGAAAAGGATTATTTATAATTTATTCAAAGTCGCCACTTGACATAATCCGGTGTGCCAAGTCACCTTTGGAAAATCCTTTTCGAAAGCATTTGACTCTTAAACCGGTTTGCGAACAGAGATTCCGGCTAAGGAATTCTGTTGACCGAGGGGAAGGTGTTAGGCACCCCTCGATCCCGTGGCTCGACCACAGTTGCTTGGTAGAGTGTATCAACTATTTTGGCACTACGAAATGTATAAACCAAACAAAAGCACGCAAAATAATCAAACAATAAACAAAACAAAACAATCAAAAATGTAAAGTCCAGTCCAAAAATAGAAAAATACGAAAATATAAATCTTATTCTAAACTAAATCTAGACTAAGCTCCAATGCCTTACCCGATGCCACGGGCCTTCATCACGAACGTTCTCCGGGTACAAGATACCTCGGGGCATTCCCCGGTGAATAAGTATATACAGATACTTCGGGGCATTCCCCGGCCAAATCAATACAAATCCCTCGAGGCATTCCCCGACCAAATGAATACATTTTTAGTGCGGGAAAATAAAACTATTCAACAAAATTTCAAACATTCCACGGAATTTTCACCATTCAACCAAAGCCACAAATTCTAAACTTTGTCTACCCAACCTATGTTTGCCTAAACCAATCAACGTATCATGATACTACCAAGTTCAAATAACGTTCATTTCAAAGCCAAACAACCAATGAATCAAACTAATCAAAATTCAACCATTATGTCAAGTTTTCACTTCTCCCCCCCCCTACTTGTTTCATTTTTATCAATTATACCTTCAAAGTTACTCCGATTCATTCCGCTTATCAATAAAATCACATTGTTAAAATTCTAACATCATAACATCAACCAAAAATCCAACAATCACCACGGATAATCACAACCGATTCAAATAATCGAAAAATAAAGAACGAGGAGACGGGTTAAAGAAATGGACCTCGATAGAACGTTCTTGTATAATAATAAAGAGATACGAACACCAAAATACTTGAACGGAGAACCTCAACTGCGAATCCCAAATCTAACTCGGTATTGGAAATAATCAACGGACTGTTCCAAACAGTGAAAACAAACTTTAATAATAACTCAGATCACAAATGTCGACCCACTTTGAGTTCGAAAACCCTGAGAATCGATATCGACGATGAGTACACATAAATAGATGAACCCAGCCCAACAACTTGACCGTAAGAGCCGAAACTCGGCGTTGACCGAACTCCGGTGAGCTCCAACGACGAAACAGATGGGAACAGACCGGATTCTAGCTGAATCTCATCCCAATATTGAAAGAAAATTAGGGATTTTCGCGACTATAGGACTGATTCGACTAACCAAGAGTTTGATTCCGGCGGATCTCACTATTTTCCGACCAGAATCTCGCCGGTGATGGCGACGAAGGTGTGGTGGCTTAGGTCGTCGGTGGCTGCTGACGGCGTGGCGGTTGAGGGAGAGAGGAAGTGAAGGCTAGCCGGTGCTGAGCTGGCCGGCGTCGGCCATGGATGCCGATGGAGAGGAGAGGAGAGGGGTCGAGAGAGAAGAAAGAGAGAGAGGGAGTTGGAAGAGGTGGACTATACCGAGTTGGAGAGTCGAGTGAGGTTCCGTCGAGGTTCCGGTCCGCGGCTCTGTTATTACATCAAAATGACAATTACAAGTTAAAACATAAATGAAATTACAAAAAATCCTATCTATACAACTTCTGTTGATTCTTGACTCGACTTTTCATCACCCTATTCTTCAGGCGGGCTCTTGACTTGCAATTTCTTTCGACTTGTTGCTTGGCTTTCAATTACTTCGCTTTGTTGCATGACTTTTCCTTTCTTCACCCTATTCTCCAGGCGGGCTCCTGCCTTGCTATTTCATCACCCTGTTCTTCAGGCGGGCTCCTGACTTGTTATTTCATCACCCTGTTCTTCAGGCGGGCTCCTGGAACCCAACATTAAAACTAGAACAAAATTATCCCAAAAAAAAATTATAGTAAAATAGTATTTCACTTTTGAAAGCGTTGTCCCATTTTCCAGGAGGGTCCTGAGCAGAAAGTAAAATCCCATTTTTTAGGAGGGTCCTGCGCATAAAGTAAAATCCCATTTTTCAGGAGGGTCCTGAACTGAAAGTAAATTTCCATTTTCCAGGAGGGTCCTGAATTGAAAGTAAATTCCCAATTTCCAGGAGGGTCCTGAACATGAAGTAAAATCCCATTTTTCAGGAAGGTCCTGAACTGAAAGTAAATTCCCATTTTTCAGGATGGTCCTGAACAGAAAGTAAAATCCCATTTTTCAGGAGGGTCCTGAACATAAAGTAAAATCCCATTTTTCAGGAGGGTCCTGAACATAAAGTAAATTCCCATTTTTCAGGAGGGTCCTGAACTGAAAGTAAATTTCCATTTTCCAGGAGGGTCCTGAATTGAAAGTAAATTCCCATTTCCAAGAGGGTCTTGAACATGAAGTAAAATCCCATTTTTCAGGAGGGTCCTGAACATAAAGTAAATTTCCATTTTTCAGGAGGGTCCTGAACATAAAGTAAAATCCCATTTTTCAGGAGGGTCCTAAACATAAAGTAAATTCCCATTTTTCAGGAGGGTCCTGAACATAAGGTAAAATCCCATTTTTCAGGAGGGTCCTGAACTGAAGTAAATTCCCATTTTTCAGGAGGGTCCTGAACTGAAAGTAAAATCCCATTTTTCAGGAGGGTCCTGAACATAAAGTAAAATCCCATTTTTCTGGAGGGTCCTGAACTGAAGTAAATTCCCATTTTTCAGGAGGGTCCTGAACATAAGGTAAAATCCCATTTTTCAGGAAGGTCCTGAACTGAAGTAAATTCCCATTTTTCAGGAGGGTCCTGAACATAAGGTAAAATCCCATTTTTCAGGAGGGTCCTGAACATAAAGTAAAATCCCATTTTTCAGGAGGGACCTGAACTGAAAGTAAATTTCCATTATTCAGGAGGGTCCTGAACAGAAAGTAAATTCCCATTTTTCAGGAGGGTCCTGAACATAAAGTAAAATCCCATTTTTCAGGAGGGTCCTGAACAGAAAGTAAATTCCCATTTTTCAGTAGGGTCCTGAACATAAAGTAAAATCCCATTTTTCAGGAGGGTCCTGAGCATAAAATAAAATCCCATTTTTCAGGAGGGTCTTGAACATAAAGTAAAATCCCATTTTTCAGGAGGGTCCTGAACATAAAGTAAAATCCCATTTTTCAGGAGGGTCCTGAGCATAAAATAAAATCCCATTTTTCAGGAGGGTCCTGAACATAAAGTAAAATCCCATTTTTCAGGAGGGTCCTGAGCAAAAAGTAAAAATATCTAAAAAGAAAGTAAAGTCCCATTTTTTAGGAGGGTCCCGATCATAAAGTAAAATCCTTGGATATGCATTTCCAATAGTAGCTGAATCAAGTGAAACGAATTTTCCCCTGTTTCAATCAAAGAAAAATTTGTCAGTTAAAAACATAGTGGTGGCTTGCAGATCTTGGCTTTTCAGGTATCTGCCCAGCACTCGTTCCTTTCATCTTTGTTCCAAATTGCTAACACTTGTCGTGTCTTGCCGCATCATTGACCAAGATCCAGATTGAGGGAAATGAGTTCTGACTCAAACAATGGGTTTTCATTTTACCATGCCCCTGAGGTGCACTCTTTTCCCAAATATGAATGATTCCACGAATCCAATAGCCAGTCAGTTGCTAGACTTCCTTTTCTTCGTGTTGAATTACGATCATATTTCTTTCCTGTGCTGTTCCTTGGATTTTCCTCATATAATTGGAAAGACTGGTAGTAAATTTTGAAATCTTTTCTCGCTTGTTTTGACACAGACTTGACTAAAAAAAATGTAAAGAAATGATGGTGACTTTTGTTTTGATAAATAACATAAGAAAAGACAAAAACATGAATATGTAAATGAAAGAAAAGGGCAATGTCCCATAGTCAAAAAGAAAACTTATCTGAATACGACAACCAACTCCAATGAGTATGACATGCATTTTGGATTGAGCTGCCTGATCTTCCTATCCAAACTCCCCATTTGTTGTTGAGTTTGTGCCTTTTGCCACTGAGCCGCTTCTTCAAATCCATTGGACTCATACATCACATTCGACTGACGACATCTAAAAAGACTTTCGCCAACAAATCTCTTTCTTTTCACTTTCCGCCTTTCTCTTAAACTCTCCATCGCCCTACGGTGCCCATGAGGATTTTCACCTATAAGACTCTCATTTTTGTATTTCTCTCAACTCACCATCGCCTTACGGTGCCCGCAAAGGTTTTCACCAATAAGAATCTCTCATTTTCATTTTCTCACAACTCACCATCGCCTTTTGATGCCTGCAAAGGTTTTCACCAATAAGACTCTCTCATTTTTGTATTTCTTTCCTAATTTCTTATGCTGAGGGAGACAAGCGGTACTTCGCAATGTATCGTCATATCCATTGCATGCTTAGCCTTAACACTATCAAAAATTGATCTGAAGGACTTTCTTTGGTTGTAACTTGGCTTTTGGTCTAGGTTAGAAAAGATGGTAAGAGGCTCAAACGATACTTGAAGTGGGGGTGGGACTTACATCTTTTGGAATCGACTCAAACAATGCATTAACTCATGCCCCAGTTTTGTTGACTGGGTGAATCTTAAATCTTTATTTGGTTGGACCGAGCCCGAAATAGGGCAGCCTACGTATCTCACTCCTGAGAGAGGAGAATCAGGTCGCACGTAGTTCCATCTACTTGTTCTTTGTTTTGATTTGATTTTTTTCTTTTATTTTCGAACTCTTTCTTTTATTCTTATTTTCTTGACATTTATCTTTGACACTATTTTGATTCCAAAAGAGGGATATGAAAGAAAAATAAACGAGGCTCAAACGGGTAAACAAAGGATGACACAATATTTGGATAGAAGAATAAAATGCCTTCATCATATCAATCTTCAAAAATGCAAGTACTAAACATGCAATAAACTCAACAAAGGATCAAATATCATACATAGTATCTTTTGACCGCGTCAGAATTGATAGCCATTTCTGCCAGTTTGCCATCAATATCTGTCAAATATAAGGCTCCATTGGGCAACACTTTCTTCACAACAAACGGACCTTGTCAGTTAGGGGAGAACTTTCCTTTCGCTTCAACCTGGTGAGAAGGATACGTCTCAATACCAACTGACCAACTTCAAAATTCCTGGGACGGACCTTTTTGTTATACGCACGAGCCATCCTCCTCTGATACAACTGTCCATGACACACGGACGTTATCCTCTTTTTCTCGATCAAACTCAAATGTTTCAGTCGGGCTTTTACCCATTCGTCATCATCGATCTCTGCTTCTACAATGACTCGAAGAGAGGGAATTTCAACTTCTGCAGGGATGAATGCTTCTGTCCCATACACTAATAAATATAGAGTTGCCCCTGTTGAAGTGCGAACAGTGGTGCGATAACCTAGCAATGCAAACGGCAACTTTTCATGCCACTGTCTAGAACCTTGTACCATTTTTCGCAGTATCTTTTTTATATTTTTATTGGCGGCTTCTACAGCACCATTGGCCTTTGGGCGATATGGAATAGAATTTCGATGTGCGATCTTAAACTATTGACACACTTCTTACATCAAATGACTATTGAGATTGGCAGCATTGTCTGTAATAACCATCTTAGGAATTCCAAATCTACAAATAATATTGGCATGAACAAAATCTACCACAGCCTTCTTTGTCACTGACTTGAAAGTTACTGCTTCCACCCACTTTGTGAAGTAGTCAATGGCTACCAAAATGAATCTATATCCATTTGATGCCTTCGGCTCAATCGGTCCAATCACATCCATTCCCCAAGCCACGAACGGCCATGGAGCGGCCATTGCATGCAACTCAATAGGAGGAGAACATATCAGATCGTCGTGCACCTGACATTGATGACACTTTCAAACAAATTGAATAGAATCCCTCTCCATAGTAAGCCAGTAATAACCTGCTCGAAGAATCTTCTTTGACAAGACATGACCGTTCATATGCGACCCACATACTCCAGAGTGTATTTCAACCATAATTGTCGAGGCTTCTTTTGCATCTACACACCTTAAAAGTCCCAGATCTGGGGTCCTCTTATACAAGATTCCCTCACTTAAGAAAAATCCACTAGCCAAACGCCTAATAGTCCTTTTTTGATCGTTGGTGGCATATGCTGGGTATTCTTCTAACTGAATGTACCGCTTGATATCTAAAAACCAAGGTTCTCCATCGAGCTCTTCTTCAACCGCATTACAGTAAGCATGCTGATCACGACTCTGTATATGCACTGGATCGACATAGGCTTTGTCAGGATGTTGGAGCATTGAAGACAGAGTGGCTAAAGCATCAGCAATTTCATTATGAATCCTTGGAATATGCCTAAATTTTACTAACATAAATCGTCGGCATAGCTCCTGCAAGCATTGTCGATACAGGATGAGCTTCAAATCTCGCGTCTCCTAATCACCTTGAATTTGATGGACGAGCAAATTCGAATCTCCCAACACCAATAATTCTTGGACTCCCATATCAACAGCTAACCTCAAACCAAGGATGTAGGCTTCATACTCTGCCATATTGTTAGTACAGTAGAATCGAAGTTGTGCTGTTACCGGGAAATGTTGTCCCGATTTAGAGATAAGAACCGCACCTATTCCGACTCCTTTCATATTGACAGCTACATCGAAGAATAACCTCCAACCTGGATCAGCATCTATAACGACTTCATCGACATACGACACTTCTTCGTCAGGAAAATATGTCTTTAATGGCTCGTATTCTTCATCGATGGGATTCTCAGAAAGATGATCTGCCAAGGCTTGGGCTTTCATGGCGGTTTAAGTCACATATACGAGGTCGAACTCGGTAAGCAATATATGCCACTTTGCCAATCGACATGTCGGCATAGGCTTCTGAAAGATATACTTCAAAGATTCCATGTGGGAGATGAGATAAGTAGTATAGGATGAGAGATAGTGCTTCAACTTCTGTGCTATCCAAGTTAGGGCACAACACGTCCTTTCAAGAAGAGTATACCTGGCCTCATATGCGGTGAACTTCTTGCTAAGATAATAAATAGCCTGCTCCTTTTTGCCTGTGACATCATGTTGACCCAGGACACAACCGAAAGAATTGTCTATGACTGATAAATATAAGATCAAAGGCCTACCAGGCTCCGAGGGTACCAGCACGGGCGGATTTGACAAATATCTTTTGATTCGATCGAACGTTTCCTGACATTCTTCAGTCCATTTTACCGCAGCACACTTTTTCAGTAACATGAATATGGGCTCACAAGTGGTTGTGAGTTGAGCAATAAACCTGCTAATGTAGTTCAGTCTACCAAGAAAACTCATCACCTCCGTTCTATTCTTGGGCGGGGGTAAATCCTGAATGGCTTTGATTTTTGAGGGATCCAATTCAATTCCCCGACGGCTGACTACAAACCCCAACAACTTTCCAGATGGAACTCCAAATACACATTTTGCCGGGTTGAGTTTGAGATTATACATGCGAAGCCTTTCAAAGAACTTTCTTAAATCTTTAACATGGTCGGCCTGACTTTTTGACTTAATAATCACGTCATCTACGTAGACCTCAATCTCCTTATGCATCATGTCATGAAACATAGTGGTCATGGCTCTCATGTATGTTGCTCTAGCATTCTTCAAACCGAACGGCATCACTCGATAACAATAAGTTCCCCATGGTGTGATAAAAGATATCTTCTCCGCGTCTTCATCATCCATAATGATCTGGTGATATCTGACATAGCAATCCACAAAAGAGGCAACCTCGTTTTTAGCATAGTTGTCTAGCAAAATGTGGATGTTGGGCAGTGGAAAACCATCTTTCGGACTTGCTCTGTTCAAATCGCGGTAATCAACACACACTCGAATTTTGCCATCTTTCTTTGGTACGGGAACAACATTGGATAACCACATGGGATAACGAGACACTCGAATTACTTTGGCTTCAAGTTGTTTCATGATTTCCTCTTTGATTTTAATACTTACATCGATTTTAAACTTCCTCAACTTCTGTTTGACAGGGGGAACGCGGGATCAGTTGGCAATTTGTGAGCCACTAATTTTGTGCTTAAACCGGGCATATCATCATAAGACCATGCAAAAACATCCTTATAATCAATTAATGCTTGAATCATTCCCTCTTTTAGCTGTGGCAAAGCATGTACACTGATTTTAGTTTCCCTAACATCTTCTTGATCCCCTAGATTTATTGGCTCAGTCTCATTCAAATTAGGATTCGGTTTATCTTCAAACTGTTCCAACTCTTTGCTTATTTCCTCTAGCGCTCCTTCTTCATTATATTCCCCATCCCACTTCATTACATCTTGATTAGTTTGGATTTTAAGATCGGGCTAAAAATTCCGCATGCATGTCATGTCATTAGAATCAGCATAAAGAGAACTGTGTAAGAAAGGAAAAACAAAATATATTAGACACAAAACAAAAGGGACATTGCATTTCATTAAATAAAAGATAGAAGAGTTTAAACACAGATACCAACATAACATAAACAAACTAAACTCCAAATTAAAACCCTGAAATAACTCAGCTAAACAGAAAGAAAAGTAAAATAAACTACCAAAACTCCCTCCTGACGGGGAGAGGAGTGACTTCCCAATTATTGAGCCGGACAGCTGGACCTATGAATTGCACGTCTGCCATACTGGTACCTTCTCCTGCTTCGACCATATCAACTTCCATACAAAGGTTCTGGAAGTCATCAACCAATTCAACCTCAAATTCCACATGTTTTGTGACACTGCTCTTAACAAATGATTCACTGAGTAGTGGAATTGGGCGAGGGAGTGACCATATTTCCTTTTTCCTTCCCTTGGCTTTCTTCAGATCTTCAGCTGTAGGCTTAAATCCCAGACCAAACGTGCCCAGGTTCTCACTCGGACATATGGGATGAACTATACCGTGCAGAGACGCTCCCAAACCCTTCCCTGGCTCAAATCCGTATTTCCAAAGTTCACTCACCATCATAATAGAAGCAGAAGACAATTGTGGTCCCGACATAGCCTGCCATTCAAGGATACGATTCACTGGCACTGTATCAAAAATTTGATAGACGAATGTCTCCTCTACGTTATTTGCTTCAATAAGAGACAAGGGAGAATCTTTGTAGGCTGACAAATCACCTTCACCATGAATAACTACTTCTTGTCGTTCATGCTCAAACTTGATCATTTGGTGCAGTGTAGATGCAACCGCCTTGGCCTTGTGGATCCACGGCCTTCCCAACAACAGATTATAAGAGGATTCTACATCCAATACTTGAAACTCTATGGCGAACTCAACAGGCCCTATGGTCAACATTAGTTCTATTTCGCCAATGGAATTTGATTTTGCACCATCGAAAGCCCTGACACATACATTGTTGGGCCTGATCCTCTTCGTACCAATATTCAGCTTTTACAAAGTAGAAATAGGGAAAAGATTTGCACCTGAACCTCCATCGATCATAACATGAGTGACGTAGAAATCTTCACACTTCACTGTAATGTAAAGGCCCCGGTTATGCCCTGTACCTTCGATAGGCAATTCATCGTCAGAAAAGATGATCCGATTGACCTCAATGATTTTTCCAACCATTTTCTCAAGCTGGTTGATTGTAACCTCCCTTGGAACATATGCTTCATTTAATACCTTCAGTAAAACATCACGATGATCCTTGGAGTGCAACAACAAAGATAAAAAGGAAATTTGAGCAGGGGTTTTCTTCTGCTGGTCTAATATTGAATACTCTGGCAATTTCATCTTTTTCAAAAATTCTTCGGCTTCTTCTTCGGTGATAGGCTTTTTGATAGATGACGGTCCACTCACCGTTGGCTTGGACTTTCTTAAGCTTTCAGGCACGAAACATCTTCCTGACCTAGTCAAACCCCCTACCTCATCTACATCTTCCACTACATCTTTCCCATGATAGGTCATCACGGTCCTTTCATAATTCCAGGGAATCCTTTTCGTATCAACTATCGGAGGTTGGGTCACCGGTTTGAGGATAATGGGCGCTGCCAGTGCTCCTTTCACTATCAAGATAGGCTGACTCAGAGCTCCCACCACTGTCAACTTAGGTTTATCCTGACTTGAATCAACATACCTTCTGGTGCTCTGTACTGTGATCAGAGGTTTCTTTGTGCTTTCTTGGGCTTTATCTTCTCTCATTTCTTCCTGGTTCAATGACATTGCTTTCAAAGACTCTGCTACATTCACCGATTTCTCCTCAATGGTCTGTATCTTGACAATAGGCTTATAAACCCTCGAAGACTCTTTCCCATCATATATCAACTCTAACATATTAGCTTCAGCATGGGTTGGCAGCAGATTCTGGTTAATGTTTGGACCCTCTGGGCCTGGACCAACATCTGATTGGTGTCAATTAAATCTTGGACAAATCTCTTTAAATGCCAGCATTTCTCAATGTCATGGCCTGGCATATCAGATCAGTACGCACACCTTAAAGAATAATCGAGATTCCTCGGCGGTGGATTTGAAAGCCTTCCTTGAATTGGGCTTAAAACCTTCAACTTTCTCAACCTATCAAACAAACTAGCATATGACTCCCCAAGAGGTGTGAATTGATTTTTGACCGCATTCTCCTTCTTATACTCGGGCCTAGGTTGAAAACTGGGTCTGGAAGGGTTTTGGTAATTTGGTGGAGCGAATGGGCGATTTTGTGGAGTTTGCGCGCGCCACTGCGGGTAAGAAGGGGTTTGGGCATATGGCTGCGCGCTATATACTGGGTAAGGGGGTGGTGAAATGGAATATAAAGGGTTTTGTGGAGGGTAGTAATGGTGGAGAGGAATATATGGAGCTTGGGCTTGGGATTGGGGATAGGGGCGAGGTGGTCTTTTGGGATAGGAATGGGTTCCAGCTACAACAGTCGCCACGTCCTCTTTATTCTTTTTACCACCAAATGTGCCAGATTCATCTTGAATCGCTTGTGTGGTGGCTTTTAATGCGGCAAAACTCACTATTCGACCGGTGTTAATCCCATCCTCTATCATCTCCCCCATTTTGAGGACTTCCATAAAAGACTTTCCCATTGCTGGAAGTAAATGTTGAAAATAGGTCTTATCCTGCGCCTGAATGAAAACTTCTACCAACTTACTTTCTTTCATTGGAGGCTTTACCCTAGCGGCCTGTTCACGCCACCTTATCGCGTATTCCCTAAAACCTTCAGTGCTCTTTTTCTTCATGTTGACCAAGGATTTTTCATTCGGAATTAAGTCGATGTTGTACTGAAAATGTTGAACAAATTCAGAAGCCAAATCATCCCAACTATTCCATTTATCGATATCTCGATCGATGAACCATTCTGAAGCCAAATCTGAAAGACTCTCGCCAAAGAAGGTCATGAGTAGTTCTTCCTTTCCTCCTGCAGCCCTCAACTGGTTGCAATAACGTCTCAAGTGTGCAACAGGATCGCCATGCCCTGCGTACTTCTCGAACTTAGGCATCTTAAAACCGGGGGGCAGGTTGATGTATGGGAACATGCACAGGTCTTTATAGGAAACACTTCTATAATCTCCGATTCCTTGCAAATTCCTCATAGCTTGTTCTAAACTTTTCAATTTTCGAGCTATGATATCCTGTTCCTCTGCTGCGACAGGTTTCTCCGTATCAAATAGAAATGCAGGTGGCTGAGTGTACCCATACGGTTCATTCATTTGCAAGGTAGGCTCCAGGGCATAATACTGATTATCTGGAACCTTCAGTACTGGCTCACTGGCAGACCTAGGAAGCCTCATTATGGGACTCACATCATATATGGGAGTTTCTTGTGGCGGCGGAGCCACGAATACCGGTGTGGTTGGTGGCGCTAGCTGAGCAGCGGGTCTTGATTGGGGAGGTGCCAAAGGCACACTAGTACTACCAGGATAATAATGTCGCGGCGTGAATCCTGGCGCATACTCAGGTGACTCAGTAGGAACAGAGAATTGCGCCTGAGAGAGCGGTGGGCAGTTAGAGATATTCCCAAGACCTTCAGGGAGCGGAGGAGGAGGCATTCCTCTGGCCCATGCCCGGTGTAAATCTATCAATTGTTTCCTGAGCCTTACTACCTCATCATTGTGTTCAGAACTTTCTTCCCTGTGATCCTGATCCGGGTCAATGAGCGAATTTTCAATCTCCCTGCTAGCCATGGCGAGCTTTGCTTTGGATCTAGTGAAGTATGGGTGACTAGCCAGAGTGCTGCAAACCTACCACTATTATCTGAAAGAACATGTTCATCAAAGACGACATCCGTTAGGATTAGGGTATACAAAAAGCATGGGAATCACATTGGTAAAATTGCCCTAAGTTCATGTTCATTTCTACCAGCTTTCAAGGGTAGCGAGGTCATTTTAACATCATCCTGATTTTTTTCCACTATTATTTTTATCTTTTACGCTTATTATTTTCTTTCCCTCTCTTTTCTCTTTTTTTTCTTTCTTTTCGTATCAATCTCTGCCCTTTTCTTTTCTCTCGTTATCTATCTTTATTTTATCATTCTTTATGACTTTAGTTTTTCTTTAAAAGAGGAAAATGAAACACAACAAAACAAAATGGTTAGATCGAATCCAAAAGTAGGTTGCCTACATATCATGTTGTACATGAATCAGATCTTGCGTAGTTCGGGCAGCATGTGCGTAAACACTACCTACCCTTTTTTTTTTGCGAAAACGAAAATAAACAAACCAAGGAAAGACATAACAATAAAACATTTTGAAGAAAGAAGACAACAAAAACGTACAAAAGTTTGGGACCACTTTAAAACTAAACAACAAATACGAAACAACATTATAAACCCCTAAGACGACACAGGTGAAATTACTAGTAAAGACTCTAATACCCAAAACAACTTGATTTCGACTTAAAACCGACACCACTCTACAGTGACAGACACATAAACGACTCAAACTAAATAAAGATAAGAAGTGCTCTTTCAGACTGGTGCTCTGCATGATGACCCTGGCTGATATGGACCTGCCTCTGAAGTTCTCTTTCTCCCATTTAAACTTTGTAGCATATCCTGTAAAGACACCCAGATATCGAGAAAGAAGCTTCTGTCCCGTAGTCCTGCTT
The DNA here is from genome assembly GCA_030864215.1 of Capsicum pubescens. Taxonomy (NCBI): domain Eukaryota; kingdom Viridiplantae; phylum Streptophyta; class Magnoliopsida; order Solanales; family Solanaceae; genus Capsicum; species Capsicum pubescens. Next base: position 294,855,513 of record CM061549.1, read on the forward strand.
CATGAGGAGTGCATTTGGAAAGATTATTCTGGCACTTTTCTACTGTCTTGAACAAGTCTGCTAGCTGAACCCTCAGTGTTTCCACTTTGGACCCTACACTTTCATCCTGATGATCGTCTACTATGCATTCTTCTTGTATTCTCCCTCTAAGCTGCGCTGGTAAGGGTTGATTGATACCCCGAGGGACAGATTGAAGCCAGACCTCATATCCTTGAGTGTGGCCCGGATTATCCAAACTTTCTTTGAATGTGTCCACACCTAGCTTTGTTGCATGCTTCCAAAACTGCTCATACCTGCTCTCACCTAAGGCTTGGTCCTTGAAGTACTCAACATCCTTCAGAAGATTCACTGTTGGTGGCACGTCCTGTAGCCTACCCAACTGGCACATTACCCTAGAAGGACTGTATGGTCTAGTTCAATTGAGCCCTAACATGAATAAAGAGAGCTGTGTCTGATAACCCAACAAGATTATGTTTGGTCGAAGCCACAGATAAGTCCACAAAATATTATCCCCGGTTCTTGACTCAAGAAATTCAATCCAAGCGTCGATTCCCACGGGTAGCGAGAATTTATCCAAACGCAACCTGAGGTCCATAGCTTTCACTCGATTGGGTATACAATGATCTACCACGTCTGGTCTAACTAAAGAAGGCTCATGCAAATGCTCCATCATCCATAACTGCAATATCAGGTTACTGCCCTAAAAAAATCTCATTTCCCCCTTCACTTCGGTTAAAGCCTTATATATTTCTGTTAAGATCATGGGTATGAGAGTGAACCTGCCCTTTTGATTAATGCCCTTGTCGTTTTGATCCTTACGAAATAGGGTCATCACCACAGATTGCAAACGGGTATTAATACGTCTTTCTTCTAGTGGAAACACTAAAATGCCTAACAAAGCGAGGGTGAAGACTTCAAGACGCTTTCTCTCCCATTTCTCCTTAGTCACATGAAATTCATCCCAAAAGCAATCAAAACCTTCCGAGGGCCCGAATCTAGCGAACAAAAAGTCTAAGGAAACCCACGAATCACTTAAACAACCCAAACGTATACCCTTACTTTTTAAACCACAAGACTGCAAAAATCTCACGCCAGTATGATTTCGTGCTCGGATCATATCCTTCTCGATATAGGGCAAATGCAACAAACCGGATATTTCTGCCAAAGTAGGAGTCATTTCACATTCCCCAAATCTGAACACCAAACTACTTGGATCCCAAAAGGTCAACAAAGCCTCTATTAAATCTGGACGAGGGGTAACATGCAGAAGTTCCGGCAGATCACCTAATATTTTAATCAGTTTCTGTTGATCAACATAGTTAAACATTTCCCACCACTTGATTAACTTTTTGGGCACCTTGACAACCATCAGAACTCTAGACTTGGTGGACAAATCCATCCTGTAATAACACATAAGACGTTATCTCAGAAATTCGACAGGAGTAGAAGATTCCCAACCCTTGGGATTTTTGACTCAAGCATATGTCGATGGGACAGACCACATTCATGACTCCAATTTGCCGAACAGAAGTAATGAACGAAATCAGTCTACTTGGCAAACAACTCTAGATTACGGGGCGAGAGACCTAGGCTAATAATAGGACAAAGGCCAACACAAAGATTTTACCGGACCCACCGAGGGTTGCTTACGTATCCCAACCCGAGGGAAGGGAATCGGGTATGCGTAGCTCATTCAGATTGGACAATCAACGATTAACTAATAAATTGACCCTAACTTAAGAGACATAATAAAAAACAAACGAATAAAAATTTTCAACTAGACACTTTAACTAAGACTGACACCATCAATTATATAAAAAAAATCTTTTTGGTATTTTTGCTTTTGACAAATAAGTAGAAAAGACAAACAAAACCTCCTTTTTTTTTTGTGAGCTTACGGTATTTTAAGAAGACAAATGCAAAACGTAAAAAAAATCTTTTTGAGTTTTTGGATTGTGAAGAACAAAAGTCATAAAGAATTCTAAAATAAACTACGACATTCCTTTTGATTCATTCTTTTCGACTCACCTTTTCTATTTTTCTTCCTTTTTTTTTTTTCGTTTTTTACCTACGCACCTTACTCCTAACAAATATTTTTTCTTTCAAATCAGTCCGTCAAATGACCACGTTACCCTTAAATATGCAACAGTTATCATGTAGGGATGCTTTAGAGGTGAGTCTCCTACAATGGACCATGTGGGTCCCGCTAGGTCTCCGTATGATGCACATAAGCATGACCTAAAGGTTGACCTACGTTGTGGTTCACTAACAAGGCTGTTCGGGGGAGCGTATGGTTGATAGTGGCTGCTTTGCTTTCCACCTACTCCATAACACCGACGGCTCCCCCCCTAAAATAAGGGTGACTCAACTAAAGGTTGTGTACAACACGTGTACTACGGACTTGTTGCAGAAAGAAGGCCGGGGGGCGGACTCATGATGACAGATATAAAAGCGGTAACACATAAGATAAATACTATAAACAAAGAGTACGAAAATGCACAAAAGTGAAAACAATAACACCAACAATAATTACAAACAATGCTTATACACTCATAATGCCAAACAAAACCGATACGACACAAAAATAAGCTCGAATTCTGAAATGATTCCCCAGCAGAGTCGCCAGAGCTGTCACACCCCTTTTTTATGCGTACTCCAAAATATTATGTTTTAAGTGCGAAAGGGTTTTATTAGTTAAGTGACAAGAAATGAAAATTTATTTCGGAAAAGGATTATTTATAATTTATTCAGAGTCGCCACTTGACATAATCCGGTGTGCCAAGTCACCTTTGGAAAATCCTTTTCGAAAGCATTTGACTCTTAAACCGGTTTGCGAACAGAGATTCCGGCTAAGGAATTCTGTTGACCGAGGGGAAGGTGTTAGGCACCCCTCGATCCCGTGGCTCGACCACGGTTGCTTGGTAGAGTGTATCAACTATTTTGGCACTACGAAATGTATAAACCAAATAAAAGCACGCAAAATAATCAAACAATAAACAAAACAAAACAATCAAAAATGTAAAGTCCAGTCCAATTATACAGTTCAAAAATAGAAAAATACGAAAATATAAATCTTATTGTAAACTAAATCTAGACTAAACTCCAATGCCTTACCCGATGCCACGGGCCTTCATCACGAACGTCCTCCGGGTACAAGATACCTCGGGGCATTTCCCGGTGAATAAATATAAACAGATACTTCGGGGCATTCCCCAGCCAAATCAATACAAATCCCTCGAGGCATTCCCCGACCAAATGAATACATTTTTAGTGCGGGAAAATAAAACTATTCAACAAAATTTCAAACACTCCACGGAATTTTCACCATTCAACCAAAGCCACTAATTCTAAACTTTGTCTACCCAACCTATGTTTGCCTAAACCAATCAACGTATCATGATACTACCAAGTTCAAATAACGTTCATTTCAAAGCCAAACAACCAATTAATCAAACTAATCAAAATTCAACCATTATGTCAAGTTTTCAATTCTCCCCCCCCCCACTTGTTTTATTTTTATCAATTATACCTTCAAAGTTACTCCGATTCATTCCGCTTATCAACAAAATCACATTGTTAAAATTCTAACATCATAACATCAACCAAAAATCCAACAATCACCACGGATAATCACAACCGATTCAAATAATCGAAAAATAAAGAACGAGGAGACGGGTTAAAGAAATGGACCTCGATAGAACGTTCTTGTATAATAATAAAGAGATTCGAACACCAAAATACTTGAACGGAGAACCTCAACTGCGAATCCCAAATCCGAACTCGGTATTGGAAATAATCAACGGACTGTTCCAAACAGTGAAAACAAACTTTAATAGTAACTCAGATCACAAATGTCGACCCACTTTGAGTTCAAAAATCCTGAGAATCGATATCGACGATGAGTACACAGAAATAGATGAACCCAGCCCAACAACTTGACCGTAAGAGCCGAAACTCGGCGTTGATCGAACTCTGGTGAGCTCCAACGACGAAATAGATGGGAACAGACCGGATTCTAGCTGAATCTCATCCCAATATTGAAAGAAAATTAGGGATTTTCGCGACTATAGGACTGATTCGACTAACCAAGAGTTTGATTCCGGCGGATCTCACTATTTTCCGACCAGATTTTCGCCGGTGATGGCGACGAAGGTGTGGTGGCTTATGTCGTCGGTGGCTGCTGACGGCGTGGCGTTTGAGGGAGAGGGGAAGAGAAGGCTAGCCGGTGCTGAGCTGGCCGGCGTCGGCCATGGATGCCGATGGAGAGGAGAGGAGAGGGGTCGAGAGAGAAGAAAGAGAGAGAGGGAGTTCGGGCCTTTTCTCTTTTTTTTTTCCTTTCTGATCCCCCTGGTGTATGTGGGTATATATTGTGAGGGTAGGTAGTGGTGAGGTAGGGTAGGTGGGGTCCACGGGTAGGGGTAGGGGGTAGGGTGTGGGGTGGTGTGGTTTATTTTGATTGGGCAGGTTGTTAGGATAAGATAGAATTAGTTAGGAATGGATTTGTTATTTCATTATTTATTTATTTATTTGGTATTTTGTGCGGGTATAATAACATGGATGAGGGTACGCGGTAGAATAAAAATAAAAATGGGTAAAAACGACATCGGGGAGGGACGAAATTAGGTGTCTACATAAATCATTTTTCATTTATCATTTATCAATTAATAAAGGATTAGGTTGATTATTGTTAAAAAAAAAAAAAAAAAAAAAAGATAAATTGAAGTACTTATTTTACATTTTGAGATGTTTCAAATTCGAACATTAAGTAATTGGGAATGGATTATTCAGATAAGGACATATTTATTTTGTGGATATATAAAATTTAATTGGAAATTTGATAAATCATTTTTCATTTTTCATTTTTCATTTATCAGCTAATAAAGGATTAGTTTGATTACTGTAAAAGGGAGATAAATTGAAGTACTTATTTTACATTTTGAGATGTTTCAAATTTGAACATTAAGTAATTGGAAATGGATTGTTTTAAATAAGGACATATATTTATTTTGTGTATATATAAAATTAAATAGGAATGGACAGTGTCACGTTGGTAAAAGAGCTCCATTTCCAACATTTGGGAGTCTCCACCCATTCTCCCATGAAATCGCCAGAAATCAGAACAAATCCTGCAATAAATATCCTAGAATTATGCTTTTGTAGATGATCAATTATGCTTATGGTCTAGATTGGAATATATGCACGGTCGATGACTGACGATGAGTAGTCGATGACTGGGCAGGTATCCGTACGAAAATCTTAAAATTGCAAATATTGCTTCAAATCAACGGTCGTTGGGTTTATGGAATAGAGAAATGAACTTGGAGTCGCCTAAGCTGCTGTAATGTACTTTCTAAAGTGGTTTTGAGAAATCTGAGTGATTTAAAACTTTTTAATAATGGTGAAAAGTGTGTTTGAGAAGATAACAAATAAATGGGGTAATAATGGATGCAACAAACAAGCTTATGATCTTTGTGGACTGATTTAGAGCTAATCGCTGGAAAATAACGTCGAAAAAGTAGTCGGAATCGGAGGAGAATGGAAGCTTCTATTTTAAGCTATTGGATATTTTTTAATTATTTTTGAAAACCCAATATATTTTATATATAATGGTGGATGATGGAGTGGGTTGAAGTGTATTATTAGAAACTTGTGAGTGAATTTATTAAGTTGGAAATATTAGGTTAAAGTGAATTATTATAAAACTTGTGGGTGAATTTGTTGAGTTGGAAAAATTAGTGATGATGTGGATTAAAGTGGGTTTATGACAAATTTTTTAAAATTTGTGTCTATTTGGCAAAATAGTTTTCAAAATAGCCTTTTTGGCGGCAAATCCCCCAACTACATTGCCATCTTTGCCAACAATTCCCACTACTATACCAAAATTGTCATGGCCTCCAATGCCTTCTATTCCAACAATCCCAAACATTCCCATTAGAATTTTCATTGAAGAAGAATCATCGTTTTTTATATATACATTTATCAAAATATTGAACCTTATATATTATAGATAATATTAGATTTTCCCACGAAGGAGTTCATCGCCAAGAGACTAGAGTTATATAACTATTAATAAATACATGACATGCTTGTTCTTAGAGAGATTTATGGATTTTTTTATTTTTGTTTGATGTATGAAGATATTTCTCAATTTCTACCTAAAGAGTGTGATTATAAAGCTTGAGGTGTTTTGTATTGTTTTGTGAATTTGTTACTAATAATGATACTATTGTAGACTCTGATTAACTTTGTAATATTTGGGTAATGTACATTGTGTCATATAGAAACTTTTTACGTGAAAGACTTAGTTAATATCACTTTCTCTTTTTGTTGCTCAAATCAAATATTGCAATAATTGAAAAAAAAAAAAAACATTGTACGCCTCTTTCCCCTTTTCTCAATCCTTTCCACTTTAGGTTAGGGGTGTCTAACGGGCCGGGCTGGGCCAACCCGGAACCGGCCCTCCCATTTTACCCGGGTTCCGGGCCGGTTCCGGGCCGGGTTTGGCGTTAACCGGGCCGGGCCAGGCCGGGCCAAACAGTAAAAAAATTAAAATCCACCCGAACCCTGCCCACTAAACCCAATTCGGTCAAACTCACCAAGACCCGGTCAAACCCGGTTAAAAACCGGTCAAACCCGTTTAAAAAATAAATAAAAAATCCAATATACACTATATACACTCCAATATACAATATATATTTTTAAAAAAATATATAAAGTATAAACAATTACACATATATACGTACCATTCAATATATAATTATATATGACTATACGTACTACTTTAAATAAAACATTTGCTATAATAGTATAATATATATATATATACACTACAATATATATATATACTAATTTATAAAACATATACACATGTATACGTTAAATATATACTACTTTAGAAGATATATACACATATATATGCACCATTCAATATATATGTACTACTTTAAATAAAATATATACTACAATATAGTGATATACATATATATATATACAATAATATGTATATATATATAGTTACATACTAATTTATAAAACATATACACTTGTATACTTTAAAGATATACGTCTATTAAAGATATATACACATATATACGCACCATTCAATATATATGTACTACTTTAAAAAAAGTATATACTACAATATATATACTAATTTATAAAACATAAAGTAATGTATACGTTAAATATACACGTCTATAGAAGATCTATTCACATATATACACTCTATTCTATGTATATGTAATACTTTAAATGAGATATATGCAATATATATACATTACAATATATATTTGTATAGTTATATACTAATTTATAAAATATATACACATGTATACGTTAAATATACACGTCTATAGAAGATCCATTCACATATATACACTCTATTCTATGTATATGTAATACTTTAAATGAAATATACTATAATGTATAGACATTACAATATATATTTGTATAGTTATATACTAATTTATAAAACATATACACATGTATACATTAAATATACACTTCTATAGAAGATATATACACGTGTATACGCACCATTAAATGTATATATACTACTACTTATAAAATATACTACATTATATATACATTACAATATGTATAGATATACTTATATACTAATTTATAAAACATATACACATGTATACGTTAAATATACACTTCTATAGAAGATATATGCACAAATATTCAAAACATATGCTACTTAATATAATAAATTAATAATATTTGGTAGTAAATTAATAATATATTAGAAGTAAGTTTTTAATTTAAAGTAGAAAACTAGAAATTCAATTTAAAATTTTAAATCGTTAAATAAAAAAAAAAAAACAACGACTAAGGACTGAATGAATTTGGGGAATTTTATTGATTGCAAAATGATCCAAAATTTATAATTTACATGAATGAAAAATCTATAAATTATGCATCCTTTTTTTCAACTCATTCATGTTAATATTAATGGGAACTTGCATAGGATAATCAAAGTCAACGGGGGCAAAACCATGCATTGGACTTGATTCTGCTGAGTTCTCCCATGAAGTCATAATTTCTTCTAGTTTCAGCTCGTCGCTCGGCTCCGGTTCCATTCCTTGGTTTCTTCTTTCCGCTCTAATCCAATCTCTGAGGCAAACTAGAACATTCATTGCATTGCTTCCCAATGAGTGTCGGTTGTCTCCAAGCTGCTGTCGTCCCTGACTGAAGGCGCTCTCTGATGCAACGGTTGACATTGGAACATACAAGATATCTCTAGCTAATCTTGAAAGCACAGGATATTGTGATTCATTATTCCTCCACCAATCCAGCGTGTTGATCCGTCGTCTGCGATCCTCTGGTGCCGTCCGAAGATAATATTTCAGCTCTTCCCGATAAGTTGATGTGTAAGTTCTCTCATCAACATTGTTCCAACAATTTAAATCATAAAACGAATCAGAAAAACTACTATGTGCCGGCCTTTTAGAAGATGATGGCTCCTCGGGAGGATGAGGAGCGACAGTTGGAGTGATATTTGTAGGTACGGCTGAATCAAATAAATCAACATAGTGATTATATAATTTTTCTATATAATCTTTTGCATCAGCCGTAGCCGTCCACAAATCAGGCTGTACTTGTTCAGAATCATGGTTAGTATTTATTTCTAAGTTAGTATAAATAAGAGTACTAAAGTGACACATATTATTATATTTCATGCACGGATTTAGCATAGCACCAACCAAGTAAATAGGGGGAATCGGGAAAAAATATTTTTTAAATTTCGTAAACATGGCGCCAACAGCTTCTTTATAACCTTCTTTATTTTTATATTGTTGGAGCAAACCAGAAATATCGGCTATATATGCCAAAATATTACAAACAGTAGGATAGTAAGCATCGGAAAATTCAACCGTAGCTACATAAAATTTTTCTAAAAACTTAACAAGATCATTAATTACAACCCAATCAGAATTATGTAGCATGCAATCAGCAGAATCAGCAAATGAACCGCAATGTTGGTTAAAAGCTAGTGTAATAGGAATTCTATATTTATAACAAGTTTTTAAAAATTCATACGTAGAATTCCATCTAGTATCAATTTCCTCAGGCATCAAAATCGGTGTAAGTCCATTTTCTTGACATTTAACTTTAAATTCTCTAATTCTCGATCTACGATTATTTCCTTGAATAAAACCAACGGCAAGACGAATTTTTTCAATATAAAGCTCAAAAAACTCAAGACCATCTTTTACAATTAAATTATATATATGACATGCACACTTAATATGAAAAATTTCAGGCAAGGGCGGAGATAGCGTAGATTTTATTTTTGTTATAGCAGTCTTGTTGTTAGAAGCATTATCAAAAGCAATACATAAAATTTTATTTTCTATACCATAGTATCCGGCAATTTTAACAATAGAATCAACAATAAATTGTCCAGTATGTTTACGATCTTCATCATATAAAAAAGCAAGAATACGTTTTTGCATCACGAAATTACTATCCATCCAATGACAAGTAACGGTTAAATAATCATTTTTATTTACAGCACGACCAAGATCAGAAGTTAGGGACAATCTACATTGAATATTTTTTAACAATGTTGATAAATAAAAATAATATTGTGAATGGAGTCTAAAAATATCAGACCGACAAGTAGTTCTAGGAATACCATTAAACATAGGATTATAAATTGCTTGTATATAACGAATAAAAGCATCAGAAGAAGGAAAACTAAAAGGCAAACAACCCACAGCTACCATTTTAGCTATTTCTTCCCTGTCCCTCAATTTATTATACTTTTTCGCTACTTGACCGGTTGTTGGGTCCATTCTAGTTTGCGTTGACCCACCAACATCCCCACCACCTTTTGCAATATTTAACTCTCTTTTGTGATCGTCATCTATATGTCTCATTAACGTACCCGTACCCCCTTGCTTGCCTCCACTTCTATGCTTATATATTTGTTGACAAATATTGCACTGCACCTCAATATCTGATATACGTTCAAAAAATTGCCATGCAATACTAGTTCTTTTACGAGGTTTTGGGGCACTGGGAGGACGGGAAGGGAGATTAACTGATTCAGATCTAACGTTAGCGTCTCCTACTGCGGGTGTTTCAGCAATATTTTCATTATCTTCGTCTAAATTAACTGCATCTACTTCATTTTCTTCTTCTATACCATAATTTTCCTGAGTTTCTACATAATCCATATCATGAGCACCTACACCTATTTCTTCCTCAAAAGGTGTACCAAGCGGTACCGGAGGCGAAGGCACACGGGTATATCTATTACTTGAACTACCTCTACCGCTAGTAATTCGCTTTTTACTACCACTACCACTTCCGGGACAAAAAATTTTAACACCTTTAGCAGCGAGGTTTTTTAATTTATCCATAATATAAATTAAATTAAACTAAAAATATTCAAAATACACAAATATAATAAAATTAAATATTAAACAATTAATACAATAAATAAAAATTAAACGTAAGAGATGGAACGACAATACCAAATTTTGGAAGTATCCGAAGATTGCAACTTTAGAAACTTCCGCTCGTACTTTGTAAACGAAAATTAAAAAATTAAAGTGAACACTTTAAGAAATTAAATATATTGAATATTAGAGAATTGAGAATTGAGAATTGAGATTTGAGAGAGAATGAGATTTGAGAGAGTGAAAAATTGTGTGAAAAATGATTTGAAGTTGTAGGGACGGACTGGCACCCGAAGCCGAGAAGGCCCGGGAGAACCCGTTCAAATACCTGTACTTTCCCTTACATTCACCAAAAATTTGGGCAGCACTTCGTTACATACAGAAGGGTCTAATTCCCTGTATCAGCACAACACGCACAAATATATATATATATAATATAATACTTGGCCGTCGGGGCCACCACATATACAAATATAACATCACTATATAAACTCCCATGACTTGACCCTTCCTTATGTCTACAAAGCCTCTAGGATATACATGACATAACTAGGGTCGGGACAAACCCCCGCCCACACATGACTCCTGTACAATAACAAAACATAAGGAACCGACTCGGAAAGCTCCGAAGCAAACTGGAGCTCACCAACAATAGTTGTATGATCTGGCTCCTATCTATGCTGCGAATGACCTGAAGCACCTGTGCCTGGAACATGAAATGCAGGTCCCCCGTGAGGGACGTCAGTACGAAATATGTACTGAGTATGTAAAGCTGTAAATAATCATATGTAATATAGGGGATCAGGAAAATCAGACGCAAGTGAATAAATCATAATAGAAGTGAACCACACTTCATAAACACTTTTAGGATCATGTACATTATCATTAATCTGAATTGGGTTTGTGAATTCGAACACATTTGTGGAACGGAATACATTCGTTCATTTCATTCTTTACAATTATCATTCGCCATTACCTCCTCCTCCCGAACCTCCAACCACCTAACAGTAATCAATATTGTACCGTATTGTGACCATTAGGCTTCCTCCAGTACATATCAACTGGGATCGACCCATGCTAGGCTTATGCCCCTGGGATACCACCCATAAATACATAAATAGGGATCGACCCATGCTAGGCTTATGCCCCTGGGATACCACCCACTCGTATATCAAGTAACACACATAAGAGATCTTTCCAACAACTTAGTTCAAAAGCTTTTGAGATTATTACATTAGTGTTCATGCCAATATAGTACCTTTGGAACAATGATACATCAATAGGAATCAAGTAATAGACCTTCTATACAATAACGATGTTATAAAGACTCATTGGTACATCAACAATGTGTTTCAGAATCATCAATATCACAACAATGAAATAGGAGCCTTTTGGTATATCAATGAAACATTTTTACACTTTATAGAATGGAAACAACTTCGTTGGTAATGTAGAACAATACATGTTTTTGGACAACCTTGGAATCTTACTTGATGGAACATTGGTGTTTTCATGCCAAAGAACATTGTTAGAGTATGCTTTACATACCTCGTTGTAGATTCGGATACCAATTCAATACAACTTCCCGCCTTTACAAATCACTTATCTACAATGAAATATTTGGCATCTAGTATTAGCAACCCAACACCACAATTCTCTTCCATAATTCCATACAACCACTATTTGCAAAACATTCCAAAAACCAACTTGAACAATAGGTTTATGTGTATATATATATATATATATATAATCATCATTTCAATACCACATCATCCCTTCACAATTCAACATAATCCAACATCACTTCCCAATCATCTTTCAACAACAATCAAATAGCATACTTCTTATGCTCACATGCATATATATATATATATATACATATTCATATAAATAACACCAACATAATTTACATTCTTACCATAAAATGGCCCTTTTGATTTCGAAGTCCTGTTGGAACAAATAAGGGATGCTTCTCGAAGCCCTCGAGACGATGAACACAACTACGGAATCAATTTGAACTTTCCACGGTTGAATCACAAGATAATTGGAGTTGAAATTAGGCTAGAGTTTCCTTATTATCAATAATATGATGATAATTGATGGATATAAGACCAATTATATCTATATAATGACCAATTTTCGTCCAAGAGATGATGGAAAATGACCATATTGCCCTTAAAAATTTAAGTAAATCCGAATCTATCCATGGTGGACTGTTTTGACAGGCTAAAGTAAATCGGCCATAACTCTTTGCTCCGATATCGTATTTGGGTGAAATTGGTATATTTGGATAGATAATTCAAAGGTCTTTCATTTCATATAAAGTAGGCCACACAGTTCATCCTTTACAAGGAGTTATGATCGTTTGAAGTTGACCCTAAAAAACTGTTTTGAGAGGCTGAAGTAAAACGAGTATAACTCCTTACTCAGATGTTGGATTTGGATTAAACCAATTGAATTGGAAAGAAGACTCAAAGATCTTTCTTTTTATAGGTCGCAGACCTCCCAGTTCATTATATTGAGAGAGTTACGATCGTTCAAAGTCAATCCAAAAAACTGGCAGGCCTCAGTAGTTTGAATTTCCTGCACATTTACTGTTCACAATTATCCCGGCCGCCGTTTTATAGTTTCGAACGTGCTCGATTATATCCGAAACTTATCCGTTTTTGGAAATCTTTATAATTTTGGAAAGCTTATTCAATAAACTTCGTATGGAAACATCGACGGGCAAATTCCGATATAAATACAGTCGATTCCTATACACATATAATCAAACTATACACTTGAAACCATCTCAAAATAATCAATACTCATACTTAAACTCATATATACCTTAGGATCAATACTTATACTCCAACACATATAACCATGGCTAATGCACGTAATTAAGTATGGGGTGTTACATCCTTCCCCCCTTAAGGACATTCGTCCTCGAATGTAAATGTAGTTATTTAGCCGAAACAAGTTCGAATTCATAATTGATATTCACGTCATCATATAGATATTATGCATATGTAAAAACTCACTTGTTAGTGTTCCAGTTGCCCTCCTTGCACTTCTTTTTCACCTTTAAACAAATAAGGGTATTTCGATTTTATTGCTTCCTCCGCTTCCCATGTAATCTCTTCCCTTTGTTGATTTCTCCAAAGTACTTTCACCGATGCTACTTCTTTATTTCTCATCTTCTTAACTTGACGATCTAATATAGCAATATCCATCTCCTCATAGGTAAGATCTTCTGTTACTTTCACATCTTCAGTAGAAGTAATAAGGGACGGATCTCCGATGCACTTTCGAAGCATCGATACATGAAATATTGGATGCACTGATGAGAGTTCCTGAGGTAGCTCTAATTCATAAGCAACTTGCCCACATCTTCGAATAATCTTATACGGGCCTATATATCGTGGACTCAACTTTCCTTTCTTGCCAAATCTCATCACCCCTTTCATTGGCGATACCTTCAAAAATACCCAATCGCCTAACGAAAATTCTAGCTCTCTTCTTCTACTATCCGCATATGACTTGTGCCGACTTTGGGCTGTTTTCAACCGTTGCTGAATCACCTTGACTTTTTCTATGGCTTGATACACAAGGTCCGGTCCGAACATAAGAGTTTCACCCGCTTCGAACCATCCTATTGGTGATCTACACTTCCTCCCATATAAAGCTTCATATGGTGCCATTTTGATACTTGAATGATAGCTATTATTGTAGGCAAACTCAATAAGAGGTAAATGATCATCCCAGCTGCCTTTAAAATCTATAACACATGCTCGTAGCATATCTTCAAGTGTTTGAATGGTGCGCTCTGCTTGTCCATCCGTCTGAGGGTGAAAAGCTGTACTCAGATTCACTTGTGTTCCCAAACACCGTTGGAAAGACTTCCAAAAGTTTGCAGTAAATTGAGTTCCCCGATACGATATAATAGAAGTTGGCACTCCATGTAATCGGACTATTTCTTTAACATACAGCTTCGAATATTCTTCAACTGTGTAAGTGGTCTTAACGGGTAAGAAATGTGCGGATTTAGTAAGCCTATCCACAATCACCCATATAGAATCAAATTTCCGAGCTGTATGAGGCAAACCTGTAACAAAATCCATGTTGATCATGTCCCACTTCCAAATTGGAAGATCTATGCATTGCATATAGCCTCCGGGCTTTTGATGTTCCACTTTAACTCGTTGGCAATTTGGACATTCAGCTACAAATTCTGCAATGCTCTTCTTCATGTCATTCCACCAATTCATATCTTTCAAATCTTGATACATTTTGGTTGATCCTGGATGAATGAAATACCTTGAAAAATGTGCCTCTGTCATAATCTTCTTTCTTAGCCCGTCTACATCCGGCACACACAATCGGTTTTGGCACTGAAGTACTTCTTCTCGCGTAAGCTCAAATGCCTTGGTCGCACCACTCTGAACGTTCTCCTTAAGCTGTAATAAAATAGGATCTGCATATTGCTTCTCTTTCACTTCAGCTACTAATAAAGATTCCACAGCATTATGTACGATAAGCTCTTTATTCGGAGTTTCAAGAAGGCGAACTCCCAAACTAGCTAAATGGTGAAGATCTTTAACCATCCCTTGCCTTTCTATAGGCTCCATCATAGCCTTACGACTTAACGCATCAGCTACCATATTTGCTTTCCCTGGATGATACAAGATATCAACATCATAGTCCTTTAATAGTTCAAGCCATCTCCGCTGCCTTAAATTTAGATCCTTCTGATTAAAAATATATTGCAAGCTCTTATGGTCAGTATATATATCAACATGAACCCCATATAAGTAGTGGCGCCATATCTTTAAAGCAAAAATAACTGCTGCCAGCTCAAGATCGTGTGTAGGATAATTTTTCTCATGTGGCCGCAATTGTCTAGAAGCATATGCTATTACCTTACCATGCTGCATCAATACACATCCTAAACCAATTCTGGAAGCATCACAATACATTGTATACCCTTCTGTACCTTCTGGAAGTACCAATACGGGTGTAGAAGTCAACTTATTCTTCAATTCTTGGAAACTCTCCTCACACGCATCATTCCATTGGAATTTGGATGCTTTATGGGTTAGCTTAGTTAAGGGTGCTGAAATAGAAGAAAAGTCTTTAACAAACCTCCTATAATAACCGGCCAACCCGAGAAAACTACGAATCTCCGTAGGCGTTGTGGGCCTTGGCCAGTTCTTCACAGCTTCTATCTTTTGAGCATCAACTTTTATCCCTTCACTAGATACAATATGACCCAAAAATGCCACCGAATATAACCAAAACTCACATTTAGAGAACTTTGCATAAAGCTTACAATCACGAAGAGTCTGCAATATCTGTCGTAAGTGATTGGCATGGTCCTCTTCTGATCTAGAATAAACTAGAATATCATCTATAAAAACTATCACAAATACATCCAGGAATGGCTTAAACACCCTATTCATCAAATCCATAAAAGCTGCAGGTGCATTTGTTAGCCCAAATGACATAACTAGAAACTCATAATGACCATACCTTGTTCGGAAAGCTGTTTTGGGTATATCTTTTTCTTTGACCCTCACTTGGTGGTAACCTGACCTCAAATCAATCTTAGAAAAACACTTGGCGCCCTGTAACTGATCAAATAAATCATCAATTCTTGGGAGAGGATATTTATTCTTAATAGTCACCTTATTTAATTGCCGATAATCAATACACATCCTCAGCGAGCCATCCTTTTTGCGCACAAATAACACTGGTGCTCCCCAGTGGGACATACTAGGCCTTATGAATCCCTTCTCTAGCAAATCTTTCAATTGCTCTTTCAATTCTCGTAATTCTGCTGGGGCCATTCTATACGGAGGAATGGAGATTGGTTGGGTGCCTGGTATTACATCAATACCAAACTCTACTTCTCGTTCAGGAGGCAAACCTGGAAGATCTTCAAGGAATATATCAGGATATTCATTTACCACTGGTACCGTGTGAAGATCTGATGATTCCGATTCCGTATCCTTTACTCTAACTAAATGACATATGTAGCCCTTGGAAATCATTTTTCTCGCTTTGAAATAAGAAATAAATCTACCTCTTGGTGCGCCAATCTTACCTTTCCATTCAATAACTGCTTCATCAGGAAAATGTAAATACATCTTTTTCGTACAACAGTCAATTTTGGCATAACAAGACGCCAACCAATCCATACCCATTATAACATCAAAATCTACCATTTCTAGTTCCACAAGATTGGCCATCGTGTCTCGACCACACACAGTTACTACACAATCTTTATAAACTCTTCTAGCAATAATAGATTCCCCAACCGGGGTAGACACTTCCAACGGTTTATCTAACAATTCGGGGGTCCTTTTGAACTTTCCAGCAACCAAAGGAGTAACATATGATAATGTAGAACCGGGATCAATTAGAGCATATACATCAAATGAAAATATGGACAACGTACCCGTAACCACATCTGGGGAAGCCTCTAGATTCTGTCGATCCGCTAAAGCATAAGTACGATTCTGAGTCCCGCTGGAACTGGCGACTCTTTTTTCATTACTAGTGTGACCCGCAGGTCGTGCACCCCTACCAGAATAAGATACCGGTGACGATGATGCAACAGATGATCCTGAAGGTCGTGCTATGCCACCTGCGCCCCTTCGTGGGCATTCTCTCATTACATGCCCCATCATACCGCACCAATAACAAACATTTGTTCCCATTCGACATACGCCCATATGATGCCTTCCACATTTATTGCATGGCTCTCGAGCAGGTCTCGATTGGCTCATATTCCCTTGCCCATGATAACCCACAGATCGCGAACTATGACCCTCACTTCTTTGCCCAAATTGACTGCCTCTGAACCCCTGATGCTGTGGTGGAGCATTAGCTGCAGAATAAGAAAATAATGGCCTAGGTGGTCTAGCAGAAAATTGAGGTCTAAAACCTCCCTGTGGCGCCATAAACTGCCCTGTAGATCTGGCCCTCTTCGAAGATCCGCTTTCAAATTCCTGTGTTCTTCTTCTTTGCCTCTGATCTTCCATTTTCTGTGCAAATGCTTGGATCCTAGCTATATCCATGTCTTTATTCAGTGCAGCAATAGTACAATCCCTAACCAAATACGAATCCAATCCATTCACATACCGATGAACTCTGTCATCCATAGTAGCTATAACATTAGGAGCATATCTGGACAAGGAATTAAATCGAAGACTATACTCCCTCACACTTGTATTACCCTGCCGAAGATTTAAGAACTGATTCGCACGGGCCTGACGAGTCTCATATGGAAGATAATGATCAATAAATGCCTCTTTGAACTCTTTCCAAGTAGCTGGGGGTGCATCAATGCCCCTTGACCGTTTCCAGTCTTCATACCAATATATAGCCTCACCTTTGAATCTATACGTGGCTAACTCCACTGTCTCTCTGCCCGATACGTGCATCACCTCTAGGGCCCTTTGGATATGATCAATAAAGTCCTGTGGATCTTCGTTAAGATCGGATCCGATAAAAGTAGGCAGATCCATCTTAAGAAAATCTTGCGTCCGAAGACTAGCCGCCCTATCAGTACCGCTAGAACCCGCGGCAAGAATAGCTTGCCCTTGGACTTTCCCAGCAACTATACGAGTCAAAAGTTGCACTGCATTTCTAAGATCTTGATCAACAGCATTAATAGGTGGCTCTGGGGATATAGTTCTCCTCCCCCTTATTTCTTCCGGACTGGGGGAAGTTTCTGATGCATGCTCAGCTGGAGCCTCACTTTGATTAGCTGGTATAGTGGGTGACTTACTAGACCCCTCTCCGGCAGCCACATCTACTTGCTTACCGGTATTTTTGCTTTTGGTAACCGGCATCATTACTATAATAAGAGGAACAAACTGATTCAGTGGTCAACTATGACTTCATATACAATATAAGCTCTATCGCACGATCTAAGACATGAAGAAAAGAAACAATTCTTAAATGTCCATAGCCTCCTGTTTATAGATGTGGTGCACAACACACCGATAAACAAGACTCTACGTAGACACGGCTTTGTAGACTCACTAGGACGAACCTCTCTGATACCACTTTTGTCACGCCCCAAAATCCCATCGGGCCGGACTGGCACCCGAAGCCGAGAAGGCCCGGGAGAACCCGTTCAAATACCTGTACTTTCCCTTACATTCACCAAAAATTTGGGCAGCACTTCGTTACATACAGAAGGGACTAATTCCCTGTATCAGCACAACACGCACAAATATATATATATAATATAATACTTGGCCGTCGGGGCCACCACATATACAAATATAACATCACTATATAAACTCCCATGACTTGACCCTTCCTTATGTCTACAAATCCTCTAGGATATACATGACATAACTAGGGTCGGGACAAACCCCCGCCCACACATGACTCCTGTACAATAACAAAACATAAGGAACCGACTCGGAAAGCTCCGAAGCAAACTGGAGCTCACCAACAATAGTTGTATGATCTGGCTCCTATCTATGCTGCGAATGACCTGAAGCACCTGTGCCTGCAGCATGAAATGCAGGTCCCCCGTGAGGGACGTCAGTACGAAATATGTACTGAGTATGTAAAGCTGTAAATAATCATATGTAATATAGGGGATCAGGAAAATCAGACGCAAGTGAATAAATCATAATAGAAGTGAACCACACTTCATAAACACTTTTAGGATCATGTACATTATCATTAATCTGAATTGGGTTCGTGAATTCGAACACATTTGTGGAACGGTATACATTCGTTCATTTCATTCTTTACAATTATCATTCGCCATTACCTCCTCCTCCCGAACCTCCAACCACCTAACAATAATCAATATTGTACCGTACTGTGACCATTAGGCTTCCTCCAGTACATATCAACTGGGATCGACCCATGCTA
The DNA here is from genome assembly GCA_030864215.1 of Capsicum pubescens. NCBI lineage: Eukaryota > Viridiplantae > Streptophyta > Magnoliopsida > Solanales > Solanaceae > Capsicum > Capsicum pubescens. Next base: position 294,874,811 of record CM061549.1, read on the forward strand.
GGCTTATGCCCCTGGGATACCACCCATAAACACATAAATAGGGATCGACCCATGCTAGGCTTATGCCCCTGGGATACCACCCACACGTATATCAAGTAACACACATAAGAGATCTTTCCAACAACTTAGTTCAAAAGCTTTTGAGATTATTACATTAGTGTTCATGCCAATATAGTACCTTTGGAACAATGATACATCAATAGGAATCAAGTAATAGACCTTCTATACAATAACGATGTTATAAAGACTCATTGGTACATCAACAATGTGTTTCAGAATCATCAATATCACAACAATGAAATAGGAGCCTTTTGGTATATCAATGAAACATTTTTACACTTTATAGAATGGAAACAACTTCGTTGGTAATGTAGAACAATACATGTTTTTGGACAACCTTGGAATCTTACTTGATGGAACATTGGTGTTTTCATGCCAAAGAACATTGTTAGAGTATGCTTTACATACCTCGTTGTAGATTCGGATACCAATTCAATACAACTTCCCGCCTTTACAAATCACTTATCTACAATGAAATATTTGGCATCTAGTATTAGCAACCCAACACCACAATTCTCTTCCATAATTCCATACAACCACTATTTGCAAAACATTCCAAAAACCAACTTGAACAATAGGTTTATGTGTATATATATATATATATATATATATATATAATCATTTCAATACCACATCATCCCTTCACAATTCAACATAATCCAACATCATTTCCCAATCATCTTTCAACAACAATCAAATAGCATACTTCTTATGCTCACATGCATATATATATATATATATATATATACATATTCATATAAATAACACCAACATAATTTACATTCTTACCATAAAATGGCCCTTTTGATTTCGAAGTCCTGTTGGAACAAATAAGGGATGCTTCTCGAAGCCCTCGAGACGATGAACACAACTACGGAATCAATTTGAACTTTCCACGGTTGAATCACAAGATAATTGGAGTTGAAATTAGGCTAGGGTTTCCTTATTCTCAATAATATGATGATAATTGATGGATATAAGACCAATCATATCTATATAATGACCAATTTTAGTCCAAGAGATGATGGAAAATGACCATATTGCCCTTAAAAATTTAAGTAAATCCGAATCTGTCCATGGTGGACTGTTTTGACAGGCTAAAGTAAATCGGCCATAACTCTTTGATCCGATATCGGATTTGGGTGAAATTGGTATATTTGGATAGATAATTCAAAGGGCTTTCATTTAATATAAAGTAGTCCACCCAGTTCATCCTTTACAAGATGTTATGATCGTTTGAAGTTGACCCTAAAAAACTGTTTTGAGAGGCTGAAGTAAAACGAGTATAACTCCTTACTCAGATGTTGGATTTGGATGAAACCAATTGCATTGGAAAGAAGACTAAAAGATCTTTCTTTTGATAGGTCGAAGACCTCCCAGTTCATTATATTGAGAGAGTAACGATCGTTCAAAGTCGACCCAAAAAACTGGCAGGCCTCAGTAGTTTGAATTTCATGCACATTTACTGTTCACAATTATCCCGGCCGCCGTTTTATAGTTTCGAACGTGCTCGATTATATCCGAAACTTATCCGTTTTTGGAAATCTTTATATCGTTGGAAAGCTTATTCAATAAACTTCGTATGGAAACATCGACGGGCAAATTCCGATATAAATACAGTCGATTCCTATACACATATAATCAAACTATACACTTGAAACCATCTCAAAATAATCAATACTCATACTTAAACTCATATATACCTTAGGATCAATACTTATACTCCAACACATATAACCATGGCTAATGCACGTAATTAAGTATGGGGTGTTACACTTACTTTAGGTTTTGCTTTCCATGTACACCTATAAATATTTCAACTAAGGCTTATAGATATATATTACTTACTACTACGTGTGAGTGAGTGAGGTCTAGGTTTTGGATCAATCAATTGTATGTTGTTATGGCGAAAAATCAAATTAAAGCAGAGATAGATTTGAGAAGAATGGACGAGCAACTTGATAAGCATTTGGCTCTAATTTTTGGCGAAAATAATAAAAAAGAGTTTGAAGAGTGCGAAGTCACGAAGGTCGTTGAAGAATGGGAATTGGATCCCAGGAAGCTTAAAATCAACAAGTTTATTGCTGAAGGGGCGTACGGATCGGTTTATAAGGGTGTGTATGACGGAAAACAGGCTGCGGTTAAAATACTTGATCTGAGCGATGAAAAGAGAAGGGCAACTCTAACAAAGGCTTTCGCACAAGAAGTTTCTATATGGCACAAGCTTGATCACCCGAAGTATCTACGAGCGGTAGACGATGGAAGTGGAATTTTGTCGCGAGAAATTGTCATCCCCAACCCGACATGACCTTGAAGCTTCCTTGGTGCGTAATTCTTAGAACTTCATCGTACGTAGTGATTGTACAATCAGGGCCTCCCTATAAAAGTTATTCCGGTATAACAATATTTTCTATAATGGCCAAGATTTCATTTTTTGAATCAATTTCATGTTATGTTATACAATCTATAACAATATCTTGTTATATATGGAAGCAAAAAAAAATGTAGAGAAACAACATCATTATTGAAAAATTTGATGTTATCTTCTTTTGGAGTTAATCCTTTTAAGAATTATTTCCACAAATTTTGAACCAGATCATATTGTAGACTTTGCTATTTGTCTTTCCTCGTCTGTCAAAATTCTAGTCAATATAATGATGAATTAATTGACGTAAGAATTTGACTTAATTAATAAGCTTAGATAATATTTTTGATGCTCTTATAATTAGGACTCTTCCACAAATTAACTTATTAAAATTGATTAATTTGAGCTTAATTTTGCCATGAATCTCTAATAAATTCTAACATTATCAAATCATTTAATTATTACGATTATAAAACTAGTAAAGATCTTTAACACAATCGATATACCTGACTTAAATCCTTAAAGATAACCAACACTAATATTATTAACGGACTTTAGAATGGAGAAAATAAAACATTGATATTTATTCATATTTACTAGTATATCATTTTCAGTACACATAACATGACATGCAACTCCAAATAAAAAACGTACGTAGTTTTTATTAAGGATTAAATTATAAAAAGTGGATGCATGGAGTAGTTTAACCTAAAGTTGTTTATATTATGACGTTCCTCGTTCAAGGGACATTGATTTCATTTCCCGTGGCCTCCATCACCATGATGACCACCTCCGTGGCCTCCACCGCCGTGACCACCACCTCCGTGGCCTCCACCACCATGATGGCCGCCACCTCCATGGCCCCCACCGCCATGGCCGCCACCTCTGTGACCGCCGCCGCCATGATGGCCGCCACCATGGCCTTGCTTTTCAACATTTAGTTGGCCTTCATTTGCTGCCACAAATAATACATGACGATATTTAATTGGATATAACATTTAACAATGTATTGATCCTTTTAACATATTGATTTTATTATTTTTGAATTGTAGAAATTAAAGCCAGCTTGTTGGATTCTGTTCAAAATTTTCAACGAATATCCTTAGTTGGGGATCAAATGTGTGTGATGAGTTTTTATGATCATCTCAGTATGTCATTAAGAATAAAATGAGAAGTTTAACTCTAAAAGTCTTCAAATATTTTTTTAACTATATTTTTGTAAAACTCTATATTATATTTCTTGTCATTGCATGAACTATATACACTAATTATGAAAAACAAGTAATCCATATGTTCAAGAAAATTAAAGGCCTAATACATAAACATTCCCTTTAAATTGACATCAAATCATATCTATGACCTTCAATTTTAGGTGTGCATAAGTAGACACTTAAACTTATATAAAGTTGAACAAATAAACACACACGTCCTATGTGGCACAATACACGTAGAAAGTCATGTAGGACAAGAATTGACCACGTTTCTACTTGTTCAATTTTATATAAGTTAAAGTGCCTATTTGTACACACACGTTGAAGGTCATAAATGTGATCTGAAATTAAGTTAAAGGACATGTTTATGTATTGAGCCAAAATTAAATATTCTATAATTACCTTTAGTCTCATCAACTAGTAGAGCAGAAGCAAGAAAAAGTGAAGCACATAAAAGTGCTAGCAGAATAATTAGGTTATTATTGAACTTCATATCTTCTTTCACTATCCATCAAACAAAGATTTTTCACAATATAATGAGATTGGCTTTCAACTTAGCCTCTATTTATACCCAAAAAAATCCCACTACAAGACATAAATTTTTATGCATTCTTGGAGAAGATAATCTTGGCTATAAAATCTATTCCTGACATTTCATTTTATGTATATTATAGTTTGATATTTAGACACGAAATTTAAGAAAATAATAAATATTTTTAATCATCTAAATTTAAATTAAACAGTGATGAATCCAGGATTTAGGGATCGTGCTTGATGTAGAGACCGCGTGTAACTTCACTCAAACTCCACACTAGTATGATATTGTCCTCTTTGGACCAAACCCTCACGGATTTGTTTTTGGGCACCTCCCAAAAGGTCCCATATTAGTGGAGTTGGGTGAGACTCTTAAATATTTTCCGATGTGGGATTGCGTTGCTTCCCAACACTTGAAAGGTTCAAACACGTATACTGATGACCGACCAAAGCTTTAAGGTTCTGCTTGAAAATTAATGCACCTTAGCTTTAAGGTTCTTGATTTACTAGGTGTTTTTTTTCGTTTTATATCAATTTTCATACAGTTTTTATAAAATTATACCTAGTCTGTCTCGAATTTAATGAGTATCGGAGTATGAAAAAATGGTCATATATAGGTCCGTTTCTGAAATTAAAAACGTGCATACTATGTAAAAATACCGCTGAACATTATTTTCTTCAATATATGATCGTGTGTAATATAAAAAATAATGAATTTCTACATATAAAAAGAAATATGCAAATTATGATTAAAAATGTAAGTAAGACACACTAACGTCCTGTCGAAATTCAACTCATTTGTGAGAGGTTCTCGATGGATTAAGACAACCACTAAAAAATTATCTCTTCCGTAACTTTTTTGAGGGATTATCCGTCCAATAACCCTTAATGGCGAGCTAAATTATAATAAAATAATAAAAAAAATATTAATAATGACGTATAAATTAAAACGATAAAAAACATAAATTTGAAAACTCTCTAATTATAAAATGTGATTCTGATAAAACATGTAAGCTTAGACTCAGAGCTACGTGGTGCATTTGAATGCTCCTTAACGTGGAATTTGAGATTATGATGATGCTTACAAAGAAAATATTTTGCCAATATCTTCATATAGTCAATCTTGGACTTATTTTTGGTTAATTATTTTCAACATATCGAAGCATAGAAGCGGCAAAGTCAGAAATTCTAGTAAAATCTGACTTTTTAAAAATACAAAATGATGTTATGCTTTGAAAATTAAATTTGTGACTTAAAATAATGTGAATGCACCCATGGTCATTTTAGGACCCAATACATTTCTTGCCTTTTAATTCATATATAACACCTTTTCTTTGTCGGTCCTAACATATAGCAATTTTTTTTATATTCAGTATTGAAAAAATAATAAATATATATATCTTAATTTATTATATTTATATAAATTTTTATCTTTATAATGTAATTATAAATTTTTTAATTAATTATGTATTTTCGTTGGATGTCTCAAGAAGCTAATTATGTATCTCGACAGATTCAAATTTGAAATAAATTGTATCTGACGCTAATTATGTGTCTTTGCAGAAAAAAAATCTATCTTCGTTAGATGTATCGAGAGCTAATTATGTATCTCAACAGACTCAAAATTGAAATTTTCAACAATTTTGTAAAATATCGAAATTTTCTGTAATTAAACTCCAAACTCTGGAAAGTTATGTTATTTATTAGATTTTTTTAATTTAATTTATGCGATTTGAAAGTGAGATATTCAGAAAACTCTATTTTCTGTCTTAAGAGCGTGACTCAAAAGAGAAAAGAAGAGGAGGAACAAGCTAAGGACAACAAAATAATCTGCTATATATTTAAATTTTGAGAGTTAAATAAATTATTTTTGATAGCAAGATTTTTATGGAAAACACCAAAAAGTATAAGTTTAGTATTCTCTTAGAAAATATTACAAGAAGAAAACGCACGTAAAATTCTTTTGTTAATGTTAATCATATACAATATATGAAAACAACAAATAAACAAATCAGGTTACAAAACTATGCAAGTTTAAGGAAATTCAATACAATTCATATTCGGTTCAAAAAATAACTTAAATGTTATAATAAAATATTATTATCTCTTAATTCTCTTGAAGTCAATATAATCATGAGTAAATATATTAAAAGAACTTGGTATATTCTTTCAAACCATAAAAATTAGTTTAGGAGGTTAAGAAGATAAACAAACAACAGAAACATTCCATATGCTTTTGCAACCACATTCCACCTAATCATTTGAATCTTTCAACATAACTCAATCTGAATTAACAACAATTTCCACTTCTTGTTTAATTTCCTCGAGAGAAAAAAACAAAAAATCTTTCAAATCAACGATAATTGAGTGTACGCAGTTCGTACAACTTCTTCAGAGGTGAGGTAGAGTTGTTTTTTTTTTCGATAGATCTTCTGCTCAAGAAAAATACAGTTTAACAAAAGAATCTTCCAAAATACTTATACAAAAGAGATTGTTTTCGATAGACCTTTGACTCAAAACAAACACAGCTTAGCAAAAGAAGCTTCCAAATCACTTGTACAAAATAGCGGGCAGATATATAAAATATGTATAACCAAGCACAAGGTAATTACATTGTCCTTGTCAAGCATTAGCCCTAGTTTTGCAGGTCGTAGCCTATTTCGAATTCCATCTCTACCACAACCTAAATTATTGCCACAATTTACCCAACATCTCAAACGTGCCAACTACATTGCCATCTTTGCCAACAATTCCACTACTATACCAAAATTGTCATTACAAGATTTTCATCGAAGGAGATCCATCATTTATTATAATATACATTTATAAAAATATTGAACTTTTCCGGCGAAGAAGTTCATCGCCGAGGGACTAGGGTTACATCACTCTTAATAAATTCATGTTTATTGTAACTCTTTTATGGGGTATATATATGACCATGTTTGTTCTTAGAGAGCTTTATGTATTTTTTGGATTTTGGTTGGTGTTTGAAGATATTTTTTAATTTGTACCTTATTATTAAGCTTGGAATGTTTTGTCTTGTTCGATTAACTTTGTAATATTTGGGTGATGTACATTGTGCCATATAGATTTTTTTTACGTGAAAGACTTTGTTAATATAGCTCTCTCTTTTTGTTGCTCAAATCAAGTATCGCGATGTGTAGCCTCATATCTATCTTTCAAACTTTCTTGCTGCACATTAGAATTTCAAAGGTTGGTTTCTTGTTTGTGTATTTGTTCTCTCGTATCTATCAACTTCTCCAAGTTCTTGTCAATTGATTTGGTTTTTGAGGATGACATTAACGCTTTAGTAGCAAACTAGCTTGAATCACTGTTGAATGAAGAAGTAACAAAGTTAATAAGAATCTAAATTAAAATATCGAACATAATAAAAGTAGCTCTTTAACGATGATAAATAACACTCTCTTTTAACACTACATTGACGTAACAAATATATTCAATGCAAAATACAATAAGCCAAAAACAGAGTTATAATTGTAAATTGACGTACATGAAAGGGTAAGGAATTAAAATTTTTTTAGAAGAGTAACATTATTGTAAGTCAAGAAAAATAATAATTAAAGAACTAACTCAAAGTGGAAAAAAACATACGTTAATATCGAAGAAGCCTAACTCAATTTGCTATATGCATGTAATGTAATTCTCCATTGTTTATATAGACACTAATTTCTTAGTTTTTTCCTTATTTTACTAGTGCCAATTAATGTAAACATTATACTAAAAATAAGAATTACCATATTTGGGGTGGTAGGGGGGGGGGAGGGAGGGGGGGCTTTAGCATATGAAAGAAAAACGTCAGGAGACTTTGAATTTAGGAAGATTCAACTTTAAGGAGCAAAAATTAAGTTGAGAGTAAAAAGGAAAATTTGAATTTATAATTGTATAAATAAATATCATTTTAATTAATTATATCAATATAAATGCCTTAACATAAAATATACGATTTCTTGATCTCTCTCAACATATGTTATTATTTTCTTATATTTCATTACAAATTATCTTTTTCTTTGTCCACTCTTTTCTTGGTTTTGATTTTTCCTAAAATTTCAAGTGCTTTCTAGTCTAAGAAATGGTAATTCTCATTTTTAGTAATATTTTCAATTATGCACGGCTAAAACGTGCTATGCATGATGCTTTATCTCCGTACAAAATTGTGGGTAGATTATCATATTTCACACCACATTTTTTTTGAATGAAATGTATAATGGACCTCAACCATACACATTCTCGGCTTGCTTCATGAATAGCTATTATCTCAGCATGATTCAATGAAGTGGCTACGATAGACTACTTTGTATATCTCCAAGATATGGCAGTTCCACCGCATATTAACACATAGTCTATTTGAGACCGAGCTTTATGTGGGTCAGATAAGTACCCAACATCAGCATGATCAATAAGATCGGGACTGCAATCTTTAGAATAAAACAAGCTCATGTGTTTTATCCCATTTTGATGTCTCATAGTAGGAGCAGAAATATACCTTGCTAACAAATTGACTGAAAGGCTATAGGCTTTGTAGTATTTGCAAGGTACACGAGTGCATCAATTGCACTAAGATATGGTACTTCATAACCAATCCAATTCGATATATTTTGAATTTCAAAAAATAGTCTATTGCTTTGAAAACTCTCCAAGAGTTCCAATGATGTTCAAGCAATAAGCTTATACAATATAAGGATTATAAATAAGTTTCCCAGAAACTTTTATATGCTTCAAGCAGTTTGAATCCTAAAAAGTTTTCACCTAAGTTTTGTCAAGTGACAATATTCAACATTTCATAAGTGACATCTTCAAGTGTCTGGACTGCAAATCAAATAAGTTTTACGCTTACCAAAATGCATCCTTTCATGTCACTTGATAAATGTTTCTACGTCAGCATGCTTAAATAAACGTAGAATTCAGATCCTCGTAATCTTTCACAATATTGCGCCAATATTGTGTCAAAGATATTGATGATATATCATTTTGTATCGGTTCACAATGCGACATAACATTTTGAGATCTCATCACTTCATTATTTTCAGGTACATGAACCTCTCATAAGGTTTCATGAAGTGGTATGTCGTAGGCTATTCAAGAGCTCATTGCCTTCTTATTATGATTATTTGCGCCATATTTTTCAAGGACTATTTTATTTGGAACCGATCAGTCTACCACGCTTCACACATGCATAGACTTTGTCTTTTAGGAACACAAAATAAGAGTACTTGCGCTTAATATGAGATGCTTTCATCATTTGACTTGTATTATCTTTTGGATGAGGATATGGTGATAATTCCTAACATATTTTATAGAGCTTATAATCTCCCCTTATGTTAGGAAAACTAACATACATCCTCTACTTCTTTGAGAAACCCATCGTTGTGCATTATGGTATATTCATTAATCGTATACCACACATCAAAATTATTAGATGGAATAATTGGTTCCCGACCTTGAACCAATTGGGAGGGAAGAAATTGTAACACCCCGCATTTCGGACGAGAACGAAAATCGTCATTTCCTTCACGTAAAGGTTCCAAAAGCCATAAATCCAATGCAAGTTTAGTGTGTTAATAAATTATGTAGTGTTTAAACCTATTTGAGCATGAATTGAGATCATAGAGGTCCCCAAGCTCAAGGACAAGTTGAAAGTTTTCCTATCGTTCAAATTTTAGTGAGCGTTGAAACTTAGGTCAACTTCAATTGACCATTACTCTTTGTATATATTGACTTAGAGTGCCTAATATATATCAAATGAAAGGTATTCAAATTATCTTTCTAACTATACCAATTTCACAAAAATACGACACCTGAGGAAGAAGTTATGGCTTTGCAAAGTGAAGTGTGTCGTGCAGCATAAGGTGTGCGACGCACACCCTAACTTATGCCATAAGGTGTGCGACGCACAACCTAATGTATGCGATAAAGAGTGCGCCGCACAACCTATATTATGCGATAGGGTGTGCGCCGCATATATTATTACTCAAGTGACTTAAACACTCCGTTTTTGGGATAAAATGGTTCTTTTTCCACCCTTATTTAGCCATAAACACGAAATTCAGTTCCCAAATACCCCAAAATACACCTTCATTCATCAAAATTGCTCAAGAACTCTCCTTAGGGTTTCAAAATAAAAACCCAACCAACTCAAGATTCAACCGTGGATTTTTGAAACTAATTGCATATTTGGAATCCTCAGAACGTAGGCTTCAAGAAGAACCTATCATCTTCGCATATACAGGTACGTGGGGTTATCTTAAAAATCTCATGAGCTTAAAAATTCATGTTTTAAAAATGGGGGTTTTGAAATTATGAATATAATCCCGTTTTAAACGTTTTATGATATTGATTTGGTCTTTAGGCCTATTCCCGAAGTGGTTTGATATATGATATATGTATATGCATGTATTTCGAAAAGATGTTAACTTGAGAGCATGAATTATATGAAATCTCTCTCTTTATATGATCTCGTTTTAAATTCTCATATGATGTGAAATGTTTGAAATCATCTTGACAAGCGTGACATGAAATATTTTGAAAATGGTCATGGTTTTGGCTTGCAATGAGAGGGTTGTTATGTTGAAATATGATGAATATAATGGTTGCATGAAAGAATGATGTGATATTGATGGCTTGCAAGTCGGGTCTGACGATACCCTATAGAATAATATATGTGATTGAATTAAATGGAGTTTGATGCATTGATTTTACATGAGATAGGTGGATGCCCGAAGAAGGCATTTGAGTGTAAGGGATCATTGCTGGAAACCATGTTTGCCGACATGGGGGTTTGGTACCAGGCTAAGTGATCTTGTGTACTTGACTTTATGTCATTCCCAAATTGGGACTATGGTTAGGAGCCCAGGCTAAGTGATCTTGGGCACTACTATACTTTATTGGGTCGAGACACCCTGCTGTGTGATCTTGTGTGTCTTCCCCTCACTTATAATCTAATCTCGGCGGCAACCGAGATTTGATAGTTGGTGTAAATGTTATATGTAGGGTATTCCACCTAGCTCAGTTGCATTACATTGTTGTTGAAAACTATTACATTATGCCCATGTGTTTTCAAATGATTTTATATGAAACTTCTTTATAATGGCTCTCACCTATATTTGGAAAAAAATATTATATTAGTTTTTTCTCTGTGTACCAGTACTTTTGTATTGACCCCCTTCCCTCTCAGGTTTGGAGGCACAGTTTAGGGGTCCAGATAACCAGTAGATCTCTTTCGACAGATTTGCAGAATCAAGTGGTGAGCCTTCTATATTTTGGAAGGCCTGATGTCTGTCAGTTCATTTATCATTTAGTAGTTTTGGGTCTACTGGGGGCCTTGTCCCAGTTTTCAGATAGTAATTTGTTTTAGTCTTGTATTAAAGATTTTGCAGACGGTTGTTTAGATGTCGATAGATGTTGTGGGACATTATTTCCGCTTTGTTGATTTCATTTGATTTATGACCATGTTTTCCATAATATTGTGTATCTTCCGCATATCTTATTATCATATGAATTATGTGCATGATTACCAGATAGATAGGGGTGTTTCATGCCTTCATGGTTCAGAATACTCATCACGGACAGGGCACCGGTTCGGGTCGTGACAAACTTGGTATCAAAGCATGGTTCACGGTCTCAGGGTATTTGTGAAATCGCGTCGGGTAGAGTCTTGTTTATGGGTGTGTAGCGCGCCACACTTATAAGTAGAAGGCTACTAGGCGTTTAGGAATGTCTCTCTTTCTTCATGTTCTAGTTCGTGCAATAGAGTCAGAATGTTCCTCTTTTATACTCTAATTCGTGCTATGGTGTCGCCTATACGAAAGTAAACAAAGTCATCCCAAATTATTTTCTTACTCTAATGCCCTCAGATATGTCTCATTATTGAGGTGATTCAGGTGCAGAAGTTTAGAATCTAAATGGTATGGTCCTTTCTGATTGAACCATATAAGAGTAAAAATTTGTTCAAGGACTTGAGAAGAGTCCGTTAGTGCTTCAATGTGTATTGATTCTGATGTAAACATTGATCCTGATGGAATCGTGCTTTTCAGCTTGAGCTATTAATTGCATTTAGTTCCCTTCAAATTTATGTTACAAATGTCTTGCTTAAGGGGGGATGATGTTAATTAGAATGTTGGAACTGTATTTTCACCCGAATAGTAGTATGCGTTAAAGTGTTGTTGTCATGACCTATTGGTAGTGAAATTAGACCAAGAAGTTGGCGATGTGAAGTCACAAAGTTAGAAGTTAGAGCGAGGGTGACTTTTGTTTAAATGAATATTTTAGTTGAATAACCGATGTTCGAGAATGATTTACCCCTTATGATGATAGACTAATGTGGTAACTAGTAGCATGTGTGGATGGTATGGTAGTTCGTGGATGAAGTTTTTGACTCTAATTTTATTTATACAGAGTATGATGTGTATTCTTAGTTCATTGGATATTGCATATTAAATTTCTATCTCATGTAATCTTGTCATCAAGGTGTTGTTGAAAAAAATAAAGTCTAGTGAAGCCGTGTGGGGATCTTTCGATTCACTAGCATAGTTGACTTGTCATTCATCTCATTTTCTTGTTTAAAATACAAAATCAAAGTCTAGTGAAGCCGTGTGAGGCCTATTTTGATTCACTAGCAACTTGTTGTCCAACTTGTTGTTCTTGTGTTGGTTTAATATATATATATATAGCTGAATCTGTTTGCATGAGATTGAGTTGGTAAAGAGGTGATTCGTCCTTGTGTGTTAGTTTAGTAGAAGGTAGAGAAGGAGTTGTTAGTTAGGGTGATTTGTCGGTTGCTTGACAGTAAGTTGTAAGTATAGACTCATGGTTGTTTGTGGAATTTGAAGGTAGTCTAAATGTATGTTTGGGTAAGTAAGTATGAGGTGAGAAATCCGTACAAGTAGAAAAGATTGTATGGGGTTATAATATAAGATTAAGGTTGATCATGTCTATTATGTAACTTTACCCCTTGACCTTCTTTTCGTTGGTAATTGTAAACTAGTACTACTTGTGAGAAGGTATGTAGTGATTTTTGAGGTGTTTGTATATTATGTCCCAAATTTTATGGACTAGCATATTATGTTGCATTTTTCAGTAGTGATAGATGATTGGTACAAGACTATATGCTTGAATTTAATGTAGAATGTGGTGGTAAAAATAGTGGCATGAGATTATTGATGTATGTTTTGTGGGAAAAAAATTAGTAGGCTTGATGTGTTAAAATAGTACGTGCTAATGAGTTATGATAAGGAAGACCGTAAGGTCAAGATCAATTATTTGTTGTTTGGAAGTTCTAGTGTAATAGTGTTTCTTGATGTCTATTTCATGGTATCCAAGTGAGAATCATGCGTACGGTTGGGTTGTAAAATCATGTTTAGCACTAGACATTAAGTTTTGAACAATTGATGTCCATGAAGGTGGATGCGATGATTTCTTGGTTAATGATACCAGTTTTATAGAAGTAATCTAATAGGCTTGAACGGTGTAAGCAAGAGCTTAGGTTTATTTGATTCGTAGTGAAGTATGATGTTGCATATATAATGTAGAAGTATGCCCAAGGTGATCTGAGGTTGCGGTATTTTCTAAGACTATTACACGTTTTGTGTGACGAGTGGTACCGTTGAGTTTCTAGGTGGAGAAAGACTAGTTAGATGGTATATGGTGTTCTAAATAGCCAAGTTAAGGAGTTTTGATTGATAGTGTTGAGCCTTTTTATATGATCTTGATTCTCATAGTAGAGAGATGCAAGTTTGGAGTCGCGATATTGGTAGGCTATGTCGGAAGTAGTATGATTCATTGAAGGCTTGGTGATATCCATGTTGAGTGCTAGATTCTAAGTTTGAGTTTTTGAAGGTTGAACTAATAGAAATAAGAGTTAAAGCACTAGAGGGTGTGCACTCCGACTATGGGGATACCCATGAAGACCTGAAGTTAGTAAGTGTGCAAGTATTATATGATGACTACTGGGTCTATAGAATGATAAAGTATATCTCAGAAGGTAGTATTAATAGTGAGTTTTCCACTTTCAGGTGTATTCATTCGAGTTAAGTTCCATGATATGCGTGTATAGTAGTTTTCCAGACCCCAGAGTGCAGTGAGTGTACTTCAGTTTAGAGTCTAGTACGGGATCTCCCAAACTTAATATGTTGGCTTGAAGCTAAGAGGGAGATGATAGAACGAATAACCAAGTCAGGCTTTCAGATTCTAGTAGTGATATCAGTATGACATAGAACATCAGAAGGGAAGAGTGAGGCTCAACCCATTTCGGTCTCAGTATTTTTCAGTTATCCTAATACCTACTCATACCTCACATTTCAGTTCCATGATCATAGTTCATGTTCATGTATATGATAGAAAATCACGTGCTATTCCAGATTCCTAAATGAGGAACTTCAGTTCATTCAGCCGTCGAAATCACATTCCATATGTTATGAACTCTAAATTGAGGTCATACAGCTCATGACTCATGTATTCATGCTTTATAGTGTGCTCAGTTCCCATAATTCATGCTATACTCTTTACGATAGGTGGAATATAGTTCATAGCCATGTATACCCCAATTCAGATTTTTGTTTCTTTGATAAATACCGGATGTTGATTTGCTATTCCCCAGGCCTCAGTTAAGTTTCAAGTTTCATATAACATCTTTCCATGCTTCAAGATCTTATGTTCTAATCTTTAGTGACTCCTCTTTATGTGATGGTAGTGGTGATGAGTAAATGTTTCTAGTTAGTGGAAGATCATAATATGCTTATTTTAGATAAGGCCATAAGTGAGAAGTAAGGTTGGGGCCAAGTCTTTGATGTATGTGATGGTTAGCTGAAAGGTGTGTGTGTGTATGTTCTTGGGGTAGAGTGTGGGAGCTATATCGATAGATGGTTAGTAAAATATGTGAAGTGTGTCTTTATGAGTGTTTACTTTGAAGTTCATATGTGGTTATAGAGATAGGCTTGAATGACATGTTGGAATTTTTGTTAAGGAACGCTATATGCGCTAGCGACTTCGTAGTAATAGTTCAGAGTTAGCCATTGAAGTGGTAAGGCATGATAGGCTTAGGGAGTGATCTTTTAAGAGATATCGAAGGTGGAATCTTATGGTTTAGACTTGTATCGTGGAGTGGCATGTAGTATTTTGCGAGTTGGAGTTAGGCCTGATCACGGTGAAGAGGATTTAAGTTACTATAGACATTAGTAGAAAGATTTATAAATGCAAATACAAGAACAAATAAGTTGGATCGAGTGAATGTGGTATCTACGGGTAATAGTACAGTTAAGGAAGTATTCGAGGAGTGTGATAATCTTTAATGTAAGAAGTCGCATTGACAAAGGCCTGGAAATTCTATCCTAATTTATGAGTTATATGTCTATATTCCAGACTGCAGAGTAGTGTAAATATTGTGATTTCCCTCAGTTGGACGTCTTATGTAATCCATACCCAAGATTTGTTGTTTCCTATTACTGCTAGAACTTCTTTAGAGAGAGTGTTGAAGAGATACTCCAGTTGAGTATAAGTGTTTGGTATAATTGAGTCTGTAATTCAGTTTAACAGTCGGGCAGACAAGTTACTATGGTTTTTCCATCTTTTCACCCAGTCCTACTATCCGAAGTCTCATGCGTACGGCCATTCCCAAGAGATAATCTATTTCTTCCATATAAATTGTGAGTTCAGTTCATTCCAAGCATCATGTTTCAGATTCAGCTATCTATTCATGACTCGGTGTATAAGAGTTCAGCGTATAATCTCAAAAGTTTTCAAGTATTTCAGCTCAGATAGTGTAATACCCTTGTACGATCTAAGTCTTGATGTCTTATGATTCGTACTTGCATAAGTTATCACTTCCTAATTTCAATATGTATGATTGGATCATGAATATTTCAAGGGAATCCTAAATTTTCAGCACGAATCAGCTTCTTGAAGCAAGAAAAGTCAAGTCAGCTCAGAATTCAGTTTCATTATAGAAGTTTAAATATTTCAGATCAGTTATGTACTTTCTTAGAAGGAACATCATGTCCGCGTTATTCCATTCCTTTAAGCTTCAACAAGTTCCTACCCATCATTCGGGGACGAATGATCCCAAGGGGGGAGATAACGTAACACCTCGCATTTCGGACGAGAACAAAAATTGTCATTTCCTTCATGAATGTAAAATGTAGGTTGACCATGAATGCACATGTGAATCTTAATGATGCATTTTTTCAACATATCACATGATAGGTGAACGGGCCCTTATTCACTTTTTATAATTTTCAGATTTAAAAGGATCCAAGCCCAATATTAGTTGGTCCAACCAACTTGTCATGAGAACAAACGACATAAATAATTCTGGAAAAACTTCTAGTTCTTCAATACATGCACATCTTCGAGATGTCACAATCGTTCATATAAATTTATGAACTTTTATTCTAGTAAACTCCAAGTTTACCATGACATGTACTTTTTCTTTAGTAAATTTCAGATTTACTATTACATGAATAAATTTCAGATTTACTACTTCAGAAGTAGATTTCAAAATTATTCAACCTGTTCCGGAGGTGAGTTGTGATACAATCACAATCAAGTGCACGTTTGCATTAATAAGTTTTTCATTCCCCAGGAATGGAATATAATCGTGCCTTAAGTCTATCAAATTATGATAGCTTATAACCTCTTTCAAGAATTTGCTACTTCAGAAGCAAATCGAGGCATACATATAATGTAGAGAATTTTTCTCTAGCATATCTTATAATCATATAAGCGTGTGAAAATATCATCACTTTTGATGATCATTAACATATTGTCCCTCCACGCATATATTCATGCATTCAATCACTTGTTTTCTTTCAGACATATTATGCACTGCTACCACATACACTTCAAGAATGAAGTAAGTTGTCATATTTCAGACTTATCATATATTGCTACCACATTCACTTCATGGAATGGAGCATATTCAATGGGTCGAATTTCATGACTTTTCATCAAATACCCATTATTTTGTCTTATCCATCATAGTATCATCAATATGGTGTATTGAGATTCAAACTCAACATCTTATCCGTATAAAGGTGTCTTAGGCATGGATCGATGGGACTTGAACCCAACATATTATCATCCTTTTTGATAATATTGTTCTTGAGAAATAAATTTAAAATATAAATGGTTCCAAACCATTTATTTTTCCTCAAATCCAATAATAATTATATTAGTAGTAGCAAAAGAAAGATAACATAAAGAATTACTAACCTTGAAATCCTTCAGATTTATAATCTCACCTTGTTTGGCAGAGTCTCGTGCTGATTTACTAGTAAAAGATTTTCTCCATCTATGGAGTCTATGCATATATTAATTTTTTTTTTCTTTTTAAACTTTTTTAACATAAGCGAAAGTTAGGATTAGAAATGTCAATACGGGTCGGCCCAGCCCATTCGGGCTAGCCCACACGGGCTAGCCCACACGGGCTTTGAGTTTGATGGGTCAGGCTGGGCTGGCTCATAAAAATGATGGTACAAAAAACACCTAGCCCACACCATTACTCTGTGGGCAGGACTTTTAAAAAAATAATATTTTATAATTTAATTTTAGAATATTAATAAACATAAATATTATCAGACAATATTACATAGTGTTAATACTTGTTAATCAAGTCTCCAACTGTAACGACCCATTTCGTTGTTACTAAATTATGTTTAATAAATTCATGAAAAATCTTATTTTTCATTACTCAATATTGACTTGGGTCCAAAATATCCAATATTTTATTTATATATGTCACCTCAAACTTTTCAGCGAAGATTTTAGCCTTCGGATGTGTCTAGATTGACTCAATCCAGATGAATTTAATTATTCATGAGTATTATTATCGATAATTTAGTTTGAAAGTTCATTAGGTATGAATTAAGGTCGTACAATATCCCTAACACAAAGTTAAGTTTAAAACTTTCTTTCCGATACAATTTCGATATGGGTTTCTATTAGGGTCAACTTTGAATGACCATATCTCATAGAATATAAGGAGTTTGGGGTCCCAAAACCTATCAAATTAAATATCTATGAGTCCTCTTTCCAACTCAACAAATCGTCCCACAATCTGAATTCTGAGTAAAAAGTTATGACTGCCTTACTCAGCACTGTCCGGGCTGAAATGGGATTTCTCTATAGCGAAAATTCTGGTTGTATTTAAATCAGCTTCAGCCGTATTTTAGGCCTAAAAACCCCAAATTTCATTCCCCAATCCTAGAGAGCTGATTTCCCAAAGCTTAAGGTGAAATTCTTTCGTTGAGGTAAGTTTTTCCATTATTTTGTTCGTCTTTTAATCCTTTAATATCTTAGAATTCTTAGAAAGACCTTTAATGGTGGAATTCTTTTGGGATTACTCATGGATGTTTTTACTATGACGTAGAGATGATTCTAAACTATAAATTTAAAGATTCCTAAAATGAATTCCATAAACTAGATTATGAATTTTGATGGTTAGCAACCTTGAATTCCGTAAAGATGAGGCCTTTAGTATAAAAACTTCATTAATGAAGATGGGTTAAGATTGGAAGAGCTAATTAATGATTAATTGAACTTGGGGGTGATATAGACCTTGAATTAAGGGTAGAATTAGTGGGTTTGAATTCCCAAGATATTTGATTGAAGAGTAATTACTTATTACTCTTATAATTGCTTGATTTTAAGATGATTGATTATTCCAAGGCATGAAGGAAAGGAAAGAGTATCCTTGTTGCATCTTGTTCTTCCAAAAGCTTGGCGTCCAGGTAGACTAGGTTTAATGAGTAGAAGATTGTGTTATTTTATATTTTCATAATTTAGAATTGATGGAAGAAAGCTTGTCTAGGCCTGCGGGCATGGAGTTGAGGAGGATAAAGACACGAGTACTTAACTTTAATTCCAAAAACTATATTATTTAATTTCAAAAATTATATTATCGCTTGATTATGTGATATTTATGATATTATGTGTTATGTGCCCAAAAAAGAGATTGTTGTAAATGTAATATATGAACATGAGGATTTTTTAGTTGTTCTAGTGATGAAAGTAGTTGAGTTGTAATGGTATTAAGTTGTATGTATTGTGCAATAATATGATGAGGAAAATTATGCTAAGATCGAATATTGATGAGCATAGTAATATCTAAAGGATAGATGACTTGAATAAGTGTAATGATTGTATTATATGGAAAAAAGTAGTGACATTTTAATAATTAATGAGTAAGTAATACTCCAATAGTGACTTGCATGCTTAAGTGTTAAATTGTGTGTATGCTCCTAAATTAGATACTTGTTGATTGGCATTCAGACATGCTTGAAATTATTGATGTTTGAATTGTTGATGCATGTATAAATGATTATTGAAAATTTACTTGATGGAATTGTCTTATGACTTAAAGTGTACTTGTAAACCTTGTACATCGTTTTGTATGTTGTGAGGTAGTGTAAATTTGATATTGATATTACTTGTTTATGTTGGATCACGTACCACGTCGGTACGGATATATATACGTTGGATCAGGTACCATTCATGTACAGATATGTATATGTTGGATAGGGTACCACGTCAGTACGAATATGAATATGTTGGATCGGGTACCACGCTGGTACGGTACATGAACATAGATTGTTTCCTGCAGGTTATGACTATTTGGGCAAAAATAAGTCCCATAGCATGTGTGTACATATTTGTGTTGAGTCGGTGGACGTTTACAGTATGGTTGATACTCTTGATGGTTATGTGGCTTGTTTGTGAGTACTGTTTGATCTGTTATTGTTGTATTGTTGATTCATTGTGTATTTGATTTTGTGATATGTATTAAAAAAGATGAAACTTTGTACTTACTGGTATGTTGGTTGACTTGCTTCACTTATACATGTTTTAATCGTAGCTTATCAGAATGACTAGTTATCATTCTTTAATATTATAAGAGAGCATTTGATTATTAGCCCGATGTCACACCCCTTTTTTAACTCCAAAGATAAATTCTTAAGTTCGAAAGGGTTTTATTATTAAAGTGACAAAAAATTAAAATTTTATTTTTGAAAAAGGATTATTTACATTTTTTATTTAGAGTTGCCACTTGACATAATTTGGTGTGCCAAGTCACTTTTGAAAGATCCTTTTCAAAACAGTTTGACTCTAAAAAACTGATCTGCGAACATAGATTCCGGTTAAGGAATTCTGTTGATCGAGGGGAAGGTGTTAGGCATCTCTCGGTCCCGTGGTTCGACAACGGCCGCTTGGTCGAGCGTATCGGCTAATTTGACATTATGAATATATAAACCACACAAAACAATCAATCAATCAAACAAACAAAATAAATCCAAAATTATAGTGTCCAGTCCGATTATTACAATCCCGAAATAGAAAAGTGCAAAAATATAAACCTACTCTATTCTATGCTAATTCTAAACTACACTCCATTGCTTTGTCCACCCGATGTTCCGGGCCTTGATCGTGCGTCGTCTTTAAGTACATGATACTTCGGGGCATTCCCCGGATAAATCAATACAAATCCACCGGGGCATTCTCCGGCCAAATAAATACAATAGATCCAAATGCATAAATCAAAACCATTCCACAAACACTCAAATCGAATATTCCATCAATCCACAATCCCTAAATTCGCCTACCCGACCTATGTTGCCTATCAAACTTTTGATTTAAAATGATTCTATCAAATTCATTCTTAATCCAAATTAAATAAAACGACAACGGTCCAGAGTTCAACTACATTCAACTTTTAACAACTTCTTTTTCCCACCCCAAAATTCTGTTTTCTACCAATAGCACAGTTAAAACTAAACAAATTCGTTCCTCATATCCTTAAAATCATATCAACAATCTCATGATCATAACATCAACGACATCAACAAAACATCCAACAATCAGAATAGACCAACACATAGTCATAGCCAATTCAAACAACCAAGACGAAGAAAAGGAAATGAGTTTAAGAAATAGACCTCAATAGAACTTGTTGTCGTCGTTGGTAATAAAGAGGACCAAAATACCCAAATGGAGAACCTCGACAGCAAACCTCAAACTGAACTCGAATCCACCTCCTTTTCACAAATCAAAACTCGCTACGGACCTCAACGAAATGATTGAGATAATCGGCGCTACGAACTCACAATAGAAAACCCCAAAGAAGAATTCCTATACCCAAGACTGCGTGTAAACTAGACCCCAAGATCAATCAATTTCGACAAAACATAAACTCAGATCGAGTAGGTGACGGCGATTGGTGTTCTTTAACCGGTTGGGACACCCTCCAGCCGGATTCAATCAGAATAGAATGAGACCGCTCGAGTTACGTCGCTCCGATTTCTAGCTTAGATTCAAATCGGAGTGGGACTGGGGGTCATAGTTTTGCGTCGCCCGAGCTCCGGCGAGCTCGGACAGCGACGAAAACCATAAAAAAAGACTAGAATCCGACTGCTCTCAAGAGACACTCGCCGGAGTAGTTCCCTTTTCCTCGATTCCCTCTTTCTCCCTCTCTCGTCTTACTATATCTCTCCGGTCGTGTGGGATTTAGTGATTATGCGAAGGAAAAAAAGAAACAAAAACGCAGTTCAAAAAAATGGTCATCCCCTGTATTTTTGTGATCTATGAGACGAAAAAAATGAAGATGAAGAAGCCCCCCAATATATGTGTATGCTGTGTAAGTATGGTTGTGCAAATCAGGCCATAAAAATGGTTGTGGAGGTGTGTATGAGAATCGAGGAGTGTGTGCTTCTATGGAGTGAAAAAAATGGAAGCCCCTCTATCAATTTGGAAGGATAAAGATGAAAAAGAAATCCCCCTTTGTATGTATTAGTGTAGGTATATAAAGAAAAAGGGAAACTTTCCCCTCTCTCCAATCACGTGGGCCTCTTTGTTATATATGATGGAAAAAGATGAGTACTCCCTTCCTGGAAGGTTCCTCTTATTTTTTTTTAGTCCATGTTTCTTTCTTTGTGGACAAGAAAAAGGAAGGGGGGGGGGTGGAGGGTCACGTGGAGGATAGGGTATGTGAGGGTAGGGGTATGGGGTAGGGTAGGTTGTTAGGATGAGGTGTAAAGTTGGTTAGGGGTTTGTTTAAAGTTGTTATTTTTTTTGTATTTTGTGATCGTATAATAACATGGATGAGGGTACACGGTAGGATAAGGTAAAATTGGGTAAATTAATCTTTCGGAGGGAAAAAATTACGTGTCTACATCATGCCCCCTTTGAATGTAAACACATAGTGTTTTCAGGCAAAGAAGTAAGCAACGAGATCGAATATTGACCAGACCATTATTTAAGGAAAGAAACTGAAGGAAGAAGAGCAACCGAATCTTGACTTAGGACATCCAACCTACCTAAGTTATGAAGGAATCAATTGACACGCATCTCAAAGGATTGAAAGGAAACAGACTATACCGAGTTGGAGAGTTGAGTGAGGTTCCATCGAGGTTCCGTTCTACGGCTCTGTCATTACATCAAAAATGAAAATTACAAGTTAAAACATAAATGAAATTATTAAATCCTATCTATACAACTTCTGTTAGACTCCTGACTTAAGTTTCATCACCCTATTCTTCAGGCGGGCTCCTGACTTGCAATTTCATCACTTGTTTCTTGGTCTTCAATTGCTTCACTTTGTTGCTTAACATTCCATTTATTCGCCTTGTGCTTCAAGCGGGCTTCTGACTTGCCATTTAATCACCCTGTTCTTCAGGAGGGCTCCTGACTTTCAATTTCATCACCCTATTCTTCAGGCGGTCTCCTGACTTTCAATTTCATCACCCTATTCTTCAGGCGGGCTCCTGAAACCAAAATCAAAACTAGAACGAAAATTAATCAAAATCAAATATAGAACTAAAACTATCCCACACAAAGATTATCATAAGGCAGTATTTCATTTTTGAAAGTGTGGTCACATTTTTCAGGAGGGATCCGAACAGAAAGTAAAATCCCATTTTTCAGGAGGGTCCTGAACAGAAAGTAAAATTCCATTTTCCAGGAGGGTCCTGAACAGAAAGTAAAATCCCATTTTTTCAGAAGGGTCCTGATCAGAAAGCAAAATCCCATTTTTCAGGAGGGTCCTGGACAGAAAGTAAAATCCCATTTTTCAGGAGGGTCCTGAACAGAAAGTAAAATCTCATTTTTCAGGAGGGTCCTGAACATAAAGTAAAATCCCATTTTCCTGGAGGGTCCTGAACATAAAGTAAAATCCCATTCTTCATGAGTGTCTTGAACTGAAAGTAAAATCCCATTTTTCAGGAGGTCCTGAACAGAAAGTAAAATCCCATTTTTTCAGGAGAGTCATGAACATAAAGTAAAATCCCATTTTTCAGGAGGGTCCTGAACAGAAAGTAAATTCCCATTTTTCAGGAGGGTCCTGAACAGAAAGTAAAATCCCATTTTTCAGGAAATCCCATTTTTCAGGAAGGTCCTGAACTGAAAGTAAATTCTCATTTTCCAGGAGGGTCCTGAACATAAGTAAAATCCCATTTTTCAGGAGGGTCCTGAACATAAAGTAAATTTCCATTTTTTCAGAAGGGTCCTGAACTGAAAGTAAATTCCCATTTTCCAGGAGGGTCCTGAATATAAGTAAAATCCCATTTTTCAGGAGGGTCCTGAACAGAAAGTAAAATCCCATTTTTCAGGAGGGTCCTGAACAGAAGGAAAGTCCCATTTTTCAGGAGGGTCCTGAATAGAAAGTAAAATCCCATTTTTCAGGAGGGTCCTGAATAGAAAGTAATATCCCATTTTTCAGGAGGGTCCTGAACAGAAAGTAAAATCCCATTTTTCAGGAGGGTCCTGAACAGAAAGTAAAACCCCATGGATGTGCATTTTCAATGGTAGCTGAATTAAGTGAAGAGAATTCGCCCCTATTTCAACAAAGAAAATTTGTCAGTTAAAAACTTAGTGGTGGCTTGCAGCTCTTGGCTTGTCAGGTATCTGCCCCGGCACTCGTTCCTTTCATCTTTGTTCCAAATCGCTGACACTTGCCCTGTCTTGCCGCATCATTGACCTGGATCCAGATTGAGGGAAATGAGTTCTGACTCGAACAATGGGTTTCCATTTTACCATGCCTATGATGTGCACCCTTTTCCCCAAATCTGAATGCTTCCACGAATCCAACAGCCTGTCGGTTGATAGACTTCCTTTTCTTCGTGTTAAATTACGATCATATTTCTTTCATATGCTGGTCCTTGGATTTTCCTCATATAATTGGAAAGACTGGTAATAAATTTTGAAATCCTTTCTCGCTTGTTTTGACACAGACTTGACTTAAAATGTAAAGAAATGATGGTGACTTTTATTTTGATAAATGACATAAAAAGAAAAAAAGCATGAATATGTAAACGAAAGAAAAGGGCAATGTCCCATATTCAAAAAGGAAACTTATCTGAATACGACAACCAACTCCAATGAGTATGACATGCATTTTGGATTAAGCTGCCTGATCTTCCTATCCAAACTCCCCATTTGTTGTTGAGTTCGTGACTTTTTCGCTGAGCCGCTTCTTCAAATCCATTGGACTCATACATCACATTCAATTGACGACATCTTAAAAGACTTTCGCTAAAAAATCTCTTTCTTTTCACTTTTCACTTTTCTCTTGAACTCGCCATCGCCTTACGGTGCCCGTGAGGATTTTCACCATTAAGACTCTCTCATTTTTATTTCTCTCCACTCACCATCGCCTTATGGTGCCTGCGAGGTTTTTCACCAATAATACTCTGTCATTTTCATTTCTCTCAACTCACCATCTCCTTATGATGCCCGCGGGGGTTTTCACCAATAAGACTCTCATTTTGTATTTCTTTCCTGATTTCTTATGCTGAGGGAGACAAGTGGTACCTTACCATGTATCATCATATACATTGCATGCTTAGCCTTAACATTATCAAAAATTGATCTGAAGGACTTTCTTTGGTTGTAGCTTGGCTTTCGAATAAGGTTAGAAAAGGATGGCAAGAGGTTCAAACGACACTTGAAGTGGGGGTGGGACTTACAACTTTTGGAATCGACTCAAACAACATATTAACTCATGCCCCAATTTTTGTTGATTGGGTGACTCTAAAATCTTTATTTGGTTGGACCAAGCCCGAAATAGGGCAGCCTACGTATCTCACTCCCGAGAGAGGAGAATCAAGTCGCACGTAGTTCCATAGCTTGTTCTTTGTTTAGATTTGATTTTTGATGATTTTTTTTTTCAAACTCTTTCTTTTATTCTTATTTTCTTGACATTTATCTTTGACTCTATTTTGATTCCAAAAGAGGGATATGAAAGAAAAAATAAAATGAAGCTCAAATGGGTAAACAAAGGATGACACAATGTTTGGATAGAAGAATAAAATGCCTTCATCATATCAATCTTCAAAAATGCAAGTACTAAACATGCAATAAAATCAACAAAGGATAAAATATCATACATAATATCTTTTGACCGCATCAGCATTGATAGCCATTTCTGCCATTTTGCCTTAACTATATGTCAAATATAAGGCTCCATTGGGCAACACTTTCTTCACAACGAAGGGACCTTGCCAGTTAGGGGAGAACTTGCCTTTCGCTTCAACCTGGTGAGGAAGGATACGTCTCAATACCAACTGACCAACTTCAAAATTCCTGGGATGGAACTTTTTGTTATACGCTCGAGCCATCCTCCTCTGATACAACTGGCCATGACACACAGACGTTAGCCTTTTTTCCTTAATCAAACTCAAATGTTCCAGTCAGGTTTTGACCCATTCGTCATCATCAATCTCTGCTTCTACAATGACTCGAAGAGAGGGAATTTCAACTTCTACAGGGATGACTGCTTCTATCCCATACACCAATAAATATGGAGTTGCCCCTGTTGAAGTGCAAACAGTGGTGCGATAACCTAGCAATGCAAACGACAACTTTTTATGCCACTGTCTAGACCCTTGTACCATTTTTCGCAGTATCTTTTTTATATTCTTATTGGCGGCTTCTACAACACCATTGGCCTTTGGGCGATATGGAGTAGAATTTCGATGTGTGATCTTAAACTGTTGACACAGTTCTTGCATCAAATGACTATTGAGATTGGCAGCATTGTCTGTAATGATCATCTTAGGAATTCTAAACCTACAAATGATGTTGGCATGAACAAAATCTACCACAACCTTCTTTTTCACTGACATGAAAGTTACTGCTTCTACCCACTTTGTGGAGTAATCAATGGCTACCAAAATGAATCTATGTCCATTTGATGCCTTCAGCTCAATCGGTCAAATCACATCCATTCCCCAAGCCACAAACGGCCATAGAGTGGCCATTTCATGCAACTCAGCAAGAGGAGAATGTATCAGATCACCGTGTACCTGACATTGATGTCACTTTCGAACAAATCGAATAGAATCCCTCTCCATATTAAGCCAGTAATAACCTGCTCGAAGAATCTTCTTTGATAAGACATGACCGTTAATATGCGACCCGCTTACTCCAGAGTGTATTTCAACCATGATTGCCGAGGCTTCTCTTGCATCTACACACCTCAAAAGTCCCAGATCTGGGGTTCTCTTATATAAGATCTCCCCACTTAAGAAAAATACACTAGCAGAACGCCTAATAGTCCTTTTTTTATCGTTGGTGGCATATGTTGGGTATTCTCCTGACTGAATGTATCGCTTGATATCCAAGAACCAGGGTTATCCATTGAGCTCTTCTTCAACCGCATTACAGTAAGCATGCTGATAATGACTTTATATATGCACAGGATCGATGTAGGCTTTATCAGGATGTTGGAGCATTGAAGACAAAGTGGCTAAAGCATCAGCAATTTCATTATGAATCCTTGGAATATGCCTAAATTTTACTAACACAAACCGTTGACATAACTCTTGCAAGCATTGTTGATATGGGATGAGCTTCAAATCTCGCGTCTCCCAATCTCCTTGAATTTGATGGACGAGCAAATCAAAATCCCCCAACACCAATAATTCCTGGACTCCCATATCAACAGCTAACCTCAAACCAAGAATGCAAGCTTCATACTCTGCCATGTTGTTAGTACAGTAAAATCAAAGTTGTGCTGTTACCGGGAAATGCTGTCCTGATTCAGCAAGATGATCTGCCAAGGCTTGGGATTTCATGGCGGTTCGAGTCACATATACAATGTCAAACTCGGTAAGCAATATTTTCCACTTTGCCAATCAACCTGTCGGCATAGGCTTCTGAAAGATATACTTCAAAGGATCCATGCGGAAGATGAGATAAGTAGTATAGGATGAGAGATAATGTTTCAACTTCTATGCTACCCAAGTTAGGGCACAACACATCCTTTCAAGAAGAGTATACCTGGCCTCATATGCAGTGAATTTCTTGCTAAGATAATAAATAGCCTGCTCCTTTTTGTCTATGACATCATGTTGACCCAGGACACAATCGAAAGAATTTTCCATGACTGATAAATACAAGATCAAAGTCCTACCAGGCTCCGGTAGTACCAGTACGGGCGGATTTGACAAATATCTTTTGATTCTGTCGAATGCTTCCTGACATTCTTCAGTCCATCCTACTGCAGCACTCTTTTTCAGCAACTAGAATATGGGCTCACAAATGGTTGTGAGTTGAGCAATAAACCTTCTAATGTAGTTCAGTCTACCAAGAAAAATCATCACCTCCATCCTATTCTTAGGCGGGGGCAAATCCTGAATAGCTTTGATTTTTGAGGGATCCAATTCAATGCCCCGACGGCTGACCACAAACCCCAACAGCTTTCCAGACGAAACTCCAAATACATATTTTGCCGGGTTGAGTTTGAGATTATACCTGCGAAGCTTTTCAAAGAACTTTCTTAAATCTTTAACATGGACGGCCCGACTTTTTGACTAATAATCACATCATCCACGTATACCTCAATCTCTTTATGCATCATATCATGAAACATAGTGGTCATGGCTCTCATGTATGTTGCTCCCAAATTAATCAAACCGAACGGCATCACTCGATAACAATAGGTCCCCCATGGTGTGATAAAAGATATCTTCTTCGCGTCTTCATCATTCATAATGATCTGGTGATATCCGGTATAGCAATACACAAAAGAGTCAACCTCGTGTTTAGCAAAGTTGTCTAACAAAATATGGATATTGGGTAGTGGAAAATCATCTTTCGGACTTGCTCTGATCAAATCACGGTAATCAACACATACTAGAATTTTGCCATCTTTCTTTGGTACGAGAACAACATTGGATAACCACATGGCATAACGAGCCACTCGAATTACTTTGGATTCAAGTTGTTTTATGATTTCCTCTTTTATTTTAATACTTACATCAGTTTTAAACTTCCTCAACTTCTGTTTGACAGGAGGGAATGCAGGATCGGTTGGCAATTTGTGAGCCACTAATTCAGTGTTTAAACCAGGCATATCATCATAAGACCATGCACAAACATCTTTATAATCAATTAATTCTTGTATCATTCCATCTTTTAGCTGTGGAAGAGCATGTACACTAATTTTAGTTTCCCTAACATCTTGTTGATTTCCTAGATTTATTGGCTCAGTCTCATTCAAATTAGGATTTGGTTTGTCTTCGAACTGTTCCAACTCTTTGCTTATTTCTTCTAGTGCTTCTTATTCATCATATTCCCCATCCTGTTCATTACATCTTGATTAGTTTGGATTTTAAGATCAGGCTGAAATTTCGCATGCATGTCATGCCATTAGAATCAGCATAAAGAGAACTGTATAAAAAAAGAAAAACAAAATATATTAGACACGAAACAAAAGGGACATTGCATTTCATTAAATAAAAAGATAGAAGGGTTTAAACATAGATGTCAACATAACATAAACAAACTAAAATCTGAATTACAACCCTGAAATAACTCGGATAAACATAAAGAAAAATAAAATAAACTACCAAAACTCCCTCCTGACGGGGAGAGGAGTGACTTCCCAATTATTGAGCTGGATAACTGGACCTATGAATTGCACGTCTTCCATACTGGTACCTTCTCCTGCTTCGACCTTATCAACTTCAATAAAAAGGTTCTGGCAGTCATCAACCAATTCAACTTCAAATTCCACATGCTTTGTGACACCGCTCTTAACAAATGATTCACTGAGTAGTGGCATTGGGCGAGGGAGTGACCACGTTTCCTTTTCCCTTCCCTTGGATTTCTTCAGATCTTTAGCCATAGGCTCAAATCCCAGACCAAATGTGCCCACGTTCTCACTCGGACATATGGGATGAACTATACCGTGCAGAGACGCTCCCAAACCCTTTCTTGGCTCAAATCCATATTTCCAAAGTTCACTAACCATCATGATAGAAGTGGAAGACAATTGCGGTCCTGGTATAACCTGTCATTCAAGGATACGATTCACTGGCACTGTATCAAAAATTTGATAGACGAATGTCTCCTCTACGTTATTTGCTTCAATAAGAGACAAAGGAGAATCTTTGCAGGCGGACCAATCTCCTTCATCGTGAATAACCACTTCTTGCCTGTCATGCTTAAACTTAATCATTTGGTGCAGTGTTGATGCAACCTCCTTGGCCTTGTGGATCCACGCCCTTCCCAATAGTAGATTGTAAGGGGAGTCTATATTCAATACTTGAAACTCTATGGCAAACTCAATAGGCCATATGATCAACATTAGTTTTATTTCGCCAATGGAGTTTGATTTTTCACCA
This sequence comes from Capsicum pubescens, assembly GCA_030864215.1. Taxonomy (NCBI): domain Eukaryota; kingdom Viridiplantae; phylum Streptophyta; class Magnoliopsida; order Solanales; family Solanaceae; genus Capsicum; species Capsicum pubescens. The sequence continues at coordinate 294,904,606 of CM061549.1, forward strand.
TCGAAAGACTTGACACATACATTGTTGGGCCTGATCCTCTCAGCACCAATATTCAACTTTTGCAAAGTAGAAATATGACAGATATTTGCACCTGAACCTCCGTCAATCATAACATGAGTGACATAGAAATCTTCGCACTTCACTGTAATGTAAAGGCCCCGGTTATGACCTGTACCTTTAACAGACAATTCATCGTCAGAAAAGCTGATCCGATTGACCTCAAAGATTTTTCCAACTATTTTCTCAAGATGATTTACTGTAATCTCCCTAGGAACATATGCTTCATGTAATACCTTCAGTAAAATATCACGATGTTCCTTTGAGTGCAACAACAAAGCTAAAAGGGAAATTTGAGCAGGGGTTTTCTTCAACTGGTCTATTATTGAATACTCCGGCAATTTCATCTTTTTCAAAAATTCTTCAGCTTCTTCTTCGGTGATAGGTTTTTTGATAGATGACGGTCCACTCACCATTGGCTTGGACTTTATGAAACATTAAGGCACGAAGAATCTCCCTGACCGAGTCAAACACCTACCTCATCTACATCTTCCACTACTTCCTTCCCGTGATAGGTCATCACAGTCCGCCCATAATTCTAGGTAACCCTTTTCGTATCATCTATCGGAGGTTGGGTCACCGTTTTGAGGACAATAGGCGCTGCCAGTGCTCCTTTCACCGTCAAGATGGGCTGACTCAAAGCTCTTACCACTGTCAACTTAGGTTTATCCTGATTTAAATCAACATACCTTCTGGTACCTTGTACTGTGATCAGGGGTTTCTTTGTGCTTTCTTGGGCTTTATCTTCTCTCATTCCTTCTTGGCTCAATGACATTGCTTTCAAAGACTCTGCTACATTCACTGATTTCTCCTCAATGTTCTGTATCTTGACAATAGGCTTATAACACCTTGAAGACTCTTTCCCATCATATATCAATTCTAACATATTGGTTTTAGCATGGGTTGGTAGCAGATTCTGGTTAATGTTTGGACCCTTCGGGGCCTGGACCAGCATCTGATTTGTGTCAATTAAATCTTGGATAGCTCTCTTTAAATGCCAGGATTTCTCGATATCATGGCCTGGCATATCATAACAGTACGCACACCTTAAAGAATAATCGAGATTCCTCGGCGGAGTATTTAAAAGCCTTCCTTGAATTGGGCTTAAGACCTTCAACTTTCTCAACCTATCAAACAGTCTAGCATATGACTCCTCAAGAGGTGTGAATTGATTTTTGACCGCCTTCTCTTTCTTATACTCAGGCCTAGGTTGAAAATCGGGTCTGGAGGGGTTTTGGTAATTAGGTGGAGCGGATGGGCGATTTTGTGGAGATTGTATGCTCTATTGCGGGTAAAAAGGGGTTTGGGCATATAGCTGCGCTATATACTAGGTACGGGGGTGGTGGAATGGAATATAAAGTATTTTGTGGAGGGTAGTAATGGTGGGGAGGAATATATGGAGCTTGGACGTAGACTTGGGCTTGGGATTGAGGATAGGGGCGAGGTGGTCTTTTGGGATAGGAATGGGTTCCATCTACGATAGTCGCCACGTCCTCTTTCTTCTTTTTACCTCCGAATGCGCCAGATCCACCTTGAATCGCATGTGTGGTGGCTTTCAATGCGGGAAAACTCACTATTCGGCCGGTCTTGATTCCGTCCTCTATCATCTCCCCCATTTTGAGGACTTCAATAAAAGACTTTCCCATTGCCGAAAGTAAATGTTGAAAATAGGTCTCATCCTGTTCCTGAATGAAAGCCTCTACCAACTTACTTTCTTTCATTAGAGGCTTTACCCTGGCGTCTTGTTCACGCCACCTTATCGCGTATTCCCTAAAACCTTCAGTGCTTTTCTTCTTCATGTTGACCAAAGATTTTTCGTCCGGAATCAGGTCGATGTTATACTAAAAATATTGCACAAACTCAGAAGCTAAGTCATCCCAGTTGTTCCACTTGTCGATATCTTGATCGATAAACCATTCTGAAGCCAGATCAGAAAGACTTTCACCAAAGAAAGCCATGAGCAGCTCTTCCCTTCCTCCTGCCGCCCCAACTGGTTGGAATAACGTCTCAAGTGTGCCACAGGATCACCGTGCCCTGCATACTTCTCGAACTTGGGTATTTTAAAATCGAGGGGAAGGTTGATGTCTGGGAACATGCAAAGATCTTTATAGGAAACACTCTCATAACCTCCGATTCCCTGCAAATTCCTCATGGCCTGTTCTAAACTTTTCAACTTCCGCACTATGACTTCCTGTTCCTCTGTTGCGATCGGTTTCTCCATATCAAATGGAAATGCAGGTGGCTGAGTGTACCCATACGGTTCATTCATTCTCAAAGTAGGCTCCGGGGCATAATACTGACTATATGGAACCTTCAATACTGGCTCACTGGCAGACCGAGGAAGCCCCATTATCGGACGCACAACATATGTGGGAGCTTCAGGTGGTGGTAGAGACACGAATACCAATGTGATCGGAGGCACCGGCTGAGCAGCGGGTCTTGATTGGGGAGCTGCCAAGGGTACACCTGCATTGCCAGGATAATAATGTCGCGGAGTGAATCCTAGCGCATGCTCAGGTGACTCAGTAGGAGCAGAGAATTGCGCCTGAGAGAGCGGTGGGCAATTGGAGATATTCCCAAGACCTTTAGGGAGAGGAGGAGGATACATTCCATTGGCCCATGTCCGGTGCAAATCTATCAATTGTTGCCTGAGCCTTACTACCTCATCATTGTGTTCTGAACTTTCTTCCCTGTGATCCTGATCTGGGTCAATGAGCGAATTTTTAATCTCCCTGCCAGCCATGGCAAGCTTTACTTTGGATCTAGTGAAGTATGGGTGACTATCCAGAGTGCTGCAAACCTACCACTGTTATCTGAAAGAACATGCTCATCAAAAACGACATTCATTAGGATTAAGGCACACAACCAGCATGGGAATCACATTGGTAAAATTGTCCTAAATTCATGTTCATTTCTACCATCTTTTGAGGGTAGCGAGGTCATTTTAACATCATCCCGATTTTTATCTACACTTTTTTTTTGTATCAATCTCTGTTCTTTCCCTTTTATTGTCTCATCATCCTTTCTTCCTTTTCTTCTCTCGCTATCTACCTTCATTTTATCATTCTTTATGGCTTTAGTTTTTTTCTTTAAAAGAGGAAAAATAATGAAAAACAACGAAACAAAATGATTAGATAGAACCCAAAAGTAGGTTGCCTACGTATCATGTTGTACATAAATCAGATCTTGCGTAGTTCGGGCCGCATATGCATAAACATCACATAATTGAAGTTTTTTTTTTCTTTACGACAAACGAAAACAAACAAACAAAAGAAAGACGTAACATCACAACATTTTGATGAAAGAAACAACAAAAACATACAAAGAATTTAGGACCACTTTAAAACTAAACAACAAATACAAAACAACATTCTAGACCCTAAGACGACATATGTGAAATTACTAATAAAGACCCTAATATCAAAAACAACTTGACTTCAACTTAAAGCAGACACCTCCCTACAATGACAGAAACATAAAAGACTCAAACTGAATAAAGATAAGAAATACTCTTTCAGAATGGTGCTCTGCGTGATGACCCTGGCTGAGATGGACCTGCCTGTGAAGTTCTCTTTCTCCCATTCAAACTTTGTAGCATATCCTGTAAAGACACCCTGATATTTAGGAAGAAGATTCTGGCTCGTATTCCCGCCTCATGAGGAGTGCACTTGAAAAGATTTTTCTGACACCTTTCTACAGTCTTGAACAAATCTACTAACTGAACTCTTAATGTCTCCACTTTGGACCCCGCACTTTCATCCTGATGGTCGTCAACTATGCATTCTTCCTGTATTTTCCCTCTAAGATGCGCTAGTGAGGGTTGGCTGATACCCCGAGAGATAGATTGAAGCCAGATCCCATATCCTTGAGTGTACCCCGGATTATCCAAACTTTCTTTGAGAGTGTCCACACCTAGGTCTGTTGCATGCTTCCAGAACTGCTCGTATCTGCTCTCACCTAAGGCTTGGTCCTTGAAGTACTCAACATCTTTTAGAAGATCCACTACTGGTGGCACGTCCTGCGGCCTACCCAACTGGCGTATTATCCTAGAAGGACTGTATGACCTAGTGCAATTGAGCCCTAACATAACTAGAAGGAGCTGCATCTGACAACCAAACAAGATTATCTTTGGTCGAAGCCACAGATAAGTCCACAAAATGTTATCCTCGGTTCTTGACTCAAGAAATTCAATCCAAGCGTCGACTCCCACGGGTAGCGAGAATTTATCCAAACGTAACCTGAGGTCCATGGCTTTCACTCGATTGGGAATACAACGATCAACCACGTCTGGTCTAACTAAAGAAGGCACATGCAAATGCTCCATTATCAATAACTGCAATATCAGGTTACTGCCCTCGAAAAATCTTATCCCCCCTTCACTTCGGTTAAAGCTTTATATATTTCTGCTAAGATCATGGGTATTAGAGTGAACCTGCCCTTTTGATTAATGACCTTGCCCTTTTGATTAGTGCCCTTGTCATTTTGATCCTTATGAAATAGAGCCATCACCACAGATTGCAAACGTGTATTAATACTTCTTTCTTTTAGCGGAAACACTAAAGTACCTAACAAAGCGAGGGTGAAGACTTCAAGACGCTTTCTCTCCCACTTCTCCTTAGTCACATGAAATTCATCCCAAAAGCAATCAAATCCTTCCGAGGGCCCGAATCTAGCGAACAAAAAATCTAAGGAAACCCACGAATCACTTAAACAACCCAAATGCATACCCTTACTTTTTAAACCACAAGACTGCAAAAACCTCACGCCAGTATGATTTTGTGCTCGAATCATATCTTTCTCGATATAGGGCAAATGCAACAAACCGGATATTTCTGCCAAAGTAGGAGTCATTTCACATTCCCTAAACCTGAACACCAAACTACTTGGATCCCAAAAGGTCAACACAACCTCTATTAAATCTGGACGAGGGGTAACATGCAGAAGTTCCGTAAGATCACCTAATATTTTAATCAGTTTCTGCTGATCAACATAGTTAAACATTTCCCACCACTTGATTAACTTTTTAGGCACCTTGACAACCAAAAGGACTCTAGACTTGGTGGACAAATCCATCTTGTCATAACACATAAGACGTTATCTCAAAAATTCGATAGGAGTAGAAGATTCCCAACCCTTGGGATTTTTGATGCAGACATATGTCGATGGGACAGACCACTTCATGACTCCAATTTGCCGAACAGAAGTACTGAGTAAAATCAATCTACTTGGATAACAACTCTAGATTACGGGGCGAGAGACCTAGTCTAATAATAAGACAAAGGCCAACACAAAGATTACCGGACCCACCGAGGATTGCCTACGTATACCAACCCGAGGGAAGGGAATCAGGTATGCGTAGTTCATCCAGATTGGACAATTAACGATTAACTAATAAATTGACCCTAACTTAAGAGACACAACCCAAAACAAAAGAATAAAAACTTATTTTTTTTATTTTCAACTAGACACTTCAACTAAGACTGACACCACCAATTTTGAAGAAAAAACTTTTTGGTATTTTTGCTTTTGACAAACAAGTAGAAAAGGCAGACAAAACTTTTTTTTTTCTTTTTTTTTCTTTTTTTTTTTGAACTTACGGTACTTTGATAAGATAAATGCAAAACGTCAAAAAAGTCTTTTTGAGTTTTTGGATTGTGAAGAACAAAAGCCATAAAAAACTCTAAAATAAACTACGACACCCCTTTTGATTCATTCTTTTCTACTCACTTTTTCTATTTTTTTTATTTTTTTTTCGTTTTCTCTTTTTGCCTACGCACCTTACTCCTAACAATTTTTTTTTTCAAATCAGTCCGTCAAATGACCACATTACCCTTAAAGATGCAACAGTTAGCACGTAGGGATGCTTTAGAGGTGATTCTCCTACAAAGGGACATGTGGGTCCCGCTAGGTCTCAGTATGATGCACATAAGCATGACCTAAAGGCTGAACTACGTTGCGGTTCACTAACAAGGCTGTTCGGGGAAGCGTATGGTCGATAGTGGCTGCTTTGCTTTCCACCTACTCCATAACACCGATGGGTCCCCCCTAAAACAAGGGTGACTGAACTAGAGGTCGTGTACAACACGTGTACTACAGACTTGTTGCAGAAAGAAGGCCTGGGGGTAGACACATGATGCCAGATATAAAAGCGGTAACATATGGGATAAATAATGTACACAAAGAGCACGAGAACGCACAACAATGATAACAATAACACAAAAAATAATCACAAACAATGTTTATACACCCATAATGCCAAACAAAGCCGATATGACTCCAAAAAAAGCTCGAATTCTGAAACAGTCCCCAGCAGATTCACCAGAGCTGTCACACCCCTTTTTTAACTCCAAAGATAAATTCTAAAGTTCGAAAGGGTTTTATTATTAAAGTGACCAAAAATTAAAATTTTATTTTTGAAAAAGAATTATTTACATTTTTTATTCAGAGTCGCCACTTGACATAATTCGGTGTGCCAAGTAACCTTTGAAAGATTTTTTTCAAAATAGTTTGACTGTAAAAAACTGATCTGAGAACAGAGATTCCGGTTAAGGAATTCTGTTGATTGAGGGGAAGGTGTTAGACATCCCTCGGTCCCGTGGTTCGACCACGGTCGCTTGGTGGAGCGTATCGGCTAATTTGACATTATGAATATATAAACCACACAAAACAATCAATCAAACAAACAAACAAAACAAATCAAAAATTATAGTGTCCAGTTCGATTATTACAATCCCGAAATAGAAAAGTGCAAAAATATAAACCTACTCTATTCAATGCTAATTCTAAACTATACTCCATTTCTTTCTCCACCCGATGTTTCGGACCTTGATCGTGCGTCGTCTTCAAGTACATGATACTTTGGGGAATTCCCCGGATAAATCAATACAAATCCTCCGGGGCATTCCCCGGCTAAATAAATACAATAGATCCCAATGCATAAATCAAAACCATTCCACAAAAACACAGATCAAATATTCCATCAATCCACAATCCCTAAATTCGCCTACCCGACCTATGTTGCCTATCAAGCTTTTGATTTAAAATGATTCTATCAAATTCATGCTTAATCCAAATTAAATAAAACGACACCGGCCCAAAGTTTAACTACATTCAACTTTTAACAACTTCTTATTCCCACCCCAAAATTCTCTTTTCTATCAATAGCACAGTTAAAACTAAACAAATTCGTTCCTCATATCCTTAAAATCATATCAACAAGCTCATGATCATAACATCGAAGACATCAACAAAACATTCAACAATCAGAATAGACCAACACATAGTCATAGCCAATTCAAACAACCAAGACGAAGAAAAGGAAATGAGTTTAAGAAATAGACCTCAATAGAACTTGTTGTCGTCGTTGGTAATAAAGAAGACCAAAATACCCAAATGGAGAACCTCGACAGCAAACCTCAAACCGAACTCGAATCCACCTCCGTGTCACAAATCGAAACTCGCTACGGATCTTAACGAAATGATTGAGATAATCGGCGCTACAAACCCACAACAGAAAACCCCAAAGCAGAATTCCTATACCTAAGACTGCGTGTAAACTAGACCCCAAGCTCAATCAATTTTGACAAAACATAAACTCACACCGAGTAGGTGACGACGATCGGTGTTCTTTAGCTGGTTGGGACACCCTCCAGCCGGATTCGATCAGAATAGAATGAGACCGCTCGAGTTACGTCGCTCCGATTTCTGGCTTAGATTCAAATCGGAGTGGGACTGGGGGTCATAGTTTTGCGTCGCCCGAGCTCCGGCGAGCTCAGACAGCGACGAAAACCATAAAAAAAAGACTAGAATCCGACTGCTCTCAAGCGACACTCGCCGGAGTAGTTCCCTTTTCCTCGATTCCCTCTTTCTCCCTCTCTCGTCTTACTATATCTCTCTCCGATCGTGTGGGATTTAGTGATTATGCGAAGGAAAAAAAGAAACAAAAACGCAGTTCAAAAAAATGGTCATCCCCTGTATTTTTGTGATCTATGAGATGAAAAAAATGAAGAAGAAGAAGCCCCCCAATATATGTGTATGCTGTGTAAGTATGGTTGTGCAAATCAGGCCATAAAAATGGTAGTGGAGGTATGTATGTCGTGAGTATGAGAATCGAGGAGTGTGTGCTTCTATGGAGTGAAAAAAATGGAAGCCCCTCTATCAATTTGGAAGGATAAAGATGAAAAAGGAATCCCCCTCTGTATGTATTAGTGTAGGTATATAACGAAAAGGGAAACTTTCCCCACTCTCCAATCACGTGGGCCCCTTTGTTATATATGATGGAAAAAGAATGAGTACTCCCTTCCTGGAAGGTTCCTCTTATTTTTGTTTTTAGTCCATGTTTCTTTCTTTGTGGACAAGAAAAAGGAAATGGGGGGGGGAGGGTCACGTGGAGGGTAGGGTAGGTGAGGGTAGGGGTATGGGATAGGGTAGGTTGTTAGGATGAGGTGTAAAGTTGGTTAGGGGTTTGTTTAAAGTTGTTATTTTTTTTGTATTTTGTGAGGGTATAATAACATGGATGAGGGTACATGATAGGATAAGGAAAAATTGGGTAAATTAATCTTTCGGAGGGACAAAATTACGTGTCTACACCCAAGAGTTTGGTGTGGGTTGTCTATGATTACGGGTTTGTTCTTGTGAATATGAGTAATGAAAAAGATAAAGTGAATAAAGAGAAATAGTGATGTATTAGCGTCGGATTGTGGTTGATTGTGTGAATTAATAAGGCTAGAATATGTTAATAGTGAATATAATATTGATGGAGTTGGAAGAATAGCTGGATGATGTAAGTTATATAGGTAATGAAATAATGTTATTACAACCTTAGTTGAATTATATTACATTCAAGATGTCATGATTTATTTTCCTTAATTTTATTTTATGATTATATGAACTAACACAATCGGCCGATGATGCCTACCAGTACGTGTGGTTGTACTGACCCTACTATTCTACATTCCTTTTTGGAGTGTAGACTGGATGCAGGTTAGTTGCAGTTACCAGATGGATGACGATATTCAACACTAACTTCTGCACTTTCTTCCTGGTAGATGTTAGAGTCTTTGTATTATTTATTTTATTGTCAGTCTCTATTGTAGTAGATAGATCTTGTACATTTCTGATCAAGTCTTGGAATAGTGAATGACACTTGTAAGAAGTTTTAAAAAAAGTTTATTTATTTAATATTTAATTTACCTTATTATATTTAATCTAGTATTCCCTTAAACTAGAAGTCTTACACATATTTTTAGTTGGGTAATAAGGGTTCTCCTAGTTACTTAGAATAGCGTATGTGCCCGCACGATCCATTAGTCTGGATCGTGACACCAACACCCCAAAAAATACTCCTAATAGCGAAATTAAGTAGCCGTTTAACCATGAAAATTACTTTTTTCTGGAGTTGGAGTTAGAGTTGATGATGAAGATGGAGTTGGAGTTGTGTTTGGGAATGTCTTTTTGAAAAAAAAATTTAGACTTTTGAAAAATCTTTTTTAAATATGATTTTATGCCCTCATCTTTTAAAAATTATCAAAATCACTCAACTACTAATTTACCTACTAACATACAACCAAATGTTGAGAAAATAATTTATATGTTTTCAATTGATAAATAATTGACAACAAACTAATTATTATGATTGTTATTCTTCTAAAATTTGAATAAAAATATCACAAGCACGAGTTAAATAAGTTTATCTAACCATAATCGATTGAATAGAGAAAATATATTTTGATAAATATGATTGATGGATATAAATATATTTTATATATTCTTAAAGTTGTTGATGAAAATTCTTAATTACTTTCACTTGAATTGATTATTTTATTGAATTTGGTCATTATAAAAAAATTTATGGATGAATTATTTCTGAATAGATTAGTGATAATTTTTGATTTTTTTTATTGATGATATTGATTTTTCTTGAATATTATTGTATCATAAATATGGATCGTTACGTTATGTTTGATATGCGACGTTATTGATCATTTTTTAATAATTTATTAAAATCATAATAGCTATTATATGACATATACAGAAAATTAGAATGACAAGAAAAAAATATTAAATTTCTCACTTATAAATAACATAATGTACTAGGCCTAATATTCTATAATATAGTTCATTCAAAAAAAATTTGATATATTTTCTCCATAGATTGCCATTTATTACTTTTTACTTCACGTTAGTAAATTTTGGTTAAAAGAAGAAAAAGAGATTAAAATATTTGTTACAATTAAAAATGATGTTGTACCATAGAAAACAAATAACAATTTTTTTCTTTGTGGTTGGTTGTAGTTATAAGAGGGGTTTGTGTAAAAATTTAAAGATTGGAGTTATATGAAATAATAATGAAAGTTGGAAATGGAAGTGAAAAATTGTGAAAACAACAAAAAGTTATTTTCACCTTTTGGAATCCAACTCCAGAATAATTTTCTAAATTTTCATGGTCAAACACCACAATTTCCGAAAAAGTGAAAAAATAAAAAACAATCCAAAAAAAAGAATAAAAAATATTATGGCCAAACGGGCCCTAAATAACTTTTGACATGATATCTATCGAATCAATTAAAAATACTAATAAATAATCTAAATAGTTGCATGTATTTGACTTACGGGTCGGCCCACGGGCTAGCCCAACCCATATTGCTCAAGCCCCATGAGCCACGTGCTTATCCAGGGCGGGCTTAAAAGTCTTGTTCTTAAATGGGCTGCAAAAACTGAAGTCCAACTCCATTAAATTACTGGTCGGGTCGGGCCGACCCATATTGACGGCTCTAGTTAGGATGAGCATAATTATTGTGAATCCAGTTATTATTACTTTAATTGTCTTGAATTAGCTATCGTGTTTTCCTTTTTAAAAGTCGACTTAAATAATTTTCAAAGCTAAATTGAATTAGATTGATTCAATACCTTACATTTAAATTTAGTGTTAAATAAAACTAAATGATAAATACTCCAAGCTGAAGCCTTTTACATGTCAATTTGATGAGAAAATATAATTTAAAATACTAGTCAAAGTTCACCCAATTTGACAGTAGGAAAGCAAAATACGATGATTAATATTTAATAAAGAAATTATATATTAATTTAAGATTTGTTGTAGGAAGTAAAAATTCTTAAACTTCAAATCATGAGTTCGTCTTTGTATCTGCCCTTTCAAGAAAAAGTTTTAATGTTAGAACAAGTAAGAGTTTCATCAAAAATATAATATGAAAGTTGGTCGCATTATAGATTTATGTTAAAATTTTGATTGATTGAAGGTTAAATTCTCAGATTATATACTATTATAAATCACTGTATCGGAGCTCGTAAACCTAAGACACTAGGTATCAACAAAATATGCAACTTCACCACCAAAGGATGTGGTGTAGCAGATGGGGGTGCTCCTCCCTTAACCAGAAGTCACGTTTGAGCCCTAGGTATGGAAATCTATTTAAGTGTCTTTTTCTTATTATGTTTTCTTTTAAAAGTGGGAAACATAATTGAGTATTAGGTGGGCCAAATAATCCATAATTATTATTGTTTCATGGCCGACTGTCGATTTAAACATCGACTAAGTTTGATTGCGCATTGGAGCTAGGATCTACTTTGGGCGACTTAGACGTCGACTAATTCTGATCGCGCATTGGATCGGAGGACCTAATTTGGGTGACTTAGACTCCGACTAATTCTGATCGCTATTGGATCGGAGGACCTAATTTGGGCGACTTAGACGCCGACTAATTATGATTGCGCATTGGAGAATCTATTTTGGGCGACTTAGACGTCGACTAATTTTGATCGCACATTAGAGGACCTATTTTGGGCGATTTGGATGTCGACTAATTCGGATCGCGCATTGGAAGACCTATTTTGGGAGACTTAGACGTCGACTAATTCGGATCGCACATTGGAGGACCTATTTTGGGTGACTTAGACGTCGACTAATTCGGATCACGGATTGGAGGATCTATTTTGGGCGACTTAGACGGTGGCTAATTCTGATTGAGCATTGGAGCGAGGACATATTTTCGGAGACTTAGACGCCGACTAATTCTGATTGCGCATTGCAGGACCTATTTTGGATGACTTAGACGCCGACGCTGACTAATTCTGATCGCGCATTGGAGGATCTATTTTGGGGGATTAGACGCTGACTAATTCTGATCGTGCATTGGAGGGCCTATTTTGGGGCCCTACGCGGCGCGAATCTGAATTAGTCAGACTCCAATGTGGGTACCGGACACCGGATGGAAAATTAAAATAAAAATTCTTCAACTTTGATGTGGTCCGATGAGTGTTGAGAAACAGTACCCAAACTCTTCGAATCCCAATTCAAGTCATCGTAATAAGTAATAAATGGTATAATTGACTTGTACACGAACCATAAAAAATATAAGGAAAAATCACATAACTATACAAAGTTAGAGCCTATATTACAAAATATACCACAAGATTTTATTTTACAAAATATACCAATACAAAACTTACAAAACCTACCCCTACAATAATGCCTCAACAAATAAACAAAATAAACAGGAGCAACAACAACAAACAAATGCTTAAAACACAACAAAACTGCAAAAACAAAACCACCTAACAGGTCTTTCCCTTCCTCTTAAGCCGAAAGTGAAATCAAAAGAATCCCCAACAAAAAGTCATTATACTGAAAATGCAAATGGTCCACAATCATCAACCCAGGCAACAAAATAACCAATACCCAGATCAAAACTCTCTCTTTATAACCCAAACTCCTTGTCAATCTATAAATACAAAAAACCAACACAAAATCAAATATAATAACACTAATTCTTTGAAAAAGAAGTGTGGGTAGTGACCAATTTCGTTCGTCCCCATTTCAGTTTCTGGCGAAATCCATCGGGGATAAACGAAACAAACCTGCCGCGTGAAAATTTGGTGCAGATTTTCTTATTTTCATGCTTTTTGGATTAACCGGACTCAAAAACTACTACTGAAGCACTACCGCTAAAACACCCCAAAATCGACCCCTATTTCAGTTGCCGGCAAAATCCACCGGGGACGAACGAAATAGACCGGTCGCGTGAGAATTTGGTGCGGTTTTTTCTTGTTTTTCATGCTGCGGAAAATACGTAATTGTTATCGGTGATATTCGATTGTAGCGGCAGAGATCGAGGCTGTTGTATCTTCTCTAGTTATTTACATATTTATGTAAATGGTATAAAAATAATGTAGAAACTGATGTTTCTATTAAACATGATATAAATATGGTATAGAAACTAGTGTTTCATAAAGGTTATATATTCTGTAAATGGTATAAAAATAATTTAGAAATTGGTGTTTCTATAAACATAATATGCAATTGACATAGAAATTGGTGTCATCTAAAAATTATTTAACTATATCCTAAAAATATGATATAAATATGGTATAAAAATTGGTGTTTCATAAAGGCTATGTCAAAAAACTTTTAACATTTGAATATGGTATATTTCTATGAGGTTTAATTACCTTTTAAAATAATGCTATAAAAATGATATATAAATTGGTGCTCCTGTAAATATAATATGAAATTGATATAGAAATTAGTGTCCTCTAAAGATTTGTTAACTATATTCAAAAACTATAATATAAACATGGTATAGAAAGTGGTATTTCGTAAAGGTTATTTCAAAAGAACTTACGACAGTTGAATAGTTGGTAGATTTTGTAAATATAAGATACCTTTTGTAAATAAAAAATAATAGTGGTAGATTTTGTAATATAGGCTCTAAATTTTTATATTTATGTGATTTCCCCAAAATATAATTACTCAAAAAGAGAGGTAAATTGCCAAATTTTTGGATTTGTCCGGACATTAATAAAATTTAACATTATTCGAGAATTAATTTTTAAAATATTATTTTATTGAACTAGCAACCTTTCGCCGTCTATATATTGTATTGACACTAGAAAAATTGTGTCTGGTAAAATTAGTAAATACTGGATACATTTAAATAATGACCTATTCAAGTTAAATTTTTATTTTCTCATTTTGTTAATGTTTTTAATAATCTCCTCAAAAAATATTGTTTGCTTTTTAAACTGATCCACAGTTATTTTAACACGCAAATTAAGTGTGTTCCAACAACAACGTACCCAGACTTGATAAATTTCAATAAGCACACTAAGATATTTTTATATTTTAGGTTGAATGTTATATTTATTATGTTTTTTCTATATCAGGTTAACTATAATCAAATTTGCTATTTCCAACTTGGTAAATTTCATGAGTATATATAGTAAAATATTTACTAATTTAAATAAAAATTTTAGATTTCATTGATGTGCTTGACATGCAAAATATATTTTGCGCATAAAATTGATTGCATATTTTTATATTTTATGGTGAATATTATATTTATTATTTTTTTCTATTTCAGGTTAATTATAGTCATATTTGCTATTTCCAACTTGATAAGTTTCATGTGTATACATAGTAAAATATTTACTAATTTAAATTAAAATTCTAGATTTCATTGATGTGGTTGATATGCAAAATATTTTGAGCATAAATTGATGGCATTTCCAATTTTGACTAAGGTGAAAAGATTATTTTTCATTATCTATTTGGATAGAAATTTAATATGATGAAATTATTTATGTATATAAATTGGTTATGATATCTCTCTTCTTGTGAGTACCATTTCTCATAAAATATTTCATCAGTAATCTTTTTTCTCAAAAACTTATTCATGGAGAACAAGAAGGGTAAAGGGCGTCAAAAAATGCCGACGAAAAAGATTGAAAAGCAAGCTAATCTATATTCTAGCTTTTCAAAGCGTTGGTCGGGTTTATACAAAAAGGCTAGCAAACTTGTTACAGAATGCGACGTTGATATCGGAATGATAATCTTTTCCCCTACTGGTAAGCCTTTCTCATTTTTTCATCCTACAGTTGATGCAGTCATTTCTCGTTTTCAGAATCCTGATATGCAATTAAGTGAAAGTACTCAGCTTATTGTGGCTCATGCTCGAGATAGAGTGAAACGACTCAATAGCAAGCTTGAAGAACCTGAGTATGAATCGTTTGAATCAATTGGAAAATGAATCTTTTGGGATATGAAGTTCAAAACAAAATTCAAAATCATAGTTGAAGCATCCTAAGTTGTTACTAATAGTTATATCATTAAAAACTCTAGAAAGTTCAAATTTATATTATTAAGATGTTGATGTTTTGTTTTTCTATTTTTATTTCAGTGATGCTACATCCTTGTAATCTACTATATGATTACCGTAATAATATTTGATACTGTTTCTGAAATTAATATCTCATACGTATATTCACTGGCTAGGTGGTATCATATACATGTAGATCTATAATTTAAACTTTAATTTTGGGATTAAGTTTTGAAATTTTATTGCAGTCCATTTGCTGTAAAACATATTACTATTACCTTTTCGCCAGGGTTCACTCGAATTCCCTTCAATGGAAAATTACACTATTTATGTATGGTTAAAATTATTTTTTATGCAGTATATATAGTAGATGTTGAACTCCCTAATTTGACTCGTTCGCGTGTTTCCTTCTTTATATTTTGAACCTTCGTATTGAAAATCGGCTCCGCCACAGTTATGTTCTGAGATTTATCATGCAGCCAATCAGCAAGTTCGGCTAAGTGAACAGTAGAACAATATTAATTTACTTAGTGTAATTCCGCAAGCAGAGTCTAGAGATCAACGCTGGCCTATTCCAAATTCCATCTCTACCACAACCTACATTGCCACAATTGTCCAAAATCACAAACTATTCCTACTCTCTTGCCACATTCATCGAACTAATTAATTTGAATGGCGGCTCCAGAATTTTCATAAAAGAGAGTTCATCATTTACTATACATTTAAATAAATATTTGACCTTATTATAGACAATACGAGATTTAATTTGCTAATGAAGAGGTTCACCACCTAATGTCCTATGTTACATCACTATTTATAAAATATATGTTTGTTGTAACTTTTTTACATGACCATAGTTGTTCTTAGACAACTTTATGGATTTATTAAATATTGGTGTGAAGTTTAATTTGAAGATACCTATTAATTTGTACCTCAAAATTGTGATTATTAAGTTTGGAATGTTTTGTATCCTTCAGCTAGTGTATCATGCAGCTAAGCAGAAAGAACAAGAATTTAAAGAAAGTTCTAATGAGTGAACAATAGAACAACAAAAACAACTATAACACATACACCCAGTGTAATTCTACGAGCAAGTTTTTGAGAGGGACGTTTTGTATTGTTCTGTGGGTTTGTTACAAATAATGATACTATTGTTTACTTTTAGTGAATAATAGCAGCATATAATATTTGAATATATAATAAATAAATAATCCTAAATGATTAAATATAGAACAACAAATTAAAAGGCAATGACAAAAACATACATAAAACTTTAAACTGCTAGTAATAAATCTCGAAAATCCTACAACCTAAATAAATCCTTGAACTTAATTAGCAAAATCTAAACATTTTATTGATAACTAAAACTAAAAATAATAAATAAATCTCATTTTGAGTTAAATAATTCATCCTTGTTTTCTTTTGAGTAGAATCTGCTAAATCTCCCATTTTTCTCCAATTGTTCTTTGAGCTTGTCTTCCTTGTCCTTTAACTTCCAAAGATCACATGTCGCTTCGTATTTTTCTTGTGCACTCTTTTGTTGCACATTAAAATTTCCAAGGTCGTTTTCTTGCTTGCGTATTTCTACTCTTGTATCTACCAACTTCTCTACGGTCCTGTCAAGTTTTTTGCTTTGTGAGGATGACATTCTCGCGTATAGTACAATATCAAACTCGCTTCGATCAACCACTGTTGGATGGAGAAGTAACAAAGTTAATGAAAATCTAAACCAAAATATCAAATTGAACATAGTAAATTAACGTAGATGTAAAAGCGAGGAATTAATGAATAAATTAGAAGAGTAACATTATTGTAAGTCTTAAGAAAAAATAAAATTAACGAACTAATTAACTCAAAGTGAAAAGAAACTTACGTTAATATTTAGCTCAATTTGCTATATGCATATAACACCTCTACATTGTCTATATAGACACTAATTTCTTTGTTTTTTTCCTTATTTTACTAGTGTTGATTAATGTGAAATTATACTAGAGATAAAATATTACCATAGGAAAAAAAAACACCATTGAATGTTGGAAAATTCAACTTCAAGACAAAAGGAAACTTTTAAATTATTAGTACAAAAAGTGAAACAAATATCAAACTAAACTATTTTAATACAAAGGCGTTGAAATAAAATAAACAACTCCTCTCTCTCTCTCTCTCAACATAATGTCATTATTTCCTTATATTTCATTATAAATTTTCTTTTTCCTCTCTTTTTTTTTTCTTTTAATTTTTCCTAAAATTTTAAGTGCTTTTCTAGTCCAAAATATGGTAATTCTCATTTTTAGTTATGATCTTAATTAGACATGAGTAAAACAAGAAATAAAATGAGTAAAGAATCAAGGTATTGGTTTCCATATATACATGGTTAATGGAGTCTATGAATATAATAAAAGTGTCTTTCTTTTAAACGTAAGTTGAGTTAGGATGAACATTTATTGGGAATCCAGTTATTATTACTTCTACTAGCTCGAATTAGTTATCATGTTTTTTTTTTAAAAGTAAATTTGAATAATTTGATTCCGTAATGAAATAATCTTCATTGTCAATGATGGAGGTGTTATTTGATTCGTACAATCACGGAAGCAACGACATTCAAATTATTAGAATTTGAATTGACTTTTTAAAAAAGAAAGCATGAATAAATCATGATAACTAATAATCGTAGTGTTCGAGGTCCATTAAGATACAAATGATTCCTATCAAGAAGTTCACTTATTAGAATCAAACCTCTTTAGAATTCTCCATTATGCTTAATGCATATTATGACCTTTTATGGAAGACCAAAGAAAATTACACTTGTCTTTTCATAAGATTATATTAGAATTATTTGGTTCGGTTCGGTGAATTGATTTTCAAGAAACTACACCCTTAATGTGCACCACCATTATTAAAAAAAGAAGAAGTTATCCTTGAGTGAGTAACTTACACGCACTTTAACTAATCTACAAAATACCTACGTACTATCAGACCAGGTACCGAGTAACTCAATCACCTCGTATTAATGCTCATCATTGAGTTGAGTCTATGAACTCGTAACTTTTATTCAATATGGAGTATTGTGTACTCTTATCGTCATTATGTTTGATAGTAATTGTCTATTTTCGTGAGAGCATGTAATGTATCATGCAGCCAAGCAGCAAGTTCGGCTAAGTGAACAGTAGAACAATAAGAATTCCGCAAGCAGGATTTAAACAAGATGGTGTGTATGCGACCTTACCCCCTACCTTGAGAAGATAGACCGTTTCTTCTTCTTGCACTTTAAAATCTTCTTATGTGATTTGTTGATTGTTGAGGCTCAAGAGTAATAGTAAAGTTGAGGTTAAATCCTGTAGAGATACAGGTCATGGTTTTTTACACCTTTCTTGAGCCTGATGTTTTCCACGTAAAACTAATGTGCTGGTCTTTTAATTTAGTGAACCATGTTATCTTACTTGTTCCACTGATATGCAACTATTAGAGAAAAATATTAAAATCAGTAGGGTACGCACTCTAACAAGTGGTATCAGAGAGAGATTGTCTTACATAAAGTTTGTCCTAAGAAAAGATCACTATGATGAGTTCCGCACCTCCTACTGGTCACAGTGAAGGTCAGTCAACTACTAGACCTCCACTCTTTGATGATTCTTATTTTATCTGGTGAAAAGTTAGGATGGAAATGTTCATTCAAGGGGAAGACTATTTATTATGGGATAGGATCACTGATGGTCCCACTATTCCAATGAAGATGGTTGATGGTGAACAAGTCAAAAAGGTAAGAAGTGAATTTATTGCTGATGACTTAGTGGCATTAAAGAAAAATGGTAAAGCTATGAACATCTTAGTCTGTGGACTAGGACCGGCTGAGTACAACAGAGTGTCAAATTGTACCACTGCTAAGAAAATTTGGGATGCCCTGGTCAATGCACATGAGGGTACCTCTCAAGTAAGAAAATTCAGGATTGCTCTTCTTTTTACTGAATATGAAGCCTTTAAGATGAAGGATAATGAATCCTTGCATGAAATGATGACAAGGCTTACTGCTTTGATAAATGAGTTGACTTCCTTGGGAAAAGTCATCACTATTGAGAAACAAGTTGGGAAGGTGTTGAGGATACTACCAAAATTAAAATGGAATGTCAAAGTGACTGTTATTAGAGAGGCAAAGGATCTCACGGGTATGACACTGGATGAACTAGTTGGGAATTTGAGGACTTATGAAACAGAAATTGATGGAACTAATGAACAAACAGCCACCCGGGAAAGTCATAGCTTTGAAGTCTTCTGACGGTGATAATGAAGTTGAACTTGACCAGGAACAAGTTGCTTTTGTAGACACCTAATTTCGTCCCTCCCCAATATAATTTTTACCCATTTTTACCTTATCCTACCATGCACCCTCATCCATGTTATTATGTCCCCACAAAAATACAAAAAATAACACCCCCTAACAAATTTTTATTTTTGTTTTAATCCTATCCTAACAACCTCTCCAATTAAAAGCGGACACATCACCACCCCACCCCATACCCTACCTCTACCTCACCTACCCTAACTACCCATGTGATCCCTCCCTCCTTTTTCTTGTCCACAAAGAAAGAATATATGGGGGACCCACCAAAATTCCCACATCATAACAAAATCCATGCCCATTATAAAAGAAAATTTCTAAGAGGAAAAAAGAGGGGGATTTCATTCTTTGATCATCATCTTCTCAACAATAACAACAATCACAGAATAATCTTCCTCACAAGAACAACAACAACAACAACAACAACAACAACAACAAAAAGAAAAAAAAAGGGCATCAGTGAATAGTAACCGGTGAACAGCAGCGCCGTGAACAGTAACGGCGCAAAAAGTCACGATGAACGGGTCATTATTTGTTGAGTTGTATTGTTGGTGTTAAGGTTTGGCTCGAGGTTTTCGGGTGCGGACTCTCTTTATTTGAATAACATTGAGTTTGCAAGCTTCAAATTTAAGGTCCAATTCTTTCTTCTCTTTCATTTAATTCTTTCATTTAATTCATTTAATTCTTACGTGATTGTGATTGCGTGTGATTCGATACCGTGGTTTGCATGTTGATGAGAAATGTTGGTGACATTTGGGTGTGTGATGTGCTAAGCATGATTGGTGAATTTTTGTTATTCTCGATTGGTGGATTGTGTATTGAAATTGGTTAATCACGTGGTTGAGAATGAATTAAGGTGGGGATTAAAAATGGAGGAAAATGAATATTGATTAATTTTGATGTATTGATAATGTTGAACATGATAGAATTGTGATACGTTGAACTTGGTAGGCAAACCTAGGCCGGGTAGGAAAATTTAGGAATAACGATTTGTTGGAGTGTTTGAATATGTGCGTGAATGGTACTTTCTACTTTATTGCATGAAAAGTTTAAATTGTACTCATTTGGCCGGGGAATGCCCCGAAGGATTTGTATTGATTTATCCGGGGAATTCCCCGAAGTAGCATGTACGCAAAGGAGGCTCGTGATCAAGGCCCGGAACGTCGGGTGGAGTTTAGTTTAGTATTAGTTTAGAATAGAATAGGTTTTATATTTCAGCACCTCTTTTATTTTGGATTGTATAATTTGGACTGAACATTATTTTGGTTTGTTTTGAATTTTGTGTGATTTGTTTGTTTGCTTGTTTGTGTGTTTATGTGGTTTGTACATTTGTAATGTCAAACTAGCCAATACGCTCCACCAAGCGACCGTGGTTGAACCACGGGATCGAGGGGTGCCTAACACCTTCTCCTCGGTCAACAGAATTCCTTAGCCGGAATCTCTGCTCGCGGATCAGTTTTTAGAGTCAAACCGTTTCAAAAAGGATTTTCCAAAGGTGACTTGGCACACCGGATTATGCCAAGTGGTGACTCTGAATAAGAAAAAAATGTAAATAATCCTTTTTTTCAAAACAAATTTTTCATTTTTGTCACCTTAATAATAAAACCCTTTCGAACCATAAAATTAATTCTTTTGGAGTACGAAAAAGGGGTGTGACAGCTCTGGCGACTCTGCTGGGGATTTTTTTAGAATTCGAGCTTATTTTGGAGTCGTATCGGCTTTGTTTGGCATTACGAGTGTATAAGAATTATTTGTGAGTTTTGTTTGTGTTATTTTTGTCACTTTTGTGCGATTTCTTGCTCTTTGTTTACAGTATTTATCTTATGTGTTACCGTTTTATATCTGGCATCATGAGTCTATCCCCAGGCCTTCTTTTTGCAACAAGTCCGTAGTACACGTGTTGTACATGACCTCTAGTTGAGTCACCCTTATTTTAGGGGGGAGCCGTCGGTGTTATGGAGTAGGTGGAAAGCTTTCGCAGCCACTATCGACCATACTCTCCCCCGAACAGCCTTGTTAGTGAACCCCAACATAGGTCAGCCTTTAGGTCATGCTTATGTGCATCATATTGAGACCTAGCGGGGCCCACTTGGTCCTTTGTAGGAGACTCACCTCTAACACATCCCTACGTGCTAAATGTTGTATCTTTGAGGGTAATGGGGTCATTTGACGGACTGATTTGGTGAAAACATGTGTTAGAAGTAAGGTTCGCAGGCAAGAACTGTTGAAAAAATAGAGAAAAAAAGTAAAGTGAGTCGAAAAGAAGAAAAAACGAGGGTGTCATAGCTTTTAGTGTTCTTTATGGCTTTTGTTCTTCACAATCCAAAAAAAAAAGATTTTTACCTTTTGCACTCATTTCTCAAAAACGAAAATACGAAAAGATTTTTTCTTCGTAGTTGTTGGTGTCATTTTTAGCTGAAGTGTCTAATTAAAAAAAAAACCCAAAAAGATTTTATTCGTTTGTCTTTGGTTGTGTCTCTTAAGTTAGGGTCAATCTGTTAGTTAATCGTTAATTGTCCAATCTGGACGAACTACGCGTACCTGATTCCCGTCCCTTGGGCCGGGATACGTAGGCAACCCTCGGTGGGTCCGGTAATTTTTATTTTTATTTTTTGGCCTTTGTCTTAGTCTTTGCCTGGGTTTTACTTCTCGTAATCTAGTGTTGTCAATTAATTCTTGCCAAGTAAGCTGATTTTATTCGGCGGTACTGTTCGGTGAATTTGAGTTATAGGTCGGTCTGTCCCTCTATGTCACACAATATCTTTTCTAAGATAAAATCCCGAGGGTCGGGAATTCCTTGTCTTGTTTTGAATTTTTGAGTTGTAAGTTTGGCTTGTCATTACAGGATGAAGCCTACAGGGTCTAGAGTCTTGATGGTTTCCAAAGTGCCCAAAAATTTAATAAAGTGGTGGAGCACGTTCAACTATGCTGACCAGCAAGAGCTATTTAAGATATTAGGTGATCTTACGGAACTTCAGCATTCCCACCCCATCAAGACCTAATAGATGTTATGCTGACCTTTTGGGATCCTAGTAATTTGGTGTTTAGGTTTGGAAAGTGTGAAATGACGCCTACGTTGGCAAAATTATCTGGTCTGCTTCATTTGCCTTATATTGACAAAAGTATGATCCGAGCTCGGAATCACTCGAGAAATAGGTTTCTACAAGGGTATAGTTTGAAGAGTAATAACAGACATTTGGGTTGTCTGAATCAATCATGGATTTCTTTAGACTTTCTATTCACTAGATTTGGGTCCTCGGAAGGTTTTGATTGCTTTTGGGATGAATTTCATATGACTAAGGAGAAGTGGGAGAGAAAGAGTCTTGAAGTCTTCACCCTCGCTTTGTTAGGTATTTTAGTGTTTCCACTAGAAGAAAGACGTATTAATACCCGTTTGCAATCTGTGGTGATGGCTCTATTTCATAAGGATCAAAATGACAAGGGCATTATTCAAAAGGGGAAGGTCGTTGATCAAAAGGGCAAGTTCACTCTCATACCCATGATCTTAACAGAAATATATAAGGCTTTAACCGAAGTGAAGGGGGGATGAGATTTTCTTAGGGCACTAACCTGATATTGCAGTTATGGATGATGGAGTATATGCATGCCCCTTCTTTAGTTAGACTAGACATGGTTGATCGTTGTATTCCCAATCGAGTGAAAGCCATGGACTTCAGGTTGCATTTCGATAAATTCTCACTACCTGTGGGAGTCGACGCTTGGATTGAATTTCTTGAGTCAAGAACCGGGGATAACATTTTGTGGACTTATCTGTGGCTTCGACCAAAGATAATCTTGTTGGGTTGTCAGACGCAACTCCTTTTAGTTATGTTAGGGCTCAATTGCACTAGACCATACAGTCCTTCTAGGGTAATGCGCCAGTTGGTAAGGCTGCAGGACGTGCCACCAGCAGTGGATCTTCTAAAGGATGTTGAGTACTTCAAGGACCAAGCCTTAGGTGAGAGCAAGTACGAGCAGTTTTGGAAGCATGCAAGAAAGCTAGGTATGGACACACTCAAAGAAAGTTTGGATAATCCAGGGTACACTCAGGGATATGGGGTCTGGCTTCAATCTATCCCTCGGGGTATCAGTCAACCCTTACCAGTGCATCTTAGAGGGAGAATACAGGAAGAATGCATAGTTGACGACCATTTAGATGAAAGTGCGGGGTCCAAAGTGGAGACAGTGAGTGTTCAGTTAGCAGATTTGTTCAAGATTGTAGAAAGGTATCAGAACAATCTTTCTAATTGCACTCCTCATGAGGCAGGAATACGGGCCCGAAGCTTCCTCCCCAATATCAGGGTGTCTTTGCAGGACATGCTGCAAAGTTTGAATGGGAGAAAGAGAACTTCACAGGCAGGTCCATCTCAGCCAGGGTCATCACGCAGAGCACCAGTCTGAAAGAGCATTTCTTATCTTTATTCAATTTGAGTCTTTTATGTTTCTGTCATTGTAGGGTGGCGTCAGTTTTAAGTCGGAGTTAAGTTGTTTTTGGTATTAGGGTCTTTATCAGTAATTTCAAGTATGTCGTCTTAGGGGTCTAGAATATTATTTTGTATTTGTTGTTTAGTTTTTAAAGCGGTCCTAAATTCGTTGCATGTTTTGTTTCTTTCTTTCATCAAAATGTTATTAGGTTACGCCTTTCTTTTGTTTGTTTGTTTTCATTTTTGCAAAAAAAAAAGAAAAACATCATTTATGTAATGTTTATGCGTATGTTGCCCAAACTATGCAAGATCTGATTCATGTACAACATGATACGTAGGCAACCTACTTTGGGGTTCGATCTAAGCATTTAATTTCGTTTGTTTTTCATTATTTTTTCTCTTTTAAAGA
Source organism: Capsicum pubescens (assembly GCA_030864215.1). Lineage (NCBI taxonomy): Eukaryota > Viridiplantae > Streptophyta > Magnoliopsida > Solanales > Solanaceae > Capsicum > Capsicum pubescens. Next base: position 294,928,945 of record CM061549.1, read on the forward strand.
AAAGCAAAAGCCATACAGAATGATAAAACGAAAGTAGATAGCGATAAAAAAAATGAGGCGAGAAAGGGAAAGAATAGAGACTGAAAAAAAAAGAAGAAAAAAAAAGGGAAAAGGGAAATGAGGCCGAAAGAAAAGAGGTGTGTTTGGAGGAAAGAAGCAAATAAGTGTAGATAAAAACCGGGATGATGTTAAAATGATCTCGCTATCCTCAAAACCTGGTAGAAATGAACATGAATTTAGGACTATTTTACCAATGTGATTCCCATGCTTGTTGTGTGCCCTAATCCTAACGGATCTCGTCTTTGATGAGCATGTTCTTTCAGATAACAATGGTAGGTTCGCAGCACTCTGTCTAGTCACCCATACTTCACTAGATCAAAAGCAAAGCTCATCATGGCTAGCAGGGAGATTGAAAATTCTCTCATTGATCCGGATCAGGATCACAGGGAAGAAAGTTCAGAACACAATGATGAGGTAGTAAGGCTCAGGGAACAATTGATAGATTTTCCCCAGGCATGCGCCAGCGAAATTCCTCCTCCTCCGCTTCCTGAAGGTCTTGGGAATATCTCTAATTTCCCACCGCTCTCTCAGGCGCAATTCTCTGCTCCTACTGAGTCACCTGAGCACGCACCAAGATTCACTCCGTGACATTATTATCCTGGCGGTTCAGGTGTGCCCTTGGAAGCTCCCCAATCAAGACCCGTTGCTCAGCCGGCGCCACCGATCACACCGGTATTCGTGGCTCCACCACCACCTGAAGCTCCCACATATGCTGTGTGTCCTACAATGGGGCTTCCTCGGTCTGCCAGTGAGCCAGTATTGAAGGTTCCAGATAGTCAGTATTATGCCCCGGAGCCTACTTTGAGAATGAATGAACCGTATGGGTACACTCAGCTACCTGCATTTCCATTTGATACGGAGAAACCTGTCGCAACAGAGGAACAAAAAGTCATAGCACGGAAGTTGAAAAGTTTAGAATAGGCCATGAGGAATTTGCAAGGAATCGGAGGTTATAAGAGTGTTTCCTATAATGATCTTTGTATATTCTCAGACATCAACCTTCCCCTCGGTTTTAAAATGCCCAAGTTCGAGAAGTATGCAGGGCACGGTGATCCCGTGGCACATTTGAGACGTTATTGCAACCAATTGAGGGCTGCAGGAGGAAGGGAAGAGCTGCTCATGGCTTTCATTAGCGAGAGTTTTTCTGATCTGGCTTCAGAATGGTTTATCGATCAAGATATCGACAAGTGGAACAGCTGGGATGACTTAGCTTCTGAGTTTGTGCAACATTTTCAGTATAACATCGACCTGATTCCGAACGAAAAATCTTTGGTCTACATGAAGAAGAAAAGCACTGAAGGTTTTAGGGAATACACAATAAGGTGGCGTGAACAGGCCGCCAGGGTAAAGCCTCCAATGAAAGAAAGTAAGTTGGTAGAGGCTTTCATTCAGGCACAGGATGAGACCTATTTTCAACATTTTCTTTCGGCAATGGGAAAGTCTTTTATTGAAGTCCTCAAAATGGGGGAGATGATAGAGGACGGAATCAAGACTGGCCGAATAGTGAGTTTTGCTGCATTAAAAGCCACCACACAAGCGATTCAAGGTGGATCTGGCGCATTCGAAGGTAAAAAGAAGAAAGAGGATGTGGCGACTGTCGTAGCTGGAACCCATTCCTATCCCAAAAGACCACCTCGCCCCAATCCCCAATCCCAAGCCCAAGTCTACGCCCAAGCTCCATATATTCCTCCCCACCATTACTACCTTCCACAAAATCCTTTATATTCCATTCCACCACCCCCATACCCAGTATATAGCGCGTAACCATATGCCCAAACCCTTTCTTACCCGCAATGACGCATGCAAGCTCCACAAAATCACCCATCTGCTCTACCGAATTACCAAAACCCCTCCAGAACCGGTTTTCAACCTAGGCCCAAGTATAAGAAAGAGAAAGCGGTCAAAAATCAATTCACACCTCTTGGGGAGTCATATTCTAGCTTGTTTGATAGGTTGAGAAAGTTGAAGGTCTTAAGCCTAATTCAAGGAAGACTTTCAAATCCACCACCGAGGAATCTCGATTATTCTTTAAGGTGTGCGTACTATTCTGACATGCCAGGCCATGATATCGAGAAATGCTGGCATTTAAAGAGAGTTGTCCAAGATTTAATTGACACAAATATGATGCTGGTCCAGGCCCCGGAGGGTCCAAACATTAACCAGAATCCGCTGCCAACCCCTGCTGAAACCAATATGTTAGAATTGATATATGATTGGAAAGAGTCTTCAAGGTGTTATAAGCCTATTGTCAAGATACAGACCATTGAGGAGAAATCGGTGAATGTAGCAGAGTCTTTGAAAGCAATGTCATTGAGCCAGGAAGGAATGAGAGAAGATAAATCCCAAGAAAGCACAAAGAAACCCCTGATCACAGTACAAGGTGCCAGAAGGTATGTTGATTTAAATCAGGATAAACCTAAGTTGACAGTGGTAGGAGCTCTAAGTCAGCCCATCTTGACGGTGAAAGGTGTACTGGCAGTGCCTATTGTCCTCAAACCGGTGACCCAACCCCCGATAGTTGATACAAAAAGGGTTCCCTGGAATTATGGGTGGATTGTGATGACCTATCATGGGAAGGAAGTAGTGGAAGATGTAGATGAGGTAGGGTGTGTGACTCGGTCAGGGAGATGCTTCGTGCCTGAAAGCTTATGAAAGTCCAAGCCAATGGTGAGTGGACCGTCATCTATCAAAAATCCTATCACCGAAGAAGAAGTCGAATTTTTTTTAAAAAAGATGAAATTGCCGGAGTATTCAATAATAGACCAGTTGAAGAAAACCCCTTCTCAAATTTCCCTCTTATCTTTGTTGTTGCACTCCAAGGAGCATCGTGATATTTTACTGAAGGTATTAAATGAAACATATGTTCCTAGGGAGATTACAGTAAATCAGCTTGAGAAAATGGTTGGAAAAATCTTTGAGGTGAATCGGATCAGCTTTTCTGACGATGAATTGCCTACAGGGCATAACCGGGGCCTTTACATTACAGTGAAGTGCAAAGAGTTCTACGTCACTCATGTCATGATTGACGGAGGTTCAGGTGCAAATATCTGCCCTATTTCTACTTTGCATAAGTTGAATATTGGTGCTGAGAGGATCAGGCCCAACAATGTATGTGTCAGGGCTTTTGATGGTGCAAAATCAAACTCCATTGGCGAAATAGAACTAATGTTGACCATAGGGCCTGTTGAGTTCGCCATAGCGTTTCAAGTATTGAATATAGACTCCTCTTACAATCTGTTGTTGGGAAGGCCGTGGATCCACAACGCTTAGGCGATTGCATCTACACTGCACCAAATGATTAAGTTTGAGCATGACAGGTAAGAAGTGATTATTCACGGTGAAGGAGATTTTTCCGCTGGCGAAGAGTCTCCCCTGTCTCTTATTGAAGAAAATAACATAGAGGAGACATTCTTCTATCAAATTTTTGATACTGTACCAGTGAATCGTATACTTGAATGAAAGGTTATACCGGGACCGCAATTGTCTTCCGCTTCTATCATGATGGTGAGTGAACTTTGGAAAAATGGATTTGAGATAGGAAAGGGTTTGGGAGCGTGTCTGCACAGTATAGTTCATCCCATATGTCCGAGTGAGAATGTGGGCACGTTTGGTCTGGGATTTAAGCCTACGACTGAAGATCTGAAGAAAGCCAAGGGAAGGAGAAAGGAAACATGGTTACTCCCTCGCCCAATGCCACTACTCAGTGAATCATTTGTTAAGAGTCGTGTCACGAAACATTTGGAATTTGTAGTTGAATTGGTTGATGACTTCCAGAACCTTTTTATTGAAGTTGATATGGTCGAAGCTGGAGAAGGTACCAGTATGGCAGACGTGCAATTCATAGGTCCAACTGTCCTGCTCAATAATTGGGAAGTCACTCTTCTCCCCGTCAGGAGGGAGTTTTGGTAGTTTATTTTGTTTTTCTTTTTGTTTATCCGAGTTATTTCAGGGTTGTAATTCGGATTTTAGTTTGTTTATGTTATGTTGGCATCTATTTTTAAACCCTTCTATCTTTTTATTTAATGAAATGCAATGTCCCTTTTGATTCGTGTCTAATATATTTTGTTTTTCTTTATTTTATATACAGTTCTCTTTATGTTGATTCGAATGACATGACATGCATGTGAAATTTTCAGCCTGATCTTAAAATCCAAACTAATCAAGATGTAATGAAGCAGGATGGGGAATATGATGAAGAAGAAGCACTAGAAGAAATAAGCAAAGAGTTGGAACAGTTCGAAGACAAACCGAATCCTAATTTGAATGAGATAGATCCAATAAATCTAGGGGAGCAAGAAGATGTTAGGGAAACTAAAATCAGTGTACATGCTTTGCCACAGCTAAAAGATGGAATGATTCAAGCATTAATTGATTATAAGGATGTTTTTGCATGGTCTTATGATGATATGCCTGGTTTAAGCACTGAATTAGTGGCTCAAGAATTGCCAACTGATCTCGCGTTCCCTCCTGTCAAACAAAAGTTGAGGAAGTTTAAAACTGATGTAAGTATTAAAATCAATGAGGAAATCATGAAACAACTTGAAGCCAAAGTAATTCGAGTGCCTCGTTATCCCATGTGGTTATCCAATATTGTTCCCGTACCAAAGAAAGATGGCAAAATTCGAGTTTTTGTTGATTACCGTGATTTGAACAGAGCAAGTCCGAAAGATGATTTTCCACTGCCCAACATCCATATTTTGTTAGACAACTGTGCTAAACACGAGGTTACCTGTTTTGTGGATTGCTATGCCGGATATCACCAGATCATTATGGATGATGAAGACGCGGAGAAGATGTCTTTTATCACACCATGGGGGACCTATTGTTATCGAGTGATGCCGTTCGGTTTGAAGAATGCTAGAGCAACATACATAAAAGCCATGACCACTATGTTTCATGATATGATTCATAAGGAGATTAAGATATACGTGGATGATGTGATTATTAAGTCAAAAAGTCCGGTCGACAATGTTAAAGATTTAAGAAAGTTCTTTGAAAGGCTTCGCAGGTATAATCTCAAACTCAACCCGGCAAAATATGTATTTGGAGTTCCGTCTGGAAAGCTATAGGGGTTTGTGGTCAGCCGTCGGGGGATTGAATTGGATCCCTCAAAAATCAAAGCCATTCAGGATTTGCCCCCGCCCATGAATAGGACGGAGGTGATGAGTTTTCTTGGTAGACTGAACAACATTAGCAGGTTTATTGCTCAACTCACAACCACTTGTGAGCCCATATTCAAGTTGCTGAAAAAGAGTGCTGCGGTAAAATGGACTGAAGAATGTCAGGAAGTGTTCGACCGAATCAAAAGATATTTGTCAAATCCGCCCGTGCTGGTACCCCCGAAGCCTGGTAGGCCTTTGATCTTATATTTATCAGTCATGGAAAATTCTTTCGGTTGTGTCCTGGGTCAACATGATGTCATAGACAAAAATGAGAAGGCTATTTATTATCTTAGCAAGAAGTTCACCGCATATGAGGCCAGATATACTCTTCTTGAATATAAGTGTTGTGCCCTAACTTGGGTAGCACAAAAGTTGAAGCATTATCTCTCATCCTATACTACTTATCTCATCTCCCACATGGATCCTTTAAAGTATATCTTTCAGAAGCCTATGCCGACAGGTCGATTGGCAAAGTGGCAAATATTGCTTACCGAGTTCGACATTGTATTTGTGACTCAAACCGCCATGAAAGCCCAAGACTTGGCAGATCATCTTGCTGAGAATCCCATCGATGAAGAGTACGAGCCATTAAAGACATATTTTCCTGATGAAGAAGTGTCGTGTGTCGATGAAGTCGTTATAGATGCTGATCCAGGTTGGAAATTTTTCTTCGATGGAGCTGTCAATATGAAAGGAGTCGAAATAGGTGCGGTTCGTATCTGTGAATCGGGACAATATTTCCCGGTAACAACACAACTTCGATTCTACTGTACTAACAATATGGCAGAGTATAAAGCCTGCATTCTTGGTTTGAGGTTAGCTGTTGATATGGGAGTCCAGGAATTATTGGTGTTGGGGGATTCAGATTTGCTCGTCCATCAAATTCAAGGTGATTGGGAGACGCGAGATTTAAAGCTCATCCCGTATCGACAATGCTTGCAGGAGCTATGTCAACGGTTTGTGTTAGTAAAATTTAGGCATATTTCAAGGATTCATAATGAAATTGTTGATGCTTTAGCCACTCTGTCTTTAATGCTCTAACATCCTGATAAAGCCTACATTGATCTAGTGAATATACAGAGTCGTGATCAGCATGCTTACTGTAATGCGGTTGAAGAAGAGCTCGATGGAGAACCCTGGCTCTTGGATATCAAGCGATACATTCAGTCAGGAGAATACCCAACATATGCCACCAACGATCAAAAGAGGACTATTAGGCGTTTGGCTAGTGGATTTTTCTTAAATGGGGGAATCTTATATAAGAGAACCCCAGATCTGGGACTTTTGAGGTGTGTAGATGCAAGAGAAACCTCGGCAATCATGGTTGAAATACACTCTAGAGTATGTGGGTCGCATATGAACGATCATGTCTTATCAAAGAAGATTCTTCGAGCGGGTTATTACTGGCTTACTATGGAGAGGGATTCTATTCAATTTGTTTGAATGTGTCATCAATGTCAGGTACACGGTGATCTGATACATTTTCCTCCTATTGATATTTGATCCTTTGTTGATTTTATTGCATGTTTAGTACTTGCATTTTTGAAGATTGATATGATGAAGGCATTTTATTTTTCTATCCAAACAATGTGTCATCCTTTGTTTACCCGTTTGATATTTGTTTTATTTATTCTTTCATATCCCTCTTTTGGAATCAAAATCGAGTCAAAGATAAATGTCAAGAAAATAGGAATAAAAGAAAAAGTTCGAAAATAAAAGAAAAAAAATCAAATCAAAACAAAGAACAAGCTGACGAAACTACGTGCGACCTGATTCTCCTCTCTTGGGAGTGAGATACGTAGGCTACCCTATTCAGGGCTCGGTCCAACTAAATAAAGATTTTAGAGTCACCCAGTCAACAAAAACTAGGGCATGAGTTAATGTGTTGTTTGAGTCGATTCCAAAAGTTGTAAATCCCACCCCCACTTCAAGTGTCGTTTGAGCATCTTGCCATCCTTTTCTAACCTTATCCGAAATCCAAGTTACAACCAAAGAATATCCTTCAGATCAATTTTTGATAATGTTAAGGCTAAGCATGCAATGGATATGATGATACATTGTAAGGTACCACTTGTCTCCCTCAGCATAAGAAATCGGGAAAGAAATACAAAATGAGAGGTTCTTATTAGTGAAAACCCCGTGGGTATCATAAGGCGATGGTGAGTTGAGAGAAATGAAAATGAGAGATTCTTATTGGTGAAAACCCTCGCAGGCACCATAAGGCGATGGTGAGTGGAGAGAAATAAAAATGAGAAAGTCTTATTGGTGAAAACCCTCACGGGCACCGTAAGGCGATGGCGAGTTCAAGAGAAAAGTCAAAAGTGAAAAGAAAGAGATTTGTTGGCGAAAGTCTTTTAAGATGTCTTCAATTGAATGTGATGTATGAGTCCAATGCATTTGAAGAAGCATCTCAGCGGCAAAGGCACGAACTCAACAATAAATGTGAAGTTTGGATAGGAAGATCAGGCAGCTTAATCCAAAATGCATGTCATACTCATTGGAGTTGGTTGCCGTATTCAGATAAGTTTTCTTTATGAATAAGGGACATTTCCCTTTTCTTTCATTTACATATTCATGCTTTTTGTCTTTTTATGTCATTTATCAAGATAAAAGTCACCATCATTTCTTTACATTTTAAGTCAAGTCTATGTCAAAACAAGCGAGAAAGGATTTCAAAATTTAATACCAGTCTTTCCAATTATTTGAGGAAAAGCCAATGACCAGCACATGAAAGAAATATGATCGTAATTCAACACGAAGAAAAGGAAGTCTATCAACCGATAGGCTGTTGGATTCATGGAAGCATTCAGATTTGGAAAAGGGTGCACCTCAGAGGCATGGTAAAATAGAAACCCATTGTTCGAGTCATAAATCATTTCCCTCAATCTGGATCCAGGTCAATGATGCAACAAGACAGGGAAAGTGTCTGCGATTTGGAACAAAGATAAAAGGAACGAGTGCTGGGGCAGATACCTGAGAACCCAAGTGCTGCAAGTCACCACTATGTTTTTAACTGACAAATTTTCTTTGTTGAAACAGGGGCAAATTCACTTCACTTAATTCATCTACCATTGGAAAAACACATCCATGAGGATTTTACTTTCTGTTCAGGACCCTCCTGAAGAATGGGAATTTACTTTCATTTCAGGACCCTCCTAAAAAATGGGACTTTACCTTCTATTTAGGACCCACCTGAAAAATGGGATTTTACTTTCTGTTCAGGACCCTTCTGAAGAATGGGATTTTACTTTCTGTTCAGGACCGTCCTGAAGAATGGGAATTTACTTTCAGTTCAGGACCCTCCTAAAAAATGGAATTTTACCTTCAGTTCAGGACCCTCCGGAAAAATGGGATTTTACTTTCTGTTCAAGACCCTCCTGAAGAATGGGAATTAACTTTCAGTTCAGGACCCTCTTGAAAAGTGGGATTTTACTTTATGTTCAGGACCCTCCTGAAGAATGGGATTTTACTTTCTGTTCAGGACCCTCCTGAAAAATAGGAATTTACTTTCAGTTCAGGACCCTCCTGAAAATTAGGATTTAATTTTCTGTTCAGGACCCTCTTGAAGAATGGGAATTTACTTTCAGTTCAGGACCCTCCTGAAAAATGGGACTTTACCTTCTATTCAGGACCCTCCTGAAAAATGAGATTTTTCTTTCTGTTCAGGACCCTCCTGAAGAATGGGAATTTACTTTCAGTTCAGGACCCTCCTGAAAAATGGAATTTTACCTTCAGTTCAGGACCCTCCTGAAAAATGGGATTTTACTTTCTGTTCAGGATCCTCCTGAAGAATGGGAATTTACTTTCAGTTCAGGACCCTCTTGAAAAATAGGATTTTACTTTATATTCAGGACCCTCCTGAAAATTGGGATTTTACTTTCTGTTCAGGACCCTCCTGAAAAATGGGATTTTACTTTCTATTCAGGACCCTCCTGAAAAATGGGACTTTACTTTATGTTCAGGACCCTCCTGAAAAATGGGATTTTACTTTCTGTTCAGGACTCTCCTTAAAAAAGAGATTTTACTCTCTGTTCAGGACCCTCCTGAAAAATGGGATTTTACTTTATGTTCAGGACCCTCCTAAAAAATGGGATTTTATTTTATGTTCAGGACCCTCCTGAAAAATGAGATTTTACTTTTTGTTCAGGACCCTCCTGAAAAATGAGATTTTACTTTCTGTTCAGGACCCTCCTGAAAAATGAGATTTTACTTTCTGTTCAGGACCCTCCTGAAAAATGGGATTTTACTTTCTGTTCAGGACCCTCCTTAAAAATGGGACTTTACTTTATGTTCAGGACCCTCCTGAAAAATGGTTGTTTACTTTATGTTCAGGACCCTCCTGAAAAAATGGGATTTTACTTTCTGTTCATAACCCTCCTGAAAAATGGGACTTTACTTTATGTTCAGGACCCTCCTGAAAAATGGGATTTTACTTTATGTTCAGGACCCTCCTGAAAAATGGGAGTTACTTTCTGTTCAGGACCCTCCTGAAAAATGAGATTTTACTTTTTGTTCAGGATCCTTTTGAAAAATGAGATTTTACTTTCTGTTCGGGTTCTCCTGAAAAATGGGACCACGCTTTCAAAAATGAAATACTGCCTTATGATAATCCTTGTGTGGGAAATTCGAGCAATATTTGTAAGGAGACGCACTTCCTAATTTGGTAAATCCAGCAACATTTCCGAGGAAACACACTTTCTTGTTTGGTATTTCAAGCGGTATTTGTAAGGAGATGCACTTCCTTGTGTGGGAAATTCAAGCAAACAGTTGTAAGGAGATGCACTTCCTTGTTTGATAATTCAAGCAACATTTATAAGGAGACGCACTTCCTTGTTTGGTAATTTGATTGGCACTCGTAAGGAGACGCACTTCCTTGTTTGGGTAATTCCAGTAAACATTTGTAAGTAGATGCACTTCCTTGTTTGACTATTCAAGCAATATTTTTAAGGAGACACACTTTCTTATTTTGGTAATTCAAGCAACATTTGTAAGGAGACACACTTCCTTGTTGGATAGTTCAAGTGACATTTGTAAGGAGATGCACTTCCTTGTTTGGGTAATTTAAACGACATTTGATAAGGAGACACACTTCCTTGTTTGGGGTAATTCAAGCAACATTTGTAAGGAGACACACTTCCTGGTTTGGGCAATTCAAGAAACATTTGTAAGGAGACGCACTTCCTTGTTTGAGTAATTCAAGAGGCATTGGTAAGGAAATGCACTTCCTTATTTTGATACTTCAAGCAACATTGGTGATGCACTTTTTAACTTAAGTCTTGATTCCTAGAAGAAGCACTTTTTAGTCGAGTTATTGCACTTAATCCTTAGGAGACACACTTCCTTGCTAGTTTTCATTTTTCAGGTGACACACTTTTAACTTAAACTTGTATCTCTAGAAGACACACTTTCTAGTTAGAATCCCTCAATTTAATTCTTAGGAGATGCACTTCCTAGTCTTGGTTATTTAATTTTACTCCTAAGAGATGCATTTCTTTGTCAGAGTCTTGATTCATCATTGTAACATGCAAGTAGGTATGATGTGACTTTTCCAAAAGTCTTCTGATGATAAACTGGGGCAAAAATTCAATTTCTGTTTTTAAAACTTTACTTTTTTGGCAAATAAACGGAATTTCTCTTTATAATAATCTTTGTTTGGGATAATTTTTCTTTTAGTTTTGATGTGATTTCAGGAGTTCGCCTGAAGAACAGGGTGAATAAATGGAAAATCAAACAACAAAGTGAATAAATGAAAAGTCAAGCAACAAGGTGAAGAAGTTGAAAATAAAGCAACAAGGTGAAAAGTTGAAAGTTAACAGATTGAAAAATAGCAAGTCAGGAGCCCGCCTGAAGAATAGGGTGAGGAAATTGCAAGTCAGGAACCCGCCTGAAGAACAGGGTGATGAAATGTCAAGTCAACAGCCCACCCGAAGCACAGGGCGAATAAATGGAGAGTTAAGCAATAAGGTGAAACAATTGAAAGCCAAACAACAAGTCGAGGAAATTGCAAGTCAGGAGCCCGCCTGAAGAATAGGGTGATGAAACTCAAGTCAAAAGTCCAGAAGAAGTTGCATATCTAGGATTTTGTAATTTTGTTTATGTTTTTAACTTCTAATTTTCATTCTTGATGTAATTACAGAGCCGCGTACCGGAGCCTCGATGGAACCTCACTCGACTCTCCAACTCGGTTGCCATTCTTCCTTCTGTTTCTTCCTTTGAATAATGGTAGGGACAAAATTCTGTCTTGTTGTCAACTTCTTTGTCTGAAAACACTATGTGTTTACATTCAAAGGGGGCATGATGTAGACACCTAATTTCGTCCCTCCCCAATATTATTTTTACCCATTTTTACCTTATCCTACCATGCACCCTCATCCATGTTATTATGTCCCCCAAAAAATACAAAAAATAACACCCCCTAACAAATTTCCTAACAAATTTTTATTTTTGTTTTAATCCTATCACAACCTCTCCAATTAAAAGCGGATACATCACCACCCCACCCCATACCCTACCTCTACCTCACCTACCCTAACTACCCATGTGATCCCCCCCTCCTTTTTCTTGTCCACAAAGAAACAATATATGGGGGACCCACCAAAATTCCCACATCATAACAAAATCCATGCCCATTATAAAAGAAAAATTCTAAGAGGAAAAAAGAGGGGGGTTTCATTTTTTGATCATCATCTTCTCCACAATAACAACAATCACAAAATAATCTTCCTCACAAGAACAACAACAACCAAAAAAAAAGGACGCCGGTGAACAGTAACAGTGAACAGTAGCGTCGTGAACAGTAACAACGTGAAAAGTGACGGTGAACGGGTCATTATTTGTCGAGTTGGATTGATGGTGTTAAGGTTCGGCTCGAGGTTTTCGGGTGCGTACTCTCTTTATTCGAATAACATTATGTTTGAAAGCTTCAAATTTAAGGTCCAATTCTTTCTTCTCTTTCATTTAATTCTTACGTGATTGTGATTGTGTGTGATTCGATACCGTGGTTTGTTTGTTGATGTGAACTGTTGGTGACATTTGGGTGTGTGATGTGCTAAGCATGATTGGTGAATTTTTGTTATTCTCGATTGGTGGATTGTGTATTGAAATGGGTTAATCACGTGGTTGAGAATGAATTAAGGTGGGGATTAAAAATGGAGGAAAATGAATATTGATTAATTTTGATGTATTGATAATGTTGAACATGATAGAATTGTGATACGTTGAACTTGGTAGGCAAATGTAGGCCGGGTAGGCAAATTTAAGAATAACGATTTGTTGGAGTGTTTGAATATGTGCGTGAATGGTACTTTCTACTTTATTACATGAAAAGTTTAAATTGTACTCATTTGGCCGGGGAATGCCCCGAAGGATTTGTATTGATTTATTCGGGGAATGCCCGAAGTAGCATGTACGCAAAGGAGGCTCGTGATCAAGGCCTGGAACGTCGGGTGGAGTTTTGTTTAGGATTAGTTTAGAATAGAATAGGTTTTATATTTCAGCACCTTTTTTATTTTGGATTGTATAATTTGGACTGAACATTATTTTGGTTTGTTTTGAATTTTGTGTGATTTGTTTGTTTGCTTGTTTTGTGTGTTTATGTGGTTTGTTCATTTGTAATGTCAAATTAGCCGATACGCTACACCAAGCAACCATGGTTGAACCACGGGATCGAGGGGTGCCTAACACCTTCCCCTCGGTCAACAGAATTCCTTAGCCGGAATCTCTGCTCGCGGATCAATTTTTTGAGTCAAACCGTTTCAAAAAGGATTTTTCAAAGGTGACTTGGCCCACCGGATTATGCCAAGTGGCGACTCTGAGAAAGAAAAAAAATGTAAATAATCTTTTTTTTTCGAAATAAATTTTTTATTTTTGTCACCTTAATAATAAAACCCTTTCGAACCATAAAATCAATTCTTTTGGAGTACGAAAAAGGGGTGTGACAGCTTTCATAGCTAAGAACTTTAGTAAATTCTTTAAAAATAAAAAGGGAACAGGTAGCAAGAAACATTTCAATGACAATCCAAATGGATGCTACAAGTGTGGTAAGACTGATCAGATCAGGGATTGTCCTGTTTGGGAAATAGAATGGAGAAAGAAAAAAGGCTACAAAAGAATTGAAAAAAAAAGCCAAAAAGAAGGAAGAATATGCTATGGTAGCATCTAGGGGATCTTATTCAGATGATGATGAAATTGATGAAACAACATTCATGGCCTTAGGAGATTCAGATTTAGAGGAAGAAGATGATGCTTCTGAGGTAAGTATACTTGAACTTAAAAAAAAATTGCATTTATTTTCTAAAACAAAACTTGTTTCCTTGATGAGTGCACTAATTGATGATTTTCAAGATTAACTTCTGATAGGGATGAGTAGAGAACAAGAAAGTGCTGAACTTGAATTAGTCAAGTACATACAAGAATGTAATGATGCAACAGACATGGTGAATAAACTGAGTCAAGAAGTCTCTAAACTGAAATTTGATCTTGAAAGAGGAAATAGGTGGACAAATTCTTCAAGAATTGTTCACATGTTATGTGAAAGAAATCACAGTGAAAAAGCAGGTTTGGGTTTCCACAAAAGTCTTGATGATCCTCAAAATTTATGTTATATCTGTGGTAATCTTGGACATCCAACTACTGAATGTCCCGTGGCTGCCAAAAGCAGATCTAGCATTCAAAACCTGACTAATAAATTTTCTCAGACCAAGAAGAAAAGAACTAATTTTGGTCAGATAAACAGGTCACATTACATGTTGCCTGCATGAACTAGAAGAAATTTAATTCATCCATTTACTCATAAAATAAAACCCAAGCTCGTCTGGGTTCCTAAGTCTAACCATTGATTTCTTGCAGGAAAGGTGAAAGAAAGAAAAAAGCATTGGTACCTGGACAGTGCTTGCTCAAGACACATGATTGGTGATAAGAAAAAGTTCCTTTCACTCTCCAAAATAAATGAAGGAGTTTCTTTTGGTGGTGCCAAAAAGGGTATCATTACTGGAGTTGAAAAAATTAGCACATCTGAATCAAATGCATTAGAATATGTCTATCGTGTGGAAGGATTGAAGCACAACTTGCTCAGCAAATCACAAATGTGTGATAAAAGTTGTTTTTACTTCTGCGGGAGTCAAAGTCAAGAGGATGGACACCAAAAAGATTATGCTCACTGCAAAGAGATACAGATTGTAATTGTTGATGATTATTCCAGATTTACCTGGACATTGTTTCTAGCTTCTAAAGAAGATGCATTTAAAAATGTAGAATTTTTAGAATTCTGTTCCACAAATAGTAAAGATCATAACTTCTCTGCTCCCAGAACTCCACAACAAAATGGAGTGGTAGAAAGGAAGAATAAAACCTTGGAAGATATGGCTAGAACAATGATGCTTGCAGGAAATCTTGCTAAAAACTTTTGGGCTGAAGCAATTAGTATTGCAACATATATTATAAATAGATGCATGATCAGACCTATTATAGAGAAGACTCCCTATGAATTACTAAAAGGAAGAAAGCCAAACATTTCTCATTTTAGAACTTTTGATTGTAAATGTTTCATTCAAAATAATGGAAAGGATAAATTGGAAAAATTTGATTTTAAAAGTGATGGGGGAATCTTCTTACGTTATCCACATCATAGTAACGCTTATAGGGTTCTAAACAAAAAAATAAATTGTGTTGAAGAAAGTGTGCATGTAGTTTTTGATGAATCATGTACTAAGACTAACCTGCAGGAAGAAAGTGACTCTGAGGAACAAGTTATACATCCTGGTTCATCAACTGGAGTTACCAAAAATGGAGGCACCTTGAGAAGGAGAATTGATTTTTGAGGCACAGTGACAGAGGGAACTGAGCCACCAACTACCCCAGCTCAGAACAACTGGAGTGATCCTAGTAGCTCACTAGGTTTGGTTCCAAAAGATTACAAGTATCAAGGATCACATCCTATTGAGAATGTTCTCACTGATATCACTTCTGGGATCACCACAAGGTCTAGATTGAGAAGCATGTGTGCTTTCAAAGCATTTCTATTAGAAATTCATCCAAAGAATGTAACTGTAGCACTGCTTGATGCTGATTTGATTATATCCATGCAGGAAGAGTTAAACCAATTTGAGAGAAGAAAAGTATAACACTTGGTTCTTCTTCCAAAAGAAAGGACAACAATTGGGACTAAGTGGGTGTATGAAAATAAAGTTGATGAGCATGGAACAGTTATAAGAAACAAGGTAAGATTGGTGGTCCAGGGATACAATCAAGAAGAAGGCATAGATTTTGATGAGAATTTTTCTCCTGTAGACAAAATTAAAACAATTAGATTACTTGTTGCTTTTGCTACCTCTATGAAATTCATTTTCTATCAAATAGATGTTAAGAGTGCATTCTTAAATGGCATTCTCAAAGAGGAGGTGTATGTTAAAAAACCTTCAAGATTTGAAAGCGAGGAGTTTCTTGATCATGTGTATAGACTGGACAAGGCTTTGTATGGATTGAAACAAGCTCCAAGAGCTTGGTATGAGAGATTGTCAAAGTTTCTACTGGAACATGGTCATACTAGAGGTAAAATTGACAACACTCTTTTCTTAAAAACTAATGAAAAAGATCTATTGGTTGTGCAGGTGTATTTTGATGATATTATTTTTGGCTCCACAAACATGAACATGACACATGACTTTGCCAAACTCATGAGTTGTGAATTTGAGATTAGTATGATGGGGGAGCTGAATTACTTCCTTGGATTGAAAATTAAACAAACAACATCTGGAACCATGATCCATCAACAGAAGTATGTTAAGGAACTTCTCAAAAGATTTTTCATGGAAGAGGTAAAAAAGATCAGTACTCCAATAACCACTGCCACAAAACTTGATTTAGATGAAACAGGTCCTGATGTGGAGCAAAAGCTATATAGAGGAATGATAGGATCATTACTGTATCTCATAGAAAGATGACCTGATATTGTGTTCAGTGTGGGATTATGTGCAAGGTTTCAAAAAAATCCTAAAGAATCTCATTTAAAATCTGTGAAGAGAATCTTTAGATATCTCAAAGGAACTAGTGATCTTGGCCTATGGTATCCAAAAGGTAGTAATTTTAACTTGGTAGGATACTCTGATGCTGACTATGCAGGATACTTGGTGGACAGAAAGAGAACCACAGGCATGGCACACTTCCTTGGATCATGTTTAATTACCTGGTCCACTAAAAATCAAAACTCAGTAGCCTTGTCTACTGCTGAGGCTAAATATGTTGTTGCAGGATCTTGTTGTGCTCAGTTGTTATGGATTAAACAACAACTCATGGATTTTGGTGTAGATGTTAGATATGTTCCTATTTTCCGTGACAACACAAGTGCCAGTTATATTGCTAAGAATCCTATTCAATATAAAAGAACTAAACATATTGATATTAGACATCACTTTCTACAAAGGATTGGACTAATGACGTATTGACCACAGACCTTCTTATCTCTTTCTTCAGAGCTGTTGTATCTGTTTCTTTATTATGAGGATACATCAAAATTGTCTGCTTGAACTTTCAAGTAGGGGAGAGTCTGGTTTTGGGAATTGACATCTCGGAGTTGGAGGGACGTGCATAACGTCTTCTCTTTTTTGTCTGTAAATTGTGTTGGCGAAATGTGCATCTGTAGTGAGAGCTCAAGGTAAGAATGCAAGGGCTTGTATCATCTTTGTTTATATTTCTTGATAAAGAAATTGAATGCTTTAACTGACCTTATTTTATTCTGTCAATGGTATTCATCTTAACTAGGCCAACAACAACATACCCAGTGAAGGTAGAGGTTTCGAAAGACCCACGGCTCAAGTGAAGCTTCATTCTAACCAGGACAAATAACCTAATTGACACCTCTACTTGTCTCATTTTTATATCCAGCCCCCATATTCTACGGATGTTCTGTGAGAAGAAATGTGATTCTATGCGTATTCTGGCTTAGAGTTCTTGATTATCATATACCAAGTCCAGATTTTGATTCTAGGCATTTGGTAGTTCTTTTAATTTTATTGAGGGCTTGGTAGAAAGAGTTATTCTATGCCTATGCTGGTGGGAGATAAACACGTACCCGATGAAATAGTCGAGGTGCACGAAAACTGATCTGGACATCACTGTCGTTCAAGAGGATCAGATTAGCCAACAGACATTCTCATGTATCATGTTCTATCATCCTCTACAATTGTGGATTATACTGTATGATATTCATTCATTTAAAGAAGTTAAGAGATAAATATCTTATCTCAAACAGTTGTAGTCTTGGTGGACTGATTTATCTGGTACCTGTTGCTGGTAGGAGGTGGCAGATATCTCATGAAATTAATTGAGGTGCGCGCAAACTGATCCGGACACCACAGTTATGAGAAAAAAATAATATCTCGTCTCAAAAAGTTGAGAATGAAGTTTTTGTGTTTAGCTGGCGATCTAAACTCTTTCTCACTTGACGATGAAGCTTATCTCCCATCGTCAATTTTATTTCATATTGGGATAGTGTCTAGGATATATCGAACTGCATATGGTACTCTTGTGCTAGTTCAAATAGACTCAATTGCTAACAACTCCATTTCACAATGGCGTAGCATGTTTAGGACCAGACATTTGGAATGCATACAATAAAAAATTAGGATGGATTAATTTGGTTCTAATACCTTGATGAGAAATAAATCTTGTCTAACTCAGCCTCGAACCTCAAAAGCTATATAGTAGTAGTTCATATTAACGATTGTTCAAGACCATGTATATAATTAATTTTCATAAATATTTAAAATTTAGCAAATTTTAAACTCATGATTTCAACTTAAGATCCAACGGTCTTAATATAATTCTGAAATAACTGATTCCAAAACGAATTATTTTAGACCATAAGTTTAAATTTCAAGCAATATATCACTTCATACGTCTTTGGAATCTAATTTTTTTAGAATTTCTGACTCTGCCGCTTCTGTACTTACCTCAAATCAATATTTTCAACTTCCTTCGTATTAATTTATGTTCCACCATTACAAAAAAAAAAAAAATTCAATATATTTCGTTGAAATTTAACTCGTCGGTAAAATTTACTGAACGGATAACCCACCAAATTTTCGTCGAAATTTTCTATCAAAATTAGCATTTTTTTTTTTTTGGATGTGTCTTAATCAGTTAGAAATTTCTTATCGACGAGTTAAATTCCGACGAGACATTTCTTGAGAATTAACGATTTTTTTGTTCGTGCATCTTACTTTCCCTTCTAGTTAGTCCGTATAAAACTTGCTATTTCTAATGGAATTATGTGACAACGGATTTTGCATAATGGAATTAAATAAGTTACCAAATTAAATTAGGACAAACAAAATCTACTCTAATATGAATTAGGAAAAATAAATCCTAACCAGACGTGAATTAAATAAATACCAAATTACTTTTGTTTCCTAATCCTACTTTGAAATGATAATCCAATAATTGAAAAAGGAGAAAACATTGTACGCCTCTTTCCCTTTTCTCAATCCTTTCCACTTTAGGTTTTGCTTTCTATGCACACCTATAAATATAGAAAAATATATTGAATTGGTTATTCACTCACCTATTTCAAAAAAGGCATATATATTACTACTATGTGTGAATGAGTGAGGTCTAGGTTTTGGATCAATCAATTGTGTTGTTATGGCGAAAAATCAAATTAAAATAGAGATTGATTTGAGACGAATGGACGAGCAACTTGATAAGCATTTAGCTCGAATTTTTGGCGAAAATAATAAAAAAGGGTTTGAAGAGTGCGAAGTAACGAAGGTCGTTGAAGAATGGGAGTTGGATCCCAAGAAGCTTAAAATCAGCAAGTTTATTGCTGAAGGGGCGTACGGATCGGTTTACAAAGGTGTCTATGACGGAAAACAGGCTGCGATTAAAATACTTGATCTGAGGGATGAAAAGAGAAAGACAACGCTAACAAAGGCTTTCGCGCAAGAAGTTTCTATATGGCAAAAGCTTGATCATCCAAACGTCGCAAAGTTAATCGGAGCTTCGAAGAGATTGCCCGAAGTATCTACAAGCGGTAGACGATGGAAGTGGAATTTTTCTGCGAGAAATCATTCCTGGGAAAAACATCGAGTTGGATACTGCATAGTGGTTGAATACGTTTCTGGAGGCACGCTAAGATCACATCTCTTGAGAAACAGTATTATCGGGAAAAGGTTATCATTGAACGCCATTACTAAACTAGCATTGGACGTTGCAAGAGGATTGAGTTACCTTCATTGCAAGAAAGTTGTTCACAGAGATGTAAAGACTACAAATCTAGTTCTCGACAAGGAAGGAAGGGTGAAAATAATAGACTTTGGAGTTTCTCGAGTTGAGGCTTCATCTCCTATCAACATGACTGCCGAAACTGGCACCATAGGTTACATGGCTCCGGAGGTGCTTATTGGTCTACCATATGATCATAAATGTGATGTCTACAGTTTCGGAATTTGTTTGTGGGAGATATATTCTTGTTCAATTCCGTATAGTGGACAAAGTCCTCATGCATGTTCAGCTATGTACAAGAGTCGAAGGCCTGAAATACCAAACACTTGCCCGAGTGCTCTGGCCAATATAATGAATCAATGTTGGGACGATGACCGAAAAAAGAGGCCAGAGATGCAGGAGGTCGTACTCATGTTGGAAGCCATCGACACACAAAAGAAGTCTCATGGTTGTTTTTGTTTCAAATGATTGTTATGTATGATAGATTGATTAGTTTTGGCTATTGAAGCTTTATCGATCAAAATGAAAATGGTAGAGAATATATAGATGGACCTTTAATTTGTTTCGTTACGTTACTTGAGAGATTACACTGGGAAAATATGTTATTGTAGTTGTTGTTCAGTTACCTTTAATTTGTTTCGTTACGTTACTTGTGGGATTACACTGGATAAATATGTTGTTGTTTTTGTGGTTCTACTGCATGTTCACTAAGTAGAACTTGTTTCAAATTCTTGTTCTTTCTGCTTGGCTGCATGATACACTAGCTGAAGGATACAAAACATCCCAAGCTTAATAAACAGTGTTGAGGTACAAATTATGAAGTATCTTCAAACTCCACACCAAAATCCAATAAATCCATACAAGTTCTCCGAGAACTAACATGGTCATATAAACAAGTTACAATAAACACGTATTTATAAATAATGATCATGTAACACTAGGTGGTGAAACCCCTTCGTATGAAAATCTCATACTGTTTATAATAAGGTCAAATATTTATTTAAATATATATATAGTAAATGATAAATCCCTTTCGATGAAAATTCTGCATCCATTCTAGATGTAACACTATTGTTTGACAAGGACAATGTCATTATCAAGCACAAAGCCACAAACTAAAGCAATTCTTGAAAGTGGCCATTTTTTTACAAGTTATTTGGAACTTTTTCCTTTGTTTTGTTTTTTCTCTTGAGGAAACAAGAAGTGAAAGTTGTTAAGTTAGATTGAGTAATTACTTGATGAGTATTTATAGGGAAAATTTATGTTGAAAGATTCAAAAATGTTTGGATGGAATGTGGCTACAAATTACAAAAGCATAGAATTTTGGAGTTGTTTATTCAAAGTTAATCAAAATGGACTATTAGAATGTTCTACTCACAACCCTCTTTATAGAAAGATAATAAAATCTCCTAATTAGGATTCAAAGCTACTACCAATCGATTTATAATCAACCTCTCTAACAATGAGCTAACGAAGACCAACTGGAGATTCAATCTCACAGAGTTCAATTGACGTCCCCAACCCGATGTGAGCTTGAAGCTTTCTTCGTAATTCTCAGAACTTTATCGCAGTGTTTGTACAATCAGACTTCTCTATTAAAGTTATCCTGTATAACAATATTTTCTATAACCGCCAAGTTTTTTTTTTTTTTTTTTACCTGCTTTTATGTTATGTTATATTATGTGATATCTATAACAATATCTCGGTATACATAGAAGCAAAAAACAAGGTAGACAAACAACTATCTTTAGAGAAAAAGTTGATGTTATCTTATTTTGGAGTTATACTTTTAAGAATTATTTCTACAAAGTTTGGACCAAATCATATTGTAGACTTTGCTATTTTTCTTTCCTCATCTGTCATTAGATAATATTTTTGATGCTCTTGTAATTAGTACTCTTCAAGAATTAACTTATTAAAATTGATTAATTTGAGCTTAATTTTACCCATCAATCTATAATAAA
Organism: Capsicum pubescens; assembly: GCA_030864215.1. Lineage (NCBI taxonomy): Eukaryota > Viridiplantae > Streptophyta > Magnoliopsida > Solanales > Solanaceae > Capsicum > Capsicum pubescens. The sequence continues at coordinate 294,950,348 of CM061549.1, forward strand.
TTATAACATTATCAAATCATTTAATTATTATGATTATAAAACTAGTAAAGATCTTTAACACAATCAATATATACCTGATTTAAATCCTTAAAGATAATCAACACTAATATTATAAACGGACTTTAGAATGGAGAAAATAAAACATTGATATTTATTCATATTTATTACTATATCATTTCCAGTACACATAACATGACATGCAACTCCAAATTAAAAACGTACGTAATTTTTATTATGAACTATATTATAAAAGTGGATGCATGAAGTAGTTTAACCTAAAGTTTTTTATATTAAGACGTTCTTCATTAAAGGGATTGTTGTGACTTCATTTTCCGTGGCCTCCATCACCATGATGACCGCCTCCGTGGCCTCCACCACTGTGACCACCGCCTCCGTGGCCTCTCCACTACCATGACCGCCACCTCCGTGGCCACCACCGCCATGGCCTCCACCTCCGTGACCACCGCCGCCATGATGGCCACCTCCATGGCCTTGTTTTTCAACATTTAGTTGACCTTCATTTGCTGCTATACAAATAATACATACAACATATATTATTTCTTATGAATGGACTATAAGTAATTACATTACATATGACGACATTTAAAAACATGTTTGAAACTTTTGACATGAGAGACAAATTCAGAGTGAATTTATTATTTCTGAATTCTACAAATTAAAGATAGCTTGTTAGATTCTGAACAAATTTTTCAACATAACATACAAAAAGAATATCCTTAGTTGCGGATCAAATGGTTGTCATAAATTTTTATGATCATATCAGTAAATCATTAAGGATAAACTTAGAAGTTTAACTCTAAAAGTCTTCAAATATTTTTTTAACTATAATTTTGTAGAATTTTATATTATATTTCTTGTTATTGCATGCACTATGTACATTAATTATGAAATACAATGAATCCATATGTTTAAGAAGAATTAAATATTGTATAGTTACCTTTAGTATCATCAACTAGTAGAGCTGAAACAAGAAAAAGTGAAGCACATAAAAGTGCTAGCAGAATAATTAGGTTATTATTGGACTTCATATCTTCTTTCACTATCCAACAAACAAGGATTTTTCAGAATATAATGAGATTGACTTTCAATTTAGCCTCTATTTATACCCAGAAAATCCCACTACAAGACATAAAATTTTATGTATTCTTGGAGAAGATAATCTTGACTATAAAATCTATTCCTGACTTTTTATTTTATGTATATTATAGTTTGATATTTAGATATAAAATTTAAGAAAATAATAAACTTTTTTAATCATGTAATTTAAATTAAATAATGATGGACTCAGGATTTAGTGATTGTGCTCGGAGGGTTCAAAGACGTATATTGATATTTGATGCCCAAAGCTTTAAGGTTCTTCTTGAAAATTAATGCACTATGCATGCTATCTTCTTGATTTACTAGGTGCATTTTTACATCTTATACCAATTTTCATATATTTTTTTTACAATTATAACTAATATGTTTCGAATATAACAAATGCCGCAGCACCAAAAAAATGATCATAGATCCGCCCCTGAAATTAAAGACACGCTTAATATATCAAAATACCCTTGATTCTTGAACGTCATTGTCTTCAGTACATGATCATGTGTGATATCAGAAATAACAAATTTCTAAATATTAAAGTTATAAAAAGAAATAATAAATTAAAACTAAAAATAAAAGTAAGACCCACTAACGTCCTGTCGAAATTCAACTCATTTGTGAGAGATTCTCGATGGGTTAAGACAACTATAAAAAAATATCTCTTCAGTATGATTTTCGAAGGATTATCCATGCAATAACCCTTAACGACTAGCTAAATTTAACAAAATGGTTTAAAAAAATATTAATAGTGAAACATAAATTAAAACGAAAAAAAACATAAATTTGAAAACTCTCTAATTGATTGTAGACACCTAATTTCGTCCCTCCCCGATATCGTTTTTACCTATTGTTTACCTTATCCTATCGTGTATCCTCACCCGTGTGATAATCCCTCCACAAAATGATAAAAAATAACAACCCGTAACTAATTTCTTTTTATCCTAATATTCTAACAACCCACCCAATAAAAAAAAAACACCTCACCACTACCCCTACCCAACCTACCCTACCTCAATACCCACCCACGTGACCCCACCTACACTCACTCACCTCATATATACACGGTTCCACTCACACTATAAGATAGACAACCCACTGGCAAAAACAAAAAAAATACCACTAACACACGCTATATACAAGAAAAAACAGGGGGCAGACACCATTCTTTTCTTTTTCTTCGGCTTCTGGGTTCACAAACACAACAACACCATTCTCAATTCTATTCACACCCAGATCATACACGATACCACAAACACCATGAACGAAGAGGCATAGAGAGGAGAGAGATTGGAGAAACTGCAAGAAAATGAGGGGAGAGATCGGAGAAACAACGAGAAAACGAGGGAGAGATCGGGAGTTGGAGAGAGAAACTAAATGGAGGAAGAGAGATCGTGAGGAAGAGAAGTGAGATGGAGAGAGATTGGAGATTGGAGATCGGGAGTAATCGAAATGGGGATCTGTTGAGTTTGCTCACCGGAAATTGACTGAAAATCATCCTCTCGGTATTACTATCATTGTTACGCCGGATTTACCATCGAAAAGACCCTGCCGTCGCTATCCGCCACTGTTTCCGGTGAAACTCGCCTGAAAACAGCATTGTCAGCTTCGCTCCAACTATTCTATTCTCGGTTATTTCCATTATTAGCTCACCGGAGCTCGAATAGTATGGGTTCCTCAGTTTCTTTGTCAGTTCGTGTTATTATTTCTTTCTCGGGATTCAAGTCAGTTCGTGTTATTATTTCTCATTATTGAGTTGGTGTGGCTCGTTATTGAGGTTCTTCGGTGCGCGGATTTCGTCTTTTGATTGACTGATATTTGGAATAAAGTCGTCGTCGAGGTCTAATTCTACTCTTTACCTTTTTTGTTTTATTGTTGATGGTATCCGATGCATTGATTCTAATATTGTGTGTTGTTTGACTCGTGATGATGTGAATTGTTGTTGTTATGGTTTGGTATTTTAATTCCCTTGATTGTGGATTGATTATGGATTATGTGATGAGATGATATCTTGTTTGGAGAATTAAGATTATTTGTTTGGGGACGGGAATCGAAAATTGATAAAAGTAAATATTATAATATTTTTGATACATTGTTGATGTTGAATGCGATATGTCGTCGAGCGGGTAGGCAAATAGTAAGCTCGGGTAAGCAAGTTTAGGATTGGTGTAGTGTTGGAATAATTGGAATATTTGTTGAATGTCTTGTTTATCGTATTTGGAAAGTGTATTTATTTAACCGGGGAATGCCCCGAGATAATTTGTATTTACTCACCGGGGAATGCCCCGAAGAATTATGTACGCTAAGGATGTTCGTGATCAAGCCCGAGGCATCGGGTAAAGCATTGGTTTAGGGCTAGTGTAGGTTATTTCAGTATTTTTATTTCGGGTTGTAATAATTGGACCGAACACTATATTTTGGATTTGTTTTGGTTTGTGTGTTTGATGGATTGTTTTATGTGTTTTTGTGTGGTTTATACATTTATAATGCCAAATTAGTCGATACCCTCGACCAAGCGACTGTGGTCAAACCACGGGATCGAGGGGTGCCTAACACCTTCCCCTTGGTCAACAGAATTCCTTAACGGAATCTCTGTTCGCAAAACCAGTTTAAGAGTCAAATGGTTTCGAAAAGGATTTTCTAAAGCTGACTTGGCACACCGGATTATGCCAAGTGGTGACTCTGATTTTGAATGTAAAAACAATCTTTTTTCGGAACCAATCTTCATTTTGTCACTTTAAGAAAAAACTCTTTCAAACCTTAAAATACTATCTTTTTTTTTTTTGAGTCGAAAAAGGGATGTGACATTGATGATAAAATTAAATATGATTTTGAGGAACATGTAAGCTTAGTCAATCTTGGACCTTTTTTTGTTAATTATTTTCAACATATCGAAGTAAACATACAAGCGGCGAAGTAAATTTTTTTAGTAAAATCTGACTTTAAAATAATATGAAATGATGTTATGTTTTGAAAATTAAATTTGTGACTTAAAATATAACGAATGCACCCATGGTCATTTTAGGACTCAATACATTTCCTGTCTTTTTTAATTCATGATATCTTTTCTTTCTTTGTCGGTTCTAAAATATAATATTTTTTTTATATTCAGTACTAAAAAAAAATATAGATATATACTTTAATTTATTATATTTATATAAATTTTCACTCTTATAAAGTAATTCCAAAAATTTCAGTTAATTATGTATCTTCGTTGGATGTATCAAGAAACTAATTATGTATCTCGACAGATCCAAACTTGAAAAAAATCGTATCTGGCGCTAACAATGTATCTTTGCAAAGAAAAAAATGTATCTTCGTTGGATGTATCGAGAGATAATTATGTATCTCAACATACTCAAAATTGAAATTTTCAATAATTATGCAAAATATCAAAATTTTCTGCAATTAAACTTCAAACTTTGAAAATTTATGTTGTTTGTCCAATTTTTTCAATTTAATTTATGCGATTTGGAAGTGAGATATTCAGCAAACCCTATTTTCTATCTTAAGAGCCTGACTCAAAAGAGAAAAGAAGAGGAGGAACAAGGGCAACTAAATCATCTGTTACATATTTAAATTTTGAGAGTTAAATAAATTATTTGTGATAGCAAGGTTTTAATGTAAAACACCAAAAAATAAAAGTTAAGTATTCTCTTAGCGAGTATTACAAGATGAAAACACACACAAAATTCTTTTGTTAATGGTAATCTTATACAATATATGAAAACTACAGATAAAGAAATCATGTTACAAAATTGTGTATGTTTAAAGAAATTCAATACAGTTCATAATCGGTTCAAAAAATAACTTGAATGTTATAATAAATTAAATATTATTATAAAGATCAGACTGGAATATCTCTTAATTCTTTTGAAGTCAATCATGTGTAAATAAATCAAAAGAACTTGATATATTCTTTCAAACAATAAAATTAGTTTAGGACTTTAGGTTAAGAAGATGAACAACACCACAAATATTCCATATACATTTTCAAGCACATTCCATGCAAACATAAATACTCATCAATTAATAACTCAATCTAAATTAACAACAATATCCACTTCTTGTTTCCTCAAGAGAAAATACAAAAAATCTTTCAAATAAAAAAAAATAACATATCCAGTATATTCGCACAAAATGAAGTCTGGAGAGTATAAAGTGTTTGCAATTCATCATTTATTATACATTTGTAAAAATATTGGACCTTATATATAATAGATAGTATGGATTTTTTGGATTTTGGTTTGGTATTTGAAGATATTTCTCAATTTATACCTCAAGAGTGTGATTATTAAGCTTGGGGCGGGTGTTTTGTATTGTTTTGTGAATTTGTTACTAATAATGATACTATTGTCAAGTCCGATTAACTTTGTAATATTTGGGTGATGTGCGTTGTGCCATACAAAAACTTACGTGAATGACTTAATTAATATAGCTTTCTCTGTTTGTTGCTCAAATCAAGTATTGCGATCCAGAAATCATAAATAATAAATATAAAACAACAAAATATAAGACAATAATGAAAATATATATAAAACTTAAACTCCTAGTAGCAAATCTTGAAAATCCTACAACCTAAATATATCCTTGAACTTAATTAGTTGCATCTAAATATTTTATTGATAACTAAAAGATAGTAAATAAATAAATAAATAGGTTATATCATTCTCTTAGGAATTCCTTTTTTCTCCAATTGGTCTAACTGCTTGTCTTCCTTGTACTTTAACTTCCAAAGATCACTAGTACCCTCATATCTATCTTTCACATTTTCTTGCTGCACATTAGAATTTTGAAGATTGGTTTCTTGCTTGCGTATTTGTTCTCTCGTATCTACCAACTTCTCCAAGTTCTTGTCAATTGATTTAGTTTTTGAGGATGAGATTCTCGTGTTTATTACAGTTCAAACTAGATTGAACCACTGTTGAATGAAAAAGTAACAAAGTTAATAAAATATCGAACATAGTAAAAGTAGCACTTTTCTTGTGATGATAAAGTAACACTCTTTTGAAACTACATTCATGTAACAAAAATATTCAATGTAAGAGAACACTAAGGCCTCATTTGTTTGCACTTAATGGAGGTCTGAATCTGAATGGTTCAGACTTCAGACCATTTTATGCATTTGTTTTTTATTAAGGTTTTAACTCTTAATAGGTCTGAATAGATCTTAATCATTCAGATCTAGAACCAAGTCTTAATAGGTCTGAATGGATATTTTGGTGTTGGATAATATTCACCACTCTATTCATATTTAGCAGTCATCACCACTAACCACCTCTGCCACCGTCACTATTGTCAACCACCACCCACGACCACCAACAACCTCCACCATCACAACCACCATCGACAAAAAATACCGCTACCAACCACAATTGTCAACCGCTACCACACCTACTACCTCTTTTATTCTAATTATATTCACCGCCACCACTGCCATCAACAACACCACAATCAGCAATCACTACCGACCAATCCCAACTACCAACCAACTCATCTATCACAACTAGCACCACCACTAACTACCACTAATACATCACAACCTCTACACATTCTTTGGCCGCCGCCACCATTGTCACTAGTAACGCCACCCTACCACCACTTCAACCAGTATCATCGCTACAATTTATCTCTACTAACAACCATCTCCACCATCACAACAAATAACATCTCCAACTAGCACCAACACATCGTCAATCATCATGCATTCATGTTTCAGCCAACACAATCAACACCTTAAACTACTAACATCAAGGAACGTCACATCATAACAACCACCACCACCATCAATCGTCACCATCATAACAGTCACTGCAATACCAACCATCACAATTATCACCAACAACATTATTAATCACTAACATCAATCATCGTCACCGCAACCACCATTATAAGTCATCTCCACTATCACTAACAAACATAAATATTTTTTCTCAATCAAATACTAATAATTTTGTTGTATTAAATTACATACTTTTTTAATATATAATTAATTTTTTATTTGAATTATATTTTTTATTTTATTATGTATACAAATAATTTTTTTTTACACATTCAGATGTTGAAAAATAAACAGTCTTAATCATTTAGTTTTCAGATCTAGAGACAATATCTTAATCATTCATATGTGCATTCAGATTCAGACGTCTGAATCTTAAAAAAAAAAACAAATAGAGCCTAAGCCAAAAAGAGAGTTATAGTTGTAAATTGATGTAGATGAAAAGGTGAAAAATTTAAAAACAAATTAGAAGAGCAACATTATTGTAAGTCTTGAGAAATTTTTTGTAAAGAACTAATCTAACTCAAAGTGAAAGAAAACTTACGTTAATATTGAAGAAGCCTAACTCAATTTTCTCTATGCATATAATGTAATATTCCATTGTTTATATAGACACCAATTTCTTGGTTTTTTCCTTATTTTACCAGTGCCAATTAATGTAAACATTATACTAAAAATAAGAATTACCATATTTTGAAGGGGTGGGGTGGCGGGAGGGTGGGGGTGGGGGGTTTACCATATGAAAGAAAAAGGAGCAAAAAATAACTTGAGAGTAAGAAAGGAAAATTTGAATTTATAATCGTATAAGAAGTGAAATAAATACCATTCTAACTAATTACATCAAACTAAAGATGTTAAAATAAAATAAAGAGTTCCTTACTCTTTCTTAACATATGTTATTATTTCCATATATTCATTACAAATTATCTTTTTCTTTATCCACTCTTTTCTTGGAGTTGATTTTTTCTAAAATTTCAAGTGTATTTCTAGTCTAAAAAATGGCAATTTTCATTTTTAATAATATTTTTAAATAGGCACGAGTAAAACAAGAATATAGAAAAACAAATAAGGAAAAAATCAAAGCATTGGTATCAATATATATAATTTATGGAGTTTATGCATATAATAAAAGTATCTTTTTATTTTTCTTTTTTAACGTAATACGCTAAGTTGGGATGATTATAATTATTGTGGATCTAGTTATTATTACTTTAGTTGTTTCAAATTAGCTATCATATTTTTATTTTCAAAAGTCGATTTAAGTAATTCTCAAAGCAAAGTTAAATTAGATTAAACTCAATATTTTACATGTAAAATTTTGTGTTCAAAAAATTAAATGATAAATACTCCAAGTTGAACCTTTTGCATGTCAATTTGATGAGAAAATATAATTTAAAATAATAGTCAAAGTTCACCTAATTTGACTGTCAAAAAGCGAAATACGATGATTAATATTTAATTAAAAAAATATATATTAATTTAAAATTGCCGTAGAAAGTAATAATCCTTAAACTTTAACAACAGTAAAGTAAAGTATACAACCCCATTAATAGTACTAAAACATATTCCAACAATTCCCACAATTCTTACTCTATTGCCCATAGAACTAATTAATCTTGAGTTGTTACATCTGTTGGTGGATACAAAATTTTTATAAAAGGTGATTCATCATTTACTATATATATATAAATAAATATTTGACCTTATTATAGACAATATGTAACGCCCCGAATCTGGTACCCGGAATGCAACACGGTGCCCATGATTCTGAAGGACCACAAGTTAATCCATGACTGATATCCGTACCTGTATACTGCATAATATACTAAAATAAATGCAAAAATAAAGGGTGAAAGGCCGTAAGGTTCAAATTTGATAAAAGCATAACATCTGGGTGGGGTATGAAATACCCAAAATAATTGAAATAAATTGTCTGAAACATGATAGTCTGAAAATCCTCTAACTGTCTGGATAAGGAGCTGATGGGACAGGTCCCCAACTAACTCCAACTACTGAAATAAATTGAAAAAAACTAAAATAATAAAGTAATCATCTTGTCCTCGAAGGATGAGGACTCACTGCTGACTCTGACCGCTGAACTGGGTTGCTACTGGTGTTTTGGAGCTCGTGCTTCTAAACCTATGGCATAAAATAAAATAACATAGCGCAAATGCGTCAGTACGTTGGAATGTACAAGTATACATGTGAGGTAGGCTGAATGCATGGGATTCATATGCATGAACTATACTAACTGACTGAATAATATGAACGTGTACATGCATGAATACGTAACTGTAATTGAAGTCATGATAGATCTGACTACTGAGTCTACTGATATGAATGTCTAAATGATTGTTTCCGATCGTTCTGACTTTGAAGACTGATCTGATTGAATGTATCTGAATACTGATAACATGAGTATACAGATACGAAAAGACTGTACATGACAGTCTAAGTTCTGATAGAACTAGCTGAGTTTCGTATTGTAGTGAGTGACTGTATCTGACAGTCTAAGTTCTGATAGAACTAGCTGAGTTCCGTAATATACTGAGTGATTGTATCTGACAGTCTAAGTTCTAATAGAACTAGCTGAGTTCTGTACTATACTGAATGACTGTATCTGACAGTCCTGAAATCTGTAGAACTATCCGAGTTCCATTACTGAGACTGAGACTGAGACTGAAACTGTGGGAGGTAGTCATCTAACCGACATGCCCCATACTAAGATAATTGGGGTCCAACCTGTAACCCCAGTTGGAAGGGTATGCCACGGGTAAAGACAATTGTTGTGGGGTTAGTCCTAAACTAGCGGGTTACCCCTGAGATTAGTCCTATACTAGCCGGTGATACCTGAGTATGTCAGTTCTATCTAACGGGTGACATCTCGTGACTACGCTGGCTACGTAGTTCTGGAACTTAGGGATTGCTTCTGGGGATCTCAGTCCTATCTAGCGGGTGAGCCCCCATCCCTAGGCTCGCTCGGTGCTGAATCCTACTCTCATCTGAAAGATAGTGAACTGATTAACTTAACTAAACTGATATTGATGGTATTATTTAGTTGAACTGAACTGAGTTCATTAAGTTCCGTTGGCTGACGAAATACTATTGAGATCTGATAACCGACTGAGATTACTGAGATTTCTAAGGATTACTAAGTGATACAGATTTAACAATAATTGATCTCATTAATATTGAAGGGGTTACAGCTGTATATATAGAGAACTGAAGAATAACTAATTACAGAATAACCCAGATGTATTTAATAATTATATATGTAGTCTATTATCCCCCCGCAAGCTGATCAGCGGTAACGAGGGGCAGCTTGGAGCAGAGAGACTGAAAAGGCTGTAACGGAAGAGGCTTGGTGAGAATATCAGCAAGCTGGTCAGTAGATGGGACATAGTGCGTGGCCATCGCTCCTGCAAGTACCTCATCGCGAACAAAGTGACAGTCAGACCCAACATGCTTCATACGATCATGAAGGACTGGATTTTTGGTAACACAAATAGTGGACTGATTGTCACAATAAATCTGTGGTTTCGTCGGGGGAATGCCAAGTGCATCCGTAAGGTATCGTAACCACATGGCTTCAGCAACACCCGCAGCCATGGCACGATATTCTGCTTCTGTGGAGGAACGGGACACTCGCGTTTGCTTCTTGGTGCACCAGGAAATCAGATTCGGTCCCATCATAACAATATATCCAGTAGTGGACTTTCGATCATCTTTGTCGTTAGCCCAATCCGAATCAGAAAAAACAGATATATCAAACGAGCCCTTTTGAAATAAAATTCCACAGTGAAGAGTACCTTGAAGATAGCGCAGAATGCGTTTCAAGGCCTGAAAGTGTTGTTCTGTGGGAGCATGCATTGATTGGGAGACTCGATTGACTGCATATTGGATGTCCGGACGAGTAACAGCAAGATAATGAAGTCCACCGACGAGGCTCCGATATAGTGTAGGATCGGCAAAGGGAGTATTCGGCCCTGGGGATTGGCGGACTGCCATGGGAGTGACCGCGGGTTTGCAGTCTGTCATTCCAGCCCGATTTAGAAGTTCAAGGGTATATTTTGTCTGATGCATCAATATGGTTCCCGATTTGCGGATGAGTTCGAGGCCAAGAAAGAACTCCAGAGGACCGAGGTCCTTAAGTTTGAAGTCACGATGCATAGCTTCAGTAATTTCAGTGATGAGTGACGACGAGCTGCCTGTAATAACAATATCATCCACATAGATAAGAATGATGACTGTCCCTCGAGAACAGTGAAGGGTGAAGAGGCTGTTGTCATGATGGTAGGTGCGAAAACCAAGACCCTGCAGAAAAGTAGAGAGACGTGTGTACCAGGCACGAGGGGCCTGTTTCAGGCCATACAGTGATTTGCGAAGCTTGCAAACATAGTGAGGACGGTTGGGATTAACATATCCCGGTGGCTGAACCATATAGATTTCTTCCTCAAGATGACCATGAAGAAAGGCATTGCTGACGTCTAGCTGATGAAGCGGCCAATCATAGTGAAGAGCAAGAGACAAGACCAGACGAATAGTCTGTTGCTTAACAACAGGGCTGAAGGTCTCCTTATAATCCACACCATACTCCTGATGATACCCTTTTGCAACCAGACGTGCTTTATAGCGAGAAAGAGATCCATCTGAATTTCGTTTGATGCGAAACACCCATTTGCACCCAATAGACTTTCGGTTACTAGGCAGAGGTACCAAATCCCATGTACGTTGTTCATTCAGAGCCTGAAATTCCTCATCCATAGCTTGGCACCAGAAACTATTTTTGGAGGCTTGGTTGTAGGTAGTAGGCTCAGTTGTGGGATGTGCATCAAAGGGTATTTGAGTGTGGTAGGCTTTGGGTTTGAAGGTACCGGCCTTGGCTCGGGTTGTCATAGGATGAGTGTTGAGTGGAGGGTGATTAGGAAGGGGTGGTGGAGTTGTATGATGTGTGGGCGGGGGTTGGGTGGGGCTGCCGTGGGAGGTGGGATGTCCAGCGGTGGATGGGGTGGCTGTATGTGTGTTAGGAGTATGATGTAGGGAAGTGGTGGGTTGTGTGGCAGTCGGCTGGGTGTTCGGGTGGGAGGTTTGGGGTTTCGGGTGGGTAGTGGTGTAGTGGGGTACCGGGTTAGGTACCGAGTGAGCCGGAGCATGAGCGTGAGAAAAGGACGGAAATAATGGCACAACGCCAAGTGGATTGGGGGAGTATGGAGTAGAGGAAAGACTTGTGTAAGGAAATTGTTCCTCCACAAAACGAACATGACGGGAAACATATGTTTTCTGAGATACAGGATCGAAACATTTGTAACCTTTGATAGTGGGATGATAGCCTAGAAAGACACAAGGGGTGGACCGAGGTTGAAGTTTATGTTGAGTGTGCGGACGCAACCAGGGATAAACTAGACACCCAAACGGGCGGAGATGGATATAGTCGGGTGGATGATTGTAGAGACGGGCATATGGAGTGGAGTTGGAGAGAGTGTGAGTGGGCATGCGATTTATGAGGTAGTTGGCAGTAGCAAGGGCATCAACCCAAAAGGAAACAGGTAAGGTGGAATCATAGAGGAGCGCAACAACTGTTTCTATTAGGTGACGGTGTTTGCGCTCAGCAACGCCATTTTGTTCAGGGGTATATGGACATGAAGTGTGATGAAGAGCCCCTAGATTTTGAAGAAAAACACCAAATGCATTGTTGACAAATTCTTTGCCATTGTCACTTCGAAAAATTTAGATTTTGGCATTAAATTGATTTTGAACCATTCGGTCAAAGTTTACAAAAATAGTATAAGCTTCGGATTTAAATTTCAGAGGATAAAGCCAAGTGAATTTACTGTAATCATCAACAAAACAGATATAATAACGAAAACCTTGAACAGAAGGAACTGAGGTTGGACCCCAAACATCAGAATGAATTAATTGAAATGGCGCAGTGGCCTTGTGTTCAGACAGTGAAAAAGGTAAACGACAAGATTTAGACACTGAACAGGACTCGCAATGTAATTTTTCTGAAAAATTAAAACCTAAGGAAGATAAAATGGATTTGGTGATGGCGGATGATGGGTGCCCAAGCCGGCGATGCCAGGTTGACGAGAGAATGGCTTGACTCACAACAGACGGAGACCTGGATGGAAGAGTGTATAGCCCATGCTCACAGAGGCCCGTGTACCGCACCCGGTTCGTGGTATTGTCCACTATCTGGAAATTGGTGTCATTAAAAATGAGGGTGCAGTTATTTTCTTTAGTAAAGCGATAAACATATAAAAGATTGGATGTGAGGGAAGGGACGTGGTGAAGGGTTGAGAGATGAAATTTACCATTTGGGGTATAGACATACCCAGAGCCGGTGTTTGTGATGGGAAGGGATTGACCATTGCCTACTGTAATAGTTTCTGAGCCATGATACGGATGAGGAGCTTGAAGTTGTGAATAATCCGACGTCACATGGGTGTTAGCACCTGTGTCTAGATACCAATCGCCATATTGAGCATTTGTGGACGCATGCATCGCCCTTGATCCTCCGGACTGGCTATTTACATTCTGCGAGTCATCATAACGATACCAGCAATTAGCCGCAGAATGGCCCCGTTTAGCACAAATTTGGCACGTCGGAAGATCTCGTGTGGGCATCCGCTGGTTTCCTCGTCCCTGTCCGCGGCCTGACTGGAAGCCGTCCCTCGGTGGAGGCCCGCCTCTGCCTTGCTGCCCGTTGTTTCGACGGTCACCGCCGCCGCTGCCTCGCCCTTGGTTACGGCGATCGTCACCGCGACCCCTGGCCGAGCCTCCGCTGCCAGCCGAGTAAAGAGCCGTGACGCCAGGGGTGGAACTGGCTTCTCCGAGCAGTAATTTGTGTTCCATGTCTAGATTCAATTCTTCTGCATTAAGCCATCCAGACAGTTGATTCAGAGTGATTTCGACAGGCGAGAGGCGAATATGCTGTTTGAGAGAGGAATAGCCAGCCGGAAGACCACGTATCACGGCATTCACCACGTCTCGTTCAGGAATAATCTCGTTCACAGCATCTAGGTCAGACAGAATAGAGGCCACATCATCAAGGTATTGAGTCATCGTCTTCGTTCCCTTCCGAAGAGTATGCAATTTGTCACGCAACTGAAAAATATGAGCCGTGGACACAGAGTTGTACCTTGTGGCTAGTGCGTCCCAAAGTGAAGCCGATGTGAGAAAACCCCGGGCGTGTTTGTGCACAGAGGGGCTAATAACTGCGAGAAGACAGGCTCGGATCTGAGTGTCTACGATCATCCACGGAAGGTAGTCGGGATTTGGGAGCTTGACGCCGTCCTTCTCGGCTGTCTCGGGCTGCGGCTTCTCCGCACCGTCAATCCATCCGAGCAGCAAGTTGGCTGCGAGGGCGGTGCGGACGTTAAGTGCCCAGGCCGGGTAGTTGTTGTCAGATAATTTTTCGGGGATGAGATTGTGGAGATTCCTGAGCAGTAATTTTACTCCAGACGGTAATTTTGACAGAGGATCAATAACCTTGTCCATGGCGCCGACCTACGGCGGAGGAGGGAGGCCGTGCGGCGTGGTGTAGACGGTGGCGGCGACGCACACACGTCGGAAAAGAGGAGAGATTAGGGTTTGGGCGGAAGAAGAAACCCTAGCTTTGATACCATGATACAGATTTAACAATAATTGATCTCATTAATATTGAAGGGGTTACAGCTGTATATATAGAGAACTGAAGAATAACTAATTACAGAATAACCCAGATGTATTTAATAATTATATATGTAGTCTATTACTAAGTACTGAAATTTCTGAGTTACAGAGATTGCTGAGTTTTTCCTGAGTCATGAGACTGACTGAATTCTATTGAGCATGGCTTGACTGAGAGTATCATGAAAACATGACACTGGCTCTAGGCACACAGCTATATTTTTCGGGTACAGGTACCCCCAGGACTCGATAGAAGGAAACTGACAAGGCATGACATTCTTGAATACATGATCAACATCAACAACACATAATACAATAAGTTGGGGATTTCCTGAAGTACATGGTTATCATAATTTGGTACATGAATAGGAATGCATGTAGACATGGCATAATTACACAAGACAAATACATGAGCAATCCAACAACAATTTCAATACATAGGAATATCATGGAAGTCATGTAAACATAAGGGTAATGCATAAGTCGTTCAAGTCACAATTTATTCATAAAGCATGATTTCTATTCTCTTAAACATTTTATCAAACATCTTACATGCACAACTTAGGGCATAGGCTAAACCATCCAATTACACATCAGAAATCACTAAATGCATGGATTTCAACCCTATACTAACATGGTTTCATGAAAACATGGTAAAGATTCAATCTAGGAAGTCATAGCACCATAACAACATGAACATAATCAATTCACAACATAAATATCATGATGTATAATTTAAAAAAGGATTCTTGGGCTTCATGGATGAAAGGAATCCAGGAATGAACACTATGCATACCTTAGTTCGTGATTCTACGAAGATTGACGGAGAAACTTTCTTGAAATTGAATCCCCAATTGAAATTCTAGCTTGTTCTTGAGAGAAAATTGAGAGAAAGCAATATACTTTGGGTATCAATGTGCTGAATCTCTCGTGTTTAAGGACTTATATAGGGGTGAAATTTGACTCTTTTTCCCTTTGTAAAAACGGACAGAACTACTGAACTTTGGCCTAAGGTGATACGCAGGGTGTCACTTGGCCTATCCCTGGGGAGTACCCAGGGAGACGCCTCGCTATAGCGATGGGGAAGCCAGGGTGGCGCCCCGCCTATAGCGGTGCTGAACCCTGGGTGATGCGGGCTAAACACCTTTTGCTACTGTTTCTGAAATCCAAACACCTCCTTATGCTATCCGAAGAATTCCGAAACTCATCCGGGATGTACTCTTGACTTGTCCCATCGCAACGCAACAAGAAAATCAAGAATCAGAGGTCGGGAAGGTCACAAAATAATTCATCAAAGTTTCGAAGGCTTATGGAATGGTAAAGTTCCAACACTTAGTCTCTTGGAAAACTTTAAAGAGCTTTAACGATTATGAAAATTTGCGGGGTCTTACACAATATGATATTTTCCAACAAAGAGGTTCACCACCTAGTGTCCTAGTGCTACATCACTATTTATAAATTACATGTTTGTTGTAACTTTTTTATATGACTATAGTTGTTCTTAGAGAACCTTATGGATTTATTGGATTTTGCTGTGGAGTTTGAAGATATTTCTTAATTTGGGATGTTTTGTCTCCTTCCGCTGGTGTATCATGCAGCTAAGCAGAAAGAACAAGAATTTTAAAAAAGTTCTACTGAGTGAACAATAGAACAACAAAAATAACTATAACACATATATCCAGTATAATCCTACGAGCAAGGTTTAGTGAGGAATGTTTTGTATTGTTCTGTGGATTTGTTGCAAATAATGATATTATTGTTCGATTTTTTACTTTAGTGAATAATAGTAGCATATAATAGTTGAATATATAATAAATAAATCTCATTTTTAGTTAAATAAAGAATCCTTGTTTTCTTTTGAGTTGAATCTGCTAAATCTCCCTTTTTTCTCCAATTGTTCATTGAGCTTGTCTTTCTTGTCCTTTAACTTCCAAAGATCACATGTCGCTTCGTACTTTTCTAGTGCACTTTTTTGTTGCACATTAAAATTTCGAAGGTCGTTTTCTTATTTGCATATTTCTTCTCTTGTATCTACCAACTTCTCTCTACGGTCCTATCAAGTTTTTTTGCTTTCTGAGGATGACATTCTAGGGTATGGTACGATATCGAACTAGCTTCAACCACTATTGAATGGAGAAGTAATAAAGTTAATGAAAAGCTAAACCAAAATATCAAATTGAACATAGTAAAAGTAGCTCTTTCGCTACGACGTTGAAATAGCACTCTCTTTTGAAACTACATTTATGTAACAAATATTTGATGTAAGAGAATCAATAAGCCAAAAAAGAAAGAAGTGTCATTATAAATTAACGTAGATGTAAAAGCGAGGAATTAATGATCAAATTAGAAGAGTAACATTATTGAAAGTCTTATGAAAAAAAAACTTAACGAACTAATCAACTCAAAGTGAAAAGAAACTTACGTTAATATTTAGCTCAATTTGCTAGCATATAATACTTTTTACATTGTTTATATAGACACTATTTTCATTAGCCTATTCTCTCCACAATACATTATCCATATCAAAATCATTGTTTACCAAAACACTGTCGTTGTTCTCATTAGCCTGTTCTCCCCACAACACATTACCCATATCAAAATCATCATTTGTCAAAACATTGTCGCTATTCTCATTAACTTGTTCTCCCCACAACACATTACCCATATCAAAATCATCGTTTGCTAAAACACTGTCATTGTTCTCATTAGCCCGTTCTCCCCACAACACATTACCTATATCAAAACCATCGTTTCCCAAAACATTGTCGTTATTCTCATTAGCCTGTTCTCCCCATAATACATTACCCATATCAAAACCATTGTTTCCCAAAAATGTAACGCCCCTAAATCGGGTCCCGAGACGTCACACCGTGCTTAGGGTCACAAGTGACCCCAAGCTAACCCTTCTACTGGCATAACTCATAAGCAATTGAATAAAATGCTTAAATGTGTATAAAATTAGCGAAAACATAAAACTTTTCTGAACTTGATCAATACAAATTTGAACTTTACAATATTACAACTCTACTTTTACAAAATAAAACTGAAAACTGAATACATTAACTCTACTGATTGTCTATGAAGCCTCTACTAGTACTGACTATAGGTAGCCGGGTCATGACTCCCAACTATCCTAACTCAATACGACTGAATAAAGAAAATACAATACTTCTCGAAATGTATAACTAACTCAAGACCTTGAATCATAAGGACTCATTACCTTCTGACTGGAAGCAGCAAACTGATTGAATATGGTATATGCGCTACAACTTGTACCTACATTATGAGAAAATGTAGCACACAAACGAGTATGTGAATCAGTACTTGGGAATGTACTGAGTATATGGGGGTGTATGCAATTAAATAATCAATATCATAAATCCTTATAGAAAAATGCATTCTAGAATAGATGACTCACATAGCTTGAATTAAAATCATCATAGTCATGAATAAGAAAACAGGTAATGTAAATCACGTGAGTCATTGCACTTCATTCTAAATCTACGTTCTTTCTTGATTCTCAATCTTGTAAGATAGATAAAGTCTTAAAACAACATCTTTCAGAACATACACTTTAATCTCATGAAAACTAGGAACTTCTTCGGAAACTCAAAGATTTTGACACTTGAAATTCTTAGAAATTTTGGACTCATAGCTTTCGAAATACATATACTTTTATCTTAGATAGAGTGGGGGACTACTTTGGGAGTTTCTTCTAACCGACATAAACCATGTGAGCTACATGGAGTTCAACGTCTTACCCACGTTGGGGAGAGCTGTTCTATCCTTTCCATCAGATAAAATCTTAACTTTAGTGATCACTGTCTTAACCCACTTGGGATAAATTAGAAACCTACGGGGCACGTAGTTCTAGGGCATGAGACCTCGGAATCAAGCCCAACTCGGTGCTAAATACTACTCCCTTACTTAGCTTAGAACTTAAGAAAATCCACCTTAAAATATTTCAACAATATGTAATGGGAGCCAAAATGCATCCCATTTATCTCAAAATCAAGGATGTGGATTTCTTTCTTACTTAGGAGTTAGGATCAAAACTCACTTCTTTCTTGAAATCTTGATAGACTTATCATAAATAAGCTTTAAAGTCTCAATAACATGGAAATATATGTACTCTTCTTGAAACACTTTAAAAAGTATTAATAAGTCATTCTCAAAGACTTACAATTTCACAATAAGGCTCAATTCACGATAACAAATCTTGGAAATTCTTGAAAATAGGATATCAATATAAGAATGTGCAATTTATATCATGAACTCTCAATTTAGATCATAATTTAATAAGAAAATCATGCAATTCAAGACTTGAACAATTTCATAATCTCATAAACCTGAAATATAGCAAAATAATATGAATTCATCTTGGAAATACGAAATTTTTTAAGAAAAACTAAAACTTTTGGGCACAAGAACGAAAGGGTGTTCTTGTTCAAACCCCACATACCTTGAAATTGAAGCTTTGGATGAACTCTTAACTTTGGATTTCTATTCTTGAGATTAATGGGTGCTTCTCATAGCCCTCGGAATGGGGATTCCAAATCTTGAAAAATTATTGAAAACCTACGGTTGAATCTTGAGATATTTGAATTTTTAGGTTGAAACCCTAATGAATGTTCTCGGTGATTTTGAGAGAAAATAAACTTATTTTGGTGTTATGGGAGTTTAATCCCATGTATTAGCTGGATAAGAGTTGGAAAATACCACTTTTGCCCTTAAAAATGCGGAAACAAAACCTGAAAACTATTAGCGTGCAATAAAGCGTGCGTCGCATGCTTATTGCATGGTGCTATTGCCTCAACCACAAAAATAGCCATAACTTTTCGCTCGGGTATCGGATGTTTGTGAAATTGGTATCGTTGGAAAGCTAATTAAATTATCTACAATTTGATAGATCTTGGGATATAAAATTCCATGTGTATTAACAGATATACATGTTTGAAGTAGATCCTTGTAGAATCGAATGTCAAACTTTGAACGAATCAATTTATCTTAGCTTAAATTTGTTCTAGGTCATTGCTACGAACATTTTTCACCTCTAAACTACTCCATAGACTAGGATAATGATCATGAAACTTATATTCACATGAGAATCACTTGGATTAGAGCTTAGACGCGTAGAAACGACGGTTAGAATTCTTGCATGAAAATATGGGGTATTACAAAAATACTGTCGTTGTTCTCATTAGCCTATTCTACTCACAACACATTACCCACATCAAAATCATCGTTTCCCAAAACACAATCGTTGTTCTCATTAGCCTGTTCTCCCCACAACACATTACCCATATCAAAATCATCATTTGCCAAAACATAGTCATTGTTCTCATTATCCTGTTCTCCCCACAACACATTAGCCATATCAAAACCATCGTTTACTAAAACACTGGCATTTTTCTCATTAGCCTGTTCTCCCATAACACATTACCTATATCAAAACCATCGTTTTCCAAAACATTATCGTTATTCTCATTAGCCTGTTCTCCCCACAATACATTACCCATATCAAATCCATCGTTTCCCAAAACACTGTTGTTGTTCTCATTAGCCTGTTCTCCCCACAACACATTACCCATATCAAAACCATCATTTTCCAAAATACTGTCGTTGTTCTCATTAGCCTGTTCTCTCCACAATACATTACCAATATCAAAATCATTGTTTACCAAAACACTGTCGTTTTTCTCATTAGCCTGTTCTCCCCACAACACATTACCCATATCAAAATCATCATTTGCCAAAACATTGTCGTTGTTCTCATTAGCTTGTTCCACCCACAACACATTACCCATATCAAAACCATCGTTTGCTAAAACACTGTCATTGTTCTCATTAGCCTGTACTCCCCACAACACATTACCTATATCAAAACCATTGTTTGCCAAAACATTGTCGTTATTCCCATTAGCATGCTCTCCCTACAATACATTATCCATATCAAAGTCAACATTTGCCAAAACATTATTGTTGTTCTCATTAGCTTGTTCTCCCCACAACACATTA
Source organism: Capsicum pubescens (assembly GCA_030864215.1). NCBI lineage: Eukaryota > Viridiplantae > Streptophyta > Magnoliopsida > Solanales > Solanaceae > Capsicum > Capsicum pubescens. The sequence continues at coordinate 294,970,923 of CM061549.1, forward strand.
CCCATATAAAAAATATCATCATTTTCTAAAATATTGTCGTTGTTCTCAATAGTATTTTCACCCCCCACATTGTTGTTGTTCATTTCATCTACATTAGTTGAAGCCTTTTGCATGTCAATTTGATAAGAAAATATATTTTAAAATATTAATCAAAGTTAATTTGACTGTCGAAAAGCGAAACATGATGATTAATTTTTAATAAAGAAAAATATATTAACTTAAAATTGTCGTAGGAAGTAAAATCCTTAAACTTCAAAATCATGAGTTCGTCTTGGTGTCTGTCCTTCAGGAAAGTTGTGATGTTGAAGCAAGTAAGAATTCATGAAAAATATAATATGAAAATTTTTCGCATTATAAATTTATGTTTTACTCAAAAAGAGAGGTGAATTGCCGAATTTTTGAATTACATTCTAGATGCTCAATAAAATTTTACATTGTTCAAGCATTAATAGAAAAATATTATTTCCTATTGAACTAGCAAAGAACACGCAGATGCACCATGAGAGCAGGCTTCTAAAAGGTTGCGGATAAGCTAGCAAAAAATGGTATAGAAGAAAAGAATCTCTCCCTCTTTTTTAAACAATGGATAGTTCCCGCCTTGTTTATTCGGAAATCCCTCAGTTTAGACAAAGGTGGAACTCCTTTTGCAAGGCAGTGTGTGCCTGATGTCAATATAATATGTAGTACTACTGATAGTTGCTCAAAACACTATGTAAGCACTAGTAATTATGTAAGTAGTAGTAATTATGTAAGTAGTAGTAATTCCAGTATGGAACAAGCTCCGCAGCCTGGTGTTCTGTATAATGTACAACGCTAAAGCAATATTACTATTATTAATGAATCATCTTTTAATCAAAAAAAAAAACTTTTCGCCGTTTATATATTGACATTAGAAAAATTATGTCAGGTAAAATTAGTGAATTGGGGATACATTTAAATAAGTATAAATAACATAAATACTAATCCTTTTAGAAGTAATTGCACTCTCTCTCACCTTTTTAATTACTTTACTTTCTCTCCCTATTAATATACATATCATAGCCAACATACGCATAACATTCTGTGTATATGTTGGGATTTTTGTAATATGTTTAGGGAGTTGGGACTTTTTATAATATTGAAAACATAAGTTGTGTATTTGTGTAATTAATGACGTATTCAAGTTAACTTTTTATTTTCTCATTTTGTTAATGTATTTTTAATAATTTCCTCAAAACATATTGTTTGCTTTTTAAACTAATCCACAGTTATTTCAACACGCATATTAAGCGTGTTCCAACAACAACTTACCCAGACTTGATAAATTTCAATAAGCACATTAAGATATATTTATATTTTAGGTTGGATATTATATTTATTATGTTTTTCTATATCAGGTTAATTATAGTCATATTTACTATTTTCAACTTGATAAATTTCATAAGTATATATAGTAAAATATTTACTAATTTAAACTAAAATTTTAGATTTCATAGATATGGTTGACATGCAAAATATATTTTGCCCATAAAATTGATGCATATTTTTATATTTTAGGGTGAATATTATATTTATTATTTCCATATTTGTTATTTCCAACTTGATAAGTTTCATGAGTATATATAGTAAAATATTTACTAATTTAAATTAAAATTCTAGATTTCATTGATGTGGTTTGATATGCAAAAATGTTTTGAGCATAAAATTGATGGCATTTCCTATTTTGACTATGGTGAAAAGATTATTTTCCATTATCTATATGGATAGAAATTTAATTTGATGAAATTCTTCATGTATATAAATTGGTTATGATATCTCTTCTTGTGAGTACCATTTCTCATAAAATATTTCATCAGTGATCTTTTATCCTTTTTTTTCAAAAAATTATCCATGGAAAACAAGCAGGGTAAAGGGCGTCAAAAGATACCAATGAAAAAGATTGAAAAGTAAGTTGATCTAAATTCTAGCTTTTCAAAGCGTTTTTCAGGTTTATACAAAAAGGCTAGCGAACTCGTTAGAGAATGTGGTGTTGATATCGGAATGGTAAGCTTTTCTAATTTTTTCACCCTACAATTGATGCAGTCATATCTCGTTTTCAGTAATCCTGATATGCAATTAAGTGAAAGTACTCAACTTGTTGCAGCTCATGCTCGAGATAGAGTGAAATGACTCAATAGTAGGCTTGAAGAACTTGATACCATGAAAGATGCTGAATTTTTTCAAAAAAATGTGTATGATGAACTGATGAAAACTATAGAGGAGCTCAACGCAGAGAAACTGACCCAACTTGAAGGTTGGTTGAATATGATTGGTTCTGATTTGCAGAATCATTTGAATCACTAGCTAAGCTAAGCTAAGTTTGGGATATGAAGTTCCAAACAAAATTCAAAATCATAGTTGAAGCATCCTAAGTTATTACTAATAGTTATATCGTTGAAAACTCTAGAAAGTTTAAATTTATATTATTGAGATTGCTGTTATTTTGTTTTTCTATTTTTATTTCAATGATGCTACATCCTTGTAATCTACTATATGATTACCGTAATAATATTTGATAATGTTGCTGAAATTAATATCTCAGACGTATATTAGCTAGTAGGTATCCTATACATGTCGATCTATAATTTAAGCTTTAGTTATGGGTCTGAGTTTTGAAATTTTATTGCAGTCCATTTGCTGTAAAACTATTATTACCTTTTCGCTAGGGTTCACTCAAATCCCTTTCAATGGAAAATTACACTATTTATATATGGTTAAAATTATTTTTTTATATAGTATATATAATAGACGGTGTGAAGGAGAGCCTTGGAGTAACTGGTAAAGTTATTGTCATGTGACCAGGAGGTCACGGGTTCAAGCCTTGGAAACAGCCTCTGACAGAAATGCAAGGTAAGGCTGTGTACGATACACCTTTGTGGTGGTGCCCTTCCCCGGACACCGCGCATAGCGGTAGCTTTTGTGCACCGGGCTGTCCTTTTTATATAATACATGGTGAATGCCCTTCGGCTAGTTCGCGTGTTTCCTTCTTTATATTTTGAAGCTTCGTATTGAAAATCTCCGCTCCGTGACAGTTAAGTTTCAAGATCTTATAAAGTTACAAGGGCAAGTTGTCCAAAAAGGCTCTTTTGAAAACTATTTAGTGGTTTATTAAAAAGTTGTGAAAAAATTGTCAAATACCCCATTTAATCCACATCACCACAAACTTATCCAACTCAACAAATTCACCCACAAGTTTTTTAATACTACACTTTAACCTAATATTTCCAACTTAACAAATTCATCCCCAAGTTTTTAATAATACACTTCAACCTACTCCATCATCCACCATTATAAAATATCTAGGTTTCCAAAAATATAAAAAAAATAGTCAAAAACTAAAAATAGAAGGTGGATCTTTCCCTCCAAAAAAAGCTCTGACTCCGGCGTTATTTTCCGGCGATCAGCTCTAAATCAGTCCACAAACCTCATAAACTCGTTCACTACATCCATTTTACCCCATTAGTTTGTTATCTTCTCAAACACACTTTCCACTATTGTTAAAAAGTTTTAAATCAGTCATATCAGTTAAAAACTCTTTAGAAGTACATTACAATAACTGAGGCGACTCCACGTCCATTTCTTTATTCCATAAACCCAACGATCGTTGATTAGAAGCATTATTTGCAATTTTAAGTTTCTGTAAGGATATCTGCGCAGTCATCAACCCTTCATCATCATTCATCGACCATGCATACATCCCGACATAGACCCTAAGCTTAATCTACCGTCGACCAAAGGTTAATTCTAGGATGTCTGTTGCAGAATTTGTTCTGGTTTCAGGTGATTTCATGGGAGAATGGGTGACTACTCCTAGATGTTGGAAATGGAGATCTTTTACCAAGTTGACACTTCCCATTGCAGTTCACCGCAACAGTTCACACGGCGAATTAGTTGCAAACGTAATACAGAGCAGGGATCTAGATTGCGCGTCGAGTAACGTGGTGATTAGTTATCTAATGCATTCAAGGGAAATGGTGAATCCTATGATCATAAATAATGATGCACGTGTGTCCCTCTATATGATGGATGTTGATGCAGATGGTGTTGGAGTATGATCCCTACTGATTGCCTATCTGTGGAACAAGTAAGTATACGTGGTTCACAGAAGTAAAAACTGAACACAGTAATTTTTACGTGGAAAACACCTGGCTCAAAAAGGAGTAAAAAACCACGACCTGTATCTCTACAGGATTTAACCTCAATCTTCACTATAACTTTGAGCCTCAACAATCAACACAATTACAAGACTTCTTGTAAACAAGGAATTAAAACTTCTAACTCCTATTACTACAGAAACACAAATCTTCCCAAGATAAGTGTTCCCAAGTCTTCGAGTTTCCTAACTTTAAGACGTGATTCCTAACTCAGTTTATAGAATACTAAGACTAGAAGAATTTACTCATTACAACTCAAGAACCTTCCTATTACAAGCAGTGTAAAACATACTACGTAAGAACTAGGTTCTTCTTCAAGTTGGTGAACGATTTTACTGATTGTTGATTTTCTTATCAGTGCATGAGCGCCTTATTTGAATGTAACTTGTCGTCTATATATGCTCCCTCAAATGAAGTCCTTTTTCTTCTTTACTTGTATCTTCTGTAGGACTCTTTCAAGTAACTCACTCCTTGTTGTAACCATCCCACCTTCTTCTAAATTGAGTAGGACTCTTTTGCTTTATCCTTCTGCCTTGTAGACTTCTTGATCTACTCAAACTCTAACTACTCCAATACATCCTTTGTTTATCGATGTGTTGATAGCTTTATGTAATAATATGCACTCCATATATCCGAAGCAGTTTCACTTGTATGGACCAGCTTTGCACAAAATGCTTCATTCATCTGTGTATCATCAAAACTCCTCATGCCCTAACAAATTCCCCCTTTTTGATGATGACAAACTTATCAGCACAGTATTATAAAGAACCTGACATACTCAATAAGAAATTAAATAAAAGGATCATAGTTGAATGAAATGGGTTAGATCAGTTGAGTTATAAGCATTGTATAATCTTACTTCCCCCTTTTGACATCATCGAAAAGCTGAGCCAATAAATGAAAAACTATGTAATAATCCATAGCCACTAGGGCTATCACTAAGACAAGCAAGAGTCAGAGCAAGAGATAGCTAAGCATCAAATTAAACAGAAGTAGATCAAGTGAGGCAAAGAAAAAGTCCATTTCATGCACAAAAATTGATATAATTATCATTATCCAGTAAGACCAAAAAGAGAAACAAGGTGGACCAAGAAGCAGCAAAGAAGAAAGAAAAAAACTAAGGGACGAAGAAGGAGTTTATTTTGAGGAGGTAGAGGGGATAAAAGAGGTCAATGCTCGAATGATAGCAGCATTTTTAGTTCTTTCCTTCTCCAAAGTGGCTGTGAGGAAAGAAATTTAAGATTTAAGAGCCATCTTTTCATTTTCATGAATAGCCTAAGCAGCCTCCAATGCAGCCTGTGCAACCTCCAGCTCACCCTGCTTTGCCTCTAAGGCATTTCACAATTTCTGCATAGGGTTGTCTGTATGTCTCATAGAAGCAGGTAACATAGCATGGTTTACTTGTCCAATCACATCCTTAGTTGTATGTAAGGACCACACCTTGACAGAGACATGAAAATCATCAAACACAAGGGTAAGCCAGAACTGATAGGGCAGAGCATTACCATTTTTATCTTTGACGAGTACCCTTTGCATATGCTTAATGATTAGTTGGGGAAGGTCTATTGGAATCTCATAATCCAATAGTTCCAGTAAGGTAAGATCAAGAAAGCTTGCAACTGTGCGCCTCTCCTTCCTGGATAAGATCATTTTGTGGACCACATCAAAATACAACTGATACAGATAAGACATCTCATTTTTCAGCACCCTTCGATGAGAAGGAAAGAGAGGATTTTAAGAAAATTTTCTGCAGATATCAAGGGCGGATGGAAGATTGTCAAGAAAAGGCCAAGATCCTTTGACATAGTGACCCCAACCTCCAGTAGGAACACTTAGAATTATACCCAAATCAGAAGGATAAAGATTGATGAGATTTCCATGAACAGAGGTTGAGATCATCTCCCCAATTGCAACTCCATGTGCATAAAATTCATACACTTCATCTTTTCCAAACCTTCTTTGATGATTACCTTTCAAAAGCAAGGATAACCACCCCTGAGACCCCAATTTGGATACCAAAGTTTCCGTATCAGGACCCCCAAAACCAGTGATAACCCTACCTCTAACCATCTTTTATTTCTGAAAATATAGAACATGGTCTGGCCTAAAAGCTTGATCAGTAGGAATATCAACATTAATATCAACATCAGAATCATCAGGAGGCACAGAAGAAGTGTCAGGAATATATTCTGAATCTGAGTTCGATGAGACAGAAGGACCTAGTGTGGGGACCTATTTCTTCAGAAGTGACACAGATTTTGGAGAATCTTTAGAAGGAGTAGAGGCTTTTCCCGTAGAGACTTTGGCAGTAAAGGCTTTGACAGTGGATTTTGAAGATGAAGAGGCTTTGGGAGTGGGAGAGGGGACATTTTACGAGAGAGATATGGTTTTGATGTTTTAGCTATGGTATGTTTCTGCTTCAGTTTTCTCATGGAGCGAATGAAAATGTCAGGAGACAAATCACATGGGGGAGGAGAAGCATTAGGCACAACTCATTTCTTTTTACTTGCCCTAAGTGTCTCTTCCAAACAAGCATCTTCCTGTTATTTCCTTCTTCGAGTATGTGGAGTTCGAGATGAAGGGATGATGGGAGAAGAGTGTTCAGAAGTATCATCATCGACATCAATGGCGACAAATGAGGGTTTTCATTTCAGAGTCGATATTGACCGTTTAGGAATAAGGTTGGTAATTGGAATATGATCTCGATCAAGGATTTAAAGAGGAGCTACTGATAGTGGTAAGGGTTCTGGAAAGAGTGGGGGTTTGAAGGAAGAGTGAGAGAAGGGGTGTGGTAAGGTCTTGAAGAATAGGAAATCAGATAGGTTGAGAAGGATTTGGGGTTGGATAAGTGAGGGTAAATTGATGTTTGAGTGGAGAATAAGTTGTGTAGAAGGATCAATGTCAGATTTTTTGGAAGAAGGAGGAGAGGAAGAAGATGCCATAGTATGGTAAATATTCAGAGATTGAAGGAAAAGTGTAGATAGGAGAGAAAACAAGAGGCGTATTTAAGAAGAGTGAGAAGGAAGTTGAAGGATGAAGGGACTGTAATTTTGGAGAAATGTGCTGATGTAGAGGTTTAGTATGGATGGGAAAGGTCTGGCAGCCTTTTGAAGAAGATGACTATTGGGTTTTGGCGGTTTTAATCATTATAGAAAGAACCATGTAGATGACCTGTTTCTCTTAATGCTACTATGGAAAACAATAAGCATACCTGTGTTTGATTAGTCCATGACCACTCTTGCCTTGATGATCCATCTATCTAAAAAACATAACACATAGATATATCATATTGCTTTAAATCTTGAAATTAGGACACACAACTAAATGTGTAAGACTGAATTAATCAACAATCACTCAGGCATAGCATATTCTAGTCAATCATTGAAAGAGATTTATACAATTTTAATCATCCCCAATGCTAACCTATTTTTTTCAAAGTGTTCCTACTCAAGGCCTTAGTGAATATGTCAGCAATTTGTTCCTCAGTTGAACAAAACATAATTGATATATTTCCTTTTTCAACATTGTCTCGAAGAAAGTGATGACGGATATCAATATGCTTAGTTCTTTTATGTTGGACAGGATTTTTGTCTATGTTTATTGCACTTGTGTTATCACAAAAGATGAGAACACAACCTATATCTACCCCAAAATCCAGAAGTTATTGTTTGATTCAAAATAATTGAGCACAGCATGACCCACAAGCAACATATTCAGCCTCAACAGTACACAAAGCTACTGAATTTTGCTTCTTTGTGGAACAGGTAATCAAACATGATCCTAAGAAGTGTTCCATACATGTATTGTTTTTCCTATCCACCAAATATCCTGCATAATCAGCATCAGAGTATCCTACCAAATTAAAGTTACTACCTTTGGGATACCACAACCTAAGATCACTAGTTCCTTTCAAATATCTGAAGATTCTTTTTACAGACTTCAGATGGGATTCGTTTGGAATAGCTTGAAACCTTGCACACAATCCTATACTAAACACAATGTCAGGTCTACTTTCTGTGAGATACAATAAGGACCCTTCCATACCTGTATACAGTTTTTGTTCTACATCAGAACATGTTTCATCCAGATCAAGTTTTGTAGAAGTGGCAATGGGAGTACTTATTTCTTTAGTTTCCTCGATGGAGAATTTCTTGAGAAGCTCTTTGACATACTTTTGTTGATAGATAATTGTTCTTGATGCTGACTATTTTATTTGAAGACCCAGGAAGTAATTCAACTCCCCCATCATGCTCATTTTAAACTCACAACTCATGAGTTTAGCAAAGTCATGAGTCATATTCATGTTGTTTGAGCCAAAGATAATGTCATCCACATATACCTGCACTACTAACAAATCCTTTCTATTAGTTTTTAAGAAAAGGGTATTGTCAATTTTACCTCTGGTGTGTCCATGCTCCAGTAGAAACTTTGATAATATCTCATACCAGACCCTTGGTGATTGTTTCAACCCATACAAGGCCTTATCCAGCTTGTACACATGATCTGGAAACTCTCTGCTTTCAAATCCTGGAGGTTGCTTTACATAAACCTCTTTCAAAATCATATATCAAAACATGTTATTTGTATCAATTGAAAACCCCCATTTGTAAAAACATATATATACTTGTATAAATTTAAAGTCTTGCGTAAATTCATTTTTGAAAACATGCCCATGATATTTAGGACAATCCCACGTACCTCTATTTACGAAATTAGCGGGTGCTTCTTGAAACCTACGTTGCGGGGATTCCGATTCTTCAATTTATTTTGAAAACTCACAGTTGAATCTTGAGCTATGTGGGTTTTTATTTTGAAACCCTTATACAAGTTCTTGACCAATTTTGATTAATGAGACTCTATTTTGGCTTTCTAGGGATTAAATCCCGTGTTGTTGATGATAGGGGGATGAAAAATACCCAAAATGCCCTTAATAATTCGGGAAAACTGATGAGATTGGCCTGGGGAGATCCACCAGGCGTAGCCCGCCCTAGAGCACCGCCCTAGGCCAGGCGTCGCCTGCCCTATCGCGGGATCCTTCCCAGGCCAGGCGATCCAGCGGGAGGCGCGGGCTAATCGCTCGATGCTACTAGAATTGACATCCAAAAGTGGCCTTAAGCTCGTCTAAAAATTTCAAAACTCACCCGGGACATCCTACGACATTGCCCCATCACAACGCAATAAGAAAATCTAAAAATGGAGGTCGGGAAGGTAGAAAATAAAATCCCCAAAGATTACGAGCTAAGAAAATGAGTCCAAGTCTTTTGACACTTAGAATTATTTTTACGTTTCTCATTCCATGGCCATGCTAATAAGAGACAATGTATTGCACGAATTTTTACGGGGCATTACATTATCCCCCCTTGGGATCATTCGTCCCCAAATGATGATACGGAATACAGTCACGCACGATTTCAAGTATACTCAGACATAGAAAAGAAGACATAAAACAAGAATTGTACCTTCCATCTCATCATTTATCGGTACAAATAAGTTTGGGTATCTGACTCGCATGACATCTTCAGATTCCCAAGTAGCTTCTTCAGCTTTCTGATTTCTCTACAACACTTTAACTGAGGCTATATCCTTGCTCCTCAATTTTTTCACTTGACGATCTAAGATTGTTATAGGCTCTTCTTCATAAAACAAAGAGTCTGACACCTTGATTTCTCCAACAGGCAATACTAATGAATGGTCTCCTATGCACTTTTTCAACATGGATATATGGAATACCGGGTGAACAGAACCCAAATTTTCAGGCAACTCTAACTCATATGCAACTTCACCGATCTACCTTCACTTGTTGACAGTTCATACACTTGGAAACAAAATCAGCTACATCACGTTTCATGTTATTCAACCAATACAAAGTTTTCAGATCATGGTACATCTTAGTAGAGCCCGGGTGAACAACATCGCTCGAAGTGTGAGCCTCATCAAGGATTATTCCCCACAGTCCATCAACATTCGGAACGCACAACCTACCATGATATCTCAGAATACCATCACCACCAATTTCAAACGATATTACCTTTTGTTGACCCATATCTTTCTTGATTTGCATCAAGATGGTATCTTCAATCTGCTTCTCTTTAACTTCAGCACAAAGTGATGACTTAGCTATCTTATGAACAATCACCCTTCCATCTTCGGAATCTAAGAGTCGCACTCCCAGATTTGTAAGACAGTGAATATCATTCACTATCCATCTCTTCCCCTCTTCAACATGAGAAAAACTGCCTATAGACAACCTACTGAGAGCGTCGACTACAACATTTGCCTTGCCCGGATGGTAATGCAGGCTCATATCATAGTATTTCAAAATCTTCTGGTACGCAGAGTAATCCACAACAAAGCACTGGTACGCAGAGTAATCCACAACAAAGTAGAGATTTTTATATAAAATAAATGAGAGTTGTTGTAAAGAACATTACTGCAAAATGATTTCGAAAATACATGGGCATAGTATAATGATTTTTCAACAACAATGCAACACATCTGAGCTAGGTGGTACACCCTACAATTTCACATTTTCACCAACTGTCAAACCTCGGTTGCCGCCGAGATTAAAGTATAAGTGAGGGAAAGACACAACGTCACACAACAGAGTGTCTCGACCCAATCACTTATGGTAGTGCACAAGATCAGAATGAAGGGCTCCTAACCATAATCCCAATTTGGGATGAAATAATATCAGGTACACAAGATCACATAGCAGGGTACCAAGTTCTCGATTCGGCAAATACGGTTTCCAACGTAGAGTCATTTGACTCGTGCTTTCTTCGGGTAACCACCTATATCACAAAATCAATGCATTAAACTCATTTTAATTAATCACATGCCATACTCTACAGGGTATCACATACTCGACTTGCAAGTCATCAATATCACATTAACTTTCCAATATCTCATACCATTTACAACATGCACATATGTATGAATTTCACACCATTAAACACATACACCATGGTTCTCAACATTCAATCATTCAAGATGTTTAATCATTTATTAGTAATGTCATATCAAATGCAAAACTCATGCTCTCAATGGTTTAACACAAGTATAATATGCGGTATAAACATTATCATGGGGAATTTAGAAAATTCACAACTCATGTACATCGCACCCTTTTAAAATTTTAGGTCACATGTGCATAATTCAACCATTTAAATACATTCAAACAAACAACCCCATGATATCTCAATATTTCTTTCAAAATCATATATCAAAACATGTTATTTGTATCAATTGAAAACCCCCATTTGTAAAAACATATATATACTTGTATAAATTTAAAGTCTTGCGTAAATTCCTTTTTGAAAACATGTCCATGAAATTTAGGACAACTCCACGTACCTCTATTTACGAAATTAGCGGGTGCTTCTTGAAGCCTACGTTGTGGGGATTCTGATTCTTCAATTTGTTTTGAAAACTCACAGTTGAATCTTGAGCTATGTGAGTTTTCATTTTGAAACCCTTATACAAGTTCTTGACCAATTTTAATGAATGAGACTCTATTTTGGCTTTCTAAAGATTAAATCCTGCGTTGTTGATGATAGGGGGATGAAAAATACCCAAAATGCCCTTAATAATTTGGGAAAACTGAAGAGATTTTCCTGGGGCGATCCACCAGGCTTCGCCCACACTAGAGCACCGCCCTAGACCAGGCGTTGCCTGCCCTATCGTGGGCTCCTTCCCAGTCCAGGCGATCCAGCGGGCGGCGCGGGTTAATCGTCCGATGCTACTGGAATTGACACCCAAATGTGCCTTTAAGCTCTTTTAAAAATCCCAAAACTCACCCGAGACATCCTACGACCTTTCCCCATTGCAACACAATAATAAAATATTCAAACGGAGGTCGAAAAGGTCGAAAATAAAATCTCCAAAGATTACGAGCTAAGAAAATGAGTCCAAGTCTTTTGACACTTAAAATTATTTTCAAGTTTCTCATTCCATGTCCATGCTAATAAGAGATAATGTATTTCACAAATTTTTACGGGGCATTACAACCATCCCCACCTCGATGCCCGAAATTTGATGATGATTTGAGTGATTACGAGAGCGATGGCGATAATCACATGAATATGGAAGATGACTGTGTGCATATGGAAGTCATTTCATCGGATTCGCAAGATACGGAAGAAGACTGTGGAATGGGATCCCAACCAGTACATTCCTTCTCCGACGAAACCAATTTCTATTGTGATCAAATATTTATCGACAAGAAATAGCTCAAAATGCTATTAGACAAAGCAGCGGTGAGGCAGTCTTTTGATTATCATATGAAGAAGAGCTGCACCAAATTATCGAAGGAGAAATGCGTATCTCCTGGTTGTGGCTGGTTGTTGCGGGCAAAGAAGTACAAAACCTCAAACAGATTTCACATATACAAGTATGTCGGGGTGCACACGTGCGGTGTTGAACACGCCACCCACAAGCACAAGAAAATATCATCCGAATTGATTGTTTCACTATGCGTAAATCATTTTCAGGATGGTAAGGGTCCAAGCATAAGTGAAATTCAAAGGATTGTGTTCAAGGAGTTGCATTGCCGCGCAAGGTACTGGATGTATTGGAAAGGAAGTGTAATTGCGAAGAACATCATTCGCGGGACACCGAATTACGGATATGCTTGCTTGCTGGGTTTTTCCCACATGGTGGAGTTGTTGAATCCAGGGTCTTCCTACTCAATCATGGTAAACCAGATCGATGGGCCGTTCGTTTACTTCTTCTTAGCATTCGGAGCTTGCATACGGGGATATGACCATATGAAAAAGGTAATTGCCGTCGAAGGCACATATTTGTATGGAAAGTATGGGGGCGTGTTGCTGAGTGCACTTGCACAGGACACCAAAAATCACATCTTTCCAATTGCCTTTTGTGTCGTCGATAAACAGAACGATGCTTCTTGGTCCTTCTTCTTCTAGAGGTTGAAGTCTATCATAAAAGATAAACCATATCTATGTGTCATCTCCAACAAGAACATTAGCATCGCCAATGTCTTCTCCCGTGTATACATTCGTGCACATCACAGACTTTGCATGAGGCACCTCACTGAAAATCTCCATATAAATCAACACTAAGGAGAACATCTTTATCTGTTCTATGCCGTGGCAAATGCGTATTCCTTTGATGAGTTTAGAGAGAATTTTGAGAAATTGAAGTATAGTTTCCTCGAGGTAGCACATGTCCTTGAAAAAGTGCTTGGTTTTGAAAAATGGAGTAAAGCACACTTCCCGGACAATAGGTACGATGTGATGACCACAAACATCGCTGAGTCGCTCAACTCGATTTTGATGGATGAATGAGAGTACCCTGTGTTGTACAGATTCAATTCAATTGCTAAAAAATTAGGTGAAAAGTTTAGAGAGAGGTATGCCTATGTCGATGGTAAAAATAACATATTTGTGCCGTGTGCGGAAAAGATCCTAAGGGATAACAAGAGTGAGAGCGATTCCTTGTATGTGAATAATCCAAATGGGGTTCTCGACTAGTATACAGTTTTCAACAATGGTGTTACTTCCAAGGTCAATCTCTTAGAGAGGAGTTGTTCTTGTCAGAAATTTGACTTGGTGAAAATGTCATGCGAACATGCGATGGCAGCTTTGCAAGCAAAGTATGACGATGGCGTAGGTTCTAAAAACTCCACATACGAGTACTCTTTGCCAATTTATAAATCTACAAGTTACCTCCTTGCATACTCGGAAGCAATCAACGTTGTCCCTCTAGAGGCCGAATGGAATATGCCACAAGAATTGCTAGACACTAAAATTTCTCCACCCCCCTACGATCCCAAACTTGGAAGAAAGAAAGTCAAATGCACTAAGGACGTCGGTGAGACGTTCAAGTCCAAAAGGAGGAATAGGTGTTCAATATGAAAGAAATCTGGGCACAAAAGAACCACGTGTAGCATGGCCAACAAATCATAGATAGCTTTATTTTGATTCAGTTGTAAAGATGTTGTTTTGGGGTATAAATGTGCATTTCAGTATAATTTAACGTTCAGTTGATATCGACTTAAGGCTTTGTCTACGATAGACTACATGCATTCTATGGTATATCTTTAACACAGTCTATTAAATAATATATATTGGTTATATGATTAATCATCAAACATGCTATGTAGGTATTTATACCGTCATATCTCTGTAATAGATACATTGAATCATTGTTTCCTGTTTCCAATTAATTAAAAGCTGCAAACACGTCTGTTCTTAAGAAAAACTGTTGGTATACGCAAACCAAGCATCTTCTATTCCCATACGCGTCGACTGATCATTGGTTGGATATTTGAAAGGATGCCATCTATAGGTCTATAAGTACAGTCCCTATTTCTACGTAACCCTTCACTTGTCCCTAAACCCAAAACGTCAGAAACCCTCTTCTTCTTCCCCAAAACATCAGAAATCATGCCTGATCGTAGAATCCCCCTTCACCCAATCAGACGAGTTCCTCATCGTCACTACGATTTGCTTCTACTTCGAAATGATTTTGACAGGCTATTTTAAAGCCTAGGAAAAGACCGTCGTTACTTGGAGCGTGAGATCCGACGCATTGCTCGTTTCCTCTGAGCAATTTGGAGCGTCTTGAAATGGACAACAACGACTACATCACCCCCCATCATTCCCATAATTTAGATTACTTTTTTATTTTGCTTATATTGTTAAGTTTTTTTTGATTTGTTCATTATTGAAGAAGTTTTCTCAGTAGGACTTTGTTAGAAGAACGCTTCTTCCATTTTCCCTCTTTTGCTGTAAATTTTATTAAGTAATGCAATGAACAAATTTAATGTAAGTTTCAGTTCAGCTTAATGAACAAGTTTCTGTTTGAACATTATGTTTACCATTTTTGTTATGATCCTTTTTTTTCTTGTGGCCATTATTCTTCTGTACAGACACAACTTTCAAATATGTATGCCTTGTTCAATTCACAGTACTGTAGTTTGACTTGATTAATTTCAAGTTGCTATAAGAAGTTCTATATAGTCTATCATGAATCATATACTCTATCTTTTATCGACCTTTTATGGTAGTCGATTGTAGAGCATGTGAGTCGATGTGTCACCGGTTAAATTAAAACAGACAATAACATATTTTGGGGCTGGTAGGGCAAATTAATTAAACTAAAAATAATTTAAATAAACAATAACATATTTTGAGATTGGTGGAACAAAATAATTAAAATAAAAATGATTTAAACAGACAATAACATATTTTGGGGTTGGTAGGATAAAATAATTAAATTAAAAATAATTTAAACAAATACTAACATATTTTGGGGCTGGTGGAACAAAATAATTAAAATAAAAATGTTTTAAATAGATAATCTTGAGGGTCCATCGATTAGTCTGGTCTATAGACTAGTGGTGACACTTAATAGACCGTAGTAGATCGTGGCTTAAGTCAGCCATCGATTAGACTGGTCTACCGTAGACTTACACCTTTAGATGTGCATCGATTGATATCACAAGTATACGTAGACCACGTTGATCGATGAACATTGTCATAGACTGTCACTTGGATGTAGTTAAAAATGAATAAATAAATTAAAAATAAGTATAGTGTTGATTTTTACACATGTGAGTAAGTGTAAACAAGACACACAATCATATTAGAGCTGGTACAAAGTGAATTAAGGAGTGTGTGGATGGGTAGTGGTTGAATGTTCAATATGCTAAGAGTAATGTTTGTTAAAGCACAAGTATGTATTAAGGATATATATGTATTGAGGATGATGATTGTTCAACCACTATCCATTTCATACACTATTTTGATTTAGGGTTGGTGGTAGAAGGAGTATGTGGAATATGTTTTCATCAAATACAATATATATCCTTAATACATACTTGTGCTTTGACAAACATTACTCTTAGCATATTGAACATTCAACCACTACCCATCAACACACTCCTTAATTCACTTTGTGCAAGCTCTAATATGATTGTGTGTCTTGTTTACACTTACTCACATGTGTAGAAATCAACACTACATTTATTTTTAATTTATTTATTCATTTTTTAACTACATCCAAGTGACGGTCTATGGCAGTGTACATCAATCAATGTAGTCTACGCATACTCATGATATCAATCGATCCACATCTAAAGGTGTAAGTCTACGGTAGACCAGTCTAATCGATGGAACCTCAAAGTATAAGTATATTTTTTACATGATTTTGACATGGGTCAAAAACGATGGGAGTCTATAAATGTCACAAACATTTTAAGATTATCTATTTAAATCACTTTTAATTTAATTATTTTCTTTCATCAGCCCCAAAACATATGATTATCTATATAAATTATTTTTAATTTAATTATTTTCTTCCACCATCCAAGTAATGGTCTATATATGAGTACATAGATCACCTTATTCTACTCATGATCAGAAGATCAATCGATGCACTACTGAAGGTGTAAGTCTATGGTAGACTAGACAAATCGATGGCTGACATAGGTCATGATCTATGACGGTCTATTAAGTGTCACCACTAGTTCAAAAAAAAAAATTACTGCTCCAACGATAATAAACGGCTACTTTTATAATCCATCAGTGTCAACACTTTATTTTTACTTCATATATAAGGTCGGTCATCCCTCATTATTTTATTTCATTCGCTTTATTTTGTTTTTGAAAATTCTACAATGTCTCAAGCCTCTCAAACATACAATTATAAAAATACTCTAATTTTTCATTGTGGGAATGCAAATATTCTGAGGACGTCATGCACAGACTCAAATCCAGGTCGCAAATTTTATAATTGTGCAATTGCGAAGGTGAACTCTGTGTTTCTTTTTTATGAATTTAAGTTAATCGTTATGTAATTATTATTTTTTCTAGGATAATGGTGCATACTTATTTTTTAAATGACTTGATGAGCTATCACCTCCAACCAGTCCATCAACGTTGAGTCCGGGACCCGAGACATCAAATTTTGAAGGCTTGGCAAAATTTAAACTACTACAAAGTCTCCAACAATGCGAAGAAAATAAAGATTTTCTTATGACTTTGTTCAAAGAAGCCGAAGAACAGAGGGATTACTTTAAAGTGTTGCTACATGACCCCAAAATAGAGAGAGATCAACTAAAATAAAAATTGATTTTGGGCGAAGAAAGGGAGAATAGCCTAAAAATAATGTTATGTGTTATAATGCTAGTATTCGGTCTTTGGAAAGGTGTAACATGGATGTAGTGATATTGAATAAATAATAATACTTCTATTTTTCTATAATATTAATACTATTTTTGATAGAATCATGGTTGATCAAACAACACGTCGGCCTAAAACTGACCAGCATGGTAATGATAGACTACGCATGCAGTATACGAAAGATTAAGTATGCATTCTATGACATTAACCATACACTGTACCACCTATGACAACACCCTGCATATTCAAATGGCCATGCCATTGATCAGTTTGATAGAGACAGATTCAGTGCAGAATCATAACAACTACCATAAAATAAAAGAATGTTTCTAATATCCTACCAACAGATCCTTAAACTTTAATACTTTCAAATAAAAAAAATATTTGTCCGATCCTAACTACTGATCATTCAACAACACATTAACAATGTTAGCATTCAAATGTATTTTTCCCTATCTTCCTCATCAACACAAATGTTACTATTGATTTCACCTACGATATCCATGACCACATCTTTTTGGTCAGCTTCAGCTCTTTTTTTCTTAGTAGCTGCAGCTGCTTCTTCATGCTCGCCTTCTACTCCTTCTATTTTATCATCTGCAGCAGGTGGTGCTTCTTCGGCTGGTGCTTCTTTACCTTATTGTCTTTTTTTTCAACATCTGCAGCTGGTTATTTTGAACTTTCTTCTTGGCACATATCTTCTTCCATTTCTTCTTCTTTATCCTTCTTTTTTTTCCTCTCCCACCACAACAGAGGCCAACTCATCCATTTTGCTCCCTTTTTCTCCTTCTTCATTCCTCTCCGATTCACGAAGGTCCACATGCACTGTATCATCATATTACAAAGTGTTTCTAATATTTAAAGCTGAAAAAATCATTAACAACATAAATTATTGAATGAAGTTACCTCTCTCATATTGTCGCTCATCTTGTTCCTTTTTCATTAGTCTTTTCTCTCGAATATAGGAAGCAATATTCAACACCGCTTCCTCGAGCGCAGCAACACGCTTATGAAGATCCCCGGGTGATGAGGTGCCCTCTGTATCTTTGGAGGCGCTCAGAGTATCATCATCACCAACGCGTACTTCAACGGGGTTACCACCCAAATCTCAGTCATCATCACTGTCCTCATTTGAAAGAAGTACAGTCACCCCTTCTAACTCTTTCTTTAAGCCATTGAGGACGTTATGCTTCACTCCGTCCGTATATGGCTCAAACAAAATCATGTAATCCATCTTCATCTCACAAAGAGTAGGGATGATGTACGGTTGCACGTTCTACAAAATATTGATTAACAATTATATAACATTCAATACAACAGTAGTAGTATTATTGCATAGTAAAAAATAAGTTCATACCTCGGTAACTTTTCCTTTGTACTTGAATGGGTCGCCTTCGATTATCTGGTCACTTTTTGTAGTGTGCCATCTGAGGATGCGGGGAACGGAAAAGGGCTCATCCGTTGATTTTCCAGCAAATTTTCCAAGATGGGAAAAGGCCTCGTAGATCCAAACCTGTAAGCAGTACATCAGTGAAAAAAGAACTCAGAGTCTATGACAGAGTATAAATAAATAAAGAATCTATGATAAACTCACTAAAGGGTTTATGGTAGATACCATGAATGCCCAGGAAAATTCGAATAGAGCATAGGATGCCTTCTGCTTCTCATCAAATGCTTCCCTCTTCTTATTCAAGTCACTTTTCTTCTTTAGATAGTCCAGGATCAGTTGAAATGTCTCTTTCTCCCATGGATAATTCTCGAAGAAACTCAAAAAATCGACCATTCAAATCAGTTTCGTGTCGACAACCTTCGTCTAATTTTTTGCAAGCAACATGGTGTACAAGAACCACATTAAACAACACTTAAACTTCTGGTCCTCGTTCAGCTTATTCTCTCTGATCAGGTGTAGCAAGTTGGCTGCCGTAATGTTTTTAATTTTCATCACCTTAAAGAAAAAATTCTCCCCCTTTGCTAACACCTTCTTCATTTTTTATTCACTGGGGTATGATGAGCAGTTCAACCCCGTAATCAAACAAAACTCTTTCAAGCCAAAACAGGAAGGATTGTTGTTAACGCAGAACCACATCTCGTGACGTTTCTTATCGTTCTTGATGAGTCGCAACAGCAAATAATGGACCAACTGCCCTTTGAACTTGAGATGTCCTGGCAAGTTTCTCAGGTGTCCAAAACAAGACCGCTTGAATCTTTTCTTCAACTCTTGGTCGACAAGCACTTGCTGGAATTCTCGATAAGCAGCCATTCTTGATCTGATCGATATCTTTTCCGGGAAAGATCTGACCTTGTCCACTATCGTTCGAAGGTAATATCGCTCCACGAAAATGAACCTTGAAAGAGATGGCACGGACAAGGGATCATTATCCCCAAGAGCACTTTTTTTCCACTATCTTCACTCTCTTCACTGTCATCACTAGCATTGTGCTTGGCAACATCTTCATCGGAATCTATGTAGTCGCTTATCTCCTTTAACTCGGAATCTAATTCGGACATCGACTCTTTATTTTTCTTCCTATTTAAGACATTTCCAATTGCCTCAGCTTTTCTTTTTCTACTGCTACCGGTAGAATCAAAAGTGGTCTTGGCTTTGCGTTTAGGAGGGATGTATTTTTTACCCATTTTCAACACAATCTACACCTGCAGAACAAATCTCTCATTTTCAGTTCATAGACCGTAAGCCTATCAACAGAAATAATTCAATTTTAAATGAATTTCATAAGTCTAAAAATTGATTTCAATCTAGGGCATTTTCATTTCATAGACCACAGGTCTACGGACACAAACAGGTCACTATTCGAATCAAAATGTCAAAATAACTCTTCCACCATCAAACAGTTCACTACACACATCAATAACTGAACCAAAATCCAACATGCAGTATCAAAATACAATAATTTCTAAAAATCAAACTAGTGCACCTAATCAAACTAATTAGCTATTAATCTTTCAATTTCCACTATTTAAGCAATCATATTTTAAAAGAGTTTCATACGTCTAAAAATTGATTTCAATCTAGGGCATTTTGATTTCACAGACCACGGATCGATTTCATAGACCACGGGTCTACAGACAGAAACAGGTCACTGTTCGAATCAAAATGCCAAAATAACTATTATCCCACCAATTCAACACTCCTTTGCCAAAAAAAAAAAAAAAAGTGAACTAAACCAAAACTCCTTAATCAACCAAATTGGAAAAAAAAAATCAATTTCCTACATCACTACGAATCGATTAGCTAAGAAACTCGTTTAAATGGATCTAGAAATAATCGCAACTTGATTTTAACTAACCTTACGAATCAATAACGACCCCTTAGCAGTTGGAGAAGAAGAAGAAACGAAAATGACAATTTTGGGATGACGGTTTTTTAAGCGGGAGTTGAGAGAATTGAAGAGGAAAGAGAGAGAGGGTTTTTTTTATATATTGGAATAAGTGGAGAGTGTTAGTGTATGTATTATATTAAATTTCCAAAGTTATAAAAATGATGAAATGGTCTCTTGGCCCACCTGTGGGCCCCACTTTTTAAAGTTTTTATACCCTAACCCTAAAAATTAAATCAAAAATAATTGTAGTGGGTAAATGGCAAAATAGTTTTAGAAGTGGGTAGTCTTGCCAATTTTTCCCAAGTTACAACTATGTAAACCTCAAACTAATAATTGTAGTGTTCGAGTAACTTACACACACTAACAATATACTCAGTATAATTCCGCAAACAAGGTATAGAAATCGATGGTGTGTTCACAACCTTACTCCAAATTTAAGAAGGTAGAAGAGTTATTTTCATCCAAGATTCAAGCAAAGCATATAATAGCAAAGTAAACAGATTATCTCTGCTTCAATGCATGCGCATCTTAAAGCAGTGTAGAAAATCCAAGTGAAGGAAACTAACTAGGACAACTTATAACAAAAGATAACAAAAAGGCCAACAAATGCAAGGAGTCAAGAACAGAAGCTGAATCGTGGCAAAAGCAACCCACCATCCAACGAAGAGGTTCACCAACTAGTGTTACGTCACTATTTATAAAATATTTGTTTATTGTAACTTTTTTACACGACCATAGTTGCTCTTAGACAACTTTATGGATTTATTGAATTTTGGTGTGGAGTTTGAAGATTCTTATTAATTTGTACCTCAAAAGCGTGATTATTAAGCTTGGGATATTTTGTATCCTTCAACTGGTGTACTATGCAGCAAAACAGAAAAAATAAGAATTTAAAGCAAGTTCTACAGAGTGAACAGTAGAACAACAAAAACAATAATAACACATATACTCGATATAATTCTACAAGCAGGGTTTCGAGGAGGAATGTTTTGTATTGTGGATGTGTTACTAATAATGATACTATTGTTCGATTGTTCACTTAATATTTGAATATATAATAAATAAATATAGAACTAACGAATTAAAAGGCAATGGCGGAAACATATATAAAACTTGAAACTGCTAGTAATAAATCACGAAAATCCTACAACCTAAATATATCCTTCAACTTAATGACTAGGAGAGTAAACATTTTATTGATAACTAAAAGTAAAAATAATAAATAAATAGGTTATATCATTCTGCTAGGAACTCCTTTTTTCTCCAATTTATCTTCAAGCTTGTCTTCCTTGTCCTTTAACTTCCAAAGATCACACGTCGCTTCGTATTTTTCGTTTGCACTTTTTTGTTGCACATTAGGATTTCGAAGGTCGTTTTCTTGCTTCCTTATTTGTTCTCTTGTATCTACCAACTTCTTCATGTTCTTCTCAACTGTTTTGCTTTTTGAGGATGACATTCTCGCGTGTAGTACAGTATCGAACTAGCTTGAACCACTGTTGAATGGAGAAGTAACAAAGTTAACAAAAATCTAAACCAAAATATTGAATCAAACATTATAAAAATAGATCTTTTCCTACGATGTTAAAATAACACTCTTTTAAAACTAAACCAAAAAGAGAGTTATAATTGTAAATTTACGTAGAAGAAAAGGTGAGGAATTAATTAACAAAGTAGAAGAGCAACATTATTATAAGTCTTAAGAAACAAATTAAAGAACTAATCAACTCAAAGTGAAAAGAAACTTACGTTAATATTCAAGAAGCCTAGCTAACTCAAGTTGCAATATGTGCATATAATAATTCTCCATTGTTTATATAGACACTAATTTCTTTGTTTTTTCCTTATTTTACTAGTGTCAATTAATGTAAAATTATACTAAAAATAAAAATTACCATATTTAGTGGGAAAAATTATAATAGGAAAGAAAAACACCCTTCGAAAACACTGAATTTTGGAAAATTCAACTTCAAGAAAAAAAGGAGCAGAGTAAAAAAGGAAAATCTGAATTTATAATAGCACAAAAAGTGAAATAAATACCATACAAACTAATTATATCAATATATATAAAGGCCTAAAAATAAAATAAACGTTCCTTGCTCTCTCTTAAGTCTTAACATATGTTATAAAGTGTCTCTCTAATGTCTAGTATAAAATATGGTAATTCTCATTTTTAGTAATATTTCAACTTGACATGAGTAAACAAGAAAAGAAAAAATTAAAGGACAAATGTATTGGATACATATACATAATAATTAATATACGAATATATGACAAAGGGAATAATATTAATTAAACTTCAATCGTGAACAAGTCTTTTCTTGTGTCCCTTCAGCGAAAGTTTTAACGTTGAAGCATATAAGAATTCAAAAAAAGAAAATAACATTAAAATTATAGTAGCATTACAGATTTATGTTAAAGTTTGAATAGATTGAGGGTTAAAATTCTAGTATACACTACTATAATAGTTAAGTTTCAAGATCTTACAAAATACCTACTACCTTCTGCCAGCACATGCATTCAGTCCCCTCATATATTTAATATATTCTCATCATTGAGTTTGAGTCTATGAGTTCAGAATTTGTATTCATATGGAGTATTGTGTAATTTTATTGTCATTATGCTTCGATTGTAATTTTTAATTTTCGAGCGAGCTAGTAACGAGAGACAAACTTAGCAATCATTCCTTATAAGGTCCGAAATATGAAGGGAAAAAAAAACATATGAACAAGTCGTAGGAAGTAAAAATTCTTAAACTTCAAATCGTAAATTCTCTATTATTTCTGCCCCTTCAAGGAATGTTTAATGTTGAAGCATGTAAGAATTCAAGAAAAATATAACATGAAAATCAGTCGCATTATAGATTTATGTTATAGTTTCGATAGATTTAATTTAAGGTTAAAATTCTCAGAGTATATAGTATATACAACCATAATAGTTGCGTTTCAAAATCTTGCAAAGTTACAACTATGTAAACCTCAAATTAATAAATGTTCAAGTAATTTGCGTGCACTTCAACTAATTCAACAAATACGTACTGCCTTCAACCAACACAGGTGCTGAAATAACTGAGTCTCCTCATATATAGTTGAGTCTATGAGCTCTTAATTTTAATGCATATGTAGTAGTACTGTGTACGTACTTTTATCGTCATTGTGTTTTTAATTTGAATTTTTGTGTTAACTGATTTCCAAGAACACGAGCTCTAGCAAGTGTATGTATCATGCAGCCAAGCAGCAAGTTGTGCTAAGTGAACATTAGAACAATAACAATATACCCGGTGTAAATTCATTTAATCCCGCAAGCGGGTTCTGGAAAGGGTGGTGTGTTTATAGTCTTATGCCTACCTTGAGAAGGTAGAAAAGTTATTTCCGATAGATCCCGGGCTCAAGTAAATCACATAGCAAAGTGGACAAATAATCTTCTTCAATGCATGCAGCTTAAAGAAGTATAGAAAATCCAAGTGAAGGAAACAAGGACAAGAACCTCAACATTGTTCTTAGGTGGCAAAAGATAACAAAAAGGCCACCAACTGCAACAGAAGCTGAGTCTCATTTATGACAATTAATCATTAAGTAGAGAAACAAATGCTGCAGCAGTGAAACAGAAAGGATAGCAGACAAAAAAGGTAAACAACAAAGTTACTACTTTGAAGTCCACAGTATTCAACAGAAAGTGAACAATGTTGACTTGAAAAAATCGCAGAACCTATCATTGGTTTCAAGTCCTTTTCAACATAGTTTAATGGAAGCGATGATAAGCTATCACACAACATATCCAGTTCCACACATAACCGATTGACGAAGGATGGAATGTACTGAAACCTTATCCTACTTCCATGGGGTTGAGAGATTATTTCCGAAAAACCCCCGAACTCAGCACAAATATTACACAAAACAAAACAGGAGAGTAGAAAAGCTGAGAAATATAAACAGCAAAAATAGTAAAAATAACCAAAAAGCTGCTCATGTTACTCAACAATAATGAAAATTACAAAGTTTCATGTACATTCTTTACAATTTTGAGTCATATTTACCTCTTCTGATCAATAAAGAATCCAATCACTATTCACTACCAGAAATATCCACCTATTCCAAAACCCTATTTTAGCTACAGTAAAGTATATACTTTCTAAACTTTATAGTACTAAAACATATTAACAAAGGAGAAAACTTTCTAAACTTTTTGCTCAACGGAACAATTCATCAAGATCTTGAGCCCCCTTATTGGAACCATCTTGAAAGAGCGCTACGAGGTCTTCTCCCATAACAGACTCATCATCGTTATTATTCTGAGTATTTTCTCCCCTGGCATTACCATTTCCCTCAGCATTATTGTTCTCATTGGCCTGTTCTCCCCCCAACACATTACCCATGTCATTTGCCACAACATTGTCGTTGTTTTCATTAGTCTGTTCTCCCCACAGCACATTACCCATATCAAAATCATCGTTTGCCCAAATATTGTCGTTGTTCTCGTTAGCCTGTTCTCCCCACAACACATTACCCATATCAAAATCATCATTTGCCCAAACATTGTTGTTGTTCTCGTTAGCCTGTTCTCCCGGCCACAACACATTATCCATGTCAAAATCATCATTTGGCAAAACATTGTTGTAGCTCTCATTAGCCTGTTCTCCCGGCCACAACACATTACCCAGATCAAAAATATCATCATTTGCCAAAACATTGTCGTTGTTCTCAATAGTATTTTCAACCTCCACATTGTTGTTGTTCACTTCATCAACATTAGTTTGCACGAATTCATCTTCTGCCCGTAAAGATTCCTCCTTCCTTTCATTTTCAACCTCCTCTACTTCATCATCAGAAGAAGAAATTTCAATGTACTCAACATCGTCCTTCTTCTTGAAAAAAGGTGACAATAAATAGTTGCCTTGTGTACCCAAAGTAGAGAAATCAGAGCAAATATACTCACCTTTATCCGTCACCTCGGGTGGCGGAGATGGGCCTATAATCGGTAGCGCTTGCCTTTCTCTTTTACATTTCTCATTCGGACACCGCAAAGAACAACCTTTGTAATCCTTCAAAAACTCATACATATGGTAACAGTAAGTACACCTAGTCCAAAATGTATCCGAACAGGTATTCCTGGTCGGGTTCGAAGAGGTTGCACCTGATCCATCATCTAAACGGGTCCTCTTTGTCGGGTTAGAAGAGCTTGCACCTGATCCATCATCTAAACGGATCTTCTCCATCTGGTTCAAAAAGTTCCCACCTTTTTTCATGGCCACAATAGGAATCGTTTCACAAGTGCTGGCACCACCATCTCCCAAACTGCTCATCGGGGTCCTACTTGATAAGGTCCAACCCCCATCAGCCAAACGGATCACCCGGGTCGGGTTTGAAAAGTTCTCCAAAAGGGTCTGGATCGGAGTCGGGTTAGAAGAGCTCCCAGCCCCATCATCCAAACGGGTCATTCTGGTCGGGTTCAACATGCTCTCAAGCAACCCGTCATTTGAACAGGTCAGGTTCAACATGCTCTCAAGCAACCCATTATTTGAACGGGTCGGGTTCAACATGCTCTCAAGCAACCCATCACTTGAACGGGTCGGGTTCAACATGCTCTCAAGCAACCCATCATTTGAACGGGTCGGGTTCAACATGCTCTGAAGCAACCCATCATTTGAACGGGTCGGGTTCAACATGCTCTGAAGCAACCCATCATTTGAACGGGTCGGGTTCAACATGCTCTGAAGCAACCCATCATTAGAATGGTCCATCTGCATCTGGTTCAAAAAGTTCCCTCCTATTTCCATAGTATTCAACCCATCTCCAAACCCGGACATCTCCGACAAGTCGAAAAAGCTCGCACTTTCCAACGTACCCTCACCACCCATCGGGTTCATACTCACAGACCTCCCATCATTTACCGCATTCCTCAACTCATCATCAAACCGAACCTTATCACTCGGATTCGCTAGAACTCCGTAAGCTCTCATTACAAGCATAAAAGCCTCATTAGCCAAACGAGAATACTCTCTCGTATTCGATGTCAACAACTCCATCAAACTCTTAAAATTGTTCAACATAACTTGTTGATCATCACTGTAGTTTGGAACGTTAAGGATAGCATAGTAATTCGGCTGTCCGTTAATGCTCTCAGGGAGCATTAATATATCAGTGATCGCGATTATTTCTAGTACCTCAGAGTGATTTGGATCGATTTCTCTGGCTCTAATGGCGTATTGACGACATTCTTGAAACTTTCGTAGAACAAGAAAACTTTTAGATAAATTCAAATAATGTTGGAACTGCGGATTCATGATTATTGTTTGTTTGTTTTTGTTATAAAAAATTTGTTTGTTGTTTTGTTGTAGTAAAGAATGAAATGAAAATAATGAAAAGGTGGCATATATAAAGGCGTTTGTTTGAAAAGGTGGGAAAAAGGACACAATTGGAAATTTTTGAATTTTTTTGTCATGGATGATTTTGCATATGGGCAAAATTGGAAATTTCTTAATTTTCTTTTGTTTCATGGATAATTTTGGATATGGGAAAAATTTAAAAATAAATATTTTTTTGTTTTATGAGTGATTTTGAATATGGATAAAATTGTAAATTTGTTGATTTCTGTAAAGGGTTTATTTTGTATTTCTATTGTTTTATTTTATTTGGTTCTATTAACCTAGCACGTTCCGAAAAATAATAATAATTAGAGGTGAAAAAGCGACAAAATTGGAAAAATATTGATTTTTTAGTTTTATGGATGATTTTGGGTCGATATGGACAAAATTGAAATTTTTTAATCTTTATAAAGGGTTTATTTTGTATTTCCGTTGTTTCATTTTACTAGTTTATGTTAAACTTGCACGCCTCATAAGATATTGATAATTAGAGGTGTATTTTATTAAACTAACATTATTAATTATACTTTTACTCTAACCCATTTTATTTCTACTACTACTTCATGTAATTATTTAGTACTAATGACTCATTTGATTAGGAAACATGAAATAAAAATAACACTACAATTTCCTTTGTCGGATATAGAAGTGCTTGCAGATCTACGTGAATTCAACAATATTTTTGTAAAGGGAAAAAAGAAAAGGTCTCGAGATAATAAGGATCCTTGGAAGAAAAGATCAAATAACTAATCTCAGTATAAACTGTTCTACATTTTGAAATAATTCTTTTTGAAATATATATATACAAGATTAAATTGGAAATTGAATAAATTTTTCAAGGGTCTATTTTGGAATACTCATATCAACATTTTGAGGTGGTCAATTTTGGACATTAAGTAATTGGGATATGAGAATGAATTATTTAGATAAGGGCATATTTATTTGGTGTATAAATAAAATTAAATTCGAAATTCAATAAATCATTTATCAACAAATAAAAGATTAGTTTGACTATAAAAAGGAGATAAATTGAAATACTCATTTTTACATTTTGAGATTGTTAATATTGGATATTAAGTAATGGGAAATGAGAATGGATTATTTAGATAAGGGCATGTTTATTTGGTATATAAATAAAATTAAATTGAAAATTCAATAAATCATTTATTAGTTATCAACTAATAAAAGATTAGTTTGACTATAAAAAGGAGATAAATTGGAATACTTATTTTTACATTTTGAGATGCTTCAAATTTGGACATTAAGTAATTGGGAATGAATTATTTAGATAAGTCCATATTTATTTTGTGTATGAACAAAATTAAATTCGAAATTTGATAAATCATTTATTATTTAACAACTAATGAAGAATTAGTTTGATTATTGTAAAATGAAGATAAATTGGATTACTTATTTTTACACTTTGGAATGTTCAAATTTGGACATTAAGTAATTGTAAATGGATTATTTAGTTAAGGAGATATATTTATTTTGTGTATGTATAAAATTAAATTGGAAATTCAGTAAATCATTTTTCATTTATCATTTATCAATTAATAAAGGATTAGGTTGATTATTGTAAAAAAAAAAAAAAAGATAAATTGAAGTACTTATTTTACATTTTGAGATGTTTCAAATTCAAACATTAAGTAATTGGGAATGGATTATTCAAATAAGGACATATTTATTTTGTGGATATATAAAATTTAATTGGAAATTTGATAAATCATTTTTCATTTTTCATTTTTCATTTATCACTTATCAACTAGTAAAGGATTAGTTTGATTACTGTAAAAGGGAGATAAATTGAAGTACTTATTTTACATTTTGAGAAGTTTCAAATTTGAACATTAAGTAATTGGAAATGGATTGTTTTAAATAAGGACATATATTTATTTTGTGTATATATAAAATTAAATAGGAATGGACAGTGTCACGTTGGTAAAAGAGCTCCATTTCCAATATTTGGGAGTCTCCACCCATTCTCCCATGAAATCACTAGAAATCAGAACAAATCCTGCAATAAATATCCTAGAATTATGCTTTTGTAGATGGTCGATTATGCTTATGGTCTAGATTGGAATATATGCACGGTCGATGACTGACGATGAGTAGTCGATGACTGGGCAGGTATCCATACGAAAATCTTAAAATTGCAAATATTGCTTCAAATCAATGGTCGTTGGGTTTATGGAATAGAGAAATGAACTTGGAGTCGCCTAAGTTGCTGTAATGTACTTTCTAAAGTGGTTTTGAGAAATGTGAGTGATTTAAAACTTTTTAATAATGGTGAAAAGTGTGTTTGAGAAGATAACAAATAAATGGGGTAATAATGGATGCAACAAACAAGCTTATGATCTTTGTGGACTGATTTAGAGCTGATCGCTAGAAAATAACGTCGAAAAAATAGTCGGAATCGGAGGAGAATGGAAGCTTCTATTTTAAGCTATTGGATATTTTTTAATTATTTTTGAAAACCCAATATATTTTATATATAATGGTGGATGATGGAGTGGGTTGAAGTGTATTATTAGAAACTTGTGAGTGAATTTATTAAGTTGGAAATATTAGGTTAAAGTGAATTATTATAAAACTTGTGGGTGAATTTGTTGAGTTGGAAAGATTAGTGATGATGTGGATTAAAGTGGGTTTATGATAAAAAATTTAAAATTTGTGTCTATTTGGCAAAATAGTTTTCAAAATGGCCTCCAATGCCTTCTATTCCAACAATCCCAAACATTCCCATTAGAATTTTCATTGAAGAAGAATCATCATTTTTTATATATACATTTATCAAAATATTGAACCTTATATATTATAGATAATATTAGATTTTCCCACGAAGGAGTTCATCGCCAAGAGGCTAGAGTTATATAACTATTAATAAATACATGACATGCTTGTTCTTAGAGAGCTTTATGGATTTTTTTATTTTTGTTTGATGTATGAAGATATTTCTCAATTTCTACCTAAAGAGTGTGATTATAAAGCTTGAGGTGTTTTGTATTGTTTTGTGAATTTGTTAGTAATAATGATATTATTGTAGACTCTGATTAACTTTGTAATATTTGGGTAATGTACATTGTGTCATATAGAAACTTTTTACGTGAAAGACTTAGTTAATATCACTTTCTCTTTTTGTTGCTCAAATCAAATATTGCGATCCAGAAATCATAAATAATAAATATAGAACAACAAAATAAAAGGCAATGACGTAAATATATATAAAACTTAAACTCCTAGCTAGTAACAAATCTCGAAAATCCTACAACCTAAACATATCCTTGAACTTAATTAGCAACATCTAAATGTTTTATTGATAACTAAAAGATAATAAATAAATAAATAAATAAATAAATAATAAATAAATAAATAAATAGGTTATATCATTCTTTTAGTAATTCCTTTTTTCTCCAATTGGTCTTCCTGCTTGTCTTCCTTGTCCTTTAACTTCCAAAGATCACGTGTAGCCTTATATCTATCTGTCACACTTTCTTGCTGCACATTAGAATTTCGAAGGTTGGTTTCTTGTTTACGTATTTGTTCTCTCGTATCTACCAACTTCTCCAAGTTCTTGTCAATTGCTTTGGTTTTTGAGGATGACATTCTCACGTTTATAGTATATTATCAAACTAGATTGAACCACTGTTGAATGAAGAAGTAACAAAGTTAATGAAAATCTAAATCAAAATATTGAACATAGTAAATATTATTCTTTCCTTACGATTATAAAATAACACCCTCTTTTGAAACTACATTAATGTAGCAAATATATTCAATGTAAGAGAACAATAAGTCAAAAAGAGAGTTATAATTGTAAACGGACGTAGATGAAAAGGTGAGGAATTAATGAACAAATTAGAAAAGCAACATTACTGTAAGACTGTAAGTCTTAAGAAAAAAAAAAGTAAATAACTAATCAACTCAAAGTGAAAGAGAACTCAGGTTAATATTGAAGAAGCCTAACTCAATTTGTTATATGCATATAATGTAATACTCCATTGCTTATATCGACACCAATTTCTTAGTTTTTTTCCTTATTTTACCGGTGCCTAATGTAAACATTATACTAAAAATAAGAATTACCATATTTTAATTATATCAATATAAAGGCGTTAAAATAAAATATATGATTACTTGCTCTCTCGTAACATATGTTATTATTTTCTTATATTTCATTATAAATTATCTTTTTCTTTGTCCACTCTTTTCTTGGATTTGATTTTTTCTAAAACTTCAAGTGTTTTTTTAATCTAAAAAATGGTAATTCTTATTTTTAGTAATATTTTCAATTAAGAACGAGTAAAACAAGAACAGAAAAACAAATAAGGAAAGAATCAAAGCATTGGTATCAATATATATAATTTATGGAGTCCATGCATATAATAAAAGTGTCTTTTTACTTCTTTTTAAACATTTTTAACGTACTAAGCTAAGTTAGGATGATGATAATTATTGTGGATCCAGTTATTGTTACTTTAATTGTCTTAAATTAGCTATCATGTTTTCCTTTTTTAAAGTCGATTTAAATAATTCACAAAGTAATGTTAAATTAGATTAACTCAATGTTTTATATTTAAAATTTAGTGTTCAAAAAACTAAATGATAAATACTCCAAGCTGAAGCCTTTTGCATGTCAATTTGATGAGAGAGTATAATCTAAAATACTAGTCAATGTTCACCTAAATTGACTGTCGGAAAGCGAAATACAGTGATTAATATTTAACAAAGGAAATATATATTAATTTAAGATTACCGTAGGAAGTAAAAATCCTTAAACTTCAAAACGTGAGTTCATCT
The DNA here is from genome assembly GCA_030864215.1 of Capsicum pubescens. NCBI lineage: Eukaryota > Viridiplantae > Streptophyta > Magnoliopsida > Solanales > Solanaceae > Capsicum > Capsicum pubescens. The sequence continues at coordinate 295,002,739 of CM061549.1, forward strand.
TTGTGTCTGCCCCTTCAAGGAAAGTTTTAAAGTTGAAGCAATTAAGAATTCGTGAAAAATATAATATGAAAATTTAAAGTTTTGATTGATTGAGGATTAAATTCTCAGATTATAAACTATTATAAATCACAGCACTGGAGCTCGTAAATCTAAGACACAAGGTATCAACAAATTCTGCAACTTCGATGTGGTTCGATGAGTGTTGAGAAACAGTACCCAAGCTCAACAGTTCATAAACAGTTCAACACATGCCTTTTTGAAAGCTGCAGAACAAACAGTACCCAAACTTTCATAAATTTTCGTTTTTAGCCATTTTCAACACAATCTACACTTGCAGAACAAATATCTCATTTTCAGTTCATAGACCACAAGTCTGTCAACGAAAATAACTTAATGCTCAAATGAACCCTCCCCCCCCCAACCCCCCCTCCCCCCACACAAAAATAAAAAAAATTAAGAAATACCCCACCATTAAATAGTTTACTACACAAACATACAATAACTGAACCAAAATCCAACATGCAGTATGAAAATACAACAATTGCTAAAAATCAAATTAGTGCACCTAATCAAACTAATTAGCTATTAATCTTTCAATTTTTACTATTTCTGCAATCATATTTTAAAAGATTTTCATCCGTCTAAAAATTGATTTCAATCTAGGGCATTCTCATTTCATATACCACGGGTCTACGGATAGACCGCGGGTTTACAGACAGAAACATGTCACTGTTCGAATCAAAATGCCAAAATAACTCTTCAAATAACAATTATCCCACCATTCAACACTTCATTACTAAGAAAAAACCAGAACTAAACCAAAACTCTTAAACAAAAGTTTCAAAATTCAACACCGTGATCGATGAAAAAATCTGTCAAAAATGCCGCATAAAACCTCAACCATTGCTTCAAAATCAAACTCATTACCTATAAAATTCTCATTTTTTAACTACTTAATCAACCAAATTCGAAAAAAATTAAATTTTCTACATCACTACGAATCGATTCGCAAAGAAACCCGTTTAAATGGATCTAGAAATGATTGAAACTTGATTTTAACTAACCTTACGAAGAAACAACGAGCCCTTAGCAGCTGGAGAAGAATAAACGAAAATGGCATTTTTGGGAGCAGGGTTCTCGAAAGTGGGAGTTGGGAGAGAATTGAAGAGGAGAGAGAGAGTTTTTTTTTTTTTATTGAAATAAGTAGAGGGTGTTATGTGTATTATATTAAATTTACAAAGTTGTAAAAATGATGAAATGGTCCCATGGCCCACGTGTGGGCCCCACTTTTTAAACTTTTCCCCATATTTACACCCTAACCCTAAAATTAAATTAAAAAAAATAAAAAATTAATGGGTATATGACAAAATAGTTTTGGAAATGTATTGTTTTACCAATTTTTCCCTAGTTTGTCTGTATAAAACTTGCTATTTCTAGTATGAGAAAACGGATTTTGCATAATGGAATTAAATAAGTTACCAAATTAAATTAATTAGGACAAACAAAATCTACTCTAATAAGAATTAGGAAAAATAAATCCTAACCAGACGTGAATTAAATAAATACCAAATTCCTTTTGTTTCCTCATCCTACTTTGAAATGATAATCCAATAATTGAAAAAAAAAAAAAAAACATTGTACGCCTCTTTCCCCTTTTCTCAATCCTTTCCACTTTAGGTTTTGCTTTCCATGTACACCTATAAATATTTCAACAAAGGCTTATAGATATATATTACTTACTACTACGTGTGAGTGAGTGAGGTCTAGGTTTTGGATCAATCAATTGTATGTTGTTATGGCGAAAAATCAAATTAAAGCCGAGATAGATTTGAGAAGAATGGACGAGCAACTTGATAATCATTTGGCTCGAATTTTTGGCGAAAATAATAAAAAAGGGTTTGAAGAGTGCTCAAAGGCTGAAGTCACCAAGGTCGTCGAAGAATGGGAGTTGGATCCCAAGAAGCTTAAAATCAGCAAGTTTATTGCTGAAGGGGCGTAAGGATCAGTTTACAAAGGTGTCTATGACGGAAAATAAGTTGCGGTTAAAATACTTGATATTAGTGATGAAAAGAGAAGGGCAACTCTAACAAAGGCTTTCGCGCAAGAAGTTTCTATATGGCACAAGCTTGATCACCCAAACGTCGCAAGGTTAATTGGAGCTTTGAAGAGATTGCCCGAAGTATTTACGAGCGGTAGACGAAGGAAGTGGAAGTTCGTCGCGAGAAATCATTCCTGGGAAAAACATGGAGTTGGATACTGCATAGTGGTTGAATATGTCTCTGGAGGCACGCTAAGGTCACATCTCTTGAAAAATAGTATTATCGGGAGAAGGTTATCACTGAACTCCACACCAAAATCCAAAATATCCCAAGCTTAATTATCAGTGGAGGTACAAATTAAGAAGTATCTTCAAACTCCACACCATAATTCAATAAATGCATTAAGTTCTCTAAGTTAACTAGTACTACTGAAAGTTAAAAAAAAAATCTCCCTAATTAGAAATTAGGATTCACATTCAGTGGCGGAGTCAGAATTTTCATTAAAGGGGTTCAAAAATAAATATACAAACTAACCGAAGGGGATCAATATCTATAATATATACGTAAAAAATAATTTTAACTATATATAAATAGTATAGTTTTCCGCCGAAGGGAATTCGCATGAACCCCTAGACCTAAGGGAAACTCCACCCCTGTTCATACCTCTACCCAAGGGTGTCAAACGGGCCGGGCCGACCCGGCCCGATTAGCTAACCCGGCCCGGTTTGACCCGCCCCGGTAAGCCCTAGGGCTTTAGGGTTCCGGGTCCCAGGCCGGTTTTTTTGTTAAAATGGGCCCGGTTAACCTGGCCCGGATCAAGCCCTGTCCAGGCCCGCCGGTTAACCGGCCCGGCCCGAAAAAAAAATAAAAAAAATTGGATTTTGGGCCAAACTAGCCGTTGGCCCAACGGCTATATAGCCGTTTTCCCGGAAGCGGTAGTGGTAGTAAAAAGTGAATTACTAGCGGTAGAGGTAGTTCAAGTAATAGATATACCCGTGTGCCTTCGCCTCCGGTACCGCTTGGTACACCTTTTGAGGAAGAAATAGGTGTAGGTGCTCACGATATGGATTATGTAGAAGCTCAGGAAAATTACGGTATAGAAGAAGAAAATGAAGTAGATGCAGTTAATTTAGACGATGATAATGAAAATATTGCTGAAACACCCGCAGTAGGAGATGCTAACGTTAGATCTGAATCAGTTAATCTCCCTTCCCGTCCTCCCAGTGCCCCAAAACCTCGTAAAAGAACTAGTATTGCATGGCAATTTTTTGAACGTATATCAGATATTGAGGTGCAGTGCAATATTTGTCAATAAATATATAAGCATAGAAGTGGAGGCAAGCAAGGGGGTACGGGTACGTTAATGAGACATATAGCTGAAGATCACAAAAGAGAGTTAAATATTGCAAAAGGTGGTGGGGATGTTGGTGGGTCAACGCAAACTAGAATGGACCCAACAACCGGTCAAGTAGCGAAAAAGTATAATAAATTGAGGGACAGGGAAGAAATAGCTAAAATGGTAGTTGTGGGTTGTTTGCCTTTTAGTTTTCCTTCTTCTGATGGTTTTATTCGTTATATACAAGCAATTTATAATCATATGTTTAATGGTATTCTAGAACTACTTGTCGGTCTGATATTTTTAGACTCCATTCACAATATTATTTTTATTTATCAACATTGTTGAAAAATATTCAATGTAGATTGTCCCTAACTTCTGATCTTGGTCGTGCTGTAAATAAAAATAATTATTTAACCGGTACTTGTCATTGGATGGATAGTAATTTTGTGATGCAAAAGCGTATTCTTGCTTTTTTATATGATGAAGATCGTAAACATATTGGACAATTTATTGTTGATTCTATTGTTAAAATTGCCGGATATTATGGTATAGAAAATAAAATTTTATGTATTGTTTTTGATAATGCTTCTAACAACAAGACTGCTATAACAAAAATAAAATCTACGCTATCTCCGCCCTTGCCTGAAATTTTTCATATTAAGTGTGCATGTCATATATATAATTTAATTGTAAAAGATGGTCTTGACTTTTTTGAGCTTTATATTGAAAAAATTCGTCTTGCCGTTGGTTTTATTCAAGGAAATAATCGTAGATCGAGAATTAGAGAATTTAAACTTAACTGTCAAGAAAATGGACTTACACCGATTTTGATGCCTGAGGAAATTGATACTAGATGGAATTCTACGTATGAATTTCTAAAAACTTGTTATAAATATGGAAGTCCTATTACACTAGCTTTAACCAGCATTGTGGTTCATTTGCTGATTCTGCTGATTGCATGTTACATAATTCTGATTGGGTTGTAATTAATGATCTTGTTAAGATTTTAGAAAAAATTTATGTAGCTACGGTTGATTTTTTCGGTGCTTACTATCCTACCGTTTGTAATATTTTGGCATATATAGCCGATATTTCTGGTTTGCTCCAACAATATAAAAATAAAGAAGGTTATAAAGAAGCTGTTGGCGCCATGTTTACGAAATTTAAAAAATATTTTTTCCCGATTCCCCCTATTTACTTGGTTGGTGCTATGCTAAATCCGTGCATGAAATATAATCATATGTGTCACTTTAGTACTCTTATTTATACTAACTTAGAAATAAATACTAACCATGAATCTGAACAAGTACAGCCTGATTTGTGGACGGCTACGGCTGATGCAAAGGATTATATAGAAAAATTATATAATCACTATGCTGATTTATTTGATTCAGCCTTACCTACCAATATCACTCCAACTGTAGCTCCTCATCCTCCCGAGGAGCCATCATCTTCTAAAAGGCCGGCACATAGTGGTTATTCTGATTCGTTTTATGATTTAAATTATTGGAACAGTGTTGATGAGAGAACTTACACATCAACTTATCGGGAAGAGCTGAAATATTATCTTCGGACGGCACCAGAGGATCGCAGACGACGGATCAACACGCTGGATTGGTGGAGGAATAATGAATCATAATATCCTGTCCTTTCAAGATTAGCTAGAGATATCTTGAATGTTCCAATGTCAACCGTTGCATCAGAGAGCGCCTTCAGTCAGGGACGACAGCAGCTTGGAGACAACCGAAACTCATTGGGAAGCAATGCAATGAATGTTCTAGTTTGCCTCAGAGATTGGATTAGAGCGGAAAGAAGAAACCAAGGAATGGAACCGGAGCCGAGCGACGAGCTGAAACTTGAAGAAATTATGACTTCACGGGAGAACTCAGCAGAATCAAGTCCAATGCATGGTTTTGCCCCCGTTGACTTCGATTATCCTATGCAAGTTCCCATTAATATTAACATGAATGAGTTGGAAAAAATGATGCATAATTTATAGATTTTTCATTCATGTAAATTATAAATTTTGGATCATTTTGCAATCAATAAAATTACCCAAATTCATTCACTCCTTAGTCGTTTTTTTTTTATTATTATTTAACGATTTAAAATTTTAAATTGAATTTCTAGTTTTCTACTTTAAATTAAAAACTTACTTCTAATATATTATTAATTTACTACCAAATATTATTAATTTATTATATTAAGTAGCATATGTTTTGTATATTTGTGCATATATCTTCTATAGAAGTGTATATTTAACGTATACATGTGTATATGTTTTATAAATTAGTATATAAGTATATCTATACATATTGTAATGTATATATAATGTAGTATATTTTATAAGTAGTAGTATATATACATTTAATGGTGTGTATACACGTGTATATATCTTCTATAGAAGTGTATATTTAATGTATACATGTGTATATGTTTTATAAATTAGTATATAACTATACAAATATATTTTGTAATGTATATACATTATAGTATATTTCATTTAAAGTATTACATATACATAGAATAGAGTGTATATATGTGAATGGATCTTCTATAGACGTGTATATTTAACATATACATGTGTATATATTTTATAAATTAGTATATAACTATACAAATATATATTGTAATGTATATATATTGCATATATCTCATTTAAAGTATTACATATACATAGAATAGAGTGTATATATGTGAATAGATCTTCTATAGACGTGTATATTTAATGTATACATTACTTTATGTTTTATAAATTAGTATATATATTGTAGTATATACTTTTTTTAAACTAGTACATATATATTGAATGGTGCGTATATATGTGTATATATCTTCTATAGACGTATATCTTTAAAGTATACAAGTGTATATGTTTTATAAATTAGTATGTAACTATATACATATACATATTGTTGTATATCACTATATTGTAGTATATATTTTATTTAAAGTAGTACATATATATTGAATGGTGCGTATACACGTGTATATATCTTCTATAGAAGTGTATATTCAATGTATACATGTGTATATATTTTATAAATTAGTATATAACTATACAAATATATATTGTAATGTATATACATTATAGTATATTTCATTTAAAGTATTACATATACATAGAATAGAGTGAATGGATCTTCTATAGACGTGTATATTTAACGTATACATGTGTATATATTTTATAAATTAGTATATAACTATACAAATATATATTGTAATGTATATATATTGTATATATCTCATTTAAAGTATTACATATACATAGAATAGAGTGTATACATGTGAATAGATCTTCTATAGACGTGTATATTTAACGTATACATTACTTTATATTTTATAAATTAGTATATATATTGTAGTATATACTTTTTTTAAAGTAGTACATATATATTGAATGGTGCGTATATATGTGTATATATCTTCTATAGACGTATATCTTTAAAGTATACAAGTGTATATGTTTTATAAATTAGTATGTAACTATATATATATGCATATTGTTGTATATATATATATATTTATATCACTATACTGTAGTATATATTTTATTTAAAGTAGTACATATATATTGAATGGTGCATATATATGTGTATATATCTTCTAAAGTAGTATATATTTAACGTATACATGTGTATATGTTTTATAAATTAGTATATATATATTGTAGTGTATATATATATATATATATATATATATATTATACTATTATAGCATATGTTTTATTTAAAGTAGTACGTATAGTCATATATAATTATATATTGAATGGTACGTATATATGTGTAATTGTTTATACTTTATATATTTTTTAAAAAATATATATTGTATATTGGAGTGCATATAGTGTATATTGGAGTGTATATAGTGTATATTGGATTTTTTATTTATTTTTTAAACGGGTTTGACCGGATTTGACCGGGTCTTTGTGGGTTTGACCGGATTGGGTTAAGTGGGCCGGGTTCGGGTGGGTTTTATTTTTTGTACTGTTTGGCCCGGCCCGGTTAACGCCAAACCCGGCCCGTAACCGGCCCGGAACCCGGGTAAAATGGGAGGGCCAGTTCCGGGTTGGCCCGGCCCGGCCCGTTAGACACCCTTACCTCTACCAATCGATTTATACTCGACCTCTCTACCAATGAGCTAACGATCGAGGACCAACTGGAGATTCAATTTTACAGAGCTCAATTGTCATCCCCAACCCGACATGACCTTGAAGCTTCCTTGGTGCGTAATTCTTAGAACTTCATCGTACGTAGTGATTGTACAATCAGGGCCTCCCTATAAAAGTTATTCCAGTATAACAATATTTTCTATAACGGCCAAGATTTCATTTTTTGAATCAATTTCATGTTATGTTATACAATGTGTTATCTATAACAATATCTTGTTATATATGGAAGCAAAAAAAAATGTAGAGAAACAACATCATTATTGAAAAATTTGATGTTATCTTCTTTTGGGGTTAATCCTTTTAAGAATTATTTCCACAAATTTTGAACCAGATCATATTGTAGACTTTGCTATTTGTCTTTCCTCGTCTGTCAAAATTCTAGTCAATATAATGATGAATTAATTGACGTAAGAATTTGACTTAATTAATAAGCTTAGATAATATTTTTGATGCTCTTATAATTAGGACTCTTCCACAAATTAACTTATTAAAACTGATTAATTTGATCTTAATTTTGCCATGAATCTCTAATAAATTCTAACATTATCAAATCATTTAATTATTATGATTATAAAACTAGTAAAGATCTTTAACACAATCAATATACCTGACTTAAATCCTTAAAGATAACCAACACTAATATTATTAACGGACTTTAGAATGGAGAAAATAAAACATTGATATTTATTCATATTTACTAGTATATCATTTTCAGTACACATAACATGACATGCAACTCCAAATTAAAAACGTACGTAGTTTTTATTAAGGATTAAATTATAAAAAGTGGATGCATGGAGTAGTTTAACCTAAAGTTGTTTATATTATGACGTTCCTCGTTCAAGGGACATTGATTTCATTTCCCGTGGCCTCCATCACCATGATGACCACCTCCGTGGCCTCCACCGCCGTGACCACCACCTCCGTGGCCTCCACCACCATGATGGCCGCCACCTCCATGGCCCCCATCGCCATGGCCGCCACCTCTGTGACTGCCGCCGCCATGATGGCCGCCACCATGGCCTTGTTTTTCAACATTTAGTTGGCCTTCATTTGCTGCCACAAATAATACATGACGATATTTAATTGGATATAAAATTTAACAACGTATTGATCCTTTTAACATATTGAATTTATTATTTTTGAATTGTAGAAATTAAAGCCAGCTTGTTGGATTCTGTTCAAAATTTTCAACGAATATCCTTAGTTGGGGATCAAATGTGTGTGATGAGTTTTTATGATCATCTCAGTATGTCATTAAGAATAAAATGAGAAGTTTAACTCTAAAAGTCTTCAAATATTTTTTTTTAACTATATTTTTGTAAAACTCTATATTATATTTCTTGTCATTGCATGAACTATATACACTAATTATGAAAAACAAGTAATCCATATGTTCAAGAAAATTAAAGGCATAATACATAAACATGCCCTTTAAATTGACATCAAATCATATCTATGACCTTCAATTTTAGGTGTGCATAAGTAGACACTTAAACTTATATAAAGTTGAACAAATAAACACACACTTCCTATGTGGCACAATACACGTAGAAAGTCATGTAGAAAGTCATGAGGTTAAGTCGTTAAGAAGATAAACAAACAACAGAAACATTCCATATGCTTTTGCAACCACATTCCACCCAATCATTTGAATCTTTCAACATAACTCAATCTGAATTAACAACAATTTCCACTTCTTGTTTAATTTCCTCAAGAGAAAAAAACAAAAAATCTTTCAAATCAACGATAATTGAGTGTACGCAGTTCGTACAACTTCTTCAGAGGTGAGGTAGAGTTATTTTTTTCGATAGATCTTCTGCTCAAGAAAAACACAGTTTAACAAAAGAATCTTCCAAAATACTTGTATAAAAGAGATTGTTTTCGATAAACCTTTGACTCAAAACAAACACAGCTTAGCAAAAGAAGCTTCCAAATCACTTGTATCAAATAGCGGGCAGCTATATAAAATATGTATAACCAAGCACAAGGTAATTACATTGTCCTTGTCAAGCATTAGCCCTAGTTTTGCAGGTCGTAGCCTATTTCGAATTCCATCTCTACCACAACCTAAATTATTGCCACAATTTACCCAACATCTCAAACGTGCCAACTACATTGCCATCTTTGCCAACAATTCCACTACTATACCAAAATTGTCATTGCAAGATTTTCATCGAAGGAGATCCATCATTTATTATAATATACATTTATAGAAATATTGAACTTTTCCGGCGAAGAAGTTCATCGCCGAGGGACTAGGGTTACATCACTCTTAATAAATTCATGTTTATTGTAACTCTTTTATGGGGTATATATATGACCATGTTTGTTCTTAGAGAGCTTTATGTATTTTTTGGATTTTGGTTGGTGTTTGAAGATATTTTTTAATTTGTACCTCATTATTAAGCTTGGAATGTTTTGTCTTGTTTAATTAGCTTTGTAATATTTGGGTGTTGTACATTGTGCCATATAGATTTTTTTTTACGTGAAAGACTTTGTTAATATAGCTCTCTCTTTTTGTTGCTCAAATCAAGTATCACGATGTGTAGCCTCATATCTATCTTTCACACTTTCTTGCTGCACATTAGAATTTCAAAGGTTGGTTTCTTGTTTGTGTATTTGTTCTCTCGTATCTATCAACTTCTCTAAGTTCTTGTCAATTGATTTGGTTTTTGAGGATGACATTAACGCTTTAGTATCAAACTAGCTTGAATCACTGTTGAATGAAGAAGTAACAAAGTTAATAAAAATCTAAATTAAAATATCGAACATAATAAAAGTAGCTCTTTAACGATGATAAATAACACTCTCTTTTAACACTACATTGACATAACAAATATATTCAATGCAAAATACAATAAGCCAAAAACAGAGTTATAATTGTAAATTGACGTGCATGAAAGGGTAAGGAATTATAAAAAAATTTAGAAGAGTAACATTATTGTAAGTCAAGAAAAATAATAATTAAAGAACTAACTCAAAGTGGAAAAAAACTTACGTTAATATCGAAGAAGCCTAACTCAATTTGTTATATGCATGTAATGTAATTCTCCATTGTTTATATAGACACTAATTTCTTAGTTTTTTCCTTATTTTACTAGTGCCAATTAATGTAAACATTATACTAAAAATAAGACTTACCATATTTGGGGTGGTAGGGGTGGGGGGGTGGGGAGGGAGGGGGGCTTTAGCATATGAAAGAAAAACGTCAGGAGACTTTGAATTTAGGAAGATTCAACTTTAAGGAGCAAAAATTAAGTTGAGAGTAAAAAGGAAAATTTGAATTTATAATTGTATAAATAAATATCATTTTAATTAATTATATCAATATAAATGCCTTAACATAAAATATACGATTTCTTGATCTCTCTCAACATATGTTATTATTTTCTTATATTTTATTACAAATTATCTTTTTCTTTGTCCACTCTTTTCTTGGTTTTGATTTTTCCTAAAATTTCAAGTGCTTTCTAGTCTAAGAAATGGTAATTCTCATTTTTAGTAATATTTTCAATTATGCACGGCTAAAACGTGCTATGCATGATGCTTTATTTCCGTACAAAATTGTGGGTAGATTATCATATTTCACACCACATTTTTTTCGAATGAAATGTATAATGGACCTCAACCATACACATTCTCGGCTTGCTTCATGAATAGCTATTATCTCAGCATGATTCGATGAAGTGGCTACGATAGACTACTTTGTATATCTCCAAGATATGGCAGTACCACCGCATATGAACACATAGTCTATTTGAGACCGAGCTTTATGCGGGTCAGATAAGTACCCAACATCAGCATGATCAATAAGATCGGGGTTGCAATCTTTAGAATAAAACAAACTCATGTGTTTTATCCCATTTTGATGTCTCATAGTAGGAGCGGAAATATACCTTGCTAACAAATTGACTGAAAAGGCTATAGGCCTTGTAGTATTTGCAAGGTACACGAGTGCATCAATTGCATTAAGATATGGTACTTCATAACCAATCCAATTCGATATATTTTGAATTTCAAAAAATAATCTATTTCTTTGAAAACTCTCCAAGAGTTCCAATGATGTTCAAGCAATAAGCTTATACAATATAAGGATTATAAATAAGTTTCCCACAAACTTTTATATGCTTCAAGCAGTTTGAATCCTTAAAAGTTTTCACATAAGTTTTGTCAAGTGACAATATTCAACATTTCATAAGTGACATCTTCAAGTGTCTGGACTGCAAATCAAATAAGTTTTACGCTTACCAAAATGCATCCTTTCATGTCACTTGATAAATGTTTCTACGTCAGCATGCTTAAATAAACGTAGAATTCAGATCCTCGTAATCTTTCACAATATTGCGCCAATATTGTGTCAAAGATATTGATGATATATCATTTTGTATCGGTTCACAATGCGACATAACATTTTGAGATCTCATCACTTCATTATTTCCAGGTACATGAACCTCTCATAAGGTTTCATGAAGTGGTATGTCGTAGTCTCTTCAAGAGCTCATTGCCTTCTTATTATGATTATTTGCTCCTTATTTTTCAAGGACTATTTTATTTGGAACCGATCAGTCTACCACGCTTCACGCATGCATAGACTTTGTCCTTTAGGAACACAAAATAAGAGTACATGCGCTTAATATGAGATGCTTTCATCATTTGACTTGAATTATCTTTTGGATGAGGATATGGTGATAATTCCTAACATATTTCATAGCGCTTATAATCTCCCCTTATGTTAGGAAAACTAGCATACATCCTCTACTTCTTTGAGAAACCCATCATTGTGCATTATGGTATATTCATTAATCGTATACCGCACATCAAAATTATTAGATGGAATAATTGGTTCCCGACCTTGAACCAATTGGGAGGGAAGAAATTGTAACACCCCGCATTTCGGACAAGAACGAAAATCATCATTTCCTTCACGTAAAGGTTTCAAAAGCCATAAATCCAATGCAATTTTAGTGTGTTAATAAATTATGTAGTGTTTAAACCTATTGGAGCATGAATTGAGATCATAGAGGTCCCCAAGTTCAAGGACAAGTTGAAAGTTTTCCTATCGTTCAAATTTTAGTGAGCGTTGAAACTTAGGTCAACTTCAATCGACCATTACTCTTTGTATATATTAAATTAGAGTTCCTACTATATATCAAATGAAAGGTATTCAAATTATGTTTTCAACGATACCAATTTCACAAAAATACGACACCCGAGGAAGAAGTTATGGCTTTGCAAAGTGAAGTGTGTCGTGCAGCATAAGGTGTGCGACGCACATCCTAACTTATGCCATAAGGTGTGCGACGCACAACTTAATGTGTGCGATAAAGAGTGCGCCGCACAACCTATATTATGCGATAGGGTGTGCGCCGCATATATTATTACTCAAGTGACTTAAACACTCCATTTTTGGGACAAAATGGTTCTTTTCCCACCCTTATTTAGCCATAAACACGAAATTCAGTTCCCAAATACCCCAAAATACACCTTCATTCATCAAAATTGCTCAAGAACTCTCCTTAGGATTTCAAAATAAAAACCCAAGCAACTCAAGATTCAACCGTGGATTTTTGAAACTAATTGCATATTTGGAATCCCCAGAACGTAGGCTTCAAGAAGCACCTATCATCTTTGCATATAGAGGTACGTGGGGTTATCTCAAAAATCTCATGGGCTTAAAAATTCATGTTTTAAAAATGGGGGTTTTGAAATTATGAATATAATCCCGTTTTAAATGTTTTATGATATTGATTTGGTCTTTAGGCCTATTCCCGAAGTAGTTTGATATATGATATATGTATATGCATGTATTTTGAAAATATGTTAACTTGAGAGCATGAATTATATGAAATCTCTCTCTTTATATGATCTCGTTTTAAATTCTCATATGATGTGAAATGTTTGAAATCATCTTGACAAGCGTGACATGAAATATTTTGAAAATGGTCATGGTTTTGGCTTGCAATGAGAGGGTTGTTATGTTGAAATATGATGAATATAATGGTTACATGAAATAATGATGTGATATTGATGGCTTGCAAGTCGGGTATGACGATACCCTACAGAATAAGATATGTGATTGAATTAAATGGAGTTTGATGCATTGATTTTACATGAGATAGGTGGATGCCCGAAGAAGGCATTTGAGTGTAAGAGCTCATTGCTGGAAACCGTGTTTGCCGACATGGGGTTTGGTACCAGGCTAAGTGATCTTGTGTACTTGACTTTATGTCATTCCCAAATTGGGACTATGGTTAGGAGCCCAGGCTAAGTGATCTTGGGCACTACTATACTTTATTGGGTCGAGACACCCTGCTGTGTGATCTTGTGTGTCTTCCCCTCACTTATACTCTAATCTCGGCGGCAACCGAGATTTGATAGTTCGTGTAAATGTTATATGTAGGGTATTCCACCTAGCTCAGCTGCATTACATTGTTGTTGAAAACTATTACATTATGCCCATGTGTTTTCAAATGATTTGATATGAAACTGCTTTATAATGGCTCTCGCCTATATTTGGAAAAAAATATTATATTTTTTTTTCTCTGCGTACCGGTACTTTTGTATTGACCCCCTTCCCTCTCAGGTTTGGAGGCACAGTTTAGGGGTCCAGATAACCAGTAGATCTCTTCCGACAGATTTGCAGAATCAAGTGGTGAGCCTTCTATATTTTGGAAGGCCTGATGTCTGTCAGTTCATTTATCATTTAGTAGTTTTGGGTCTACTGAGGGCCTTGTCCCAGTTTTCAGACAGTAATTTGTTTTAGTCTTGTATTAAAGATTTTGCAGACGGTGGTTTAGATGTCGATAAATGTTTTCGGACATTATTTCCCCTTTGTTGATTTCATTTGATTTATGACCATGTTTTCCATAATATTGTGTATCTTCCGCATATCTTATTATCATATGAATTATGTGCATGATTACCAGATAGATAGGGGTGTTTCGGGCCTTCATGGTTCAGAATGCTCGTCACGGACAGGGCACCGGTTCGGGTCGTGACAAACTTGGTATCAAAGCACGGTTCGCGGTCTCAGGGTGTCTGCGAAATCGCGTCGGGTAGAGTCTTGTTTATGGGTGTGTAGCGCGCCACACTTATAAGCAGAAGGCTACTAGGCGTTTAGGAATGTCTCTCTTTCTTCATGTTCTAGTTCGTGCAATAGAGTCAGAATGTTCCACTTTCATACTCTAATTCGTGCTATGGTGTCGCCCATACGAAAGTAAAAAAAGTCATCCTAAATTCTTTTCTTACTCTAATGTCCTCAGATATGTCTCATTATTGAGGTGATTCAAGTGCAGAAGTTTAGAATCTAAATGGTATGTTCCTTTCTCATTGAACCATATAAGAGTTAAAATTTATTCAAGGACTTGAGAAGAGTCCGTTAGTGCTTCAATGTGTATTGATTCTGATGTAAACATTGATCCTAATGGAATCGTGCTTTTCAGCTTGAGCTATTAATTGCATTTAGTTCCCTTCAAATTTATGTTACAAATGTCTTGGTTAAGGGGGGATGATGTGTAGTAGAATGTTGGAACTGTATTTTCACCTGAATAGTAGTATGTGTTAAAGTGTTGTTGTCATGACCTATTGGTAGTGAAATTAGACCAAGAAGTTGGTGATGTGAAGTCACAAAGTTAGAAGTCAGAGCGAGGGTGGCTTTTGTGTAAATGAATATTTTAGTTGAATAACCGATGTTCGAGAATGATTTATCCCTTATGATGATAGACTAATGTGGTAACTAGTAGCATGTGTGGATGGTATGGTAGTCAGTGGAGGAAGTGTTTGACTCCGATTTTATTTATACAGAGTAAGATGTGTATTCTTAGTTCATTGGATATTGCATATTAAATTTCTATCTCATGTAATCTTGTCATCAAGGTGTTGTTGAAAAAAATAAAGTCTAGTGAAGCCGTGTGGGGCTCTTTCGATTCACTAGCATAGTTGACTTGTCATTCATCTCATTTTCTTGTTCAAAATACAAAATCAAAGTCTAGTGAAGCCGTGTGAGGCCTATTTCGATTCACTAGCAACTTGTTGTTCTTGTGTTGGTTTAATATAAATATAGCTGAATCTGTTTGCATGAGATTGAGTTGGTAAAGAGGTGATTCGTCCTTGTGTGTTAGTTTAGTAGAAGGTAGAGAAGAAGTTGTTAGTTAGGGTGATTTGTCGGTTGCTTGAAGTGTGAAAATGGCTATATTAGCCAGTAAGTTGTAAGTATAGACTCATGGTTGTTTGTGGAATTTGAAGGTAGTCTAAATGTATGTTTGGGTAAGTAAGTATGAGGTGAGAAATCCGTATTAGTAGAAAAGATTGTATGGGGTTATAATATAACATTAAGGTTGATCATGTCTATTATGTAACTTTACCCCTTGACCTTCTTTTCGTTGGTAATTGTAAACTAGTACTACTTGTGAGAAGGTATGTAGTGATTTTTGAGGCGTTTGTATATTATGTCCCAAATTTTATGGACTAGCATATTATGTTGCATTTTTTAGTAGTGATAGATGATTGGTACAGGACTATATGCTTGAATTTAATGTAGAATGTGGTGGTAAAAATAGTGGCATGAGATTATTGATGTATGTTTTGTGGAAAAAAAATAGTAGGCTTGATGTGTTAAAATAGTACGTGCTAATGAGTTATGATAAGGAAGACCGTAAGGTCAAGATCAATTATTTGTTTTTTGGAAGTTCTAGTGTACTAGTGTTTCTTGATGTCTATTTCATGGTATCCAAGTGAGAATCATGCGTAAGGTTGGGTTGTAAATTCATGTTTAGCACTAGACATTAAGTTTTGAACAATTGATGTCCATGAAGGTGGATGTGATGATTTCTTGGTTAATGATACCAGTTTTATAGAAGTAATCTAATAGGCTTGAACGGTATAAGCAAGAGCATAGGTTTATTTGATTCGTAGTTGTCACACCCCTTTTACGATCAGAAAGTTTTGATTTTAAGTTCGAAAGGGTTTT
Source organism: Capsicum pubescens (assembly GCA_030864215.1). NCBI lineage: Eukaryota > Viridiplantae > Streptophyta > Magnoliopsida > Solanales > Solanaceae > Capsicum > Capsicum pubescens. The sequence goes on from CM061549.1 coordinate 295,019,259, forward strand.
TATTAGCAAAGTGACGAAAAATGAAAATTTGTTTCGAAAAAGGATTATTTACATTTTTTTTATTCAGATTCGCCACTTGGCATAATCCGGTGTGCCAAGTCACATTTGGAAAACCCTTCTCAAAACAATTTTGACTCTGTAAAACTGATCCGCGAACAGAGATTCCGGCTAAGGAATTCTGTTGACCGAGGGGAAGGACCCTCGATCCCGTGGTTTGACCACAGTCGCTTGGTGTAGAGTATCGACTAATTTGGCATTACAAATGTATAAACCACACAAAAAATACATAAAACAATCCATCAAACACATGAAACAAAACAAATCCAAAAATTTAGTGTCCAGTCTGATTATACAGTCCAAATATAAGAAATGCGTAAAAATAAATCCTACTCTAAATTAATTCTAGACTAATGCTCTACCCGATGCCTCGGGCCTTCATCACGAACGTCCTCCGGGTACAAGATACCTCGGGGCATTCCCCGGTGAATAAATATATACAGATACTTCGGGGCATTCCCCGGCCAAATTATACAATTGATTCAAATATGCTAAAATCAAACCATTCAATCTCTAGATTTGCCTACCCGACCTATATTTTGCCTATTCCAATCGGCGTATCTTGATACTACCAAATTCGATTAACGTTTATTTCAAGTCAAACAACTAATGAATTAAACTAACCAAAATTCACTAATTATATCAAGTTTTCAATTCTTGCCTCAAATTCAATCTCAACATGATTAAACCAATTCGATACGCAATCCACCAATCAAATTTCCACATCCAAATCCAAATCCAACAACAAAACAACCAATAATGAAGATTCAAGCATACCAAACACACAAATATCCATAATTACGCAGAGATTAAAAGTATAAAAGATAGAATTGGACCTCAAGAGCTTTCGATTGACTTAATAGATAATAAGAGCCTTTCCGAGAACCTCGAAAAATACCAAGGAAATCCTGACTCTCCAAATCAGTCGAGAAACAGTCCAAAAATACAGTAACCCAAATTTCGATTCGAACGAAGAGTCTACTAAGCATAGATGAATACCCAAGACCAAAATAATGAGAAAACCAGCAGAAATTTCATGGTCAGAACTCCAGAAAATGAAAACAACAGTACGAATAGCCAGAAAAGGATCGGATTTCTGACGAATTTTTAGGTTTTCTAGCCGAAATCGCAAATTAGACGTGAGAACAAGTTAAAGCTCGAGTGGTCGGAGATCAGGCGAACTCAACGGCATCAAGAACAACAAAAAATGGATTCGGATTCACTGTTCTGAGCACTTCTTGACTGATCTCAGTCCGTCGTTCGCTCTCTTTCTCTCACAGATCTCTCTCTCTATTTCAGTATGTATGAGAGAAGAAAAAAAATTCTCTATGTGTGTACTCTCTCCTAAGAAGCCATGGAAATTGTGGGTCTCGTCCCTTTTCCCTTCTGTGTGTGTATCATCTTGTATGGACGGAGAAGAAGGGTGAATCGTATCTGTTCCCTTATTCCCTGGAAACAAAATGGATTTTTTTTGCTCCTCTTTTTTTTTGGATCCCGTCCCCCTTCCGTGTTCCTTTTGTGTGTGTATATATGAGGTGAGGATGGGGTAGTGGTGAGGTAGGTGGGGTCATGTGGGGTAGGGGGTAGGGTGTGAGGTGGGGTAGAGTTTGTTAGGATAGGGTAGGTAGGTGTTTTTTCTTAATTGGGTGGGTTGTTAGAATATTAGGATAAAACAAAATTAGTTAGGGGGTTGTTATTTTTGTCATTTTGTGGAGGGATTATCACACGGGTGAGGATACACGGTAGGATAAGGTAAACAATAGGTAAAGACGATATCGGGGAGGGACGAAATTAGGTGTCTACATCATGCCCCCTTTGAATGTAAACACGAAGTGTTTTCAGGCAAAGAAGTAGACAACGAGACCAAATTTTGACCCGACCATTATTCAAAGAAAGAAACAGAAGGAAGAAGGACAATCGGGTCTTGACTTAAGACATTCTTCCTACCCAAGTTATGAGAGAATCAAGTCATGGGTATTTCAAAGGATTGGAAAAGAAGTGGACTATACCGAGTTGGAGAGTCGAGTGAGGTTCCATCGAGGATACGGTCCGCGGCTCTGTCATTACATCAAAAAATAAAAATTACAAGCTAAAACATAAATGAAATTACAAAATCCTATCTATACAGCTTATGTTGGATCTTGACTCGACTTTTATCACCCTATTCTTCAGGCGGGCTCCTGACTTGCAATTTCTTTCAACTTGTTGCGTGGCTTTCAATTGCTTCACCCGGTTCTCCAGGCGGGTTCCTGACTTGCTATTTCATCAAATTGTTGCCATACTTTCAACTTCTGCACCCTGTTTTGCAGGCGGGCTCCTGACTTGCTATTTTTATCAACTTGTTGCTATGCTTTCAACTTCTGCCCCCTGTTCTGCTGGCGGGCTCCTGACTTGCTATTTTTATCAACTTGTTGCTATGCTTTCAATTTCTTCAACTTGTTTCTTGGTTTTCCATTTATTCGCCCTGTACTTCGGGCATGCTCTTGAAATCATATCAAAACTGAAAAGAAAATTATCCCAAATAAAGAAATGCAATTTCTATGAGTTAATTGGAATGACTCGACTAAAAGGTACGTCTTTTAGGAATCAAGGGGGATGACTCGACTAAAAGGTACGTCTTATAGGAATCAAAGGGGATAACTCGACTAAAAGGTACGTCTTATAGGAATCAAAGCAAATCACTCAACTAAAAGGTACGTCTTATAGGAATCAAAGGAAATGACTCAACTAAAAGGTACGTCTTATAGGAATCAAAGGGGGATGACTCGACTAAAAGGTACGTCTTATAGGAATCAAAGGGGATGACTCGACTAAAAGGTACGTCTTATAGGAATCAAAGGAATGACTCGACTAAAAGGTACGTCTTATAAGAATCAAAGGGGATGACTCGACTAAAAGGTACGTCTTATAGGAATCAAAGGGGATGACTCGACTAAAAGGTACGTCTTCTAGGAGTCAAGGTGAATGACTCGACTAAAAGGTACGTCTTATAGGAATCAAAGAAAATGACTCGACTAAAAGGTACGTCTTCTAGGGGTTAAAGGGGATGACTCGACTAAAAGGTACGTCTTATAGGAATCAAGGGAAATGACTCAACTAAAAGGTACGTCTTCTAGGGGTCAAAGGGGATGACTCGACTAAAAGGTACGTCTTATAGGAATCAAAGGGAGTGACTCGACTAAAAGGTACGTCTTATAGGAGTCAAAGGGGATGACTCGACTAAAAGGTACGTCTTCTAGGAATCAAGACTTAATTTAGGAAGTGCATTACCTAAGAGGAAAAATTTGAATTACCCAATCAAGGAAGTGTGTTTCCTTACCAATGGTGCTTGAATTATCAAAACAATGAAGTGTTTCTCCTTACCAAAGTTGCTCGAATTACAAACCTGTGCATCAATCTTGCCTCTTTCATTTGTTGAGGTGAGAAATTACGTCCTTTGATGTTTAGGCTCTGAAATCCTTGATCTGAATGCAACATGTATTCCTATTACATACAAAGAAAACTTGTGAGTTTAAGAACATGGTGGCTAGTTTATGGCTTTGGCTTTTGAGGCAATTGCTCCTGCCCCCGTCACATTTAACTTTGCTTCCAACCATTAGCATATGTCATTGACTTGCTTTATCATTGACTCAAACTCATCTTATTAAGAGTGACTCTGAAACAAACACATTATTTCTGCTTTGTCGTGTTTCTCAAATAAACCCTTTGAACCTTGGTATTTCCATGAGTTCCCCGACTTCTCTGTTGACAAAACTTCCTGCATACCTTTTTTGGGCTCACAATCATGTCTCTTTCATGTGCTAGCTTTTTTCTTGCTTTGTGCAATTAAAGAAGCTGGTAGCCAGTTTTGAAATCTTTTCTCACTTGTTTTGACACGGACTTGACTCAAAGACAAGAAACACAAAAAAAGAATGACAATTTTTGTTTTGATAACTGACTTAAGAAAGATAAAATTAAAATAAAGAGAAGAAAGAAAAGACAATGAATATCCCCTTTTAAAACAAAGAAACGAAAAATTCATCTAAAAATGACAGTCAACACTAATGACGCCATGTATTTTGGATTAAGCAGCTTGATCTTTTCATCCAAACTTTCTACCCATTGTTGTTGAGTTAATGGCCTTGAAACTGAGTTGCTTTCTTAGGTCAATTGCATTTAAGACCCCATAGGCTAGTGGCGCCTTGAAGGGTTTTAGCCAACAAGCTTCTTTCATTTTCTCTCGGCTCACTATCGCCTTATGGTGCACGTAAGGGTTTTCACCACTAAGACTCTCTCATTTTTATTTCTCTCAACTTTCCATCGCCTTATGATGCCCGTAAGGGTTTTCACCAATAAGACTCTCTCATTTTTATTTCTCTCTTGATTCCCTATGCTGAGGAAGATAAATAGTTCCCAAATGCATCATCATATTCCTTGCATGCTCCACCTTAACATCCTCAAAGATTGATCTGAAGGTCTTTCTTTGGTTGTAACTTGGATTTTGGATAAGGTTAGAAAGAAAGGATGGAATAGGGCCCAAACAACACTTGAAGTGGGGTAGGACTTACAACTTTTGGAATCGACTCAAACAATGAGGATTAACTCATGCCCCAGTTTCTTTTGACTGGGTGACTCTAAATTGTTTATTTGGTTGGACCGAGCCCTAAGTAGGGATACCTACGTATCTCACCCTCGAGAGAGGATAATCAGGTCATGCGTAGTTCTGGCAGCTTGTTCTTTTGCTTGATTCTGATATTTTTTTTTTGACTCTATTTTACCTGACACTTTTTCTTTTCCTTCTTTTTGACACATTTTTTTTTTGAAACTTTTCTGACTATTGTTTTGCTCGACATTTTTTCTTCGAGCTTTGCTGACTATATTGATTCCAAAAGAGGTGTATGAAAGAAAATAAAACTAAAGCTCAAATGGGGTAAACAAAGGAGGACACAATGTTTGGATAGCAGAATGAAATGCCTTCATCATATCAATTCTTGAGAATACAAGTACATAACATGCAATTGAAAGTGAGAGATGAAGATGATTTGCGACATCTTTTTAAGCAGATTGAGTCTGTGCGTCACTACTTCTTCTGTAAACTCCACCTTTGTTGTACATTCCTTACATCAAATGACTCATGCTTTCGTGGAGCTGCTTATCTTCTTGTTTCTCTTGATATAGCGATCACACGTCCACTTATTTGACCTAATTGGGACTTGCCTTTCGATCTATGACCAAGTGGTTCTTGTGATTCTCAAAATAATTTCCTTAACTTGTCACCAAATGTCTCAGCACTCTATCTATTTTCTCATATGCTCTCTTTTTCTAACTTTAACCCTCTGATTCAATGTTCATGCTTAAACTGAATTTTAAGATCTGGCTGTAAATTTCACTAGCATATCATATCACTAGAGTCAACATAAAATGTACTATGTAAAAAAAACACATATTTAAAACACAAAGAGAAAGGGGACACTCCATTTAATAAAAATGAAAGATAGAAGGGTTTGAACATAAACGACAAAGGGAAAAAACAAGATAAATCCCGAAATACAACCCTGAAATAATTTAGAGAACAGAAAATAAAACAAAACAAGCTACCAAACCCCTTCCTGGTAAGGAGAGGGGTGAGTTCTCCATTGCTGAGCCTGACATCTTAGCCACTGGTTTGCATATCAGCATGACTAGAGTTTCCCTCACTATCAATGTTCTGCACCATAATTGATCCATCATGAATCATCTTTTCAATTTCTCTTTTCAAATCTCGACAATGTTCAATACTATGACCCTGAGCCTCAGAATGATACGCACATCGTGCGTTAGGATCAAAATTTCTTAAACGCCGATTAAGGGCGTGCCCAAGGAGAGGAGTGATCCTTCCTTCCTGTACCAATCTCTGAAATAAACTGGCATATGACTCTCCAATTGGTGTGAAGCTATCTCTCGACTTCTGCCTCATTTCATTGTTTGGCTTGGATAGAAAATCTGGCTAAGAAGGGTTTTGGTATGTTTGTGGAGTTAGAGGATAACTCTGGGGCGTTGGGGTATGCCATTGTGAGTAAGATGAGGGTTGATCATGTGGTTGTGCATTATACACTAGATATGGATGTGGAGGAACAGAGTACAATGGATTTTGGGAGTGATTATGTGGAGCCCGGGCATAAACTTGAACTTGAGCCTGAGATTGACGACGACGTGGTCTTCTTGACCTTTCTTGCTGTCCAACTATAATTGCAGATGCATCTTCCTCATTCTTTTCCTCCCCAACACTTCCTGAACCCTTTTCAATTACTTGAGTAGTCTCTTTCAATGTTGCAAAACTCACAATGCGACCAGTCTTAATTCCCTCTTCTATCATCTCCCCCATTTTAAGGACCTCAATGAACGGCTTTCCTAATGCAGGTAACAAGTGTTGATAATATGTTTCGTCCTGCGCTTGAATAAACACCTCCACTATTTTTCTTTCTTTCATTGGCGGTTTTACTCTAGCAGCTTGTTCGCGCCATCTAATTGCATACTCCCTGAAATTCTCAGTATTTTTCTTTGTTATACTAGTTAGGGATTTTTCATCAGGGATCAACTCCACATTGTATTGAAATTGTTGCACAAATTCGTTAGCTAGGTCATCCCACTAATCCATTTGTCAATGTCTTGGTCAACAAACCATTCTGAAGCTAGACCTGAAAGACTCTCACCGAAATATGCCATGAGTAATTCTTCCTTCCCTCCAGCGCCCCTTAGCTAGTTGCAATAGTGTCTCAAATGTGCTACAGGATCGCCATGTCCATCATACTTCTCAAACTTCGGCATTTTAAAACCAAGAGGAAGATGTACACCAGGAAACATGCACAGATCTTTATATGAGACACTTTTGTACCCCCCAAGTCCTTGCAAGTTTTTCATAGTCAGTTCCAAACTTCTTAATTTTCTGGCTCTTTCCTCTTATTCTTCTTTCATAACAGGCTTCTCAGTGTTAGGAGGAAATTCAGGCGGTTGAGGGCAATCGTAAGGACCAGTCGACTTAAATATAGGCTCGAGAGCATAATGCTGATCACTAAAAATATTCAATGCAGGATCTCTTGTAGAGTAGGGAGGCACAACTTGTGGATGAACATCAAAAGTAGGAGGTGGGGGTGGCGCCGCAAAAGCATGAACAACATCTAGAGCCGAGTATGTGGTAGCCTTGGATTGGGGAGTGAGGAAATGAACATTGAAAGTGGTTGGATATTGTTGCCCCGGAGTCGATCCTGATGCATGTTGGGTCATATCAACAAAAATGGGAAATTGTGCATGTGACACGGGAGGAAAGCTAGAAAGATATTCCAGATTATCCGTGGGAACTGGAGGAGGCGGCAACCCATTAGCCCACGCTCGATGCATTTCTATTATTTGCCACCTTAATTTCTGATTCTCTTCATTATCTCCTACATTCTCATTCCCCGAACTCCCTATCTAATTAGTGACAACTAACTCGGTATCCTTGTTGGCCATAACTTCCTCTGTGACTTGGAGCAATATGGAGGACCAGCCAAAATGTCACAAACCAACCACCTTAAACTGACTCAACATAAAACAACAAATGTGTTAGAGTTCAACACTTTTTCAAAACCTCTTTTTTAAAAAAAAAATAAAAAAATCACCGAACCCGAGAAGGGCACCTACGTATCTCACCCCCGAAAGGGGAGAATCAGGTGTGCGTAGTTCGTGAAGTCTTGCCAAAATGGTTGATTAAACTCTTTTTCTTTCTTTTTTCTTTTTCTTGAAACTTTAAAAAGAAAAGAAAAATAAAAATTTGTCAAAAGAAATGACGAAAATATTTTTGAATTCTTCGGCTTTAACATCCCTATACAAAATGAAACCTATGATTACCAAAGAAAATCTTTTTGGGTTTTGATTTTGAATTTCATATGAAAACGAAACTTGAACCTATTAAAGAAAAATCTTTTTGTAGTTTTCTTTTAAAGATGTATATGAAACACTTACTCTAAATAAAGAGTGAAGAAAATCTTTTTGAATTTTTGAAATAAGATCAACCAAAAATGAAACCTACGACTATTGAGGAAAATCCTTTTTTTTTTTTAATTTTTCTTTTCAAGTATGTATGAAACACCTACTCTAAATAAAGAGTTAAGAAAATCTTTTTGAATTCTTTAAATAAGATCCCCGAACCAACAATAGGCTGCCTACGTATCTCAACTCCCGAAAGAGGAGAATCAGGGGTGCGTAGTTCGTCCAGATTGGACACTTAACGATTAACTAATAAATTGACCCTAACTTAAGAGACAACCAAAAACAAACGAATGAAAACTTTTTGGATTTTCAACTAGACATTTCAACTAAGACTGACACCACCAATTATAAAAAAAATCTTTTTGGTATTTTGTTTTTGACAAATAAGTAGAAAAGGCAAACAAAACCCTCTTTTTTTCATTTTCTTTTTTTTGTTGAACTTACGGTACTTTGAGAAGATAAATGCAAAACGTAAAAATAAATCTTCTTGAGTTTTGGATCGTGAAGGACAAAAGCCATAAAGAACTCTAAAATAAACTACGACACTCCTTTTGATTCATTCTTTTCGACTCACTTTTTTTTTCTTTTCACACTTTACTTCTAACACATTTTTTCCCCAAATCGGTCCGTCAAATGATCACGTTACTCTCAAAGATGCAACATTTAGCACGTAGGGATTCTTTAAAGGTAAGTCTCCTACAAAGGACCGTGTGGGCCCCGCTAGGTCTCAATATGATGCACATAAGAATGAACTAAAGGCTGACCTACGTTGTGGTTTACTAACAAGGCCGTTCGGGGGAGCATATGGTCGATAGTGGCTGCTTTGCTTTCCACCTACTCCATACATCCAACGGCTCCCCCTAAAATAAAGGTGACTCAACTAGAGTTCGTGCGTACGACGTGCGCTCCGAGACTTGTTGCGGAAAGAATTGACTCGGGTTACGCAAATGATGCCAGATATAAAGCGGTACAACATAGAATAAATACTGTAAACAAAGGGCACGAAAGCGCACAAAAGTGAAAATACAAACCAAAATCACAAACAATGCTTATACACTCGTAATGCCAAACAAAGCAGATACGACTCAAAAAAATGCTCTGATTCTGAAATAGTTCCCCAGCAGATTCGCCAGAGCTGTCACACCCCTTTTACGATCAGAAAGTTTTTATTTTAAGTTCGAAAGAGTTTTTATTAGCAAAGTGACGAAAAATAAAAATTTGTTTCGAAAAAGGATTATTTACATTTTTTTTATTCAGAGTCGCCACTTGGCATAATCTGGTGTGCCAAGTCACCTTTGGAAAACCCTTTTCAAAACAATTTTGACTCTGTAAAATTGATCCGCGAACAGAGATTCCGGCTAAGGAATTCTGTTGACCGAGGGGAAGGTGTTAGGCACCCCTCGATCCCGTGGTTTGACCACAGTCGCTTGGTGGAGAGTATCAACTAATTTGGCATTACAAATGTATAAACCACACAAAAAACACATAAAACAATCCATCAAACACATGAAACAAAACAAATCCAAAAATTTAGTGTCCAGTCCGATTATACAGTCCAAAAATAAGAAATGTGTAAAAATAAATCCTACTCTAAATTAATTCTAGACTAATGCTCTACCCGATGCCTCGGGCCTTCATCACGAACATCCTCCGGGTACAAGATACCTCGGGGCATTCCCCGGTGAATAAATATATACAGATACTTCGGGGTATTCCCCGACCAAATTATACAATTGATTCAAATGTGCTAAAATCAAACCATTCAATCTCTAGATTTGCCTACCCGACCTACATTTTGCCTATTCCAATCGGCTTATCTTGATACTACCAAATTCGATTAACGTTTATTTCAAGTCAAACAACTAATGAATTAAACTAACCAAAATTCACTAATTATATCAAGTTTTCAATTCTTGCCTCAAATTCAATCTCACCATGATTAAACCAATTCGATACGCAATCCACCAATCAAATTTCCACATCCAAATCCAAATCCAACAACAAAACAACCCATAATGAAGATTCAAGCATACCAAACACACAGATATCCATAATTACGCAAAGATTAAAAGTAGAAAAGATAGAATTGGACCTCAAGAGATTTCGATTGACTTAATAGAGAATAAGAGCCTTCCCGAGAACCTCAAAAAATACCAAGGAAATCCTGACTCTCCAAATCAGTCGAGAAACAGTCCAAAAATACAGTAACCCAAATTTTGATTTGAACGAAGAGTCTACTAAGCATAGATGAATACCCGAGACCTAAATAATGAGAAAACCAGCAGAAATTTCATGGTCAGAACTCCAGCGAACGAAAACAACAACACGAATAGCCAGAAAAGGATTGGATTTCCGGCGAATTTTGAGGTTTTCTAGCCGAAATCGCAAATTAGACGTGAGAACAAGTTAAATATCGAGTGGTCGGATATCAAGAGAACTCAACGGCATCAAGAACAACAAAAAATGGATTCGGATTCACTATTCCGAGCACTTCTTGACTGATCTCAGTCCGTCGTTCGCTCTCTTTCTCTCGCAGATATCTCTCTGTTTCAGTGTGTATGAGAGAAGAAAAAAAAATTCTCTGTGTGTATACACTCTCCTAAGAAGCCATGGAAATTGTGGGTCTCGTCCCTTTTCCCTTCTGTGTGTGTATCATCTTGTATGGACTGAGAAGAAGGGTGACTCGTATCTGTTCCCTTATTCCCTGGAAACAAAATGGATTTTTTTTGCTCCCCTTTTTTTTGGATCCCGTCCCCCTTCTGTGTTCCTTTTGTGTGTGTATATATGAGGTGAGGGTGGGGTAGTGGTGAGGTAGGTGGGGTCACGTGGGGTAGGGGGTAGGGTGTGAGGTGGGGTAGAGTTTGTTAGGATAGGGTAGGTAGGTGTTATTTTTTAATTGAGTGAGTTGTTAGAATATTAGGATAAAACAAAATTAGTTAGGGGGTTGTTATTTTTGTCATTTTGTGGAGGGATTATCACACGGGTGAGGGTACACGGTGTCACACCCCTTTTTTACGTACTCCAAAAAAAGTTCGTTTTAAGTCCGAAAGGGTTTTATTATTTAAGTGACAAGAAATGAAAATTTGTTTCGGAAAAGGATTATTTATATTTTTTATTTACACTCTACACTTGGCATAATCCGGTGTGCCAAGTCACCTTTAGAAAATCCTTTTCGAAACCATTTGACCCTTAAACTGGTTTGCGAACAGAGATTTCGGCTAAGGAATTCTGTTGACCGAGGGGAAGGTGTTAGGCACCCCTCGGTCCCGTGGTTCAACCACGGCTCTTGGCAGAGCGTATCGGCTAAATTGACGTTACAAATGCATAAACCACACAAAAGAACGCAAAATAATCAAACAATAACAAAACAAAACAAAAATATAAAGTCCAGTCCAATTATTACAACCCGAAATAAAAATACTGAAATAACCTACACTAGTCCTAAACCATACTTTACCCGATGCCTCGGGCCTTGATCACGAGCATCCTTAGCGTACAAAATTCTTCGGGGCATTCCCAGGTGAGTAAATATAAATTACTTCGGGGCATTCCCCGGTTAAATAAATACACTTTCCAAATACGATAAACAAAACATTCAACAAATATTCGAATCATTCTCACATTACACCAATCCTAAACTTGCCAACCCGAACTTACTGTTTGCTTACCCGCTCGACAACATATCGCATTCATCATCAACAATGTATCAAAAATATCATAATATTCACCTTTATCAATTTTCGATTCCCGTCCCCAAATCAACAAGTTTAATCCTCAAGCCATGGTTAACAAATTTTCCGATTATCAAACCACTTTTCAAAAATCTAAAATCAACTTCAAACATATACATCCAACGAAGACTCGAACTTAGGCATACAAGTCATCCACACCAACAATTAATATTTTGCTCAAAATATTCAAAGCCACACCACAAACTTATGACATTAACTAATTTCGAGATAAAAGAGTAGGGTCTAGAGATGGACCTTCGAAGAACAGATTTGTTGATAATAATAATAATGTTTAAGAGAACCCGGACTTGGAATCCCGAGTAGAGAACCTCAACGGCGAACCAAATCCAAACTCGGTCGCACCAAAATGGAAACTCCAAACTGACCACGATGAACCGATCGAGACAAAATAGAAAAAAAATCCTTGAACCAATATGAAGACCGATGAACGAACATAGAAAATCGCAACAAAACAACCGAAGCCGCACTCAAAACTAATGCAAAAATTGATTCAAAACAAGGTCGATTTTGGTAAGAACCTGCTACTGGTTCATGTTTTTCAGCGACGGTGTAATAAAGAAAACTGACGGTACTTTTCCAGTGGCGATTCTGGTAAATCTTTCGCCGTAAAAACACTACCCTCGCTATTTTCCTCACTCCGATCAACTCTCTCTCTCTCTCTCAATCTCCTCTGTCTTCGATTTCTCTCTCGAACCCGTAACTGAATCGCAACTGGGTTGCCGTTGTCAACTCACCGGAGCTCCAAATTAGGGTAGACTTGCTGGAACAGTGACCGAAAAACAACTAAACGGTCGAATTCCGGCTAAATCTCATCCAGAAATCGAAGGAAAATAAAGAGATTTGGGAGATTACGAGACTGATTCGAACAACTGACGCTGAAACTGAGTCTGACACTTAGGTCACCGGAAAAAGCTTTAACGGAAATTTGATTTCTCGCTGCTTTCCCTATTCCTTCGCTGGGTTCCGTCAAACGCCCTCCATTTTTCGTTTCTCCTTACTGAGTGTGTGCAAGTGTTTTCCAACTAGAGCAAGTGTGTGTGTGTGAATCGTCAGGTCTGTGTGTTAATGGTGTGAGGTTAAGAAGATGATGGAAATGGAAGAAGAAAAAAAAAATTGGGGATCTGCTCTCTGTATTGAGTCCTCGAAGAAGAAAAGAAAAAGGAATGTTCTGCTTTTTTTTTCTTTTTTTTTTGGTTACTGATCCCTTTTTTTGTGAGAGTATGTGTGTATATATTGAGGTGAGGGTGGGGTAGTGGTGAGGTAGGTGGGGTTACGTAGGGTAGGGGTAGGGTGTGAGGTGTTTCTTTTTGGTTGGATGGGATAAGGGTTAGGTGTTGTTTTTTTATTGGGTGGGTTGTTAGAATTTTAGGATAAAACAAAATTAGTTAGGGGTTGTTATTTTTGTCATTTTATGGAGGGATTATCACACGAGTGAGGGTACACGGTAGGATAGGGTAAACAATAGGTAAAAACGATATCGGGGAGGGACGAAATTAGGTGTCTACATCATGCCCCCTTTGAATGTAAACCCAAAGTGTTTTCAGGCAAAGAAGTAGACAACGAGACCAAATTTTGACCCGACCATTATTCAAAGAAAGAAACAGAAGGAAGAAGGACAACCGGGTCTTGACTTAAGACAGCCTTCCTACCCAAATTATGAGAGAATCATGTCACGGGTATTTCAAAGGATTGGAAGAGGTGGACTATACCGAGTTGGAGAGTCGAGTGAGGTTCCATCGAGGTTCCGGTCCGCGGCTCTGTTATTACATCAAAATGAAAATTACAAGTTAAAACATAAATGAAATTACAAAAATCCTATCTATACTGCTTCTATTGGTTCTTGACTCGACTTTCATCACTATATTCTTCAGGCGGGCTCCTGACTTGCAATTTCTTTCGACTTGTTGCTTGGCTTTCAATTGCATAATTTTGTTGCTTGACTTTTCGTTTCTTCACCATATTCTTCAGGCGGGCTCCTGACTTGCTGTTTCATCACTTTATTGCTTGACTTTCATTTCTTCACTCGATTCTCTAGGCGGGCCTCTGACTTGCTATTCCATCACCCTGTTCTCCAGCGGGCTCCTGACTTGCTATTTCATCACCCTGTTCTTCAGGCGGGCTCCTGAAACCCAAAATTAAAACTAGAACGAAAATTATCCCAAAAATTATAGTAAAGTAGTATTTTTTTTTTGAAAGCGTTGTCCCATTTTCCAGGAGGGTCCTGAAGAGAAAGTAAAATCCCATTTTTCAGGAGGGTCCTGAGCATAAGGTAAAATCCCATTTTTCAGGAGGGTCCTGAACATAAAGTAAAATCCCATTTTTCAGGAGGGTCCTGAACATAAAGTAAAATCCTATTTTTCAGGAGGGTCCTAAACAAAAGTAAAATTCCATTTTTCAGGAGGGTCTTGAACATAAAGTAAAATCCCATTTTTCAGGAGGGTCCTGAACAAAAGTAAAATCTCATTTTTCAGGAGGGTCCTGAACATAAGGTAAAATCCCATTTTTCAGGAGGGTCCTGAACATAAAGTAAAATCCCATTTTTTAGGAGGGTCCTGAACATAAAGTAAAATCCCATTTTGAAGGAGGGTCCTGAACATATAGTAAATTCCCATTTTTCAGGAGGGTCCTGAACAGAATGTAAAATCCCATTTTCAGGAGGGTCCTGAACATAAAGTGAAATCCCATTTTTCAGGAGGGTCCTGAACAGAAAGTAAAATCCCATTTTTCAGGAGGGTCCTGAACAGAAAGTAAAATCCCATTTTTCAGGAGGGTCCTGAACATAAAGTAAAATCCCATTTTGCAGGAGTGTCCTGAACAGAAAGTAATATCCCATTTTTCAGGAGGGTCCTGAACATAAAGTAAAATCCCATTTTTCAGGAGGGTCCTGAACATAAAGTAAAATCCCATTTTGAAGGAGGGTCCTGAACAGAAAGTAAAATCCCATTTTTCAGGAGGGTCCTGAACATAAAGTAAAATCCCATTTTGAAGGAGGGTCCTGAACAGAAAGTAAAATCCCATTTTTCAGGAGGGTCCTGAACAGAAAGTAAAATTCCATTTTTCAGGAAGGTCCTGAACATAAATTAAAATCCCATTTTTCAGGAGGGTCCTGAACATAAAGTAAAATCCCATTTTTCAGGAGGGTACTAAACATAAAGTAAAATCCCATTTTTCAGCAGGGCCCTGAACAGAAAGTAAAATCCCATTTTTCAGGAGGGTCCTGAACATAAAGTGAAATCCCATTTTTTCAGAAGGGTCTTGAACAGAAAGTAAAATCTCATTTTTCAGGAGGGTCCTGAACATAAAGTAAAATCTCATTTTTCAGCAGGGTCCTGAACATAAAGTAAAATCCCATTTTTCAGGAGGGTCCTGAACATAAAGTGAAATCCCATTTTTTTAGGAGGGTCCTGAACAGAAAGTAAAATCTCTTTTTTCAGGAGGGTCCTGAACAGAAAGTAAAATCCCATTTTTCAGGAGGGTCCTGAACATAAAGTAAATTCTCATTTTTCAGGAGGGTCCTGAACAGAAAGTAAAAATCCCATGGCTGTGCATTTCCAATGGTAGCTGAATTAAGTGAAGAGAATCCGCCCCTATTTCAACAAAGAAAATTTGTCAGTTAAAAACTTAGTGGTGACTTGCAACTCTTGGCTTCTCAGGTATCTGTCCCAGCATTCGTTCCTTTCATCTTTCTTCAAATCGCTAACGCTCGCCCTGTCTTGCTGCATCATTGACCCAGATCCAGATTGAGGGAAATGAGTTCTGACTCAAACAATGGGTTTCCATTTTACCATGCCTCTGAGGTGCACCCTTTTCCCAAACCTGAATGTTTCCACGAATCCAACAGCCTGTCGGTTGATAGACTTCATTTTTTTCATGTTGAATTATGATCATATTTCCTTGCTGCGCTGTTCCTTGGCTTTTCCTCATATAATTGGAAAGACTGGTAGTAAATTTTGAAATTCCTTCTCGCTTGTTTTGACATAGACTTGACTTAAAATGTAAAGAAATGATGGTAACTTTTATTTTGATAAATGACCTAAAAAGACAAAAGCATGAATATGTAAATGAAAGAAAAGGGCAATGTCCCATATTCAAAAAGAAAACTTATCTGAATACGACAACCAACTCCAATGAGTATGACATGCATTTTGGATTGAGCTGTCTGATCTTCCTATCCAAACTCCCCATTTGTTGTTGATTTCGTACCTTTTGCTGCTGAGCCGCTTCTTCAAATCCATTGAACTCATTCATCACATTCGATTGATGACATCTTGAAAGACTTTCGTCAACTTATCTTTTTTTTTTCACTTTTCACTTTTCTCTTGAACTCTCCATCGCCTTACGGTGCCCGTGAGGGTTTTCACCAATAAGACTCTCTCATTTTTATTTCTCTCCACTCACCATCACCTTATGGTACCTGCAAAGGTTTTCACCAATAAGACTCTCTCATTTTCATTTTCTCTTAACTCACCATCGCCTTATGGTGCCTGCAAAGGTTTTCACCAATAAGACTCTCTTATTTTGTATTTCTTTCCTGATTTCTTATGCTGAGGGAGACAAGTGGTACTTCACAATGTATCACCATATACATTGCATGCTTAGCCTTAACATTATCAAAAATGGATCTGAAGGACTTTCTTTGGTTGTAACTTGGCTTTTGGATAAGGTTAGAAAAGGATGGCATGGGGTTCGAACGACACTTGAAGTAGGGTGGGACTTACAACTTTTGGAATCGACTCAAACAACATGTTAACTCATGCCCCAGTTTTTGTTGACTAGGTGAATCTTAAATCTTTATTTGGTTGGACCGAGCCCGAAATAGGGCAGCCTATGTATCTCACTCCCGAGAGAGGAGAATCAGGTCACACGTAGTTCCATCAGCTTGTTCTTTGTTTTGATTTGATTTTTCTTTTATTTTTGAACTCTTTCTTTTATTCTTATTTTATTGACATTTATCTTTGACTCTATTTTGATTCCAAAAGAGGGATATGAAAGAAAAATAAACGAAGCTCAAACGGGTAAACAAAGGATGACACAATGTTTGGATAGAAGAATAAAATGCCTTCATCATATCAATCTTAAAAAATGCAAGTGCTAAACATGCAATAAACTCAACAAAGGATAAAATGTCATACATAGTATCTTTTGACCGCATCAGAATTGATAGCCATTTCTGCCATTTTGCCTTCAATATCTGTCAAATATAAGGCTCCGTTGGGCAACACTTTCTTCACAACGAAGGGACCTTGCCAGTTAGGGGAGAACTTTCCTTTCGCCTCAACCTGGTGAGGAAGGATACGTCTTAATACCAACTAACCAACTTCAAAATTCCTGGGACGGACCTTTTTGTTATACGTTCGAGCCATCCTCCTCTGATACAACTGGCCATGACACACAGACGTTAGCCTTTTTTCCTCAATCAAACTCATATGCTCCAGTCGGGTTTTTACCAATTCGTCATCATCAATCTCTGCTTCTACAATGACTCAAAGAGAGGGAATTTCAACTTCTGCAGGGATGACTGCTTCTGTCCCATACACTAATAAATATGGAGTTGCCCCTGTTGAAGTGCGAATAGTGGTGCGATAACCTAGCAATGCAAACGACAACTTTTCATGCCACTGTCTAGACCCTTGTACCATTTTTCGCAGTATTTTTTTTATATTCTTATTGGTGGCTTGTACAACGCCATTAGCCTTTGGGCGATACGGAGTAGAATTTCGATGTGCGATCTTAAATTGTTGACATACTTCTTGCATCAAATGACTATTGAGATTGGCAGCATTGTCTGTAATGATCATCTTAGGAATTCCAAATCTACAAATGATATTGGCATGAACAAAATCTACCACAGCCTTCTTTGTCACTGACTTGAAAGTTATTTCTTCTACCCACTTTGTGAAGTAGTCAATGGCTACTAAAATGAATCTATGCCCATTTGATGCCTTCGGCTCAATCGGTCCAATCACATCCATTCCCCAAGCCACGAACGGCCATGGAGAGGCCATTGCATGCAACTCAACAGGAGGAGAATGTATCAGATCACCGTGTACCTGAAATTGATGACACTTCCAAACAAATTGAATAGAATCCCTTTCCATAGTAAGCCAGTAATAACCTGCTCGAAGAATCTTCTTTGAAAAGACATGACCGTTCATATGCGACCCGCATACTCCAGAGTGTATTTCAACCATGATTGCCCAGACTTCTTTTGCATCTACACACTTTAAAAGTCCCAGATCTGGGGTCCTCTTATACAAGATTCCCCCACTCAAGAAAAATCCACTAGCCAAACGCCTAATAGTCCTGTTTTGATCGTTGGTGGCATATGCTGGGTATTCCCCTGACTGAATGTATCGCTTGATATCCAAGAACCAAGGTTCTCCATTGAGCTCTTCCTCAACCGCATTACAGTAAGCATGCTGATTCCGACTCTGTATATGCACTGGATCGATATAGGGTTTGTTAGGATGTTGGAGCATTGAAGACAGAGTGGCTAAAGCATCAACAATTTCATTATGAATCCTTGGAATATGCCTAAACTTTACTAACACAAACCGTTGACATAACTCCTGCAAGCATTGTCGATACGGGATGAGCTTCAAATCTGGCGTCTCCCAATCTCCTTGAATTTGATGGATGAGCAAATCTGAGTCTCCCAACACCAATAATTCTTGGACTCCCATATCAACAGCTAACCTCAAACCAAGAATGCAGGCTTTATACTCTGCCATATTGTTAGTACAGTAGAATCGAAGTTGTGCTGTTACCGGGAAATATTGTCCCAATTCAGAGATAAGAACTGACCTATTCCGACTCCTTTCATATTGACAGCTCTATCAAAAAATATCCTCCAACCTGGATCAGCATCTATAACGACTTCATCGACACACGACACTTCTTCGTCAGGAAAATATGTCTTTAATGGCTTGTATTCTTCATCGATGGGATTCTCAGCAAGATGATCTGCCAAGGCTTGGGCTTTCATGGCGGTCCGAGTCACATATACAATGTCAAACTCGGTAAGCAATATTTACCACTTTGCCAATCGACCTGTCGGCATAGTCTTCTGAAAGATATACTTCAAAAGATCCATGCGGGAGATGAGATAAGTAGTATAGGATGAGAGATAGTGCTTCAACTTTTGTGCTACCCAAGTTAGGGCACAACACGTCCTTTCAAGAAGAGTATACTTGGCTTCATATGAGGTGAACTTCTTGCTAAGATAATAAATAACCTGCTCCTTTTTGCCTGTAACATCATGTTGACCCAGGACACAACTGAAAAAATTGTCCATGACTGATAAATATAAGATCAAAGGCCTACCAGGCTCCGGGGGTACAGCACTGACGAATTTGACAAATATCTTTTGATTCGATCGAATGCTTCCTGACATTCTTCAGTCCATTTTACCAGATCACTCTTTTTCAACAACTTGAATATGGGCTCACAAGTGGTTGTGAGTTGAGAAATAAACCTGCTAATGTAGTTTAGTCTACCAAGCAAACTCATCACCTCCGTTCTATTCTTGGGCGGGCGAAAATCCTGAATGGCTTTGATTTTTGAAGGATCCAATTCAATTTCCCGACGGCTGACTACAAACCCCAATAGCTTTCCAGATGGAACTCCAAATACACATTTGGCCGAGTTGAGTTTGAGATTATACCTGCGAAGCCTTTCAAAGAACTTTCTTAAATCATTAACATGGTCTGCCTGACTTTTTGACTTAATAATCACATCATCCACGTAGACCTCAATCTCCTTATGCATCATATCATGAAACATAGTGGTCATGGCTCTCATTTATGTTCCTCCAGCATTCTTCAAACCGAACGGCATCACTTAATAACAATAAGTTCCCCATGGTGTGATAAAAGATGTCTTCTCCGCGTCTTCCTCATCCATAATGATCTGGTGATATCCGGCATAGCAATCCACAAAAGAGGCAACCTCGTGTTTAGCAGTTGTCAAACAAAATGTGGATGTTGGGCAGTGGAAAATCATCTTTCCGACTTGCTCTGTTCAAATCACGGTAATCAACACAAACTTGAATTTTGCCATCTTTCTTTGGTACGGGAACAACATTGGATAACCACATGGGATAACGAGACACTCGAATTACTTTGGCTTCAAGTTGTTTCATGATTTCCTCTTTGATTTTAATACTTACATCGGTTTTAAACTTTCTCAACTTCTGTTTGACAGGGGGGAACGCAGGATTAGTTGGCAACTTGTGAGCCACTAATTCAGTCCTTAAACCCGGCATATCATTATAAGACCATGCAAAAACATCCTTATAATCAATTAATGCTTGAATCATTCCCTCTTTTAGATGTGGCAAAGCATGCACTCTGATTTTAGTTTTCCTAACATCTTCTTGATCCCCTAGATTTATTGGCTCAGTCTCATTCAAATTAGGATTCGGTTTGTCTTCAAACTGTTCCAACTCTTTGCTTATTTCTTCTAGTGCTTCTTCTTCATCATATTCTCCATCTTGCTTCATTACATCTTGATTAGTTTGGATTTTAAGATCAGGCTGAAAATTCCGTATGCATGTCATGTCATTAGAATCAGCATAAAGAGAACTGTGTAAGAAAAGAATAAACAAAATATATTAGACACAAAACAAAAGGGACATTACATTTCATTAAATAAAAAGATAGAAGGGTTTAAACACAGATGCCAACATAACATAAACAAACTAAAATCCGAATTACAACCCTAAAATAACTCGGATAAACAGAAAGAAAAACAAAATAAACTACCAAAACTCCCTCATGACGGGGAGATGAGTGACTTCCCAATTATTGAGCCAGACAGCTAGACCTATGAATTAGACGTATGCCATACTGGTACCTTCTCCTGGTTCGACCATATCAACTTCAACACAAAGGTTCTGGAAGTTATCTACCAATTCTACCTCAAATTCCACATGCTTCGTGACACCACTCTCAACAAATGATTCACTGAGTAGTGGCATAGGGCGAGGGAGTGACAATATTTCCTTTTTCCTTCCCTTGGCTTTCTTCAGATCTTTAGCTGTAGGCTCAAATCCCAGACCAGATGTGCCCACGTTCTCACTTGAACATATGGGATGAACTATACCATGCAGAGACGCTCCCAAACCCTTTCCTAGCTCAAATCCGTATTTCCAAAGTTCACTCACCATCATGGTAGAAGCAGAAGACAATTGCGGTCTCGGTATAGCCTGCCATTCAAGGATACAATTCACTGGCACTGTATCAAAAATTTGATAGACGAATATCTCCTCTACGTTATTTGCTTCAATAAGAGACAAGGGAGAATCTTCGTAGGCTGACAAATCTCCTTCACCATGAATAACTACTTCTTGCCTAGCATGCTCAAACTTAATCATTTGGTGCAGTGTAGATGCAACCGCCTTGGCCTTGTGGATCCACGACCTTCCCAACAACAGATTGTAAGAGGAGTCTACATTCAATACTTGAAACTCTATGGCGAACTCAACAGGCCCTATGGTCAACACTAGTTCTATTTCGCCAATGGAATTTGATTTTGCACCATCGAAAGACCTGACACATACATTGTTGGGCCTGATCCTCTCAGCACCAATATTCAGCTTTTGCAAAGTAGAAATAGGGAAAATATTTGCACCTGAACCTCCATAAATCATAACATGAGTGATATAGAAATCTTCACACTTCACTTTAATGTAAAGGCCCCGGTTATGCCCCGTACCTTCAACAAACAATTCATCGTCAGAAAAGCTGATCCGATTGACCTCAAAGATTTTTCCAACCATTTTCTCAAGATGGTTGATTGTAATCTCCCTTGGAACATATGCTTCATTTAATACCTTCATTAAAACATCACGATGCTCCTTGGAGTACAACAGCAAAGATAAAAGGGAAATTTGAGTAGGGGTTTTCTTCAGCTGGTCTAATATTGAATACTCTAGCTATTTCATCTTTTTCAAAAATTCTTTGGCTTCTTCTTCGGTGATAGTCTTTTTGATAGATGACGGTCCACTCACCGTTGGCTTGGACTTTCTTAAGCTTTCAGGCACGAAACATCTTCCTGACCTAGTCAAACCACCTACCTCATTTACATCTTCCACTACTTCTTTCCCATGATAGGTCATCACGGTCCTCCCATAATTCCAGGGAATCCTTTTCGTATCAACTATCGGAGGTTGGGTCATCGATTTGAGGACAATATGAGCTGCCAGTGCTCCTTTCATCATCAAGATAGGCTGACTCAGAGCTCCTACCACCGTCAACTTAGGTTTATCCTGACTTGAATCAACATACCTTCTGGCACCCTGTACTGTGATCAGAGGTTTCTTTGTGCTTTCTTGGGCTTTATCTTCTCTCATTCCTTCCTGGATCAATGACATTGCTTTCAAAGACTGTGCTACATTCACCGATTTCTTCTCAATGGTCTGTATCTTGACAATAGGCTTAGAACCCCTCGAAGACTCCTTCCCGTCATATATCAATTCTATCATATTGGCGTCAACATGGGTTGGCAATGGATTCTGGTTAATGTTTGGGCCTTCCGGGCCCTGGACCAGCATCTGATTTATGTCAATTAAATCGTGGACAACTCTCTTTAAATGCCAACATTTCTCGATATTAGGGCCGGGCATATCAGAACAATACGCACACCTTAAAGAATAATCGAGATTCCTCGGCGGTGGATTTGAAAGCCTTCCTTGAATTGGGCTTAAAACCTTCAACTTTCTCAACATATCAAACAAACTAGCATATGACTCCCCAAGAGGTTTGAATTTATTTTTGACCGCCTTCTCTTTCCTATACTCTGGCCTAGGTTGAAAACTGGGTCTGGAAGGGTTTTGGCAATTTGGTGGAGCGAATTGACGATTTTGTGGAGCTTGTGCGTGCCACTGCGGGTAAGAAGGGGTTTAGGCATATGGCTGTGCGCTATATACTGGGTACGGGGGTAGTGGAATGAAATATAAAGGGTTTTGTGGAGGGTACTAATGGTGGGAAGGAATATATGGAGCTTGGGTGTAGACTTGGGCTTGGGATTAGGGATAGGGGCGAGTTGGTCTTTTGGGATAGGAATGGATTCCTGCTACGACAGTCGCCACGTCCTCTTTCTTCTTTTTACCTCCGAATGTGCCAGATCCACCTTGAATCGCTTGTGTGGTGGCTTTTAATACGGCAAAACTCACTATTCGGCCGGTCTTAATTCCGTCCTCTATCATCTCCCCCATCTTGACGACTTCCATAAAAGATTATCCCATTGCCGGAAGTAAATGCTAAAAATAGGTCTCATCCTGCGCCTGAATGAAAACTTCTACCAACTTACTTTCTTTCATTGGAGGCTTTACCCTAGCGGCTTGTTCACGCCACCTTATCGCGTATTCCCTAAAACCTTCAGTGCTCTTTTTCTTTATGTTGACCAAGGATTTTTCGTCTGGAATCAAGTCGATGTTGTACTGAAAATGTTGAACAAATTCAGAAGCCAAATCATCCCAGCTGTTCCATTTATCGATATCTCGATCGATGAGCCATTCTGAGACTAGATCTGAAAGACTCTCGCCAAAGAAGGCCATGAGCAGTTCTTCTTTTCCTCCTGCAGCCCTCAACTGGTTGTAGTAACGTCTTAAGTGTGCAACGGGATCACCATGTCCTGCATACTTCTCGAACTTAGGCATCTTAAAACTGGGGGGCAGGTTGATGTCTGGGAACATGCACAGATCTTTATAGGAAACAATTCTATAATCTCAGATTCCTTGCAAATTCCTCATAGCTTGTTCTAAACTTTTCAATTTTCGGGCTATGATATCCTGTTTCTCTGCTGCGACAGGTTTCTCCGTATCAAATGGAAATGCAGGAGGTTGAGTGTACCCATACGGTTCATTCATTTGCAAGGTAGGCTCCGGGGCATAATACTGATTATCTGAAACCTTCAGTACTGGCTCACTGGCATACCTAGGAAGCCTCATTCCGGGATGCACAACATATATGGGAGTTTCTTGTGGCGGCGGAGCCACGAACACCGGTGTGGTCGGTGGCGCTGGCTGAGCAGTGGGTCTTGATTGGGGAGCTGCCAAGGGTACACCAGAACTGCCAGGATAATAATGTTGCGGAGTGAATCCTGGCGCATACTCAGGTGACTCAGTAGTAGCAGAGAATTGCGCCTGAGAGAGCGGTGGGCAGTTAGAGATATTCCCAAGACCTTCAGGGAGCGGAGGAGGAGGCATTCCGCTGTCCTATGCCCGGTGTAAATCTATCAATTGTTGCTTGAGCCTTACTACCTCATCATTGTGTTCAGAACTTTCTTCCCTGTGATCCTGATCCG
The DNA here is from genome assembly GCA_030864215.1 of Capsicum pubescens. Classification (NCBI taxonomy): domain Eukaryota; kingdom Viridiplantae; phylum Streptophyta; class Magnoliopsida; order Solanales; family Solanaceae; genus Capsicum; species Capsicum pubescens. Next base: position 295,043,360 of record CM061549.1, read on the forward strand.
GGTCAATGAGCGAATTTTCAATCTCCCTGCTAGCCATAGCGAGCTTTGCTTTGGATCTAGTGAAGTATGGGTGACTAGCCAGAGTGCTGCAAACCTACCACTGTAATCTGAAAGAACATGCTCATCAAAAGACGACATCCGCTAGGATTAGGGCACACAACAAGCATGGGAATCACATTGGTAAAATTTTCCTAAATTCATGTTCATTTCTACCAGCTTTTGAGGGTAGCGAGGTCATTTTAACATTATCCTGATTTTTGTCTACACTTTTTTTTTTCTTTTTTTAATCTACACCTATTATTATTATTATTTATTTATTTTTCTCTCTTTTTTTTTCTTTTTTTTTTTTTTGTCTCTCTTTTCTTCGTATCAATCTCTGTTCTTTTTCTCACGTTATCTAACTTTATTTTATCATTCTTTATGGATTTTGTTTTTCCTTAAAATAATGAAAAACAACAAAACAAAATGATTAGATCGAACCCAAAAGTAGGTTGCCTACGTATCATGTTGTACATGAATCAGATCTTGCGTAGTTCGGGCAGTTTTGCCAAAATGGCCAATTAAACCTTTTCCTTTCTTTTTTCTTTTCTTGAAACTTTAAAAAGAGAAGAAAATAACAAATTGTCAAAAGAATACTCTTTTTGCATTTTCACGTTTAAAATTCCTATACAAAATGAAACCTATGATTACCAAAGAATTTTTTATTTTTTTTTGGATTTTTAATTTTGAATTTCATATGAAAAAGAAACTTGAACCTATTAAAGAAAAATCTTTTTGTAGTTTTCTTTTAAAGATGTATATGAAACACTTACTCTAAATAAAGAGTGAAGAAAATCTTTTTGAATTTTTGAAATAAGATCAACCAAAAATGAAACCTACGACTATTGAGGAAAATCATTTTATATATATATATATATATATATATATTTTTTTTTTTTTTGTATTTTTCTTTTCAAGATATGTATGAAACACCTACTCTAAATAAAGAGTGAAGAAAATCTTTTTGAATTTTTTAAATAAGATCCCCGAACCCACAATAGGTTGCCTACGTATCTCACTCCCGAGAGAGGAGAATCAGGGGTGCGTAGTTCGTCCAGATTGGACAATTAACGATTAACTAATAAATTGACCCTAACTTAAAAGACAACCAAAAATAAACGAATAAAAACTTTTTGGATTTTCAACTAGACACTTTAACTAAGATTGACACCATCAATTATGGAAAAAAATCTTTTTGGTATTTTTGCTTTTGACAAATAAGTAGAAAAGACAAACAAAAATCTTTTTTATTTTTTTTTATTTTTTTTGAGGTTTTTGGATCGTGAAGAATAAAAGCCATAAAGAACTTCTGAAATAAACTACGACACTCCTTTTGATTCATTCTTTTCGACTCACTTTTTTTTTTCTTCTTTTTTTCTTCTTCTTTTTTTTTTTTTCTTCTTCTTTTTTTTTTCCTTTTTTTTCTTTTTTACCTATGCACCTTACTCCTAACAATTTTTTTTTTTTAAATCAGTCCGTCAAATGACCACGTTACCCTTAAAGATGCAACAGTTAGCACGTAGGGATGCTTTAGAGCTGAGTCTCCTACAAAGGGCCATGTGGGTCCCGCTAGGTCTCCGCATGATACACATAAGCATGACCTAAAGGCTGACCTACGTTGTGGTTCACTAACAAGGCTGTTCGGGGGAGCGTATGGTCGATAGTGGCTGCTTTGCTTTCCACCTACTCCATAACACCGACGGCTCCCCCCTAAAATAAGGTTGACTCAACTAGAGGTTGTGTACAATACGTGTACTACAGACTTATTGAAGAAAGAAGGCCGGGGGGCGGACTCATGATGACAGATATAAAGCGGTAACACATAGGATAAATACTATAAACAAAGAGCACAAAAACGCACAAAAGTGAAAATAATAACACAAACAATAATAAAAAACAATGCTTATACACTCGTCATGCCAAACAAAGCCGATACGACTAAAAAAATAAGCTTGAATTCTGAAATACTCCCCAGCAGAGTCGCCAAAAGCTGTCACACCCCTTTTTTACGTACTCCAAAAAAAGTTCGTTTTAAGTCCGAAAGGGTTTTATTATTTAAGTGACAAGAAATGAAAATTTATTTCGGAAAAGGATTATTTATATTTTTTATTTAGATTCGCCACTTGGCATAATCCGGTGTGCCAAGTCACCTTTAGAAAATCCTTTTCGAAACCATTTGACCCTTAAACTGGTTTGCAAACAGAGATTCCGGCTAAGGAATTCTGTTGACCGAGGGGAAGGTGTTAGGCCCCCTCGATCCCGTGGTTCAACCACGGTCGCTTAGCAGAGCGTATCGGCTAAATTGACGTTACAAATGCATAAACCACACAAAAGAACGCAAAATAATCAAACAATAACAAAACAAAACAAAAATATAAAGTCCAGTCCAATTATTACAACCCGAAATAAAAATACTGAAATAACCTACACTAGTCCTAAACCATGCTTTACCCGATGCCTCGGGCCTTGATCACGAGCATCCTTAGCGTACAAAATTCTTCGGGGCATTCCCCGGTGAGTAAATATAAATTACTTCGGGGCATTCCCCGGTTAAATAAATACACTTTCCAAATACGATAAACAAAACATTCAACAAATATTCGAATCATTCTCACATTACACCAATCCTAAACTTGCCTACCCGAACTTACTGTTTGCTTACCCGCTCAACAACATATCGCATTCAACATCAACAATTTATCAAAAATATCCTAATATTCACCTTTATCAATTTTCGATTCCCGTCCCCAAATCAACAAGTTTAATCCTCAAGCCATGGTTAACAAATTTTCCGATTATCAAACCACTTTTCAAAAATCTAAAATCAACTTCAAACATATACATCCAACGAAGACTCGAACTTAGGCATACAAGTCATCCACACCAACAATTAATATTTTGCTCAAAATATTCAAATCCACACCACAAACTTATGACATTAACCAATTTCGAGATAAAAGAGTAGAGTCAAGAGATGGACCTTCGAAGAACAGATTTGTTGATAATAATAATGTTTAAGAGAACCCGGACTTGGAATCCCGAATAGATAACCTCAACGGCGAACCAAATCCAAACTCGGTAGCACCAAAATGGAAACTCCAAACTGACCACGATGAACCGATCAAGACAAAACAGAAAACAAATCCTTGAACCAATATGAAGACCGATGAACGAACATAGAAAATTGCAACAAAACAACCGAACCCGCACTCGAAACTAATGTAAAAATCGATTCAAAACAAGGTCAATTTCGGTAAGAATTTGCTACTGGTTCATGTTTTTTAGCGATGGTGTAATAAAGAAAACTGGCGGTACTTTTCCGGTGGCGATTCTAGTAATGCTTTCGCCAGAAAAACACTACCCTCACTATTTTCCTCACTCCGATCAACTCTCTCTCTCAATCTCCTCTGTTTTCGATTTCTCTCTCGAACCCGTAACCGAATCGCAACTGGGTTGCCGTTGGCAACTCACCGGAGCTCCGAATTAGTGTAGACTCACCGGAACAGTGACCGAAAAACAACTAAACGGTCGGATTCCGGCTAAATCTCATCCAAAAATCGAAGGAAAATAAAGAGATTTGGGCGATTACGAGACTGATTCGAACAACTGACGCTGAAACTGAGTCCGACACTTAGGTCGCCAGAAAAAGCTTGAACGGAAATTTAATTTCTCGTCGCTTTCCCTATTCCTTCGCCGGGTTCCATCAAACGCCCTCCATTTTTCGTTTCTCCTTACTGAGTGTGTGTGTGCAAGTGTTTTCCAACTAGAGCAAGTGTGTGTGTGTGTGTGAATCATCAGGTCTGTGTGTTAATGGTGTGTGGTTAAGAAGATGATGGAAATGGAAGAAGAAAAAAAAATATTTTGGGGATCTGCTCTCTGTATTAAGTCCTCGAAGAAGAAAAGAAAAAGGAATGTTCTGTTTTTTTTTTCTTTTTTTTGGTTATTGATCCCTTTTTTTGTGAGAGTACGTGTGTATATATTAAGGTAAGGATGGGGTAGTGGTGAGGTAGGTGGGGTAGGGGGTAGGGTGTGAGGAATTTCTTTTTGGTTGGATAGGATAAGGATTAGGTGTTGTTTTTTTATTGGGTGGGTTGTTAGAATATTAGGATAAAACAAAATTAGTTAGGGGTTGTTATTTTTGTCATTTTGTGGAGGGATTATCACATGGGTGAGGGTACACGGTAGGATAGGGTAAACAATAGGTAAAAACGACATCGGGGAGGGACGAAATTAGGTGTCTACACACGGTAGGATAAGGTAAACAATAGGTAAAAATGATATCGGGGAGGGACGAAATTAGGTGTCTACAGTAGTGAAATATTATGTTGCATATATAATGTAGAAGTATGCCCAAGGTGATCTGAGGTTGCGGTATTTTCTAAGACTATTACACGTTTTGTGTGACGAGTGGTACCGTTGAGTTGCTAGGTGGAGAAAGACTAGTTAGATGGTATATGGTGTTCTAAATAGCCAAGTTAAGGAGTTTTGATTGATAGTGGTGAGACTTTTTATATGATCTTAATTCTCATAGTAGAGAGATGTAAGTTTGGAGTTGCGATATTGGTAGGCTATGTCGGAAGTAGTATGATTCATTGAAGTCTTGGTGATATCCATGTTGAGTGCTAGATTCTAAGTTTGAGTTTTTGAAGGTTGAACTAATAGAAATAAGAGTTAAAGAACTATAGGGTATGTACTCCGACTATGGGGATACCCATGAAGACCCGAAGTTAGTAAGTGTGCAAGTATTATATGATGACTACTGGGTCTATAGAATGATAAAGTATATCTCAGAAGGTTGTATTAATAGTGGGTTTTCCACTTTCAGGTGTAGTCATTTGGATTAAGTGACATGATATGCGTGTATAGTAGTTTTCCAGACCCCAGAGTGCAGTGAGTGTACTTCAGTTTAGAGTCTAGTACGGGATCTCCCAAACTTAATATGATGGCTTGAAGCTAAGAGGGATATGATAGAGCGAATAACCAAGTCAGGCTTTTAGATTCTAGTAGTGATATCAGTATGACATAGAACATCAGAAGGGAAGAGTGAGGCTCAACCCATTTCGGTCTCAGTATTTTTCAGTTATCCTAATACCTACTCATACCTCACATTTCAGTTCCATGATCATAGTTCATGTTCATGTATATAATAGAAAATCACGTGCTATTCCAGATACCTAAATGAGGAACTTCAGTTCATTCAGCCGTCGGAATCACATTCCATATGTTATGAACTCTAAATTGAGGTCATGCAGCTCATGACTCATGTATTCACGCTTTATAGTGTGCTCAGTTCCCATAATTCATTCTATACTCTTTACGTTAGGTGGAATATAGTTGATAGCCATGTATACCACAATTCAGATTTTTTTTTTCTTTGATAAATCCCGGATATTGATTTGCTATTCCCTAGGCCTCAGTTAAGTTTCAAGTTTCATATAACATCTTTCCATGATTCATGATCTTATGTTCTAATCTTTAGTGACTCCTCTTTATGTGATGGTAGTGGTGATGAGTAAATGTTTCTAGTTGGTGGAAGATCATAGTATGCTTATTTTAGATAAGGCCATAAGTGCGAAGTAAGGTTGGGGCCAAGTCTTTGATGTATGTGATGGTTAGATGAAAGGTGTGTGTGTGTATGTTCTTGGGGTAGAGTGTGGGAGCTATATCGATAGATGGTTAGTAAAATATGTGAAGTGTGTCTTTATGAGTGTTTACTTTGAAGTTCATATGTGGTTATAGAGATAGGCTTGAATGACATGTTGGAATTTTTGTTAAGGAACGCTATATGCGCTAGCGACTTCGTAGTAATAGTTCAGAGTTAGTCATTGAAGTGGTAAGGAATGATAGGCTTAGGGAGTGATCTTTTAAGAGATATCGAAGGTGGAATCTTATGGTTTAGACTTGTATCGTGGAGTGGCATTTAGTATTTTGCGAGTTGGAGCTAGGCCTGATCACGGTGAAGAGGATTTAAGTTACTATAGACATTAGTAGAAAGATTTATAAATGCAAATACGAGAAAAAATAAGTTGGATCGAGTGAATGTGGTATCTACGGGTAATAGTACAGTTAAGGAAGTATTCGAGGAGTGTGCTAATCTTTAAAGTAAGAAGTCGCATTGACTAAGGCCTGGAAATTCTATCCTAATTTATGAGTTATATGTCTATATTCCAGACTGTAGAGTACTGTAAATATTGTGATTTCCCACAGTTGGACGTCTTATGTAATCCATACCCAAGATTTGTGGTTTCCTATTACTGCTAAAACTTCTTTAGAGAGACTGTTGAAGAGATACTCCAGTTGAGTATAAGTATCTGGTATAATTCAGTCTATAATTCAGTTTAACAGTCGGGCAGACAAGTTACTATGGTTTTTCCATCTTTTCACCCAGTCCTACTATCCGAAGTCTCATGCGTACGACCATTCCCAAGAGATAATCTATTCCATCCATATAAATTGTGAGTTCAGTTCATTCCAAGCATCATGTTTCAGATTCAGCTATCTATTCATGACTCGGTGCATAAGAGTTCAGCGTATAATCTCAAAAATTTTAAAGTATTTCAGCTCAGATAGTGTAATACCCTTGTACGATCTAAGTCTTGATGTCTTATGATTCGTAATTGCATAAGTTACCACTTCCTAATTTCAATATGTATGATTGGATCATGAATATTTCAAGGGAATCCTAAATTTTCAGCACGAATCAGCTTCTTGAAGCAAGAAAAGTCAAGTCAGCTCAGAAGTCAGTTTCATTATAGAAGTTTAAATATTTCAGATCAGTTATGTCCTTTATTAGAAGGCACATCATGTCTGCGTTATTCCATACCTTTAAGCTTCAACAAGTTTCTACCCATCATTCGGGGACGAATGAGCCCAAGGGGGGAGATAACGTAACACCCCGCATTTCGGACGAGAACGAAAATCGTCATTTCCTTCATGAATGTCAAATGTAGGTTGACCATGAATGTACATGTGAATCTTAATGATGCATTTTTTCAACATATCACATGATAGGTGAACGGGCCCTTATTCACCTTTTTTAATATTCAGATTTAAAGGGATCCAAGCCCAATATTAGTTGGTCCAACCAACTTGTCATGAGAACAAACGACATAAATAATTCTGGAAAAATCTTCTAGTTCTTCAATACATGCACATCTTCGAGATGTCACAATCGTTCATATCAATTTATGAACTTTTATTCTAGTAAACTCCAAGTTTACCATGACATGTACTTTTTCTTTAGTAAATTTCAGATTTACTATTACATGAATAAATTTTAGATTTACTACTTCAGAAGTAGATTTCAAAATTATTCAGCCTCTTCCGGAGGTGAGTTGTGATACAATCACAATCAAGTGCACGTTTGCATTAATAAGTTTTTCATTCCCCAGGAATGGAATATAATCGTGCCTTAAGTCTATCAAATTATGATAGCTTATAACCTCTTTCAAGATTTTGCTACTTCAGAAGCAAAACGAGGCATACATATAATGTAGAGAATTTTTCTCTAGCATATCTTATAATCATATAAGCGTGTGAAAATATCATCACTTTTGATGATCATTATCATATTGTCCCTCTACTCATATATTCGTGCATTCAATCACTTGTTTTCTTTCAGATATATTATGCACTGCTACCACATACACTTCAAGAATGAAGTAAGTTGTCATATATCAGACTTTTCATATATTGCTACCACATTCACTTCATGGAATGGAGCATATTCAATGGGTCGAATTTCATGACTTTTCATCAAATACCCATTATTTTGCATTAGCCATCATAGTATCATCAATATGGTGTATTGAGATTCAAACTCAACATCTTATCCGTATAAAGGTGTCTTAGGAATGGATCGATGGGACTTGAACCCAACATATTATCATCCTTTTTGATAATATTGTTCTTGAGAAATAAATTTAAAATATAAATGGTTCCAAACCATTTATTTTTCCTCAAATCCAATAATAATTATATTAGTAGTAGCAAAAGAAAGATAACATAAAGAATTACTAACCTTGAAATCCTTCAGATTTATAATCTCACCTTGTTTGGCAGAGTCTCATGCTGATTTACTAGCGAAAGATTTTCTCCATCTATGGAGTCTATGCATATATTACAAATATTTTTTTTCTTTTTAAACTTTTTTAACGTAAGCGAAAGTTAGGATTAGAACTGTCAATACGGGTCGGCCCAGCCCATTCGGGCTAGCCCACACGGGCTTTGAGTTTGACGGGTCAGGCCGGGCTGGCCCATCAAAATGATGATCCAAAAAACACCTAGCCCACACCATTACTCTGTGGGCAGGACTTTTAAAAAAATAATATTTTATAATTTAATTTTAGAATATTAATAAACATAAATATTATCAGACAATATTACATAGTGTTAATACTTGTTAATAAGGTCTCCAACTGTAACGACCCATTTCGTTGTTACTAAATTATGTTTAATAAATTCATGAAAAATCTTATTTTTCATTACTCAATATTGACTTGGGTCCAAAATATCCAATATTTTATTTATATATGTCACCTCAAACTTTTCAGCGAATATTTTAGCCTTCGGAAGTGTCTAGATAGACTCAATCCAGATGATTTAATTATTCATGAGTATTATTATCGATAATTTAGTTTGAAAGTTCATTAGGTATGAATTAAGGTCGTACAATATCCCTAACACAAAGTTAAGTTTAAAACTTTCTTTCCGATACAATTTCGATATGGGTTTCTATTAGGGTCAACTTTGAATGACCATATCTCATATAATATAAGGAGTTTGGGGTACCAAAACCTATCAAATTAAAGATCTATGAGTCCTCTTTCCAACTCAAAAAATCGTCCCACAATCTGAATTCTGAGTAAAAAGTTATGACTTCCTTACTGAGCACTGTACGGGCTGAAATGGGATTTCGCTATAGCAAAAATTCTGGTTGTATTTAAATCAGCTTCAGCCGTATTTTAGGCCTAAAAACACCAAATTTCATTCCCCAATCCTAGAGAGCTGATTTTCCAAAGCTTAAGGTGAAATTCTTTCGTTGAGGTAAGTTTTTCCATTATTTTCTTCGTCTTTTAATCCTTTAATAACTTAGAATTCTTAGAAAGACCTTTAATGGTGGAATTCTTTTGGGATTACTCATGGATGTTTTTACTATGAAGTAGAGATGATTCTAAACTATAAATTTAAAGATTCCTAACATGAATTCCATAAACTAGATGATGAATTTTGATGGTTAGCAACCTTGAATTCCGTAAAGATGAGGCCTTTAGTATAAAAACTTCATTAATGAAGATGGGTTAAGCTTGAAAGAGCTAATTAATGATTAATTGAACTTGGGGGTGATATAGACCTTGAATTAAGGATAGAATTAGTGAGTTTGAATTCCCAAGATATTTGATTGAAGAGTAATTACTTATTACTCTTATAATTGCTTGATTTTAAGATGATTGATTATTCCAAGGCATGAAGGAAAAGAAAGAGTATCCTTGTTGCAGCTTGTTCTTCCAAAAGCTTGGCGTCCAGGTAGACTAGGTTTAATGAGTAGAAGATTGTGTTATTTTATATTTTCATAATTTAGAATTGATGGAAGAAAGCATGTCTAGGCCTGCGGGCATGAAGTTGAGGTGGATAAAGACACGAGTACTTAACTTTAATTCCAAAAACTATATTATTTAATTTCAAAAATTATATTATCGATTGATTATGTGATATTTATGATATTATGTGTTATGTGCCCGAAAAAGAGATTGTTGTAAATGTAATATATGAACATGAGGATTTTTTAGTTGTTCTAGTGATGAAACTAGTTGAGTTGTAATGGTATTAAGTTGTATGTATTGTGCAATAATATGATGAGGAAAATTATTCTAAGATCGATTATTGATGAGCATAGTAATATCTAAAGGATAGATGACTTGAATAAGTGTAATGATTGTATTATATGGAAAAAGGTAGTGACATTTTAATAATTAATGAGTAAGTAATACTCCAATAGTGACTTGCATGCTTAAGTGTTAAATTGTGTGTATGCTCCTAAATTAGATACTTGTTGATTGGCATTCATACATGCTTGAAATTATTGATGTTTGAATTGTTGATGCATGTATAAATGATTATTGAAAATTTACTTGATGGAATTGTCTTATGACTTAAACTGTACTTGTAAACCTTGTACATCGTTTTGTATGCTGTGAGGTAGTGTAAATTTGATATTGATATTACTTGTTTATGTTGGATCGCGTACCACGTCGGTACGGATATATATATATTGGATCAGGTACCATTCCTGTACAGATATGTATATGTTGGATCGGGTACCACGTCAGTACGGATATGTATATGTTGGATCGGGTACCACGCAGGTACGGTACATGAACATAGATTGTTTCCTGCAGGTTATGACTATTTGGGCAAAAATAAGTCCCATAGCATGTGTGTACATATTTGTGTTGAGTCGGTGGACGTTTACAGTATGGTTGATACTCTTGATGGTTATGTGGCTTGTTTGTGAGTACTGTTTGATCTGTTATCGTTGTATTGTTGATTCATTGTGTATTTGATTTTGTGATATGTATTAAAAAAGGTGAAACTTTGTACTTACTCGTATGTTGGTTGACTTGCTTCACTTATACATGTTTTAATCGTAGCTTATCAGAATGACTAGTTATCATTCTTTAATATTATAAGAGAGCATTTGATTATTATCCCGATGTCACACCCCTTTTTTAACTCCAAAGATAAATTCTAAAGTTTAAAAGGGTTTTATTATTAAAGTGAAAAAAAATTAAAATTTTATTTTTGAAAAAGGATTATTTACATTTTTTATTTAGAGTTGCCACTTGACATAATTCAGTGTGCCAAGTCACCTTTGAAAGATCCTTTTCAAAACAGTTTGACTCTAAAAAACTGATCTGCGAACAGAGATTCCGGTTAAGGAATTCTGTTGATCGAGGGAAAGGTGTTAGGAATCTCTCGGTCCCGTGGTTCGACCACGGTCGCTTGGTGGAGTGTATCGGCTAATTTGACATTATGAATATATAAACCACACCAAACCACACAAAACAATCAATCAATCAATCAATCAAAAAAAATCCAAAATTATAGTGTCCAGTCCGATTATTACAATCCCGAAATAGAAAAGTGCGAAAATATAAACCTACTCTATTCTATGCTAATTCTAAACTACACTCCATTGCTTTCTCCACCCGATGTTCCCGGGCCTTGATCGTGCGTCGTCTTCAAGTACATGATACTTCGGGGAATTCCTCGGATAAATCAATACAAATCCTCCGGGGCATTCTCCGGCCAAATAAATACTATAGATCCCAATGCATAAATCAAAACCATTCCACAAACACACAAATCGAATATTCCATCAATCCACAATCCCTAAATTTGCCTACCCGACCTATGTTGCCTATCAAGCTTTTGATTTAAAATGATTCTATCAAATTCATGCTTAATCCAAATTAAATAAAACGACAACGGTCCAGAGTTCAACTACATTAAACTTTTAACAACTTCTTATTCCCACCCCGAAATTCTCTTTTCTATCAATAGCACAGTTAAAAATAAACAAATTTGTTCCTCATATCCTTAAAATCATATCAACAATCTCATGATCATAACATCAACGACATCAACAAAACATCCAACAATCAGAATGGACCAACACATAGTCATAGCCAATTCAAACAACCAAGACGAAGAAAAGGAAATGAGTTTAAGAAATAGACCTCAATAGAACTTGTTGTCGTCGTTGGTAATAAAGAAGACCAAAATACCCAAATGGAGAACCACAACAGAAAACCTCAAGCCGAACACGAATCCACCTCCGTGTCACAAATCAAAACTCGCTACGGACCTCAACGAAATGATTGAGATAATCGGCGCTACGAACCCACAACAGAAAACCCCAAAGAAGAATTCCTATACCCAAGACTGCGTGTAAACTAGACCCCAAGATCAATCAATTTCGACAAAACATAAACTCACATCGAGTAGGTGACGACGATCGGTGTTCTTTAACCGGTTGGGACACCCTCCAGCCGGAATCGATCAGAATAGAATGAGACCGCTCGAGTTACGTCGCTCCGATTTCTGGATTAGATTCAAATCGGAGTTGGACTGAGGGTCGTAGTTTTGCGTCGCCAGAGCTCCGGCGAGCTCAGACAGCGACGAAAACCACAAAAAAAAAGACTAGACTCCGACTGCTCTCAAGCGACACTCGCCGGAGCAGTTCCCTTTTCCCCGATTCCCTCTTTCGCCCTCTCTCGTCTTACTATATCTCTCTCTGATCTTGTGGAATTTAGTGATTATGCGAAGGAAAAAAAGAAACAAAAACCCAGTTCAAAAAAATGGTCATCCCCTGTATTTTTGTGATCTGTGAGAGGAAAAAAAAATGAAGTAGAAAAAGCCCCCCAATATATGTGTATGCTGTGCAAGTATGGTTGTGAAAATCAGGCCATAAAAATGGTTGTGGAGGTGTGTATGAGAATCGAGGAGTGTGTGCTTCTATGGAGTGAAAAAAATGGAAGCCCCTCTATCAATTTGGAAGGATAAAGATGAAAAAGGAATCCCCCTCTATATGTATTAGTGTAGGTATATAAAGAAAAAGGGAAACTTTCCCCTCTCTCCAATCACAAGGGCCCCTTTGTTATATATGATGGAAAAAAAATGAGTACTCCCTTCCTGGAAGGTTCCTCTTATTTTTGTTTTTAGTCCATGTTTCTTTCTTTGTGGACAAAAAAAGAAAAGGGGGAGGGGGGGGGGGGGTGGAGGGTCACGTGGAAGATAGGGTAGGTGAGGGTAGGGGTATGGGGTAGGGTAGGTTGTTAGGATGAGGTGTAAAGTTAGTTAGGGGTTTGTTTAAAGTTGTTATTTTTTTTGTATTTTGTGAGCGTATAATAACATGGATAAGGGTACACGGTAGGATAAGGTAAAATTGGGTAAATTAATCTTTCGGAGGGACAAAATTATGTGTCTACATCATGCCCCCTTTGAATGTAAACACGCAGTGTTTTCAGGCAAAGAAGTAAACAACGAGACCGAATTTTGACCAGACCATTATTTAAGGAAAGAAACAGAAGGAAGAAGAGCAACCGGATCTTGACTTAGGACATCCTACCTACCTAAGTTGTGAAGGAATCAATTGATACGCATCTCAAAGGATTGAAAGGAAACAGACTATACCGAGTTGGAGAGTTGAGTGAGGTTCCATCGAAGTTCCGTTCTGCGGCTCTGTCATTACATCAAAAATGAAAATTACAAGTTAAAACATAAATGAAATTACAAAATCCTATCTATACAGCTTCTGTTAGACTCCTAACTTAAGTTTCATCACCCTATTCTTCAGGCGGGCTCCTGACTTGCAATTTCATCACTTGTTTCATGCTCTTCAATTGCTTCACTTTGTTGCTTAACTTTCCATTTATTCGCCCTGTGCTTCGGGCGGGCTTCTGACTTGCCATTTAATCACCCTGTTCTTCAGGAGGGCTCCTGACTTTCAATTTCATCACCCTATTCTTCAGGCGGGCTCCTGAATTTAAATTTCATCACCCTATTCTTCAGGCGGGCTCTTGAAACCAAAATCAAAACTAGAACGAAAATTAAACAAAATCAAAACTAGAACTAAAACTATCCCACACAAAGATTATCATAAGGCAGTATTTCATTTTTGAAAGCGTGGTCGCATTTTTCAGGAGGGATCCGAACAGAGAGTAAAATCCCATTTTTTAGGAGTGTCCTAAACAGAAAGTAAAATTCTATTTTCCAGGAGGGTCCTGAACAGAAAGAAAAATCCCATTTTCAGGAGGGTCCTGAACAGAAAGTAAAATCCCATTTTTTTAGAACGGTCCTGATCAGAAAGAAAAATCCCATTTTTCAGGAGGGTCCTGGATAGAAAGTAAAATCCTATTTTTCAGGAGGGTCCTGAACAGAAAGTAAAATCTCATTTTTCAGGAGGGTCCTGAACATAAAGTAAAATCCCATTCTCCAGGAGGGTCCTGGACATAAAGTAAAATCCCATTCTTCATGAGGGTCTTGAACTGAAAGTAAAATCCCATTTTTCAGGAGGGTCCTGAACAGAAAGTAAAATCCTATTTTTTCAGGAGGGTCATGAACATAAAGTAAAATCCCATTTTTCAGGAGGGTCCTGAACAGAAAGTAAATTCCCATTTTTCAGGAGGGTCCTGAACAGAAAATAAAATCGCATTTTTCAAGAAATCCCATTTTTCAGGAGGGTCCTGAACTGAAAGTAAATTCCCATTTTCCAGGAGGGTCCTGAACATAAGTAAAATCCCATTTTTCAGGAGGGTCCTGAACATAAAGTAAATTCCCATTTTTCAGGAGGGTCCTGAACTGAAAGTAAATTCCCATTTTCCAGGAAGGTCCTGAATATAAGTAAAATCCCATTTTTCAGGAGGGTCCTGAACAGAAAGTAAAATTCCATTTTTTAGGAGGGTCCTGAACAGAAGGTAAAGTCCCATTTTTCAGAAGGGTCCTGAACAGAAAGTAAAATCCCATTTTTCAGGAGGGTCCTAAACAGAAAGTAAAATTCCATTTTCCAGGAGGGTCCTGAATAGAAAGTAAAATCCCATTTTTCAGGAGGGTCCTGAACAGAAAGTAAAATCCCATGGATGTGCATTTTCAATGGTAGATGAATTAAGTGAAGCTAATTCGCCCCTATTTCACCAAAGAAAATTTGTCAGTTAAAAACTTAGTGGTGGCTTGCAGCTCTTGGCTTGTCAGGTATCTGCCCCGGCACTCATTCCTTTCATCTTTGTTCCATATCACTGACACTTTCCCTTTCTTGCCGCATCATTGACCCGGATCCAGATTGAGGGAAATGAGTTCTGACTCGAACAATGGGTTTCCATTTTACCATGCCTATGATGTGCACCCTTTTCCCCAAATCTGAATGCTTCCACGTATCCAACAGCCTGTCGGTTGATAGACTTCCTTTTCTTCGTGTTGAATTACGATCATATTTCTTTCATATGCTAGTCCTTGGATTTTCCTCATATAATTGGAAAGACTGGTAATAAATTTTGAAATCCTTTCTCGCTTGTTTTGACACAGACTTGACTTAAAATGTAAAGAAATGATGGTGACTTTTATTTTGATAAATCACATAAAAAGGCAAAAAGCATGAATATGTAAATGAAAGAAAAGGGCAATGTCCCATATTCAAAAAGAAAACTTATCTGAATACGGCAACCACTCCAATGAGTATGATATGCATTTTGGATTAAGCTGCCTGATCTTCCTATCCAAACTCCCCATTTGTTGTTGAGTTCGTGCCTTTGCCGCTGAGCCGCTTCTTCAAATCCATTGGACTCATACATCACATTCAATTGACGAAATCTTAAAAGACTTTCGCCAACAAATCTCTTTCTTTTCACTTTTCACTTTTCTCTTGAACTCGCCATCGCCTTACGGTGCCCGTGAGGATTTTCACCAATAAGACTCTCTCATTTTTATTTATCTCCACTCACCATCGCCTTATGGTGCCTACGAGGGTTTTCACCAATAAGACTTTCTCATTTTCATTTCTCTCAACTCACCATCGCCTTATGATGCCCGCAGGGTTTTTCACCAATAAGACTCTCATTTTGTATTTCTTTCCTGATTTCTTATGCTGAGGGAGACAAGTGGTACCTTACCATGTATCATCATATCCATTGCATGCTTAGCCTTAAAATTATAAAAAATTGATCTGAAGGACTTTCTTTGGTTGTAGCTTGGCTTTCGGATAAGGTTAGAAAAGGATGGCAAGAGGTTCAAACGACACTTGAAGTGGGGGTGGGACTTACAACTTTTGGAATCGACTCAAACAACATATTAACTCATGCCCCAATTTTTGTTGACTGGGTGACTCTAAAATCTTTATTTGGTTGGACCGAGCCTGAAATAGGGCAGCCTACGTATCTCACTCCCGAGAGAGGAGAATCAGGTCGCACATAGTTCCATAGCTTGTTCTTTGTTTTGATTTGATTTTTGATGATGTTTTTTTTCAAACTCTTTCTTTTATTCTTATTTTCTTGACATTTATCTTTGACTCTATTTTGATTCCAAAAGAGGGATATGAAAGAAAAAATAAAACGAAGCTCAAACGGGTAAACAAAGGATGGCACAATGTTTGGATAGAAGAATAAAATGCCTTCATCATATCAATCTTCAAAAATGCAAGTACTAAACATGCAATAAAATCAACAAAGGATAAAATATCATACATAATATCTTTTGACCGCATCAGTATTGATAGCCATTTCTGCCATTTTTCCTTTAATATTTGTCAAATATAAGGCTCTATTGGGCAACACTTTCTTCATAACGAAGGGACCTTGCCAGTTAGGGGAGAACTTGCCTTTCGCTTCAACCTGGTGAGGAAGGATACGTCTCAATACCAACTGACCAACTTCAAAATTCCTGGAATGAACCTTTTTGTTATACGCTCGAGCCATCCTCCTCTAATACAACTGTCCATGACACACAGATGTTAGCCTTTTTTCCTCAATGAAACTCAAATGTTCTAGTCAGGTTTTGACCCATTTGTCATCATCAATCTCTGCTTCTACAATGACTCGAAGAGAGGGAATTTCAACTTCTGTAGGGATGACTGCTTCTGTTCCATACACCAATAAATATGGAGTTTCCCCTGTTGAAGTGCAAACAATGGTGCGATAACCTACCAATGCAAATGACAACTTTTCATGCCACTGTCTAGACCCTTGTACCATTTTTCGCAGTATCTTTTTTATATTCTTATTGGCGGCTTCTACAACACCATTGGCCTTTGGGCGATATGGAGTAGAATTTTGATGTGTGATCTTAAACTGTTGACACACTTCTTGCATCAAATGACTATTGAGATTGGCAGCATTGTCTGTAATGATCATCTTAGGAATTCCAAAACTACAAATGATGTTGGCATGAACAAAATCTACCACAACCTTCTTTGTCACTGACTTGAAAGTTACTGCTTCTACCCACTTTGTGAAGTAATCAATGGCTACCAAAATGAATCTATGTCCATTTGATGCCTTCGGCTCAATCGGTCCAATCACATCCATTCCCCAAGCCACAAACGGCCATGGAGCGGCCATTTCATGCAACTCAGAAGGAGGAGAATGTATCAGATCACCGTGTACCTGACATTGATGACACTTTCGAACAAATCGAATAGAATCCCTCTCCATAGTAATCCAGTAATAACCTGCTCGAAGAATCTTCTTTGATAAGACATGACCGTTCTTATGCGACCCACATACTCCAGAGTGTATTTCACCCATAATTACCGATGCTTCTCTTGCATCTACACACCTCAAAAGTCCCAGATTTGGGGTTCTCTTATATAAGATCTCCCCACTTAAGAATAATCCACTAGCCAAATGCCTAATAGTCCTCTTTTGATCGTTGGTGGCATATGTTGGGTATTCTCCTGACTGAATGTATCGCTTGATATCCAAGGACCAGGGTTCTCCGTCGAGCTCTTCTTCAACCGCATTACAGTAAGCATGCTGATCACGACTCTGTATATGCACAGGATCGATGTAGGCTCTATCAGGATGTTGGAGCATTAAAGACAGAGTGGCTAAAGCATCAGCAATTTCATTATGAATCCTTGGAATATGCCTAAATTTTACTAACACAAACCGTTGACATAACTCTTGCAAGCATTGTCGATATGGGATGAGCTTCAAATCTCGCGTCTCCCAATCTCCTTGAATTTGATGGACGAGCAAATCCAAATCCCCCAACACCAATAATTCCTGGACTCCCATATCAACAGCTAACCTCAAACCAAGAATGCAAGCTTCATACTCTTCCATGTTGTTAGTACAGTAAAATCGAAGTTATTTTATTACCGAGAAATGTTGTCCCGATTCAGCAAGATGATCTGCCAAGGCTTGGGCTTTCATGGCGGTTTGAGTCACATATACAATGTCGAACTCGGTAAGCAATATTTGCCACTTTGCCAATCAATCTGTCGGCATAGGATTCTAAAAGATATACTTCAAAGGATCCATGAGGGAGATGAGATAAGTAGTATAGGATGAGAGATAATGCTTCAACTTCTATGCTACCCAAGTTAGGGCACAACACGTCCTTTCAAGAAGAGTATACCTGGCCTCATATGCGGTGAACTTCTTGCTAAGATAATAAATAGCCTGCTCCTTTTTGCCTGTGACATCATGTTGACCCAGGACACAATCGAAAGAATTGTCCATGACTGATAAATACAAGATCAAAGGACTACCAGGCTCCGGTGGAACCAGCACGGGCAGATTTGATAAATATCTTTTGATTCTGTCGAACGCTTCCTGACATTCTCCAGTCCATCCTACCGCAACATTCTTTTTCAGCAACTTGAATATGGGCTCACAAGTGGTTGTGAGTTGAGCAATAAACCTGCTAATGTAGTTCAGTCTACCAAGCAAACTCATCACCTCCGTCCTATTCTTAGGCGGGGGCAAATCCTGAATGGTTCTGATT
Source organism: Capsicum pubescens (assembly GCA_030864215.1). Lineage (NCBI taxonomy): Eukaryota > Viridiplantae > Streptophyta > Magnoliopsida > Solanales > Solanaceae > Capsicum > Capsicum pubescens. The sequence continues at coordinate 295,061,897 of CM061549.1, forward strand.
TTTTAGGGATTCAATTCAATCCCCAGACGGCTGAGCACAAACCCCAACAGCTTTCTAGACGAAACTCCAAATACACATTTTGCCGGGTTGAGTTTGAGATTATACCTGCGAAGCTTTTCAAAGAACTTTCTTAAATCTTTAACATGGTCGGCCCTACTTTTTGACTTAATAATCACATCATCCACGTATACCTCAATCTCTTTATGCATAATATCATGAAACATAGTGGTCATGACTCTCATGTATGTTGCTCCCGCATTATTCAAACCGAACGGCATCACTCTATAACAATAGGTCCCTCATGGTATGATAAAAGATATCTTCTCCGCGTCTTCATCATCCATAATGATCTGGTGATATCCGGCATAACAATCCACAAAAGAGGCAACATCATGTTTAGCACAGTTGTCTAACAAAATATGGATGTTGGGCAGTGGAAAATCATCTTTCGAACATGGTCTGTTCAAATCACGGTAATCAACACATACTCAAATTTTGCCATCTTTCTTTGGTACGAGAACAACATTGGATAACCACATGGGATAACGAGCCACTCGAATTACTTTGGCTTCAAGTTGTTTTATGATTTCCTCTTTTATTTTAATACTTACATTAGTTTTAAACTTCCTCAACTTTTGTTTGACAGGAGGGAATGCAGGATCAGTTGGCAATTTATGAGCCACTAATTCAGTGCTTAAACCAGGCATATCATCATAAGACCATGCAAAAACATACTTATAATCAATTAATGCTTGAATCATTCCATCTTTTAGCTGTGGCAGAATATGTACACTGATTTTAGTTTCCCTAAAATCTTCTTGATTTCCTAGATTTATTGGCTCAGTCTCATTCAAATTAGGATTCGGTTTGTCTTCAAACTGTTCCAACTCTTTGCTTATTTCTTCTAGTGCTTCTTATTCATCATATCCCCCATCCTATTTCATTACATCTTGATTAGTTTGGATTTTAGGATCAGGCTAAAATTTCGCATGCATGTCATGTCATTAGAATCAGCATAAAGAGAACTGTATAAAAAAAGAAAAACAAAATATATTAGACACGAAACAAAAGGGACATTGCATTTCATTAAATAAAAAGATAGAAGGGTTTAAACATAGATGCCAACATAACATAAACAAACTAAAATCCGAATTACAACCCTGAAATAACTCGGATAAACAGAAAGAAAAACAAAATAAACTACCAAAACTCCCTCCTGACGGGGAGAGGAGTGACTTCCCAATTATTAAGCCGGACAACTGGACCTATGAATTGCATGTCTTCCATACTGGTACCTTCTCCTGCTTCGAACATATCAACTTCAATAAAAAGGTTCTGGCAGTCATCAACCAATTCAACTTCAAATTACACATGCTTCGTGACACCGCTCTTAACAAATGATTCACTGAGTAGTGGCATTGGGCGAGGGAGTGACCACGTTTCCTTTTTCCTTCCCTTGGCTTTCTTCAGATATTCAGCCGTAGGCTCAAATCCCAGACCAAACGTGCCCACATTATCACTTGGACATATGGGATGAACTATACCGTGCAGAGACGCTCCCAAACCCTTTCCTGGCTCAAATCCATATTTCCAAAGTTCACTCACCATCATGATAGAAGCGGAAGATAATTGCGGTCCCGGTATAACTTGCCATTCAAGATACGATTCATTGGCACTATATTAAAAATTTGATAGTCGAATGTCTTCTCTACGTTATTTGCTTTAATAAGAGACAAGGGAGAATCTTTGCAGGCGGACCAATCTCCTTCTCCGTGAATAACCACTTCTTGCCTGTCATGCTTAAACTTAATCATTTGGTGCAGTGTAGATGTGATTATAGGCGTATTTACACGCCTAAAGAACCTTAATTTACCCATATTTTATCTATGTTTTGAGAACAAAATATATAATTCATGCACTTTTAGTCCTTTTTCCTGTAAGTGAGCTAACAAACGTGATTAGCAAATTTTCAGGTATAAACAATGAAGATTCCAGCACTTTATGGATAACTTGACGCCCAAGGAAGCTTCACGAAAGAAGGAAAGCAGCGTTTGGACGCCTATGGACTGAAAGTGATGCATGGATAACTTGTCCCGAGCAAAAACAGCATTTCTAAAGACTTTGGGGATCAACAGTAACTTAGTAGGATTAGGATAAGGATGCAGTAACCTAGTAGGATTAGGATAAGTATGCAGTAGCCTAGTAGGAATAGTATATGGGTGTTATAAATACCCTATGTTGCTGAAGTTTTTATTATTATCTCTCTCCATTCATACAATTCATTCAACTCTTACAATTCACTCATTCATTAACTCAATTCTTTTTCTTTCAACTTCCGCTTCACGTTACAATTGTTAACAGAGAAAAACGCTAACTCGTGGGAAACACCAAGAGGAAAAACGTCACCCTTGTTGTGACGCCACACTCCTCTCCAACATGAGATCATTCTAGTTTTGATATGATGATGATGTTTATTGTGATCTCCGTTGCGCTCATGAGTAGCTAAACTTCTCTGTTAAGGTTATGGAATCCTTATGAGATACTATCTGTTGCTATGAGTTTGTGAATTCTTGATACGTATACTGCTTATATCATTACTCTCTTCATCTTAATTGAATTCTTGTGGTTGCAAACATATAGAATACACCAGTATAGCATTAACTTGTTCGAAAGAAAAGTTACATGTATGGAAAAGAGAGAATGACAAGGAAATAGGGCTACTAAACCCTGTTTAAAAGTTAGTGCCGTAAATGGATTAACCTCTTGGAGAATTCGTACCATTAGTATATGCTTTAAGCTCGAAAGAGTTAAAGTGATATAATCCTTGATGGTCAAAAGACGCTAGGATTTACCATAGAATACGAATCTCTATAAGCGCATGCATGTCTGAATTCCGCATAACTCATAGCCAATAGATACGTAGAACTCATAAGGTGGACATAACCCTAACTTACAATTCTCATTAATTAAAACCTGCTAAACATTCCGTTTTTATTTGTTACATTGATACTCTTAATTCACGCTACAATTAAATCCCCCTTTTTTCGTCGAATTTTCGATCAACAGTCTACTAATCGTTGCATACTTAGTGACCAAGTATTCCCTGTGGGATTCGACACCCAACCCAGTTGGGTTCTATAGTTGACAACGACCGCTTACACTCTTACGAGAGCTGTAGTTTGAGCGTTATCAAATTTTGGCGCCGCTGCCGGGGAATACAGTTGTCAACTAAGTTTGTGGTAGTTACTAGACCCTTTGGTCAAAGATTCTTTAATTTTACTTTTAGTTGTTGTTTTTGTTTAATTCAGGTTTGCTTGAGTGCATGCCAAACACTCGAAGTTCAGGTCAACCGTTATTACCTATCAATCCTGAACCACAACTTATTGGCAGAATGGATGCACAATGTGACATTGAAAGAAGGGCTGCTCAACAGGAGCAGGCTAGATTAGCTGCTCTGGCAGCTGCTAATGTGCATCAATAGAATATTGATAACCCAGGTCGGGGAACAAATCCTGATGATGAGGACCTGGGTGATGATGAGTTACTTAATCCACGACGTGCAAATGAAGTGGCAACACCTATGCACAGGAGAGATCGTCAAGCTAGAATGAGACCTGACCGCCGAGCTGTGCAGGCCCCTTTTGATGATGATGATGATGATGACGATCTTGATGGAGCTGGTGCCACAGGGGCTATTATTCCTCCACCCTTGGCACCCGGAGCTAAGTTTAATATCACTAGCACCATGATTCATCTATTGCATCTCAAGGGGTTATTTGGTGGACTCGCAGGAGATGATCCGAATATGCATCTGATCAACTTTATTTCAACATGCAAGTCATTCGACAATCCAGGCGTTAGACAGAATGCAATTCGGCTGCGCTTATTTCCATTATCTCTGTCTGGGGAGGCAACTCTATGGTTGAATAGGCTGACTACTGATTCTATTACTAATTGGAGGCAATTGAAAGATGTTTTCCTAGAAAGATTCTTTCCGCCATCCAAGAGAGCGCAGTTGAGAGATGAGATCAGCAATTTCGACAACTTCCAACTGAAGCTCTCCATGAAACATGGGAGAGATTCAAGAACAAGCTTATGGGATGCCCAAACCATCATATGACCAATGTCCACTTGATGGAGATATTATACAGGGCTTTGAACTCAGTGACTAAGCCAGTGGTGGATAATGCGGCTGGAGGATCATTCATGGACCTTAATTTTATCGAGGCAAGTGATATGCTAGATCGTATGACAAAGAAGAGCAGAGCTTGGCATACTAGGGATTCTGAGGTAGCAAGATCTACTATATCTATTGGCATGACTGCAGAGCAGAGGCGAAGACAAGAGGAACGTGACCAAGATATGGCCCACATGAAAATACAGATGGATCTTCTTACCAAGCACTTACTATCAGGGAAGACCGAAAAGGTTAAGGTCGTTGTATCATTGATGATAGGCGTATTTACATGCCTAAATTACTACAATTTACCCATATTTTAGCTAAGTTTTGAGGACAAAATATATAATTCATGCACTTTTAGTCCCTTTTCCTGTAAGTGAGCTAACAAACGTGATTAGCAAGTTTTCAGGTATAAATGATTAAGATTTCAGCATTTTATGGATAACATGACGCCCAAGGAAGCTTCACGAAAGAAGGAAGGGAAAGCTTGGACGCCAAGGACCAAAAGTGACGCATGGAATATCTGTCCCGGGCAAAAACAACATTTCCAAAGACTTTGGGGATCAACAGTAACTTATTAGGATTAGGATAATGATGCAGTAACCTAGTAGGATTAGGTTAAGTAATGCATAGCCTAGTAGGAATAGGATATGGGTGTTATAAATACCCTATTTTGCTAGAGATTTTCAAGGGATTTTGGAGTTCCGAAAACAATTCTCTTTCAATTAAATACTTTCTCTTCATCTATTCAATTCTTAATTTCCACAACAAGAGAACCGCTATTCTAAAAGGGAATTCACGCCTAACGCCATACCAAACCCTACTACACGTGAGATCTTTATTTTGGTATAATGATAAAGTCTATTGTGATTTCCGTTGCACTCATGAATAGCTAAACTTCTCTGTTGGGGTTATGGAAGCCTTATGAGATACTATCTATTGCTATGAGTTTGTGAATTCGTGACACGTATGCTGCTTATATCATTATTCTCTTCATCTTAATGCAAATTCTTGTGGTTGCAAACACATAGAATATGCCAGTATAGCATTAACTTGTTCGAAAGAAAAGTTATATGTCTAGAAAAGAGATAATGTCAAGGTAATAGGGCACCAACCCCTGTTAAAAAGTTAGTGTCGTAACTGGATTAACCTCTTGGAGAATTTGTACCATTAGACACGCTTTAAGCTCGAAAGAGTTAAAGTGAAATAATCCTTGATGGTCGAAAGACGCCTGGATTTACCATAGAATACAATTCTCTATAACAACATGCATGTCTGAATTCCGCATAACTCATAGCCAATAGAGACGTGTAACTCATACGGTGGACATAACCCCAACTCTCAATTCTCATTGGTTAAACCTCTTACTGAACATTCTTTCCTTTTCACTTTGCTATTTTCCTTTTTTACTCTACTATTTTGTTACATTATTGCACGCTACAAAATCCCCCCTTTTACGAGACTTGCACCAAAAGTCTAATAATCTTTATTTACTTAGTGACCGGCTATTCTCTGTGGGATCGATACCCAACCCAGTTGGGTTATATATTTGACAACGACCGCTTACACTCTTACGAGAGCTGTAGTTTGAGCGTTATCAAAAATTGGCGCCGCTGCCGGGGAATACAGTTGTCAACTAAGTTTGTGATAGTTACTAGACCCTTTGGTAAATGATTCTCATACTTTACTTTTAGCTGTTGTTTTTGTTTTCTGCAGGTTTTGTTCAGTGCATGCATAATACTTGAAGTTCTGGTCAACCATTATTACCCATAAACCCTGAACTGCAACTTATTGGCAGAATGGATGCACAACGTGACATGGACAGAAGGGCGGCTCAAAAGGAGCAGGCTAGACTAGCTGCACTGGCAGCTGCTCAAGTGCATCAACAGAATATTGATAACCCAGGTCGTGCAACAAATCCTGATGATGAGGACCTGGGTGATGAGGAGCTACTGAATCCTAGGCGTACTGATGAAGTGGCGGAACCTATTCATAGGAGAGATCGTCAAGCTAGAATGACACCTGACCGCCGAGCTGTGCAGGCTCCTTTTGATAATGATGATGACGATCTGGATGGAGCTGGTGCTACAGGATCTATTATTCCTCCGCCCTTGGCACCTGGAGCAAAGTTCAATATCACCAGCACCATGATTCAACTATTACAGCTCAAGGGATTATTTAGTGGACTTGCAGGAGATGATCCGAATATGCATCTGATCAACTTCATCTCAACATGCAAGTCATTCGACAATCCAGGCGTTGGACAGAATGCAATTCGGCTGCGCTTATTTCCATTGTCTCTATCTGGGGAGGCAACTCTATGGTTGAATGGGCTGACTCCTGATTCTATTACTAATTGGAGGCAGCTGAAAGACGCTTTACTAGAAAGATTCTTTCCGCCATCCAAGAGGGCACAATTAAGACATGAGATCAGCAATTTTCGACAGCTTCCAACTGAAGCTCTCCACGAAACATGGGAGAGGTTCAAGAAGAATCTTATGTGGTGCCCAAATTATCAGATGACCAACATCCACTTGATGGAGATATTATACAGGGCTTTGAACTCAGTGACTAAGCCAGTGGTTGATAATGCTGCAGGTGGGTCATTCATGGACCTTACTTTTCTTGAGGCAAGTGATATGCTAGATCGTATGACAAAGTAGAGTAGAGCTTGGCATACCAGGGATTCTGAGGTAGCAAGATCTACCGTATCTATTGGCTTGACTGCAAAGCAGAGGTGTAGACAAGAGGAACCTGACCAAGATATGGCACACATGAAAATGCAGATGGATCTTCTTACCAAGCATTTATTATCAGGGAAGACCGAAAATGTTAAAGCCGTTGTATCACAGGGAAGATATGATTCCGATTCTGAGGGGGAAACAAATTACTTGAATAATTAGGGGGGTTTTCGAGGCAATGCCCAAGGAAACCAAGGTCAGAACTATTATGATAAATCTGGATACAAGGACCGCGATCAAGGTGGTTGGAAGAATAAGACTGACAAGAGTGGTTTGTATGTTCCTCCTGGAAACCGTGAGGCTGTGGCGTCTGGCTCTGGGAAGATGTCGATGGAAGATATGATGGCGAAGCTGTTGAAGGAATTAGAGGCAACTAATACGGGAGTGAATGAGGTGAAGAATGATTTGTCTTCAATAAATCAATTGGTTGACTCACATTTCACTTTAATAAAACAAATAGAGCAGCAATTGAGCCAATTTTCAGCAGCACTCAATCAAAGAAAGGCAGGCACTCTACCTAGTGATATTGTGAAAAATCCAAGGAACGACGGATCATGCATGGCTATTACTACCAGGAGTGGTAAGGTGCTAGAAAATTCATCCTAAAGCAAGCAAGTGGCCGAAAATAAGGAAGATGATGACGCCATAAAAGCTGACCAAGATGTTCATGACTTCACTCCTCAACATCCATAGTCTGAAAATATCAGTGAACCAAAACAAGATAAAAAGAAAGTGGTGGAGAAAACTATTCCCCTTACACCACCACCTTTTCCTCAAAGATTGAAGAACAAGGCGGATGATACAAGGTTCAGAAAATTCATGACTATGTTAAAACAGCTGACCATTAATGATCCGTTGGTGGAAGCACTTGAACAAATGCCTGGGTATGCGAAATTCATGAAGGATCTTTTGACAAAGAAGTGGGCAGAAAGCTATGAGTTGACAGATACTGTTCATCATTGCAGCGCAATTGCCACCCGATCACTAGTTCAGAAGAAGGCTGACCCCGGTGCTTTCACTATTCCTTGCACCGTTGGATCTTTGAATTTTGCCAAGGCATTATGTGATTTAGGAGCCAGCATCAATTTGATGCCATTATCTATTTACAAAAAGTTGGGGTTGGGTGATCCTACTCCAACCAGCATGAGGCTCGTAATGGCGGATAGGTCGGTAAAACAACCTGTTGGTATTCTATGTGATGTATTGGTGAAGATTTATTCATTCATCTTTCTAGCAGACTTCGTTATTTTGGATTGTGAGGCAGACTCAGAAGTTCCCATAATCTTGGGCGCCCTTTCCTTGCAACAGGAAGTGTGCTTATTGATTTAAGAGCTAATGAGCTTTTATTCCGGATAAATGATAAAGTAGTTCGCTTTGATGTGTGCAAATCAATGAAGCACCCCAAAGATCTGAATGTATTCTCGGTAGAGGATGTTTATGTTGATGATGAGAAAGAATTATCTGAAGAGGAGCAGCTTATTGACGACCCATTGGCGGTTGTGCTCATGAATTTTGAGCACAAGGATGCTGAAAACTATGAAGAAACTATTGGTGCTCTAACAGGATTTGGGTCATATCCTTATGCTCCCAAGAAGATGGACCTTGATCTCAAAAATCGACCCACACCACCAGCTAAACCATCTATTAAAGAGCCACCCACGTTAGAGTTGAAGGAGTTGCCTAGTCATTAAAAGTATGCATTCTTAGGAAGCGGAAACACACTCCCAGTCATTGTGGCAGCAGATTTGGGTGAGCAGCAAGTTGCAGATCTCATTGCTATTTTACGAAAGTATATAAGAGCCATTGGTTGGACCATCGCTGACATCATTGGTATTCCACCTGGGATTTGTACACACAAGATTCAACTTGAAGAAAATTGCACACCCACTATTGAGCATCAAAGGCGTCTCAATCTACCTATGCAAGAAGTGGTGAAGAAAGAAATTATTAAGTGGTTAGATGCAGGGGTTGTGTATCCAATATCTGACAGTACATGGGTGAGACCGGTACAATGTGTTCCTAAGAAAGGAGGCATGACGGTAGTTGCGAATGAAAAGAATGAGCTTATTCCACTCAGACCTGTTACAGGATGGAGAGTATGCATGGACTACCGAAAGCTAAATTCATGGACGCTTAAGGATCACTTCCCAATGCCATTCATGGACCAAATGCTCGATCGATTAGCAGGGAAAGGATGGTTTTGTTTCTTAGATGGTTATTCCGGCTATAATCAAATTTGTATTTCCACCGAAGACCAAGAGAAGTCAACGTTCACATGCCCATATGGTACGTTTTCCTTCAAACGCATGCCATTCGGGCTATGTAACGCACCAGCCAGTTTTCAGCGTTGTATGATGTCCATTTTTTCTGATATGGCTGAAGACACCTTGGAGGTGTTCATGGACGATTTTTCAGTTATGGGTGAGTCATTTGAATCATGCTTGGCAAACCTAAGTATGGCGTTACAAAGATGTGTTGAATTCAACCTAGTGCTGAACTGGGAGAAGTGCCACATTATGGTTAAAGAAGGTATTGTTCTTGGGCATAAAATCTCCAAAAGAGTAATTGATGTTGATCGAGCTAAAATTGAAGTTATCGAGAATCTACCACCCCCAATTTCAGTAATGGGAGTTCGTAGTTTCCTCGGTCACGCAGGTTTCTATCGGCGGTTTATCAAAGACTTCTCCAAAATTGCTAGTCCATTATACAACTTTTGGAGAAAGATGCAAGGTTTGACTTCAATGAAGACTGTTTGAAGGCATTCGAATGCCTCAAAGGGAAGCTAATTGAAACTCCTATCATTGTAACAGCAGATTGGTCTCTACCGTTTGAAGTCATGTGTGAGGCTAGCGGGGTAGCTTTGGGTGTTGTACTTGGCCAGAGAAGGGAAAAGTTATTCCACCCAATCTACTACACAAACAAGGTCCTGAACAAAGCCTAGAAGAACTATACTGTCACAGAACAAGAGCTTCTAGCGGTTGTGTATGCTTTTGAAAAGTTTCGTGCTTATTTGTTGGGAACCAAAGTGGTAGTTCATACTGATCATGCAGCTCTGAGATATCTAATGACAAAGAAGGATGCGAAACCAAGGCTAAATCGATGGGTATTATTGCTGCAAGAAATTGATTTCGAGGTAAAAGATAGAAGAGGTTGCGAGAACCAAGTGGTTGATCATCTATCTAGACTCGAGAACGAGCATATAGCGCATCCTGATCTTGAGATTGATGACGCATTCCCTGACGAAGAGATCTTAGCCACAATAATGGAAGAGTTACCATGGTATGCAGACTTTGCAAATTTTATGGTGAGTAATGTGATGCCTGCGAATCTATCTTTCCATCAAAAGAGAAAGTTCATGCATGATGTAAAACACTACTTTTGGGATGAGCCATATTTGTTTCGACGATGCGCGGATGGTGTTATCAGGCGATGCATATCCCATTTAGAGGTGCCGAATATATTGGAAGCATGTCACACTTCCCAAGTTGGGGGACATCACGCAGGTAATCGGAAAGCAAGGAAGGTATTGCAAAGTGGATACTATTGGCCTTCGATATTTAGAGATGCCTACGAATTTGTGAGAAGATGCGACCAATGTCAGAGACAAGGCGCAATTTCAAAAAACAATGAGATGCCCATGACGAAAATGCTTGAAGTTGAGCTATTTGATGTATGGGGTATTGATTTTATGGGCCCATTTGGAATGAAATACATCCTAGTCGCTGTACATTATGTTTCAAAATGGGTCGAAGCAGTAGCATTGGCCGACAATGAAGGAAAGCGTGTTGTAGCATTCTTGAAGAGAAATATCTTCTCTCGCTTTGGAGTACCATGTACTATCATAAGCGATGGAGGATCTCACTTTTGCAATAAGCTGTTCAAATCCGTATTGGCCAAATATGGTGTCAAGCAACATAAGGTAGCCACACCTTATCACCCACAAACTAGTGGACAGGTAGAGGTTTCCAATCGAGAGATCAAGCAAATACTTGCTATGACTGTAAATGCTAATAGGAAGGATTGGTCTCGGAAGCTGGACGATGCACTATGGGCTTATAGGGCTGCATTCAAAACTCCAATTGGCATGTCCCCGTACCAACTAGTTTATGGAAAGGCCTGTCACTTGCCCATTGAGCTCGAGCATAAAGCATTGTGGGCGTTAAAGCAACTTAATTTGAATTGGGATGATGCCATGAATCTGAGATTGGAGCAGCTGAATGAGATGGATGAATTCCGTCTACATGCATATGAAAGATCAGACCTCTACAAGGAATGGATGAAAAAGTATCATGATCAGCGGATTGTTCAACGAAACTTTCAAAAGGATGATATGGTACTTCTTTTCAATTCCAGACTGAAGCTATTCCCAGGTAAGTTAAAGTCCAAATGGTCTGGTCCGTACAAAGTTAACCAAGTCTACTCGTCTGGAGTAGTTGAGCTAGAAGACAATAATGGTGTTGTCTTTAAGGATGATTTTAACTTGTTTCCAACTTGTCTTTGATTTTCATACACTGTCATACTTTTACGGAATTGACATGGGCACGGAAATTGCATAATCTTGTAAATAGAAAGCTTACATATTGGAATGACTTGTTCATCAAGATGAGAATCATGGTTAAACTACCAACTTGTGAGGTTGTGATTATTTCTAGATGTTATAACTTGATTCAATCTCTATGTAGTAGTCTTGATCAAAAGATGTATCAACCATGAAAGTATTGCCAAGATTTTTTTGGAAGTATGACTGCACTGATTATATTGTTGGAATATAGCGCCTAAAATGTATATCGATAAAGTCTGAGTAATCGACATCGTTCACTTCACTAGTCCGTACCAACAAACTAAGTGTGGGGTGGTGCCACTACTGCTTGTTCATTGATTGTATCCACCGAGATGAAGCTAACATGAATATTATTTTAATCTCAGGTACAATGGCACCAAAAGCAAGGCAAGGAAAGGATAAAGCAACCACTTCACAAAAAGGCCAGAAAAGGGGACGAAAAGAGCAAGGCGAATCCTCCTCGCTGCAAATACCTTGCCGCATGTTCGGAATTAAATGGGTCTTAGAGGAGAAAGGAAAGGAGTGGTATAGGAACAATAAAGAGAAGAAATTTGTTCACGTGGAGTTGATACACAAGGAGAGCCTAGCAAAGAAAGAACCTCGCATGTTGTCTAAGATAATAGCGTTACATCTTGATTTCATCTTCCGAGATATGGGAGAGTGCAATCTCGGTTTAACACGAGAATTCTATGCCAACTGGTCACCGAAAACTACAGGGAGTGAAGTCAAGATTCGGGGCCAAGTTCTGCAACTAAATGCGGAGTTCTTCATTTCCTTTCTAGGCTTTCCATCTCTGGATCCATCACCACTCAAGGAGCATTATCGCAGACCTCCATACAGGGAAATCAGACACACACTATGAGGAAAAATATCAATGGCACGGTGGAGTCGTCACAAGGATACCGGTCGGCACAATACCTTCCCGTATGCCTCCTTGAACAGAGAAGCTCAGATATGGTTGCGGATAGTCAATTATTACCTGATTCCAGGGTCACAGTACACAAAGATAACACGTGATAGAGTGTGCCTTGTGTACGCCTTGATGACGAACATCCCCATCAATATTGGAGAGATTATTCGATCTTCAATGCGTAAGGCCAGGCTGCACAAGAGGTCCCGCTTCAGCTTTGGAAATCTGTTGACTGCGATATTAAGGAAGGAGGACATTGAAGATGAACCTGCAGATCATAAGCTTCTACACAACCCGAAGAAGGTTGACCTCACAAAGGTTAAATATGCTGAATCCATGCATGGCGTCAACCTAACCACTGCAGAAAGACATGCTCGCGACGAAAGCTTCTCCTGCCATTTATATGGCATGATGAAGTTTACCATGATGAGCGGGGGTCGTGTTCCAACTGCTGCAGAGCTCCAAAAGATGGATTATGACTACCCAATGAATGAGCATGAGAGGGCGATGCGTGGAGTAGGTGTATATTTTGAGGAACCTCTTGATGACGACATGCCAACCGATGATGATCGACGAATGCCAGACTCCGACGTGGAAGAGAACTCTGATGACGACGACTCTGATGATGATTCCGATGCAGGGGGTATGACCCTAGACATAGAGGATGAGTCCGACTAATCAGGTTCTTCTTATTTATTTTCCACTGAGGGCAGTGTGTCCCGTCTAAGTGTGGGGTGTTGGTATTTGCATGCTATACTTCTTTATCTGCATTTGCATTTATTTATGTTTGTTTGTTTTGTTTTTTTTTTGTTTTTTTTAGTAGTTAAATTTTTTTTTGCATGAAATTGTTCTAATAGGCAGCATGGTATTATGACAAGAGTCTGTGATAAAACCATTACTATTGAGACATTTAGGCTCTAATTGTGACTCAATATGTGATAATTGTGTAGTTAAATTCCTTCATCTTCTGGGTCAAGAGTCTATACTACTCCCAATAAAGTCGACCATGTGCCTTGTGTGTGTGAGGATATAGTATATTCTATGTTTATGGATGATGCTAGAACTTGCCTGGTGTGTGTGTAAAGCGAAATAAAGAGTGTGAGTTTAGGAGATGATTTAGGCTTTTCTTTGGCAGCCTGTGATTGTTTACCTTTTGTTTACCTACCCGTGGACATTATCCTACTCAACCCTTTTGAGCCTTTAAGCCATTTTCTTTGACAACCTCATATGTAAGCCTAATCCATTTTTTTTCAAGACCATAATTTGAGCCAAATTCCTAAGTGCTTTAAATTGTGAAGTCATGTGACAAAATAAGAGGAAATTGGGTGAGAGTGATGCCTTAGAGTGTATCGGTACTTGAATTTGTTATGAAAAAGAGTGGCTATCATGGAGGTGTGTTATAAAAAAAAGAGAAAAAGAAAAGAAAAAGAAATAGAAAAACAAAAAGATAAATTGTGTTTATGATTAAATAAAAAGATATTTATGCTTGAATGGCAAAATAGGTGAAAAGGGGTGATAGATGAAAGAAAGGTAGCAGGGTTGATTAAAAGAGAGTGTTAATGGCATAATGTGATGTATTAAAGCGCTTAGGAACATAGTCACTATTTCTGGCCAAAATAGTCCTACCCGTCCCATAGCCTACATTACAACCTGTAAAAGACCTAATTGATCCTAAGCTTAACATTCTGATATTAGTAGAGCATTACACTAATGGAAAGCCTTTGGTCATCAGTTGGAAACATATGAATTCTTTGTGAGAGTGAGAGCAAGGATAATATTATACCCATGTTTTGAAAAATGAAATATTTGTGAGTAATTATGGGTGACATATTGTGAGACACACATGGTTGATGAGTTTTGGGTAAGTCGTATATGATTCTTTGTGCCTTAACTTTTGGATACGAATTAACCATCATAACGAGTCTATGTTGGAGGCTGAATTTTTTCTAGAAGTGATTAGAAAACTACTCTTTGTTAATGATTGTCGTGCCTGTCTTGACGAATATTTTGTGTTGTTGCTGTGAAACCCTAAGTAGATGTTTAGATGGACATGATATTTTGTTCGAGGACGAACAAAGCTTTAAGTGTGGGTTGTTGATGATAGGCATAGTTACACGCCTAAAGTACTATAATTTACCCATATTTTAGCTATGTTTTGAGGACAAAATATATAATTCATGCACTTTTAGTCCTTTTTCCTGCAAGTGAGCTAACAAACGTGATTAGCAAGTTTTCAGGTATAAATGATGAAGATTTCAGCATTTTATGGATAACTTGACGCCCAAGGAAGCTTCACGAAAGAAGGAAGGGAAAGCTTGGACGCCAAGGACCAAAAGTGACGCATGGAATATCTATCCCGGGCAAAAATAGCATTTCCAAAGACTTTGGGGATCAGCAGTAACTTATTAGGATTAGGATAATGATGCAGTAACCTAGTAGGATTAGGTTAAGTAATGCAGTAGCCTAGTAGGAATAGGATATAGGTGTTATAAATACCCAATTTTGCTAGAGATTTTCAAGGGATTCTGGAGTTCCGAAAACAATTCTCTTTCAATTAATTACTTTCTCTTCATCTATTCAATTCTTAATTTCCACAAAAATAGAACCGCTATTCTAAAAGGGAATTCACGCCTAACGCCATACCAAACCCTACTACACGTGAGATCTTTATTTTGGTATAATGATAAAGTCTATTGTGATTTCCGTTGCACTCATGAATAGCTAAACTTCTCTGTTGGGGTTATGGAAGCCTTATGAGATACTATCTATTGCTATGAGTTTGTGAATTCGTGACACGTATGCTGCTTATATCATTATTCTCTTCATCTTAATGCAAATTCTTGTGGTTGCAAACACATAGAATACGCCAGTATAGCATTAACTTGTTCGAAAGAAAAGTTATATGTCTGGAAAAGAGATAATGTCAAGGTAATAGGGCACCAACCCCTGTTAAAAAGTTAGTGCCGTAACTGGATTAACCTCTTGGAGAATTTGTACCGTTAAAAACGCTTTAAGCTCGAAAGAGTTAAAGTGAAATAATCCTTGATGGTCGAAAGACGCCTAGATTTACCATAGAATACAATTCATTATAAGCACATTCATGTCTGAATTCCGCATAACTCATAGCCAATAGAGACGTATAACTCATACGGTGGACATAACCCCAACTCTTAATTCTCATTGGTTAAACCTCTTACTGAACATTCTTTCCTTTTTACTTTGCTATTTTCCGTCTTTACTCTACTATTTTGTTACATTATTGCACGCTACCAAATCCCCCTTTTACGAGACTTGCACCAAAAGTCTAATAATCTTTTCTTACTTAGTGACTGACTATTCACTGTGGGATCGATACCCAACCCAGTTGGGTTATATATTTGACA
Source organism: Capsicum pubescens (assembly GCA_030864215.1). Taxonomy (NCBI): domain Eukaryota; kingdom Viridiplantae; phylum Streptophyta; class Magnoliopsida; order Solanales; family Solanaceae; genus Capsicum; species Capsicum pubescens. Next base: position 295,077,672 of record CM061549.1, read on the forward strand.
ACGACCGCTTACACTCTTACGAGAGATGTAGTTTGAGCATTATCAATCACAGGGAAGAGATGAATTCGACTATGAGGAAGAAGAGAACTACTTGAATAATCAGGTGGGTTTCCGAGGCAATACCCAAGAAAACCAAGGTCGGAACTATTATGATAAATCTAGATACAAGGACCGAGATCAAGGTGGTTGGAAGAATAAGACTGATAGGAGTGGTTTGTATGTTCCTCCTGGAAACCGTGAGGCGGTGGCGTCTGGCTCTGGAAAGATGTCCATGGAAGATATGATGGCGAAGCTGCTGAAAGAAGTTGAGGCAACTAATACGGGAGTGAATGAGGTGAAGAATGACTTGTCTTTAATAAATCAGTTGGTTGACTCACATTCCACTGCAATAAGACAACTAGAGCAGCAATTGAGTCAACTTTTAGCGACATTCAATCAAAGAAAGGCTGGCACCTTACCTAGCGACACTGTGCAAAACCCAAGGAATGACGGACCATGTATGGCTATTACTACCCGGAGTGGTAAAGTGTTAGAAAATCCGCCCAAAGGCAAGCAGGTAGTTGATGATAGAGCAGAGAATGTTGATGAAGCAGAGTTTGAAGATGCCGTAGAAGCTGAAGTGAGTGCTCATGATGTTACACCTAGACGTCACCAGCCTGAAAAGAGTGATAATCGGAAGCAAGATAAAAAAGAAGTGGTGGAGAAAATGATTCCTCTTCCACCACCACCTTTTCCTCAGAGACTGAAGAAGAAGGCTGATGACACCAGGTTCAGTAAATTCATGACCATGTTGAAGCAGCTAACTATCAATGTTCCGTTGGTGGAGGCACTGGAACAGATGCCTGGGTATGCTAAATTCATGAAGGATCTTTTGACAAAGAAGCAGGCAGCAAGTTATGAGTTGACGGATACTATTCATCATTGCAGTGCAATAGCTACCAGGTCACTAGTTCAGAAGAAGGCTGACCCCGGTTCTTTCACTATCCCTTGCACGATTGGATCGTTGGATTTTGCCAAGGCATTGTGCGATCTAGGTGCTAGCATCAATTTGATGCCACTATCCATCTACAGGAAGTTGGGGTTAGGTGACCCTACACCAACAAATATGCGGCTTGTAATGGCAGATAGGTCGGTAAAACGACCTGTGAGTATCTTGAATGATTTGTTGGTAAAGGTTTCTACCTTCATCTTTCCTGCAGACTTTGTCATTTTGGATTGCGAGGTGGATTCTGAAGTTCCCATAATCTTGGGACGCCCTTTCCTCACAACTGGAAGCGTGCTTATTGACATGAGAGATAATGAGCTTTTATTTCAAATGAATGACGAAGTGATTCATTTTGATTTGTGCAAATCGATGAAGCAGACAAGAGATATGGATGTGTTCTCTGTAACTGATGTTCATTATGAAGATAAGAAAGCATTATCTGTAGAGAAACAGCTTACTGTTGAGCCATTGTCTGTTGCGCTGCTGAATGTTGAGCATGAGGATGATGAAGATTATGAAGAAACTATGTGTGCTCTAACAGAAATAGGGTCCTATTCTTATACTCCTAAACAGCCGGACCTTGATCTTAAGAATCAACCGTCACCAACAGCGAAGACTTCCATTGAAGATCCCCCAGTGCTAGAATCGAAAGAGCTCCCCAATTATCTAAGGTATGCATGCTTGGGAAGTAGAAATACACTTCCGGTGAGTGTGACGGATGATTTAAGTGAACAGCATGTAGAGGCTCTCATCTCTGCTCTGAAGAGATACAAGAGAGCTATGGGTTGGACTATTGATGATATAATTGGTATCCCTCCTGGGATATGTATGCACAAGAGTCATATCGAAGAAGATTGCATGCCTACAAGTAAGCATCAGCGTCGTCTGAATCCATTCAGAAAACGATGCCCCATCTATCTCGATGAAGTCTAAGTAATCGAGATAGCTATATCGTGCCGCGACAATAAATCAAGCGCTTGGTGGGAGGCAACCCATCGTTTTTAATTGTTTTGTTTTCTTAAGATTTTGTTGAGCCACGACAAAAACTAAGGCGCTTGGTGGGAGGCAACCCATCGTTCTAATCGTTTTTGTTGTTTTTGACTAAGTGTAGGTGCAAGAGGTATAAAAGAGGAGATTGGTTTCAAATTTTGATTTGGAAGTAGTGCATGTTGAAGGTGGTAAGTTAGGAATGAAGAAGAAAAAGGCTATGGGTTAGGCATTTCCTATGAAAATATAGGCAAAGAACAAGGCAAGGCCTATGTAAATATAGGCCACGAACAAGGCATGGCCTATGCTATGGCCTAAGCTCTCAGATTCTAGAGTGCCATAGCATAGGCGCCGCCTATGCTCAACAATGCCATAGCATGGGCTCCGCCTATGCAAAGGCATTTTGTCTCTGAATCTAGTATGCCATAGCATAGGCACCGCGTATGTTTAACAATGCCATAGCATAGGCGCCGCCTATGCCAAGCATAGGCAAAGCATTAGGCGCCGCCTATGGTCACTTTTGGTCTCCAAATCCGATTCCAAATGGGTCAAAACCCGACCCAAGATTGTCCTATAAATAGAACATTAGTCTTAGAACAAAAATACATTGCAACATCACCCTAGGCGCCGCCTACCTCTCCAAAATCTCTCAAAAATTTTCCTTTTGCTCTTTTACTTTGCAAGAACATCTTCCGAGGCCATCAACCAAGTAAGTACGTCTTTGTTCTTCTTTTATATTCCGTAAGTACTACACTACTACGCCTATAATGAATTGTTAAATCTTGAAGTAGTATTGGTGATTTGAATGTGGTTAATTTGTTGTGATACATCTCGTTGAGTGAAAGAATACGTGTGGGTGTTCTTGATTTTGTTCCGACTTGTATTTGATTGTTATACACTGTCATACTTTTGCGGAGTCGACATGGTGAAGTTAATTGTATAATCTTGAAAATTGAATGCTTGAATGTTTGAATGACTCGTTCATCGAGATAAAGATCATGATTGAATACAAGCATGAGACGTTATGATTATTTCTATGCCATAACTTGATACGATCTCTATGAAGTAGTCTTGTTCAAAAAGTGCATTAGTCCAAACATGAAAGTATGATCAAGATTACATGAAATAGAGTTGGAAAAGATAGTTAAGCCGACATGAAAGTATGACTGTTCTGAGCATATGGTTGGAACATATCGCCCAAATGTATGACGATGAAGTCTGAGTAGTCGACATCACTCACTTAATTAGTCTGTGCCAACAACTTAAGTGTGGGATGGTATCACCACTGTTTGTCTATTGATTGTATCTACCAAGATGAATCTAACATGACTATTATTTTAATCGCAGGTACAATGGCACCAAAAGCACACCAAGCAAAAGACAAAGCAACCACCTCACAGAAAGGCCAGAAAAGGGGACGAAAAGAGCAAGCTGAATCCTCCTCGCTGCGAATACCTCACTGCATGTTTGGGATAAAATGGGTCCTAGAGGAGGAAGCAAAAGAGTGGTACAAGAACAATAAAATAAACAAATATGTTCATGTGGAGTTGATACAAAAAGAGAGCCTAGAAAAGAAAGAACCTCGCATCTTGGCTAAACTCATGGCGCTACATCTTGACTTCATTTTCCTAGATATGGGAGGATGTAATCTTGATCTAATGCATGAGTTTTATGCCAATTGATCCCCAAAGACTACAGGGAGTGAAGTAAAGATTCGGGGACAAGTTTTGCAACTGAACGCGGAATTCTTCAACTCTTTTCTAGGCTTGCCAACTGTAGATCCATCACCACTCAAGGAGCTTTATCACAGACCTCCATACAGGGCAATCAGACACACACTATGTGGAACAAGATCAATGGCACGGTGGAGTCTTCACAAGGATACCGGTCGGCACAATACCTTCCCGTATGCCTCCTTGAACAGAGAATCTCGGATATGGTTGCGGATAGTCAATTTTTGCCTGATTCTAGGGTCACAGTACACAAAAATCACACGAGATAGAGTTTTCATGGTGTACGCATTGATGACGAATGTCCCTATCAACATTGGGGCAATTATTCGATCCACAATGCGTAAGGCTAGGCTGCACAAGAGGTACCACTTCAGCTTTGGCAATCTGTTGACTGCAATATTGAGGAAGGAGGACATCGAAGAGGAACCGGCTGATCATAAGCTTCCACACAACCCGAAGAAGGTTGACCTCACAAAGGTTAAAGATGCTGAATCCACGCATGGCGTCAACCTTACCACTGCAGAAAGGCATGCTCGCGACGAAAGCTTCTTCCGCCATTTATATGGCATGACGAGGTTTACCATGATGAGCGGGGGTCGTGTCCCAACTGCTGCAGAGCTCCAACAGTTGGATTATGACTACCCAATAAATGACCATGCGAGGGCTATGTGTGGAGTAGGTGTATACTTTGAGGAACCTCTTGATGACGACATGCCAACCGATGATGATCGACGAATGCCAGACTCTGACATGGAGGAGAACTCTGATGACAACGACTTTGATGATGATTTCGATGCAGGGGGTATGACCCCAAACATAGAGGATGAGTCTGACTAATCAGGTTCTTCTCATTTATTTTTCACTGAAGGCAGTGTGTCCCATCTAAGTGTGGGGTGCTGGTATTTGTATGCTATACTTCTTTATCTTCATTTGCATTTATTCTAGTTCTTGTGTGTTTTAATTATTCGTAATTAGTTAGTTTAAATTCTAGATTTTAATTTTTGATTTTTTGATTTTGCATGAAATTATTCTGATAGACGGCATGGTAGTATAAACAAGAGTTTGTTCTAGAATCATTACTATTGAGACATTTAGGCTCTAAGTGTGACTCACTGTGTGATAATTGTGTGGTCTAATTCATTCATCTGTTGGGTCAAGAGTCTGTACTGCTCCCAATAAAGTTGACCATGTGACTTGTGTGTGTGAGATAATAGTATATTCTGTGTTGGTGACTGATGATAGAACTTGCCTGGTGTGTGTGTGAAGCAAAATAGAGAATGTGAGTTTAGGAGATGATTTAGGCATTTCTTTGGCAACCTGTGATTGTTTACCTTCGTTTTACCTACCCATGGACATTATCCTAGTTAACCCCCTTTGAGCCTTTAGCCTATTTTCTTTGACAGCCTCATATGTAGCCTAATCCATTTTTTTCAAGACCATAATTTGATCCAAATTCCTAAGCGCTTTAAATTGTAAAGTCATGTGACAAAATAAGAGGAAATTGGATGAGTGTGATGCCTTAGAATGTATTGGTGCTTGAATTTGTTATGAAAAAGAATTGCTATCATAGAGGTGTGTTAAGAAAAGAAAAATGAAATGAAAACTAAAAAGTTAGTTATGTTTAAAATTGAAAAACAAAAGAGGTGAGAAGGGGTGGTAGATTAAAAGAAAGTAGAAAGGTTATTTGAAAGAAAGTGTAAATGGCATAATGTGATGTATTAAAGCGCTTAGGGAACTTAGTCACTATTTCTGGCCAAAATAGTCCTACCCGTCCCTTAGCCTACATTACAACCTGTAAAGACCTATTTGATCCTAAGCTTAGCATTCTGATATTAGTAGAGCATTACACTAAGGGCAAGCCTATGGTCATCAGTTGCAACATATGAATTCTTTGTGAGAGTGAGAGAAAGGATAATCATATACCCATGTTCTGAAAAATGCAATATTTGAGAGTGATTATGGGTAATATCTTATGTGAGACACACATGGTTGATGAGTTTTGGGTAGTCTTGTATGATTCTTTGTGGCTTAACTTGTGGATACGAATTAACCATCATCACCAGTCTATATTAGAGGTTGAATTGTTTCTAGAAGTGATTAGAAAACTACTCTTTGTTAATAATTGTTGTGCCTGTCTTGATGAATATTTTGTGTTGTTACTGTGAAACCCTAAGTAGATGTTTATATGGACATGATATATTGTTCGAGGACGAACAAAGATTTAAGTGTAGGGTGTTGATGATAGGCGTATTTACACGCCTAAAGCACCTTAATTTACCCATATTTTAGCTAAGTTTTGAGAACAAAATATATAATTCATGCACTTTTAGTCCTTTTTCCTGTAAGTGAGCTAACAAATGTGATTAGCAAGTTTTCAGGTATAAACGATGAAAATTCCAGCACTTTATGGATAACTTGACGCCCAAGGAAGCTTCACGAAAGAAGGAAAGCAGCGTTTGGACGCCTATGGACTGAAAGTGATGCATGGATAACTTGTCCCGGGCAAAAACAGCATTTCTAAAGACTTTGGGGATCAGCAGTAACTTAGTAGGATTAGGATAAGGATGCAGTAACCTAGTAGGATTAGGATAAGTACACAGTAGCCTAGTAGGAATAGGATATGGGTGTTATAAATACCCTATGTTGCTGAAGTTTTTATTATTATCTCTCTCCATTCATACAATTCATTCAACTCTTACAATTCACTCATTCATTAATTCAATTTTTTTTCTTTCAACTTCCGCTTCACGTTACAATTGTTAACAAAGAAAAATGCTAAATCGTGGGAAACACCAAGAGGAAAAATGTCACCCTTGTTGTGACGCCACACTCCTCTCCAACGTGAGATCATTCTAGTTTTGATATGATGATGATGTTTATTGTGATCTCCGTTGCGCTCATGAGTAGCTAAACTTCTCTGTTAGGGTTATGGAAGCCTTATGAGATACTATCTGTTGCTATGAGTTTGTGAATTCTTGATACGTATGCTGCTTATATCATTACTCTCTTCATCTTAATTGAATTCTTGTGGTTGCAAACATATAGAATACGCCAGTATAGCATTAACTTGTTCGAAAGAAAAGTTACATGTCTGGAAATGAGAATGACAAGGAAATAGGGCTACTAAACCCTGTTTAAAAGTTAGTGCCGTAACTGGATTAACCTTTTGGAGAATTCGTACCATTAGTATACGCTTTAAGCTCGAAAGAGTTAAAGTGATATAATCCTTGATGGTCGAAAGACTCTAGGATTTATCATAGAATACGAATCTCTATAAGCGCATGCATGTCTGTATTCCGCATAACTCATAGCCAATAGATACGTAGAACACATAAGGTGGACATAACCCTAACTTACAATTCTCATTGATTAAAACCTACTAAACATTCCGTTTTTATTTGTTAATTTGATACTCTTAATTCACGCTACAATTAAATACCCCCTTTTTCGTAGAATTTTTTATCAACAGTCTACTAATCGTTGCATACTTAGTGACCATGTATTCCCTGTGGGATTCGACACCCAACCCAGTTGGGTTCTATATTTGACAACGACCGCTTACACTCTTACGAGAGTTGTAGTTTGAGCGTTATCAAGATGCAACCGCCTTGGCCTTGTGGATCCACGGCCTTCCCAATAGCAGATTGTAAGAGGAGTCTATATTCAATACTTGAAACCTTATGGCGAACTCAACAGGCCCTATGATCAACATTAGTTCTATTTCCCCAATGGAGTTCGATTTTTCACCATCGAAAGCCCTGACACATACATTGTTGGGCCTGATCCTCTCAGCACCAATATTCAACTTTTGCAAAGTAGAAATAGGGCAGATATTGGCACCTGAACCTCCGTCAATCATAACATGAGTGACATAGAAATCTTCACACTTCACTTTAATGTAAAGGCCCCGGTTATGACCTGTACCTTTAACAGGCAATTCATCGTCAGAAAAGCTGATCCGATTGACCTCAAATATTTTTCCAACCATTTTCTCAAGCTGATTTACTATAATCTCCCTAGGAACATATGCTTCATTTAATACCTTCAGTAAAATATCACGATGTTCCTTGAAGTGCAACAACAAAGCTAAAAGGGAAATTTGAGCAGGGGTTTTCTTCAACTGGTCTATTATTGAATACTCCGGCAATTTCATCTTTTTCAAAAATTCTTTGGCATCTTCTTCGGTGATAGGTTTTTTGATAGATGACGGTCCACTCACCATTGGCTTGAACTTTCTGAAACTCTTAGGCATGAAGCATTTCCCTGACCAAGTCAAACCCCCTACCTCATCTACACCTTCCACTACTTCCTTCCCGTGATAGGTCATCACAGTCCGCCCATAATTCCAGGTAACCCTTTTTGTATCAACTATCGAAGGTTAGGTCACCGGTTTGAGGATAAAGGCGCTGCCAGTGCTCCTTTCACCGTCAAGATGGGCTGACTCAAAGCTCCTACAACTATCAACTTAGGTTTATCCTGATTTAAATCAGCATACCTTCTGGAACCTTGTACTGTGATCAGGGGTTTCTTTGTGCTTTCTTGGGCTTTATCTTCTCTCATTCCTTCCTGGCTCAATGACATTGCTTTCAAAGACTCTGCTACATTCACTGATTTCTCCTCAATGGTCTGTATCTTGACAATAGGCTTATAACACCTTGAAGACTCTTTCCCATCATATATCAATTCTAACATATTGGTTTCAGCATGGGTTGGCAGCGGATTCTGGTTAATGTTTGGACCCTCCGGGGCCTGGACCAGCATCTAATTTGTGTCAATTAAATCTTGGACAACTCTTTTTAAATTCCAGGATTTCTCGATATCATGGCCTGGCATGTCAGAACAGTACGCACACCTTTAAGAATAATCGAGATTCCTCGGTGGTGGATTTAAAAGCCTTCCTTGAATTGGGCTTAAGACCTTCAACTTTCTCAACCTATCAAACAGGCTAGCATATGACTCCTCAAGAGGTGTGAATTGATTTTTGACCGCCTTATCTTTCTTATACTCAGGCCTAGGTTAAAAATCGGGTCTGGAGGGGTTTTGGTAATTCGGTGGAGCGGATGGGCAATTTTTTGGAGCTTGCATGCACCATTGCGGGTAAGAAGGGGTTTGGGCATATGGCTATGCTATATACTGGGTACGGGGGTGGTGGAATGAAGTATAAAGGATTTTGTGGAGGGTAGTAATGGTGGGGAGGAATATATGGAGCTTGGGCGTAGACTTGGGCTTGGGATTGGGGATTGGGGTGAGGTGGTCTTTTAGGATAGGAATGGGTTCCAGCTACGACAGTCGTCATGTCCTCTTTCTTCTTTTTACCTCCGAATGCGCCATGTCCACCTTGAATCGCATGTGTGGTGGCTTTCAATGCGGAAAAAATCACTATTCGGCCGGTCTTGATTCCGTCCTCTATCATCTCCCCTATTTTGAGGACTTCAATAAAAGACTTTCTCATTGCCGAAAGTAAATGTTGAAAATAGGTCTCATCCTGTTCCTGAATGAAAGCCTCTACCAACTTATTTACTTTCATAGGAGGCTTTACCCTGGCGGCCTGTTCACGCCACCTTATCGTGTATTCCCTAAAACCTTCAGTGCTTTTCTTCTTCATGTAGACCAAAGATTTTTCGTCCGGAATCAGGTCGATGTTATAATGAAAATATTGCACAAACTCAGAAGCTAAGTCATCCCAGTTGTTCCACTTGTCGATATCTTGATCGATAAACCATTCTGAAGCAAGATCAGAAAGACTTTCACCAAAGAAAGCCATGAGCAGCTCTTCCCTTCCTCCTGCCGCCCTCAATTGGTTGCAATAACATCTCAAGTGTGCCACGGGATCACCGTGCCCTGCATACATCTCGAACTTGGGCATTTTGAAAATCAAGGGGAAGGTTGATGTCTGGGAACATGCAAAGATCTTTAAAGGAAACACTCTTATAACCTCCGATTCCCTGCAAATTCCTCATGGCCTGTTCTAAACTTTTTAACTTCCATGCTATGACTTCTTGTTCCTCTGTTGCGACCGGTTTCTCTGTATCAAATGGAAATGCAGGTGGCTGAGTGTACCCATACGGTTCATTCATTCTCAAAGTTGGCTCCGGGGCATAATACTGACTATCTGGAACCTTCAATACTGGCTCACTGGAAGACCGAGGAAGCCCCATTGTCGGATGCACAGCATATGTGGGAGCTTCAGGTGGTGGTGGAGCCACGAATATCGGTGTGATTGGTGGCGCCGGCTAAGCAGCGGGTCTTGATTGGGGAGATGCCAAGGGAACACCTGAATTGCAAGGATAATAATGTCGCGGAGTGAATCCTTGCGCGTGCTCAGGTTACTCAGTAGGAGCAGAGAATTGCGCCTGAGAGAGCGGTGGGCAATTGGAGATATTCCCAAGACCTTCAGGGAGCAGAGGAGGATACATTCCGCTGGCCCATGCCTGGTGCAAATCTATCAATTGTTGACTGAGCCTTACTACCTCATCATTGTGTTCTGAACTTTCTTCCCCATGATCCTGATCCGAGTCAATGAGCGAATTTTCAATCTCCCTGCTAGCCATGGCGAGCTTTGCTTTGGATCTAGTGAAGTATGGGTGACTATCCTGACTACCACTGTTATCTGAAAGAACATGCTCATCAAAGACGACATCCATTAGGATTAAGGCACACAACAAGCATGGGAATCACATTAGTAAAATTGTCCTAAATTCATGTTCATTTCTACCAGCTTTTGAGGGTAGCGAGGTCATTTTAACGTCATCCCGATTTTTATCTACACTTTTTTTTCGTATCAATCTCTGTTCTTTCCCTTTTATTGTCTCATCATCCTTTCTTCCTTTTCTTCTCTCGCTATCTACCTTCATTTTATCATTCTTTATGGCTTTTGTTTTTTTCTTTAAAAGAGGAAAAATAATGAAAAACAACAAAACAAAATGATTAGATCGAACCCAAAAGTAGGTTGCCTACGTATCATGTTGTACATGAATCAGATCTTGCGTAGTTCGGGCCGCATATGCATAAATATCACATAATTGAAGTTTTTTTTTCTTTACGACAAACGAAAACAAACAAACAAAAGAAAGACGTAACATCACAACATTTTGATGAAAGAAACAACAAAAACATACAAAGAATTAGGACCACTTTAAAACTAAACAACAAATACAAAACAACATTCTAGACCCTAAGACGACATACGTGAAATTACTAATAAAGACCCTAATATCAAAAACAACTTGACTTCGACTTAAAGCAGACACCACCCTACAATGACAGAAACATAAAAGACTCAAACTGAATAAAGATAAGAAATGCTCTTTCAGACTGGTGCTCTGCGTGATAACCCTGACTGAGATGGACCTGCCTGTGAAGTTCTCTTTCTACCATTCAAACTTTGTAGCATATCCTGTAAAGACACCCTGATATTTGGGAAGAAGCTTCTGGCTCGTATTCCTTCCTCATTAGGAGTGCACTTGAAAAGATTTTTCTGACACCTTTCTACAGTCTTGAACAAATCTACTAACTGAACTCTCAATGTCTCCACTTTGGACCCCGCACTTTCATCCTGATGGTCGTCAACTATGCATTCTTCCTATATTTTCCCTCTAAGCTACGCTGGTAAGGGTTGGCTGATACCCCGAGGGATAGATTGAAGCCAGACCCTATATCCTTGAGTGTACCCCAGATTATCCAAACTTTCTTTGAGAGTGTCCACACCTAGCTCTGTTGCATGCTTCCAGAACTGCTCGTATCTGCTCTCACCTAAGGCTTGGTCCTTGAAGTACTCAACATCTTTTAGAAGATCCACTACTGGTGGCACGTCCTGCGGCCTACCTAACTGGCGCATTACCCTAGAAGGACTGTATGACCTAGTGCAATTGAGCCCTAACATAACTAGAAGGAGCTGCATCTGACAACCAAACAAGATTATCTTTGGTCGAAGCCACAGATAAGTCCACAAAATGTTATCCTCGGTTGTTGACTCAAGAAATTCAATCCAAGCGTCGACTCCCACGGGTAGCGATAATTTATCCAAACGCAACCTGAGGTCCATGGCTTTCACTCGATTAGGAATACAACGATCAACCACGTCTGGTCTAACTAAAGAAGGCGTATGAAAATGCTCCATTATCCATAACTGCAATATCAGGTTACTGCCCTTGAAAAATCTTATCCCCCCCTTCACTTCGGTTAAAGCCTTATATATTTCTGCTAAGATCATGGCTATGAGAGTGAACCTTCCCTTTTGATTAATGACCTTGCCCTTTTGATTAGTGCCCTTGTCATTTTGATCCTTATGAAATAGTGCTATCACCACAGATTGCAAACGTGTATTAATACGTCTTTCTTCTAGCGGAAACACTAAAGTACCTAACAAAGTGAGGGTGAATACTTCAAGACGCTTTCTCTCCCACTTCTCCTTAGTCACATGAAATTCATCCCAAAAGCAATCAAATCCTTCTGAGGGCCCGAATCTAGCGAACAAAAAATCTAAGGAAACCCACGAATCACTTAAACAACCCAAATGCATACCCTTACTTTTTAAACCACAAGACTGCAAAAACCTCACGCCAGTATGATTTCGTGCTCGAATCATATCTTTCTCGATATAGGGCAAATGAAACAAACCGGATATTTCTGCCAAAGAGGAGTCATTTCACATTCCCTAAACCTGAACACCAAACTACTTGGATCCCAAAAGGTCAACACAACCTCTATTAAATCTGGACGAGGGGTAACATGCAAAAGTTTCGTAAGATCACCTAATATTTTAATCAGTTTCTGCTGATCAACATAGTTAAATATTTCCCACCACTTGATTAACTTTTTAGGCACCTTGACAACCATCAGGACTCTAGACTTGGTGGACAAATCCATCTTGTAATAACACATAAGACGTTATCTCAAAAATTCGATAGGAGTAGAAGATTCCCAACCCTTGGGATTTTTTATGCAGACATATGTCGATGGGACAGACCACTTCATGACTCCAATTTGCCGAACAGAAGTACTGAGCAAAATCAATCTACTTGGATAGCAACTCTAGATTACGGGGAGAGAGACCTAGTCTAATAATAAGACAAAGGCCAACACAAAGATTACCGGACCCACCGAGGATTGCCTACGTATCCCAACCCGAGGGAAGGGAATCAGGTATGCGTAGTTCATCCAGATTGTACAATTAACGATTAACTAATAAATTGACCCTAACTTAAGAGACACAACCCAAAACAAACGAATAAAAACTTTTTTTTATTTTCAACTAGACACTTCAACTAAGACTGACACCACCAATTTTGAAGAAAAATCTTTTTTGTATTTTTGCTTTTGACAAACAAGTAGAAAAGGCAAACAAAACCTTTTTTTTCTTTTTTTTTGAACTTACGGTACTTTGATAAGATAAATGCAAAACGTAAATAAAGACTTTTTGAGTTTTTGGATTGTGAAGAACAAAAGCCATAAAGAACTCTAAAATAAACTATGACACCCCTTTTGATTCATTCTTTTCTACTCACTTTTTCTATTTATTTATTTTTCGTTTTCGTTTTTTGCCTACGCACCTTACACCTAACAATTTTTTTTCAAATCAGTCCGTCAAATGACCACGTTACCCTTAAAGATGCAACAGTTAGCACGTAGGGATGCTTTAGAGGTGAGTCTCCTACAAAGGGACATGTGGGTCCCGCTAGGTCTCAGTATGATGCACATAAGCATGACCTAAAGGCTGAACTACGTTGCGGTTCACTAACAAGGCTGTTCGGGGAAGCGTATGGTCGATTGTGGCTGTTTTGCTTTCCACCTACTCCATAACACCGACGGGTCCCCCCCTAAAATAAGGGTGACTCAACTAGAGGTTGTGTACAACACGTGTACTATGGACTTGTTGCAGAAAGAAGGCCTGGGGGTAGACACATGATGCCAGATATAAAAGCGGTAACATATGGGATAAATACTGTACACAAAGAGCACGAGATCGCACAACAGTGATAACAATAACACAAACAATAATCACAAACAATGTTTATACACCCATAATGCCAAACAAAGACGATATGACTCCAAAAAAAGCTCGAATTCTGAAATAGTCCCAAGCAGAGTCGCTAGAGCTGTCACACCCCTTTTTTAACTCCAAAGATAAATTCTAAAGTTCAAAAGGGTTTTATTATTAAAGTGACAAAAAATTAAAATTTTATTTTTGAAAAAGGATTATTTACATTTTTTATTCAGAGTTGCCACTTGACATAATTCGGTGTGCCAAGTAACCTTTGAAAGATCATTTTCAAAATAGTTTGACTTTTAAAAAACTGATCTGCGAACAGAGATTCCGATTAAGGAATTCTGTTGATCGAGGGAAAGGTGTTAGGCATCCCTCGGTCCCGTGGTTCGACCACGGTCGCTTGGTGGAGCGTAACGGCTAATTTGACATTATGAATATATAAACCACACCAAACCACACAAAACAATCAATCAAACAAACAAACAAAACAAATCAAAAATTATAGTGTCCAGTTCCATTATTACAACCCCGAAATAGAAAAGTGCGAAAATATAAACCTACTCTATTCTATGCTAATTCTAAACTACACTCCATTGCTTGTTCCACCCGATGTTCCGGGCCTTGATCGTGAATCGTCTTCAAGTACATGATACTTTGGGGAATTCCTCGGATAAATCAATACAAATCCTCCGGGGCATTCCCCGGCTAAATAAATACAATAGATCCCAATGCATAAATCAAAACCATTCCACAAACACACAGATCGAATATCCATCAATCCACAATCCCTAAATTCGCCTACCCGACCTATGTTGCCTATCAAGCTTTTGATTTAAAATGATTCTATCAAATTCATGCTTAATCCAAATTAAATAAAACGACAACGACCCAAAGTTTAACTACATTCAACTTTTAACAACTTCTTATTCCCACCCCAAAATTCTCTTTTCTTTCAATAGCACAGTTAAAACTAAACAAATTCGTTCCTCATATCCTTAAAATCATATCAACAAGCTCATGATCATAACATCAACGACATCAACAAAACATCCAACAATCAGAATAGACCAACACATAGTCATAGCCAATTCAAACAACCAAGACGAAGAAAAGGAAATGAGTTTAAGAAATAGACCTCAATAGAACTTGTTGTTGTCGTTGGTAATAAAGAAGACCAAAATACCCAAATGGAGAACCTCGACAGCAAACCTCAAACCGAACTCGAATCCACCTCCGTGTCACAAATCAAAACTCGTTACGGACCTTAACGAAACAATTGAGATAATCGGCGCTACGAACCCACAACAGAAAACCCCAAAGCAGAATTCCTATACCCAAGACTGCGTGTAAACTAGACCCCAAGCTCAATCAATTTCGACAAAACATAAACTCACACCGAGTAGGTGACGACGATCGGTGTTCTTTAACTGGTTGGGACACCCTCCATCCGGATTCGATCAGAATAGAATGAGACCGCTCGAGTTACGTCGCTCCGATTGCTGGCTTAGATTCGAATTGGAGTGGGACTGGGGGTCGTAGTTTCGCGTCGCCGGAGCTCCGGCGAGCTCGGAAAACAATGAAAACCACAAAAAAAAGACTAGACTCCGACTGCTCTCAGGCGACACTCGCCGGAGCAGTTCCGTTTTCCCTGATTCTCTCTTTCGTTCTCTTTCGTCTTACTATATCTCTCTCCGATCGTGTGGGATTTAGTGATTATGCGAAGGAAAAAAAGAAACAAAAACCCAATTCAAAAAAATGGTCATCCCCTGTATTTTTGTGATCTGTGAGAGGAAAAAAATGAAGAAGAAGAAGCCCCCCAAAATATGTGTATGCTGTGTAAGTATGGTTGTGAAAATTAGGCCATAAAAATGGTGGTGGAGGTGTGTATGTCGTGATTATGAGAATCAAGGAGTGTGTGCTTCTATGGAGTGAAAAAAATGGAAGCCCCTCTATCAATTTGGAAGGATAAAGATAAAAAAGGAATCCCCCTCTGTATGTATTAGTGTAGGTATATAATGAAAAATGGAAACTTTCCCCTCTCTCCAATCACATGGGCCCCTTTGTTATATATGATGGAAAAAGAATGAGTACTCCCTTCCTGGAAGGTTCCTCTTATTTTGGTTTTTAGTCCATGTTTCTTTCTTTGTGGACAAGAAAAAGGAAATGGGGGGAGGGGGTGGAGGGTCACGTGGAGGGTAGGGTAGGTGAGGGTAGGGGTATGGGGTAGGGTAGGTTGTTAGGATGAGGTGTAAAGTTGGTTAGGGGTTTGTTTAAATTTGTTATTCTTTTTTGTATTTTGTGAGGGTATAATAACATGGATGAGGGTACATGGTAGGATAAGGTAAAATTGGGTAAATTAATCTTTCGGAGGGACAAAATTATGTGTCTACACCCGAGAGTTTGGTGTGGGTTGTCTATGATTACGGGTTTGTTCTTGTGAATATGAGTAATGAAAAAGATAAAGTGAATAAAGAGAAATAGTGATGTATTAGTGTCGGATTGTGGTTGATTGTGTGAATTAATAAGGCTAGAATATGTTAATAGTGAATATAATATTGATGGAGTTGGAAGAATAGCTGGATGATGTAAGTTATATAGGTAATGTAATAATGTTATTACAACCTTAGTTGAATTATATTACATTCAAGATGTCATGATTTATTTTCCTTAATTTTATTTTATGATTATATGAACTAACCCGATCGGCCGATGATGCCTACCAGTACGTGTGGTTGTACTGACCCTACTATTCTACATTCCTTTTTGGAGTGTAGACTGGATGCAGGTTAGTTGCAGTTACCAGATGGATGATGATATTTAGCACTAACTTCTGCACTTTCTTCCTGGTAGATGTTAGAGTCTTTATATTATTTATTTTATTGTCAGTCTCTATTGTAGTAGATAGATCTTGTACATTTCTGATCAAGTCTTGGAATAGTGAATGACACTTGTAAGAAGTTTTAAAAAAAGTTTATTTATGGCCAAACGGGCCTAAATAACTTTTGACATGATATCTTTCGAACCAAATAAAAATACTAATAAACAATCTAAATAGTTGCATGTATTTGACTTACAGGTCGGCCCACGGGCTAGCCCAACCCATATTGCTCAAGCCCCATGAGCCACGTGCTTATCCAGGCCGGGCTTAAAAGTCCTGTTCTTAAATGGGCTGCAAAAACTGAAGTCCAACTCCATTAAATTACTGGTCGGGTCGGGCCGACCCAATGGGCCTGACCCATATTAACGGCTCTAGTTAGGATGAGCATAATTATTATGAATCCAGTTATTATTACTTTAATTGTTTTGAATTAGCTATCGTGTTTTCCTTTTTAAAAGTCGACTTAAATAATTTTCAAAGCTAAATTGAATTAGATTGATTCAATACTTTACATTTAAATTTAGTGTTAAATAAAACTAAATGATAAATACTCCAAGCTGAAGCCTTTTACATGTCAATTTGATGAGAAAATATAATTTAAAATACTAGTCAAAGTTCACCTAATTTGACAGTAGGAAAGCAAAATACGATGATTAATATTTAATAAAGAAATTATATATTAATTTAAGATTTGTTGTAGGAAGTAAAAATTCTTAAACTTCAAATCATGAGTTCGTCTTTGTATCTGCCCTTTCAAGAAAAGTTTTAATGTTAGAACAAGTAAGAGTTTCATCAAAAATATAATATGAAAGTTGGTCGCATTATAGATTTATGTTAAAATTTTGATTGATTGAAGGTTAAATTCTCAGATTATATACTATTATAAATCACTGTATCGGGGCTCGTAAACCTAAGACACTAGGTATCAACAAAATATGCAACTTCACCACCAAAGGATGTGGTGTAGCAGATGGGGCTGCTCCTCCCTTAACCAGAAGTCACGTTCGAGCCCTAGGTATGGAAATCTATGTAAGTGTCTTTTTCTTATTATTTTTTCTTTTAAAAGTGGGAAACATAATTGAGTATTAGGTGGGCCAAATAATCCATAATTATTATTGTTTCATGGCCGACTGCCGATTTAAACGTCGACTAAGTTTGATTGCGCATTGGAGCTAGGATCTATTTAAGGCGACTTAGACGTCGACTAATTCTGATCGAGCATTGGATCGGAGGACCTAATTTGGGTGACTTAGACTCCGACTAATTCTGATCGCGCATTGGATCGGAGGACCTAATTTGGGCGACTTAGACGCCGACTAATTCTGATTGCGCATTGGAGAATCTATTTTGGGAGACTTAGACGCCGACTAATTTTGATCGCACATTATACGACCTATTTTGGGCGATTTGGATGTCGACTAATTCGGATCGCGCATTGGAAGACCTATTTTGGGAGACTCAGACGTCGACTAATTCGGATTGCACATTGGAGGACCTATTTTGGGTGACTTAGACATCGACTAATTCTGATAGCGCATTGGAGGATCTATTTTGGGCGACTTAGACGGTGACTAATTCTGATTGCGCATTGGAGCGAGGACATATTTTCGGTGACTTAGACACCGACTAATTCTGATTGCGCATTGCAGGACCTATTTTGGATGACTTAGACGCCGACGCTGACTAATTCTGATCGCGCATTGGAGGATCTATTTTGGGGGATTAGACGCTGACTAATTCTGATGGCGCATTGGAGGGCCTATTTTGGGGCCCTACGCGGCGCGAATCTGAATTAGTCAGACTCCAATGTGGGTACCGGACACCGGATGGAAAATTAAAATAAAAATTCTTCAATTTTGATGTGGTCCGATGAGTGTTGAGAAACAGTACCCAAACTCTTCGGATCCCAATTCAAGTCATCGTAATAAGTCATAAATGGTATAATTGACTTGTACACGAACCATAAAAAATATAAGGAAAAATCACATAACTATTCAAAGTTAGAGCCTATATTACAAAATATACCACAAGATTTTATTTTACAAAATATACCAATACAAAACTTACAAAACCTACCCCTACAATAATGCCTCAACAAATAAACAAAATAAACAGGAGCAACAACAACAAACAAATGCTTAAAACACAACAAAACTGCAAAAACAAAACCACCTAACAAGTCTTTCCCTTCCTCTTAAGCCGAAAGTGAAATCAAAAGAATCCCCAATAGAAAGTCATTATACTGAAAATGCAAATGGTCCACAATCATCAACCCAGGCAACAAAATAACCAATACCCAGATCAAAACTCTCTCTTTATAACCCAAACTCCTTGTCAATCTATAAATACCAAAAACCAACACAAAATCAAATATAATAACACTAATTCTTTGAAAAAGAAGTGTGGGTAGTGACCAATTTCGTTCGTCCCCATTTCAGTTTCTGGCGAAATCCATCGGGGATAAAAGAAACAAACCTGCCGCGTGAAAATTTTGTGCGGATTTTCTTGTTTTTCATGCTTTTTGGATTAACCGGACTCAAAAACTACTGCTGAAGCACTACCGCTAAAACACCCCAAAATCGACCCCTATTTTAGTTGCCGGCAAAATCCACCAGGGACGAACGAAATAGACCGGTCGCGTGAGAATTTGGTGTGGTTTTTTCTTGTTTTTCATGCTGCGGCAAATACGTAATTGTTATCGGTGATATTCGATTGTAGCGGCAGAGATCGAGGCTGTTGTATCTTCTCTAGTTATTTACATATTTATGTAAATGGTATAAAAATAATGTAGAAAATGATGTTTCTATTAAACATGATATAAATATGGTATAGAAACTGGTGTTTCATAAAGGTTATATGTTCTGTAAATGGTATAAAAATAATGTAGAAATTGGTGTTTCTATAAACATAATATGCAATTGACATAGAAATTGGTATTATTTAACTATATCCTAAAAATATGATATAAATATGGTATAAAAATTGGTGTTTCATAAAGGCTATGTCAAAAAACTTTTAACATTTGAATATGGTATATTTCTATGAGGTACAATTACCTTTTAAAATAATGCTATAAAAATGATATATAATCTGGTGCTCCTGTAAATATAATATGAAATTGATATTGAAATTAGTGTCCTCTAAAGATTTGTTAACTATATTCAAAAACTATAATATAAACATGGTATAGAAAGTGGTATTTCGTAAAGGTTATTTCAAAAGAACTTACGACAGTTGAATAGTTGATAGATTTTGTAAATATAAGATACCTTTTGTAAATAAAAAATAATAGTGGTAGATTTTGTAATATAGGCTCTAAATTTGTATATTTATGTGATTTCCCCAAAATATAATTACTCAAAAAGAGAGGTAAATTGCCAAATTTTTGGATTTGTCCAGACATTAATAAAATTTAACATTATTCGAGAATTAATTTTTAAAAAATTATTTTATTGAACTAGCAACCTTTCGCCGTCTATATATTGTATTGACACTAGAAAAATTGTGTCTGGTAAAATTAGTAAATACTGGATACATTTAAATAATGACCTATTCAAGTTAAATTTTTATTTTCTCATTTTGTTAATTTTTTTAATAATCTCCTCAAAAACTATTGTTTGATTTTAAACTGATCCACAGTTATTTTAACATGCAAATTAAGAGTGTTCCAACAACAACGTACCCAGACTTGATAAATTTCAATAAGCACACTAAGATATTTTTATATTTTAGGTTGAATGTTATATTTATTATGTTTTTTCTATATCAGGTTAACTATAATCAAATTTGCTATTTCCAACTTGGTAAATTTCATGAGTATATATAGTAAAATATTTACTAATTTAAATTAAAATTTTAGATTTCATTGATGTGCTTGACATGCAAAATATATTTTGCGCATAGAATTGATTGCATATTTTTATATTTTAGGGTGAATATTATATTTATTATTTTTCTATTTCAGGTTAATTATAGTCATATTTGCTATTTCCAACTTGATAAGTTTCATGTGTATATATAGTAAAATATTTACTAATTTAAATTAAAATTCTAGATTTCATTGATGTGGTTGATATGCAAAATATTTTGAGCATAAATTGATGGCATTTCCTATTTTGACTAAGGTGAAAAG
This sequence comes from Capsicum pubescens, assembly GCA_030864215.1. Taxonomy (NCBI): domain Eukaryota; kingdom Viridiplantae; phylum Streptophyta; class Magnoliopsida; order Solanales; family Solanaceae; genus Capsicum; species Capsicum pubescens. The sequence goes on from CM061549.1 coordinate 295,098,375, forward strand.
ATTATTTTTCATTATCTATTTGGATAGAAATTTAATATGATGAAATTATTCATGTATATAAATTGGTTATGATATCACTCTTCTTGTGAGTACCATTTCTCATAAAATATTTCATCAGTAATCTTTTTTCTCAAAAACTTATTCATGGAGAACAAGAAGGGTAAAGGGCATAAAAAAATGCCGACGAAAAAGATTGAAAAGCAAGCTAATCTATATTCTAGCTTTTCAAAGCGTTGGTCGGGTTTATACAAAAAGGCTAGCAAACTTGTTACAGAATGCGACGTTGATATCGGAATGATAATCTTTTCCCCTACTGGTAAGCCTTTCTCATTTTTTCATCCTACAGTTGATGCAGTCATTTCTCGTTTTCAGAATCCTGATATGCAATTAAGTGAAAGTACTCAACTTATTATGGCTCATGCTCGAGATAGAGTGAAACGACTCAATAGCAAGCTTGAAGAACCTGAGTATGATGAACTGATGGAAACTATTGAGGAGCTCAACGCAGAGGAACTGACCCAACTTGAAGGTTGGTTGAATATCGTTTGAATCAATTGGAAAATGAATCTTTTGGGATATGAAGTTCAAAACAAAATTCAAAATCATAGTTGAAGCATCCTAAGTTATTACTAATAGCTATATCGTTGAAAACTCTAGAAAGTTCAAATTTATATTATTGAGATGTTGATGTTTTGTTTATCTACTATATGATTACCGTAATAATATTTGATACTGTTTCTGAAATTAATATCTCATACGTATATTCGCTGGCTAGGAGGTATCATATACATGTAGATCTATAATTTAAACTTTAATTTTGGGTTTAAGTTTTGAAATTTTATTGCAGTCCATTTGTTGTAAAACATATTACTATTACCTTTTCCCCAGGGTTCACTCGAATCCCCTTTAATGGAAAATTACACCATTTATATATGGTTAAAATTATTTTTTATGCAGTATATATAGTAGATGTTGAACTCCCTAATTTGACTCGTTCGCGTGTTTCCTTCTTTATATTTTGAACCTTCGTATTGAAAATCGGCTCCGCCACAGTCAAGTTCTGAGATTTATCATGCAGCCAATCAGCAAGTTCGGCTAAGTGAACAGTAGAACAATATTAATTTACTTAGTGTAATTCCGCAAGCAGAGTCTAGAGATCAACGCTGGCCTATTCCAAATTCCATCTCTACCACAACCTACATTGCCACAATTGTCCAAAATCATAAACTATTCCTACTCTATTGCCACCTTCATCGAACTAATTAATTTGAATGGCGGCTCCAGAATTTTCATAAAAGGGAGTTCATCATTTACTATACATTTAAATAAATATTTGACCTTATTATTGACAATATGAGATTTAATTTGCTAACGAAGAGGTTCACCACCTAATGTCCTATGTTACATCACTATTTATAAAATATATGTTTGTTGTAACTTTTTTACATGACCATAGTTGTTCTTAGACAACTTTATGGATTTATTAAATATTGGTGTGAAGTTTAATTTGAAGATACCTATTAATTTGTACCTCAAAATTGTGATTATTAAGTTTGGAATGTTTTGTATCCTTAAGCTAGTGTATCATGCAGCTAAGCAGAAAGAACAAGAATTTAAAGAAAGTTCTAATGAGTGAACAATAGAACAAGAAAAACAACTATAACACATACACCCAGTGTAATTCTACGAGCAAGGTTTTGAGAGGGACGTTTTGTATTGTTCTGTGGGTTTGTTACAAATAATGATACTATTGTTTACTTTTAGTGAATAATAGCAGCATATAATATTTGAATATATAATAAATAAATAATCCTAAATGATTAAATATAGAACAACAAATTAAAAGGCAATGACAAAAACATACATAAAACTTTAAACTGCTAGTAATAAATCTCGAAAATCCTACAACCTAAATAAATCCTTGAACTTAATTAGCAAAATCTAAACATTTTATTGATAACTAAAACTAAAAATAATAAATAAATCTCATTTTGAGTTAAATAATTCATCCTTGTTTTCTTTTGAGTAGAATCTGCTAAATCTCCCATTTTTCTCCAATTGCTCTTTGAACTTGTCTTCCTTGTCCTTTAACTTCCAAAGATCACATGTCAGCTTCGTATTTTTCTTGTGCACTCTTTTGTTGCACATTAAAATTTCCAAGGTCGTTTTCTTGCTTGCGTATTTCTACTCTTGTAACTACCAACTTCTCTACGGTCCTGTCAAGTTTTTTTGCTTTGTGAGGATGACATTCTCGCGTATAGTACAATATCAAACTCTCTTCGATCAACCACTGTTGGATGGAGAAGTAACAAAGTTAATGAAAATCTAAACCAAAATATCAAATCGAAGATAGTAAATTAACGTAGATGTAAAAGCGAGGAATTAATGAACAAATTAGAAGAGTAATTTCTACATTGTCTAAGTGAACAGTAGAACAATAAGAATTCCGCAAGCAGGATTTAAACAAGGTGGTGTTTATGCGACCTTACCCCCTACCTTGAGAAGATAGGCTGTTTCTTCTTCTTGCACTTTAAAATCTTCTTATGTGATTTGTTGATTGTTGAGGCTCAAGAGTAATAGTAAAGTTGAGGTTAAATCCTGTAGAGATACAGGTCATGGTTTTTTACACCTTTCTTGAGCCTGATGTTTTCCACGTAAAACTACCGTGTTCATCTTTTAATTTAGTGAACCATGTTATCTTACTTGTTCCACTGATATGCAACTATTAGAGTAAAATACTAAAATCAGTAGGGTACGCATTCTAACAAGTGGTATCAGAGAGAGATCGTCTTAAATAAAGTTTGTCCTAAGAAAAGATCACTATGATGAATTCCGCACCTCCTACTGGTCACAGTGAAGGTCAGTCAACTACTAGACCTCCACTCTTTGATGATTCTCATTTTATCTGGTGGAAAATTAGGATGGAAATGTTCATTCAAGGGGAAGACTATTTATTATGGGATAGGATCACTGATGGTCCCACTATTCCAATGAAGATGGTTGATGGTGAACAAGTCAAAAAGGTAAGAAGTGAATTTACTGCTGATGACTTAGTAGCATTAAAGAAAAATGGTAAAGCTAAGAACATCTTAGTCTGTGGACTAGGACCGGCTGAGTACAACATAGTGTCAAATTGTACCACTGCTAAGAAAATTTGGGATGCCCTGGTCAATGCACATGAGGGTACCTCTCAAGTAAGAAAATTCAGGATTGCTCTTCTTTTTACTGAATATGAAGCCTTTAAGATTAAGGAGAATGAATCCTTGCATGAAATGATGACAAGGCTTACTGCTTTGATAAATGAGTTGACTTCCTTGGGAAAAGTCATCACTATTGAGAAACAAGTTGGGAAGGTGTTGAGGATACTACCAAAATTAAAATGGAATGTCAAAGTGACTATTATTAGAGAGGCAAAGGATCTCACGGGTATGACACTGGATGAACTAGTAGGGAATTTGAGGACTTATGAAATAGAAATTGATGGAACTAATGAACAAACAGCCCCCCGGGAAAGTCTTAGCTTTGAAGGCTTCTGACGGTGATAATGAAGTTGAACTTGACCAGGAACAAGTTGCTTTTGTAGACACCTAATTTCGTCCCTCCCCAATATAATTTTTACCCATTTTTACCTTATCCTACCGTGCACCCTCATCCATGTTATTATGTCCCCACAAAAATACAAAAAATAACACCCCCTAACAAATTTTTATTTTTGTTTTAATCCAATCCTAACAACCTCTCCAATTAAAAGTGGACACATCACCACCCCACCCCATACCCTACCTCTACCTCACCTACCATAACTACCCATGTGATCCCCCCTACTTTTTCTTGTCCACAAAGAAAGAATATATGGGGGACCCACCAAAATTCCCACATCATAACAAAATCTATGCCCATTATAAAAGAAAAATTCTAAGGGGAAAAAAGAGGGGGGTTTCATTCTTTGATCATCATCTTCTCCACAATAACAACAATCACAAAATAATTTTCCTCACAAGAACAAGAACAACAACAACAACAACAACAACAACAACAACAAAAGAAAAAAAAAAGGGTGCCGGTGAATAGTAACCGGTGAACAGTAGTGCCGTGAACAGTAACGGCGTGAAAAGTGACGGTGAACGGGTCATTATTTGTCGAGTTGGATTGTTGGTGTTAAGGTTCGGATCGAGATTATCGGGTGCGGACTCTCTTTATTCGAATAACATTGAGTTTGAAAGCTTCAAATTTATGGTCTAATTCTTTCTTCTCCTTCATTTAATTCTTACGTGATTGTGATTGCGTGTGATTCGATACCGTGGTTTGTTTGTTGATGTGAACTGTTGGTGACATTTGGGTGTGTGATGTGCTAAGCATGATTGGTGAATTTTTGTTATTCTCGATTGGTGGATTGAAATGGGTTAATCACGTGGTTGAGAATGAATTAAGGTGGGGATTAAAAATGGAGAAAAATGAATATTGATTAATTTTGATGTATTGATAATGATGAACATGATAGAATTGTGATACGTTGAACTTGGTAGGCAAACATAGGCCGGGTAGGCAAATTTAGGAATAACGATTTGTTGGAGTGTTTGAATATGTGCGTGAATGGTACTTTCTACTTTATTGCATGAAAAGTTTAAATTGTACTCATTTGGCCGGGGAATTCCCCGAAGGATTTGTATTGATTTATCCGGGGAATGCCCCGAAGTAGCATGTACGCAAAGGAGGCTCATGATCAAGGCCCAGAACGTCGGGTGGAGTTTAGTTTAGGATTAGTTTAGAATAGAATAGGTTTTATATTTCAGCACCTCTTTTATTTTGGATTGTATAATTTGGACTGAACATTATTTTGGTTTGTTTTGAATTTTGTGTGATTTGTTTGTTTGCTTGTTTTGTGTGTTTATGTGGTTTGTACATTTGTAATGTCAAATTAGCCGATACGTTCCACCAAGCGACCGTGGTTGAACCACGGGATCGAGGGGTGCCTAACACCTTCCCCTCGGTCAACAGAATTCCTTAGCCGGAATCTCTGCTCGTGGATCAGTTTTTAGAGTCAAACCATTTCAAAAAGGATTTTCCAAAGGTGACTTGGCACACCGTATTATGCCAAGTGGTGTCTCTGAATAAGAAAAAAAATGTAAATAATCCTTTTTTTTCAAAAAAAAATTTTCTTTTTTGTCACCTTAATAATAAAACCCTTTCGAACCATAAAATTAATTCTTTTGGAGTACGAAAAAGGGGTGTGACATCCCTACGTGCTAAATGTTGTATCTTTGAGGGTAATGGGGTCATTTGACGGACTGATTTGGTGAAAACATGTGTTAGAAGTAAGGTGCGTAGGCAAGAACTGTTGAAAAAATAGAGAAAAAAAGTGAAGTGAGTCAAAAAGAAGAAAAAAAGAGGGTGCCGTAGCTTTTAGTGTTCTTTATGGCTTTTGTTCTTCACAATCTGAAAAAAAAAAGATTTTTACCTTTTGCACTCGTTTCTCAAAAACGAAAATACGAAAAGATTTTTTCTTCGTAGTTGTTGGTGTCATTTTTAGCTGAAGTGTCTAATTAAAAAAAAAAAAGATTTTATTCGTTTGTCTTTGGTTGTGTCTCTTAAGTTAGGGTCAATCTGTTAGTTAATCGTTAATTGTCCAATCTGGATGAACTACGCGTACCTGATTCCCGTCCCTTGGGGCGGGATACGTAGGCAACCCTCGGTGGGTCCGGTAATTTTAATTTTCATTTTTTGGCCTTTGTCTTAGTCTTTGCCTGGGTTTTCCTTCTCGTAATCTAGTGTTGTCAATTAATTCTTGCCAAGTAGGCTGATTTCATTTGGCGGTACTGTTCGGTGAATTTGAGTTATAGTTCGGTCTGTCCCTCTATGTCACACGATATCTTTTCTAAGATAAAATCCCGAGGGTCGGGAATTCCTTGTCTTGTTTTGAATTTTTGAGTTGTAAGTTTGGCTTGTCATTAAAGGATGAAGCCTACAGGGTCTAGAGTCTTGATGGTTTCCAAAGTGCCCAAAAAGTTAATAAAGTGGTGGAGCACGTTCAACTACGCTGACCAGCAAGAGCTATTTAAGATATTAGGTAATCTTACAGAACTTCTGCATTCCCACCCCGTCCATACCTAATAGATGCTGTGCTGACCTTTTGGGATCCTAGTAATTTGGTGTTTAGGTTCGAAAAGTGTGAAATGACGCCTACGTTGGTAGAATTATCTGGTCTGCTTCATTTGCCTTATATTGACAAAAGTATGTTCCGAACTCGGAATCACTCGAGCAATAGGTTTCTACAAGGGTGTGGTTTGAAGAGTAATAACAGACATTTGGGTTGTCTGAATCAATCATGGATTTCTTTAGACTTTCTATTCGCTAGATTTGGGTCCTCGGAAGGTTTTGATTGCTTTTGGGATGAATTTCATATGACTAAGGAGAAGTGGGAGAGAAGGCATCTTGAAGTCTTCACCCTTGCTTTGTTAGGTATTTTAGTGTTTCCACTAGAAGAAAGACGTATTAATACCCATTTGCAATCTGTGGTGATGGCTCTATTTCATAAGGATCAAAATGACAAGGGCATTATTCAAAAGGGGAAAGTCGTTGATCAAAAGGGCAGGTTCAGTCTCATACCCATAATCTTAACAAAAATATATAAGGCTTTAACCGAAGTGAAGGAGGGGATAAGATTTTTTTAGGGCAGTAACCTGATATTGCAGTTATGGATGATGAAGCATATGCATTCCCCTTCTTTAGTTAGACTAGACATGGTTGATCGTTGTATTCCCAATCGAGTGAAAGCCATGGACTTCAAGTTGCGTTTGGATAAATTCTCACTACCCGTGGGAGTCGACGCTTGGATTGAATTTCTTGAGTTAAGAACCGGGGATAACATTTTGTGGACTTATCTGTGGCTTCGACCAAAGATATTCTTGTTGGGTTGTCAGACGCAGCTCCTTTTAGTTATGTTAGGGCTCAATTGCACTAGACCATACAGTCCTTCTAGGGTAATGCGCCAGTTGGATAGGCTGCAGGACGTGCCACCAGCAGTGGATCTTCTGAAAGATGTTGAGTACTTCAAGGACCAAGCCTTAGGTGAGAGAAAGTACGAGCAGTTTTGGAAGCATGCAACAAATCTAGGTGTGGACACACTCAAAGAAAGTTTGGATAATCCAGGGTACACTCAGGGATATGGGGTCTGGCTTCAATCTATCTCTCGGGGTATCAGTCAACCCTTACCAGCACAGCTTAGAGGGAGAATACAGGAAGAATGCATAGTTGAAGACCATCAGGATGAAAGTGCGGGGTCCAAAGTGGAGACACTGAGAGTTCAGTTAGCAGATTTGTTCAAGATTGTAGAAAGGTGTCAGAACAATCTTTCTAATTGCACTCCTCATGAGGCAGGAATACGGGCCCAAAGCTTCCTCCCCAATATCAGGGTGTCTTTGCAGGACATGCTGCAAAGTTTGAATGGGAGAAAGAGAACTTCACAGGCAGGTCCATCTCAGCCAGGGTCATCACGCAGAGCACCAGTCTGAAAGAGCATTTCTTATCTTTATTCAATTTGAGTCTTTTATGTTTCTGTCATTGTAGGGTGGCGTCAGTTTTAAGTCGGAGTTAAGTTGTTTTTGGTATTAGGGTCTTTATCAGTAATTTCACGTATGTCGTCTTAGGGGTCTAGAATATTATTTTGTATTTGTTGTTTAGTTTTTAAAGCGGTCCTAAATTCGTTGCATGTTTTGTTTCTTTCTTTCATCAAAATGTTATTAGGTTACGCCTTTCTTTTGTTTGTTTGTTTTCATTTTCGCGAAAAAAAAAACTTCATTTATGTAATGTTTATGCATATGCTTCCCGAACTACGCAAGATCTGATTCATGTACAACATGATACGTAGGCAACCTACTTTGGGGTTCGATCTACGCATTTTGTTTCGTTTGTTTTTCATTATTTTTCCTCTTTTAAAAAAAAGCAAAAGACATACAGAATGATAAAACGAAAGTAGATAGCGAAAAAAAAATAATGAGGCAAGAAAGGGAAAGAACAGAGACTGAAAAAAAAAGGGAAAAGGGAAATGAGGGCGAAAGAAAAGAGGTGTGTTTGGAGGAAAGAAGCAAATAGGTGTAGATAAAAATCGGGATGATGTTAAAATAACCTCGCTATCCTCAAAAGCTGGTAGAAATGAACATGAATTTAGGACTATTTTACCAATGTGATTCCCATACTTGTTGTGTGCCCTAATCCTAATGGATGTCATCTTTGATGAGCATGTTCTTTCAGATAACAGTGGTAGGTTCGCAGCACTCTGGCTAGTCACCCATACTTCACTAGATCAAAAGCAAAGCTCGCCATGGCTAGCAGGGAGATTGAAAATTCTCTCATTGACCCGGATCAGGATCACAGGGAAGAAAGTTCAGAACACAATGATGAGGTAGTAAGGCTCAGGGAACAATTGATAGATTTGCACCGGGCATGGGCCAGCGGAATGCCTCCCCCTCCGCTCCCTGAAGGTCTTGGGAATATCTCTAATTGCCCACCGCTCTCTCAGGCGCAATTCTCTACTCCTACTGAGTCACTTGAGCACGCGCCAGGATTCACTCCGCGACATTATTATCCTGGCGGTTCAGGTGTGCCCTTGGTAGCTCCCCAATCAAGACCCGTTTCTCAGCCGGCGCCACCGATCACACCGGTATTTGTGGCTCCACCAGCACCTGAAGCTCCCACATATGTTGTGCGTCCTATAATGGGTCTTCCTCGGTCTGCCAGTGAGCCAGTATTGAAGGTTCCAGATAGTCAGTATTATTCCCCGGAGCCTACTTTGAGAATGAATGAACCGTATGGGTACACTCAGCTACCTGCATTTCCATTTGATACGAAGAAACCTGTCACAACAGAGGAACAGGAAGTCATAGCACGGAAGTTGAAAAGTTTAGAACAGGCCATGAGGAATTTGTAGGGAATCGGAGGTTATAAGAGTGTTTTCTATAAAGATCTTTGCATATTCCCAGACATCAACCTTCCCCTCGGTTTTAAAATGCCCAAGTTCGAGAAGTATGCAGGGAACGGTGATCCCGTGGCACATTTGAGACGTTATTGCAACCAATTGAGGGTTGCAGGAGGAAGGGAAGAGCTGCTCACGGCTTTCTTTGGAGAGAGTTTTTCTGATCTGGCTTCAGAATGGTTTATCGATCAAGATATCGACAAGTGGAATAGCTGGGATGACTTAGCTTCTGAGTACGTGCAACATTTTCAGTATAACATCGACCTGATTCCGGACGAAAAATCCTTGGTCAACATGAAGAAGAAAAACACTGAAGGTTTTAGAGAATAAGCAAGAAGGTGGCGTGAACAGGCCTCCAGGGTAAAGCCTCCAATGAAAGAAAGTAAGTTGGTAGAGGTTTTCATTCAGGCACAGGATGAGACCTATTTTTAACATTTACTTCCGACAATGGGAAAGTCTTTTATTGAAGTCCTCAAAATGGGGGAGATGATAGAGGACGAAATCAAGACCGGCCGATCCTATCCCAAAAGACCTGGCGCATTCGGAGGTAAAAAGAAGAAAGAGGATGTGGCGACTATCGTAGCTGGCACCCATTCCTATCCCAAAAGACCACCTCGCCCCTATCCCCAATCCCAAGCCCAAGTCTATGCCCAAGCTCCATATATTCCTCCCCACCATTACTACCCTCTACAAAATCCTTTACATTCCATTCCACCACCCCCATACCCAGTATATAGCGCACAACCATATGCCCAAACCCCTTCTTACTTGCAATGGCGCATGCAAGCTCCACAAAATCGCCCATCCGCTCTACCGAATTACCAAAACCCCTCCAGAACCGGTTTTCAACCTAGGCCCGAGTATAATAAAGAGAAGGCAGTCAAAAATCAATTCACACCTCTTGGGGATTCATATGCTAGCTTGTTTGATAGGTTGAGAAAGTTGAAGGTCTTAAACCCAATTCAAGGAAGACTTTCGAATCCACCGCCGGGGAATCTCGATTATTTTTTAAGGTGTGCGTACTATTCTGACATGCCAGGCCATGATATCGAGAAATGTTGGCATTTAAAGAGAGTTGTCCAAGATTTAATTGACACAAATATGATGCTGGTCCAGGCCCCGGAGGGTCCAAACATTAACCAGAATTCGCTGCCAACCCCTGCTGAAACCAATATATTAGAATTGATATATGATTGGAAAGAGTCTTCAAGGTGTTATAAGCCTATTGTCAAGATACAGACCATTGAGAAGACAACGGTGAATGTAGCAGAGTCTTTGAAAGTAATGTCATTGAGCCAGGAAGGAATGAGAGAAGATAAAGCCCAAGAAAGCACAAAGAAACCCCTGATCACAGTACAAGGTGCCAGAAGGTATGTTGATTTAAGCAGGATAAACCTAAGTTGACAGTGGTAGGAGCTCTGAGTCAGCCCATCTTGACAGTGAAAGGTGCACTGGCAGTGCCTATTATCCTCAAACCGGTGACCCAACCCTCAATAGTTGATACAAAAAGGGTTCCCTGGAATTATGGGTAGACTGTGATGACCTATCATGGGAAGGAAGTAGTGGAAGATATAGATGAGGTAGGGGGTGTGACTCGGCCAGGGAGATGCTTCGTGCCTGAAAGATTAAGAAAGTCCAAGCCAATGGTGAGTGGACCGTCATCTATCAAAAAGCCTATCACCGAAGAAGAAGCCAAAGAATTTTTGAAAAAGATGAAATTGCCGGAGTATTCAATAATAGACCAGTTGAAGAAAACCCCTGCTCAAATTTCCCTCTTATCTTTGTTGTTGCACTCCAAGGAGAATCGTGATATTTTAGTAAAGGTATTAAATGAAGCATATGTTCCTAGGGAGATTATAGTAAATCAGCTTGAGAAAATGGTTGGAAAAATCTTTGAGGTGAATCGGATCAGCTTTTCTGACGATGAATTGCCTACAGCTTTACATTACAGTGAAGTGCGAAGAGTTCTACGTCACTCATGTCATGATTGACAGATGTTCAGGTGCAAATATCTGCCCTATTTCTACTTTGCACAAGTTGAATATTGGTGCTGAGAGGATCAGGCCCAACAATGTATGTGTCAGGTCTTTCGATGGTGCAAAATCAAACTCCATTGGCGAAATAGAACTAATGTTGACCATAGGTCCTGTTGAGTTTGCCATAGAGTTTCACGTATTGAATATAGACTCCTTTTACAATCTGTTGTTGGGAAGGTCGTGGATCCACAAGGCTTAGGCGATTGTATCTACAATGCACCAAATGATTAAGTTTGAGCATGATAGGTAAGAAGTGGTTATTCACGGTGAAGGAGATTTGTCCGCCGGCGAAGAGTCTCCCTTGTCTCTTATTGAAGCAAATAACGTAGATGATACATTTGTCTATCAAATTTTTGATACAGTGCCAGTGAATCGTATCCTTGAATGGCAGGTTATACCGAGACTGCAATTGTCTTCCGCTTCTATCATGATGGTGAGTGAACTTTGGAAATATGGATTTGAGCCAGGAAAGGGTTTGGGAGCGTCTCTGCACGGTATATTCGTCCCATATGTCTGAGTGAGAATGTGGGCACGTTTGGTCTGGGATTTAAGCCTACGGCTGAAGATCTGAAGAAAGCCAAGGGAAGGAAAAAGGAAACATGGTCACTCCCTCGCCCAATGCCACTACTCAGTGAATCATTTGTTAAGAGCGGTGTCGCGAAGCATGTGGAATTTTTAGTTGAATTGGTTGATGACTGCCAAAACCTTTTTATTGAAGTTGATATGGTCGGAGATGGAGAAGGTACCAGTAAGGCAGACGTGCAATTCATAAGTCCAGTTGTCCTGCTCAATAATTGGGAAGTCACTCCTCTCCCCGTCAGGAGGGAGTTTTGGTAGTTTATTTTGTTTTTTTTTTGTTTATCCGAGTTATTTCAGGGTTGTAATTTGGATTTTAGTTTGTTTATTATATGTTGGCATCTATTTTTAAACCCTTCTATCTTTTTATTTAATGAAATGCAATGTCCCTTTTGATTTGTGTCTAATATATTTTGTTTTTCTTTTTTTTATATACAGTTCTCTTTATGTTGATTCTAATGACATGACATGCATGCGAAATTTTCAACCTGATCTTAAAATCCAAACTAATCAAGATGTAATGAAGTAGGATGGGGAATATGATGAAGAAGAAGCACTAGAAGAAATAAGCAAAGAGTTGGAACAGTTCGAAGACAAACCGAATCCTAATTTGAATGAGACTGAGCCAATAAATCTAGGGGAGCAAGAAGATATTAGGGAAACTAAAATCAGTGTACATGCTTTGCCACAGCTAAAAGATGGAATGATTCAAGCATTAATTGATTATAAGGATGTTTTTGCATGGTCTTATGATGATATGCCTGGTTTAAGCACTGAATTAGTGGCTCACAAATTGCCAACTGATCTCGCGTTCCCTTCTGTCAAACAGAAGTTGAGGAAGTTTAAAACTGATGTAAGTATTAAAATCAAAGAGGAAATCATGAAACAACTTGAAGCCAAAGTAATTCGAGTGACTCGTTATCCCATGTGGTTATCCAATATTTTTCCCGTACCAAAGAAAGATGGCAAAATTTGAGTCTGTGTTGATTACCGTGATTTGAACAGAGCAAGTCCGAAAGATAATTTTCCACTGCCCAACATCTATATTTTGTTAGACAACTGTGCTAAACACGAGGTTACCTCTTTTATGGATTGCTATGCCGGATATCACCAGATCATTATGGATGATGAAGACGCGGAGAAGATATCTTTTATCACACCATGGGGGACCTATTGTTATCGAGTGATGCCGTTCAGTTTGAAGAATGCTAGAGCAACATACATGAGAGCCATGACCACAATGTTTCATGATATGATGCATAAGGAGATTGAGATATACATGGATGATATGATTATTAAGTCAAAAAGTCGGGCCGACCATGTTAAAGATTTAACAAAGTTCTTTGAAAGGCTTCGCAGGTATAATATCAAACTCAACCCGGCAAAATATGTATTTGGAGTTCCGTCTGGAAAGCTGTTGGGGTTTGTGGTCAGCCGTCGGGGGATTAAATTAGATCCCTCGAAAATCAAAGCCATTCAGGATTTCCCCCGCCCAAGAATAGGACGGAGGTGATGAGTTTTCTTGGTAGACTTAAATAAATTAGAAGGTTTGTTTCTCAACTCACAACCACTACTGAGCCCATATTAAAGTTGCTGAAAAAGAGTGTTGCGATAAAATGGACTAAAGAATGTCAGGAAGCGTTCGACCGAATCAAAAGATATTTGTAAAATCCGCCCGTGCTGGTACCCCCGGAGCTTAGTAGGCCTTTGATCTTATATTTATCAGTCATGGAAAATTCTTTCGGTTGTGTCCTGGGTCAACATGATGTCATAGGCAAAAAGGAGCAGGCTATTTATTATCTTAGCAAGAATTTCACTGCATATGAGGCCAGGTATACTATTCTTGAAAGGACGTGTTGTGCCCTAACTTGGGTAGCACAAAAGTTGAAGCATTATCTCTCATCCTATACTACTTATCTCATCTCCCGCATGGATCCTTTGAAGTATATCTTTCAGAAGCCTATGCTGACAGGTCGATTGGCAAAGTGGCAAATACTTCTTACCGAGTTTGACATTGTATATGTGACTCGAACCTCCATGAAATCCCAAGCCTTGGCAGATCATCTTGCTGAGAATCCCATCGATGAAGAGTACGAGCCATTAAAGACATATTTTCCTGACGAAGAAGTGTCGTGTGTCGATGAAGTCGTTATAGATGCTGATCCAGGTTGGAAGTTGTTCTTCGATGGAGCTGTCAATATGAAAGGAGTCGAAATAGGTGCGGTTCGTATCTCTGAATCGGGACAACATTTCCCGGTAACAGCACAACTTCGATTCTACTGTACTAACAATATGGCAGAGTATGAAGCCTGTATTCTTGGTTTGAGGTTAGCTGTTGATATGGGAGTCCAGGAATTATTGGTGTTGGGGGATTCGAATTTGCTCGTCCATCAAATTCAAGGTGATTGGGAGACGCGAGATTTGAAGATCATCCCGTATCGACAATGCTTACAGAAGTTATGCCAACGGTTTGTGTTAGTAAAATTTAGGCATATTCCAAGGATTCATAATGAAATTGCTGATGCTTTAGCCACTCTGTCTTCAATGCTCCAACATCCTGATAAAGCTTACATCGATCCAGTACATATACAGAGTCGTGATCAGCATGCTTACTGTAATGCGGTTGAAGAAGAGCTCGATGGAGAACCCTGGTTCTTGGATATCACGCGATACATTCAGTCAGGAGAATACCCAGCATATGCTACCAATGATCAAAAGAGGACTATTAGGCATTTGGCTAGTGGATTTTTCTTAAATGGGGGAATCTTATATAAGAGAACCCCAGATCTGGGACTTTTGAGGTGTGTAGATGCAAGAGAAACCTCGGCAATCATGGTTGAAATACACTCTGGAGTATGCGGGTTGCATATGAACGGTCATGTCTTGTCAAAGAAGATTCTTCGAGCAGGTTATTACTGGCTTACTCTGGAGAGGGATTCTATTCAATTTATTCGAAAGTGTCATCAATGTCAGGTACACGGTGATCTGATACGTTCTCCTCCTGTTGAGTTGCATGCAATAGACGCTCCATGGCCGTTCGTGTCTTGGGGAATAGATGTGATTGGACCGATTGAAATGAAGGCATCAAATGGACATAGATTTATTTTGGTAGCCATTGACTACTTCACAAAGTCGGTAGAAGCATTAACTTTCAAGTCAGTGACAAAGAAGGCTGTGGTAGATTTTGTTCATGCCAACATCATTTGTATGTTTTGAATTCCTAAGATGATTATTACAGACAGTGCTGCCAATCTCAATAGTCATTTGATTCAAGAAGTGTGTCAATAGTTTAAGATCACACATTGAAATTCTACTCCATATCGCCCAAAGGCCAATGGTGTTGTAGAAGCCTCCAATAAGAATATAAAAAAAATACTGCGAAAAATGGTACAAGAGTCTAGACAGTGGCATGAAAAGTTGTCGTTTGCATTGCTAGGTTATCGCACCATTGTTCTCACTTCAACAGGGGCAACTCCATATTTATTGGTGTATGGGACAGAAGCAGTCATCCCTGCAGAATTTGAAATTCCCTCTCTTTCAGTCATTGTAGAAGCAGAGATTGATGATGACGAATGGGTCAAAACCCGACTGGAACATTTGAGTTTGATTGAGGAAAAAAGGCTAACGCCTGTGTGTCATGGCCAGTTGTATCAGAGGAGGATGGATCGAGCGTATAACAAAAAGGTTCGTCCCAGGAATTTTGAAGTTGGTCAGTTGGTATTGAGATGTATCCTTCCTCACCAGGTTGAAGCGAAAGGCAAGTTCTCCCCTAACTGGCAAGGTCCCTTCGTTGTGAAGAAAGTGTTTCCCAATGGAGCCTTATATTTGACAGATATTGAAGGCAAAATGGCAGAAATGGCTATCAATGCTGATGCGGTCAAAAGATATTATGTATTATATTTGATCCTTTATTGATTTTATTGCATGTTTTGTACTTGCATTTTTTAAGATTGATATGATGAAGGCATTTTATTTTTCTATCCAAACATTGTGTCATCCTTTGTTTACCCGTTTGATCTTTATTTTATTTTTTCTTTCATATCCCTCTTTTGGAATCAAAATAGAGTCAAAGATAAATGTCAAGAAAATAGGAATAAAAGAAAGAGTTCGAAAATAAATGAAAAAAAAATCAAATCAAAACAAAGAACAAGATGACGGAACTACGTGCGACCTAATTCTCCTCTCTTGGGAGTGAGATACGTAGGCTACCCTATTCAGGGCTTGGTCTAACTAAATAAAGATTTTAGAGTCACCCAGTCAACAAAAACTAGGGCATGAGTTAATGTGTTATTTGAGTCGATTCCAAAAGTTGTAAGTCCTACCCCCACTTCAAGTGTCGTTTGAGCCTCTTGCCATCCTTTTCTAACCTTATCCGAAAGCCAAGTTACAACCAAAGAATGTCCTTCAGATCAATTTTTGATAATGTTAAGGCTAAGCATGCAATGGATATGATGATACATTGTGAGGTACCACTTGTCTCCCTCAGCATAAGAAATAAGGAAAGAAATACAAAATGAGAGGTTCTTATTGGTGAAACCCCCACAGGCATCATAAGGCGATGGTGAGTTGAGAGAAATGAAAATGAGAGATTCTTATTGGTTAAAACCCTCGCAGACACCATAAGGCGATTGTGAGTGGAGAGAAATAAAAATGAGAGAGTCTTATAGGTGAAAACCCTCACGGGCACCGTAAGGCGATGGCGAGTTCAAGAGAAAAGTGAAAAGTGAAAAGAAAGAGATTTGTTGGCGAAAGTCTTTTAAGATGTCATCAATTGAATGTGATGTATGAGTCCAATGGATTTGAAGAAGCGGCTCAGCGGCAAAGGCACGAACTCAACAACAAATGGGAAGTTTGGATAGGAAGATCAGGCAGCTTAATCCAATATGCATGTCATACTCATTAGAGTTGGTTGCCGTATTCAGATAAGTTTTCTTTTTGAATAAGGGACATTGCCCTTTTCATTCATTTACATATTCATGTTTTTTGTCTTTTTATGTCATTTATCAAAATAAAAGTCACCATCATTTCTTTACATTTTAAGTCAAGTCGGTTTCAAAACAAGCGAGAAAGGATTTAAAAATTCAATACCAGTCTTTCCAATTATATGAGGAAAAGCCAAGGACCAGCACATGAAACAAATATGATCGTAATTCAACACGAAGCAAAGGAAGACTATCAACCAATAGGCTGTTGGATTCATGGAAGCATTCAGATTTGGAAAAGGGTGCACCTCAGAGGCATGGTAAAATGGAAACCCATTGTTCGAGTCATAAATCATTTCCCTCAATCTGAATCTGGGTCAATGATACCACAAGAAAGGGAAAGTGTCAACGATTTGGAACAAAGATAAAAGGAACGGGTGCTGGGGCAGATACCTGAGAAGCCAAGTGCTGCAAGTCACCACTAAGTTTTTAACTGACAAATTTTCTTTGTTGAAATAGGGGCAAATTCACTTCACTTAATTAAGCTACCATTGGAAAAACACATCCAAGAGGATTTTACTTTATGTTCAGGACCCTCCTGAAGAATGAGAATTTACTTTCAGTTCAGGACCCTCCTGAAAAATGGGACTTTACCTTCTGTTCAGGACCCACATGAAAAATGGGATTTTACTTTATGTTCAGGACCCTTCTGAAGAATGGGAATTTACTTTCTGTACAGGACCCTCCTGAAGAATGGGAATTTACTTTCAGTTCAGGACCCTTCTGAAAAATGGAATTTTACCTTCAGTTCAGGACCCTCCTGAAAAATGGGATTTTACTTTCTGTTCAGGACCCTTCTGAAGAATTGGAATTTACTTTCAGTTCAGGACCCTCCTGAAAAATGGGATTTTACTTTATGTTCAGGACCCTCCTGAAAAATGGGATTTTACTTTCTGTTCAGGACCCTCCTGAAAAATGGGAATTTACTTTCAGTTCAGGACCCTCCTGAAAAATAGGATTTTACTTTCTGTTCAGGACCCTCCTGAAGAATGGGAATTTACTTTCAGTTCAGGACCCTCCTGAAAAATGGGACTTTACCTTCTGTTCAGGACCTTCCTGAAAAATGGGATTTTTCTTTCTGTTCAGGACCCTCCTGAAGAATGGGATTTTACTTTCAGCTCAGGACCCTCCTGAAGAATGGGAATTTACTTTCTGTTCAGGACCCTCCTAAAAAATGGAATTTTACCTTCAGTTCAGGACCCTCCTGAAAAATGGGATTTTACTTTCTGTTCAGGACCCTCCTGAAGAATGGGAATTTACTTTCAGTTCAGGACCCTCTTGAAAAATAGGATTTTACTTTATGTTCAGGACCCTCCTGAAAAATGGGATTTTACTTTCTGATCAGGACCCTCCTGAAAAATGAGCTTTTACTTTCTGTTTAGGACCCTCCTGAAAAATGGGATTTTACTTTATGTTCAGGACCCTCCTGAAAAATGGGATTTTACTTTCTGTTCAGGACTCTCCTTAAAAATGGGATTTTACTCTCTGTTCAGGACCCTCCTGAAAAATGGGATTTTACATTATGTTCAGGACCCTCCTGAAAAATAGGATTTTACTTTATGTTCAGGACTCTCCTGAAAAATGAGATTTTACTTTATGTTCAGGACCCTCCTGAAAAATGAGATTTTACTTTCTGTTCAGGACCCTCCTGAAAAATGAGATTTTACTTTCTGTTCAGGACCCTCCTGAAAAATGGGAGTTTACTTTCTGTTCAGGACCCTCCTTTAAAAATGGCATTTTACTTTCTGTTCAGAACCCTCCTGAAAAATAGGACTTTACTTTATGTTCAGGACCCTCCTGAAAAATGGGAGTTACTTTCTATTCAGGACCCTCCTGAAAAATGAGATTTTACTTTCTGTTCAGGATTCTTTTGAAAAATGAGATTTTACTTTCTGTTCGGGTTCCTCCTGAAAAATGGGACCACGCTTGCAAAAATGAAATACTGCCTTATGATAATCCTTGTGTGGGAAATTCGAGCAATATTTGTAAGGAGACGCACTTCCTTATTTGGTAAATCCAGAAACATTTCTGAGGAAACACACTTTCTTGTTTGGTAATTCAAACGGTATTTGTAAGGAGATGCACTTCCTTGTGTGGGAAATTCAAGAAAACATTTGTAAGGAGATGCACTTCCTTGTATGATAATTCAAGCAACATTTGTAAGGAGACGCACTTCCTTGTTTGGTAATTCGATTGGCACTCGTAAGGAGACGCACTTCCTTGTTCGGGTAATTCCAGCAAACATTTGTAAGGAGATGCACTTCCTTGTTTGACAATTCAAGCAATATTTGTAAGAAGACACACTTTCTTATTTTGGTAATTCAAGCAACATTTGTAAGGAGACGCACTTCCTTGTTGGATAATTCAAGTGACATTTGTAAGGAGATGCACTTCCTTGTTTGGGTAATTCAAACGACATTTGATAAGGAGACGCACTTCCTTGTTTGGGTTAATTTAAGAAACATTTGTAAGGAGACGCACTTCCTGGTTTGGGCAATTCAAGAAACATTTGTAAGGAGACGCACTTCCTTGTTTGAGTAATTCAAGAGGCATTGGTAAGGAAATGCACTTCCTTATTTTGATAATTCAAGCAGCATTGGTGATGCACTTTCTAACTTAAGTCTTGATTCCTAGAAGAAGCACTTTCTAGTCGAGTTATTGCACTTAATCCTTAGGAGACACACTTCCTTGCTAGTTTTCATTTTTCAGGTGACACACTTTTAACTTAAACTTGTATCTCTAGAAGACGCACTTTCTAGTTAGAATCCCTCACTTTAATTCTTAGGAGATGCACTTCCTAGTCTTGGTTATTTAATTTTACTCTTAAGAGATGCATTTCTTAGTCAGAGTCTTGATTCATCATTGCAACATACAAGTAGGTATGATGTGACTTTTCCAAAAGTCTTCTGATGATAAACTACGGAAAAAATTCAATTTCTGTTTTTAAAACTTTACTTTTTTGGCAAATAAACGGAATTTCTCTTTATAATAATCTTTGTTTGGGATAATTTTTCTTTTAGTTTTGATGTGATTTCAGGAGTCCGCCTGAAGAACAGGGTGAATAAATGGAAAATCAAACAACAAAGTGAATAAATGAAAAGTCAAGCAACAAGGTGAAGAAGTTGAAAATAAAGCAACAAGGTGAAAAGTTGAAAGTTAACAGATTGGAAAATAGCAAGTCAGGAGCCCGCCTGAAGAATAGGGTGAGGAAATTGCAAGTCAGGAGCCCGCCTGAAGAACAGGGTGATGAAATGTCAAGTCAACAGCCCACCTGAAGCACAGGGCGAATAAATGGAGAGTTAAGCAATGAGGTGAAACAATTGAAAGCCAAACAACAAGTTGAGGTAATTGAAAGTCAGGAGCCCGCCTGAAGAATAGGGTGATGAAACTCAAGTCAAAAGTTCAGAAGAAGCTGCATAGCTAGGATTTTGTAATTTCGTTTATGTTTTTAAATTCTAATTTTCATTTTTGATGTAATGACAGAGCCGCGGACCGGAGCCTCGATGGAACCTCACTCGACTCTCCAACTCGGTTGCCATTCTTCCTTCTGTTTCTTCCTTTGAATAATGATCGGGACAAAATTCTGTCTTGTTGTCTACTTCTTTGTATGAAAACACTATGTGTTTACATTCAAAGGGGACATGATGTAGACACCTAATTTCGTCCCTCCCCAATATTATTTTTACCCATTTTTACCTTATCCTACCGTGCACCCTCATCCATGTTATTATGTCCCCAAAAATATACAAAAAATAACACCCCTTAACAAATTTCCTAACAAATTATTATTTTTGTTTTAATCCTATCCTAACAACCTCTCCAATTAAAAGTGGATACATCACCACCCCACCCCATACCCTACCTCTACCTCACCTACCCTAACTACACATATGATCCCCCCCCTCCTTTTTCTTGTACACAAAGAAAGAATATATGGGGGACTGATGATAGGCGAATTTACACGCCTATAGTGCTATATTTTACCCATATTTTAGCCATGTTTTGAGGACAAATTATATAATTCATGCACTTTTAGTCCTTTTTCCTGTAAGTGAGCTAACAAACATGATTAGCAAGTTTTCAGGTATAAATGATGCAGAATTCAGCATTTTATGGATAACTTGACGCCAAAGAAAGCTTCACGAAAGGATGAAACCAAATCTTGGATGCCAAGGACCAAAAGTGGCGCATGGAAAATCTGTCCCGGGCAAAAACAACAATTCTGAAGACTTTGGGGACTAGCAGTAACTTATTAGGATTAGGATAATGATACCTTAACCTAGTAGGATGGGTTAAGTAATTCATTAGCTTAGTAGGAATAGGACATGGGTATTATAA
Organism: Capsicum pubescens; assembly: GCA_030864215.1. Classification (NCBI taxonomy): domain Eukaryota; kingdom Viridiplantae; phylum Streptophyta; class Magnoliopsida; order Solanales; family Solanaceae; genus Capsicum; species Capsicum pubescens. Next base: position 295,119,278 of record CM061549.1, read on the forward strand.
ATACCCTATTTTGCTAGAGATTTTAATACTGGGAATTACAATTCTAATTCTACTTTTCAATTCTTATTCTACTTCCGCAAGACCTTTTCTATTAATTCTACTTTTTATTCTTCTTCTATTCATCTAATCAATTCTTAATTTCCGCAACAAGAGAAACGTTACTTTGCAAGGAATTCACGCCTAACGCCTACCACACTTTGCTACACGAAATATTTATTGTGGTATGATAACAATGTCTATTGTGATTTCCCTCGCACTCATGGGTAACTAAACTTCTCTGTTGGGGTTATGGAAGCCATATGAGATACTATCTATTGCTATGAGTTTGTGAATTCGTGACACGAATATTGCTTATATCATTATTCTCTTCATCTTAATCTAAATTCTTTGTGGTTGCAAACGCATAGAATACGCCAGTATAGCATTAAGTTGTTCGAAAGAAAGGTTATATGTCTGGAAAAGAGATAATGTCAAGGTAATAGGGCACCAACCCCTGTTAAAAAGTTAGTGCCGTATCTGGATTAACCTCTTGGAGAATTTGTACTGCTAGATACGCTTTAAGCTCGAAAGAGTTAAAGTGAAATAGTCCTTGTTTAGGTCGAAAGACGCTTGGATTTACCATCGAATACAATTCTCTATAAGCACACGTATGTCTGAATTCCGCACAACTCATAGCCAATAGAGACGTACAACTCATAAGGTGGACATAACCCCAACTTCTCAATTCTCATTGTTTTACATCCTACTAAACATTCTTTCTTTTTGCTTTGCTATTTTCCGTTTTTACTTTAATAGTTTGGTTACATTACTTGCACAACAAAACTCCCCTCTTTTTACGAGACTTGCACTAAAAGTCTAGTAATATTTGCTTACTTGTTGACCAAGCTATTCCCTGTGGGATCGATACCCAACCCAGTTGGGTTCTATATTTGACAAACGACCGCTTTACACTCCGACGAGAGCTGTAGATTGAGCGTTATCAAAAATTGGCGCCGTTGCCGGGGAATACGAGTGTCAATTAAGTTCGTAATAATTACTAGACCCTTTGGTCAAAGATTCTCGTACTTTTACTTTTAGTTTTTGTTTTTGTTTACTGCAGGTTTTTATTCAGTGCATGCCCCATACCCGAAGTACTGGTCAACCGTTATTACCTATCAATCCTGAACCACAACGTATTCGCAGAATGGAGGCACAACACGTAATTGAAAGGATGGCTGCTCAACAGGAACAGGCGAGACTAGCTGCGCTAGCCGCCGCTCAAGTGCATCAACAGAATATTGATAACCCTGGGCGAGCAACAAATCCTGACGATGAAGATCTAGGTGATGACGAGCTACTAAACCCTAGGCATGCCGCTGAGATCGCAACACCTGCCAACAGAAGAGATCGTCAAGCTAGGTTTAGGCCTGAACGCCAAGCTATGCAGCCAGCTTTCGACGATGATGATGATGATCTTGATGGAGCCGGAGCCACAAGAGCCATTATTCCTCCACCATTGGCACCCGGAGCCAAGTTCAACATCACGAGACCCATGATTCAGTTATTGCAACTCAAGGGATTATTTGGTGGACTAGCAGGCGATGATCCGAATATGCATCTCATCAACTTTATTTCTACATGCACGTCATTTGACAATCCTGGAGTTGGTCAGAATGCAATTCGGTTACGCTTATTTCCATTGTCTCTGTCTGGGGAGGCAACTCTATGGTTGAATGGGCTGACTCCTGATTCTATTACAAATTGGAGGCAATTGAGAGACGCTTTCCTAGAAAGATTCTTTCCGCCATCCAAAAGAGCATAAATGAGAGATGAAATCAGCAACTTTCATCAGCTTCCAACTGAAGCCCTTCATGAAACATGTGAGAGGTTCAAGACGAAGCTAATGAGGTTCCCAAACCATCACATGACTAATGTTCACCTAATGGAGATACTTTACAGAGCCTTGAATTCAATAACTAAACAAGTTGTGGATAATGCGACTGGAGGATCATTTATGGATCTCACCTTTGGTCAGGCAAGCAATATGCTAGATCGTATGAAGAAGCAAAGTAGAGCTTAGCATACCAGGGATTCTGAGGTAGCAAGCCCACTTTATCTATAGGCATGACTGCAGACCAAAGGAGAAGAGAAGAAGAACATAATCAAGATATAGCGCACATGAAGACACAAGTGGATCTTCTTACAAAGCATCTATTATCAGGGAAGACCAAAAAAGTCAAAGCCACTGCGTCAAAAGGAAGAGACGAATCTGATTCGGATGAAGAGGCCAACTACTTGAACAATCAGGGGGGTTTCCAAGGTAATACCCAAGGAAACCAAGGTCGGAACTATTATGATAAATCTGGAAACAAGGACCAAGGTAGTTGGAAGAATAAGAATGACAAAAGTTGTTTGTATGTTCCCCCTGGAAGACATGACACCACCACATCTAGTTCTGGAAATATGGAAGAGATGATGGCTACACTGTTAAAAGGAGTGGAAGCAACCAACGCGGAAGTAACGGAGGTAATAAATGATTTGTCCTCAATGAAGCAATTGGTTGATTCACATTCCACTTCGATCAAGCAAATAGAGAAGCAATTGAGCCAACTTTCAGCAACACTCAATCAAAGAAAGACTGGCACCTTACCTAGCGACACTGTGCAAAACCCAAGGAATGATGGGTCATGCATGGCCATTACTACCCGAAGCGGTAAGGTGCTGGAAACTTCATCAAAAGGCAAGAAAGTGGTTGACGAAGTAGCAGACATTGATGATAAGGAAAAAGGAGAAGCTGTCGTAGAATCCACCCACGACGTCCATGACAGTACACCGAGTATGTTGCATCCTGAAAAGGCTAAAAAATAAAGGCAAGAGGAAAAGAAAGCCGTGGAGAAAACAATTCCATATCCACCACCACCTTTTCCTCAACGATTGAAGAAGGTGGCGGACGATACAAAGTTCAGCAAATTCATGACTATGTTAAAACAGCTGACCAGTAATGTTCCATTGGTGGAGGCACTTGAACAAATGCCTGGGTATGCGAAATTTATGAAGGATCTTTTGACAAAGAAGCGGGCAGTAAACTATGAGCTGGCAGATAATATTCATCATTGCAGTGCAATTGCCACAAGGTCCTTAGTACAGAAGAAGGCAGACCCTGGTGCTTTCACTATTCCTTGCACGGTTGGATCTATGAATTTTGCTAAGGCATTGTGCGATTTGGGAGCTAGAATCAATTTGATGCCACTATCCGTCTACAGAAAGTTGGGGTTGGGCGACCCTACACCAACCAATATGCGGCTCGTGATGGCGGATAGGTCAGTAAAACGACCTGTGGGTATCTTGAATGATGTGTTGGTGAAGGTGTCTACCTTCATTTTTCCTGCAGACTTTGTGATTTTGGATTGCAAGGTGGATTCTGAAGTACCCATAATCTTGGGACGTCCTTTCCTTGCAACGAGAAGTGTTCTTATTGACATGAGAGCTAATGAGCTTTTATTTCGGTTGAAAGACGAAGTGGTCCGCTTTGATATATGCAAAGCAATGAATCAACCCAGCGATATGAATGTGTTCTCTGTAGCTGATGTTCATAATGAGGATAAGAAAGCATTATCTGTAGAGAAACAGCTTACTGTTGAGCCATTGTCTGCTGCGCCACTGAATGTTGAGCATGAGGACGATGAAGATTATGAAGAACTTATGGGTGCTCTAATAGAAATAGAGTCCTATTCCCATACTCCTAAGCAACCGGACCGTGATCTTAAGAATCAACCGTCACCAACAGCGAAGACTTCCCTTGAAGAGCCACCAATGCTAGAATCGAAAGAGCTCCCCGATTATCTAAGGTATGTGTTCTTGGAAAGTATAAATATACTTCCAGTGAGTGCGGATGATTTAAGTAAACCGCACGTAGAGGCTCTCATCTCTGCTCTGAAGAGATACATGAGAGCTATGGGTTGGACTATTGATGATATAATTGGTATCCCTCCTGGGATAGGCATGCACAAGGGTTATCTCAAAGAAGATTGCATGCCTACAAGTAAGCCTCATTATCGTCTGAATCCATTCAAAAAATGATCCACCATCTATATCGACGAAGTCTAAGTACTCGAGGTAACAATGTCGTGTCGCGATAATAAATCAAGCGCTAGATGGGAGGCAACCCATCGTTTATCATTTTTCATTTTTCTTTCGTTCTATTACGTGTTTGCTTTTGATAAATAAAAATCCAAAAATAAGAGTCATGCCACGACCAAAACTAAGGCGCTTGATGGGAGAAAACCCATCGTTCTAATCGTTTTTATTGTTTTTGAGCAAATGTAGGTGCAAGAGGTGTAAAACGAGGAGATTGGTTTCAAATTTCGATTTGGACGTATTGCATGTTAAAGGTGGTAAGTTAGGAATGAAGAAGAAAAAGGCTATGGATTGAGCATTGCTCATGAAAATATAGGCATCGAACAAGTCTAGGCCTAGGTAAAACTAGGCCACGAACAAGGGAAGGCCTATACTATGGCCTAAGGTCTCGGAATCTAGTGTGCCATAGCATAGGCGCCACCTATGCTAATGCCTTTTGTCTCTGAATCTCATATGCTAAGTGAAAGGCTCTGCCTATGCTAAACAATGCTTTGCAAAAGGCGCCGCCTATGGTCACTTCTTGTCTCCAAATCCGATTGTAAATGGGTCAAAACCCGACCCAACCTTCTCCTATAAATATGAGACTTAGTTTTGAACAAAAAAACACATTGGAAACCTAGCTTAAGCGCCGCCTATAGTACCCAAATCCTCTCAAAAATTTTCCTTTTACTCTCTTACTTCACAAAAATAGCATCCAAAGTCATCAATCAAGTAAGTGCTTCTTTGTTCTTCATTTATATTCCGTAAGTACTACATTACTACGCCTATTATGAATTTCTAAATCTTGAAGTAGTATTGATGATTTGAAAGTGATTGAATTGTTATGATACAACCAAGTGAGTGAATGAATACGTAAGGATGATCGTAACTTATTTCCAACTTGAATTTGATGCACTGTCTTACCTTTGCGGAATTGATATGGTCACAAAAATTGCATAATCTTGTCACTTGAATACTTACATGTTGGAATAACTTGTTCATCGGGATAAGAATTATAGATGCCTACCGACATAGGAGGTTGTGATTATTTCTAGATGCTATACCTTGATTCAATCTCTATGTAGTAGTCTTGATATCTCACACATGCAAGTATTGCCAAGATTACAAGAAGTATGACTGCACTGATTTTATTGTTTGAATAGAGCACCTAAAACGTATGTCGATGAAGTCTGAGTAATCGACCACTTTCACTTCACTAGTCTGTACCAACAAACTAAGTGTGGGGTGGTGCCACTACTGCTTGTTTATAGATTGTATCCATCGAGATGATGCTAACATGAACATTGTTTTAAGTCTCAGGTACAATGGTACCCAAAGCAAGACAAGGCAAAGATAAGGCTACCACTTCACAAAAAGGCAAGAAAAGAGGCCGAAAAGAGCAAGGAGAACCCTCCTCGCTGCAAATACCTCGACTCACTCTTGGAATTAAGTGGGATACTTATGAGGAACTTCTGAGGATGACGACTCTGATGATGATTCTGACGAAAGGGGTATGACCCCAGACATAGAGGATGAGTCCGACTAACCAGGTTCTTCTTATTTATTTTCCACTGAGGACAGTGTGTCCCGTCTAAGTGTGGGGTGCTGGTATTTGCATGCTATACTTCTCTATCCACATTTGCATTTATTTATGTTTGTTTGTTTTGTTAGTAGTTAATTATTTTTTTTCAGTAGTTAAATATTTTTTTTAACTTAGCTTCGCATGAAATTATTCTAATAGGCAACATGAGATTATGACAAGAGTTTATGCTAAAATCATGACTATTGAGAAGTTTAGGCTCTAATTGTGACTCACTATGTGATATTGTTTGGTTTAATTCCTTCATCTGTTGGGTCAAGAATCTATACTACTCCCAATAAAGTCGACCATGTGCCTTGTGTGTGTGAGATAATAGTATATTCTGTGCTTGTGGCTGATGCTAGAACTTGCCTGGTATGTATGTAAAGCAAAAATAAAGAGTGCAAGTCTAGGAGATGATTTAGGCATTTCTTTGGCAACCTATGATTGTTTACCTTCTTTATACCTACCCATGGACATCATCCTAGATAAAACCCCTTTTGAGCCTTTAGCCTATTTTCTTTGACAACCTCATATGAAAGCCTAATCCATTTTTTTCAAGACCATAATTTGATCCAAATTCCTAAGTGCTTTAAAGTGTAAAGTCATGTGACAAAATAAGAGGAGATTGGGTGAATATGATGCTTTAGAATGTATGGGTGCTTGAATTCATTATGAAAAAGAAGTTTTATCATAAGAGGTATGTTATGAAAAGAAAAAGGAAAGGAAAACTAAAAAGTTGGTTATGTTTAAAATTGAAAAACAAAAGAGGAGAAAAAGGGTGGTAGATTAAAAGAAAGTAGAGAGGTTGTTTGAAAGAAAAGTGTTAATGATATAATGTGATGTATTAAAGCGCTTAGGAACATAGTCACTATTTCTGGCCAAAATAGTCCTACCCGTCCCTTAGCCTACATTACAACCATCAAAAGACCTATTTGATCCTAAGCTTAGCATTCTGATATTTAGTGGAGCACTACACTAAGGGCAAACCTATGGTCATCAGTTGCAGCATATGAATTCTTTGTGAGAGTGAGAGCAAGGATAATTTTATACCCATGTTTCGATAAATATACTATACTTGTGAGAGATTATGGGTAATATATTGTGAGACACACATGGTTGATGAGTTTTGGGTAGTCGTATATGATTCTTTGTACCTCAACTTGTGAACACGAATTTACCACCATCACGAGTCTATGTTGGAGGCTGAATTGTTTCTACTAATGATCATAAAACTACTCTTTGTTGATAATTGAGATGCTTGTCTTGATGAATATTTTGTGTTGTTGCTATGAAACCCTAAGTAAATGTTAAGAGGGACATGATATTTTGTTCGACGACGAACAAAGCTTCAAGTGTGGGGTGTTGATGATACGCGAATCTACACACCTATAGTGCTATATTTTACCCATATTTTAGCCATGTTTTGAGGACAAATTATATAATTCATGCACTTTTAGTCCTTTTTCCTGTAAGTGAGCTAACGAACATGATTAGCAAGTTTTCAGGTATAAATGATGCAGAATTCAGCATTTTATGGATAACTTGACGCCAAAGAAAGCTTCACGAAAGGAAGAAACCAAATCTTGGACGCCAAGGACCAAAAGTGGCGCATGGAAAATCTGTCCCAGGCAAAAACAGCAGTTCTGATGACTTTGGGGACTAGCATTAACTTATTAGGATTAGGATAATGATACCTTAACCTAGTAGGATGGGTTAAGTAATTCATTAGCTTAGTAGGAATAGGATATGGGTATTATAAATACCCTATTTTGCTAGAGATTTTAATACTGGGAATTACAATTCTAATTCTACTTTTCAATTCTTATACTACTTCCGCAAGACCTTTTCTATTAATTCTACTTTTTATTCTTCTTCTATTCATCTAATTAATTCTTAATTTCTGCAACAAGAGAAACGTTACTTTGCAAGGAATTCACGCCTAACGCCTACCACACTTTGCTACACGAAATATTTATTGTGGTATAATAACAATGTATATTGTGATTTCCTTCGCACTCATGGGTAACTAAACTTCTCAGTTGGGGTTATGGAAGCCATATGATATACTATCTATTGCTATGAGTTTGTGAATTCGTGACACGTATATTGCTTATATCATTATTCTCTTCATCTTAATCTAAATTCTTTGTGGTTGCAAACACATAGAATACGCCAGTATAGCATTAACTTGTTCAAAAGAAAGGTTATATGTCTGGAAAAGAGCTAATGTCAAGGTAATAGGGCACCAACCCCTGTTAAAAAGTTAGTGCCGTAACTGGATTGACCTCTTGGAGAATTTGTACCGCTAGATACGCATTAAGCTCGAAAGAGTTAAAGTGAAATAGTCCTTGTTTAGGTCGAAAGACGCTTGGATTTACCATCGAATACAATTCTCTATAAGCACACGTTTGTCTGAATTCCGCACAACTCATAGCCAATAGAGACGTACAACTCATAAGGTGGACATAACCCCAACTTCTCAATTCTCATTGTTTTACATCCTACTAAACATTCTTTCTTTTTGCTTTGCTATTTTCCTTTATTACTTTATCAGTTTGGTTACATTACTTGCACAACAAAACTCCCCCCTTTTTACGAGACTTGAACTAAAAGTCTAGTAATCTTTGCTTACTTGTTGACCAAGATATTCCCTGTAGGATCGATACCCAACCCAGTTGGGTTCTATATTTGACAAAAGGCCGCTTTACACTCCGATGAGAGCTGTAGATTGAGCGTTATCAGGGACCCACCAAATTTCCCATTTCATAACAAAATCCATGCCCATTATTAAAGAAAAATTCTAAGAGGAAAAAAGAGGGGGGTTTCATTCTTTGATCATCATCTTCTCCTCAATAACAACAATAACAAAATAATCTTCCTCACAAGAACAACAACAACAACATCAAAAAAAAGGACGCCGGTGAACAGTACCGGTGAACGGGTCATTATTTGTCGAGTTGGATTATTGGTGTTAAGGTTCGGCTCGAGGTTTTCGGGTGCGGACTCTCTTTATTCGAATAACATTGAGTTTGATAGCTTCAAATTTAAGGTCCAATTCTTTCTTCTCTTTTATTTAATTCTTACGTGATTGTGATTGTGTGTGATTCGATACCGTGGTTTGTTTGTTGATGTGAACTGTTGGTGACATTTGGGTGTGTGATGTGCTAAGCATGATTGGTGAATTTTTGTTATTCTCGATTGGTGGATTGTGTATTGAAATGGGTTAATCACGTGGTTGAGAATGAATTAAGGTGGGGATTAAAAATGGAGGAAAATGAATATTGATTAATTTTGATGTATTGATAATGTTGAACATGATAGAATTGTGATACGTTGAACTTGGTAGGCAAACGTAGGCCAGGTAGGCAAATTTAGGAATAACGATTTATTGGAGTGTTTGAATATGTGCGTGAATGGTACTTTCTACTTTATTGCATGAAAAGTTTAAACTGTACTCATTTGGCCGGGGAATGCCCCGAAGGATTTGTATTGATTTATCCGGTGAATGCCCCAAAGTAGCATGTACGCAAAGGAGGCTCGTGATCAAGGCCTGGAACGTCGTGTGGAGTTTAGTTTAGGATTAGTTTAGAATAGAATAGGTTTTATATATCAGAACCTCTTTTATTTTGGATTGTATAATTTGGACTGAACATTATTTTGGTTTGTTTTGAATTTTGTGTGATTTGTTTGTTTGCTTGTTTTGTGTGTTTATGTGGTTTGTATATTTGTAATGTCAAATTAGCCGATACGATCCACCAAGCGACCGTGGTTGAACCACGGGATCGAGGGGTGCCTAACACCTTCCCCTCGGTCAACAAAATTCCTTAGCCGGAATCTCTGCTCGCGGATCAGTTTTTAGAGTCAAACCGTTTCAAAAAGGATTTTCCAAAGGTGACTTGGCACACCGGATTATGCCAAGTGGAGATTTTGAAAAAGAAAAAAAAATGTAAATAATCTTTTTTTTTCAATTTTTTTTTTTATTTTTGTCACCTTAATAATAAAACCCTTTCGAACCATAAGATCAATTCTTTTGGAGTACGAAAAAGGGTGTGACAGCTTTCATAGCTAAGAACTTTAGTAAATTCTTTAAAAATAAAAAGGGAAAAGGTAGCAAGAAACATTTCAATGACAATCCAAATGGATGCTACAAGTATGGTAAGACTAATCAGATCAGTGATTGTCCTGTTTGGGAAATAGAATGGAGAAAGAAAAACGGCTACGAAAGAATTGAAAAAAAAGCCAAAAAGAAGGAAGAATATGCTATGGTAGCAGCTAGGGGATCTTATTCAGATGATGATGAAATTGATGAAACAACATTCATGGCCTTAGGAGATTCAGATTTAGAGGAAGAAGATGATGCTTCTGAGGTAAGTATACTTGAACTTAAAAAAAAATTGCATTTATTTTCTAAAACAAAACTTGTTTCCTTGATGAGTGTACTAATTGATGATTTTCAAGATTAACTTCTGATAGGGATGAGTTGTTCAACAGTATTGAAAGTCTTAAATTTGATCTCACTGATTTAAAAGCTTGCAAGAATACAGTTGAAGAAGAAAACTATACTCTCAAGAAACAAGTTGCACAACTTGATTCTTCAAATAATGATCATCTTAAGTCTGAAGTCCTAAAATTGACACTCACTGAAAATGAAAAAAAGGTCATGAGTAAAGAACAAGAAAGTGCTGAACTTGAATTAGTCAAGTACAAACAAGAATGTAATGATGCAACAGACATGGGGAATAAACTGAGTCAAGAAGTCTCTAAACTGAAATTTGATCTTGAAAGAGGAAACAGGTGGACAAATTCTTCAAGAATTGTTCACAAGTTATGTGAAAGAAATCACAGTGAAAAAGCAGGTTTGGGTTTCCACAAAAGTCTTGATGATCCTCAAGATTTATGCTATATCTGTGGTAATCTTGGACATCCAACTACTAAATGTCCTGTGGCTGCCAAAAGAAGATCTAGCATTCAAAACTTGACTAATAAATTTTCTCAGACCAAGAAAAAAAGAACTAATTTTGGTCAGAGAAATAGGTCACATTACATGTTGCCTGCATGAACTATAAGAAATTTAATTCATCCATTTACTCATAAAATAAAACCCATGCTTGTCTGGGTTCCTAAGTCTAACCATTGATTTCTTGGAGGAAAGGTGAAAGAAAGAAAAAAACATTGGTACCTGGACAGTACTTGCTCAAGACACATTATTGGTGATAAGAAAAAGTTCCTTTCACTCTCCAAAATAAATGAAGGAGGAGTTTCTTTTGGTGGTGGAAAAAAGGGTATCATTACTGGAGTTGAAAAAATTAGCACATCTGAATCAAATGCATTAGAATATGTCTATCTTGTGGAAGGATTGAAGCACAACTTGCTCAGCATATCACAAATGTGTGATAAAAGTTGTTTTTACTTCTGCGGGAGTCAAAGTCAAGAGGATGGACACCAAAAATATTATGCTCATTGCAAGGAGATACAGATTGTAATTGTTGATGATTATTCCAGATTTACCTAGACATTGTTTCTAGCTTCTAAAGAAGATGCATTTAAAAATGTAAAATTTTTAGAATTCTGTTCCACAAATAGTAAAGATCATAACTTCTCTGCTCCCAAAACTCCACAACAAAATGGAGTGGTAGAGAGGAAGAATAAAACCTTGGAAGATATGGCTAGAACAATGATGCTTGCAGGAAATCTTGCTAAAAACTTTTGGGTTGAAGCAATTAGTATTGCAACATAGATTATAAATAGATGCATGATCAGACCTATTATAGAGAAGACTCCCTATGAATTACTAAAAGGAAGAAAGCCAAACATTTCTCATTTTAGAACTTTAGGTTGTAAATGTTTTATTAAAAATAATGGAAAGGATAAATTGGAAAAATTTTATTTTAAAAGTGATGAGGGAATCTTCTTACGTTATCCACATCATAGTAACGCTTATAGGGTTCTAAACAACAAAATAAATTGTGTTGAAGAAAGTGTGCATGTAGTTTTTGATGAATCATGTACTAATACTAACCTGCAGGAAGAAAGTGACTCTGAGGAACAGGTTACACAACCTGGTTCATCAACTGGAGTTACCAAAAATGGAGGCACCTTGAGAAGGAGAATTGATTTTGGAGGCACAGTGACAGAGGGAACTGAGCCACCAACTACCCCAGCTCAGAACAACTGCAGTGATCCTAGTAGCTCACTAGGTTTGGTTCCAAAAGATTACAAGTATCAAGGATCACATCCTATTGAGAATGTTCTCACTGATCTCACTTCTGGGATCACCACAAGGTCTAGATTGAGAAGCATGTGTGCTTTCAAAGCATTTCTATCAGAAATTCAGCCAAAGAAAGTAACTGTAGCACTGCTTGATGCTGATTTGATTATATCCATGCAGGAAGAGTTAAACCAGTTTGAGAGAAGAAAAGTATAACACTTAGTTCTTCTTCCAAAAGACAGGACAACAATTGGGACTAAGTGGGTGTATGGAAATAAAGTTGATAAGCATGGAACAGTTATAAGAAACAAGGTAAGATTGGTGGTCCAAGGATACAATAAAGAAGAAGGCATAGATTTTGATGAGAATTTTTCTCCTGTAGCCAAAATTGAAACAATTAGGTTACTTGTTGCTTTTGCTACCTATATGGAATTCATTTTCTATCAAATAGATGTTAAGAGTGCATTCTTAAATGGCATTCTCAAAGAGGAGGTGTATGTTAAACAACCTTCAAGATTTGAAAGCGAGGAGTTTCTTGATCATCTGTATAGAGTGGACAAGGCTTTGTATGGATTGAAACAAGCTCCAAGAGCTTGGTATGAGAGATTGTCAAAGTTTCTACTGGAATATGGTCATACTAGAGGTAAAATTGACAACACTCTTTTCTTAAAAACTAATGAAAAAGATCTATTGGTTGTGCAGGTGTATTTTGATGATATTATTTTTGGCTCCACAAACATGAACATGACACATGACTTTGCCAAACTCATGAGTTGTGAATTTGAGATGAGTATGATGGGGGAGCTGAATTACTTCCTTGGATTGAAAATTAAACAAACAACATCTAGAACCATGATCCATCAACAGAAGTATGTTAAGGAACTTCTTAAAAGATTTTTCATGGAAGAGGAAAAAAAGATCAGTACTCTAATAACCACTGCCACAAAACTTGATTTGGATGAAATAGGTCCTTATGTGGAGTAAAAGCTATATAGAGGAATGATAGGATCATTACTATATCTCACAGCAAGAAGACCTGATATTGTGTTCAGTGTGGGATTATGTGCAAGGTTTCAAGAAAATCCTAAAGAATCTCATTTAAAATCTGTGAAGAGAATCTTTAGATATCTCAAAGAAACTAGTGATCTTGGCCTATGGTATCCAAAAGGTAGTAATTTTAACTTGGTAGGATACTCTGATGCTGACTATGCAGGATACTTGGTGGACAGAAAGAGCACCACAGGCATGGCACACTTCCTTGGATCATGTTTAATTACCTGGTCCACTAAAAATCAAAACTCAGTAGCCTTGTCTACTGCTGAGGCTAAATATGCTGTTGCAGGATCTTGTTGTGCTCAGTTGTTATGGATTAAACAACAACTCATGGATTTTGGTGTAGATGTTAGATGTGTTCCTATTTTCTGTGACAACACAAGTGCCATTAATATTGCTAAGAATCCTATTCAATATAAAAGAACTAAACATATTGATATTAGACATCACTTTCTACAAAGGATTGGACTAATGACGTATTGACCACAAACCTTCTTATCTCTTGCTTTAGAGATGTTGTATCTGTTTCTTTATTATGAGGATACATCAAACTTGTCTGCTTGAACTTTCAAGTAGGGGAGAGTCTGGTTTTGGGAATTGACATCTCGGAGTTGAAGGGACGTGCATCACGTCTTCTCTTTTTTGTCTGTAAATTGTGTTGGCGAAATGTGCATCTGTAGTGAGAGCTCAAGGTAAGAATACAAGGGCTTGTATCATCTTTGTTTATATTTCTTGATAAAGAAATTGAATGCTTTAACTGACCTTATTTGATTCTGTCAATGGTATTCATCTTAACTAGGCCAACAACAACATACCCAGTGAAGGTAGAGGTTTCGAAAGACCCACGGCTCAAGTGAAGCTTCATTCTAACCAGGACAAATAACCTAATTGACACCTCTACTTGTCTCATTTTTATATCCAGCCCCCATATTCTACGGATGTTATGTGAGAAGCAATGTGATTCTATGCGTATTCTGGCTCAGAGTTCTTGATTATCATATACTAAGTCCAGATTTTGATTCTAGGCATTTGGTAGTTCTTTTAATTTTATTGAGGGCTTGGTAGAAAGAGTTATTCTATGCCTATGCTGGTGGGAGATAAACACGTACCCGATGAAATAGTCGAGGTGCACGAAAACTGGTCTGGACATCACTGTCGTTCAAGAGGATCAGATTAGCCAACAGACATTCTCATGTATCATGTTCTATCATCCTCTACAATTGTGGATTTTCCTTGATTATACTGTATGATATTCATTCATTTAAAGAAGTTAAGAGATAAATATCTTATCTCAAAAAGTTGTAGTCTTGGTGGACTGAGTTATCTGGTACCTGTTGCTGGTAGGAGGTGGCCGATATCCCATGAAATTAATTGAGGTGCGCGCAAACTGATCCGGACACCGCAGTTATGAAAAGAAAAATATCTCGTCTCAAAAAGTTGAGAATGAAGTTTCTGTGTTTAGCTGGCGATCTAAACTCTTTCTCACTTGACGATGAAGCTTATCTCCCATCGTCAATTTTATTTCATATTGGGATAGTGTCTAGGATATATCGAACTACATATGGTACTCTTGTGCTAGTTCAAATAGACTCAATTGCTAACAACTCCATTTCACAATGGCGTAGCATGTTTAGGACTAGACATTTGGAATGCATACAATAAAAAATTAGGATAGATTAATTTGATGAGAAATAAATATTGTCTAACTCAGCCTCAAACCTCAAAAGCTAAATAGTAGTTCATATTAACGATTGTTCAAGACCATGTATATACTTAATTTTCATAATTATTTAAAATTTAGCAAATTTTAAACTCATGATTTCAACTTAAGATCCAACGGTCTTAATATAATTCTGAAATAACTGATTCCAAAATGAATTATTTTAGGCCATAAGTTTAAATTTCAAGCTATATATCACTTCATACGTCTTTGGAATCTAATTTTTTTAGAATTTCTGACTCTGCCGCTTCTGTACTTACCTCAAATCAATATGTTCAACTTCCTTCGTCTTAATTTATGTTCCATCATTACAAAAAAAAATTAATTTTCAATATATTTCATTGAAATTTAACTCGTCGGTAAAATTTACTGAACGGATAACCCACCAAATTTTCGTCGAAATTTTCTATCAAAATTAGCAATTTTTTTTTTTTTGGATGTGTCTTAATCAGTTAGAAATTTCTTATCGACGAGTAAATTCCGACGAGACATTTCTTGAGAATTAACGATTTTTTTGTTCGTGCATCTTACTTTCCCTTCTAGTTAGTCCGTATAAAACTTGCTATTTCTAATGGAATTATGTGACAACGGATTTTGCATAATGGAATTAAATAAGTTACCAAATTAAATTAGGACAAACAAAATCTACTCTAATATGAATTAGGAAAAATAAATCCTAACTAGACGTGGATTAAATAAATACCAAATTACTTTTGTTTCCTAATCCTACTTTGAAATGATAATCCAATAATTGAAAGAAAGAGAAAACATTGTACGCCTCTTTCCCTTTTCTCAATCCTTTCCACTTTAGGTTTTGCTTTCTATGCACACCTATAAATATAGAAAAAATATATTGAATTGGTTATTCACTCACCTATTTCAAAAAAGGCATATATATTACTACTATGTGTAAGTGAGTGAGGTCTAGGATTTGGATCAATCTATTGTGTTGTTATGGCGAAAAATCAAATTAAAATAGAGATTGATTTGAGACGAATGGACGAGCAACTTGATAAGCATTTAGCTCGAATATTTGGCGAAAATAATAAAAAAGGGTTTGAAGAGTGCGAAGTCACGAAGGTCGTTGAAGAATGGGAGTTGGATCCCAAGAAGCTTAAAATCAGCAAGTTTATTGCTGAAGGGGCGTACGGATCGGTTTACAAAGGTGTCTATGACGGAAAACAGGCTGCGATTAAAATACTTGATCTGAGCGATGAAAAGAGAAGGGAAACACTAACAAAGGCTTTCGCGCAAGAAGTTTCTATATGGCAAAAGCTTGATCATCCAAACGTCGCAAAGTTAATCGGAGCTTTGAAGAGATTGCCCGAAGTATCTACAAGCGGTAGACGATGGAAGTGGAATTTTGCTGCGAGAAATCATTCCTGGGAAAAACATCGAGTTGGATACTGCATAGTGGTTGAATACGTTTCTGGAGGCACACTAAGATCACATCTCTTGAGAAATAGTATTATCGGGAAAAGGTAATCATTGAACGCCATTACTAAACTAGCATTGGACGTTGCAAGAGGATTGAGTTACCTTCATTGCAAGAAAGTTAATCACAGAGATGTAAAGACTACAAATCTAGTTCTCGACAAGGAAGGAAGGGTGAAAATAATAGACTTTGGAGTTTCTCGAGTTGAGGCTTCATCTCCTATCAACATGACTGCCGAAACTGGCACCATAGGTTACATGGCTCCGGAGGTGCTTATTGGTCTACCATATGATCATAAATGTGATGTCTACAGTTTCGGAATTTGTTTGTGGGAGATATATTCTTGTTCAATTCCGTATAGTGGACAAAGTCCTCATGCATGTTCAGCTATGTACAAGAGTCGAAGGCCTGAAATCTCTCCATTGTTATGTATGATAGATTGATTAGTTTTGGCTATTGAAGCTTTATCGATCAAAATGCAAATGGTAGAGAATATATAGATGGACCTTTAATTTGTTTCGTTACGTTACTTGTGGGATTACACTGGGCAAATATGTTATTGTAGTTGTGGTTCAGTTACCTTTAATTTGTTTCGTTACGTTACTTGTGGGATTACACTGATAAATATGTTGTTATTTTTGAGGTTCTACTGTTCACTAAGTAGAACTTGTTTCAAATTCTTGTTCTTTCTGCTTGGCTGCATGATACACTAGTTGAAGGATACAAAACATCCCAAGCCTAATAAACAGTGTTGAGGTACAAATTATGAAGTATCTTCAAACTCCACACCAAAATCCAATAAATCCATACAAGTTCTCCGAGAACTAACATGGTCATATAAAAAAGTTACAATAAACACGTATTTATAAATAATGATCATGTAACACTAGGTGGTGAAACCCCTTCGTATGAAAATCTCATATTGTTTATAATAAGGTCAAATATTTATTTAAATATATATATAGTAAATGATAAATCCCCTTCGATGAAAATTCTGCATCCATTCTAGATGTAACACTATTGTTTGACAAGGACAATGTCATTATCAAGCACAAACTAAAGCAATTCTTGAAAGTGGCCATTTTTTACAAGTTATTTGGAACTTTTTCCTTTGTTTTGTTTTTTCTCTTGAGAAAACAAGAAGTGAAAGTTGTTAAGTTAGATTGAGTTATTAATTGATGAGTATTTATAGGGAAAATTTATGTTGAAAGATTAAAAAAAAATTGGATGGAATGTGGCTACAAATTACAAAAGCATAGAATTTTGGAGTTGTTTATTCAAAGTTAATCAAAATGGACTATTAGAATGTGCTACTCACAACCCTCTTTATTGAAAGATAATAAAATCTCCTAATTAGGATTCAAAGCTACTACCAATCGATTTATAATCAACCTCTCTAACAATGAGCTAACGAAGACCAACTGGAGATTCAATCTCACAGAGTTCAATTGTCATCCCCAACCCGATGTGAGCTTGAAGCTTTCTTCGTAATTCTCAGAACTTTTTGGTAGTATTTGTTATGGGTGTCATACGGGCTGGGACGGGCCAACCCGGAACCGGCCCTTCTATTTTAACCGGGTTGAGGGCCGGTTAAGGGTCGGTTTTGGCGCTAGACGGGCCGGGCCGGGCCCAACAGTAAAAGAATTAAAACCCACCCTAACCCGGCCCACTTAACCCAACCCGGTCAAACCCACCACAACCCGGTCAAACCCGATTAAAAACCGGTCAAACTCATTTAAAAAAAAAAAATCCAATATACACTATATACACTACAATTATATACACTATATACACTCCAATATACACTATATACACACCAATATACAATATATATTTTTTAAAAAATATATAAACATTTACACATATATACGTACCATTCAATATATAATTATATATGACTATACGTACTACTTTAAATAAAACATATACTATAATAGTATAATATATATATATATATATATATATACTAATTTATAAAACATATACACATTTATACGTTAAATATATACGCTTATAGAAGATAAATACACATATATACGCACCATTCAATTTTTATGTACTACTTGTCTACTTTAAATAAAACATATACTACAATATATATATATATATATACATACATAGTTATATACTCATTTATAAAATACATACACATGTATACATTAAATATATACTACTTTAGAAGATATATACACATATATATATGCACCATTCAATGTATATGTACTACTTTAAATAAAATATATACTACAATATACATATATATATATACTACAATATGTATATATATATAGTTATATACTAATTTGTAAAACATTTACACTTGGATACATTAAATATATACATCTGTAGAAGATATATACACAGATATACACACCATTCAAAATATATGTACTACTTTAAATAAAATATATACTACAATATACATATATATATACTAAAATATGTAAATATATATAGTTATATACTAATTTGTAAAACATATACACTTGTATACGTTAAATATATACGTCTAGAGAAGATATATACACATATATACACAACATTCAATATATATGTACTACTTTAAATGAAATATATACTACAATATACATATATATATACTACAATATGTATATATATATAGTTATATACTAATTTGTAAAACATATACACTTGTATGCATTAAATATATACATCTGTAGAAGATATATACACAGATATACACACCATTCAATATATATGTACTATTTTAAATAAAATATATACTACAATATACATATATATATACTACAATATGTATATATATATAGTTATATACTAATTTGTAAAACATATACACTTGTATATGTTAAATATATAAATTTGATAACGCTCAAACTACAGCTCTCGTAAGAGTGTAAGCGGTCGTTGTCAAATATAGAACCCAACTGGGTTGGGTGTCGAATCCCACAGGGAATACTTGGTCACTAAGTATGCAAAGATTAGTAGACTGTTGATCGAAAATTCTACGAAAAAGGGGGGATTTAATTGTAGCGTGAATTAAGAGTATTAAAGTAACAAAGAAAAACGGAATGTTTAGTAGGTTTTAATCAATGAGAATTGTAAGTTAGGGTTATGTCCACCTTATGAGTTTTATGTATCTATTGGCTATGAGTTATGCGGAATTCAGATATGCATGTGCTTATAGAGATTCGTATTCTATGGTAAACCCTAGTGTCTTTCGACCATCAAGAATTATATCACTTTAACTCTTTCGAGCTTAAAGCATATACTAATGGTACGAATTGTCCAAGAGGTTAATCCAGTTACGGCACTAACTTTTAAACAAGGGTTGGTAGCCCTATTTCCTTGTCATTCTCTCTTTTCCAGACATGTAAATTTTTTTTCGAACAAGTTAATGCTATACTGGTGTATTCTATATGTTTGCAACCACAAGAATTCAATTAAGATGAAGAGAGTAATGATATAAGCAGCATACGTATCAAGAATTCACAAACTCATAGTAACAGATAGTATCTCATAAGGCTTTCATAACCCTAACAGAGAAGTTTAGCTACTCATGAGTGCAACGGAAATCAAAATAGACATCATCATCATACCAAAATCTAGAACAAGCTTGACGATTTGGATGATTTTTGGCGTCAAAAACTCTCACACGTTTTTGCCCTAGCCGTTCTTCTCAAGAGAGTCGTGTTTCTCTGGTAAAACTTACAGAATCTGTAACTTGAATAATAGTAAAAGTCGAATGGAAAAACTTGAATTAATGAATGAGTGAGTTAAATGAATGAATAACTAAATGGAGAGAGATATTCATAAAAACTACAGCAACATAGGGTATTTATAACACCCATATCCTATTCCTACTAGGCTACTGCGTACTTATCCTAATCCTACTAGTTTACTGCATCCTTATTCTAATATTACTATGTTACTGCTGATCCCCAAAGTCTTTAGAAATGCTGTTTTTGCCCGGGACAAGTTATCCATGCATCACATTCAGTCCATAGGCGTCCAAACGCTGCTTTCCTTCTTTCGTGAAGCTTCCTTGGGCGTCAAGTTATCCATAAAGTGCTGGAATCTTCATCGTTTATACCTGAAAACTTGCTAATCATGTTTGTTAGCTCACTTACAGGAAAAAGGACTAAAAGTGCATGAATTATATATTTTGTTCTCAAAACTTAGCTAAAATATGTGTAAATTAAGGTGCTTTAGGCGTGTAAATACGCCTATCATCAACACCCCACACTTAAATCTTTGTTCGTCCTCGAACAATATATCATGTCCATATAAACATCTACTTAGGGTTTCACAGTAACAGCACAAAATATTCATCAAGACAGGCACAACAATTATTAACAAAGAGTAGTTTTCTAATCACTTCTAGAAACAATTCAACCTCTAATATAGACTCGTGATGATGGTTAATTCGTATCCACAAGTTAAGGAACAAATAATCATACAAGACTACCCAAAAATCATCAACCATGTGTGTCTCACATAAGATATTACCCATAATCACTCACAAGTATTGCATTTTTCAGAACATGGGTATAAGATTATCCTTGCTCTCACTCTCACAAAGAATTCATATGTTGCAACTGATGACCATAGGCTTGCCCTTAGTGTAATGCTCTACTAATATCATAATGTTAAGCTTAGGATCAAATAGGTCTTTACAAGTTGTAATGTAAGCTCAGGGACGGGTAGGACTATTTTGGCCAGAAATAGTGACTATGTTCCTAAGTGCTTTAATACATCACATTATGCCATTAACACTCTCTTTTAATCAACCCTGCTACCTTTCTTTCATCTATCACCCCTTTTCACATATTTTGCCATCCAAGCATAACTATCTTTTTATTTAATCATAAACACAATTTTATCTTTTTGTTTTTCTATTTCTTTTTCTTTTCTCTTTCTCTTTTTTTTTCTTTTTTTTTATTACACACCTCCATGATAGCCACTCTTTTTCATAACAAATTCAAGTACCAATACACTCTAAGGCATCACTCTTACCCAATTTCCTCTTATTTTGTCACATGACTTCACAATTTAAAGCACTTAGGAATTTGGATCAAATTATGGTCTTGAAAAAAATGGATTAGGCTTACATATGAGGCTGTCAAAGAAAATGACTTAAAGGCTCAAAAGGGTTGACTAGGATAATGTCCACGGGTAGGTAAACAGAAGGTAAACAATCACAGGCTGCCAAAGAAATGCCTAAATCATCTCCTAAACTCACACTCTTTATTTCGCTTTACACACACACCAAGCAAGTTCTAGCATCAGTCACAAACATAGAATATACTATCATCTCACACACACAAGGCACATGGTTAACTTTATTGGGAGAAGTATAGACTCTTGACCCAACAGATGAATGAATTAAACCACACAATTATCACACAGTGAGTCACATGTAGAGCCTAAATGTCTCAATAGTAATGATTTAGCACAAACTCTTGTTATACTACCATGCCGTCTATCAGAATAATTTCATGCAAAATCTAAAATTTAAATTAAACTAACTAATTATGACTAATTAAAACAAACAAGAACTAGAATAAATGCACATGCAGACAAAAAAGTATAGCATACAAATACCAGCACCCCACACTTAGACGGGACACACTGCCCTCAGTGGAAAATAAATAAGAAGAACCTGATTAGTCGGACTCATCCTCTATGTCTGGGGTCATACCCCCTACATCGGAATCATCATCAGAGTCGTCGTCATCAGAGTTCTCCTCCACGTCGGAATATGGCATTCGTCGATCATCATCGGTTGGCATGTCGTCATCAAGAGGTTCCTCAAAATATACACCTACTCCACACATCGCCCTCGCATGCTCATTCATTGGGTAGTCATAATCCAATTGTTGTAGCTCTGCAGCAGTTGGAACACGACCCCCACTCATCATGGTAAACTTCATCATACCATATAAATGGCGGGAGAAGCTTTCGTTACGAGCATGTCTTTCTGCAGTGGTTAGGTTGACGCCATGCATGGATTCAGCATATTTAACCTTTGTGAGGTCAACCTTCTTAGGGTTGTGTGGGAGCTTATGATCTGCAGGTTCCTCTTTGATGTCCTCCTTCCTCAATATCGCAGTCAATAGATTTCCAAAGCTGAAGTGGGACCTTATGTACAGCCTGGCCTTACGCATTGAAGATCGAATAATCTCCCCAATGTTGATGGGGATGTTCGTCATCAAAGCGTACACCAAGAACACTCTATCACGTGTGATCTTTGTGTACTGTGACCCTGGAATCAGGAAATAATTGACTATCCGCAACCATATCCGAGCTTCTCTGTTCAAGGAGGCATACGGGAAGGTATTGTGCCGACCGGTATCCTTGTGACGACTCCACCGTGCCATTGATCTTGTTCCGCATAGTGTGTGTCTGATTTCCCTGTATGGAGGTCTTCGATAAAGCTCCTTGAGTGGTGATGGATCCACAGATGGCAAACCTAGAAAGGAGTTAAAGAACTCCGCATTCAGTTGCAAGACTTGGCCCCGAATCTTCACTTCACTTCCGGTAGTCTTTGGGGACCAATTGGCATAGAATTCTCACGTTAGATCAAGATTTCATTCTCCCATATCTTGGAAAATGAAATCAAGATGTAGCGCCATGATTTTAGCCAAAATGCGGGGTTCTTTCTTTGCTAGGCTCTCCTTTTGTATCAACTCCACATGAACATATTTTTTTACTTTATTGTTCTTGTACCACTCCTTTCCTTCCTCCTCTAGGACCCATTTTATCCCGTACATGTGTCGAGGTATTTGCAGCGAGGATGATTCAGCTTGCTCTTTTTTCCCCTTTTCTGGCCTTTTTGTGAAGTGGTTGCTTTTTCTTTTCCTTGTCTTGCTTTTGGTGCCATTGTACCTGAGATTAAAATAATATTCATGTTAGCTTCATCTCGGTGGATACAATCAACAAACAAGCAGCAGTGGCACCACCCCACACTTAATTTGTTGGCATAAACTAGTGAAGTGAACGATGTCGATTACTCAGACTTCATCGGTATATGTTTAGGTGTTATGTTCCAACAATATAATCAGTGCAGTCATACTTTTCTTTTCATCTTAACTATCCTTTTTGATTCTATTTCATGAAATCTTGGCAATACTTTCATGTTTGGATTGATGTATCTTTTGAGCAAGACTACTACATAGAGATTGAATCAAGTTAAGGCATTAGAAATAATCACAACATCGTATGTTTGTAGTCGACCATGATTTTAATCTCGATGAACAAGTCATTCCAACATGTAAGTATTCTAGTTACAAGATTATGCAATTTTCTTGACCATGTCAATTCCGCAAAAATATGACGGTGCATCAAAATCAAATACAAGTTGGAAACAAGTCAAGATCATCCTTACGTATTCTTTCACTCACTTAGTTGTATCACAACAAATCAACCACATTCAAATCACCAATACTACTTCAAGATTTAACAATTCATTATAGGCGTAGTAGTGTAGTACTTACGGAATATAAAAGAAGAACAAAGAAGTACTTACTTGGTTGATGGCCTCGGAAGATGTTCTTGCAAAGTAAAAGAGCAAAAGGAAATTTTATTTTTTTTGAGAGATTTTGGAGAGGTAGGCGGCACCTAGGTTGAAGTTGCAATGCATTTTTGTTCTAAGACTAAGGTTCTATTTATAGGACAAGCTTGGGTCAGGTTTTGACCCATTTGGAATCGGATTTGGAGACCAAAAGTGACCATAGGCGGCGCCTAATGCTTTGCCTATGCTTGGCATAGGCGGCGCCTTTTGCAAAGCCTTGTTGAGCATAGGCGGCGCCTATGCTATGGCACTGTTAGGCATAGGCGGCGTCTATGCCATGGCATACTAGATTCAGAGACAAAAGGCTTTTGCATAGGCGGCGCCTATGCTATGGCATTGTTGAGCATAGGCGGCGCCTATGCCATGGCATTGTAGAATCCGAGAGCTTAGGCCATAGCATAGGCCTTGCCTTGTTCGTGTCCTAGATTTACATAGGTCTTGCCTTGTTCTTTGCCTATATTTTTATAGGCAATGCCTAACCCATAGCCTTTTGCTTCTTCATTCCTAACTTACCACCTTCAACATGCAATACTTCCAAATCAAAATTTGAAACCAATCTCCTCCTTTACACCTCTTGCACCTACACTTATTCAAAAATAACAAAAACAATTAGAACGATGGGTTGCCTCCCATCAAGCACCTTAGTTTTGGTCGTGGCTCGACAGAATCTTAAGAAAACAAAACAATTAAAAACGATGGGTTGCCTCCCACCAAGCGCTTGATTTATTGTCGCGGCACGACATAGCTATCTCGATTACTTAGACTTCATCGAGATAGATGGGGTATCGTTTTCTGAATGGATTCAGACGACACTGATGCTTACTTGTAGGCATGTAATCTTCTTCGATATGACTCTTATGCATACATATCCCAGGAGAGATACCAATTATATCATCAATAGTCTTGTATCTCTTCAGAGCAGAGATCAGAGCCTCTACGTGCTGTTCACTTAAATCATCTGCCACACTCACCGGACGTGTATTTCCACTTCCCAAGAACGCATACCTTAGATAATTGGGGAGGTCTTTTGATTCTAGCACTGGGGGCTCTTCAATAGAAGTCTTCGCTGTTGGTGACGGTTGATTCTTAAGATAAAGGTCCTGCTGCTTAGGAGTATGAGAATAGGACTCTATTTCTGTTAGAGCACACATAGTTTCTTTATAATCTTCATCATCCTCATGCTCAACATTCAGCAGCGCAGCAGACAATGGCTCAACAGTAAGTTGTTTCTCTACAGATAATGCTTTCTTATCCTCATAATGAACATAAGCTACGGAGAACACATTCATATCGTTGGGCTGCTTCATTTCTTTGCATATATCAAAGCGGAACACTTCGTCATTCAACCGAAATAAAAGCTCATTAGCTCTCATGTCAATAAGCACACTTCCTGTTGCAAGGAAAGGACGTCCCAAGATTATGGGAACTTCAGAATCCACCTCGTAATCCAAAATCACAAAGTCTGCAGGAAAGATGAAGGTGGAAACCTTCACCAACACATCATATAAGATACCAACAGGTCGTTTTACCGACCTATCTGCCATCACAAGCCGCATATTGGTTGGTGTAGGATCGCCCAACCCCAACTTTCTGTAAACGGATAACGGCATCAAATTGATGCTAGGCCCCAGATCGCACAACGCCTTAGAAAAATCCAATGATCCAATCGTCCAAGGAATAGTGAAAGCACTGGGATCTGCCTTCTTTTGTAATAAAGACCTCGTGGCAATTGTACTGCAATAATGAACATTATCTGCCAGCTCATAGCTTACTGGCCGCTTCTTTGTTAAAAGGTCCTTCATGAATTTAGCATACCCAGGCATCTGTTCCAGCGCCTCCACCAACGGAACATTAATAGTCAGCTGCTTCAACATGGTCATGAATTTACTGAACCTGATGTCATCAACTTTCTTCTTCAATCTCTGAGGAAAAGGTGGTGGTGGAAGGGGAATATTTTTCTCCACCGCTTCCTTTTCATCTTGCTTCAGTTCGGCGATCTTTTCAGGCTGTGGACGTTGAGAGGTGACGTCACGAACAACCTCATCAGCTGCTTCGGCATCTTTTGGTTCTGCAATGATCTCATTATCTTCTATATCATCAACCACCTACTTGCCTTTGGATGGATTTTCCAACACTTTACCACTTTGGGTGGTGATAGCCATACACGATCCATCATTTCTTGGATTTTGCACTGTGTCGCTAGGTAGGGTGCCAGCCTTTCTTTGATTGAATGCCGCTGAAAGTTGACTCAACTGCTGCTCTAGATGCTTTATTGCAGTAGAATGCGAGTCAACCAATTGATTTATTGAAGACAAATCATTCTTCACCTCATTCACTCCCGTATTAGTTGCCTCTACTCCCTTCAACAGCTTTGCCATCATATCTTCCATCGACATCTTCCCAGAGCCAGATGCCACAGCCTCACGGTTTCCAGGAGGAACATACAAACCACTCCTGTCAGTCTTATTCCTCCAACCACCTTGATCGCGGTCTTTGTATCCAGATTTATCATAATAGATCCGACCTTGGTTTCCTTGGGCATTGCCTCGGAAACCCCCCCTGATTATTCAAGTAGTTGGCTTCTTTCTCTGAATCGGATTCGTCTCTTCTTTTTAACGCAACTGTTTTTACTTTTTTGGTCTTCCCTGATAATAAATGCTTGGTAAGAAGATCCATCTGTGTTTTCATGTGCGCCATATCTTGATCACGTTCCTCTTCTGTTCGCCTTTGTTCTGCAGTCATGCCAATAGATATGGTAGAGCTTGCTACCTCTGAATCCCTGGTATGCCAAGCTCTACTTTGCTTTGTCATACGATCTAACATATCACTTGCCTGAAAAAAAGTAAGGTCCATGAATGACCCTCCTGCAGCATTATCAACCACTGGCTTAGTCACTGAATTCAAAGCCCTGTATAATATCTCCATCAAGTGGATGTTGGTCATCTGATGATTTGGGCACCGCATAAGCTTCTTCTTGAACCTCTCCCATGTTTCGTGGAGAGCATCAGTTGGAAGCTGTCGAAAGTTGCTAATCTCATCTCTCAACTGTGCTCTCTTGGATGGCGGAAAGAATCTTTCTAGGAAAGCATCTTTCAATTGCCTCCAATTGGTGATAGAATCAGGAGTCAGCCCATTCAACCATAGAGTTGCCTCCCCAGATAGAGACAATGGAAATAAGCGCAGCCGAATTTCGTTCTGTCCAACGCCTGGATTGTTGAATGACTTGCATGTAGAGATGAAGTTGATCAGATGCATATTCGGATCATCGATTGCAAGTACACCAAATAATCCCTTGAGCTGTAATAGTTGAATCATGGTGCTGGTGATATTAAACTTTGCTCTAGGTGCCAAGGGCGGAGGAATAATAGCTCCTGTAGCACCAGCTCCATCCAAATCGTCATCATCATCATCAAAAGGAGCCTGCACATCTCGGCGGTCAGTTATCATTCTAGCTTGACGATCTCTCCTATGCATAGGTGCTGCCACTTCATCAGTACGCCTAGGATTCAGTAGCTCCTCATTACCTAGGTCCTCATCATCAGGATTTGTTGCACGACCTGGGTTATCAATATTCTGTTGATGCACTTGAGCAGCTGCCAGTGCAGCTAGTCTAGCCTGCTCCTGTTGAGTCGCCCTTCTGTCAATGTCACGTTGTGTATCCATTCTGCCAATAAGTTGCGGTTCAGGGTTTATGGGTAATAATGGTTTACCAGAACTTCGAGTATTTGGCATGCACTCAACAAAACCTGCAGAAAACAAAAACAACAACTAAAAGTAAAGTACGAGAATCTTTGACCAAAGGGTATAGTAACTATCACAAACTTAGTTGACAACCGTATTCCCCGGCAGCGGCGCCAAAATTTGATAACGCTCAAACTACAGCTCTCGTAAGAGTGTAAGCGGTCATTGTCAAATATAGAACCCAACTGGGTTGGGTGTCGAATCTCACAGGGAATACTTGGTCACTAAGTATGCAAAGATTAGTAGACTGTTGATCGAAAATTCTACGAAAAAGGGGGGATTTAATTGTAGCGTGAATTAAGAGTATTAAAGTAACAAAGAAAAACGGAATGTTTAGTAGGTTTTAATCAATGAGAATTGTAAGTTAGGGTTATGTCCACCTTATGAGTTTTATGTATCTATTGGCTATGAGTTATGCGGAATTCAGATATGCATGCGCTTATAGAGATTCGTATTCTATGGTAAACCCTAGTGTCTTTCGACCATCAAGGATTATATCACTTTAACTCTTTCGAGCTTAAAGAGTATACTAATGGTACGAATTCTCCAAGAGGTTAATCCAGTTACGGCACTAACTTTTAAACAGGGGTTGGTAGCCCTATTTCCTTGTCATTCTCTCTTTTTCAGACATGTAACTTTTCTTTCGAACAAGTTAATGCTATACTGGCGTATTCTAGATGTTTGCAACCACAAGAATTCAATTAAGATGAAGAGAGTAATGATATAAGCAACATACGTATCAAGAATTCACAAACTCATAGTAACAGATAGTATCTCATAAGGCTT
This sequence comes from Capsicum pubescens, assembly GCA_030864215.1. Lineage (NCBI taxonomy): Eukaryota > Viridiplantae > Streptophyta > Magnoliopsida > Solanales > Solanaceae > Capsicum > Capsicum pubescens. Next base: position 295,147,450 of record CM061549.1, read on the forward strand.
CCATAACCCTAACAGAGAAGTTTAGCTAGTCATGAGTGCAACGGAAATCACAATAGACATGATCATCATACCAAAATCTAGAACAAGCTTGACGATTTGGATGATTTTTGGCGTCAAAAACTCTCACACGTTTTTTCCCTAGCCGTTCTTCTCAAATGGTCGTGTTTCTCTGGTAAAACTTACAAAATCTGTAACTTGAATAATAGTAAAAGTCGAATGGAAAAACTTGAATTAATGAATGAGTGAGTTGAATGAATGAATAACTGAATGGAGAGAGATATTCATAAAAACTACAGCAACATAGGGTATTTATAACACCCATATCCTATTCCTACTAGGCTACTACGTACTTATCCTAATCCTACTAGGTTACTGCATCCTTATCCTAATATTACTATGTTACTGCTGATCCCCAAAGTCTTTAGAAATGCTGTTTTTGCCCGGGACAAGTTATCCATGCATCACTTTCAGTCCATAGGCGTCCAAACTCTGCTTTCCTTCTTTCGTGAAGCTTCCTTGGGCGTCAAGTTATCCATAAAGTGCTGGAATCTTCATCGTTTATACCTGAAAACTTGTTAATCACGTTTGTTAGCTCACTTACAGGAAAAAGGACTAAAAGTGCATGAATTATATATTTTGTTCTCAAAACTTAGCTAAAATATGGGTAAATTAAGGTGCTTTAGGCGTGTAAATACGCCTATCATCAACGTCTATAGAAGATATATACATATATATACACACACCATTCAATATATATGTACTACTGTAAAAAAAATATATACTACAATACATATATATATACTACAATATGTATATATATATATAGTTATATACTAATTTATAAAATATATACACATTGTATATGTTAAATATATACGTCTATATAAGATATATACACATATATACGCACCATTCAATATATATGTACTACTTTAAATAAAATATATATTATAATATATATATATATATATACTACAATATGTATATGTATATATAGTTATATACTAATTTATAAAACATATACACTTGGATACGTTAAATATATACGTCTATAGAAGATATATACACACCATTCAATATATTTGTACTACTTTAAATAAAATATATACTACAATACATATATATATACTACAATATTTATCTATATATATATATAGTTATATACTAATTTATAAACCATATACATAACGTATACATTAAATATACTCATCTATAGAAGATATATACACACATATATATATACCATTCAATATATTCACTACTTTAATTAAAACATACACTACAATATATATATATATATATATATATATATATATATATATAGTTATATACTATTTATAAAACATATACACATCTATACGTTAAATATACACTACTTTAGTAGATATATGCGCACACACACACACACACACACACACATATATATATATACTATTCAATAAATATATTACTTTAAATAAAGCATATACTACAATATATATATATATATATACACACCACAATATATATATATATATATTTAGTTATAGTTATATACTAATTTATAAAACATATACACATGTATACGTTAAATATATACTACTTTAGATTTAGAAGATACACACACACACACACACACATATATATACCATTCAATATATACACTACTTTAAATAAAAGTATAAAACATATGCTACTTAATATAATAAATTAATAATACTTGATAGTAAATTAATAATGTATTAAAACTAAGTTTTTAATTTCAGTTTGTGAAATTCTGAATTTAAAAAAAAAAAAAAGAAAACCTTAACCTGGCCGGGCCGGTCCGGTTAACCGACGGGCCCAAACCGGGTTGGGTCCGGGCCGGGTTAACCGGGCCCAAATAAAAAACCTAACCGGACCGGGACCCGGACCCCTAAAGCCCTTGGGCTTACCGGGCCGGGTCAAACCGGGTCGGTTTAATTATGTGGGCCGGTTCGGGCCGATTGTAACCGACCCGTTTGACACCCATAGTATTTGTACAATAAGACTTCTCTATAAAAGTTATCCTGTATAACAATATTTTCTATAACCTCCAAGTTTTTTTTTTTTTTTTTTTACCTGTTTTTATGTTATGTTATATTATGTGATATCTATAACAATATCTCGGTATACATAGAAGCAAAAAAACTAGGTAGACAAACAACTATCTTTATAGAGAAAGTTGATGTTTTCTTATTTTGGAGTTATACTTTTAAGAATTATTTCTACAAAGTTTGGACCAGATCATATTGTAGACTTTGCTATTTTTCTTTCCTCATCTGCCATTAGATAATATTTTTGATGCTCTTGTAATTAGTACTCTTCAAGAATTAACTTATTAAAATTGATTAATTTGAGGTTAATTTTACCCATCAATCAATAATAAATTCTAACATTATCAAATCATTTAATTATTATGATTATAAAACTAGTAAAGATCTTTAATACAATTAATATACCTGACTTAAATCCTTAAAGATAATCAACACTAATATTATTAACGGACTTTAGAATGGAGAAAATAAAACATTGATATTTATTCATATTTATTACTATATCATTTCTAGTACACATAACATGACATGCAACTACCCAATAACTATTTATTTCTTAGTAAAGTTACCGCGCCTAATCCGCACCCTTCAATTGGTATCAGAGCCTTGTTATTTAAAAAATACGGAAGTCGTATATATATGGATTTACTTGATTAATTTATTAATTTTGATTCATTTGATATAACTAGATTTAGATATTCCTCAAAATATTATTTAAATGAATAACGTGCAAAAATATAAAGAATTAAAGCAAATAATATCTGAAAAGCATAAAGAATTAAAAATAAGGATAGAAAGACTACAATATAACATAATTGTCGAAGTTAGTAAAACACAATAAATGCACAAAAAGAAGAAATATCAAATTTAGAATCAACAATAGATAGTCTAGAATATACATACCAACATGATCTACTAACAATTAAATAAAAAATGAACAAAGAAGAATTTATAATAGACGAAAAAACATATGAAAATCACGAAGGATTAAAAATAAAAATAATATTTTCTAATTTAGGTAGAAGGTATAAGAAAATAGGTGAACATTTATATTTAATGTTAGAAAAAAAAGAATTAAAATTAGAAGATAAATTGACAGCTATGGTGAGAATAGAAAAAGAAAATGAAGAAATAGATAGAAAAAAGGAAATAGAAAAAATAAAACAACAAACTACAGAAGAAATATGAAAAATAGAAGAAACTAAAAATAGTAGGATTGCTGAATTAGAAAAAGAACTACAAATGCTAAAAGATCTGTATGAAAAAAGATAGAAAGAAAAAGAAGAAAAAGATAAAGAACAAAAATTATTAAATGAGATAAATCAATTTAAAGAAAAATTAGAAATAACCAATAAAGAAATATAAATAAAGGAATTAGAAATTAATACAATAGATGTTGAAGAAACAGATAATTATGATCCGGAAGATAGTGAAACATATACAGAAATCTTAACAAATACAAAAAATTTAGGAATCAATGGAAAACAAGAAGTAATTAATGAAGAAAATTTAGAAAATATAAACACGGAAATAAACACTCTTGATAAAAAAGAAGATGAAAATATAATACCTAGAACATCATAAATAAGAAAACCTACATATTATAAGAATAAGTTTAAAAGATATAATCTAAAGAATGAATATGACAAATGGACACCAAAACAAATAGTTAATAAAAATTATAACTTTTTAGACTTAGATTGTGTAATAGATACAGAAAAAATAATACAATTATGGATAGGATATATGACAAAACAATTATTAGATAATAATATAAATGTAATAGATGCACCAGAATATATAGAAAGAACACTAATAGGAATAGTGAAATTATGGTTTTTAAATCTAACTGAAAATAGTAAAAGAGTATTAAGAACTAACAAACCCACAGAAGGAACATCATCCATAACTACAACTAAATTAACACCTATAGAATTATTAAAAAAATATGAAACAGCTATAAAAGACGAATTTAGTAGCATGACAACAACAGAAGAAGAACAAAATGAAGAGAAAGATACAAATAGGAATTTAATGTTAAAATTAGCAATATGTAATATGTGCTACATAGATGAATATACTTGCGCATTTAAAGAATATTATTATAAAGGAGCATATAATACAGAAGAAAGTAAAGAAATAAGAAAATTATATTTTATTAAATTACCTGAACCATTTAGTTCAAAAATAATAAAGAGTTGGGATGAAGCAAAAATAGTAGATACTCTAGGAGCAAGAACAAAATTTTTACAACAATGGTATAGAAATCTATGTGAAAAATATAGAGAAGAAATAAAAATGGAAAAAACATTAATAAGAAATTTACATGTTGCAAAGACAAAATAGCACCTCAATTTGGATGCGAAGAAAGATATTATAAGAAAAGAAAAAGACATAAGAAATATAAGAAATACAAAAAATCAAAATATAAGTATAAGAAACCAATAAAAAGATATTATGTAAAAAATTATAAACATAAAAGACCATATAGGAAAAAGAAATCTATAAAGGAATGTACTTGTTATAATTGTGGAAAATTAGGACATTTAGCTAGAGATTGTAAATTACCTAAAAGCCCAAAAAATAAACAAATATCAGAAATAAAAATAGAAAATACAGAATATATGCAGATAGATTATATAGATTACGAATTAGAAAGTGAAGACGGTATATATGAAATTTCAGATAATGAAACAGATAATGAAATAGAAGATAATGAAATAGATAGTGAACTAGACGAATTAAATGACTGAAGAAGATATACAAATAAACCAAATGACTGAAGAAGATATAAAAATAATAATAAAAGAAGAATATTTAAATGACGAAGGAACAGATCAAAAAATAATATTTAATAACAATGTATTTGATGAAATAAAATGAAAAGAGTTAGACTTAAGTGTAGAAAAAATATTTAAAATACCAACAATAAAAAATATATTTACTAGGAAAAAGGAAGAATATTATGTAGTAAGCCAAAAAGAACATGTAACAGACTGCAGATATGCAAAAGGTAAAGCTAGTATACCACTAGTAACAAAAAGAATAATAAATAAAGAAATAAACGATATAAAAAGTAGAGACCCAATAAAATATGTACACCTTGGAGGTACAGAGATATTAATAAAATCATGTTTTAGAGAAGGAATAGATACACCAATAGAACTATATTTAGCAGATGATAGGATTATAAGACCTATAGAAAAAAGTATAATATCTTCCATAAAAGGAAATTTAATATACCAAAAATTTAAATTTATAATAAGTGCAAATTATTCAGTAGCAATAACAGATAAAAATATAGATAAATCATTGGTATTATATTGGAAAATATTAGGAATAGAACTAACCCCAGGAAGTAAAATATTTACAACAAGATGTAAAAATCTATATGTATTAACTACAAAACACAAAATAACAGGAAAAATAAAATTAATAAAATACAAATAGAAAGTCCTTTTGAACAATTCGTAAAAACAATTGATAATAATGATTATAGTTACAAAAATATAGACATAGAAGAAGATTTAGAAATAATAAATGATAGAATAAGTACAACAAAAAGAATAGCTTATGAAAAAACAGAATCATCAAGTTCATCAAAAAGAACAAGTTATGAAACAAGTTCAATAGTTAATTTAAATCAATATTACATAACAAGAACAATAAATGAAAAGGAATATTTAATACTCTTAAATACAGGACAAGAAGAAAATTATATAGCAAAATATCTAGTAAAAAATGAGGAAATAAAATCCGATAATAATATATGCCCAGATCTACCAAGAAGCTTAATAAACACTAAAAATATAGCAGAAAAAGAAATAATAATAGGAGTTAGAAAAATGAAAATAGAATTTGAAATAAAGGAAGAAATGCAAAAGGCAGACATAATAATAGGAATTAAATGGCTAGAACAAGTAAAACCATACAATATAGAACATACACAATTATCTATAACATATAATAGAGAAAGATTATTCCTAAGAAGAGCTTTAACATGATATGAATATATATGTATTAATGAAGATAGTAGTAGAAGGATATTACAGTAGATATTATACGCCTATGATAGATACAGGAGCAAAAGCTAATTTATGTAGATATAATTGTTTACCAGAAAGTAAATGGGATAAATTAAAAACACCAATAATAGTTAAAGGATTTAATAACGAAGGAAACTTAATTACTTATAAAGCTAAGAATGTAAAAACACAAGTATGGGATAAAATATTAATAATAGAAGAAATCTATAATTATGAGCTAACATCAAAAGATATACTTTTAGAAATGCCGTTTTTAGACAAATTATTCCCACATATAATAACTAGAACAGATTGGTGGTTTACAACACCATGTAAACAGAAAGTAAGAGCAAAAATAGTTATTAATAAAATAAGAAAGAAAACTGATTGGATAAAAGGAAGTAAAAAAATTACACAAAAATTGGAAAATATAAAAAATACTGAAGATACAATAGAACTGGTCGTATTCTCAATAAATAAAAAGGAAATAACTATATTTTCAATAAATAAGACAGAAATAATTAAGAAAAAATTAGAACAATTATATAGTGAAGATCCATTAAAAGGACGGAAAAAAACATAAAACCACTATAAAAATTGAATTAATAGATAAAAATAGCATAATAACCCAGAAACCATTAACATATAATTTTGATGATTTAAAAGAATTTAAAATGCATATAGAAGAATTATTAGAAAAACAATATATACAAAAAAGTAATAGTAAACATAATAGCCCAGCATTTATAGTAAATAAACATAGTGAACAAAAAAAAGGAAAAAGTAGGATGGTTATTAATTACAGAAATTTAAATGCAAAAACAATGACTTATATTTACCCAATACCAAACAAGATATTAAAAATAGGGAAAATACAAGGATATAATTATTTTAGTAAATTTGATTGTAAATCAGGATTTTACTATTTAAAGTTAGAAGAAGAATCTAAGGAATTAACCGCATTTACGGTACCACAAGGATTTTATGAATGGAATGTACTACCATTTGGATATAAAAATGCACCAAGTAGATATCAACATTTTATGGATAGTTATTTTAAACAATTACCTAATTGTATAGTATACATAGATGATATACTATTATATACAAAAACTAAAGAAGAATATTTAAAATTATTAGAACAATTTACAGATATAATAGAAAAATCAGGAATAAGTTTAAGTGAGAAGAAAGCAGAAATTATGAAAAATCAGATAGAATTTTTAGGAATACAAATAGATAAAAGTGGAGTCAAAATGCAACAACACATAGTCCAAAAAATAATAAATTCAGAAGAAGAATTAGATACAAAAAAGAAATTACAATCATTTTTAGGATTAGTAAACCAAGAGAATATATTCCAAAATTAGCAGAAAACTTAAAACCATTACAAAAAAAATTAAAAAAGGATGTAGAATATAGATATAATGAAGAAGACAAAAAACAGGTAAAGAAAATAAAATTACTTTGTAAAGAGTTACCAAAATTACAATTTCCAGATGAAAATAAAAAATTTACATATATAGTAGAAGCTGATGCAAGTGAATATAGTTATGGAGGAGTACTCAAATATATGTATGAAGAAGAAAAATTAGAACATCATTGTAGATATTATTCAGGAACGTTTAACGAAACAAAAATAAAATGGGAAATAAATAGAAAAGAATTATGTTCTTTATATAAATGTCTAATAGCATTTGAACCATATATCGTGTATAACAAGTTTATAGTTAGAACAGATAATAGACAGGTACGATGGTGGTTAACAAGAAAAATACAAAATTCAGTTACGACAAAGGAAATTCGGAGACTAGTATTAAATATACTGAATTTTACATTTACAATTGAAGTAATCAATACCTACAAAAATATCATTGCAGATTACTTATCAAGACAAAGCTACTCAAACTGATTTACCAATGGAAGAGGCTGATGCCAAAGATACCCAGACTGATTTATTGCTCCAAATGTTTAAACAAATGGAGTTATTACAAGAACGAGTTATTACACTAACTACTGAAGTTACAAATGTAAAAGTGAAAGTCGAGCACTATAAAAAATAAGATACTGTGCAGAAAGAGCACATTAAAAAACTAGACCTAGAAGGTGACGATGAGAAACACCTTAAAACTCAAATTACTGCCGAAACTTCAATTACAGCTGCAGGAACATCTAAAGGGAAAAATATAGTTACTCAAAATAGACCTAAAATACCAAAGAAAAAGAATTATAACCTCAGCCAAATATTTTCAAAATCATATACACCAAATATACAAAATTTAGAAGCATTTGCACCTCCCCAGATACATACCTATTCTGAATCACTTAACCAAGAAAAACAGACATACAATTATTCTTCTCGTAAATACATTGACAACATACACACTTTACAAACCTTATTAAATACCAAACCTATTCAAAGTGAAGAGCTAGCCGCACAACAAAAAGGATATATTACCCAGAAATGCCAAAATTACAATAAACTTATTGCCTTACCAGGAACAAACCCAAATTTTATTAAATCATGTTACTATTATGGATTATTATCTACGGTTTACACAACCAATGGAGAAGAGTTAGCAGGAATCCCAAAAATTCACAAAGAATTTATGACTTACAAGAGAATTACCAACGGACAATTATTCTATGTTCGATTTTATTCCGCACCAACAGAAATATTATTTGACGAAATTAAACAGACTATTAATGTGGTCAAAATGGGTATGACCAGAGATTATATTATTCCGGAAGAGATATATGAATAGACCGAGATACCAAAAACGCAGATACCAGCATTTTACCGCTACAAAAGAGTTATTGGAATAAGTAATATATTATCAGAGTTACTTAATAATTATTCAAATAAAAAGCCAGTTTGGATATATAATTCAAGGAATCAAGCATTGATTTATTCAACTTGCAAAGAAGTTAGAGACCATGACATGGAAGAACTTAGATAATGGGGATTAACACTCCTCAGACCAGAAGAACAACCATTAACGCGATCTATCAGTAAGGGAATTATTTCATAAGAAGTTATGGATCAATTTTGGAAAAAGTTGGCCAAAATACAAAGACCACATATCCAGCAGATGTAGTGGCAAGCACAACTTTATTCCAGATGTGATGCTACACTGACAAAAAATAAAAAAGATAACCAAAGCAGATACGGAGGAAAGAGATAAAGACAAAAGACGTGTGAGTAAATTTACTTTACGTAAAAGATTTTGATAGGCATTTAAAGTTTTTTTTGTTATTTAGTGCTTTATGTCAAAGTCTTCTTTTAAAAAGATGAAGACTTTTTTGTAAACATTAATTAGTCTAGCCTAGACTAGTATAGGGTTTGATTTTTCAAGTCATTTTTTAGGAAACATCATATGTAAATTTCAGTTATAAATAGAAGAACCGAAGGCAGTGCAAAGGCAAGCCTTCATGTGTTGAAGCAAAAACTCTCTCTCTTGTCCACAACAAATATTTTGCTTATTCATTTAAAAACAGCTATATTTCAATGGAAAAATCTATGGAGGAACAAAACTTAGGATTATCAAACTTACCAAAACAAGTATATTTATTCAGTATTATGAATAGCTAAATTCATAATTCCTAACAATCATGATATAATAAGATAAGTTCATGTTAGTTACTTTATAGTAGAATCTTTCGAAGAATAGCATGTTAAGAAGTTTATTAGCAAAGTGAAAAGGGAGAAAAATTCCTAAGAACTATGCCATCCTAAAGGTGAAACCAATAAGGAAAGAAGCCGTGGTAGGGAGTAGCCAGAGTTGAGGCGCTGTTTAAGGGAAAAATATCTGGATTACCATGCTAATAGTGACCGGCGAACATGTTATTTAAGAATGATCTAGTTTATAGTAATCTAATATGATCATATTTTGTTATGTGTATGATTGAAGGGAATATTTTGAAAATAGCAATTTTATGAAAAATGAATAATTATTTATCTGACGAAATGGTAGATAAATTTAAAATACTTATTTTGTATTCACTTAAGGATATAAAAGTAGTAGATATAAGAAAAATCATATTAGAAAAAACATTTGGTAAATATTATATGACTAGAATAAATTACATACCATGCCTACCTAACTACTCTTACAAATACTTACCATGATAAATTACATATATCTAGAATTTTGAGAAAAAAATATTAGAAACATACAGTTAGTAGAAAAACAGATGAAAGTAAATTTAGACAAATACATGGAAACTAAAGATATAAAATATATACAGTTTCTTAATGAAAATATGCAACAACTACTTAGACTAAAACAAACAACTGAAAAATGTTATGAAAAAGCGTTTAATCAAGCTTAAATGACAGATGATATTAAAATACTTGTTTTATATATACTTAGAGATATAGAAATCATAGACATAAAGAAAATAATATGGGAAAAATTACAAGATTATGAAGAGGAAGAATTATTAAACAGTATAGAAAACTTATGCATATATTATGAACATCAATACTATTTAGATTCAGATGGATATTATACAGACTAAAAATGTCAGAATATATTGAGAAAATTAGATGAAAACCAAGAAGACCTACATAAAGAAATTGATTATAGAAAACAAATTAGAGAAATAATGGAAAATCTAATAGAAAAATTAAAATGGATAGACGAAACCTTGAAAAATTTAGAAAAAAGCAAAGATAAAAGTTTAGATAGTTTAAAAAATTCATTAAGAAGAGAACAAGAAAAAATAGTTAGTAGTATTAATAACCTCAAACAAGATATTAAATATAGTACAAGTAGAATAGATTATTATACATTTACTTTAGAAGAATAAAATGATAAACTACGAATATCTAAAATACTGGAAACAAGAAATGGAAGAAATAAAATTAACAGAAAACCTTATAAAAACGAATTTAATTGAATATTTTAAAACAAAATATATAGAAAATTTAGAATATCTTAAAAATAATAAAGAAGACTTACAAAAACTAAGAGAAAAAGCTAAAGAATATTATAGCAAAACATTTAATCAACTACCATTTAATCACCTCCCAAAATATGAATATCAGTAAAATTGAATATATTAATAAAATATATGAAAATAAAAAAAATACAAGAACGAAGAAAAACAGCTAATGAATATTACTACAAAGCATTTACCAATTACATAAATTAATGGATACATCGTACGAAAAGAATAAATCATTAAAAGAAATCTAAACTCAACTATATAATTTATACTAAGAATACAAAAGATTAGATAGTACTAACGAGGATCCTAGAGCACTAGATAATTTAATTACGATAATATCTAATTTAGAATATGAATTAATAAAACATCTTAAGTCAAGAAGATAAAAATGAAAAATATTTCAATCAATAATATTCAAAAAATACATTATATAAAAATAAATACTTATTACCCAATAACTATTTATTTCTTAGTAAAGTTACCGCGCCTAATCCGCACCCTACAATTGGTATTAGAGCCTTGTTATTTAAAAACGTACGTAGTTTTTATTATGGACTCTATTATAAAAAGTGGATGCATGAAGTAGTTTAACCTAAAGTTTTTTATATTAAGACGTTCTTCGTTAAAGGGATCGTTGTGACTTCATTTTCCATGGCCTCCACCACCATGATGGCCGCCTCCGTGGCTTCCACCACCGTGACCACCGCCTCCGTGGCCTCCACCGCCATGACTGCCACCTCTGTGGCCACCACCGCCATGGCCGCCACCTCCGTGACCACCGCCGCCATGATGGCCGCCTGGCCCGCCTCCATGGCCTTGTTTTTCGACATTTAGTTGGCCTTCATTTGCTGCTATACAAATAATACATACAACATATATTATTTCTTATGAATGGACTATAAGTAATTACATTACATATGACGATATTTAAAAACGTGTTTGAAACTTTTGACATGCATTAAAAATGAGAGGCGAATTCAGAGTGAATTTATTGTTTCTGAATTCTACAAACTAAAGATAGCTTGTTAGATTCTGAACAAAATTTTCAACATAATTTACAAAAAGAATATCCTTAGTTGCGGATCAAATAGTTGTTATGAATTTTTATGATCATATCAGTAAGTCATTAAAGATAAACTGAGAAGATTAACTCTAAAAGTCTTCAAATATTTTTTTAACTATATTTTAACGAGAGCTGAAGCCAAGGTTCCTTGCTACGCTCCATAGATGTTCGTACAATTCTTGTGGATTTTGGGTGTGTTTGAATTCAGCCTCTCGTTAGGTCTTCACTGAAGGATTGTCCACCTTCTCAAGCCTATCTACCATACCCTTAGAAAGTGAAAACGGATGACTTCCATTACTAAATGGAAGAACTTTTCAAACTAGTTGATAGTTGTTCCCTGCCCCACAATGGGTTCTAATTTACTAAATCACATGTTTCTGTTTTCGGAACATCACATGTAGACTTTTTTGGGGGAGAATCACTCGGCGCGGGGCCTCCCGTGTGAGGTCAGGTGATGGTCAACAACTCAGGCAGGAAATGCTGAAAAGCGGCTAACGATGCAAGAGCTTTTTTCCCCTTATACGCTCTAAAAAAAGGGTATGTCGGGTTTTTGGACCCTATGTTGAGTAAGGGTTCCAAACCTTCCAAAAGTGATAGGTATGTGTTCTTTCTTGGCACTCTCTTTCTATATTATTCCAACCTAAAAAGAGCGATGGAAAGTGGATTTCAGGTTCGATAGTCTCGAGAAGGTATTAGCCACCGGTGACCATACTTTCGTAAAAGCACCATTGGGCGGTGGTTCCTCTCCTTCCTCTTGAACCTCGAACAAAAAATCGATCTCGCCATCAGCTCGACTAAGAGTTCCGAATCGAAAAAGTCAACTGAACTTTACTTAAGACGAAGGAAGCGAGTGCCGGAAAAAAACCGCTTTCTTAAGGCTTCAAACTACTAGTCATTAAGACTACTATGAATGAAAGGTAAGGAAGTCCTTTTCTTGACTTAGCCTGCGTGCATTATACCTAACCCTTTCCCAAGATTTCAATCTCAACAAAGAAATGAAAGCATAACTCTTTGCTCGCTTGCAGCGCCTCTTAGTCTTTTATTTTAGCCTGCCTTGTGAAGATCTCTCGGGTGTCTACGGCAGATCCGATCAGTCTCGTGATGAAGAGAATTTCCGATGTTGAAAGGTATCGTCACGACAACTCGATTTGTCCGGTAAACTACTCGGGGCTCCCCATGGTTTAGTAAAAGGGAGGGGATATTTTTTCTTCATCCGGGGGTTCATTCATTATGAACTAAAAAGTGGTTGGCTGATTAGTGAGGTCTTAAAAACGTCATAGAATTCATGATCGGCCATTCCATTTTTGCTTTCAGCAAGTAGGCGACGCGAATCTATGCTTTCTATCTTTCAATCGGATACCAATTTCTTGGATGCGTTTGAAAGCCTCGAGATGACTTGTAGAAAAAATGCTTTCTAGGTTTGTCTTGTGTCTCCGAAACAAACGGTCCATTTATTGATGGGCGAACGATGGGGATTGAACCCGCGCGTGGTGGATTCACAATCCACTGCCTTGATCCACTTGGCTACATCCGCCCCTACCCCCGCACAGGTTGAAGTCTCTATCTACGATCAGATCCTTTCTGAACTCCCCTATAACCGCTTATCAAAGAAAAGCTTTTTCCATCACTATAGTGGCAAGTCTATTGTTGTGTTTCAGAATTAGGGGAAACAAAGCTTCAAACAAAGAGGTTGGGCTGTTCACTTCATTGATTTGACTTCACTTTACTTGAGATTAAAGATAGGGGCCGGGCGGGCAGTGAAGGCTCATTTAGTAGACAACGAGCGAGCTGCAAGCACCTAATCCTATCAAAATGAAAAGTAGCAAGCGGAACTTGAACTTGAAGAAGCGAGCCTCTATCAGAGAAAGCCATTGCGCGCTAGCCCCTTGTATAGGGTTCCAAACCTGCGCACCCCTAAACTACAAGCTTTCTTTGAAGCCCCTACAACATGGGATATTTGAAGAATCCCCTTTCTATAAACCTTTCTATAATATAAGAGAAGCTCTTCGAGCTTTCTTCGCATGCTTGAGCGCATCCCCTTTCTATTAGTAAGGTTGTCAAATTTCCTTTAGTTCCTTTATGACTATAATATAAATAATAGGGGTAGGGGGCGCTAACGAGCAAGAAAAGGGGTGCGCTAAGGCGCAAGGGCTTTCGCGCAGCTGCTACGCCCTTGCTTCTTGCCTTATCTTTTACTAAGAAACTAATCTAAATAGAAGCCTTTCTTTCTCAAAGTCAACTTTCTCCCTTCTTGCTTTAGTGAAATAGGGGGCGCTAACGCGACCTTCCTTCAGCTGGCTTCGCCCTATCTATTCATCTATTTTCTCAAATGGATATTTAGGGATCTCTCTTGTTCATAGATCTTGAAACCAGATCAATATCCATTTCTCAATAGATCTATTTATCGATAGAAAGATATAGATCTCTATATGGATCTATCTCCATATCTAAATATGGAAGAACCGACACTTAAAGGGCGTAACCAATGGAAGGTTCTCACCCTGTCCCCGACATTGTTCTCCGACGATGTCCCCTGGGCAAAAGGTGGCCCTTGGGCCACTTGACTGGTTGGAAAAGAGCCACCATTCTCTTTATTTCTTCTTCCGATCAGGACAAGTTGGTTGGTTCATTTCGTCCTCCTATCTACGCAATTCTCTGTCTTCGTTCGTGATCATGTTGGGCGAAAGGTAGTTGTAGAGGAGCGTTCAGCCACTGTAAGGAGAGGGCCTTCTTCTTTTTCTTTATTTATTTCATTTTCTCATATTTTGCCTTCTATATCTTATATAGATTTTTTAGCGTATAATAATTACCAATACGAGGACTATCGACTTCGCTTTCAACTTATAATAGAAGGGTCTCCTATTCCTTCATTTCGGTTGCTTGTTAGCTTACCGGCTGAACCATCATCATCTGCTTGCTTGGTCACTTTCGTGATAAGGCGCTTAAAAGGATTCTGGATTATATATATTTTGGGAACTAAAAGAGTGGCTGGTTGAAGGGAAAGGGAAGCCAGAAAATCCAGGGATCACCATCTCTGAAAATTTATGTTGTTTGTCCAATTTTTTCAATTTAATATATGCGATTTGGAAGGGAGATATTCAACAAACCCTATTTTCTATCTTAAGAGCCTATCCCCCGCTACAGGGTCGGTTTTTTTGTGGGGATAGGCTCCCACTCGTATCCATCATATATAATATGCCCGACTATCGAGGGAAATCCACCTCTTAGATAAAGTCTTCGATCGCCTGAAGATGGCACAGAAAGACAAAAAGAGCAAAATCGATATAAGATAAGACAGGATGTCAAATTTCTCCCAATTTCGCTTTCTACCACTCCATGGAAGTAAGACTAGCAACTATTATATGGCCCTCCTCCTAATAGGGCAACTACTAAGACTGGCTCGCCGAGATCGACAGGAAAGACAACTAAAACTCAAACTGCAGGAAAGAGAGAAAGAGGGGGAACTAGATGAGCTTACTACTCCAACTGTAACTGGATCGAAAAGATTGTGGACTGAGCATCTTTTTCCAATTTCAAAGATCTATCAAAGCCCATTTGAAATGAAGACTCCTGCTCTGCTTTCAAACTTTCCAACTGCATGTGAGTAAACTCCTACTCGCTTTAGGGCAGTCTAACCCACAGGCTGCAAGCACCAGCTTGCTGGCAGAACGAAAGACTTGAACCAGATAGCTGGAAACTGGCATTTCCACTAGATATATCTCAATGGCTGCAAGGTCTTACCTTGGCGCTCCTACTGTTAGTACTCCAACTGACAAGGGAACTCAAGTGGAAGACCACTTTCACTGCCCGAAAGACTTATCATTGGAAGGAAACTGCACGATTAGCAGTGAATAGGATCAATCCTCCATATTCTTCTCTTCGGCATAACTGGTAAGCAGCATACTACAGCAATAGACCAGTCCACTAACTGGAAGATTCAAGGCAAAATCATAAGTGGGGCTGGACGGTAGCGCACCTCCTAACATTTCCCAGGTAATGAAAGTAGATCCCCTTGTCCAGCCGAGTCTTTTATACCTGATGCCTTGTTCGGAGTTGACCCTCTTTATACTTTGATTCCCGGGAAAGCTCTAAGTGAACCTCCTTCCTAACCGAAAGAATGGAATCCGGTAATCCAAAAATAAGATAAGGGAAAATGTCGGCATAACCACTGCTATTTCATCTGCAGCTCTTACCGTTGAAGGAATCAGTCTTGCTTTGGCTTGATTGCTTTCACCAGGTCTAGCTAGGCTGGGAGTCGATTAGCCCGAGTTGTGTTAAGATAAGTGGCACTTGAATAGGAAGTAGCCATCGTTAGAGGAAAGAACTTGTATTACAAGGATTCATAAACTGTAAATCTGGCAATTCCTACCAGGGTGGTGGGTCAGAGGGCGGCCCATCTGATTAGTTCAGCTATCACTGCTGGAAACCCCAGTGGTTGTTCGGCTGCGTACTCCCCGTCTGCCTATCTCACACTCCCAAAGCAAATTTGGATTTCTTCTTTCATTTTCCTTTCCTGCATCTTTCTTTCTATCCATAGGTCGGCTTCGCGCAGATAGATCTTTGCCGGGGGAGATTGGTGCCCCTTGAGGTATGCCCTTCCGATGGGTTGTTCCTTTATCTGTCTTTTCCATCCAGTGCCTGCATTGCGTTAGAAAATCTTCGTCTTCGATCTCTCTTCGCAACGTATTTGTTGGGCTAAGACTTTCTCTCGACATCTTTCTTTTATTGTTGTCATTGATCTCATATCTAGTTGCAGGGGGGTCTGCGTTCACTATTAAGCCTACGCCCGTCCATTCCTTTCAAGCTTGATCCTTCCCTTAGATTCGTTACCTTGTTCGACTGAACTCGTTGGTTCCGCGTTGGTCGTAACCCGGTTCGAGAACCTTCTCTCATAGATTCCCTTCACCAAGTCATCGCCAGCAATCAGCTATTATCCCTTGGTGTCAAAGGGCGAGTTCCTTTCTTGTCTTGCCCAAAAACTTTCTTTATTCTCATTGGAGAAAGACTCTCCCGCGGCAAGGTTTTACACATAGGGCCAGCTGCTTTCTTTATCTCGCTTGCCCTTAGTCCGTCTAGCGCCTTTCGGTTGGGGTCCGCCCTGGGGGTTAGGTTAGACCGCTTGGGTTTTTTTTCGTCTATCGAAGGCTGTCAACGTGTCAGCCATTCTTCCCCCATTAGACTTGTCAATCCTTTGCTCTTTTTCTTTCTCTCTTCCAGTTCTCCCCCTCTACTTTATTTGACAGGGGCGGAGAATACCACTCTATCAATAACAAGAAAAAAGTAGCAATTCCGTTTCAAATGGTTTGAGCTTGGAAGCAACCTGCTATCTATCGATAGGCGAGAACAAACTGCTATTGACTGCTTCGCCTATCTATTCTATTATGGCCGGCTTGGAGACATCAGAGGAAGACCACCATCTCTATCCGGGTACGATCATAGCTTCATTCATTCGTTGAACCTTGGGGATCACCATTAGCATTGAGGTCAATCACTCGTATGTTTAAGAAGAATTAAATATTGTATCGTTACCTTTATTATCATCAACTAGTAGAGCTGAAACAAGAAAAAGTGAAGCACATGAAAGTGCTAGCAGAATATAATGAGATTGACTTTCAATTTAGCCAATATTTATACCCAAAAAATCCCACTACAAGACATAAAATCTTATGTATTCTTGGAGAAGATAATCTTGACTATAAAATCTATTCCTGACGTTTCATTTTATGTATATTATAGTTTGATATTTAGGCATAAAATTTAAGAAAATAATAAATTTTTTAGTCATGTAATTTAAATTAAATAATGGTGGACTCTGGATTAAGTGTTTGTGCTCGGAAGGTTCAAACACATATATTGATATTTGATGCCCAAAGCTTTAAGGTTCTACTTGAAAATTAATGCACCATGCATGCTATCTTCTTGATTTACTGGGTGCTTTTCTACATCTTATACCAATTTTCATATATTTTTTATACAATTATACCTAGTCTGTTTCGAATTTAACAAATGCCGAAGCATACAAAAAATTATCATAGATCCTCCACTGAATTAAAGACGTGCATAATATATCAAAATACCCTTGATTCTTGAACGTTATTGTCTTCAGTACATGATCATGTATGATATCAGAAATAACGAATTTCTAAATATTAACGTTATAAAAAGAAATAATAAATTAAAACTAAAAATAAAAGTAAGACACACTAACGTCCTATCGAAATTTAACTCATTTGTGAGAGATTCTCGATGAGTTAAAACAACTATCAAAAAATATCTCTTCAGTAACATTTTCGAAGGATTATCCATGCAATAACCTTTAACAACGAGCTAAATTTAACAAAATGGTTAAAAAAAATATATTACTAATGACACATAAATTAAAACGAAAAAAACATAAATTTGAAAACTCTCTAATTGATGATAAAATTAAATATGATTGTGAGGAACATATGAAGATGCTTACAAAGGAAATATTTTGTCAATATCTTCATATAGTCAATCTTGGACCCTTTTTTGTTAATTATTTTCAACATATCTAAGTAAGCATACAAGTGGCGAAGTTAGAAATTCTAATAAAATCTGACTAAAAAAAAATATGAAATGATGTTATGTTTTGAAAATTAAATTTGTGACTTGAAATGTAACGAATGCACCCATGGGTCATTTTAGGACTCAATACATTTCCTGCCTTTTTTAATTCATGATATCTTTTCTTTGTCGGTCCTAAAATATAATATATATATTTTTTTATATTCAGTATTAAAAAGATAATATAAATATATACTTTAATTTGTTATATTTATACAAATTTTCACTCTTATAAAGTAATTCTAAAAATTTTAATTAATTATGTCTCTTCGTTGGATGTATCAAGAAACTAATTATGTATCTTGACAGATGCAAACTTGAAAGATATCGTATCTGGCGCTAACTATGTATCTTTGCAAAGAAAAAATATATCTTCGTTGGATGTATCGAGGGCTAATTATGTATCTCAACAGAATCAAAATTAAAATTTTCAATAATTATGCAAAATATCAAAAATTTCTGCAATTAAACTTCAAACTCTGAAAATTTATGTTGTTTGTCCAATTTTTTCAATTTAATATATGCGATTTTGAAGGGAGATACTCAGCAAACCCTATTTTCTATCTTAAGAGCCTGACTCAAAAAATAAGAGAAGGAACAAGGGCAACTAAATCATCTGTTACGTATTTAAATTTTGAGAGTTAAATAAATTATTTTTGATAGCAAGATTTTTATGTAAAACACCAAAAAATAAAAGTTTAGTATTCTCTTAGCAAATATTACAAGATGAAAACACACGTAAATTAAAATTCTTTTGTTAATGGTAATCTTATACAATATATGAAAACTTCAAATCATGAGTTCATCTTTGTGTCTGTCCCTTCAAGGAAAGTGTTAAAGTTGCAGCAAGTAAAAATTCATGAAAAATACAATATGAAAATTAATCGCCTTATAGATTTATGTTAAAATTTTGATTGATTGAAGGTTAAATTCTCAGATTTTATACTATTATAAATTACAGTATTGGATCTAGTAAATCTAAGACACCAAGTATCGACAAATTCTGCAACTTCACCACCAAAGGATGTGGTACAACGGATGGGGTTGCTCCTCCCTTAGCCAGAGGTCTCGGGTTCGAGTCCTGGATATGAAAAAATTCTTGATAAGGAGCGTTTCCCCCCGAATGGAGCTCTACACGGCACAATCCGAATTAGTCGAACTCCAATTCGAGTACCAGACACCGAATGGGAAACCCCAAAAATAAAATTTCTGCACCTTTGATGTGGTTCGATGAGTGTTGAGAATCAGTACCCAAATTCTTCAGATCCCAATTCAAGTCATCTTAATAAGTCATAAATGGTATAATTAACTTGTACACGAACCATAAAAAATATAATTACTCAAAAAGAGAGGTAAATTGCCAATTTTTTGAATTTATGTAGACATTAATAAAATTTAACATTATTCAAGAATTAATTTAGAAAAAAAATATTGTATTGAACTAGCAACCTTTCGCCGTCTATATATCATATTGCCGTTAGAAAAATTGTGTCTGATAAAATTAGTAAATACTGGATACATTTAAATAATGACCTATTCAAGTTAAAATTTTTATTTTCTTATTTTGTTAATGTATTTTTGATAAATTTCTCAAAAAATATTGATTGCTTCTTAAATTAATCTATAGTTATTTCAACACACACATTAAGCATGTTCCAACAACAACCTATCCAGACTTGATAAATTTCAATAAGCACACTAAGATATTTTTATATTTTAGGTTGAATGTTATATTTATTATGTTTTTTCTATATCAGGTTAATTATAATCAGATTTGCTATTTGATAAATTTCATGAGTATATATAGTAAAATATTTACTAGTTTAAATTAAAATTTTAGATTTCATTGATGTGGTTGAATGCAAAATATATTTTGCGCATAAAATTGATTTCATATTTTTATATTTTAAGTTGAATATTATATTTATAAATGTTTTTCTATTTCAGGTTAATTATTGTCATATTTGCTATTTCCAACTTGATAAGTTTCATGAGCATATATAGTAAAATATTTATTAATTTAAATTAAAATTCAAGATTCCATTGATGTGGTTGATATGCAAAATATTTTGAGCATAAAATTGATGGTATTTCCTATTTGACGATGGTGAAAAGATTATTTTCCATTATCTATTTGGATAGCAATTTAATCTGATAAAATTCTTCATGTATATAAATTGGTTATGATATCTCTTCTTGTAATCTTTTCCCTGTTGGTAAGCCTTTCTCATTTTTTCATCCTACAGTTGATGCAGTCATTTCTCGTTTTCAGAATCGTGATATGCAATTAAGTGAAAATACTCAACTTGTCGTGGCTCATGCTCGAGATAGAGTGAAACGACTAAATCGCAAGCTTGAAAATGTGTATGATGAACTGATGAAAACTATTGAGGAGCTCAACCCAGTGGAACTGACCCAACTTGAAGAATCGTTTGAATCAATTGAATCTTTTGGGATATGAAGTTCAAAACAAAATTCAAAATCATAGTTGAAGCATCCTAAGTTGTTACTAATAGTTATATCATTGAAAACTCTAGAAAGTTCAAATTTATATTATTGAGATGTTGATGTTTTGTTTTTCTATTTTTATTTCAGTGATGCTAAATCCTTGTAATCTACTATATGATTACCGTAATAATATTTGATACTGTTTCTGAAATTAATATCTCATACGTATATTCGCTGGCTAGGAGGTATCATATACATGTAGATCTATAATTTAAACTTTAATTTTGGGATTAAGTTTTGAAATTTTATTGTAGTCCATTTGCTGTAAAACATATTACTATTACCTTTTTGCCAGGGTTCACTCGAATTCCCTTCAATGAAAAATTACACTATTTATATATGGTTAAAATTATTTTTTATGCAGTATATATAGTAGATGTTGAACTCCCTAATTTGACTCGTTCGCGTGTTTCCTTCTTTACATTTTGAACCTTCGTATTGAAAATCGGCTCCGCCACAGTTAAGTTCTGAGATCTAGCATGCAGCCAATCAGCAAGTTCGGCTAAGTGAACAGTAGAACAATATTAATTTACTTAGTGTAATTCCGCAAGCAGAGTCTAGAGATCGACGCTGGCCTATTCCAAATTCCATCTCTACCACAACCTACATTGCCACAATTGTCCAAAATCACAAACTATTCTTACTCTCTTGCCACATTCATCGAACTAATTAATTTGAATGGCGGCTCCAGAATTTTCATAAAAGGGAGTTCATCATTTACTATACATTTAAATAAATATTTGACCTTATTATAGACAATATGAGATTTAATTTGCTAACGAAGAGGTTCACCACCTAATGTCCTATGTTACATCACTATTTATAAAATATATGTTTGTTGTAACTTTTTTACATGACCATAGTTGCTCTTAGACAACTTTATGGATTTATTAAATATTGGTGTGAAGTTTAATTTGAAGATACCTATTAATTTGTACCTCAAACGTGTGATTATTAAGTTTGGAATGTTTAGTATCCTTCAGCTAGTGTATCATGCAGCTAAGCAGAATGAACAAGAATTTAAAGAAAGTTCTAATGAGTGAACAATAGAACAACAAAAACAACTATAACACATACACCCAATGTAATTCTACAAGCAAGGTTTTGAGAGGGACGTTTTGTATTGTTCTGTGGGTTTGTCACAAATAATGATACTATTGTTTACTTTTAGTGAATAATAGCAGCATATAATATTTGAATATATAATAAATAAATAATCCTCAATGAATAAATATAGAACAACAAATTAAAAGGCAATAAAAAAACATACATAAAACTTTAAACTGCTAGTAATAAATCTTGAAAATCCTACAACCTAAATATATCCTTGAACTTAATTAGCAAAATCTAAACATTTTATTGATAACTAAAATTAAAAATAATAAATAAATCTCATTTTGAGTTAAATAATTCATCCTTGTTTTCTTTTGAGTAGAATCTGCTAAATCTCCCATTTTTCTCCAATTGTTCTTTGAGCTTGTCTTCCTTGTCCTTTAACTTCCAAAGATCACATGTCGCTTCTGTCACGCCCCAAATCCCATTGGAGCGGACTGGCACCCGTAGCCGAGGAGGCCCGGGAGAACCCGTTCATAACCTATACTTTCACATTTACATTACTTATGAAAATTAGAAATTTGGGCAGCACTTCGTTGTAAATAGAAGAAAACAGTACCTGTATCAGCCCAGCAGACACGCATATATATATATACATATATATATATATATATATAAACCGTAATTGGCCGTCAGAACCATCACGTCTATCAACCAAACACTCCTATGGCTGTACAATATGTCTACAAAAGCCTCTACATAGATACACAACTGAGTTAGGGTAGGGACAAACTCCCGCCCCCAAAAGACTTTTATACAAATACCAAAAATACATATAGAAACGACTTGGGATGCCCCGAAACAACTGGAGCTCACCACTATCAACAGAATGTCCTGGCTCTTACTACGGAGGTGTACGACCTGAAGTACCTGTTCCTGTAGGCATGAATACAGGTCCCCCGTGAGGGACGTCAGTACGAAAATATGTACTGAGTATGTAAGGCAGTGAGTATCAAGATGAGATACAAAAGATCAACAGAACCCAGATACCAGTGAATAAACAGTATGAGTAGACCACACTTAAAAGAGCTGATGGGATACCTGCACATTACTTTCATATAATTACTTCCCGTATTCCTTATCAATACATAACATATGTCATACAATGGTCAACTGATCAGTGGTACTAATACAATACATCAGGGACCACCCCTGGAATAGCATATATACATAATCTTTATAATACAATGGCCAACTGATCAGTGGTACTAATACAATACATCATATCATCAATTTAAAATAAAGACATTCCATTTCTTAATTCAATTAATCTTTGAGATTGGTTACTTTGTGGTCACACCTTATGGAACTTGAAACCATGATACCTCAATAGGAAAAACATGTAAATAGGTAATCAATATCATGAAAATGAAGTAGAGAATCATGGATACCTCATTAAACCATTTCGGAGTCAGCAATAGTATATGAACATTTTTTTGACTAGCCGGACATCTTAAAAGTGAAAACAAGTTCAATTGGTAGTGTCGAAGATCATATGATGTTATTATGTGTTATGTGTCGTAGGACAATGTTGGAAGCTTACTTGAGAGTGCCATGGGTCATTATTCATGCCAAAGATTAGATAGAGTATGTCTTACATACCTTGATATAACCACTTCAATACAAGTCCAACTTGACTTCCCGTACTCTTTGAACACTTATCTACAATAAGTCATTTGTGGCAAACTAGTATTAGCAACCAAACCTTACCATTTAGGTATTAACTTCACCAAATAATGTCTAGGAAGTAATACTTTAACTCATCAATAAGAGTGCTACATACATCCTCTTATACTCTTATTACATTCACATATCATGCATTTTCATGCAATATCCCTCAACATCACTCTTAGCCTTTATTTCCCCTCTTAATCACCATCCAATACCAACATGATCACTAGGCATACATAACCACTAATATAATGATATATCACCACAATTCATCCTCCATAATCCAATACCACAACTTCCATAATTTACTACTAACAATTTATACAAAACAATTTATAACTATGTTTCTAGTTATCTTCCAACATCAAGACAATACTCATAATCCTTTATCAATACTTATTCATGGATAAGAATCAAGAATAAACAATATTCATACCTTAACAATGAACTCTTGTATTTAGAATCCTCCTTACATAACCATGGGGTGCTTCTCGAAGCTTTCGAGATGGTGAACACAACTACGGAACCAATTCGAATTTTCTACGGTTGAATCACAAAATATTTGAAGTTGAAATTAGGCTAGGGTTTCACCTTCTCTTAATAATTGGATGATATATGATATATATGAGGCTAAGTGTATGTTTATAAAGACCAATTTTCGTCCAAGAGGTAATAGAAAGTTACCATTTTGCCCTAAAAATTTAAATAAATCCGAATCTGTCCCCAGTGGACAGTTTTAACAGGCTGAAGTAAATCGATCATAACTCTTTTCTCCGGTATCGGATTTGGGTGAAACCAATTGCATAGGAAATATAATTCAAATTTCTTTCATTTTCATACAAAGTATACCACCCAGTTCTTCCTGTAAAAGGAGTTATGGTCGTTTAAAGTTGACCCAAAAATCTGTCCCAAAATTCTGTTTTTTTTTTGTTAGGCTGTAGTAAAACGGGTATAGCTCCTTACTCAGACATTGTATTTGGATGAAACCAATTTCATCGGAAAGAAGAATCTTGGAGATTTTCGTCGATATATAGCAGCTCACACAGTTCTTTTTGTAAAAGGAGTTATGATCGTCTAAAGTTGATCCAAAAAAAAAAATTGTCTAGCTGCAGTAATTTTTCTGCAGATTTACTGTTCACAGGCTTCCCGGCCACCGTTTTGAAATTTCGAATGTGCTCGCTTATATGAAATACTCCTCTGTTTTGGGCAAACTTTATATCGTTGGAAAGCTTATTCCAATACCTACACATAAAACTATTTACGGGATACTTCCGAACACCATAAACTTAATTTAACCCATACGCAAGCCTTTAGGACTCCATATAATTGCGATAAGTGTACGAAAAAATTTACGGGGTGTTACATTCTCCCCCCCTTAAGAACATTCGTCCTTGAATGTTAGCATAGTTACTCAATTAAGACATGTCCAAGCTTACAATTAACATATTCATCATCATAACATACTTGCATAAAAATAAACACTTACTTATTATTGTTCTTCTTCCGTCTCATGAACTTCCTCCTCATCGTTGAATAGGTAAGGGTACTTAATCTTCATCGCTTCCTCGGCTTCCCATGTGATCTCCTCAACTTGTTGATTCCTCCAAAGTACTTTTACCGATGCTATCTCTTTATTCCTTATCTTTTTAATTTGGCGATCAAGAATAGCAATTGGCATTTCTTCAAAAGTGAGATCTTCTGTAACTTGTACATCTTCCGTAGTAGTGATGTGCGATGGATCTCCGATGTACATGCGAAGCATCGAAACATGAAATATGGGATGAACTGCTAAGAACTCTTGAGGTAGCTCTAACTCATAAGCAACTTGTCTCACTTCCAGACTGGAAGATCTATACATTGCATGTAACCACCGGGTTTCTGGTGTTCTACTTTGACTCTTTGACAATTCGGACATTCAGCTACAAATTCGGCAATATTCATCTTCATGTCATTCCACCAATATATTTCTTTCAAATCTTGATACATCTTAGTCGACCCTGGATGGATGGAATACCTTAAACAGTGTGCTTCTGTCATAATTCTCTTTCTTAGCTCAACTACATCAGGTACACATAAACGATTTTGACATTGAAGCACTCCTTCTCGCATAAGCTCAAATGCCTTTGTCGTGCCACTCTGCA
The DNA here is from genome assembly GCA_030864215.1 of Capsicum pubescens. NCBI lineage: Eukaryota > Viridiplantae > Streptophyta > Magnoliopsida > Solanales > Solanaceae > Capsicum > Capsicum pubescens. The sequence goes on from CM061549.1 coordinate 295,173,566, forward strand.
CATCCTCCTTAAGCTGCAATAAAATTGGATCAGCATACTGCTTCTCTTTCACTTCAGCTATCAATGAAGATTCCGCTGCATTACGTACAATAACCTCTTCATCTGGAGTTTCGAGAAGTCGAACTCCCAAATTAGCTAGTTGGTGAAGATCCTTAATCATCCCCTTCTTTTCTATAGATGTCATTTTAGACTTACGACTCAGTGCATCCGCTACCACATTCGCTTTCCCTGAATGATACAAGATATCAACATCGTAATCTTTCAACAATTCAAGCCATCTCCGCTGCCTCAAGTTTAGATCTTTCTGACTGAAGATATATTGCAGGCTCTTATGATCGTTATATATGTCAACATGAACCCCATATAAGTAGTGGCGCCATATCTTCAAAGCAAATAGAACTGCAGCTAGCTCAAAATCATGCGTGGGATAATTCCTCTCATGTGGTCGCAACTGTCTAGAGCCATAGGCTATTACTCTACCATGTTGCATTAATACGCATCCTAAGCCAATTCTCGAAGCATCACAGTACACTTCATACCCTTCTGTGCCTTCAGGAAGTACCAATACCGGGGTAGAACTCAACTTGCTCTTCAGATTTTGGAAACTCTTTTCACAGGCATCATTCCATTGAAACTTGGAGGCTTTATGCGTCAACTTAGTCAGGGGTGCAGAAATAGAAGAAAAACCTTCAACAAACCTTCTATAATAACCTGCCAACTCGAGGAAACTACGAATCTCCGTAGGCGTCGTGGGTCTTGGCCAATTCTTCACAGCCTCAATCTTCTGAGTGTCAACTTTTATGCCTTCACTGGATACAATATGGCCCAAAAATGCCACTGACTTGAGCCAAAACTCACATTTAGAAAACTTCGCATACAGCTTACGATCAGAAGAATCCGCAACGCCTGCCTTAAGTGATTAACATGATCCTTTTCTGATCTAGAGTAGACCAAAATATCATCTATGAAAACTATCACGAACACATCTAGAAACGGCTTAAACAACCTATTCATCAGATCCATAAAAACTGCGGGTGCATTTGTCAGGCCGAATGAGATAACCAGGAATTCATAATGTCCATATCGTGTTCGGAAAGCTGTCTTGGGTATATCTTTATCCTTGACTCTCACTTGATGATAGCCTGATCTCCGGTCAATCTTGGAAAAACACTGGGCACCCTGCAACTGGTCAAATAAATCATCAATTCGGGGAAAAGGGTATTTATTCTTGATAGTCACCTTATTCAATTGCCGATAGTCAATACACATCCTCAGCGAACCATCTTTCTTACTCACAAACAATACTGGTGCTCCCCAAGGGGACATACTAGGCCTGATGAATCCCTTCTCTAGCAAGTCTTTCAGTTGCTCTTTCAATTCTCGCAACTCTGCTGGTGCCATTCTATAAGGAGGAATTGAGATTGGCTGTGTGTCTGGCAACATATCAATACCAAACTCCACTTCTCGTTCAGGAGGTAAACCTGGTAGTTCTTCAGGAAATACATCAGGAAATTCATTCACAACCGGAACGGTCTGAAAAGTTGGCGGATCTGCCTCTGTATCCCTTACTCTAACCAAATGGTATATGTACCCCTTGGAAATCATTTTTCTTGCCCTAAAGTAAAAAATAAATCTACCTCTCAGCGCGCCAACATTACCCTTCCATTCAAGGACTGCCTCATTTGGGAAATGGAAATATACCTTCTTAGAACGATAATCTACTGTAGCATAACAAGACGCTAACCAATCCATGCCCATAATAACATCAAAATCTACCATTTCTAACTCAACAAGATCGGCCATCTACCAACTTCTCTACGGTCCTGTCAAGTTTTTTGCTTTGTGAGGATGACATTCTCGTGTATAGTACAATATCAAACTCGCTTCGATCAACCACTGTTGGATGGAGAAGTAACAAAGTTAATGAAAATCTAAACCAAAATATCAAATTGAACATAGTAAATTAACGTAGATGTAAAAGCGAGGAATTAATGAACAAATTAGAAGAGTAACATTATTGTAAGTCTTAAGAAGAAAAAACTTACCGAACTAATCAACTCAAAGTGAAAAGAAACTTACGTTAATATTTAGCTCAATTTGCTATATGCATATAATACCTCTACATTGTTTATATAGACACTAATTTCTTTGTTTATTCCTTATTTTACTAGTGCTGATTAATGTGAAATTATACTAAAAATAAAAAATCACCATATTTTGAGGGAAAAATTGCCAAAGGAAAAAAACACACCCTCGAAAACATTGAATGTTTGGAAAATTCAACTTCAAGGCAAAAGGAAACTTTGAAGTTATTAATACAAAAAGTGAAACAAATACCAAACTAACTATATTAATACAAAGGCGTTGAAATAAAATAAAAAACTCCTTTCTCTCTCTCAACATAATGTTATTATTTCCTTATATTTCATTATAAATTTTCTTTTTCCTCTCTTTTTTTTTTAAATTTTTCCTAAAATTTCAAGTGCTTTTCTAGTCCAAAATATGGTAATTCTCATTTCTAGTTATGTTTTTAATTAGACATGAATAAAACAAGGAAAAAAAATAAGTAAAGAATTAAGGCATTGGTATCCATATATACATGGTTAATGGAGTCTATGCATATAATAAAAGTTTTTTTTTTTTAAACGTAAGTTGAGTTCGGATGAACGTTTATTGAGAATCCAGTTATCATTACTTGTACTGTCTTGACTCTTGAGTTAGTTATCATATTTTCCTTTTTAAAAGTTAATTTGAATAATTTGATTCGAGGCCCACTAAGGAAAAAAATGCTCCCTTAATGAAATAATTTGACAATTCATGTTGAATATAATTTTCATTATCAATGCTGGAGGTGTTATTTGATTCGGACAATAACGGAAGCAACGACATTCAAATTATTAGAATTTGAATTGACATTTAATAAAGAAAGCATGAATAAATCATGATAACTAATAATCGTAATGTTTAAGGTCCACTAAGGTAATAATGTTTCCTATCAACAAGTTCATTTATTAGAATCGAACCTAAGCCTCCCGAGCCTTGTAGCCTTCTCGTAAGATTTTATTAAAATGATTTGATTTGATCCGTTTAATTGATTTTCGAGAAACAACACCTCCATAGTGCACCACCATTATCAAAAAAAAAATTAAAAAAATACATACTACTTTTTACTAGCACGGATACTACGTATTGTGTCCTTTTATTATTATTGTAAACACCTAATTTTGACCAAACCTAATGTTTGTATGTCATTTTAGTGTTCAATTTATTTTTACTTTTTAGGTCTTAATTAGATATTTTCAGTTTATCTTATTTTACAAGGTTTGTTTAAAAGTTTTGAAAACTACCAAAATAGAGTCACATTTTAATAAGCTTTTATTTTTATTTATTTTTAAAAAAATTATATTTATTTTTCTTCTTTTAACTTTTAATAAATAATCTAGTGATATTAATATTCCGTAATCATATTCTAAGACTAATTATTTAACTTATCTATATTTTAGTTTTAAATAGATTTTATCATTTTATTAATATCCTTAATTGAAAAAAAAAAAAAAGAATCCTTAACTACCATTCCCATACCCTAAAACCACATCCCTATTTTCCCTCCAACACACTCCCATATTTCCCTCACGTTCAGCCCACACAAACACACACGACATCACAAAACTACCTGAAAAACTTCTTCAACCCTCACCCTACATAAAGACAAACACTACAACACTCTTGAGGACAGAAGATAGGACAGGGATTAGAGAAAAAAAAGAAACTGAGGGAGAAGACGCACGGGAAAATCATAGAAAAACATTGAAAAAGTCAGAAATAGAAAAGAGTGTAGGGCAAAACCGCGGAGAAAAGAAGAAGAAGAAACACCCGCGACAGAAAAGAAAGTTTGGGGTCTCCGTTGAGTTTGCGGTGACGACGTCCTTTTCTTTACCCGCTTCAATTTGTCATACAGGTTCTCTTCGAATTCATACGATTTATTCAATAACTTTGCTGTGTGAATTGGAGTATAAATAAAGTTATAATTTTCATGACTTTTTCTATTGTTCGTTATGTATAATTCATTATTTTTATATAGTTTACTTTATGTTGCCATTTATAAGTAGTTGCTATTCCGAAGTAACGTTCACTAAATTAAATTTGATTGAATTCTAAATGAGATAATCGTTAGATTCATTAGCGTTAAAAGATGTAACATTGTATTCGGTTAACATGCGATTAGTATAATTGTGTTGTAACTAGAATCTTACACCTATATGCGTGCATGCATGCAAAAAGGAAAAAAAAAGAAAAGGAAAAAAGAGTACACACACAAAATATAGGAGCAGAACAAGCAAGGAAAAGAAAATAAAAAACAAGAGGAACAGTTAACATGACTTATATTTGTTTGGTTCCATTTTGATAAATGAGAAATTCTAATCACTTGGTTTTCAAAAAATGCTCTCATGCTTGAATCACCAGTAAATTCTCTATTATTTAGATTTAGGTACTTATAAGTATGATCCAATTAGTAGCAACGCTAAATTTTCAAAGTCAGAATCAGTTAACAAAGTACGGTTTGTAAATTTCCTTTGCGTTCTAAAATAAGGTTTTTTTTTATGAATATATAGAGCCTTTTTTTTTTTTTCATGTTTTGGGGTGGTAAGAAATTGTATAAATTGGTTTTAATGTTTTGGTAGATAATGAATTTCATACGTTGGTATTTTCAGTGTTCGAGTGGCGATTAATTTATTTCATGTCCGTTATTATACGTAATTTTTAGCTAAAAAGAGACTAGATCAATATTCTGTTTGGTCATTTTCCTCTCTGGTTCATGATTTAACCGTCACTCCTAAATCATAAAATCACTTGTTTAGTAGTTTTTTTTAAAAATAGACTAAGAAAATATGTAAAGGTTATGGCATATAGTGTTTAGTTTTCAGGAATATAATAATTTAATCATTACAAATGATATATTGTAATATTGTATGCTTCTCAAAGCCTTACACGTAGTTTGTTGGTGTATTTTGTTTAAATTGTTTTTCTTGGGGGGATTGTACATCTAATTTGTAATATCTGTAAGTGTTAGTTCGACATTATGAGGTTTTGTCATAGTTGTTACATCAATTCTTAGTTCGATATCTCTCATCTTTATGTTCTAAAAATGTTTTCAGCCAGCATTAATTTCTAAGGGTCTAATAAATTAAAAGGGGCGGATGGAGCCAAAAATGGGTTGCAGACATATTCAAGATCCATCATATCTGATAAATTAAAAGAGAGGAAAAACCTATTGTAAGGGAATGAACTTGTAAAATAATGAGTTATGTTCTTATCTTCTAAATAATTAAGAATTTAACATGCAAGTTGAAACTAACGGTGAAGTTGGAAAGCCCTGCTACTGACCATTCGTTATAAAAAAATTTAACTTACCATTTGAAGCCGATTGAGTTGGGTTGGGCAGATTCTAAACCTATTAGATGCTTACTTAGACTTGGGAAAAACGGAAACGATCCATAAATGTCACAAAGGCGCGAGAGATATATCCGAACCTGTGGTATGACCGGAAAGTACTGCCACTGGCAAGCCACGCATTAATATAATTAAATAATTCAAAAAAAAAAAAAAACGGGATGCAAGCAACTTTAGGGCCAACAAATATTATATATCCAAAAGATTAATTTAAGCCAGACATAAGTCATTAAAGCGACTGTGCTAGAACCATGGGACTCGAGGGGTGCCTAACACCTTCCCCTCAGTCAACAAAATTCCTTATCCGAATTTCTAGTTCGCAGACTAAAAATTAAGAGTCATTTCCTTTTGAATAGGGATTCAATATGGTGACTTGGAACACCCAAACTCAATTTCAAGTGGCGACTCTGTAAAATAAATAATCCCTTTTTAATGCGTCACTTTAAGTGGAAAAACTCATTTTCTCTAAAACCAACTTTCCTAGCGAGGTCGGATGCGGTGAAAAATAGGGGTGTGACTGTCACACCCCTTTTTCGTACTCCAAAAGATTCGTTTTAAGTTCGAAAGAGTTTTTGTTATTAAGTGACAAAAGAAAACAATTCGTTTCGAAGAAGGATTTTTTTTACATTCAAAATCAGAGTAGCCACTTGGCATAATCTAGTGTGTCGAGTCACCATTGGAAAATCCTTTTCAAAATCATTTGACTCTTTAAACTGGTTTGCGAACAGAGATTTCGGTTAAGGAATTCTGTTGACCGAGGGGAAGGTGTTAGGCACCTCTCGATCCCGTGGTTTGACCACAGTTGCTTGACGGAGCAATATCGGCTAATTTTTTACTTTAAGGATGTATAAACAACACAAAACACGTAAAATAATCAAACGAAAGAAAACAAAACAAAAGCGAATCAAATATATAGTGTCCAGTCTAATTTATACAGTCCAAAAATATAAAAAAATGCGAAAATAAATCCTATATAACCTATACTAATCTTAACTATGCTCCCTTGCTTTACCGACGCCTTGGGCCTTCCTCACGAACGTCATTCCGCCAACATAGTACGTCGGGGCATTCCCCAGTGAACAAACACAAATACCTCGGGGCATTCCTCAGCCAAATGAATACATTTAATGAAATGTGATGAAAATGAAGAAAAGCACTCAACACAAATATTTACACATTCGATGATTAAAATCCTACGAGTTGCCTACCCTCCAAAACCTAGAACTTGCCTATCAATGCCCGACCTAAGACATGATACTATTACACTTAACATCAATATTTATTTCAAAATAAACCGACAACAATAAATCAAGACTAATCCTTATTAATTTATCTTTTTTTCGATCCCGACCCCAAACAACAACTTTAATTCTCGATCAATGATTAACTAGTCTTTAGACTATCAATTTAATCTTCATAATCCAAATTCAACATCAACCAACATTCATGATTCAAACATCACAAAATCAAACAAAAAAACAAGATCCACACATTGTCAAATCACCACACAAAATATCAAAATTTAAAATTATTCGAGAAAAGGGATGAGAAATGGACCTCAATCGAAGCTTTTATTGTGCCAAATAATGCGATTAGAAAATAAAACCGGGTACGAAATCCTCAAGTCGAACCTCAATTGCGAATTGACCAATTTCAAAACTCGGTATCACCAAAATCGAAACCCGGAACTGACCACGATGACCCAATCAAGACAAATCAAACCTTTGAAGCCTTTCTTTCAATTTTAAAAATTCTTCAAAATAGAGCATCCCTTAAACCTTGTACAAAATTCAGACTCATTAAAGAATCAATCTCGGCTTCTATTTTTACTTTAATTGATCGTGCAGAAAACACCAACGTTCGACCCACGAACCTAGATTTTTACCCGAAATCTCGAAATCGAAGCAATGAGGGAGAAAGGGAGTAAATTCAACAGCTCCCCAAAGAATTCTGTGACTGTTTTATGGTTTATCCTATGAAGATCAATGTGAAGGGAGTCCTCTAGTCAGTAATGAAATGGAATTTTGGAGATGGAGATGTGGGTGATGTGTATGTGGTTGTGCGTGTGTGACTACTGTGAGTGACCAATTGAAAAAAAAGAAAAAAAAATGGGAGTCTATTATTCTAGCTCATGGTCGTTTCTGTGCATATCCAGTGTGACCAGTGTGTGCGTGAGTGTTAGAAGGAGAATAATGAAGTTCCCTTTTTCTATACCATGTCCATGATTATCCCCTCCTCAATGAATGAAGAAGAAGACCTTTTATCCTTAAAAAAAACAAAATATCACGTGGGCCCTCTTTTATTCCTCTCTCCATGAAAACCAAAAAAGAATGAAATTTTGTTAAGGGGTTAGGATGATGGGGTGACGTGGAGTAGGTAGGTAGTGATGGGGTAGGGGGTGTGGTAGGGATTAAGTGTCCTAATTTAATTGGGAGGTTGTTAGGATAGGATTAAAACAAGGTAAAATTTGTTAAGGGTTGTTATTTTGTATTTTTGTGGGATATAATCGCATAGGTGAGGGTACATGGTAAGGTAAGCTAAAAATGGTAAAAATGCTTTCGGGGAGGGACAAAGTTATGTGTCTACATTATGCCCCTCTTTGCATGTAAACACAAAATGTTTTTTCATACAAAGAAGTAGACAACGAGACAGAATTTTGATCCGACCATTATTCAAAGAATGAAACAGAAGGTGGGAGGGAGACCAAGTCTCGATATAGGATATCCTACCTACCCAAGTTATAAGAGAATCAAGTCACGGGTATCTCAAAGGATTGGAAAGAGAAGGACTATACCGAGTTGGAGAGTCGAGTGAGGTTCCATCAAGGTTTCAGTCGCGGCTCTGTCATTACATCAAAAATGAAAAATTACAAGAGTTAAAAAGATAAATAAAATTACAAAAGTCCTATCTATTCAGCTTCTTTTGAACTCTTGACTTGAGATTCATCACCCTATTCTTCAGGCGGGCTCTTGACTTGCAATTTCTTCAACTTGTTATCTACTTTTAGTTTCTTCACCCTGTTCTCCAGGTGGGCTTCTGACTTGCTATTTTTCAATTTGTTGACTTTCAACTTATTTTCCATGCTCTTCAGGCGGGATCCTGACTTTCGATTTCATCAACTTTCGATTTCATCACCCTGTTCTTCAGGCAGACTCCTGACCTTCAATTTTATCACCCATTTCTTCAGGCGGGGTCTTGACTTTCAATTTCATCACCCTATTCTTCAGGCGGGCTCCTGAAACCAAAATCAAAACTAGAACGGAAATAAATCAAAATCAAAACTAGAACTAAAACTATCCCACACAAAGATTATCATAAGGCAGTATTTCATTTTTGAAAGCGTGGTCCCATTTTTCAGGAGGGACCCGAACATAAAGTAAAATCCCATTTTTCAGGAGGGTCCTGAACAGAAAGTAAAATCTCATTTTTCGGGAAGGTCCTGAACAGAAAGTAAAATTTCATTTTTCAGGAGGGTCTTGAATAGAAAGTAAAATCCCATTTTCCAGGAGGGTCCTAAACAGAAAGTAAAATCCCATTTTTAAAGAGGGTCCTGAACAGAAAGTGAAATCCCATTTTTCAGGAGGGTCCTGAACAAAAAGTGAAATCCCATTTTTCAGGAGGATCCTGAACAGAAAGTAAAATCCCATTTTCAGGAAGGTCCTGAATAGAAAGTAAAATTCCATTTTTCAGGAGGGTCTTGAAGAAAAAGTGAAATCCCAATTTCCAGGAGGGTCCTGAACAGAAAGTAAAATCCTATTTTTCAGGAGGGTCCTGAACAGAAAGTAAAATCCCATTTTTCAGGAGGGTCCTGAACAGAAAGTAAAATCCCATTTTTTAGGAGGGTCTTGAACAGAAAGTAAATCCCATTTTTCAGGAGTGTCCTGAACATAAAGTAAAATTCCATTTTTCAGTAGGCTCCTAAACAAAAGTAAAATCTCATTTTTCAGGAGGGTCTTGAACAGAAAGTAAATTCCATTTTTCAGGAGGGTCCTGAATAGAAAGTAAAATTCCATTTTTCAGGAGGGTCCTGAATTAAAGTAAAATTCCATTTTTCAGGAGGGTCCTGAACAAAAGGTAAAATCCCATTTTTTAGGAGGGTCCTGAACAGAAGGTAAAATCGCATTTTTCAGGAGGGTCCTGAAAAGAAGGTAAAATCTCATTGTTCTGGAGGGTCCTGGACAGAAGGTAAAATCCCATTTTCCAGGAGGGTCCTGAACAGATAGTAAATTCCCATTTTACAGAAGGGTCCTGAACAGAAAGTAAAATCCCATTTTTCAGGAGGGTCCTGAACAAAAAGTAAAATCTCATTTTCCAGGAGGGCCCTGAACAAAAGTAAAGTCCCATTTTTTAGGAGGGTCCTGAACAGAAAGTAAAATCTCATTTTTCAGGATGGTCCTAAACAGAAAGTAAAATCCCATTTTCCAGGAGGGTCCTGAACATAAAATAAATTCCCATTTTCCAGGAGGGTCCTGAACAGAAAGTAAAATTCCATTCTTCAAGAGGGTCCTGAACAGAAAGTAAAATTCCATTTTTCAGGAGGGTCCTAAATAGAAAGTAAAATCTCATTTTTCAGGAGGGTCCTGAATAGAAAGTAAAATCTCACGGATGTGCATTTCCAATGGTAGATGAATTAAGTGAAGCGAATTTGCCTTTATTTCAACAAATAAAATTTGTCAGTTAAAAACTTAGTGGTGGCTTGCAGCACTTGGATTTCCAGGCATTTGCTCCAGTGTTCATTCCCTTCATTTTGTTTCAGATTGCTGAAATTTTCCCCTGATTGTCGTGTCATTGACCCATACTCAGATTATTAAGAGTGACTCTGAAATAAACATAGTATTTCTTCTTTGTCATGCTTCTTAGATAAACCCTTTAAACCTTGGTATTTTCATGAGTTCCCCAGCTTGTCTGTTGACAAAACATTCTGCATGCCTTATTCATCTCACAATCATGTCTCTTTCATATGCTGACTTTGTCTTGCTTTGTGCAATTGAAGAAGCTCGTAGCCAGTTTTGAAATCTTTTCTCAGTTGTTTTGATATGGACTTGACTCAAAGACAAGAGAAAAATGACAATGACTTTTATTTGGACCACTGACTCAAGAAAACAAAATAAAAATAAAGAGAAGAAAGAAAAGGCAATGAATGTCCCCGTTTGAAACAAAGAAATGAAAAATTTATCTAGAAATGACAGTTAACTCTAATGATTATGCCATGCATATCGTATTAAACTGCCTGATCTTTCCATCCAAAACCTTCTACCAATTGTTGTTGAGTTAATGACCTCAAAATTGAGTTGCTTCCTTAGGTCAATTGCATTTAAGACCTCATTCGGCTAGTGGCGCCTGGAAAGATTTTTGCCAACAAGCCTCTCATTTTTTTCCCAGCTCACCATTGCCCTATGGTGTCCCTGAGGGTTTTTCACCAATGAGACTCTTATTTTCATTTGTCTCAAATCACCGTCATCTTATAGTGCCCGTGAGGGTTTTCACCGATAAGACTCTCTCATTGTTATCTCTCTCAGCTCATCTTCTTATGGCGCCCGTGAGGGTTTTCACCGATAAGACTCTCTTATTTTTATTTCTCTCCTGATTCCTTATGCCGAGGAAGACAAGTAGTTACCAAAATGTTATCATATCCATTGCATGCTTAGTCTTAACATTCTCAAAGATTGATCTGAAGGTCTTTCTTTTGTTGTAACTTGGCTTTTGGATTGGGTTAGAAAGAAAGGATGGCATAGGGCCCAAATGACACTTGAAGTGGATGACTCTAACTTATTTATTGGGTGGGACTTACAACTTTTGAAATTGACCCAAACAATGAGGATTACCTCAATCCCCAGTTTCTTTTGACTGGGTGAATCTAAATTGTTTATTTGGTTGGACCGAGCCCTGGGTAGGGAAGCCTACGTATCTCACCCCCGAGAGTGGAGAATCAGGTTACACGTAGTTCCGGCAGCTTATTTTGCATGATTTAGACTTTTGATTCTTTTTATTTTATTGACACTCTTTTCTCTTTGGATTTTTCTGACTCTATTTTCCTTGACACTTTTCTTTTTTCTCTTTTCTTTTTGGACATTTTTTTTCTTTTTTTTTTTTGAAACTTTTCTGACACTATTTTTTTTTGTTCGACACTTCCTTTTTGAGCTTTGTTGACTCTATCTTGGTTCCAAAAGAGGGATATGAAAGAAATAGAACTAAAGCTCAAATGAGGTAAATAAAGGATGATACGATATTTGAATAGAAAAATGAAATGCCTTCGTCGAATCAATCCTTGAAGATACTAGTACATAGCATGCAATGTGAAAGTGAAAGATAAAGATCATTTGTGACACTTTAACAACACAAACTTTAACTGAGCATGTGTGTCACCTCTTCCACACTTGTCAAACATACAACTCCACCTTTGTTGTACATCCCTCACATTGAATGACTTATGCTTTCGTGGAGTTGATTTTTGTTCTAATCCTCGGGAGCACACATCCGCTATTTGACCTAATTGAGCTATATTTTTTAATTGATGACCAAGTTATTTTTGTGATTCTCAAAATAAGTGCCTTAATTTTCAAAGAAGGCTTGAACTTGTCACCAAATGTCTCAGCACTCTACCTATTTTCTCAGATGCTCTCTTTTCCTAACTTTAACTCTCTGATTCAAAGTTCATGCTTAAAACAGGACTTTAAGATCTGGCTGAAATTCCGCAGGCATGTAATATCACTAAAGCCAACATAAAATGTACTATGTAAAGGAAACAAACAAACAAACAACACATATTTAAAACACAAAGAAAAAGGGACATTCTCTTTAGTTGAAATAAAAGAGAAAAGGGTTTGAACATAAACGACAAAGGGACAAAACAAGATAGATCCCGAACTACAACCCTGAAGTAATTTGAAAAACAGAAAAGAAAAAAAACAAACTACCAGACCTCTTCCTAGTAGGGAGAGGGCTGACTTCTCAATTGCTTAGCCTGATAACTTAGCCACTGGTTTTCATATCAACGTGACTAGAGCTTTCCTTACTGCCAATGTTTTACACCATAATTGACCTATCTTGAATTATCTATTCAATTTCTCTTTTCAATGTCTGACAATCTTCAATACTGTGACCGTGAACATCAGAATGATATGCACATTGTACACTAGGGTCAAAACTTCTTGAATGCGGGTTAGGAGTATACCCAAAGAGAGGAGTGATCATACCCCACTGTACCAATTTCTGAAATAAGATGGCATATGACTCTCCAATTGGTGTGAAGCTATCCCTTGATTTTTGCCTCATTTAATTGTTTGGATTGGATCCAAAATCGGGCCTAGAAAGGCTTTGATAGGTTTTTGGAGTCGGAGGGTAACTCTGAGGAGTTGGTGCGCTCCATTATGAGTAAAAAGGGAGTTCAACATATGGCTGTGCATAGTATACTAGCTATGGAGGTGGGGAAATAGAGTATAATGGATTTTGGGAGGGATTATAGAGAGCTTGGGTATGAACTTGGGCCTGAGATTGACGGCAACGACTACGTCTTCTTCTTGGATGTGCCCGTTCTCAACCTACAATAGCAACTGTATCTTTCTCATTCTTCTTCCCTCCAGTTTCCTTTAATTGATTGTAATATTGTCCCAAATGTTTCACGGATTCCTCCTGTCCATCTTGCTCCTCAAATTTCGACATCTCAAAGATTGGAGAAAGGTTAGCACTTGAAGGCATGCTTCAGTCTTTGTATGATGTTGTATGAAACATCTTCTTTACCCGTAGGTCCTAGAGAATTTTTCATAGCATTTTCTGCACTCTTCATTTTTCCAACAATTTTCTTCGACTCTTCTAGCACACTGGACTTCTTGTTAAGAAATTTTGGTGGTCCATTTAACTTAAAAGCAGGCTCAAAAGTATAACAATGATCACCAAGAGTATTGAATATAGGTTCACTAGCAGCATGGAAACACACAATCATTAGGCGAGCCAGTGTGGAAGTCCTAGTAGAGGATTGAGAAACAAAATCACAGACGACATGTGGTGCTGTGAATGTAGCAGGCTTATGTTGAGGATCTAGAGAAAAGGTGGTGGAAGTATTGAGATGCTTTTGGCTTGGAATGAATTCTGAGTCATGTTGCGGTGCATCAACAACAATAGAAAACTGAGTTTGAGATTTTGGTGAAAAACTTGAGGTATTTATAGGATCAATAAAGGGAAACGGAGAAGGGGGCAGCCCACTGGCACAAGCTCGATGCATTTCTGTCATTTGTTGTCTCAGCCTTCTAATCTCTTGCTTCAAACTCTCATTTTCCTGATTCTTTGTTTGATCCATGATGTCACTCTCTATATTTTTATTGGACACAACTAACCCTCTGGATTTGATGTGATGTGAAGGACCAACCAAAATGCCACAAACCAACCACCTTAAACTGACTCAACAAAAAAAAAAACAAATGTGTTAGAGTTCAACACTTTTTCAAAACCTCTTTTTCCTTCTGATCACCGAACCCAAGAAGGGCGCCTACGTATCTCACTCCCGAGAGAGGAGAATCAGGTGCGCGTAGTTCGTGAAGTCTTGCCAAAATGGCCAATTAAACTCTTTGTTTTTTTTTTGTTTTTTTTCTTTTTCTCGAAACTTTAAGAAGAAAAGAAAATAACAATTTGTCAAAAGAATTGACGAAAATATTTTTGAATTTTTCAGCTTTAACATCCCTATAAAAAGTGAAATCTATGATTACCAAAGAAATTTTTTGCGTTTTTGATTTTGAATTTCATATGAACATGAAACTTGAACCTATTAAAGGAAAAAAAACCAGTTTTTGTAGTTTTCTTTAAAAGATGTATATGAAACATCTACTCTAAATGAAGAGTGAGGAAAATCTTTGAATTTTTTCAGATTCCTATACAAAATGAAATCTATGATTACCGAAGAAAATATTTTTGAATTTTCGATTTTGAATTTCATACGAAAATGAAACTTGAACCTATTAAAAGGAAATATATTTTTTGTTGTTTTCTTTTAAAGATGTGCATGAAACACCTACTCTAAATGAAGAGTGAAGAATTTTTTTTGAATTATTGAAATAAGCTCCCCGAACCAACAATAGGCTGCCTACGTATCTCACTCCCGAGAGAGGAGAATCAGGGGTGCGTAGTTCGTCCAGATTGGACAATTAAGGAATAACGGACAGACCGAACTACGACATGAGAGACACTACCAAGACAAACGAATAATTTTTTTTTGGATTTTTTAATTAGACACTTCAAATAAAACAGACGCCAACAACAATGAAAGAAAAATCTTTTTGTTAGTTGGAATGTATAAAATTTCTACCATCTTTTTGCATTTTCTTTTATAAAAACCTACTTATCATAAAAAATATTTTTGATGTTTTTGAATTGTGAATGCTTGCTAAAGAAGACAAAGGAAAATCTTTTGATGTTCTTGATTTTTTTTTTTCGGGAAATGAGTGCAAAAAAGGATAAAGAAAATCTTTTTTGATTTTTAAATTGTGAAAAACGAAAGCCATAAAGAACTCTAAACAAACTAAAAAACACACTTTTTTTTGGCTCACCTTTTCTTTTTCTCTCTTTTTCAACACTTTCTTGTCTACACACTTTACTTCTAACACATGCTTTTCCTCAAATCAATTCGTCAAATGACCATATTACCCTCAAAGATGCAACATTTAGCACGTAGGGACTCCTTAGAGGCGAGTATTCTACGAAGAGCCAAGTGGGCACCGCTAGGTCTTCAATATGATGCATATAAGCATGACCTAAAGTCTGACCTACATTGGGGTTCACTAACAAGGTTGTTCGGGGGAGCGTATGGTCGATAGCGGCTTGTTTTAGCTGGCCACCTACTCCATATAACCCAACGGCTCCCCCTCTAAAATAAGGGTGACTCAACTATAGGTCGTGTACACACGTGTACTACGGACTTGTTGCAGAAAGAATGACTCGGGTTATGCACGTGATGCTAGATATAAAACGGTAACACATAACGAAAAACTGTAAACAAAGAGCATGGAAAATGCACAACAGTGATAACAATAACATAAACAATTATCACAAACAATGTTTATACACTCGTAATGCCAAAAAAGCAGATACGACTCTAAAAAATAAGCTCGAATTCTGAAAAATCCCAAGCAGAGTCGCCAGAGCTGTCACACCCCTTTTTCGTACTCCAAAAGATTCGTTTTAAGTTCGACAGATTTTTTGTTATTAAGTGACAAAAGAAAATAATTCGTTTCGAAGAAGGATTATTTTTACATTCAAAATCAGAGTCGCCACTTGGCATAATCTAGTGTGCCAAGTCACCATTGGAAAATCTTTTTCAAAACCATTTGACTCTTTAAACTGGTTTGCAAACAGAGATTCTGGTTAAGAAATTCTGTTGACCGAGGGAAAGGTGTTAGGCACCCCTCGATTCTGTTGTTTGACCATGGTCGCTTTACGGAGCAATATCGGCTAAGTTTTGACATTAAGGATGTATAAACCACACAAAACAGATAAAACAATCAAACAAAAAAAACAAAACAAGCGCGAATCAAAAATATAGCGTCCAGTCTAATTTATACAGTCCAAAAATATAAAAAATGCAAGAATAAATCTTATCTAACCTATACTAATCCTAACTATGCTCCCTTGCTTTATCCGATGCCTCGGGCCTTCCTCACGAACGTCTTTTCGCCAACATAGTACGTCGGGGCATTCCCCGGTGAACAAACACAAATACCTCGGGGCATTCCCCGGCCAAATGAATACATTTAATGAAATGTGATGAAAACGAAGAAAAGCACTCAACACAAATATTTACACATTCGATGATTAAAATTCTACGAGTTGCCTACCCTTCAAAACCTAAAACTTACCTATCAATGCCCGACCTAAGACATGATACTATTACACTTAACATCAATATTTATTTCATAATAAACCGACAACAATAAATCAAGACTAATCCTTATTCATTTATAAATTTTTCGATCCCGACCCCAACCAACTACTTTAATTCTCGATCAAGAATTAACTAGTCTTTAGACTATCAATTTAATCTTCATAATCCGAATTCAACATCAACCAACATTCATGATTCAAACATCACAAAATCAAACAAAAAAACAAGATCCACACATTGTCAAATCGCCACACAAAATATCAAAATTTAAAATTATTCGAGAAAAGAGATGAGAAATGGACCTCAATCGAAGCTTTTATTGTGCCAAATAATGCGATTAGAAAATAGAACCGGGTCCGAAATCCTCAAGTTGAACCTCAATCGCGAAATGACCAATTTCAAAAGTCGGTATCACCAAAATCGAAACCCGGAACTGACCACGATGACCCAATCAAGATAAATCAAACCTTTGAAGCCTATCTTTCAATTTTAAAAATTCTTCAAAATAGAGCAGCCCTTAAACCTTGTATAAAATTCACACTCATTAAAGAATCGATCTTGGCTTCTATTTTTGCTTTAACTGATGGTGCAGAAAACACCAACGTTCGACCCACGAACCTAGATTTTTACCTGAAATCTCGAAATCGAAGCAATGAGGGAGAAAGGGAGTAAATTTGACAGCTTCCCAAAGAATTATGTGACTGTTTTATGGTTTATCCTATGAAGATCAATGTGAAGGGAGTCTTCTAGTCAGTAATGAAATGGAATTTTGGAGATGGAGATGTGTGTGACGTGTATGTGGCTGTGTGACTACTGTGAGTGACCAATTTAAAAAAAAGAAAAAAAATGGTAGTCTATTATTCTAGCTCATGGTCGTTTCTGTGCATATCCGGTGTGACCAGTGTGTGCGTGAGTGTCAGAAGGAGAATAATGAAGTTCCCTTTTTCTATACCATGTTCATGAATATCCCCTCCTCAATGAATGAATAAGAAGACCTTTTATCCTTCAAAATAAACAAAATATCACGTGGTCCCCCTTTATAGTATATATACTACTAGAGTAGTAAATTTTCAAAATCTTGCAAAGTTACAACTATGTAAACCTCAAATTAATAATCGTCAAATAATTTGTGCGCACTTCAACTAAGTCTCCTCATATATTAGTTGAGTCTACGAGTTCTTAATTTTTATTCACATGGAGTATTCTATATTTTTATTGTCATTATGTGTTTTATTTGAATCTTTGCGTTAACTGATTCCCAGAAAACACGAGCTCTAGCAAGTGTATCATGCATCCAAGCAGAAAGTTGTGCTAAGTGAACATTAGAACAATAACAACATACCGAGTGTAAATCCATTTAATCCCGCAAGCGGGTTCTGGAGAGGGTGGAGTGTTTATAGTCTTAAACCTACCTTGAGAAGGTAGAAACGTTATTTCTTAAAGATTATTGGCTCAAGTAAAGCATATAATAGCAAAGTAGACAGATTATCTGCTTCAATCTGATAAAGAACTAGGAAAAGTTAACAAGGACTCTTAATGGCAAACCTTGTGACTTTGAGGCTTGTTAAAAATTCATAATAGCTCATTCAAACAAGATCTCCTTTTGTAATCGTGGTGTCCATACTAGCTTCTGCGCACCTCGACAAATTCTACAAGGTACATGCTACCTCACAGCACGACGTAACTTTATCCATTGAGTCTTGGTCATATGAAAAGAAATCATCTAATGCTTTTGCACCTCGACTAATTTAAACAAAACCTTTTTAACATCTAATACAAAGGGCTTATCATTTACGACAACTAAAATTGGAAATTAAGTAGATAAGCAAATGCTGCAGCAGTGAAGCTGAAAGGATAACAGAAATGAATGTCTTTCTTATAAGTTCCGGTTTACCGCAAAACTTGTGGGGGAGGCTATCCTTATAGCCAATCGTATACTGAATAGAGTTCCCCATAGTAAGACACAATCAATTCCTTATGAAAAATGGAAAGGAAGGAAACCCAACTTGAAATATTTCAAAGTTTGTCTAGCAAAGGTCCAAGTTTCTATGCCTAAAAGGGTTAAGATAGGACCTAAGATGGTGGACTGTGTGTTCATAGGATATGCTAAAAGTAATAAAGCTTGTCGATTTTTGGTTCATAAATCCAAACATTCGGATATTAATGAAAATACGGTAATTGAATCAGATAATGTTGAATTTTTTGAAAATTTTTATCCATATAAAACTAAACATGAACAGTCTAGTGGGGTGTCTAAACGACCTCGAGATGAACCAAGTGAGAATGTACATAATGAAGAGAATCCAAGACGTAGTACACGTCAAAGAAATTCTACTACGTTTGGATCAGATTTCGTAACATTTCTCTTCGAAAAAAAACCTAAAACATTTAAAAAAGCGATGTCGTCTTTGGACTCATCCTTTTGGAAAGAGGCAGTCAATAGTGAGATTGATTCAATCTTAAGCAACCATACGTGGGAATTGATTGATCTTCTTTCAGGAAATAAACCTTTAGGTTCTAAATGGATCTTCAAAAGAAAAATGAAAACGGATGGTACTATTGACAAATACAAGGCAAGACTTCTAGTAAAAGGCTTCAAACAAAAAGAAGGTCTTGATTACTTTGATAAATACTTGCCAGTAACAAGGATAACATCGATTCGAATGTTAATTGCCTTGGCGGCGGTATATGGTCTTGAAATTCATCAAATGGATGTGAAAATCGCATTCCTAAATGGAGAATTGGAGGAAGAAATTTACATGAAAAAACCTGAGGGTTTTGTGGTTTCAGGGAAGGAGAATAAGGTGTGTAAACTTATTAAGTCATTGTATGGACTAAAGCAAACACCTAAACAATGGCATGCGAAGTTTGACCAAACCATGTTGGCAAAAGAGTTCAAGATAAATAAATGTGAAAATGTGCTTACATTAAAGATTCTCCAAATCACCAAGTCATTGTTTGTTTATATGTGGATGATGTGTTAATCATCAGTAGAGATATTTCTGACATAAATGCAACGAAGCGAATGCTCGAGAGAAAGTTTGATATGAAAGACCTTGGAGTTGCGGATGTGATCTTAGGTATAAGAATTCATAGAACTCCATAAGGGTTGGCATTGTCACAGTCTCACTATATCGAAAAGGTACTTCATAAATTCAAGTATATGAAATTTGGTATTGCCAAGACTCCTTTGGATGTGAGCTTTGCACTTAGAAAGACCGAAGGTAAAAGTGACTTATAATTGGAGTACGCAAGAGTATTGGGATGTTTAATGCATATAATGAATTGTACACGACCAGACATAGCATGCACTATTAGTAAATTGAGTCGGTACATGAGTAATCCGAACAAAACTCATTGGATGGCAATGAAAAGAGTTTTGGGGTATCTTAAGTACACTCAAGACTATGCCTTGCATTAAAATAAATATCCTGCGGAACTTAAAGGATATAGTGATACAAATTGGATCGCCGATCAAACGAAATAAAATCCACAAGTGTATATGTATTTACTATCGGTGGAGGAGAAGTCTCTTGGAAATCATCCAAATAGACTTGTATTTCTCGCTCTACAATGGAATTTGAATTTATCGCATTGGATAAAGACGGTGAAGAAGAAGAATGGCTCCGAAAATTCTTGGAAGATATTTCTTATTGGCCTAAACCAGTGGCACGAGTATCTATACACTATGATAAACAAGTGGCAATAGGTAGGGTAGGGAGCATGATGTACAATGGTAAATCTCATCACAAACGACAGAGACATAATACCGTTAGAAAACATCTCTCTAGTGGAATTATCACTGTTGACTATGTTAAGTCAAAGGATAATATGTCGGATCCACTTACAAAAGGCCTATCTAGAGAAGAAGTGGAAAGAACATCCAAAGGAATGGGTTTAAGGCCTAGGACAAGTCAGCATGGTAGTAACTCTACCTAGCAGACTAGAGATCCCAAGAGCTAGGTTCAAGGAGATCAAACAAAGTTATTTCTGACAGGTTCAACATTGTCAATTACCCATCTCATTCTCATGATGTAGACAATGTTTAGTAAACAAGGATAAGACTTAAGGTGAAAAGTCTTATTGATTATCTAAATTTGGCAGATTTGACCAAATAGTTTAATCTATAAAATTGAATGCATAGAAATCACCTATGTGAGGGCAGAGTGGAAGCCGCTTTAAGGATAATGTTAGTAAATGACTATTCTCTAATCTCTCATAAAAATGGGACGTGTTCATGACTGAAAAGAACAAAACTGTGAGAACCATAAACGGTAAAAGACTGGTTGTGTGACATGTGTTGTCAAGGTGAACACTAAAGCTCAATGGTTTAAAGATATCAAATCTACCGATTGACCGAGTGCATCCGATGCATGTTTACTACGGAAAGTTCAAAGGAAAACCCACTTATCCAAATGCAATCAGTCTTTCCTTAATGATCACATACTTGACTGTAATTTTTTTTTTTGAAAAATAGCCATTTCCTATTCATGTGGGGGATTGTTGTGTTAAAAGTATATGAAAAAAGTGTGAATGAAAAATGGAGGAAGAATGGTGGAGAAGGGAGACATCAATTTAGAAAGTGTACTCCCAAATTGGAAAGTTCAATCTTTCTCCCACATTGGTGGAAGAAGAAAACTTGTGAGTGTTTAAAATAAGGAACACTTACTCCACATGGTAAGTGAGGCAAGAAATAAGAGATTCCTCGCGCCGTCGTCATTTTCTCTCACTCGGATTCGGATTTGTCAAATGATTGATCGATGAGATTCGAATTTAGATTTGGATTTGGATTTGCCACTTTTCAGAAGAGGCACATGTTGGCTATATAAACCTACTTTCATCCGCAGGTTTAGGTACGAATTTTTCTGAAATACAAACTCTCTTCTTGTCTTGAAAAACTTTCTGTGTGATCTATCAAACTGTTGAGTGAGTTCGTTGAATCCAACAATTTGAGGTACAACTATTGTTCAGATTGAAGACCATTTTATCCTGGGAGGGAGATTCCAAAAACCTCGAGTACAGTGAGGGGAATTATTCCTTAAGGACATTTCGTGAATTCGGAGGACTTGGTCTTAAATTGTGTTTCATCTCATTTCTGAAAGTAAACATACTTCTTGGATAGATTATTCATAATATTGTGTTGAAGGTGTTAAGGAACTTCATAAGTGTTCTTGTCTTTGTCACACCCCTTTTTTTTCACTCCCAAAAAGAATTAATTTTTTAAGTTTCGAAAGAATTTTATTATTAAAGTGACAAAAGATGAAAATTGTTTTGAAAAAGGATTCATTAGTTTAAAAACTTAGAGTCGCCACTTGGCTTTTGGATAGTGTAAGAAACAAAGGATGGTATGGGGACCAAACAACACTTGAAGTGGTATGGGACTTATAACTTTTGGAATCGACTCAAACAATGAGGATCAACTCATGCCCTAGTTTCTTTTGACTGGGCAATACTAAATTTTATTTGGTTGGACCGAGCCCTGAGTAGGGAAGCCTACGTATCTCACCCCCAAAAGAGGAGAATCAGGTCACGCGTAGTTCTGGAATCTTGTTCTTTCACTTGATTCTATATTTTTTTTGTTGACTCTTTTTCTCTTTGAACTTTTCTTACTTTATTTTTCTTGACACTTGTTTTTTCTTTCTTTTTCAACACATTGTCTTTTGAATTTTGTTGACTCTATCTTGATTCCAAAAGATGGGTATGAAAGAAAATAACACTAAGGTCAAAATGGGGTAAACAAAGGATGACACAATGTTTGGATAGCAGAATAAAATGCCTTTGTCATATCAATTCTTGAAAATGCTAGTACATAGTATGCAATGCGAAAGTCCACGATCAAGATCACTTATGAAATGTTTTACAACACTAACTTGACCCAAGCATGTGTGCCACCTCTTTTTCTACACTTTCCCAGCATACAAATCAACTTTGATGTACATTCCTCATCTGAAGGACTCATGACTTCGTGAAACTAATTTTCTTCCTGTTCCTTTTGACATAGGATCACACATTCACTACTTGACCTAATTGAGATATGTCTTTCAATTGATGACCAAGTTATTCTCACGATTCTCAAAATAATAGTCTTAATTTTCAAAGAAGGCTTCAACTTGATCACCAAGTGCCCCAACACTCTATCTATTTTCTCAGATGCTCTCTTTTTCTAACTTTAAACCTCTGATTCAATGTTTCATGGTTAAGTTGGAGTTTAAGATCTGACTGAAAATTCCGCTAGCATGTCATATCACTATAATCAACATAAAATATAATGTATAAAGAAAACAAACAAGCAACACATATTTAAACGCAAAGGAAAAGGGACAATTAATTTAGTTGAAATAAAAGATAGAAGGGTTTGAACATAAACGAAAAAAGGACAAAACAAGATAGATCCCGAACTACAACCTTGAAATAATTTGAAAAACAGAAAAAAACAAACAAACTACTAGACCTTTTCCTAGTAGGGAGAGGGGTGACTTCTCAATTGCTCAGCCTGACAACTTAGCCATTGGTTTGCATATCAGCATGACTAGAGATTCCTTCACTGTCAATGTTCTGCACCATAATTGATCCATCTTGAATCATCTTTTCAATTTCTCTTTACAAATATCGACAATCTTCAATACTATGACCCTGAGCATCAGAATGATACGCACATCGTACATTAGGATAAAAAATTCTTGAACACCGATTAAGAGTGAACCCAAGAAGAGGAGTGATCATGCCCCATTGTACCAATCTCTAAAATAAACTGGCATACGACTCTCCAATTTGTGTGAAACTATTTCTCGACTTCTGCCTCGTTTCATCATTTGTCTTGGATTGCAAATCAGGCTTAGAAGGGTTTTGGTATGTTTGTGGAGTTAGAGGACGACTCTGAGGAGTTGTTGTGTTCCCCTGTGGGTAAGATTGGGGTTGAACATATGGCTGTGCATTATATACTGGATATGGAGGTGGAAGAGCAAAGTATAATAGATTTTGGGAGTGATTATGTGATGTTTGGATATGAACTTGGGTTTTTGCCTGAGAGTGACGACGGGGGGGAGGGAGTCTTCTTGACCGTTCCCTCTCCAACTACAATAGCAGATGCATCTTCCTCATTCTTTTTCTCCCCAAAACTTCCTGAACCCTATTGAATTGCTTGAGTAGTCGCTTTCAATGTTGCAAAACTCACAATGCGACCCGTCTTAATTCCCTCTTCTATCATCTCCCCCATTTTAAGGAACTCAATAAATAATATGCCCAATGCAGGTAATAAGTGTTGATAATATGTTTCATCCTGTGCTTGAATAAACACCTCCACTATTTTTCTTTCTTTCATTGGTGGTTTCAGTCTAGCAGCTTGTTCGCGCCATCTGATCACATACTCCCTGAAGCTCTCAGTATTCTTATTCTTCATACTAGTTAGGGATTTTTCATCAGGGATCAACTCCACATTGTATTGAAATTGTTGAACAAATTCATTAGCTAGGTCATCCCAACTAATCCACTTGTCGATGTCTTGGTCAACAAACCATTTCGAAGCTAGTCCTAAAAGACTCTCCCCGAAATAAGCCATAAGTAGTTCTTCCTTCACTCCAACTCCTCATAATTGGTTACAATAATGTCTCAAATGTGCCACTGGGTCCCCATGTCTGTCATATTTCTCAAACTTTGGCATTTCAAAGCTAGGAGGAAGGTTGACACCTGGAAACATGCATAAGTCCTTATATGAGACACTTTTATAACCCCCAAGTCCTTGCAAGTTCTTCATAGACAGTTCCAAACTTCTAAATTTTCTGGTCATTTCCTGTTGTTCTTCTATCATAAAAGGCTTCTTAGTGTTAGGAGAAAATTCAAGCGGGTGAGTGTCACCATAAAGACCAGTCAACTTGAATGTAGGCTAGAAAGTCTAACACTGATCTCCAGTAATATTCAATATAGGCTCTCTTGTAGAGTAGGGAGGAACAACTTGTGGATGAACATCAAAAGTAGGATCTTCAGGTGGGGGTGGCGCCGTAAAAGCATGAATAATAGGGGGAGCCGAGTATGTGGTAGTCTTGGATTTGGGAGTGAGAAAATGAACATTGGAAGTGGTTGGATATTGTTGCCCCGGAGTCGATCCTGATGCATGTTGTGGCATATCAACAAAAATAAAAATTGTGCATGTGACACGGGAGGCAAGCTAGAAAGATATTTCAGATTATCAGTGGGAACTGGAGGAGGCGGCAACCCATTATTCCAAGCTCGATGCATTTCTATCATTTGCTGCCTTAATTTCTGAATCTCTTCATTATCTCCTAAATTCTCATTTCCCGAACTCCCTATCTGATTAGTGAAAACAAACTCGATATCCTTGTTGGCCATAACTTTCTCTGTGACTTAGTGCAATATGGAGGACCAACCAAAATGCCACAAACCAACCACCTTAAACTAACTGAACAAGAGATAGCAAATGCGTTAGAATTCAACATTTTTTTTTCAAAACATTTTTGTCTCTTTTTGAAAAGGTCACTGAACCCAAGAGGGGAGCCTATGTATATCACTCCCAAGAGAGGAGAATCAGGTGTGCGTAGTTCGTGAAGTCTTGCCAAAATGGCCAATTAATTTTTTTTCTTTCTTTTTCTTTTTCTTGAAACTTTAAAAAAGAAAAGAAAATAACAAATTGTCAAAAGAATTGATGAAATGTTTTTGCATTTTTCAAGTTTAAACTCCCTATACAAAATAAAACCTATGATTACCAAAGAAAAATCTTTTTGGGTTTTCGATTTTGAATTTCAAATGAAAAATGAAACTTGAACCTATTAAAGGAAAAAAACTTTTTTGTAGTTTTGTTTGAAAGATGTATATGAAACACCTACTCTAATAAAGAGTGAAGAAAATCTCTTTTTTTTTTGGAATTTTCAAATAAGATCCCCAAAACAACAATAGGCTGCCTACGTATCTCACTCCCGAGATAGGAGAATCAGGGGTGCGTAGTTAATCCAGATAAGACAATTAAGGATTAAATAACCGACTGAACCCTGAATTGAGAGACACGACCACAAATAGAAGATGCAAACCAATAAAATCTTTTTGAGTTTTTAGTTTGACACTTCACATAAGACTGACACCAACAACTATGAAAGAAAAATCTTTTTGGTATTTTCATTATATGAAATGTACAAAACTTCTACCATCTTTTGAAAATTTTTCTTTTATGAAAACTCCTATGAATGAAAAATATTTTTTAAAATTTTTTGAATTATGAATGATTACTAAAGAAATTAAACAAAAGAAAAATCTTATTGATGCTTTTTTTGTATTTTGAGAAGATGGTGTAAATGGTGAAAACAAAACTTTTTTTTTTTTTTGAGAAAATAAATGCAAAAGGTAAAAGAAAAAAATTATTTTTTTAAATTTTTTTGGATTCTGAAGAACAAAAGTCATAAAAACTCTAAAAAAAACTACGAAACCCTTTTTCGATTCGCCTTTTTTTTTTTTCTTTTTTTCATTGCCTACACACTTTACTTCTAACACATATTTTCCCTGAATCTGTCCGTCAAATGACCACATTACCCTCAAAGATTCAACATTTTAGCACATAGGGATGTTGTATAGGTGAGTCTCCTACAAAGGACCAAATGGGCCTCGCTAAGTCTCAATATGATGCATATAAGTATGACCTAAAGGCTGACCTACGCTGGGGATCACTAACAAGGCTGTTTGGGGGAGCATATGGTCGATAGTGGCAGCTTTAGCTGTCCACCTACTCCATACCAGCCGACGGCTCCCCCTCCTAAAATAAGGGTGACTCAACTATAGGTCGTGTACATAGCGTGTACTACAGAACTTGTGGCAGAAAGAATTGACTCGGGTTATGCACATGATGCCAGTTATAAAGCCGTAACACATAAGAGAAAAACTGTAAACAAAGAGCACGTAGGTACTCAACAATGATAAAATAAACAACAAACGATAACACAAACAATGTTTACACACCCATAATGTCAAACTAAGCTGATACAACTCCAAAAAAATAAGCTCGAATTCTGAAAAGGTTCCCCAGCAGAGTCACCAGAGCTGTCACACCCCTTTTTTTCACTCCCCAAAAGAATTAATTTTTTAAGTTTCGAAAGGGTTTTATTATTAAAGTGACAAAAGATGAAAATTATTTCGAAAACAGATTCATTAGTTTCAAAACTCAGAGTCGCCACTTGGCATAAATCAGGTGTGCCAAGTCACCCGTGGATATCCTTTTTAAAATGATTTTGACTCTATAAAACTGATCCGCGAACAGAGATTCCGGCTAAGGAATTCTGTTGACCGAGGGGAAGGTGTTAGGCACCCCTCGATCCCGTGGTTCGACCACGGTCGCTTGGTGGGGTATATCGGCTAATTTGGACACTATGAATGTATAAACCACGCCAAACATAAATAAAACGATCAATCAAGCAAACAAATCCAAAAACAATGTCCAGTCCAATTATACAGTCCAAAATAGAAAAAGATTGCGAAAATGTAAATCCTATTCTACCCTACATTAATTTTATACTACGCTCCCATGCTACCCGATGCCTCGGGCCTTCATCACGGATGTCCTCCAAATACAAAATGCTTCGGCGCATTCCCCGACGAATAAATACAAGTGATCGCGGGGCATTCCCCGATTAAATGAATACCTTTCCAAATGCAAGAACTAAAACCAAACCGTTCAACTCAAATTCCACATTCAAACAATCAACAAGAAAACTTATTCCTAAATTTTTGCCTACCCGAACCAACATTCGCCTATCCATTTCAACATATCATAATTTTATCACATTCCAACAATATTCATGCTCATTACAAATTAAACAAAACCACAATAAACCAAATCTAATCTAAATTCAACTTTTTTATCAATTTCTCAATTTCATCCCCCAAACCCATTTTTAACCACATTATTAAACCAGTTCGACTATCAAATCACTTTTCAAAATCCGAAACCAACAACACATACCCCAACGAAGATTCAAACATTTAAGCATACCAATCATTCATATCCACAACAACAATTAACATTTTGCTCGAAATATTTAAAACCGCACCACAAAATTACGATATTAACCAACTTTGATATAATAAAAAGTAGAGTTGAGAGATGGACCTTTGAAGAATCGATTTCGTTGATAATAAAATCAAGAAAGCCTGGACTTTAGAATTCCTAAAAGGACCTCAACAATGACGAACTCCAACTCCGTATTGAAAAGTTTGAGACCCAAAACTGAAGCTCCGTAAATCCAATTGAACCCGATAACCGAAACTGTTCACGTACTATTCATGGCACTGTACACGACACTATTCACTATACTGTTTCTCTCTCGATTTTCTTTTCTCTCTCGCGCGATTCTCTCTTCTCACCCTCGGGTTTTTAATTTGTTCTTCTTGTGAGGAAGATGATTTAGTGATTCTTGTTATTGTGGAGAAGATGATGATGAAAGAATGACCCTCCCCTTTTTCCCCTTTTAGAATTTTCCTTTTATATTTTTTATTTGGTTTTTCTTTTTCTTTATTTATTATCCTATGTGGAAGCATATAATTGGTGGCTTGTGGGAATAAGTATGTGGCATGTGGAAAAGTTAGTGTGGCATGTGGAAAGATAAGGGTGGCGTGTGGAAAAATGAGTAGGGCGTGTGCCTTTTGCATGTATCCAATGAAAAATTGAAAGTGAGGTGTAGAGGTGGCATAGTGAGGTGGCAAAGCTGCTATATATTTAATTATTTTTAATTCTTTTTTTTTGGGAGAAATTATCAATTAAACAAAAGTATGGTAAGGTGAATAAAATAAAAATAAAAATAAAATAAAATAAATTACATTAAATAAATAAAATAAAATAATAAATGATTAAAATATTTTCGGGAAAGGACAAAATTACGTGTCTACATCATGCCCCCTTTGGATGTAAACACATAGTGTTTTCATACAAAGCAATAGACAACGAGACAGAATTTTGTCCTGACCTTTATTCAAAAGCACGGAGCATGAGGAAGGAGGGAAACCAGGTCTTGACTTAAGACATCCTACCTACCCAAGTTATGAGGGAATAGAGTGACAGTTATCTCAAAGGATTGGAAGGAGATGGACTATGCCGAGTTGGATAGTCGAGTGAGGTCCCATCGAGGTTCTGGTCCGCGACTCTGTTATTACATCAAAAATGAAAATTACAAGTTAAAAACATAAATGAAATTACAAAATCCTAGCTACGCAGCTTTTGTTGGACTCTTGACTTGAGTTTCATCACCCTATTCTTCAGGCGGTCTCCTGATTTGGAATTTCTTCAACTTGTTGCTTGATTTTCAATTTCATCACCCTGTTCTCCAGGCGGGCTCCTAACTTGCTATTTTCGATCTGTTTACTTTCATTTTCTTCACTTTGTTACTTGACTTCCAACTTCTTCACCTTGTTGCTTGACTTTCAATTTCTTCCCCTTGCTGCTTGACTTTCCATTTATTCGCCATGTGCTTCGGGCGGGCTCCTGAAATCACATCAAAACTAGAAAGAAAATTATCCCAAAGAAAATTATTGTAAAAAGAAAATCGTTTGCCAAAAAAGTAAAGCTCCAAAACAGATATTGATTTTTTTTATTTTTTTTATTTTTTTTATTTTTTCCCAGTTTACCATCAAAAGACTTTTGAGAAAGTCAGATCATACCTACTTGCATGTTGCAATAATGAATCAAGACTCTGACCAAGAAATGCATCTCTTAAGAGTAAAATTGAATGACCAAGGCTAGAAAGTGTGTCTCCTAAGAATTAAAGTAAGGAAGTCTGACTAGAAAGTGCGTCTACTAAAGATAGAAGTTTAAATTAAAAAGTGTGTCACCTGACAAATGAAAACTAACAAGAAAGTGTGTCTCATAAGGATTAAGTGCAATGACTCGACTAGAAAGTGCATTTTCTAGAAATCAAGAAGAATGACTCGACTAAAAGGTACGTCTTATAGGAATCAAAGGAAATGACTCGACTAAAAGGTACATCTTCTAGGGGTCAAGGGGAATGACTCGACTAAAAGGTATGTCTTATAGGAATCAAAGGGAGATGACTCGACTAAAAGGTACGTCTTATAGGAATCAAGGAAAATAACTCGACTAAAAGGTATGCCTTATAGGAATAAAGGGGGATGACTCAACTAAAAGGTACGTCTTCTAGGGGTCAAGGTGAATGAATCGACTAAAAGGTACGTCTTATAGGAATCAAAGGGAGATGACTCGACTAAAAGGTACGTCTTATAGGAATCAAAGGGAATGACTCGACTAAAAGGTACGTCGTATAGGAATCAAAGGAAATGACTCAACTAAAGGTACATCTTCTAGGGGTCAAAAGGAATGACTCAACTAAAAGGTATGTCTTATAGGAATCAAAAGGAATGACTCGAGTAAAAGGTACGTCTTATAGGAATCAAAGGAGACGACTCGACTAAAAGGTACATCTTACTAGGAATCAAGGGAGATGACTCGACTAAAAGGTACGTCTTATAGGAATCAAAGGTGATAACTCGACTAAAAGGTACGTCTTACTGGGAATCAAGGGA
Source organism: Capsicum pubescens (assembly GCA_030864215.1). Taxonomy (NCBI): domain Eukaryota; kingdom Viridiplantae; phylum Streptophyta; class Magnoliopsida; order Solanales; family Solanaceae; genus Capsicum; species Capsicum pubescens. The sequence goes on from CM061549.1 coordinate 295,203,417, forward strand.
CATGACTTGACTAAAAGGTACGTCTTATAGGAATCAAAGAGAATGACTCGACTAAAAGGTACGTCTTATAGGAATCAAAGGGAATGACTCGACTAAAAGGTACGTCTTCTAGGGGTCAAAGGGAATGACTCGACTAAAAGGTAAGTCTTCTAGGAGTAAATGTTCAATTTAAGAAGTGTATCACCCAGCAAATGAAAACTGAAATCCCTGGATAAGAAAGTGTGCCTCCGAGGGATATAAGATGATGACTTTTTACCATGATTTAATTATCAAAACTGTGCAGCAACATTGCTTCCTGCATTTGTAAAAGTGAGAAATTACGAACCTTGATGTTTAGGCTTTGAAATCCTTGATTTGAATGTAACATGTGTTCCTGTTTCATGCAAAGAAAGGTTGTGAGTTTAAAAACATGGTGGCTGGTTTGTGGCTTTGGCTTTCGTGGAAAACGCTCTTCATGCCATCATCACATTTAACCTTGCTTGCAACCATTAGCATACATCATTGACTTGCTGCATCATTGACCCAAGCTCAGGTTATTAAGAGTGACTCTGAAACAAACACAGTATTTTTGGTTTGCCATATTTCTCAGATAAATTCTTTGCGCCTTGGTATTTCCATGGGTTCCCAGACTTGTCTATTGACAAAACTTTCTGCATGTCCTTTTTCGGCTCATAATCATTTCTCTTTCATGTGCTGGCTATTGTATTGCTTTGTGCAATTGAAGAAGATGGTAGCCAATTTTGAAATCTTTTTTCACTTGTTTTGACATAGACTTGACTCAAAGACAAGAAAAAAATGACAATGATTTTATTTGGATAACTGACTCAAGAAAAATAAAAATATAACTGTAGAAAAAAAAGAAATGATAATGAATGTTCCTATTGAAAAATCTGAAAGAAAAGTTTATCCGAAAATGACAGTCAACTCTAATGATTATGACATGCATATCGGATTAAACTGTCTGATCTTTCCATCCAAGACTCTCACAAATTGTTGTTGAATTAATGACCCTAAAAGTGAGTTGCTTTCTTGGGCCAATTGCATTCGGAGACCTCATTCGGCTAGTGGCGCCTTGAAGGATTTTTGACAATAAGCCTCTCTCATTTCCTTTTATCACCTCACCATTTCCTTATGGTATCTGAGAGGGTTTTTCACCAATAAGATTCCCTTATTTTCATTTCTCTAAACTCATAGTCGTCTTATAGTGCCCGTGAGGGTTTTCACCGATAAGACTCTCTCCTGATTTCTTATGCTGAGGAAGACAAGTAGTTCCCAAAATGCATTATCCACATCCATTGCATGATTAACCTGAGCATTCTCGAAGATTGATCTGAAGGTCTTTCTTTTATTGTAACTTGGCTTTAGGATAGGGTTAGAAAGAAAGAATGGCATGGGGACCAAACGACACTTGAAGTGGGGTGGGACTTACAACTTTTGGAAACGACTCAAACAATGAGGATCAACTCATGCCCCAGTTTCTTTTGACTGGGCAATAATAAATTTTATTTGGTTGGACTGAGCCCTGAGTAGGGCAGCCTACGTATCTCATCCCCAAAAGAGGAGAATCAGGTCACACGTAGTTTTGACAGCTTGTTCTTTCACTTAATTCTATATTTTTTTTGTTGACTCTTTTTTTCTTTGGGACTTTTCTGACATTATTTTTCTTGACACTCGTCTTTTCTTTCTTTTTCGACATTTTTTTTTTTGAATTTTGTTGACTCTATCTTGATTCCAAAAGAGAGGTATGAAAGAAAATAACACTAAGGCCCAAATGGGGTAAACAAAGGATGACCCAATGTTTGGATAGCAGAATGAAATGCCTTCGTCATATCAATTCTTGAAAATGCTAGTACATAGTATGCAATGCGAAAGTCCACGATCAAGATCACTTATGAAATGTTTTACAACACTAACTTTCCCCAAGCATATGTGTCACCTCTTTTTCTACACTTGCCCAGCATACAACTCCACTTTGTTGTACATTCCTCATGCTGAAGGACTCATGACTTCGTGGAGCTAATTTTCTTCCTGTTCCTTTTGACATAGGATCACACATTCACTACTTGACCTAATTGAGTTATGTCTTTCAATTGATGACCAAGTTATTCTCAAGATTCTCAAAATAATAGCCTTAATTTTCAAAGAAGGCTTTAACTTGATCACCAAGTGCCCCAACACTCTAGCTATTTTCTTAGATGCTCTCTTTTTCTACTTTAAACATCTGACTCAATGTTTCATGGTTAAGTTGGATTTTAAGATCTAACTGAAAATTCCGCTAGCATGTCATATCCCTAGAATCAACATAAAATATACTGTATAAAGAAAATAAACAAATGACACATATTTAAACACAAAGGAAAAGGGACAATTCATTTAGTTGAAATAAAAGATAGAAGGGTTTGAACATAAATGACAAAAGGAAAAAACAAGATAGATCCCGAACTACAAACCTGAAATAATTTGAAAAATAAAAAACAAAACAAAACAAACTACCAGACCTCTTCCTAGTAAGGAGAGGGGTGAGTTCTCAATTGCTCATCCTGACAACTTAGCCACTGGTTTGCATATCAGCATGACTAAAGTTTCCCTCACTGTCAATGTTCTGCACCATAATTGATCCATCTTGAATCATCTTTTCAAATCTCGACAATCTTCAATTCTATGACCCTGAGCGTAAGAATGATACGCACATCGTACATTAGGATCAAAATTTCTTAAAAGCCGATTAAGAGTGCACCCAAGGAAAGGAGGGATCATGACCCATTGTACCAATCTCTGAAATAAACTGGCATACGACTCTCCAATTGGTGTGAAGCTATCTCTCGACTTCTGCCTACTTTCATCGTTTGACTTGGATAAAAAATCAGGCTTAAAAGGGTTTTGGTATGTTTATGGTGTTATAGGATGGCTCTGAGGAGTTGGTGTGTTCAACTATGGGTAAAATGGGGGTTGAACATATAGTTGTGTGTTATATACTGGATATGGAGATGGAGGAGCAAAGGATAATGGATTTTTGGAGTGATTATGTGAAGTTTGGGTATGAACTTGGGTTTTTACCTGAGAGTGACGACGACGGGGTCTTCTTGACTGTTCCCGCTATCCAACTATAATAGCAGATGCATCTTCCTCATTCTCTTTCTCCCCAACACTTCTTGAACCTTTTTGAATTGCTTGAGTAGTCGCTTTCAATGTTGCAAAACTCACAATGCGACCCGTCTTAATTCCCTCTTCTATCATCTCCCCCATTTTACGTACCTCAATAAATGACTTTCCCAATGAAGGTAATAAGTGTTAATAATATGTTTCATCCTACGCTTGAATAAACACCACCAGTATTTTTCTTTCTTTTATTGGCGGTTTCACTCTAGCAGCTTGTTCGCGCCATCTGATCGCATACTCCCTGAAACTCTCAGTATTCTTATTCTTCATACTAGTTAGGGATTTTTCATCAGGGATCAACTCTACATTGTATTGAAATTGTTGCACAAATTCATTAGCTAGGTCATCCTAACTAATCCACTTGTCGATGTCTTGGTCAACAAACCATTTCGAAGCTAGGCCTGAAAGACTCTCCCCGAAATAAGCCATGAGTAGTTCTTCCTTCCCTCCAGCGCCTCTTAATTGGTTATAATAGCATCTCAAATGTGCCACTGGGTCCCCATGTCCGTCATAATTCTCAAACTTTGTCATTTTAAAGCCAGGAGGAAGGTTGACACATGGAAACATGCATAAGTCCTTATATGAGACACTTTTATAACCCCAAGTCCTTGCAAGTTCTTCATAGCCATTTCCAAACTTCTCAATTTTATGGTAATTTCCTCTTGTTCTTCTGTCATAACAGGCTTCTCAGTGTTAGGAGGAAATTCAGGTAGGTGAGTGTCACCATAAAGACCAGTCAACTTGAATGTAGGCTAGAAAGTCTAACGCTGATCACCAGTAATATTCAATACAGGCTCTCTTATAGAGTAGGGAGGCACAACTTGTGGATGAACATCAAAAGTAGGAGCTTCAGGTGGGGGTGGAGCCGCAAAACCATGAACAAAAGGTGGAGCCGAGTATGTGGTAGTCTTGGATTGGGGAGTGAGAAAATGAACATTGGAAATGGTTGGATATTGTTGCCCCGGAGTCGATCCTGATGCATATTGTGGCATATCAACAAAAATGGGAAATTGTGCATGTGACACGGGAGACAAGACAGAAAGATATTTCAAATTATCAGTGGGAACTGGAGGAGGCGGCAACCCATTAGCCCAAGCTTGATGCATTTCTATCATTTGCTGCCTTAATTTCTGAATCTGTTCATTATCTCCTAAATTCTCATTTCCTGAACTCCCTATCTGATTAGCGAAAACAAACTCAATATCCTTGTTGGCCATAACTTTCTCTGTGACTTGTTGCAATATGGAGGATCAGCCAAAATGCCACAAACCAACCACCTTAAACTAACTGAACAAGAGATAGCAAATGCATTAGAATTCAACACTTTTTTTTTTCAAAACCTTTTTTTCTCTTTTTGAAAAGGTCACCGAACCCAAGAGGGGCGCCTACGTATCTCACTTCCGAGAGAGGAGAATCAGGTGTGCGTAGTTCATGAAGTCTTTCCAAAATGGCCAATTAACTTTTTTCTTTCTTTTTCTTTTTTCTTGAAACTTTAAAATGAAAAAGGAAATAACAAATTTTCAAAAGAATTGATGAATTTGTTTTTGCATTTTTCAAGTTTAAACTCCCTATACAAAATGAAACTTATGATTACCAAAGAAAAATCTTTTTGGGTTTTCGATTTTGAATTTCATATGAAAAATGAAACTCGAACTATTAAAGGAAAAAACTTTTTTGTAGTTTTCTTTTAAAGATGTATATGAAACACCTACTCTAATAAAGAGTGAAGAAAATCTCTTTTTTTTTAAATTTTCAAATAAGATCCCCGAACCAATAATAGGCTGCCTACGTATCTCACTCCCGAAAGATGAGAATCAGGGGTGCGTAGTTCGTCCAGATTGGACAATAAAGGATTAAATAACCGACTGAACCCTGACTTGAGAGACGCAACCACAAACAGAAGATGCAAAACAATAAAATCTTTTTGAGTTTTTAGTTTGACACTTCACATAAGACTGACACCAACAACTATGAAAGAAAAATCTTTTTGGTATTTTCATTATATGAAATGTACAAAACTTCTACCATTTTTTTTTAATTTTTCTTTCATGAAAACTCCTATGAATGAAAAATCTTTTTTTAAAATTTTTGAATTATGAATGATTACTAAAGAAATTAAACAAAAGAAAAATCTTTTTGATGCTTTTTTTGTATTTTTAGAAGATGGTGCAAATGGTGAAAAAAAAAACTTTTTGATTTTTTTTATTTTTTTTGAGAAAATAAATGCAAAAGGTAAAAGAAAAAAACTTTTTTAAAAAAATGTTTGGATTGTGAAGAACAAAAGTCATAAAAAACTCTAAAAAAAACTACAAAACCTTTTTTCGATTCGCCTTTTTTTTTTTTTTAGATTTTCCATTGCCTACACAGTTTACTTCTAACACATATTTTCCCCGAATCTGTCCGTCAAATGACCACATTACCCTCAAAGATTCAACATTTTAGCACATAGGGATGTTGTAGAGGTGAGTCTCCTACAAAGGACCAAATGGGCCCCGCTAAGTCTCAATATGATGCACATAAGTATGACCTAAAGGCTGACCTACGCTGGGGTTCACTAACAAGGCTGTTTGGGGGAGCGTATGGTCGATAGTGGCGGCTTTAGCTGTCCACCTACTCCATACCAGCCGACGGCTCCCCCTCCTAAAATAAGGGTGAATCAACTATAGGTCGTGTACATAGCGTGTACTACAGAACTTGTGGCAGAAAAATTGACTCGGGTTATGCACATGATGCCAGTTATAAAGCCGTAACACATAAGAGAAAAACTGTAAACAAAGAGCACGTAGGCACTCAACAATGATAAAATAAACAACAAACGATAACACAAACAATGTTTACACACCCATAATGTCAAACTAAGCCGATACAACTCCAAAAAAATAAGCTCGAATTCTGAAAAGGTTCCCCAGCAGAGTCACCAGAGCTGTCACACCCCTTTTTTACACTCCCCAAAAGAATTAATTTTTTAAGTTTCGAAAGGGTTTTATTATTAAAGTGACAAAAGATGAAAATTATTTCGAAAAAGGATTCATTAGTTTCAAAAATCAGAGTCGCCACTTGGCATAAATCAGGTATGCCAAGTCACCCGTGGATATCCTTTTTAAAACGATTTTGACTCTATAAAACTGATCCGCGGACAGAGATTCTAGCTAAGGAATTCTGTTGACCGAGGGGAAGGTGTTAGGCACCCCTCGATCCCGTGGTTCGACCACGGTCGCTTGGTGGGGTATATCGACTAATTTGGACACTATGAATATATAAACCACACCAAACATAAATAAAACGATCAATCAAGCAAACAGATCCAAAAATAATGTCCTGTCCAATTATACAGTCCAAAATAGAAAAAGATTACGAAAATGTAAATCCTATTCTACCCTACACTAATTTTATACTACGCTCCTATGCTACCCGATGCCTCGAGCCTTCATCACGGACGTCCTCCAAATACAAAATACTTTGGGGCATTCCCCGACGAATAAATACAAGTGATCGCGGGGCATTCCCCGATTAAATGAATACCTTTCCAAATGCAAGAACTAAAACCAAACCTTTCAACTCAAATTCCACATTCAAACAATCAACAAGAAAACTTATTCCTAAATTTTTGCCTGCCCGAACCAACATTCGCCTATCCATTTCAACATATCATAATTTTATCACATTTCAACAATATTCATGCTCATTACGAATTAAACAAAATAACAATAAACCAAAGCTAATCTAAATTCAACTTTTTTATCAATTTCTCAATTTCATCCCCCAAATCCATTTTTAACCACATTATTAAACCAGTTCGACTATCAAATCACTTTTCAAAATCCGAAACCAACAACACATACCCCAACGAAGATTCAAACATTTAAGCATACCAATCATTCATATCCACAACAACAATTAACATTTTGTTCGAAATATTCAAAACCGCACCACAAAATTACGATATTAACCAACTTCGATATAATAAAAAAGTAGAGTTGAGAGATGGACCTTTGAGAATCGATTTCGTTGATAATAAAATCAAGAAAGCCCAGACTATAGAATTCCTAAAAGGACCTCAACAATGACGAACTCCAACTCCGTATTAAAAAATTTGAGACCCAAAACTGAAGCTCCGTAAATCCAATTGAACCCGAAAACCGAAACTGTTCACGTACTGTTCACGACACTATTCACGATATTGTTTCTCTCTCGATTTGTTTTTTCTCTCTCGCGCGATTCTCTCTTCTCTCCCTCAATTTTTTTTTCGTTCTTCATGTGAGGAAGATGATTTGGTGATTGTTGTTATTGTGGAGAAGATGATGATGAAAGAATGAGCCTCCCCCTTTTCCCCTTTTAGAATTTTCCTTTTATATTTTTTATTTGGTTTTTCTTTTTCTTTATTTATTATCCTATGTGGAAGCATATAATTGGTGGCTTGTGGGAATAAGTGTGTGGCATGTGGAAAGATGAGGGTGGCGTATGGAAAAATGAGTAGGGCGTGTGCCTTTTGCATGCATCCAATGAAAAAATGGAAAGTGAGGTGTTGAGGTGGCATAGTGAGGTGGCAAAGATGCTATGTATTTAATTATTTTTAATTTTTTTTGGGGAAAAATTATCAATTAAACAAAAGTATGGTAAGGTGAATAAAATAAAAAATAAAAATAAAATTAAAAAATTAAATTAAAAAAATAAAATAAAATAAAAAATGATTAAAATATTTTCAGGAAATAACAAAATTTCGTGTCTACAGTCTTGGACTTGAACTAGTGTTGAAGTTTGTTTTTCTTATATACATATTCTTGTACCCGAATACATAAAAGATAACACCGCATCTATGTTTTCGAGTATTGTGCATGATTACAAGAAGCAGAAGGGCGCTCGCACCTCCACGGTTCGGGATGCTCGTTATGTCCAGGGTCTCGACTCGAGTCATGACAAATGCCTGCTCGGATGCATTTTCTACAAGGTGTCCATACTGTTAGCATATGTATGAGTTTATGAAGGATTACAAAGGTTGTTCTTTGTGGTGTCCGAATGAGAAATGTAAAAGAGCATGGCAACCGCTGCCGATTGTGGGCCAACCTCCGCCACCCGTGGTGGTGGAGAAAGGTGAGTATATTTTGCTCTGATTTCTCTATTTTGGGTGCACAAGGCAACCATTTATTGTCACTTTCTGTGAAGAAGAAGAATGCCGGCATTGAGTACATTGAAATTTCTTCTTCTGATGATGATGATGAAGTAGAGGAGGTTGGAAATGAAAGAAAGAAGGAATCTTTACGGGCGGAAGATGAATCAGTAAAAACTAATGTTGAGGCGAATAATGATGGTCTTGATATTGGTTATGGGTTGGTGGGAGAAAATAATAATGAGAACAATGTTGTTGAGGGAAATTGTGGTTTTGATATTGGTAATATGTTGGGTGGAGAACAGGCTAATGAGAACAGTATAATAATGATGATGAATTTGTTATGGGAGAAGATCTCTTAGTGCTCTTGCAAGGAGATTCAGATATGAGGGCTAAAGATCTTGGGGCATTGTTCACTTGAATAATGGGGTGGTATACTTTACTTTTGTTAATAATGGGTTCTTGAATAGGTGGTTTACTGGTTGAAAAGTTTAAACAGGTGAGGTAGTAGTAGTTGATAGTGACAAGTCTCTTTATTGATGAAAAGGGCAAATATGACCCAACAATAGGATAGAGTTTTCGTACATCTCATCTTTTTGGACTCGACCCGTGGGATCACATGGATACATTGATTGTTTTATAGGAAAATGAGTAAAAGACTACGTGGGTGTTCGCTTATAAGTTGGTCAACTTATAAGCAGTTTTTTTGCTTAAAGTAGTGTTTGATTAAAAAATTTAATTGCTTAAAATAAGTTGATTTTATTTTTTTTTAAAGTTAAAATCTAGAAGCAGCAAGTATCAACTTTTTTTTAATAGCTTATAATTTATTTTAGTTGACCATGTAAATTACCTTTGTGTCCCTAACAATTATACCTTATTCCAATTTTACCCTTAATCCTAATTTACCTCTTCTACCTTCACAGCACACTTCACACACCACACTTCCATTTCTCTAAGAAAAAACAACGTCGCTGCCTCTCAACACAACAAATTTTCTTCAAGATTTTCTCATTGTTTGTTGAGGTTACTGGAACTTTCCACATAAGTAAATAATATGATATCATGAAGTATAAAATGTGGAATACCAACAAATCATAATATCATGAAATATAAAATGCGAAATAAATGGGCTGATTAGCCCCACTTTGATTAAAAAACACACACCATAATACGAAATCTTAACGTAACCATGAAGAAATAAATAATCTTTTAATATATAATTATATTTTTTAAATACAAATATTCAACACTTTAAACTCTTAAAAAAATAAAAATTAGCACACAAATCAATAGTTATTAATGAAAATAGTTTTTTAATATATATATATATATATATATATATATTAAAATATATAATAATTTTAATTTGAATCATTTTATCAATAAAAATTGATAATAATCAACTCTATATATTATTAACAGTTATAAGGGTATTTCAGTCATTTTAACAAAAAAAAGTGTTTAAAAGCATTATTTACCAAACACATCAATAACTTTTTTTCAGTTTCAACACTTTTATCCAAACACTTAACTGCTTATTTTTAAAATAAGTTCAGCAGTTTCAAAAGCACTTTTATAGAACTTTTTTTCAACCGCTTTTTTTCAGTCTATCCAAACGGGCTCTATCTTATTATCATTTTCATTTGACTATGTTGAAAAGGACTTGTGTAATTAAAAGACCATTCTTTTTAACTCTTTCTGTTTCATTTGTTGTAGCATTTGCTTCTCCATTTAATTCTCAATTTCAATGGTCAAAAATGATCAGCCCTTTGTGTTAAATGCTATTTGTTTCAATTAGTCGTCGAGGTACAAAAGCACTAGGTGAAAAGTGTTTTTCTATTTTTTAAAGTCTTGATGGATAGAGTAGCGCATTGATAAGAGGTAAGAAATACCTTGTAAAATTAATCAAGATGCGTAAAAGATGACCTTGACATACACCACAAATTACGAAAAAAGATTCTTGTTTGAATGAGCTTCAAAGTTACAAACTTTGCCAAGACTCAGTAGGTTAACCATTTGTTGGCCTTTTTATCTTTTGCCTCCTAAGAACAATATTGATATTCTTGTCCTTGTTAATTGTTCCTCTTTTTTTTTTTCACTTCGATCTTCTACACTTCTTTAAGATGCATACCGAAGGTCTATCTGAAATGGTCTGTACCTTCTCAAGGTAAGGGTAAGGCCGCATACACACCACCTTCTCCAAATCCTACTTGCGGAATTATACTAAGTATGTTATTATTGTTCTACCGTTCACTTAACCGAACTTGTTGCTTGGCTGCATGATACACTACAAGCTCTCATGAAAACAAAAGATATCAATGAAAATATAATGACGATAAAAGTACACAATACTCCATATGAATTAAGATTACGAATTCACAGACTCAACTAAATGATGAGCATTAATATGAGGGGATTGAGTTACTCGGTATCCGACCTGGTAGTAGGTATTTTGTAGAATTAGTTGCAAGTGTAATTTTCGTTGTTCCTCCATAAAAGGTCATAATATGCATCAAGCATAATGCAGAATTCTATGGAGGTTTGATTCTAATAAATGAATTTCTTAATAGGAAATATTTTTACCTTAGTGGACCTTGAACAATACGATTATTAGTTATCATGATTCTTTCATGTTTTACTTTTTAAATGTCAGCTTATACCTTATGTATAAAACAAAGACGCTTGACACTTTTATTATATGCATAGACTTCATTAACCATGTATATATGGATACCAATTGTCACACCTCTTTTTCGCTCGAAGGGTCGGAGTCGAAGGATTTTTCCAATTAAAGTAACGGTTTTGAATATGGATTAATTTAATTTATAGAGTCGCCACTTGGAATTGAGTTATGGTGTTCCAAGTTACCTTTTTGAATCCCTATTGAAAAGGAAATGACTCTTTTTATTGGTCTGCAAAAATAGAAGATCGGGTAAGGAATTTTGTTGACCGAGGGGAAGGTGTGAGGCACCCCTCGATCCCGTGGTTCAAGTACGGTCGCTGTATCAACTTATAATTAACTTAAACTATTCTGGATAAATTGTGTTTGTAGGCCTGGATTCGCTCAAATTTCTTATATCGATAATAGTTGTCGATATCTTTTATATTAAATTAGTGAAAGTTATTTTTCAAACAATCTTTGCCAAGGTGCATTATTGCATCCTTGAATTATTTTTAAACGTCTGAGAAAGATTCGTACGCCTCATTCTTAATTGAGACAAACATTTTAAGCACACCTAAAGCTCATCTAGCATAAAAGGCATTTGCTCTTCTCTATCTTATAAACTCAAAACAATTTTATCTTATCTATTTTTACTCCTCTTTTTTTTTTTTTGAATTTTCAATGTGTCTTGAAATAATTCGCAACTTTTTTCGCTCCCTTACAAACAGATTTTTCCTCTCTTTTCAGTTTATCAATTATGATTTATATATTTTTAAATCTTTTTAAGCGAAGAGAATTAATCTTACTCGTGCGAACAAATTATTAATTGCATAATACATAAATATGACCCTAAACTTGACACCAAATTATAACTTTGACCTTAAACTTTGATAGTGCACAAATAGGACCTTTAACTATTCAAAACCTGAACAAATATGACCTCCGAGTTTGCAACCCCCATGCGTGAGTTTTACTCGCGCCTACGTGGAAAGCTCATCCAATCACACGGTGCCACGTCGTTAAAAGGGCTGACTTGGAGAGAGGTCATATTTGTGAAGTTTTGAATAGTTAAAGGTCATATTTGTGCACTATCAAAATTTTGTTAAAATTATCACAATGAAGTTAACAAGAAAAGAAAACAAAGAGAAAAGAAAAAAAAAATAATTACCTAACAAATGTAAAATTGTTATCCACTTTTTTTCCTAATTTTTCTTTATCTTTCTTTTTTTTTTTGCACATTTTCTCTAAGCTTTTTTTTTTTTAATACTTTCTGCCTCTCCTTTCTTTTTTCATTTTTGTCATTTGTCCACCTTTTTTTTAATTTTCTCTATTTTGTTTCTAACTTTGTACGTGCATGGAAATTTAGTGGAGGAAATTGAAGGAAAGGTGTCTTTTGAGTCTTGAACGAAGGATTGGTGACATTGACCAACAAATAGGGTCAAACATCATTAGGAAACATAATTAAGTTAATTGTGGACTTGATTAATATTTTCAAAACTTTTTAATCTTTTTAAAAATACAAATCAATCCAACCCACACCCCTCTTCAATTCCAATCAACCACTCTCTCTCTCCAGCTTCTCCCAACCAACAGTTCTGCAAAATTTATCCCTTCAACCTCCGGCGATAAATAGTCGGGCGAGTTCCTTTTCGACTTTCAATAGTCATCGACGTGAATACTTCTCCGGCGACAACAACTTCGAGTTCTTCGTCCTCCCATTTCCTTTTTCACAGGTAAAAATTTATAAAAAAATAGAGGAACTTGAGCCAACTATTCTTCTGGTATTGAAATGTGGACTGAATAAAACCCTAATTTATGACATTTCTGCATTTCTTCTTCTCGTTGTCATACTGTTGATTCGAATTTGTTGGTGATTTTTTGCCACAGCTGATGTTCTTAGTGTGTATGTGTGTGTGTGATATGTTGGTGTTTCTGGGTTGATTTGTTGTTTGTCTTGGTAGAAATGGTATTGCAACAGTTGAAATATCTGATGTAATAGATGAAACATATGATGCAACAAATGAAAATCTGATGCAACAGATTAAAAATCTGATGCAACTATGAAAATTTGATGCAACAGGTGAACAATCTAATAGATCATTCATCTGTTGCGATAGACGACTCTTCTGTTTTGAAGAAATCTAAACAATATTGATCCAACAGATAACTGATTAGTGATCTATTTTTATTCTTTCCAACGGTTTACTCTTTATTTTAAAATTTGATGTAACAAATTAAAAATCTGATGCAACTATGAAAATCTGATGCAAGAGGTGAACAATCTAACAGATCATTCATCTGTTGCGACATATGACTCGTCTGTTTGGAAGAAATTTAAACAATATTGATCCAACAGATAACTAATTAGTGATCTGTTTTTATTCTTTCCAACGGTTTACTCTTCATTTTACAACAGATTAGGACTGTTTTTATTCTTTCCAATGATTTACTCACACAGGTTGGTTATCTGTTGCAACAGATAACATACCTGGTGCAACAGATTAGTGATCCATTTTTATTCTTTCCAACGATTTACTCATCCATTGCAATATGTCGGTTATATGTTGCAATAGACAAAATACCTAGTGCAACAGATTAGTGATCTGTTTTTATTGTTTCCAACGGATTACTTGTCCATTGCAAAGGGTCAGTTATGTGTTGCATCAGATAAAATACTAAGTGCAACAGATAGTGCTATTTTTATGGTTCCCACGTATTACTCATCCTTTACAACAGGTTGGTTATATGTTGCAACAGATAACATACCTGGTGCAACAGATTAGTTGTTTGTTAGAATTGTTATATTACTGTTATGCATTAATAATTATAATCTATGTTATGTTCCTGTTAATTTAAGATAACATGGCTCCCAAAATAAAAGAAATCGAATCAAGTCAAAGTAAAGGAACAAGTGCAGCAGCTCAGCCACATCCACCACTCTATGATCTTGCTTTACAAGCATTATCTTAATCAGGAGCAAAAGATAATGAACACGGGAAGGAGGAATCTTTCAAAAGATATGATCCAAATGCTAATAGCCCATCCGTCAAAGAGTTGGTCAAAACCTTCAGCATTGATCGTTACCCTGTTTGAATGCAGTGCGATGGTGCCACAGATTTAATGGGTTATCTCGTGGTTAAGTCAGTCATGGGAAAATCTTTCGACGCCTTCAGAAAAATACTTTGAGAACAAAAATTGGATTCTTATTTCAGGGAAAGCTGCTTTGGAAAATATCTTGATTTACCGGAGGACAACAATGCTCGTTTCCAAATAAAAATGGTATATGATCTTCTCAAGCGTAGGTTTATGTATGAAAACAAAGATAAGATGGATGAGGTGTGGATAAATTACTGTGACATGCCTGTTTATTTTGGTTTGAAGGAGTTTGCCATAGTTACCGGACTAAAATGTTATCCTCCTTCTCCTTCTCAAGTTATACCTACTCTGACCCATAAAAAGCACCCCGCATACCCAAAAAAGGAAAAGACAAGTCCAGTGATCGTGATGACCTTGTGTCCATTGTTGGTCCAAGCTTCAAAAATAAAAATCTAATTGAAGCGTTGAAAGGTAAAGGACTTTCAAAGAAGCACAAACAATCATTGTTCTTGGTTTGGTTTGTACATAATGTTCTTTGGGAGAGAGACATTAACAACAACATAAGCCTCGGTTTAATAAATCTCTCCGAGGATCTTGAGGCATTTAACAGCTATCCTTGGGGTTATGAAAGCTTCAAAATGACTGTCGAATATTTGTTGACTCCGTTAACGCCAAAAACAGTCAACTTATATAGTTTTCCATGGGACTTCATGGTAAATATTTCTTTTATCATGATATGATTCATCATTTTTTATTCAATAATGCTTTTGATTTATTGGCGTTATGTTATAGGCTTGGGCATTTGAAGCTATTCCTTATTTGAGACAACAAGTGAACTACCAGGAATAAGCTTCCTGTCCAAGAATTCTGAGATGGTTGTTGGCCAAAACAGATAAAAATGAAAAATTTCTTGATCTTTTCAATCCCCCCAAGGAAGCAGTAAGTCCAATTCTAATCAAGTTTTTGTTTTAATTAATGATTAAATGATTTCATCATCATTCTTAATATATGTATCGATTTATTTTAGATTGTCCATGCGTGGCTTGTTCCGACCAACCGAGAGTTAAAGATGTCATTTTTTCTTACTTTACGGTCTGTGAAAACTTTATCGGACCCTAAGGTCGTTAATGGAATAAAAATAGAATTGTTTGGATCAACAACCATCACAAAAAAAAACAATTTTGGAGCGTGGGGCTAATGAGGCTCCTCTTATAGTTTTTGATTCAACAAGCCATTATGATTATGATCATAATGGTTGTACAAATTTTTCTCCAGATTTTGCCGCATCTAGCGAATGTTCTTCATGCAAATGTCAAGAATGCAAAGCGAAACACTATGGAGTGATTAAGGCTATTAATGCACTAACTGCTTCTGTAAAGGAAATGACATCTAAGAGAGGTGTCATTCCATCAAAGAGAATTTCATATCCAGACACTCCACTAGAGATCAAGGCAGCTAAGAGGAGAAGGAAAGACACTTCCAAGGCATCATCAATCATAAAAAAAGCAAGATTGCAATGCCTCTATCTTTGTCTTGCACCGATGTTCAGTGTGCAAGGGCCACAGAAGAGAAGCATGAGCTGAAGAAGGTGAATGTACATCATCTGTTCCAAAAAACAAACAAGCACATATCTGTTTCAACAGATGATACATCTGCTGAAAATTATCAAACAGATGTATACATCTGTTGCAACTGTTGTCTAACCTGTTGCATCAAATTCGTTATCTGTTTCAACAGATGAGTCTTATGTTGTAACAGATGGGTCATCTGTTTGAAATTATCGTACTGCTCTGATTTACCTGTTCAAATTTTTTCCAACAGATAATCTATCTGATGCAACATAAGAATCATATGTTGCAACAGATGGAAAATCTGTTGTATATCTCTACTTAGGATTTATAATTTTGGCTTTCCAGGTGGATGTCACAGCTACTGCCGAAGAGCATAATATGACAGTTGATAATCCATCAACTGCTTCCAAAGATGAAGAAAAAGTGGAGCCTGTCAGTTTTGGAGAACGGAAGAATTATCCGTTTGAAGGGTTCAACATCTCGGACGAGGCTCCAAAAAAACTAATACAGTTGATCAACGACTATTCAGAATGGATTGCCGATGGGATGTTAAAGCATCATGCCGGCAAGTACATAAATCAATTTTATGGATATTGGTTTATACAATTCTTGTTGTAAGAATATGACATTAACACATATAAATCATCATGTAGAAAACAAAATGACGAGCGCTACAAAGTGAACGAATCAAGTCTTGGTTTTGATATATTCGACTTTGTTGTTGCATATTTCGGAACGAAGAATTGGTTCTATTTGATGTCACAGCCCCAAACTTGCTGGAATGATGAGGTTTAAAGGCCATACATATTACTATTAATTAATACTTTATTTAATTGCATCTGCATATTGATTTTTTCGTCACGTAATCTGAAATGTTTGATAATATGTGCAGCACATCGATGTCATTTTTTACTACCTCCAAAAGAAGGCCAAGTTGCAAACACAAGAACAATACAGATACACAACAGGCAATTGTTTGTACAAAGTTTACATCAATAATGCCTACGATAGGTATTGTCAACAGCAGTCGGAAGTTTCCCGAAATGAGGAATGCTTAATCAACATCATCAAAGGTTTTAGCATTCCGGCTGGCTTACCTTGGCATTTGGTCGATGAAGTGTACATCCCAATTAATTTTGGTGATGAATTCCATTGGGTGTTGGCTATCGTCGTTATGAAAGAGAGGCGCATTCGAGTTTATGACTCGATATCGAGAAGGAGACGTTCTGGGCCATCGTCTGAGATACAAAAGCTGGCCAAAATATTGCCTACTTACCTTGATATGAGTGTCTTTTTGGATCAAAAGGTTCGTACTGAGTGGTTGATGATTGAAGCATACTGGGATAAAATGGCTAATCCATTTGATGTACAATATGTTGACGGAATTGCTCAACAAACCATTGGTAGCCTGTAAGTTAAAGTGTCATGATTTAGTTTCATTTCACAAATTTCACAACGCTTGCATGAAATGCAAGATATGGATTATCTATTTTTTTATAATGCAGGGATTGCGGTCCTTTTTTTGCCGCCTATGCCGAGTATTTGAGCGATGGATTACAAGTACCAAATGATGGACTTGATTCCGGATTACTTCGGAAAAGATATGCTGCTCTTTTATGGAAATATAGAGAAGAAAAAACTCAGAAGCCCGTATGCAATCGACGTTAAATATCCACAATGACCAAAGCCGAATTCCATAGCACTGGATGAAGAACAACTTGTCCATATTGATTAGATCTTTATAGCTCGAGTCTGTCAATGTAATAACCTATCCTCCTTGGTTTAACTTGTTGATTTATTTGTAGAGTAGATCGTTTGTACTCATAATGATTTTTTTTACATTTCATTTATTTGTTGAGTTATTTTATTTCATGTAATTTCCGAAGGCTTCGATTTATTTTATTTTTTCTATGACTATAATTAATTCTGAGTTTTGAACATGTTAATTGAAATGGAGCACTAGATTCAAATATCGCAACAGATAATACATCTGCTGCAACAGACGACATATCTTATCAGACAGATTTAGACAGATGTTTCAACATGAGATGGAACACGTAGGTCATCTGATGGAAATTATATAACAGGTATTCCTACTTTTTTTATTTGCTCCAACAGATTACCGATTAGTTGCAACAGATAAGTTATATGTTGCAACAGATCATAAATCTGTTGCGACAGACAGACGGGGAACATCTGCATAACACAATAGATGACCAACCTATTCCAACAGATAATCAATCTATCATAACAGGTACTATATCTGTTATGACAGATATAAAATCTGTTGCATTATAAATATTTAATTTTTCCAGACATAAAAATTATTGCCCCTATATGTATAGTGAATTGGCTTGAAATGAAAATTTGTTATCGTGTTTGTCTCTGTCTTTGTACATGTTCTTTTTTATACATGGGCTCCAACCATTTAGTTAGTACCCCATATGCCTAGACCCATTGCATCTTTCCCACAACGGTGTCGCACACACCGGTCATTTGTGAGCCGGTCAGCAAACACTCCATGTATGCAAGCGAGAACGGCCCGCATGCTGCACCGGTTATATTTTATGGGAGTTGGATGTTATTATTTCGACCTTCAAAACCCATGATTCCTTCGCCAAGACTTCAGTCGACAAATTATCCATCAGCTTACTCTGCGTCAACAACTTGGGCAACAACTTCAAGAGTGGCTGCATGTGGGTTAAAAACGTCTTCTCGCTGAACACAGATAAGTTGCAGTCATAAACCTTAATATTTCCCTCGTATAGTAGTATCTCAACAGTGAGAAAATGGGTGACATCCACGTTCATGACTGCAAGGATTCTCTTTGCCTTGGTGCAGCTCTTGCCGTGTGGATATGGCATCTTCCCTCTCACATATTTAATCACTTCTTCATTCCATTGGAATGTAAAAACTAACTGATCAAATTCCAGGCCACCAGAATCATCTAGATTACAAAGATCAGCGTACCTATCTTTGAAATTATTGTAGAAGTTGAGGTCCATTATCCTATCAGCAGCATCATAAACATATGGGTACGCTAATTGCCTGCCCCTCATGAGGCATAGAATTTCATCAGCATACTGTTGTATAAGAAGATAATTTTTGAATAGGTTAGTAATTGTAAAGAATAAAAACACAGTGTAAAGAATCCGATGCAGAGGGTTCTCTGAATCAGTTCACAGATTACCCAACCAACACAACTTTTGCAACAGATGTGTATTATGTTGCAATAGAATACCAAGATGTTGCAACAGATTACACATCTTCTGCGTAGATTCTTGTTCATGGAGTAGATTGGAAGGGTAGGTTAGCAAAAGTAAAATTACCTTGTCCTCATACCATACGCACATATTTGTCATATTCGAGACGACTTTGGCAACAAATGAATGCATGGTGTATTCTTTTTGAACCTTCATCTTGATGAATTCTTCCACTTTCTTCTTCTTCTCCTTTCCAAGCTCCGCAAATATGTCCACCTTCTTCGGTGGCCCCTGAACTTCAACAACTATTGGAGCGGGGGGAGTTGCATTTTTTGTTGATTTCAAAATGGAGAGAATTTGTCTAATTTTTATTCTCTTCCTCCTAACCTCTACTGTAGGAGTGCATGACTCCCTCACCTCGTTGGATGGTATGACACCCCTCTTAGATTTCAACTCCTCGGCAGCTTCAGCAATAGTCTCTAGCTTGTCGAGGAGTTTATCCTCTCTGTCCTTGCATACTTTGCATTTTCAATGAGAATATGAGGGTGAGGAGGGGTGAGAGGGACCCCTGTAAGGGTGGGAGGGACCGGTGTAGGGGTGAGAGGGAGAACCTGTGCAAGGGTATTTTCAAATATATTTATTTTTTGCTGAGCACTAACATGCTCATAATCACGACTGGGAGCAGAAGCAGAAGCAGGATGGCTGCCACCATCACAATCAACTCCACCAGCAACACCCCCAGAAGAAGCACCCGGATCTGTTGCAGTTTAAGTTAGGTCGTGAAGAGCTTCAATATTAGACTGACCTTTCCTAACTGCTCTTCTTATGGATGTTGCTCCATCAAATTCCTTCTTTATTAACTCCACCATTGGGTCTTCTTTTGTATCAACAAGACCCAGAGTAAGAAAATAAGTCATCCCCAGCTCATCAATAGTAGGCACGATCCAAGGATGCCCAACCTATAAAAAAAGGACCGAAGGAATTTAAATCATAAAATAATAATTTGCAATCAGTTGGGTTACATGGGGATCGGGTTATATTAACATAGCCAACTTATGCAACAGACGATCTAGCTACCGCAACAGCTGATCTGTATGTTGAAACAGATTGATAATATCTTGCATCAGAATACCCAACTGTTGCATAATTTACAGTAGATGGGTAATCTATTGAGTAGGGTTCAAAGAACAGAGCAACATATGGTTAATTTGTTGCAAAATATGGATCGTCTGTTGCAACAGATTACCCATTGCACCAGTTGCAGTTGACGGATAATCTCTTGCAACAGATGGAACATCTGTTTCAATATATTTATTTGAGGCAAATTATTTTAGTTGAAAGAAGATGTACTGAATCATCCAAAGGGTTAAAGAGACAAGCCTTATTAATATTTTTTTTGCTGCTCTCTACTGCAGCCAACCACCTAAGGATCCTTGGATGAGAAACCTTATCCGGGTAATCCGTGAAATGCTTTCAGAGGGGAGGAATGGCTTCACATGCCCAAGCCTAAAGATTGTAAACAGGAAGCAAGCAAAAAAAAGTCACGAGTATATTCAATATAAATTAATGAATGAGTAAAAATAGTGATCAATTTTACCATGAAAGCCCAAGGAAAGTCTTATAATATGGTCGTCTTTGGCTTTATCTCTTCAGTAAATATTTGATAGTCAAGTAGTAGCTGTTGTAGCCTTAGGGATAATCGTTGAATTTCCCAAAATCACCTGCAAGAGCCAACAAATCACGTTCTATGACTTTCTTGACATCTCTTGCCAATAAAATGGAATGGACAAACCAAACTAAGAACAATTTCTCCCTGTAGTGCTTTGGTATGTCTTTATTCTTGAGATCCGCTATCAAATCCTTCACGTTGTAGCTAGGTCCAACAATGCCCAAAAACCCATGTTTTTTTACCTTGCGTTTGTTAGACCCTTTGTGGGGTGTTTTCTTGATGGCAGGTTCTTCTGGACGATCGCATCTCAAGCCCGTCAAAATGGCAAACTCTTTCAATCCAAAACAAACCGGCATGCCATAGTAGTTGATCCAGACTTCATCCATCTTATTTTCGCCCTCCTTCGGACCTCCATCATCCCCCGCATACATGATCCTGCACTTGAGAAGTCCATATACCATGATCATTGGGAAACGGAGAGGGCGGGGCCTAGACAGCTCAAGAAAGTGTGCAAAGCAGCTCTTCTTAAAAAGTCCATCTATGTTTTCCTCCTTCATAATACTCCTAAGTTCGTGAAAAGGTTTCCCCAACTGACATTTAAGTACAAGATCACCAAATACTGCATTAGGGTTATTCATCGGCATCGCAACTCAAAACTTGTCAATACTAATGGTTTTGACAGAATAATGTTGGAATTTTGATATTATTTCACGCCCCATTGATGAGGAGGAGTTATCACTTTCCTCGTCTTCATTTTTCCCTAACTGATATTGTTCTGGAAGTTCCTCCGAATCTATCTGTACTCTAGCCTTTTTTATTTGGTGATCGGAAGTTGATCCACTTTCTCCACTTTTTGTTTCTTTTCTTTTGGGAGACATCTTTTAACTACAAACAAAAGAAAAACAAAAAATACATTGCATTTGATGTTTGCATAACTTTTTTAAAAAAGGTGAGACAAATTTCAATAAATTATTCTTACCACATAACCAAAAAAAAAATACTCCAACGGACAACCCATCAGTTGGAACAAATAGGGAACCCGAATATGATTGAAGACCTATTTAATATCTCCCCACAGATATTGCACCTGTTGCAATAGGTGGAGAAATTTCAATAAATTATTCTCTGCCACATTACAAGAAAATACTCCAATGGATAACCCATCAGTTGGAAAAGATGGGGAATCTGTTTGAAGACCTCTTTAATATCTCCCAACAGATCTTCCACCCGTTGCAACAGATGGACCACCACCACCACAACCAATGCCACGATCAATGCCACCAAGACCACTACCAATTCCACCAATACCAACACCAAGACCACCGACACCACCGCCAAAAAACACAAATACCAACACCAACACCAACAACCACCACCAACACCACAAACACCATCCAACAATACCACGACAGTCAACAAAACACTGAGAGAAAAAGTAGGATTTTCTCGGGTGCTTCCTACATTTTTAGCATCAAAACTCAAAATTGTTAACCCATTCTCAAAGATGATACAACTAAAAGTCTTTTTTTTATCATTAACTAAAAAGCCCTATTTTTTAGAATAAAGAACAAATATAGAAATCTCTCGAGCTCTGTTACATACAAAGATAGAGAAAACAATGGATACAAGCGGGAATGAAGTCAAAAAAAATAACTATATGTAGTCGTAAATGGAAAGAAAATTGACTTATTTTGAAGAGTTGGGCAATATGTTGAGTAGTTGTTGTTTGTATTATTTGTATTGTTGAGAGGGAGAGGAAACCCCGAGAGAGAGAGAGAAAGAGAGAGAAGAGCGAGAACTTAATATTTGAAATGAAAAGTTTTTCGCGCAAATAGATGATTTGTATGGGTTGATTTGTAATTTTGGAAAAGAATGACAAGTTTTGAAATTGTTAATTTGGTCCGAATTGATCTTAATTAATTTTAAAAAATTTAAAAGATATAGTTTTTAAAACATTGAGTTGATGAGAACTCATTTCTACTCAGAGTGATCGATCGACGACTCGGGTCAGGATGAACGCAATACCAGCGCCATGCAATTGCAAAGACTGAATTGGATTTGTAGTTGATCTTGTGAGCTCATTCATTCATCCCTAGTTTCACCTAAATCAACTTAGGTACTATCACTATCCTAACATTGAGTTGATGAGAACTCATTTCAACTCAGAGTGATCGATCGACGACTCGGGTCGAGATGAACGCAATACCAACGCATGCAATTGCAAAGACTCGATTGGATTTGTAGTTGACCCTGCGAGCTCATTTATTCATTCATCCCTAGTTCCACCTAAATCAACTTAGGTACTATCACTATCCTAACATTGAGTTGATGAGAACTCATTTCAACTCAAAGTGATCGATCGACGACTCGGGTCGGGATGAACGCAATACCAACGCCATGCAATTGTAAAGACTCGATTGGATTTGAAGTTGACCCTGAGAACTCACTCATTCATCCCTAGTTCCACCTAAATCAACTTAGGTACTATCACTATCCTAACATTGAGTTGATGAGAACTCATTTCAACTCAAAGTGATCGATTGACGACTCAGGTCAGGATGAACGCAATACCAACACCATGCAATTGCAAAGACTCAATTGGACTTGTAGTTGACCCTGTGAGCTCACTCACTCATCCCTAGTTCCACCTAAATCAACTTAGGTACTATCACTATCCTAACATTGAGTTGATAAGAACTCATTTAAACTCAGAGTGATCGATCGATGACTCGGGTCGGTATGAATGCAATACCAATACCATGTAATTACAAAGAATCGATTGGATTTGTAGGTGACCCTGCGAGCTCATTCATTCATCCGTAGTTTAACCTAAATCAATTTCTATGAAATCTGTTGCAACAAATGAATAAGCTGTTGAATATTTTCAAATAGGTACATATATGTTGCAACAGATGACATATCTAGTTTAATTATCAAATAGATATTTGCATCTGTTGTGACAGATGACTGATCTATTGGAAATTTTCAAAAAAATATTTATATCTGTTGTAACAGATGACATATCTGATTTTATTAATTATCAAATGAACATTTTCATCTGTTGTCACAGATGACTGAGCTTTTGTGAATTTTAAACAGATATTTATATCTGTTGTAACAGATGACTGAGCTGTTCAGATTTTTAAACAGATATTTATATATGTTGTAACAGATGACATATCTGTTTGAAAATCTTTTTATCTCTTTTAATTTTAAAGCAAGAAGCTTCTGGTCCGAGTAGATAATATCAAGTAGTAGTACTTACTACTAAAGACGGTAAAAAATGTTTCTTGTATATCTCAAAAGTGAGTTCATTGAGCAGTCTTGTCTTGTCTTTTCAATGTCAGTAGTCTTAGTCTTCCTCGTGCCCCTCAAATTATTAATGAAATTAATGAATATTAATTAATGAATAGTGAAAACCACCACGTCTATGTACACAATACATCTATAGAAATTATCTTATCTCTTCCTTCAGCTGCAGTTTATTTTATTCAACTTTCATCTTTTTCTCTCTCCTCTTTAGGGTCACAACCTTTTTTCTCTCTTTTCTCTTCTCTTCTCATAAAGATCTTTTCGGATCTAAACCCATCCATATCTTTCCTCCACTTAAATTTCTATTTTGATCCCTTTTTTTATATTAAGGTATGGTTCATTATTGCTCTTTCATTCTCGTCTTCTTCTTTGCATGTTATTTACATCTATTTTTTTTATTTTGTTACTATTTACCCATATCATATTTATTAAAATATTTTTAAGGAACTCGTAAGTGTTGAATAAATAATTCGAGAATTTTTATTACAATATGAGAAAAAATTCATCTGTTGGGAGAAGTTTAAAAGCCTTGTTGGCAGTATCATTTTTTTTGTATGTCTTTTGTTTGTTTCATTATTGTTGATGCGGTTATTGATGTTGTTGGTGGGGTTGCCGTTGTTGGAACTTGTGGTGTTGTTGATGGTTCTGGCACAAAGGATGTTGTTTCTTTGTTGTTGATGATGTTGTTGGAACAAATGTTGTTTCTTTTTTGTTGATGTTTATGCTATTGTTGGTGTTGCAACAGATGGAGAAATTGTTGGAACAAATAAAACCACCAGAAAGGCTAGTTTGATGTATTCCATCAGACTCCACATCTGTTGCAACAGAATCAACATCTGTTGCAATAGGCTCCACATCTATTGCAACAGACTCCACATCTGATGCAACAGATGGACAATGTTCTTTTTGTGACATTAATTTTTTTCCTCTTCTTTGTAGATATAAGGAACTGACAATTGATCAACTTTTGATAGACTATCTTAAGAGGTTGCAGTAAAGATGGGATCGGAGGAATAAGTTGCTTGTAGATGAAACCACTTTATATGTGGGAGGTATGTATTACTGATAATGTTATCGTAGAAACACACATAGAGTGCACTGATTTTGTGAATGATGCTTTTACTGATTAGACATAGATCGTTCAAACAAGATGTCTTCAATTTTACAGTTAAGTTTGGTATGTCCGAACTAATAAGGCTGAGGGACCATGAATATGGTTCTGATAGCCTGTTAAGATTTAATGTCGATTGTTGCTCATGTTTATTTGTCAAGCATTGTGAAGGGATCTAATTTTTGTGTCATTGTAAAGAGATTCAATAGCGATTGGACTAACTTTTAGGGTGCATTGGACCCTTAGAGGGCCTTCGAAGCTTATCGCTGCATCTAATAAGAACGGAAAACCAATATATTTATTGCCCTGGCCAAAATTTATATGGCTGGGTTGCTCGCTCGGGGTAATGATTTTATGCCAGAATATGCGGTAGGAGAATGCTTTCGAAGGAAAATAGGTGGTTGATGGAAGACTATATCATCTGATAGCTAATTGAAGAAGACACATAGGGTAGAAAGTAACTTCTAACGAATCTGGCTGGTGAAATTATCTTAACAGATGTGAGATCTGAATCAAGTGCAAATATGAAAGTGTATCCGGTAATGTAATTTCATCTGTTGTGTCTCTGGAAAAAAAATGCAGATGGACACTTTGCTAGGGAGCTGCGTGGTCGGGATTATCACCTAGATAGAAAATAGGAGAAGACCAACAAAGAAGACTCACAGGCATCGAGGGTAGAAATGATGTACAGCAAGTCCAGAAAACTTATGCCAACAACAACTGCAGTTAAAATAAGGAATCTAAGCGAAGGTGGCAAATTTTTGAATTTTAAATTTCATCCCATGCCATCTTGTTTGTGTTTCCGATTAGGTCCACTGTCGTTGACCTGATCGGAACCATAAACGAGATTGAAAGAAAAATAGAGTATCATTGCTTTCTTAGCAATATGGTTATAATTGATTGTGTTTTCTTTCCGTGACATGATTTCAACATTCCTTGGAGAAGATCAGATGCTTGTTGTAGTATGTGAATCCCGATAATTTTCAGGCTTGCCTCCAGCTTGTTGATTCTGCATTCAAGCTGGTCGTTTCCCTCTTCGAAGTTGGTAAAGAGTTCCTCGTCTCTTGTGAGCTCGATCAGGAACACTACCTTCAAAGTTGTGGCATTCTAGAAGCCCTTCAGAACACTTTCTTCAGAAGCCTTAAAGGATACATGGAGAGTCTCTGTGTTTGTTTTAGGTCAAAATGTGTTAATCCACGTTGAAGATATGGTCTCAAAAGTTGAACAACACACTTTTATCTAGAGTTGATCCATGCATCTTGCTCAACCAATTTAATAAATAAGTAAGCATGGAGTTACGTAGCGTGTGATCTAAACCGTCTCTACCAAGCCTATCAAACGTTACATAACTCTAAGATCATTACTCTATCAAAAAAATATGACTGAGTTAGTGCACAAATTGATGATAGGCGAATTTACACGCCTATAGCACTATATTTTGCCCATATTTTAGCCTAGTTTTGCGAACAAATTATATATTTCATGCACTTTTAGTCCATTTTCTTGTAAGTGAGCTAACAAACATGATTAGCAAAGTTTCAGGTATAAATGATGCAGAATTCAGCATTTCATGGATAACTTGAGGCCAAAGAAAGCTTCACAAAAGGAGAAAAGCCAATCTTGGACGCCAAGGACTAAAGATGGCACATGGAAATTCTGTCTCGGGCTAAAACAACATTTCTGAAGACTTTGGGGACTAGCAGTAACTTATTAGGATTAGGATAATGATACATTAACCTAGTACAATTGGGTTAAGTATTACATTAGCTTGTTAGGATTAGAATAATGATACATTAACCTAGTACAATTGGGTTAAGTATTTCATTAGCTTAGTAGGATTTGGTTAAGCATTTCATTAGCTTAGTAGGAATAGGATATGGGTATTATAAATACCCTATCTTGCTAGAGATTTTAGGACATCTTCTGACATTCAATTCTATTCTATTCTACTTCAAAGAAATTCTAGTTCTAAACAATCATTCTTCCATTAATTCTATTTTTCTTCTTCTATTCATCTATTCTTAAATTACGCAACAAGAGAAACGTTACCTTGCTAAGGAATTCACGCATAAACGCCTACCACACCATTATAAACGTGAAATCTTAATTGTGGTATAACAACAATGTCAATTGTGATTTCCTTCGCACTCATGGGTAAATAAACTTCTCTGTTGGGGTTATGGAAGCCGAATGAGATACTATCTATTGCTGTGAGTTTGTGAGTTCGTGACACGTATGTTGCTTATATCATTATTCTCTTCATCTTAATCTAAATTCTTTGTGGTTGCAAACGCAAGAATACGCCAGTATAACATTTAACTTGTTCGAAAGAAAGGTTATCTGTCTGGAAAAGAGATAATGTCAAGGTAGTAGGGTCCCATCCCCTATTAAGAAGTTAGTGTCGTAACTGGATTAACCTCTTGGAGAATTCGTACCGTTAGACACGCTTTAATCTCGAAAGAGTTAAAGTGAAGTAATCCTCGAATAGGTCGAAAGACGCCTGGATTTACCATCGAATACAATTCTCTATAAGCACATGCATGTCTGAATTCAACACACTCATAGTCAATAGAGACGTATAACTCAGAAGGTGGACATAACCCCAACTCCTCAATTCTCATTGTTTCACAACCTACTAAACATTCTTTCTTTTTACTTTGTTATTTTCAGTTTTTGCTTTAATAATTTGGTTACACATTACAAACCCCCCTTCTTACGAGACTTGCACTAAAAGTCTAGTAATCGTTGCTTACTTGTTGACCAAGCTATTCCCTGTGGGATCGATACCCAACCAAGGTTGGGTTCTATATTTGACAAACGACCATTTTACACTCCTACGAGAGCTGTAGATTGAGCGTTATAAAAAATTGGCGCCGTTGCCGGGGAATACAAATGTCAATTAAGTTCGTAATAATTACTAGACCCTTTGGTCTATGATTCTCGTACTTTTACTTTTAGTTTTTGTTTTTGTTTACTGCAGGTTTTTATTCAGTGCATGCCCCATACCCGAAGTTCTGGTCAACCGTTATTACCTATCAATCCTGAACCACAACGTATTCGCAGAATGGAGGCACAACACACAATTGAAAGGATGGCTGCTCAACAGGAACAGGCGAGACTAACTGCACTAGCCGCCGCTCAAGTGCATCAACAGAATATTGATAACCCTGGGCGAGCAACAAATCCTGACGATGAAGATCTAGGTGATGACGAGCTACTAAAACCTAGGCATGCCGCTGAGATCGCAACACCTGCCAACAGAAGAGATCCTCAAGCTAGGTTTAGGCCTGAACGCCAAGCTATGCAGCCAGCTTTCGACGATGATGATGATGATCTTGATGGAGCCGGAGCCACAGGAGCCATTATTCCTCCACCATTGGCACCCGGAGCCAAGTTCAACATCACGAGCACCATGATTCAGTTATTGCAACTCAAGGGATTATTTGGTGGACTAGCAGGCGATGATCCGAATATGCATCTCATCAACTTTATTTCTACATGCAAGTCGTTTGACAATCCTGGAGTTGGTCAGAATGCAATTCGGTTACGCTTATTTCCATTGTCTTTGTCTGGGGAGGCAACTCTATGGTTGAATAGGCTGACTCCTGATTCTATTACAAATTGGAGGCAATTGAGAGACGCTTTCCTAGCAAGATTCTTTCCACCATCCAAAAGAGCACAAATGAGAGATGAAATCAGCAACTTTCGTCAGCTTCCAACTGAAGCCCTTCATGAAACATGGGAGAGGTTCAAGACGACGCTAATGAGGTGCCCAAAACATCACATGACTAATGTTCACCTAATGGAGATACTTTACAGAGCCTTGAATTCAATAACTAAACCAGTTGTGGATAATGCGGCTGAAGGATCATTTATGGATCTCACCTTTGGTCAGGCAAGCAATATGCTAGATCGTATGACGAAGCAAAGTAGAGCTTGGCATACCAGGGATTCTGAGGTAGCAAGCCCCACTTTATCTATAGGTATGACTGCAGACCAAAGGAGAAGAGAAGAAGAACGTGATCAAGATATGGCGCACATGAAGACACAAGTGGATCTTCTTACAAAGCATCTATTATCAGGGAAGACCGAAAAAGTCAAAGTCATTGCGTCAAAAGGAAGAGACGAATCTAATTCGGAAGAAGAAGCCAACTACTTAAACAATCAGGGGGGGTTCCGAGGTAATACCCAAGGAAACCAAGGTCGGAACTATTATGATAAATATGGAAACAAGGACCAAGGTAGTTGGAAGAACAAGAATGAAAAAAGTGGTTTGTATGTTCCCCCTGGAAGACGTGACGCCACCACATCTAGTTCTGGAAGTATGGAAGACATGATGGCTAAACTACTGAAAGGAGTGGAAGCAACTAGCGTGGGAGTAACGGAGGTAATAAATGATTTGTCCTCTATGAAGCAATTAGTTGATTCACATTCCACTTCAATCAAGAAAATAGAGCAGCAATTGAGCCAACTTTTAGCAGCACTCAATCAAAGAAAGGCTGGCACTTTACCTAGCGACACTGTGAAAAATCCAAGGAATAATGGATCATGCATGGATATTACTACTCGAAGTGGTAAGGCGCTGGAAACTTCATCTAAAGGCAAACAAGTGGTCGACGATGTAGAAGACAAAGATGATAAGGCTAATGAAGAAAACGCCATGGAAGCTGACCAAGACGTACATGACGTCACCCCTAGTAGGTTGCAGCCTGAAACTACCAAAATTCGGAAGCAAGAGAAGAAGAAAACTGTGGAGAAAACAATTCCATATCCACCACCACCTTTTCCTCAAAGATTGAAGAAGCATGCAGATGATATAAAATTCGGCAAATTCATGACTATGTTAAAGCAGCTGACCATTAATGTTCCGTTGGTGGAGGCACTGGAACAAATGCCTGGGTATGCAAAATTTATGAAGGACCTTTTAACAAAGAAGAGGGAAGTAAACTATGAGTCGGCAGATAATATTCATCATTGCAGTGCAATTTCCACAAGGTCCTTAGTACAGAAGAAGGCAGACCCTGGTGCTTTCACTATTCCTTGCACGGTTGGATCTATGAATTCTGCTAAGGCATTGTGCGATTTGGGAGCTAGCATCAATTTGATTCCACTATCCATCTACAGAAAGTTGGGGTTGGGAGACCCTACACCAACCAATATACGGCTCGTGATGGCAGATAGGTCGGTAAAACGACCTGTGGGTATCTTGAATGATGTGTTGGTGAAGGTGTCTACCTTCATTTTTCCTGCAGACTTTGTGATTTTGGATTGCGAGGTGGATTCTGAAGTTCCCATAATCTTGGGACGTCCTTTCCTTGCAACAGGAAGTGTGCTTATTGACATGAGAGCTAATGAGCTTTTATTTCGGTTGAATGACGAAGTGGTCCTCTTTGATGTGTGCAAATCAATGAAGCAACCCAAAGAGCTGAACGTATTCTCGGTGGCTGATGTTTACTTTGATGATGAGAAAGAACTACTTGAAGAAGAGCAAATTATTGATGACCCAGTGGCGGTTGTGCTCATGAATGAAGAGAGTAAGGATGCTGAAAATTGCGAAGAAGCTATTTGTGCTCTATCAGGATTAGGGAAATATCTCCATACTCCCAAGAAGCTGGACCTCGATCTCAAAAATTGACCCACACCACCAGCCAAGCCATCTATTGAAGAGCCACCAATGCTAGAATCGAAAGAGCTCCCCGATTATCTAAGGTATGTGTTCTTGGAAAGTATAAATATACTTCCGGTGAGTGTGGATAATTTAAGTAAATAGCACGTAGAGGCTCTCATCTCTACTCTGAAGAGATACATGAGAGCTATGGGTTGGACTATTGATGATATAATTGGTATCCCTCCTGGGATAGGCATGCACAAGGGTCATCTCGAAGAAGATTGCATGCCTACAAGTAAGCCTCGTTATCGTCTGAATCCATTCAGAAAATGATCCACCATCTATCTCGATGAAGTCTAAGTACTCGAGGTAACTATGTCGTGACGCGACAATAAATCAAGCGCTAGATGGGAGGCAACCCATCGTTTATCGTTTTTCATTTTTCTTTCGTTCTATTACGTGTTTGCTTTTGATAAATAAAAATCCAAAAATAAGAGTCGTGCCACGACCAAAACTAAGGCGCTTGATGGGAGGCAACCCATCGTTCTAATCGTTTTTATTGGTTTTGAGCAAATGTAGGTGCAAGAGGTATTCAACGAGGAGATCGGTTTCAAATTTTGATTTGGACGTATTGCATGGTAAAGGTGGTAAGTTAGGCATAAAGATGCAAAAGGCTATGGATTGAGCATTGCTCATGAAAATATAGGCATCGAGCAAGGCTAGGCCTAGGTAAAACTAGGCCACGAACAAGGCAAGGCCTATACTATGGCCCAAGGTCTCGGAATCTAGTGTGCCATAGCATAGGCGCCGCCCATGCTCAAGTATGCCATAGCATAGGTGCCGCCTATGATAAGCATAGGCAAAGCTAAAGGCGCCGCCTATGGTCACTTTATGTCTCCAAATCCGATTTTAAATGGGTCAAAACCCGACCCAATCTTTTTCTATAAATAGGAGAATTAGTCTTAAGGCACAAACACATTGAAAACCTAACATAGGCGCCGCACATAGCATCCAAATCTTCTCAAAACTTTTCTTTTTGCTCTTCCACTTCACAAGAACATCTCCAAAGGCTTCAATCACGTAAGTACTCTTGTGTTCTTCATCTATTTTTCGTAAGTACTACGTTACTATGTCTATTATGAATTGCTAAATCTTAAAGAAGTATTGAAGATGTGAATATGTTTGAATTACAACCAAGTGAGTGAACATATACGTTAGGACGATCTTAACTTGTGTCCGACTTCAATTCGATTTTGATGCATACTACTTGCGGAATTTCTATAGTCATGAACATTGCATACTCTTGTCACTTGAATACTTACATGTTGGGATGTCTCGTTCATCGGAATAATACTTATAGTTGCCTACCGACATAGGAGATTGTGATTATTGATAGAAACTATACCATGATGTAATCCCTATGTAGAAGTCTTGCTATACCTAACATGAAAGTATTGCAAAGATTGCAAGAAGTATTACATCTCTGAATTTCCTGTTGGAATATAGCCCCTAAAACGTATGTCGATGAAGCCTAACTAATCGACCACTTTCACTTCACTAATTTGCGCCAACAAACTAAGTGTGGGGTGGTACCCCTACTGCTTGTGTATAGATTGTATCCATTGAGCTGATGCTAACATGAACATTGTTCTAAGTCTCAGGTACAATGGCACCCAAAGCAAGACAAGGCAAAGATAAGGCTACCACTTCACAAAAAGGCAAGAAAAAAGGCCGAAAAGAGCAAGGAGAACCCTCCTCGCTGCAAATACCTCGACTCACTCTTGGAATTAAGTGGGATACTTATAAGGAACTTCTGAGGATGACGACTCTGATGATGATTCCGACGAAAGGGGTATGACCCCAGACATAGAGGATGAGTCCGACTAACCAAGTTCTTCTTATTTATTTTCCACTGAGGACAGTGTGTCCCGTCTAAGTGTGGGGTGCTGGTATTTGCATGCTATACTTCTCTATCCACATTTGCATTTATTTATGTTTTTTTGTTTTTTAGTAGTTTTTTTAGTAGTAAAATCTTTTTAGCTTCGCATGAAATTATTCTAACAGGCAGCATGAGATTATAACAAGAGTATGTGCTACAATTATGACTATTGAGACGTTTAGGCTCTAATTGTGACTCACTATGTGATATTGTTTGGTTTAATTCCTTCATCTGTTGGGTCAAGAGTCTATACTACTCCCAATAAAGTCGACCATGTGCCTTGTGTGTGTGAGATAATAGTATATTCTATGCTTGTGGCTGATGCTAGAACTTGCCTGGTATGTATGTAAAGCGAAAATAAAGAGTGCAAGTCTAGGAGATGATTTAGGCATTTCTTTGGCAACCTATGATTATTTACCTTCTTTTTACCTACCCATGGACATTATCCTAGTCAACCCCTTTTGAGCCTTTAGCCTATTTTCTTTGACAACCTCATATGAAAGCCTAATCCATTTTTTCAAGACCATAATTTGATCCAAATTCCTAAGTGTTTTAAAGTGTAAAGTCATGTGACAAAATAAGAGGAGATTGGGTGAATATGATGCTTTAGAATGTATGGGTGCTTGAATTCTTTATGAAAAAGAAGTTCTATCATAAGAGGTATGTTATGAGAAGAAAAAGGAAAGGAAAACTAAAAAGTTGGTTATGTTTAAAATTGAAAAACAAAAGAGGAGAAAAAGGGTGGTAGATTAAAAGAAAGTAGAGAGGTTGTTTGAAAGAAAAGTGTTAATGATATAATGTGATGTATTAAAGCGCTTAGGAACATAGTCACTATTTCTGGCCAAAATAGTCCTACCCGTCCCTTAGCCTACATTACAACCAGCAAAAGACCTATTTGATCCTAAGCTTAGCATTCTGACATTTAGTGGAGAATTACACTAAGGGAAAGCCTATGGTCATCAGTTACAACATATGAATTCTTTGTGAGAGTGAGAGCAAAGATATTTTTATACCCATGTTTGAAAAATATGCTATACTTGTGAGTGATTATGGGTAATACATTGTGAGACACACATGGTTGATGAGTTTTGGGTAGTTGTGTATGATTCTTTGTGCCTTAACTTTTGAATATGAAGTTACCACCATCACGAGTCTATGTTGGAGGCTAAATGGTCTCTACTAATGATCGGAAAACTATTCTTTGTTGATAATTGTTGTGCTTGTCTTGACGAATATTTTATGTTGTTGCTGTGAAACCCTAAGTTGATGTTTAGAGGGACATGATATTTTGTTCGAGGATGAACAAAGCTTCAAGTGTGGGGTGTTGATGATAGGCGAATTTACACGCCTATAACACTATATTTTGCCCATATTTTAGCCTAGTTTTGAGAATAAATTATATATTTCATGCACTTTTAGTCCATTTTCCTGTAAGTGAGCTAACGAACATGATTAGCAAAGTTTTAGGTATAAATGATGCAGAATTCAGCATTTCATGGATAACTTGAGGCCAAAGAAAGCTTCACGAAAGGAGAAAAGCCAATCTTGGACGCCAAGGACTAAAGATGGCGCATGGAAATTTTGTCCCGGGCTAAAACAATATTTCTGAATACTTTGGGGACTAGCAGTAACTTATTAGGATTAGGATAATGATACATTAACCTAGTACAATTGTGTTAAGTATTACATTAGCTTGTTAGGATTAGAATAATGATACATTAACCTAGTACAATTGGGTTAAGTATTTCATTAGCTTAGTAGGATTTGGTTAAGCATTTCATTAGCTTAGTAGGAATAGGATATGGGTATTATAAATACCCTATCTTGCTAGAGATTTTAGGACATCTTCTGACATTCAATTCTATTCTATTCTACTTCAAAGACATTCTAGTTCTAAACAATCATTCTTCCATTAATTCTATTTTTCTTCTTCTATTCATCTATTCTTAAATTCCGCAACAAGAGAAACATTACCTTGCTAAGGAATTCACGCATAAACGCCTACCACACCATTATAAACGTGAAATCTTAATTGTGGTATAACAACAATGTCAATTGTGATTTCCTTCGCACTCATGGGTAACTAAACTTCTCTGTTGGGGTTATGGAAGCCGAATGAGATACTATCTATTGCTGTGAGTTTGTGAGTTCGTGACACGTATGTTGCTTATATCATTACTCTCTTCATCTTAATCTAATTTCTTTGTGGTTGCAAACGCAAGAATACGCCAGTATAACATTTAACTTGTTCGAAAGAAAGGTTATCTGTCTGGAAAAGAGATAATGTCAAGGTAGTAGGGTCCCATCCCCTATTAAAAAGTTAGTGCCGTAACTGGATTAACCTCTTGGAGAATTCGTACCGTTAGACACACTTTAATCTCGAAAGAGTTAAAGTGAAGTAATCCTCGAATAGGTCGAAAGACGCCTGGATTTACCATCGAATACAATTCTCTATAAGCACATGCATGTCTGAATTCAACACACTCATAGTCAATAGAGACGTATAACTCAGAAGGTGGACATAACCCCAACTCCTCAATTCTCATTGTTTCATAACCTACTAAACATTCTTTCTTTTTACTTTGCTATTTTCTGTTTTTGCTTTAATAATTTGGTTACACATTACAAACCCCCATTCTTACGAGACTTGCACTAAAAGTCTAGTAATCGTTGCTTACTTGTTGACCAAGCTATTCCCTGTGGGATCGATACCCAACCCAGGTTGGGTTATATATTTGACAAACGACCGCTTTACACTCCTACGAGAGCTGTAGATTGAGCGTTATCACAAATCGAACGAGCTCAATCTCTCAGCCTTTCTGTTGATTGCTCTTCTCCAATATAGATGACAAGATATCTGCTATGCAAAAGTCTACACTGTCGCCAGACACGTTCCCAGGAAATCATATTTGGCGATGGTGTATACTTTTCCATAGCAGATATCTTGTCATCTATATTGGAGAAGAGTGATCAGCAGAAAGGCTAACAGATTGGGCTTTTTTTCTATGTGCACTAACTCGGGCATATTGTTTTGATAGGGTAATGATCTTGGAGTTACGTAACATTTGATAGGTTTGGTAGAGCCGGTTTAAATCACATGCTACGTAACTCCATGCTTAGTAATTTATCAAATTGGTTGAGCAAGATGCATGGAGCAACGCTAGATAAAAGTGTGTTGTTCAACTTTTGGGACCACATCTTCAACGTGCATCAACACATTTTGACCTAAAACAAACACAGCGACCCTCCATGTATCCTTTAAATCTTCTAAAGAGAAAGTGTTCTGAAGGGCTTCGAGAATGCCACAACTTTCAAGGTAGTATTCCTGATCGAGTTCATAAGAGACGAGGAACTCCTTACCAACTCCGAAGACGGTAACGACCAGCTTGAATACAGAATGAACAAGCTGGAGGCAAGCTTGAAAATTATCGGAATTCACATACAACAGAAAACATTTGATCTTCTCCAAGGAATGTTGAAAGCATGTCAAGGCAAGAAAACACAATCAATTATAACCATATTGCTAAGGAAGCAATAATACTCTATTTACCATTCAATCTCGTTTGTGGTTTCAATCAGGTCAGCGGCAGTGGACCTGATTGGAAACACAAACAAGAAGATGGGATGAAATTTAAAATTTAGATATTGCCACCTTCGCTTAGTTTCCTTATTTTCACTCCAGTTGTTGTTGGCGTGAGTTTTCTAGACTTGCTGAACATCATTTCTACCCTCGATGCCCGTGAGGCTGCTTTGTTGGTCTTCTCCTATTTTCTACCTAGGTGATAATCCCGACCATGAAGCTCCCTATAAAAGTGTCCATCTACATTGTTTTTCTTTCAGAGACACAACAGACGAAATTACATTACGGATACACTTTCATATTTGCACTTGATTCAGATTTCGCATCTGTTAAGATAATTCCATCGACCATATTCATTAGAAGTTACTTTCTACCCTGTGTCTCTTCTTCAATTAGATCTCAGATGATATAGTCTTCCATCAACAACCCATTTTCTCTCGAAAACATTCTCCTACCGCACCTTCTGGCATATAATCATCAACCCGAGCGAGCAACCCAACCATATAAATTTTGGCCAGGGCAATAACTATATTGGTTTTCCATTCTTGTTTGATGCAGTGCGAGGCTTCGAGGGCCCTCTAAGGGTCCAATGCACACTTAAAGTTAAGTCCAATCGCTATTGGTTCTATGCAACGACGACAAATATTGATCCCTTCTCAAAACTTAACACGCATAAACACGAGAACCGACTGTCAGTAATTCATAATAGGATATTTGCACCATCTTCATGAGGTCCTTAGCCTTATTAATTTCAAACCCATCAAACTTAACGGTACAATGCAGGATCTTTTTTGAATGATCAATGCCTAATCGGGTAAAAACTGCATTCACAAAAACATTGTACTTTGTGTGTGTTGTCCTGGTAACCTTATCAGTAATACATACTTAACTCCCACACATATGATAGTGGATCCATCTGCACACACCTTATTCTTCCTAGCCCATCTATGGCTTAAATTGAATAAACAGATGACTAGCTTGTTGCAACATATGACACATTTGTTTATATTGTCAATCAATAGGAGACATCTGTTACGATACTGATCAACCTGTTGCAGAAATCAAACAGATATATACATCTGTTGCAAAAAGATTGCCAGTATGTTGTAAGTTATCTAACAGAAAGAATATATTTTGTAACAGATTACCCATCTGTTAGATTTATTTTAAAGCAATTTTCTTTTCTTTCCGAGATACAATAATTTATAAATAGGTCCCTTCTTACAAATATGAATGATCCAGATTCGTACAAGAATATTCATATCGAGTCCTTGCGTGAACTTCTAAGGAAGTTTGATTGATGAACTCCAGAGAGATATTTGGATGACTTCGGAGCAAGGCTGCCGGATGAATGAAAGATGTTTGATTGACAATAATAATAATAGTAGTAATAATAGTTAGGTATTTTTTTTTATTTTAGCGATTGTTTTCCTCCCTTTGTATATCAAATCTACCCAAGGGATTCAAAAATCTATGAACATTCATTTCATTTTGTTGTCGACTTTAAATTTTTAATTCTTATTTAGTATTTAATAATAATCATTCTGTTTATTCTTTGTTCTCAACATGTCGACGGTTGGTGGTAGGGATTGAGCAGCAATTTGTGTCAACAGTTAGAGGTTAATCTGCTATGGCAGATCGATCATATGTTGCACCTGACAGTTATTAATAAAAAAAGGGCTATTGTTGTTATTAAGAGGGTGAAAAGAAAGACATGACTCGGAGTTCCGATTATTCAATATGAAAAATATTTCGTAAATAAATAATAAGGAAATAAATAATAAACACAATTTATAACCACAATTTTAATAACTGATCGTGACTTTTCACCATTTTTATTTTTTAAATTATTTATTATATAATAAAATGATTATTATTTTATTAAGGAATTTGAAAAGGTAATTTTTTTTATTTATAAAATAAAAAAGTAAGTAAATTTGGATTAATGATATGATGATATAGTTATTTTTTTTTTAAAAAAAGTAGATTATATGTTGCAACAATTAAATTATCTGATGCAACAGGTTCACTATGGTTGCAACAGATGATATATCTGTTATCACATATGATTTATCTGATGCAACCTATATCGAGTCACAACTCAATAAAAGCAGTTCTTGGAAAGAACTAATTAATAATAATAATCTGAAAAGTCATGACATTTCACAATATTTCTTAATTTAATTAATTCATTACTTTTCACATTAATAAAAAATTTAATTAATAAATGGAGGTGAACAGTTAGATTATATGTTGCAACAGATATGTTATCTGATGCAACATATTTTATATTTGTTGCAACAAATAATATATTTGTTGTCACAGATGTGTTATTTGATACAACAGATATAGAATCTGTTGCCACAACTCAATAAAAACTGTTCTTCGAAAGACTAATTAATAATAATAATCTGAAAAGTCATGACTTATATCACAATATTTAAATTCTTAATTTAATAAAAATTTTAATTAATGTATGGAGGTGAATAGTCGCGCCTTTTTGCCTCTCATTCAAATTCAATCCTCTATAAATAGGTCCGTCCTTACTCAATCGTTCATTCAAATACACACTCTATTTATTTATTGCATCTCGTCTTTCATATTACACTCTAGAAGATAAAATTATGGCTGACCCAGTGTGGGATGTTGCTTTTCTGCAAGACGCCGTGAATGAACTTCAAAATTAAGTTTGTGATCTGCAATGGGAATTGGGAGGAGTTAGATCAAGAATGCTCCACGAGATACGCAGGCTGAGGAGGGCCTTGTTGCTACTTCCGGTTGAAAATTGACCGGATGACAATGATGATGCTGATAATAATAATAATAATAATTAGACTATTATTTTTCTTTTAGTCTATTATATGTATTTTTATTTGTTTAATAAATAAATTATGTTTGATCTTTGACGTTTTAATCCATATTTAATTTTCATTCTGTCTATTATCTTCTCAACAAACATTTCAACGATTCGACGTAAAAAGGAATAATTTAGAATCCAGTAGAAATAGCAAGATTTATCTGTTGGGTTTGTGGCAGGGGTTGATTTGTGTTGTTTCAAACAAATTAATCATTCATTGCAACAGATAATTAGTCTGGTGCAACAGATAAATATTTTGATGCAACAGATAATTAGTCTGGTACAACAGATAAATATCCTGATACAACAGATAATACGTCTGATGCAACAGATAATACGATGATGCAACAGATTACTCATATGATGCACCAGATGATTGATCTGTTTAAATTATGGGCACTTGTGCTGGATTCATAATCGGGGTTCTATCCATTGTTAGAAAAACAGAAGTGTACCCAGATGACAAATACGAATAAAAATCATAATTTTACTTACCAAAGTAACCTATGAAGTAATGCCAAAGTGGAAAGTGATGTAGTAAACAAAATTTGACCTAAGAAATTGGTCAGATCGCAGCAATTGCGTTGTACCAACAACAACAACAAAAACAACAAATGGTTGACAAGAAGAAGATGAAGCAGAAGATGATGAATAAAGCAGCAGAAACAGAAATAATTAACAACAAAAATCGCTAAGAGAGAGAAAACAACAATGGATGAGAAGAGAGAGAAAGACACCTTTTTTTCCTCCGTTTTCCGTTATTTTAGGTATACATTGGGATCAAAGTGTAAATTTAAAAACTTGTGGGTTATTTTAAAACTTTCCCAACTTTCTTAATACATAATAAAGTAATTGTCACCTCCAACTAATAATTAAGACTTGTGTCACCTACACCTCACTTTAAAACTCTTTTGTCACCTGTGGCCCAAACCCCCAACTTAGTGTGCATGCGCCTATCTATTTTAATCCCTTTTTAATTACACTATAAAACTTTCATAATCCATTACAAAAAAAAAAAAAAAACATTGATAAAATAATATATTGGCATTTTTTAAAAAGAAAAACGTTACAATTTTTTATCATCCAAGAACTTTAATGTTTATAATTAACGAAATAATTCACAAAGAACAGTAAGCAAACAAGTCACAACATAACAATTGACAATCACTGACAAACTAATTAAGATTACCTTTTTTCTTTGATTCAATACAATAAATAAATTTCAAATAAAAACTTAAAACAAAAAAAAAAAACTTTACATAAATATTAAACTTTACATCTTAAATCATGGAATTATTAAAATAACTTTGATCATTATGCGATTCATAATAAAACTTACAAAATAAATAGAAAAAATCTCAAGTAGAACCTGTGTGATAAGTTAACCAAAGATAAAAATCAAAATGTCGTCACCGGAAAAGTCGAACGGGAACCTAACTCAAAGAACTCTCCTTTTTTCTCTAAGTTTTCTAACCTTTGCTTCGCATGTTCTTCTACTGCTTTTTTTCAAAATATTTTTAATCTTCTCTTCTTTTCACTTGCTCTCCCTCACTATTTTCCTTGTTTTTTTTCTTATTCTCTTTTTGTTGTCAGTCTCTCTCCGTTCCTTTTTTTGTTGTTGTTTTTCAATCTCCTTTTTTTCTTCTGTTTCATTTTGGTTTTATTTTCCTCCCATGTATTTGCCTTCTTTCTCGTGAGTGTATTTTTTTTTCTTCCTTTTCAATGTTGTCCCTCTATGTATTGTCTTGTGTATGTAATATAGTGTGTAGGAGGGGTTGGGAAGTTGAGGGAGTTGAGAAAAATGTGGGGGTGGTTGGGTAGTTTAGGATAAGAAGAAATTTTAAATTTTAAATCTTTTTTTTTAAAGACAATAATAATAAATAAAAATAATAAAAAATAATAAAAATAATAAATAAAATAATAATAATAATAACTAATTAATTTTATATTTAAGAAAATACAATAAAAGTTTAGAAATAGTTAAAAATAAATATAATTAAGATAGTACTAAAAGTACAAATTTATTTGTTTAAAATTTAAAAAGAAAATATTTTTAAAAAATTTTGTATTATTTTTTTTAAAATAGAATAAAATAAAAATAAAACATCTCAAAAATAAAATTTATTTTTTTAACTAAAAATTTATTAAAATAAAATAAGAATTTAAATAATATTAGACCAAATATAAATATTTAATAAAAAAATATATATATTAAACTCGGGGAGGGTCAAAATCACGTATGTGTCTACACCAATGCCTTGATTCTTTACTTATTTTTTTTCTTGTTTTACCCATGTCTAATTAAAAACGTAACTAAAAATGAGAATTACCATATTTTGAACTAGAAAAGCACTTGAAATTTAATGAAAAAAATAAAATCCAAGAAAAGAGTGGAAAAATAAAATTTATAATGAAATATAAGGAAATAATAACGTTATGTTGAGAAACAACAATAAATTATTTATTTTATTTCCACGCAAAGAGCAATGAATTATTTATTTTATTTCAACGCCTTTGTATAAATATAGCTAGCTAGTTTGGTATTTTCTTCACTTTTTGTACTAATAATTTCAAAGTTTCCTTTCTTGAAGTTGAATTTTCGTAGGGGTTTTTTTTTTCCTTGGGTAATTTCCCCCAAAATATGGTAATTTTTATTTTTAGTACTCCATAATTTTACATAATTAGCACTAGTAAAATTAGGAATAAATAAATAAATTAGTGTCTATATAAACAATGTAGAAGTATTATATGCATATAGCAAATTGAACTAAATATTAATGTAAGTTTCTTTTCACGTTGAATTGATTAGTTCGTTAAGCTTTTTTCCTTAAGCCTTACAATAATGTTACTCTTCTAATTTGTTCATTAATTCCTCGTTTTTACATCCACGTTAATTTACAAGTATACTTTTCTCTTTTTTGGCTTATTGATTCTCATACATCGAATATATTTGTTACATAAACGTAGTTTCAAAAGAGAGTGTTATTTGAACGTCGTAGCGAAAGAGCTACTTTTACTATGTTCGATTTGATATTTTGCTTTAGATTTTCATTAACTTCGTTACTTCTCCATTCAACAGTGGTTGATCGAAGCGAGTTTGATATTGTACTATACGCGAGAATGTCATCCTCACAAAGCAAAAAACTTGACAGGACCGTAGAGAAGTTGGTAGATGCAAGAGTAGAAATACGCAAGCAAGAAAACGACCTTCGAAATTTTAATGTGCAACAAAAAAGTGCACAAGAAAAATACAAAGCGACATGTGATCTTTGGAAGTTAAAGGACAAGGAAGACAAGCACAAAGAACAATTGGAGAAAAATGGGAGATTTAGCAGATTCTACTCTAAAGAAAACAAGGATGAATTATTTAACTCAA
Source organism: Capsicum pubescens (assembly GCA_030864215.1). Classification (NCBI taxonomy): domain Eukaryota; kingdom Viridiplantae; phylum Streptophyta; class Magnoliopsida; order Solanales; family Solanaceae; genus Capsicum; species Capsicum pubescens. The sequence goes on from CM061549.1 coordinate 295,245,667, forward strand.
AATGAGATTTATTTATTATTTTTAATTTTAGTTATCAATAAAATGTTTAGATTTTGCTAATTAAGTTCAAGGATATATTTAGGTTGTAGGATTTTTGGAATTTGTTACTAGCAGTTTAAAGTTTTATATATGTTTTTGTCATTGCCTTTTAATTTGTTGTTCTATATTTATTTATTCTGGAGTATTTATTTATTATATATTCAAATATTATATGCTGCTATTATTCACTAAAAGTAAACAATCGAACAATAATATCATTATTTGTAACAAACCCACATAACAATACAAAACTTCCCTCTCCAAACCTTGCTCATAGGGTTACACTGGGTATATGTGTTATAGTTGTTTTTGTTGTTCTATTGTTTACTCATTAGAAGTTTCTTTAAATTCTTGTTCTTTCTGCTTAGCGGCATGATACACTAGCTTAAGGATACAAAACATTCCAAACTTAATAATCACACTTTTGAGGTACAAATTAATAGGTATCTTCAAATTAAACTTCACACCAATATTTAATAAATCCATAAAGTTGTCTAAGAACAACTATGGTCATGTAAAAAAGTTACAACAAACATATATTTTATAAATAGTGATGTAACATAGGACACTAGGTGGTGAACCTCTTCGTTAGCAAATCTCATATTGTCTATAATAAGGTCAAATATTTATTTAAATGTATAGTACTTTTATGAAAATTCTGGAGCCGCCACTCAAATTAATTAGTTCGATGAAGGTGGCAAGAGAGTAGGAATAGTTGGAATTGTGGGGATTGTTGGAATAGAAGGCTTAGGAGGCAATGGTAATTTTGGTATAGTAGTGGGAATTGTTGGCAATGTAGTTGGCATGTTTGGGATTTTGGACAATTGTGGCAATGTAGGTTGTGGTATTGATGGAATTTGGAATAGGCTACGACCTGCAAAACTAGGGCTAATGCTTGACAAGGACAAGGTCATTACCAAAATTCTTGAAAGTGGCCATATTTTTACAAGTGATTTAGAAGATCTTTTTGTTTTTTTTTTCTTGTGAGAAAAAGAAGTGGAAATTGTTGTTAAATTAGATTGAGTTATTAATTGTTAAGTATTTATGGGGAAATTTATGTTTAAAGATTCAAATGTTTGGATGGAATGTGGTTGCGAAAGCATATGGATAATGGAATATAATGATGGACTATTGATGTGGTTTGGTTATCTTCTTAACCTAAACCAATTTATGGTTTGGAAGATATAGATGCCAAATCCTTTTGACATATACACTTGCATTGTGATTGACTTCAGATGACCCGTTTAGATGATGGGTTGAAAACCAATGGAACAGGTGCAAGCTCTTCGTTTCTTTTATTTAAGCTAACACCTGATAGAGTCCTCTAGTTGATGTACTTTTCTATCTTCAGTAAAACTCCAGGTGGTTTCACTCCCTCTTTGTTGCCGTCTCTCTCTCTCTCTTAGATTGAGTAGGACACTTCTTCTTTACCTCTTAGTCTTGTAGAACTCCTTGATCAAACCAACTTCTGAATGCTACAATTATCTTCTCCTTAATCATAGTAATTTAAACAGATTTGAACGTCCTTGCTTATCCACTCTTGTCCTAATGCATTTTTAGTCTTGCAATAATTTCAACATGCAGTTCAAATGACAGCAGTAGTTTCACTTGTGTGGAACAGCTTGCACAACATGTTTCATTCATATGCCCATCATCAAAACTTCACATGCCCTAACAAATTCTCCCTTTTTGATGATGACAAACTTAGCAGCACAACATCACAAAAATCTGACATACTCTATAAGGAATTTAAATAAAAGAATAACAAAATGAAATAGGTTAGGCTTAGTCCAATTGAGTTATAAGCACTGCATAGTCTACTCTTCCCCCTTTTGACATCATTGAAAAGATGATACCAAGTGAAAACGTCTAATAATTCATTGCCATTGAGGCTATCACTAAGACAATCAAAATTCAGAGTAATAGAACATGAATGCAATATAATAAAACTGGAGTAGAACACATTAAAGCAAAGAAAACTATTTCATCCATTTTCAGAATATAACTACATGTACCAAAAGCAACATAAAAGAGAACAAGTCATCAAAGGACAAAAAGGATAGGCCTAGGAAAGCAGGTAAGAGGCTAATGTGGAAGAAGAGGGGATAAGGGAGGTTAGTTTCCTAATAACTTCAGCATTCTCAGCTCTCTCTTTTTCCAACAAGGCTGTGAGGGAAGCAATCTGAGCTTGAAAAAGCCTCCTTTCATCCTCATGTACAGCCTGAGCAGCTTCCACTTCACCTTGTTTTGCAGCTAGTGCATTCCTCAATCTTTGTAGTGGATTGTCAGCACTCCTCATAGAAATAGGTAGCATTATATGGTTCACACTCCCTATGATATCCTTGGTAGTCTGTGAAGACCACACTTGGACAGACACCCCAAAATCCTCAAATATAAGAGGTGAGCCAGAATTCATATGGGAGGGCATGTCCATTAATTTCCTTGAGGAGAACCCTTTGCATATGCTTCAGGATAAGTCGAGGCAAGTCAATTCTCACTTAAGTGTCCAACAGTTCCATGAGTGTAAGATCAAGAAAACTAGCCACACACCTTCTTTCCTTCCTAGGAATAATCATCTTATGCACTACATCCAAATAGAGTTGATGAAGTGGTGACATCTCCCTCTTAAGGACCCTTCTATGATAGATCAAGTGAGGATTTCCAGAGAACTTTCTACATATGTCAAGAGCAGATGCAAGATTGTCCAGAGGTCGCCAAGTGCCTTTGACATAGTGACCCCACCCCAGAAGGAATATGTAAGATCCTAGCAATGTCAGCAATATAACGGTTCATTGTAACCTTTCTAATAGTAGTAGAGAACAACTCACCAATGCCCACCTCATTTATATAGAACTCATGCACTTCAGGTTTAGCAAATCTTCTCTGAAGGTCTCCCTGAATAAATAAATGTGACCACCCTTGAAACTCTAATTTTCCCAGTAAAGTTTGCATATTAGCCAACCAAAACCCCTAACAACCCCCTTCTAGTTAATTTGTGCTTTTGAAAGTGAAGATGATGTGCCTCAGGAGTGTATTGATGAGAGGATAAGTGGGAAACTTCAAACACAGGATCCAACTCATCAGTGGCATCTAGAGTAAACTCTGAGTCAGATGAGTCAGAAGAAACAGGTTTGGTGACCTATTTCTTTGGACGAGTAGAAGACTTTGGAGGGGAAACTCTGGAGGATGTGGAAACTTTGACAGTGGAAGGAGATTTGGAAGAGGGGGAGGCTTTTTAAGTAGGTTTAGAAGAGGGTTTTCTAGACAAAGAGGGTTTTAGGACTTTTGTCATGATAGTATTTGTTTTTCTAACTGATCGAAGAAAAAGATCAAGAGAAGATGCACGAGGAGAGGTGGGATCATACGTAACCACACATTTTTTTCGCTGGCTCGAAGATCTTCAGCCAGGAAAACATTTTCTTGTTTCTTTCTCCCTCGAGTGTGAGGGGTACGAAGAATGGATACACTTGGAGAGGGTTCTGCAGGGGAAGCGTCTTCAACAATGATGGGAATGAAAGGGGGCTTTCTTGGTAGGTTAGATTTGGACCTTCTTGGGATTAAGTCTTCAATAGAAATATCATCTCTATCCATAGGAGTGTCATCATCATCAAGAATTTGTAGTGGGATGGGAGGCGGAAGTGAGGGTTGTGAGAAGGATGAAGAAGGTGAAGAAATTTTGGAGAAGGGGTTTTGGAAATTTCTAAATACAGCAAAATCGGTTAACTTGGGGAAGATTTAAGGAGGGATTACAGAGGGTAAGGTGATAGATGGATGAAGTACAATGACAATTAAGAGATTTGTGATGGAGTCAGTGGATGAGAAAGATGAAGAAGATGGGGAGGATGCCATTTGTGAAACAAGAATTTTTTCTTAGTTGTGAAGAGTTGAGGAGAGAATGAATAAAAATTAAGAGGAGAAAACGTATTTAAGGAAGAAATAAGAGAAAGTTGAATGGGTGAGGGACTGTATCATATCAGAAACGTAATGATTGGAGGTTCTGCACTGATGGGAAAATAGTGTGCAACTTTTTAAAGTAAGAATGACTCTTGAAGTTTTGTCGGTTTTAGTGTAACAATAAGGAACCAGGTAGACAACTTGTTTCTCTTTATGCCACTATAGGTAAAGATAATTATACCTGAATGCAAGAATGTACAAAATTGCTTTTATGATCCAGTCTCACTGCAAAATTAACACATACATGAGTCAGTATACTGTAAAATCTTGAAATTAGGATACAAAACTTAATGTGTGAGACTGAATTAATCAATAATCACTTTAAGATCAACTTATTCTAATCAGGTATTGAGGGAGACTTATGCAATTTTAATCATCCCCAAGGCTAACCTATTTTTTTCAAACTGTTCTCTACTTAAAGCCTTAGTGAAAATGTCAGCAATTTTCTCCTCAGTAGAACAAAACATAATTGATATATGACCTTTTTCAACATTGTCTCTAAGAAAGTGATGACGAACATCATTATGCTTAGTTCTCTTATGTTCGACAGGGTTTTGGGCAATATTTATAGCACTTGTGTTATCACAAAAAATTGAAATAGAACCTACATCTATCCCAAAATCCAGAAGTTGTTGTTTGATCCATAACAACTGAGCACAACATGACCCAACAACAACATATTCAGCCTCAGCAGTAGACAAGGCTACTGAGTTTTGCTTCTTTGTGGACCAGGTAATCAAACATAATCCCAAGAAGTATGCTATACCTGTAGAGATTTTCCTGTCCACCAAATATCCTACATAATCAGCATCAGAGTATCCTACCAAATTAAAGTTGCTACCTTTGGGGTACCCTAAGCTAAGATCACTGGTTCCCTTCAATTATCTGAAGATTATTTTTACTGATTTTAGGTGTGATTCTTTGGGCTTTGCTTGAAACCTAGAACATAGCCCTACACTGAACACAATGTCAGGCCTGCTTGCTGTGAGGTGCAATAATGATTCTATCATACCTCTATACATTTTTTGCTCCACATCAGGATCTGTTTCTTCAAAATCAAGCTTTGTGGCAGTGGAAATGAGAGTACTGATCTCTTTTGCCTCTTTCATGGAGAATCTTTTGAGAAGTTCATTGACATACTTCTTTTGATGGATCATTGTCCCTGATGCTGACTATTTTATTTGTAAATCCAAGAAGTAATTCACCTCCCCCATCAAGCTCATCTAAAATTCACAACTCATAAGTTTGGCAAACTGATGAGTCATATTCATGTTGGTTGAACCAAAGATAATGTCATCCTCATATACCTGCACAACTAACAAGTCCTTTCCATTAGTTTTTAAGAAGAGGGTATTGTCAAATTTGTTAGGTTGTGGAGTCTGATTAATATGTGACGTACTGTTATATATTAATGTTCACGCGGGTAATTGTACATACTCTGAGTCATTAATATAAATAGTCCATCCGCCGTGGAGGTTGCTTACGGGTGTTACCACGAAAATAATTCTCTCTCTCTCTCTCCTAATGAACTCTCTCTCTAGTTTTCTTCATCCTCTCCATAGATTTAGTGTGTGTGAAATGCTAATCGATCGTAACAAAATTTACCTCTGGTATGACTAGGCTCCAGTAGAAACTTTGACAATCTCTCATACTAAGCCGTTGAAGCTTGTTTCAACCCATACTATGCCTTATCCAGTTTATACACATGATCAGGCTTGCTTTCAAATCTTGGAGGTTTCTTGACATAAACCTCCTCTTTGAGAATACCATTCAAGAATGCACTCTTCATATCCATCTGATAGAGAATAAACTCCATATAGGCAGCAAAGGCAACAAGTAATCTTATAGCTTTAAATCTTGCTATAGGAGCAAAAGTCTCATCAAAGTCTATTCCTGCTTCGTAATTGTATCCTTGGACCACCAATCTTGCCTTGTTTCTTGTAACTATTCCATGCTCATCAACTTTATTTCTGTGTACCCACTTAGTCCCAATTACTGATCTATCTTTTGCGAAAGGAACTAAGTGTCATATTTTGGTTCTCTCAAACTGATTCAACTCTTCCTGCATGGCTATGATCCAATCAGCATTAAGCAATGCTTTAGTTATCTTCTTTGGCGCAATCTCTGATAAGAATGCCTTGAAGGCACACATACTTCTCAATCCAGCCCTTGTAGTGATCCCAGAGGTGAGATCAGTGAGAGCATTCTCAATAGGATGTGATCCTTGATACTTGTATCCTCTTGGGATTAAGCCTGGTGAGCTATTAGGATCACGGCTGATGTTTTGAGCTGGGGTAGTTGGTGGTTCAGTTCCCCCTGGATATATGTATTATAGTTATTTTTGTTGTTCTATTGTTTACTCAGTAGAATTTTCTTTAAATTTTTGTTCTTTCTGCTTAGTTGCATGATACACCAGCTGAAGGAGACAAAATATTCCAAATTAAGAAATATCTTCAAACTCCACACCAAAATTCAATAAATCCATATGGTTCTCTAAGAACAAGTATAGTCATATAAAAAAGTTACAACAAACATGTATTTTATAAATAGTGATGTAACACTAGGACACTAGGTGGTGAACCTTTTTGTTGGAAAATCTCATATTGTCTATAATAAGATCAAATATTTATTTAAATGTATATATAGTAAATGATGAATCACCTTTTATAAAAAAATTGTATCCGCCACCAGATGTAACAACTCAAGATTAATTGGTTCTATGGAGAGTAGAGTAAGAATTGTGGGAATTGTTGGAATATGTTTTAGTACTATTAATGGAGTTGTATACTTTACTTTACTGTTGTTAAAGTTTAAGGATTATTACTTCCTACGACAATCTTAAATTAATATATATTTCTTTTTTTAAATATTAGTCATCGTATTTCACTTTCCAACAGTCAAATCAGGCGAACTTTGACTAATATTTTAAATTATATTTTCTCATCAAATTGACATGCAAAAAGTTCAACTTGGAGTATTTATCATTTAATTTTTTGAACACAAAATTTTACATGTAAAATATTGAGTTTAATCTAATTTAACTTTGCTTTGAGAATTATTTAAATCGACTTTTGAAAAGAAAAACATGATAGCTAATTCAAAACAACTAAAGTAATAATAACTAGATCCATAATAATTATAATCATCCTAACTTAGCTTATTACGTTAAAAGGGAAAACAAAAAGATACTTTTATTATATGCATAAACTCCATAAATTATATATATTGATACCAATACTTTAATTATTTCCTTATTTGTTTTTCTGTTCTTGTTTTACTCCTGCCTAATTAAAATTATTATTAAAAATGAAAATTGCCATTTTTTAGACTAGAAAAACACTTGAAATTTTAGAAAAAATCAACTCCAAGAAAAGAGTGGATAAAGAAAAAGATAATTTGTAATGAATATATGGAAATAATAACATATGTTAAGAAAGAGTAAGGAACTCTTTATTTTATTTTAACGTCTTTATTTTGATGTAATTAGTTAGGATGGTATTTATTTCACTTCTTATACGATTATAAATTCAAATTTTCCTTTCTTACTCTCAAGTTATTTTTTGCTCCTTTTTCTTGAAGTTGAATTTTCCTAAATTCAAAGTTTTCCCAGGACGTTTTCTTTCATATGGTAAACCCCCCACCCTCCCGCCACCCCACCCCTTCAAAATATGGTAATTCTTATTTTTAGTATAATGTTTACATTAATTGGCACTGGTAAAATAAGGAAAAAACTAAGAAATTGGTTTCTATATAAACAATGGAATATTACATTATATGCATAGAGAAAATTGAGTTAGGCTTCTTCAATATTAACGTAAGTTTTCTTGCACTTTGAGTTAGATTAGTTCTTTAAATTTTTTTCTGAAGACTTACAATAATGTTGCTCCTCTAATTTGTGTTTAAATTTTTCACCTTTTCATCTATATCAATTTACAACTATAACTCTCTTTTTGGCGTAGCGTTCTCATACATTGAATATTTTTGTTACATGAATGTAGTTTCAAAAGAGTGTTACTTTATCATCATAAGAAAAGTGCTACTTTTACTATGTTCGATATTTCATTAACTTTGTTACTTTTTCACTCAATAGTGGTTCAATCTAGTTTGATACTGTACTAAACGCGAGAATGTCATCCTCAAAAACTAAAATAATTGATAAGAACTTGAAGAAGTTGGTAGATACGAGAGAACATATATGCAAGCAAGAAGCTGACCTTCGAAATTCTAATGTGCAGCAAGAAAGTGTGAAAGATAGATATGAGGCTACACGTGATCTTTGGAAGTTAAAGGACAAGGAAGACAAGCACGAAGACCAATAGGAGAAAAAAGGAATTACCAAAAGAATGATATAACCTATTTATTTATTATCTTTTAGTTATCAATAAAATATTTAGATGCTACTAATTAAGTTCAAGGATATATTTAGGCTGTAGGATTTTCAAGATTTGCTACTAGGAGTTTAAGTTTTATATATATTTCCATTATTGCCTTACAAAAATATATATAAATATTATTTTTATACATATATATATATATATACATATTTTAAAATATATAAAATATTTTAAATTAAAAAAATACCCCACTCCCCATTTTTCACCTTCTTCATAACCACCCCCCCTTCCCCCCCTCCCGTCTACCCCCACTTGCACACACGCCCCCATCCACCCCTACACCCCCACACCTAAACATACCCCCATCCACCTCCGTCCACCCCCACACAACCACACCTGCCAGGTTTTCCTGCGAAAACTCAATCCACTTGAAAAATTTAATTACCACCATCAAAAAAAATCATAAAATAGTGATAAAAAACTCAACCCACATGAAAATTTTGATCAAATCAACACCAAATTCTCTAAAATCAACAATCAAACATCCAAATCATGTAGATTTTTTAATTTTCAAATTTAATTTTTTTTTAATTGATCTAAGAGGTCGAAGGAGGATAAATTAAAGGTGGGGGTGACAACTTTCATAATTGGAGGAGAAGTCGGGTGGGGGTGACAACTTTCATAATTGGAAGAGAAGTGGGGTGGGGGTGTTGGCTAAGGAGAAGTGGGGGGAGGGGGGGCGTTGTTGGCGGGGTTGGGTGAAGAAGAGGAGGATTTTGTATATATATATTAGTTTTAAAAAAAATACTATTCACGCATTTTATTTTATTTTAAGAAAATGCCACGTCAGCATAAGGGGGGAAATAAATTCACTATAAAGATGTTAAGGGGGTAAATAAATAGAAGATTAGTTTAAGTGCTAAAGTAAGTTGGGGAGACAAGTTTAGGGGGGGGGTTGATGTATTATCTCTTATTAGTAACAAATTCACAAAACAATGCAAAACACCCCAAACTTAATAATCACACTCTTGAGGTATAAATTGAGAAATATCTTCAAACACCAAACCAAAATCCAAAAAATCCATAACCCTAGTCCTTTGGCTATGAACTCCTTCATTGGAAAATCTCATACTATCTATATTATATAAGGTCCAATATTTTTATAAATGTTTAATAAATGATGAACTGCAAACACTTTATACTCTTTAAACTTCATTTTGTGCGAATATATTGGATATGTTATTTTTTTTATTTGAAAGATTTTTTGTATTTTCTCTTGAGGAAACAAGAAGTGGATATTGTGTTAATTTAGATTGAGTTATTAATTGATGAGTATTTATGTTTGCATGGAATGTTCTTGAAAAAGTATATGGAATATTTGTGGTGTTGTTCATCTTCTTAACCTAAAGTCCTAAACTAATTTTATTGTTTGAAAGAATATACCAAGTTCTTTTGATTTATTTACACATGATTGACTTCAAAAGAATTAAGAGATATCCCAGTCTGATCTTTATAATAATATTTAATTTATTATAACATTCAAGTTATTTTTTGAACCGATTATGAACTGTATTGAGTTTCTTTAAACATACACAGTTTTGTAGCATGATTTCTTTATTTGTAGTTTTCATATATTGTATAAGATTACCATTAACAAAAGAATTTTACGTGTGTTTTCATCTTGTAATACTTGCTGTCACCCCCCCTTTTTACGTATTCCAAACGATTTATATAAAAGGGTTTTTATTATTAAAGTGACAAAGATGAAAATTTGTTTCGAAAAAAGGACTATTTATATTTTTTATTTCAGAGTCGCCACTTGGCATAATTCAGTGTGCCAAGTCACCATTGGAAAATCCTTTTTCAAAACCATTTGACTCTTAAACTGGTTTGCGAACAGAGATTCCGGCTAAGGAATTCTGTTGACCAAGGGGAAGGTGTTAAGCACCTCTCGGTCCCGTGGTTCAACCACGGTCGCTTGGTAGAGTGTATCGACCTTTTTGGCACTAAGAAATGTATAAACCGCAGAAAAAACACGCAAAATAATCAAACAAAACAAAACAATCCGAAATGTAAAGTCCAGTCCAATTATTACAACCCGAAATAAAAAGGGACAGAAAGTAAACCTACGCTAATCCTAAATTAATGCTCTACCCGACGCCTCGGGTCTTCACCACGAACGTTCTCCGGGTACATGATACCTCGGGGCATTCCCCGGTGAATAAATATATACAGATACTTCGGGGTATTCCCCGGCCAAATTATACAATTAAATTAAATGCGACAAAAAAACAAAACCATTCCAACACATATCTCAAACATGTCATCAATCCACCATGCCTAAATTTGCCTACCCGAACCTACCATTTGCACATCCAATTAGCGACCTAAAATCGTGGCACTATTGCGTTTAACATCATGAACCGAAATTAATCCGAATTCAACGACATTAATATCCATTTCAATTCAAACGATCGATTCAAGTTAATTCATTAGTCTCCGATTCCAATCCCCCACATTTATACATAACAATTTCTAAACACGAGCACATCCATATCATCATCGATTTCATGCCGAGACTACTTATTCAGATAAACAATACCAATTACAAATAAAATGTCCAATCAACAAACAATACACTACCACAGAATCCACGTACCAAATATCATAACGAGGAAATCAAAAGGGTAAGGGTTAGAAATGGACCTTCAAAGAAACGATTTCGTGATAATAATGAGTTAAAAGAAATCCGCACTCGAAGCTCCGAATAGAAAACTCAAAGACGAACCAACTCGATACAGTGGCCCGAGATCCTCAAACGGGCAGATTTCAAACAGGAATAAAATCTCGATATGAAAAATGAACTCCGAATCTCGACACGACTCACCTACAGAAAACCCCGAAACACGATATCGGAAAACAAATCACGAACGTACAAGACGGAAATCCCTGAATTCTAATCGGGAACTAAAAGAACAGACCAAATACGAGCTCCGGTGAGCTGTAAAGGGTAAAAGTTGACGGAACGAATCGGTTTGCGACGACTGCGTCATTTTTCCGTCCAACTCTAACCAGAAAACGAAGGAAACCAACGAGATCTCACGATTTTGAAACTGAAACAAGCAGACGACGATCTACAAACTGATTCCGGCGAGAGGTTTGCCGGAAAACTCAAGAAAAACGACAGGTTTTGCTCCGTTCTGACTGTTTCTCGCTGAATCTTCGTCACGTGACCTCCGTCACCTTGTTTTTCTCACTATGTGTGTGGATTAGTGTGTGTATCTTTCAATTCAAAAGAATAGGAGTGTCTGTGTGTAGATGATGAAGATGAAGCAAAAAGGGAAAAAAATGGCCTCTTCAGCGTGCCCTTCTTTTTTTTTTGGTGAAGATGATGATGAAGTCCTCTTTTTTATTCTTTATTACTTCCTTTAAAGGAAAGAAAACGTGTAGGGGGTTAAGGGAATGGGTAGGTGGTGGTGAGGTGGCCTAATTTAATTAATAGGGAGGGTTGTTAATTTTTAGTTGGGTGGGTTGTTAGAATATTAGGATAAGACAAAATTAGTTAGGGGATTGTTATTTTTTGTCATTTTGTGGAGGGATTATCACACGGGTGGGGGTACACAGTAGGATAACATAGAATGGGTAAAAGTGAATAAAATTGAACTTTAAGAGGACGAAATCACGTGTCTACATCATGCCCTTTTTGGATGTAAACACATGGTGTTTTCATACAAAGCAGTAGACAACGAGGCGGAATTTCGTCCTGACCTCTACTTAAAAGCACGGAGCAAGAGAAACGAGGAAAACCAGGTCTTGACTTAGGACATCCTACCCACCCCAGTTATGAGGGGATCAAGTGACAAGTGTCTCCAAGGATTGGAAGGAGGTGGACTATACCGAGTTGGAGAGTCGAGTGAGGTTCCATCGAGGTTTCGGTCCGCGGCTCTGTCATTACATCAAAAAAATGAAAATTACAAGTTAAAACATAAATGAAATTACAAAAAATCCTATCTATACAACTTTTGTTGGCTCTTGACTCGACTTTTATCACCCTATTCTTCAGGCAGGCTCCTGATTTGCAATTTCTTTCAACCTGTTGCTTGGCTTTCAATTGCTTCATTTTGTTGTTTGACTTTTGTTTCTTCACCCTATTATCCAGGCGGGCTCCTGACTTGCTATTCCATCACTTTGTTGCTTGACCTTTCATTTTCTTCACTCTGTTCTCCCGGCGGGCTCCGGACTTGCTATTTCATCACCCTGTTCTTCAGGCGGGCTCCTGACTTGCTATTTCATCACCTTGTTCTTCAAGCGGGCACCTGACTTGCTATTTCATTACCCTATTCTTCAGGCGGGCTCCTGAAACACAAAATTAAAACTAGAACGAAAATTATCCCAAATAAAAATTATAGTAAAGTAGTATTTCATTTTCGAAAGCGTTGTCCCATTTTTCAGGAGGGTCCTGAACAGCAAGTAGAATCCCATTTTTCAGGAGGGTCCTGAGCAGAAAGTAAAATCCCATTTTTTAGGAGGGTCCTGAACATAAAGTAAAATTCCATTTTTCAGGAGGGTCCTGATCATAAAGTAAAATCCCATTTTTCAGGAGGGTCCTGAACATAAAGTAAAATCCCATTTTTCAGGAGGGTCCTGATCATAAAGTAAAATCCCATTTTTTCAGGAGGGTCCTGAACATAAAGTAAAATCCCATTTTTCAGAAGGGTCCTGAACATAAAGTAAAATCCCATTTTTCAGGAGGGTCCTGATCATAAATTAAAATCCCATTTTTCAGGAGGGTCCTGCACAGAAAATAAAATCTCATTTTTCAGGAGGGTCCTGAACAAAAAGCAAAATCCCATTTTTCAGGAGGGTCCTGAACATAAAGTAAAATCCCATTTTTCAGGAGGGTCCTGAACAGAAAGTAAAATCCCATTTTTCAGGAGGGTCCTGAACAAAAAGTAAAACCCCATTTTTCAGGAGGGTCCTGAACAGAAAGTAAAATCCCATTTTCAGGAGGGTCCTGAACATAAATTAAAATCCCAGTTTTCAAGAGGGTCCTGAACAGAAAGTAAAATCCCATTTTTCAGGAGGGTCCTGAACAGAAAATAAAATCTCATTTTTCAGGAGGGTCCTGAACAGAAAGTAAAATCTCATTTTTCAGGAGGGTCCTGAACATAAAGTAAAATCCCATTTTTTCAGGAGGGTCCTAAACATAAAGTAAATTCCCATTTTCCAGGAGAGTCCTGAATTGAAAGTAAATTACCACGGATGTGCATTTCCAATGGTAGCTGAATTAAGTGTAGCGAATTTGATGGTAGCTGAATTAAGTGAAGCGAATTTGCCCCTATTTCAACAAAGAAAATTTGTAAGTTAAAACTTAGCGGTGGCTTGCAGCTCTTGGCTTCTCAGGTATCTGCCCAGCACTCGTTCCTTTCATCTTCGTTCTAAATCGTTGACACTTGCCCTGTCTTGCCGCATCATTGCCCCGGATCCAGATTGAGGGAAATGAGTTCTGACTGAACAATGGGTTTCCATTTTACCATGCCCCTGAGGTGCACTCTTTTCCCAAATATGAATGCTTCAACGAATCCAATAGCCGGTCGGTTGATAGACTTCCTTTGCTTCGTGTTGAATTACGATCATATTTCTTTCTTGTGCTGTTCCTTGGCTTTTCCTCATATAATTGGAAAGACTGGTAGTAAATTTTGAAATCCATTCTCGCATGTGTTGACACAGACTTGACTTAAAATGTAAAGAAATGACGGTGACTTTTGTTTTGATAAATGACATAAGAAAAGTCAAAAAGCATGAATATGTAAATGAAAGAAAAGGGAAATGTCCCATAAAGAAAAACTTATCTGAATACGACGACCAACTTCAATGAGTATGACATGCATTTTGGATTCAGCTGCCTGATCTTCCTATCCAAACTCCTCATTTGTTGTTGAGTTCGTGCCTTTGCCGCTGATCCGCTTCTTCAAATCCATTGGACTCATTCATCACATTCGATTGACGACATCTTAAAAGACTTTCACCAACAAATCTTTTTCTTTTCACTTTTCACTTTTCTCTTGAACTCTCCATCGCCTTACGGTGCCCGTGAGGGTTTTCACCAATAAGACTCTCTCATTTTTTATTTCACTCAACTCACCATCGCCTTATGGTGCCTGGGAGGGTTTTCACCAATAAGACTCTCTCATTTTGTATTTCTTTCCTGATTTCTTATTCTGAGGGAGACACGCGGTACCTCACAATGCATCATCATATCCATTGCATGCTTAGACTTAACATTATCAAAAATTGATCTGAAGGACTTTCTTTGGTTATAACATGGCTTTTGGATAAGGTTAGAAAAGGATGGCAAGAGGTTCAAACGACACTTGAAGTGGGGTGGGACTTACAACTTTTGAAATCGACTCAAACAACACATTAACTCATGCCCCAGTTTTGTTGACTGGGTGAATCTTAAATCTTTATTTGGTTGGACTGAGCCCGAAATAGGGCAGCCTATGTATCTCACTCCCAAGAGAGGAGAATCAGGTCGCACGTAGTTCCATCAACTTGTTCTTTGTTTTGATTTGATTTGATTTTGTTTTTAACTCTTTCTTTTATTCTTATTTTCTTGACATCTATCTTTGACTCTATTTTGATTCCAAAAAAGGGATATGAAAGAAAAAATAAAACGAAGCTCAAACGGGTAAACAAAGGATGACACAATGTTTGGATAGAAGAATAAAATGCCTTAATCATATCAATCTTCAAAAATGCAAGTACTAAACATGCAATAAAATCGACAAAGGATCAAATATCATACATAATATCTTTTGACCGCATCAGCATTGATAGCCATTTCTGCCATTTTGTCCTCAATATCTGTCAAATATAAAGCTCCATTTCGCAACACTTTCTTCAAAACGAAGGGACCTTGACAGTTAGGGGAGAACTTGCCTTTTGCTTCAACCTGACGAGGAAGGATACGTCTCAATACCAACTGACCAACTTCAAAATTCCTGGGACGGACCTTTTTGTTATACGCTCGAGCCATCCTCCTCTGATTCAACTGGCCATGACATACAGATGTTAGCCTTTTTTCCTCTATCAAACTCAAATATTCCAGTCGGGTTTTTACCCATTCGTCATCATCAATCTCTGCTTCTACAATGACTTGAAAAGAGGGAATTTCAACCTCCGCAGGGATGACTGCTTCTGCCCCATACACCAATAAATATGGAGTTGCCCCTGTTGAAGTGCGAACAGTGGTGCGATAACCTAGCAATGCAAACGATAACTTTTCATGCCACTGTCTAGACCCTTGTACTATTTTTCACAGTATCTTTTTTATATTCTTATTGGCGGCTTCTACAGCACCATTGGCCTTTGGGCGATATGTTGTAGAATTTCAATGTGCGATCTTAAACTGTTGACATATTTCTTGCATCAAATGACTATTAAGATTGGCAGCATTGTCTGTAAGGATCATCTTTGGAATTCCAAATCTACAAATGATATTGGCATGAACAAAGTCTACCACAGCCTTCTTTGTCACCGACTTGAAAGTTACTGCTTCTACCCACTTTGTAAAGTAGTCAATGGCTACCAAAATGAATCTATGTCCATTTGATTCCTTTGGCTCAATCGGTCCAATCACATCCATTCCCCAAGCCACGAACGGCCATGGAGCGGCCATTGCATGCAACTCAACAAGAGGAGAACGTATCAGATCGTCGTGCACCTGACATTGATGACACTTTCGATCAAATTGAATAGAATCCCTCTCCATAGTAAGCGAGTAATAACCTGCTCAAAGAATCTTCTTTGACAAGACATGACCGTTCATATGCGACCGGCATACTCCAGAGTGTATTTCAACCATGATTGTCGAGGCTTCTCTTGCATCTACACACCTCAAAAGTCCCAAATATGGGGTTCTCTTATATAAGATCCCCCCACTTAAGAAAAATCCACTAGCCAAATGCCTAATAGTCCTCTTCTGATCGTTGATGGCATATGCTGGGTATTCTCCTGACTGAATGTACTGCTTGATATCCAAGAACCAGGGTTATCCATCGAGCTCTTCTTCAACCACATTACAGTAAGCATGTTGATCACAACTCTGTATATGCACAGGATCAATGTAGGCTTTATCAGGATGTTGGAGCATTGAAGACAGAGTGGCTAAAGCATCAGCAATTTCATTATGAATCCTTGGAATATGCCTAAATTTTTACTAACACAAATCGTTGACATAGCTCCTGCAAGCATTGTCGATACGGGATGAGATTTAAATCTCGCGTCTCCCAATCGCCTTGAATTTGATGGACGAGAAAATCCGAATCTCCCAACACCAATAATTATTGGACTCCCATATCAACAGCTAACCTCAAACCAAGAATGCAGGCTTCATACTCTGCCATATTGTTAGTACAGTAGAATCAAAGTTGTGCTGTTATCGGGAAATGTTGTCCCGATTCAGAGATAAGAACCACACCTATTCCGACTCCTTTCATATTGACAACTCCATCGAAGAACAACTTCCAACCTCGATCAGCATCTATAACGACTTCATCGACACACGACACTTCTTCGTCAGGAAAATATGTCTTTAATGGCTCGTACTCTTCATCGATGGGATTCTCAGCAAGATGATCTTCCAAGTCTTGGTCTTTCATGGAGGTTCTAGTCACATATACAATGTCGAACTCGGTAAGCAATATTTGCCACTTCGCCAATCGACCTGTCGGCATAGGCTTCTGAAAGATATACTTCAAAGGATCCATACGGGAGATGAGATAAGTAGTATACGATGAGAGATAGTGCTTCAACTTCTGTTCTACCCAAGTTAGGGCACAACACGTCCTATTAAGAAGAGTATACCTGGCCTCATATGCGGTGAACTTCTTGCTGAGATAATAAATAGCCTGCTCCTTTTTTCCTGTGACATCATGTTGACCCAGGACACAACCGAAAGAATTTTCCATGAATCATAAATATAAGATCAAAGGCCTACCAGGCTCCGGGGGTACCAGCACAGGCAAATTTGACAAATATCTTTTGATTCGATCGAACGCTTCCTGACATTCTTCAGTCCATTTTACCGCAGAACTCTTTTTCAGCAACTTGAATATGGGCTCACAAGTGGTTGTGAGTTGAGCAATAAACCTTCTAATGTAGTTCATTCTACCAAGAAAACTCATCACCTCCGTTCTATTCTTGGGCGGGGGCAAAACCTGAATGGCTTTAATTTTTGAGGGATCCAATTCAATTCCCCGACGGCTGACTACAATCCCCAACTGCTTTCCAGATGGAACTCCAAATACACATTTTGTTGGGTTGAGTTTGAGATTATACCTGAGAAGCCTTTCAAAGAACTTTCTTAAATCTTTTGCATGGTCGGCCAGACTTTTTGACTTAATAATCACATCATCCACGTATACCTCAATATCCTTATGCATCATATCATGAAACATAGTGGTCATGGATCTCATGTATGTTGCTCTAGCATTCTTCAAACTGAACGGCATCACTCGATAACAATAGGTCCCCCATGGTGTGATAAAAGACGTCTTCTTCGCGTCTTCATCATCCATAATGATCTGGTGATATCCGGCATAGCAATCCATAAAAGAGGCAACCTCGTGTTTAGTACAGTTGTCTAACCAAATATGGATGTTGGGCAGTGGAAAATCATCTTTCGGACTTGCTCTGTTCAAATCACGGTAATCAACACACACTCGAATTTTGCCATCTTTCTTTGGTACGGGAACAACATTGGATAACCACATGGGATAACGAGCCACTCGAATTACTTTGTGTTCAAGTTGTTTCATGATTTCCTCTTTAATTTTAATACTTATATCAGTTTTGAATTTCTCAACTTCTGTTTGACAGGAGGGAATGTGGGATCAGTTGGCAATTTGTGAGCGACTAATTCAGTTCTTCAACCAAGCATATCATTATAAGACCATGAAAAAACATCCTTATAATCAATTAATGCTTGAATCATTCTATCTTTTAGCTGTGGCAAAGCATGTACACTGATTTTAGTTTCCCTAACATCTTCTTGATCCCCTAGATGTATTGGCTCAGTCCTATTCAAATTAGGATTCGGTTTGTCTTCAAACTGTTCCAACTCTTTGCTTATTTCTTCTAGTGCTTCTTCTTCATCATATTCCTCATCCTGCTTCATTACATCTTGATTAGTTTGGATTTTAAGGTCAGGCTGAAAATTCTTCATGCAGGTCATGCCATTAGAATCAGCATAAAGAGAACTGTGTAAGAAAAGAAAAACAAAAAATTTATTAGACACGAAACAAAAGGGACATTGCATTTCATTAAATATAAAGATAAGAGGGTTTAAACATAGATGCCAACATAACATAAACAAACTAAAATCCAAATTACAACCCTGAAATAGATTGGATAAACAGAAAGAAAAAACAAAATAAACTACCAAAACTCCCTCCTGACGGGGAGAGGAGTGACTTCCCAATTATTGAGTCGGACAGCTGGACCTATGAGTTGCACGTCTTCCATACTGGTACCTTCTCCTGCTTCGACCATATCAACATCAATAAAAAGGTTCTAGCAGTCCTCAACCAATTCAACTTCAAATTCCACATGCTTCGTGACACCGCTCTTAACAAATGATTCACTGAGTAGTGGCATTGGGCGAGGGAGTGACCTTGTTTCCTTTTTCCTTCGCTTGGGTTTCTTCAGATCTTCAGTCGTAGGCTCAAATCCCAGACCAAACGTGCCCACGTTCTCACTTGGACATATGGGACAAACTATACCGTGCAGAGACGCTCCCAAACCCTTTCCTGGCTCAAATCCATATTTCCAAAGTTCACTCACCATCATGATAAAAGCGGAAGACAATTGTGGTCCCGGTATAACCTGCCATTCAAGAATACGATTCACTGGCACTATATCAAAAATTTGATAGACGAATATCTCCTCTACGTTATTTGTTTCAATAAGAGACAAGGGAGAATCTTTGTAGGCGGACAAATATCCTTCACTGTGAATAACCACTTCTTGCCTGTCATGCTCAAACTTAATCATTTGGTGCAGTGTAGTTGCAACCGCCTTGGCCTTATGGATCCATGGACTTCCCAACAACAGATTGTAAGAGGAGTCTATATTCAGTACTTGAAAATCTATAGCGAATTCAACAGGACCTATGGTCAACATTAGTTCTATTTCACCAATGGAATTTGATTTTGCACCATCGAAAGCCCTGTCACATACATTGTTGGGCCTGATCCTCTCTGCACCAATATTCAGCTTTTGCAAAGTAGAAATAGGGCAAATGTTTGCACCTGAACCTCCATCAATCATAACATGAGTGACATAGAAATCTTCACACTTCACTGTAATGTAAAGGCCCCGGTTATGCCCTGTACCTTCAACAGGTAATTCATCGTCAGAAAAGCTGATCCGATTGACCTCAAAGATTTTTCCGACCATTTTCTCAAACTGGTTGATTGTAACCTCCCTAGGAACATATGCCTCATTTAATAACTTCAGAAAAATATCACGATGCTCCTTGGAGTGCAAAAACAAAGATAAAAGGGAAATTTGAGCAGGGGTTTTCTTCAACTGGTCTATTATTGAATACTCTGGCAATTTCATCTTTTTCAAAAATTCTTCAGCTTCTTCTTCGGTGATAGGCTTTTTGATAGATGACGGTTCACTCACCTTCGTCTTGGACTTTCTTAAGCTTTCAGGCACGAAGCATCTTCCTGACCTAGTCAAACCCCCTACCTCATCTACATCTTCCATTACTTTTTTCCCATGATAGGTCATCACAGTCCTCCCATAATTCCAGGGAATCCTTTTCGTATCAACTATCAGAGGTTGGGTCACTGATTTGAGGACAATAGGCGCTGCCAGTGCTCCTTTCACCGTCAAGATGGACTGACTCA
This sequence comes from Capsicum pubescens, assembly GCA_030864215.1. Classification (NCBI taxonomy): domain Eukaryota; kingdom Viridiplantae; phylum Streptophyta; class Magnoliopsida; order Solanales; family Solanaceae; genus Capsicum; species Capsicum pubescens. Next base: position 295,265,912 of record CM061549.1, read on the forward strand.
GAGCTCCCACCACTGTCAACTTAGGTTTATCCTGACTCAAATCAACATACCTTCTGGTGCCTTGTACTGTGATCAGGGGTTTCTTTGTGCTTTCTTGGGCTTTATCTTCTCTCATTCCTTCTCGGTTCAATGACATTGCTTTTAAAGAGTCCGCTACATTCACCGATTTCTTCTCAATGGTTTGTATCTTGACAATAGGCTTATAACCCCTCGTAGACTCTTTCCCATCATATATCAATTCTAATATATTAGCTTCAGCATGGGTTGGCAGCGGATTCTGGTTAATGTTTGGACCCTCCGGGGCCTGGACCAATATTTGATTTGTGTCAATTAAATCTTGGACAACTCTCTTTAAATGCCAGCATTTCTCAATATCATGGCCTGGCATATCAGAATAGTACGCACACCTTAAAGAATAATTGAGATTCCTCGGCGGTGGATTTGAAAGCCTTCCTTGAATTGGGCTTAAGACCTTCAACTTTCTCAACCTATCAAACAAGCTAGCATATAACTCCCTATGAGGTGTGAATTGATTGTTGACCGCCTTCTCTCTCCTATACTCGGGCCTAGGTTGAAATATGGGTCTGGAAGGATTTTGGTAATTTGGTGGAGCGAATAGGCGATTTTGGGGGGCTTGCGCGCGCCACTGCAGGTAAGAAGGGGTTTGGGCATATGGTTGCGCTCTATATACTGGGTATGGGAGTAGAGGAATGGAATATAAAGGGTTTTGTGGAGGGTATTAATGGTGAGGAGGAATATATGGAGCTTGGGCGTAGACTTGGGCTTGGGATTGGGGGTAGGGGCGAGGTGGTCTTTTGGGATAGGAATGAGTTCCAGCTACGATAGTCGCCACATCCTCTTTCTTCTTTTTACCTCCAAATGCGCCAGATCCACCTTGAATCGCTTGTGTGGTAGCTTTTAAAGCGGAAAAACTCACTATTCGGCCGGTCTTATTTCTGTCCTCTATCATTTCCCCCATTTTGAGGACTTCAATAAAAGACTTTCCCATTGCCGGGAGTAAATGTTGAAAATAAGTCTCATCCTGTGCCTGAATAAAAACCTCTACCAACTTACTTTCTTTCATCGGAGGCTTTACCCTGGCATCCTGTTCACGCCACCTTATCGCGTATTCCCTAAAACCTTTCGTGTTTTTCTTCTTCATGTTGACCAAAGATTTTTCGTCCAGAATCAGGTCAATGTTATACTGAAAATGTTGCACAAACTCAGAATCCAAGTCATCCCAGTTGTTCCACTTGTCGATATCTTGATCGATCAACCATTCTGAAGCCAGATCAGAAATACTCTCGCCAAAGAAAGCCATGAACAACTCTTTCCTTCCTCCTGCAGCCCTCAATTGGTTGCAATAGCGTCTCAAGTGGGCCACGGGATCACCGTGTCCTGAATACTTCTCGAACTTAGGCATTTTAAAACCGAGGGGAAGGTTGATGTCTGGGAACATGCACAGATCTTTATAAGAAACACTCTTATAACCTCTGATTCCCTGCAAATTTCTCATGGCCTGTTCTAAACTTTTCAACTTCTGCGGTATGACTTCCTGTTCCTCTGTTGCGACAGTTTTCTCTAAATCAAATGGAAATGCAGGTGGCTGAGTGTACCCATACGGGTCATTCATTCTCAAAGTCGACTCCGGGGCAAAATACTGACTATCTGGAACCTTCAATACTGGCTCACTGGCATACCGAGGAAGCCCCATTGTCGGACGCAGAGCATATGCGGGAGCTTCAGGTGGTGGCGGAGCCACGAATACTGGTGTGATCGGTGGCGCCGGCTGAGCAGCGGGTCTTGATTTGGGAGCTGCCAAGGGCACACTAGAACTGCCAGGATAATAATGTCGTGGAGTGAATCCTGACGCGTGCTCAGGTGACTCAGTAGGAGCAGAGAATTGCGCCTGAGAGAGCAGTGGGCAATTAGAGATATTCCCAAGACCTTCAAGGAGCGGAGGAGGAGGCATTCCACTGGCCTATGCCCGGTGCAAATCTATCAATTATTGCCTGAGCCTTACTACCTTATCATTGTGTTCTGAACTTTCTTCCCTGTGATCCTTATCCGGGTCAATGAGCGAATTTTTAATTTCTCTGCTAGCCATAGCGAGCTTTGATTTCGATCTTGTGAAGTATGGGTGACTAGCCAGAGTGCTGCAAACCTACCACTGTTATCTGAAAGAACATGCTCATCAAAGATGACATCCGTTAGGATTAGGGCACACAACAAGCATGGGAATCACATTGGTAAAATTGTCCTAAATTCATGTTCATTTCTACCAGCTTTTAAGGGTAGCGAGGTCATTTTAACATCATCCCGATTTGTATCTACACTTATTTTTATCTACACCTATTATTATTATTATCATTTTTTCTTTCCCTCTTTTTTTTCGTATCAATCTCTGTTCTTTTCCTTTCTCTCGTTATCTACCTTTATTTTATCATTCTTTATGGCTTTTGTTTTTCCTTAAAAGAGGAAAATAATGAAAACAATGAAACAAAAATGATTAGATCGAACCCAAAAGTAGGTTGCCTACGTATCATGTCGTACATGAATCAGATCTTACGTAGTTCGGGCAGCATGTGCATAAACATCACTCACTCTTTTTTTTTTCGAAAATGAAAATAAACAAACAAAGGAAAGTCATAACATCAAAACATTTTGAAGAAAGAAAACAACAAAAACGTACAAAAGTTTGGGACCACTTTAAAACTGAACAACAAATACAAAACAAAATTATAGACCCTAAGACGACATAGGTGAAATTACTAATAAAGACTCTAATACCAAAAACAACTTGACTTCGACTTAAAGCAGACACCACCCTACAATGACAGACACATAAAAGACTCAACTGAATAAAGATAAGAAATGCTCTTTCAGACTGGTGCTCTGCGTGATGACCCTGGCTGAGATGTACCTGCCTGTGAAGGTCTCTTTCTCCCATTTAAACTTTGTAGCATATCCTGTAAACACACCCTGATATTTGGGAAGAAGCTTTGGGACCGTATTCCTGCCTCATGAGGAGTGCACTTGGAAAGATTATTCTGACACCTTTCTACCGTCTTGAACAAATCTGCTAACTGAACTCTCAGTGTTTCCACTTTGGACCCTAGACTTTCATCCTGATGGTCGTCTACTATGCATTCCTCCTGTATTCTCACTCTAAGCTGCACTGGGAAAGGTTGACCGATACCCCTAGGGATAGATTGAAGCCAGACATCATATCTCTGAGTGTATCCTGGATTATCCAAACTTTCTTTGAGTGTGTCCACACCTAGCTTTGTTGCATGCTTTCAAAACTGCTCGTACTTGCTCTCACCTAAGGCTTGGTTCTTGAAGTACTCAACATCCTTCAGAAGATCCACTGCTGGTGGCACGTCCTGTAGCCTACCTAACTGGAGCATTACCCTAGAAGGACTGTATGGTCTAGTGCAATTGAGACCTAACATGAATAAAGGGAGCTGCGTCTGATAACCCAACAAGATTATGTTCGGTCGAAGCCACAGATAAGTCCACAAAATGTTATCCCCAGTTCTTGATTCAAGAAATTCAATCCAAGCCTCGACTCCCACAGGTAGCGAGAATTTATCCAAATAAAACCTGGAGTCCATGGCTTTCACTCGATTGGGAATACAACAATCTACCACGTCTGGTCTAACTAAAGAAGGCGCATGCAAATGCTCCATCATCCATAACTATAATATCAGGTTACTACCCTAAAAAAATCTCATTCCCCCCTTCACTTCGGTTAAAGCCTTATATATTTCTGGTAAGATCATGGGTATGAGAGCGAACCTGCTCTTCTGATTAATGCCCTTGTCGTTTTGATCCTTATGAAATAGAGCTATCACCACAGATTGCAAACGGGTATTAATACATCTTTCTTCTAGTGGAAACACTAAAATGCCTAACAAAGCGAGGGTGAAGACTTCAAGACGCTTTCTCTCCCACTTCTCCTTAGTCATATGAAATTCATACCAAAAACAATTAAAACCTTCCGAGGGCCCGAATCTAGCGAACAAAAAGTCTAAGGAGACCCACGAATCACTTAAACAACCCGAACGTACACCCTTACTTTTTAAACAACAAGACTGTAAAAATCTCACGCCAGTATGATTTTGTGCTCGGATCATATCCTTCTGGATATAGGGCAAATGCAACAAACCAGATATTTCGGCCAAAGTAGGAGTCATTTCACATTCCCCAAACCTGAACACCAAACTACTTGGATCCCAAAAGGTCAACAAAGCCTCTATTAAATCTGGACGAGGGGTAATATGCAGAAGTTCCGTAAGATCACCTAATATTTTAATCAGTTTCTGCTGATCAACATAGTTAAACGTTTCCCACCACTTGATTAACTTTTTGGGCACCTTGACAACCATTAGAACTCTAGACTTGGGGGAGTAATCCATCCTGTAATAACACATAAGACATTATCTCAAAAATTCGACAGGAGTAGAAGATTCCCAACCCTTGGCATTTTTGACGCAAGCACATGTCGATGTGACAGACCACATTTATGACTTCAATTTGCAGAACAGAAGTACTGAGCGAAATAAGTCTACTTGGAAAAAAACTCTAGATTACGGGGCAAGAGACCTAGGTTAATAATAAGACAAAGACCTACACAAAGATTACCGGACCCCCCCCCCCCGAGGGTTGCCTACGTATCCCAACCCGGGGGAAGGGAATCAGGTATGCGTAGTTCATCCAGATTGGACAATTAACGATAAATTGACCCTAACTTAAAAGACACTACCAAAAACAAACGGAAAAAAACTTTTGGATTTTCAGCTAGACACTTTAACTAAAACTGACACCACCAATTATGAAGAATTTTTATTTTTTTTGGTATTTTTTTGGTTTTTGAAAAATAAGTAGAAAAGGCAAACAAAACTCTTTTTTTTTCTTATTTTTTTTTCTTTTTTTTTTCGGTACTTTGAGAAGATAAATGTAAAATGAAAAATAAAACTTTTTGAGTTTTTGGATTCTGAAGAACAAAAGCCATAAATAATTCTAAAATAAACTACGACATTCCTTTTGATTCATTCTTTTCGACTCACTTGTTCTATTGTTTTTTTATTTTTCTTTTTTTTTTTATAATCAGTCCGTCAAATGACCACGTTACCCTCAAATATGCAACAGTTAGCACGTAGGGATGCTTTAGAGGTGAGTCTCCTACAAAGGGCCATGTGGGTCCCGCTAGGTCTCCGCATGATGCACATAAGCATGAGCTAAAGGCTGACCTACGTTGTGGTTTACTAACAAGACTGTTCGGGGGAGCGTATGGTCGATAGTGGCTGCTTTGCTTTCCACCTACTCCATAACACCGACGGCTCCCCCCCCTAAAATAAGGGTGACTCAACTAGAGGTCGTGTACAACACGTGTACTACAGACTTATTGCAGAAAGAAGGCCGGGGGGGGACTCATGATGACAGCTATAAAGAGGTAACACATAGGATAAATACTATAAACAAAGAGCACGAAAACACACAAAAGTGAAAACACTAACACAAACAATAATCACAAACAATGCTTATACACTCGTAATGCCAAACAAAGCCGATACGACTCAAAAATAAGCTCGAATTCTGAAATAGATCCCCAGCAGAGTCGCCAGAGCTGTCACCCCCCTTTTTACGTATTCCAAACGATTTATATAAAAAGGTTTTTATTATTAACGTGATAAAGATGAAAATTTGTTTCGAAAAAAGGACTATTTATATTTTTTATTTCAGAGTCGCCACTTGGCATAATCTGGTATGCCAAGTCACCATTGGAAAATCCTTTTTCAAAACCATTTGACTCTTAAACTGGTTTGCGAACAGAGATTTCGGCTAAGGAATTCTGTTGACCGAGGGGAAGGTGTTAAGCACCTCTCGGTCTCGTGGTTCAACCACGGTCGCTTGGTAGAGTGTATCGACCTTTTTGGCACTAAGAAAAGTATAAACCGCACAAAAAGCACGCAAAATAATCAATCAAAATAAAACAATCCAAAATGTAAAGTCCAGTCCAATTATTACAACCCGAAATAAAAAGGGACTGAAAGTAAAACTACGTTAATCCTAAATTAATGCTCTACCCGACGCCTCGGGTCTTCACCACGAACGTCCTCTGGGTACATGATACCCCGGGGCATTCCCCGGTGAATAAAAATATACAGATACTTTGGGGTATTCCCCGGCCAAATTATACAATTAAATTAAATATGACAAAAAAACAAAACCATTCCAACACATATCTCAAACATGTCATCAATCCACCATGCCTAAATTTGCCTACCCGAACCTACCATTTGCACATCCAATTAGCGACCTAAAATCGTGGCACTATTGCGTTTAACATCATGAACCTAAATTAATCCGAATTCAACGACATTAATATCCATTTCAATTCAAACAATCGATTCAAGTTAATTCATTAGTCTCCGATTCCAATCCCCCATATTTATACATAACAGTTTCTAAACACGAGCACATCCATATCATCATCGATTTCATGCCGAGACTACTTATTCAGATAAACAACACCAATTACAAATAAAATGTCCAATCAACAAACAATACACTACCATAGAATCCACGTACCAAATATCATAACGAGGAAATCAAAAGGGTAAGGGTTCGAAATAGACCTTCAAAGAAACGATTTTGTGATAATAATGAGTTAAAAGAAATCCTCACTCGAAGCTCCGAATAGAAACCTCAAAGACGAACCAACTCGATACAGTGGCCCGAGATCCTTAAACGGGCAGATTTCAAACAGGAATAAAATCTCGATATGAAAAACGAACTCCGAATCTCGACACGACTCACCTATGGAAAACCCCAAAACACGATATCGAAAAACAAATCACGAACGTACAACATGGAAATCCCTGAATTCTAATCGGGAACTAAAAGAACAGACCAAATCCGAGCTCCGGTGAGCAGTAAAGGGTAAAAGTTGACGGAACGAATCGGTTTGCGACAACTGCGTCATTTTTCCGTCCAACTCTAACCATAAAACGTAGGAAACCAACGAGATCTCATGATTTTGAAACTGAAACAAGCAGACGACGATCTACAAACTGATTCCGGCGAGAGGTTTGCCGGAAAACTCAAGAAAAACGACAGGTTTTGCTCCGGCCTGACTGTTTCTCGCCGAATCTTCGTCACGTGACCTCTGTCACCTTGTTTTTCTCACTATGTGTGTGGATTAGTGTGTGTATCTTTCAATTCAAAATAATAGGAGTGTCTGTGTGTAGATGATGAAGATGAAGCAAAAAGGAAAAAAAATGGCCTATTCTGCGTGCCCTTCCTTTTTTTTTTTTTGGTGAAGATGATGATGAAGGCCCCCTTTTTATTCTTTATTACTTCCTTTAAAGAAAAGAAAACGTGTAGGGGGTTGAGGGAATGGGTAGGTAGTGGTGAGGTGGCCTAATTTAATTAATAGGGAGGGTTGTTAATTTTTAGTTGGGTGGGTTGTTAGAATATTAGGATAAGACAAAATTAGTTAGGGGATTGTTATTTTTTGTCATTTTGTCGAGGGATTATCACACGGGTGGGGGTACACAGTAGGATAACATAGAATGGGTAAAAGAAAACTAAACTTTTATTTTTTGGTGTTTCACATAAAAATCTTGTTATCAAAAATAATTTATTTAACTCTCAAAATTTAAATACGTAACAGATGATTTAGCTGCCCTTGTTCCTCTTATTTTTTCTTTTGAGTCGGGCTCTTAAGACAAGAAATGGGGTTTTCTGAATATTTCTCTTCCAAATCGCATAAATTAAACTGAAAAAATAGGACAAACAACATAAATTTCCGAAGTTTGAAGTTTAATTGCAGAAAATCTCAATATTTTACATAATTATTGAAAATTCAAATTTGAGTCTGTTTAGGTACATAATTAGCTCTCGATACTGTCACACCCCTTTTTTACGCGCGTACTCCAAAAACATCGAATATATTTAAAGTTCGAAAGGGTTTTATTATTTAAGTGACAAGAAATAAAATTTTATTTCGGAAAAGGATTATTTGCATTTTTATTCAGATTCGCCATTTGGCATAATCCGGTGTGCCAAATCACCTTTGAAAAATCCCTTTTTCGAAACCAATTGACTCTTAAACCGGTTTGCGCACAGAGATTCCGGCTAAGAATTCTGTTGACCGAGGGGAAGGTGTTAGGAACCCTTCGATCCTGTGGTTCGACCACAGTCGCTTGGTGGGGTGTATCGACTATTTTGGCATTATGAAGTGTATAAACTACAGAAAAAAGCACGCCAAAAAAACAATTAAACAAAACAAAACGAAACAAACCGAAATGTAAATCCAGTCCAATTATTACAATCCGAAATAGAAAGGGACTAAAAATAAACCTACGCTAATCCTAAACTAATGCTTTACCCGATGCCTCGGGCCTTCATCACGGACGTCCTCCGGGTACAAGGTACTTCGGGGCATTCTCCGGATAAATCAATACAAATCTTTCGAGGCATTCCCCGGCCAAATGAGTACAATTTAAACTTTTCGTGTAATAAAGTAGAAATTATCATTCAAGCACATATTCAAAACACTCCAACAAATTGTTATTCCTAAATTTGCCTACCCGGCCTACGTTTGCCTATGCGTTCTCGACTAAAGACATAATTCCATCATTGATTCATACTAACAATATATCAAATATTAACTGAATCTATCCTTTTGTCAATTTTTCAATTTCATCCCCCGACTTTCTTTCTATTCATCCATTAGAACATGATCAAGTTTATGCCTTAATCTACCAAAAACCAAGCAACCAAGCATCACAATCACAACATCAACATAAAAAAAAATCCAACAAAACCGTAATCACCACTCGCAATCTCAACTAATCAAAACCAAAACAACCACACACACACACATATATATATATAAAAGACGAGTTAAGAAATGGACCTCGATAGCATGCTGTGTCGATAATAAGGAAATCCAAAGACCAAAATACTCGATCGGAGATCCTCACAACGAACCAACCAAACTCGGTATTAAAATAATAACCGGACAACTCCAAAATCCGCGAACAACAAAAAAAGAACTTTACTATAAGACACCCGCAACCGAGAACGACAACATAATTCGATAAAGACGAATCGAGATCCACTATCGACGACGAATCCATGAAATAAACGAAACCAAGATTAACCAACAAACAACAGGAAACCAAAAACCAACGTAGATCAGGCTCCGGGGAGTTCCGGTGACGGAGAGGCGGCGACTGTCGTCGACGGTGACGGAGATCTGACGACGAAGATCCGGTCAGATCTGGTCGCGAGCCGGCGTCGGAGATCCGACAGATCTGGTCGGGATCTCGGGTTGGGTCCGGTCAACGTTACTGTTGTGGGGATTTGGTCGATTCTCGGCCGACGAACGGCGTGAAGGCCGGCGACGGGCCGACTGCCATCGTTGACCGAAGAGAGAAAGGAGGAAAGGCGGACGGAGCTGGCCGACGCGTGATGGCGATTGGTCGGAGACGGCGGCGCTGGTGTTGTCGCTGATTATCGCCGGCATCGGTGTTAGTGGTTATCGCCGGCTGAAAACGGCACTATTCTGGCGTCGGTGACTTCTTGGAGGAGAGGGAGAGTGAGTTTAGAGAGAGAGGGAGCCAAATACTGATGGTCCTCCTCTCTTTTTTTTCCTTCCCCCTTTTTTTGTGTCTATGTGTGGGTATATATTGTGTTGAGTCTTTTCCTTGTTGACAAGAAAAAGAGAGGAGGGTGGGGTAACGTGGGGTAGGGGGTAGTGGTGAGGTGTTATCTTTTTATTGGGTGGGTGGTTAGGATAAGATAGGGTTAGTTATTTTTGTCATTTTGTGGAGGGATTATCACACGGGTGAGGGTACACGATAGGATAGGGTAAAAAATAGGTAAGAACGATATCGGGGAGGGACGAAATTAGGTGTCTACATCATGCCCCCTTTGAATGTAAACATGAAGTGTTTTCAAGCAAAGAAGTAGACAGCGAGATAGAATTTTGTCCCGACCATTATTCAAAGAAAGAATCTGGAGAAAGAAGGACTACCGGGTCTTGAATTAGGACAGCCTACCCACCCAAGTTATGAAGGGATCAAGTGATAAGTATCTCCAAGGATAGGACGGAGATGGACTATATCGAGTTGGAGAGTCGAGTGAGGTTCTGTCGAGGTTCTGGTCTGCGGCTCTGTTATTACATCAAAAATGAAAATTACAAGTTAAAGCATAAATAAAATTATAAAAATCCTATCTATACAGCTTCTGTTGATTCTTGACTCGACCTTTCGTCACCCTATTCTTCAGGCAGACTCCTGACTTGCAATTTCTTTCACCTTGTTTGCTTGGCTTTCAATTGCTTCACTCTGTTGCTTGACTCTTTTGTTTCTTCACCCTATTCTCCAGGCGGGCTCCTGACTTGCTATTTCATCACTTTGTTGCTTGACTTTTCATTTTCTTCACTATGTTCTCCTGGTGGGCTGCGAACTTGCTATTTCATCACCCTGTTCTTCAGGCGTGCTCCTGCCTTGCTATTTCATCACCCTGTTTTGCCTTGCTATTTCATCACTTCGTTGCTTGACTTTTCATTTTCTTCACTCTGTTCTCCTGGTGGGCTCCGAACTTGCTATTTCATCACCCTGTTCTTCAGGCGGGCTCCTGCCTTGCTATTTCATCACCCTGTTTTGCCTTGCTATTTCATCACCCTATTCTTCAGGCGGGCTCCTGCCTTGCTATTTCATCACCCTGTTCTTTAGGCGGGCTCCTGAAACTCAAAATTAAAACTAGAACGAAAATTATCCCAAACAAGAATTATAAATAATTAGTATTTCATTTTTGAAAGCATCGTCCCATTTTTCAGGAGGGTCCTGAACAGAAGGTAAAATCCCATTTTTTCAGGAGGGTCCTGAACTGAAAGTAAAATCCCATTTTTCAGTAGGGTCCTGAACTGAAAGTAAATTCCCATTTTTCAGGAGGGTCCTGGACATAAAGTAAAATCCCATTTTTCAGGAGGGTCCTGAATAGAAAGTAAATTCCCATTTTTCAGGAGAGTCATGAACTGAAAGTAAAATCCCATTTTTTCAGGAGGGTCCTGAATAGAAAGTAAATTCCCATTTTTCAGGAGGGTCCTGAACAGAAAGTAAAATCCCATTTTTCAGGAGGGTCCTGAACAAAAGTAAAATCCCATTTTTCAGGAGGGTCCTGAACATAAAGTAAAATCCCATTTTTCAGGAGGGTCCTGAACATAAAGTAAATTCCTTGGATATGCATTTCCAATGGTATCTGAATCAAGTGAAACGAATTTTCCCCTGTTTCAATCAAAGAAAAAATTGGTCAATTAAAAACTTAGTGGTGGCTTACAGCTCTTGGCTTCTCAGGTATCTGCCCCAGTACTCGTTTCTTTCATCTTTGTCCCAAATTGCTAACACTTGCCCTGTCTTACCGCATCATTGACCAAGATCCAGATTGAGGGAAATGTGTTCTGACTCAAACAATGGGTTTTCATTTTACCATGCCCCTGAGGTGCACTCTTTTCCCAAATCTGAATGATTCCACGAATCCAATAGCCCGTCGGTTGATAGACTTCCTTTGCTTCGTGTTGAATTACGATCATATTTCTTTCCTGTGTTGTTCCTTGGCTTTTCCTCATATAATTTGAAAGACTGGTAGTAAATTTTGAAATCCTTTCTCGCTTGTGTTGACACAGACTTGACTTAAAAATGTAAAGAAATGATGGTGACTTTTGTTTTGATAAATAACATAAGAAAAGATAAAAACATGAATATGTAAATGAAAGAAAAGGGCAATGTCCCATATTCAAAAAGAAAACTTATCTGAATACGACAACCAACTCCAATGAGTGTGACATGCATTTTGGATTCAGCTGCCTGATCTTCCTATCCAAACTCCCCATTTGTTGTTGAGTTCGTGCCTTTTGACACTGAGCCGCTTCTTCAAATCCATTGGACTCATACATCACATTGGACTAATGACATCTAAAAAGACATTCGCCAACAAATATCTTTCTTTTCACTTTTCACTTTTCTCTTGAACTCTCCATCGCCTTACGGTGCCCGTGAGGATTTTCACCAATAAGACTCTCTCATTTTTGTAATTCTCTCAACTCACCATCGCCTTAAGGTGCCCGCCAAGGTTTTCACCAATAAGACTCTGTCATTTTCATTTTCTCACAACTCACCATCGCCTTATGGTGCCTGCAAAGGTTTTCACCAATAAGACTCTCATTTTTGTTTTCTCACAACTCACCATCGCCTTATGGTGCCTGCAAAGGTTTTCACCAATAAGACTCTCTCATTTTTGTATTTCTTTCCTAATTTCTTATGCTGAGGGAGACAAGCGGTACTTCGCAATGTATCATCATATCCATTGCATGCTTAGCCTTAACACTATCAAAAATTAATCTGAAGGACTTTCTTTGGTTGTAACTTGGCTTTTGGTCAAGGTTAGAAAAGATGGTAAGAGGCTCAAACGATACTTGAAGTGGGGTGGGACTTACAACTTTTGGAATCGACTCAAACAATGCATTAACTCATGCCCCAATTTTGTTGACTGGGTGAATCTTAAATCTTTATTTGGTTGGACCGAGCCCGAAATAGGGCAGCCTACGTATCTCACTCCCGAGAGAGGAGAATCAGGTCGCACGTAGTTCCATCAGCTTGTTCTTTGTTTTGATTTGATTTTGATTTTTGATTTTTTTTTTAATTTCTTTATTTTATTCTCATTTCCTCGACATTTATCTTTGACTCTATTTTGATTCCAAAAGAGGGATATGAAAGAAAAAATAAAACGAAGCTCAAACGGATAAACAAGGGATGACACAATGTTTGGATAGAAGAATAAAATGCCTTCATCATATCAATCTTCAAAAATGCAAGTACTAAACATGCAATAAAATCAAACAAAGGATCAAATATCATACATAGTATCTTTTGACCGCATCAGTATTGATAGCCATTTCTGCCATTTTGCCTTCAATATCTGTCAAATATAAGGCTCCATTGGGTAACACTTTCTTCACAACGAAGGGACCTTGCCAGTTAGGGGAGAACTTGCCTTTTGCTTCAACCTGGTGAGGAAGGATACATCTTAATACCAACTGAACAACTTCAAAATTCCTGGGACGGACCTTTTTGTTATACGCACGAACCATCCTCCTCTGATACAATTGGCCATGACACACGGACGTTAGCCTTTTTTCTTAAATCAAACTCAAATGTTCCAGTCGGGTTTTTACCCATTCATCATCATCAATCTTTGCTTCTACAAGGACTCGAAGAGAGGGAATTTCAACTTCTGTAGGGATGACTGCTTCTGTTCCATACACCAATAAATATGCAGTTGCCCTTGTTGAAGTACGAACAGTGGTGCGATAACCCAACAATGCAAATGGCAACTTTTCATGCCACTGTCTAGACCCTTGTACCATTTTTTGCAGTATTTTCTTTATAGTCTTATTGGCGGCTTCTACAACACCATTGGCCTTTGGGCGATATGGGGTAGAATTTCGATGTGCGATCTTAAACTGTTGACATACTTCTTGCATCAAATGACTATTGAGATTGGCAGCATTATCTGTAATGATCATCTTAGGAATTCCAAATCTACAAATGATATTGGCATGAACAAAATCTACCACAGCTTTCTTTGTCACTGACTTGAAAGTTACTTCTTCTACCCACTTTGTGAAGTAATCAATGGCTACCAAAATGAATCTATGCCCATTTGACGCCTTCGGATCAATCGGTCCAATCACATCCATTCCACATGCTACGAACGGCCATGGAGCCGCCATTGCATGCAACTCAACAGGAGGAGAACGTATCAGATCGTCGTGCACCTGACATTGATGACACTTTCGAACAAACTGAATAGAATCCTTCTCCATAGTAAGCCAGTAATAACCTGCTCGAAGAATCTTATTTGACAAGACGTGACCGTTTATATGCGACCCGCATACTCCAGCGTGTATTTCAACCATGATTGCCAAGGCTTCTTTTGCATCTACACACCTTAAAAGTCCCAGATCTGGGGTCCTCTTATACAAGATTCCCCCACTTAAGAAAAATCCACTAGCAAAACGCCTAATAGTCCTCTTTTGATCATTGGTAGCATATGCTGGGTATTCTCCTGACTGTATGTACCGCTTGATATCCAAAAACCAAGGTTCTCCGTCGAGCTCTTCTTCAACCGCATTACAGTAAGCATGCTAATCACGACTCTGTATATGCACTGGATCGATATAGGCTTTGTCAGGATGATGGAGCATTGAAGACAGAGTGGCTAAAGCATCAGCAATTTCATTACGAATCCTTGGAATATGCCTAAATTTTACTAATACAAACCGTTGACATAGCTCCTGCAAGCATTGTCGATATGGGATGAGCTTCAAATCTTGCGTCTCCCAATCGCCTTGAATTTGATGGATGAGCAAATCTGAATCTCCCATCACCAATAATTCTTAGACTCCCATATCAACAGCTAACCTCAAACCAAGGATGCAGGCTTCATACTCTGCCATATTATTAGTACAGTAGAATCGAAGTTGTGCTGTTATCGGGAAATGTTGTCCCGATTCAGAGATAAGAACCGCACCTATTCCGACTCCTTTCATATTGACATCTCCATTGAAGAATAACCTCCAACCTGGATCAGCATTTATAATGACTTCATCGACACACGACACTTCTTCGTCAGGAAAATATGTCTTTAATGGCTCGTACTCTTCATCGATGGGATTCTCAGCAAGATGATCTGCCAAGGCTTGGGCTTTCATGGCGGTTCGAGTCACATATACGATGTCAAACTCGGTAAGCAATATTTGTCACTTTGCCAATCGACCTGTCGGCATAGGCTTCTGAAAGATATACTTCAAAGGATCCATGCGGGAAATGAGATAAGTAGTATAGGATGAGAGATAGTGCTTCAACTTCTGTTCTATCCAAGTGAGGGAACAACACGTCCTTTCAAGAAGAGTACACCTGGCCTCATATGCGGTGAACTTCTTGCTAAGATAATAAATAGCCTGCTCCCTTTTGCTTGTGACATCATGTTGACCCAGGACACAACAAAAATAATTGTCCATGACTGATAAATATAAGATCAAAGGCCTACCAGGCTCCGGGGGTACCAGCACGGGCGGATTTGACAAATATCTTTTGATTCGATCGAACGCTTCCTGACATTTTTCAGTCCATTTTACCGCAGCACTCTTTTTCAGCAACTTGAATATGGACTCACAAGTGGTTGTGAGTTGAGCAATAAACCTGCTAATATAGTTCAGTCTGCCAAGAAAACTCATCATCTCCGTTCTATTCTTGGGCGGGGGTAAATCCTGAATGGCTTTGATCTTTGAGGGATCCAATTCAATTCCCCGACGGCTGACTACAAACCCCAACAGCTTTCCAGATAGAACTCCAAATACACATTTTGCCGGGTTGAGTTTGAGATTATACCTGCGAAGCCTTTCAAAGAACTTTCTTAAATCTTTAATATGGTCGGCCTGACTTTTTGACTTAATAATCACGTCATCCACGTAGACCTCAATCTCCTTATGCATCATGTGATGAAACATAGTGGTCATGGCTCTCATGTATGTTGCTCCAGCATTCTTCAAACCGAACGGCATCACTCGATAACAATAAGTTCCCCATGGTGTGATAAAAGATGTCTTCTCCGCGTCTTCATCATCCATAATGATCTGGTGATATCCGGCATAGCAATCCACAAAAGAGGCAACCTCGTGTTTAGCACAGTTGTCTAACAAAATGTGAATGTTGGGCAGCAGAAAATCATCTTTCGGACTTGCTCTGTTCAAATCACGATAATCAACACACACTCGAATTTTTCCATCTTTCTTTGGTACGGGAACAACATTGGATAACCACATAGGATAACGAGACACTCGAATTACTTTGGCTTCAAGTTGTTTCATGATTTCCTCTTTGATTTTAATACTCACATCGGTTTTAAACTTCCTCAACTTCTGTTTGACAGGGGGGAACGCGGGATCAATTGGCAACTTGTGAGCCACTAATTCAGTGCTTAAACCGGGTATATCATCATAAGACCATGCAAAAACGTCCTTATAATCAATCAATGCTTGAATCATTCCCTCTTTTAGCTGTGGAAAAGCATGTACACTAATTTTAGTTTCCCTAACATCTTCTTGATCCCCTAGATTTATTGACTCAGTTTCATTCAAATTAGGATTCGGTTTGTCTTCAAACTGTTCCAACTCTTTGCTTATTTCTTCTAGTGCTTGTTCTTCATCATATTCCCCATCCTGCTTCATTACATCTTGATTAGTTTGGATTTTAAAATCAGGCTGAAAATTCTGCATGCATGTCATGTCATTAGAATCAGCATAAAGAGAACTGTGTAAGAAAAGAAAAACAAAATACATTAGACACAAAACAAAAGGGACATTGCATTTCATTAAATAAAAGATAGAAGGGTTTAAACACAGATGCCAACATAACATAAACAAAATAAAGTTCGAATTACAACCCTGAAATAACTCGGATAAAAAGAAAGAAAAACAAAATAGACTACCAAAACTCCCTCCTGACGGGGAGAGGAGTGACTTCCCAATTATTGAGCTGGACAGCTGGACCTATGAATTGCACGTCTGCCATACTGGTACCTTCTCCTGCTTCGACCATATCAACTTCGATAAAAAGGTTCTGGAAGTCATCAACCAATTCAACTTCAGATTCTACATGCTCCGCGACATCGCTCTTAACAAATGATTCACTGAGTAGTGGCATTGGGCGAGGGAGTGACCATATTTCCTTTTTCCTTCCCTTGGCTTTCTTCAGATCTTCAGCTGTAGGCTCAAATACCAGACCAAACGTGCCCAGGTTCTCACTCGGACATATGGGGTGAATTATACCGTGCAGAGATTCTCCCAAACCCTTTACTGGCTCAAATCCGTATTTCCAAAGCTCACTCACCATCATGATAGAAGCGGAAGACAATTGCGGTCCCGGTATAGCCTGTCATTCAAGGATACGATTCACTGGCACTGTATCAAAAATTTGATAGACGAATGTCTCCTCTACGTTATTTGCTTCAATAAGAGACAAGGGAGAATCTTCGTAGGCTGACAAATCTCCTTCACCATGAATAACTACTTCCTGCCTGTCATGCTCAAACTTAATCATTTGGTGCAGTGTAGATGTAACCGCCTTGGCCTTGTGGATCCATGGACTTCCCAACAACAAATTATAAGAGGATTCTACATTCAATACTTGAAACTCTATGGCGAACTCAACAGTCCCTATGGTTAACATTAGTTCTATTTTGCCAATGGAATTTGGTTTTGCACCATCGAAAGCCCTGACACATACATTGTTGGGCCTGATCCTCTCCGCACCAATATTCAACTTTTGCAAAGTAGAAATAGGGCAAATATTTGCACCTGAACCTCCATCAATCATAACATGAGTGACATAAAAATCTTCACACTTCACTGTAATGTAAAGGCCCCGATTATGCCCTATACCTTCAATAGGCAATTCATCGTCAGAAAAGCTAATCCGATTTACCTCAAAGATTTTCCCAACCATTTTCTCAAGCTGGTTGACTGTAATCTCCCTTCGAACACATGCTTCATTTAATACCTTCAGTAAAACATCACGATGCTCCTTGGAGTGCAACAACAAAGATAAAAGGGAAATTTGAGCAGGGGTTTTCTTCAGCTGGTCTAATATTGAATATTCTGGCAATTTCATCTTTTTCAAAAATTCTTCGGCTTCTTCTTCGGTGATAGGCTTTTTGATAGATGATGGTCCACTCACTGTTGGCTTGGACTTTCTTAAGCTTTCAGGCACGAAGAATCTTCCTGTCCTAGTCAAACCCCTTACCTCATCTACATCTTCCACTACTTCTTTCCCATGATAGGTCATCACGGTCCGCCCATAATTCCACGAAATTCTTTTCGTATCAACTATCGGAGATTGGGTCACTGGTTTGAGGACAATAGGCGCTGCCAGTGCTCCTTTCACCGTCAAGATGGGCTGACTCAAAGCTCCCACCACTGTCAACTTAGGTTTATCCTGACTTGAATCAACATACCTTCTGGCGCCTTGTACTGTGATCAGGGGCTTCTTTGTTCTTTCTCGGGCTTTATCTTCTCTCATTCCTTCCTGGCTCAATGACATTGCTTTCAAAGACTCCGCTACATTCATCGATTTCTCCTCAGTGGTGTGTATCTTGACAATAGGCTTATAACCCCTCGAAGACTCTTTCCCATCATATATCAATTCTAACATATTGGTTTTAGCATGGGTTGGCAGCGGATTCTGGTTAATGTTTGGACCCTCCGGGGCTTGGACCAGCATCTGATTTGTGTCAATTAAATCTTGGACAGCTCTCTTTAAATGCCAGCATTTCTCAATATCATGGCCTGGCATATCAGAACAGTACGCACACCTTAAAGAATAATCGAGATTCCTTGGTGGTGGATTTGAAAGCCTTCCTTAAATTGGGCTTAAAACCTTCAACTTCCTCAACCTATCAAACAAGCTAGCATATGACTCCCCAAGAGGTGTGAATTGATTTTTGACCGTTTTCTCCTTCTTATACTCAGGCCTAGGCTGAAAATTGGGTCTGGAGGGGTTTTTGTAATTTGGTGGAGCGAATTGGCAATTTTGTGGAGTTTGTGCGCGCCACTGCGGGTTAGAAGGGGTTTGGGCATATGGATGCACGCTATATACTGGGTATGGGGGTGGTGAAATGGAATATAAAGGGTTTTGTGGAGGGTAGTAATGGTGGGGAGGAATATATGGAGCTTGGGCGTAGACTTGGGTTTGGGATTGGGCATAGGGGCGAGGTGGTCTTTTAGGATAAGAATGGGTTCCGGCTACGACAGTCGCAACATCCTCTTTCTTCTTTTTACCTCCAAATGCACCAGATCCACCTTGAATCGCTTATGTGGTAGCTTTTAATGCAGCAAAACTCACTATTCGACCGGTCTTAATCTCGTCCTCTATTATCTCCCCTATTTTGAGGACTTCCATAAAAGACTTTCCCATTGCCGGAAGTAAATGTTGAAAATAGGTCTCATCCTGCGCCTGAATAAAACTTCTACCAACTTACTTTCTTTCATTGGAGGCTTTACCCTAGCGGCCTGTTCACGCCACCTTATCGCATATTCCCTAAAACCTTCAGTGCTCTTTTTCTTCATGTTGACCAAAGATTTTTCGTCCGGAATCAAGTCGATGTTGTACTGAAAATGTTGAACAAATTCAGAAGCCAAATCATCCCAACTTTTCCATTTATCGATGAACCATTCTGAAGCCAGATCTGAAAGACTCTCGCCAAAGAAGGCCATGAGTAGTTCTTCCTTTCCTCCTACAGCCCTCAACTGGTTACAATAACGTCTCAAGTGTGCAACAGGATCACCGTGCCCTGCGTACTTCTCGAACTTAGGCATCTTAAAACCGGGGGGCAGGTTGATGTCTGGAAACATGCACAGGTCTTTATAGGAAACACTTCTATAATCTCCGATTCCTTGCAAATTCCTCATACCTTACTCTAAACTCTTCAATTTTTGGGTTATGACATCCTGTTCTTCCGTTGCGATAGGTTTCTCCGTATCAAATGGAAATGCAGGCGGCTGAGTGTACCCATACGGTTCATTCAATTGCAGAGTAGGCTCCGTAGCATAATACTGACCATCTGAAACCTTCAGTACTGGCTCACTGGAAGACCGAGGAAGCCTCATTGTGGGACGCACAGCATATATGGGAGTTTCATGTGGTGGCGGGGCCATGAATACCGGTGTGATCGGTAGCGCTGGCTGAGCAACTAGTCTTGATTGGGGAGCTGCCAAGGGCACACCAGAATTTCCAAGATAATAATGTCGCGGAGTGAATCCTGGCGCGTGCTCAGGTGACTCAGTAGGAGCAGAGAATTGTGCCTGGGAGAGCGATGGGCAATTAGAGATATTTCCAAGACCTTCAGGGAGCGAAGGAGAAGGCATTCCGCTGGCCCATGCCCGGTGCAAATCTATCAATTGTTGCCTGAGCCTTACTACCTCATCATTGTGTTCTGAACATTCTTCCCTGTGATCCTGATCTGGGTCAATGAGCGAATTTTCAATCTCCCTGCTAGCCATGGCGAGCTTTGCTTTGGATCTAGTGAAGTATGGGTGACTAGCCAGAGTGTTGCAAACCTCCCACTATTATCTGAAAGAACATGCTCATCAAAGACGACATCCGTTAGGATTAGGGTATGCCAAAAGCATGGGAATCATATTGGTAAAATTGCCCTAAGTTTATGTTCATTTCTACCAGCTTTCAAGGGTAGCGAAGTCATTTTAACATCATCCCGATTTTATCTACACTTATTTTATCTACACCTATTATTATTTTTTATTCTCTTTTTTTTTCGCGTTATCTACCTTTATTTTATCATTCTTTATGACTTTTGTTTTTCCTTAAAAGAGGAAAAATAATGAAAAACAACAAAAACAAAATGATTAGATCGAACCCAAAAGTAGGTTGCCTACGTATCATGTTGTACATGAATTAGATCTTGCGTAGTTCGGGCCTTGCCAAAATGAACAATTTGTCAACGAAACGTATAAAATTTTGGGACCACTGTAAAACTAAAAAAAACGAATACGAAACAACATTATAGACCCCTAAGACGACACAGGTGAAATTACTAATAAAGACTCTAATACCAAAAACAACTTGACCTCGACTTAAAACAGACACCGCCCTGCAATGACAGACACATAAAAAAAAGACTCCAACTGAAATAAAGATAAGAAGTGCTCTTTTAGACTGGCGCTCTGCGCGATGACGCTGGCTGATATGGACCTACCTCTGAAGTTCTCTTTCTCCCATTCAAGCCTTGTAGCATATCCTGTAAAGATACCCTGATACCGGGGAAGAAGTTTCGAGCCCGTATTCCTTCTTCATGAGGAGTGCACTTGAAAAGATTATTCTGACACCTTTCTACTGTCTTGAACAAATCTGCTAGCTGAAACCTCAGTGTTTCCACTTTGGACCCTACACTTTCATCCTGATGATCGTCTATTATGCATTCTTCCTGTATTTTCCCTCTAAGCTGCGCTGGTAAAGGTTGACTGATACCCCGAGGAACGGATTGAAGCCAGACCTCATATCCCTGAGTGTGGCCCGGATTATCCAAACTTTCTTTGAATGTGTCCACACCTAGCTTTGTTGCATGCTTCCAAAACTGCTCATACCTGCTCTCACCTAAGGCTTGGTCTTTGAAGTACTCAACATCCTTCAGAAGATTCACTGCTGGTGGCACGTCCTGTAGCCTACCTAACTGGCGCATTACCCTGGAAGGATTGTATGGTCTAGTGCAATTGAGCCCTAACATAACTAAAGGGAACTGTGTCTGACAACCCAACAATACTACCTTTGGTCGAAGCCACAGATAAGTCCACAAAATGTTGTCCCTGGTTCTTAATTCAAGAAATTCAATCCAAGCCTTGACTCCCACGGGCAGCGAGAATTTGTCCAAACTCAACCTAGAATCCATGGCTTTCACTCGATTGGGAATACAACGATCTAGCACATCTGATCTAACTAAAGAAGGTGCATGCAAGTGCTCCATCATCCATAACTACAATATCAGGTTACTGCCCTCGAAAAATCTCCTTCCCATTTTCACTTCGGTTAGAGCCTTATATATTTCTATTAAGATCATGGGTATGAGAGTGAACCTTCCCTTTTGATTAATGCCCTGGTTGTTTTGATCCTTATGAAATAGGGCCATCACCACAGATTGCAAACGGGTATTGATATGTCTTTCTTCTAGTGGAAACACTAAAGTTCCTAGCAAAGCGAGGGTGAAGACTTCAAGGCGTTTTTTTCTCCCACTTCTCCTTAGTCACATGAAATTCATCCCAAAAGCAATCAAAACCTTCGGAGGGCCCGAATCTAGCGAACAAACAGTCTAAGGAAACCCACGAATCACTTAAACAACCCAAACGGATACCCTTACTTTTTAAACCACAAGACTGCAAAAATCTCACGCCAGTATGATTTCACGCTCGGATCATATCCTTCTCAATATAGGGCAAATGCAACAAACCGGATATTTCTGCCAAAGTAGGAGTCATTTCACATTCCCCAAACCTGAACACCAAACTACTCGAATCCCAAAAGGTCAACAAGGCCTCTATTAAATCTGGACGAGGGGTAACATGCAGAAGTTCTGTAAGATCACCTAATATTTTAGTCAGTTTCTGCTGATCAACATAGTTAAACATTTCCCACCATTTGATTAACTTTTTGGGCACTTTGACAACCATCAGGACTCTAGACTTGGTGGACAAATCCATCCTGTAATAACACACAAGACGTTACCTAAAAAATTCAACAGGAGTAGAAGATTCCCAACCCTTGGGATTTTTTATGCCAACATATGTCGATGGGACATACCACATTCATGACTCCAATTTGCCGAACAGAAGTACTGAGCGAAATCAGTCTACTTGGCAAACAACTCTAGATTACGGGACGAGAGACTTAGACTAATACTAAGACCAAGGCTGACACAAAAAATTTACCGGACCCACCGAGGGTTGCCTACGTATCCCAACCCGAGGGAAAGGAATCAGGTATGCGTAGTTCATTCAGATCGGACAATTAACGATTAACTAACTTAAAAGACATAATAAAAAACAAACGAATAAAATTCTTTTTTTTTTCAACTAGATGCTTTAACCAAGACTGACACCACCAATTATCCAGAAAAATCTTTTTGGTATATTTTTTTTTCTTTTTTTTTTTGACAATTAAGTAGAAAAAGCAAAAAAAAACTTCCTAAAAAATTTTTTTTTTTTTTTTTTTTGAATTCGGTACTTTACAAAACGTAAAGAAAAAAAAACTTTTTGAGTTTTTGGATTGTGAAAAAAGAAAAAAAAAAGAAAAAAAAAAAAACACAAAGGCCATAAGGAATTCTAAAATAAACTACGACATTCCTCTCCCTTTTTTTTTTCCGTTCTTATCGACTCACTTTTCTATTATTTTTTTTCATTTTTGCCTACACACCTTACTCCTAACAAATTAAATTAATTTATTTATTTATTTATTTATTTTTCTTTTTTTTTTTCAAAAATCAGTTCGTCAAATGACCACGTTACCCTTAATAATGCAACAGTTAGCATGTAGGGATGTTTTAAAGGGGAGTCTCCTATAAAGGGCCATGTGGGTCCCGCTAGGTCTCCGCATGATGCACATAAGCATGACCTAAAGGCTGACCTACGTTGTGGTTTACTAACAAGACTGTTCGGGGGAGCGTATGGTCAATAGTGGCTGCTTTGCTTTCCACCTACTCCATAACACCGACGGCTCCCCCCATAAAATAAGGGTGACTCAACTAGAGGTTGTGTACAACACGTGTACTACAGACTTGTTGCAGAAAGAAGGTCGGGGGGCGGACTCATGATGACAGATATAAAGCGGTAACACATAAGGTAAAATAATATAAACAAAGAGCACGAAAAAGCACAAAAAGTGAAAATAACACAAACAATAACCACAAACAATGTTTATACACTCGTAATGCCAAACAAAGCCGATACGACTCCAAAAATAGCTCGAATTCTGAAAACTTATCATAGTATTCCCCAGCAGAGTCGCCAAAAGCTGTCACACCCCTTTTTTACGCGCGTACTCCAAAAACATGGAATATTTTTAAAGTTTGAAAGGGTTTTATTATTTAAGTGACAAGAAATAAAATTTTGTTTCGGAAAAGGATTATTTGCATTTTTATTTAGAGTTGCCACTTGGCATAATCCGGTGTGCCAAGTCACCTTTGAAAAATCCCTTTTTCGAAACCAATTGACTCTTAAACCGGTTTGCGCACAGAGATTCCGACTAAGGAATTCTGTTGACCGAGGGAAAGGTGTTAGGCACCCCTCGATCCCGTGGTTCGACCACGGTCGCTTGGTGGGGTGTATCGACTATTTTGGCATTATGAAGTGTATAAACTACAAAAAAAAACACGCCAAAAAAAAACAATTAAACAAAACAAAACAAAACAAACCAAAATGTAAATCCAGTCCAATTATTACAATCCGAAATAGAAAGGGACTGAAAATAAACCTACGCTAATCCTAAACTAATGCTTTACCCGATGCCTCAGGCCTTCATCACGGACGTCCTCTGGGTACAAGGTACTTTGGGGCATTCCCCGGATAAATCAATACAAATCCTTCGGGGCATTCCCCGGCCAAATGAGTACAATTTAAACTTTTCGTGCAATAAAGTAGAAAATATCATTCAAGCACATATTCAAAACACTCCAACAAATTGTTATTCCTAAATTTGCCTACCCGGCCTACGTTTGCCTATGCGTTCTCGACTAAAGACATAATTCCATCATTGATTCATACCAACAATATATCTAATATTAACCGAATCTATCCTTTTTGTCAATTTTTCAATTTCATCCCCCGACTTTCTTTCTATTCATCCATTAGAACATGATCAAGTTTATGTCTTAATCTACCAAAAACCAAGCAACCAAGCATCACAATCACAACATCAACATAAACAAAAATCCAACAAAACCGTAATCACCACTCGCAATCGCAACTAATCAAAACCAAAACAACCACACACACACACACACATATATATATTTAAAAGACGAGTTAAGAAATGGACCTCGATAGCACGCTGTGTCGATAATAAGGAAATCCAAAGACCAAAATACTCGATCGGAGATCCTCACAACGAACCAACCAAACTCGGTATTAAAATAATAACCGGACAGCTCCAAAATCCGCGAACAACAAAAAAAGAACTTTACTATACGACACCCGCAACCGAGAACGACAACACAATTCGATAAAGACGAATCGAGATCCACTATCGATGATGAATCCACGAAATAAACGAAACCAAGATTAACCAACAAACAACAAAAACCCAAAAAAACAAACGTAGATCAGGCTCCGGGGAGTTCCGGTGACAGAGAGTCGGCGGCTGTCGTCGACGGTGACGGAGATCTGGCGACGAAGATCCGGTCAAATCTGGTCACGAGCCGGCATCGGAGATCCGGCAGATCTGGTCGAGATCTCGGGTTGGGTCCGGTCGACGTTACTGTTGCGGGGATTCGGTCGATTCTCGGCCGACGAACGGCGTGAAGGCCGGCGACGGGCCGACTGCCGTCGTTGACCGAATAGAGAAAGGAGGAAAGGCGGCCGGAGCTGGCCGACGCGTGATGGCGATTGGTCGGAGACGGCGACGCTGGTGTTGTCGCTGATTATCGCCGGCGTCAGTGTTAGTGGTTATCGCCGGCTGAAAACGACACTATTCCGGCGTTGGTGACTTCTTGGAGGAGAGGGAGAGTGAGTTTAGAGAGAGAGGGAGCCAAATGCTGATGGCCCTCCTCTTTTTTTTTTCCTTCCCGCTTTTTTTTGTGTCTATGTGTGGGTATATATTGTGTTGAGTCTTTTCTTTGTTGACAAGAAAAAGAGAGGGGGGGTGGGGTAACGTGGGGTAGGGGGTAGTGGTGAGGTGTTATCTTTTTATTGGGTGGGTGGTTAGGATAAGATAGGGTTAGTTATTTTTGTCATTTTGTGGAGGAATTATCACACGGGTGAGGGTACACGGTAGGATAGGGTAAACAATAGGTAAGAACGATATCGGGGAGGGATGAAATTAGGTGTCTACAGATACATCCAACGAAGATACATTTTTTTCTTTGCAAAGATGCATAGTTAGTGCCAGATATAAATTTTTTCAAGTTTGGATCTGTCGAGATACATAATTAGCTTATTGATACATACAACAAAGATACATAATTAATTAAAAATTTTATAATTACTTTATAAAGATAAAAATTTATATAAATATAGTAAATTAAGGTATATATTTATATATTTTTTGAATACTAAATATAAAAAAAAATGTTATATTTTAGGACCCGCAAAGAAAAGATATCATGAATTAAAAGGCAGGAAATGTATTGGGTCCTAAAATGACCCGTGGGTGCATTCGTTCTATTTTAAGTTACAAATTTAATTTTCAAAGCATAACATCATTTTATATTTTTTAGGAGTCAGATTTTATTAGAATTTCTGATTTCGCCGCTTCCAGGCTTACTTCAGTATGTTGAAAATAATTAACAGAAAAAAGTCCAAAATTGACTATATGAAGATATTGACAAAATATTTTCTTTGTAGGCATCACATCTCAAATTCCATGTTTACACCATTCAAATGCACCACGTAACTCAAGTCTTTTTTTTTTTTTTTTTCTATCCAGTGTTTGGTGCCTGCATTGGAGCTCCCGACAAATTTGAATCACACGTTGCAGGGCCCATTAAGGTGGCAGCACTCCCAACAGAGTTTTCACCATACCCAGGGTCGAATCCTCGACCTCTAATTAAGGGTGGAGCAGCCTCATCCACGGCACCACAACCCATGTTGGTCATGCAGCTCAAGTCTAAGCTTACATGTTTCTCATAATAATCATAATCTGTCATCAATTAGAGAGAATTTACAAATTTATGTTTTTTTTAGTTTCAATTTATGCGTCACTATTAATATTTTTTTTAACCATTTTGTTGAAATTTAGCTCGTCGTTAATATTTTTTTTAACCATTTTGTTGAAATTTAGCTCATCGTTAAGGGTTATTGCATGGATAATCCATCGAAAATGTTACGAAAGAGATATTTTTTTGTAGTCGTCTTAACCCATAGAAAATCTCTCACAAATGAGTGTGTCTTATTTTCATTTTTAGTTTAAATTTGTAATTTCTTTTTATAACTTTAATATTTAGAGACTTGTTATTTTTGATATCGCACACGATCATATATTGAAGATAATAATGTTCAAGGTAGGGGTGTCTACCGGGCTGGGCCGGGCCAACCCGGAACCGGCCCTCCCATTTTACCCGGGTTCCGGGCCGGGTTTGGCGTTAACCGGGCCGGGCCGGGCCAAACAGTAAAAAAATTAAAACCCACCCGGACCCGGCCCACTAAACCCAATCCGGTCAAACACACCAAGACCCGGTCAAACCCGGTTAAAAACCGGTCAAACCCGTTTAAAAAATAAATAAATAAAAAATCCAATATACACTATATACACTCAAATATACAACATATATTTTTAAAAAAATATATAAAGTATAAACAATTACACATATATACGTACCATTCAATATATAATTATATATGACTATACGTACTACTTTAAATAAAACATTTGTTATAATAGTATAATATATATATATATACACTACAATATATATATATACTAATTTATAAAACATATACACATGTATACGTTAAATATATACTACTTTAGAAGATATATACACATATATATGCACCATTCAATATATATGTACTACTTTAAATAAAATATATACTACAATATAGTGATATACATATATATATATACAATAATATGTATATATATATAGTTACATACTAATTTATAAAACATATACACTTGTATACTTTAAAGATATACGTCTATAGAAGATATATACACATATATACGCACCATTCAAAAGATATGTACTACTTTAAAAAAAGTATATACTACAATATATATACTAATTTATAAAACATAAAGTAATGTATACATTAAATATACACGTCTATAGAAGATCTATTCACATATATACACTCTATTCTATGTATATGTAATACTTTAAATGAGATATATGCAATATATATACATTACAATATATATTTGTATAGTTATATACTAATTTATAAAATATATACACATGTATACGTTAAATATACACGTCTATAGAAGATCCATTCACATATATACACTCTATTCTATGTATATGTAATACTTTAAACGAAATATACTATAATGTATATACATTACAATATATATTTGTATAGTTATATACTAATTTATAAAACATATACGCATGTATACATTAAATATACACTTCTATAGAAGATATATACACGTGTATACGCACCATTAAATGTATATATACTACTACTTATAAAATATACTACTTTATATATACATTACAATATGTATAGATATACTTATATACTAATTTATAAAACATATACACATGTATACGTTAAATATACACTTCTATAGAAGATATATGCACATATATACGTACCATTCAATATATAATTATATATGACTATACATACTACTTTAAATAAAACATTTGCTATAATAGTATAATATATATATATACACACTACAATATATATATATACTAATTTATAAAACATATACACATGTATACGTTAAATATATACTACTTTAGAAGATATATACACATATATATGCACCATTCAATATATATGTACTACTTTAAATAAAATATATACTACAATATAGTGATATACATATATATATATATATATATACAATAATATGTATATATATATAGTTACATACTAATTTATAAAACATATACACTTGTATACTTTAAAGATATACGTCTATAGAAGATATATACACATATATACGCACCATTCAATATATATGTACTACTTTAAAAAAAGTATATACTACAATATATATACTAATTTATAAAACATAAAGTAATGTATACGTTAAATATACACGTCTATAGAAGATCTATTCACATATATACACTCTATTCTATGTATATGTAATACTTTAAATGAGATATATGCAATATATATACATTACAATATATATTTGTATAGTTATATACTAATTTATAAAATATATACACATGTATACGTTAAATATACACGTCTATAGAAGATCCATTCACATATATACACTCTATTCTATGTATATGTAATACTTTAAATGAAATATACTATAATGTATATACATTACAATATATATTTGTATAGTTATATACTAATTTATAAAACATATACACATGTATACATTAAATATACACTTCTATAGAAGATATATACACGTGTATACGCACCATTAAATGTATATATACTACTACTTATAAAATATACTACATTATATATACATTACAATATGTATAGATATACTTATATACTAATTTATAAAACATATACACATGTATACGTTAAATATACACTTCTATAGAAGATATATGCACAAATATTCAAAATTTATTTAAAAAAAAATAAAAAACAACGACTAAGGACTGAATGAATTTGGGGAATTTTATTGATTGCAAAATGATCCAAATTTTATAATTTGCATGAATGAAAAATCTATAAATTATGCATCATTTTTTCCAACTCATTCATGTTAATATTAATGGGAACTTGCATAGGATAATCAAAGTCAACGGGGGCAAAACCATGCATTGGACTTGATTCTGCTGAGTTCTCCCGTGAAGTCATAATTTCTTCTAGTTTCAGCTCGTCGCTCGGCTCCGGTTCCATTCCTTGGTTTCTTCTTTCCGCTCTAATCCAATCTCTGAGGCAAACTAGAACATTCATTGCATTGCTTCCCAATGAGTGTCGGTTGTCTCCAAGCTGCTGTCGTCCCTGACTGAAGGCGCTCTCTGATGCAACGGTTGACATTGGAACATTCAAGATATCTCTAGCTAATCTTGAAAGCACAGGATATTGTGATTCATTATTCCTCCACCAATCCAGCGTGTTGATCCGTCGTCTGCGATCCTCTGGTGCCGTCCGAAGATAATATTTCAGCTCTTCCCGATAAGTTGATGTGTAAGTTCTCTCATCAACACTGTTCCAATAATTTAAATCATAAAACGAATCAGAAAAACCACTATGTGCCGGCCTTTTAGAAGATGATGGCTCCTCGGGAGGATGAGGAGCGACAGTTGGAGTGATATTTGTAGGTACGGCTGAATCAAATAAATCAGCATAGTGATTATATAATTTTTCTATATAATCTTTTGCATCAGCCGTAGCCGTCCACAAATCAGGCTGTAGTTGTTCAGAATCATGGTTAGTATTTATTTCTAAGTTAGTATAAATAAGAGTACTAAAGTGACACATATTATTATATTTCATGCACGGATTTAGCATAGCACCAACCAAGTAAATAGGGGGAATCGGGAAAAAATATTTTTTAAATTTTGTAAACATGGCGCCAACAGCTTCTTTATAACCTTCTTTATTTTTATATTGTTGGAGCAAACCAGAAATATCGGCTATATATGCCAAAATATTACAAACAGTAGGATAGTAAGCACCGGAAAATTCAACCGTAGCTACATAAAATTTTTCTAAAAACATAACAAGATCATTAATTACAACCCAATCAGAATTATGTAGCATGCAATCAGCAGAATCAGCAAATGAACCGCAATGTTGGTTAAAAGCTAGTGTAATAGGAATTCTATATTTATAACAAGTTTTTAAAAATTCATACGTAGAATTCCATCTAGTATCAATTTCCTCAGGCATCAAAATCGGTGTAAGTCCATTTTCTTGACATTTAACTTTAAATTCTCTAATTCTCGATCTACGATTATTTCCTTGAATAAAACCAACGGCAAGACGAATTTTTTCAATATAAAGCTCAAAAAACTCAAGACCATCTTTTACAATTAAATTATATATATGACATGCACACTTAATATGAAAAATTTCAGGCAAGGACGGAGATAGCGTAGATTTTATTTTTGTTATAGCAGTCTTGTTGTTAGAAGCATTATCAAAAACAATACATAAAATTTTATTTTCTATACCTTAGTATCCGGCAATTTTAACAATAGAATCAGCAATAAATTGTCCAGTATGTTTACGATCTTCATCATATAAAAAAGCAAGAATACGTTTTTGCATCACGAAATTACTATCCATCCAATGACAAGTAACGGTTAAATAATCATTTTTATTTACAGCACGACCAAGATCAGAAGTTAGGGACAATCTACATTGAATATTTTTTAACAATGTTGATAAATAAAAACAATATTGTGAATGGAGTCTAAAAATATCAGACCGACAAGTAGTTCTAGGAATACCATTAAACATAGGATTATAAATTGCTTGTATATAACGAATAAAAGCATCAGAAGAAGGAAAACTAAAAGGCAAACAACCCACAGCTACCATTTTAGCTATTTCTTCCCTGTCCCTCAATTTATTATACTTTTTCGCTACTTGACCGGTTGTTGGGTCCATTCTAGTTTGCGTTGACCCACCAACATCCCCACCACCTTTTGCAATATTTAACTCTCTTTTGTGATCTTCATCTATATGTCTCATTAACGTACCCGTACCCCCTTGCTTGCCTCCACTTCTATGCTTATATATTTGTTGACAAATATTACACTGCACCTCAATATCTGATATACGTTCAAAAAATTGCCATGCAATACTAGTTCTTTTACGAGGTTTTGGGGCACTGGGAGGACGGAAAGAGAGATTAACTGATTCAGATCTAACGTTAGCATCTCCTACTGCGGGTGTTTCAGCAATATTTTCATTATCTTCGTCTAAATTAACTGCATCTACTTCATTTTCTTCTTCTATACCATAATTTTCCTGAGCTTCTACATAATCCATATCGTGAGCACCTACACCTATTTCTTCCTCAAAAGGTGTACCAAGCGGTACCGGAGGCGAAGGCACACGGGTATATCTATTACTTGAACTACCTCTACCACTAGTAATTCGCTTTTTACTACCACTACCGCTTCCGGGACAAAAAATTTTAACACCTTTAGCAGCGAGGTTTTTTAATTTATCCATAATATAAATTAAATTAAACTAAAAATATTCAAAATACACAAATATAATAAAATTAAATAATAAACAATTAATACAATAAATAAAAATTAAACGTAAGAGATGGAACGACAATACCAAATTTTGGAAGTATCCGAAGATTGCGACTTTGGAAACTTCCGCTCGTACTTTGTAAACGAAAATTAAAAAATTAAAGTGAACACTTTAAGAAATTAAATATATTGAATATTAGAGAATTGAGAATTGAGATTTGAGAGAGAATGAGATTTGAGAGAGTGAAAAATTGTGTGAAAAATGATTTGAAGTTGTAGGGTATTTATAGATTTTTTTTGGGGATTAAAAAATATTTTTTAAAGTTTTTTTTTTTTTTTAATTAAATGGGCCCAAACTAGCCGTTTGGACCCAAAAACGGCTATATAGCCGTTGGGCCAACGGCTAGTTGGCCCAAAATTATTATTTTTTTTATTTTTTTTTATATTCCGGGCCGGGCCGGGCCGGTTAACCGGCGGGCCTGGACCGGGATTGGTCCGGGTCGGGTTAACCGGGCCCATTTTAAAAAAAAAAAACCGGCCCGGAACCCGGAACCCTTAAGCCCTAGGGCTTACCGGGGCGGGTCAAACCGGGCCGGGTTAGCTAATAGGGCCGGGTCGGGCCGGGTCAGCCCGACCCGTTTGACACCCTTAGTTCAAGGGTATTTTGATATATTATGCACGTCTTTAATTTCAGGGGCGAATTTATGATCATTTTTTTATGTTTCGACATTCATTAAATTCAAAACAGACTAGGTATAATTATATAAAAAGTATATAAAAATTGATATAAGACGTAAAAAAGCATCCAGTAAATTAAGAAGATAATTGACTGTATTAATTTTCAAGCAGAATCTTAAATCTTTGAACATTAATATACATGTTTGAACCTTTCGAGCATGATCCCGAAATTTTGAGTTCGCCGCTATTTAATTTAAATTACATGATTAAAAAAATTTATTATTTTCTTAAATTTTGTGTCTAAATATCAAACTATATTGATACAGATTTAACAATAATCTTGGCTCGGGTTGTCATAGGATGAGTGTTGAGTGGAGGGTGATTAGGAAGGGGTGGTGGAGTTGTATGATGTGTGGGCGGGGGTTGGGTGGGGCTGCCGTGGGAGGTGGGATGTGCAGCGGTGGATGGGGTGGCTGTATGTGTGTTAGGAGTATGATGTAGGGAAGTGGTGGGTTGTGTGGCAGTCGGCTGGGTGTTCGGGTGGGAGGTTTGGGGTTTCGGGTGGGTAGTGGTGTAGTGGGGTACCGGGTTAGGTGCCGAGTGAGCCGGAGCATGAGCGTGAGAAAAGGACGGAAATAATGGCACAACGCCAAGTGGATTGGGGGAGTATGGAGTAGAGGAAAGACTTGTGTAAGGAAATTGTTCCTCCACAAAACGAACATGACGGGAAACATATGTTTTCTGAGATACAGGATCGAAACATTTGTAACCTTTGATAGTGGGATGATAGCCTAGAAAGACACAAGGGGTGGACCGAGGTTGAAGTTTATGTTGAGTGTGCGGACGCAACCAGGGATAAACTAGACACCCAAACGGGCGGAGATGGATATAGTCGGGTGGATGATTGTAGAGACGGGCATATGGAGTGGAGTTGGAGAGAGTGTGAGTGGGCATGCGATTTATGAGGTAGTTGGCAGTAGCAAGGGCATCAACCCAAAAGGAAACAGGTAAGGTGGAATCATGGAGGAGCGCAACAACTGTTTCTATTAGGTGACGGTGTTTGCGCTCAGCAACGCCATTTTGTTCAGGGGTATATGGACATGAAGTGTGATGAAGAGCCCCTAGATTTTGAAGAAAAACACCAAATGCATTGTTGACAAATTCTTTGCCATTGTCACTTCGAAAATTTTTGATTTTGGCATTAAATTGATTTTGAACCATTCGGTCAAAGTTTACAAAAATAGTATAAGCTTCGGATTTAAATTTCAGAGGATAAAGCCAAGTGAATTTACTGTAATCATCAACAAAACAGATATAATAACGAAAACCTTGAACAGAAGGAACTGAGGTTGGACCCCAAACATCAGAATGAATTAATTGAAATGGCGCAGTGGCCTTGTGTTCAGACAGTGAAAAAGGTAAACGACAAGATTTAGACACTGAACAGGACTCGCAATGTAATTTTTCTGAAAAATTAAAACCTAAGGAAGATAAAATGGATTTGGTGATGGCGGATGATGGGTGCCCAAGCCGGCGATGCCAGGTTGACGAGAGAATGGCTTGACTCACAACAGACGGAGACCTGGATGGAAGAGTGTATAGCCCATGCTCACAGCGGCTCGTGTACCGCACCCGGTTCGTGGTATTGTCCACTATCTGGAAATTGGTGTCATTAAAAATGAGGGTGCAGTTATTTTCTTTAGTAAAGCGATAAACAGATAAAAGATTGGATGTGAGGGAAGGGACGTGGTGAAGGGTTGAGAGATGAAATTTACCATTTGGGGTATAGACATACCCAGAGCCGGTGTTTGTGATGGGAAGGGATTGACCATTGCCTACTGTAATAGTTTCTGAGCCATGATACGGATGAGGAGCTTGAAGTTGTGAATAATCCGACGTCACATGGGTGTTAGCACCTGTGTCTAGATACCAATCGCCAGATTGAGCGTTTGTGGACGCATGCATCGCCCTTGATCCTCCGGACTGGCTATTTACATTCTGCGAGTCATCATAACGATACCAGCAATTAGCCGCAGAATGGCCCCGTTTAGCACAAATTTGGCACGTCGGAAGATCTCGTGTGGGCATCCGCTGGTTTCCTCGTCCCTGTCCGCGGCCTGACTGGAAGCCGTCCCTCGGTGGAGGCCCGCCTCTGCCTTGCTGCCCGGTGTTTCGACGGTCACCGCCGCCGCTGCCTCGCCCTTGGTTACGGCGATCGTCACCGCGACCCCTGGCCGAGCCTCCGCTGCCAGCCGAGTAAAGAGCCGTGACGCCAGGGGTGGAACTGGCTTCTCCGAGCAGTAATTTGTGTTCCATGTCTAGATTCAATTCTTCTGCATTAAGCCATCCAGACAGTTGATTCAGAGTGATTTCGACAGGCGAGAGGCGAATATGCTGTTTGAGAGAGGAATAGCCAGCCGGAAGACCACGTATCACGGCATTCACCACGTCTCGTTCAGGAATAATCTCGTTCACAGCATCTAGGTCAGACAGAATAGAGGCCACATCATCAAGGTATTGAGTCATCGTCTTCGTTCCCTTCCGAAGAGTATGCAATTTGTCACGCAACTGAAAAATATGAGCCGTGGACACAGAGTTGTACCTTGTGGCTAGTGCGTCCCAAAGTGAAGCCGATGTGAGAAAACCCCGGGCGTGTTTGTGCACAGAGGGGCTAATAACTGCGAGAAGACAGGCTCGGATCTGAGTGTCTACGATCATCCACGGAAGGTAGTCGGGATTTGGGAGCTTGACGCCGTCCTTCTCGGCTGTCTCGGGCTGCGGCTTCTCCGCACCGTCAATCCATCCGAGCAGCAAGTTGGCTGCGAGGGCGGTGCGGACGTTAAGTGCCCAGGCCGGGTAGTTGTTGTCAGATAATTTTTCGGGGATGAGATTGTGGAGATTCCTGAGCAGTAATTTTACTCCAGACGGTAATTTTGACAGAGGATCAATAACCTTGTCCATGGCGCCGACCTACGGCGGAGGAGGGAGGCCGTGCGGCGTGGTGTAGACGGTGGCGGCGGCGCACACACGTCGGAAAAGAGGAGAGATTAGGGTTTGGGCGGAAGAAGAAACCCTAGCTCTGATACCATGATACAGATTTAACAATAATTGATCTCATTAATATTGAAGGGGTTACAGCTGTATATATAGAGAACTGAAGAATAACTAATTACAGAATAACCCAGATGTATTTAATAATTATATATGTAGTCTATTATATATAGTATACATAAAATGAAACGTCAGGAATAGATTCTATAGTCAAGATTATCATCTCCAAGAATACATAAGATTTTATGTCTTGTAGTGGAATTTTTTGGGTATAAATAGAGGGTAAGTTGAAAGCCAATCTCATTGTACTCCGAAAAATCTTTGTTTGTTGGATAGTACAAGAAGATATGAAGTTCAATAACAACCTAATTATTCTGCTAGCACTTTTATGTGCTTCACTTTTTCTTGTTGATGAGACTAAAGGTAACTATACAATATTTAATTTTTTTTAAACATATGGATTACTTGTATTTCATAATTAGTGTATATAGTTCATGCAATGACAAGAAATATAATATAGAGTTCTACAAAAATATAGTTAAAAAAATATTTGAAGACTTTTAGAGTTAAACTTCTCAGTTTATCCTTAATGACTTACTAATATGATCATAAAAAATTCATGATACACATTTAATTTGCCACTAAGGATTTTTTTTTTTTTGTAAGCTATCTTTATTTTTTAGAATTTAGAAACAATAAATTTAATCTAAATTCACCTCTACATTTTTAATGTATATCAAAAGAATCAATAATTTTTTAAACGTTATATGCAGTAAAATATCGTCATATGTAATATATGTTGTATGCATTATTTGTAGCAGCAAATGAAGGCCAATTAAATGTTGAAAAACAAGGCCATGGAGGTGGCCATCATGGCGGCGGCGGTCACGGAGGTGGAGGTCATGGCGGTGGGGGCCATGGAGGTGGCGTCCATCATGGCGGTGGAGGCCACGGAGGTGGTGGTCACGGCGGCGGAGGCCACGGAGGTGGTCATCATGGAGGTGGAGTCCACGGAAAATGAAGTCAGTGTTCCGAAAATGAAGAACGTTATAAATTAAAGAACTTTAGGTTAAACTACTCCATTCAACCAGTTTTTATAATATAGTCCATAATAAAAATTACGTACGTTTTTAATTTGAAGTTGCATGTCAAGTTATGTGTACTGGAAATGATATATAGTAAATATGAATAAATATCAATGTTTTATATTCTCCATTCTAATGTCCGTTGATAATATTAGTGTTGATTATCTTTAAGGATTTAAGTCAGGTATATTGCTTGTGTTAAAGATTTTTACTGGGTTTTTTTTTTTTGAGAAATAAATTGTGTTTATTACCAAAGAGCCATGCAAGTACAAGAAAAGATAAGGTCTGGACAGCCCCAACCTTACCAGAAACAAACAGCCAACAAGGTCACATTTCAATCCTAGCTATGGGTAAAAATCTAAACTTCTTAAAGCACTAGCTAGTTTAGGCTGCAAACTCCCTCTAATATGGATCTCCTGGATGATGTTGCGTATAAGAACACCAATTGATCTTAATGTTTGTTGAAACACTCGAGTATTCCTCTCCTGCCATGAGGTAGAGTATGCACATTTGAAGAACAGGTGGTCACTACTATCAGTCCCTGAGTTGCACAAAACACACCTTGTGTCATCAACAATACCCCAAGTAGCTAGCTGTTCTCTGGTTTGCAATCTTTCGTGGAGTGCTAGATATAATAGAAACGTCCATTTAGGTG
This sequence comes from Capsicum pubescens, assembly GCA_030864215.1. Taxonomy (NCBI): domain Eukaryota; kingdom Viridiplantae; phylum Streptophyta; class Magnoliopsida; order Solanales; family Solanaceae; genus Capsicum; species Capsicum pubescens. The sequence goes on from CM061549.1 coordinate 295,303,058, forward strand.
GTGACGCATTATTGCAAACTAATCTTCTCCACTCTACCTTTTGGAACTCCCCTCGCATCTTTATAGAGAAGGATGACCAATTCATTAAATCCTCTTCAGTCCATCCTACCTTCTCATAGTACCTTTGTTCTTTAATTATCTTCCTTACCACCCAGGACGCCTGCTGTGGATGTATTCACATACTGTTCATAATACATATGCACCTAGGGTGTTCATGGGTCGATTTGGGTCGGTTATTGGTCAAAATCATAACCAAACCAACTTAGTCGGTTTTTTAATTTCTAAAACCAAACTAAACCAACACAAAAAAATAACCATCGGTTTAATTCGGTTCGATTCGATTTTTCGGTTTATAACTTTAGTTAATAATAAAAGTTGATATTTTTCTTTAAAAAATCCAATCCAACATATGAGATATCAACCGAGTGTTGTTCCTCAACCTTGAAACTAAGATGTCAATTTAGTGTTATACTTAGGCAAAGCCATGAACAGAGGCGGAGCCAGATTTTAAAGTCTGGGGGTTCGGAACACTATTCACTATTTTACTTCTCCCACATCCTGAAACATCGACGATGAATACTCTTGACTTCACCCACATATTTTTTAAGCCTTTCTATGCTTTTGTTCCAACTTCAAAAACCTTCCGTTGTGAAGGATTTACTCACTTTTTTTTCATATCCTTCGAGCTCATTTTTAAACAAGTAACAACATAAGCAAAATGATGCATCTTCTTTAATGCTAATATGCTATATTCTAACCATTGAGAATATGGAGGCTTAAACCATTCAGGATTAAAATGACAAAACACAAAATTTTCTACAAAATTATTCTACTGTCTTGCAAATTGCAATCACAAAATACGAAAACTATATGTTGCAATATAATTACAGATACAATTACTAAAGCACTTTAATCCAAAATCAAAAGAAAAATTAAAAATTTAATCACAATTTATCGATCGCGACTCATGAATTCCGATGCAAAACTATGAGACATTGAGACTAACAATTAGCATCTGCGAAAACTGAAAGTGAAATAAAATTTTGGTCTATGAAAATCACTGCACAAGTGCACATTACATACCTTGACAGAGCAGCAGAAGTTCGATTCTGGTCGTTGGATACGAAAATCCAAAGCACTTTAAAAAACCTCAAAGATTTTTGTTGGTCTTGTTTGAAGACTGAAGTATGGAGATCTTGTTTGAAGTCAAGAAAGAGAAAGCCAAATTTTTTTGTTAGCTAGCAAACACGTTTTTTTCTTTCTTTAATTATTAGTTTAAACTTTTTTTTTTGGGGGGTGGGGGTGGGGTTGTTGATAAACCTTTTGACTTTCTTTAATTATTATTAGTTTATATATATTTTATTTTTTTTAAATAGAAGTGTACCAATGGAAATGCAAATTAAATGGTTTTCGATGGGGTTCGAACACCCATCTCATGGGTGGAAGGCTCTCCGCCTACCACTGGATTAACAGACTATGTTTATCTATGGGGTCGGCCTTATATAATTATATACGTTGTCCAATATATATATAGGGTCTACGAAAAAACTAAGGGGTTCGGCCGAACCCCCGTACAACACACTAGCTCTGCCCCTGGCCATGAACAATACCATACAAACACTCCTACAAAAGTATTTAGAAACTACATATAAGAGAATGATATGATAAACCTCCCAAAAGGTAAACACAAATTTTTTGCTCAATAGAGACCAAAAAGAAAGTTCAAAACTAGTGATTAACTATAGTCTAATAAAACTCACCTATAAAATCTCATAGACAACAAAATAATTTTCACAATTAGTATTATTTGTCATTCAAAGTGCGAAAATCATATAGAATCTCATAACGCACCATAAACTAGATGGAGACATATGACTAAAAGTGTTATGACTAAAGTTAAATTCAAAATTAAAATTTAAAATATTAAAAATATTTATATTTTATTTATGAATAATATATAAATAATTTATATATGCATATGTATGTGTGGGTGTATACATATATGTACATATATATATATATATATATATATATATATATAATTTTTATCGGTTCGGTTTGGTTATTTTGTTAGTTATTTTAGAGTAAAACCAAAACCAAACCACATAAGTATCGGTTTTAAAAATTTAAAACCAAACCTAACCAAATATCGATTTTTTTAATCGATTTGGTTTGGTTCGCGATTCGATTTGATTTTTAACGAAACCATGAACACCCCTATATGCACCCACTGAATCCACATTCTGTCTTGTTTCTTACTCAAGCACCACAACAATTTACATACAACAGCTTTTTTCCATGTTGCAACATCTAGGAAATTCAAACTCCCCACAACTTTTGGCCAACACAAAGATTCACAGGCAATCAATGCTTTCCTGGAAGTATCAACACCCCCTGACCAGAGAAATTTTCTACAAATGGATTCTATACATTTAATCACCTTCTTTGGCATAACAAATATTTGAACCCAAAAAATTTGGATTGAAAAGAATACACTTTTAATTAATTGGACCCTACCTGCATATGAGAGAAATCTTGAAGTCCAGCTCTGAACTCTCCCCATAATCTTCTCTATTAGGCCCTGAAACTGAACAATAGATGTTTTTTTAGAACTCAATGGCACCCCCAGGTATCTTATAGGTAGTGTTCCTTGTTCAAAGCTCAATTCTCCCAGTTTTTCATCCTGGATATCTAGAGGCACTCCTCCACAATAAACTGAACTCTTATACACATTTGCTTTCAAGCCTGAAGCTTTTGAGAAAATGGTAAAGAGTTCAAACAACAATTTCACTGAAGTAGTATCTCCTCTGCTAAATAACAACAAATCATCAGCAATGCTTAATTGGACCACATTTCTCTCACACCTTGGGTGGAATTTAAATTTGGGTTCTTTTTTAGTTGCCTCATAAGCCTGGTGAAATACTCCATAGACAACACAAACAAGAAAGGTGACAGAGGGTCACCCTGCCTCAGACCCTTTTTTGCATTAAAGGGTTCACTAGGGTACCCATTAATCAAAATAGAATAGGACACAGTCTTCACACACTGCATGATCCAGTGCCTAAACTGTCCAGGGAGCTGCTGTAAACACTCAAGCGCTTGCTCCAAATAGGCTTTCCTCATGTCAACTTTCAACATATATACACCTTGGGGAGATACTTCTCCTACCATATCCTTTAACCAATTCGTGGCTAAGAATAATGTTGTCATTTATCAACCTCCTGGGGACAAAAGCTGACTGGTTCTTATCCACTAAATAATCCATCACTTGTTGCAATCTACTTGTTAACACTTTTGAAATGAGTTTATAGAGCAGTGTACAATATGATATTGGTCTATATTGAGTAATTCTGTCAGGATTTGGAATTTTTTGAATCAAAGTGACAGTAGTGCAATTGATAGCCTTGTACGTGACTCCTGTACGAAAGAACTCCTGCACAGCTTCTATGTCTTCTCCAATTATTGGCCATACTTTTTTGAAGAACACTGCATTAAATCCCTTTTAAAGCATCTGCAATCTCCTCTCTAGAAACAGGTTTTACTAGTTGCAGCTGTTGATCTCTATTAAGTACAGTCCCATCACTCATTACTGGTGGATTGTGTTGGGTTATTGGGTCTTTTTCCCTTCCTATGTGGATAAATGAAGCCCAATTTGGACCAACCCATTTTTGCCTATAGGCCCATTACTATGGGCATGTATATTGATCATTTTAGGTCTTATTCAATATCACAAAAAGAGAGTTTTCAGTAGCCAAAGAGAGAAAAACAAAGCTCATTTTCGCACCTAAATTTCAGCCACAGCTGTCAACTTCAAATTGCGATTCCCGCTTCGTTTCTTGTCCGATTAAGCTGATTTTTGTAATGCTTGTTCCTCTCAACTCAATCTTTGATTAGGAACTGACGGAGATTGATTTGTTGGTCTGTAGCTCCTGTTCTTCATTCCGAACAGTAACTGCATTTTTTGTGCTTTCTTATTTCTCTAGTGTTTGATGCTGTGGTTTATGTATTGTTTCTTGTTTTTTGGAACTTGTTTTGTGGCCATTTTGGAGGACAATATTGTAACTCTTTGGTGATTATAGTGGAGGTTTTGGTCCCGTGGTTTTTTACTCTTCACACTGAAGAGGTTTCCACGTAAATCTTGTGTCTCGTATGATTTCCTTTATTCTTATCTTGTTTCATTTGGTTGATTTGTTTGCTGTATATTACTTTATTTTTCTTGGGTTTATTTGTCTCCTCTTGATTCAAGTTGAAAGGGAAAGTTTAGTCTTGGATATTTTCCGCTGCTACCCTGTCGGACTCTTTGATTGTGTGCCGGTCTTTCCTAACAGATTGATCATTGACATGCACAGGACCCTAATAAGCTTTTATAGTACCCAATAACCTCATCTGCTATTTGTGTTGGTGGAATAAGCATCATTCTTGCAGAATTTTTTAACATGTTTATAATCATAATAATTAAATGATTTGATAATGTTAAAATTTATTATAGATTGATGATGGGAAAAATTAAGCTCAAATTAGTCAATTTTAATACTTCTTGGAAGAGACCTAATTATAAGAGCATCAAAAATATTATCTAAGCTTATTAATTAAGTCAAATTCTTACGCTGATTAATTCATCATTAGATCGACGAGAATATTGACAGATGATGAAAGAAAAATAGCAAAGTATACAATATGATCTGGTCCAAACTTTATGGAAATAATTCTTAAAAGTATAACTCCCAAAGAAGGATAACTTCATTTTTTTTTTTCCAAAAGAAGATCAACATCAATTTTTTGATTTTTTCTATAATGATGTTGTTTATCTGCATACTTTTTTGCTTCTATATATATAACAAGATATTGTTATAAATAATACATAGTATAACATGATAACATAAAATCAGTTTAAAAAAATGATCGTTATAGAAAATATTATTATTTAGAATAATTTTACAAGGAGGTCTGATTGTACAATCACTACGAAGAAGCTTCAAGCTCATATCGGGTGGGGGACGACAATTGAACTCTGTCAGATTGAATCTCCATTTTTGGTAGAGACTAGAGAGGTTGAGTATAAATCAATTGATAGTAGGTGTTGTGGTTTATGTATTGTTTCTTGTTGTTTGGAACTTGTTTTGTGGCCATTTTGTAACTCTTTGGTGATTATAGTGGAGGTTTTGGTCCCGTGGTTTTTTACTCTTCACACTGAAGAGTTTTCCACGTAAATCTTGTGTCTCATGTGATTGCCTTTATTCTTATCTTGTTTCATTTGGTTGATTTGTTTGTTGTATATTACTCTATTTTTCTTGGATTTATTTGTCTCCTCTTGGTTCAAGTTGAGAGGGTCAACTATGGCAGTGACTGAGGGGACTTGTTCTGTGATAAACAAATGACTTCAAACCTCAGGGCATCCAAAAGAGGTGAACCTGAGAAGAGCAGTAAGAGTAAGCGTTCAAGTACTAGTGCTATGACCTTAAAAGTGGAAGATCCTCCGCTGGTTCGAATCACCCTGAATGAAGAGTGGGACAAGATGTAAAACATATCATAAATGTTGAATTCTAAGAAAGAGGGGGGCCCCTTCCCACGTATGCGCCTTTATTTATATTCTTTCTATTTTACAATTACCAATGGAGAATCTTTCTAAAAAATCTCTCTGGCAAAACGCAATTCGTCGAGGAAAGGGAAAGTTTAGTCTTGGGTATTTTCCGCTGCTACCCTGTCGGGCTCTTTGATTGTGTGTCGATCTTTCCTAACAGATTGATCATTGACATTTGTTCTGCACAGGACCCTAATAAGCTTTTATTGTACCCAATAACCTGATCTGCTATTTGTGTTAGTTGAGTAAGCATCATTCTTCCAGAATTTTTTAACATATTTATAATCATAATAATTAAATGATCTGGTCCAAACTTTAGGGAGATAATTCATAAAAGTATAACTCCCAAAGAAGGATAACATCAATTTTTTTTTTTCCAAAAGAAGATTAACATCAATTTTTTTATTTTTTCTATAATAATGTTGTTTATATGCATACTTTTTTGCTTCTATATATATAACAAGATATTGTTATAAATAATACATTGTATAACATGATAACATAAAATCAGTTTAAAAAAAAATGGTCGTTATAGAAAATATTATTATTTAGAATAATTTTATAAGGAGGTCTGATTGTACAATCACTACGAAGAAGCTTCAAGCTATTAGCTTCAAGCTCATATTGGGTGGGGGACGACAATTGAACTCAGTCAGATTAAATCTCCATTTTTGGTAGAGACTAGAGAGTTTGAGTATAAATCAATTGATAGTAGGAATGATTTCTCGCAACGAACTTTCACTTCCTTCGTCTACCGCTCGTAAATACTTCGGGCAATCTCTTCGAAGCTCCGATTAACCTTGCGACGTTTCGGTGATCAAGTTTGTGCCATATAGAAACTTCTTGTGCGAAAGCCTTTGTTAGAGTTGCCCTTCTCTTTTCATCGCTCAGATCAAGTATTTTAACCACAACTTGTTTTCCGTCATAGACACCTTTGTAAACTGATCCGTAAGCCCCTTTAGCAATAAACTTGCTGATTTTAAGCTTCTTGGGATCCAACTCCCATTCTTCGACGACCTTCGTGACTTCAGCCTTTGAGCACTCTTCAAATCCTTTTTTATTATTTTCGCCAAAAATTCGAGCCAAATGCTTATCAAGCTGCTCGTCCATTCTTCTCAAATCTATCTCGGCTTTAATTTGATTTTTCGCCATAACAACATACAATTGATTGATCCAAAACCTAGACCTCACTCACTCACACGTAGTAGTAAGTAATATATATCTATAAGCCTTTGTTGAAATATTTATAGGTGTACATGGAAAGCAAAACCTAAAGTGGAAAGGATTCAGAAAAGGGGAAAGAGGCGTACAATGTTTTTTTTTTTTTTCTTTTCAATTATTGGATTATCATTTCAAAGTAGGATGAGGAAACAAAAGGAATTTGGTATTTATTTAATTCACGTCTAGTTAGCATTTATTTTTCCTAATTCATATTAGAGTAGATTTTGTTTGTCCTAATTAATTTAATTTGGTAACTTATTTAATTCCATTATGCAAAATCCGTTTTCTCATACTAGAAATAGCAAGTTTTATACAGACTAACTAGGGAAAAATTGGTAAAAGAATACATTTCCAAAACTATTGTCATATACCCATTAATTTTTTTTTTAATTTAATTTTAGGGTTAGGGTGTAAAAATGGGGAAAAGTTGAAAAAAATAGGGCTCATACGTGGGCCAAGGGACCATTTCATCATTTTTCCAACTTTGCAAATTTAATATAATACACATAACAATCTCTACTTATTTCAATATAAAAAAAAAACTCTCTCTCCTCTTCAATTCTCTCCCAATTCCCGCTTTCGAGAACCCTGCTCCCAAAAACGCCATTTTCGTTGCTTCTTCTCCAGCTGCTAAGGGCTCGTTGTTTCTTCGTAAGGTTAGTTAAAATCAAGTTTCAATCATTTCTAGATCCATTTAAACGGGTTTCTTTGCGAATCGATTCGTAGTGATGTAGAAAATTTAATTTTTTTCGAATTTGGTTGATTAAGTAGTTAAAAAATGAGAATTTTATAGGTAATGAGTTTGATTTTGAAGCAATGGTTGAGGTTTTATGCGGCATTTTTGACAGATTTTTTCGTCGATCACGGTGTTGAATTTTGAAACTTTTGTTTAGGAGTTTTGGTTTAGTTCTGATTTTTTCTTAGTAATGAAGTGTTGAATGGTGGGATAATTGTTATTTGAAGAGTTATTTTGGCATTTTGATTCGAACAGTGACTTGTTTCTGTCTGTAAACCCGTGGTCTATCCGTAGACCCGTGGTATATGAAATGAGAATGCCCTAGATTGAAATCAATTTTTAGACGGATGAAAATCTTTTAAAATATGATTGCTGAAATAGTAAAAATTGAAAGATTAATAGCTAATTAGTTTGATTAGGTGCACTAATTTGATTTTTAGCAATTGTTGTGTTTTGATACTGCATGTTGGATTTTGGTTCAATTATTGTATGTTTGTGTAGTAAACTATTTAATGGTGGGGTATTTTTTATTTTTTTATTTTTTTGTGTGTGTGTGGTGGGGGGAGGGGGGGGGGTTCATTTGAGCATTGAGTTATTTCCGTTGACAGTCTTGTGGTCTATGAACTAAAAATGAGATATTTGTTCTGCAAGTGTAGATTGTGTTGAAAATGGCTAAAAACGAAAATTTATGAAAGTTAGGGTACTATTTGTTGTGCAGCTTTCAAAAAGGCATGTGTTGAATTCTTTATGAACTGTTGAGCTTGGGTACTGTTTCTCAACACTCATCGAACCACATCGAAGTTGCAGAATTTGTTGATACCTTGTGTCTTAGATTTACGAGCTCCAGTACTGTGATTTATAATAGTATATAATCTGAGAATTTAACCCTCAATCAATCAAAACTTTAAATTTTCATATTATATTTTTCATGAATTCTTACTTGCTTTAACTTTAAAACTTTCCTTGAAGGGACAGACACAAAGATGAACTCACGTTTTGAAGTTAAAGGATTTTTACTTCCTACGGTAATCTTAGATTAATATATATTTCCTTTGTTAAATATTAATCACTGTATTTCGCTTTCCGACAATCAATTTAGGTGAACATTGACTAGTATTTTAGATTATATTCTCTCGTCAAATTGACATGCAAAAGGCTTCAGCTTGGAGTATTTATCATTTAGTTTTTTGAACACTAAATTTTAAATATAAAATATTGAGTTAATCTAATTTAACATTACTTTGAGAATTATTTAAATCGACTTTAAAAAAGGAAAACATGATAGCTAATTTAAGACAATTAAAGTAACAATAACTGGATCCACAATAATTGTCATCCTAACTTAGCTTAGTACGTTAAAAATGTTTAAAAAGAAGTAAAAAGACACTTTTATTATATGCATGGACTCCATAAATTATATATATTGATACCAATGCTTTGATTCTTTCCTTATTTGGTTTTCTGTTCTTGTTTTACTCGTGCTTAATTGAAAATATTACTAAAAATAAGAATTACCATTTTTTAGATTAAAAAAACACTTGAAGATTTAGAAAAAATCAAATCCAAGAATAGAGTGGACAAAGAAAAAGATAATTTATAATGAAATATAAGAAAATAATAACATATGTTACGAGACAGCAAGTAATCGTATATTTTATTTTAACGCCTTTATATTGATATAATTAAAATATGGTAATTCTTATTTTTAGTATAATGTTTACATTAGGCACCGGTAAAATAAGGAAAAAAACTAAGAAATTGGTGTCTATATAAGCAATGGAGTATTACATTATATGCATATAACAAATTGAGTTAGGCTTCTTCAATATTAACCTGAGTTCTCTTTCACCTTGAGTTGATTAGTTATTTACTTTTTTTTTTCTTAAGACTTACAGTCTTACAGTAATGTTGCTCTTCTAATTTGTTCATTAATTCCTCACCTTTTCATCTACGTCCGTTTACAATTATAACTCTCCTTTTTGACTTATTGTTCTCTTACATTGAATATATTTTCTACATTAATGTAGTTTCAAAAGAGGGTGTTATTTTATAATCGTAAGGAAAGAATAATTTTTACAATGTTCAATATTTTGATTTATATTTTCATTAACTTTGTTACTTCTTCATTCAACAGTGGTTCATTCTAGTTTGATACTATACTATAAACGCGAGAATGTCATCCTCAAAAACCAAAGCAATTGACAAGAATTTGGAGAAGTTGGTAGATACGAGAGAACAAATACGTAAACAAGAAATCAACCTTCGAAATTCTAATGTGCAGCAAGAAAGTGTGACAGATAGATATGAGGCTACACGTGATCTTTGGAAGTTAAAGGACAAAGAAGACAAGCAGGAAGACCAATTGGAGAAAAAAGGAATTACTAAAAGAATGATATAACCTATTTATTTATTTATTTATTTATTTATTTATTTATTTATTTATTATCTTTTAGTTATCAATAAAACGTTTAGATGCTGCTAATTAAGTTCAAGGATATGTTTAAGTTGTAGGATTTTCGAGATTTGTTACTAGCTAGGAGTTTAAGTTTTATATATATTTACGTCATTGCCTTTTATTTTGTTGTTCTATATTTATTATTTATGATTTTTTGATCGCAATACTTGATTTGAGCAACAAAAAGAGAGAGTTATATTAACTAAGTCTTTCACGTAAAAAGTTTCTATATGACACAATGTACATTACCCAAATATTACAAAGCTAATCAGAGTCTACAATAGTATCATTATTAGTAACAAATTCACAAAACAATACAAAACACCTCAAGCTTAATAATCACACTCTTTAGGTAGAAATTTAGAAATATCTTCATACATCAAACCAAAATAAAAAAATCCATAAAGCTCTCTAAGAACAAGTATGTCATGTATTTATTAATAGTTATATAACTCTAGTCTCTTGGCGATGAACTCCTTCGTGGGAAAATCTAATATTATCTATAATATATAAGGTTCAATATTTTGATAAATGTATATATAAAAAATGATGATGATTCTTCAATGAAAATTCTAATGGGAATGTTTGGGATTGTTGGAATAGAAGGCATTGGAGGCCATGACAATTTTGGTATAGTAGTGGGATTTGCTGCCAAAAAGGCCATTTTGAAAACTATTTTGTCAAATAGACACAAATTTTTAAAAATTTGTCATAAACCCACTTTAATCCACATCATCACTAATTTTTCCAACTCAACAAATTCACCCACAAGTTTTATAATAATTCACTTTAACCCAATATTTTCAACTTAATAAATTCACTCACATGTTTCTAATAATTCTCTTCAACCCACTCCATCATCCACCATTATATATAAAATATATTGGGTTTTCAAAAATAATTAAAAATATCCAATAGCTTAAAATAGAAGATTCCATTCTCCTCCGATTCCGATTACTTTTTCGATGTTATTTTCCAGCGATCAACTCTAAATCAGTCCACAAAGATCATAAGCTTGTTTGTTGCATCCATTGTTACCCCATTTATTTGTTATCTTCTCAAACACACTTTTCACCATTGTTAAAAAGTTTTAAATCACTCACATTTCTCAAAACCACTTTAGAAAGTACATTACAGCAGCTTAGGCGACTCTAAGTTCATTTCTCTATTCCATAAACCCAACGACCGTTGATTTGAAGCAATATTTGCAATTTTAAGATTTTCGTACGGATACCTTCCCAGTCATCGACTACTCATCGTCAGTCATCGACCGTGCATATATTCCAATCTAGACCATAGGCATAATCGACCATCTACCAAAGCATAATTCTAGGATATCTATTGCAGGATTTGTTATGATTTCTGGTGATTTCATGGGAGAATGGGTGGAGACTCCCAAATGTTGGAAATAGAGCTCTTTTACCTAGGTGACACTGTCCATTCCTATTTAATTTTATATATACACAATATAAATATATGTCCTTGTTTAAAACAATCCATTTTCAATTACTTAATGTTCAAATTTGAAACATCTCAAAATGTAAAATAAGTACTTCAATTTATCTCCCTTTTACAATAATCAAACTAATTCTTTATTAGTTGATAAATGATAAATGAAAAATGAAAATGATTTATCAAATTTCCAATTAAATTTTATATATCCACAAAATAAATATGTCTTATCTAAATAATCCATTCCCAATTACTTAATGTTCGAATTTGAAACATCTCAAAATGTAAAATAAGTACTTCAATTTATCTTTTTTTTTTTTTTTTACAATAATCAACCTAATCCTTTATTAATTGATAAATGATAAATGAAAAATGATTTACTGAATTTCCAATTTAATTTTATACATACACAAAATAAATATATCTCCTTAACTAAATAATCCATTTACAATTACTTAATGTCCAAATTTGAACATTCCAAAGTGTAAAAATAAGTACTCCAATTTATCTTCATTTTACAGTAATCAAACTAATTCTTCATTAGTTGTTAAATAATAAATGATTTATCGAATTTTGAATTTAATTTTTTTCATACACAAAATAAATATGGACTTATCTAAATAATTCATTCCCAATTACTTAATGTCCAAATTTGAAGCACCTCAAAATGTAAAAATAAGTATTCCAATTTATCTCCTTTTTATAGTCAAACTAATCTTTTATTAGTTGATAAATAATAAATGATTTATTGAATTTTCAATATAATTTTATTTATACACCAAATAAACATGCCCTTATCTAAATATCCATTCTCATTTCCCATTACTTAATATCCAATATTAACAATCTCAAAATGTAAAAATGAGTATTCCAGTTTATCTCCTTTTTATAGTCAAACTAATCTTTTATTAGTTGATAAATGATTTATTGAATTTCCAATTTAATTTTATTTATACAACAAATAAATATGCCCTTATCTAAATAATCCATTCTCATTTCCCAATTACTTAATGTCCAAAATTGACCATCTCAAAATGTTGTTATGAGTATTCCAAAATAGACCCTTGAAAAATTTATTCAATTTCCAATTTAATCTTGTATATATATATTTCAAAAAGAATTATTTCAAAATGTAGAATAGCTTATACTGATATTAGTTATTTGATCTTTTCTTCCAAGAATCCTTATTATCTCGATACCTTTTCTTTTGGCCCTTTACAAAAATATTGTTGAATTCACGTAGCTCTGCAAGCACTTCTATATCCGACAAAGGAAATTGTAGTGTTATTTTTATTTCATGTTTCCTAATCAAATGAGTCATTAGTACTAAATAATTACATGAAGTAGTAGTAGAAATAAAATGGGTTAGAGTAAAAGTATAATTAATAATGTTCGTTTAATAGAATACACCTCTAATTATCAATATCTTATGAGGTGTGCTAGTTTAACATAAACTAGTAAAATGAAACAACGGAAATACAAAATAAACCCTTTATAAAGATTAAAAAATTCCAATTTTGTCCATATCGACCCAAAATCATCCATAAAACTAAAAAAATCAATATTTTTCCAATTTTGTCGCTTTTTCACCTCTAATTATTATTATTTTTCGGAACGTGCTAGGTTAATAGAACCAAATAAAATAAAACAATAGAAATACAAAATAAACCCTTTACAGAAATCAACAAATTTTCAATTTTATCCATATTCAAAATCACTCATAAAACAAAAAACTATTTATTTATAAATTTTGCCCATATCCAAAATCATCCATGAAACAAAAAAAATTTAAGAAATTTCCAATTTTGCCCATATGCAAAATCATCCATGACCAAAGAATTCAAAAATTTCCAATTGTGTCCTTTTCCCCACCTTTTCAAACAAACGCCTTTATATATGCCACCTTTTCATTATTTTCATTTCATTCTTTACTACAACAAAACAACAAAACAACAAACAAACTCTTTACAACAAAAATAAACAAACAATAATCATGAATCCGCAGTTCAAACATTATTTGAATTTATCTAAAAGCTTTCTTGTTCTACGAAAGTTTCAAGAATGTCGTCAATACGCCATTAGAGCCAGAGAAATCAATCCAAATCACTCTGAGGTACTAGAAATAATCCCGATCACTTATGCTCCCTGAGAGCATTAACGGACAACCGAATTACTATGCTATCCTTAACGTTCCAAAATACAGTGATGATCAACAAGTTATGTTGAACAATTTTAAGAGTTTGATGGAGTTGTTGAGATCGAATACGAGATATTATTGTCGTTTGGCTAATGAGGCTTTTATGCTTGTAATGAGAGCTTACGGAGTTCTAGCGAATCCGAGTGATAAGTTTCGGTTTGATGATAAGTTGAGGAATGGGGTAAATGATGGGAGGTCTGTGAGTATGAACCCGATAGGTGGTGAGGGTACGTTGGAAAGTGCAAGCTTTTTCGACTTGTCAGAGATGTCCGGGTTTGGAGATGGGTTGAATACTATGGAAATAGGAGGGAACTTTTTGAACCAGACGCAGATGGACCATTCTAATGATGGGTTACTTCAGAGCATGTTGAACCTGACCCGTTTAAACGATTGGTTGCTTGAGAGCATGTTGAACCCGACCCGTTCAAATGATGGATTGCTTGAGAGCATGCTGAACTCGACCTGTTCAAATGACGGGTTGCTTGAAAGCATGTTGAACCCGACCAGAATGACCTATTTGGATGATGGTGTGGGAGGTCTTCAAACCCGACTACGATCCAGACCCGTTTGGATGATGGGGCAGGGAGCTCTTCTAACCCGACTCCGATCCAGACACGTTTGGAGAACTTTTCAAACCCAACCCAGGTGATCCGTTTGGCTGATAGGGGTTGGACCTTATCAAGTAGGACCCCGATGAGCAGTTTGGGAGATGGTGGTGCGAGCACTTGTGAAACAATTCCTATCGTGGCCATGAAAAAAGGCAGGAACTTTTTGAACCAGATGGAGAAGATCCGTGTTATGGCATGATAAGTTTTGATGATAGATAGATGAATGAGACATGTTGTGCAAAGCTGGTCCATACAAGTGAAATTGCTTCGAACATATGGAGTGCATATTATTACATCAAGATGTCAACACATGGATAAGAAAAGGATGTTCACACGGCTATATGAAGATAATTGGAGCAGTTAGAGTTTGAGTATATCAAGAAGTCTACAAGGCAGAAGGATAAAGCAAAAGAGTCCTAATCAATTTAGAAGAAGGTGAGATGGTTACAAAAAAGAGTGAGTTACTTGAAAGAGTCCTACAGAAGATACAAGTAAAGAAGAAAAAGGACTGCATCTGAGGGAGCATATATAGATGACAAGATGCATTCAAATAATTCACTCATGCACAGATAAGAAAATCAACAATCAGCAAAATCGTTCACCAACTTGAAGAAGAACCTAGTTCTTACTTAGTATGTTTTAGACTGCTTGTAATAGGAAAGTTCTTGAGTTGTAATGAGTAAATTGTTCTAGTCTCAGTATTCTATAAACTGAGTTAGGAATCACGTCTTCAATCTAGGGAACTCGAAGACTTGGGAACACTTATCTTAGGAAGATTTGTGTTTTTGTAGTAATAGGAGTTAGAAGTTTTAATTCCTTGTTTACATGAAGTCTTGTAATTGTGTTGATTGTTGAGGCTCAAAGTTATAGTGAATATTGGGGTTAAATCCTGTAGAGGTACAGGTCGTGGTTCTTTTACACCTTTTTGAGCCGGGTATTTTCCACATAAAAATTATTGTGTTCAGTTTTTACTTTTGTGAACCACATATACTTACTTGTTCCACAGATAGGAAATCAGTAGGGATCATACTTTAACAAGTGGTATTAGAGCCGGTTATCTTAAATAAGGTTTGCACCTAAGATCAGATCATTATGATGAATTCCGCACCTCCTACTGGTCACAATGAAGGTCAATCCACTACTAGACCCCCACTCTTTGATGGTACTCATTTCATCTGGTGGAAAGCCAGGATGGAGATGTTTATTCAAGGAGAAGACTATGAATTATGGGATAGGATTACTGAAGGTCCTACTATCCCTATGAAGACAAAAAATGGTGTGCAAGTCAAGAAAATGAGGAGTGAGTTTACTGTTGATGATCTTTTGGCTTTAAAGAAAAATGCTAAGGCAAAGAATATCCTAGTCTGTGGTCAGGGACCTGCTGAATACAATAGAATATCTACATGTACCACTGCTAAGAAAATATGGGATGCCTTAGTAAATGCCCATGAAGGTACCTCTCAGGTAAGGAAATTCAGGATCTCTCTCATTTTTACTAAATATGAAGCGTTTAAGATGAAGGAAAATGAATCCTTGCATGATATGATGACAAGAATTACTACTCTAACAAATGATTTAACCTCCTTGGGAAAAGTCATCAGTGAAGAAGAACAAGTAGAGAAGGTTCTGAGGGTGCTACCAAAGTCAAAATGGAATGTTAAAGTCACTGCAATCAGGGAAGCAAATAAGGATCTCACAGGTATGACTTTAGATGAACTAGTAGGAAATTTAAGAACCTATGAAATGGAAGTTGATGGCATTAAGCAATAGAAGGATTCTGAAAAAATCTTGGCCTTGAAGGCTTCTGATAGTGATGAAGAGATTGAACTGGATAAGGAACAAATTGCCTTCATAACAAAAAACTTCAGCAAGTTTTTTAAGAAGAAGAAGGGAACAGGTAGCAAGAAGCGTTCCAATGACAACCCAAATGGATGTTACAAGTGTGGAAAGACTGATCATCAGATCAAAAAATGTCCTCTCTGGGAAATAGAATAGAGGAAGGAAAGAGTTGAAAAAGAACAAAAGGCCAGGAGGAAGGAAAAAGAAGAACATGCCATGATAGCTGCATGGGGATCTGACTCTGATAATGATGATGATGGAGTTGATGAGACAACATTTATGGATTTTGGAGACTCATACATTGAGGAAGAAGATGATGCTTCTGAGGTAAGTTTACTTGAACTAAAAGAAAAACTGCATCTTTTTTCTAAAACTAAACTTGTTTCCTTAATGGGTGATTTAATTGAAAATTTCCAAGAATTAACTTCTGATAGGGTTGAATTGTTCAACAGTCTTGGAAGTCTTAAATTTGATTTCATTGACTTGAAAGTTTGCAAGCAAAATGTTAACAAAGAAAATTGCACTCTCAAGGAACAAATTACACTGCTTGAGTCCTCAAATAATGATCTTAAGTCTGAAATCCTTAAACTGACTCTCACTGACCATGGAAAAAAGGCCATAAGTAAAGAACAAGAAAATGCTGAACATGAGTTAACTAAGTACAAACAAGAATGCTATGACTTGACTGAAAAGATGGATAAGATGAGTCAAGAGATAGCAAGATTAAAATTGGATCTAGAATTGTCAAACAGATGAACAAATTCTTCAAGAATTGTTCATCCGCTTGGTAAAAGAAATCACAATGAAAAAGCAGGCTTGGGTTTTTATAAAAAAGCTGATAATCTTCAAGACTTATGATATATTTGTGGAAATCTTGGACATCCTGCTACTGAATGTCCTATGACTGCTAAAAGCAGATATCGAAGTCTGAACCTGGCAACCAAACTTTCTTAGACCAAGAAAACAAGAACTAAAATTAGTCTGAGAAATAAGTCAGTCTACTTGGTTCCTGCTTGGACTAGAAGGAATTTAATTCATCCTTTTACTAACAAAACAGGACCCAAGCTTGTCTGGGTTCCTAAGTCTAACCATTGATTTCTTGTGCAGAAGAAGGTGAAAGGAAATAAAAGGCACTGGTACCTAGATAGTGATAAGAAAAAGTTCGTTTCACTCTCCAAAATAGATGGTGGAGGATTCTCTTTTGGAAATGGAAAAAGAGGAATCATAACTGGAGTTGGAAAAATTGGTTCATTTGAGTCAAAAGCTTTGGAGGATGTTTATCTTGTGGAAGGACTGAAGCATAACCTGCTAAGCATTTCACAATTGTGTGACAAAGGTAATAAAGTAATTTTCACTGTTGCAGGTGTTAAAGTCAAAAGGATGGACACCAAAGAAATTGTGCTTACTGCAAGGAGATACAAGAATGAATACAAAGCAGACATAATGGAAATACCAGGACCTGAGTTGACTTGTCTAAGTGCAATAGAAACTGATCCCCTCTTTTGGCACAGAAGACTTGGACATGCAAGTCTGAAACAACTGAACATACTTTCCTTCAAAGACATGGTATTAGGACTACCCAAGACCAAGTTTAAGGAAGAAAATTTATGTAGTGCATGTGTGAGGGGGAAGTAGGTTAAATCCTCTTTCAAGACAAAGAACCATGTTAGTACTACTAAATGTCTTGACCTGGTTCATATGGACTTGTGTGGACCAATGAGACAACAAAGCAGAGGTAGAAAAAGGTATATTTTTGTAATTGTTGATGATTATTTCAAGTTCACCTGGACTTTGTTTCTAGCTTCTAAAGAAGATGCCTTTGATGTCTTTGAAATCTTCATTAAGAAAATAGAAAAGAAACTGGGCACTTCATTAGTTTCCATAAGGTCTGACCATGGAACAAAATTTGAGAATGCAAAATTCTTAGATTTTTGTTCATCAAATGGAATAGATCATAACTTCTCATCTCCTAGAACTCCACAACAAAATGGAGTGGTGGAAAGGAAAAACAGAACCTTGGATGATATGGCAAGAACAATGATGCTTGCAACAAATGTTGCCAAAAACCTATGGGCTGAGGCAATAAGTACTGCAGCATATATCACAAATAGATGCATAATCAGACCCTTGTTAGAAAAGACTCCCTATGAATTACTAAAAGGTAGAAAGACTAACATTTCTCACTTTAGAAATTTTTATTGCAAATGTTTCATACATAATAATGGTAAGGATAATTTGAGAAAATTTGATGCCAAAAGTGATAAGGGAATATTTTTAGGTTATTCACTTCTTAGTAAGTCTTACAGAGTTTTAAACAACAGAACTAACTGTGTTGAAGAAAGAATGCATGTGATTTTTGATGATTTTTATGTTAAGACTAACCTGCAGGAAGAAAGCGACACTGAGGAACCGGTTACACAATATGTTCCATCGATTGAAACAGTCAAACTTGGGGGCACTTTCACAGGGGGAACTGAAGATGAAGGCACATTGTTAGGGGGAACTGAGCCATCAACTGCTTCACATCAGAACATTAGCAGTGATTCAAGCAGCTCACTAGGCTTGATCCCAAAAGGATAAAAGTATCAAGGTTCACACCCCATTAAGAATGTACTTATTGATCTCACTTCTGGAATCACCACAAGATCTGGATTGAGAAGTATGTGTACATTCAAGGCATTCCTATCAGAAATAGAGCCAAAAAAAGTAAGTGAGGCATTGCTTGGATCATAGCTATGCAGGATGAATTGAATCAGTTTGAGAGAAGCAAAGTATGATATTTAGTTCCTCTTCCAAAAGATAGATCAGTCATTGGGACTAAATGGGTGTACAGAAATAAAGTTGATGAGCATGGAACAGTCACAAGAAACAAGACAAGACTGGTGGTTCAAGGATACAACCAAGAAGAAGGAATTGACTTTGATGAGACTTTTGCTCCTGTAGAAAGACTTGAAGCCATAAGATTTCTGGTTGCTTTTTCCTCTTACATGGAGTTTATTTTGTACCAGATGGATGTGAAGAGTGCATTCCTAAATGGCATTCTCAAAGAAGAGGTTTATGTGAAGCAACCTCCAGGATTTGAAAGTAGAGAGTTTCCAGATCATGTGTACAAGCTGGATAAGGCTTTGTATGGGTTGAAACAAGCACCAAAGGCCTGGTATGAGAGATGATCAAAGTTTCTGCTGGAGCATGGACACACCAGAGGTAAAATTGACAATATCCTTTTCTTAAAAACTAATGGAAATGATTTGTTAGTTGTGAAGGTGTATGTGGATGACATTATTTTTGGGTCAACCAACATGAATATGACTCATGAATTTGCTAAAATCATGAGTTGTGAGTTTGAAATGAGCATGATGAGGGAGTTGAATTACTTCCTGTGTCTTCAAATAAAATAGTCAGCATCAGGAACAATGATCCATCCACAAAAGTATGTCAAAGAGCTTCTCAAGAAATAGAAAACTAAAGAAATAAGTACTCCTATTGCCACTTCCACAAAACTTGATTTGGATGAAACAGGTTCTGATGTAGAACAAAAACTGTATAGAGGTATGAGAGGGTCCTTATTGTATCTCACAGCAAGTAGACCTGACATTGTGTTTAGTGTAGGACTGTGTGCAAGGTTTCAAGATAATCCAAAAAAATCTCATCTGAAGTCTGTAAAAAGAATCTTCAGATATTTGAAAGGAACTAGTGATCTTGGGTTGTGGTATCCTAAAGGTAGTAAATTTAATTTGATAGGATACTCTGATGCTGATTATGCAGGATATTTGATGGAAAGGAAATGCACTACAGGTATGGAAAACTTCTTAGGATCATGTTTGATTACCTGGTCCACAAAGAAGCAAACTTCAGTAGCTATGTCTACTGCTGAGGCTGAATATGTTATTGCTGGGTCATGCTGTGCTCAATTGTTATGGATCAAACAACAACTTCTGGATGTTGGGGTAGATGTAGGTTGTGTTCCCATCTTTTGTGATAACACAAGTTCTATAAACATAGCCAAAAATCCTGTCCAACATAAAAGAACTATGCATATTGATATCCGTTATCACTTTCTTCGAGACAATGTTGAAAAAAGAAATATATCAATTATGTTTTGTTCTACTGAGGAACAAATTGCTGACATATTCATTAAGTCTTTGAGTAGGGAACACTTTGAAAAAATTAGGTTAGCATTGGGGACGATTAAAATAGTATAATCTCCTTCAATGATTGACTAGAATATGCAATGCCTGAGTGATTGTTGATTAATTCAGTCTTACACATTTAGTTGTGTGTCCTAATTCCAAGATTTAAAATAATGTGATATATCTATGTGTTGTTTTTAGATAGATGGATCATCAAGGCAAGAGTGTTCATGGACTAATCAAACACAGGTATGATTATTGTTTTCCATAGTAGCACTAAGAGAAATAGGTCATCTACATGGTTCTTTCTATAATGATTAAAACCGCCAAAACCCAACAGTCATCTTCTTCAACAGGCTGCCAGACCTTTCCCATCCGTACTAAACCTCTACATCAACACATTTCTCCAAAATCATAGTCCCTTCATCCTTCAACTTCTTCTCACTCTTCTTAAATACGCCTCTTGTTTTATCTCCTATCTCAACTTCGCCTTCAACCTATGAATATTCACCATACTATGGCATCTTCCTCCTATCCTCCTTCTTTCACAAAATCTGACATTAATCCTTCTACACAACTTATTCTCCACCCAAACATCAATTTACCCTCACTTATCCAACCCCAAATACTTCTCAACCTATCTGATTTCCCATTCTTCAAGACTTTAACACACCCCTTCTCTCACTCTTCCTTCAAAACCTCACTCTTTCCAGAACCCTTACCATTATCAGTAACTCTTCTTCAAATCCTTGATTGAGATGACATTCTAATTGCCAACCTTATTACTAGACGGTCAAGATCTACTCTGAAATGAAAACACTCGTTTATCGCCATTGATGTCGATGATGATACTCCTGAACACTCTTCTCCCGTCATCACTTCATCTCGAACTCCACATACTCGGAGAAGAAAACAACAGGAAGATTCTTGTTTGGAAGAGTCACTTAGGGCAAGTAAAAAGAAATGAGTTGTGCCTAATGC
Organism: Capsicum pubescens; assembly: GCA_030864215.1. Classification (NCBI taxonomy): domain Eukaryota; kingdom Viridiplantae; phylum Streptophyta; class Magnoliopsida; order Solanales; family Solanaceae; genus Capsicum; species Capsicum pubescens. The sequence goes on from CM061549.1 coordinate 295,324,258, forward strand.
TTCTCCTCCCCCATGTGATTTCTCTCCTGACATTCTCATTCGCTCCAAGAGAAAGCTGAAGCAGAAGCATACCATAGCTAAAATATCAAAACCATATCTCTCTCGTAAAATGTCCCCCCTCCCACTCCTAAAGCCTCCTCATATTCAAAATCCACTGTCAAAGCCTCTACTGCCAAAGTCTCTACTGGAAAAGCCTCTACTCCTTCTAAAGATTCTCCAAAATCTGTGTCACTTCCGAAGAAACAGGTCCCCACACCTGGTCCTTCTGTCTCATCTGACTCAGATTTAGACTATCTCCCTAACACTTCTTCTGTGCCTCTTGATGATTCTGATGTTGATATTACTGTTGATACTCCTGCTGATAAAGCTTCTCAGCCAGACCATGTTCTGCATTTTCAGAAATGAAAGATGGTTAGAGGTAGGGTTTTCACTGGTTTTGGGGGTCCTGATATGGATACTTTGTTATCCAAATTGGGGGCTAAGGGGTGGTCATCCTTGCTTCTGCAAGGTAATCATCAAATAAGGTTTGGAAAAGATGAAGTGTATGAATTTTATACACATGGAGTTGCGATTGGGGAGATGATCTCAACCTCTGTTCATGTAAAACTCATCAATCTTTATCCTACTGATTTGGGTAGAATTCTAAGTGTTCCTACTGGAGGTTGGGGTCACTATGTCAAAGGATCTTGGCCTCCTCTTGACAATCTTTCATCTGCACTTGATATCTGCAGAATTTTTTTTGGAAATCCTCTCCTTCCTTCTCATCGTAGGGTGCTGAAAAATGAGATGTCTTCTCTCTATCAGTTGTATTTTGATGTGGTCCACAAAATGATCTTACCCAGGAAGGAGAGGCACACAGTTTCAAGCTTTCTTGATCTTACCTTAACGGAACTATTGGATTCTGAGATTCCAATAGACCTTCCCCAACTCATCATTAAGCATATGCAAAGGGTACTCTTCAAAGATAAAAATGGTCATGCTCTTTCTTATCAGTTCTGTCTTGCCCTTGTGTTTGATGATTTTCGTGTCTCTGTCAAGGTGTGGTCCTTACAGATAACTAAGGATGTGATTGGACAAGTGAACCATGCTATGTTACCTATTGCTATGAGACGTGCAGACAACCCTATGCAGAAGTTACGAAATGACTTAGAGGCAAAGTAGGGTGAGCTGGAGGTTGCACAAGCTGCATTGGAGGCTGCCCAGGCCATTTATGAAGATGAAAAAAGGGCTCTTAAAGCTCAAATTACTTCCCTCACAGCCACTTTGGAGAAGGAAAGAACTGAAAATGCTGCTATCATTCGATCGTTGACCTCTTTTATCCCCTCTACCTCCTCAAAATAAACTCCTCCTTCGTCCCTTATTTTTTTTTCTTCTTTGCTGCTTCCTGGTCCACCTTGTTTCTCTTTTTGGTCTTACTAGATAATGATAATTGTATCTGTTTTTGTGCATGAAATGGACTTTTTTTGGCTTCACTTGATCTACTTCTGTTTAATTCGATGCTTAGCTATCTCTTGCTCTGACTCTTGCTTGTTTTAGTGATATCCCCAGTGGCCATGGATTATTACACAGTTTTTCACTTATTGGCTCAGCTTTTCGATGATGTCAAAAGGGGGAAGTAAGATTATACAATGCTTATAACTCAACTGATCTAACCGGTTTCATTCTACTGTGATCCTTTTATTTAATTTCTTATTGAGTATGTCAGGTTCTTTGTAATACTGTGCTGATAAGTTTGTTATCATCAAAAAGGAGGAATTTGTTAGGGCATGAAAAGTTTTGATGATAGACAGATGAATGAAACATGTTGTGCAAAGCTGGTCATACAAGTGAAACTGCTTCGGACATATGGAGTGTATATTATTACATAAAACTGTCAACACATGGATAAGCAAAGGATGTTCACACGGCTATATGAAGATAATTGGAGCAGTTAGAGTTTGAGTATATCAAGAAGTCTACAAGGCAGAAGGATAAAGAAAAAGAGTCCTACTTAATTTAGAAGAAGGTGAGATGGTTAAAACATGGAGTGAGTTACTTGAAAGAGTCCTACAGAAGATACAAGTAAAGAAGAAAAAGGACTGCATCTGAGGGAGCATATATAGAAGACAAGCTGCATTCAAATAATTCACTCATGCACAGATAAGAAAATCAACAATCAGCAAAATCGTTCACCAACTTGAAGAAGAACCTAGTTCTTACTTAGTATGTTTTAGACTGCTTGTAATAGGAAGGTTCTTGAGTTGTAATGAGTAAATTGTTCTAGTTTCAGTATTCTATAAATTGAGTTAGATATCACGTCTTCAAGTTAGGGAACTCGAAGACTTGGGAACACTTATCTTGGGAAGATTTGTGTTTTTGTAGTAATAGGAGTTAGAAGTTTTAATTCCTTGTTTAGAAGAAGTCTTGTAATTGTGTTGATTGTTGAGGCTCAAAGTTATAGTGAAGATTGGGGTTAAATTCTGTAGAGGTACAGGTCGTGGTTTTTTACACCTTTTTGAGCCGGGTGTTTTCCACGCAAAAATTACTGTGTTCAGTTTTTACTTATGTGAACCACGTATACTTACTTGTTCCACAGATAGGCAATCAGTAGGGATTATACTTTAACAATCCGTTTAGATGATGGATCAGGTGAAAGCTCTTCTAACCCGACAAAGAGGACCCGTTTAGATGATGGATCAGGTGCAACCTCTTCTAACCCGTCCAGGAATACCTGTTCGGATACATTTTGGACTAGGTGTCCTTACTGTTACCATATGTATGAGTTTTTGAAGGATTACAAAGGTTGTTCTTTTCGGTGTCCGAATGAGAAATGTAAAAGAGAATGGCAAGCGCTTCCGATTATAGGCCCATCTCCGCCACCCGAGGTGGCGGATAAAGGTGAGTATATTTTCTCTGATTTCTCTACTTTGGGTACACAAGGCAACTATTTATTGTCACCTTATTTCAAGAAGAAGGACGATGTTGAGTACATTGAAATTTCTTCTTCAGATGATGAAGTAGAGGAGGTTGAAAATGAAAGGAAGGAGGAATCTTTACGGGCGGATGATGAATTATTGCAAACTAATGTTGATGAAGTGAACAACAACAATGTGGGGGTTGAAAATACTATTGAGAACAACGACAATGTTTTGGCAAATGATGATATTTTTTATCTGGGTAATGTGTTGTGGCTGGGAGAACAGGATAATGAGAACTACAACAATGTTTTGCCAAATGATGATTTTGACATGGATAATGTGTTGTTCCGGGAGAACAGGCTAACGAGAACAACAACAATGTTTGGGAAAATGATGATTTTGATATGGATAATGTGTTGTGGGGAGAACAGGCTAACGAGAACAACGACAATATTTGGGCAAACGATGATTTTGATATGGGTAATGTGTTGTGGGGAGAACAGACTAATGAAAACAACGACAATGTTGTGGCAAATGACATGGGTAATGTGTTGGGGGGAGAACAGGCCAATGAGAACAATAATGCAGAGGGAAATGGTAATGCCGGGGGAGAAAATACTCAGAATAATAATGATGATGAGTTTGTTATGGGAGAAGACCTTGTAGCTCACTTTCAAGATGGTTCGGATAAGGGGGCTCAAGATCTTGATGCATTGTTCCGTTGAGCAAAAAGTTTAGAAAATTTTCTCCTTTGTTAATATGTTTTAGTACCATATGAAGTTTTAGAAAGTATATACTTTACTGTAGCTAAAATAGGGTTTTGGAATAGGTGGATATTTCTTGTAGTGAATAGTGATTGGATTCTTTATTGATCAGAAGAGGTAAATATGACTCAAAATTGTAAAGAATGTACATGAAGCTTCATTTTCATTATTGTTGAGTAACATGAGCAGTTTTTTAGTTATTTTTACTATTTTTGCTATTTATATTTCTCAGCTTTTCTACTCTCCTGTTTTGTGTAATATTTGTGCTGAGTTCGGGGGTTTTCGGAAATAATCTCTCTACCCCATGGAGGTAGGATAAGGTTTCTGTACATTCCATCCTTCGTCGATCGGTTATGTGTGGAACTGGATATGTTCTGTGATAGCTATCATCGCTTCCATTAAACTATGTTGAAAAGGACTTGAAACCAATGATAGGTTCTGCGATTTTTTCAAGTCAACATTGTTCACTTTCTGTTGAATACTGTGGACTTCAAAGTAGTAACTTTGTTGTTTACCTTTTTTGTCTGCTATCCTTTCTGTTTCACTGCTGCAGCATTTGCTTCTCTACTTAATCATTAATTGTCATAAATGATCAGCCCTTTAATTTGTTCTTTTAATATATATGTCAAAGACTCAATGGATAGAGTTACTTCCTTGTGTGAGATTGCATGTACCTTGTAGAATTAGACGAGTGCTTACAAGTTGACCGTAACACCACGATTACGCGAAAAAAATATTCTTGTTTGAATGAGCTTCAAAGTCACAAGATTTGCCAAGACTCAGCTTCTGTTGCAGTTGGTGGCATTTTTGTTATCTTTTGCCACCTAAGAACAATGTTGAGGTTCTTGTCCTTGTTTCCTTCACTTGGATTTTCTACACTGCTTTAAGATGCATGCATTGAAGCAGATAATTTGTCCAATTTTCTATGTGATTTACTTGAGTCCGGGATCTATCGGAAATAACTTTTCTACCTTCTTAAGGTAGGCATAAGACTATAAACACACCACCCTTTCCAGAACCCGCTTGCGGGATTAAATGAATTTACACCGGGTATATTGTTATTGTTCTAATGTTCACTTAGCACAACTTGCTGCTTGGCTGCATGATACATACACTTGCTAGAGATCGTGTTGTTGGAAATCAGTTAACACAAAAATTCAAATTAAAAACACAATGACGATAAAAGTACGTACACAGTACTACTACATATGCATTAAAATTAAGAGCTTATAGACTCAACTATATATGAGGAGACTCAGTTATTTCAGCACTTGTGTTGGTCGAAGGTAGTAGGTATTTGTTGAATTAGTTGAAGTGCGCGCAAATTACTTGAACAATTATTAATTTGAGGTTTACATAGTTGTAACTTTGCAAGATTTTGAAACGCAACTATTATGGTTGTATATACTATATACTCTGAGAATTTTAACCTTAAATTAAATCTATCGAAACTATAACATAAATCTATAATGTGACTGATTTTCATGTTATATTTTTCTTGAATTCTTTCTTGCTTCAACATTAAACATTCCTTGAAGGGGCAGAAATGATAGTGAATTCATGATTTGAAGTTTAAGAATTTTTACTTCCTACGACTTGTTCATGTGTTTTTTTTCCCTTCATATTTCGTACCTTATAAGGAATGATTGCTAAGTTTGTCTCTCGTTACTAGCTCGCTCGAAAATTAAAAATTACAATCGAAACATAATGACAATAAAACTACACAATACTCCATATGAATACAAATTCTGAACTCATAGACTCAAACTCAATGATGAGAATATATTAAATATATGAGGGGACTGAATGTGCTGGTAGAAGGTAGTAGGTATTTTGTAAAATCTTGAAACTTAACTATTATAGTAGTATATACTAGAATTTTAACCCTCAATCTATTCAAACATTAACATAAATCTGTAATGCTACTATAATTTTAATGTTATTTTCTTTTCTTGAAGGGACACAAGAAAAGACGTGTTCACGATTGAAGTTTAATTAATATTATTCCCTTTGTCATATATTCGTATATTAATTATTATGTATATGTATCCAATACATTTGTCCTTTAATTTTTTGTTTTCTTGTTTACTCATGTCAAGTTGAAAATATTACTAAAAATAAGAATTACCATATTTTATACTAGAGATTAGAGAAGCACTTTATAACATATGTTAAGAGAGAGCAAGGAACGTTTATTTTATTTTTAGGCCTTTATATATATTGATATAAATAGTTTGTATGGTATTTATTTCACTTTTTGTGCTATTATAAATTCAGATTTTCCTTTTTTACTCTCAACTTATTTTTGCTCCTTTTTTTCTTGAAGTTGAATTTTCCAAAATTCAGTGTTTTCGAAGGGTGTTTTTCTTTCCTATTATAATTTTTCCCACTAAATATGGTAATTTTTATTTTTAGTATAATTTTACACTAATTGACACTAGTAAAATAAGGAAAAAAAAGAAAAGAAATTAGTGTCTATATAAACAATGGAGAATTATTATATGCACATATTGCAACTTGAGTTAGCTAGGCTTCTTGAATATTAACGTAAGTTTCTTTTCACTTTGAGTTGATTAGTTCTTTAATTTGTTTCTTAAGACTTATAATAATGTTGCTCTTCTACTTTGTTAATTAATTCCTCACCTTTTCTTCTACGTAAATTTACAATTATAACTCTCTTTTTGGCTTAGTTTTAAAAGAGTGTGTTATTTTAACGTCGTAGGAAAAGATCTATTTTTATAATGTTTGATTCAATATTTTGGTTTAGATTTTTGTTAACTTTGTTACTTCTCCATTCAACAGTGGTTCAAGCTAGTTCGATACTGTACTACATGCGAGAATGTCATCCTCAAAAAGCAAAACAGTTGAGAAGAGCATGAAGAAGTTGGTAGATACAAGAGAACAAATAAGCAAGCAAGAAAACAACCTTCGAAATCCTAATGTGCAACAAAAAAGTGCAAACGAAAAATATGAAGCGACGTGTGATCTTTGGAAGTTAAAGGACAAGGAAGACAAGCTTGAAGATAAATTGGAGAAAAAAGGAGTTCCTAGCAGAATGATATAACCTATTTATTTATTATTTTTACTTTTAGTTATCAATAAAATGTTTATTCTCCTAGTTATTAAGTTGAAGGATATATTTAGGTTGTAGGATTTTCGTGATTTATTACTAGCAGTTTCAAGTTCTATATATGTTTCCGTCATTGCCTTTTAATCCGTTAGTTCTATATTTATTTATTTAAGAGTATTTATTTATTATATATTCAAATATTAAGTGAACAATCGAACAATAGCATCATTATTAGTAACACATCCACAATACAAAACATTCCTCCCCGAAACCTTGCTTGTAGAATTATATCGAGTATATGTGTTATTGTTGTTTTTGTTGTTCTACTGATCACTCAGTAGAACTTGCTTTAAATTCTTATTCTTTCTGTTTTGTTGCATAATACACCAGTTGAAGGATACAAAATATCCCAAGCTTAATAATCCGCTTTTGAGGTACAAATTAATAAGAATCTTCAAACTCCACACCAAAATTCAATAAATCCATAAAGTTGTCTAAGAACAACTATGGTCATGTTAAAAAGTTACAATAAACAAATATTTTATAAATAGTGACGTAACACTAGTTGGTGAACCTCTTCGTTGGATGGTGGGTTGCTTTTGCCAAGATTCAGCTTCTGTTCTTGACTCCTTGCATTTGTTGGCCTTTTTGTTATCTTTTGTTAGAAGTTGTCCTAGTTAGTTTCCTTCACTTGGATTTTCTACACTGCTTTAAGATGCGCATGCATTGATGCAGAGATAATCTGTTTACTTTGCTATTGTATGCTTTGCTTGAATCTTGGATGAAAATTACTTTTCTACCTTCTTAAATTTGGAGTAAGGTTGTGTTGTAAATCAGAGTAACAACAGAGAGATATCAATGTAACAGTGAAGAAATGAAGAGCATTGAAAAAGAAGGAAGATGAAGAAGAGTAAGAAGGCCTTGACTAGTGTAATATTAGATGATTCTCATTGATCAAAAAACTGACTAGTAGTACACTTAGTAGATGAATATATAGTGGTGCATATTAGCTGATGATCAGCCAGTAGGTTGTTAACTAACTCAACTAACTTGAATAATATAACTAACTTCCTGATAAACTAGTAACTAACTGTGTGAGCTGGCACTTAAGTGATATTAGTGATGTGATTGTATTAATATTAACACTCCCCCTCAAGCTAGGTAGGGTGAAAGATGTCTAGTAGACCTAGCTTGGATTTTAAGTATTCATGTTGAACTTTGGTGAGACCTTTAGTTAAGATATCTGCTGGCTGATCTGTAGTTGCAATGTAGTGAGCTGTCACCAAACCTTGTTGAATTTTTTCCCTTATGAAATGACAATCAATTTTAATGTGCTTGGTTCTTTCATGGTAAACAGGATTTGCAGCTATCTGTAGTGCAGATTTACTATCACTGAATATCTTAACTGGCGTTGTAACTTCCATACCAATTTCTTTTATCAAGCCCAACAACCATGTTAATTCTGAAAGAGTTGATGCCATACTCCTGTATTCTGACTCTGCAGAGCTCCTTGACACTACTGTTTTTTTTTTTTGACTTTCAAGAAACAAGAGAGTCTCTAAATTTGATCAAGAATCCTGTAACTGATCTTCTGGTGTTTGGGCAGGCTGCCCAATCTGCATCACAATATGCAGTAATTTCTTCCTTGTAATTGCTAGATAGTAGTAACCCCTGTCCAAGTTGCTTCTTGATGTATCTCACTACTCTTAGAGCAGCCTCTATATATGATATCTTAGGATCTTGTAGAAACTGACTTAGAGTTTGTACACTGAATGATATATCAGGTCTGGTTACTGTAAGGTAAAGTAACTTCCCAATTAACCTTTGGTAAGTTGCTTGATCAGTTGGTGGATCCTTTCCTGTATCATACTTATCTGTAGCTTCATCAACTTGTTTTGATGTTTGTTTGCAATTAGTATCCACTCGTGTGACTGCAGTTTTGGCTCTTGCTAAACCTGTTTTTGAGATTAATTGTAGAGCATATTTCCTTTGATGCATAGTGATCCCTTTGTCTGATCTTGTAAAATCAATACCTAGAAAATATCTAAGTTCTCCAAGATCCTTCATTTTGAAAGCACTCTGTAAAGCATCCTTGGTTTGCCGAATCTGTTTCAAGCTATATCCAGTGATGAGCATATCATCAACATAGATTAGGATTAAGGTAATTCCTTGAGCTGATTTCTTGACAAATAGTGAGTGATCATACTGACTTTGTACGAATCCAAACTTGATTAGAGCCTCACTTAGCTTAGTATTCCATTTTCTTGGTGACTTTTTTAGACCATACAAGGATTTCATTAACCTACATACCATGTTCTCTCCCTAGCTAATGAATCCTTGTGGTAGCTGCATGTAAATTTCATCATATAAGTCACCTTGTAGGAACACATTATATACATCCATCTGATGTATATATCATCTCCTTGATGCTGCCAAAGATAACACTGTCCTGACAGTTACCATTTTAACTACCGGTGAAAAGGTCTCTTGAAAATTAATACCTTCCCTCTGATTATAACCCTTAGACACAAGCCTAGCCTTGAATCTTTCCCCTTCACTATTTGCTTTATACTTCACTTTGTACACCCGTTTACAACCAATAGTTGTCTTTTCTTCTGTTAAGGGAACAACTTCCCATGTCTGGTTGGATTCTAAGGCACTGATCTCTTCTTTCATGGCTTGAATCCACCTTGCATCTTTAGTTGGTTCATGATATTTATTAGGTTCTGTAATAGAAGAGAAAGAAGCAATATAAGATTGATATGTAGTAGATAAACCATGATAAGAGATTTACTTATCAATACTGTAAAGTGAGTCCTGGTGGATGTTAAGTGATACAAAATCCTCCAACCAAATAGGTGGTTGAGTATGTCTTGTGGATTTTCTGATCTGTGCAACTGCAGGAGGTGGTATCATATCAACAACTTGAGGTTGAACAGGTTGTTGTATGGGTTGATGTTCTGGAACAACATGCATAGGCTGTTGTATAAGAATATCTTTAGATACTGCAGTATCATGATAAAAAGGTATAAAGATATTGTCTGACCAGTCTTTAGAGATGATTGTGCCACTTGGAAAAATATGATTGACTTCAAAGGTATGAGTGTGAAAAGGAAAGACAACTTCTTTGAATATTACATCCCTATAAACAAAGAAAGAATTAGCATTCAAATCATATAAAATATATCCTTTCTGCACCTCTGAATACCCTATGTGCGCTACAATTTTGGATCTAGACAACAGTTTATCTGATTGAGTCATATCTTTGGCAAAACATAAGCACCCTATAGTTCTAAGATGAGTAATAGTAGGTTTGTTGTTAAAGAATACTTCATAAGGGGATTTATAATGTAAAACACTACTAGGTAACCTGTTGATTAGGTAGCCTGCAGCTTGCACACAATGACCCCAGAACTTAATAGGTATATGATCTTGCATTCTAATAGCTTTTGTCACCTCTAGAACATGTCTATGTTTCCTCTCAGCAATTCCATTTTGCTGAGGGTTATAAACACATGTTCTTTGATGAATTATACCTAGGTTATTGAACATATCTTGACATAAAGAGTTAGTAAATTCTGTCTCAGTGTCTGATCTCAGTATCTTAATAGTTTTATTGAATTGATTCTTAATATAGATGAAGAATTGTTGTAGTATAACATATACATCACACTTTTGTTTTAAGAGAAATAACCAAGTAAGTCTAGAGAATTCATCCACAATAGTAAGAAAATAACTATTATTATCAAAGGTAGGAGTCTTATAAGGTCCCCAAAAATCTACATGGATCATGTCCAATATAGCCTATGTTTTAATACTGCTAGTAGAAAGTGGTAGTCTGGCTTGTTTAGCACAAGGACAAACAGCACAATCATGAATAGAAACATTTATCAGTTGTAAGCAATTAGGAAATAATTTTTGTAATACTACAGAAAAACTATGCCCAAATCTCTTATGCCAAGTGTTATAATCCCCTTTGAGAGCTTCTCTATCTGGTGCGACACAACTAGGAATCTGATCTTCTTGTTTCTTTTTATTTCCAGGCTGATTCATAAGCATATATAGTCCATCATCTATCTTACTAATCTCCTTCACCTTCCCAGTGAATAGATCCTGAAAAAGGCAAAAGTCAGGATAAAAAGAAACAATACATTGCATTTCTTTTGTTAGTTTTGAAACAGACAGTAAGTTATATTTGAATTAAGGGACATACAAAACATCTGAAATAGTGCTTCTGGTAGTTATTGAGCTATTACTAGTGTGTATAACTAAAGAAACATCACCATTAGGTAAGTGCACTCTTCTAGGTGCATTTGTTTCTTTGATAGAACTCTTATTGAGTAGATCAAGATCAAAATCCATATGATTTGTGGATCCTGTATCAATGATCCAGTTAGGAGTATTTGGAACTACAAATGTTAGAATTTTGTCCATACCTGCAGTGCTAGCATTAACTTTTGCATTACTATTATTTGCAAGAATTAAAGAGGTAGATCCAAGACTGTTTTGATTCATCATCTGGACTATCTATTCATATTGAATTTTGGTGAAGGGAATAGAATATCCTCCAAATTGAGTTTGTTAATTGTAATTGACTTGTCCTGAACCCACATTAGAACCCTGAGTCTGAGATTGTGACCTGATGTATTCCAGATCCTGAGTTTGTTCAGGAGGTTGAATGTGTGCAGAGTTGAACTTTTATGGATGGAATCTGTAATCGCATTGTTTTCAACATGACCATGTGAAGATAGAACTTTCTTCTTATTCTTAAAGTCAGTTGGATATCCAACAAGTTTGTAGCACACTTCTCTGGTATGACCTTTAGACTTGCATTAGTCACACATCAAATGAGAGTTCTTTCTATATTTATGATTTCCTCCAGTAAAAAAATTGTTTCTATTATGTGTTTGACTATGCACACCACTACTGCCTCCACGATTATAGGTATTACCTCTTCCAAAGTTTCTTGTAAGCATGGCAACATCAAAATTCACACGACCAGGGCTTGGTCCTAAAACCCCTGCTGTGGCAGCCATAGTTTTTTGACATTCATCACCAAGAATGATGGCATAGGCCTTGTTTACTATGGGCAAATGACACATCAGAAGGATTTGGCTTCTAGCTTGACCATAGGTTTCATTTAGCCCCATCAAGAATTGAAACAACTTAAGCTTTTGCAAATGTTCTACAAAATCTTTGGACTTATTACAGTCACACCCTGGTGTAGGAACCAGAGCTTCAAACTCTTCCCATAGGTCCTTTAACTTAGAGAAGTACACAGAAAAAGACAAGGTGCCTTGCATCAATGTAGCAATTTCCTTGTGCACATTATATATTCTTGAACCATCTACTTTATTAAATCTTTCAAGAAAATCTTGCCAAATGGCTTGTTCACTAGATGCATACATAATACCACCAAGAAGGTGTTTAGAAACGGAGTTCATGATCCAAGAAAGAACAATAGCATTTACCCTCTCCCAGTGATTCCACATAATTTCAGGGAACTTTCTTTAGCACAAGTACCATCAACCAATCCCAATTTATTTCTTCCTAAGAGGGAAATACGCATAGACCTAGCCTAAATTGAGTAATTCTCTTTTCCAGTGAGTTGAAAAGAGATGATCTGAGCACCACTAATATCAAAAGAATGCAAAAATAAGGGATGGTTATAGTCTATACCAGGAATCTGTGATGAACCTGGAACTGCAGGAAAGGTTTGTGACCCATCAACATTCACATATGGTGAAACCTGAGTGGGTATAGCATCAATTGAATTCTCCATCCTCCTCTCTACTTGAATTTTTGTGACAGATTTAGCGGAAGCAAGAATAGCAAGCTTGAAAACCAAAAAATATCTTGATATTGAATTCCAGAAGAAATTCAAGAGTATAGCAAGAGATTATGAGAAGTGATAGAAAGAACGACTAAGAAGAGATCGATGACTCTGATACCATATTGTAAATCAGAGTAACAACAGAGAGATATCAATGTAACAGTGAAGAAATGAAGAGCATTGAAAAAGAAGGAAGATGAAGAAGAGTAAGAAGGCCTTGTCTAGTGTAATATTAGATGATTCTCATTGATAAAAAAACTGACTAGTAGTACACTAAGTAGGTGAATATATAGTGGTGCATATTAGCTGATGATCAACCAGTAGGTTTTTAACTAACTCAACTAACTTGAATAATATAACTAACTTCCTGATAAACTAGTAACTAACTGTGTGAGCTGGCCCTTAAGTGATATTAGTGATGTGATTGTATTAATATTAACAGGTTGTGAACACACCATCGATTTCTAGACCCTGTTTGCAGAATTATACTGAATATATTGTTAGTGTGTGTGTAAGTTACTCGAACACTACAATTATTAGTTTGAGGTTTACATAGTTGTAACTTGGGAAAAATTGGGAAGACTACCCACTTCCAAAACTATTTTGCCATTTACCCACTACAATTATTTTTGATTTAATTTTTAGGGTTAGGGTATAAAAAGTTGGAAAAAGTAAAAAAAGTGGGGCCCACAGGTGGGCCAAGGGAACATTTAATCATTTTTATAACTTTGGAAATTTAATATAATACATACACTGACACTCTCCACTTATTCCAATATAAAAAAAAAACTCTCTCTTTCCTCTTTAATTCTCTCAACTCCCGCTTAAGAAACCGTCATCCCAAAATTGTCATTTTCATTTCTTCTTCTTCTCCAGCTGCTAAAGGGTCGTTATTGGTTCGTAAGGTTGGTTAAAATAAAGTTTCGATTATTTCTAGATCCATTTAAATGAGTTTCTTTGCTAATCGATTCGTAGTGATGTAGGAAATTGAATTTTTTCCGAATTTGGTTGATTAAGGAGTTTTGGTTTAGTTCCTATTTTTTTTGCAAAGAAGTGTTGAATTGATGGGATAGTCATTATTTTGGCATTTTGATTCGAACAGTGACCTACTTCTGTCTGTAGACCCGTGGTCTATGAAATCGATCCATGGTCTATGAAATCAAAATGCACTAGATTGAAATCAATTTTTAGACGTATGAAATTCTTTTAAAATATGGTTGATGAAATAGTGGAAATTGAAAGATTAATAGCTAATTAGTTTGATTAGGTGCACTAGTTTGATTTTTAGAAATTATTGTATTTTAATACTGCATGTTGGATTTTGGTTCAGTTATTGATGTGTGTAGTGAACTGTTTGATGGTGGAAGAGTTATTTTGGCATTTTGATTCGAATAGTGACCTGTTTATGTCCGTAGACCCGTGGTCTATGAAATGAAAATGTCCTAGATTGAAATCAATTTTTAGATGTATGAAATTCATTTAAAATTGAGTTATTTTTGTTAATAGGCTTATGGTCAATGAACTGAAAATGGGAGATTTGTTCTGCAGGTGTAGATTGTGTTGAAAATGGGTAAAAAATACATTCTTTCTAAATGCAAAGCCAATACCGCTTCTGATTCTTCCGGTAGCAGTAGAAAAAGAAAAGCTGAGGCAGTTGAAAATGTCTCAAAAAGGAAGAAAATTAAAGAGTCGATGTCCGAATCAGATTCGAAGTTAAAGGAGATAAGCGACTACGTTGATTCCGATGAAGATGTTGCCAAGCACAATGCTAATGATCAGTGAAGAGAGCAAAGACAGTGGAAAAAAAGTGTTGATGGGGATAATGATCCCTTGTCCGTGCCATCTCTTTCAAGGTTCTTTTCCGTGGAGCGATATGACCTTCGAACGATAATGGACGAGGTTGGATATTTTTCGGCAAATATATCGGTCAGATCAAGAATGGCTGCTTATCGTGAATTCCATCAAGTTCTTGTCGACCAAGAGTTGAAGAAAAGATTCAAGCGGTCCTGTTTTGGACACCTGAGAAACTTACCAGAACATCTCAAGTTCAATGGGCAGTTGGTCCATTATTTGCTGTTGCGACCCATCAAGAACGATAAGAAATGCCACGAGATGTGGTTCTGCATTAACAACAAGCCTGCCTGTTTTGGCTTGAAAGAGTTTTGTTTGATCACGGGGATGAACTGCTCATCATACCCCAGTGAATATAAAATGAAGAAGGTCTTAGCAAAGGGGGAGAATTTTTTCTTTAAGGTGACGAAAAATAAAAACATTACGGCGGCCAACTTGCTACACCTTATCAGAGAGAATAAGCTGAACAAGGACCAAGAGTTTAAGTGTTGTTTACTATGGTTCTTGCACACCATGTTTCTTGCAAAAAATTAGATGAAGGTTGTCGACACGAAACTGATTCAAATGGTCGATTCTTTGAGTTTCTTCGAGAATTATCCATGGGGAAAAAGACATTTCAACTGACCCTAGACTATCTAAAGAAGAAAAGTGACCTGAATAAGCAGAGGGAAGTATTTGATGAGAAGCAGAAGGCATCCTATACTCTATTCGGATTTTCCTGGGCATTCATGGTATCTACCATAAACCATTTAGTGAGTTTATCGTAGATTCTTTGTTTATTTATACTCTGTCATAGACTCTGAGTTTTTTTTTCACTGATGTACTGCTTATAGGTTTGGATCTACTAGGACTTTCCCCATCTTAGAAAATTTGCTGTAAAATCAATGGATAAGCCCTTTCCCATTCCCCGCATCCTCAGATGGCATACTACAAAAAGTGACCAGATAATCGAAGGCGACCCATTCAAGTACAAAGGAAAAGTTATCGAGGTATGAACTTATTTTTTACTATGAAATAATAATACTACTGTTGTATTGAATGTTATGTAATTATTAATCGATATTTTGTAGAACGTGCACCCGTATATCATCCTTACTCTTCGTGAGATGAAGATGGATTACATGATTTCCTTTGAGCCATATATGGACGAGGTAAAGAATAACATCCTCGATGGCTTAAAGAAAGAGTTAGAATGGGTGACTGTAATTATTTCAAATGAGGACAGTGATGATGACTGAGATTTGGGTGGTAACCCCATTGAAGTACGCGTTGGTGATGATGATACTCCGAGAACCTCCAAAGATGCAAAGGGCACCTCATCCCCCGGGGATCTTCATAAGTCTGTTTCTATGCTCGAGGAAGCGGTGTTGAATATTGCTGCCTATATTAGAGAGAAAAGACTGAAGAAAAAGGAACAAGATAAGCGACAACATGAGCGAGGTAACTTCATTCAATAATTGATGTTGTTAATGATTTTTTCAGCTTTAAATATCAGTAACACTTTGTAACATGATAATACAGTGCATGTGGACCTTCGTGAATCGGAGAGGAATGAAGAAGGAGAAAAATGGAGCAAAATGGATGAGTTAGCCTTTATTGTGGCGGGAGAGGAATAAGAAGAAGAAAAGAAGGATGAAGAAGAAGAAATGGAAGAAGATATGTTCCAAGAAGAAAGTTCACAAAAAGAAGCTGAAGATGTTGAGAAAAAAAGAGAAGAAGGTAAAGAAGCACCAGCCAAAGAAGCACCAGCTACTGCAGATGATGAAATAGAAGGAGTAGAAGGCGAGCATGAAGAAGCAGCTGTAGCTACTAAGAAAAAAAGAGCTGAAGCTGACCAAAAAGATGTGGTCATGGATATCGTAGGTGAAATCAATAGTAACATTTGTGTTGATGAGGAAGATAGGGAAAAAGACATTTGAATGCTAATATTGTTAATGTGTTGTTGAATGATCAGTAGCTAGGATCGGACAAATATGTTTTTTATTTAAAAGTATTAAAGTTTATGGATCTGTTGGTAGGATATTAGAAACATTCTTTTATTTTATGGTAGTTGTTATGATTCTGCACTGAATCTGTCTCTATCAAACTGATTAGTGGCATGTCCATTTGAATATGCAGGGTGTTGTCATAGGTGGTACAGTATATGGTTAATGTCGTAGAATGCATACTTAATCTTTTGTATACTGTATGCGTAGTCTATCATTACCATGCTGGTCAGTTTTAAGCCGACGTGTTGTTTGATCGACCATGATTCTATCAAAAATAGTATTAATATTATAAAAAAATAGAAGTATTATTATTTATTCAATATCACTACATTCATGTTACACCTTTCCAAAGAACAAATACTAGCATTGTAACACATAACATTATTTTTAGGCCATTCTCCCTTTCTTCGGCCAAAATTAATTTTTATTTTAGTTGATCCCTCTCTATTTTGGTGTCATGTAGCAACACTTTAAAGTAATCCCTCTGTTCTTCGGCTTCTTTGAACAAAGTCATAAGAAAAACTTTATTTTCTTCGTATTGTTGGAGCCTCTGTAGTAGTTTAAATTTTGCCAAGCCTTCAAAATTTGATGTCTCGGGTCCCCGACTCAACGTTGATGGACTGGTTGGAGGTGATAGCTCATCAATCCATTTAAAAAATGAGCATTCATCATTTTCCTAGAAAAAAATAATAATTACATAACGACTAACTTAAATTCATAAAAAAGACACACAGAGCTCACCTTCGCAATTGTACAATTATAAAATTTGCGACCTGGATTTGAGTCCGTGCATGACGTCCTAAGAATAGCCGCATTCCCACAATGAAAAATTAGAGTATTTTTATAATTGGATGTTTGAGAGGTTTGAGACATTGTAGAATTTTTAAAAACAAAACAAAGCAAATGAAATAAAATAATGAGGGATGATCGACCTTATATATGAAGTAAAAATGAAGTGTTGACACTGATGGATTATAAAAGTAGCCATTTATTATCGTTGGAGCAGTAATTTTTTTTTAAACTGGTGGTGACACTTAATAGACCGTCATAGATAATGACCTATGTCAGCCATCGATTTGTCTAGTCTACCGTAGATTTACACCTTCAGTAGTGTATCGATTGATCTTATGATTATGAGTAGAATACGGTGATCTATGTACTCATATATAGACCATTACTTGGATGGTGGAAGAAAATAATTAAATTAAAAATAATTTATATAGATAATCATATGTTTTGGGGCTGATGAAAGAAAATAATTAAATTAAAAGTGATTTAAATAGATAATCTTAAAATGTTGGTGACATTTATAGACTCCCATCGTTGTTGACCCATGTCAAAATCATGCAAAAAATATACTTATGCTTTGAGGGTCCATCGATTAGACTGGTCTACCGTAGACTTACAACTTTAGATGTGCATCGATTGATATCATGAGTATGCGTAGACCACGTTGATCGATGTACACTGCGATAGAACGTCACTTGGATGTAGTTAAAAAAATGAATAAATAAATTAAAAATAAATGTAGTGTTGATTTCTACACACGTGAGTAAGTGTAAACAAGACACACAATCATATTAGAGCTTGTACAAAGTGCATTAAGGAGTGTGTGGATGGGTTGTTGTTGAATGTTCAATATGCTAAGAGTAATGTTTGTCAAAGCACAAGTACGTATTAAGGATATATATTGTATTTGATGACTACACATTCCACATACTCCTTCCACCACCACCCCTAAATCAAAATAGTTTATGGAATGGATAGTGGTTGGACAATCATCATCCTTAATACATATATATCCTTAATACATACTTGTGCTTTAACAAACATTACTCTTAGCATATTGAACATTCAACCACTACCCATCCACAGACTCCTTAATTCACTTTGTACAAGCTCTAATATGATTGTGTGTCTTGTTTACACTTACTCACATGTGTAGAAATCAACACTACATTTATTTTTAATTTATTTATTAATTTTTAACTACATCCAAGTGACGGTCTATGAAAATGTACATCGATCAACGTGGTCTACGCATACTTATAATATTAATTGATGCACATCTAAAGTTGTAAGTCTACGGTAGACCAGTCTAATCGATGGATGAATTAAGCCACGATCTACTACGGTCTATTAAGTGTCACCACCAGTCTATTGACCAGACTAATCGATGGACCCTCAAGATTATCTATTTAAAACATTTTTATTTTAATTATTTTGTTCCACCAGCCCCCAAATATGTTATTATTTGTTTAAATTATTTTTAATTTAATTATTTTGTCCCACCAGCCCCAAAATATGTTATTGTCTATTTAAATCATTTTTATTTTAATTATTTTGTTCCACCAATCTCAAAATATGTTATTGTTTATTTAAATTATTTTTAATTTAATTAATTTGTCCCACCAGCCCCAAAATATGTTACTGTCTGTTTTAATATAACCGGTGACGCATCGACTCACATGCTCTACAATCGACTACCACAAAAGGTCGATAAAAGACAGAGTATATGATTCATGATAGACTATATAGCACTTTTTATAGCAACTTGAAATTAATCAAGTCAAACTACAGTACTGTGAATTGAACGAGGCATACATATTTAAAAATTGTGTCTGTACAGAAGAATAACCGCCTCAAGAAAAAAAAGAGGATCATAAAAAAAATGGTAAACATAATGTTCAAACAAAAACTTGTTCATTAAACTGAATTGAAACTTACATTGAATTTGTTCATTGCATTACTTAATAAAATTTACAGCAAAAGGGGGAAAATGGAAGAAGCGTTCTTCTAACAAAGTCCTACTGAGAAAACTTCTTCAATAATGAACAAAAAAAAATTAACAATATAAATAAAATAAAAAAGTAATACAAATTATGGGAATGATGGGGGGTGATGTAGTCGTTGCCGTCCATTCCAAGACGCTCCAAAATTGCTCAGAGGAAACGAGCAATGCGTCGGACCTCATGCTCCAAGTAACGAAGGTCTTCTCACAGGCTGTAGAATAGCCTGTCAAAATTATTTTGTAGTAGAAGAAAATTGTAGTGACGAGGGGGAACTCGTCTGATTGGGCAAATGACTCTGCGCTGGAAACCATATTTGCCGACTCGGGAACTTGGTACCCTGTTGTGTGATCTTGTGTACTTGATATTATGTCATCCCAAATTGGGACTATGGTTAGGAGACCTTCTTTGTGATCTTGTGCACTACCATAATTGATTGGGTCGAGACACTCTACTGTGTGATCTTATGTGTCTTTCCCTATCTTATACTCTAATCTCAGCGACAACCGAGATTTAACAGTTGGTGAAAATGTGAAATTGTAGGGTGTATCACCTAGCTCAGGTGTGTTGCATTGTTGTTGGAAAATCATTATACTATGCCCATGTATTTTCAAAATCATTTTTCAGTAATGTGCTTTACAACAACTCTCATTTATTTTGTATAAAAATCTATACTTTGTTTTGAATTACTCTACGTACCAGTACTTTGTATTGAGCCCCTTCCCTCCCAAGTTCGGAGGCACAGTCTAGGGATCCAGAAAATCAGTAGATTATTCAGACAGATTTGCAAAGACAAGTTGTGAGCCTTCTATATTCCGTAAGGCCTGATATATGGTAGTTTATTTATCATTTAATAGTTTTGGGTCTACTGGGGGCCTTGTCCCAGTTTTTCAGACAGTTTTTTGTTTTAGTCATGTTGTAGAGATTTCACAGATGGTTTTCAGATGTCGATAGATGTTGTGGGATATTATTTCCCATTATTGATTTCATTAGACTCATGACCATGTTTCCATAGTATTGTGTATCTTCCGCATTTCTTTTATCAAATGAATTATGTGCATGATTACCAGATAGATAGGGGTGTTTTGGGCCTTCATGGTTTGGAATGCTCGTCGCGGTCAGGGCCCCGATTCGGGTTGTGACAATGGTGATGAATTCATCGATCCTTCAAAGGACCTATTGACTATATTTATCCTTAAAATAGGCCTAAAGCCATCTGCATCAACATCCATCATATAGAGGGACACACGTGCATCATTATTTATGATCGTAGGATTCACCTTTTCCCTTGAATGCATTAGATAACTAATCACCACGTTACTCGATGCGCAATCTAGACCCCCGCTCTTCATTACGCTTGCGACTAATTCACCGTGTGAACTATTGCGGCAAACTGCAATGGGCAGTGTCACCTTGGTAAAAGATCTCCATTTCCAACATCTGGGAGTATTCACCCATTCTCCCATGAAATCACCTGAAACCAGAACAAATTCTGCAACAGACATCCTAGAATTAACCTTTGGTCGACGGTAGATTAAGCTTAGGGTCTATGTCGGGATGTATGCATGGTCGATGAATGATGATGAAGGGTTGATGACTGCGCAGATATCCGTACAGAAACTTGAAATTGCAAATAATGCTTCTAATCAAGGATCATTGGGTTTATGGAATAGAGAAATGAACTTGGAGTCGCCTCAGTTATTGTAATGTACTTCTAAAGAGTTTTTAACTGATGTGACTGATTTAAAGCTTTTTAACAATAGTGGAAAGTGTGTTTGACAAGATAACAAACTAATGGGGTAAAATGGATGTAGTGGACGAGTTTATGAGGTTTGTGGACTGATTTAGAGCTGATTGCCAGAAAATAACACCGGAATCAGAGCTTTTTTTGGAGTGAAAGAACCACCTTCTATTTTTATCTTTCGAATTTTTTTTGTTATATTTTTGGAAACCTAGATATTTTATAATGGTGGATGATGGAGTGGGTTGAAGTGTATTATTAAAACCTTGGGGATGAATTTGTTAAGTTGGAAATATTAGGTTAAAGTGTAGTATTAAAAAACTTGTGGGTGAATTTGTTGAGTTGGATAAGTTTGTGGTGATGATTAAATGAGGTATTTGGCAATTTTTTCACAACTTTTTAATAAACCACTAAATAGTTTTCAAAAGAGACTTTTTGGCCAACTTGCCCTTGTAACTTTATAAGATCTTGAAACTTAACTGTCACGGAGCGGAGTTTTTCAATACGAAGCTGTTAGGTCATGAGAAGTTTTGATGATAGACAGATGAATGAAACATGTTGTGCAAAGCTGGTCTATACATGTGAAACTGCTTCGGACATATGGAGTGCATATTATTACATAAAGCTGTCAACACATGGATAAGCAAAGGATGTTACACGGCTATATGAAGATAATTGGAGCTGTTAGAGTTTGAGTAGATCAAGAAGGCTACAAGGTAGAAGGATAAAGAAAAAGAGTCCTACTCAATTTAGAAGAAGGAGAGATGGTTACAACAAGGAGTGAGTTACTTGAAAGAGTCCTACAGAAGATACAAGTAAAGATGAAAAGGGACTGCATCTGAGGGAGCATATATAGACGACAAGCTGCATTCAAATAACTCACTCATGCACTGATAAGAAAATCAACAATTAGCAAAATCGTTCACCAACTTGAAGAAGAACCTAGTTCTTTCTTAGTATGTTTTAGACTGCTTGTAATAGGAAGGTTCTTGAGTTGTAATGAGTAAATTTTTCTAGTCTCAGTATTCAATAAACTGAGTTAGGAATCACATCTTCAAGTTAGGGAACTCGAAGACTTAGGAACACTTATCTTGGGAAGATTTGTGTTTTTATAGTAATAGGAGTTAGAAGTTTTAATTTCTTGTTTACAAGAAGTCTTGTAATTGTGTTGATTGTTGAGGCTCAAAGTTATAGTGAAGATTGGGGTTAAATCCTGTAGAGGTACAGGTCATGGTTTTTTACACCTTTTTAAGCCGGGTGTTTTCCACGTAAAAATTACTGTGTTCAATTTTTACTTCTGTGAACCACGTATACTTACTTGTTCCACAGATAGGCAATCAGTAGGGATCATACTCTAACAAGTGGTATCAGATCCAGTTATCTTAAATAAGGTTTGCACGTAAGATCAGATCATTATGATGAATTCCACACCTCCTACTGGTCACAGTGAAGGTCAATCCACTACTAGACCCCCACTCTTTGATGGTACTCATTTCATCTAGTGAAAAGCCATGATGGAGATGTTTATTCAAAGAGAAGACTATGAATTATCGGATAGGATTACTGAAGGTCCTACTATCCCTATAAAGACAGAAAATGGTGTGTAAGTCAAGAAAATAAGGAGTGAGTTTACTGCTGATGGTCTTTTGGATTTAAAGAAAAATGCTAAGGAAAAAAATATTCTAGTTTGTGGTTTAGGACCTGCTGAATACAATAGAATATCTACCTGTACCACTGGTAAGCTAATATGGTATGCCTTAGTAAATGCCCATGAAGGTACCTCTCAGGTAAGGAAATTTAGGATCTCTCTCCTTTTTACTGAATATGAAGCGTTTAAGATGAAGAAAAATGAATCCTTGCATGATATGATGACAAGAATTACTACTCTAACAAATGAGTTAACCTCCTTGGGAAAAGTCATCACTGAAGAAGAAAAAGTAGAGAAGGTTCTGAGGGTGCTACCAAAGTCAAAATGGAATGTTAAAGTCACTGCAATCAGGGAAGCAAATAAGGATCTCACAGGTATGACTTTGGATGAACTAGTAGGGAATTTAAGAACCTATGAAATGGAAGTTGATGGAATTAAGGAACAGAAGGCTTCTGAAAAAATCTTGGCCTTGAAGGCTTCTGATAGTGATGAAGAGATTGAACTGGATAAGGAACAAATTGCCTTCATATCAAAAAACTTCAGCAAGTTTTTTAAGAAGAAGTTGGGAACAGGTAGAAAGAAGAATTCCAATGACAATTCAAATAGATGTTACAAGTCTGGAAAGACTGATCATCAGATCAGAGAATGTCCTCTCGGGGAAATAGAATGGAGGAAGGAAAAAGTTGAAAAAGAATAAAAGGCCAGGAGGAAGGAAAAAAAAGAACATACCATGATAGCTGCATGGGGATCTGACTCTAATATTGATGATGATGGAGTTGATGAGACAACATTTATGGATTTTGGAGACTCAGACATTGAGGAGGAAGATGATGCTTCTAAGGTAAGTTTACTTGAACCAAAAGAAAAACAACACTTTTTTCTAAAACTAAACTTGTTTCCTTGATGAGTGATTTAATTGTAAATTTCCTAGAATTAACTTTTGATAGGGATGAATTGTTCAACAGTCTTGCAAGTCTTAAATTTGATTTCATTGACTTGAAAGTTTGCAAGCAAAATGTTGACAACGAAAATTGCACTCTCAAGAAACAAATTACGCTGCTTGAGTCCTCAAATAATGATCTTAAGTATGAAATCCTTAAACTAACTATCACTGACCATGGGAAAAAGGCCATAAGTAAAGAACAAGAAAATGCTGAACTTGAGTTAACTAAGTGAAAACAAGAATGCTATGACTTGACTGAAAAGATGGATAAGATGAGTCAAGAGATACCAAGATTAAAATTGGATCTAGAAAAGTCAAACAGATGGACAAATTCTTCAAGAATTGTTCATTCGCTTGGTAAATGAAATCAAAATGAAAAAGCTGGCTTGGGTTTTTATAAAGAAACTGATAATCTTCAAGACTTATGCTATATTTGTGGAAATCTTGGACATCCTACTACTGAATGTCCTATGGCTGCTAAAAGCGGATATCGAAGTCTGAACCTGGCAACCAAATTTTCTAAGACCAAGAAAACAAACACTAAAATTAGTCTGAGAAACCAGTCAGTCTACTTGTTTCCTGCTTGGACTAGAAGGAATTTAATTCATCCTTTTACTAACAAAACAGGACCCAAGATTTTCTGGGTTCCTAAGTCTAACCATTAATTTCTTGTGCAGGAAAAGGTGAAGGGAAATAAAAGGTACTGGTACCTAGATAGTTCTTGCTCAATACATATGACTGGTAACAAGCAAAAGTTCCTTTCACTCTCCAAAATAGATGGTGGGGGAGTCTCTTTTGGAAATGGAAAAAGGGGAATCATAACTGGAGTTGGAAAAATTGGCTCATCTGAGTAAAAAGTTTTGGAGGATGTTTATCTTGTGGAAGGACTGAAGGATAACCTGCTAGGCATTTCACAATTGTGTGACAAAGGTAATAAAGTAATCTTTACTGCTGCAGGTGTTAAAGTCAAAAGGATGGACACCAAAGAAATTGTGCTTACTGAAAGGAGATACAGGAATGTATACAAAGCAGACATAATGGCAATACTAGGACCTGAGTTGACTTGTCTAAGTGAAATAGAAACTGATCCCCTCTTTTGGCACAGAAGACTTGGACATGCAAGTCTGAAATAACTGAACATACTTTCCTCCAAAGACATGGTATTGGGACTACCCATGACCAAGTTTAAGGAAGAAAAGTTATGTACTGCATGTGTAAGGGGGAAGCAGGTAAAATCCTCTTTCAAGTCAAAGAACCATGTTAGCACTACCAAATGTCTTGACTTGGTTCATATGGACTTGTGTGTACCAATGAGACAACAAAGCAGAGGTGGGAAAAGGTAAATTTTTGTAATTGTTGATGATTATTCCAAGTTCACCTGGACTTTGTTTCTAGCCTCTAAAGAAGATGCCTTTGATGTCTTTGAAATCTTCATTAAGAAAATAGAAAAGAAACTGGGCACTTTATTAGTTTCCATAAGGTCTGACCATGGAACAGAATTTGAGAATGCAAAATTCTTAGATTTTTGTTCATCAAATGGAATAAATCATAACTTCTCAGCTCCTAGAATTCCACAACAAAATGGAGTGGTGGAAAGGAAGAACAGAACCTTGGAAGATATGGCTAGAACAATGATGCTTGCTGCAAATGTTGCAAAAAACCTATGGGCTGAGGCAATAAGTACTGCAGCATATATCACAAACAGATGCATAATCAGACCCTTGTTAGAAAAGACTCCCTATGAATTACTAAAAGGTAGAAAGACTAACATTTCTCACTTTAGAACTTTTGGTTGCAAATGTTTCATACATAATAATGGTAAGGATAATTTGGGAAAATTTGATGCCAAAAGTGATGAGGGAATCTTTTTAGGTTATTCACTTCATAGTAAGTCTTACAGAGTTTTAAACAACAGAACTAACTGTGTTGAAGAAAGCGTGCATGTGATTTTTGATGAGT
This sequence comes from Capsicum pubescens, assembly GCA_030864215.1. Classification (NCBI taxonomy): domain Eukaryota; kingdom Viridiplantae; phylum Streptophyta; class Magnoliopsida; order Solanales; family Solanaceae; genus Capsicum; species Capsicum pubescens. The sequence continues at coordinate 295,349,741 of CM061549.1, forward strand.
TTTGTATTAAGACTAACCTGCAAGAAGAAAGCGACACTGAGGAACAGGTTACACAACATGTTCCATCGACTGAAGCAGTCAAACTTGAGGGAACTTTCACAGGGGGAACTGAAGCTGAAGGCACGGTGTTAGGGGGAACTGAGCCACCAACTGCTTCATATTAGAACATTAGCAGTGATCCAAGAAACTCACTAGGCTTGATCCCAAAAGGATACAAGTATCAAGGTTCGCACCCCATTGAGAATGTACTTAGTGATCTCACTTCTGGAATCACCACAAGATCTGGATTGAGAAGTATGTGTACATTCAAAGCATTCTTATCAGAAATAGAGACAAAAAAAGTAAGTGAAGCATTTCTTGATATTGATTGGATCATAGCCATGTAGGATGAATTGAATCAGTTTGAGAGAAGCAAAGTATGGCATTTAGTTCCTTTTCCAAAAGATAGATCAATCATTGGGACTAAATGGGTGTACAAAAATAAAGTTGATGAGCATGGAACAGTCATAAGAAACAAGGCAAGACTGGTGGTTCAAGGATACAACCAAGAAGAAGGAATTGACTTTGATGAGACTTTTGCTCCTGTAGCAAGACTTGAAGCCATAAGATTGTTGGTTGCTTTTGCCTCTTACATGGAGTTTATTTTGTACTAGATGGATGTGAAGAGTTCATTCCTAAATGGAATTCTCAAAGAAAAGGTTTATGTGAAGCAACCTCGAGGATTTGATAGCACAGAGTTACAAGATCATATGTACAAGCTGGATAAGGCTTTGTATGGGTTGAAACAAGCACCAAGGGCCTGGTATGAGAGATTATCAGAGTTTCTGCTGGAGCATGGACACACCAGAGGTAAAATTGATAATACTCTTTTCTTAAAAACTAATGGAATGGATTTGTTAGTTGTGCAGGTGTATGTGGATGACATTATTTTTGGCTCAACCAACATGAATATGACTCATGACTTTGCTAAACTCATGAGTTGTGAGTTTGAAATAAGCATGATAGGGGAGTTGAATTACTTCCTGGGTCTTCAAATAAAATAGTCAGCATAAGGAACAATGATCCATCATCAAAAGTATGTCAAAGATCTTCTCAAGAAATTCTCCACGGAGGAAACTAAAGAAATAAGTACTCCCATTGCCACTGCCACAAAACTTGATCTGGATTAAACAAGTTCTGATGTAGAACAAAAACTGTATAGAGGTATGATAGGGTCCTTATTGTATCTCACAACAAGCAGACCTGATATTGTGTTTAGTGTAGGACTGTGTGCAAGGTTTCAAGCTAATCCAAAAGAATCCCATCTGAAGTCTGTAAAAAGAATCTTCAGATATTTGAAAGGAACTAGTGATCTTGGGTTGTGGTATCCCAAAGGTAGTAACTTTAATTTGGTAGGATACTCTGATGCTGATTATGCAGGATATTTGGTGGACAGGAAAATCACTACAGATATGGCACACTTCTTAGGATCATGTTTGATTACCTGGTCCACAAAGAAGTAAAATTCAGTTGCTTTGTCTACTGCTGAGGCTGAATACGTTGTTGCTGGGTCATCTTGTGCTCAATTGTTATGGATCAAACAACAACTTCTGGATTTTGGGGTAGATGTAGGTTGTGTTCCCATCTTTTGTGATAACAGAAGTGCTATAAACATAGCCAAAAATCCTATCCAACATAAAAGAACTAAGTATATTGATATTTGTCATCACTTCCTTCGAGACAATGTTCAAAAAGGGAATATATTAATTATGTTTTGTTCAACTGAGGAACAAATTGCTAACATATTCACTAAGGTTTTGAGTAGGGAACACTTTGAAAAAAATAGGTTAGCATTGGGGATGATTAAAATTGTATAAATCTCCTTCAATGATTGACTAGAATATGCTATACCTGAGTGATTGTTGATTAATTCAGTCTTACACATTTAGTTGTGTGTCCTAATTCCAAGATTTAAAGAAATGTGATATATATATGTGTTTTTTTTTAGATATATGGATAATCAAGGCAAGAGTGGTCATGGACTAATCAAACACAGGTATGATTATTGTTTTCCATAGTAGCATTAAGAGAAACAGGTCATCTACATGGATCTTTCTATAATGATTAAAATCGCCAAAACCCAACAGTCATCTTCTTCAAAAGGCTGCCAGACCTTTCCCATCTGTATTGAACCTCTACATCAGCACGTTTCTCCAAAATCACAGTCCCTTCATCTTTCAACTTCTTTCTCACTCTTATTAAATACGCCTCTTTTGTTCTCTCCTATCTCCACTTCTCCTTCAACCTCTGAATATTCACCATACTATGACATCTTCCTCCTCTCCTCCTTCTTCCATGAAATCTAACATTAATCCTTCTACACAACTTATTCTCCACCAAACATCAATTTACCCTTACTTATCCAACCCCAAATCTTTCCCAACCTATCTGATTTCCCATTCTTCAAGACCTTACCACACCTCTTCTCTCACTCTTCCTTCAAACCCTCACTCTTTCCAGAACCCTTACCACTATCAGTAGCTCCTCTTCCAATCCTTGATCGAGATGACATTCCAATTTCCAACCTTATTCCTAGACGGTCAAGATCGACTCTGAAACAAAAACTGTTAAGAATTCGTGCCCTACTGATTTTCTTATTTTCTCTTAACTTTTGCTTATCGATGAAACGTGTTGCCTGACGTGTTTGAATGAAGCACTAAATAGGAAGTAAAGAACACAATGATTTTTACGTTGAAAACACTCGGCTTAAAAGGTGTAAACAACCACGACCTGTACCTCTACAGGATTTAACCCCAACTTTACTAAAAAACTCTGAGCCTCAACAACGACTGATTACAAAACTCTTGTAACCAACAAATAGGAATTATAAACTCTAATTCCTATAACTCAAAAACTAGGAATTGTAAACTCTAATCCCTATAACTCAATAACTAGGAATTATAAACTCTAATTCCTAACTACACACACACCTCCCAAGGTATGTATTCCAAAAATCTCTGAGTTTTCCCCAACTCGAAGACTAGCTCCTAATTCAGTTTATAACACATTGAAACTAATATTACATGAATATCTCAAACACAATGAAAAACTCTAAAAATCAACGCTAAAACTCTTAGCTGGATTCTGTACTGAGGACCAGGTTCTTCAACGTGTTTCTTCAGTGATTGAGTAGCACTTCGTGAAGTAAATCTGTCGATTGAGCTTTTCTGCTTTTTTAAGTGCGTGTATTATTCAGGCTGCTGCATCTTCTATTTAAGCACAGCTCTCCAAAGAGTCATTCTTTATTTCAAACTCCTCCACTAATCAAAACTCTCATTGCATAGAGTTTTACTTCAAGTGAGACTCCTTCTTCAATTCCAACTCTTGTCTTCTTGGTGTTGTAGTCAAATTCCAATTCTTTAAATCAGCACCTATTAATTTATCAGAATATTTCTCCCCCCACACATAGGACTCCTTTTTCAACTCAACTTATTTTCCCTTATCATCAAGTGTTTAAATCAAATTCAACTTGTTCTATTCCCCATGTGATCAGTAAGTTGAAGTTTCCAGTTGCATTGAATTAACTCATATCAAATTGTTTCATTCATATTGTCATTCATCAAAACTTCAAGGTTCCAACAAATTCCCTCTTTTTGATGATGACAAACCTCTTGTCTTTGTGTATTCAAATATCTTCACCTGTAGGCACTAAAGTATAAAACACTAGAATGAAACAAGTTTGTCAATGGGTTATAAAATTACACAACCCTCTTATCTTCCCCTTTTGGCATCATCGAAAAACCATTTCAATGCAATAATACACTAGCCAAAGTGATTTTTTATGCTATTCATGGACATTGGGGCTATCACCAAAACAATCAGACAAAGACTTTAGCCAACCTAGTAATGTATTAAAGAGAGCAAAAATATTAGTCAATTTAGCAAAGATAATTATTCCATTTAACTGACAGAGCATGTTCCACATTAAACCTAAGCTAGTACTGAACAAAGAAAAACAACTGAGCATTAAAAAATATGATATAAAAGTGGGACATGGCTAAGTATACAAATAGTGAGGAGTTGATGAGAAAGGTGAAATAGGTGGTATCAATTGTGTCCATTGAGGAATGACTTCAACATTTTTATTCCTCTATCAATCAAGGTCAAGTTTCAAAGTCATGATCCTAGCCTTAAGTACCTCTTATTCCACTTCATGACTATCTTGTGAAGCTTCTAGTTCAGATTTTTTTTCCAGCTAAATCAAAATTTTTTACATTTTTTTAAATGAGTGTTACCCCTCTTTACCGAATCAGGTAGAGTAACACGGTTCATCTATAGAAGAACATCTATTGTTGTTTTATATGTCAAACCTGAACTTGGACTGAGAAGTCCCCAAAAAAAATAACCAATTAGGAACTAAAAAGGAGATCATATCCCTTTTCATTTCTCAGAAAACTTATGTTGCATGTGATTGATCATCAAGCTTGGCAAATCCATGGTACACAACTGATATTTTGGTTGAGAGAGAAGAAGTAATTTTGGGTGTAGGATTAACATATTTGTGCACAACCATTTGGAGAGAATCAAATAAAGTTTGGTCAACTAATTCGTCAGCTTTATAAGACAAGGAGAGGATGAAGTGTGTGGAATTGAACAGGTGTGCTCAACTGTTTCAACTTAGACAGCCTATGCTTATGTCAGCGTAGAACATACCTTCTAACAAGAACTTTGTGGTCACAATTTCTTGCTTGTACCTATTTATCTGAACAATCTAATACAAAATTAGGTTAGGAAAGTCAAAAATCTGGAATTGGGACACACAACTAAATGTGCAAGACTGAATAGAATAAATTTTTAGCTAATAAGATAAAAAAATGGTTATTCTAGTCAATCATTGAGGGAAGTTCATGCAATTTTAATCATCTCCAAGTCTAACCTATTCCTTTTAAAATGCTATCTACATAGTGCCTTTGATGCTTCTCCACTCAATTAAGTAACCCATATAGTCATCATTTTTACAGCCCTCAAGAGTGAAATTGCTTTTCCTTTAGATACCATAGTCACAAGCCATTGATTTGTTGTCCCCCCTGTTGATATGCTCTCAGTAATGGAACAGGTGGTACAACATGTTTTTGTGCATGCTCATCAGCTTCACTGTCCTCCTCTTAACTTCTCTGTTGCTTACATTAGTCCATAAGGATTCATACGAACCACGTCAAGAACTTGGTCGTACTTATATGATTCTTTGTTTTAAAGGAGGATCTCCCTTGCTTCCCCCTTACACTAGCACTACAAATCTGGTCATCTTTTAAATACTTTTGTTTTAGTTCTTCCCATCTTTCCAACTCCAACAATGGTGTTTTTTTTCATCTCCAAAATATTCATTCCCCCTTTAATGTGGTGAGTGAAATAACCTTTATTTGCTTCTAGTCTTTTGCCTTGAGCAAGCTTTATTCATGTACACATTTTTCTTGCCTCCTTTCACTCCCACCTGCAAAACAAATTAGGGGTTAACTTTAGGCACCCAGACAAGCTTGGGTCCTTTCTTATGAGTAAATGGATGAATCAAATTTCTTCTAGCCCATGCAGGAAACAGGTTACGTGACCTGTTTCTCTGACCAGGTTTACTTATCCTTTTCTTGGTCTGAGATAGTTTATTTGCCAGATTTAAATTTCTAGATCTGCTTTTGGAAGCTACTGGACATTCAGTGGTTGGATGTCCAAGGTTACACAAATATAACATAAATCTTTAGGAACATCAAAATTTTTGTGGAATCCTAATCCTGTCTTTTCACTGTAATTTCTTTCCCCCAATTTGTGAACAATTCTTGAGGAGTTTGTCCATCTATTTTCCCTTTCAAGATCAAGTTTTAGTTTAGAAACTTCTTGACTCAACTTATTCATTTTTTCAGTTAGATCATGACATTCTTGTTTGTATCTAACTAGCTCAAGTTCAGCATTTTCTTGATCTTTACTCATGGCCTTTTTTCACTTTTCAGAGAGTGCCAATTTTTAGAACTTCAGACTTAAGATCATTGTTTGAAGAATCAAGTTGCTCAACCTGTTTCTTGAGAGTGCAGTTTTCCTGTTCGATAATGTTCTTGCAAGCTTCTAAATCAATAAAATCAAATTTGATGCTTGCAAGACTGTTGAACAGCTTATCCCTATCAGAAGTTGATTCTTGGAAGTCATCAATTAGTGCACTCATCAATGAAATAAGTTTTGTTTTAGAAAACAAATGCAACTTTTCTTTAAGTTCAAGTATACTTACCTCAGAAGCATCATCTTCTTCCTCCAAGTCTGAATATCCAAGAGCCATGAGTGCTGCTTCATCAACTTCATCACCATCTGAGACAAATCCCCAAGCTGCTACCATTGCATATTCTTCCCTCTTTTTGTTTTTTTCTTTCAATTCCTTTTCAGCCATTTCCTTTCTCCATCATATTTCCCAGACTGGACAATCTTTGATCATGTGATCTATCTTCTCATACTTGAACCAACCACCTTGAGAATTATCATTGGAACAACACCTTCTACTTGTTCCTTTCTTATTCTGACGCTTGTCTTTCTTAAATTGTTTTTTAAAGTTCTTGACAAGCTTTTTATCATCCATATCTGATTCTTCTTTGTCAGACGCCTTTAATGCTGGTGACTTATCCAAGGTTCCCTCATTCTTTTTGAAGTTCTCCATATTCATCTCATATCTATCCACAAGAGTATCCCAAATTTGTTTTGCGGAGGTACAACCTGAGATCCTATTGTATTCATCTATTCCAAGTCCACAAGTAAGAATATACTTGGCTTTAGCATTCTTTCCAAGCATCTTAAAGTAAGCCTAATCATACTCGTTCTTGTCCTTTAATACTTCCTTATTTTCATCATCCTTCTTCATGGGGTATTGAGGTCCATCGATAATTATATTCCATAGTTCATAGTCCACAGCCTGAAGGAAATCTTTCATCCTTTCTTTCCATCCTAAAGTAGTATTGTCCCTTGAACAACGGAGGCCTATTGATGTCTTGTCCTTCGTAGTATCAAGTAGGTGGTGTAGAATTCATCTTGGATCTTATCTTAAGGTGTTAACCTTCACAAGATAACCCTATCTGATACAACTTGTTAAGAATTCGTGCCCTACTGATTTTTTTATTTTCGCTTAACTTTTGCTTATCGATGGAACGTGTTGCCTGACGTGTTCCACTGACGTGTATCAAGGAAGCACTAAATAGAAAGTAAAGAACACAATAATGTTTACGTGGAAAACACCCGACTCAAAAGGTTTAAAAAACCATGACCTGCACATCTACAGGATTTAACCCCAACTTCACTAAAAAACTCTGAGCCTCAATAACGACTGATTACAAAAATCTTGTAACCAACAAATAGGAAATATAAACTGTAATTCCTATAACTCAACAACTAGGAATTGTAAACTCTAATCCCTATAACTCAATAACTAGGAATTATAAACTCTAATTCCTAACTACACACACCTCCCAAGGTATGTATTCCCAAAATCTCTGAGTTTTCCCCAACTCAAAGACTAGCTCCTAATTCAGTTTATAACACACTGAAACTAATATTGCATGAATAGCTCAAACACAATGAACAACTCTAAAAATCAATGCTAAAACTCTTAGATGGATTCTGTACTGAGGACCAGGTTCTTCAACGTGTTTCTTTAGTGATTGAGTAGCACTTCTTGAAGTTAATCTGTCGATTGAGTTTTTCTGCTTTTTTAAGTGCGTGTATTATTCAGGCTACTGCATCTTCTATTTAAGCACATCTCTCCAAAGATTCATTCTTTATTTCAAACTCCTCCTCTAATCAAAACTCTCATTGCATAGAGTTTTACTTCAAGTGAGACTCCTTCTTCAATTCCAACTCTTGTCTCCTTGGTGTTGTAGTCAAATTCCAATTCTTTAAATCAGCACATATTAATTTATTTGAATCTTTCTCCTCCCACACATAGGACTCCTTTTTCAACTCAACTTGTTTTCCCTTATCATCAAGTATTTGAATCAAATTCAACTTGTTCTATTCCCCATGTGATCAGTAAGTTGAAGTTTCCAGTTGCATTGAATTAACTCATATCAACTTGTTTCATTCATATTGTCATTCATCAAAACTTCAAGGTTCCAACAAAAACCCTCGTTTGTCTCCATTGATGTCGATGATGATACTCCTGAACACTCTTCTCCCATCATCCCTTCATCTCGAACTCCACATACTCGGAGAAGGAAACAATAGGAAGATGCTTGTTTGGAAGAGGCACTTAGGGAAAGTAAAAAGAAATGAGTCGTGCCTAATGTTTCTCCTCCCCCATGCAATTTCTCTCCTGACATTCTCATTCGCTCCAAGAGAAAGCTGAAGCAGAAGAATACCATAGCTAAAATATCAAAACCATATCTCTCTCGTAAAATGTACCCCCCTCCCACTCCCAAAGCCTCCTCATCTTCAAAATCCACTATCAAAGCCTCTGCTGACAAATTCTCTACTGGAAAAACCTCTACTCCTTCTAAAGATTCTCCAAAATCGTGTCACTTTCGAAGAAACGGGTCCCCACACCTGGTCCTTCTGTCTCATATGACTCAGATTCAGACTATCTTCCTGACACTTCTTCTGTGCCTCCTGATGATTCTTATGTTGATATTAATGTTGATACTCCTGCTGATAAAGCTTCTCAACCAGACCATATTCTGCATTTTTAGAAATGAAAGATGGTTAGAGGTAGGGTTGTCACTGGTTTTGGGGGTCCTGATATGGAAACTTTGGTATCCAAATTGGGGGCTCAGGGGTGGTCATCCTTGCTTCTGCAAGGTAATCATCAAAGAAGGTTTGGAAAAGATGAAGTGTATGAATTTTATACACATGGAGTTGTGATTGGGGAGATGATCTCAACCTCTGTTCATAGAAAACTCACCAATCTTTATCCTGCTGATTTGGGTAGAATTCTAAGTGTTCCTACTGGAGGTTGGGGTCAGTATGTCAAAGGATCTTGGCCTCTGACAATCTTCCATCCGCCCTTGATATCTGTAGAAATTTTTTTGGAAATCCTCTCTTTCCTTCTCATCGTAGGCTGGTGAAAAATAAGATGTCTTCTCTCTATCAGTTGTATTTTAATGTGGTCCACAAAATGATCTTACCCAGGCAGGAGAGGCGCACAGTTGCAAGCTTTCTTGATCTTACCTTAATGGAACTATTGGATTATGAGATTCCAATGGACCTTCCCTAACTCATCATTATGCATATGCAAAGGGTACTCGTCAAAGATAAAAATGGTCATGCTCTTCCCTATCAGTTCTGGCATTCCCCTGTGTTTGATGATTTTCGTGTCTCTGTCAAGGTGTGGTCCTTACAGATAACTAAGGAAATGATTGGACAAGTGAACCATGCTATGTTACCTGCTGCTATGAGACATGCAGACAACCCCATGCAGAAGTTGTGAAATGCCTTAGAGGAAAAGAAGGGTGAGCTGGAGGTTGCACAGGATGCATTGGAGGCTGCCCAGGCTATTCATGAAGATGAAAAGAGGGCTCTTAAAGCTCAAATTTCTTCCCTCACAGCCACTTTGGAGAAGGAAGGAACTGAAAATGCTGCTATCATTCGATCGTTGACCTCTTTTATCCCCTCTACCTCCTCAAAATAAACTCCTCCTTCGGCCCTTAGTTTTTTTTCTTCTTCTTTGCTACTTCTTGGTCCAACTTATTTCTCTTTTTGGTCTTACTGGATAATGATAATTGTATCTATTATTGTGCATGAAATGGATTTTTTTGCCTCACTTGATCTACTTCTGTTTAATTCGATGCTTAGCTATCTCTTGCTCTGACTCTTGCTTGTTTTAGTGATAGCCCCAGTGACCATGGATTATTACACAGTTTTTAACTTATTGTCTCAGCTTTTCGATGATGTCAAAAGGGGGAAGTATAAATTATTCAATGCTTATAACTCAACTGATCTAACCTGTTTCATTCTACTGTGATCCTTTTATTTAATTTCTTATTGAGTATGTCAGGTTCTTTGTAATACCGTGCTGATAAGTTTGTCAACATCAAAAAGGGGGAATTTGGTAGGGAATGAGAAGTTTTGATGATAGACAAGGTGAATGAAATATATTGTGCAAAGCTGGTCTATACAAGTGAAACTGCTTCGGACATATGAAGTGCATATTATTACATAAAGCATTCAACATATGGATAAGCAAAGAATGTTCACACAACTATATGAAGATAATTGGAGCAGTTAGAGTTTGAGTAGATCAAGAAATCTACAAGGCAGAAGGATAAAGCAAAAGAGTCCTACTCAATTTAGAAGAAGGAGAGATGGTTACAACAAGGAGTGAGTTACTTGAAAGAGTCTTACAGAAGATACAAGTAAAGAAGAAAAAGGACTGCATCTGAGGGAGCATATATAGATGACAAGCTGCATTCAAATAACTCACTCATGCACTGATAAGAAAATCAACAATCAGCAAAATCGTTCACCAACTTGAAGAAGAACCTAGTTCTTACTTAGTATGTTTTAGACTGCTTGTAATAGGAAGGTTCTTGAGTTGTAATGAATAAATTGTTCCAGTCTCAGTATTCTATAAATTGAGTTAGGAATCACGTCTTCATGTTAGGGAACTCGAAGACTTGGGAACACTTATCTTGGGAAGATTTGTGTTTTTGTAGTAATAGGAGTTAGAAGTTTTAATTCATTGTTTACAAGAAGTCTTGTAATTGTGTTGATTGTTGAGGCTCAAAGTTATAGTGAAGATTGGGGTTAAATCCTATAGAGGTACAGGTCGTGTTTTTTTACACCTTTTTGAGCCGGGTGTTTTCCACGTAAAAATTACTGTGTTCAGTTTTTACTTCTATGAACCACGTATACTTACTTGTTACACAGATAGGAAATCACTAGGGATCATACTCTAACAGAAGCTTAAAAATATAAAGAAGGAAACACGCGAACTAGCCGAAGGGCATTCACCATCTATTATATAAAAAGGGAAACCCGGTGCCCAAAATCTACCGCTATGCGCGGTGTCTGGGGAAGGGCCCCACCACAAAGGTGTATCGTACACAGCCTTACCTTGCATTTCTGCCAGAGGCTGTTTCCAAGGCTTGAACCCGTGACCTCCTAGTCACATGACAACAACTTTACCAGTTACTCCAAGGCTCCCCTTCACACCGTCTATTATATATACAATAAAAAAAATAAAAAATTAACCATATATCAATAGTGTAATTTTCTATTGAAAGGGATTCGAGTGAACCCTAGCGAAAAGGTAATAATAGTTTTACAGCAAATGGACTGCAATAAAATTTCAAAACTTAGACCCATAACTAAAGCTTAAATTATAGATCTACATGTATATGATACCTACTAGCTAATATACGTCTGAGATATTAATTTCAGCAACATTATCAAATATTATTACGGTAATCATATAGTAGATTACAAGGATGTAGCATCATTGAAATAAAAATAGAAAAACAAAATAACAACAATCTCAATAATATAAATTTGAACTTTCTAGAGTTTTCAACGATATAACTATTAGTAATAACTTAGGATGCTTCAACTATGATTTTGAGTTTTGTTTTGAACTTCATATCCCAAACTTAGCTTAGCTTAGCTATTGATTCAAACTAGAGGATGAAGCTTAGCTTCTTTTTCCAATTGATTCAAACGATTCTGCAAATCAGAACCAATCATATTCAACCAACCTTCAAGTTGGGTCAGTTCCTCTGCGTTGAGCTCCTCAATAGTTTTCATCAGTTCATCATACACATTTTTTTGAAAAAATTCAGCATCTTTCATGGTATCAAGTTCTTCAAGCCTGCTATTGAGTCGTTTCACTCTATCTAGAGCATGAGCTGCAACAAGTTGAGTACTTTCACTTAATTGCATATCAGGATTACTGAAAATGAGAAATGACTACATCAATTGTAGGGTGAAAAAATGAGAAAAGCTTACCATTCCGATATCAACACTGCATTCTCTAACGAGTTCGCTAGCCTTTTTGTATAAACCTGAAAAACGCTTTGAAAAGCTAGAATATAGATCAACTTGCTTTTCAATCTTTTTCATTGGTATCTTTTGACGCCCTTTACCTTGCTTGTTCTCCATGGATAATTTTTTGAAAAAAAAGGATAAAAGATCACTGATGAAATATTTTATGAGAAATGGTACTCACAAGAAGAGATATCATAACCAATTTATATACATGAAGAATTTCATCAAATTAAATTTCTATCCATATAGATAATGGAAAACAATCTTTTCACCATAGTCAAAATAGGAAATGCCATCAATTTTATGCTCAAAACATTTTTGCATATCAAACCACATCAATGAAATCTAGAATTATTATTTAAATTAGTAAATATTTTACTATATATATTGGTGAAACTTATCAAGTTGGAAATAACAAATATGACTATAATTAACCTGAAATAGAGAAATAATAAATATAATATTCACCCTAAAATATAAAAATATGCAATCAATTTTATGGGAAAAATATATTTTGCATGTCAACCATATCTATGAAATCTAAAATTTTAGTTTAAATTAGTAAATATTTTACTATATATACTCATGAAATTTATCAAGTTGAAAATAGTAAATATGACTATAATTAACCTGATGTAGAAAAACATGATAAATATAGTATCCAACCTAAAATATATATAAATATATCTTAATGTGCTTATTGAAATTTATCAAGTCTGGGTACGTTGTTGTTCGAACACGCTTAATATGCGTGTTGAAATAACTGTGGATTAATTTAAAAAGTAAACAATATTTTTTGAGGAAATTATTTAAAATACATTAACAAAATGAGAAAATAAAAAGTTAACTTGAATAGGTCATTAATTACACAAATACACAACTTATGTTTTCAATATTATAAAAAGTCCCAACTCCCTAAACATATTACAAAAATCCCAACATATACACAGAATGCTATGTGCATGTCGGCTATGTTATGTATATTAATAGGGAGAGAAAGTAAAGTAATTAAAAAGGTGAGAGAGTGCAATTACTTCTAAAAGGATTAGTATTTATGTTTTTTATACTTATTTAAATGTATCCCCAATTCACTAATTTTACCTGACATAATTTTTCTAACGTCAATATATAAACGGCGAAAAGTTTTTTCTTTCTTTTTTTTTTGATTAAAAGATGATTCATTACTAAAAGTAATATTGCTTAGCGTTGTACATAATAGGGAGCTTGTTCCATACTGGAACTACTACTATTTACATAATTACTACTACTTACATAATTACTAGTGCTTACATAGTGTTTTGAGCAACTATCAGGAGTACTACATATTATATTGACATCAGGCACACACTGCCTTGCAAAAGGAGTTCCACCTTTGTCTAAACTGAGGGATTTCCGAATAAACAAGGCGGGAACTATCCATTGTTTAAAAAAGAGGGAGAGATTCCTTTCTTCTACCATTTTTTGCTAGCTTGTCCGCAACCTTGTTTAGAAGCCTGCTCTCATGGTGCATCTGCGTGTTCTTTGCTAGTTCAATAGAAAATAATGTTTTTCTGTTAATGCTTTAACAATGTAAAATTTTATTGAGCATCTAGAAAAATTCAAAAATTTGGCAATTCACCTCTCTTTTATAGTAAAACATAAATTTATAATGCGATGAATTTTCATATTATATTTTTCATGAATTCTTACTTGCTTCAACATCACAACTTTTCTTGAAGGGAAGACACAAAGACGAACTCATGATTTTGAAGTTTAAGGATTTTACTTCCTACGACAATCTTAAATTAATATATTTTCCTTTGTTAAAAATTAATCATCATGTTTCTCTTTTCGACAGTCAAATTAACTTTGATTAATATTTTAAAATATATTTTCTTATCAAATTGACATGCAAAAGGCTTCAACTAGTGTAGATGAAATGAACAACAACAATGTGGGGGTGAAAATACTATTGAGAACAATGACAATATTTTAGAAAATGATGATATTTTTTATATGGGTAATGTGTTGTGGGAAGAACAAGCTAATGAGAACAACAATAATGTTTTGGCAAATGTTGACTTTGATATGGATAATGTATTGTAGGGAGAGCATGCTAATGAGAATAACAACAATCTTTTGGCAAACGATGGTTTTGATATAGGTAATGTGTTGTGGGGAGGACAGGCTAATGAGAACAATGACAGTGTTTTAGCAAAAATGATGGTTTTGATATGGGTAATGTGTTGTGGGGAGAACAAGCTAATGAGAACAACGGCAATGTTTTGGCAAATGATGATTTTGATATGTGTAATGTGTTGTGGGGAGAACAGGCTAATGAGAAAAACGACAGTGTTTTGGTAAACAATGATTTTGATATTGGTAATGTATTGTGGAGAGAACGGGCTAATGAGAACAACGACAGTATTTTGGGAAACGATGGTTTTGTTATGGGTAATGTGTTGTGGGGAGAACAGGCTAATGAGAACAACAATAGTGTTTTTGGAAACGATGGATTTGATATGGGTAATGTATTGTGGGGAGAACAGGCTAATGAGAATAACGATAATATTTTGGAAAATGATGGTTTTGATATAGGTAATGTGTTGTGGAAGAACAGGCTAATGATAACAATGCCAGTGTTTTATTAAACGATGGTTTTGATATGGCTAATGTGTTGTGGGGAGAACAGGATAATGAGAACAACGACTATGTTTTGGAAAATGATGATTTTGATATGGGTAATGTGTTATGGGGAGAAAAGTCTAATGATAACAATGATTGTGTTTTGGGAAACGATGGTTTTCATGTGGGTAATGTGTTGTGAGTTGAACAGGCTAATGAGAACAACGACAATATTTTTGTAATACCCCGTATTTTCGTGCTAGAATTCTAACCGTCGTTTCTACGCGTCTATGCTCTAATCCAAGTGATTCTCATGTGAATATAAGTTTCATGATCATTATCCTAGATATGGAGTAGTTTAGAGGTGAAAAATGTTCATAGCAATGACTTAGAACAAAGTTAAGCTAAGATAAATTGATTCGTCCAAAGTTTGACATTCGATTCTACAAGGGTCTACTTCAAACATGTATATATATTAATATACATGAAATTTTATATCCCAAGATCTATCAAATTGTAGATACTTTAATTAGATTTCCAATGATACCAATTTCACAAAAATCTGATACCCGAGTGAAAAGTTATGACCATTTTTGTGGCTGAGGCAGTAGCACCATGCAATAAGCATGCGACGCACGCTTTATCGCACGCTAATAATTTTCAGGTTTTGTTTCCGCATTTTTAAGGGCAAAAGTGGTATTTTTCAACCCCTATCCAGCTATAACACGGCATTAAACTCCCATAACACCAAAATAAGTTTATTTTCTCACAAAATCACCAAGAACATTCATTAGGGTTTCAACCTAAAAATTCAAATATCTCTAGATTCAACCGTAGGTTTTCAATATTTTTTCAAGATTTGGATTCTCCATTTCGAGGGCTATGAGAAGCACCCATTAATCTCAAGAATAGAAATCCAAAGTTAAGAGTTCATCCAAAGCTTCAATTTCAAGGTATGTGGGGTTTGAACAAGAACACCCTTTCGTTCTTGTGCCCAAAAGTTTTAGTTTTTCTTAAAGAATTTCGTATTTCCAAGATGAATTCATATTATTTTGCTATATTACAAGTTTATGAGATTATGGAATTGTTCAAGTCATGAATTGCCTGACTTTCTTATTTAATTATGATCTAAATTGAGAGTTCATGATATAAATTGCACATTCTTATATTGATATCCTATTTTCAAGAATTTTTAAGATTTGTTGTCGTGAATTGTGCCTTATTGTGAAATTGTAAGTCTTTGAGAATGACTTATTAATACTTTTTAAAGTGTTTCAAGAAGAGTACATATATTTTCATGTTATTGAGACTTTAAAGCTTATTTATGATAAGTCTATCAAGATTTCAAGAAAGAAGTGAGTTTTGATCCTACGTAAGAAAGAAATCCACATCCTTGATTTTGAGATAAAGGGGATGCATTTTGGCTCCCATTACATATTGTTGAAATATTTTAAGGTGGATTTTATTAAGTTATGAGCTAAGTAAGGGAGTAGTATTTAGCACCGAGTTGGGCTTGATTCTGAGGTCTCATACCCCAGATCTACGTGCCCCGTAGGTTTATGATTTACCCCAAGTGGGTTAAGATAGTGATCACTAAAGTTAAGGTTCTATCCTATGGAAAGGATAAAACAGCTCTCCCCAACGTGGGTAAGACGTTGGACTCCATGTAGCTCACATGGTTTATGTCGGTTAGAAGAAACTCCAAAGTAGTCCCCCACTCTATCTAAGATAAAAGTATATGTATTTTGAAAGCTATGAGTCCAAGATTTCTAAGATTTTCAAGTGTCAAAATCTTTAAGTTTCCAAAGAAGTTCCTAGTTTTCATGAGATTAAAGTGTATGTTCTGAAAGATATTGTTTTAAGACTTTATCTATCTTACAAGTTTGAGAATCGAGAAAGAACGTAGATTTAGAATGAAGTGCAATAACTCACGTGATTTACATTACCTGTTTTCTTATTCATGACTATGATGGTTTTAATTCAAGCTATGTGAGTCATCTATACTAGCATGCATGTTTTCTATAAAGATTTATGATATTGATTATTTAATTGCATACACCCCTATATACTCAGTACATTCCCAAGTATTGATTCACATACTCATCTGTGTGCTACATTTCCTCATAATGTAGGTACAAGTTGTAGCTCATATACCATATTCAATCAGTTTGCAGCTTCCAGTCAGAAGGTGATGAGTCCTTATGATTCAAGGGCTTGAGTTAGTTATACATTTCGAGAAGTATTGTATTTTCTTTATTCAGTCGTATTGAGTTAGGATAGTTGGGAGTCGTGACCCGACTACCTATAGTCGGTACTAGTAGAGGCTTCATAGACAATTAGTAGAGTTAATGTATTCAGTTTTTAGTTTTATTTTGTAAAAGCAGAGTTGTAATCTTGTAAAGTTCAGATTTGTATTGATCAAGTTGAGAAAAGTTTTATGTTTTTGCTGATTTTATACAGATTCAAGAATTTTATTCAGTTGCTTATGAGTTATGCCAATAGAAGGGTTAGCTTGGGGTGACTTGTGACCCTAAGCATCGTGTGACGTCTCGGGATCCGATTTCGGGATGTTACAATTTTGGGAAATGATGGTTTTGATAGGGTAATGTATTGTGGGGAGAACAGGCTAATGAGAATAACGACAATTTTTTGGGAAATGATGGTTTTGATATAGGTAATGTGTTGTGGGGAGAACAGGCTAATGAGAAGAATGACAGTATTTTAGCAAATGATGATTTTGATATGGGTAATGTGTTGTGGGGAGAACAAGCTAATGAGAACAGCGACAATGTTTTGGCAAATGATGATTTTGATATGGGTAATGTGTTGTGGGGAGAACAGGCTAATGAGAACAACGACAGAGTTTTGGTAAACAATGATTTTGATATGGGTATTGTATTGTGGAGAGAACAGGCTAATGAAAATATTGTCTATATAAACAATGTAAAAGTATTATATGCTAGCAAATTGAGCTAAATATTAACGTAAGTTTCTTTTCACTTTGAGTTGATTAGTTCGTTTAGTTTTTTTCTTAAGACTTTCAATAATGTTACTCTTCTAATTTGATCATTAATTCCTCGCTTTTACATCTACGTTAATTTATAATTACACTTCTTTCTTTTTTGGCTTATTGATTCTCTTACATCAAATATTTGTTACATAAATGTAGTTTCAAAAGAGAGTGTTATTTTAACGTCGTAGCGAAAGAGCTACTTTTACTATGTTCAATTTGATATTTTGGTTTAGGTTTTCATTAACTTTATTACTTCTCCATTCAACAGTGGTTGAAGCTAGTTCGATATCATACCATACCCTAGAATGTCATCCTCAGAAAGCAAAAAACTTGATAGGACCGTAGAGAGAAGTTGGTACGAAGCGAAGCGACATGTGATCTTTGGAAGTTAAAGGACAAGAAAGACAAGCTCAATGAACAATTGGAGAAAAAAGGGAGATTTAGCAGATTCAACTCAAAAGAAAACAAGGATTCTTTATTTAACTAAAAATGAGATTTATTTATTATATATTCAACTATTATATACTACTATTATTCACTAAAGTAAACAATCGAACAATAATATCATTATTTGTAACAAATCCACAGAACAATACAAAACATCCCTCACCAAACTTTGCTCGTAGGATTATACTGGATATATGTGTTATAGTTGTTTTTGTTGTTCTATTGTTCACTCAGTAGAACTTTTTTTAAATTCTTGTTCTTTCTGCTTAGCTGCATGATACACCAGCTGAAGGAGACAAAACATCCCAAATTAAGAAATATCTTCAAACTCCACAGCAAAATCCAATAAATCCATAAGGTTCTCTAAGAACAACTATAGTCATATAAAAAAGTTACAACAAACATGTAATTTATAAATAGTTATGTAACACTAGGACACTAGGTGGTGAACCTCTTTGTTGGAAAATCTCATATGGTGTAAGACCCCGTGAAACGCCTCGTAAAAGTCGTGCATATACTAGCTCCAAGTGGTGTGGGTTTGAACTAGAAAACTTGAAAATATTCTAAGTGTTGAAAGACTTAGACTCATTTTTAGCTAGTAACCTTCGGGGATTTTATTTCCAGCCTTCCCGATGTCCGTTTTCAGATTTTCTTGTTGCGTTGCGATGGGGCAAGGTTGTAGTACGTCTCGGAAGAGTTTCAAAATTTTTAGACGAGCTTAAGGGAAAGTTTGGATTTCCATTCCAGTAGCACCACGCGATTAGCGCGTGCCGCCCGCTGGATTGCCTGGCTTGGAAGGTAGCCCGCCCGCGATAGAGCGGACGACGCCTGCTAAAAAGCGGTGCTCTAGAGCCCGCGTCGCCTGCTAGATCGCCCCAGGCCAAACTGTTCAGCCCATCCGGAAAATTAATGGCATTTTGGTAATTGTCCAATCCCCCATCAACTTAAACACGGGATTTAATCCCTCAAACACAAAAATAGAGTCTCATTCACCAAAATTACTCAAGAACTCTCTCAAGGGTTTCAAAATAAAAATCCTAATAGCTCGAGATTCAACCGTGTGTTTTCAAAATAAATTGAAGATTTGAAATCCCCGCAACGTAGGCTTCAAGAAGAACCTATTATTTTTGCATATAGAGGTACGTGGGGTTATCCTTAAAAAATCTCATGGCCTTAAAATTCATGTTTTAATAATGGAGGTTTTGAAATTACGAATATAATCATGTTTTACAAGTTTCAATGATATTGATTTGGTCTTTAGGCCTCTCCCCGAAGTGATTTGATATATTATATATGTACATGCAGGTGTTTCGAAAAGATGATAACTTGAGAGCATGAATTATATGGAATCCCTCTCTTGATATGATTTTGTTTTAAATTTTCATATGATGTGAATTGTTTGAAAAGCGTGACATGAAATATTTTGAAAATTGTTATGATTATATATGATTTTGACTTGCAAGAAAAGGGTTGTTTATGTTGAAATATGTTGAACATAATGGTTGAATGAAAGAATGATTCGATACTGATGACTTGCAAGTCGGGTATGACGATACCCTATAGAATATGATATGTAATTGAATTAAATGAAGTTTGAATGCATTGATTTTACATGATATAGATGGTTGCCCAAAGAAGGCATTTGAGTGAAAGGGCTCATCGCTGGAAACCGTGTTTTCCGACAAGGGAAATTGGTACCCTGCTTTGTGATCTTGTGTACCTGATATATATTATCCCAATTTGAGACTAGGGTTAGGAGCCCTGCTTTGTGATCTTGTGCACTACCATACTTTATTGGGTCGAGACACCCTGCTGTGTGATCTTGTGTGTCTTCCCCTCACTTATACTCTAATCTCGGCGACAACCAATGTTTGACAGTTGGTGTAAATATGTTATTGTAGGGATGCCACCTAGCTCAGTTGCATTACATTGTTGTTGGGAATTTATTACATTATGCCCATGTATTTTCAAATGATTTGATACGAAATTACTTTACAATGGCTCTCACCTACATTCTCGTAAAAATATTGTATTTTTATTTTGGATTTATCTGCATACCAATATATTTGTATTGACCCTCTTCCCTCCCATGTTCGGAGGCACAGTCTAGGGGTCTAGAAAATCAGTAGATTCTCAGGAAGATTTGTAGAGTCACTTGGTGAGCCTTCTATATTCCGGAAGGCCTGATTCTCGGGAAGTTTTATTTATCATTTAGTAGTTTTGGGTCTACTGGCGGCCTTGTCCTAGTTTTCGGACAGTTATTTGTTTATGTCATGTAGTAGAGATTTCCCAGACGGTTGTTCAGATGTCGATAGATGTTGTGGGACATTATTTCCCCTTTGATGATTTCATTTGATTTATGACCATGTTTCCGTAATGTTGTGTATCTTCCGCATATTTTACTATCATACGAATTATGTGCATGATTACCAGATAGATAGGGGTATTTTGGGCCTTCATGGTTTGGAATGCTCGTCATGGCCAGGGCCCCGGTTCGGGTCATGAAAAACTTGGTATCAAAGCATGGTTCATGGTCCCAGGGTGTCTGCGAAATTGCATTGGGTAGAGTCTTGTTTATGGGTGTGTAGCGCGCCACACTTATAAGCAGGAGGCTACCAGGCGTTTAGGAAATGTTTCCCTTCTTTGTGAATTAGTTTGTGCTTCGGAGTCAAGTCTGTTCCTAATCAGTGATCTTTTGTCTTACAGAAATAACAGTCGTGCCTCCTCGTCGAAATACTAATTAGAGTGCTCAGAATAATGAAGTTCGTCCCTCTCATGGGATGAGGACACATAACACAACTCCCTCTCCAGACCCTGTCCCTACTCTGGGAGTCCCTCCAGTCCCAACTAGTCTACTCACGATCCACGAACCAATATGAACCGTCCCCCGACTTCGCAGGGGAATATATCAAACACAGAGTTCCGACAATCTATTCACATGTTAACATAGTTGGTGGATGCACAGACTCAGCTATAAGAAGATACTGGGTCTGAATCTGTTAATTCTGAAGCACCACAGGTGAGCCAATTCATGAGGATGACCAAATTCACAGGTACTAAAGTAGAAGAGGATCCGTAGGAATTTGTAGACAAGATAGAAAAGATCTTCAAAGTGATGCATGTTGATGATGTAGAAGCGGTAGAATTGGCTGTGTATTAACTAAAAGAGGTGGTGAATCAGTGGTACAAGGATTGGGAAGATGCAAAGAGAGACAATGTTGAGCCCTCGGTATGGAATGAGTTTGTAGTTGCTTTCCTTGACCGGTTCTTCCCTTTAGAATTGCAGAAGGCAAAGGCTGAGGAGTTCATGAACCTTAAGCAAGGTAAGATGTGTGTTCAGGAGTATACTCTAAAATTCAATCAGCTAGACCATTATGCTCCTGAGATGACGAGTAGTATGAGGTCCCGAATGAGGAAGTTTGCGTCTGGCCTTTCAGATGATCTGGTGCTTGAGTGACAAGGAGCTATGCTGAACAAGGATTTGGACTTTTCTAGGCTGACAATTCATATACAACAGGTGGAAGAGAAAAAAAATATTTCTGAAGCTAGGGAGATAGAAAGACAGGCGGAAAAAGCCAGATCTGCCGACCTGGGTCACAGTCAGCGTCAAAGCGGTAAGTGGGGAAACAATTGGAAGATGAAGAAGATTTGGGGTAATGCACAGTCTGCTTCCAGTGCCCCAGCACCCCGACCACCAGCAGAGAGACGATCTCAGAGTCTCTAGACTCATCATGGATCCAGAGCCCCAGATACTCAGTTGCAGGGCAGTGTGTTCCAGCAGCGTCATTATTATCCATGGTGTGAGACTTGCGGAAATAATCACCCAGGGAGGTGTTATTTAGAGGAGCGAAATTATTAAACTTGTGTCAAGGTGGGTCATCTTCAAAGAGATTGCCCTTCTGCTGGAGAAAATGCGGGGGTAGGGGGGGCTAAGCCCCAAGCCGCCTGCACGGATCCTCCTCCCTAGCGTGACCCTTCAGCTACCGGGAGCGGTCGTAACCGGTTATATGATTTGACTAACCACCAAGAGGCGGAAGATTCACCGATGTTGTCACCAGTACGTTACGAATATTTTCTCGTGATGTTTATGTATTGCTTGATCCCGAGTCTACCTTATCTTATGTAACCCCTTATGTGGCTGTTGGTTTTGGGTTTGAGCTCGAAGTTATTGTAGAACCCTTCACTGTTTCCACTTCTGCAGGTGATTCTATTGTTGCTAGAAGGGTGTATAGAAATTGTGTTGTGTCTATTCTTAGCTGGGATACTGTGGCAGACCTTATAGAACTTGATATGGTAGATTTTGATGCTATCCTTAGGATGGACTGGCTCCATTCGTGTTACACCACACTTGATTGCAGAACCCGAAAGGTTACTTTTTCTTTCCTGAATGAGTCATCAATAGAGTGGGCAGGAAATTCTGTGGCACCTAGAGGTCACTTTATCTCATATCTGAGATCCCAAAAGCTCATCTCCAGAGGATGTATGTGTCATCTAATCTGAGTAAAAGATTCTAGGGTTGAAAATCTTCCTCTTCAGTCGGTCCCTGTAGTAAATGAGTTTCCAGAAGTCTTTCTCGAAGATCTCCCAGGGATACCACCTGATAGGGAGATAGATTTTGGCATTGATGTGTTACCAGACACTCATCCTATTTCTATTCTTCCATATAGAATGGCTCCCGCGGAACTAAAAGAGTTAAAAGAACAGCTCGCAGGCCTCCTAGACAAAGGCTTTATTCATCCTAGTGTTTCCCCATGGGGTGCACCCGTACTTTTCGTTCGAAAGAAGGACGGGTCCCTTCGTATGTACATAAACTACTGCCAGTTGAATAATGTTACTATCAAAAACAAATATCCTCTTCGAAGGAGTGATGATCTCTTTGACCAACCTCAGGGTGCTAGATGTTTTTTGAAAATAGACCTTCATTTGGGTTATCATCAGTTGAAGGTTAGGGAGTCAGACATTCCCAAAATAGCCTTCCAAACCTGCTATGGTCACTATAAGTTCTTATTCATGTCCTTCAGGTTGACTAACGCCCCTGCTACCTTCATGGATCATCTGAATAGGGTGTTCCATTAGTTTCTAGACTTGTTCGTCATAGTGTTCATTGACAATATTCTGATCGATTCCAAAAGTGAGGAGGACCATGCCAATCACCTCTGAATTATCCTTCAGACCCTTAAGGATCATCAGTTATATGCTAAGTTCTCCAAATGTGAATTATGGCTGGATGCTATTGCTTTCTTGGGGTATATTGTGTCTAGTGACGGGATTAGAGTGGATCCCCAAAAGATTGAGGCAATGAGAAAATGGCCCAGACCCACGACTCCAACCGATATTCGGAGCTTCTTGGTCCTGGCGGGTTATTACAGAAGATTCGTAGAGAGTTTTTCTTCCATAGCTGCTCCGCTCATTAAATTGAGTCAGAAAAAGGTAAAGTTTGTATGGTCTGACTTGTGTGAAAATAGTTTTGAGAAATTGAAAGATAAGCTGACTACTGCTCCTATTTTGACTCTTCCCGAGGGTGTAGATGGTTTTGTGGTATACTGTGATGCGTCTCGTGTGGGACTTGGTTATGTTTTGATGCAGCATGGTAAGGTGATAGCTTATGCATCTAGGCAATTAAAGGTGCATGAGCAAAATTACCCCACTCATGACTTGGAGTTAGTGGCCGTGGTGTTTGTACTTAGAATCTGGAGGCATTATCTCTATGAAGTGCATGTTGATATTTATACTGACCATAAAAGTTTGCAGTATGTTTTCTCGTAGAAAGAATTGAACCTCAGGCAGAGGTATTGGATAGAGCTCTTAAGAGACTATGAGATGAGCCTCCATTACCATCCGGGCAAGGAAAATGTTGTAGCGGACGCTCTCAGTAGGTTTTCTATGGGAAGTCTTTCTCATGTTGAAGAGGGGAAGAGAGGTATGGTGAAGGATATTCACCGCCTTGAAAATCTGGGAGCGCGACTCTTAGATTCCAAAGATGGAGGGGTGATCGTTCATGAGATAGTTATGTCATCCCTATGTGCTGAAGTTAAAGAGAAGCAAGTTGAAGATCCCATCTTGATTCAAATCAAGAAAGATGTGGGTCAACAAAAGGTAATGACGTTTAAAATTGGTGGTGATGGTATTCTGAGATATCAGGGTAGGTTGTGCGTTCCGAATGTTGATGGACTGCGGAAAAGAATCCTTGATGAGGCTCACACTTAGAGGTATGTTGTTCACCCAGGCTCTACTAAGATGTACCATGATCTAAAAACTTTGTATTGGTGGAATAACATGAAACACGATGTAGCTGATTTTGTTTCCAAGTGTTTGAACTGTCAACAAGTAAAGGTAGAGCATTTGAGGCCAGAAGGTACTTCCCAAGAGATATCTCTACCCTTATGGAAATGGGAGATGATAAATATAGACTTCATTATAGGACTTCCAAAGTCCCGAAACCAGTATTACTCCATTTGGGTGATTGTAGATCGGTTGACAAAGTCATCCCACTTTTTGCCTGTGCAGACTAATTATTCGGGAGACTATTATGCGAAGCTGTACATTGAGAAAATAGTCTATTTGCATGGAGAACCTGTCTCCATTATATCCGATTGAGGTACGCAGTTCTATTCTCAGTTTTGGAAGTCTTTTCAAAAGGGTTTAGGTACCCAGGTGAACTTAAGCACTGTGTTTCATCCTCAAACCGATGGGCAAGCCGAACGCACCATTCAGACCCTTGTGGATATGTTGAGGGCTTATGTAATTGATATCAAAGGTAGTTGGGTAGATCATTTGCCATTGGTTGAGTTCTCTTACAATAACAGCTACCATGCCAGTATTAAGATGGAACTGTTTGAAGCATTGTATGAGATGAGATGCAAGTCTCCCATAGGGTGTAATGAAGTTGGTGAGACGCGGTTGTTTGGGCCTGATCTTGTTCATCAGGCAATGGAAGATGTGAAACTAATCAGAGAACGACTTAATACAACTCAGAGTCGTCAGAAATCCTATGCCGACGTTAGAAGAAGAGAGTTAGAGTTTGAGGTTGGAGATCGGGTATTCGTTATAGTTTCTCCCATGAAGGGAGTTATGCGATTTGGGAAGAAAGGTAAGTTAAGTCCTCGCTATATAGGACCATACCAGATTATAAAAAATATAGGTGGAGTTGTATACGAGTTAGAGTTGCCTGCAAATTTGGGTTCTGTTCACCCGGTATTCCATATATCTATGTTGAAGAAGTGCATTGGAGATCATTCTTTAGTGTTACCTATTGGAGAAATCAACGTGACCGATTCCTTGTCTTATGAAGAAAAGCCTGTAGAAATCCTAGGTCGTTAAGTTAGGAAGCTGAAGAGCAAAGAGATATCCTTAGTTAAGGTGTTGTGGCGGAATTAGAAAGTTAAAGAAGCAACTTGGGAATCAGAAAACGACATGAGAGTTAGATACCCAAGCCTATTTGATCCGGTGAATGGTGAGATGAAAGGTACAATTCTTATGTCTTATTTTCTATATCTGAGTATACTTGAAATCGTGCGTGACTGTATTCTGTGATGAATGATCCCAAGGGGGGGATAATGTAACGCCCCGTAAAAGTCTTGCATATACTAGCTCCAAGTGGTGTTGTTTTGAACTTGAAAACTTGAAAATATTCTAAGTGTTGAAAGACTTAGACTCATTTTTAGCTAGTAACCTTCGGGGATTTTATTTCCAACCTTCCCGACGTCCGTTTTTAGATTTTCTTGTTGCGTTGCGATGGGGCAAGGTTGTAGTACGTCTCGGAAGAGTTTCGGAATTTTTAGATGAGCTTAAGGTCAAGTTTGGATTTCCATTCTAGTAGCACCACGCGATTAACCCACGCCGCCCGCTGGATCGCCTGGCCTGGAAGGTAGCCAGTGATAGAGCGGGCGACACCTGCTAAAAAGTGGTGCTCTAGAGCCCGCGTCGCCTGCTAGATCGCCCCAGGCCAAACTAGTCAGCCCATCCAGAAAATTAATGGCAGTTTGGTAATTGTCCAATCCCCCATCAACTTAAACACGGGATTTAATCCCTCAAACACCAAAATAGAGTCTCATTCACCAAAATTACTCAAGAACTCTCTCAAGGGTTTCAAAATAAAAATCCTAATAGCTCGAGATTCAACCGTATGTTTTCAAAAAAAATTGAAGATTTGAAATTCCCGCAACATAGGGTTCGCGAAGCACCTATTATTTTCACATATAGAGGTACATGGGGTTATCCTAAAAAAATCTCATGGGATTAAAATTCAGGTTTTAATAATGGGGGTTTTGAAATTATGAATTTAATCATGTTTTACAAGTTTCAATGATATTGATTTGGTCTTTAGGACTCTCCCCAAAGTGATTTGATATATTATATATGTACATGCAGGTGTTTCGAAAAGATGATAACTTGAGAGCATGAATTATATGGAATCCCTCTCTAGATATGATTTTATTTAAAATTTTCATATGATGTGAATTGTTTGAAAATCATCTTGAAAAGCATGACATGAAATATTTCGAAAATTGTTATGATTGGATATGACTTTGACTTGCAAGAAGAGGGTTGTTTATGTTGAAATATGTTGAACATAATGGTTGAATGAAAGAATGATGTAATACTGATGACTTGCAAGTCGGGTATGATGTTACCCTACAGAATATGATATGTGATTGAATTAAATGAAGTTTGAATGCATTGATTTTACTAGAGATAGGTTGTTTCCCGAAGAATGCGTTTGAGTGAAAGGGCTCATCGTTGGAAACCGTGTTTGCCGACAAGGGAAATTGGTACCTTGCTTTGTGATCTTGTGTACCTGATATATATTATCCCAATTTGAGACTATGGTTAGGAGCCCTGCATTGTGATCTTGTGCACTGCCATACTATATTAGGCCAAGACACCCTGCTGTGTGATCTTGTGTGTCTTCCCCTCACTTATACTCTAATCTCGGCGGCAACCGAGGATTGACAGTTGGTGTAAATTGATATTGTAGGATATTCCACCTATCTCATTTGCATTGCATTGTTGTTGGGAAATTATTACATTATGCCCATGGGTTTTCAAATGATTTGATACGAAATTGCTTTATAATAGCTCTCACCTACATTCTCATAAAAATATTATTTTTTTGTTTTGGATTTCTCTGCATACCAGTACATTTGTATTGAACCCCTTCCCTTCCAGGTTCGGAGGCACAGTCTAGGGGTCCAGAAAATCAGTAGATTCTGAGGCAGATTTGCAGAGTCACTTGGTGAGCCTTCAATATTTTGGAAGTCCTGATTGTTGGGCAGTTTTATTTATCATTTAGTAGTTTTGGGTCTACTGGCGGCCTTGTCCTAGTTTTTGGATAGTTATTTGTTTATGTCATGTAGTAGAGATTTCGCAGACGGTTGTTCAGATGTCGATAGATGTTGTGGGACATTATTTCCCCTTTGTTGATTTCATTTGATTTATGACCATGTTTCCGTAATGTTGTGTATCTTCCGCATATTCTATTATCATATGAATTATGTGCATGATTACCAGATAGATAGGGGTGTTTCGGGTCTTCATGGTTCGGAATGATCGTCACAGCCAGGGCCACGGTTCGGGTCTTGAAAAACTTTGTATCAAAGCATGGTTCATGGTCCCAGGGTATCTGCAAAATCACGTCGGGTAGAGTCTTTTTTATGGATGTGTAGTACGCCACACTTATAAGCAGTCGGCTACCAGGCATTTAGGAAATGTTTCCCTTCTTTGTGAATTAGTTCGTGCTTCAGAGTCAAGTCTGTTCCTAATCAGTGATCTTTTATCTTACAGAAATAAAAGTCATGCCTCCTCGTCGCAATACTAATTAGAGTGCTCAGAATGATGAAGTCTTTCCCTCTCATGGGATGAGGACACATAACAGATCTCCCTCTCCAGACCCTGTCCCTACTTTGAGAGTCCTTCCAGTCCCAACCAGTCCACCTCGGGCTCCACGGAACAATATGAACCATCCCCCGACTTCGCAGGGGAATATATCAAATGTAGAGTTCAGACAATCTATTCACATATTAATACAGTTGGTGGTTGCACAGACTCAACGGTCAGAAGATACTGGGTCTACATCTGTTACTTCTGAAGCTACACGGGTGAGCCAATTCATGAGGATGACCAAATTCACAGGTACTAAAGTAGAAGTGGATCCGCAGGAATTTGTAGATAAGATGGAAAAGATCTTCAAAGTGATGCATATTGATGAAGTAGAAGGGGTAGAATTGGCCGTGTATCAGCTAAAAGAGGTGGAGAATCAGTGGTACAACGATTGGGAAGATGCAAAGGGCGATAATGTTGAGCCCTCGGTATGGAATGAGTTTGTAGATGCTTTTCTTGACCGGTTCTTCCCTTTATAGTTGCGGGAGACAAAGGCTGAGGAGTTCATGAACCTTAAGCAGGGTAAGATGAGTGTTCAGGAGTATACTCTAAAATTCTATCAGCTGGCCTATTATGCTCCTGAGATGACGAGTAGTATGAGGTCCTGAATGAGGAAGTTTGCATCTGGCCTTTCAGATGATCTGGTGCTTGAGTGCCAGGGATCTATGGTGAACAAAGAGTTGGACTTTTCTAGGCTGAAAGTTCATATGCAACAGGTAGAGGAGAAGAAGAAGAAAAAGATTTCTGAAGCTAGGGAGAAAGAAAGACAGACAAAAAGAACCAGATCTTCCGACTAGGGTCACAGTCAGCCTCAAAGCGGTAAGTGGGGAAATAAATGGTAGAAAAAAAATAATTGGGGTAATGCTCAGTGTACTGCCAGCGCCCAGACCACCAGCAGACATATAATCTCAGAGTTTCCAAACTCATCATGGATCCAGAGCCCCAGATACTCAATCGCAGGGTAGTGTGGCCTAGCAGTGTTGTACTTATCCGCGGTGTGAGACTTGTGGAAAGAATCACCCAGTAAGGTGTTATTTTGAGGGGAGAATTTGTTATTCTTGTGTCAAGGTGGGTTACCTTCAGAGAGATTGCCCTTCTGCTTGAGGAAATGAGGGGGGACGCGCTATGCCCCAATCCACCTCCACGGCTCCTCCTCTTAAGGGTGCCCCTTCAGTTGTCGGGAGCGATCGTAACTGGTTATATACTTTGACTAACCTCCAGGAGGCGGAAGCTTCACCAGATGTTGTCACCAGTACGTTACAAATCTTTTCCCGTAATGTTTATGTGTTTCTTGATCCCGAGTCTACCTTATCTTATGTGACCCCTTATGTGGCTGTTGATTTTGGGTTTGAGACCGAAGTTTTTGTAGAAACCTTCACTGTTTCCACACCTGTAGGTGATTCTGTTATTGCTAGAAGGGTTTATAGAAATTGTGTTATGTTTATTCTTAGTCGGGATACTATAGCAGACCTTATAGAACTTGATATGGTAGACTTTGATACTATCCTTGGGATGGATTGGCTCCATTCGTGTTATGCCACACTTGATTGCAGAACCCGGAAGGTTACTTTGTCCTTCCTGAATGAGTCATCAATTGAGTGGGAAGGGAATTCTGTGTCACCTAAAGGTCACTTTATCTCTTATCTTAGAGCCTGAAAGCTCATCTCCAGAGGTTGTATGTACCATCTAATACGAGTAAAAGATTCTAGGGTTGAAAGTCTTCCTCTTCAGTCAGCCCCTGTAGTGAATGAGTTTCCAGAAGTCTTTCCCGAAAATCTCCCAGGGATACCACCTGATGGGGAGATAGATTTTGGCATTGATGTGTTGCCAGACACTCATCCTATTTCCATTCCTCCATATAGAATGGCTCTCACAGAACTAAAAGAGTTAAAAGAATAGCTCACATACCTCCTAGACTAAGGATTTATTTTTCCTAGTGTTTCCCCATGGGATGCACCCGTACTTTTCATGCGAAAGAAGAATGGGTCCCTTCGTATGTGCATAGACTACCGCCAGTTAAATAAGGTCACTATTAAAAACAAATATCCTCTTCCTATAATCTATGATCTTTTTTACCAGCTTCAGAGTGCTAAGTGTTTTTCAAAAATAGACCTTCATTCGGGCTATCATCAGTTGAAGGTTAGGGAGTCAGACATTCCCAAAACAGCCTTCCGAACCCAATATGGTCACTATGAGTTCTTAGTCATATTCTTCGGGCTGACTAATGCCTTTGCAACCTTCATGAATCTTATGAATAGGGTGTTCCATCAGTTTCTAGATTTGTTCGTCATAGTGTTTATTAACGCTATTATGATCTATTCTAAAAGTGAGGAAGACCATGCCAATCACCTCAGAATTATCCTTCAGACCCTTAAGGATCATCAA
This sequence comes from Capsicum pubescens, assembly GCA_030864215.1. Taxonomy (NCBI): domain Eukaryota; kingdom Viridiplantae; phylum Streptophyta; class Magnoliopsida; order Solanales; family Solanaceae; genus Capsicum; species Capsicum pubescens. The sequence goes on from CM061549.1 coordinate 295,380,045, forward strand.
TTATATGCTAAGTTCTCCAAATGTGAATTCTGGATGAATGCTATTGCCTTCTTGGGGCATATTGTATCTAGTGACGGGATTAGAGTGGATCCCCAAAAGATTGAGGAAGTGAAAAAATGGCCTAGAACCACGACTCCAACCGATAATCAGAGCTTCTTGGTTCTGGCGGGTTATTACAGAAGGTTCGTAGAGAGTTTTTCTTCCATAGCTGCTCCGCTCACTAAATTGACTCAGAAAAAAGTGAAGTTTGTGTGGTCTGATTTGTGTGAAAAATGTTCTGAGAAGTTGAAAGACAAGCTGACTACTGCTCCTATTTTGACTCTTCTCGAGGGTGTAGATAGTTTTGTGGTATACTGTGATGCATCCCGTGTGGGACTTGGTTGTGTACTGATGCAACATGGTAAGGTGATAGCTTATGCATCTAGGCAGTTAAAGGTGCATAAGCAAAATTACCCCACTCATGACTTGTAGTTAGAAGCCATGGTGTTTGTACTTAGAATCTGGAGGCATTATCTCTATGGAGTGCATGTTGATATTTATACTGACCACAAAAGTTTACAGTATGTTTTCTAGTTGAAAGAATTGAACCTCAGGCAGAGGCGTTGGATGGAGATTTTGAAAGACTATGATATGAGCCTGCATTACCATCCGGGCAAGGCAAATGTTGTAGCTGACGCTCTCAGTAGGTTGTCTATGGGCAGTTTTTGTCATGTTGAAGAGGTGAAGAGAGGGATAGTGAAGGATATTCACTGCCTTACAAATCTGGGAGTACGACTCTTAGATTCCGAAGATGGAAGGGTGATTGTTCATGAGATAGCTAAGTCATCCCTTTGTGCTAAAGTTAAAGAAAAGCAAATTAAAGATCCCATCCTGATGCAAATCACGAAAGATGTGGGTCAACAAAAGGTAATGTCGTTTGAAATTGGTGGTGATGGTATTCTGAGATATCAGGGTAGGTTGTGCATTCCGAATGTTGATGGAATGCGGGAAAGAATCCTTGATGAGGCTTACACTTTGAGGTATGTTGTTCACCCGGGATCTACTAAGATGTACCATGATCTGAAAACTTTGTATTGGTGGAATAACATGAAACGTGATGTAGCTGATTTTGTTTCCAAGTGCTTGAACTGTCAACAAGTAAAGGTAGAACATTTGAGGCCAGGAGGTACTTCCCAAGAGATAGCTCTGCCTTTATGGAAGTGGGAGATGATAAATATAGACTTCATTACAGGACTTCCGAAGTCCCAAAACCAGTATTACTCCATTTGGGTGATTGTAGATCGGTTGACAAAGTCAGCCCACTTTTTGCCCGTACGGACTAATTATTTGGGAGAAGATTATGCGAAGATGTACATTGAGGAATGTATGATGATACCCTACAGAATATGATATGTGATTGAATTAAATGAAGATTGAATGCATTGATTTTACATGAGATAGGTGGATGCCCGAAGAAGGCATTTGAGTGAAAGGGCTCATCGCTGGAAATCGTGTTTGCTGACAAGGGAAATTGGTACCCGTCTTTGTGATCTTGTATACCTGATATATATTTTCCCACTTTGAGACCATGGTTAGGAGCCCTGCTTTGTGATCTTGTGCACTACCATACTTTATTAGGTCGAGACACCCTGCTGTGTGATCTTGTGTGTCTTCCTATTACTTATACTCTAATCTCGGTGACAACTGAGGTTTGACAGTTGGTGTAAATGTGATATTGTAGGGTATGGCACCTATCTCAGTTGCATTGCATTGTTGTTGGGATTATTATATTATGCCCATGGTTTTCAAATGATTTGATACGAAATTGCTTTATAATGTCTCTCACCTACATTCTCGTGAAAATATTGTATTTTTGTTTTGGATTTCTCTGCGTACCAGTACATTTGTATTGACCCCCTTCCCTCCCAGATTTCGTATAGTTATTTGTTTCAGTCATGTAGTAGAGATTTTACAGATGGTTGTTCAGATGTCGATAGATGTTGCGGTACATTATTTCCCGTTTGTTGATTTCATTTGATTTATGACCATGTTTCCGTAATGTTGTTTATATTATGCATATTTTATAATCATATGAATTATGTGCATGATTACCAGATAGATAGGGGTGTTTCGGGCCTTCATGGTTCGGAATGCTCGTCACGGACAAGGCCCCGGTTCGGGTCGTGACACCCCGCAAATTTTCATAGTCGTTAAAGCTCTTTTAAGTTTGCCAAGAGAATCTTAGAACATAAAACTTGGCTAAGTGTTGGAGCTTTTCCATTCCATAAGCCTTCGAAACTTTAATGAATTATTTCGTGACCTTCCCGACCTCCGATTCTTGATTTTCTTGTTGCGTTGCGATGGGGCAAGTCATGAGTACATCCCGGATGAGTTTCAGAATTTTTTGGATAGCATAAGGAGGTGTTTCGATTTCAGAAATAGTAACAAAAAGTGTTTAGCCCGCGTCGCCTAGGGTTCAGAACAGCTATAGGCGGGGCGCCACCCTGGCTTCCCCACCACTATAGCGAGGCTTCGCCCTGGGTACTCCCCTGGGCTAGGCCAGGTGACACCCTGCGGATCATCTTAGGACAAATTTCAGCAGTTCTGTCCATTTTTCCATAGGGCAAAAGAGTCAAATTCCACCCCTATATAAGTCCTTAAACACGAGAGATTCAGCACATTGATACCCAAAGTATATTGCTTTCTCTAAATTTTCTTTCAAGAACAAGCTAAGATTTCAATTGGGGATTCAATTTTATGAAAGTTTCTCCGACAATCTTCATAGAATCACGAACTAAGGTATGCATAGTGTTCATTCATGGATTCCTTTCATCCATGAAGCCGAAGAATCCTCTTTTAAATTATACATCATGATATTTATGTTGTGAATTGATTATGTTCATGTTGTTATGGTGCTATAACTTCCAAGATTGAATCTTTATCATGTTTTCATGAAACCATGTTAGTATAGGATTGAAATCCATGCATTTAGTGATTTGTGATGTGTAATTGGATGGTTTAGCCTATGCCCTAAGTTGTGCATGTAAGGTGTTTGATAAAAGGTTTAAGAGAATAGAAATCATGCTTTACGACTAAATTGTGACTTGAACGACTTATGCATTACCCTTACGTTTACATGACTTCCATGATATTCCTATGTATTGAAATTGTTGTTGGATTGCTCATGTATTTGTCTTGTGTAATTATGCCATGTCTACATGCATTTCTATTCATGTACCAAATTATGATAACCATGTACTTTTGGAAATCCCCAACTTATTGTATTATGTGTTGTTGATGTTGATCATGTATTCAAGAATGTCATGCATTTTCAGTTTCCTTCTATCGAGTCCTGGGGGTACTTGTACCCAAAAAATATAGTTGTGTGCCTGAGCCAGTGTCATGTTTTCACGATACTCTCAGTCAATCCATGCTCAATAGAATTCAGTCAGTCTCATGACTCAGGAAAAACTCAGCAATCTCTGTAACTCAGAAATCTCAGTACTCAGTAATCCTTAGAAATCTCAGTCGGTTATCAGATCTCAATAGTATTCTGTCAGCCAACGAAACTCAATGAATTCAATTCAGTTCAGCTAAATAATACCATCAATATCAGTTTAATTCAGTTCAGTTAATCAGTTCACTGTCTTTCAGATGAGAGTATGATTCAGCACCAAGCGAGCCTAGGGATGGGGGCTCACCCGCTGATAGGACTGAGATCCCTAGAAGCAATCCCTAAGTTCCAGAACTACGTAGCTAGCGTAGTCACGAGATGTCACCCGTTAGATAGGACTAACATACTCAGGGATCACCGACTAGTATAGGACTGATCTCAGGGGTCACCCGCTAGTTTAGGACTAACCCCACAATAGTTGTCTTTACCCGTGGAACACCCTTCCAACTGGGTTACAGGTTGGACCCCAATTAGCTTCGTATGGGGCATGTCGGTTAGATGACTACCTCCCGTAGTTTCAGTTTCAGTCTCAGTCTCAGTCTCAATAATGGAACTCAGATAGTTCTACAGATTTCAGGGCTATTAGATATAGTCATTCAGTACAGTATGGAACTTAGCTAGTTGTATCAGAACTTTGAATGTCAGATAAATTCACTTAGTATAGTACAGAACTCAGCTAGTTCTATCAGAACTTAGACTAACAGATATAGTCACTCAGTACAGTACGAAACTCAACTAGTTCCATCAGAACTTAGACTGTCATGTATAGTCTTTTCGTATCAGTATACTCATGTTATCAGTATTCAGATTCAAGACTGTTAGATACAATCAATCAGATCAGTCTTCAAAGTCAAAACGATCGGAAACAATCATTTAGACATTCATATCAGTAGACTCAGTAGTCAGATCTATCGTGACTTTAGTTACAGTTACGTATTCATGCATGTACACGTTCATATTATTCAGTCAGTTAGTATAGTTCAAGCATATGAATCCCATGGATTCAGCCTACCTCATTTGTATACCTGTACATTCCAACGTACTGATGCATTTACGCTATGTTGTTTTATTTTATGCCATAGGTTTAGAAGTACGAGCTCCAAAACACCAGTAGCAACCCAGTTCAGCATTCAGAGTCAGCAGTGAGTCCTCATCTTTCAAGGACAGGATGATTACTTTATTATTTCAGTTTTTTTCAATTTATTTCAGTAGTTGGAGTTAGTTGGGGACCTGTCCCATCAGCTACTTATTCAGACAGTTAGAGGCTTTTCAGACTATCATGTTTCAGACAGTTTATTTCAATTGTTTTGGGTATTTCATACCCCATCCAGATGTTATGCTTTTATCAGATTTGAACCTTACGGCCTTTCAGCCTTTATTTCCTCATTTATTAAAGTATATTATGCAGTATTCAGGTACGGATATCAATCATGGATTAGTTTGTGGTCCTTCAGAATCATGGGCACCGTGTAGCGTTCCGGATACTAGATTTGGGGCGTTACATATTGTCTATAATAAGGTCAAATATTTATCTATATATATATATAGTAAATGATGAGTCACCTTTTATAAAAATTTTGTATCCACCACCAGATGTAACAACTCAAGATTAATTGTTTTCCACCTACTCCATAACACCGACGGCTCCCTCCCCCTAAAATAAGGGTGACTCAACTAGAGGTCGTGTACAACACGTGTACTACGGACTTGTTGCATAAAGAAGGTCTGGGGGTAGACACATGATGCCAGATATAAAAGCAGTAACACATAGGATAAATACTGTAAACAAAGAGCACGAAATCGCACAAAAGTGATAACAATAACACAAACAATGCTTATACACTCGTCATGCCAAACAAATCCGATACTACTCCAAAATAAGCTCGAGTTCTGAAAGTCCCCAGCAGAGTCGCCAGAGCTGCCACACCCCTTTTTTGTACTCCAAAAAAAGATTGATTTTTTGTTTCGAAAGGGATTTTATCAAAGTGACAAAAAATGAAAATTTTGTTTCGAAAAGGATTATTTATATTTGAACTCAGAGTCGCCACTTGGCATAATTCGGTGTGCCAAGTCACCATTGAAAAATCCTTTTTCAAAACTATTTGACTCTTTAAACTGGTTTGCGAACAGAGATTCCGGTTAAGGAATTCTGTAGACCAAGGGGAAGGTGTTAGGCACCCCTCGATCCCGTGGTTTGACCATAATCGCTTGGTGGAGGGTATCGACTAATTTGGCATTACAAATGTATACACCACAAAAAAACACATAAAACAGTCCATCAAACACATGATACAAAACAAATCTAAAATTTAGTGTCCAGTCCAATTATACAGTCCAAAAATAGAAAAATGCATAAAAATAAATCCTATTCTAAATTAATTCTAGACTAATGCTCTACCCGACGCCTCGGGCCTTCATCACGAATATCCTCCGGGTACAAGATACCTCGGGGCATTCCCCGGTGAATAAATATATACAGATACCTCGGGGCATCCCCCGGCCAAATGAATACATTTTTTAGTGCGAGAAAATCAAACTATTCAACAAAATTTCAAACATTCCACGGAATTTTCAACATTCAACCAAACATCTTTCTTAAATTTTTGCCTACCCGAACCTATATTGCCTATCCATTTCAACATGGCATAAATCTATCACATTCATACTTGTACCGAATTGAACAAAAGACAACAAACCAAACATTAATCTACGTTCAACTTTTATCAATTTCTCAATTCCGTCCCAAACCTTATCTTTCCAGCCAATGGTTAACAAATTCTTTAATTCAAATTTATTATCAATTCCCAAAACCCACATCAAAACATCCTCCCATCAAAACATGAGTAATCATACTCATAACAACAGTTAATACTCCTGAAATATCCAAACCCAAATCGTAAAATCACAACAAAACCACATTCAAAATAATGAAGAGATGGAGTTAAGGAATAGACCTTCAAAAGTCAACTTTGTTGATAACAACATTTAAGAAACCCGAATCCGAGAACCCGAATAGAAAAATCTCAACAACGAAATCCAAACTCGGTATAGAGAAACAAACGCAAACCGATTTGAGAATCAACGGAAATCTCCCAAATAAATGACTTCAGCCCAGTCTTGACAACCCCCAAAAACACGATATCGGAGAACAAATATTAAAGAAACCCCTAAAATTTCTAGAATCTCACTGAGACCTAACGATCAGTCCAAACCCGAGCTCCGAAGAGCTGTGAAGAGAAAAACTAACGACAAAGAGAGTCGGATTCCGATGACAGTCATCGGAACAGTAACCCAAAAAATTCAAACTTCCTCGCCCCTTTTGATTCTTACGCCATTTTCGCTCTTCTTCTTGCTATTTTTTTTCTAGTTCTTTCTGTGTGCGTTCCCGTGTCTGTGTTGCGAGAAATCAAAGAGGAAGAGAAGAGAATGGAGTCTATGGATCTATCGTGTGTGTGTTTGGCGATGGAGCTAAAAGAAAACAAAAATGGCGTCTTGAGATTTTTTTTTTTTATGAAGATGATAATGGATGAAGATCAAAGTGTATATTTTTTTTTCTGTCCCCTATGTATATGAATGGAATCTATATCTGTGAGTGTTGTGTGTGTAGGTGTATGGGTGGAGTGACGTGAGTAGTGGGGTGGGGGTAGGGTGTGATGTGTTTTATTTTGATTGGGTAGGTTGTTAGGATAAGATGTAAAGGGATTAGGATAGGATAGAATTTGTTAGGGAGTTTGTTATTTTTTTTTTGTATTTTGGGAGGGTATAATAACATGGATGAGGGTACATGGTAGGATAAGGTAAAATTGGTTAAATTAAACTTTCGGAGGGACAAAATTACGTGTCTACATCATTCCCCCTTTGAATGTAAACACACAATGTTTTCAGGCAAAGAAGTAAACAACGAGACCGAACATTGATAGTATTGAATGTTTTCAGGCAAAGAACTAAACACGCAATGTTTTGATCCTAACGCATGATGTGCGTATCATTTTGAGTCTCAAGGTCATAGTATTGAAGATTGTTGAGATTTGAAAAGAGAAATTGAAAAGATGATTCGTGATGGATCATTTATGGTGCAGAACATTGATAGTGAGGGAAGCTCTAGTCATGCTGATATGCAAACCAGTGGCTAAGTTGTCAGGCTGAGTAATTAAGAATTCACCCATCTCCCTACTAGGAAGAGGTCTGGTAGTTTGTTTTGTTTTCTTTTCTATTTACCAAATTATTTCAAGGTTGTAGTTCGAGATCTATCTTGTTTTGTCCCTTTGTCGTTTAAGTTCAAACCCTTCTATCTTTCATTTTTATTAAATGGAGTGTCCCTTTTTCCTTTATGTTTTAAATTTGTGTTGTTTGTTTGTTTTCTTTACATAGTACATTTTATGTTGATTCTTCGTGATATGACAAGCTAGCGAAATTTTCAGCCAGATCTTAAAATCCACTTGATCAGGAAGCATTGGATCAGAGAGTTAAAATTAGGAAAATAAACTATCTGAGAAAATAGATAGAGTGCTGGGGCATTTGATGACAAGTTGAAGCCTTTCCTGAAAATTAAGGCACTTATTTTGAGAATCACAAGAATAACTTGGTCATCAATTGAAAGACATGTCTCAATTAGATCAAATAGTAACCGCGTAAACAGAAAGAAAATCATCTCCAAAAAATCATGAGTCATTCAATGTGAGGAATGTGCTACAAAAGTGGAGTTGTATGCCATATAAACGCAGAAGAAATAGTGATGCACAGACTCAGACAAAGTTAATGATGTAAAATATGTAAAAAGATCTTTATCTTTCACTTTCATATTGCATGATATGTACTTTCATTTTCAAAGATTGATATGACAAAGGCATTTCATTCTTCTATCCAAACATCGTGTCATCCTTTGTTTACCCCATATGAGCTTTAGTCTTATTTTCTTTCATACACCTCTTTTGGAATCAATATAGTCAGCAAAGCTCGAAAAAAAAGTGTCAAGCAAAACAATAGTCAGAAAAGTTCAAAAAAAAAAGAGAAGAGAGAAAAAATGTGTCAAAAAAAAAACAGAAAAAAAGAGTGTCAAGAAAATTAGAGTCGGAAAAATCCCCAAAAGAAAAAAGTCAATAAAAGAAAATAAAAAGAATCAGAATCAAGCAAAAGAACAAGCTGCCAGAACTACGCATGACCTGATTCTCCTCTCTCGAGGGTGAGATACGTAGGCTGCCCTACTCAGGGCTCGGTCCAACCAAATAAATAATTTAGAGTCACCCAATCAAAAGAAACTGGGGCATGAGTTAATCCTTATTGTTTGAGTCGATTTCAAAAGTTGTAAGTCCTACCCCACTTCAAGTATCGTTTGGGCCCCATTCCATCATTTCTTTCTAAACTTATCCAAAATCCAAGTTACTACCAAAGAAAGACCTTGAGATCAATATTTGAGGATGTTAAGGCTGAGCATGCAAGGGATATGATGATACATTTGGGAACTATTTGTCTTCCTCAGCATAAGGAATCTAGAGAGAAATAAAAATGAGAGAATCTTATTGGTGAAAACCTTTACGGGCACCATAAGGCGATGGTAAGTTGAGAGAAATAAAAATGAGAGAGTCTTATTGGTGAAAACTCTTACGGGTACCATAAGGCGATAGTGAGCCGAGAGAAAATGAAAGAAGTTTGTTGGCGAAAACCCTTCAAGGCGTCACTAGCCGAATGGGGTCTTAAATGCAATTGACCTAAGAAAGCAACTCAGTTTCAAGGCCATTAACTCAACAACAATGGGTAGAAAGTTTGGATGAAGAGATCAAGCTGCTTAATCCAAAATGCATGGCATAATCATTAGTGTTGACTGTCATTTTTAGATGAATTTTTTGTTTCTTTGTTTTAAAAGGGGACATTTATTGCCTTTTCTTTTTTCTCTTTGTTTAAATTTTATCTTTATTGAGTCAGTTATCAAAAAAAATTGTCATTCTTTTTTTTGTTTCTTGTCTTTGAGTCAAGTCCGTGTCAAAACAAGTGAGAAAAGATTTCAAAACTGGCTACCAGCTTCTTTAATTGCACAAAGCAAGACAAAATCTAGCACATGAAAGAGACATGATTGTGAGCCCAAAAAGGGCATGCAGAAAGTTTTGTCAACAGAGAAGTCGGGGAACTCATGAAAATAACAAGGTTCAAAGGGTTTATCTGAGAAACACGATAAAGCAGAAATACTGTGTTTGTTTCAGAGTCACTCTTAATAAGCTGAGTTTGGGTCAATGATACAGCAAGTCAATGACATATGCTAATGGTTGGAAGCAAAGCTAAATGTGACGGGGGCAGTAGCAATTGCCTCAAAAGCCAAAGCCAAAAACTAGCCACCATGTTTTTAAACTGACAAGTTTTATTTGTATGAAACAGGAAACATATTACCTTTAAAGTAAGGACTTCAGAGCATGAAAGGGCTGCAATACCTCACTTTTACAAATGCAGGAAGCAATGTTGTTGCACTGGTTTGATAGTAAAATCATGGTAAAATTTATCATCCTATATCCCTCAGAGACACACTTGTCAAGGGATTTCAAGTTTTCATTTGCTAGGTGATACACTTCTTAAATTGAACCTTCACTCCTAGAAGACATACCTTTTAGTCGAGTCATTCCCTTTGATTCCTATAAGACGTACCTTTTAGTCGATTAATTCTCCTTGACCCCTAGAAGATGTACCTTTTATTTGATTCATTCCCCTGGACCCCTAGAAGACGTACCTTTAAGTTGAGTCATCTCCCTTTGATTTCTATAAGGCGTACCTTTTAGTCGAGTCATTCCCCTTGACCCCTAGAAGACGTACCTTTTAGTCGAGTCATCTCCTTTGATTCTTATAAGATGTACCTTTTAGTCGAGTCATCCCCTTTGATTCCTATATGACGTACCTTTTAGTCAAGTCATTCCTATTGATTCCTATAAGACGTACCTTTTAGTCGATTCATCCCCTTTGATTCCTACCAGACGTACCTTTTAGTCGAGTCATCCCCTTTGATTCCTATAAGACGTACCTTTAAGTCTAGTCATTCCCTTTGATTCCTATAAGACGTACCTTTTAGTCGAGTCATCCCCTTTGATTCCTATAAGACGCACCTTTTAGTTAAGTCATCCCCTTTGACCCCTAGAAGACGTACCTTTTAGTCGAGTCATTTCCCTTGATTCCTAGAAGACATACCTTTTAGTCTAGTCATTCCCTTTGATTCCTATAAGACGTACCTTTTAGTCGAGTCATCCCCCTTTGATTCCTATAAGACGTACCTTTTAGTCGAGTCATCCCCCTTGATTCCTAAAAGATGTACATTTTAGTCGAGTCATTCCAATTAACTCATAGAAAATGCATTTCCTTATTTGGGATAATTTTCTTTTCTGTTTTGATGTGATTTCAGGAGCCTGCCCGAAGGACAGGGCTAATAAGTTAAAAACCAAGCAACAAGTTGAAGAAATTGCAACTTAGGAACCCGCCTGGAGAATAGGGTGAAGAAATTGAAAGCATAGAAACAAGTTGATGAAATAGCATGTCAGGAACCCGCCTGGAGAATAGGGTGAAGAAATTGAAAGGAAATCAACAAGTTGAAGAAATTGCAAGTCAGGAGCCCGCCTGAAGAACAGGGTGGTGAAATAGCAAGTCAAGAGTCAAAGCAACTGCATAGATAGGATTTTTTGTAATTTCATTTATGTTTTAACTTGTAATTTTCATTTTTGATGTAATAACAGAGCCGCGGACCGGAACCTCGACAGGACCTCACTTGACATTCCAACTCTGTATCGTCCATCTTCTTCCAATCCTTTGAGATATTTGTCAATTGATTTCTTCGTAACTTGGGTAGGTAGGATGTCCTAAGTGTAGACTCGATTTCCCTCCTCCCTTTTGTTTCATTCCCTTTGAATAATGGTCGGGACAAAATTCTGCCTCGTTGTCTACTTCTTTGTCTGAAAACACTTCGTGTTTAAATTCAAAGGGGGCATGCTGTAGACACCTTATTTTGTCCTCCCAAAATTGATTTTTTATCCATTTTTAGCTCGCCTTACTATATACCCCTACCCATGTGATTATACCCCACAAAAATACAAAAATAAAATAAAATAACAAACCCACTAACAAACCTAATCCCCAATTATTCTTTTGTAACAAAATTAACCACTCCTCCTATCAATTTTGGACAACACATCACTATACCCCAACACCACTGCACACCCCTATACCTATGTGACCCGACCCCACCACGTCACATCTTTCTTGTCCTCACCCACAACAGAATATGATACCAATACAAAAGAAAAGAAACTTTGGAGAGCATTTGGATAGACTAGAAAACAAAAGAGGGGACATCATTTTCTTCTCCACAAAAATACACGCACACCACCAGGGGAGAATACAGAGTCTCCAATGTTTCACTTTTGTTCCCCTTCATTTTCACAATATACACACACACAGTTACCCAATAATGCACACAATGCTCTACACCCATTAACACACACTCACAGAACCATACGTACACACTACAATATCGATAAACACCCACCAAAATTGAGGCAAGAGAGAGAGAACGAGTCAGAGAGAGAGGAGTAAACGGAGAGGAGAAACGAAAATCAGAAGAAATTAAGAGAGATTAGGTGTGAGAGAGAGAAGGGGAACAACACAGGGATCAATTAACGGTAAGTTGCTTATCGGAAATCCATCAAAATTTCGTCAGGTCAGCCATCGGGAGACGCCCAATGATAGTTTATCGCTGTTCCGGTGAAAAGTAGTCAAAAAACGACATCTCTGGCGGAACCACATCCAAAACAGCTCCTTCCCGTCACCATTTGTCGCTCAAATTTCACTGGAGAGTATATAATGGTCATCGACTAGCTTCTAATCCAATTAGCTTCCATGAGTTTCGAGCGTTACTAGTATTAATTGGTTATAGAGTTAGTCGTTCAAGTTTGACACGATGGGTTGGATATTTGAGTCTTTTCGAGGTTCATTGGTTCCCAAGGCCCTCGTTGCTGTTGAAATCGGTTCAAGATGATTGAATAAAAGTAAACTTAAGGTCTAATTCTATATCCTCTTTCTATAATTATTTTTATGTGATTATGAATGATTCGTGTTTAGCATGTTTGAATCTATATTGTGTGTTGGTTGATGTTTGATTTGGATGTGAGAAATTGAATTGATAGTCGAAGAACTAGGCAATTATTTTTTAGAATGAATTCGGGATGGAATTGGAAAATTGGTTAAAAAAAAAGGGATGAGTATAGATCAATCTTGATTTATTGCTGCTTTTGTTTAATTTGGAATAAGCATGGATATTATGGGAATAGGCTAACATAGGTCGGGTAGGCAAATCTAGAGATTGTGGATTGATCGAATGTTTGAGATGGGTGTTGAAATGATTTTGTTTTATCGTATTCGACTCAAATGTACTATTTGGCCGGGGAATGCCCCGAGGATTTGTGTCTATTTTCCAAGGAATGCCCCAACGTATTATGTTGGTGTAAGACATCTATGATGAAGGTCCGAGGCATCGGGTAAAGCTTTGGAGCATAGTTTAGGATTAATATAGGTTAGCGTAGGTTTACATTTTTCTATTTCGGGACTGTATAATTGGACTGAATACTAAACTTTGGATTGTTTTGTCTTTGTGTGTTTTGATTGATTGTTCTACGTGTTTTTTGTGTTTTTTATACATTTGTAATGTCGGATTAGCCGATACTCTCCACCAAGCGACCATGGTCGAACCACAGGATTGAGGGGTACCTAACACCTTCCCCTCGGTCAACAGAATTCCTTAGCCGGAATCTCTGTTCGAGGATCAGTGTTACAGAGTCAAAAACCGTTTTGAAAAAGGATATCCACGGGTGACTTGGCACACCCAATTTATGCCAAGTGGCGACTCTGAGTTTTTCAATATAGTGAATCCTTTTCGAAACAAATCTTCATTTTGTCACTTAATAATAAAAACCCTTTCGAACTTAAAACAAATCTTTTGGAGTACAGAAAAGGGGTGTGACATAGTCCACAGACTAAGATGTTCTTAGCTTAACCATTTTTCTTTAATTCCACTAAGTCATCAGCAGTAAATTCACTTCTTACCTTTTTGACTTGTTCACCATCAACCATCTTCATTGGAATAGTGGGACCATCAGTGATCCTATCCCATAATAAATAGTCTTCCCCTTGAATGAATATTTCCATCCTAACTTTCCACCAGATAAAATGGGAATCATCAAAGAGTGGAGGTCTAGTAGTTGACTGACCTTCACTGTGACCAGTAGGAGGTGCGAAATTCATCATAGTGATCTTTTCTTAGGACAAACCTTATTTAAGACAACCTCTCTCTAATACCACTTGTTAGCATGCGTACCCAACTGATTTTAATATTTTACTCTAATAGTTGCATATCAGTGGAACAAGTAAGCTAACATGGCTCACTAAATTAAAAGATGACCACAACAGTTTTACGTGGAAAACATCCGGCTCAAGAAGGTGTAAAAAACCATGACCTGTATCTCTACAGGATTTAACCCCAACTTCACTATTACTCTTGAGCCTCAACAATCAACAAATCACATAAGAAGACTTTAAAGTGCAAGAAGAAGAAACGGCCTATCTTCTCAAGGTAAGGGGGTAATGTCGCATACACACCATCTTGTCCAAATCCTGCATGCGGAATTCTTATTGTTCTACTGTTCACTTAGCTGAACTTGCTGCTTGGCTGTATGATACATTACATGCTCTCACAAAAATAGACAATTACAATCAAACATAATGACGATAAAAGTACACAATACTCCATATTGAATAAAAGTTACGAGTTCATAGACTCAACTCAATGATGAGCATTAATACGAGGTGACTGAGTTACTCGGTACCTGGTCTGATAGTTCGTAGATATTTTACAGATTAGTTAAAGTGCGTGTAAGTTATTCACTCAAGGATAACTTCTTTTTTTAATAATGGTGGTGCACATTAAGGGTGTAGTTTCTTGAAAATCAATTCACCGAATCGAACCAAATAATTCTAATATAGTCTTATGAAAAGACAAGTGTAATTTTGTTTGGTCTTCCATAAAAGGTCATAATATGCATTAAGCATAATGGAGAATTCTAAAGAGGGTTGATTCTAATAAATGAACTTCTTGATTGGAATCATTTGTATCTTAATGGACCTCGAACACTATGATTATTAGTTATCATGATTTATTCATGCTTTCTTTTTTAAAAAGTCAATTGAAATTCTAATAATTTGAATGTCGTTGCTTCCGTGATTGTACGAATCAAATAACACCTCCATCATTGACAATGGAGATTATTTCATTACGGAAGCATTTTTTTTCCTTAGTGGGCCTCGAATCAAATTATTCAAATTTACTTTTAAAAAAAAAACATGATAACTAATTCGAGCGAGTAAAAGTAATAATAACTGGATTCCCAATAAATGTTCATCCTAACTCAACTTACGTTTAAAAGAAAGACACTTTTATTATATTCATAGACTCCATTAACCATGTATATATGGAAACCAATACCTTGATTCTTTACTTATTTTATTTCTTGTTTTACTCATTGTAGACACCTAATTTTGTTCCTCCCGAAGATCAATTTTACCTATTTTTTTCATTTATTCTCGCCTTACCATGTGGCCAACCCCATGTAATTATATCCCACAAAAATACAAAAATAAACAAAAACAATACCTCTAACTAATTTATCTTATCCTAACAACCTACCCAGTCAAAAGCTTTCACCTCCCTACCCACTCACATTTTTATCCTCACATAATACATTAACAACAAAAAGAAGGGGGACCCACAGGGTACACCTAACAAAGAAAGGACCCATTTTGTCATCATCCTCATAATAATAGCATCAAAATTAGAAAAGGAGGATCATCTTCATGGGGAAGGACTCTTGATTTTTTTTTCTTTCTTTCTTTGACCCTCACCCCACTTGAGAAACACAGACCACCTCCATTTTTTTTAATTTCCATGGTAGAACAACAATAGAACTCCACCATTGATACACACATAGGGAACAAGAAACATACACGATTCACTCTTCTTCTCCATTTTTTTGGAAAAGGATACAAAAAAAGGCTTCTTCCTCCATTTTGGTTTTTCACTAAAACACATCCCAGACACAACAACAAGACACTCGCATACACACATCTCTCTCGCAGATCTATGCACGAAATCACATGCGTATAAGGTGAGTAAACTGAAAAATGAAGAGTGCTTCGAGGGAGTTCCGGTCAGTTTCTTCGAGATTTTCTAGCTAAGTTTTTTCGGAATCAGTTAGGTTCTTCTTTCGCTCGTTCCAATTCCAAAATCTCCATTTTTTTCTCTCTTGTCGTTTCTTTTTTTATTTCCAGGCAAACCCGGTAGGTAACGTCAAAAGTAACCGGAATCTTCCTCGATTCATCTTCTTTGCCGCCACCTGAGCTCACCGAAACTCGGGTATACTGTCATTTGTCCCTGTCGTGTATTGGAGTTTTGTGTTCCTAGTTCTGTTCGAAATAATCGATTTAGGAGGTCGAATTGAGTTTATTCTTGCTGGTTTGGAACTTTTCTGGATCGATTCACGACCCTCAAGTGAACAACAGTAACCTTACCCCTTTTTGTTCATCAGAAATCGGGTTTCAAGACCAGTCAACGTTAGGTACTGCATTTGGATTTGGGTCAGTCAGTTCTTCGTGCTCTATTTTGGATTAGTTTTTCTCTATACCAAGTTGGATTCATCGCAATCGAGGTTTTCTATTCGAGATTCCAAGTGTGGGTCTTCTTTAATACTATTACCAACCAAAATCGATTATCGGAAGGTCCATTTTTTTAACTCATTCTCTCTTCTTTATCGTAATTTGTTGAATTGGGCATGTTTGAAATTGGATGAGTTGGTGATTGATTGATGTTATTCACGTGAAATTTTTATGATTATCATGCTTTAATTGCCGTTGGGTCTATGTTGTTTATATTGGATTCCGAGTTGAAAAATTGAGCTGATAGTCAAAACATGTGTTAATTTTTTGTTGAAAAAGGATTTCAGGGTGGGAATAAGAAGTTGAATGTAGTTAAATTTTAGATCGTTGTCGTTTTATTTAATTCGGATTAAGCATGAATTTGATAGAATCATTTTAAATCAAAAGCTTGATAGGAAACATAGGTCGGGTAAGCGAATTTAGGGATTGTGGATTGATGAAATATTCGATTTGTGTGATTGAATGGTTCTTGGCTATATTTCTTAGGGATCACTTGTATCATTTGGCCGGGGAATGCCCCGAAGTACTTGTATTATTTTTATCCGGGGTATGCCCCGGGATATTTTGTATTCGGAGGACGTCCGTGATGAAGGCCTGAGGCGTCGGGTAAAGCATAGGAGTAGTTTAGGATTAGTTTAGAATAGAATAGGTTTACATTTTCGCATTTTTCATTTTTCGGGACTATATAATTGAACTGGATATTATATTTTGGATTATTTCGTTTTTATTTGCTTGAGTGATTGTTTTTGTGTGCTTTGTGTGGTTTATGCATTTGTAATGTAAATTTAGCTGATACGCTCTGCCAAGAGACCGTGGTCAAACCACGGGATCGAGGGGTGCCTAACACCTTCCCCTCGGTCAACAGAATTCCTTAGCTGGAATCTCTGTTCCCAAACCAGTATTAAAGAGTCAAAACCATTTTGAAAAAGGATATTGATGGGTGAGTTGGCACTCCCGATTTATGCCAAGTGGCGACTCTGAGTTTTGATTGTTAAAAGTCCTTTTCGAAACAAATTTTCTTCTTTGTCACTTTAATAATAAAAACCCTTTCGAAACTTAAAACTAATCTTTTTTTTGGAGTGGAAAAAGGGGTGTGACAGCCCCTTCCTTATATAACCACTTCAAGTGTCATTTGGGCCCCATGCCATCCTTTCTTTCTAACCTTATCCAAAAGCCAAGTTACAACCAAAGAAAAACCTTCAGATCAATCTTTGAGGATGTTAAGGCGGAGCATGCAAGGGATATGATGATGCATTTGGGAACTATTTGTCTTCCTCAGCATAGGGAATCAAGAGAGAAATAAAAATGAGAGAGTCTTATTGGTGAAAACCCTTACGGGCACCATAAGGCGATGGTAAGTTGAGAGAAATAAAAATGAGAGAGTATTATTGGTGAAAACCCTCACGGGCACCATAAGGTGATAGTGAGCCGAGAGAAAATGAAAGAAGCTTGTTGGTGAAAACCCTTCAAGGCGCCACTAGCCGAATGGGGTCTTAAATTCAATTGACCTAAGAAAGCAACTCAGTTTCAAGGACATTAACTTAACAACAATGGTTAGAAAGTTTGGATGAAAAGATCAAGCTGCTTAATCCAAAATGCATGGCATAATCATTAGTGTTGACTGTAATTTTTAGATGAATTTTTCGTTTCTTTGTTTTAAAAGGGGACATTCATAGTCTTTTTTTTCTTCTCTTTATTTTAATTTTATCTTTCTTGAGTCAGTTATCAAAACAAAAATTGTCATTCTTTTTTTTGTTTCTTGTCTTTGAGTCAAGTCCGTGTCAAAACAAGTGAGAAATGATTTCAAAACAGGCTACCAGCTTCTTTAATTGCACAAAGCAAGACAAAAGCTAGCACATGAAAGAGACATGATTGTGAGCCCAAAAAAGGCATGCATAAAGTTTTGTCAACAGAGAAGTCGGGGAACTCATGGAAATACCAAGGTTCAAAGGGTTTATTTGAGAAACACAACAAAGAAGAAATATTGTGTTTGTTTCAGGGTCACTCTTAATAAGCTGAGTTTGAGTCAATGATACAGCAAGTCAATGACATATGCTAATGGTTGAAAGCAAAGCTAAATGTGACGGGGACAAGAGCAATTGCCTCAAAAGCCAAAG
Source organism: Capsicum pubescens (assembly GCA_030864215.1). NCBI lineage: Eukaryota > Viridiplantae > Streptophyta > Magnoliopsida > Solanales > Solanaceae > Capsicum > Capsicum pubescens. The sequence goes on from CM061549.1 coordinate 295,398,324, forward strand.
CCACAAACTAGCCACCATGTTTTTAAACTAACAAGTTTTCTTTGTATGTAATAGGAATACATGTTGCATTCAGATCAAGAATTTCAGAGCCTAAACATCAAAGGCCGTAATTTCTCACCTCAACAAATGCAAGAGTAAAGGTTTATGCACAGGTTTGGTAATCAAAACCATGGTAAAACTCATAATTCAAGATCTCTAGAAGACGCACTTCCTTGTTTTGGTAATTCAAGCAACTTTGGTAAGGAGACACACTTCATTGTTTTGATAATTCAAACAAAATTCATAAGGAAACACACTTCCTTGATTGGGTAATTTGAATTTTGCTTCTTAGGTAATGAACCTCCTAACTTAAGTCTTGATTCTTAGAAGACGTACCTTTTAGTCGAGTCTTTCACCTTGACTCCTATAAGACGTACCTTTTAGACGAGTCATCCCCTTTGATTCCTATAAGACGTACCTTTTAGTCGAGTCATCCCCTTTGATTCCTATAAAACGTACCTTTTAGTCGAGTCATCCCCTTTGATTCCTATAAGACGTACCTTTTAGTCGAGTCATCCCCTTTGATTCCTATAAGACGTACCTTTTAGTCGAGTCATCCCCTTTGATTTCTATAATACATAACTTTTAGTCGAGTCATTCCTATTGATTCCTATAAGACGTACCTTTTAGTCGAGTCATCCCCTTCGATTCCTATAAGACGTACCTTTTAGTTGAGTCATTCCTATTGATTCCTATAAGACATACCTTTTAGTCGAGTCATCCCCTTTGATTCCTATAAGACGTACCTTTTAGTCGAGTCATCCCCTTTGATTCCTATAAGACGTACCTTTTAGTCGAGTCATCCCCTTTGATTCCTATAAGAAGTACCTTTTAGTCAAGTCATCCCCTTTGATTCCTATAAGACGTACCTTTTAGTCTAGTCATCCCCTTTGATTCCTATAAGACGTGCCTTTTAGTCGAGTCATTCCTTTGATTCCTATAAGACGTACCTTTTAGTCAAGTCATTTCCCTTGACCCCTATAAGACGTACCTTTTTAGTCGAGTCATTCCCTTTGATTCCTATAAAAAGTACCTTTTAGTCGAGTCATCCCCTTTGATTACTATAAGACGTACCTTTTAGTCTAGTCATCCCCTTTGATTCCTATAAGACGTGCCTTTTAGTCGAGTCATTCCTTTGATTCCTATAAGACGTACCTTTTAGTCAAGTCATTTCCTTTGACCCCTATAAGACGTACCATTTTAGTCGAGTCTTTCCTATTGATTCCTATAAGACGTACCTTTTAGTCGAGTCATCCCCTTTGATTCCTATAAGACATACCTTTTAGTCTAGTTATCCTCTTTGATTCCTATAAGACATGCCTTTTAGTCGAGTCATTCCTTTGATTCCTATAAGACGTACCTTTTAGTCAAGTCATTTCCCTTGACCCTTATAAGACGTACCTTTTTAGTCGAGTCTTTCCTATTGATTCCTATAAGACGTACCTTTTAGTCGAGTCATCCCCTTTGATTCCTATAAGACGTACCTTTTAGTCGAGTCATTCCCTTTGATTCCAATAAGACGTACCTTTTAGTCGAGTGATTCCAATTAACTCATAGAAAATTCATTTCTTTGTTTGGGATAATTTTTTTTCCAGTTTTGATGTGATTTCAGAAGCATGCCCAAAGCACAAGGCGAATAAATGGAAAACCAAGAAACAAGATGAAGAAGTTGAAAGTTAAACAGATTAAAAAATAGCAAGTCAGAAGCCCGTCTATAGAACAGGGTGAAAATAAAAAAAAATTGAAAGCATAGAAACAAGTTGATGAAATAGCAAGTCAGGAGCCCGCCTGCAGAAAAGGGTGAAGAAATTGAAAGCATATCAAGAAGTTGATGAAATAGCAAGTCAGGAGCCCAAGAAATTAAAAGCATAGAAACAAGTTGATGAAATAGCAAGTCAGGAGCCCGCCTGCAGAACAGGGTGAAGAAATTGAAAGCATAGAAACAAGTTGATAAAATAGCAAGTCAGGAACCCGCCTGGAGAACAGGGTGTAGAAATTGAAAAACATAGGAACAAGTTGATGAAATAGCAAGTCAGGAACCCGCTTGGAGAATAGGGTGTGGAAATTGAAAGGCAAGCAACAAGTTGATGAAATTGCAAGTCAGGAGCCCCGCCTGAAGAATAGGGTGATGAAACTCAAGTCAAGAGTTCAAAAGAAGCTGTATAGACAGGATTTTTGTAATTTCATTTATGCTTTAACTTGTAATTTTCATTTTTATGTAATGACAGAGTCGTGGACCGGAACCTCGATGGAACCTCACTCGACTATCCAACTCGGTATAGTCCTTCTCTTTCCAATCCTTTGAAATACCCGTGACTTGATTCTCTCATTACTTGGGTAGGTAGGATGTCTTAAGTCAAAACCCAGTTGTCATTCTTCCTTCTGTTTCTTTCTTTGAATAATGGTCGGGTCAAAATTTGGTCTCTTTGTTTATTTTTTTGTCTGAAAACACTTCATGTTTACATTCAAAGAGGGCATGATGTAGACACCTAATTTTGTCCCTCCCGAAGATCAATTTTACCTATTTTTTTATTTATTCTCACCTTACCATGTGGCCAACCCCATATAATTATATCCCACAAAAATACAAAAATAAACAAAAACAATACCTCTAACTAATTTATCTTATCCACACAGCCTACCCAATCAAAAGCTTCCACCTCCCTACCCACTCACATTTTTATCCTCACATAATACATTAACAACAAAAAGAAGGGGGATCCACAGGGTACACCTAACAAAGAAAGGACCCATTTTGTCATCATCCTCATAATAATAGCATCAAAATTAGAAAAGGAGGATCATCTTCATGGGGGAAGGACTATCGATTTGTTTTCTTTCTTTCTTTAACCCTCACCCCACTTGAGAAACACAGACCACCTCTATTTTTTTTAATTTCCATGGTAGAACAACAATAGAACTCCACCATTGATACACACATAGGGAACAAGAAACATACACGATTCACCCTTCTTCTCCATTTTTTGGAAGAGGATACAAAAAAAGGCTTCTTCCTCCATTTTGGTTTTTCACTAAAACACATCCCATACACAACAACAAGACACTCGCATACACACATCTCTCTCGCAGATCTATGCACGAAATCACATGCGTATAAGATGAGTAAACTGGAAAATAAAGAGAGCTTCGAGGGAGTTCCGGTCAGTTTCTTTGAGATTTTCCGGCTAAGTTTTGCCGGAATCAGTTAGGTTCGTCGTTCGCTCATTCTAATTCCAAGATCTCCAAAAAAAAATTCTCTCTCGTCGTTTCTTTTTTTATTTCCAGGCAAACCCGGTTGGTAAACATCAAAAGTAACAAGAATCTGCCTTGATTCATCTTCTTTGCCTCCAACTGAGCTCACCGAAGCTCGGGTACACTGTCCTTTGGCCCTGTCGTGTATTGGAGTTTTGTGTTCGTAGTTCTGTTCGAAATTATCGATTTAGGAGATCGAATTGAGTTTATTCTTGGTGGTTTGGAACTTGTCTGTATCGATTCACGACCCTCAGGTGAACAACAGTAACCTTACCCCTTTTTGTTCATCAGAAATCGGGTTTCGAGACCAGTCAACGTTGGGTACTGCGTTTGGATTTGGGTCAGTCAGTTCTTCGTGCTCTATTTTGGATTAGTTTTTCTCTATACCAAGTTGGATTCATCGCAATCGAGGTTTTCTATTCGAGATTCCAAGTGCGGGTCTTCTTTAATATTATTACCAACCAAAATCGATTATCGGAAGGTCCATTTTTTTAACTCATTCTCTCTTCTTTATCGTAATTTGTTGAATTGGGCATGTTTGAAATTGGATGAGTTGGTGAATGTTTGATGTTATTCACGTGAAATTCGTATGATTATCATTCTTTAATTGTCGTTGGGTCTATGTTGTTTATATTGGATTCCGAGTTGAAAAATTGAGTTGATAGTCAAAGCATGTGTTAATTTTTGGTTGAACAAGGATTTCAGGGTGGGAATAAGAAGTTGAATGTAGTTAAATTTTGGACCGTTGTCGATTTATTTAATTCGGATTAAGCATGAATTTGATAGAATCATTTTAAATCAAAAGCTTGATAGGAAACATAGGTCGGGTAGGCGAATTTAGGGATTGTGGATTGATGGAATATTCGATTTGTGTGATTGAATGGTTCTTGGCTATATTGCTTAGGGATCACTTGTATCATTTGGCCGGGGAATGCCCCGAAGTACTTGTATTATTTTTATTCGGGGAATGCCCCAAGATATTTTGTATTCGGAGGACGTCCGTGATGAAGGCCCGAGGCGTCGGGTAAAGCATTAGAGTAGTTTAGGATTAGTTTAGAATAGAATAGGTTTACATTTTCGCATTTTTCATTTTTCGGGACTGTATAATTGAACTGGACATTATATTTTGGATTATTTAATTTTTGTTTGCTTGAGTGATTGTTTTTGCGTGCTTTGTGTGGTTTATGCATTTGTAATGTCAATTTATCCGATACGCTCTGCCAAGCGATCGTGGTCAAACCACGGGATCGAGGGGTGCCTAACACCTTCCCCTCAGTCAACAAAATTCCTTAGCCGGAATCTCTGTTCGCAAACCAGTATTAATGAGTCAAAACCATTTTGAAAAAGGATATCCAGGGGTGACTTGGCACACCCGATTTATGCCAAGTGGCGACTCTGAGTTTTGATTGTTAAAAGTCCTTTTCGAAACAAATTTTCATCTTTGTCACTTTAATAATAAAAACCCTTTCGAAACTTAAAACTAATCTGTTTTTTGGAGTCGAAAAAGGGGTGTGACACTCATGTCTAATTAAGATCATAACTAAAAATGAGAATTACCATATTTTGGACTAGAAAAGCACTTAAAATTTTAGGAAAAATTAAAAAAAAAAAAAAGAGAGGAAAAAGAAAATTTATAATGAAATATAAGGAAATAATGGCATTATGTTGAGAGAGAGAGAAAGGAGTTGTTTATTTTATTTCAACGCCTTTGTATTAAAATAGTTTAGTTTGATATTTGTTTCACTTTTTGTATTAATAATTTAAAAGTTTCCTTTTGTCTTGAAGTTGAATTTTCCAACATTCAATGGTGTTTTTTTTTTCCTATGGTAATTTTTCCCTCAAAATATGGTAATTTTTTATTTCTAGTATAATTTCACATTAATCAGCACTAGTAAAATAAGGAAAAAACAAAAAATTAGTGTCTCTATATAAACAATGTAGAGGTATTATATGCATATAGCAAATTGAGTTAAATATTAACGTAAGTTTCTTTTCACTTTGAGTTGATTAGTTCGTTAAGTGTTTTCTTCTTAAGACTTACAATAATGTTACTCTTCTAATTTGTTCATTAATTCCTCGCTTTTACATCTACGTTAATTTACTATGTTCGATTTAATATTTTGGTTTAGATTTTCATTAACTTTGTTACTTCTCCATCCAACAGTGGTTGATCGAAGTGAGTTTGATATTGTACTATACCCGAGAATGTCATCCTCACAAAGAAAAAAACTTGACAGGACCGTAGAGAAGTTGGTAGATGCAAGAGTAGAAATACGCAAGCAAGAAAACGACCTTCGAAATTTTAATATGCAACAAAAGAGTGCACAAGAAAAATACGAAGCGACATGTGATCTTTGGAAGTTAAAGGACAAGGAAGACAAGCTCAAAGAACAATTGGAGAAAAATGGGAGATTTAGCAGATTCTACTCAAAAGAAAACAAGGATGAATTATTTAACTCAAAATGAAATTTATTTATTATTTTTAATTTTACTTATCAATAAAATGTTTAGATTTTGCTAATTAAGTTCAAGGATATATTTAGGTTGTAGGATTTTCGAGATTTATTACTAGCCGTTTAAAGTTTTATGTATGTTTTTGTCATTGCCTTTTAATTTGTTGTTCTATATTTATTCATTTAGGATTATTTATTTATTATATATTCAAATATTATATGCTGCTATTATTCACTAAAAGTAAACAATCGAACAATAGTATCATTATTTGTAACAAACCCACAGAACAATACAAAACGTCCCTCTCAAAACCTTGCTCGTAGAATTACACTGGGTGTATGTGTTATAGTTGTTTTTGTTGTTCTATTGTTCACTCATTACAACTTTCTTTAAATTCTTGTTCTTTCTGCTTAGCTGCATGATACACTAGCTGAAGGATAAAAAACATTCCAAACTTAATAATCACACTTTTGAGGTACCAATTAATAGGTATCTTCAAATTAAACTTCACACCAATATTTAATAAATCCATAAAGTTGTCTAAGAACAACTATGGTCATGTAAAAAAGTTACAACAAACATATATTTTATAAATAGTGATGTAACATAGGACATTAGGTGGTGAATCTCTTCGTTGGCAAATTAAATCTCATATTGTCTATAATAAGGTCAAATATTTATTTAAATGTATAGTAAATGATGAACTCCCTTTTATGAAAATTCTGGAGCCGCCATTTAAATTAATTAGTTCGATGAAGGTGGCAAGAGAGTAGGAATAGTTTGTGATTTTGGACAATTGTGGCAATGTAGGTTGTGGTAGAGATGGAATTTGGAATAGGCCAGCATCGATCTCTAGACTCTGCTTGCGTAATTACACTAAGTAAATTAATATTGTTCTACTGTTCACTTAGCCGAACTTGCTGATTGGCTGCATGATAGATCTCAGAACTTAACTATGGCGGAGCCAATTTTCAATACGAAGGTTCAAAGTGTAAAGAAGGAAACACGCGAACGAGTCAAATTAGGGAGTTCAACATCTACTATATATACTGCATAAAAAATAATTTTAACCATATATAAATAGTGTAATTTTCCATTAAAGGGGATTCGAGTGAACCTGGCGAAAAGGTAATAGTAATATATTTTACAGCAAATGGACTGCAATAAAATTTCAAAACTTAAACCCAAAATTAAAGTTTAAATTATAGAGATCTACATGTATATGATAGTATGATACCTCCTAGCCAGCGAATATACGTATGAGATATTAATTTCAGAAACAGTATCAAATATTATTACGGTAATCATATAGTAGATTACAAGGATGTAGCATCACTGAAATAAAAATAGAAAAACAAAACATCAACATCTCAATAATATAAATTTGAACTTTTTCTAGAGTTTTCAATGATATAACTATTAGTAACAACTTAGGATGTTTCAACTATGATTTTGAATTTTGTTTTGAACTTCATATCCCAAAAGATTCAATTGATTCAAACGATTCTTCAAGTTGGGTCAGTTCCTCTGGGTTGAGCTCCTCAATAGTTTTCATCAGTTCATCATACACATTTTCAAGCTTGCGATTTAGTCGTTTCACTCTATCTCGAGCATGAGCCACGACAAGTTGAGTATTTTCACTTAATTCCATATCACGATTCTGAAAACGAGAAATGACTGCATCAACTGTAGGATGAAAAAATGAGAAAGGCTTACCAACAGGGGAAAAGATTACAAGAAGAGATATCATAACCAATTTATATACCTGAAGAATGTTATCAGATTAAATTGCTTCCAAATAGATAATGGAAAATAATCTTTTCACCATCGTCAAATAGGAAATACCATCAATTTTATGCTCAAAATATTTTGCATATCAACCACATCAATGGAATCTTGAATTTTAATTTAAATTAATAAATATTTTACTATATATGCTCATGAAACTTATCAAGCTGGAAATAGCAAATATTACAATAATTAACCTAAAATAGAAAAATATTTATAAATATAATATTCAACTTAAACTATAAAAATATGAAATAAATTTTATGCGCAAAATATTTTTTGCATGTCAACCACATCAATGAAATCTAAAATTTTAATTTAAACTAGTAAATATTTTACTATATGTACTCATGAAATTTATCAAGTTGGAAATAGCAAATCTGATTATAATTAACCTGATATAGAAAAAAAACATAATAAATATAACATTCAACCTAAAATATAAAAATATCTTAGTGTGCTTATTGAAATTTATCAAGTTTGGATACGTTGTTGTTGGATCACGCTTAATGGGTGTGTTGAAATAACTGTAGATTAATTTAAGAAGCAATCAATATTTTTCGAGAAATTTATCAAAAATACATTAACAAAATAAGAAAATAAAAATTTTAACTTGAATAGGTCATTATTTAAATGTATCCAGTATTTACTAATTTTACCAGACACAATTTTTCTAACGTCAATATGATATATAAACGGCGAAAGGTTGCTAGTTCAATACAATATTCTTTTCTAAATTAATTCTTGAATAATGTTAAATTTTATTAATGTCTACACAAATTAAAAAAATTGGTAATTTACCTCTCTTTTTGAGTAATTATATTTATTATGGTTCGTGTACAAGTTAATTATACCATTTATGACTTATTAAGATGACTTGAATAAGGATCCGAAGAGTTTGGGTACTGTTTCTCAACACTCATCGAACCACATCGAAGGTGCAGAAATTTTATTTTTGGGGTTTCCCATCGGGTGTTATATTATCTTTTTAATACTGAATATAAAGATATATATATATTATATTTTAGGACCGACAAAGAAAAGATATCATGAATTAAAAAAGGCAGGAAATGTATTGAGTCCTAAAATGACCCATGGGTGCATTCGTTACATTTTAAGTCACAAATTTAATTTTCAAAACATAACATCATTTCATATTTTCTTAAAGTCAGATTTTATTTGAATTTCTAACTTCGCCACTTGTATGCTTACTTCGATATGTTGAAAATAATTAACAAAAAAGGGTCCAAGATTGACTATATGAAGATATTGACAAAATATTTCCTTTGTAAGCATCTTCATCTAAGCTCAAAGTCTAAGCTTACATATGTTCCTCACAATCATATTTAATTTTATCATCAATTAGAGAGTTTTCAAATTTATGTTTTTTTCGTTTTAATTTATATGTCATTAGTAATATTTTTTTTTAACCATTTTGTTAAATTTAGCTCGTCGTTAAAGGTTATTGCATGGATAATCCTTCGAAAATGTTACTGAAGAGATATTTTTTGATAGTTGTTTTAACCCATCGAGAATCTCTCACAAATGAGTTAAATTTCGATAGGACGTTAGTGTGTCTTACTTTTATTTTTAGTTTTAATTTATTATTTCTTTTTATAACGTTAATATTTAGAAATTCATTATTTATGATATCATACATGATCATGTACTGAAGACAATAACGTTCAAGAATCAAGGGTATTTTGATATATTATGCACGTCTTTAATTCAGGGACGGATTTATGATCATTTTTTTTATGCTTCGGCATTTGTTAAATTCGAAACAGACTAGGTATAATTGTATAAAAAATATATGAAAATTGGTATAAGATGTAGAAAAACACCCAGTAAATCAAGAAGATAGCATGCATGGTGCATTAATTTTCAAGCAGAACCTTAAAACTTTGGGCATCAAATATCAATATACGTGTTTGAACCTTCCGAGCACAAACACTAAATCCTGAGTCCACCATTATTTAATTTAAATTACATGACTAAAAAATTTATTATTTTCTTAAATTTTATGTCTAAATATCAAACTATAATATACATAAAATGAAACGTCAGGAATAGATTTTATAGTCAAGATTATCTTCTCCAAGAATACATAAGATTTTATGTCTTGTAGTGGGATTTTTTGGGTATAAATATTGGCTAAATTGAAAGTCAATCTCATTATATTCTGAAAAAAAATTATTTGTTGGATAGTGAAAGAAGATATGAAGTCCAATAATAACCTAATTATTCTGCTAGCACTTTTATGTGCTTCACTTTTTCTTGTTTCAGCTCTACTAGTTGATGATACTAAACGTAACTATACAATATTTAATTCTTCTTAAACATATGGATTCATTGTATTTCATAATTAATGTATATAGTGCATGCAATAACAAGAAATATAATATAAAATTCTAAAGAAATATAGTTAAAAAAATATTTGAAGACTTTCAGAGTTAAACTTCTCAGTTTATCTTTAATGACTTACTGATATGATCATAAAAAATCATGACAACCATTTGATACGTAACTAAGGATATTCTTTTTGTAAGTTATGTTGAAAAATTTGTTCAGAATCTAACAAGCTATCTTCAGTTTGTAGAATTCAGAAATAATAAATTCGCTATGAATTCGCCTCTCATTTTTAATGCATATCAAAAGATTCAAACACGTTTTAAAATATCGTCATATGTAATGTAATTACTTATAGTCCATTCATAAGAAATAATTGTATGTATTATTTGTATAGCAGCAAATGAAGGCCAACTAAATGTCGAAAAACAAGGCCATGGAGGCGGGCCAGGCGGCCATCATGGTGGCGGTGGTCATGGAGGTGGCGGCCATGGCGGTGGTGGCCACAGAGATGGCAGTCATGGCGGTGGAGGCCACGGAGGCGGTGGTCACGGTGGTGGAGGCCACGGAGGCGGCCATCATGGTGGTGGAGGGCATGGAAAATGAAGTCACAACAATCCCTTTAACGAAGAACGTCTTAATATAAAAAACTCTAGGTTAAACTACTTCATGCATACACTTTTATAATATAGTTCATAATAAAAACTACGTACGTTTTTAATTTGGAGTTGCATGTCATGTTATGTGTACTGGAAATGATATAGTAATAAATATGAATAAATATCAATGTTTTTTTTTCTCCATTCTAAAGTCCGTTAATAATATTAGTGTTGATTATCTTTAAGGATTTAAGTCAAGTATATTGATTGTGTTAAAGATCTTTACTCGTTTTATAATCAGAATAATTAAATGATTTGATAATGTTAGAATTTATTATAGATTGATGGGTAAAATTAAGCTCAAATTAATCTATTTTAATAAGTTAATTCTTGAAGAGTACTAATTACAAGAGCATCAAAAATATTATCTAATGACAGATGAAGAAAGAAAAATAGCAAAGTCTACAATATGATCTGGTCCAAACTCCAAACTTTGTAGAAATAATTCTTAAAAGTATAACTCCAAAATAAGATAACATCAACTTTTTCTATAAAGATAGTTGTTTGTCTACCTAGTTTTTTGCTTCCATGTATACCGAGATATTGTTGTAGATATGACATAATATAACATAAAAACAGGATAAAAAAAAAAAAAAACTTGGCGGTTATAGAAAATATTGTTATACGGGATAACTTTTATAGAGAAGTCTGGTTGTACAAACACTGTGAAAAAGTTCTGAGAATTACGAAGAAAGCTTCAAGCTCACATCGGGTAGGGGACGACAATTGAACTCTGTGAGATTGAATCTCATGTTGGTCTTCGTTAGCTCATTGTTAGAGAGGTCGATTATAAATCGATTGGTAGTAGCTTTGAATCCTAATCAGGAGATTTTATTATCTTTCAATAAAGAGGGTTGTGAGTAGCACATTCTAATAGTCCATTTTGATTAACTTTGAATAAACAACTCCAAAATTCCATGCTTTTGTAATTTGTAGCCACATTCCATCCAAACCTTTTTGAATCTTTCAACATAAATTTTCCCTATAAATACTCATCAATTAATTATTCAATCTAACTTAACAACTTTCACTTCTTGTTTCCTCAAGAGAAAAAACAAAACAAAGGAAAAAGTTCCAAATAACTTGTAAAAAATGGCCACTTTCAAGAATTGCTTTAGTTTGTGCTTGATAAATGACATTGTCCTTGTCAAACAATAGTGTTACATCTAGAATGGATGCAGAATTTTCATCGAAGGGGATTTATCATTTACTATATATATATTTAAATAAATATTTGACCTTATTATAAACAGTATGAGATTTTCATACGGAGGGGTTTCACCACCTAGTGTTACATGATCATTATTTATAAATACGTGTTTATTGTAACTTTTTTATATGACCATGTTAGTTCTCGGAGAACTTGTATGGATTTATTGGATTTTGGTGTGGAGTTTGAAGATACTTCATAATTTGTACCTCAACATTGATTATTAAGCTTGGGATGTTTTGTATCCCTCAGCTAGTGTATCATGCAGCCAAGCAGAAAGAACAAGAATTTGAAACAAGTTCTACTTAGTGAACAGTTGAACCACAAAAACAACAATATATTTATCCAGTGTAATCACACAAGTAACGTAACGAAACAAATTAAAGGTAACTGAACAACAACTACAATAACATATTTGTCCAGTGTAATCCCACAAGTAACGTAACGAAACAAATTAAAGGTCCATCTATATATTCTCTACCATTTGCATTTTAATCGATAAAGAGGCTTAAACAACCTTGGGACTTCTTTTGTGTGTCGATGGCTTCCAACATGAGTACGACCTCCTGCATCTCTGGCCTCTTTTTTGGGTCATCGTCCAAACATTGCTTCATTATATTGGCAAGTGTTCGGTATTTCAGGCCTCCGACTCTTGTACATAGCTGAACATGCGTGAGGACTTTGTCCGCTATACGGAATTGAACAAGAATATATTTCCCACAAACAAATTACGAAGCTGTAGACATCACATTTATGATCATATGGTAGACCAATAAGCACCTCCGGAGCCATGTAACCTATGGTGCCAGTTTCGGCAGTCATGTTGATAGGAGATGAAGCCTCAACTCGAGAAACTCCAAAGTCTATTATTTTCACCCTTCCTTCCTTGTCGAGAACTAGATTTGTAGACTTTACATCTCTGTGAACCAATGCTAGTTTAATAACGGACTTCAATGATAACCTTTTCCCGATAATACTGTTTTACAAGAGATGTGACCTTAGCACTATACAATATCCAGCTCGATGTTTTTCCCAGGAATGATTTCTCGCGAGAAAATTCCACTTACTTCGTTTACCATTCCTAGATACTTCGGGCAATCTCTTCGAAGCTCCGATTAACCTTGCGACGTTTGGGTGACCAAGCTTGTTCCATATAGAAACTTCTTGCGCGAAAGCCTTTGTTAGTGTTGCCCTTCTCTTTTCATCGCTCAGATCAAGTATTTTAACGGCAACCTATTTTCCGTCACAGACACCCTTGTAAACTGATCCGTACGCCCCTTCAGTAATAAACTTGCTGATTTTAAGCTTCTTGGGATCCAACACCCATTCTTCGACGACCTTCGTGACTTCAACCTTTGAGCACTCTTCAAACCCTTTTTTATTAATTTCGCCAAAAATTCGAGCCAAATGCTTATCAAGTTGCTCGTCCATTCTTCTCAAAACCTAGACCTCACTCACTCACACGTAGTAGTAATATATAGATATATATCTATAAGCCTTTGTTGAAATAGGTAAGTGATCAATAACCAATTCAATATTCTTTGCTATATTTATAGGTGTACATGGAAAACAAAACCTAAAGTTGAAAGGATTGAGAAAAGGGACACAGGCGTACAATGTTTTTTTTTTTTTTAATTGTTGGATTAACATTTCAAAGTAGGATTAGGAAACAAAAGGAATTTGGTATTTATTTAATTCACGTCTAGTTAGGATTTATTTTTCCTAACTCATATTAGAGTAGATTTTGTTGTCCTAATTTAATTTGGTAACTTATTTAATTCCATTATGCAAAATCCGATGTCTCATACTAGAAATAACAAGTTTTATACAGAACAAAAAAATCGCTAATTCTCAAGAAATGTCGTTTCCTCGGAATTTAACTCGTCGATAAGGAATCTCTGACTGATTAAGACACATCACAAAAAAAAATGCTAATTTTGGATAGAAAATTTTGACGAAAATTTGGTGGATTATCTGTTCAGTAAATTTTACCAACGAGTTAAATTTCAACAAAATACATTGATTCTTTTTTTTAATGGTGGAACATAAATTATTGAAATATCTTCATATGTAATGTAACCGAGAGTGAGAGTACTAAGTAAACTGATTACTTAAAGTCCATTCATAAGAAATAATATATGTTGTATGTATTATTTGTAGCAGCAAATGAAGGCCAACTAATTAATGTTGAAAAACAAGGCCATGGAGGCGGCCATCATGGCGGCGGCAGGCACGGAGGTGGCGGTCATGGCGATGGGGGCCATGGAGGCGGCGATCATGGTGGTGGAGGCCATGGAGGTGGTCATCATGGTGGTGGAGGCCATGGAGGTGGTCATCATGGTGGTGGAGGCCACGGAAAATGAAGTCAATGTCCCTTAAATGAAGAACGTTACAAATTAAAGAACTTTAAGTTAAACTACTCCGTGCATCAACTTTTTATAATATAGTCCATAATAAAAACTATGTACATTTTTAATTTGGAGTTGCATGTCATGTTATGTGTACTGGAAATGATCTAGTAAATATGAATAAATATCAATGTTTTATTTTCTCCATTTTAAAGTCCGTTAATAATATTAGTGCTGATTATCTTTAAGGATTTAAGTGAGGTATATTGATTGTGTTAAAAATTTTTACTAGTTTTATAATCATAGTAATTAAATGATTTGATAATGTTAGAATTTATTATAGATTGATGGGTAAAATTAAGCTCAAATTAATCAATTTTAATAAGTTAATTCGTGGAAGCGTCCTGATTATAAGAGCATCAAAAATATTATCTAAGCTTATTAATTAAGTCAAATTCTTATGCCAATTAAATTCATCATTAGATCGACGAGAATTTTTGACAGATGAAGAAAGAAAAAAAGCAAAATCTACAATATGATCAATGTATTGTTGAGTTCTATGTGTGTGTGAATGGTAAATGGAGGGGAAAATGGTGAAGGGAAAGAGAGACCAATTTAGAAAGTGTACTCTCAAAATGGAAAATTAACTAAGGGAACTTTGGAGTGTTTTTAATGAGAAACACTAACTCAACATGAATAGTGAGGCAAGAACAAGATGGTGCCTTGCGCTGTCGTTATCGTCGCTCGCTTGGCTTCGGCTTCGGATTACAAGTGAAATTTTTTTGATCCAAAATCTGATATAATTATTTTTTCTCCAAGTGCGGGCACAATTTTGACGTCATGCAAACTCATACGCATCGCATCATGAAGGGATGTGACCCTTCAAGGGAAAAGACACACTGTTTCGCGTTGTAGAGTGACCTGTGGGCATAGACAAAACGCAGATATGCGACCTGTGGATGCAGATGTAGCGCTAAAGCTACTAGAATTTGCCAAACATCACCTGCGGCCGTAGATCAGGCACAAGTCCAGCACAGACTGGGCGCAGGGACCTGACTGCTACTGAAAAGGTGTCTTTTTGCTGAACCAATGCATCCTTTCTGAAAGGACACATTAAAGGCTATAAATACCTGATATATTCCTCAGGTATTGGCATGATTTTTGACAGAAAAACACTCTTCTTCTATACAAAAACTCTGTGTGATTATTAAGCTGTTGAGTGAGTTCGTTGAATCCAACAATTTGAGGTACCGCTATTGCTCGGATTGAAGGTCATTTTATCCTGGGAGGAAGAATCCATAACCTCGGGTACAGTGAGGGAAATTATTCCTTAAGGATACTCCGTAAAGTCGGGGGACTTGGCCTTAAAAATTCGATTTCATCTCATTTTTGAAAGTCAATATACTTCTTGGATAGATTATTCATAATCTTGCATTGAAGGTGTTAAGGAACTTCATAAGTGTTCTTGTCCTATACTTGAACTTGTGTTGAAGTTATTATTGCATGTATATACAGATTCTTGTACCCGAAAATGTTGTAAATAACAATCTTAAGGAATAATCTTCGGATTCTATATAGCTTATGTTTGGAGATTAAAGCTTTAAATTTTCTACTCAGTTTAAACTTAACTAGTGATTTGAAGAAATAAAATCTTCATCACAAGTTAAAGATCACTCGGTTGATGATTGGAAGTCATTAAAACTTCGTGGTTAAACTAGAAACAAGAGGTGTTTTAAAGTTATGCAACTTTTTAATAAGTATTTCGATATACTAAAGGCACTGTCTTATGGTGACAGAAATATGACGATTGATAGTCAAATACATAATGCTTCAACGACTGTAGGGGCAACTAGTATTGCCACATCAAGTCGTACAAATGCTCTACCGGCAATTGCACCAATGAAGAAAGCCGAAAAGTTCGCGAGTATTGACTTCAAGAGATGGCAGTAGAAGATGTTCTTCTACCTGACCACTCTTTGACTTCAAAGGTTCACGGTTGAGGAAGCTCCGGAGGTGGCTGAGGGAACCTCTGAAAAAGAACGCTTCATGATTGTGGAGGCTTGAAAATACTCATATTTCCTTTGCAGGAATTACATCTTGAGTGGTCTCCAAGATGACCTTTACAATGTTTATAGTGGAACAAAGACATCAAAAGAGTTATGGGGGGCGCTAGAACGGAAGTACAACACGGAGGATGCAAGAACTAAAAAGTTCTTTGTTGCAAGATTCCTGAAGTATAAAATGGTAGACAACAAGTCTGTTGTTTCCCAAGTGCAGGAACTGCAAGTGATCATCCATGATCTCCTAGCGGAAGGTATGATTTTGACGAATACCTTTGTTGAATAATTTAAACATGTTCTTAGTATTCACATGAACTTTATTATAGGTTTGATTGTGAATGAAGCGTTTCAAGTAGCAGTAATAATAGAGAAGCTACCACCTATGTGGAAAGACTTCAAGAACTATTTGAAAGGCAAATGTAAGGAGATGTCAGTAGAAGATCTGATTGTACGACTACGCATTGAAGAAGATAACAAGGATGCAGAAAGAAGGTCAAGAGGCAATTCTGCAATGAGTGGAGCAAATATTGTAGAAGATGACCAAAACAACTCCAAAAAATAAAAGAAAGCTGGAAATGAAAGCAATCAACCCAAGAAGAAATTCAAGAGAAAGTGCTTCAACTGTGGCAAGAATGGCCATAACTCTACGAATTATCATGCCCCGAAGAAAATAAAGAAGAAGGACCAAGAAAATCTAGCTAAGTCTAAGAAAAAAATGGATGATCTGTGTGTTATGCTTTTCGAATGCAACTTGGCAGAAAATCTTCGCGAATGATGGATGGATTCTGGTGCCACCTGCCATGTTTGTGCTAACAAGGAGTTGTTTTCGACGTTCGCTCCGGCTCAAGTAGAAGAAAAGATCTACATGGAAAACTCCTCTACTGCAAAAGTAGAAGGAACAAAAAAAGTGTGCTTGAAGATGACTTTCGGTAAAGTGTTGACACTTAACAATGTCTTGTATGTTTCAAAGTTACAGAAGAACTTGATTTCAGTTTCAATTCTAGATAAAAATGAATTCAAATATGTATTTATTTCCGGAAAAATTATACTTAGTAAAGGAGAAGTGTATGTAGGAAAAGGCTACCTCAATGAGGGCCTATTAAAATGAATGTAATGAATGTTGAAATCAATAAAAGTTCAATTTCTTCTTACTTTCTTAAGTCTTGTGATTTGTGGCATGAACATTTAGGCCATGTTAATTACAAAACATTAAGAAAACTGATTAACTTAGAAGTTTTGCCAAACTTTGAGTGCAATAAATTAAAGTGTCAAACGTGTGTAGAATCAAAGTATGCAAAGCATCCTTATAAGTCCGTTGAAAGGAATTCCAATCCCTTAGAATTAATACACACAGACATTTATGATATGAAGTCAAGACCATCACGTGGTGGGAAAACGTATTTTATAATTTTATTGACGATTGCACGAGATATTGTTATGTCTATTTGCTAAATAGTAAGGATGGAGCAATATATGCGTTTAGGCAATACAAAACTGAAGTTGAAAATCAGTTAGAGAAAAAGATAAAAACGATAAGAAGTGATAGGGACGGAGAATATAAATCTCCCTTTGCCAAAATATGTGTAGAGAATGGAATTGTCCATCAAACTACAGCCCCGTATTCACCTCAATCTAATGAAATTGTGGAAAGAAAAAACCAAACTTTGAAGGAAATGATTAATGTCTTACTTATAAGTTCAGGTTTACCGCAAAGCTTGTGGGGGAGGCTATACTTATAGCCAACCGAATACTCAATAGAGTTCTCCATAGTAAGACACAATCAATTCCATATGAAAAATGGAAAGGAAGGAAACCCATAGTAAGACATAATCATTGTTGAGTTTGTAAAGTCAAAGGATAATGTGTCGGATCCACTTATAAAAGGCCTATTGTAAGACTCTGCAAAACTTTGTTTTTAAATACAGCTTGTTTAGCTCCTTCAAACTCAATAGAGAGCCCAACACTTAGAAAATTTCAGCAAAGTGTTCAACACTTAGTCTCATTTTAGACCTCCAAACTTCGAGGATTTATTTAATGACCTTACCGACCTTCGATTTTTTATTTTCAAGTTGTGTTGCAATGGGAAAAGGTCGTAGTACATCTCAGGTGAGTTTGGGAATTTTTGGGATAGCGTAAGAGCATATTTGGGTGCCTAAACCAGTAGCAAAAGGCGATAGGCCCGCGTCTCCCAGGCTAGAGCACCGCTCTAGGTAAGGCGCTTCCCTTTGTTGAGCACCGCTATTGCAAGGCGTGGCCAAGGGTAGTCCTCCGGGCTAGGCAAGGCGCCGCCTCGTGGATCACCCTAGGCCAAAAATCTGCATTCCACCTCCGTATTTTAAAGAGCATTTTGGTCCTTTTCCACCAATATATAAGCTCTCAAACACGGGATTCAGCCCCAATTGAAGCAAAATATACTCCTTTTCATCAATTTCTCTCAATAACAAGAACAAGGGTTTCAATTTGAAGACCCAAGTCCAACAGATTACACCATAGATTGTTAAGGAACTTTCATTAAGGTATGCGTTGTGTTGATTCATGGGCTCCTTTAATCCATGAAGCTCAAGAACCCTATTTTAAACTATATATCATGATATTCATGTTGTGAATTGATTGTTAATCATGCTTATGCATTGAATAATTCCAAGATGGAATCTTTATCTGTTTCTATGAAACTAGGATGGCATGTTAGTAGATATGTATGAATTTTGGGTGGTTTGAATTGTTAAATTGATGAATACACCTATGCCATAAAGTGTGCATGTAAGGTGTTTGATAAAATGTCTAGAAGACTAGAATTCATGTTTTCATGACCCAATAGTACCTAAATGACAAGTCCATGCTATCCCTTATGATCCCACATGAATTCCATGTTATTGTTACGTGTTGTTTTTGTGATATGGAATGTTCATGACATTGGAGTTATGCAAGTAGTTACACGTTATATGCATCCCCTTTCATGTATAAGATGTTGAGAACAATGTGTAGTATGAAATCCCCTACTTATGGCATCATGAATTGTGAACTTTGTTCCTATGATCAAGAAGTGTCATGTGGTGTCAGTTTCCTTCCATCGAGTCCTGGGGGTACTCATACCCGAAAAATATAGTTGTGTGCCTAGAGCCCGTGTCATGTTTTCACGATATACTCAGTCAAGCCAGGTTCAATAGAACTCAGTCAGTCAAGTGACTCAGGAAATCTCAGAAATCTTATGATCTCGGTCAGTTGTCAGACATCAGTATTATTTCGTCAGTCAATGGAAATTAAGTAATATCAGTCCATGTGCGGTTCAGAAATTATGTTCAGAGTCTTTTCAGATGGGAGTAAAAGTTAGCACCGAGCGAACCCAATGATGGGAACTCACCTGCCAGTTTAGAGTATGATTCTTAGAAGCAATCCTTGTATTCCAGAACTATGTAGCCAGCGAAGGTTGAGACATCTAACCTATCAGTTTAGGGTTGATGAGGTGGCCTAACCTGTCAGTTTAGGGTTTCCACCATTCTCATTTTGAGTACCTGGTAGTATAGGGTCCTCACAGCTTGTCCTTAGCAGTGACGCGGTATTAACACCCTTCCAATTGGGGGTATAGATTGGACCCCAACTCAGCTATAATAGCATATTTGGGGCATGTCAGTTAGATGACTACTTTCCAGAGTTTCAGTATCAGTCTCGGTAAAAGAACTTAGATAGTTCTTCAGAATATTAGGACTGTCAGATACAATTAACTCAGTTACAGTATGGAACTCAGATAGTTCCATCAGGTTCAGGACTGTCAGACACAGTTACCCATGTTATCAGTTATATCAGTCACCTTAGTTATCAGTAAGTACATGTTATCAGAACTCATACTCAGTTAGCATGTTATCACGACTCCAGTTATAGTTACAATGTATTCATGCATGCATTCTCACATTCATATTAGACAGTTAGTTAGTAATAATCATGCATATGAACCCCATGCATTTAGCCTACCTCACATGCATACTCAGTATATTCAATCGTACTGACGCATTTGCGCTATGGTGTTTTCTTTTTATTTTACACCATAGGTTCAGAGACGCGAGTTCCAGATCAGCAGTAGCGTTCCAGTATTTAGTAGTGAGTCCTCATTCTTTGAGGACACGATTAGTACTTATTATTTCAGTTCAGTTCTGCTAGATGGAGTTAGTTGGGGATATATCCCATCAACTCATTCTTCAGATTATTCAGTTATAGAGGCTTTCTAGACTATCATGTTTTAGACTTCAGTATTTTTAGTTTTGTTTTGGGTATCATATTACCCCACACAGATGTGTTATTATTCATATTATGTTCAATATTAAAACTTATGGCCTTTCAGTACATGTTTTCGCATTTTTATGTTATATTATGCAGTGTACAGGTACAAATATCAGTCATGGATTAGCTTGTGGTCCTTCAGGGTTATGAGTACCATGTAGCATTCCGGGCACCAGGCTCGGGGCGTTACAAACTTGGTATCAGAGCCAGGTTCAATAGTGTCCTAGGAAGTCTGAAAGCTGCATCTAGTAGAGTCTTGTACATGGGTGTGTTGCGCGCCATATTTATGTACAAGAGGCTATGAGATGTTTTAGGAACAGTTTCCCTTCTTTTAGTATTCATGTCATGTAAGTGAGCATAATCTCAAGTTAATCTCTCAGCCTAATCTGTTTCTTCTCTTGATTTCAGAATATACCTCCCAAGAGAAGAAATCAGCCAGCCCCTCGCCCGAAGATCATTTGGGAGAGCATGTATCTCATGCAGAGTTCAGAGCCGCATTCACTACTCTTGCTCAGTCAGTCACTGCCCAGAATGAACGACCAGCTGTCGTTCCAGCCAACCCAGTGGCTAATTCTGTTGCAGCCAGTATTCGGGACTTCACTCGAATAAACCCTCTATCCTTCTTCGGGTCTAAGGAAGATGAAGACCCTCAGGAATTCATTGATCAAATTCAGAAGGTGACAGATATCATGGGTGTGACTACTGTTGAGAGTGCTGAGTTAGCCGTATATTAGAAGAAGGATGTGGCTCATATTTGGTACAAGCAGTAGAATTCTGAAAGGTTAGATGATGCAGGGTCAGTTGAGTGGGAAGAGTTTTCTTCCATGTCTCTTGATCGATTCTTTTCCCTAGAGCTTAGAGAAGCCAAGGTGTTAGAATTCATCAACCTCAGGCAGGGAAATATGACAGTCAAAGAGTATTCTCTTAAGTTTACTCAATTAGCCAGATACGCCTCTCATGTGGTTGCAGATAGCAGGGCTAAGATGAGTAAGTTCATTTCAGAGGTGAATGACAGTGTGGTAAATGAGTGCAGATCCACCATTTTGAACAGTGACATGACTTTAGCCAGGCTTATGACTCATGCTCAGCAGATAGAGGAGCAGAAAGTTAGGATGAGGGAGAGGCAGAATAAGAGAGCAAAGTCAGGAAGTTTCAACTTTTCTTAGCCCAAATCAGAAGGAGGAAATCGTTCTCAGTTTCGTCCTAAGCCATCAGTTCCACCTCCTTCTTTAGCCAGTTCTCCAGCTCCTAAGTTCAGAGATAGACCGCCAGGCTCTCAGTCTCAGGGCAATGTTAGCAGCGCCTGCACTTATCTAATTTTTTAGACTGGTGGTAAGAACCACAAGGGTATTTATAGATCTGGTAGCGATATTTATTTAGGATGTGGCAATCTAGGACACAGAGTTCGAAAGTGTCCTCAGACAGGTTCCCAGCGTCAGCAGAATCATTTCACAGCTCAGTTCGGTCGCCCAAATCAGCAGGGCACCACTTCCAGTGCTACTAGTGGGCAACGCCCAAATAGACTCTATGCTCTCCAGACCCGGCAGGATCAGGAAAATTCTCCTGATGTAGTTACTAGTGTGTTACAGATCTTTCATGTTCATGTTTACGCTTTGTTAGATCCAGGAGCTTCTTTGTCTTTTGTCACTCCTTATATAGCAGTTGATTTTGGAATCAGTCCCGAAATTCTAGCAGAGCCACTTTCAGTATCTACCCCAGTAGGTAAAACCATCATAGCTCGGCGGGTATACAAGAACTGTCGGGTTGTGATATTTCAGAAAGTCACTTCAGTAGATCTAGTTGAATTAGAAATGACTAATTTTGATGTTATTCTCGACATGTATTGGCTTCATTCATGCTATGCCACAGTCAACTGCAGAAAAAGAATAGTCCAGCTTCAGTTTCCGAATGAGCCCGTCTTAGAGTGGAGAAGTAGTACTTCATCTTTCAGGGGTCAGCTTGTTTCCTTCGGGCACGGAAAATGATATCTAAGGGTTGTGCATATCATCTTGTTCATGTTAAGGATTTTAGTTCTGAGACTCCCAGTCTTGAATCAGCTCTAGTTGTAAATGAATATTTAGATATTTTTCCCGAAGATCTTCCAGGAATTTCTCCCGAAAGGGAAATAGACTTCGACATTGATCTTCTTCCAGACACTCAGCCTATCTTTATTTCTCCATATAGAATGGTACCAGTAGAACTCAGAGAATTAAAAGAGCAGTTGAAAGATCTCTTAGATAAGGAATTCATCATACCCAGCATTTCTCCATGGGGCACACCAATCTTATTCGTGCGCAAGAAAGATGATTCTCTCAGGATGTGCATTGATTACCGTTAGCTCAATAAAGTTAAGGTCAAGAACAAGTATCCTCTTTCCAGAATCGATGACTTGTTTGACCAACTTCAGGATACCAGTTATTTCTCTAAGATAGACCTTAGATACGGCTATCATCAACTCAAAGTCAGAGAATGTGACATTCCAAAAACAACTTTTCGTACTTAGTATGGTCACTTCAAATTTCTAGTCATGTCATTTGGTATTACCAATGCCCCAGCCGCTTTCATGGACTTGATAAACCGGGTGTTCAAGAAGTACTTGGACATATTCGTGATAGTCTTTATAGATGACATCCTTCTTTACTCCCGTAATGATCAAAACCATTCAGACCATCTCAGAATTGTTCTTCAGACTCCCAGAGATCACCAGTTATTCGCCAAATTCAGTAAGTAAGAATTTTGGCTAAGGTCTGTAGCATTCCTTGGTCATATTATTTCAGGTGATTCCATTAGAGTAGATCCTCAAATTACCAAAGTGGTAAGAAACTGGCCTTGCCCCGTATCTCCATCAGATATCAGGAGTTTCTTAGGTTTGGCTGGCTATTACAGGTGGTTTGTTGAGGAATTTTCTTCTATTGCGTCCCTTATGTCCAGATTGACTCAGAAGAAGGTCAAGTTTCAGTGGTCAGATCCTTGCGAGAAGAGTTTTCAGGAGTTGAAGACTCTACTCACCTCAGCTTCAGTTCTAGCATTACCAGATGGTTCAGATGGGTTCGTAGTGTATTGTAATGCATCCAGAGTGGGTTTAGGTTGTGTCCTCATGCAGCATGGTAAGGTCATAGCCTACGCCTCCAGACAACTTAAACAACATGAGAAGAATTATCCTACTCATGATCTTGAGTTAGCAGATGTAGTCTTTGCCTTGAAGATCTAGAGGCATTATCTCTACGGAGTTCATGTAGATATCTTTACCGATCATAAGAGTCTTCAGTATGTTTTTTCTCAGAAAGATCTCAATCTTCGTCAGAGAAGGTGGTTAGAGCTCTTGAAAACCTATGATATGAGTGTTCTTTATCATCCTGGCAAGGCCAATGTAGTGGCCGAAGCTCTCAGTAGACTGCCTATGGGTAGTGTTGCTCATGTGGATGACAGTAAGAAGAATTTTGCCCAGGAAGTCCATCAGCTTGACAGACTAGGCGTTCTCCTAGTCGGTTCTTCAGAGGGTGGTGTATGTATTCAGAGTGGTTCAGAATCATCTCTAGTTTCCGAGGTGAAAGAAAACCAAGACAGAGATCCCAGCCTTGTAAAACTAAAAGAGTCAGTCAGAGATCAGAAAGTAGAGGTTTTCTCCCAAGGGGGAGATGGTGTTCTTCGTTGCCAGGGTCGTCTCTGTGTCCCAGGTGTAGATGACTTGAGGCAGTGAATTCTTACAGAAGCGCATGGTGTAATTCAGGGGCCACAAAGATGTACCGCAACTTGCGGGAGATCTATTAGTGGAGTGGGATGAAGAGAGATATTGCAGAGTTTGTGGCTAATTCTCTACATGTCAGCAGGTTAAGATAGAGCATCAGAAGCCTAGTGGTTCCATGCAGGAGTTCTCCATTCCTACGTTGAAGTGGAAAGAAGTGAACATAGACTTCGTGACGGGTTTACCTCGAATTCATCATCAGCATGATTCAGTTTGGGTCATTATAGACCGAATGACCAAGTCAGCTCATTTCCTTCCAGTTCATACCTCTTATTCAGCCGAGGATTACGCCAAACTCTACATCAGGGAGTTAGTCAGATTACACGATGTTCCTTTATCTATCATCTCAGACAGAGGTACCTAGTGTTGACACCTAATTTTTTCTTGTCCTTTTTCCTTTAATTACTTTTCCGATGCATCTTGGCCCTAAATAATTTTTGAAAATTAAATAAGAAATAAGATTCATATTTTTATCTCTATTTCTACAAGTTTTTAAATAATAAAAGGAAATTTATTTTTTCTCTCATATTATAAAATATTTTAATTAAATATATTTAAATATTTTAACATCAAAATCACAAAATATCTTTTGATACTCGCATTTGCTTTTTTCTAATATTATTTTTAGGAGATATTGTGACCATATATGTATATATTTTGTTATAGAAAATTAATATTTTATATTTTTACATATATTTTATTATATTCTTAATTTTACACGCGCGCGCACACACACACATATATTGTTAATATTAAATCACAAAAAGATATCAATTTGAACGCTTATACAAATTATGTCTGTAATTTGTGTACGTTAAACTAAAAATAACTTTAGAATATCAGGAAGCATTGATAAGATGATTTCAGTAGAAAAAGAACATCCGGGCCGATAATAACCCAATTACAATTTTTATTTTTGTTTAAACCCAACTTTTGTTCACAAATCTCAGGCAAAGTGTTCAAAAATTAGCTCGAAACCTAGTCCAATAAATGTATCCACTTAATCAATTCACCCCACACTATACCAACCAATCATATGCTGCCACGTCAGCAAAGAAACACAAATTAGCCAACAAATACAAATTCATCTGTCATTAAATATTTTTTTTCAATCCAAGGGTCATCATTAAATTAGCTTTTCAATTTTTATATATAATATATCCTGATATATATATATATATATATATATATATATATTTAATTCCTTTATTAAGATAACTATTAACCGTCCGACCGAATGATCGGACGGTTCAAATTTAGTAAAATAACCAAACCCCAAAACGTGTATTACTCCTTCCCAAAAAGTCAGATGCACGCTTTTCCCCTCTCCAATGCAACAACGTCCCATCACCCTCATCTTTCCCAAATCGACAATAACGACAGCGCCCTTTCTCCTCTCTGTCATCCCCCCAAATCAGAAAATGCACCACCATTACTGTATCACTGCTACCCCCCTATCCACTACGATATCTGTGCTAACCTGCAAGAATCTCTCCATTTTTTTCATCTTCCAAGACAGTGAATCAATGGGTGGCAGCGAGTCAGTTCCAAATTCGTGCAAAACTGAAAACTCATTAAAATCTGCAATTGAAAGTTTGCAAGAGGTTGAGGATTGGGGTGGGGGGGAGATTTCAAAATTCTAAATTTCTTCTCCTTTTACCGTTCTTTATTTTGAGGTTTCAAATCCGGACTTTGAGGTCCGGATTTGCGCCTATAAAAGAGGTTTTTTTTTTCGGATGCTCAGGGGAGACAGAGGGGGAACACTCGAAAATTGAGGAATATTCACACAAATTCACAAACAAATTCACAAAATTAGAAGTCTTGTTTCTTCTTTTCGGTCTAGGTTCGGGCTCTCGGAGTTTGAGTTGGATAGCTGGAAAATCTTGGCGTCGAAGCCCCAGCTTGCTGCCCCATAAAAGGTACGAATTTTCCCTTTCACCTCACCTTCATCTTTATTTCTTTCAGTTGTTTTTATTCCACGAACATGTCATTTTGGGTTAATGCTGATCAAAATTCAAGTTGTTGACGTTGATTCTAGAAAAATGGATTTGTATCTGAATTTTGAATTTTGATCATGTCTGTTGGTTGTGGTGTCTCGTAAATTTTGGTGATGGCTATGGATTTAGATTGGAATTTGTCTGTGTTTTCAAATATATGAGTTATATTTTGGCTTCAAGTTTGACTGTGTTGTGGTCATCCATCCCTCGTGACATCGAGTCCGAATCATAATTTTTGTATAAAATTTTGTGGCTACCTGTTCACGTGAATCAGTTTTGGGGTCACCTATGGCATCTTATCAAATAAAACGGATCATTGTTATGATTAAATCTCGGTTTCCTCCTTTCTTTGAACTCACAGACGTCTGTCATTTTTGGATACTTGCTTTGGCACACTTTGTCGGTGTTTAACTTTGCTTTAAGTCTGAACATTATCAATTTTGGGTTGGTTCACGCTTAACAGATCATTTGCTTGTTTTGTTTTTCAATCATAAGTAATAGCCAGGTTGGTTATGACGTAAATTTACAGCTTTAAAAAATTGGCTAAATCATGTCACTTGAGGTTTTCTTCCCCGTCTCATACGTGTGTACTCCTTACTGCCTCTTCTCCTCTATTTTCATCTGAGTCTTGATAAGAATGTGTATATGATTTTGGTTTCAATCACCACCCCTTAAGGTTTGGTTATATTCATGTATGTTTTATTGATAAGGGTCAATGTAGTTTTTCTCGACTTAAACGAAAGTGTTAGAAGTGTTGGTAGATCACCTATTTATTTTTACTTTACACACATACACATGACTTAGAAGTTAGTTGTTGAATTATAAATGTTCTGTAACAAGAAAAAGGCTTTCTTTGTTGTTTTCAGGTAATATCAGAACTTTTGTTGCTTTATTTTCCTACAGTTTGATTAATGGGTCATGGTTATGCATTTAGGTGTAATAGTTTAAATTTAGTATGAGTGTTTATGTGGCATGTATACCCTTAGGTTTATATTCCTATATATGAGCTTATATTCCTATATATGACTAGTCCGATTTCTAATCCTTATATCTTTTTTTTACATGTGAATTCGGGAGTGGAGTTTCAACGGAAACTCGGTTTTGACCCAAAGATTGGGTCGATGGCTATAGGATCACAGAGTTCGGGGTCTAAATCTCTAGAAGTTGGTTCCTTCAATAGAAAGCTATAGTGTTGAGTTTCCTACCTTCCTCGTTACTTTATTATTCTCATTTGTTTCACTAACTTTTGTTACTTGAATATGTATCTTTATGTGGCCTTGATTGAAATCGATTAACTTTACTGGTTTAGTTTCGTTCAACCCTTTTTTTTTTATTCGGCTAATTTCTTATTCATTCGACATCCGTAGATATAATAACGAGACCTGGTGTAACCACTTATTTTATATTTTTGTACCTACGCATCTACCTTTATAATAAACGGCAAATTTTGCTTTCATAATCACAAAAATGGAATACATCTCTGATTGAACAAAACAACTGGTTATTATTTTGTTTTGCAAATATCGATTAACAGTTTTGTCACCTTATCCAAGGTTTTGTTTTCCAAATGAATCATCATAAGTATTAAAAAGGTTTCATTTATTCTATCCGCTCATGTTTACAAGTAATTAATCTATCAAAATCAATTTTTTCATTCAACTCTGTTTACTTTAAACACCTACTACAGGTCATATCTTCTTCTCAACTCTATTTCAATTTTTCAGATTTTAAAGGCTTTCTAAACACAAGATACATACATACATACATACATATATATGTAGACACCTAATTTTGTACCTCCCGAAGTCTAATTTTATTCATTTTTAGTTCACCTTACCATGTGTCCAACCCCATGTAATTATATCCCACAAAAATACAAAAATAAACAAAAAAAAAATACCTCTAACTAATTTATCTTATCCTAACAACCTACCCAATCAAAAGCTTCCACCTACCCTAACTACTCATGTGATTCCCCCCTCCTTTTTCTTGTCCACAAAGAAAGAATATATGGGGGACCCACCAAAATTCCCACATCATAACAAATCCATGCCCATTATAAAAAAAAAATTCTAAGAGGAAAGAGGTCCATTCTTTGATCATCATCTTCTCCACAATAACAAGAATCACCAAATAATCTACCTCACAAGAACAAGAACAACAACGAGAAGAAAAAAAAAAAGTAACCGGTGAACAGTACCGGTGAACAGTGACGGCGTGCAAAGTGACGGTGAACGGGTCATTATTTGTCGAGCTGGATTGTTGGTGTTAAGGTTCGGCTAGAGGTTTCCGGGTGCGGACTCCCTTTATTCAAATAACATTGAGTTTGAAAGCTTCAAATTTAAGGTCCAATTCTTTCTTCTCTTTTATTAAATTCTTATGTTATTGCGATTTTGATTGCGTGTGATTCGATACTGTGGTTTGTTTGTTGATGTGAACTGTTGGTGGCATTTGGGTGTGTGATGTGCTAAGCATGATTGATGAATTTTCTTTATTCTCGATTGGTGGATTGTGTATTGAAATGGGTTAATCACGTGGTTAAAAATGAATTAAGGTGGGGATTAAAAATGGAGGAAAATGAATATTGATTAATTTTGATGTATTGATAATGTTAAACATGATAGAATTGTGATACGTTGAACTTGGTAGGCAAACGTAGACTTGGTAGGCAAATTTAGGAATAACGAGTTGTTGGAGTGTTTGAATATGTGCATGAATGGTACTTTCTACTTTATTGCACAAAAATTTTAAATTGTACTCATTTAGCCGGGGAATGCCCCGAAGGATTTGTATTAATTTATTCGGGGAATGCCCCGAAGTAGCATGTACGCAAAGGAGGCTCTTGATCAAGGCCCGGAATGTCGGGTGGAGTTTAGTTTAGAATAGAATAGGTTTTATATTTTAGCACCTCTTTTATTTTGGATTGTATAATTTGGACTGAACATTATTTTGGTTTGTTTTGAATTTTGTGTGATTTGTTTGTTTGCTTGTTTTGTGTGTTTATGTGGTTTGTACATTTGTAATGTCAAATTAGCCGATATGCTTCACCAAGCGACCGTGGTTGAACAACGGGATCGAGGGGTGCCTAACACCTTCCCCTCGGTCAATAGAATTCCTTAGCCGGAATCTCTGTTCGCGGATAAGTTTTTAGAGTCAAACCGTTTCGAAAAGGATTTTCCAAAGGTGACTTGGCACACCGGATTATGCCAAGTGGCGACTCTGAATAAGAAAAAATAATGTAAATAATCCTTTTTTTTCAAAACAAATTTTTCATTTTTGTCACCTTAATAATAAAACCCTTTCGAACTTAAAATACATATCTTTTTTTTGAGTTGAAAAAGGGGTGTGACAGCTCTGGCGACTCTGCTGGGGACTATTTCAGAATCCGAGATTTTTTTGGAGTTGTATAGGCTTTGTTTGGCATTACGAGTGTATAAGCATTGTTTGTGATTTTTGTTTGTGTTTTCACTTTTGTGCATTTTCGTGCTCTTTGTTTACAGTATTTATCCTATGTGTTACCGCTTTATATCTGGCATCATTTGCATAACCCGAGTCAATTCTTTCCGCAACAAGTCTCGGAGCGCACGTCGCGCGCACGAACTCTAGTTGAGTCACCTTTATTTTAGGGGGGGGGGAGCCGTTGGATGTATGGAGTAGGTGTAAAGCAAAGCAACCACTATCGACCATATGCTCCTCGAACGGCCTTGTTAGTAAACCACAACGTAGGTCAGCCTTTAGGTCATGCTTATGTGCATCCTATTGAGACCTAGCGGGGCCCACTTGGTCCTTTGTAGGAGACTCACCTCTAACGCATCCCTACGTGCTAAATGTTGCATCTTTGAGGGTAATGGGGTCATTTGACGGACTGATTTGGTGAAAACATGTGTTAGAAGTAAGGTGCGTAGGCAAGAACTGTTGAAAAAAATAGAGAAAAAAAGTGAAGTGAGTCGAAAAGAAGAAAAAAAAAAAGAGTGTCGTAGCTTTTAGTGTTCTTTATGGCTTTTGTTCTTCACAATCCAAAAATTCAAAAAAAAAAGATTTTTACCTTTTGCACTCATTTCTCAAAAACGAAAATATCAAAAAGATTTTTCATTTGTCTCCTTTAGCATGCATTCATAATTCGAAATTTTCAAAAAAAAGATTTTTTTTAGCAGTTTCTAAAAAAGAAAATGCAAAAAATGGTAGAAATTTGTACATTTCATGTAATGAATATACCAAAAAGATTTTTTTTTTCCTTCATAATTGTTGGTGTCAGTTTAGTTGAAGTGTCTAATTAGAAAAAAAAAAAACCTCAAAAAGATTTTATTCGTTTGTCTTTGGTTGTGCCTTTAAGTTAGGGTCAATTTGTTAGTTAATCGTTAATCGTCCAATCTGGACGAACTACGCACCCCTGATTCTCCTCTTTCAGGAGTGATATACGTAGGCAGCCTATTGTTGGTTCGGGGATCTTATTTAAAAAATTCAAAAAAGATTTTCTTCACTCTTTATTTAGAGTAGGTGTTTCATACATACTTGAAAAGAAAACTACAAAAAAAAAAAAAAAAGGTTTTCCTCAATAGTCGTAGGTTTCATTTGATTTTCTTCACTCTTTATTTAGTGTAAGTGTTTCATATACATCTTTAAAAGAAAACTACAAAAAGATTTTTCTTTAATAGGTTCAAGTTTCGTTTTCATATGAAATTCAAAATCAAAACCCAAAAAGATTTTCTTTGGTAATTATAGGTTTCATTTTGTATAGGGATGTTAAAGTCGAAGAATTCAAAAATATTTTCGTCATTTCTTTTGACAAATTTTTATTTTTCTTTTCTTTTTAAAGTTTCAAGAAAAAAAAAGAGTTTAATCGACCATTTTGGCAAGACTTCACGAACTACGCACACCTGATTCTCCCCTTTCGGGGGTGAGATACGTAGGCGCCCTTCTTGGGTTTGGTGATCTTTTCAAGAAAAAAAAGAGGTTTTGAAAAACTGTTGAACTCTAACCATTTGCTATCTCTTGTCCAGCTAGTTTAAGGTGGTTGGTTTGTGGCATTTTGGCTGGTCCTCCATATTGCTCCAAGTCACAGAGGAAGTTATGGCCAACAAGGATACCGAGTTAGTTGTCACTAATCAAATAGGGAGTTCGGGGAATGAGAATGTAGGAGATAATGAAGAGATTCGAAAATTAAGGCGGCAAATAATAGAAATGCATCGAGCTTGGGCTAATGGGTTGCCGCCTCCTCCAGTTCCCACGGATAATCTGGAATATCTTTCTAGCTTGCCTCCCGTGTCACATGCACAATTTCTCATTTTTGTTGATATGACACAACATGTATCAGGATCGACTCCGTGGCAACAATATCCAACCACTTCCAATGTTCATTTCCTCACTCCCCAATCCAAGACTACCACATACTCAACTCCAGCTGTTGTTCATGCTTTTGCGGCGCCACCCCCACCTCCTACTTTTGATGTTCATCCACATGTTGTGCCTCCTTACTCTACAAGAGAGCCTGCATTGAATATTTTTAGTGATCAGCATTATCCTCTCGAGCCTACATTTAAATCGACTGGTCCTTACGATTGCCCTCAACCTCCTGAATTTCCTCCTAACACTGAGAAACTTGTTATGACTGAAGAACAAGAGGAAATATCCAGAAAATTGAGAAGTTTGGAACTGACTATGAAAAACTTTCAAGGACTTGAGGGGTACAAAAGTGTCTCATATAAAGATCTGTGCATGTTTCCTGGTGTACATCTTCCTCTTGGTTTTAAAATGCCGAAGTTTGAGAAGTATGATGGATATGGCGATCTTGTAGCACATTTGAGACGCTATTGCAACCAGCTAAGGGGCGCTAGAGGGAAGAAAGAATTACTCAAGGCATATTTCGGTGAGAGTCTTTCAGGTCTAGCTTCAGAATGGTTTGTTGACCAAGACATTGACAAATAGATTAGTTGGGATGACCTAGCTAACGAATTTTTGCAACAATTTCAATACAATGTGGAGTTGATCCCTGATGAAAAATCCCTAACTAGTATAACAAAGAAAAATACTGTGAGTTTCAGGGAGTATGCAATTAGATGGCGTGAACAAGCTGCTAGAGTAAAACAGCCAATGAAAGAAAGAAAAATAGTGGAGGTGTTTATTCAAGCGAAGGACGAAACATATTATCAACATTTGTTACCTACATTAGGCAAGCCGTTCATTGAGGTCCTTAAAATGGGGGAGATGATAGAAGAGGGAATTAAGACTGATCGCATTGTGAGTTTTGCAACATTGAAAGTGACTACTCAAGTAATTGAAAAGGGTTCAGGAAGTGTTGGGGATGAAAAGAATGAGGAAAATGCATTTGCAATTATAGTTGGACAGCAAGAAAGGTCAAGAAGACCACGTCGTCGTCGATCTCAGGCTCAAGCTTAAGTTTATGCCTAGGCTCCACATAATCACTCCCAAAATCCATTGTACTCTGTTCCTCCACATCCATATCCAGTGTATAATGCACAACCACATGATCAACCCTCATCTTACCCACAATGGCATACCCCAACGCCCCATAGTCATCCTCTAACTCCACAAACATACCAAAACCCTTCTAAGCCAAATTTTCTATCCAAGCCAAACAATGAAATGAGGCAGAAGTCGAGAGATATATTCACACCAATTGGAGAGTCATATGCCAGTTTATTTCAAATATTGGTACAGGAAGGAAGGATCACTCTTCTCCTTGGGCACACCCTTAATCGGCGTTCAAGAAATTTTGATCCTAACGCACGATGTGCGTATCATTCTGAGGCTCAGGGTCATAGTATTGAAGATTGTCGAGATTTAAAAAGAGAAATTGAAAAGATGATTCATAATGGATCAATTATGGTGCAGAACATTAATAGTGAGGGAAACTCTAGTCATGCTGATATGCAAACCAGTGGCTAAGATGTCAGGCTGAGCAATGGAGAAGTCACCCCTCTCCTTACCAGGAAGGGGTTTGGAAGCTTGTTTTATTTTATTTTCTGTTCTCCAAATTATTTTAGGGTTGTAGTTCAGGATCTGTCTTGTTTTGTCCTTTTGTTGTTTATGTCCAAACTCTTCTATCTTTTGTTTCGACTAAATGAAGTGTCTCATTTTCCTTTGTGTTTAAATATGTGTTGTTTGTTTGTTTTCTTTACATAGTACATTTTGTGTTGACTCTAGTGATATGACATGCTAGTAAAATTTTCAGCCAGATCTTAAAATCCAGTTTAAGCATGAACATTGAATCAGAGGGTTAATGTTAGAAAAAGAGAGCATATGAGAAAATAGATAGAGTGCTGAGATATTTGGTGACAAGTTAAGGCAATTATTTTGAGAATCACAAGAACAACATGGTCATCGATCGAAAGGCAAGTCCCAATTAGGTCAAATAATGGATGTGTGATCGCTATATCAAGAGAAACAGAAAGAAAATCAACTTCACAAAATCATGAGTCATTCAACGTGAGGAATGTGCAACAAAAGTGGAGTTGTATGCCATATAAACGCAGAAAAAATAGTGATGCACAGACTCAGTCAAAGTTAATGTTGTAAAAGATGTCAAAAGATCTTCATCTTTCACTTTCATATTGCATGATATGTACTTGCATTTTCAAAGATTGATATGACGAAGGCATTTCATTCTGCCATCCAAACATCGTGTCATCCTTTGTATACCCCATTTGAGCTTTAGTCTTATTTTCTTTCACACACCTCTTTTGGAATCAATATAGTCAGCAAAGCTCGAAAGAACAATGTCGAGCAAAACAATAGTCATAAAAGTTCAAAAAAAACAAAGAAGAGAGAAAAAATGTGTCAAAAAAAAAGAAAAAAGAGTGTGAAGAAAAATAGAGTCAGAAAAATCCCTAAAAGAAAAAAAAGAAAAGAAATCGGAATCAAGCAAAATAAGCTGCCAGAACTACGCATGACGTGATTCTCCTCTCTCAAGGGTGAGATACGTAGGCTGCCCTACTTAGGGCTCGGTCCAACCAAATAAACAATTTAGAGTCACCTAGTCAAAAGAAACTGGGGCATGAGTTAATCCTCATTGTTTGAGTCGATTCCAAAAGTTGTAAGTCTTAACCCACTTTACGTGTCGTTTTGTCCTCATGCCATCCTTTCTTTCCAACCCTATCCAAAATCAAAGTTACAACCAAAGAAAGACCTTCAGATCAATCTTTGAGGATGTTAAGGCTAAGTATGCAAGGGATATGATGATGCATTTGGGAACTACTTGTCTTCCTCAGCATAAGAAATCAAGACAGAAATAGAATGAGAGAGTCTTATTGGTGAAAACCCTTACGGGCACCATAAGGCGATGGTAAGTTGAGAGAAATAAAAATGAGAGAGTCTTATTGGTGAAAATCCTCACGGGCACCATAAGGCGATAGTGAGCCGAGAGAAAATGAAAAAAGCTTGTTGGAGAAAACCCTTCAACGCACCACTAGCCGAATGGGGTCTTAAATGCAATGGACCTAAGAAAGCAACTCAGTTTCAAGGTCATTAACTCAACAACAATGGGTAGAAAGTTTGGATGAAAAGATCAAGCTGCTTAATCCAAAATGCATGGCATAATCATTAGTGTTGACTGTCATTTTTAGATGAATTTTTCATTTCGTTGTTTTAAAAGGGGATATTCATTGTCTTTTCTTTCTTCTCTTTATTTTAATTTTATCTTTCTTAAGTCAGTTATCAAAACAAAAATTGTCATTTTTGATTTTTTTTTGGGTTGTTTCTTGCCTTTGAGTCAAGTCCGTGTCAAAACAAGTGAGAAAAGATTTCAAAACTGGCTACCAGTTTCATTAATTGCACAAAGCAAGAAAAAAGCTAGCACATGAAAAAGACATTATTGTGAACCCAAAAATGGCATGCAGGAAGTTTTGTCAACAGAGAAGTCGGAGAACTCATGAAAATACCAAGGTTCAAAGGGTTTATTTGAGAAACACGAAAAAGCAGAAATACTGTGTTTGTTTCAGAGTCACTCTTAATAAGCTGAGTTTGAGTCAATGATACAGCAAGTCAATGACATATGCTAATGGTTGGAAGCAAAGCTAAATGTGACGGGGGAAGGAGCAATTGCCTCAAAAGCAAAAGCCACAAACTAGCCACCATATTTTTAAACTCACAAATTTTCTTTGTATGTAATAGGAATACATGTTGCATTCAGATCAAGAATTTCATAGCCTAAACATTAAAGGGCGTATTTCTCACCTCAACAAATGCAAGAGGGAAGGTTGCTGGACAGGTTTGGTAATCAAAACCATGGTAAAACTCATAATTCAAGATCTCTAGGAGACGCACTTCCTTGTTTTGGTAATTCAAGCAGCTTTGGTAAGGAGACGCACTTCATTGTTTAGATAATTCCAACGAAATTGATAAGGAAACACACTTCCTTGATTGGGTAATTTGAATTTTTCTTCTTAGGTAATGAACTTCCTAACATAAGTCTTGATTCCTAAAAGACGTACCTTTAAGTCGAGTCATTTCCCTTGATTCCAATAAGACGTACCTTTTAGTCGAGTCATCCCCTTTGATTCCTAGAAGACGTACCTTTTAGTCAAGTCATTTCCCTTGATTCCTATAAGACGCACCTTTTAGTCGAGTCATCCCCTTTGATTCCTATAAGACGTACCTTTTAGTCAAGTCATCCTCTTTGATTGTTATAAGACGTACCTTTTAGTCGAGTCATCCCCTTTGATTGTTATAAGACGTACCTTTAAGTCGAGTCATCCCCTTTGAATCCTATAAGACGTACCTTTTAGTCGAGTCATTCCCTTTGACCCCTAGAAGACATACCTTTTATTCGAGTCATCCCCTTTGATTCCTAGAAGACGTACCTTTTAGTCGAGTCATCCCCTTTGATTCCTATAAGACATACCTTTTAGTCGAGTCATTCCGTTGATTCCTATAAGACATAACTATTAGTCGAGTAATCCCTTGATTCCTTTAAGATGTACCTTTTAGTTGAGTCATTTCCTTTGATTCCTAGAAGACGTACCTTTTAGTCGAGTCATTTCCCTTGATTCCTATAAGACGTACCTTTTAGTCGAGTCATCCCTTTTGATTCCTATAAGACGTACCTTTTAGTCGAGTCATCCCCTTTGATTCATATAAGACGTACCTTTTAGTGAAGTCATCCCCTTTGATTCCTATAAGACGGACCTTTTAGTTGAGTCATCCCTTGATTCCTATAAGACGTACCTTTTAGTCGAGTCATTTCCCTTGATTCTTATAAGACGTACCTTTTAGTTGAGTCATCCCCTTTGATTCCTATAAGACGTACCTTTTAGTCGAGTCAACCCCTTTGATTCCTATAAGACGTACCTTTTAGTCGAGTCATCCCCTTTGATTCCTATAAGACGTACCTTTTAGTCGAGTCATTTCCCTTGATTCCTATAAGATATACCTTTTAGTCGAGTCATCCACTTTGATTCCTATAAGACTTACCTTTTAGTCGAGTCATCCCCTTTGACCCCTAGAAGACGTACATTTTAGTCGAGTCATTCCCATTGATTCCTATAAGACATACCTTTTAGTCGAGTCATACCCTTTTGATTCCTAGAAGACGTACATTTTAGTTGAGTCGTCCCCATTGTCCCCTATAAGACGTACCTTTTAGTCGAGTCATCGCCTATGATTCCTATAAAACGTACCTTTTAGTCGAGTCATCCCCTTTGATTCCTATAAGACGTACCTTTCAGTCGAGTCATCCTCTTTGATTCCTAAAAGACGTACCATTTAGTCGAGTCATCCCCTTTGATTCCTATAAGACGTACCTTTTAGTTGAGTCATCCCCTTTGAGTCCTATAAGACGTCAATTTTAGTCGAGTCATCCCCTTTTATTACTATAAGATGTACCGTTTAGTCGAGTCATCCCCATTGATTCCTATCAGATGTACCTTTTAGTTGAGTCATTCCCTTTGACCCCTAGAAGACGTACCTTTTATTAGAGTCATCCCCTTTGATTCTTAGAAGACGTACCTTTTAGTCGAGTCATCCCCTTTGATTCCTATAAGACGTACCTTTTAGTCGAGTCATTTCTTTGATTCCTATAAGATGTACCTTTTAGTTGAGTCATCCCTTGATTCCTATAAGATGTACCTTTTAGTTGAGTCATTTCCTTTGATTCCTAGAAGACGTACCTTTTAGTCGAGTCATTTCCCTTGATTCCTATAAGACGTACCTTTTAGTCGAGTCATCCCCTTTGATTCCTATAAGACGTACCTTTTAGTCGAGTCATCCCCTTTGATTCCTATAAGACGTACCTTTTAGTCGAGTCATCCCCTTTGATTCCTATAAGACGTACCTTTTAGTTGAGTCATTCCTTGATTCCTATAAGACGTACCTTTTAGTCGAGTCATTTCCCTTGATTCTTATAAGACGTACCTTTTAGTCGAGTCATCCCCTTTGATTCCAATAAGACGTACCTTTTAGTCGAGTCATCCCCTTTGATTCCTATAAGATGTACCTTTTAGTCGAGTCATCCCCTTTGATTCCTATAAGACGTACCTTTTAGTCGAGTCATCCCCTTTGACCCCTAGAAGACGTATCTTTTAGTCGAGTTATTCCCTTTGATTCCTATAAGACGTACCTTTTAGTCGAGTCATCGCCTATGATTCCTATAAGACGTACCTTTTAGTCGAGTCATCCCCTTTGATTCCTATAAGACGTACCTTTTAGTCGAGTCATCGCCTATGATTCCTATAAGACGTACTTTTTAGTCGAGTCATCCCCTTTGATTCCTATAAGATGTACCTTTTAGTCGAGTCATCCCCTTTGATTCCTATAAGACGTACCTTTTAGTCGAGTCATCCCCTTTGATTCCTATAAAACGTACCTTTTAGTTGAGTCATCCCCATTGATTCCTATAAGACGTCCCTTTTAGTCGAGTTATCCCCTTTGATTCCTATAAGACGTACCGTTTAGTCGAGTCATCCCCATTGATTCCTATCAGACGTACCTTTTAGTCGAGTCATTCCCTTTGACCCCTAGAAGACGTACCTTTTATTCGAGTCATCCCCTTTGATTCCTAGAAGACGTACCTTTTAGTCGAGTCATCCCCTTTTATTCCTATAAGACGTACCTTTTAGTTGAATCATTCCTTCGATTCCTATAACATGTACCTTTTAGTTGAGTCATCCCTTGATTCCTATAAGATGTACCTTTTAGTTGAGTCATTTCCTTTGATTCCTAGAAGACGTACCTTTTAGTCGAGTCATTTCCCTTGATTCCTATAAGACGTACCTTTTAGTCGAGTCATCCCCTTTGATTCCTATAAGACGTACCTTTTAGTCGAGTCATCCCCTTTGATTCCTATATGACATACCTTTTAGTCAAGTCATCCCCTTTGATTCCTATAAGACGGACCTTTTAGTTGAGTCATCCCTTGATTCCTATAAGACGTACCTTTTAGTCGAGTCATTTCCCTTGATTCTTATAAGACGTACCTTTTAGTTGAGTCATCCCCTTTGATTCCTATAAGACGTACCTTTTAGTCGAGTCATCCCCTTTGATTCCTATAAGACGTACCTTTTAGTCGAGTCATCCCCTTTGACCCCTAGAAGACGTATCTTTTAGTCGAGTTATTCCCTTTGATTCCTATAAGACGTACCTTTTAGTCGAGTCATCGCCTATGATTCCTATAACACGTACCTTTTAGTCGAGTCATCCCCTTTGATTCCTATAAGACGTATCTTTTAGTCGAGTCATCGCCTATGATTCCTATAAGACGTACTTTTTAGTCGAGTCATCCCCTTTGATTCCTATAAGATGTACCTTTTAGTCGAGTCATCCCCTTTGATTCCTATAAAACGTACCTTTTAGTCGAGTCATCCCCTTTGATTCCTATAAAACGTACCTTTTAGTCGAGTCATCCCCTTTGATTTCAATAAGACGTACCTTTCAGTCGAGTCATCCCCTTTGATTCCTATAAGACGTACCTTTTAGTCGAGTTATTCCCTTTGATTCCTATAAGACGTACCTTTTAGTCGAGTCATCGCCTATGATTCCTATAAGACGTACCTTTTAGTCGAGTCATCCCCTTTGATTCCTATAAGACGTACCTTTTAGTCGAGTCATCGCCTATGATTCCTATAAGACGTACCTTTTAGTCAAGTCATCCCCTTTGATTCCTATAAGACGTACCTTTTAGTCGAGTCATCCCCTTTGATTCCTATAAGACGTACCTTTTAGTTGAGTCATTCCTTGATTCCTATAAGACGTACCTTTTAGTCGAGTCATTTCCCTTGATTCTTATAAGACGTACCTTTTAGTCGAGTCATCCCCTTTGATTCCAATAAGACGTACCTTTTAGTCGAGTCATCCCCTTTGATTCCTATAAGATGTACCTTTTAGTCGAGTCATCCCCTTTGATTCCTATAAGACGTACCTTTTAGTCGAGTCATCCCCTTTGACCCCTAGAAGACGTATCTTTTAGTCGAGTTATTCCCTTTGATTCCTATAAGACGTACCTTTTAGTCGAGTCATCGCCTATGATTCCTATAAGACGTACCTTTTAGTCGAGTCATCCCCTTTGATTCCTATAAGACGTACCTTTTAGTCGAGTCATCGCCTATGATTCCTATAAGACGTACTTTTTAGTCGAGTCATCCCCTTTGATTCCTATAAGATGTACCTTTTAGTCGAGTCATCCCCTTTGATTCCTATAAGACGTACCTTTTAGTCGAGTCATCCCCTTTGATTCCTATAAAACGTACCTTTTAGTTGAGTCATCCCCATTGATTCCTATAAGACGTCCCTTTTAGTCGAGTTATCCCCTTTGATTCCTATAAGACGTACCGTTTAGTCGAGTCATCCCCATTGATTCCTATCAGACGTACCTTTTAGTCGAGTCATTCCCTTTGACCCCTAGAAGACGTACCTTTTATTCGAGTCATCCCCTTTGATTCCTAGAAGACGTACCTTTTAGTCGAGTCATCCCCTTTTATTCCTATAAGACGTACCTTTTAGTTGAATCATTCCTTCGATTCCTATAACATGTACCTTTTAGTTGAGTCATCCCTTGATTCCTATAAGATGTACCTTTTAGTTGAGTCATTTCCTTTGATTCCTAGAAGACGTACCTTTTAGTCGAGTCATTTCCCTTGATTCCTATAAGACGTACCTTTTAGTCGAGTCATCCCCTTTGATTCCTATAAGACGTACCTTTTAGTCGAGTCATCCCCTTTGATTCCTATATGACATACCTTTTAGTCAAGTCATCCCCTTTGATTCCTATAAGACGGACCTTTTAGTTGAGTCATCCCTTGATTCCTATAAGACGTACCTTTTAGTCGAGTCATTTCCCTTGATTCTTATAAGACGTACCTTTTAGTTGAGTCATCCCCTTTGATTCCTATAAGACGTACCTTTTAGTCGAGTCATCCCCTTTGATTCCTATAAGACGTACCTTTTAGTCGAGTCATCCCCTTTGACCCCTAGAAGACGTATCTTTTAGTCGAGTTATTCCCTTTGATTCCTATAAGACGTACCTTTTAGTCGAGTCATCGCCTATGATTCCTATAACACGTACCTTTTAGTCGAGTCATCCCCTTTGATTCCTATAAGACGTATCTTTTAGTCGAGTCATCGCCTATGATTCCTATAAGACGTACTTTTTAGTCGAGTCATCCCCTTTGATTCCTATAAGATGTACCTTTTAGTCGAGTCATCCCCTTTGATTCCTATAAAACGTACCTTTTAGTCGAGTCATCCCCTTTGATTCCTATAAAACGTACCTTTTAGTCGAGTCATCCCCTTTGATTTCAATAAGACGTACCTTTCAGTCGAGTCATCCCCTTTGATTCCTATAAGACGTACCATTTAGTCGAGTCATCCCCTTTGATTCCTATAAGACGTACCTTTTAGTTGAGTCATCCCCTTTGAGTCCTATAAGACGTCGCTTTTAGTCGAGTCATCCCCTTTTATTCCTATAAGACGTACCGTTTAGTCGAGTCATCCCCTTTGATTCCTATCAGATGTACCTTTTAGTCGAGTCATTCCCTTTGACCCCTAGAAGACGTACCTTTTATTAGAGTCATCCCCTTTGATTCTTAGAAGACGTACCTTTTAGTCGAGTCATCCCCTTTGATTCCTATAAGACGTACCTTTTAGTCGAGTCATTCCTTTGATTCCTATAAGATGTACCTTTTAGTTGAGTCATCCCTTGATTCCTATAAGATGTACCTTTTAGTTGAGTCATTTCCTTTGATTCCTAGAAGACGTACCTTTTAGTCGAGTCATTTCCCTTGATTCCTATAAAACGTACCTTTTAGTCGAGTCATCCCCTTTGATTCCTATAAGACGTACCTTTTAGTCGAGTCATCCCCTTTGATTCCTATAAGACGTACCTTTTAGTCTGAGTCATCCCCTTTGATTCCTATAAGACGTACCTTTTAGTTGAGTCATCCCTTGATTCCTATAAGACGTACCTTATAGTCGAGTCATTTCCCTTGATTCTTATAAGACGTACCTTTTAGTAGAGTCATCCCCTTTGATTCCTATAAGACGTACCTTTTAGTCGAGTCATCCCCTTTGATTCCTATAAAATGTACCTTTTAGTCGAGTCATCTCCTTTGATTCCTGTAAGACATACTTTTTAGTCGAGTCATCCCCTTTGACCCCTAGAAGACGTATCTTTTAGTCGAATTATTCCCTTTGATTCCTATAAGACGTACCTTTTAGTCGAGTCATCGCCTATGATTCCTATAAGACATACCTTTTAGTCGAGTCATCCCCTTTGATTCCTATAAGACGTACCTTTTAGTCGAGTCATCGCCTATGATTCCTATAAGACGTACTTTTTAGTCGAGTCATCCCCTTTGATTCCTATAAGATGTACCTTTTAGTCGAGTCATCCCCTTTGATTCCTATAAGACGTACCTTTTAGTCGAGTCATCCCCTTTGATTCCTATAAGACATACCTTTTAGTTGAGTCATCCCCATTGATTCCTATAATACGTCCCTTTTAGTCGAGTCATCCCTTTTGATTCCTATAAGACGTACCGTTTAGTCGAGTCATCCCCTTTGATTCCTATCAGACGTACCTTTTAGTCGAGTCATTCCCTTTGACCCC
Source organism: Capsicum pubescens (assembly GCA_030864215.1). Classification (NCBI taxonomy): domain Eukaryota; kingdom Viridiplantae; phylum Streptophyta; class Magnoliopsida; order Solanales; family Solanaceae; genus Capsicum; species Capsicum pubescens. The sequence goes on from CM061549.1 coordinate 295,440,554, forward strand.
TAGAAGATGTACCTTTTATTCGAGTCATCCCCTTTGATTCCTAGAAGACGTACCTTTTAGTCGAGTCATCCCCTTTTATTCCTATAAGACGTACCTTTTAGTCGAATCATTCCTTTGATTCCTATAAGATGTACCTTTTAGTTGAGTCATCCCTTGATTCCTATAAGATGTACCTTTTAGTTGAGTCATTTCCTTTGATTCCTAGAAGACGTACCTTTTAGTCGAGTCATTTCCCTTGATTCCTATAAGACGTACCTTTTAGTCGAGTCATCGCCTTTGATTCCTATAAGACGTACCTTTTAGTCGAGTCATCCCCTTTGATTCCTATAAGACATACCTTTTAGTCAAGTCATCCCCTTTGATTCCTATAAGACGGACCTTTTAGTTGAGTCATCCCTTGATTCCTATAAGACGTACCTTTTAGTCGAGTCATTTCCCTTGATTCTTATAAGACGTACCTTTTAGTTGAGTCATCCCCTTTGATTCCTATAAGACGTACCTTTTAGTCGAGTTATTCCCTTTGATTCCTATAAGACGTACCTTTTAGTCGAGTCATCGCCTATGATTCCTATAAGACGTACCTTTTAGTCGAGTCATCCCCTTTGATTCCTATAAGACGTACCTTTTAGTCGAGTCATCGCCTATGATTCCTATAAGACGTACCTTTTAGTCGAGTCATCCCCTTTGATTCCTATAAGACGTACCTTTTAGTCGAGTCATCGCCTATGATTCCTATAAGACGTACTTTTTAGTCGAGTCATCCCCTTTGATTCCTATAAGATGTACCTTTTAGTCGAGTCATCCCCTTTGATTCCTATAAGACGTACCTTTTAGTCGAGTCATCCCCTTTGATTCCTATAAAACGTACCTTTTAGTCGAGTCATCCCCTTTGATTTCTATAAGACGTACCTTTCAGTCGAGTCATCCCCTTTGATTCCTATAAGACGTACCATTTAGTCGAGTCATCCCCTTTGATTCCTATAAGACGTACCTTTTAGTTGAGTCATCCCCTTTGAGTCCTATAAGACGTCCCTTTTAGTCGAGTCATCCCCTTTTATTCCTATAAGACGTACCGTTTAGTCGAGTCATCCCCTTTGATTCCTATCAGATGTACCTTTTAGTCGAGTCATTCCCTTTGACCCCTAGAAGACGTACCTTTTATTAGAGTCATCCCCTTTGATTCTTAGAAGACTTACCTTTTAGTCGATTCATCCCCTTTGATTCCTATAAGACGTACCTTTTAGTCGAGTCATTCCTTTGATTCCTATAAGTTGTACCTTTTAGTTGAGTCATCCCTTGATTCCTATAAGATGTACCTTTTAATTGAGTCATTTCCTTTGATTCCTAGAAGACGTACCTTTTAGTCGAGTCATTTCCCTTGATTCCTATAAAACGTACCTTTTAGTTGAGTCATCCCCTTTGATTTCTATAAGACGTACCTTTTAGTCGAGTCATCCCCTTTGATTCCTATAAGACGTACCTTTTAGTCGAGTCATCCCCTTTGATTCCTATAAGACGTACCTTTAAGTTGAGTCATCCCTTGATTCCTTTAAGACGTACCTTATAGTCGAGTCATTTCCCTTGATTCTTATAAGACGTACCTTTTAGTCGAGTCATCCCCTTTGATTCCTATAAGACGTACCTTTTAGTCGAGTCATCCCCTTTGATTCCTATAAGATGTACCTTTTAGTCGAGTCATCTCCTTTGATTCCTGTAAGACATACCTTTTAGTCGAGTCATCCCCTTTGACCCCTAGAAGACGTATCTTTTAGTCGAGTTATTCCCTTTGATTCCTATAAGACGTACCTTTTAGTCGAGTCATCGCCTATGATTCCTATAAGACGTACCTTTTAGTCGAGTCATCCCCTTTGATTCCTATAAGACGTACCTTTTAGTCGAGTCATCGCCTATGATTCCTATAAGACGTACTTTTTAGTCGAGTCATCCCCTTTGATTCCTATAAGATGTACCTTTTAGTCGAGTCATCCCCTTTGATTCCTATAAGACGTACCTTTTAGTTGAGTCATCCCCTTTGATTCCTGTAAGACATACCTTTTAGTTGAGTCATCCCCATTGATTCCTATAAGACGTCCCTTTTAGTCGAGTCATCCCCTTTGATTCCTATAAGACGTACCGTTTAGTCGAGTCATCCCCTTTGATTCCTATCAGACGTACCTTTTAGTCGAGTCATTCCCTTTGACCCCTAGAAGATGTACCTTTTATTCGAGTCATCCCCTTTGATTCCTAGAAGACGTACCTTTTAGTCGAGTCATCCCCTTTTATTCCTATAAGACGTACCTTTTAGTCGAGTCATTCCTTTGATTCCTATAAGATGTACCTTTTAGTTGAGTCATCCTTTGATTCCTATAAGATGTACCTTTTAGTTGAGTCATTTCCTTTGATTCCTAGAAGACGTACCTTTTAGTCGAGTCATTTCCCTTGATTCCTATAAGACGTACCTTTTAGTCGAGTCATCCCCTTTGATTCTTATAAGACGTACCTTTTAGTCGAGTCATCCCCTTTGATTCCTATAAGACATACCTTTCAGTCGAGTCATCCCCTTTGATTCCTATAAGACGTACCTTTTAGTTGAGTCATCCCTTGATTCCTATAAGACGTACCTTTTAGTCGAGTCATTTCCCTTGATTCTTATATGACGTACCTTTTAGTCGAGTCATCCCCTTTGATTCCTATAAGACGTACCTTTTAGTCGAGTCATCCCCTTTGATTCCTATAAGATGTACCTTTTAGTCGAGTCATCCCCTTTGATTCCTATAAGACGTACCTTTTAATCAAGTCATTTCCCTTGATTCCTATAAGATATACCTTTTACTCGAGTCATCCTCTTTGATTCCTATAAGACGTACCTTTTAGTCGAGTCATCCCCTTTGACCCCTAGAAGACGTACCTTTTAGTCGAGTCATTCCCTTTGATTCCTATAAGACGTACTTTTAGTTGAGTCATACCCTTTTGATTCCTAGAAGACGTACCTTTTTGTTGAGTAATCCCCTTTCACCCCTATAAGACGTACATTTTAGTCGAGTCATCGCCTATGATTCCTATAAGACGTACCTTTTAGTCGAGTCATCCCCTTTGATTCCTATAAGACGTACCTTTTAGTCGAGTCATCCCCTTTGATTCCTATAAGACATACCTTTTAGTCGAGTCATCCCCCTGGATTCCTATAATACGTATCTTTTTGTTGAGTCATCCCCTCTGATTCCTATAAGACGTACCTTTTTGTCGAGTCATCCCCTTTGATTCCTATAAGATGTACCTTTTAGTTGAGTCATCCCCTTTGATTCCTATAAGACGTACCTTTTAGTCGAGTCATCCCCCTGGATTCCTATAAGACGTACCTTTTAGTTGAGTCATCCCCTTTGATTCCTATAAGACGTACCTTTTAGTCGAGTCCTCCCTTTGATTCCTATAAGACGTACCTTTTAGTCGAGTCATCCCCCTTGATTCCTAAAAGACGTACCTTTTAGTCGAGTCATTCTAATTAACTCATAGAAATTGTATTTATTTATTTGGGATAATTTTCTTTTCAGTTTTGATGTCATTTCAGGAGCATGCCCAAAGCACAGGGCGAATAAATGGAACACCAAGCAACTAGGTGAAGAAATTGAAAGTTAAATAAATTGAAAAATAGCAAGTCAGGAGCCCGCCTGCAGAACAGGGTGAAGAAATTTAAAGTATAGCTACAAGTTGATGAAATAGCAAGTCAGGAGCCCACCTGCAAAACAGGGTGAAGAAATTAAATGCATAGCAATAAGTTGATAAAAATAGCAAGTCAGGAGCCCGCCTGCAGAACAAGGTGCAGAAGTTGAAAGCATGACAACAAGTTGATGAAATAGCAAGTCAGGAACCCACCTGGAGAACAGGGTGAAGAAACTGAAAGGCAAGCAACAAGTTAAAGAAATAGCAAGTCAGGAGCCCTCTTGAATTATAGGGTGATGAAAGTCGAGTCAAGAACCAATAAAAGCTGTATAGATAGGATTATAATAATTTCATTTATGTTTTAACTTGTAATTTTCATTTCTTTTATGTAATGACGGAGCCGCGGACCGGAACCTCGATGGAACCTCACTCGACTCTCCAACTCGGTATAGTCCATATCCCTCCAAAAGATGAGATACTTGTCACTCGATCCTCTCATAATGTGAGTAGGTGGGATTTCTTAAGTCAAGACCCGGTTGTCCTTCTTCCTTCTGTTTCTTTCTTTGAATAATTGTCGGGTCAAAATTTGGTCTCGTTGTCTACTTCTTTGTCTGAAAACACTTTGTATTTACATTCAAAGGGGGAATGATGTAGACACCTAATTTTGTACCTCCCGAAGTCTAATTTTATTCATTTTTAGTTCACCTTACCATGTGTCCAACCCCATGTAATTATATCCCACAAAAATACAAAAATAAACAAAAAAAAATACCTCTAACTAATTTATCTTATCCTAACAACCTACCCAATCAAAAGCTTCCACCTACCCTAACTACCCATGTGATCCCCCCCTCCTTTTTCTTGTCCACAAAGAAAGAATATATGAGGGACCCACCAAAATTCCCATATCATCACAAATCCATGCCCATTATAAAAGAAAAATTCTAAGAGGAAAGAGGTTCATTCTTTGATCATCATCTTCTCCACAATAACAAGAATCACCAAATAATCTTCCTCACAAGAACAAGAACAACAACGAGAAAAAAAAAAAGTAACCGGTGAACAGTGACCGGTGAACAGTACCGGTGAATAGTGACGGCGTGCAAAGTGACGGTGAACGGGTCATTATTTGACGAGTTGGATTGTTGGTGTTAAGGTTCGGCTCGAGGTTTCCGGGTGCGGACTCTCTTTATTCGAATAACATTGAGTTTGAAAGCTTCAAATTTAAGGTCCAATTCTTTCTTCTCTTTTATTTAATTCTTATGTGATTGTGATTTTGATTGCGTGTGATTCGATACTGTGGTTTGTTTGTTGATGTGAACTGTTGGTGACATTTGGGTGTGTGATGTGCTAAGCATGATTGATGAATTTTCATTATTCTCGATTGGTGGATTGTGTATTGAAATCGGTTAATCACGTGGTTAAAAATGAATTAAGGTGGGGATTAAAAATGGAGGAAAATGAATATTGATTAATTTTGATGTATTGATAATGTTAAACATGATAGAATTGTGATACGTTGAACTTGGTAGGCAAACGTAGACTTGGTATGCAAATTTAGGAATAACGAGTTGTGGGAGTGTTGGAATATGTGCATGAATGGTACTTTCTACTTTATTGCACGAAAAGTTTAAATTGTACTCATTTAGCCGGGGAATGCCCCGAAGGATTTGCATTAATTTATTCGGGGAATGCCCCGAAGTAGCATGTACGCAAAGGAGGCTCGTGATCAAGGCCCGGAACGTCGGGTGGAGTTTAGTTTAGAATAGAATAGGTTTTATATTTTAGCACCTCTTTTATTTTGGATTGTATAATTTGGACTGAACATTATTTTGGTTTGTTTTGAATTTTGTGTGATTTGTTTGTTTGCTTGTTTTGTGTGTTTATGTGGTGTGTACATTTGTAATGTCAAATTAGCTGATATGCTCCACCAAGCGACCGTGGTTGAACCACGGGATCGAGGGGTGCCTAACACCTTCCCCTCGGTCAACAGAATTCCTTAGCCGGAATCTCTGTTCGCGGATCAGTTTTTAGAGTCAAACCGTTTCGAAAAGGATTTTCCAAAGGTGACTTGGCACACCGGATTATGCCAAGTGGCGACTCTGAATAAGAAAAAATAATGTAAATAATCCTTTTTTTTCGAATCAAATTTTTCATTTTTGTCACCTTAATAATAAAACCCTTTCGAACTTAAAATACATATCTTTTTTTGGAGTCGAAAAAGGGGTGTGACAATATATATATATATATATATATATATATATATATATATATATATATATATATATGTTATACATTACCGCATACAAGGTATATTTTACTACTATCATTATCATTGCTATTACTATGATACTATCACTTACATTATTATTATCATTGTTATTATTAGATTATTTTGACTTTATTATACCTATGTATGTTACTATGACATTTATCTTTAACTTAGTTCAACTTAAATCTATTTGAATTGCACAAGCTAAATGAATTTTATACCTTTTCATACATTTCTAAATCCTCATTCATTTATATTTACTTAAAATAAATTCTTTCACACTTCAAAAGTATACTTTATTTACCCTGTAATGAATTTTATTCACATATTTAACTTTGCAAAGTCATAAGATCTTATACTCACTATTCTACTTATTATAACAACAAAAGTTACTACTCTCTCTCATAATTTTTCAAAATATTCGTTTATTTATAACTATATTATTTCTTTGTATGTGGTAGTGTTACATCTTTATGTGCCTTGACTTCTTTTTTCTAAAAAAAAAATTATTTATTTATTTATTTATTTATTTTTAAAAAAATGATGACGGTTTTCTTATCAATTTTGACAAATAACTAAGGCAAAATATTCTCAAAATATTTCTAAAGCTAAGTTTAAGGACTATTTCGGATAGGCTCTGAGGGGTGCTTAATACCTTCCCCTCGAGTAACCAAAACCCTTACTTAGAATCTCACTGGTTTTCACAGACTAAAATAGAGTTTCTACTACAAAAAAATGATTTTCCTGATTTTTCCCAAAGTTAGGTGGCGACTCAAAAATAAAACAAATAATTTTTTTTCAAAAACCAGTAAACGTCGCTACGACCACCATACGTTGCAGACTGTTTCTGCCAGTCCAAAATGGGGCACGACACCCAGTTCACCTCTCACTTCTAGAAAGCGTTCCAAAAGGGTCTTGGTACCCAAGTTCATCTCAGTACAACCTTTCATCCTCAGACAAATAGTCAAACAAAAAGGACCATTCAGACTCTAGAAGATATGCTAAGGGCATGTGCAATTGATTTCAAGAGTAGTTGGGATGACCATTTGTCTTTGATTGAGTTTGCATACAATTATAGCTATCATTCCAGTATTAAGATGGCTTCATTCGAAGCTCTCTACGGTAGGAGGTGCAGATCTCCAATCGATTGGTTCAAATTTAGTGAGGCCTCAGTCCTAGGGCCTGACTTAGTATTCGATGCCTTAGAGAAAGTCCAGTTGATCAGACAAAGACTCCGGGATGCTCAGAGCCGACAGAAGTCTTATGCAGATTTGCGTAGGAAGGATCTCTAGTTCGAGATTGGTGACTATGTATACCTCAAGATCTCTCCCATGAAGGGAGTGAAGAGATTCGGTAAGAAGGGAAAGCTCAGTCTCCGATATGTCGGTCCCTTCAAGATTCTCACTCGTTTTGGCAAGGTAGCTTATGAGCTCGAGTTGCCTTCAGATCTAGCCTCAGTTCATCCAGTCTTCCATGTTTCTTTGCTTAAGAAGTGCATAGGTAACCCATCATTCGTAGTCCCTATTCAAATTATTGATGTTCAGAACAGCCTCTCCTATGAAGAAATTCCAATCAAGTAGACTGAGGAACGAAAAAGTTCCTCTAGTCAAGGTTCTTTTGGCGAAATTAGTTTGTTGAGGGAGATACTTGGGAAGCAGAGGTAGACATGCGATCCAAGTATCCCCACCTCTTCTCTGCCAGTCGAGATCAAGCTCAAGGTAATAGTTATTCTTAAGCTTATGCAGCTTCACGTTCAGTATTCAGTACAAACTTGGTATTCAGTTTCATGCTCATGTTCCCATTATAAACTTGGTACCAACTACCTTTGCATATTCAGTCATGCATATATGTATCAGTTCAGTTATATAATCATGCATCATATATGCATTCTCATTGCGAGAACTTCAGTTATCAGAAACCTCCATCATGCATTCATAAAGAAGTTACACATGCATCAGATATGCATGTCCAATATGATATATTTAGTTTATTAGTATTGTCAGTCATGAGATCATGTTTCGGTCATTCATGTTCAGTTCATGTTTAGATTATTGTCTCCCCTCTCAGTCAGTCTCATTCGAAGACGAATGGTCCCAAGGGGGAGATATTGTAAGACCCCGCAAAACTTTGCATTTAAATACAGCTCGTTTAGCTCCTTGAAGCTCAATAGAGGGCCCAACACTTAGAAAATTTCAGCTTAGTGTTCAACACTTAGTCTCAATTTAGACCTCTGAATTTCGGGGATTTATTTGACACCCTTCCCGACCTCCGATTTTTTATTTTCAAATTGCGTTGCGATGGGGAAAGGTCATAGTACATCTCGGGTGAGTTTTGAAATTTTTAAGATAGAGTAAGGGCATGTTTGGGTGCCTAAACAACTAGAAAAAAGGCGATAGGCCCACGTCACCCAGGCTAGAGCACCGCTCTAGGTAGGGTGCCGCCCTTGGTTGAGAACCGCTATTGCAAGGCGTCGCCCGAGGTAGTCCCCCGGTCTAGGCAAGGCGCCGCCCTGTGGATCGCCCTAGGACAAAAATCTGCATTCCACCTCCGTGTTTTAAAGGGTATTTTGGTCCTTTTCCACCCATATATAAGCTTCCAAACACGGGATTCATCCCCAATTGAAGCAAAATATACTCATTTTCATCAATTTCTCTCAAAAGCAAGAATAAGGGTTTCAATTTGAAGACCCAAGTCCAAGAGATTACACCGTAGATCGTTAAGGAACTTTCATTAAGGTATGGATTGTGTTGATTCATGGACTCCTTTCATCTATGAAGCTCAAGAACCCTATTTTAAACTATATATCATGATATTCATGTTGTGAATTGATTGTTGATCATGCTTATGTGTTGAATGATTCCAAGATGGAATCTTTATGTGTTTCTATGAAACTAGGATGGCATGTTAGTAGAGATGTATGAATTTTGGGTGGTTTGAATTGTCAAATTGATGAATACACCTATGCCATAATGTGTGCATGCAAGGTGTTTTATAAAATGCCTAGGAGACTAGAATTCATGTTTTTATGACCCAATAGTACCTAAATAACAAGTTTATGCTATCCATTATGATCCCACATGAATTCCATGCTATTGTTACCTGTTGTTGTTGTGATATGGAATGTTCATGACATTGGAGTTATGCAAGTATTTACATGTTATATGCATCCCCTTTCATGTATAAGATGTTGAGAACAATGTATAGTATGAAATCCCCTACTTATGGCATCATGAATTGTGAACTTTGTTCCTATGATCAAGAAGTGTCATGTGGTGTCAGTTTTCTTCCATCGAGTCCTGGGGATACTCGTACCTGAAAAATATAGTTGTGTTCCTAGAGACCGTGTCATGTTTTCACGATATCTTCAGTCAATCCAGGTTCAACAGAACTCAGTCAGTCAAGTGACTCAGGAAATCTCATGATCTCAATCAGTTATAAGACATCAGTAGTATTTCATCAGTTAACAGAAATTTAGTAAACTCAGTCCATGTGTGGTTTAGAAATTGTGTCCAGAGTCTTTTCAGATGGGATTAAAAATTAGCACTGAACGAAACCAAGGATGGGAACTCACCTGCCAGTTTAGGGTATGATTCTTAGAAGCAATCCTTGTGTTCCAGAACTACATAGCCAGCATAGGTTGAGACATCTAACCTATCAGTTTAGGGTCGATGAGGTGGATTAACCTGTCAGTTTAGGGTTCCCACCGTTCTCATTTTGAGTACCTACCAGTATAGGGTCTTCACAGCTTATCCTTACCAGTGACGCGGTATTGACTCCCTTTTAATTGGGGTTACAGATTGGACCCCAACTTAGCTACAATAGTGTATTTGGGGCATGTCGGTTAGATGACTACTTCCCACAGTTTTAGTATCAGTATCAGTAAAAGAACTCAGATAGTTCTTCAGAATATCAGGACTGTCAGATATAGTCAACTCAGTTACAATACAAAACTCAGATAGTTCCATCAGGTTTATGAATGTCAGACACAGTCACCCATGTTATCATTTATATCAGTAACGTTAGTTATCAGTAAACACATGTTATCAGAACTCATACTCAGCTAGCATGTTATCACGACTTCAGTTACAGTTACTATGTATTCATGCATGTATTCTCACGTTCATATTAGACAGTCAGTTAGTAATAATCATGCATATGAACTCCATGAATTTAGACCACCTCACATGCATGCTCAGTACATTCAATCGTACTGACGCATTTGCGCTATTGTGTTTTCTTTTTATTTTACACCATAGGTTCAAAGACGTGAGTTCCAGATCAACAGTAGCATTTCAGTATTCAGCAGTGAGTCTTCATTCTTCAAGGACACAATTATTACTTATTATTTCAGTTCAGTTCTGCTAGACGGAGTTAGTTGGGGACATGTCCCATCAACTCTTTCTTCAGATTATTCAGTTATAGAGGCTTTATAGACTATCATGTTTTAGAATTCAGTATTTTTAGTTTTGTTTTGGGTATCATATTACCCCACACAGATGTGTTATTATTCAGATTATGTTCAGTATTGAACCTTATAGCCTTTCAGTACATGTTTCTGCATTTTTATGTTATATTATGCAGTGTACAGGTACAGATATCATTCATGGGTTAGCTTGTGGTCCTTCGGTCTCATGAGTACCGTGTAGCATTCCAGGCACCAGGCTCGGGGCGTTACAGCTATCTAGAAAAGGAGTTGAGAAGACATTGTCAATACCCAACCCATTCTCATGATGTAGATAATATTTAGTAAACAAGGATAAGACTTAAGGTGAAAAGTCTTTTAATGATTATCTAAATTTGACAGATTTGACCAAATAGTTTAATCTATAGGATTGAACGCTTAGAAATCACCTATGTGAGGGAGAAGTGGAAGCCGTTTCAAAGAGAATGTTAGTAAAGGCCTATTCTCTAAGCGCTCATGAAACCAGGACATGTTCATGGCTGAAAAGAATAAAACCATGAGACCATAAATAGTAAAAGGTTGGTTGAGTGACATATGTTGTCTAGGTGTACATTTAAAGCTTGACGGTTCAAAGATATCAAATCTACCGATTGATCGAGTGCATCCGATGCATGTTCACTATGAAAAGTTCAAAGGGAAACCTACTTATCCAGATGCAATTAGCCTTTGCTAAATGATCACATACTTGTCCATAAATTTCTACAAAAGATAGTCATTCTCCATTCATGTGGGGTATTTTTTAGTTCAATGTGTGTGTGTGTGTGTGAATGGAAAATAGAGGAAAAAATGGTGGAGGGAAAGAGATATACCAATTTAGAAAGTGTAATCTAAAAATGGAAAGTTCACTAATTCTCCCACATTGGTGGGAGAAGGGAACTCTGGACTGTTTTTAATGAGAAAACTAACTCTGTATGAATAGTAAGTCAAGAACAAGGTGGTGCCTCGCGCCGTCATCGTCGTCGCTTTCTTGGCTCGGCTTCAGATTTGAATTTGAATTTGGATTTATCAAATGATCAATTGATGAGATCTAATTTTTTAGACAAATTTTATTTGAAACTTGTTTACAAGTGAAATTTTTTTGATCCAAAATCTGATATAATTATTTTTTCTCCAAGTGTGTACGCAATTTTGACGCCATGCAAACGTACACACAACGCATCACAAAAGGATGCGACCCTTCAAGGAAAAAGGTACACTGTTTCATGCTGCATGGTGACCTGCAGGCGCAGACGCAGATACGCGACCTGTGGGCGCAAATATAGCACAAAAGCTACTGGAATTTTCCAAACGTCACCTGCGGCTGCAGATCAGGTGCAGGTCCAGCACAGATTGGGCGCAGAGACATGACTGCTACTTAAAAGGTGCCTTTCTGTTGAACCAATGCATCCTTTCTAAAAGGACACATTAAAGGCTATAAATACCTGATATATTCCTCAGGTATTGGCATGATTTTTTACAGCAAAAGCACTCTTCTTCTATACAAAAACTCTGTGTGATCATTAAGTTGTTGAGTGAGTTCGTTAAATCCAACAATTTGAGGTACCGCTATTGTTTGAATTGAAGACCATTTTATCCTGGGAGAAAAATTCCATAACCTCGGGTACAGTGAGGAGAATTATTCCTTAAGGACACTCCTTGAAGTCGGGGGACTTGGCCATAAAAATTCTGTTTCATCTCATTTCTGAAAGTTAACATACTTCTTGGATAGATTATTCATAATCTTGTGTTGAAGGTGTTAAGGAACTTCATAAGTGTTCTTGTCTTAGACTTGAACTTGTGTTGAATTTATTGTTGCATGTATATACAAATTCTTGTACTCGAAAACGTTGTAAATAACAAGTATAACTTCAAAAGAAGATAACATCAAATTCTACATATTTTTTTTCTTCTATATATAACAAGATATTTTTATAGATAACACATAGTGTAACGTAACATGAAATCAATTCCAAGAAAAAATAGGAAAAAACTTGGCCGTTATAGAAAATATTGCTATACAGGATAACTTTTATAAGGAGATCTGATTGTACAATCACTACAAAGAAGTTCTGAGAATCACGAAGGAAGATTCAAGCTCATATCGAGTTGGGACGACAATTGAACTCTGTGAGATTGAATCTCCAATTGTTCCTCATTAGCTCATTGGTAAAGAGGTCGAGTAGCACATTCTAATAGTCCAGTTTGATTAACTTTGAATAAACAACTCCAAAATTCCATGCTTTTGCAGCCACACTCCATCCAAACATTTGAATCTTTAATTTCAATATAAATTCCCCATAAATAATCATCAATTAATAAATCAATCTAGCTTAACAACAATTTTCAATTTTTTTTTACTCAATAAATCTAACTTTCATTGAAGGAGATTCATCACTTATCATATCTTCATTTAAATAAATATTTGGAGAAGGGGTTCACCACCCACTATTACATGATCACTATTCATAAATAGGAGTATATGTTTATTGTAATTTTTTTATATGACCATACTTGTTCTTAGAGAACTTTTTGGATTTATTGGATTTTGGTGTGGAATGTTTGAAGATATTTCTTATTTGAAGATATTTCTTAATTTGTACCTCAAAAGCGTGATTGTTAAGCTTGGATTTTTTGGATCCTTCAGAGGTTGTATCATGCAGCCAAGCAAAAAGAACAAGAATTTAAAGAAAGTTTTACTTAAAGAACAGTAGAACAACAACAACAACATATATACCCATTGTAATACCATAAGCAGAGTCTAGGGAAGATAGTGTGTACGCAGCCTTGCCCCTATCTCGAAAGGGTAGAAAGAATGTTTTGAATAGACCCTCGGCTCAAGTAAATCCACGTAGCAAAGTAGACAGACTATCTGCTTCAACCCATCTCAAAGAAATTAGAATATCCAAGTGAAAAAAGTTAGGAAAAAATGACAAAAAGGCCAACAAATGGTAAACCAACTGCCCAAATACAAGGAGTCGAGAACCAGAAGCTGAGTCTTCGCAAAACTTGTGACATTGAAGCTCGTTACAAATCCATAGGCTCATTAAAACATAATTTTTTTGGGTAATAGTAGTGTCTGAGTCAGCTTACACATACCTCGACTAACTTCACAAAGCATGTGCACCGCCCACCAACACATAACGCTATCCATCAAGACATGGGCAGATGAAGAGAAATAGCCTAATGTTTTTACATCTAGAGTAATTCAAACAAAAAAATTAACATCTAATACAGAAGGCTGATAATTTTTGACTATTGAAATTGAGAAATAAGTAGAGAACCAAAAAAGGTAAATGATAAGTCACATCATAGAAGATAAAAAAAACTTAAAATGAGAAACAAAAAAACTGCTCGTGTTTAGTCATCAGTACATGAAACAAAGGTTCATGTATATTCTCTACCATTTGCATCTTGATCAATAAAGAGGCTAAAACATATATTCAAGAACCAAATTTCAATAACAGTAAAAACAACCTTGTAACATTTGGCGTAAACATATACAAGCTTCAACATCCAAAACTAATCAATCTATCATACATAACAATCATTTGAAACAAAAACAACCATGAGACTTCTTTTGTGTGTCGATGGCTTCCAACATGAGTACGACCTCCTGCATTTCTGGCCTCTTTTTTGGGTCATCATCCCAACATTGCTTCATTATATTGGCTAGAGCACTCGGGCAAGTGTTTGGTATTTCAGGCCTTCGACTCTTGTACATAGCTGAACAGGCATGAGGACTTTGTCCACTATACGGAATTGAACAAGAATATATCTCCCACAAACAAATTCCCAAATCACATTTATGATCATATGGTAGACCAATAAGCACCTCCGGAGCCATGTAACCTATGGTGCCAGTTTCGACACTCATGTTAGTGGGACATGAAGCCTCAACTCGAGAAACTCCAAAGTCTATTATTTTCACCCTTCCTTCCTTGTCGAGAACTAGATTTGTAGTCTTTACATCTCTGTGAACAACTTTCTTGGAATGAAGGTAACTCAACCCTCTCACGACATCCAATGCTAGTTTAGTAACGGCCTTCAGTGATAACCTTTTCCCGAGAATACTGTTTTTCAAGAGATGTGATCTTAGCGTGCCTCCAGAGACATATTCAACCACTATGCAGTATCCAGCTTGATGTTTTTCCCAAGAGTGATTTCTCGCGACAAAATTCCACTTCCATCGTCTACCGCTCGTATATACTTCGGGCAATTTCTTCGAAGCTACGATTAACTTTGCGACGTTTGGGTGATCAAGCTTTTGCCGTATAGAGACTTCTTGAGCGAAAGCCTTTGTTAGTGTTGCCCTTCCCTTCTCATCGCTCAGATCAAGTATTTTAACCGCAACTTGTTTTCCGTCATAGACACCCTTGTAAACTGATCCGTACGCCCCTTCAGCAATAAAGTTGCTGATTTTAAGCTTCTTGAGATCCAACTCTCATTCTTCGACGACCTTTGTGACTTCAACCTTTGAGCACTCTTCAAATTCTTTTTTATTATTTTGGCCAAAAATTCGAGCTAAATGCTCATCAAGTTTCTCGTCCATTTGTCTCAAATCAATCTCTATTTTAATTTGATTTTTCGCCATAACAACACAATTGATTGATCCAAAACCTAGACCTCACTCACTCACACGTAGCAGTAATATATATATATATATAAGCCTTTTTTGAAAAAGGTGAGTGAATAACCAATTCAATATACTTTTCTATATTTATAGGTGTACATAGAAAGCAAAACCTAAAGTGGAAAGGATTGAGATAAGGGAAAGAGGCGTACACTGTTTCCCTTTTTTTTCAATTGTTGGATTAACATTTCAAAGTAGGATTAGGAAACCAAATTCATTTACGATTGTTTCTCCTAATTCATATTAGAGTAGATTTTGTAGTCCTAATTTAATTTAGTAACTTATTTAATTCCATCATGCACAATCCGTTGTCACATACTAGAAGTAACAAGTTTTATACAGACTAACTAGAAGGGAAAGTAAGATGCACGAACAAAAAAATCATTAATTCTCAAGAAATGTCGTCTAGTCGGAATTTAACTTGTCGATAAGGAATTTCTAACTGATTAAGACACATCCCCCAAAAATTAATTGCTAATTTTTGATATAAAATTTCGACGAAAAATTGGTGGATTATCCGTTCAGTAAATTTTACCGACGAGTTAAATTTCAATGAAATATATTGAAAATTAATTCTTTTTTTTTGGTAATGGTGGAACATAAATTAAACGAAGGCAGTATAAATTAGAAATTTGTATCCGTAGGATGACGATTGATTATTGGACTTGGAAGAGGAAAAGGAAAATAAGTAAGCTCAATCGATATTCTTGAATTTGTTTGTTAATCATTGTCCTTCATTTTGAACATATTGATTTGAGGTAAGTACAGAAGCGGTAGAGTCAGAAATCTACAAAAATTAGATTCCAAAGACGTATGAAGTGATATATTACTTGAAATTTAAACTTATAGTCTAAAATAATTCATTTTGGAATCAGTTATTTCAGAATTAAGACCGTTGGCTCTTAAGTTGAAATCATGAGTTTAAAATTTGCTAAATTTTAAATAATTATGAAAATTAATTATATACATGGTCTTGAACAATCGTTAATATGAACTACTACTATATAGCTTTTGAGGTTTGAGGCTGAGCTAGACAAGATTTATTTCTCATCAAGGTATTAGAACCAAATTAATCCATCCTAATTCTTTATTGTATGCGTTCCAAATGTCTAGTCCTAAACATGCTACGCCATTGTGAAATGGAGTTGTTAGAAATTGAGTCTATTTGAACTAGCACAAGAGTACCATATGCAGTTCGATATATCCTAGACGCTATCCCAATATGAAATAAAATTGACAATGAGATCGTCGAGTGAGAAAGAGTTTAGATCGCCAGCTAAACACAAAAACTTCATTCTCAACTTTTTGAGACAAGATATCTTTTTTTTTTATAACTGTGGTGTCTGGAAAAGCTTGCGCGCACCTCGATTAATTTCATGGGATATCTGCCACCTCCTTCCAGTAACAGGTACCAGGTAACTCTGTCCACCAAGGCTAGAACTTATTGAGACGAGATATTTCTCTCTTAACTTCTTTGAATGAATGAATGAATATCATACAGTATAATCAAGGAAAATCCTCAATTGTAGAGGATGATAGAACATGATACATGACAATGTCTGTTGGCTAATTGATCCTCTTGAATGACAGTGATGTCCAGACCAGTTTTTGTGTACCTCGACTATTTCATCGGGTACATGTTTATCTCCCACCAGCATAGGCATAGAATAACTCTTTCTACCAAGCTCTCAATAAGGTTAAAAGAACTACCAAATGCCTAGAATCAAAATCTGGACTTAGTATATGATAATCAAGAACTCTGAGCCAGAATACGCATAGAATCACATTGCTTCTCATAGAACATCCGTAGAATATGGGGGTGGGATATGAAAATAAGACAAGTAGAGGTTTCAATTAGGTTATTTGGCCTGGTTAGAATGAAGTTTCACTTGATCTTTGGGTCTTTCGGAACCTCTACCTTCACTGGGTATGTTGTTGTTGGCCTAGCTAAGATGAATACCATTGACAGAATCAAGTAGGGTCAGTTAAAGCATTCAATTTCTTTATCAGGAAATATAAACAAAGACGATACAAGATCTTGTATTCTTACCTTGAGCTCTCACTACAGACGCGCATTTCGCCAACACAATTTACAGACAAAAAAAAAAGAAGACGTGATGCACGTCCCTCCAAGTCTGAGATGTCAATTCCCAAAACTAGACTCTCCCCTACTTGAAAGTTCAACCAGACAAGTTTGATGTATCCTCATAATAAGGAAACAGATACAACAACTCTGAATGAAGAGATAAGAGGGCCCTATAGAGAATGTAGTCAATACGCCATTAGTCCAATCCTTCGTAGAAAGAGATGTCTAATATCAATATGTTTAGTTCTTTTATGTTGAACAGGATTCTTAGCAATATTAATGACACTTGTATTGTCACAGAAAATAGGAACACATCTAACATCTACACCAAAATCCGTGAGTTGTTGTTTAATCCATAACAACTGAGCACAACAAGATCCTGAAGCAACATATTTAGCCTCAGCAGTAGACAAGGCTACTGAGTTTTGTTTCTTAGTAGACCAGGTAATTAAACATGATTCAAGGAAGTGTGCCATGCCTGTGGTGCTCTTCCTGTCCACCTAGTATCCTGCATAGTCAGTATCAGAGTATCCTACCAAGTTAAAATCACTTCCTTTTGGATACCATAGGCTAAGATCACTAGTTCCTTTGAGATATCTAAAGATTCTCTTCAAAGATTTTAAATGAGATTCTTTAGGATTTGCTTGAAACCTTGCACATAGTCCCACACTGAAGACAATATTAGGTCTTCTTGCTATGAGATACAGTAATGATCCTATCATTCCTCTGTATAGCTTTTGCTCCACATCAGCACCTATTTCATCGAAATCAAGTTTTGTGGCAGTGGCTATTGGAGTGCTGATCTCTTTTACCTCTTCCATGGAAAATCTTTTTAGAAGTTCCTTAACATACTTCTGTTGATGGATCATGGTTCCAGATGTTTTTTGTTTAATTTGCAATCCAAGGAAGTAATTCAGCTCCCCCATCATACTCATCTCAAATTCAGAACTCATGAGTTTGGCAAAGTCATGTGAAAGTTCATGTTTGTGGAGCCAAAAATAATGTCTTCAACATAGACCTAAACAACCAACAGATCTTTTTCATTAGTTTTTAAGAAGAGAGTGTTGTCAATTTTACCTCTAGTATGACCATGTTTCAGTAGAAACTTTGACAATCTCTCATACCAAGTTCTTGGAGCTTGTTTCAATCCATACAAAGCCTTGTCCAGTCTATACACATGATTAGGAAACTCCTTGCTTTCAAATCCAGGAGGTAGTTTAACATACACCCCCTCTTTGAGAATGCCATTTAAGAATGTACTCTTAACATCTATTTGATAGAGAATGAATTCCATATAGGCAGCAAAAGCAACTAGTAATCTAATTGTTTCAATTCTGGCTATAGGAGCAAAATTCTCATCAAAATCTATGCCTTCTTCTTGATTGTATCCTTGGACCACCAATCTTACCTTGTTCCTTGTAACTGTTCCATGCTCATCAACTTTATTTCTATACATCCACTTAGTCCCAATTATTGTCCTGTCTTTTGGGAGAGGAACTAAGTGTCATACTTTGCTTCTCTCAAACTATTTCTCTTCCTGCATGGCTATAATCAATAAGCATCAAGCAATGCTACAGTAACTTTCTTTGTCTCAATTTCGGATAGGAATGCTTTAAAAGCACACATGTTTCTCAATCCAGACCTTGTGGTGATCCCAGAAATGAGATCAGTGAGAACATTCTCAATAGGATGTGATCATTGATACTTGTAACCTTTTGTAACCAAATCTAGTGAGCTACTAGGATCACTGCAGTTGTTCTGAGCTGGGGTAGTTGGTGGCTCAGTTCCCTCTGTCACTATGCCTTCAAAATCAGTTCCCCCTGTCAAGGTGCCTCCATGTTTGGTAATTCCATTTGATGAACCAGGTTGTGTAACATGTTCCCCAGAGTCACTTTCTTCCTTCAGGTAAGTCTTAGCACAAGATTCATCAAAAATTACATGCATACTTTCTTCAACACAATTTGTTCTGTTGTTTAGAACCCTATAAGCCTTACTATAATGTGACTAACCAAAGAATATTCCCTCATCACTTTTAACATCAAATTTTCCCAATTTATCATTTCCATTATTATGAATTAAACATTTACAACCAAAAGTTCTAACATGAGAAATGTTTGGCTTTATTCCTTTAAGTAATTCATAGGGAGTCTTCTCTAGAATAGGTCTGATCATGCATCTATTTATGATATATGTTGCGGTACTAATTGCTTTAAGCCAAAGATTTTTAGCAAGATTTCCTGCAAGCATCATTGTTCTAGCCATATCTTCCAAGGTTCTATTCTTCCTTTCTACCACTCCATTTTGTTGTGGTGTTCTGGGAGAAGAGAAGCTATGATCTATAATATTTGTGGAACAAAATTCTAAAAATTTTACATTTTCAAAATTTGTACCGTGGTCAGATCTTATGAAAACTAGAGAAGTGCCCAGTATCTTTTCAATCTTTTTGATGAATATGTTAAAGACATCAAAGGCATCTTCTTTAGAAGATAGAAACAATGTTCAGGTAAATCTGGAATAATCATCACAAATCATAAAAAATACCTTTTTCCACTTTTGCTTTGAAGTCTCATTGGTCCACACAAATCCATATGGACCAGGTCGAGGAACTTGCTAGTGCTGACATGGTTCTTTGACTTAAAAGAGGATTTTACCTGCTTCCCCCTTATATAGTCACTACATACCTTTTCTTCCTTAAACTTGGTCTTGGGTAAACCCAATACCATATCTTTGGAAGAAAGTGTGTGTAATACCCCGTACCTTTTCCTAGCTTGAAATCATCTCAAGAATGCTAGAAACTTACTTGGAAATATGAATTAATTTTGTACACGTGGTATTTTCAAGATTTTTACTTTTAGTCACGTGGGAAATCGAATAAGCTTTCCATCGATACCAATTTCATCAAAATTTGGTATCGGACGAGGAAGTTATGACTGTTTTACAGAAGCTAGTCAGAATCGCCCAGATGTGACGGTGAAGGCCGACGGACCATTGGACTAGCGACGGACCGTCGCACCCCACCATAGCATTGAGAAAGTGAGTCCACTCTCTGGCTGAGTATGAAAGAGAGGTCCGACGGACCATCGAGCTAGCGACGAACCGTCACACCAAGGCAGTAAGCTCCAGTTCTGGTCCCAGTACGACGGACCGTCAACCCAGCGACGGACCGTCGACCCAGCGATGGACCGTCGACCCAGCGACGGACCGTCTCACCCCACCATCGCATGTCCCATTTAGTTATTTTTAAGTCACTTTTAACAAGGGCTTTTTGGTCTTTTACCACCCGTTTATATACCCAGCTATATCTGACCTCAGCTTATTTGTTCATTATTATTTCACAATAACAAAATTAGGGTTTTATCTCTAAGATTAATCCCCAAGAATAAAATGCAAATCCTCTTCAAGAACTAAGAGATTCCAATCCTTCAAGTTTAAGTTCAAGAAACTCATTACCAGGTATGCATAGTGTTAATTCATGAACTCCTTTCATCTATGAAGCCCAAGAATCTCCTTTGTAAGTTCAAGTTTATGAAGTTTCTTTATCAATTTCATATTGGGTTGCTCTTGTTCATGTTGATAATGAGTAATTGAATTCTATTCCATGTTAGATGATAAGTTTTGTATCAAATTGATTAATATAGATGTAGATTTATGAGAACCTATGATCCAACCCTTGAATGATGAAATTAGAACTGAATCATGATGTTTAAATTATTGTATAATGTTGCCTACACATACTATGCTTACCATGTGTTTGATTAAATGCTTATGAAGGAAAAGTGCCCAACTAGTATGATATTATGAAATCCCCAGGTATGTACAAGTTTATGCATATCACATGTTTGATGAAATGCTTCAATAAATGAATTTTGGATTATGATGTTAGTCATGTGTTCAAGTAAGTCATGCTTTGTCAGTTTCCTTCTATTGAGTCCTGGGGGTACTTGTACCTGAAATATTAGTTGTGTGCCTAGAGCCATGTCATGTTTTCACGATTCTCTCAGTCAATCCATGATCCTTAGACTTCAGACAATATTATGACTCAGGAAATCTCAATAATCTCATGAACTCAGTCAGTTGTTAAATATCAGTAGTATTCTATAAGTCAACAGGATTCAGTAACTCAGTCCATGTTTAGTTCAGTAAATCATGTTCAGTGTCTATTCAGATGGAAGTAGAAATTAGCACCGAGTGAACCTAAGGATGAAAACTCACCTGCTAGTAGAGGGTGTGATTCTTAGAAGCAATCCTTGCCTTTCAGAACTACGTAGCCAGCGTAGGTTGAGACATCATACCTGCTAGTCGAGGGTAGATGGGGTGGGTTAAACTGCAAGTTGATGGTTCCCACCATTCTTATTAGAGTAACCTGCTAGTTGAGGGTCATTCATATGTTGTCCTTTCCAGTGGCACGGTATTGACACCCTTCCAATCAGGGCACGAATTGGACCCCGCTCAGCTATTATAGCGTGTTTGGGGCGTTTCGGTTAGATGACTACCTCCCATAATTTCAGTATCAGCATCAGTCAAGAACTCAACTAGTTCATCAGATTTCAGGACTGTCAGATACAGTCAACTCAGATACAGTACGAAACTCAGCTAGTTCCATCAGATCCAGGCTTATCAGATAGAGTCACTCATGTTATCAGTTATATCCGTTATCAGTATGTCATGTTATTAGTACTTAGATTCAGTAATCATGTTATCACGGTATCAGTGTTAGTTATTAGGTCTCATCCATGTATTCTCACGCTCATGTTAGTCAATTTGTTATTATTATTGCTCATGCATATGAACCCCATGCATTCAGCTTACCTCACATGCATACCAATACATTCAATCGTACTGATGCATTTGAGCTATGGTGTTTTATACCATAGGTTTAGAGACACGAGCTCCAGAGTATCAGTAGCATTCCAGTCTCAGCAGTCAGAGTTAGAAGTGAGTCCTCATCTTCTGAGGATATGATCATTACTTCATTATGCCATTAATTAATTTATTAGTTGGAGTTAGTCAGGGACATGTCCCATTAATGACTTATTCAGACAGTCATATTTTAGAGGCTTTCTAGACTACGGTATGTTCAGACAGTTTATTTCAGTTTTTTTTTGGGTATTTCATACCCCACCCAGATGTTATATTTGTATCGGATATTATGTCGCAGTTTTGAACCTTATGGCCTTTCAGTTCATGTTTTCGTATTTTATGGTATATTATGCAGTATATAGGTACATATATCAATCATGGGTTAGCTTGTGTCCTTCGGGGTCATGAGCACCGTGTAGCATTCTGGGTACCAAATTCGGGGCGTTACAGTGTGTTTAGTTATTTTAGACTTGCATGTCCAAGTCTCCTGATCCAGAGGAGGGGATCATTTTCTATTGCACTCAGGCAGGTCAACTCTGTTCCTGGCATTGCCATTATGTCAACTTTGTACATATTTCTGTATCTCCTTACAGTGAGCACAATCTCTTTGGTATCCATTCTCTTGACTTTGATTCATGCGGAAGTAAAAACAACTTTAGTATCTTTATCACATAGTTGTGATATGTTGAGCAGGTTGTGCTTCAATCCTTCCACAAGATAGATATCTTCAAATGCACTTGATTCAGATGTGACAATTTTTCCAACTCCAGTAATGATACCCTTTTTGCCATCACCAAAAAAAACTCCTCCTCCATTCATTTTGGAGAGTGAAAGGAACTTTTTCTTATCACCAGTCATGTGTCTTGAGCAAGCACTATCCAGGTGCCAATGTTTTTTGCTTTTTGCTTTATTTCACCTTCTCCTGCAAGAAATCAATGGTTAGACTTAGGAACCCAGACAAGCTTGGGTCCTGTTTTATGATTAGACAAACTTGGATCCTATTTTATGAGTAAATGAATGAATTAAATTTCTTCTAGTCCATGCAGGCAACATGTAATGTGACCTATTTCTCTAACCAAAAGCAATTCTTTTCTTCTTGGTCTGAGAAAATTTATTAGCCAGGTTTTGAATGCTAGATCTGCTTTTGGCAACCACAGGACATTCAGTAGTTGGATGTCCAAGATTACCACAGATATAGCATAAATCTTGAGGATCATAAATACTTTTATGGAAACCCAAACCTGCTTTTTCACTGTGATTTCTTTCACATAACTTGTGAACAATTCTTGAAGAATTTGTCCACCTGTTTCCTCTTTCAAGATCAAGTTTCAGTTTAGAGACTTCTTGACTCAGTTTATTTACCATGTCTGTTGCATCATTACATTCTTGTTTGTACTTGACTAATTCAAGTTCAGCACTTTCTTGTTCTTTACTCATGACCTTTCTTTCATTTTCAATGAGTGTCAATTTTAGGACTTCATACTTTAGATCATTGTTTGAAGAATCAAGTTGTGCAACCTATTTCTTGAGAGTATGGTTTTCTTCTTCAACTGTATTCTTGCAAGCTTTTAAATCAATGAGATCAAATTTAAGACTTGCAAGACTGTTGAACAACTCATCCCTATCAGAAGTTAATTCTTGGAAATCATCAATTAGTGCACTCATCAAGGAAACAAGTTTTGTTTTAGAAAATAAATGCAATTTTTCTTAAAGTTCAAGTATACTTACCTCAAGAGCATCATCTTCTTCCTCTAAGTCTGAATCTCCTAAGGCCATGAATGTTGTTTCATCAATTTCATCATCATTTGAATCAGATCCCCAAGCTTCTGCCATAGCATATTCTTTCTTCTTTTTGGCTTTTTCTTTCAATTCTTTTTTATCCCTTTCCTTTCTCCATTCTATTTCCCAAACAGGAAAATCCCTGATCTGATCAGTCTTACCATACTTGTAGCATCCATTTGGATTGTCATTGAAGCGTTTCTTGCTACCTGCTCTTTTTTTCTTTTTAAAGAATTTACTGAACTTCTTAGTTATGAAAGCAACATGTTCCTGGTCAAGTTCAACTTCATTATCACCGTCAGAAGCCTTCAAAGCTAATACTTTATCAGGGGTCTTCCTATTCATTAGTTCCATCAATTTCTATTTCATAAGTCCTCAAATTCCCTACTATTTCATCCAATGGCATACCTGTGAGATCCTTTGCCTCCCTAATAGCAGTCACTTTGACATTTCATTTTGATTTTAGTAGTATCCTCAACACCTTCCCAACTTGTTGCTCAACAGTGATGACTTTTCCCAAGGAAGTCAAATCATTTGTCAAAGCAGTAAGCCTTGTCATCATTTCATGCAAGGATTCATTCTCCTTCATCTTAAAGGTTTCATATTTAGTAAAAAAAAGAGCAATACTGAATTTTCTTACCTGAGAGGTACCCTCATGTGTATTGACCAAGGCATCCCAGATTTGCTTTGCAGTGGTACAATTTGACACTTTGTTGTACTCAGTCGGTCCTAGTCCACAGACTAAGATGTTCTTAGCTTTAGCATTTTTCTTTAATATCACTAAGTCATCAGCAGTAAATTCACTTCTTACCTTTTTGACATGTTCACCATCAACCATCTTCATTGGAATAGTGGGACCATCAGTGATCCTATGCCATAATACATAGTCTTTTCCTTGAATGAACATTTCCATCCAAGCTTTTCACCAGATAAAATGGGAATCATCAAAGAGTGGAGGTCTAATAGTTGACTGACCTTCACTGTGACCAGTAGGAGGTGCGAAATTCATCAAAGTGATCTTTTCTTAGGTACATACCTTATTTAAGATAACCTCTCTCTGATACCACTTGTTAGAGTGCGTACCCTACTGATTTTAATATTTTACTCTAATAGTAGCATATCAGTGGAACAAGTAAGCTAACATGGTTCACTGAATTTACAGATGAACACAGTAGTTTTACATGGAAAACACCCGGCTCAAGAAAGGTGTAAAAAACTACGATCTATACCTCTACAGGATTTAACTCCAACATCACTATTACTCTTGAGCCTCAACAATCAATAAATTACAAAACTTCTTGTAAACTAGGAATTAAAACTTCTAACTACAATAACACCAATCTTCCCAAGATAAGTGTTCTTAAGTCTTCGAGTTTTCTAACTTGAAGGCACAACTCCTAACTCAAAGTATATTTCACTGAGACTAGAACAAAGACTCATTACAACTCAAAGAACCAACCTATTACACTAACTCTACGACTTGCTAAGTAAAGGACCAGGTTCTTCTACAAGTTAGTTAACTGATTTACTGATTGATGCTTTTCTTGTCAGTGAACGAGTGAAACACTTGAAGGTCGTTTGTTATATTTAAGCCAACTCCTGATTGAGTCCTTTAGATGATGTACTCTTTTATCTTCAATAGGACTCCCAGGTAGTTTCACTCCTTGGCTGAATAGAACTCTTCTACTTTATATCCTAGTCTGGTGGGACTCCTTGATCAACTCAATCTCTAAGTGGTGCATTTATCTTCTCCTCAACTTCTTTGGTGTATGTGATAAGTATTGAGATCATATCTGTATTTCCTTGCTTATCCACTCCTCTTTTTACGCATTGTCAGTCTTGCATCAGCTTCGATATGCTTCACAAGTGAGGACTTGTATGACTAACATGTTTCACAGACATATGTCAATCATCAAAACTTCTTTTCTCTAACAACATCAAAATCTAAACATTGTTGATAATATTTTTACTTTATTGATAATTTCACTTTGAAGAGAACCTAGTTCATGTTTCAAATTTGAAAAACACATTTTGAAGCGGCTAAATGATATTTGGGATCATTATCATTGATCAAGCCTTCATATTTCTTAAATCAGGTAATATCATTCTAACTTCTTATATTATTTTTAAATTTGATATTTTTTTATTTGATAGTGCACATTGTGTTTAAACTATTGTCAGAATTCAATATGTTAACTAGAAAATAAAAATTCGTTATTCAATAGGCTAGAAAAATAGATTTTAGATAAAAACGGATATAATTTTTGTTGTTGTCGTTGAGTTTAATGCCTCCCATTTAACTTTCGTCTTAGGCCACTAATGTGCTTGAGCCTCCCCTGATAGTAGTATATATATACTATGTACTCTTGAGAATTTTAACCCTCAATCTATCAAAACTATAACATAAATATATAATGCAACTAATTATCATGTTATATTTTTCTTGAATTCCTACTTGCTTCAACATTAAAATTTTTGTTGAACGGACAGAAATAATAGTGAATACACGATTTGAAGTTTAAGGGTTTTTTACGTCGTGCGACTAGTTCATGTGTTCATCTTTTCATATTTGGAATCTTTTAAGGAAAAACCATGTCCTCTAGTGCTGTTAAATGAAATGATTGCTAAGTTTATCTCTCATTACAAGCTCGCACGAAAACAAAAGATTACAATTGAGGATAACTTTTTTCTTTTTCTTTTTGATAATTGTAGTGCACGATAGAGGTGTTGTTTATTGAAAATCGATTACACCGATCGAAGTTGATCGTTTTAATATAATCTTACGAGAAGGCAAGTGTAATTTTCTCCGTACTTCCATGAAGGTCATAGTATGCATTAAGCATAATGCAGAATTCTGTCTATAGAGGTTACAAGGTTCGGGAGGCCTTTCACCCTTAATCAAATGTTTGATTTTCTAATCAATGAATTTCCTGATTGGAAACTTTTTTTTAGTGGACCTTGAACACTATGATTATTAGTTTAATGTCTAATTTACATAGTTGTAACTTTGCAAGATCTTGAAACTTAACTATTATAATAGTATATACTATTCAAACTTTAACATATAGCTATAATGCTATGTACATCTTGGATACGAATTTATTTTCTTGTTTTACTCGTGTCAAGTTGAAAATATTACTAAAAATGAGAATTACCATATTATATACGAGAGATCAGAGAAACCTTTTGAAATATTAGGAAAAATTAAAATCCAACAAAAGAGAGGAAAAAGAAAGAAAATTTGTAATGAAATATAAGGATATACTAACATATATAAAGAAAGAGCAAGGAATTGTTTATTTTATTTTAATACTTTTATATTGATATAATTAGTTAGTATGGTATTTATTTCACTTTTTATATTATTATAAATTCAATTTTCCTTTTTTACGCTCATTTTATTTTTACTCTTTTTTTTCTTGTAGTTGAATTTTCCTAAATTCAAATGTTTTCCTAGGGTGTTTTTCATTCGTATGGTAGTCCCCCCCCCCCCCCCTCAAAATGTGGTAATTCTTATTTTTAGTATAATATTACATTAATTGGCACTTGTAAAATTAGGAAAAAACTAAGAAATTGGTGACTATATAAGCAATGGAGTTATACTTTATATGCATATAGCAAATTTGGGTTAAATAACCGATGAGATCGAAACAACGTATTAAGGGTTGTCGCCTACATAACCTACTTCTCATACCAAAAGAGCTACGTATCAGATCCCTGTAGTTCGAGCCCTTTTGTTAAAGTAGTTCCTGTATCAAGCTAGTAAAGTAGTCTGCTTGAAGGGGGCCCTCCTCACCTCTCCCCCTTCCCCTTATCATAGAACCAAAAACTAACCATGATACAAGGGTCTGCCTCTCAGTACGTGAAAACGGAAGTTAAACTCTTTCACTGTCTTACTTTGGCCCCTCTCTAGCCAAATCAAAAAATTGGAACAACCCCCGAGACACCAAACAAATTCCCTAGAACTCACGCATATACCATGTCAGCCTCCACCTTCAGATCCTTACTGTCCATCTTTATCAGCCAACTCCCAAGGGATGCAGACACATTAACATTTTTATATTTGACCCTCGTGGCTGGCGAATTTGTCTAAGAGTAACCCATTAGTGGGGATGCTTCTCCAGGGATTTTAAAACCCTAAGATAGACGTCACTTGCTGGATTTTGGGGCTTATGGAATTTCCTGGAAAGTGTGAAAGAAGAGTCAGTAGGAATCGTTTGAACTAGCTGAATGAAAGCCAGTGCCAGTCCATTAATGAATGGAAAACCGCTATGGGATGCGGTTACAACATTAGCGGTTCGTGTTTCACGTCTTTCCAGTCCAATCAAATCTTTGTTGTATGGCATAGGACTTCTATTCTGATTGTTCAGTTATTCCGCGTTGAAAGAGGCGGTACCGTAGAGGGACTAATCGCTTGCCTGGGTTGAAGGGAGTCGAACCAATCTATCATTCAAGGAAACAGGGTATTAAGAAAATCGGCATGGGGCTCCGTACCTTATATTGTTAAACGCGACTATAAATTACATATAAGAAGAACACGTCTTTACTTCACGTCTTTTCGGTTAGATAATGAACGACGATAAGCCACCGCCCAGTAGTGTTCTCTGAGCTTGATTTCTCCGAGCTGGTAACCAGTAGGTCACAATCTGAATTTCTGAATGAAAAGCGGAAAGTAATAAGTTCAACGGGTAAGAGAATGCGTTTAACAAGCAACTAAGGCAGGATATCATTGTTGTAAACCTCCTTCACTGCATTAGATTAGCGCCCTATTGATCATGTCTTTGGAGGGTTGGAGAAGCGTTAAATACTCCTTTAGGAAAGAACTCCTTGCCATCTTTACGCCTTACATGCGGCATAAATCGCATAAATCAAAGTAGAGGTCACAAGATGACCTAAAGTCCAGAAAAAACCCATTCTCCCCCGGGAGTGATTTCGAGAACAAATGCACCGATTATTGCATCAACATCTTCTACAGATAGTTTACCATGAATATCAAGGATATTCCACCAAGAACTTCTATTGCTAAAAGAGCTAATTCAAGTGCAGTACTTACTGTAACAAGAACAACGTGAACTCACTCTCAAGCACTTGCAGCGACAATGTGGTATTCTCTTCCACTCAGCCTTTTCCTGATGAAATTTCTAGTGGGGTTTACTCTGGTATAGGCGTGAACCATATTTACAGAGAAGCAAACTCTTCTGCAGATTCTATAGTCGGCTCCTCCATTTCTGGTTTGCATGTCTTTCATTCTGAATTGCCTCATTTGACTCGTGCATGCTTGCATTTAGATAGGTTAGATACTTCTTATATTAGGAGAATTATTGTAAAGGAGTAGTAAGGGAGTGAAACCCCGATCTAATCTTACACGTGCGAGGAAAGTCCTCTGAATAGAGTCCATTGCATCCCACAATAATCGACGGGCAGCCCTCGTACATTTAGCATAAACCGCTGAAAACTCGAAAATCTGTCCACTCTGAGTGGGCAGAGCCTTATTACCTTATTAATAGGAGGGATGCAAGGAATTGATGCTACGAATGCCATAGCAAGTGAATCAAAATAAGCCCTAGCCCAGCTACTGATTGGAAAGGTTTAAATAAGAGTGTGCCTAGCATCTTTCGCTCTCTCTTATTAGAAGAAGGAAGAGGCGTGACCCCACTCAGCTTGAAGAAGTAGCTCTTTCAACTAATCCATACTTTTCCTCTCCAACCAGTCAAGTGGCCCAAGAGCCACCTCAATCTTATTTTGTTTCCGATCCTGCTTCAGATTCTCTTTCAGTTGTGGAAACAAGCCCCTATTCCTATTGGTTGAGTATCCCAAGCTCCTTAAAGCGTATTATCCCCTCTCCGGTGAAAGAAAGAGGTTGATGCACCCAGCTACCCAAAGTAGAGCTTTCTTTGTCCCACCTTTCCTTACTGACTTTCCTAGTTTAGATAGCGTATTGAGAATCATGTCAAAATACACCAAGACCTGGTCCCAGGTTCTCTTTCTTCAAGAAAAGGTAGCTTTAAACAACCCGGTTCCAAACACACCAAACAAGCAAGTGACTTCCCTTCCTTAGCGTACCCGTTCATTAAGGCATTCTTCCATCTTTCGTATGTGCTATATCTCATAGCTCTAAGCCCCAATTCCTTGGTGAAAAGAGTTGTCGCCTTTAAATCATCGAAAAAAAAAGGAACCTCTCGAAAGGGACCACACAACAATGGCTCATAACTGGAAAACATAACAACAATGACTCCTAGCTGCAAAAGAATGGCTCCCAACTGAAACTTTCTCTCGATCACTCTCTAAAAGAAAGCCATTTTCCCTTTTGCAAAAAGTCAACTTGGACTTCTTTCCTAAGCGGAGATTTGGACTACATGGACCTAAGAAACCCGCCGACAGGGGCAACCTTTCACTGTTGGAAACTTTGATTTAGATTGGTAGGATTCTATCTAATCTTTCCTAATTTCAAAATTTCACTCAATCAACATAGTTTCCACACATTCCTTCTCGACCGCCTCTTTTCTAGTCACTTTTGATCAAATCTTTCTTGTGATTTTCTATTCTGTTATGATAAATGGTTTGCTTCATTTAAGTCGTCGTTGCTTAATGCATGTAGGGGGTTGGGGATTTTCCCCCACAACCCCTTTTAAAGGAGAACCAAAAGAACAACAATGAACTCAAAGCTAATGAAGGAGATCTGCAACTTGAACAAGGTAGACGGGATGTTTCCTACCCCTTTCTGTTTCAACTTCTTTGAAAGGTGAAAGAGCAAGAAGCTAGACCGACTTGCTCTTAAATTAAAAGCAGCAAGAGCAGGTAAGTAGGCTTTTCTCCGCAAGAACAATCTTGACTTTCCTTATACTTTATAATATAAGGCCCTTTAAATGATCGTAAATGGCCTGAAATGTAACGACCAATGAGAGAGGGGTTTTTAGAAAAGAAAGCATACCAATCCGGAAAACAAAGCAAAAACAACGGCTCCTACATAAATACAATAGAATAGAAATGTTTTATGTCACTAGAACGGACCACACAAATAATATCTTTCTAGCCGCCTAAAGGAAGTATTGAAAGATAAGATAAGGCTATGCGCACACAAACTTACTTCAGGTATGCAGTTAGTTCTCAAGCGATTCCTTCAGATCTTAGGTGCGACCTTAGGGAGCTTGTTTTGGCAGCTACTCTCTTACAGTTATGTGTCCTGGTTTTCGAGTTCTAGTTTAAGGTAGGGAAGGACGGGACTCACGGGGGTTAGGGGGAGCCTTCCCCCAGGGAAACCTAATAAGTCTTATTCTAATACTTGAGTTCAATATCCTACTTCGAAGTAAGCCTATGGGTTGTTTCGAAGCTTAGTAGCTAAATAGTACTTGCGTGTTAAAGGGGGTACGCAGATTTGGGCTACTAAGTGGAACCAGACCATGAAACTTGCCATTTGCACTCTCCTAGGGTGCGATCATAGGAAGCTATATTAGCGAATACAATTCCCCGCCCGATAAGAATGATCATGCCCTGATGCTTGGCTTGGAATCAAACTAGCATCAAACTAGCCTATCCTGCCCTTTCTTCATTCCTATATGGACCTATATTCCTATGTTCTTCCAATATTTACTGTATTACTGGGATTCATATTTACTGAACCATATCAAAGAAGATACTTTCTTTCTGGCTTTTATACCCAGGTATAAAGGGATAGATAGTCTAAGAGAGAGCCAATAAAGAACACATACCTATCACTTTTGGAAGGTTTGGAACCCTTTACCAAATTCACCAATCTGAAGTGAAGAAGTGATCGATTCCTTAATCTTTAAATTGTGAAAATAATGAAATGGTTGTTTTATTGCCAACCCATCTCTTTCTTTCAATCGGATGCCATGTGTGAAGCATCTATCTTTCTCAGGACCTCACCTTCGTGACCTCTTGATAGAGGAAAGACTGATGTCATGGTTAGTAATCAAATCTGGAATCTCCGACAAAGCATTTGAGATCGGACAATTGTGTAGATGAGAGAGTAGGACGAACCTTGCTCTTAAGGGTCGAAAAAAGACCTGGTTGCTTTCTTTACTAGGAAAGACCAGATCTACGGTCACACTTCAATGAGTGAGCCTCAACCTAGACATTGAACTCCTAGCTCTTAAGCTTATTTACTATTGAAAAGGGTACTGTTCGTAGCTTGGCCTTTTTCAATTTCCTATTTAGCACTTTGAATTCTTCTGTTGTTCCTGCCTAGTGTTGAGGCCATAGGGCCTCCTTGTAAATAAGTTTGAATTAGAATAAAGTAACGGTTCAGAAGAGCCTATGCAGAAGCCTTTTTTTTCTTCTTCAGCTTGCTTTCCTACGTCTCTTACGATGGCTTACTTGCTAACGTAATGAGCAGAGGTAGGGCGCCTAGTCAGAAAAGCCGTAATCAGGTTACCCGAGATAGAATAGGGCTCAGTGCAATAGTAAATCTAGTAAATATAATAAGAGAAGAATTAGCGTAAGAAAAGCCTAGACTTTCCCTTACCGACGAGTGAGTACCCTTTTTTCTTTTTTTAGTTGAGTTGGTGTTCAATGTGCCCCGTGGGTACAAATAAGATTGAAAGGGTCAACAATCCCTTACTTTAGTAAGCAACCTCAGTTCCCTTACTTGTTAAAGTAAGCAAGTCAACTCTCTTACTTGTTCTTGTAAGCTATTTATTTCCCGTACTTTAGTAAGTAAGCATGTAAATGACCATCTCTTCGCAGATAAAAGACTAGAGTAGGCCTCATAGAGATGTTGACATCAGGGTGTACTGATCTTGAAAAACTAACGGAGATAAGGTCGATAGCTTGCTTTCTCGTGAAAGTATGGAAAAAGGTTGTTGAGGTAGAGTCCATAGGAAAACTTCTTAGGATGTCCTTGCCCGTGGTTCCTTTTGAAGACCCATAGTAGCCGCAAAGCACCATTCTGCACACTCCGAATAAAACAGTGAATTTCCATAATTAGTTTCAAAGTGTCTATGAACATTAAAAATCTCCTTTATATGGCTTACAACTTTCATCGCCCTTATATTTAGCTCTCCAAAGAGCAATTCTTCTCAAAAGGTGTTGACCATTCTAAACGTAGCTTTAAAGTTATTCTTTCTAAGCGCAGATTCAGTTGATTAACTGTGCCACCTTGCTTCTACTAGTTGATTTAAGTGCATCAACCGCAAAGAAAGTGACAACCTATTCTCTAGCAGCAGCAGGGGCAATCCTAAACATCTACACCTTCCATGGGAATTTAGGAAGAATTCCATTTCCTTAAGGAATCAGTCCCAATAGAGGCTACGACTACGAAAGCAGTTACCCTTCTAACCTTAACACCGGTTACGTCATTTTTCTGTCATGGGGGATGGGAACCTTGGTAGGAATGTTGGAGGGTTCTCGGCAAGTAGGTTTGATGTTAGCCTTGTTGCCTTGGCATTGGATGATTCAAGACATCCTCGTAAAGGCACCATCTTTCTTAAGTGACTTTTATAGACCTCTTAAATCTTTCATCAACTATTGGGTTCTCCCGGGGAACTCTCCTTGGGATTCAGAAATATCTGTTTCTGCTTTTCAGGCACTACCTGTCCACCATTTCACTCATCCTATCCATCCTTTCCGCGTAATCCATCTTCGAGCCGCGGCCGAAAGAACTACATTTCACATCCAAACTCAGGGTCCTACCCCTATTTTTTGCCTTATCGCCGTTACGCTCCTTCCCTTGCCAATGGATTAGAATCTTTTCCAACAACGTCCAGGACTCTATCATCCCAACCCCCCTACGACTGAGGAATCAAACATCAAGAGATAGAATAAGGCAAGAGGTGCTCTAGTTAACTGATAGATAAGGCACCCGCAAGCAGGGACCGAAGACATAGAAAAAGGGAAGACACACCAATCGACCCGAATAGATAGCCTGTGGGAGAATCGGTGCACCCAACCTCAAGATAAGAAGAAAAGGCCGCTTCGTATGCCTTCCGTTTCGTTCGCCTCTTCCCACAAACTTCTTCATTAATATTAATGTAAGCTTCTTTTCAGTTTGAGTTGATTAGTTCTTTTATTTGTTTTCTTAAAACTTACAATAATGTTGCTCTTCTACTTTGTTAATTATTTCCCCACTCTTTCAAATACGTTAATTTACAACTATAACTCGGCTTATTGTTCTCTTTCATTGAATATATTTGTTATATAAATGTAGTTTCAAAAGAGAGTGTTATTTTAAGTTCGTAGAAAAAGAGCTATTTTTACTATGTTCGATTCGATATTTTGATTTAGATTTTCATTAACTTTGTTACTTTTTCATTTAACAGAGGTTGAAGCTAGTTCGGTACTGTACTATACGCGAGAATGTCATCCTCAAAAAGCAAAACAATTGACAAGAACATAAAGAAGTTGGTAGATACAAGAGAACAAATAAGAAAGCAAGAAAACGATCTTCGAAGTTCTAATATGAAACAAAAAAGTGCGAACAAAAAATACGAAACGACATGTGATCTTTGGAAGTTAAAAGGACAAGAATGACAAGCTCGAAGACAAATTAGAGAAAAAAGGGGTTCCTAGCAGAATGATATAACCTATTTATTTATTAGTTTTAATTTTAGTTATCAATAAATTGTTTAGATTCTACTAATTAAGTTCAAGCATGTATTTAGATTGCTGGATTTTTGAGATCTATTACTAGCAGTTTCAAGTTTTATATATATATTTCCATCATTTTCTTTTAATTTATTGTTCTATATTTATTTATTTATTTAGGAGTATTTATTTATCATATATTTAAATATAATATTATTATTCATTAAAAGTAAACAATCTAATAACAGTATCATTATTCCGCTTTCGACTCAAAAAGCAATGATATGAATAAAACTGCTCAACTTGTTCGTACTTTGATTTTTGGAAATACAAACTACAAATAGTTCCAATTTTTGGGGAACATATTTTCCGAGGTTAATGAAATATATTTTCCCAGGATAAAACGGTTTACTTCAAAAGAATAATGATATCTCAAATTATGATGAACGACGAACTCAATCAACGATAGTAAATCATATAAGAAGATTTTAAAGTGCAAGAAGAAGAAACGGCCTATCTTCTCAAGGTAGGGGTAAGGTCGCATACACACCATCCTCTCCAAATCCTGCTTGCGGAATTATTATTGTTCTACTATTCACTTAGCCGAACTTGCTGCTTGGCTGCAGGATACATTACATGCTCTCACGAAAATAGACAATTACAATCAAACATAATGACGATAAGAGTACACAATACTCCATATTGAAAAAAAGTTACGAGTTCATAGACTCAACTCAATGATGAGCATTAATACGAGGTGATTGAGTTACTCGGTACTTGGTCTGATAGTACATAGGTGTTAAAGTATGATCCCTACCTATTTCTCGATTCTAATGTTTGCCTATCTGTGGAACAGGTAAGTAAACGCAGTTCGCAGAAGAGAAAGTTGAACACAGTGTTTTTACCACCCGGCTCAACAAAGGTAGAAAAAATCATGACTTGTACCTCTACAGGATTTAATCCCAACTTCACTAAAAACTCTTGAACCTCAACAATCAAACAATTACAAGTCTTCTTGTATCTGAGGAATTAAAACTTCTAATTCCTATCACTACAAAAACACCAATCTCACCTAAGATAAGTGTTCCCAAATCTTCGAGTTCCCCAACTTGAAGAAAAATACTTCTATCTCAGTTTATTGATCACTAAGTACAAGAACTATGACTCGTTACAATTAATAGAACCAACCTATTACAACTGATCTACGACTTAAGACGTATAGATTAGGTTCTTCTTCTTCAACTGGACGAACTTGATTGCTTGATTGTTGACTATCTCTTTTATGCATAGACTGCTTTGATCTTTTTCCTTGTATTTATAGAAACCCTAATTGAAACCTTCAGTTGATCTCCTTTCCTTACTTGAATTGGATTGTCTTTTCCATCTTTTAATTTCTGTCGTCTTTCCTTGTTTCTGATGATAGGCGAATTTACGCGCCTATATCAATATATTTTGCCCATATTTTAGCCTAGTTTTGAGAACAAATTATATATTTCATGCACTTTTAGTCCTTTTTCCTGTAAATGAGCTAACGAACATGATTAGTGAAGTTTCAGGTATAAATGATGCATAATTCAGCATTTTATGGCTTACTTGACGCCAAAGAAAGCTCACGAAGGAAGGGAAGGGAGTTTACACGCCTAAGGACCAAAACTGCTGCATGGAAAATCTGTCCCGGGCTAAAACAGCATTTCTGAAGACTTTGGGGGACCAAAACTGCTGCATGGAAAATCTGTCCCGGGCTAAAACAGCAATTCTGAAGACTTTGGGGACTTACAGACACAAAGCTGGATTTTGACAATGATACATTAACCTAGTACAATTAGGTTATGTATTTCATTATTTTATGTGGATTATGATAATGTTACCTTAACCTAGTACATTTGGGTTAAGGATTTCATTAGTCTAGTAGGATTTGGTTATTTATTTCATTAGCTTAGTAGGATTAGGATATGGGTATTATAAATACCCTATCATGCTAGAGATTTTAGAAAATAAGGAGGGAGGAAGGAGGGAGAACACAATACTTCCTTCCATCCCTCTCATCTTCTCTCATCTTCTATTCCTCTATTATTCTACACTACAAACAATTCTACAACTCTTCTAATCTTTCTATTAATTCTAGTTTTCTTCTTCCATTCATCTATTCTTAATTTCCGCAACAAGAGAATCGTTACTTTGCTAAGGAATTCACGCCTCACGCCTACCACCAAAGCTACACGAAATTTCTCAATCTTGTGGTATAACAACAATGTCAATCGTGATCTCCTTCGCATTCATGGGTAACTAAACTTCTCTGTTGGGGTTATGGAAGCCGAATGAGTTACTATCTATTGCTGTGAGTTTGTGAGTTTGAGGCACGTATATTGCTTATATCATTATTCTCTTCATCTTAATCTACATTCTTTGCGGTTGCAAACGCATGAATACGCCAGTCTAACATTTAACTTGTTCGAGAGAAAAGTTATTTGTCTGGAAAAGAGATAATGTCAAGGTAGTAGGACACCCTTTCCTATTAAAAAGCTAGTGCCGTAACTGGACTAACCTCTTGGAGAATTCGTACCGTTAGATACGCTTTAAGCTCGAGAGAGTTAAAGTGAAATAGTCCTTGTTTAGGTCGAGAGACGCTTGGATTTACCATCGACTACAATCCTCTATAAGCAATTGCATGTCAGAATTCTACACACTCATAGTCAATAGAGACGTATACCTCAGAAGGTGGACATAACCCCAACGCTTCAATTCTCATTGTTTACAACCAACGTAACATTCTTTCTCTTTTACTTTGCTATTTTCAGCTTTTATTTAATTGTTTTGGTGACACATTACAATCCCCCCTTTTTACGAGACTTGCACCAAAAGTTTAGTAATTTTACTTACTTGTTGGCCAAGCTATTCCCTGTGGGATCGACACCCAACCCAGGTTGGGTTCTATATTTGCTAACGACCGCTTTACACTCAAACGAGAGCTGTAGATTGAGCGTTATCAAAAATTGGCGCCGTTGCCGGGGAATACAAGTGTCAATCAAGTTCGTAATAATTACTAGACCCTTTGGTCGAAGACTCTCGTACTTTTACTTTTAGTTTTTGTTTTTTACTGCAGGTTTTTGTTCAGTGCATCAATGGATGCACAACGTGAGATACCGTTCGATGATGATGATGATGATCTTGATGGAGCCGGAGCCACAGGAGCCATTATTCTTCCACCATTAGCGCCCGGAGCCATGTTCAACATCACAAGCACCATGATTCAGTTATTGCAACTCAAGGGATTATTTGGTGGACTAGAAGGCGATGATCCGAATATGCATCTCATCAACTTTATTTCTACATGCAAGTCGTTTGACAATCCTGGAGTTGGTCAGAATGCAATTCGATTACGTCTATTTCCATCGTCTCTGTCTGGGGAGGCAACACTATGGTTGAATGGGCTGACTCCTGATTCTATTACAAATTGGAGGCAATTGAGAGACGCTTTCCTAGAAAGATTCTTTCCGCCATCCAAAAGAGCACAATTGAGAGATGAAATCAGCAACTTTCGTCAGCTTCCCACTGAAGCTCTTCATGAAACATGGGAGAGGTTTAAGACAAAGCTAGCGAGGTGTCCAAACCATCATATGACTAACGTTCACCTAATGGAGATACTATATAGAGCCTTGAATTCAATAACTAAACCAGTGGTGGATAACGCAGCTGGAGGATCTTTTATGGACCTCACCTTTGGTCAAGCAAGCAATATGATAGATCGCATGACGAAACAAAGTAGAGCTTGGCATACCAGGGATTCTGAGGTAGCAAGCTCCACTTTATCTATTGGCATGACCACAGAGCAGAGGCGTAGACAAGAAGAACGTGATCAAGATATGACGCACATGAAAACACAAATGGATCTTCTTACAAAGCATTTATTATCAGGGAAGACCGAAAAAGTGAAAGCTGTGGCGCTAAAAGGAAGAGACGAATCTGATTCAGAAGAGGAGGCCAACTACTTGAACAATCAGGGGGGTTTCCGAGGCAATGCCCAAGGAAACCAAGGTCGGAACTACTATGAGAAATCTGGAAACAAGGACCAAGGTAGTTGGAAGAACAAGAATGACAATAGTGGTGTGTATGTTCCCCCTGGAAGACGTGACACCACCACATCTAGTTCTGGATGTATGGAAGACATGATGGCTAAATTACTGAAAGGAGTGGAAGCAAATAGCGCGGGAGTAACGGAGGTAATAAATGATTTGTCCTCTATGAAGCAATTAGTTGATTCATATTCCACTTCAATCAAGAAAATAGAGCAGCAATTGAGCCAACTTTCAGCAGCACTCAATCAAAGAAAGGCTGGCACTTTACCTAGCGACACCGTGCAAAACCCAAGGAATGATGGGTCATGCATGGCCATTACTACCAGAAGTGGTAAGGTGCTGGAAACTTCAGAAAAAGGCAAGCAAGTGGCTGACGAAGAGGCGAAAATTGATGATAAGGCAAAAGGGGAAGATGCCGCAGCAGCCGATCCTAATGCCCTTAACGTCACTCCTCACGACGTGCAGCCTGGAAAAGCTGAAAAACGGAAGCAAGAGGAGAAGAAAGCCGTGGAGAGAACAATGCCATACCCACCACCACCTTTTCCCCAAAGATTGAAGAAGGTGGCGGATGATACAAAGTTCAGCAAATTCATGACCATGTTGAAGCAGCTGACCATTAATGTTCCGTTGGTAGAGGCGCTAGAAAAAATGCCTGGGTACGCTAAATTCATGAAGGACCTGTTGACAAAGAAGAGGGCAGTAAGCTATGAGCCGACAGATAATATTCATCATTGCAGTGCAATTGCCACAAGGTCCTTAGTACAGAAGAAGGCAGACCCTGGTGCCTTCACTATTCCTTGCACGGTTGGATCTATGAATTTTGCCAAGGCATTGTGCGATCTGGGTGCTAGCATCAATTTGATGCCACTATCCACGTCTACAAGAAGTTGGGGCTAGGAGATCCAACACCAACCAATATGAGGCTCGTGATGGCTGATAGGACGGTAAAATGACCTGTGGGTATCTTGAATGATGTGTTGGTGAAAGTATCTTCATTTATCTTTCCTGCAGACTTCGTTATTCTGGATTGTGAGGTGGATTCTGACGTTCCCATAATCTTGGGACGCCCCTTCCTCGCAACTGGAAGTGTGCTTATTGACATGAAAGATAATGAGCTTTTGTTTCGAATTAATGACGAAGTGGTCCGCTTTGATATATACAAAGCCATGAAGCAGCCCAGCGATATGAATGAGTTATCTGTAGCTGATGTTCATCATGAGGATATGAAAGCATTATCTATAGAGAAACAGCCTACTGTTGATCCATTGTCTGCTGCGCCACTGAAAGTTGAGCATGAGAATAATGAAGATTATGAAGAACTTATGGGTGCTCTAACAGAAATAGAGTCCTATTCCCATACTCCTAAGCAACCGGACCGTGATCTTAAGAATCAACCTTCACCTACAGCGAAGACTTCCCTTGAAGAGCCACCAATGCAAGAATCGAAAGAGCTCCCCGATTATCTAAGGTATGTGTTCTTGGAAAGTATAAAGATACTTCCGGTGAGTGCGGATGATTTAAGTAAACAGCACGTAGAGGCTCTCATCTCTTCTCTGAAGAGATACATGAGAGTTATGGGTTGGACTATTGATGATATAATTGGTACCCCTCCTACAAGTAAGCCTCATTGTCGTCTGAATCCATTCAGAAAACGATCCACCATCTATCTCGACGAAGTCTGAGTACTCGAGGTAACCATGTCGTGCCACGACAATAAATAAGGCGCTAGATGGGAGGCAACCCATCGTTTATCATTTTTCATTTATCGTTTATCGTTTTCTTTCATTCTAGTACTTGATTTGTTTTTAATTAATGAAAATCCAAAAATAAGAGTCGTTCCACGACCAAAACTAAGGCGCTTGGTGGGAGGCAACCCATCGTACTAATCGTTTTTATTGTTTTGAGCAAATATAGGTGCAAAAGGTATTCAACGAAGAGATTGACGATTTGGACGCATTGTATGGTAAAGTTGGTAAGTTAGGAATGGTGATGCATAAGGCTATGGATTGAGCATTTCTCACGCCAAAATAGGCATCGAGGAAGGCTAGGCCTTGGTAAAACTAGGCCACGAACCATGCACAACCTATCCTATAGCCTAAGGTCTCGGAATCCAGTGTGCTATACACTATGCGCCGCCTATTCCTAGGTATGCTTTTGACTATGCTACGCCTATGCTATGGCATTTGGTCTCAGTATCTCATATGCCATAGACTATGCGGCGCATATGTCTACAAATGTCATAGACTATGCGGCGCATATATCCCATTATGCCATAGACAATGCGCCGCATATGTCCCATTATGCCATAGACAATGCGCCGCATATATGGGATTTTTGCCTCCAAAACCGATTGTAAATGGGTCATAACCCAACCCATTCTCTTCCTATATAAAGGGGACTTAGTTTTATAACACAACACATTGCAAAGTGACCTAAAGGTGCCGCATATTCATCCAAATCCTCTCAAAATTTTATTTTTTTTTGCTCTTCCAATTCACAAAACCACTTCCAAAAGCTTCAAGCAAGTAAGTACTCTCTTATTCTTCATTTATTTCTCGTAAGTACTACGTTGCTATGTCTATTATAAATTGCTACATATTGAAAGATTGTTGGTGAAGTTCATGTGTTTGGAATGTTAATGCAAAATCATGTGAGTGAACGTATACGTTAGAATCATCTTGACTTGTTTCCGACTTGAATTTGGTTTTAATAGCATTGTCATACTATTTGCGGAATTGCTATAGTCTTGAACATTGTTTAAAATTGCTACTTGGATACTTACATGTTACGCTATCTCGTTCATCGGGATAAGACTTATAGTGCCTGCCGACATAGGAGGTTGTGATTGTTGAAAGTAACTATATTATGTGGTAACCCCTATGTAGTAGTGTTGTTATATCTAACATGAAAGTAATGCAATGGCTGCAAGTAGTGATACATCACTGATTTTCTTGCCGGAATACAACTCCTAAAACGTATGTCGACGAAATCTGAGTAATCGACCACTTTCACTTCACTGATTTGTGTCAACAAAACTAAGTGTGGGGTGGTACCCCTACTGCTTGTGCATAGATTGTATCCATTGATATTGTGCTACCACTAACACTATTTCTAGTCTCAGGTACAATGGCACCTAAAGCGAGACAAGGCAAGGAGAAGGCTACCACCTCCCAAAAGGGCAAAAAGAGAAGTCGCAAGGACCAAGGAGAACCCTCCTCGCTGCAAATACCTCGACTCACTCTTGGAATTAAGTGGGATACTTATGAGGAACTTCTGAGGATGACGACTCTGATGATGATTCCAATGCAAGGGGTATGACCCCAGACATAGAGGATAAGTCCGACCAACCAGGTTCCTCGTATTTATTTTCCACTGAGGACAGTGTCCCGACTAAGTGTGGGGTGGTGGTATTGCATGCTATACTTCTCTATTCGCATCTATGTTTGTTTGCTTTTATTTCATTTTTGTTTCGTTTTGTTTTTTTTAGTAGTTAAAAAAAAATTTTAGCTTCGCATGAAATTATTTTGATAGGCAGCATGAGATTATAACAAGAGTATGTGCTAAAATTGTGACTATTGAGACATTTAGGCTCTAGTTGTGACTCAATATGTGATATTGTGTGATTCAATTCCTTCACTTGTTGGGTCGAGAGTCTATATTACTTCCAATCAAGTCGACCATGTGCCTTGTGTGTGTGAGATAATAGTATATTCTATGTATGTGGCTGATGCTAGAACTTGCCTGGTATGTATGCAAAGCGAAAATAAGGAGTGTAAGTTTAGGATATGATTTAGGCATTTCTTTGGCAACCTATACATGTTTACCTTCAGTTTTACCTACCCATGGACATCATCCTAGTTAACCCTTTTGAGCCTTTAGCCTATTTCTTTGACAACCTTGTATGTAAGCCTAATCCATTTCTTTCAAGACCGTAATTTGATCCCAAAATCCCTAAGTGCTTTAAAGTGAAAAAGTCATGTGACAACATAAAAGGAAATTGGGTGAGTATGATGCTATAAATTGTAATGGTGCTTGAATGTGTTATGAAAAAGAAAGTGCTATCATAAGAGGTATGTTGTGAAAAGAAAAAGGAAAAGAAAGCTGAAAAGCGAGTTGTGCTTAAAATTGAAAAACAAAAGAGGAGAACAAGGGTGGTATAACAAAAGAAAGAAGAAAGGTTGAAAGAAAAAAGTGTCAATGATACAAAGTGATGTATTAAAGCGCTTAGGAACTTAGTCACTATTCCTGGCCAAAATAGTCTTACCCGTCCCTTAGCCTACATTACAACCATCAAAAGACCTACTTGATCCTAATCTTAACATTCCAACATTTAGTAGAGTATTACATTAAGGGCAAGCCTATGGTCATCAGTCGCTACATATGAATTCTTTGTGAGAGTGAGAGCAAGGACATTTTGATACCCATGTTTGAAAAATATGCTATATTTGTGAGTGATTATGGGTACTATATGGTGAGACACACATGGTTGATGAGTTTTGGATAGTTGTATATGATTCTATGCACCTTAACGTTTGCATGCGAGTCGATCACCATCACGAGTCTACGCTAGAGGTTAAACTGTTTCTACTTATAATCGGAAAGCTACTCTTTGTTGACAATTGTTGTGCTTGTCTTGAAGAATGTTTTGTGTTGTTTCTGTAAAAACCTTAAGTTGATGCTTAGAAGGACATGATATGTTGTTCGAGGATGAACAAAGCTCTAAGTGTGGGGTGTTGATGATAGGCGAATTTACGCGCCTATATCAATATATTTTGCCCATATTTTAGCCTAGTTTTGAGAACAAATTATATATTTCATGCACTTTTAGTCCTTTTTCCTGTAAATGAGCTAACGAACATGATTAGTGAAGTTTCAGGTATAAATGATGCATAATTCAGCATTTTATGGCTTACTTGACGCCAAAGAAAGCTCACGAAGGAAGGGAAGGGAGTTTACACGCCTAAGGACCAAAACTGCTGCATGGAAAATCTGTTCCGGGCTAAAACAGCATTTCTGAAGACTTTGGGGGACCAAAACTGCTGCATGGAAAATCTGTCCCGGGCTAAAACAGCAATTCTGAAGACTTTGGGGACTTACAGACACAAAGCTGGATTTTGACAATGATACATTAACCTAGTACAATTAGGTTATGTATTTCATTATTTTATGTGGATTATGATAATGTTACCTTAACCTAGTACATTTGGGTTAAGGATTTCATTAGTCTAGTAGGATTTGGTTATTTATTTCATTAGCTTAGTAGGATTAGGATATGGGTATTATAAATACCCTATCATGCTAGAGATTTTAGAAAATAAGGAGGGAGGAAGGAGCGAGAACACAATACTTCCTTCCATCCCTCTCATCTTCTCTCATCTTCTATTCCTCTATTATTCTACACTACAAACAATTCTAAAACTCTTCTAATCTTTCTATTAATTCTAGTTTTCTTCTTCCATTCATCTATTCTTAATTTCCGCAACAAGAGAATCGTTACTTTGCTAAGGAATTCACGCCTCACGCCTACCACCAAAGCTACACGAAATTTCTCAATCTTGTGGTATAACAACAATGTCAATCGTGATCTCCTTCGCATTCATGGGTAACTAAACTTCTCTGTTGGGGTTATGGAAGCCGAATGAGTTACTATCTATTGCTGTGAGTTTGTGAGTTCGAGGCACGTATATTGCTTATATCATTATTCTCTTCATCTTAATCTACATTCTTTGCGGTTGCAAACGCAAGAATACGCCAGTCTAACATTTAACTTGTTCGAGAGAAAAGTTATTTGTCTGGAAAAGAGATAATGTCAAGGTAGTAGGACACCCTTTCCTATTAAAAAGCTAGTGCCGTAACTGGACTAACCTCTTGGAGAATTCGTACCGTTAGATACGCTTTAAGCTCGAGAGAGTTAAAGTGAAATAGTCCTTGTTTAGGTCGAGAGACGCTTGGATTTACCATCGACTACAATCCTCTATAAGCAATTGCATGTCAGAATTCTACACACTCATAGCCAATAGAGACGTATACCTCAGAAGGTGGACATAACCCCAACGCTTCAATTCTCATTGTTTACAACCAACGTAACATTCTTTCTCTTTTACTTTGCTATTTTCAGCTTTTATTTAATTGTTTTGGTGACACATTACAATCCCCCCTTTTTACGAGACTTGCACCAAAAGTTTAGTAAT
Source organism: Capsicum pubescens (assembly GCA_030864215.1). Taxonomy (NCBI): domain Eukaryota; kingdom Viridiplantae; phylum Streptophyta; class Magnoliopsida; order Solanales; family Solanaceae; genus Capsicum; species Capsicum pubescens. The sequence goes on from CM061549.1 coordinate 295,485,091, forward strand.
TTTACTTACTTGTTGGCCAAGCTATTCCCTGTGGGATCGACACCCAACCCAGGTTGGGTTCTATATTTGCTAACGACCGCTTTACACTCAAACGAGAGCTGTAGATTGAGCGTTATCAGTTTCCTAGTTTGAATTGGACTGCCTTGATGTCCTTCCTATCTTGACTTGGATTGCCTTCACTCTTTTGGATTTAAACTTGTTTCTTCTTTATCAGCTTGACTTGTAAATAACTTTTCTCCAACATCCTGTCCGCTTTGTAGGATATTCATGCTAATCAATCGATAGTAGTAGATTCACTTGTGTGGAACATGTTGCATGGAACATGTTGTGGAACCTGTTTCATTCACTGTGTTCATCATCAAAACTTCAACTGGTTTTCCCAACAAATTCCCCCTTTTGATGATGGTAAACTCAACACTTCAGTATCCCTTCAATCCTGACATACTCAGTAAAAAACTATGACTAGAAGATTACAGAATGAAACATGGTTAGTCATTGAGTTATAAGTGTTGCATAGTCTATTATTCCCCCTTTTGACATCATCGAAAAGATGATTCAACAAGTCAAAAACCGTTTAATAATTCATGGCCTTTGAGGCAATCACTAAGACAATCAAAATTCAGAGTAATAGAACATGAATACAGCAAGATAAAGCAGTAGCAGAACATATGAAAACAAGTAAGACCATTTCATTCATGATATGACTTATATCAACCAGCAGCATCCTATTAGAAAACAAGTTATTTAAGGAAAGGAACAAAAAGTTGGTCTTGGATATCAGAAGCAAGATCTAAAGGGATGAAGAGGAGGGAATTGGAGAGGTGAGTTTCCTAATCACATCATCATTTTCAGCTCTTTCTCTTTCCAGTAGTGAGGTTAGGGAAGCAATTTGAGCTTGAAGAATCCATCTTTCCTCTTCATGAGCGGCTTGTGCTACCTCCAATGTAGCCTGTGCAGCTTCAACCTTACCCTGTTTATCAGCTAGTTCATTCCTTAGTGTCTGCATAGGATTATCCACATTCCTCATGGAACCAGGTATCATCATGTGATTCATACTTCCTATGATATTTTTCATAGTCTGTGAAGACCATACTTGAACAGGTACCCTAAACTCCTCAAGGATAGGGGTAAGACAGAATTCATAAGGAAGTGCATGCCCATTTTTCTCCTTGATGAGCACCCTTTGCATGTGCTTCAGAATAAGTCTAGGTAAATCAATTCTTACTTCAGTATCTAACAGTTCCATGAGAGTAAGATCTAAAAAACTAGCCACGTTCCTTCTCTCCTTCCTAGGAATGATCATCTTGTGTACTACATCAAAATAGAGCTGATGGGGGGGGGGACATCTCTCTCTTAAAAACCCTTCGATGATGAATCAAATGAGGATTCCCAGAGAACTTTCTACAAATTTCAAGAACAAAAGTAAGGTTGTCCAAGGGTCGCCAACTGCCCTTGATATAGTGACCCCAACCCCCAGGAGGAATATGTAGAATCCTAGCAATATCAGTAATGTAAAGGTTCACAGTAACCTTTCTCGCAGTAGTAGAAAACAACTCACCTATGCCCATCCCATTTGTAGAGAACTCATAGACTTCAGGTTTGCCAAATTTCCTCTGAATATCTCCCTGAAGAAACAAAAGAGACCATCCTTGAAACTCCAGTTTTCTCATCAAAGTTTGCATGTCAACTCCTCCTAACCCACTGATTACTCTCCCTCTAGCTAATTGGCATTTTTGAAAGTGAAGATTATGAGCTTCAGGAGTATCTTGATGAGAAGATGGTACAGGACCCTCATAGTCAGAGTCCAACTCAGCAGTGGTGTCTGGATGGTACTCAGAGTCAGAAGAATCAAAGGGAACAGGTTTCCTGACATGTTTCTTTGATATAGAAGAGGCCTTAAAAGGTGAAGCTTTTGAAGATGTGGGAGCCTTGACCTTTGGAGTGGACTTAGAGGTAGATTTCTTGGGTGTAGATTTTGGAGAGGTTTTGTGAAATGGAAAAACTTTGGTAGTTTTAGCCATGATAGTATTATTCTTTTTGACTGAGCGAAGAAAAATATCAGGGGATGATGCACGAGGAGGTGAGGGATCAGAAATGGTTACCCATTTCTTTTTGCTTGCTTTAAGTGCTTCAGTAAAGGAAGCATCTTCACGCTTCTTCTTTCCTCTAGTGTGAGGAGTTCGAAGTGCAGAGACAGTTGGAGAGGGTTTCCAAGGAACTGTGTTATCAACAGAAATAGATATGGGTTTTCTCTGTCGTTGAGATCTGGATTTCCTGGGAATCAAGTCTGCTATGGGAAGGTCGTCTCTTTCACTAGAGTTTTCATCAATTTCAACAATGCTGAGTGGGATGGGTGGAGGAAGGAGAAGGGGTTTGGTGAAGGTTGAAGAAGGTGAAGGAATTTTGGGGAAAGGATATTGGAGATAACGGAATACAACGAAGTTGGTCAATTCATGGGAGATTTGCGGAGGGATGATGGAAGGTAAAGTGATGTTTGGGTGAAGGATAATGGATTTTATAAGGTTTTTGGTAGGGTTTCTGGATGATGAAGATGAAGAGGATGAAGGAGAGGCCATAATGGAACAAGATATTTTTCTTGATTTTGAGAATGGAGTTAATATAGACTTAGGAGGCTTATTTAAAGGAAAACTTTTAGAGAAAGTTGAATAGGCGGTGAACTGTATATGCCAGAGGAGTAATGATTGACAAATCTGAACTGATGGAAAAGGAAGGAGTAGCTTTTAAAATGGAGCAGATCCCCTGATTTTTGGCGGTTTAAATGGAACTGAAGGGACCATCTAAATAACCTGTTTCTTAGTAAGGTACTGGAAGATAACTTTAGTCATACCTGAAAGAATTGGTTACAATTACCTCAGTGTTCCAGCTTTTCTGCAAAATCAACATAATCATGAGTCAACATATTCTAATTTTTGGACTTAGGATACACTTTTTAATGTGTGAGACTCAATTAATCAACATTCACTTATAAAACAACATATTCTAATCAAGCATTGAGGGAGACTTATGCAAGTTTAATCATCCCCAAGGCTAACCTATTTTTTTCAAAATGTTCTCTACTCAAAGCCTTAGTGAAGATGTCAGCAATCTGTTCCTCAGTAGAACAAAACATGATTGATATAAGACTTTTTTCAACATTGTCTCTATGAAAGTGATGTCTAATATTAATATGTTTAGTTCTTTTATGTTGAACAGGATTTTTGGCTATTTTTATGGCACTTGTGTTATCATAAAAAATTGGGACACACCCTACATCATAGCAAAGTCCTTAAGTTTTTGCTTAATCCATAGCAATTGAGCACAACAAGAGCCGACAACAACATATTCAGCTTCAGCAGTTGACAAATCTATTGAATTTTGCTTCTTAGTGGACCATGTAATCAAACATGATCCAAGAAAGTGTGCCATGCCAGTAGTTCTTTTCCTATCCATCAAGTAACCTGCATAATCAGCATCTGAGTATCCCACCAAATTAAAGTTGCTACCTTTAGGGTACCACAATCCAAGATCAGTGGTTCCTTTCAGGTATCTGAGAATTCTTTTCACAGATTTTAAATGGGATTCTTTTGATTTTGCTTGGAATCTAGCACACAGTCCTACACTAAACATAATATCAGGCCTGCTTGTTATGAGATATAATAATGAACCAATCATTCCTCTATACAATTTTTTCTCAACATCTGATCCTGCTTCATCCAAGTCTAATTTTGTGGCAGTGGCAATAGGACTGCTAATCTCTTTTGCTTCCTCCATAGAGAACCTTTTAAGAAGCTCTTTAGCATACTTCTGTTGGTGAATCATTGTCCCAAAAGTTGATTTCTTTATTTGCAAGCCCAAGAAATAATTCATCTCCCCCATCATGCTCATCTCAAATTCACTACTCATGAGTTTGGCAAATTCATGGGTCATACTCATATTTGTTGAGCCAAAAATAATATCATCCTTATATATCTGCACAATCAGCAAGTCCTTCCCATTTGATTTCAAGAAAAGAGTGTTGTCAATTTTACCTCCGGTATGACCATGTTCCAACAGGAATTTGGACAACCTTTCATACCAAGCTCTTGGAGCTTGTTTCAATTCATACAAGGTTTTGTCCAATCTGTATACATAATCAGGAAATTCTTTGCTTTTAAAACCTGGAGGTTGTTTAACATACACCTCCTCCTTGAGAATGTCATTTAGCAATGCACTCTTCACATCCATCTGATAAAGGATAAACTCCATGTAGGCAGCAAAGGCAACAAGTAGTCTTATAGAATCAAGTCTGGCTACAGGTGCAAAAGTCTCATCGAAGTCAATTCCTTCTTCCCGATTGTATCCCTGAACCACCAATCTTGCCTTATTTTTTGTGACTGTTCCATGCTCATCAACTTTGTTTCTATAGACCCACTTAGTCCCAATTACTGATTTGTCTTTAGGAAGAGGAACTAAGTGCCATACTTTGTTTCTCTCAAACTGATTCAACTTTTCCTGCATGGCTATGATCCAGTCAGCATTAAATAATGCTTTAGTTACTTTCTTTGGTTCAATTTTTGATAGAAATGCCTTGAAGGCACACATATTTCTCAATCCATACCTTGTGGTAATCCCAGATATAATATCAGTAAGTACATTCTCAATAGGATGTGATCCTTGATACTTGTATCCTTTTGGGATCAACCCTGGTGAGCTTCCAGGACTACTGTTGATGTTCTGAGTGGAGTTATTTTGAGGCTCAGTTCCCCCTGTCACTGTGACTTCAGCTTCAGTTCCCCCTATCAAGGTGTCTCCATGTTTGATAGCTCCAGTGGATGAACCAGGTGACAGTACCTGTTCCTCAGTGTCACTTCCTTCTTGCAGGTTAGTCTTAACACAGGATTCATCACAGATTACATGCATGCTTTCTTCAACACAGTTAGTTCATTTTTTTAAAACCCTATAAGCTTTACTATTAAGTGAGTATCCTAGAAAGATTCCCTCATCACTTTTAGCATTAAATTTTCCCAAATTATCCTTTCCATTATTGTGAATAAAACATTTACAACCAAAAGTTCTAAAGTGAGAAATATTTGGCTTTCTTTTTCTTAGTAATTCATAGGGAGTCTTATCTAACATAGGCCTGATCATGAATCTATTTATGATGTATGCAACAGTACTCATTGCCTCAGCCCATAGGTTTTGAGCAATATTACCTGCAAGCATCATTGTTCTAGCCATGTCTTCCAAGGTTCTATTTTTCCTTTCCACCACTCCATATTTTTGTGGAGTTCTGGGAGCTGAGAAGTTATGATCTACACCATTAGCTGAACAAAATTCTAAGAACTTTACATTCTCAAATTATGTACCATGGTCAGACCTTATGAAAACTAAAGAAGAGCCCAATTTCTTTTCAATTTTCTTAATTAAGATTTCAACAGCACCAAAGGCATCTTCCTTAGGGTCTAGAAACAATGTCCATGTGAATCTGGAATAATCATCAATAATAACAAAAACATACCTTTTTCCTCCTCTGATTTGAACTCTCATGGTTCCACATAAGTCCATATGCACCAGGTCAAGACTCTTGGTAGTGCTAACATGGTCCTTTGACTTAAACGAAGATCTTACCTACTTCCCCCTTACACATGCACTGCATAACTTTTCCCTTTTAAACTTGGTTTTGGGTAATCCCAATACCATGTCTTTAGAAGAAAGTATGTTTAATTGTTTTAGACTTGCATGACCAAGTCTTCTGTGCCAAAAGAGGGGATCATTTTCTATAGCACTTATACAGGTCATCTCAGATCCTGGTAATGCCATAATATCGGCTTTGTATACATTTCTATATCTCTTTACAGTGAGCACCACTTCTTTGGTGTCCATTTTTTTGACTTTGACCCCTGCAGCAGTAAAAATAACTTTATTACCTTTGTCACACAACTGTGAAATACTCAATAGGTTGTGCTTTAGTCCCTCAACAAGATAGACATCTTCCAATGCTTTTGATTCAGATGAGCCAATCTTTCCTACTCCAGTAATGATTCCCTTTTTTCCATCACCAAACGAAACTCCTCTTCCATCTATTTTGGAGAGTGAATGGAACTTTTTCGTATCACCAATCATGTGTCTTGAGCAAGCACTATCTAAGTACCGGTGCTTTTTGCTTCCTTTTACTTTCTCCTACAAAAATAATCAATGGTTAGACTTAGGAACCCAGACTAACTTGGGTCCTGTTTTATGAGTGAAAGTATTAATCAAATTTCTTTTAGTCCATGCGGGCAACATGCAGCTCAACCTGTTTCTCTAACCAGAACTGGAATTATTCCTTTTGGTCTGAGAAACTCTCCATGCCAGGTTTTGACTATTGGATCTGCTTTTTACAGCTACTGGGCATTCAGTAGTGGGATGTCCAAGGTTACCACAGATATAGCACAAATCTTGGGTTACATTAAAATTTTTGTGGAATCCCAATCCAACCATTTCATTGTACTTTCTTTCACCCGGCTTATGAACAATTCTTGAGGAATTTGTCCACCTATTTGCCCTTTCAAGATCAAGTTTTAGTGTTGAAACTTCTTGATTCAGCTTGTTCATTTTTTTCAGTTAAATCATAGCATTCTTGTTTGTATCTAATTACCTCAAGTTCAGAATTTTCTTGATCTTTACTCATGGGCCTTTTTCCATTATTAGTTAAATTTAGTTTGAGGACTTCAGATTTAAGACCATTGTTTGAAATTTCTAGTTCTGTAATCTGGTTCTTAAGTGAGCTGTTTTCTTTGTCAACAGTTTCTATATAAGACTTCAAATCAATGAGATCAAATTTTAGGCTTGCAAAACTGTTGAACAATTCATCCCTATCAGAGGTTAATTCTTGGAAATCATCAATCAAGGCACTCATTAGAGAAATAAGTTTTGATTTTGAAAACAGTTCCAGTTTTTCTTTAAGATCAAGTATACTTACCTCAGAATCATTTTCTTCTTCATCTAAGTCTGAATCTCCAAAAGCCATAAATGCAGTTTCATCAACTTTATCATCATCTGAATTCGATCCCCAAGCTGCTATCATTGCATGTTGTTCTTTCCTTTTTTCCTTTTCTTTTGATTCCTTCTCTGCCCTTTCCTTCTTCCATTCTATTTCCCAGACTGGACAGTCTTTGATCTGATGATCAGTTTTGTCACACTTGTAACAACCATTTGGATTGTCATTGGATCGTCTCTTAACACCTGTTCCTTTCTTCTTCTTGAAGAATTTGCTGAAGTTTTTGGTTATGAAGGCAACTTGCTCCTTATCAAGCTCAATTTCTTCATCACTATCAGAAGCTTTTAATGCCAAGAATTTTTCAGGATGTGCTTGTTCTTTCGTTCCATCAACTTCCATCTCATAAGTTCTAAGGTTTCCAACTAACTCATCCAAGGTTATTCCAGCAAGATCTTTGTTTGCTTCCCTGATTGTTGTTACCTTAACATTCCATTTTGACTTAGGTAATACTCTTAATACCTTCTCAACTTGTTCTTCCTCAGAAATTACTTTTCCCAGGGAAGTAAGTTCATTGATTAAGGTGGTAAGCCTTGTCATCATCTCATGCAGGGATTTCTTCTCCCTCATCTTGAAAGCCTCATACTCAGTAAAAAGGAGAGAAATCCTAAATTTTTTTACTTGAGAAGTGCCTTCATGAGCACTCACCAGTGCATCCCAGATCTGTTTAGCAGTAGTGCAGGTTGATATCCTGTTATATTCAGCTGGTCCTAAGCCACAAACCAGGATATTTTTTTTCTTTACATTTTTCTTCAAGGCCAACAAGTCATCAGGGGTAAACTCACTTCTCACCTTTTTGACTTGTTTCCCATCAACTAACTTCATTGGAATAGTAGGACCTTCAGTGATCCTGTCCCATAACTCATCGTCTTCTCCTTGAATGAACATCTCCATCCTTGCTTTCCACCAGATAAAGTGAGTGCCATCAAAGAGTGGAGGTCTAGTAGTTGACTGTCCTTCACTGTGAGCAGTAGGAGGTGCGGAATTCATCATGTTGATCTTTTCTTAGGTGCTAGCCTTATTTAAGAGAACCCGCTCTGATACCACTTGTTAAAGTATGAGCCCTACCTATTTCTCGATTCTAATGTTTGCCTATCTGTGGAACAGGTAAGTAAACGCAGCTCGTAGAAGAGAAATCTGAACATAGTATTTTTACGTGGAAAACACCCGGCTCAAGAAAGGTGTAAAAAATCACGACCTCTACCTCTACAGGATTTAATCCCAACTTCACTAAAAACTCTTGATCCTCAACAATCAAACAATTACAAGTCTTCTTGTAACTTAGGAATTAAAACTTCTAATTCCTATCACTACAAAAACACTAATCTCACCCAAGATTAGTGTTCCCAAATCTTCGAGTTTCCCAACTTGAAGAAAAATACTTCTATCTCAGTTTATTGATCACTGAGTACAAGAACTATGACTTGTTACAATTAATAGAACCAACCTATTACAACTGATCTACGACTTAAGACGTATAGATTAGTTTCTTCTTCTTCAACTGGATGAACTTGATTGCTTGATTGTTGACTATCTCTTTTATGCGCAGACTGCTTTGATCTTTTTCCTTCTATTTATAGCAACCCGAATTGAAACCTTCAGTTGATCTCCTTTCCTTACTTGAATTGAATTGTCCTTTCCGTCTTTTAATTTCTGTCGCCTTTCCTTGTTTCCTAGTTTGATTGGACTGCCTTGATATCCTTCCTATCTTGACTTGGATTGCCTTCACTCTTTTGGATTTGAACTTGTTTCTTCTTTATCAGCTTGACTTGTAAATAACTTTGCTCCAACATCCTGTCCGCCTTGTAGGATATTCATGCTAATCAATCGATAGTAGTAGATTCACTTGTGTGGAACATGTTGCATGGAACATGTTGTTGATTCTATAGAGGTTTGATTCTAATAAAAGAACACAATGATTATTAGTTATCATGATTTATTCATGCTTTCTTTTTTAGAAGTCAATTCAAATTCTGATAATTTGAATGTCGTTGCTTCCGGGATTGCCCGAATCGAATAACACCTCCGTCATTGACGATGAAAATTATATTCAACATGAATTGTCGAATTATTCCACAAAGGGAATAATATTAATTAAACTTCAATCGTGAACACGTCTTTACCTGTGTCCCTTCAGCGAAAGTTTTAATGTTCAAGCATATAAGAATTCAAGAAAAGAATATATAACATTAAAATTATAGTAGCATTACAGATTTATGTTAAAGTTTGAATAGATTGAGGGTTAAAATTCTAGTATATACTACTATAATAGTTAAGTTTCAAGATCTTGCAAAGTTGCAGTTATGTGCATTCTATAGAATTCTGCATTATGTGCAATGCATACGTGACCTTTATGGAAGAATAGAAAAAATTACACTTGCCTTCTCATAAGATTATACTAGAACGATTTAGTTCTATCCGGTTTATCCAATTTTCAATAAACAACACCCCTATTGTGCACCACAATTTTTGGTTTTCCATCCGGTGTCTGCTGCCCGCATTGGAGCCCCGATTAATTCGGATCACGCGTTGCAGGACCCATTATGATGGCAACGCTCCAACAGAGTTTTCACCATACCCAGGGTCGAACCCTCGACCTATGGTTAAGGGTGGAGCAGCCCCATCCACGGCACCACAACCCATGTTGGTCATTGAGTTTGAGTCTATGAGTTCATAATTTGTATTCATATGGAGTATTGTGTAATTTTATTGTCTGTGTAATTTTATTGTCATGATGTTTCGATTGTAATTTTTAATTTTCGAGAGAGCTAGTAACGAGAGACAAACTTAGCAATCATTTCACTTACCATCATCGACGGACGGAATTTTTCCTTATAAGGTCCGAAATATGAAGGGAAAAAAAACACATGTACAAGTCTTAGGAAGTAAAAATTCTTAAACTTCAAATTGTGAATTCACTATTATTTCTGCCCCTTCAAGGAATGTTTTATGTTGAAGCAAGTAAGAATTCAAGAAAAATATAACATGAAAATTAGTCGCATTATAGATTTATGTTATAGTTTTGATAGAGTTAAGGTTAAAATTCTTAGAGAATATAGTATATACTACCATAATAACCACAAGGGTTGGTGTGGTGGTTCAGCACCTCACCCCTTAAGCAAGAGGTTGGGGGTTCGATCCCCACCTCTGGTGAATGGAGAAAACTCTGCGGCCAGTTCCCTACCGCTTTGTGCGCTGACCGTGGAACGGAGGATTAGTCTCAACTCAGTCTCCTCATATATAGTTGAGTCTATGAGCTCTTAATTTTAATGTATATGTAGTACTGTGTACGTACTTTCTCGTCATTGTGTTTTTTATTTGAATTTTTGTGTTAACTGATTTCCAACAACACGAGCTCTAGCAAGTGTATGTATCATGCAGCCAAGAAGCAAGTTGTGCTAAGTGAACATTAGAACAATAACAAGATACCCAATGTAAATTCATTTAATCCCACAAGCGGGTTCTGGAAAGGGTGGTGTGTTTACAGTCTTAAGCCTACCTTGAGAAGGTAGAAAAGTTATTTCCGATAGATCCCGGGCTCAAGTAAATCACATAGAAAAGTGGACAAATTATCTTCTTCAATGCATGCATCTTAAAGCAGTGTAGAAAATCCAAGTGAAGGAAACAAGGACAAGAACCTCAACATTGTTCTTAGGTGGCAAAATATGACAAAAAGGCAAATCTTGTGACTTTGAAGCTCATTCAAACAAGAATATTTTTTTCGCGTAATCGTGGTGTTAAGGCCAGCTGGTAAGCACTCGTCTAATTCTACAAGGTACATGCAATCTCACACAAGGACGTAACTCTATCCATTGAGTCTTTGACATATATATTAAAAGAACAAATTAAAGGGCTGATCATTTATGACAATTAATCATTAAGTAGAGAAGCAAATGCTGCAGCAGTGAAACAGAAAGGAACAATGTTGGCTTGAAAAAATCGCAGAAACTATCATTGGTTTCAAGTCCTTTTCAACATAGTTTAATGGAAGCGATGATAAGCTATCACACAACATATCCAGTTCCACACATAACCGATTGACGAAGGATAGAATGTACGGAAACCTTATCCTACCTCCATGGGGTAGAGAGATTATTTCCAAAAAAACCCCGAACTCAGCACAAATATTACACAAAACAGGAGAGTAGAAAAGCTGAGAAATATAAACAGCAAAAATAGTAAAAATAACTAAAAAGATGCTCATGTTACTCAACAATAATGAAAATTACAAAGTTTCATGTACATTCTTTACAATTTTGAGTCATATTTACCTCTTCTGATCAATAAAGAATCCGATCACTATTTACTACAAGAAATATCCACCTATTCCAAAACCCTATTTTAGCTACAGTAAAGTATATACTTTCTAAACTTTATAGTACTAAAACATATTAACAAAGGAGAAAACTTTATAAACTTTTTGCTCAACGGAACAATGCATCAAGATTGTCGTTATTGGAACCATCTTGAAAGAGCGCTACGAGGTCTTCTCCCATAACAGACTCATCATCGTTATTATTCTGAGTATTTTCTCCCCCGGCATTACCATTTCCCTCAGCATTATTGTTCTCATTGGCCTGTTCTCCCCCCAACACATTACCCATGTCATTTGCCACAACGTTGTCGTTGTTTTCATTAGTCTGTTCTCCCCACAACACATTACCCATATCAAAATCATCGTTTGCCCAAATATTGTCGTTGTTCTCGTTAGCCTGTTCTCCCCACAACACATTACCCATATCAAACTCATCGTTTGCCCAAATATTGTTGTTGTTCTCGTTAGCCTGTTCTCCCCACAACACATTACCCATATCAAAATCATCGTTTGCCCAAAGATTGTTGTTGTTCTCGTTAGCCTGTTCTCCCGGCCACAACACATTATCCATGTCAAAATCATCATTTGGCAAAACAATGTTGTAGTTCTCATTAGCCTGTTCTCCCGGCCACAACACATTACCCAGATAAAAAATATCATCATTTGCCAAAACATTGTCGTTGTTCTCAATAGTATTTTCAACCCCCACATTGTTGTTGTCCACTTCATCAACATTAGTTTGCACGAATTCATCTTCTGCCCGTAATGATTCCTCCTTCCTTTCATTTCCAACCTCCTCTACTTCATCAGAAGAAGAAGAAATTTCAATGTACTCAACATCGTCCTTCTTCTTGAAAAAAGGTGACAATAAATAGTTGCCTTGTGTACCCAAAGTAAAGAAATCAGAGCAAATATACTCACCTTTATCCGTCACCTCGGGTGGCAGAGATGGGCCTATAATCGGCAGTGCTTGCCATTCTCTTTTACATTTCTCATTCGGACACCGCAAAGAACAACCTTTGTAATCCTTCAAAAACTCATACATATGGTAACAGTAAGGACACCTAGTCCAAAATGTATTCCTGGTCGGGTTTGAAGAGGCTGCACCTGATTCATCATCTAAACGGGTCCTCTTTGTCGGGTTAGAAGAGCTTGCACCTGATCCATCATCTAAACGGATCTTCTCCATCTGGTTCAAAAAGTTCCCGTCTTTTTTCATGGCCACGATAGGAATCGTTTCACAAGTGCTCGCACCACCATCTCCCAAACTGCTCATCAGGGTCCTACTTGATAAGGTCCAACCCCCATCAGCCAAACGGATCACCCGGGTCGGGTTTGAAAAGTTCTCCAAACGGGTCTGGAACGGAGTAGGGTTAGAAGAGCTCCCAGCCCCATCATCCAAACGGGTCTGGATCGTAGTCGGATTAGGAGACCTCCCACGACCATCATCCAAATGGGCCATTCCGCTCGAGTTCAAAATGCTCTGAAGCAATCCATCATTCAAATGGGTCGGGTTCAACATGCTCTCAAGCAACCCGTCATTTGAACGGGTCGGGTTCAACATGCTCTCAAGCAACCCATCATTTGAACGGGTGGGGTTCAACATGCTCTGAAGCAACCCATCATTTGAACGGGTCGGGATCAACATGCTCTCAAGCAACCCGTCATTTGAACGGGTCGGGTTCAACATGCTCTCAAGCAACCCGTCATTTGAACGGGTCGGATTCAACATGCTCTCAAGCAACCCGTCATTTGAACGGGTTGGGTTCAACATGCTCTCAAGCAACCCATCATTTGAACGGGTTGGGTTCAACATGCTCTAAAGCAGCCCATCATTAGAATGGTCCATCTGCATCTGGTTCAAAAAGTTCCCTCCTATTTCCATAGTATTCAACCCATCTCCAAACCCGAACATCTCCGACAAGTCGAAAAAGCTCGCTCTTTCCAACGTACCCTCACCACCCATCGGGTTCATACTCACAGACCTCCCATCATTTACTGCATTTCTCAACTCATCATCAAACCGAACCTTATCACTCGGATTCGCTAGAACTCCGTAAGCTCTCATTACAAGCATAAAAGCCTTATTAGCCAAACGAGAATAATCTCTCGTATTCGATCTCAACAACTCCATCAAACTCTTAAAATTGTTCAACATAACTGGTTGATCATCACTGTAGTTTGGAACGTTAAGGATAGCATAGTAATTCGGTTGTCCGTTAATGCTCTCAGGGAGCATTAATATATTAGTGATCGCGATTATTTCTAGTACCTCAGAGTGATTTGGATCGATTTCTCTGGCTCTAATGGCGTATTGACGACATTCTTGAAACTTTCGTACAACAAGAAAGCTTTTAGATAAATTCAAATAATGTTGGAACTGCGGATTCATAATTATTGTTTGTTTGTTTTTTGTTGTAAAGAGTTTGTTTGTTGTTTTGTTGTAGTAAAGAATGAAATGAAAGTGATGAAAAGGTGGCATATATAAAGTCGTTTGTTTTGAAAAGGTGGGAAAAAGGACACAATTGGAAATTTTTGAATTTTTTTATCATGGATGATTTTGCATATGGGCAAAATTGGAAATTTCTTAATTCTTTTTGTTTCATGGATGATTTTGGATATGGGCAAAATTTAAAAATAAATAGTTTTTTTTTATGAGTGATTTTGAATATGGATAAAATAGGAAATTTGTTGATTTCTGTAAAGGGTTTATTTTGTATTTCTATTGTTTTATTTTATTTGGTTCTATTAACCTAGCACGTTTCAAAAAATAATAATAATAAGAGGTGAAAAAGCGGCAAAATTGGAAAAATATTAATTTTTTAGTTTTATGGATTATTTTGGATCGATATGGACAAAATTGGAATTTTTTTATCTTTATAAAGGGTTTATTTTGTATTTCCGTTGTTTCATTTTACTAGTTTATGTTAACCTAGCACGCCTCATAAGATATTGATAATTAGAGGTGTATTTTATTAAACTAACATTATTAATTATGCTTTTACTCTAATTTTATTTCTACTACTACTTCATGTAATTATTTAGTACTAATAAAAATAACACTACTTCCTTTGTCGGATATAGAAGTGCTCGCAGAGCTACGTGAATTCAACAATGTTTTTGTAAAGGGCAAAAAGAAAAGGTCTCGAGATAATAAGGATCCTTGGAAGAAAAGATCAAATAACTAATCTCAGTATAAGCTATTCTACATTTTGAAATAATTCTTTTTGAAATATATGTACAAGATTAAATTGGAAATTGAATAAATTTTTCAAGGGTCTATTTTGGAATACTTTTTTTTACATTTTGAGATTGTTAATATTGGATATTAAGTAATGGGAAATGAGAATGGATTATTTAGATAAGGGCATGTTTATTTGGTGTATAAATAAAATTAAAATGGAAATTCAATAAATCATTTATTATTTATCAACTAATAAAAGATTAGTTTGACTATAAAAAGGAGATAAATTGGAATACTTATTTTTACATTCTGAGATGCTTCAAATTTGGACATTAAGTAATTGGGAATGAATTATTTAGATAAGGACATATTTATTTTGTGTATGAATGATTTATCAACTAATGAAGAATTAGTTTGATTACTGTAAAATGAAGATAAATTGGAGTACTTATTTTTACACTTTGGAATGTTCAAATTTGGACATTAAGTAATTGTAAATGGATTATTTAGTTAAGGAGATATATTTATTTTGTGTATATATAAAATTAAATTGGAAATTCAGTAAATCATTTTTCATTTATCACTTATCAATTAATAAAGGATTAGGTTGATTATTGTAAAAAAAAAAAAAGATAAATTGAAGTACTTATTTACATTTTGAGATGTTTCGAATTCGAACATTAAGTAGTAATTGGGAACGGATTATTCAAATAAGGACATATTTATTTTGTGGATATATAAAATTTAATTGGAAATTTGATAAATCATTTTTTATTTATCATTTATCAACTAATAAAGGATTAGTTTGATTACTGTAAAAGGGAGATAAATTGAAGTACTTATTTTACATTTTGAGATGTTTCAAATTTGAACATTAGTAATTGGAAATGGATTATTTTAAATAAGGACATATATTTATTTTGTGTATATATAAAATTAAATTGGAAATTCAATAAATAATTTTTTCATTTATTATTTATCAACTAATAAAGGATTAGTTTGACTATTTTAAAAGGAGATTGAAAGAATTTTGACTCAAATTTTATTAAGTATCTTCATCATATTAACGTAAGAAAAATTACAATCTATAATATTTTTTGTCTTGTAGTCAAACATCTAAATTTTAAATTAAAAATACTAAATTAATCTACTCTAATTTAGCTTGAACTCTAATCAAATTGATTTTCATAAAATTAAACGGGATGAGTTTTTTTAACATTTTGAGATGTTTCAAATATGAAAATACTTTTTTTCTTTTGAAATTTAAAAGTTTAGTATTATTGTCATTGGATTCGTTCCTTTTTATTGGTTCAGTGTGTATTTTGTAATTTCTTTAAGAAAGTATTAATTATGTATTTATTTTATTAAATTTTGCAAAACTGTTGTATTTTGAATATCTTATTTGAGTATTAATATTTCAAAAAGTTTGAAAATGATACAGATTTAATAATAATTGATCTCATTAATATTGAAGGGGTTACAGCTGTATATATAGAGAACTGAAGAGTAACTAATTACAGAATAACCCAGATGTATTTAATAATTATATATGTAGTCTATTATCCCCCCGCAAGCTGATCAGCGGTAACGAGGGGCAGCTTAGAGCAGAGAGACTGAAAAGGCTGTAACGGAAGAGGCTTGGTAAGAATATCAGCAAGCTGGTCAGTAGATGGGACATAGTGCGTGGCCATCGCTCCTGCAAGTACCTCATCGCGAACAAAGTGACAGTCAGACCCAACATGCTTCATACGATCATGAAGGACTGGATTTTTGGTAACACAAATAGTGGACTGATTGTCACAATAAATCTGTGGTTTCGTCGGGGGAATGCCAAGTGCATCCGTAAGGTATCGTAACCACATGGCTTCAGCAACACCCGCAGCCATGGCACGATATTCTGCTTCTGTGGAGGAACGGGACACTCGCGTTTGCTTCTTGGTGCACCAGGAAATCAGATTCGTCCCATCATAACAATATATCCAGTAGTGGACTTTCGATCATCTTTGTCGTTAGCCCAATCCGAATCAGAAAAAACAGATATATCAAACGAGCCCTTTTGAAATAAAATTCCACAGTGAAGAGTACCTTTAAGATAGCGCAGAATGCGTTTCAAGGCCTGAAAGTGTTGTTCTGTGGGAGCATGCATTGATTGGGAGACTCGATTGACTGCATATTGGATGTCCGGACGAGTAACAGCAAGATAATGAAGTCCACCGACGAGGCTCCGATATAGTGTAGGATCGGCAAAGGGAGTATTCGGCCCTGGGGATTGGCGGACTGCCATGGGAGTGACCGCGGGTTTGCAGTCTGTCATTCCAGCCCGATTTAGAAGTTCAAGGGTATATTTTGTCTGATGCATCAATATGGTTCCCGATTTGCGGATGAGTTCGAGGCCAAGAAAGAACTCCAGAGGACCGAGGTCCTTAAGTTTGAAGTCACGATGCATAGCTTCAGTAATTTCAGTGATGAGTGATGACGAGCTGCCTGTAATAACAATATCATCCACATAGATAAGAATAATGACTGTCCCTCGAGAACAGTGAAGGGTGAAGAGGCTGTTGTCATGATGGTAGGTGCGAAAACCAAGACCCTGCAGAAAAGTAGAGAGACGTGTGTACCAGGCACGAGGGGCCTGTTTCAGGCCATACAGTGATTTGCGAAGCTTGCAAACATAGTGAGGACGGTTGGGATTAACATATCCCGGTGGCTGAACCATATAGATTTCTTCCTCAAGATGACCATGAAGAAAGGCATTGCTGACGTCTAGCTGATGAAGCGGCCAATCATAGTGAAGAGCAAGAGACAAGACCAGACGAATAGTCTGTTGCTTAACAACAGGGCTGAAGGTCTCCTTATAATCCACACCATACTCCTGATGATACCCTTTTGCAACCAGACGTGCTTTATAGCGAGAAAGAGATCCATCTGAATTTCGTTTGATGCGAAACACCCATTTGCACCCAATAGACTTTCGGTTACTAGGCAGAGGTACCAAATCCCATGTACGTTGTTCATTCAGAGCCTGAAATTCCTCATCCATAGCTTGGCACCAGAAACTATTTTTGGAGGCTTGGTTGTAGGTAGTAGGCTCAGTTGTGGGATGTGCATCAAAGGGTATTTGAGTGTGGTAGGCTTTGGGTTTGAAGGTACCGGCCTTGGCTCGGGTTGTCATAGGATGAGTGTTGAGTGGAGGGTGATTAGGAAGGGGTGGTGGAGTTGTATGATGTGTGGGCGGGGGTTGGGTGGGGCTGCCGTGGGAGCTGGGATGTGCAGCGGTGGATGGGGTGGCTGTATGTGTGTTAGGAGTATGATGTAGGGAATTGGTGGGTTGTGTGGCAGTCGGCTGGGTGTTCGGGTGGGAGGTTTGGGGTTTCGGGTGGGTAGTGGTGTAGTGGGGTACCGGGTTAGGTGCCGAGTGAGCCGGAGCATGAGCGTGAGAAAAGGACGGAAATAATGGCACAACGCCAAGTGGATTGGGGGAGTATGGAGTATAGGAAAGACTTGTGTAAGGAAATTGTTCCTCCACAAAACGAACATGACGGGAAACATATGTTTTCTGAGATACAGGATCGAAACATTTGTAACCTTTGATAGTGGGATGATAGCCTAGAAAGACACAAGGGGTGGACCGAGGTTGAAGTTTATGTTGAGTGTGCGGACGCAACCAGGGATAAAATAGACACCCAAACGGGCGGAGATGGATATAGTCGGGTGGATGATTGTAGAGACGGGCATATGGAGTGGAGTTGGAGAGAGTGTGAGTGGGCATGCGATTTATGAGGTAGTTGGCAGTAGCAAGGGCATCAACCCAAAAGGAAACAGGTAAGGTGGAATCATGGAGGAGCGCAACAACTGTTTCTATTAGGTGACGGTGTTTGCGCTCAGCAACGCCATTTTGTTCAGGGGTATATGGACATGAAGTGTGATGAAGAGCCCCTAGATTTTGAAGAAAAACACCAAATGCATTGTTGACAAATTCTTTGCCATTGTCACTTCGAAAAATTTTGATTTTGGCATTAAATTGATTTTGAACCATTCGGTCAAAGTTTACAAAAATAGTATAAGCTTCGGATTTAAATTTCAGAGGATAAAGCCAAGTGAATTTACTGTAATCATCAACAAAACAGATATAATAAAGAAAACCTTGAACAGAAGGAACTGAGGTTGGACCCCAAACATCAGAATGAATTAATTGAAATGGCGCAGTGGCCTTGTGTTCAGACAGTGAAAAAGGTAAACGACAAGATTTAGACACTGAACAGGACTCGCAATGTAATTTTTCTGAAAAATTAAAACCTAAGGAAGATAAAATGGATTTGGTGATGGCGGATGATGGGTGCCCAAGCCGGCGATGCCAGGTTGACGAGAGAATGGCTTGACTCACAACAGACGGAGACCTGGATGGAAGAGTGTATAGCCCATGCTCACAGCGGCCCGTGTACCGCACCCGGTTCGTGGTATTGTCCACTATCTGGAAATTGGTGTCATTAAAAATGAGGGTGCAGTTATTTTCTTTAGTAAAGCGATAAACAGATAAAAGATTGGATGTGAGGGAAGGGACGTGGTGAAGGGTTGAGAGATGAAATTTACCATTTGGGGTATAGACATACCCAGAGCCGGTGTTTGTGATGGGAAGGGATTGACCATTGCCTACTGTAATAGTTTCTGAGCCATGATACGGATGAGGAGCTTGAAGTTGTGAATAATCCGATGTCACATGGGTGTTAGCACCTGTGTCTAGATACCAAAAGTCTATTGGGTGCAAATGGGTGTTTCGCATCAAACGAAATTCAGATGGATCTCTTTCTCGCTATAAAGCACGACTGGTTGCAAAAGGGTATCATCAGGAGTATGGTGTGGATTATAAGGAGACCTTCAGCCCTGTTGTTAAGCAACAGACTATTCGTCTGGTCTTGTCTCTTGCTCTTCACTATGATTGGCCGCTTCATCAGCTAGACGTCAGCAATGCCTTTCTTCATGGTCATCTTGAGGAAGAAATCTATATAGTTCAGCCACCGGGATATGCTGTTTGAGAGAGGAATAACCAGCCGGAAGACCACGTATCACGACATTCACCACGTCTCGTTCAGGAATAATCTCGTTCACAGCATCTAGGTCAGACAGAATAGAGGCCACATCATCAAGGTATTGAGTCATCGTCTTCGTTCCCTTCCGAAGAGTATGCAATTTGTCACGCAACTGAAAAATATGAGCCGTGGACACAGAGTTGTACCTTGTGGCTAGTGCGTCCCAAAGTGAAGCCGATGTGAGAAAACCCCGGGCGTGTTTGTGCACAGAGGGGCTAATAACTGCGAGAAGACAGGCTCGGATCTGAGTGTCTACGATCATCCACGGAAGGTAGTCGGGATTTGGGAGCTTGACGCCGTCCTTCTCGGCTGTCTCGGGCTGCGGCTTCTCCGCACCGTCAATCCATCCGAGCAGCAAGTTGGCTGCGAGGGCGGTGCGGACGTTAAGTGCCCAGGCCGGGTAGTTGTTGTTAGATAATTTTTCGGGGATGAGATTGTGGAGATTCCTGAGCAGTAATTTTACTCCAGACGGTAATTTTGACAGAGGATCAATAACCTTGTCCATGGCGCCGATCTACGGCAGAGGAGGGAGGCCGTGCGGCGTGGTGTAGACGGTGGCGGCGGCGCACACACGTCGGAAAAGAGGAGAGATTAGGGTTTGGGCGGAAGAAGAAACCCTAGCTTTGATACCATGATACAGATTTAATAATAATTGATCTCATTAATATTGAAGGGGTTACAGCTGTATATATAGAGAACTGAAGAGTAACTAATTACAGAATAACCCAGATGTATTTAATAATTATATATGTAGTCTATTAGAAAATAATGCTTAAAGATAAGACGTTTTTTGAAAATTTAAAACTATTATGAAGAAGTAGTTCTTCAAAATAAATGTACAGTTCGAAATAATTGTACTATTTTTGTCATGAATTTCTAAACCGAGGTTTATTTTAAGATAAATTAACTTTTTTTCTATAGCGACACATACTTTGAGACGGAGAGGATACACAATAAAGAAGAGAACATTATTTGCTAAATTCTGCTATATGGAAGTTTCACATAATTCATTTAAACATCACATGGTATATCAAACACATTAGTGAATGGAAATGTTTTACAAAATTTAGTTTAAGATAATTAATGTAAAATCCAGCTAATTTTAAGTAAATAACTATGAGAGTAAACATGGTAGATCACCAAAGTGTTAAAAGGCTAAGTTGCTCTTACTCTTTAAAAATGTTGTCACGCTCGTATCAGATTCTTCAAAATACACTATTAGATAGGTTGTTTTTTAAATACACTCGATTTATATCTAGTATCTTTTTGCAAAATCTCAACAATAATTAATCAAAAATAGTTTATCTTCATCATGATATTAAGTTAAAAGTGGAGCTATATATACTCTTTTACTAATTCAAGTCCAATAATCACTTTAGTTTAGTTTGATGCATTGACTTAGTAATAATATTTAGACTTATTAGGTGTTTATATCATCAATATTTAATCTCATAAAAATAATAATTTACCTATTATTACAAATTAAAAATCACTATATATAGTGTAAGGATTTTTTTTTATGTTGTCAGTATCATCAGTTGAAAAATATTATTTTTAGTTCAGCTAGATTCTAAAACTAGTAGTAATTTCTAGTAATTAGTCAATTAGGTTTCACATTTTATATTCCTTGAAGTCCTAATTATTTAACGAAAGCTCTATTACTAAGACTTTCTTTTTGATGAGTTTACGAGTTACTACTCATAAATGAAAGTATTTAATATGCTCATTTTTTCTCATATTTTTGGTTCTTGATTAGACTGCTATAATTTTTGTTGTATAATACTCGTTATTTCGCATTGTTTTGTTGCTGTTATTGCTCTCATATTGTATTCCGGTTTGCAAATTATTTGGTAGGCTTTATTTAAACTAAGGATGTATTGGAAATTGTTTTTCGATCTCTATGAAATATGGGTAAGATCTATGCATACTATATCTTCACCATACTTCACTTGTGGAATTACACAAAGGTATTTTAAAAAAAATGGGTGACAATTGAATAACATGCTATTATTGACTCATAAATATTGAAAAATATAGTAACATCCACTACACACATAAAATCAAAGAAACAATAGCATGCACGATATGGTGAAGTTGAACTAGTGATTATTTTATCAACGTGTTAATTTATCAATTTGAATTATGTCTCATCGACTATTTAAATAATGCCTTGTAATTATGATAATACAAGATACGGAGTATATGTGTTAGGTTTTTAAGAGCTGTGAATGAAAAATGGATAGATATTTTTTTGAAAAAACACCAAGAAAAAAGTTGTAATTTGAATAGGCACATATGTTCACTTTGAATTGTTATGACCTTTCCGATAAATTATGACTTTTTCGAAAAGTTACACTTTTCTCGAAGGATTGCAACTTCACGAAGAGTTGTATCTTTTCGAAAAGGTGTGCCTTTTTGAACCAGAAGTTGAACTAATGAAACCACATGCACGATACAGTGAAGTTGAACTAATGATCTGTTTATTCAACGTGTTAATATAACAATTTGAACTATATCTCATCGGCCAATTAAATAATGCTTTGTAATTATGACAATCCAAGATAGAAATGTTGGGTGTTTAAGAGGTTTGAATGGAGAATGAATAGGTATTTTTCCAAAAAGACACAAAGAGAAATGATGAAATTTGAATAGGCACTTGTTCACTTTGGATTATTGTGACCTTTTCAAAAGAATGTAACTTTTCTGAAGAATTGCATCTTTACAAATAGTTGCATCTTTTCAAAGAGGTGCACCTTTCCGAATCATTGTTACTTTTCTGAAACAACAAATTTATGGCTATACATATATATACACTTTTTGGATGATTGTGACTTTTCCGAAAAGTTACACCTTTATGAAGAGTTGCATCGTTTCAAAGAGGTGCACTTTTTTGAACAATCGCTTCTCTTCTGAAGCAACACCTTTGCTGGCTACATATACCTATTGAATCCTCAAATTTTCCATACAAATGTTGTGTGATTTACTACCGTTGATTGAGTTCGTCGTTCATGGCCCTATTCTTCTAGCAATGTCCTAGTCTTCGTTTCTCTTAGAAAAGAAAGGAAAATGTTCTGTTTATAGGCCAAACTAGATATTTTACGTCCACGTAATTGTTTAAAAAATGGAAATTTATGTTTGCCAAAGTTTAGTATGAACAAATTGAGCAGTTGCATTCATATCATCACATTTTGAGTCGAGGGTCTATCGGAAACCTCATTACTAAAAGTGTAAAGGTAATCGTACATTTTACCCTCCCCGGAAGTTCAACTTCTGGGATAACACTGGTTCTGTTGTTGTTGTTATTCATATAATCACCTTCTGTATTCCCAAATTGAGTATGAACAAATCTACATTATGTATCCAATCCAAGTTGATAAAAAGGGCAAAAGAACAACCGGAACACAACATTTTACAAGAGCCTCTAAAAGTTAGAAGGAATGTTCGACAGATTTAAAACTGCCACATACATTATATTCAAGCGAAAATCGCAAGAAAATAGATTTGAACTAATAACTAAAAATCTACAGCTCAATGTTCTCGCTTTTCCCGGTCAACCATTTTGGCCGCTGAAAAAAAAAAAATTAATCATTTACTGTCAAAAATGTTTTGCTTGAAGTGTGGAAGACTACAGTGAAAGCGAGCTTTTGGCGTAGCATGCTTTATTCTGATCCACAACTTCCTCGGAATGTATAAATCACCTTAAAGGCTAAAGCAACTAGCATACCTCGCGATGGAGAAATACTTGGATCGGGTTAGCTGACTATGTCTGTATGACTCTGCAACTTCTCTCGGTATACCAGGACCAGACAGATATAGAACATAGTTGCAGACACAATAGATACACCAAGGCAGACACAAACGGTTGTAGCACAAACGTATAAGAACCTGAACAAAGAATGACACACACTTAATAAAGCAAAACATATACACATGTATCCTGATTCAACTTTTTGGTGACACTTACTTGGGAGAAAATACGCTCCAAACGAATAAATGATTTCTCATTAGCAGCAACACAATTGTGTAAGCTATCAAAAGAATGGAATTCAAACCCAACGGAACCAGACAAGGAAAACCAAGTGTCCTCTTGAGCAACGAGTCAATGTTGCCGTCCTGGGAAATTATGAAACCACTTGTGTCCTTCACAGAATTGTACATCACCATGCTAAGGAGGTATAACATTGGTGAAGCATATGTAATGATGAACATTAAGACGCCAGAAAGTACAGTTGAGTGGTTCAAGACACCCTGGCAATCAAATCAACGGGGAACATCAGATTCTATATGGATATTTCCAGTATGAAGCATACAGAAACTTTAGCATGAAACACACTACTAGAGATTTTTGTGCAAGAGACTTACAATAAAAGCCCCAGCAACATCGATTGTAGCTAGGGTGTTGGTGTTGCCGAGACCAAAATGGCCTGCCATTCCCATATAATAAAGTGCAGCTACCTGACACGGGAAAAGGAGAAAAATAAGACTTGTGAAACTATGGAGTTGATGTTACCATCATCTGAGGAAAGGATATTTTTCCTGCATTAGTACAAAAACAAACCGAGAATGAACGAGCACCCAAGGGTGTGGCCTAGTGGACTCGTGGGAGGTGGCAGGTATCTAGTGGATTTAGTCGAGGTGCACAAAAGCTGGTCCGGAAACCATGGATTTCAAAAAACAAATTGAGGATGAATGAAGATATTAGTTGAATTTCGTAGTATGGAGACTACAAGCATCATCGTGGTCATTTTCATCAAATGAAATTTGCCGCCTTCTTTTCTCTCCTTTTTTTTCTTTTTGGGTAATATTTTATTTGGTAATATTGAGTGTTGCTTTGCTTTCTTTTCTTTTAGGCATATGGTCATTTTCATCAAATGAAGATGCTTATTGTAAGAACAAGTTAGGTCATCTAGGACATTACAACTTGCTCGTGTATTTCAAAGACATAGACATGGTAAATTTTTAAAAAAAGAAACATAGAATCAAAAGAACTTGGATGAATACTTAAAAGATCCGACTGACCTCAACAAACTGCCTGAGATGCTGGTTGGAACCAGAAAAATACCAAACGCTAGCTAGTACTTGCAGGAAGAGAAATAGTACAGGCATTGAGTTCACGGGCTGCTGCAACAATAGCTGTAAAAGCGACCAATAATATACGTAACTCAAGCCAATCACATATGCAGAATCCTTAAAACATAAACCCCAAGCCTTTCTTTGGACATCATCCACAGAACGCGTACGATTTGGGAAAGGCATATACCTTGGCACAGCAACAAGAATAGCCGTTGAACAGAAACCTAGAACTGCATAAATTATTTGCGCCATTAAAGTAGCATCATAACTACCTGTACTGAACGCAACATCTTGATATTTAGTGATATAATGTAAAACCAACCACCCTGGGAACAAGTGCATCAAGGAAATCACGGTCATAAAGTTCTTTTTTGACCGTCGGGACCACATAAGAGAAACTAAGCTAATGTTGATTAGGATGATCACTGAAACCAACTGGAACAACTTTATGTAAGTGCTTCCCATTTGCTCTAACCATTTTGAAATGTCGGGAAGATTAGTCCAATTAACACCACCTTGATGCCATCCTCTCAAAATTCTCCCAGAAATGAGAATCACAAGAATTGAGCAAATCTGGATATAGTTATTCGTCTTTGAACCCACAGTAGCACTTGTATTTTTCTCTGTCCTCGTTACAATATGCTGCATTAGTTTTCGGAAAGATAGCAAATAAAGAGAGGATGTCATGAAATGCCATATGTACTGCTCTTCCTCCACCAGAGAACTGGATCCCATGCTTATGACGACAACAACGATTACCACAAGAATAAAAATATCATCCAAATGCCACCTGCTCAGGTCATTATTGACACTTGAAAACTGCTTATTCTGCTCAGAGAAAACTTGCTTTCCTAGAAGAAACAGAAGGCTCAGCAGTATCAAGCATGAAACGAGCATAGCTGCTACTCCAACTATAAGTCGGCCAATAGGTTTCTGAAAAACGTTGAATAAAAATTATAGGACTATTGCAAATGGAACGTTCTTCTCTATTTCTTTCTAGAAATGCAAAATAAACTTTTATAAGATTGAACTCACGTCAGTTGCTCTATGAGATAGCCACTCACTTGCAGTTCTTAAGAAATTATGATATGCCATAAGAGTACTATGACAATTGTCCTCACAATCAGATCTACACAAAATATGAGGAGAAAGCAACACAAGAATTAGCATTTCTCCAAATAAAAGTTCTGATGAAAAATTTGTCAAATTGGTGATTACAAACCGTCAACCACCTTTTCTCTTCCCTAGATTTCCAAGATCTGTGAAGCTCTGCAGCCCTCATATACAAACAACAAAAGTTCTCTTCCAGACTATTGTAACCTCTTGTCCTTTCGTATTTATCATCCCAGAAGTCGTCGCATAAGAAGTTTTCACATACTAAACCAGGTAATTGCGCTTGAAGTAGCCTAAGCAATTGCCAGGAATTCAACTCCAATAACCTGAGTTGTTGGTCAACTGAAATACTTGAAGAAATGAAAGAGGAACATGACCAACTTTATAACGGCATATATAGTTCAAAAAAGACGGAATACATGATTTTGACAAGATGGTCACAAAAAATTACAGGACCGAAAATAATATATCTAGATTACTCTATATGCTGCTATTTATGTATTCCAATTCATAGAAAGTGCGCTGCCACAACATAACCGAATCAGGATATTCATTTGAGCGTAATTTTAACTTGTCAGACTTGAGCTCCAAGACTAGTGAGAATTCCAACCATTCCCATTTGCCTGAGCCTAGCCAAGGTGCTCCAACGATAAGTTGTTAGGAGTCAAAGTATAACCTCAATATTTAGACGTCATAATATTGGAAATGCATATTTCAGTTTGATCCGTCGTGAAGCCCATTTCATCTGAAGAACTTCACTCCCAAATGAACTGGCATTCACTCTCATGAGCCATCAAGGACAAATCTCAATCTCAGACTTAATTAAGACCCCAAAAATTGTCCAATCTAGTTCCAGCGTTAAATAAAAGGGATGGCAAACTCTAAAAGTGAGTTTTTTTTGTGTGGGAAACTGCATAGAGCAGTCCTCAGTTCCCTTTTCTAGTCAAAAATCAAGATAACAACAACTGATAATTCCCGGAACCAAAAGGCATATGTATAAACTGGAATTCTCTGAAAATCTTCAAAAACTGTGAAGAACATAGGAGAAGCACCCCATGTAAAACTGAATTACATCATTATCAACCAAACTAGATTAAGTTGCCTTTAACTCCCATGATTAAACATGATGCCATCTCAACATCACAGTTCAATCAACAACAGCCAAGAAAATGCAGTCGAAGTATATTAAATAAGCATAGAACCAGTATGGTAAAGTGGAAACCATTCAGAAATCTTGACTAGTAATTGGATGAATTACAGGTGACTTGAAAAATTGTGCTCTGTTCTCATTTTTTGTTCTCATATAAAGAAAAAACAAGATCAAGAAAAATGCAGAATTTAATTCCTACTTCATGCCTCACTTGTGGGCGCAGGTTCCACATATTCTCCTATCCGACCCAGCGACGGACCATCTCACCCCACCGTCGCATGTCCCATTTAGTTATTTTTAAGTCACTTTTAATAAGGGATTTTTGGTCTTTTACCACCCGTTTATATACCCAGCTATATCTGACCTCACCTTATTTGTTCATTATTATTTCACAATAACAAAATTAGGGTTTTATCTCTAAGATTAATCCCCAAGAATAAAATCCAAATCTTCTTCAAGAACTAAGAGATTCCAATCCTTCAAGTTTAAGTTCAAGAAACTCATTACCAGGTATGCATAGTGTTAATTCATGAACTCCTTTCATCTATGAAGCCCAAGAATCTCCTTTCTAAGTTCAAGTTTATGAATTTTCTTTATGAATTTCATGTTGGGTTGCTCCTGTTCATGTTGATAATGAGTAATTGAATTCTATTCCATGTTAGATGATAAGTTTTATATCAAATTGATTAATATAGATGTAGATTTATGAGAACCTATGATCAAACCCTTGAATGATGAAATTAGAACTGAATCATGATGTTTAAATTATTGTATAATGTTGCCTACACATACTATGCTTACCATGTGTTTGATTAAATGCCTATGAAGGAAAAGTGCCCAACTAGTATGATATTATGAAATCCCCAGGTATGTACAAGTTTATGCATATCACATGTTTGATGAAATGCTTCAATAAATGAATTTTGGATTATGATGTTAGTCATGTGTTCAAGTAAGTCATGCTTTGTCAGTTTCCTTCTATTGAGTCCTGGGGGTACTTGTACCCGAAATATTAGTTGTGTGCCTAGAGCCATGTCATGTTTTCACGATACTCTCAGTCAAGCCATGATCCTTAGGCTTCAGACAATATTATGACTCAGGAAATCTCAATAATCTCATGAACTCAGTCAGTTGTTAGATATCATGTAACATCCCGTATCTTGCTTGTACTTATTCTAATTATATGGAACCTGGTATGGTCATATGGTATAGGTAACGGATGAGATTTGTTATGCAATTATTAATGGTGTAGATGGAATTATAGAGGCTGCCCGTATAGTTTAGTGTGGTGCGACTAAGTTAACGTTAAGATAACTATTTAAACTTGGAATCGTAAGCTAGTATTTGAATCTAAAGTTTAAAGTGACCAAGTGTGTATAAGTTGAAGGTTAGACTAAAGGGATTAGAAGCTGAAAATGGAGCAAAATATTGAGGTGCTTGCTTGACTTATTTAAGCTAGTAGGTGAGTCACCTACTTAAGTTGTTTGAACCAAATTAATGGACCCATGGCTATGGATCAGATTTGGGTCTATGCTAATATACTCATTTGGGCCAAATTGAACAAAAAAAGAAAGAAAATGGGTAAGTGACCCAACACACCAATCTGCCAAGGCCCAAATATAATTGAGCCCAACAAGAAATTATGCAAGTAGGTGCATCACCTACTTTGAAGTTTCAGCTGCTTGGACCCTTAAGTAGGTGCATCACCTACTTGGACCAATTTGACCAATTTTATGGTCCAAAATGCAGCTAAGGAGGTGGACAAGATAGGGCCTT
This sequence comes from Capsicum pubescens, assembly GCA_030864215.1. Taxonomy (NCBI): domain Eukaryota; kingdom Viridiplantae; phylum Streptophyta; class Magnoliopsida; order Solanales; family Solanaceae; genus Capsicum; species Capsicum pubescens. The sequence goes on from CM061549.1 coordinate 295,513,804, forward strand.
TAAAAGGCCAAGTTGCTGGTCATTTTACTTCACTTTTAAGTCACAAAAAAGGAGTATATTTCAACAAATCTCTCTACTCTCTCAAAAACAACAAGAGCAGCAGCCCTATTTTTCCTTCTAGGGTTCTTGAAGAAACCCTCCCCTTTGCAGCCCAAGGTAAGTGAAAAACACTTAAGGTTTTGTTTAATTATCTCATGGGAGATTAGGGAAACAAGTTATAAGTGTTTGACTATAAGTATATGGCTGATTATAGAACAAGCTGTTTGTTCATGTTTCCTTGTTATTGAGGAACTTTTTTTCTTCTTCTTTGGTTTAAGTGTTAAGGAAAGTTCAAGCTCTTGAAGAGTTCGGTTAAAAGAATAAGTTGCTGAATTGAGGTAAGGTGACTGCCCCATTTTTTTTTTATATATGGATTTGAGAGGGGATTATGGATGTCTTGTTATTGAGAACTCAAGAGATGAAGAGTTCAATAATTGATTGCTATAATAAAAGTGGTTTGGGACTGTTTTGTGGACTGTTTTGTATGTGTATGTTATGGGCTGCCAGGTTGAAGTTGGATAAAGGTGTGATGAGTTTGTAATGAATTATAGAAGAAAGATGTGGTGATACACCACCGAACTAATGCTTGCTGTCCAATCTATTTTGCGTATTGTTTGGAATGTGTAATGAAGTCGAGGTGGTTTTGGTGAACCTTATAAGAACCTATATGGTATGTGGGTGTAATTGGAGGGAAGAAAAAGGGTTAAAATAACACCCTTGTTTGATAGAGTAATAGTTGCTGCCCGGTTACTGTTTTGGGTGAAATTAAGTACCTCAAATGTGTTTATTGGTTACTAATACTAGTTTACCATATATTCTATTGTAGATAAGTAATCTAAGAGGCGAGAAGTCAAGTCGGGCTAGTTTCGGAGTCAAATAACCAGGTATGTAAGGCATACTTATTTCACACTCTTTGGCATGAAGTCGTACCATTGTTCCCTCAAGCAAGTTTCCGAGGTTATCCTATAACAAAGTGATACATAATGGTAGCATATTAAACTCCATGTATCCAATGACCTTGTTCCCACTCTCTAACGCATTAGAACACCTCAATACGTGCTTATTATTAAATTGCGCGTCTATCTTCACTAGAAAATTTCAGGAGTTCTCCGTTTGTTCAAATAAGACCCATGTGTTATTTCAGCTCCTAAACACTTTATTTGTGTGCCAACAGCTCCCTACCTCATTGTTGTTGCATTAAGTGTCTATTTACATGTCTCTTATTAGCGTATTACTGGTTCAAGGTACCATAATGTGATGACCACCAAAGTAACAATCTCAAAGGCTAAATAAACTAAGTAATGCAATCTGTAAAATGATGAGTGGCAGCTCAGGGGCACTTGCCTAGCATGGGCCGATCTCGATACCTTTATTTGTGGGTGGCAGCTCAGGGGCATAAGCCTAGCATGGGCCGATCCCAATCTTTATATAGGTGGCAGCTCAGGGGCGTAAGCCTAGCATGGGCCGATCCTAATTTATCTTTTTACCACTGATCAGCTGGTCATTTGCATTATATGGATTACAAAGATTATGAAGTAAGAAGGTAAAATGAAGAACGAATGTAATGTACCTTGTCCCACAAGTATTTATTAAGGTGGTCTACTAGTACTCCTTATACACTTGTATTGGATTTCTATTGAGCTTTTGTATCAAGTGTGTTGCTACTTTCTGCCTTACATATTCAGTACATATTTTCGTACTGACGTCCCTCACGGGGGACCTGCATTTCATGCTGCAGGCCGAGGCACTTCAGCTCATACAACTCACTAGTAGGAGCGCAGGTTGTTCAAGGACTATTGGTGAGCTCCAGGTTGATTCGGGGCTTTCCGAGTCTACTCCATATATTTTGGTATAGTACAGTAAGTCAAGAGTAGGGCGGGGGTTTGTCCCGACCCTGACTAAGTCTATGTATCTTCTAGAGGCTTTGTAGACTAATGTAAAGTTATGGTAGTGTCCTGATTTTAGACATGGTGGCCCTACCGGCCAAGTGCTGTACATATCAGTTTTAGGAGTGTATGTGTAGTTAATTTCATCGATGCATAATATTATGTTGTCAGAACATTTGGTTGTTACAGTTACATGCATGGGAAGTATAAGGTTATGAATTGGTTCTCTCGGGCCTTTACGGCTACGGGTGCCTGTCTGCCCCAATAGGATTTGAGGCGTGACATATCAGTAGTATTCTATCAGTCAACAGGATTCAGTAACTCAGTGCATGTTTAGTTCAGTAAATCATGTTCAGTGTCTATTCAGATGGAAGTAGAAATTAGCACCGAGTGAACCTAAGGATGAAAACTCACTTGCTAGTAGAGGGTGTGATTCTTAGAAGCAATCCTTGCCTTTCAGAACTATGTAGCCAGCGTAGGTTGAGACATCATACCTTCTAGTCGAGGGTAGATGGGGTGGCTTAACCTGCTAGTTGATGGTTCCCACCATTCTTATTAGAGTAACCTGCTAGTTGAGGGTCATTCATATGTTGTCCTTACCGGTGGCACGGTATTGACACCCTTCCAATCAGGACACGGATTGGACCCCGCTCAGCTATTATAGCGTGTTTGGGGCATGTCGGTTAGATGACTACCTCCCATAATTTCAGTATCAGCATCAGTCAAGAACTCAACTAGTTCATTAGATTTCAGGACTGTCAGATACAGTCAACTCAGATACAGTACGAAACTCAGCTAGTTCCATCAGATTCAGGCCTATCAGATACAGTCACTCATGTTATCAGTTATATCAGTTATTAGTATGTCATGTTATTAGTACTCAGATTCAGTAATCATGTTATCACGGTATCAGTGTCAGTTATTAGGTCTCATGCATGTATTCCCACGCTCATGTTAGTCAATCTGTTATTATTATTGCTCATGCATATGAACCCCATGCATTCAGCTTACCTCACATGCATACCAGTACATTCAATCGTACTGATGCATTTGCGCTATGGTGTTTTATACGATAGGTTTAGAGACACGAGCTCCAGAGTATCAATAGCATTCCAATCTCAGCAGTCATAGTTAGAAGTGAGTCCTCATCTTCTGAGGATATGATCATTACTTTATTATGCCATTAATTAATTTATTAGTTGGAGTTAGTCAGGGACATGTCCCATTAATGACTTATTCAGACAGTCATATTTTAGAGGCTTTCTAGACTACGGTATGTTCAGACAGTTTATTTCAGTTTTTTTTTGGGTATTTCATACCCCACCCAGATGTTATATTTGTATCGGATATTATGTCGCAGTTTTGAACCTTATGGCCTTTCAGTTCATATTTTCGTATTTTATGGTATATTATGCAGTATATAGGTACATATATCAGTCATGGGTTAGCTTGTGTCCTTTGGGGTCATGAGCACCGTGTAGCATTCTGGGTACCAAATTCGGGGCGTTACAGTGTGTTTAGCTATTTTAGACTTGCATGTCCAAGTCTCCTGATCCAGAGGAGGGGATCATTTTCTATTGCACTCAGGCAGATCAACTCTGTTCCTAGCATTGCCATTATGTCAACTTTGTACATATTTTTGTATCTCCTTACAGTGAGCACAATCTTTTTGGTGTCCATTCTCTTGACTTTGACTCATGCGGAAGTAAAAACAACTTTAGTATCTTTATCACATAGTTGCGATATGTTAAGCAGGTTGTGCTTCAATCCTTCCACAAGATAGATATCTTCAAATGCACTTGATTCAGATGTGCCAATTTTTCCAACTCCAGTAATGATACCCTTTTTGCCATCACCAAAAAAAACTCCTCCTCCATTCATTTTGGAGAGTGAAAGGAACATTTTCTTATCACCAGTCATGTGTCTTGAGCAAGCACTATCCAGGTACTAATGTTTTTTGCTTTTTTCTTTCTTTCACCTTCTCCTGCAAGAAATCAATGGTTAGACTTAGGAACCCAGACAAGCTTGGGTCCTGTTTTATGAGTAGACAAGCTTGGGTCCTGTTTTATGAGTAAATGAATGAATTAAATTTCTTCTAGTCCATGCAGGCAACATGTAATGTGACCTGTTTCTCTGACCAAAATCAATTCTTTTCTTCTTGGTCTGAGAAAATTTATTAGCCAGGTTTTGAATGCTAGATCTGCTTTTGGCAACCACAGGACATTCAGTAGTTGGATGTCCAAGATTACCACAGATATAGCATAAATCTTGAGGATCATCAAGACTTTTGTGGAAACCCAAACCTGTTTTTTCACTGTGATTTCTTTCACATAACTTGTGAACAATTCTTGAAGAATTTGTCCACCTCTTTCCTCTTTCAAGATCAAGTTTCAGTTTAGAGACTTCTTGACTCAGTTTATTTACCATGTCTGTTGCATCATTACATTCTTGTTTGTACTTGACTAATTCAAGTTCAGCACTTTCTTGTTCTTTACTCATGACCTTTCTTTCATTTTCAATGAGTGTCAATTTTAGGACTTCATACTTTAGATCATTGTTTGAAGAATCAAGTTGTGCAACCTATTTCTTGAGAGTATAGTTTTCTTCTTCAACTATATTCTTGCAAGCTTTTAAATCAATGAGATCAAATTTAAGACTTGCAAGACTGTTGAACAACTCATCCCTATCAGAAGTTAATTCTTGGAAATCATCAATTAGTGCACTCATCAAGGAAACAAGTTTTGTTTTAGAAAATAAATGCAATTTTTCTTAAAGTTCAAGTATACTTACCTCAAGAGCATCATCTTCTTCCTCTAAGTCTGAATCTCCTAAGGCCATGAATGTTGTTTTATCAATTTCATCATCATTTGAATCAGATCCCCAAGCTTCTGCCATAGCATATTATTTCTTCTTTTTGGCTTTTTCTTTCAATTCTTTTTTATCCCTTTCCTTTCTCCATTCTATTTCCCAAACAGGACAATCCCTGATCTGATCAGTCTTACCATACTTGTAGCATCCATTTGGATTGTCATTGAAGCGTTTCTTGCTACCTGCTCCTTTTTTCTTTTTAAAGAATTTACTGAACTTCTTAGTTATGAAAGAAACTTGTTCCTGGTCAAGTTCAACTTCATTATCACCGTCAGAAGCCTTCAAAGCTAATACTTTATCGGGGGTCTTCCTATTCATTAGTTCCATCAATTTCTATTTCATATGTCCTCAAATTCCCTACTATTTCATCCAATGTCATACCTGTGAGATCCTTTGCCTCCCTAATAGCAGTCACTTTGACATTTCATTTTGATTTTAGTAGTATCCTCAACACCTTCCCAACTTGTTGCTCAATAGCGATGACTTTTCCCAAGGAAGTCAAATCATTTGTCAAAGCAGTAAGCCTTGTCATCATTTCATGCAAGGATTCATTCTCCTTCATCTTAAAGGTTTCATATTCAGTAAAAAGAAGAGCAATCCTGAATTTTCTTACCTGAGAGGTACCCTCATGTGTATTGACCAAGGCATCCCAGATTTGCTTAGCAGTGGTACAATTTTACACTCTGTTGTACTCAGTCGGTCCTAGTCCACAGACTAAGATGTTCTTAGCTTTAGCATTTTTCTTTAATATCACTAAGTCATCAGCAGTAAATTCACTTCTTACCTTTTTGACATGTTCACCATCAACCATCTTCATTGGAATAGTGGGACCATCAGTGATCCTATGCCATAATACATAGTCTTTTCCTTGAATGAACATTTCCATCCAAGCTTTTCCCCAGATAAAATGGGAATAATCAAAGAGTGGAGGTCTAATAGTTGACTGACCTTCACTGTGACCAGTAGGAGGTGCGAAATTCATCATAGTGATCTTTTCTTAGGTACATACCTAATTTAAGACAACCTCTTTATGATACCACTTGTTAGAGTGTGTACCCTACTGATTTTAATATTTTACTCTAATAGTAGCATATCAGTGGAACAAGTAAGCTAACGTGGTTCACTGAATTTACAGATGAACACAGTAGTTTTACATGGAAAACACCCGGCTCAAGAAAGGTGTAAAAAACTACGATTTGTACCTCTACAGGATTTAACTCCAACATCACTATTACTCTTGAGCCTCAACAATCAATAAATTACAAGACTTCTTGTAAACTAGGAACTAAAACTTCTAACTCCTATTTCTACAATAACACCAATCTTCCCAAGATAAGTGTTCATAAGTCTTCGAGTTTTCTAACTTGAAGGCACAACTCCTAACTCAATTTATATTTCACTGAGACTAGAACAAAGACTCATTACAACTCAAAGAACCAACCTATTACACAAAGTCTACGACTTGCTAAGTAAAGGACCAGGTTCTTCTACAAGTTAGTTAACTGATTTACTGATTGATGCTTTTCTTGTTAGTGAACGAGTGAAACTGTCACGCCCCAAATCCCATTGGAGCGGACTGGCACCCGTAGCCGAGAAGGCCTGGGAGAACCCGTTCATAACCTATACTTTCACATTTACATTACTTATGAAAATTAGAAATTTGGGCAGCACTTCGTTGTAAATAGAAGAAAACAGTACCTGTATCAGCCCAGCAGACACGCATATATATATATAAAAACAGTAATTGGCCGTCAGAGCCATCACGTCTATCAACCAAACACTCCTATGGTTGTACAATATGTCTACAAAAGCCTCTACATAGATACACAACTGAGTTAGGGTCAGGAAAAACTCCCACCTACAAAAGACTTTTATACAAATACCAAAAATACATATAGAAACGACTTCGGATGCCCCGAAACAAGTGGAGCTCACCACTATCAACTGAATGTCCTGGCTCTTACTGCGGAGGTGTACGACCTAATGTACCTGTTCCTGCAGGAATGAATGCAGGTCCCCCGTGAGAGACGTCAGTACGGAAATATGTACTGAGTATGTAAGGCAGTGAGTATCATGATGAGATACAAAAGATCAACAGAAACCAGATACGAGTGAATAAACAGTATGAGTAGACCACACTTAAAAGACCTGATGGGATACCTACACATTACTTTCATATCATTACTTCCCGTATTCCTTATCAATGCATAACATATGTCATACAATGGCCAACTGATCAGTGGTACTAATACAATACATCAGGGACCACCCCTGGAATAGCATATATACATAATTTTTATAATACAATGGTCAACTGATCAGTGGTACTAATACAATACATCATATCAACAATTTAAAATAAAGACATTCCATTTCTTACTTCAATTAATCATTGAGATTGGTTACTTTGTGGTCACACCTTATGGAACTTGAAACCATGATACCTCAATAGGAAAAACATGTAAATAGGTAATCAATATCAGGAAAATGAAGTAGAGAATCATGGATACCTCATTAAACCATTTCGGAGTCAACAATAGTATATGGACATTTTTTGACTAGCCGGACATCTTAAACGTGAAAACAAGTTCAATTGGTAGTGTCGAAGATCATGTGATGTTATTATGTGTCATGTGTCGTAGAACAATGTTGGAATCTTACTTGAGAGTGCCATGGGTCATTATTCATGCCAAAGATTAGATAGAGTATGTCTTACATACCTTGATATAACCACTTCAATACAAGTCCAACTTGACTTCCCGTACTCTTCGAACACTTATCTACAATAAGTCATTTGTGGCAAACTAGTATTAGCAACCAAACCTTACCATTTAGGTATTAACTTCACCAAATAATGTCTAGGAAGTAATCCTTTAACTCATCAATAAGAGTGCTACATACATCCTCTTATACTCTTATTACATTCACATATCATGCATTTTCATGCAATATCCCTCAACATCACTCTTAACCTTTATTTCCCTTCTTAATCACCATCCAATACCAACATGATCACTAGGCATACATAACCACTAATATAATGATATATCACCACAATTCATCCTCCATAATCCAATACAACAACTTCCATAATTTACTACTAACAATTTATACAAAACAATTCATAACTATGTTGCTAGTTATCTTCCAACATCAAGACAATACTCATAATCCTTTATCAATACTTATTCATGGATAAGAATCAAGAATAAACAATATTCATACCTTAACAATGAACTCTTGTATTTAGAATCCTCCTTACATAACCATGGGGTGCTTCTCGAAGCTTTCGAGATGGTGAACACAACTACGGAACCAATTCGAATTTTCTACGGTTGAATCACAAAATATTTGAAGTTTCAATTAGGCTAGGGTTTCACCTTTTCTTAATAATTGGATGATATATGATATATATGAGGCTAAGTTTATGTTTATAAAGACCAATTTTCGTCCAAGAGGTAATAGAAAATGACCATTTTGCCCTAAAAATTTAAATAAATCCGAATCTGTCCCCAGTGGAAAGTTTTGACAGGATGAAGTAAATCGATCATAACTCTTTGCTCCAGTATCCGATTTGGGTGAAACCAATTGCATTGGAAATATAATTCAAATGTCTTTCATTTTCATATAAATTATACCACACAGTTCTTCCTGTACAAGGAGTTATGGTCGTTTAAAGTTGACCCAAAAATCTGTCCCAAAATTCTATTTTTTTTTTGATAGGCTGTAGTAAAACGGGTATAGCTCCTTACTCAGACATTGGATTTGGATGAAACCAATTTCATCGGAAAGAAGACTCTAGGAGATTTTCGTCGATATATAGAAGCTCACACAGTTCTTTTTGTACAAGGAGTTATGATCGTCTAAATTTGATCCAAAAAAAATTGCCTAGCTGCAGTAATTTTCCTGCAGATTTACTATTCACAGGTTTCCCGGCCACCGTTTTGAAATTTCGAATGTGCTCGCTTATATGAAATACTCCTCTATTTTGGGCAAACTTTATATCTTTGGAAAGCTTATTCCAATACCTACACATACAACTATTGACGGGATACTTCCAAACACCATAAACTTAATTTAACCCATACGCAAGCCTTTAGGACTCCATATAATCGCGATAAGTGTACGAAAAAATTTACGGGGTGTTACATTCTCCCCCCCTTAAGAACATTCGTCCTCGAATGTTAGCATTGTTACTCAATTAAGACATGTCCAAGCTTACAATTAACATATTCATCATCATAACATACTTGCATAAAAATAAACACTTACCTGTTATTGTTCTTCTTCCGTCTCATGAACTTCCTCCTCATCGTTGAATAGGTAAGGGTACTTAATCTTCATCGCTTCCTCGGCTTCCTATGTGATCTCCTCAACTTGTTGATTCCTCCAAAGTACTTTTACCGATGCTATCTCTTTATTCCTTATCTTTTTAATTTGGCGATCAAGAATAGCAATAGGCATTTCTTCAAAAGTGAGATCTTCTGTAACTTGTACATCTTCCGTAGTAGTGATGTGCGATGGATCTCCAATGTACTTGCGAAGCATCGAAACATGAAATATGGGATGAACTGCTGAGAGCTCTTGAGGTAACTCTAACTCATAAGCAACTTGTCCAAATCTTTGAATGATCTTGTACGGACCTATGTATCGTGGACTTAACTTTCCTTTTTTGCCAAACCTCATCACTCCTTTCATTGGTGATACTTTCAAGAATACCCAATCGTCGATAGAAAACTCAAGTCCTCTTCTTCTAACATCCGCATAAGATTTGTGTCGACTTTGAGCTGTTTCAAGCCGTTGTTGGATCACTTTAACCTTCTCCATTGCTTGATAAACAAGATCCGGTCCAAACAAGACCGCATCACCTGCTTCAAACCATCCTATTGGCGATCTACACTTTCTTCCATACAATTCTTCATATGGTGCCATTTTGAAACTTGAATGATAGCTATTATTGTAGGCAAACTCAATAAGAGGTAGGTGATCATCCCAGTTGCCTTTGAAATCTAATACACATGCTCGTAGCATATCTTCAAGTGTATAGATGGTACGTTCCGCTTTTCCGTCCGTTTGAGGATGAAAAGCCGTACTTAGATTTACTTGTGTCCCCAAACTACTTTGAAAAGACTTCCAGAAATTCGCGGTAAATTGGGCTCCTCGATCGGATATAATGGAAATTGGAACTCCATGTAACCGAACGATCTCCTTAATATACAACTTCGCATACTCTTCCGTCGTATAAGTTGTCTTAACTGGTAAGAAGTGCGCGGATTTGGTAAGCCTATCAATGATCACCCATATGGAATCAAACTTCCAAAATGTACGAGGCAAACCCATGATGAAATCCATATTGATCTTGTCCCACTTCCAGACTGGAAGATCTATACATTGCATGTAACCACCGGGTTTCTGGTGTTCTACTTTGACTCTTTGACAATTCGGACATTCAGCTACAAATTCGGCAATATTCTTCTTCATGTCATTCCACCAATATATTGCTTTCAAATCTTGATACATCTTAGTCGACCCTGGATGGATGGAATACCTTGAACAGTGTGCTTCTGTCATAATTCTCTTTCTTAGCTCAACTACATTAGGTACACATAAACGATTCTGACACTGAATCACTCCTTCTCGCGTAAGCTCAAATGCCTTTGTCGTGCCACTCTGCACATCCTCCTTAAGCTGCAATAAAATTGGATCTGCATACTGCTTCTCTTTCACTTCAGCTATCAATGAAGATTCCGCTGCATTACGTACAATAACCTCTTCATCTGGAGTTTCGAGAAGTCGAACTCCCAAATTAGCTAGTTGGTCAAGATCCTTAATCATCCCCTGCTTTTCTATAGATGCCATTTTAGACTTACGACTCAGTGCATCCGCTACCACATTCGCTTTCCCTGGATGATACAAGATATCAACATCGTAATCTTTCAACAATTCAAGCCATCTCCGCTGCCTAAAGTTTAGATCTTTCTGACTGAAGGTATATTGCAGGCTCTTATGATCGGTATATATGTCAACATGAATCCCCATATAAGTAGTGGCGCCATATCTTCAAAGCAAATACAACTTTCGCTAGCTCAAGATCATACGTGGGATAATTCCTCTCATGTGGTCGCAACTGTCTAGAGCCATAGGCTTTTACTCTACCATGTTGCATTAATACGCATCCTAAGGCAATTCTCGAAGCATCACAGTACACTGCATACCCTTCTGTGCCTTCAGGAAGTACCAATACCGGTGTAGAAGTCAACTTGCTCTTCAGATCTTGGAAACTCTTTTCATAGGCATCATTCCATTGAAACTTGGAGGCTTTATGCATCAACTTAGTCAAGGGTGCAGAAATAGAAGAAAAACCTTCAACAAACCTTCTATAATAACCTGCCAACCCGAGGAAACTACGAATCTCCGTAGGCGTCGTGGGTCTTGGCCAATTCTTCACAGCCTCAATCTTCTGAGTGTCAACTTTTATGCCTTCACTGGATACAATATGGCCCAAAAATGCCACTGACTTGAGCCAAAACTCACATTTAGAAAACTTCGCATACAGCTTACGATCACGAAGAATCTGCAACGCCTGCCTTAAGTGATTAACATGATCCTCTTCTGATCTAGAGTAGACCAGAATATCATCTATGAAAACTATCACGAACACATCTAGAAATGGCTTAAACAGCCTATTCATCAGATCCATAAAAACTGCGGGTGCATTTGTCAGCCCGAATGACATAACCAGGAATTCATAATGACCATACCGTGTTCGGAAAGATGTCTTGGGTATATCTTTATCCTTGACTCTCACTTGATGATAGCCTGATCTCAAGTCAATCTTGGAAAAACACTGGGCACCCTGCAACTGGTCAAATAAATCATCAATTCGAGGAAGAGGGTATTTATTCTTGATAGTCACCTTATTCAATTGCCGATAGTCAATACACATCCTCAGCGAACCATCTTTCTTACGCACAAACAATACTGGTGCTCCCCAAGGGGACATACTAGGCCTGATGAATCCCTTCTTTAGCAAGTCTTTCAATTGCTCTTTCAATTCTCCCAACTCTGCGGGTGCCATTCTATAAGGAGGAATTAAGATTGGTTGTGTGTCTGGAAACATATCAATACCAAACTCCACTTCTCATTCAGGAGGTAAACCTGGTAGTTCTTCAGGAAATACATCAGGAAATTCATTCACAACCGGAACGGTCTGAAAAGTTGGCGGCTCTGCCTCTGTATCCCTTACTCTAACCAAATGGTATATGTACCCCTTGGAAATCATTTTTCTTGCCTTAAAGTAAGAAATAAATCTACCTCTCGGAGCGCCAACATTACCCTTCCATTCAAGGACTGCCTCATTTGGGAAATGGAAATATACCTTCTTAGAACGACAATCTACTGTATCATAACAAGACGCTAACCAATCCATGCCCATAATAACATCAAAATCTACCATTTCTAACTCAACAAGATTGGCCATCGTATCACGACCACAAATATTCACAACACAATTTCGATAAACATTCCTAGCTATAAGAGATTCCCCCACTGGAGTTGATACTTCAAATGGCTTGGCTAATAATTCGGGTGTTCTTCCGAACCTTCCCGCAACCAAAGGAGTAGCATACGATAATGTAGAACCAGTATCAATTAAGGCATACACATCAAATGCAAAGATGGACAACGTACCTGTAACCACGTCTGGAGAAGCCTCTAAATTCTGCCGATCTGCTAGGGCATACACACGGTTTTGAGCTCCACTAGAACTAGCTTCTCCTCTATCACCTCTACCGTGACCCATAGGTTGTGCACCCCTACTCAAAGGAGGCACCGATGATGACGCAACAGCTGATCCGCTAGGTCGTGTTATGCCACCTGTGGTCCTGCGTGGGCAATCTCTAGCCATCTGCCCCGGCTTACCGCACCAAAAGCAATTGTTCATTCCAAGCCGACATTCACCAAAGTGAAATCTTCTACATATGGGGCATGGGTTTCGTGGAGGTCTCAATTGACTCATACTCCCTTGCTCTTGATACCCCACTGTTCGCGAACTCTGATTTTCACTACTTTGCCCGAACTGATTACCTCTGAACCTTTGAAATTGCGGTGGAGCACTAATTGCAGGATAAGAAGATAACGAGCTAGGCAATCTATGAGATAACGAAGGCCTAAAACCTCTCTGAGATGCCATAAACTGCCCTATAGCTCTGTCCCGCTTAGAATATCCTTTTTCTGATTCCTGGGTTCTTCTTCTTTGCCTCTGATCTTCCATTTTCTGAGCGAAAGCTTGCATCCTCGCTATATCCATGTCCTTGTTCAAAGCAGCAATGGTACAATCTCTAACCAAGTATGGTTCCAATCTATCCACATAGTGATGAACTCTGTCATCCATAGTAGCTACCACATTAGAAGCATATCGAGACAAGGAGTTAAATTGAAGACTATACTCCCTTACACTCATATTACCCTGATGAAGATTTAAGAATTGATCTTCACGGGCCTGACGAGTCTCAAATGGAAGATAATGATCAATAAATGCATCTTTGAACTCTCCCCACGTAGTTGGAGGTGCATCAATACCCCTAGATCGTTTCCAATCCTCGTACCACAATATAGCCTCTTCTTTCAGTCTATATGATGCTAGCTCAACCATATCTTTACTGGATATGTGCATAACATCTAGAGCCCTTTGGCTTTGATCGACAAAGTCCTGCGGGTCTTCGTTAATATCTGATCTGGTAAAAGTAGGAGGATCCAGTTTCAGAAAATCCTGTGTCCGAAGGCTAGCTGCTCTATCCGTACCACTAGAACCCGTGGTAGGAATAGTTTGCCCTTGAACTTGACCGGCAACTATACGCGTCAGAAGTTGTACTGCATCCCTCAAATCTAGATCAACAGCATTAATAGATGGCCCTTCCGGAGGAGAAGAAGCTCCTGATATATGCTCAGCTTGAGACTCACTTTGTTCAGCTTGTGCCGGTGGTGACTTACTAGTACCTTCTCCGACCACTACATCTACTCGCTTCCACTTATTCTTTCTCCTTGTAACCGGCATCGTTACTATAATAAATAAAAAAAACAATTGGATTAAGCGATCGATTATGACTTTATCTCTAATATTGGCTCTATTGCACGATCTAAGAAATGGAGAATGGAAACAATCCCTAAATGTCCAATAGCCTCCTGTTTATAGATGTGGTGCACAACACACCGATAAACGAGATTCTACGTAGACACGGCTTTGTAGACTCACTAGGACGAACTTCTCTGATACCACTTCTGTCACGCCCCAAATCCCATTGGAGAGGACTGGCACCCGCAGCCGAGGAGGCCCGGGAGAACCCGTTCATAACCTATACTTTCACATTTACATTACTTATGAAAATTAGAAATTTGGGCAACACTTCGTTGTAAATAGAAGAAAACAGTACTTGTATCAGCCCAGCAGACACGCATATATATATATATATAAACAGTAATTGGCCGCCAGAGCCATCACGTCTATCAACCAAACACTCCTATGGCTGTACAATATGTCTACAAAATCCTCTACATAGATACACAACTGAGTTAGGGTCGGGACAAACTCCCGCCTACAAAAGACTTTTATACAAATACAAAAAATACATATAGAAACGACTTCGGATGCCCCGAAACAACTGGAGCTCACCACTATCAACAGAATGTCCTGGCACTTACTGCGGAGGTGTACGACCTAAAGTACTTGTTCCTGCAGGCATGAATACAGGTCCTCCGTGAGGGACGTCAGTACGGAAATATGTACTGAGTATGTAAGGCAGTGAGTATCATGATGAGATACAAAAGATCAACAGAACCCAGATACCATTGAATAAACAGTATGAGTAGACCACACTTAAAAGAGCTGATGGGATACCTGCACATTACTTTCATATCATTACTTCCCGTATTCCTTATCAATGCATAACATATGTCATACAATGGCCAACTGATCAGTGGTACTAATACAATACATCAGGGACCACCCCTGGAATAGCATATATACATAATCTTTATAATACAATGGCCAACTGATCAGTGGTACTAATACAATACATCATATCAACAATTTAAAATAAAGACTTTCCATTTCTTACTTCAATTAATCGTTGAGATTGGTTACTTTGTGGTCACACCTTATGGAACTTGAAACCATGATACCTCAATAGGAAAAACATGTAAATAGGTAATCAATATCAGGAAAATGTAGAGAATCATGGATACCTCATTAAACCATTTCGGAGTCAACAATAGTATATGGACATTTTTTTGACTAGCCGGACATCTTAAAAGTGAAAACAAGTTCAATTGGTAGTGTCGAAGATCATGTGATGTTATTATGTGTCATGTGTCGTAGGAAAATGTTGGAAACTTACTTGAGAGTGCCATGGGTCATTATTCATGCCAAATATTAGATAGAGTATGTCTTACATACCTTGATATAACCACTTCAATACAAGTCCAACTTGACTTCCCGTACTCTTCGAACACTTATCTACAATAAGTCATTTGTGGCAAACTAGTATTAGCAACCAAACCTTACCATTTAGGTACTAACTTCACCAAATAATGTCTAGGATGTAATCCTATAACTCATCAATAAGAGTGCTACATACATCCTCTTATACTCTTATTACATTCACATATCATGCATTTTCATGCAATATCCCTCAACATCACTCTTAGCCTTTATTTCCCTTCTTAATCACCATCTAATACCAACATGATCACTAGGCATACATAACCACTAATATAATGATATATCACCATAATTCATCCTCCATAATCCAATACAACAACTTCCATAATTTACTACTAACAATTTATACAAAACAATTCATAACTATGTTTCTAGTTATCTTCCAACATCAAGACAATACTCATAATCCTTTATCAATACTTATTCATGGATAAGAATCAAGAATAAACAATATTCATACCTTAACAATGAACTCTTGTATTTAGAATCCTCCTTACATAACCATGGGGTGCTTCTCGAAGCTTTCGAGATGGTGAACACAACTACGGAACCAATTCGAATTTTCTACGGTTGAATCACAAAATATTTGAAGTTTCAATTAGGCTAGGGTTTCACCTTTTCTTAATAATTGGATTATATATGATATATATGAGGCTAAGTGTATGTTTATAAAGACCAATTTTCGTCCAAGAGGTAATAGAAAATGACCATTTTTCCCTAAAAATTTAAATAAATCCGAATCTGTCCCCAGTGGACAGTTTTGACAGGCTGAAGTAAATCGATCATAACTCTTTGCTCCGGTATTGGATTTGGGTGAAACCAATTGCATTGGAAATATAATTCAAAGGGATTTAATTTTCATATAAAGTATACCACCCAGTTCTTCCTGTACAAGTATTCATGGTCGTTTAAAGTTGACCCAAAAATCTGTCCCAAAAATCTGTCCCAAAAACTTAGCTATACCCGTTTTACTTTAAACAGAATTTTGGGACAGATTTTTGGGTCAACTTTAAACGACTATAACTCCTTGTACAGGAAGAACTGGGTGGCATACTTTATATGAAAATGAAATCCCTTTGAATTATCTTTCCAATGCAATTGGTTTCACCCAAATCCGATACCGGAGCAAAGAGTTATGATCAATTTACTTCAGCCTGTCAAAACTGTCCACTGGGGACAGATTCGGATTTATTTAAATTTTTAGGGCAAAATGGTCATTTTCTATTACCTCTTGGACGAAAATTGGTCTTTATAAACATACACTTAGCCTCATATATATCATATATCATCCAATTATTAAGAGAAGGTGAAACCCTAGACAAATTTCAACTTCAAATATTTTGTGATTCAACCGTAGAAAATTCGAATTGGTTCCGTAGTTGTGTTCACCATCTCGAAAGCTTCGAGAAGCACCCCATGGTTATGTAAGGAGGATTCTAAATACAAGATTTCATTGTTAAGGTATGAATATTGTTTATTCTTGATTCTTATCCATGAATAAGTATTGATAAGGGATTATGAGTATTGTCTTGATGTTGGAAGATAACTAGAAACATAGTTATGAATTGTTTCGTATAAATTGTTAGTAGTAAATTATGGAAGTTGTTGTATTGGATTATGGAGGATGAATTGTGGTGATATATCATTATATTAGTGGTTATGTATGCCTAGTGATCATGTTGGTATTGGATGGTGATTAAGAGGGGAAATAAAGGCTAAGAGTGATGTTGAGAGATATTGCATGATAATGCATGATATGTGAATGTAATAAGCGTATAAGAGGATGTATGTAGCACTCTTATTGATGAGTTAAAGGATTACTTCCTAGACATTATTTGGTGAAGTTAATACATAAATGGTAAGGTTTGGTAGCTAATACTAGTTTTCCACAAATGACTTATTGTAGATAAGTGTTCGAAGAGTACGGGAAGTCAAGTTGGACTTGTATTGAAGTGGTTATATCAAGGTATGTAAGACATACTCTATCTAATCTTTGGCAAGAATAATGACCCATGGCACTCTCAAGTAATCTTCCAACATTGTCCTACGACATATGACACATAATAACATCATATGATATTCGACACTACCAATTGAACTTGTTTTCACTTTTAAGATGTCCGGCTAGTCGAAAAAATGTTCATATACTATTGTTGACTCCGAAATGGTTTAATGAGGTATCAATGATTATCTACTTCATTTTCATGATATTGATTACCTATTTACATGTTTTTCCTATTGAGGTATCATGGTTTCAAGTTCCATAAGGTGTGACCACAAAGTAACCAATCTCAAAGATTAATTGAATTAAGAAATGGAATGTCTTTATTTTAAATTGATGATATGATGTATTGTATTAGTACCACCGATCAGTTGGCCATTGTATTATAAAGATTATGTATATATGCTATTCCAGGGGTGGTCCCTGATGTATTGTATTAGTACCACTGATCAGTTGGCCATTGTATGACATATGTTATGTATTGATAAGGAATACGGGAAGTAATGATATGAAAGTAATGTGCAGGTATCCCATCAGCTCTTTTAAGTGTGGTCTACTCATACTGTTTATTCACTGGTATCTGGGTTTTGTTGATCTTTTGTATCTCATCTTGATACTCACTGCCTTACATACTCAGTACATATTTCCGTACTGACGTCCCTCATGGGGGACCTGTATTCATGCCTGCAGGAACAGGTACTTCAGGTTGTACACTTCCACAGTAAGAGCCAGGACATTCTGTTGATAGTGGTGAGCTCCAGTTGTTTCGGGGCATCCCAAGTCGTTTCTATATGTATTTTTGGTATTTGTATAAAAGTCTTTTGTGGGCGGGAGTTTGTCCCGACCCTAACTCAGTTGTGTATCTATGTAGAGGCTTTTGTAGACATATTGTACAGCCATAGGAGTGTTTGGTTGATAGACGTGATGGCTCTGACGGCCAATTACTGTTTATATATATATATATATATATATATGCGTGTCTGCTGGGCTGATACAGGTACTGTTTTCTTCTATTTACAACGAAGTGCTGCCCAAATTTCTAATTTTCATAAGTAATGTAAATGTGAAAGTATAGGTTATGAACGGGTTCTCCCGGGCCTCCTCGGCTACGGGTGCCAGTCCGCTCCAATGGGATTTGGGGCGTGACATTGGAGATGATGGAATGCAGCAAAGTTGGTCAATTCGTGGGAGATTTGCGGAGGGATGATGGAAGGTAAAGTGATGTTTGGGTGAAGGATAATGGATTTTATGAGGTTTTTGGTAGGGTTTCTAGATGATGAAGATGAGGAGGATGAAGGAGTGGCCATAATGGAACAAGATATTTTTCTTGATTTTGAGAATGGAGTTAAGATAGACTTAGGAGGCTTATTTAAAGGAAAACTTTTAGAGAAAGTTGAAGAGGCGGTGAACTATCTATGGAAGAGGAGTAATGATTGAGAAATCTGAACTGATGGAAAAGGAAGGAGCAACTTTTAAAATAGAGCATGTAAATAACTTGTTTCTTAGTAAGGTACTGGAAGATAACTTTAGTCATACCTGACAGAATTGGTTACAATTGCCTCAGTGTTCTAGCTTTTCTGCAAAATCAACATAATCATGAGTCAACATATTCTAATTTTTGGACTTAGGATACACTTTTTAATGTGTGAGACTGAATTAATCAACATTCACTTATAAAACAACCTATTCTAATCAGGCATTGAGGGAGACTTATGCTAGTTTAATCATCCCCAAGGCTAACCTATTTTTTTCAAAATGTTCTCTACTCAAAGCCTTAGTGAAGATGTCAGCAATTCGTTCCTCAGTAGAACAAAAAAGGATTGATATAAGACCTTTTTCAACATTGTCTCTAAGAAAGTGATGTCTAATATCAATATGTTTAGTTCTTTTATGTTGAACAGGATTTTTATCTATGTTTATGGCACTTATGTTATCACAAAAAATTGGGACACACCCTACATCAATACCAGAGTCCTTAAGTTGTTGCTTAATCCATAGCATTTGAGCACAACAAGAGACGGCAGCAACATATTCAGCTTCAGCAGTTGACAAAGCTACTGAATTTTGCTTCTTAGTGGACCATGTAATCAAACATGATCCAAGAAAGTATGCCATGCCAGTAGTGCTTTTCCTGTCCACCAAGTAACCTGCATAATCAGCATCTGAGTATCCCACCAAATTAAAGTTGCTATCTTTAGGGTACCACAATCCAAGATCAGTGGTTCCTTTCAGGTATCTAAGAATTCTTTTCACAGATTTTAAATGGGATTCTTTTGGTTTTGCTTGGAATCTAGCACACAGTCCTACACTAAACACAATATCAGGCCTTCTTGTTGTGAGATATAATAATGAACCAATCATTCCTCTATACAATTTTTGCTCAACATTTGATCATGCTTCATCCAAGTCTAATTTTATGGCAGTGGCAATAGGAGTGCTGATCTCTTTTGCTTCCTCCATGGAGAAACTTTTAAGAAGCTCATTAGCATACTTATGTTGGTGAATCATTGTCCTAGAAGCTGATTGCTTTATTTGCAAGCCCAAGAAATAATTCATCTCCCCCATCATGCTCATCTCAAATTCACTACTCATGAGTTTTGCAAATTCATGGGTCATACTTATATTTGTTGAGCCAAAAATAATATCATCCACATATATCTGCACAATCAACAAGTCCTTCCCATTTGATTTCAAGAAAAGAGTATTGTCAATTTTACCTCTGGTATGACCATGTTCCAACAGAAATTGTGACAACCTTTCATACCAAGATCTTGGAGCTTGTTTCAATCCATACAAGGCTTTGTCCAATATGTATACATAATCAGGAAATTCTTTGCTTTCAAAACCTGGAGGTTGTTTAACATACACCTCCTCCTTGAGAATGTCATTTAGGAATGCACTCCTCACATCCATCTGATAAAGGATAAACTCCATGTAGGCAGCAAAGGCAACAAGTAGTATTATAGCTTCAAGTCTAGCTACAGGTGCAAAAGTCTCATCGAAGTCAATTTCTTCTTCCTGATTGTATCCCTAGACCACCAATCTTGCCTTGTTTCTTATGAGTGTTCCATGCTCATCAACTTTGTTTCTGTAGACCCACTTAGTCCCAATTACTGATCTGTCTTTTGGAAGAGGAACTATGTTCCAGACTTTGCTTCTCTCAAACTGATTCAACTCTTCCTGCATAGCTATGATCCAATCAGAATTAAACAATGCTTCAATTACCTTTTTTGGTTTAATTTTTGATTGAAATGACTTGAAGGCACACATATTTCTCAATCCAGACCTTGTGGTAATCCCAGATGTAATATTAGTAAGTATATTCTCAATAGGATGTGATCCTTGATACTTGTATCCTTTTGGGATCAACCCTAGTGAGCTTTCAAGACTACTGCTGATGTTCTGAGTGGAGCTATTTTGAGGCTCAGTTCCCCCTGTCAATGTGACTTCAGCTTCAGTTCCCCCTATCAAGGTGTCTCCATGTTTGATAGCTCCAGTGGATGAACCAGGTGACAGTACCTGTTCCTCAGTGCCACTTCCTTCCTGCAGGTTAGTCTTAACACAGGATTCATCATAGATTACATGCATGCTTTCTTCAACACAGTTAGTTCGTTTATTTAAAACCCTATAAGCTTTATTATTAAGTGAGTATCCTAGAAAGATTCCCTCATCACTTTTAGCATCAAATTTTCTCAAATTATCCTTTCCATTATTGTGAATAAAACATTTACAACCAAAAGTTCTAAAGTGAGAAATATTTGGCTTTCTTCCTCTAAGTAATTCATAGGGAGTCTTATCTAACATAGGCCTGATCATGCATCTATTTATGATGTATGCAGCAGTACTCATTGTCTCAGCCCATAGGTTTTGAGCAATGTTAGCTGCAATCATCATTGTTCTAGCCATGTCTTCCAAGGTTCTATTTTTTCTTTTCACCACTCTATTTTGTTGTGGAGTTCTGGGAGCTGAGAAGTTATGATCTACACTATTAGCTGAACAAAATTCTAAGAACTTTACATTCTCAAATTCTGTACCATGGTTAGACCTTATGGAAACTAAGGAAGAGCCCAGTTTCTTTTCAATTTTCTTAATTAAGATTTCAAAAGCACCAAAGGCATCTTCCTTAGAGGCTAGAAACAATGTCCATGTGAATCTGGAATAATCATCAATAATAACAAAAACATACCTTTTTCCTTCTCTGCTTTGAACTCTCATGGGTCCACATAAATCCATATACACCAGGTCAAGACTCTTGATAGTGCTAACACGGTTATTTGACTTAAACGAATATCTTACCTGCTTCCCCCTTACACATGCCCTGCATAACTTTTCCCTTTAAAACTTCATTTTGGGTAATCCCAATACCATGTCTTTAGAAGAAAGTATGTTTAATTGTTTTAGACTTGCATGACCAATTCTTCTGTGCCAAAGGAGGGGATCATTTTCCATATCACTTAGACGGGTCATCTCAGATCCTGGTAATGCCATAATATCGGCTTTGTATATATTTATGTATCTCTTTGCAGTGAGTACCACTTCTTTGGTGTCCATCCTTTTTACTTTGACCCTTGCAGCAGTAAAAATAACTTTATTACCTTTGTCACACAACTGTGAAATACTCAGCAGGTTGTGCTTTAGTCCCTCAACAAGATAGACATCTTCCAATGCTTTTGATTCAGATGAGACAATCTTTCCTACTCCAGTAATGATTCCCTTTTTTCCATCACCAAACGAAACTCCTCCTCCATCTATTTTGGAGAGTGAAAGGAACTTTTTCTTATCACCAGTCATGTGTCTTGAGCAAGCACTATCTAAGTACTAGTGCTTTTTGCTTCCTTTCACTTTCTCCTACAAAAGAAATCAATGGTTAGACTTAGGAACCCAGACTAACTTGGGTCCTATTTTATGAGTGAAAGGATGAATCAAATTTATTTTAGTCCATGCGGGCAACATGCAGCTCAACCTGTTTCTCTGACCAGAACTGGAATTATTCCTTTTGGTCTGAGAAACTCTCTATGCCAGGTTTTGACTATTGTATCTGCTTTTTGCAACTACTGGGCATTCAGTAGTGGGATGTCCAAGGTTACCATAGATAAGCACAAATCTTGGGTTACATCAAAATTTTTGTGGAATCCCAATCCATCCGTTTCATTATACTTTCTTTCACCCAGCTTATGAACAATTCTTGAGGAATTTATCCACCTATTTGCCCTTTCAAGATCAAGTTTTAGTGTTGAAACTTCTTGATTCAGCTTGTTCATTTTTTCAGTTAAATCATAGCATTCTTGTTTGTATCTAATTACCTTAAGTTCAAAATTTTCTTGATCTTTACTCATGGGCCATTTTCCATTATTAGTTCAATTTAGTTTGAGGACTTCAGATTTAAGACCATTGTTTGAAATTTCTAGTTATGTAATCTGGTTCTTAAGTGAGCTGTTTTCTTTGTCAACAGTTCCTGTGTAAGCCTTCAAAGCAATGAGATCAAATTTTAGGCTTGCAAAACTGTTGAACAATTCATCCCTATCAGAGGTTAATTCTTGGAAATCATCAATCAGGGCACTCATTAGAGAAGCAAGTTTTGATTTTGAAAACAATTGCAGTTTTTCTTTAAGATCAAGTATACTTACCTCAGAATCATTTTCTTCTTCATCTAAGTCTGAATCTCCAAAATCCATAAATGCAGTTTCATCAACTTCATTTTCATCTGAATCCGATCCCCAAGGTACTATCATTGCATGTTGTTCTTTCATTTTTGCCTTTTCTTTTGATTCCTTCTCTTCTCTTTCCTTCTTCTATTCTATTTCCCAGTCTGATGATCAGTTTTTCCACACTTGTAACAACCATTTGGATTGTCATTGGATCGTCTCTTAACACCTGTTCCTTTCTTCTTCTTGAAGAATTTGCTGAAGTTTTTGGTTATGAAGGCAACTTGCTCCTTATCAAGCTCAATTTCTTCATAACTATCAGAAGCCTGCCAAGACTTTTTCAGGATGTGCTTGTTCTTTCGTTCCATCAACTTCCATCTCATAAGTTCTAAGGTTTCCAACTAACTCATCCAAGGTTATTCCAGTAAGATCTTTGATTGTTTCCCTGATTGTTGTTACCTTAACATTCCATTTTGACTTAGGTAA
This sequence comes from Capsicum pubescens, assembly GCA_030864215.1. Taxonomy (NCBI): domain Eukaryota; kingdom Viridiplantae; phylum Streptophyta; class Magnoliopsida; order Solanales; family Solanaceae; genus Capsicum; species Capsicum pubescens. Next base: position 295,537,228 of record CM061549.1, read on the forward strand.
TACTCTTAATACCTTCTCAACTTGTTCTTCCTCAGAAATTACTTTTCCCAGGGAAATAAGTTCATTGATTAAGGTTGTAAGCCTTGTCATCATCTCATGCAGGAATTCCTTCTCCTTCATCTTGAAAGCCTCATACTCAGTAAAAAAAAAGAGAAATTCTGAATTTTCTTACTTGAGAAGTGCCTTCATGAGCATTCACCAGTGCATCCCAGATCTGTTTAACAGTAGTGCAGGTTGATATCCTGTTATATTCAGCTGGTCCTAAGCCACAAACCAGGATATTTTTTGCCTTTACATTTTCTTCAAGGCCAACAAGTCATCAGGGGTAAACTCACTTCTCATCTTTTTTACTTGTTTTCCATCAACTAACTTCATTGGAATAGTAGGACCTTCAGTGATCTCCATCCTTGCTTTCCACCAGATAAAGTGAGTGCCATCAAAGAGTGGAGGTCTAGTAGTTGACTGTCCTTCACTGCGACCAGTAGGAGGTGCGGAATTCATCATGTTGATCTTTTCTTAGGTGCTAGCCTTATTTAAGAGAACCCGCTCTGATACCACTTGTTAAAGTATGAGCCCTACCTATTTCTCGATTCTAATGTTTGCCTATCTGTGGAACAGGTAAGTAAATGCAGTTCGCAGAAGAGAAAGATGAACACAGTATTTTTACGTGGAAAACACCCGGCTCAAGAAAGGTGTAAAAAACCACAACCTGTACCTCTACAGGATTTAATTTCAACTTCACTAAAAACTCTTGAGCCTCAACAATCAAACAATTACAAGTCTTCTTATAACTTAGGAATTAAAACTTCTAATTCCTATCACTACAAAAACACCAATCTCACCCAAGATAAGTGTTCCCAAATCTTCGAGTTCCCCAACTTGAAGACAAATACTTCTATCTAAGTTTATAGATCACTGAGTACAAGAACTATGACTCGTTACAATTAATAGAACCAACCTATTACAACTGATCTACGACTTAAGACGTATAGATTAGGTTCTTCTTCTTCAACTGGACGAACTTGATTGCTTGATTGTTGACTATCTCTTTTATGCACAGACTACTGTGATCTTTTTCCTTGTATTTATAGCAACCCTAATTGAAACCTTCAGTTGATCTCCTTTCCTTACTTGAATTGGATTGTCTTTTCCGTCTTTTAATTTCTGTCGTCTTTCCTTGTTTCCTAGTTTGAATTGGATTGCCTTGATGTCCTTCCTATCTTGACTTGGATTGCGTTCACTCTTTTGGATTTGAACTTGTTTCTTCTTTATCAGCTTGACTTGTAAATAGCTTTGCTCCAACATCCGGTCCGCCTTGTAGGATATTCATGCAAATCAATCGATAGTAGTAGATTCACTTGTGTGGAACATGTTGCATGGAATATGTTGTGGAACCTGTTTCATTCACTGTGTTCATCATCAAAACTTCAACTGGTTTTCCTAACAGTAGGTATTTTGTAGAATTAGTTAAAGTGCGTGTAAGTTATTCACTCAAGGATAACTTCTTTTTTTAATAATGGTGGTGCACATTAAGGGTGTAGTTTCTTGAAAATCAATTAATCGAACCGAACCAAATAATTCTAATATAATCTTATGAAAAGACAAGTGTAATTTTCTTTGGTCTTCCATAAAAGGTCATAATATGCCTTAAGCGTAATGAAGAATTCTATAGAGGTTTGATTCTAATAAATGAACTTCTTGATAGGAAACATTTTGATTCTATAGAGGTTTGAGTCTAATAAAAGAACACAACGATTATTAGTTATCATGATTTATTCATGCTTTCTTTTTTTAAAAAGTCAATTCAAATTCTAATAATTTGAATGTCGTTGCTTCCGGGATTGCCCGAATCGAATAACACCTCCATCATTGACGATGAAAATTATATTCAACATGAATTGTCGATTTATTCCACTAAAGAAGCAGTTTTTTCCTTAGTGGGCCTCGAACCAAATTATTCAAATCCATTTTTAGTAATATATTTTGAACTTGACATGAGTAAACAAGAAAAGAAAAAACTAAAGGATAAATGTATTGGTATCCATATATACATAATAATTAATAGGGTCTACGAATATATGACAAAGGGAATAATATTAATTAAACTTCAATCGTGAACACGTCTTTACTTGTGTCCCTTCAGCGAAAGTTTTAATGTTCAAGCATATAAGAATTCAAGAAAAGAATATATAACATTAAAATTATAGTAGCAATGCATACGTGACCTTTATGGAAGAATAGAAAAAATTACACTTGCCTTCTCATAAGATTATACTAGAACGATTTAGTTCTATCCGTTTATCCGATTTTCAATAAACAACACCCCTATTGTGCACCACAATTTTTGTTTTTCATCCGGTGACTGGTGCCCACATTGGAGCCCCGATTAATCCGGATCGCGCGTTGCAGGGCCCATTAAGATGGCAACGCTCCAACAGAGTTTTCTCCATACCCAGGATCGAACCCTCGACCTATGGTTAAGGGTGGAGCAGCCCTATCCACGGCACCACAACCCATGTTGGTCACTGAGTTTGAGTCTATGAGTTCATAATTTGTATTCATATGGAGTATTGTGTAATTTTATTGTCTGTGTAATTTTATTGTCATGATGTTTCGATTGTACTTTTTAATTTTCGAGAGAGCTAGTAACGAGAGACAAACTTAGCAATCATTTCACTTACCATCATCGACGGACGGAATTTTTCCTAATAAGGTCCAAAATATGAAGGGAAAAAAAACACATGAACAAGTCTTAGGAAGTAAAAATTCTTAAACTTCAAATTGTGAATTCACTATTATTTCTGCCCCTTCAAGGAATGTTTTATGTTGAAGCAAGTAAGAATTCAAGAAAAATATAACATGAAAATTAGTCGCATTATAGATTTATGTTATAGTTTTGATAGATTTAACGTTAAAATTCTTAGAGAATATAGTATATACTACCATAATAACTGTAACACCCCGTAAATTTTTTCGTACACTTATCGCGATTATATGGAGTCCTAAAGGCTTGCGTATGGTTAAATTAAGTTTATGGTGTTCGGAAGTCTCCCGTAAATAGTTGTATGTGTAGGTATTGGAATAAGCTTTCCAACGATATAAAGTTTGCCCAAAACAGAGGAGTATTTCATATAAGCGAGCACATTCGAAATTTCAAAACGGTGGCCGGGAAACCAGTGAACAGTAAATCTGCAGGAAAATTACTGCAGCTAGACAATTTTTTTTTGGATCAAATTTAGACGATCATAACTCCTTGTACAAAAAGAACTGTGTGAGGTGATATATATCGACGAAAATATCCGAGAGTCTTCTTTCTGATGAAATTGGTTTCATCCAAATCCAATGTCTGAGTAAGGAGATATACCCGTTTTACTACAGCCTATAAAAAAAAAACAGAATTTTGGGACAGATTTTTGGGTCAACTTTAAATGACCATAACTCCTTGTACAGAAATAAATGGGTGGTATACTTTATATGAAAATGAAATCCCTTTGAATTATCTTTACAATGAAATTGGTTTCACCCAAATCCGATACCGGAGCAAAGAGTTATGATCGATTTACTTCAGCCTGCCAAAACTGTCCACTGGGGACAGATTCGGATTTATTTAAATTTTTAGGGCAAAATGGTCATTTTCTATTACCTCTTGGACGAAAATTGGTCTTTATAAACATACACTTAGCCTCATATATATCATATATCATCCAATTATTAAGAGAAGGTGAAACCCTAACCTAATTTCAACTTCAAATATTTTGTGATTCAACCGTAGAAAATTCGAATTGGTTCCGTAGTTGTGTTCACCATCTCGAAAGCTTCGAGAAGCACCCCATGGTTATGTAAGGAGGATTCTAAATACAAGAGTTCATTGTTAAGGTATGAATATTGTTTATTCTTGATTCTTATCCATGAATAAGTATTGATAAGGGATTATGAGTATTGTCTTGATGTTGGAAGATAACTAGAAACATAGTAATGAATTGTTTTGTATAAATTGTTAGTAGTAAATTAAGGAAGTTGTTGTATTGGATTATGGAGGATGAATTGTGGTGATATATCATTATATTAGTGGTTATGTATGCCTAGTGATCATGTTGTTATTGGATGGTGATTAAGAGGGGAAATAAAGGCTAAGACTGATGTTGAGGGATATTGCATGAAAATGCATGATATGTGAATGTAATAAGAGTATAAGAGGATGTATGTAGCACTCTTATTGATGAGTTAAAGGATTACTTCCTAGACATTATTTGGTGAAGTTAATACCTAAATGGTAAGGTTTGGTTGCTAATACTAGTTTGCCACAAATGACTTATTGTAGATAAGTGTTCGAAGAGTACGGGAAGTCAAGTTGGACTTGTATTGAAGTTGTTATATCAAGGTATGTAATACATACTCTATGTAATCTTTGGCATGAATAATGACCCATGGCACTCTCAAGTAATCTTCCAACATTGTCCTACGACACATGACACATAATAACATCATATGATCTTCGACACTACCAATTGAACTTGTTTTCACTTTTAAGATGTCCGGCTAGTCAAAAAAATGTCCATATAGAATTGTTGACTCTGAAATGGTTTAATGAGGTATCCATGATTCTCTACTTCATTTTCATGATATTGATTACCTATTTACATGTTTTTCCTATTGAGGTATCATGGTTTCAAGTTCCATAAGGTGTGACCACAAAGTAACCAATCTCAAAGATTAATTGAATTAAGAAATGGAAAGTCTTTATTTTAAATTGTTGATATGATGTATTGTATTAGTACCACTGATCATTTGGCCATTGTATTATAAAGATTATGTATATATGCTATTCCAAGGGTGGTCCCTGATGTATTGTATTAGTACCACTGATAAGTTGGCCATTGTATGACATATGTTATGTATTGATAAGGAATACGGGAAGTAATGATATGAAAGTAATGTGCAGGTATCCCATCAGCTCTTTTAAGTGTGGTCTACTCATACTGTTTATTCACTGGTATCTAGGTTCTGTTGATCTTTTGTATCTCATCTTGATACTCACTGCCTTACATACTCAGTACATATTTCCGTACTGACGTCCCTCGCGGGGGGGCCTGTATTCATGCCTGCAGGAACAGGTACTTCAGGCCGTACACCTCCGCAGTAAGAGCCAGGACATTCAGTTGATAGTGGTGAGCTCCAGTTGTTTCGGGGCATCCCAAGTCGTTTCTATATGTATTTTTAGTATTTGTATAAAAGTCTTTTGTGGGCGGGAGTTTGTCCCGACCCTAACTCAGTTGTGTATCTATGTAGAGGCTTTTGTAGACATATTGTACAGCCATAGGAGTGTTTGGTTGATAGACGTGATGGCTCTGACGGCCAATTACTGTTTATATAGATATGCGTGTCTGCTGGGCTGATACAAGTACTGTTTTCTTGTATTTATAATGAAGTGCTTCCCAAATTTCTAATTTTCATAAGTAATGTAAATGTGAAAGTATAGGTTATGAACGGGTTCTCCCGGGCCTCCTCGGCTACGGGTGCCAGTCCGCTCCAATGGGATTTGGGGCATGACAGAAGTGGTATCAGAGATGTTCGTCCTAGTGAGTCTACAAAGCCGTGTCTACGTAGAATCTCGTTTATCGGTGTGTTGTGCACCACATCTATAAACAGGAGGCTATTGGACATTTAGGGATTGTTTCCATTCTCCATTTCTTAGATCGTGCAATAGAGCCCATATTAGAGATAAAGTCATAATCGATCGCTTAATCCAATTTTTTTATTTTATTTGTTATAGTAACGATGCCGGTTACAAGGAGAAAGAATAAGAACACCCGAATTATTAGCCAACCCATTTGAAGTATCAACGCCTGTGGGGGAATCTCTTATAGCTAGGAATGTTTATCGAAATTGTGTTGTGAATATTTGTGGTCGTGATACGATGGCCGATCTTGTTGAGTTAGAAATGGTAGATTTTGATGTTATTATGGGCATGGATTGGTTAGCGTCTTGTTTTTCTACAGTAGATTGCCGTTCTAAGAAGGTATATTTCCATTTCCCAAATGAGGCAGTCCTTGAATGGAAGGGTAATGTTGGCGCGCCGAGAGGTAGATTTATTTCTTACTTTAAGGCAAGAAAAATGATTTCCAAGGGGTACATATACCATTTGGTTAGAGAAAGGAATACAGAGGCAGAGCCGCCAACTTTTCAGACCGTTTCGGTTGTGAATGAATTTCCTGATGTATTTCCTGAAGAACTACCAGGTTTACCTCCTGAACGAGAAGTGGAGTTTGGTATTGATATGTTGCCAGACACACAGCGAATCTCAATTCCTTCTTATAGAATGGCACCAGTAGAGTTGCGAGAATTGAAAGAGCAACTGAAAGACTTGCTAGAGAAGGGATTCATCAGGCCTAGTATGTCCCCTTGGGGAGCACCAGTATTGTTTGTGCGTAAGAAAGATGGTTCACTGAGGATGTGTATTGACTATCGGCAATTGAATAAGGTGACTATTAAGAATAAATACCCTCTTCCCTGAATTGATGATTTATTTGACCAGTTGCAGGGTGCCCAGTGTTTTTCCAAGATTGACTTGAGATCAGGCTATCATCAAGTGAGAGTCAAGGATAAAGATATACCCAAGACAGCTTTCCGAACACGGTATGGTCATTATGAACTCCTGGTTATGTCATTCGGGCTGACAAATGCACCCGCAGTTTTTATGGATCTGATGAATAGGTTGTTTAAGCCGTTTCTAGATGTGTTCGTGATAGTTTTCATAGATGATATTCTGGTCTACTCTAGATCAGAAGAGGATCATGTTAATCACTTAAGGCAGGCGTTGCAGATTCTTCGTGATCGTAAGTTGTATGCGAAGTTTTCTAAATGTGAGTTTTGGCTCAAGTCAGTGGCATTTTTGGGCCATATTGTATCCAGTGAAGGCATAAAAGTTGACACTCAGAAGATTGAGGCTGTGAAGAATTGGCCAAAACCCACGACGCTTATGGAGATTCGTAGTTTCCTCGGGTTGGCAGGTTATTATAGAAGGTTTGTTGAAGGTTTTTCTTCTATTTATGCACCCTTGACTAAGTTGACGCATAAAGCCTCCAAGTTTCAATGGAATGATGCCTGTGAAAAGAGTTTCCAAGATCTGAAGAGCAAGTTGACTTCTACACCGGTATTGGTACTTCCTGAAGGCACAGAAGGGTATGCAGTGTACTGTGATGCTTCGAGAATTGGCTTAGGATGCGTATTAATACAACATGGTAGAGTAATAGCCTATGGCTCTAGACAGTTGCGACCACATGAGAGGAATTATCCCACGCATGATCTTGAGCTAGCGGAAGTTGTATTTGCTTTGAAGATATGGCGCCACTACTTATATGGGGTTCATGTTGACATATATACCGATCATAAGAGCCTGCAATATATCTTCAGTCAGAAAGATCTAAACTTGAGGCAGCGGAGATGGCTTGAATTGTTGAAAGATTATGATGTTGATATCTTGTATCATCCAGGTAAAGCGAATGTGGTAGCGGATGCACTGAGTCGTAAGTCTAAAATGGCATCTATAGAAAAGCAGGGGATGATTAAGGATCTTCACCAACTAGCTAATTTGGGAGTTCGACTTCTCGAAACTCCAGATGAAGAGGTTATTGTACGTAATACAGCGGAATCTTCATTGATAGCTGAAGTAAAAGAGAAGCAGTATGCAGATCCAATTTTATTGCAGCTTAAGGAGGATGTGCAGAGTGGCACGACAAAGGCATTTGAGCTTACGCGAGAAGGAGTGCTTCAGTGTCAGAATCGTTTATGTGTATCTGATGTAGTTGAGCTAAGAAAGAGAATTATGACAGAAGCACACTGTTCAAGGTATTCCATCCATCCAGGGTCGACTAAGATGTATCAAGATTAGAAAGCAATATATTGGTGGAATGACATGAAGAAGAATATTGCCGAATTTGTAGCTGAATGTCCGAATTGTCAAAGAGTCAAAGTAGAACACCAGAAACCCGGTGGTTACATGCAATGTATAGATCTTCCAGTCTGGAAGTGGGACAAGATCAATATAGATTTCATCACGGGTTTGCCTCGTACATTTCGGAAGTTTGATTCCATATGGGTGATCATTGATAGGCTTACCAAATCCGCGCACTTCTTACTAGTTAAGACAACTTATACGGCGGAAGTGTATGCGAAGTTGTATATTAAGGAGATCGTTCGGTTACATGGAGTTCCAATTTCCATTATATCCGATCGAGGAGCCCAATTTACCGCGAATTTCTGGAAGTCTTTTCAAAGGAGTTTGGGGACACAAGTAAATCTAAGTACGTCTTTTCATCCTCAAACGGACGGATAAGCGGAATGTACCATCCAGACACTTGAATATATGCTACGAGCATGTGTATTAGATTTCAAAGGCAACTGGGATGATCACCTACCTCTTATCGAGTTTTCCTACAATAATAACTATCATTCAAGTATCAAAATGGCACCATATGAAGCATTGTATGGAAGAAAGTGTAGATCGCCAATAGGATGGTTTGAAGCAGGTGATGCGGTCTCGTTTTGATCGGATCTTGTTTATCAAGCAATGGAGAAGGTTAAAGTGATCCAACAACGGCTTGAAACAGCTCAAAGTCGACACAAATCTTATGCGGATGTTAGAAGAAGAGGACTTGAGTTTTCTATCGAAGATTGGGTATTCTTGAAAGTATCACCAATGAAAGGAGTGATGAGGTTTGGCAAGAAATGAAAGTTAAGTCCACGATACATAGGTCCGTACAAGATCATTCAAAGATTTGGACAAGTTGCTTATGAGTTAGTGCTACCTCAAGAGCTCTCAGCAGTTCATCCCATATTTCATGTTTCGATGCTTCGCAAGTACATCGGAGATCCATCGCACATTACTACTACGAAAGATGTACAAGTTACAGAAGATCTCACTTTTGAAGAAATGCCTATTGCTATTCTTGATCGCCAAATTAAAAAGATAAGGAATAAAGAGATAGCATCGGTAAAAGTACTTTGGAGGAATCAACAAGTTGAGGAGATCACATGGGAAGCCGAGGAAGCGATGAAGATTAAGTACCCTTACCTATTCAACGATGAGGAGGAAGTTCATGAGACGGAAGAAGAACAATAACAAGTAAGTGTTTATTTTTATGCAAGTATGTTATGATGATGAATATGTTAATTGTAAGCTTGGACATGTCTTAATTGAGTAACTATGCTAACATTCGAGGACGAATTTTCTTAAGGGGGGGAGAATGTAACACCCCGTAAATTTTTTCGTACACTTATCGCGATTATATGGAGTCCTAAAGGCTTGCGTATGGGTTAAATTAAGTTTATGGTGTTCGGAAGTATCCCGTCAATAGTTTTATGTGTAGTTATTGGAATAAGCTTTCCAACGATATAAAGTTTGCCCAAAACAGAGGAGTATTTCATATAAGCGAGCACATTCGAAATTTCAAAACGGTGGCCGGGAAGACTGTGAACAGTAAATCTGCAGGAAAATTACTGCAGCTAGGCAATTTTTTTTTGGATCAACTTTAGACGATCATAACTCCTTGTACAAAAAGAACTGTAAGATCTGCTACATATCGACGAAAATATCCGAGAGTCTTCTTTCTGATGAAATTGGTTTCATCCAAATCCAATGTCTGAGTAAGGAGATATACCCGTTTTACTACAGCCTATAAAAAAAAACAGAATTTTGGGACAGATTTTTGGGTCAACTTTAAATGACCATAACTCCTTGTAAAGGAAGAACTGGGTGTTATACAATATATGAAAATGAAATACCTTTGAATTATCTTTCGAATGAAATTGGTTTCACCCAAATACGATACCGGAGCAAAGAGTTATGATCGATTTACTTCAGCCTGTCAAAACTGTCCACTGGGGACAGATTCGGATTTATTTAAATTTTTAGGGCAAAATAGTCATTTACTATTACCTCATGGACGAAAAATGGTCTCTATAAACATACACTTAGCCTCATATATATCATATATCATCCGATTATTAAGAGAAGGTGAAACTCTATCCTAATTTCAACTTCAAATATTTTGTGATTCAACCGTAGAAAATTCGAATTGGTTCCGTAGTTGTGTTCACCATCTCGAAAGCTTCGAGAAGCACCCCATGGTTATGTAAGGAGGATTCTAAATACAATAGTTCATTGTTAAGGTATGAATATTGTTTATTCTTGATTCTTATCCATGAATAAGTATCGATAAAGGATTATGAGTATTGTCTTGATGTTGGAAGATAACTAGAAATATAGTTATGAATTGTTTTGTATAAATTGTTAGTAGTAAATTATGGAAGTTGTTGTATTGGATTATGGAGGATGAATTGTGGTGATATATCATTATATTAGTGGTTATGTATGCCTAGTGATCATGTTGGTATTGGATGGTGATTAAGAGGGGAAATAAAGGCTAAGAGTGTTGAGGGATATTGCATGAAAATGCATGATATGTGAATGTAATAAGAGTATAAGAGGATGTATGTAGCACTCTTATTGATGAGTTAAAGGATTACTTCCTAGACATTATTTGGTGAAGTTAATACCTAAATGGTAAGGTTTGGTTGCTAATACTAGTTTGCCACAAATGAATTATTGTAGATAAGTGTTCGAAGAGTACGGGAAGTCAAGTTGGACTTGTATTGAAGTGGTTATATCAAGGTATGTAAGACATACTCTATCTAATCATCGGCATGAATAATGACCCATGGCACTCTCAAGTAAGCTTCCAACATTGTCCTACGACACATGACACATAATAACATCATATGATCTTCGACACTACCAATTGAACTTGTTTTCACTTTTAAGATGTCCGGCTAGTCAAAAAAATGTCCATATACTATTGTTGACTCCGAAATGGTTTAATGAGGTATCCATGATTCTCTACTTCATTTTCATGATATTGATTACCTATTTACATGTTTTTCCTATTGAGGTATCATGGTTTCAAGTTCCATAAGGTGTGACCACAAAGTAACCAATCTCAAAGATTAATTGAAGTAAGAAATGGAATGTCTTTATTTTAAATTGTTGATATGATGTATTGTATTAGTACCACTGATCAGTTGGCCATTGTATTATAAAGATTATGTATATATGCTATTCCAGGCGTGGTCCCTGATGTATTGTATTAGTACCACTGATCAGTTGGCCATTGTATGACATATGTTATGTATTGATAAGGAATACGGGAAGTAATGATATGAAAGTAATGTGCAGGTATCCCATCAGCTCTTTTAAGTGTGGTCTACTCATACTGTTTATTCACTGGTATCTGGGTTCTGTTGATCTTTTGTATCTCATCTTGATACTCACTGCCTTACATACTCAGTACATATTTTCGTACTGACGTCCTTCGCGGGGGACCTGTATTCATGCCTGCAGGAACAGGTACTTCAGGTCGTACACCTCCGCAGTAAGAGCCAGGACATTCTGTTGATAATGGTGAGCTCCAGTTGTTTCGGGGCATCCCAAGTCGTTTCTATATGTATTTTTGGTATTTGTATAAAAGTCTTTTGTGGGCGGGAGTTTGTCCCGACCCTAACTCAGTTGTGTATCTATGTATATGCTTTTGTAGGCATATTGTACAGCCATAGGAGTGTTTGGTTGATAGACGTGATGGCTCTGACGGCCAATTATTGTTTATATAGATATGTGTGTCTGTTGGGCTGATACAGGTACTGTTTTCTTCTATTTACAACGAAGTGCTGCCCAAATTTCTAATTTTCATAAGTAATGTAAATGTGAAAGTATAGGTTATGAACGGGTTCTCCCGGGCCTCCTCGGCTACGGGTGCCAGTCTGCTCCAATGGGATTTGGGGCGTGACAATAACCACAAGGGTTGGTGTGGTGGTTCAGCACCTCACCCCTTAAGCAAGAAGTTGGGGGTTCGATCCCCACCTATGGTGAATGGAGAAAACTCTGCGGCCAGTTCCCTACCGCTTTGTGCGCTGACCATGGAACGGAGGATTAGTCTCAACTCAGTCTCCTCATATATAGTTGAGTCTATGAGCTCTTAATTTTAATGCATATGTAGTACTGTGTACGTACTTTCTCGTCATTGTGTTTTTTATTTGAATTTTTGTGTTAACTGATTTCCAACAACACGAGCTCTAGCAAGTGTATGTATCATGCAGCCAAGCAGCAAGTTGTGCTAAGTGAACATTAGAACAATAACAATATACCCAATGTAAATTCATTTAATCCCGCTAGCGGGTTCTGGAAAGGGTGGTGTGTTTACAGTCTTAAGCCTACCTTGAAAAGGTAGAAAAGTTATTTCCGATAGATCCCGGGCTCAAGTAAATCACATAGCAAAGTGGACAAATTATCTTCTTCAATGCATGCATCTTAAAGCAGTGTAGAAAATCCAAGTGAAGGAAATAAGGACAAGAACCTCAACATTGTTCTTAGGTGGCAAAAGATAACAAAAAGGCCACCAACTGCAACAGAAGCTGAGTCTTGGCAAATCTTGTGACTTTGAAGCTCATTCAAACAAGAATATTTTTTTCGCGTAATCGTGGTGTTAAGGCCAGCTTGTAAGCACTCGTCTAATTCTACAAGGTACATGCAATCTCACACAAGGACGTAACTCTATCCATTGAGTCTTTGGCTGATCATTTATGACAATTAATCATTAAGTAGAGAAGCAAATGCTGCAGCAGTGAAACAGAAAGGATAGCAGACAAAAAAGGTAAACAACAAAGTTACTACTTTGAAGTCCACAGTATTCAACAGAAAGTGAACAATGTTGACTTGAAAAAATCGCAGAACCTATCATTGGTTTCAAGTCCTTTTCAACATAGTTTAATGGAAGCGATGATAAGCTATCACACAACATATCCAGTTCCACACATAACCGATTTACGAAGGATGGAATGTACGGAAACCTTATCCTACCTGTAACACCCCGTAAATTTTTTCGTACACTTATCGCGATTATATGGAGTCCTAAAGACTTGCGTATGGGTTAAATTAAGTTTATGGTGTTCGTAAGTATCCCGTCGATAGTTGTATGTGTAGGTATTGGAATAAGCTTTCCAACGATATAAAGTTTGCCCAAAACAGAGGAGTATTTCATATAAGCGAGCACATTCGAAATTTCAAAACGGTGGCCGGGAAGCCTGTGAACAGTGATTCTGCAGGAAAATTTCTGCAGCTAGGCACTCCAACTTGAGACGATCATAACTCCTTGTACAAAAATAACTGTGTGAGCTTCTATATATAGACGAAAATCTCCGAGAGTCTTCTTTCTAATGCAATTGGTTTCATCCAAATCCAACATCGGAGTAAGGAGTTATACTCGTTTTACTTCAGCCTCTCAAAACAGTTTTTAAGGGTAAACTTCAAACGATCATAACTCCTTGTACAGGACGAACTGGGTGGCCTACTTTATATGAAATGAAATCACTTTGAGTTATCTATCAAACGATACCAATTTCACCTAAATCCGATATCGGAGAAAAGAGTTATGGTCGATTTACTTCAGCCTGTCAAAACTGTCCACTGGGGACAGATTCGGGATTTATTTCAATTTTTAGGGCACAATGGTCATTTTCTATTACCTTTGGACGAAAATTGGTCTTAAAAACCTGCACTTAGCCTCAATTTTATCAGATTTTATCCAAATTTTAGGAAAGGTGAAAACCCTAGCCAATTTCAACCTCAAATATTTTGTGATTCAACCGTAGAAAATTCAAATTGGTTCCGTAGTTGTGTTCACCATCTCGGAAGCTTCAAGAAGCACCCCATGGTTATGTAAGGAGGATCCTAGATACAAGAGTTCATTGCTAAGGTATGAATATTGTTTATTCTTGATTCTTATCCATGAACAAGTATTGATAAAGGATTATGAGTATTGTCTTGATGTTGGAAGATAACTAGAAACATAGTTATGAATTGTTGTGTATAAATTGTTAGTAGTAAATTATGGAAGTTGCTGTGTTGGATTATGGAGGATGAATTGTGGTGATATATCATTATATTAGTGGTTATGTATGCCTAGTGATCATGTTGCTATTGGATGGTGATTAAGAAGGGAAATAAAGGCTAAGAGTGATGTTGAGGGATATTTCATGAAAATGCAGGATAGGTGAATGTAATAAGAGTATAAGAGGATGTATGTAGTACTCTTATTGATGAGCTAAAGGATTACTTCCTAGACATTATTTGGTGAAGTTAATACCTAAATGGTAAGGTTTGGTTGCTAATACTAGTTTGCCACAAATGACTTATTGTAGATAAGTGTTCGAAGAGTACGGGAAGTCACTTGTATTGAAGTGGTTATATCAAGGTATGTAAGACATACTCTATCTATTCTTTGGCATGAATAATGACCCATGGCACTCTCAAGTAAGCTTCCAACATTGTCCTACGACACATGACACATAATAACATCATATGATCTTCGACACTACCAATTGAACTTGTTTTCACTTTTAAGATGTCCGGCTAGTCAAAAAAATGTCCACATACTATTGTTGACTCCGAAATGGTTTAATGAGGTATCCATGATTCTCTACTTCATCTTCATGATATTGATTACCTATTTACATGTTTTTCCTATTGAGGTATCATGGTTTCAAGTTCCATAAAGTGTGACCACAAAGTAACCAATCTCAAAGATTAATTGAATTAAGAAATGGAATGTCTGTATTTTAAATTGATGATATGATGTATTGTATTAGTACCACTGATCAGTAGGCCATTGTATTATAAAGATTATGTATATATGCTATTCCAGGGGTGGTCCCTGATGTATTGTAATAGTACCACTGATCAGTTGGCCATTATATGACATATGTTATGTATTGACAAGGATTACGGGAAGTAATGATATGAAAGTAATGTGCAGGTATCCCATCAGTTCTTTTAAGTGTGGCCTACTCATACTGTTTATTCACTGGTATCTGGTTTCTGTTGATCTTTTGTATCTCATCTTGATACTCACTGCCTTACATACTCAGTACATATTTCCGTACTGACGTCCCTCACGGGGGACCTGCATTCATGCCTGCAGGAACAGGTACTTCAGGTCGTACACCTCCGCAGTAAGAGCCAGGACATTCTGTTGTTAGTGGTGAGCTCCAGTTGTTTTGGGGCATCCCAAGTCGTCTCTATATGTACTTTTGTTATTTGCATAAAAGTCTTTTGTGGGCGGGAGTTTGTCCCGACCCCAACTCAGTTGTGTATCTATGTAGAGGCTTTTGTAGACATATTGTACAACCATAGGAGTGTTTGGTTGATAGACGTGATGGCTCTGACGGCCAATTACTGTTCATATATATATTTATGCGTGTCTGCTGGGCTGATACAGGTACTGTTTTCTTCTATTTACAACGAAGTGCTGCCCAAATTTCTAATTTTCATAAGTAATGTGAATGTGAAAGTATAAGTTATGAACGGGTTCTCCCAGGCCTCCTCGGCTACGGGTGCCAGTCTGCTCCAATGGGATTTGGGGTATGACAGAAGTGGTATCAGAGAAGTTCGTCCTAGTGAGTCTACAAAGCCGTGTCTACGTAGAATCTCGTTTATCGGTGTGTTGTGCACCACATCTATAAACAGGAGGCTATTGGACATTTAGGGATTGTTTCCACTCTTCATTTCTTAGATCGTGCAATAGATCCCATATTAGAGATAAAGTCATAATCAATAGCTTAATCCAATTGTTTCTTTTTTATTTATTATAGTGACGATGCCGGTTACAAGGAGAAAGAATATGTGGAAGCGAGTAGATGCAGTGGCCGGAGAAGGTACTAGTAAGTCACCACCGGCACAAGCTGAGCAAAGTGAGTCTCAAGCTGAGCATATATCAGGCGCTTCTTCTCCTCCGGAAGGGCCGTCTATTAATGCTGTTGATCGAGATTTGAGGGATGCAGTACAACTTCTGACGCGTATAGTTGCCGGTCAAGTTCAAGGGAAAGCTATTCCTACCACGGGTTCTAGTGGTATGGATAGAGCAGCTAGCCTTCGGACTCAAGATTTTCTGAAATTGGATCCTCCTACTTTTACCGGATCAGATATTAATGAAGACCCGCAGGACTTTGTCGATCAGACCCAAAGGGCTCTAGATGTTATGCATGTATCCGGTAAAGAGATGGTTGAGGTAGCAGCATATAGACTGAAAGGAGAGGCTATATTGTGGTACGAGGATTGGAAACGATCTAGGGGTATTGATGCACCTCCAACTACGTGGGGAGAGTTCAAAAATGCATTTATTGATCATTATCTTCCATTTGAGACTCGTCAGGCCCGTGCAGATCAATTCTTAAATGTTCGTCAGGGTAATATGAGTGTAAGAGAGTATAGTCTTCGATTTAACTCCTTGTCTCGATATGCTTCTAATGTGGTAGCTACTATGGACGACAGAGTTCATCACTATGTGAATAGATTGGAACCATACTTGGTTAGAGATTGTACCATTGCTGCTTTGAACAAGGACATGGATATAGCGAGGATACAAGCTTTCGCTCAGAAGATGGAAGATCAGAGGCAAAGAAGAAGAACCCAGGAATCAGAAAAAGGATATTCTAAGCGGCCCAGAGCTATAGGGCAGTTTGTGGCATCTCAGGGAGGTTTTAGGCCTTCGTTCTCTCATAGATTGCCTAGCCCGTTATCTTATTATCCTGCAATTAGTGCTCCACCGCAATTTCAAAGGTTCAGAGGTAATCAGTTTGGGCAAAGTAGTGAAAATCAGAGTTCGCGAACAGTGGGGTATCAAGGGCAAGGGAGTATGAGTCAATTGAGACCTCCACGACACCCGTGCCCCATTTGTAGAAAATTTCACTTTGGCGAATGTCGTCTTGGGACAAACAATTGCTTTTGGTGTGGTAAGTCGGGGCATATGGCTAGAGATTGCCCACGCAGGACCACAGGTAGTATAACACGACCTACCGGATCAGCTGTTGCGTCATCTTCGGTGCCTCCTTTGAGTAGGGGTGCACAACCTATGGGTCACGGTAGAGGTGATAGAGGAGCAACTAGTGCTAGCGGAGCTCAGAACCGTGTGTATGCCCTAGCAGATCGGCAGAATTTAGAGGCTTCTCCAGACGTGGTTACAGGTACGTTGTCCATCTTTGCATTTGATGTGTATGCCTTAATTGATCCTGGTTCTACATTATCGTATGCTACTCCTTTGGTTGCGGGAAGGTTCGGAAGAACACCCGAATTATTAGCCAAGCCATTTGAGGTATCAACGCCAGTGGGGGAATCTCTTATAGCTAGGAATATTTATCGAAATTGTGTTGTAAATATTTGTGGTCGTGATACGATGGCCGATCTTGTTGAGTTAGAAATGGCAGATTTTGATGTTATTATGGGCATGGATTTGTTAGCGTCTTGTTATGCTACAGTAGATTGTCGTTCTAAGAAGGTATATTTCCATTTCCCAAATGAGGCAGTCCTTGAATGGAAGGGTAATGTTGGCACGCCGAGAGGTAGATTTATTTCTTACTTTATGGCAAGAAAAATGATTTCCAAAGGGTACATATACCATCTGGTTAGAGTAAGGGATACAGAGGCAGAGCCGCCAACTTTTCAGACCATTCCGGTTGTGAATGAATTTCCTGATGTATTTCCTGAAGAACTACCAGGTTTACCTCCTGAACGAGAAGTGGAGTTTGGTATTGATTTGTTGCCAGACACACAGCCAATCTCAATTCCTCCTTATAGAATGGCACCAGCAGAGTTGCGAGAATTGAAAGAGCAACTGAAAGACTTGCTAGAGAAGGGATTTATCAGGCCTAGTATGTCCCCTTGGGGAGCACCAGTATTGTTTGTGAGTAAGAAAGATGGTTCGCTGAGGATGTGTATTGACTATCGGCAATTGAATAAGGTGACTATCAAGAATAAATACCCCCTTCCCCGAATTGATGATTTATTTGACCAGTTGCAGGGTGCCCAGTGTTTTTCCAAGATTGACTTGAGATCAGGCTATCATCAAGTGAGAGTCAAGGATAAAGATATACCCAAGACAGCTTTTCGAACATGGTATGGTCATTATGAATTCCTGGTTATGTCATTCGGACTGACAAATGCACCCGCAGTTTTTATGGATCTGATGAATAGGCTGTTTAAGCCGTTTCTAGATGTGTTCGTGATAGTTTTCATAGATGATATTTTGGTCTACTCTAGATCAGAAGAGGACCATGTTAATCACTTAAGGCAGGCGTTGCAGATTCTTCGTGATCGTAAGCTGTATGCGAAGTTTTCTAAATGTGAGTTTTGGCTCAAGTCAGTGGCATTTTTGGGCCATATTGTATCCAGTGAAGGCATAAAAGTTGACACTCAGAAGATTGAGGCTGTGAAGAATTGGCCAAGACCCACGATGCCTACGGAGATTCGTAGTTTCCTCGGGTTGGCAGGTTATTATAGAAGGTTTGTTGAAGGTTTTTCTTCTATTTCTGCACCTTTGACTAAGTTGACACATAAAGCCTCCAAGTTTCAATGGAATGATGCCTGTGAAAAGAGTTTCCAGGATCTGAAGAGCAAGTTGACTTCTACACCGGTATTGGTACTTCCTGAAGGCACAAAAGGGTATGCGGTGTACTGTGATGCTTCGAGAATTGGCTTAGGATGCGTACTAATGCAACATGGTAGAGTAATAGCCTATGGCTCTAGACAGTTGCGACCTCATGAGAGGAATTATCCCACGCATGATCTTGAGCTAGCTGAAGTTGTATTTGCTTTGAAGATATGGCGCCACTACTTATATGGGGTTCATGTTGACATATATACCGATCATAAGAGCCTGTAATATATCTTCAGTCAGAAAGATCTAAACTTGAGGCAGCGGAGATGGCTTGAATTGTTGAAAGATTATGATGTTGATATCTTGTATCATCCAGGGAAAACGAATGTGGTAGCGGATGCACTGAGTCGTAAGTCTAAAATGGCATCTATAGAAAAGCAGGGGATGATTAAGGATCTTCACCAACTAGCTAATTTGGGAGTTCGACTTCTCGAAACTCCAGATGAAGAGGTTATTGTACGTAATGCAGCGGAATCTTCATTGATAGCTGAAGTGAAAGAGAAGTCGTATGCAGATCCAATTTTATTGCAGCTTAAGGAGGATGTGCAGAGTGGCACGACAAAGGCATTTGAGCTTACGCGAGAAGGAGTGCTTCAGTGTCAGAATCGTTTATGTGTACCTGATGTAGTTGAGCTAAGAAAGAGAATTATGACAGAAGCACACTGTTCAAGGTATTCCATCCATCCAGGGTCGACTAAGATGTATCAAGATTTGAAAGCAATATATTGGTGGAATGACATGAAGAAGAATATTGCCGAATTTGTAGCTGAATGTCTGAATTGTCAAAGAGTCAAAGTAGAACACCAGAAACCCGGTGGTTACATGCAATGTATAGATCTTCCATTCTGGAAGTGGGACAAGATCAATATGGATTTCATCACGGGTTTGCCTCGTACATATCGGAAGTTTGATTCCATATGGGTGATCATTGATAGGCTTACCAAATCTGCGCACTTCTTACCAGTTAAGACAACTTATACGGCGGAAGAGTATGCGAAGTTGTATATTAAGGAGATCGTTCGGTTACATGGAGTTCCAATTTCCATTATATCCGATCGAGGAGCCCAATTTACCGCGAATTTCTGGAAGTCTTTTCAAAGGAGTTTGGGGACACAAGTAAATCTAAGTACGGCTTTTCATCCTCAAACGGACGGACAAGCGGAACGTACCATCCAGACACTTGAAGATATGCTACGAGCATGTGTATTAGATTTCAAAGGCAACTGGGATGATCACCTACCTCTTATCGAGTTTGCCTACAATAATAGCTATCATTCAAGTATCAAAATGGCACCATATGAAGCATTGTACGGAAGAAAGTGTAGATCGCCAATAGGATGGTTTGAAGCAGGTGATGCGGTCTTATTTGGACCGGATCTTGTTTATCAAGCAATGGAGAAGGTTAAAGTGATCCAACAACGGCTTGCAACAGCTCAAAGTCGACACAAATCTTATGCGGATGTTAGAAGAAGAGGACTTGAGTTTTCTACCGACGATTGGGTATTCTTGAAAGTATCACCAATGAAAGGAGTGATGAGGTTTGGCAAGAAAGGAAAGTTAAGTCCACGATACATAGGTCCGTATAAGATCATTCAAAGATTTGGACAAGTTGCTTATGAGTTAGAGCTACCTCAAGAGCTCTCAGCAGTTCATCCCGTATTTCATGTTTCGATGCTTCGCAAGTACATCGGAGATCCATCGCACATCACTACTACGGAAGATGTACAAATTACAAAAGATCTCACTTTTGAAGAAATGCCTATTGCTATTCTTGATCGCCAAATTAAAAAGATAAGGAATAAAGAGATAGCATCGGTAAAAGTACTTTGGAGGAATCAACAAGTTGAGGAGATCACATGGGAAGCCGAGGAAGCGATGAAGATTAAGTACCCTTACCTATTCAACGATGAGGAGGAAGTTCATGAGACGGAAGAAGAACAATAACAAGTAAGTGTTTGTTTTTATGCAAGGATGTTATGATGATGAATATGTTAATTGTAAGCTTGGACATGTCTTAATTGAGTAACTATGCTAACATTCGAGGACGAATGTTCTTAAGGGGGGGATAATGTAACACCCCGTAAATTTTTTCGTACACTTATCGCGATTATATGGAGTCCTAAAGACTTGCGTATGGGTTAAATTAAGTTTATGGTGTTCGTAAGTATCCCGTCGATAGTTGTATGTGTAGGTATTGGAATAAGCTTTCCAACGATATAAAGTTTGCCCAAAACAGAGGAGTATTTCATATAAGCGAGCACATTCGAAATTTCAAAACGGTGGCCGGGAAGCCTGTGAACAGTGATTCTGCAGGAAAATTTCTGCAGCTAGGCACTCCAACTTGTGACGATCATAACTCCTTGTACAAAAAGAACTGTGTGAGCTTCTATATATAGACGAAAATCTCCGAGAGTCTTCTTTCTAATGCAATTGGTTTCATCCAAATCCAACATCGGAGTAAGGAGTTATACTCGTTTTACTTCAGCCTCTCAAAACAGTTTTTAAGGGTAAACTTCAAACGATCATAACTCCTTGTACAGGACGAACTGGATGGCCTACTTTATATGAAATGAAATACATTTGAGTTATCTATCCAACGATACCAATTTCACCCAAATCCGATATCGGAGAAAAGAGTTATGGTCGATTTACTTCAGCCTGTCAAAACTGTCCACTGGGGATAGATTCGGGATTTATTTCAATTTTTAGGGCACAATGGTCATTTTCTATTACCTTTGGACGAAAATTGGTCTTAAAAACCTGCACTTAGCCTCAATTTTATCAGATTTTATCCAAATTTTAGGAAAGGTGAAAACCCTAGCCAATTTCAACCTCAAATATTTTGTGATTCAACCGTAGAAAATTCAAATTGGTTCCGTAGTTGTGTTCACCATCTCGGAAGCTTCAAGAAGCACCCCATGGTTATGTAAGGAGGATCCTAGATACAAGAGTTCATTGCTAAGGTATGAATATTGTTTATTCTTGATTCTTATCCATGAACAAGTATTGATAAAGGATTATGAGTATTGTCTTGATGTTGGAAGATAACTAGAAACATAGTTATGAATTGTTGTGTATAAATTGTTAGTAGTAAATTATGGAAGTTGCTGTGTTGGATTATGGAGGATGAATTGTGGTGATATATCATTATATTAGTGGTTATGTATGCCTAGTGATCATGTTGCTATTGGATGGTGATTAAGAAGGGAAATAAAGGCTAAGAGTGATGTTGAGGGATATTTCATGAAAATGCAGGATAGGTGAATGTAATAAGAGTATAAGAGGATGTATGTAGTACTCTTATTGATGAGCTAAAGGATTACTTCCTAGACATTATTTGGTGAAGTTAATACCTAAATGGTAAGGTTTGGTTGCTAATACTAGTTTGCCACAAATGACTTATTGTAGATAAGTGTTCGAAGAGTACGGGAAGTCACTTGTATTGAAGTGGTTATATCAAGGTATGTAAGACATACTCTATCTATTCTTTGGCATGAATAATGACCCATGGCACTCTCAAGTAAGCTTCCAACATTGTCCTACGACACATGACACATAATAACATCATATGATCTTCGACACTACCAATTGAACTTGTTTTCACTTTTAAGATGTCCGGCTAGTCAAAAAAATGTCCACATACTATTGTTGACTCCGAAATGGTTTAATGAGGTATCCATGATTCTCTACTTCATCTTCATGATATTGATTACCTATTTACATGTTTTTCCTATTGAGGTATCATGGTTTCAAGTTCCATAAAGTGTGACCACAAAGTAACCAATCTCAAAGATTAATTGAATTAAGAAATGGAATGTCTGTATTTTAAATTGATGATATGATGTATTGTATTAGTACCACTGATCAGTAGGCCATTGTATTATAAAGATTATGTATATATGCTATTCCAGGGGTGGTCCCTGATGTATTGTAATAGTACCACTGATCAGTTGGCCATTATATGACATATGTTATGTATTGACAAGGATTACGGGAAGTAATGATATGAAAGTAATGTGCAGGTATCCCATCAGTTCTTTTAAGTGTGGCCTACTCATACTGTTTATTCACTGGTATCTGGTTTCTGTTGATCTTTTGTATCTCATCTTGATACTCACTGCCTTACATACTCAGTACATATTTCCGTACTGACGTCCCTCACGGGGGACCTGCATTCATGCCTGCAGGAACAGGTACTTCAGGTCGTACACCTCCGCAGTAAGAGCCAGGACATTCTGTTGTTAGTGGTGAGCTCCAGTTGTTTTGGGGCATCCCAAGTCGTCTCTATATGTACTTTTGTTATTTGCATAAAAGTCTTTTGTGGGCGGGAGTTTGTCCCGACCCCAACTCAGTTGTGTATCTATGTAGAGGCTTTTGTAGACATATTGTACAACCATAGGAGTGTTTGGTTGATAGACGTGATGGCTCTGACGGCCAATTACTGTTCATATATATATTTATGCGTGTCTGCTGGGCTGATACAGGTACTGTTTTCTTCTATTTACAACGAAGTGCTGCCCAAATTTCTAATTTTCATAAGTAATGTGAATGTGAAAGTATAAGTTATGAACGGGTTCTCCCGGGCCTCCTCGGCTACGGGTGCCAGTCTGCTCCAATGGGATTTGGGGTATGACACTACCTCCATGGGGTAGAGAGATTATTTCCGAAAAAACCCCGAACTCAGCACAAATATTACACAAAACAGGAGAGTAGAAAAGCTGAGAAATATAAACAGCAAAAATAGTAAAAATAACTAAAAAGCTGCTCATGTTACTCAACAATAATGAAAATTACAAAGTTTCATGTACATTCTTTACAATTTTGAGTCATATTTACCTCTTCTGATCAATAAAGAATCCGATCACTATTCACTACAAGAAATATCCACCTATTCCAAAACCCTATTTTAGCTACAGTAAAGTATATACTTTCTAAACTTTATAGTAGTAAAACATATTAACAAAGGAGAAAACTTTATAAACTTTTTGCTCAACGGAACAATGCATCAACATTGTCGTTATTGGAACCATCTTGAAAGAGCGCTACGAGGTCTTCTCCTATAACAGACTCATCATCGTTATTATTCTGAGTATTTTCTCCCCGGGCATTACCATTTCCCTCAGCATTATTGTTCTCATTGGCCTGTTCTCCCCCCAACACATTACCCATGTCATTTGCCACAACATTGTCGTTGTTTTCATTAGTCTGTTCTCCCCACAACACATTACCCATATCAAAATCATCGTTTGCCCAAATATTGTCGTTGTTCTCGTTAGCCTGTTCTCCCCACAACACATTACCCATATCAAAATCATCGTTTGCCCAAATATTGTTGTTGTTCTCGTTAGCCTGTTCTCCCCACAACACATTACCCATATCAAAATCATCGTTTGCCCAAACATTGTTGTTGTTCTCGTTAGCCTGTTCTCCCGGCCACAACACATTATCCATGTCAAAATCATCATTTGGCAAAACATTGTTGTAGTTCTCATTAGCCTGTTCTCCCAGCCACAACACATTACCCAGATCAAAAATATCATCATTTGCCAAAACATTGTCGTTGTTCTCAATAGTATTTTCAACCCCCACATTGTTGTTGTCCACTTCATCAACATTAGTTTGCACGAATTCATCTTCTGCCCGTAAAGATTCCTCCTTCCTTTCATTTCCAACCTCCTCTACTTCATCAGAAGAAGAAGAAATTTCAATGTACTCAACATCGTCCTTCTTCTTGAAAAAAGGTGACAATAAATAGTTGCCTTGTGTACCCAAAGTAAAGAAATCAGAGCAAATATACTCACCTTTATCCGTCACCTCGGGTGGCGGAGATGGGCCTATAATCGGCAGTGCTTGCCATTCTCTTTTACATTTCTCATTCGGACACCGCAAAGAACAACCTTTGTAATCCTTCAAAAACTCATACATATGGTAACAGTAAGGACACCTAGTCCAAAATGTATTCCTGGTCGGGTTCGAAGAGGTTGCACCTGATTCATCATCTAAACGGGTCCTCTTTGTCGGGTTAGAAGAGCTTGCACCTGATCCATCATCTAAACGGATCTTCTCCATCTGGTTCAAAAAGTTCCCGCCTTTTTTCATGGCCACGATAGGAATCGTTTCACAAGTGCTCGCACCACCATCTCCCAAACTGCTCATCAGGGTCCTACTTGATAAGGTCCAACCCCCATCAGCCAAACGGATCACCCGGGTCGGGTTTGAAAAGTTCTCCAAACGGGTCTGGAACGGAGTAGGGTTAGAAGAGCTCCCAGCCCCATCAACCAAACGGGTCTGGATCGTAGTCGGGTTAGGAGACCTCCCACGACCATCATCCAAACGGGTCATTCCGCTCGAGTTCAAAATGCTCTGAAGCAATCCATCATTCAAGCGGGTTGGGTTCAACATGCTCTCAAGCAACCCGTCATTTGAACGGGTCGGGTTCAACATGCTTTCAAGCAACCCATCATTTGAACGGGTCGGGTTCAACATGCTCTGAAGCAACCCATCATTTGAACGGGTCGGGTTCAACATGCTCTCAAGCAACCCGTCATTTGAACGGGTAGGGTTCAACATGCTCTCAAGCAACCCGTCATTTGAACGGGTCGGGTTCAACATGCTCTCAAGCAACCCATCATTTGAACGGGTCGGGTTCAACATGCTCTCAAGCAACCCATCATTTGAACGGGTCGGGTTCAACATGCTCTGAAGCAACCCATCATTAGAATGGTCCATCTGCATCTGGTTCAAAAAGTTCCCTCCTATTTCCATAGTATTCAACCCATCTCCAAACCCGGACATCTCCGACAAGTCGAAAAAGCTCCCACTTTCCAACGTACCCTCACCACCCATCGGGTTCATACTCACAGACCTCCCATCATTTACCGCATTCCTCAACTCATCATCAAACCGAACCTTATCACTCGGATTCGCTAGAACTCCGTAAGCTCTCATTACAAGCATAAAAGCCTCATTAGCCAAACGAGAATAATCTCTCGTATTCGATCTCAACAACTCCATCAAACTCTTAAAATTGTTCAACATAACTGGTTGATCATCACTGTAGTTTGGAACGTTAAGGATAGCATAGTAATTCGGCTGTCCGTTAATGCTCTCAGGGAGCATTAATATATCAGTGATCGCGATTATTTCTAGTACCTCTGAGTGCTTTGGATCGATTTCTCTGGCTCTAATGGCGTATTGACGGCATTCTTGAAACTTTCGTAGAACAAGAAAGCTTTTAGATAAATTTAAATAATGTTGAAACTGCGGATTCATAATTATTGTTTGTTTGTTTTTTGTTGTAAAGAGTTTGTTTGTTGTTTTGTTGTAGTAAAGAATGAAATGAAAGTGATGAAAAGGTGACATATATAAAGTCGTTTGTTTTGAAAAGGTGGGAAAAAGGACACAATTGGAATTTTTTGAATTTTTTTATCATGGATGATTTTGCATATGGGCAATATTGGAAATTTCTTAAATCTTTTTGTTTCATGGATGATTTTGGATATGGGCAAAATTTAAAAATAAATAGTTTTTTTTTATGAGTGATTTTGAATATGGATAAAGTTGGAAATTTGTTGATTTCTGTAAAGGGTTTATTTTGTATTTCTATTGTTTTATTTTATTTGGTTCTATTAACCTAGCACGTTTCGAAAAATAATAATAATATGAGGCGAAAAAGCGACAAAATTGGGAAAATATTGATTTTTTCGTTTTATGGATGATTTTGGATCGATATGGACAAAATTGGAATTTTTTTATCTTTATAAAGGGTTTATTTTGTATTTTCGTTGTTTCATTTTACTAGTTTATGTTAACCTAGCACGCCTCATAAGATATTGATAATTAGAGGTGTATTTTATTAAACTAACATTATTAATTATGTTTTCACTCTAATTTTATTTCTACTACTACTTCATGTAATTATTTAGTACTAATAAAAATAACACTACTTCCTTTGTCGGATATAGAAGTGCTTGCAGAGCTACGTGAATTCAACAATGTTTTTGTAAAGGGCAAAAAGAAAAGGTCTCGAGATAATAAGGATCCTTGGAAGAAAAGATCAAATAACTAATCTCAGTATAAGCTATTCTACATTTTGAAATAATTCTTTTTGAAATATATGTACAAGATTAAATTGGAAATTGAATAAATTTTTCAAGGGTCTATTTTGGAATACTCATATTAACATTTTGAGATGGTCAATTTTGGACACTAAGTAATTGGGAAATGAGAATGGATTATTTAGATAACGGCATATTTATTTGGTGTATAAATAAAATTAAATTGGAAATTCAATAAATCATTTATCAACTAATAAAAGATTAGTTTGACTGTAAAAAGGAGATAAATTGGAATACTTATTTTTACATTTTGAGATTGTTAATATTGGATATTAAGTAATTGGGAATGAATTATTTGGATAAGGACATATTTATTTTGTGTATGAACAAAATTAAATTCGAAATTCGATAAATCATTTATGATTTATCAACTAATGAAGAATTAGTTTGATTACTGTAAAATGAAGATAAATTGGAGTACTTATTTTTACACTTTGGAATGTTCAAATTTGGACATTAAGTAATTGTAAATGGATTATTTAGTTAAGGAGATATATTTTTTTTGTGTATATATAAAATTAAATTGGAAATTCAGTAAATCATTTTTCATTTATCACTTATCAATTAATAAAGGATTAGGTTGATTATTGTAAAAAAAAAAAAAAAAAAAAAGATAAATTGAAGTACTTATTTACATTTTGAGATGTTTCGAATTCGAACATTAAGTAGTAATTGGGAACGGATTATTCAAATAAGGGCATATTTATTTTGTGGATATATAAAATTTAATTGGAAATTTGATAAATCATTTTTTATTTATCATTTATCAACTAATAAAGGATTAGTTTGATTACTGTAAAAGGGAGATAAATTGAAGTACTTATTTTACATTTTGAGATGTTTCAGATTTGAACATTAGTAATTGGAAATGGATTATTTTAAATAAGGACATATATTTATTTTGTGTATAAATAAAATTAAATTGGAAATTCAATAAATAATTTTTTCCTTTATTATTTATCAACTAATAAAGGATTTGTTTGACTATTTTAAAAGGAGATTGAAAGAATTTTGACTCAAATTTTATTAAGTATCCTCATCATATTAACGTAGGAAAAATTACAATCTATAATACTTTTTGTCTTGTAGTCAAACATCTAAATTTTAAATTAAAAATACTAAATTAATCTACTCTAATTTAACTTGAACTCTAATCAAATTGATTTTCATAAAGTAAAATATGACAGGAAAAATTAAACGGGATGAGTTTTTTTAACATTTTGAGATGTTTCAAATATGAAAATACTTTTTTTCTTTTGAAATTTAAAAGTTTAGTATTATTGTCATTGGATTCGTTCCTTTTTATTGGTTCAGTGTGTATTTTGTAATTTCTTTAAGAAAGTATTAATTATGTATTTATTTTATTAAATTTTGCAAAACTGTTGTATTTTGAATATCTTAATTTGAGTATTAATATTTCAAAAAGTTTGAAAATAATGCTTAAAGATAAGATGTTTTTTGAAAATTTAAAACTATTATGAAGAAGTAGTTCTTCAAAATAAATGTACAGTTCGAAATAATTGTACTATTTTTGTCATGAATTTCTAAACCGAGGTTTATTTTAAGATAAATTAACTTTTTTTCTATAGCGACACATACTTTGAGACGGAGAGGATACACAATAAAGAAGAGAACATTATTTGCTAAATTCTGCTATATGGAAGTTTCACATAATTCATTTAAACATCACATGGTATATCAAACACATTATTGAAGTACCAATTGAATGGAAATGTTTTACAAAATTTAGTTTAAGATAATTAATGTAAAATCCAGCTAATTTTAAGTAAATAACTATGAGAGTAAACATGGTAGCTCACCAAAGTGTTAAAAGGCTAAGTTGCTCGTACTCTTTAAAAATGTTGTCACGCTCGTATCAGATTCTTCAAAATACACTATTAGATAGGTTGTTTTTTAAATACACTCGATTTATCTCTAGTATCTTTTTGCAAAATCTCAACAATAATTAATCAAAAACAGTTTATCTTCATCATGATATTAAGTTAAAAGTGGAGCTATATATACTCTTTTACTAATTCAAGTCCAATAATCACTTTAGTTTAGTTTGATGCATTGACTTAGTAATAATATTTAGACTTATTAGGTGTTTATATCATCAATATTTAATCTCATAAAAATAATAATTTACCTATTATTACAAATTAAAAGTCACTATATATAGTGTAAGAATTTTTTTTTATGTTGTCAGTAACATCACTTGAAAAATATTATTTTTAGTTCAGCTAGATTCTAAAACTAGTAGTAATTTCTAGTAATTAGCCAATTAGGTTTCACATTTTATATTCCTTCAAGTCCTAATTATTTAACGAAAGCTCTATTATTAAGACTTTCTTTTTGATGAGTTTACGAGTTATTACTCATAAATGAAAGTATTTAATATGCTCATTTTTTCTCATATTTTTGGTTCTTGATTAGACTGCTATAATTTTTGTTGTATAATACTCGTTATTTCGCATTGTTTTGTTGTTGTTATTGCTCTCATATTGTATTCCGGTTTGCAAATTATTTGGTAGGCTTTATTTAAACTAAGGATGTATTGGAAATTGTTTTTCGATCTCTATGAAATATGGGTAAGATCTATGCATACTATATCTTCACCATACTTCACCTGTGGAATTACACAAAGGTATTTTAAAAAAAATGGGTGAAGTTGAACTAGTGATTATTTTATCAACGTGTTAATTTATCAATTTGAATTATGTCTCATCGACTATTTAAATAATGCCTTGTAATTATGATAATCCAAGATACGGAGTATATGTGTTAGGTTTTTAAGAGCTGTGAATGAAAAATGGATAGATATTTTTTTGAAAAAACACCAAGAAAAAAGTTGTAATTTGAATAGGCACATATGTTCACTTTGAATTGTTATGACCTTTCCGATAAATTATGACTTTTTCGAAAAGTTACACTTTTCTCGAAGGATTGCAACTTCACGAAGAGTTGTATCTTTTCGAAAAGGTGTGCCTTTTTGAACCAGAAGTTGAACTAATGAAACCACATGCACGATACAGTGAAGTTGAACTAATGATCCGTTTATTCAACGTGTTAATATAACAATTTGAACTATATCTCATCGGCCAATTAAATAATGCTTTGTAATTATGACAATCCAAGATAGAAATGTTGGGTGTTTAAGAGGTTTGAATGGAGAATGAATAGGTATTTTTCCAAAAAGACACAAAGAGAAATGATGAAATTTGAATAGGCACTTGTTCACTTTGGATTATTGTGACCTTTTCAAAAGAATGTAACTTTTCTGAAGAATTGCATCTTTACAAATAGTTGCATCTTTTCAAAGAGGTGCACCTTTCCGAATCATTGTTACTTTTCTGAAACAACAAATTGATGGCTATACATATATATACACTTTTTGGATGATTGTGACTTTTCCGAAAAGTTACACCTTTATGAAGAGTTGCATCGTTTCAAAGAGGTGCACTTTTTTGAACAATCGCTTCTCTTCTGAAGCAACACCTTTGCTGGCTACATATACCTATTGAATCCTCAAATTTTCCATACAAATGTTGTGTGATTTACTACCGTTGATTGAGTTCGTCGTTCATGGCCCTATTCTTCTAGCAATGTCCTAGTCTTCGTTTCTCTTAGAAAAGAAAGGAAAATGTTCTGTTTATAGGCCAAACTATATATTTTACGTCCACGTAATTGTTTAAAAAATGGAAATTTATGTTTGCCAAAGTTTAGTATGAACAAATTGAGCAGTTGCATTCATATCATCACATTTTGAGTCGAGGGTCTATCGGAAACCTCATTACTAAAAGTGTAAAGGTAATCGTACATTTTACCCTCCCCGGAAGTTCAACTTCTGGGATAACACTGGTTCTGTTGTTGTTGTTATTCATATAATCACCTTCTGTATTCCCAAATTGAGTATGAACAAATCTACATTATGTATCCAATCCAAGTTGATAAAAAGGGCAAAAGAACAAACGGAACACAACATTTTACAAGAGCCTCTAAAAGTTAGAAGGAATGTTCGACAGATTTAAAACTGCCACATACATTATATTCAAGCGAAAATCGCAAGAAAATAGATTTGAACTAATAACTAAAAATCTACAGCTCAATGTTCTCGCTTTTCCCGGTCAACCATTTTGGCCGCTGAAAAAAAAAAAATTAATCATTTACTGTCAAAAATGTTTTGGTTGAAGTGTGGAAGACTACAGTGAAAGCGAGCTTTTGGCGTAGCATGCTTTATTCTGATCCACAACTTCCTCGGAATGTATAAATCACCTTAAAGGCTAAAGCAACTAGCATACCTCGCGATGGAGAAATACTTGGATCGGGTTAGCTGACTATGTCTGTATGACTCTGCAACTTCTCTCGGTATACCAAGACCAGACAGATATAGAACATAGTCGCAGACACAATAGATACACCAAGGCAGACACAAACGGTTGTAGCACAAACGTATAAGAACCTGAACAAAGAATGACACACTCTTAATAAAGCAAAACATATACACATGTATCCTGATTCAACTTTTTGGTGACACTTACTTGGGAGAAAATACGCTCCAAACGAATAAATGATTTCTCATTAGCAGCAACACAATTGTGTAAGCTATCAAAAGAATGGAATTCAAACCCAACGGAACCAGACAAGGAAAACCAAGTGTCCTCTTGAGCAACGAGTCAATGTTGCCGTCCTGGGAAATTATGAAACCACTTGTGTCCTTCACAGAATTGCACATCACCATGCTAAGGAGGTATAACATTGGTGAAGCATATGTAATGATGAACATTAAGACGCCAGAAAGTACAGTTGAGTGGTTCAAGACACCCTGGCAATCAAATCAACGGGGAACATCAGATTCTATATGGATATTTTCAGTATGAAGCATACAGAAACTTTAGCATGAAACACACTACTAGAGATTTTGTGCAAGAGACTTACAATAAAAGCCCCAGCAACATCGATTGTAGCTAGGGTGTTGGTGTTGCCGAGACCAAAATGGCCTGCCATTCCCATATAATAAAGTGCAGCTACCTGACACGGGAAAAGGAGAAAAATAAGACTCGTGAAACTATGGAGTTGATGTTACCATCATCTGAGGAAAGGATATTTTTCCTGCATTAGTACAAAACCAAACCGAGAATGAACGAGCACCCAAGGGTGTGGCCTAGTGGACTCGTGGGAGGTGGCAGGTATCTAGTGGATTTAGTCGAGGTGCACAAAAGCTGGTCCCGAAACCATGGATTTCGAAAAACAAATTGAGGATGAATGAAGATATTAGTTGAATTTCGTAGTATGGAGACTGCAAGCATCATCGTGGTCATTTTCATCAAATGAAATTTGCCGCCTTCTTTTCTCTCCTTTTTTTTCTTTTTGGGAAATATTTTATTTGGTAATATTGAGTGTTGTTTTCCTTTCTTTTCTTTTAGGCATATGGTCATTTTCATCAAATGAAGATGCGTAACACCCCGTAAATTTTTTCGTACACTTATCGCGATTATATGGAGTCCTAAAGGCTTGCGTATGGGTTAAATTAAGTTTATGGTGTTCGGAGTATCCCGTCAATAGTTGTATGTGTAGGTATTGAAATAAGCTTTCCAAAGATATAAAGTTTGCCCAAAACAGAGGAGTATTTCATATAAGCGAGCACATTCGAAATTTCGAAACGGTGGCCGGGAAGCCTGTGAACAGTAAATCAGAAGGAAAATTACTGCACCTAGGCAATTTTTTTTTTTGGATCAACTTTAGACGATCATAACTCCTTGTACAAAAAGAACTGTGTGAGCTGCTAAATATCGACGAAAATATCCGAGAGTCTTCTTTCTGATGAAATTGGTTTCATCCAAATCCAATGTCTGAGTAAGGAGATATACCCGTTTTACTACAGCCTATAAAAAAAAAAACAGAATTTTGGGACAGATTTTTGGGTCAAATTTAAATGACCATAACTCCTTGTAAAGGAAGAACTGGGTGTTATACTTTATATGAAAATGAAATACCTTTGAATTATCTTTCCAATCAAATTGGTTTCACCCAAATACGATACCGGAGCAAAGAGTTATGATCGATTTACTTCAGCCTGTCAAAACTGTCCACTGGGGACAGATTCGGATTTATTTAAATTTTTAGGGCAAAATGGTCATTTTCTATTACCTCTTGGACGAAAATTGGTCTCTATAAACATACACTTAGCCTCATATATATCATATATCATCCGATTATTAAGAGAAGGTGAAACTCTATCCTAATTTCAACTTCAAATATTTTGTGATTCAACCGTAGAAAATTCGAATTGGTTCCGTAGTTGTGTTCACCATCTCGAAAGCTTCGAGAAGCACCCCATGTTTATGTAAGGAGGATTCTAAATACAATAGTTCATTGTTAAGGTATGAATATTGTTTATTCTTGATTCTTATCCATGAATAAGTATCGATAAAGGATTATGAGTATTGTCTTGATGTTGGAAGATAACTAGAAATATAGTTATGAATTGTTTTGTATAAATTGTTAGTAGTAAATTATGGAAGTTGTTGTATTGGATTATGGAGGATGAATTGTGGTGATATATCATTATATTAGTGGTTATGTATGCCTAGTGATCATGTTGGTATTGGATGGTGATTAAGAGGGGAAATAAAGGCTAAGAGTGATGTTGAGGGATATTGCATGAAAATGCATGATATGTGAATGTAATAAGAGTATAAGAGGATGTATGAAGCACTGTTATTGATGAGTTAAAGGATTACTTCCTAGACATTATTTGGTGAAGTTAATACCTAAATGGTAAGGTTTGGTTGCTAATACTAGTTTGCCACAAATGACTTATTGTAGATAAGTGTTCGAAGAGTACGGGAAGTCAAGTTGGACTTGTATTGAAGTGGTTATATCAAGGTATGTAAGACATACTCTATCTAATCTTTGGCATGAATAATGACCCATGGCACTCTTTCCAACATTGTCCTACGACACATGACACATAATAACATAATATGATCTTCGACACTACCAATTGAACTTGTTTTCACTTTTAAGATGTCCGGCTAGTCAAAAAAATGTCCATATACTATTGTTGACTCCGAAATGGTTTAATGAGGTATCCATGATTCTCTACTTCATTTTCATGATATTGATTACCTATTTACATGTTTTTCCTATTGAGGTATCATGGTTTCAAGTTCCATAAGGTGTGACCACAAAGTAACCAATCTCAAAGATTAATTGAAGTAAGAAATGGAATGTCTTTATTTTAAATTGTTGATATGATGTATTGTATTAGTACCACTGATCAGTTGGCCATTGTATTATAAAGATTATGTATATATGCTATTCCAGGGGTGGTCCCTGATGTATTGTATTAGTACTACTGATCAGTTGGCCATTGTATGACATATGTTATGTATTGATAAGGAATACGGGAAGTAATGATATGAAAGTAATGTGCAGGTATCCCATCAGCTCTTTTAAGTGTGGTCTACTCATACTGTTTATTCACTGGTATCTGGGTTCTGTTGATCTTTTGTATCTCATCTTGATACTCACTGCCTTACATACTCAGTACATATTTCCGTACTGACGTCCTTCGCGGGGGGACCTGTATTCATGCCTGCAGGAACAGGTACTTCAGGTCGTACACCTCCGCAGTAAGAGCCAGGACATTCTGTTGATAATGGTGTGCTCCAGCTGTTTCGGGGCATCCAAAGTCGTTTCTATATGTATTTTTGGTATTTGTATAAAAGTCTTTTGTGGGCGGGAGTTTGTCCCGACCCTAACTCAGTTGTGTATCTATGTAGAGGCTTGTGTAGGCATATTGTACAGCCATAGGAGTGTTTGGTTGATAGACGTGATGACTCTGACGGCCAATTACTGTTTATATAGATATGCGTGCCTGCTGGGCTGATACAGGTACTGTTTTCTTCTATTTACAACGAAGTGCTGCCCAAATTTCTAATTTTCATAAGTAATGTAAATGTGAAAGTATAGGTTATGAACGGGTTCTCCCGGGCCTCCTCGGCTACGGGTGACAGTCTGCTCCAATGTGATTTGGGGCGTGACAATAACCACAAGGGTTGGTGTGGTGGTTCAGCACCTCACCCCTTAAGCAAGAAGTTGGGGGTTCGATCCCCACCTCTGGTGAATGGAGAAAACTCTGCGGCCAGTTCCCTACCGCTTTGTGCGCTGACCATGGAACGGAGGATTAGTCTCAACTCAGTCTCCTCATATATAGTTGAGTCTATGAGCTCTTAATTTTAATGCATATGTAGTACTGTGTACGTACTTTCTCGTCATTGTGTTTTTTATTTGAATTTTTGTGTTAACTGATTTCCAACAACACGAGCTCTAGCAAGTGTATGTATCATGCAGCCAAGCAGCAAGTTGTGCTAAGTGAACATTAGAACAATAACAATATACCCAATGTAAATTCATTTAATCCCGCTAGCGGGTTCTGGAAAGGGTGGTGTGTTTACAGTCTTAAGCCTACCTTGAAAAGGTAGAAAAGTTATTTCCGATAGATCCCGGGCTCAAGTAAATCACATAGCAAAGTGGACAAATTATCTTCTTCAATGCATGCATCTTAAAGCAGTGTAGAAAATCCAAGTGAAGGAAATAAGGACAAGAACCTCAACATTGTTCTTAGGTGGCAAAAGATAACAAAAAGGCCACCAACTGCAACAGAAGCTGAGTCTTGGCAAATCTTGTGACTTTGAAGCTCATTCAAACAAGAATATTTTTTTCGCGTAATCGTGGTGTTAAGGCCAGCTTGTAAGCACTCGTCTAATTCTACAAGGTACATGCAATCTCACACAAGGACGTAACTCTATCCATTGAGTCTTTGGCTGATCATTTATGACAATTAATCATTAAGTAGAGAAGCAAATGCTGCAGCAGTGAAACAGAAAGGATAGCAGACAAAAAAGGTAAACAACAAAGTTACTACTTTGAAGTCCACAGTATTCAACAGAAAGTGAACAATGTTGACTTGAAAAAATCGCAGAGCCTATCATTGGTTTCAAGTCCTTTTCAACATAGTTTAATGGAAGCGATGATAAGCTATCACACAACATATCCAGTTCCACACATAACCGATCGACGAAGGATGGAATGTACGGAAACCTTATCCTACCTCCATGGGGTAGAGAGATTATTTCCGAAAAAACCCCGAACTCAGCACAAATATTACACAAAACAGGAGAGTAGAAAAGCTGAGAAATATAAACAGCAAAAATAGTAAAAATAACTAAAAAGCTGCTCATGTTACTCAACAATAATGAAAATTACAAAGTTTCATGTACATTCTTTACAATTTTGAGTCATATTTACCTCTTCTGATCAATAAAGAATCCGATCACTATTCACTACAAGAAATATCCACCTATTCCAAAACCCTATTTTAGCTACAGTAAAGTATATACTTTCTAAACTTTATAGTACTAAAACATATTAACAAAGGAGAAAACTTTATAAACTTTTTGCTCAACGGAACAATGCATCAACATTGTCGTTATTGGAACCATCTTGAAAGAGCGCTACGAGGTCTTCTCCTATAACAGACTCATCATCGTTATTATTCTGAGTATTTTCTCCCCGGGCATTACCATTTCCCTCAGCATTATTGTTCTCATTGGCCTGTTCTCCCCCCAACACATTACCCATGTCATTTTCCACAACATTGTCGTTGTTTTCATTAGTCTGTTCTCCCCACAACACATTACCCATATCAAAATCATCGTTTGCCCAAATATTGTCGTTGTTCTCGTTAGCCTGTTCTCCCCACAACACATTACCCATATCAAAATCATCGTTTGCCCAAATATTGTTGTTGTTCTCGTTAGCCTGTTCTCCCCACAACACATTACCCATATCAAAATCATCGTTTGCCCAAACATTGTTGTTGTTCTCGTTAGCCTGTTCTCCCGGCCACAACACATTATCCATGTCAAAATCATCATTTGGCAAAACATTGTTGTAGTTCTCATTAGCCTGTTCTCCCGGCCACAACACATTACCCAGATCAAAAATATCATCATTTGCCAAAACATTGTCGTTGTTCTCAATAGTATTTTCAACCCCCACATTGTTGTTGTCCACTTCATCAACATTAGTTTGCACGAATTCATCTTCTGCCCGTAAAGATTCCTCCTTCCTTTCATTTCCAACCTCCTCTACTTCATCATCAGAAGAAGAAATTTCAATGTACTCAACATCGTCCTTCTTCTTGAAAAAAGGTGACAATAAATAGTTGCCTTGTGTACCCAAAGTAAAGAAATCAGAGCAAATATACTCACCTTTATCCGTCACCTCGGGTGGCGGAGATGGGCCTATAATCGGCAGTGCTTGCCATTCTCTTTTACATTTCTCATTCGGACACCGCAAAGAACAACCTTTGTAATCCTTCAAAAACTCATACATATGGTAACAGTAAGGACACCTAGTCCAAAATGTATTCCTGGTCGGGTTCGAAGAGGTTGCACCTGATTCATCATCTAAACGGGTCCTCTTTGTCGGGTTAGAAGAGCTTGCACCTGATCCATCATCTAAACGGATCTTCTCCATCTGGTTCAAAAAGTTCCCGCCTTTTTTCATGGCCACGATAGGAATCGTTTCACAAGTGCTCGCACCACCATCTCCCAAACTGCTCATCAGGGTCCTACTTGATAAGGTCCAACCCCCATCAGCCAAACGGATCACCCGGGTCGGGTTTGAAAAGTTCTCCAAACGGGTCTGGAACGGAGTAGGGTTAGAAGAGCTCCCAGCCCCATCAACCAAACGGGTCTGGATCGTAGTCGGGTTAGGAGACCTCCCACGACCATCATCCAAACGGGTCATTCCGCTCGAGTTCAAAATGCTCTGAAGCAATCCATCATTCAAACGGGTTGGGTTCAACATGCTCTCAAGCAACCCGTCATTTGAACGGGTCGGGTTCAACATGCTCTCAAGCAACCCATCATTTGAACGGGTCGGGTTCAACATGCTCTGAAGCAACCCATCATTAGAATGGTCCATCTGCATCTGGTTCAAAAAGTTCCCTCCTATTTCCATAGTATTCAACCCATCTCCAAACCCGGACATCTCCGACAAGTCGAAAAAGCTCCCACTTTCCAACGTACCCTCACCACCCATCGGGTTCATACTCACAGACCTCCCATCATTTACCGCATTCCTCAACTCATCATCAAACCGAACCTTATCACTCGGATTCGCTAGAACTCCGTAAGCTCTCATTACAAGCATAAAAGCCTCATTAGCCAAACGAGAATAATCTCTCGTATTCGATCTCAACAACTCCATCAAACTCTTAAAATTGTTCAACATAACTGGTTGATCATCACTGTAGTTTGGAACGTTAAGGATAGCATAGTAATTCGGCTGTCCGTTAATGCTCTCAGGGAGCATTAATATATCAGTGATCGCGATTATTTCTAGTACCTCTGAGTGCTTTGGATCGATTTCTCTGGCTCTAATGGCGTATTGACGACATTCTTGAAACTTTCGTAGAACAAGAAAGCTTTTAGATAAATTTAAATAATGTTGAAACTGCGGATTCATAATTATTGTTTGTTTGTTTTTTGTTGTAAAGAGTTTGTTTGTTGTTTTGTTGTAGTAAAGAATGAAATGAAAGTGATGAAAAGGTGACATATATAAAGTCGTTTGTTTTGAAAAGGTGGGAAAAAGGATACAATTGGAATTTTTTGAATTTTTTTATCATGGATGATTTTGCATATGGGCAATATTGGAAATTTCTTAATTCTTTTTGTTTCATGGATGATTTTGGATATGGGCAAAATTTTAAAATAAATAGTTTTTTTTTATGAGTGATTTTGAATATGGATAAAGTTGGAAATTTGTTGATTTCTGTAAAGGGTTTATTTTGTATTTCTATTGTTTTATTTTATTTGGTTCTATTAACCTAGCACGTTTCGAAAAATAATAATAATTAGAGGTGAAAAAGCGACAAAATTGGAAAAATATTGATTTTTTAGTTTTATGGATGATTTTGGATCGATATGGACAAAATTGGAATTTTTTTATCTTTATAAAGGGTTTATTTTGTATTTCCGTTGTTTCATTTTACTAGTTTATGTTAACCTAGCACGCCTCATAAGATATTGATAATTAGAGGTGTATTTTATTAAACTAACATTATTAATTATGTTTTCACTCTAATTTTATTTCTACTACTACTTCATGTAATTATTTAGTACTAATAAAAATAACACTACTTCCTTTGTCGGATATAGAAGTGCTTGCAGAGCTACGTGAATTCAACAATATTTTTGTAAAGGGCAAAAAGAAAAGGTCTCGAGATAATAAGGATCCTTGGAAGAAAAGATCAAATAACTAATCTCAGTATAAGCTATTCTACATTTTGAAATAATTCTTTTTGAAATATATGTACAAGATTAAATTGGAAATTGAATAAATTTTTCAAGGGTCTATTTTGGAATACTCATATTAACATTTTGAGATGGTCAATTTTGGACACTAAGTAATTGGGAAATGAGAATGGATTATTTAGATAACGGCATATTTATTTGGTGTATAAATAAAATTAAATTGGAAATTCAATAAATCATTTATCAACTAATAAAAGATTAGTTTGACTGTAAAAAGGAGATAAATTGGAATACTTATTTTTACATTTTGAGATTGTTAATATTGGATATTAAGTAATTGGGAATGAATTATTTGGATAAGGACATATTTATTTTGTGTATGAACAAAATTAAATTCGAAATTCGATAAATCATTTATGATTTATCAACTAATGAAGAATTAGTTTGATTACTGTAAAATGAAGATAAATTGGAGTACTTATTTTTACACTTTGGAATGTTCAAATTTGGACATTAAGTAATTGTAAATGGATTATTTAGTTAAGGAGATATATTTTTTTGTGTATATATAAAATTAAATTGGAAATTCAGTAAATCATTTTTCATTTATCACTTATCAATTAATAAAGGATTAGGTTGATTATTGTAAAAAAAAAAAAAAGAAGAAGATAAATTGAAGTACTTATTTATATTTTGAGATGTTTCGAATTCGAACATTAAGTAGTAATTGGGAACGGATTATTCAAATAAGGGCATATTTATTTTGTGGATATATAAAATTTAATTGGAAATTTGATAAATCATTTTTTATTTATCATTTATCAACTAATAAAGGATTAGTTTGATTACTGTAAAAGGGAGATAAATTGAAGTACTTATTTTGAGATGTTTCAAATTTGAACATTAGTAATTGGAAATGGATTATTTTAAATAAGGACATATATTTATTTTGTGTATAAATAAAATTAAATTGGAAATTCAATAAATAATTTTTTCCTTTATTATTTATCAACTAATAAAGGATTTGTTTGACTATTTTAAAAGGAGATTGAAAGAATTTTGACTCAAATTTTATTAAGTATCCTCATCATATTAACGTAAGAAAAATTACAATCTATAATATTTTTTGTCTTGTAGTCAAACATCTAAATTTTAAATTAAAAATACTAAATTAATCTACTCTAATTTAGCTTGAACTCTAATCAAATTGATTTTCATAAAGTAAAATATGACAGGAAAAATTAAACGGGATGAGTTTTTTTAACATTTTGAGATGTTTCAAATATGAAAATACTTTTTTTCTTTTGAAATTTAAAAGTTTAGTATTATTGTCATTGGATTCGTTCCTTTTTATTGGTTCAGTGTGTATTTTGTAATTTCTTTAAGAAAGTATTAATTATGTATTTATTTTATTAAATTTTGCAAAACTGTTGTATTTTGAATATCTTAATTTGAGTATTAATATTTCAAAAAGTTTGAAAATAATGCTTAAAGATAAGATGTTTTTTGAAAATTTAAAACTATTATGAAGAAGTAGTTCTTCAAAATAAATGTACAGTTCGAAATAATTGTACTATTTTTGTCATGAATTTCTAAACCGAGGTTTATTTTAAGATAAATTAACTTTTTTTCTATAGCGACACATACTTTGAGACGGAGAGGATACACAATAAAGAAGAGAACATTATTTGCTAAATTCTGCTATATGGAAGTTTCACATAATTCATTTAAACATCACATGGTATATCAAACACATTATTGAAGTACCAATTGAATGGAAATGTTTTACAAAATTTAGTTTAAGATAATTAATGTAAAATCCAGCTAATTTTAAGTAAATAACTATGAGAGTAAACATGGTAGCTCACCAAAGTGTTAAAAGGCTAAGTTGCTCGTACTCTTTAAAAATGTTGTCACGCTCGTATCAGATTCTTCAAAATACACTATTAGATAGGTTGTTTTTTAAATACACTCGATTTATCTCTAGTATCTTTTTGCAAAATCTCAACAATAATTAATCAAAAACAGTTTATCTTCATCATGATATTAAGTTAAAAGTGGAGCTATATATACTCTTTTACTAATTCAAGTCCAATAATCACTTTAGTTTAGTTTGATGCATTGACTTAGTAATAATATTTAGACTTATTAGGTGTTTATATCATCAATATTTAATCTCATAAAAATAATAATTTACCTATTATTACAAATTAAAAGTCACTATATATAGTGTAAGAATTTTTTTTTATGTTGTCAGTATCATCACTTGAAAAATATTATTTTTAGTTCAGCTAGATTCTAAAACTAGTAGTAATTTCTAGTAATTAGCCAATTAGGTTTCACATTTTATATTCCTTGAAGTCCTAATTATTTAACGAAAGCTCTATTATTAAGACTTTCTTTTTGATGAGTTTACGAGTTATTACTCATAAATGAAAGTATTTAATATGCTCATTTTTTCTCATATTTTTGGTTCTTGATTAGACTGCTATAATTTTTGTTGTATAATACTCGTTATTTCGCATTGTTTTGTTGTTGTTATTGCTCTCATATTGTATTCCGGTTTGCAAATTATTTGGTAGGCTTTATTTAAACTAAGGATGTATTGGAAATTGTTTTTCGATCTCTATGAAATATGGGTAAGATCTATGCATACTATATCTTCACCATACTTCACCTGTGGAATTACACAAAGGTATTTTTAATCAATGGGTGACAATTGAATAACATGCTATTATTGACTCATAAATATTGAAAAATATAGTAACATCCACTACACACATAAAATCAAAGAAACAATAGCATGCACGATATGGTGAAGTTGAACTAGTGATTATTTTATCAACGTGTTAATTTATCAATTTGAATTATGTCTCATCGACTATTTAAATAATGCCTTGTAATTATGATAATCCAAGATACGGAGTATATGTGTTAGGTTTTTAAGAGCTGTGAATGAAAAATGGATAGATATTTTTTTGAAAAAACACCAAGAAAAAAGTTGTAATTTGAATAGGCACATATGTTCACTTTGAATTGTTATGACCTTTCCGATAAATTATGACTTTTTCGAAAAGTTACACTTTTCTCGAAGGATTGCAACTTCACGAAGAGTTGTATCTTTTCGAAAAGGTGTGCCTTTTTGAACCAGAAGTTGAACTAATGAAACCACATGCACGATACAGTGAAGTTGAACTAATGATCCGTTTATTCAACGTGTTAATATAACAATTTGAACTATATCTCATCGGCCAATTAAATAATGCTTTGTAATTATGACAATCCAAGATAGAAATGTTGGGTGTTTAAGAGGTTTGAATGGAGAATGAATAGGTATTTTTCCAAAAAGACACAAAGAGAAATGATGAAATTTGAATAGGCACTTGTTCACTTTGGATTATTGTGACCTTTTCAAAAGAATGTAACTTTTCTGAAGAATTGCATCTTTACAAATAGTTGCATCTTTTCAAAGAGGTGCACCTTTCCGAATCATTGTTACTTTTCTGAAACAACAAATTGATGGCTATACATATATATACACTTTTTGGATGATTGTGACTTTTCCGAAAAGTTACACCTTTATGAAGAGTTGCATCGTTTCAAAGAGGTGCACTTTTTTGAACAATCGCTTCTCTTCTGAAGCAACACCTTTGCTGGCTACATATACCTATTGAATCCTCAAATTTTCCATACAAATGTTGTGTGATTTACTACCGTTGATTGAGTTCGTCGTTCATGGCCCTATTCTTCTAGCAATGTCCTAGTCTTCGTTTCTCTTAGAAAAGAAAGGAAAATGTTCTGTTTATAGGCCAAACTAGATATTTTACGTCCACGTAATTGTTTAAAAAATGGAAATTTAT
Organism: Capsicum pubescens; assembly: GCA_030864215.1. Taxonomy (NCBI): domain Eukaryota; kingdom Viridiplantae; phylum Streptophyta; class Magnoliopsida; order Solanales; family Solanaceae; genus Capsicum; species Capsicum pubescens. The sequence goes on from CM061549.1 coordinate 295,580,073, forward strand.
GTTTGCCAAAGTTTAGTATGAACAAATTGAGCAGTTGCATTCATATCATCACATTTTGAGTCGAGGGTCTATCGGAAACCTCATTACTAAAAGTGTAAAGGTAATCGTACATTTTACCCTCCCCGGAAGTTCAACTTCTGGGATAACACTGGTTCTGTTGTTGTTGTTATTCATATAATCACCTTCTGTATTCCCAAATTGAGTATGAACAAATCTACATTATGTATCCAATCCAAGTTGATAAAAAGGGCAAAAGAACAAACGGAACACAACATTTTACAAGAGCCTCTAAAAGTTAGAAGGAATGTTCGACAGATTTAAAACTGCCACATACATTATATTCAAGCGAAAATCGCAAGAAAATAGATTTGAACTAATAACTAAAAATCTACAGCTCAATGTTCTCGCTTTTCCCGGTCAACCATTTTGGCCGCTGAAAAAAATAAAATTAATCATTTACTGTCAAAAATGTTTTGGTTGAAGTGTGGAAGACTACAGTGAAAGCGAGCTTTTGGCGTAGCATGCTTTATTCTGATCCACAACTTCCTCGGAATGTATAAATCACCTTAAAGGCTAAAGCAACTAGCATACCTCGCGATGGAGAAATACTTGGATCGGGTTAGCTGACTATGTCTGTATGACTCTGCAACTTCTCTCGGTATACCAAGACCAGACAGATATAGAACATAGTCGCAGACACAATAGATACACCAAGGCAGACACAAACGGTTGTAGCACAAACGTATAAGAACCTGAACAAAGAATGACACACTCTTAATAAAGCAAAACATATACACATGTATCCTGATTCAACTTTTTGGTGACACTTACTTGGGAGAAAATACGCTCCAAACGAATAAATGATTTCTCATTAGCAGCAACACAATTGTGTAAGCTATCAAAAGAATGGAATTCAAACCCAACGGAACCAGACAAGGAAAACCAAGTGTCCTCTTGAGCAACGAGTCAATGTTGCCGTCCTGGGAAATTATGAAACCACTTGTGTCCTTCACAGAATTGCACATCACCATGCTAAGGAGGTATAACATTGGTGAAGCATATGTAATGATGAACATTAAGACGCCAGAAAGTACAGTTGAGTGGTTCAAGACACCCTGGCAATCAAATCAACGGGGAACATCAGATTCTATATGGATATTTTCAGTATGAAGCATACAGAAACTTTAGCATGAAACACACTACTAGAGATTTTGTGCAAGAGACTTACAATAAAAGCCCCAGCAACATCGATTGTAGCTAGGGTGTTGGTGTTGCCGAGACCAAAATGGCCTGCCATTCCCATATAATAAAGTGCAGCTACCTGACACGGGAAAAGGAGAAAAATAAGACTCGTGAAACTATGGAGTTGATGTTACCATCATCTGAGGAAAGGATATTTTTCCTGCATTAGTACAAAACCAAACCGAGAATGAACGAGCACCCAAGGGTGTGGCCTAGTGGACTCGTGGGAGGTGGCAGGTATCTAGTGGATTTAGTCGAGGTGCACAAAAGCTGGTCCCGAAACCATGGATTTCGAAAAACAAATTGAGGATGAATGAAGATATTAGTTGAATTTCGTAGTATGGAGACTGCAAGCATCATCGTGGTCATTTTCATCAAATGAAATTTGCCGCCTTCTTTTCTCTCCTTTTTTTTCTTTTTGGGAAATATTTTATTTGGTAATATTGAGTGTTGTTTTCCTTTCTTTTCTTTTAGGCATATGGTCATTTTCATCAAATGAAGATGCGTAACACCCCGTAAATTTTTTCGTACACTTATCGCGATTATATGGAGTCCTAAAGGCTTGCGTATGGGTTAAATTAAGTTTATGGTGTTCGGAGTATCCCGTCAATAGTTGTATGTGTAGGTATTGAAATAAGCTTTCCAAAGATATAAAGTTTGCCCAAAACAGAGGAGTATTTCATATAAGCGAGCACATTCGAAATTTCGAAACGGTGGCCGGGAAGCCTGTGAACAGTAAATCAGAAGGAAAATTACTGCACCTAGGCAATTTTTTTTTTTTGGATCAACTTTAGACGATCATAACTCCTTGTACAAAAAGAACTGTGTGAGCTGCTAAATATCGACGAAAATATCCGAGAGTCTTCTTTCTGATGAAATTGGTTTCATCCAAATCCAATGTCTGAGTAAGGAGATATACCCGTTTTACTACAGCCTATAAAAAAAAAACAGAATTTTGGGACAGATTTTTGGGTCAAATTTAAATGACCATAACTCCTTGTAAAGGAAGAACTGGGTGTTATACTTTATATGAAAATGAAATACCTTTGAATTATCTTTCCAATCAAATTGGTTTCACCCAAATACGATACCGGAGCAAAGAGTTATGATCGATTTACTTCAGCCTGTCAAAACTGTCCACTGGGGACAGATTCGGATTTATTTAAATTTTTAGGGCAAAATGGTCATTTTCTATTACCTCTTGGACGAAAATTGGTCTCTATAAACATACACTTAGCCTCATATATATCATATATCATCCGATTATTAAGAGAAGGTGAAACTCTATCCTAATTTCAACTTCAAATATTTTGTGATTCAACCGTAGAAAATTCGAATTGGTTCCGTAGTTGTGTTCACCATCTCGAAAGCTTCGAGAAGCACCCCATGTTTATGTAAGGAGGATTCTAAATACAATAGTTCATTGTTAAGGTATGAATATTGTTTATTCTTGATTCTTATCCATGAATAAGTATCGATAAAGGATTATGAGTATTGTCTTGATGTTGGAAGATAACTAGAAATATAGTTATGAATTGTTTTGTATAAATTGTTAGTAGTAAATTATGGAAGTTGTTGTATTGGATTATGGAGGATGAATTGTGGTGATATATCATTATATTAGTGGTTATGTATGCCTAGTGATCATGTTGGTATTGGATGGTGATTAAGAGGGGAAATAAAGGCTAAGAGTGATGTTGGGGGATATTGCATGAAAATGCATGATATGTGAATGTAATAAGAGTATAAGAGGATGTATGAAGCACTGTTATTGATGAGTTAAAGGATTACTTCCTAGACATTATTTGGTGAAGTTAATACCTAAATGGTAAGGTTTGGTTGCTAATACTAGTTTGCCACAAATGACTTATTGTAGATAAGTGTTCGAAGAGTACGGGAAGTCAAGTTGGACTTGTATTGAAGTGGTTATATCAAGGTATGTAAGACATACTCTATCTAATCTTTGGCATGAATAATGACCCATGGCACTCTTTCCAACATTGTCCTACGACACATGACACATAATAACATAATATGATCTTCGACACTACCAATTGAACTTGTTTTCACTTTTAAGATGTCCGGCTAGTCAAAAAAATGTCCATATACTATTGTTGACTCCGAAATGGTTTAATGAGGTATCCATGATTCTCTACTTCATTTTCATGATATTGATTACCTATTTACATGTTTTTCCTATTGAGGTATCATGGTTTCAAGTTCCATAAGGTGTGACCACAAAGTAACCAATCTCAAAGATTAATTGAAGTAAGAAATGGAATGTCTTTATTTTAAATTGTTGATATGATGTATTGTATTAGTACCACTGATCAGTTGGCCATTGTATTATAAAGATTATGTATATATGCTATTCCAGGGGTGGTCCCTGATGTATTGTATTAGTACTACTGATCAGTTGGCCATTGTATGACATATGTTATGTATTGATAAGGAATACGGGAAGTAATGATATGAAAGTAATGTGCAGGTATCCCATCAGCTCTTTTAAGTGTGGTCTACTCATACTGTTTATTCACTGGTATCTGGGTTCTGTTGATCTTTTGTATCTCATCTTGATACTCACTGCCTTACATACTCAGTACATATTTCCGTACTGACGTCCTTCGCGGGGGGACCTGTATTCATGCCTGCAGGAACAGGTACTTCAGGTCGTACACCTCCGCAGTAAGAGCCAGGACATTCTGTTGATAATGGTGTGCTCCAGCTGTTTCGGGGCATCCAAAGTCGTTTCTATATGTATTTTTGGTATTTGTATAAAAGTCTTTTGTGGGCGGGAGTTTGTCCCGACCCTAACTCAGTTGTGTATCTATGTAGAGGCTTTTGTAGGCATATTGTACAGCCATAGGAGTGTTTGGTTGATAGACGTGATGACTCTGACGGCCAATTACTGTTTATATAGATATGCGTGCCTGCTGGGCTGATACAGGTACTGTTTTCTTCTATTTACAACGAAGTGCTGCCCAAATTTCTAATTTTCATAAGTAATGTAAATGTGAAAGTATAGGTTATGAACGGGTTCTCCCGGGCCTCCTCGGCTACGGGTGACAGTCTGCTCCAATGAGATTTGGGGCGTGACAATAACCACAAGGGTTGGTGTGGTGGTTCAGCATCTCACCCCTTAAGCAAGAAGTTGGGGGTTCGATCCCCACCTCTGGTGAATGGAGAAATCTCTGCGGCCAGTTCCCTACCGCTTTGTGCGCTGACCATGGAACGGAGGATTAGTCTCAACTCAGTCTCCTCATGTATAGTTGAGTCTATGAGCTCTTAATTTTAATGCATATGTAGTACTGTGTACGTACTTTCTCGTCATTGTGTTTTTTATTTGAATTTTTGTGTTAACTGATTTCCAACAACACGAGCTCTAGCAAGTGTATGTATCATGCAGCCAAGCAGCAAGTTGTGCTAAGTGAACATTAGAACAATAACAATATACCCAATGTAAATTCATTTAATCCCGCTAGCGGGTTCTGGAAAGGGTGGTGTGTTTACAGTCTTAAGCCTACCTTGAAAAGGTAGAAAAGTTATTTCCGATAGATCCCGGGCTCAAGTAAATCACATAGCAAAGTGGACAAATTATCTTCTTCAATGCATGCATCTTAAAGCAGTGTAGAAAATCCAAGTGAAGGAAATAAGGACAAGAACCTCAACATTGTTCTTAGGTGGCAAAAGATAACAAAAAGGCCACCAACTGCAACAGAAGCTGAGTCTTGGCAAATCTTGTGACTTTGAAGCTCATTCAAACAAGAATATTTTTTTCGCGTAATCGTGGTGTTAAGGCCAGCTTGTAAGCACTCGTCTAATTCTACAAGGTACATGCAATCTCACACAAGGACGTAACTCTATCCATTGAGTCTTTGGCTGATCATTTATGACAATTAATCATTAAGTAGAGAAGCAAATGCTGCAGCAGTGAAACAGAAAGGATAGCAGACAAAAAAGGTAAACAACAAAGTTACTACTTTGAAGTCCACAGTATTCAACAGAAAGTGAACAATGTTGACTTGAAAAAATCGCAGAACCTATCATTGGTTTCAAGTCCTTTTCAACATAGTTTAATGGAAGCGATGATAAGCTATCACACAACATATCCAGTTCCACACATAACCGATCGACGAAGGATGGAATGTACGGAAACCTTATCCTACCTCCATGGGGTAGAGAGATTATTTCCGAAAAAACCCCGAACTCAGCACAAATATTACACAAAACAGGAGAGTAGAAAAGCTGAGAAATATAAACAGCAAAAATAGTAAAAATAACTAAAAAGCTGCTCATGTTACTCAACAATAATGAAAATTACAAAGTTTCATGTACATTCTTTACAATTTTGAGTCATATTTACCTCTTCTGATCAATAAAGAATCCGATCACTATTCACTACAAGAAATATCCACCTATTCCAAAACCCTATTTTAGCTACAGTAAAGTATATACTTTCTAAACTTTATAGTACTAAAACATATTAACAAAGGAGAAAACTTTATAAACTTTTTGCTCAACGGAACAATGCATCAACATTGTCGTTATTGGAACCATCTTGAAAGAGCGCTACGAGGTCTTCTCCTATAACAGACTCATCATCGTTATTATTCTGAGTATTTTCTCCCCGGGCATTACCATTTCCCTCAGCATTATTGTTCTCATTGGCCTGTTCTCCCCCCAACACATTACCCATGTCATTTTCCACAACATTGTCGTTGTTTTCATTAGTCTGTTCTCCCCACAACACATTACCCATATCAAAATCATCGTTTGCCCAAATATTGTCGTTGTTCTCGTTAGCCTGTTCTCCCCACAACACATTACCCATATCAAAATCATCGTTTGCCCAAATATTGTTGTTGTTCTCGTTAGCCTGTTCTCCCCACAACACATTACCCATATCAAAATCATCGTTTGCCCAAACATTGTTGTTGTTCTCGTTAGCCTGTTCTCCCGGCCACAACACATTATCCATGTCAAAATCATCATTTGGCAAAACATTGTTGTAGTTCTCATTAGCCTGTTCTCCCGGCCACAACACATTACCCAGATCAAAAATATCATCATTTGCCAAAACATTGTCGTTGTTCTCAATAGTATTTTCAACCCCCACATTGTTGTTGTCCACTTCATCAACATTAGTTTGCACGAATTCATCTTCTGCCCGTAAAGATTCCTCCTTCCTTTCATTTCCAACCTCCTCTACTTCATCATCAGAAGAAGAAATTTCAATGTACTCAACATCGTCCTTCTTCTTGAAAAAAGGTGACAATAAATAGTTGCCTTGTGTACCCAAAGTAAAGAAATCAGAGCAAATATACTCACCTTTATCCGTCACCTCGGGTGGCGGAGATGGGCCTATAATCGGCAGTGCTTGCCATTCTCTTTTACATTTCTCATTCGGACACCGCAAAGAACAACCTTTGTAATCCTTCAAAAACTCATACATATGGTAACAGTAAGGACACCTAGTCCAAAATGTATTCCTGGTCGGGTTCGAAGAGGTTGCACCTGATTCATCATCTAAACGGGTCCTCTTTGTCGGGTTAGAAGAGCTTGCACCTGATCCATCATCTAAACGGATCTTCTCCATCTGGTTCAAAAAGTTCCCGCCTTTTTTCATGGCCACGATAGGAATCGTTTCACAAGTGCTCGCACCACCATCTCCCAAACTGCTCATCAGGGTCCTACTTGATAAGGTCCAACCCCCATCAGCCAAACGGATCACCCGGGTCGGGTTTGAAAAGTTCTCCAAACGGGTCTGGAACGGAGTAGGGTTAGAAGAGCTCCCAGCCCCATCAACCAAACGGGTCTGGATCGTAGTCGGGTTAGGAGACCTCCCACGACCATCATCCAAACGGGTCATTCCGCTCGAGTTCAAAATGCTCTGAAGCAATCCATCATTCAAACGGGTTGGGTTCAACATGCTCTCAAGCAACCCGTCATTTGAACGGGTCGGGTTCAACATGCTCTCAAGCAACCCATCATTTGAACGGGTCGGGTTCAACATGCTCTGAAGCAACCCATCATTAGAATGGTCCATCTGCATCTGGTTCAAAAAGTTCCCTCCTATTTCCATAGTATTCAACCCATCTCCAAACCCGGACATCTCCGACAAGTCGAAAAAGCTCCCACTTTCCAACGTACCCTCACCACCCATCGGGTTCATACTCACAGACCTCCCATCATTTACCGCATTCCTCAACTCATCATCAAACCGAACCTTATCACTCGGATTCGCTAGAACTCCGTAAGCTCTCATTACAAGCATAAAAGCCTCATTAGCCAAACGAGAATAATCTCTCGTATTCGATCTCAACAACTCCATCAAACTCTTAAAATTGTTCAACATAACTGGTTGATCATCACTGTAGTTTGGAACGTTAAGGATAGCATAGTAATTCGGCTGTCCGTTAATGCTCTCAGGGAGCATTAATATATCAGTGATCGCGATTATTTCTAGTACCTCTGAGTGCTTTGGATCGATTTCTCTGGCTCTAATGGCGTATTGACGACATTCTTGAAACTTTCGTAGAACAAGAAAGCTTTTAGATAAATTTAAATAATGTTGAAACTGCGGATTCATAATTATTGTTTGTTTGTTTTTTGTTGTAAAGAGTTTGTTTGTTGTTTTGTTGTAGTAAAGAATGAAATGAAAGTGATGAAAAGGTGACATATATAAAGTCGTTTGTTTTGAAAAGGTGGGAAAAAGGACACAATTGGAATTTTTTAGAATTTTTTTATCATGGATGATTTTGCATATGGGAAATATTGGAAATTTCTTAATTCTTTTTGTTTCATGGATGATTTTGGATATGGGCAAAATTTTAAAATAAATAGTTTTATTTTATGAGTGATTTTGAATATGGATAAAGTTGGAAATTTGTTGATTTCTGTAAAGGGTTTATTTTGTATTTCTATTGTTTTATTTTATATGGTTCTATTAACCTAGCACGTTTCGAAAAATAATAATAATTAGAGGTGAAAAAGCGACAAAATTGGAAAAATATTGATTTTTTAGTTTTATGGATGATTTTGGATCGATATGGACAAAATTGGAATTTTTTTATCTTTATAAAGGGTTTATTTTGTATTTCCGTTGTTTAATTTTACTAGTTTATGTTAACCTAGCACGCCTCATAAGATATTGATAATTACAGGTGTATTTTATTAAACTAACATTATTAATTATGTTTTCACTCTAATTTTATTTCTACTACTACTTCATGTAATTATTTAGTACTAATAAAAATAACACTACTTCCTTTGTCGGATATAGAAGTGCTTGCAGAGCTACGTGAATTCAACAATGTTTTTGTAAAGGGCAAAAAGAAAAGGTCTCGAGATAATAAGGATCCTTGGAAGAAAAGATCAAATAACTAATCTCAGTATAAGCTATTCTACATTTTGAAATAATTCTTTTTGAAATATATGTACAAGATTAAATTGGAAATTGAATAAATTTTTCAAGGGTCTATTTTGGAATACTCATATTAACATTTTGAGATGGTCAATTTTGGACACTAAGTAATTGGGAAATGAGAATGGATTATTTAGATAACGGCATATTTATTTGGTGTATAAATAAAATTAAATTGGAAATTCAATAAATCATTTATCAACTAATAAAAGATTAGTTTGACTGTAAAAAGGAGATAAATTGGAATACTTATTTTTACATTTTGAGATTGTTAATATTGGATATTAAGTAATTGGGAATGAATTATTTGGATAAGGACATATTTATTTTGTGTATGAACAAAATTAAATTCGAAATTCGATAAATCATTTATGATTTATCAACTAATGAAGAATTAGTTTGATTACTTTAAAATGAAGATAAATTGGAGTACTTATTTTTACACTTTGGAATGTTCAAATTTGGACATTAAGTAATTGTAAATGGATTATTTAGTTAAGGAGATATATTTTTTTTGTGTATATATAAAATTAAATTGGAAATTCAGTAAATCATTTTTCATTTATCACTTATCAATTAATAAAGGATTAGGTTGATTATTGTAAAAAAAAAAAAAAAAAGAAGAAGATAAATTGAAGTACTTATTTACATTTTGAGATGTTTCGAATTCGAACATTAAGTAGTAATTGGGAACGGATTATTCAAATAAGGGCATATTTATTTTGTGGATATATAAAATTTAATTGGAAATTTGATAAATCATTTTTTATTTATCATTTATCAACTAATAAAGGATTAGTTTGATTACCGTAAAAGGGAGATAAATTGAAGTACTTATTTTACATTTTGAGATGTTTCAGATTTGAACATTAGTAATTGGAAATGGATTATTTTAAATAAGGACATATATTTATTTTGTGTATAAATAAAATTAAATTGGAAATTCAATAAATAATTTTTTCCTTTATTATTTATCAACTAATAAAGGATTTGTTTGACTATTTTAAAAGGAGATTGAAAGAATTTTGACTCAAATTTTATTAAGTATCCTCATCATATTAACGTAAGAAAAATTACAATCTATAATATTTTTTGTCTTGTAGTCAAACATCTAAATTTTAAATTAAAAATACTAAATTAATCTACTCTAATTTAGCTTGAACTCTAATCAAATTGATTTTCATAAAGTAAAATATGACAGGAAAAATTAAACGGGATGAGTTTTTTTAACATTTTGAGATGTTTCAAATATGAAAATACTTTTTTTCTTTTGAAATTTAAAAGTTTAGTATTATTGTCATTGGATTCGTTCCTTTTTATTGGTTCAGTGTGTATTTTGTAATTTCTTTAAGAAAGTATTAATTATGTATTTATTTTATTAAATTTTGCAAAACTGTTGTATTTTGAATATCTTAATTTGAGTATTAATATTTCAAAAAGTTTGAAAATAATGCTTAAAGATAAGATGTTTTTTGAAAATTTAAAACTATTATGAAGAAGTAGTTCTTCAAAATAAATGTACAGTTCGAAATAATTGTACTATTTTTGTCATGAATTTCTAAACCGAGGTTTATTTTAAGATAAATTAACTTTTTTTCTATAGCGACACATACTTTGAGACGGAGAGGATACACAATAAAGAAGAGAACATTATTTGCTAAATTCTGCTATATGGAAGTTTCACATAATTCATTTAAACATCACATGGTATATCAAACACATTATTGAAGTACCAATTGAATGGAAATGTTTTACAAAATTTAGTTTAAGATAATTAATGTAAAATCCAGCTAATTTTAAGTAAATAACTATGAGAGTAAACATGGTAGCTCACCAAAGTGTTAAAAGGCTAAGTTGCTCGTACTCTTTAAAAATGTTGTCACGCTCGTATCAGATTCTTCAAAATACACTATTAGATAGGTTGTTTTTTAAATACACTCGATTTATCTCTAGTATCTTTTTGCAAAATCTCAACAATAATTAATCAAAAACAGTTTATCTTCATCATGATATTAAGTTAAAAGTGGAGCTATATATACTCTTTTACTAATTCAAGTCCAATAATCACTTTAGTTTAGTTTGATGCATTGACTTAGTAATAATATTTAGACTTATTAGGTGTTTATATCATCAATATTTAATCTCATAAAAATAATAATTTACCTATTATTACAAATTAAAAGTCACTATATATAGTGTAAGAATTTTTTTTTATGTTGTCAGTATCATCACTTGAAAAATATTATTTTTAGTTCAGCTAGATTCTAAAACTAGTAGTAATTTCTAGTAATTAGCCAATTAGGTTTCACATTTTATATTCCTTGAAGTCCTAATTATTTAACGAAAGCTCTATTATTAAGACTTTCTTTTTGATGAGTTTACGAGTTATTACTCATAAATGAAAGTATTTAATATGCTCATTTTTTCTCATATTTTTGGTTCTTGATTAGACTGCTATAATTTTTGTTGTATAATACTCGTTATTTCGCATTGTTTTGTTGTTGTTATTGCTCTCATATTGTATTCCGGTTTGCAAATTATTTGGTAGGCTTTATTTAAACTAAGGATGTATTGGAAATTGTTTTTCGATCTCTATGAAATATGGGTAAGATCTATGCATACTATATCTTCACCATACTTCACCTGTGGAATTACACAAAGGTATTTTTAATCAATGGGTGACAATTGAATAACATGCTATTATTGACTCATAAATATTGAAAAATATAGTAACATCCACTACACACATAAAATCAAAGAAACAATAGCATGCACGATATGGTGAAGTTGAACTAGTGATTATTTTATCAACGTGTTAATTTATCAATTTGAATTATGTCTCATCGACTATTTAAATAATGCCTTGTAATTATGATAATCCAAGATACGGAGTATATGTGTTAGGTTTTTAAGAGCTGTGAATGAAAAATGGATAGATATTTTTTTGAAAAAACACCAAGAAAAAAGTTGTAATTTGAATAGGCACATATGTTCACTTTGAATTGTTATGACCTTTCCGATAAATTATGACTTTTTCGAAAAGTTACACTTTTCTCGAAGGATTGCAACTTCACGAAGAGTTGTATCTTTTCGAAAAGGTGTGCCTTTTTGAACCAGAAGTTGAACTAATGAAACCACATGCACGATACAGTGAAGTTGAACTAATGATCCGTTTATTCAACGTGTTAATATAACAATTTGAACTATATCTCATCGGCCAATTAAATAATGCTTTGTAATTATGACAATCCAAGATAGAAATGTTGGGTGTTTAAGAGGTTTGAATGGAGAATGAATAGGTATTTTTCCAAAAAGACACAAAGAGAAATGATGAAATTTGAATAGGCACTTGTTCACTTTGGATTATTGTGACCTTTTCAAAAGAATGTAACTTTTCTGAAGAATTGCATCTTTACAAATAGTTGCATCTTTTCAAAGAGGTGCACCTTTCCGAATCATTGTTACTTTTCTGAAACAACAAATTGATGGCTATACATATATATACACTTTTTGGATGATTGTGACTTTTCCGAAAAGTTACACCTTTATGAAGAGTTGCATCGTTTCAAAGAGGTGCACTTTTTTGAACAATCGCTTCTCTTCTGAAGCAACACCTTTGCTGGCTACATATACCTATTGAATCCTCAAATTTTCCATACAAATGTTGTGTGATTTACTACCGTTGATTGAGTTCGTCGTTCATGGCCCTATTCTTCTAGCAATGTCCTAGTCTTCGTTTCTCTTAGAAAAGAAAGGAAAATGTTCTGTTTATAGGCCAAACTAGATATTTTACGTCCACGTAATTGTTTAAAAAATGGAAATTTATGTTTGCCAAAGTTTAGTATGAACAAATTGAGCAGTTGCATTCATATCATCACATTTTGAGTCGAGGGTCTATCGGAAACCTCATTACTAAAAGTGTAAAGGTAATCGTACATTTTACCCTCCCCGGAAGTTCAACTTCTGGGATAACACTGGTTCTGTTGTTGTTGTTATTCATATAATCACCTTCTGTATTCCCAAATTGAGTATGAACAAATCTACATTATGTATCCAATCCAAGTTGATAAAAAGGGCAAAAGAACAAACGGAACACAACATTTTACAAGAGCCTCTAAAAGTTAGAAGGAATGTTCGACAGATTTAAAACTGCCACATACATTATATTCAAGCGAAAATCGCAAGAAAATAGATTTGAACTAATAACTAAAAATCTACAGCTCAATGTTCTCGCTTTTCCCGGTCAACCATTTTGGCCGCTGAAAAAAATAAAATTAATCATTTACTGTCAAAAATGTTTTGGTTGAAGTGTGGAAGACTACAGTGAAAGCGAGCTTTTGGCGTAGCATGCTTTATTCTGATCCACAACTTCCTCGGAATGTATAAATCACCTTAAAGGCTAAAGCAACTAGCATACCTCGCGATGGAGAAATACTTGGATCGGGTTAGCTGACTATGTCTGTATGACTCTGCAACTTCTCTCGGTATACCAAGACCAGACAGATATAGAACATAGTCGCAGACACAATAGATACACCAAGGCAGACACAAACGGTTGTAGCACAAACGTATAAGAACCTGAACAAAGAATGACACACTCTTAATAAAGCAAAACATATACACATGTATCCTGATTCAACTTTTTGGTGACACTTACTTGGGAGAAAATACGCTCCAAACGAATAAATGATTTCTCATTAGCAGCAACACAATTGTGTAAGCTATCAAAAGAATGGAATTCAAACCCAACGGAACCAGACAAGGAAAACCAAGTGTCCTCTTGAGCAACGAGTCAATGTTGCCGTCCTGGGAAATTATGAAACCACTTGTGTCCTTCACAGAATTGCACATCACCATGCTAAGGAGGTATAACATTGGTGAAGCATATGTAATGATGAACATTAAGACGCCAGAAAGTACAGTTGAGTGGTTCAAGACACCCTGGCAATCAAATCAACGGGGAACATCAGATTCTATATGGATATTTTCAGTATGAAGCATACAGAAACTTTAGCATGAAACACACTACTAGAGATTTTGTGCAAGAGACTTACAATAAAAGCCCCAGCAACATCGATTGTAGCTAGGGTGTTGGTGTTGCCGAGACCAAAATGGCCTGCCATTCCCATATAATAAAGTGCAGCTACCTGACACGGGAAAAGGAGAAAAATAAGACTCGTGAAACTATGGAGTTGATGTTACCATCATCTGAGGAAAGGATATTTTTCCTGCATTAGTACAAAACCAAACCGAGAATGAACGAGCACCCAAGGGTGTGGCCTAGTGGACTCGTGGGAGGTGGCAGGTATCTAGTGGATTTAGTCGAGGTGCACAAAAGCTGGTCCCGAAACCATGGATTTCGAAAAACAAATTGAGGATGAATGAAGATATTAGTTGAATTTCGTAGTATGGAGACTGCAAGCATCATCGTGGTCATTTTCATCAAATGAAATTTGCCGCCTTCTTTTCTCTCCTTTTTTTTCTTTTTGGGAAATATTTTATTTGGTAATATTGAGTGTTGTTTTCCTTTCTTTTCTTTTAGGCATATGGTCATTTTCATCAAATGAAGATGCGTAACACCCCGTAAATTTTTTCGTACACTTATCGCGATTATATGGAGTCCTAAAGGCTTGCGTATGGGTTAAATTAAGTTTATGGTGTTCGGAGTATCCCGTCAATAGTTGTATGTGTAGGTATTGAAATAAGCTTTCCAAAGATATAAAGTTTGCCCAAAACAGAGGAGTATTTCATATAAGCGAGCACATTCGAAATTTCGAAACGGTGGCCGGGAAGCCTGTGAACAGTAAATCAGAAGGAAAATTACTGCACCTAGGCAATTTTTTTTTTTTGGATCAACTTTAGACGATCATAACTCCTTGTACAAAAAGAACTGTGTGAGCTGCTAAATATCGACGAAAATATCCCAGAGTCTTCTTTCTGATGAAATTGGTTTCATCCAAATCCAATGTCTGAGTAAGGAGATATACCCGTTTTACTACAGCCTATAAAAAAAAAACAGAATTTTGGGACAGATTTTTGGGTCAAATTTAAATGACCATAACTCCTTGTAAAGGAAGAACTGGGTGTTATACTTTATATGAAAATGAAATACCTTTGAATTATCTTTCCAATCAAATTGGTTTCACCCAAATACGATACCGGAGCAAAGAGTTATGATCGATTTACTTCAGCCTGTCAAAACTGTCCACTGGGGACAGATTCGGATTTATTTAAATTTTTAGGGCAAAATGGTCATTTTCTATTACCTCTTGGACGAAAATTGGTCTCTATAAACATACACTTAGCCTCATATATATCATATATCATCCGATTATTAAGAGAAGGTGAAACTCTATCCTAATTTCAACTTCAAATATTTTGTGATTCAACCGTAGAAAATTCGAATTGGTTCCGTAGTTGTGTTCACCATCTCGAAAGCTTCGAGAAGCACCCCATGTTTATGTAAGGAGGATTCTAAATACAATAGTTCATTGTTAAGGTATGAATATTGTTTATTCTTGATTCTTATCCATGAATAAGTATCGATAAAGGATTATGAGTATTGTCTTGATGTTGGAAGATAACTAGAAATATAGTTATGAATTGTTTTGTATAAATTGTTAGTAGTAAATTATGGAAGTTGTTGTATTGGATTATGGAGGATGAATTGTGGTGATATATCATTATATTAGTGGTTATGTATGCCTAGTGATCATGTTGGTATTGGATGGTGATTAAGAGGGGAAATAAAGGCTAAGAGTGATGTTGAGGGATATTGCATGAAAATGCATGATATGTGAATGTAATAAGAGTATAAGAGGATGTATGAAGCACTGTTATTGATGAGTTAAAGGATTACTTCCTAGACATTATTTGGTGAAGTTAATACCTAAATGGTAAGGTTTGGTTGCTAATACTAGTTTGCCACAAATGACTTATTGTAGATAAGTGTTCGAAGAGTACGGGAAGTCAAGTTGGACTTGTATTGAAGTGGTTATATCAAGGTATGTAAGACATACTCTATCTAATCTTTGGCATGAATAATGACCCATGGCACTCTTTCCAACATTGTCCTACGACACATGACACATAATAACATAATATGATCTTCGACACTACCAATTGAACTTGTTTTCACTTTTAAGATGTCCGGCTAGTCAAAAAAATGTCCATATACTATTGTTGACTCCGAAATGGTTTAATGAGGTATCCATGATTCTCTACTTCATTTTCATGATATTGATTACCTATTTACATGTTTTTCCTATTGAGGTATCATGGTTTCAAGTTCCATAAGGTGTGACCACAAAGTAACCAATCTCAAAGATTAATTGAAGTAAGAAATGGAATGTCTTTATTTTAAATTGTTGATATGATGTATTGTATTAGTACCACTGATCAGTTGGCCATTGTATTATAAAGATTATGTATATATGCTATTCCAGGGGTGGTCCCTGATGTATTGTATTAGTACTACTGATCAGTTGGCCATTGTATGACATATGTTATGTATTGATAAGGAATACGGGAAGTAATGATATGAAAGTAATGTGCAGGTATCCCATCAGCTCTTTTAAGTGTGGTCTACTCATACTGTTTATTCACTGGTATCTGGGTTCTGTTGATCTTTTGTATCTCATCTTGATACTCACTGCCTTACATACTCAGTACATATTTCCGTACTGACGTCCTTCGCGGGGGGACCTGTATTCATGCCTGCAGGAACAGGTACTTCAGGTCGTACACCTCCGCAGTAAGAGCCAGGACATTCTGTTGATAATGGTGTGCTCCAGCTGTTTCGGGGCATCCAAAGTCGTTTCTATATGTATTTTTGGTATTTGTATAAAAGTCTTTTGTGGGCGGGAGTTTGTCCCGACCCTAACTCAGTTGTGTATCTATGTAGAGGCTTTTGTAGGCATATTGTACAGCCATAGGAGTGTTTGGTTGATAGACGTGATGACTCTGACGGCCAATTACTGTTTATATAGATATGCGTGCCTGCTGGGCTGATACAGGTACTGTTTTCTTCTATTTACAACGAAGTGCTGCCCAAATTTCTAATTTTCATAAGTAATGTAAATGTGAAAGTATAGGTTATGAACGGGTTCTCCCGGGCCTCCTCGGCTACGGGTGACAGTCTGCTCCAATGGGATTTGGGGCGTGACAATAACCACAAGGGTTGGTGTGGTGGTTCAGCATCTCACCCCTTAAGCAAGAAGTTGGGGGTTCGATCCCCACCTCTGGTGAATGGAGAAATCTCTGCGGCCAGTTCCCTACCGCTTTGTGCGCTGACCATGGAACGGAGGATTAGTCTCAACTCAGTCTCCTCATGTATAGTTGAGTCTATGAGCTCTTAATTTTAATGCATATGTAGTACTGTGTACGTACTTTCTCGTCATTGTGTTTTTTATTTGAATTTTTGTGTTAACTGATTTCCAACAACACGAGCTCTAGCAAGTGTATGTATCATGCAGCCAAGCAGCAAGTTGTGCTAAGTGAACATTAGAACAATAACAATATACCCAATGTAAATTCATTTAATCCCGCTAGCGGGTTCTGGAAAGGGTGGTGTGTTTACAGTCTTAAGCCTACCTTGAAAAGGTAGAAAAGTTATTTCCGATAGATCCCGGGCTCAAGTAAATCACATAGCAAAGTGGACAAATTATCTTCTTCAATGCATGCATCTTAAAGCAGTGTAGAAAATCCAAGTGAAGGAAATAAGGACAAGAACCTCAACATTGTTCTTAGGTGGCAAAAGATAACAAAAAGGCCACCAACTGCAACAGAAGCTGAGTCTTGGCAAATCTTGTGACTTTGAAGCTCATTCAAACAAGAATATTTTTTTCGCGTAATCGTGGTGTTAAGGCCAGCTTGTAAGCACTCGTCTAATTCTACAAGGTACATGCAATCTCACACAAGGACGTAACTCTATCCATTGAGTCTTTGGCTGATCATTTATGACAATTAATCATTAAGTAGAGAAGCAAATGCTGCAGCAGTGAAACAGAAAGGATAGCAGACAAAAAAGGTAAACAACAAAGTTACTACTTTGAAGTCCACAGTATTCAACAGAAAGTGAACAATGTTGACTTGAAAAAATCGCAGAACCTATCATTGGTTTCAAGTCCTTTTCAACATAGTTTAATGGAAGCGATGATAAGCTATCACACAACATATCCAGTTCCACACATAACCGATCGACGAAGGATGGAATGTACGGAAACCTTATCCTACCTCCATGGGGTAGAGAGATTATTTCCGAAAAAACCCCGAACTCAGCACAAATATTACACAAAACAGGAGAGTAGAAAAGCTGAGAAATATAAACAGCAAAAATAGTAAAAATAACTAAAAAGCTGCTCATGTTACTCAACAATAATGAAAATTACAAAGTTTCATGTACATTATTTACAATTTTGAGTCATATTTACCTCTTCTGATCAATAAAGAATCCGATCACTATTCACTACAAGAAATATCCACCTATTCCAAAACCCTATTTTAGCTACAGTAAAGTATATACTTTCTAAACTTTATAGTACTAAAACATATTAACAAAGGAGAAAACTTTATAAACTTTTTGCTCAACGGAACAATGCATCAACATTGTCGTTATTGGAACCATCTTGAAAGAGCGCTACGAGGTCTTCTCCTATAACAGACTCATCATCGTTATTATTCTGAGTATTTTCTCCCCGGGCATTACCATTTCCCTCAGCATTATTGTTCTCATTGGCCTGTTCTCCCCCCAACACATTACCCATGTCATTTTCCACAACATTGTCGTTGTTTTCATTAGTCTGTTCTCCCCACAACACATTACCCATATCAAAATCATCGTTTGCCCAAATATTGTCGTTGTTCTCGTTAGCCTGTTCTCCCCACAACACATTACCCATATCAAAATCATCGTTTGCCCAAATATTGTTGTTGTTCTCGTTAGCCTGTTCTCCCCACAACACATTACCCATATCAAAATCATCGTTTGCCCAAACATTGTTGTTGTTCTCGTTAGCCTGTTCTCCCGGCCACAACACATTATCCATGTCAAAATCATCATTTGGCAAAACATTGTTGTAGTTCTCATTAGCCTGTTCTCCCGGCCACAACACATTACCCAGATCAAAAATATCATCATTTGCCAAAACATTGTCGTTGTTCTCAATAGTATTTTCAACCCCCACATTGTTGTTGTCCACTTCATCAACATTAGTTTGCACGAATTCATCTTCTGCCCGTAAAGATTCCTCCTTCCTTTCATTTCCAACCTCCTCTACTTCATCATCAGAAGAAGAAATTTCAATGTACTCAACATCGTCCTTCTTCTTGAAAAAAGGTGACAATAAATAGTTGCCTTGTGTACCCAAAGTAAAGAAATCAGAGCAAATATACTCACCTTTATCCGTCACCTCGGGTGGCGGAGATGGGCCTATAATCGGCAGTGCTTGCCATTCTCTTTTACATTTCTCATTCGGACACCGCAAAGAACAACCTTTGTAATCCTTCAAAAACTCATACATATGGTAACAGTAAGGACACCTAGTCCAAAATGTATTCCTGGTCGGGTTCGAAGAGGTTGCACCTGATTCATCATCTAAACGGGTCCTCTTTGTCGGGTTAGAAGAGCTTGCACCTGATCCATCATCTAAACGGATCTTCTCCATCTGGTTCAAAAAGTTCCCGCCTTTTTTCATGGCCACGATAGGAATCGTTTCACAAGTGCTCGCACCACCATCTCCCAAACTGCTCATCAGGGTCCTACTTGATAAGGTCCAACCCCCATCAGCCAAACGGATCACCCGGGTCGGGTTTGAAAAGTTCTCCAAACGGGTCTGGAACGGAGTAGGGTTAGAAGAGCTCCCAGCCCCATCAACCAAACGGGTCTGGATCGTAGTCGGGTTAGGAGACCTCCCACGACCATCATCCAAACGGGTCATTCCGCTCGAGTTCAAAATGCTCTGAAGCAATCCATCATTCAAACGGGTTGGGTTCAACATGCTCTCAAGCAACCCGTCATTTGAACGGGTCGGGTTCAACATGCTCTCAAGCAACCCATCATTTGAACGGGTCGGGTTCAACATGCTCTGAAGCAACCCATCATTAGAATGGTCCATCTGCATCTGGTTCAAAAAGTTCCCTCCTATTTCCATAGTATTCAACCCATCTCCAAACCCGGACATCTCCGACAAGTCGAAAAAGCTCCCACTTTCCAACGTACCCTCACCACCCATCGGGTTCATACTCACAGACCTCCCATCATTTACCGCATTCCTCAACTCATCATCAAACCGAACCTTATCACTCGGATTCGCTAGAACTCCGTAAGCTCTCATTACAAGCATAAAAGCCTCATTAGCCAAACGAGAATAATCTCTCGTATTCGATCTCAACAACTCCATCAAACTCTTAAAATTGTTCAACATAACTGGTTGATCATCACTGTAGTTTGGAACGTTAAGGATAGCATAGTAATTCGGCTGTCCGTTAATGCTCTCAGGGAGCATTAATATATCAGTGATCGCGATTATTTCTAGTACCTCTGAGTGCTTTGGATCGATTTCTCTGGCTCTAATGGCGTATTGACGACATTCTTGAAACTTTCGTAGAACAAGAAAGCTTTTAGATAAATTTAAATAATGTTGAAACTGCGGATTCATAATTATTGTTTGTTTGTTTTTTGTTGTAAAGAGTTTGTTTGTTGTTTTGTTGTAGTAAAGAATGAAATGAAAGTGATGAAAAGGTGACATATATAAAGTCGTTTGTTTTGAAAAGGTGGGAAAAAGGACACAATTGGAATTTTTTAGAATTTTTTTATCATGGATGATTTTGCATATGGGCAATATTGGAAATTTCTTAATTCTTTTTGTTTCATGGATGATTTTGGATATGGGCAAAATTTTAAAATAAATAGTTTTATTTTATGAGTGATTTTGAATATGGATAAAGTTGGAAATTTGTTGATTTCTGTAAAGGGTTTATTTTGTATTTCTATTGTTTTATTTTATATGGTTCTATTAACCTAGCACGTTTCGAAAAATAATAATAATTAGAGGTGAAAAAGCGACAAAATTGGAAAAATATTGATTTTTTAGTTTTATGGATGATTTTGGATCGATATGGACAAAATTGGAATTTTTTTATCTTTATAAAGGGTTTATTTTGTATTTCCGTTGTTTAATTTTACTAGTTTATGTTAACCTAGCACGCCTCATAAGATATTGATAATTACAGGTGTATTTTATTAAACTAACATTATTAATTATGTTTTCACTCTAATTTTATTTCTACTACTACTTCATGTAATTATTTAGTACTAATAAAAATAACACTACTTCCTTTGTCGGATATAGAAGTGCTTGCAGAGCTACGTGAATTCAACAATGTTTTTGTAAAGGGCAAAAAGAAAAGGTCTCGAGATAATAAGGATCCTTGGAAGAAAAGATCAAATAACTAATCTCAGTATAAGCTATTCTACATTTTGAAATAATTCTTTTTGAAATATATGTACAAGATTAAATTGGAAATTGAATAAATTTTTCAAGGGTCTATTTTGGAATACTCATATTAACATTTTGAGATGGTCAATTTTGGACACTAAGTAATTGGGAAATGAGAATGGATTATTTAGATAACGGCATATTTATTTGGTGTATAAATAAAATTAAATTGGAAATTCAATAAATCATTTATCAACTAATAAAAGATTAGTTTGACTGTAAAAAGGAGATAAATTGGAATACTTATTTTTACATTTTGAGATTGTTAATATTGGATATTAAGTAATTGGGAATGAATTATTTGGATAAGGACATATTTATTTTGTGTATGAACAAAATTAAATTCGAAATTCGATAAATCATTTATGATTTATCAACTAATGAAGAATTAGTTTGATTACTTTAAAATGAAGATAAATTGGAGTACTTATTTTTACACTTTGGAATGTTCAAATTTGGACATTAAGTAATTGTAAATGGATTATTTAGTTAAGGAGATATATTTTTTTTGTGTATATATAAAATTAAATTGGAAATTCAGTAAATCATTTTTCATTTATCACTTATCAATTAATAAAGGATTAGGTTGATTATTGTAAAAAAAAAAAAAAAAAAGAAGAAGATAAATTGAAGTACTTATTTACATTTTGAGATGTTTCGAATTCGAACATTAAGTAGTAATTGGGAACGGATTATTCAAATAAGGGCATATTTATTTTGTGGATATATAAAATTTAATTGGAAATTTGATAAATCATTTTTTATTTTTCATTTATCAACTAATAAAGGATTAGTTTGATTACCGTAAAAGGGAGATAAATTGAAGTACTTATTTTACATTTTGAGATGTTTCAGATTTGAACATTAGTAATTGGAAATGGATTATTTTAAATAAGGACATATATTTATTTTGTGTATAAATAAAATTAAATTGGAAATTCAATAAATAATTTTTTCCTTTATTATTTATCAACTAATAAAGGATTTGTTTGACTATTTTAAAAGGAGATTGAAAGAATTTTGACTCAAATTTTATTAAGTATCCTCATCATATTAACGTAAGAAAAATTACAATCTATAATATTTTTTGTCTTGTAGTCAAACATCTAAATTTTAAATTAAAAATACTAAATTAATCTACTCTAATTTAGCTTGAACTCTAATCAAATTGATTTTCATAAAGTAAAATATGACAGGAAAAATTAAACGGGATGAGTTTTTTTAACATTTTGAGATGTTTCAAATATGAAAATACTTTTTTTCTTTTGAAATTTAAAAGTTTAGTATTATTGTCATTGGATTCGTTCCTTTTTATTGGTTCAGTGTGTATTTTGTAATTTCTTTAAGAAAGTATTAATTATGTATTTATTTTATTAAATTTTGCAAAACTGTTGTATTTTGAATATCTTAATTTGAGTATTAATATTTCAAAAAGTTTGAAAATAATGCTTAAAGATAAGATGTTTTTTGAAAATTTAAAACTATTATGAAGAAGTAGTTCTTCAAAATAAATGTACAGTTCGAAATAATTGTACTATTTTTGTCATGAATTTCTAAACCGAGGTTTATTTTAAGATAAATTAACTTTTTTTCTATAGCGACACATACTTTGAGACGGAGAGGATACACAATAAAGAAGAGAACATTATTTGCTAAATTCTGCTATATGGAAGTTTCACATAATTCATTTAAACATCACATGGTATATCAAACACATTATTGAAGTACCAATTGAATGGAAATGTTTTACAAAATTTAGTTTAAGATAATTAATGTAAAATCCAGCTAATTTTAAGTAAATAACTATGAGAGTAAACATGGTAGCTCACCAAAGTGTTAAAAGGCTAAGTTGCTCGTACTCTTTAAAAATGTTGTCACGCTCGTATCAGATTCTTCAAAATACACTATTAGATAGGTTGTTTTTTAAATACACTCGATTTATCTCTAGTATCTTTTTGCAAAATCTCAACAATAATTAATCAAAAACAGTTTATCTTCATCATGATATTAAGTTAAAAGTGGAGCTATATATACTCTTTTACTAATTCAAGTCCAATAATCACTTTAGTTTAGTTTGATGCATTGACTTAGTAATAATATTTAGACTTATTAGGTGTTTATATCATCAATATTTAATCTCATAAAAATAATAATTTACCTATTATTACAAATTAAAAGTCACTATATATAGTGTAAGAATTTTTTTTTATGTTGTCAGTATCATCACTTGAAAAATATTATTTTTAGTTCAGCTAGATTCTAAAACTAGTAGTAATTTCTAGTAATTAGCCAATTAGGTTTCACATTTTATATTCCTTGAAGTCCTAATTATTTAACGAAAGCTCTATTATTAAGACTTTCTTTTTGATGAGTTTACGAGTTATTACTCATAAATGAAAGTATTTAATATGCTCATTTTTTCTCATATTTTTGGTTCTTGATTAGACTGCTATAATTTTTGTTGTATAATACTCGTTATTTCGCATTGTTTTGTTGTTGTTATTGCTCTCATATTGTATTCCGGTTTGCAAATTATTTGGTAGGCTTTATTTAAACTAAGGATGTATTGGAAATTGTTTTTCGATCTCTATGAAATATGGGTAAGATCTATGCATACTATATCTTCACCATACTTCACCTGTGGAATTACACAAAGGTATTTTTAATCAATGGGTGACAATTGAATAACATGCTATTATTGACTCATAAATATTGAAAAATATAGTAACATCCACTACACACATAAAATCAAAGAAACAATAGCATGCACGATATGGTGAAGTTGAACTAGTGATTATTTTATCAACGTGTTAATTTATCAATTTGAATTATGTCTCATCGACTATTTAAATAATGCCTTGTAATTATGATAATCCAAGATACGGAGTATATGTGTTAGGTTTTTAAGAGCTGTGAATGAAAAATGGATAGATATTTTTTTGAAAAAACACCAAGAAAAAAGTTGTAATTTGAATAGGCACATATGTTCACTTTGAATTGTTATGACCTTTCCGATAAATTATGACTTTTTCGAAAAGTTACACTTTTCTCGAAGGATTGCAACTTCACGAAGAGTTGTATCTTTTCGAAAAGGTGTGCCTTTTTGAACCAGAAGTTGAACTAATGAAACCACATGCACGATACAGTGAAGTTGAACTAATGATCCGTTTATTCAACGTGTTAATATAACAATTTGAACTATATCTCATCGGCCAATTAAATAATGCTTTGTAATTATGACAATCCAAGATAGAAATGTTGGGTGTTTAAGAGGTTTGAATGGAGAATGAATAGGTATTTTTCCAAAAAGACACAAAGAGAAATGATGAAATTTGAATAGGCACTTGTTCACTTTGGATTATTGTGACCTTTTCAAAAGAATGTAACTTTTCTGAAGAATTGCATCTTTACAAATAGTTGCATCTTTTCAAAGAGGTGCACCTTTCCGAATCATTGTTACTTTTCTGAAACAACAAATTGATGGCTATACATATATATACACTTTTTGGATGATTGTGACTTTTCCGAAAAGTTACACCTTTATGAAGAGTTGCATCGTTTCAAAGAGGTGCACTTTTTTGAACAATCGCTTCTCTTCTGAAGCAACACCTTTGCTGGCTACATATACCTATTGAATCCTCAAATTTTCCATACAAATGTTGTGTGATTTACTACCGTTGATTGAGTTCGTCGTTCATGGCCCTATTCTTCTAGCAATGTCCTAGTCTTCGTTTCTCTTAGAAAAGAAAGGAAAATGTTCTGTTTATAGGCCAAACTATATATTTTACGTCCACGTAATTGTTTAAAAAATGGAAATTTATGTTTGCCAAAGTTTAGTATGAACAAATTGAGCAGTTGCATTCATATCATCACATTTTGAGTCGAGGGTCTATCGGAAACCTCATTACTAAAAGTGTAAAGGTAATCGTACATTTTACCCTCCCCGGAAGTTCAACTTCTGGGATAACACTGGTTCTGTTGTTGTTGTTATTCATATAATCACCTTCTGTATTCCCAAATTGAGTATGAACAAATCTACATTATGTATCCAATCCAAGTTGATAAAAAGGGCAAAAGAACAAACGGAACACAACATTTTACAAGAGCCTCTAAAAGTTAGAAGGAATGTTCGACAGATTTAAAGCTGCCACATACATTATATTCAAGCGAAAATCGCAAGAAAATAGATTTGAACTAATAACTAAAAATCTACAGCTCAATGTTCTCGCTTTTCCCGGTCAACCATTTTGGCCGCTGAAAAAAAAAAAATTAATCATTTACTGTCAAAAATGTTTTGCTTGAAGTGTGGAAGACTACAGTGAAAGCGAGCTTTTGGCGTAGCATGCTTTATTCTGATCCACAACTTCCTCGGAATGTATAAATCACCTTAAAGGCTAAAGCAACTAGCATACCTCGCGATGGAGAAATACTTGGATCGGATTAGCTGACTATGTCTGTATGACTCTGCAACTTCTCTCGGTATACCAAGACCAGACAGATATAGAACATAGTCGCAGACACAATAGATACACCAAGGCAGACACAAACGGTTGTA
Organism: Capsicum pubescens; assembly: GCA_030864215.1. Classification (NCBI taxonomy): domain Eukaryota; kingdom Viridiplantae; phylum Streptophyta; class Magnoliopsida; order Solanales; family Solanaceae; genus Capsicum; species Capsicum pubescens. The sequence continues at coordinate 295,605,790 of CM061549.1, forward strand.
GCACAAACGTATAAGAACCTGAACAAAGAATGACACACTCTTAATAAAGCAAAACATATACACATGTATCCTGATTCAACTTTTTGGTGACACTTACTTGGGAGAAAATACGCTCCAAACGAATAAATGATTTCTCATTAGCAGCAACACAATTGTGTAAGCTATCAAAAGAATGGAATTCAAACCCAACGGAACCAGACAAGGAAAACCAAGTGTCCTCTTGAGCAACGAGTCAATGTTGCCGTCCTGGGAAATTATGAAACCACTTGTGTCCTTCACAGAATTGTACATCACCATGCTAAGGAGGTATAACATTGGTGAAGCATATGTAATGATGAACATTAAGACGCCAGAAAGTACAGTTGAGTGGTTCAAGACACCCTGGCAATCAAATCAACGGGGAACATCAGATTCTATATGGATATTTTCAGTATGAAGCATACAGAAACTTTAGCATGAAACACACTACTAGAGATTTTGTGCAAGAGACTTACAATAAAAGCCCCAGCAACATCGATTGTAGCTAGGGTGTTGGTGTTGCCGAGACCAAAATGGCCTGCCATTCCCATATAATAAAGTGCAGCTACCTGACACGGGAAAAGGAGAAAAATAAGACTCGTGAAACTATGGAGTTGATGTTACCATCATCTGAGGAAAGGATATTTTTCCTGCATTAGTACAAAACCAAACCGAGAATGAACGAGCACCCAAGGGTGTGGCCTAGTGGACTCGTGGGAGGTGGCAGGTATCTAGTGGATTTAGTCGAGGTGCACAAAAGCTGGTCCCGAAACCATGGATTTCGAAAAACAAATTGAGGATGAATGAAGATATTAGTTGAATTTCGTAGTATGGAGACTACAAGCATCATCGTGGTCATTTTCATCAAATGAAATTTGCCGCCTTCTTTTCTCTCCTTTTTTTTCTTTTTGGGAAATATTTTATTTGGTAATATTGAGTGTTGTTTTTCCTTTCTTTTCTTTTAGGCATATGGTCATTTTCATCAAATGAAGATGCGTAACACCCCGTAAATTTTTTCGTACACTTATCGCGATTATATGGAGTCCTAAAGGCTTGCGTATGGGTTAAATTAAGTTTATGGTGTTCGGAAGTATCCCGTCAATAGTTGTATGTGTAGGTATTGAAATAAGATTTCCAAAGATATAAAGTTTGCCGGAAACAGAGGAGTATTTCATATAAGCGAGCACATTCGAAATTTCGAAACGGTGGCCGGGAAGCCTGTGAACAGTAAATCAGAAGGAAAATTACTGCACCTAGGCAATTTTTTTTTTTTGGATCAACTTTAGACGATCATAACTCCTTGTACAAAAAGAACTGTGTGAGCTGCTAAATATCGAAGAAAATATCCGAGAGTCTTCTTTCTGATGAAATTGGTTTCATCCAAATCCAATGTCTGAGTAAGGAGATATACCCGTTTTACTACAGCCTATAAAAAAAAAACAGAATTTTGGGACAGATTTTTGGGTCAAATTTAAATGACCATAACTCCTTGTAAAGGAAGAACTGGATGTTATACTTTATATGAAAATGAAATACCTTTGAATTATCTTTCCAATCAAATTGGTTTCACCAAAATACGATACCGGAGCAAAGTGTTATGATCGATTTACTTCAGCCTGTCAAAACTGTCCACTGGGGACAGATTCGGATTTATTTAAATTTTTAGGGCAAAATGGTCATTTTCTATTACCTCTTGGACGAAAATTGGTCTCTATAAACATACACTTAGCCTCATATATATCATATATCATCCGATTATTAAGAGAAGGTGAAACTCTATCCTAATTTCAACTTCAAATATTTTGTGATTCAACCGTAGAAAATTCGAATTGGTTCCGTAGTTGTGTTCACCATCTCGAAAGCTTCGAGAAGCACCCCATGGTTATGTAAGGAGGATTCTAAATACAATAGTTCATTGTTAAGGTATGAATATTGTTTATTCTTGATTCTTATCCATGAATAAGTATCGATAAAGGATTATGAGTATTGTCTTGATGTTGGAAGATAACTAGAAATATAGTTATGAATTGTTTTGTATAAATTGTTAGTAGTAAATTATGGAAGTTGTTGTATTGGATTATGGAGGATGAATTGTGGTGATATATCATTATATTAGTGGTTATGTATGCCTAGTGATCATGTTGGTATTGGATGGTGATTAAGAGGGGAAATAAAGGCTAAGAGTGATGTTGAGGGATATTGCATGAAAATGCATGATATGTGAATGTAATAAGAGTATAAGAGGATGTATGAAGCACTGTTATTGATGAGTTAAAGGATTACTTCCTAGACATTATTTGGTGAAGTTAATACCTAAATGGTAAGGTTTGGTTGCTAATACTAGTTTGCCACAAATGACTTATTGTAGATAAGTGTTCGAAGAGTACGGGAAGTCAAGTTGGACTTGTATTGAAGTGGTTATATCAAGGTATGTAAGACATACTCTATCTAATCTTTGGCATGAATAATGACCCATGGCACTCTTTCCAACATTGTCCTACGACACATGACACATAATAACATAATATGATCTTCGACACTACCAATTGAAATTGTTTTCACTTTTAAGATGTCCGGCTAGTCAAAAAAATGTCCATATACTATTGTTGACTCCGAAATGGTTTAATGAGGTATCCATGATTCTCTACTTCATTTTCATGATATTGATTACCTATTTACATGTTTTTCCTTTTGAGGTATCATGGTTTCAAGTTCCATAAGGTGTGACCACAAAGTAACCAATCTCAAAGATTAATTGAATTAAGAAATGGAATGTCTTTATTTTAAATTGATGATATGATGTATTGTATTAGTACCACTGATCAGTTGGCCATTGTATTATAAAGATTATGTATATATGCTATTCCAGGGGTGGTCCCTGATGTATTGTATTAGTACCACTGATCAGTTGGCCATTGTATGACATATGTTATGTATTGATAAGGAATACGGGAAGTAATGATATGAAAGTAATGTGCAGGTATCCCATCAGCTCTTTTAAGTGTGGTCTACTCATACTGTTTATTCACTGGTATCTGGGTTCTGTTGATCTTTTGTATCTCATCTTGATACTCACTGCCTTACATACTCAGTACATATTTCCGTACTGACGTCCTTCGCGGGGGGACCTGTATTCATGCCTGCAGGAACAGGTACTTCAGGTCGTACACCTCCGCAGTAAGAGCCAGGACATTCTGTTGATAATGGTGAGCTCCAGTTGTTTCGGGGCATCCCAAGTCGTTTCTATATGTATTTTTGGTATTTGTATAAAAGTCTTTTGTGGGCGGGAGTTTGTCCCGACCCTAACTCAGTTGTGTATCTATGTAGAGGCTTTTGTAGGCATATTGTACAGCCATAGGAGTGTTTGGTTGATAGACGTGATGGCTCTGACGGCCAATTACTGTTTATATAGATATGCGTGTCTGCTGGGCTGATACAGGTACTGTTTTCTTCTATTTACAACGAAGTGCTGCCCAAATTTCTAATTTTCATAAGTAATGTAAATGTGAAAGTATAGGTTATGAACGGGTTCTCCCGGGCCTCCTCGGCTACGGGTGCCAGTCTGCTCCAATGGGATTTGGGGCATGACAATAACCACAAGGGTTGGTGTGGTGGTTCAGCACCTCACCCCTTAAGCAAGAAGTTGGGGGTTCGATCCCCACCTCTGGTGAATGGAGAAAACTCTGCGGCCAGTTCCCTACCGCTTTGTTTGCTGACCATGGAACGGAGGATTAGTCTCAACTCAGTCTCCTCATATATAGTTGAGTCTATGAGCTCTTAATTTTAATGCATATGTAGTACTGTGTACGTACTTTCTCGTCATTGTGTTTTTTATTTGAATTTTTGTGTTAACTGATTTCCAACAACACGAGCTCTAGCAAGTGTATGTATCATGCAGCCAAGCAGCAAGTTGTGCTAAGTGAACATTAGAACAATAACAATATACCCAATGTAAATTCATTTAATCCCGCTAGCGGGTTCTGGAAAGGGTGGTGTGTTTACAGTCTTAAGCCTACCTTGAAAAGGTAGAAAAGTTATTTCCGATAGATCCCGGGCTCAAGTAAATCACATAGCAAAGTGGACAAATTATCTTCTTCAATGCATGCATCTTAAAGCAGTGTAGAAAATCCAAGTGAAGGAAATAAGGACAAGAACCTCAACATTGTTCTTAGGTGGCAAAAGATAACAAAAAGGCCACCAACTGCAACAGAAGCTGAGTCTTGGCAAATCTTGTGACTTTGAAGCTCATTCAAACAAGAATATTTTTTTCGCGTAATCGTGGTGTTAAGGCCAGCTTGTAAGCACTCGTCTAATTCTACAAGGTACATGCAATCTCACACAAGGACGTAACTCTATCCATTGAGTCTTTGGCTGATCATTTATGACAATTAATCATTAAGTAGAGAAGCAAATGCTGCAGCAGTGAAACAGAAAGGATAGCAGACAAAAAAGGTAAACAACAAAGTTACTACTTTGAAGTCCACAGTATTCAACAGAAAGTGAACAATGTTGACTTGAAAAAATCGCAGAACCTATCATTGGTTTCAAGTCCTTTTCAACATAGTTTAATGGAAGCGATGATAAGCTATCACACAACATATCCAGTTCCACACATAACCGATCGACGAAGGATGGAATGTACGGAAACCTTATCCTACCTCCATGGGGTAGAGAGATTATTTCCGAAAAAACCCCGAACTCAGCACAAATATTACACAAAACAGGAGAGTAGAAAAGCTGATAAATATAAACAGCAAAAATAGTAAAAATAACTAAAAAGCTGCTCATGTTACTCAACAATAATGAAAATTACAAAGTTTCATGTACATTCTTTACAATTTTGAGTCATATTTACCTCTTCTGATCAATAAAGAATCCGATCACTATTCACTACAAGAAATATCCACCTATTCCAAAACCCTATTTTAGCTACAGTAAAGTATATACTTTCTAAACTTTATAGTACTAAAACATATTAACAAAGGAGAAAACTTTATAAACTTTTTGCTCAACGGAACAATGCATCAACATTGTCGTTATTGGAACCATCTTGAAAGAGCGCTACGAGGTCTTCTCCTATAACAGACTCATCATCGTTATTATTCTGAGTATTTTCTCCCCGGGCATTACCATTTCCCTCAGCATTATTGTTCTCATTGGCCTGTTCTCCCCCCAACACATTACCCATGTCATTTTCCACAACATTGTCGTTGTTTTCATTAGTCTGTTCTCCCCACAACACATTACCCATATCAAAATCATCGTTTGCCCAAATATTGTCGTTGTTCTCGTTAGCCTGTTCTCCCCACAACACATTACCCATATCAAAATCATCGTTTGCCCAAATATTGTTGTTGTTCTCGTTAGCCTGTTCTCCCCACAACACATTACCCATATCAAAATCATCGTTTGCCCAAACATTGTTGTTGTTCTCGTTAGCCTGTTCTCCCGGCCACAACACATTATCCATGTCAAAATCATCATTTGGCAAAACATTGTTGTAGTTCTCATTAGCCTGTTCTCCCGGCCACAACACATTACCCAGATCAAAAATATCATCATTTGCCAAAACATTGTCGTTGTTCTCAATAGTATTTTCAACCCCCACATTGTTGTTGTCCACTTCATCAACATTAGTTTGCACGAATTCATCTTCTGCCCGTAAAGATTCCTCCTTCCTTTCATTTCCAACCTCCTCTACTTCATCATCAGAAGAAGAAATTTCAATGTACTCAACATCGTCCTTCTTCTTGAAAAAAGGTGACAATAAATAGTTGCCTTGTGTACCCAAAGTAAAGAAATCAGAGCAAATATACTCACCTTTATCCGTCACCTCGGGTGGCGGAGATGGGCCTATAATCGGCAGTGCTTGCCATTCTCTTTTACATTTCTCATTCGGACACCGCAAAGAACAACCTTTGTAATCCTTCAAAAACTCATACATATGGTAACAGTAAGGACACCTAGTCCAAAATGTATTCCTGGTCGGGTTCGAAGAGGTTGCACCTGATTCATCATCTAAACGGGTCCTCTTTGTCGGGTTAGAAGAGCTTGCACCTGATCCATCATCTAAACGGATCTTCTCCATCTGGTTCAAAAAGTTCCCGCCTTTTTTCATGGCCACGATAGGAATCGTTTCACAAGTGCTCGCACCACCATCTCCCAAACTGCTCATCAGGGTCCTACTTGATAAGGTCCAACCCCCATCAGCCAAACGGATCACCCGGGTCGGGTTTGAAAAGTTCTCCAAACGGGTCTGGAACGGAGTAGGGTTAGAAGAGCTCCCAGCCCCATCAACCAAACGGGTCTGGATCGTAGTCGGGTTAGGAGACCTCCCACGACCATCATCCAAACGGGTCATTCCGCTCGAGTTCAAAATGCTCTGAAGCAATCCATCATTCAAACGGGTTGGGTTCAACATGCTCTCAAGCAACCCGTCATTTGAACGGGTCGGGTTCAACATGCTCTCAAGCAACCCATCATTTGAACGGGTCGGGTTCAACATGCTCTGAAGCAACCCATCATTAGAATGGTCCATCTGCATCTGGTTCAAAAAGTTCCCTCCTATTTCCATAGTATTCAATCCATCTCCAAACCCGGACATCTCCGACAAGTCGAAAAAGCTCCCACTTTCCAACGTACCCTCACCACCCATCGGGTTCATACTCACAGACCTCCCATCATTTACCGCATTCCTCAACTCATCATCAAACCGAACCTTATCACTCGGATTCGCTAGAACTCCGTAAGCTCTCATTACAAGCATAAAAGCCTCATTAGCCAAACGAGAATAATCTCTCGTATTCGATCTCAACAACTCCATCAAACTCTTAAAATTGTTCAACATAACTGGTTGATCATCACTGTAGTTTGGAACGTTAAGGATAGCATAGTAATTCGGCTGTCCGTTAATGCTCTCAGGGAGCATTAATATATCAGTGATCGCGATTATTTCTAGTACCTCTGAGTGCTTTGGATCGATTTCTCTGGCTCTAATGGCGTATTGACGACATTCTTGAAACTTTCGTAGAACAAGAAAGCTTTTAGATAAATTTAAATAATGTTGAAACTGCGGATTCATAATTATTGTTTGTTTGTTTTTTGTTGTAAAGAGTTTGTTTGTTGTTTTGTTGTAGTAAAGAATGAAATGAAAGTGATGAAAAGGTGACATATATAAAGTCGTTTGTTTTGAAAAGGTGGGAAAAAGGACACAATTGGAATTTTTTGAATTTTTTTATCATGGATGATTTTGCATATGGGCAATATTGGAAATTTCTTAATTCTTTTTGTTTCATGGATGATTTTGGATATGGGCAAAATTTAAAAATAAATAGTTTTTTTTTATGAGTGATTTTGAATATGGATAAAGTTGGAAATTTGTTGATTTCTGTAAAGGGTTTATTTTGTATTTCTATTGTTTTATTTTATTTGGTTCTATTAACCTAGCACGTTTCGAAAAATAATAATAATTAGAGGTGAAAAAGCGACAAAATTGGAAAAATATTGATTTTTTAGTTTTATGGATGATTTTGGATCGATATGGACAAAATTGGAATTTTTTTATCTTTATAAAGGGTTTATTTTGTATTTCCGTTGTTTCATTTTACTAGTTTATGTTAACCTAGCACGCCTCATAAGATATTGATAATTAGAGGTGTATTTTATTAAACTAACATTATTAATTATGTTTTCACTCTAATTTTATTTCTACTACTACTTCATGTAATTATTTAGTACTAATAAAAATAACACTACTTCCTTTGTCGGATATAGAAGTGCTTGCAGAGCTACGTGAATTCAACAATGTTTTTGTAAAGGGAAAAAAGAAAAGGTCTCGAGATAATAAGGATCCTTGGAAGAAAAGATCAAATAACTAATCTCAGTATAAGCTATTCTACATTTTGAAATAATTCTTTTTGAAATATATGTACAAGATTAAATTGGAAATTGAATAAATTTTTCAAGGGTCTATTTTGGAATACTCATATTAACATTTTGAGATGGTCAATTTTGGACACTAAGTAATTGGGAAATGAGAATGGATTATTTAGATAACGGCATATTTATTTGGTGTATAAATAAAATTAAATTGGAAATTCAATAAATCATTTATCAACTAATAAAAGATTAGTTTGACTGTAAAAAGGAGATAAATTGGAATACTTATTTTTACATTTTGAGATTGTTAATATTGGATATTAAGTAATTGGGAATGAATTATTTGGATAAGGACATATTTATTTTGTGTATGAACAAAATTAAATTCGAAATTCGATAAATCATTTATGATTTATCAACTAATGAAGAATTAGTTTGATTACTGTAAAATGAAGATAAATTGGAGTACTTATTTTTACACTTTGGAATGTTCAAATTTGGACATTAAGTAATTGTAAATGGATTATTTAGTTAAGGAGATATATTTTTTTTGTGTATATATAAAATTAAATTGGAAATTCAGTAAATCATTTTTCATTTATCACTTATCAATTAATAAAGGATTAGGTTGATTATTGTAAAAAAAAAAAAAAAGAAGATAAATTGAAGTACTTATTTACATTTTGAGATGTTTCGAATTCGAACATTAAGTAGTAATTGGGAACGGATTATTCAAATAAGGGCATATTTATTTTGTGGATATATAAAATTTAATTGGAAATTTGATAAATCATTTTTTATTTATCATTTATCAACTAATAAAGGATTAGTTTGATTACTGTAAAAGGGAGATAAATTGAAGTACTTATTTTGAGATGTTTCAAATTTGAACATTAGTAATTGGAAATGGATTATTTTAAATAAGGACATATATTTATTTTGTGTATAAATAAAATTAAATTGGAAATTCAATAAATAATTTTTTCCTTTATTATTTATCAACTAATAAAGGATTTGTTTGACTATTTTAAAAGGAGATTGAAAGAATTTTGACTCAAATTTTATTAAGTATCCTCATCATATTAACGTAAGAAAAATTACAATCTATAATATTTTTTGTCTTGTAGTCAAACATCTAAATTTTAAATTAAAAATACTAAATTAATCTACTCTAATTTAGCTTGAACTCTAATCAAATTGATTTTCATAAAGTAAAATATGACAGGAAAAATTAAACGGGATGAGTTTTTTTAACATTTTGAGATGTTTCAAATATGAAAATACTTTTTTTCTTTTGAAATTTAAAAGTTTAGTATTATTGTCATTGGATTCGTTCCTTTTTATTGGTTCAGTGTGTATTTTGTAATTTCTTTAAGAAAGTATTAATTATGTATTTATTTTATTAAATTTTGCAAAACTGTTGTATTTTGAATATCTTAATTTGAGTATTAATATTTCAAAAAGTTTGAAAATAATGCTTAAAGATAAGATGTTTTTTGAAAATTTAAAACTATTATGAAGAAGTAGTTCTTCAAAATAAATGTACAGTTCGAAATAATTGTACTATTTTTGTCATGAATTTCTAAACCGAGGTTTATTTTAAGATAAATTAACTTTTTTTCTATAGCGACACATACTTTGAGACGGAGAGGATACACAATAAAGAAGAGAACATTATTTGCTAAATTCTGCTATATGGAAGTTTCACATAATTCATTTAAACATCACATGGTATATCAAACACATTATTGAAGTACCAATTGAATGGAAATGTTTTACAAAATTTAGTTTAAGATAATTAATGTAAAATCCAGCTAATTTTAATTAAATAACTATGAGAGTAAACATGGTAGCTCACCAAAGTGTTAAAAGGCTAAGTTGCTCGTACTCTTTAAAAATGTTGTCACGCTCGTATCAGATTCTTCAAAATACACTATTAGATAGGTTGTTTTTTAAATACACTCGATTTATCTCTAGTATCTTTTTGCAAAATCTCAACAATAATTAATCAAAAACAGTTTATCTTCATCATGATATTAAGTTAAAAGTGGAGCTATATATACTCTTTTACTAATTCAAGTCCAATAATCACTTTAGTTTAGTTTGATGCATTGACTTAGTAATAATATTTAGACTTATTAGGTGTTTATATCATCAATATTTAATCTCATAAAAATAATAATTTACCTATTATTACAAATTAAAAGTCACTATATATAGTGTAAGAATTTTTTTTTATGTTGTCAGTATCATCACTTGAAAAATATTATTTTTAGTTCAGCTAGATTCTAAAACTAGTAGTAATTTCTAGTAATTAGCCAATTAGGTTTCACATTTTATATTCCTTGAAGTCCTAATTATTTAACGAAAGCTCTATTATTAAGACTTTCTTTTTGATGAGTTTACGAGTTATTACTCATAAATGAAAGTATTTAATATGCTCATTTTTTCTCATATTTTTGGTTCTTGATTAGACTGCTATAATTTTTGTTGTATAATACTCGTTATTTCGCATTGTTTTGTTGTTGTTATTGCTCTCATATTGTATTCCGGTTTGCAAATTATTTGGTAGGCTTTATTTAAACTAAGGATGTATTGGAAATTGTTTTTCGATCTCTATGAAATATGGGTAAGATCTATGCATACTATATCTTCACCATACTTCACCTGTGGAATTACACAAAGGTATTTTTAATCAATGGGTGACAATTGAATAACATGCTATTATTGACTCATAAATATTGAAAAATATAGTAACATCCACTACACACATAAAATCAAAGAAACAATAGCATGCACGATATGGTGAAGTTGAACTAGTGATTATTTTATCAACGTGTTAATTTATCAATTTGAATTATGTCTCATCGACTATTTAAATAATGCCTTGTAATTATGATAATCCAAGATACGGAGTATATGTGTTAGGTTTTTAAGAGCTGTGAATGAAAAATGGATAGATATTTTTTTGAAAAAACACCAAGAAAAAAGTTGTAATTTGAATAGGCACATATGTTCACTTTGAATTGTTATGACCTTTCCGATAAATTATGACTTTTTCGAAAAGTTACACTTTTCTCGAAGGATTGCAACTTCACGAAGAGTTGTATCTTTTCGAAAAGGTGTGCCTTTTTGAACCAGAAGTTGAACTAATGAAACCACATGCACGATACAGTGAAGTTGAACTAATGATCCGTTTATTCAACGTGTTAATATAACAATTTGAACTATATCTCATCGGCCAATTAAATAATGCTTTGTAATTATGACAATCCAAGATAGAAATGTTGGGTGTTTAAGAGGTTTGAATGGAGAATGAATAGGTATTTTTCCAAAAAGACACAAAGAGAAATGATGAAATTTGAATAGGCACTTGTTCACTTTGGATTATTGTGACCTTTTCAAAAGAATGTAACTTTTCTGAAGAATTGCATCTTTACAAATAGTTGCATCTTTTCAAAGAGGTGCACCTTTCCGAATCATTGTTACTTTTCTGAAACAACAAATTGATGGCTATACATATATATACACTTTTTGGATGATTGTGACTTTTCCGAAAAGTTACACCTTTATGAAGAGTTGCATCGTTTCAAAGAGGTGCACTTTTTTGAACAATCGCTTCTCTTCTGAAGCAACACCTTTGCTGGCTACATATACCTATTGAATCCTCAAATTTTCCATACAAATGTTGTGTGATTTACTACCGTTGATTGAGTTCGTCGTTCATGGCCCTATTCTTCTAGCAATGTCCTAGTCTTCGTTTCTCTTAGAAAAGAAAGGAAAATGTTCTGTTTATAGGCCAAACTAGATATTTTACGTCCACGTAATTGTTTAAAAAATGGAAATTTATGTTTGCCAAAGTTTAGTATGAACAAATTGAGCAGTTGCATTCATATCATCACATTTTGAGTCGAGGGTCTATCGGAAACCTCATTACTAAAAGTGTAAAGGTAATCGTACATTTTACCCTCCCCGGAAGTTCAACTTCTGGGATAACACTGGTTCTGTTGTTGTTGTTATTCATATAATCACCTTCTGTATTCCCAAATTGAGTATGAACAAATCTACATTATGTATCCAATCCAAGTTGATAAAAAGGGCAAAAGAACAAACGGAACACAACATTTTACAAGAGCCTCTAAAAGTTAGAAGGAATGTTCGACAGATTTAAAACTGCCACATACATTATATTCAAGCGAAAATCGCAAGAAAATAGATTTGAACTAATAACTAAAAATCAACAGCTCTATGTTCTCGCTTTTCCCGGTCAACCATTTTGGCCGCTGAAAAAAAATAAATTAATCATTTACTGTCAAAAATGTTTTGGTTGAAGTGTGGAAGACTACAGTGAAAGCGAGCTTTTGGCGTAGCATGCTTTATTCTGATCCACAACTTCCTCGGAATGTATAAATCACCTTAAAGGCTAAAGCAACTAGCATACCTCGCGATGGAGAAATACTTGGATCGGGTTAGCTGACTATGTCTGTATGACTCTGCAACTTCTCTCGGTATACCAAGACCAGACAGATATAGAACATAGTCGCAGACACAATAGATACACCAAGGCAGACACAAACGGTTGTAGCACAAACGTATAAGAACCTGAACAAAGAATGACACACTCTTAATAAAGCAAAACATATACACATGTATCCTGATTCAACTTTTTGGTGACACTTACTTGGGAGAAAATACGCTCCAAACGAATAAATGATTTCTCATTAGCAGCAACACAATTGTGTAAGCTATCAAAAGAATGGAATTCAAACCCAACGGAACCAGACAAGGAAAACCAAGTGTCCTCTTGAGCAACGAGTCAATGTTGCCGTCCTGGGAAATTATGAAACCACTTGTGTCCTTCACAGAATTGTACATCACCATGCTAAGGAGGTATAACATTGGTGAAGCATATGTAATGATGAACATTAAGACGCCAGAAAGTACAGTTGAGTGGTTCAAGACACCCTGGCAATCAAATCAACGGGGAACATCAGATTCTATATGGATATTTTCAGTATGAAGCATACAGAAACTTTAGCATGAAACACACTACTAGAGATTTTGTGCAAGAGACTTACAATAAAAGCCCCAGCAACATCGATTGTAGCTAGGGTGTTGGTGTTGCCGAGACCAAAATGGCCTGCCATTCCCATATAATAAAGTGCAGCTACCTGACACGGGAAAAGGAGAAAAATAAGACTCGTGAAACTATGGAGTTGATGTTACCATCATCTGAGGAAAGGATATTTTTCCTGCATTAGTACAAAACCAAACCGAGAATGAACGAGCACCCAAGGGTGTGGCCTAGTGGACTCGTGGGAGGTGGCAGGTATCTAGTGGATTTAGTCGAGGTGCACAAAAGCTGGTCCCGAAACCATGGATTTCGAAAAAAAAATTGAGGATGAATGAAGATATTAGTTGAATTTCGTAGTATGGAGACTGCAAGCATCATCGTGGTCATTTTCATCAAATGAAATTTGCCGCCTTCTTTTCTCTCCTTTTTTTTCTTTTTGGGAAATATTTTATTTGGTAATATTGAGTGTTGTTTTCCTTTCTTTTCTTTTAGGCATATGGTCATTTTCATCAAATGAAGATGCGTAACACCCCGTAAATTTTTTCGTACACTTATCGCGATTATATGGAGTCCTAAAGGCTTGCGTATGGGTTAAATTAAGTTTATGGTGTTCGGAGTATCCCGTCAATAGTTGTATGTGTAGGTATTGAAATAAGCTTTCCAAAGATATAAAGTTTGCCCAAAACAGAGGAGTATTTCATATAAGCGAGCACATTCGAAATTTCGAAACGGTGGCCGGGAAGCCTGTGAACAGTAAATCAGAAGGAAAATTACTGCACCTAGGCAATTTTTTTTTTTTGGATCAACTTTAGACGATCATAACTCCTTGTACAAAAAGAACTGTGTGAGCTGCTAAATATCGACGAAAATATCCGAGAGTCTTCTTTCTGATGAAATTGGTTTCATCCAAATCCAATGTCTGAGTAAGGAGATATACCCGTTTTACTACAGCCTATAAAAAAAAAACAGAATTTTGGGACAGATTTTTGGGTCAAATTTAAATGACCATAACTCCTTGTAAAGGAAGAACTGGGTGTTATACTTTATATGAAAATGAAATAACTTTGAATTATCTTTCCAATCAAATTGGTTTCACCCAAATACGATACCGGAGCAAAGAGTTATGATCGATTTACTTCAGCCTGTCAAAACTGTCCACTGGGGACAGATTCGGATTTATTTAAATTTTTAGGGCAAAATGGTCATTTTCTATTACCTCTTGGACGAAAATTGGTCTCTATAAACATACACTTAGCCTCATATATATCATATATCATCCGATTATTAAGAGAAGGTGAAACTCTATCCTAATTTCAACTTCAAATATTTTGTGATTCAACCGTAGAAAATTCGAATTGGTTCCGTAGTTGTGTTCACCATCTCGAAAGCTTCGAGAAGCACCCCATGTTTATGTAAGGAGGATTCTAAATACAATAGTTCATTGTTAAGGTATGAATATTGTTTATTCTTGATTCTTATCCATGAATAAGTATCGATAAAGGATTATGAGTATTGTCTTGATGTTGGAAGATAACTAGAAATATAGTTATGAATTGTTTTGTATAAATTGTTAGTAGTAAATTATGGAAGTTGTTGTATTGGATTATGGAGGATGAATTGTGGTGATATATCATTATATTAGTGGTTATGTATGCCTAGTGATCATGTTGGTATTGGATGGTGATTAAGAGGGGAAATAAAGGCTAAGAGTGATGTTGAGGGATATTGCATGAAAATGCATGATATGTGAATGTAATAAGAGTATAAGAGGATGTATGAAGCACTGTTATTGATGAGTTAAAGGATTACTTCCTAGACATTATTTGGTGAAGTTAATACCTAAATGGTAAGGTTTGGTTGCTAATACTAGTTTGCCACAAATGACTTATTGTAGATAAGTGTTCGAAGAGTACGGGAAGTCAAGTTGGACTTGTATTGAAGTGGTTATATCAAGGTATGTAAGACATACTCTATCTAATCTTTGGCATGAATAATGACCCATGGCACTCTTTCCAACATTGTCCTACGACACATGACACATAATAACATAATATGATCTTCGACACTACCAATTGAAATTGTTTTCACTTTTAAGATGTCCGGCTAGTCAAAAAAATGTCCATATACTATTGTTGACTCCGAAATGGTTTAATGAGGTATCCATGATTCTCTACTTCATTTTCATGATATTGATTACCTATTTACATGTTTTTCCTATTGAGGTATCATGGTTTCAAGTTCCATAAGGTGTGACCACAAAGTAACCAATCTCAAAGATTAATTGAAGTAAGAAATGGAATGTCTTTATTTTAAATTGTTGATATGATGTATTGTATTAGTACCACTGATCAGTTGGCCATTGTATTATAAAGATTATGTATATATGCTATTCCAGGGGTGGTCCCTGATGTATTGTATTAGTACCACTGATCAGTTGGCCATTGTATGACATATGTTATGTATTGATAAGGAATACGGGAAGTAATGATATGAAAGTAATGTGCAGGTATCCCATCAGCTCTTTTAAGTGTGGTCTACTCATACTGTTTATTCACTGGTATCTGGGTTCTGTTGATCTTTTGTATCTCATCTTGATACTCACTGCCTTACATACTCAGTACATATTTCCGTACTGACGTCCTTCGCGGGGGGACCTGTATTCATGCCTGCAGGAACAGGTACTTCAGGTCGTACACCTCCGTAGTAAGAGCCAGGACATTCTGTTGATAATGGTGTGCTCCAGTTGTTTCGGGGCATCCCAAGTCGTTTCTATATGTATTTTTGGTATTTGTATAAAATTCTTTTGTGGGCGGGAGTTTGTCCCGACCCTAACTCAGTTGTGTATCTATGTAGAGGCTTTTGTAGGCATATTGTACAGCCATAGGAGTGTTTGGTTGATAGACGTGATGGCTCTGACGGCCAATTACTGTTTATATAGATATGCGTGCCTGCTGGGCTGATACAGGTACTGTTTTCTTCTATTTACAACGAAGTGCTGCCCAAATTTCTAATTTTCATAAGTAATGTAAATGTGAAAGTATAGGTTATGAACGGGTTCTCCCGGGCCTCCTCGGCTACGGGTGCCAGTCTGCTCCAATGGGATTTGGGGCGTGACAATAACCACAAGGGTTGGTGTGGTGGTTCAGCACCTCACCCCTTAAGCAAGAAGTTGGGGGTTCGATCCCCACCTCTGGTGAATGGAGAAATCTCTGCGGCCAGTTCCCTACCGCTTTGTGCGCTGACCATGGAACGGAGGATTAGTCTCAACTCAGTCTCCTCATGTATAGTTGAGTCTATGAGCTCTTAATTTTAATGCATATGTAGTACTGTGTACGTACTTTCTCGTCATTGTGTTTTTTATTTGAATTTTTGTGTTAACTGATTTCCAACAACACGAGCTCTAGCAAGTGTATGTATCATGCAGCCAAGCAGCAAGTTGTGCTAAGTGAACATTAGAACAATAACAATATACCCAATGTAAATTCATTTAATCCCGCTAGCGGGTTCTGGAAAGGGTGGTGTGTTTACAGTCTTAAGCCTACCTTGAAAAGGTAGAAAAGTTATTTCCGATAGATCCCGGGCTCAAGTAAATCACATAGCAAAGTGGACAAATTATCTTCTTCAATGCATGCATCTTAAAGCAGTGTAGAAAATCCAAGTGAAGGAAATAAGGACAAGAACCTCAACATTGTTCTTAGGTGGCAAAAGATAACAAAAAGGCCACCAACTGCAACAGAAGCTGAGTCTTGGCAAATCTTGTGACTTTGAAGCTCATTCAAACAAGAATATTTTTTTCGCGTAATCGTGGTGTTAAGGCCAGCTTGTAAGCACTCGTCTAATTCTACAAGGTACATGCAATCTCACACAAGGACGTAACTCTATCCATTGAGTCTTTGGCTGATCATTTATGACAATTAATCATTAAGTAGAGAAGCAAATGCTGCAGCAGTGAAACAGAAAGGATAGCAGACAAAAAAGGTAAACAACAAAGTTACTACTTTGAAGTCCACAGTATTCAACAGAAAGTGAACAATGTTGACTTGAAAAAATCGCAGAACCTATCATTGGTTTCAAGTCCTTTTCAACATAGTTTAATGGAAGCGATGATAAGCTATCACACAACATATCCAGTTCCACACATAACCGATCGACGAAGGATGGAATGTACGGAAACCTTATCCTACCTCCATGGGGTAGAGAGATTATTTCCGAAAAAACCCCGAACTCAGCACAAATATTACACAAAACAGGAGAGTAGAAAAGCTGATAAATATAAACAGCAAAAATAGTAAAAATAACTAAAAAGCTGCTCATGTTACTCAACAATAATGAAAATTACAAAGTTTCATGTACATTCTTTACAATTTTGAGTCATATTTACCTCTTCTGATCAATAAAGAATCCGATCACTATTCACTACAAGAAATATCCACCTATTCCAAAACCCTATTTTAGCTACAGTAAAGTATATACTTTCTAAACTTTATAGTACTAAAACATATTAACAAAGGAGAAAACTTTATAAACTTTTTGCTCAACGGAACAATGCATCAACATTGTCGTTATTGGAACCATCTTGAAAGAGCGCTACGAGGTCTTCTCCTATAACAGACTCATCATCGTTATTATTCTGAGTATTTTCTCCCCGGGCATTACCATTTCCCTCAGCATTATTGTTCTCATTGGCCTGTTCTCCCCCCAACACATTACCCATGTCATTTGCCACAACATTGTCGTTGTTTTCATTAGTCTGTTCTCCCCACAACACATTACCCATATCAAAATCATCGTTTGCCCAAATAATAATATTGTCGTTGTTCTCGTTAGCCTGTTCTCCCCACAACACATTACCCATATCAAAATCATCGTTTGCCCAAATATTGTTGTTGTTCTCGTTAGCCTGTTCTCCCCACAACACATTACCCATATCAAAATCATCGTTTGCCCAAACATTGTTGTTGTTCTCGTTAGCCTGTTCTCCCGGCCACAACACATTATCCATGTCAAAATCATCATTTGGCAAAACATTGTTGTAGTTCTCATTAGCCTGTTCTCCCGGCCACAACACATTACCCAGATCAAAAATATCATCATTTGCCAAAACATTGTCGTTGTTCTCAATAGTATTTTCAACCCCCACATTGTTGTTGTCCACTTCATCAACATTAGTTTGCACGAATTCATCTTCTGCCCGTAAAGATTCCTCCTTCCTTTCATTTCCAACCTCCTCTACTTCATCAGAAGAAGAAGAAATTTCAATGTACTCAACATCGTCCTTCTTCTTGAAAAAAGGTGACAATAAATAGTTGCCTTGTGTACCCAAAGTAAAGAAATCAGAGCAAATATACTCACCTTTATCCGTCACCTCGGGTGGCGGAGATGGGCCTATAATCGGCAGTGCTTGCCATTCTCTTTTACATTTCTCATTCGGACACCGCAAAGAACAACCTTTGTAATCCTTCAAAAACTCATACATATGGTAACAGTAAGGACACCTAGTCCAAAATGCATTCCTGGTCGGGTTCGAAGAGGTTGCACCTGATTCATCATCTAAACGGGTCCTCTTTGTCGGGTTAGAAGAGCTTGCACCTGATCCATCATCTAAACGGATCTTCTCCATCTGGTTCAAAAAGTTCCCGCCTTTTTTCATGGCCACGATAGGAATCGTTTCACAAGTGCTCGCACCACCATCTCCCAAACTGCTCATCAGGGTCCTACTTGATAAGGTCCAACCCCCATCAGCCAAACGGATCACCCGGGTCGGGTTTGAAAAGTTCTCCAAACGGGTCTGGAACGGAGTAGGGTTAGAAGAGCTCCCAGCCCCATCAACCAAACGGGTCTGGATCGTAGTCGGGTTAGGAGACCTCCCACGACCATCATCCAAACGGGTCATTCCGCTCGAGTTCAAAATGCTCTGAAGCAATCCATCATTCAAACGGGTTGGGTTCAACATGCTCTCAAGCAACCCGTCATTTGAACGGGTCGGGTTCAACATGCTCTCAAGCAACCCATCATTTGAACGGGTCGGGTTCAACATGCTCTCAAGCAACCCGTCATTTGAACGGGTCGGGTTCAACATGCTCTCAAGCAACCCGTCATTTGAACGGGTCGGGTTCAACATGCTCTCAAGCAACCCGTCATTTGAACGGGTCGGGTTCAACATGCTCTCAAGCAACCCATCATTTGAACGGGTCGGGTTCAACATGCTCTCAAGCAACCCATCATTTGAACGGGTCGGGTTCAACATTCTCTGAAGCAACCCATCATTAGAATGGTCCATCTGCATCTGGTTCAAAAAGTTCCCTCCTATTTCCATAGTATTCAACCCATCTCCAAACCCGGACATCTCCGACAAGTCGAAAAAGCTCCCACTTTCCAACGTACCCTCACCACCCATCGGGTTCATACTCACAGACCTCCCATCATTTACCGCATTCCTCAACTCATCATCAAACCGAACCTTATCACTCGGATTCGCTAGAACTCCGTAAGCTCTCATTACAAGCATAAAAGCCTCATTAGCCAAACGAGAATAATCTCTCGTATTCGATCTCAACAACTCCATCAAACTCTTAAAATTGTTCAACATAACTGGTTGATCATCACTGTAGTTTGGAACGTTAAGGATAGCATAGTAATTCGGCTGTCCGTTAATGCTCTCAGGGAGCATTAATATATCAGTGATCGCGATTATTTCTAGTACCTCTGAGTGCTTTGGATCGATTTCTCTGGCTCTAATGGCGTATTGACGACATTCTTGAAACTTTCGTAGAACAAGAAAGCTTTTAGATAAATTTAAATAATGTTGAAACTGCGGATTCATAATTATTGTTTGTTTGTTTTTTGTTGTAAAGAGTTTGTTTGTTGTTTTGTTGTAGTAAAGAATGAAATGAAAGTGATGAAAAGGTGACATATATAAAGTCGTTTGTTTTGAAAAGGTGGGAAAAAGGACACAATTGGAATTTTTTGAATTTTTTTATCATGGATGATTTTGCATATGGGCAATATTGGAAATTTCTTAATTCTTTTTGTTTCATGGATGATTTTGGATATGGGCAAAATTTAAAAATAAATAGTTTTTTTTAATGAGTGATTTTGAATATGGATAAAGTTGGAAATTTGTTGATTTCTGTAAAGGGTTTATTTTGTATTTCTATTGTTTTATTTTATTTGGTTCTATTAACCTAGCACGTTTCGAAAAATAATAATAATTAGAGGTGAAAAAGCGACAAAATTGGAAAAATATTGATTTTTTAGTTTTATGGATGATTTTGGATCGATATGGACAAAATTGGAATTTTTTTATCTTTATAAAGGGTTTATTTTGTATTTCCGCTGTTTCATTTTACTAGTTTATGTTAACCTAGCACGCCTCATAAGATATTGATAATTAGAGGTGTATTTTATTAAACTAACATTATTAATTATGTTTTCACTCTAATTTTATTTCTAATACTACTTCATGTAATTATTTAGTACTAATAAAAATAACACTACTTCCTTTGTCGGATATAGAAGTGCTTGCAGAGCTACGTGAATTCAACAATGTTTTTGTAAAGGGCAAAAAGAAAAGGTCTCGAGATAATAAGGATCCTTGGAAGAAAAGATCAAATAACTAATCTCAGTATAAGCTATTCTACATTTTGAAATAATTCTTTTTGAAATATATGTACAAGATTAAATTGGAAATTGAATAAATTTTTCAAGGGTCTATTTTGGAATACTCATATTAACATTTTGAGATGGTCAATTTTGGACACTAAGTAATTGGGAAATGAGAATGGATTATTTAGATAACGGCATATTTATTTGGTGTATAAATAAAATTAAATTGGAAATTCAATAAATCATTTATCAACTAATAAAAGATTAGTTTGACTGTAAAAAGGAGATAAATTGGAATACTTATTTTTACATTTTGAGATTGTTAATATTGGATATTAAGTAATTGGGAATGAATTATTTGGATAAGGACATATTTATTTTGTGTATGAACAAAATTAAATTCGAAATTCGATAAATCATTTATGATTTATCAACTAATGAAGAATTAGTTTGATTACTGTAAAATGAAGATAAATTGGAGTACTTATTTTTACACTTTGGAATGTTCAAATTTGGACATTAAGTAATTGTAAATGGATTATTTAGTTAAGGAGATATATTTTTTTTGTGTATATATAAAATTAAATTGGAAATTCAGTAAATCATTTTTCATTTATCACTTATCAATTAATAAAGGATTAGGTTGATTATTGTAAAAAAAAAAAAAAAAAAAGAAGAAGATAAATTGAAGTACTTATATAGATTTTGAGATGTTTCGAATTCGAACATTAAGTAGTAATTGGGAACGGATTATTCAAATAAGGGCATATTTATTTTGTGGATATATAAAATTTAATTGGAAATTTGATAAATCATTTTTTATTTATCATTTATCAACTAATAAAGGATTAGTTTGATTACTGTAAAAGGGAGATAAATTGAAGTACTTATTTTGAGATGTTTCAAATTTGAACATTAGTAATTGGAAATGGATTATTTTAAATAAGGACATATATTTATTTTGTGTATAAATAAAATTAAATTGGAAATTCAATAAATAATTTTTTCCTTTATTATTTATCAACTAATAAAGGATTTGTTTGACTATTTTAAAAGGAGATTGAAAGAATTTTGACTCAAATTTTATTAAGTATCCTCATCATATTAACGTAAGAAAAATTACAATCTATAATATTTTTTGTCTTGTAGTCAAACATCTAAATTTTAAATTAAAAATACTAAATTAATCTACTCTAATTTAGCTTGAACTCTAATCAAATTGATTTTCATAAAGTAAAATATGACAGGAAAAATTAAACGGGATGAGTTTTTTTAACATTTTGAGATGTTTCAAATATGAAAATACTTTTTTTCTTTTGAAATTTAAAAGTTTAGTATTATTGTCATTGGATTCGTTCCTTTTTATTGGTTCAGTGTGTATTTTGTAATTTCTTTAAGAAAGTATTAATTATGTATTTATTTTATTAAATTTTGCAAAACTGTTGTATTTTGAATATCTTAATTTGAGTATTAATATTTCAAAAAGTTTGAAAATAATGCTTAAAGATAAGATGTTTTTTGAAAATTTAAAACTATTATGAAGAAGTAGTTCTTCAAAATAAATGCACAGTTCGAAATAATTGTACTATTTTTGTCATGAATTTCTAAACCGAGGTTTATTTTAAGATAAATTAACTTTTTTTCTATAGCGACACATACTTTGAGACGGAGAGGATACACAATAAAGAAGAGAACATTATTTGCTAAATTCTGCTATATGGAAGTTTCACATAATTCATTTAAACATCACATGGTATATCAAACACATTATTGAAGTACCAATTGAATGGAAATGTTTTACAAAATTTAGTTTAAGATAATTAATGTAAAATCCAGCTAATTTTAAGTAAATAACTATGAGAGTAAACATGGTAGCTCACCAAAGTGTTAAAAGGCTAAGTTGCTCGTACTCTTTAAAAATGTTGTCACGCTCGTATCAGATTCTTCAAAATACACTATTAGATAGGTTGTTTTTTAAATACACTCGATTTATCTCTAGTATCTTTTTGCAAAATCTCAACAATAATTAATCAAAAACAGTTTATCTTCATCATGATATTAAGTTAAAAGTGGAGCTATATATACTCTTTTACTAATTCAAGTCCAATAATCACTTTAGTTTAGTTTGATGCATTGACTTAGTAATAATATTTAGACTTATTAGGTGTTTATATCATCAATATTTAATCTCATAAAAATAATAATTTACCTATTATTACAAATTAAAAGTCACTATATATAGTGTAAGAATTTTTTTTTATGTTGTCAGTATCATCACTTGAAAAATATTATTTTTAGTTCAGCTAGATTCTAAAACTAGTAGTAATTTCTAGTAATTAGCCAATTAGGTTTCACATTTTATATTCCTTGAAGTCCTAATTATTTAACGAAAGCTCTATTATTAAGACTTTCTTTTTGATGAGTTTACGAGTTATTACTCATAAATGAAAGTATTTAATATGCTCATTTTTTCTCATATTTTTGGTTCTTGATTAGACTGCTATAATTTTTGTTGTATAATACTCGTTATTTCGCATTGTTTTGTTGTTGTTATTGCTCTCATATTGTATTCCGATTTGCAAATTATTTGGTAGGCTTTATTTAAACTAAGGATGTATTGGAAATTGTTTTTCGATCTCTATGAAATATGGGTAAGATCTATGCATACTATATCTTCACCATACTTCACCTGTGGAATTACACAAAGGTATTTTTAATCAATGGGTGACAATTGAATAACATGCTATTATTGACTCATAAATATTGAAAAATATAGTAACATCCACTACACACATAAAATCAAAGAAACAATAGCATGCACGATATGGTGAAGTTGAACTAGTGATTATTTTATCAACGTGTTAATTTATCAATTTGAATTATGTCTCATCGACTATTTAAATAATGCCTTGTAATTATGATAATCCAAGATACGGAGTATATGTGTTAGGTTTTTAAGAGCTGTGAATGAAAAATGGATAGATATTTTTTTGAAAAAACACCAAGAAAAAAGTTGTAATTTGAATAGGCACATATGTTCACTTTGAATTGTTATGACCTTTCCGATAAATTATGACTTTTTCGAAAAGTTACACTTTTCTCGAAGGATTGCAACTTCACGAAGAGTTGTATCTTTTCGAAAAGGTGTGCCTTTTTGAACCAGAAGTTGAACTAATGAAACCACATGCACGATACAGTGAAGTTGAACTAATGATCTGTTTATTCAACGTGTTAATATAACAATTTGAACTATATCTCATCGGCCAATTAAATAATGCTTTGTAATTATGACAATCCAAGATAGAAATGTTGGGTGTTTAAGAGGTTTGAATGGAGAATGAATAGGTATTTTTCCAAAAAGACACAAAGAGAAATGATGAAATTTGAATAGGCACTTGTTCACTTTGGATTAAGGGTGTCAAACGGGTCGGGCTGACCCGGCCCGACCCGGCCCTATTAGCTAACCCGGCCCGGTTTGACCCGGCCCGGTAAGCCCTAGGGCTTAAGGGTTCCGGGTCCCGGGCCGTTTTTTTTTTTAAAATGGGCCCGGTTAACCCGGTCCGGACCAAGCCCGGTCCAGGCCCGCCGGTTAACCGGCCCGGCCCTGCCCGGAATATAAAAAATAATAATAATAATAATAATTTTGGGCCAACTAGCCGTTGGCCCAACGGCTAGTTTGGGCCCATTTTATTAAAAAAAAAAAAAAAAAACTTTAAAAAATATTTTTTAATCCCCAAAAAAAATCTATAAATATACCCTACAACTTCAAATCATTTTTCACACAATTTTTCACTCTCTCAAATCTCATTCTCTCTCAAATCTCAATTCTCAATTCTCTAATATTCAATATATTTAATTTCTTAAAGTGTTCACTTTAATTTTTTAATTTTCGTTTACAAAGTACGAGCGGAAGTTTCCAAAGTCGCAATCTTCGGATACTTCCAAAATTTGGTATTGTCGTTCCATCTCTTACGTTTAATTTTTATTTATTGTATTAATTGTTTATTATTTAATTTTATTATATTTGTGTATTTTGAATATTTTTAGTTTAATTTAATTTATATTATGGATAAATTAAAAAACCTCGCTGCTAAAGGTGTTAAAAAATTTTGTCCCGGAAGCGGTAGTGGTAGTAAAAAGCGAATTACTAGTGGTAGAGGTAGTTCAAGTAATAGATTTACCCGTGTGCCTTCGCCTCCGGTACCGCTTGGTACACCTTTTGAGGAAGAAATAGGTGTAGGTGCTCACGATATGGATTATGTAGAAGCTCAGGAAAATTATGGTATAGAAGAAGAAAATGAAGTAGATGCAGTTAATTTAGACGAAGATAATGAAAATATTGCTGAAACACCCGCAGTAGGAGATGCTAACGTTAGATCTGAATCAGTTAATCTCCCTTCCCGTCCTCCCAGTGCCCCAAAACCTCGTAAAAGAACTAGTATTGCATGGCAATTTTTTGAACGTATATCAGATATTGAGGTGCAGTGCAATATTTGTCAACAAATATATAAGCATAGAAGTGGAGGCAAGCAAGGGGGTACGGGTACGTTAATGAGACATATAGATGAAGATCACAAAAGAGAGTTAAATATTGCAAAAGGTGGTGGGGATGTTGGTGGGTCAACGCAAACTAGAATGGACCCAACAACCGGTCAAGTAGCGAAAAAGTATAATAAATTGAGGGACAGGGAAGAAATAGCTAAAATGGTAGCTGTGGGTTGTTTGCCTTTTAGTTTTCCTTCTTCTGATGCTTTTATTCGTTATATACAAGCAATTTATAATCCTATGTTTAATGGTATTCCTAGAACTACTTGTCGGTCTGATATTTTTAGACTCCATTCACAATATTGTTTTTATTTATCAACATTGTTAAAAAATATTCAATGTAGATTGTCCCTAACTTCTGATCTTGGTCGTGCTGTAAATAAAAATGATTATTTAACCGTTACTTGTCATTGGATGGATAGTAATTTCGTGATGCAAAAACGTATTCTTGCTTTTTTATATGATGAAGATCGTAAACATACTGGACAATTTATTGCTGATTCTATTGTTAAAATTGCCGGATACTATGGTATAGAAAATAAAATTTTATGTATTGTTTTTGATAATGCTTCTAACAACAACACTGCTATAACAAAAATAAAATCTACGCTATCTCCGTCCTTGCCTGAAATTTTTCATATTAAGTGTGCATGTCATATATATAATTTAATTGTAAAAGATGGTCTTGAGTTTTTTGAGCTTTATATTGAAAAAATTCGTCTTGCCGTTGGTTTTATTCAAGGAAATAATCGTAGATCGAGAATTAGAGAATTTAAAGTTAAATGTCAAGAAAATGGACTTACACCGATTTTGATGCCTGAGGAAATTGATACTAGATGGAATTCTACGTATGAGTTTTTAAAAACTTGTTATAAATATAGAATTCCTATTACACTAGCTTTTAACCAACATTGCGGTTCATTTGCTGATTCTGCTGATTGCATGCTACATAATTCTGATTGGGTTGTAATTAATGATCTTGTTATGTTTTTAGAAAAAATTTATGTAGCTACGGTTGAATTTTTCGGTGCTTACTATCCTACTGTTTGTAATATTTTGGCATATATAGCCGATATTTCTGGTTTGCTCCAACAATATAAAAATAAAGAAGGTTATAAAGAAGTTGTTGGCGCCATGTTTACAAAATTTAAAAAATATTTTTTCCCGATTCCCCCTATTTACTTGGTTGGTGCTATGCTAAATCCGTGCATGAAATATAATAATATGTGTCACTTTAGTACTCTTATTTATACTAACTTAGAAATAAATACTAACCATGATTCTGAACAAGTACAGCCTGATTTGTGGGCGGCTACGGCTGATGCAAAAGATTATATAGAAAAATTATATAATCACTATGCTGATTTATTTGATTCAGTCGTACCTACAAATATCACTCCAACTGTCGCTCCTCATCCTCCCGAGGAGCCATCATCTTCTAAAAGGCCGGCACATAGTGGTTTTTCTGATTCGTTTTATGATTTAAATTGTTGAAACAGTGTTGATGAGAGAACTTACACATCAACTTATCGGGAAGAGCTGAAATATTATCTTCGGACGGCACCAGAGGATCGCAGACGACGGATCAACACGCTGGATTGGTGGAGGAATAATGAATCACAATATCCTGTGCTTTCAAGATTAGCTAGAGATATCTTGAATGTTCCAATGTCAACCGTTGCATCAGAGAGCGCCTTCAGTCAGGGACGACAGCAGCTTGGAGACAACCGACACTCATTGGGAAGCAATGCAATGAATGTTCTAGTTTGCCTCAGAGATTGGATTAGAGCGGAAAGAAGAAACCAAGGAATGGAACCGGAGCCGAGCGACGAGCTGAAACTAGAAGAAATTATGACTTCACGGGAGAACTCAGCAGAATCAAGTCCAATGCATGGTTTTGCCCCCGTTGACTTTGATTATCCTATGCAAGTTCCCATTAATATTAACATGAATGAGTTGGAAAAAATGATGCATAATTTATAGATTTTTCATTCATGTAAATTATAAATTTTGGATCATTTTGCAATCAATAAAATTCCCCAAATTCATTCAGTCCTTAGTCGTTGTTTTTTATTTTTTTTTGAATAAATTTTGAATATTTGTGCATATATCTTCTATAGAAGTGTATATTTAACGTATACATGTGTATATGTTTTATAAATTAGTATATAAGTATATCTATACATATTGTAATGTATATATAATGTAGTATATTTTATAAGTAGTAGTATATATACATTTAATGGTGCGTATACACGTGTATATATCTTCTATAGAAGTGTATATTTAATGTATACATGCGTATATGTTTTATAAATTAGTATATAACTATACAAATATATATTGTAATGTATATACATTATAGTATATTTCATTTAAAGTATTACATATACATAGAATAGAGTGTATATATGTGAATGGATCTTCTATAGACGTGTATATTTAACGTATACATGTGTATATATTTTATAAATTAGTATATAACTATACAAATATATATTGTAATGTATATATATTGCATATATCTCATTTAAAGTATTACATATACATAGAATAGAGTGTATATATGTGAATAGATCTTCTATAGACGTGTATATTTAACGTATACATTACTTTATGTTTTATAAATTAGTATATATATTGTAGTATATACTTTTTTTAAAGTAGTACATATCTTTTGAATGGTGCGTATATATGTGTATATATCTTCTATAGACGTATATCTTTAAAGTATACAAGTGTATATGTTTTATAAATTAGTATGTAACTATATATATATACATATTATTGTATATATATATATGTATATCACTATATTGTTGTATATATTTTATTTAAAGTAGTACATATATATTGAATGGTGCATATATATGTGTATATATCTTCTAAAGTAGTATATATTTAACGTATACATGTGTATATGTTTTATAAATTAGTATATATATATATTGTAGTGTATATATATATATATATTATACTATTATAGCAAATATTTTATTTAAAGTAGTACGTATAGTCATATATAATTATATATTGAATGGTACGTATATATGTGTAATTGTTTATACTTTATATATTTTTTTAAAAATATATGTTGTATATTGGAGTGTATATAGTGTATATTGGATTTTTTATTTATTTTTTAAACGGGTTTGACCGGTTTTTAACCGGGTTTGACCGGGTCTTGGTGGGTTTGACCGGATTGGGTTTAGTGGGCCGGGTCCGGGTGGGTTTTAATTTTTTTACTTTTTGGCCCGGCCCGGCCCAGCCCGGCCCGGTTAACGCCAAACCCGGCCCGGAACCGGCCCGGAACCCGGGTAAAATGGGAGGGCCGGTTCCGGGTTGGCCCGGCCCGGCCCGGCCCGTTAGACACCCCTACTTTGGATTATTGTGACCTTTTCAAAAGAATGTAACTTTTCTGAAGAATTGCATCTTTACAAATAGTTGCATCTTTTCAAAGAGGTGCACCTTTCCGAATCATTGTTACTTTTCTGAAACAACAAATTGATGGCTATACATATATATACACTTTTTGGATGATTGTGACTTTTCCGAAAAGTTACACCTTTATGAAGAGTTGCATCGTTTCAAAGAGGTGCACTTTTTTGAACAATCGCTTCTCTTCTGAAGCAACACCTTTGCTGGCTACATATACCTATTGAATCCTCAAATTTTCCATACAAATGTTGTGTGATTTACTACCGTTGATTGAGTTCGTCGTTCATGGCCCTATTCTTCTAGCAATGTCCTAGTCTTCGTTTCTCTTAGAAAAGAAAGGAAAATGTTCTGTTTATAGGCCAAACTAGATATTTTACGTCCACGTAATTGTTTAAAAAATGGAAATTTATGTTTGCCAAAGTTTAGTATGAACAAATTGAGCAGTTGCATTCATATCATCACATTTTGAGTCGAGGGTCTATCGGAAACCTCATTACTAAAAGTGTAAAGGTAATCGTACATTTTACCCTCCCCGGAAGTTCAACTTCTGGGATAACACTGGTTCTGTTGTTGTTGTTATTCATATAATCACCTTCTGTATTCCCAAATTGAGTATGAACAAATCTACATTATGTATCCAATCCAAGTTGATAAAAAGGGCAAAAGAACAAACGGAACACAACATTTTACAAGAGCCTCTAAAAGTTAGAAGGAATGTTCGACAGATTTAAAACTGCCACATACATTATATTCAAGCGAAAATCGCAAGAAAATAGATTTGAACTAATAACTAAAAATCAACAGCTCTATGTTCTCGCTTTTCCCGGTCAACCATTTTGGCCGCTGAAAAAAAATAAATTAATCATTTACTGTCAAAAATGTTTTGGTTGAAGTGTGGAAGACTACAGTGAAAGCGAGCTTTTGGCGTAGCATGCTTTATTCTGATCCACAACTTCCTCGGAATGTATAAATCACCTTAAAGGCTAAAGCAACTAGCATACCTCGCGATGGAGAAATACTTGGATCGGGTTAGCTGACTATGTCTGTATGACTCTGCAACTTCTCTCGGTATACCAAGACCAGACAGATATAGAACATAGTCGCAGACACAATAGATACACCAAGGCAGACACAAACGGTTGTAGCACAAACGTATAAGAACCTGAACAAAGAATGACACACTCTTAATAAAGCAAAACATATACACATGTATCCTGATTCAACTTTTTGGTGACACTTACTTGGGAGAAAATACGCTCCAAACGAATAAATGATTTCTCATTAGCAGCAACACAATTGTGTAAGCTATCAAAAGAATGGAACTCAAACCCAACGGAACCAGACAAGGAAAACCAAGTGTCCTCTTGAGCAACGAGTCAATGTTGCCGTCCTGGGAAATTATGAAACCACTTGTGTCCTTCACAGAATTGTACATCACCATGCTAAGGAGGTATAACATTGGTGAAGCATATGTAATGATGAACATTAAGACGCCAGAAAGTACAGTTGAGTGGTTCAAGACACCCTGGCAATCAAATCAACGGGGAACATCAGATTCTATATGGATATTTTCAGTATGAAGCATACAGAAACTTTAGCATGAAACACACTACTAGAGATTTTGTGCAAGAGACTTACAATAAAAGCCCCAGCAACATCGATTGTAGCTAGGGTGTTGGTGTTGCCGAGACCAAAATGGCCTGCCATTCCCATATAATAAAGTGCAGCTACCTGACACGGGAAAAGGAGAAAAATAAGACTCGTGAAACTATGGAGTTGATGTTACCATCATCTGAGGAAAGGATATTTTTCCTGCATTAGTACAAAACCAAACCGAGAATGAACGAGCACCCAAGGGTGTGGCCTAGTGGACTCGTGGGAGGTGGCAGGTATCTAGTGGATTTAGTCGAGGTGCACAAAAGCTGGTCCCGAAACCATGGATTTCGAAAAACAAATTGAGGATGAAAGAAGATATTTGTTGAATTTCGTAGTATGGAGACTACAAGCATCATCGTGGTCATTTTCATCAAATGAAATTTGCCGCCTTCTTTTCTCTCCTTTTTTTTCTTTTTGGGAAATATTTTATTTGGTAATATTGAGTGTTGTTTTCCTTTCTTTTCTTTTAGGCATATGGTCATTTTCATCAAATGAAGATGCGTAACACCCCGTAAATTTTTTCGTACACTTATCGCGATTATATGGAGTCCTAAAGGCTTGCGTATGGGTTAAATTAAGTTTATGGTGTTCGGAAGTATCCCGTCAATAGTTGTATGTGTAGGTATTGAAATAAGCTTTCCAAAGATATAAAGTTTGCCCAAAACAGAGGAGTATTTCATATAAGCGAGCACATTCGAAATTTCGAAACGGTGGCCGGGAAGCCTGTGAACAGTAAATCAGAAGGAAAATTACTGCACGTAGGCAATTTTTTTTTTTTGGATCAACTTTAGACGATCATAACTCCTTGTACAAAAAGAACTGTGTGAGCTGCTTTATATCGACGAAAATATCCGAGAGTCTTCTTTCTGATGAAATTGGTTTCATCCAAATCCAATGTCTGAGTAAGGAGATATACCCGTTTTACTACAGCCTATAAAAAAAAAATAGAATTTTGGGACAGATTTTTGGGTCAACTTTAAATGACCATAACTCCTTGTAAAGGAAGAACTGGGTGTTATACTTTATATGAAAATGAAATACCTTTGAATTATCTTTCCAATGAAATTGGTTTCACCCAAATACGATACCGGAGCAAAGAGTTATGATCGATTTACTTCAGCCTGTCAAAACTGTCCACTGGGGACAGATTCGGATTTATTTAAATTTTTAGGGCAAAATGGTCATTTTCTATTACCTCTTGGACGAAAATTGGTCTCTATAAACATACACTTAGCCTCATATATATCATATATCATCCGATTATTAAGAGAAGGTGAAACTCTATCCTAATTTCAACTTCAAATATTTTGTGATTCAACCGTAGAAAATTCGAATTGGTTCCGTAGTTGTGTTCACCATCTCGAAAGCTTCGAGAAGCACCCCATGGTTATGTAAGGAGGATTCTAAATACAATAGTTCATTGTTAAGGTATGAATATTGTTTATTCTTGATTCTTATCCATGAATAAGTATCGATAAAGGATTATGAGTATTGTCTTGATGTTGGAAGATAACTAGAAATATAGTTATGAATTGTTTTGTATAAATTGTTAGTAGTAAATTATGGAAGTTGTTGTATTGGATTATGGAGGATGAATTGTGGTGATATATCATTATATTAGTGGTTATGTATGCCTAGTGATCATGTTGGTATTGGATGGTGATTAAGAGGGGAAATAAAGGCTAAGAGTGATGTTGAGGGATATTGCATGAAAATGCATGATATGTGAATGTAATAAGAGTATAAGAGGATGTATGAAGCACTGTTATTGATGAGTTAAAGGATTACTTCCTAGACATTATTTG
This sequence comes from Capsicum pubescens, assembly GCA_030864215.1. Classification (NCBI taxonomy): domain Eukaryota; kingdom Viridiplantae; phylum Streptophyta; class Magnoliopsida; order Solanales; family Solanaceae; genus Capsicum; species Capsicum pubescens. Next base: position 295,637,809 of record CM061549.1, read on the forward strand.
GTGAAGTTAATACCTAAATGGTAAGGTTTGGTTGCTAATACTAGTTTGCCACAAATGACTTATTGTAGATAAGTGTTCGAAGAGTACGGGAAGTCAAGTTGGACTTGTATTGAAGTGGTTATATCAAGGTATGTAAGACATACTCTATCTAATCTTTGGCATGAATAATGACCCATGGCACTCTTTCCAACATTGTCCTACGACACATGACACATAATAACATAATATGATCTTCGACACTACCAATTGAAATTGTTTTATCTTTTTAGATGTCCGGCTAGTCAAAAAAATGTCCATATACTATTGTTGACTCCGAAATGGTTTAATGAAGTATCCATGATTCTCTACTTCATTTTCATGATATTGATTACCTATTTACACGTTTTTCCTTTTGAGGTATCATGGTTTCAAGTTCCATAAGGTGTGACCACAAAGTAACCAATCTCAAAGATTAATTGAATTAAGAAATGGAATGTCTTTATTTTAAATTGATGATATGATGTATTGTATTAGTACCACTGATCAGTTGGCCATTGTATTATAAAGATTATGTATATATGCTATTCCAGGGGTGGTCCCTGATGTATTGTATTAGTACCACTGATCAGTTGGCCATTGTATGACATATGTTATGTATTGATAAGGAATACGGGAAGTAATGATATGAAAGTAATGTGCAGGTATCCCATCAGCTCTTTTAAGTGTGGTCTACTCATACTGTTTATTCACTGGTATCTGGGTTCTGTTGATCTTTTGTATCTCATCTTGATACTCACTGCCTTACATACTCAGTACATATTTCCGTACTGACGTCCTTCGCGGGGGGACCTGTATTCATGCCTGCAGGAACAGGTACTTCAGGTCGTACACCTCCGCAGTAAGAGCCAGGACATTCTGTTGATAATGGTGAGCTCCAGTTGTTTCGGGGCATCCCAAGTCGTTTCTATATGTATTTTTGGTATTTGTATAAAAGTCTTTTGTGGGCGGGAGTTTGTCCCGACCCTAACTCAGTTGTGTATCTATGTAGAGGCTTTTGTAGGCATATTGTACAGCCATAGGAGTGTTTGGTTGATAGACGTGATGGCTCTGACGGCCAATTACTGTTTATATAGATATGCGTGTCTGCTGGGCTGATACAGGTACTGTTTTCTTCTATTTACAACGAAGTGCTGCCCAAATTTCTAATTTTCATAAGTAATGTAAATGTGAAAGTATAGGTTATGAACGGGTTCTCCCGGGCCTCCTCGGCTACGGGTGCCAGTCTGCTCCAATGGGATTTGGGGCGTGACAATAACCACAAGGGTTGGTGTGGTGGTTCAGCACCTCACCCCTTAAGCAAGAAGTTGGGGGTTCGATCCCCACCTCTGGTGAATGGAGAAAACTCTGCGGCCAGTTCCCTACCGCTTTGTGCGCTGACCATGGAACGGAGGATTAGTCTCAACTCAGTCTCCTCATATATAGTTGAGTCTATGAGCTCTTAATTTTAATGCATATGTAGTACTGTGTACGTACTTTCTCGTCATTGTGTTTTTTATTTGAATTTTTGTGTTAACTGATTTCCAACAACACGAGCTCTAGCAAGTGTATGTATCATGCAGCCAAGCAGCAAGTTGTGCTAAGTGAACATTAGAACAATAACAATATACCCAATGTAAATTCATTTAATCCCGCTAGCGGGTTCTGGAAAGGGTGGTGTGTTTACAGTCTTAAGCCTACCTTGAAAAGGTAGAAAAGTTATTTCCGATAGATCCCGGGCTCAAGTAAATCACATAGCAAAGTGGACAAATTATCTTCTTCAATGCATGCATCTTAAAGCAGTGTAGAAAATCCAAGTGAAGGAAATAAGGACAAGAACCTCAACATTGTTCTTAGGTGGCAAAAGATAACAAAAAGGCCACCAACTGCAACAGAAGCTGAGTCTTGGCAAATCTTGTGACTTTGAAGCTCATTCAAACAAGAATATTTTTTTCGCGTAATCGTGGTGTTAAGGCCAGCTTGTAAGCACTCGTCTAATTCTACAAGGTACATGCAATCTCACACAAGGACGTAACTCTATCCATTGAGTCTTTGGCTGATCATTTATGACAATTAATCATTAAGTAGAGAAGCAAATGCTGCAGCAGTGAAACAGAAAGGATAGCAGACAAAAAAGGTAAACAACAAAGTTACTACTTTGAAGTCCACAGTATTCAACAGAAAGTGAACAATGTTGACTTGAAAAAATCGCAGAGCCTATCATTGGTTTCAAGTCCTTTTCAACATAGTTTAATGGAAGCGATGATAAGCTATCACACAACATATCCAGTTCCACACATAACCGATCGACGAAGGATGGAATGTACGGAAACCTTATCCTACCTCCATGGGTAGAGAGATTATTTCCGAAAAAACCCCGAACTCAGCACAAATATTACACAAAACAGGAGAGTAGAAAAGCTGATAAATATAAACAGCAAAAATAGTAAAAATAACTAAAAAGCTGCTCATGTTACTCAACAATAATGAAAATTACAAAGTTTCATGTACATTCTTTACAATTTTGAGTCATATTTACCTCTTCTGATCAATAAAGAATCCGATCACTATTCACTACAAGAAATATCCACCTATTCCAAAACCCTATTTTAGCTACAGTAAAGTATATACTTTCTAAACTTTATAGTACTAAAACATATTAACAAAGGAGAAAACTTTATAAACTTTTTGCTCAACGGAACAATGCATCAACATTGTCGTTATTGGAACCATCTTGAAAGAGCGCTACGAGGTCTTCTCCTATAACAGACTCATCATCGTTATTATTCTGAGTATTTTCTCCCCGGGCATTACCATTTCCCTCAGCATTATTGTTCTCATTGGCCTGTTCTCCCCCCAACACATTACCCATGTCATTTGCCACAACATTGTCGTTGTTTTCATTAGTCTGTTCTCCCCACAACACATTACCCATATCAAAATCATCGTTTGCCCAAATAATAATATTGTCGTTGTTCTCGTTAGCCTGTTCTCCCCACAACACATTACCCATATCAAAATCATCGTTTGCCCAAATATTGTTGTTGTTCTCGTTAGCCTGTTCTCCCCACAACACATTACCCATATCAAAATCATCGTTTGCCCAAACATTGTTGTTGTTCTCGTTAGCCTGTTCTCCCGGCCACAACACATTATCCATGTCAAAATCATCATTTGGCAAAACATTGTTGTAGTTCTCATTAGCCTGTTCTCCCGGCCACAACACATTACCCAGATCAAAAATATCATCATTTGCCAAAACATTGTCGTTGTTCTCAATAGTATTTTCAACCCCCACATTGTTGTTGTCCACTTCATCAACATTAGTTTGCACGAATTCATCTTCTGCCCGTAAAGATTCCTCCTTCCTTTCATTTCCAACCTCCTCTACTTCATCAGAAGAAGAAGAAATTTCAATGTACTCAACATCGTCCTTCTTCTTGAAAAAAGGTGACAATAAATAGTTGCCTTGTGTACCCAAAGTAAAGAAATCAGAGCAAATATACTCACCTTTATCCGTCACCTCGGGTGGCGGAGATGGGCCTATAATCGGCAGTGCTTGCCATTCTCTTTTACATTTCTCATTCGGACACCGCAAAGAACAACCTTTGTAATCCTTCAAAAACTCATACATATGGTAACAGTAAGGACACCTAGTCCAAAATGCATTCCTGGTCGGGTTCGAAGAGGTTGCACCTGATTCATCATCTAAACGGGTCCTCTTTGTCGGGTTAGAAGAGCTTGCACCTGATCCATCATCTAAACGGATCTTCTCCATCTGGTTCAAAAAGTTCCCGCCTTTTTTCATGGCCACGATAGGAATCGTTTCACAAGTGCTCGCACCACCATCTCCCAAACTGCTCATCAGGGTCCTACTTGATAAGGTCCAACCCCCATCAGCCAAACGGATCACCCGGGTCGGGTTTGAAAAGTTCTCCAAACGGGTCTGGAACGGAGTAGGGTTAGAAGAGCTCCCAGCCCCATCAACCAAACGGGTCTGGATCGTAGTCGGGTTAGGAGACCTCCCACGACCATCATCCAAACGGGTCATTCCGCTCGAGTTCAAAATGCTCTGAAGCAATCCATCATTCAAACGGGTTGGGTTCAACATGCTCTCAAGCAACCCGTCATTTGAACGGGTCGGGTTCAACATGCTCTCAAGCAACCCATCATTTGAACGGGTCGGGTTCAACATGCTCTCAAGCAACCCGTCATTTGAACGGGTCGGGTTCAACATGCTCTCAAGCAACCCGTCATTTGAACGGGTCGGGTTCAACATGCTCTCAAGCAACCCATCATTTGAACGGGTCGGGTTCAACATGCTCTCAAGCAACCCATCATTTGAACGGGTCGGGTTCAACATGCTCTGAAGCAACCCATCATTAGAATGGTCCATCTGCATCTGGTTCAAAAAGTTCCCTCCTATTTCCATAGTATTCAACCCATCTCCAAACCCGGACATCTCCGACAAGTCGAAAAAGCTCCCACTTTCCAACGTACCCTCACCACCCATCGGGTTCATACTCACAGACCTCCCATCATTTACCGCATTCCTCAACTCATCATCAAACCGAACCTTATCACTCGGATTCGCTAGAACTCCGTAAGCTCTCATTACAAGCATAAAAGCCTCATTAGCCAAACGAGAATAATCTCTCGTATTCGATCTCAACAACTCCATCAAACTCTTAAAATTGTTCAACATAACTGGTTGATCATCACTGTAGTTTGGAACGTTAAGGATAGCATAGTAATTCGGCTGTCCGTTAATGCTCTCAGGGAGCATTAATATATCAGTGATCGCGATTATTTCTAGTACCTCTGAGTGCTTTGGATCGATTTCTCTGGCTCTAATGGCGTATTGACGACATTCTTGAAACTTTCGTAGAACAAGAAAGCTTTTAGATAAATTTAAATAATGTTGAAACTGCGGATTCATAATTATTGTTTGTTTGTTTTTTGTTGTAAAGAGTTTGTTTGTTGTTTTGTTGTAGTAAAGAATGAAATGAAAGTGATGAAAAGGTGACATATATAAAGTCGTTTGTTTTGAAAAGGTGGGAAAAAGGACACAATTGGAATTTTTTGAATTTTTTTATCATGGATGATTTTGCATATGGGCAATATTGGAAATTTCTTAATTCTTTTTGTTTCATGGATGATTTTGGATATGGGCAAAATTTAAAAATAAATAGTTTTTTTTTATGAGTGATTTTGAATATGGATAAAGTTGGAAATTTGTTGATTTCTGTAAAGGGTTTATTTTGTATTTCTATTGTTTTATTTTATTTGGTTCTATTAACCTAGCACGTTTCGAAAAATAATAATAATTAGAGGTGAAAAAGCGACAAAATTGGAAAAATATTGATTTTTTAGTTTTATGGATGATTTTGGATCGATATGGACAAAATTGGAATTTTTTTATCTTTATAAAGGGTTTATTTTGTATTTCCGTTGTTTCATTTTACTAGTTTATGTTAACCTAGCACGCCTCATAAGATATTGATAATTAGAGGTGTATTTTATTAAACTAACATTATTAATTATGTTTTCACTCTAATTTTATTTCTACTACTACTTCATGTAATTATTTAGTACTAATAAAAATAACACTACTTCCTTTGTCGGATATAGAAGTGCTTGCAGAGCTACGTGAATTCAACAATGTTTTTGTAAAGGGCAAAAAGAAAAGGTCTCGAGATAATAAGGATCCTTGGAAGAAAAGATCAAATAACTAATCTCAGTATAAGCTATTCTACATTTTGAAATAATTCTTTTTGAAATATATGTACAAGATTAAATTGGAAATTGAATAAATTTTTCAAGGGTCTATTTTGGAATACTCATATTAACATTTTGAGATGGTCAATTTTGGACACTAAGTAATTGGGAAATGAGAATGGATTATTTAGATAACGGCATATTTATTTGGTGTATAAATAAAATTAAATTGGAAATTCAATAAATCATTTATCAACTAATAAAAGATTAGTTTGACTGTAAAAAGGAGATAAATTGGAATACTTATTTTTACATTTTGAGATTGTTAATATTGGATATTAAGTAATTGGGAATGAATTATTTGGATAAGGACATATTTATTTTGTGTATGAACAAAATTAAATTCGAAATTCGATAAATCATTTATGATTTATCAACTAATGAAGAATTAGTTTGATTACTGTAAAATGAAGATAAATTGGAGTACTTATTTTTACACTTTGGAATGTTCAAATTTGGACATTAAGTAATTGTAAATGGATTATTTAGTTAAGGAGATATATTTTTTTTGTGTATATATAAAATTAAATTGGAAATTCAGTAAATCATTTTTCATTTATCACTTATCAATTAATAAAGGATTAGGTTGATTATTGTAAAAAAAAAAAAAAAGAAGATAAATTGAAGTACTTATTTACATTTTGAGATGTTTCGAATTCGAACATTAAGTAGTAATTGGGAACGGATTATTCAAATAAGGGCATATTTATTTTGTGGATATATAAAATTTAATTGGAAATTTGATAAATCATTTTTTATTTATCATTTATCAACTAATAAAGGATTAGTTTGATTACTGTAAAAGGGAGATAAATTGAAGTACTTATTTTGAGATGTTTCAAATTTGAACATTAGTAATTGGAAATGGATTATTTTAAATAAGGACATATATTTATTTTGTGTATAAATAAAATTAAATTGGAAATTCAATAAATAATTTTTTCCTTTATTATTTATCAACTAATAAAGGATTTGTTTGACTATTTTAAAAGGAGATTGAAAGAATTTTGACTCAAATTTTATTAAGTATCCTCATCATATTAACGTAAGAAAAATTACAATCTATAATATTTTTTGTCTTGTAGTCAAACATCTAAATTTTAAATTAAAAATACTAAATTAATCTACTCTAATTTAGCTTGAACTCTAATCAAATTGATTTTCATAAAGTAAAATATGACAGGAAAAATTAAACGGGATGAGTTTTTTTAACATTTTGAGATGTTTCAAATATGAAAATACTTTTTTTCTTTTGAAATTTAAAAGTTTAGTATTATTGTCATTGGATTCGTTCCTTTTTATTGGTTCAGTGTGTATTTTGTAATTTCTTTAAGAAAGTATTAATTATGTATTTATTTTATTAAATTTTGCAAAACTGTTGTATTTTGAATATCTTAATTTGAGTATTAATATTTCAAAAAGTTTGAAAATAATGCTTAAAGATAAGATGTTTTTTGAAAATTTAAAACTATTATGAAGAAGTAGTTCTTCAAAATAAATGTACAGTTCGAAATAATTGTACTATTTTTGTCATGAATTTCTAAACCGAGGTTTATTTTAAGATAAATTAACTTTTTTTCTATAGCGACACATACTTTGAGACGGAGAGGATACACAATAAAGAAGAGAACATTATTTGCTAAATTCTGCTATATGGAAGTTTCACATAATTCATTTAAACATCACATGGTATATCAAACACATTATTGAAGTACCAATTGAATGGAAATGTTTTACAAAATTTAGTTTAAGATAATTAATGTAAAATCCAGCTAATTTTAATTAAATAACTATGAGAGTAAACATGGTAGCTCACCAAAGTGTTAAAAGGCTAAGTTGCTCGTACTCTTTAAAAATGTTGTCACGCTCGTATCAGATTCTTCAAAATACACTATTAGATAGGTTGTTTTTTAAATACACTCGATTTATCTCTAGTATCTTTTTGCAAAATCTCAACAATAATTAATCAAAAACAGTTTATCTTCATCATGATATTAAGTTAAAAGTGGAGCTATATATACTCTTTTACTAATTCAAGTCCAATAATCACTTTAGTTTAGTTTGATGCATTGACTTAGTAATAATATTTAGACTTATTAGGTGTTTATATCATCAATATTTAATCTCATAAAAATAATAATTTACCTATTATTACAAATTAAAAGTCACTATATATAGTGTAAGAATTTTTTTTTATGTTGTCAGTATCATCACTTGAAAAATATTATTTTTAGTTCAGCTAGATTCTAAAACTAGTAGTAATTTCTAGTAATTAGCCAATTAGGTTTCACATTTTATATTCCTTGAAGTCCTAATTATTTAACGAAAGCTCTATTATTAAGACTTTCTTTTTGATGAGTTTACGAGTTATTACTCATAAATGAAAGTATTTAATATGCTCATTTTTTCTCATATTTTTGGTTCTTGATTAGACTGCTATAATTTTTGTTGTATAATACTCGTTATTTCGCATTGTTTTGTTGTTGTTATTGCTCTCATATTGTATTCCGGTTTGCAAATTATTTGGTAGGCTTTATTTAAACTAAGGATGTATTGGAAATTGTTTTTCGATCTCTATGAAATATGGGTAAGATCTATGCATACTATATCTTCACCATACTTCACCTGTGGAATTACACAAAGGTATTTTTAATCAATGGGTGACAATTGAATAACATGCTATTATTGACTCATAAATATTGAAAAATATAGTAACATCCACTACACACATAAAATCAAAGAAACAATAGCATGCACGATATGGTGAAGTTGAACTAGTGATTATTTTATCAACGTGTTAATTTATCAATTTGAATTATGTCTCATCGACTATTTAAATAATGCCTTGTAATTATGATAATCCAAGATACGGAGTATATGTGTTAGGTTTTTAAGAGCTGTGAATGAAAAATGGATAGATATTTTTTTGAAAAAACACCAAGAAAAAAGTTGTAATTTGAATAGGCACATATGTTCACTTTGAATTGTTATGACCTTTCCGATAAATTATGACTTTTTCGAAAAGTTACACTTTTCTCGAAGGATTGCAACTTCACGAAGAGTTGTATCTTTTCGAAAAGGTGTGCCTTTTTGAACCAGAAGTTGAACTAATGAAACCACATGCACGATACAGTGAAGTTGAACTAATGATCTGTTTATTCAACGTGTTAATATAACAATTTGAACTATATCTCATCGGCCAATTAAATAATGCTTTGTAATTATGACAATCCAAGATAGAAATGTTGGGTGTTTAAGAGGTTTGAATGGAGAATGAATAGGTATTTTTCCAAAAAGACACAAAGAGAAATGATGAAATTTGAATAGGCACTTGTTCACTTTGGATTATTGTGACCTTTTCAAAAGAATGTAACTTTTCTGAAGAATTGCATCTTTACAAATAGTTGCATCTTTTCAAAGAGGTGCACCTTTCCGAATCATTGTTACTTTTCTGAAACAACAAATTGATGGCTATACATATATATACACTTTTTGGATGATTGTGACTTTTCCGAAAAGTTACACCTTTATGAAGAGTTGCATCGTTTCAAAGAGGTGCACTTTTTTGAACAATCGCTTCTCTTCTGAAGCAACACCTTTGCTGGCTACATATACCTATTGAATCCTCAAATTTTCCATACAAATGTTGTGTGATTTACTACCGTTGATTGAGTTCGTCGTTCATGGCCCTATTCTTCTAGCAATGTCCTAGTCTTCGTTTCTCTTAGAAAAGAAAGGAAAATGTTCTGTTTATAGGCCAAACTAGATATTTTACGTCCACGTAATTGTTTAAAAAATGGAAATTTATGTTTGCCAAAGTTTAGTATGAACAAATTGAGCAGTTGCATTCATATCATCACATTTTGAGTCGAGGGTCTATCGGAAACCTCATTACTAAAAGTGTAAAGGTAATCGTACATTTTACCCTCCCCGGAAGTTCAACTTCTGGGATAACACTGGTTCTGTTGTTGTTGTTATTCATATAATCACCTTCTGTATTCCCAAATTGAGTATGAACAAATCTACATTATGTATCCAATCCAAGTTGATAAAAAGGGCAAAAGAACAAACGGAACACAACATTTTACAAGAGCCTCTAAAAGTTAGAAGGAATGTTCGACAGATTTAAAACTGCCACATACATTATATTCAAGCGAAAATCGCAAGAAAATAGATTTGAACTAATAACTAAAAATCTACAGCTCAATGTTCTCGCTTTTCCCGGTCAACCATTTTGGCCGCTGAAAAAAAAAAAATTAATCATTTACTGTCAAAAATGTTTTGCTTGAAGTGTGGAAGACTACAGTGAAAGCGAGCTTTTGGCGTAGCATGCTTTATTCTGATCCACAACTTCCTCGGAATGTATAAATCACCTTAAAGGCTAAAGCAACTAGCATACCTCGCGATGGAGAAATACTTGGATCGGGTTAGCTGACTATGTCTGTATGACTCTGCAACTTCTCTCGGTATACCAAGACCAGACAGATATAGAACATAGTCGCAGACACAATAGATACACCAAGGCAGACACAAACGGTTGTAGCACAAACGTATAAGAACCTGAACAAAGAATGACACACTCTTAATAAAGCAAAACATATACACATGTATCCTGATTCAACTTTTTGGTGACACTTACTTGGGAGAAAATACGCTCCAAACGAATAAATGATTTCTCATTAGCAGCAACACAATTGTGTAAGCTATCAAAAGAATGGAACTCAAACCCAACGGAACCAGACAAGGAAAACCAAGTGTCCTCTTGAGCAACGAGTCAATGTTGCCGTCCTGGGAAATTATGAAACCACTTGTGTCCTTCACAGAATTGTACATCACCATGCTAAGGAGGTATAACATTGGTGAAGCATATGTAATGATGAACATTAAGACGCCAGAAAGTACAGTTGAGTGGTTCAAGACACCCTGGCAATCAAATCAACGGGGAACATCAGATTCTATATGGATATTTTCAGTATGAAGCATACAGAAACTTTAGCATGAAACACACTACTAGAGATTTTGTGCAAGAGACTTACAATAAAAGCCCCAGCAACATCGATTGTAGCTAGGGTGTTGGTGTTGCCGAGACCAAAATGGCCTGCCATTCCCATATAATAAAGTGCAGCTACCTGACACGGGAAAAGGAGAAAAATAAGACTCGTGAAACTATGGAGTTGATGTTACCATCATCTGAGGAAAGGATATTTTTCCTGCATTAGTACAAAACCAAACCGAGAATGAACGAGCACCCAAGGGTGTGGCCTAGTGGACTCGTGGGAGGTGGCAGGTATCTAGTGGATTTAGTCGAGGTGCACAAAAGCTGGTCCCGAAACCATGGATTTCGAAAAACAAATTGAGGATGAATGAAGATATTAGTTGAATTTCGTAGTATGGAGACTACAAGCATCATCGTGGTCATTTTCATCAAATGAAATTTGCCGCCTTCTTTTCTCTCCTTTTTTTTCTTTTTGGGAAATATTTTATTTGGTAATATTGAGTGTTGTTTTCCTTTCTTTTCTTTTAGGCATATGGTCATTTTCATCAAATGAAGATGCGTAACACCCCGTAAATTTTTTCGTACACTTATCGCGATTATATGGAGTCCTAAAGGCTTGCGTATGGGTTAAATTAAGTTTATGGTGTTCGGAAGTATCCCGTCAATAGTTGTATGTGTAGGTATTGAAATAAGCTTTCCAAAGATATAAAGTTTGCCCAAAACAGAGGAGTATTTCGTATAAGCGAGCACATTCGAAATTTCGAAACGGTGGCCGGGAAGCCTGTGAACAGTAAATCAGAAGGAAAATTACTGCACGTAGGCAATTTTTTTTTTTTGGATCAACTTTAGACGATCATAACTCCTTGTACAAAAAGAACTGTGTGAGCTGCTTTATATCGACGAAAATATCCGAGAGTCTTCTTTCTGATGAAATTGGTTTCATCCAAATCCAATGTCTGAGTAAGGAGATATACCCGTTTTACTACAGCCTATAAAAAAAAATTAGAATTTTGGGACAGATTTTTGGGTCAACTTTAAATGACCATAACTCCTTGTAAAGGAAGAACTGGGTGTTATACTTTATATGAAAATGAAATACCTTTGAATTATCTTTCCAATGAAATTGGTTTCACCCAAATACGATACCGGAGCAAAGAGTTATGATCGATTTACTTCAGCCTGTCAAAACTGTCCACTGGGGACAGATTCGGATTTATTTAAATTTTTAGGGCAAAATGGTCATTTTCTATTACCTCTTGGACGAAAATTGGTCTCTATAAACATACACTTAGCCTCATATATATCATATATCATCCGATTATTAAGAGAAGGTGAAACTCTATCCTAATTTCAACTTCAAATATTTTGTGATTCAACCGTAGAAAATTCGAATTGGTTCCGTAGTTGTGTTCACCATCTCGAAAGCTTCGAGAAGCACCCCATGGTTATGTAAGGAGGATTCTAAATACAATAGTTCATTGTTAAGGTATGAATATTGTTTATTCTTGATTCTTATCCATGAATAAGTATCGATAAAGGATTATGAGTATTGTCTTGATGTTGGAAGATAACTAGAAATATAGTTATGAATTGTTTTGTATAAATTGTTAGTAGTAAATTATGGAAGTTGTTGTATTGGATTATGGAGGATGAATTGTGGTGATATATCATTATATTAGTGGTTATGTATGCCTAGTGATCATGTTGGTATTGGATGGTGATTAAGAGGGGAAATAAAGGCTAAGAGTGATGTTGAGGGATATTGCATGAAAATGCATGATATGTGAATGTAATAAGAGTATAAGAGGATGTATGAAGCACTGTTATTGATGAGTTAAAGGATTACTTCCTAGACATTATTTGGTGAAGTTAATACCTAAATGGTAAGGTTTGGTTGCTAATACTAGTTTGCCACAAATGACTTATTGTAGATAAGTGTTCGAAGAGTACGGGAAGTCAAGTTGGACTTGTATTGAAGTGGTTATATCAAGGTATGTAAGACATACTCTATCTAATCTTTGGCATGAATAATGACCCATGGCACTCTTTCCAACATTTTCCTACGACACATGACACATAATAACATAATATGATCTTCGACACTACCAATTGAACTTGTTTTAACTTTTAAGATGTCCGGCTAGTCAAAAAAATGTCCATATACTATTGTTGACTCCGAAATGGTTTAATGAAGTATCCATGATTCTCTACTTCATTTTCATGATATTGATTACCTATTTACACGTTTTTCCTTTTGAGGTATCATGGTTTCAAGTTCCATAAGGTGTGACCACAAAGTAACCAATCTCAAAGATTAATTGAATTAAGAAATGGAATGTCTTTATTTTAAATTGATGATATGATGTATTGTATTAGTACCACTGATCAGTTGGCCATTGTATTATAAAGATTATGTATATATGCTATTCCAGGGGTGGTCCCTGATGTATTGTATTAGTACCACTGATCAGTTGGCCATTGTATGACATATGTTATGTATTGATAAGGAATACGGGAAGTAATGATATGAAAGTAATGTGCAGGTATCCCATCAGCTCTTTTAAGTGTGGTCTACTCATACTGTTTATTCACTGGTATCTGGGTTCTGTTGATCTTTTGTATCTCATCTTGATACTCACTGCCTTACATACTCAGTACATATTTCCGTACTGACGTCCTTCGCGGGGGGACCTGTATTCATGCCTGCAGGAACAGGTACTTCAGGTCGTACACCTCCGCAGTAAGAGCCAGGACATTCTGTTGATAATGGTGAGCTCCAGTTGTTTCGGGGCATCCCAAGTCGTTTCTATATGTATTTTTGGTATTTGTATAAAAGTCTTTTGTGGGCGGGAGTTTGTCCCGACCCTAACTCAGTTGTGTATCTATGTAGAGGCTTTTGTAGGCATATTGTACAGCCATAGGAGTGTTTGGTTGATAGACGTGATGGCTCTGACGGCCAATTACTGTTTATATAGATATGCGTGTCTGCTGGGCTGATACAGGTACTGTTTTCTTCTATTTACAACGAAGTGCTGCCCAAATTTCTAATTTTCATAAGTAATGTAAATGTGAAAGTATAGGTTATGAACGGGTTCTCCCGGGCCTCCTCGGCTACGGGTGCCAGTCTGCTCCAATGGGATTTGGGGCGTGACAATAACCACAAGGGTTGGTGTGGTGGTTCAGCACCTCACCCCTTAAGCAAGAAGTTGGGGGTTCGATCCCCACCTCTGGTGAATGGAGAAAACTCTGCGGCCAGTTCCCTACCGCTTTGTGCGCTGACCATGGAACGGAGGATTAGTCTCAACTCAGTCTCCTCATATATAGTTGAGTCTATGAGCTCTTAATTTTAATGCATATGTAGTACTGTGTACGTACTTTCTCGTCATTGTGTTTTTTATTTGAATTTTTGTGTTAACTGATTTCCAACAACACGAGCTCTAGCAAGTGTATGTATCATGCAGCCAAGCAGCAAGTTGTGCTAAGTGAACATTAGAACAATAACAATATACCCAATGTAAATTCATTTAATCCCGCTAGCGGGTTCTGGATAAAAGATAACAAAAAGGCCACCAACTGCAACAGAAGCTGAGTCTTGGCAAATCTTGTGACTTTGAAGCTCATTCAAACAAGAATATTTTTTTCGCGTAATCGTGGTGTTAAGGCCAGCTTGTAAGCACTCGTCTAATTCTACAAGGTACATGCAATCTCACACAAGGACGTAACTCTATCCATTGAGTCTTTGGCTGATCATTTATGACAATTAATCATTAAGTAGAGAAGCAAATGCTGCAGCAGTGAAACAGAAAGGATAGCAGACAAAAAAGGTAAACAACAAAGTTACTACTTTGAAGTCCACAGTATTCAACAGAAAGTGAACAATGTTGACTTGAAAAAATCGCAGAACCTATCATTGGTTTCAAGTCCTTTTCAACATAGTTTAATGGAAGCGATGATAAGCTATCACACAACATATCCAGTTCCACACATAACCGATCGACGAAGGATGGAATGTACGGAAACCTTATCCTACCTCCATGGGGTAGAGAGATTATTTCCGAAAAAACCCCGAACTCAGCACAAATATTACACAAAACAGGAGAGTAGAAAAGCTGATAAATATAAACAGCAAAAATAGTAAAAATAACTAAAAAGCTGCTCATGTTACTCAACAATAATGAAAATTACAAAGTTTCATGTACATTCTTTACAATTTTGAGTCATATTTACCTCTTCTGATCAATAAAGAATCCGATCACTATTCACTACAAGAAATATCCACCTATTCCAAAACCCTATTTTAGCTACAGTAAAGTATATACTTTCTAAACTTTATAGTACTAAAACATATTAACAAAGGAGAAAACTTTATAAACTTTTTGCTCAACGGAACAATGCATCAACATTGTCGTTATTGGAACCATCTTGAAAGAGCGCTACGAGGTCTTCTCCTATAACAGACTCATCATCGTTATTATTCTGAGTATTTTCTCCCCGGGCATTACCATTTCCCTCAGCATTATTGTTCTCATTGGCCTGTTCTCCCCCCAACACATTACCCATGTCATTTGCCACAACATTGTCGTTGTTTTCATTAGTCTGTTCTCCCCACAACACATTACCCATATCAAAATCATCGTTTGCCCAAATATTGTCGTTGTTCTCGTTAGCCTGTTCTCCCCACAACACATTACCCATATCAAAATCATCGTTTGCCCAAATATTGTTGTTGTTCTCGTTAGCCTGTTCTCCCCACAACACATTACCCATATCAAAATCATCGTTTGCCCAAACATTGTTGTTGTTCTCGTTAGCCTGTTCTCCCGGCCACAACACATTATCCATGTCAAAATCATCATTTGGCAAAACATTGTTGTAGTTCTCATTAGCCTGTTCTCCCGGCCACAACACATTACCCAGATCAAAAATATCATCATTTGCCAAAACATTGTCGTTGTTCTCAATAGTATTTTCAACCCCCACATTGTTGTTGTCCACTTCATCAACATTAGTTTGCACGAATTCATCTTCTGCCCGTAAAGATTCCTCCTTCCTTTCATTTCCAACCTCCTCTACTTCATCAGAAGAAGAAGAAATTTCAATGTACTCAACATCGTCCTTCTTCTTGAAAAAAGGTGACAATAAATAGTTGCCTTGTGTACCCAAAGTAAAGAAATCAGAGCAAATATACTCACCTTTATCCGTCACCTCGGGTGGCGGAGATGGGCCTATAATCGGCAGTGCTTGCCATTCTCTTTTACATTTCTCATTCGGACACCGCAAAGAACAACCTTTGTAATCCTTCAAAAACTCATACATATGGTAACAGTAAGGACACCTAGTCCAAAATGTATTCCTGGTCGGGTTCGAAGAGGTTGCACCTGATTCATCATCTAAACGGGTCCTCTTTGTCGGGTTAGAAGAGCTTGCACCTGATCCATCATCTAAACGGATCTTCTCCATCTGGTTCAAAAAGTTCCCGCCTTTTTTCATGGCCACGATAGGAATCGTTTCACAAGTGCTCGCACCACCATCTCCCAAACTGCTCATCAGGGTCCTACTTGATAAGGTCCAACCCCCATCAGCCAAACGGATCACCCGGGTCGGGTTTGAAAAGTTCTCCAAACGGGTCTGGAACGGAGTAGGGTTAGAAGAGCTCCCAGCCCCATCAACCAAACGGGTCTGGATCGTAGTCGGGTTAGGAGACCTCCCACGACCATCATCCAAACGGGTCATTCCGCTCGAGTTCAAAATGCTCTGAAGCAATCCATCATTCAAACGGGTTGGGTTCAACATGCTCTCAAGCAACCCGTCATTTGAACGGGTCGGGTTCAACATGCTCTCAAGCAACCCATCATTTGAACGGGTCGGGTTCAACATGCTCTCAAGCAACCCGTCATTTGAACGGGTCGGGTTCAACATGCTCTCAAGCAACCCGTCATTTGAACGGGTCGGGTTCAACATGCTCTCAAGCAACCCGTCATTTGAACGGGTCGGGTTCAACATGCTCTCAAGCAACCCATCATTTGAACGGGTCGGGTTCAACATGCTCTCAAGCAACCCATCATTTGAACGGGTCGGGTTCAACATGCTCTGAAGCAACCCATCATTAGAATGGTCCATCTGCATCTGGTTCAAAAAGTTCCCTCCTATTTCCATAGTATTCAACCCATCTCCAAACCCGGACATCTCCGACAAGTCGAAAAAGCTCCCACTTTCCAACGTACCCTCACCACCCATCGGGTTCATACTCACAGACCTCCCATCATTTACCGCATTCCTCAACTCATCATCAAACCGAACCTTATCACTCGGATTCACTAGAACTCCGTAAGCTCTCATTACAAGCATAAAAGCCTCATTAGCCAAACGAGAATAATCTCTCGTATTCGATCTCAACAACTCCATCAAACTCTTAAAATTGTTCAACATAACTGGTTGATCATCACTGTAGTTTGGAACGTTAAGGATAGCATAGTAATTCGGCTGTCCGTTAATGCTCTCAGGGAGCATTAATATATCAGTGATCGCGATTATTTCTAGTACCTCTGAGTGCTTTGGATCGATTTCTCTGGCTCTAATGGCGTATTGACGACATTCTTGAAACTTTCGTAGAACAAGAAAGCTTTTAGATAAATTTAAATAATGTTGAAACTGCGGATTCATAATTATTGTTTGTTTGTTTTTTGTTGTAAAGAGTTTGTTTGTTGTTTTGTTGTAGTAAAGAATGAAATGAAAGTGATGAAAAGGTGACATATATAAAGTCGTTTGTTTTGAAAAGGTGGGAAAAAGGACACAATTGGAATTTTTTGAATTTTTTTATCATGGATGATTTTGCATATGGGCAATATTGGAAATTTCTTAATTCTTTTTGTTTCATGGATGATTTTGGATATGGGCAAAATTTAAAAATAAATAGTTTTTTTTAATGAGTGATTTTGAATATGGATAAAGTTGGAAATTTGTTGATTTCTGTAAAGGGTTTATTTTGTATTTCTATTGTTTTATTTTATTTGGTTCTATTAACCTAGCACGTTTCGAAAAATAATAATAATTAGAGGTGAAAAAGCGACAAAATTGGAAAAATATTGATTTTTTAGTTTTATGGATGATTTTGGATCGATATGGACAAAATTGGAATTTTTTTATCTTTATAAAGGGTTTATTTTGTATTTCCGTTGTTTCATTTTACTAGTTTATGTTAACCTAGCACGCCTCATAAGATATTGATAATTAGAGGTGTATTTTATTAAACTAACATTATTAATTATGTTTTCACTCTAATTTTATTTCTACTACTACTTCATGTAATTATTTAGTACTAATAAAAATAACACTACTTCCTTTGTCGGATATAGAAGTGCTTGCAGAGCTACGTGAATTCAACAATGTTTTTGTAAAGGGCAAAAAGAAAAGGTCTCGAGATAATAAGGATCCTTGGAAGAAAAGATCAAATAACTAATCTCAGTATAAGCTATTCTACATTTTGAAATAATTCTTTTTGAAATATATGTACAAGATTAAATTGGAAATTGAATAAATTTTTCAAGGGTCTATTTTGGAATACTCATATTAACATTTTGAGATGGTCAATTTTGGACACTAAGTAATTGGGAAATGAGAATGGATTATTTAGATAACGGCATATTTATTTGGTGTATAAATAAAATTAAATTGGAAATTCAATAAATCATTTATCAACTAATAAAAGATTAGTTTGACTGTAAAAAGGAGATAAATTGGAATACTTATTTTTACATTTTGAGATTGTTAATATTGGATATTAAGTAATTGGGAATGAATTATTTGGATAAGGACATATTTATTTTGTGTATGAACAAAATTAAATTCGAAATTCGATAAATCATTTATGATTTATCAACTAATGAAGAATTAGTTTGATTACTGTAAAATGAAGATAAATTGGAGTACTTATTTTTACACTTTGGAATGTTCAAATTTGGACATTAAGTAATTGTAAATGGATTATTTAGTTAAGGAGATATATTTTTTTTGTGTATATATAAAATTAAATTGGAAATTCAGTAAATCATTTTTCATTTATCACTTATCAATTAATAAAGGATTAGGTTGATTATTGTAAAAAAAAAAAAGAAAAGAAGATAAATTGAAGTACTTATTTACATTTTGAGATGTTTCGAATTCGAACATTAAGTAGTAATTGGGAACGGATTATTCAAATAAGGGCATATTTATTTTGTGGATATATAAAATTTAATTGGAAATTTGATAAATCATTTTTTATTTATCATTTATCAACTAATAAAGGATTAGTTTGATTACTGTAAAAGGGAGATAAATTGAAGTACTTATTTTGAGATGTTTCAAATTTGAACATTAGTAATTGGAAATGGATTATTTTAAATAAGGACATATATTTATTTTGTGTATAAATAAAATTAAATTGGAAATTCAATAAATAATTTTTTCCTTTATTATTTATCAACTAATAAAGGATTTGTTTGACTATTTTAAAAGGAGATTGAATGAATTTTGACTCAAATTTTATTAAGTATCCTCATCATATTAACGTAAGAAAAATTACAATCTATAATATTTTTTGTCTTGTAGTCAAACATCTAAATTTTAAATTAAAAATACTAAATTAATCTACTCTAATTTAGCTTGAACTCTAATCAAATTGATTTTCATAAAGTAAAATATGACAGGAAAAATTAAACGGGATGAGTTTTTTTAACATTTTGAGATGTTTCAAATATGAAAATACTTTTTTTCTTTTGAAATTTAAAAGTTTAGTGTTATTGTCATTGGATTCGTTCCTTTTTATTGGTTCAGTGTGTATTTTGTAATTTCTTTAAGAAAGTATTAATTATGTATTTATTTTATTAAATTTTGCAAAACTGTTGTATTTTGAATATCTTAATTTGAGTATTAATATTTCAAAAAGTTTGAAAATAATGCTTAAAGATAAGATGTTTTTTGAAAATTTAAAACTATTATGAAGAAGTAGTTCTTCAAAATAAATGTACAGTTCGAAATAATTGTACTATTTTTGTCATGAATTTCTAAACCGAGGTTTATTTTAAGATAAATTAACTTTTTTTCTATAGCGACACATACTTTGAGACGGAGAGGATACACAATAAAGAAGAGAACATTATTTGCTAAATTCTGCTATATGGAAGTTTCACATAATTCATTTAAACATCACATGGTATATCAAACACATTATTGAAGTACCAATTGAATGGAAATGTTTTACAAAATTTAGTTTAAGATAATTAATGTAAAATCCAGCTAATTTTAAGTAAATAACTATGAGAGTAAACATGGTAGCTCACCAAAGTGTTAAAAGGCTAAGTTGCTCGTACTCTTTAAAAATGTTGTCACGCTCGTATCAGATTCTTCAAAATACACTATTAGATAGGTTGTTTTTTAAATACACTCGATTTATCTCTAGTATCTTTTTGCAAAATCTCAACAATAATTAATCAAAAACAGTTTATCTTCATCATGATATTAAGTTAAAAGTGGAGCTATATATACTCTTTTACTAATTCAAGTCCAATAATCACTTTAGTTTAGTTTGATGCATTGACTTAGTAATAATATTTAGACTTATTAGGTGTTTATATCATCAATATTTAATCTCATAAAAATAATAATTTACCTATTATTACAAATTAAAAGTCACTATATATAGTGTAAGAATTTTTTTTTATGTTGTCAGTATCATCACTTGAAAAATATTATTTTTAGTTCAGCTAGATTCTAAAACTAGTAGTAATTTCTAGTAATTAGCCAATTAGGTTTCACATTTTATATTCCTTGAAGTCCTAATTATTTAACGAAAGCTCTATTATTAAGACTTTCTTTTTGATGAGTTTACGAGTTATTACTCATAAATGAAAGTATTTAATATGCTCATTTTTTCTCATATTTTTGGTTCTTGATTAGACTGCTATAATTTTTGTTGTATAATACTCGTTATTTCGCATTGTTTTGTTGTTGTTATTGCTCTCATATTGTATTCCGGTTTGCAAATTATTTGGTAGGCTTTATTTAAACTAAGGATGTATTGGAAATTGTTTTTCGATCTCTATGAAATATGGGTAAGATCTATGCATACTATATCTTCACCATACTTCACCTGTGGAATTACACAAAGGTATTTTTAATCAATGGGTGACAATTGAATAACATGCTATTATTGACTCATAAATATTGAAAAATATAGTAACATCCACTACACACATAAAATCAAAGAAACAATAGCATGCACGATATGGTGAAGTTGAACTAGTGATTATTTTATCAACGTGTTAATTTATCAATTTGAATTATGTCTCATCGACTATTTAAATAATGCCTTGTAATTATGATAATCCAAGATACGGAGTATATGTGTTAGGTTTTTAAGAGCTGTGAATGAAAAATGGATAGATATTTTTTTGAAAAAACACCAAGAAAAAAGTTGTAATTTGAATAGGCACATATGTTCACTTTGAATTGTTATGACCTTTCCGATAAATTATGACTTTTTCGAAAAGTTACACTTTTCTCGAAGGATTGCAACTTCACGAAGAGTTGTATCTTTTCGAAAAGGTGTGCCTTTTTGAACCAGAAGTTGAACTAATGAAACCACATGCACGATACAGTGAAGTTGAACTAATGATCCGTTTATTCAACGTGTTAATATAACAATTTGAACTATATCTCATCGGCCAATTAAATAATGCTTTGTAATTATGACAATCCAAGATAGAAATGTTGGGTGTTTAAGAGGTTTGAATGGAGAATGAATAGGTATTTTTCCAAAAAGACACAAAGAGAAATGATGAAATTTGAATAGGCACTTGTTCACTTTGGATTATTGTGACCTTTTCAAAAGAATGTAACTTTTCTGAAGAATTGCATCTTTACAAATAGTTGCATCTTTTCAAAGAGGTGCACCTTTCCGAATCATTGTTACTTTTCTGAAACAACAAATTGATGGCTATACATATATATACACTTTTTGGATGATTGTGACTTTTCCGAAAAGTTACACCTTTATGAAGAGTTGCATCGTTTCAAAGAGGTGCACTTTTTTTAACAATCGCTTCTCTTCTGAAGCAACACCTTTGCTGGCTACATATACCTATTGAATCCTCAAATTTTCCATACAAATGTTGTGTGATTTACTACCGTTGATTGAGTTCGTCGTTCATGGCCCTATTCTTCTAGCAATGTCCTAGTCTTCGTTTCTCTTAGAAAAGAAAGGAAAATGTTCTGTTTATAGGCCAAACTAGATATTTTACGTCCACGTAATTGTTTAAAAAATGGAAATTTATGTTTGCCAAAGTTTAGTATGAACAAATTGAGCAGTTGCATTCATATCATCACATTTTGAGTCGAGGGTCTATCGGAAACCTCATTACTAAAAGTGTAAAGGTAATCGTACATTTTACCCTCCCCGGAAGTTCAACTTCTGGGATAACACTGGTTCTGTTGTTGTTGTTATTCATATAATCACCTTCTGTATTCCCAAATTGAGTATGAACAAATCTACATTATGTATCCAATCCAAGTTGATAAAAAGGGCAAAAGAACAAACGGAACACAACATTTTACAAGAGCCTCTAAAAGTTAGAAGGAATGTTCGACAGATTTAAAACTGCCACATACATTATATTCAAGCGAAAATCGCAAGAAAATAGATTTGAACTAATAACTAAAAATCTACAGCTCAATGTTCTCGCTTTTCCCGGTCAACCATTTTGGCCGCTGAAAAAAAAAAAATTAATCATTTACTGTCAAAAATGTTTTGGTTGAAGTGTGGAAGACTACAGTGAAAGCGAGCTTTTGGCGTAGCATGCTTTATTCTGATCCACAACTTCCTCGGAATGTATAAATCACCTTAAAGGCTAAAGCAACTAGCATACCTCGCGATGGAGAAATACTTGGATCGGGTTAGCTGACTATGTCTGTATGACTCTGCAACTTCTCTCGGTATACCAAGACCAGACAGATATCGAACATAGTCGCAGACACAATAGATACACCAAGGCAGACACAAACGGTTGTAGCACAAACGTATAAGACCAAACCGAGAATGAACGAGCACCCAAGGGTGTGGCCTAGTGGACTCGTGGGAGGTGGCAGGTATCTAGTGGATTTAGTCGAGGTGCACAAAAGCTGGTCCCGAAACCATGGATTTCGAAAAACAAATTGAGGATGAATGAAGATATTAGTTGAATTTCGTAGTATGGAGACTACAAGCATCATCGTGGTCATTTTCATCAAATGAAATTTGCCGCCTTCTTTTCTCTCCTTTTTTTTCTTTTTGGGAAATATTTTATTTGGTAATATTGAGTGTTGTTTTCCTTTCTTTTCTTTTAGGCATATGGTCATTTTCATCAAATGAAGATGCGTAACACCCCGTAAATTTTTTCGTACACTTATCGCGATTATATGGAGTCCTAAAGGCTTGCGTATGGGTTAAATTAAGTTTATGGTGTTCGGAAGTATCCCGTCAATAGTTGTATGTGTAGGTATTGAAATAAGCTTTCCAAAGATATAAAGTTTGCCCAAAACAGAGGAGTATTTAATATAAGCGAGCACATTCGAAATTTCGAAACGGTGGCCGGGAAGCCTGTGAACAGTAAATCAGAAGGAAAATTACTGCACCTAGGCAATTTTTTTTTTTTGGATCAACTTTAGACGATCATAACTCCTTGTACAAAAAGAACTGTGTGAGCTGCTATATATCGACGAAAATATCCGAGAGTCTTCTTTCTGATGAAATTGGTTTCATCCAAATCCAATGTCTGAGTAAGGAGATATACCCGTTTTACTACAGCCTATAAAAAAAAAACAGAATTTTGGGACAGATTTTTGGGTCAAATTTAAATGACCATAACTCCTTGTAAAGGAAGAACTGGGTGTTATACTTTATATGAAAATGAAATACCTTTGAATTATCTTTCCAATCAAATTGGTTTCACCCAAATACGATACCGGAGCAAAGAGTTATGATCGATTTACTTCAGCCTGTCAAAACTGTCCACTGGGGACAGATTCGGATTTATTTAAATTTTTAGGGCAAAATGGTCATTTTCTATTACCTCTTGGACGAAAATTGGTCTCTATAAACATACACTTAGCCTCATATATATCATATATCATCCGATTATTAAGAGAAGGTGAAACTCTATCCTAATTTCAACTTCAAATATTTTGTGATTCAACCGTAGAAAATTCGAATTGGTTCCGTAGTTGTGTTCACCATCTCGAAAGCTTCGAGAAGCACCCCATGTTTATGTAAGGAGGATTCTAAATACAATAGTTCATTGTTAAGGTATGAATATTGTTTATTCTTGATTCTTATCCATGAATAAGTATCGATAAAGGATTATGAGTATTGTCTTGATGTTGGAAGATAACTAGAAATATAGTTATGAATTGTTTTGTATAAATTGTTAGTAGTAAATTATGGAAGTTGTTGTATTGGATTATGGAGGATGAATTGTGGTGATATATCATTATATTAGTGGTTATGTATGCCTAGTGATCATGTTGGTATTGGATGGTGATTAAGAGGGGAAATAAAGGCTAAGAGTGATGTTGAGGGATATTGCATGAAAATGCATGATATGTGAATGTAATAAGAGTATAAGAGGATGTATGAAGCACTGTTATTGATGAGTTAAAGGATTACTTCCTAGACATTATTTGGTGAAGTTAATACCTAAATGGTAAGGTTTGGTTGCTAATACTAGTTTGCCACAAATGACTTATTGTAGATAAGTGTTCGAAGAGTACGGGAAGTCAAGTTGGACTTGTATTGAAGTGGTTATATCAAGGTATGTAAGACATACTCTATCTAATCTTTGGCATGAATAATGACCCATGGCACTCTTTCCAACATTGTCCTACGACACATGACACATAATAACATAATATGATCTTCGACACTATCAATTGAACTTGTTTTAACTTTTAAGATGTCCGGCTAGTCAAAAAAATGTCCATATACTATTGTTGACTCCGAAATGGTTTAATGAAGTATCCATGATTCTCTACTTCATTTTCATGATATTGATTACCTATTTACACGTTTTTCCTTTTGAGGTATCATGGTTTCAAGTTCCATAAGGTGTGACCACAAAGTAACCAATCTCAAAGATTAATTGAATTAAGAAATGGAATGTCTTTATTTTAAATTGATGATATGATGTATTGTATTAGTACCACTGATCAGTTGGCCATTGTATTATAAAGATTATGTATATATGCTATTCCAGGGGTGGTCCCTGATGTATTGTATTAGTACCACTGATCAGTTGGCCATTGTATGACATATGTTATGTATTGATAAGGAATACGGGAAGTAATGATATGAAAGTAATGTGCAGGTATCCCATCAGCTCTTTTAAGTGTGGTCTACTCATACTGTTTATTCACTGGTATCTGGGTTCTGTTGATCTTTTGTATCTCATCTTGATACTCACTGCCTTACATACTCAGTACATATTTCCGTACTGACGTCCTTCGCGGGGGGACCTGTATTCATGCCTGTAGGAACAGGTACTTCAGGTCGTACACCTCCGCAGTAAGAGCCAGGACATTCTGTTGATAATGGTGAGCTCCAGTTGTTTCGGGGCATCCCAAGTCGTTTCTATATGTATTTTTGGTATTTGTATAAAAGTCTTTTGTGGGCGGGAGTTTGTCCCGACCCTAACTCAGTTGTGTATCTATGTAGAGGCTTTTGTAGGCATATTGTACAGCCATAGGAGTGTTTGGTTGATAGACGTGATGGCTCTGACGGCCAATTACTGTTTATATAGATATGCGTGTCTGCTGGGCTGATACAGGTACTGTTTTCTTCTATTTACAACGAAGTGCTGCCCAAATTTCTAATTTTCATAAGTAATGTAAATGTGAAAGTATAGGTTATGAACGGGTTCTCCCGGGCCTCCTCGGCTACGGGTGCCAGTCTGCTCCAATGGGATTTGGGGCGTGACAATAACCACAAGGGTTGGTGTGGTGGTTCAGCACCTCACCCCTTAAGCAAGAAGTTGGGGGTTCGATCCCCACCTCTGGTGAATGGAGAAAACTCTGCGGCCAGTTCCCTACCGCTTTGTGCGCTGACCATGGAACGGAGGATTAGTCTCAACTCAGTCTCCTCATATATAGTTGAGTCTATGAGCTCTTAATTTTAATGCATATGTAGTACTGTGTACGTACTTTCTCGTCATTGTGTTTTTTATTTGAATTTTTGTGTTAACTGATTTCCAACAACACGAGCTCTAGCAAGTGTATGTATCATGCAGCCAAGCAGCAAGTTGTGCTAAGTGAACATTAGAACAATAACAATATACCCAATGTAAATTCATTTAATCCCGCTAGCGGGTTCTGGAAAGGGTGGTGTGTTTACAGTCTTAAGCCTACCTTGAAAAGGTAGAAAAGTTATTTCCGATAGATCCCGGGCTCAAGTAAATCACATAGCAAAGTGGACAAATTATCTTCTTCAATGCATGCATCTTAAAGCAGTGTAGAAAATCCAAGTGAAGGAAATAAGGACAAGAACCTCAACATTGTTCTTAGGTGGCAAAAGATAACAAAAAGGCCACCAACTGCAACAGAAGCTGAGTCTTGGCAAATCTTGTGACTTTGAAGCTCATTCAAACAAGAATATTTTTTTCGCGTAATCGTGGTGTTAAGGCCAGCTTGTAAGCACTCGTCTAATTCTACAAGGTACATGCAATCTCACACAAGGACGTAACTCTATCCATTGAGTCTTTGGCTGATCATTTATGACAATTAATCATTAAGTAGAGAAGCAAATGCTGCAGCAGTGAAACAGAAAGGATAGCAGACAAAAAAGGTAAACAACAAAGTTACTACTTTGAAGTCCACAGTATTCAACAGAAAGTGAACAATGTTGACTTGAAAAAATCGCAGAGCCTATCATTGGTTTCAAGTCCTTTTCAACATAGTTTAATGGAAGCGATGATAAGCTATCACACAACATATCCAGTTCCACACATAACCGATTTACGAAGGATGGAATGTACGGAAACCTTATCCTACCTCCATGGGGTAGAGAGATTATTTCCGAAAAAAACCCCGAACTCAGCACAAATATTACACAAAACAGGAGAGTAGAAAAGCTGAGAAATATAAACAGCAAAAATAGTAAAAATAACTAAAAAGCTGCTCATGTTACTCAACAATAATGAAAATTACAAAGTTTCATGTACATTCTTTACAATTTTGAGTCATATTTACCTCTTCTGATCAATAAAGAATCCGATCACTATTCACTACAAGAAATATCCACCTATTCCAAAACCCTATTTTAGCTACAGTAAAGTATATACTTTCTAAACTTTATAGTACTAAAACATATTAACAAAGGAGAAAACTTTATAAACTTTTTGCTCAACGGAACAATGCATCAACATTGTCGTTATTGGAACCATCTTGAAAGAGCGCTACGAGGTCTTCTCCTATAACAGACTCATCATCGTTATTATTCTGAGTATTTTCTCCCCGGGCATTACCATTTCCCTCAGCATTATTGTTCTCATTGGCCTGTTCTCCCCCCAACACATTACCCATGTCATTTGCCACAACATTGTCGTTGTTTTCATTAGTCTGTTCTCCCCACAACACATTACCCATATCAAAATCATCGTTTGCCCAAATATTGTCGTTGTTCTCGTTAGCCTGTTCTCCCCACAACACATTACCCATATCAAAATCATCGTTTGCCCAAATATTGTTGTTGTTCTCGTTAGCCTGTTCTCCCGGCCACAACACATTATCCATGTCAAAATCATCATTTGGCAAAACATTGTTGTAGTTCTCATTAGCCTGTTCTCCCGGCCACAACACATTACCCAGATCAAAAATATCATCATTTGCCAAAACATTGTCGTTGTTCTCAATAGTATTTTCAACCCCCACATTGTTGTTGTCCACTTCATCAACATTAGTTTGCACGAATTCATCTTCTGCCCGTAAAGATTCCTCCTTCCTTTCATTTCCAACCTCCTCTACTTCATCAGAAGAAGAAGAAATTTCAATGTACTCAACATCGTCCTTCTTCTTGAAAAAAGGTGACAATAAATAGTTGCCTTGCGTACCCAAAGTAAAGAAATCAGAGCAAATATACTCACCTTTATCCGTCACCTCGGGTGGCGGAGATGGGCCTATAATCGGCAGTGCTTGCCATTCTCTTTTACATTTCTCATTCGGACACCGCAAAGAACAACCTTTGTAATCCTTCAAAAACTCATACATATGGTAACAGTAAGGACACCTAGTCCAAAATGTATTCCTGGTCGGGTTCGAAGAGGTTGCACCTGATTCATCATCTAAACGGGTCCTCTTTGTCGGGTTAGAAGAGCTTGCACCTGATCCATCATCTAAACGGATCTTCTCCATCTGGTTCAAAAAGTTCCCGCCTTTTTTCATGGCCACGATAGGAATCGTTTCACAAGTGCTCGCACCACCATCTCCCAAACTGCTCATCAGGGTCCTACTTGATAAGGTCCAACCCCCATCAGCCAAACGGATCACCCGGGTCGGGTTTGAAAAGTTCTCCAAACGGGTCTGGAACGGAGTAGGGTTAGAAGAGCTCCCAGCCCCATCAACCAAACGGGTCTGGATCGTAGTCGGGTTAGGAGACCTCCCACGACCATCATCCAAACGGGTCATTCCGCTCGAGTTCAAAATGCTCTGAAGCAATCCATCATTCAAACGGGTTGGGTTCAACATGCTCTCAAGCAACCCGTCATTTGAACGGGTCGGGTTCAACATGCTCTCAAGCAACCCATCATTTGAACGGGTCGGGTTCAACATGCTCTCAAGCAACCCGTCATTTGAACGGGTCGGGTTCAACATGCTCTCAAGCAACCCGTCATTTGAACGGGTCGGGTTCAACATGCTCTCAAGCAACCCGTCATTTGAACGGGTCGGGTTCAACATGCTCTCAAGCAACCCATCATTTGAACGGGTCGGGTTCAACATGCTCTCAAGCAACCCATCATTAGAATGGTCCATCTGCATCTGGTTCAAAAAGTTCCCTCCTATTTCCATAGTATTCAACCCATCTCCAAACCCGGACATCTCCGACAAGTCGAAAAAGCTCCCACTTTCCAACGTACCCTCACCACCCATCGGGTTCATACTCACAGACCTCCCATCATTTACCGCATTCCTCAACTCATCATCAAACCGAACCTTATCACTCGGATTCGCTAGAACTCCGTAAGCTCTCATTACAAGCATAAAAGCCTCATTAGCCAAACGAGAATAATCTCTCGTATTCGATCTCAACAACTCCATCAAACTCTTAAAATTGTTCAACATAACTGGTTGATCATCACTGTAGTTTGGAACGTTAAGGATAGCATAGTAATTCGGCTGTCCGTTAATGCTCTCAGGGAGCATTAATATATCAGTGATCGCGATTATTTCTAGTACCTCTGAGTGCTTTGGATCGATTTCTCTGGCTCTAATGGCGTATTGACGACATTCTTGAAACTTTCGTAGAACAAGAAAGCTTTTAGATAAATTTAAATAATGTTGAAACTGCGGATTCATAATTATTGTTTGTTTGTTTTTTGTTGTAAAGAGTTTGTTTGTTGTTTTGTTGTAGTAAAGAATGAAATGAAAGTGATGAAAAGGTGACATATATAAAGTCGTTTGTTTTGAAAAGGTGGGAAAAAGGACACAATTGGAATTTTTTGAATTTTTTTATCATGGATGATTTTGCATATGGGCAATATTGGAAATTTCTTAATTCTTTTTGTTTCATGGATGATTTTGGATATGGGCAAAATTTAAAAATAAATAGTTTTTTTTTATGAGTGATTTTGAATATGGATAAAGTTGGAAATTTGTTGATTTCTGTAAAGGGTTTATTTTGTATTTCTATTGTTTTATTTTATTTGGTTCTATTAACCTAGCACGTTTCGAAAAATAATAATAATTAGAGGTGAAAAAGCGACAAAATTGGAAAAATATTGATTTTTTAGTTTTATGGATGATTTTGGATCGATATGGACAAAATTGGATTTTTTTTATCTTTATAAAGGGTTTATTTTGTATTTCCGTTGTTTCATTTTACTAGTTTATGTTAACCTAGCACGCCTCATAAGATATTGATAATTAGAGGTGTATTTTATTAAACTAACATTATTAATTATGTTTTCACTCTAATTTTATTTCTACTACTACTTCATGTAATTATTTAGTACTAATAAAAATAGCACTACTTCCTTTGTCGGATATAGAAGTGCTTGCAGAGCTACGTGAATTCAACAATGTTTTTGTAAAGGGCAAAAAGAAAAGGTCTCGAGATAATAAGGATCCTTGGAAGAAAAGATCAAATAACTAATCTCAGTATAAGCTATTCTACATTTTGAAATAATTCTTTTTGAAATATATGTACAAGATTAAATTGGAAATTGAATAAATTTTTCAAGGGTCTATTTTGGAATACTCATATTAACATTTTGAGATGGTCAATTTTGGACACTAAGTAATTGGGAAATGAGAATGGATTATTTAGATAACGGCATATTTATTTGGTGTATAAATAAAATTAAATTGGAAATTCAATAAATCATTTATCAACTAATAAAAGATTAGTTTGACTGTAAAAAGGAGATAAATTGGAATACTTATTTTTACATTTTGAGATTGTTAATATTGGATATTAAGTAATTGGGAATGAATTATTTGGATAAGGACATATTTATTTTGTGTATGAACAAAATTAAATTCGAAATTCGATAAATCATTTATGATTTATCAACTAATGAAGAATTAGTTTGATTACTGTAAAATGAAGATAAATTGGAGTACTTATTTTTACACTTTGGAATGTTCAAATTTGGACATTAAGTAATTGTAAATGGATTATTTAGTTAAGGAGATATATTTTTTTTGTGTCTATATTAAATTAAATTGGAAATTCAGTAAATCATTTTTCATTTATCACTTATCAATTAATAAAGGATTAGGTTGATTATTGTAAAAAAAAAAAGAAAAGAAGATAAATTGAAGTACTTATTTACATTTTGAGATGTTTCGAATTCGAACATTAAGTAGTAATTGGGAACGGATTATTCAAATAAGGGCATATTTATTTTGTGGATATATAAAATTTAATTGGAAATTTGATAAATCATTTTTTATTTATCATTTATCAACTAATAAAGGATTAGTTTGATTACTGTAAAAGGGAGATAAATTGAAGTACTTATTTTGAGATGTTTCAAATTTGAACATTAGTAATTGGAAATGGATTATTTTAAATAAGGACATATATTTATTTTGTGTATAAATAAAATTAAATTGGAAATTCAATAAATAATTTTTTCCTTTATTATTTATCAACTAATAAAGGATTTGTTTGACTATTTTAAAAGGAGATTGAAAGAATTTTGACTCAAATTTTATTAAGTATCCTCATCATATTAACGTAAGAAAAATTACAATCTATAATATTTTTTGTCTTGTAGTCAAACATCTAAATTTTAAATTAAAAATACTAAATTAATCTACTCTAATTTAGCTTGAACTCTAATCAAATTGATTTTCATAAAGTAAAATATGACAGGAAAAATTAAACGGGATGAGTTTTTTTAACATTTTGAGATGTTTCAAATATGAAAATACTTTTTTTCTTTTGAAATTTAAAAGTTTAGTATTATTGTCATTGGATTCGTTCCTTTTTATTGGTTCAGTGTGTATTTTGTAATTTCTTTAAGAAAGTATTAATTATGTATTTATTTTATTAAATTTTGCAAAACTGTTGTATTTTGAATATCTTAATTTGAGTATTAATATTTCAAAAAGTTTGAAAATAATGCTTAAAGATAAGATGTTTTTTGAAAATTTAAAACTATTATGAAGAAGTAGTTCTTCAAAATAAATGTACAGTTCGAAATAATTGTACTATTTTTGTCATGAATTTCTAAACCGAGGTTTATTTTAAGATAAATTAACTTTTTTTCTATAGCGACACATACTTTGAGACGGAGAGGATACACAATAAAGAAGAGAACATTATTTGCTAAATTCTGCTATATGGAAGTTTCACATAATTCATTTAAACATCACATGGTATATCAAACACATTATTGAAGTACCAATTGAATGGAAATGTTTTACAAAATTTAGTTTAAGATAATTAATGTAAAATCCAGCTAATTTTAAGTAAATAACTATGAGAGTAAACATGGTAGCTCACCAAAGTGTTAAAAGGCTAAGTTGCTCGTACTCTTTAAAAATGTTGTCACGCTCGTATCAGATTCTTCAAAATACACTATTAGATAGGTTGTTTTTTAAATACACTCGATTTATCTCTAGTATCTTTTTGCAAAATCTCAACAATAATTAATCAAAAACAGTTTATCTTCATCATGATATTAAGTTAAAAGTGGAGCTATATATACTCTTTTACTAATTCAAGTCCAATAATCACTTTAGTTTAGTTTGATGCATTGACTTAGTAATAATATTTAGACTTATTAGGTGTTTATATCATCAATATTTAATCTCATAAAAATAATAATTTACCTATTATTACAAATTAAAAGTCACTATATATAGTGTAAGAATTTTTTTTTATGTTGTCAGTATCATCACTTGAAAAATATTATTTTTAGTTCAGCTAGATTCTAAAACTAGTAGTAATTTCTAGTAATTAGCCAATTAGGTTTCACATTTTATATTCCTTGAAGTCCTAATTATTTAACGAAAGCTCTATTATTAAGACTTTCTTTTTGATGAGTTTACGAGTTATTACTCATAAATGAAAGTATTTAATATGCTCATTTTTTCTCATATTTTTGGTTCTTGATTAGACTGCTATAATTTTTGTTGTATAATACTCGTTATTTCGCATTGTTTTGTTGTTGTTATTGCTCTCATATTGTATTCCGGTTTGCAAATTATTTGGTAGGCTTTATTTAAACTAAGGATGTATTGGAAATTGTTTTTCGATCTCTATGAAATATGGGTAAGATCTATGCATACTATATCTTCACCATACTTCACCTGTGGAATTACACAAAGGTATTTTTAATCAATGGGTGACAATTGAATAACATGCTATTATTGACTCATAAATATTGAAAAATATAGTAACATCCACTACACACATAAAATCAAAGAAACAATAGCATGCACGATATGGTGAAGTTGAACTAGTGATTATTTTATCAACGTGTTAATTTATCAATTTGAATTATGTCTCATCGACTATTTAAATAATGCCTTGTAATTATGATAATCCAAGATACGGAGTATATGTGTTAGGTTTTTAAGAGCTGTGAATGAAAAATGGATAGATATTTTTTTGAAAAAACACCAAGAAAAAAGTTGTAATTTGAATAGGCACATATGTTCACTTTGAATTGTTATGACCTTTCCGATAAATTATGACTTTTTCGAAAAGTTACACTTTTCTCGAAGGATTGCAACTTCACGAAGAGTTGTATCTTTTCGAAAAGGTGTGCCTTTTTGAACCAGAAGTTGAACTAATGAAACCACATGCACGATACAGTGAAGTTGAACTAATGATCCGTTTATTCAACGTGTTAATATAACAATTTGAACTATATCTCATCGGCCAATTAAATAATGCTTTGTAATTATGACAATCCAAGATAGAAATGTTGGGTGTTTAAGAGGTTTGAATGGAGAATGAATAGGTATTTTTCCAAAAAGACACAAAGAGAAATGATGAAATTTGAATAGGCACTTGTTCACTTTGGATTATTGTGACCTTTTCAAAAGAATGTAACTTTTCTGAAGAATTGCATCTTTACAAATAGTTGCATCTTTTCAAAGAGGTGCACCTTTCCGAATCATTGTTACTTTTCTGAAACAACAAATTGATGGCTATACATATATATACACTTTTTGGATGATTGTGACTTTTCCGAAAAGTTACACCTTTATGAAGAGTTGCATCGTTTCAAAGAGGTGCACTTTTTTGAACAATCGCTTCTCTTCTGAAGCAACACCTTTGCTGGCTACATATACCTATTGAATCCTCAAATTTTCCATACAAATGTTGTGTGATTTACTACCGTTGATTGAGTTCGTCGTTCATGGCCCTATTCTTCTAGCAATGTCCTAGTCTTCGTTTCTCTTAGAAAAGAAAGGAAAATGTTCTGTTTATAGGCCAAACTAGATATTTTACGTCCACGTAATTGTTTAAAAAATGGAAATTTATGTTTGCCAAAGTTTAGTATGAACAAATTGAGCAGTTGCATTCATATCATCACATTTTGAGTCGAGGGTCTATCGGAAACCTCATTACTAAAAGTGTAAAGGTAATCGTACATTTTACCCTCCCCGGAAGTTCAACTTCTGGGATAACACTGGTTCTGTTGTTGTTGTTATTCATATAATCACCTTCTGTATTCCCAAATTGAGTATGAACAAATCTACATTATGTATCCAATCCAAGTTGATAAAAAGGGCAAAAGAACAAACGGAACACAACATTTTACAAGAGCCTCTAAAAGTTAGAAGGAATGTTCGACAGATTTAAAACTGCCACATACATTATATTCAAGCGAAAATCGCAAGAAAATAGATTTGAACTAATAACTAAAAATCTACAGCTCAATGTTCTCGCTTTTCCCGGTCAACCATTTTGGCCGCTGAAAAAAAAAAAATTAATCATTTACTGTCAAAAATGTTTTGGTTGAAGTGTGGAAGACTACAGTGAAAGCGAGCTTTTGGCGTAGCATGCTTTATTCTGATCCACAACTTCCTCGGAATGTATAAATCACCTTAAAGGCTAAAGCAACTAGCATACCTCGCGATGGAGAAATACTTGGATCGGGTTAGCTGACTATGTCTGTATGACTCTGCAACTTCTCTCGGTATACCAAGACCAGACAGATATAGAACATAGTCGCAGACACAATAGATACACCAAGGCAGACACAAACGGTTGTAGCACAAACGTATAAGAACCTGAACAAAGAATGACACACTCTTAATAAAGCAAAACATATACACATGTATCCTGATTCAACTTTTTGGTGACACTTACTTGGGAGAAAATACGCTCCAAACGAATAAATGATTTCTCATTAGCAGCAACACAATTGTGTAAGCTATCAAAAGAATGGAATTCAAACCCAACGGAACCAGACAAGGAAAACCAAGTGTCCTCTTGAGCAACGAGTCAATGTTGCCGTCCTGGGAAATTATGAAACCACTTGTGTCCTTCACAGAATTGTACATCACCATGCTAAGGAGGTATAACATTGGTGAAGCATATGTAATGATGAACATTAAGACGCCAGAAAGTACAGTTGAGTGGTTCAAGACACCCTGGCAATCAAATCAACGGGGAACATCAGATTCTATATGGATATTTTCAGTATGAAGCATACAGAAACTTTAGCATGAAACACACTACTAGAGATTTTGTGCAAGAGACTTACAATAAAAGCCCCAGCAACATCGATTGTAGCTAGGGTGTTGGTGTTGCCGAGACCAAAATGGCCTGCCATTCCCATATAATAAAGTGCAGCTACCTGACACGGGAAAAGGAGAAAAATAAGACTCGTGAAACTATGGAGTTGATGTTACCATCATCTGAGGAAAGGATATTTTTCCTGCATTAGTACAAAACCAAACCGAGAATGAACGAGCACCCAAGGGTGTGGCCTAGTGGACTCGTGGGAGGTGGCAGGTATCTAGTGGATTTAGTCGAGGTGCACAAAAGCTGGTCCCGAAACCATGGATTTCGAAAAACAAATTGAGGATGAAAGAAGATATTTGTTGAATTTCGTAGTATGGAGACTACAAGCATCATCGTGGTCATTTTCATCAAATGAAATTTGCCGCCTTCTTTTCTCTCCTTTTTTTTCTTTTTGGGAAATATTTTATTTGGTAATATTGAGTGTTGTTTTCCTTTCTTTTCTTTTAGGCATATGGTCATTTTCATCAAATGAAGATGCGTAACACCCCGTAAATTTTTTCGTACACTTATCGCGATTATATGGAGTCCTAAAGGCTTGCGTATGGGTTAAATTAAGTTTATGGTGTTCGGAAGTATCCCGTCAATAGTTGTATGTGTAGGTATTGAAATAAGCTTTCCAAAGATATAAAGTTTGCCCAAAACAGAGGAGTATTTAATATAAGCGAGCACATTCGAAATTTCGAAACGGTGGCCGGGAAGCCTGTGAACAGTAAATCAGAAGGAAAATTACTGCACCTAGGCAATTTTTTTTTTTTGGATCAACTTTAGACGATCATAACTCCTTGTACAAAAAGAACTGTGTGAGCTGCTATATATCGACGAAAATATCCGAGAGTCTTCTTTCTGATGAAATTGGTTTCATCCAAATCCAATGTCTGAGTAAGGAGATATACCCGTTTTACTACAGCCTATAAAAAAAAATTAGAATTTTGGGACAGATTTTTGGGTCAACTTTAAATGACCATAACTCCTTGTAAAGGAAGAACTGGGTGTTATACTTTATATGAAAATGAAATACCTTTGAATTATATTTACAATGAAATTGGTTTCACCCAAATACGATACCGGAGCAAAGAGTTATGATCGATTTACTTCAGCCTGTCAAAACTGTCCACTGGGGACAGATTCGGATTTATTTAAATTTTTAGGGCAAAATGGTCATTTTCTATTACCTCTTGGACGAAAATTGGTCTCTATAAACATACACTTAGCCTCATATATATCATATATCATCCGATTATTAAGAGAAGGTGAAACTCTATCCTAATTTCAACTTCAAATATTTTGTGATTCAACCGTAGAAAATTCGAATTGGTTCCGTAGTTGTGTTCACCATCTCGAAAGCTTCGAGAAGCACCCCATGGTTATGTAAGGAGGATTCTAAATACAATAGTTCATTGTTAAGGTATGAATATTGTTTATTCTTGTATTTAGGATCCTCCTTACATAACCATGGGGTGCTTCTTGAAGCTTCCGAGATGGTGAACACAACTACGGAACCAATTTGAATTTTCTACGGTTGAATCACAAAATATTTGAGGTTGAAACGAGTATAACTCCTTACTCCGATGTTGGATTTGGATGAAACCAATTGCATTAGAAAGAAGACTCTCGGAGCTTTTCGTCTATATATAGCAGCTCACACAGTTCTTTTTGTACAAGGAGTTATGATCGTCTCAAGTTGGAGTGCCTAGCTGCAGAAATTTTCCTGCAGAATCACTGTTCACAGGCTTCCCGGCCACCGTTTTGAAATTTTGAATGTGCTCGCTTATATGAAATACTCCTCTGTTTTGGGCAAACTTTATATCGTTGGAAAGCTTATTCCAATACCCACACATACATCTATCGACGGGATATTTACGAACACCATAAACTTAATTTAACCCATACGCAAGTCTTTAGGACTCTATATAATCGCGATAAGTGTACGAAAAAATTTACGGGGTGTTACAGGACCTGTATTCATGCCTGCAGGAACAGGTACTTCAGGTCGTACACCTCCGCAGTAAGAGCCAGGACATTCTGTTGATAATGGTGAGCTCCAGTTGTTTCGGGGCAACCCAAGTCGTTTCTATATGTATTTTTGGTATTTGTATAAAAGTCTTTTGTGGGCGGGAGTTTGTCCCGACCCTAACTCAGTTGTGTATCTATGTAGAGGCTTTTGTAGGCATATTGTACAGCCATAGGAGTGTTTGGTTGATAGACGTGATGGCTCTGACGGCCAATTACTATTTATATAGATATGCGTGTCTGCTGGGCTGATACAGGTACTGTTTTCTTCTATTTACAACGAAGTGCTGCCCAAATTTCTAATTTTCATAAGTAATGTAAATGTGAAAGTATAGGTTATGAACGGGTTCTCCCGGGCCTCCTCGGCTACGGGTGCCAGTCTGCTCCAATGGGATTTGGGGCGTGACAATAACCACAAGGGTTGGTGTGGTGGTTCAGCACCTCACCCCTTAAGCAAGAAGTTGGGGGTTCGATCCCCACCTCTGGTGAATGGAGAAAACTCTGCGGCCAGTTCCCTACCGCTTTGTGCGCTGACCATGGAACGGAGGATTAGTCTCAACTCAGTCTCCTCATATATAGTTGAGTCTATGAGCTCTTAATTTTAATGCATATGTAGTACTGTGTACGTACTTTCTCGTCATTGTGTTTTTTATTTGAATTTTTGTGTTAACTGATTTCCAACAACACGAGCTCTAGCAAGTGTATGTATCATGCAGCCAAGCAGCAAGTTGTGCTAAGTGAACATTAGAACAATAACAATATACCCAATGTAAATTCATTTAATCCCGCTAGCGGGTTCTGGAAAGGGTGGTGTGTTTACAGTCTTAAGCCTACCTTGAAAAGGTAGAAAAGTTATTTCCGATAGATCCCGGGCTCAAGTAAATCACATAGCAAAGTGGACAAATTATCTTCTTCAATGCATGCATCTTAAAGCAGTGTAGAAAATCCAAGTGAAGGAAATAAGGACAAGAACCTCAACATTGTTCTTAGGTGGCAAAAGATAACAAAAAGGCCACCAACTGCAACAGAAGCTGAGTCTTGGCAAATCTTGTGACTTTGAAGCTCATTCAAACAAGAATATTTTTTTCGCGTAATCGTGGTGTTAAGGCCAGCTTGTAAGCACTCGTCTAATTCTACAAGGTACATGCAATCTCACACAAGGACGTAACTCTATCCATTGAGTCTTTGGCTGATCATTTATGACAATTAATCATTAAGTAGAGAAGCAAATGCTGCAGCAGTGAAACAGAAAGGATAGCAGACAAAAAAGGTAAACAACAAAGTTACTACTTTGAAGTCCACAGTATTCAACAGAAAGTGAACAATGTTGACTTGAAAAAATCGCAGAACCTATCATTGGTTTCAAGTCCTTTTCAACATAGTTTAATGGAAGCGATGATAAGCTATCACACAACATATCCAGTTCCACACATAACCGATCGACGAAGGATGGAATGTACGGAAACCTTATCCTACCTCCATGGGGTAGAGAGATTATTTCCGAAAAAACCCCGAACTCAGCACAAATATTACACAAAACAGGAGAGTAGAAAAGCTGAGAAATATAAACAGCAAAAATAGTAAAAATAACTAAAAAGCTGCTCATGTTACTCAACAATAATGAAAATTACAAAGTTTCATGTACATTCTTTACAATTTTGAGTCATATTTACCTCTTCTGATCAATAAAGAATCCGATCACTATTCACTACAAGAAATATCCACCTATTCCAAAACCCTATTTTAGCTACAGTAAAGTATATACTTTCTAAACTTTATAGTACTAAAACATATTAACAAAGGAGAAAACTTTATAAACTTTTTGCTCAACGGAACAATGCATCAACATTGTCGTTATTGGAACCATCTTGAAAGAGCGCTACGAGGTCTTCTCCTATAACAGACTCATCATCGTTATTATTCTGAGTATTTTCTCCCCGGGCATTACCATTTCCCTCAGCATTATTGTTCTCATTGGCCTGTTCTCCCCCCAACACATTACCCATGTCATTTGCCACAACATTGTCGTTGTTTTCATTAGTCTGTTCTCCCCACAACACATTACCCATATCAAAATCATCGTTTGCCCAAATATTGTCGTTGTTCTCGTTAGCCTGTTCTCCCCACAACACATTACCCATATCAAAATCATCGTTTGCCCAAATATTGTTGTTGTTCTCGTTAGCCTGTTCTCCCGGCCACAACACATTATCCATGTCAAAATCATCATTTGGCAAAACATTGTTGTAGTTCTCATTAGCCTGTTCTCCCGGCCACAACACATTACCCAGATCAAAAATATCATCATTTGCCAAAACATTGTCGTTGTTCTCAATAGTATTTTCAACCCCCACATTGTTGTTGTCCACTTCATCAACATTAGTTTGCACGAATTCATCTTCTGCCCGTAAAGATTCCTCCTTCCTTTCATTTCCAACCTCCTCTACTTCATCAGAAGAAGAAGAAATTTCAATGTACTCAACATCGTCCTTCTTCTTGAAAAAAGGTGACAATAAATAGTTGCCTTGCGTACCCAAAGTAAAGAAATCAGAGCAAATATACTCACCTTTATCCGTCACCTCGGGTGGCGGAGATGGGCCTATAATCGGCAGTGCTTGCCATTCTCTTTTACATTTCTCATTCGGACACCGCAAAGAACAACCTTTGTAATCCTTCAAAAACTCATACATATGGTAACAGTAAGGACACCTAGTCCAAAATGTATTCCTGGTCGGGTTCGAAGAGGTTGCACCTGATTCATCATCTAAACGGGTCCTCTTTGTCGGGTTAGAAGAGCTTGCACCTGATCCATCATCTAAACGGATCTTCTCCATCTGGTTCAAAAAGTTCCCGCCTTTTTTCATGGCCACGATAGGAATCGTTTCACAAGTGCTCGCACCACCATCTCCCAAACTGCTCATCAGGGTCCTACTTGATAAGGTCCAACCCCCATCAGCCAAACGGATCACCCGGGTCGGGTTTGAAAAGTTCTCCAAACGGGTCTGGAACGGAGTAGGGTTAGAAGAGCTCCCAGCCCCATCAACCAAACGGGTCTGGATCGTAGTCGGGTTAGGAGACCTCCCACGACCATCATCCAAACGGGTCATTCCGCTCGAGTTCAAAATGCTCTGAAGCAATCCATCATTCAAACGGGTTGGGTTCAACATGCTCTCAAGCAACCCGTCATTTGAACGGGTCGGGTTCAACATGCTCTGAAGCAACCCATCATTTGAACGGGTCGGGTTCAACATGCTCTCAAGCAACCCGTCATTTGAACGGGTCGGGTTCAACATGCTCTCAAGCAACCCGTCATTTGAACGGGTCGGGTTCAACATGCTCTCAAGCAACCCGTCATTTGAACGGGTCGGGTTCAACATGCTCTCAAGCAACCCATCATTTGAACGGGTCGGGTTCAACATGCTCTCAAGCAACCCATCATTAGAATGGTCCATCTGCATCTGGTTCAAAAAGTTCCCTCCTATTTCCATAGTATTCAACCCATCTCCAAACCCGGACATCTCCGACAAGTCGAAAAAGCTCCCACTTTCCAACGTACCCTCACCACCCATCGGGTTCATACTCACAGACCTCCCATCATTTACCGCATTCCTCAACTCATCATCAAACCGAACCTTATCACTCGGATTCGCTAGAACTCCGTAAGCTCTCATTACAAGCATAAAAGCCTCATTAGCCAAACGAGAATAATCTCTCGTATTCGATCTCAACAACTCCATCAAACTCTTAAAATTGTTCAACATAACTGGTTGATCATCACTGTAGTTTGGAACGTTAAGGATAGCATAGTAATTCGGCTGTCCGTTAATGCTCTCAGGGAGCATTAATATATCAGTGATCGCGATTATTTCTAGTACCTCTGAGTGCTTTGGATCGATTTCTCTGG
The DNA here is from genome assembly GCA_030864215.1 of Capsicum pubescens. Lineage (NCBI taxonomy): Eukaryota > Viridiplantae > Streptophyta > Magnoliopsida > Solanales > Solanaceae > Capsicum > Capsicum pubescens. The sequence goes on from CM061549.1 coordinate 295,679,002, forward strand.
CTCTAATGGCGTATTGACGACATTCTTGAAACTTTCGTAGAACAAGAAAGCTTTTAGATAAATTTAAATAATGTCGAAACTGCGGATTCATAATTATTGTTTGTTTGTTTTTTGTTGTAAAGAGTTTGTTTGTTGTTTTGTTGTAGTAAAGAATGAAATGAAAGTGATGAAAAGGTGACATATATAAAGTCGTTTGTTTTGAAAAGGTGGGAAAAAGGACACAATTGGAATTTTTTGAATTTTTTTATCATGGATGATTTTGCATATGGGCAATATTGGAAATTTCTTAATTCTTTTTGTTTCATGGATGATTTTGGATATGGGCAAAATTTAAAAATAAATAGTTTTTTTTAATGAGTGATTTTGAATATGGATAAAGTTGGAAATTTGTTGATTTCTGTAAAGGGTTTATTTTGTATTTCTATTGTTTTATTTTATTTGGTTCTATTAACCTAGCACGTTTCGAAAAATAATAATAATTAGAGGTGAAAAAGCGACAAAATTGGAAAAATATTGATTTTTTAGTTTTATGGATGATTTTGGATCGATATGGACAAAATTGGAATTTTTTTATCTTTATAAAGGGTTTATTTTGTATTTCCGTTGTTTCATTTTACTAGTTTATGTTAACCTAGCACGCCTCATAAGATATTGATAATTAGAGGTGTATTTTATTAAACTAACATTATTAATTATGTTTTCACTCTAATTTTATTTCTACTACTACTTCATGTAATTATTTAGTACTAATAAAAATAGCACTACTTCCTTTGTCGGATATAGAAGTGCTTGCAGAGCTACGTGAATTCAACAATGTTTTTGTAAAGGGCAAAAAGAAAAGGTCTCGAGATAATAAGGATCCTTGGAAGAAAAGATCAAATAACTAATCTCAGTATAAGCTATTCTACATTTTGAAATAATTCTTTTTGAAATATATGTACAAGATTAAATTGGAAATTGAATAAATTTTTCAAGGGTCTATTTTGGAATACTCATATTAACATTTTGAGATGGTCAATTTTGGACACTAAGTAATTGGGAAATGAGAATGGATTATTTAGATAACGGCATATTTATTTGGTGTATAAATAAAATTAAATTGGAAATTCAATAAATCATTTATCAACTAATAAAAGATTAGTTTGACTGTAAAAAGGAGATAAATTGGAATACTTATTTTTACATTTTGAGATTGTTAATATTGGATATTAAGTAATTGGGAATGAATTATTTGGATAAGGACATATTTATTTTGTGTATGAACAAAATTAAATTCGAAATTCGATAAATCATTTATGATTTATCAACTAATGAAGAATTAGTTTGATTACTGTAAAATGAAGATAAATTGGAGTACTTATTTTTACACTTTGGAATGTTCAAATTTGGACATTAAGTAATTGTAAATGGATTATTTAGTTAAAGAGATATATTTTTTTTGTGTATATATAAAATTAAATTGGAAATTCAGTAAATCATTTTTCATTTATCACTTATCAATTAATAAAGGATTAGGTTGATTATTGTAAAAAAGAAAAGAAAAGAAGATAAATTGAAGTACTTATTTACATTTTGAGATGTTTCGAATTCGAACATTAAGTAGTAATTGGGAACGGATTATTCAAATAAGGGCATATTTATTTTGTGGATATATAAAATTTAATTGGAAATTTGATAAATCATTTTTTATTTATCATTTATCAACTAATAAAGGATTAGTTTGATTACTGTAAAAGGGAGATAAATTGAAGTACTTATTTTGAGATGTTTCAAATTTGAACATTAGTAATTGGAAATGGATTATTTTAAATAAGGACATATATTTATTTTGTGTATAAATAAAATTAAATTGGAAATTCAATAAATAATTTTTTCCTTTATTATTTATCAACTAATAAAGGATTTGTTTGACTATTTTAAAAGGAGATTGAAAGAATTTTGACTCAAATTTTATTAAGTATCCTCATCATATTAACGTAAGAAAAATTACAATCTATAATATTTTTTGTCTTGTAGTCAAACATCTAAATTTTAAATTAAAAATACTAAATTAATCTACTCTAATTTAGCTTGAACTCTAATCAAATTGATTTTCATAAAGTAAAATATGACAGGAAAAATTAAACGGGATGAGTTTTTTTAACATTTTGAGATGTTTCAAATATGAAAATACTTTTTTTCTTTTGAAATTTAAAAGTTTAGTATTATTGTCATTGGATTCGTTCCTTTTTATTGGTTCAGTGTGTATTTTGTAATTTCTTTAAGAAAGTATTAATTATGTATTTATTTTATTAAATTTTGCAAAACTGTTGTATTTTGAATATCTTAATTTGAGTATTAATATTTCAAAAAGTTTGAAAATAATGCTTAAAGATAAGATGTTTTTTGAAAATTTAAAACTATTATGAAGAAGTAGTTCTTCAAAATAAATGTACAGTTCGAAATAATTGTACTATTTTTGTCATGAATTTCTAAACCGAGGTTTATTTTAAGATAAATTAACTTTTTTTCTATAGCGACACATACTTTGAGACGGAGAGGATACACAATAAAGAAGAGAACATTATTTGCTAAATTCTGCTATATGGAAGTTTCACATAATTCATTTAAACATCACATGGTATATCAAACACATTATTGAAGTACCAATTGAATGGAAATGTTTTACAAAATTTAGTTTAAGATAATTAATGTAAAATCCAGCTAATTTTAATTAAATAACTATGAGAGTAAACATGGTAGCTCACCAAAGTGTTAAAAGGCTAAGTTGCTCGTACTCTTTAAAAATGTTGTCACGCTCGTATCAGATTCTTCAAAATACACTATTAGATAGGTTGTTTTTTAAATACACTCGATTTATCTCTAGTATCTTTTTGCAAAATCTCAACAATAATTAATCAAAAACAGTTTATCTTCATCATGATATTAAGTTAAAAGTGGAGCTATATATACTCTTTTACTAATTCAAGTCCAATAATCACTTTAGTTTAGTTTGATGCATTGACTTAGTAATAATATTTAGACTTATTAGGTGTTTATATCATCAATATTTAATCTCATAAAAATAATAATTTACCTATTATTACAAATTAAAAGTCACTATATATAGTGTAAGAATTTTTTTTTATGTTGTCAGTATCATCACTTGAAAAATATTATTTTTAGTTCAGCTAGATTCTAAAACTAGTAGTAATTTCTAGTAATTAGCCAATTAGGTTTCACATTTTATATTCCTTGAAGTCCTAATTATTTAACGAAAGCTCTATTATTAAGACTTTCTTTTTGATGAGTTTACGAGTTATTACTCATAAATGAAAGTATTTAATATGCTCATTTTTTCTCATATTTTTGGTTCTTGATTAGACTGCTATAATTTTTGTTGTATAATACTCGTTATTTCGCATTGTTTTGTTGTTGTTATTGCTCTCATATTGTATTCCGGTTTGCAAATTATTTGGTAGGCTTTATTTAAACTAAGGATGTATTGGAAATTGTTTTTCGATCTCTATGAAATATGGGTAAGATCTATGCATACTATATCTTCACCATACTTCACCTGTGGAATTACACAAAGGTATTTTTAATCAATGGGTGACAATTGAATAACATGCTATTATTGACTCATAAATATTGAAAAATATAGTAACATCCACTACACACATAAAATCAAAGAAACAATAGCATGCACGATATGGTGAAGTTGAACTAGTGATTATTTTATCAACGTGTTAATTTATCAATTTGAATTATGTCTCATCGACTATTTAAATAATGCCTTGTAATTATGATAATCCAAGATACGGAGTATATGTGTTAGGTTTTTAAGAGCTGTGAATGAAAAATGGATAGATATTTTTTTGAAAAAACACCAAGAAAAAAGTTGTAATTTGAATAGGCACATATGTTCACTTTGAATTGTTATGACCTTTCCGATAAATTATGACTTTTTCGAAAAGTTACACTTTTCTCGAAGGATTGCAACTTCACGAAGAGTTGTATCTTTTCGAAAAGGTGTGCCTTTTTGAACCAGAAGTTGAACTAATGAAACCACATGCACGATACAGTGAAGTTGAACTAATGATCCGTTTATTCAACGTGTTAATATAACAATTTGAACTATATCTCATCGGCCAATTAAATAATGCTTTGTAATTATGACAATCCAAGATAGAAATGTTGGGTGTTTAAGAGGTTTGAATGGAGAATGAATAGGTATTTTTCCAAAAAGACACAAAGAGAAATGATGAAATTTGAATAGGCACTTGTTCACTTTGGATTATTGTGACCTTTTCAAAAGAATGTAACTTTTCTGAAGAATTGCATCTTTACAAATAGTTGCATCTTTTCAAAGAGGTGCACCTTTCCGAATCATTGTTACTTTTCTGAAACAACAAATTGATGGCTATACATATATATACACTTTTTGGATGATTGTGACTTTTCCGAAAAGTTACACCTTTATGAAGAGTTGCATCGTTTCAAAGAGGTGCACTTTTTTGAACAATCGCTTCTCTTCTGAAGCAACACCTTTGCTGGCTACATATACCTATTGAATCCTCAAATTTTCCATACAAATGTTGTGTGATTTACTACCGTTGATTGAGTTCGTCGTTCATGGCCCTATTCTTCTAGCAATGTCCTAGTCTTCGTTTCTCTTAGAAAAGAAAGGAAAATGTTCTGTTTATAGGCCAAACTATATATTTTACGTCCACGTAATTGTTTAAAAAATGGAAATTTATGTTTGCCAAAGTTTAGTATGAACAAATTGAGCAGTTGCATTCATATCATCACATTTTGAGTCGAGGGTCTATCGGAAACCTCATTACTAAAAGTGTAAAGGTAATCGTACATTTTACCCTCCCCGGAAGTTCAACTTCTGGGATAACACTGGTTCTGTTGTTGTTGTTATTCATATAATCACCTTCTGTATTCCCAAATTGAGTATGAACAAATCTACATTATGTATCCAATCCAAGTTGATAAAAAGGGCAAAAGAACAAACGGAACACAACATTTTACAAGAGCCTCTAAAAGTTAGAAGGAATGTTCGACAGATTTAAAACTGCCACATACATTATATTCAAGCGAAAATCGCAAGAAAATAGATTTGAACTAATAACTAAAAATCAACAGCTCTATGTTCTCGCTTTTCCCGGTCAACCATTTTGGCCGCTGAAAAAAAATAAATTAATCATTTACTGTCAAAAATGTTTTGGTTGAAGTGTGGAAGACTACAGTGAAAGCGAGCTTTTGGCGTAGCATGCTTTATTCTGATCCACAACTTCCTCGGAATGTATAAATCACCTTAAAGGCTAAAGCAACTAGCATACCTCGCGATGGAGAAATACTTGGATCGGGTTAGCTGACTATGTCTGTATGACTCTGCAACTTCTCTCGGTATACCAAGACCAGACAGATATAGAACATAGTCGCAGACACAATAGATACACCAAGGCAGACACAAACGGTTGTAGCACAAACGTATAAGAACCTGAACAAAGAATGACACACTCTTAATAAAGCAAAACATATACACATGTATCCTGATTCAACTTTTTGGTGACACTTACTTGGGAGAAAATACGCTCCAAACGAATAAATGATTTCTCATTAGCAGCAACACAATTGTGTAAGCTATCAAAAGAATGGAACTCAAACCCAACGGAACCAGACAAGGAAAACCAAGTGTCCTCTTGAGCAACGAGTCAATGTTGCCGTCCTGGGAAATTATGAAACCACTTGTGTCCTTCACAGAATTGTACATCACCATGCTAAGGAGGTATAACATTGGTGAAGCATATGTAATGATGAACATTAAGACGCCAGAAAGTACAGTTGAGTGGTTCAAGACACCCTGGCAATCAAATCAACGGGGAACATCAGATTCTATATGGATATTTTCAGTATGAAGCATACAGAAACTTTAGCATGAAACACACTACTAGAGATTTTGTGCAAGAGACTTACAATAAAAGCCCCAGCAACATCGATTGTAGCTAGGGTGTTGGTGTTGCCGAGACCAAAATGGCCTGCCATTCCCATATAATAAAGTGCAGCTACCTGACACGGGAAAAGGAGAAAAATAAGACTCGTGAAACTATGGAGTTGATGTTACCATCATCTGAGGAAAGGATATTTTTCCTGCATTAGTACAAAACCAAACCGAGAATGAACGAGCACCCAAGGGTGTGGCCTAGTGGACTCGTGGGAGGTGGCAGGTATCTAGTGGATTTAGTCGAGGTGCACAAAAGCTGGTCCCGAAACCATGGATTTCGAAAAACAAATTGAGGATGAAAGAAGATATTTGTTGAATTTCGTAGTATGGAGACTACAAGCATCATCGTGGTCATTTTCATCAAATGAAATTTGCCGCCTTCTTTTCTCTCCTTTTTTTTCTTTTTGGGAAATATTTTATTTGGTAATATTGAGTGTTGTTTTCCTTTCTTTTCTTTTAGGCATATGGTCATTTTCATCAAATGAAGATGCGTAACACCCCGTAAATTTTTTCGTACACTTATCGCGATTATATGGAGTCCTAAAGGCTTGCGTATGGGTTAAATTAAGTTTATGGTGTTCGGAAGTATCCCGTCAATAGTTGTATGTGTAGGTATTGAAATAAGCTTTCCAAAGATATAAAGTTTGCCCAAAACAGAGGAGTATTTAATATAAGCGAGCACATTCGAAATTTCGAAACGGTGGCCGGGAAGCCTGTGAACAGTAAATCAGAAGGAAAATTACTGCACCTAGGCAATTTTTTTTTTTTGGATCAACTTTAGACGATCATAACTCCTTGTACAAAAAGAACTGTGTGAGCTGCTATATATCGACGAAAATATCCGAGAGTCTTCTTTCTGATGAAATTGGTTTCATCCAAATCCAATGTCTGAGTAAGGAGATATACCCGTTTTACTACAGCCTATAAAAAAAAATTAGAATTTTGGGACAGATTTTTGGGTCAACTTTAAATGACCATAACTCCTTGTAAAGGAAGAACTGGGTGTTATACTTTATATGAAAATGAAATACCTTTGAATTATATTTACAATGAAATTGGTTTCACCCAAATACGATACCGGAGCAAAGAGTTATGATCGATTTACTTCAGCCTGTCAAAACTGTCCACTGGGGACAGATTCGGATTTATTTAAATTTTTAGGGCAAAATGGTCATTTTCTATTACCTCTTGGACGAAAATTGGTCTCTATAAACATACACTTAGCCTCATATATATCATATATCATCCGATTATTAAGAGAAGGTGAAACTCTATCCTAATTTCAACTTCAAATATTTTGTGATTCAACCGTAGAAAATTCGAATTGGTTCCGTAGTTGTGTTCACCATCTCGAAAGCTTCGAGAAGCACCCCATGGTTATGTAAGGAGGATTCTAAATACAATAGTTCATTGTTAAGGTATGAATATTGTTTATTCTTGATTCTTATCCATGAATAAGTATCGATAAAGGATTATGAGTATTGTCTTGATGTTGGAAGATAACTAGAAATATAGTTATGAATTGTTTTGTATAAATTGTTAGTAGTAAATTATGGAAGTTGTTGTATTGGATTATGGAGGATGAATTGTGGTGATATATCATTATATTAGTGGTTATGTATGCCTAGTGATCATGTTGGTATTGGATGGTGATTAAGAGGGGAAATAAAGGCTAAGAGTGATGTTGAGGGATATTGCATGAAAATGCATGATATGTGAATGTAATAAGAGTATAAGAGGATGTATGAAGCACTGTTATTGATGAGTTAAAGGATTACTTCCTAGACATTATTTGGTGAAGTTAATACCTAAATGGTAAGGTTTGGTTGCTAATACTAGTTTGCCACAAATGACTTATTGTAGATAAGTGTTCGAAGAGTACGGGAAGTCAAGTTGGACTTGTATTGAAGTGGTTATATCAAGGTATGTAAGACATACTCTATCTAATCTTTGGCATGAATAATGACCCATGGCACTCTTTCCAACATTGTCCTACGACACATGACACATAATAACATAATATGATCTTCGACACTACCAATTGAACTTGTTTTCACTTTTAAGATGTCCGGCTAGTCAAAAAAATGTCCATATACTATTGTTGACTCCGAAATGGTTTAATGAAGTATCCATGATTCTCTACTTCATTTTCATGATATTGATTACCTATTTACACGTTTTTCCTTTTGAGGTATCATGGTTTCAAGTTCCATAAGGTGTGACCACAAAGTAACCAATCTCAAAGATTAATTGAATTAAGAAATGGAATGTCTTTATTTTAAATTGATGATATGATGTATTGTATTAGTACCACTGATCAGTTGGCCATTGTATTATAAAGATTATGTATATATGCTATTCCAGGGGTGGTCCCTGATGTATTGTATTAGTACCACTGATCAGTTGGCCATTGTATGACATATGTTATGTATTGATAAGGAATACGGGAAGTAATGATATGAAAGTAATGTGCAGGTATCCCATCAGCTCTTTTAAGTGTGGTCTACTCATACTGTTTATTCACTGGTATCTGGGTTCTGTTGATCTTTTGTATCTCATCTTGATACTCACTGCCTTACATACTCAGTAAATATTTCCGTACTGACGTCCTTCGCGGGGGGACCTGTATTCATGCCTGCAGGAACAGGTACTTCAGGTCGTACACCTCCGCAGTAAGAGCCAGGACATTCTGTTGATAATGGTGAGCTCCAGTTGTTTCGGGGCATCCCAAGTCGTTTCTATATGTATTTTTGGTATTTGTATAAAAGTCTTTTGTGGGCGGGAGTTTGTCCCGACCCTAACTCAGTTGTGTATCTATGTAGAGGCTTTTGTAGGCATATTGTACAGCCATAGGAGTGTTTGGTTGATAGACGTGATGGCTCTGACGGCCAATTACTGTTTATATAGATATGCGTGTCTGCTGGGCTGATACAGGTACTGTTTTCTTCTATTTACAACGAAGTGCTGCCCAAATTTCTAATTTTCATAAGTAATGTAAATGTGAAAGTATAGGTTATGAACGGGTTCTCCCGGGCCTCCTCGGCTACGGGTGCCAGTCTGCTCCAATGGGATTTGGGGCGTGACAATAACCACAAGGGTTGGTGTGGTGGTTCAGCACCTCACCCCTTAAGCAAGAAGTTGGGGGTTCGATCCCCACCTCTGGTGAATGGAGAAAACTCTGCGGCCAGTTCCCTACCGCTTTGTGCGCTGACCATGGAACGGAGGATTAGTCTCAACTCAGTCTCCTCATATATAGTTGAGTCTATGAGCTCTTAATTTTAATGCATATGTAGTACTGTGTACGTACTTTCTCGTCATTGTGTTTTTTATTTGAATTTTTGTGTTAACTGATTTCCAACAACACGAGCTCTAGCAAGTGTATGTATCATGCAGCCAAGCAGCAAGTTGTGCTAAGTGAACATTAGAACAATAACAATATACCCAATGTAAATTCATTTAATCCCGCTAGCGGGTTCTGGAAAGGGTGGTGTGTTTACAGTCTTAAGCCTACCTTGAAAAGGTAGAAAAGTTATTTCCGATAGATCCCGGGCTCAAGTAAATCACATAGCAAAGTGGACAAATTATCTTCTTCAATGCATGCATCTTAAAGCAGTGTAGAAAATCCAAGTGAAGGAAATAAGGACAAGAACCTCAACATTGTTCTTAGGTGGCAAAAGATAACAAAAAGGCCACCAACTGCAACAGAAGCTGAGTCTTGGCAAATCTTGTGACTTTGAAGCTCATTCAAACAAGAATATTTTTTTCGCGTAATCGTGGTGTTAAGGCCAGCTTGTAAGCACTCGTCTAATTCTACAAGGTACATGCAATCTCACACAAGGACGTAACTCTATCCATTGAGTCTTTGGCTGATCATTTATGACAATTAATCATTAAGTAGAGAAGCAAATGCTGCAGCAGTGAAACAGAAAGGATAGCAGACAAAAAAGGTAAACAACAAAGTTACTACTTTGAAGTCCACAGTATTCAACAGAAAGTGAACAATGTTGACTTGAAAAAATCGCAGAACCTATCATTGGTTTCAAGTCCTTTTCAACATAGTTTAATGGAAGCGATGATAAGCTATCACACAACATATCCAGTTCCACACATAACCGATCGACGAAGGATGGAATGTACGGAAACCTTATCCTACCTCCATGGGGTAGAGAGATTATTTCCGAAAAAACCCCGAACTCAGCACAAATATTACACAAAACAGGAGAGTAGAAAAGCTGAGAAATATAAACAGCAAAAATAGTAAAAATAACTAAAAAGCTGCTCATGTTACTCAACAATAATGAAAATTACAAAGTTTCATGTACATTCTTTACAATTTTGAGTCATATTTACCTCTTCTGATCAATAAAGAATCCGATCACTATTCACTACAAGAAATATCCACCTATTCCAAAACCCTATTTTAGCTACAGTAAAGTATATACTTTCTAAACTTTATAGTACTAAAACATATTAACAAAGGAGAAAACTTTATAAACTTTTTGCTCAACGGAACAATGCATCAACATTGTCGTTATTGGAACCATCTTGAAAGAGCGCTACGAGGTCTTCTCCTATAACAGACTCATCATCGTTATTATTCTGAGTATTTTCTCCCCGGGCATTACCATTTCCCTCAGCATTATTGTTCTCATTGGCCTGTTCTCCCCCCAACACATTACCCATGTCATTTGCCACAACATTGTCGTTGTTTTCATTAGTCTGTTCTCCCCACAACACATTACCCATATCAAAATCATCGTTTGCCCAAATATTGTCGTTGTTCTCGTTAGCCTGTTCTCCCCACAACACATTACCCATATCAAAATCATAGTTTGCCCAAATATTGTTGTTGTTCTCGTTAGCCTGTTCTCCCCACAACACATTACCCATATCAAAATCATCGTTTGCCCAAACATTGTTGTTGTTCTCGTTAGCCTGTTCTCCCGGCCACAACACATTATCCATGTCAAAATCATCATTTGGCAAAACATTGTTGTAGTTCTCATTAGCCTGTTCTCCCGGCCACAACACATTACCCAGATCAAAAATATCATCATTTGCCAAAACATTGTCGTTGTTCTCAATAGTATTTTCAACCCCCACATTGTTGTTGTCCACTTCATCAACATTAGTTTGCACGAATTCATCTTCTGCCCGTAAAGATTCCTCCTTCCTTTCATTTCCAACCTCCTCTACTTCATCAGAAGAAGAAGAAATTTCAATGTACTCAACATCGTCCTTCTTCTTGAAAAAAGGTGACAATAAATAGTTGCCTTGTGTACCCAAAGTAAAGAAATCAGAGCAAATATACTCACCTTTATCCGTCACCTCGGGTGGCGGAGATGGGCCTATAATCGGCAGTGCTTGCCATTCTCTTTTACATTTCTCATTCGGACACCGCAAAGAACAACCTTTGTAATCCTTCAAAAACTCATACATATGGTAACAGTAAGGACACCTAGTCCAAAATGTATTCCTGGTCGGGTTCGAAGAGGTTGCACCTGATTCATCATCTAAACGGGTCCTCTTTGTCGGGTTAGAAGAGCTTGCACCTGATCCATCATCTAAACGGATCTTCTCCATCTGGTTCAAAAAGTTCCCGCCTTTTTTCATGGCCACGATAGGAATCGTTTCACAAGTGCTCGCACCACCATCTCCCAAACTGCTCATCAGGGTCCTACTTGATAAGGTCCAACCCCCATCAGCCAAACGGATCACCCGGGTCGGGTTTGAAAAGTTCTCCAAACGGGTCTGGAACGGAGTAGGGTTAGAAGAGCTCCCAGCCCCATCAACCAAACGGGTCTGGATCGTAGTCGGGTTAGGAGACCTCCCACGACCATCATCCAAACGGGTCATTCCGCTCGAGTTCAAAATGCTCTGAAGCAATCCATCATTCAAACGGGTTGGGTTCAACATGCTCTCAAGCAACCCGTCATTTGAACGGGTCGGGTTCAACATGCTCTGAAGCAACCCATCATTTGAACGGGTCGGGTTCAACATGCTCTCAAGCAACCCGTCATTTGAACGGGTCGGGTTCAACATGCTCTCAAGCAACCCGTCATTTGAACGGGTCGGGTTCAACATGCTCTCAAGCAACCCGTCATTTGAACGGGTCGGGTTCAACATGCTCTCAAGCAACCCATCATTTGAACGGGTCGGGTTCAACATGCTCTGAAGCAACCCATCATTAGAATGGTCCATCTGCAATTGGTTCAAAAAGTTCCCTCCTATTTCCATAGTATTCAACCCATCTCCAAACCCGGACATCTCCGACAAGTCGAAAAAGCTCCCACTTTCCAACGTACCCTCACCACCCATCGGGTTCATACTCACAGACCTCCCATCATTTACCGCATTCCTCAACTCATCATCAAACCGAACCTTATCACTCGGATTCGCTAGAACTCCGTAAGCTCTCATTACAAGCATAAAAGCCTCATTAGCCAAACGAGAATAATCTCTCGTATTCGATCTCAACAACTCCATCAAACTCTTAAAATTGTTCAACATAACTGGTTGATCATCACTGTAGTTTGGAACGTTAAGGATAGCATAGTAATTCGGCTGTCCGTTAATGCTCTCAGGGAGCATTAATATATCAGTGATCGCGATTATTTCTAGTACCTCTGAGTGCTTTGGATCGATTTCTCTGGCTCTAATGGCGTATTGACGACATTCTTGAAACTTTCGTAGAACAAGAAAGCTTTTAGATAAATTTAAATAATGTTGAAACTGCGGATTCATAATTATTGTTTGTTTGTTTTTTGTTGTAAAGAGTTTGTTTGTTGTTTTGTTGTAGTAAAGAATGAAATGAAAGTGATGAAAAGGTGACATATATAAAGTCGTTTGTTTTGAAAAGGTGGGAAAAAGGACACAATTGGAATTTTTTTATCATGGATGATTTTGCATATGGGCAATATTGGAAATTTCTTAATTCTTTTTGTTTCATGGATGATTTTGGATATGGGCAAAATTTAAAAATAAATAGTTTTTTTTTATGAGTGATTTTGAATATGGATAAAGTTGGAAATTTGTTGATTTCTGTAAAGGGTTTATTTTGTATTTCTATTGTTTTATTTTATTTGGTTCTATTAACCTAGCACGTTTCGAAAAATAATAATAATTAGAGGTGAAAAAGCGACAAAATTGGAAAAATATTGATTTTTTAGTTTTATGGATGATTTTGGATCGATATGGACAAAATTGGAATTTTTTTATCTTTATAAAGGGTTTATTTTGTATTTCCGTTGTTTCATTTTACTAGTTTATGTTAACCTAGCACGCCTCATAAGATATTGATAATTAGAGGTGTATTTTATTAAACTAACATTATTAATTATGTTTTCACTCTAATTTTATTTCTACTACTACTTCATGTAATTATTTAGTACTAATAAAAATAACACTACTTCCTTTGTCGGATATAGAAGTGCTTGCAGAGCTACGTGAATTCAACAATGTTTTTGTAAAGGGCAAAAAGAAAAGGTCTCGAGATAATAAGGATCCTTGGAAGAAAAGATCAAATAACTAATCTCAGTATAAGCTATTCTACATTTTGAAATAATTCTTTTTGAAATATATGTACAAGATTAAATTGGAAATTGAATAAATTTTTCAAGGGTCTATTTTGGAATACTCATATTAACATTTTGAGATGGTCAATTTTGGACACTAAGTAATTGGGAAATGAGAATGGATTATTTAGATAACGGCATATTTATTTGGTGTATAAATAAAATTAAATTGGAAATTCAATAAATCATTTATCAACTAATAAAAGATTAGTTTGACTGTAAAAAGGAGATAAATTGGAATACTTATTTTTACATTTTGAGATTGTTAATATTGGATATTAAGTAATTGGGAATGAATTATTTGGATAAGGACATATTTATTTTGTGTATGAACAAAATTAAATTCGAAATTCGATAAATCATTTATGATTTATCAACTAATGAAGAATTAGTTTGATTACTGTAAAATGAAGATAAATTGGAGTACTTATTTTTACACTTTGGAATGTTCAAATTTGGACATTAAGTAATTGTAAATGGATTATTTAGTTAAGGAGATATATTTTTTTTGTGTATATATAAAATTAAATTGGAAATTCAGTAAATCATTTTTCATTTATCACTTATCAATTAATAAAGGATTAGGTTGATTATTGTAAAAAAAAAAAGAAAAGAAGATAAATTGAAGTACTTATTTACATTTTGAGATGTTTCGAATTCGAACATTAAGTAGTAATTGGGAACGGATTATTCAAATAAGGGCATATTTATTTTGTGGATATATAAAATTTAATTGGAAATTTGATAAATCATTTTTTATTTATCATTTATCAACTAATAAAGGATTAGTTTGATTACTGTAAAAGGGAGATAAATTGAAGTACTTATTTTGAGATGTTTCAAATTTGAACATTAGTAATTGGAAATGGATTATTTTAAATAAGGACATATATTTATTTTGTGTATAAATAAAATTAAATTGGAAATTCAATAAATAATTTTTTCCTTTATTATTTATCAACTAATAAAGGATTTGTTTGACTATTTTAAAAGGAGATTGAAAGAATTTTGACTCAAATTTTATTAAGTATCCTCATCATATTAACGTAAGAAAAATTACAATCTATAATATTTTTTGTCTTGTAGTCAAACATCTAAATTTTAAATTAAAAATACTAAATTAATCTACTCTAATTTAGCTTGAACTCTAATCAAATTGATTTTCATAAAGTAAAATATGACAGGAAAAATTAAACGGGATGAGTTTTTTTAACATTTTGAGATGTTTCAAATATGAAAATACTTTTTTTCTTTTGAAATTTAAAAGTTTAGTATTATTGTCATTGGATTCGTTCCTTTTTATTGGTTCAGTGTGTATTTTGTAATTTCTTTAAGAAAGTATTAATTATGTATTTATTTTATTAAATTTTGCAAAACTGTTGTATTTTGAATATCTTAATTTGAGTATTAATATTTCAAAAAGTTTGAAAATAATGCTTAAAGATAAGATGTTTTTTGAAAATTTAAAACTATTATGAAGAAGTAGTTCTTCAAAATAAATGTACAGTTCGAAATAATTGTACTATTTTTGTCATGAATTTCTAAACCGAGGTTTATTTTAAGATAAATTAACTTTTTTTCTATAGCGACACATACTTTGAGACGGAGAGGATACACAATAAAGAAGAGAACATTATTTGCTAAATTCTGCTATATGGAAGTTTCACATAATTCATTTAAACATCACATGGTATATCAAACACATTATTGAAGTACCAATTGAATGGAAATGTTTTACAAAATTTAGTTTAAGATAATTAATGTAAAATCCAGCTAATTTTAAGTAAATAACTATGAGAGTAAACATGGTAGCTCACCAAAGTGTTAAAAGGCTAAGTTGCTCGTACTCTTTAAAAATGTTGTCACGCTCGTATCAGATTCTTCAAAATACACTATTAGATAGGTTGTTTTTTAAATACACTCGATTTATCTCTAGTATCTTTTTGCAAAATCTCAACAATAATTAATCAAAAACAGTTTATCTTCATCATGATATTAAGTTAAAAGTGGAGCTATATATACTCTTTTACTAATTCAAGTCCAATAATCACTTTAGTTTAGTTTGATGCATTGACTTAGTAATAATATTTAGACTTATTAGGTGTTTATATCATCAATATTTAATCTCATAAAAATAATAATTTACCTATTATTACAAATTAAAAGTCACTATATATAGTGTAAGAATTTTTTTTTATGTTGTCAGTATCATCACTTGAAAAATATTATTTTTAGTTCAGCTAGATTCTAAAACTAGTAGTAATTTCTAGTAATTAGCCAATTAGGTTTCACATTTTATATTCCTTGAAGTCCTAATTATTTAACGAAAGCTCTATTATTAAGACTTTCTTTTTGATGAGTTTACGAGTTATTACTCATAAATGAAAGTATTTAATATGCTCATTTTTTCTCATATTTTTGGTTCTTGATTAGACTGCTATAATTTTTGTTGTATAATACTCGTTATTTCGCATTGTTTTGTTGTTGTTATTGCTCTCATATTGTATTCCGGTTTGCAAATTATTTGGTAGGCTTTATTTAAACTAAGGATGTATTGGAAATTGTTTTTCGATCTCTATGAAATATGGGTAAGATCTATGCATACTATATCTTCACCATACTTCACCTGTGGAATTACACAAAGGTATTTTTAATCAATGGGTGACAATTGAATAACATGCTATTATTGACTCATAAATATTGAAAAATATAGTAACATCCACTACACACATAAAATCAAAGAAACAATAGCATGCACGATATGGTGAAGTTGAACTAGTGATTATTTTATCAACGTGTTAATTTATCAATTTGAATTATGTCTCATCGACTATTTAAATAATGCCTTGTAATTATGATAATCCAAGATACGGAGTATATGTGTTAGGTTTTTAAGAGCTGTGAATGAAAAATGGATAGATATTTTTTTGAAAAAACACCAAGAAAAAAGTTGTAATTTGAATAGGCACATATGTTCACTTTGAATTGTTATGACCTTTCCGATAAATTATGACTTTTTCGAAAAGTTACACTTTTCTCGAAGGATTGCAACTTCACGAAGAGTTGTATCTTTTCGAAAAGGTGTGCCTTTTTGAACCAGAAGTTGAACTAATGAAACCACATGCACGATACAGTGAAGTTGAACTAATGATCCGTTTATTCAACGTGTTAATATAACAATTTGAACTATATCTCATCGGCCAATTAAATAATGCTTTGTAATTATGACAATCCAAGATAGAAATGTTGGGTGTTTAAGAGGTTTGAATGGAGAATGAATAGGTATTTTTCCAAAAAGACACAAAGAGAAATGATGAAATTTGAATAGGCACTTGTTCACTTTGGATTATTGTGACCTTTTCAAAAGAATGTAACTTTTCTGAAGAATTGCATCTTTACAAATAGTTGCATCTTTTCAAAGAGGTGCACCTTTCCGAATCATTGTTACTTTTCTGAAACAACAAATTGATGGCTATACATATATATACACTTTTTGGATGATTGTGACTTTTCCGAAAAGTTACACCTTTATGAAGAGTTGCATCGTTTCAAAGAGGTGCACTTTTTTGAACAATCGCTTCTCTTCTGAAGCAACACCTTTGCTGGCTACATATACCTATTGAATCCTCAAATTTTCCATACAAATGTTGTGTGATTTACTACCGTTGATTGAGTTCGTCGTTCATGGCCCTATTCTTCTAGCAATGTCCTAGTCTTCGTTTCTCTTAGAAAAGAAAGGAAAATGTTCTGTTTATAGGCCAAACTAGATATTTTACGTCCACGTAATTGTTTAAAAAATGGAAATTTATGTTTGCCAAAGTTTAGTATGAACAAATTGAGCAGTTGCATTCATATCATCACATTTTGAGTCGAGGGTCTATCGGAAACCTCATTACTAAAAGTGTAAAGGTAATCGTACATTTTACCCTCCCCGGAAGTTCAACTTCTGGGATAACACTGGTTCTGTTGTTGTTGTTATTCATATAATCACCTTCTGTATTCCCAAATTGAGTATGAACAAATCTACATTATGTATCCAATCCAAGTTGATAAAAAGGGCAAAAGAACAAACGGAACACAACATTTTACAAGAGCCTCTAAAAGTTAGAAGGAATGTTCGACAGATTTAAAACTGCCACATACATTATATTCAAGCGAAAATCGCAAGAAAATAGATTTGAACTAATAACTAAAAATCAACAGCTCTATGTTCTCGCTTTTCCCGGTCAACCATTTTGGCCGCTGAAAAAAAATAAATTAATCATTTACTGTCAAAAATGTTTTGGTTGAAGTGTGGAAGACTACAGTGAAAGCGAGCTTTTGGCGTAGCATGCTTTATTCTGATCCACAACTTCCTCGGAATGTATAAATCACCTTAAAGGCTAAAGCAACTAGCATACCTCGCGATGGAGAAATACTTGGATCGGGTTAGCTGACTATGTCTGTATGACTCTGCAACTTCTCTCGGTATACCAAGACCAGACAGATATAGAACATAGTCGCAGACACAATAGATACACCAAGGCAGACACAAACGGTTGTAGCACAAACGTATAAGAACCTGAACAAAGAATGACACACTCTTAATAAAGCAAAACATATACACATGTATCCTGATTCAACTTTTTGGTGACACTTACTTGGGAGAAAATACGCTCCAAACGAATAAATGATTTCTCATTAGCAGCAACACAATTGTGTAAGCTATCAAAAGAATGGAACTCAAACCCAACGGAACCAGACAAGGAAAACCAAGTGTCCTCTTGAGCAACGAGTCAATGTTGCCGTCCTGGGAAATTATGAAACCACTTGTGTCCTTCACAGAATTGTACATCACCATGCTAAGGAGGTATAACATTGGTGAAGCATATGTAATGATGAACATTAAGACGCCAGAAAGTACAGTTGAGTGGTTCAAGACACCCTGGCAATCAAATCAACGGGGAACATCAGATTCTATATGGATATTTTCAGTATGAAGCATACAGAAACTTTAGCATGAAACACACTACTAGAGATTTTGTGCAAGAGACTTACAATAAAAGCCCCAGCAACATCGATTGTAGCTAGGGTGTTGGTGTTGCCGAGACCAAAATGGCCTGCCATTCCCATATAATAAAGTGCAGCTACCTGACACGGGAAAAGGAGAAAAATAAGACTCGTGAAACTATGGAGTTGATGTTACCATCATCTGAGGAAAGGATATTTTTCCTGCATTAGTACAAAACCAAACCGAGAATGAACGAGCACCCAAGGGTGTGGCCTAGTGGACTCGTGGGAGGTGGCAGGTATCTAGTGGATTTAGTCGAGGTGCACAAAAGCTGGTCCCGAAACCATGGATTTCGAAAAACAAATTGAGGATGAAAGAAGATATTTGTTGAATTTCGTAGTATGGAGACTACAAGCATCATCGTGGTCATTTTCATCAAATGAAATTTGCCGCCTTCTTTTCTCTCCTTTTTTTTCTTTTTGGGAAATATTTTATTTGGTAATATTGAGTGTTGTTTTCCTTTCTTTTCTTTTAGGCATATGGTCATTTTCATCAAATGAAGATGCGTAACACCCCGTAAATTTTTTCGTACACTTATCGCGATTATATGGAGTCCTAAAGGCTTGCGTATGGGTTAAATTAAGTTTATGGTGTTCGGAAGTATCCCGTCAATAGTTGTATGTGTAGGTATTGAAATAAGCTTTCCAAAGATATAAAGTTTGCCCAAAACAGAGGAGTATTTAATATAAGCGAGCACATTCGAAATTTCGAAACGGTGGCCGGGAAGCCTGTGAACAGTAAATCAGAAGGAAAATTACTGCACCTAGGCAATTTTTTTTTTTTGGATCAACTTTAGACGATCATAACTCCTTGTACAAAAAGAACTGTGTGAGCTGCTATATATCGACGAAAATATCCGAGAGTCTTCTTTCTGATGAAATTGGTTTCATCCAAATCCAATGTCTGAGTAAGGAGATATACCCGTTTTACTACAGCCTATAAAAAAAAATTAGAATTTTGGGACAGATTTTTGGGTCAACTTTAAATGACCATAACTCCTTGTAAAGGAAGAACTGGGTGTTATACTTTATATGAAAATGAAATACCTTTGAATTATATTTACAATGAAATTGGTTTCACCCAAATACGATACCGGAGCAAAGAGTTATGATCGATTTACTTCAGCCTGTCAAAACTGTCCACTGGGGACAGATTCGGATTTATTTAAATTTTTAGGGCAAAATGGTCATTTTCTATTACCTCTTGGACGAAAATTGGTCTCTATAAACATACACTTAGCCTCATATATATCATATATCATCCGATTATTAAGAGAAGGTGAAACTCTATCCTAATTTCAACTTCAAATATTTTGTGATTCAACCGTAGAAAATTCGAATTGGTTCCGTAGTTGTGTTCACCATCTCGAAAGCTTCGAGAAGCACCCCATGGTTATGTAAGGAGGATTCTAAATACAATAGTTCATTGTTAAGGTATGAATATTGTTTATTCTTGATTCTTATCCATGAATAAGTATCGATAAAGGATTATGAGTATTGTCTTGATGTTGGAAGATAACTAGAAATATAGTTATGAATTGTTTTGTATAAATTGTTAGTAGTAAATTATGGAAGTTGTTGTATTGGATTATGGAGGATGAATTGTGGTGATATATCATTATATTAGTGGTTATGTATGCCTAGTGATCATGTTGGTATTGGATGGTGATTAAGAGGGGAAATAAAGGCTAAGAGTGATGTTGAGGGATATTGCATGAAAATGCATGATATGTGAATGTAATAAGAGTATAAGAGGATGTATGAAGCACTGTTATTGATGAGTTAAAGGATTACTTCCTAGACATTATTTGGTGAAGTTAATACCTAAATGGTAAGGTTTGGTTGCTAATACTAGTTTGCCACAAATGACTTATTGTAGATAAGTGTTCGAAGAGTACGGGAAGTCAAGTTGGACTTGTATTGAAGTGGTTATATCAAGGTATGTAAGACATACTCTATCTAATCTTTGGCATGAATAATGACCCATGGCACTCTTTCCAACATTGTCCTACGACACATGACACATAATAACATAATATGATCTTCGACACTACCAATTGAACTTGTTTTCACTTTTAAGATGTCCGGCTAGTCAAAAAAATGTCCATATACTATTGTTGACTCCGAAATGGTTTAATGAAGTATCCATGATTCTCTACTTCATTTTCATGATATTGATTACCTATTTACACGTTTTTCCTTTTGAGGTATCATGGTTTCAAGTTCCATAAGGTGTGACCACAAAGTAACCAATCTCAAAGATTAATTGAATTAAGAAATGGAATGTCTTTATTTTAAATTGATGATATGATGTATTGTATTAGTACCACTGATCAGTTGGCCATTGTATTATAAAGATTATGTATATATGCTATTCCAGGGGTGGTCCCTGATGTATTGTATTAGTACCACTGATCAGTTGGCCATTGTATGACATATGTTATGTATTGATAAGGAATACGGGAAGTAATGATATGAAAGTAATGTGCAGGTATCCCATCAGCTCTTTTAAGTGTGGTCTACTCATACTGTTTATTCACTGGTATCTGGGTTCTGTTGATCTTTTGTATCTCATCTTGATACTCACTGCCTTACATACTCAGTAAATATTTCCGTACTGACGTCCTTCGCGGGGGGACCTGTATTCATGCCTGCAGGAACAGGTACTTCAGGTCGTACACCTCCGCAGTAAGAGCCAGGACATTCTGTTGATAATGGTGAGCTCCAGTTGTTTCGGGGCATCCCAAGTCGTTTCTATATGTATTTTTGGTATTTGTATAAAAGTCTTTTGTGGGCGGGAGTTTGTCCCGACCCTAACTCAGTTGTGTATCTATGTAGAGGCTTTTGTAGGCATATTGTACAGCCATAGGAGTGTTTGGTTGATAGACGTGATGGCTCTGACGGCCAATTACTGTTTATATAGATATGCGTGTCTGCTGGGCTGATACAGGTACTGTTTTCTTCTATTTACAACGAAGTGCTGCCCAAATTTCTAATTTTCATAAGTAATGTAAATGTGAAAGTATAGGTTATGAACGGGTTCTCCCGGGCCTCCTCGGCTACGGGTGCCAGTCTGCTCCAATGGGATTTGGGGCGTGACAATAACCACAAGGGTTGGTGTGGTGGTTCAGCACCTCACCCCTTAAGCAAGAAGTTGGGGGTTCGATCCCCACCTCTGGTGAATGGAGAAAACTCTGCGGCCAGTTCCCTACCGCTTTGTGCGCTGACCATGGAACGGAGGATTAGTCTCAACTCAGTCTCCTCATATATAGTTGAGTCTATGAGCTCTTAATTTTAATGCATATGTAGTACTGTGTACGTACTTTCTCGTCATTGTGTTTTTTATTTGAATTTTTGTGTTAACTGATTTCCAACAACACGAGCTCTAGCAAGTGTATGTATCATGCAGCCAAGCAGCAAGTTGTGCTAAGTGAACATTAGAACAATAACAATATACCCAATGTAAATTCATTTAATCCCGCTAGCGGGTTCTGGAAAGGGTGGTGTGTTTACAGTCTTAAGCCTACCTTGAAAAGGTAGAAAAGTTATTTCCGATAGATCCCGGGCTCAAGTAAATCACATAGCAAAGTGGACAAATTATCTTCTTCAATGCATGCATCTTAAAGCAGTGTAGAAAATCCAAGTGAAGGAAATAAGGACAAGAACCTCAACATTGTTCTTAGGTGGCAAAAGATAACAAAAAGGCCACCAACTGCAACAGAAGCTGAGTCTTGGCAAATCTTGTGACTTTGAAGCTCATTCAAACAAGAATATTTTTTTCGCGTAATCGTGGTGTTAAGGCCAGCTTGTAAGCACTCGTCTAATTCTACAAGGTACATGCAATCTCACACAAGGACGTAACTCTATCCATTGAGTCTTTGGCTGATCATTTATGACAATTAATCATTAAGTAGAGAAGCAAATGCTGCAGCAGTGAAACAGAAAGGATAGCAGACAAAAAAGGTAAACAACAAAGTTACTACTTTGAAGTCCACAGTATTCAACAGAAAGTGAACAATGTTGACTTGAAAAAATCGCAGAACCTATCATTGGTTTCAAGTCCTTTTCAACATAGTTTAATGGAAGCGATGATAAGCTATCACACAACATATCCAGTTCCACACATAACCGATCGACGAAGGATGGAATGTACGGAAACCTTATCCTACCTCCATGGGGTAGAGAGATTATTTCCGAAAAAACCCCGAACTCAGCACAAATATTACACAAAACAGGAGAGTAGAAAAGCTGAGAAATATAAACAGCAAAAATAGTAAAAATAACTAAAAAGCTGCTCATGTTACTCAACAATAATGAAAATTACAAAGTTTCATGTACATTCTTTACAATTTTGAGTCATATTTACCTCTTCTGATCAATAAAGAATCCGATCACTATTCACTACAAGAAATATCCACCTATTCCAAAACCCTATTTTAGCTACAGTAAAGTATATACTTTCTAAACTTTATAGTACTAAAACATATTAACAAAGGAGAAAACTTTATAAACTTTTTGCTCAACGGAACAATGCATCAACATTGTCGTTATTGGAACCATCTTGAAAGA
This sequence comes from Capsicum pubescens, assembly GCA_030864215.1. Lineage (NCBI taxonomy): Eukaryota > Viridiplantae > Streptophyta > Magnoliopsida > Solanales > Solanaceae > Capsicum > Capsicum pubescens. Next base: position 295,702,189 of record CM061549.1, read on the forward strand.
GCGCTACGAGGTCTTCTCCTATAACAGACTCATCATCGTTATTATTCTGAGTATTTTCTCCCCGGGCATTACCATTTCCCTCAGCATTATTGTTCTCATTGGCCTGTTCTCCCCCCAACACATTACCCATGTCATTTGCCACAACATTGTCGTTGTTTTCATTAGTCTGTTCTCCCCACAACACATTACCCATATCAAAATCATCGTTTGCCCAAATATTGTCGTTGTTCTCGTTAGCCTGTTCTCCCCACAACACATTACCCATATCAAAATCATAGTTTGCCCAAATATTGTTGTTGTTCTCGTTAGCCTGTTCTCCCCACAACACATTACCCATATCAAAATCATCGTTTGCCCAAACATTGTTGTTGTTCTCGTTAGCCTGTTCTCCCGGCCACAACACATTATCCATGTCAAAATCATCATTTGGCAAAACATTGTTGTAGTTCTCATTAGCCTGTTCTCCCGGCCACAACACATTACCCAGATCAAAAATATCATCATTTGCCAAAACATTGTCGTTGTTCTCAATAGTATTTTCAACCCCCACATTGTTGTTGTCCACTTCATCAACATTAGTTTGCACGAATTCATCTTCTGCCCGTAAAGATTCCTCCTTCCTTTCATTTCCAACCTCCTCTACTTCATCAGAAGAAGAAGAAATTTCAATGTACTCAACATCGTCCTTCTTCTTGAAAAAAGGTGACAATAAATAGTTGCCTTGTGTACCCAAAGTAAAGAAATCAGAGCAAATATACTCACCTTTATCCGTCACCTCGGGTGGCGGAGATGGGCCTATAATCGGCAGTGCTTGCCATTCTCTTTTACATTTCTCATTCGGACACCGCAAAGAACAACCTTTGTAATCCTTCAAAAACTCATACATATGGTAACAGTAAGGACACCTAGTCCAAAATGTATTCCTGGTCGGGTTCGAAGAGGTTGCACCTGATTCATCATCTAAACGGGTCCTCTTTGTCGGGTTAGAAGAGCTTGCACCTGATCCATCATCTAAACGGATCTTCTCCATCTGGTTCAAAAAGTTCCCGCCTTTTTTCATGGCCACGATAGGAATCGTTTCACAAGTGCTCGCACCACCATCTCCCAAACTGCTCATCAGGGTCCTACTTGATAAGGTCCAACCCCCATCAGCCAAACGGATCACCCGGGTCGGGTTTGAAAAGTTCTCCAAACGGGTCTGGAACGGAGTAGGGTTAGAAGAGCTCCCAGCCCCATCAACCAAACGGGTCTGGATCGTAGTCGGGTTAGGAGACCTCCCACGACCATCATCCAAACGGGTCATTCCGCTCGAGTTCAAAATGCTCTGAAGCAATCCATCATTCAAACGGGTTGGGTTCAACATGCTCTCAAGCAACCCGTCATTTGAACGGGTCGGGTTCAACATGCTCTGAAGCAACCCATCATTTGAACGGGTCGGGTTCAACATGCTCTCAAGCAACCCGTCATTTGAACGGGTCGGGTTCAACATGCTCTCAAGCAACCCGTCATTTGAACGGGTCGGGTTCAACATGCTCTCAAGCAACCCGTCATTTGAACGGGTCGGGTTCAACATGCTCTCAAGCAACCCATCATTTGAACGGGTCGGGTTCAACATGCTCTGAAGCAACCCATCATTAGAATGGTCCATCTGCAATTGGTTCAAAAAGTTCCCTCCTATTTCCATAGTATTCAACCCATCTCCAAACCCGGACATCTCCGACAAGTCGAAAAAGCTCCCACTTTCCAACGTACCCTCACCACCCATCGGGTTCATACTCACAGACCTCCCATCATTTACCGCATTCCTCAACTCATCATCAAACCGAACCTTATCACTCGGATTCGCTAGAACTCCGTAAGCTCTCATTACAAGCATAAAAGCCTCATTAGCCAAACGAGAATAATCTCTCGTATTCGATCTCAACAACTCCATCAAACTCTTAAAATTGTTCAACATAACTGGTTGATCATCACTGTAGTTTGGAACGTTAAGGATAGCATAGTAATTCGGCTGTCCGTTAATGCTCTCAGGGAGCATTAATATATCAGTGATCGCGATTATTTCTAGTACCTCTGAGTGCTTTGGATCGATTTCTCTGGCTCTAATGGCGTATTGACGACATTCTTGAAACTTTCGTAGAACAAGAAAGCTTTTAGATAAATTTAAATAATGTTGAAACTGCGGATTCATAATTATTGTTTGTTTGTTTTTTGTTGTAAAGAGTTTGTTTGTTGTTTTGTTGTAGTAAAGAATGAAATGAAAGTGATGAAAAGGTGACATATATAAAGTCGTTTGTTTTGAAAAGGTGGGAAAAAGGACACAATTGGAATTTTTTTATCATGGATGATTTTGCATATGGGCAATATTGGAAATTTCTTAATTCTTTTTGTTTCATGGATGATTTTGGATATGGGCAAAATTTAAAAATAAATAGTTTTTTTTTATGAGTGATTTTGAATATGGATAAAGTTGGAAATTTGTTGATTTCTGTAAAGGGTTTATTTTGTATTTCTATTGTTTTATTTTATTTGGTTCTATTAACCTAGCACGTTTCGAAAAATAATAATAATTAGAGGTGAAAAAGCGACAAAATTGGAAAAATATTGATTTTTTAGTTTTATGGATGATTTTGGATCGATATGGACAAAATTGGAATTTTTTTATCTTTATAAAGGGTTTATTTTGTATTTCCGTTGTTTCATTTTACTAGTTTATGTTAACCTAGCACGCCTCATAAGATATTGATAATTAGAGGTGTATTTTATTAAACTAACATTATTAATTATGTTTTCACTCTAATTTTATTTCTACTACTACTTCATGTAATTATTTAGTACTAATAAAAATAACACTACTTCCTTTGTCGGATATAGAAGTGCTTGCAGAGCTACGTGAATTCAACAATGTTTTTGTAAAGGGCAAAAAGAAAAGGTCTCGAGATAATAAGGATCCTTGGAAGAAAAGATCAAATAACTAATCTCAGTATAAGCTATTCTACATTTTGAAATAATTCTTTTTGAAATATATGTACAAGATTAAATTGGAAATTGAATAAATTTTTCAAGGGTCTATTTTGGAATACTCATATTAACATTTTGAGATGGTCAATTTTGGACACTAAGTAATTGGGAAATGAGAATGGATTATTTAGATAACGGCATATTTATTTGGTGTATAAATAAAATTAAATTGGAAATTCAATAAATCATTTATCAACTAATAAAAGATTAGTTTGACTGTAAAAAGGAGATAAATTGGAATACTTATTTTTACATTTTGAGATTGTTAATATTGGATATTAAGTAATTGGGAATGAATTATTTGGATAAGGACATATTTATTTTGTGTATGAACAAAATTAAATTCGAAATTCGATAAATCATTTATGATTTATCAACTAATGAAGAATTAGTTTGATTACTGTAAAATGAAGATAAATTGGAGTACTTATTTTTACACTTTGGAATGTTCAAATTTGGACATTAAGTAATTGTAAATGGATTATTTAGTTAAGGAGATATATTTTTTTTGTGTATATATAAAATTAAATTGGAAATTCAGTAAATCATTTTTCATTTATCACTTATCAATTAATAAAGGATTAGGTTGATTATTGTAAAAAAAAAAAGAAAAGAAGATAAATTGAAGTACTTATTTACATTTTGAGATGTTTCGAATTCGAACATTAAGTAGTAATTGGGAACGGATTATTCAAATAAGGGCATATTTATTTTGTGGATATATAAAATTTAATTGGAAATTTGATAAATCATTTTTTATTTATCATTTATCAACTAATAAAGGATTAGTTTGATTACTGTAAAAGGGAGATAAATTGAAGTACTTATTTTGAGATGTTTCAAATTTGAACATTAGTAATTGGAAATGGATTATTTTAAATAAGGACATATATTTATTTTGTGTATAAATAAAATTAAATTGGAAATTCAATAAATAATTTTTTCCTTTATTATTTATCAACTAATAAAGGATTTGTTTGACTATTTTAAAAGGAGATTGAAAGAATTTTGACTCAAATTTTATTAAGTATCCTCATCATATTAACGTAAGAAAAATTACAATCTATAATATTTTTTGTCTTGTAGTCAAACATCTAAATTTTAAATTAAAAATACTAAATTAATCTACTCTAATTTAGCTTGAACTCTAATCAAATTGATTTTCATAAAGTAAAATATGACAGGAAAAATTAAACGGGATGAGTTTTTTTAACATTTTGAGATGTTTCAAATATGAAAATACTTTTTTTCTTTTGAAATTTAAAAGTTTAGTATTATTGTCATTGGATTCGTTCCTTTTTATTGGTTCAGTGTGTATTTTGTAATTTCTTTAAGAAAGTATTAATTATGTATTTATTTTATTAAATTTTGCAAAACTGTTGTATTTTGAATATCTTAATTTGAGTATTAATATTTCAAAAAGTTTGAAAATAATGCTTAAAGATAAGATGTTTTTTGAAAATTTAAAACTATTATGAAGAAGTAGTTCTTCAAAATAAATGTACAGTTCGAAATAATTGTACTATTTTTGTCATGAATTTCTAAACCGAGGTTTATTTTAAGATAAATTAACTTTTTTTCTATAGCGACACATACTTTGAGACGGAGAGGATACACAATAAAGAAGAGAACATTATTTGCTAAATTCTGCTATATGGAAGTTTCACATAATTCATTTAAACATCACATGGTATATCAAACACATTATTGAAGTACCAATTGAATGGAAATGTTTTACAAAATTTAGTTTAAGATAATTAATGTAAAATCCAGCTAATTTTAAGTAAATAACTATGAGAGTAAACATGGTAGCTCACCAAAGTGTTAAAAGGCTAAGTTGCTCGTACTCTTTAAAAATGTTGTCACGCTCGTATCAGATTCTTCAAAATACACTATTAGATAGGTTGTTTTTTAAATACACTCGATTTATCTCTAGTATCTTTTTGCAAAATCTCAACAATAATTAATCAAAAACAGTTTATCTTCATCATGATATTAAGTTAAAAGTGGAGCTATATATACTCTTTTACTAATTCAAGTCCAATAATCACTTTAGTTTAGTTTGATGCATTGACTTAGTAATAATATTTAGACTTATTAGGTGTTTATATCATCAATATTTAATCTCATAAAAATAATAATTTACCTATTATTACAAATTAAAAGTCACTATATATAGTGTAAGAATTTTTTTTTATGTTGTCAGTATCATCACTTGAAAAATATTATTTTTAGTTCAGCTAGATTCTAAAACTAGTAGTAATTTCTAGTAATTAGCCAATTAGGTTTCACATTTTATATTCCTTGAAGTCCTAATTATTTAACGAAAGCTCTATTATTAAGACTTTCTTTTTGATGAGTTTACGAGTTATTACTCATAAATGAAAGTATTTAATATGCTCATTTTTTCTCATATTTTTGGTTCTTGATTAGACTGCTATAATTTTTGTTGTATAATACTCGTTATTTCGCATTGTTTTGTTGTTGTTATTGCTCTCATATTGTATTCCGGTTTGCAAATTATTTGGTAGGCTTTATTTAAACTAAGGATGTATTGGAAATTGTTTTTCGATCTCTATGAAATATGGGTAAGATCTATGCATACTATATCTTCACCATACTTCACCTGTGGAATTACACAAAGGTATTTTTAATCAATGGGTGACAATTGAATAACATGCTATTATTGACTCATAAATATTGAAAAATATAGTAACATCCACTACACACATAAAATCAAAGAAACAATAGCATGCACGATATGGTGAAGTTGAACTAGTGATTATTTTATCAACGTGTTAATTTATCAATTTGAATTATGTCTCATCGACTATTTAAATAATGCCTTGTAATTATGATAATCCAAGATACGGAGTATATGTGTTAGGTTTTTAAGAGCTGTGAATGAAAAATGGATAGATATTTTTTTGAAAAAACACCAAGAAAAAAGTTGTAATTTGAATAGGCACATATGTTCACTTTGAATTGTTATGACCTTTCCGATAAATTATGACTTTTTCGAAAAGTTACACTTTTCTCGAAGGATTGCAACTTCACGAAGAGTTGTATCTTTTCGAAAAGGTGTGCCTTTTTGAACCAGAAGTTGAACTAATGAAACCACATGCACGATACAGTGAAGTTGAACTAATGATCTGTTTATTCAACGTGTTAATATAACAATTTGAACTATATCTCATCGGCCAATTAAATAATGCTTTGTAATTATGACAATCCAAGATAGAAATGTTGGGTGTTTAACAGGTTTGAATGGAGAATGAATAGGTATTTTTCCAAAAAGACACAAAGAGAAATGATGAAATTTGAATAGGCACTTGTTCACTTTGGATTAAGGGTGTCAAACGGGCCGGGCTGACCCGGCCCGACCCGGCCCTATTAGCTAACCCGGCCCGGTTTGACCCGGCCCGGTAAGCCCTAGGGCTTAAGGGTTCCGGGTCCCGGGCCGTTTTTTTTTTTAAAATGGGCCCGGTTAACCCGGTCCGGACCAAGCCCGGTCCAGGCCCGCCGGTTAACCGGCCCGGCCCTGCCCGGAATATAAAAAATAATAATAATAATAATAATTTTGGGCCAACTAGCCGTTGGCCCAACGGCTAGTTTGGGCCCATTTTATTAAAAAAAAAAAAAAAAACTTTAAAAAATATTTTTTAATCCCCAAAAAAAATCTATAAATACCCTACAACTTCAAATCATTTTTCACACAATTTTTCACTCTCTCAAATCTCATTCTCTCTCAAATCTCAATTCTCAATTCTCTAATATTCAATATATTTAATTTCTTAAAGTGTTCACTTTAATTTTTTAATTTTCGTTTACAAAGTACGAGCGGAAGTTTCCAAAGTCGCAATCTTCGGATACTTCCAAAATTTGGTATTGTCGTTCCATCTCTTACGTTTAATTTTTATTTATTGTATTAATTGTTTATTATTTAATTTTATTATATTTGTGTATTTTGAATATTTTTAGTTTAATTTAATTTATATTATGGATAAATTAAAAAACCTCGCTGCTAAAGGTGTTAAAATTTTTTGTCCCGGAAGCGGTAGTGGTAGTAAAAAGCGAATTACTAGTGGTAGAGGTAGTTCAAGTAATAGATATACCCGTGTGCCTTCGCCTCCGGTACCGCTTGGTACACCTTTTGAGGAAGAAATAGGTGTAGGTGCTCACGATATGGATTATGTAGAAGCTCAGGAAAATTATGGTATAGAAGAAGAAAATGAAGTAGATGCAGTTAATTTAGACGAAGATAATGAAAATATTGCTGAAACACCCGCAGTAGGAGATGCTAACGTTAGATCTGAATCAGTTAATCTCCCTTCCCGTCCTCCCAGTGCCCCAAAACCTCGTAAAAGAACTAGTATTGCATGGCAATTTTTTGAACGTATATCAGATATTGAGGTGCAGTGCAATATTTGTCAACAAATATATAAGCATAGAAGTGGAGGCAAGCAAGGGGGTACGGGTACGTTAATGAGACATATAGATGAAGATCACAAAAGAGAGTTAAATATTGCAAAAGGTGGTGGGGATGTTGGTGGGTCAACGCAAACTAGAATGGACCCAACAACCGGTCAAGTAGCGAAAAAGTATAATAAATTGAGGGACAGGGAAGAAATAGTTAAAATGGTAGCTGTGGGTTGTTTGCCTTTTAGTTTTCCTTCTTCTGATGCTTTTATTCGTTATATACAAGCAATTTATAATCCTATGTTTAATGGTATTCCTAGAACTACTTGTCGGTCTGATATTTTTAGACTCCATTCACAATATTGTTTTTATTTATCAACATTGTTAAAAAATATTCAATGTAGATTGTCCCTAACTTCTGATCTTGGTCGTGCTGTAAATAAAAATGATTATTTAACCGTTACTTGTCATTGGATGGATAGTAATTTCGTGATGCAAAAACGTATTCTTGCTTTTTTATATGATGAAGATCGTAAACATACTGGACAATTTATTGCTGATTCTATTGTTAAAATTGCCGGATACTATGGTATAGAAAATAAAATTTTATGTATTGTTTTTGATAATGCTTCTAACAACAAGACTGCTATAACAAAAATAAAATCTACGCTATCTCCGTCCTTGCCTGAAATTTTTCATATTAAGTGTGCATGTCATATATATAATTTAATTGTAAAAGATGGTCTTGAGTTTTTTGAGCTTTATATTGAAAAAATTCGTCTTGCCGTTGGTTTTATTCAAGGAAATAATCGTAGATCGAGAATTAGAGAATTTAAAGTTAAATGTCAAGAAAATGGACTTACACCGATTTTGATGCCTGAGGAAATTGATACTAGATGAAATTCTACGTATGAGTTTTTAAAAACTTGTTATAAATATAGAATTCCTATTACACTAGCTTTTAACCAACATTGCGGTTCATTTGCTGATTCTGCTGATTGCATGCTACATAATTCTGATTGGGTTGTAATTAATGATCTTGTTATGTTTTTAGAAAAAATTTATGTAGCTACGGTTGAATTTTTCGGTGCTTACTATCCTACTGTTTGTAATATTTTGGCATATATAGCCGATATTTCTGGTTTGCTCCAACAATATAAAAATAAAGAAGGTTATAAAGAAGCTGTTGGCGCCATGTTTACAAAATTTAAAAAATATTTTTTTCCGATTCCCCCTATTTACTTGGTTGGTGCTATGCTAAATCCGTGCATGAAATATAATAATATGTGTCACTTTAGTACTCTTATTTATACTAACTTAGAAATAAATACTAACCATGATTCTGAACAAGTACAGCCTGATTTGTGGGCGGCTACGGCTGATGCAAAAGATTATATAGAAAAATTATATAATCACTATGCTGATTTATTTGATTCAGCCGTACCTACAAATATCACTCCAACTGTCGCTCCTCATCCTCCCGAGGAGCCATCATCTTCTAAAAGGCCGGCACATAGTGGTTTTTCTGATTCGTTTTATGATTTAAATTGTTGAAACAGTGTTGATGAGAGAACTTACACATCAACTTATCGGGAAGAGCTGAAATATTATCTTCGGACGGCACCAGAGGATCGCAGACGACGGATCAACACGCTGGATTGGTGGAGGAATAATGAATCACAATATCCTGTGCTTTCAAGATTAGCTAGAGATATCTTGAATGTTCCAATGTCAACCGTTGCATCAGAGAGCGCCTTCAGTCAGGGACGACAGCAGCTTGGAGACAACCGACACTCATTGGGAAGCAATGCAATGAATGTTCTAGTTTGCCTCAGAGATTGGATTAGAGCGGAAAGAAGAAACCAAGGAATGGAACCGGAGCCGAGCGACGAGCTGAAACTAGAAGAAATTATGACTTCACGGGAGAACTCAGCAGAATCAAGTCCAATGCATGGTTTTGCCCCCGTTGACTTTGATTATCCTATGCAAGTTCCCATTAATATTAACATGAATGAGTTGGAAAAAATGATGCATAATTTATAGATTTTTCATTCATGTAAATTATAAATTTTGGATCATTTTGCAATCAATAAAATTCCCCAAATTCATTCAGTCCTTAGTCGTTGTTTTTTATTTTTTTTTGAATAAATTTTGAATATTTGTGCATATATCTTCTATAGAAGTGTATATTTAACGTATACATGTGTATATGTTTTATAAATTAGTATATAAGTATATCTATACATATTGTAATGTATATATAATGTAGTATATTTTATAAGTAGTAGTATATATACATTTAATGGTGCGTATACACGTGTATATATCTTCTATAGAAGTGTATATTTAATGTATACATGCGTATATGTTTTATAAATTAGTATATAACTATACAAATATATATTGTAATGTATATACATTATAGTATATTTCATTTAAAGTATTACATATACATAGAATAGAGTGTATATATGTGAATGGATCTTCTATAGACGTGTATATTTAACGTATACATGTGTATATATTTTATAAATTAGTATATAACTATACAAATATATATTGTAATGTATATATATTGCATATATCTCATTTAAAGTATTACATATACATAGAATAGAGTGTATATATGTGAATAGATCTTCTATAGACGTGTATATTTAACGTATACATTACTTTATGTTTTATAAATTAGTATATATATTGTAGTATATACTTTTTTTAAAGTAGTACATATCTTTTGAATGGTGCGTATATATGTGTATATATCTTCTATAGACGTATATCTTTAAAGTATACAAGTGTATATGTTTTATAAATTAGTATGTAACTATATATATATACATATTATTGTATATATATATATGTATATCACTATATTGTTGTATATATTTTATTTAAAGTAGTACATATATATTGAATGGTGCATATATATGTGTATATATCTTCTAAAGTAGTATATATTTAACGTATACATGTGTATATGTTTTATAAATTAGTATATATATATATTGTAGTGTATATATATATATATATTATACTATTATAGCAAATGTTTTATTTAAAGTAGTACGTATAGTCATATATAATTATATATTGAATGGTACGTATATATGTGTAATTGTTTATACTTTATATATTTTTTTAAAAATATATGTTGTATATTGGAGTGTATATAGTGTATATTGGATTTTTTATTTATTTTTTAAACGGGTTTGACCGGTTTTTAACCGGGTTTGACCGGGTCTTGGTGGGTTTGACCGGATTGGGTTTAGTGGGCCGGGTCCGGGTGGGTTTTAATTTTTTTACTTTTTGGCCCGGCCCGGCCCAGCCCGGCCCGGTTAACGCCAAACCCGGCCCGGAACCGGCCCGGAACCCGGGTAAAATGGGAGGGCCGGTTCCGGGTTGGCCCGGCCCGGCCCGTTAGACACCCCTACTTTGGATTATTGTGACCTTTTCAAAAGAATGTAACTTTTCTGAAGAATTGCATCTTTACAAATAGTTGCATCTTTTCAAAGAGGTGCACCTTTCCGAATCATTGTTACTTTTCTGAAACAACAAATTGATGGCTATACATATATATACACTTTTTGGATGATTGTGACTTTTCCGAAAAGTTACACCTTTATGAAGAGTTGCATCGTTTCAAAGAGGTGCACTTTTTTGAACAATCGCTTCTCTTCTGAAGCAACACCTTTGCTGGCTACATATACCTATTGAATCCTCAAATTTTCCATACAAATGTTGTGTGATTTACTACCGTTGATTGAGTTCGTCGTTCATGGCCCTATTCTTCTAGCAATGTCCTAGTCTTCGTTTCTCTTAGAAAAGAAAGGAAAATGTTCTGTTTATAGGCCAAACTAGATATTTTACGTCCACGTAATTGTTTAAAAAATGGAAATTTATGTTTGCCAAAGTTTAGTATGAACAAATTGAGCAGTTGCATTCATATCATCACATTTTGAGTCGAGGGTCTATCGGAAACCTCATTACTAAAAGTGTAAAGGTAATCGTACATTTTACCCTCCCCGGAAGTTCAACTTCTGGGATAACACTGGTTCTGTTGTTGTTGTTATTCATATAATCACCTTCTGTATTCCCAAATTGAGTATGAACAAATCTACATTATGTATCCAATCCAAGTTGATAAAAAGGGCAAAAGAACAAACGGAACACAACATTTTACAAGAGCCTCTAAAAGTTAGAAGGAATGTTCGACAGATTTAAAACTGCCACATACATTATATTCAAGCGAAAATCGCAAGAAAATAGATTTGAACTAATAACTAAAAATCTACAGCTCAATGTTCTCGCTTTTCCCGGTCAACCATTTTGGCCGCTGAAAAAAAAAAAATTAATCATTTACTGTCAAAAATGTTTTGGTTGAAATGTGGAAGACTACAGTGAAAGCGAGCTTTTGGCGTAGCATGCTTTATTCTGATCCACAACTTCCTCGGAATGTATAAATCACCTTAAAGGCTAAAGCAACTAGCATACCTCGCGATGGAGAAATACTTGGATCGGGTTAGCTGACTATGTCTGTATGACTCTGCAACTTCTCTCGGTATACCAAGACCAGACAGATATAGAACATAGTCGCAGACACAATAGATACACCAAGGCAGACACAAACGGTTGTAGCACAAACGTATAAGAACCTGAACAAAGAATGACACACTCTTAATAAAGCAAAACATATACACATGTATCCTGATTCAACTTTTTGGTGACACTTACTTGGGAGAAAATACGCTCCAAACGAATAAATGATTTCTCATTAGCAGCAACACAATTGTGTAAGCTATCAAAAGAATGGAATTCAAACCCAACGGAACCAGACAAGGAAAACCAAGTGTCCTCTTGAGCAACGAGTCAATGTTGCCGTCCTGGGAAATTATGAAACCACTTGTGTCCTTCACAGAATTGTACATCACCATGCTAAGGAGGTATAACATTGGTGAAGCATATGTAATGATGAACATTAAGACGCCAGAAAGTACAGTTGAGTGGTTCAAGACACCCTGGCAATCAAATCAACGGGGAACATCAGATTCTATATGGATATTTTCAGTATGAAGCATACAGAAACTTTAGCATGAAACACACTACTAGAGATTTTGTGCAAGAGACTTACAATAAAAGCCCCAGCAACATCGATTGTAGCTAGGGTGTTGGTGTTGCCGAGACCAAAATGGCCTGCCATTCCCATATAATAAAGTGCAGCTACCTGACACGGGAAAAGGAGAAAAATAAGACTCGTGAAACTATGGAGTTGATGTTACCATCATCTGAGGAAAGGATATTTTTCCTGCATTAGTACAAAACCAAACCGAGAATGAACGAGCACCCAAGGGTGTGGCCTAGTGGACTCGTGGGAGGTGGCAGGTATCTAGTGGATTTAGTCGAGGTGCACAAAAGCTGGTCCCGAAACCATGGATTTCGAAAAACAAATTGAGGATGAAAGAAGATATTTGTTGAATTTCGTAGTATGGAGACTACAAGCATCATCGTGGTCATTTTCATCAAATGAAATTTGCCGCCTTCTTTTCTCTCCTTTTTTTTCTTTTTGGGAAATATTTTATTTGGTAATATTGAGTGTTGTTTTCCTTTCTTTTCTTATAGGCATATGGTCATTTTCATCAAATGAAGATGCGTAACACCCCGTAAATTTTTTCGTACACTTATCGCGATTATATGGAGTCCTAAAGGCTTGCGTATGGGTTAAATTAAGTTTATGGTGTTCGGAAGTATCCCGTCAATAGTTGTATGTGTAGGTATTGGAATAAGCTTTCCAAAGATATAAAGTTTGCCCAAAACAGAGGAGTATTTAATATAAGCGAGCACATTCGAAATTTGAAACGGTGGCCGGGAAGCCTGTGAACAGTAAATCAGAAGGAAAATTACTGCACCTAGGCAATTTTTTTTTTTTGGATCAACTTTAGACGATCATAACTCCTTGTACAAAAAGAACTGTGTGAGCTGCTATATATCGACGAAAATATCCGAGAGTCTTCTTTCTGATGAAATTGGTTTCATCCAAATCCAATATCTGAGTAAGGAGATATACCCGTTTTACTACAGCCTATAAAAAAAAATTAGAATTTTGGGACAGATTTTTGGGTCAACTTTAAATGACCATAACTCCTTGTAAAGGAAGAACTGGGTGTTATACTTTATATGAAAATGGAATTATCTTTCCAATGAAATTGGTTTCACCCAAATACGATACCGGAGCAAAGAGTTATGATCGATTTACTTCAGCCTGTCAAAACTGTCCACTGGGGACAGATTCGGATTTATTTAAATTTTTAGGGCAAAATGGTTATTTTCTATTACCTCTTGGACGAAAATTGGTCTCTATAAACATACACTTAGCCTCATATATATCATATATCATCCGATTATTAAGAGAAGGTGAAACTCTATCCTAATTTCAACTTCAAATATTTTGTGATTCAACCGTAGAAAATTCGAATTGGTTCCGTAGTTGTGTTCACCATCTCGAAAGCTTCGAGAAGCACCCCATGGTTATGTAAGGAGGATTCTAAATACAATAGTTCATTGTTAAGGAATGAATATTGTTTATTCTTGATTCTTATCCATGAATAAGTATCGATAAAGGATTATGAGTATTGTCTTGATGTTGGAAGATAACTAGAAATATAGTTATGAATTGTTTTGTATAAATTGTTAGTAGTAAATTATGGAAGTTGTTGTATTGGATTATGGAGGATGAATTGTGGTGATATATCATTATATTAGTGGTTATGTATGCCTAGTGATCATGTTGGTATTGAATGGTGATTAAGAGGGGAAATAAAGGCTAAGAGTGATGTTGAGGGATATTGCATGAAAATGCATGATATGTGAATGTAATAAGAGTATAAGAGGATGTATGAAGCACTGTTATTGATGAGTTAAAGGATTACTTCCTAGACATTATTTGGTGAAGTTAATACCTAAATGGTAAGGTTTGGTTGCTAATACTAGTTTGCCACAAATGACTTATTGTAGATAAGTGTTCGAAGAGTACGGGAAGTCAAGTTGGACTTGTATTGAAGTGGTTATATCAAGGTATGTTAGACATACTCTATCTAATCTTTGGCATGAATAATGACCCATGGCACTCTTTCCAACATTGTCCTACGACACATGACGCATAATAACATCATATGATCTTCGACACTACCAATTGAACTTGTTTTCACTTTTAAGATGTCCGGCTAGTCAAAAAAATGTCCATATACTATTGTTGACTCCGAAATGGTTTAATGAGGTATCCATGATTCTCTACATCATTTTCATGATATTGATTACCTATTTACACGTTTTTCCTTTTGAGGTATCATGGTTTCAAGTTCCATAAGGTGTGACCACAAAGTAACCAATCTCAAAGATTAATTGAATTAAGAAATGGAATGTCTTTATTTTAAATTGATGATATGATGTATTGTATTAGTACCACTGATCAGTTGGCCATTGTATTATAAAAATTATGTATATATGCTATTCCAGGGGTGGTCCCTGATGTATTGTATTAGTACCACTGATCAGTTGTCCATTGTATGACATATGTTATGTATTGATAAGGAATACGGGAAGTAATGATATGAAAGTAATGTGCAGGTATCCCATCAGCTCTTTTAGGTGTGGTCTACTCATACTGTTTATTCACTGGTATCTGGGTTCTGTTGATCTTTTGTATCTCATCTTGATACTCACTGCCTTACATACTCAGCACATATTTCCGTACTGACGTCCCTCACGGGGGACCTGTATTCATGCCTGCAGGAACAGGTACTTTAGGTCGTACACCTCCGCAGTAAGAGCCAGGACATTCTGTTGATAATGGTGAGCTCCAGTTGTTTCGGGGCATCCCAAGTCGTTTCTATATGTATTTTTGGTATTTGTATAAAAGTATTTTATGGGCGGGAGTTTGTCCCGACCCTAACTCAGTTGTGTATCTATGTAGAGGCTTTTGTAGACATATTGTACAACCATAGGAGTGTTTGGTTGATAGACATGATGACTCTGACGGCCAATTACTATTTATATAGATATGCGTGTCTGCTGGGCTGATACAGGTACTGTTTTCTTCTATTCACAACGAAGTGCTGCCCAAATTTCTAATTTTCATAAGTAATGTAAATGTGAAAGTATAGGTTATGAACGGGTTCTCCCGGGCCTCCTCGGCTACGGGTGCCAGTCTGCTCCAATGGGATTTGGGGCGTGACAGAAGTGGTATCAGAGAAGTTTGTCCTAGTGAGTCTACAAAGCCGTGTCTACGTAGAATCTCGTTTATCGGTGTGTTGTACACCACATCTATAAACAGGAGGCTATTGGACATTTAGGGATTGTTTCCATTCTCCATTTCTTAGATCGTGCAATAGAGCCCATATTAGAGATAAAGTCATAATCGATCGCTTAATCCAATTGTTTTTTTTTTAATTTATTATAGTAACGATGCTGGTTACAAGGAGAAAAAATAAGTGGAAGCGAGTAGATGTAGTGGCCGGAGAAGGTACTAGTAAGTCACCACCGGCACAAGCTGAACAAAGTGAGTCTCAAGCTGAGCATATATCAGGAGCTTCTTCTCCTCTGTAAGGGCCATCTATTAATGCTGTTGATCGAGATTTGAGGGATGCAGTACAACTTCTGACGCGTATAGTTGCCGGTCAAGTTCAAGGGCAAGCTATTCCTACCACGGGTTCTAGTGGTACGGATAGAGCAGCTAGCCTTCTGACACAGGATTTTCTGAAACTGGATCCTCCTACTTTTACCGGATCAGATATTAACGAAGATCCGCAGGACTTTGTCGATCAAACCCAAAGGGCTCTAGATGTTATGCACATATCCGGTAAAGAGATGGTTGAGCTAGCAGCATATAGACTGAAAGAAGAGGCTATATTGTGGTACGAGGATTGGAAACGATCTAGGGGTATTGATGCACCTCCAACTACGTGGGGAGAGTTCAAAGATGCATTTATTGATCATTATCTTCCATTTGAGACTCGTCAGGCCCGTGCAGATCAATTCTTAAATCTTCGTCAGGGTAATATGAGTGTAGGGAGTATAGTCTTCGATTTAACCCCTTATCCGATATGTTTCTAATGTGGTAGCTACTATGGATGACAGAGTTCATCACTATGTGGATAGATTGGAACCATACTTGGTTAGAGATTGTACCATTGCTGCTTTGAACAAGGACATGGATATAGCGAGGATACAAGCTTTCGCTTAGAAAATGGAAGATCAGAGGCAAAGAAGAAGAACCCAGGAATCAGAAAAAGGATATTCTAAGCGGGCCAGAGCTATAGGGCAGTTTATGGCATATCAGGGAGGTTTTAGGCCTTCGTTCTCTCATAGATTGCCTAGCCCGTTATCTTCTTATCCTGCAATTAGTGCTCCACCGCAATTTCAAAGGTTCAGAGGTAATCAGTTCGGGCAAAGTAGTGAAAATCAGAGTTCGCGAACAGTGGGGTATCAAGGGCAAGGAAGTATGAGTCAATTGAGACCTCCACGACACCCGTGCCCCATATGTAGAAGATTTCACTTTGGCGAATGTCGTCTTGGAATGAACAATTGCTTTTGGTGCGGTAAGCCGGGGCATATGGCTAGAGATTGCCCACGCAGGACCACAGGTGGTATAACACGACCTACAGGATTAGCTGTTGCGTCATCATCGGTGCCTCCTTTGAGTAGGGGTACACAACCTATGGGTCACGGTAGAGGTGATAGAGGAGCAGCTAGTTCTAGCGGAGCTCAGAACCGTGTGTATGCCCTAGCAGATCGGCAGAATTTAGAGGCTTCTCCAGACGTGGTTACAGGTCCGTTGTCCATCTTTGCATTTGATGTGTATGCCTTAATTGATCCTGGTTCTAGATTATCGTATGCTACTCCTTTGATCGCGGGAAGGTTCGGAAGAACACCCGAATTATTAGCCAAGCCATTTGAAGTATCAACGCAAGTGGGGGAATCTCTTATAGCTAGGAATGTTTATCGAAATTGTGTTGTGAATATTTGTGGTCGTGATACGATCGCCGATCTTGTTGAGTTAGAAATGGTAGATTTTGATGTTATTATGGGCATGGATTGGTTAGCGTCTTGTTATGCTACAGTAGATTGTCGTTCTAAGAAGGTATATTTCCATTTCCCAAATGAGGCAGTCCTTGAATGGAAGGGTAATGTTGGCGCGCCGAGAGGTAGATTTATTTCTTACTTTAAGGCAAGAAAAATGATTTCCAAGGGGTACATATACCATTTGGTTAGAGTAAGGGATATAGAGGCAGAGCCGCCAACTTTTCAGACCGTTCCGGTTGTGAATGAATTTCCTGATGTATTTCCTGAAGAACTACCAGGTTTACCTCCTGAACGAGAAGTGGAGTTTGGTATTGATATGTTGCCAGACACACAGCCAATCTCAATTCCTCCTTATAGAATGGCACCAGCAGAGTTGCGAGAATTGAAAGAGCAACTGAAAGACTTGCTAGAGAAGGGATTCATCAGGCCTAGTATGTCCCCTTGGGGAGCACCAGTATTGTTTGTGCGTAAGAAAGATGGTTCGCTGAGGATGTGTATTGACTATCGGCAATTGAATAAGGTGACTATCAAGAATAAATACCCTCTTCCCCGAATTGATGATTTATTTGACCAGTTGCAGGGTGCCCAGTGTTTTTCCAAGATTGACTTGAGATCAGGCTATCATCAAGTGAGAGTCAAGGATAAAGATATACCCAAGACAGCTTTCCGAACACGGTATGGTCATTATGAATTCCTGGTTATGTCATTCGGGCTGACAAATGCACCCGCAGTTTTTATGGATCTGATGAATAGGCTGTTTAAGCCGTTTCTAGATGTGTTCGTGATAGTTTTCATAGATGATATTCTGGTATACTCTAGATCAGAAGAGGATCATGTTAATCACATAAGGCAGGCGTTGCAGATTCTTTGTGATAGTAAGCTGCATGCGAAGTTTTCTAAATGTGAGTTTTGGCTCAAGTCAGTGGCATTTTTGGGCCATATTGTATCCAGTGAAGGCATAAAAGTTGACACTCAGAAGATTGAGGCTGTGAAGAATTGGCCAAGACCCACGACGCCTACGGAGATTCGTAGTTTCCTCGGGTTGGCAGGTTATTATAGAAGGTTTGTTGAGGTTTTTCTTCTATTTCTGCACCCTTGACTAAGTTGACGCATAAAGCCTCCAAGTTTCAATGGAATGATGCCTGTGGAAAGAGTTTCCAAGATCTGAAGAGCAAGTTGACTTCTACACCGGTATTGGTACTTCCTGAAGGCACAGAAGGGTATGCAGTGTACTGTGATGCTTCGAGAATTGGCTTAGGATGCGTATTAATGCAACATGGTAGAGTAATAGCCTATGGCTCTAGACAGTTGCGACCACGTGAGAGGAATTATCCCACGCATGATCTTGAGCTAGCTGATGTTGTATTTGCTTTGAAGATATGGTGCCACTACTTATATGGGGTTCATGTTGACATATATACCGATCATAAGAGCCTTCAATATATCTTCAGTCAGAAAGATCTAAACTTGAGGCAGCGGGGATGGCTTGAATTGTTGAAAGATTACGATGTTGATATCTTGTATCATTCAGGGAAAGCGAATGTGGTAGCGGATGCACTGAGTCGTAAGTCTAAAATGGCATCTATAGAAAAGCAGGGGATGATTAAGGATCTTCACCAACTAGCTAATTTGGGAGTTCGACTTCTCGAAACTCCAGATGAAGAGGTTATTGTACGTAATGCAGCGGAATCTTCATTGATAGCTGAAGTGAAAGAGAAGCAGTATGCAGATCCAATATTATTGCAGCTTAAGGAGGATGTGCAGAGTGGCACGACAAAGGCATTTGAGCTTACGCGAGAAGGAGTGCTTCAGTGTTAGAATCGTTTATGTGTACCTGATGTAGTTGAGCTAAGAAAGAGAATTATGACAGAAGCACACTGTTCAAGGTATTCCATCCATCCAGGGTCGACTAAGATGTATCAAGATTTGAAAGCAATATATTGGTGGAATGACATGAAGAAGAATATTGCCGAATTTGTACCTAAATGTCTGAGTTGTCAAAGAGTCAAAGTAGAACACCAGAAACCCGGTGGTTACATGTAATGTATAGATCTTCCAGTCTGGAAGTGGGACAAGATCAATATGGATTTGATCACGGGTTTGCCTCGTACATTTCGTAAGTTTGATTCCATATGGGTGATCATTGATAGGCTTACCAAATCCGCGCACTTCTTACCAGTTAAGACAACTTATACGGCGGAAGAGTATGCGAAGTTGTATATTAAGGAGATCGTTCGGTTACATGGAGTTCTAATTTCCATTATATCCGATCGAGGAGCCCAATTTATCGTGAATTTCTGGAAGTCTTTTCAAAGGAGTTTGGGGACACAAGTAAATCTAAGTACGCCTTTTCATCCTCAAACGAACGGACAAGCGGAACGTACCATCCAGACACTTGAAGATATGCTACGAGCATGTGTATTAGATTTCAAAGGCAACTGGGATGATCACCTACCTCTTATCGAGTTTGCCTACAATAATAGCTATCATTCAAGTATCAAAATGGCACCATATGAAGCATTGTATGGAAGAAAGTGTAGATCGCCAATAGGATGGTTTGAAGCAAGTGATGCGGTCTTGTTTGGACCGGATCTTGTTTATCAAGCAATGGAGAAGGTTAAAGTGATCCAACAACGGCTTGAAACAGCTCAAAGTCGACACAAATCTTATGCGGATGTTAGAAGAAGAGGACTTGAGTTTTCTATCGACGATTGGGTATTCTTGAAAGTATCACCAATGAAAGGAGTGATGAGGTTTGGCATGAAAGGAAAGTTAAGTCCACGATACATAGGTCCGTACAAGATCATTCAAAGATTTGGACAAGTTGCTTATGAGTTAGAGCTACCTCAAGATCTCTCAGCAGTTCATCCCATATTTCATGTTTCGATGCTTCGCAAGTACATCTGAGATCCATCGCACATCACTACTACGGAAGATGTACAAGTTACAGAAGATCTCACTTTTGAAGAAATGCCTATTGCTATTCTTGATCGCCAAATTAAAAAGATAAGGAATAAAGAGATAGCATCGGTAAAAGTACTTTGGAGGAATCAACAAGTTGAGGAGATCACATGGGAAGCCGAGGAAACGATGAAGATTAAGTACCCTTACCTATTCAACGATGAGGAGGAAGTTCATGAGACGGAAGAAGAACAATAACACGTAAGTGTTTATTTTTATGCAAGTATGTTATGATGATGAATATGTTAATTGTAAGCTTGGACATGTCTTAATTGAGTAACTATGCTAACATTCGAGGACGAATGATCTTAAGGGGGGGAGAATGTAACACCCCGTAAAATTTTTCGTACACTTATCGCGATTATATGGAGTCCTAAAGGCTTGCGTATGGGTTAAATTAAGTTTATGGTGTTTGGAAGTATCCCGTCAATAGTTGTATGTGTATGTATTGGAATAAGCTTTCCAAAGATATAAAGTTTTCCTAAAACAGAGGAGTATTTCATATAAGCGAGCACATTCTAAATTTCAAAACGGTGGCCGGGAAGCCTGTGAACAGTAAATCTGAAGGAAAAGGCAATTTTTTTTTTTTGGATCAACTTTAGACGATCATAAATCCTTGTACAAAAATAACTGTGTGAGATGCTATATATCGACGAAAATATCCGAGAGTCTTCTTTCTGATGAAATTGGTTTCATCCAAATCCAATGTCTGAGTAAAGAGATATACCCGTTTTACTACAGCCTATAAAAAAAAAACAGAATTTTGGGACAGATTTTTGGGTCAACTTTAAACGATCATAACTCCTTGTACAGGAAGAACTGGGTGGTATACTTTATATGAAAATGAAATACCTTTGAATTATATTTCCAATGCAATTGGTTTCACCCAAATACGATTCCGGAGAAAATAGTTATGATCGATTTACTTCAGCTTGTCAAAACTGTCCACTGGGGACAGATTCGGATTTATTTAAATTTTTAGGGCAAAATGGTCATTTTCTATTACCTCTTGGACGAAAATTGGTCTCTATAAACATACACTTAGCCTCATATATATCATATATCATCTGATTATTAAGAGAAGGTGAAACTCTATCCTAATTACAACTTCAAATATTTTGTGATTCAACCGTAGAAAATTCGAATTGGTTCCGTAGTTGTGTTCACCATCTCGAAAGCTTCGAGAAGCACCCCATGGTTATGTAAGGAGGATTCTAAATACAATAGTTCATTGTTAAGGTATGAATATTGTTTATTCTTGATTCTTATCCATGAATAAGTATTGATAAAGGATTATGAGTATTGTCTTGATGTTGGAAGATAACTAGAAATATAGTTATGAATTGTTTTGTATAAATTGTTAGTAGTAAATTATGGAAGTTGTTGTATTGGATTATAGAGGATTAATTGTGGTGATATATCATTATATTAGTGGTTATGTATGCCTAGTGATCATGTTGGTATTGGATGGTGATTAAGAGGGGAAATAAAGGCTAAGAGTGATGTTGAGGGATATTGCATGAAAATGCATGATATGTGAATGTAATAAGAGTATAAGAGGATGTATGTAGCACTCTTATTGATGAGTTAAAGGATTACTTCCTAGACATTATTTGGTGAAGTTAATACCTAAATGGTAAGGTTTGGTTGCTAATACTAGTTTGCCACAAATGACTTATTGTAGATAAGTGTTCGAAGAGTACGGGAAGTCAAGTTGGACTTGTATTGAAGTGGTTATATCAAGGTATGTAAGACATACTCTATCTAATCTTTGGCATGAATAATGACCCATGGCACTCTCAAGTAAGCTTCCAACATTTTCCTACGACACATGACACATAATAACATCATATGATCTTCGACACTACCAATTGAACTTGTTTTCACTTTTAAGATGTCCGGCTAGTCAAAAAAATGTCCATGTACTATTGTTGACTCCGAAATGGTTTAATGAGGTATCCATGATTCTCTACTTCATTTTCATGATATTGATTACCTATTTACACGTTTTTCCTATTGAGGTATCATGGTTTCAAGTTCCATAAGGTGTGACCACAAAGTAACCAATCTCAAAGATTAATTGAATTAAGAAATGGAATGTCTTTATTTTAAATTGATGATATGATGTATTGTATTAGTACCACTGATCAGTTGGCCATTGTATTATAAAGATTATGTATATATGCTATTCCAGGGGTGGTCCCTGATGTATTGTATTAGTACCACTGATCAGTTGGCCATTGTATGACATATGTTATGTATTGATAAGGAATACGGGAAGTAATGATATGAAAGTAATGTGCAGGTATCCCATCATCTCTTTTAGGTGTGGTCTACTCATACTGTTTATTCACTGGTATCTGGGTTCTGTTGATCTTTTGTATCTCATCTTGATACTCACTGCCTTACATACTCAGTACATATTTCCGTACTGACGTCCCTCACGGGGGACCTGTATTCATGCCTGCAGGAACAGGTACTTCAGGTCGTACACCTCCGCAGTAAGAGCCAGGACATTCTGTTGATAGTGGTGAGCTCCAGTTGTTTCGGGGCATCCCAAGTCGTTTCTATATGTATTTTTGGTATTTGTATAAAAGTCTTTTGTGGGCGGGAGTTTTTCCCGACCCTAACTCAGTTGTGTATCATGTAGAGGCTTTTGTAGACATATTGTACAGCCATAGGAGTGTTTGGTTGATAGACGCGATGGCTCTAACGGCCAATTACTGTTTATATATATATATATATTTATATGCGTGTCTGCTGGACTGATACAGGTACTGTTTTCTTCTATTTACAACGAAGTGCTGCCCTAATTTCTAATTTTCATAAGTAATGTAAATGTGAAAGTATAGGTTATGAACGGGTTCTCCCGGGCCTCCTCGGCTACGGGTGCCAGTCCGCTCCAATGGGATTTGGGGCGTGACAAGATGCTTATTTTAAGAACAAGTTAGGTCATCTAGGACATTACAACTTGCTCGGGTATTTCAAAGACATAGACATGGTAAATTTTTAAAAAAAGAAACATAGAATCAAAAGAACTTGGATGAATACTTAAAAGATCCGACTGACCTCCACAAACTGCCTGAGATGCTGGTTGGAACCAGAAAAATACCAAACGCTAGCTAGTACTTGCAGGAAGAGAAATAGTACAAGCATTGAGTTCACGGGCTGCTGCAACAATAGCTGTAAAAGCGACCAATAATATACGTAACTCAAGCCAATCACATATGCAGAATCCTTAAAACATAAAGCCCAAGCCTTTCTTTGGACATCATCCACAGAACGCGTACGATTTGGGAAAGGTATATACCGTGGCACAGTAACAAGAATAGCCGTTGAACAGAAACCTAGAACTGCATAAATTATTTGCGCCATTAAAGTAGCATCATAACTACCTGTACTGAACGCAACATCTTGATATTTAGTGATATAATGTAAAACCAACCACCCTGGGAACAAGTGCATCAAGGAAATCACGGTCATAAAGTTCCTTTTTGACCGTCGGGACCACATAAGAGAAACTAAGCTAATGTTGATTAGGATGATCACTGAAACCAACTGGAACAACTTTATGTAAGTGCTTCCCATTTGCTCTAACCATTTTGAAATGTCGGGAAGATTAGTCCAATTAACACCACCTTGATGCCATCCTCTCAAAATTCTCCCAGAAATGAGAATCAAAAGAATTGAGCAAATCTGGATATAGTTATTCGTCTTTGAACCCACAGTAGCACTTGTATTTTTCTCTGTCCTCGTTACAATATGCTGCATTAGTTTTCGGAAAGATAGCAAATAAAGCGACGATGTCATGAAATGCCATAGGTACTGCTCTTCCTCCACCAGAAAACTGGATCCCATGCTTATGACGACAACAACGATTACCACAAGAATAAAAATATCATCCAAAATGCCACCTGCTCAGGTCATTATTGACACTTGAAAACTGGTTATTCTGCTCAGAGAAAACTTGCTTTCCTAGAAGAAACAGAAGGCTCAGCAGTATCAAACATGAAACGATCATAGCTGCTACTCCAACTATAAGTCGGCCAATAGGTTTCTGAAAAACGTTGAATAAAAATTATAAAAATATTGCAAAAAGGTAATAATATTGGAGAATTTAAAATCATGGGACGTTCTGCTCTATTACTTTCTAGAAATGCAAAAGAAAACTTTTATAAGATTTACTCACGTCCGTTGCTCTATGAGATAGCCACTCACTCGCAGTTCTTAAGAAATCATGATACGCCACAACAGTGCTATGACAATTGTCCTCACAAGCAGATCTACACAAAATATGAGGAGAAAGCAACACAAGAATTAGCATTTCTCCGAATAAAAGTTCTGAGGAAAAATTTGTCAAATTGGTGATTACAAACCGTCAACCACCTTTTCTCTTCCCTAGATTTCCAAGATCTGTGAAGATCTGCAGCCCTCATAAACAAACAACAAAAGTTCTCTTCCAGACTACTGTAACCTCTTGTCCTTCGGATTTATCATCCCAGAAGCTATCGCATAAGAAGTTTTCACATACTAAACCAGGTAATTGCGCTTGAAGTAGCCTAAGCAATTGCCAGGAATTCAACTCCAATAACCTGAGTTGTTGGTCAACTGAAATACTTGAAGAAATGAAAGAGGAACATGACTAACTTTATAACGGCATATATAGTTCAAAAAGACTAAATACATGATTTGACAAGATGGTCACAAAAAAATGACAGGACCAAAAATAATATATCCAGATTACTCTGTATGCTGCTAGTTATGTATTCCAATTCACAGAAAGCGCGCTGTCACAACATAACCGAATCAGGATATTCATTTGAGCCTAATTTTAACTTGTCAGACTTGAGCTCCAAGACTAGTGAGAATTCCTACCATTCCCATTTGCCTGAGCCTAGCCAAGGTGCTTCAATGACAAGTTGTCAGGAGTCAAAGTACAACCTCAATATTTAGACGTATACTGGAAATGCATATTTCAGTTTGTTCCGTGGTGAAGCCCATTTTACTCTGAAGAACTTTACCCCCAAATGCACTGGAAGCCACTCTCATGAGCCATCAAGGACAAATCTCAATCTCAGACTTAATTAAGACCCCAAAAATTGTCCATTCTAGTTCCAGCGTTAAATAAAAGGGATGGCAAACTCTAAACGTGAGTTTTTTTTTTTTTGTGGGAAACTGCATAGAGCAGTCCTCAGTTCCCTTTTCTAGTCAAAAATCAAGATAACAGCCATTGATAATTCCCGGAACCACAAGGCATATGTAGACACGGCTTTGTAGACTCACTAGGACGAACCGCTCTGATACCACTTCTGTCATACCCCAAATCCCATTGGAGCGGACTAGCACCCGTAGCCGAGGAGGCCCGGGAGAACCCGTTCATAACCTATACTTTCACATTTACATTACTTATGAAAATAAGAAATTTGGGCAGCACTTCGTTGTAAATAGAAGAAAACAGTACCTGTATCAGCCCAGCAGACACGCATAAATATATATATGAACAATAATTGGCCGTCAGAGCCATCACGTCTATCAACCAAACACTCCTATGGCTGTACAATATGTCTACAAAAGCCTCTACATAGATACACAACTGAGTTAGGGTCGGGACAAACTCCCGCCCACAGAAGACTTTTATACAAATACCAAAAATACATATAGAAACGACTTGGGATGCCCCAAAACAACTGGAGCTCACCACTAACAACAGAATGTCCTGGCTCTTACTGCGGAGGTGTACGATCTGAAGTACCTGTTCCTGCAGGCATGAATACAGGTCCCCGTGAGGGACGTCAGTACGGAAATATGTACTGAGTATGTAAAGCAGTGAGTATCAAGATGAGATACAAAAGATCAACAGAACCCAGATACCAGTGAATAAACAGTATGAGTAGACTACACTTAAAAGAGCTGATGGGATACCTGCACATTACTTTCATATCATTACTTCCCGTAATCCTTATCAATACATAACATATGTCATACAATGGCCAACTGATCAGTGGTACTAATACAATACATCAGGGACCACCCCTAGAATAACATATAAACATAATCTTTATAATACAATGGCCAACTGATCAGTGGTACTAATACAATACATCATATCATCAATTTAAAATACAGACATTCCATTTCTTAATTCAATTAATCTTTGAGATTGGTTACTTTGTGGTCACACCTTATGGAACTTGAAACCATGATACCTCAATAGGAAAAACATGTAAATAGGTAATCAATATCATTAAAATGAAGTAGAGAATCATGGATACCTCATTAAACCATTTCGGAGTCAACAATAGTATATGGACATTTTTTTGACTAGCCAGACATCTTAAAAGTGAAAACAAGTTCAATTGGTAGTGTCGAAGATCATATGATGTTATTATGTGTCATGTGTCGTAGGACAATGTTGGAAGCTTACTTGAGAGTGCCATGGGTCATTATTCATGCCAAAGATTAGATAGAGTATGTCTTACATACCTTGATATAACCACTTCAATACAAGTCCAACTTGACTTCCCGTACTCTTCGAACACTTATCTACAATAAGTCATTTGTGGCAAACTAGTATTAGCAACCAAACCTTACCATTTAGGTATTAACTTCACCAAATAATGTCTAGGAAGTAATCCTTTAACTCATCAATAAGAGTGCTACATACATCCTCTTATACTCTTATTTCATCCACATATCATGCATTTTCATGAAATATCCCTCAACATCACTCTTAGCCTTTATTTCCCTTCTTAGTCACCATCCAATACCAACATGATCACTAGGCATACATAACCACTAATATAATGATATATCACCACAATTCATCCTCCATAATCTAATACAACAACTTCCATAATTTACTACTAACAATTTATACAAAACAATTCATAACTATGCTTCTGGTTATCTTCCAACATCAAGACAATACTCATAATCCTTTATCAATACTTATTCATGGATAAGAATCAAGAATAAACAATATTCATACCTTAACAATGAACTCTTGTACTTAGAATCCTCCTTACATAAACATGGGGTGGTTCTCGAAGCTTTCGAGATGGTGAACACAACTACGGAACCAATTCGAATTTTCTACGGTTGAATCACAAAATGTTTGAAGTTGAAATTAGGCTAGGGTTTCACCTTCTCTTAATAATCGGATGATATCTGATATATATGAGGCTAAGTGTAGGTTTATAAAGACCAATTTTCGTCCAAGAGGTAATAGAAAATGACCATTTTGCCCTAGAAATTTAAATAAATCTGAATCTGTCCCCAGTGGACAGTTTTGACAGGCTGAAGTAAATCGATCATAACTCTTTTTCTCTGGTATCAGATTTGGGTGAAACCAATTGCATTGGAAAGATAACTCAAAGGGATTTCATTTTCATATAAATTATACCACCCAGTTCTTCCCGTACAAGGAGTTATGGTCGTTTAAAGTTGACCCAAAAATCTGTCCCACAATTCTGTTTTTTTTTTGATAGGCTGTAGTAAAACAGGTATAGCTCCTTACTCAGACATTGGATTTGGATGAAACCAATTTCATCGGAAAGAAGACTCTCGTAGATTTTCGTCGATATATAGAAGCTCACGCAGTTCTTTTTGTAAAAGGATTCATGATCGTCTAAAGTTGATCCAAAAAAATAATTGCCTAGCTGCAGTAATTTTCCTGCAGATTTACTGTTCACAGGCTTCCCGGCCACCGTTTTGAAATTTCGAATGTGCTCGCTTATATGAAATACTCCTCTGTTTTGGGAAAAATTTATATCGTTGGAAAGCTTATTCCATTACCTACACATACCACTATTGACGGGATACTTCCGAACACAATAAACTTAATTTAACCCATACGCAAGCCTTTAGGACTCCATATAATCGAGATAAGTGTACGAAAAAAATTTACGGGGTGTTACATTCTCCCCCCCTTAAGAACATTCGTCCTCGAATGTTAGCATAGTTACTCAATTAAGACATGTCCAAGCTTTCAATTAACATATTCATCATCATAACATACTTGCATAAAAATAAACACTTACTTGTTATTGTTCTTCTTCCGTCTCATGAACTTCCTCCTCATCGTTGAATAGGTAAGGGTACTTAATCTTCATCGCTTCCTCGTCTTCCCATGTGATCTCCTCAACTTGTTGATTCCTCCAAAGTACTTTTACCGATGCTATCTCTTTATTCCTTATCTTTTTAATTTGGCAATCAAGAATAGCAATAGGCATTTCTTCAAAAGTGAGATCTTCTGTAACTTGTACATCTTCCGTAGTAGTGATGTGCGATGGATCTCCGATGTACTTGCGAAGCATCGAAACATGAAATACGGGATGAACTGCTGAGAGCTCTTGAGGTAGCTCTAACTCATAAGCAACTTGTCCAAATCTTTGAATGATCTTGTACGGACCTATGTATCGTGGACTTAACTTTCCTTTCTTGCCAAACCTCATCACTCCTTTCATTGGTGATAATTTCAAGAATACCCAATCGTCGATAGAAAAATCAAGTCCTCTTCTTCTAACATCCGCATAAGATTTGTGTCGACTTTGAGCTGTTTCAAGCCGTTGTTGGATCACTTTAACCTTCTCCATTGCTTGATAAACAAGATCCGGTCCAAACAAGACCGCATCACCTGCTTCAAACCATCCTATTGGCGATCTACACTTTCTTCCATACAATGCTTCATATGGTGCCATTTTGATACTTGAATGATAGCTATTATTGTAGGCAAACTCGATAAGAGGTAGGTGATCATCCCAGTTGCCTTTGAAATCTAATACACATGCTCGTAGCATATCTTCAAGTGTCTGGATGGTACGTTCCGCTTGTCCGTCCGTTTGAGGATAAAAAGCCGTACTTAGATTTACTTATGTCCCCAAACTCCTTTGAAAAGACTACCAGAAATTCGCGGTAAATTGGGCTCCTCGATCGGATATAATGGAAATTGGAACTCCATGTAACCGAACGATCTCCTTAATATACAACTTTGCATACTCTTCCGTTGTATAAGTTGTCTTAACTGGTAAGAAGTGCGCAGATTTGGTAAGCCTATCAATGATCACCCATATGGAATCAAACTTCCGATATGTACGAGGCAAACCCGTGATGAAATCCATATTGATCTTGTCCCACTTCCAGACTGGAAGATCTATACATTGCATGTAACCACCGGGTTTCTGGTGTTCTACTTTGACTCTTTGACAATTCGGACATTCAGCTACAAATTCGGCAATATTCTTCTTCATGTCATTCCACCAATATATTGCTTTCAAATCTTGATACATCTTAGTCGACCCTGGATGGATGGAATACCTTGAACAGTGTGCTTCTGTCATAATTCTCTTTCTTAGCTCAACTACATCAGGTACACATAAACGATTCTGACACTGAAGCACTCCTTCTCGCGTAAGCTCAAATGCCTTTGTCGTGCCACTCTGGACATCCTCCTTAAGCTGCAATAAATTTGGATTTGCATACTGCTTCTCTTTCACTTCAGCTATCAATGAAGATTCCGCTGCATTACTGTCACGACCCGAGCCTAGGCCCTAGCCGTGACGAGCATCCCGAACCATGAAGGCCCGGAACACCCATTCTCTATCTGGTTATCATGCACAACATTCGTAATCATAATAAAATGCGGAATTGAAACTGAGTTCGGAAAACATGGTCAAGTTCTGCAACATTTCTGAATAATACTATCTGACATCAGTCTGTGAAATCTTTACTAAGAACATAAACATCTGTCTGAAAAGAAACTGGGACAAGGCCCCCAGTAGACCAAAAACGTAATAAAAGAGAATTTCTGGCATAATTAGGCCTTCCGAATAATAGAAGGCTCACCATTGTGAGATCAAGTCTGCAAATCCGAGAATATCTACTGAGTAGCTGGACCCCTAGTCTGTGTCTCAGAACCTGGAAGGAGGGGGGGTCAGCACAAAAGTACTGGCACGCGAAGCAATCCAAAAATAGTATAATAGAACATACATATATATATATATATATATAAGTGAAAGAAATTTTTCATCAAGACATCCCGTATAAAACTATTTCTGAAAATACATGGGCACTTTCTGAAAACATGCAACCTGTCTGTTCATTTCAAATCATGATCTGTGTTTTACTTCCGAGTTAGGTGGTATTCCCGTACAAGTCTGATATTCCACGGGCTGTATGGAATCCGCCATTGACTCGGCGGGGAAGCCCCCAACCCAAGTGTGCCGCAAGGGTTGGAGTGTCTGAGTCTGATACGCCACAGGACATTTAAGTCAGCGCATAATAATATACCCGGGTCGGCAAACCACGGTTTTTAGGCAAAGAGTTGTCTGAAACTCCCGCCTTCTTCAGGGAACCACCTAAGCTCTCTTTATGCCCTATTTTAGCCTTTTTTGAACATGTATCATTCTGAAATTTCTAAATTATGAGAGTCTAATAAAAATCTGATTTCTGAACTAGTCTGTGTCTGTTATGGCATTTGTCTGAGTTGGTATCGTCATACCAAGACTTGAAAGTCCTATTTCTGAGCCATAATGTATTAAGCAAGAGCTTTCATTCAAAACATAGTTTAGACCACCAAAACATGTAATTTGCATGAAAGATGTCATGTTCCGAAACTCAAGTCAAATCCATGCAAAACTTTCATCAAACATATGGTGGTCATGTGCATTTTTGGCAAAACCATGCATTCTTTCATTACATGCATATTCAACATTCACAACCCTCTCTTTCGTGTTCAAAACATTGTATATTACGTGAAACATGAAAAATTTTATATTAAGAGAGAGGTTTCATGAAAATCATGCTCTAAATTCATATTTCAGGACAAACGCATATATATATATACATATAACTTTCAAATCACTTTGGGGGAAAGCCAAAAGTCCAAAACAATATCATTAAAGCTTCTAAAACATGAGTATGTACATGAATTCGAAAACCCAATTCTTAAAACATGATTTCTATGCCAATGAGATTTTAGGAAAACCCCGCGTACCTTATTCTCCACGAATTTTTGGTGTCTATCGAAGCCTACGTCAAGAGAATTCCAAATTTGTAATTTGTTTCACGAAGAAGTTTCGGAATGATCGGACCTTCAAGCTTATTTTCTCAAACCCTAGTTGTTCCTTCTCTTAAGTTCCTGAAGGATTAGATTTTGGGGTTTTATAGGAGGCTTCAATGTTGTTAATCGGTCCAAATCCTTTTAGGAGTGGGTAAGGACGATTTTTGGGTTTTGTAAGGACTAACTTGCACTTAAAGTTAGGTCCAAATCCGTTTAGGAGTGGGTAAGGACGATTTTTGGGTGTTTGAGGGATTAAATCCCGTGTTGGTGGTATATATAGGGGTGGAGAATGACCAAAATACCCCTCTGTCCCTCAGTTGACAGTTTGGTAGGCTGGAGTAAATCGATTATAACTTTTTAATCATATATTCAAATTGGATGAAACAAACTGCATTTGAAAGAGGACTCAAAGATCTTTCGTTTGATATATTTTATCTCACACAGTTCATTATATACTAGGATTTATGATAGTTTGAAGTTGACCCTGAAATGCTGAAAAAACTGGGCAATAGGCTATGCGTTTTGCTACTGTTTTGAAATCCAAACGCAGCCTTATGCATTCCGAAAAATTCCAAAACTTATCCGAGATGTACTATGAGATTTCCCGATCGTAACGCAACTTGAAAATCTAAAAATTAAGGTCGGGAAGGTCGAGAAGTTGTATCCCGAAGGTTGCCAGCTAAGAATGAGTCTAAGTCATTTCAACTCTTAGAAAATTTTTCAAGTTTTTAAGTCTAAGGGCACTCTATTAAAGGCTAATCCATGCACGACTTTTACGGGGTGTTACATTATCTCCACCTTGGGATCATTCGTCCTCGAATGATGGGTAGGAACTTGTTGAAGCCTTAAATATATGGAATAACGCGGACACGACATGTCCTCTAATAAAAATACACTGATCTGAAACATGACCATATGGCTGGAACTACTGATATACTGAATTCTTATATCGGACACGCATATCTGATGCATGGAAAACACGACTGAAGCTATTCATAAGCTGAATTCTCATAATAAACATGCATATCTGATGAATGGA
This sequence comes from Capsicum pubescens, assembly GCA_030864215.1. Taxonomy (NCBI): domain Eukaryota; kingdom Viridiplantae; phylum Streptophyta; class Magnoliopsida; order Solanales; family Solanaceae; genus Capsicum; species Capsicum pubescens. Next base: position 295,734,765 of record CM061549.1, read on the forward strand.
TTTGTGACTGAGTTGTTCTCATGAACGCAGGACTAAATACACTGATAAAGTGAACTTTTTCTATTAAACATGCATTTCTAATGCACGCATATCTGACTGGACTAATGTATGAATGTATGACTGATTACGCAATGATAACTGGTGCGGAGCTTGTAATAAGAATCTATGCATGCAGCTGAATGGGGTATCTCCCCCTTGGGACCCTATGTCCCTCTATGAATTCTCAATTCACTAGATACTCGGAAAACTAAGGCGATGCACAGGGCACCTACGAATTGAATCATAACTGAACATTCGGAATCTGAATTTAATGCATGATGCATGAACTGGTCTATACTCGTAACTACTGGTATACTCTATCTTGGACTAGTAGCACGTCTGAGATTTCGAGTAGCATGAATAAGTGCAAAGACGAGAAAACAAGTCATGCGAATCTGACTGCTAAACTGACTTATTGGCCATACAGACTGAATTATACTACACCCTCATACTTAACTGGAGTATTCTCTTCAACACTCTCTCTAAAGAAGTTCTAACAGTAATAGGGAGCCACAAATCTTGGGTATGAATTACACAAGACATCCCACTGAGGAAATCACAACATTGACACTACTCTGCAGTCTGGAATATAGACATATAACTCCTAAATTAGGATAGAATTACCAGACCTTTGGCAATACAACTTCTTACTTTCAGGCTTAGAGCACTTCCCGAATATCCCTTAACTATACTATTCCCTATAAATATCATATTCATTCAACTCAGCTTAAAATTCTCATATGAGCATTGATAATTTTTTTTTTCTACTAATGTCTAAAATAGCTTAATCCTTACACCGCGATCAAGCCTGACTCTAAATCACAAAATACAACATGCTACACCACGCTATTATTCTAAACCATATGATGCCACCCTCTATACCTCTTTTAAAAGTCACATCCTAAGCAAAACATGCCTTACCACTTCAATGACTACTCTGAACTCTTAATATGAAGTCGCTAATGCATATGGCGACCTTCCACTACAATCCCAAAACGTCATTCAAGCCTAATTTATAACCGCATGTTAACTTCAAGGCAAACACCCATAAATACATACTTCACATAGTTTCTAAATTATTATCAATATAACTCCCACGCGCTATCCTAAAAACATACACACACAAACTTTTCCACTAAACATCACATGTATCAAAGATTGGCCCCAAATCTCACTTCATACTTATGGCCTTATCTAAAAAAATGTACTATGATCTTCCATCAACAAGAACATTTACATCATCACCACTATCATTGCATAGGGAGGTCACTAAAAGGTTAAAACATAAGACCCTGAAGCGTGAAAAAGATCTTTATACGGGACTGAGCACACTATAAAGAGTGAGTACATGCGTCATGAGTTGCATGACCTCAACTAGAGTTCATAACATAAGGAATGTGATTCCGACTACTTGAATGAAGTAGAACTCATTATCTTGGAACTGGAAGAGTACGTGACTCTCTATCATATACAGGAATCACGAACTATGATCACGGAACTAAAACGTAAAGCTTGAGTAGGCATTGGGATCACTGAAAAATACTAAGATAGGAATGGGTTGAGTCTCACTCTCACTTTATGACGTTCTCTGTCGTCATGACATCACTACTAGAATCTGAGAACCTGACTTGGTTATTCATTCTATCATCTCCCCCTTAGCTTCAAACCATCATCTTAAGTTGTGGGAGATACCGTATTAGACTTTAAACTTAACTGCACTCTGGGGTATGAAAAACGACAATACACGTAATCAATATAAATTGACCCTAATGACTACATCTGGAAGTGGAAAAACCTACTACAAATACCGCCTTCTGAGACAAACTCTATCATTCTGTAACCCCAATAGTCATCATCTATTACTCGAACACTTACTAACTTCGAATCTTCATGAGCATCCCCCAAAGTTGAAGCGCACACCCTCTAGTACCTCTACTCTTATTTCTATTAGCACAACTTTCAAGGCACTCGCCACACATCAACTCAACGGTACCACTAGTCACACACAACATGTAGTAGCATTAGAATAAATACGGCATACTTCTACATCATACATACACCGTCATACTTCATTATAAAATCAAATAAACTTTGGCACTCGGATAGACTGTTTCAAGCCTATAGATCACTTCCCAATAACTAGTATCATTAGTCAAGAAACCTTCACTTTCCCCTTCATGGCCATCATCTGGTCAAACTTAATATAGTGCTATGCATGATTTACAACCCAACCTTACACGAAATTTTCACTTGAAACCTTAAAATAAACATCACGAAACACTAGTGCACTAGAACTCCATATCCACAATAATCGATCATGACCTAACGGTTTTCCTTATCATAATCCATCAGCATGTACTATTTCAGCACATCAAGCCTACTAATTTAATCCCACAAAACATGCATCATCAAACTCGTGCCACTATTTACCACCACACCATTTCAATTCAAGCCTATAGTTTAGTATCAATCATTTACCACCAATGGAGAATGCAACATAATATAAATATACTAATCCATCATATTGGGATATTCTACCCAAATATCTCAAAAAATCTACTACATACCTTCTCACAAGTAGCACTAGTTTACAACTACCAATGAAAAGAGGGTCAAGGGGTAAAGTCACATAATAGACATGATCGACATTAATCTTATACTATAACCCCATGCAATCTTATCTACTTATACGGCTTCTCACATCACGCTTACTTACCCAAGCATACATTTAGACTACCTTCAAATTCCACAAACAACCATGAGTCTATACTTACAACTTACTGGCTAATATAGCCATTTTCACACTTCAAGCAACCGACAAATCACCCTAACTAACAACTCCTTCTCTACCTTCTACTAAACTAACACACAAGGACGAATCACCTCTTTACCAACTCAATCTCATGAAAACAAATTCAGCTATACATATATTAAACCAACACAAGAACAACAAGTTGCTAGTGAATCGAAATAGGCCTCACACGGCTTCACTAGACTTTGATTTTGTATTTTGAACAAGAAAATCAGATAAATGACAAGTCAACTATGCTAGTGAATCGAAAGAGCCCCACACGGCTTCACTAGACTTTATTTTTTCTTTTCAACAACACCTTGATGACAAGATTACATGAGATAGAAATTTAATACGCAATATCCAATGAACTAAGAATACACATCTTACTCTGTATATATAAAATCGGAGTCAAACACTTCCTCCACGGACTACCATACCATCTACACATTCTACTAGTTACCACATTAGTCTATCACCATAAGGGGGTAAATCATTCTTGAACATCGGTTATTCAACTAAAATATTCATTTACACAAAAGTCACCCTCACTCTGACTTCTAACTTTGTGACTTCACATCACCAACTTCTTGGTCTAATTTCACTACCAATAGGTCATGACAACAACACTTTAACGCATACTACTATTCGGGTGGAAATACAGTTCCAACATTCTACTACACGTCATCCCCCCTTAAGCAAGACATTTGTAACATAAATTTGAAGGGGACTAAATGCAATTAATACCTCAAGCTGAAAAGCACGATTTCATCAGGATCAATGTTTACATCGGAATCAATACACATTGAAGCACTAACGGACTCTTCTCAAGTCCTTGCACAAATTTTAACTCTTATATGGTTCAATCATAAAGGACCATACCATTTAGATTCTAAACTTCTGCACTTGAATCACCTCAATAATGAGACATATCTGAGGACATTAGAGTAAGGAAAGAATGTGCGACACCATAGCACGAATTAGAGTATGAAAGAGGAACATTCTGACTCTATTGCACGAACTAGAACATGAAGAAAAAGAGACATTCCTAAACGCCTAGTAGCCTCCTACTTATAAGTGTGGCAAGCTACAAACCCATAAATAAGAATCTACCCGATGCGATTTCGCAGACACCCTGGGACCATGAACCGTGCTCTGATACCAAGTTTGTCACGACCCGAGCCTAGGCCCTAGCCGTGACGAGCATCCCGAATCATGAAGGCTCGGAACACCCATTCTCTATCTGGTTATCATGCACAACATTCGTAATCATAATAAAATGCGGAATTGAAACTGAGTACGGAAAACATGGTCAAGTTCTGCAACATTTCTGAATAATACTATCTGACATTAGTCTGCGAAATCTCTACTAAGAACATAAACATCTGTCTGAAAAGAAACTGGGACAAGGCCCCCAGTAGACCAAAAACGTAATAAAAGAGAATTGCTGACATAATTAGGCCTTCCGAATAATAGAAGGCTCACCATTGTGAGATCAAGTCTGCAAATCCGAGAATATCTACTGAGTAGCTGGACCCCTAGTCTGTGTCTCAGAACCTGGAAGGAAGGGGGGGGGGGTCAGCACAAAAGTACTGGCACGCGAAGCAATCCAAAAATAGTATAATAGAACATACATATATATATATATATATATATATATATATATATATATATAAGTGAAAGAAATTTTTCATCAAGACATCCCGTATAAAACTGTTTCTGAAAAATACATGGGCACTTTCTGAAAACATGCAACCTGTCTGTTCATTTCAAATCATGATCTGTGTTTTACTTCCGAGTTAGGTGGTATTCCCGTACAAGTCTGATATTCCACGGGCTGTATGGAATCCGCCATTGACTCGGCGGGGAAGCCCCCAACCCAAGTGTGCCGCAAGGGTTGGAGTGTCTGAGTCTGATACGCCACAGGACATTTAAGTCAGCGCATAATAATATACCCAGGTCGGCAAACCACGGTTTTTAGGCAAAGAGTTGTCTGAAACTCCCGCCTTCTTCAGGGAACCACCTAAGCTCTCTTTATGCCCTATTTTAGCCTTTTCTGAACATGTATCATTCTGAAATTTCTAAATCATGAGAGTCTGATAAAAATCTGATTTCTGAACTAGTCTGTGTCTGTTATGGCATTTGTCTGAGTTGGTATCGTCGTACCAAGACTTGAAAGTCCTATTTCTGAGCCATAATGTATTAAGCAAGAGCTTTCATTCAAAACATAGTTTAGACCACCAAAACATGTAATTTGCATTAAAGATGTCATGTTCCGAAACTCAAGTCAAATCCATGCAAAACTTTCATCAAACATATGGTGGTCATGTGCATTTTTGGCAAAACCATGCATTTTTTCATTAGATGCATATTCAACATTCACAACCCTCTCTTTCGTGTTCAAAACATTGTATATTATGTGAAACATGAAAAAATTTACATTAAGTGAGAGGTTTCATGAAAATCATGCTCTAAATTCATATTTCAGGACAAACGCATATATATATATACATATAACTTTCAAATCACTTTGGGGGAAAGCCAAAAGGCCAAAACAATATCATTAAAGCTTCTAAAACATGAGTATGTACATGAATTCGAAAACCCAATTCTTAAAACATGATTTCTATGCCCATGAGATTTTAGGAAAACTCCGCGTACCTTATTCTCCACGAATTTTTGGTGTCTATCGAAGCCTACGTCAAGAGAATTCCAAATTTGTAATTTGTTTCACGAAGAAGTTTCGGAATGATCGGACCTTCAAGCTTATTTTTCTCAAACCCTAGTTGTTCCTTCTCTTAAGTTCCTGAAGGATTAGATTTTGGGGTTTTATAGGAGGCTTCAATGTTATTAATAGGTCCAAATCCTTTTAGGAGTGGGTAAGGACGATTTTTGGGTTTTGTAAGGACTAACTTGCACTTAAAGTTAGGTCCAAATCCGTTTAGGAGTGGGTAAGGACGATTTTTGGGTGTTTGAGGGATTAAATCCCGTGTTGGTGGTATATATAGGGGTGGAGAATGACCAAAATACCCCTCTGTCCCTCAGTTGACAGTTTGGTAGGCTGGAGTAAATCGATTATAACTTTTTAATCATATATTCAAATTGGATGAAACAAACTGAATTTGAAAGAGGACTCAAAGATATTTCGTTTGATATGTTATAGCTCACACAGTTCATTATATACAGGGAGTTATGATCGTTTGAAGTTGACCCTGAAATGCTGAAAAAACTGGGCAATAGGCTATGCGTTTTGCTACTGTTTTGAAATCCAAACACAGCCTTATGCATTCCGAAAAATTCCAAAACTTATCCGAGATGTACTATGAGATTTCCCGATCGTAACGCAACTTGAAAATCTAAAAATGAAGGTCGGGAAGGTCGAGAAGTTGAATCCCGAAGGTTGCCAGCTAAGAATGAGTCTAAGTCATTTCAACTCTTAGAAAAAATTTCAAGTTTTTAAGTGTAAGGGCACTCTATTAAAGGCTAATCCATGCACGACTTTTACGGGGTGTTACAATTATGTAAAATAACCTCTTCATCTGGAGTTTTGAGAAGTCGAACTCCCAAATTAGCTAGTTGGTGAAGATCCTTAATCATCCCCTGCTTTTCTATAGATACCATTTTAGACTTACGACTCAGTGCATCCGCTACCACATTCGCTTTCCCTGGATGGTACAAGATATCAACATCGTAATCTTTCAACATTTCAAGCCATCTCCGCTGCCTCATGTTTAGATCTTTCTGACTGAAGATATATTGCAGGCTCTTATGATCGGTATATATGTCAACATGAACCCCATATAAGTAGTGGCGCCATATCTTCAAAGCAAATACAACTTCAGTTAGCTCAAGATCATGTGTGGGATAATTCCTCTCATGTGGTCGCAACTGTCTAGAGCCATAGGCTATTACTCTACCATGTTGCATTAATACGCATCCTAAGCCAATTCTCGAAGCATCACAGTACACTGCATACCCTTCTGTGCCTTCAGGAAGTACCAATACCGGTGTAGAAGTCAACTTGCTCTTCAGATCTTGGAAACTCATTTCACAGGCATCATTCCATTGAAACTTGGAGGCTTTATGCGTCAACTTAGTCAAGGGTGCAGAAATAGAAGAAAAACCTTCAACAAACCTTCTATAATAACCTGCCAACCCGAGGAAACTACGAATCTCCGTAGGCGTCGTGGGTCTTGGCCAATTCTTCACAGCCTCAATCTTCTGAGTGTCAACTTTTATGCCTTCACTGGATACAATATGGCCCAAAAATGCCACTGACTTGAGCCAAAACTCACATTTAGAAAACTTCGCATACAGCTTACGATCACGAAGAATCTGCAATGCCTGCCTTAAGTGATTAACATGGTCCTCTTCTGATCTAGAGTAGACCAGAATATCATCTATGAAAACTATCACGAACACATCTAGAAACGGCTTAAACAACCCATTCATCAGATCCATAAAAACTGCGGGTGCATTTGTCAGCCCGAATGACATAACCAGGAATTCATAATGACCATACCGTGTTCGGAAAGCTGTCTTGGGTATATCTTTATCCTTGACTCTCACTTGATGATAGCCTGATCTTAAGTCAATCTTGGAAAAACACTGGGCACCCTGCAACTGGTCAAACAAATCATCAATTCGGGGAAGAGGGTATTTATTCTTGATAGTCACCTTATTCAATTGTCGATAGTCAATACACATCCTCAGCGAACCATCTTTCTTACGCACAAACAATACTGGTGCTCCCCAAGGGGACATACTAGGCCTGATGAATCCCTTCCCTAGCAAGTCTTTCAGTTGCTTTTTCAATTCTCGCAACTCTGCTGGTTCCATTCTATAAGGAGGAATTGAGATTGGCTGTGTGTCTGGCAACATATCAATACCAAACTCCACTTCTCGTTCAGGAGGTAAACCTGGTAGTTCTTCAGGAAATACATCAGGAAATTCATTCACAATCGGAACGGTCTGAAAAGTTGGCGGCTCTGCCTCTGTATCCCTTACTCTAACCAAATGGTATATGTACCCATTGAAAATCGTTTTTCTTGCCTTAAAGTAAGAAATAAATCTACCTCTCGGCGCGCCAACATTACCCTTCCATTCAAGGACTGCCTCATTTGGGAAATGGAAATACACCTTCTTAGAACGACAATCTACTGTAGCATAACAAGACGCTAACCAATCCATGCCCATAATAACATCAAAATCTACCATTTCTAACTCAACAAGATCGGCCATCGTATCACGACCACAAATATTCACAACACAATTTCGATAAACATTCCTAGCTATAAGAGATTCCCCCACTGGCGTTGATACTTTAAATGGCTTGGCTAATAATTCGGGTGTTCTCCCGAACCTTCCCGCAACCAAAGGAGTTGCATACGATAATGTAGAACCAGGATCAATTAAGGCATACACATCAAATGCAAAGATGGACAACGTACCTGTAACCACGTCTGGAGAAGCCTCTAAATTCTGCCGATCTGCTAGAGCATACACACGGTTCTGAGCTCCGCTAGAACTAGCTTCTCCTCTATCACCTCTACCGTGACCCATAGGTTGTGCACCCCTACTCAAATGAGGCACCGATGATGACGCAACAACTGATCCGGTAGGTCGTGTTATACCACATGTGGTCCTGCGTGGGCAATCTCTAGCCATATGCCCCGGCCTACCGCACCAAAAGCAATTGTTCGTTCCAAGCCGACATTCGCCAAAGTGAAATCTTCTACATATGGGGCACGGGTGTCGTGGAGGTCTCAATTGACTTATACTCCCTTGCCCTTGATACCCCACTGTTCGCGAACTCTGATTTTCACTGTTTTACCCGAACTGATTACCTCTGAACCTTTGAAATTACGGTGGAGCACTAATTGCAGGATAAGAAGATAACGGGCTAGGCAATCTATGAGAGAACGAAGGACTAAAACCTCCCTGAGATGCCATAAACTTCCCTATAGCTCTGGCCCGCTTAGAATATCCTTTTTCTGATTCCTGGGTTCTTCTTCTTTGCCTCTGATCTTCCATCTTCTGTGCGAAAGCTTGTATCCTCGCTATATCCATTTCCTTGTTCAAAGTAGCGATGGTACAATCTCTAACCAAGTATAGTTCCAATCTATCCACATAGTGATGAACTCTGTTATCCATAGTAGCTACCACATTAGAAGCATATCGAGACAAGGAGTTAAATCGAAGACTATACTCCCTTACACTCATATTACCCTGACGAAGATTTAAGAATTGATCTGCACGGGCCTGACGAGTCTCAAATGGAATATAATGATCAATAAATGCATCTTTGAACTCTCCCCACGTAGTTGGAGGTGCATCAATACCCCTAGATCGTTTCCAATCCTCGTACCACAATATAGCCTTTCCTTTCAGTCTATATGCTGCTAACTCAACCATCTCTTTACCGGATATGTGCATAACATCTAGAGCCCTTTGGGTTTGATCGACAAAGTCCTGCGGGTCTTCGTTAATATCTGATCCGGTAAAAGTAGGAGGATCCAGTTTCAGAAAATCCTGTGTCCGAAGGCTAGTTGCTCTATCCATACCTCTAGAACCCGTGGTAGGAATAGCTTGCCCTTGAACTTGACCGTCAACTATACACGTCAGAAGTTGTACTGCATCCCTCAAATCTCGATCAACAGCATTAATAGATGGCCCTTCCGGAGGAGAAGAAGCTCCTGATATATGCTCATCTTGAGACTCACTTTGTTCAGCTTGTCCCGGTGGTGACTTACTAGTACCTTCTCCGGCCACTACATCCACTCGCTTCCACTTATTCTTTCTCCTTGTAACCGGCATCGTTACTATAATAAATAAATAAAACAATTGGATTAAGCGATCGATTATGACTTTATCTCTAATATGGGCTCTATTGCACGATCTAAGAAATGGAGAGTGGAAACAATCCCTAAATGTCCAATAGCCTCCTGTTTATAGATGTGGTGCACAACACACCGATAAACGAGATTCTACGTAGACACGGCTTTGTAGACTCACTAGGACGAACTTCTCTGATACCACTTCTGTCATACCCCAAATCCCATTGGAGCGGAATGGCACCCGTAGCCGAGGAGGCCCGGGAGACCCGTTCATAACCTATACTTTCATATTTACATTACTTATGAAAATAAGAAATTTGGACAGCACTTCGTTGTAAATAGAAGAAAACAGTACCTGTATCAGCCCAGCAGACACACATAAATATATATATGAACTGTAACTGGCCGTCAAATCCATCACGTCTATCAACCAAACACTCCTATGGCTGTACAATATGTCTACAAAAGCCTCTACATAGATACACAACTGAGTTAGGGTTGGGACAAACTCCCTCCCACAGAAGACTTTTATACAAATACCAAAAATACATATAGAAACGACTTGGGATGCCCCGAAACAACTGGAGCTCACCACTAACAACAGAATGTCCTGGCTCTTACTGCGGAGGTGTACGACCTGAAGTACCTGTTCCTGCAGGCATGAATACAGGTCCCCCGTGAGGGACGTCAGTACGGAAATATGTACTGAGTATGTAAGGCAGTGAGTATCAAGATGAGATACAAAAGATCAACAGAACCCAGATATTAGTGAATAAACAGTATGAGTAGACCACACTTAAAAGAGCTGATGGGATACCTGCACATTACTTTCATATCATTACTTCCCGTAATCCTTATCAATACATAACATATGTCATACAATGGCCAACTGATCAGTGGTACTAATACAATACATCATATCATCAATTTAAAATACAGACATTCCATTTCTTAATTCAATTAATCTTTGAGATTGGTTACTTTGTGGTCACACCTTATGGAACTTGAAACCATGATACCTCAATAGAAAAAACATGTGAATAGGTAATCAATATCATGAAAATGAAGTAGAGAATCATGGATACCTCATTAAACCATTTCGGAGTCAACAATAGTATATGGACATTTTTTTTGACTAGCCGGACATCTTAAAAGTGAAAAGAAGTTCAATTGGTAGTGTCGAAGATTATATGATGTTATTATGTGTCATGTGTCGTAGGACAATGTTGGAAGCTTACTTGAGAGTGCCATGGGTCATTATTCATGCCAAAGATTAGATAGAGTATGTCTTACATACCTTGATATAACCACTTCAATACAAGTCCAACTTGACTTCCCGTACTCTTCGAACACTTATCTACAATAAGTCATTTGTGGCAAACTAGTATTAGCAACCAAACCTTACCATTTAGGTATTAACTTCACCAAATAATGTCTAGGAAGTAATCCTTTAACTCATCAATAAGAGTGCTACATACATCCTCTTATACTCTTATTACATCCACATATCATGCATTTTCATGAAATATCCCTCAACATCACTCTTAGCCTTTATTTCCCCTCTTAATCACCATCCAATACCAACATGATCACTAGGCATACATAACCACTAATATAATGATATATCACCACAATTCATCCTCCATAATCCAATACATCAACTTCCATAATTTACTACTAACAATTTATACAAAACAATTCATAACTATGCTTCTGGTTATCTTCCAACATCAAGACAATACTCATAATCCTTTATCAATACTTATTCATGGATAAGAATCAAGAATAAACAATATTCATACCTTAACAATGAACTCTTGTATTTTGAATCCTCCTTACATAACCATGGGGTGCTTCTCGAAGCTTTCGAGATGGTGAACACAACTACGGAACCAATTCGAATTTTCTACGGTTGAATCACAAAATATTTGAAGTTGAAATTAGGCTAGGGTTTCACCTTCTCTTAATAATTGGATGATATCTGATATATATGAGGCTAAGTGTAGGTTTATAAAGACCAATTTTCGTCCAAGAGGTAATAGAAAATGACCATTTTGCCCTAAAAATTTAAATAAATCCGAATCTGTCCCCAGTGGACAGTTTTGACAGGCTGAAATAAATCGATCATAACTCTTTGCTCCAGTATCAGATTTGGGTGAAACCAATTGCATTGGAAAGATAACTCAAAGGGATGTCATTTTAATATAAAGTATACCACCCAGTTCTTCCTGTACAAGGAGTTATGGTCGTTTAAAGTTGACCCAAAAATCTGTCCCACAATTCTGTTTTTTTTTTGATATGCTGTAGTAAAACGGGTATAGCTCCTTACTCAGACATTGGATTTGGATGAAACCAATTTCATCGGAAAGAAGACTCTCGGAGATTTTCGTCGATATATAGCAGCTCACACAGTTATTTTTGTACAAGGAGTCATGATCGTCTAATGTTGATCCAAAAAAATAATTGCCTAGCTGCAGTAATTTTCCTGCAGATTTACTGTTCACAGGCTTCCCGGCCACCGTTTTGAAATTTCGAATGCGCTCGCTTATATGAAATACTCCTCTGTTTTGGGCAAACTTTATATCGTTGGAAAGCTTATTCCAATACCTACACATACAACTATTGACGGGATACTTCTGAACACCATAAACTTAATTTAACCCATACGCAAGCCTTTAGGACTCCATATAATCGCGATAAGTGTACTAAAAAAATTTACGGGGTGTTACAGATATCTTCACAAACTAGAGAAGTATGATGCCACAAACACTTGCTCCACCATTCAATAGGAAAATCAGGTAATGTGTCATATCACTCATATCATATGTTAAAAATAAATTAAGAAATAATACTTCAAATTTGATCAAGAAGTAGGTCAATATTGTTAGACCCTTAAGCTAGGTGCTTCGCTCGCTTAGGCAATGGTTAAGAGCAAGCATCAACATGTTAAGGAATGAGCTCAATGCGTATGGGCGCTACTTTGGAGAGAGAGGCACTGAACAATAAATAACCAGCAAAGAGATATATTAACTGCTGAGAAACATATGAATCTGCTACTTATAAACAAAAGGAATTAAAAAATGTAACAGAAGAAAACTAGCTTATTGACTAAGATACACAACTCTTGGAGAAAAGATAGAAGCACAAACCAAGAGTGTCCGTCCTTGATCATTATCATTGGTAGGTATAGAATTTACATCTATCGTCTTGATCACTTCATCCATCTCTTCAAGTTTGGGGGGCCATCAGAATACTGTAATAAACACCCCAAGTAAGTGTTATGAATATATTATCATTATTTTAATTCGAAAACTCAATGCAAAGTAACATGGAAACACCTATTGCGTCCACCAAGATGTCCAACATGATCCAAGCCAAGATAATGAAGAATCTGAAACAGTGCAAGATCGTGTTAAATCAAGTAGTGGAAAACAAAACAGTAACTCCACAGAAAGAACCAGACCATCAGTAACATGTTCATGGACCTCACAAGATGCCCTTTTTAGAATATAACTGACCAAGCGTAAGCCATATTCAGAAGGAAAATAATTTAGACGTTTTGACAGAGAGAGGGACCACTTGCAGCCATTTTGAAACGACAATCCCAAACACAACATGCAAGATAGACATTCTGTAAAATTAATTATAAAAGATCTAATACTAGAACATCTAGATGTATCTGCTAGTTCAATAATGATCTCCACGTATTTAGGAAATAATGAAGTTATTCAATAAGTTTACTAGTGTTAGTTGGGATTTGAAATACCAACAGGGCATGCTAACGGAATTGCCAATTAGAATGCAATATATCTGTTCAATGAATGGATGACTATACATGTATGACCATAGAAAATAAGACTAAGGAATCAGGTTGTAAATTTGCACTCTCAAAGCAGCAGATTCTGGAAACAATCTTATATGAAGACCATCTCAATATATATATACATACACACACACACACTCAATATGGAAAACTGTTTACTTCAGCATCTGATTAGTGGTAAAAATAGTGACTATCAGTACCGACAAAAGAACTAAGTCCTCACTAAACCAAGCAAAGCACAAACAATGTTTTAGAAACTGCAGCAAACCTAAGTGGCAAGGCCTTAGCTCTTAAGTCAAAAGCAAAACATGTAATGAAGAGCACTTCGCGTGCATAGAAAGTTGCCACTTCACAAAACCTTTAACTCTTTTAAGACTGACAAAATGAAGCAAGCTCAACAAAATGTGTTCCATTCACTCACTTCTATCTAACTTTCTATATCAAAAGCAAAGCCGTTGGGAAGAGAAAAACTCTTCCTCTACTTGCGGCAATAGATCTGGATCTTTTCCTTCCAATGCTAACCAAAAATTAGATTACCTCGGTTCATTAAATCAACTTCCCATATAAGCTAATACTTAATTTGCTATCGATAGGCATTTCTGCATCATACGTCAAAGTAAATTAACCTTGATGAATTACACACATCAATAATGATGAGATGACAATAAAACCTAGACAAAAGTACACAATTACAATGATGATGATTTCTCAGGCTGAGTTGGGATTAAGTATACTAATTACTGCTACATTGTAAGACAGAAAGCCAGCAGTTGCTGCTCTTCGTCTGGTTGCTTCCACTGGGTATGCTCCTTTAGTTCTATCATTTTGAGCAACTTCGGTTCTCTTTCTTTTCTCTCAATTGATTTTACATGCTAATGTTTTTCCTGTCTGCAGTCATATTACATGTCATATTCAGTATAAGGACTAAGCCCATATATCCTAGATATTTGCTTGCTATTTTTTCTTGAAATCTGTGATGAAGCGTTGCTTGTTAGTGCCCTCTACCTATTTCTCGATTCTAATATTTGCCTATCTGTGGAGCAGGTAAGTAAACGCAGTTCGCAGAAGAGAAAGCTGAACACAGTATTTTTACGTGGAAAACACCCGGCTCAAGAAAGGTGTAAAAAACCATGACCTGTACCTCTAGAGGATTTAATCTCAACTTCACTAAAAACTCTTGAGCCTAAACAATTAAACAATTACAAGTCTTCTTGTAACTTAGGAATTAAAATTTCTAATTCCTATCACTACGAAAACACCAATCTCACCCAAGATAAGTGTTCCCAAATCTTCGAATTCCCCAAATTGAAGACAAATACTTCTATCCCAGTTTATAGATCACTGAGTACAAGAACTATGACTCGTTACAATTAATAGAACCAACCTATTACAACTGATCTACGACTTAAGACGTATAGATTAGGTTCTTCTTCTTCAACTGGACGAACTTGATTGCTTGATTGTTGACTATCTCTTTTATGCGCAAACTACTTTGATCTTTTTCCTTGTATTTATAGCAACCCTAATTGAAACCTTTAGTTGATCTCCTTTCCTTACTTGAATTGGATTGCCTTTTCCGTCTTTTAATTTCTACCGTCTTTCCTTGTTTCCTAGTTTGAATTGGACTGCCTTGATGTCCTTCCTATCTTGACTTGGATTGCCTTCACTCTTTTGGATTTGAACTTGTTTCTTCTTTATCAACTTGACTTGTAAATAGCTTTGCTCCAACATCCTGTCCGCCTTGTAGGATATTCATGCTAATCAATCGATAGTAGTACATTCACTTGTGTGGAACATGTTGCATAGAACATGTTGTGGAATCAGTTTCATTCACTGTGTTCATCATCAAAACTTCAACTGGTTTTCCTAACAAATTCCCCTTTTTTTATGATGGTAAATTCAACACTTCAGCATCCCTTCAATCCTGACATACTCAGTAAAGAACTATGACTAGAAGATCACAGAATGAAACATGGTTAGTCATTGAGTTATAAGTGTTGCATAGTCTATTTTTCCCCCTTTTGACATCATCGAAAAGCTGATTCAACAAGTGAAAAACCGTTTAATAATTCATAGCCTTTGAGGCAATCACTAAGACAATCAAAATTCAGAGTAATAGAACATGAATACACCATTTCATTCATGATATGACTTATATCAACCAGCAGTACCCTATTAGAAAACAAGTTATTTAAGGAAAGGAACAAAAAGTTGGTCTTGGATATCAGAAACAAGAGATAAAGGGGTGAAGAGGAGGGAATTAGAGAGGTGAGTTTCCTAATCACATCAGCATTTTCAGCTCTTTTTCTTTCCAGTAGTGAGGTTAGGGAAGCAATTTGAGCTTGAAGAACCCCTTTTTCCTCTTCATAAGTGGCTTATGCTGCCTCCAATGTAGCTTGTGCAGCTTCAACCTCACCCTATTTATTAGCTAGTGCATTCCGTAGTTTCTGCATAGGATTATCCCATTCCTCAGGGAACCAGGTAGCATCACGTGATTCACACTTCCTATGATATCTTTCACAGTTTGTGAAGACCATACTTGAACAGGTACCCAAAACTCCTCAAGGATAGGGGTAATCCAAAATTCATAAGAAAGTGCATGCCCATTTTTCTCCTTGATGAGCACCCTTTGCATGTGCTTCAGAATAAGTCTAGGTAAATCAATTCTTACTTTAGTAACTAACAGTTCCATGAGAGAGAGATATAAAAAACTAGCCATGTTCCTTCTCTCCTTCCTAGGAATGATCATCTTGTGTACTACATCAAAATAGAGCTGATGGAGGGGGGACATTTCTCTCTTAAAAACCCTTCGATGATGAATCAGATGAGGATTCCCAGAAAACTTACAAATTTCAAGAGCAGAAGTAAGGTTGTCCAAGGGTGGCCAAATGCTCTTGATATAGTGACCCCAACCCCCAGAAGGAATATGTAGAATCCTAGCAATATCAACAATGTAAAGGTTCACAGTAACCTTTCTCACAGTAGTAGAAAACAACTCACCTATGCCCATCCCATTTGTATAGAACTCATAGAATTCAGGTTTTCCAAATTTCCTCTGAAGATCTCCTTGAAGAAACAAAAGAGACCATCCTTGAAACTCCAATTTTCTCATAAAAGTTTGTATGTCAGATCCTTCAAACCCACTGATAACTCTCCCTCTAGCTAATTGGCATTTTTGGAAGTGATGATTATGAGCTTCAGGAGTATGTTGATGAGAAGATGGTATAAGACCCTCATAGTCAGAGTCCAACTCAGCAGTGGTTTATGGATGGTACTCAGAGTCAGAAGAATCAGAGGAAATAGGTTTCCTGACATGTTTCTTTGATATGGAAGAGGCCTTAAAAGGTGAAGCTTTTGAAGATGTGGGAGCCTTGACCTTTGGAATGGAATTAGAGGTGGATTTCTTGGGTGCAGATTTTGGAGAGGTTTTGTGAGATGGAAAAACTTTGGTAGTTTTAGCCATGATAGTCTTATTCTTTTTTACTGGGCGAAGAAGAATATCAGGGGATGATGCACGAGGAGGTGAGGGATTAGAAATGGTTACCTATTTCTTTTTGCTTTCTTGAAGTGCTTCAGTCAAGGAAGTAACTTCACGCTTCTTCTTTCCTCTAGTGTGAGGAGTTCGAAGTGTAGAGATAGTTGGAGAGGGTTTCCAAGGAACTGTGTTATCAATAGAAATAGATGTGGGTTTTCTCTATGGTTGAGATCTGGATTTCCTGGGAATCAAGTCTGCTATGGGAAGGTCATCTCTGTCACTAGAGTTTTCATCAATTTCAACAATATTGAGTAGGATGGGTGGAGGAAGGAGAAGGGGTTTGGTGAAGATTGAAGAAGGTGAAGGAATTTTGGAGATGACGGAATGCAGCAAAGTTGGTCAACTCGTGGGAGATTTTTGGAGGGATGATGGAAGGTAAAGTGATGTTTAGGTGAAGGATAATGGATTTTATGAGGTTTTTGGTAGGGTTTCTGGATTATGAAGATGAAGAGGATGAAGGAGAGGCCATAATGGAACAAGATATTTTTCTTGATTTTGAGAATGGAGTTAAGATAGAGTTAGAAGGATTATTTAAAGGAAAACTTTTAGAGAAAGTTGAAGAGGCAGTGAACTGTATATGGCAAAGGAGTAATGATTGAGAAATCTGAACTGATGGAAAAGGAAAGAGCAGCTTTTAAAATGGAGAAGATCCCTTGATTTTTGGTGGTTTAAATGGAACTGAAGGGACCATGTAAATAACTTGTTTCTTATTAAGGTACTGGAAGATAACTTTAGTCATACCTGAAAGAATTGGTTACAATTGGCTCAGTGTTCCAGCTTTTCTGCAAAATCAACATAATCATGAGTCAACATATTCTAAATTTTGGACTTAGGATACACTTTTTAATGTGTGAGACTGAATTAATCAACATTCACTTATAAAAGAACCTATTCTAATCAAAGCATTGAGGGAGACTTATGCAAGTTTAATCATCCCCAAAGCTAACCTATTTTTTTCAAAATGTTCTCTACTCATTGTCTTAGTGAAGATGTCAGCAATTTGCTTCTCAGTAGAACAAAACATGATTGATATAAGACCTTTTTCAACCTTATCTCTAAGAAAGTGATGTCTAAGATCAATATGTTTAGTTCTTTTTTGTTGAACAGGATTTTTGGCTATGTTTATGGCACTTGTGTTATCACAAAAAATTGGGACACACCCTACATCAATACCAAAGTCCTTAAGTTGTTGCTTAATCTATAGCAATTGAGCACAACAAGAGCCGGCAGCAACATAATCAGCTTCAGCAGTTGACAAAGCTACTGATTTTGCTTCTTAGTGGACCATGTAGTCAAACATGATCCAAGAAAGTGTGCCATGCCAATAGTGTTTTTCCTGTCCACCAAGTAACCTGCATAATCAGCATCTAAGTATCCCACCAAATTAAAGTTGCTACCTTTAGGGTACCACAATCCAAGATCAGTGGTTCCTTTCAGGTATCTGAGAATTCTTTTCACAGATTTTAAATGGGATTCTTTTGTTTTTTCTTGGAATCTAGCACACAATCCTACACTAAACACAATATCAGGCCTGCTTGCTGTGAGATATAATAATGAACAATTTTTGCTCAACATGTGATCCTGCTTCATCCAAGTCTAATTTTATGGCAGTGGCAATTGGAGTGCTGATCTCTTTTGCTTCCTCCATGGAGAACCTTTTAAGAAGATCTTTCGCATACTTTTGTTGGTGAATCATCGTCCCAGAAGCTGATTGCTTTATTTGCAAGACTAAGAAATAATTCAGCTCCCCCATCATGCTCATCTCAAATTCACTACTCATGAGTTTGGAAAATTCATGGGTCATACTTATATTTGTTGAGCCAAAAATAATATCATCCATATATATCTGCACAATTAACAAGTCCTTCCCATTTGATTTCTAGAAAAGAGTATTGTCAATTTTACCTCTAGTATGACCATGTTCTAACAGGAATTTTGACAACCTTTCATACCAAGATCTTGGAGCTTGTTTCAATATATACAAGGCTTTGTCCAATCTGTATAGCTTCAAGTCTAGCTACAAGTACAAAAGTCTCATCGAAGTCAATTCCTTCTTCTTGATTGTATCCCTGGACCACCAATCTTGCCTTGTTTCTTATGACTGTTCCATGCTCATCAACTTTGTTTTTGTAGACCCACTTAGTCCCAATTACTGATCTGTCTTTTGGAAGAGGAACTAAGTGTCAGACTTTGCTTCTCTCAAATTGATTCAACTCTTCCTGCATGGCTATGATCCAGTCAGCATCAAACAATGCTTCAGTTACCTTCTTTGGTTCAATTTTTGATAGAAATTCTTGAAGGCACACATATTTCTCAATCCAGAGCTTATGGTAATACCAGATGTAATATCAGTAAGTACATTCTCAATAGGATGCGATCCTTGATACTTGTATCCTTTTGGAATCAACCCTAGTGAGCTTCCAGGACTACTATTGATGTTCTGAGTGGAGCTATTTTGAGGCTCAGTTCCCCCTGTCACTGTGACTTCATCTTCAGTTCCCCCTATCAGGGTGTCTCCATGTTTGATAGCTCTAGTGGATGAACCATGTGACATTACATGTTCCTCAGTGTCACTTCCTTCCTGTAGGTTAGTCTTAACACAGGATTCATTACAGATTACATACTTGCTTTCTTTAACACAATTAGTTCATTTGTTTACAACCCTATAAGCTTTACTATTAAGTGAGTATCCTAGAAAGATTCCCTCATCACTTTTAGAATCAAATTTTCCCAAATTATCCTTTCCATTATTGTGAATAAAACATTTACAACCAAAAGTTCTAAAGTGAGAAATATTTGGCTTTCTTTATCTTAATAATTCATAGGGAGTCTTATCTAACATAGTCCTGATCATGCATCTATTTATGATGTATGCAACAGTACTCATTGCCTTAGCCCATAGGTTTTGAGCAATGTTAGCTGCAAGCATCATTGTTCTAGCCATGTCTTCCAAGGTTCTATTTTTCCTTACCACCACTCTATTTTGTTGTGGAGTTCTAGGAGCTGAGAATTTATGATCTACACCATTAGCTGAACAAAACTCTAAGAACTTTAATTCTCAAATTTTGTACCATGGTCAGACCTTATGGAAACTAAAGAAGAGCCCAGTTTCTTTTTTTAATTTTCTTAATTAAGATTTCAAAAGCACCAAAGGAATCTTCCTTAGAGGCTAGAAACAATTTCCATGTGAATCTAGAATAATCATCAATAATAACAAAAACATACCTTTTTCCTTCTCTTCTTTGAACTCTCATGGGTCCACATAAGTCCATATGCACCAAGTCAAAACACTTGGTAGTGCTAACATGGTTCTTTGACTTAAATGAAGATCTTACCTACTTCCCCCTTACACATGCACTGCATAACTTTTCCCTTTTAAACTTAGTTTTGGGTAATCCCAATACCATGTCTTTAGAATAAAGTATGTTTAATTGTTTTAGACTTGCATGACCAAGTCTTCTGTGCTAAAAGAGGGGATCATTTTCTACAGCACTTAGAAAGGTCATCTCAGATCCTGGTAATGCCATAATATCGGCTTTGTATATATTTCTGTATCTCTTTGCAGTGAGCACCATTTTTTTGGTGCCCATCCTTTTGACATTGACCCCTGCAGCAGTAAAAATAACTTTATTACCTTTGTCACACAACTGTGAAATACTCAGCAGGTTGTGCTTTAGTCCCTCAACAAGATTCAGATGAGCCAATCTTTCCTACCAGTAATGATTCCCTTTTTTCCATCACCAAACGAAACTCCTCCTCCATCTATTTGGAGAGTGAAAGGAACTTTTTCTTATCACCACTCATGTGTCTTGAGAAAGCACAATCTAAGTACCAATGCTTTTTGCTTTCTTTCACTTTCTCCTGCAAAAGAAATCAATGGTTAGACTTAGGAACCCAGACTAACTTAGGTCCTGTTTTATGAGTGAAAAGATGAATCAAATTTCTTTTAGTCTATACGAGAAACATGCAGCTCAACCTGTTTCTCTGAACAGAACTGGAATTATTCCTTTTGGTCTGAGAAACTCTCCACGCCAGGTTTTAACTATTGGATATTCTTTTTGCAGCTATTGGGCATTCAGTAGTGGGATGTCCAAGGTTACCACAAATATAGCACAAATCTTGGGTTACATCAAAATTTTTGTGGAATCCCAATTCAGCTGTTTTATTGTACTTTCTTTCACCCAACTTATGAACATTTCTTGAGGAATTTGTCCACCTATTTGCCCTTTCAAGATCATGTTTTAGTTTTGAAACTTCTTGATTCAGCTTGTTCATTTTTTCAGTTAAATCCTAGCATTCTTGTTTGTATCTAATTACCTCAAGTTCAAAATTTTCTTGATCTTTACTCATGGGTCTTTTTCCATTATTAGTTAAAGTTAGTTTGAGGACTTCAGATTTAAGACCATTGTTTGAAATTTCTAGTTTTGTAATCTGGTTCTTAAGTGAGCTATTTTCTTTGACAACAGTTCCTGTGTAAGCCTTCAAATCAATGAGATCAAATTTTAGGCTTGCAAAACTGTTGAACAATTCATCCCTATCAGCGGTTAATTCTTGGAAATCATCAATCAGGGCACTCATTAGAGAAACAAGTTTTGATTTTGAAAACAGTTGCAGTTTTTCTTTAAGATCAAGTATACTTACCTTAGAATCATTTTCTTCTTCATCTAAGTCTGAATCTCCAAAAGCCATAAATGCAGTTTCGTCAACTTCATCTTCATCTGAATCCGATCCCCAAGCTGCTATCATTGCATGTTGTTCTTTCCTTTTTGCCTTTTCTTTTGATTCTTTCTCTGCCCTTTCCTTCTTCCATTCTATTTCCCAGACTGGACAGTCTCTGATCTGATGATCAGTTTTGCCACACTTGTAACAACCATTTGGATTTTCATTGGATCGTCTCTTAACACCTGTTCCTTTCTTCTTCTTGAAGAATTTGCTAAAGTTTTTTGTTATGAAGGCAACTTGCTCCTTATCAAGCTCAATTTCTTCATCACTATCAGAAGCCTTTAATGCCAGGACTTTTTCAGGATATGCTTGTTATTTCGTTCCATCAACTTCTATCTCATAAGTTCTAAGGTTTCCAACTAACTCATCCAAGGTCATTCCAGCAAGATCTTTGTTTGCTTTCCTAATTGCTGTTACCTTAACATTCCATTTTGACTTAGGTAGTACTCTTAATACCTTCTCAACTTGTTCTTCCTCAAAAATTACTTTTCCCAGGGAAGTAAGTTCATTGATTAAGGTGGTAAGCCGTGTCATCATCTCATCCAGGGATTCCTTCTCCTTCATCTTGAAAGCCTCATACTCAGTAAAAAGGAGAGAAATCCTAAATTTTCTTACTTGAGAAGTGCCTTCATGAGCATTCATCAGTGCATCCCAGATCTGTTTAGCAGTAGTGCAGGTTGATATCCAGTTATATTCAGCTAGTCCTAAGCCACAAACCAGGATATTTTTTGCCTTTGCATTTTTCTTCAAGGCCAACAAGTCATCAGGGGTAAACTCACTTCTCACCTTTTTGACTTGTTTTCCATCAACTAACTTCATTGGAATAGTAGGACCTTCAGTGATCCTGTCCCATAACTCATAGTCTTCTCCTTGAATGAACATCTCCATCCTTGCTTTCCACCAGATAAAGTGAGTGCCATCAAAGAGTGGAGGTCTAGTAGCTGACTGTCCTTCACTATGACCAGTAGGAGGTGCGGAATTCATCATGTTGATCTTTTCTTAGGTGCTAGCCTTATTTAAGAGAACCCATTCTAATACCACTTGTTAAAGTACGAGCCCTACCTATTTCTCGATTTTAATGTTTTCCTATTTGTGGAACAGGTAAGTAAACGCAGTTTGCAGAAGAGAAAGCTGAACACAATATTTTTACATGGAAAACACCCAGCAAAAGTTTTAACGTTGAAGAATATAAGAATTCAAGAAAAGAAAATAACATTAAAATTGTAGTAGCATTACAGATTTATGTTAAAGTTTGAATAGATTGAGGGTTAAAATTCTAGTATATACTACTATAATAGTTAAGTTTCAAGATCTTACAAAGTTGCAGTTATGTGCATTCTATAGAATTCTGCATTATGTGCAATGCATACGTGACCTTTATGGAAGAACAGAAAAAATTACACTTGCCTTCTCATAAGATTATATTAAAACGATTTAGTTCGATCCGTTTATCCGATTTTCAATAAACAACACCCCTATTGTGCACCACAATTTTTGGTTTTTCATCCAGTGTCTGGTGCCCGCATTGGAGCCCCGATTAATCCAGATCGCGCGTTGCAGGGCCCATTAAGATGGCAATGCTCCAACAGAGTTTTCTCCATACCCAGGGTCGAACCCTCGACCTATGGTTAAAGGTGGAGCAGCCCCATCCACGACACCACAACCCATGTTGGTCATTGAGTTTGAGTCTATGAGTTCATAATTTGTATTCATATGGAGTATTGTGTAATTTTATTGTCTGTGTAATTTTATTGTCATGATGTTTCGATTGTAATTTTTAATTTTCGAGAGAGCTAGTAACGAGAGACAAACTTAGCAATCATTTCACTTACCATCATCGACGGACGGAATTTTTCCTTATAAGGTCCGAAATATGAAGGGAAAAAATCACATGAACAAGTAATAGGAAGTAAAAATTCTTAAACTTCAAATCGTGAATTCACTATTATTTTTGCCCCTTCAAGGAATGTTTTATGTTGAAGCAAGTAAGAATTCAAGAAAAATATAACATGAAAATTAGTCGCATTATAGATTTATGTTATAGTTTTGATAGATTTAAGGTTAAAATTCTTAGAGAATATAGTATATACTACCATAATAACCTCAAGGGTTGGTGTGGTGGTTCAACACCTCACCCCTTAAGCAAGAGGTTGGGGGTTCGATCCCCACCTCTGATGAATATAGAAAACTCTACGGCTAGTTCCCTACCGCTTAGTGTGCTGACCGTGGAACGGAGGATTAGTCTCAACTCAGTCTCCTCACATATAGTTGAGTCTATGAGCTCTTAATTTTAATGCATATGTAGTACTGTGTACCTGATTTCCAACAACACGAGCTCTAGCAAGTGTATGTATCATGCAGCCAAGCAGCAAGTTGTGCTAAGTGAACATTAGAACAGTAACAATATACCCAATGTAAATTCATTTAATCCCACAAGCGGGTTCTGGAAAGGGTGGTGTGTTTACTGTCTTAAGCCTACCTTGATAAGGTAGAAAAGTTATTTCGGATAGATCTCGGGCTCATTCGGATAGATCTCGGGCTCAAGTAAATCACATAGCAAAGTGGACAAATTATCTGCTTCAATGCATGCATCTTAAGGCAGTGTAGAAAATCCAAGTGAAGGAAACAAGGACAAGAACCTCAACATTGTTCTTAGGTGGCAAAAGATAACAAAAAGGCCACCAACTGCAACAGAAGCTGAGTCTTGGCAAATCTTGTGACTTTGAAGCTCATTCAAACAAGAATATTTTTTTCGCGTAATCGTGGTGTTAAGGCCAACTTGTAAGCACTCATCTAATTCTACAAGGTACATGCAACCTCACACAAGGACGTAACTCTATCCATTGAGTCTTTGACATATATATTAAAAGAACAAATTAAAGGGCTGATCATTTATGACAAGTAATCATTAAGTAGAGAAGCAAATGCTGCAGCAGTGAAACAGAAAAGATAGCAGACAAAAAAGGTAAACAACATAGTTACTACTTTGACTTGAAAGAGAACAATGTTGACTTGAAAAAATCGCACAACCTATCATTGGTTTCAAGTCCTTTTCAACATAGTTTAATGGAAGCGATGATAAGCTATCACACAACATATCCAGTTCCACACATAACCGATAGATGAAGGATGTAATGTACGGAAACCTTATCCTACCTCCATGGGGTAGAGAGATTATTTCCGAAAAACCCCCGAACTCAGTACAAATATTACACAAAACAGGAGAGTAGAAAAGCTGAGAAATATAAAGAGCAAAAATAGTAAAAATAACGAAAAAGCTGCTCATGTTACTCAACAATAATGAAAATGAAGTTTCATGTACATTCTTTACAATTTTGAGTCATATTTACCTCTTCTGATCAATAAAGAATCCGATCACTATTCACTACAAGAAATATCCACCTATTCCAAAACCCTATTTTAGCTACAGTAAAGTATATACTTTCTAAACTTTATAGTACTAAAACATATTAACAAAGGAGAAAACTTTATAAACGCTTTGCTCAACGGAACAATGCATCAAGATCTTGAGCCCCCTTATCCGAACCATCGTGAAAGAGTGCTACGAGGTCTTCTCCCATAACGGACTCATCATCGTTATTATTCTGAGTATTTTCTTCCCCGGCATTACCATTTCCCTCAGCATTATTGTTCTCATTGGCCTGTTCTCCCCCCAACACATTACCCATGTCATTTGCCACAACATTGTCGTTGTTTTCATTAGTCTGTTCTCCCCACAACACATTACCCATATCAAAATCATCGTTTGCCCAAATATTGTCGTTGTTCTCGTTAGCCTGTTCTTCTCACAACACATTACCCATATCAAAATCATCGTTTGCCCAAACATTGTCGTTGTTCTCGTTAGCCTGTTCTCCCGACCACAACACATTATCCATGTCAAAATCATCATTTGGCAAAGCATTGTTGTAGTTCTCATTAGCCTGTTCTCCCGGCCACAACACATTACCCAGATCAAAAATATCATCATTTGCCAAAACATTGTCGTTGTTCTCAATAGTATTTTCATCAACATTAGTTTGCACTAATTCATCTTCTGCCCGTAAAGATTCCTCCTTTCTTTCATTTCCAACCTCCTCTACTTCATCAGAAGAAGAAGAAATTTCAATGTACTCAACATCGTCCTTCTTCTTGAAAAAAGGTGACAGTAAATAGTTGCCTTGTGTACCCAAAGTAGAGAAATCAGAGCAAATATACTCACCTTTATCCGCCACCTCAGGTGGCGGAGATGGGCCTATAATCGGCAGTGCTTGCCATTCTCTTTTACATTTCTCATTCGGACACCGCAAAGAACAACCTTTGTAATCCTTCAAAAACTCATACATATGGTAACAGTAAGGACACCTAGTCCAAAATGTATCCGAACAGGTATTCCTGGTCGGGTTCGAAGAGGTTGCACCTGATCCATCATCTAAACGGGTCCTCTTTGTCGGTTTAGAAGAGCTTGCACCTGATCCATCATCTAAACGGATCATCTCCATCTGGTTCAAAAAGTTCCCGCCTTTTTTCATGGTCACGATAGGAATCGTTTCACAAGTGCTCGCACCACCATCTCCCAAACTGATCATCGGGGTCCTACTTGATAAGGTCCAACCCCCATCAGCCAAACGGTTCACCCGGGTTGGGTTTGAAAAGTTCTCCAAACGGTCTGGATCGGAGTCGGGTTAGAAGAGCTCCCAGCCCCATCATCCAAACGGGTCTGGATTGTAGTCGGGTTAGGAGACCTCCCACGACCATCATCCAAACGGGTCATTCCGCTCGAGTTCAAAATGCTCTGAAGCAACCCATCATTCAAACGGGTCAGGTTCAACATGCTCTCAAGAAACCCATCATTTGAACGGGTCGGGTTCAACATGCTCTCAAGCAACCCATCATTAGAACGGTCCATCTGCGTCTGGTTCAAAGAGTTCCCGCCTGTTTCCAACCCATCACCAAACCCGGTCATCATCGTCAAGTCAAAAAAGCTCGCACTTTCCAACCCACCCTCACCACCCAGCGGGTTCATACTCACAGACCTCCCATCATTTACCGCATTCCTCAACTCATCATCAAACCGAACCTTATCACTCCGATTCGCTAGAACTCCGTAAGCTGTCATTACAAGCATAAAAGCCTCATTAGCCAAACGAGAATAATCTCTCGTATTCGATCTCAACAACTCCATCAAACTCTTAAAATTGTTCAACATAACTTGTTGATCATCACTGTAGTTTGGAACGTTAAGGATAGCATAGTAATTCGGCTGTCCATTAATGCTCTCAGGGAGCATTAATATATCAGTGATCGCGATTATTTCTAGTACCTAAGAGTGATTTGAATCGATTTCTCTGGCTCTAATGGTGTATTGACGACATTCTTGAAACTTTCGTAGAACAAGAAAGCTTTTAGATAAATTCAAATAATGTTGGAACTGCGGATTCATGATTATTGTTTGTTTGTTTTTGTTGTAAAGAGTTTGTTTGTTGTTTTGCTGTAGTAAAGAATGAAATGAAAATAATGAAAAGGTGACATATATAAAGGCGTTTGTTTGAAAAGGTGGAAAAAGGACACAATTGGAAATTTTGAATTTTGTTTCATTGATGATTTTGGATATGGGCAAAATTTAAAAATAAATAGTTTTTGTTTTATGAGTGATTTTGAATATGGATAAAATTGAAAATTTGTTGATTTCTGTAAAGGGTTTATTTTGTATTTCTATTGTTTTATTGTATTTGGTTCTATTAACCTAGCACATTCCGAAAAATAATAATAATTAGAGGTGAAAAAGCTATAAAATTGGAAAAATATTGATTTTTTAGTTTTATGGATGATTTTGGATCGATATGGACAAAATTGGAATTTTTTAATCTTTATAAAGGGCTTATTTTGTATTTCCATTGTTTCATTTTACTAGTTTATGTTAACCTAGCACGCCTCATAAGATATTGATAATTAGAGGTGTATTTTATTAAACTAACATTATTAATTATTCTTTTACTCTAATTTTATTTCTACTTCTACTTCATGTAATTATTTAGTAATAATAAAAATAACACTACAATTTCCTTTATGAGATATAGAAGTGCTTGCAGAGCTACGTGAATTCAACAATGTTTTTGTAAAGGACAAAAAGAAAAGGTCTCGAGATAATAAGGATCCTTGGAAGAAAAGATCAAATAACTAATCTCAGTATAAGCTATTCTACATTTTGAAATAATTCTTTTTGAAATATATGTACAAGATTAAATTGGAAATTGAATAAATTTTTCAAGGGTCTATTTTGGAATACTCATATTAACATTTTGAGATGGTCAATTTTGGACATTAAGTAATTGGGAAATGAGAATGGATTATTTAGATAACGGCATATTTATTTGGTGTATAAATAAAATTAAATTGGAAATTCAATAAATCATTTATCAACTAATAAAAGATTAATTTGACTATAAAATGGAATAAATTGGAATACTTAATTTCACATTTTGAGATTGTTAATATTGGATATTAAGTAATGGGAAATGAGAATGAATTATTTAGATAAGGGCATGTTTATTTGGCGTATAAATAAAATTAAATTGGAAATTCAATAAATCATTTATTATTTATCAACTAATAAAAGATTAGTTTGACTATAAAAAGGAGATAAATTGGAATACTTATTTTTTACATTTTGAGATGCTTCAAATTTAGACATTAAGTAATTGGGAATGAATTATTTAGATAAGGACATATTTATTTTGTGTATGAACAAAATTAAATTTGAAATTTGATAAATCATTTATTATTTATCAACTAATGAAGAATTTGTTTGATTACTGTAAAATGAAGATAAATTGGAGTACTTATTTTTACACTTTGAAATGTTCAAATTTGGACACTAAGTAATTGTAAATGGATTATTTAGTTAAGGAGATATATTTATTTTGTGTATATATAAAATTAAATTGGAAATTCAGTAAATCATTTTTCATTTATCACTTATCAATTAATAAAGGATTAGGTTGATTATTGTAAAAAAAAAAAAAAAAAAAGTACTTATTTACATTTTGGGATGTTTCAAATTCGAACATTAAGTAGTAATTGAGAACGGATTATTCAGATAAGGACATATTTATTTTGTGGAAATATAAAATTTAATTGGAAATTTGATAAATCATTTTTCATTTATCATTTATCAACTAATAAAGGATTAGTTTGATTACTGTAAAGGGAGATAAATTGAAGTACTTATTTTACATTTTGAGATCTTTCAAATTTGAACATTAGTAATTGAAAATGGATTATTTTAAATAAGGACATATATTTATTTTGTGTATATATAAAATTAAATTGGAAATTCAATAAATAAGTTTTTCCTTTATTACTTATCAACTAATAAAGGATTAGTTTGACTATTTTAAAAGGAGATTGAAAGAATTTTGACTCAAATTTTATTATGTATCTTCATCATATTAACGTAAGAAAAATTACAATCTATAATATTTTTTGTCTTGTAGTCAAACATCTAAATTTTAAATTAAAAATACGAAATTAATCTACTCTAATTTAGCTTGAACTTTAATCAAATTGATTTTCATAAAGTAAAATATGACAAGAAAAATTAAACGGGATGAGGTTTTTTAACATTTTGAGATGTTTCAAATATGAAAATACTTTTTTTCTTTTGAAATTTAAAAGTTTAATATTATTGTCATTGATTTCGTTCCTTTTTATTGGTTCAGTGTGTAATTTGTAATTTCTTTAAGAAAGTATTAAATATGTATTTATTTTATTAAATTTTGCAAAACTATTGTATTTTGAATATCTTAATTTGAGTATTAATATTTCAAAAAGTTTGAAAATAATGCTTAAAGATAAGATGTTTTTTGAAAATTTAAAACTATTATGAAGTAGTAGTTCTTCAAAATAAATGTACAGTTCGAAATAATTGTACTATTTTTGTCATGAAGTTGAAGGATATTGTAAAAGATGAATCAGATCTATGTGTCATTCTATGAAAGATTACGTATTCATTCTAAGACAGTAACCATACATTGTACCACCTATGACAACACCCTGCATATTCAAATGGCCATGCCACTAATCAGTTTGATAGAGACAGATTCAGTGCAGAATCATAACAACTACCATAAAATAAAAGAATGTTTCTAATATCCTACTTACAGATCATAAACTTTAATACTTTCAAATAAAAAAAATATTTGTCCGATCCTAACTACTGATCATTCAACAACACATTAACAATATTAGCAATCAAATGTCTTTTTCCCTATCTTCCTCATCAACACAAATGTTACTATTGATTTCACCTACGATATCTGTCACACCCCGATTTTTCACCGCATCCGACCCTGCTAGGGAGTTGGTTTTAGAGAAAATGGGTTTTTCCAATTAAAGTGACGTTTTGAAAAGGGATTATTTTATTTACAGAGTCGCCACTTGGAATTGAGTTTGGGTGTTCCAAGTCACCTTATTGAATCCCCATTCAAAAGGAAATGACTCTTCAATTTTTTATTTTCTTGGTCTGCGAACTAGAAATCCGGATAAGGAATTCTGTTGACCGAGGGGAAGGTGTTAGGCACCCCTCGAGTCCCGTGGTTCTAGCACGGTCGCTTTAATGACTTACGTCCGGCTTAAAATTATCTTTTGGGCCAACAAATATTATATACCCATTGACTGTTAACAATTCTGACTAATTTTACAAATATTGCTACTACAAATGAGTCGGATATACAATTTCCATACGAGTACGAATCTAATAACACCCATTGACTGTTAACAATTCTGACTAATTTAATAACAAAAAGGACGAAAGTAACTTTTGCACCACGGTTTCTTATTCTTAATAAGGACATACATATCATAATACTAATTTTTTCTAATTTTTTTTTAATAAAGACAACTACTGCGTACACAGTTTTCTTCCTGTTATCCCTCTTTCCAATTCATTAAACATCGTCATGTTAAGCTAATGAATGACAATTGTGAAAATAGATTTACAAAATAACAACTTCAATATCTAATACACACCTAATCTCTATACACTAATTTGACCCCATTATAATAATTATCATATTTTCCACTAACTCAATCTAACCTTAACAAAAGAGAAATAACCAAGAATTTTTGTACTACTGCTACTTAACCTAACTCCACCGCCACATCATTATTCTATAATTCCTTAATCATTCCTGTCATCATTCTTGTCCTGTCACACATATACCAAATAATGACGACAACTCGGGCTATAAAAATTCATGTCAAACGATGCGTATGTATATCTTAGTATTGAATGGATCAAGGAACATTGACATACTCACCATTAAAATAAAACCACTAAAAATAGAAAAAATAAAAATTTTAATAGAACGATGAAAAAGGTCTTCGCATAAAATAATTATTTTACATCTTTAAACACTAAAAACTTTAAAAATTATCTCACTTAAAATTTAAAATCAATTTAATTGAAATTATTTTGAAAACAACAAACAAATTACAAATAAAAGACATAGAACATGAACTACATAAAATAATAAACTAAGCATATTAAATAATATAAGAAGCCATTGAAATAACTTTATTCATGCTTTGATTCAATTTAATTGACATTATTTTGAAAACAACAAACAAATTATAAATAAAGGACATAGAACATGAACTACATAAAATAATAAACTAAGCATATTAAATAATATAAGAAGCCATTGAAATAACTTTATTCATGCTTTGATTCAATTTAATTGAAATTATTCTGAAAACAACAAACAAATTATCAAATAAAAGACATAGAACATGAACTACATAAAATAATAAACTAAGCATATTAAATAATATAAGGAGCCATTGAAATAACTTTATTCATGCTTTGATTTTCAAAAAAAGAAAAATTATAGAATAAACAATACGGATTCGATAAGAACCTGTGTGATGAATTAAATCAAGACAAGAAGCAAGAACACCACTACCGAAAAATTCAAACGGAGATCCCGAAATCAAACCCGAACTCACTTCCTTTATTTTTGTTTCTTTTGTTTTCTTGATCCGTTGTTTTTTTTTTTTTCTAAGCTTTTCTTTGCTGTTTTTTTTTTCTTTTTTGCATGTTGTCCGTGTATTTTTCTTCTTTTTCCCCTTTAGTGCATGTATGCATGTGTGCATTATATATACAGTGTGTGTGTGCTTTGTTTTACCGTGTGTGTGTGTTTGTGTCGTGTGTGTGTTTGTCGTGTGTGTGTTTGTGGGGAGGTAATGGGAGAGGTTAAGTAGAAGTGGGATTTGTGGGGTGGTTTGGGTAGTTTAGGATTATCTTCTTTTTTTTTTAAATTAATATTTTAAATAAAATAAAAATAATAAAATCTATTTAAAACTAACAAAATACAAGATAAGTTAATTAGCTAGTCTTAGGAATATGGTTAAGAAATATTAATATCACAACATTCTTTTAAAAGTTGAAAGAAGAAATCAAATATAATTTAGAAAAATTTCTTCTTTTTCTTTTCTTTTTTTTGCTACAAATAAATAAACAAATAAATAAAAAAATAAAATAAAAACTTATTTAAAATGTGACTCTATTTTTGTAGGGTTTTTTTTTCAAAATTTTTAAAATAAATTTAGTAAAAATAAGATAAATTTAAAATATCTAATTTAGTCCCTAAAAAAATTGAACACTAAAATGGCAAAAATTACTTAGGTTTGGTAAAAAATTAGGTGTTTACAATATCCATGACCACATCTTTTTGGTCAACTTCAGCTCTTTTTTTTTTCAGTAGCTGCAGCTGCTTCTTCATGCTCGCCTTCTACTCCTTCTATTTCATCATCTGCAGCAGCTGGTGCTTCTTTGGCTGGTGCTTTTTCACCTTCTTCTTTTTTATTCTCAACATCTGCAGCTGCTTCTTTTAATCTTTCTTCTTGGCACATATCTTCTTCTATTGCTTCTATTCATCCTTCTTTTCTTCTTCTTTTTCCTCTCCCGCCACAACAGAGGCCAACTCATCCATTTTTCTCCCTTCTTCTCCTTCTTCATTCCTCTCCGATTCACGAAGGTCCACATGCACTGTATCATCATATTACAAAGTGTTACTGATATTTAAAGCTGAAAAAATTATTAACAACATCAATTATTAAATTAAGTTACCTCGCTCATGTTGTCGCTCATCTTGTTCCTTTTTCTTCAGTGTTTTCTCCCTAATATAGGTAGCAATATTCAACACCGCTTCCTCGAGAGATGCAACACGCTTATGAAGATCCTTGGGGAATGAGGTGCCCTTTGCATCTTTGGAGGTGCTCGGAGTATCATCATCACCAACGCGTACTTCGATGGGGTTACCACCTAAATCTCAGTCATCATCACTGTCCTCATTTGAAATAAGTACAGTCACCCCTTATAACTCTTTCCTTAAGCCATCGAGGACGTTATTATTCACCTCATCCGTATATGGCTCAAAGGAAATCATGTAATCCATCTTCATCTCACGAAGAGTAAGGATGATATACGGGTGCATGTTTTACAAAATATCGATTAAAAATTACATAGCATTCAATACAACATTATTATTATTATTGCATAGTAAAAAATAAGTTCATACCTCGATAACTTTTCCTTTGTACTTGAAAGGGTCGCCTTTGATTATCTGGTCACTTTTTGTAGTATGCCATCTGAGGATGCGGGGAATGAGAAAGGGCTCATCCGTTGATTTTCCAGCAAATTTTTCAAGATGGGGAAAGGCCTCGTAGATCCAAACCTGTAAGCATTACATCAGTGAAAAAAGAACTCACAGTCTATGACAGAGTATAAATAAATAAAGAATCTATGATAAACTCACTAAAGGGTTTATGGTAGATACCATGAATGCCCAGAAAAATCCGAATAGAGCATAGGATGCCTTCTACTTCTCATCAAATACTTCCCTCTGCTTATTCAGGTCACTTTTCTTCTTTAGATAGTCCAGGGTCAGTTGAAATGTCTTTTTCCCCATGGATAATTCTCGAAGTAACTCAAAGAATCGACCATTCGAATCAGTTTCGTGTCGACAACCTTCGTCTAATTTTTTGCAAGAAACATGGTGTGCAAGAAACATGGTGTGCAAGAACCATAGTAAACAACACTTAAACTTCTGGTCCTCGCTCATCTTATTCCCTCTGATCAGGTTATAGACTACATATATAATTATTAAATACATCTGGGTTATTCTGTAATTAGTTATTCTTCAGTTCTCTATATATACAGCTGTAACCCCTTCAATATTTAGAGATCAATTATTATTAAATCTGTATCATGGTATCAAAGCTAGGGTTTCTTCTTCCGCCCAAACCCTAATCTCTCCTCTTTTCCGACGTGTGTGCGCCGCCGCCACCGTCTACACCACGCCGCACGGCCTCCCTCCTCCGCCGTAGGTCGGCGCCATGGACAAGGTTATTGATCCTCTGTCAAAATTACCGTCTGGAGTAAAATTACTGCTTAGGAATCTCCACAATCTCATCCCCGAAAAATTATCTGACAACAACTACCCGGCCTGGGCACTTAACGTCCGCACCGCCCTCGCAGCCAACTTGCTGCTCGGATGGATTGACGGTGCGGAGAAGCCGCAGCCCGAGACAGCCGAGAAGGACGGCGTCAAGCTCCCAAATCCCGACTACCTTCCGTGGATGATCGTAGACACTCAGATCCGAGCCTGTCTTCTCGCAGTTATTAGCCCCTCTGTGCACAAACACGCCCGGGGTTTTCTCACATCGGCTTCACTTTGGGACGCACTAGCCACAAGGTACAACTCTGTGTCCACGGCTCATATTTTCCAGTTGCGTGACAAATTGCATACTCTTCGGAAGGGAACGAAGACGATGACTCAATACCTTGATGATGTGGCCTCTATTCTGTCTGACCTAGATGCTGTGAACGAGATTATTCCTGAACGAGACGTGGTGAATGCCGTGATACGTGGTCTTCCGGCTGGCTATTCCTCTCTCAAACAGCATATTCGCCTCTCGCCTGTCGAAATCACTCTGAATCAACTGTCTGGATGGCTTAATGCAGAAGAATTGAATCTAGACATGGAACACAAATTACTGCTCGGAGAAGCCAGTTCCACCCCTGGCGTCACGGCTCTTTACTCGGCTGGCAGCGGAGGCTCGGCCAGGGGTCGCGGTGACGATCGCCGTAACCAAGGGCGAGGCAGCGGCGGCGGTGACCGTCGAAACACCGGGCAGCAAGGCAGAGGCGGGCCTCCACCGAGGGACGGCTTCCAGTCAGGCCGCGGACAGGGACGAGGAAACCAGCGGATGCCCACACGAGATCTTCCGACGTGCCAAATTTGTGCTAAACGGGGCCATTCTGCGGCTAATTGCTGGTATCGTTATGATGACTCGCAGAATGTAAATAGCCAGTCCGGAGGATCAAGGGCGATGCATGCGTCCACAAACGCTCAATCTGGCGATTGGTATCTAGACACAGGTGCTAACACCCATGTGACGTCGGATTATTCACAACTTCAAGCTCCTCATCCGTATCATGGCTCAGAAACTATTACAGTAGGCAATGGTCAATCCCTTCCCATCACAAACACCGGCTCTGGGTATGTCTATACCCCAAATGGTAAATTTCATCTCTCAACCCTTCACCACGTCCCTTCCCTCACATCCAATCTTTTATCTGTTTATCGCTTTACTAAAGAAAATAACTGCACCCTCATTTTTAATGACACCAATTTCCAGATAGTGGACAATACCACGAACCGGGTGCGGTACACGGGCCGCTGTGAGCATGGGCTATACACTCTTCCATCCAGGTCTCCGTCTGTTGTGAGTCAAGCCATTCTCTCGTCAACCTGGCATCGCCGGCTTGGGCACCCATCATCCGCCATCACCAAATCCATTTTATCTTCCTTAGGTTTTAATTTTTCAGAAAAATTACATTGCGAGTCCTGTTCAGTGTCTAAATCTTGTCGTTTACCTTTTTCACTGTCTGAACACAAGGCCACTGCGCCATTTCAATTAATTCATTCTGATGTTTGGGGTCCAACCTCAGTTCCTTCTGTTCAAGGTTTTCGTTATTATATCTGTTTTGTTGATGATTACAGTAAATTCACTTGGCTTTATCCTCTGAAATTTAAATCTGAAGCTTATACTATTTTTGTAAACTTTGACCGAATGGTTCAAAATCAATTTAATGCCAAAATCAAAATTTTTCGAAGTGACAATGGCAAAGAATTTGTCAACAATGCATTTGGTGTTTTTCTTCAAAATCTAGGGGCTCTTCATCACACTTCATGTCCATATACCCCTGAACAAAATGGCGTTGCTGAGCGCAAACACCGTCACCTAATAGAAACAGTTGTTGCGCTCCTCCATGATTCCACCTTACCTGTTTCCTTTTGGGTTGATGCCCTTGCTACTGCCAACTACCTCATAAATCGCATGCCCACTCACACTCTCTCCAACTCCACTCCATATGCCCGTCTCTACAATCATCCACCCGACTATCCATCTCCGCCCGTTTGGGTGTCTAGTTTATCCCTGGTTGCGTCCGCACACTCAACATAAACTTCAACCTCGGTCCACCCCTTGTGTCTTTCTAGGCTATCATCCCACTATCAAAGGTTACAAATGTTTCGATCCTGTATCTCAGAAAACATATGTTTCCCGTCATGTTCGTTTTGTGGAGGAACAATTTCCTTACACAAGTCTTTCCTCTACTCCATACTCCCCCAATCCACTTGGCGTTGTGCCATTATTTCCGTCCTTTTCTCACGCTCATGCTCCGGCTCACTCGGCACCTAACCCGGTACCCCACTACACCACTACCCACCCGAAACCCCAAACCTCCCACCCGAACACCCAGCCGACTGCCACACAACCCACCACTTCCCTACATCATACTCCTAACACACATACAGCCACCCCATCCACCGCTGCACATCCCAGCTCCCACGGCAGCCCCACCCAACCCCCGCCCACACATCATACAACTCCACCACCCCTTCCTAATCACCCTCCACTCAACACTCATCCTATGACAACCCGAGCCAAGGCCGGTACCTTCAAACCAAAAGCCTACCACACTCAAATACCCTTTGATGCACATCCCACAACTGAGCCTACTACCTACAACCAAGCCTCCAAAAATAGTTTCTGGTGCCAAGCTATGGATGAGGAATTTCAGGCTCTGAATGAACAACGTACATGGGATTTGGTACCTCTGCCTAGTAACCGAAAGTCTATTGGGTGCAAATGGGTGTTTCGCATCAAACGAAATTCAGATGGATCTCTTTCTCGCTATAAAGCACGTCTGGTTGCAAAAGGGTATCATCAGGAGTATGGTGTGGATTATAAGGAGACCTTCAGCCCTGTTGTTAAGCAACAGACTATTCGTCTGGTCTTGTCTCTTGCTCTTCACTATGATTGGCCGCTTCATCAGCTAGACGTCAGCAATGCCTTTCTTCATGGTCATCTTGAGGAAGAAATCTATATGGTTCAGCCACCGGGATATGTTAATCCCAACCGTCCTCACTATGTTTGCAAGCTTCGCAAATCACTGTATGGCCTGAAACAGGCCCCTCGTGCCTGGTACACACGTCTCTCTACTTTTCTGCAGGGTCTTGGTTTTCGCACCTACCATCATGACAACAGCCTCTTCACCCTTCACTGTTCTCGAGGGACAGTCATCATTCTTATCTATGTGGATGATATTGTTATTACAGGCAGCTCGTCGTCACTCATCACTGAAATTACTGAAGCTATGCATCGTGACTTCAAACTTAAGGACCTCGGTCCTCTGGAGTTCTTTCTTGGCCTCGAACTCATCCGCAAATCGGGAACCATATTGATGCATCAGACAAAATATACCCTTGAACTTCTAAATCGGGCTGGAATGACAGACTGCAAACCCGCGGTCACTCCCATGGCAGTCCGCCAATCCCCAGGGCCGAATACTCCCTTTGCCGATCCTACACTATATCGGAGCCTCGTCGGTGGACTTCATTATCTTGCTGTTACTCGTCCGGACATCCAATATGCAGTCAATCGAGTCTCCCAATCAATGCATGCTCCCACAGAACAACACTTTCAGGCCTTGAAACGCATTCTGCGCTATCTTCAAGGTACTCTTCACTGTGGAATTTTATTTCAAAAGGGCTCGTTTGATATATCTGTTTTTTCTGATTCGGATTGGGCTAACGACAAAGATGATCGAAAGTCCACTACTGGATATATTGTTATGATGGGACCGAATCTGATTTCCTGGTGCACCAAGAAGCAAACGCGAGTGTCCCGTTCCTCCACAGAAGCAGAATATCGTGCCATGGCTGCGGGTGTTGCTGAAGCCATGTGGTTACGATACCTTACGGATGCACTTGGCATTCCCCCGACGAAACCACAGATTTATTGTGACAATCAGTCCACTATTTGTGTTACCAAAAATCCAGTCCTTCATGATCGTATGAAGCATGTTGGGTCTGACTGTCACTTTGTTCGCGATGAGGTACTTGCAGGAGCGATGGCCACGCACTATGTCCCATCTACTGACCAGCTTGCTGATATTCTCACCAAGCCTCTTCCGTTACAGCCTTTTCAGTCTCTCTGCTCCAAGCTGCCCCTCGTTACCGCTGATCAGCTTGCGGGGGGATAATAGACTACATATATAATTATTAAATACATCTGGGTTATTCTGTAATTAGTTATTCTTCAGTTCTCTATATATACAGCTGTAACCCCTTCAATATTTAGAGATCAATTATTATTAAATCTGTATCAGTAAACAACACTTAAACTTCTGGTCCTCGCTCATCTTATTCCCTCTGATCAGGTGTAGCAAGTTGGCCGCCGTAATATTTTTATTTTTTGTCACCTTAAAGCAAAAATTCTCCCAATTTGCTAACACCTTCTTCATTTTTTATTCACTGGGGTATGATGAGTAGTTCAGCCCCGTTATCAAACAAAACTCTTTAAAGCCAAAACAGGCAGGCTTGATGTTAACGCAGAACCACATCTCGTGCCATTTCTTATCATTCTTGATGGGTCGCAACAACAAATAATGGACCAACAGCTCATTGAACTTGAGATGTTCTGGTAAGTTTCTCAGGTGTCCAAAACAGGACCGCTTAAATCTTTTCTTCAACTCTTGGTCGACAAGAACTTGCTGGAATTTTCGATAAGCAGCCATTCTTGATCTGACCGATATATTTGCCGAAAAATATCTGACCTCGTCCATTATCGTTCGAAGGTCATATCGCTCCACGGAAATGAACCTTGAAAGAGATGGCACAGATAAGGGATCATTATCCCCATCAGCACTTTTTTTCCACTATCTTTGCTCTTTTCACTGTCATCATTAGCATTGTGCTTGGCAACATCTTCATCGGAATCAATGTAGTTACTTATCTCCTTTAACTTCGAATCTAATTCGGACATCGACTCTTTATTTTTCTTCCTTTTCGAGACATTTTCAACTGCCTCAGCTTTTCTTTTTCTACTGCTACCGGCAGAATCAAAAGCGGTACTGGCTTTACGTTTAGAAAGGATGTATTTTTTTACCCATTTTCAACACAATCTACACCTGCAGAACAAATCTCCCATTTTCAGTTCATAGACCATAAGCCTATCAACAGAAATAACTCAATTTTAAATAAATTTCATACGTCTAAAAATTGATTTCAATCTAGGACATTTTCATTTCATATACCACGGGTCTACGGACACAAACATGTCATTGGTCGAATCAAAATGCCAAAATAACTCTTCCACCATCAAACAGTTTACTACACACATCAATAACTGAACCAAAATCCAACATGCAGTATCAAAATACAATAATTTCTAAAAATCAAACTAGTGCACCTAATCAAACTAATTAGCTATTAATCTTTCAATTTCCACTATTTCAGTAACCATGTTTTAAAAGAATTTCATACATCTAAAAATTGATTTCAATCTAGGGCATTTTGATTTCATAGACCGTGGATCAATTTCAGAGACCACGGGTCTACGGACAGAAACAGGTCATTTTTCAAATCAAAATACCAAAATAACGACTATCCCACCAATTCAAACTTCTTTGCAAAAAAAATCGAAACTAAACAAAAACTCCTTAATCAACCAAATTCAATAAAAAAAATTCAATTTCCTACATCACTACAAATCTATTAGAAAAGAAACTCGTTTAAATGGATCTAGAAATAATCACAACTTGATTTTAACTAACCTTACGAATCAATAACGACCCCTTAGCAGCTGGAGAAGAAGAAGAAATGAAGATGACAATTTTGGGATGATGGTTTCTTAAGCGGGAGTTGAGAGAATTGAAGAGGAAAGAAAGATAGGTTTCTTTTTATATTGGAATAAGTGGAGAGTGTTAGTGTATGTATTATATTAAATTTCCAAAGTTATAAAAATGATTAAATGGTCCCTTGGCCCACCTGTGGACCCCACTTTTTAAACTTTTTTCCAACTTTTTATACCCTAACCCTAAAAATTAAATCAAAAATAATTGTAGTGGGTAAATGGAAAAATAGTTTTGGAAGTGGGTAGTCTTGCCAATTTTTCCCAAGTTACAACTATGTAAACCTCAAACTAATAATTGTAGTGTTTGAGTAACTTACACACACACTAACAATATATTCAGTATAATTCCGCAAACAGGGTCTAGAAATCGATGGTGTGTTCACAGCTTGTTAATATTAATACAATCACATCACTAATATCACTTAAGTGCCAGCTCACACAGTTAGTTACTAGTTTGTCAGAAAGTTAGTTATATTGTTCAAGTTAGTTGAGTTAGTTAACGACCTACTGGTTGATCATCAGCTAATATTCACCACTATATATTCACCTACTTAGTGTACTACTAAGTTTTTTGATCAATGAGAATCATCTAATATTACACTAGTTAAGGCCTTCTTACTCTTCTTTATTTTTCTTCTTTTTCAATGCTCTTCATTTCTTCACTATTACATTGATATCTCTCTGCTGTTACTCTGATTTACAACATGGTATCAGAGCCATCGATCTCTTCTTAGTCGTTCTTTCTGTCACAAAAATTCAAGTCGAGAGGAGGATGGAGCATTCAGCTGATGCTATACCCACTCAGGTTCCACCATATGTAAATGTTGATGGGTCACAAACTTTTACTACAGCTCCAGGTTCATCACAGATTCCTGGTATAGACTATAATCATCCCTTATTTTTGCATTCTTCTGATGTTAGTGGTGCTCAGATCATCTCTTTTCAACTCACTGGCAAAGAGAATTACTCAATTTGGGCTAAGTCTATGCGTATTTCCCTCTTAGGAAGAAATAAATTGGGATTGGTTGATGGTACTTGTGCTAAAGAAAAGTTCCTTGAAATTATATGGAATCACTGGGAGAGGGTAAATGCTATTGTTCTTTCTTGGATCATGAACTCCGTTTCTCAACACCTTCTTTGTGTTATTATGTATGCATCTAGTGCACAAGCCATTTGGCAAGATTTGCTTGAAAGATTTAATAAAGTAAATGGTTCAAGAATATATACTGTGCACAAGGAAATTGCTACATTGATGCAATATACCTTGTCTATTTCTGTGTACTTCTACAAGTTAAAGGACCTATGGGAAGAGTTTGAAACTCTGGTTCCTGTACCAGGGTGTGACTGTAATAAGTCCAAAGATTTTGTAGAAAATTTGCAAAATCTTAAGCTGTTTCAATTCTTGATGGGGCTAAATGAAACCTATGGTCAAGCTAGAAGCCAAATCCTTCTGATGTGTCCTTTGCCCTAGTAAACAAGGCCTATGCCATGATTCTTGGTGATGAATGTCAAAAAACTATGGCTGCCACAGTAGGGGTTTTAGGACCAAGCCCTGATCGTGTGAATTTTGATGTTGCTATGCATACAAGAAACTTTGGAGGAGGTAATACCTATAATCATGGAGGCAGTAGTGGTGTGCATAGTCAAACACATAATGGTAACAATTTTGTTACTGGAGTAAATCATAAATACAGAAAGAACTCTCATTTGATGTGTGACTACTGCAAGTCTAAAGGTCATACCAGAGAAGTGTGCTACAAACTTGTTGGATATCCAACTGAATTTAAGAATAAAAAGAAAGTGTTATCTTCACATGGTCATGTTGAATACAATGCGATTCAGATTCCATCCATGAAAGGTTCAACTCTGAACACATTCAACCTCCTGAACAAACTCAGGATCTGGAATACATTAGGTCACAATCTCAGACTCAGGGTTCTAATGTGGGTTCAGGACAAGTCAATTACAATGAACAAACTCAATTTGGAGGATATTATATTCGCTTCACCAAAAGTCAATGTGAACAGATAGTCCAAATGCTGAACCAAAATAGTCTTGGATCTACCTCTTCAGTGCTTGCAAATAATAGTAATGCAAAAGTTAATGCTAGCACTGTAGGTATGGAAAAAATTCTAGCATTTGTAGTTCCAAATACTCCTAACTGGATCATTGATACAGGAGCCACAAATTATATGGCTTTTGATCTTGATCTACTCAATAGGAGTTCTATCAAAGAAACAAATGCACCTAGAAGAGTGCACTTACATAATGGTGATGTTTCCTTAGTTACACACACTGGTAATAGCTCAATAACTACCAGAAGCAATATTTCATATGTTTTGTATGTCCCTCAATTTGAATATAACTTACTATCTGTTTCAAAACTAACAAAAGAAATGCAATGTATTGTTTCTTTTTATCCTGACTTTTGCCTTTTTTAGGATCTCTTCACTGGGAAGGTGAAAGAGATTGGTAAGCTAGATGATGGAATATATATGCTT
Organism: Capsicum pubescens; assembly: GCA_030864215.1. Classification (NCBI taxonomy): domain Eukaryota; kingdom Viridiplantae; phylum Streptophyta; class Magnoliopsida; order Solanales; family Solanaceae; genus Capsicum; species Capsicum pubescens. Next base: position 295,777,279 of record CM061549.1, read on the forward strand.
ATGAATCAGCCTGGAAATAAAAAGAAACAAGAAAATCAGATTACTAGTTGTGCCGCACCAGATAGAGAAGCTCTCAAAGTGGACTATAACACTTGGCATAAGAGATTTGGGCATAGGTCTTCTGTAGTATTACAAAAATTGTTTCCTAATAGCTTACAACTGATAAATGCTTCTATTCATGATTGTACTGTGTGTCCTTGTGCTAAACAAGCCAGACTACCATTTTCTACTAGTAGTATTAAAACACAAGCTATATTGGACATGATCCATGTAGATTTGTGGGGACCTTATAAGACTCCTACCTTTGATAATAATAGATACTTTCTTACTATTGTGGATGACTTCTCTAGACTTAATTGGTTATTTCTCTTAAAATAAAAGTCTGATGTATATGTTAACAATTCTTTATCTATATTAAGAATCAATTCAATAAAACTAGTAAGATACTGAGATCAGACAATGGGACAGAATTTACTAACTCTTTATGTCAAGATATGTTCAACAACCTAGGTATAATTCATCAAAGAACATGTGTTTATACCCCTCAACAAAATCGAGTTGCTGAGAGGAAACATAGACATGTTCTAGAGGTGACAAGAGCTATTAGAATGCAAGCTCATATACCTATTAAGTTTTGGGGTCATTGTGTGCAAGCTACAGGCTACCTAATCAACAGGTTACCTAGTAGTGTTTTACATTATAAATCCCCTTATGAAGTATTCTTTAACAAGAAACCTACTATTACTCATCTTAGAACAATAGGGTGCTTATGTTTTGCTAAAGATATGACTCAACCAGATAAACTGTTGTCTAGATCCAAAATTGCAGTGCACATGGGGTATTCAGAGGTGCAGAAAGGATATATTTTATATGATTTGAATACTAATTCTTTCTTTGTTAATAGGGATGTAATATTCAAAGAAGATGGCATATACATCAGATGGATGCATATAATGCGTTCCTACAAGGTGACTTATATGATGAAAGTTACATGCAGCTACCACAAGGATTCATTAGCCAGGGGGAGAACATGGTATATAGGTTAGTGAAATCCTTGTATGGTCTAAAACAAGCACTAAGACAATGGAATACTAAGCTAAGTGAGGCTCTAATCATGTTTGGATTCGTACAAAGTCAATATGATCACTCACTATTTGTCAAGAAATCAGCTCAAGGAATCACTTTAATCCTAATCTATGTTGATGATATGCTCATAACTGGAGATAGCTTGAAACAAATTCAGGAAACCAAGGATGCTTTACAGAGTGCTTTCAAAATGAAGGATCTTAGAGAACTTAGATATTTTCTAGGTATTGAGTTTGCAAGATCAGACAAAGGAATCAGTATGCATCAAAGGAAATATGCTCTACAGTTAATCTCAGAAACAGGTTTAGCAGGAGCCAAAACTGTAGTCACACCTGTGGATACTAATTGCAAACTAACATCAAAACAAATTGATGAAGCTACAGATAAGTATGATATAGGAAAGGATCCACCAACTGATCAAGCAACTTATCAAAGGATAATTAGGAAGTTACTTTACCTTACAGTAACCAGACCTGATATATCATTAAATGTACAAACTCTAAGTCAGTTTCTACAAGATCCTAAGATATCACATATGGAGGCTGCTCTAAGAGTAGTGAGATACATCAAGAAGCAATCTGGATAGGGGTTACTACTAACAATTACAAGGAAGAAATTACTGCATATTGTGGTGCAGATTGGGCAGCCTGCCCAAACACTAGAAGATCAGTTACAGGATTCTTGATCAAAACACCCTTCGAAAACACTGAATTTTGAAAAATTCAACTTCAAGAAAAAATGGAGCAAAAATAAGTTGAGAGTAAAAAAGGAAAATCTGAATGTATAATAGCACAAAAAGTGAAATAAACACCATACAAACTATTTATATCAATATATATAAAGGCCTAAAAATAAAATAAACGTTCCTTGCTCTCTCTTAACATATGTTATAAAGTGTCTCTCTAATCTCTAGTATAAAATATGGTAATTCTCATTTTTAGTAATATTTTCAACTTGACATGAGTAAACAAGAAAAGAAAAAATTAAAGGACAAATGTATTGGATACATATACATAATAATTAATATACGAATATATGACAAAGGGAATAATATTAAATAAACTTCAATCGTGAACACGTCTTTTCTTGTGTCCCTTCAGCGAAGAAGCATATAAGAATTCAAGAAAAGAAAATAACATTAAAATTACAGATTTAAGTAAAGTTTGAATAGATTGAGGGTTAAAATTCTAGTATACACTACTATAATAGTTAAGTTTCAAGATCTTACAAAATACCTACTACCTTCTACCAGTACATTCAGTCCCCTCATATATTTAATATATTCTCATCATTGAGTTTGAGTCTATGAGTTCAGAATTTGTATTCATATGGAGTATTGTGTAATTTTATTGTCATTATGTTTCGATTGTAATTTTTAATTTTCGAGCGAGCTAGAAACGAGAGACAAACTTAGCAATCATTCCTTATAAGGTCCGAAATATGAAGGGAAAAAAAACACATGAACAAGTCGTAGGAAGTAAAAATTCTTAAACTTCAAATCGTGAATTCACTATTATTTCTGCCCCTTCAAGGAATGTTTAATGTTGAAGCAAGTAAGAATTCAAGAAAAATATAACATGAAAATCAGTCGCATTATAGATTTATGTTATAGTTTCGATAGATTTAATTTAAGATTAAAATTCTCAGAGTATATAGTATATACAACCATAATAGTTGCGTTTCAAAATCTTGCAAAGTTACAACTATGTAAACCGCAAATTAATAATTGTTCAAGTAATTTGCGCGCACTTCGACTAATCCAACAAATACCTACTACCTTCAACCAACACAGGTGCAGAAATAACTGAGTCTCCTCATATATAGTTGAGTCTATGAGCTCTTAATTTTAATGCATATGTAGTAGTACTGTGTACGTACTTTTATCGTCATTGTGTTTTTAATTTGAATTTTTGTGTTAACTGATTTCCAAGAACACGAGCTCTAGCAAGTGTATGTATCATGCAGCCAAGCAGCAAGTTGTGCTAAGTGAACATTAGAACAATAACAATATACCCGGTGTAAATTCATTTAATCCCGCAAGCGGGTTCTGGAAAGGGTGGTGTGTTTATAGTCTTATGCCTACCTTGAGAAGGTAGAAAAGTTATTTCCGATAGATCCCGGGCTCAAGTAAATCACATAGCAAAGTGGACAAATAATCTTCTTCAATGCATGCAGCTTAAAGCAGTGTAGAAAATCCAAGTGAAGGAAACAAGGACAAGAACCTCAACATTGTTCTTAGGTGGCAAAAGATAACAAAAAGGCCACCAACTGCAACAGAAGCTGAGTCTCATTTATGACAATTAATCATTAAGTAGAGAAGCAAATGCTGCCGCAGTGAAACAGAAAGGATAGCAGACAAAAAAGGTAAACAACAAAGTTACTACTTTGAAGTCCACAGTATTCAACAGAAAGTGAACAATGTTGACTTGAAAAAATCGCAGTACCTATCATTGGTTTCAAGTCCTTTTCAACATAGTTTAATGGAAGCGATGATAAGCTATCACACAACATATCCAGTTCCACACATAACCGATTGACGAAGGATGGAATGTACTGAAACCTTATCCTACTTCCATGGGGTTGAGAGATTATTTCCGAAAAACCCCCGAACTCAGCACAAATATTACACAAAACAAAACAGGAGAGTAGAAAAGCTGAGAAATATAAACAGCAAAAATAGTAAAAATAACCAAAAAGCTGCTCATGTTACTCAACAATAATGAAAATTACAAAGTTTCATGTACATTCTTTACAATTTTGAGTCATATTTACCTCTTCTGATCAATAAAGAATCCAATCACTATTCACTACAAGAAATATCCACCTATTCCAAAACCCTATTTTAGCTACAGTAAAGTATATACTTTCTAAACTTTATAGTACTAAAACATATTAACAAAGGAGAAAACTTTCTAAACTTTTTGCTCAACGGAACAATTCATCAAGATCTTGAGCCCCCTTATTGGAACCATCTTGAAAGAGCGCTACGAGGTCTTCTCCCATAACAGACTCATCATCGTTATTATTCTGAGTATTTTCTTCCCCGGCATTACCATTTCCCTCAGCATTATTGTTCTCATTGGCCTGTTCTCCCCCCAACACATTACCCATGTCATTTGCCACAACATTGTCGTTGTTTTCATTAGTCTGTTCTCCCCACAGCACATTACCCATATCAAAATCATCGTTTGCCCAAATATTGTCGTTGTTCTCGTTAGCCTGTTCTCCCCACAACACATTACCCATATCAAAATCATCGTTTGCCCAAACATTGTTGTTGTTCTCGTTAGCCTGTTCTCCCGGCCACAACACATTATCCATGTCAAAATCATCATTTGGCAAAACATTGTTGTAGTTCTCATTAGCCTGTTCTCCCGGCCACAACACATTACCCGGATCAAAAATATCATCATTTGCCAAAACATTGTCGTTGTTCTCAATAGTATTTTCAACCTCCACATTGTTGTTGTTCACTTCATCAACATTAGTTTGCACGAATTCATCTTCTGCCCGTAAAGATTCCTCCTTCCTTTCATTTTCAACCTCCTCTACTTCATCATCATCAGAAGAAATTTCAATGAACTCAACATCGTCCTTCTTCTTGAAAAAAGGTGACAATAAATAGTTGCCTTGTGTACCCAAAGTAGAGATATCAGAGCAAATATACTCACCTTTATCCGTCACCTCGGGTGGCGGAGATGGGCCTATAATCGGCAGCGCTTGCCTTTCTCTTTTACATTTCTCATTCGGACACCGCAAAGAACAACCTTTGTAATCCTTCAAAAACTCATACATATGGTAACAGTAAGGACACCTAGTCCAAAATGTATCCGAACAGGTATTCCTGGTCGGGTTCGAAGAGGTTGCACCTGATCCATCATCTAAACGGGTCCTCTTTGTCGGGTTAGAAGAGCTTGCACCTGATCCATCATCTAAACGGATCTTCTCCATCTGGTTCAAAAAGTTCCCACATTTTTTCATGGCCACGATAGGAATCGTTTCACAAGTGCTCGCACCACCATCTCCCAAACTGCTCATCGGGGTCCTACTTGATAAGGTCCAACCCCCATCAGCCAAACGGATCACCCGGGTCGGGTTTGAAAAGTTCTCCAAAAGGGTCTGGATCGGAGTCGGGTTAGAAGAGCTCCCAGCCCCATCATCCAAACGGGTCATTCTGGTCGGGTTCAACATGCTCTCAAGCAACCCGTCATTTGAACAGGTCGGGTTCAACATGCTCTTAAGCAATCCATCATTTGAACGGGTCGGGTTCAACATGCTCTCAAGCAACCCATCATTTGAACGGGTCGGGTTCAACATGCTCTCAAGCAACCCATCATTTGAACGGGTCGGGTTCAACATGCTCTGAAGCAACCCATCATTAGAATGGTCCATCTGCATCTGGTTCAAAAAGTTCCCTCCTATTTCCATAGTATTCAACCCATCTCCAAACCCGGACATCTCCGACAAGTCGAAAAAGCTCGCACTTTCCAACGTACCCTCACCACCCATCGGGTTCATACTCACAGACCTCCCATCATTTACCGCATTCCTCAACTCATCATCAAACCGAACCTTATCACTCGGATTCGCTAGAACTCCGTAAGCTCTCATTACAAGCATAAAAGCCTCATTAGCCAAACGAGAATAATCTCTCGTATTCGATCTCAACAACTCCATCAAACTCTTAAAATTGTTCAACATAACTTGTTGATCATCACTGTAGTTTGGAACGTTAAGGATAGCATAGTAATTCGGCTGTCTGTTAATGCTCTCAGGGAGCATTAATATATCAGTGATCGCGATTATTTCTAGTACCTCAGAGTGATTTGGATCGATTTCTCTGGCTCTAATGGAGTATTGACGACATTCTTGAAACTTTCGTAGAACAAGAAAACTTTTAGATAAATTCAAATAATGTTGGAACTGCGGATTCATGATTATTGTTTGTTTGTTTTTGTTATAAAGAGTTTGTTTGTTGTTTTGTTGTAGTAAAGAATGAAATGAAAATAATGAAAAGGTGGCATATATAAAGGCGTTTGTTTGAAAAGGTGGGAAAAAGGACACAATTGGAAATTTTTGAATTTTTTAGTCATAGATGATTTTGCATATGGGCAAAATTGGAAATTTCTTAATTTTCTTTTGTTTCATGGATAATTTTGGATATGGGCAAAATTTAAAAATAAATAGTTTTTTGTTTTATGAGTGATTTTGAATATGGATAAAATTGGAATTTTGTTGATTTCTGTAAAGGGTTTATTTTGTATTTCTATTGTTTTATTTTATTTGGTTCTATTAACCTAGCACGTTCCGAAAAATAATAATAATTAGAGGTGAAAAAGCGACAAAATTGGAAAAATATTGATTTTTTAGTTTTATGGATGATTTTGGGTCGATATGGACAAAATTGAAATTTTTTAATCTTTATAAAGGGTTTATTTTGTATTTCCGTTGTTTCATTTTACTAGTTTATGTTAAACTTGCACGCCTCATAAGATATTGATAATTAGAAGTGTATTTTATTAAACTAACATTATTAATTATACTTTTACTCTAACCCATTTTATTTCTACTACTACTTCATGTAATTATTTAGTACTAATGACTCATTTGATTAGGAAACATGAAATAAAAATAACACTACAATTTCCTTTGTCGGATATAGAAGTGCTTGCAGAGCTACGTGAATTCAACAATGTTTTTGTAAAGGGAAAAAAGAAAAGGTCTCGAGATAATAAGGATCCTTGGAAGAAAAGATCAAATAACTAATCTCAGTATAAGCTGTTCTACATTTTGAAATAATTCTTTTTGAAATATATATATACAAGATTAAATTGGAAATTGAATAAATTTTTCAAGGGTCTATTTTGGAATACTCGTATCAACATTTTGAGATGGTCAATTTTGGACATTAAGTAATTGGGATATGAGAATGGATTATTTAGATAAGGGCATATTTATTTGGTGTATAAATAAAATTAAATTGGAAATTCAATAAATCATTTATCAACTAATAAAAGATTAGTTTGACTATAAAAAGGAGATAAATTGGAATACTCATTTTTACATTTTGAGATTGTTAATATTGGATATTAAGTAATGGGAAATGAGAATGGATTATTTAGATAAGGGCATGTTTATTTGGTATATAAATAAAATTAAATTGGAAATTCAATAAATTATTTATTATTTATCAACTAATAAAAGATTAGTTTGACTATAAAAAGGAGATAAATTGGAATACTTATTTTTACATTTTGAGATGCTTCAAATTTGGACATTAAGTAATTGGGAATGAATTATTTAGCTAAGTCCATATTTATTTTGTGTATGAACAAAATTAAATTCGAAATTTGATAAATCATTTATTATTTAACAACTAATGAAGAATTAGTTTGATTACTGTAAAATGAAGATAAATTGGATTACTTATTTTTACACTTTGGAATGTTCAAATTTGGACATTAAGTAATTGTAAATGGATTATTTAGTTAAGGAGATATATTTATTTTGTGTATGTATAAAATTAAATTGGAAATTCAGTAAATCATTTTTCATTTATCATTTATCAATTAATAAAGGATTAGGTTGATTATTGTAAAAAAAGAAAAAAAAAAAACAAGAAGATAAATTGAAGTACTTATTTTACATTTTGAGATGTTTCAAATTCAAACATTAAGTAATTGGGAATGGATTATTCAGATAAGGACATATTTATTTTGTGGATATATAAAATTTAATTGGAAATTTGATAAATCATTTTTCATTTTTCATTTATCATTTATCAACTAATAAAGGATTAGTTTGATTACTGTAAAAGGGAGATAAATTGAAGTACTTATTTTACATTTTGAGAAGTTTCAAATTTGAACATTAAGTAATTGGAAATGGATTGTTTTAAATAAGGACATATATTTATTTTGTGTATATATAAAATTAAATAGGAATGGACAGTGTCACGTTGGTAAAAGAGCTCCATTTCCAATATTTGGGAGTCTCCACCCATTCTCCCATGAAATCACTAGAAATCAGAACAAATCCTGCAATAAATATTCTAGAACTATGCTTTTGTAGATGGTCGATTATGCTTATGGTCTAGATTGGAATATATGCACGGTCGATGACTGACGATGAGTAGTCGATGACTGGGCAGGTATCCGTACGAAAATCTTAAAATTACAAATATTGCTTCAAATCAATGGTCGTTGGGTTTATGGAATAGAGAAATGAACTTGGAGTCGCCTAAGCTGCTGTAATGTACTTTCTAAAGTGGTTTTGAGAAATGTGAGTGATTTAAAACTTTTTTATAATAATGAAAAGTGTGTTTGAGAAGATAACAAATAAATGGGGTAATAATGGATGCAACAAACAAGCTTATGATCTTTGTGGACTGATTTAGAGCTGATCGCTAGAAAATAACGTCGAAAAAATAGTCGGAATCGGAGGAGAATGGAAGCTTCTATTTTAAGCTATTGGATATTTTTTAATTATTTTTGAAAACCCAATATATTTTATATATAATGGTGGATGATGGAGTGGGTTGAAGTGTATAATTAGAAACTTGTGAGTGAATTTATTAAGTTGGAAATATTAGGTTAAAGTGAATTATTATAAAACTTGTGGGTGAATTTGTTGAGTTGGAAAAATTAGTGATGATGTGGATTAAAGTGGGTTAATGATAATTTTTTTAAAATTTGTGTCTATTTGGCAAAATAGTTTTCAAAATGGCCTCCAATGCCTTCTATTCCAACAATCCCAAACATTCCCATTAGAATTTTCATTGAAGAAGAATCATCGATTTTTATATATACATTTATCAAAATATTGAACCTTATATATTATAGATAATATTAGATTTTCCCACGAAGGAGTTCATCGCCAAGAGACTAGAGTTATATAACTATTAATAAATACATGACATGCTTGTTCTTAGAGAGCTTTATGGATTTTTTTATTTTTGTTTGATGTATGAAGATATTTCTCAATTTCTACCTAAAGAGTGTGATTATAAAGCTTGAGGTGTTTTGTATTGTTTTGTGAATTTGTTACTAATAATGATATTATTGTAGACTCTGATTAACTTTGTAATATTTGGGTAATGTACATTGTGTCATATAGAAACTTTTTACGTGAAAGACTTAGTTAATATCACTTTCTCTTTTTGTTGCTCAAATCAAATATTGCTGTCATACCCCAAATCCCATTGGAGCAGACTGGCACCCGTAGCCGAGGAGGCCCGGGAGAACCCGTTCATAACTTATACTTTCACATTCACATTACTTATGAAAATTAGAAATTTGGGCAGCACTTCGTTGTAAATAGAAGAAAACAGTACCTGTATCAGCCCAGCAGACACGCATAAATATATATATGAACAGTAATTGGCCGTCAGAGCCATCACGTCTATCAACCAAACACTCCTATGGCTGTACAATATGTCTACAAAAGCCTCTACATAGATACACAACTGAGTTGGGGTCGGGACAAACTCCCGCCCACAAAAGACTTTTATGCAAATAACAAAAGTACATATAGAGACGACTTGGGATGCCCCAAAACAACTGGAGCTCACCACTAACAACAGAATGTCCTGGCTCTTACTGCGGAGGTGTACGACCTGAAGTACCTGTTCCTGCAGGCATGAATGCAGGTCCCCCATGAGGGACGTCAGTACAGAAATATGTACTGAGTATGTAAGGCAGTGAGTATCAAGATGAGATACAAAAGATCAACAGAAACCAGATACCAGTGAATAAACAGTATGAGTAGGCCACACTTAAAAGAACTGATGGGATACCTGCACATTACTTTCATATCATTACTTCCCGTAATCCTTGTCAATACATAACATATGTCATACAATGGCCAACTGATCAGTGGTACTAATACAATACATCAGGGACCACCCCTGGAATAGCATATATACATAATCTTTATAATACAATGGCCAACTGATCAGTGGTACTAATACAATACATCATATCATCAATTTAAAATAAAGACATTCCATTTCTTAATTCAATTAATCTTTGAGATTGGTTACTTTGTGGTCACACCTTATGGAACTTGAAACCATGATACCTCAATAGGAAAAACATGTAAATAGGTAATCAATATCATGAAAATGAAGTAGAGAATCATGGATACCTCATTAAACCATTTCGGAGTCAACAATAGTATATGGACATTTTTTTGACTAGCCGGACATCTTAAAAGTGAAAACAAGTTCAATTGGTAGTGTCGAAGATCATATGATGTTATTATGTGTCATGTGTCGTAGGACAATGTTGGAAGCTTACTTGAGAGTGCCATGGGTCATTATTCATGCCAAAGATTAGATAGAGTATGTCTTACATACCTTGATATAACCACTTCAATACAAGTGACTTCCCGTACTCTTCGAACACTTATCTACAATAAGTCATTTGTGGCAAACTAGTATTAGCAACCAAACCTTACCATTTAGGTATTAACTTCACCAAATAATGTCTAGGAAGTAATCCTTTAGCTCATCAATAAGAGTACTACATACATCCTCTTATACTCTTATTACATTCACCTATCCTGTATTTTCATGAAATATCCCTCAACATCACTCTTAGCCTTTATTTCCCTTCTTAATCACCATCCAATAGCAACATGATCACTAGGCATACATAACCACTAATATAATGATATATCACCACAATTCATCCTCCATAATCCAACACAGCAACTTTCATAATTTACTACTAACAATTTATACACAACAATTCATAACTATGTTTCTAGTTATCTTCCAACATCAAGACAATACTCATAATCCTTTATCAATACTTATTCATGGATAAGAATCAAGAATAAACAATATTCATACCTTAACAATGAACTCTTGTATTTAGGATCCTCCTTACATAACCATGGGGTGCTTCTTGAAGCTTCCGAGATGGTGAACACAACTACGGAACCAATTTGAATTTTCTACGGTTGAATCACAAAATATTTGAGGTTGAAATTGGCTAGGGTTTTCACCTTTCCTAAAATTTGGATAAAATCTAATAAAATTGAGGCTAAGTACAGGTTTTTAAGACCAATTTTCGTCCAAAGGTAATAGAAAATGACCATTGTGCCCTAAAAATTGAAATAAATCCCGAATCTGTCCCCAGTGGACAGTTTTGACAGGCTGAAGTAAATCGACCATAACTCTTTTCTCCGATATCGGATTTGGGTGAAATTGGTATCGTTGGATAGATAACTCAAAGGGCTTTCATTTCATATAAAGTAGGCCACCCAGTTCGTCCTGTACAAGGAGTTATGATCGTTTGAAGTTGACCCTTAAAAACTGTTTTGAGAGGCTGAAGTAAAACGAGTATAACTCCTTACTCCGATGTTGGATTTGTATGAAACCAATTGCATTAGAAAGAAGACTATCGGAGATTTTCGTCTATATATAGCAGCTCACACAGTTCTTTTTGTACCAGGAGTTATGATCGTCTCAAGTTGGAGTGCCTAGCTGCAGAAATTTTCCTGCAGAATCACTGTTCACAGGCTTCCCGGCCACCGTTTTGAAATTTCGAATGTGCTCGCTTATATGAAATACTCCTCTGTTTTGGGCAAACTTTATATCGTTGGAAAGATTATTCCAATACCTACACATACAACTATCGACGGGATACTTACGAACACCATAAACTTAATTTAACCCATACGCAAGTCTTTAGGACTCCATATAATCGCGATAAGTGTACGAAAAAATTTACGGGGTGTTACATTATCCCCCCCTTAAGAACATTCGTCCTCGAATGTTAGCATAGTTACTCAATTAAGACATGTCCAAGCTTACAATTAACATATTCATCATCATAACATCCTTGCATAAAAACAAACACTTACTTGTTATTGTTCTTCTTCCGTCTCATGAACTTCCTCCTCATCGTTGAATAGGTAAGGGTACTTAATCTTCATCGCTTCCTCGGCTTCCCATGTGATCTCCTCAACTTGTTGATTCCTCCAAAGTACTTTTACCGATGCTATCTCTTTATTCCTTATCTTTTTAATTTGGCGATCAAGAATAGCAATAGGCATTTCTTCAAAAGTGAGATCTTTTGTAATTTGTACATCTTCCGTAGTAGTGATGTTCGATGGATCTCCGATGTACTTGCGAAGCATCGAAACATGAAATACGGGATGAACTGCTGAGAGCTCTTGAGGTAGCTCTAACTCATAAGCAACTTGTCCAAATCTTTGAATGATCTTATACGGACCTATGTATCGTGGACTTAACTTTCCTTTCTTGCCAAACCTCATCACTCCTTTCATTGGTGATACTTTCAAGAATACCCAATCGTCGATAGAAAACTCAAGTCCTCTTCTTCTAACATCCGCATAAGATTTGTGTCGACTTTGAGCTGTTGCAAGCCGTTGTTGGATCACTTTAACCTTCTCCATTGCTTGATAAACAAGATCCGGTCCAAATAAGACCGCATCACCTGCTTCAAACCATCCTATTGGCGATCTACACTTTCTTCCATACAATGCTTCATATGGTGCCATTTTGATACTTGAATGATAGCTATTATTGTAGGCAAACTCGATAAGAGGTAGGTGATCATCCCAGTTGCCTTTGAAATCTAATACACATGCTCGTAGCATATCTTCAAGTGTCTGGATGGTACGTTTCGCTTGTCCGTCCGTTTGAGGATGAAAAGCCGTACTTAGATTTACTTGTGTCCCCAAACTCCTTTGAAAAGACTTCCAGAAATTCGCGGTAAATTGGGCTCCTCGATCGGATATAATGGAAATTGGAACTCCATGTAACCGAACGATCTCCTTAATATACAACTTCGCATACTCTTCCGCCGTATAAGTTGTCTTAACTGGTAAGAAGTGCGCAGATTTGGTAAGCCTATCAATGATCACCCATATGGAATCAAACTTCCGATATGTACGAGGCAAACCCGTGATGAAATCCATATTGATCTTGTCCCACTTCCAGACTGGAAGATCTATACATTGCATGTAACCACCGGGTTTCTGGTGTTCTACTTTGACTCTTTGACAATTCAGACATTCAGCTACAAATTCGGCAATATTCTTCTTCATGTCATTCCACCAATATATTGCTTTCAAATCTTGATACATCTTAGTCGACCCTGGATGGATGGAATACCTTGAACAGTGTGCTTCTGTCATAATTCTCTTTCTTAGCTCAACTACATCAGGTACACATAAACGATTCTGACACTGAAGCACTCCTTCTCGCGTAAGCTCAAATGCCTTTGTCGTGCCACTCTGCACATCCTCCTTAAGCTGCAATAAAATTGGATCTGCATACTGCTTCTCTTTCACTTCAGCTATCAATGAAGATTCCGCTGCATTACGTACAATAACCTCTTCATCTGGAGTTTCGAGAAGTCGAACTCCCAAATTAGCTAGTTGGTGAAGATCCTTAATCATCCCCTGCTTTTCTATAGATGCCATTTTAGACTTACGACTCAGTGCATCCGCTACCACATTCGCTTTCCCTGGATGATACAAGATATCAACATCATAATCTTTCAACAATTCAAGCCATCTCCGCTGCCTCAAGTTTAGATCTTTCTGACTGAAGATATATTGCAGGCTCTTATGATCGGTATATATGTCAACATGAACCCCATATAAGTAGTGGCGCCATATCTTCAAAGCAAATACAACTGCAGCTAGCTCAAGATCATGCGTGGGATAATTCCTCTCATGAGGTCGCAACTGTCTAGAGCCATAGGCTATTACTCTACCATGTTGCATTAATACGCATCCTAAGCCAATTCTCGAAGCATCACAGTACACCGCATACCCTTTTGTGCCTTCAGGAAGTACCAATACCGGTGTAGAAGTCAACTTGCTCTTCAGATCCTGGAAACTCTTTTCACAGGCATCATTCCATTGAAACTTGGAGGCTTTATGTGTCAACTTAGTCAAAGGTGCAGAAATAGAAGAAAAACCTTCAACAAACCTTCTATAATAACCTGCCAACCCGAGGAAACTACGAATCTCCGTAGGCATCGTGGGTCTTGGCCAATTCTTCACAACCTCAATCTTCTGAGTGTCAACTTTTATGCCTTCACTGGATACAATATGGCCCAAAAATGCCACTGACTTGAGCCAAAACTCACATTTAGAAAACTTCGCATACAGCTTACGATCACGAAGAATCTGCAACGCCTTCCTTAAGTGATTAACATGGTCCTCTTCTGATCTAGAGTAGACCAGAATATCATCTATGAAAACTATCACGAACACATCTAGAAACGGCTTAAACAGCCTATTCATCAGATCCATAAAAACTGCGGGTGCATTTGTCAGTCCGAATGACATAACCAGGAATTCATAATGACCATACCGTGTTCGGAAAGCTGTCTTGGGTATATCTTTATCCTTGACTCTCACTTGATGATAGCCTGATCTCAAGTCAATCTTGGAAAAACACTGGGCACCCTGCAACTGGTCAAATAAATCATCAATTCGGGGAAGGGGGTATTTATTCTTGATAGTCACCTTATTCAATTGCCGATAGTCAATACACATCCTCAGCGAACCATCTTTCTTACGCACAAACAATACTGGTGCTCCCCAAGGGGACATACTAGGCCTGATGAATCCCTTCTCTAGCAAGTCTTTCAGTTGCTCTTTCAATTCTCGCAACTCTGCTGGTGCCATTCTATAAGGAGGAATTGAGATTGGCTGTGTGTCTGGCAACAAATCAATACCAAACTCCACTTCTCGTTCAGGAGGTAAACCTGGTAGTTCTTCAGGAAATACATCAGGAAATTCATTCACAACCGGAATGGTCTGAAAAGTTGGCGGCTCTGCCTCTGTATCCCTTACTCTAACCAGATGGTATATGTACCCTTTGGAAATCATTTTTCTTGCCTTAAAGTAAGAAATAAATCTACCTCTCGGCGCGCCAACATTACCCTTCCATTCAAGGACTGCCTCATTTGGGAAATGGAAATATACCTTCTTAGAACGGCAATCTACTGTAGCATAACAAGACGCTAACCAATCCATGCCCATAATAACATCAAAATCTTCCATTTCTAACTCAACAAGATCGGCCATCGTATCACGACCACAAATATTTACAACACAATTTCGATAAATATTCCTAGCTATAAGAGATTCCCCCACTGGCGTTGATACCTCAAATGGCTTGGCTAATAATTTGGGTGTTCTTCCGAACCTTCCCGCAACCAAAGGAGTAGCATACGATAATGTAGAACCAGGATCAATTAAGGCATACACATCAAATGCAAAGATGGACAACGTACCTGTAACCACGTCTGGAGAAGCCTCTAAATTCTGCCGATCTGCTAGGGCATACACACGGTTCTGAGCTCCGCTAGCACTAGTTGCTCCTCTATCACCTCTACCATGACCCATAGGTTGTGCACCCCTACTCAAAGGAGGCACCGAAGATGACGCAACAGCTGATCCGGTAGGTCGTGTTATACTACCTGTGGTCCTGCGTGGGCAATCTCTAGCCATATGCCCCGGCTTACCACACCAAAAGCAATTGTTTGTCCCAAGACGACATTCGCCAAAGTGAATTTTTCTACAAATGAGGCACGGGTGTCGTGGAGGTCTCAATTGACTCATACTCCCTTGCCCTTGATACCCCACTGTTCGCGAACTCTGATTTTCACTGCTTTGCCCAAACTGATTACCTCTGAACCTTTGAAATTGCGGTGGAGCACTAATTGCAGGATAAGAAGATAACGGGTTAGGCAATCTATGAGAGAACGAAGGCCTAAAATCTCCCTGAGATGCCACAAACTGCCCTATAGCTCTGGGCCGCTTAGAATATCCTTTTTCTGATTCCTGGGTTCTTCTTCTTTGCCTCTGATCTTCCATCTTCTGAGCAAAAGCTTGTATCCTCGCTATATCCATGTCCTTGTTCAAAGCAGCAATGGTACAATCTCTAACCAAGTATGGTTCCAATCTATTCACATAGTGATGAACTCTGTCGTCCATAGTAGCTACCACATTAGAAGCATATCGAGACAAGGAGTTAAATCGAAGACTATACTCTCTTACACTCATATTACCCTGACGAAGATTTAAGAATTGATCTGCACGGGCCTGACGAGTCTCAAATGGAAGATAATGATCAATAAATGCATTTTTGAACTCTCCCCACGTAGTTGGAGGTGCATCAATACCCCTAGATCGTTTCCAATCCTCGTACCACAATATAGCCTCTCCTTTCAGTCTATATGCTGCTAGCTCAACCATCTCTTTACCGGATACATGCATAACATCTAGAGCCCTTTGGGTCTGATCGACAAAGTCCTGCGGGTCTTCATTAATATCTGATCCGGTAAAAGTAGGAGGATCCAGTTTCAGAAAATCTTGAGTCCGAAGGCTAGCTGCTCTATCCATACCACTAGAACCCGTGGTAGGAATAGCTTGCCCTTGAACTTGACCGGCAACTATACGCGTCAGAAGTTGTACTGCATCCCTCAAATCTCGATCAACAGCATTAATAGACGGCCCTTCCGGAGGAGAAGAAGCGCCTGATATATGCTCAGCTTGAGACTCACTTTGCTCAGCTTGTGCCGGTGGTGACTTACTAGTACCTTCTCCGGCCACTGCATCTACTCGCTTCCACTTATTCTTTCTCTTTGTAACCGGCATCGTCACTATAATAAATAAAAAAGAAACAATTGGATTAAGCTATTGATTATGACTTTATCTCTAATATGGGATCTATTGCACGATCTAAGAAATGAAGAGTGGAAACAATCCCTAAATGTCCAATAGCCTCCTGTTTATAGATGTGGTGCACAACACACCGATAAACGAGATTCTACGTAGACACGGCTTTGTAGACTCACTAGGACGAACTTCTCTGATACCACTTCTGTCATACCCCAAATCCCATTGGAGCAGACTGGCACCCGTAGCCGAGGAGGCCCGGGAGAACCCGTTCATAACTTATACTTTCACATTCACATTACTTATGAAAATTAGAAATTTGGGCAGCACTTCGTTGTAAATAGAAGAAAACAGTACCTGTATCAGCCCAGCAGACACGCATAAATATATATATGAACAGTAATTGGCCGTCAGAGCCATCACGTCTATCAACCAAACACTCCTATGGCTGTACAATATGTCTACAAAAGCCTCTACATAGATACACAACTGAGTTGGGGTCGGGACAAACTCCCGCCCACAAAAGACTTTTATGCAAATAACAAAAGTACATATAGAGACGACTTGGGATGCCCCAAAACAACTGGAGCTCACCACTAACAACAGAATGTCCTGGCTCTTACTGCGGAGGTGTACGACCTGAAGTACCTGTTCCTGCAGGCATGAATGCAGGTCCCCCGTGAGGGACGTCAGTTCGGAAATATGTACTGAGTATGTAAGGCAGTGAGTATCAAGATGAGATACAAAAGATCAACAGAAACCAGATACCAGTGAATAAACAGTATGAGTAGGCCACACTTAAAAGAACTGATGGGATACCTGCACATTACTTTCATATCATTACTTCCCGTAATCCTTGTCAATACATAACATATGTCATACAATGGCCAACTGATCAGTGGTACTAATACAATACATCAGGGACCACCCCTGGAATAGCATATATACATAATCTTTATAATACAATGGCCAACTGATCAGTGGTACTAATACAATACATCATATCATCAATTTAAAATAAAGACATTCCATTTCTTAATTCAATTAATCTTTGAGATTGGTTACTTTGTGGTCACACCTTATGGAACTTGAAACCATGATACCTCAATAGGAAAAACATGTAAATAGGTAATCAATATCATGAAAATGAAGTAGAGAATCATGGATACCTCATTAAACCATTTCGGAGTCAACAATAGTATATGGACATTTTTTTGACTAGCCGGACATCTTAAAAGTGAAAACAAGTTCAATTGGTAGTGTCGAAGATCATATGATGTTATTATGTGTCATGTGTCGTAGGACAATGTTGGAAGCTTACTTGAGAGTGCCATGGGTCATTATTCATGCCAAAGATTAGATAGAGTATGTCTTACATACCTTGATATAACCACTTCAATACAAGTGACTTCCCGTACTCTTCGAACACTTATCTACAATAAGTCATTTGTGGCAAACTAGTATTAGCAACCAAACCTTACCATTTAGGTATTAACTTCACCAAATAATGTCTAGGAAGTAATCCTTTAGCTCATCAATAAGAGTACTACATACATCCTCTTATACTCTTATTACATTCACCTATCCTGTATTTTCATGAAATATCCCTCAACATCACTCTTAGCCTTTATTTCCCTTCTTAATCACCATCCAATAGCAACATGATCACTAGGCATACATAACCACTAATATAATGATATATCACCACAATTCATCCTCCATAATCCAACACAGCAACTTCCATAATTTACTACTAACAATTTATACACAACAATTCATAACTATGTTTCTAGTTATCTTCCAACATCAAGACAATACTCATAATCCTTTATCAATACTTATTCATGGATAAGAATCAAGAATAAACAATATTCATACCTTAACAATGAACTCTTGTATTTAGGATCATTCTTACATAACCATGGGGTGCTTCTTGAAGCTTCCGAGATGGTGAACACAACTACGGAACCAATTTGAATTTTCTACGGTTGAATCACAAAATATTTGAGGTTGAAATTGGCTAGGGTTTTCACCTTTCCTAAAATTTGGATAAAATCTAATAAAATTGAGGCTAAGTGCAGGTTTTTAAGACCAATTTTCGTCCAAAGGTAATAGAAAATGACCATTGTGCCCTAAAAATTGAAATAAATCCCGAATCTGTCCCCAGTGGACAGTTTTGACAGGCTGAAGTAAATCGACCATAACTCTTTTCTCCGATATCGTATTTGGGTGAAATTGGTATCGTTGGATAGATAACTCAAAGGGCTTTCATTTCATATAAAGTAGGCCACCCAGTTCGTCCTGTACAAGGAGTTATGATCGTTTGAAGTTGACCCTTAAAAACTATTTTGAGAGGCTGAAGTAAAACGAGTATAACTCCTTACTCCGATGTTGGATTTGGATGAAACCAATTGCATTAGAAAGAAGACTCTCGGAGCTTTTCGTCTATATATAGCAGCTCACACATTTCTTTTTTTACAAGGAGTTATGATCGTCTCAAGTTGGAGTGCCTAGCTGCAGAAATTTTCCTGCAGAATCACTGTTCACAGGCTTCCCGGCCACCGTTTTGAAATTTCGAATGTGCTCGCTTATATGAAATACTCCTCTGTTTTGGGCAAATTTTATATCGTTGGAAATCTTATTCCAATACCTACACATACAACTATCGACGGGATACTTACGAACACCATAAACTTAATTTAACCCATACGCAAGTCTTTAGGACTCCATATAATCGCGATAAGTGTACGAAAAAAATTTACGGGGTGTTACAATTGTGATCCAGAAATCATAAATAATAAATATAGAACAACAAAATAAAAGGCAATGATGTAAATATATATAAAACTTAAACTCCTAGCTAGTAACAAATCTCGAAAATCCTACAACCTAAACATATCCTTGAACTTAATTAGAAACATCTAAATGTTTTATTGATAACTAAAAGATAATAAATAAATAAATAAATAAATAGGTTATATCATTCTTTTAGTAATTCCTTTTTTCTCCAATTGGTCTTCCTGCTTGTCTTCCTTGTCCTTTAACTTCCAAAGATCACGTGTAGCCTTATATCTATCTGTCACACTTTCTTGCTGCACATTAGAATTTCGAAGATTGGTTTCTTGTTTACGTATTTGTTCTCTCGTATCTACCAACTTCTCCAAGTTCTTGTCAATTGCTTTGGTTTTTGAGGATGACATTCTCACGTTTATAGTATAGTATCAAACTAGATTGAACCACTGTTGAATGAAGAAGTAACAAAGTTAATGAAAATCTAAATCAAAATATCGAACATAGTAAATATTATTCTTTCCTTACGATTATAAAATAACACCCTCTTTTGAAACTACATTAATGTAGCAAATATATTCAATGTAAGAGAACAATAAGTCAAAAAGAGAGTTATAATTGTAAACGGACGTAGATGAAAAAGTGAGGAATTAATGAACAAATTAGAAAAGCAACATTACTGTAAGACTGTAAGTCTTAAGAAAAAAAAAAGTAAATAACTAATCAACTCAAAGTGAAAGAGAACTCAGGTTAATATTGAAGAAGCCTAACTCAATTTGTTATATGCATATAATGTAATACTCCATTGCTTATATCGACACCAATTTCTTAGTTTTTTTCCTTATTTTACCGGTGCCTAATGTAAACATTATACTAAAAATAAGAATTACCATATTTTAATTATATCAATATAAAGGCGTTAAAATAAAATATATGATTACTTGCTCTCTCGTAACATATGTTATTATTTTCTTATATTTCATTATAAATTATCTTTTTCTTTGTCCACTCTTTTCTTGGATTTGATTTTTTCTAAAACTTCAAGTGTTTTTTTAATCTAAAAAATGGTAATTCTTATTTTTAGTAATATTTTCAATTAAGAACGAGTAAAACAAGAACAGTAAAACAAATAAGGAAAGAATCAAAGCATTGGTGTCAATATATATAATTTATGGAGTCCATGCATATAATAAAAGTGTCTTTTTACTTCTTTTTAAACATTTTTAACGTACTAAGCTAAGTTAGGATGATGATAATTATTGTGGATCCAGTTATTGTTACTTTAATTGTCTTAAATTAGCTATCATGTTTTCCTTTTTTAAAGTCGATTTAAATAATTCGCAAAGTAATGTTAAATTAGATTAACTCAATGTTTTATATTTAAAATTTAGTGTTCAAAAAACTAAATGATAAATACTCCAAGCTGAAACCTTTTGCATGTCAATTTGATGAGAGAGTATAATCTAAAATACTAGTCAATGTTCACCTAAAATTACTGTCGGAAAGCGAAATACAGTGATTAATATTTAACAAAGGAAATATATATTAATTTAAGATTACCATAGGAAGTAAAAATCCTTAAACTTCAAAATGTGAGTTCATCTTTGTGTCTGTCCCTTCAAGGAAAGTTTTAAAGTTAAAGCAATTAAGAATTCATGAAAAATATAATATGAAAATTTAAAGTTTTGATTGATTGAGGATTAAATTCTCAGATTATAAACTATTATAAATCACAGCACTGGAGCTCGTAAATCTAAGACACAAGGTATCAACAAATTCTGCAACTTCGATGTGGTTCGATAAGTGTTGAGAAACAGTACCCAAGATCAACAGTTCATAAACAGTTCAACACATGCCTTTTTGAAAGTTGCAGAACAAACAGTATCCAAACTTTCATAAATTTTCGTTTTTAGCCATTTTCAACACAATCTACACTTGCAGAACAAATATCTCATTTTCAGTTCATAGACCACAAGTCTGTCAACAGAAATAACTTAATGCTCAAATGAACCCTCCCCCCCCCCCCCCCCAACCCCCCCTCCTCCCACACAAAAATAAAAAAAAATTAAGAAATACCCCACCATTAAATAGTTTACTACACAAACATACAATAACTGAACCAAAATCCAACATGCAGTATGAAAATACAACAATTGCTAAAAATCAAATTAGTGCACCTAATCAAACTAATTAGCTATTAATCTTTCAATTTTTACTATTTCTGCAATCATATTTTAAAAGATTTTCATCCGTCTAAAAATTGATTTCAATCTAGGGCATTCTCATTTCATATACCACGGGTCTACGGATAGACCGCGGGTTTACAGACAGAAACAGGTCACTGTTCGAATCAAAATTTCAAAATAACTCTTCAAATAACAATTATCCCACCATTCAACACTTCATTACTAAGAAAAAACCAGAACTAAACCAAAACTCCTAAACAAAAGTTTCAAAATTCAACACCGTGATCGATGAAAAAATCTGTCAAAAATGCCGCATAAAACCTCAACCATTGCTTCAAAATCAAACTCATTACCTATAAAATTCTCATTTTTTAACTACTTAATCAACCAAATTCGAAAAAAATTAAATTTTCTACATCACTACGAATCGATTCGCAAAGAAACCCGTTTAAATGGATCTAGAAATGATTGAAACTTGATTTTAACTAACCTTAAGAAGAAACAACGAGCCCTTAGCAGCTGGAGAAGAAGAAACGAAAATGGCATTTTTGGGAGCAGGGTTCTCGAAAGCGGGAGTTGGGAGAGAATTGAAGAGGAGAGAGAGTTTTTTTTTTTATATTGAAATAAGTAGAGGGTGTTATGTGTATTATATTAAATTTGCAAAGTTGTAAAAATGATGAAATGGTCCCATGACCCATGTGTGGCCCCACTTTTTAAACTTTTCCTCATTTTTACACCCTAACCCTAAAATTAAATTAAAAAAAATAAAAAATTAATGGGTATATGACAAAATAGTTTTGGAAATGTATTGTTTTACCAATTTTTCCCTAGTTAGTCTGTATAAAACTTGCTATTTCTAGTATGAGAAAACGGATTTTGCATAATGGAATTAAATAAGTTACCAAATTAAATTAATTAGGACAAACAAAATCTACTCTAATAAGAATTAGGAAAAATAAATCCTAACTAGACGTGAATTAAATAAATACCAAATTCCTTTTGTTTCCTCATCCTACTTTGAAATGATAATCCAATAATTGAAAAAAAAAAGAAGAAAACATTGTACGCCTCTTTCCCCTTTTCTCAATCCTTTCCACTTTAGGTTTTGCTTTCCATGTACACCTATAAATATTTCAACAAAGGCTTATAGATATATATTACTTACTACTACGTGTGAGTGAGTGAGGTCTAGGTTTTGGATCAATCAATTGTATGTTGTTATGGCGAAAAATCAAATTAAAGCCGAGATAGATTTGAGAAGAATGGACGAGCAACTTGATAATCATTTGGCTCGAATTTTTGGCGAAAATAATAAAAAAGGGTTTGAAGAGTGCTCAAAGGCTGAAGTCACCAAGGTCGTCGAAGAATGGGAGTTGGATCCCAAGAAGCTTAAAATCAGCAAGCTTATTGCTGAAGGGGCGTACGGATCAGTTTACAAAGGTGTCTATGACGGAAAACAAGTTGCGGTTAAAATACTTGATATTAGCGATGAAAAGAGAAGGGCAACTCTAACAAAGGCTTTCGCGCAAGAAGATTCTATATGGCACAAGCTTGATCACCCAAACGTTGCAAGGTTAATTGGAGCTTTGAAGAGATTGCCCGAAGTATTTACGAGCGGTAGACGAAGGAAGTGGAAGTTCGTCGCGAGAAATCATTCCTGGGAAAAACATGGAGTTGGATACTGCATAGTGGTTGAATATGTCTCTGGAGGCACGCTAAGGTCACATCTCATGAAGGCATGCATTAAGGTCACACCAAAATCCAAAATATCCCAAGCTTAATTATCAGTGGAGGTACAAATTAAGAAGTATCTTCAAACTCCACACCATAATTCAATAAATGCATTAAGTTCTCTAAGTTAACTAGTACTACTGAAAGTTAAAAAAAAAATCTCCCTAATTAGGAATTAGGATTCACATTCAGTGGCGGAGTCAGAATTTTCATTAAAGGTGTTCAAAAATAAATATACAAACTAACCGAAGGGGATCAATATCTATAATATATACGTAAAAAATAATTTTAACTATATATAAATAGTATAGTTTTCCGCCGAAGGGAATTCGCATGAACCCCTAGACCTAAGGGAAACTCCACCCCTGTTCATACCTCTACCCAAAGGTGTCAAACGGGTCGGGCCGACCCGGCCCGATTAGCTAACCCGACCCGGTTTGACCCGGCCCAGTAAGCCCTAGGGCTTTAGGGTTCCGGGTTCCGGGCTGGTTTTTTTGTTAAAATGGGCCCGGTTAACCCGGCCCGGATCAAGCCAGGTCCAGGCCCGCCGGTTAACCGGCCCGGCCCAGAAAATAAAAAAATAAAAAATGGATTTTGGGCCGAACTAGCCGTTGGCCCAACGGCTATATAGCCGTTTTTGGGTCCAAACGGCTAGTTTGGGCCCATTCAATTAAAAAAGAAAAAAAAAAACTTTAAAAAATATTTTTTAATCCCCAAAAAAAATCTATAAATACCCTACAACTTCAAATCATTTTTCACACAATTTTTCACTCTCTCAAATCTCATTCTCTCTCAATTCTCTAATATTCAATATATTTAATTTCTTAAAGTGTTCACTTTAATTTTTTAATTTTCGTTTACAAAGTACGAGCGAAGTTTCTAAAGTCGCAATCTTCGGATACTTCTAAAATTTGGTATTGTCGTTCCATCTCTTACGTTTAATTTTTATTTATTGTATTAATTGTGTAATATTTAATTTTATTAAATTTGTGTATTTTGAATATTTTTAGTTTAATTTAATTTATATTATGGATAAATTAAAAAACCTCGCTGCTAAAGGTGTTAAAATTTTTTGTCCCGAAAGCGGTAGTGGTAGTAAAAAGCGAATTACTAGCAGTAGAGGTAGTTCAAGTAATAGATATACCCGTGTGCCTTCGCCTCCGGTACCGCTTGGTACACCTTTTGAGGAAGAAATAGGTGTAGGTGCTCACGATATGGATTATGTAGAAGCTCAGGAAAATTACGGTATAGAAGAAGAAAATGAAGTAGATGCAGTTAATTTAGACGAAGATAATGAAAATATTGTTGAAACACCCGCAGTAGGAGATGCTAACGTTAGATCTGAATCAGTTAATCTCCCTTCCCGTCCTCCCAGTGCCCCCAAAACCTCGTAAAAGAACTAGTATTGCATGGCAATTTTTTGAACGTATATCAGATATTGAGGTGCAGTGCAATATTTGTCAACAAATATATAAGCATAGAAGTGGAGGTAAGCAAGAGGGTACGGGTACGTTAATGAGACATATAACTGAAGATCACAAAAGAGAGTTAAATATTGCAAAAGGTGGTGGGGATGTTGGTGGGTCAACGCAAACTAGAATGGACCCAACAACCGGTCAAGTAGCGAAAAAGTATAATAAATTGAGGGACAGGGAAGAAATAGCTAAAATGGTAGCTGTGGGTTGTTTGCCTTTTAGTTTTCCTTCTTCTGATGCTTTTATTCGTTATATACAAGCAATTTATAATCCTATGTTTAATGGTATTCCTAGAACTACTTGTCGGTCTGATATTTTTAGACTCCATTCACAATATTGTTTTTATTTATCAACATTGTTAAAAAATATTCAATGTAGATTGTCCCTAACTTCTGATCTTGGTCGTGCTGTAAATAAAAATGATTATTTAACCGTTACTTGTCATTGGATGGATAGTAATTTCGTGATGCAAAAACGTATTCTTGCTTTTTTATATGATGAAGATCGTAAACTGTCACGCCCCAAATCCCATTGGAGCGGACTGGCACCCGTAGCCGAGGAGGCCCGGGAGAACCCGTTCATAACCTATACTTTCACATTTACATTACTTATGAAAATTAGAAATTTGGGCAGCACTTCGTTGTAAATAGAAGAAAACGGTACCTGTATCAGCCCAGCAGACACGCATATATATATATATAAACAGTAATTGGCCATCAGAGCCATCACGTCTATCAACCAAACACTCCTATGGTTGTACAATATGTCTACAAAAGCCTCTACATAGATACACAACTGAGTTAGGGTCGGGACAAACTCCCGCCCACAAAAGACTTTTATACAAATACCAAAAATACATATAGAAACGACTTGGGATGCCCCGAAACAACTGGAGCTCACCACTATCAACAAAATGTCCTGGCTCTTACTGCGGAGGTGTACGACCTGAAGTACCTGTTCCTGCAGGCATGAATACAGGTCCCCCGTGAGGGACGTCAGTACGAAAATATGTACTGAGTATGTAAGGCAGTGAGTATCAAGATGTGATACAAAAGATCAACAGAACCCAGATACCAGTGAATAAACAGTATGAGTAGACCACACTTAAAAGAGCTGATGGGATACCTGCACATTACTTTCATATCATTACTTCCCGTATTCCTTATCAATACATAACATATGTCATACAATGGCTAACTGATCAGTGGTACTAATACAATACATCAGGGACCACCCCTGGAATAGCATATGTACATAATCTTTATAATACAATGTCCAACTGATCAGTGGTACTAATACAATACATCATATCATCAATTTAAAATAAAGACATTCCATTTCTTAATTCAATTAATCTTTGAGATTGGTTACTTTGTGGTCACACCTTATGGAACTTGAAACCATGATACCTCAATAGGAAAAACATGTAAATAGGTAATCAATATCATGAAAATGAAGTAGAGAATCATGGATACCTCATTAAACCATTTCGGAGTCAACAATAGTAGATGGACATTTTTTTGACTAGCCGGACATCTTAAAAGTGAAAACAAGTTCAATTGGTAGTGTCGAAGATCATATGATGTTATTATGTGTCATGTATCGTAGGACAATGTTGGAAGCTTACTTGAGAGTGTCATGAGTCATTATTCATGCCAAAGATTAGATAGAGTATGTCTTACATACCTTGATATAACCACTTCAATACAAGTCCAACTTGACTTCCCGTACTCTTCGAACACTTATCTACAATAAGTCATTTGTGGCAAACTAGTATTAGCAACCAAACCTTACCATTTAGGTATTAACTTCACCAAATAATGTCTAGGAAGTAATCCTTTAACTCATCAATAAGAGTGCTACATACATCCTCTTATACTCTTATTACATTCACATATCATGCATTTTCATGCAATATCCCTCAACATCACTCTTAGCCTTTATTTCCCCTCTTAATCACCATCCAATACCAACATGATCACTAGGCATACATAACCACTAATATAATGATATATCACCACAATTCATCCTCCATAATCCAATACAACAACTTCCATAATTTACTACTAACAATTTATACAAAACAATTCATAACTATGTTTCTAGTTATCTTCCAACATCAAGACAATACTCATAATCCTTTATCAATACTTATTCATGGATAAGAATCAAGAATAAACAATATTCATACCTTAACAATGAACTCTTGTATTTAGAATCCTCCTTACATAACCATGGGGTTCTTCTCGAAGCTTTCGAGATGGTGAACACAACTATGGAACCAATTCGAATTTTCTACGGTTGAATCACAAAATATTTGAAGTTGAAATTAGGCTAGGGTTTCACCTTCTCTTAATAATTGGATGATATATGATATATATGAGGCTAAGTGTATGTTTATAGAGACCAATTTTCGTCCAAGAGGTAATAGAAAATGACCATTTTGCCCTAAAAATTTAAATAAATCCGAATCTGTCCCCAGTGGACAGTTTTGACAGGCTGAAGTAAATCGATCATAACTCTTTGCTCCGGTATCGAATTTGGGTGAAACCAATTGTATTGGAAAGATAATTCAAAGGAATTTCATTTTCATATGGTGGTATCTTCCTGTACAAGGAGTTATGGTCGTTTAAAGTTGACCCAAAAATCTGTCCCAAAATTCTATTTTTTTTTATAGGCTGTAGTAAAACGGGTATAGCTCCTTACTCAGACATTGGATTTGGATGAAACCAATTTCATCGGAAAGAAGACTCTCGGAGCTTTTCGTCGATATATAGAAGCTCACACAGTTATTTTTGTACAAGGATTTATGATCGTCTAAAGTTGATCCAAAAAAAAATTGCCTAGCTGCAGTAATTTTCCTGCAGATTTACTGTTCACAGGCTTCCCGGCCACCGTTTTGAAATTTCGAATGTGCTCGCTTATATGAAATACTCCTCTGTTTTGGGCAAACTTTATATCATTGGAAAGCTTATGCCAATACCTACACATACAACTATTGACGGAATACTTCCGAACACCATAAACTTAATTTAACCCATACGCAAGCCTTTAGGACTCCATATAATCGCGATAAGTGTACGAAAAAATTTACAGGGTGTTACATAAACATACTGGACAATTTATTGTTGATTCTATTGTATAAATTACCGGATAATATGGTATAGAAAATAAAATTTTATGTATTATTTTTGATAATGCTTCTAACAACAAGACTGCTATAACAAAAATAAAATCTACGCTATCTCCTCCCTTGCCTGAAATTTTTCATATTAAGTGTGCATGTCATATATATAATTTAATTGTAAAAGATGGTCTTGACTTTTTTGACCTTTATATTGAAAAAATTCGTCTTGCCGTTGGTTTTATTCAAGAAAATAATCGTAGATCGAGAATTAGAGAATTTAAACTTAAATGTCAATAAAATGGACTTACACCGATTTTGATGCCTGAGGAAATTGATACTAGATGGAATTCTACGTATGAATTTCTAAAAACTTGTTATAAATATAAAATTCCTATTATACTAGCTTTTAACCAACATTGCGGTTCATTTGCTGATTCTGCTGATTGCATGCTACATAATTCTGATTGGGTTGTAATTAATGATCTTGTTAAGTTTTTAGAAAATTTTTATGTAGCTACGGTTGAATTTTCCGGTGCTTACTATCCTACTGTTTGTAATATTTTGGCATATATAGCCGATATTTCTGGTTTGCTCCAACAATATAAAAATAAAGAAGGTTATAAAGAAGCTGTTGGCGCCATGTTTACGAAATTTAAAATATATTTTTTCCCGATTCCCCCTATTTACTTGGTTGGTGCTATGCTAAATCCGTGCATGAAATATAATCATATGTGTCACTTTAGTACTCTTATTTATACTAACTTAGAAATAAATACTAACCATGATTCTGAACAAGTACAGCCTGATTTGTGGACGGCTACGGCTGATGCAAATGATTATATAGAAAAATTATATAATCACTATGCTGATTTATTTGATTCAGCCTTACCTACAAATATCACTCCAACTGTCGCTCCTCATCCTCCCGAGGAGCCATCATCTTCTAAAAGGCCGGCACATAGTGGTTTTTCTGATTCGTTTTATGATTTAAATTGTTGGAACAGTGTTGATGAGAGAACTTACACATCAACTTATCGGGAAGAGCTGAAATATTATCTTCGGACGGCACCAGAGGATCGCAGACGACGGATCCACACGCTGGATTGGTGGAGGAATAATGAATCACAATATCCTGTGCTTTCAAGATTAGCTAGAGATATCTTGAATGTTCCAATGTCAACCGTTGCATCAGAGAGCGCCTTCAGTCAGGGACGACAGCAGCTTGGAGACAACCGACACTAATTGGGAAGCAATGCAATGAATGTTCTAGTTTGCCTCAGAGATTGGATTAGAGCGGAAAGAAGAAACCAAGGAATGGAACCGGAGCCGAGCGACGAGCTGAAACTTGAAGAAATTATGACTTCACGGGAGAACTTCATGTTAATTATAAATTTTGGATCATTTTGCAATCAATAAAATTCCCCAAATTCATTCACTCCTTAGTCGTTGTTTTTTATTTTTTTTTATTTAACGATTTAAAATTTTAAATTGAATTTCTAGTTTTCTACTTTAAATTAAAAACTTACTTCTAATATATTATTAATTTACTACCAAATATTATTAATTTATTATATTAAGTAGCATATGTTTTGTATATTTGTGCATATATCTTCTATAGAAGTGTATATTTAACGTATACATGTGTATATGTTTTATAAATTAGTATATAAGTATATCTATACATATTGTAATGTATATATAATGTAGTATATTTTATAAGTAGTAGTATATATACATTTAATGGTGCGTATACACGTGTATATATCTTCTATAGAAGTGTATATTTAATGTATACATGTGTATATGTTTTATAAATTAGTATATAACTATTCAAATATATATTGTAATGTATATACATTATAGTATATTTTATTTAAAGTATTACATATACATAGAATAGAGTGA
This sequence comes from Capsicum pubescens, assembly GCA_030864215.1. Classification (NCBI taxonomy): domain Eukaryota; kingdom Viridiplantae; phylum Streptophyta; class Magnoliopsida; order Solanales; family Solanaceae; genus Capsicum; species Capsicum pubescens. Next base: position 295,807,251 of record CM061549.1, read on the forward strand.
ATGGATCTTCTATAGACGTGTATATTTAACGTATACATGTGTATATATTTTATAAATTAGTATATAACTATACAAATATATATTGTAATGTATATATATTGCATATATCTCATTTAAAGTATTACATATACATAGAATAGAGTGTATATATGTGAATAGATCTTCTATAGACGTGTATATTTAACGTATACATTACTTTATGTTTTATAAATTAGTATATATATTGTAGTATATACTTTTTTTAAAGTAGTACATGTATATTGAATGGTGCGTATATATGTGTATATATCTTCTATAGACGTATATCTTTAAAGTATACAAGTGTATATGTTTTATAAATTAGTATGTAACTATATATATATACATATTGTTGTATATATATATATATGTATATCACTATATTGTAGTATATATTTTATTTAAAGTAGTACATATGTATTGAATGGTGCGTATACACGTGTATATATCTTCTATAGAAGTGTATATTTAATGTATACATGTGTATATGTTTTATAAATTAGTATATAACTATACAAATATATATTGTAATGTATATACATTATAGTATATTTCATTTAAAGTATTACATATACATAGAATAGAGTGAATGGATCTTCTATAGACGTGTATATTTAACGTATACATGTGTATATATTTTATAAATTAGTATATAACTATACAAATATATACTGTAATGTATATATATTGTATATATCTCATTTAAAGTATTACATATACATAGAATAGAGTGTATATATGTGAATAGATCTTCTATAGACGTGTATATTTAACGTATACATTACTTTATGTTTTATAAATTTGTATATATATTGTAGTATATACTTTTTTTAAAGTAGTACATATATATTGAATGGTGCGTATATATGTGTATATATCTTCTATAGACGTATATCTTTAAAGTATACAAGTGTATATGTTTTATAAATTAGTATGTAACTATATATATATACATATTGTTGTATATATATATATGTATATCACTATACTGTAGTATATATATGTTTTATAAATTAGTATATATATATATATATATTGTAGTGTATATATATATATATTATACTATTATAGCATATGTTTTATTTAAAGTAGTACGTGTAGTCATATATAATTATATATTGAATGGTACGTATATATGTGTAATTGTTTATACTTTATATATTTTTTTAAAAATATATATTGTATATTGGAGTGTATATAGTGTATATTGGATTTTTTATTTATTTTTTAAATGGGTTTGACCGGTTTTTAACCGGGTTTGACCGGGTCTTGGTGGGTTTGACCGGATTGGGTTAAGTGGGCCGGGTTCGGGTGGGTTTTAATTTTTTTACTGTTTGGCCCGACCTTGACCAGCCCGGTTAACGCCAAACCCAGCCCGTAACCGGCCCGGAACCCGGGTAAAATGGGAGGGCCGGTTCCGGGTTGGCCCGGCCCGGCCCGTTAGACACCCTTACCTCTACCAATCGATTTATACTCGACCTCTCTACCAATGAGCTAACGATCGAGGACCAACTGGAGATTCAATCTTACTGAGCTCAATTGTCATCCCCAACCCGACATGACCTTGAAGCTTCCTTGGTGCGTAATTCTTAGAACTTCATCGTACGTAGTGATTGTACAATCAGGACCTCCCTATAAAAGTTATTCCGGTATAACAATATTTTCTATAACGGCCAAGATTTCATTTTTTGAATCAATTTCATGTTATGTTATACAATGTGTTATCTATAACAATATCTTGTTATATATGGAAGCAAAAAAAAATGTAGAGAAACAACATCATTATTGAAAAATTTGATGTTATCTTCTTTTGGAGTTAATCCTTTTAAGAATTATTTCCACAAATTTTGAACCAGATCATATTGTAGACTTTGCTATTTGTCTTTCCTCGTCTGTCAAAATTCTAGTCAATATAATGATGAATTAATTGACGTAAGAATTTGACTTAATTAATAAGCTTAGATAATATTTTTGATGCTCTTATAATTAGGACTCTTCCACAAATTAACTTATTAAAATTGATTAATTTGAGCTTAATTTTGCCATGAATCTCTAATAAATTCTAACATTATCAAATCATTTAATTATTATGATTATAAAACTAGTAAAGATCTTTAACACAATCAATACACCTGACTTAAATCCTTAAAGATAACCAACACTAATATTATTAACGGACTTTAGAATGGAGAAAATAAAACATTGATATTTATTCATATTTACTAGTATATCATTTTCAGTACATATAACATGACATGCAACTCCAAATTAAAAACGTACGTAGTTTTTATTAAGGATTAAATTATAAAAAGTGGATGCATGGAGTAGTTTAACCTAAAGTTGTTTATATTATGACGTTCCTCGTTCAAGGGACATTGATTTCATTTCCCGTGGCCTCCATCACCATGATGACCACCTCCGTGGCCTCCACCGCTGTGACCACCACCTCCGTGGCCTCCACCACCATGATGGCCGCCACCTCCATGGCCCCCACCGCCATGGCCGCCACCTCTGTGACCGCCGCCGCCATGATGGCCGCCACCATGGCCTTGTTTTTCAACATTTAGTTGGCCTTCATTTGCTGCCACAAATAATACATGACAATATTTAATTGGATATAACATTTAACAACGTATTGATCCTTTTAACATATTGAATTTATTATTTTTGAATTGTAGAAATTAAAGCCAGCTTGTTGGATTCTGTTCAAAATTTTCAACGAATATCCTTAGTTGGGGATAAGGGCGTCAAACGGGCCGGGCTGACCCGGCCCGACCCGGCCCGGCCCTATTAGCTAACCCGGCCCGGTAAGCCCTAGGGCTTAAGGGTTCCGGGTCCCGGGCCGGTTTTTTTTGTTAAAATGGGCTCGGTTAACCCGGCCCGGACCAAGCCCGGTCCAGGCCCGCCGGTTAACCGGCCCGGCCCGGCCCGACCCGGAATATATAAAAAAAAAAAAATTGATTTTGGGCCAACTAGCCGTTGGCCCAACGGCTATATAGCCGTTTTTGGGTCCAAACGGCAAGTTTGGGCCCATTTAATTAAAAAAAAAAAAAAACTTTAAAAAATATTTTTTAATCCCCAAAAAAAATCTATAAATACCCTACAACTTCAAATCATTTTTCACACAATTTTTCACTCTCTCAAATCTCATTCTCTCTCAAATCTCAATTCTCAATTCTCTAATATTCAATATATTTAATTTCTTAAAGTGTTCACTTTAATTTTTTAATTTTCGTTTACAAAGTACGAGCGGAAGTTTCTAAAGTCGCAATCTTCGGATACTTCCAAAATTTGGTATTGTCGTTCCATCTCTTACGTTTAATTTTTATTTATTGTATTAATTGTTAAATATTTAATTTTATTATATTTGTGTATTTTGAATATTTTTAGTTTAATTTAATTTATATTATGGATAAATTAAAAAACCTCGCTGCTAAAGGTGTTAAAATTTTTTGTCCCGGAAGCGGTAGTGGTAGTAAAAAGCGAATTACTAGCGGTAGAGGTAGTTCAAGTAATAGATATACCTGTGTGCCTTCGCCTCCGGTACCGCTTGGTACACCTTTTGAGGAAGAAATAGGTGTAGGTGCTCACGATACGGATTATGTAGAAGCTCAGGAAAATTATGGTATAGAAGAAGAAAATGAAGTAGATGCAGTTAATTTAGACGAAGATAATGAAAATATTGCTGAAACACCCGCAGTAAGAGATGCTAACGTTAGATCTGAATCAGTTAATCTCCCTTCCCGTCCTCCCAGTGCCCCAAAACCTCGTAAAAGAACTAGTATTGCATGGCAATTTTTTGAACGTATATCAGATATTGAGGTGCAGTGCAATATTTGTCAACAAATATATAAGCATAGAAGTGGAGGCAAGCAAGGGGGTACGGGTACGTTAATGAGACATATAACTGAAGATCACAAAAGAGAGTTAAATATTGCAAAAGGTGGTGGGGATGTTGGTGGGTCAACGCAAACTAGAATGGACCCAACAACCGGTCAAGTAGCGAAAAAGTATAATAAATTGAGGGACAGGGAAGAAATAGCTAAAATGGTAGTTGTGGGTTGTTTGCCTTTTAGTTTTCCTTCTTCTGATGCTTTTATTCGTTATATACAAGCAATTTATAATCCTATGTTTAATGGTATTCCTAGAACTACTTGTCGGTCTGATATTTTTAGACTCCATTCACAATATTGTTTTTATTTATCAACATTGTTAAAAAATATTCAATGTAGATTGTCCCTAACTTCTGATCTTGGTCGTGCTGTAAATAAAAATGATTATTTAACCGTTACTTTTCATTGGATGGATAGTAATTTCGTGATGCAAAAATGTATTCTTGCTTTTTTATATGATGAAGATCGTAAACATACTGGACAATTTATTGCTGATTCTATTGTTAAAATTTCCGGATACTATGGTATAGAAAATAAAATTTTATGTATTGCTTTTGATAATGCTTCTAACAACAAGACTGCTATAACAAAAATAAAATCTACGCTATCTCCGTCCTTGCCTGAAATTTTTCATATTAAGTGTGCATGTCATATATATAATTTAATTGTAAAAGATGGTCTTGAGTTTTTGAGCTTTATATTGAAAAAATTCGTCTTGCCGTTGGTTTTATTCAAGGAAATAATCGTAGATCGAGAATTAGAGAATTTAAAGTTAAATGTCAAGAAAATGGACTTACACCGATTTTGATGCCTGAGGAAATTGATACTAGATGGAATTCTACGTATGAATTTTTAAAAACTTGTTATAAATATAGAATTCCTATTACACTAGCTTTTAACCAACATTGCGGTTCATTTGCTGATTCTGCTGATTGCATGCTACATAATTCTGATTAGGTTGTAATTAATGATCTTGTTATGTTTTTAGAAAAATTTTATGTAGCTACAGTTGAATTTTCCGGTGCTTACTATCCTACTGTTTGTAATATTTTGGCATATATAGCCGATATTTCTGGTTTGCTCCAACAATATAAAAATAAAGAAGGTTATAAAGAAGCTGTTGGCGCCATGTTTACAAAATTTAAAAAATATTTTTTCCCGATTCCCCCTATTTACTTGGTTGGTGCTATGCTAAATCCGTGCATGAAATATAATAATATGTGTCACTTTAGTACTCTTATTTATACTAACTTAGAAATAAATACTAACCATGATTCTGAACAAGTACAGCCTGATTTGTGGATGGCTACGGCTGATGCAAAAGATTATATAGAAAAATTATATAATCACTATGCTGATTTATTTGATTCAGCCGTACCTACAAATATCACTCCAACTGTCGCTCCTCATCCTCCCGAGGAGCCATCATCTTCTAAAAGGCCGGCACATAGTGGTTTTTCTGATTCATTTTATGATTTAAATTGTTGGAACAGTGTTGATGAGAGAACTTACACATCAACTTATCGGGAAGAGCTGAAATATTATCTTCGGACGGCACCAGAGGATCGCAGACGACGGATCAACACGCTGGATTGGTGGAGGAATAATGAATCACAATATCCTGAGCTTTCAAGAGTAGCTAGAGATATCTTGAATGTTCCAATGTCAACCGTTGCATCAGAGAGCGCCTTCAGTCAGGGACGACAACAGCTTGGAGACAACCGACACTCATTGGGAAGCAATGCAATGAATGTTCTAGTTTGCCTCAGAGATTGGATTAGAGCGGAAAGAAGAAACCAAGGAATGGAACCGGAGCCGAGCGACGATCTGAAACTAGAAGAAATTATGACATCACGGGAGAACTCAGCAGAATCAAGTCCAATGCATAGTTTTGCCCCCGTTGACTTTGATTATCCTATGCAAGTTCCCATTAATATTAACATGAATGAGTTGGAAAAAATGATGCATAATTTATATATTTTTCATTCATGTAAATAATAAATTTTGGATCATTTTGCAATCAATAAAATTCCCCAAATTCATTCAGTCCTTAGTCGTTGTTTTTTATTTTTTTTTGAATAAATTTTGAATATTTGTGCATATATCTTCTATAGAAATGTATATTTAACGTATACATGTGTATATGTTTTATAAGTTAGTATATAAGTATATCTATACATATTGTAATGTATATATAATGTAGTATATTTTATAAATAGTAGTATATATACATTTAATGGTGCGTATACACGTGTATATATCTTCTATAGAAGTGTATATTTAATGTATACATGTGTATATGTTTTATAAATTAGTATATAACTATTCAAATATATATTGTAATGTATATACATTATAGTATATTTTATTTAAAGTATTACATATACATAGAATAGAGTGAATGGATCTTCTATAGACGTGTATATTTAACGTATACATGTGTATATATTTTATAAATTAGTATATAACTATACAAATATATATTGTAATGTATATATATTGCATATATCTCATTTAAAGTATTACATATACATAGAGTAGAGTGTATATATGTGAATAGATCTTCTATAGACGTGTATATTTAACGTATACATTACTTTATGTTTTATAAATTAGTATATATATTGTAGTATATACTTTTTTTAAAGTAGTACATATATATTGAATGGTGCGTATATATGTGTATATATCTTCTATAGACGTATATCTTTAAAGTATACAAGTGTATATGTTTTATAAATTAGTATGTAACTATATATATATACATATTATTGTATTTATATATATATGTATATCACTATATTGTAGTATATATTTTATTTAAAGTAGTACATATATATTGAATGGTGCATTTATATGTGTATATATCTTCTAAAGTAGTATATATTTAACGTATACATGTGTATATGTTTTATAAATTAGTATATATATATATTGTAGTGTATATATATATATATATATATATTATACTATTATAGAAAATGTTTTATTTAAAGTAGTACGTATAGTCATATATAATTATATATTGAATGGTACGTATATATGTGCATATATCTTCTATAGAAGTGTATATTTAACGTATACATGTGTATATGTTTTATAAATTAGTATATAAGTATATCTATACACATTGTAATGTATATATAATGTAGTATATTTTATAAGTAGTAGTATATATACATTTAATGGTGCGTATACACGTGTATATATCTTCAATAGAAGTGTATATTTAATGTATACATGTGTATATGTTTTATATATTAGTATATAACTATACAAATATATATTGTAATGTATATACATTATAGTATATTTCATTTAAAGTATTACATATACATAGAATAGAGTGTATATATGTGAATGGATCTTCTATAGACGTGTATATTTAACGTATACAAGTGTATATATTTTATAAATTAGTATATAACTATACAAATATATATTGTAATGTATATATATTGCATATATCTCATTTAAAGTATCACATATACATAGAATAGAGTGTATATATGTGAATAGATCTTCTATAGACGTGTATATTTAACGTATACATTACTTTATGTTTTATAAATTAGTATATATATTGTAGTATATACTTTTTTTAAAGTAGTACATATATATTGAATGGTGCGTATATATGTGTATATATCTTCTATAGACGTATATCTTTAAAGTATACAAGTGTATATGTTTTATAAATTAGTATGTAACTATATATATATACATATTATTGTATATTTATATATGTATATCACTATATTGTAGTATATATTTTATTTAAAGTAGTACATATATATTGAATGGTGCATATATATGTGTATATATCTTCTAAAGTAGTATATATTTAACGTATACATGTGTATATGTTTTATAAATTAGTATATATATATATTGTAGTGTATATATATATTTATTATACTATTATAGCAAATGTTTTATTTAAAGTAGTATGTATAGTCATATATAATTATATATTGAATGGTACGTATATATGTGTAATTGTTTATACTTTATATATTTTTTAAAAAATATATATTGTATATTGGAGTGTATATAGTGTATATTGGATTTTTTATTTATTTTTTAAACGGGTTTGACCGGTTTTTAACCGGGTTTGACCGGGTCTTGGTGGGTTTGACCGGATTGGATTTAGTGGGCCGGGTCCGGGTGGGTTTTAATTTTTTACTCTTTGGCCCGGCCCGGTTAACGCCAAACCCGGCCCGGAACCGGCTCGAAACCCGGGTAAAATGGGAGGGCCGGTTCCGGGTTGGCCCGGCCCGGCCCGTTAGACACCCCTAGTTGGGGATCAAATGTGTGTGATGAGTTTTTATGATCATCTCTGTATGTCATTAAGAATAAAATGAGAAGTTTAACTCTAAAAGTCTTCAAATATTTTTTTTAACTATATTTTTGTAAAACTCTATATTATATTTCTTGTCATTGCATGAACTATCTATATCCACTAATTATGAAAAACAAGTAATCCATATGTTCAAGAAAATTAAAGGCCTAATACATAAACATGCCCTTTAAATTGACATCAAATCATATCTATGACCTTTAAGTTGAACAAATAAACACACACGTCCTATGTGGCACAATACACGCAGAAAGTCATGTAGAAAGTCATGAGGTTAAGAAGATAAACAAACAACAGAAACATTCCATATGCTTTTGCAACCACATTCCACCCAATCATTTGAATCTTTCAACATAACTCAATCTGAATTAACAACAATTTCCATTTCTTGTTTAATTTCCTCAAGAGAAAAAAACAAAAAATCTTTCAAATCAACGATAATTGAGTGTACGCAGTTCGTACAACTTCTTCAGAGGTGAGGTAGAGTTATTTTTTTCGATAGATCTTCTGCTCAAGAAAAACACAGTTTAACAAAAGAATCTTCCAAAATACTTGTATAAAAGAGATTGTTTTCGATAAACCTTTGACTCAAAACAAACACAGCTTAGCAAAAGAAGCTTCCAAATCACTTGTATCAAATAGCGGGCAGCTATATAAAATATGTATAACCAAGCACAAGGTAATTACATTGTCCTTGTCAAGCATTAGCCCTAGTTTTGCAGGTCGTAGCCTATTTCGAATTCCATCTCTACCACAACCTAAATTATTGCCACAATTTACCCAACATCTCAAACGTGCCAACTACATTGCCATCTTTGCCAACAATTCCACTACTATACCAAAATTGTCATTACAAGATTTTCATCGAAGGAGATCCATCATTTATTATAATATACATTTATAGAAATATTGAACTTTTCCGGCGAAGAAGTTCATCGCCGAGGGACTAGGGTTACATCACTCTTAATAAATTCATGTTTATTGTAACTCTTTTATGGGGTATATATATGACCATGTTTGTTCTTAGAGAGCTTTATGTATTTTTTGGATTTTGGTTGGTGTTTGAAGATATTTTTTAATTTGTACCTTATTATTAAGCTTGGAATGTTTTGTCTTGTTCGATTAACTTTGTAATATTTGGGTGATGTACATTGTGCCATATAGATTTTTTTTAACGTGAAAGACTTTGTTAATATAGCTCTCTCTTTTTGTTGCTCAAATCAAGTATCACGATGTGTAGCCTCATATCTATCTTTCACACTTTCTTGCTGCACATTAGAATTTCAAAGGTTGGTTTCTTGTTTGTGTATTTGTTCTCTCGTATCTATCAACTTCTCTAAGTTCTTGTCAATTGATTTGGTTTTTGAGGATGACATTAACGCTTTAGTATCAAACTAGCTTGAATCACTGTTGAATGAAGAAGTAACAAAGTTAATAAAAATCTAAATTAAAATATCGAACATAATAAAAGTAGCTCTTTAACGATGATAAATAACACTCTCTTTTAACACTGCATTGACGTAACAAATATATTCAATGCAAAATACAATAAGCCAAAAACAGAGTTATAATTGTAAATTGACGTACATGAAAGGGTAAGGAATTAAAAAAAAAATTAGAAGAGTAACATTATTGTAAGTCAAGAAAAATAATAATTAAAGAACTAACTCAAAGTGGAAAAAAACTTACGTTAATATCGAAGAAGCCTAACTCAATTTGCTATATGCATGTAATGTAATTCTCCATTGTTTATATAGACACTAATTTCTTAGTTTTTTCCTTATTTTACTAGTGCCAATTAATGTAAACATTATACTAAAAATAAGACTTACCATATTTGGGGTGGTAGGGGGGGTGGGGAGGGAGGGGGGGCTTTAGCATATGAAAGAAAAACGTCAGGAGACTTTGAATTTAGGAAGATTCAACTTTAAGGAGCAAAAATTAAGTTGAGAGTAAAAAGGAAAATTTGAATTTATAATTGTATAAATAAATATCATTTTAATTAATTATATCAATATAAATGCCTTAACATAAAATATACGATTTCTTGATCTCTCTCAACATATGTTATTATTTTCTTATATTTTATTACAAATTATCTTTTTCTTTGTCCACTCTTTTCTTGGTTTTGATTTTTCCTAAAATTTCAAGTGCTTTCTAGTCTAAGAAATGGTAATTCTCATTTTTAGTAATATTTTCAATTATGCACGGCTAAAACGTGCAATGCATGATGCTTTATTTCCGTACAAAATTGTGGGTAGATTATCATATTTCACACCACATTTTTTTCGAATGAAATGTATAATGGACCTCAACCATACACATTCTCGGCTTGCTTCATGAATAGCTATTATCTCAGCATGATTCGATGAAGTGGCTACGATAGACTACTTTGTATATCTCCAAGATATGGCAGTACCACCGCATATGAACACATAGTCTATTTGAGACCGAGCTTTATGCGGGTCAGATAAGTACCCAACATCAGCATGATCAATAAGATCGGGGCTGCAATCTTTAGAATAAAACAAACTCATGTGTTTTATCCCATTTTGATGTCTCATAGTAGGAGCAGAAATATACCTTGCTAACAAATTGACTGAAAAGGCTATAGGCCTTGTAGTATTTGCAAGGTACACGAGTGCATCAATTGCATTAAGATATGGTACTTCATAACCAATCCAATTCGATATATTTTGAATTTCAAAAAATAATCTTTTTCTTTGAAAACTCTCCAAGAGTTCCAATGATGTTCAAACAATAAGCTTATACAATATAAGGATTATAAATAAGTTTCCCAGAAACTTTTATATGCTTCAAGTAGTTTGAATCCTTAAAAGTTTTCACATAAGTTTTGTCAAGTGACAATATTCAACATTTCATAAGTGACATCTTCAAGTGTCTGGACTGCAAATCAAATAAGTTTTACGCTTACCAAAATGCATCCTTTCATGTCACTTGATAAATGTTTCTATGTCAGCATGCTTAAATAAACATAGAATTCAGATCCTCGTAATCTTTCACAATATTGCGCCAATATTGTGTCAAAGATATTGATGATATATCATTTTGTATCGGTTCACAGTGCGACATAACATTTTGAGATCTCATCACTTCATTATTTCCAGGTACATGAACCTCTCATAAGTTTCATGAAGTGGTATGTCGTAGGCTCTTCAAGAGCTCATTGCCTTCTTATTATGATTATTTGCTCCTTATTTTTCAAGGACTATTTTATTTGGAACCGATCAGTCTACCACGCTTCACGCATGCATAGACTTTGTCCTTTAGGAACACAAAATAAGAGTACATGCGCTTAATATGAGATGCTTTCATCATTTGACTTGAATTATCTTTTGGATGAGGATATGGTGATAATTCCTAACATATTTCATAGTGCTTATAATCTCCCCTTATGTTAGGAAAACTAACATACATCCTCTACTTCTTTGAGAAACCCATCGTTGTGCATTATGGTATATTCATTAATCGTATACCGCACATCAAATTTATTAGATGGAATAATTGGTTTCCGACCTTGAACCAATTGGGAGGGAAGAAATTGTAACACCCCGCATTTCGGACAAGAACGAAAATCATCATTTCCTTCACGTAAAGGTTCCAAAAGCCATAAATCCAATGCAATTTTAGTGTGTTAATAAATTATGTAGTGTTTAAACCAATTTGAGCATGAATTGAGATCATAGAGGTCCCCAAGTTCAAGGACAAGTTGAAAGTTTTCCTATCGTTCAAATTTTAGTGAGCGTTGAAACTTAGGTCAACTTCAATCGACCATTACTCTTTGTATATATTGAATTAGAGTGCCTACTATATATCAAATGAAAGGTATTCAAATTATCTTTTCAACGATACCAATTTCATAAAAATACGACACCCGAGGAAGAAGTTATGGCTTTGCAAAGTGAAGTGTGTCGTGCAGCATAAGGTGTGCGACGCACATCCTAACTTATGCCATAAGGTGTGCGACGCACAACCTAATGTGTGCGATAAAGAGTGCGCCGCACAACCTATATTATGCGATAGGGTGTGCGCCGCATATATTATTACTCAAGTGACTTAAACACTCCATTTTTGGGACAAAATGGTTCTTTTCCCACCCTTATTTAGCCATAAACACGAAATTCAGTTCCCAAATACCCCAAAATACACCTTCATTCATCAAAATTGCTCAAGAACTCTCCTTAGGATTTCAAAATAAAAACCCAAGCAACTCAAGATTCAACCGTGGATTTTTGAAACTAATTGCATATTTGGAATCCCCAGAACGTAGGCTTCAAGAAGCACCTATCATCTTCGCATATAGAGGTACGTGGGGTTATCTCAAAAATCTCATGGGCTTAAAAATTCATGTTTTAAAAATGGGGGTTTTGAAATTATGAATATAATCCAGTTTTAAACGTTTTATGATATTGATTTGGTCTTTAGGCCTATTCCCGAAGTGGTTTGATATATGATATATGTATATGCATGTATTTCGAAAAGATGTTAACTTGAGAGCATGAATTATATGAAATCTCTCTCTTTATATGATCTCGTTTTAAATTCTCATATGATGTGAAATGTTTGAAATCATCTTGACAAGCGTGACATGAAATATTTTGAAAATGGTCATGGTTTTGGCTTGCAATGAGAGGGTTGTTATGTTGAAATATGATGAATATAATGGTTACATGAAATAATGATGTGATATTGATGGCTTGCAAGTCGGGTATGACGATACCCTACATAATAAGATATGTGATTGAATTAAATGGAGTTTGATGCATTGATTTTACATGAGATAGGTGGATGCCCGAAGAAGGCATTTGAGTGTAAGAGCTCATTGCTGGAAACCGTGTTTGCCGACATGGGGGTTTGGTACCAGGCTAAGTGATCTTGTGTACTTGACTTTATGTCATTCCCAAATTGGGACTATGGTTAGGAGCCCAGGCTAAGTGATCTTGGGCACTACTATACTTTATTGGGTCGAGACACCCTGCTGTGTGATCTTGTGTGTCTTCCCCTCACTTATACTCTAATCTCGGCGGCAACCGAGATTTGATAGTTGGTGTAAATGTTATATGTAGGATATTCCACCTAGCTTAGCTGCATTACATTGTTGTTGAAAACTATTACATTATGCCCATGTGTTTTCAAATGATTTGATATGAAACTGCTTTATAATGGCTCTCACCTATATTTGAAAAACAATATTTTTTTTTTCTCTGCGTACCAGTACTTTTGTATTGACCCCCTTCCCTCTCAGGTTTGGAGGCACAGTTTAGGGGTCCAGATAACCAGTAGATCTCTTCCGACAAATTTGCAGAATCAAGTGGTGAGCCTTCTATTTTTTGGAAGGCCTGATGTCTGTCAATTCATTTATCATTTAGTAGTTTTGGGTAATTTGTTTTAGTCTTGTATTAAAGATTTTGCAGACGGTTGTTTAGATGTCGATAGATGTTGTGGGAAATTATTTCCCCTTTGTTGATTTTATTTGATTTATGACCATGTTTTCCATAATATTGTGTATCTTCCGCATATCTTATTATCATATGAATTATGTGCATGATTACCAGATAGATAGGGGTGTTTCGGGCCTTCATGGTTCAGAATGCTCGTCACGGACAGGGCACCGGTTCGGGTCGTGACAAACTTGGTATCAAAGCACGGTTCACGGTCTCAGGGTGTCTGCGAAATCGCATTGGGTAGAGTCTTGTTTATGGGTGTGTAGCGCGCCACACTTATAAGCAGAAGGCTACTAGGCGTTTAGGAATGTCTCTCTTTCTTCATGTTCTAGTTCGTGCAATAGAGTCAGAATGTTCCTCTTTCATACTCTAATTCGTGCTATGGTGTCGCCCATACGAAAGTAAAAAAAGTCATCCCAAATTCTTTTCTTACTCTAATGTCCTCAGATATGTCTCATTATTGAGGTGATTCAAGTGCAGAAGTTTAAAATCTAAATGGTATGTTCCTTTCTGAATGAACCATATAAGAGTTAAAATTTGTTCAAGGACTTGAGAAGAGTCCGTTAGTGCTTCAATGTGTATTGATTCTGATGTAAACATTGATCCTGATGGAATCGTGCTTTTCAGCTTGAGCTATTAATTGCATTTAGTTCCCTTCAAATTTATGTTACAAATGTCTTGCTTAAGGGGGGATGATGTGTAGTAGAATGTTGGAACTGTATTTTCACCCGAATAGTAGTATGCGTTAAAGTGTTGTTGTCATGACCTATTGGTAGTGAAATTAGACCAAGAAGTTGGTGATGTGAAGTCACAAAGTTAGAAGTCAGAGCGAGGGTGACTTTTGTGTAAATGAATATTTTAGTTGAATAACCGATGTTCGAGAATGATTTACCCCTTATGATGATAGACTAATGTGGTAACTAGTAGCATGTGTGGATGGTATGGTAGTCCGTGGAGGAATTGTTTGACTCCGATTTTATTTATACAGAGTAAGATGTGTATTCTTAGTTCATTGGATATTGCATATTAAATTTCTATCTCATGTAATCTTGTCATCAAGGTGTTGTTGAAAAAAATAAAGTCTAGTGAAGCCGTGTGGGGCTCTTTCGATTCACTAGCATAGTTGACTTGTCATTCATCTCATTTTCTTGTTCAAAATACAAAATCAAAGTCTAGTGAAGCCGTGTGAGGCCTATTTCGATTCACTAGAAACTTGTTGTCCAACTTGTTGTTCTTGTGTTGGTTTAATATATATATAGCTGAATCTGTTTGCATGAGATTGAGTTGCTAAAGAGGTGATTCGTCCTTGTGTGTTAGTTTAGTAGAAGGTAGAGAAGAAGTTGTTAGTTAGGGTGATTTGTCAGTTGCTTGAAGTGTGAAAATGGCTATATTAGCCAGTAAGTTGTAAGTATAGACTCATGGTTGTTTGTGGAATTTGAAGGTAGTCTAAATGTATGTTTGGGTAAGTAAGTATGAGGTGAGAAATCCATATAAGTAGAAAAGATTGTATGGGGTTATAATATAACATTAAGGTTGATCATGTCTATTATGTAACTTTACCCCTTGACCTTCTTTTCGTTGGTAATTGTAAACTAGTACTACTTGTGAGAAGGTATGTAGTGATTTTTGAGGCGTTTGTATATTATGTCCCAAATTTTATGGACTAGCATATTATGTTGCATTTTTCAGTAGTGATAGATGATTGGTACAGGACTATATGCTTGAATTTAATGTAGAATGTGGTGGTAAAAATAGTGGCATGAGATTATTGATGTATGTTTTGTGGAAAAAAAATTAGTAGGCTTGATGTGTTAAAATAGTACGTGCTAATGAGTTATGATAAGGAAGACCGTAAGGTCAAGATCAATTATTTGTTGTTTGGAAGTTCTAGTGTACTAGTGTTTCTTGATGTCTATTTCATGGTATCCAAGTGAGAATCATGCGTAAGGTTGGGTTGTAAAATCATGTTTAGCACTAGACATTAAGTTTTGAACAATTGATGTCCATGAAGGTGGATGTGATGATTTCTTGGTTAATGATACCAGTTTTATAGAAGTAATCTAATAGGCTTGAACGGTATAAGCAAGAGCTTAGGTTTATTTGATTCGTAGTTGTCACACCCCTTTTACGATCAGAAAGTTTTGATTTTAAGTTCGAAAGGGTTTTTATTAGCAAAGTGACGAAAAATGAAAATTTGTTTCGAAAAAGGATTATTTACATTTTTTTTATTCAGAGTCGCCACTTGGCATAATCCGGTGTGCCAAGTCACATTTGGAAAACCCTTCTCAAAACAATTTTGACTCTGTAAAACTGATCCGCGAACAGAGATTCCGGCTAAGGAATTCTGTTGACCGAAGGGAAGGACCCTCGATCCCGTGGTTTGACCACAGTCGCTTGGTGTAGAGTATCGACTAATTTGGCATTACAAATGTATAAACCACACAAAAAACACATAAAACAATCCATCAAACACATGAAACAAAACAAATCCAAAAATTTAGTGTCCAGTCCGATTATACAATCCAAAAATAAGAAATGCGTAAAAATAAATCCTACTCTAAATTAATTCTAGACTAATGCTCTACCCGATGCCTCGGGCCTTCATCACGAACGTCCTCCGGGTACAAGATACCTCGGGGCATTCCCCGGTGAATAAATATATACAGATACTTCGGGGCATTCCCCGGCCAAATTATACAATTGATTCAAATGTGCTAAAATCAAACCATTCAATCTCTAGATTTGCCTACCCGACCTATATTTTGCCTATTCCAATCGGCGTATCTTGATACTACCAAATTCGATTAACGTTTATTTCAAGTCAAACAACTAATGAATTAAACTAACCAAAATTCACTAATTATATCAAGTTTTCAATTCTTGCCTCAAATTCAATCTCAACATTATTAAACCAATTCGATACGCAATCCACCAATCAAATTTCCACATCCAAATCCAAATCCAACAACAAAACAACCCATAATGAAGATTCAAGCATACCAAACACACAAATATCCATAATTACGCAGAGATTAAAAGTATAAAAGATAGAATTGGACCTCAAGAGCTTTCGATTGACTTAATAGAGAATAAGAGCCTTCCCGAGAACCTCAAAAAATAACAAGGAAATCCTGACTCTCCAAATCAGTCGAGAAACAGTCCAAAAATACAGTAACCCAAATTTTGATTCGAACGAAAAGTCTACTAAGCATAGATGAATACCCAAGACCAAAATAATGAGAAAACCAGCAGAAATTTCATGGTCAGAACTCCAGCGAACGAAAACAACAGTACGAATAGCCAGAAAAGGATCGGATTTCCGACGAATTTTGAGGTTTTCTAGACGAAATCGCAAATTAGACGTGAGAACAAGTTAAATCTCGAGTGGTCGGAGATCAGGCGAACTCAACGGCATCAAGAACAACAAAAAATGGATTCGGATTCACTGTTCCGAGCACTTCTTGACTGATCTCAGTCCGTCGTTCGCTCTCTTTCTCTCGCAGATCTCTCTCGCTATTTCAGTGTGTATGAGAGAAGAAAAAAAATTCTCTATGTGTGTACTCTCTCCTAAGAAGCCATGGAAATTGTGGGTCTCGTCCCTTTTCCCTTCTGTGTGTGTATCATATTGTATGGACGGAGAAGAAGGGTGAATCGTATCTGTTCCCTTATTCCCTGGAAACAAAATGGATTTTTTTTGCTCCTCTTTTTTTTTAGATCCCGTCCCCCTTCCGTGTTCCTTTTGTGTGTGTATATATGAGGTGAGGGTGGGGTAGTGGTAAGGTAGGTGGGGTCACATGGGGTAGGGAGTAGGGTGTGAGGTAGGGTAGAGTTTGTTAGGATAGGGTAGGTAGGTGTTGTTTTTTAATTGGGTGGGTTGTTAGAATATTAGGATAAAACAAAATTAGTTAGGGGGTTGTTATTTTTGTCATTTTGTGGAGGGATTATCACACGGGTGAGGATACACGGTAGGATAAGGTAAACAATAGGTAAAGACGATATCGGGGAGGGACGAAATTAGGTGTCTACATCATGCCCCCTTTGAATGTAAACACGAAGTGTTTTCAGGAAAAGAAGTAGACAGCGAGACCAAATTTTGACCCGACCATTATTCAAAGAAAGAAACAGAAGGAAGAAGGACAACCGGGTCTTGACTTAATACATTCTTCCTACCCAAGTTATGAGAGAATCAAGTCACGGGTATTTCAAAGGATTGGAAAAGAAGTGGACTATACCGAGTTAGAGAGTCGAGTGAGGTTCCATCGAGGTTATGGTACGCGGCTCTGTCATTACATCAAAAAATAAAAATTACAAGTTAAAACATAAATGAAATTACAAAATCCTATCTATACAACTTCTGTTGGCTCTTGACTCGACTTTTATCACCCTATTCTTCAGGCGGGCTCCTGACTTGCAATTTCTTTCAACTTGTTGCGTGGCTTTCAATTGCTTCACCCGATTCTCCAGGCGGGTTCCTGACTTTCTATTTCATCAACTTGTGCCATACTTTCAACTTCTGCACCCTGTTCTGCAGGCGGGCTCCTGACTTGCTATTTTTATCAACTTGTTGCTATGCTTTCAACTTCTGCCCCCTGTTCTGCAGGCGGGCTCCTGACTTGCTATTTTTATCAACTTGTTGCTATGCTTTCAATTTCTTCAACTTGTTGCTTGGTTTTCCATTTATTCGCCCTGTACTTCGGGCATGCTCTTGAAATCACATCAAAACTGTAAAGAAAATTATCCCAAATAAAGAAATGCAATTTCTATGAGTTAATTGGAATGACTCGACTAAAAGGTACGTCTTTTAGGAATCAAGGGGGATGAATCGACTAAAAGGTACGTCTTATAGGAATCAAAGGGGATGACTCGACTAAAAGGTACGTCTTATAGGAATCAAAGAAAATGACTCGACTAAAAGGTACGTCTTATAGGAATCAAAGGAAATGACTCAACTAAAAGGTACATCTTATAGGAATCAAAGGGGGATGGCTCGACTAAAATGTACGTCTTATAAGAATCAAAGGGGATGACTCGACTAAAAGGTACGTCTTATAGGAATCAAAGGAATGACTCGATTAAAAGGTACGTCTTATAGGAATCAAAGGGGATGACTCGACTAAAAGGTACATCTTATAGGAATCAAAGGGGATGACTCGACTAAAAGGTACGTCTTCTAGGAGTCAAGGTGAATGACTCGACTAAAAGGTACGTCTTATAGGAATCAAAGAAAATGACTCGACTAAAAGGTACGTCTTCTAGGGGTCAAAGAGGATGACTCGACTAAAAGGTACGTCTTATAGGAATCAAGGGAAATGACTCGACTAAAAGGTACGTCTTCTAGGGGTCAAAGGGGATGACTCGACTAAAAGGTACGTCTTATAGGAATCAAAGAGAATGACTCGACTAAAAGGTACGTCTTATAGGAGTCAAAGGGGATGACTCGACTAAAAGGTACGTCTTCTAGGAATCAAGACTTAATTTAGGAAGTGCATTACCTAAGAAGAAAAATTTGAATTACCTAATCAAGGAAGTGTGTTTCCTTACCAACGTTGTTTGAATTATCAAAACAATGAAGTGTTTCTCCTTACCAAAGTTGCTTGAATTACAAACCTGTGCAGCAACCTTGCCTCTTGCATTTGTTGAGGTGAGAAATTACGGCCTTTGATGTTTAGGCTCTGAAATCCTTGATCTGAATGCAACATGTATTCCTATTACATACAAAGAAAACTTGTGAGTTTAAAAACATGGTGGCTAGTTTGTGGCTTTGGCTTTTGAGGCAATTGCTCCTGCCCCCGTCACATTTAACTTTGCTTCCAACCATTAGCATATGTCATTGACTTGCTGTATCATTGACTCAAACTCAGCTTATTAAGAGTGACTCTGAAACAAACACAGTATTTCTGCTTTGTCGTGTTTCTCAAATAAACCCTTTGAACCTTGGTATTTCCATGAGTTCCCCGACTTCTCTGTTGACAAAACTTCCTGCATGCCTTTTTTGGGCTCACAATCATGTCTCTTTCATGTGCTAGCTTTTTTCTTGCTTTGTGCAATTAAAGAAACTGGTAGCCAGTTTTGAAATCTTTTCTCACTTGTTTTGACACGGACTTGACTCAAAGACAAGAAACACAAAAAAAGAATGATAATTTTTGTTTTGATAACTGACTTAAGAAAGATAAAATTAAAATAAAGAGAAGAAAGAAAAGACAATGAATATCCCCTTTTAAAACAAAGAAACGAAAAATTCATCTAAAAATGACAGTCAACACTAATGACACCATGTATTTTGGATTAAGCAGCTTGATCTTTTCATCCAAACTTTCTACCCACTGTTGTTGAGTTAATGGCCTTGAAACTGAGTTTCTTTCTTAGGTCAATTGCATTTAAGACCCCATCGGCTAGTGGCGCCTTGAAGGGTTTTAGCCAACAAGCTTCTTTCATTTTCTCTCGGCTCACTATCGCCTTATAGTGCCCGTGAGGGTTTTCACCAATAAGACTCTCTCATTTTTATTTCTCTCAACTTACCATCGCCTTATGATGCCCGTAAGGGTTTTCACTAATAAGACTCTCTCATTTTTATTTCTCTCTTGATTCCCTATGCTGAGGAAGACAAATAGTTCCCAAATGCATCATCATATTCCTTGCATGCTCCTCCTTAACATCATCAAAGATTGATCTGAAGGTCTTTATTTGGTTGTAACTTGGATTTTGGATAAGGTTAGAAAGAAAGGATGGCATAGGGCCCAAACGACACTTGAAATGGGGTAGGACTTACAACTTTTGGAATCGACTCAAACAATGAGGATTAACTCATGCCCCAGTTTCTTTTGACTGGGTGACTCTAAATTGTTTATTTGGTTGGACCGAGCCCTATGTAGGGCAACCTACGTATCTCACCCTCGAGAGAGGAGAATCAGGTCATGCGTAGTTCTGGCAGCTTGTTCTTTTGCTTGATTCTGATTTCTTTTTTTTTTACTCTATTTTACCTGACACTTTTTCTTTTCATTCTTTTTGACACATTTTTTTTTGAAACTTTTCTGACTATTGTTTTGCTCGACATTTTTTCTTCGAGCTTTGCTGACTATATTGATTCCAAAAGAGGTGTATGAAAGAAAATAAAACTAAAGCTCAAATGGGGTAAACAAAGAATGACACAATGTTTGGATAGTAGAATGAAATGCCTTCATCATATCAATTCTTGAGAATGCAAGTACATAACATGCAATTGAAAGTGAGAGATGAAGATCATTTGCGACATATTTTTAAGCAGATTTAGTCTGTGCATCACTACTTCTTCTGTAAACTCCACCTTTGTTGTACATTCCTTACATCAAATGACTCATGCTTTCGTGGAGCTGCTTATCTTCTTGTTTCTCTTGATATAGCGATCACACGTCCACTTATTTGACCTAATTGGGACTTGCCTTTCGATCGATGACCAAGTTGTTCTTGTGATTCTCAAAATAATTGCCTTAACTTGTCACCAAATGTCTCAGCACTCTATCTATTTTCTCATATGCTCTCTTTTTCTAACTTTAACCCTCTGATTCAATGTTCATGCTTAAACTGGATTTTAAGATCTGGCTGTAAATTTCACTAGCATATCATATCACTAGAGTCAACATAAAATGTATTATGTAAAAAAAAACACATATTTAAAACACAAAGAGAAATGGGACACTCCATTTAATAAAACAAAACAAGCTACCAAACCCCTTCCTGGTAAGGAGAGGGATGAGTTCTCCATTGCTCAGCCTGACATCTTAGCCACTGGTTTGCATATCAGCATGACTAGAGTTTCCCTCACTATCAATCTTCTGCACCATAATTGATCCATCATGAATTATCTTTTAAATTTCTCTTTTCAAATCTCGACAATCTTCAATACTATGACCCTGAGCCTCAGAATGATACGCACATCGTGCGTTAGGATCAAAATTTCTTGAACGCCGATTAAGGGCGTGCCCAAGAAGAGGAGTGATCCTTCCTTCCTGTACCAATCTCTGAAATAAACTGGCATATGACTCTCCAATTGGTGTGAAGCTATCTCTCGACTTCTGCCTCATTTCATTGTTTGGCTTGGATAGAAAATCTGGCTAAGAAGGGTTTTGGTATGTTTGTGGAGTTAGAGGATGACTCTGGGGCGTTGGGGTATGCCATTGTGGGTAAGATAAGGGTTGATCATGTGGTTGTGCATTATACACTGGATATGGATGTGGAGGAACAGAGTACAATGGATTTGGGGAGTGATTATATGGAAATGGAAGAAGAAAAAAAATAATTTTTTGGGGATCTGCTCTCTGTATTGAGTCCTCGAAGAAGAAAAGAAAAAGGAATGTTCTGCTTTTTTTTTTTCTTTTTTTTTTGGTTACTGATCCCTTTTTTGTGAGAGTATGTGTGTATATATTGAGGTGAGGGTGGGGTAGTGGTGAGGTAGGTGGGGTTACGTGGGGTAGGGGGTAGGGTGTGAGGTGTTTCTTTTTGGTTGGATGGGATAAGGATTAGGTGTTGTTTTTTTATTGGGTGGGTTGTTAGAATATTAGGATAAAACAAAATTAGTTAGGGGTTGTTATTTTTGTCATTTTATGGAGGGATTACCACACGAGTGAGGGTACACGGTAGGATAGGGTAAACAATAGGTAAAAAAGATATCGGCGAGGGACGAAATTAGGTGTCTACATCATGCCCCCTTTGAATGTAAACACGAAGTGTTTTCAGGCAAAGAAGTAGACAGAAAGACCAAATTTTGACCCGACCATTATTCAAAGAAAGAAACAGAAGGAAGAAGGACAACCGGGTCTTGACTTAAGACATCTTTCCTACCCAAATTATGAGAGAATCATGTCACGGGTATTTCAAAGGATTGGAAGAGGTGGACTATACCGAGTTGGAGAGTCGAGTGAGGTTCCATCGAGGTTCCGGTCCGCGGCTCTGTTATTACATCAAAATTAAAATTACAAGTTAAAACATAAATGAAATTACAAAAATCCTATCTATACTGCTTCTATTGGTTCTTGACTCGACTTTCATCACCCTATTCTTCAGGCGGGCTCCTGACTTGCAATTTCTTTCAACTTGTTTCTTGGCTTTCAATTGCTTAATTTTGTTGCTTGACTTTTCGTTTCTTCACCCTATTCTTCATGCGGGCTCCTGACTTGCTGTTTCATCACTTTATTGCTTGACTTTCATTTCTTCACTCGATTCTCTAGGCGGGCCTCTGACTTGCTATTCCATCACCCTGTTCTCCAGGCGGGCTCCTGACTTGCTATTTCATCACCCTGTTCTTCAGGCGGGCTCCTGAAACCCAAAATTAAAACTAGAACGAAAATTATCCCAAAAATTTTAGTAAAGTAGTATTTTTTTTTTTGAAAGCGTTGTCCCATTTTCTAGGGTGGTCCTGAAGAGAAAGTAAAATCTCATTTTTCAGGAGGGTCCTGAACATAAAGTAAAATCCCATTTTTCAGGAGGGTCCTGAACATAAAGTAAAATCGCATTTTTCAGGAGGGTCTTGAACAGAAGGTAAAATCCCATTTTTCAGGAGGGTCCTGAACTGAAAGTAAAATTCTATTTTCTAGGAGGGTCCTGCACTGAAGGTAAAATCCCATTTTTCAGTTAAAAACTTAGTGGTGGCTTGCAACTCTTGGCTTCTCAGGTAGCTGCCCCAGCATTCGTTCCTTTCATCTTTCTTCCAAATCGCTAATGCTCGCCCTGTCTTGTTGCATCATTGACCCGGATCCAGATTGAGGGAAATGAGTTCTGACTCAAACAATGGGTTTCCATTTTACCATGCCTCTGAGGTGTACCCTTTCCCCAAACCTGAATGTTTCCACGAATCCAACAGCCTGTCGGTTGATAGACTTCCTTTGTTTCGTGTTGAATTATGATCATATTTCCTTCCTGTGGTGTTCCTTGGCTTTTCCTCGTATAATTGGAAAGACTGGTAGTAAATTTTGAAATTCCTTCTCGCTTGTTTTGACATAGACTTGACTTAAAATGTAAAGAAATGATGGTAACTTTTATTTTGATAAATGACCTAAAAAGACAGAAGCATGAATATGTAAATGAAAGAAAAGGGCAATGTCCCATATTCAAAAAGAAAACTTATCTGAATATGACAACCAACTCCAATGAGTATGACATGCATTTTGGATTGAGCTGTCTGATCTTCCTATCCAAACTCCCCATTTGTTGTTGATTTCGTGCCTTTTGCTGCTGAGCCGCTTCTTCAAATCCATTGAACTCATTCGTCACATTCGATTGACGATATCTTGAAAGACTTTCGTCAACATATCTCTTTTTTTTCACTTTTCACTTTTCTCTTGAACTCTCCATCGCCTTACGGTGCCCGTGAGGGTTTTCACCAATAAGACTCTCTCATTTTTATTTCTCTCCACTCACCATCGCCTTATGGTGCCTGCAAAGGTTTTCACCAATAAGACTCTCTCATTTTCATTTTCTCTCAACTCACCATCGCCTTATGGTGCCTGCAAAGGTTTTCACCAATAAGACTCTCTTATTTTGTATTTCTTTCCTGATTTCTTATGCTGAGGGAGAAAAGTGGTACTTCACAATGTATCATCATATACATTGCATGCTTAGCCTTAACATTATCAAAAATGGATCTGAAGGACTTTCTTTGGTTGTAACTTGGCTTTTGGATAAGGTTAGAAAAGGATGGCAAGGGGTTCGAACGACACTTGAAGTAGGGTGGGACCTACAACTTTTGGAATCGACTCAAACAACATGTTAACTCATGCCCTAGTTTTTTTTGACTAGGTGAATCTTAAATCTTTATTTGGTTGGACCGAGCCCGAAATAGGGCAGCCTACGTATCTCACTCTGGAGCGAGGAGAATCAGGTCGCACGTAGTTCCATCAGCTTGTTCTTTGTTTTGATTTGATTTTTCTTTTATTTTCGAACTCTTTCTTTTATTCTTATTTTCTTGACATTTATCTTTGACTCTATTTTGATTCCAAAAGAGGGATATGAAAGAAAAATAAACGAAGCTCAAACGGGTAAACACAGGATGACACAATGTTTGGATAGAAGAATAAAATGCCTTCATCATATCAATCTTCAAAAATGCAAGTGCTAAACATGCAATAAACTCAACAAAGGATCAAATGTCATACATAGTATCTTTTGACCGCATCAGAATTGATAGCCATTTCTGCCATTTTGCCTTCAATATCTGTCAAATATAAGGCTCCGTTTGGCAACACTTTCTTCACAACGAAGGGACCTTGCCAGTTAGGGGAGAACTTGACTTTCCCCTCAACCTGGTGAGGAAGGATACGTCTTAATACCAACTGACCAACTTCAAAATTCCTGGGACGGACCTTTTTGTTATACGTTCGAGCCATCCTCCTCTGATACAACTGGCCATGACATACAGACGTTAGCCTTTTTTCCTCAATCAAACTCATATGCTCCAGTCGGGTTTTTACCAATTCATCATCATCAATCTCTGCTTCTACAATGACTCGAAGAGAGGGAATTTCAACTTCTGCAGGGATGACTGCTTCTGTCCCATACACTAATAAATATGGAGTTGCCCCTGTTGAAGTGCGAACAGTGGTGCGATAACCTAGCAATGCAAACGACAACTTTTCATGCCACTGTCTAGACCCTTGTACCATTTTTCGCAGTATCTTTTTTATATTCTTATTGGCGGCTTCTACAGCACCATTAGCCTTTGGGCGATACGGAGTAGAATTTCGATGTGCGATCTTAAATTGTTGACATACTTCTTGCATCAAATGACTATTGAGATTGGCATCATTGTCTGTAATGATCATCTTAGGAATTCCAAATCTACAAATGATATTGGCATGAACAAAATCTACCACAACCTTCTTTGTCACTGACTTGAAAGTTATTGCTTCTACCCACTTTGTGAAGTAGTCAATGGCTACTAAAATGAATCTATGCCCATTTGATGCCTTCGGCTCAATCGGTCCAATCACATCCATTCCCCAAGCCACGAACGGCCATGGAGAGGCCATTGCATGCAACTCAATAGGAGGAGAACATATCAGATCACCGTGTACCTGACATTGATAACACTTCCAAACAAATTGAATAGAATCCCTTTCCATAGTAAGCCAGTAATAACCTGCTCGAAGAATCTTCTTTGACAAGACATGACCGTTCATATGCGACCCGCATACTCCAGAGTGTATTTCAACCATGATTGCCTAGGATTCTTTTGCATCTACACACCTTAAAAGTCCCAGATCTGGGGTCCTCTTATACAAGATTCCCCCACTCAAGAAAAATCCACTAGCCAAACGCCTAATAGTCCTCTTTTGATCGTTGGTGGCATATGCTGGGTATTCCTCTGACTGAATGTATCGCTTGATATCCAAGAACCAAGGTTCTCCATTGAGCTCTTCCTCAACCGCATTACAGTAAGCATGCTGATCCCGACTCTGTATATGCACTGGATCGATATAGGGTTTGTCAGGATGTTGGAGCATTGCAGACAGAGTGGCTAAAGCATCAGCAATTTCATTATGAATCCTTGGAATAGGCCTAAACTTTACTAACACAAACCGTTGACATAACTCCTGCAAGCATTATTGATACGGGATGAGCTTCAAATCTCGCGTCTCCCAATCGCCTTGAATTTAATGGACGAGCAAATCCGAGTCTCCCAATACCAAAAATTCTTGGACTCCCATATCAACAGCTAACCTCAAACCAAGAATGCAGGCTTCATACTCTGCCATATTGTTAGTACAGTAGAATCGAAGTTGTGCTGTTATCGGGAAATATTGTCCCAATTCAGAGATAAGAACTGCACCTATTCCGACTCCTTTCATATTGACAGCTCCATCAAAAAATAACCTCCAACCTGGATCAGCATCTATAACGACTTCATCGACACACGACACTTTTTCGTCAGGAAAATATGTCTTTAATGACTCGTATTCTTCATCGATGGGATTCTCAGCAAGATGATCTGCCAAGGCTTGGGCTTTCATGGCGGTCCGAGTCACATATACAATGTCGAACTCGGTAAGCAATATTTACCACTTTGCCAATCGACCTGTCGGCATAGGCTTCTGAAAGATATACTTCAAAGGATCCATGAAGGAGATGAGATAAGTAGTATAGGATGAGAGATAGTGCTTCAACTTCTGTGCTACCGAAGTTAGGTCACAACACGTTCTTTCAAGAAGAGTATACCTGGCTTCATATGAGGTGAACTTCTTGCTAAGATAATAAATAACCTGCTCCTTTTTGCCTGTAACATCATGTTGACCCAGGACACAACCGAAAGAATTGTCCATGACTGATAAATATTAGATCAAAGGCCTACTAGGATCCGGGGGTACCAACACTGGCGGATTTGACAAATATCTTTTGATTCGATCGAACGCTTCCTGACATTCTTCAGTCCATTTTACCACAACACTCTTTTTCAACAACTTGAATATGGGCTCACAAGTGGTTGTGAGTTGAGAAATAAACCTGCTAATGTAGTTCAGTCTACCAAGCAAACTCATCACCTCCGTTCTATTCTTGGGCGGGGGAAAATCCTGAATGACTTTGATTTTTGAAGGATCCAATTCAATTCCCCGACGGCTGACTACAAACCCCAATAGCTTTCCAGATGGAACTCCAAATACACATTTGGCCGGGTTGAGTTTGAGATTATACCTGCGAAGCCTTTCAAAGAACTTTCTTAAATCTTTAACATGGTCTGCCTGACTTTTTGACTTAATAATCACATCATCCACGTAGACCTCAATCTCCTTATGCATCATATCATGAAACATAGTGGTCATGGCTCTCATTTATGTTCCTCCAGCCTTCTTCAAACCGAACAACATCACTTGATAACAATAAGTTCCCTATGGTGTGATAAAAGATGTCTTCTCTGTGTCTTCATCATCCATAATGATCTGGTGATATCCGACATAGCAATCCACAAAAGAGGCAACCTTGTGTTTAGCACAGTTGTCTAACAAAATATGGATGTTGGGCAGTGGAAAATCATCTTTCGGACTTGCTCTGTTCAAATCACGGTAATCAACACACACTCAAATTTTGCCGTCTTTCTTTGGTACGGGAACAACATTGGATAACCACATGGGATAACGAGACACTCGAATTACTTTGGCTTCAAGTTGTTTCATGATCTCCTCTTTGATTTTAATACTTACATAGATTTTAAACTTTCTCAACTTCTGTTTGACAGGGGTGAACGCAGGATTAGTTGGCAACTTGTGAGCCACTAATTCAGTGCTTAAACCCGGCATATCATTATAAGACCATGCAAAAACATCCTTATAATCAATTAATGCTTGAATCATTCCCTCTTTTAGATGTGGCAAAGCATGTACATTGATTTTAGTTTCCCTAACATCTTCTTGATCCCCTAGATTTATTGGCTCAGTCTCATTCAAATTAGGATTCGGTTTGTCTTCAAACTGTTCCAACTCTTTGCTTATTTCTTCTAGTGCTTCTTCTTCATCATATTCTCCATCTTACTTCATTACATCTTGATTAGTTTGGATTTTAAGATCAGGCTGAAAATTCCGCATGCATGTCATGTCATTAGAATCAGCATAAAGAGAACTGTGTAAGAAAAGAAAAACAAAATATATTAGACACAAAACAAAAGGGACATTACATTTCATTAAATAAAAAGATAGAAGGGTTTAAACACAGATGCCAACATAACATAAACAAACTAAAATCCAAATTACAACCCTAAAATAACTCGGATAAACAGAAAGAAAAACAAAATAAACTACCAAAACTCCCTCCTGACGGGGAGAGGAGTGACTTCCCAATTATTGAGCCGAACAGCTGGACCTATGAATTGCACGTCTGCCATACTGGTACCTTCTCCTTGTTCGACCATATCAACTTCAATACAAAGGTTTTGGAAGTCATCAACCAATTCAACCTCAAATTCCACATGCTTCGTGACACCGCTCTTAACAAATGATTCACTGAGTAGTGGCATTGGGCGAGGGACTGACCATATTTCCTTTCTCCTTCCCTTGGATTTCTTCAGATCTTCAGCTGTAGGGTCAAATCCCAGACCAGACGTGCCCACGTTCTCACTCGAACATATGGGATGAACTATACTGTGCAGAGACGCTCCCAAACCCTTTCCTGGCTCAAATCTGTATTTCCAAAGTTCACTCACCATCATGATGGAAGCAGAAGACAATTGCGGTCTCAGTATAGCCTGCCATTCAAGGATACGATTCACTGGCACTGTATCAAAAATTTGATAGACGAATGTCTCCTCTACGTTATTTGCTTCAATAAGAGACAAGGGAGAATCTTCGTAGGCTGACAAATCTCCTTCACCATGAATAACTACTTCTTGCCTGTCATGCTCAAACTTAATCATTTTGTGCAGTGTAGATGCAATCGCCTCGGCCTTGTGGATCCACGACCTTTCCAACAACAGATTGTAAGAGGAGTCTACATTAAATACTTGAAACTCTATGGCGAACTCAACAGGCCCTATGGTCAACACTAGTTCTATTTCGCCAATGGAATTTGATTTTGCACCATCGAAAGCCCTGACACATACATTGTTGGGCCTGATCCTCTCAGCACCAATATTCAGCTTTTGCAAAGTAGAAATAGGGCAAATATTTGCACCTGAACCTCCATCAATCATAACATGAGTGATATAGAAATCTTCACACTTCACTTTAATGTAAAGGCCCCGGTTATGCCCCGTACCTTCAACATGCAATTCATCGTCAGAAAAGCTGATCCGATTGACCTCAAAGATTTTTCCAACCATTTTCTCAAGATGGTTGATTGTAATCTCCCTTGGAACATATGCTTCATTTAATACCTTCATTAAAACATCACGATGCTCCTTGGAGTGCAACAACAAAGATAAAAGGGAAATTTGAGCAAGGGTTTTCTTCAGCTGGTCTAATATTGAATAATCTAGCAATTTCATCTTTTTCAAAAATTCTTTGGCTTCTTCTTCGGTGATAGGCTTTTTGATAGATGACGGTCCACTCACCGTTGGCTTGGACTTTCTTAAGCTTTCAGGCACGAAACATCTTCCTGACCTAGTCAAACCCCCTACCTCATCTGCATCTTCCACTACTTCTTTCCCATGATAGGTCATCACGGTCCGCCAATAATTCCAGGGAATCCTTTTCATATCAACTATCGGAGGTTGGGTCACCGATTTAAGGACAATAGGCGCTGCCAGTGCTCCTTTCACCATCAAGATAGGCTGACTCAGAGCTCCCACCACCGTCAACTTAGGTTTATTCTGACTTGAATCAACATACCTTCTGGCGCCCTGTACTGTGATCAGAGGTTTCTTTGTGCTTTCTTGGGTTTTATCTTCTCTCATTCCTTCCTGGATCAATGACATTGCTTTCAAAGACTCCGCTACATTCACCGATTTCTCCTCAATGGTCTGTATCTTGACAATAGGCTTATAACCCCTCGAAGACTCCTTCCCGTCATATATAAATTCTAACATATTGGCTTCAACATGGGTTGGCAATGGATTCTGGTTAATGTTTGGGCCTTTCGGGTCCTGGACCAGCATCTGATTTGTGTCAATTAAATCTTGGACAGCTCTCTTTAAATGCCAGCATTTCTCGATATCAGGGCCGGGCATATCAGAACAATACGCATACCTTAAAGAATAATCGAGATTCCTCGGCGGTGGATTTGAATGCCTTCCTTGAATTGGGCTTAAAACCTTCAACTTTCTCAACATATCAAAGAAACTAGCATATGACTCCCCAAGAGGTTTGAATTTATTTTTGACCGCCTTCTCTTTCCTATACTCTGGCCTAGGTTGAAAAATGGGTCTGGAAGGGTTTTGGTAATTTGGTGGAGCGAATGGGCGATTTTGTAGAGCTTGTGCGCGCCAATGCGGGTAAGAAGGGGTTTGGGCATATGGTTGTGCGCTAGATACTGGGTACAGGGGTGGTGGAATGGAATATAAAGGGTTTTGTGGAGGGTACTAATGGTGGGAAGGAATATATGGAGCTTGGGTGTAGACTTGGGCTTGGGATTGGGGATAGGGGCGAGGTGGTCTTTTGTGATAGGAATGGGTTCGGTCTACGACAGTCGCCACGTCTTCTTTCTTCTTTTTACCTCCGAATGTGCCAGATCCACCTTAAATCGCTTGTGTGGTGGCTTTTAATGCGGCAAAACTCACTATTCGTCCGGTCTTAATTCCGTCCTCTATCATCTCCCCCATCTTGAGGACTTCCATAAAAGATTTTCCCATTGCCGGAAGTAAATGCTAAAAATAGGTCTCATCCTGCGCCTGAATGAAAACTTCTACCAACTTACTTTCTTTCATTGGAGGCTTTACCCTAGCGGCCTGTTCACGCCACCTTATCGCGTATTCCCTAAAACCTTCAGTGCTCTTTTTCTTCATGTTGACCAAGGATTTTTTGTACGGAATCAAGTCGATGTTGTACTGAAAATGTTGAACAAATTCAGAAGCCAAATCATCCCAGCTGTTCCATTTAACGATATCTCGATCGATGAAGCATTCTGAGGCCAGATCTGAAAGACTCTCGCCAAAGAAGGCCATGAGCAGTTCTTCTTTTCCTCCTGCAGCCCTCAACTGGTTGCAGTAACGTCTTAAGTGTGCAACGGGATCACCATGTCCTGCATACTTCTCAAACTTAGGCATCTTAAAACCGGGGGGCAGGTTGATGTCTGGGAACATGCACAGATCTTTATAGGAAACACTTCTATAATCTCCGGTTCCTTGAAAATTCCTCATAGCTTTTTCTAAACTTTTCAATTTTCGGGCTATGATATCCTGTTCCTCTGCTGCGACAGGTTTCTCCGTATCAAATGGAAATGCAGGAGGTTGAGTGTACCCATACGGTTCATTAATTTGCAAGGTAGGCTCTGGGGCATAATACTGATTATCAGGAACCTTCAGCCTCATTCCGGGACGCACAACATATATGGGAGTTTCTTGTGGCGGCGGAGCCACGAACACCGGTGTGGTCGGTGGCACTGGCTGAGCAGCGGGTCTTGATTGGGGAGCTACCAAGGGCACACCAGAACTGCCAGGATAATAATGTTGCGGAGTGAATCCGCCTACTCAGGTGACTCAGTAGGAGCAGAGAATTGCGCCTGAGAGAGCGGTGGGCAGTTAGAGATATTCCCAAGACCTTTAGGGAGCGGAGGAGGAGGTATTCCGCTGGCCCATGCCCAGTGTAAATCTATCAATTGTTGCCTGAGCCTTACTACCTCATCATTGTGTTCAAAACTTTCTTCCCTGTGATCCTGATCCGGGTCAATGAGCGAATTTTCAATCTCCCTGCTAGCCATAGAGAGCTTTGCTTTGGATCTAGTGAAGTATGAGTGACTAGCCAGAGTGCTGCAAACCTACCACTGTAATCTGAAAGAACATGCTCATCAAAAGATGACATCCGCTAGGATTAGGGCACATAACAAGCATGGGAATCACATTGGTAAAATTGTCCTAAATTCATGTTCATTTCTACCAGCTTTTGAGGGTAGCGAGGTCATTTTAACATCATCCTGATTTTTGTCTACACTTTTTTTTTCTTTTTTTAATCTACACCTATTATTATTATTATTATTATTTATTTATTTTTCTCTCTCTTTTTTTTTTTGTCTCTCTTTTCTTCGTATCAATCTCTGTTCTTTTTCTCACGTTATCTACCTTTATTTTATCATTCTTTATGACTTTTGTTTTTCCTTAAAATAATGAAAAACAACAAAACAAAATGATTAGATCGAACCCAAAAGTAGGTTGCCTACGTATCATGTTGTACATGAATCAGATCTTGCATAGTTCGGGCAGTTTTGCCAAAATGGCCAATTAAACCTTTTCCTTTCTTTTTTCTTTTCTTGAAACTTTAAAAAGAGAAGAAAATAACAAATTGTCAAAAGAATACTCTTTTTGCATTTTCACGTTTAAAATTCCTATACAAAATGAAACCTACGATTACCAAAGATTTTTTTTTTTTTTGGATTTTTAATTTTGAATTTCATATGAAAAAGAAACTTGAACCTATTAAAGAAAAATCTTTTTGTAGTTTTCTTTTAAAGATGTATATGAAACACTTACTCTAAATAAAGAGTGAAGAAAATCTTTTTGAATTTTTGAAATAAGATCAACCAAAAATGAAACCTACGACTATTGAGGAAAATCACTTTTTATATATATATATATATATATATATATATATATATATATATATTTGTATTTTTCTTTTCAAGATATGTATGAAACACCTACTCTAAATAAAGAGTGAAGAAAATCTTTTTGAATTTTTTAAATAAGATCCCCAAACCCACAATAGGTTGCCTACGTATCTCACTCCCGAGAGAGGAGAATCAGGGGTGCGTAGTTCGTCCAGATTGGACAATTAATGATTAACTAATAAATTGACCCTAACTTAAAAGGCACAACCAAAAATAAACGAATAAAAACTTTTTGGATTTTCAACTAGACACTTTAACTAAGATTGACACCATCAATTATGGAAAAAAATCTTTTTGGTATTTTTGCTTTTGACAAATAAGTAGAAAAGACAAACAAAAATCTTCTTTTTTTTTTTTTTTGAGGCTTTTGGATCGTGAAGAACAAAAGCCATAAAGAACTTCTGAAATAAACTACGACACTCCTTTTGATTCATTCTTTTGACTCACTTTTTTTTTTCTTCTTTTTTTTTCCTTTTTTTTGATTTTTACCTACGCACCTTACTCCTAAAAAATATTTTTTTTTTCAAATCAGTCCATCAAATGACCACGTTACCCTTAAAGATGCAACAGTTAGCACGTAGGGATGCTTTAGAGCTGAGTCTCCTACAAAGGGCCATGTGGGTCCCACTAGGTCTCCGCATGATGCACATAAGCATGACCTAAAGGCTGACCTACGTTGTGGTTCACTAACAAGGCTGTTCGGGGGAGCGTATGGTCGATAGTGACTGCTTTGCTTTCCATCTACTCCATAACACCGACGGCTCCCCCCTAAAATAAGGGTGACTCAACTAGAGGCTGTGTACAACACGTGTACTACGGACTTATTGAAGAAAGAAGGCCGGGGGGCGGACTCATGATGACAGATATAAAGCGGTAACACATAGGATAAATACTATAAACAAAGAGCACGAAAACGCACAAAAGTGAAAATAATAACACAAACAATAATAAAAAACAATGCTTATACACTCGTAATGCCAAACAAAGCCGATACGACTAAAAAAATAAGCTCGAATTCTGAAATACTCCCCAGCAGAGTCGCCAAAAGCTGTCACACCCCTTTTTTACGTACTCCAAAAAAAGTTCGTTTTAAGTCCGAAAAGGTTTTATTATTTAAGTGACAAGAAATGAAAATTTGTTTCGGAAAAGGATTATTTATATTTTTTATTCAGAGTCGCCACTTGGCATAATCCGGTGTGCCAAGTCACCTTTAGAAAATCCTTTTCGAAACCATTTGACCCTTAAAATGGTTTGCGAACAGAGATTCCGGCTAAGGAATTCTGTTGACCGAGGGGAAGGTGTTAGGCACCCCTCGATCCCGTGGTTCAACCACGGTCGCTTAGCAGAGCGTATCGGCTAAATTGACGTTACAAATGCATAAACCACACAAAAGAACGCAAAATAATCAAACAATAACAAAACAAAACAAAAATATAAAGTCCAGTCCAATTATTACAACCCAAAATAAAAATACTGAAATAACCTACACTAGTCCTAAACCATGCTTTACCCGATGCCTTGGGACTTGATCACGAGCATCCTTAGCGTACAAAATTCTTCGGGGCATTCCCCGGTGAGTAAATATAAATTACTTCGGGGCATTCCCCGGTTAAATAAATACACTTTCCAAATACGATAAACAAAACATTCAACAAATATTCGAATCATTCTCACATTACACCAATCCTAAACTTGCCTACCCGAACTTACTGTTTTCTTACCCGCTCAACAACATATCGCATTCAACATCAACAATGTATCAAAAATATCATAATATTCACCTTTATCAATTTTCGATTCCCGTCCCCAAATCAACAAGTTTAATCCTCAAGCCATGGTTAACAAATTTTCCGATTATCAAACCACTTTTCAAAAATCTAAAATCAACTTCAAACATATACATCCAACGAAGACTCGAACTTAGGCATACAAGTCATCCACACCAACAATTAATATTTTGCTTAAAATATTCAAAGCCACACCACAAACTTATGACATTAACCAATTTTGAGATAAAAGAGTAAAGTCAAGAGATGGACCTTCGAAGAACAGATTTGTTGATAATAATAATGTTTAAGAGAACCCGGACTTGGAATCCCGAATAGAGAACCTCAACGGCGAACCAAATCCAAACTCGGTAGCACCAAAATGGAAACTCCAAACTGACCACGATGAACCGATCGAGACAAAACAGAAAAAAAATCCTTGAACCAATATGAAGACCGATGAACGAACATAGAAAATGGCAACAAAACAACCGAACCCGCACTCGAAACTAACGCAAAAATCGATTCAAAACAAGGTCAATTTCGGTAAGAATTTGCTACTGGTTCATGTTTTTCAGCGATGGTGTAATAAAGAAAACTAGAGGTACTTTTCCGGTGGCGATTCTAGTAAAGCTTTCGCTGGAAAAACAGTACCCTCACTATTTTCCTCACTCCGATCAACTCTCTCTCTCTCAATCTCCTCTGTTTTTGATATCTCTCTCGAACCCGTAACCGAATCGCAACTGGGTTGCCGTTGGAAACTCACCGGAGCTCCAAATTAGTGTAGACTCACCGGAATAGTGACCAAAAAACAACTAAACGGTCGGATTCCGTCTAAATCTCATCCAGAAATCGAAGGAAAATAAAGAGATTTGGGCGATTACGAGACTGATTCGAACAACTGACGCTGAAACTGAGTCCGACACTTAGGTCGCTGGAAAAAGCTTGAACGGAAATTTAATTTCTCGCCGCTTTCCCTATTCCTTCGCCGGGTTCCGTCAAACGCCCTCCATTTTTCGTTTCTCCTTACTGAGTGTGTGTGTGCAAGTGTTTTCCAACTAGAGCAAGTGTGTGTGTGTGTTAATCGTCAGGTCTGTGTGTTAATGGTGTGTGGTTAAGAAGATGATGGAAATGGAAGAAGAAAAAAAATATTTTGGGGATCTGCTCTCTGAATTAAGTCCTCGAAGAAGAAAAGAAAAAGGAATGTTCATCTTTTTTTTCTTTTTTTTTGGTTACTGATCCCTTTTTTTGTGAGAGTATGTGTGTATATATTAAGGTGAGGATGGGGTAGTGGTGAGGTAGGTGGGGTTATGTGGGGTAGGGGGTAGGGTGTGAGGTGTTTCTTTTTGGTTGGATAGGATAAGGATTAGGTGTTGTTTTTTTATTGGGTGGGTTGTTAGAATATTAGGATAAAACAAAATTAGTTAGGGGTTGTTATTTTTGTAATTTTGTGGAGGGATTATCACATGGGTGAGGGTACACGGTAGGATAGGGTAAACAATAGGTAAAAACGACATCGGGGAGGGACGAAATTAGGTGTCTACACACGGTAGGATAAGTTAAACAATAGGTAAAAATGATATCGGGGAGGGACGAAATTAGGTGTCTACAGTAGTGAAGTATGATGTTGCATATATAATGTAGAAGTATGCCCAAGGTGATCTGAGGTTGCGGTATTTTCTAAGACTATTACACGTTTTGTGTGACGAGTGGTACCGTTGAGTTGCTAGGTCGAGAAAGACTAGTTAGATGGTATATGGTATTCTAAATAGCCATGTTAAGGAGTTTTGATTGATAGTGTTGAGCCTTTTTATATGATCTTGATTCTCATAGTAGAGAGATGTAAGTTTGGAGTCACGATATTGGTAGGCTATGTCGGAAGTAGTATGATTCATTGAAGGCTTGGTGATATCCATGTTGAGTGCTAGATTCTAAGTTTGAGTTTTTGAAGGTTGAACTAATAGAAATAAGAGTTAAAGAACTAGAGGGTGTGTACTCCGACTATGGGGATACCCATGAAGACCCGAAGTTAGTAAGTGTGCAAGTATTATATGGTGACTACTGGGTCTATAGAATGATAAAGTATATCTCAGAAGGTAGTATTAATAGTGGGTTTTCCACTTTCAGGTGTAGTCATTCGGGTTAAGTGCCATGATATGCGTGTATAGTAGTTTTCCAGACCCCAGAGTGAAGTGAGTGTACTTCAGTTTAGAGTCTAGTACGGGATCTCCCAAACTTAATATGATGACTTGAAGCTAAGAGGGATATGATAGAGCGAATAACCAAGTCAGGCTTTTAGATTCTAGTAGTGATATCAGTATGACACAGAACATCAGAAGGGAAGAGTGAGGCTCAACCCATTTCGGTCTCAGTTATCCTAATACCTACTCATACCTCACATTTCAGTTCCATGATCATAGTTCATGTTCATGTATATGATAGAAAATCACGTGCTATTCCAGATTCCTAAATGAGGAACTTCAGTTCATTCAGCCGTCGGAATCACATTCCATATGTTATGAACTCTAAATTGAGGTCATGTAGCTCATGCCTCATGTATTCACGCTTTATAGTGTGATCAGTTCCCATAATTCATGCTATAGTCTTTACGATAGGTGGAATATAGTTCATAGCCATGTATACCACAATTCAGATTTTTTTTTCTTTGATAAATCCCGGATGTTGATTTGCTATTCCCCAGGCCTCAGTTAAGTTTCAAGTTTCATATAACATCTTTCCATGCTTCAAGATCTTATGTTCTAATCTTTAGTGACTCCTCTTTATGTGATGGTAGTGGTGATGAGTAAATGTTTCTAGTTGGTGGAAGATCATAGTATGCTTATTTTACATAAGGCCATAAGTGCGAAGTAGGGTTGGGGCCAAGTCTTTGATGTATGTGATGGTTAGCTGAAAGGTGTCTGTGTATGTTCTTGGGGTAGAGTGTGGGATCTATATCGATAGATGGTTAGTAAAATATGTGAAGTGTGTCTTTATGAGTGTTTACTTTGAAGTTCATATGTGGTTATAGAGATAGGCTTGAATGACATGTTGGAATTTTTGTTAAGGAACGCTATATGCGCTAGCGACTTCGTAGTAATAGTTCAGAGTTAGCCATTGAAGTGGTAAGGCATGATAGGCTTAGGGAGTGATCTTTTAAGAGATATCGAAGGTGAAATCTTATGGTTTAGACTTGTATCGTGGAGTGGCATGTAGTATTTTGCGAGTTGGAGTTAGGCCTGATCACGGTGAAGAGGATTTAAGTTACTATAGACATTAGTAGAAAGATTTATAAATGCAAATACGAGAACAAATAAGTTGGATCGAGTGAATGTGGTATCTACGGGTAATAGTACAGTTAAGGAAGTATTCGAGGAGTGTGCTAATCTTTAAAGTAAGAAGTCGCATTGACTAAGGCCTGGAAATTTTATCCTAATTTATGAGTTATATGTCTATATTCCAGATTGTAGAGTAGTGTAAATATTGTGATTTCCCTCAGTTGGACGTCTTATGTAATCCATACCCAAGATTTGTGGTTTCCTATTACTGCTAGAACTTCTTTAGAGAGACTGTTGAAGAGATACTCCAGTTGAGTATAAGTGTCTGGTATAATTCAGTCTATAATTCAGTTTAACAGTCGGGCAGACAAGTTACTATGGTTTTTCCATCTTTTCACCCAGTCCTACTATCCGAAGTCTCATGCGTTCGGCCATTCCCAAGATATAATCTATTCCATCCATATAAATTGTGAGTTCAGTTCATTCCAAGCATCATGTTTCAGATTCAGCTATCTATTCATGACTCGGTGCATAAGAGTTCAACGTATAATCTCAAAAATTTTAAAGTATTTCAGCTCAGATAGTGTAATACCCTTGTACGATCTAAGTCTTGATGTCTTATGATTCGTACTTGCATAAGTTACCACTTCCTAATTTCAATATGTATGATTGGATCATGAATATTTCAAGGGAATCCTAAATTTTTAGCACGAATCAGCTTCTTGAAGCAAGAAAAGTCAAGTCAGTTCAGAAGTCAGTTTCATTATAGAAGTTTAAATATTTCAGATCAGTTATGTCCTTTCTTAGAAGGCACATCATGTCCACGTTATTCCATACCTTTAAGCTTCAACAAGTTCCTACCCATCATTCGGGGACGAATGATCCCAAGGGGGGAGATAACGTAACACCCCGCATTTTGGACGAGAACGAAAATTGTCATTTCCTTCATGAATGTCAAATTTAGGTTGACCATGAATGTACATGTGAATCTTAATGATGCATTTTTTCAACATATCACATGATAGGTGAACGGGCCCTTATTCACCTTTTTTAATATTCAGATTTAAAGGGATCCAAGCCCAATATTAGTTGGTCCAACCAACTTGTCATGAGAACAAACGACATAAATAATTCTGGAAAAATCTTCTAGTTCTTCAATACATGCACATCTTCGAGATGTCACAATCGTTAATATCAATTTATGAACTTTTATTCTAGTAAACTCCAAGTTTACCATGACATGTACTTTTTCTTTAGTAAATTTCAGATTTACTATTACATGAATAAATTTTAGATTTACTACTTCAGAAGTAGATTTCAAAATTATTCAACCTCTTTCGGAGGTGAGTTGTGATACAATCACAATCAAGTGCACGTTTGCATTAATAAGTTTTTCATTCCCCAGGAATGGAATATAATCGTGCCTTAAGTCTATCAAATTATGATAGCTTATAACCTCTTTCAAGATTTTGCTACTTCAGAAGCAAATCGAGGCATACATATAATGTAGAGAATTTTTCTCTAGTATATCTTATAATCATATAAGCGTGTGAAAATATCATCACTTTTGATGATCATTATCATATTGTCCCTCCACGCATATATTCGTGCATTCAATCACTTGTTTTCTTTCAGACATATTATGCACTGCTACCACATACACTTCAAGAATGAAGTAAGTTGTCATATTTCAGACTTATCATATATTGCTACCACATTCAGTTCATGGAATGGAGCATATTCAATGGGTCGAATTTCATGACTTTTCATCAAATACCCATTATTTTGCCTTAGCCATCATAGTATCATCAATATGGTGTATTGAGATTCAAACTCAACATCTTATCCGTATAAAGGTGTCTTAGGCATGGATCGATGGGACTTGAACCCAACATATTATCATCCTTTTTGATAATATTGTTCTTGAGAAATAAATTTAAAATATAAATGGTTCCAAACCATTTATTTTTCCTCAAATCCAATAATAATTATATTAGTAGTAGCAAAAGAAAGATAACATAAAGAATTACTAACCTTGAAATCCTTCAGATTTATAATCTCACCTTGTTTGGCAGAGTCTCGTGCTGATTTACTAGCGAAAGATTTTCTCCATCTATGGAGTCTATGCATATATTACAAATATTTCTTTTTAAACTTTTTTAACATAAGCGAAAGTTAGGATTAGAACTGTCAATACGGGTCGGCCCAGCCCATTCGGGCTAGCCCACACGGGCTTTGAGTTTGACGGGTCAGGCCGGGCTGGCCCATCAAAATGATGATCCAAAAAACACCTAGCCCACACCATTACTCTGTGGGCAGGACTTTTAAAAAAATAATATTTTATAATTTAATTTTAGAATATTAATAAACATAAATATTATCAGACAATATTACATAGTGTTAATACTTGTTAATCAAGTCTCCAACTGTAACGACCCATTTCGTTGTTACTAAATTATTTTTAATAAATTCATGATTTTTCATTACTCAATATTGACTTGGGTCCAAAATATCCAATATTTTATTTATATATGTCACCTCAAACTTTTCAGCGAAGATTTTAGCCTTCGGATGTGTCTAGATAGACTCAATCCAGATGAATTTAATTATTCATGAGTATTATTATCGATAATTTAGTTTGAAAGTTCATTAGGTATGAATTAAGGTCGTACAATATCCCTAACACAAAGTTAAGTTTAAAACTTTCTTTCCGATACAATTTCGATATGGGTTTCTATTAGGGTCAACTTTGAATGACCATATCTCATATAATATAAGGAGTTTGGGGTACCAAAACCTATCAAATTAAAGATCTATGAGTCCTCTTTCCAACTCAACAAATCGTCCCACAATCTGAATTCTGAGTAAAAAGTTATGACTGCCTTACTGAGCACTGTCCGGGCTGAAATGGGATTTCGCAATAGCAAAAATTCTGGTTGTATTTAAATCAGCTTCAGCCGTATTTTAGGCCTAAAAACCCCAAATTTCATTCCCCAATCCTAGAGAGCTGATTTTCCAAAGCTTAAGGTGAAATTCTTTCGTTGAGGTAAGTTTTTTCATTATTTTCTTCGTCTTTTAATCCTTTAATAACTTAGAATTCTTAGAAAGACCTTTAATGGTGGAATTCTTTTGGGATTACTCATGGATGTTTTTACTATGACGTAGAGATGATTCTAAACTATAAATTTAAAGATTCCTAACATGAATTCCATAAACTAGATTATGAATTTTGATGATTAGCAACCTTGAATTCCGTAAAGATGAGGCCTTTAGTATAAAAACTTCATAAATGAAGATGGGTTAAGCTTGAAAGAGCTAATTAATGATTAATTGAACTTGGGGGTGATATAGACCTTGAGAACAGAGATTCCGGTTAAGGAATTCTATTGATCGAGGGAAAGGTGTTAGACATCTCTCGGTCCCGTGGTTCGACCACGGTCGCTTGGTGGAGCGTATCGGCTAATTTGACATTATGAATATATAAACCACACCAAACCACACAAAACAATCAATCAATCAAACAAACAAAACAAATCCAAAATTATAGTGTCCAGTCCGATTATTACAATCCCGAAATAGAAAAGTGCGAAAATATAAACCTACTCTATTCTATGCTAATTCTAAACTACACTCCATTGCTTTCTCCACCCAATGTTCCGGGCCTTGATCGTGCGTCGTCTTCAAGTACATGATACTTCGGGGCATTCCCCGGATAAATCAATACAAATCCTCCGGGGCATTCTCCGGCCAAATAAATACAATAGATCCCAATGCATAAATCAAAACCATTCCACAAACACACAAATCGAATATTCCATCAATCCACAATCCCTTAATTTGCCTACCCGACCTATGTTGCCTATCAAGCTTTTGATTTAAAATGATTCTATCAAATTCATGCTTAATCCAAATTAAATAAAACGACAACGGTCCAGAGTTCAACTACATTCAACTTTTAACAACTTCTTATTACCACCCCAAAATTCTCTTTTCTATCAATAGCACAGTTAAAACTAAACAAATTTGTTCCTCATATCCTTAAAATCATATCAACAATCACATGATCATAACATCAACGACATCAACAAAACATCCAACAATCAGAATAGACCAACACATAGTCATAGCCAATTCAAACAACCAAGACGAAGAAAAGGAAATGAGTTTAAGAAATAGACCTCAATAGAACTTGTTGTCGTCGTTGGTAATAAAGAAGACCAAAATACCCAAATGGAGAACCTCGACAGAAAACCTCAAGCCGAACTCGAATCCACCTCTGTGTCACAAATCAAAACTCGCTACGGACCTCAACGAAATGATTGAGATAATCGGCGCTACGAACCCACAACAGAAAACCCTAAAGCAGAATTCCTATACCCAAGACTGCGTGTAAACTAGACCCCAAGCTCAATCAATTTCGACAAAACATAAACTCAAATCGAGTAGGTGACGACGATCGGTGTTCTTTAACCGGTTGGGACACCCTCCAGCCGGATTCGATCAGAATAGAATGAGACCGCTCGAGTTACGTCGCTCCGGCGAGCTCAGACAGCGACGAAAACCACAAAAAAAAAGACTAGACTCCGACTGCTCTCAAGCGACACTCGTCGGAGCAGTTCCCTGTTCCCCAATTCCCTCTTTCGCCCTCTCTCGTCTTACTATATCTCTATCTGATCGTGTGGGATTTAGTGATTATGCGAAGGAAAAAAAAAGAAACAAAAACCAAGTTCAAAAAAATGGTCATCCCCTGTATTTTTGTGATCTGTGAGAGGAAAAAAAATGAAGTAGAAAAAGCCCCCCAATATATGTGTATGCTGTGTAAGTATGGTTGTGCAAATTAGGCCATAAAAATGGTTGTGGAGGTGTGTATGAGAATCGAGGAGTGTGTGCTTCTATGGAGTGAAAAAAATGGAAGCCCCTCTATCAATTTGGAAGGATAAAGATGAAAAAGGAATCCCCCTCTATATGTATTAGTGTAGGTATATAAAGAAAAAGGGAAACTTTCCCCTCTCTCCAATCACATGGGCCCCTTTGTTATATATGATGGAAAAAAATGAGTACTCCCTTCATGGAAGGTTCCTCTTATTTTTGTTATTAGTCCATGTTTCTTTCTTTGTGGACAAAAAAAGGAAAGGGGGGGGGGTGGAGGGTCACGTGGAGGATAAGGTAGGTGAGGGTAGGGGTATGGGGTAGGGTAGGTTGTTAGGATGAGGTGTAAAGTTAGTTAGGGGTTTGTTTAAAGTTGTTATTTTTTTTGTATTTTGTGAGCGTATAATAACATGGATAAGGGTACACGGTAGGATAAGGTAAAATTGGGTAAATTAATCTTTCGGAGGGACAAAATTACGCGTCTACATCATGCCCCCTTTGAATGTAAACACGCAGTGTTTTCAGGCAAAGAAGTAAACAACGAGACCAAATTTTGACCCGACCATTATTTAAGGAAAGAAACAGAAGGAAGAAGAGCAACCGGATCTTGACTTAGGACATCCTACCTACCTAAGTTATGAAGGAATCAATTGACACGCATCTCAAAGGATTGAAAAGAAACAAACTATACCGAGTTGGAGAGTTGAGTGAGGTTCTATCGAGGTTCCGTTCTGCGGCTCTGTCATTACATCAAAAATGAAAATTACAAGTTTAAACATAAATGAAATTACAAAATCCTATCTATACATCTTCTGTTAGACTCCTAACTTAAGTTTCATCACCCTATTCTTCAGGCGGGCTCCTGACTTGCAATTTCATCACTTGTTTCTTGGTCTTCAATTGCTTCACTTTGTTTCTTAACTTTCCATTTATTCTCCCTGTGCTTCGGGCGGGCTTCTGACTTGCCATTTAATCACCCTGTTCTTTAGGAGGGCTCCTGACTATCAATTTCATCACCCTATTCTTCAGGCGGGCTCCTGAATTTCAATTTCATCACCCTATTCTTCAGGCGGGCTCCTGAAACCAAAATCAAAACTAGAACGAAAATTAAACAAAATCAAAACTAGAAC
This sequence comes from Capsicum pubescens, assembly GCA_030864215.1. Taxonomy (NCBI): domain Eukaryota; kingdom Viridiplantae; phylum Streptophyta; class Magnoliopsida; order Solanales; family Solanaceae; genus Capsicum; species Capsicum pubescens. The sequence goes on from CM061549.1 coordinate 295,851,239, forward strand.
TAAAACTATCCCACACAAAGATTATCATAAGGTAGTATTTCATTTTTGAAAGCGTGGTCGCATTTTTCAGGAGGGATCCGAACAGAAAGTAAAATCCCATTTTTCAGGAGGGTCCTAAACAGAAAGTAAAATTCCATTTTCCAGGAGGGTCCTGAACAAAAAGTAAAATCCCATTTTTCAGGAGGGTCCTGAACAGAAAGTAAAATCCCATTTTTTCAGAAGGGTCCTGATCAGAAAGAAAAATCCCATTTTTCAGGAGGGTCCTGGATAGAAAGTAAAATCCTATTTTTCAGGAGGGTCCTGAACAGAAAGTAAAATCTCATTTTTCAGGAGGGTCCTGAACATAAAGTAAAATCCCATTTTCCAGGAGGGTCCTGCACATAAAGTAAAATCCCATTTTTCATGAGGGTCTTGAACTAAAAGTAAAATCTCATTTTTCAGGAGGGTCCTGAACAGAAAGTAAAATCCCGTTTTTTCAAGAGGGTCATGAACATAAAGTAAAATCCCATTTTTCAGGAGGGTCCTGAACATAAAGTAAATTCCCATTTTTCAGGAGGGTCCTGAACAAAATGTAAAATCGCATTTTTCAGGAAATCCCATTTTTTAGGAGGGTCCTGAACTGAAAGTAAATTCCCATTTTCCAGGAGGGTCCTGAACATAAGTAAAATCCTATTTTTCAGGAGGGTCCTGAACATAAAGTAAATTCCCATTTTTTCAGGAGGGTCCTGAACGGAAAGTAAATTCCCATTTTCCAGGAGGGTCCTGAATATAAGTAAAATCCCATTTTTCAGGAGGGTCCTGAATAGAAAGTAAAATTCCATTTTTAGGAGGGTCCTGAATAGAAGGTAAAGTCCCATTTTTCAGGAGGGTCCTGAACAGAAAGTAAAATCCCATTTTTCAGGAGGGTCCTAAACAGAAAGTAAAATCCCATTTTCCAGGAGGGTCCTGAATAGAAAGTAAAATCCCATTTTTCAGGAGGGTCCTGAACAGAAAGTAAAACCCCATGGATGTGCATTTTCAATTGTAGATGAATTAAGTGAAGCGAATTCGCCCCTATTTCAACAAAGAAAATTTGTCAGTTAAAAACTTAGTGGTGGCTTGCAGCTCTTGGCTTGTCAGGTATCTGCCCTGGCACTCGTTCCTTTCATCTTTGATCCAAATCACTGACACTTTCCCTTTCTTGCCGCATCATTGACCCAGATCCAGATTGAGGGAAATGAGTTCTGACTCGAACAATGGGTTTCCATTTTACCATGCCTATGATGTGCACCCTTTTCCCCAAATCTGAATGTTTCCACGTATCCAACATCCTGTTGGTTGATAGACTTCCTTTTCTTCGTGTTGAATTACGATCATATTTCTTTCATATGCTAGTCCTTGGCTTTTCCTCATATAATTGGAAAGACTGGTAATAAATTTTGAAATCCTTTCTCGCTTGTTTTGATAAATGACATAAAAAGGAAAAAAGCATGAATATGTAAATGAAAGAAAAGGGCAATGTCCCATATTCAAAAAGGAAACTTATCTGAATACGGCAACCAACTCCAATGAGTATGACATGCATTTTGGATTAAGCTGCCTGATCTTCCTATCCAAACTCCCCATTTGTTGTTGAGTTCGTGCCTTTGCCGCTGAGCCGCTTCTTCAAATCCATTGGACTCATACATCACATTCAATTGACGACATCTTAAAAGACTTTCGCCAACAAATCTTTTTCTTTTCACTTTTCACTTTTCTCTTGAACTCGCCATCGCCTTACGGTGCCCGTGAGGATTTTCACCAATAAGACTCTCTCATTTTTATTACTCTCCACTCACCATCGCCTTATGGTTCCTACGAGGGTTTTCACCAATAAGACTCTCTCATTTTCATTTCTCTCAACTCACCATCGCCTTATGATGCCCGCGGGGGTTTTCACCAATAAAACTCTCATTTTGTATTTCTTTCCTGATTTCTTATGCTGAGGGAGACAAGTGGTACCTTACCATGTATCATCATATCCATTGCATGCTTAGCCTTAAAATTATAAAAAATTGATCTGAAGGACTTTCTTTGGTTGTAGCTTGGCTTTCGAATAAGGTTAGAAAAGGATGGCAAGAGGTTCAAATGACACTTGAAGTGGGGGTGGGACTTACAACTTTTGGAATTGACTCAAAAAACATATTAATTCATGCCCCAATTTTTGTTGACTGGGTGACTCTAAAATCTTTATTTGGTTGGACCGAGCCTGAAATAGGGCAGCCTACGTATCTCACTCCTGAGAGAGGAGAATCAGGTCGCACGTAGTTCCATAGCTTGTTCTTTGTTTTGATTTGATTTTTGATGATTTTTTTTTTCAAACTCTTTCTTTTATTCTTATTTTCTTGGCATTTATCTTTGACTCTATTTTGATTCCAAAAGAGGGATATGAAAGAAAAAATAAAACGAAGCTCAAACGGGTAAACAAAGGATGACACAATGTTTGGATAGAAGAATAAAATGCCTTCATCATATCAATCTTCAAAAATGCAAGTACTAAACATTCAATAAAATCAACAAAGGATAAAATATCATACATAATATCTTTTGACCGCATCAGCATTGATAGCCATTTCTGCCATTTTGCCTTCAATATCTGTCAAATATAAGGCTCTATTGGGCAACACTTTCTTCACAACGAAGGGACCTTGCCAGTTAGGGGAGAACTTGCCTTTCGCTTCAAACTGGTGAGGAAGGATACGTCTCAATACCAACTGACCAACATCAAAATTCCTGGAATGGACCTTTTTGTTATACGCTCGAGCCATCCTCCTCTGATACAACTGGCCATGACACACAGATGTTAGCCTTTTTTCCTCAATCAAACTCAAATGTTCCAGTCAGGTTTTGACCCATTTGTCATCATCAATCTCTGCTTCTACAATGACTCGAAAAGAGGGAATTTCAACTTCTCTAGGGATGACTGCTTCTGTGCCATACACCAATAAATATGGAGTTGTCCCTGTTGAAGTGCGAACAGTGGTGCGATAACCTAGCAATGCAAATGACAACTTTTCATGCCACTATAACCTTGTACCATTTTTCACAGTATCTTTTTTATATTCTTATTGGCGGCTTCTACAACACCATTGGCCTTTGGGCGATATGGAGTAGAATTTTGATGTGTGATCTTAAACTATTGACACACATCTTGAATCAAAAATGTATCAAAAATATCATAATATTCACCTTTATCAATTTTCGATTCCCGTCCCCAAATCAACAAGTTTAATCCTCAAGCCATGGTTAACAAATTTTCCGATTATCAAACCACTTTTCAAAAATCTAAAATCAACTTCAAACATATACATCCAACGAAGACTCGAACTTAGGCATACAAGTCATCCACACCAACAATTAATATTTTGCTTAAAATATTCAAAGCCACACCACAAACTTATGACATTAACCAATTTTGAGATAAAAGAGTAAAGTCAAGAGATGGACCTTCGAAGAACAGATTTGTTGATAATAATAATGTTTAAGAGAACCCGGACTTGGAATCCCGAATAGAGAACCTCAACGGCGAACCAAATCCAAACTCGGTAGCACCAAAATGGAAACTCCAAACTGACCACGATGAACCGATCGAGACAAAACAGAAAAAAAATCCTTGAACCAATATGAAGACCGATGAACGAACATAGAAAATGGCAACAAAACAACCGAACCCGCACTCGAAACTAATGCAAAAATCGATTCAAAACAAGGTCAATTTCGGTAAGAATTTGCTACTGGTTCATGTTTTTCAGCGATGGTGTAATAAAGAAAACTGGAGGTACTTTTCCGGTGGCGATTCTAGTAAAGATTTCGCTGGAAAAACAGTACCCTCACTATTTTCCTCACTCCGATCAACTCTCTCTCTCTCAATCTCCTCTGTTTTTGATATCTCTCTCGAACCCGTAACCGAATCGCAACTGGGTTGCCGTTGGAAACTCACCGGAGCTCCAAATTAGTGTAGACTCACCGGAATAGTGACCAAAAAACAACTAAACGGTCGGACTCCGTCTAAATCTCATCCAGAAATCGAAGGAAAATAAAGAGATTTGGGCGATTACGAGACTGATTCGAACAACTGACGCTGAAACTGAGTCCGACACTTAGGTCGCTGGAAAAAGCTTGAACGGAAATTTAATTTCTCGCCGCTTTCCCTATTCCTTCGCCGGGTTCCGTCAAACGCCCTCCATTTTTCGTTTCTCCTTACTGAGTGTGTGTGTGCAAGTGTTTTCCAACTAGAGCAAGTGTGTGTGTGTGTTAATCGTCAGGTCTGTGTGTTAATGGTGTGTGGTTAAGAAGATGATGGAAATGGAAGAAGAAAAAAAATATTTTGGGGATCTGCTCTCTGAATTAAGTCCTCGAAGAAGAAAAGAAAAAGGAATGTTCATCTTTTTTTTCTTTTTTTTTGGTTACTGATCCCTTTTTTTGTGAGAGTATGTGTGTATATATTAAGGTGAGGATGGGGTAGTGGTGAGGTAGGTGGGGTTATGTGGGGTAGGGGGTAGGGTGTGAGGTGTTTCTTTTTGGTTGGATAGGATAAGGATTAGGTGTTGTTTTTTTATTGGGTGGGTTGTTAGAATATTAGGATAAAACAAAATTAGTTAGGGGTTGTTATTTTTGTAATTTTGTGGAGGGATTATCACATGGGTGAGGGTACACGGTAGGATAGGGTAAACAATAGGTAAAAACGACATCGGGGAGGGACGAAATTAGGTGTCTACACACGGTAGGATAAGGTAAACAATAGGTAAAAATGATATCGGGGAGGGACGAAATTAGGTGTCTACAGTAGTGAAGTATGATGTTGCATATATAATGTAGAAGTATACCCAAGGTGATCTGAGGTTGCGGTATTTTCTAAGACTATTACACGTTTTGTGTGACGAGTGGTACCGTTGAGTTGCTAGGTCGAGAAAGACTAGTTAGATGGTATATGGTATTCTAAATAGCCATGTTAAGGAGTTTTGATTGATAGTGTTGAGCCTTTTTATATGATCTTGATTCTCATAGTAGAGAGATGTAAGTTTGGAGTCACGATATTGGTAGGCTATGTCGGAAGTAGTATGATTCATTGAAGGCTTGGTGATATCCATGTTGAGTGCTAGATTCTAAGTTTGAGTTTTTGAAGGTTGAACTAATAGAAATAAGAGTTAAAGAACTAGAGGGTGTGTACTCCGACTATGGGGATACCCATGAAGACCCGAAGTTAGTAAGTGTGCAAGTATTATATGGTGACTACTGGGTCTATAGAATGATAAAGTATATCTCAGAAGGTAGTATTAATAGTGGGTTTTCCACTTTCAGGTGTAGTCATTCGGGTTAAGTGCCATGATATGCGTGTATAGTAGTTTTCCAGACCCCAGAGTGAAGTGAGTGTACTTCAGTTTAGAGTCTAGTACGGGATCTCCCAAACTTAATATGATGACTTGAAGCTAAGAGGGATATGATAGAGCGAATAACCAAGTCAGGCTTTTAGATTCTAGTAGTGATATCAGTATGACACAGAACATCAGAAGGGAAGAGTGAGGCTCAACCCATTTCGGTCTCAGTTATCCTAATACCTACTCATACCTCACATTTCAGTTCCATGATCATAGTTCATGTTCATGTATATGATAGAAAATCACGTGCTATTCCAGATTCCTAAATGAGGAACTTCAGTTCATTCAGCCGTCGGAATCACATTCCATATGTTATGAACTCTAAATTGAGGTCATGTAGCTCATGCCTCATGTATTCACGCTTTATAGTGTGATCAGTTCCCATAATTCATGCTATAGTCTTTACGATAGGTGGAATATAGTTCATAGCCATGTATACCACAATTCAGATTTTTTTTTCTTTGATAAATCCCGGATGTTGATTTGCTATTCCCCAGGCCTCAGTTAAGTTTCAAGTTTCATATAACATCTTTCCATGCTTCAAGATCTTATGTTCTAATCTTTAGTGACTCCTCTTTATGTGATGGTAGTGGTGATGAGTAAATGTTTCTAGTTGGTGGAAGATCATAGTATGCTTATTTTACATAAGGCCATAAGTGCGAAGTAGGGTTGGGGCCAAGTCTTTGATGTATGTGATGGTTAGCTGAAAGGTGTGTGTGTATGTTCTTGGGGTAGAGTGTGGGAGCTATATCGATAGATGGTTAGTAAAATATGTGAAGTGTGTCTTTATGAGTGTTTACTTTGAAGTTCATATGTGGTTATAGAGATAGGCTTGAATGACATGTTGGAATTTTTGTTAAGGAACGCTATATGCGCTAGCGACTTCGTAGTAATAGTTCAGAGTTAGCCATTGAAGTGGTAAGGCATGATAGGCTTAGGGAGTGATCTTTTAAGAGATATCGAAGGTGAAATCTTATGGTTTAGACTTGTATCGTGGAGTGGCATGTAGTATTTTGCGAGTTGGAGTTAGGCCTGATCACGGTGAAGAGGATTTAAGTTACTATAGACATTAGTAGAAAGATTTATAAATGCAAATACGAGAACAAATAAGTTGGATCGAGTGAATGTGGTATCTACGGGTAATAGTACAGTTAAGGAAGTATTCGAGGAGTGTTCTAATCTTTAAAGTAAGAAGTCGCATTGACTAAGGCCTGGAAATTTTATCCTAATTTATGAGTTATATGTCTATATTCCAGACTGTAGAGTAGTGTAAATATTGTGATTTCCCTCAGTTGGACGTCTTATGTAATCCATACCCAAGATTTGTGGTTTCCTATTACTGCTAGAACTTCTTTAGAGAGACTGTTGAAGAGATACTCCAGTTGAGTATAAGTGTCTGGTATAATTCAGTCTATAATTCAGTTTAACAGTCGGGCAGACAAGTTACTATGGTTTTTCCATCTTTTCACCCAGTCCTACTATCCGAAGTCTCATGCGTTCGGCCATTCCCAAGAGATAATCTATTCCATCCATATAAATTGTGAGTTCAGTTCATTCCAAGCATCATGTTTCAGATTCAGCTATCTATTCATGACTCGGTGCATAAGAGTTCAACGTATAATCTCAAAAATTTTAAAGTATTTCAGCTCAGATAGTGTAATACCCTTGTACGATCTAAGTCTTGATGTCTTATGATTCGTACTTGCATAAGTTACCACTTCCTAATTTCAATATGTATGATTGGATCATGAATATTTCAAGGGAATCCTAAATTTTTAGCACGAATCAGCTTCTTGAAGCAAGAAAAGTCAAGTCAGTTCAGAAGTCAGTTTCATTATAGAAGTTTAAATATTTCAGATCAGTTATGTCCTTTCTTAGAAGGCACATCATGTCCACGTTATTCCATACCTTTAAGCTTCAACAAGTTCCTACCCATCATTCGGGGACGAATGATCCCAAGGGGGGAGATAACGTAACACCCCGCATTTCGGACGAGAACGAAAATTGTCATTTCCTTCATGAATGTCAAATTTAGGTTGACCATGAATGTACATGTGAATCTTAATGATGCATTTTTTCAACATATCACATGATAGGTGAACGGGCCCTTATTCACCTTTTTTAATATTCAGATTTAAAGGGATCCAAGCCCAATATTAGTTGGTCCAACCAACTTGTCATGAGAACAAACGACATAAATAATTCTGGAAAAATCTTCTAGTTCTTCAATACATGCACATCTTCGAGATGTCACAATCGTTAATATCAATTTATGAACTTTTATTCTAGTAAACTCCAAGTTTACCATGACATGTACTTTTTCTTTAGTAAATTTCAGATTTACTATTACATGAATAAATTTTAGATTTACTACTTCAGAAGTAGATTTCAAAATTATTCAACCTCTTTCGGAGGTGAGTTGTGATACAATCACAATCAAGTGCACGTTTGCATTAATAAGTTTTTCATTCCCCAGGAATGGAATATAATCGTGCCTTAAGTCTATCAAATTATGATAGCTTATAACCTCTTTCAAGATTTTGCTACTTCAGAAGCAAATCGAGGCATACATATAATGTAGAGAATTTTTCTCTAGTATATCTTATAATCATATAAGCGTGTGAAAATATCATCACTTTTGATGATCATTATCATATTGTCCCTCCACGCATATATTCGTGCATTCAATCACTTGTTTTCTTTCAGACATATTATGCACTGCTACCACATACACTTCAAGAATGAAGTAAGTTGTCATATTTCAGACTTATCATATATTGCTACCACATTCAGTTCATGGAATGGAGCATATTCAATGGGTCGAATTTCATGACTTTTCATCAAATACCCATTATTTTGCCTTAGCCATCATAGTATCATCAATATGGTGTATTGAGATTCAAACTCAACATCTTATCCGTATAAAGGTGTCTTAGGCATGGATCGATGGGACTTGAACCCAACATATTATCATCCTTTTTGATAATATTGTTCTTGAGAAATAAATTTAAAATATAAATGGTTCCAAACCATTTATTTTTCCTCAAATCCAATAATAATTATATTAGTAGTAGCAAAAGAAAGATAACATAAAGAATTACTAACCTTGAAATCCTTCAGATTTATAATCTCACCTTGTTTGGCAGAGTCTCGTGCTGATTTACTAGCGAAAGATTTTCTCCATCTATGGAGTCTATGCATATATTACAAATATTTCTTTTTAAACTTTTTTAACATAAGCGAAAGTTAGGATTAGAACTGTCAATACGGGTCGGCCCAGCCCATTCGGGCTAGCCCACACGGGCTTTGAGTTTGACGGGTCAGGCCGGGCTGGCCCATCAAAATGATGATCCAAAAAACACCTAGCCCACACCATTACTCTGTGGGCAGGACTTTTAAAAAAATAATATTTTATAATTTAATTTTAGAATATTAATAAACATAAATATTATCAGACAATATTACATAGTGTTAATACTTGTTAATCAAGTCTCCAACTGTAACGACCCATTTCGTTGTTACTAAATTATTTTTAATAAATTCATGATTTTTCATTACTCAATATTGACTTGGGTCCAAAATATCCAATATTTTATTTATATATGTCACCTCAAACTTTTCAGCGAAGATTTTAGCCTTCGGATGTGTCTAGATAGACTCAATCCAGATGAATTTAATTATTCATGAGTATTATTATCGATAATTTAGTTTGAAAGTTCATTAGGTATGAATTAAGGTCGTACAATATCCCTAACACAAAGTTAAGTTTAAAACTTTCTTTCCGATACAATTTCGATATGGGTTTCTATTAGGGTCAACTTTGAATGACCATATCTCATATAATATAAGGAGTTTGGGGTCCCAAAACCTATCAAATTAAAGATCTATGAGTCCTCTTTCCAACTCAACAAATCGTCCCACAATCTGAATTCTGAGTAAAAAGTTATGACTGCCTTACTGAGCACTGTCCGGGCTGAAATGGGATTTCGCTATAGCAAAAATTCTGGTTGTATTTAAATCAGCTTCAGCCGTATTTTAGGCCTAAAAACCCCAAATTTCATTCCCCAATCCTAGAGAGCTGATTTTCCAAAGCTTAAGGTGAAATTCTTTCGTTGAGGTAAGTTTTTTCATTATTTTCTTCGTCTTTTAATCCTTTAATAACTTAGAATTCTTAGAAAGACCTTTAATGGTGGAATTCTTTTGGGATTACTCATGGATATTTTTACTATGACGTAGAGATGATTCTAAACTATAAATTTAAAGATTCCTAACATGAATTCCATAAACTAGATTATGAATTTTGATGATTAGCAACCTTGAATTCCGTAAAGATGAGGCCTTTAGTATAAAAACTTCATAAATGAAGATGGGTTAAGCTTGAAAGAGCTAATTAATGATTAATTGAACTTGGGGGTGATATAGACCTTGAGAACAGAGATTCCGGTTAAGGAATTCTATTGATCGAGGGAAAGGTGTTAGACATCTCTCGGTCCCGTGGTTCGACCACGGTCGCTTGGTGGAGCGTATCGGCTAATTTGACATTATGAATATATAAACCACACCAAACCACACAAAACAATCAATCAATCAAACAAACAAAACAAATCCAAAATTATAGTGTCCAGTCCGATTATTACAATCCCGAAATAGAAAAGTGCGAAAATATAAACCTACTCTATTCTATGCTAATTCTAAACTACACTCCATTGCTTTCTCCACCCAATGTTCCGGGCCTTGATCGTGCGTCGTCTTCAAGTACATGATACTTCGGGGCATTCCCCGGATAAATCAATACAAATCCTCCGGGGCATTCTCCGGCCAAATAAATACAATAGATCCCAATGCATAAATCAAAACCATTCCACAAACACACAAATCGAATATTCCATCAATCCACAATCCCTTAATTTGCCTACCCGACCTATGTTGCCTATCAAGCTTTTGATTTAAAATGATTCTATCAAATTCATGCTTAATCCAAATTAAATAAAACGACAACGGTCCAGAGTTCAACTACATTCAACTTTTAACAACTTCTTATTACCACCCCAAAATTCTCTTTTCTATCAATAGAACAGTTAAAACTAAACAAATTTGTTCCTCATATCCTTAAAATCATATCAACAATCACATGATCATAACATCAACGACATCAACAAAACATCCAACAATCAGAATAGACCAACACATAGTCATAGCCAATTCAAACAACCAAGACGAAGAAAAGGAAATGAGTTTAAGAAATAGACCTCAATAGAACTTGTTGTCGTCGTTGGTAATAAAGAAGACCAAAATACCCAAATGGAGAACCTCGACAGAAAACCTCAAGCCGAACTCGAATCCACCTCTGTGTCACAAATCAAAACTCGCTACGGACCTCAACGAAATGATTGAGATAATCGGCGCTACGAACCCACAACAGAAAACCCTAAAGCAGAATTCCTATACCCAAGACTGCGTGTAAACTAGACCCCAAGCTCAATCAATTTCGACAAAACATAAACTCACATCGAGTAGGTGACGACGATCGGTGTTCTTTAACCGGTTGGGACACCCTCCAGCCGGATTCGATCAGAATAGAATGAGACCGCTCGAGTTACGTCGCTCCGGCGAGCTCAGACAGCGACGAAAACCACAAAAAAAAAGACTAGACTCCGACTGCTCTCAAGCGACACTCGTCGGAGCAGTTCCCTGTTCCCCAATTCCCTCTTTCGCCCTCTCTCGTCTTACTATATCTCTATCTGATCGTGTGGGATTTAGTGATTATGCGAAGGAAAAAAAAAGAAACAAAAACCAAGTTCAAAAAAATGGTCATCCCCTGTATTTTTGTGATCTGTGAGAGGAAAAAAAATGAAGTAGAAAAAGGCCCCCAATATATGTGTATGCTGTGTAAGTATGGTTGTGCAAATTAGGCCATAACAATGGTTGTGGAGGTGTGTATGAGAATCGAGGAGTGTGTGCTTCTATGGAGTGAAAAAAATGGAAGCCCCTCTATCAATTTGGAAGGATAAAGATGAAAAAGGAATCCCCCTCTATATGTATTAGTGTAGGTATATAAAGAAAAAGGGAAACTTTCCCCTCTCTCCAATCACATGGGCCCCTTTGTTATATATGATGGAAGAAAATGAGTACTCCCTTCATGGAAGGTTCCTCTTATTTTTGTTATTAGTCCATGTTTCTTTCTTTGTGGACAAAAAAAGGAAGGGGGGGGGGGGGGTGGAGGGTCACGTGGAGGATAAGGTAGGTGAGGGTAGGGGTATGGGGTAGGGTAGGTTGTTAGGATGAGGTGTAAAGTTAGTTAGGGGTTTGTTTAAAGTTGTTATTTTTTTTGTATTTTGTGAGCGTATAATAACATGGATAAGGGTACACGGTAGGATAAGGTAAAATTGGGTAAATTAATCTTTCGGAGGGACAAAATTACGCGTCTACATCATGCCCCCTTTGAATGTAAACACGCAGTGTTTTCAGGCAAAGAAGTAAACAACGAGACCAAATTTTGACCCGACCATTATTTAAGGAAAGAAACAGAAGGAAGAAGAGCAACCGGATCTTGACTTAGGACATCCTACCTACCTAAGTTATGAAGGAATCAATTGACACGCATCTCAAAGGATTGAAAAGAAACAAACTATACCGAGTTGGAGAGTTGAGTGAGGTTCTATCGAGGTTCCGTTCTGCGGCTCTGTCATTACATCAAAAATGAAAATTACAAGTTTAAACATAAATGAAATTACAAAATCCTATCTATACATCTTCTGTTAGACTCCTAACTTAAGTTTCATCACCCTATTCTTCAGGCGGGCTCCTGACTTGCAATTTCATCACTTGTTTCTTGGTCTTCAATTGCTTCACTTTGTTTCTTAACTTTCCATTTATTCTCCCTGTGCTTCGGGCGGGCTTCTGACTTGCCATTTAATCACCCTGTTCTTTAGGAGGGCTCCTGACTTTCAATTTCATCACCCTATTCTTCAGGCGGGCTCCTGAATTTCAATTTCATCACCCTATTCTTCAGGCGGGCTCCTGAAACCAAAATCAAAACTAGAACGAAAATTAAACAAAATCAAAACTAGAACTAAAACTATCCCACACAAAGATTATCATAAGGTAGTATTTAATTTTTGAAAGCGTGGTCACATTTTTCAGGAGGGATCCGAACAGAAAGTAAAATCCCATTTTTCAGGAGGGTCCTAAACAGAAAGTAAAATTCCATTTTCCAGGAGGGTCCTGAACAAAAAGTAAAATCCCATTTTTCAGGAGGGTCCTGAACAGAAAGTAAAATCCCATTTTTTCAGAAGGGTCCTGATCAGAAAGAAAAATCCCATTTTTCAGGAGGGTCCTGGATAGAAAGTAAAATCCTATTTTTCAGGAGGGTCCTGAACAGAAAGTAAAATCTCATTTTTCAGGAGGGTCCTGAACATAAAGTAAAATCCCATTTTCCAGGAGGGTCCTGAACATAAAGTAAAATCCCATTTTTCATGAGGGTCTTGAACTGAAAGTAAAATCTCATTTTTCTGGAGGGTCCTGAACAGAAAGTAAAATCCCATTTTTTCAAGAGGGTCATGAACATAAAGTAAAATCCCATTTTTCAGGAGGGTCCTGAAAAGAAAGTAAATTCCCATTTTTCAGGAGGGTCCTGAACAAAAAGTAAAATCGCATTTTTCAGGAAATCCCATTTTTTAGGAGAGTCCTGAACTGAAAGTAAATTCCCATTTTCCAGGAGGGTCCTGAACATAAGTAAAATCCTATTTTTCAGGAGGGTCCTGAACATAAAGTAAATTCCCATTTTTTCAGGAGGGTCCTGAACTGAAAGTAAATTCCCATTTTCCAGGAGGGTCCTGAATATAAGTAAAATCCCATTTTTCAGGAGGGTCCTGAACAGAAAGTAAAATTCCATTTTTAGGAGGGTCCTGAATAGAAGGTAAAGTCCCATTTTTCAGGAGGGTCCTGAACAGAAAGTAAAATCCCATTTTTCAGGAGGGTCCTAAACAGAAAGTAAAATCCCATTTTCCAGGAGGGTCCTGAATAGAAAGTAAAATCCCATTTTTCAGGAGGGTCCTGAACAGAAAGTAAAACCCCATGGATGTGCATTTTCAATTGTAGATGAATTAAGTGAAGCGAATTCGCCCCTATTTCAACAAAGAAAATTTGTCAGTTAAAAACTTAGTGGTGGCTTGCAGCTCTTGGCTTGTCAGGTATCTGCCCCGACACTCGTTCCTTTCATCTTTGATCCAAATCACTGACACTTTCCCTTTCTTGCCGCATCATTGACCCAGATCCAGATTGAGGGAAATGAGTTCTGACTCGAACAATGGGTTTCCATTTTACCATGCCTATGATGTGCACCCTTTTCCCCAAATCTGAATGTTTCTACGTATCCAACATCCTGTTGGTTGATAGACTTCCTTTTCTTCGTGTTGAATTACGATCATATTTCTTTCATATGCTAGTCCTTGGCTTTTCCTCATATAATTGCAAAGACTGGTAATAAATTTTGAAGTCCTTTCTCGCTTGTTTTGACACAGACTTGACTTAAAATGTAAAGAAATAATGGTGACTTTTATTTTGATAAATGACATAAAAAGGAAAAAAGCATGAATATGTAAATGAAAGAAAAGGGCAATGTCCCATATTCAAAAAGGAAACTTATCTGAATACGGCAACCAACTCCAATGAGTATGACATGCATTTTGGATTAAGCTGCCTGATCTTCCTATCCAAACTCCCCATTTGTTGTTGAGTTCGTGCCTTTGCCGCTGAGCCGCTTCTTCAAATCCATTGGACTCATACATCACATTCAATTGACGACATCTTAAAAGACTTTCGCCAACAAATCTCTTTCTTTTCACTTTTCACTTTTCTCTTGAACTCGCCATCGCCTTACGGTGCCCGTGAGGATTTTCACCAATAAGACTCTCTCATTTTTATTACTCTCCACTCACCATCGCCTTATGGTTCCTACGAGGGTTTTCACCAATAAGACTCTCTCATTTTCATTTCTCTCAACTCACCATCGCCTTATGATGCCCGCGGGGGTTTTCACCAATAAAACTCTCATTTTGTATTTCTTTCCTGATTTCTTATGCTGAGGGAGACAAGTGGTACCTTACCATGTATCATCATATCCATTGCATGCTTAGCCTTAAAATTATAAAAAATTGATCTGAAGGACTTTCTTTGGTTGTAGCTTGGCTTTCGAATAAGGTTAGAAAAGGATGGCAAGAGGTTCAAATGACACTTGAAGTGGGGGTGGGACTTACAACTTTTGGAATTGACTCAAAAAACATATTAATTCATGCCCCAATTTTTGTTGACTGGGTGACTCTAAAATCTTTATTTGGTTGGACCGAGCCTGAAATAGGGCAGCCTACGTATCTCACTCCTGAGAGAGGAGAATCAGGTCGCACGTAGTTCCATAGCTTGTTCTTTGTTTTGATTTGATTTTTGATGATTTTTTTTTTCAAACTCTTTCTTTTATTCTTATTTTCTTGGCATTTATCTTTGACTCTATTTTGATTCCAAAAGAGGGATATGAAAGAAAAAATAAAACGAAGCTCAAACGGGTAAACAAAGGATGACACAATGTTTGGATAGAAGAATAAAATGCCTTCATCATATCAATCTTCAAAAATGCAAGTACTAAACATGCAATAAAATCAACAAAGGATAAAATATCATACATAATATCTTTTGACCGCATCAGCATTGATAGCCATTTATGCCATTTTGCCTTCAATATCTGTCAAATATAAGGCTCTATTGGGCAACACTTTCTTCACAACGAAGGGACATTGCCAGTTAGGGGAGAACTTGCCTTTCGCTTCAAACTGGTGAGGAAGGATACGTCTCAATACCAACTGACCAACATCAAAATTCCTGGAATGGACCTTTTTGTTAGACGCTCGAGCCATCCTCCTCTGATACAACTGGCCATGACACACAGATGTTAGCCTTTTTTCCTCAATCAAACTCAAATGTTCCAGTCAGGTTTTGACCCATTTGTCATCATCAATCTCTGCTTCTACAATGACTCGAAAAGAGGGAATTTCAACTTCTCTAGGGATGACTGCTTCTGTGCCATACACCAATAAATATGGAGTTGTCCCTGTTGAAGTGCGAACAGTGGTGCGATAACCTAGCAATGCAAATGACAACTTTTCATGCCACTATACCCTTGTACCATTTTTCACAGTATCTTTTTTATATTCTTATTGGCGGCTTCTACAACACCATTGGCCTTTGGGCGATATGGAGTAGAATTTTGATGTGTGATCTTAAACTATTGACACACATCTTGAATCAAAAATGTATCAAAAATATCATAATATTCACCTTTATCAATTTTCGATTCCCGTCCCCAAATCAACAAGTTTAATCCTCAAGCCATGGTTAACAAATTTTCCGATTATCAAACCACTTTTCAAAAATCTAAAATCAACTTCAAACATATACATCCAACGAAGACTCGAACTTAGGCATACAAGTCATCCACACCAACAATTAATATTTTGCTTAAAATATTCAAAGCCACACCACAAACTTATGACATTAACCAATTTTGAGATAAAAGAGTAAAGTCAAGAGATGGACCTTCGAAGAACAGATTTGTTGATAATAATAATGTTTAAGAGAACCCGGACTTGGAATCCCGAATAGAGAACCTCAACGGCGAACCAAATCCAAACTCGGTAGCACCAAAATGGAAACTCCAAACTGACCACGATGAACCGATCGAGACAAAACAGAAAAAAAATCCTTGAACCAATATGAAGACCGATGAACGAACATAGAAAATGGCAACAAAACAACCGAACCCGCACTCGAAACTAACGCAAAAATCGATTCAAAACAAGGTCAATTTCGGTAAGAATTTGCTACTGGTTCATGTTTTTCAGCGATGGTGTAATAAAGAAAACTGGAGGTACTTTTCCGGTGGCGATTCTAGTAAAGCTTTCGCTGGAAAAACAGTACCCTCACTATTTTCCTCACTCCGATCAACTCTCTCTCTCTCAATCTCCTCTGTTTTTGATATCTCTCTCGAACCCGTAACCGAATCGCAACTGGGTTGCCGTTGGAAACTCACCGGAGCTCCAAATTAGTGTAGACTCACCGGAATAGTGACCAAAAAACAACTAAACGGTCGGACTCCGTCTAAATCTCATCGAGAAATCGAAGGAAAATAAAGAGATTTGGGCGATTACGAGACTGATTCGAACAACTGACGCTGAAACTGAGTCCGACACTTAGGTCGCTGGAAAAAGCTTGAACGGAAATTTAATTTCTCGCCGCTTTCCCTATTCCTTCGCCGGGTTCCGTCAAACGCCCTCCATTTTTCGTTTCTCCTTACTGAGTGTGTGTGTGCAAGTGTTTTCCAACTAGAGCAAGTGTGTGTGTGTGTTAATCGTCAGGTCTGTGTGTTAATGGTGTGTGGTTAAGAAGATGATGGAAATGGAAGAAGAAAAAAAATATTTTGGGGATCTGCTCTCTGAATTAAGTCCTCGAAGAAGAAAAGAAAAAGGAATGTTCATCTTTTTTTTCTTTTTTTTTGGTTACTGATCCCTTTTTTTGTGAGAGTATGTGTGTATATATTAAGGTGAGGATGGGGTAGTGGTGAGGTAGGTGGGGTTATGTGGGGTAGGGGGTAGGGTGTGAGGTGTTTCTTTTTGGTTGGATAGGATAAGGATTAGGTGTTGTTTTTTTATTGGGTGGGTTGTTAGAATATTAGGATAAAACAAAATTAGTTAGGGGTTGTTATTTTTGTAATTTTGTGGAGGGATTATCACATGGGTGAGGGTACACGGTAGGATAGGGTAAACAATAGGTAAAAACGACATCGGGGAGGGACGAAATTAGGTGTCTACACACGGTAGGATAAGTTAAACAATAGGTAAAAATGATATCGGGGAGGGACGAAATTAGGTGTCTACAGTAGTGAAGTATGATGTTGCATATATAATGTAGAAGTATGCCCAAGGTGATCTGAGGTTGCGGTATTTTCTAAGACTATTACACGTTTTGTGTGACGAGTGGTACCGTTGAGTTGCTAGGTCGAGAAAGACTAGTTAGATGGTATATGGTATTCTAAATAGCCATGTTAAGGAGTTTTGATTGATAGTGTTGAGCCTTTTTATATGATCTTGATTCTCATAGTAGAGAGATGTAAGTTTGGAGTCACGATATTGGTAGGCTATGTCGGAAGTAGTATGATTCATTGAAGGCTTGGTGATATCCATGTTGAGTGCTAGATTCTAAGTTTGAGTTTTTGAAGGTTGAACTAATAGAAATAAGAGTTAAAGAACTAGAGGGTGTGTACTCCGACTATGGGGATACCCATGAAGACCCGAAGTTAGTAAGTGTGCAAGTATTATATGGTGACTACTGGGTCTATAGAATGATAAAGTATATCTCAGAAGGTAGTATTAATAGTGGGTTTTCCACTTTCAGGTGTAGTCATTCGGGTTAAGTGCCATGATATGCGTGTATAGTAGTTTTCCAGACCCCAGAGTGAAGTGAGTGTACTTCAGTTTAGAGTCTAGTACGGGATCTCCCAAACTTAATATGATGACTTGAAGCTAAGAGGGATATGATAGAGCGAATAACCAAGTCAGGCTTTTAGATTCTAGTAGTGATATCAGTATGACACAGAACATCAGAAGGGAAGAGTGAGGCTCAACCCATTTCGGTCTCAGTTATCCTAATACCTACTCATACCTCACATTTCAGTTCCATGATCATAGTTCATGTTCATGTATATGATAGAAAATCACGTGCTATTCCAGATTCCTAAATGAGGAACTTCAGTTCATTCAGCCGTCGGAATCACATTCCATATGTTATGAACTCTAAATTGAGGTCATGTAGCTCATGCCTCATGTATTCACGCTTTATAGTGTGATCAGTTCCCATAATTCATGCTATAGTCTTTACGATAGGTGGAATATAGTTCATAGCCATGTATACCACAATTCAGATTTTTTTTTCTTTGATAAATCCCGGATGTTGATTTGCTATTCCCCAGGCCTCAGTTAAGTTTCAAGTTTCATATAACATCTTTCCATGCTTCAAGATCTTATGTTCTAATCTTTAGTGACTCCTCTTTATGTGATGGTAGTGGTGATGAGTAAATGTTTCTAGTTGGTGGAAGATCATAGTATGCTTATTTTACATAAGGCCATAAGTGCGAAGTAGGGTTGGGGCCAAGTCTTTGATGTATGTGATGGTTAGCTGAAAGGTGTCTGTGTATGTTCTTGGGGTAGAGTGTGGGATCTATATCGATAGATGGTTAGTAAAATATGTGAAGTGTGTCTTTATGAGTGTTTACTTTGAAGTTCATATGTGGTTATAGAGATAGGCTTGAATGACATGTTGGAATTTTTGTTAAGGAACGCTATATGCGCTAGCGACTTCGTAGTAATAGTTCAGAGTTAGCCATTGAAGTGGTAAGGCATGATAGGCTTAGGGAGTGATCTTTTAAGAGATATCGAAGGTGAAATCTTATGGTTTAGAATTGTATCGTGGAGTGGCATGTAGTATTTTGCGAGTTGGAGTTAGGCCTGATCACGGTGAAGAGGATTTAAGTTACTATAGACATTAGTAGAAAGATTTATAAATGCAAATACGAGAACAAATAAGTTGGATCGAGTGAATGTGGTATCTACGGGTAATAGTACAGTTAAGGAAGTATTCGAGGAGTGTGCTAATCTTTAAAGTAAGAAGTCGCATTGACTAAGGCCTGGAAATTTTATCCTAATTTATGAGTTATATGTCTATATTCCAGACTGTAGAGTAGTGTAAATATTGTGATTTCCCTCAGTTGGACGTCTTATGTAATCCATACCCAAGATTTGTGGTTTCCTATTACTGCTAGAACTTCTTTAGAGAGACTGTTGAAGAGATACTCCAGTTGAGTATAAGTGTCTGGTATAATTCAGTCTATAATTCAGTTTAACAGTCGGGCAGACAAGTTACTATGGTTTTTCCATCTTTTCACCCAGTCCTACTATCCGAAGTCTCATGCGTTCGGCCATTCCCAAGAGATAATCTATTCCATCCATATAAATTGTGAGTTCAGTTCATTCCAAGCATCATGTTTCAGATTCAGCTATCTATTCATGACTCGGTGCATAAGAGTTCAACGTATAATCTCAAAAATTTTAAAGTATTTCAGCTCAGATAGTGTAATACCCTTGTACGATCTAAGTCTTGATGTCTTATGATTCGTACTTGCATAAGTTACCACTTCCTAATTTCAATATGTATGATTGGATCATGAATATTTCAAGGGAATCCTAAATTTTTAGCACGAATCAGCTTCTTGAAGCAAGAAAAGTCAAGTCAGTTCAGAAGTCAGTTTCATTATAGAAGTTTAAATATTTCAGATCAGTTATGTCCTTTCTTAGAAGGCACATCATGTCCACGTTATTCCATACCTTTAAGCTTCAACAAGTTCCTACCCATCATTCGGGGACGAATGATCCCAAGGGGGGAGATAACGTAACACCCCGCATTTCGGACGAGAACGAAAATTGTCATTTCCTTCATGAATGTCAAATTTAGGTTGACCATGAATGTACATGTGAATCTTAATGATGCATTTTTTCAACATATCACATGATAGGTGAACGGGCCCTTATTCACCTTTTTTAATATTCAGATTTAAAGGGATCCAAGCCCAATATTAGTTGGTCCAACCAACTTGTCATGAGAACAAACGACATAAATAATTCTGGAAAAATCTTCTAGTTCTTCAATACATGCACATCTTCGAGATGTCACAATCGTTAATATCAATTTATGAACTTTTATTCTAGTAAACTCCAAGTTTACCATGACATGTACTTTTTCTTTAGTAAATTTCAGATTTACTATTACATGAATAAATTTTAGATTTACTACTTCAGAAGTAGATTTCAAAATTATTCAACCTCTTTCGGAGGTGAGTTGTGATACAATCACAATCAAGTGCACGTTTGCATTAATAAGTTTTTCATTCCCCAGGAATGGAATATAATCGTGCCTTAAGTCTATCAAATTATGATAGCTTATAACCTCTTTCAAGATTTTGCTACTTCAGAAGCAAATCGAGGCATACATATAATGTAGAGAATTTTTCTCTAGTATATCTTATAATCATATAAGCGTGTGAAAATATCATCACTTTTGATGATCATTATCATATTGTCCCTCCACGCATATATTCGTGCATTCAATCACTTGTTTTCTTTCAGACATATTATGCACTGCTACCACATACACTTCAAGAATGAAGTAAGTTGTCATATTTCAGACTTATCATATATTGCTACCACATTCAGTTCATGGAATGGAGCATATTCAATGGGTCGAATTTCATGACTTTTCATCAAATACCCATTATTTTGCCTTAGCCATCATAGTATCATCAATATGGTGTATTGAGATTCAAACTCAACATCTTATCCGTATAAAGGTGTCTTAGGCATGGATCGATGGGACTTGAACCCAACATATTATCATCCTTTTTGATAATATTGTTCTTGAGAAATAAATTTAAAATATAAATGGTTCCAAACCATTTATTTTTCCTCAAATCCAATAATAATTATATTAGTAGTAGCAAAAGAAAGATAACATAAAGAATTACTAACCTTGAAATCCTTCAGATTTATAATCTCACCTTGTTTGGCAGAGTCTCGTGCTGATTTACTAGCGAAAGATTTTCTCCATCTATGGAGTCTATGCATATATTACAAATATTTCTTTTTAAACTTTTTTAACATAAGCGAAAGTTAGGATTAGAACTGTCAATACGGGTCGGCCCAGCCCATTCGGGCTAGCCCACACGGGCTTTGAGTTTGACGGGTCAGGCCGGGCTGGCCCATCAAAATGATGATCCAAAAAACACCTAGCCCACACCATTACTCTGTGGGCAGGACTTTTAAAAAAATAATATTTTATAATTTAATTTTAGAATATTAATAAACATAAATATTATCAGACAATATTACATAGTGTTAATACTTGTTAATCAAGTCTCCAACTGTAACGACCCATTTCGTTGTTACTAAATTATTTTTAATGAATTCATGATTTTTCATTACTCAATATTGACTTGGGTCCAAAATATCCAATATTTTATTTATATATGTCACCTCAAACTTTTCAGCGAAGATTTTAGCCTTCGGATGTGTCTAGATAGACTCAATCCAGATGAATTTAATTATTCATGAGTATTATTATCGATAATTTAGTTTGAAAGTTCATTAGGTATGAATTAAGGTCGTACAATATCCCTAACACAAAGTTAAGTTTAAAACTTTCTTTCCGATACAATTTCGATATGGGTTTCTATTAGGGTCAACTTTGAATGACCATATCTCATATAATATAAGGAGTTTGGGGTCCCAAAACCTATCAAATTAAAGATCTATGAGTCCTCTTTCCAACTCAACAAATCGTCCCACAATCTGAATTCTGAGTAAAAAGTTATGACTGCCTTACTGAGCACTGTCCGGGCTGAAATGGGATTTCGCTATAGCAAAAATTCTGGTTGTATTTAAATCAGCTTCAGCCGTATTTTAGGCCTAAAAACCCCAAATTTCATTCCCCAATCCTAGAGAGCTGATTTTCCAAAGCTTAAGGTGAAATTCTTTCGTTGAGGTAAGTTTTTTCATTATTTTCTTCGTCTTTTAATCCTTTAATAACTTAGAATTCTTAGAAAGACCTTTAATGGTGGAATTCTTTTGGGATTACTCATGGATGTTTTTACTATGACGTAGAGATGATTCTAAACTATAAATTTAAAGATTCCTAACATGAATTCCATAAACTAGATTATGAATTTTGATGATTAGCAACCTTGAATTCCGTAAAGATGAGGCCTTTAGTATAAAAACTTCATAAATGAAGATGGGTTAAGCTTGAAAGAGCTAATTAATGATTAATTGAACTTGGGGGTGATATAGACCTTGAGAACAGAGATTCCGGTTAAGGAATTCTATTGATCGAGGGAAAGGTGTTAGGCATCTCTCGGTCCCGTGGTTCGACCACGGTCGCTTGGTGGAGCGTATCGGCTAATTTGACATTATGAATATATAAACCACACCAAACCACACAAAACAATCAATCAATCAAACAAACAAAACAAATCCAAAATTATAGTGTCCAGTCCGATTATTACAATCCCGAAATAGAAAAGTGCGAAAATATAAACCTACTCTATTCTATGCTAATTCTAAACTACACTCCATTGCTTTCTCCACCCAATGTTCCGGGCCTTGATCGTGCGTCGTCTTCAAGTACATGATACTTCGGGGCATTCCCCGGATAAATCAATACAAATCCTCCGGGGCATTCTCCGGCCAAATAAATACAATAGATCCCAATGCATAAATCAAAACCATTCCACAAACACACAAATCGAATATTCCATCAATCCACAATCCCTTAATTTGCCTACCCGACCTATGTTGCCTATCAAGCTTTTGATTTAAAATGATTCTATCAAATTCATGCTTAATCCAAATTAAATAAAACGACAACGGTCCAGAGTTCAACTACATTCAACTTTTAACAACTTCTTATTACCACCCCAAAATTCTCTTTTCTATCAATAGCACAGTTAAAACTAAACAAATTTGTTCCTCATATCCTTAAAATCATATCAACAATCACATGATCATAACATCAACGACATCAACAAAACATCCAACAATCAGAATAGACCAACACATAGTCATAGCCAATTCAAACAACCAAGACGAAGAAAAGGAAATGAGTTTAAGAAATAGACCTCAATAGAACTTGTTGTCGTCGTTGGTAATAAAGAAGACCAAAATACCCAAATGGAGAACCTCGACAGAAAACCTCAAGCCGAACTCGAATCCACCTCTGTGTCACAAATCAAAACTCGCTACGGACCTCAACGAAATGATTGAGATAATCGGCGCTACGAACCCACAACAGAAAACCCTAAAGCAGAATTCCTATACCCAAGACTGCGTGTAAACTAGACCCCAAGCTCAATCAATTTCGACAAAACATAAACTCACATCGAGTAGGTGACGACGATCGGTGTTCTTTAACCGGTTGGGACACCCTCCAGCCGGATTCGATCAGAATAGAATGAGACCGCTCGAGTTACGTCGCTCCGGCGAGCTCAGACAGCGACGAAAACCACAAAAAAAAAGACTAGACTCCGACTGCTCTCAAGCGACACTCGTCGGAGCAGTTCCCTGTTCCCCAATTCCCTCTTTCGCCCTCTCTCGTCTTACTATATCTCTATCTGATCGTGTGGGATTTAGTGATTATGAGAAGGAAAAAAAAAGAAACAAAAACCAAGTTCAAAAAAATGGTCATCCCCTGTGTTTTTGTGATCTATGAGAGGAAAAAAATGAAGTAGAAAAAGCCCCCCAGTATATGTGTATGCTGTGTAAGTATGGTTGTGCAAATTAGGCCATAAAAATGGTTGTGGAGGTGTGTATGAGAATCGAGGAGTGTGTGCTTCTATGGAGTGAAAAAAATGGAAGCCCCTCTATCAATTTGGAAGGATAAAGATGAAAAAGGAATCCCCCTCTATATGTATTAGTGTAGGTATATAAAGAAAAAGGGAAACTTTCCCCTCTCTCCAATCACATGGGCCCCTTTGTTATATATGATGGAAAAAAATGAGTACTCCCTTCATGGAAGGTTCCTCTTATTTTTGTTATTAGTCCATGTTTCTTTCTTTGTGGACAAAAAAAGGAAAGGGGGGGGGGGGGGGGTGGAGGGTCACGTGGAGGATAAGGTAGGTGAGGGTAGGGGTATGGGGTAGGGTAGGTTGTTAGGATGAGGTGTAAAGTTAGTTAGGGGTTTGTTTAAAGTTGTTATTTTTTTTGTATTTTGTGAGCGTATAATAACATGGATAAGGGTACACGGTAGGATAAGGTAAAATTGGGTAAATTAATCTTTCGGAGGGACAAAATTACGCGTCTACATCATGCCCCCTTTGAATGTAAACACGCAGTGTTTTCAGGCAAAGAAGTAAACAACGAGACCAAATTTTGACCCGACCATTATTTAAGGAAAGAAACAGAAGGAAGAAGAGCAACCGGATCTTGACTTAGGACATCCTACCTACCTAAGTTATGAAGGAATCAATTGACACGCATCTCAAAGGATTGAAAATAAACAAACTATACCGAGTTGGAGAGTTGAGTGAGGTTCTATCGAGGTTCCGTTCTGCGGCTCTGTCATTACATCAAAAATGAAAATTACAAGTTTAAACATAAATGAAATTACAAAATCCTATCTATACATCTTCTGTTAGACTCCTAACTTAAGTTTCATCACCCTATTCTTCAGGCGGGCTCCTGACTTGCAATTTCATCACTTGTTTCTTGGTCTTCAATTGCTTCACTTTGTTTCTTAACTTTCCATTTATTCTCCCTGTGCTTCGGGCGGGCTTCTGACATGCCATTTAATCACCCTGTTCTTTAGGAGGGCTCCTGACTTTCAATTTCATCACCCTATTCTTCAGGCGGGCTCCTGAATTTCAATTTCATCACCCTATTCTTCAGGCGGGCTCCTGAAACCAAAATCAAAACTAGAACGAAAATTAAACAAAATCAAAACTAGAACTAAAACTATCCCACACAAAGATTATCATAAGGTAGTATTTCATTTTTGAAAGCGTGGTCGCATTTTTCAGGAGGGATCCGAACAGAAAGTAAAATCCCATTTTTCAGGAGGGTCCTAAACAGAAAGTAAAATTCCATTTTCCAGGAGGGTCCTGAACAAAAAGTAAAATCCCATTTTTCAGGAGGGTCCTGAACAGAAAGTAAAATTCCATTTTTTCAGAAGGGTCCTGATCAGAAAGAAAAATCCCATTTTTCAGGAGGGTCCTGGATAGAAAGTAAAATCCTATTTTTCAAGAGGGTCCTGAACAGAAAGTAAAATCTCATTTTTCAGGAGGGTCCTGAACATAAAGTAAAATCCCATTTTCCAGGAGGGTCCTGAACATAAAGTAAAATCCCATTTTTCATGAGGGTCTTGAACTGAAAGTAAAATCTCATTTTTCTGGAGGGTCCTGAACAGAAAGTAAAATCCCATTTTTTCAAGAGGGTCATGAACATAAAGTAAAATCCCATTTTTCAGGAGGGTCCTGAACAGAAAGTAAATTCCCATTTTTCAGGAGGGTCCTGAACAAAAAGTAAAATCGCATTTTTCAGGAAATCCCATTTTTTAGGAGGGTCCTGAACTGAAAGTAAATTCCCATTTTCCAGGAGGGTCCTGAACATAAGTAAAATCCTATTTTTCAGGAGGGTCCTGAACATAAAGTAAATTCCCATTTTTTCAGGAGGGTCCTGAACTGAAAGTAAATTCCCATTTTCCAGGAGGGTCCTGAATATAAGTAAAATCCCATTTTTCAGGAGGGTCCTGAACAGAAAGTAAAATTCCATTTTTAGGAGGGTCCTGAATAGAAGGTAAAGTCCCATTTTTCAGGAGGGTCCTGAACAGAAAGTAAAATCCCATTTTTCAGGAGGGTCCTAAACAGAAAGTAAAATCCCATTTTCCAGGAGGGTCCTGAATAGAAAGTAAAATCCCATTTTTCAGGAGGGTCCTGAACAGAAAGTAAAACCCCATGGATGTGCATTTTCAATTGTAGATGAATTAAGTGAAGAGAATTCGCCCCAATTTCAACAAAGAAAATTTGTCAGTTAAAAACTTAGTGGTGGCTTGCAGCTCTTGGCTTGTCAGGTATCTGCCCCGGCACTCGTTCCTTTCATCTTTGATCCAAATCACTGACACTTTCCCTTTCTTGCCGCATCATTGACCCAGATCCAGATTGAGGGAAATGAGTTCTGACTCGAACAATGGGTTTCCATTTTACCATGCCTATGATGTGCACCCTTTTCCCCAAATCTGAATGTTTCTACGTATCCAACATCCTGTTGGTTGATAGACTTCCTTTTCTTCGTGTTGAATTACGATCATATTTCTTTCATATGCTAGTCCTTGGCTTTTCCTCATATAATTGGAAAGACTGGTAATAAATTTTGAAATCCTTTCTCGCTTGTTTTGACACAGACTTGACTTAAAATGTAAAGAAATAATGGTGACTTTTATTTTGATAAATGACATAAAAAGGAAAAAAGCATGAATATGTAAATGAAAGAAAAGGGCAATGTTCCATATTCAAAAAGGAAACTTATCTGAATACGGCAACCAACTCCAATGAGTATGACATGCATTTTGGATTAAGCTGCCTGATCTTCCTATCCAAACTCCCCATTTGTTGTTGAGTTCGTGCCTTTGCCGCTGAGCCGCTTCTTCAAATCCATTGGACTCATACATCACATTCAATTGACGACATCTTAAAAGACTTTCGCCAACAAATCTCTTTCTTTTCACTTTTCACTTTTCTCTTGAACTCGCCATCGCCTTACGGTGCCCGTGAGGATTTTCACCAATAAGACTCTCTCATTTTTATTACTCTCCACTCACCATCGCCTTATGGTTCCTACGAGGGTTTTCACCAATAAGACTCTCTCATTTTCATTTCTCTCAACTCACCATCGCCTTATGATGCCCGCGGGGGTTTTCACCAATAAAACTCTCATTTTGTATTTCTTTCCTGATTTCTTATGCTGAGGGAGACAAGTGGTACCTTACCATGTATCATCATATCCATTGCATGCTTAGCCTTAAAATTATAAAAAATTGATCTGAAGGACTTTCTTTGGTTGTAGCTTGGCTTTCGAATAAGGTTAGAAAAGGATGACAAGAGGTTCAAATGACACTTGAAGTGGGGGTGGGACTTACAACTTTTGGAATTGACTCAAAAAACATATTAATTCATGCCCCAATTTTTGTTGACTGGGTGACTCTAAAATCTTTATTTGGTTGGACCGAGCCTGAAATAGGGCAGCCTACGTATCTCACTCCTGAGAGAGGAGAATCAGGTCGCACGTAGTTCCATAGCTTGTTCTTTGTTTTGATTTGATTTTTGATGATTTTTTTTTCAAACTCTTTCTTTTATTCTTATTTTCTTGGCATTTATCTTTGACTCTATTTTGATTCCAAAAGAGGGATATGAAAGAAAAAATAAAACGAAGCTCAAACGGGTAAACAAAGGATGACACAATGTTTGGATAGAAGAATAAAATGCCTTCATCATATCAATCTTCAAAAATGCAAGTACTAAACATGCAATAAAATCAACAAAGGATAAAATATCATACACTATATCTTTTGACCGCATCAGCATTGATAGCCATTTCTGCCATTTTGCCTTCAATATCTGTCAAATATAAGGCTCTATTGGGCAACACTTTCTTCACAACGAAGGGACCTTGCCAGTTAGGGGAGAACTTGCCTTTCGCTTCAAACTGGTGAGGAAGGATACGTCTCAATACCAACTGACCAACATCAAAATTCCTGGAATGGACCTTTTTGTTAGACGCTCGAGCCATCCTTCTCTGATACAACTGGCCATGACACACAGATGTTAGCCTTTTTTCCTCAATCAAACTCAAATGTTCCAGTCAGGTTTTGACCCATTTGTCATCATCAATCTCTGCTTCTACAATGACTCGAAGAGAGGGAATTTCAACTTCTCTAGGGATGACTGCTTCTGTGCCATACACCAATAAATATGGAGTTGTCCCTGTTGAAGTGCGAACAGTGGTGCGATAACCTAGCAATGCAAATGACAACTTTTCATGCCACTATACCCTTGTACCATTTTTCACAGTATCTTTTTTATATTCTTATTGGCGGCTTCTACAACACCATTGGCCTTTGGGCGATATGGAGTAGAATTTTGATGTGTGATCTTAAACTATTGACACACATCTTGAATCAAAAATGTATCAAAAATATCATAATATTCACCTTTATCAATTTTCGATTCCCGTCCCCAAATCAACAAGTTTAATCCTCAAGCCATGGTTAACAAATTTTCCGATTATCAAACCACTTTTCAAAAATCTAAAATCAACTTCAAACATATACATCCAACGAAGACTCGAACTTAGGCATACAAGTCATCCACACCAACAATTAATATTTTGCTTAAAATATTCAAAGCCACACCACAAACTTATGACATTAACCAATTTTGAGATAAAAGAGTAAAGTCAAGAGATGGACCTTCGAAGAACAGATTTGTTTGATAATAATAATGTTTAAGAGAACCCGGACTTGGAATCCCGAATAGAGAACCTCAACGGCGAACCAAATCCAAACTCGGTAGCACCAAAATGGAAACTCCAAACTGACCACGATGAACCGATCGAGACAAAACAGAAAAAAAATCCTTGAACCAATATGAAGACCGATGAACGAACATAGAAAATGGCAACAAAACAACCGAACCCGCACTCGAAACTAACGCAAAAATCGATTCAAAACAAGGTCAATTTCGGTAAGAATTTACTACTGGTTCATGTTTTTCAGCGATGGTGTAATAAAGAAAACTGGAGGTACTTTTCCGGTGGCGATTCTAGTAAAGCTTTCGCTGGAAAAACAGTACCCTCACTATTTTCCTCACTCCGATCAACTCTCTCTCTCTCAATCTCCTCTGTTTTTGATATCTCTCTCGAACCCGTAACCGAATCGCAACTGGGTTGCCGTTGGAAACTCACCGGAGCTCCAAATTAGTGTAGACTCACCAGAATAGTGACCAAAAAACAACTAAACGGTCGGATTCCGTCTAAATCTCATCCAGAAATCGAAGGAAAATAAAGAGATTTGGGCGATTACGAGACTGATTCGAACAACTGACGCTGAAATTGAGTCCGACACTTAGGTCGCTGGAAAAAGCTTGAACGGAAATTTAATTTCTCGCCGCTTTCCCTATTCCTTCGCCGGGTTCCATCAAACGCCCTCCATTTTTCGTTTCTCCTTACTGAGTGTGTGTGTGCAAGTGTTTTCCAACTAGAGCAAGTGTGTGTGTGTGTTAATCGTCAGGTCTGTGTGTTAATGGTGTGTGGTTAAGATGATGATGGAAATGGAAGAAGAAAAAAAATATTTTGGGGATCTGCTCTCTGAATTAAGTCCTCGAAGAAGAAAAGAAAAAGGAATGTTCATCTTTTTTTTCTTTTTTTTTGGTTACTGATCCCTTTTTTTGTGAGAGTATGTGTGTATATATTAAGGTGAGGATGGGGTAGTGGTGAGGTAGGTGGGGTTATGTGGGGTAGGGGGTAGGGTGTGAGGTGTTTCTTTTTGGTTGGATAGGATAAGGATTAGGTGTTGTTTTTTTATTGGGTGGGTTGTTAGAATATTAGGATAAAACAAAATTAGTTAGGGGTTGTTATTTTTGTAATTTTGTGGAGGGATTATCACATGGGTGAGGGTACACGGTAGGATAGGGTAAACAATAGGTAAAAACGACATCGGGGAGGGACGAAATTAGGTGTCTACACACGGTAGGATAAGGTAAACAATAGGTAAAACTGATATCGGGGAGGGACGAAATTAGGTGTCTACAGTAGTGAAGTATGATGTTGCATATATAATGTAGAAGTATGCCCAAGGTGATCTGAGGTTGCGGTATTTTCTAAGACTATTACACGTTTTGTGTGACGAGTGGTACCGTTGAGTTGCTAGGTCGAGAAAGACTAGTTAGATGGTATATGGTATTCTAAATAGCCATGTTAAGGAGTTTTGATTGATAGTGTTGAGCCTTTTTATATGATCTTGATTCTCATAGTAGAGAGATGTAAGTTTGGAGTCACGATATTGGTAGGCTATGTCGGAAGTAGTATGATTCATTGAAGGCTTGGTGATATCCATGTTGAGTGCTAGATTCTAAGTTTGAGTTTTTGAAGGTTGAACTAATAGAAATAAGAGTTAAAGAACTAGAGGGTGTGTACTCCGACTATGGGGATACCCATGAAGACCCGAAGTTAGTAAGTGTGCAAGTATTATATGGTGACTACTGGTTCTATAGAATGATAAAGTATATCTCAGAAGGTAGTATTAATAGTGGGTTTTCCACTTTCAGGTGTAGTCATTCGGGTTAAGTGCCATGATATGCGTGTATAGTAGTTTTCCAGACCCCAGAGTGAAGTGAGTGTACTTCAGTTTAGAGTCTAGTACGAGATCTCCCAAACTTAATATGATGACTTGAAGTTAAGAGGGATATGATAG
This sequence comes from Capsicum pubescens, assembly GCA_030864215.1. Taxonomy (NCBI): domain Eukaryota; kingdom Viridiplantae; phylum Streptophyta; class Magnoliopsida; order Solanales; family Solanaceae; genus Capsicum; species Capsicum pubescens. The sequence continues at coordinate 295,881,742 of CM061549.1, forward strand.
AGCGAATAACCAAGTCAGGCTTTTAGATTCTAGTAGTGATATCAGTATGACACAGAACATCAGAAGGGAAGAGTGAGGCTCAACCCATTTCGGTCTCAGTTATCCTAATACCTACTCATACCTCACATTTCAGTTCCATGATCATAGTTCATGTTCATGTATATGATAGAAAATCACGTGCTATTCCAGATTCCTAAATGAGGAACTTCAGTTCATTCAGCCGTCGGAATCACATTCCATATGTTATGAACTCTAAATTGAGGTCATGTAGCTCATGCCTCATGTATTCACGCTTTATAGTGTGATCAGTTCCCATAATTCATGCTATAGTCTTTACGATAGGTGGAATATAGTTCATAGCCATGTATACCACAATTCAGATTTTTTTTTCTTTGATAAATCCCGGATGTTGATTTGCTATTCCCCAGGCCTCAGTTAAGTTTCAAGTTTCATATAACATCTTTCCATGCTTCAAGATCTTATGTTCTAATCTTTAGTGACTCCTCTTTATGTGATGGTAGTGGTGATGAGTAAATGTTTCTAGTTGGTGGAAGATCATAGTATGCTTATTTTACATAAGGCCATAAGTGCGAAGTAGGGTTGGGGCCAAGTCTTTGATGTATGTGATGGTTAGCTGAAAGGTGTGTGTGTATGTTCTTGGGGTAGAGTGTGGGAGCTATATCGATAGATGGTTAGTAAAATATGTGAAGTGTGTCTTTATGAGTGTTTACTTTGAAGTTCATATGTGGTTATAGAGATAGGCTTGAATGACATGTTGGAATTTTTGTTAAGGAACGCTATATGCGCTAGCGACTTCGTAGTAATAGTTCAGAGTTAGCCATTGAAGTGGTAAGGCATGATAGGCTTAGGGAGTGATCTTTTAAGAGATATCGAAGGTGAAATCTTATGGTTTAGACTTGTATCGTGGAGTGGCATGTAGTATTTTGCGAGTTGGAGTTAGGCCTGATCACGGTGAAGAGGATTTAAGTTACTATAGACATTAGTAGAAAGATTTATAAATGCAAATACGAGAACAAATAAGTTGGATCGAGTGAATGTGGTATCTACGGGTAATAGTACAGTTAAGGAAGTATTCGAGGAGTGTGCTAATCTTTAAAGTAAGAAGTCGCATTGACTAAGGCCTGGAAATTTTATCCTAATTTATGAGTTATATGTCTATATTCCAGACTGTAGAGTAGTGTAAATATTGTGATTTCCCTCAGTTGGACGTCTTATGTAATCCATACCCAAGATTTGTGGTTTCCTATTACTGCTAGAACTTCTTTAGAGAGACTGTTGAAGAGATACTCCAGTTGAGTATAAGTGTTTGGTATAATTCAGTCTATAATTCAGTTTAACAGTCGGGCAGACAAGTTACTATGGTTTTTCCATCTTTTCACCCAGTCCTACTATCCGAAGTCTCATGCGTTCGGCCATTCCCAAGAGATAATCTATTCCATCCATATAAATTGTGAGTTCAGTTCATTCCAAGCATCATGTTTCAGATTCAGCTATCTATTCATGACTCGGTGCATAAGAGTTCAACGTATAATCTCAAAAATTTTAAAGTATTTCAGCTCAGATAGTGTAATACCCTTGTACGATCTAAGTCTTGATGTCTTATGATTCGTACTTGCATAAGTTACCACTTCCTAATTTCAATATGTATGATTGGATCATGAATATTTCAAGGGAATCCTAAATTTTTAGCACGAATCAGCTTCTTGAAGCAAGAAAAGTCAAGTCAGTTCAGAAGTCAGTTTCATTATAGAAGTTTAAATATTTCAGATCAGTTATGTCCTTTCTTAGAAGGCACATCATGTCCACGTTATTCCATACCTTTAAGCTTCAACAAGTTCCTACCCATCATTCGGGGACGAATGATCCCAAGGGGGGAGATAACGTAACACCCCGCATTTCGGACGAGAACGAAAATTGTCATTTCCTTCATGAATGTCAAATTTAGGTTGACCATGAATGTACATGTGAATCTTAATGATGCATTTTTTCAACATATCACATGATAGGTGAACGGGCCCTTATTCACCTTTTTTAATATTCAGATTTAAAGGGATCCAAGCCCAATATTAGTTGGTCCAACCAACTTGTCATGAGAACAAACGACATAAATAATTCTGGAAAAATCTTCTAGTTCTTCAATACATGCACATCTTCGAGATGTCACAATCGTTAATATCAATTTATGAACTTTTATTCTTGTAAACTCCAAGTTTACCATGACATGTACTTTTTCTTTAGTAAATTTCAGATTTACTATTACATGAATAAATTTTAGATTTACTACTTCAGAAGTAGATTTCAAAATTATTCAACCTCTTTCGGAGGTGAGTTGTGATACAATCACAATCAAGTGCACGTTTGCATTAATAAGTTTTTCATTCCCCAGGAATGGAATATAATCGTGCCTTAAGTCTATCAAATTATGATAGCTTATAACCTCTTTCAAGATTTTGCTACTTCAGAAGCAAATCGAGGCATACATATAATGTAGAGAATTTTTCTCTAGTATATCTTATAATCATATAAGCGTGTGAAAATATCATCACTTTTGATGATCATTATCATATTGTCCCTCCACGCATATATTCGTGCATTCAATCACTTGTTTTCTTTCAGACATATTATGCACTGCTACCACATACACTTCAAGAATGAAGTAAGTTGTCATATTTCAGACTTATCATATATTGCTACCACATTCAGTTCATGGAATGGAGCATATTCAATGGGTCGAATTTCATGACTTTTCATCAAATACCCATTATTTTGCCTTAGCCATCATAGTATCATCAATATGGTGTATTGAGATTCAAACTCAACATCTTATCCGTATAAAGGTGTCTTAGGCATGGATCGATGGGACTTGAACCCAACATATTATCATCCTTTTTGATAATATTGTTCTTGAGAAATAAATTTAAAATATAAATGGTTCCAAACCATTTATTTTTCCTCAAATCCAATAATAATTATATTAGTAGTAGCAAAAGAAAGATAACATAAAGAATTACTAACCTTGAAATCCTTCAGATTTATAATCTCACCTTGTTTGGCAGAGTCTCGTGCTGATTTACTAGCGAAAGATTTTCTCCATCTATGGAGTCTATGCATATATTACAAATATTTCTTTTTAAACTTTTTTAACATAAGCGAAAGTTAGGATTAGAACTGTCAATACGGGTCGGCCCAGCCCATTCGGGCTAGCCCACACGGGCTTTGAGTTTGACGGGTCAGGCCGGGCTGGCCCATCAAAATGATGATCCAAAAAACACCTAGCCCACACCATTACTCTGTGGGCAGGACTTTTAAAAAAATAATATTTTATAATTTAATTTTAGAATATTAATAAACATAAATATTATCAGACAATATTACATAGTGTTAATACTTGTTAATCAAGTCTCCAACTGTAACGACCCATTTCGTTGTTACTAAATTATTTTTAATAAATTCATGATTTTTCATTACTCAATATTGACTTGGGTCCAAAATATCCAATATTTTATTTATATATGTCACCTCAAACTTTTCAGCGAAGATTTTAGCCTTCGGATGTGTCTAGATAGACTCAATCCAGATGAATTTAATTATTCATGAGTATTATTATCGATAATTTAGTTTGAAAGTTCATTAGGTATGAATTAAGGTCGTACAATATCCCTAACACAAAGTTAAGTTTAAAACTTTCTTTCCGATACAATTTCGATATGGGTTTCTATTAGGGTCAACTTTGAATGACCATATCTCATATAATATAAGGAGTTTGGGGTCCCAAAACCTATCAAATTAAAGATCTATGAGTCCTCTTTCCAACTCAACAAATCGTCCCACAATCTGAATTCTGAGTAAAAAGTTATGACTGCCTTACTGAGCACTGTCCGGGCTGAAATGGGATTTCGCTATAGCAAAAATTCTGGTTGTATTTAAATCAGCTTCAGCCGTATTTTAGGCCTAAAAACCCCAAATTTCATTCCCCAATCCTAGAGAGCTGATTTTCCAAAGCTTAAGGTGAAATTCTTTCGTTGAGGTAAGTTTTTTCATTATTTTCTTCGTCTTTTAATCCTTTAATAACTTAGAATTCTTAGAAAGACCTTTAATGGTGGAATTCTTTTGGGATTACTCATGGATGTTTTTACTATGACGTAGAGATGATTCTAAACTATAAATTTAAAGATTCCTAACATGAATTCCATAAACTAGATTATGAATTTTGATGATTAGCAACCTTGAATTCCGTAAAGATGAGGCCTTTAGTATAAAAACTTCATAAATGAAGATGGGTTAAGCTTGAAAGAGCTAATTAATGATTAATTGAAGTTGGGGGTGATATAGACCTTGAGAACAGAGATTCCGGTTAAGGAATTCTATTGATCGAGGGAAAGGTGTTAGGCATCTCTCGGTCCCGTGGTTCGACCACGGTCGCTTGGTGGAGCGTATCGGCTAATTTGACATTATGAATATATAAACCACACCAAACCACACAAAACAATCAATCAATCAAACAAACAAAACAAATCCAAAATTATAGTGTCCAGTCCGATTATTACAATCCCGAAATAGAAAAGTGCGAAAATATAAACCTACTCTATTCTATGCTAATTCTAAACTACACTCCATTGCTTTCTCCACCCAATGTTCCGGGCCTTGATCGTGCGTCGTCTTCAAGTACATGATACTTCGGGGCATTCCCCGGATAAATCAATACAAATCCTCCGGGGCATTCTCCGGCCAAATAAATACAATAGATCCCAATGCATAAATCAAAACCATTCCACAAACACACAAATCGAATATTCCATCAATCCACAATCCCTTAATTTGCCTACCCGACCTATGTTGCCTATCAAGCTTTTGATTTAAAATGATTCTATCAAATTCATGCTTAATCCAAATTAAATAAAACGACAACGGTCCAGAGTTCAACTACATTCAACTTTTAACAACTTCTTATTACCACCCCAAAATTCTCTTTTCTATCAATAGAACAGTTAAAACTAAACAAATTTGTTCCTCATATCCTTAAAATCATATCAACAATCACATGATCATAACATCAACGACATCAACAAAACATCCAACAATCAGAATAGACCAACACATAGTCATAGCCAATTCAAACAACCAAGACGAAGAAAAGGAAATGAGTTTAAGAAATAGACCTCAATAGAACTTGTTGTCGTCGTTGGTAATAAAGAAGACCAAAATACCCAAATGGAGAACCTCGACAGAAAACCTCAAGCCGAACTCGAATCCACCTCTGTGTCACAAATCAAAACTCGCTACGGACCTCAACGAAATGATTGAGATAATCGGCGCTACGAACCCACAACAGAAAACCCTAAAGCAGAATTCCTATACCCAAGACTGCGTGTAAACTAGACCCCAAGCTCAATCAATTTCGACAAAACATAAACTCACATCGAGTAGGTGACGACGATCGGTGTTCTTTAACCGGTTGGGACACCCTCCAGCCGGATTCGATCAGAATAGAATGAGACCGCTCGAGTTACGTCGCTCCGGCGAGCTCAGACAGCGACGAAAACCACAAAAAAAAGACTAGACTCCGACTGCTCTCAAGCGACACTCGTCGGAGCAGTTCCCTGTTCCCCAATTCCCTCTTTCGCCCTCTCTCGTCTTACTATATCTCTATCTGATCGTGTGGGATTTAGTGATTATGAGAAGGAAAAAAAAAGAAACAAAAACCAAGTTCAAAAAAATGGTCATCCCCTGTGTTTTTGTGATCTATGAGAGGAAAAAAATGAAGTAGAAAAAGCCCCCCAGTATATGTGTATGCTGTGTAAGTATGGTTGTGCAAATTAGGCCATAAAAATGGTTGTGGAGGTGTGTATGAGAATCGAGGAGTGTGTGCTTCTATGGAGTGAAAAAAATGGAAGCCCCTCTATCAATTTGGAAGGATAAAGATGAAAAAGGAATCCCCCTCTATATGTATTAGTGTAGGTATATAAAGAAAAAGGGAAACTTTCCCCTCTCTCCAATCACATGGGCCCCTTTGTTATATATGATGGAAAAAAATGAGTACTCCCTTCATGGAAGGTTCCTCTTATTTTTGTTATTAGTCCATGTTTCTTTCTTTGTGGACAAAAAAAGGAAAGGGGGGGAGGGGGGTGGAGGGTCACGTGGAGGATAAGGTAGGTGAGGGTAGGGGTATGGGGTAGGGTAGGTTGTTAGGATGAGGTGTAAAGTTAGTTAGGGGTTTGTTTAAAGTTGTTATTTTTTTTGTATTTTGTGAGCGTATAATAACATGGATAAGGGTACACGGTAGGATAAGGTAAAATTGGGTAAATTAATCTTTCGGAGGGACAAAATTACGCGTCTACATCATGCCCCCTTTGAATGTAAACACGCAGTGTTTTCAGGCAAAGAAGTAAACAACGAGACCAAATTTTGACCCGACCATTATTTAAGGAAAGAAACAGAAGGAAGAAGAGCAACCGGATCTTGACTTAGGACATCCTACCTACCTAAGTTATGAAGGAATCAATTGACACGCATCTCAAAGGATTGAAAAGAAACAAACTATACCGAGTTGGAGAGTTGAGTGAGGTTCTATCGAGGTTCCATTCTGCGGCTCTGTCATTACATCAAAAATGAAAATTACAAGTTTAAACATAAATGAAATTACAAAATCCTATCTATACATCTTCTGTTAGACTCCTAACTTAAGTTTCATCACCCTATTCTTCAGGCGGGCTCTTGACTTGCAATTTCATCACTTGTTTCTTGGTCTTCAATTGCTTCACTTTGTTTCTTAACTTTCCATTTATTCTCCCTGTGCTTCGGGCGGGCTTCTGACTTGCCATTTAATCACCCTGTTCTTTAGGAGGGCTCTTGACTTTCAATTTCATCACCCTATTCTTCAGGCGGGCTCCTGAATTTCAATTTCATCACCCTATTCTTCAGGCGGGCTCCTGAAACCAAAATCAAAACTAGAACGAAAATTAAACAAAATCAAAACTAGAACTAAAACTATCCCACACAAAGATTATCATAAGGTAGTATTTCATTTTTGAAAGCGTGGTCGCATTTTTCAGGAGGGATCCGAACAGAAAGTAAAATCCCATTTTTCAGGAGGGTCCTAAACAGAAAGTAAAATTCCATTTTCCAGGAGGGTCCTGAACAAAAAGTAAAATCCCATTTTTCAGGAGGGTCCTGAACAGAAAGTAAAATCCCATTTTTTCAGAAGGGTCCTGATCAGAAAGAAAAATCCCATTTTTCAGGAGGGTCCTGGATAGAAAGTAAAATCCTATTTTTCAGGAGGGTCCTGAACAGAAAGTAAAATCTCATTTTTCAGGAGGGTCCTGAACATAAAGTAAAATCCCATTTTCCAGGAGGGTCCTGAACATAAAGTAAAATCCCATTTTTCATGAGGGTCTTGAACTGAAAGTAAAATCTCATTTTTCAGGAGGGTCCTGAACAGAAAGTAAAATCCCATTTTTTCAAGAGGGTCATGAACATAAAGTAAAATCCCATTTTTCAGGAGGGTCCTGAACAGAAAGTAAATTCCCATTTTTCAGGAGGGTCCTGAACAAAAAGTAAAATCGCATTTTTCAGGAAATCCCATTTTTTAGGAGGGTCCTGAACTGAAAGTAAATTCCCATTTTCCAGGAGGGTCCTGAACATAAGTAAAATCCTATTTTTCAGGAGGGTCCTGAACATAAAGTAAATTCCCATTTTTTCAGGAGGGTCCTGAACTGAAAGTAAATTCCCATTTTCCAGGAGGGTCCTGAATATAAGTAAAATCCCATTTTTCAGGAGGGTCCTGAACAGAAAGTAAAATTCCATTTTTAGGAGGGTCCTGAATAGAAGGTAAAGTCCCATTTTTCAGGAGGGTCCTGAACAGAAAGTAAAATCCCATTTTTCAGGAGGGTCCTAAACAGAAAGTAAAATCCCATTTTCCAGGAGGGTCCTGAATAGAAAGTAAAATCCCATTTTTCAGGAGGGTCCTGAACAGAAAGTAAAACCCCATGGATGTGCATTTTCAATTGTAGATGAATTAAGTGAAGCGAATTCGCCCCTATTTCAACAAAGAAAATTTGTCAGTTAAAAACTTAGTGGTGGCTTGCAGCTCTTGGCTTGTCAGGTATCTGCCCCGGCACTCGTTCCTTTCATCTTTGATCCAAATCACTGACACTTTCCCTTTCTTGCCGCATCATTGACCCAGATCCAGATTGAGGGAAATGAGTTCTGACTCGAACAATGGGTTTCCATTTTACCATGCCTATGATGTGCACCCTTTTCCCCAAATCTGAATGTTTCCACGTATCCAACATCCTGTTGGTTGATAGACTTCCTTTTCTTCGTGTTGAATTACGATCATATTTCTTTCATATGCTAGTCCTTGGCTTTTCCTCATATAATTGGAAAGACTGGTAATAAATTTTGAAATCCTTTCTCGCTTGTTTTGACACAGACTTGACTTAAAATGTAAAGAAATAATGGTGACTTTTATTTTGATAAATGACATAAAAAGGAAAAAAGCATGAATATGTAAATGAAAGAAAAGGGCAATGTCCCATATTCAAAAAGGAAACTTATCTGAATACGGCAACCAACTCCAATGAGTATGACATGCATTTTGGATTAAGCTGCCTGATCTTCCTATCCAAACTCCCCATTTGTTGTTGAGTTCGTGCCTTTGCCGCTGAGCCGCTTCTTCAAATCCATTGGACTCATACATCACATTCAATTGACGACATCTTAAAAGACTTTCGCCAACAAATCTCTTTCTTTTCACTTTTCACTTTTCTCTTGAACTCGCCATCGCCTTACGGTGCCCGTGAGGATTTTCACCAATAAGACTCTCTCATTTTTATTACTCTCCACTCACCATCGCCTTATGGTTCCTACGAGGGTTTTCACCAATAAGACTCTCTCATTTTCATTTCTCTCAACTCACCATCGCCTTATGATGCCCGCGGGGGTTTTCACCAATAAAACTCTCATTTTGTATTTCTTTCCTGATTTCTTATGCTGAGGGAGACAAGTGGTACCTTACCATGTATCATCATATCCATTGCATGCTTAGCCTTAAAATTATAAAAAATTGATCTGAAGGACTTTCTTTGGTTGTAGCTTGGCTTTCGAATAAGGTTAGAAAAGGATGGCAAGAGGTTCAAATGACACTTGAAGTGGGGGTGGGACTTACAACTTTTGGAATTGACTCAAAAAACATATTAATTCATGCCCCAATTTTTGTTGACTGGGTGACTCTAAAATCTTTATTTGGTTGGACCGAGCCTGAAATAGGGCAGCCTACGTATCTCACTCCTGAGAGAGGAGAATCAGGTCGCACGTAGTTCCATAGCTTGTTCTTTGTTTTGATTTGATTTTTGATGATTTTTTTTTTCAAACTCTTTCTTTTATTCTTATTTTCTTGGCATTTATCTTTGACTCTATTTTGATTCCAAAAGAGGGATATGAAAGAAAAAATAAAACGAAGCTCAAACGGGTAAACAAAGGATGACACAATGTTTGGATAGAAGAATAAAATGCCTTCATCATATCAATCTTCAAAAATGCAAGTACTAAACATGCAATAAAATCAACAAAGGATAAAATATCATACATAATATCTTTTGACCGCATCAGCATTGATAGCCATTTCTGCCATTTTGCCTTCAATATCTGTCAAATATAAGGCTCTATTGGGCAACACTTTCTTCACAACGAAGGGACCTTGCCAGTTAGGGGAGAACTTGCCTTTCGCTTCAAACTGGTGAGGAAGGATACGTCTCAATACCAACTGACCAACATCAAAATTCCTGGAATGGACCTTTTTGTTATATGCTCGAGCCATCCTCCTCTGATACAACTGGCCATGACACACAGATGTTAGCCTTTTTTCCTCAATCAAACTCAAATGTTCCAGTCAGGTTTTGACCCATTTGTCATCATCAATCTCTGCTTCTACAATGACTCGAAGAGAGGGAATTTCAACTTCTGTAGGGATGACTGCTTCTGTGCCATACACCAATAAATATGGAGTTGTCCCTGTTGAAGTGCGAACAGTGGTGCGATAACCTAGCAATGCAAATGACAACTTTTCATGCCACTATACCCTTGTACCATTTTTCACAGTATCTTTTTTATATTCTTATTGGCGGCTTCTACAACACCATTGGCCTTTGGGCGATATGGAGTAGAATTTTGATGTGTGATGTTAAACTGTTGACACACTTCTTGCATCAAATGACTATTGAGATTGGCAGTATTGTCTGTAATGATCATCTTAGGAATTCCAAACCTACATATGATGTTGGCATGAACAAAATCTACCACAACCTTCTTTGTCACTGACTTGAAAGTTACTGCTTCTACCCACTTTGTGAAGTAATCAATGGCTACCAAAATGAATCTATGTCCATTTGATGCCTTCGGCTCAATCGGTCCAATCACATCCATTCCCCAAGCCACAAACAGCCATGGAGCGGCCATTTAATGCAACTCAGCAGGAGGAGAATCTATCAGATCACCGTGTACCTGACATTGATGACACTTTTGAACAAATGGAATAGAATCCCTCTCCATAGTAAGCCAGTAATAACCTACTCGAAGAATCTTCTTTGATAAGACATGACCGTTCATATGCGACCCGCATACTCTAGAGTGTATTTCACCCATGATTACCGATGCTTCTCTTGCATCTACACACCTCAAAAGTCCCAGATTTGGGGTTCTTTTATATAAGATCTCCCCACTTAAGAAAAATCCACTAGCCAAATGCCTAATAGTCCTCTTTTGATCATTGGTGGCATATGTTGGGTATTCTCCTGACTGAATGTATCGCTTGATATCCAAGAACCAGGGTGCTCCATCGAGCTCTTCTTCAACCGCATTACAGTAAGCATGCTGATCACGACTCTGTCTATGCACAGGATCGATGTAGGCTTTATCAGGATGTTGGAGCATAGAAGACAGAGTGGCTAAAGCATCAGCAATTTCATTATGAATCCTTGGAATATGCCTAAATTTTACTAACACAAACCGTTGACATAACTCTTGCAAGCATTGTCAATATGGGATGAGCTTCAAATCTCGCGTCTCCCAATCTCCTTGAATTTGATGGATGAGCAAATCCAAATCCCCCAACACCAATAATTCCTGGACTCCCATATCAACAGCTAATCTCAAACCAAGAATTCAAGCTTCATACTCTTCCATGTTGTTAGTACAGTAAAATCGAAGTTATGTTATTACCGATAAATGCTGTCCCGATTCAGCAAGATGATCTGCCAAGGCTTGGGCTTTCATGGCTGTTCGAGTCACATATACAATGTCGAACTCGGTAAGCAATATTTTCCACTTTGCCAATCAATCCGTCGGCATAGGCTTCTAAAAGATATACTTCAAAGGATCCATGCGGGAGATGAGATAAGTAGTATAGGATGAGAGATAATGCTTCAACTTCTATGCTACCCAAGTTAGGGCACAACACGTCCTTTCAAGAAGAGTATACCTGGCCTCATATGCGGTGAACTTCTTGCTAAGATAATAAATAGCCTGCTCCTTTTTGCCTGTGACATCATGTTGACCCAGGACACAATCGAAAGAATTTTCCATGACTGATAAATAAAAGATGAAAGGCCTACTAGGCTCTTGTAGAACCAGCACGGGCGGATTTGATAAATATCTTTTGATTCTGTCGAACGCTTCCTGACATTCTTCAATCCATCCTACCGCAACACTCTTTTTCAGCAACTTGAATATGGGCTCACAAGTGGTTGTGAGTTGAGCAATAAACCTGCTAATGTAGTTCAGTCTACCAAGAAAACTCATCACCTCCGTCCTATTCTTAGGCGGGGGAAAATCCTGAATGGTTTTGATTTTTGAGGGATCCAATTCAATCCCTCGACGGCTGACCACAAACCCCAAAAGCTTTCCAGACAAAACTCCAAATACAAATTTTGCCGGGTTGAGTTTGAGATTATACCTGCGAAGCTTTTCAAAGAACTTTCTTAAATCTTTAACATAGTCGGCCCTACTTTTTGACTTAATAATCACATCATCCACGTATACCTCAATCTCCTTATGCATCATATCATGAAACATAGTGGTCATGGCTCTCATGTATGTTGCTCCCGCATTATTCAAACCGAACGGCATCACTCGATAATAATAGGTCCCCCATGGTATGATAAAAGATATCTTCTCCGCGTCTTCATCGTTCATAATGATCTGGTGATATCCGACATAACAATCCACAAAAGAGGAAACCTCGTGTTTAGCATAGTTGTCTAACAAAATATGGATGTTGGGCAGTGGAAAATCATCTTTCGGACTTGCTCTGTTCAAATCACGGTAATCAACACATACTCGAATTTTTCCATCTTTCTTTGGTACGGGAACAACATTGGATAACCACATGGGATAACGAGCCACTCGAATTACTTTGGCTTCAAGTTGTTTTATGATTTCCTCTTTTATTTTAATACTTACATTAGTTTTAAACTTCCTCAACTTCTGTTTGACAGGAGGGAATGTAGGATCAGTTGGCAATTTGTGAGCCACTAATTCAGTGCTTAAACCAGGCATATCATCATAAGACCATGCAAAAACATCCTTATAATCAATTAATGCTTGAATCATTCCATCTTTTAGCTATGGAAGAGTATGTACACTGATTTTAGTTTCCCTAACATCTTCTTGATTTCCTAGATTTATTGGCTCAGTCTCATTCAAATTAGGATTCGGTTTGTCTTCGAACTGTTCCAACTCTTTGCTTATTTCTTCTAGTGCTTCTTATTCATAATATCCCCCATCCTGCTTCATTACATCTTGATTATTTTGGATTTTAAGATCAGGCTAAAATTTTGCATGCATGTCATGTCATTAGAATCAACATAAAGAGAACTGTATAAAAAAAGAAAAACAAAATATATTAGACACGAAACAAAAGGGACATTGCATTTCATTAAATAAAAAGATAGAAGGGTTTAAACATAGATGCCAACATAACATAAACAAACTAAAATCCGAATTACAACCCTGAAATAACTCGGATAAATAGAAAGAAAAACAAAATAAACTACCAAAACTCCCTCCTGACGGGGAGAGGAGTGACTTCCCAATTATTGAGACGGACAACTGAACCTATGAATTGCATGTCTTCCATACTGGTACCTTCTCCTGTTTCGACCATATCAACTTCAATAAAAAGGTTCTGTCAGTCATCAACCAATTCAACTTCAAATTCCACATGCTTCGTGACACCGCTCTTAAAAAATGATTCACTGAGTAGTGGCATTGGGTGAGGGAGTGACCATGTTTCCTTTTTCCTTCCCTTGGCTTTCTTCAGATCTTCAGTCGTAGGCTCAAATCCCAGACCAAACGTGCCCACGTTCTCACTCGGACATATGGGACGAACTATACCGTGCAGAGACGCTCCTAAACCCTTTCCTGGCTCAAATCCATATTTCCAAAGTTCACTCACCATCATGATAGAATTTGAAGATAATTGCGGTCCCGGTATAACCTGCCATTCAAGGATACGATTCACTGGCACTATATTAAAAATTTGATAGACGAATGTCTTCTCTACGTTATTTGCTTTAATAAGAGACAAGGGAGAATCTTCGCAGGCGGACCAATCTCCTTCACCGTGAATAACCACTTCTTGCCTGTCATGCTTAAACTTAATCATTTGGTGCAGTGTAGATGTGATGATAGGCGTATTTACACGCCTAAAGCACCTTAATTTACCCATATTTTAGCTAAGTTTTGAGAACAAAATATATAATTCATGCACTTTTAGTCCTTTTTCCTGTAAGTGAGCTAACAAAAGTGATTAGCAAGTTTTCAGGTATAAACGATGAAGATTCCAACACTTTATGGATAACTTGACGCCCAAGGAAGCTTCACGAAAGAAGGAAAGCAGCGTTTGGATGCCTATGGACTGAAAGTGATGCATGGATAACTTGTCCCGGGCAAAACCAACATTTCTAATGACTTTGGGGATCAGCAGTAACTTAGTAGAATTAGGATAAGGATGCAGTAACCTAGTAGGATTAGGATAAGTACGCAGTAGCCTAGTAGGAATAGGATATGGGTGTTATAAATACCCTATGTTGCTGAAGTTTTTATTATTATCTCTCTCCATTCATACAATTCATTCAACTCTTACAATTCACTCATTCATTAATTCAATTCTTTTTCTTTCAACTTCCGCTTCACGTTACAATTGTTAACAGAGAAAAACGCTAACTCGTGGGAAACACCAAAAGGAAAAACGTCACCCTTGTTGTGACGCCACACTCCTCTCCAACGTGAGATCATTCTAGTTTTGATATGATGATGATGTTTATTGTGATCTCCGTTGCGCTCATGAGTAGCTAAACTTCTCTGTTAGGGTTATGGAAGCCTTATGAGATACTATCTGTTGCTATGAGTTTGTGAATTCTTGATACGTATGCTGCTTATATCATTACTCTCTTCATCTTAATTGAATTCTTGTGGTTGCAAACATATAGAATACGCCAGTATAGCATTAACTTGTTCGAAAGAAAAGTTACATGTCTGGATAAGAGAGAATGACAAGGAAATAGGGCTACTAAACCCTGTTTAAAAGTTAGTGTCGTAACTGGATTAACCTCTTGGAGAATTAGTACCATTAGTATACGCTTTAAGCTCGAAAGAGTTAAAGTGATATAATCCTTGATGGTCGAAAGACGCTAGGATTTACCATAGAATACGAATCTCTATAAGCGCATGCATGTCTGAATTCCGCATAACTCATAGCCAATAGATACGTAGAACTCATAAGGTGGACATAACCCTAACTTACAATTCTCATTGATTAAAACCTACTAAACATTCCGTTTTTATTTGTTACTTTGATACTCTTAATTCACGCTACAATTAAATCCCCCTTTTTCGTAGAATTTTCGATCAACAGTCTACTAATCGTTGCATACTTAGTGACCAAGTATTCCCTGTGGGATTCGACACCCAACCCAGTTGGGTTCTATATTTGACAACGACCGCTTACACTCTTACGAGAGCTGTAGTTTGAGCGTTATCAAGATGCAACCGCCTTGGCCTTGTGGATCCACGGCCTTCCCAACAGCAGATTGTAAGAGGAGTCTATATTCAATACTTGAAACCTTATGGCGAACTCAACAGGCCCTATGATCAACATTAGTTCTATTTCGCCAATGGAGTTTGATTTTTCACCATCGAAAGCCCTGACACATACATTGTTGGGCCTGATCCTCCCAGCACCAATATTCAAATTTTGCAAAGTAGAAATAGGGCAGATATTTGCACCTGAACCTCCGTCAATCATAACATGAGTGACATAGAAATCTTCACACTTCACTATAATGTAAAGGCCCCGGTTATGACCTGTACCTTTAACAGGCAATTCATCGTCAGAAAAGCTGATCCGATTGACCTCAAAGATTTTTCCAACCATTTTCTCAAGCTGATTTACTGTAATCTCCCTAGGAACATATGCTTCATTTAATACCTTCAGTAAAATATCACGATGTTCTTTGAAGTGCAACAACAAAGCTAAAAGGGAAATTTGAGCAGGGGTTTTCTTCAACTGGTCTATTATTGAATACTCCGGCAATTTCATCTTTTTCAAAAATTCTTCGGCTTCTTCTTCGGTGATAGGTTTTTTGATAGATGACGGTCCACTCACCATTGGCTTGGACTTTCTGAAACTTTCAGGCACGAAGCATCTCCCTGACCAAGTCAAACCCCCTACCTCATCTACATCTTCCACTACTTCCTTCCCGTGATAGGTCATCACAGTCCGCCCATAATTCCAGGTAACCCTTTTTGTATCAACTATCGGAGGTTAGGTCACCGATTTGAGGATAATAGGCACTACCAGTGCTCCTTTCACCGTCAATATGGGCTGACTCAAAGCTCCTACAACTATCAACTTAGGTTTATCCTGATTTAAATCAACATACCTTCTGGAACCTTGTACTGTGATCAGGGGTTTCTTTGTGCTTTCTTGGGCTTTATCTTCTCTTATTCCTTCCTGGCTCAATGACATTTCTTTTAAAGACTCTGCTACATTCACTGATTTCTCCTCAATGGTCTGTATCTTGACAATAGTCTTATAACACCTTGAAGACTCTTTCCCATCATATATCAATTCTAACATATTGGTTTCAGCATGGGTTGGCAGCGGATTCTGGTTAATGTTTGGACCCTCCGGGGCCTGGACCAGCATCTGATTTGTGTCAATTAAATCTTGGACAGCTCTCTTTAAATGCCAGGATTTCTCAATATCATGGCCTGGCATGTCAGAACAGTACGCACACCTTAAAGAATAATTGAGATTCCTCGGCGGTGGATTTAAAAGCCTTCCTTGAATTGGGCTTAAGACCTTCAACTTTCTCAACCTATCAAACAGGCTAGCATATGACTCCTCAAGAGGTGTGAATTGATTTTTAACCGCCTTCTCTTTCTTATACTCAGGCCTAGGTTTAAAATTGGGTCTGGAGGGGTTTTGGTAATTCGGTGGAGCGGATGGGCGATTTTGTGGAGCTTGCATGCACCATTATGGGTAAGAAGGGGTTTGGGCATATGGTTGTGCTATATACTAGGTACGGGGGTGGTGGAATGGAATATAAAGGATTTTGTGGAGGGTAGTAATGGTGGGGAGGAATATATGGAGCTTGGGCGTAGACTTGGGCTTAATATTGGGGATAGGGGCGAGGTGGTCTTTTAGGATAGGAATGGGTTCCAGCTACGACAGTCGCCACGCCCTCTTTCTTTTTTTTTTACCTCCGAATGCGCCATGTCCACCTTGAATAGCATGTGTGGTGGCTTTCAATGCGGAAAAAATCACTATTCGGTTGGTCTTGATTCCGTCCTCTATCATCTCCCCCATTTTGAGGACTTCAATAAAAGACTTTCCCATTGCCGAAAGTAAATGTTGAAAATAGGTCTCATCCTGTGCCTGAATGAAAGCATCTACCAACTTACTTTCTTTCAATGGAGGCTTTACCCTGGCGGCCTGTTCACGCCACCTTATCGTGTATTTCCTAAAACCTTCAGTGCTTTTCTTCTTCATGTAGACCAAAGATTTTTCGTTCGGAATCAGGTCGATGTTATACTGAAAATGTTGCACAAACTCAGAAGCTAAGTCATCCCAGTTGTTCCACTTGTCGATATCTTGATCGATAAACCATTCTGAAGCCAGATCAGAAAGACTTTCACCAAAGAAAGCCATGAGCAGCTCTTCCCTTCCTCCTGCCGCCCTCAATTGGTTGCAATAACGTCTCAAGTGTGCCACGGGATCACCGTGCCCTGCATACTTCTCGAAATTGGGCATTTTAAAATAGAGGGGAAGGTTGATGTCTGGGAACATGCAAAGATCTTTATAGGAAACACTCTTATAACCTCCGATTCCCTGCAAATTCCTCATGGCCTGTTCTAAACTTTTCAACTTCCGCGCTATGACTTCCTGTTCCTCTGTTGCGACCGGTTTCTCCGTATTAAATGGAAATGCAGGTGGCTGAGTGTACCCATACGGTTCATTCATTCTCAAAGTAGGCTCCGGGGCATAATACTGACTATCTGGAACCTTTAATACTGGCTCACTGGCAGACCGAGGAAGCCCCATTGTCGGACGTACAACATATGTGGGAGCTTCAGGTGGTGGTGGAGCCACGAATATCGGTGTGATCGGTGGCGCCGGCTAAGCAACGGGTCTTGATTGGGGAGCTGCCAAGGGCACACCTGAATTGCCAGGATAATAATGTCGCGGAGTGAATCCTGGCGCGTGCTCAGGTGACTCAGTAGGAGCAGAGAATTGCGCCTGAGAGAGCGGTGGGCAATTGGAGATATTCCCAAGACCTTCAGGGAGCGGAGGAGGATACATTCCGCTGGCCCATGCCCGGTGCAAATCTATCAAGTGTTGCCTAAGCCTTACTACCTCATCATTGTGTTCTGAACTTTCTTCCCTGTGATCCTGATCCGAGTCAATGAGCGAATTTTCAATCTCCCTTCTAGCCATGGCGAGCTTTGCTTTGGATCTAGTGAAGTATGGGTGACTATCCAGAGTGCTGCAAACCTACCACTGTTATCTGAAAGAACATGCTCATCAAAGACGACATCCATTAGGATTAAGGCACACAACAAGAATGGGAATCATATTAGTAAAATTATCCTAAATTCATGTTCATTTCTACCAGCTTTTGAGGGTAGCGAGGTCATTTTAACATCATCCCAATTTTTATCTACACTTTTTTTTTCGTATCAATCTCTGTTCTTTCCCTTTTATTGTCTCATCATCCTTTCTTCCTTTTCTTCTCTCGCTATCTACCTTCATTTTATCATTCTTTATGGCTTTTATTTTTTTCTTTAAAAGAGGAAAAATAATGAAAAAAAATGAAACAAAATGATTAGATCGAACCCAAAAGTAGGTTGCCTACGTATCATGTTGTACATGAATCAGATCTTGCGTAGTTCGGGCCGCATATGCATAAATATCACATAAGTGAAGTTTTTTCTTTTCTTTACGACAAACGAAAACAAACAAACAAAAGAAAGACGTAACATCACAACATTTTGATGAAAGAAACAACAAAAACATACAAAGAATTAGGACCACTTTAAAACTAAACAACAAATACAAAACAACATTCTAGACCCTAAGACGACATACGTGAAATTACTAATAAAGACCCTAATATCAAAAACAACTTGACTTCGACTTAAAACAGACACCACCCTACAATGACAGAAACATAAAAGACTCAAACAGAATATAGATAAGAAATGCTTTTTCAGACTGGTGCTCTGCGTGATGACCCTGACTGAGACGGACCTGCCTGTGAAGTTCTCTTTCTACCATTCAAACTTTGTAGCATATCCTGTAAAGACACCCTGATATTTGGGAAGAAGCTTCTGGCTCGTATTCCTGCCTCATGAGGAGTGCACTTGAAAAGATTTTTCTGACACCTTTCTACAGTCTTGAACAAATCTACTAACTAAACTCTCAATGTCTCCACTTTGGACCCCGCACTTTCATCCTGATGGTCGTCAACTATGCATTCTTCCTATATTTTCCCTCTAAGCTACGCTGGTAAGGGTTGGCTGATACCCCGAGGGATAGATTGAAGCCAAACCCTATATCCTTGAGTGTACCCCAGATTATCCAAACTTTCTTTGAGAGTGTCCACACCTAGCTCTGTTGCATGCTTCCAGAACTGCTCGTATCTGCTCTCACCTAAGGCTTGGTCCTTCAAGTACTCAACATCTTTTAGAAGATCCACTACTGGTGGCACGTCCTGCGGCCTACCTAACTGGCGCATTACCCTAGAAGGACTGTATGACCCAGTGCAATTGAGCCCTAACATAACTAGAAGGAGCTGCATCTGACAACCAAACAAGATTATCTTTGGTCGAAGCCACAGACAAGTCCACAAAATGTTATCCTCGGTTCTTGACTCAAGAAATTCAATCCAAGCATCGACTCCCACGGGTAGCGAGAATTTATCCAAACGCAACCTGAGGTCCATGGCTTTCACTCGATTGGGAATACAACGATCAACCACGTCTGGTCTAACTAAAGAAGGCGCATGAAAATGCTCCATTATCCATAACTGCAATATCAGGTTACTGCCCTCAAAAAATCTTATCCCCCCCTTTACATCGGTTAAAGCCTTATATATTTCTGCTAAGATCATGGGTATGAGAGTGAACCTGCCCTTTTGATTAGTGACCTTGCCCTTTTGATTAGTGCCCTTGTCATTTTGATCCTTATGAAATAGAGCCATCACCACAGATTGCAAACGTGTATTAATACGTCTTTCTTCTAGCGGAAACACTAAAGTACCTAACAAAGCGAGGGTGAATACTTCAAGACGCTTTCTCTCCCACTTCTCCTTCGTCACATGAAATTCATCCCAAAAGAAATCAAATCCTTCTGAGGTCCCGAATCTAGCGAACAAAAAATCTAAGGAAACCCACGAATCACTTAAACAACCCAAATGCATACCCTTACTTTTTAAACCACAAGACTGCAAAAACCTCACGCCAGTATGATTTCGTGCTCGAATCATATCTTTCTCGATATAGGGCAAATGCAACAAAACCGGATATTTCTGCCAAAGTAGGAGTCATTTCACATTCCCTAAACCTGAACACCAAACTACTTGGATCCCAAAAGGTCAACACAACCTCTATTAAATCTGGACGAGGGGTAACATGCAGAAGTTTCGTAAGATCACCTAATATTTTAATCAGTTTCTGCTGATCAACATAGTTAAACATTTCCCACCACTTGATTAACTTTTTAGGCACCTTGACAACCATCAGGACTCTAGACTTGGTGGACAAATCCATCTTGTAATAACACATAAGACGTTATCTCAAAAATTCGATAGGAGTAGAAGATTCCCAACCCTTGGGATTTTTGATGCAGACATATGTCGATGGGACAGACCACTTCATGACTCCAATTTGCCGAACAGAAGTACTGAGGAAAATCAATCTACTTGGATAATAACTCTAGATTATGGGGAGAGAGACCTAGTCTAATAATAAGACAAAGGCCAACACAAAGATTACCGTACCCACCGAGGATTGCCTACGTATCCCAACCCGAGGGAAGGGAATCGGGTATGCGTAGTTCATCCAGATTGGACAATTAACGATTAACTAATAAATTGACCCTAACTTAAGAGACACAACCCAAAACAAACGAATAATTTTTTATTTTATTTTCAACTAGACACTTCAACTAAGACTGACACCACCAATTTTGAAGAAAAATCTTTTTGGTATTTTTGCTTTTGACAAACAAGTAGAAAAGGCAAACAAAACCTTTTTTTTTTTAACTTACGGTACTTTGATAAGATAAATGCAAAACGTAAAAAAAGTCTTTTTGAGTTTTTGGATTGTGAAGAACAAAATCCATAAAGAACTCTAAAATAAACTACGACACCCCTTATGATTCATTCTTTTCTACTCACTTTTTCTATTTATTTATTTTTCGTTTTCATTTTTTGCCTACGCACCTTACTCCTAACAATTTTTTTTTTCAAATCAGTCCGTCAAATGACCACATTACCCTTAAAGATGCAACAGTTAGAACGTAGGGATGCTTTAGAGGTGAGTCTCCTACAAAGGGATATGTGGGTCCCGCTAGGTCTCAGTATGATGTACATAAGCATGACTCAAAGGCTGAACTACGTTGCGGTTCACTAACAAGGCTGTTCGGGGAAGCGTATGGTCGATAGTGGCTGCTTTGCTTTCCACCTACTCCATAACACCGACGGGTCCCCCCCTAAAATAAGGGTGACTCAACTAGAGGTCGTGTACAACACGTGTACTACGGACTTGTTGCAGAAAGAAGGCCTGGGGGTAGACACATGATGCCAGATATAAAAGCGGTAACATATGGGATAAATATTGTACACAAAGAGCATGAGAACGCACAACAGTGATAACAATAACACAAACAATAATCACAAACATTGTTTATACACCCATAATGCCAAACAAAGCCGATATGACTCCAAAAAAAGCTCGAATTCTGAAATAGTCCCCAGCAGAGTCGCCAGAGCTGTCACACCCCTTTTTTAACTCCAAAGATAAATTCTAAAGTTCGAAAGGGTTTTATTATTAAAGTGACAAAAAATTAAAATTTTATTTTTGAAAAAGGATTGTTTACATTTTTTATTCAGAGTTGCCACTTGACATAATTCGGTGTGCCAAGTCACCTTTGAAAGATCCTTTTCAAAACAGTTTGACTCTAAAAAACTGATCTGCGAACAGAGATTCCGATTAAGGAATTCTGTTGATCGAGGGAAAGGTGTTAGGCATCCCTCGGTCCCGTGGTTCGACCAAGGTCTCTTGGTGGAGCGTAACGGCTAATTTGACATTATGAATATATAAACCACACCAAACCACACAAAACAATCAATCAAACAAACAAACAAAACAAATCAAAAATTATAGTGTCCAGTTCCATTATTACAATCCCGAAATAAAAAAGTGCAAAAATATAAACCTACACTATTCTATGCTAATTCTAAACTACACTCCATTGCTTTATCCACCCGATGTTCCGGGCCTTGATCGTGCGTCGTCTTCAAGTACATGATACTTTGGGGCATTCCTCAGATAAATCAATACAAATCCTCCGGGGCATTCCCCGGCTAAATAAATACAATAGATCCCAATGCATAAATCAAAACCATTCCACAAACACACAGATCGAATATCCATCAATCCACAATCCCTAAATTCGCCTACCCGACCTATGTTACCTATCAAGCTTTTGATTTAAAATGATTCTATCAAATTCATGCTTAATCCAAATTAAATAAAACGACAACGACCCAAAGTTTAACTACATTCAACTTTTAACAACTTCTTATTCCCACCCCAAAATTCTCTTTTCTATCAATAGCACAGTTAAAACTAAACAAATTCGTTCCTCATATCCTTAAAATCATATCAAAAATCTCATGATCATAACATCAACGACATCAACAAAACATCCAACAATCAAAATAGACCAACACATAGCCATAGCCAATTCAAACAACCAAGACGAAGAAAAGGAAATGAGTTTAAGAAATAGACCTCAATAGAACTTGTTGTCGTCGTTGGTAATAAAGAAGAACAAAATACCCAAATGGAGAACCTCGACAGCAAACCTCAAACCGAACTCGAATCCACCTCCGTGTCACAAATCAAAACTCGTTACGGACCTTAACGAAACGATTGAGATAATCGGCGCTACGAACCCACAACAGAAAACCCCAAAGCAGAATTCCTATACCCAAGACTGCGTGTAAACTAGACCCCAAGATCAATCAATTTCGACAAAACATAAACTCACACCGAGTAGGTGACGACGATCGGTGTTCTTTAACTGGTTGGGACACCCTCCAACCGGATTCGATCAGAATAGAATGAGACCGCTCGAGTTACATCGCTCCGATTGCTGGCTTAGATTCGAATTGGAGTGGGACTGGGGGTCGTAGTTTCGCGTCGCCGGAGCTCAGGCGAGCTCGGAAAACAATGAAAACCACAAAAAAAAGACTAGACTCCGACTGCTCTCAGGCGACACTCGCCGGAGCAGTTCCATTTTCCCTGATTCCCTCTTTCGTCCTCTCTCGTCTTACTATATCTCTCTCCGATCGTGTGGGATTTAGTGATTATGCGAAGGAAAAAAAGAAACAAAAACCTAGTTCAAAAAAATGGTCATCCCCTGTATTTTTGTGATCTGTGAGAGGAAAAAAAATGAAGAAGAAGAAGCCCCCCAATATATGTGTATGCTGTGTAAGTATGGTTGTGCAAATCAGGCCATAAAAATGGTGGTGGAGGTGTGTATGTCGTGAGTACTAGAATCGAGGAGTGTGTGCTTCTATGGAGTGA
This sequence comes from Capsicum pubescens, assembly GCA_030864215.1. Taxonomy (NCBI): domain Eukaryota; kingdom Viridiplantae; phylum Streptophyta; class Magnoliopsida; order Solanales; family Solanaceae; genus Capsicum; species Capsicum pubescens. The sequence goes on from CM061549.1 coordinate 295,905,136, forward strand.
AAAAAATGGAAGACCCTCTATCAATTTGGAAGGATAAAGTTAAAAAAGGAATCCCCCTCTGTATGTATTAGTGTAGGTATATAAAGAAAAATGGAAACTTTCCCCTCTCTCCAATCACGTGGGCCCCTTTGTTATATATGATGGAAAAAGAATGAGTACTCCCTTCCTGGAAGGTTCCTCTTATTTTTGTTTTTAGTCCATGTTTCTTTCTTTGTGGACAAGAAAAAAGAAATGGGTGGAGGGGGTGGATGGTAGGGTAGGTGAGGGTAGGGGTATGGGGTAGGGTAGGTTGTTAGGATGAGGTGTAAAGTTGGTTAGGGGTTTGTTTAAAGTTGTTATTTTTTTTGTATTTTGTGAGGGTATAATAACATGGATGAGGGTACATAGTAGGCTAAGGTAAAATTGGGTAAATTAATCTTTCGGAGGGACAAAATTACGTGTCTACACCCGAGAGTTTGGTGTGGGTTGTCTATGATTATGGGTTTGTTCTTGTGAATATGAGTAATGAAAAAGATAAAGTGAATAACGAGAAATAGTGATGTATTAGTGTCGGATTGTGGTTGATTGTGTGAATTAATAAGGCTAGAATATGTTAATAGTGAATATAATATTGATGGAGTTGGAAGAATAGCTGGATGATGTAAGTTATATAGGTAATGTAATAATGTTATTACAACCTTAGTTGAATTATATTACATTCAAGATGTCATGATTTATTTTCCTTAATTTTATTTTATGATTATATGAACTAACCCGATCGGCCGATGATGCCTACCAGTACGTGTGGTTGTACTGACCCTACTATTCTATGTTCCTTTTTGGAGTGTAGACTGGATGCAGGTTAGTTGCAGTTACCAGATGGATGATGATATTTAGCACTAACTTCTGCACTTTCTTCCTGGTAGATGTTAGAGTCTTTGTATTATTTATTTTATTGTCAGTCTCTATTGTAGTAGATAGATCTTGTACATTTCTGATCAAGTCTTGGAATAGTGAATGACACTTGTAAGAAGTTTTAAAAAAAGTTTATTTATTTAATATTTAATTTACCTTATTATATTTAATCCAGTATTCCCTTAAAACAGAAGTCTTACGCATATTTTTAGTTGGGTAATAAGGGTTCTCCTAGTTACTTAGAATAGCGTATGTGCCCGCACGATCCGTTAGTCTGGATCGTGACACCAACACCCCAAAAAATACTCCTAATAGCGAAATTAAGTAGCCGTTTAACCATGAAAAATACTTTTTTCTGGAGTTGGAGTTGGAGTTGAAGATGAAGATGGAGTTGGAGTTGTGTTTGGGAATGTCTTTTTGAATTTTTTTTTAGACTTTTGAAAAATCTTTTTTAAATATGATTTTATGCCCTCATCTTTTAAAAATTATCAAAATCGCTCAACTACTAATTTACCTACTAACATACAACCAAATGTTGAGAAAATAATTTATATGTTTTCAATTGATAAATAATTAACAACAAACTAATTATTATGATTGTTATTCTTCTAAAATTTGAATAAAAATATCACAAGCACGAGTTAAATAAGTTTATCTAACCATAATCGATTGAATAGAGAAAATATATTTTGACAAATATGATTGATGGATATAAATATATTTTATATATTCTTAAATTTGTTGATGAAAATTCTTAATTACTTTCACTTGAATTGATTATTTTATTGAATTTGGTCTTTATAAAAAAATTTATGGATGAATTATTTCTGAATAGATTAGTGATAATTTTTGTGTTTTTTTTATTGATGATATTGATTTTTCTTGAATATTATTGTATCATAAATATGGATCGTTACGTTATGTTTGATATGAGACGTTATTGATCATTTTTTAATAATTTATTAAAATCATAATAGCTATTATATGACATATACAGAAAATTAGAATGACAAGAAAAAAATATTAAATTTCTCACTTATAAATAACATAATGTACTAGGCCTAATATTCTATAATATAGTTCATTCAAAACAAAGTTGATATATTTCCGCCATAGATTGCCATTTATTACTTTTTACTTCACGTTAGTAAATTTTGGTTAAAAGAAGAAAAAGAGATTAAAATATTTGTTACAATTAAAAATGATGTTGTACCATAGAAAACAAATAACAATTTTTTTCTTGGTGGTTGGTTGTAGTTATAAGAGGGGTTTGTGTAAAAATTTAAAGATTGGAGTTATATGAAATAATAATGAAAGTTGGAAATGGAAGTGAAAAATTGTGAAAACAACAAAAAGTTGTTTTCACCTTTTGGAATCCAACTCCAGAATAATTTTCTGAATTTTCATGGTCAAACACCACAATTTCCGAAAAAGTGAAAAAAAAAATCCGAAAAAAAAATAAAAAATATTATGGACAAACGGGCCCTAAATAACTTTTGACATGATATCTTTCGAACCAAATAAAAATACAAATAAGCAATCTAAATAGTTGCATGTATTTGACTTACAGGTCGGCCCACGGGCTAGCCCAACCCATATTGCTCAAGCCCCATGAGCCACGTGCTTATCCAGGCCGGGCTTAAAAGTCCTGTTCTTAAATGGGCTGCAAAAACTGAAGTCCAACTCCATTAAATTACTGGTTGGGTCGGGCCGACCCAATGGGCCTGACCCATATTAACGGCTCTAGTTAGGATGAGCATAATTATTGTGAATCCAGTTATTATTACTTTAATTGTCTTGAATTAGCTATCGTGTTTTCCTTTTAAAAGTCGACTTAAATAATTTTCAAAGCTAAATTGAATTAGATTGATTCAATACTTTACATTTAAATTTAGTGTTAAATAAAACTAAATGATAAATACTCCAAGCTGAAGCCTTTTACATGTCAATTTGATGAGAAAATATAATTTAAAATACTAGTCAAAGTTCACCCAATTTGACAGTAGGAAAGCAAAATACGATGATTAATATTTAATAAAGAAATTATATATTAATTTAAGATTTGTTGTAGGAAGTAAAAATTCTTAAACTTCAAATCATGAGTTCGTCTTTGTATCTGCCCTTTCAAGAAAAGTTTTAATGTTAGAACAAGTAAGAGTTTCATAAAAAATATAATATGAAAGTTGGTCGCATTATAGATTTATGTTAAAATTTTGATTGATTGAAGGTTAAATTCTCAGATTATATACTATTATAAATCACTGTATCGGAGCTCGTAAACCTAAGACACTAGGTATCAACAAAATATGCAACTTCACCACCAAAGGATGTGGTGTAGCAGATGGGGCTGCTCCTCCCTTAACCAGAAGTCACGTTCGAGCCCTAGGTATGGAAATCTATTTAAGTGTCTTTTTCTTATTATTTTTTCTTTTAAAAGTGGGAAACATAATTGAGTATTAGGTGGGCCAAATAATCCATAATTATTATTGTTTCATGTCCGACTGCCGATTTAAACGTCGACTAAGTTTGATTGCGCATTGGAGCTAGGATCTATTTAAGGCGACTTAGACGTCGACTAATTCTGATCGCGCATTGGATCAGAGGACCTAATTTGGGTGACTTAGACTCCGACTAATTCTGATCGCGCATTGGATCGGAGGACCTAATTTGGGCGACTTAGACGCCGACTAATTCTGATTGCGCATTGGAGAATCTATTTTGGGCGACTTAGACGTCGACTAATTTTGATCGCACATTATAGGACCTATTTTGGGCGATTTGGATGTCGACTAATTTGGATCACGCATTGGAAGACCTATTTTAGGAGACTTAGACGTCGACTAATTCGGATTGCACATTGGAGGACCTATTTTGGGTGACTTAGACGTCGACTAATTCTGATCGCGCATTGGAGGATCTATTTTGGGCGACTTAGACGGTGACTAATTATGATTGCGCATTGGAGCGAGGACATATTTTCGGTGACTTAGACACCGACTAATTCTGATTGCGCATTGCAGGACCTATTTTGGATGACTTAGACGCCGACGCTGACTAATTCTGATCGCGCATTGGAGGATCTATTTTGGGGGATTAGACGCTGGCTAATTCTGATCGCGCATTGGAGGGCCTATTTTGGGGCCCTACGCGGCGCGAATCTGAATTAGTCAGACTCCAATGTGGGTACCGGACACCGGATGGAAAATTAAAATAAAAATTCTTCAACTTTGATGTGGTCCGATGAGTGTTGAGAAACAGTACCCAAACTCTTCGGATCCCAATTCAAGTCATCGTAATAAGTCATAAATGGTATAATTGACTTGTACACGAACCATAAAAAATATAAGGAAAAATCACATAACTATACAAAGTTAGAGCCTATATTACAAAATATACCACAAGATTTTATTTTACAAAATATACCAATACAAAAATTACAAAACCTACCCCTACAATAATGCCTCAACAAATAAACAAAATAAACAGGAGCAACAACAAGAAACAAATGCTTAAAACACAACAAAACTGCAAAAAAAAAAAAACCTAACAAGTCTTTCCCTTCCTCTTAAGCCGAAAGTGAAATCAAAAGAATCCCTAATAGAAAGTCATTATACTGAAAATGCAAATGGTCCACAATCATCAACCCAGGCAACAAAATAACCAATACCCAGATCAAAACTCTCTCTTTATAACCCAAACTCCTTGTCAATCTATAAATACCAAAAACCAACACAAAATCAAATATAATAACACTAATTCTTTGAAAAAGAAGTGTGGGTAGTGACCAATTTCGTTCGTCCCCATTTCAGTTTCTGGCGAAATCCATCGGGGATAAAAGAAACAAACCTGCCGCGTGAAAATTTGGTGCGGATTTTCTTGTTTTTCATGCTTTTTGGATTAACCGGACTCAAAAACTACTGCTGAAGCACTACCGCTAAAACACCCCAAAATCGACCCCTATTTCAGTTGCCGACAAAATCCACCGGGGACGAACGAAATAGACCGGTCGCGTGAGAATTTGGTGCGGTTTTTTCTTGTTTTTCATGCTGTGGCAAATACGTAATTGTTATCGGTGATATTCGATTGTAGCGGCAGAGATCGAGGCTGTTGTATCTTCTCTAGTTATTTACATATTTATGTAAATGGTATAAAAATAATGTAGAAATTGATGTTTCTATTAAACATGATATAAATATGGTATAGAAACTGGTGTTTCATAAAGGTTATATGTTCTGTAAATGGTATAAAAATAATGTAGAAATTGGTGTTTCTATAAACATAATATGCAATTGACATAGAAATTGGTATTATTTAACTATATCCTAAAAATATGATATAAATATGGTATAAAAATTGGTGTTTCATAAAGGCTATGTCAAAAAACTTTTAACATTTGAATATGGTATATTTCTATGAGGTATAATTACCTTTTAAAATAATGCTATAAAAATGATATATAAACTGGTGCTCCTGTAAATATAATATGAAATTGATATAGAAATTAGTGTCCTCTAAAGATTTGTTAACTATATTCAAAAACTATAATATAAACATGGTATAGAAAGTGGTATTTCGTAAAGGTTATTTCAAAAGAACTTACGACAGTTGAATAGTTGGTAGATTTTGTAAATATAAGATACCTTTTGTAAATAAAAAATAATAGTGGTAGATTTTGTAATATAGGCTCTAAATTTGTATATTTATGTGATTTCCCCAAAATATAATTACTCAAAAAGAGAGGTAAATTGCCAAATTTTTGGATTTGTCCAGACATTAATAAAATTTAACATTATTCGAGAATTAATTTTTAAAAAATTATTTTATTGAACTAGCAACCTTTCGCCGTCTATATATTGTATTGACACTAGAAAAATTGTGTCTGGTAAAATTAGTAAATGCTGGATACATTTAAATAATGACCTATTCAAGTTAAATTTTTATTTTCTCATTTTGTTAATGTTTTTAATAATCTCCTCAAAAAATATTGTTTTCTTTTTAAACTGATCCACAATTATTTTAACACGCAAATTAAGCGTGTTCCAACAACAACGTACCCAAACTTGATAAATTTCAATAAGCACACTAAGATATTTTTATATTTTAGGTTGAATGTTATATTTATTATGTTTTTTCTATATCAGGTTAACTATAATCAAATTTGCTATTTCCAACTTGGTAAATTTCATGAGTATATATAGTAAAATATTTACTAATTTAAATTAAAATTTTAGATTTCATTGATGTGCTTGACATGCAAAATATATTTTGCGCATAGAATTGATTGCATATTTTTATATTTTAGGGTGAATATTATATTTATTATTTTTCTATTTCAGGTTAATTATAGTCATATTTGCTATTTCCAACTTGATAAGTTTCATGTGTATATATAGTAAAATATTTACTAATTTAAATTAAAATTCTAGATTTCATTGATGTGGTTGATATGCAAAATATTTTGAGCATAAATTGATGGCATTTCCTATTTTGACTAAGGTGAAAAGATTATTTTTCATTATCTATTTGGATAGAAATTTAATATGATGAAATTATTCATGTATATAAATTGGTTATGATATCACTCTTCTTGTGAGTACCATTTCTCATAAAATATTTCATCAGTAATCTTTTTTCTCAAAAACTTATTCATGGAGAACAAGAAGGGTAAAGGGCGTCAAAAAATGCCGACGAAAAAGATTGAAAAGCAAGCTAATCTATATTCTAGCTTTTCAAAGCGTTGGTCGGGTTTATACAAAAAGGCTAGCAAACTTGTTACAGAATGCGACGTTGATATCGGAATGATAATCTTTTCCCCTACTGGTAAGCCTTTCTCATTTTTTCATCCTACAGTTGATGCAGTCATTTCTCGTTTTCAGAATCCTGATATGCAATTAAGTGAAAGTACTCAACTTATTGTGGCTCATGCCCGAGATAGAGTGAAACGACTCAATAGCAAGCTTGAAGAACCTGAGTATGATGAACTGATGGAAACTATTGAGGAGCTCAACGCAGAGGTACTGACCCAACTTGAAGGTTGGTTGAATATCGTTTGAATCAATTGGAAAATGAATCTTTTGGGATATGAAGTTCAAAACAAAATTCAAAATCATAGTTGAAGCATCCTAAGTTATTACTAATAGCTATATCGTTGAAAACTCTAGAAAGTTCAAATTTATATTATTGAGATGTTGATGTTTTGTTTTTCTACTATATGATTACCGTAATAATATTTGATACTGTTTCTGAAATTAATATCTCATACGTATATTCGCTGGCTAGGAGGTATCATATACATGTAGATCTATAATTTAAACTTTAATTTTGGGTTTAAGTTTTGAAATTTTATTGCAGTCCATTTGCTGTAAAACATATTACTATTACCTTTTCCCCAGGGTTCACTCGAATCCCCTTTAATGGAAAATTACACTATTTATATATGGTTAAAATTATTTTTTATGCAGTATATATAGTAGATGTTGAACTCCCTAATTTGACTCGTTCGCGTGTTTCCTTCTTTATATTTTGAACCTTCGTATTGAAAATCGGCTCCGCCACAGTTAAGTTCTGAGATTTATCATGCAGCCAATCAGCAAGTTCGGCTAAGTGAACAGTAGAACAATATTAATTTACTTAGTGTAATTCCGCAAGCGGAGTCTAGAGATCAACGCTGGCCTATTCCAAATTCCATCTCTACCACAACCTACATTGCCACAATTGTCCAAAATCACAAACTATTCCTACTCTCTTGCCACCTTCATCGAACTAATTAATTTGAATGGCGGCTCCAGAATTTTCATAAAAGGGAGTTCATCATTTACTATACATTTAAATAAATATTTGACCTTATTATAGACAATATGAGATTTAATTTGCTAACGAAGAGGTTCACCACCTAATGTCCTATGTTACATCACTATTTATAAAATATATGTTTGTTGTAACTTTTTTACATGACCATAGTTGTTCTTAGACAACTTTATGGATTTATTAAATATTGGTGTGAAGTTTAATTTGAAGATACCAATTAATTTGTACCTCAAAATTGTGATTATTACGTTTGGAATGTTTTGTATCCTTAAGCTAGTGTATCATGCAGCTAAGCAGAAAGAACAAGAATTTAAAGAAAGTTCTAATGAGTGAACAATAGAACAACAAAAACAACTATAACACATACACCCAGTGTAATTCTACGAGCAAGGTTTTGAGAGGGACGTTTTGTATTGTTCTGTGGGTTTGTTACAAATAATGATACTATTGTTTACTTTGAGTGAATAATAGCAGCATATAATATTTGAATATATAATAAATAAATAATCCTAAATGATTAAATATAGAACAACAAATTAAAAGGCAATGACAAAAACATACATAAAACTTTAAACTGCTAGTAATAAATCTCGAAAATCCTACAACCTAAATAAATTCTTGAACATAATTAGCAAAATCTAAACATTTTATTGATAACTAAAACTAAAAATAATAAATAAATCTCATTTTGAGTTAAATAATTCATCTTTGTTTTCTTTTGAGTAGAATCTGCTAAATCTCCCATTTTTTGTCTTCCTTGTCCTTTAACTTTCAAAGATCACATGTCAGCTTCGTATTTTTCTTGTGCACTCTTTTGTTGCACATTAAAATTTCCAAGGTCGTTTTCTTGCTTGCGTATTTCTACTCTTGTAACTACCAACTTTTCTACGGTCCTGTAAGGTTTTTTGCTTTGTGAGGATGACATTCTCGCGTATAGTACAATATCAAACTCGCTTCGATCAACCACTGTTGGATGGAGAAGTAACAAAGTTAATGAAAATCTAAACCAAAATATCAAATCGAAGATAGTAAATTAACGTAGATGTAAAAGCGAGGAATTAATGAACAAATTAGAAGAGTAATTTCTACATTGTCTAAGTGAACAGTAGAACAATAAGAATTCCGCAAGCAGGATTTAAACAAGATGGTGTGTATGCGACCTTACCCCCTACCTTGAGAAGATAGGCCGTTTCTTCTTCTTGCACTTTAAAATCTTCTTATGTGATTTGTTGATTGTTGAGGCTCAAGAGTAATAGTAAAGTTGAGGTTAAATCCTGTAGAGATACAGGTCATGTTTTTTTACACCTTTCTTGAGCCTGATGTTTTCCACGTAAAACTACTGTGTTCATCTTTTAATTTAGTGAACCATGTTATCTTACTTGTTCCACTGATATGCAACTATTAGAGTAAAATATTAAAATCAGTAGGGTACGCACTCTAACAAGTGGTATCAGAGAGATTGTCTTAAATAAAGCTTATCCTAAGAAAAGATCACTATGATGAATTCCGCACCTCCTACTGGTCACAGTGAAGGTCAGTCAACTACTAGACCTCCACTCTTTGATGATTCTCATTTTATCTGGTGGAAAATTAGGATGGAAATGTTCATTCAAGGGGAAGACTATTTATTATGGGATAGGATCACTGATGGTCCCACTATTCCAATGAAGATGGTTGATGGTGAACAAGTCAAAAAGGTAAGAAATGAATTTACTGCTGATGACTTAGTAGCATTAAAGAAAAATGGTAAAGCTAAGAACATCTTAGTCTGTGGACTAGGACCGGCTGAGTACAACAGAGTGTCAAATTGTACCACTGCTAAGAAAATTTGGGATGCCCTGGTCAATGCACATGAGGGTACCTCTCAAGTAAGAAAATTCAGGATTGCTCTTCTTTTTACTGAATATGAAGCCTTTAAGATGAAGGAGAATGAATCCTTGCATGAAATGATGACAAGGCTTACTGCTTTGATAAATTAGTTGACTTCCTTGGGAAAAGTCATCACTATTGAGAAACAAGTTGGGAAGGTGTTGAGGATACTACCAAAATTAAAATGGAATGTCAAAGTGACTATTATTAGAGAGGCAAAGGATCGCACGGGTATGACACTGGATGAACTAGTAGGGAATTTGAGGACTTATGAAACAGAAATTGATGGAACTAATGAACAAACAGCCCCCCGGGAAAGTCTTAGCTTTGAAGGCTTCTGACGGTGATAATGAAGTTGAACTTGACCAGGAACAAGTTGCTTTTGTAGACACCTAATTTCGTCCCTCCCCAATATAATTTTTACCCATTTTTACCTTATCCTACCTTGCACCCTCATCCATGTTATTATGTCCCCACAAAAATACAAAAAATAACACCCCCTAACAAATTTCCTAACAAATTTTTATTTTTGTTTTAATCCTATCCTAACAACCTCTCCAATTAAAAGTGGACACATCACCACCCCACCCCATACCCTACCTCTACCTCACCTACCCTAACTACCCATGCGATCCCCCCTCCTTTTTCTTGTCCACAAAGAAAGAATATATGGGTGACCCACCAAAATTCCCACATCATAACAAAATCCATGCCCATTATAAAAGAAAAATTCTAAGAGGAAAAAAGAGGAGGGTTTCATTCTTTGATCATCATATTCTCCACAATAACAACAATCACAAAATAATCTTCCTCACAACAACAACAACAACAACAACAACAACAACAACAAAAGAAAAAAAAAGGGCGCCGGTGAATAGTAACCGGTGAACAGTAGCGCAGTGAACAGTAATGGCGTGAAAAGTTACGGTGAACGGATCATTATTTGTCGAGTTGGATTGTTGGTGTTAAGGTTCGTCTCGAGGTTTTCGGGTGTGGACTCTCTTTATTCGAATAACATTGAGTTTGAAAGCTTCAAATTTAAGGTCCAATTCTTTCTTCTCCTTCATTTAATTCTTACGTGATTGTGATTGCGTGTGATTCGATACCGTGGTTTGTTTGTTGATGTGTACTGTTGGTGACATTTGGGTGTGTGATGTGCTAATCATGATTGGTGAATTTTTGTTATTCTCGATTGGTGGATTGTGTATTGAAATGGGTTAATCACGTGGTTGAGAATGAATTAAGGTGGGGATTAAAAATGGAGAAAAATGAATATTGATTAATTTTGATGTATTGATAATGTTGAACATGATAGAATTATGATACGTTGAACTTGGTAGGCAAACGTAGGCCGGGTAGGCAAATTTAGGAATAACGATTTGTTGGAGTGTTTGAATATGTGCGTGAATGGTACTTTCTACTTTATTGCATGAAAAGTTTAAATTGTACTCATTTGTCCGGGGAATTCCCCGAGGGATTTGTATTGATTTATCCGGGGAATGCCCCAAAGTAGCATGTACGCAAAGGAGGCTCATGATCAAGGCCCGGAACACGGGTGGAGTTTAGTCTAGGATTAGTTTAGAATAGAATAGGTTTTATATTTCAGCACCTCTTTTATTTTGGATTGTATAATTTGGACTGAACATTATTTTGGTTTGTTTTGAATTTTGTGTGATTTGTTTGTTTGCTTGTTTTGTGTGTTTATGTGGTTTGTACATTTGTAATGTCAAATTAGCCGATACGCTCCACCAAGCGACCGTGGTTGAACCACGGGATCGAGGGGTGCCTAACACCTTCCCCTCGGTCAACAGAATTCCTTAGCCAAAATCTCTGCTCGCGGATCAGTTTTTAGAGTCAAACCGTTTCAAAAAGGATTTTCCAAAGGTGACTTGGCACACCGGATTATGCCAAGTGGTGACTCTGAATAAGAAAAAAAATGTAAATAATCCTTTTTTTTCAAAACAATTTTTTCTTTTTTGTCACCTAAATAATAAAACCCTTTCGAACCATAAAATTAATTCTTTTGGAGTACGAAAAAGGGGTGTGACAGCTCTGGCGACTTTGCTGGGGATTTTTTTAGAATTCGAGCTTATTTTGGAGTCGTATCGGCTTTGTTTGGCATTACGAGTGTATAAGCATTATTTGTGATTTTTGTTTGTGTTATTGTTATCACTTTTGTGCGATTTCGTGCTCTTTGTTTACAGTATTTATCTTATGTGTTACCGGTTTATATCTGGCATCATGAGTCTATCCCCAGGCCTTCTTTCTGCAACAAGTCCGTAGTACACGTGTTGTACACGACCTCTAGTTGAGTCACCCTTATTTTAGGGGGGAGCCGTCGGTGTTATGGAGTAGGTGGAAAGGTTTCATAGCCACTATCGACCATACGCTCCCCCGAATAGCCTTGTTAGTGAACCCCAACGTAGGTTAGCCTTTAGGTCATGCTTATGTGCATCATATGGAGACCTAGCGGGGCCCACTTGGTCCTTTGTAGGAGACTCACCTCTAACACATCCCTACGTGCTAAATGTTGTATCTTTGAGGGTAATGGGGTCATTTGACGGACTGATTTGGTGAAAACATGTGTTAGAAGTAAGGTGCGTAGGCAAGAACTGTTGAAAAAATAGAGAAAAAAAGTGAAGTGAGTCGAAAAGAAGAAAAAAAGAGGGTGTCGTAGCTTTTAGTGTTCTTTATGGCTTTTGTTCTTCACAATCTGAAAAAAAAAATATTTTTACCTTTTGCACTCATTTCTCAAAAACGAAAATACGAAAAGATTTTTTCTTCGTAGTTGTTGGTGTCATTTTTAGCTGAAGTGTCTAATTAAAAAAAAAACCAAAAAGATTTTATTCGTTTGTCTTTGGTTGTGTCTCTTAAGTTAGGGTCAATATGTTAGTTAATCGTTAATTGTCCAATCTGGATGAACTACGCGTACCTGATTCCCGTCCCTTGGGGCGGGATACGTAGGCAACCCTCGGTGGGTCCGGTAATTTTAATTTTCATTTTTTGGCCTTTGTCTTAGTCTTTGCCTGGGTTTTCCTTCTCGTAATCTAGTGTTGTCAATTAATTCTTGCCAAGTAGGCTGATTTCATTTGGTGGTACTGTTCGGTGAATTTGAGTTATAGTTCGGTCTGTCCCTCTATGTCACACGATATCTTTTCTAAGATAAAATCCCAAGGGTCGGGAATTCCTTGTCTTGTTTTGAATTTTTGAGTTGTAAGTTTGGCTTGTCATTACAGGATGAAGCCTATAGGGTCTAGAGTCTTGATGGTTTCCAAAGTGCCCAAAAAGTTAATAAAGTGGTGGAGCACGTTCAACTACGCTGACCAGCAAGAGCTATTTAAGATATTAGGTGATCTTACGGAACTTCTGCATTCCCACCCTGTCCAGACCTAATAGATGTTGTGCTGACCTTTTGGGATCCTAGTAATTTGGTGTTTAGGTTCGGAAAGTATGAAATGACGCCTACGTTGGCAGAATTATCTGGTCTGCTTCATTTGCCTTATATTGACAAAAGTATGTTCCGAACTCGGAATCACTCGAGCAATAGGTTTCTACAAGGGTGTGGTTTGAAGAGTAATAACAGACATTTGGGTTGTCTGAATCAATCATGGATTTCTTTAGACTTTCTATTCGCTAGATTTGGGTCCTCGGAAGGTTTTGATTGCTTTTGTGATGAATTTCATATGACTAAGGAGAAGTGGGAGAGAAAGCGTCTTGAAGTCTTCACCCTTGCTTTGTTAGGTATTTTAGTGTTTCCACTAGAAGAAAGACGTATTAATACCCATTGCAATCTGTGGTGATGACTCTATTTCATAAGGATCAAAATGACAAGGGCATTATTCAAAAGGGGAAAGTCGTTGACCAAAAGGGCAGGTTCACTCTCATACCCATAATGTTAACAGAAATATATAAGGCTTTAACCGAAGTGAAGGAGGGGATAAGATTTTTTTAGGGCAGTAACCTGATATTGGAGTTATGGATAATGGATCATATGCATGACCCTTCTTTAGTTAGACTAGACATGGTTGATCGTTGTATTCCCAATCGAGTGAAAGCCATGGACTTCAGGTTGCGTTTGGATAAATTCTCGCTACCCGTGGGAGTCGGCGCTTGGATTGAATTTCTTGAGTCAAGAACCGGGGATAACATTTTGTGGACTTATCTGTGGCTTCGACCAAAGATATTTTTGTTGGGTTGTCAGACGCAGCTCCTTTTAGTTATGTTAGGGCTCAATTGCACTAGACCATACAGTCCTTCTAGGGTAATGCACCAGTTGGGTAGGCTGCAGGACGTGCCACCAGCAGTGGATCTTCTGAAGGATGTTGAGTACTTCAAGGACCAAGCCTTAGGTGAGAGAAAGTACGAGCAGTTTTGGAAGCATGCAACAAAGCTAGGTGTGGACACACTCAAAGAAAGTTTGGATAATCCAGGGTACACTCAGGGATATGGGGTCTGGCTTTAATCTATCCCTCGGGGTATCAGTCAACCCTTACCAGCACAGCTTAGAGGGAGAATACAGGAAGAATGCATAGTTGACGACCATCAGGATAAAAGTGCGGGGTCCAAAGTGGAGACACTGAGAGTTCAGTTAGCAGATTTGTTCAAGATTGTAGAAAGGTGTCAGAACAATCTTTCTAATTGCACTCCTCATGAGGCAGGAAAATGGGCCCGAAGCTTCCTCCCCAATATCAGGGTGTCTTTGCAGGACATGCTGCAAAGTTTGAATGAGAGAAAGAGAACTTCATAGGCAGGTCCATCTCAGCCAGGGTCATCACGCAGAGCACCAGTCTGAAAGAGCATTTCTTATCTTTATTCAATTTGAGTCTTTTATGTTTCTGTCATTGTAGGGTGACGTCAGTTTTAAGTCGGAGTTAAGTTGTTTTTGGTATTAGGGTCTTTATCAGTAATTTCACGTATGTCGTCTTAGGGGTCTAGAATATTATTTTGTATTTGTTGTTTAGTTTTTAAAGCGGTCCTAAAATCGTTGCATGTTTTGATTCTTTCTTTCATCAAAATGTTATTAGGTTACACCTTTCTTTTGTTTGTTTGTTTTCATTTTCGCGAAAAAAAAAACTTCATTTATGCATATGCTGCCCGAACTACGCAAGATCTGATTCATGTACAACATGATACGTAGGCAACCTACTTTGGGGTTTGATCTACGCATTTTGTTTCGTTTGTTATTCATTATTTTTCCTCTTTTAAATAAAAGAAAAAGACATACAGAATGATAAAACAAAAGTAGATAGTGAAAAAAAATAATGAGGCGAGAAAGGGAAAGAACAGAGACTGAAAAAAAAGGGAAAAGGGAAATGAGGGCGAAAGAAAAGAGGTGTGTTTGGAGGAAAGAAGCAAATAAGCGTAGATAAAAATTGGGATGATGTTAAAATGACCTCGCTATCCTCAAAAGCTGGTAGAAATGAACATGAATTTAGGACTATTTTACCAATGTGATTCCCATGCTTGTTGTGTGACCTAATCCTAACGGATGTCGTCTTTGATGAGCATGTTCTTTCAGATAACATTGGTAGGTTCGCAGCACTCTGGATAGTCACCCATACTTCACTAGATCAAAAGAAAAGCTCGCCATGGCTAGCAGGGAGATTGAAAATTCTCTCATTGACCCGGATCAGGATCACAGGGAAGAAAGTTCAGAACACAATGATGAGGTAGTAAGGCTCAAGGAACAATTGATAGATTTGCACCGGGCATGGGCCAGCGGAATGCCTCCTCCTATGCTCCCTGAAGGTCATGGGAATATCTTTAATTGCTCACCGCTCTCTCAGGCTCAATTCTCTGCTCCTACCGAGTCACCTATTATCCTGGCGGTTCAGGTGTGCCCTTGGTAGCTCCTCAATCAAGACCCGTTTCTCAGCCGGCGCCACCGATCACACCGGTATTTGTGGCTCCACAACCACCTGAAGCTCCCACATATGTTGTGCGTCCTATAATGGGGCTTCCTCGGTATGCCAGTGAGCCAGTATTGAAGGTTCCAGATAGTCAGTATTATGCCCCGGAGCCTAATTTGATAATGAATAAACCGTATGGGTACACTCAGCTACCTGTATTTCCATTTGATACGGAGAAACCTGTCGCAACAGAGGAACAGGAAGTCATAGCACGGAAGTTGAAAAGTTTAGAAAAGGCCATGAGGAATTTGTAGGGAATCAGAGGTTATAAGAGTGTTTTCTATAAAGAACTTTGCATATTCCCAGACATCAACCTTCCCCTCGGTTTTAAAATGCCCAAGTTCGAGAAGTATGCAGGGCACGGTGATCCCATGGCACATTTGAGACGTTATTGCAACCAATTGAGGGCTGCAGGAGGAAGGGAAGAGCTGCTCATGGCTTTCTTTGGCGAGAGTTTTTCTGATCTGGCTTCAGAATGGTTTATCGATCAAGATATCGACAAGTGGAACAGCTGGGATGACTTAGCTTCTGAGTTCATGCAACATTTTCAGTATAACATTGACCTGATTTCGGACGAAAAATCCTTGGTCAACATGAAGAAGAAAAACACTGAAGGTTTTAGGGAATACGCGATAAGGTGGCGTGAACAGGCCTCCAGGGTAAAGCCTCCAATGAAAGAAAGTAAGTTGGTAGAGGTTTTCATTCAGGCACAGGATGAGACCTATTTTTAACATTTACTTCCGGCAATGGGAAAGTCTTTTATTGAAGTCCTCAAAATGGGGGAGATGATAGAGGACGGAATCAAGACCGGCCGAATAGTGAGTTTTGCTGCATTAAAATCCATCACACAAGCGATTCAAGGTGGATCTGGCGCATTCGAAGGTAAAAAGAAGAAAGAGGACGTGGCGAAGGTCGTAGCTGGCACCCATTCCTATCCCAAAAAGACCACCTCGCCCCTATCCCCAATCCCAAGCCCAAGTCTACGCCCAAGCTCCATATATTCCTCCCCACCATTACTACCCTCTACAAAATCCTTTATATTCCATTCCACCACCCTCATACCCAGTATATAGCGCACAACCATATGCCCAAACCCCTTCTTACCCGCAATGGCTAATGCAAGCTACAGAAAATTGCCCATCCGCTCTACCGAATTTCCAAAACCCCTCCAGAACCGGTTTTCAACCTAGGCCCGAGTATAAGAAAGAGAAGGCGGTCAAAAATCAATTCACACCTCTTAGGGAGTCATATGCTAGCTTGTTTGATAGGTTGAGAAAGTTGAAGGTCTTAAACCCAATTCAAGGAAGACTTTTGAATCCACCGCCGAGGAATCTCGATTATTTTTTAAGGTGTGCGTACTATTCTGACATACCAGGCCATGATATCGAGAAATGCTGGCATTTAAAGAGAGTTGTCCAAGATTTAATTGACATAAATATGATGCTGGTCCAGGCCCCGGAGGGTCCAAACATTAACCAGAATCCGCTGCCAACCCCTGCTGAAACCAATATGTTAGAATTGATATATGATTGGAAAGAGTCTTCAAGGTGTTATAAGCCTATTGTCAAGATACAGACCATTGAGGAGAAATTGGTGAATGTAGCAGAGTCTTTGAAAGCAATGTCATTGAGCCAGGAAGGAATGAGAGAAGATAAAGCCCAAGAAAGCACAAAGAAACCCCTGATCACAGTACAAGGTGCCAGAAGGTATGTTGATTTAAGCAGGATAAACCTAAGTTGACAGTGGTAGGAGCTCTGAGTCAGCCCATCTTGACGGTGAAAGGTGCACTGGCAGTGCTTATTGTCCTCAAACCGGTGACCCAACCCTCGATAGTTGATACAAAAAGGGTTCCCTGGAATTATGGGCGGACTGTGATGACCTATCATGGGAAGGAAGTAGTGGAAGATATAGATGAGGTAGGGGGTGTGACTCGGTCAAGGAGATGCTTCATGCCTGAAAGCTTAAGAAAGTCCAAGCCAATGGTGAGTGGACCGTCATCTATCAAAAAACCTATCACCGAAGAAGAAGCCAAAGAATTTTTGAAAAAGATGAAATTGCCGGAGTATTCAATAATAGACCAGTTGAAGAAAACCCCTGCTCAAATTTCCTTCTTATCTTTGTTGTTGCACTCCAAGGAGCATCGTGATATTTTAGTGAAGGTATTAAATGAAGCATATGTTCCTAGGGAGATTACAGTAAATCAGCTTGAGAAAATGGTTGGAAAAATCTTTGAGGTGAATCAGATCAGCTTTTCTGACGATGAATTGCCTACAGGGCATAACCGGGGCCTTTACATTACAGTGAAGTGCGAAGAGTTCTACATCACTCATGTAATGATTGACGGAGGTTCAAGTGCAAATATCTGCCCTATTTCTACTTTGCACAAGTTGAATATTGGTTCTGAGAGGATCAAGCCCAACAATGTATGTGTCAGGGCTTTCGATGGTGCAAAATCAAACTTCATTGGCGAAATAGAACTAGTGTTGACCATAAGGCCTGTTGAGTTCGACATAGAGTTTCAAGTATTGAATATAGACTCCTCTTACAATCTGTTGTTGGGAAGGCCGTGGATCCATAAGGCTTAGGCGATTGTATCTACACTGCACCAAATGATTAAGTTTGAGCATGATAGGTAAGAAGTGGTTATTCACGGTGAAGGAGATTTGTCCGCCGGCGAAGAGTCTCCCTTGTCTCTTATTGAAGCAAATAATGTAGAGGAGACATTTGTCTATAGAATTTTTGATACAGTGCTAGTGAATCGTATCCTTGAATGACAGGTTATACCGGGACCGCAATTGTCTTCCGCTTCTATCATGATGGTGAGTGAACATTGGAAATATGGATTTGAGCCAGGAAAGGGTTTGGGAACGTCTCTGCATGGTATAGTTCGTCCCATATGTTCGAGTGATAATGTGGGCACATTTGGTCTGGGATTTAAGCCTACGGCTGAAGATCTGAAGAAAGCCAAGGGAAGGAAAAAGGAAACATGTTCACTCCCTCGCCCAATGCCACTACTCAGTGAATCATTTGTTAAGAGCGGTGTCACGAAGCATGTGGAATTTGTAGTTGAATTGGTTGATGACTGCCAGAACCTTTTTATTGAAGTTGAAATGGTCGAAGCTGGAGAAGGTACCAGTAAGGAAGACGTGCAATTCATAAGTCCAGCTATCCTTCTCAATAATTAGGAAGTCACTCCTCTCCCCGTCAGGAGGGAGTTTTGGTAGTTTATTTTGTTTTTCTTTTTGTTTATTCGAGTTATTTCAGGGTTGTAATTTGGATTTTAGTTTCTTTATGTTATGTTGGCATCTATTTTTAAACCCTTCTATCTTTTTATTTAATGAAATGCAATTTCCCTTTTGATTTGTGTCTAATATATATTTTTTTTCTTTTTTTTATATACATTTCTGTTTATGTTGATTCTAATGACATGACATGCATGCAAAATTTTCAACCTGATCTTAAAATCCAAACTAATCAAGATGTAATGAAGCAGGATGGGGAATATGATGAAGAAGAAGCACTAGAAGAAATAAGCAAAGAGTTGGAACAGTTCGAAGACAAACCGAATCCTAATTTGAATGAGACTGAGCCAATAAATCTTGGGGAGCAAGAAGATGTTAGGGAAACTAAAATCAGTGTACATGCTTTGCCACAGCTAAAAGATGGAATGATTCAAGCATTAATTGATTATAAGGATGTTTTTGCATGGTCTTAT
The DNA here is from genome assembly GCA_030864215.1 of Capsicum pubescens. Taxonomy (NCBI): domain Eukaryota; kingdom Viridiplantae; phylum Streptophyta; class Magnoliopsida; order Solanales; family Solanaceae; genus Capsicum; species Capsicum pubescens. The sequence goes on from CM061549.1 coordinate 295,924,330, forward strand.
GATGATATGCCTGGTTTAAGCACTGAATTAGTGGCTCACAAATTGCCAACTGATCTCGCATTCCCTCCTATCAAAAAAAAGTTGAGGAAGTTTAAAACTGCTGTAAGTATTAAAATCAAAGAGGAAATCATGAAATAACTTGAAGCCAAAGTAATTCGAGTGACTCGTTATCCCATGTGGTTATCCAATATTGTTCCCGTACCAAAGAAAGATGGCAAAATTTGAGTCTGTGTTGATTACCGTGATTTGAACAGAGCAAGTCCGAAAGATAATTTTCCACTTCCCAACATCCATATTTTGTTAGACAACTGTGCTAAACACGAGGTTACCTCTTTTGTGGATTGCTATGCCGGATATCACCAAATCATTATGGATGATAAAGACGCGGAGAAGATGTCTTTTATCACACCATGGGGGACCTATTGTTATCGAGTGATGCCGTTCAGTTTGAAGAATGCGAGAGAAACATACATGAGAGCCATGACCACTATGTTTCATGATATGATGCATAAGGAGATTGAGATATACGTGGATGATGTGATTATTAAGTCAAAAAGTCGGGCCGACCATGTTAAAGATTTAAGAAAGTTCTTTGAAAGGCTTCGCAGGTATAATCTCAAACTCAACCCGGCAAAATGTGTATTTGGAGTTCCGTCTAGAAAGCTGTTGGGGTTTGTGGTCAGCCGTCGGGGGATTAAATTGGATCCCTCGAAAATCAAAGCCATTCAGGATTTGCCCCCGCCCAAGAATAGGACGGAGGTGATGAGTTTTCTTGGTAGACTGAACTAAATTAGTAGGTTATTGCTCAACTCAGAACCACTTGTGAGACCATATTAAAGTTGCTGAAAATGAGTGTTGCGATAAAATGGACTGAAGAATGTCAGGAAGCGTTCGACCGAATCAAATGATATTTGTAAAATCCGCCTGTGCTGGTACCCCCGGAGCCTGGTAGGCCTTTGATCTTATATTTATTAGTCATGGACAATTCTTTCAGTTGTGTCCTGGTTCAACATGATGTCACAGGCAAAAAGGAGCAGGTTATTTATTATCTTAGCAAGAATTTCACCGCATATGAGGCCAGGTATACTCTTCTTGAAAGGACGTGTTGTGCCCTAACTTGGGTGGCACAAAAGTTGAAGCTTTATCTCTCATCCTATACTACTTATCTCATCTCCCGCATGGATCCTTTAAAGTATATCTTTCAGAAGCCTATGCCGACAGGTCGATTGGCAAAGTGGCAAATATTTCTTACCGAGTTCGACATTGTATATGTGAATCGAACCTCCATGAAAGCCCAAGCCTTGGCAGATCATCTTGCTGAGAATCCCATCGATGAAGAGTACGAGCCATTAAAGATATATTTTCCTGACGAAGAAGTGTCGTGTGTCGATGAAGTCATTATAGATGCTGATCTAAGTTGGAAGTTGTTCTTCGATGGAGCAGTCAATATGAAAGGAGTCAAAATAGGTGCGGTTCGTATCTCTGAATCGGGACAACATTTCCCGGTAACAGCACAACTTCGATTCTACTGTACTAACAATATGGCAGAGTATGAAGCCTGCATTCTTGGTTTGAGGTTAGCTATTGATATGGGAGTCCAGGACTTATTGGTGTTGGGGGATTCGAATTCGCTCGTCCATCAAATTCAAGGTGATTGGGAGACGCGAGATTTGAAGCTCATCCCATATCGACAATGCTTGCAAGAGCTATGCCAATGGTTTGTGTTAGTAAAATTTAGGCATATTCCAAGGATTCATAATGAAATTGCTGATGCTTTAGCCACTCTGTCTTCAATGCTCCAACATCCTGATAAAGCCTACATCGATCCAGTGCATATACAGAGTTGTGATCAGCATGCTTACTGTAATGAGGTTGAAGAAGAGCTCGATGGAGAACCCTGGTTCTTGGACATCAAGCGATACATTCAGTCAGGAGAATACCCAGCATATGCCACCAACGATCAAAAGAGGACTATTAGGCATTTGGCTAGTGGATTTTTCTTAAATGGGGGAATCTTATATAAGAGAACCCCAGATCTGGGACTTTTGAGGTGTGTAGATGCAAGAGAAACCTCGGCAATCATGGTTGAAATACACTCTGGAGTATGCGGGTTGCATATGAACGGTCATGTCTTGTCAAAGAAGATTCTTCGAGCAGGTTATTACTGGCTTACTATGGAGAGGGATTCTATTCAATTTATTCGAAAGTGTCATCAATGTCAGGTACACGGTGATCTGATACGTTCTCCTACTATTGAGTTGCATGCATTAGACACTCCATGGCCGTTCGTGGCTTGGGGAATAGATGTGATTGGACCGATTGAACTGAAGGCATCAAATGGACATAGATTCATTTTGGTAGCCATTGACTACTTCACAAAGTGGGTAGAAGCAGTAACTTTCAAGTCAGTGACAAAGAAGGTTGTGGTAGATTTTGTTCATGCCAACATCATTTGTAGGTTTGGAATTCCTAAGATGATTATTACAGACAGTGTTGCCAATCTCAATAGTCATTTGATGCAAGAAGTGTGTCAACAGTTTAAGATCACACATCAAAATTCTACTCCATATCGCCCAAAGGCCAATGGTGTTGTAGAAACCGCCAATAATAATATAAAAAAGATACTGCGAAAAATGGTACAAGGGTCTAAACAGTGGCATGAAAAGTTGTCGTTTGCATTGCTAGGTTATCGCACCACTGTTCGCACTTCAACAGGGGCAACTCCATATTTATTGGTGTATGGGACAGAAGCAGTCATCCCTGCAGAAGTTGAAATTCCCTCTCTTCCAGTCATTGTAGAAGAAGAGATTGATGATGACGAATGGGTCAAAACCCGACTGGAACATTTGAGTTTAATTAAGGAAAAAAGGCTAACGACTGTGTGTCATGGCCAGTTGTATCAGAGGAGGATGGATCGAGCGTATAATAAAAAGGTTCATCCCAGGAATTTTGAAGTTGGTCAGTTGGTATTGAGATGTATCCTTCCTCACCAGGTTGAAGCGAAAGGCAAGTTCTCCCCTAACTGGCAAGGTCCCTTCGTTGTGAAGAAAGTGTTTCCCAATGGAGCCTTATATTTGACAGATATTGAAGGCAAAATGGCAGAAATGGCTATCAATGCTGATGCGGTCAAAAGATATTATGTATGATATTTGATCCTTTGTTGATTTTATTGCATGTTTAGTACTTGCATTTTTTAAGATTGATATGATGAAGGAATTTTATTTTTCTATCCAAACATTGTGTCATCCTTTGCTTACCCGTTTGATCTTCATTTTATTTTTTCTTTCATATCCCTCTTTTGGAATCAAAATAGAGTCAAAGATAAATGTCAAGAAAATAGGAATAAAAGAAAGAGTTCGAAAATAAAAGAAAAAAAAATCAAATCAAAACAAAGAACAAGCTGACGGAACTACGTGCGACCTGATTCTCCTCTCTTGGGAGTGAGATACGTAGGCTGACCTATTCAGGTCTTGGTCTAACTAAATAAAGATTTTAGAGTCACCCAGTCAACAAAAACTAGGGCATGAGTTAATGTGTTATTTGAGTCGATTCCAAAAGTTGTAAGTCCCACCCCCACTTCAAGTGTCGTTTGAGCCTCTTGCCATCCTTTTCTAACCTTATCCGAAAGCCAAGTTACAACCAAAGAATGTCCTTCAGATCAATTTTTGATAATGTTAAGGCTAAGCATGCAATGGATATGATGATACATTGTGAGGTACCACTTGTCTCCCTCAGCATAAGAAATCAGGAAAGAAATACAAAATGAGAGGTTCTTATTGGTGAAACCCCTGTGGGCATCATAAGGCGATGGTGAGTTGAGAGAAATAAAAATGAGAGATTCTTATTGGTGAAAACCCTCGCAGACACCATAAGGCGATGGTGAGTGGAGAGAAATAAAAATAAGAGAGTCTTATTGGTGAAGACCCTCACGGGCACCGTAAGGCGATGGCGAGTTCAAGAGAAAAGTGAAAAGTGAAAAAAAAAGATTTGTTGGCGAAAGTCTTTTAAGATGTCATCAATTGAATGTGATGTATGAGTCCAATGAATTTGAAGAAGCGGCTCAGCAGCAAAGGCACGAACTCAACAACAAATGGGAAGTTTGGATAGGAAGATCAGGCAGCTTAATCCAAAATGCATGTCATACTCATTGGAGTTGGTTGCCGTATTCAGATAAGTTTTCTTTTTGAATAAGGGACATTGCCCTTTTCTTTCATTTACATATTCATGTTTTTTGTCTTTTTATGTCATTTATCAAAATAAAAGTCACCATCATTTCTTTACATTTTAAGTCAAGTCTGTGTCAAAACAAGCGAGAAAGGATTTAAAAATTTAATACCAGTCTTTCCAATTATATGAGGAAAATCCAAGGACCAGCACATGAAATAAATATGATCGTAATTCAACACGAAGCAAAGGAAGACTATCAACCGATAGGCTGTTGGATTCATGGAAGCATTCAGATTTGGAAAAGGGTGCACCTCAGAGGCATGGTAAAATGGAAACCCATTGTTCGAGTCATAAATCATTTCCCTCAATCTAGATCTGGGTAAATGATACGACAAGAAAGGGAAAGTGTCAACGATTTGGAACAAAGATAAAAGGAACGGGTGCTGGGGCAGATACCTGAGAAGCCAAGTGCTGCAAGTCACCACTAAGTTTTTAACTGACAAATTTTCTTTGTTAAAACAGGGGCAAATTTACTTCACTTAATTAAGCTACCATTGGAAAAACACATCCATGAGGATTTTACTTTCTGTTCTGGACCCTCCTGAAGAATGGGAATTTACTTTCAGTTCAGGACCCTCCTGAAAAATGGGACTTTACCTTCTATTCAGGACCCACCTGAAAAATGGGATTTTACTTTCTGTTCAGGACCCTTATGAAGAATGGGAATTTACTTTCTGTTCAGGACCCTCCTGAAGAATGTGAATTTACTTTCAGTTCAGGACCCTTCTGAAAAATGGAATTTTACCTTCAGTTCAGGACCCTCCTAAAAAATGGGATTTTACTTTCTGTTCAGGACCTTTCTGAAGAATGGGAATTTACTTTCAGTTCAGGACCCTCTTGAAAAATGGGATTTTACTTTATGTTCAGGACCCTCCTGAAAAATGGGAATTTACTTTCAGTTCAGGACCCTCTTGAAAAATAGGATTTCACTTTCTGTTCAGGACCCTCCTGAAGAATGGGAATTTACTTTCAGTTCAGGACCCTCCTGAAAAATGGGACTTTACCTTCTGTTCAGGACCCTCCTGAAAAATGGGATTTTTCTTTCTGTTCAGGACCCTCCTGAAGAATGGGATTTTACTTTCTGTTCAGGACCCTCGTGAAGAATGGGAATTTACTTTCTGTTCAGGACCCTCCTGAAAAATGGAATTTTACCTTCAGTTCAGGACCCTCCTGAAAAATGGGATTTTACTTTATGTTCAGGACCCTTCTGAAGAATGGGAATTTACTTCCAGTTCAGGACCCTCTTGAAAAATAGGATTTTACTTTATGTTCAGGACCCTCCTGAAAAATAGGATTTTACTTTCTGTTCAGGACCCTCCTGAAAAATGGGATTTTACTTTATGTTCGGACCCTCCTAAAAAATGGGATTTTACTTTCTGTTCAGGACTCTCCTTAAAATGGGATTTTACTCTCTGTTCAGGACCCTCCTGAAAAATGGGATTTTACTTTATGTTCAGGACCCTCCTGAAAAATAGGATTTTACTTTATGTTCAGGACTCTCCTGAAAAATGAGATTTTACTTTATGTTCAGGACCCTCCTGAAAAATGAGATTTTACTTTCTGTTCAGGACCCTCCTGAAAAATGGGATTTTACTTTATGTTCAGGACCCTCCTGAAAAATGGGAGTTTACTTTATGTTCAGGACCCACCTTTAAAAATGGGATTTTACTTTCTGTTCAGAACCCTCCTGAAAAATAGGACTTTACTTTATGTTTAGGACCCTCCTGAAAAATGGGAGTTACTTTCTAATCAGGACCCTCCTGAAAAATGATATTTTACTTTCTGTTCAGGATCCTTTTGAAAAATGAGATTTTACTTTCTGTTCGGGTTCCTCCTAAAAAATGGGACCACACTTTCAAAAATGAAATACGGCCTTATGATAATCCTTGTGTGGGAAATTCGAGCAATATTTGTAAGGAGACACACTTCCTTATTTGGTAAATCCAGCAACATTTCTGAGGAAACACACTTTCTTGTTTGGTAATTCAAACGGTATTTGTAAGGAGATGCACTTCCTTGTTTGATAATTCAAGCAACATTTGTAAGGAGATGCACTTCCTTGTTTGGTAATTCGATTGGCACTCGTAAGGAGACGTACTTCCTTGTTCGGGTAATTCCAGCAAACATTTGTAAGGAGATGCACTTCCTTGTTTGACAATTCAAGCAATATTTGTAAGGAGACACACTTTCTTGTTTTGGTAATTCAAGCAACATTTGTAAGGAGACGCACTTCCTTGTTGGATAATTCAAGTGACATTTGTAAGGAGATGCACTTCCTTGTTTGGGTAATTCAAACGACATTTGATAAGGAGACGCACTTCCTTGTTTGGGGTGATTCAAGAAACATTTGTAAGGAGACACACTTCCTGGTTTGGGCAATTCAAGAAACATTTGTAAGGATACTCACTTCCTTGTTTGAGTAATTCAAGAGGCATTGGTAAGGAAATGCACTTCCTTATTTTGATAATTCAAGCAGCATTGGTGATGCACTTTCTAACTTAAGTCTTGATTCCTAGAAGAAGCACTTTCTAGTCGAGTTATTGCACTTAATCCTTAGGAGACACACTTCCTTGCTAGTTTTCATTTTTCAGGTGACACACTTTTAACTTAAACTTGTATCTCTAGAAGACGCACTTTCTAGTTAGAATCCCTCACTTTAATTCTTAGGAGATACACTTCCTAGTCTTGGTTATTTAATTTTACTCTTAAGAGATGCATTTCTTAGTCAGAGTCTTGATTCATCATTGCAACATGCAAGTAGGTATGATTTGACTTTTCCAAAAGTCTTCTGATGATAAACTGGGGAAAAAATTCAATTTCTGTTTTAAAACTTTACGTTTTTGGCAAATAAACGGAATTTCTCTTTATAATAATCTTTGTTTGGGATAATTTTTCTTTTAGTTTTGATGTGATTTCAGGAGTTCGCCTGAAGAACAGGGTGAATAAATGGAAAATCAAACAACAAAGTGAATAAATGAAAAGTCAAGCAACAAGGTGAAGAAGTTGAAAATAAAGCAACGAGGTGAAAAGTTGAAAGTTAACAGATTGAAAAATAGCAAGTCAGGAGCCCGCCTGAAGAATAGGGTGAGGAAATTGCAAGTCAGGAGCCCGCCTGAAGAACAGGGTGATGAAATGTCAAGTCAACAGCCCACCCGAAGCACAGGGTGAATAAATGGAGAGTTAAGCAATGAGGTGAAACAATTGAAAGCCAAACAACAAGTTGAGGAAATTGCAAGTCAGGAGCCCGCCTGAAGAATAGGGTGATGAAACTCAAGTCAAAAGTCCAGAAGAAGCTGCATAGCTAGGATTTTGCAATTTCGTTTATGTTTTTAACTTCTAATTTTCATTTTTGATGTAATGACAGAGCCGCGTACCGGAGCCTCGATGGAACCTCACTCGACTCTCCAACTCGGTTGCCATTCTTCCTTCTGTTTCTTTCTTTGAATAACGATCGGGACAAAATTCTGTCTTGTTGTCTACTTCTTTGTCTGAAAACACTATGTGTTTACATTCAAAGGGGACGTGATGTAGACACCTAATTTCGTCCCTCCCCAATATTATTTTTACCCATTTTTACCTTATCCTACCGTGCACCCTCATTCATGTTATTATGTCCCCAAAAAAATACAAAAAATAACACCCCTAACAAATTTCCTAACAAATTTTTATTTTTGTTTTAATCCTATCCTAACAACCTCTCCAATTAAAAGCGGATACATCACCACACCACCCCATACCCTACCTCTACCTCACCTACCCTAACTACCCATGTGATCCCCCCCTCCTTTTTCTTGTCCACAAAGAAAGAATATATGGGGGACCCACCAAAATTCCCACATCATAACAAAATCCATGCCCATTATAAAAGAAAAATTCTAAGAGGAAAAAAAATGGGGGGTTTCATTCTTTGATCATCATCTTCTCCACAATAACAACAATCACAAAATAATCTTTCTCACAAGAACAACAACAACAAAAAAAAAAAAGGACGCCGGTGAACAGTACCGGTGAACGGGTCATTATTTGTCGAGTTGGATTGTTGGTGTTAAGGTTCGGCTCGAGGTTTTCGAGTGCGGACTCTCTTTATTCGAATAACATTGAGTTTGAAAGCTTCAAATTTAAGGTCCAATTCTTTCTTCTCTTTCATTTAATTCTTACGTGATTGTGATTGTGTGTGATTCGATACCGTGGTTTGTTTGTTGATGTGAACTGTTGGTGACATTTGGGTGTGTGATGTGCTAAGCATGATTGGTGAATTTTTGTTATTCTCGATTGGTGGATTGTGTATTGAAATGGGTTAATCATGTGGTTGAGAATGAATTAAGGTGGGGATTAAAAATGGAGGAAAATGAATATTGATTAATTTTGATGTATTGATAATGTTGAACATGATAGAATTGTGATACGTTGAACTTGGTAGGCAAACGTAGGCCGGGTAGGAAAATTTAGGAATAACGATTTGTTGGAGTGTTTGAATATGTGCGTGAATGGTACTTTCTACTTTATTGCATGAAAAGTTTAAACTGTACTCATTTGGCCGGGGAATGCCCCGAAGGATTTGTATTGATTTATCCGGGGAATGCCCCGAAGTAGCATGTACGCAAAGGAGGCTCGTGATCAAGTCCTGGAACGTCGGGTGGAGTTTAGTTTAGGATTAGTTTAGAATAGAATAGGTTTTATATTTCAGCACCTCTTTTATTTTGGATTGTATAATTTGGACTGAACATTATTTTGGTTTGTTTTGAATTTTGTGTGATTTGTTTGTTTGCTTGTTTTGTGTGTTTATGTGGTTTGTACATTTGTAATGTCAAATAAGCCGATACGCTCCACCAAGAGACCGTGGTTGAACCACGGGATCGAGGGGTGCCTAACACCTTCCCCTCGGTCAACAGAATTCCTTAGCCGGAATCTCTGCTCGCGGATCAGTTTTTAGAGTCAAACCGTTTCAAAAAGGATTTTCCAAAGGTGACTTGGCACACCGGATTATGCCAAGTGGTGACTCTGAATAAGAAAAAAAATGTAAATAATCTTTTTTTTTTGAAACAAATTTTTTATTTTTGTCACCTTAATAATAAAACCCTTTCGAACCATAAAATCAATTCTTTTGGAGTACGAAAAAGGGGTGAGACAGCTTTCATAGCTAAGAACTTTAGTAAATTCTTTAAAAATAAAAAGGGAATAGGTAGCAAGAAACATTTCAATGACAATCCAAATGGATGCTACAAGTGTGGTAAGACTGATCAGATCAGTGATTGTCCTGTTTGGGAAATAGAATGGAGAAAGAAAAAAGGCTACGAAAGAATTGAAAAAAAAGCCAAAAAGAAGGAAGAATATGCTATGGTAGAAGCTAGGGGATCTTATTCAGATGATGATGAAATTGATGAAACAACATTCATGGCCTTAGGAGATTCAGATTTAGAGGAAGAAGATGATGCTTCTAAGGTAAGTATACTTGAACTTAAAAAAAAATTGCTTTTATTTTCTAAAACAAAACTTGTTTCCTTGATGAGTGCACTAATTGATGATTTTCAAGATTAACTTCTGATAGGGATGAGTTGTTCAACAGTATTGAAAGTCTTAAATTTGATCTCACTGATTTAAAAGCTTGCAAGAATACAGTTGAAGAAGAAAACTATACTCTCAAGAAACAAGTTGCACAACTTGATTCTTCAAATAATGATCATCTTAAGTCTGAAGTCCTAAAATTGACACTCACTGAAAATGAAAAAAAGGTCATGGGTAAAGAACAAGAAAGTGCTGAACTTGAATTAGTCAAGTACAAACAAGAATGTAATGATGCAACAGACATGGTGAATAAACTGAGTCAAGAAGTCTCTAAACTGAAATTTGATCTTGAAAGAGGAAATAGGTGGACAAATTCTTCAAGAATTGTTCACAAGTTATGTGAAAGAAATCACAGTGAAAAAGAAGGTTTGGGTTTCCACAAAAGTCTTGATGATCCTCAAGATTTATGCTATATCTGTGGTAATCTTGGACATCCAACTACTAAATGTCCTGTGGCTTCCAAAAGCAGATCTAGCATTCAAAACTTGACTAATAAATTTTCTCAGACCAAGAAGAAAAGAACTAATTTTGGTCAGAGAAATAGGTCACATTACATGTTGCCTGCATGAACTAGAAGAAATTTAATTCATCCATTTACTCATAAAATAAAACCCAAGCTTGTCTGGGTTCCTAAGTCTAGCCATTGATTTCTTGCAGGAAAGGTGAAAGAAAGAAAAAAGCATTGGTACCTGGACAGTACTTGCTCAAGACACATGATTGGTGATAAGAAAAAATTCCTTTCACTCTCCAAAATAAATGAAGGAGGAGTTTCTTTTGGTGGTGGAAAAAAGGGTATCATTACTGGAGTTGAAAAAATTAGCACATCTGAATCAAATGCATTAGAATATGTCTATCTTGTGGAAGGATTGAAGCACAACTTGCTCAGCATATCACAAATGTGTGATAAAAGTTGTTTTTACTTCTGCGGGAGTCAAAGTCAAGAGGATGGACACCAAAAAGATTATGCTCACTGCAAGGAGATACAGATTGTAATTGTTGATGATTATTCCAGATTTACCCGGACATTGTTTCTAGCTTCTAAAGAAGATGCATTTAAAAATGTAAAATTTTTAGAATTCTGTTCCACAAATAGTAAAGATCATAACTTCTCTGCTCCCAAAACTCCACAACAAAATGGAGTGGTAGAAAGGAAGAATAAAACCTTGGAAGATATGGCTAGAACAATGATGCTTGCAGGAAACCTTGCTAAAAACTTTTGGGCTGAAGCAATTAGTATTGCAACATATATTATAAATAAATGCATGATCAGACCTATTATAGAGAAGACTCCCTATGAATTACTAAAAGGAAGAAAGCCAAACATTTCTCATTTTAGAACTTTAGGTTGTAAATGTTTTATTCAAAATAATGGAAAGGATAAATTGGAAAAATTTGATTTTAAAAGTGATGAGGGAATCTTCTTACGTTATCCACATCATAGTAATGCTTATAGGGTTATAAACAACAAAATAAATTGTGTTGAAGAAAGTGTGCATGTAGTTTTTGATGAATCATGTACTAATACTAACCTGCAGGAAGAAAGTGACTCTTAGGAATAGGTTACACAACCTGGTTCATCAACTGGAGTTACCAAAAATTGAAGCACCTTGAGAAGGAGAATTGATTTTGGAGGCACAGTGACAGAGGGAACTGAGCCACCAACTACCCCAGCTCAGAACAACTGCAGTAATCCTAGTAGCTCACTAGGTTTGGTTCCAAAAGATTACAAGTATCAAGGATCACATCCTATTGAGAATGTTCTCACTGATCTCACTTCTGGGATCACCACAAGGTCTAGATTGAGAAGCATGTGTGCTTTCAAAGAATTTCTATCAGAAATTCAGCCAAAGAAAGTAACTGTAGCACTGCTTTATGCTGATTTGATTATATCCATGCAGGAAGAGTTAAACCAGTTTGAGAGAAGAAAAGTATAACACTTTGTTCTTCTTCCAAAAGACAGGACAACAATTGGGACTAAGTGGGTGTATGGAAATAAAGTTGATAAGCATGGAACAGTTATAAGAAACAAGGTAAGATTGGTGGTCCAAGGATACAATCAAGAAGAAGGCATAGATTTTGATGAGAATTTTTCTCCTGTAGCCAAAATTGAAACAATTAGATTACTTGTTGCTTTTGCTACCTATATGGAATTCATTTTCTATCAAATAGATGTTAAGAGTGCATTCTTAAATGGCATTCTCAAAGAGGAGGTGTATGTTAAACAACCTTCAAGATTTGAAAGTGAGGAGTTTATTGATCATGTGTATAGAGTGGACAAGGCTTTGTATGGATTGAAACAAGCTCCAAGAGCTTGGTATGAGAGATTGTCAAAGTTTCTACTAGAACATGGTCATACTAGAGGTAAAATTGACAACACTCTTTTCTTAAAAACCAATGAAAAAGATCTATTGGTTGTGCAGGTGTATTAATGAAAAACTCATGAGTTGTGAATTTGAGATGAGTATGATGGGGGAGCTGAATTACTTCCTTGGATTGAAAATTAAACAAACAACATCTGGAACCATGATCCATCAACAGAAGTATGTTCAGGAACTTCTCAAAAGATTTTTCATGGAAGAGGCAAAAAAGATCAGTACTCCAATAACCACTGCCACAAAACTTGATTTGGATGAAATAGGTCCTGATGTGGAGTAAAAGCTATATAGAGGAATGATAGGATCATTACTGTATCTCACAGCAAGAAGACCTGATATTGTGTTCAGTGTGGGATTATGTGCAAGGTTTCAAGAAAATCCTAAAGAATCTCATTTAAAATCTGTGAAGAGAATCTTTAGATATCTCAAAGAAACTAGTGATCTTGGCCTATGGTATCCAAAAGGTAGTAATTTTAACTTGGTAGGATACTCTGATGCTGACTATGCAGGATACTTGGTGGACAGAAAGAGCACCACAGGCATGGCACACTTCCTTGGATCATGTTTAATTACCTGGTCCACTAAAAATCAAAACTCAGTAGCCTTGTCTACTGCTGAGGCTAAATATGTTGTTGCAGGATCTTGTTGTGCTCAGTTGTTATGGATTAAACAACAACTCATGGATTTTGGTGTAGATGTTAGATGTGTTTCTATTTTCTGTGACAACACAAGTGCCATTAATATTGCTAAGAATCCTATTCAATATAAAAGAACTAAACATATTGATATTAGACATCACTTTCTACAAAGGATTGGACTAATGACGTATTGACCACAAACCTTCTTATCTCTTGCTTTAGAGATGTTGTATCTGTTTCTTTATTATGAGGACACATCAAACTTGTCTTCTTGAACTTTCAAGTAGGGGAGAGTCTGGTTTTGGGAATTGACATCTCGGAGTTGGAGGGACGTGCATCACGTCTTCTCTTTTTTGTCTGTAAATTGTGTTGGCGAAATGTGCATCTGTAGTGAGAGCTCAAGGTAAGAATACAAGGGCTTGTATCATCTTTGTTTATATTTCTTGATAAAGAAATTGAATGCTTTAACTGACCTTATTTGATTCTGTCAATGGTATTCATCTTAACTAGGCCAACAACAACATACCCAGTGAAGGTAGAGGTTTCGAAAGACCCACGGCTCAAGTGAAGCTTCATTCTAACCAGGACAAATAACCTAATTGACACCTCTACTTGTCTCATTTTTATATCCAGCCCCCATATTCTACGGATGTTCTGTGAGAAGCAATGTGATTCTATGCGTATTCTGGCTCAGAGTTCTTGATTATCATATACTAAGTCCAGATTTTGATTCTAGGCATTTGGTAGTTCTTTTAATTTTATTGAGGGCTTGGTAGAAAGAGTTATTCTATGCCTATGCTGGTGGGAGATAAACACGTACCCGATGAAATAGTCGAGGTGCACAAAAACTGGTCTGGACATCACTGTCGTTCAAGAGGATCAGATTAGCCAACAGACATTCTCATGTATCGTGTTCTATCATCCTCTACAATTGTGGATTTTCCTTGATTATACTGTATGATATTCATTCATTTAAAGAAGTTAAGAGATAAATATCTTATCTCAAAAAGTTCTAGTCTTGGTGGACTGAGTTATCTGGTACCTGTTGCTGGTAGGAGGTGGCAGATATCCCATGAAATTAATTGAGGTGCGCGCAAACTGATCCGGACACCGCAGTTATGAAAAAAAAAAATATCTCATCTCAAAAAGTTGAGAATGAAGTTTCTGTGTTTAGCTGGCGATCTAAACTCTTTCTCACTTAACGATGAAGCTTATCTCCCATCGTCAATTTTATTTCATATTGGGATAGTGTCTAGGATATATCGAACTGCATATGGTACTCTTGTGCTAGTTCAAATAGACTCAATTGTTAACAACTCCATTTCACAATGGCGTAGCATGTTTAGGACTAGACATTTGGAATGCATACAATAAAAAATTAGGATGGATTAATTTGATGAGAAATAAATCTTGTCTAACTCAGCCTCAAACCTCAAAAGCTAAATAGTTGTTCATATTAACGATTGTTCAAGACCATGTATATAATTAATTTTCATAATTATTTAAAATTTAGCAAATTTTAAACTCATGATTTCAACTTAAGATCCAACGGTCTTAATATAATTCTGAAATAACTGATTCCAAAACGAATTATTTTAGGCCATAAGTTTAAATTTCAAACAATATATCACTTCATACGTCTTTGGAATCTAATTTTTTTAGAATTTCTGACTCTGCCGCTTCTGTACTTACCTCAAATCAATATGTTCAACTTCCTTCGTCTTAATTTATGTTCCATCATTACAAAAAAAAATTAATTTTCAATATATTTCGTTGAAATTTAACTCGTCGGTAAAATTTACAGAACGGATAACCCACCAAATTTTCGTCGAAATTTTCTATCAAAATTAGCAATTTTTTTTTTGGATGTGTCTTAATCAGTTAGAAATTTCTTATCGACAAGTTAAATTCCGACGAGACATTTCTTGAGAATTAACGATTTTTTTGTTCGTGCATCTTACTTTCCCTTCTAGTTAGTCCGTATAAAACTTGCTATTTCTAATGGAATTATGTGACAACGGATTTTGCATAATGGAATTAAATAAGTTACCAAATTAAATTAGGACAAACAAAATCTACTCTAATATGAATTAGGAAAAAAAATCCTAACTAGACGTGGATTAAATAAATACCAAATTACTTTTGTTTCCTAATTCTACTTTGAAATGATAATCCAATAATTGAAAGAAAGAGAAAACATTGTACGCCTCTTTCCCTTTTCTCAATCCTTTCCACTTTAGGTTTTGCTTTCTATGCACACCTATAAATATAGAAAAATATATTGAATTGGTTATTCACTCACCTATTTCAAAAAAGGCATTTATATTACTACTATGTGTAAGTGAGTGAGGTCTAGGTTTTGGATCAATCTATTGTGTTGTTATGGCGAAAAATCAAATTAAAATAGAGATTGATTTGAGACGAATGGACGAGCAACTTGATAAGCATTTAGCTCGAATTTTTGGCGAAAATAATAAAAAAGGGTTTGAAGAGTGCGAAGTCACGAAGGTCGTTGAAGAATGGGAGTTGGATCCCAAGAAGCTTAAAATCAGCAAGTTTATTGCTGAAGGGGCGTACGGATCGGTTTACAAAGGTGTCTATGACGGAAAACAGGCTGCGATTAAAATACTTGATCTGAGCGATGAAAAGAGAAGGGAAACACTAACAAAGGCTTTCGCGCAAGAAGTTTCTATATGGCAAAAGCTTGATCATCCAAACGTCGCAAAGTTAATCGGAGCTTTGAAGAGATTGCCCGAAGTATCTACAAGCGGTAGATGATGGAAGTGGAATTTTGCTGCGAGAAATCATTCCTGGGAAAAACATCGAGTTGGATACTGCATAGTGGTTGAATACGTTTCTGGAGGCACACTAAGATCACATCTCTTGAGAAATAGTATTATCGGGAAAAGGTAATCATTGAACGCCATTACTAAACTAGCATTGGACGTTGCAAGAGGATTGAGTTACCTTCATTCCAAGAAAGTTGTTCACAGAGATGTAAAGACTACAAATCTAGTTCTCGACAAGGAAGGAAGGGTGAAAATAATAGACTTTGGAGTTTCTCGAGTTGAGGCTTCATCTCCTATCAACATGACTGCCGAAACTGGCACCATAGGTTACATGGCTCCGGAGGTGCTTATTGGTCTACCATATGATCATAAATGTGATGTCTACAGTTTCGGAATTTGTTTGTGGGAGATATATTCTTGTTCAATTCCGTATAGTGGACAAAGTCCTCATGCATGTTCAGCTATGTACAAGAGTCGAAGGCCTGAAATCTCTCCATTGTTATGTATGATAGATTGATTAGTTTTGGCTATTGAAGCTTTATCGATCAAAATGCAAATGGTAGAGAATATATAGATGGACCTTTAATTTGTTTCGTTACGTTACTTGTGGGATTACACTGGGCAAATATGTTATTGTAGTTGTTGTTCAGTTACCTTTAATTTGTTTCGTTACGTTACTTGTGGGATTACACTGGATAAATATGTTGTTATTTTTGTGGTTCTACTGTTCACTAAGTAGAACTTGTTTCAAATTCTTGTTCTTTCTGCTTGGCTGCATGATACACTAGTTGAAGGATACAAAACATCCCAAGCCTAATAAACAGTGTTGAGGTACAAATTATGAAGTATCTTCAAACTCCACACCAAAATCCAATAAATCCATACAAGTTCTCCGAGAACTAACATGGTCATATAAAAAAGTTACAATAAACACGTATTTATAAATAATGATCATGTAACACTAGGTGGTGAAACCCCTTCGTATGAAAATCTCATATTGTTTATAATAAGGTCAAATATTTATTTAAATATATATATAGTAAATGATAAATCCCCTTCAATGAAAATTCTGCATCCATTCTAGATGTAACACTATTGTTTGACAAGGACAATGTCATTATCAAGCACAAACTAAAGCAATTCTTGAAAGTGGCCATTTTTTACAAGTTATTTGGAACTTTTTCCTTTGTTTTGATTTTTCTCTTGAGAAAACAAGAAGTGAAAGTTGTTAAGTTAGATTGAGTTATTAATTGATGAGTATTTATAGGGAAAATTTATGTTGAAAGATTCAAAAAAATTTGGATGGAATGTGGCTACAAATTACAAAAGCATAGAATTTTGGAGTTGTTTATTCAAAGTTAATCAAAATGGACTATTAGAATGTGCTACTCACAACCCTCTTTATTGAAAGATAATAAAATCTCCTAATTAGGATTAAAAGCTACTACCAATCGATTTATAATCAACCTCTCTAACAATGAGCTAACGAAGACCAACTGGAGATTCAATCTCACAGAGTTCAATTGTCATCCCCAACCCGATGTGAGCTTGAAGCTTTCTTCGTAATTCTCAGAGCTTTTTCGCAGTATTTGTTATGGGTGTCAAACGGGCTGGGACGGGCCAACCCGGAACCGGCCCTTCTATTTTAACCGGGTTGAGGGTCGGTTTTGGCGCTAGCCGGGCCGGGCCGGGCCGGGCCCAACAGTAAAAAAATTAAAACCCACCCTAACCCAGCCCACTTAACCCAACCCGGTCAAACCCACCAAAACCCGGTCAAACTCGATTAAAAACCGGTCAAACTCATTTAAAAAAAAAAATCCAATATACACTATATACACTATATACACTCCAATATACACTATATACACTCCAATATACAATATATATTTTTTTAAAAATATATAAACATTTACACATATATACGTACCATTCAATATATAATTATATATGACTATACGTACTACTTTAAATAAAACATATACTACAATAGTATAATATATATATATATATATATATATACACACACACACACACTACAATATATATATATATATATATATATATACTAATTTATAAAACATATACACATTTATACGTTAAATATATACGCTTATAGAAGATAAATACACATATATACGCACCATTCAATATTTATGTACTACTTGTCTACTTTAAATAAAACATATACTACAATATATATATATACATACATAGTTATATACTAATTTATAAAACACATACACATGTATACATTAAATATATACTACTTTAGAAGATATATACACATATATATATGCACCATTCAATGTATATGTACTACTTTAAATAAAATATATACTACAATATACATATATATATACTACAATATGTATATATATATAGTTATATACTAATTTGTAAAACATATACACTTGGATACATTAAATATATACATCTGTAGAAGATATATACACAGATATACACACCATTCAAAATATATGTACTACTTTAAATAAAATATATACTACAATATATATATATATATATATATATATATATATATATATACTAAAATATGTAAATATAAATAGTTATATACTAATTTGTAAAACATATACACTTGTATACGTTAAATATATACGTTTAGAGAAGATATATACACATATATACACAGCATTCAATATATATGTACTACTTTAAATAAAATATATACTACAATATACATATATATATACTACAATATGTATATATATATAGTTATATACTAATTTGTAAAACATATACACTTGTATGCATTAAATATATACATATGTAGAAGATATATACACATATATACACACCATTCAATATATATGTACTATTTTAAATAAAATATATACTACAATATACATATATATATACTACAATATGTATATATATATAGTTATATACTAATTTGTAAAACATATACACTTGTATATGTTAAATATATAAATTTGATAACGCTCAAACTACAGCTCTCGTAAGAGTGTAAGTGGTCGTTGTCAAATATAGAACCCAACTGGGTTGGGTGTCGAATCCCACAGGGAATACTTGGTCACTAAGTATGCAACGATTAGTAGACTGTTGATCGAAAATTCTACGAAAAAAGGGGGGATTTAATTGTAGCGTGAATTAAGAGTATTAAAGTAACAAAGAAAAACGGAATGTTTAGTAGGTTTTAATCAATGAGAATTGTAAGTTAGGGTTATGTCCACCTTATGAGTTTTATGTATCTATTGGCTATGAGTTATGCGGAATTCAGATATGCATGCGCTTATAGAGATTCGTATTCTATGGTAAACCCTAGTGTCTTTCGACCATCAAGGATTATATCACTTTAACTCTTTCAAGCTTAAATCGTATACTAATGGCACGAATTCTCCAAGAGGTTAATCCAGTTACGGCACTAACTTTTAAACAGGGGTTGGTAGCCCTATTTCCTTGTCATTCTCTCTTTTCCAGACATGTAACTTTTCTTTCGAACAAGTTAATGCTATACTGGCGTATTCTATATGTTTGCAACCACAAGAATTCAATTAAGATGAAGAGAGTAATGATATAAGCAACATACGTATCAAGAATTCACAAACTCATAGTAACAGATAGTATCTCATAAGGCTTCCATAACCCTAACAGAGAAGTTTAGCTACTCATGAGTGCAATGGAAATCACAATAGACATCATCATCATACCAAAATCTAGAACAAGCTTGACGATTTGGATGATTTTTGGGGTAAAAAACTCTCACACGTTTTTGCCCTAGCCGTTCTTCTCAAGAGAGTCGTGTTTCTCTGGTAAAACTTACAGAATCTGTAACTTGAATAATAGTAAAAGTCAAATGGAAAAACTTGAATTAATGAATGAGTGAGTTGAATGAATGAATAACTGAATGGAGAGAGATATTCATAAAAACTTCAGCAACATAGGGTATTTATAACACCCATATCCTATTCCTACTAGGCTACTGCGTACTTATCCTAATCCTACTAGGTTACTGCATCCTTATCCTAATATTACTATGTTACTGCTGATCCCCAAAGTCTTTAGAAATGTTGTTTTTGCCCGGGACAAGTTATCCATGCATCACTTTCAGTCCATAGGCGTCCAAACGCTGTTTTCCTTCTTTCGTGAAGCTTCCTTGGGCGTCAAGTTATCCATAAAGTGCTGGAATCTTCATCGTTTATACCTGAGAACTTGCTAATCACGTTTGTTAGCTCACTTACAGGAAAAAGGACTAAAGGTGCATGAATTATATATTTTGTTCTCAAAACTTAGCTAAAATATGGGTAAATTAAGGTGCTTTAGGCGTGTAAATACGCCTATCATCAACACCCCACACTTAAAGCTTTGTTCATCCTCGAACAATATATCATGTCCATATAAACATCTACTTAGGGTTTCACAGTAACAACACAAAATATTCATCAAGACAGGCACAACAATTATTAACAAAGAGTAGTTTTCTAATTACTTCTAGAAACAATTCAACCTCTAATATAGACTCGTGATGATGGTTAATTCGTATCCACAAGTTAAGGCACAAATAATCATACAAGACTACCCAAAACTCATCAACCATGTGTGTCTCACATAAGATATTACCCATAATCACTCACAAGTATTGCATTTTTCAGAACATGGGTATAAGATTATCCTTGCTCTCACTCTCACAAAGAATTCATATGTTGCAACTGATGACCATAGGCTTTCCCTTAGTGTAATGCTCTACTAATATCAGAATGTTAAGCTTAGGATCAAATAGGTCTTTACAAGTTGTAATGTAAGCTAAGGGACGGGTAGGACTATTTTGGCCAGAAATAGTGACTATGTTCCTAAGCGCTTTAATACATCACATTATGCCATTAACACTCTCTTTTAATCAACCCTGCTACCTTTCTTTCATCTATCACCCCTTTTCACCTATTTTGCCATTCAAGCATAACTATCTTTTTATTTAATCATAAACACAATTTTATCTTTTTGTTTTTCTATTTCTTTTTCTTTTCTTTTTTTTTCTTTTTTATAACACACCTCCATGATAGCCACTCTTTTTTATAACAAATTCAAGTACCAATACACTCTAAGGCATCACTCTTACCCAATTTCCTCTTATTTTGTCACATGACTTCACAATTTAAAGCACTTAGGAATTTGGATCAAATTATGGTCTTGAAAAAAATGGATTAGGCTTACATATGAGGTTGTCAAAGAAAATGGCTTAAAGGCTCAAAAGGGTTGACTAGGATAATGTCCACGGGTAGGTAAACAGAAGGTAAACAATCACAGGCTGCCAAAGAAATGCCTAAATCATCTCCTAAACTCACACTCTTTATTTCGCTTTACACACACACCAGGCAAGTTCTAGCATCAGTCACAAACATAGAATATACTATCATCTCACACACACAAGGCACATGGTTAACTTTATTGGGAGTAGTATAGACTCTTGACCCAACAGATGAATGAATTAAACCACACAATTATGACACAGTGAGTCACATGTAGAGCCTAAATGTCTCAATAGTAATGATTTAGCACAAACTCTTGTTATACTACCATGCCGTCTATCAGAACAATTTCATGCAAAATCTAAAATTTAAAATTAAACTAACTAATTACGACTAATTAAAACAAACAAGAACTAGAATAAATGCACATGCAGACAAAGAAGTATAGCATACAAATACCAGCACCCCAAACTTAGATGGGACACACTGCCCTCAGTGGAAAATAAATAAGAAGAACCTGATTAGTTGGACTTATCCTTTATGTCTGGGGTCATACCCCCTGCATCGGAATCATCATCAGAGTGGTCGTCATCAGAGTTCTCCTCCACGTCGGATTTTGGCATTCGTCGATCATCATCGGTTGGCATGTCGTCATCAAGAGGTTCCTCAAAATAAACACCTACTCCACACATCGCCCTCGCATGCTCATTCATTGGGTAGTCATAATCCAACTGTTGTAGCTCTTCAGCAGTTGGAACACGACCCCCGCTCATCATGGTAAACTTCATCATGCCATATAAATGGCGGGAGAAGCTTTCGTCGTGAGCATGTCTTTCTGCAGTGGTTAGGTTGACGCCATGCATGGATTCAGCATCTTTAACCTTTGTGAGGTCAACCTTCTTCGGGTTTTGTGGGAGCTTATGATCTGCAGGTTTCTCTTTGATGTCCTCCTTCCTCAATATCGCAGTCAACAGATTGCCAAAGCTGAAGTGGGACCTCTTGTGCAACCTGGCCTTACGCATTGAAGATCGAATAATCGCCCCAATGTTGATGGGGATGTTCGTCATCAAAGCGTACACCAAGCACACTCTATCACGTGTGATCTTTGTGTACTGTGACCCTGGAATCAGGAAATAATTGACTATCCACAACCATATCCGAGCTTTTCTGTTCAAGGAGGCATACAGGAAGGTATTGTGCCGACCGGTATCCTTGTGACGACTCCACCGTGCCATTGATCTTGTTCCGCATAGTGTGTGTTTGATTGCCCTGTATGGAGGTCTTCGATAAATCTCCTTGAGTGGTGATGGATCCACAGATGGCAAACCTAGAAAGGAATTGAAGAACTCCACATTCAGTTGCAAGACTTGGCCCCGAATCTTCACTTCACTTCCGGTAGTCTTTGGGGACCAATTGGCATAGAATTCTCGTGTTAGATCAAGATTGCATTCTCCCATATCTTGGAAAATGAAATCAAGATGTAGCGCCATGATTTTAGCCAAAATGCGGGGTTCTTTCTTTGCTAGGCTCTCCATTTGTATCAACTCCACATGAACATATTTTTTTATTTTATTGTTCTTGTACCACTCCTTTCCTTCCTCCTCTAGGACCCATTTTATCCCGTACATGCGTCGAGGTATTTGCAGCGAGGAGGATTCAGCTTGCTCTTTTCTTCCCTTTTTCTGGCCTTTTTGTGAAGTGGTTGCTTTTTCTTTTCCTTGTCTTGCTTTTGGTGCCATTGTACCTGAGATTAAAATAATAGTCATGTTAGCTTCATCTCGGTGGATACAATCAATAAACAAGCAGCAGTGGCACCACCCCACACTTAATTTGTTGGCATAAACTAGTGAAGTGAACGATGTCGATTACTCAGACTTCATCGGTATATGTTTAGGTGTTATGTTCCAACAATATAGTCAGTGCAGTCATACTTTTCTTGTCATCTTAACTATCCTTTTTGATTCTATTTCATGAAATCTTGGCAATACTTTCATGTTTGGATTGATGTATCTTTTGAGAAAGACTACTACATAGAGATTGAATCAAGTTAAGGCATTAGAAATAATCACAACATCGTATGTTTGTAGTCGACCATGATTTTCATCTCGATGAACAAGTCATTCCAACATGTAAGTATTCTAGTTACAAGATTATGCAATTTTCTTGACCATGTCAATTCCGCAAAAATATGACGGTGCATCAAAATCAAATACAAGTTGGAAACAAGTCAAGATCATCCTTACGTATTCTTTCACTCACTTAGTTGTATCACAACAAATCAACCACATTCAAATCACCAATACTACTTCAAGATTTAACAATTCATTATAGGCGTAGTAGTGTAGTACTTACGGAATATAAAAGAAGAACAAAGAAGTACTTACTTGGTTGATGGCCTCGGAAGATGTTCTTGCAAAGTAAAAGAGCAAAAGGAATTTTTTTTTTGAGAGATTTTGGAGAGGTAGGCGGCACCTAGGTTGAAGTTGCAATGCATTTTTGTTCTAAGACTAAAGTTCTATTTATAGGACAAGCTTGGGTCGGGTTTTGACCCATTTGGAATTGGATTTGGAGACCAAAAGTGACCATAGGCGGAGCCTAATGCTTTGCCTATGCTTGGCATAGGCGGCGCCTTTTGCAAAGCCTTGTTGAGCATAGGCGGCGCCTATGCCATGGCATACTAGATTCAGAGACAAAAGGCTTTTGCATAGGCGGTGCCTATGCTATGGCATTGTTGAGCATAGGCGGCGCCTATGCCATGGCATTGTAGAATCCGAGAGCTTAGGCCATAGCATAGGCCTTGCCTTGTTCGTGGCCTAGATTTACATAGGCCTTACCTTGTTCTTTGCCTATATTTTTATAGGAAATGCCTAACCCATAGCCTTTTGCTTCTTCAATCCTAACTTACCACCTTCAACATACAATACTTCTAAATCAAAATTTGAAACCAATCTCCTCCTTTACACCTCTTGCACCTACACTTATTCAAAAACAACAAAAACGATTAGAACGATGGGTTGCCTCCCATCAAGCGCCTTAGTTTTGGTCGTGGCTCGATAAAATCTTAAGAAAACAAAACAATTAAAAACGATGGGTTGCCTCCCACCAAGCGCTTGATTTATTGTCGCGGCACGACATAGCTATCTCGATTACTTAGACTTCATCGAGATAGATGGAACATCATTTTCTGAATGGATTCAGACGATGCTGATGCTTACTTGTAGGCATGCAATCTTCTTCGATATGACTCTTGTGCATACATATCCCAGGAGGGATACCAATTATATCATCAATAGTCCAACCCATAGCTCTCTTGTATCTCTTCAGAGCAGAGATGAGAGCCTCTACGTGCTGTTCACTTAAATCATCCGCCATACTCACCGGAAGTGTATTTCTACTTCCCAAGAATGGATACCTTAGATAATTGGGGAGCTCTTTCGATTCTAGAACTGGGGGCTGTTCAATGGAAGTCTTCACTGTTGGTGACGGTTGATTCTTAAGATCAAGGTCCTGCTGCTTAGGAGTATGAGAATAGGACCCTATTTCTGTTAGAGCACACATAGTTTCTTTATAATCTTCATCGTCCTCATGCTCAACATTCAGCAGCGCAGCAGACAATGGCTCAACAGTAAGCTGTTTCTCTACAGATAATGCTTTCTTATCCTCATAATGAACATCAGCTACGGAGAACATATTCATATCGCTGGGCTGCTTCATTTCTTTGCATATATAAAAGCGGACCACTTCGTCATTCAACCGAAATAAAAGCTTATTAGCTCTCATGTCAATAAGCACACTTCCTGTTGCAAGGAAAGGACGTCCCAAGATTATGGGAACTTCAGAATCCACCTCGCAATCCAAAATCACAAAGTCTGTAGGAAAGATGAAGGTGGAAACCTTCACCAACACATCATATAAGATACCAAAAGGCCGTTTTACCGACCTATCTGCCATCACAAGCCTCATATTGGTTGGTGTAGGATCGCCCAACCCCAACTTTCTGTAAACGAATAACGACATCAAATTGATGCTAGCCCCCAGATCGCACAACGCCTTAGCAAAATCCAACGATCCAATCGTGCAAGGAATAGTGAAAGCACCAGGATCTGCCTTCTTCTGTACTAAAGACCTCGTGGCAATTGTACTGCAATAATGAACATTATCTGCCAGCTCATAGCTTACTGCCCTCTTCTTTGTTAAAAGGTCCTTCATGAATTTAGCATACCCAGGCATCTGTTCCAACGGAACATTAATAGTCAGCTGCTTCAACATGGTCATGAATTTACTAAACCTGGTGTTATCTGCTTTCTTCTTCAATCTCTGAGGAAAAGGTGGTGGTGGAAGGGGAATAGTTTTCTCCACCGCTTCTTTTTCATCTTGCTTCAGTTCGGCGATCTTTTCAGGTTGTGGATATTGAGAGGTGACGTCACGAACAACCTCATCAGCTGCTTCGGCATCTTTTGGTTCTGCAATGATCTCATTATCTTCTATATCATCAACCACCTGCTTGCCTTTGGATGGATTTTCCAACACTTTACCACTTCGGGTGGTGATAGCCATATACGATCAGTCATTACTTAGATTTTACACTATGTCGCTAGGTAAGGTGCCAGCCTTTCTTTGATTGAATGCCGCTGAAAGTTGACTCAACTGCTGCTCTAGTTGCTTTATTGCAGTAGAATGCGAGTCAACCAATTGATTTATTGAAGACAAATCGTTCTTCACCTCATTCACTCCCGTATTAGTTTCCTCTACTCCCTTCAACAGCTTTGCCATCATATCTTCCATCGACATCTTCCCAGAGCCAAACGCCACAGCCTCACGATTTCCAGGAGGAACATACAAAACACTCCTGTCAGTCTTATTCTTCCAACCACCTTGATCGCGGTCCTTGTATCCAGATTTATCATAATAGATCCGACCTTGGTTTCCTTGGGCATTGCCTCGGAAACCCCCCTGATTATTCATGTAGTTGGCTTCTTCCTCTGAATCAGATTCGTCTCTTCCTTTTGACGCAACTGCTTTTACTTTTTCGGTCTTAAATGATAATAAATGCTTGGTAAGAAGATCCATCTGTGTTTTCATGTGCGCCATATCTTGATCACGTTCCTCTTCTCTTCGCCTTTGTTCTACAGTCATGCCAATAGATATGGTAGAGCTTGCTACCTCTGAATCCCTGGTATGCCAAGCTCTACTTTGCTTTTTCATACGATCTAACATATCACTTGCCTGAACAAAAGTAAGGTCCATGAATGACCCTCCTGCAGCATTATCAACCACTGGCTTAGTCACTGAATTCAAAGCCCTGTATAATATCTCCATCAAGTGGATGTTGGTCATCTGATGATTTGGGCACCGCATAAGCTTCTTCTTGAACCTCTCCCATGTTTCGTGGAGAGCTTCAGTTGGAAGCTGTCGGAAGTTGCTAATCTCATCTCTCAACTGTGCTCTCTTGGATGGCGGAAAGAATCTTTCTAGGAAAGCGTCTTTCAATTGCCTCCAATTGGTGATAGAATCAGGAGTCAGCCCATTCAACCATAGAGTTGCCTCCCCAGATAGAGACAATGGAAATAAGCGCAGCCGAATTGCGTTCTGTCCAACGCCTGGATTGTCGAATGACTTGACTTGTATGTAGAGATGAAGTTGATTAGATGCATATTCGGATCATCGCCTGCAAGTCCACCAAATAATCCCTTGAGCTGCAATAGTTGAATCATGGTGCTGGTGATATTAAACTTTGCTCCAGGTGCCAAGGGCGGAGGAATAATAGCTCCTGTAGCACCAGCTCCATCCAGATCGTCATCATCATCATCAAAAGGAGCCTGCACAGCTCGGCGGTCAGGTCTCATTCTAGCTTGACGATCTCTCCTATGCATAGGTGCCGCCACTTCATCAGTACGCCTAGGATTCAGTAGCTCCTCATCACCCAGGTCCTCATCATCAGGATTTGTTGCACGACCTGGGTTATCATTATTCTGTTGATGCACTTGAGAAGCTGCCAGTGCAGCTAGTCTAGCCTGCTCCTGTTGAGCCGCCCTTCTGTTAATGTCACGTTGTGCATCCATTCTGCCAATAAGTTGCGGTTCAGGGTTTATGGGTAATAATGGTTGACCAGAACTTCGAGTATTTGGCATGCACTGAACAAAACCTGCAGAAAACAAAAACAACAACTAAAAGTAAAGTACGAGAATCTTTGACCAAAGGGTCTAGTAACTATCACAAACTTAGTTGACAACCGTATTCCCCGGCAGCGGCGCCAAAATTTTATAACGCTCAAACTACAGCTCTCGTAAGAGTGTAAGCGGTCGTTGTCAAATATAGAACCCAACTGGGTTGGGTGTCGAATCCCACAGGGAATACTTGGTCACTAAGTATGCAACGATTAGTAGACTGTTGATCGAAAATTCTACGAAAAAGGGGGGATTTAATTGTAGAGTGAATTAAGAGTATTAAAGTAACAAAGAAAAATGGAATGTTTAGTAGGTTTTAATCAATGAGAATTGTAAGTTAGGGTTATGTCCACCTTATGAGTTTTATGTATCTATTGGCTATGAGTTATGCGGAATTCAGATATGCATGCGCTTATAGAGATTCGTATTCTATGGTAAACCCTAGTGTCTTTCGACCATCAAGGATTATATCACTTTAACTCTTTCGAGCTTAAAGCGTATACTAATGGTACGAATTATCCAAGAGGTTAATTCAGTTACGGCACTAACTTTTAAACAGGGGTTGGTAGCCCTATTTCCTTGTCATTCTCTCTTTTCCAGACATGTAACTTTTCTTTCGAACAAGTTAATGCTATACTTGCGTATTCTATATGTTTGCAACCACAAGAATTCAATTAAGATGAAGAGAGTAATGATATAAGCAGCATACGTATCAAGAATTCACAAACTCATAGAAAACGATAGTATCTCATAAGGCTTCCATAACCCTAATAGAGAAGTTTAGCTACTCATGAGTGCAACGGAAATCACAATAGACATCATCATCATACCAAAATCTAGAACAAGCTTGACGATTTGGATGATTTTTGGCGTTAAAAACTCTCTCACGTTTTTGCCCTAGCCGTTCTTCTCAAGAGAGTCGTGTTTCTCTGATAAAACTTACAGAATCTGTAACTTGAATAATAGTAAAAGTCGAATGGAAAAACTTGAATTAATGCATGAGTGAGTTGAATGAATGAATAACTGAATGGAGAGAGATATTCATAAAAACTTCAGCAACATAGGGTATTTATAACACCCATATCCTATTCCTACTAGGCTACTGCGTACTTATCCTAATCCTACTAGGTTACTGCATCCTTATCCTAATATTACTATGTTACTGCTGATCCCCAAAGTCTTTAGAAATGTTGTTTTTGCCCGGAACAAGTTATCCATGCATCACTTTCAGTCCATAGGCGTCCAAACGCTGCTTTCCTTCTTTCGTGAAGCTTCCTTGGGCGTCAAGTTATCCATAAAGTGCTGGAATCTTCATCGTTTATACCTGAAAACTTGCTAATCACGTTTGTTAGCTCACTTACAGGAAAAAGGACTAAAAGTGCATAAATTATATATTTTGTTCTCAAAACTTAGCTAAAATATGGGTAAATTAAGGTGCTTTAGGCGTGTAAATACGCCTATCATCAACGTCTATTGAAGATATATACACATATATACACACCATTCAATATATATGTACTACTTTAAGAAAAAAAATATACTACAATACATATATATATACTACAATATGTATATATATATATATAGTTATATACTAATTTATAAAATATATACACATTGTATATGTTAAATATATACGTCTATATAAGATATATACACATATATACACACCATTCAATATATATGTACTACTTTAAATAAAATATATATTATAATATATATATATATATATACTACAATATGTATATGTATATATAGTTATATACTAATTTATAAAACATATACACTTGGATACGTTAAATATATACGTCTATAGAAGATATATACACACCATTCAATATATTTGTACTACTTTAAATAAAATATATACTACAATACATATATATATACTACAATATTTATCTCTCTCTCTCTATATATATATATATAGTTATATACTAATTTATAAACCATATACATAACGTATACATTAAATATACTCATCTATAGAAGATATATACACACATATATATATACCATTCAATATATTCACTACTTTAATTAAAACATACACTACAATATATATATATATATATATATATATATATATATATATATATATATATATAGTTATATACTAATTTATAAAACATATACACATCTATACGTTAAATATACACTACTTTAGTAGATATATGCGCGCACACACACACACACACACACACACACATATATATATACTATTCAATAAATATATTACTTTAAATAAAGCATATACTACAATATATATATATATATATATATATATATATATATACACACCACAATATATATATATATATATAGTTATATACTAATTTATAAAACATATACACATGTATACGTTAAATATATACTACTTTAGATTTAGAAGATACACACACACACACACACACACATATATATATATACCATTCAATATATACACTACTTTAAATAAAAGTATAAAACATATGCTACTTAATATAATAAATTAATAATACTTGATAGTAAATTAATAATGTATTAAAACTAAGTTTTTAATTTCAGTTTGTGAAATTCTGAATTTAAAAAAAAAAAAAAAAAACCTTAACCTGGCCGGGCCGGGCCGGTTAACCTGCGGGCCCAAACCGGGTTGGGTCCGGGCCGGGTTAACCGGGCCCAAATAAAAAACCTAACCGGATCGGGACCCGGACCCCTAAAGCCCTTGGGCTTACCGGGCCGGGTCAAACCGGGTCAGTTTAATTATGTGGGCTGGTTCGGGCCGATTGTAACCGACCCGTTTGACACCCATAGTATTTGTACAATCAGACTTCTCTATAAAAGTTATCCTGTATAACAATATTTTCTATAACCGCCAAGTTTTTTTTTTTTTTTTTTTACCTGTTTTTATGTTATGTTATATTATGTGATATCTATAACAATATCTCGGTATACATAGAAGCAAAAAAACTAGGTAGACAAACAACTATCTTTATAGAAAAAGTTGATGTTTTCTTATTTTGGAGTTATACTTTTAAGAATTATTTCAACAAAGTTTGGACCAGATCATATTGTAGACTTTGCTATTTTTCTTTCCTCATCTGCCATTAGATAATATTTTTGATGCTCTTGTAATTAGTACTCTTCAAGAATTAACTTATTAAAATTGATTAATTTGAGCTTAATTTTACCCATCAATCTATAATAAATTCTAACATTATCAAATCATTTAATTATTATGATTATAAAACTAGTAAAGATCTTTAAGACAATTAATATATTTGACTTAAATCCTTAAAGATAATCAACACTAATATTATTAACGGACTTTAGAATGGAGAAAATAAAACATTGATATTTATTCATATTTATTACTATATAATTTCCAGTACACATAACATGACATGCAACTACCCAATAACTATTTATTTCTTAGTAAAGTTACCGCGCCTAATCCGCACCCTACAATTGGTATCAGAGCTTTGTTATTTAAAAAATACGGAAGTCGTATATATATGGATTTACTTGATTAATTTATTAATTATGATTCATTTGATAAAACTAGATTTAGATATTCCTCAAAATATTATTTAAATGAATAACGTACAAAAATATAAAGAATTAAAGCAAATAATATCTGAAAAGCGTAAAGAATTAAAAATAAGGATAGAAAGACTACAATATAACATAATTATCGAAGTTAGTAAAAACACAATAAATGCACAAAAAGAAGAAATATCAAATTTAGAATCAACAATAGATAGTCTAGAATATACATACCAACATGATCTATTAACAATTAAATAAAAAATGAACAAAGAAGAATTTATAATAGACGAAAAAACATATGAAAATCACGAAGGATTAAAAATAAAAATAATATTTTCTAATTTAGGTAGAAGGTATAAGAAAATAGGTGAACATTTATATTTAATGTTAGAAAAAGAAGAATTAAAATTAGAAGATAAATTGACAGCTATGGTGAGAATAGAAAAATAAAACGAAGAAATAGATAGAAAAAAGGAAATAGAAAAAATAAAACAACAAACTACAGAAGAAATACGAAAAATAGAAGAAACTAAAAATAGTAGGATTGCTGAATTAGAAAAAGAACTACAAATGCTAAAAGATCTGTATGAAAAAAGATAGAAAGAAAAAGAAGAAAAAGATAAAGAACAAAAATTATTAAATGAGAAAAATCAATTTAAAGAAAAATTAGAAATAACCAATAAAGAAATATAAACAAAGGAATTAGAAATTAATACAATAGATGTTGAAGAAACAGATAATTATGATCCGGAAGATAGTGAAACATATACAGAAATCTTAACAAATACAAAAAAATTAGGAATCAATGGAAAACAAGAAGTAATTAATGAAGAAAATTTAGAAAATATAAACACGGAAATAAACACTCTTGATAAAAAAGAAGATGAAAATATAATACCTAGAACATCATAAATAAGAAAACCTACATATTATAAGAATAAGTTTAAAAGATATAATCTAAAGAATGAATATGACAAATGGACACCAAAACAAATAGTTAATAAAAATTATAACTTTTTACACTTAGATTGTGTAATAGATACAGAAAAAATAATACAATTATGAATAGGAAATATGACAAAATAATTATTAGATAATAATATAAATGTAATAGATGCACCAGAATATATAGAAAGAACACTAATAGGAATAGTGAAATTATGGTTTTTAAATCTAACTGAAAATAGTAAAAGAGTATTAAGAACTGACAAACCCACAGAAGGAACATCATCCATAACTACAACTAAATTAACACCTATAGAATTATTAAAAAAATATGAAACAGCTATAAAAGACGAATTTAGTAGCATGACAACAACAGAAGAAGAACAAAATGAAGAGAAAGATACAAATAGGAATTTAATGTTAAAATTAGCAATATGTAATATGTGCTACATAGATGAATATACTTGCGCATTTAAAGAATATTATTATAAAGGAGCATATAATACAGAAGAAAGTAAAGAAATAAGAAAATTATATTTTAGTAAATTACCTGAACCATTTAGTTCAAAAATAATAAAGAGTTGGGATGAAGCAAAAATAGTAGATACTCTAGGAGCAAGAACAAAATTTTTACAACAATGGTATAGAAATCTATGTGAAAAATATAGAGAAGAAATAAAAATGGAAAAAACATTAATAAGAAATTTACATGTTGCAAAGACAAAATAACACCTCAATTTGGATGCGAAGAAAGATATTATAAGAAAAGAAAAAGACATAAGAAATATAAGAAATACAAAAAATCAAAATATAAGTATAAGAAACCAATAAAAAGATATTATGTAAAAAATTATAAACATAAAAGACCATATAGGAAAAAGAAATCTATAAAGGAATGTACTTGTTATAATTGTGGAAAATTAGGACATTTAGCTAGAGATTGTAAATTACCTAAAAGCCCAAAAAATAAACAAATATAAGAAATAAAAATAGAAAATACAGAATATATGCAAATAGATTATATAGATTACGAATTAGAAACTGAAGACAGTATATATGAAATTTCAGATAATGAAACAGATAATGAAATAGAAGATAATGAAATAGATAGTGAACTAGACGAATTGAATGACTGAAGAAGATATACAAATAAACCAAATGACTGAAGAAGATATAAAAATAATAATAAAAGAAGAATATTTAAATGACGAAGGAACAGATCAAAAAATAATATTTAATAACAATATATTTGATGAAATAAAAGGAAAAGAGTTAGACTTAAGTGTAGAAAAAATATTTAAAATACCAACAATAAAAAATATATTTACTAGGAAAAAGGAAGAATATTATGTAGTAAGCCAAAAAGAACATGTAACAGACTGCAGAAATGCAAAAGGTAAAGCTAGTATACCACTAGTAACAAAAAGAATAATAAATAAAGAAATAAACGATATAAAAAGTAGAGACCCAATAAAATATGTACACCTTGGAGGTACAGAGATATTAATAAAAGCATGTTTTAGAGAAAGAATAGATACACCAATAGAACTATATTTAGCAGATGATAGGATTATAAGACCTATAGAAAAAAGTATAATATCTATCATAAAAGGAAATTTAATATACCAAAAATTTAAATTTATAATAAGTACAAATTATTCAGTAGCAATAACAGATAAAAATATAGATAAATCATTGGTATTATATTGGAAAATATTAGGAATAGAACTAACCCCAGGAAGTAAAATATTTACAGCAAGATGTAAAAATCTATATGTATTAACTACAAAACACAAAATAACAGGAAAAAATAAAATTAATAAAATACAAATAGAAAGTCCTTTTGAACAATTCGTAAAAACAATTGATAATAATGATTATAGTTACAAAAATATAGACATAGAAGAAGATTTAGAAATAATAAATGATAGAATAAGTACAACAAAAAGAATAGCTTATGAAAAAACAGAATCATCAAGTTCATCAAAAAGAACAAGTTATGAAACAAGTTCAATAGTTAATTTAAATCAATATTACATAACAAGAACAATAAATGAAAAGGAATATTTAATACTCTTAAATACAGGACAAGAAGAAAATTATATAGCAAAATATCTAGTAAAAAATGAGGAAATAAAATCCGATAATAATATATGCCCAGATCTACCAAGAAGCTTAATAAACACTAAAAATATAGCAGAAAAAGAAATAATAATAGGAGTTAGAAAAATGAAAATAGAATTTGAAATAAAGGAAGAAATGCAAAAGGCAGACATAATATTAAGAATTAAATGGCTAGAACAAGTAAAACCATACAATATAGAACATACACAATTATCTATAACATATAATAGAGAAAGATTATTCCTAAGAAGAGCTTTAACATGATATGAAAATATATGTATTAATGAAGATAGTAGTAGAAGGATATTACAGTAGATATTATACGCCTATGATAGATACAGGAGCAGAAGCTAATTTATGTAGATATAATTGTTTACCAGAAAGTAAATGGGATAAATTAAAAACACCAATAATAGTTAAAGGATTTAATAACGAAGGAAACTTAATTACTTATAAAGCTAAGAATGTAAAAACACAAGTATGGGATAAAATATTAATAATAGAAGAAATCTATAATTATGAGCTAACATCAAAAGATATACTTTTAGAAATGCCGTTTTTAGACAAATTATACCCACATATAATAATTAGAATAGATTGGTGGTTTACAACACCATGTAAACAGAAAGTAAGAGAAAAAAGAGTTATTAATAAAATAAGAAAGAAAACTGATTGGATAAAAGGAAGTGAAAAAATTACACAAAAATTGAAAAATATAAAAAATACTGAAGATACAATAGAACTGGTCGTATTCTCAATAAATAAAAAGGAAATAACTATATTTTCAATAAATAAGATAGAAATAATTAAGAAAAAATTAGAGCAATTATATAGTGAAGATTCATTAAAAGGATGGAAAAAACCATAAAACCACTATAAAAATTGAATTATTAGATAAAAATAGCATAATAACCCAGAAACCATTAACATATAATTTTGATGATTTAAAAGAATTTAAAATGCATATAGAAGAATTATTAGAAAAACAATATATACAAAAAAGTAATAGTAAACATAATAGCCCAGCATTTATAGTAAATAAACATAGTGAACAAAAAACAGGAAAAAGTAGGATGGTTATTAATTACAGAAATTTAAATGCAAAAACAATGACTTATAATTATCCAATACCAAACAAGATATTAAAAATAGGGCAAATACAAGGATATAATTATTTTAGTAAACTTGATTGTAAATCAGGATTTTACCATTTAAAGTTAGAAGAAGAATCTAAGGAATTAACTGCATTTACGGTACCACAAGGATTTTATGAATGGAATGTACTACCATTTGGATATAAAAATGCACCAAGTAGATATCAACATTTTATGGATAGTTATTTTAAACAATTACCTAATTGTATAGTATACATAGATGATATACTATTATATACAAAAACTAAAGAAGAACATTTAAAATTATTAGAACAATTTACAGATATAATATAAAAATCAGGAATAAGTTTAAGTGAGAAGAAAGCAGAAATTATGAAAAATCAGATAGAATTTTTAGGAATACAAATAGATAAAAGTGGAGTCAAAATGCAACAACACATAGTCCAAAAAATAATAAATTCAGAAGAAGAATTAGATACAAAAAAGAAATTACAATCATTTTTAGGATTAGTAAACCAAGTAAGAGAATATATTCCAAAATTAGCAGAAAACTTAAAACCATTACAAAAAAAATTAAAAAAGGATGTAGAATATAGATATAATGAAGAAGACAAAAAACAGGTAAAGAAAATAAAATTACTTTGTAAAGAGTTACCAAAATTACAATTTCCAGATGAAAATAAAAAATTTACATATATAGTAGAAGCTGATGCAAGTGAATATAGTTATGGAGGAGTACTCAAATATATGTATGAAGAAGAAAAATTAGAACATCATTGTAGATATTATTCAGGAACGTTTAACGAAACAAAAATAAAATGGGAAATAAATAGAAAAGAATTATGTTCTTTATATAAATGTCTAATAGCATTTGAACCATATATCGTGTATAACAAGTTTATAGTTAGAACAGATAATACACAGGTACGATGGTGGCTAACAAGAAAAATACAAAATTCAGTTACGACAAAGGAAATTCGGAGACTAGTATTAAATATACTGAATTTTACATTTACAATTGAAGTAATCAATACTAACAAAAATATCATTGCAGATTACTTATCAAGACAAAGCTACTCAAACTGATTTACCAATGGAAGAGGCTGATGCCAAAGATACCCAGACTGATTTATTGCTCCAAATGCTTAAACAAATGGAGTTATTACAAGAACAAGTTATTACACTAACTACTGAAGTTACAAATGTAAAAGTGCAAGTCGAGCACTATAAAAAATAAGATACTGTGCAGGAAGAGCACATTAAAAAACTAGACCTAGAAGGTGACGATGAGAAACACCTTAAAACTCAAATTACTGCCGAAACTTCAATTACAGTTGCAGGAACATCTAAAGGGAAAAATATAGTTACTCAAAATAGACCTGAAATACCAAACAAAAAGAATTATAACCTCAGCCAAATATTTTCAAAATCATATACACCAAATATACAAAATTTAGAAGCATTTGCACCTCCCCAGATACATACCTATTCTGAATCACTTAACCAAGAAAAACAGACATACAATTATTCTTCTCGTAAATACATTGACAACATACACACTTTACAAACCTTATTAAATACCAAACCTATTCAAAGTGAAGAGCTAGCCGCACAACAAAAAGGATATATTACCTAGAAATGCCAAAATTACAATAAACTTATTGCCTTACCAGGAACAAACCCAAATTTTATTAAATCATGTTACTATTATGGATTATTATCTACGGTTTACACAACCAATGGAGAAGAGTTAGCAGGAATCCCAGAAATTCACAAAGAATTTATGACTTACAAGAGAATTACCAACAAACAATTATTCTATGTTCGATTTTATTCCGCACCAGCAGAAATATTATTTGACGAAATTAAACAGACTATTAATGTGGTCAAAATGGGTATGACCAGAGATTATATTATTCCGGAAGAGATATGTGAACAGACCGAGATACCAAAAACGCAGATACCAACATTTTACCGCAACAAAAGAGTTATTGGAATAAGCAATATATTATCAGAGTTACTTAATAATTATTCAAATAAAAAGCCAGTTTGGATATATAATTCAAGGAATCAAGCATTGATTTATTCAACTTGCAAAGAAGTTAGAGACCATGACATGGAAGAACTTAGAAAATGGGGATTAACACTCCTCAGACCAGAAGAACAACCATTAACGCGATCTATCAGTAAGGGAATTATTTCAGAAGAAGCTATGGATCAATTTTGGAAAAAGTTGGCCAAAAATACAAAGACCACATATCCAGCAGATGTAGTGGCAAGCACAACTTTATTCCAGATGTGATGCTACACTGACAAAAAATAAAAAAGATAACCAAAGCAGATACGGAAGAAAGAGATAAAGACAAAAGACGTGTGAGTAAATTTACTTTACGTAAAAGATTTTGATAGGCATTTAAAGTTTTTTTTGTTATTTAGTGCTTTATGTCAAAGTCTTCTTTTAAAAAGATGAAGACTTTTTTGTAAACATTAATTAGTCTAGCCTAGACTAGTATAGGGTTTGATTTTTCAAGTCATTTTTTAGGAAACATCATATGTAAATTTCAGTTATAAATAGAAGAACCGAAGGCAGTGCAAAGGCAAGCCTTCATGTGTTGAAGCAAAAACTCTCTCTCTTGTCCACAACAAATATTTTGCTTATTCATTTAAAAACAACTATATTTCAATGGAAAAATCTATGGAGGAACAAAACATAGGATTATCAAACTTACCAAAACAAGTATATTTATTCAGTATTATGAATAGCTAAATTCATACTTCCTAACAATCATGATATAATAAGATAAGTTCATGTTAGTTACTTTATAGTAGAATTATTCGAAGAATAGCATGTTAAGAAGTTTATTAGCAAAGTGGAAACGGAGAAAAATTCCTAAGAACTATGCCATCCTAAAGGTGAAACCAATAAGGCAAGAAGCCGTGGTGGGGAGTAGCCAGAGTTGAGGCGTTGTTTAAGGGAAAAATATTTGGATTACCATGCTAATAGTGACCGACGAACATGTTATTTAAGAATGATCTAGTTTATAGTAATCTAATATGATCATATTTTGTTATGTGTATGATTGAAGGGAATATTTTGAAAATAGCAATTTTATGAAAAATGAATAATTATTTATCTGACGAAATGGTAGATAAATTTAAAATACTTATTTTGTATTCACTTAAGGATATAAAAGTAGTAGATATAAGAAAAATCATATTAGAAAAAGCATTTGGTAAATATTATATGACTAGAATAAATTACATACCATGCCTACCTAACTACTCTTACAAATACTTACCATGATAAATTACATATATCTAGAATTTTGGGAAAAAAATATGAGAAACATACAGTTAGTAGAAAAACAGATGAAAGTAAATTTAGACAAATACATGGAAACTAAAGATATAAAATATATAGAGTTTCTTAATGAAAATATGCAAGAACTACTTAGACTAAAACAAACAACTGACAAATGTTATGAAAAAGCGTTTAATCAAGCTTAAATGACAGATGATAGTAAAATACTTGTTTTATATATACATAGAGATATAGAAATCATAGACATAAAGAAAATAATATGAGAAAAATTACAAGATTATGAAGAGGAAGAATTATTAAACAGTATAGAAAACTTACGCATATATTATGAACATCAATACTATTTAGATTCAGATGGATATTATACAGACTAAAAATGTCAGAATATATTAAGAAAATTAGATGAAAACCAAGAAGACCTACATAAAGAAATTGATTATAGAAAACAAATTAGAGAAATAATGGAAAATCTAATAGAAAAATTAAAATGGATAGACGAAACCTTGAAAAATTTAGAAAAAAGCAAAGATAAAAGTTTAGATAGTTTAAAAAATTCATTAAGAAGAGAACAAGAAAAAATAGTTAGTAGTATTAATAACCTCAAACAAGATATTAAATATAGTACAAGTAGAATAGATTATTATACATTTACTTTAGAAGAATAAAATGATAAACTACGAATATCTAAAATACTAGGAACAAGAAATGGAAGAAATAAGATTAACAGAAAACCTTATAAAAACGAATTTAATTGAATATTTTAAAACAAAATATATAGAAAATTTAGAATATCTTAAAAATAATATAGAAGACTTACAAAAACCAAGAGAAAAAACTAAAGAATATTATAGCAAAGCATTTAATCAACTACCATTTAATCACCTCCCAAAATATGAATATCAGTAAAATTGAATATATTAATAAAATATATGAAAATTAAAAAAATACAAGAACGAAGAAAAACAGTTAATAAATATTACTACAAAGCATTTAACAATTACATAAATTAATGGATACATCGTACGAAAAGAATAAATCATTAAAAGAAATCGAAACTCAACTATATAATTTATACCAAGAATACAAAAGATTACATAGTACTAACGAGGATCCTAGAGCACTAGATAATTTAATTACGATAATATCTAATTTAGAATATGAATTAATAAAACATCTTAAGTCAAGAAGATAAAAATGAAAAATATTTCAATCAATAATATTCACAAAATACATTATATAAAAATAAATACTTATTACCCAATAACTATTTATTTCTTAGTAAAGTTACCACGCCTAATCCGCACCCTACAATTGGTATCAGAGCCTTGTTATTTAAAAACGTACGTAGTTTTTATTATGGACTATATTATAAAAAGTGGATGCATGAAGTAGTTTAACCTAAAGTTTTTTATATTGAGACGTTCTTCGTTAAAGGGATCGTTGTGACTTCATTTTCCATGGCCTCCACCACCATGATGGCCGCCTCTGTGGCTTCCACCACCGTGACCACTGCCTCCGTGGCCTCCACCGCCATGACTGCCACCTCTGTGTCCACCACCGCCATGGCCGCCACCTCCGTGACCACCGCCGCCATGATGGCCGCCTGGCCCGCCTCCATGGCCTTGTTTTTCGACATTTAGTTGGCCTTCATTTGCTGCTATACACATAATACATACAACATATATTATTTCTTATGAATGGACTATAAGTAATTACATTACATATGACGATATTTAAAAACGTGTTTGAAACTTTTGACATGCATTAAAAATGAGAGGCGAATTCAGAGTGAATTTATTGTTTCTGAATTCTACAAACTAAAGATAGCTTGTTAGATTCTGAACAAATTTTTCAACATAATTTACAAAAAGAATATCCTTAGTTGCGGATCAAATAGTTGTTATGAATTTTTATGATCATATCAGTAAGTCATTAAAGATAAACTGAGAAGATAAACTCTAAAAATCTTCAAATATTTTTTTAACTATATTTTTGTAGAATTCTATATTATATTTCTTGTTATTGCATGCACTATATACATTAATTATGAAATACAATGAATCCATATGTTTAAGAAGAATTAAATATTGTATAGTTACCTTTATTATCATCAACTAGTAGAGCTGAAACAAGAAAAAGTGAAGCACATGAAAGTGCTAGCAGAATATAATGAGATTGACTTTCAATTTAGCCAATATTTATACCCAAAAAATCCCACTACAAGACATAAAATCTTATGTATTCTTGGAGAAGATAATCTTGACTATAAAATCTATTGCTGGCGTTTCATTTTATGTATATTATAGTTTGATATTTAGACATAAAATTTAAGAAAATAATAAATTTTTTAGTCATGTAATTTAAATTAAATAATGGTGGACTCTGGATTAAGTGTTTGTGCTCGGAAGGTTCAAACACATATATTGATATTTGATGCCCAAATCTTTAAGGTTCTACTTGAAAATTAATGCCCCATGCATGCTATCTTCTTGATTTACTGGGTGCTTTTCTACATCTTATACCAATTTTCATATATTTTTTATACAATTATACCTAGTCTGTTTCGAATTTAACAAATGCCGAAGCATACAAAAAATTATCATAGATCCTCCACTGAATTAAAGACGTGCATAATATATCAAAATACCCTTGATTCTTGAACGTTATTGTCTTCAGTACATGATCATGTATGATATCAGAAATAACGAATTTCTAAATATTAACGTTATAAAAAGAAATAATAAATTAAAACTAAAAATAAAAGTAAGACACACTAACATCCTATCGAAATTTAACTCATTTGTGAGAGATTCTCGATGAGTTAAAACAACTATCAAAAAATATCTCTTCAGTAACATTTTCGAAGGATTATCCATGCAATAACCTTTAACGACGAGCTAAATTTAACAAAATGGTTAAAAAAAAATATTACTAATGACACATAAATTAAAACGAAAAAAACATAAATTTGAAAACACTCTAATTGATGATAAAATTAAATATGATTGTGAGGAACATATGAAGATGCTTACAAAGGAAATATTTTGTCAATATCTTCATATAGTCAATCTTGGACCCTTTTTTGTTAATTATTTTCAACATATCTAAGTAAGCATACAAGTGGCGAAGTTAGAAATTCTAATAAAATCTGACTAAAAAAAAATATGAAATGATGTTATGTTTTGAAAATTAAATTTGTGACTTGAAATGTAACGAATGCACCCATGGGTCATTTTAGGACTCAATACATTTCCTGCCTTTTTTAATTCATGATATCTTTTCTTTGTCGGTCCTAAAATATAATATATATATTTTATTATATTCAGTATTAAAAAGATAATATAAATATATACTTTAATTTGTTATATTTATACAAATTTTCACTCTTATAAAGTAATTCTAAAAATTTTAATTAATTATGTCTCTTCGTTGGATGTATCAAGAAACTAATTATGTATCTTGACAGATGCAAACTTGAAAGATATCGTATCTGGCGCTAACTATGTATCTTTGCAAAGAAAAAAATATATCTTCGTTGGATGTATCGAGGGCTAATTATGTATCTCAACAGAATCAAAATTAAAATTTTCAATAATTATGCAAAATATCAAAAATTTCTGCAATTAAACATCAAACTCTGAAAATTTATGTTGTTTGTCCAATTTTTTCAATTTAATATATGCGATTTTGAAGGGAGATATTCAGCAAACCCTATTTTCTATCTTAAGAGCCTGACTCAAAAAATAAGAGAAGGAACAAGGGCAACTAAATCATCTGTTACGTATTTAAATTTTGAGAGTTAAATAAATTATTTTTGATAGCAAGATTTTTAGGTAAAACACCAAAAAATAAAAGTTTAGTATTCTCTTAGCAAATATTACAAGATGAAAACACACGTAAATTAAAATTCTTTTGTTAATGGTAATCTTATACAATATATGAAAACTTCAAATCATGAGTTCATCTTTGTGTCTGTCCCTTCAAGGAAAGTTTTAAAGTTGCAGCAAGTAAAAATTCATGAAAAATACAATATGAAAATTAATCGCCTTATAGATTTATGTTAAAATTTCTATTGATTGAAGGTTAAATTCTCAGATTTTATACTATTATAAATTACAGTATTGGATCTAGTAAATCTAAGACACCAAGTATCGACAAATTCTGCAACTTCACCACCAAAGGATGTGGTACAACGGATGGGGCTGCTCCTTCCTTAGCCAGAGGTCTCGGGTTCGAGTCCTGGATATGAAAAAATTCTTGATAAGGAGCGCTTCCCCCCGAATGGAGCTCTACACGGCACAATCCGAATTAGTCGAACTCCAATTCGAGTACCAGACACCGAATGGGAAACCCCAAAAATAAATTTTCTGCACCTTTGATGTGGTTCGATGAGTGTTGAGAATCAGTACCCAAATTCTTCGGATCCCAATTCAAGTCATCTTAATAAGTCATAAATGGTATAATTAACTTGTACACGAACCATAAAAAATATAATTACTCAAAAAGAGAGGTAAATTGCCAATTTTTTGAATTTATGTAGACATTAATAAAATTTAACATTATTCAAGAATTAATTTAGAAAAAAAATATTGTATTGAACTAGCAACCTTTCGCCGTCTATATATCATATTGCCGTTAGAAAAATTGTGTCTGATAAAATTAGTAAATACTGGATACATTTAAATAATGACCTATTCAAGTTAAAATTTTTATTTTCTTATTTTGTTAATATATTTTGGATAAATTTCTCAAAAAATATTGATTGCTTCTTAAATTAATCTATAGTTATTTCAACACACACATTAAGCATGTTCCAACAACAACCTATCCAGACTTGATAAATTTCAATAAGCACACTAAGATATTTTTATATTTTAGGTTGAATGTTATATTTATTATGTTTTTTCTATATCAGGTTAATTATAATCAGATTTGCTATTTGATAAATTTCATGAGTATATATAGTAAAATATTTACTAGTTTAAATTAAAATTTTAGATTTCATTGATGTGGTTGAATGCAAAATATATTTTGCGCATAAAATTGATTTCATATTTTTATATTTTAAGTTGAATATTATATTTATAAATGTTTTTCTATTTCAGGTTAATTATTGTCATATTTGCTATTTCCAACTTGATAAGTTTCATGAGCATATATAGTAAAATATTTATTAATTTAAATTAAAATTCAAGATTCCATTGATGTGGTTGATATGCAAAATATTTTGAGCATAAAATTGATGGTATTTCCTATTTGACGATGGTGAAAAGATTATTTTCCATTATCTATTTGGATAGCAATTTAATCTGATAAAATTCTTCATGTATATAAATTGGTTATGATATCTCTTCTTGTAATCTTTTCCCCTGTTGGTAAGCCTTACTCATTTTTTCATCATACAGTTGATGCAGTCATTTCTCGTTTTCAGAATCGTGATATGCAATTAAGTGAAAGTACTCAACTTGTCGTGGCTCATGCTCGAGATAGAGTGAAACGACTAAATCGCAAGCTTGAAAATGTGTATGATGAACTGATGAAAACTATTGAGGAGCTCAACCCAGAGGAACTGACCCAACTTGAAGAATCGTTTGAATCAATTGAATCTTTTGGGATATGAAGTTCAAAAAAAATTCAAAATCATAGTTGAAGCATCCTAAGTTGTTACTAATAGTTATATCATTGAAAACTCTAGAAAGTTCAAATTTATATTATTGAGATGTTGATGCTTTGTTTTTCTATTTTTATTTCAGTGATGCTAAATCCTTGTAATCTACTATATGATTACCGTAATAATATTTGATACTGTTTCTGAAATTAATATCTCATACGTATATTCGCTGGCTAGGAGGTATCATATACATGTAGATCTATAATTTAAACTTTAATTTTGGGATTAAGTTTTGAAATTTTATTGCAGTCCACTTGCTGTAAAACATATTACTAATACCTTTTTGCCAGGGTTCACTCGAATTCCCTTCAATGAAAAATTACACTATTTATATATGGTTAAAATTATTTTTTATGCAGTATATATAGTAGATGTTGAACTCCCTAATTTGACTCGTTCGCGTGTTTCCTTCTTTACATTTTGAACCTTCGTATTGAAAATCGGCTCCGCCACAGTTAAGTTCTGAGATCTAGCATGCAGCCAATCAGCAAGTTCGGCTAAGTGAACAGTAGAACAATATTAATTTACTTAGTGTAATTCCGCAAGCA
Organism: Capsicum pubescens; assembly: GCA_030864215.1. NCBI lineage: Eukaryota > Viridiplantae > Streptophyta > Magnoliopsida > Solanales > Solanaceae > Capsicum > Capsicum pubescens. The sequence goes on from CM061549.1 coordinate 295,968,572, forward strand.
GAGTCTAGAGATCGACGCTGGCCTATTCCAAATTCCATCTCTACCACAACCTACATTGCCACAATTGTCCAAAATCACAAACTATTCCTACTCTCTTGCCACATTCATCGAACTAATTAATTTGAATGGCGGCTCCAGAATTTTCATAAAAGGGAGTTCATCATTTACTATACATTTAAATAAATATTTGACCTAATGTCCTATGTTACATCACTATTTATAAAATATATGTTTGTTGTAACTTTTTTACATGACCATAGTTGCTCTTAGACAACTTTATGGATTTATTAAATATTGGTGTGAAGTTTAATTTGAAGATACCTATTAATTTGTACCTCAAACGTGTGATTATTAAGTTTGGAATGTTTAGTATCCTTCAGCTAGTGTATCATGCAGCTAAGCAGAATGAACAAGAATTTAAAGAAAGTTCTAATGAGTGAACAATAGAACAACAAAAACAACTATAACACATACACCCAATGTAATTCTACAAGCAAGGTTTTGAGAGGGACGTTTTGTATTGTTCTGTGGGTTTGTCACAAATAATGATACTATTGTTTACTTTTAGTGAATAATAGCAGCATATAATATTTGAATATATAATAAATAAATAATCCTCAATGAATAAATATAGAACAACAAATTAAAAGGCAATGAAAAAAACATACATAAAACTTTAAACTACTAGTAATAAATCTTGAAAATCCTACAACCTAAATATATCCTTGAACTTAATTAGCAAAATCTAAACATTTTATTGATAACTAAAATTAAAAATAATAAATAAATCTCATTTTGAGTTAAATAATTCATCCTTGTTTTCTTTTGAGTAGAATCTGCTAAATCTCCCATTTTTCTCCAATTGTTCTTTGAGCTTGTCTTCCTTGTCCTTTAACTTCCAAAGATCACATGTCGCTTCTGTCACGCCCCAAATCCCATTGGAGCGGACTGGCACCCGTAGCCGAGGAGGCCCGGGAGAACCCGTTCATAACCTATACTTTCACATTTACATTACTTATGAAAATTAGAAATTTGGGCAGCACTTCGTTGTAAATAGAAGAAAACAGTACCTGTATCAGCCCAGCAGACAGGCATATATATATATATATATAAACCGTAATTGGCCGTCAGAACTATCACGTCTATCAACCAAACACTCCTATGGCTGTACAATATGTCTACAAAAGCCTCTACATAGATACACAACTGAGTTAGGGTAGGGACAAACTCCCGCCCACAAAAGACTTTTATACAAATACCAAAAATACATATAGAAACGACTTGGGATGCCCCGAAACAACTGGAGCTCACCACTATCAACAGAATGTCCTGGCTCTTACTACGGAGGTGTACGACCTGAAGTACCTGTTCCTGCAGGCATGAATACAGGTCCCCCGTGAGGGACGTCAGTACGAAAATATGTACTGAGTATGTAAGGCAGTGAGTATCAAGATGAGATACAAAAGATCAACAGAACCCAGATACCAGTGAATAAACAGTATGAGTAGACCACACTTAAAAGAGCTGATGGGATACCTGCACATTACTTTCATATAATTACTTCCCGTATTCCTTATCAATACATAACATATGTCATACAATGGCCAACTGATCAGTGGTACTAATACAATACATCAGGGACCACCCCTGGAATAGCATATATACATAATCTTTATAATACAATGGCCAACTGATCAGTGGTACTAATACAATACATCATATCATCAATTTAAAATAAAGACATTCCATTTCTTAATTCAATTAATCTTTGAGATTGGTTACTTTGTGGTCACACCTTATGGAACTTGAAACCATGATACCTCAATAGGAAAAACATGTAAATAGGTAATCAATATCATGAAAATGAAGTAGAGAATCATGGATACCTCATTAAACCATTTCGGAGTCAGCAATAGTATATGAACATTTTTTTGACTAGCCGGACATCTTAAAAGTGAAAACAAGTTCAATTGGTAGTGTCGAAGATCATATGATGTTATTATGTGTTATGTGTCGTAGGACAATGTTGGAAGCTTACTTGAGAGTGCCATGGGTCATTATTCATGCCAAAGATTAGATAGAGTATGTCTTACATACCTTGATATAACCACTTCAATACAAGTCCAACTTGACTTCCCGTACTCTTTGAACACTTATCTACAATAAGTCATTTGTGGCAAACTAGTATTAGCAACCAAACCTTACCATTTAGGTATTAACTTCACCAAATAATGTCTAGGAAGTAATACTTTAACTCATCAATAAGAGTGCTACATACATCCTCTTATACTCTTATTACATTCACATATCATGCATTTTCATGCAATATCCCTCAACATCACTCTTAGCCTTTATTTCCCCTCTTAATCACCATCCAATACCAACATGATCACTAGGCATACATAACCACTAATATAATGATATATCACCACAATTCATCCTCCATAATCCAATACCACAACTTCCATAATTTACTACTAACAATTTATACAAAACAATTCATAACTATGTTTTTAGTTATCTTCCAACATCAAGACAATACTCATAATCCTTTATCAATACTTATTCATGGATAAGAATCAAGAATAAACAATATTCATACCTTAACAATGAACTCTTGTATTTAGAATCCTCCTTACATAACCATGGGGTGCTTCTCGAAGCTTTCGAGATGGTGAACACAACTACGGAACCAATTCGAATTTTCTACGGTTGAATCACAAAATATTTGAAGTTGAAATTAGGCTAGGGTTTCACCTTCTCTTAATAATTGGATGATATATGATATATATGAGGCTAAGTGTATGTTTATAAAGACCAATTTTCGTCCAAGAGGTAATAGAAAGTTACCATTTTTCCCTAAAAATTTAAATAAATCCGAATCTGTCCCCAGTGGACAGTTTTAACAGGCTGAAGTAAATCGATCATAACTCTTTTCTCCGGTATCGGATTTGGGTGAAACCAATTGCATTGGAAAGATAATTCAAATTTCTTTCATTTTTCATACAAAGTATACCACCCAGTTCTTCCTGTAAAAGGAGTTATGGTCGTTTAAATATTGACCCAAAAATCTATCCCAAAATTCTGTTTTTTTTTTGTTAGGCTGTAGTAAAACGGGTATAGCTCCTTACTCAGACATTGTATTTGGATGAAACCAATTTCACCGGAAAGAAGACTCTTGGAGATTTTCGTCGATATATAGCAGCTCACACAGTTCTTTTTGTAAAAGGAGTTATGATCGTCTAAAGTTGATCCAAAAAAAAAATTGTCTAGCTGCAGTAATTTTTCTGCAGATTTACTGTTCACAGGCTTCCCGGCCACCGTTTTGAAATTTCGAATGTGCTCGCTTATATGAAATACTCCTCTGTTTTGGGCAAACTTTATATCGTTGGACAGCTTATTCCAGTACCTACACATACAACTATTTACGGGATACTTCCGAACACCATAAACTTAATTTAACCCATACGCAAGCCTTTAGGACTCCATATAATCGCGATAAGTGTACGAAAAAATTTACGGGGTGTTACATTCTCCTTCCCCTTAAGAACATTCGTCCTCGAATGTTAGCATAGTTACTCAATTAAGACATGTCCAAGCTTACAATTAACATATTCATCATCATAACATACTTGCATAAAAATAAACACTTACTTATTATTGTTCTTCTTCCGTCTCATGAACTTCCTCCTCATCGTTGAATAGGTAAGGGTACTTAATCTTCATCGCTTCCTCGGCTTCCCATGTGATCTCCTCAACTTGTTGATTCCTCAAAAGTACTTTTACCGATGCTATCTCTTTATTCCTTATCTTTTTAATTTGGCGATCAAGAATAGCAATAGGCATTTCTTCAAAAGTGAGATCTTCTGTAACTTGTACATCTTCCGTAGTAGTGATGTGCGATGGATCTCCGATGTACATGCGAAGCATCGAAACATGAAATATGGGATGAACTGCTGAGAACTCTTGAGGTAGCTCTAACTCATAAGCAACTTGTCCCACTTCCAGACTGGAAGATCTATACATTGCATGTAACCACCGGGTTTCTGGTGTTCTACTTTGACTCTTTGACAATTCGGACATTCAGCTACAAATTCGGCAATATTCTTCTTCATGTCATTCCACCAATCTATTGCTTTCAAATCTTGATACATCTTAGTCGACCCTGGATGGATGGAATACCTTGAACAGTGTGCTTCTGTCATAATTCTCTTTCTTAGCTCAACTACATCAGGTACACATAAACGATTCTGACACTGAAGCACTCCTTCTCTCATAAGCTCAAATGCCTTTGTCGTGCCACTCTGCACATCCTCCTTAAGCTGCAATAAAATTGGATCAACATACTGCTTCTCTTTCACTTCAGCTATCAATGAATATTCCGCTGCATTACGTACAATAACCTCTTCATCTGGAGTTTCGAGAAGTCGAACTCCCAAATTAGCTAGTTGGTGAAGATCCTTAATCATCCCCTTCTTTTCTATAGATGTCATTTTAGACTTACGACTCAGTGCATCCGCTACCACATTCGCTTTCCCTGAATGATACAAGATATCAACATCGTAATCTTTCAACAATTCAAGCCATCTCCGCTGCCTCAAGTTTAGATCTTTCTGACTGAAGATATATTGCAGGCTCTTATGATCGGTATATATGTCAACATGAACCCCATTTAAGTAGTGGCGCCATATCTTCAAAGCAAATACAACTGCAGCTAGCTCAAGATCATGCGTGGGATAATTCCTCTCATGTGGTCGCAACTGTCTAGAGCCATAGGCTATTACTCTACCATGTTGCATTAATACGCATCCTAAGCCAATTCTCGAAGCATCACAGTACACTGTATACCCTTCTGTGCCTTCAGGAAGTACCAATACCGGGGTAGAAGTCAACTTGCTCTTCAGATCTTGGAAACTCTTTTCACAGGCATCATTCCATTGAAACTTGGAGGCTTTATGCGTCAACTTAGTCAGGGGTGCAGAAATAGAAGAAAAACCTTCAACAAACCTTCTATAATAACCTGCCAACCCGAGGAAACTACGAATCTCCGTAGGCGTCGTGGGTCTTGGCCAATTCTTCACAGCCTTAATCTTCTGAGTGTCAACTTTTATGCCTTCACTGGATACAATATGGCCCAAAAATGCCACTGACTTGAGCCAAAACTCACATTTAGAAAACTTCGCATACAGCTTACGATCACGAAGAATCTGCAACGCCTGCCTTAAGTGATTAACATGATCCTCTTCTGATCTAGAGTAGACCAGAATATCATCTATGAAAACTATCACGAACACATCTAGAAACGGCTTAAACAGCCTATTCATCAGATCCATAAAAACTGCGGGTGCATTTGTCATGCCGAATGACATAACCAGGAATTCATAATGACCATACCGTGTTTGAAAAGCTGTCTTGGGTATATCTTTATCCTTGACTCTCACTTGATGATAGCCTGATCTCCAGTCAATCTTGGAAAAACACTGGGCACCCTGCAACTGGTCAAATAAATCATCAATTCGGGGAAGAGGGTATTTATTCTTGATAGTCACCTTATTCAATTGTCGATAGTCAATACACATCCTCAGCGAACCATCTTTCTTACGCACAAACAATACTGGTGCTCCCCAAGGGGACATACTAGGCCTGATGAATCCCTTCTCTAGCAAGTCTTTCAGTTGCTCTTTCAATTCTCGCAACTCTGCTGGTGCCATTCTATAAGGAGGAATTGAGATTGGCTGTGTGTCTGGCAACATATCAATACCAAACTCCACTTCTCGTACAGGAGGTAAACCTGGTAGTTCTTCAGGAAATACATCAGGAAATTCATTCACAACCGGAACGGTCTGAGAAGTTGGCGGCTCTGCCTCTGTATCCCTTACTCTAACCAAATGGTATATGTACCCCTTGGAAATCATTTTTCTCGCCCTAAAGTAAGAAATAAATCTACCTCTCAGCGCGCCAACATTACCCTTTCATTCAAGGACTGCCTCATTTGGGAAATGGAAATATACCTTCTTAGAACGGCAATCTACTGTAGCATAACAAGACGCTAACCAATCCATGCCCATAATAACATAAAAATCCACCATTTCTAACACAACAAGATCGGCCATCGTATCACGACCACAAATATTCACAACACAATTTCAATAAACATTCCTAGCTATAAGAGATTCCCCCACTGGCGTTGATACTTCAAATGGCTTGGCTAATAATTCGAGTGTTCTTTCGAACCTTCCCGCAACCAAAGGAGTAGCATACGATAATGTAGAACCAGGATCAATTAAGGCATACACATCAAATGCAAAGATGGACAACGTACCTGTAACCACGTCTGGAGAAGACACTAAATTCTGCCGATCTGCTAGGGCATACACACAGTTCTGAGCTCCGCTAGAACTAGCTGCTCCTCTATCACCTCTACCGTGACCCATAGGTTGTGCACCCCTACTCAAAGGAGGCACCGATGATGACTCAACAACTGATCCGGTAGGTCGTGTTATACCACCTGTGGTCCTGCGTGGGCAATCTCTAGCCATATGCCCCGGCTTACCGCACCAAAAGCAATTGTTCGTTCCAAGCCAACATTCGCCAAAGTGAAATCTTCTACATATGGGGCACGGGTGTCGTGGAGGTCTCAATTGACTCATACTCCCTTGCCCTTGATACCCCACTGTTCGCGAACTCTGATTTTCACTGCTTTGCCCAAACTGATTACCTCTGAACCTTTGAATTTGCGGTGGAGCACTAATTGCAGGATAAGAAGATAACGGGCTAGGCAATCTATGAGAGAACGAAGTCCTAAAACCTCCCTGAGATGCCATAAACTGCCCTATAGCTCTGGCCCGCTTAGAATATCCTTTCTCTGATTCCTGGGTTCTTTTTCTTTGCCTCTGATCTTCCATTTTCTGAGCGAAAGCTTGTATCCTCGCTATATCCATGTCCTTGTTCAAAGCAGCAATGGTACAATCTCTAACCAAGTATGGTTCCAATCTATCCACATAGTGATGAACTCTGTCATCCATAGTAGCTACCACATTAGAAGCATATCGAGACAAGGAGTTAAATCAAAGACTATACTCCCTTACACTCATATTACCCTGACAAAGATTTAAGAATTGATCTGCACGGGCCTGACGAGTCTCAAATGGAAGATAATGATCAATAAATGCATCTTTGAACTCTCCCCACGTAGTTGGAGGTGCATAAATACCCCTAGATCGTTTCCAATCCTCGTACCACAATATAGCCTCTCCTTTCAGTCTATATGCTGCTAGCTCAACCATCTCTTTACCGGATATGTGCATAACATCTAGAGCCCTTTGGGTTTGATCGACAAAGTCCTGCGGGTCTTCGTTAATATCTGATCCGGTAAAAGTAGGAGGATCCAGTTCCAGAAAATCCTGTGTCCGAAGGCTAGCTGCTCTATCCGTACCACTAGAACCCGTGGTAGGAATAGCTTGCCCTTGAACATGACCGGCAACTATACGCGTCAGAAGTTGTACTGCATCCCTCAAATCTCGATCAACAGCATTAATAGATGGCCTTTCCGGAGGAGAAGAAGCTCCTGATATATGCTCAGCTTGAGACTCACTTTGTTCAGCTTGTGCCGGTGGTGACTTACTGGTACCTTCTCCGGCCACTAAATCTACTCGCTTCCACTTATTCTTTCTCCTTGTAACCGACATCGTTACTATAATAAATAAAAAAAAACAATTGTATTAAGCGATCGATTATGACTTTATCTCTAATATGGGCTCTATTGCACGATCTAAGAAATGGAGAATGGAAACAATCCCTAAATGTCCAATAGCCTCCTGTTTATAGATGTGGTGCACAACACACCGATAAACGAGATTCTACGTAGACACGGCTTTGTAGACTCACTAGGACGAACTTCTCTGATACCACTTCTGTCACGCCCCAAATCCCATTGGAGCGGATTGGCACCCATAGCCGAGGAGGCCTGGGAGAACCCGTTCATAACCTATACTTTCACATTTACCTTACTTATGAAAATTAGAAATTTTGGCAGCACTTCGTTATAAATAGAAGAAAACAGTACCTGTATCAGCCCAGCAGACACGCATATATATATATATAAACCGTAATTGGCCGTCAGATCCATCACGTCTATCAATCAAACACTCCTATGGCTGTACAATATGTCTACAAAAGCCTCTACATAGATACACAACTGAGTTAGGGTCGGAACAAACTCCCGCCGACAAAAGACTTTTATACAAATACCAAAAATACATATAGAAACGAGTTAGGATGCCCCGAAACAACTGGAGCTCACCACTATCAACAGAATGTCCTGGCTCTTACTACGGAGGTGTACGACCTGAAGTACCTGTTCCTGCAGGCATGAATACAGGTCCCCCGTGAGGGACGTCAGTACGAAAATATGTACTGAGTATGTAAGGCAGTGAGTATCAAGATGAGATACAAAAGATCAACAGAACCCAGATACCAGTGAATAAACAGTATGAGTAGACCACACTTAAAAGAGCTGATGGGATACCTGCACATTACTTTCATATCATTACTTCCCGTATTCCTTATCAATACATAACATATGTCATACAATGGCCAACTGATAAGTGGTACTAATACAATACATCAGGGACCACCCCTGGAATAGCATATATACATAATCTTTATAATACAATGGCCAACTGATCAGTGGTACTAATACAATACATCATATCATCAATTTAAAATAAAGACATTCCATTTCTTAATTCAATTAATCTTTGAGATTGGTTACTTTGTGGTCACACCTTATGGAACTTGAAACCATGATACCTCAATAGGAAAAACATGTAAATAGGTAATCAATATCATGAAAATGAAGTAGAGAATCATGGATACCTCATTAAACCATTTCGGAGTCAGCAATAGTATATGGACATTTTTTTGACTAGCCAGACATCTTAAAAGTGAAAACAAGTTCAATTGGTAGTGTCGAAGATCATATGATGTTATTATGTGTTATGTGTCGTAGGACAATGTTGGAAGCTTACTTGAGAGTGCCATGGGTCATTATTCATGCCAAAGATTAGATAGAGTATGTCTTACATACCATGATATAACCACTTCAATACAAGTCCAACTTGACTTCACGTACTCTTTGAACACTTATCTACAATAAGTCATTTGTGGAAAACTAGTATTAGCAACCAAACCTTACCATTTAGGTATTAACTTCACCAAATAATGTCTAGGAAGTAATACTTTAACTCATCAACAAGAGTGCTACATACATCCTCTTATACTCTTATTACATTCACATATCATGCATTTTCATGCAATATCCCTCAACATCACTCTTAGCCTTTATTTCCCCTCTTAATCACCATCCAATACCAACATGATCACTAGGCATACATAACCACTAATATAATGATATATCACCACAATTCATCCTCCATAATCCAATACCACAACTTCCATAATTTACTACTAACAATTTATATAAAACAATTCATAACTATGTTTCTAGTTATCTTCCAACATCAAGACAATACTCATAATCCTTTATCAATACTTATTCATGGATAAGAATCAAGAATAAACAATATTCATACCTTAACAATGAAATCTTGTATTTAGAATCCTCCTTACATAACCATGGGGTTCTTCTCGAAGCTTTCGAGATGGTGAACACAACTACGGAACCAATTCGAATTTTCTACGGTTGAATCACAAAATATTTGAAGTTGAAATTAGGCTAGAGTTTCACCTTGTCTTAATAATTGGATGATATATGATATATATGAGGCTAAGTGTATGTTTATAAAGACCAATTTTCGTCCAAGAGGTAATAGAAAGTGACCATTTTGCGCTAAAAATTTAAATAAATCCGAATCTGTCCCCAGTGGACAGTTTTGACAGGCTGAAGTAAATCTATCATAACTCTTTTCTACGGTATCGGATTTGGGTGAAACTAATTGCATTGGAAAGATAATTCAAAGTTATTTCATTTTCATATAAAGTATACCACCCAGTTATTCCTGTAAAAGGAGTTATGGTTGTTTAAAGTTGACCCAAAAATCTGTCCTAAAATTCTGTTTTTTTTTTATAGGCTGTAGTAAAACGGGTATAGCTCCTTACTCAGACGTTGGATTTGGATGAAACCAATTTCATCGGAAAGAAGACTCTCGGATATTTTCGTCGATATATAGAAGCTCACACAGTTCTTTTTGTACAAGGAGTTATGATCGTCTAAAGTTGATCCAAAAAAAAATTTGTCTAGCTGCAGTAATTTTCCTGCAGATTTACTGTTCAAAGGCTTCCCGGCCACCGTTTTGAAATTTCGAATATGCTCGCTTATATGAAATACTCCTCTGTTTTGGGCAAACTTTATATCGTTGGAAAGCTTATTCCAATACCTACACATACAACTATTGACGGGATACTTCCGAACACCATAAACTTAATTTAACCCATACGCTAGCCTTTAGGACTCCATATAATCGCGATAAGTGTACGAAAAAATTTACGGGGTGTTACAGCTTCGTATTTATCTTGTGCACTCTTTTGTTGCACATTAAAATTTCCAAGGTCGTTTTCTTGCTTGCGTATTTCTACTCTTGTATCTACCAACTTCTCTACGGTCCTGTCAAGTTTTTTGCTTTGTGAGGATGACATTCTCGTGTATAGTACAATATCAAACTCGCTTCGATCAACCACTGTTGGATGGAGAAGTAACAAAGTTATCATTTATTAAGTTGAGTTCGGATGAACGTTTATTGAGAATCCAGTTATCATTACTTGTACTGTCATGACTCTTTAGTTAGTTATCATATTTTCCTTTTTAAAAGTTAATTTGAATAATTTGATTCGAGGCCCACTAAGGAAAAAAATGCTCCCTTAATGAAATAATTTGACAATTCATGTTGAATATAATTTTCATTATCAATGATGGAGGTGTTATTTGATTCGGACAATAACGGAAGCAACGATATTCAAATTATTAGAATTTGAATTGACATTTAAAAAAGAAAGCATGAATAAATCATGATAACTAATAATCGTAATGTTTAAGGTCCACTAAGGTAATAATGTTTCCTATCAACAAGTTCATTTATTAGAATCAAACCTAAGCCTCCCGAGCCTTGTAGCCTTCTCGTAAGATTTTATTAAAATGATTTGATTTGATCCGTTTAATTGATTTTCGAGAAAAAAAACACCTCCATAGTGCACCACCATTATCAAAAAAAATAAAATAAAAATACCTACTACTTTTTACTAGCACGAATACTACGTATTGTGTCCTTTTATTATTATTGTAAACACCTAATTTTTTACCAAACCTAATGTTTTTATGTCATTTTAGTGTTCAATTTATTTTTACTTTTTAGGTCTAAATTAGATATTTTCAGTTTATCTTATTTTACAAGGTTTGTTTAAAAGTTTTGAAAACTACCAAAATAGAGTCACATTTTAATAAGCTTTTATTTTTATTTATTTTTAATAAAATTATATTTATTTTTCTTCTTTTAACTTTTAATAAATAATCTAGTGATATTAATATTCCGTAATCATATTCTAAGACTAAATATTTAACTTATCTATATTTTAGTTTTAAATAGATTTTATCATTTTATTAATATCCTTAATTGAAAAAAAAAAGAAGAGAATCCTTAACTACCATTCCCATACCGTAAAACCACATCCCTATTTTCCCTCCCACACACTCCCATATTTCCCTCACGTTCAGCCCACACAAACACACACGACATCACAAAACTACCTGAAAAACTTCTTCAACCCTCACCCTACATAAAGACAAACACTACAACACTCTTGAGGACAGAAGATAGGACAGGGATTAGAGAAAAAAAAAGAAACTGAGGGAGAAGACGCACGGGAAAATCATAGAAAAACATTGAAAAAGTCAGAAATAGAAAAGAGTGTAGTGCAAAACCGCGGAGAAAAGAAGAAGAAGAAACACCCGCGACAGAAAAGAAAGTTTGGGGTCTCCGTTGAGTTTGCGGTGACGGCGTCCTTTTCTTTACCCGCTTCAATTTGTCATACAGGTTCTCGTCGAATTCATACGATTTATTCAATAAGTTTGCTGTGTGAATTGGAGTATGAATAAAGTTATAATTTTCATGACTTTTTCTATTGTTCGTTATGTATAATTCATTATTTTTATATAGTTTACTTTATGTTGCCATTTATAAGTAGTTGCTATTCCGAAGTAACGTTCACTAAATTAAATTTGATTGAATTCTAAATGAGATAATCGTTAGATTCATTAGCGTTAAAAGATGTAACATTGTATTCGGTTAACATGCGATTAGTATAATTGTGTTGTAACTAGAATCTTACACCTATATGCGTGCATGCATGCAAAAAGGAAAAAAAAGAAAAGGAAAAAAGAGTACACACACAAAATATAGGAGCAGAACAAGCAAGGAAAAGAAAAGAAAAAACAAGAGGAACAGTTAACATGACTTATATTTGTTTGGTTCCATTTTGATAAATGAGAAATTCTAATCACTTGGTTTTCAAAAAATGCTCTCATGCTGCTTGAATCACCAGTAAATTCTCTATTATTTAGATTTAGGTACTTATAAGTATGATCCAATTAGTAGCAACGCTAAATTTTCAAAGTCAGAATCAGTTAACAAAGTACGGTTTGTAAATTTCCTTTGCGTTCTAAAATAAGTTTTTTTTTTATGAATATATAGAGCCTTTTTTTTTTTTTTTTTTTTCATGTTTTGGGGTGGTAAGAAATTGTATAAATTGGTTTTAATGTTTTGGTAGATAATGAATTTCATACGTTGGTATTTTCAGTGTTCGAGTGACGATTAATTTATTTCATGTCCGTTATTATACGTAATTTTTAGCTAAAAAGAGACTATAGATCAATATTCTGTTTGGTCATTTTCCTCTCTGGTTCATGATTTAACCGTCACTCCTAAATCATAAAATCACTTGTTTAGTAGTTTTTTTTAAAAATAGACTAAGAAAATATGTAAAGGTTATGGCATATAGTGTTTAGTTTACAGGAATATAATAATTTAATCATTACAAATGATATATTGTAATATTGTATGCTTCTCAAAGCCTTACACGTAGTTTGTTGGTGTATTTTGTTTAAATTGTTTTTCTTGGGGGGATTGTACATCTAATTTGTAATATCTGTAAGTGTTAGTTCGACATTATGAGGTTTTGTCATAGTTGTTACATCAATTCTTAGTTCGATATCTCTCATCTTTATGTTCTAAAAACGTTTTCAGCCAGCATTAATTTCTAAGGGTCTAATAAATTAAAAGGGGCGGATGGAGCCAAAAATGGGTTGCAGACTTATTCAAGATCCATCATATCTGATAAATTAAAAGAGAGGAAAAACCTATTGTAAGGGAATGAACTTGTAAAATAATGAGTTATGTTCTTATCTTCTAAATAATTAAGAATTTAACATGCAAGTGGAAACTAACGGTGAAGTTGGAAAGCCCTGCTACTGACCATTCGTTATAAAAAATTTTAACTTACCATTTGAAGCCGATTGAGTTGGGTTGGGCAGATTCTAAACCTATTAGATGCTTACTTAGACTTGGGGAAAACGGGAACGATCCATAAATGTCACAAAGGCGCGAGAGATATATCCGAACCTGTGGTATGACCGGAAAGTACTGCCACTGGCAAGCCACGCATTAATATAATTAAATAATTCAAAAAAAAATAAAAACGGGATGCAAGCAACTTTAGGGCCAACAAATATTATATATCCAAAAGATTAATTTAAGCCAGACATAAGTCATTAAAGCGACTGTGCTAGAACCATGGGACTCGAGGGGTGCCTAACACCTTCCCCTCAGTCAACAAAATTCCTTATCCGAAATTCTAGTTCGCAGACTAAAAATTAAGAGTCATTTCCTTTTGAATAGGGATTCAATAAGATGACCTGGAACACCCAAACTCAATTTCAAGTGGCGACTCTGTAAAATAAATAATCCCTTTTTAAAACGTCACTTTAAGTGGAAAAACCCATTTTCTCTAAAACCAACTTTCCTAGCGAGGTCGGATGCGGTGAAAAATAGGGGTGTGACTGTCACACCCTTTTTTTCGTACTCCAAAAGATTCGTTTTAAGTTCGAAAGAGTTTTTGTTATTAAGTGACAAAAGAAAACAATTCGTTTCGAAGAAGGATTTTTTTTACATTCAAAATCAGAGTAGCCACTTGGCATAATCTAGTGTGTCGAGTCACCATTGGAAAATCCTTTTCAAAATCATTTGACTCTTTAAACTGGTTTGCGAACAGAGATTTCGGTTAAGGAATTCTGTTGACCGAGGGGAAGGTGTTAGGCACCTCTCGATCCCGTGGTTTGACCACAGTCGCTTGACAGAGAAATATCGGCTAATTTTTGACTTTAAGGATGTATAAACAACACAAAACACGTAAAATAATGAAACGAAAGAAAACAAAACAAAAGCGAATAAAAAATATAGTGTCCAGTCTAATTTATACAGTCCAAAAATATAAAAAATGCGAAAATAAATCCTATATAACCTATACTAATCCTAACTATGCTCCCTTGCTTTACCGACGCCTTGGGCCTTCCTCACGAACGTCATTCCGCCAACATAGTACGTCGGGGCATTCCCCAGTGAACAAACACAAATACCTCGGGGCATTCCTCGGCCAAATGAATACATTTAATGAAATGTGATGAAAATGAAGAAAAGCACTCAACACAAATATTTACACATTCGATGATTAAAATCCTATGAGTTGCCTACCCTCCAAAACCTAGAACTTGCCTATCAATGCCCAACCTAAGACATGATACTATTACACTTAACATCAATATTTATTTCAAAATAAACCGACAACAATAAATCAAGACTAATCCTTATTAATTTATCAATTTTTCGATCCCGACCCCAAACAACAACTTTAATTCTCGATCAACGATTAACTAGTCTTTAGACTATCAATTTAATCTTCATAATCCAAATTCAACATCAACCAACATTCATGATTCAAACATCACAAAATCAAACAAAAAAACAAGATCCACACATTGTCAAATCACCACACAAAATATCAAAATTTAAAATTATTCGAGAAAAGGGATGAGAAATGGACCTCAATCGAAGCTTTTATTGTGCCAAATAATGCGATTAGAAAATAAAACCGGGTCCGAAATCCTCAAGTCGAACCTCAATTGCGAATTGACCAATTTCAAAACTCGGTATCACCAAAATTGAAACCCGAAACTGACCATGATGACCCAATCAAGACAAATCAAACCTTTGAAGCCTTTCTTTCAATTTTAAAAATTCTTCAAAATAGAGCATCCCTTAAATCTTGTACAAAATTCAGACTCATTAAAGAATCAATCTCGGCTTCTATTTTTACTTTAATTGATCGTGCAGAAAACACCAACGTTCGACCCACGAACCTAGATTTTTACCCGAAATCTCGAAATCGAAGCAATGAGGGAGAAAGGGAGTAAATTCAACAGCTCCCCAAAGTGACTGTTTTATGGTTTATCCTATGAAGATCAATGTGAAGGGAGTCCTCTAGTCAGTAATGAAATGGAATTTTGGAGATGGAGATGTGGGTGACGTGTATGTGGCTGTGCGTGTGTGACTACTGTGAGTGACCAATTGAAAAAAAAGAAAAAAAAATGGGAGTCTATTATTCTAGCTCATGGTCATTTCTATGCATATCCAGTGTGACCAGTGTGTGCGTGAGTGTTAGAAGGAGAATAATGAAGTTCCCTTTTTCTATACCATGTCCATGATTATCCCCTCCTCAATGAATGAAGAAGAAGACCTTTTATCCTTAAAAAAAACAAAATATCACGTGGGCCCTCTTTTATTCCTCTCTCCATGAAAACCAAAAAAGAATGAAATTTTGTTAAGGGGTTAGGATGATGGGGTGACGTGGAGTAGGTAGGTAGTGATGGGGTAGGGGGTGTGGTAGGGATTAAGTGTCCTAATTTAATTGGGAGGTTGTTAAGATAAGATTAAAACAAGGTAAAATTTGTTAAGGGTTGTTATTTTGTATTTTTGTGGGATATAATCGCATAGGTGAGGGTACATGGTAAGGTAAGCTAAAAATGGTAAAAATGCTTTCGGGGAGGGACAAAGTTATGTGTCTACATTATGCCCCTCTTTGCATGTAAACACAAAGTGTTTTTTCATACAAAGAAGTAGACAACGAGACAGAATTTTGATCCTACCATTATTCAAAGAATGAAACAGAAGGAGGGAGGGAGACCAAGTCTCGATATAGGATATCCTACCTACCCAAGTTATAAGGGAATCAAGTCACGGGTATCTCAAAGGATTGGAAAGAGAAGGACTATACCGAGTTGGAGAGTTGAGTGAGGTTCCATCGAGGTTTCGGTCGCGGCTCTGTCATTACATCAAAAATGAAAAATTACAAGTTAAAAAGATAAATAAAATTACAAAAGTCCTATCTATTCAGCTTCTTTTGAACTCTTGACTTGAGTTTCATCACACTATTCTTCAGGCGGGCTCCTGACTTGCAATTTCTTCAACTTGTTAACTACTTTTAGTTTCTTCACCCTGTTCTCCAGCTGGGCTTCTGACTTGCTATTTTTCAATCTGTTGACTTTCAACTTATTTGCCATACTCTTCAGGTGGGATCCTGACTTTCGATTTCATCAACTTTCGATTTCATCACCCTGTTCTTCAGGCGGACTCCTGACCTTCAATTTTATCACCCTTTTCTTCAGGCGGGCTCCTGACTTTCAATTTCATCACCCTATTCTTCAGGCGGGCTCTTGAAACCAAAATCAAAACTAGAACGGAAATAAATCAAAATCAAAACTAGAACTAAAACTATCTCACACAAAGATTATCATAAGGCAGTATTTCATTTTTGAAAGCGTGGTCCAATTTTTCAGGAGGGAACCCAACATAAAGTAAAATCCCATTTTTCAGGAGGGTCCTGAACAGAAAGTAAAATCTCATTTTTCGGGAAGGTCCTGAACAGAAAGTAAAATCCCATTTTTCAGGAGGGTCCTGAATAGAAAGTAAAATCCCATTTTTCAGGAGGGTCCTAAACAGAAAGTAAAATCCCATTTTTCAAGAGGGTCCTGAACAGAAAGTGAAATCCCATTTTTCAGGAGGGTCCTGAACAAAAAGTGAAATCCCATTTTTCAGGAGGGTCCTGAATAGAAAGTAAAATCCCATTTTAGGAAGGTCCTGAATAGAAAGTAAAATTCCATTTTTCAGGAGGGTCTTGAAGAAAAAGTGAAATCCTAATTTTCAGGAGGGTCCTGAACAGAAAGTAAAATCCTATTTTTCAGGAGGGTCTTGAACAGAAAGTAAATCCCATTTTTCAGGAGGGTCCTGAACATAAAGTAAAATCCCATTTTTCAGTAGGCTCCTAAACAAAAGTAAAATCTCATTTTTCAGGAGGGTCTTGAACAGAAAGTAAATCCCATTTTTCAGGAGGGTCCTGAATAGAAAGTAAAATTCCATTTTTCAGGAGGGTCCTGAACTAAAGTAAAATTCCATTTTTCAGGAGGGTCCTGAACAGAAGGTAAAATCCCATTTTTTAGGAGGGTCCTGAAAAGAAGGTAAAATCTCATTGTTCAGGAGGGTCCTGGACAGAAGGTAAAATCCCATTTTCCAGGAGGGTCCTGAACAGATAGTAAATTCCCATTTTACAGGAGGGTCCTGAACAGAAAGTAAAATCCCATTTTTCAGTAGGCTCCTAAACAAAAGTAAAATCTCATTTTTCAGGAGGGTCTTGAACAGAAAGTAAATCCCATTTTTCAGGAGGGTCCTGAATAGAAAGAAAAATTCCATTTTTCAGGAGGGTCCTGAACTAAAGTAAAATTCCATTTTTCTGGAGGGTCCTGAACAGAAGGTAAAATCCCAATTTTTAGGAGGGTACTGAAAAGAAGGTAAAATCTCATTGTTCAGGAGGGTCCTGGACAGAAGGTAAAATCTCATTTTTCAGGAAGGTCCTGAATAGAAAGTAAAATTCCATTTTTCAGGAGGGTCTTGAAGAAAAAGTGAAATCCCAATTTTCAGGAGGGTCCTGAACAGAAAGTAAAATCCCATTTTTCAGGAGGGTCCTGAACAGAAAGTAAAATCCCATTTTTCAGGAGGGTCTTGAACAGAAAGTAAATCCCATTTATCAGGAGGGTCCTGAACATAAAGTAAAATCCCATTTTTCAGTAGGCTCCTAAACAAAAGTAAAATCTCATTTTTCAGGAGGGTCTTGAACAGAAAGTAAATCCCATTTTTCAGGAGGGTCCTGAATAGAAAGTAAAATTCCATTTTTCAGGAGGGTCCTGAACTAAAGTAAAATTCCATTTTTCAGGAGGGTCCTGAACAGAAGGTAAAATCCCATTTTTTAGGAGGTTCCTGAAAAGAAGGTAAAATCTCATTGTTCAGGAGGGTCCTGGACAGAAGGTAAAATCCCATTTTCCAGGAGGGTCTTGAACAGATAGTAAATTCCCATTTTACAGGAGGGTCCTGAACAGAAAGTAAAATCCCATTTTTCAGGAGGGTCCTGAACAAAAAGTAAAATCTCATTTTCCAGGAGGGCCCTGAACAAAAGTAAAGTCCCATTTTTCAGGAGGGTCCTCAACAGAAAGTAAAATCCCATTTTTCAGGATGGTCCTAAACAGAAAGTAAAATCCCATTTTCCAGGAGGGTCCTGAACATAAAATAAATTCCTATTTTCCAGGAGGGTCCTGAACAGAAAGTAAAATTCCATTCTTTAAGAGGGTCCTGAACAGAAAGTAAAATCTCATTTTTCAGGAGGGTCCTAAATAGAAAGTAAAATCCCATTTTTCAGGAGGGTCCTGAATAGAAAGTAAAATCTCACGGATGTGCATTTCCAATAGTAGCTGAATTAAGTGAAGCGATTTTGCCTTTATTTGAACAAAGAAAATTTGTCAGTTAAAAACTTAGTGGTGACTTGCAGCACTTGGCTTTCCAGGCATTTGCTCCAGTGTTCATTCCCTTCATTTTGTTTCAGATTGCTGAAATTTGCCCCTGATTGTCGTGTCATTGACCCATACTCAGATTATTAAGAGTGACTCCGAAATAAACACAGTATTTCTGCTTTGTCATGCTTCTTAGATAAACCCTTTAAACCTTGGTATTTTCATGAGTTCCCCAGCTTGTCTGTTGACAAAACATTCTGCATGCCTTATTCATCTCACAATCATGTCTCTTTCATATGCTGACTTTGTCTTGCTTTGTGCAATTGAAGAAACTGGTAGCCAGTTTTGAAATCTTTTCTTAGTTGTTTTGATATGGACTTGACTCAAAGACAAGAGAAAAATGACAATGACTTTTATTTGGACCACTGACTCAAGAAAACAAAATAAAAATAAAGAGAAGAAAGAAAAGGCAATGAATGTCCCCGTTTGAAACAAAGAAATGAAAAATTTATCTAGAAATGACAGTTAACTCTAATGATTATGCCATGCATATCGTATTAAATTGCCTGATCTTTCCATCCAAAACCTTCTACCAATTGTTGTTGAGTTAATGACCTCAAAATTGAGTTGCTTCCTTAGGTCAATTGCATTTAAGACCTCATTCGGCTAGTGGCGCCTTGAAAGATTTTTGCCAACAAGCCTCTCATTTTTTTCCCAGCTCACCATTGCCCTATGGTTTCCCTGAGGGTTTTTCACCAATGAGACTCTTATTTTCATTTGTCTCAAATCACCGTCATCTTACAGTGCCCGTGAGGGTTTTCACCGATAAGATTCTCTCATTGTTATCTCTCTCAGCTCATCTTCTTATGGCGCCCGTGAGGGTTTTCACCGATAAGAGTCTCTTATTTTTATTTCTTTCCTGATTCCTTATGCCGAGGAAGACAAGTAGTTACCAAAATGTTATCACATCCATTGCATGCTTAGTCTTAACATTCTCAAAGATTGATCTGAAGGTCTTTCTTTTGTTGTATCTTGGCTTTTGGATAGGGTTAGAAAGAAAGGATGGCATGGGGCCCAAACGACACTTGAAGTGGATGTCTCTAAATTATTTATTGGGTGGGACTTACAACTTTTGAAATTGACTCAAACAATGAGGATTACCTCATGCCCCAGTTTCTTTTGACTGGGTGAATCTAAACTGTTTATTTGGTTGGACCGAGCCCCGAGTAGGGAAGCCTACGTATCTCACCCCCGAGAGTGGAGAATCAGGTCACACGTAGTTCCGACAACTTATTTTGCATGATTTAGACTTTTGATTCTTTTTATTTTATTGACACTCTTTTCTCTTTGGATTTTTCTGACTCTATTTTCCTTGACACTTTTCTTTTTTCTCTTTTCTTTTTGGACATTTTTTTTTCTTTTTTATTTTTGAAACTTTTCTGACACTATTTTTTTTTTGTTCGACACTTCCTTTTTGAGCTTTGTTGACTCTATCTTGGTTCCAAAAGAGGGATATGAAAGAAATAGAACTAAAGCTCAAAGGAGGTAAATAAAGGATGATACGATATTTGAATAGAAAAATGAAATGCCTTCGTCGAATCAATCCTTGAAGATACTAGTACATTGCATGCAATGTGAAAGTGAAAGATAAAGATCATTTGTGACACTTTAACAACACAAACTTTAACTGAGCATGTGTGTCACCTCTTCCACACTTGTCAAACATACAACTCCACCTTTGTTGTACATCCCTCACATTGAATGACTTATGCTTTCGTGGAGTTTATTTTTGTTCTAATCCTCGGGAGCATACATCCGCTATTTGACCTAATTGAGCTATATTTTTCAATTGATGACCAAGTTATTTTTGTGATTCTCAAAATAATTGCCTTAATTTTCAAAGAAGGCTTGAAATTGTCACCAAATGTCTCAGCACTCTACCTATTATCTCAGATGCTCTCTTTTCCTAACTTTAACTCTCTGATTCAAAGTTCATGCTTAAAATAGGACTTTAAGATCTGGCTGAAATTCCGCAGGCATGTAATATCACTAAAGCCAACATAAAATGTACTATGTAAAGGAAACAAACAAACAAACAACACATATTTAAAACACAAAGAAAAAGGGAAATTCTCTTTAGTTGAAATAAAAGAGAAAAGGGTTTGAACATAAACGACAAAGGGACAAAACAAGATAGATCCCGAACTACAACCCTGAAGTAATTCGAAAAATAGAAAAGAAAAAAAACAAACTACCAGACCTCTTCCTAGTAGGGAGAGGGCTGACTTCTCAATTGCTCATCCTGATAACTTAGCCACTGGTTTTCATATCAGCGTGACAAGAGCTTTCCTTACTGCCAATGTTTTACACCATAATTGACCTATCTTGAATTATCTTTTCAATTTCTCTTTTCAAAGTCCGACAATCTTCAATACTGTGATCCTGAAAATCAGAATGATATGCACATTGTACACTAGGATCAAAACTTCTTGAATGCAGGTTAGGAGTATACCTAAGGAGAGGAGTGATCATACCCCACTGTACCAATTTCTGAAATAAGATGGCATATGACTCTCCAATTGGTGTGAAGCTATCCCTTGATTTTTGCCTCATTTAATTGTTTGGATTGGATCCAAAATCGGGCCTAGAAAGGCTTTGATAGGTTTTTGGAGTCAGAGGGTAACTCTGAGGAGTTGGTGCACTCCATTATGAGTAAGAAGGGAGTTCAACATATGGCTGTGCATAGTATACTAGCTATGGAGGTGGGGAAATGGAGTATAATGGATTTTGGGAGGGATTATAGAGAGCTTGGGTATGAACTTGGGCCTGAGATTGACGGCAACGACTACGTCTTCTTCTTGGATGTGCCCGTTCTCAACCTACAATAGCAACTGTATCTTTCTCATTCTTCTTCCCTCCAGTTTCCTTTAATTGATTGTAATATTGTCCTAAATGTTTCACGGATTCCTCCTGTCCATCTTGCTCCTCAAATTTCGACATCTCAAAGATTGGAGGAAGGTTAGCACTTGAAGGCATGCTTCAGTCTTTGTATGATGTTGTATGAAACATCTTCTTTACCCGTAGGTCCTAGATAATTTTTCATAGCATTTTCTGCACTCTTCATTTTTCCAACAATTTTCTTCGACTCTTCTGGCACACTGGACTTCTTGTTAAGAAATTTTGGTGGTCCATTTAACTTAAAAGCAGGCTCAGGATTATAACAATGATCACCAAGAGTATTGAATATAGGTTCACTAGCAGCATGGAAACGCACAATCGTTAGGCGAGCCAGTGTGGAAGTCCTAGTAGAGGATTGAGCAACAAAATCACAGACGACATGTGGTGCTGTGAATGTAGCAGGCTTATGTTGAGGATCTAGAGAAAAGGTGGTGGAAGTATTGAGATGCTTTTGGCTTGGAATGAATTCTGAGTCATGTTGCGGTGCATCAACAACAATAGAAAACTGAGTTTGAGATTTTGGTGAAAAACTTGAGGTATTTATAGGATCAATAAAGGGAAACGGAGAAGGGGGCAACCCACTGGCCCAAGCTCGATGCATTTCTGTCATTTGTTGTCTCAGCCTTCCAATCTCTTGCTTCAAACTCTCATTTTCCTGATTCTTTGTTTGATCCATGATGTCACTCTCTATATTTTTGTTGAACACAACTAACCCTCTGGATTTGATGTGATGTGAAGGACCAACCAAAATTCCACAAACCAACCACCTTAAACTGACTCAACAAAAAAAAAACAAATGTGTTAGAGTTCAACACTTTTTCAAAACCTCTTTTTCCTTCTGATCACCGAACCCAAGAAGGGCGCCTACGTATCTCACTCCCGAGAGAGGAGAATCAGGTGCACGTAGTTCGTGAAGTCTTGCCAAAATGGCCAATTAAACTCTTTGTTTTTTTTTTCTTTTTCTCGAAACTTTAAGAAGAAAAGAAAATAACAATTTGTCAAAAGAATTGACGAAAATATTTTTGAATTTTTCAGCTTTAACATCCCTATACAAAGTGAAATCTATGATTACCAAAGAAATATTTTGGGTTTTCGATTTTGAATTTCATATGAACATGAAACTTGAACCTATTAAAGGAAAAAAATCATTTTTTGTAGTTTTCTTTTAAAGAAGTATATGAAACATCTACTCTAAATGAAGAGTGAGGAAAATCATTGAATTTTTTCAGATTCCTGTACAAAATGAAATCTATGATTACCGAAGAAAATATTTTTGAATTTTCGATTTTGAATTTCATACAAAAATGAAACTTGAACCTATTAAAAGGAAATATATTTTTTGTTTTTTTCTTTTAAAGATGTGCATGAAACACCTACTCTAAATGAAGAGTGAAGAATTTTTTTTTGGATTTTTGAAATAAGATCCCCGAACCAACAATAGGCTGCCTACGTATCTCACTCCCGAGAGAGGAGAATCAGGGGTGCGTAGTTCGTCCTTATTGGACAATTAAGGAATAACGGACAGAACGAACTACGGCATGAGAGACACTACCAAGACAAACGAATAATTTTTTTTTGGATTTTTTAATTAGACACTTCAAATAAAACAGACACCAACAACAATGAAAGAAAAATCTTTTTGGTAGTTGGAATGTATAAAATTTCTACCATCTTTTTGCATTTTCTTTTATAAAAACCTACTTATCATAAAAAATATTTTTGAAGTTTTTGAATTGTGAATGCTTGCTAAAGAAGACAAAGGAAAATCTTTTGATGTTTTTGATTTTTTTTTTCGGGAAATGAGTGCAAAAAAGGATAAAGAAAATCTTGTTTGATTTTTAAATTGTGAAAAACGAAAGCCATAAAGAACTCTAAACAAACTACAAAACACACTTTTTTTTGGCTCACCTTTTCTTTTTCTCTCTTTTTCAACACTTTCTTTTCTACACACTTTACTTCTAACACATGCTTTTCCTCAAATCAATCCGTCAAATGACCATATTACCCTCAAAGATGCAACATTTAGCACGTAGGGACTCTTTAGAGAAGAGTATTCTACGAAGGGCCAAGTGGGCACCGCTAGGTCTTCAATATGATGCATATAAGCATGACCTAAAGGCTGACCTACATTGGGGTTCACTAACAAGGCTGTTCGGGGGAGCGTATGGTCGATAGCGGCTTGTTTTAGCTGGCCACCTACTCCATATAACCCAATGGCTCCCCCTCTAAAATAAGGGTGACTCAACTATAGGTCGTGTACACACGTGTACTACGGACTTGTTGCAGAAAGAATGACTCGGGTTATGCACGTGATGCTAGATATAAAGCGGTAACACATAACGAAAAACTGTAAACAAAGAGCATGGAAAATGCACAACAGTGATAACAATAACATAAACAATTATCACAAACAATGTTTATACACTCGTAATACCAAAAAAGAAGATACGACTCTAAAAAATAAGCTCGAATTTTGAAAAATCCCAAGCAGAGTCGCCAAAGCTGTCACACCCCTTTTTCGTACTCCAAAAGATTCGTTTTAAGTTCGAAAGATTTTTTGTTATTAAGTGACAAAAGAAAATAATTCGTTTCGAAGAAGGATTGTTTTTACATTCAAAATCAGAGTCGCCACTTGGCATAATCTAGTGTGCCAAGTCACCATTGGAAAATCTTTTTCAAAATCATTTGACTCTTTAAACTGGTTTGCAAACAGAGATTCCGGTTAAGGAATTCTGTTGACCGAGGGAAAGGTGTTAGGCACCCCTCGATTCTGTGGTTTGACCATGGTCGCTTGACGGAGCAATATCGGCTAAGTTTTGACATTAAGGATGTATAAACCACACAAAACACATAAAACAATCAAACAAAAAAAAAAAAACAAGCGCGAATCAAAAATATAGTGTCCAGTCTAATTTATACAGTCCAAAAATATAAAAAAATGCAAAAATAAATCTTATCTAACCTATACTAATCCTAACTATGCTCCCTTGCTTTACCCGATGCCTCGGGCCTTCCTCACGAACGTCTTTCCGCCAACATAGTACGTCAGGGCATTCCCCGGTGAACAAACACAAATACCTCGGGGCATTCCCCGGCCAAATGAATACATTTAATGAAATGTGATGAAAATGAAGAAAAGCACTCAACATAAATATTTACACATTCGATGATTAAAATTCTACGAGTTGCCTACCCTCCAAAACCTAAAACTTACCTATCAATGCCCGACCTAAGACATGATACTATTAAACTTAACATCAATATTTATTTCATAATAAACCGACAACAATAAATCAAGACTAATCCTTATTCATTTATCAATTTTTCGATCCCGACCCCAACCAACAACTTTAATTCTCGATCAAGAATTAACTAGTCTTTAGACTATCAATTTAATCTTCATAATCCGAATTCAACATCAACCAACATTCATGATTCAAACATCACAAAATCAAACAAAAAAACAAGATCCACACATTGTCAAATTGCCACACAAAATATCAAAATTTAAAATTATACGAGAAAAGAGATGAGAAATGGACCTCAATCGAAGCTTTTATTGTGCCAAATAATGCGATTAGAAAATAAAACCGGGTCCGAAATCCTCAAGTTGAACCTCAATCGCGAAATGACCAATTTCAAAACTCGGTATCACCAAAATCGAAACCCGGAACTGACCACGATGACCCAATCAAGACAAATCAAACCTTTGAAGCGTATCTTTCAATTTTAAAAATTCTTCAAAATAGAGCAACCCTTAAACCTTGTATAAAATTCACACTCATTAAAGAATCGATCTCGGCTTCTATTTTCGCTTTAACTGATGGTGAAGAAAACACCAACGTTCGACCCACGAACCTAGATTTTTACCTGAAATCTCGAAATCGAAGCAATGAGGGAGAAAGGGAGTAAATTTGACAGCTTCCCAAAGAATTCTGTGACTGTTTTATGGTTTATCCTATGAAGATCAATGTGAAGGGAGTCTTCTAGTCTGTAATGAAATGGAATTTTGGAGATGGAGATGTGTGTGACGTGTATGTGGCTGTGTGACTACTGTGAGTGACCAATTTAAAAAAAATAAAAAAAATGGGAGTTTATTATTCTAGCTCATGGTCGTTTCTGTGCATATCCGGTGTGACCAGTGTGTGTGTGAGTGTCAGAAGGAGAGTAATGAAGTTCCCTTTTTCTATACCATGTCCATGAATATCCCCTCCTCAATGAATGAATAAGAAGACCTTTTATCCTTCAAAATAAACAAAATATCACGTGGTCCCCCTTTATAGTATATATACTACTACAGTAGTAAATTTTCAAAATCTTGCAAAGTTACAACTATGTAAACCTCAAATTAATAATCGTCAAATAATTTGTGCGCAGTTCAACTAAGTCTCCTCATATATTAGTTGAGTCTACGAGTTCTTAATTTTTATTCACATGGAGTATTCTACATTTTTATTGTCATTATGTGTTTTATTTGAATCTATGCGTTAACTGATTCCCAGAAAACACGAGCTCTAGCAAGTGTATAATGCATCCAAGCAGAAAGTTGTGCTAAGTGAACATTAGAACAATAACAACATACCGAGTGTAAATCCATTTAATCCCGCAAGCGGGTTCTGGACTAATTTAAACAAAACCTTTTTAACATCTAATACAAAGGGCTTATCATTTACGACAACTAAAATTGGAAATTAAGTAGATAAGCAAATGCTGCAGTAGTGAAGCTGAAAGGATAACAGAAATGAATGTCTTGCTTATAAGTTCCGGTTTACCGCAAAACTTGTGGGGGAGGCTATCCTTATAGCCAATCGTATACTGAATAGAGTTCCCCATAGTAAGACACAATCAATTCCTTATGAAAAATGGAAAGGAAGGAAACCCAACTTGAAATATTTCAAAGTGTGTCTAGCAAAGGTCCAAGTTTCTATGCCTAAAAGGGTTAAGATAGGACCTAAGATGGTGGACTGTGTGTTCATAGGATATGCTAAAAGTAATAAAGCATGTCGATTTTTGGTTCATAAATCCAAACATTCGGATATTAATGAAAATACGGTAATTGAATCAGATAATGTTGAATTCTTTGAAAATTTTTATCCATATAAAACTAAACATGAACAGTCTAGTGGGGGGTCTAAACGACCTGGAGATGAACCAAGTGAGAATGTACATAATGAAGAGAATCCAAGACGTAGTACACGTCAAAGAACTTCTACTACGTTTGGATCAGATTTCGTAACATTTCTCCTAGAAAATAAACCTTAAACATTTAAAAAAGCGATGTCGTCTTTGGACTCATCCTTTTGGAAAGAGGCAGTCAATAGTGAGATTGATTCAATCTTAAGCAACCATACATGGGAATTAGTTGATCTTCTTTCAGGAAATAAACCTTTAGGTTCTAAATGGATCTTCAAAAGAAAAATTAAAGCGGATGGTACTATTAACAAATACAAGGCAAGACTTGTAGTAAAAGGCTTCAAACAAAAAGAAGGTCTTGATTACTTTGATAAATACTTGCCAGTAACAAGGATAACATCGATTCGAATGTTAATTGCCTTGGTGGCGGTATATGGTCTTGAAATTCATCAAATGGATGTGAAAATCGCATTCCTAAATGGAGAATTGGAGGAAGAAATTTACATGAAAAAACCTGAGGGTTTTGTGGTTTCAGGGAAGGAGAATAAGGTGTGTAAACTTATTAAGTCATTGTATGGACTAAAGCAAACACCTAAACAATGGCATGCGAAGTTTAACCAAACCATGTTGGCAAACGAGTTCAAGATAAATAAATGTGAAAATGTGCTTACATTAAAGATTCTCCAAATCACCAAGTCATTGTTTGTTTATATGTGGATGATGTGTTAATCATCAGTAGAGATATTTCTGACATAAATGCAACGAAGCGAATTCTCGAGAGAAAGTTTGATATGAAAGACCTTGGAGTTGTGGATGTGATCTTAGGTATAAGAATTCATAGAACTCCATAAGGGTTGGCATTGTCACAGTCTCACTATATCGAAAAGGTACTTGATAAATTCAAGTATATGAAATTCGGTATTGCCAAGACTCCTTTGGATGTGAGCTTTGCACTTTGAAAGAACGAAGGTAAAAGTGACTTATAATTGGAGTACGCAAGAGTATTGGGATGTTTAATGCATATAATGAATTGTACACGACCAGACATAGCATGCACTATTAGTAAATTGAGTCGGTACATGAGTAATCCGAACAAAACTCATTGGATGGCAATGAAAAGAGTTTTGGGGTATCTTAAGTACACTCAAGACTATGCCTTGCATTATAATAAATATCCTGCGGAACTTAAAGGATATAGTGATACAAATTGGATCACCGATCGAACGAAATAAAATCCACAAGTGGATATGTATTTACTATCGGTGGAGGAGAAGTCTCTTGGAAATCATCCAAATAGACTTGTATTTCTCGCTCTACAATGGAATTTGAATTTATCGCATTGGATAAAGCCGGTGAAGAAGCAGAATGGCTCCAAAAATTCTTGGAAGATATTTCTTATTGGCCTAAACCAGTGGCACTAGTATCTATACACTGTGATAGACAAATGGCAATAGGTAGGGCATGGAGCATGATGTATAACGGTAAATCTCATCACAAACGACAGAGACATCATACCGTTAGAAAACATCTCTTTAGTGGAATTATCACTGTTGACTATGTCAAGTCAAAGGATAATATGTCGGATCCACTTACAAAAGGCCTATCTAGAGAAGAAGTGGAAAGAACATCCAAAGGAATGGGTTTAAGGCCTAGGACAAGTCAGCATGGTAGTAACTCTACCTAGAAGACTAGAGATCCCAAGAGCTAGGTTCAAGGAGATCAAACAAAGTTATTTCTGACAGGTTCAACATTGTCAATTACCCAACTCATTCTCATGATGTAGACAATGTTTAGTAAACAAGGATAAGACTTAAGGTGAAAAGTCTTATTGATTATCTAAATTTGGCAGATTTGACCAAATAGTTTAATCTATAAAATTGAACGTAAAGAAATCACCTATGTGAGGGCAGAGTGGAAGCCGCTTTAAGGATAATGTTAGTAAATGCCTATTCTCTAATCTCTCATAAAAATGGGACGTGTTCATGACTGAAAAGAACAAAACTGTGAGAACCATAAACGGTAAAAGACTGGTTGTGTGACATGTGTTGTCAAGGTGTACACTAAAGCTCAATGATTTAAAGATATCAAATCTACCGATTGACCGAGTGCATCCGATGCATGTTTACTACGGAAAGTTCAAAGGAAAACCCACTTATCCAAATGCAATCAGTCTTTCCTTGATGATCACATACTTGCCTGTAATTGTTTTTTGAAAAATAGCCATTTCCTATTCATGTGGGGGATTGTTGGGTTAAAAGTATATGAAAAAAGTGTGAATGAAAAATGGAGGAAGAATGGTGGAGAAGGGAGACATCAATTTAGAAAGTGTACTCCCAAATTGGAAAGTTCAATTCTTTCTCCCACATTGGTGGAAGAAGAAAACTTGTGAGTGTTTAAAATAAGGAACACTTACTCCACATGGTAAGTGAGGCAAGAAATAAGAGATTCCTCGCGCCGTCGTCATTGTTCTCTTACTCGGATTCGGATTTGTCAAATGATTGATCGATGAGATTCGAATTTAGATTTGTATTTGGATTTGCCACTTTTCAGAAGAGGCACATGTTGGCTATATAAACCTACTTTCATCCGCAGGTTTAGGTACGAATTTTTATGAAATACAAACTCTCTTCTTGTCTTGAAAAACTTTCTGTGTGATCTATCAAACTGTTGAGTGAGTTCGTTGAATCCAACAATTTGAGGTACAACTATTGTTCAGATTGAAGACCATTTTATCCTGGGAGGGAGATTCCAAAAACCTCGAGTACAGTGAAGGGAATTATTCCTTAAGGACACTTCGTGAATTCGGAGGACTTGGTCTTAAATTGTGTTTCATCTCATTTCTGAAAGTAAACATACTTCTTGGATAGATTATTCATAATATTGTGTTGAAGGTGTTAAGGAACTTCATAAGTGTTCTTGTCTTTGTCACACCCCTTTTTTTTCACTCCCAAAAAGAATTAATTTTTTAAGTTTCGAAAGAATTTTATTATTAAAGTGACAAAAGATGAAAATTGTTTTGAAAAAGGATTCATTAGTTTAAAAACTTAGAGTCGCCACTTGGCTTTTGGATAGTGTTAGAAAGAAAGGATGGTATGGGGACCAAACAACACTTGAAGTGGTATGGGACTTATAACTTTTGGAATCGACTCAAACAATGAGGATCAACTCATGCCCTAATTTCTTTTGACTGGGCAATACTAAATTTTATTTGGTTGGACCGAGCCCTGAGTAGGGCAGCCTACGTATCTCACCCCCAAAAGAGGAGAATCAGGTCACGCGTAGTTCTGGAAGCTTGTTCTTTCACTTGATTCTATATTTTTTTTTGTTGACTCTTTTTCTCTTTGAACTTTTCTGACTTTATTTTTCTTGACACTTGTTTTTTTTTCTTTTTCAACACATTGTCTTTTGAATTTTGTTGACTCTATCTTGATTCCAAAAGACGGGTATGAAAGAAAATAACACTAAGGTCCAAATGGGGTAAACAAAGGATGACACAATGTTTGGATAGCAGAATAAAATGCCTTCGTCATATCAATTCTTGAAAAAGCTAGTACATAGCATGCAATGCGAAAGTGCACGATCAAGATCACTTATGAAATGTTTTACAACACTAACTTGACCCAAGCATGTGTGCCACCTCTTTTTCTACACTTTCCCAGCATACAACTCCACTTTGTTGTACATTCCTCATCTGAAGGACTCATGACTTCGTGAAACTAATTTTCTTCCTGTTCCTTTTGACATAGGATCACACATTCACTACTTGACCTAATTGAGATATGCTTTCCATTGATGACCAAGTTATTCTCACGATTCTCAAAATAATAGTCTTAATTTTCAAAGAAGGCTTCAACTTGATCACCAAGTGCCCCAACACTCTATCTATTTTCTCAGATGCTCTCTTTTTCTAACTTTAAACCTCTGATTCAATGTTTCATGGTTAAGTTGTAGTTTAAGAACTGACTGAAAATTCCGCTAGCATGTCATATCACTATAATCAACATAAAATATAATGTATAAAGAAAACAAACAAGCGACACATATTTAAACACAAAGGAAAAGGGACAATTAATTTAGTTGAAATAAAAGATAGAAGGGTTTGAACATAAACGACAAAAGGACAAAACAAGATAGATCCCGATCTACAACCCTGAAATAATTTGAAAAACAGAAAAAATAATACAAACTACCAGACCTTTTCCTAGTAGGGAAAGGGGTGACTTCTCAATTGCTCAGCCTGACAACTTAGCCACTGGTTTGCATATCAGCATGACTAGAGATTCCTTCACTGTCAATGTTCTGCATCATAATTGATCCATCTTGAATCATCTTTTCAATTTCTCTTTACAAATCTCGACAATCTTCAATACTATGACCCTGAGCATCAGAATGATACGCACATCGTACATTAGGATAAAAAATTATTGAACACCGATTAAGAGTGCACCCAAGAAGAGGAGTGATCATGCCCCATTGTACCAATCTCTAAAATAAATTGGCATATGACACTCCAATTTGTGTGAAACTATTTATCTACTTCTGCCTCGTTTCATCATTTGTCTTGGATTGAAAATAAGGCTTAGAAGGGTTTTGGTACGTTTGTGGAGTTATAGGACGGCTCTGAGGAGTTGGTGTGTTCCACTGTGGGTAAGATGGGGGTTGAACATATGGCTGTGCATTATATACTGGATATGGAGGTGGAGGAGCAAAGTATAATAGATTTTGGGAGTGATTATGTGACGTTTGGATATGAACTTGGGTTTTTTCCTGAGAGTGACGATGGGGGGGGGGTCTTCTTGACCGTTCCCGCTGTTCAACTACAATAGAAGATGCATCTTCCTCATTGTTTTTCTCCCCAAAACTTCCTGAACCCTATTGAATTTCTTGAGTAGTCGCTTTCAATGTTGCAAAACTCACAATGCGACCCGTCTTAATTCCCTCTTCTATCATCTCCCCCATTTTAAGGACCTCAATAAATGACATGTCCAATGCAGGTAATAAGTGTTGATAATATGTTTCATCCTGCGCTTGAATAAACACCTCAACTATTTTTCTTTCTTTCATTGGTGGTTTCTGTCTAGCAGCTTGTTCGCGCCATCTGATCACATACTCCCTGAATCTCTCAGTATTCTTCTTCTTCATACTAGTTAGGGATTTTTCATCAGGGATGAACTCCACATTGTATTGAAATTGTTGAACAAATTCATTAGCTAGGTCATCCCAACTAATCCACTTGTCGATGTCTTAGTCAACAAACCATTTCAAAGCTAGGCCTAAAAGACTCTCCCCGAAATAAGCCATAAGTAGTTCTTCCTTCACTCCAGCGCCTCATAATTGGTTACAATAACGTCTCAAATGTGCCACTGGGTCCCATGTCTGTCATATTTGTCAAACTTTGGCATTTTAAAGCTAGGAGGAAGGTTGACACCTGGAAAGATGCATAAGTCCTTATATGAGACACTTTTATAACCCCCAAGTCCTTGCAAGTTCTTCATAGCCAGTTCCAAACTTCTCAATTTTCTGGTTATTTCCTCCTGTTCTTCTGTCATAACAGGCTTCTTAGTGTTAGGAGAAAATTCAGGCGGGTGAGTGTCACCATAAAGACCAGTCAACTTGAATGTAGGCTAGAAAGTCTAACACTGATCTCCAGTAATATTCAATATAGGCTCTCTTGTAGAGTAGGGAGGAACAACTTGTGGATGAACATCAAAAGTAGGATCTTCAGGTGGGGGTGGCGCCGTAAAAGAATGAATAACAGGGGGAGCCGAGTATGTGCTAGTCTTGGATTTGGGAGTGAGAAAATGAACATTGGAAGTGGTTGGATATTGTTACCCCGGAGTCGATCCTGATGAATGTTGTGGCATATCAACAAAAATAAAAATTGTGCATGTGACACGGGAGGCAAGCTAGAAAGATATTTCAGATTATCAGTGGGAACTGGAGGAGGCGGCAACCCATTAGTCCAAGCTCGATGCCTTTCTATCATTTGCTGCCTTAATTTCTGAATCTCTTCATTATCTCCTAAATTCTCATTTCCCGAACTCCCTATCTGATTAGTGAAAACAAACTCGATATCCTTGTTGGCCATAACTTTCTCTGTGACTTAGTGCAATATGGAGGAACAACCAAAATGCCACAAACCAACCACCTTAAACTAACTGAACAAGAGATAGCAAATGCGTTAGAATTCAACACTTTTTTTTTAAAACATTTTTGTCTCTTTTTGAAAAGGTCACTGATCCCAAGAGGGGAGCCTACGTATATCACTCCCAAGAGAGGAGAATCAGGTGTGCGTAGTTCGTGACGTCTTGCCAAAATGGCCAATTAATTTTTTTTTCTTTCTTTTTCTTTTTCTTGAAACTTTAAAAAAGAAAAGAAAATAACAAATTGTCAAAAGAATTGACGAAATGTTTTTGCATTTTTCAAGTTTAAACTCCCTATACAAAATGAAACCTATGATTACCAAAGAAAAATCTTTTTGGGTTTTCGATTTTGAATTTCAAATGAAAAATGAAACTTGAACCTATTAAAGGAAAAAAACTTTTTTGTAGTTTTGTTTGAAAGATGTATATGAAACACCTACTCAAATAAAGAGTGAAGAAAATCTCTTTTTTTTTTTGGAATTTTCAAATAGGATCCCCAAAACAACAATAGGCTGCCTACGTATCTCACTCCCGAGAGATGAGAATCAGGGGTGCGTAGTTAATCCAGATAAGACAATTAAGGATTAAATAACCGACTGAACCCTGAATTGAGAGACACGACCACAAATAGAAAATGCAAACCAATAAAATCTTTTTTAGTTTTTAGTTTGACACTTCACATAAGACTGACACCAACAACTATGAAAGAAAAATCTTTTTGGTATTTTCATTATATGAAATGTACAAAACTTCTACCATCTTTTTAAAATTTTTCTTTTATGAAAACTCCTATGAATGAAGAATCTTTTTTAAATTTTTTTGAATTATGAATGATTACTAAAGAAATTAAACAAAAGAAGAATCTTATTGATGCTATTTTTGTATTTTGAGAAGATGGTGTAAATGGTGAAAACAAAACTTTTTTTTTTTTTTGAGAAAATAAATGCAAAAGGTAAAAGAAAAAAACTATTTTTTAAATTTTTTTTGGATTGTGAAGAACAAAAGTCATAAAAACTCTAAAAAAAACTACGAAACCCTTTTTCGATTCGCCTTTTTCTCTTTTTTTTTTATTTTCATTGCCTACACACTTTACTTCTAACACATACTTTTTCCGAATCAGTCCGTAAATAACCACGTTACCCTCAAAGATGCAACATTTAGCACATAGGGATGTTGTAGAGGTGAGTCTCCTACGAAGGACCAAATGGGACCCGCTAGGTCTCAATATGATGCACATAAGTATGACCTAAAGGCTGACCTATGCTGGGGTTCACTAACAAGGCAGTTCGGGGGAGTGTATGATAGAAAGTGTCTTCTTTGGCTGTCCACCTACTCCATACCAGCCGACGGCTCCCCCTCCTAAAATAAGGGTGACTCAACTATAAGTCGTGTACACAACGTGTACTACATAACTTGTGGCAGAAAGAATGGACTCGGGTTATGCACATGATGCCAGTTATAAAGCCGTAAAACATAAGAGAAAAACTGTAAACAAAGAGCACGTAGGCACTCAACAATGATAAAATAAACAACAAACGATAACACAAACAATGTTTACACACCCATAATGTCAAACTAAGCCGATACAACTCCAAAAAAATAAGCTCGAATTCTGAAAAGGTTCTCCAGCAGAGTCGCCAGAGCTGTCACACCCCTTTTTTTCACTCCCCAAAAGAATTAATTTTTTAAGCTTCGAAAGGGTTTTATTATTAAAGTGACAAAAGATGAAAATTATTTCGAAAAAGGATTCATTAGTTTCAAAACTTAGAGTCGCCACTTGGCATAAATCAGGTGTGTCAAGTCACCCGTGGATATCCTTTTTAAAACGATTTTGACTCTATAAAACTGATCCGCGAATAGAGATTCCGGCTAAGGAATTCTGTTGACCGAGGGGAAGGTGTTAGGCACCCCTCGATCCCGTGGTTCGACCACGGTCTCTTGGTGGGGTATATCGTCTAATTTGGACACTATGAATG
The DNA here is from genome assembly GCA_030864215.1 of Capsicum pubescens. Taxonomy (NCBI): domain Eukaryota; kingdom Viridiplantae; phylum Streptophyta; class Magnoliopsida; order Solanales; family Solanaceae; genus Capsicum; species Capsicum pubescens. The sequence goes on from CM061549.1 coordinate 296,003,683, forward strand.
TATAAACCACACCAAACATAAATAAAACGATCAATCAAGAAAACAAATCCAAAAACAATGTCCAGTCCAATTATACAGTCCAAAATAGAAAAAGATTGCGAAAATGTAAATCCTATTCTACCCTACACTAATTTTATACTACGCTCCCATGCTACCCGATGGCTCGGGCCTTCATCACGGACGTCCTCCAAATACAAAATGCTTCGGGGCATTCCCCGGCGAATAAATACAAGTGATCGCGGGGAATTCCCCGATTAAATGAATACCTTTCCAAATGCAAGAACTAAAACCAAACTGTTCAACTCAAATTCCACATTCAAACAATCAACAAGAAAACTTGTTCCTAAATTTTTGCCTACCCGAACCAACATTCGCCTATCCATTTCAACATATCATAATTTTATCACATTCCAACAATATTCATGCTCATTACAAATTAAACAAAACAACAATAAACCAAAGCTAATCTAAATTCAACTTTTTTATCAATTTCTCAATTTCATCCCCCAAATCCATTTTTAACCACATTATTAAACCAGTTCGACTATCAAATCACTTTTCAAAATCCGAAACCAACAACACATACCCCAACGAAGATTCAAACATTTAAGCATACCAATCATTCATATCCACAACAACAATTAACATTTTGCTCGAAATATTCAAAACCGCACCACAAAATTACGATATTAACCAACTTCGATATAATAAAAAAGTAGAGTTGAGAGATGGACCTTTGAAGAATCGATTTCGTTGATAATAAAATCAAGAAAGACCGGACTATAGAATTCCTAAAAGGACCTCAACAATGACGAACTCCAACTCCGTATTGAAAAGTTTGAGACCCAAAACTGAAGCTCCGTAAATCCAATTGAACCCGAAAACCAAAACTGTTCACGTACTGTTCACGGCACTGTACACGACACTATTCACTATACTGATTCTCTCTCGATTTTCTTTTCTCTCTCGCCCGATTCTCTCTTCTCACCCTCGGGTTTTTTATTTGTTCTTCTTGTGAGGAAGATGATTTAGTGATTGTTGTTATTGTGGAGAAGATGATGATGAAAGAATGACCCTCCCCTTTTTCCCCTTTTAGAATTTTTCTTTTATATATTTTATTTTGTTTTTCTTTTTCTTTATTTATTATCCTATGTGGAAGCATATAATTGGTGTCTTGTGGGAATAAGTGTGTGGCATGTGGAAAATTTAGTGTGGCATGTGGAAAGATAAGGGTGGCGTGTGGAAAAATGAGTAGGGCTTGTGCCTTTTGCATGTATCCAATGAAAAATGGAAAGTGAGGTGTTGAGGTGGCATAGTGAGGTGGCAAAGATGCTATATATTTAATTATTTTTAATTCTTTTTTTTGGGAGAAATTATCAATTAAACAAAAGTATGGTCAGGTGAATACAATAAAAAAATAAATAAAATTACATTAAATAAATAAAATAAAATAATAAATGATTAAAATATTTTCAGGAAAGGACAAAATTACGTGTCTACATCATGCCCCCTTTGGATGTAAACACATAGTGTTTTCATACAAAGTAGTAGACAACGAGACAGGATTTTGTCCTGACCTTTATTCAAAAGCACGGAGCATGAGGAAGGAGGGAAACCAGGTCTTGACTTAAGACATCCTACCTACCCAAGTTATGAGGGAATAGAGTGACAGTTATCTTAAAGGATTGGAAGGAGATGGACTATGCCGAGTTGGAGAGTCGAGTGAGGTCCCATCGAGGTTCTGGTCCGCGACTCTGTTATTACATCAAAAATGAAAATTACAAATTAAAAACATAAATGAAATTACAAAATCCTAGCTACGCAGCTTCTGTTGGACTCTTGACTTGAGTTTCATCACCGTATTCTTCAGGCGGTCTCCTGATTTGAAATTTCATCAACTTGTTGCTTGATTTTCAATTTCATCACCCTGTTCTCCAGGCGGGCTCCTAACTTGCTATTTTCGATCTGTTTACTTTCATTTTGTTCACTTTGTTACTTTACCTCCAACTTCCTCACCTTGTTGCTTGACTTTCAATTTCTTCCCCTTGCTGCTTGACTTTCCATTTATTCGCCATGTGCTTCGGGCGGGCTCCTGAAATCACATCAAAACTAGAAAGAAAATTATCCCAAAGAAAATTATTGTAAAAAGAAAATCATTTGCCAAAAAAGTAAAGCTCCAAAACAGATATTGATTTTTTTTATTTTTTTTATTTTTTCCCAGTTTACCATCAGAAGACTTTTGAGAAAGTCAGATCATACCTACTTGCATGTTGCAATAATGAATCAAGACTCTGACCAAGAAATGCATCTCTTAAGAGTAAAATTGAATGACCAAGACTAGAAAGTGCGTCTCCTAAGAATTAAAGTAAGGAAGTCTGACTAGAAAGTGCGTCTTCTAAAGATAGAAGTTTAAATTAAAAAGTGTCTCACCTGGCAAATGAAAACTAACAAGAAAGTGCGTCTCATAAGGTTAAGTGCAATGACTCGACTAGAAAGTACATTTTCTAGAAATCAAGGAGAATGACTCGACTAAAAGGTACGTCTTATAGGATTCAAAGGAAATGACTCGACTAAAAGGTACATCTTCTAGGGGTCAAGGGGAATGACTCGACTAAAAGGTATCTCTTATAGGAATCAAAGGGAGATGACTCGACTAAAAGGTACGTCTTATAGGAATCAAGGGAAATGACTCGACTAAAAGGTATGCCTTATAGGAATAAAGGGGGATGAATCGACTAAAAGGTACGTATTCTAGGGGTCAAGGGGAATGAATCGACTAAAAGGTACGTCTTATAGGAATCAAAGGGAGATGACTCGACTAAAATGTATGTCTTATAGGAATCAAAGGGAATGACTCGACTAAAAGGTACGTCTTATAGGAATCAAAGAAAATGACTCAACTAAAGGTACATCTTCTAGGGGTCAAAAGGAATGACTCAACTAAAAGGTATGTCTTATAGGAATCAAAAGGAATGACTCGAGTAAAAGGTACGTCTTATAGGAATCAAAGGAGACGGCTCGACTAAAAGGTACGTCTTACTAGGAATCAAGGGATATGACTCGACTAAAAGGTACGTCTTAAAGGAATCAAAGGTGATAACTCGACTAAAAGGTATGTCTTACTGGGAATCAAGGGTGATGACTCGACTAAAAGGTACGTCTTATAGGAATCAAAGAGAATGACTCGACTAAAAGGTACGTCTTATAGGAATCAAAGGGAATGACTCGACTAAGAGGTACATCTTCTAGGGGTCAAAGGGAATGACTCGACTAAAAGGTACGTCTTCTAGGAGTGAATGTTCAATTTAAGAAGTGTATCACCCAGCAAATGAAAACTGAAATCCCTGGATAAGAAAGTGTCTCCGAGGGATATAAGATGATGACTTTTTACCATGATTTAATTATCAAACCTGTGCAGCAACATTGCTTCCTGCATTTGTAAAAGTGAGAAATTACGAACCTTGATGTTTAGGCTTTGAAATCCTTGATTTGAATGTAACATGTGTTCCTGTTTCATGCAAAGAAAGGTTGTGAGTTTAAAAACATGGTGGCTGGTTTGTGGCTTTGGCTTTCGTGGAAAACGCTCTTCATGCCGTCATCACATTTAACCTTGCTTGCAACCATTAGCATACATCATTGAATTGCTGCATCATTGACCCAAACTAAGGTTATTAAGAGTGACTCTGAAACAAACACAGTATTTTTGGTTTGCCATATTTCTCAGATAAACTCTTTGCGCCTTGGTATTTCCATGGGTTCCCAGACTTGTCTATTGACAAAACTTTCTGGATGTCCTTCTTCGGCTCATAATCATTTCTCTTTCATGTGCTGGCTATTGTCTTGCTTTGTGCAATTGAAGAAGCTGGTAGCCAGTTTTGAAATGTTTTTTCACTTGTTTTGACATAGACTTGACTCAAAGACAAGAAAAAAATGACAATGATTTTATTTGGATAACTGACTCAAGAAAAATAAAAATATAACTGTAGAAAAGAAAGAAATGATAATGAATGTCCCTATTGAAAAATATGAAAGAAAAGTTTATCTGAAAATGACAGTCAACTCTAATGATTATGACATGCATATCGGATTAAACTGTCTGATCTTTCCATCCAAGACTCTCACAAATTGTTGTTGAGTTAATGACCCTAAAAGTGAGTTGCTTTCTTGGGCCAATTGCATTCGGAGACCTCATTCGGCTAGTGGCGCCTTGAAGGATTTTTGACAATAAGCCTCTCTCATTTCCTTTTATCACCTCACCATTTCCTTATGGTATCCGAGAGGGTTTTTCACCAATATGATTTCCTTATTTTCATTTCTCTAAACTCACAGTCGTCTTATAGTGCCCGTGAGGGTTTTCACCGATAAGACTCTCTCATTTTCATTTCTCTCCTGATTTCTTATGCTGAGGAAGACATGTAGTTCCCAAAATGCATTATCCACATCCATTGCATGATTAACCTGAGCATTCTCGAAGATTGATCTGAAGGTCTTTCTTTGATTGTAACTTGGCTTTAGGATAGGGTTAGAAAGAAAGAATGGCATGGGGACCAAACGACACTTGAAGTGGGGTGGGACTTACAACTTTTGGAAACAACTCAAACAATGAGGATCAACTCATGCCCCAGTTTCTTTTGACTGGGCAATACTAAATTTTATTTGGTTGGACTGAGCCCTGAGTAGGGCAGCCTACGTATCTCATCCCCAAAAGAGGAGAATCAGGTCACGCGTAGTTTTGACAGCTTGTTCTTTCACTTGATTCTACATTTTTTTTGTTGACTCTTTTTCTCTTTGGGACATTTCTGACATTATTTTTCTTGACACTCGTCTTTTCTTTCTTTTTCGACATTTTTTTTTTGAATTTTGTTGATTCTATCTTGATTCCAAAAGAGGGGTATGAAAGAAAATAACACTAAGGCCCAAATGGGGTAAACAAAGGATGACCCAATGTTTGGATAGTAGAATGAAATGCTTTCGTCATATCAATTCATGAAAATGCTAGTACATAGTATGCAATGCGAAAGTCCACGATCAAGATCACTTATGAAATGTTTTACAACACTAACTTTCCCCAAGCATGTGTGTCACCTCTTTTTCTACACTTGCCCAGCATACAACTCCACTTTGTTGTACATTCCTCATGCTGAAGGACTCATGACTTCGTGGAGCTAATTTTCTTCCTGTTCCTTTTGACATAGGATCACACATTCACTACTTGACCTAATTGAGATATGTCTTCCAATTGATGACCAAGTTATTCTCAAGATTCTCAAAATAATAGCCTTAATTTTCAAAGAAGGCTTTAACTTGATCACCAAGTGCCCCAACACTCTAGCTATTTTCTTAGATGCTCTCTTTTTCTACTTTAAACCTCTGATTCAATGTTTCATGGTTAAGTTAGATTTTAAGATCTAACTGAAAATTCCTCTAGCATGTCATATCCCTAGAATCAACATAAAATATACTGTATAAGGAAAATAAACAAACGACACATATTTAAACACAAAGGAAAAGGGACAATTCATTTAGTTGAAATAAAAGATAGAAGGGTTTCAACATAAATGACAAAAGGACAAAAAAAGATAGATCCCGAACTACAACCCTGAAATAATTCGAAAAATAAAAAACAAAACAAAACAAACTACCAGACCTCTTCCTAGTAAGGAGAGGGGTGACTTCTCAATTGCTCATCCTGACAACTTAGCCACTGGTTTGCATATCAGCATGACTAGAGCTTCCCTCACTGTCAATGTCCTGCACCATAATTGATCCATCTTGAATCATCTTTTCAAATCTCGACAATCTTCAATTCTATGACCCTAAGCGTAAGAATGATACGCACATCGTACATTAGGATCAAAATTTCTTAAAAGTCGATTAAGAGTGCACCCAAGGAGAGGAGGGATCATGACCCATTGTACCAATCTCTGAAATAAACTGGAATACGACTCTCCAATTGGTGTGAAGCTATCTCTCGACTTCTGCCTACTTTCATCGTTTGGCTTGGATAAAAAATCAGGCTTAGAAGGGTTTTGGTATGTTTGTGGAGTTATAGGATGGCTCTGAGGAGTTGGTGTGTTCCACTATGGGTAAAATGGGGGTTGAACATATAGTTGTGTGTTATATACTGGATATGGAGATGGAGGAGCAAAGGATAATGGATTTTTGGAGTGATTATGTGAAGTTTGGGTATGAACTTGGGTTTTTACCTGAGAGTGACGACGACGGGGTCTTCTTGACTGTTCCCGCTATCCAACTATAATAGCAGATGCATCTTCCTCATTCTCTTTCTCCCCAACAATTCTTGAACCCTTTTGAATTGCTTGAGTAGTCGCTTTCAATGTTGCAAAACTCACAATGCGACCCGTCTTAATTCCCTCTTCTATCATCTCCCCCATTTTAAGTACCTCAATAAATGACTTTCCCAATGCAGGTAATAAGTGTTAATAATATGTTTCATCCTGCGCTTGAATAAACACCACCAGTATTTTTCTTTCTTTTATTGGCGGTTTCACTCTAGCAGCTTGTTCGCGCCATCTGATCGCATACTCCCTGAAACTCTCAATATTCTTATTCTTCATACTAGTTAGGGATTTTTCATCAGGGATCAACTCTACATTGTATTGAAATTGTTGCACAAATTCATTAGCTAGGTCATCCCAACTAATCCACTTGTCGATGTCTTGGTCAACAAACCATTTCGAAGCTAGGCCTGAAAGACTCTCCCCGAAATAAGCCATGAGTAGTTGTTCCTTCCCTCCAGCGCCTCGTAATTGGTTATAATAGCATCTCAAATGTGCCACTGGTCCCCATGTCCGTCATATTTCTCAAACTTTGTCATTTTAAAGCCAGGAGGAAGGTTGACACATGGAAACATGCATAAGTACTTATATGAGACACTTTTATAACCCTAAGTCCTTGCAAGTTCTTCATAGACATTTCCAAACTTCTCAATTTTATGGTCATTTCCTCTTGTTCTTCTGTCATAACAGGTTTCTCAGTGTTAGGAGGAAATTCAGGTAGGTGAGTGTCACCATAAAGACCAGTCAACTTGAATGTAGGCTAGAAAGTCTAACGCTGATCACCAGTAATATTCAATACAGGCTCTCTTATAGAGTAGGGAGGCACAACTTGTGGATGAACATCAAAAGTAGGAGCTTCAGGTGGGGGTGGAGCCGAGTATGTGGTAGTCTTGGATTGGGGAGTGAGAAAATGAACATTGGAAATGGTTGGATATTGTTGCCCCGGAGTCGATCCTGATGCATATTGTGGCATATCAACAAAAATGGAAAATTGTGCATGTGACACGGGAGACAAGATAGAAAGATATTTCAAATTATCAGTGGGAATTGGAGGAGGCGGCAACCCATTAGCCCTAGCTTGATGCATTTCTATCATTTGCTGCCTTAATTTCCGAATCTCTTCATTATCTCCTAAATTCTCATTTCCTGAACTCCCTATCTGATTAGTGACAACAAACTCAATATCTTTGTTGGCCATAACTTTCTCTGTGACTTGTTGCAATATGGAGGATCAGCCAAAATGCCATAAACCAACCACCTTAAACTAACTGAACAAGAGATAGCAAATGCATTAGAATTCAACACTGTTTTTTTCAAAACCTTTTTTTCTCTTTTTGAAAAGGTCATCGAACCCAAGAGGGGCGCCTACGTATCTCACTTCCGAGAGAGGAGAATCAGGTGTTCGTAGTTCGTGAAGTCTTGCCAAAATGGCCAATTAATTTTTTTCTTTCTTTTTCTTTTTTCTTGAAACTTTAAAAAGAAAAAGGAAATAACAAATTTTCAAAAGAATTGATGAATTTGTTTTTGCATTTTTCAAGTTTAAACTTCCTATACAAAATGAAACCTATGATTACCAAAGAAAAATCTTTTTGGGTTTTCGATTTTGAATTTCATATGAAAAATGAAACTCGAACTATTAAAGGAAAAAACTTTTTTGTAGTTTTCTTTTAAAGATGTATATGAAACACCTACTCTAACAAAGAGTGAAGAAAATCTCTTTTTTTTTTTTTAAATTTTCAAATAAGATCCCCGAACCAATAATAGGCTGCCTACGTATCTCACTCCCGAAAGAGGAGAATCAGGGGTGCTTAGTTCGTCCAGATTGGACAATAAAGGATTAAATAACCGACTGAACCCTGACTTGAGAGACGCAACCACAAACAGAAGATGCAAAACAATAAAATCTTTTTGAGTTTTTAGTTTGACACTTCACATAAGACTGACACCAACAGCTATGAAAGAAAAATCTTTTTGGTATTTTCATTATATGAAATGTACAAAACTTCTACCATTTTTTTTTTAATTTTTCTTTTATGAAAACTCCTATGAATGAAAAATATTTTTTTAAAATTTTTGAATTATGAATGATTACTAAAGAAATTAAACAAAAGAAAAATCTTTTTGATGCTTTTTTTGTATTTTTAGAAGATGGTGCAAATGGTGAAGAAAAAAACTTTTTGATTTTTTTGATTTTTTTTGAGAAAATAAATGCAAAAGGTAAAAGAAAAAAACTTTTTTTTAAAAATTTTTGGATTGTGAAGAACAAAAGTCATAAAAAACTCTAAAAAAAACTACGAAACCTTTTTTCGATTCGCCTTTTTTTTTTTTTTTTTTAGATTTTCCATTGCCTACACAGTTTACTTCTAACACATATTTTCCCCGAATCTGTCCGTCAAATGACCACATTACCTTCAAAGATTCAACATTTTAGCACATAGGGATGTTGTAGAGGTGAGTCTCCTACAAAGGACCAAATGGGCCTCGCTAAGTCTCAATATGATGCACATAAGTATGACCTCAAGGCTGACCTACGCTGGGGTTCAATAACAAGGCTGTTTGGGGGAGCGTATGGTCGATAGTGGCTGCTTTAGCTGTCCACCTACTCCATACCAGCCGACGGCTCCCCCTCCTAAAATAAGAGTGACTCAACTATAGGTCGTGTACATAGCGTGTACTACAGAACTTGTGGCAGAAAGAATTGACTCGGGTTATGCACATGATGTCAGTTATAAAGCCGTAACACCTAAGAGAAAAACTGTAAACAAAGAGCACGTAGGCACTCAACAATGATAAAATAAACAACAAACGATAACACAAACAATGTTTACACACCCATAATGTCAAACTAAGCCGATACAACAAAAAAATAAGCTCGAATTCTGAAAAGGTTCCCCAGCAGAGTCGCCAGAGCTGTCACACCCCTTTTTTCACTCCCCAAAAGAATTAATTTTTTAAGTTTCGAAAGGGTTTTATTATTAAAGTGACAAAAGATGAAAATTATTTCGAAAAAGGATTCATTAGTTTCAAAACTCAGAGTCGCCACTTGGCATAAATCAAGTGTGCCAAGTCACCCGTGGATATCCTTTTTAAAACGATTTTGACTCTATAAAACTGATCCGCGAACAGAGATTCCGGCTAAGGAATTCTGTTGACCGAGGGGAAGGTGTTAGGCACCCCTCGATCCCGTGGTTCGACCACGGTCTCTTGGTGGGGTATATCGGCTAATTTGGACACTATGAATGTATAAACCACACCAAACATAAATAAAACGATCAATCAAGCAAACAAATCCAAAAACAATGTCCAGTCCAATTATACAGTCCAAAATAGAAAAAGATTGCAAAAATGTAAATCATATTCTACCCTACACTAATTTTATACTACGCTCCCATGCTACCCGATGCCTCGGGCCTTCATCACGGACGTCCTCCAAATACAAAATACTTCGGGGCATTCCCCGGCGAATAAATACAAGTGATCGCGGGGCATTCCCCGATTAAATGAATACCTTTCCAAATGCAAGAACTAAAACCAAACCGCTCAAATTCCACATTCAAACAATCAACAAGAAAACTTATTCCTAAATTTTTGCCTACCCGAACCAACATTCGCCTATCCATTTCAACATATCATAATTTTATCACATTCCAACAATATTCATGCTCATTACGAATTAAACAAAATAACAATAAACCAAAGCTAATCTAAATTCAACTTTTTTATCAATTTCTCAATTTCATCCCCCAAATCCATTTTTAACCACATTATTAAACCAGTTCGACTATCAAATCACTTTTCAAAATCCGAAACCAACAACACATACCCCAATGAAGATTCAAACATTTAATCATACCAATCATTCATATCCACAACAACAATTAACATTTTGCTCGAAATATTCAAAACCGCACCACAAAATTACGATATTAACCAACTTCGATATAATAAAAAAGTAGAGTTGAGAGATGGACCTTTGAAGAATCGATTTCGTTGATAATAAAATCAAGAAAGCCCGGACTATAGAATTCCTAAAAGGACCTCAACAATGACGAACTCCAACTCCGTATTAAAAAATTTGAGACCCAAAACTGAAGCTCCGTAAATCCAATTGAACCTGAAAACCGAAACTGTTCACGTACTGTTCACGGCACTATTCACGATATTGTTTCTCTCTCGATTTGTTTTTTCTCTCTCGCGCGATTCTCTCTTCTCTCCCTCAATTTTTTTTTTGTTCTTCATGTGACGAAGATGATTTGGTAATTGTTGTTATTGTGGAGAAGATGATGATGAAAGAATGAGCCTCCCCATTTTCCCCTTTTAGAATTTTCCTTTTATATTTTTTATTTGGTTTTTCTTTTTCTTTATTTATTATCCTATGTGGAAGCATATAATTGGTGGCTTGTGGGAATAAGTGTGTGGCATGTGGAAAGATGAGGGTGGCGTATGGAAAAATGAGTAGGGCGTGTGCCTTTTGCATGTATCCAATGAAAAATGGAAAGTGAGGTGTTGAGGTGGCATAGTGAGGTGGCAAAGATGGTATGTATTTAATTATTTTTAATTTTTTTTTTGGAAAAATTATCAATTAAATAAAAGTATGGTAAGGTGAATAAAATAAAAATAAAAATAAAATTAGAAAATTAAATTAAAAAAATAAAATAAAATAAAAAATGATTAAAATATTTTCGGGAAATAACAAAATTTCGTGTCTACAGTCTTGGACTTGAACTAGTGTTGAAGTTTGTTTTTCTTATATACAGATTCTTGTACCCGAATACATAAAAGATAACACCGCATCTATGTTTTCGAGTATTGTGCATGATTACAAGAAGCAGAAGGGCGCTCGCACCTCCACGGTTCGGGATGCTCGTTATGCCCAGGGTCTCAGCTCGAGTCGTGACAAATGCCTGCTCGGATGCATTTTGTACAAGGTGTCCATACTGTTAGCATATGTATGAGTTTATGAAGGATTACAAAGGTTGTTCTTTGTAGTGTCCGAATGAGAAATGTAAGAGAGCATGGCAACCGCTGCCGATTGTGGGCCAACCTCCGCCACCTGTGGTGGTGGAGAAAGGTGAGTATATTTTGCTCTGATTTCTCTATTTTGGGTGCACAAGGCAACCATTTATTGTCACTTTCTGTGAAGAAGAAGAATGCCGGCATTGAGTACATTGAAATTTCTTCTGATGATGATGATGAAGTAGAGGAGGTTGGAAATGAAAGAAAGAAGGAATCTTTACGGGCGGAAGATGAATCAGTAAAAACTAATGTTGAGGCGAATAATGATGGTCTTGATATTGGTTATGGGTTGGTGGGAGAAAATAATAATGAGAACAATGTTGTTGAGGGAAATTGTGGTTTTGATATTGGTAATATGTTGGGTGGAGAACAGGCTAATGAGTACAGTATAATAATGATGATGAATTTGTTATGGGAGAAGATCTCTTAGTGCTCTTGCAAGGAGATTCAGATATGAGGGCTAAAGATCTTTGGGCATTGTTCACTTGAATAATGGGGTGGTATACTTTACTTTTGTTAATAATGGGTTCTTGAATAGGTGGTTTACTGGTTGAAAAGTTTAAACAGGTGAGGTAGTAGTACGTGGCTGTTCACTTATAAGTTGGTCAACTTATAAGCAGTTTTTTTGCTTAAAGTAGTGTTTGATTAAAAAATTTAATTGCTTAAAATAAGTTGATTTTAATTTTTTTTTAAGTTAAAAACTAGAAGCAGCAAGTATCAACTTTTTTTTAATAGCTTATAATTTATTTTAGTTGACCATGTAAATTACCTTTGTGTCCCTAACAATTATACCTTATTTCAATTTTACCCTTAGTCCTAATTTACCTTTTCTACCTTCACAGCACACTTCATACACCACACTTCCATTTCTCTAAGAAAAAACAACGTCACTGCCTCTCAACACAACAAATTTTCTTCAAGATTTTCTCATTGTTTGTTGAGGTTACTGGAACTTTCCACATAAGTAAATAATATGATATCATGAAGTATAAAATGTGGAATACCAACAAATCATAATATCATGAAATATAAAATGCGAAATAAATGGGCTGATTAGCCCCACTTTGATTAAAAAACACACACCATAATACGAAATCTTAACGTAACCATGAAGAAATAAATAATCTTTTAATATATAATTATATTTTTTAAATACAAATATTCAACACTTTAAACTCTTTAAAAAAAAAAATTTAGCGCACAAATCAATAGTTATTCATGAAAATATTTTTTTAATATATATATATATATATAATAAAATATATAATAATTTTAATTTGAATCATTTTATCAATAAAAATTAATAATAATCAACTCTATATATTATTAACAGTTATAAGGGTATTTCAGTCATTTTAACAAAAAAAAGTGTTTAAAAGCATTATTTACCAAACACATCAATAACTTTTTTTCAGTTTCAACACTTTTATCCAAACACTTAACTGCTTATTTTTAAAATAAGTTCAGCAGTTTCAAAAGCACTTTTATAGAACTTTTTTTCAACCGCTTTTTCCAAGTCTATCCAAACGGGTTCTATCTTATTATCATTTTCATTTGACTATGTTGAAAAGGACTTGTGTAATTAAAAGACCATTCTTTTTAACCCTTTCTGTTTCATTTGTTGTAGCATTTGCTTCTCCATTTAATTCTCAATTTCAATGGTCAAAAATGATCAACCCTTTGTGTTAAATGCTATTTGTTTCAATTAGTCGTCGAGGTACAAAAGCACTAGGTGAAAAGTTTTTTTCTATTTTTTAAAGTCTTGATGGATAGAGTAGCGCATTGATAAGAGGTAAGAAATACCTTGTAAAATTAATCAAGATGCGTAAAAGATGACCTTGACATACACCACAAATTATGAAAAAAGATTCTTGTTTGAATGAGCTTCAAAGTTACAAACTTTGCCAAGACTCAGTAGGTTAACCATTTGTTGGCCTTTTTATCTTTTGCCTCCTAAGAACAATATTGATATTCTTGTCCTTGTTAATTGTTCCTCATTTTTTTTTTCACTTTGATCTTCTACACTTCTTTAAGATGCATACCGAAGGTCTATCTGAAACGGTCTGTACCTTCTCAAGGTAAGGGTAAGGCCGCATACACACCACCTTCTCCAAATCCTACTTGCGGAATTATACTAAGTATGTTATTATTGTTCTACTGTTCACTTAACCGAACTTGTTGCTTGGCTGCATGATACACTACAAGCTCTCATGAAAACAAACGATATCAATGAAAATATAATGACGATAAAAGTACACAATACTCCATATGAATTAAGATTACGAATTCACAGACTCAACTAAATGATGAGCATTAATATGAGGGGATTGAGTTACGCGGTATCCGACCTGGTAGTAGGTATTTTGTAGAATTAGTTGCAAGTGTAATTTTCGTTGTTCCTCCATAAAAGGTCATAATATGCATCAAGCATAATGCAAAATTCTATAGAGGTTTGATTCTAATAAATGAATTTCTTAATAGGAAATATTTTTACCTTAGTGGACCTTGAACAATACGATTATTAGTTATCATGATTCTTTCATGTTTTCCTTTTTAATTGTCAGCTTATACCTTATGTATAAAACAAAGACACTTGACACTTTTATTATATGCATAGACTTCATTAACCATGTATATATGGATACCAATTGTCACACCTCTTTTTCGCTCGAAGGGTCGGAGTCGAAGGATTTTTCCAATTAAAGTGACGGTTTTGAATATGGATTAATTTAATTTATAGAGTCGCCACTTGGAATTGAGTTATGGTGTTCCAAGTTACCTTTATGAATCCCTATTGAAAAGCAAATGACTCTTTTTATTGGTCTGCAAAAATAGAAGATCGGGTAAGGAATTTTGTTGACCGAGGGGAAGGTGTGAGGCACCCCTCGATCCCGTGGTTCAAGTACGGTCGCTTTATCAACTTATACTTAACTTAAACTATTTTGGATAAATTGTGTTTGTAGGCCTGGATTCGCTCAAATTTCTTATACCGATAATAGTTGTCGATATCTTTTATATTAAATTAGTGAAAGTTATTTTTCAAACAATCTTTGTCAAGGTGCATTATTGCATCCTTGAATTATTTTTAAACGTCTGAGAAAGATGTGTACGCCTCATTCTTAATTGAGACAAACATTTTAAGCACACCTAAAGCTCATCTAGCGTAAAAGGCATTTGCTCTTCTCTATCTTATAAACTCAAAACAATTTTATCTTATCTATTTTTACTCCTCTTTTTTTTTTTGAATTTTCAATGTGTCTTGAAATAATTCGCAACTTTTTTCGCTCCCTTATAAACAGATTTTTCCTCTCTTTTCAGTTTATCAATTATAATTTATATATTTTTATATCTTTTTAAGCGAAGAGAATTAATCTTACTCGTGCGAACAAATTATTAATGGCATAATACATAAATATGACCCTAAACTTGACACCAAATTATAACTTTGCCCTTAAACTTTGAGACAACAAGTGAACTACCAAGAATAAGCTTCCTGTCCAAGAATTCTGAGATGGTTGTCGTCCAAAACCGATAAAAATGCAAAATTTCTTGATCTTTTCAATCCCCCCAAGGAAGCAGTAAGTCCAATTCTAATCAAGTTTTTGTTTTAATTAATGATTAAATGATTTCATCATCATTCTTAATATATGTATCGATTTATTTTAGATTGTCCATGCGTGGCTTGTTCCGACCAACCGAGAGTTGAAGATGCCATTTTTTCTTACTTTACGGTCTGTGAAAACTTTATCGGACCCTAAGGTCGTTAATGGAATAAAAATAGAATTGTTTGGAGCAACAACAATCACAAAAAAAAACAATTTTGGAGCGTGGGGATAATGAGGCTCCTCTTATAGTTTTTGATTCAACAAGCCATTATGATTATGATCATAATGGTTGTACAAATTTTTCTCCAGATTTTGCCGCATCTAGTGAATGTTCTTCATGCAAATGTCAAGAATGCAAAGCGAAACACGATGGAGTGATTAATGCTATTAATGCACTAACTGCTTCTGTAAAGGAAATGACATCTAAGTGGGGTGTCATTCCATCAAAGAGAATTTCATATCCAGACACTCCACTAGAGATCAAGGCAGCTAAGAGGAGAAGGAAAGACACTTCCAAGGCATCATCAATCATAAAAAAAGCAAGATTGCAATGCCTCTATCTTTGTCTTGCACCGATGTTCAGTGTGCAAGGGCCACAGAAGAGAAGTATGAGCTGAAGAAGGTGAATGTACATCATCTGTTCCAAAAAACAAACAAGCACATATCTGTTTCAGCAGATGATACATCTGCTGAAAATTATCAAACAGATGTATGCATCTTTTGCAACTGTTGTCTAACCTGTTGCATAAAATTCGTTATATGTTTCAACAGATGAGTCTTATGTAGCAACAAATGGGTCATCTGTTTGAAATTATCGTACTGCTCTGATTTACCTGTTCGAATTTTTCCCAACAGATAATCTATCTGATGCAACATAAGAATCATATGTTGCAACAGATGGAAAATCTATTGTATATCTCTACTTAGGATTGATAATTTTGGCTTTCCAGGAAGAGCATAATATGACAGTTGATAATCCATCAACTGCTTCCAAAGATGAAGAAAAAGTGGAGCCTGTCAGTTTGGGAGAACGGAAGAATTACCCGTTTGAAGGGTTCAACATCTCGGACGAGGCTCCAAAAAAACTAATACAGTTGATCAACGACTATTTAGAATGGATTGCCGATGGGCTGTTAAAGCATCATGCCGGCAAGTACATAAATCAATTTTATGGATATTGGTTTATACAATTCTTGTTGTAAGAATATGACATTAACACATATAAATCATCATGTAGAAAACAAAATGACGAGCGCTACAAAGTGAACGAATCGAGTCTTGGTTTTGATATGTTCGACTTTGTTGTTGCATATTTCGGAACGAAGAATTGGTTCTATTTGATGTCACAGCCCCAAACTTGCTGGAATGATGAGGTTTAAAGGCCATACATATTACTATTAATTTATACTTTATTTAATTGCATCTGCATATTGATTTTTTCATCACGTACTTTGAAATGTTTGATAATATGGGCAGCACATCGATGTCATTTTTTACTACCTCCAAAAGAAGGCCAAGTTGCAAACACAAGAACAATACAGATACACAACAGGAAATTGTTTGTACAAAGTTTACATCAATAATGCCTACGATAGGTATTGTCAACAGCGGCCGGAAGTTTCCCGAAATGAGGAATGCTTAATCAACATCATCAAAGGTTTTAGCATTCCGGCTGGCTTACCTTGGCATTTGGTCGATGAAGTGTACATCCCAATCAATTTTGGTGATGAATTCCATTGGGTGTTGGCTATCGTCGTTCTGAAAGAGAGGCGTATTCGAGTTTATGACTCGATATCGAGAAGGAGACGTTCTGGGCCATCGTCTGAGATACAAAATCTGGCCAAAATATTGCCTACTTACCTTGATATGAGTGTCTTTTTGGATCAAAAGGTTCGTACTGAGTGGTCGATGATTGAAGCATACCGGGATAAAATGGCTAATCCATTTGATGTATAATATGTTGACGGAATTGATCAACAAACCATTGGTAGCCTGTAAGTTAAAGTGTCATGATTTAGTTTCATTTCACAAATTTCACAACGCTTGCATGAACTGCAAGATATGGATTATCTATTTTTTTATAATGCAGGGATTGCGGTCCTTTTGTTGCCGCCTATGCCGAGTATTTGAGCGATAGATTACAAGTACCAAATGATGGACTTGATTCCGGATTACTTCGCAAAATATATGCTGCTCTTTTATGGAAATATAGAGAAGAAAAAACTCAGAAGCCCGTACGCAATCGACGTTAAAGATCCACAATGACCAAAGCTGAATTCCATAGTACTGGATGAAGAACAACTTGTCCATATTGATTAGATCTTTATATCTCGAGTCCGTCAATGTAATAACCTATCCTCCTTGGTTTAACTTGTTGATTTATTTGTAGAGTAGATCGTTTGTACTCATAATGATTTTTTTTACATTTCATTTATTTGTTGAGTTATTTTATTTCATGTAATTTCCGAAGGCTTCGATTTATTTTATTTTTTCTATGACTATAATTAATTCTGAGTTTTGAACATGTTAATTGAAATGGAGTACTAGATTCAAATATCGCAACAGATAATACATCTGCTGCAACAAGCGACATATCTTATCAGACAGATTTAGACAGATGTTTCAACATGAGATGGAACACGTAGGTCATCTGCTGGAAATTATATAACAGGTCTTCCTACTTTTTTGATTTGCTCCAACAGATTACCGATCAGTTGCAACAGATAAGTTATATGTTGCAACAGATCATAAATCTGTTGCGACAGACAGACGGGGAACATCTGCATAACACAATAGATGACCAACCTATTCCAACAGATAATCAATCTATCATAACAGGTAATATATCTGTTATGACAGATATAAAATCTGTTGCATTATAAAAATTCAATTTTGCCAGACATAAAAATTATTGCCCCTATATGTATAGTGAATTGGCTTGAAATGAAAATTTGTTATCGTGTTTGTCTCTGTCTTTGTACATGTTCTTTTTTATAC
The DNA here is from genome assembly GCA_030864215.1 of Capsicum pubescens. Classification (NCBI taxonomy): domain Eukaryota; kingdom Viridiplantae; phylum Streptophyta; class Magnoliopsida; order Solanales; family Solanaceae; genus Capsicum; species Capsicum pubescens. Next base: position 296,021,600 of record CM061549.1, read on the forward strand.
ATGGGCTCCAACCATTTAGTTAGTACCCCATATTCCCAGACCCATTGCATGTTTCCCACAATGGTGTCGCACACACCGGTCATTTGTGAGCCGGTCAGCAAACACTCCATGTATGCAAGCGAGAACGGCTCGCCTGCTGCACCGGTTATATTTTTTGGGAGTTGGATGTTCTTATTTCGACCTTAAAAACCCATGATTCCTTCGCCAAGACTTCAGTCGGCAAATGATCCATCAGCTTACTCTGCGTCAACAACTTGGGCAACAACTTCAAGAGTGGCTGCATATGGGTTAAAAACGTCTTCTCGCTGAACACAGGTAAGTTGCAGTCATAAACCTTAATATTTCCCTCGTATAGTAGTATCTCAACAGTGAGAAAATGGGTGACATCCACGTTCATGACTGCAAGGATTCTCTTTGCCTTGGTGCAACTCTTGCCGTGTGGATATGTCATCTTCCCTCTAACATATTTAATCGCTTCTTCATTCCATTGGAATGTAGAAAATAACTGATCAAATTCCAGGCCACCAGAATCAGCTAGATTACAAAGATTAGCGTACCTATCTTTGAAATTATTGTAGAAGTTGAGGTCCATTATCCTATCAGTAGCATCATAAACATATGGGTACGCTAATTGCCTGCCCCTCATGAGGCATAGAATTTCATCAGCATACTGTTGTATAAGAAGATAATTTTTAAATAGGTTAGTAATTGTAGAGAATAAAAACACAGTGTAAAGAATCCGATGCAGAGGGTTCTCTGAATCAGTTCATAGATTACCCAGCCAACACAACTTATGCAACAGATGTGTATTATGTTGCAATAGAATACCAAGATGTTGCAACAGATTACACATCTTCTGCGTAGATTGTTCTTCATGGAGTAAATTGGAAGGGTAGGTTAGCAAAAGTAAAATTACCTTGTCCTCATACCACACACACATATTTGTCATTTTCGAGACGTCTTTGGCAACAAATGAATGCATGGTGTGTTCTATTTGAACCTTCATCTTGATGAATTCTTCCACTTCCTTCTTCTTCTCCTTTCCAAGCGCCGCAAATATGTCCACCTTCTTCGGCGGCCCCTGAACTTCAACAACTATTGGAGCGGTGGGAGTTGCATTTTTTGTTGATTTCAAAATGGAGAGAATTTGTCTAATTTTTATTCTCTTCCTCCTAACCTCTACTGTAGGAGTGCATGGCTCCCTCACCTCGTTGGATGGTATGACACCCCTCCTGGATTTCAACTCCTCGGCAGCTTCAACAATAGCCTCTAGCTTGTCGAGGAGTTTATACTCTCTTTCCTTGCATACTTTGCATTTTCAATGAGAATATGAGGGTGAGGAGGGGTGAGAGGGACCCCTGTAAGGGTGGGAGGGACCGGTGTAGGGGTGAGAGGGAGGACCTGTGCAAGGGGTATTTTCAAATATATTTATTTTTTGCTGAGCACTAACATGCTCATAATCACGACTGGCAGCAGAAGCAGAAGCAGGATGGCTGCCACCATCACAAACAACTCCACCAGCAACACCCCCAGAAGAATCACCCGGATCTGTTGCAGTTTAAGTTAGGTCGTGAAGAGCTTCAATATTAGACTGACCTTTCCTAATTGCTCTTCTTATGGATGTTGCTCCATCAAATTCCTTCTTTATTAACTCCACCATTGGGTCTTCTTTTGTATCAACAAGATCCAGAGTAAGAAAACAAGTCATCCCCAACTCATCAATAGTAGGACTATCCAAGGATGCCCAACCTATAAAAAAACGACAGAAGGAATTTAAATTATAAAATAATAATTTGCAATCAGTTGGGTTACATGGGGATCAGGTTATATTAACATAGCCAACTTATGCAACAGACGATCTAGCTACCGCAACAGCTGATCTGTATGTTGAAACAGATTGATAATATCTTGCATCAGAATACCCAACTGTTGCAAAATTTACAGTAGATGGGTAATCTATTGAGTAGGGTTCAAAGAAAAGAGCAACATATGGTTAATCTGTTGCAAAATATGGATCGTCTGTTGCAACAGATTACCCATTGCACCAGTTGCAGTTGACGGATAATCTCTTGCAACAGATGGAACATCTGTTTCAATATCTTTATTTGAGGCAAATTATTTTAGTTGAAAGAAGACGTACTGAATCATCCAAAGGGTTAAAGAGACAAGCCTTATTAGTATTTTTTTTTGCTGCTCTCTACTGCAGCCAACCACCTAAGGATCCTTGGATGAGAAACCTTATCCGGGTAATTCGTGAAATGCTTTCAGAGGGGAGGAATGGCTTCACATGCCCAAGCCTAAAAATTGTAAACAGGAAGCAAGCAAAAAAAAAGTCACGAGTATATTCAATATAAATTAATGAATGAGTAAAAATAGTGATCAATTTTACCATGAAAGCCCAAGGAAAGTCTTATAATGTGGTCGTCTTTGGCTTTAGCTCTTCAGTAAATATTTGATGGTCAAGTAGTAGTTGTTGTAGCCTTAGGTATAATCGTTGAATTTCCCAAAATCACCTGCAAGCGCCAACAAATCACGTTCTATGACTTTCTTGACGTCTCTTGCCAATAAAATGGAATGGACAAACCAAACTAAGAACAATTTCTCCCTGTAGTGCTTTGGTATGTCTTTATTCTTGAGATCCGCTATCAAGTCCTTCACGTTGTAGCTAGGTCCAACAATGCCCAACAAACCATATTTTTTTACCTTGCGTTTGTTGGACCCTTTGTGGGGTGTTTTCTTGATGGCAGGTTCTTCTGGACGATCGTATCTCAAGCCCGTCAAAATGGCAAACTCTTTCAATCCAAAACAAACCGTCATGCCATAGTAGTTGATCCAGACTTCATCCATCTTATTTCTCCCTCCTTCAGACCTCCATTATCCCCCGCATACATGATCCTGCACTTGAGAAGTCAATATATCATGATCATTGGGAAACGGAGAGGGCGGGGCCTAGACAGCTCAAGAAAGTGTGCAAAGCAGCTCTTCTTAAAAAGTCCATCTATGTTTTCCTTCTTCATAATACTCCTAAGTTCGTGAAAAGGTTTCCCCAACTGACATTTAAGTACAAGATCACCAAATACTGCATTAGGGTTATTTATCGGCATCGCAACTCGAAACTTGTCAATACTAATGGTTTTGACAGAATAATGTTGGAATTTTGATATTATTTCACGCCTCATTGATGAGGAGGAGTTATCACTTTCCTCGGCTTCATTTTGCCCTAACTGATATTGTTCTGGAAGTTCCTCCGAATCTATCTGTACTCTAGCCTTTTTTATTTGGTGATCGAAAGTTGATCCACTTTCTCCACTTTTTGTTTCTTTTCTTTTGGGAGACATCTTTTAACTACAAACAAAAGAAAAACAAAAAAATACATTGCATTTGATGTTTGCATAACTTTTTTAAAAAAGGTGAGAAAAATTTCAATAAATTATTCTTACCACATAACCAAAAAAAAAAAAATACTCCAACGGACAACCCATCAGTTAGAACAGATGGGGAACCCGAATATGATTGAAGACCTATTTAATATCTCCCCATAGATATTGCACCTGTTGCAACAGGTGGAGAAATTTCAATAAATTATTCTCTGCCACATTACAAGAAAATACTCCAATGGATAACCCATTAGTTGCAAAAGATGGGGAATCTGTTTGAAGACCTCTTTAATATCTCCCAACAGATCTTCCACCCATTGCAACAGATGGACCACCACCACCACAACCAATGCCACGATCAATTCCACCAAGAACACTACCAATTCCACCAATACCAACACCAAGACCACCGACACCACCGCCAAAAAAACAAATACCAACACCAACACCAACAACCACCACCAACACCACAAACACCATCCAACAATACCACGGTAGTCAACAAAACACTGAGAGAAAAAGTAGGGTTTTCTCGGGTGCTTCCTACATTTTTAGCATCAAAATTGTTAACCCATTCTCAAAGATGATACAACTAAAAGTCTTTTTTTTTATCATTAACTAAAAAGCCCTATTTTTTAGAATAAAGAACAAATATATAAATCTCTCGAGCTCTGTTACATGCGAAGATAGAGAAAACAATGGATACAAGCGGGAATGAAGTCGAAAAAAATAACTATATGTAGTCGTAAATGGAAAGAAAATCGACCTATTTTGAAGAATTGGGCAATATGTTGAGTAGTTGTTGTTTGTATTATTTGTATTGTTGAGAGGGAGAGGACACCCCGAGAGAGAGAGAGAGAGAAGAGAGAGAACTTAAGATTTGAAATGAAATGTTTTTCGCGCAAATAGATGATTTGTATGGGTTGATTTGTAATTTTGGAAAAGAATGAGAAGTTTTGAAATTGTTAATATGGTCCGAATTGATCTTAATTAATTTTAAAAAATTTAAAAGATATAGTTTTTAAAACATTGAGTTGATGAGAACTCATTTCTACTCAGAGTGATAGATCGACGACTCGGGTCGGGATGAACGCAATACCAGCGCCATGCAATTGCAAAGACTGAATTGGATTTGTAGTTGATCTTGTGAGCTCATTCATTCATCCCTAGTTCCACCTAAATCAACTTAGGTACTATCACTATCCTAACATAGAGTTGATGAGAACTCATTTCAACTCAGAGTGATCGATCGACGACTCGGGTCGAGATGAATACAATACCAACGCATGCAATTGCTAAGACTCGATTGGATTTGTAGTTGATCCTGTGAGCTCATTTATTCCTTCATCCCTAGTTCCACCTAAATCAACTTAGGTACTATCACTATCCTAACATTGAGTTGATGATAACTCATTTCAACTCAAAGTGATCGATCGACGACTCGGGTCGGCATGAACGCAATACCAACACCAAGCAATTGTAAAGACTCAATTGGATTTGAAGTTGACCCTGAGAACTCACTCATTCATCCCTAGTTCCACCTAAATCAACTTAGGTACTATCACTATCCTAACATTGAGTTGATGAGAACTCATTTGAACTCAGAGTGATCGATTGACGACTCAGGTCAGGATGAACGCAATACCAACACCATGCAATTGCAAAGACTCAATTGGACTTGTAGTAGACCCCGTGAGCTCACTCACTCACTCATCCCTAGTTCCACCTAAATCAACTTAGGTACTATCACTATCCTAACATTGATTTGATGAGAACTCATTTAAACTCAGAGTGATCGTTCGACGACTCGGGTCGGTATGAATGCAATACCAATACCATGTAATTACAAAGAATCGATTGGATTTGTAGGTGACCCTGCGAGCTCATTCATTCATCCGTAGTTTAACCTAAATCAATTTCTATGAAATCTGTTGCAACAAATGAATAAGCTGTTGAATATTTTCAAATAGGTACATATATGTTGCAACAGATGACATATCTAATTTAATTATCAAATAGATATTTGCATCTATTGTGACAGATGACTGATCTGTTGGAAATTTTCAAAAAAATATTTATATCTGTTGTAAAAGATGACATATCTGATTTTATTAATTATCAAATGAACATTTTCATCTGTTGTCACAGATGACTGAGATTTTGGGAATTTTAAACAGATATTTATATCTGTTGTAACAGATGACTGAGCTGTTCAGATTTTTAAACAGATATTTATATATGTTGCAACAGATGACATATCTGTTTGAAAATCTTTTTATCTCTTTTAATTTTAAAGCAAGAAGCTTCTGGTCCGAGTAGATAATATCAAGTAGTAGTACTTACTACTAAAGACGGTAAAAAATATTTCTTGGATATCTCAAAAGTGAGTTCATTGAGCAGTCTTGTCTTGTCTTTTCAATGTCATTAGTCTTAGTCTTCCTCGTGCCCCTCAAATTATTAATTAAATTAATGAATATTAATTAATGAATAGTGAAAACCACCACGTCTATGTACACAATACATCTATAGAAATTATCTTATCTCTTCCTTCAGCTGCAGTTTATTTTATTCAACTTTCATCTTTTTCTCTCTCCTCTTTAGGGTCACAACCTTTTTTCTCTCTTTTCTCTTCTCTTCTCATAAAGATCTTTTTGGATCTAAACCCATCCATATCTTTCCTCCACTTAAATTTCTATTTTGATCCCTTTTTTTATATTAAGGTATGGTTCATTATTGCTCTTTCATTCTCGTCTTCTTCTTTGCATGTTATTTACATCTATTTTTTTTATTTAGTTACTATTTACCCATGTCATATTTATTAAAATATTTTTAAGGAACTCGTAAGTGTTGAATAAATAATCCGAGAATTTTTATTATAATATGAGAAAAAATTCATCTGTTGGGAGAAGTTTAAAAGCCTTGTTGGCAGTATCATTTTTTTTTGTATGTCTTTTGTTTGTTTCATTATTGTTGATGCAGTTATTGATGTTGTTGGTAGGGTTGCCGTTGTTGGAACTTGTGGTGTTGTTGATGGTTCTGGCACAAAGGATGTTGTTTCTTTGTTGTTGATGATGTTGTTGGAACAAATGTTGTTTCTTTTTTGTTGATGTTTATGCTATTGTTGGTGTTGCAATAGATGGAGAAATTGTTGGAACAAATAAAACCACCAGAAAGGCTAGTTTGATGTATTCCATCAGACTCCACATCTGTTGCAACAGAATCAACATCTGTTGCAATAGGCTCTACATCTATTGCAACAGACTCCACATCTGATGCAACAGATGGACAATGTTCTTTTTGTGACATTAATTTTTTTCCTCTTCTTTGTAGATATAAGGAACTGACAGTTGATCAACTTTTGATAGACTATCTTAAGAGGCTGCAGTAAAGATGGGATCGGAGGAATAAGTTTCTTGTAGATGAAACCACTTTATAGGTGGGAGGTATGTATTACTGATAATGTTATCGTGGAAACACACATAGAGTGCACTGATTTTGTGAATGATGCTTTTACTGATTAGACATAGATCGTTCAAACAAGATGTCTTCAATTTTACAGTTAAGTTTGGTAGGTCCGAACTAATAAGGCTGAGGGACCATGAATATGGTTCTGATAGCCTGTTAAGATTTAATGTCGGTTGTTGCTCATGTTTATTTGTCAAGCATTGTGAAGGGATCTAATTTTAGTGTCATTGTAAAGAGATTCAATTGCGATTGGACTAACTTTTAGGGTGCATTGGACCCTTAGAGGGCCTTCGAAGCTTATCACTGCATCTAATAAGAACGGAAAACCAATATATTTATTGCACTGGCCAAAATTTATATGGCTGGGTTGCTCGCTCGGGGTGATGATTTTATGCAAGAATATGCGGTAGGAGAATGCTTTCGAAGGAAAATAGGTGGTTGATGGAAGACTATATCATCTGAGAGCTAATTGAAGAAGACACATAGGGTAGAAAGTAACTTCTAACGAATCTGGCCGGTGAAATTATCTTAACAGATGTGAGATCTGAATTAAGTGCAAATATGAAAGTGTATCCGGTAATGTAATTTCATCTATTGTGTCTCTGAAAAAAATGCAGATGGACACTTTGCTAGGGAGCTGCGTGGTCGGGATTATCACCTAGATAGAAAATAGGAGAAGACCAACAAAGAAGACTCACGGGCATCGAGGGTAGAAATGATGTACAGCAAGTCTAGAAAACTTATGCCAACAACAACTGCAGTTAAAATAAGGAATCTAAGCGAAGGTGGCAAATTTCTGAATTTTAAATTTCATCCCATGCCATCTTGTTTGTGTTTCCGATCAGGTCCACTGTCGTTGACCTGATCGAAACCATAAACGAGATTGAAAGAAAAATAGAGTATCATTTCTTTCTTAGCAATATGGTTATAATTGATTGTGTTTTCTTTCTGTGACATGATTTCAACATTCATTGGAGAAGATCAGATGATTGTTGTAGTATGTGAATCCCAATAATTTTCAAGCTTTCCTCCAACTTGTTGATTCTGTATTCAAGCTGGTCGTTTCCCTCTTCAAAGTTGGTAAAGAGTTCCTCGTCTCTTGTGAGCTCGATCAGGAACACTACCTTCAAAGTTGTGGCATTCCAGAAGCCCTTCAGAACACTTTCTTTAGAAGCCTTAAAGGATACATGGAGAGTCTCTGTGTTTGTTTTAGGTCAAAATGTGTTAATCCACGTTGAAGATGTGGTCTCAAAAGTTGAACAACACACTTTTATCTAGCGTTGATCCATGCATCTTGCTCAACCAATTTGATAAATTCGTAAGCATGGAGTTACATAGCGTGTGATCTAAACCGGCTCTACCAATCCTATCAAACGTTACATAACTCTAAGATCATTACTCTATCAAAAAAATATGACCGAGTTAGTGCACAAATCGAACGAGCTCAATCTCTCAGCCTTTCTGTTGATTGCTCTTCTCCAATATAGATGACAAGATATCTGCTATGCAAAAGTCTACACAGTCGCCAAACACGTTCCCAGGAAATCATATTTGGCGATGGTGTAGACTTTTGCATAGCAGATATCTTGTCATCTATATTGGAGAAGAGTGATCAACAGAAAGGCTAACAGATTGGGCTTTTTTTCTATGTGCACTAACTCGGGCATATTGTTTTGATAGGGTAATGAGCTTGGAGTTACATAACATTTGATAGGTTTGGTAGAGCCGGTTTAAATCACATGCTACGTAACTCCGTGCTTACTAATTTATCAAATTGGTTGAGCAAGATGCATGGAGCAACGCTAGATAAAAGTGTGTTGTTCAACTTTTGGGACCACATCTTCAACGTGCATCAACACATTTTGACCTAAAACAAACACAGCGACCCTCCATGTATCCTTTAAATCTTCTAAATAGAAAGTGTTCTGAAGGGCTTCTAGAATGCCACAACTTTCAAGGTAGTATTCCTGATCGAGTTCATAAGAGACGAGGAACTCCTTACCAACTCTGAAGATGGTAATGACCAGCTTGAATACAGAATCAACAAGCTGGAGGCAAGCTTGAAAATTATCGAAATTCACATACAACAGCAAGCATATGATCTTCTCCAAGGAATGTTGAAATCATGTCAAGGCAAGAAAACACAATCAATTATAACCATATTGCTAAGGAAGCAATAATACTCTATTTACCATTCAATCTCGTTTGTGGTTTCGATCAGGTCCGCGGCAGTGGACCTGATTGGAAACACAAACAAGAAGATAGGATGAAATTTAAAATTCAGATATTGCCACCTTCGGTTAGTTTCCTTATTTTCACTCCAGTTGTTGTTGGCGTGAGTTTTCTAGACTTGCTGAACATCATTTCTACCCTCGATGCCCGTGAGGCTGCTTTGTTGGTCTTCTCCTATTTTCTACCTAGGTGATAATCCCGACCATGAATCTCCCTAGAAAAGTGTCCATCTGCATTGTTTTTCTTTCAGAGACACAACAGACGAAATTACATTACGGATACACTTTCATATTTGCACTTGATTCAGATTTCGCATCTGTTAAGATAATTCCATCGACCATATTCATTAGAAGTTACTTTATACCCTGTGTCTCTTCTTCAATTAGCTCTCAGATGATATAGTCTTCCATCAACAACCCATTTTCTCTCGAAAGCATTATCCTCCCGCACCTTCTGGCATATAATCATTAACCCGAGCGAGCAACCCAACCATATATATTTTGGCCAGGGCAATAACTATATTGGTTTTCCATTCTTGTTTGATGCATTGCGAGGCTTCGAGGGCCCTCTAAGGGTCCAATGCACACTTAAAGTTAAGTCCAATCGCTATTGGTTCTATGCAGTGACGACAAATATTGATCCCTTCTCAAAACTTGACACGCATAAACACGAGAACCGACTGTCAGTAATTCGTAACAGGATATCTGCACCATCTTTATGAGGTCCTTAGCCTTATCAATTTCGAACCAATCAAAATTAACGGTACACTACAGGATCTTGTTTGAATGATCAATGCCTAATCGGGTAAAAACTGCATTCACAAAAACATTGTACTTTGTGTGTGTTGTCCTGGTAACCTTATCAGTAATACATACTTAACTCCCACACATATGATAGTGGATCCATCTGCACGCACCTTATTCTTCCTAGCCCATCTATGGCTTAAATTGAATAAACAGATGACTAGCTTGTTGCAACAGATGACACATCTGTTTATATTGTCAATCAATTGGAGACTTCTGTTACAATACTGATCAACCTGTTGCAGAAATCAAACAGATATAGACATCTGTTGCAAAAAGATTGCCAGTATGTTGTAAGTTATCTAACAGAAAGAATATATTTTGTAACAGATTACCCATCTGTTAGATTTAATTTAAAGCAATTTTCTTTTCTTTCCGAGATACAATAATTTATAAATAGGTCCCTTCTTACAAATATGGATGATCCAGATTCGTACAAGAATATTCATATCGAGTCCTTGCATGAACTTCTAAGGAAGTTTGATTGATGAACTCCAGAGAGATATTTGGATGACTTCGGAGCAAGGCTGCCGGATGAATGAAAGATGTTTGATTGACAATAATAATAATAGTAGTAATAATAGTTAGGTATTTTTTTTTATTTTAGCGATTATTTTCCTCCTTTTGTATATCAAATCTACCCAAGGGATTCAAAAATCTATGAACATTCATTTCATTTTGTTGTCGACTTTAAATTTTTAATTCTTATTTAGTATTTAATAATAATCATTCTGTTTATTCTTTGTTCTCAACATGTCGACGGTTGGTGGTAGGGATTGAGCAGCAATTTGTGTCAACAGTTAGAGGTTAATCTGCTATGGCAGATCGATCATATGTTGCACCTGACAGTTATTAATAAAAAAGGGCTATTGTTGTTATTGAGAGGGTGAAAAGAAAAACATGACTCGGAGTTCCGATTATTCAATATGAAAAATATTTCGTAAATAAATAATAAGGAAATAAATAATAAACACAATTTATAACCACAATTTTAATAACTGATCGTGACTTTTCACCATTTTTATTTTTTAAATTATTTATTATATAATAAAATGATTATTATTTTATTAAGGAATTTGAAAAGGTAATTTTTTTTATTTATAAAATAAAAAAGTAAGTAAATTTGGATTAATGATATGATGATATAGTTTTTTTTTTTTTTTAAAAAGTAGATTATATGTTGCAACAATTAAATTATCTGATGCAACAGGTTCACTATGGTTGCAACAGATGATATATCTGTTATCACATATGATTTATCTGATGCAACCTATATCGAGTCACAACTCAATAAAAGCAGTTCTTGGAAAGAACTAATTAATAATAATAATCTGAAAAGTCATGACTTATCACAATATTTCTTAATTTAATTAATTCATTACTTTTCACATTAATAAAAAATATAATTAATAAATGGAGGTGAACAGTTAGATTATATGTTGCAACAGATATGTTATCTGATGCAACATATTTTATATTTGTTGCAACAGATAATATATTTGTTGTCACAGATGTGTTATTTGATGCAACAGATATAGAATCTGTTGCCACAACTCTATAAAAACTGTTCTTCGAAAGACTAATTAATAATAATAATCTGAAAAGTCATGACTTATATCACAATATTTAAATTCTTAATTTAATAAAAAATTTAATTAATGTATGGAGGTGAATAGTCGCGCCTTTTTGCCTCTCATTCAAATTCAATCCTCTATAAAGAGGTCCGTCCTTACTCAATCGTTCATTCAAATACACACTCTATTTATTTATTGCATCTCGTCTTTCATAATACACTCTAGAAGATAAAATTATGGCTGACCCAGTGTGAGACGTTGCTTTTCTGCAAGACGCCGTGAATGAACTTCGAAATTAAGTTTGTGATCAGCAATGGGAATTGGGAGGAGTTAGATCAAGAATGCTCCACAAGATACGCAGGCTGAGGAGGGCCTTGTTGCTACTTCCGATTGAAAATTGACCGGATGACAATGATGATGCTGATAATAATAATAATAATGATAATTAGACTATTATTTTTCTTTTAGTCTATTATATGTATTTTTATTTGTTTAATAAATAAATTATGTTTGATCTTTGACGTTTTAATCCATATTTAATTTTCATTCTGTCTATTATCTTCTCAACAAACATTTCAACGATTCGACGTAAAAAGGAATAATTTAGAATCCAGTAGAAATAGCAAGATTTATCTGTTGAGTTTGTGGCAGGGGTTGATTTGTATTGTTTCAAACAGATTAATCATTCGTTGCAACAGATAATTAGTCTGGTGCAACAGATAAACATTTTGATGCAATCGATAATTAGTCTGGTACAACAGATAAATATCCTGATACAACAGATAATACGTCTGATGCAACAGATAAACATTTTGATGCAACAGATAATTAGTCTGGTACAACAGATAAATATCATGATACAACAGATAATACGTCTGATGCAACAGATAATACGATGATGCAACAGATTACTCATCTGATGCACCAGATGATTGATCTGTTTAAATTATGGGCACTTGTGCTGGATTCATAATCGGGGTTCTATCCATTGTTAGAAAAACAGAAGTGTACCCAGATGACAAATACGAATAAAAATCATAATTTTACTTACCAAAGTAACCTATGAAGTAATGCCAAAGTGAAAAGTGATGTAGTAAACAAAATTTGACCTAAGAAATTGGTCAGATCGCAGCAATTGCGCTGTACCAACAACAACAACAACAACAACAACAACAACAAATGGTTGACAAGAAGAAGAAGAAGCAGAAGATGATGAATAAAGCAGCAGAAACAGAAACAATTAACAACAAAAATCGCTAAGAGAGAGAAAACAACAATGGATGAGAAGAGAGAGAAAGACACCTTTTTTTTCCTTTGTTTCCCGTTATTTTAGGTATACATTGGGATCAAAGTGTAAATTTAAAAACTTGTGGGTTATTTTAAAACTTTTCCAACTTTCTTAATACATAATAAAGTAATTGTCACCTCCAACTAATAATTAAGACTTGTGTCACCTACACCTCACTTTAAAACTCTTTTGTCACCAGTGGCCCAAACCCCCAACTTAGTGTGCATGCGCCTATCTATTTTAATCCCTTTTTAATTACACTATAAAACTTTCATAATCCATTACAAAAAAAAAAAAACATTGATAAAATAATATATTGGCATTTTTTAAAAAGAAAAACGTTACAATTTTTTATCATCCAAGAACTTTAATGTTTATAATTAACGAAATAATTCACAAAGAATAGTAAGCAAACAAGTCACAACATAACAATTGACAATCAGTGACAAACTAATTAAGATTACATTTTTTCTTTGATTCAATACAATAAATAAATTACAAATAAAAACTTAAAACAAAAAAAAAAAACTTTACATAAATATTAGACTTTACATCTTAAATCATGGAATTATTAAAATAGCTTTGATCATTATGCGATTCATAATAAAACTTACAAAATAAATAGAAAAAATCTCAAGTAGAACCTGTGTGATAAGTTAACCAAAGATAAAAATCAAAATGTCGTCACCGGAAAAATCGAACGGGAACCAAACTCAAAGAACTCTCCTTTTTTTCTATTGTTTTTCTCTAAGTTTTCTAACCTTTGCTTCGCATGTTCTTCTACTGCTTTTTTTCAAAATATTTTTAATCTTCTCTTCTTTTCACTTGCTCTCCCTCACTATTTTCCTTGTTTTTTTTCTTATTCTCTTTTTGTTGTCAGTCTCTCTCCGTTCCTTTTTTTTGTTGTTGTTTTTCAATCTCCTTTTTTTCTTCTGTTTCACTTTGGTTTTATTTTCCTCCCATGTATTTGCCTTCTTTCTCGTGAGTGTATTTTTTTTTCTTCCTTTTCAATGTTGTCCCTCTATGTATTGTCTTGTGTATGTAATATAGTGTGTAGGAGGGGTTGGGAAGTTGAGGGAGTTAAGGGGGTTGAGAAAAATGTGGGGGTGGTTGGGTAGTTTAGGATAAGAAGAAATTTCAAATTTTAAATCTTTTTTTTAAAGACAATAATAATAAATAAAAATAATAAAAATAATAAATAAAATAATAATAATAATAATAACTAATTAATTTTATATTTAAGAAAATACAATAAAAGTTTAGAAATAGTTAAAAATAAATATAATTAAGATAGTACTAAAACTACAAATTTATTTGTTTAAAATTTAAAAAAAAAATATTTTTAAAAATTTTTGTATTATTTTTTTTAAAAATAGAATAAAATAAAAATAAAACATCTCAAAAATAAAATTTATTTTTTTAACTAAAAATTTATTAAAATAAAATAAGAATTTAAATAATATTAGACCAAATATAAATATTTAATAAAAAATATATATATATTAAACTCGGGGAGGGTCAAAATCACGTATGTGTCTACACCAATGCCTTGATTCTTTACTTATTTTTTTTTCTTGTTTTACCCATGTCTAATTAAAAACGTAACTAAAAATGAGAATTACCATATTTTGAACTAGAAAAGCACTTGAAATTTAATGAAAAAAATAAAATCCAAGAAAAGAGTGGAAAAATAAAATTTATAATGAAATATAAGGAAATAATAACGTTATGTTGAGAAACAACATTAAATTATTTATTTTATTTCCACGCAAAGAGCAATGAATTATTTATTTTATTTCAACGCCTTTGTATTAATATAGCTAGCTAGTTTGGTATTTTCTTCACTTTTTGTACTAATAATTTCAAAGTTTCCTTTCTTGAAGTTGAATTTTCGTAGGGGGTGTTTTTTTTCCTTGGGTAATTTCCCCCAAAATATGGTAATTTTTATTTTTAGTACTCCATAATTTTACATAATTAGCACTAGTAAAATTAGGAATAAATAAATAAATTAGTGTCTATATAAACAATGTAGAAGTATTATATGCATATAGAAAATTGAACTAAATATTAATGTAAGTTTCTTTTCACGTTGAATTGATTAGTTCGTTAAGCTTTTTTCCTTAAGCCTTACAATAATGTTACTCTTCTAATTTGTTCATTAATTCCTCATTTTTACATCCACGTTAATTTACAATTATACTTTTCTCTTTTTTGGCTTATTGATTCTCATACATCGAATATATTTGTTACATAAACGTAGTTTCAAAAGAGAGTGTTATTTGAACGTCGTAGCGAAAGAGCAACTTTTACTATGTTCGATTTGATATTTTGCTTTAGATTTTCATTAACTTCGTTACTTCTCCATTCAACAGTGGTTGATCGAAGCGAGTTTGATATTGTACTATACGCGAGAATGTCATCCTCACAAAGCAAAAAACTTGATAGGACCGTAGAGAAGTTGGTAGATGCAAGAGTAGAAATACGCAAGCAATAAAACGACCTTCGAAATTTTAATGTGCAACAAAAAAGTGCACAAGAAAAATACAAAGCGACATGTGATCTTTGGAAGTTAAAGGACAAGGAAGACAAGCTCAAAGAACAATTGGAGAAAAATGGGAGATTTAGCAGATTCTACTCTAAAGAAAACAAGGATGAATTATTTAACTCAAAATGAGATTTATTTATTATTTTTAATTTTAGTTATCAATAAAATGTTTAGATTTTGCTAATTAAGTTCAAGGATATATTTAGGTTGTAGGATTTTTGGAATTTGTTACTAGCAGTTTAAAGTTTTATATATGTTTTTGTCATTGCCTTTTAATTTGTTGTTCTATATTTATTTATTCTGGAGTATTTATTTATTATATATTCAAATATTATATGCTGCTATTATTCACTAAAAGTAAACAATCGAACAATAATATCATTATTTGTAACAAACCCACATAACAATACAAAACTTCCCTCTCCAAACCTTGCTCATAGGGTTACACTGGGTATATGTGTTATAGTTGTTTTTGTTGTTCTATTGTTTACTCATTAGAAGTTTCTTTAAATTCTTGTTCTTTCTGCTTAGCGGCATGATACACTAGCTGAAGGATACAAAACATTCCAAACTTAATAATCACACTTTTGAGGTACAAATTAATAGGTATCTTCAAATTAAACTTCACACCAATATTTAATAAATCCATAAAGTTGTCTAAGAACAACTATGGTCATGTAAAAAAGTTACAACAAACATATATTTTATAAATAGTGATGTAACATAGGACACTAGGTGGTGAACCTCTTTGTTAGCAAATCTCATATTGTCTATAATAAGGTCAAATATTTATTTAAATGTATAGTACTTTTATGAAAATTCTGGAGCCGCCACTCAAATTAATTAGTTCGATGAAGGTGGCAAGAGAGTAGGAATAGTTGGAATTGTGGGGATTGTTGGAATAGAAGGCTTAGGAGGCAATGGTAATTTTGGTATAGTAGTGGGAATTGTTGGCAATGTAGTTGGCATGTTTGGGATTTTGGACAATTGTGGCAATGTAGGTTGTGGTATTGATGGAATTTGGAATAGGCTACGACCTGCAAAACTAGGGCTAATGCTTGACAAGGACAAGGTCATTACCAAAATTCTTGAAAGTGGCCATATTTTTACAAGTGATTTAGAAGATCTTTTTGTTTTTTTTTTCTTGTGAGAAAAAGAAGTGGAAATTGTTGTTAAATTAGATTGAGTTATTAATTGTTAAGTATTTATGGGGAAATTTATGTTGAAAGATTCAAATGTTTGGATGGAATGTGGTTGCGAAAGCATATGGATAATGGAATATAATGATCGACTATTGATGTGGTTTGGTTATCTTCTTAACCTAAACCAATTTATGGTTTGGAAGATATATATGCCAAATCCTTTTGACATATACACTTGCATTGTGATTGACTTCAGATGACCCGTTTAGATGATGGGTTGAAAACCAATGGAACAGGTGCAAGCTCTTCGTTTCTTTTATTTAAGCTAACACCTGATAGAGTCCTCTAGTTGATGTACTTTTCTATCTTCAGTAAAACTCCAGGTGGTTTCACTCCCTCTTTGTTTTCGTCTCTCTCTCTCTCTCTTAAATTGAGTAGGACACTTCTTCTTTACCTCTTAGTCTTGTAGAACTCCTTGATCAAACCAACTTCTGAATGCTACAATTATCTTCTCCTTAATCATAGTAATTTAAACAGATTTGAACATCCTTGCTTATCCACTCTTTTCCTAATGCATTTTTAGTCTTGCAATAATTTCAACATCAGTTCAAATGACAGCAGTAGTTTCACTTGTGTGGAACAACTTGCACAACATGTTTCATTCATATGTCCATCATCAAAACTTCACATGCCCTAACAAATTCCCCCTTTTTGATGATGACAAACTTAGCAGCACAACATCACAAAAATCTGACATACTCAATAAGGAATTTAAATAAAAGAATAACAAAATGAAATAGGTTAGGCTTAGTCCAATTGAGTTATAAGCACTGCATAGTCTACTCTTCACCCTTTTGACATCATTGAAAAGTTGATACCAAGTGAAAACGTCTAATAATTCATTGCCATTGAGGCTATCACTAAGACAATCAAAATTCAGAGTAATAGAACATGAATGCAATATAATAAAACTGGAGTAGAACACATTAAAGCAAAGAAAACTATTTCATCCATTTTCAGAATATAACTACATGTACCAAAAGCAACATAAAAGAGAACAAGTCATCAAGGAAGGACAAAAAGGATAGGCCTAGGACAGCAGGTAAGAGGCTAATGTGGAAGAAGAGGGGATAAGGGAGGTTAGTTTCCTAATAACTTCAACATTCTCATCTCTCTCTTTTTCCAACAAGGCTATGAGGGAAGCAATCTGAGCTTGAAAAAGCCTCCTTTCATCCTCATGTGCAGCCTGAGCAGCTTCCACTTCACCTTGTTTTGCAGCTAGTGCATTCCTCAATCTTTGCAGTGGATTGTCGGCACTCCTCATAGAAATAGGTAGCATTATGTGGTTCACACTCCCTATGATATCCTTGGTAGTCTGTGAAGACCACACTTGGACAGACACCCCAAAATCCTCAAATATAAGAGGTGAGCCAGAATTCATATGGGAGGGCATGTCCATTAATTTTCTTGAGGAGAACCCTTTGCATATGCTTCAGGATAAGTCGAGGCAAGTCAATTCTCACTTCAGTGTCCAATAGTTCCATGAGTGTAAGATCAGGAAAACTAGCCACACACCTTCTTTCCTTCCTAGGAATAATCATCTTATGCACTACATCCAAATAGAGTTGATGAAGTGGTGACATCTCCCTCTTAAGGAACCTTCTATGATAGATCAAGTGAGGATTTCCAGAGAACTTTCTACATATGTCAAGAGCAGATGCAAGATTGTCCAGAGGTCGCCAAGTGCCTTTGACATAGTGACCCCACCCCAGAAGGAATATGCAAGATCCTAGCAATGTCAGCAATATAACGGTTCATTGTAACCTTTCTAACAGTAGTAGAGAACAACTCACCAATGCCCACCTCATTTATATAGAACTCATGCACTTCAAGTTTAGCAAATCTTCTCTGAAGGTATCCCTGAATAAATAAATGTGACCACCCTTGAAACTCCAATTTTCCCAGTAAAATTTGCATATTAGCCAACCAAAACCCCTAACAACCCCCCTCTAGTTAATTTGTGCTTTTGAAAGTGAAGATGATGTGCCTCAGGAGTGTATTGATGAGAGGATAAGTGGGAAACTTCAAACACAGGATCCAACTCATCAGTGGCATCTAGAGTAAACTCTGAGTCAGGCGAGTCAGAAGAAACAGGTTTGGTGACCTATTTCTTTGGATGAGTAGAAGACTTTGGAGGGGAAACTCTGGAGGATATGGAAACTTTGACAGTGGAAGGAGATTTAGAAGAGGGGGAGGCTTTTTAAGTAGGTTTAGAAGAGGGTTTTCTAGACAAAGAGGGTTTTGGGACTTTTGTCATGATAGTATTTGTTTTTCTAACTGATCGAAGAAAAAGATCAGGAGAAGATGCACGAGGAGAGGTGGGATCATACGTAACCACACATTTTTTTTTGCTGGCTCGAAGAGCTTCAGCCAGGAAAAAAATTTCTTGTTGCTTTCTCCCTCGAGTGTGAGGGGTATGAAGAGTGGATACACTTGGAAAGGGTTCTGCAGGAGAAGCGTCTTTAACAATGATGGGAATGAAAGGGGGCTTTCTTGGTAGGTTAGATTTGGACCTTCTTGGGATTAAGTCTTCAATAGAAATATCATCTCTATCCATAGGAGTGTCATCATCATCAAGAATTTGGAGTGGGATGGGAGGCGGAAGCGAGGGTTGTGAGAAGGATGAAGAAGGTGAAGAAATTTTGGAGAAGGGGTTTTGGAAATTTCTAAATACAGCAAAATCGGTTAACTTGGGGAAGATTTGAGGAGGGATTACAGAGGGTAAGGTGATAGATGGATGAAGTACAATGACAATTAAGAGATTTGTGACGGAGTCAGTGGATGAGAAAGATGAAGAAGATGGGGAGGATGGCATTTGTGAAACAAGAAATTTTTCTTAGTTGTGAAGAGTTGAGGAGAGAATGAATAAAAATTAAGAGGAGAAAACGTATTTAAGGAAGAAAGAAGAGAAAGTTGAATGGGTGAGGGACTGTATCATATCAGAAACGTAATGATTAGAGGTTCTGCACTGATGGGAAAATAGTGTGCAACTTTTTAAAGTAAGAATGACTCTTGAAGTTTTGGCGTTTTAGTGTAACAATAAGGAACCAGGTAGACAACTTGTTTCTCTTTATGCCACTATAGGTAAAGATAATTATACCTGAATGCAAGAATGTACAAAATTGCTTTTGTGATCCAGTCTCACTGCAAAATTAACACATACATGAGTCAGTATACTGTAAAATCTTGAAATTAGGATACAAAACTTAATGTGTGAGACTGAATTAATCAATAATCACTTTAAGATCAACTTATTCTAATCAGGTATTGAGGGAGACTTATGCAATTTTAATCATCCCCAAGGCTAAACCTATTTTTTTCAAACTGTTCTCTACTTAAAGCCTTAGTGAAAATGTCAGCAATTTTCTCCTCAATAGAACAAAACATAATTGATATATGACCTTTTTCAACATTGTCTCTAAGAAAGTGATGATGAATATCATTATGCTTAGTTCTCTTATGTTCGACAGGGTTTTGGGCAATATTTATAGCACTTGTGTTGTCACAAAAAATGGAAATAAAACCTACATCTATCCCAAAATCCAGAAGTTGTTGTTTGATCCATAACAACTGAGCACAACATGACCCAACAACAACATATTCAGCCTCAGCAGTAGACAAGGCTACTGAGTTTTGCTTCTTTGTGGACCAGGTAATCAAACATAATCCCAAGAAGTATGCTATACCTGTAGAGATTTTCCTGTCCACCAAATATCCTACATAATCAGCATCAGAGTATCTTACCAAATTAAAGTTGCTACCTTTGGGGTACCCTAAGCTAAGATCACTGGTTCCCTTTAATTATCTGAAGATTATTTTTACTGATTTTAGGTGTGATTCTTTGGGCTTTGCTTGAAACCTAGCACATAGCCCTACACTGAACACAATGTCAGGCCTGCTTGCTGTGAGGTGCAATAATGATTCTATCATACCTATATACATTTTTTGTTCCACATCAGGATCTGTTTTGTCAAAATCAAGCTTTGTGGCAGTGGAAATGAGATTACTGATCTCTTTTACCTCTTTCATGGAGTATCTTTTGAGAAGTTCTTTGACATACTTCTGTTGATGGATCATTGTCCCTGATACTGACTATTTTATTTGCAAATCCAAGAAGTAATTCACCTCCCCCATCAAGCTCATCTAAAATTCACAACTCATAAGTTTGGAAAACTGATGAGTCATATTCATGTTGGTTGAACCAAAGATAATTTCATCCTCATATACCTGCACAACTAACAAGTCCTTTCCATTAGTTTTTAAGAAGAGGGTATTGTCAAATTTGTTAGGTTGTGGAGTCTGATTAATATGTGACGTACTGTTATATATTAATGTTCACGCGGATAATTGTACATACTCTGAGTCATTAATATAAATAGTCCGTCCGCCGTGGAGGTTGCTTACGGGTGTTACCACGAAAATAATTCTCTCTCTCTCTCTCTCCTAAAGAACTCTCTCTCTAGTTTTCTTCATCCTCTCCATAGATTTAGTGTGTGTGAAATGCTAATCGATCGTAACAAAATTTACCTCTGGTATGACCAGGCTCCAGTATAAACTTTGACAATCTCTCATACTAAGCCGTTGGAGCTTGTTTCAACCCATACTATGCCTTATCCAGTTTATACACATGATCAGGCTTGCTTTCAAATCTTGGAGGTTTCTTGACATAAACCTCCTCTTTGAGAATACCATTCAAGAATGCACTCTTCATATCCATCTGATAGAGAATAAACTCCATATAGGCAGCAAAGGCAACAAGTAATCTTATAGCTTTAAATCTTGCTATAGGAGCAAATGTCTCATCAAAGTCTATTCTTGTTTCTTAATTGTATCCTTGGACCACCAATCTTGCCTTGTTTCTTGTAACTATTCCATGCTCATCAACTTTATTTTTGTGCACCCACTTAGTCCCAATTACTGATCTATCTTTTGCGAAAGGAACTAAGTGTCATATTTTGGTTCTCTCAAACTGATTCAAGTCTTCCTGCATGGCTATGATCCAATCAGCATTAAGCAATGCTTTAGTTATCTTCTTTGGCGCAATCTCTGATAAGAATGCCTTGAAGGCACACATACTTCTCAATCCAGCCCTTGTAGTGATCCCAGAGGTGAGATCAGTGAGAGCATTCTCAATAGGATGTGATCCTTGATACTTGTATCCTCTTGGGATTAAGCCTAGTGAGCTATTAGGATCACTGCTGATGTTTTGAGCTGGGGTAGTTGGTGGTTCAGTTCCCCCTGGATATATGTATTATAGTTATTTTTGTTGTTCTATTGTTTACTCAGTAGAATTTTCTTTAAATATTTGTTCTTTCTGCTTAGTTGCATGATACACCAGCTGAAGGAGACAAAATATTCCAAATTAAGAAATATCTTCAAACTCCACACCAAAATTCAATAAATCCATAAGGTTCTCTAAGAACAAGTATAGTCATATAAAAAAGTTACAACAAACAGGTATTTTATAAATAGTGATGTAACACTAGGACACTAGGTGGTGAACCTTTTTATTGGAAAATCTCATATTGTCTATAATAAGATCAAATATTTATTTAAATGTATATATAGTAAATGATGAATCACCTTTTTTAAAAAAATTGTATCCGCCACCAGATGTAACAACTCAAGATTAATTGGTTCTATGGAGAGTAGAGTAAGAATTGTGGGAATTGTTGGAATATGTTTTAGTACTATTAATGGAGTTGTATACTTTACTTTACTGTTGTTAATGTTTAAGGATTATTACTTCCTACGACAATCTTAAATTAATATATATTTCTTTTTTTTATCATTTAATTTTTTGAACACAAAATTTTACATGTAAAATATTGAGTTTAATCTAATTTAACTTTGCTTTGAGAATTATTTAAATCGACTTTTGAAAAGAAAAACATGATAGCTAATTCAAAACAACTAAAGTAATAATAACTAGATCCATAATAATTATAATCATCCTAACTTAGCTTATTACGTTAAAAGGGAAAACAAAAAGATACTTTTATTATATGCATAAACTCCATAAATTATATATATTGATACCAATACTTTAATTCTTTCCTTATTTGTTTTTCTGTTCTTGTTTTACTCCTGCATAATTAAAAATATTATTAAAAATGAAAATTGCCATTTTTTAGACTAGAAAAACACTTGAAATTTTAGAAAAAATCAACTCCAAGAAAAGAGTGGATAAAGAAAAAGATAATTTGTAATGAATATATGGAAATAATAACATATGTTAAGAAAGAGTAAGGAACTCTTTATTTTATTTTAACGTCTTTATTTTGATGTAATTAGTTAGGATGGTATTTATTTCACTTCTTATACGATTATAAATTCAAATTTTCCTTTCTTACTCTCAAGTTATTTTTTGCTCCTTTTTCTTGAAGTTGAATTTTCCTAAATTCAAAGTTTTCCCAGGACGTTTTCTTTCATATGGTAAACCCCCCACCCTCCCGCCACCCCACCCCTTCAAAATATGGTAATTCTTATTTTGAGTATAATGTTTACATTAATTGGCACTGGTAAAATAAGGAAAAAACTAAGAAATTGGTTTCTATATAAACAATGGAATATTACATTATATGCATAGAGAAAATTGAGTTAGGCTTCTTCAATATTAACGTAAGTTTTCTTGCACTTTGAGTTAGATTAGTTCTTTAAATTTTTTTCTGAAGACTTACAATAATGTTGCTCCTCTAATTTGTGTTTAAATTTTTCACCTTTTCATCTATATCAATTTACAACTATAACTCTCTATTTGGCTTAGCGTTCTCATACATTGAATATTTTTGTTACATGAATGTAGTTTCAAAAGAGTGTTACTTTATCATCATAAGAAAAGTGCTACTTTTACTATGTTCGATATTTCATTAACTTTGTTACTTTTTCACTCAATAGTGGTTCAATCTAGTTTGATACTGTACTAAACGCGAGAATGTCATCCTCAAAAACTAAAATAATTGATAAGAACTTGAAGAAGTTGGTAGATACGAGAGAACATATATGCAAGCAAGAAGCCGACCTTTGAAATTCTAATGTGCAGCAACAAAGTGTGAAAGATAGATATGAGGCTACACGTGATCTTTGGAAGTTAAAGGACAAGGAAGACAAGCACGAAGACCAATTGGAGAAAAAAGGAATTACCAAAAGAATGATATAACCTATTTATTTATTATCTTTTAGTTATCAATAAAATATTTAGATGCTACAAATTAAGTTCAAGGATATATTTAGGCTGTAGGATTTTCAAGATTTGCTACTAGGAGTTTAAGTTTTATATATATTTCCATTATTGCCTTACAAAAATATATATAAATATTATTTTTATACATACATATATATATATATATATATATATATATATATATATATACATATTTTAAAATATTTTAAATTAAAAAAATACCCCACTCCCCATTTTTCACCTTCTTCATAACCACCCCCCCTTCCCCCCTCCCGTCTACCCCCACTTGCACACACGCCCCCATCCACCCCTACACCCCCACACCTAAACATACCCCCATCCACCTCCGTCCACCCCCACACAACCACACCTGCCAGGTTTTCCTGCGAAAACTCAACCCACTTGAAAAATTTAATTACCACCATCGAAAAAAATCATAAAATAGTGATAAAAAACTCAACCCACATGAAAAATTCGATCAAATCAACACCAAATTCTCTAAAATCAACAATCAAACATCCAAATCATGTAGATTTTTTAATTTTCAAATTCATTTTTTTTTTATTGATCTAAGAGGTCGAAGGAGGATAAATTAAAGGTGGGGGTGATAACTTTCATAATTGGAGGAGAAGTGGGGTGGGGGTGTTGGCTAAGGAGAAGTGGGGGGGGGGGGCGTTGTTGGCGGGGTTGGGTGAAGAAGAGGAGGATTATATATATATATATTAGTTTAAAAAAAATACTGTTCACGCTTTTCTTTTTTTTAAAGAAAATGCCACGTCAGCATAAGGGAGGAAATAAATTCACTATAAAGATGTTAAGGGTGTAAATAAATAGAAGATTAGTTTAAGTGCTAAAGTAAGTTGGGGAGACAAGTTTAGGGGGGGGGGGGTTGATGTATTATCTCTTATTAGTAACAAATTCACAAAACAATGCAAAACACCCCAAACTTAATAATCACACTCTTGAGGTATAAATTGAGAAATATCTTCAAACACCAAACCAAAATCCAAAAAATCCATAACCCTAGTCCTTTGGCTATGAACTCCTTCATTGGAAAATCTCATACTATCTATATTATATAAGGTCCAATATTTTTATAAATGTTTAATAAATGATAAACTGCAAACACTTTATACTCTTTAAACTTCATTTTGTGCGAATATATTGGATATGTTATTTTTGTTATTTGAAAGATTTTTTGCATTTTCTCTGGAGGAAACAAGAAGTGGATATTGTGTTAATTTAGATTGAGTTATTAATTGATGAGTATTTATGTTTGCATGGAATGTTCTTGAAAAAGTATATGGAATATTTGTGGTGTTGTTCATCTTCTTAACCTAAAGTCCTAAACTAATTTTATTGTTTGAAATAATACACCAAGTTCTTTTGATTTATTTACACATGATTGACTTCAAAAGAATTAAGAGATATCCCAGTCTGATCTTTATAATAATATTTAATTTATTATAACATTCAAGTTATTTTTTGAACCGATTATGAACTGTATTGAATTTCTTTAAACATACACAGTTTTGTAGCATGATTTCTTTATTTGTAGTTTTCATATATTGTATAAGATTACCATTAACAAAAGAATTTTACGTGTGTTTTCATCTTGTAATACTTGCTGTCACCCCCCCTTTTTACGTATTCCAAACGATTTATATAAAAGGGTTTATATTATTAAAGTGACAAAGATGAAGATTTGTTTCGAAAAAAGGACTATTTATATTTTTTATTTCAGAGTCGCCACTTGGCATAATCCGGTGTGCCAAGTCACCATTGAAAAATCCTTTTTCAAAACCATTTGACTCTTAAACTAGTTTGCGAACAGAGATTCCGGCTAAGGAATTCTGTTGACCGAGGGGAAGGTGTTAAGCACCTCTTAGTCCTGTGGTTCAACCACGGTCGCTTGGTAGAGTGTATCGACCTTTTTGGCACTAAGAAATGTATAAACCACACAAAAAGCACGCAAAATAATCAAACAAAACAAAACAATCCGAAATGTAAAGTCCAATCCAATTATTACAACCCGAAATAAAAAGGGACTGAAAGTAAACCTACGCTAATCCTAAATTAATGCTCTACCCGACGCCTCGGGTCTTCACCACGAACGTCCTCCGGGTACATGATACCTCGGGGCATTCCCCGGTGAATAAATATATACAGATACTTCGGGGTATTCCCCGGCCAAATTATACAATTAAATTAAATGTGACCAAAAACAAAACCATTCCAACACATATCTCAAACATGTCATCAATCCACCATGCCTAAATTTGCCTACCCGAACCTACCATTTGCACATCCAATTAGCGACCTAAAATCGTGGCACTATTGCGTTTAACATCATGAACCGAAATTAATCCGAATTCCACGACATTAATATCCATTTCAATTCAAACGATCGATTCAAGTTAATTCATTAGTCTCCGATTCCAATCCCCCACATTTATACATAACAGTTTCTAAACACGAGCACATCCATATCATCATCGATTTCATGCCGAGACTACTTATTCAGATAAACAACACCAATTACAAATAAAATGTCCAATCAACAAACAATACACTACCACAGAATTCACGTACCAAATATCATAACGAGGAAATCAAAAGGGTAAGGGTTAGAAATGGACCTTCAAAGAAACGATTTCGTGATAATAATGAGTTAAAAGAAATCCGCACTCGAAGCTCCGAATAGAAACCTCAAATACGAACCAACTCGATACAGTGGCCCGAGATCCTCAAACGGGAAGATTTCAAACAGGAATAAAATCTCGATATGAAAAATGAACTCCGAATCTCGACACGACTCACTTACGGAAAAACCCGAAACACGATATCGGAAAACAAATCACGAACGTACAAGACGGAAATCCTTGAATTCTAATCGGGAACTAAAAGAACGGACCAAATCCGAGCTCCGGTGTGCTGTAAAGGGTAAAAGTTGACGGAACGAATCCGTTTGCCACGACTGCGTCATTTTTCCGTCCAACTCTAACCGGAAAATGAAGGAAACCAACGAGATCTCACGATTTTGAAACTGAAACAAGCAGACGACGATCTACAAACTGATTCCGGCGAGAGGTTTGCCGGAAAACTCAAGAAAAACGACAGGTTTTGCTCCGGTCTGACTGTTTCTCGCCGAATCTTCGTCACGTGACCTCCGTCACATTGTTTTTCTCACTATGTGTGTGGATTACTGTGTGTATCTTTCAATTCAAAAGAATAGGAGTGTCTGTGTGTAGATGATGAAGATGGAGCAAAAAGGAAAAAAAAATGGCTTCTTCTGCGTGCCCTTTTTTTTTTTTTTGGTGAAGATGATGATGAAAGCCTCTTTTTTATTCTTTATTACTTCCTTTAAAGGAAAGAAAATGTGTAGGGGGTTAAGGGAATGGGTAGGTGGTGGTGAGGTGGCCTAATTTAATTAATAGGGAGGGTTGTTAATTTTTAGTTGGGTGGGTTGTTAGAATATTAGGATAAGACAACATTAGTTAGGGGATTGTTATTTTTTGTCATTTTGTGGAGGGATTATCACACGGGTGGGGGTACACAGTAGGATAACATAGAATGGGTAAAAGTGAATAAAATTGAACTTTAGGAAGACGAAATCACGTGTCTACATCATGCCCCCTTTGGATGTAAACACATGGTGTTTTCATACAAAGCAGTAGACAACGAGGAGGAATTTCGTCCTGACTCTATTTAAAAGCACGGAGCAAGAGAAACGAGGAAAACCAGGTCTTGACTTAGGACATCCTACCCACCCCAGTTATGAGGTGATCAAGTTACAAGTGTCTCCAAGGATTGGAAGGAGGTGGACTATACCGAGTTGGAGAGTCGAGTGAGGTTCCATCGAGGTTTCGGTCCGCGGCTCTGTCATTACATCAAAAAATGATAATTACAAGTTAAAACATAAATGAAATTTCAAAAATCCTATCTATACAACTTTTGTTGGCTCTTGACTCGACTTTTATCACCCTATTCTTCAGGCAGGCTCCTGATTTGCAATTTCTTTCAACCTGTTGCTTGGCTTTCAATTGCTTCGTTTTGAAGTTTGACTTTTGTTTCTTCACCCTATTATCCAGGCGAGCTCCTGACTTGCTATTCCATCACTTTGTTGCTTGACCTTTCATTTTCTTTACTCTGTTCTCCCGGCGGGGTCCGGACTTTCTATTTCATCACCCTGTTCTTCAGGCGGGCTCCTGACTTGATATTTCATCACCTTGTTCTTCAGGCAGGCACCTGACTTGCTATTTCATTACCCTATTCTTCAGGCGTGCTCCTGAAACCAAAAATTAAAACTAGAACGAAAATTATCCCAAATAAAAATTATAGTAAAGTAGTATTTCATTTTCGAAAGCGTTGTCCCATTTTTCAGGAGGGTCCTGAACAACAAGTAGAATCCCATTTTTCAGGAGGGTCCTGAGCAGAAAGTAAAATCCCATTTTTCAGGAGGGTCCTGAACATAAAGTAAAATTCCATTTTTCAGGAGGGTCCTGATCATAAAGTAAAATCCCATTTTTCAGGAGGGTCCTGATCATAAAAGAAAAACCCATTTTTCAGGAGGGTCCTGAACATAAAGTAAAATCCCATTTTTCAGGAGGGTCCTGATCATAAAGTAAAATCCCATTTTTTCAGGAGGGTCCTGAACATAAAGTAAAATCCCATTTTTCAGGAGGGTCCTGATCATAAAGTAAAATCCCATTTTTTAGGAGGGTCCTGAACAGAAAGTAAAATCCCATTTTTCAGGAGGGTCCTGAACAAAAAATAAAATCTCATTTTTCAGGAGGGTCCTGAACAGAAAGTAAAATCCCATTTTTCAGGAGGGTCCTGAACGTAAAGTAAAATCCCATTTTTTCAGGAGGGTCCTGAACATAAAGTAAATTCCCATTTTCCAGGAGGGTCCTGAATTGAAAGTAAATTCCCACGGATGTGCATTTCCAATGGTAGCTGAATTAAGTGAAGCAAATTTGATGGTAGCTGAATTAAGTGAAGCGAATTTTGCCCCTATTTCAACAAAGAAAATTTGTCAGTTAAAAATTAGTGGTGGCTTGCAGCTTGTGGCTTCTCAGGTATCTGCCCAGCACTCGTTCCTTTCATCTTCGTTCCAAATCGCTGACACTTGCCCTGTCTTGCCGCATCATTGCCCCGGATCCAGATTGAGGGAAGTGAGTTCTGACTCAACAATGGGTTTCCATTTTACCATGCCCCTGAGGTGCACTCTTTTCCTAAATCTGAATGCTTCCACGAATCCAATAGCCGGTCGGTTGATAGACTTCCTTTGCTTCGTGTTGAATTACGATCATATTTCTTTCTTGTGCTGTTCCTTGGCTTTTCCTCATATAATTGGAAAGACTGGTAGTAAATTTTGAAATCCTTTCTCGCTTGTGTTGACACAGACTTGACTTAAAATGTAAAGAAATGACGGTGACTTTTGTTTTGATAAATGACATAAGAAAAGACAAAAAGCATGAATATGTAAATGAAAGAAAAGGGAAATTTCCCATAAAGAAAAACTTATCTGAATACGACGACCAACTCCAATGAGTATGACATGCATTTTGGATTCAGCTGCCTGATCTTCCTATCCAAACTCCTCATTTGTTGTTGAGTTGTGCCTTTGCCGCTGAGCCGCTTCTTCAAATCCATTGGACTCATTCATCACATTCGATTGACGACATCTTAAAAGACTTTCACCAACAAATCTTTTTCTTTTCACTTTTCACTTTTCTCTTGAACTCTCCATCGCCTTACGGTGCCCATGAGGGTTTTCACCAATAAGACTCTCTCATTTTTTATTTAACTCAACTCACCATCGCCTTATGGTGCCTGGGAGGGTTTTCACCAATAAGACTCTCTCATTTTGTATTTCTTTCCTGATTTCTTATGCTGAGGGAGACACGCAGTACCTCACAATGCATCATCATATCCTTTGCATGCTTAGCCTTAACATTATCAAAAATTGATCTGAAGGACTTTCTTTGGTTATAACTTGGCTTTTGGATAAGGTTAGAAAAGGATGGCAAGAGGTTCAAACGACACTTGAAGTGGGGTGGGACTTACAACTTTTGAAATCGACTCAAACAACACATTAACCAATGCCCCAGTTTTGTTGACTGGGTGAATCTTAAATCTTTATTTGGTTGGACCAGCCCGAAATAGGGCAGCCTACGTATCTCACTCCCGAGAGAGGAGAATCAGGTCGCACGTAGTTCCATCAGCTTGTTCTTTGTTTTGATTTGATTTGATTTTTTTTAACTCTTTGTTTTATTCTTCTTTTCTTGACATCTATCTTTGACTCTATTTTGATTCAAAAAGAGGGATATGAAAGAAAAAATAAAACGAAGCTCAAACGGGTAAACAAAGGATGACACAATGTTTGGATAGAAGAATAAAATGCCTTAATCAGATTAATCTTCAAAAATGCAAGTACTAAACATGCAATAAAATCGACAAAGGATCAAATATCATACATAATATCTTTTGACCGCATCAGCATTGATAGCCATTTCTGCCATTTTGTCCTCAATATCTGTCAAATATAAAGCTCCATTGGGCAACACTTTCTTCAAAACGAAGGGACCTTGCCAGTTAGGGGAGAACTTGCCTTTCGCTTTAACCTGACGAGGAAGGATACGTCTCAATACCAACTGACCAGCTTCAAAATTCCTGAGACGGACCTTTTTGTTATACGTTCGAGCCATCCTCCTCTGATACAACTGGCCATGACATACAGACGTTAGACTTTTTTCCTCTATCAAACTAAAATATTCCATTCGGGTTTTTACCTATTTGTCATCATCAATCTCTGCTTCTACAATGAATCGAAAAGAGGGAATTTCAACCTCCGCAGGGATGACTGCTTCTGTCCCATACACCAATAAATATGGAGTTGCCCCTGTTGAAGTGCGAACAGTGGTGCGATAACCTAGCAATGCAAACGACAACTTTTCATGCCACTGTCTAGACCCTTGTACTATTTTTCGCAGTATCTTTTTTATATTCTTATTGGCGGCTTCTACAGCAACATTGGACTTTGGGCGATATGTTGTAGAATTTCAATGTGCGATCTTAAACTGTTGACCTATTTCTTGCATCAAATGACTATTGAGATTGGCAGCATTGTCTGTAACGATCATCTTTGGAATTCCTAATCTACAAATGATATTGGCATGAACAAAGTCTACCACAGCCTTCTTTGTTACCGACTTGAAAGTTACTGCTTCTACCCACTTTGTAAAGTAGTCAATGGCTACCAAAATGAATCTATGTCAATTTGATGCCTTCGGCTCAATCGGTCCAATCACATCCATTCCCCAAGCCACGAACGGCCATGGAGCGGCCATTGCATGCAACTCAACAAGAGGAGAACGTATCAGATCGTCGTGCACCTGACATTGATGACACTTTCAAACAAATTGAATAGAATCCCTCTCAATAGTTAGCCAGTAATAACCTGCTCGAAGAATCTTCTTTGACAAGACATGACCGTTCATATGCGACCCGCATACTCCAGAGTGTATTTCAACCATGATTGCCGAGGATTCTCTTGCATCTACACACCTCAAAAGTCCCAAATCTGGGGTTCTCTTAAATATGATCCCCCCACTTAAGAAAATTCCACTAGCCAAATGCCTAATAGTCCTCTTCTGATCATTGGTGGCATATGCTGGGTATTCTCCTGACTGAATGTACCACTTGATATCCAAGAACCAGGGTTATCCATCGAGCTCTTCTTCAACCACATTACAGTAAGCATGCTGATCACGACTCTGTATATGCACAGGATCGATGTAGGCTTTATCAGGATGTTGGAGCATTGAAGACAGAGTGGCTAAAGCATCAGCAATTTCATTATGAATCCTTGGAATATGCCTAAATTTTTGCTAACACAAATTGTTGACATAGCTCCTGCAAGCATTGTCGATACGGGATGAGCTTCAAATCTCGCGTCTCCCAATCGCCTCGAATTTGATGGACGAGCAAATTCGAATCTCCCAACACCAATAATTCTTGGACTCCCATATCAACAGCTAACCTCAAACCAAGAATGCAGGCTTCATACTCTGCCATATTGTTAGTACAGTAGAATCGAAGTTGTGTTGTTATCGGGAAATGTTGTCCCGATTTAGAGATAAGAACCGCACCTATTCTGACTCCTTTCATATTGACAACTCCATCGAAGAACAACTTCCAACCTGGATCAGCATCTGTAACGACTTCATCGACACACGACACTTGTTCGTCAGGAAAATATGTCTTTAATGGCTCGTACTCTTCATTGATGGGATTCTCAGCAAGATGATCTGCCAAGGTTTGGGCTGTCATGGCGGTTCGAGTCACATATACAATGTCGAACTCGGTAAGCAATATTTGCCACTTCGCCAATCGACCTGGCGGCATAGGCTTCTGAAAGATATACTTTAAAGGATCCATGCGGGAGATGAGATAAGTAGTATAGGATGAGAGATAGTTCTTCAACTTCTGTGCTACCCAAGTTAGGGAACAACACGTCCTTTCAAGAAGAGTATACCTGGCCTCGTATGCGGTGAACTTCTTGCTGAGATAATAAATAGCCTGCTCCTTTTTTCCTGTGACATCATGTTGACCCAGGACACAACCGAAAGAATTGTCCAAGACTGATAAATATAAGATCAAAGGCCTACCAGGCTTCGGGGGTACCAGCACGGGCGGATTTGACAAATATCTTTTGATTCGATCGAACGTTTCCTGATATTCTTCAGTCCATTTTACCGCAACACTCTTTTTTAGCAACTTGAATATGGGATCACAAGTGGTTGTGAGTTGAGCAATAAACCTTCTAATGTAGTTCATTCTACCAAGCAAACTCATCACCTCCGTTCTATTCTTGGGCGGGGGCAAATCCTGAATGGCTTTAATTTTTGAGGGATCCAATTCAATTCCCCGACGGCTGACTACAAACCCCAACAGCTTTCCAGATGGAACTCCAAATACACATTTTGCTGGGTTGAGTTTGAGATTATACCTGCGAAGCCTTTCAAAGAACTTTCTTAAATCTTTTACATGGTCGGCCAGACTTTTTGACTTAATAATCACATCATCCACGTATACCTCAATATCCTTATGCATCATATCATGAAACATAGTGGTCATGGATATCATGTATGTTGCTCCAGCATTCTTCAAACCGAACAGCATCACTCGATAACAATAGGTCCCCCATGGTGTGATAAAAGACGTCTTCTCCGCGTCTTCATCATCCATAATGATCTGGTGATATCCGGCATAGCAATCCACAAAAGAGGCAACCTCATGTTTAGCACAGTTGTCTAACAAAATATGGATGTTGGGCAGTGGAAAATCATCTTTCGGACTTGCTCTGTTCAAATCACGGTAATCAACACACACTCGAATTTTGCCATCTTTCTTTGGTGCGGGAACAACATTGGATAACCACATGGGATAACGAGCCACTCGAATTACTTTGTGTTCCAGTTGTTTCATGATTTTCTATTTGATTTTAATACTTACATCAGTTTTGAATTTCTCAACTTTTGTTTGACAGGAGGGAATGCGGGATCAGTTGGCAATTTGTGAGCCACTAATTCAGTGCTTAAACCAAGCATATCATCATAAGACCATGCAAAAACATCCTTATAATCAATTAATGCTTGAATCATTCTATCTTTTAGCTGTGGCAAAGCATGTACACTGATTTTAGTTTCCCTAACATCTTCTTGATCCCCTAGATTTATTGGCTCAGTCTCATTCAAATTAGGATTCGATTTGTCTTCAAACTGTTCCAACTCTTTGCTTATTTCTTCTAGTGCTTCTTCTTCATCATATTCCTCATCTTGCTTCATTACATCTTGATTAGTTTGGATTTTAAGGTCAGACTAAAAATTCTGCATGCATGTCATGCCATTAGAATCAGCATAAAGAGAACTGTGTAAGAAAAGAAAAACAAAAAATATATTAGACACGAAACAAAAGGGGCATTGCATTTCATTAAATATAAAGATAAGAGGGTTTAAACATAGATGCCAGCATAACATAAACAAACTAAAATCCGAATTACAACCATGAAATAGCTCGGATAAACAGAAAGAAAAACAAAATAAACTACCAAAACTCCCTCCTGACGGGGAGAGGAGTGACTTCCCAATTATTGAGTCGGACAGCTGGACCTATGAGTTGCACGTCTTCCATACTGGTACCTTCTCCTGCTTCGACCATATCAACATCAATAAAAAGGTTCTGGCAGTCATCAACCAATTCAACTTCAAATTCCACATGCTTCGTGACACCGCTCTTAACAAATGATTCATTGAGTAGTGGCATTGGGCGATGGAGTGACCATGTTTCCTTTTTCCTTCCCTTGGCTTTCTTCAGATCTTCAGCCGTAGGCTCAAATCCCAGACCAAATATGCCCACGTTCTCACTTGGACATATGGGACAAACTATACCGTGCAGAGACACTCCCAAACCCTTTCCTGGCTCAAATCCATATTTCTAAAGTTCACTCACCATCATGATAGAAGCGGAAGACAATTGTGGTCCCGGTATAACCTACCATTCAAGAATACGATTCACTGGCACTGTATCAAAAATTTGATAGATGAATATCTCCTCTACGTTATTTGCTTCAATAAGAGACAAGGGAGAATCTTCGTAGGCGGACAAATCTCCTTCACCGTGAATAACCACTTCTTGCCTGTCATGCTCAAACTTAATCATTTGGTGCAGTGTAGATGCAACCGCCTTGGCCTTATGGATCCATGGCCTTCCCAACAACAGATTGTAAGAGGAGTCTATATTCCGTACTTGAAACTCTATAGCGAATTCAACAGGCCCTATGATCAACATTAGTTCTATTTCGCCAATGGAATTTGATTTTGCACCATCGAAAGCCCTGACACATACATTGTTGGGCTTGATCCTCTCTGCACCAATATTCAGCTTTTGCAAAGTAGAAATAGGGAAAATGTTTGCACCTGAACCTCCATCAATCATAACATGAGTGACATAGAAATCTTCACACTTCACTGTAATGTAAAGGCCCCGGTTATGCCCTGTACCTTCAACAGGCAATTCATCATCAAAAAAGCTGATCCGATTGACCTCAAAGATTTTTTTGACCATTTTCTCAAGATGGTTGATTGTAACCTCCCTAGGAACATATGCCTCATTTAATACCTTCAGTAAAATATCACGATGCTCCTTGGAGTGCAAAAACAAAGATAAGAGGGAAATTTGAGCAGGGGTTTTCTTCAACTGGTCTATTATTGAATACTCTGGCAATTTCATCTTTTTCAAAAATTCTTCAGCTTCTTCTTCGGTGATAGGCTTATTGATAGATGACGGTCCACTCACCGTCGGCTTGGACTTTCTTAAGATTTCAGGCACGAAGCATCTTCCTGACCTAGTCAAACCCCCTACCTCATCTACATCTTCCACTACTTCTTTCCCATGATAGGTCATCACAGTCCGCCCATAATTCCAGGGAATCCTTTTTGTATCAACTATCGGAGGTTGGGTCACCGGTTTGAGGACAATAGGCGCTGCCAGTGCTCCTTTCACCGTCAAGATAGAATGACTCAGAGCTCTGATAACGCTCAAACTACAGCTCTCGTAAGAGTGTAAGCGGTCGTCGTCAAATATAGAACCCAACTGGGTTGGGTGTCGAATCCCACAGGGAATACTCGGTCACTAAGTATGCAAAGATTAGTAGACTTTTGGTGAAAGTTCTGCGAATAAAGGGGGGATTTTATGCGTGAAGTAAGATTATCGAAATAGCAAAGTAAAAACGGAATGTTTAGTAGGTTTTAATCAATGAGAATTGTAAGTTAGGGTTATGTCCACCTTATGAGTTTTACGTATCTATTGACTATGAGTTATGCGGAATTCAGACATGCATGCGCTTATAGAGATTCGTATTCTATGGTAAATCCTAGTGTCTTTCGACCATCAAGGATTATATCACTTTAACTCTTTCGAGCTTAAAGCGTATACTAATGGTACGAATTCTCCAAGAGGTTAATCTAGTTACGACACTAACTTTTAAACAGGGGTTGGTAGCCCTATTTCCTTGTCATTCTCTCTTTTCCAGACATGTAACTTTTATTTCGAACAAGTTAATGCTATACTGGCGTATTCTATATGTTTGCAACCACAAGAATTCAATTAAGATGAAGAGAGTAATGATATAAGCAGCATACATATCAAGAATTCACAAACTCATAGCAATAGATAGTATCTCATAAGGCTTCTATAACCCTAACAGAGAAGTTTAACTACTCATGAGTGCAATGGAAATCACAATAGACATCATCATCATACCAAAATCTAGAACAAGCTTGACGATTTGGATGATTTTTGGCGTCAAAAAGGTTTGACGTTTTTCTTCCTCTATCCTTGCCTCAAGTGAATCGTGTTTCTCTGTTAGTAACTTACAGAATCTGTAAATTAAAGAATACTAAAAGTCGGATGAAAGTGTAGTAATGTAATCGGAAAAGAATTAATACGAATGGGGAGGAATAATAAAAAGCTTCGAATTAATCAATAAGTGAATGCTGAAAAATTCAGCATCATAGGGATTTTATAACATCCTTGTCCTAGTCCTTCTGAAATAGGGTTTTTATCCTTGTCCTAGTCCTACTGGGTTACTGCATACTTGTCCTAATCCTACTATGTTACTGTTGATCCCCCAAGTCTTTAGAAATGCTGTTTTTGCCCGGGACAAGTTCTCCATGCATCACTTTCAGTCCACAAGATTCCAGAAGCTGCCTTCCTTCTTACGTGAAGTTTCCTTTGGCGTCCAACAGTCCATAAAATGCTGAAATCTTCCTAATAAATACCTGAAATCTTGCTAATCACGTTGGTTAGCTCACTTTCAGGAAAAAGGACTAAAAGTGTAGGAATTATATATTTTTTCCTCAAAACTTAGCTAAAATATGGGTACATTAAGGTGCTTTAGGCGTGTAAATACGACTAACATCAACACCCCACTCTTAAAGATTTGTTTTTCCTCGAACAAAATATTACGTCCATGCAATCATCTAACTAGAAATCACAGCAGTAACACAAAATATTCATCAAGACAGGCACGACAATTATCAGCAAAGAGTAGTTTTCTAATCACTACTAGAAACAATTCAACCTCCAACATAGACTCGTGATGATGGTTAATTCGTATCCACAAGTTAGGGCACAAAGAATCATACAAGACTACCCAAAACTCATCAACCATGTGTGTCTCACATAAGATATTACCCATAATCACTCACAAGTATTGCATTTTTCAGAACATGGGTATAAGCTTCTCCTTGCTCTCACTGTCACAAAGAATTCATATGTTGCAACTGATGACCATAGGCTTGCCCTTAGTGTAATGCTCTACTAATATCAGAATGTTAAGCTTAGGATCAATTAGGTCTTTTACAGGTTGTAATGTAGGCTAAGGGACGGGTAGGACTATTTTGGCCAGAAATAGTGACTATGTTCCTAAGCACTTTAATACATCACATTATGCCATTAACACTCTCTTTTAATCAACCTTGCTACCTTTCTTTCATCTATCACCCCTTTTCACCTATTTTGCCATTCAAGCATAACTATCTTTTTATTTAATCATAAACACAATTTATCTTTTTGTTTTTCTATTTCTTTTTCTTTTATTTTCTTTTTTTTTCTTTATAACACACCTCTTTGATAGCCACTCTTTTTTCATAACAAATTCAAGTAACAATTCACTTTAAGGCATCACTCTCACCCAATTTCCTCTTATTTTTTCACATGACTTCACAATTTGAAGCACTTAGGAATTTGGATCAAATTATGGTCTTGAAAAAGAATGGATTAGGCTTACATATGAGGCTATCAAAGAAAATGTCTTAAAGGCTCAAAAGGGTTGACTAGGATAATGTCCACGGGTAGGTAAACAGAAGGTAAACAATCACAGGCTGCCAAAGAAATGCCTAAATCATCTCCTAAACTCACACTCTTTATTTCACTTTACACACACACCAGGAAAGTTCTAGCATCAGTCACAACAGAGAATATACTATAACCTCACACACACAAGACACATGGTTAACTTTATTGGGAGCAGTATAGACTCTTGACCCAACAGATGAATGAATTAAACCACACACTTATCACACAGTGAGTCACACTTAGAGCCTAAACGTCTCAATAGTAATGATTTTGGCACAAACTCTTGTTATACTACCATGCCGTCTATCAGAACAATTTCATGCAAAATCTTAAAAAAATTAAAATTAAACTAACTAATTACGACTAATTAAAACAAACAAGAACTCGAATAAATGCAAATGTAGACAAAGATGTATAGCATACAAATACCAACACCCCACACTTAGACGGGACACACTGCCCTCAGTGGAAAATAAATAGGAAGAACCTGATTAGTCGGACTCATCCTCTATGTCTGGGGTCATACCCCCTGCATCAGAATCAACATCAGAGTCGTCGTCATCAGAGTTCTCCTCCACGTCGGAGTCTGGCATTCGTCGATCATCATCGGTTGGCATGTCGTCATCAAGAGGTTCCTCAAAATATACACCTACTCCACACATCGCCCTCGCATGCTCATTCATTGGGTAGTCATAATCCAACTGTTGGAGCTCTGCAGCAGTTGGAACATGACCCCCGCTCATTATGGTAAACCTCGTCATGCCATATAAATGGCGGAAGAAGCTTTCGTCGCGAGCATGTCTTTCTGCAGTGGTAAGGTTGACGCCATGCGTAGATTCAGCATCTTTAACCTTTGTGAGGTCAACCTTCTTTGGGTTGTGTGGAAGCTTACGATCAGCAGGTTCCTCTTCGATGTCCTCCTTCCTCAATATTGCAGTCAACAGATTGCCAAAGCTGAAGTGGGACCTCTTGTGCAGCCTAGCCTTATGCATTGTAGATTGAATAATTTCCCTAATGTTGATAGGGACATTTGTCATCAATGCATACACCAAGCACACTCTATATCGTGTTATCTTTGTGTATTGTGTCCCTGGAATCAGGCAAGAGTTGACTATTCGCAACCATATCCTTGCTTCCCTATTCAAGGAAGCATATGGGAAGGTGTTGTGCCGACCGGTGTCCTTGTGTCTACTCCATCGTGCCATTGATCTTTCTCCGCACAGTGTGTGTCTGATTGCCCTGTACGGAGGTCTGTTAGACAGCTCCTTGAGTGGTGATGGATCAACAGATGGAAAACCTAGAAAGGAGTTGAAGAACTCCGCATTTAGTTGCAGGACTTGGCCCCGAATCTTTACTTCACTCCCTGTAGTTTTCGGTGACCAGTTGGCATAGAATTCTCGTGTTAAATCAAGATTGCACTCTCCCATATCTCGGAAGATGAAATCAAGATGTAACGCCATTATCTTAGCCAACATGCGGGGTTCTTTATTTGCTAGGCTTTCCTTGTGTATTAACTCCACATGAACATATTTTTTCTCTTTATTGTTCCTATACCACACCTTTCCTTCCTCCTCTAGGACCCATTTAATTCCGAACATGCGGCGAGGTATTTGTAGCGAGGAGGATTCGCCTTGCTCTTTTCGTCCCCTTTTCTGGCCTTTTTGTGAAGTGGTTGCTTTTTCTTTTCCTTGTCTTGATTTTGGTGCCATTGTACCTGAGATTAAAATAATAGTCATGTTAGCTTCATCTCGGTGGATACAATCAACAAACAAGCAGTAGTGGCACCACCCCACACTTAATTTGTTGGCATGAACTAGGGAAGTGAACAATGTCGATTACTCAGACTTCATCGGTATACGTTTAGGTGTTATGTTCCAACAATATAATCAGTGCAGTCATACTTTTCTTGTCATCTTAACTATCCTTTTTTATTCTATTTCATGAAATCTTGGCAATACTTTCATGTTTGGATTGATGTATCTTTTGAGCAAGACTACTACATAGAGATTGAATCAAGTTAAGGCATTAGAAATAATCACAACATCGTATATTTGTAGTCAACCATGATTTTCATCTCGATGAACAAGTCATTCCAACATGTAAGTATTCTAGTTACAAGATTATGCAATTTTCTTGACCATGTCAATTCCGCAAAAATATGGCAGTGCATCAAAATCAAATACAAGTTGGAAACAAGTCAAGATCATCCTTACATATTCTTTCACTCACTTAGTTGTATCACAAAAAATCAACCACATTCAAATCACCAATACTACTTCAAGATTTAACAATTCATTATAGGCGTAGTAGTGTAGTACTTACGGAATATAAAAGAAGAACAAAGAAGTACTTACTTGGTTGATGGCCTCGGAAGATGTTCTTGCAAAGTAAAAGAGCAAAAGGAAAATTTTTGAGAGATTTTGGAGAGGTAGGCGGCGCGTAGGTTGAAGTTGCAATGTATTTTTGTTCTAAGACTAAGGTTCTATTTATAGGACAAGCTTGGGTCGGGTTTTAACCCATTTGGAATCGGATTTGGAGACCAAAAGTGACCATAGGCGGCGCCTAATGCTTTGCCTATGCTTGGCATAGGCGGCGCCTTTTGCAAAGCCTTGTTGAGCATAGGCGGCGCCTATGATATGGCATTGTTAGGCATAGGTGGCGCCTATGCCATGGCATACTAGATTCAGAGACAAAAGTCTTTGGCATAGGCGGCGCCTATGCTATGGCATTGTTGAGCATAGGCGGCGCCTATGCCATGGCATTGTAGAATCCGAGAGCTTAGGCCATAGCATAGGCCTTTCTTTTTTCGTGGCCTAGATTTACATAGGCCTTGCCTTGTTCTTTGCCTATATTTTCATAGGCAATGCCTAACCCATAGCCTTTTGCTTCTTCATTCCTAACTTACCACCTTCAACATGCAATACTTCCAAATCAAAATTTGAAACCAATCTCCTCCTTTACACCTCTTGCACCTACATTTACTCAAAAACAACAAAAACGATTAGAACGATGGGTTGCCTCCCATCAAGCGCCTTAGTTTTGGTCGTGGCTCGACAAAATCTTAAGAAAACAAAACAATTAAAAACGATGGGTTGCCTCCCACCAAGCGCTTGATTTATTGTCGCGGCACGACATAGCTATCTCGATTACTTAGACTTCATCGAGATAGATGGGGCATCGTTTTCTGAATGGATTCAGACGACTCTGATGCTTACTTGTAGGCATGCAATCTTCTTCGATATGACTCTTGTGCATACATATCCCAGGAGGGATACCAATTATATCATCAATAGTCCAACCCATAACTCTCTTGTATCTCTTCAGAGCAGAGATGAGAGCCTCTACGTGCTGTTCACTTAAATCATCCACCACACTCACCGGAAGTGTATATCCACTTCCCAAGAATGCATACCTTAGATAATTGGGGAGCTCTTTCGATTCTAGCACTGGGGGCTCTTCAATGGAAGTCTTCGCTGTTGGTGACGGTTGATTCTTAAGATCAAGGTCCAGCTGCTTAGGAGTATGAGAATAGGACCCTATTTCTGTTAGAGCACACATAGTTTCATTATAATCTTCATCGTCCTCATGCTCAACATTCAGCAGCGCAGCAGACAATGGCTCAACAGTAAGTTGTTTCTCTACAGATAATGCTTTCTTATCCTCATAATGAACATCAGCTACGGAGAACACATTTATATCGCTGGGCTGCTTCATTGCTTTGCATATATCAAAGCGGACCACTTCGTCATTCAACCGAAATAAAAGCTCATTAGCTCTCATGTCAGTAAGCACACTTCCTGTTGCAAGGAAAGGACGTCCCAAGATTATGGGAACTTCAGAATCCACCTCGCAATCCAAAATCACAAAGTCTACAGGAAAAATGAAGGTAGACACCTTCACCAACACATCATTCAAGATACCCACAGGCCATTTTACCGACCTATCTGCCATCACGAGCCGTATATTAGTTGGTGTAGGGTCGCCCAACCCCATCTTTCTATAGATGGATAGTGGCATCAAATTGATGCTACCTCCCAAATCGCACAATGCCTTAGCAAAATTCATAGATCCAACCGTACAAGGAATAGTGAAAGCAACAGGGTCTGTCTTCTTCTGTACTAAGGACCTTGTGGCAATTGCACTGCAATGATGAATATTATCTACCGGCTCATAGCTTACTGCCCGCTTCTTTGTTAAAAGATCCTTCATAAATTTTGCGTACCCATGCATTTGCTCTAGCACCTCCACCAAAGGGACATTAATAGTCAGCTGCTTCAACATCATCATGAATTTACTGAACCTGGTGTCATCAACTTTCTTCTTCAGTCTCTGCGGAAAAGGTAGTGGTGGAAGGGGAATTGTTTTCTCCACCACTTTCTTTTTATCTTGCTTCCAATTATCAACCTTTTCAGGAGTGTCGTCAGCCTTCTTCTTCAGTCTCTGAGGAAAAGGTGGTGGTGGAAGGGGAATAGTTTTCTCCCCCACTTTCTTTTTACCTTGCTTCCAACTATCAATCATTTCAGGCTGCAGACGTCTAGGGGTGACGTCATGAACACACTCTTCAGCTTCTTCGGCCTCTTCACATTCTGCATCAATAACATTATCCGCTATATCATCAACTACCTGCTTGCCTTTAGATGGATTTTCCAATACTTTACCACTTCGGGTAGTAATAGCCATACACGATCCATCATTCCTCGGATTTTGCACTGTGTCGCTAGGTAGTGTTCCAGCTTTTCTTTGATTGAATGCCGCTGAAAGTTGACTCAATTGCTGCTCCAGCTGCTTTATTGAAGTGGAATGTGAGTTAACCAATTGATTTATTGAAGACAAATCGTTCTTCACCTCATTCACTCCCGTATTAGTTGCCTCCACTCCTTTCAGCAGTTTTGCCATCATATCTTCCATAGACATCTTTCCCGAACCAGATGCCACGGCCTCACGATTTCCAGGAGGAATATACAAACCACTCCTGTCAGTCTTATTCTTCCAACTACCTTGATCACGGTCCTTGTTTCCAGATTTATCATAATAGTTCCGACCTTGGTTTCCTTGGGCATTGCCTCGGAAACCCCCTTGATTATTCAAGTAATTTGCTTCTTCCGCTGAATCGGATTCGTCTCTTCCTTTTGACGCAACCGCTTTTACTTTTTCGGTCTTCCCTGATAATAAATGCTTGGTAAGAAGATCCATCTGTGTTTTCATGTGCGCCATATCTTGATCACGTTTCTCTTCTCTTCGCCTTTGTTCTGCAGTCATGCCAATAGATATGGTAGAGCTTGCTACCTCAGAATCCCTAGTATGCCAAGCTCTACTCTGCTTTGTCATACGATCTAGCATATCACTTGCCTCAAGAAAAGTAAGGTCCATGAATGACCCACCTGCAGCATTATCAACCACTGGCTTTGTCACTGAATTCAAAGACCTGTATAATATCTCCATCAAGTGGACATTGGTCATATGATGATTTGGGCACCGCATAAGCTTCTTTTTTAACCTCTCCCATGTTTCGTGGAGAGCTTCAGTTGGAAGCTGTCGAAAATTGCTGATCTCATCTCTCAACTGTGCTCTCTTGGATGGCGGAAAGAATCTTTCTAGGAAAGCATCTTTTAGTTGCCTCCAATTAGTAATAGAATCAGGAGTTAGCCCGTTTAACCATAGAGTTTCCTCCCCAGATAGAGACAATGGAAATAATCGCAGCCGAATTGCATTCTGTCCAACGCCTAGATTGTCGAATGACTTGCATGTAGAGATAAAGTTGATCAGATGCATATTCGGATCATCACCTGCAAGTCCACCAAATAGTCCCTTGAGCTGCAATAACTGAATCATGGTGCTAGTGATATTGAACTTGGCTCCGGGTGCCAAGGGCGGCGGAATAATAGCTCCTGTGGCACCAGCTCCGTCCAGATCGTCATCATCATCATCAAAAGGAATTTGCATAGCTCGGCGTTCAGGTCTAAATCTAGCTTGATGATCTCTTCTGTTAGTAGGTGTTTCCACCTCAGCATCACGCCTAGGGTTTAGTAACTCGTCATCACCTAGGTCCTCATCGTCAGGATTTGTTGCTCGCCCAGGGTTATCAATATTCTGTTGATGCACTTGAGCGTCGGCCAAGGCAGCTAATCTAGCCTGCTCCTGTTGAGCAGCCCTTCTTTCAATGTCACGTTGTGCCTCCATCCTACCAATAAGTTGCGGTTCAGGGTTTATGGGTAATAATGGTTGTCCCGAACTTCGAGTATGGGGCATGCACTGAACAAAACCTGCAGAAAACAAAAACAACAACTAAAAGTAAAATACGAGAATCTTTGACCAAAGGGTTTAGTAATTATCACAAACTTAGTTGACAACCGTATTCCCCGGCAGCGGCGCCAAAATTTGATAACGCTCAAACTACAGCTCTCGTAAGAGTGTAAGCGGTCGTCGTCAAATATAGAACCCAACTGGGTTGGGTGTCGAATCCCATAGGGAATACTCGGTCACTAAGTATGCAACGATTAGTAGACTTTTGGTGAAAGTTCTGCGAATAAAGGGGGGATTTTATGCATGAAGTAAGATTATCGAAATAGCAAAGTAAAAACGGAATGTTTAGTAGGTTTTA
The DNA here is from genome assembly GCA_030864215.1 of Capsicum pubescens. NCBI lineage: Eukaryota > Viridiplantae > Streptophyta > Magnoliopsida > Solanales > Solanaceae > Capsicum > Capsicum pubescens. The sequence goes on from CM061549.1 coordinate 296,065,793, forward strand.
ATCAATGAGAATTGTTAGTTAGGGTTATGTCCACCTTATGAGTTTTACGTATCTATTGGCTATGAGTTATGCGGAATTCAGACATGCATGCGCTTATAGAGATTCGTATTCTATGGTAAATCCTAGTTTCTTTCGACCATCAAGGATTATATCACTTTAACTCTTTCGAGCTTAAAGCGTATACTAATGGTACGAATTCTCCAAGAGGTTAATCCAGTTACGACACTAACTTTTAAACAGGGGTTGGTAGCCCTATTTCCTTGTCATTCTCTCTTTTCCAGACATGTAACTTTTCTTTCGAACAAGTTAATGCTATACTGGCGTATTCTATATGTTTGCAACCACAAGAATTCAATTAAGATGAAGAGAGTAATGATATAAGCAGCATACGTATCGAGAATTCACAAGCTCATAGCAATAGATAGTATCTCATAAGGCTTCCATAACCCTAACAGAGAAGTTTAGCTACTCATGAGTGCAACGGAAATCACAATAGACATCATCATCATACCAAAATCTAGAACAAGCTTGACGATTTGGATGATTTTTGGCATGAAAAAGGTTTGACGTTTTTCTTCCTCTATCCTTGCCTCAAGTGAATCGTGTTTCTCTGTTAGTAACTTACAGAATCTGTAAATTAAAGAATTCTAAAAGTCGGATGAAAGAGTAGTAATGTAATCGGAAAAGAATTAATACGAATGGGGAGGAATAATAAAAAGCTTCGAATTAATCAATAAGTGAATGCTGAAAAATTCAGCATCATAGGGTTTTTATAACATCCTTGTCCTAGTCCTACTGAAATAGGGTTTTTATCCTTGTCCTAGTCCTACTGGGTTACTGCATAGTTTTCCTAATCCTACTATGTTACTGTTGATCCCCCAAGTCTTTAGAAATGCTGTTTTTGCCCGAGACAAGTTCTCCATGCATCACTTTCAGTCCACAAGTTTCCAGAAGCTGCCTTCCTTCTTACGTGAAGTTTCCTTTGGCGTCCAACAGTCCATAAAATGCTGAAATCTTCATTATAAATACCTGAAATCTTGCTAATCACGTTGGTTAGCTCACTTTCAGGAAAAAGGACTAAAAGTGTAGGAATTATATATTTTGTCCTCAAAACTTAGCTAAAATATGGGTACATTAAGGTGCTTTAGGCGTGTAAATACGCCTAACATCAAGCTCCCACCACTGGTCATCATGGAGGTGGAGTCCACGGAAAATGAAGTCAGTGTTCCGAAAATGAAGAACGTTATAAATTAAAGAACTTTAGGTTAAACTACTCCATGCAACAAGTTTTTATAATATAGTCCATAATAAAAATTACGTATGTTTTTAATTTGAAGTTGCATGTCAAGTTATGTGTACTGGAAATGATATATAGTAAATATGAATAAATATCAATGTTTTATATTCTCCATTCTAATGTCCGTTGATAATATTAGTGTTGATTATCTTTAAGGATTTAAGTCAGGTATATTGCTTGTGTTAAAGATTTTTACTGGGTTTTTTTTTTTTTTTTGAGAAATAAATTGTGTTTATTACCAAAGAGCCATGCAAGTACAAGAAAAGATAAGGTCTGGAAAGCCCCAACCTTACCAGAAACAAACAGCCAACAAGGTCACATTTTAATCCTAGCTATGGGTAAAAATCTAAACTTCTTAAAGCACTAGCTAGTTTAGGCTGCAAACTCCCTCTAATATGGATCTCCTGGATGATGTTGCGTATAAGAACACCAATTGATCTTAATGTTTGTTGAAACACTCGAGTATTCCTCTCCTGCCATGAGGTAGAGTAGGCACATTTGAAGAACAGGTGGTCACTACTATCAGTCCCTGAGTTGCACAAAACACACCTTGTGTCATCAACAATACCCCAAGTAGCTAGCTGTTCTCTGGTTTGCAATCTTTCGTGGAGTGCTAGATATAATAGAAACGTCCATTTAGGTGGTGACGCATTATTGCAAACTAATCTTCTCCACTCTACCTTTTGGAACTCCCCTCGCATCTTTATAGAGAAGGATGACCAATTCATTAAATCCTCTTCAGTCCATCCTACCTTCTCATAGTACCTTTGTGCTTTAATTATCTTCCTTACCACCCAGGACGCCTGCTGTGGATGTATTCACATACTGTTCATAATACATATGCACCTAGGGGTGTTCATGGGTCGATTTGGGTCGGTTATTGGTCAAAATCATAACCAAACCAACTTAGTCGGTTTTTTAATTTCTAAAACCAAACTAAACCAACACAAAAAAATAACCATCGGTTTAATTCGGTTCGGTTAGATTTTTCGGTTTATAACTTTAGTTAATAATAAAAGTTGATATTTTTCTTTAAAAAATCCAATCCAACATATGATATATCAACAGAGTGTTGTTCCTCAACCTTGAAACTACGATGTCAATTTAGTGTTATACTTAGGCAAAGCTATGAACAGACGCGAAGCCAGACTTTAAAGTCTGGGGGTCGGAACACTATTCACTATTTTACTTCACCCACATCTTGAAACATCGACGATGTATACTCTTGACTTCACCCACACGTTTTTTAAGCCTTTCTATGCTTTTGTTCCAACTTCAAAAACCTTCCGTTGTGAAGGATTTACTCACTTTTTTTCCATATTCTTCGAGCTCATTTTTAAACAAGTAACAACATAAGAAAAATGCCGCATCTTCTTTAATGCTAATATGCTATATTCTAACCATTGAGAATATGGAGGCTTAAACCATTCAGGATTAAAATGACAAAACACAAAATTTTCTACAAAATTATTCTACTGTCTTGCAAATTGCAATCACAAAATACGAAAACTATATGTTGCAATATAATTACAGATACAATTACTAAAGCACTTTAATCCAAAATCAAAAGTAAAATTAAAAATTTAATCACAATTTATCGATCGCGACTCATGAATGCCGATGCAAAACTATGAGACATTGAGACTAACAATTAGCATCTACGAAAACTGAAAGTGAAATAAAATTTTGGTCTATGAAAATCACTGCACAAGTACACATTACATACCTTGACAGAGCAGCAGAAGTTCGATTCTGGTCGTTGGAGACGAAAATCCAAAGCACTTTAAAAAACCTCAAAGATTTTTGTTGGTCTTGTTTGAAGACTGAAGTATGAAGATCTTGTTTGAAGTCAAGAAAGAGAAAGCCAAAATTTTTTGTTAGCTAGCAAACACATTTTTTTCTTTCTTTAATTATTAGTTTAAACTTTTTTTTAGGGGTTGGGTTGTTGATAAACCTTTTGACTTACTTTAATTACTTTTGACTTTCTTTAATTATTATTAGTTTATATATATATCTTTTTTTTTTTTTTAAATAGAAGTGTACCAATGGAAATGCAAATAAAAAAGTTTTCAAAGGGGTTCGAACACCCATCTCATGGGTGGAAGGCTCTCCGCCTACCACTGGACTAACAGACTATGTTTATCTATGGGTTCGGCCTTATATAATTATATACGTTGTCCAATATATATATATATATAGGGTCTACGAAAAAGCTAGAGGGTTCGGCCGAACCCCCGTACAACACACTAGCTCTGCCCCTGGCCATGAACAATACCATACGAACACTCCTACAAAAGTATTTAGAAACTACATATAAGAGAATAATATGATAAACCTCCCAAAAGGTAAACACACAAATTTTTTGCTCAATAGAGACCAAAAAGAAAGTTTAAAACTAGTGATTAACTATAGTCTAATAAAACTCACCTATAAAATCCCATAGACAACAAGATAATTTTCACAATTAGTATTATTTGTCATTCAAAGTGCGAAAATCATATAGAATCTCATAACGCACCATAAACTAGATGGAGACATATGACTAAAAGTGCTATGACTAAAGTTAAATTCAAGATTAAAATTTAAAATATTAAAAATATTTATATTTTATTTATGAATAATATATAAATAATTTATATATGCATATGTATGTGTGGGTGTATACATATATGTACATATATAATTTTTATCTGTTCGGTTTGGTTATTTTGTCAGTTATTTTAGAGTAAAATCAAAACCAAACCATATAAGTATCGGTTTTAAAAATTTAAAACCAAACCATACCTAACCAAATATCAAATTTTTTAATCGATTTGGTTTGATTGGCGATTCGATTTGATTTTTAACGAAACCATGAACACCCCTATATGCACCCACTGAATCCACATTCTGTCTTGTTTCTTACTCAAGCACCACAACAATTTACATACAACAGCTTTTTTCCATGTTGCAACATCTAGGAAATTCAAACTCCCCACAACTTTTGGCCAACATAAAGATTCACAGGCAATCAATGCTTTCCTGGAAGTATCAACACCCCCTGACCAGAGAAATTTTCTACAAATGGATTCTATACATTTAATCACCTTCTTCGGCTTAACAAATATTTGAGCCCAAAAAATTTGGATTGAAAAGAATACACTTTAAATTAATTGGACCCTACCTGCATATGAGAGAAATCTTGAAGTCCAGCTCTGAACTCTCCCCATAATCTTCTCTATTAGGCCCTGAAACTGAACAATAGATGATTTTTTAGAACTCAATGGCACCCCCAGGTATCTTATAGGTAGTTAGTGTTCCTTGTTCAAAGCTCAATTCTCCCAGTATTTCATCCTGGATATCTAGAGGCACTCCTCCACAATAAACTGAACTCTTATACACATTTGCTTTCAAGCCTGAAGCTTTTGAGAAAATGGTAATGAGTTCAAACAACAATTTCACTGAAGTAGTATCTCCTCTGCTAAATAACAACAAATCATCAGCAATGCTTAATTGGACCACATTTCTCTCACACCTTGGATGGAATTTAAATTTGGGTTCTTTTTTAGTTGCCTCATAAGCCTGGTGAAATACTCCATAGACAACACAAACAAGAAAGGTGAGAGAGGGTCACCCTGCCTCAGACCCTTTTTTGCATTAAAGGGTTCACTAGGGTAGCCATTAATCAAAATAAAATAGGACACAGTCTTCACACACTGCATGATCCAGTGCCTAAACTGTCCAGGGAGCTGTAAACACTCAAGCGCTTTCCAAATAGGCTTTCCTCATGTCAACTTTCAACATATATACACCTTGGGGAGATACTTCTCCTACCATATCCTTTAACCAATTCGTGGCTAAGAATAATGTTGTCATTTATCAACCTCCTGGGGACAAAAGCTGACTGGTTCTTATCCACTAAATAATCCATCACTTGTTGCAATCTACTTGTTAACACTTTTGAAATGAGTTTATAGAGCAGTGTACAATATGATATTGGTCTATATTGAGTAATTCTGTCAGGATTTGGAATTTTTTGAATCAAAGTGACAGTAGTGCAATTGATAGCCTTGTACGTGACTCCTGTACGAAAGAACTCCTGCACAGCTTCTATGTCTTCTCCAATTATTGGCCATACTTTTTTGAAGAACACTGCATTAAATCCCTTTTAAAGCATCTGCAATCTCCTCTCTAGAAACAGGTTTTACTAGTTGCAGCTGTTGATCTCTATTAAGTACAGTCCCATCACTCGTTACTGGTGGATTGTGTTGGGTTATTGGGTCTTTTTTCCTTCCTGTGGATAAATGAAGCCCAATTTGGACCAACCCACTTTTGTCCATAGGCCCATTGGGCATATATATTGATTTTTTTAGGTCTTATTCAACATCACAAAAAGAGAGTTTTCAGTAGCCAAAGAGAGAAAAACAAAACTCATTTTCGCACCTAAATTTCAGCCACAGCTGTCAACTTCAAATTGCGATTCCCTCTTCGTTTCTTGTCCGATTAATCTTATTTTTGGACTGCTTGTTCCTCTCATCTCAATATTTGATTAGGAACTGACAGAGCTTGATTTGGTGGCCTGTAGCTCCTGTTCTTCATTCCCGAACAGTAACTGCGTTTTTTGTGCCTTCACTCCTTTATTTCTCTAGTGTTTGATGCTGTGGTTTATGTATTGTTTCTTGTTTTTTGGAACTTGTTTTGTGGACATTTTGGAGGACAATATTGTAACTCTTTGGTGATTATAGTGGAGGTTTTGGTCCCGTGATTTTTTACTCTTCACACTGAAGAGGTTTCTACGTAAATCTTGTGTCTCGTGTGATTACCTTTATTCTTATCTTGTTTCATTTGGTTGATTTGTTTTCTGTATATTACTTTATTTTTCTTGGGTTTATTTGTCTCCTCTTGGTTCAAATTGAAAGGGAAAGTTTAGTCTTGGGTATTTTCCGCTGCTACCCTGTCAGGCTCTTTGATTGTGTGCCGGTCTTTCCTAACAGATTGATCATTGACATGCACAGGACCCTAATAAGCTTTTATAGTACCTAATAACCTCATCTGCTATTTGTGTTGGTGGAATAAGCATCATTCTTGCAGAATTTTTTAACATGTTTATAATCATAATAATTAACTGATTTGATAATGTTAAAATTTATTATAGATTGATGATGGGAAAAATTAAGCTCAAATTAGTCAATTTTAATACTTCTTGGAAGAGACCTAATTATAAGAGCATCAAAAATATTATCTAAGCTTATTAATTAAGTCAAATTCTTACGCTGATTAATTCATCATTAGATCGACGAGAATATTGACAGATGATGAAAGAAAATAGCAAAGTATACAATATGATCTGGTCCAAACTTTATGGAAATAATTCTTAAAAGTATAACTCCCAAAGAAGGATAACATCATTTTTTTTTTCCAAAAGAAGATCAACATCAATTTTTTGATTTTTTCTATAATGATGTTGTTTATCTGCATACTTTTTTGCTTCTATATATATAACAAGATATTGTTATAAATAATACATAGTATAACATGATAACATAAAATCAGTTTAAAAAAATGATCGTTATAGAAAATATTATTATTTAAAATAATTTTATAAGGAGGTCTGATTGTACAATCTCTACGAAGAAGCTTCAAGCTCTTATCGGGTGGGGGACGACAATTGAACTATGTCAGATTGAATCTCCATTTTTGGTAGAGACTAGAGAGGTTGAGTATAAATCAATTGATAGTAGGTGTTGTGGTTTATGTATTGTTTCTTGTTGTTTGGAACTTGTTTTGTGGCCATTTTGGAGGACAATATTGTAACTCTTTAGTGATTATAGTGGAGGTTTTGGTCTTCACACTGAAGAGTTTTCCATGTAAATCTTGTGTCTCGTGTGATTGCCTTTATTCATATCTTGTTTCATTTGGTTGATTTGTTTGTTGTATATTACTCTATTTTTCTTGGATTTATTTGTCTCCTCTTGGTTCAAGTTGAGAGGGTCAACTATGGCAGTGACTGAGGGGGACTTGTTCTATGATAAACAAATGACTTCAAACCTCAGGGCATCCAAAAGAGGTGAACCTGAGAAGAGCAGTAAGAGTAAGCGTTCAAGTACTGGTTCTATGACCTTAAAAGTGGAAGATCCTCCCCTGGTTCGAATCACCCTGAATGAAGAGTGGGCGAACAAGATGCAAAACATATCATAAATGTTGACTTCTAAAAAAGAGGGGGGGCCCTTCCCGCGTATGCGCCTTTATTTATATTCTTTCTATTTTACAATTACCAATGGAGAATCTTTCTAAAAAATCTCTCTGGCAAAACGCAATTCATCGAGGAAAGGGAAAGTTTAGTCTTGGGTATTTTCCGCTGATACCCTGTCGGGCTCTTTGATTGTGTGCCGATCTTTCCTAACAGATTGATCATTTACATTTGTTCTGCACAGGACCCTAATAAGCTTTTATAGTACCCAATAACCTCATCTGCTATTTGTGTTGGTTGAGTAAGCATCATTCTTCCAGAATTTTTTAACACATTTATAATCATAATAATTAAATGATTTGATAATGTTAAAATTTATTATAGATTGATGGGATAAATTAAGCTCAAATTACTCAATTTTAATACTTCTTGGAAGAGACCTAATTATAAGAACATCAAAAATATTATCTAAGCTTATTAATTAAGTCAAATTCTTACGCTGATTAATTCATCATTAGATCGACGAGAATATTGACAGATGATGAAAGAAAAATAGCAAAGTCTACAATATGATCTGGTCCAAACTTTATGGAAATAATTCTTAAAAGTATAACTCCCAAAGAAGGATAACATCATTTTATTTTTTTTCCAAAAGAAGATTAACATCAATTTTTTGATTTTTTCTATAATGATGTTGTTTATATGCATACTTTTTTGCTTCTATATATATAACAAGATATTGTTATAAATAATACATAGTATAACATGATAACATAAAATTAGTTTAAAAAAAAATGGTCGTTATAGAAAATATTATTATTTAGAATAATTTATAAGGAGGTCTGATTGTACAATCACTACGAAGAAGCTTCAACCTCATAGCTTCAAGCTCATATCGGGTGGGGGACGACAATTGAACTCTGTCAGATTGAATCTCCATTTTTGGTAGAGACTAGAGAGTTTGAGTATAAATCAATTGATAGTAGGAATGATTTCTCGCTACGAATTTCCACTTCCTTCGTCTACCGCTGGTAAATACTTCGGGCGATCTCTTCGAAGCTCCAATTAACCTTGCGACGTTTGGGTGATCAAGCTTGTGCCATATAGAAACTTCTTGCGTGAAAGCCTTTGTTAGAGTTGCCCTTCATTTTTCATCGATCAGATCAAGTATTTTAACCACAACTTGTTTTCCGTCATAGACACCTTTGTAAACTGATCCGTACGCCCCTTTAGCAATAAACTTGCTGATTTTAAGATTCTTGGGATCCAACTCCCGTTCTTCGACGACCTTCGTGACTTCAGCCTTTGAGCACTCTTCAAACCCTTTTTCATTATTTTCGCCAAAAATTCGAGCCAAATGCTTATCAAGTTGCTCGTCCATTCTTCTCAAATCTATCTCGGCTTTAATTTGATTTTTCGCCATAACAACATACAATTGATTGATCCAAAACCTAGACCTCACTCACTCACACGTAGTAGTAATATATATCTATAAGCCTTTGTTGAAATATTTATTGGATTATCATTTCAAAGTAGGATGAGGAAACAAAAGGAATTTGGTATTTATTTAATTCACGTCTAGTTAGCATTTATTTTTCCTAATTCATATTAGAGTAGATTTTGTTTGTCCTAATTAATTTAATTTGGTAACTTATTTAATTCCATTAAGCAAAATCCGTTTTCTCATACTAGAAATAGCAAGTTTTATACAGACTAACTAGGGAAAAATTGGTAAAAGAATACATTTCCAAAACTATTGTCATATACCCATTAATTTATTTATTTTTAATTTAATTTTAGGGTTAGGGTGTAAAAATGGGGAAAAGTTGAAAAAAATGGGGCCCACACGTGGGCCAAGGGACCATTTCATCATTTTTCCAACTTTGCAAATTTAATATAATACACATAACAATCTCTACTTATTTCAATATAAAAAAAAAACTCTCTCCTCTTCAATTCTCTCCCAACTCCCGCTTTCGAGAACCCTGCTCCCAAAACGCCATTTTCGTTTCTTCTTCTCCAGCTGCTAAGAGCTCGTTGTTTCTTCGTAAGGTTAGTTAAAATCAAGTTTCAATCATTTCTAGATCCATTTAAACGGATTTCTTTGCGAATCGATTCGTAGTGATGTAGAAATTTTTATTTTTTTTTAATTTGGTTGATTAAGTAGTTAAAAAATGAGAATTTTATAGGTAATGAGTTTGATTTTGAAGCAATGGTTGAGGTTTTATGCGGTATTTTTGACAGATTTTTTCGTCGATCACGGTATTGAATTTTGAAACTTTTGTTTAGGAGTTTTGGTTTAGTTCTGATTTTTTCTTAGTAATAAAGTGTTGAATGGTGGGATAATTGTTATTTGAAGAGTTATTTTGGCATTTTGATTCGAACAGTGACTTGTTTATGTCTATAAACCCGTGGTCTATCCGTAGACCCGTGGTATATGAAATGAGAATGCCCTAGATTGAAATCAATTTTTAGACGGATGAAAATCTTTTAAAATATGATTGCTGAAATAGTAAAAATTGAAAGATTAATAGCTAATTAGTTTGATTAGGTGCACTAATTTGATTTTTAGCAATTGTTGTGTTTTGATACTGCATGTTGGATTTTGGTTCAATTATTGTATGTTTGTGTAGTAAACTATTTAATGGTGGGGTATTTTTTTTTTTTTTTTTTGTGTGTGTGGGGGGGGGGTTCATTTGAGCATTGAGTTATTTCCGTTGACAGACTTGTGGTCTATGAACTGAAAATGAGATATTTGTTCTGCAAGTGTAGATTGTGTTGAAAATGGCTAAAAAAGAAAATTTATGAAAGTTAGGGTACTATTTGTTCTGCAACTTTCAAAAAGGCATGTGTTGAACTGTTTATGAACTGTTGAGCTTGGGTACTGTTTCTCAACACTCATCGAACCACATCGAAGTTGCAGAATTTGTGGATACCTTGTGTCTTAGATTTACGAGCTCCAGTAATGTGATTTATAATAGTATATAATCTGAGAATTTAACCCCCAATCAATCAAAACTTTAAATTTTCATATTATATTTTTCATGAATTCTTATTTGCTTTAACTTTAAAACTTTCCTTGAAGGGACAGACACAAAGATGAACTCACGTTTTGAAGTTTAAGAATTTTTACTTCCTACGGTAATCTTAAATTAAAATATATTTACTTTGTTAAATATTAATCACTGTATTTCGCTTTCCGACAGTCAATTTAGGTGAACATTGACTAGTATTTTAGATTATATTCTCTCATCAAATTGACATGCAAAAGGCTTCAGCTTGGAGTATTTATCATTTAGTTTTTTGAACACTAAATTTTAAATATAAAATATTGAGTTAATCTAATTTAACATTACTTTGAGAATTATTTAAATCGACTTTAAAAAAGGAAAACATGATAGCTAATTTAAGACAATTAAAGTAACAATAACTGGATCCACAATAATTATTATCCTAACTTAGCTTAGTACGTTAAAAATGTTTAAAAAGAAGTAAAAAGACACTTTTATTATATGCATGGACTCCATAAATTATATATATTGATACCAATGCTTTGATTCTTTCCTTATTTGTTTTTCTGTTCTTGTTTTACTCGTGCTTAATTGAAAATATTACTAAAACTAAGAATTATCATTTTTTAGATTAAAAAAACACTTGAAGTTTTAGAAAAAATCAAATCCAAGAAAAGAGTGGACAAAGAAAAAGATAATTTATAATGAAATATAAGAAAATAATAACATATGTTACGAGAGAGCAAGTAATCGTATATTTTATTTTAACGCCTTTATATTGATATAATTAAAATATGGTAATTCTTATTTTTAGTATAATGTTTACATTAGGCACCGGTAAAATAAGAAAAAAAAACTAAGAAATTGGTGTCTATATAAGCAATGGAGTATTACATTATATGCATATAACAAATTGAGTTAGGCTTCTTCAATATTAACCTGAGTTCTCTTTCACTTTGAGTTGATTAGTTATTTACTTTTTTTTTCCTTAAGACTTACAGTAATGTTGCTCTTCTAATTTGTTCATTAATTCCTCACCTTTTCATCTACGTCCGTTTACAATTATAACTCTCTTTTTTGACTTATTGTTCTCTTACATTGAATATATTTGCTACATTAATGTAGTTTCAAAAAAAGGGTGTTATTTTATAATTGTAAGGAAAGAATAATTTTTACAATGTTCGATATTTTGATTTAGATTTTCATTAACTTTGTTACTTCTTCATTCAACAGTGGTTCATTCTAGTTTGATACTATACTATAAACGCGAGAATGTCATCCTCAAAAACCAAAGCAATTAACAAGAACTTGGAGAAGTTGGTAGATAAGAGAGAACAAATACGTAAACAAGAAATCAACCTTCAAAATTCTAATGTGCAGCAAGAAAGTGTGACAGATAGATATGAGGCTACACGTGATCTTTGGAAGTTAAAGGACAGGGAAGACAAGCAGGAAGACCAATTGGAGAAAAAAGGAATTACTAAAAGAATGATATAACCTATTTATTTATTATCTTTTAGTTATCAATAAAACGTTTAGATGCTGCTAATTAAGTTCAAGGATATGTTTAAGTTGTAGGATTTTCGAGATTTGTTACTAGCTAGGAGTTTAAGTTTTATATATATTTACGTCATTGCCTTTTATTTTGCTGTTCTATATTTATTATTTATGATTTCTGGATCGCAATACTTGATTTGAGCAACAAAAAGAGAGAGTTATATTAACTAAGTCTTTCACATAAAAAGTTTTGATATGACACAATGTACATTACCCAAATATTACAAAGTTAATCAGAGTCTACAATAGTATCATTATTAGTAACAAATTCACAAAACAATACAAAACACCTCAAGCTTAATAATCACACTCTTTAGGTAGAAATTTAGAAATATCTTCATACATCAAACCAAAATAAAAAAATCCATAAAGCTCTCTAAGAACAAGTATGTCATGTATTTATTAATAGTTATATAACTCTAGTCTCTTGGCGATGAACTCCTTCGTGGGAAAATCTAATATTATCTATAATAGATAAGGTTCAATATTTTGATAAATGTATATATAAAAAATGATGATTCTTCTTCAATGAAAATTCTAATGGGAATGTTTGGGATTGTTGGAATAGAAGGCATTGGAGGCCATGACAATTTTGGTATAGTAGTGGGAATTGTTGGCAAAGATGGCAATGTAGTTGGGGGATTTGCTGCCAAAAAGGCCATTTTGAAAACTATTTTGCCAAATAGACACAAATTTTTAAAAATTTGTCATAAACCCACTTTAATCCGCATCATCACTAAGTTTTCCAACTCAACAAATTCACCCACAAGTTTTATAATAATTCACTTTACCCAATATTTCCAACTTAATAAATTCACTCACAAGTTTCTAATAATTCTCTTCAACCCACTCCATCATCCACCATTATATATAAAATATATTTGGTTTTCAAAAATAATTAAAAAATATCCAATAGCTTAAAATAGAAGCTTCCATTCTCCTCCGATTCCGACTACTTTTTCGACGTTATTTTCCAGCGATCAGCTCTAAATCAGTCCACAAAGATCATAAGCTTGTTTGTTGCATCCATTATTACCCCATTTATTTGTTATCTTCTCAAACACACTTTTCACCATTATTAAAAAGTTTTAAATCACTCACATTTCTCAAAACCACTTTAGAAAGTACATTACAACAGCTTAGGCGACTCCAAGTTCATTTCTCTATTCCATAAACCCAACGACCGTTGATTTGAAGCAATATTTGCAATTTTAAGATTTTCGTACGGATACCTTCCCAGTCATCGACTACTCATCGTCAGTCATCGACCGTGCATATATTCCAATCTAGACCATAAGCATAATCGACCATCTACCAAAGCATAATTCTAGGATATCTATTGCAGGATTTGTTATGATTTCTGGTGATTTCATGGGAGAATGGGTGGAGACTCCCAAATATTGGAAATGGAGCTCTTTTACCAAGGTGACACTGTCCATTCCTATTTAATTTTATATATACACAATATAAATATATGTCCTTGTTTAAAACAATCCATTTCCAATTACTTAATGTTCAAATTTGAAACATCTCAAAATGTAAAATAAGTACTTCAATTTATCTCCCTTTCACAGTAATCAAACTAATCCTTTATTAGTTGATAAATGATAAATGAAAAATGAAAATGGTTTATCAAATTTTCAATTAAATTTTATATATCCACAAAATAAATATGTTCTTATCTGAATAATCCATTCCCAATTACTTAATGTTCGAATTTGAAACATCTCAAAATGTAAAATAAGTACTTCAATTTATCTTTTTTTTTTTTTTTTTACAATAATCATTCTAATCCTTTATTAATTGATAAATGATAAATGAAAAATGATTTACTGAATTTCCAATTTAATTTTATACATACACAAAATAAATATATCTCCTTAACTAAATAATCCATTTACAATTACTTAATGTCCAAATTTGAACATTCCAAAGTGTAAAAATAAGTACTCCAATTTATCTTCATTTTACAGTAATCAAACTAATTCTTCATTAGTTGTTAAATAATAAATGATTTATCGAATTTTGAATTTAATTTTGTTCATACACAAAATAAATATGGACTTATCTAAATAATTCATTCCCAATTACTTAATGTCCAAATTTGAAGCACCTCAAAATGTAAAAATAAGTATTCCAATTTATCTCCTTTTTATAGTCAAACTAATCTTTTATTAGTTGATAAATAATAAATGATTTATTGAATTTCCAATATAATTTTATTTATACACCAAATAAACATGCCCTTATCTAAATAATCCATTCTCATTTACCATTACTTAATATCCAATATTAACAATCTCAAAATGTAAAAATGAGTATTCCAATTTATCTCTTTTTTATAGTCAAACTAATCTTTTATTAGTTGATAAATGATTTATTGAATTTCCAATTTAATTTTATTTATACAACAAATAAATATGCCCTTATCTAAATAATCCATTCTCATTTCCCAATTACTTAATGTCCAAAATTGACCATCTCAAAATGTTGTTATGAGTATTCCAAAATAGACCCTTGAAAAATTTATTCAATTTCCAATTTAATCTTGTATATATATATTTCAAAAAGAATTATTTCAAGATGTAGAATAGCTTATACTGAGATTAGTTATTTGATCTTTTCTTCCAAGGATCCTTATTATCTCGAGACCTTTTCTTTTGGCCCTTTACAAAAATATTGTTGAATTCACGTAGCTCTGCAAGCACTTCTATATCCGACAAAGGAAATTGTAGTGTTATTTTTATTTCATGTTTCCTAATCAAATGAGTCATTAGTACTAAATAATTACATGAAGTAGTAGTAGAAATAAAATGGGTTAGAGTAAAAGTATAATTAATAATGTTAGTTTAATAAAATACACCTCTAATTATCAATATCTTATGAGGCGTGCTAGTTTAACATAAACTAGTAAAATGAAACAACGGAAATACAAAATAAACCCTTTATAAAGATTAAAAAATTCCAATTTTGTCCATATCGACCCAAAATCATCCATAAAACTAAAAAAAACAATATTTTTCCAATTTTGTCGCTTTTTCACCTCTAATTATTATTATTTTTCAGAACGTGCTAGGTTAATAGAACCAAATAAAATAAAACAATAGAAATACAAAATAAACCCTTTACAGAAATCAACAAATTATCAATTTTATCCATATTCAAAATCACTCATAAAACAAAAAACTATTTATTTTTAAATTTTTCCCATATCCAAAATCATCCATGAAACAAAAAAAAAATTAAGAAATTTCCAATTTTGCCCATATGCAAAATCATCCATGACAAAAAAATTCAAAAATTTCCAATTGTGTCCTTTTTCCCACAAGTCAAGAGTCCTACAGAAGATACAAGTCAAGAAGAAAAAAGACTGCATCTGAGGGAGCATATATAGACGACAAGATGCATTCAAATAATTCACTCATGCACAAATAAGAAAATCAACAATCAGCAAAATCGTTCACCAATAGGAAGGTTCTTGAGTTGTAATGAGTAAATTGTTCTAGTCTCAATATTCTATAAACTGAGTTAGGAATCACGTCTTCAAGTTAGGGAACTCGAAGACTTGGGAACACTTATCTTGGGAAGATTTGTGTTTTTGTAGTAATAGGAGTTAGAAGTTTTAATTCCTTATTTACAAGAAGTCTTGTAATTGTGTTGATTGTTGAGGCTCAAAGTTATAGTGAAGATTGGGGTTAAATCCTGTAGAGGTACAGGTCATGGTTCTTTTACACCTTTTTGAGCCGGGTGTTTTCCACATAAAAATTACTGTGTTCAGTTTTTACTTCTGTGAACCACATATACTTACTTGTTCCACAGATAGGCAATCAGTAGGGATCATACTTTAACAAGTGGTATTAGATCCGGTTATCTTAAATAAGGTTTGCACCTAAGATCATATCATTATGATGAATTTCACACCTCCTACTGGTCACAGTGAAGGTCAATCCACTACTAGACCCCCACTCTTTGATGGTACTCATTTCATCTGGTGGAAAACCAGGATGGAGATGTTTATTCAAGGAGAAGACTATGAATTATTGGATAGGATTACCGAAGGTCCTACTATCCCTATGAAGACAAAAAATGGTGTGCAAGTCAAGAAAATAAGGAGTGAGTTTACTACTGATGATCTTTTGGCTTTAAAGAAAAATGCTAAGGCAAAGAATATCCTAGTCTGTGGTCTAGGACCTGCTGAATACAATAGAATATCTACCTATACCACTGCTAAGAAAATATGGGATGCCTTAGTAAATGCCCATGAAGGTACCTCTCAAATTCAGGATCTCTCTCCTTTTTACTGAATATGAAGCATTTAAGATAAAGGAAAATGAATTATTCCATGATATGATGACAAGACTTACTACTCTAACAAATGATTTAACCTCCTTGGGAAAATTCATCACTGAAGAAGAACAAGTAGAGAAGGTTCTGAGGGTGCTACCAAAGTCAAAATGGAATGTTAAAGTCACTGCAATCAGGGAAGCAAATAAGGATCTCACATGTATGACTTTGGATGAACTAGTAGGAAATTTAAGAACCTATGAAATGGAAGTTGATGGAATTAAGGAATAGAAGGCTTCTGAAAAAATCTTGTCCTTGAAGGCTTCTGATAGTGATGAAGAGATTGAACTGGATAAGGAACAAATTCCCTTCATAACAAAAAACTTCAGCAAGTTTTCTAAGAAGAAGAAGGGAACAGGTAGCAAGAAGCGTTCCAATGACAACCCAAATGGATGTTACAAGTGTGAAAAGACTGACCATCAGATCAGAGAATGTCCTCTCTGGGAAATAGAATAGAGGAAGAAAAGAGTTGAAAAAGAACAAAAGGCCAGGAGGACGGAAAAGGAAGAACATGCCATGATAGATGCATAGGGATCTGACTCTGATAATGATGATGATGGAGTTGATGAGACAACAATTATGGCTTTTGGAGACTCAGACATTGAGGAAGAAGATGATGCTTCCAGGGTAAGTTTACTTGAACTAAAAGAAAACCTGCATCTTTTTTCTAAAACTAAACTTGTTTCCTTGATGGGTGATTTAATTGAAAATTTCCAAGAATTAACTTCTGATAGGGTAGAATTGTTCAACAGTCTTGCAAGTCTTAAATTTGATTTCATTGACTTGAAAGTTTGCAAGTAAAATGTTGACAAAGAAAATTGCACTCTCAAGGAACAAATTACACTGCTTGAGTCCTCAAATAATGATCTTAAGTCTGAAATCCTTAAACTTACTCTCGCTGACCATGGAAAAAAGGCCATAAATAAAGAACAAGAAAATGCTGAACTTGAGTTAACTAAGTACAAACAAGAATGCTATGACTTGACTGAAAAGATAGATAAGATGAGTCAAGAGATAGCAAGATTAAAATTGGATCTAAAATAGTCAAACAGGTGGACAAATTCTTCAAGAATTATTCATCCGCTTGGTAAAAGAAATCAAAATGAAAAAGTAGGCTTGAGTTTTTATAAAAAAGCTGATAATCTTCAAGACTTATGCTATATTTGTGGAAATCTTGGACATCCTGCTACTGAATGCCCTATGGCTTCTAAAAGCAGATATCGAAGTCTGAACCTGGCAACCAAACTTTCGTAGACCAAGAAAACAAGCACTAAAATTAGTCTGAGAAATAAGTCAGTCTACTTGCTTCCTGCTTGGACTAGAAGGAATTTAATTCATACTTTTACTAACAAAACAGGACCCAAGCTTGTCTGGGTTCCTAAGTCTAACCATTGATTTCTTGTGCAGAAGAAGGTGAAGGGAAACAAAAGGCACTGGTACCTAGATAGTGCTTGCTCAAGACATATGACTGGTGACAAGAAAAAGTTCCTTTCACTCTCCAAAATAGATGGTGGAGGAGTCTCTTTTGGTAATGGAAAAAGAGGAATCATAACTGGAGTTGGAAAAATTGGCTCATTTGAGTAAAAAGCTTTGGAGGATGTTTATCTTGTGGAAGGACTGAAGCATAACCTGCTAAGCATTTCACAATTTTGTGACAAAGGTAATAAAGTAATTTTCACTGCTGCAGGTGTTAAAGTCAAAAGGATGGACACCAAAGAAATTGTGCTTACTGCAAGGAGATACAAGAATGTATACAAAACAGACATAATGGAAATACCAGGACCTGAGTTGACTTGTCTAAGTGCAATAGACACTGATCCCCTCCTTTGGCACAGAAGACTTGGATATGCAAGTCTGAAACAACTGAACATACTTTCCTTCAAAGACATGGTATTGGGACTAACCAAGACCAAGTTTAAGGAATAAAAGTTATGTAGTGCATGTGTAAGGGGGAAGTAGGTAAAATCCTCTTTCAAGTCAAAGAACCATGTTAGTACTACCAAATGTCTTGACCTGGTTCATATGGACTTGTGTGGACCAATGAGACAACAAAGCAGAGGTGGAAAAAGGTATATTTTTGTAATTGTTGATGATTATTCCAGGTTCACCTGGACTTTGTTTCTAGCCTCTAAAGAAGATTCCTTTAATGTCTTTGAAATCTTCATTAAGAAAATAGAAAAGAAACTGGGCACTTCATTAGTTTCCATAAGGTCTGACCATGGAACAAAATTTGAGAATGCAAAATTCTTAGATTTTTGTTCATCAAATGGAATAGATCATAACTTCTCATCTCCTAGAACTCCACAACAAAATGGAGTGGTGGAAAGGAAAAACAGAACCTTAGAAGATATGGCAAGAACAATGATGCTTGCAACAAATGTTGCCAAAAACCTATGGGCTGAGGCAATAAGTACTACATCATATATCACAAACTGATGCATAATCAGACCCTTGTTAGGAAAGACTCCTTATGAATTACTAAAAGGTAGAAAGCCTAACATTTCTCACTTTAGAGCTTTTGATTGCAAATGTTTCATACATAATAATGGTAAGAATAATTTGAGAAAATTTGATGCCAAAAGTGATGAGGGAATCTTTTTAGGTTATTCACTTCTTAGTAAGGCTTACAGAGTTTTAAACAATAGAACTAACTGTGTTGAAGAAAGAATGCATGTGATTTTTGATGAGTTTTGTGTTAAGACTAACCTGCAGGAAGAAAGCGACACTGAGGAACAGGTTACACAACATGTTCCATCGACTGAAATAGTCAAACTTGGGGACACTTTCACATGGGGAACTGAAGCTGAAGGCACAATGTTAGGGGGAGCTGAGCCATCAACTGCTTCACATCAGAACATTAGTAGTGATTCAAGCAGCTCACTAGGCTTGATCCCAAAAGGATACAAGTATCAAGGTTCACACCCCATTAAGAATGTACTTATTGATCTCACTTCTGGAATCACCACAAGATATGGATTGAGAAGTATGTGTGCATTCAAGGCATCCCTGTCAGAAATAGAGCCAAAAAAGTAAGTGAGGCATTGCTTGGATCATAGCTATGCAGAATGAATTGAATCAGTTTGAGAGAAGCAAAGTATGATATTTAGTTCCTCTTCCAAAAGATAGATCAGTCATTAGGACTAACTGGGTGTACAGAAATAAAGTTGATGAGCATGGAACAGTCACAAGAAACAAGGCAAGACTGGTGGTTCAAGGATACAACCAAGAAGAAGGAATTGACTTTGATGAGACTTTTGCTCCTGTAGAAAGACTTGAACCCATAAGATTGTTGGTTTCTTTTTTCTCTTACATGGAGTTTATTTTGTACCAGATGGATGTGAAGAGTGCATTCCTAAATGGCATACTCAAAGAAGAGGTTTATGTGAAGCAACCTCCAGGATTTGAAAGTAGAGAGTTTCCAGATCATGTGTACAAGCTGGATAAGGATTTGTATGGGTTGAAACAAGCACCAAGGGTCTGGTATGAGAGATTATCAAAGTTTCTTCTGGAGCATGGACACACCAGAGGTAAAATTGACAATACCCTTTTCTTAAAAACTAATGGAAAGGATTTGTTAGTTGTGAAGGTGTATGTGGATGACATTATTTTTGGGTCAACCAACATGGATATGACTCATGACTTTGCTAAACTCATGAGTTGTGAGTTTGAAATGAGCATGATGAGGGAGTTGAATTACTTTCTGTGTCTTCAAATAAAACAGTCAGCATCAGGAATAATGATCCATCAACAAAAGTATGCCAAAGAGCTTCTCAAGAAATAGAAAACTAAAGAAATAAGTACTCCCATTGCCACTTCCACAAAACTTGATTTGGATGAAACAGGTTCTGATGTAGAACAAAAACTGTATAGAGGTATGATAGGGTCCTTATTGTATCTCACAACAAGCAAACCTGACATTGTGTTTAGTGTAGGACTGTGTGCAAGGTTTCAAGCTAATCCAAAAAAATCCCATCTGAAGTCTGTAAAAAGAATCTTCAGATATTTGAAAGGAACTAGTGATCTTGGGTTGTGGTATCCCAAAGGTAGTAAATTTAATTTGGTAGGATACTATGATGCTGATTATGTAGGATATTTGGTGGACAGGAAAAGCACTACAGGTATGGCACACTTTTTAGGATCATGTTTGATTACCTGGTCCACAAAGAAGCAAACTTCAGTAGCTATGTCTACAGTTGAGGCTGAATATTTTGCTGCTGGGTCATGCTGTGCTCAATTATTATGGATCAAACAACAACTTCTGGATTTTGGGGTAGATGTAGGTTGTGTTCCCATCTTTTGTGATAACACAAGTGCTATAAACATAGCCAAAAATCCTGTCCAACATAAAAGAACTATGCATATTGATATCCGTTATCACTTCCTTCGAGACAATGTTGAAAAAAGAAATATATCAATTATGTTTTGTTTAACTGAGGAACAAATTGCTGACATATTCACTAAGTCTTTGAGTAGGGAACACTTTGAAAAAATTAGGTTAGCATTGGGGATGATTAAAATTGTATAAATCTCCTTCAATGATTGACTAGAATATGTTATGCCTGAGTGAATGTTGATTAATTCAGTCTTACACAATTAGTTGTGTGTCCTAATTCCAAGATTTAAAGCAATGTGATATATCTATGTGTTGTTTTTAGATAGATGGATCATCAAGGCAAGAGTGGTCATGGACTAATCAAACACAGGTATGATTATTGTTTTCCATAGTAGCACTAAGAGAAATAGGTCATCTACATGGTTCTTTCTATAATGATTAAAACCGCCAAAACCCAACAATCATCTTCTTCAAAAGGCTGCCAGACCTTTCCCATCCGTACTAAACCTCTACATCAGCACATTTCTCCAAAATCACAGTCGCTTCATCCTTCAACTTCTTCTCACTCTTCTTAAAAATGCCTCTTGTTTTCTCTCCTATCTCAACTTCTCCTTCAACCTATGAATATTCACCATACTATGGCATCTTCCTCCTATCCTCCTTCTTTCACAAAATCTGACATTAATCCTTCTACACAACTTATTCTCCACCTAAATATCAATTTACCCTCACTTATCCAACCCCAAATACTTCTCAACCTATCTGATTTCCCATTCTTCAAGACCTTAACACACCCCTTCTCTCACTCTTCCTTCAAAACCTTACTCTTTCCAGAACCCTTACCACTATCAGTAACTCTTCTTTAAATCCTTGATCGAGATGACATTCTAATTTCCAACCTTATTACTAGACGATCAAGATCAACTCTGAAGTGAAAACCCTCGTTTGTCGCCATTGATGTCGATGATGATACTCCTGAACACTCTTCTCCCGTCATCACTTCATCTCGAACTCCACATACTCGGAGAAGGAAACAATATGAAGATTCTTGTTTGGAAGAGTCACTTAGGGCAAATAAAAAGAAACGAGTTGTGCCTAATTCTTCTCCTCCCCCATGTGATTTCTCTCCTGACATTCTCATTTTCTCCAAGAGAAAGCTGAAGCAGAAGAATACCATAGCTAAAATATCAAAACCATATCTCTCTCGTAAAATGTCCCCCCCTCCCACTCCTAAAGCCTCCTCATATTCAAAATCCACTGTCAAAGCCTCTACTGCCAAAGTCTCTGCTGGAAAAGCCTCTACTCCTTCTAAATATTCTCCAAAATCTGTGTCACTTCCGAAGAAATAGGTCCCCACACCTGGTCCTTCTGTCTCATTTGACTCAGATTTAGACTATCTTCCTAACACTTCTTCTATGCCTCCTGATGATTCTGATGTTGATATTTCTGTTGATACTCCTGCTGATAAAGCTTCTCAGCCAGACCATGTTCTACATTTTCAGAAATGAAAGATGGTTAGAGGTAGGGTTGTCACTGGTTTTGGGGGTCCTGATATGGAAACTTTGGTATCCAAATTGGGGGCTCAGGGGTGGTCATCCTTGCTTCTGCAAGGTAATCATCAAAGAAGGTTTGGAAAAGATGAAGTGTATGAATTTTATACACATGGAGTTGCGATTGGGGAGATGATCTCAACCTCTGTTCATGTAAAACTCATCAATCTTTATCCTACTGATTTGGGTAGAATTCTAAGTGTTCCTACTGGAGGTTGGGATCACTATGTCAAAGGATCTTGGCCTCCTCTTGACAATCTTCCATCTGCACTTGATATCTGCAGAAAATTTTCTGGAAATCCTCTCCTTCCTTCTCATCGTAGGGTGCTGAAAAATGAGATGTCTTCTCTCTATCAGTTGTATTTTGATGTGGTCCACAAAATGATCTTACCCAGGCAGGAGAGGCGCACAGTTGCAAGCTTTCTTGATCTTACCTTAACGGAACTATTGGATTCTGAGATTCCAATAGACCTTTCCCAACTCTTCATTAAGCATATGCAAAGGGTACTCTTCAAAGATGAAAATGGTCATGCTCTGCCCTATCAGTTCTGGCTTGCCCCTGTGTTTGATGATTTTCGTGTCTCTATCAAGGTGTGGTCCTTACAGATAATTAAGGATGTGATTGGACAAGTGAACCATGCTATGTTACCTGTTGCTATGAGACGTGCAGACAACCCTATGCAGAAGTAACGAAATGCCTTAGAGGCAAAGCAGGGTGAGTTGGAGGTTGCACAGGCTGCATTGGAGGATGCCCAGGCTATTTATGAATATGAAAAAAGGGCTCTTAAAGCTCAAATTATGATTATACAATGCTTATAACTCATCTGATCTAACCTGTTTCATTCTACT
Organism: Capsicum pubescens; assembly: GCA_030864215.1. Lineage (NCBI taxonomy): Eukaryota > Viridiplantae > Streptophyta > Magnoliopsida > Solanales > Solanaceae > Capsicum > Capsicum pubescens. The sequence continues at coordinate 296,088,903 of CM061549.1, forward strand.
GTGATCCTTTTATTTAATTTCTTATTGAGTATGTCAGGTTCTTTGTAATACTGTGCTGATAAGTTTGTTATCATCAAAAAGGGGGAATTTGTTAGGGCATGAGAAGTTTTGATGATAGACAGATGAATGAAACATGTTGTGCAAAGCTGGTCATACAAGTGAAACTGCTTCGGACATATGGAGTGCATATTATTACATAAAGATGTCAACACATGGATAAGCAAAGGATGTTCACACGGCTATATGAAGATAATTGGAGCAGTTAGAGTTTGAGTAGATCAAGAAGTCTACAATGCAGAAGGATAAAGCAAAATAGTCTTACTTAATTTAGAAGAAGGTGAGATGGTTACAACAAGGAGTGAGTTACTTGAAAGAGTCCTACAGAAGATACAAGTAAGGAAGAAAAAGGACTGCATCTGAGGGAGCATATATAGACGACAAGCTGCATTCAAATAATTCACTCATGCACAGATAAGAAAATCAACAATCAGCAAAATCGTTCACCAACTTGAAGAAGAACCTAGTTCTTACTTAGTATGTTTTAGACTGCTTGTAATAGGAAGGTTCTTGAGTTGTAATGAGTAAATTTTTCTAGTCTCAGTATTCTATAAACTGAGTTAGGAATCACGTCTTCAAGTTAGGGAACTCGAAGACTTGGGAACACTTATCTTGGGAACATTTGTGTTTTTGTAGTAATAGGAGTTAGAAGTTTTAATTCCTTGTTTACAAGAAGTCTTGTAATTGTGTTGATTGTTGAGGCTCAAAGTTATAGTGAAGATTGGGGTTAAATTCTGTAGAGGTACAGGTCGTGGTTTTTTACACCTTTTTGAGCTGGGTGTTTTCCACGTAAAAATTACTGTGTTCAGTTTTTACTTATGTGAACCACGTATACTTGCTTGTTCCACAGATAGGCAATCAGTAGGGATCATACTTTAACAATCCGTTTAGATGATGGATCAGGTGCAAGCTCTTCTAACCCGACAAAGAGGACCCGTTTAGATGATGGATCAGGTGCAACCTCTTCGAACCCGACCAAGAATACCTGTTCGGATACATTTTGGACTAGGTGTCCTTACTGTTACCATATGTATGAGTTTTTGAAGGATTACAAAGGTTGTTCTTTTCGGTGTCCGAATGAGAAATGTAAAAGAGAATGGCAAGCGCTTCCGATTATGGGCCCATCTCCGCCACCCGAGGTGGAGGATAAAGGTGAGTATATTTTCTCTGATTTCTCTACTTTGGGTACACAAGGCAACTATTTATTGTCACCTTTTTTCAAGAAGAAGGACGATGTTGAGTACATTGAAATTTCTTCTTCTTCTGATGAAGTAGAGGAGGTTAAAAATGAAAGGAAGGAGGAATCTTTACGGGCGGATGATGAATTATTCCAAACTAATGTTGATGAAGTGAACAACAACAATGTGGGGGTTGAAAATACTATTGAGAACAACGACAATGTTTTGGCAAATGATGATATTTTTGATCTGGGTAATGTGTTGTGGCTGGGAGAACAGGATAATGAGAACTACAACAATGTTTTGCCAAATGATGATTTTGACATGGATAATTTGTTGTGGCCGGGAGAACAGGCTAACGAGAACAACAACAATGTTTGGGCAAATGATGATTTTGATATGGGTAATGTGTTGTGGGGAGAACAGGCTAACGAGAACAACGACAATATTTGGGAAAACGATGATTTTGATATGGGTAATGTGTTGTGGGGAGAACAGACTAATGAAAACAACGACAATGTTGTGGCAAATGACATGGGTAATGTGTTGGGGGGAGAACAGGCCAATGAGAACAATAATGCTGAGGGAAATGGTTATGCCGGGGGAGAAAATACTCAGAATAATAATGATGATGAGTTTCAAGATGGTTCGGATAAGGGGGCTCAAGATCTTGATGCATTGTTCCGTTGAGCAAAAAGTTTAGAAAATTTTCTCCTTTGTTAATATGTTTTAGTACTATATAAAGTTTTAGAAAGTATATACTTTACTGTTGCTAAAATAGGGTTTTGGAATAGGTGGATATTTCTTTTAGTGAATAGTGATTGGATTCTTTATTGATCAGAAGAGGTAAATATTACTCAAAATTGTAAAGAATGTACATGAAGCTTCATTTTAATTATTGTTGAGTAACATGAGCAGTTTTTTAGTTATTTTTACTATTTTTGCTGTTTATATTTCTCAGCTTTTCTACTCTCCTGTTTTGTGTAATATTTGTGCTGAGTTCGGGGGTTTTCGGAAATAATCTCTCTACCCCATGGAGGTAGGATAAGGTTTCCGTACATTCCATCCTTCGTCGATCGGTTATGTGTGGAACTGGATATGTTGTGTGATAGCTATCATCGCTTCCATTAAACTATGTTGAAAAGGACTTGAAACCAATGATAGGTTCTGCGATTTTTTCAAGTCAACATTGTTCACTTTCTGTTGAATACTGTGGACTTCAAAGTAGTAACTTTGTTGTTTACCTTTTCTGTCTGCTATCCTTTCTGTTTCACTGCTGCAGCATTTGCTTCTCTACTTAATGATTAATTGTCATAAATGATCAGCCCTTTAATTTGGTCTATTAATATATATGTCAAAGACTCAATGGATAGAGTTACGTCCTTGTGTGAGGTTGCATGTACCTTGTAGAATTAGACGAGTGCTTACAAGTTGACCGTAACACCACGATTACGCGAAAAAAATATTCTTGTTTGAATGAGCTTCAAAGTCACAAGATTTGCCAAGACTCAGCTTCTGTTGCAGTTGGTGGCATTTTTGTTATCTTTTGCCACCTAAGAACAATGTTGAGGTTCTTGTCCTTGTTTCCTTCACTTGGATTTTCTACACTGCTTTAAGATGCATGCATTGAAGCAGATAATTTGTCCAATTTGCTATGTGATTTACTTGAGTCCGGGATCTATTGGAAATAACTTTTCTACCTTCTCAAGGTAAGCATAAGACTATAAACACACCACCCTTTCCAGAACCCGCTTGCGGGATTAAATGAATTTACACCGGGTATATTGTTATTGTTCTAATGTTCACATAGCACAACTTGCTGCTTGGCTGCATGATACATACACTTGCTAGAGATCGTGTTGTTGGAAATCAGTTAACACAAAAATTCAAATTAAAAACACAATGACGATAAAAGTACGTACACAGTACTACTACATATGCATTAAAATTAAGAGCTCATAGACTCAACTATATATGAGGAGACTCAGTTATTTCAGCACCTGTGTTGGTTGAAGGTAGTAGGTATTTGTTGAATTAGTTGAAGTGCGCGCAAATTACTTCAACAATTATTAATTTGAGGTTTACATAGTTGTAACTTTGCAAGATTTTGAAACACAACTATTATGGTTGTATATACTATATACTCTGAGAATTTTAACCTTAAATTAAATCTATCGAAACTATAACATAAATCTATAATGCGACTGATTTTCATGTTATATTTTTCTTGAATTCTTTCTTGCTTCAACATTAAACATTCCTTGAAGGGGCAAAAATAATAGTGAATTCATGATTTGAAGTTTAAGAATTTTTACTTCCTACGACTTGTTCATGTGTTTTTTTTCCCTTCATATTTCGTACCTTATAAGGAATGATTGCTAAGTTTGTCTCTCGTTACTAGCTCGCTCGAAAATTAAAAATTACAATCGAAACATAATGACAATAAAATTACACAATACTCCATATGAATACACAAGAAAAGACTTGTTCACGATTGAAGTTTAATTAATATTATTCCCTTTGTCATATATTCGTATATTAATTATTATGTATATGTATCCAATACATTTGTCCTTTAATTTTTTCTTTTCTTGTTTACTCATGTCAAGTTGAAAATATTAGTAAAAATAAGAATTACCATATTTTATACTAGAGATTAGAGAAGCACTTTATAACATATGTTAAGAGAGAGCAAGGAACGTTTATTTTATTTTTAGGCCTTTATATATATTGATATAAATAGTTTGTATGGTATTTATTTCACTTTTTGTGCTATTATAAATTCAGATTTTCCTTTTTTACTCTCAACTTATTTTTGCTCCTTTTTTTCTTGAAGTTGAGTTTTCCAAAATTCAGTGTTTTCGAAGGGTGTTTTTCTTTCCTATTATAATTTTTCCCAATAAATATGGTGGTTTTTATTTTTATTATAATTTTACATTAATTGACAGTAGTAAAATAAGGAAAATAAAAAGAAATTAGTGTCTATATAAACAATGGAGAATTATTATATGCACATATTGCTACTTGAGTTAGCTAGGCTTCTTGAATATTAACGTAAGTTTCTTTTCACTTTGAGTTGATTAGTTCTTTAATTTGTTTCTTATGACTTATAATAATGTTGCTCTTCTACTTTATTACTTAATTCCTCACCTTTTCTTCTACGTAAATTTACAATTATAACTCTCTTTTTGGCTTAGTTTTAAAAGAGTGTGTTATTTTAACGTCGTAGGAAAAGATCTATTTTTATAATGTTTGATTCAATATTTTGGTTTAGATTTTTGTTAACTGTGTTACTTCTCCATTCAACAGTGGTTCAAGCTAGTTCGATACTATACTACACGCGAGAATGTCATCCTCAAAAAGCAAAACAGTTGAGAAGAACATGAAGAAGTTGGTAGATACAAGAGAACAAATAAGCAAGCAAGAAAACGACCTTCGAAATCCTAATGTGCAACAAAAAAGTGCAAACGAAAAATACGAAGCAACGTGTGATCTTTGGAAGTTAAAGGACAAGGAAGACAAGCTTGAAGATAAATTGGAGAAAAAAGGAGTTCCTAGCAGAATGATATAACCTATTTATTTATTATTTTTACTTTTAGTTATCAATAAAATGTTTACTCTCCTAGTTATTAAGTTGAAGGATATATTTAGGTTGTAGTATTTTCTTGATTTATTTCTAGCAGTTTCAAGTTCTATATATGTTTCCGTCATTGCCTTTTAATCCGTTAGTTCTATATTTATTTATTTAAGAGTATTTATTTATTATATATTCAAATATTAAGTGAACAATCGAACAATAGCATCATTATTAGTAACACATCCACAATACAAAACATTCCTCCCCGAAACCTTGCTTGTAGAATTATATCGAGTATATGTGTTATTGTTGTTTTTGTTGTTCTACTGTTCACTCAGTAGAACTTGCTTTAAATTCTTATTCTTTCTGTTTTGTTGCATAGTACACCAGTTGAAGGATACAAAATATCCCAAGCTTAATAATCACGCTTTTGAGGTACAAATTAATAAGAATCTTCAAACTCCATACCAAAATTCAATAAATCCATAAAGTTGTTTAAGAACAACTATGGACATGTAAAAAAGTTACAATAAACAAATATTTTATAAATAGTGACGTAACACTAGTTGGTGAACCTCTTCGTTGGATGGTGGGTTGCTTTTGCCAAGATTCAGCTTCTGTTCTTGACTCCTTGCATTTGTTGGCCTTTTTGTTATCTTTTGTTAGAAGTTGTCCTAGTTAGTTTCCTTCACTTGGATTTTCTACACTGCTTTAAGATGCGCATGCATTGATGCAGAGATAATCTGTTTACTTTGCTATTGTATGCTTTGCTTGAATCTTGGATGAAAATTACTTTTCTACCTTCTTAAATTTGGAGTAAGGTTGTGTTGTAAATCAGAGTAACAACAGAGAGATATCAATGTAACAGTGAAGAAATGAAGAGCATTGAAAAAGAAGGAAGATGAAGAAGAGTAAGAAGGCCTTGACTAGTGTAATATTAGATGATTCTCATTGATAAAAAAACTGACTAGTAGTACACTTAGTAGATAAATATATAGTGGTGCATATTAGCTGATGATCTGCCAGTAGGTTGTTAACTAACTCAACTAACTTGAACAATATAACTAACTTCCTGATAAACTAGTAACTAACTGTGTGAGCTGGCACTTAAGTGATATTAGTGATGTGATTGTATTAATATTAACACTCCCCCTCAAGCTAGGTAGGGTGAAAGATGTCCAGTAGACCTAGCTTGGATTTTAAGTATTCATGTTGAACTTTGGTGAGACCTTTAGTTAAGATATCTGCTGGCTGATCTGTAGTTGCAATGTAGTGAGCTGTCACCAAACCTTGTTGAATTTTTTCCCTTATGCAATGACAATCAATTTTAATGTGCTTGGTTCTTTCATGGTAAACAGGATTTGCAGCTATCTGTAGTGCAGATTTACTATCACTGAATATCTTAACTGGCGTTGTAACTTCCATACCAATTTCTTTTATCAAGCCCAACAACCATGTTAATTCTGAAACAGTTGATGCCATACTCCTGTATTCTGACTCTGCAGAGCTCCTTGACACTACTGCTTTTTTATTTTTTGACTTTCAAGAAACAAGAGAGTCTCTAAATTTGATCAAGAATCCTGTAACTGATCTTCTGGTGTTTGGGCAGGCTGCCCAATCTGCATCACAATATGCAGTAATTTCTTCCTTGTAATTGCTAGATAGTAGTAACCCCTGTCCAGGTAGCTTCTTGATGTATCTCACTACTCTTAGAGTAGCCTCTATATATGATATCTTAGGATCTTGTAGAAACTGACTTAGAGTTTGTACACTGAATGATATATCAGGTCTGGTTACTATAAGGTAAAGTAACTTCCCAATTAACCTTTGGTAAGTTGCTTGATCAGTTGGTGGATCCTTTCCTGTATCATACTTATCTGTAGCTTCATCAACTTGTTTTGATGTTAGTTTGCAATTAGTATCCACTCGTGTGACTGCAGTTTTGGCTCTTGCTAAACCTGTTTCTAAGAATAACTGTAGAGCATATTTCCTTTGATGCATAGTGATCCCTTTGTCACGCCCCAAATCCCATTGGAGCGGACTGGCACCCGTAGCCGAGGAGGCCCGGGAGAACCCGTTCATAACCTATACTTTCACATTTACATTACTTATGAAAATTAGAAATTTGGGCAGCACTTCCTTGTAAATAGAAGAAAACAGTACCTATATCAGCCCAACAAACACGCATATATATATATATAAACAGTAATTGGCCGTCAGAACCATCACGTCTATCAACCAAACACTCCTATGGCTGTACAATATGTCTACAAAAGCCTCTACATAGATACACAACTGAGTTAGGGTCGGGACAAACTCCCTCCCACAAAAGACTTTTATACAAATACCAAAAGTACATATAGAAACGACTTGGGATGCCCCGAAACAACTGGAGCTCACCACTATCAACAGAATGTCCTGGCTCTTACTGCGGAGGTGTACGACCTGAAGTACCTGTTCCTGCAGGCATGAATACAGGTCCCCCGTGAGGGACGTCAATACGGAAATATGTACTGAGTATGTAAGGCAGTGAGTATCAAGATGAGATACAAAAGATCAACAGAACCCAGATACCAGTGAATAAACAATATGAGTAGACCACACTTAAAAGAGCTGATGGGATCCCTGCACATTACTTTCATATCATTACTTCCCGTATTCCTTATCAATACATAACATATGTCATACAATGGCCAACTGATCAGTGGTACTAATACAATGCATCAGGGACCACCCCTGGAATAGCATATATACATAATCTTTATAATACAATGGCCAACTGATCAGTGGTACTAATACAATACATCATATCAACAATTTAAAATAAAGACATTCCATTTCTTACTTCAATTAATCTTTGAGATTGGTTACTTTGTGGTCACACCTTATGGAACTTGAAACCATGATACCTCAATAGGAAAAACATGTAAATAGGTAATCAATATCATGAAAATGAAGTAGAGAATCATGGATACCTCATTAAACCATTTCGGAGTCAACAATAGTATATGGACATTTTTTTTGACTAGCCGGACATCTTAAAAGTGAAAACAAGTTCAATTGGTAGTGTCGAAGATCATATGATGTTATTATGTGTCATGTGTCGTAGGACAATGTTGGAATCTTACTTGAGAGTGCCATGGGTCATTATTCATGCCAAAGATTAGATAGAGTATGTCTTACATACCTTGATATAACCACTTCAATACAAGTCCAACTTTACTTCCCGTACTCTTCGAACACTTATCTACAATAAGTCATTTGTGGCAAACTAGTATTAGCAACCAAACCTTACCATTTAGGTATTAACTTCACCAAATAATGTCTAGGAAGTAATCCTTTAACTCATCAATAAGAGTGCTACATACATCCTCTTATACTCTTATTACATTCACATATCATGCATTTTCATGCAATATCCCTCAACATCACTCTTAGCCTTTATTTCCCCTCTTAATCACCATCCAATACCAACATGATCACTAGGCATACATAACCACTAATATAGTGATATATCACCACAATTCATCCTCCATAATCCAATACAACAACTTCCATAATTTACTACTAACAATTTATACAAAACAATTCATAACTATGTTTCTAGTTATCTTCCAACATCAAGACAATACTCATAATCCCTTATCAATACTTATTCATGGATAAGAATCAAGAATAAACAATGTTCATACCTTAACAATGAACTCTTGTATTTAGAATCCTCCTTACATAACCATGGGGTGCTTCTCGAAGCTTTCGAGATGGTGAACACAACTACGGAACCAATTCGAATTTTCTACGGTTGAATCACAAAATATTTGAAGTTGAAATTAGTCTTGGGTTTCACCTTATCTTAATAATTGGATGATATATGATATATATGAGGCTATGTGTATTTTTATAAAGACCAATTTTTCGTCCAAGAGGTAATAGAAAATGACCATTTTGCCCTAAAAATTTAAATAAATCCGAATCTGTCCCCAGTGGACAGTTTTGACAGGCTGAAGTAAATTGATCATAACTCTTTGCTCAGGTATAGGATTTGGGTGAAACCAATTGAATTGGAAAGATAATTCAAAGGGATTTCATTTTCATATAAAGTATACCACCCAGTTCTTCCTGTACAAGGAGTTATGGTCGTTTAAAGTTGACCCAAAAATCTGTCCCAAAATTCTGTTTTCTTTTTTGGTAGGCTGTAGTAAAACGGGCATAGCTCCTTACTCAGACATTGGATTTGGATGAAACGAATTTCATCGGAAAGAAGACTCTCGGAGATTTTCGTGGATATATAGCATCTCACACAGTTCTTTTTGTACAAGGAGTTATGATCGTCTAAAGTTGATCCAAAAAAAATTGTCTAGCTGCAGTAATTTTCCTGCAGATTTACTGTTCACAGGCTTCCCGGCCACCGTTTTGAAATTTCGAATGTGCTCGCTTATATGAAATACTCCTCTGTTTAGGGCAAACTTTATATCGTTGGAAATCTTATTCCAATACCTACACATACAACTATTTACGGGATACTTCCGAGCACCATAAACTTAATTTAACCCATACGCAAGCCTTTAGGACTCCATATAATCGCGATAAGTGTACGAAAAAATTTACGGGGTGTTACATTCTCCCCCCCTTAAGAAAATTCGTCCTCTAATGTTAGCATAGTTACTCAATTAAGACATGTCCAAGCTTACAATTAACATATTCATCATCATAACATACTTGCATAAAAATAAACACTTACCTGTTATTGTTCTTCTTCCGTCTCATGAACTTCCTCCTCATCGTTGAATAGGTAAGGGTACTTAATCTTCATCGCTTCCTCGGCTTCCCATGTGATCTCCTCAACTTGTTGATTCGTCCAAAGTACTTTTACCGATGCTATCTCTTTATTCCTTATCTTTTTAATTTGGCGATCAAGAATAGCAATAGGCATTTCTTCAAAAGTGAGATCTTCTGTAACTTGTACATCTTCCGTAGTAGTGATGTTCGATGGATCTCCGATGTACTTGAGAAGCATCGAAACATGAAATATGGGATGAACTGCTGAGAGCTCTTGAGGTAGCTCTAACTCATAAGCAACTTGTCCAAATCTTTGAATGATCTTGTACGGACCTATGTATCGTGGACTTAACTTTCCTTTATTGCCAAACCTCATCACTCCTTTCATTGGTGATACTTTCAAGAATACCCAATCGTCGATAGAAAACTCAAGTCCTCTTCTTCTAACATCCGCATAAGATTTGTGTCGACTTTGAGCTGTTTCAAGCCGTTGTTGGATCACTTTAACCTTCTCCATTGCTTGATAAACAAGATCCGGTCCAAACAAGACCGCATCACCTGCTTCAAATCATCCTATTGGCGATCTACACTTTCTTCCATACAATGCTTCATATGGTGCCATTTTGATACTTGAATGATAGCTATTATTGTAGGCAAACTCGATAAGAGGTAGGTGATCATCCCAGTTGCATTTGAAATCTAATACACATGCTCATAGCATATCTTCAAGTGTCTGGATGGTACGTTCCGCTTGTCCGTCCGTTTGAGGATGAAAAGCCGTACTTAGATTTACTTGTGTCCCCAAACTCGTTTGAAAAGACTTCCAAAAATTCGCGGTAAATTGGGATCCTCGATCGGATATAATGGAAATTGGAACTCCATGTAACCGAACGATCTCCTTAATATACAACTTCGCATGCTCTTCCGCCGTATAAGTTGTCTTAACTGGTAAGAAGTGCGCGGATTTGGTAAGCCTATCAATGATCACCCATATGGAATCAAACTTCCGAAATGTACGAGGCAAACCCGTGATGAAATCCATATTGATCTTGTCCCACTTCTAGACTGGAAGATCTATACATTGCATGTAACCACCGGGTTTCTAGTGTTCTACTTTGACTATTTGACAATTCGGCAATATTATTCTTCATGTCATTCCACCAATATATTGCTTTCAAATCTTGATACATCTTAGTCGACCCTGGATGGATGGAATACCTTGAACAGTGTGCTTCTGTCATAATTCTCTTTCTTAGCTCAACTACATCAGGTACACATAAATGATTCTGACACTGAAGCACTCCTTCTCGCGTAAGCTCAAATGCCTTTGTCGTGCCACTCTGCACATCCTCCTTAAGCTTCAATAAAATTGGATCTGCATACTGCTTCTCTTTCACTTCAGCTATCAATGAAGATTCCGCTGCATTACGTACAATAACCTCTTCATCTGGAGTTTCGAGAAGTCGAACTCCCAAATTAGCTAGTTGGTGAAGATCCTTAATCATCCCCTGCTTTTATATAGATGCCATTTTAGACTTACGACTCAGTGCATCCGCTACCACATTCGCTTTCCCTGGATGATACAAGATATCAACATCGTAATCTTTCAACAATTCAAGCCATCTCCGATGCCTCAAGTTTAGATCTTTCTGACTGAAGATATATTGCAGGCTCTTATGATCGGTATATATGTCAACATGAACCCCATATAAGTAGTGGCGCCATATCTTCAAAGAAAATACAACTGCAGCTAGCTCAAGATCATGCGTGGGATAATTCCTCTCATGTGGTCGCAACTTTCTAGATCCATAGGCTATTACTCTACCATATTGCATTAATACGCATCCTAAGCCAATTCTCGAAGCATCACAGTACACTGCATAACCTTCTGTGCCTTCAGGAAGTACCAATACCGGTGTAGAAGTCAACTTGCTCTTCAGATCTTGGAAACTCTTTTCACAGGCATCATTCCATTGAAACTTGGAGGCTTTATGCGTCAACTTAGTCAAGGGTGCAGAAATAGAAGAAAAAACTTCAACAAACCTTCTATAATAACCTGCCAACCCGAGGAAACTACGAATCTCCGTAGGCGTCGTGGGTCTTGGCCAATTCATCACAGCCTCAATCTTCTGAGTGTCAACTTTTATGCCTTCACTGGATACAATATGGCCCAAAAATGCCACTGACTTGAGCCAAAACTCACATTTAGAAAACTTCGCATACAGCTTACGATCACGAAGAATCTGCAACGCCTGCCTTAAGTGATTAACATGATCCTCTTCTGATCTAGAGTAGACCAAAATATCATCTATGAAAACTATCACGAACACATCTAGAAACGGCTTAAACCGCCTATTCATCAGATCCATAAAAACTGCGGGTGCATTTGTCAGCCCGAATGACATAACCAGGAATTCATAATGACCATACCGTGTTCGGAAAGCTGTAAGCTGTCTTGGGTATATCTTTATCCTTGACTCTCACTTGATGATAGCCTGATCTCAAGTCAATCTTGGAAAAACACTGGGCACCCTGCAACTGGTCAAATAAATCATCAATTCAGGGAAGAGGGTATTTATTCTTGATAGTCACCTTATTCAATTGCCGATAGTCAATACACATCCTCAGCGAACCATCTTTCTTACGCACAAACAATATTGGTGCTCCCCAAGGGGACATACTAGGCCTGATGAATCCCTTCTCTAGCAAGTCTTTCAGTTGCTCTTTTCAATTCTCGCAACTCTGCTGGTGCCATTCTATAAGGAGGAATTGAGATTGGCTGTGTGTCTGGAAACATATCAATACCAAACTCCACTTCTCGTTCAGGAGGTAAACCTGGTAGTTCTTCAGGAAACTCATCAGGAAATTTATTCACAACCGGAACGGTCTGAAAAGTTGGCGGCTCTTCCTCTGTATCCCTTACTCTAACCAAATGGTATATGTACCCCTTGGAAATCATTTTTCTTGCCTTAAAGTAAGAAATAAATCTACCTCTCGGTGCGCCAACATTACCCTTCCATTCAAGGACTGCCTCATTTGGGAAATGGAAATATACCTTCTTAGAACGACAATCTACTATAGCATAACAAGACGCTAACCAATCCATGCCCATAATAACATCAAAATCTACCATTTCTAACTCAACAAGATCGGCCATCGTATCACGACCACAAATATTCACAACATAATTTCGATAAACATTCCTAGCTATAAGAGATTCCCCCACTGGCGTTGATACTTCAAATGGCTTGGCTAATAATTCGGGTATTCTTCCGAACCTTCCCGCAACCAAAGGAGTAGCATACGATAATGTAGAACCAGGATCAATTAAGGCATACACATCAAATGCAAAGATGGACAACGTACCTGTAACCACGTCTGGAGAAACCTCTAAATTCTGCCGATCTGCTAGGGCATACACACGGTTCTGAGCTCCGCTAGAACTAGCTGCTCCTCTATCACCTCTACCGTGACCCATAGGTTGTGTACCCCTACTCAAAGGAGGCACCGATGATGACGCAACAGCTGATCCGGTAGGTCGTGTTATACCACCTGTGGTCCTGCGTGGGCAATCTCTAGTCATATGCCCCGGATTACTGCATCAAAAGCAATTGTTCGTTCCAAGCCGACATTCGCCAAAGTGAAATCTTCTACATATGGGGCGCGGGTGTCGTGGAGGTCTCAATTGACTCATACTCCCTTGCCCTTGATACCCCACTGTTAGCGAACTCTGATTTTCACTGCTTTTCCCGAACTGATTACCTCTGAACCTTTGAAATTGCGGTGGAGCACTAATTGCAGGATAAGAAGATAACGGGCTAGGCAATCTATGAGAGAACGAAGGCCTAAAACCTTCCTGAGATGCCATAAACTGCCCTATAGCTCTGGACCGCTTAGAATATCCTTTTTCTGATTCCTGGGTTCCTCTTCTTTGCCTCTGATCTTCCATTTTCTGAGCGAAAGCTTGTATCCTCGCTATATCCATGTCCTTGTTCAAAGCAGCAATGGTACCATCTCTAACCAAGTATGGTTCCAATCTATCCACATAGTGATGAACTCTGTCATCCATAGTAGCTACCACATTAGAAGCATATCGAGACAAGGAGTTAAATCGAAGACTATACTCCCTTACACTCATATTACCCTGACGAAGATTTAAGAATTGATCTGCACGGTCCTGACGAGTCTCAAATGGAAGATAATGATCAATAAATACATCTTTGAACTCTCCCCACGTAGTTGGATGTGCATCAATACCCCTAGATCATTTCCAATCCTCGTACCACAATACAGCCTCTCCTTTCAGTCTATATGCTGCTAGCTCAACCATCTCTTTACCGGATATGTGCATAACATCTAGAGCCCTTTTGGTTTGATCGACAAAGTCCTGCGGGTCTTCGTTAATATCTGATCCGGTAAAAGTAGGAGGATCCAGTTTCAGAAAATCCTGTGTCCGAAGGCTAGCTGCTCTATCTGTACCACTAGAACCCGTGGTAGGAATAGCTTGCCCTTGAACTTGACCGGCAACTATACGCGTCAGAAGTTGTACTGCATCCCTCAAATCTCGATCAACAGCATTAATAGATGGCCCTTCCGGAGAAGAAGAAGCTCCTGATATATGCTCAGCTTGAGACTCACTTTGTTCAGCTTGTGCCGGTGGTGACTTACTAGTACCTTCTCCGGCCACTAAATCTACTCGCTTCCACTTATTCTTTCTCCTTATAACCGGCATCGTTACTATAATAAATAATAATAAAAAAAACAATTGGATTAAGCGATCGATTATGACTTTATCTCTAATATGGGCTCTATTGCACGATCTAAGAAATGGAGAATGGAAACAATCCCTAAATGTCCAATAGCCTCCTGTTTATAGATGTGGTGCACAACACACCGATAAACGAGATTCTACGTAGACACGGCTTTGTAGACTCACTAGGACGAACTTCTCTGATACCACTCCTGTCACGCCCCAAATCCCATTGGAGCGGACTGGCACCCGTAGCCGAGGAGGCCCGGGAGAACCCGTTCATAACCTATACTTTCACATTTACATTACTTATGAAAATTAGAAATTTGGGCAACACTTCGTTGTAAATAGAAGAAAACAGTACCTGTATCAGCCCAGCAGACACACATATATATATATATAAACAGTAATTGACCGTCAGAGCCATCACATCTATCAACCAAACACTCCTACGGCTGTACAATATGTCTACAAAAGCCTCTACATAGATACACAACTGAGTTAGGGTCGGGACAAACTCCCGCCCACAAAATACTTTTATACAAATACCAAAAGTACATATAGAAACGACTTGGGATGCCCCGAAACAACTGGAGCTCACCACTATCAACAGAATATCCTGGCTCTTACTGCGGAGGTGTACGACCTGAAGTACCTGTTCCTGCAGGCATGAATACAGGTCCCCCGTGAGGGACGTCAATACAGAAATATGTACTGAGTATGTAAGGCAGTGAGTATCAAGATGAGATACAAAAGATCAACAGAACCCAGATACCAGTGAATAAACAATATGAGTAGACCACATTTAAAAGAGCTGATGGGATACCTGCACATTACTTTCATATCATTACTTCCCGTATTCCTTATCAATACATAACATATGTCATACAATGGCCAACTGATTAGTGGTACTAATACAATACATCAGGGACCACCCCTGGAATAGCATATATACATAATCTTTATAATACAATGGCCAACTGATCAGTGGTACTAATACAATACATCATATCAACAATTTAAAATAAAGACATTCCATTTCCTACTTCAATTAATCTTTGAGATTGGTTACTTTGTGGTCACACCTTATGGAACTTGAAACCATGATACCTCAATAGGAAAAACATGTAAATAGGTAATCAATATCATGAAAATGAAGTAGAGAATCATGGATACCTCATTAAACCTTTTCGGAGTCAACAATAGTATATGGACATTTTTTTTGACTAGCCGGACATCTTAAAAGTGAAAACAAGTTCAATTGGTAGTGTCGAAGATCATATGATGTTATTATGTGTCATGTGTTGTAGGACAATGTTGGAATCTTACTTGAGAGTTCCATGGGTCATTATTCATGCCAAATATTAGATAGAGTATGTCTTGCATACCTTGATATAACCACTTCAATACAAGTCCAACTTGACTTCCCGTACTCTTCGAACACTTATCTACAATAAGTCATTTGTGGCAAACTAGTATTAGCAACCAAACCTTACCATTTAGGTATTAACTTCACCAAATAATGTCTAGGAAGTAATCCTTTAACTCATCAATAAGAGTGCTACATACATCCTCTTATACTCTTATTACATTCACATATCATGCATTTTCATGCAATATCCCTCAACATCACTCTTAGCCTTTATTTCCCCTCTTAATCACCATCTAATACCAGCATGATCACTAGGCATACATAACCACTAATATAGTGATATATCACCACAATTCAACCTCCATAATCCAATACAACAACTTCCATAATTTACTACTAACAATTTATACAAAACAAATCATAACTATGTTTCTAGTTATCTTCCAACATCAAGACAATACTCATAATCCCTTATCAATACTTATTCATGTATAAGAATCAAGAATAAACAATGTTCATACCTTAACAATGAACTCTTGTATTTAGAATCCTCCTTACATAACCATGGGGTGCTTCTCGAAGCTTTCGAGATGGTGAACACAACTACGGAACCAATTCGAATTTTCTACGGTTGAATCACAAAATATTTGAAGTTGAAATTAGGCTAGGGTTTCACCTTATCTTAATAATTGGATGATATATGATATATATGAGGCTAAGTGTATGTTTATAAAGACCAATTTTTCGTCCAAGAGGTAATAGAAAATGACCATTTTGCCCTAAAAATTTAAATAAATCCGAATCTGTCCCCAGTGGACAGTTTTGGCAGGATGAAGTAAATCGATCATAACTCATTGCTCCGGTATCGGATTTGGGTCAAAAAAATTGCATTGGAAAGATAATTCAAAGGGATTTCATTTTCATATAAAGTATACCACCCAGTTCTTCCTGTACAAGGAGTTATGGTCGTTTAAATTTGACCGAAAAATCTGTCCCAAAATTCTGTTTTTTTTTTGGTAGGCTGTAGTAAAACGGGTATAGCTGCATACTCAGATATTGGATTTTGATAAAACCAATTTCATCGGAAAGAAGACTCTCGGAGATTTTCGTCTATATATAGCAGCTGACACAGTTCTTTTTGTACTAGGAGTTATGATCGTCTAAAGTTGATCCAAAAAAATTGTCTAGCTGCAGTAATTTTTCTGCAGATTTACTGTTCACAGGCTTCCTGGCCACCGTTTTGAAATTTCGAATGTGCTCGCTTATATGAAATACTCCTCTGTTTTGGGCAAACTTTATATCGTTGGAAATCTTATTCCAATACCTACACATACAACTGTTGACGGGATACTTCCGAACACCATAAACTTAATTTAATCCATACGCAAGCCTTTAGGTCTCCATATAATCGCGATAAGTGTACGAAAAAATTTACGGGGTGTTACACCCTTTGTCTGATCTTGCAAACTAAATACCTAGAAAATATCTAAGTTCTCCAAGATCCTTCATTTTGAAAGCACTCTGTAAAGCATCCTTGGTTTCCTGAATCTGTTTCAAGCTATATCCAGTGATGAGCATATCATCAACATAGATTAGGATTAAGGTAATTCCTTGAGCTGGTTTCTTGACAAATAGCGAGTGATCATACTGACTTTGTACGAATCCAAACTTGATTAGAGCCTCACTTAGCTTAGTATTCCATTGTCTTGGTGATTTTTTTAGACCATACAAGGATTTCATTAACCTACATACCATGTTCTCCCCCTAGCTAATGAATCCTTGTGGTAGCTGCATGTAAATTTCATCATATAAGTCACCTTGTAGGAACGCATTATATACATCCATCTGATGTATGTATCGTCTCCTTGATGCTGCCAAAGATAACAGTGTCCTGACAGTTACCATTTTAACTACTGGTGAAAAGGTCTCTTGAAAATCAATACCTTCCCTCTGATTATAACCCTTAGACACAAGCCTAGCCTTGAATCTTTCCCCTTCACTATTTTATTTATACTTCACTTTGTACACCCATTTGCAACCAATAGTTGTCTTTCCTTCTGGTAAGGGAACAACTTCCCATGTCTGGTTGGATTCTAAGGCACTGATCTCTTCTTTCATGGCTTGAATCCACCTTGCATCTTTAGTTGGTTCATGATAATTATTAGGTTCTGTAACAGAAGAGAAAGAAGCAATATAAGATTGATATGTAGTAGATAAACCATAATAAGAGATTTACTTATCAATACTGTAAAGTGAGTCCTGGTGGATGTTAAGTGATACAAAATCCTCCAACCAAATAGGTGGTTGAGTATGTCTTGTGGATTTTCTGATCTGTTCAACTGCAGGAGGTGGTATCATATCAACAACTTAAGGTTGAACAGGTTATTGTATGGGTTGATGTTCTGGAACAACATGCATAGGCTGTTGTATAGAAATATCTTCAGATACTGCAGTATCATGATAAAAAGGTATAAAGATGTTGTCTGACCAGTCTTCATAGATGATTGTGCCACTTGGAAAAATATGATTGACTTCAATGGTATGAGTGTGAAAAGGAAAGACATCTTCTTTGAATATTACATCCGTATTAACAAAGAAATAATTAGCATTCAAATCATATAAAATATATCCTTTCTGCACCTCTGAATACCCTATGTGCGCTATAATTTTGGATCTAGACAACAGTTTATCTGATTGAGTCATATCTTTAGCAAAACATAAGCACCCTATAGTTCTAAGATGAGTAATAGTAGGTTTGTTGTTAAAGAATACTTCATAAGGGGATTTATAATGTAAAACACTACTAGGTAACCTGTTGATTAGGTAGCCTGCAGCTTGCACATAATGACCCCAGAAATTAATAGGTATATGATCTTGCATTCTAATAGCTCTTGTCACCTCTAGAACATGTCTATGTTTCCTCTCAGCAACTCCATTTTTCTGAGGGGTATAAACACATGTTCTTTGATGAATTATACCTAGGTTATTGAACATATCTTGACATAAAAAGTTAGTAAATTCTGTCCCATTGTCTGATCTCGCTATCTTAATAGTTTTATTGAATTGATTCTTAATATAGATGAAGAATTGTTGTAGTATAACATATACATCACACTTTTGTTTTAAGAGAAATAATCAAGTAAGTCTAGAGAAGTCATCCACAATAGTAAGAAAGTAACTACATGGATCATTTCCAATATAGCCTGTGTTTTAATACTGCTAGTAGAAAGTGGTTGTCTGGCTTGTTTAGCACAAGGACAAACAGCACAATCATGAATAGAAGCATTTATCGGTTGTAAGCTATTAGGAAACAATTTTTGTAATACTACAGAAGAACTATGCCCAAATCTCTAATGCCAAGTGTTATAATCCCCTTTGAGAGCTTCTCTATCTGGTGCGGCACAACTAGGAATCTGATCTTCTTGTTTCTTTTTATTTCCACGCTGATTCATAAGCATATATAGTCCATCATCTATCTTACTAATCTCCTTCACCTTCCCAGTGAAGAGATCCTGAAAAAGGCAAAAGTCAGGATAAAAAGAAATAATACATTGCATTTCTTTTGTTAGTTTTGAAACAGACAGTAAGTTATATTTGAATTGAGGGACATACAAAACATCTGAAATAGTGCTTCTGGTAGTTATTGAGCTATTACCAGTGTGTGTAACTAAAGAAACATCACCATTAGGTAAGTGCACTCTTCTAGGTGCATTTGTTTCTTTGATAGAACTATTATTGAGTAAATCAAGATCAGAAGCCATATGATTTGTGGATCCTGTATCAATGATCTAGTTAGGAGTATTTGGAACTACAAATGCTAGAATTTTGTCCATACCTGCAATACTAGCATTAACTTTTGCATTACTATTATTTGCAAGCACTGAAGAGGTAGATCCAAGACTATTTTGATTCATCATCTGGACTATCTGTTCATAATGAATTTTGGTGAAGGGAATAGAATATCCTCCAAATTGAGTTTGTTAATTGTAATTGACTTGTCCTGAACCCACATTAGAACCCTGAGTCTGAGATTGTGACCTGATGTATTCCAGATCCTGAGTTTGTTCAGGAGGTTGAATGTGTGCAGAGTTGAACCTTTCATGGATGGAATCTGTAATCGCATTGTTTTCAACATGACCATGTGAAGATAGCACTTTCTTCTTATTCTTAAAGTCAGTTGGATATCCAAAAAGTTTGTAGCACACTTCTCTGGTATGACCTTTAGACTTGCAGTAGTCACACATCAAATGAGAGTTCTTTCTATATTTATGATTTCCTCCAGTAAAAAAATTGTTACCATTATGTGTTTGACTATGCACACCACTACTGCCTCCACGATTATAGGTATTACCTCCTCCAAAGTTTCTTGTATGCATGGCAACATCAAAATTCACACGACCAGGGCTTGGTCCTAAAACCCCTGCTGTGGAAGCCATAGTTTTTTGACATTCATCACCAAGAATCATGGCATAGGCCTTGTTTACTACGGGCAAATGACACATCAGAAGGATTTGGCTTCTAGCTTGACCATAGATTTCATTTAGCCCCATCAAGAATTGAAACAGCTTAAGTTTTTGCAAAAGTTCTACAAAATCTTTGGACTTATTACAGTCACACCCTGGTGCAGGAACCAGAGCTTCAAACTCTTCCCATAGGTCCTTTAACTTGGAGAAGTACAGAGAAACAAACAAGGTGCCTTGCATCAATGTAGCAATTTCCTTGTGCACATTATATATTCCTGAACCATCTACTTTATTAAATCTTTCAAGAAAATCTTGCCAAATGGCTTGTTCACTAGATGCATACATAATACCACCAAGAAGGTGTTTAGAAACGGAGTTCATGATCCAAGAAAGAACAATAGCATTTACCCTCTCCCAGTGATTCCACATAATTTCAGGGAACTTTTCTTTAGCACAAGTACTATCAACCAATCCTAATTTATTTCTTCCTAAGAGGGAAATACACATAGACCTAGCCCAAATTGAGTAATTCTCTTTGCCAGTGAGTTGAAAAGAGATGATCTGAGCACCACTAACATCAAAAGAATGCAAAAATAAGGGATGGTTATAGTCTATACCAGGAATCTGTGATGAACCTGGAACTGCAGGAAAGGTTTGTGACCCATCAACATTCACATATGGTGAAACCTGAGTGGGTATAGCATCAGTTGAATTCTCCATCCTCCTCTCGACTTGAATTTTTGTGACAGATTTAGCGGAAGTAAGAATAGGAAGCTTGAAAACCAAAAATTATCTTGATATTGAATTCCAGAAGAAATTCAAGAGTATAGCAAGAGATTATGAGAAGTGATAGAAATAACGACTAAGAAGAGATCGATGACTCTAATACCATATTGTAAATCAGAGTAACAGCAGAGAGATATCAATGTAACAGTGAAGAAATGAAGAGCATTGAAAAAGAAGGAAGATGAAGAAGAGTAAGAAGGCCTTGACTAGTGTAATATTAGATGATTCTCATTGATCAAAAAACTGACTAGTAGTACACTAAGTAGGTGAATATATAGTGGTGCATATTAGCTGATGATCAACCAGTAGGTTTTTAACTAACTCAACTAACTTGATTAATACAACTAACTTCCTGATAAACTAGTAACTAACTGTGTGAGCTGGCCATTAAGTGATATTAGTGATGTGATTGTATTAATATTAACAGGTTGTGAACACATCATCGATTTCTAGACCCTGTTTGCGGAATTATACTGAATATATTGTTAGTGTGTGTGTAAGTTACTCGAACACTACAATTATTAGTTTGAGGTTTACATAGTTGTAACTTGCGAAAAATTGGCAAGACTACCCACTTCCAAAACTATTTTGCCATTTACCCACTACAATTATTTTTGATTTAATTTTTAGGGTTAGGGTATAAAAAGTTGGAAAAACTAAAAAAAGTGGGGCCCACAAGTGGGCCAAGGGACCATTTAATCATTTTTATAACTTTGGAAATTTAATATAATACATACACTACACTCTCCACTTATT
Source organism: Capsicum pubescens (assembly GCA_030864215.1). Classification (NCBI taxonomy): domain Eukaryota; kingdom Viridiplantae; phylum Streptophyta; class Magnoliopsida; order Solanales; family Solanaceae; genus Capsicum; species Capsicum pubescens. The sequence goes on from CM061549.1 coordinate 296,110,621, forward strand.
CCAATATAAAAAAAAAACCTCTCTCTCTTTCCTCTTTAATTCTCTCAACTCCCGCTTAAGAAACCGTCATCCCAAAATTGTCATTTTCATTTCTTCTTCTTCTCCAGCTGCTAAGGGGTCGTTATTGGTTCGTAAGGTTAGTTAAAATAAAGTTTTGATTAGTTCTAGATCCATTTAAACAAGTTTCTTTGCTAATCGATTCGTAGTGATGTAGGAAATTGAATTTTTTTTCCGAATTTGGTTGATTAAGGAGTTTTGGTTTAGTTCCGAATTTTTTTGCAAAGAAGTGTTGAATTGGTGGGATAGTCATTATTTTGGCATTTTGATTCGAACAGTGACCTACTTCTGTCCGTAGACCCGTGGTCTATGAAATCGATCCATGGTCTATGAAATCAAAATGCACTAGATTGAAATCAATTTTTAGACGTATGAAATTCTTTTAAAATATGGTTGCTGAAATAGTGGAAATTGAAAGATTACTAGCTAATTAGTTTGATTAGGTGCACTAGTTTGATTTTTGGAAATTATTGTATTTTGATACTGCATGTTGGATTTTGGTTCAGTTATTGATGTGTGTAGTGAACTGTTTGATGGTGGAAGAGTTATTTTGGCATTTTGATTCGAATAGTGACCTGTTTATGTCCGTAGACCCGTGGTCTAAGAAATGAAAATGTCCTAGATTTAAATCAATTTTTAGATGTATGAAATTCATTTAAAATTGAGTTATTTCTGTTAATAGGCTTATGGTCAATGAACTGAAAATGGGAGATTTGTTCTGCAGGTGTAGATTGTGTTGAAAATAAGTAAAAATCACATTCTTTCTAAATACAAAGCCAGTACCGCTTATGATTCTGCCGGTATTAGTAGAAAAAGAAAAGCTGAGGCAGTTGAAAATGTCTCAAAAAGGAAGAAAATTAAAGAGTCGATGTCCGAATCAGATTCGGAGTTTAAGGAGATAAGCGACTACGTTGATTCCGATGAAGATGTTGCCAAGAAAAATGCTAATGATCAGTGAAGAGAGCGAAGACAGTGGAAAAAAAGTGCTGATGGGGATAATGATCCCTTATCTGTGCCATCTCTTTCAAGGTTCATTTCCGTGGAGCGATATGACCTTCGAATGATAATGGACGAGGTCGGATATTTTTCGGCAAATATATCGGTCAGATCAAGAATGGCTGCTTATCGTGAATTCCATCAAGTTCTTGTCAATCAAGAGTTGAAGAAAAGATTCAAGCCGTCCTATTTTGGACACCTGAGAAACTTACTAGAACATCTCAAGTTCAATGGGCAGTTGGTCCATTATTTGCTGTTGCGACCCATCAAGAACGATAAGAAATGTCACGAGATGTGGTTCAGCATTAACAACAAGCCTGCCTATTTTGGCTTGAAAGAGTTTTGTTTGATCATGGGATGAACTGCTCATCATACCCCAGTGAATAAAAAATGAAGAAGGTGTTAGCAAAGGGGGAGAATTTTTGCTTTAAGGTGACGAAAAATAAAAATATTACGGTAGACAACTTGCTAAACCTAATCAGAGGGAATAAGCTGAACAAGGACCAAGAGTTTAAGTGTTGTTTACTGTGGTTCTTGCACACCATGTTTCTTGCAAAAAATTAGACGAAGGTTGTCGACACAAAACTGATTCAAATGGTCGATTCTTTGAGTTTCTTCGAGAATTATCCATGGGGAAAAAATACATTTCAACTGACCCTAGACTATCTAAAGAAGAAAAGTGACCTGAATAAGCAGAGGGAAGTATTTGATGAGAAGAAGAAGGCATCCTATACTCTATTCGGATTTTCCTGGGCATTCATGGTATCTACCATAAACCATTTAGTGAGTTTATCATAGATTTTTTGTTTATTTATACTCTGTCATAGACTCTGAGTTCTTTTTTCACTGATGTACTGCTTATAGGTTTGGATCTACGAGGCCTTTCCCCATCTTAGAAAATTTACTGGAAAATCAATGGATGAGCCCTTTCCCATCCCCCGCATCCTCAGATGGCATACTACAAAAAGTGACCAGATAATCGAAGGCGACCCATTGAAGTACAAAGTAAAAGTTATCGAGGTATGAACTTATTTTTTACTATGAAATAATAATACTACTGTTGTATTGAATGTTATGTAATTATTAATCGATATTTTGTAGAACGTGCACCCGTATATCATCCCTACTCTTCGTGAGATAAAGATGGATTACATGATTTCCTTTGAGCCATATACGGACGAGGTAAAGAATAACATCCTCGATGGATTAAAGAAAGAGTTAGAATGGGTGACTGTACTTATTTCAAATGAGGACAGTGATGATGACTGAGATTTGGGTGGTAACCCCATTGAAGTACGCGTTGGTGATGATGATACTCCGAGAACCTCCAAAGATGCAAAGGGCACCTCATCCCCCGGGGATCTTCATAAGCATGTTTCTGCGCTCAAGGAAGCGGTGTTGAATATTGTTGCCTATATTAGAGAGAAAAGACTGAAGAAAAAGGAACAAGATGAGCGACAACATGAGCGAGGTAACTTCATTCAATAATTGATGTTGTTAATGATTTTTTCAGCTTTAAATATCAGTAACACTTTGTAATATGATGATACAGTGCATGTGGACCTTCGTGAATCGGAGAGGAATGAAGAAGGAGAAAAATGGAGCAAAATGGATGAGTTAGCCTCTATTGTGGCGGGAGAGGAAAAAGAAGAAGAAAAGAAGGATGAAGAAGAAGAAATGGAAGAAGATATGTGCCAAGAAGAAAGTTCACAAGAAGAAGCTGCAGATGTTGAGAAAAAAAGAGAAAAAGGTAAAGAAGCACCAGCCGAAGAAGCACCAGCTACTGCAGCTGATGAAATAGATGGTGTAGAAGGCGAGCATGAAGAAGCAGTTGTAGCTACTGAGAAAAAAAGAGCTGAAGCTGACCAAAAAGATATGGTCATGGATATCGTAGGTGAAATGAATATTAACATTTGTGTTGATGAGGAAGATAGGGAAAAAGACGTTTGAATGCTAATATTGTTAATGTGTTGTTGAATGATCAGTAGTTAGGATCGGACAAATATTTTTTTTATTTAAAAGTATTAAAGTTTATGGATCTGTTGGTAGGATATTAGAAACATTCTTTTATTTTATGGTAGTTGTTATGATTCTGCACTGAATTTGTCTATGTCAAACTGATTAGTGGCATGTCCATTTGAATATGCAGGGTGTTGTCATAGGTGGTACAATATATGGTTAATGCCATAGAATGCATACTTAATCTTTCGTATACTGTATGCGTAGTCTATCATTACCATGCTGGTCAGTTTTAAGCCGACGTGTTGTTTGATCGACCATTATTCTACCAAAAATAGTATTAATATTATAGAAAAATAGAAATATTATTATTTATTCAATATCACTACATCCATGTTACACCTTTCCAAAGAACGAATACTAGCATTGTAACACAACATTATTTTTAGGCCATTCTCCCTTTCTTCGGTCAAAATTAATTTTTATTTTAGTTGATCCCTCTCTATTTTGGTGTCATGTAGCAACACATTAAAGTGATCCCTCTGTTCTTCGGCTTCTTTGAACAAAGTCATAAGAAAATCTTTATTTTCTTCGCATTGTTGGAGCCTCTGTAGTAGTTTAAATTTTACCAAGCCTTCAAAATTTGATGTGTCGGGTCCCCGACTCAACGTTGATGGACTTGTTGGAGGTGATAGCTCATCAAGCCATTTAAAAAATGAGCATTCATCATTTTCCTAGAAAAAAATAATAATTACATAACGACTAACTTAAATTCATAAAAAAGACACACAGAGCTCACCTTCGCAATTGTACAATTATAAAATTTGCAACCTGGATTTGAGTCCGTGCGTGACGTCCTCAGAATAGCCGCATTCCCACAATGAAAAATTAGAGTATTTTTATAATTGGATGTTTGAGAGGCTTGAGACATTGTAGAATTTTTAAAAACAAAACAAAGCGAATGAAATAAAATAATGAGGGATGATCGACCTTATATATAAAGTAAAAATGAAGTGTTGACACTGATGGATTATAAAAGTAGCCATTTATTATCGTTGGAGCAGTAATTTTTTTTTAAACTGGTGGTGACACTTAATAGACCGTCATAGATAATGACCTATGTTAGCCATCGATTTGTCTAGTCTACCGTAGACTTACACCTTCAGTAGTGTATCGATTGATCTTCTTATTATGAGTAGAATATGGTGATTTATGTACTCATATATAGACCATTACTTGGATGGTGGAAGAAAATAATTAAATTAAAAATAATTTATATAGATAATCATATGTTTTGGGGCTGATGAAAGAAAATAATTAAATTAAAAGTGATTTAAATAGATAATCTTAAAATGTTGGTGACATTTATAGACTCCCATACTTGTTGACCCATGTCAAAATCATGCAAAAAATATACTTATGCTTTGAGGATCCATCGATTAGACTGGTCTACCGTAGACTTACACCTTTAGATGTGCATCGATTGATATCATGAGTATGCGTAGACCACGTTGATCGATGTACACTGCCATAGACCGTCACTTGGATGTAGTTAAAAAAATGAATTAATAAATTAAAAATAAATGTAGTGTTGATTTCTACACACGTGAGTAAGTGTAAACAAGACACACAATCATATTAGAGCTTGTACAAAGTGAATTAAGGAGTGTGTGGATGGGTAGTTGTTGAATGTTCAATATGCTAAGAGTAATGTTTGTCAAAGCACAAGTATGTATTAAGGATATATATTGTATTTGATGACTACACATTCCACATACTCCTTCCACCACCACCCCTAAATCAAAATAGTTTATGGAATGGATAGTGGTTGAACAATCATCATCCTTAATACATATATATCCTTAATACATACTTGTTCTTTAACAAACATTACTCTTAGTATATTGAACATTCAACCACTACCCATCCACAGACTCCTTAATTCACTTTGTACAAGCTCTAATATGATTGTGTGTCTTGTTTACACTTACTCACATGTGTAGAAATCAACACTACATTTATTTTTAATTTATTTATTCATTTTTAACTACATCCAAGTGACGGTCTATGACAATGTACATCGATCAACGTGGTCTACGCATACTTATAATATTAATCGATGCACATCTAAAGTTGTAAGTCTACGGTAGACCAGTCTAATCGATGGATGACTTAAGCCACGATCTACTACGGTCTATTAAGTTTCACCACCAGTCTATAGACCAGACTAATCGATGGACCCTCAAGATTATCTATTTAAAACATTTTTATTTTAATTATTTTGTTCCACCAGCCCCCAAATATGTTATTATTTGTTTAAATTATTTTTAATTTAATTATTTTGTCCCACCAGCCCCAAAATATGTTATTGTCTGTTTAAATCATTTTTATTTTAATTATTTTGTTCCACCAATCTCAAAATATGTTATTGTTTATTTAAATTATTTTTAATTTAATTAATTTGTCCCACCAGCCCCAAAATATGTTATTGTCTGTTTTAATATAACCGGTGACACATCGACTCACATGCTCTACAATCGACTACCACAAAAGGTCGATAAAAGACAGAGTATATGATTCATGATAGACTATATAGCACTTTTTATAGAAACTTGAAATTAATCAAGTCAAACTACAGTACTGTGAATTGAACGAGGCATACATATTTAAAAATTGTGTCTGTACATAAGAATAACCGCCTCAAGAAAAAAAAAGGATCATAAAAAAAATGGTAAACATAATGTTCAAACAGAAACTTGTTCATTAAACTGAATTGAAACTTACATTAAATTTGTTCATTGCATTACTTAATAAAATTTACAGCAAAAGAGGGAAAATGGAAGAAGCATTCTTCTAACAAAGTCCTACTGAGAAAACTTCTTCAATAATGAACAAAAAGAAAAATTAACAATATAAACAAAATAAAAAAGTAATCCAAATTATGGGAATGATGGGGGGTGATGTAGTCGTTGCCGTCCATTTCAAGACGCTCCAAAATTGCTCAGAGGAAACGAGCAATGCGTCGGAGCTCATGCTCCAAGTAACGAAGGTCTTCTCACAGGCTATAGAATAGTCTGTCAAAATCATTTTGAAGTAGAAAAAAATTATAGTGACGAGGGGGAACTCGTCTGATTGGGCAAAGGGGGATTCTGCGACCAGGCATGATTTCTGAGGTTTTGGGGAAGAAGAAGAGGGTTTCTGACGTTTTGGATTTAGGGACAAGTGAAGGGTTATGTAGAAATAGGGACTGTGCTTATAGACCTATAGATGGCGTCCTTTCATATATCCAACCAATGGTCAGTCGACGCATATGGAAATAGAAAACGCTTGGTTTGCGTATACCAGCGGTTTTTCTTGAGAATAGACGTGTTTGTAGCTTTTAATTAATTGGAAATAGAAAATAATGATTCAATGTATCTATTAGAGAGATATGGCGGTATAAATACCTACATAGCGTGTTTGATGATTAATCATATAACCAATATATATTATTTAATAGACCGTGTTAAAGATATACCATAGAATGCATGTAGTCTATCGTAGACAAAGTCTTAAGTCGATATCAACTGAACGTTAAATTATACTGAAATGCACATTTATACCCAAAAAAAACATCTTTACAACTGAAGCAAAATAAAGCTATCTATGATTTATTGTCCATGCTACACGTGGTTCTTTTGTGCCCAGATTTCTTGGATATTGAACACCTATTCCTCCTTTTGGACTTGAACATCTCACCGACGCCCTTAGTGCGTTTGACTTTCTTCCTTTCGAGTTTGGGATCATAGGGGGTGGAGAAATTTTAGTGTCTACCAATTCTTGTGGATGGAGTACTCGTAGATGGAGTTTCCAGAACCTACGCCATCGCCATACTTTGCTCGCAAAGCTTCCATCGCATGTTCGCAAGACATTTTCACCAAGTCAAATTTCCGACAAGAACAACTCCTCTCCAAGAGATTGACCTTGGAAGTAACACCATTTTTGAAAACCATATACTGGTCGAGAACCCCGTTTGTATTAGTCACATACAAGGAATCGCTCGCACTCTTGTTATCCCATAGGATCTTTTCCGCACACAGCACAAATATGTTCTTTTTATCATCCACATAGGCAAACCGCTCTCTAAATTTTTCACCAAATTTTTTAGCAATTGAATTGAATATGTACAACACGGAGTACTCTCGTTCATCAATCAAAACCGAGTTGAGCGACTCAGCGATGTTCGTGGTCATCACATCGCACCTATTATCCGAAAAGTGTGCTCTACTCTATTTTTCAAAACCAAGAACCTTTTCAAGGACATATGCTTCCTCGGGGCAACTATACTTCAATTCCTCAAAATTCTCTCTAAACTCATCAAAGGAATACGCCTTTGCCGCGGCGTAGAATAGATAAAGATATTCTCCTTAGTGGTGATTTATACGGAGATTTTCAGCGAGGTGCCTAATGCAAAGTCCGTGATGTGCACGACTTTATACACAGGACAAGGCATTGGCGATGCTAATGTTCTTGTCGGAGATGACACATAGATCTGGTTCATCTTTTACGATAGACTTCAACTTCTGGAAGAAGAAGGTCCAAGAAGCATCATTCTCTTTATCGACGACACAAAAGGCAATTGGAAAGATGTGATTTTTGGTTTCCTGTGAAAGTGCACTCATCAACACGCCCCCGTACTTCCCATAAAAATGTGTGCCATCGACGACAATTACCTTTCTCATGTGGGCATATACCCGTATGCAAACTCCGAATGCTAAGAAGTAGTAAACGAACGACCCATCAATCTGGTTTACCATGATCGAGTAGGAAGACCCTGGATTCAACAACTCCACCATGTGTAAAACACCCGAAAAGCAAGCATATCCGTGCTCCGGTGTCCCGTGAATGATGTTCTTCATAATTACACTTCCTTTCCAATACATCTAGCAGCTTGCGCAGTAGTGCAACTCCTTGAACACAATCCTTTGAATTTCACTTATGCTTGGACCCTTACCATCCCAAAAATGATTTACGCATAGTGAAGCAATCAATTCGGATGACATTTTCTTGTTCTTGCAGGTGGCATGTTCAACACCACACGTGTGCACCCCAACATACTTGTATATGTAAAATCTATTCGAGGTTTCGTACTTCCTTTCCCGCAATAACCATCCACAACCAGGAGATATGCATTTTGCCTTCAATAATTTAGTGCAACTCTTCTCCATATGATAATCAAAATACTGCCTCACCGCTGCTTCATTTAGTAGAATTTTGAGTTGTTTCTTGTTGACAAATGTTTGATCACGATAGAAATTGGTTCCGTCAGAGAAGGAATATACTGGTTGGGATCCCGTTCCATAGTCTTCTTCCGTATCTTGCGAATCTGATGAAACATCTTCCATATGCACACAGTTATCTTCCATATTCATGGGATGATCGCCATCACTCTCGTAATAATTTAAATCAACATAGACTGTCGGGCACCAAGGTGGGGATGGTTTAACGCCCCGTAAAAATTTGTGCAATACATTGTCTCTTAGTAGCATGGGCATGGAATGAGAAACTTGAAAATAATTCTAAGTTTCAAAAGACTTGGACTCATTTTCTTAGCTCGTAATCTTTGGGGATTTTATTTTCGACATTCCAGACCTCCATTTTTAGATTTTCTTATTGCGTTGCGATGGGACGAGGTCGTAGGATGTCCCGAGTGTGTTTCGGGATTTTTAGACGAGCTTAAGGAAATGTTTGGGTGTCAATTCCCGTAGCATCGGGCGATTAGCCCGTGCCACCCCCTAGATCGCCTGGCCTGGGAAGGAACCCGTGATAGGGCAGGCGACGCCTGGCCTAGGGTGGTGGTCTAGGGCACGCGACACCTGGTGGATCTCCCCAGGACAATCTCTTCAGTTTTCTCGAATTATTAAGGGCATTTTGGGTATTTTTTATCCCCCTATCATCAACAACACGGGATTTAATCCCTAGAAAGCCAAAATAGAGTCTCATTCATCAAAATTGGTGAAGAACTTGTATAAGGGTTTCAAAATAAAAACCCACATAGCTCAAGATTCAATCTTGAGTTTTCAAAACAAATTGAAGAATCGAAATCCCCGCAACGTAGGGTTCAAGAAGCACCCACTAATTTCGTAAATAGAGGTATGTGGGGTTGCCCTAAATTTCATGGGCATGTTTCAAAAAGGAATTTACGCAAGACTTTAAATTTATACAAGTATATATATATTTTTACAAATGGGGGTTTTCAATTGATACAAATAACATGTTTGGTCTATGATTTTGAAAGAAATATTGAGATATCATGGGGTTGTTTGTTTGAATGTATTTAAATGGTTGAATTGTGAACATGTGACCTGAAATTTCAAAAGGGTGCAATGTACATGAGTTGTGAATTTTCTAAATTCTCCATGATAATGTTTATACCCCATATTATACTTGTGTTAAACCATTGAGAGCATGAGTTTTGAAATTGATATGACATTCCTCATAAATGATTAAACTTCTTAAATGATTGCATGTTTAGAACCATGGTGTATGTGTTTAATGGTGTGAAATTCATATATATGTGCATGTTGTAAATTGTATGAGAAGTTGGAAAGTTGATGTGATATTGATGACTTGCAAGTCGGGTATGACGATACCTTGTAGAGTATGACATGTGATTGATTAAAATGAGTTTAATGCATTGATTTTCTGAGATAGGTGGTTACCCGAAGAAAGCATGAGTCAAATAACTCTACATTGGAAACCGTGTTTGCCGACTCGGGAACTTCGTACCCTGCTATGTGATCTTGTGTACCTGATATTATGTCATCCCAAATTGGGACTATGGTTAGGAGCCCTGGTTTGTGATCTTGTGCACTACCATAATTGATTTGGTCGAGACACCCAGCTGTGTGATCTTGTGTGTCTTTCCCTCAACTGAGATTTGACGGATGATGAAAATGTGAAATTTTAGGGTGTACCACCTAGCTCAGATGTTTTGCATTATTGTTGAAAAATCATTATACTATGCCCATGTATTTTTGAAATCATTTTGCAGTAATGTGCTTTACAACAACTCTCATTTATTTTTTATAAAAATCTCTACTTTTTTGTGGATTACTCTGTGTACCAGTACTTTATATTGAACCCCTTCCCTCCCAGGTTCAGAGGCATAGTCTAGGGATCCAGAAAATCAGTAGATTATTCAGACAGATTTGCAGAGACAAGTGGTGAGCCTTCTATATTCCGAAAGGCCTGATGTCTGGCAGTTTATTTATCATTTAATAGTTTTGGGTCTACTGGAGGCCTTGTCCCAGTTTTTCAGACAGTTGTTTGTTTTAGTCATGTAGTAGAGATTTCACAGACGGTTTTCAGATGTCGATAGATGTTGTGGGACATTATTTCCCATTATTGATTCCATTAGACTCATGATCATGTTTCCATAGTATTGTGTATCTTCCGTATTTCTTTTATCATATGAATTATATGCATGATTACCAGATAGATAGGGGTGTTTTGGGCCTCCATGGTTTGGAATGCTAGTCATGGCCTAGGTCCCGGTTCGGGTTATGAAAAACTTGGTATCAGAGCACGGTTTATGGTCCCAGGGTGTCTGCAAAATCGCGTCAGGAAGAGTCTTGTTTATGGGTGTGTAGCGCGCCACACTTATAAGCAAGAGGCTACTAGGAATTAAGGAAATGTATCCATTATTTGTGATTTAGTTCTTGCTTCAGAGTCAAGTCTGTTCCTAATCTGTGATCTTTTGTCTTACAGAAATAACATTCATGCCTCTTCGTAGCAATACAAATCAGAGTGCTCAGAATGATAAAGCCTTTCCCTCTCATGGGATGAGGAAATGTAATAGATCTCCCATTCCAGACCCTGTCCCTACTCCGGGAGTCCCTCCCGTCCCAACCAGTCCACCCCAGGATCCACAGACCAATGTGAATTGTCCCTCGACTTCGCAGGGGAATATATCAAATGCAGAGTTTAGGCAATCTATTCACATTCTAGCACAGTTGGTGGCTGCGCATACCCAATGGTCAGAAGATACTGGATCTTCATCTATTACTTCTAAAGCTACACGGGTGAGCCAATTCGTGAGGATGAATCCTCACAAATTAACAGGTACTAAAGTAGAAGAGGATCCGTAGGAATTTGTAGATGAAATGGAAAAGATCTTCAAAGTGATGCATGTAGATGAAGTAGAAAGGGTATAATTGGAAGCGTACCAGCGGAATGATATGGAGAGTTAGTGGTACAACAATTGGGAAGATGCGAAGGGCGACAATACTGAGCCCTCGGTATGGAATGAGTTTGTAGATGCTTTCCTTGACCATTTATTTCCTTTAGAGTTGCGGGAGGCAAAGGCTGAGGAGTTTATGAACCTTAAGCAGGTTAAGATGAGTGTTCAGCAATATACTCTAAAGTTTAATCAGTTGGCCTGTTATGCTCCTGAGATGACGAGTAGTATGAGGACCCGAATGAGGAAGTTTGCATTTGGCCTTTCAGATGATCTGGTGCTCGAGTGTTAGGGAGCTATGCTGAACAAGGAGTTGGAATTTGCTAGGCTGACAGTTCATATGAAACAGGTAGAGGAGAAGAAGAAGAATATTTCTGAATCTAGGAAGAAAGAAAGACAGGCAAAAAGAGCAAGATCTGCCAACCAGGGTCATAGTCAGCCTCAAGTGGTAAGTTGGGAAATAAATAGCAGAAAAAAGAAGAATTAGGGTAATGCACAGTATGCTTCTAGTTCCCCAGCACCCAGACCACCAGAAGACAGACGATCTCAGAGTTTCCAGACTCATCATGGATCCAGATCCCGAGTTACTCAGTCGCAGGACAGTGTGGCCCATCATCGTCATACATATCCGCGGTGTGAGACTTGCGGAAAGAATCATCTAGGGAGATGCTATTAAAAGGGGAGAAATTTTTATTCTTATGGCAAGGTGGGTCACCTTCAGAGAGATTACCCTTCTGCTAGAGGAAATATGGGGGGGAGGGGGGGAGGGGGAGGGGATAAGCCCCAAGCTGTCTCCACAGCTCCTCCTCTTAAGGGTGCCCCTTCAGCTGCCGGGAGCAGTCGTTACCGGTTATATACTTTGACTAACCTCCAGGAGGCGAAAGCTTTACCTGATGTTATCACCGGTATGTTATGAATCTTTTCCTATAATGTTTATGTATTGCTTGATCCCGAATCTACATTATACTATATGACCCCTTATGTGGGTGTTGGTTTTGGGTTTGTGCCCGAAGTTATTGTAGAAACCTACACTTTTTCCACCCCAGTAGGTGATTCTGTTATTGCTAGAAGGGTGTATAAAAATTGTGTTATGTCTATTCTTAGCCGGGATACTGTGGCAGACCTTATAGAACTTGATATGGTAGACTTTGATGCTATCCTCAGGATAGACTGGATCTATTCGTGTTATGCCACACTTGATTGCAGAACCCGGAAGGTTTCTTTTTCCTTCCCGAATGAGTCATCAATTGAGTGGGCAGGGAATTCTGTGGCACCTAGAGGTCACTTTATATCTTATCTTAGAGCCCGAAAGCTCATCTCTAGAGTATGTATGTACCATCTAATTCGAGTAAAAGATTCCAGGGTTGAAAGTCTTCCTCTTCAGTCGGTCCCTGTAGTGAATGAGTTTCCAGAAGTCTTTCTTGAAGATCTCCCAGGGATACCAGCTGATGGGGAGATAGATTTTGGCATTGATGTGTTGCCAGACACTTGTCCTATTGCCATTCTGCCATATAGAATGGCTCTCGCAGAACTGAAAGAGTTAAAACAATAGCTCGCAGACCACCTAGACAAAGGCTTTATTCGTCCTAGTGTTTCCCCATGGGGTGTACCCATTCTTTACGTGCGAAAGAAGGATGTGTCCCTTCGTATGTGCATAGACTACCACCAGTTGAATAAGGTCACTATTAAAAACAAATATCCTCTTCCTAGGATCGATGATCTTTTTGACCATCTTTAAGGTACTAAGTGTTTTTCAAAAATAGACCTTCGTTCGGGCTATCATCAATTGAAGGTTAGGGAGTCATACATTCCTAAAACAGCCTTCCGAACCCGATATGGTCACTATGAGTTCTTAGTCATGTCCTTCGGGTTGACTAACGCCCCTGCAACTTTCATGGATCTTATGAATAGGGTGTTCCGTCAGTTTCTAGATTCGTTCGTCATAGTGTTCATTGACGATAGTTTGATCTATTTCAAAAGTAAGGAAGACCATGCCAATCACCACCAAATTATCCTTCAGACCCTTAAGGATCATCAGTTATATGCTAATCTCTCTAAATTTGAATTCTGGCTGAATGCTATTGCCTTCTTGGGGCATATTGTATCTAGTGACGGGATTAGAGTGGATCCCCAAAAGATTGAGGCAGTGAGAAAATGGCCGAAACCCATGACTCCAACCGATATTCAGAGTTTCTTGGGTCTGGTGGGTTATTACAGAAGGTTCATAGAGAGTTTTCTTCCATAGATTTTCCGCTCACTAAATTGACTTCGAAAAAGGTGAAGATTATGTGGTCTGATTTGTGAGAAAATAGTTTTGAGAAGTTGAAAGATAAGCTGACTACTGCCCCTGTTTTGACTCTTCCCGAGGGTGTAGATGGTTTTGTGGTATACTGTGATGCATCCCGTGTGGGACTTATTTGTGTACTGATGCAACATGGTAAGGTGATACCTTATGCATCTAGGCAGTTAAAGGTACATGAGCTAAATTACCCCACTCATGACTTGGAGTTAGCAGTCGTGGTGTTTGCACTTAGAATCTGGAGGGATTATCTTTATGGAGTGCATGTTGATATTTATACTGACCACAAAAGTTTGCAGTATGTTTTCTGGCAGAATGAATTGAACCTCAGGCAGAGGCGTTGGATGGAGATTTTGAAAGTCTATGATATGAGCCTGCATTACCATCCGAGAAAGGAAAATATTGTAGCCGACGCTCTCAGTAGGTTATCTATTGGCAGTTTTTTTCATTTTGAAGAGGGGAAGAGAGATATGGTGAAGGATATTCATCGCCTTGAAAATATTGGAGTGCGACTCTTTGATTTCGAAGATGGAAGGGTGATTGTTCCTGATATAGCTAAGTCATCCTTTTGTGCTGAAGTTAAAGAGAAGTAGATTGAAGATCCTATCTTGATGCAAGTCAAGAAAGATATGGGTCAACAAAAGGTAATGTCGTTTGAAATTGGTGGTGATGGTATTTTGAGATATCAGGGTAGGATGTGCGTTCTGAATGTTGATGGACTGAATATGGAGTTGAATATGAGTTAGAGTTTCCTGCAAATTTGGGTTCTGTTCACCTGGTATTCCACATATCAATGTTGAAAAAGTGCATAGGAGACCATTCATTAGTATTGCCTGTTGAAGAAATCAAGGTGTCAGACTCCTTGTCTTATGAAGAAGAGGCTGTAGCAATCTTAGATCGTCAAGTGAGAAAATTGAGGAGCAAGGATAAAGCCTCAGTTAATGTGTTGTGGAGGAATCATAAAGTTGAAGAAGCTACTTAAGAATCCAAAGATGTCGTGCGAGTCAGATACCCAAACATATTTGTACCGGTAAATGATGAGATGGAAGGTACAATTCTTGTTTTATTTCTTCTTTTCTATGTCCGAGTATACTTGAAATCGTGCGTGATTGTATTTCGTATCATCATTCGGGGATGAATGATCCCAAGGGGGGATAATGTAACGCCCCGTAAAAATTTGTGCAATACATTGTCTCTTATTAGCAAGGGCATGTAATGAGAAACTTGAAAATAATTCTAAGTGTCAAAAGACTTGGACTCATTTTCTTAGCTTGTAATCTTTGGGGATTTTATTTTCGACCTTCCTGATCTCCATTTTTAGTTTCTTATTGCGTTGGGATGGGGCAAGGTCGTAGGACGTCCCGGGTGAGTTTCGGGATTTTTAGACGAGCTTAAGGGAACGTTTGGGTGTTAATTCGATAGCATCGGAAGATTAGCCCGCGCTGCCCGCTGGATCGCCTGGCCTGGGAAGGAACCCGTGATAGGGCAGGCGATGCCTGGCCTAGGGTGGTGGTCTAGGGCACGCGACGCCTGGTGGATCTCCCCAGGACAATCTCTTCAGTTTTCTCGAATTATTAAGGGCATTTTGGGTATTTTTTATCCCCCTATCATCAACAACACGGGATTGAATCCCTAGAAAGCCAAAATAGAGTCTCATTCATCAAAATTGGTGAAGAACTTGTATAAGGGTTTCAAAATAAAAACCCACATAGCTCAAGATTCAATCTTGAGTTTTCAAAACAAATTGAAGAATCGAAATCCCCGCAACGTAGGCTTCAAGAAGCACCCACTAATTTCGTAAATAGAGGTCCGTGGGTTGTGCTAAATTTTATGGGCGTGTTTTCAAAAAGGAATTTACGCAAGACTTTAAATTTATACAAGTATATATATGTTTTTACAAATGGGGGTTTTCAATTGATACAAATAACATGTTTTGATATATGATTTTGAAAGAAATATTGAGATATCATGGGGGTTTTTGTTTGAATGTATATAAATGGTTGAATTGTGAACATGTGACCTTAAATTTCAAAAGGGTGCGATGTACATGAGTTGTGAATTTTCTAAATTCCCCATGATATTGTTTATACCCCATATTATACTTATGTTAAACCATTGAGAGCATGAGTTTTGCAATTGATATGACATTACTCATAAATGATTAAACTTCTTGAATGATTGTATGTTGAGAACCACGGTGTATGTGTTTAATGGTGTGAAAGTCATAAATATGTGCATGTTGTAAATGGTATGAGAAGTTGGAAAGTTAATGTGATATTGATGACTTGCAAGTCGGGTATGACGATACCCTGCAAAGCATGACATGTGATTGATTAAAATGAGTTTAATTCATTAATTTTGTGAGATAGGTGGTTACCCGAAGAAAGCACGAGTCAAATGACTCTACGCTGGAAACCATGTTTGCCGACTCGGGAACTTGGTACCCTGCTGTGTGATCTTATGTACCTGATCTTATGTCATCCCAAATTGGGACTATGGTTAGGAAACCTGCTTTGTGATCTTGTGAACTACCATAATTGATTGGGTCGAGACACCCTACTGTGTGATCTTATGTGTCTTTCCGTCACTTATACTCTAATCTCGGCGACAACCAAGATTTAACAGTTGGTGAAAATGTGAAATTGTAGGGTGTACCACCTAGCTCAGATGTGTTGCATTGTTGTTGGAAAATCATTATACTATGCCCATGTATTTTCAAAATAATTTTTCAGTAATGTGCTTTACAACAACTCTCATTTATTTTATATAAAAATCTATACTTTGTTGTGAATTACTCTACGTACCAGTACTTTGTATTGACCCCCTTCCCTCCCAGGTTCGGAGGCACAGTCTAGGGATCCAAAAAATTAGTAGATTATTCAGACAGATTTGCAAAGACAAGTTGTGAGCCTTCTATATTCCGTAAGGCCTGATATCTTGTAGTTTATTTATCATTTAATAGTTTTGGGTCTACTGGGGCCTTGTCCCAGTTTTTCAGACAGTTGTTTATTTTAGTCATGTTGTAGAGATTTCGCATACGGTTTTCAGATGTCGATAGATGTTGTGGGACATTATTTCCCATTATTGATTTCATTAGACTCATGACCATGTTTCCGTAGTATTGTGTATCTTCCGCATTTCTTTTATCATATGAATTATGTGCATGATTACCAGATAGATAGGGGTGTTTTGGTCCTTCATGGTTTTGAATGCTCGTCACGGTCAGGGCCCCGGTTCGGGTCGTGACAATGGTGATGAATTCATCGATCCTTCAAAGTACCTGTTGACTATATTTATCCTTAAAATAGGCCTAAAGCCATCTGCATCAACATCCATCGTATAGAGGGACACACGTGCATCATTATTTATGATCGTAGGATTCACCTTTTCCCTCGAATGCATTTGATAAATAATCACCACGTTACTCGACGCACAATCTAGACCCCCGCTCTGCATTACGCTTGCAACTAATTCGTCGTGTGAACTATTGCGGCAAACTGCAATAGGCAGTGTCACCTTTGTAAAAGATCTCCATTTCCAACATCTGGGAGTATTCACCCATTCTCCCATGAAATCAGCTGAAACCAGAACAAATTCTGCAACAGACATCCTAGAATTAACTTTTGGTCGACGGTAGATTAAGCTTAGGGTCTATGTCGGGATGTATGCATGGTCGATGAATGATGATGATGGGTTGATGACTGCGCAAATATCCGTACAGAAACTGGAAATTGCAAATAATGCTTCTAATCAAGGATCATTGGGTTTATGGAATAGAGAAATGAACTTGGAGTCGCCTCAGTTATTGTAATGTACTTCTAAAGAGTTTTTAATTGATGTGACTGATTTAAAGCTTTTTAACAATAGTGGAAACTGTGTTTGAGAAGATAACAATCTAATGGGGTAAAATGGATGTAGTGGACGAGTTTATGAGGTTTGTGGACTGATTTAGAGCTGATTGCCGGAAAATAACATCGGAATCGGAGCTTTTTTTGGAGTGAAAGAACCACCTTCTATTTTTAGATTTTGAATTTTTTTTGTTATATTTTTGGAAACCTAGATATTTTATAATGGTGGATGACGGAGTGGGTTGAAGTGTATTATTAAAAACTTGGGGATGAATTTGTTAAGTTGGAAATATTGGGTTAAAGTGTAGTATTAAAAAACTTGTGGGTGAATTTGTTGAGTTGTATAAGTTTGTGGTGATGTGGATTAAATGGGGTATTTGGCAATGTTTTCACAACATTTTAATAAACCACTAAATAGTTTTCAAAAGAACCTTTTTGGAAAACTTGCCCTTGTAACTTTATAAGATCTTGAAACTTAACTGTCACGGAGCGGAGATTTTCAATACGAAGCTGTTAGGGCATGAGAAGTTTTGATGATAGACAGATGAATGAAACATGTTGTGCAAAGCTGGTCCATACAAGTGAAATTGCTTCGGACATATGGAGTGCATATTATTACATAAAGATGTCAACACATGGATAAGCAAAGGATGTTCACACGGCTATATGAAGATAATTAGAGCAGTTAGAGTTTGAGTAGATCAAGAAGTCTACAAGGTAGAAGGATAAAGAAAAAGAGTCCTACTCAATTTAGAAGAAGGAGAGATGCTTACAACAAGGAGTGAGTTACTTGAAAGAGTCCTACAGAAGATACAAGTAAAGAAGAAAAATGACTGCATCTGAGGGACCATATATAGACGACAAGCTGCATTCAAATAACTCACTCATGCACTGATAAGAAAATCAACAATCATCAAAATCGTTCACCAACTTGAAGAAGAACGTAGTTCTTACATAGTATGTTTTAGACTGCTTGTAATAGGAATGTTCTTGAGTTGTAATGAGTAAATTGTTCTAGTCTCAGTATTCTATAAACTGAGTTAGGAATCACGTCTTCAAGTTAGGGAACTCGACGACTTGGGAACACTTATCTTGGGAAGATTTGTGTTTTTGTAGTAATAGGAGTTAGAAGTTTTAATTTCTTGTTTACAAGAAGTCTTGTAATTGTGTTGATTGTTGAGGCTCAAAGTTATAGTGAAGATTGGGGTTAAATCCTGTAGAGGTATAGGTCATGGTTTTTTACACCTTTTTGATACTGATTTAATAATAATTGATCTCATTTAATATTGAAGGGGTTACAGCTGTATATATAGAGAACTGAAGAATAACTAATTACAGAATAACCCAGATGTATTTAATAATTATATATGTAGTCTATTATCCCCCCGCAAGCTGATCAGCGGTAACGAGGGGCAGCTTGGAGCAGATAGACTGAAAAGGCTGTAACGGAAGAGGCTTGGTGAGAATATCAGCAAGCTGGTCAGTAGATGGGACATAGTGCGTGGCCATCGCTCCTGCAAGTACCTCATCGCGAACAAAGTGACAGTCAGACCCAACATGCTTCATACGATCATGAAGGACTGGATTTTTGGTAACACAAATAGTGGACTGATTGTCACAATAAATCTGTGGTTTCGTGGGGGGAATGCCAAGTGCATCCGTAAGGTATCGTAACCACATGGTTTCAGCAACACCCGCAGCCATGGCACGATATTCTGCTTCTGTGGAGGAACGGGACACTCGCGTTTGCTTCTTGGTGCACCAGGAAATCAGATTCGGTCCCATCATAACAATATATCCAGTAGTGGACTTTCGATCATCTTTGTCGTTAGCCCAATCCGAATCAGAAAAAATAGATATATCAAACGAGCCCTTTTGAAATAAAATTCCACAGTGAAGAGTACCTTGAAGATAGCGCAGAATGCGTTTCAAGGCCTGAAAGTGTTGTTCTGTGGGAGCATGCATTGATTGGGAGACTCGATTGACTGCATATTGGATGTCCGGACGAGTAACAGCAAGATAATGAAGTCCACCGACGAGGCTCCGATATAGTGTAGGATCGGCAAAGGGAGTATTCGGCCCTGGGGATTGGCGGACTGCCATGGGAGTGACCGCGGGTTTGCAGTCTGTCATTCCAGCCCGATTTAGAAGTTCAAGGGTATATTTTGTCTGATGCATCAATATGGTTCCCGATTTGCGGATGAGTTCGAGGCCAAGAAAGAACTCCAGAGGACCGAGGTCCTTAAGTTTGAAGTCACGATGCATAGCTTCAGTAATTTCAGTGATGAGTGACGACGAGCTGCCTGTAATAACAATATCATCCACATAGATAAGAATGATGACTGTCCCTCGAGAACAGTGAAGGGTGAAGAGGCTGTTGTCATGATGGTAGGTGCGAAAACCAAGACCCTGCAGAAAAGTAGAGAGACGTGTGTACCAGGCACGAGGGGCCTGTTTCAGGCCATACAGTGATTTGCGAAGCTTGCAAACATAGTGAGGACGGTTGGGATTAACATATCCCGGTGGCTGAACCATATAGATTTCTTCCTCAAGATGACCATGAAGAAAGGCATTGCTGACGTCTAGCTGATGAAGCGGCCAATCATAGTGAAGAGCAAGAGACAAGACCAGACGAATAGTCTGTTGCTTAACAACAGGGCTGAAGGTCTCCTTATAATCCACACCATACTCCTGATGATACCCTTTAGGTTTGGGGTAGTGGTGTAGTGGGGTACCGGTTTAGGTGCCGAGTGAGCCGGAGCATGAGCGTGAGAAAAGGACGGAAATAATGGCACAACGCCAAGTGGATTGGGGGAGTATGGAGTAGAGGAAAGACTTGTGTAAGGAAATTGTTCCTCCACAAAACGAACATGACGGGAAACATATGTTTTCTGAGATACAGGATCGAAACATTTGTAACCTTTGATAGTGGGATGATAGCCTAGAAAGACACAAGGGGTGGACCGAGGTTGAAGTTTATGTTGAGTGTGCGGACGCAACCAGGGATAAACTAGACACCCAAACGGGCGGAGATGGATATAGTCGGGTGGATGATTGTAGAGACGGGCATATGGAGTGGAGTTGGAGAGAGTGTGAGTGGGCATGCGATTTATGAGGTAGTTGGCAGTAGCAAGGGCATCAACCCAAAAGGAAACAGGTAAGGTGGAATCATGGAGGAGCGCAACAACTGTTTCTATTAGGTGACGGTGTTTGCGCTCAGCAACGCCATTTTGTTCAGGGGTATATGGACATGAAGTGTGATGAAGAGCCCCTAGATTTTGAAGAAAAACACCAAATGCATTGTTGACAAATTCTTTGCCATTGTCACTTCGAAAAATTTTGATTTTGGCATTAAATTGATTTTGAACCATTCGGTCAAAGTTTACAAAAATAGTATAAGCTTCGGATTTAAATTTCAGAGGATAAAGCCAAGTGAATTTACTGTAATCATCAACAAAACAGATATAATAACGAAAACCTTGAACAGAAGGAACTGAGGTTGGACCCCAAACATCAGAATGAATTAATTGAAATGGCGCAGTGGCCTTGTGTTCAGACAGTGAAAAAGGTAAACGACAAGATTTAGACACTGAACAGGACTCGCAATGTAATTTTTCTGAAAAATTAAAACCTAAGGAAGATAAAATGAATTTGGTGATGGCGGATGATGGGTGCCCAAGCCGGCGATGCCAGGTTGACGAGAGAATGGCTTGACTCACAACAGACGGAGACCTGGATGGAAGAGTGTATAGCCCATGCTCACAGCGGCCCGTGTACCGCACCCGGTTCGTGGTATTGTCCACTATCTGGAAATTGGTGTCATTAAAAATGAGGGTGCAGTTATTTTCTTTAGTAAAGCGATAAACAGATAAAAGATTGGATGTGAGGGAAGGGACGTGGTGAAGGGTTGAGAGATGAAATTTACCATTTGGGGTATAGACATACCCAGAGCCGGTGTTTGTGATGGGAAGGGATTGACCATTGCCTACTGTAATAGTTTCTGAGCCATGATACGGATGAGGAGCTTGAAGTTGTGAATAATCCGACGTCACATGGGTGTTAGCACCTGTGTCTAGATACCAATCGCCAGATTGAGCGTTTGTGGACGCATGCATCGCCCTTGATCCTCCGGACTGGCTATTTACATTCTGCGAGTCATCATAACGATACCAGCAATTAGCCGCAGAATGGCCCCGTTTAGCACAAATTTGGCACGTCGGAAGATCTCGTGTGGGCATCCGCTGGTTTCCTCGTCCCTGTCCGCGGCCTGACTGGAAGCCGTCCCTCGGTGGAGGCCCGCCTCTGCCTTGCTGCCCGGTGTTTCGACGGTCACCGCCGCCGCTGCCTCGCCCTTGGTTACGGCGATCGTCACCGCGACCCCTGGCCGAGCCTCCGCTGCCAGCCGAGTAAAGAGCCGTGACGCCAGGGGTGGAACTGGCTTCTCCGAGCAGTAATTTGTGTTCCATGTCTAGATTCAATTCTTCTGCATTAAGCCATCCAGACAGTTGATTCAGAGTGATTTCGACAGGCGAGAGGCGAATATGCTGTTTGAGAGAGGAATAGCCAGCCGGAAGACCACGTATCACGGCATTCACCACGTCTCGTTCAGGAATAATCTCGTTCACAGCATCTAGGTCAGACAGAATAGAGGCCACATCATCAAGGTATTGAGTCATCGTCTTCGTTCCCTTCCGAAGAGTATGCAATTTGTCACGCAACTGAAAAATATGAGCCGTGGACACAGAGTTGTACCTTGTGGCTAGTGCGTCCCAAAGTGAAGCCGATGTGAGAAAACCCCGGGCGTGTTTGTGCACAGAGGGGCTAATAACTGCGAGAAGACAGGCTCGGATCTGAGTGTCTACGATCATCCACGGAAGGTAGTCGGGATTTGGGAGCTTGACGCCGTCCTTCTCGGCTGTCTCGGGCTGCGGCTTCTCCGCACCGTCAATCCATCCGAGCAGCAAGTTGGCTGCGAGGGCGGTGCGGACGTTAAGTGCCCAGGCCGGGTAGTTGTTGTCAGATAATTTTTCGGGGATGAGATTGTGGAGATTCCTGAGCAGTAATTTTACTCCAGACGGTAATTTTGACAGAGGATCAATAACCTTGTCCATGGCGCCGACCTACGGCGGAGGAGGGAGGCCGTGCGGCGTGGTGTAGACGGTGGCGGCGGCGCACACACGTCGGAAAAGAGGAGAGATTAGGGTTTGGGCGGAAGAAGAAACCCTAGCTTTGATACCATGATACTGATTTAATAATAATTGATCTCATTTAATATTGAAGGGGTTACAGCTGTATATATAGAGAACTGAAGAATAACTAATTACAGAATAACCCAGATGTATTTAATAATTATATATGTAGTCTATTACTTTTTAAGCCGGGTGTTTTCAACATAAAAATTACTGTGTTCAGTTTTTACTTCTGTGAACCACGTATACTTACTTATTCCACAGATAGGCAATCAGTAGGGATCATACTCTAACAAGTGGTATCAAATCCAGTTATCTTTAATAAGGTTTGCACCTAAGATCAGATCATTATGATGAATTCCACACCTCCTACTGGTCACAGTGAAGGTCAATCCACTACTAGACCCCACTCTTTGATGGTACTCATTTCATCTGGTGGAAAGCCAGGATAGAGATGTTTATTCAAAGAGAAGACTATGAATTATGGGATAGGATTACTGAAGGTCCTACTATCCCTATGAAGACAGAAAATGGTGTGTAAGTCAAGAAAATAAGGAGTGAGTTTACTGTTGATGGTCTTTTGGCATTAAAGAAAAATGCTAAGGCAAAGAATATCCTAGTTTGTGGTTTAGGACCTGCTGAATACAATAGAATATCTACCTGTACCACTGCTAAGCAAATATGGGATGCCTTAGTAAATGCCCAAGAAGGTACCTCTCAGGTAAGGAAATTTAGGATCTCTCTCCTTTTTACTGAATATGAAGCGTTTAAGATGAAGGAAAATGAATCCTTGCATGATATGATGACAAGAATTACTACTCTAACAAATGAGTTAACCTCCTTGGGAAAAGACATCACTGAAGAAGAAAAAGTAGAGAAGGTTCTGAGGGTGCTACCAAAGTCAAAATGGAATGTTAAAGTCACTGCAATCAGGGAAGCAAATAAGGATCTCACAGGTATGACTTTGGATGAACTAGTAGGGAATTTAAGAACCTATGAATTGGAAGTTGATGGAATTAAGGAACAGAAGGCTTCTGAAATAATATTGGCCTTGAAAGAGATTGAACTGGATAAGGAACAAATTGCCTTCATAATAAAAAACTTCAGCAAGTTTTTTAAGAAGAAGTAGGGAACAGGTAGCAAGAAGCATTCCAATGAAAATTCAAATGGATGTTACAAGTGTGGAAAGACTGATCATCAGATCAGAGAATGTACTATCTGGGAAATAGAATGGAGGAAGGAAAAAGTTGAAAAAGAACAAAAGGCCAGGAAGAAGGAAAAAAAAGAACATGCCATGATAGCTGCATGGGGATCTGACTCTAATAATGATAATGATGGAGTTGATGAGACAATATTTATGGCTTTTGGAGACTCAGACATTGAGGAAGAAGATGATGTTTTTGAGGTAAGTTTACTTGAACTAAAAGAAAAACTGCACTTTTTTCTAAAACTAAACTTGTTTCCTTGATGAGTGATTTAATTGAAAATTTCCAAGAATTAACTTCTGATAGGGATGAATTTTTCAACAGTCTTGCAAGTCTTAAATTTGATTTCATTGACTTGAAAGTTTGCAAGAAAAATGTTGACAACGAAAATTGCACTCTCAAGAAACAAATTACACTGCTTGAGTCCTCAAATAATGATCTTAAGTCTGAAATCCTTAGACTAACTATCACTGACCATGGGGAAAAGGCCATAAGTAATGAACAAGAAAATGCTGAACTTGAGTTAACTAAGTGAAAACAAGAATGCTATGACTTGACTGAAAAGATGGATAAGATGAGTCAAGAGATACCAAGATTAAAATTGGATCTAGAAAAGTCAAACAGATGGACAAATTCTTCAAGAATTGTTCATTCTCTTGGTAAATGAAATCACAATGAAAAAGTTGGCTTGGGTTTTTATAAAGAAACTGATAATCTTCAAGACTTATGCTATATTTGTGGAAATCTTCGACATCCTACTACTGAATGTCCTATGGATTCTAAAAGCGGATATCGAAGTCTGAACCTGGCAACCAAACTTTCTCAGACCAAGAAAACAATAACTAAAATTAGTCTGAGAAACAAGTCAGTCTACTTGCTTCCTGCTTGGACTAGAAGGAATTTAATTCATCCTTTTACTAACAAAACAGGACCCAAGCTTGTCTGGGTTCCTAAGTCTAACCATTGTTTTCTTGTGCAGGAGAAGGTGAAGGGAAACAAAAGGTACTGGTACCTAGATAGTGCTTGCTCAAGATATATAACTGGTGACAAGCAAAAGTTCCTTTCACTCTCCAAAATAGATGGTGGGGGAGTCTCTTTTGGAAATGGAAAAAAGGGAATCATAACTGGAGTTGGAAAAATTGGATCATCTGAGTCAAAAGTTGTGGAGGATGTTTATCTTGTGGAAGGACTGAAGGATAACCTACTAAGCATTTCACAATTGTGTGACAAAGGTAATAAAATAATTTTCACTGCTGCAGGTGTTAAAGTCAAAAGGATGGACACCAAAGAAGTTGTGCTTACTGCAAGGAGATACAGGAATGTATACAAAGCAGACATAATGGCAATACCAGGACCTGAGTTGACTTGTCTAAGTGAAATAGAAACTGATCCCCTCTTTTGGCACAGAAGACTTGGACATGCAAGTCTGAAATAACTGAACATACTTTCCTCCAAAGACATGGTATTGGGACTACCCATGACCAAGTTTAAGGAAGAAAAGTTATGTAGTGCATGTGTAAGGGGGAAGCAGGTAAAATCCTCTATCAAGTCAAAGAACCATGTTAGCACTACCAAATGTCTTGACCTGGTTAATATGGATTTGTGTGGACCAATGAGACAACAAAGCAGAGGTGGGAAAAGGTATATTTTTGTAATTTTTGATGATTATTCCAGGTTCACCTGGACTTTGTTTCTAGCCTCTAAAGAAGATGCCTTTGATGTCTTTGAAATCTTCATTAAGAAAATAGAAAAAAAACTGGGCACTTCATTAGTTTCCATAAGGTCTGACCATGGAACAGAATTTGAGAATGCAAAATTCTTAGATTTTTGTTCATCAAATGGAATAGTTCATAACTTCTCAGCTCCTAGAATTCCACAACAAAATGGAGTGGTGGAATGGAAGAACAGAACCTTGGAAGATATGGCTAGAACAATGATGCTTGCTGCAAATGTTGCCAAAACCTATGGGCTGAGGCAATAAGTACTGCAGCATATATCACAAACAGATGCATAATCAGACCATTGTTAGAAAAGACTCCCTATGAATTACTAAAAGGTAGAAAGCCTAACATTTCTGACTTTAGAACTTTTGGTTGCAAATATTTCATACATAATAATGGTAAGGATAATTTGGGAAAATTTGATGCCAAAAGTGATGAGGGAATCTTTTTAGGTTATACACTTCATAGTAAGGCTTACAGAGTTTTAAACAACCGAACTAAGTGTGTTGAAGAAAGAATGCATGTGATTTTTGATGAGTTTTGTGTTAAGACTAACCTGCAGGAAGAAAGCGACACTGAGGAACAGGTTACACAACATGTTCCATCGACTAAAGCAGTCAAACTTGGGGGCACTTTCACAGGGGGAACTGAAGCTGAAGGCACAATGTTAGGGGGAACTGATCCACCAACTGCTTCATATCAGAACATTAGCAGTGATCCAAGCAACTCACTAGGCTTGATCCCAAAAGGATACAAGTATCAAGGTTCGCACCCCATTGAGAATGTACTTACTGATCTCACTTATGGAATCACCACTAGATCTGGATTGAGAAGTATGTGTACATTCAAGGCATTCCTACCAGAAATAGAGCTAAAGAAAGTAAGTGAAGCATTTTTTGATATTGATTGGATCATAGCCATGCAGGATGAATTGAATCAGTTTGAGAGAAGCAAAATATGACATTTAGTTCCTCTTCCAAAAGATAGATTAGTCATTGGGACTAAATGGGTGTACAAAAATAATGTTGATGAGCATGGAACAGTCATAAGAAACAAGGCAAGACTGGTGGTTCAAGGATACAACCAAGAAGAAAGAATTGACTTTGATGAAACTTTTGCTCCTGTAGCAATACTTGAAGCCATAAGATTGTTGGATGCTTTTGCCTCTTACATGGAGTTTATTTTGTACCAGATGGAGGTGAAGAGTGCATTCCTAAATGGCATTCTCAAAGAAAAGGTTTATGTGAAGCAACCTCGAGGATTTGAAAGCACAGAGTTACAAGATCATGTGTACAAGCTGGATAAGGCTTTGTATGGGTTGAAACAAGCACCAAGGGCCTGGTATGAGAGATTATCAATGTTTCTGCTGGAGCATGGACACACCAGAGGTAAAATTGACAATACCCTTTTCTTAAAAACTAATGGAATGTATTTGTTAGTTTTGTAGGTGTATGTGGATAACATTATTTTTGGCTCAACCAACATGAATATGACTCATGACTTTGCTAAACTCATGAGTTGTGAGTTTGAAATGAGCATGATAGGGGAGTTGAATTACTTCCTGGGTCTTCAAATAAAATAGTCAACAGAAGGAACAATGATCCATCAACAAAAGTATGTCAAAGAGCTTCTCAAGAAATTCTCCACGGAGGAAACTAAAGAAATAAGTACTCCCATTGCCACTGCCACAAAACTTGATCTGGATGAAACAAGTTCTGATGTAGAACAAAAACTGTATAGAGGTATGATAGGGTCCTTATTGTATCTTACAGCAAGCAGACCTGATATTGTGTTTAGTGTAGGACTGTGTGCAAGGTTTCAAGCTAATCCAAAAGAATCCCATCTGAAGTCTGTAAAAAGAATCTTCAGATATTTGAAAGGAACTAATGATCTTGGGTTGTGGTATTCCAAAGGTAGTAACTTTAATTTGGTAGGATACTCTGATACTAATTATGCAGGATATTTGGTGGACAGGAAAAGCACTACAGATATGGCACACTTCTTAGGATCATGTTTGATTACCTGGTCCACAAAGAAGTAAAATTCAGTAGCTTTGTTTACTGATGATGCTGAATACGTTGCTGCTGGGTCATGCTGTGCTCAATTATTATGGATAAAACAACAACTTCTGGATTTTGGGGTAGATATAGGTTGTGTTCCCATCTTTTGTGATAACACAAGTTCTATAAACATAGCCAAAAATCCTATCCAACATAAAAGAACTAAGTATATTGATATCTGTCATCACTTCCTTCGAGACAATGTTGAAAAAGGAAATATATCAATTATGTTTTGTTCAACTGAGGAACAAATTGCTGACATATTCACTAAGGCTTTGAGTAGGGAACACTTTGAAAAAAATAGGTTAGCATTGGGGATGATTAAAATTGTATAAATCTCTTTCAATGATTGACTAGAATATGCTATACCTGAGTGATTGTTGATTAATTCAGTCTTACACATTTAGTTGTGTGTCCTAATTCCAAGATTTAAAGCAATGTGATATATCTATGTGTTGTTTTTTTAGATAGATGGATCATCAAGGCAAGAGTGGTCATGGACTAATCAAACACAGGTATGATTATTGTTTTCCATAGTAGCATTAAGAGAAACAGGTCATCTACATGGTTCTTTCTATAATGATTAAAATCGCCAAAACCCAGCAGTCATCTTCTTCAAAAGGCAGCCAGACCTTTCCCATCTGTACTGAACCTCTACATCAGCACGTTTCTCCAAAATCACAGTCCCTTAATCTTTCAACTTCCTTCTCACTCTTCTTAAATGCGCCTCTTGTGTTCTCTCGTATCTCTACTTCTCCTTCAACCTCTAAATATTCACCATACTATGACATCTTCCTCCTCTCCTCCTTCTTCCATGAAATCTGACATTAATCCTTCTACACAACTTATTCTCCACCAAACATCAATTTACCCTCACTTATCCAACCCCAAATCTTTCCCAACCTATCTGATTTCCCATTCTTCAAGACCTTACCACACCCCTTCTCTCACTCTTCCTTCAAGCCCTCACTCTTTCCAAAACCCTTACCACTATCAGTAGATCCTCTTCAAATCCTTGATCGAGATGACATTCCAATTTCTAACCTTATTCCTAGACGGTCAAGATCGACTCTGAAAAAAAAACTGTTAAGAATTTGTGCCCTACTAATTTTCTTATTTTCGCCTAACTTTTGCTTATCGATGGAATGTGTTGCCTGACGTGTTCCACTGACGTGTTTCAATGAAGCACTAAATAAAAATTAAAGAACATAATGATTTTTACGAGCAAAACACTCGGCTCAAAAGGTGTAAATAACCACGACCTGCACCTCTACAGGATTTAACCCCAACTTCACAAAAAAACTCTGAGCCTCAAAAACGACTGATTACAAAACTCTTGTAACCAACAAATAGGAATTATAAACTCTAATTCCTATAACTCAAAAACTAGGAATTGTAAACTCTAATCCCTATAACTCAATAACTAGGAATTATAAACTCTAATTCCTAACTACACACACACTTCCCAAGGTATGTGTTCCCAAAGTCTCTGAGTTTTCCCCAACTCGAAGACTAGATCCTAATTCAGTTTATAACACACTGAAACTAATATTACATGAACATCTCAAACAAAATGATCAACTCTAAAAATCAAAGCCAAAACTCTTAGCTGGATTCTGTACTGAGGACTAGGTTCTTCAACGTGTTTCTTCAGTGATTGAGTAGCACTTTGTGAAGTCAATCTGTCGATTGAGTTTTTCTGCTTTTTTAAGTGCGTGTATTATTCAGGCTGCTGCATCTTCTATTTAAGCACATCTCTCCAAAGATTCATTCTTTATTTCAAAATCCCCCTCTAATCAAAACTCTCATTGCATAGAGTTTTACTTCAAGTGAGACTCTTTCTTCAATTCCAACTCTTGTCTCCTTGGTGTTGTAGTCAAATTCCAATTCTTTAAATCAGCACATAGTAATTTATTAGAATCTTTTTCCTCCCACACATAGGACTCCTTTTTCAACTCAACTTTTTTCCCTTATCATCAAGTGTTTGAATCAAATTCAACTTGTTTTATTCCCCATGTGATTAGTAAGTTGAAGTTTCCAGTTGCATTGAATTAACTCATATCAACTTGTTTCATTCATATTGTCATTCATCAAAACTTCAAGGTTCCAACAAATTCCCCCTTTTTTATGATGACAAACCTCTTGTCTTTGTGTATTCAAATATCCTCACCTTGAGGCACTAAAGTATAAAACACTAGAATGAAACAAGTTAGTCAATGGGTTATAAACATTACACAACCCTATTATCTTCCTCTTTTGGCATCATCAAAAAACCATTTCAATGTAATAATATACTAGCCAAAGTGATTTGTTATGCTATTCATGGCCATTGGGGCTATCACCAAAACAATCAGACAAAGACTTTAGCCAACCTAGTAATGTATTAAAGAGAGCAAAAATATGAGACAATTTAGCAAAGATAACCATTCCATTTAACTGACAGAGCATGTTCCACATTAAACCTAAGCTAGTACTGAACAAAGAAAAACAACTGAGCATTAAAAAATATGATATAAAAGTGGGACATGGCTAAGGATACAAATAGTGAGGAGCTGATGAGAAAGGTGAAATAGGTGGTATCAATTGTGTCCATTGAGGAATGACTTCAACATTTTCATTCCTCTATCAATCAAGGTCAAGTTTCAAAGTCATAATCCTAGCCTTAAGTACCTCTTATTCCACTTCATGAATATCTTGTGAAGCTTCTAGTTCAGATTTGTTTTTCAGCTAAATCAATTTTGTTTCTTTTTTTGTAAATGAGTGTTACCCCTCCTTACCGAAACAGGTAGAGTAACACAGTTTATCTGTAGAAGAACATCTATTGTTGTTTTATATGTCAAACCTGAACTTGGACAGAGAAGTCCCAAAAAAAAATAACCAATTAGGAACTAAAAAGGAGATCATATCCCTTTTCATTTCTCAAAAAACTTATGCTGCATGTGATTGATCATCAAACTTGGCAAAACCATAGTACACAACTGATATTTTGGTTGAGAAAGAAGAAGTAATTTTTGGTGTAGGATTAACATATTTGTGCACAACCATTTGGAGAGAATCAAATAAAGTTTGGTCAACCAATTCGTCAGCTTTATAAGACAAGGAGAGGATGAAGTGCGTGGAATTGAACAGGTGTGCTCAACTGTTTCAACTTAGACAGCCTATGCTTATGTCAGCGTAGAACATACCTTCTAAGAAGAACTTTGTGGTCACAATTGCTTGCTTGTACCTATTTTTCTGCACAATCTAATACAAAATTAGGTTAGGAAAGTCAAAAATCTGGAATTGGGACACAACTAAATGTGCAAGACTGAATAGAATAACTTTTTAGCTAATAAGATCAAGAAAATGGTTATTCTAGTCAATCATTGAGGGAAGTTCATGCAATTTTAATCATCCCCAAGTCTAACCTATTCCATTCAAAATGCTATCTACATAGTGCCTTTGATGCTTCTTCACTCAATTAAGTAACCCATATAGTCATCATTTTTACAGCCCTCAAGAGTGAAATTGCTTTTTCTTTAGATACCATAGTCACAAGCCATTGATTTGTTGTTCCCCCTGTCGATATGATCTCAGTAATAGAACAGGTGGTACAACATGTTTCTGTGCATGATCATCAGCTTCACTGTCCTCCTCTTAACTTCTCTGTTTCTTACATTAGTCTATAAGGATTCATACGAACCACGTCAAGAACTTGGTCGTACTTATATGATTCTTTGTTTTAAAGGAGGATTTCCTTTGCTTCCCCCTTACATTAGCACTACAAATCTAGTCATCTTTTAAATACATTTGTTTTAGTTCTTCCTATCTTTCCAACTCCAGCAATGGTCTTTTTTTTTTCATCTCCAAAATATTTATTCCCCCTTTAATGTGGTGAGTGAAATAACCTTTATTTTCTTCCAGTCTTTTGCCCTGAGCATGCTTTATTCATGTACACATTTTGCTTTCCTCCTTTCACTCCCACCTGCAAAACAAATTAGGGGTTAACTTTAGGCACCCAGACAAGCTTGGGTCCTTTCTTATGTTTAAATGGATGAATCAGATTTCTTCTAGCCCATGCAGGCAACAGGTTACGTGACCTATTTCTCTGACCAGGTTTACTTATCCTTTTCTTTGTCTGAGATAGTTTATTTGCTAGATTTAGACTGCTAGATCTGCTTTTGGAAGTTACTGGGCATTCAGTGGTTGGATGTCCAAGGTTACCACAAATATAACATAAATCTTTAGGAACATCAAAATTTTTGTGGAATCCTAATCCTGTCTTTTCACTGTAATTTCTTTCCCCCAATTTGCGAACAATTCTTGAGGAGTTTGTCCACTTATTTTCCCTTTCAAGATCAAGTTTTAGTTTAGAAACTTCTTGACTCAACTTATTAATTTTTCCAGTTAGATCATGACATTCTTGTTTGTATCTAACTAGCTCAAGTTTAGCATTTTCTTGATCTTTACCCATGGCCCTTTTTCCCTTTTCAGAGAGTGTCAATTTTAGAACTTCAGACTTAAGATCATTGTTTGAAGAATCAAGTTGCTCAACCTGTTTCTTGAGAGTGCAGTTTTCCTATTCGACAATGTTCTTGCAAGTTTCTAAATCAATAAAATTAAATTTGATGCTTGCAAGACTGTTGAACAGCTCATCCCTATCAGAAGTTGATTCTTGGAAGTCATCAATTAGTGCACTCATCAATGAAATAAGTTTTGTTTTAGAAAAAAAATGCAAATTTTCTATAAGTTCAAGTATACTTACCTCAGAAGCATCATCTTCTTCCTCCAAGTCTGAATCTCCAAGAGCCATGAGTGCTGCTTCATCAACTTCATCATCATCTGAGTCAAATCCCCAAGCTGCTACCATTGCATATTCTTCCCTCTTTTTGGTTTTTTCTTTCAATTCCTTTTCAGCCATTTCCTTTCTCCATCCTATTTCCCAGACTGGACAATCTTTGATCATGTGATCTATCTTCTCATAATTGAAGCAACCACCTTGAGACTTATCATTGGAACAACACCTTCTATTATTTCTTTCTTATTCTGACGCTTGTCTTTCTTAAATTGTTTTTTAAAGTTCTTGACAAGCTTTTTATCATCCATATCTGATTCTTCTTTGTCAAACACCTTTAATGCTGATGAATTATCCAAGGTTCCCTCATTCTTTTTGAAGTTCTCCATATTCTTCTCATATCTATCCACAAGAGTATGCCAAATTTATTTTGCGGAGGTACAACCTGAGATCCTATTGTATTCATCTATTCCAAGTCCACAAGTAATAATATACTTGGTTTTAGCATTCTTTCCAAGCATCTTAAAGTCAGCCTCATCATACTCGTTCTTTTCCTTTAATACTTCCTTCTTTTCAACATCCTTCTTCATGGGGTATTGAGGTCCATCGATAATTATATTCCATAGTTCGTAGTCCACAGCCTGAAGGAAATCTTTCATCCTTTCTTTCCATCCTAAGTAGTATTGTCTCTTGAACAACGGAGGCCTATTGATGTCTTGTCCTTCGTAGTATCAAGTAAGTTGTGTAGAATTCATCTTGGATCTTATCTTAAGGTGTTAACCTTCACAAGATAACCCTCTCTGATACAACTTGTTAAGAATTCGTGCCCTACTAATTTTCTTATTTTCGCTTAACTTTTGCTTATCGATGGAACGTGTTGCCTGACGTGTTCCACTGACGTATATCAAGGAAGCACTAAATAGAAAGTAAAGAACACAATAATTTTTACGTGGAAAACACCCGGCTCAAAAGGTGTAAAAAACCACGACCTGCACCTCTACAGGATTTAACCCCAACTTCACTAAAAAAACTCTGAGCCTCAACAACAACTGATTACAAAAATCTTGTAACCAACAAATAGGAAATATAAACTCTAATTCCTATAACTCAACAACCAGGAATTGTAAACTCTAATCCCTATAACTCAATAACTAGGAATTATAAACTCTAATTCCTAACTACACACAAACCTCCCAAGGTATGTGTTCCCAAAGTCTCTGAGTTTTCCTCAACTCGAAGAGTAGCTCCTAATTCAGTTTATAAAACACTGAAACTAATATTACATTAATAGTTCAAACACAATGAACAACTCTAAAAATCAACGCTAAAACTCTTAGATGGATTCTGTACTGAGGACCAGGTTCTTTAACGTGTTTCTTTAGTGATTGAGTAGCACTTTGTGAAGTCAATCTGTCGATTGAGTTTTTCTACTTTTTTAAGTGCGTGTATTATTCAGGCTGCTGCATCTTCTATTTAAGAACATCTCTCCAAAGATTCATTCTTTATTTCAAACTCCTCCTCTAATCAAAACTCTCATTGCATAGAGTTTTACTTCAAGTGAGACTCCTTCTTCAATTCCAACTCTTGTCTCCTTGGTGTTGTAGTCAAATTCCAATTCTTTAAATCAGCACATATTAATTTATTAGAATCTTTCTCCTCCCACACATAGGACTCCTTTTTCAACTCAACTTGTTTTCCCTTATCATCAAGTGTTTGAATCAAATTCAACTTGTTTTATTCCCCATGTGATCAGTAAGTTGAAGTTTCCAGTTGCATTGAATTAACTCATATCAACTTGTTTCATTCATATTGTCATTCATCAAAACTTCAAGGTTCCAACAAAACCCCTCGTTTGTCTCCATTGATGTCGATGATGATACTCCTGAACACTCTTCTCCCATCATCCCTTCATCTCGAAATCCACAAACTCGGAGAAGGAAATAACAGGAAGATGCTTGTTTGGAAGAGGCACTTAGGGCAAGTAAAAAGGAATGAGTCATGCCTAATGTTTCTCCTCCCCCATGTGATTTCTCTCCTGACATTCTTATTCCCTCCAAGAGAAAGCTGAAGCAGAAACATACCAGAGCTAAAATATCAAAACCATATCTCTCTCGTAAAATGTCCCCCCTCCCACTCCCAAAGCCTCCTCATCTTCAAAATCCACTGTCAAAGCCTCTACTGACAAAGTCTCTACTGGAAAAACCTCTACTCCTTCTAAAGATTCTCCAAAATCGTGTCACTTCCGAAGAAACGGGTCTCCACACCTGGTCCTTCTGTCTCATATGACTCAGATTCAGACTATCTTCCTGACACTTCTTCTGTGCCTCCTGATGATTCTGATGTTGATATTAATATTGATACTCCTGCTGATAAAGCTTCTCAGCTAGACTATATTCTGCATTTTCAGAAATGAAAGATGGTTAGAGGTAGGGTTGTCACTGGTTTAGGGGGTCCTGATATGGAAACTTTGGTATCCAAATTGGGGGCTCAGGGGTGGTCATCCTTGCTTCTGCAAGGTAATCATCAAAGAAGGTTTGGAAAAGATGAAGTGTATGAATTTTATACACATGGAGTTGCGATTGGGGAGATGATCTCAACCTCTGTTCATGGAAAACTCATCAATCTTTATCCTGCTGATTTGGGTAGAATTCTAAGTGTTCCTACCGGAGTTTGGGGTCACTATGTCGAAGGATCTTGGCCTCCTCTTGACAATCTTCCTTCCGCCCTTGATATCTGTAGAATTGTTTTTGGAAATCCTCTCCTTCCTTTTCATCGTAGGGTGATGAAAAATGAGATGTCTTCTCTCTATCAGTTGTATTTTAATGTGGTCCACAAAATTATCTTACCCATGCAGGAGAGGCGCACAGTTGTAAGCTTTCTTAATCTTACCTTAATGGAACTATTGGATTCTGAGATTCCAATGGACCTTCCCCAACTCATCATTATGCATATGCAAAGGGTACTCGTCAAATATTAAAATGGTCATGCTCTTCCCTATCACTTCTGGCTTTCCCCTGTGTTTGATGATTTTCGTGTCTTTGTCAAGGTGTGGTCCTTACAGATAACTAAGGATGTGATTGGACAAGTGAACCATGCTATGTTACCTGCTGCTATGAGACATGCAGACAACCCTATACAGAAGTTGCGAAATGCCTTAGAGGCAAAGAAGGGTGAGCTGGAGGTTGCACAGGATGCATTGGAGGTTGCCCAGTCTATTCATGAAGATGAAAAGAGGGCTCTTAAAGCTGAAATTGCTTCCCTCACAACCACTTTGGAGAAGGAAAGAACTGAAAATGCTGCTATTATTCGATCGTTGACCTCTTTTATCTCCTCTACCTCCTCAAAATAAACTCTTCCTTCGTCCCTTAGTATTTTTTTCTTTCTTCTTTGCTGCTTCTTGGCCCAACTTGATTCTCTTTTTGGTCTTACTGGATAATGATAATTGTATCTATTTTTGTGTGTGAAATGGATGTTTTTTGCCTCACTTGATCTACTTCTGTTTAATTCGATGCTTGGCTATCTCTTGCTCTGACTCTTGCTTGTTTTAGTGATAGCCCCAGTGGCCATGGATTATTACACAGTTTTTAACTTATTAGCTCAGCTTTTTGATGATGTCAAAAGGGGGAAGTATAAATTATACAATTCTTATAACTCAACTGATCTAACCTGTTTAATTCTACTGTGATCCTTTTATTTAATTTCTTATTGAGTATGTCAGGTTCTTTGTAATACTTTACTAATAAGTTTGTCATCATCAAAAAAGGGGAATTTGGTAGGGAATGAGAAGTTTTGATGATAGACAGAGGAATAAAACATGTTGTGCAAAGCTGATCCATACAAGTGAAACTGCTTCGGACATATGAAGTGCATATTATTACATAAAGCTTTCAACACATGGATAAGCAAAGAATGTTCACACAGCTATATGAAGATAATTGGAGCAGTTAAAGTTTGAGTAGATCAAGAAATCTACAAGGCAGAAGGATAAAGCAAAAGAGTCCTACTCAATTTAGAAGAAGGAAAGATGGTTACAACAAGGAGTGAGTTACTTGAAAGAGTCTTACAGAAGATACAAGTAAATAAGAAAAAGGACTGCATCTGAGGGAGCATATATAGATGACAAGCTGCATTCAAATAACTCACTCATGCACTGATAAGAAAATCAACAATCAGCAAAATCGTTCACCAACTTGAAGAAGAACCTAGTTCTTACTTAGTATGTTTTAGACTGCTTGTAATAGGAAGGTTCTTGAGTTGTAATGAGTAAATTGTTCCAGTCTCAGTATTCTATAAATTGAGTTAGGAATCACGTCTTCAAGTTAGGGAACTCGAAGACTTGGGAACACTTATCTTGGGAAGATTTGTGATTTTGTAGTAATAGGAGTTAGAAGTTTTAATTCCTTGTTTACAAGAAGTCTTGTAATTGTGTTGATTGTTGAGGCTCAAAGTTATAGTGAAGATTGGGGTTAAATCCTATAGAGGTACAGGTCGTGTTTTTTTACACCTTTTTGAGCCAGGTGTTTTCCACATAAAATTACTGTGTTCAGTTTTTACTTCTATGAACCACGTATACTTACTTGTTACACAGATAGGAAATCAGTAGGGATCATACTCTAACAGAAGCTTCAAAATATAAAGAAGGAAACACGCGAACTAGCCGAAGGGCATTCACCATCTATTATATAAAAAGGGAAACCCGGTTCCCAAAGACTACCGCTATGCGCGGTGTCCGGGGAAGGGCCCCACCACAAAGGTGTATCGTACACAACCTTACCTTGCATTTCTGCCAGAGGCTATTTCCAAGGCTTGAACCCGTGACCTCCTAGTCACATGACAACAACTTTACCAGTTACTCCAAGGCTCCCCTTCACACCGTCTATTATATATACAATAAAAAAAATAAAATTTAACCATATATCAATAGTGTAATTTTCCATTGAAAGGGATTCGAGTGAACCCTAGCGAAAAGGTAATAATAGTTTTACAGCAAATGGACTGCAATAAAATTTCAAAACTTAGACCCATAACTAAAGCTTAAATTATAGATCTACATGTATATAATACCTACTAGCTAATATACGTCTGAGATATTAATTTTAGCAACATTATCAAATATTATTATGGTAATCATATAGTAGATTACAAGGATGTAGCATCATTGAAATAAAAATAGAAAAACAAAATAACAGCAATCTCAATAATATAAATTTGAACTTTCTAGAGTTTTCAACGATATAACTATTAGTAATAACTTAGGATGCTTCAACTATGATTTTGAGTTTTGTTTTGAACTTCATATCCCAAACTTAGCTTAGCTTAGCTATTGATTCAAACTAGAGGATGAAGCTTATTTTCTTTTTCCAATTGATTCAAACGATTCTGCAAATCAGAACCAATCATATTCAACCAACCTTCAAGTTGGGTCAGTTCCTCTGCGTTGAGGTCCTCAATAGTTTTCATCAGTTCATCACACACATTTTTTTGAAAAAATTCAGCATCTTTCATGGTATCAAGTTCTTCAAGCCTGCTATTGAGTCGTTTCACTCTATCTAGAGCATGAGCTGCAACAAGTTGAGTACTTTCCCTTAATTGCATATCAGGATTACTGAAAACGAGAAATGACTACATCAATTGTAGGGTGAAAAAATGAGAAAAGCTTACCATTCCGATATCAACACCGCATTCTCTAATGAGTTCGCTAGCCTTTTTGTATAAACCTGAAAAACGCTTTGAAAAGCTAGAATATAGATCAACTTGCTTTTCAATCTTTTTCATTGGTATCTTTTGACGCCCTTTACCCTGCTTGTTCTCCATGGATAATTTTTTGAAAAAAAAGGATAAAAGATCACTGATGAAATATTTTATGAGAAATGGTACTCACAAGAAGAGATATCATAACCAATTTATATACATGAAGAATTTAATCAAATTAAATTTCTATCCATATAGATAATGGAAAACAATCTTTTCACCATAGTCAAAATAGGAAATGCCATCAATTTTATGCTCAAAACATTTTTGTATATCAAACCACATCAATGAAATCTAGAATTTTAATTTAAATTAGTAAATATTTTACTATATATACTCATGAAACTTATCAAGTTGGAAATAACAAATATGACTATAATTAACCTGAAATAGAGAAATAATAAATATAATATTCACCCTAAAATATAAAAATATGCAATCAATTTTATGGGAAAAATATATTTTGCATGTCAACCATATCTATGAAATCTAAAATTTTAGTTTAAATTAGTAAATATTTTACTATATATACTCATGAAATTTATCAAGTTGAAAATAGTAAATATGACTATAATTAACCTGATGTAGAAAAACATGATAAATATAGTATCCAACCTAAAATATATATAAATATATCTTAATGTGCTTATTGAAATTTATCAAGTCTGGGTACGTTGTTGTTCGAACACGCTTAATATGCGTGTTGAAATAACTGTGGATTAATTTAAAAAGTAAACAATATTTTTTGAGGAAATTATTTAAAATACATTAACAAAATGAGAAAATAAAAAGTTAACTTGAATAGGTCATTAATTACACAAATACACAACTTATGTTTTCAATATTATAAAAAGTCCCAACTCCCTAAACATATTACAAAAATCCCAACATATACACAGAATGCTATGTGCATGTCGGCTATGTTATGTATATTAATAGGGAGAGAAAGTAAAGTAATTAAAAAGGTGAGAGAGTGCAATTACTTCTAAAAGGATTAGTATTTATGTTATTTATACTTATTTAAATGTATCCCCAATTCACTAATTTTACCTGACATAATTTTTCTAACGTCAATATATAAACGGCGAAAAGTTTTTTCTTTCTTTTTTTTTTTATTAAAAGATGATTCATTAGTAATAGTAATATTGCTTAGCGTTGTACATAATAGGGAGCTTGTTCCATACTGGAACTACTACTATTTACATAATTACTACTACTTACATAATTACTAGTGCTTACATAGTGTTTTGAGCAACTATCAGTAGTACTACATATTATATTGACATCAGGCACACACTGCCTTGCAAAAGGAGTTCCACCTTTGTCTAAACTGAGGGATTTCCGAATAAACAAGGCGGGAACTATCCATTGTTTAAAAAAGAGGGAGAGATTCCTTTCTTCTACCATTTTTTGCTAGCTTGTCCGCAACCTTGTTTAGAAGCCTGCTCTCATGGTGCATCTGCGTGTTCTTTGCTAGTTCAATAGAAAATAATGTTTTTCTGTTAATGCTTTAACAATGTAAAATTTTATTGAGCATCTAGAAAAATTCAAAAATTTGGCAATTCACCTCTCTTTTATAGTAAAACATAAATTTATAATGCGATGAATTTTCATATTATATTTTTCATGAATTCTTACTTGCTTCAACATCACAACATTTCTTGAAGGGCAGACACAAAGACGAACTCATGATTTTGAAGTTTAAGGATTTTACTTCCTACGACAATCTTAAATTAATATATTTTCCTTTGTTAAAAATTAATCATCATGTTTCGCTTTTCTACAGTCAAATTAACTTTGATTAATATTTTAAAATATATTTTCTTATCAAATTGACATGCAAAAGGCTTCAACTAATGTAGATGAAATGAACAACAACAATGTGGGGGTGAAAATACTATTGAGAACAACGACAATATTTTAGAAAATGATGATATTTTTTATATGGGTAATGTGTTGTGGGGAGAACAAGCTAATGAGAACAACGATAATGTTTTGGCAAATGTTGACTTTGATATGGATAATGTATTGTAGGGAGAGCATGCTAATGAGAATAACAACAATCTTTTGGCAAACGATGGTTTTGATATAGGTAATGTGTTGTGGGGAGGACAGGCTAATGAGAACAATGACAGTGTTTTAGCAAATGATGGTTTTGATATGGGTAATGTGTTGTGGGGAGAACAAGCTAATGAGAACAACGACAATGTTTTGGCAAATGATGATTTTGATATGTGTAATGTGTTGTGGGGAGAACAGGCTAATGAGAACAACGAAAGTGTTTTGGAAACGATGGTTTTGTTATGGGTAATGTGTTGTGGGGAGAAAAGGCTAATGAGAACAACAACAGTGTTTTGGGAAACGATGAATTTGATATGGGTAATGTATTGTGGGGAGAACAGGCTAATGAAAATAACGATAATATTTTGGAAAATGATGGTTTTGATATAGGTAATGTGTTGTGGAAGAATAGGCTAATGAGAACAATGCCAGTGTTTTAGTAAACGATGGTTTTGATATGGCTCATGTGTTGTGGGGAGAACAGGATAATGAAAACAACGACT
Source organism: Capsicum pubescens (assembly GCA_030864215.1). NCBI lineage: Eukaryota > Viridiplantae > Streptophyta > Magnoliopsida > Solanales > Solanaceae > Capsicum > Capsicum pubescens. The sequence goes on from CM061549.1 coordinate 296,151,262, forward strand.
ATGTTTTGGAAAATGATGATTTTGATATGGGTAATGTGTTATGGGGAGAACAGTCTAATGATAACAACGATTGTGTTTTGGGAAACGATGGTTTTCATGTGGGTAATGTGTTGTGAGTTGAACAGGCTAATGAGAACAACGACAGTATTTTTGTAATACCTCATATTTTCGTGCTAGAATTCTAACCGTCGTTTCTACGCGTCTAAGCTCTAATCCAAGTGATTCTCATGTGAATATAAGTTTCATGATCATTATCCTAGTATATGGAGTAGTTTAGAGGTGAAAAAAGTTCATAGCAATGACTTAGAACAATGTTAAGCTAACATAATTTGATTCGTCCAAAGTTTGACATTCGATTCTACAAGGGTCTACTTCAAACATGTATATCTATTAATATACATGAAATTTTATATCCCAAGATCTATCAAATTGTAGATACTTTAATTAGATTTCCAATGATACCAATTTCACAAAAATCCGATACCCGAGTGAAAAGTTATGACCATTTTTGTGGCTGAGGCAGTAGCACCATGCAATAAGCATGTGACGCACGCTTTATCGCACGCTAATAATTTTCAGGTTTTATTTCCGCATTTTTAAGGGCAAAAGTGGTATTTTCCAACCCCTATCCAGCTATAACACGGCATTAAACTCCCATAACACCAAAATAAGTTTATTTTCTCTCAAAATCACCAAGAACATTCATTAGGGTTTCAACCTAAAAATTCAAATATCTCTAGATTCAACCGTAGGTTTTCAATATTTTTTCAAGATTTGGATTTCCCATTTCGAGGGCTATGAGAAGCACCCATTAAACTCAAGAATAGAAATCCAAAGTTAAGAGTTCATCCAAAGCTTCAATTTCAAGGTATGTGGGGTTTGAACAAGAACACCCTTTCGTTCTTGTGCCCAAAAGTTTTAGTTTTTCTTAAAGAATTTTGTATTTCCAAGATGAATTCATATTATTTTTCTATATTACAAGTTTATGAGATTATGGAATTGTTCAAGTCATGAATTGCATGGCTTTCTTATTTAATTATGATATAAACTGAGAGTTCATGATATAAATTGCACATTCTTATATTGATATCCTATTTTCAAGAATTTTTAAGATTTGTTGTCGTGAATTGAGCCTTATTGTGAAATTGTAAGTCTTTGAGAATGACTTATTAATACATTTTAAAGTGTTTCAAGAAGAGTACATATATTTCCATGTTATTGAGACTTTAAAGCTTATTTATGATAAGTCTATCAAGATTTCAAGAAAGAAGTGAGTTTTGATCCTACGTAAGAAAGAAATCCACATTCTTGATTTTGAGATAAAGGGGATGCATTTTGGCTCCCATTACATTTTGTTGAAATATTTTAAGGTGGATTTTCTTAAGTTATGAGCTAAGTAAGGGAGTAGTATTTAGCACCGAGTTGGGCTTGATTCCGAGGTCTCATACCCCAGAACTACGTGCCCCGTAGGTTTATGATTTACCCCAAGTGGGTTAAGACAGTGATCACTAAAGTTAAGCTTCTATCCTATGGAAAGGATAGAACAGCTCTCCCCAACGTGGGTAAGACGTTGGACTCCATGTATCTCATATGGTTTATGTCGGTTAGAAGAAACTCCAAAGTAGTCCCCCACTCTATCTAAGATAAAAGTATATGAATTTCGAAAGATATGAGTCCAAGATTTCTAAGATTTTCAAGTGTCAAAATCTTTAAGTTTCCAAAGAAGTTCCTAGTTTTCATGAGATTAAAGTGTATGTTCTGAAAGATATTGTTTTAAGACTTTATCTATCTTACAAGTTTGAGAATCGAGAAAGAACGTAGATTTAGAATGAAGTGCAATAACTCACGTGATTTACATTACCTGTTTTCTTATTCATGACTATGATGGTTTTAATTCAAGCTATGTGAGTCATCTATACTAGCATGCATGTTTTCTATAAAGATTTATGATATTGATTATTTAATTGCATACACCCCTATATACTCAGTACATTCCCAAGTACTGATTCACATACTCGTCTGTGTGCTACATTTCCTCATAATGTAGGTACAAGTTGTAGCACATATACAATATTCAATCAGTTTGCAGCTTCCAGTCAGAAGGTGATGAGTCCTTATGATTCAAGGTCTTGAGTTAGTTATACATTTCAAGAAGTATTGTATTTTCTTTATTCAGTCGTATTGAGTTAGGATAGTTGGGAGTCGTGACCCGACTACCTATAGTCGGTACTAGTGGAGGCTTCATAGACAGTCAGTAGAGTTAATGTATTCAGTTTTCAGTTTTATTTTGTAAAAGCAGAGTTGTAATCTTGTAAAGTTCAGATTTGTATTGATCAAGTTGAGAAAAGTTTTATGTTTTCGCTGATTTTATACAGATTTAAGAATTTTATTCAATTGCTTATGAGTTATGCCAATAGAAGGGTTAGCTTGGGGTGACTTGTGACCCTAAGCATCGTGTGACATCTCGGGATCCGATTTCGGGGCGTTACAATTTTGGGAAATGATGGTTTTGATAGGGTAATGTATTGTGGGGAGAACAGTCTAATGAGAATAACGACAATTTTTGGGGAAATGATGGTTTTCATATAGGTAATGTGTTGTGGGGAGAACAGGCTAATGAGAAGGATGACAGTGTTTTAGAAAATGATGATTTTGATATGGGTAATGTGTTGTGGGGAGAACAAGTTAATGAGAACAGCGACAATGTTTTGGCAAATGATGATTTTGATATGGGTATTGTGTTGTGGGGAGAACAGGCTAATGAGAACAACGACAAAGTTTTGGTAAACAATGATTTTGATATGGGTAATGTATTGTGGAGAGAACAGGCTAATGAAAATAGTGTCTATATAAACAATGTAAAAGTATTATATGCTAGCAAATTGAGCTAAATATTAACGTAAGTTTCTTTTCACTTTGAGTTGATTAGTTCGTTTAGTTTTTTTGCTTAAGACTTTCAATAATGTTAGTCTTCTAATTTGATCATTAATTCCTCGCTTTTACATCTACGTTAATTTATAATTACACTTCTTTCTTTTTTGGCTTATTGATTCTCTTACATCAAATATTTGTTACATAAATGTAGTTTCAAAAGAGAGGCGTTATTTTAACGTCGTAGCGAAAGAGCTACTTTTACTATGTTCAATTTGATATTTTGGTTTAGGTTTTCATTAACTTTATTACTTCTCCATTAAACAGTGGTTGAAGCTAGTTCGATATCATACCATACCCTAGAATGTCATCCTCAGAAAGCAAAAAACATGATAGGACCGTCGAGAGAAGTTGGTAGATACAAGAGAAGAAATATGCAAGCAAGAAAATGACCTTCGAAATTTTAATGAGCAACAAAAAAGTGCACAAGAAAAGTACAAAGTGACATGTGATCTTTGGAAGTTAAAGGACAAGAAAGACAAGCTCAATGAACAATTGGAGAAAAAAGGGAGATTTAGCATATTCAACTCAAAAGAAAACAAGGATTCTTTATTTAACTAAAAATGAGATTTATTTATTATATATTCAACTATTATATACTACTATTATTCACTAAAGTAAACAATCGAACAATAATATCATTATTTGTAAAAATCCACAGAACAATACAAAACATCCCTCACCAAACCTTGCTCGTAGGATTATACTGGATATATGTGTTATAGTTATTTTGTTGTTCGATTGTTCACTCAGTAGAACTTTTTTAAAATTCTTGTTCTTTCTGCTTAGCTGCATGATACACCAGCTGAAGGAGACAAAACATCCCAAATTAAGAAATATCTTCAAACTCCACAGCAAAATCCAATAAATCCATAAGGTTCTCTAAGAACAACTATAGTCATATAAAAAAGTTACAACAAACATGTAATTTATAAATAGTTATGTACCACTAGGACACTAGGTGGTGAACCTCTTTGTTGGAAAATCTCATATGGTGTAACACCCCGTGTAACGCCCCGTAAAAGTCGTGCATATACTAGCTCCAAGTGGTGTGGGTTTGAACTAGAAAACATGAAAATATTCTAAGTGTTGAAAGACTTAGACTAATTTTTAGCTAGTAACCTTCGGGGATTTTATTTCCAACCTTCCCGATGTCCGTTTTAAGATTTTCTTATTGCGTTGCGATGGGGCAACGTTGTTGTACGTCTCGGAAGAGTTTCAAAATTTTTAGACGAGCTTAAGGGAAAGTTTGGATTTCCATTCCAGTAGCACCACGCGATTAGCGCATGCCGCCAGCTGGATTGCCTGGCTTGGAAGGTAGCCCGCGATAGAGGGGCGACGCCTGCTAAAAAGTGGTGCTCTAGAGCCCGCATCACCTGCTACATCGCCCCAGGCCAAACTGTTCAGCCCATCCGGAAAATTAATGGCATTTTGGTAATTGTCCAATCCCCCATCAACTTAAACACGGGATTTAATCCCTCAAACACCAAAATAGAGTCTCATTTACCAAAATTACTCAAGAACTCTCTCAAGGGTTTCAAAATAAAAATCCTAATAGCTCGAGATTCAACCGTGTGTTTTCAAAATAAATTGAAGATTTGAAATCCCCGCAACATAGGCTTCAAGAAGAACCTATTATTTTCGCATGTAGAGGTACGTGGGGTTATCCTAAAAAAATCTCATGGGCTTAAAATTCATGTTTTAATAATGGAGGTTTTGAAATTACGAATATAATCATGTTTTACAAGTTTCAATGATATTGATTTGGTCTTTAGGCCTCTCCCCGAAGTGATTTGATATATTATATATGTACATGCAGGTGTTTCGAAAAGATGATAACTTGAGAGCATGAATTATATGGAATCCCTCTCTTGATATGATTTTGTTTTAAATTTTCATGTGATGAGAATTGTTTGAAAATCATGACATGAAATATTTTGAAAATTGTTATGATTAGATATGATTTTGACTTGCAAGAAAAGGGTTGTTTATGTTGAAATATGTTGAACATAATGGTTGAATGAAAGAATGATGTGATGCTGATGACTTGCAAGTTGGGTATGACGATACCCTACAGAATATGATATGTGATTGAATTAAATGAAGTTTGAATGCATTGATTTTACCTTAGATAGGTGGTTGCCCAAAGAAGGCGTTTGAGTGAAAGGGCTCATTGCTGGAAACTGTGTTTTCCGACAAGGGAAATTGGTACCCTGCTTTGTGATCTTGTGTACCTAATATATATTATCCCAATTTAAGACTAGGGTTAGGAGCCCTGCTTTGTGATCTTGTTCACTACCATACTTTATTGGGTCGAGACACCCTGCTGTGTGATCTTGTGTGTCTTCCCCTCACTTATACTCTAATCTCGGCGGCAACCGAGGTTTGACAGTTGGTGTAAATGTGATATTGTAGGGATGCCACCTAGCTCAGTTGCATTGCATTGTTGTTTGGAATTTATTACATTATGCCCATGTATTTTCAAATGATTTGATACGAAATTACTTTATAATGGCTCTCACCTACATTCTCATAAAAATATTGTATTTTTATTTTGGATTTATCTTCATACCAATATATTTGTATTGACCCTCTTCCCTCCCATGTTCGGAGGCACAGTCTAGGGGTCCAGAAAATCAGTAGATTCTCAGGCAGATTTGCAGAGTCACTTGGTGAGCCTTCTATATTCCGGAAGGCCTGATTCTCGGGCAGTTTTATTTATCATTTAGTAGTTTTGGGTCTACTGGCGGCCTTGTCCTAGTTTTCGGACAGTTATTTGTTTATGCCATGTAGTAGAGATTTCCCAGACGGTTGTTCAGATGTCGATAGATGTTGTGGGACATTATTTCCCCTTTGTTGATTTCATTTGATTTATGACCATGTTTCCGTAATGTTGTGTATCTTCCGCATATTTTACTATCATACGAATTATGTGCATGATTACCAGATAGATAGGGGTGTTTCGGGACTTCATGGTTTGGAATGCTCATCACGGCCAGGGCCCCGGTTCGGGTCGTGACAAACTTGGTATCAAAGCATGGTTCATGGTCCCAGGGTGTCTGCAAAATTGCATTGGGTAGAGTCTTATTTATGGGTGTGTAGCGCGCCATACTTATAAGCAGGAGGCTACCAGGCGTTTAGGAAATGTTTCCCTTCTTTGTGAATTAGTTTGTGCTTCGGAGTCAAGTCTGTTCCTAATCAGTGATCTTTTGTCTTACAGAAATAATAGTCATGCCTCCTCGTCGAAATACTAATTAGAGTGCTCAGAATAATGAAGTCCGTCCCTCTCATGGGATGAGGACACGTAACACAGCTCCCTCTCTAGACTCTGTCCCTACTCCGGGATTCCCTCCAGTCCCAACCAGTCTACTCACGATCCACGGACCAATATGAACCGTCCCTCAACTTCGTAGGGGAATATATCAAACGAAGAGTTCAGACAATCTATTCACATGTTAACATAGTTGGTGGATGCACAGACTCAGTGATAAGAAGATACTGGGTCTGCATCTATTAATTATGAAGCAACACAGGTGAACCAATTCATGAGGATGAACAAATTCACAGGTACTAAAGTAGAAGAGGATCCGTAGGAATTTGTAGACTAGATAGAAAAGATCTTCAAATTGATGCATGTTGATGACGTAGAAGCGGTAAAAGTGGTTGTGTATCAGCTAAAATAGGTGGTGAATCAGTGGTACAAGGATTGGGAAGATGTAAAGGGAGACAATGTTGAGCCCTCGGTATGGAATGAGTTTGTAGTTGCTTTTCTTGACTGGTTCTTCCCTTTAGAGTTGCAGAAGGCAAAGGCTGAGGAGTTCATGAACCTTAAGCAGGGTAAGATGTGTGTTCAGGAGTATACTCTAAAATTCACTCAGCTAGACCATTATGCTCCTGAGATGACGAGTAGTATGACTTCCCGAATGAGGAAGTTTGCGTCCGACCTTTCAGATGATCTGGTGCTTGAGTAACGAGGAGCTATGCTGAACAAGGATTTGGACTTTGCTAGGTTGACAATTCATATGCAACAGGTAGAAGAGAAAAAAAAATATTTCTGAAGCTAGGGAGATAGAAAGACAGGCGAAAAGAGCCAGATCTGCCCACCCAGGTCACAGTCAGCCTCAAAGCGGTAAGTGGGGAAATAAATGGAAAATGAATAAGACTTGGGGTAATGCACAATCTTCTTCCAGTGCCCCAGCGCCCCGACCACCAGCAGACAGACGATCTAAGAGTCTCCAGACTCATCATGGATCCAGAGCCCCAGATACTCAGTCGCAAGGCAGTGTGTTCCAGCAGCATCATTATTATCCATGGTGTGAGACTTATGGAAAGAATCACCTAGGGAGGTGTTATTTAGAGGGTCAAAATTATTAAACTTGTGGCAAGGTGGGTCATCTTCAAAGAGATTGCCCTTCTGCTAGAGGAAATACGGGGGTAGGGGGGCTAAGCCCCAAGCCTCCTGCATGGATCCTCCTCCCTAGTGTGACCCTTCAGCTGTCGGGAGCGGTCGTAACCGGTTATATGCTTTGACTAACCGCCAAGAGGCGGAAGCTTCACTAGATGTTGTCACCAGTACGTTACGAATCTTTTCTCGTGATGTTTATGTATTGCTTGATCCCGAGTCTACCTTATATTATGTAACCCCTTATGTAGCTGTTGGTTTTGGGTTTGAGACCGAAGTTATTGTAGAACCCTTCACTGTTTCCACTCCTGTAGGTGATTCTATTATTGCTAGAAGGGTGTATAGAAATTGTGTTGTGTCTATTCTTAGCTGGGATACTGTGGCGAACCTTATAGAACTTGATATGGTAGATTTTGATGCTATCCTTGGGATGGACTGGCTCCATTCGTGTTACACCACACTTGATTGCAGAACCCGAAAGGTTACTTTTTCTTTCCTGAATGAGTCATCAATAGAGTGGGCAGGAAATTCTGTGGCACCTAGAGGTCACTTTATCTCATATCTGAGAGCCCAAAAGCTCATCTCCAGACGTTGTATGTATCATCTAATCCGAGTAAAAGATTCCAGGGTTGAAAATCTTTCTCTTCAGTCGGTCCCTATAGTAAATGAGTTTCCAGAAGTCTTTGCCGAAGATCTCCCAGGGATACCACCTGATAGGGAGATAGATTTTGGCATTGATGTGTTACCAGACACTCGTCCTATTTCTATTCTTCCATATAGAATGACTCCCGCAGAACTAAAAGAGTTAAAAGAACAACTCGCAGACCTCCTAGACAAAGGCTTTATTTATCCTAGTGTTTCCCCATGGGGTGCACCCGTACTTTTCGTTCGAAAGAAGGACGGGTCCCTTCGTATGTGCATAGACTAACACCAGTTGAATAATGTTACTATCAAAAACAAATATCCTCTTCCGAGGAGTGATGATCTCTTTGACCAGCCTCAGGGTGCTAGGTGTTTTTCGAAAATAGACCTTCATTTGGGTTATCATCAGTTGAAGGTTAGGGAGTCAGACATTCCCAAAATAGCCTTCTGAACCTGCTATGGTCACTATAAGTTCTTATTCATGTCCTTCGGGTTGACTAACTCCCCTGAAACTATCATGGATCTTATGAATAGGGTGTTCCATCAGTTTCTAGACTTGTTCGTCATAGTGTTCATTGATAATATTCTGATCGATTCCAAAAGTGAGGAGGACCATGCCAATCACCTCTGAATTATCCTTCAGACCCTTAAGGATCATCAGTTATATGCTAAGTTCTCCAAATGTGAATTATGGTTGGATGCTATTGCTTTCTTGGGGTATATTGTGTCTAGTGACGGGATTAGAGTGGATCCCCAAAAGATTGAGGCAGTGAGAAAATGGCCCAGACCCACGACTCCAACCGATATTCGGAGCTTCTTGGTCCTGGCGGGTTATTACAGAAGATTCGTAGAGAGTTTTTCTTCCATAGCTGCTCCGCTCACTAAATTGACTCAGAAAAAGGTAAAGTTTGTATGGTCTGACTTGTGTGAAAATAGTTTTGAGAAATTGAAAGATATGTGACTACTGCTCCTATTTTGACTCTTCCCGAGGGTGTAGATGGTTTTGTGGTATACTGTGATGCGTCCCATGTGGGACTTGGTTATGTTTTGATGCAGCATGGTAAGGTGATAGCTTATGCATCTAGGCAATTAAAGGTGCATGAGCAAAATTACCCCACTCATGACTTGGAGTTAGTGGCTGTGGTATTTGTATTTAGAACCTGGAGGCATTATCTCTATGGAGTGCATGTTGATATTTATACTGACCACAAAAGTTTGCAGTATGTTTTCTCGTAGAAAGAATTGAACCTCAGGCAGAGGATTTGGATAGAGCTCTTAAGAGACTATGATATGTTCCTGCATTACCATCCGGTAAAGGCAAATGTTCTAGCCGACGCTCTCAGCAAGTTGTCTATGGGAAGTCTTTCTCATGTTGAAGAGGGGAAGAGAGGTATGATGAAGGATATTCACCACCTTGCAAATCTGGGAATGCGACTCTTAGATTCCAAGGATGGAGGGGTGATCATTCATGAGATAGCTATGTCATCCCTATGTGCTGAAGTTAAAGAGAAGCAAGTTGAAGATCCCATCTTGATTCAAATAAAGAAAAATGTGGGTCAACAAAAGGTAATGACGTTTAAAATTGGTGGTGATGGTATTCTGAGATATCAGGGTAGGTTGTGCGTTCCGAATGTTGATGGATTGCGGAAAAGAATCCTTGATGAGGCTCATACTTAGAGGTATGTTGTTCAACCAGGCTCTACTAAGATGTACCATGATCTGAAAACTTTGTATTGGTGGAATAAAATGAAACGCGATGTAGCTGATTTTGTTTCCAAGTGTTTGAACTGTCAACAAGTAAAGGTAGAGCATTTGAGGCCAGGAGGTACTTCCCAAGAGATAGCTCTGCCCTTATGGAAATGGGAGATGATAAATATAGACTTCATTACAGGACTTCCGAAGTCCCGAGGCCAGTATGACTCCATTTGGGTGATTGTAGATCGGTTGACAAAGTTAGACCACTTTTTGCCCGTGCAGACTAATTATTTGGGAGACTATTATGCGAAGCTGTACATTCAGAAAATAGTTTGTTTTCATGGAGAACCTCTCTCCATTATATCCGATCGAGGTACGCAGTTCTCTTCTCAGTTTTGGAAGTCTTTTCAAAAGGGTTTAGGTACCCAGGTGAACTTAAGCACTGTATTTCATCCTCAAACCGATGGGCAAGCCGAACGCACCATTCAGACCCTTGTGGATATGTTGAGGTCTTATGTAATAGATTTCAAAGGTAGTTGGGTAGATCATTTGTCGTTGGTTGAGTTCGCTTACAATAACAGCTACCATGCCAGTATTAAGATGCAACCGTTTGAAACATTGTATGGGAGGAGATGCAGGTCTCCTATAGGGTGCAATGAAGTTGGTGAGACACTGTTGTTTGGGCTTGATCTTGTTCATCAGGCAATGGAAGATGTGAAACTAATCAGAGAATGACTTAAGACAGCTCAGAGTCGTCAGAAATCCTATGCCGACGTTAGAAGAAGAGAGTTAGAGTTTGAGGTTGGAGATCGGGTATTCCTTATAGTTTCTCCCATGAAGGGCATTATGCGATTTGGGAAGAAAGGTAAGTTGAGTCCTCGCTATACAGGACCATACCAGATTATAAAAAGGATAGGTAGAGTTGTATACGAGTTAGATTTGCCTGCAAATTTGGGTTCTGTTCACCCGGTATTCCATATATCTATGTTGAAGAAGTGCATTGGAGATCATTCTTTAGTTTTACCAATTGGAGAAATCAACGTGACCGATTCCTTGTCGTGTGAAGAAAAGCCTGTAGCAATCCTAGGTCGTCAAGTTAGGAAGCTGAAGAGCAAAGAGATATCCTTAGTTAAGGTGTTGTGGCGGAATTAGAAAGCTGAAGAAGCAACTTGGGAATCAGAAAATGACATGAGAGTTAGATACCCAAGCCTATTTGATCCGGTGAATGGTGAGATAAAAGGTACAATTCCTATGTCTTCTTTTCTATATCTGAGTATACTTGAAATCGTGCGTGATTGTATTCTGTGTCATCATTCAGGGATGAATGATCCCAAGGGGGGGATAATGTAACGCCCCGTAAAAGTCTTGCATATACTAGCTCCGAGTGGTGTTGTTTTGAACTTGAAAACTTGAAAATATTCTAAGTGTTGAAAGACTTAGACTCATTTTTATCTAGTAACCTTCGGGGATTTTATTTCCAACCTTCCCGACGTCCGTTTTTAGATTTTCTTGTTGCGTTGCGATGGGGCAAGGTTGTAGTACGTCTCGGAAGAGTTTCGGAATTTTTAGACGAGCATAAGGTCAAGTTTGGATTTCCATTCCAGTAGCACCACGTGATTAACCCATGCCGCCCGCTAGATCGCCTGTCCTGGAAGGTAGCCCTCGATAGAGCGGGCAACACCTCCTAAAAAGCGGTGCTCTAGAGCCCGCGTCGCCTTCTAGATCGCCCCAGGGCAAACTGTTCAGCCCATCCAAAAAATTAATGCATTTTGGTAATTGTCCAATCCCCCATCAACTTAAACACGGGATTTAATGCATCAAACACAAAAGTAGAGTCTCATTCACCAAAATTACTCAAGAACTCTCTCAAGGGTTTCAAAATAAAAATCCTAATAGCTCGAGATTCAACCGTGTGTTTTCAAAACAAATTGAAGATTTGAAATTCCCGCAACGTAGGGTTCACGAAGCACCTATTATTTTCAGATATAGAGGTACGTGGGGTTATCCTAAAAAAATCTCATGGGATTAAAATTCATGTTTTAATAATGGGGGTTTTGAAATTATGAATATAATCATGTTTTACAAGTTTCAATGATATTGATTTGGTCATTAGGCCTCTCCCCGAAGTGATTTGATATATTATATATGTACATGCAGGTGTTTCGAAAAGATGATAACTTGAGAGCATGAATTATATGGAATCCCTCTCTAGATATGATTTTATTTAAAATTTTCATATGATGTGAGTTGTTTGAAAATCATCTTGAAAAGCATGACATCAAAATATTTCGTAAATTGTTATGATTGGATATGACTTTGACTTGCAAGAAGAGGGTTGTTTATGTTGAAATATGTTGAACATAATAGTTGAATGAAAGAATGATGTGATACTGATGACTTGCAAGTCGGGTATGATGATACCCTACAGAATATGATATGTGATTGAATTAAATGAAGTTTGAATGCATTGATTTTACAAGAGATAGGTGGTTTCCCGAAGAAAGCGGTTGAGTGAAAGGGCTCATCACTGAAAACCGTGTTTGCCGACAAGGGAAATTGGTACCTTGCTTTGTGATCTTGTGTACCTGATATATATTATCCCAATTTGAGACTATGGTTAGGAGCCCTGCTTTGTGATCTTGTGCACTACCATACTTTATTAGGCCGAGACACCCTGCTGTGTGATCTTGTGTGTCTTTCCCTCACTTATACTCTAATCTCGGCGGCAACCGAGGTTTGACAATTGGTGTAAATGTCATATTGTAGGGTATGCCACCTATCTCATTTGCATTGCATTGTTGTTGGGAAATTATTACATTATGCCCATGGGTTTTCAAATGATTTGATACGAAATTGCTTTATAATATCTCTCACCTACATTCTCGTAAAAATATTATTTTTTTGTTTTGGATTTCTCTGCGTACCAGTACATTTGTATTGACCCTCTTCCCTCCCAGGTTCGGAGGCACAGTCTAGGGATCCAGAAAATCAGTAGATTCTCAGGAAGATTTGCAGAGTCGCTTGGTGAGCCTTCAATATTTTGGAAGGCTTGATTGTCGGGTAATTTTATTTATCATTTAGTAGTTTTGGGTCTACTGGGGGCCTTGTCCCAGTTTTCGAATAGTTATTTGTTTCAGCCATGTAGTAGACATTTTGCAGACGATTGTTCAGATGTCGATAGATGTTGTGGGACATTATTTCCCCTTTGTTGATTTTATTTGATTTATGACCATGTTTTCGTAATGTTGTGTATCTTCCGCATATTCTATTATCATATGAATTATGTGCATGATTACCAGATAGATAGGGGTGTTTCGGGCCTTCATCGTTCGGAATGATCGTCACAGCCAGGGCCCCAGTTCGGGTCGTGACAAACTTGGTATCAAAGAATGGTTCATAGTCCCAGGGTATCTGCGAAATCGTGTCGGGTAGAGTCTTTTTTATGGATGTGTAGTGCGCCACACTTATAAGCAGGCGGCTACTAGGCATTTAGGGAATGTTTCCCTTCTTTGTGAATTAGTTCGTGCTTCAGAGTCAAGTCTGTTCCTAATCAGTGATCTTTTGTCTTACAGAAATAACAGTCATGCCTCCTCGTCGCAATACTAATCAGAGTGCTTAGAATGATGAAGTCCGTCCCTGTCATGGGATAAGGACACATAACAGATCTCCCTCTCCAGACCCTGTCCCTACTTCGAGAGTCCCTCCGGTCCCAACCAGTCCACCTCGGACTCCACGGACCAATATGAACCATCCCCCGACTTCGCAGGGGAATATATCAAATGCAGAGTTCAGACAATCTATTCACATGTTAACACAGTTGGTGGTTGCACAGACTCAGTGGTCAGAAGATACTGGGTCTGCATCTGTTACTTCTGAAGCTACACGGGTGAGCCAATTCATGAGGATGACCAAATTCACAGGTACTAAAGTAGAAGAGGATCCACAGGAATTTGTAGATAAGATGGAAAAGATCTTCAAAGTGATGCATATTGATGAAGTAGAAAGGGTAGAATTGGCCGTGTATCAGCTAAAAGAGGTGGAGAATCAGTGGTACAACGATTGGGAAGATGCAAAGGGCGACAATGCTGAGCCCTCGGTATGGAATGAGTTTGTAGATGCTTTTCTTGACCGGTTCTTCCCTTTAGATTTGCGGGAGACAAAGGCTGAGGAGTTCATGAACCTTAAGCAGGGTAAGATGAGTGTTCAAGAGTATACTCTAAAATTCTATCAGCTGGCCTATTATGCTCATATGATGACGAGTAGTATGAGGGCCCGAATAAGGAAGTTTGCGTCCGGCCTTTCAGATGAACTAGTGCTTGAGTGACAGGGAGCTATGCTGAACAAAGAGTTGGACTTTGCTAGGATGAAAGTTCATATGCAACAGGTAGAGGAGAAGAAGAAGAATATTTCTGAAGCTAGGGAGAAAGAAAGACAGGTAAAAAGAACCAGATCTACCGACTAGGGTCACAGTCAGCCTCAAAGCGGTAAGTGGGGAAATAAATGGTAGAAAAAGAAGAATTGGGGTAATGCACAGTGTAATGCCAGCGCCCAAACCACCAGAAGACAGACAATCTCAGAGTTTCCAAACTCATCATGGATCCAGAGCCCCAGATACTCAATCGCAGGGCAGTGTGTCCTAGCAGTGTCGTACGTATCCGCGGTGTGAGACTTGCGGAAAGAATCAACTAGTAAGGTGTTATTTTTAGGGGAGAATTTGTTATTCTTGTGTCAAGGTGGGTCACCTTCAGAGAGATTGCCCTTCTGCTGGAGGAAATGAGGGGGGGACGCACTAAGCCCTAAGCCACCTCCACGGCTCCTCCTCCTAAGGGTGCCCCTTCAGCTGCCGGGAGCGATCGTTACCGGTTATATACTTTGACTAACCGCCAGGAGGTGGAAGCTTCACCAGATGTTGTCACCAGTACGTTACAAATCTTTTCCCGTAATGTTTATGTGTTTCTTGATCCCGAGTCTACCATATCTTATGTGACCCATTATGTGGTTGTTGATTTTGGGTTTGAGACCAAAGTTTTTGTAGAAACCTTCACTGTTTCCACACCTGTAGGTGATTCTGTTATTTCTAGAAGGGTGTATAGAAATTGTGTTGTGTCTATTCTTAGCCGGGATACTATAGCAGACCTTATAGAACTGGATATGGTAGACTTTGATGCTATCCTTGGGATGGATTGGCTATATTCGTGTTATGCCACACTTGATTGCAGAACCTGGAAGGTTACTTTTTCCGTCCTGAATGAGACATCAATTGAGTGGGCAGGGAATTCTGTGGCACCTAAAGTTCACTTTATCTCTTATCTTAGAGCCTGAAAGCTCATCTCCAGAGGTTGTATGTACCATCTAATACGAGTAAAAGATTCTAGGGTTGAAAGTCTTCCTCTTCAGTCTTCCCCTGTAGTGAAAGAGTTTCCAGAAGTCTTTCCCGAAAATCTCCCAGGGATACCACCTGATGGGGAGATAGATTTTGGCATTGATGTGTTGCCAGACACTCATCCTATTTCCATTCCTCCATATAGAATGGATCTCATTGAACTGAAAGAGTTAAAAGAATATCTCGCATACCTCCTAGACAAAGGATTTATTTTTCCTAGTATTTCCCCATGGGATGCACCCGTACTTTTCATGCGAAAGAAGGATGGGTCCCTTCGTATGTGCATTGACTACCGCCAGTTGAATAAGGTCACTATTAAAAACAAATATCCTCTTCCTATAATCAATGATCTTTTTTACCAGCTTCAGGGTGCTAAGTATTTTTCAAAAATAGACCTTCGTTCGGGCTATCATCAGTTGAAGGTTAGGGAGTCAGACATTCCCAAAACAGCCTTCCGAATCCAATATGGTCATTATGAGTTCTTAGTCATGTTCTTCTGGCTGACTAATGCCTCTGCAGCCTTCATGGATCTTATGAATAGGGAATTCCATCAGTTTCTAGATTTGTTCGTCATAGTGTTTATTAACGATATTATGATCTATTCTAAAAGTGAGGAAGACCATGCCAATCACCTCCGAATTATCCTTCAGACCCTTAATGATCATCAGTTATATGCTAAGTTCTCCAAATGTGAATTCTGGCTGAATGCTATTGCCTTCTTGGGGCATATTGTATCTAGTGATGGGATTAGAGTGGAACCCCAAAATATTGAGGAAGTGAAAAAATGGCCCAGATCCATGACTCCAACTGATAATAGGAGCTTCTTGGGTCTGGCGGGTTATTACAGAAGGTTCGTAGAGAGTTTTTCTTCCATAGCTGCTCCGCTCACTAAATTGACTCAGAAAAAGGTGAAGTTTGTGTGGTCTAATTTGTATGAAAATTGTTTTGAGAAGTTGAAAGACAAGCTGACTACTGCTCCTATTTTGACTCTTCTCGAGGGTGTAGATGGTTTTGTGGTATACTATGATGCATCCCGTGTGGGACTTGGTTGTGTACTGATGCAACATGGTAAGGTGATAGCTTATGCATCTAGGCAGTTAAAGGTGCATGAGCGAAATTACCCCACTCATGACTTGTAGTTAGCAGCCGCGGTGTTTGTACATAGAATCTGGAGGCATTATCTCTTTGGAGTGCATGTTGATATTTATACTGACCACAAAAGTTTACAGTATGTTTTCTCATAAAAAGAATTGAACCTCAGGCAGAGGCGTTGGATGGAGATTTTGAAAGACTATGATATGAGCCTGCATTACCATCAGGGCAAGACAAATGTTGTAGCTGACGCTCTCAGTAGGTTGTCTATGGGCAGTTTTTGTCATGTTGAAGAGGTGAAGAGAGGGATAGTGAAGGATATTCACTGCCTTGCAAATAAATCTGGGAGTACAACTCTTAGATTCCGAAGATGGAAGGGTGATTGTTCATGAGA
Organism: Capsicum pubescens; assembly: GCA_030864215.1. Lineage (NCBI taxonomy): Eukaryota > Viridiplantae > Streptophyta > Magnoliopsida > Solanales > Solanaceae > Capsicum > Capsicum pubescens. The sequence goes on from CM061549.1 coordinate 296,167,801, forward strand.
TAGCTAAGTCATCCCTTTGTGCTGAAGTTAAAGAAAAGCAGATTGAAGATCCCATCCTGATGCAAATCACGAAAGATGTGGGTCAACAAAAGGTAATGTCGTTTGAAATTGGTGGTGATGGTATTCTTAGATATCGGTATCTACTAAGATGTACCATGATCTGAAAACTTTGTATTGGTGGAATAACATGAAACGTGATGTAGCTGATTTTGTTTCCAAGTGCTTGAACTGTCAACAAGTGAAGGTAGAACATTTGAGGCCAGGAGGTACTTCCCAAGAGATATCTCTGCCTTTATGGAAGTGGGAGATGATAAATATAGACTTCATTACAGGACTTCCCAAGTCCCAAAACCAGTATGACTCCATTTGGGTGATTGTAGATCAGTTGACAAAGTCAGCCCACTTTTTGCCCGTACGGACTAATTATTCGGGAGATGATTATGCGAAGCTGTACATTAAGGAATGTATGACGATACCCTACAAAATATGATATGTGATTAAATTAAATGAAGATTGAATGCATTGATTTTACATGAGATAGGTGGATGCCCGAAGAAGGCATTTGAGTGAAAGGGCTCATCGCTGGAAACCGTGTTTGCTGACAAGGGAAATTGGTACCCGACTTTGTGATCTTGTGTACCTGATATATATTTTCCCACTTTGAGACTATGGTTAGGAGCCCTGCTTTATTAGGTCGAGACACCCTGTTCTGTGATTTTGTGTGTCTTCCTCTCACTTATACTCTAATATCGGCGACAACTAAGGTTTGACAGTTGGTGTAAATGTGATATTGTAGGGTATGCCACCTATCTTAGTTGCATTGCATTGTTGTTGGGATTATTATATTATGCCCATGGTTTTCAAATGATTTGATACGAAATTGCTTTATAATGTCTCTCACCTACATTCTCGTAAAAATATTGTATTTTTGTTTTGGATTTCTCTGCGTACCAGTACATTTGTATTGACCCCCTTCCCTCCCAGGTTCGGAGGCACAGTCTAGGGGTCCAAAAAATCAGTAGATTCTCAGGAAGATTTGCAGAGTCACTTGGTGAGCCTTCTATATTCCGGAAGGCCTGATTGTCGAGCAGTTTTATTTATCATTTAGTAGTTTTGGGTTTACTGGGGGCCTTGTCCCATATTTTGGATAGTTATTTGTTTCAGTCATGTAGTAGAGATTTTGCAGATGGTTTTTCAGATGTCGATAGATGTTGTGGGACATTATTTCCCGTTTGTTGATTTCATTTGATTTATGACCATGTTTCCGTAATGTTGTGTATCATCTGCATACTTTATTATCATTTGAATTATGTTCATGATTACCAAATAGATAGGGGTGTTTCGGGCCTTCATGGTTTGGAATGCTCGTCACGGACAAGGCCTCGGTTCGGGTCGTGACACCCCGCAAATTTTCATAGTCGTTAAAGCTCTTTTAAGTTTGCCAAGAGAATCTTAGAACTTAAAATTTGGCTAAGTGTTGGAACTTTTCCATTCCATAAGCCTTCGAAACTTTAATGAATTATTTCGTGACCTTCCCGACCTCCGATTCTTGATTTTCTTGTTGCGTTGCGATGGGGCAAGTCAAGAGTACATCCCGGATGAGTTTCGGAATTTTTCGAATAGCATAAGGAGGTGTTTCGATTTCAGAAACAGTAACAAAAAGTGTTTAGCCCACGTCTCCTAGGGTTCAGAACCGCTATAGGCGGGGCGCCACCCTGGCTTCCCCACCACTATAGCGAGGCTTCGCCCTGGGTACTCCCCCAGGCTAGGCCAGGTGACACCCTGCGGATCATCTTAGGCCAAATTTCAGAAGTTCTGTCCATTTTTTCATAGGGAAAAAGAGTCAAATTCCACCCCTATATAAGTCCTTAAACACGAGAGATTCAGCACATTGATACCCAAAGTATATTGCTTTCTCTCAATTTTCTCTCAAGAACAAGCTAAGATTTCAATTTGAAGAAAGTTTCTCCGTCAATCTTCGTAGAATCACGAACTAAGGTATGGATAGTGTTCATTCATGGATTCCTTTCATCCATGAAGCCGAAGAATCCTCTTTTAAATTATACATCATGATATTTATGTTGTGAATTGATTATGTTCATGTTTTTATGGTGCTATGACTTCCAAGATTGAATCTTTATCATGTTTTCATGAAACCATGTTAGTATAGGATTAAAATCCATGCATTTAGTGATTTGTGATGTGTAATTGGATGGTTTAGCCTATGCCCTAAGTTGTGCATGTAAGGTGTTTGATAAAAGGTTTAAGAGAATAGAAATCATGCTTTACGACTAAATTGTGACTTGAAAGACTTATGCATTACCCTTACGTTTACATGACTTCCATGATATTCCTATGTATTGAAATTGTTGTTGGATTGCTCATGCATTTGTCTTGTGTAATTATGCCATGTATACATGCATTCCTATTCATGTACCGAATTATGATAACCATGTACTTTTGGAAATCCCCAACTTATTGTATTATGTGTTGTTGATGTTGGTCATGTATTCAAGAATGTCATGCCTTTTCAGTTTCCTTCTATCGAGTCCTGGGGGTACTTGTACCCGAAAAATATAGTTGTGTGCCTAGAGCCAGTGTCATGTTTTCACGATACTCTCAGTCAAACCATGCTCAATAGAATTCAGTCAGTCTCATGACTCAGAAAAAACTCAGCAATCTCTGTAACTCAGAAATCTCAGTACTCAGTAATCCTTAGAAATCTTTGTCGGTTATCAGATCTCAATAGTATTCTGTCAGCCAACAAAACTCAATGAATTCAATTCAGTTCAGCTAAATAATACCATCAATATCAGTTCAATTCAGTTCAGTTAATCAGTTCACTGTCTTTCAGATGAGAGTATGATTCAGCACCAAGCGAGCCTAGGGATGGGGGCTCACCCGCTGATAGGACTGAGATCCCTACAAGCAATCCCTAAGTTCCAGAACTACGTAGCCAGCGTAGTCACGAGATGTCACCCGTTAGATAGAACTAACATACTCAGGGATCACCGGCTAGTATAGGACAGATCTCAGGGGTCACCCGCTAAATTAGGACTAACACCACAATAGTTGTCTTTACCCGTGGAACACCCTTCCAACTGGTTTACAGGTTGGACCCCATTAATCTTAGTATGGGGCATGTCGGTTAGATGACTACCTCCCGCAGTTTCAGTTTCAGTCCCAATCACAGTCTCAGTCTCAATAATGGAACTCAGATAGTTCTACAGATTTCAGGACTGACAGATACAGTCATTCAGTACAGTATGGAACTCAGCTAGTTCTATCAGAACTTAGACTGTCAGATACAGTCACTCAGTATAGTACAGAACTCGGCTAGTTCTATCAGAACTTAGACTGTCAGATATAGTCACTCAGTACAGTACGGAACTCAACTAGTTCCATCAGAACTTAGACTGTCATGTACATTCTTTCCGTATCAGTATACTCATGTTATCAGTATTCAGATTCAAGACTTTTGATACAGTCAATCAGATCAGTCTTCAAAGTCAGAACGATCGGAAACAATCATTTAGACATTTATATCAGTAGACTCAGTAGTCAGATCTATCGTGACTTTAGTTACAGTTACGTATTCATGCATGTACACGTTCATATTATTCAGTCAGTTAGTATAGTTCAAGCATATGAATCCCATGCATTCAGCCTACCTCACTTGTATACCTGTACATTCCAACGTATTAACGCATTTACTCAATGTTGTTTTATTTTATGCCATAGGTTTAGAAGTACGAGCTCCAAAACACCAGTAGCAACCCAGTTCAGCAGTCAGAGTCAGCAGTGAGTCCTCATCTTTCAAGGACAGGATGATTACTTTATTATTTCAATTTATTTTAGTAGTTGGAGTTAGTTGGGGACCTGTCCCATCAACTCCGTATTAAGACAGTTAGAGGCTTTTCAGACTATCATGTTTCAGACAGTTTATTTCAATTGTTTTGGGTATTTCATACCCCACCCAGATGTTATGCTAATAAGATTTGAACCTTACGGCCTTTCAACCATTATTTCCTCATTTATTATAGTATATTATGCAGTATTCAGGTACAGATATCAATCATGGATTAGTTTGTGGTCCTTCAGAATCATGGGCACCGTGTAGCGTTCCGGATACTAGATTCGGGGCATTACATATTGTCTATAATAAGGTCAAATATTTATTTTTTTATATATATATATATATAGTAAATGATGAGTCACCTTTTATAAAAATTCTGTATCCACCATCAGATGTAACAACTCAAGATTAATTAGTTCTATGGACAATAGAGTAAGAATTGTGGGAATTGTTGGAATATGTTTTAGTACTATTAATGGGGTTGTATACTTTACTTTACTGTTGTTAAAGTTTAAGGATTATTACTTTCTACGACAATTTTAAATTAATATATATTTTTTTATTAAATATTAATCATCGTATTTCGCTTTTTGACAGTCAAATTAGGTGAACTTTGACTAATATTTTAAATTATATTTTCTCATCAAATTGACATGCAAAAGGTTAACTTGGAGTATTTATCATTTAATTTTTTGAAAACAAAATTTTACATGTAAAATATTGAGTTTAATCTAATTTAACTTTGCTTTGAGAATTACTTAAATCGACTTTTGAAAAGAAAAACATGATAGCTAATTCGAAACAACTAAAGTAATAATAACTAGATCCACAATAATTATAATCATCCCAACTTAGCTTATTACGTTAAAAAAGAAAAATAAAAAGATACTTTTATTATATGCATAAACTCCATAAATTATATATATTGATACCATTGCTTTGATTCTTTCCTTATTTGTTTTTCTGTTCTTGTTTTACTCATGCCTAATTAAAAATATTATTAAAAATGAAAATTACCATTTTTTAGACTAGAAAAACACTTGAAATTTAGAAAAAATCAAATCCAAGAAAAGAGTGGACAAAGAAAAAGATAATTTGTAATGAAATATATGGAAATAATAACATATGTTAAGAAAGAGTAAGGAACCGTTTATTTTATTTTAATGTCTTTATTTTGATGTAATTAGTTAGAATGATATTTATTTCACTTCTTATACGATTATAAATTCAAATTTTTCTTTCTTACTCTCAAGTTATTTTTTGCTCCTTTTTCTTGAAGTTGAATTTTCCTAAATTCAAAGTTTTCCCAGGACGTTTTCTTTCATATGGTAAACCCCCCAACCCCCCACCCTCCCGCCACCCCACCCCTTCAAAATATGATAATTCTTATTTTTAGTATAATGTTTACATTGATTGGCACTGGTAAAATAAGGAAAAAACTAAGAAATTGGTTTTTATATAAACAATGGAATATTACATTATATGCATAGAGAAAATTGAGTTGGGCTTCTTCAATATTAACGTAAGTTTTCTTGCACTTTGAGTTAGATTAGTTCTTTAAATTTTTTTCTTAAGACTTACAATAATGTTGCTCTTCTAATTTGTGTTTAAATTTTTCACCTTTTCATCTACATCAATTTACAACTATAACTCTCTTTTTGGCTTAGCGTTCTCATACATTGAATATTTTTGTTACATGAATGTAGTTTCAAAAGAGTGTTACTTTATCATCATAAGAAAAGTGCTACTTTTACTATGTTCAATATTTCATTAACTTTGTTACTTTTTCATTCAACAGTGGTTCAATCTAGTTTGATACTATACTAAACGCGAGAATGTCATCCTCAAAAACTAAAACAATTGACAAGAACTTGGAGAAGTAGATAGATACGAGAGAACAGATACGCAAGCAAGAAGCCAACCTTCGAAATTCTAATGTGCAGCAAGAAAGTGTGAAAGATAGATATGAAGCTACACGTGATCTTTGGAAGTTAAAGGACAAGGAAGACAAGCAGGAAGACCAATTGGAGAAAAAAGGAATTACTGAAAGAATGATATAACCTATTTATTTATTTACTATCTTTTAGTTATCAATAAAATATTTAGATGCTACTAATTAAGTTCAAGGATATATTTAGGCTGTATGATTTTCAAGATTTGCTACTAGGAGTTTAAGTTTTATATATATTTCCATTATTGCCTTATATTTTGTTGTTCTATATTTATTATTTATGATTTCTGGATAGCAATACTTGATTTGAGAAACAAAAAGAGAGAGCTATATTAATTAAGTCATTCACGTAAAAAGTTTCTGCATGGCACAACGTACATCACCCAAATATTTCAAAGTTAACCGGACTCGACAATAGTATCATTATTAGTAGAGATAATACATCAAAATCATCCTGAACTTGTCCCGACAACTTAGTTTAGCACTTAAACTTTACGAATAATTATTTACCCTCCTTAACATCTTTATAGTGAATTAATTTCCCCTCTTAATATATAATACCACTCTCATGAGGGAGAGTGCGTCACACTCGTTGACACGTCAACGCCATGTCAGCGCCAGATCACCGCCACATCATAGCCACGTAAATAAAATATTTTTTTAATATTTTTATATATATATCTATATAAAATATATATAAAAATATTTATAAATATTATTTATATATATATATACATACATATTTTAAAATATATAAAATATTTTAAATTAAAAAAATACCCCACCCCCCATTTTTCATCTTCTTCATAACCACCCCCCTTCCCCCCCCCCCTCCCGTCTACCCCCACCTGTACACACGCCCCCATCCACTCCTACACTCCCACACCTAAACATACCCCCATCCACCTCCGTCCACCCCCACACAACCACACCTGCCAGGTTTTCCAGCGAAATTTTGCCGGAAAACTCAACCCACTTGAAAATTTTAATTACCACCATCGAAAAAAATCATAAAATAGTGATAAAAAACTCAATCCAGATGAAAAATTCGATCAAATCAACACCAAATTCTCAAAAATCAACAACCAAACATCCAAATCATGTAGATTTTTTAATTTTCAGTTTCATTTTTTTTTTATTGATCTAAGAGGTCGAAGGAGGATAAATTAAAGGCGGGGGTGGAAACTTTCAGAATTGGAGTAGAAGTAGGGTGGGGGTGTTGGCTAAGGAGAAGTGGGGGTGGGGGGGGGCGCTGTTGACGGGGTTGGGTGAAGAAGAGGAGGATTTTTTTTCTTTATATATATATATATTAGTTTTAAAAAATACTGTTCACGCATTTTTTTTTTAAGAAAATGCCACGTCAGCATAAGGGGGAATAAATTTACTATAAAGATGTTAAGGGGGTAAATAAATAGAAGATTAGTTTAAGTGCTAATGTAAGTTGGGGAGACAAGTTTAGGGGGGGTTGATGTATTATCTCTTATTAGTAACAAATTCACAAAACAATACAAAACACCCCAAACTTAATAATCACACTCTTGAGATATAAATTGAGAAATATCTTCAAACACCAAACCAAAATCCAAAATATCCGTAACCCTAGTCCTTTGGCGATGAACTCCTTCATTGGAAAATCTCATACTATCTATATTATATAAGGTCCAATATTTTTACAAATGTTTAATAAATGATGAACTGCAAACACTTTATACTCTTCAGATTCCATTTTGTGCGAATATATTGGATATGTTATTTTTTTTATTTGAAAGATTTTTTGTATTTTCTCTTGAGGAAACAAGAAGTGGATATTGTTGTTAATTTAGATTGAATTATTAATTGATGAGTATTTATGTTTGCATGGAATGTGCTTGAAAAAGTATATGGAGTATTTGTGGTGTTGTTCATCTTCTTAACCTAAAGTCCTAAACTAATTTTATTGTTTGAAAGAATATACCAAGTTCTTTTGATTTATTTACACATGATTGACTTCAAAAGAATTAAGAGATATCTCAATCTGATCTTTATAATAATATTTAATTTATTATAACATCCAAGTTATTTTTTGAACCGATTATGAACTGTATTGAATTTCTTTAAACATACACAGTTTTGTAACATGATTTCTTTATTTGTAGTTTTCATATATTGTATAAGATTACCATTAACAAAAGAATTTTACGTGTGTTTTCATCTTGTAATACTTGCTAAGAGAATACTAAACTTTTATTTTTTGGTGTTTCACATAAAAATCTTGTTATCAAAAATAATTGATTTAACTCTCAAAATGTAAATACTTAACAGATGATTTAGCTGCCCTTGTTCCTCCTCTTTTCTCTTTTGAGTCAGACTCTTAAGACAAGAAATGGGGTTTTCTGAATATTTCTCTTCCAAATCGCATAAATTAAACTGAAAAAATAGGACAAACAACATAAATTTCCGAAGTTTGAAGTTTAATTGCAGAAAATCTCGATATTTTACATAATTATTGAAAATTCAAATTTTGAGTCTGTTTAGGTACATAATTAGTTCTCGATACATTCAACGAAGATACATTTTTTTCTTTGCAAAGATACATAGTTAGTGCCAGATATAAATTTTTTCAAGTTTGGATCTGTCCAGATACATAATTAGTTTATTGATACATCCAACAAAGATACATAATTAATTAAATTTTTTATAATTACTTTATAAAGATAAAAATTTATATAAATATAGTAAATTAAGGTATATATTTATATATTTTTTGAATACTAAATATAAAAAAAAAAAAGTTATATTTTAGGACCCGCAAAGAAAAGATATGATGAATTAAAAGGAAGGAAATGTATTGGGTCCTAAAATGACCCGTGGGTGCATTCGTTCTATTTTAAGTTAAGAAATTTAATTTTCAAAGCATAACATCATTTTATATTTTTTAGGAGTCAGATTTTATTAGAATTTCTGATTTCGCCGTTTCCACGCTTACTTCAGTATGTTGAAAATAATTAACAGAAAAAAGTCCAAAATTGACTATATGAAGATATTGAAAAAATATTTTCTTTGTAGGCATCACATCTCAAATTCCATGTTTACACCATTCAAATGCACCACGTAACTCAAGTATTTTTTTTTTCTATCCAGTATTCGGTGCCTGCATTGGAGCCCAGACAAATTTGAATCACACGTTGCAGGGCCCATTAAGGTGGCAGCACTCCCAACAGAGTTTTCTCTATACCCAGGGTCGAACCCTCGACCTCTAATTAAGAGTGGAGCAGCCTCATCCACGGCACCACAACCCATGTTGGTCATGGAGCTCAAGTCTAAGCTTACATGTTTCTCATAATAATCATAATCTGTCATCAATTAGAGAGAATTTACAAATTTATGTTTTTTTTAGTTTCAATTTATGCGTCACTATTAATTATTTTTTTAACCATTTTGTTGAAATTTAGCTCGTCGTTAAGGGTTATTGCATGGATAATCCATCGAAAATGTTACGAAAGAGATATTTTTTAGTAGTCGTCTTAACCCATAGAAAATCTCTCACAAATGAGTGTGTCTTATTTTCATTTTTAGTTTAAATTTGTAATTTCTTTTTATAACTTTAATATTTAGAGACTTGTTATTTCTGATATCGCACACGATCATATATTGAAGATAATAATGTTCAAGGGTATTTTGATATATTATGCACGTTTTTAATTTCAGGGGTGAATTTATGATCATTTTTTTATGTTTCGACATTCGTTAAATTCAAAACAGACTAGGTATAATTATATAAAAAAATATATAAAAATTGATATAAGACGTAAAAAAGCATCCAGTAAATCAAGAAGATAGTTGAGTGTATTAATTTTCAAGCAGAATCTTAAAACTTTGAACATTAATATACATGTTTGAACTTTTCGAGCATGATCCCGAAATTTTGAGTTCGCCGCTATTTAATTTAAATTACATGATTAAAAAAAATTATTATTTTCTTAAATTTCGTGTCTAAATATCAAACTATATAGTATACATAAAATGAAACGTCAGGAATAGATTCTATAGTCAAGATTATCATCTCCAAGAATACATGAGATTTTATGTCTTGAAGTGGAATTTTTTGGGTATAAATAGAGGGTAAGTTGAAAGCCAATCTCATTGTACTCTGAAAAATCTTTGTTTGTTGGATAGTAAAAGAAGATATGAAGTTCAATAACAACCTAATTATTCTGCTAGCACTTTTATGTGCTTCACTTTTTCTTGTTGATGAGACTAAAGGTAACTATACAATTTTTTATTTTTTTTAAACATATGGATTACTTGTATTTCATAATTAGTGTATATAGTTCATGCAATCACAAGAAATATAATATAGAGTTCTACAAAAAATATAGTTAAAAAAATATTTGAAGACTTTTAGAGTTAAACTTCTAAGTTTATCCTTAATGACTTACTAATATGATCATAAAAAATTCATGATACACATTTAATTTGCCACTAAGGATTTCTTTTTTTTGTAAGCTATCTTTAATTTTTAGAATTTAGAAACAATAAATTTAATCTAAATTCACCTCTACATTTTTAATGTATATCAAAAGAATCAATAATTTTTTAAACGTTATATGCAGTCAAATATCGTCATATGTAATATATGTTGTATGCATTATTTGTAGCAGCAAATGAAGGCCAATTAAATGTTGAAAAACAAGGCCATGGAGGTAGCCATCATGGCGGCGGCGGTCATGGAGGTGGCGGTCATGGCGGTGGGGGCCATGGAGGTGGAGGCCATCATGGAGGTGGAGGCCACGGAGGTGGTGGTCACGGCGGCGGAGGCCACGGAGGTGGTCATCATGGTGGTGGAGGCCACGGAAAATGAAGTCAGCGTTCCGAAAATGAAGAAAGTTATAAATTAAAGAACTTTAGGTTAAACTACTCCATGCAACCAGTTTTTATAATATAGTCCATAATAAAAATTACGTACGTTTTTAATTTGGAGTTGCATGTCATGTTATGTGTACTGAAAATGATATATAGTAAATATGAATAAATATCAATGTTTTATATTCTCCATTCTAATGTCCGTTGATAATATTAGTGTTGATTATATTTAAGGATTTAAGTCAGGTATATTGATTGTGTTAAAGATTTTGTAACACCCCGTAAATTTTTTCGTACACTTATCGCGATTATATGGAGTCCTAAAGGCTTGCGTATGGGTTAAATTAAGTTTATGGTGTTCGAAAGTATCCCGTCAATAGTTGTATGTGTAGGTATTGGAATAAGCTTTCCGACGATATAAAGTTTGCCCAAAATAGAGGAGTATTTCATATAAGCGAGCACATTCGAAATTTCAAAACGGCGGCCGGAAAGCCTGTGAACAGTAAATCGGCAGGAAAATTACTGCAGCTAGACAATTTTTTTTGGATCAACTTTAGACGATCATAACTCCTTGTACAAAAAGAACTGTGTGAGCAGCTATATATCGACGAAAAGATCCGAGAGTCTTATTTCCGATGAAATTGGTTTCATCCAAATCCAAGGTCTGAGTAAGGAGCTATACCCGTTTTATTACAGCCTACCAAAAAAAAACAGAATTTTGGGACAGATTTTTGGATCAACTTTAAACAACCATAACTCCTTGTACAGGAAGAACTGGGTGGTATACTTTATATGAAAATGAAATAACTTTGAATTATATTTCCAATGCAATTGGTTTCACCCAAATCCGATACCGGAGCAAAGAGTTATGATCGATTTACTTCAGCCTGTCAAAACTGTCCACTGGGGACAGATTCGGATTTATTTAAATTTTTAGGGCAAAATGGTCATTTTCTACTACCTCTTGGACGAAAAATTGGTCAGTTTAAACATACACTTAGCCTCATATATATCATATATCATCCAATTATTAAGAGAAGGTGAAACCCTAGCCTAGATTCAACTTCAAATATTGTGTGATTCAACCGTAGAAAATTCGAATTGGTTCCGTAGTTGTGTTCACCATCTCGAAAGCTTCGAGAAGCACCCCATGGTTATGTAAGGAGGATTCTAAATACAAGAATTCATTGTTAAGGTATTAATATTGTTTATTCTTGATTCTTATCCATGAATAAGTATTGATAAGGGATTATGAGTATTGTCTTGATGTTGGAAGATAACTAGAAACATAGTTATGAATTGTTTTGTATAAATTGTTAGTAGTAAATTATGGAAGTTGTTGTATTGGATTATGGAGGATGAATTTTGGTGATATATCACTATATTAATGGTTATGTATGCCTAGTGATCATGTTGGTATTGGATGGTGATTAAGAGGGGAAATAAAGGCTAAGGGTGATGTTGAGGGATATTGCATGAAAATGCATGATATGTGAATGTAATAAGAGTATAAGAGGATGTATGTAGCACTCTTATTGATGAGTTAAAGGATTACTTCCTAGACATTATTTGGTAAAGTTAATACCTAAATGGTAAGGTTTGGTTGCTAATACTAGTTTGCCACAAATGACTTATTGTAGATAAGTGTTCGAAGAGTACGGGAAGTCAAGTTGGACTTGTATTGAAGTGGTTATATCAAGGTATGTAAGACATACTCTATCTAATCTTTGGCATGAATAATGACCCATGGCACTCTCAAGTAAGCTTCCAACATTGTCCTACGATACATGACACATAATAACATCATATGATCTTCGACACTACCAATTGAACTTGTTTTCACTTTTAAGATGTCCGGCTAGTCAAAAAAAATGTCCATATACTATTGTTGACTCCGAAATGGTTTAATGAGGTATCCATGATTCTCTACTTCATTTTCATGATATTGATTACCTATTTACATGTTTTTCCTATTGAGGTATCATGGTTTCAAGTTCCATAAGGTGTGACCACAAAGTAATCAATCTCAAAGATTAATTGAATTAAGAAATGGAATGTCTTTATTTTAAATTGTTGATATGATGTATTGTATTAGTACCACTGATCAGTTGGCCATTGTATTATAAAGATTATGTATATATGCTATTCCAGGGGTGGTCCCTGATGTATTGTATTAGTACCACTGATCAGTTGGCCATTGCATGACATATGTTATGTATCGATAAGGAATACGGGAAGTAATGATATGAAAGTAATGTGCAGGTATCCCATCATCTCTTTTAAGTGAGGTCTACTCATACTGTTTATTCACTGGTATCTGGGTTCTATTGATCTTTTGTATCTCATCTTGATACTCACTGCCTTACATACTCAGTACATATTTCCGTACTGACGTCCCTCACGGGGGACCTGTATTCATGCCTGCAGGAATAGGTACTTTAGGTCGTACACCTCCGTAGTAAGAGCCAGGACATTCTGTTGATAGTGGTGAGCTCCAGTTATTTCGGGGCATCCCAAGTCGTTTCTATATGTATTTTTGGTATTTTTATAAAAGTCTTTTGTGGGCGGGAGTTTGTCTCGACCCTAACTCAGTTGTGTATCTATGTAGAGGCTTTTGTAGACATATTGTACAGCCATATGAATGTTTGGTTGATAGACGTGATGGCTCTGACGGCCAATTACGGTATATATATATATGCGTGTCTTCTGGGCTGATACAGGTACTGTTTTCTTCTATTTACAACGAAGTGCTGCCCAAATTTCTAATTTTCATAAGTAATGTAAATGTGAAAGTATAGGTTATGAACGGGTTCTCCCGGGCCTCCTCGGCTACGGGTGCCAGTCCGCTCCAATGGGATTTGGGGCGTGACAGAAGTGGTATCAGAGAAGTTCGTCCTAGTGAGTCTACAAAGCCGTGTCTACGTAGAATCTCGTTTATCGGTGTGTTGTGCACCACATCTATAAACAGGAGGCTATTGGACATTTAGGGATTGTTTCCATTCTCCATTTCTTATATCGTGCAATAGAGCCCATATTAGAGATAAAGTCATAATCGATCGCTTAATCCAATTGTTTTTTTTTTTATTATAGTAGCGATGCCAGTTACAAGGAGAAAGAATAAGTGGAAGCGAGTAGATGTAGTGGCCGGAGAAGGTACTAGTAAGTCACCACCGGCACAAGCTGAACAAAGTGAGTCTCAAGCTGAGCATATATCAGGAGCTTCTTCTCCTCCGGAAGGGCCATCTATTAATGCTGTTGATCGAGATTTGAGGGATGCAGTACAACTTCTGACGCGTATAGTTGCCGGTCAAGTTCAAGGGCAAGCTATTCCTACCACGGGTTCTAGTGGTACGGATAGAGCAGCTAGCCTTCGGACACAGGATTTTCTGAAACTGGATCCTCCTACTTTTACCGGATCAGATATTAACGAAGACCCGCAGGACTTTGTCGATCAAACCCAAAGGGATCTAGATGTTATGCACATATCTGATAAAGAGATGGTTGAGCTAGCAGCATATAGACTGAAAGGAGAGGCTATATTGTGGTACGAGGATTGGAAACGATCTAGGGGTATTGATGCACCTCCAACTACGTGGGGAGAGTTCAAAGATGCATTTATTGATCATTATCTTCCATTTGAGACTCGTCAGGCCCGTGCAGATCAATTCTTAAATCTTCGTCAGGGTAATATGAGTGTAAGGGAGTATAGTCTTCGATTTAACTCCTTGTCTCGATATGCTTCTAATGTGATAGCTACTATGGATGACAGAGTTCATCACTATGTGGATAGATTGGAACCATACTTGGTTAGAGATTGTACCATTGCTGCTTTGAACAACGACATGGATATAGCGAGGATACAATCTTTCGCTCAGAAAATGGAAGATCAGAGGCAAAGAAGAAGAACCCAGGAATCAGAGAAAGGATATTCTAAGCGTGCCAGAGCTATAGGGAAGTTTATGGCATCTCAGGGAGGTTTTAGGCCTTCGTTCTCTCATAGATTGCCTAGCCCGTTATCTTCTTATCCTACAATTAGTGTTCCACCACAATTTCAAAGGTTCAGAGGTAATCAGTTCGGGCAAAGCAGTGAAAATCAGAGTTCGCGAACAGTGGGGTATCAAGGGCAAGGGAGTATGACTCAATTGAGACCTCCACGACACCCGTGCCCCATATGTAGAAGATTTCACTTTGGCGAATGTCGGCTTGGAACGAATAATTGCTTTTGGTGCGGTAAGCCGGGGCATATGGCTAGAGATTACCCATGCAGGACCACAGGTGGTATAACACGACCTACCGGATCATCTATTGCGTCATCATTGATGCCTCCTTTGAGTAGGGGTACACAACCTATGGGTCATGGTAGAGGTGATAGAGGAGCAGCTAGTTCTAGCGGAGCTCAGAACCGTGTGTATGCCCTAGCAGATCGGCAGAATTTAGAGGCTTCTCCAGACGTGGTTACAGGTACGTTGTCCATCTTTGCATTTGATGTGTATGCCTTAATTGATCCTGGTTCTACATTATCGTATGCTACTCTTTGGTTGCGGGAAGGTTCGAAAGAACACCCGAATTATTAGCCAAGCCATTTGAAGTATCAACGCCAGTGGGGGAATCTCTTATAGCTAGGAATGTTTATCGAAATTGTGTTGTGAATGTTTGTGGTCGTGATACGATGGCCGATCTTGTTGAGTTATAAATGGTAGAGTTTGATGTTATTATGGGCATGTATTGGTTAGCGTCTTGTTATGCTACAGTAGATGTCGTTCTAAGAAGGTATATTTCCATTTCCCAAATGAGGAAGTCCTTGAATGGAAGGGTAATGTTGGCGCGCCGAGAGGTAGATTTATTTCTTACTTTAAGGCAAGAAAAATGATTTCCAAGGGGTATATATACCATTTGGTTAGAGTAAGGGATACAGAGGCAGAGCCGCCAACTTTTCAGACCGTTCCGGTTGTGAATGAATTTCCTGATGTATTTCCTGAAGAACTACCAGGTTTACCTCCTAAATGAGAAGTGGAGTTTGGTATTGATATGTTTCCAGACACACAGCCAATCTCAATTCCTCCTTATAGAATGGCACCAGCAGAGTTGCGAGAATTGAAAGAGCAACTGAAAGACTTGCTAGAGAAGGGATTCATCAGGCCTAGTATGTCCCCTTGGGGAGAACCAGTATTGTTTGTGCGTAAGAAAGATGGTTCGCTGAGGATGTGTATTGATTATCGGCAATTGAATAAGGTGACTATCAAGAATAAATACCCTCTTCCCCGAATTGATGATTTATTTGACCAGTTGCAGGGTTCCCAGTGTTTTTCCAAGATTGACTTGAGATCAGGCTATCATCAAGTGAGAGTCAAGGATAAAGATATACCCAAGAAAGCTTTCCGAACACGGTATGGTCATTATGAATTCCTGGTTATGTCATTCGGGCTGACAAATGCACCCGCAGTTTTTATGGATCTGATGAATAGGCTGTTTAAGCCATTTCTAGATGTGTTCGTGATAGTTTTCATAGATGATATTCTGGTCTACTCTAGATCAGAAGAGGATCATGTTAATCACTTAAGGCAGGCGTTGCAGATTCTTCGTGATCGTAAGTTGTATGCGAAGTTTTCTAAATGTGAGTTTTGGCTCAAGTCAGTGGCATTTTTGGGCCATATTGTATCCAGTGAAGGCATAAAAGTTGACACTCAGAAGATTGAGGCTGTGAAGAATTGGCCAAGACCCACGACGCCTACGGAGATTCGTAGTTTCCTCGGGTTGGCAGGTTATTATAGAAGGTTTGTTGAAGGTTTTTCTTCTATTTCTGCACCCTTGACTAAGTTGACGCATAAAGCCTCCAAGTTTCAATGGAATGATGCCTGTGAAAAGAGTTTCCAAAATCTGAAGAGCAAGTTGACTTCTACACCGGTATTGGTACTTCCTGAAGGCACAGAAGGGTATGCAGTGTACTGTGATGCTTCGAGAATTGGCTTAGGATGCGTATTAATGCAATATGGTAGAGTAATAGCCAATGGCTCTAGACAGTTGCGACCACATGAGAGGAATTATCCCACGCATGATCTTGAGCTAGCTGCATTTGTATTTGCTTTGAAGAAATAGCACCATATGAAGCATTGTATGGAAAAAAGTGTAGATCGCCAATAGGATGGTTTGAAGCAGGTGATGCGGTCTTGTTTGGACCGGATCTTGTTTATCAAGCAATGGAGAAGGTTAAAGTGATCCAACAACGGCTTGAAACAGCTCAAAGTCAACACAAATCTTATGCGGATGTTAGAAGAAGAGGAATTGAGTTTTCTATCAACGATTGGGTATTCTTGAAAGTATCACCAATGAAAGGAGTGATGAGGTTTGGCAAGAAAGTAAAGTTAAGTCCACGATACATAGGTCCGTACAAGATCATTCAAAGATTTGGACAAGTTGCTTATGAGTTAGAGCTACCTCAAGAGCTCTCAGCAGTTCATCCCATATTTCATGTTTCGATGCTTCGCAAGTACATTGGAGATCCGTCGCACATCACTACTACGGAAGATGTACAAGTTACAGAAGATCTCACTTTTGAAGAAATGCCTATTGCTATTCTTGATCGCCAAATTAAAAAGATAAGGAATAAAGAGATAGCATCGGTAAAAGTACTATGGAGGAATCAACAAGTTGAGGAGATCACATGGGAAGCCGAGGAAGCGATGAAGATTAAGTACCCTTACCTATTCAACGATGAGGAGGAAGTTCATTAGACGGAAGAAGAACAATAGCAGGTAAGTGTTTATTTTTATGCAAGTATGTTATGATGATGAATATGATAATTGTAAGCTTGGACATGTATTAATTGAGTAACTATGCTAACATTCGAGGACGAATGTTCTTAAGGGGGGGAGAATGTAACACCCCGTAAATTTTTTCGTACACTTATCGCGATTATATGGAGTCCTAAAGGCTTGCGTATGGTTTAAATTAAGTTTATGGTGTTCGGAAGTATCCCGTCAATAGTTGTATGTGTAGGTATTGGAATAAGCTTTCCGACGATATAAAGTTTGCCCAAAACAGAGGAGTATTTCATATAAGCGAGCACATTCGAAATTTCAAAATGCCGGGAAGCCTGTGAACAGTAAATCTGCAGGAAAATTACTGCAGCTAGACAATTTTTTTTGTATCAACTTTAGACGATCATAACTCCTTGTACAAAAAGAACTGTGTGAGCTGCTATATATCGAAGAAAATCTCCGAGAGTCTTCTTTCCGATGAAATTGGTTTCATCCAAATCCAATGTCTGAGTAAGGATCTATACCCGTTTTATTACAGCCTATCAAAAAAAAAACAGAATTTTGGGACAGATTTTTGGGTCAACTTTAAACGACCATAACTCCTTGTAAAGGAAGAAATGGGTGGTATACTTTATATGAAAATGAAATCCCTTTGAATTATCTTTCCAATGCAATTGGTTTCACCCAAATCCGATACCGGAGCAAAGAGTTATGATCGATTTACTTCAGCCTGTCAAAACTGTCCACTGGGGACAGATTCGGATTTATTTAAATTTTTAGGGCAAAATGGTCATTTTCTACTACCTCTTGGACGAAAAATTGGTCAGTTTAAACATACACTTAGCCTCATATATATCATGTATCATCCAATTATTAAGAGAAGGTGTAACCCTAGCCTAGATTCAACTTCAAATATTTTGTGATTCAACCGTAGAAAATTCGAATTGGTTCCGTAGTTGTGTTCACCATCTCGAAAGCTTCGAGAAGCACCCCATGGTTATGTAAGGAGGATTCTAAATACAAGAGTTCATTGTTAAGGTATGAATATTGTTTATTCTTGATTCTTATCCATGAATAAGTATTGATAAGGGATTATGAATATTGTCTTGATGTTGGAAGACAACTAGAAACATAGTTATGAATTATTTTGTATAAATTGTTAGTAGTAAATTATGGAAGTTGTTGTATTGGATTATGGAGGATGAATTGTGGTGATATATCACTATATTAGTGGTTATGTATGCCTAGTGATCATATTAGTATTGGATGGTGATTAAGAGGGGAAATAAAGGCTAAGAATGATGTTGAGGGATATTGCATGAAAATGCATGATATGTGAATGTAATAAGAGTATAAGAGGATGTATGTAGCACTCTTATTGATGAGTTAAAGGATTACTTCCTAGACTTTATTTGATGAAGTTTATACCTAAATGGTAAGGTTTGGTTGCTAATACTAGTTTGCCACAAATGACTTATTGTAGATAAGTGTTCGAAGAGTACGGGAAGTCAAGTTGGACTTGTATTGAAGTGGTTATATCAAGGTATGTAAGACATACTCTATCTAATCTTTGGCATGAATAATGACCCATGACACTCTCAAGTAAGCTTCCAACATTTTCCTACGACACATGACACATAATAACATTATATGATCTTCGACACTACCAATTGAACTTGTTTTCACTTTTAAGATGTCCGGCTAGTCAAAAAAAATGTCCATATACTATTGTTGACTCCGAAATGGTTTAATGAGGTATCCATGATTCTCTACTTCATTTTCATGATATTGATTACCTATTTACATGTTTTTCCTATTGAGGTATCATGGTTTCAAGTTTCATAAGGTGTGACCACAAAGTAACCAATCTCAAAGATTAATTGAATTAAGAAATGGAATGTCTTTATTTTGAATTGTTAATATGATGTATTGTATTAGAACCACTGATCAGTTGGCCATTGTATTATAAAGATTATGTATATATGCTATTCCAGGGGTGGTCCCTGATGTATTGTATTAGTACCACTGATTAGTTGGTCATTGTATGACATATGTTATGTATTGATAAGGAATACGGGAAGTAATGATATGAAAGTAATGTGCAGGTATCCCATCATCTCTTTTAAGTGTGGTCTACTCATACTGTTTATTCACTGGTATCTGGGTTCTGTTGATCTTTTGTATCTCATCTTGATACTCACTGCCTTACATACTCAGTACATATTTCTGTACTGACGTCCCTCACGGGGGACCTGTATTCATGCCTGCAGGAACAGGTACTTTAGGTCGTACACCTCCATAGTAAGAGCCAGGACATTCTGTTGATAGTGGTGAGCTCCAGTTGTTTCGGGGCTTCCCAAGTCGTTTCTATATGTATTTTTGATATTTGTATAAAAGTCTTTTGTGGGCGGGAGTTTGTCCCGACCCTAACTCAGTTGTGTATCTATGTAGAGGCTTTTTTAGACATATTGTACAGCCATAGGAGTGTTTGGTTGATAGACGTGATGGCTCTGACGGCCAATTACGGTTTATATATATATATATGCGTGTCTGTTGGGCTGATGCAGGTACTGTTTTCTTCTATTTACAACGAAGTGCTGCCCAAATTTCTAATTTTCATAAGTAATGTAAATGTGAAAGTATAGGTTATGAACGGGTTCTCCCGGGCCTCCTCGGCTACGGGTGCCAGTCCGCTCCAATGAGATTTGGGGCGTGACAGATTTTTACTGGAATTTTTTTTTTTTTGATAAATAAATTGTGTTTATTACCAAAGAGCCATACAAGTACAAGAAAAGATAAGGTCTAGACAGCCCCAACCTTACCAGAAACAAACAGCCAACAAGGTCACATTTCAATCCTAGCTATGGGTAAAAATCTAAACTTCTTAAAGCACTAGCTAGTTTAGGCTGCAAACTCCCTCTAATATGGATCTCCTGGATGATGTTGCGTATAAGAACACCAATTGATCTTAATGTTTGTTGAAACACTCGAGTATTCCTCTCCTGCCATGAGGTAGAGTATGCACATTTGAAGAACAGGTGGTCACTACTATCAGTCCCTGAGTTGCACAAAACACACCTTGTGTCATCAACAATACCCCAAGTAGCTAGCTGTTCTCTGGTTTGCAATCTTTCGTGGAGTGCTAGATATAATAGAAACGTCCATTTAGGTGGTGACGCATTATTGCAAACTAATCTTCTCCACTCTACCTTTTGGAACTCCCCTCGCATCTTTATAGAGAAGGATGACCAATTCATTAAATCCTCTTCAGTCCATCCTACCTTCTCATAGTACCTTTGTTCTTTAATTATCTTCCTTACCACCCAGGACGCCTGCTGTGGATGTATTCACATACTGTTCATAATACATATGCACCTAGGGTTGTTCATGGGTTGATTTGGGTCGGTTATTGGTCAAAATCATAACCAAACAAACTTAGTCGGTTTTTTAATTTCTAAAACCAAATTAAACCAACACAAAAAAATAACCATCGGTTTAATTCGGTTCGGTTCGATTTTTCGGTTTATAACTTTAGTTAATAATAAAAGTTGATATTTTTCTTTAAAAAATCCAATCCAACATATGAGATATCAACCGAGTGTTGTTCCTCAACCTTGAAACTAAGATGTCAATTTAGTGTTATACTTAGGCAAAGCCATGAACAGAGGCGGAGCCAGACTTTAAAGTCTGGGGGTTCGGAATACTATTCACTATTTTACTTCACCCACATCTTGAAACATCGACGATGAATACTCTTGACTTCACCCACACGTTTTTTAAGCCTTTCTATGCTTTTGTTCCAACTTCAAAAACCTTCCGTTGTGAAGGATTTACTCACTTTTTTTTCATATCCTTCGAGCTCATTTTTAAACAAGTAACAACATAAGCAAAATGATGCATCTTCTTTAATGCTAATATGCTATATTCTAACCATTGAGAATATGGAGGCTTAAACCATTCAGGATTAAAATGACAAAACACAAAATTTTCTACAAAATTATTCTACTGTCTTGCAAATTGCAATCACAAAATACGAAAACTATATGTTGCAATATAATTACAGATACAATTACTAAAGCACTTTAATCCAAAATCAAAAGAAAAATTAAAAATTTAATCACAATTTATCGATCGCGACTCATGAATGCCGATGCAAAACTATGAGACATTGAGACTAACAATTAGCATCTGTGAAAACTGAAAGTGAAATAAAATTTTGGTCTATGAAAATCACTGCACAAGTGCACATTACATACCTTGACAGAGCAGCAGAAGTTCGATTCTGGTCGTTGGAGACGAAAATCCAAAGCACTTTAAAAAACCTCAAAGATTTTTGTTGGTCTTGTTTGAAGACTGAAGTATGAAGATCTTGTTTGAAGTCAAGAAAGAGAAAGCCAAATTTTTTTGTTAGCTAGCAAACACGTTTTTTTCTTTCTTTAATTATTAGTTTAAACTTTTTTGGGGTGGGGGGGTGGGGGGGGTGGGGTTGTTGATAAACCTTTTGACTTACTTTAATTACTTTTGACTTTGGAAGGCTCTCCGCCTACCACTGGATTAACAGACTATGTTTATCTATGGGTTCGGCCTTATATAATTATATACGTTGTCCAATATATATATAGGGTCTACGAAAAAACTAAGGGGTTCGGCCGAACCCCCGTACAACACACTAGCTCTGCCCCTGGCCATGAACAATACCATACAAACACTCCTACAAAAGTATTTAGAAACTACATATAAGAGAATGATATGATAAACCTCCCAAAAGGTAAACACACAATTTTTTTGCTCAATAGAGACCAAAAAGAAAGTTCAAAACTAGTGATTAACTATAGTCTAATAAAACTCACCTATAAAATCTCATAGACAACAAGATAATTTTCACAATTAGTATTATTTGTCATTCAAAGTGCGAAAATCATATAGAATCTCATAACGCATCATAAACTAGATGGAGACATATGACTAAAAGTGTTATGACTAAAGTTAAATTCAAAATTAAAATTTAAAATATTAAAAATATTTATATTTTATTTATGAATAATATATAAATAATTTATATATGCATATGTATGTGTGGGTGTATACATATATGTACATATATATATATATAATTTTTATCGGTTCGGTTTGGTTATTTTGTCAGTTATTTTAGAGTAAAACCAAAACCAAACCACATAAGTATCGGTTTTAAAAATTTAAAACCAAACCTAACCAAATATCGATTTTTTTAATCGATTTGGTTTGGTTCGCGATTCGATTTGATTTTTAACGAAACCATGAACACCCCTATATGCACCCACTGAATCCACATTCTGTCTTGTTTCTTACTCAAGCACCACAACAATTTACATACAACAGCTTTTTTCCATGTTGCAACATCTAGGAAATTCAAACCCCCCACAAGTTTTGGCCAACACAAAGATTCACAGGCAATCAATGCTTTCCTGGAAGTATCAACACCCCCTGACCAGAGAAATTTTCTACAAATGGATTCTATACATTTAATCACCTTCTTTGGCATAACAAATATTTGAACCCAAAAAATTTGGATTGAAAAGAATACACTTTTAATTAATTGGACCCTACCTGCATATGAGAGAAATCTTGAAGTCCAGCTCTGAACTCTCCCCATAATCTTCTCTATTAGGCCCTGAAACTGAACAATAGATGTTTTTTTAGAACTCAATGGCACCCCCAGGTATCTTATAGGTAGTGTTCCTTGTTCAAAGCTCAATTCTCCCAGTTTTTCATCCTGGATATCTAGAGGCACTCCTCCACAATAAACTGAACTCTTATACACATTTGCTTTCAAGCCTGAAGCTTTTGAGAAAATGGTAAAGAGTTCAAACAACAATTTCACTGAAGTAGTATCTCCTCTGCTAAATAACAACAAATCATCAGCAATGCTTAATTGGACCACATTTCTCTCACACCTTGGGTGGAATTTAAATTTGGGTTCTTTTTTAGTTGCCTCATAAGCCTGGTGAAATACTCCATAGACAACACAAACAAGAAAGGTGACAGAGGGTCACCCTGCCTCAGACCCTTTTTTGCATTAAAGGGTTCACTAGGGTACCCATTAATCAAAATAGAATAGGACACAGTCTTCACACACTGCATGATCCAGTGCCTAAACTGTCCAGGGAGCTGTAAACACTCAAGCGCTTGCTCCAAATAGGCTTTCCTCATGTCAACTTTCAACATATATACACCTTGGGGAGATACTTCTCCTACCATATCCTTTAACCAATTCGTGGCTAAGAATAATGTTGTCATTTATCAACCTCCTGGGGACAAAAGCTGACTGGTTCTTATCCACTAAATAATCCATCACTTGTTGCAATCTACTTGTTAACACTTTTGAAATGAGTTTATAGAGCAGTGTACAATATGATATTGGTCTATATTGAGTAATTCTGTCAGGATTTGGAATTTTTTGAATCAAAGTGACAGTAGTGCAATTGATAGCCTTGTACGTGACTCCTGTACGAAAGAACTCCTGCACAGCTTCTATGTCTTCTCCAATTATTGGCCATACTTTTTTGAAGAACACTGCATTAAATCCCTTTTAAAGCATCTGCAATCTCCTCTCTAGAAACAGGTTTTACTAGTTGCAGCTGTTGATCTCTATTAAGTACAGTCCCATCACTCATTACTGGTGGATTGTGTTGGGTTATTGGGTCTTTTTCCCTTCCTATGTGGATAAATGAAGCCCAATTTGGACCAACCCACTTTTGCCTATAGCCCATTACTATGGTCTTATTCAACATCACAAAAAGAGAGTTTTCAGTAGCCAAAGAGAGAAAAACAAAGCTCATTTTCGCACCTAAATTTCAGCCACAGCTGTCAACTTCAAATTGCGATTCCCGCTTCGTTTCTTGTCCGATTAAGCTGATTTTTGGACTGCTTGTTCCTCTCATCTCAATCTTTGATTAGGAATTGACGAAGATTGATTTGGTGGTCTGTAGCTCCTGTTCTTCATTCCGAACAGTAACTGCATTTTTTGTGCTTTCTTATTTCTCTAGTGTTTGATGCTGTGGTTTATGTATTGTTTCTTGTTTTTTGGAGCTTGTTTTGTGGCCATTTTGGAGGACAATATTGTAACTCTTTGGTGATTATAGTGGAGGTTTTGGTCCCGTGGCTTTTTACTCTTCACACTAAAGAGGTTTCCATGTAAATCTTGTGTCTCGTATGATTTCCTTTATTCTTATCTTGTTTCATTTGGTTGATTTGTTTGCTGTATATTACTTTATTTTTCTTGGGTTTATTTGTCTCCTCTTGGTTCAAGTTGAAAGGGAAAGTTTAGTCTTGGGTATTTTCCGCTGCTACCCTGTCGGACTCTTTGATTGTGTGCCGGTCTTTCCTAACAACTTGATCATTGGCATGCACAGGACCCTAATAAGCTTTTATAGTACCCAATAACCTCATCTGCTATTTGTGTTGGTGGAATAAGCATCATTCTTGCAGAATTTTTTAACATGTTTATAATCATAATAATTAAATGATTTGATAATGTTAAA
Organism: Capsicum pubescens; assembly: GCA_030864215.1. NCBI lineage: Eukaryota > Viridiplantae > Streptophyta > Magnoliopsida > Solanales > Solanaceae > Capsicum > Capsicum pubescens. The sequence continues at coordinate 296,192,731 of CM061549.1, forward strand.
ATTTATTATAGATTGATGATGGGAAAAATTAAGCTCAAACTAGTCAATTTTAATACTTCTTGGAAGAGACCTAATTATAAGAGAATCAAAAATATTATCTAAGCTTATTAATTAAGTCAAATTCTTACGCTGATTAATTCATCATTAGATCAACGAGAATATTGACAGATGATGAAAGAAAAATAGCAAAGTATACAATATGATCTGGTCCAAACTTTATGGAAATAATTCTTAAAAGTATAACTCCCAAAGAAGGATAACATCATTTTTTTTTTCCAAAAGAAGATCAACATCATTTTTTTGATTTTTTCTATAATGATGTTGTTTATCTGCATACTTTTTTGCTTCTATATATATAACAAGATATTGTTATAAATAATACATAGTATAACATGATAACATAAAATCAGTTTAAAAAAATGATCGTTATAAAAAATATTATTATTTAGAATAATTTTACAAGGAGGTCTGATTGTACAATCATTACGAAGAAGCTTCAAGCTCATATCGGGTGGGGGACGACAATTGAACTCTATCAGATTGAATCTCCATTTTTGGTAGAGACTAAAGAGGTTGAGTATAAATCAATTGATAGTAGGTGTTGTGGTTTATGTATCGTTTCTTGTTGTTTGGAACTTGTTTTGTGGCCATTTTGGAGGACAATATTGTAACTCTTTGGTGATTATAGTGGAGGTTTTGGTCCCGTGGTTTTTTACTCTTCACACTGAAGAGTTTTCCACGTAAATCTTGTGTCTCGTGTGATTGCCTTTATTCTTATCTTGTTTCATTTGGTTGATTTGTTTGCTGTATATTACTCTATTTTTCTTGGATTTATTTTTCTCCTCTTGGTTCAAGTTGAGAGGGTCAACTATGGCAGTGACTGAGGGGGACTTGTTCTGTGATAAACAAATGACTTCAAACCTCAGGGAATCCAAAAGAGGTGAACCTGAGAAGAGCAGTAAGAGTAAGCGTTCAAGTACTGGTGCTATGACCTTAAAAGTGGAAGATCCTCCCCTGGTTCGAATCACCCTGAATGAAGAGTGGGACAAGATGTAAAACATATCATAAATGTTGAATTCTAAGAAAGAGGGGGGGGGGGGGGGGCTTCCCACGTATGCGCCTTTATTTATATTCTTTCTATTTTACAATTACCAATGGAGAATCTTTCTAAAAAAATCTCTCTGATAAAACGCAATTCGTCGAGGAAAGGGAAAATTTAGTCTTGGGTATTTTCCGCTGCTACCCTGTCAGGCTCTTTGATTGTGTGCCGATCTTTCCTAACAGATTGATCATTGACATTTGTTCTGCACAGGACCCTAATAAGCTTTTATTGTACCCAATAACCTCATCTGCTATTTGTGTTGGTTGAGTAAGCATCATTCTTCCAGAATTTTTTAACATATTTATAATCATAATAATTAAATGATTTGATAATGTTAAAATTTATTATAGATTGATGATGGGAAAAATTAAGCTCAAATTACTCAATTTTAATACTTCTTGGAAGAGACCTAATTATAAGAGCATCAAAAATATTATCTAAGCTTATTAATTAAGTCAAATTCTTACGCTGATTAATTCATCATTAGATCGACGAGAATATTGACAGATGAAGAAAGAAAAATAGCAAAGTCTACAATATGATCTGGTTCAAACTTTATGGAGATAATTCTTAAAAGTATAACTCCCAAAGAAGGATAACATCAAAATTTTTTTTTCCAAAAGAAGATTAACATCAATTTTTTTATTTTTTCTATAATAATGTTGTTTATATGCATACTTTTTTGCTTCTATATATATATAACAAGATATTGTTATAAATAATACATAGTATAACATGATAACATAAAATCAGTTTAAAAAAAAATGGTCGTTATAGAAAATATTATTATTTAGAATAATTTTATAAGGAGGTCTGATTGTACAATCACTACGAAGAACCTTCAAGCTCATAGCTTCAAGCTCATATTGGGTGGGGGACGACAATTGAACTCTGTCAGATTAAATCTCCATTTTTGGTAGAGACTAGAGAGTTTGAGTATAAATCAATTGATAGTAGGAATGATTTCTCGCAACGAACTTCCACTTCCTTCGTCTACCGCTCGTAAATACTTCGGGCAATCTCTTCGAAGCTCCGATTAACCTTGCGACGTTAGGGTGATCAAGCTTGTTCCATATAGAAACTTCTTGCGCGAAAGCCTTTGTTAGAGTTGCCCTTCTCTTTTCATCGCTCAGATCAAGTATTTTAACCACAACTTGTTTTCCGTCATAGACACTTTTGTAAACTGATCCGTACGCCCCTTTAGCAATAAACTTACTGATTTTAAGCTTCTTGGGATCCAACTCCCATTCTTCGACGACCTTCGTGACTTCAGCCTTTGAGCACTCTTCAAATCCTTTTTTATTATTTTCGCCAAAAATTCGAGCCAAATGATTATCAAGTTGCTCGTCCATTCTTCTCAAATCTATCTCGGCTTTAATTTGATTTTTCGCCATAACAACATACAATTGATTGATCCAAAACCTAGACCTCACTCACTCACACGTAGTAGTACTATATATCTATAAGCCTTTGTTGAAATATTTATAGGTGTACATGGAAAGCAAAACCTAAAGTGGAAAGGATTCAGAAAAGGGGAAAGAGGCGTACAATGTTTTTTTTTTTTCTTTTCAATTATTGGATTATCATTTCAAAGTAGGATGAGGAAACAAAAGGAATTTGGTATTTATTTAATTCACGTCTAGTTAGCATTTATTTTTCCTAATTCATATTAGAGTAGATTTTGTTTGTCCTAATTAATTTAATTTGGTAACTTATTTAATTCCATTATGCAAAATCCGTTTTCTCATACTAGAAATAGCAAGTTTTATACAGACTAACTAGGGAAAAATTTGTAAAAGAATACATTTCCAAAACTATTGTCATATACCCATTAATTTTTTTTTTTAAATTTAATTTTAGGGTTAGGGTGTAAAAATGGGGAAAAGTTGAAAAAAATAGGGCCCATACATGGGCCAAGGGACCATTTCATCATTTTTCCAACTTTGCAAATTTAATATAATACACATAACAATCTCTACTTATTTCAATATAAAAAAAAAACTCTCTCTCCTCTTCAATTCTCTCCCAACTCCCGCTTTCGAGAACCCTGCTCCCAAAAACGCCATTTTCGTTTCTTCTTCTCCAGCTGCTAAGGGCTCGTTGTTTCTTCGTAAGGTTAGTTAAAATCAAGTTTCAATCATTTCTAGATCCATTTAAACGGGTTTCTTTGCGAATCGATTCGTAGTGATGTAGAAAATTTAATTTTTTTCGAATTTGGTTGATTAAGTAGTTAAAAAATGAGAATTTTATAGGTAATGAGTTTGATTTTGAAGCAATGGTTGAGGTTTCATGCGGCATTTTTGACAGATTTTTTCGTCGATCACGGTGTTGAATTTTGAAACTTTTGTTTAGGAGTTTTGGTTCAGTTCTGATTTTTTCTTAGTAATGAAGTGTTGAATGGTGGGATAATTGTTATTTGAAGAGTTATTTTGGCATTTTGATCAAACAGTGACTTGTTTCTGTCTGTAAACCCGTGGTCTATCCGTAGACCCGTGGTATATGAAATGAGAATGCCCTAGATTGAAATTAATTTTTAGACGGATGAAAATCTTTTAAAATATGATTGCTGAAATAGTAAAAATTGAAAGATTAATAGCTAATTAGTTTGATTAGGTGCACTAATTTGATTTTTAGCAATTGTTGTGTTTTGATACTGCATGTTGGATTTTGGTTCAATTATTGTATGTTTGTGTAGTAAACTATTTAATGGTGGGGTATCTTTTTTATTTATTTTTTTGTGTGTGTGTTGGGGGGGGGGGGTTTCATTTGAGCATTGTGTTATTTCCATTGACAGTCTTGTGGTTTATGAACTGAAAATGAGATATTTGTTCTGCAAGTGTAAATTGTGTTGAAAATGGCTAAAAACAAAAATTTATGAAAGTTAGGGTACTATTGGTTCTGCAGCTTTCAAAAAGGCATGTGTTGAACTGTTTATGAACTGTTGAGCTTGGGTACTATTTCTCAACACTCATCGAACCACATCGAAGTTGCAGAATTTGTTGATACCTTGTGTCTTAGATTTACGAGCTCCAGTACTGTGATTTATAATAGTATATAATCTGAGAATTTAACCCTCAATCAATCAAAACTTTAAATTTTCATATTATATTTTTCATGAATTCTTACTTGCTTTAACTTTAAAACTTTCCTTGAAGGGACAGACACAAAGATGAACTCACGTTTTGAAGTTAAAGGATTTTTACTTCCTACGGTAATCTTAAATTAATATATATTTCCTTTGTTAAATATTAATCATTGTATTTCGCTTTCCGACAGTCAATTTAGGTGAACATTGACTGGTATTTTAGATTATATTCTCTCATCAAATTGACATGCAAAAGGCTTCAGCTTGGAGTATTTATCATTTAGTTTTTTGAACACTAAATTTTAAATATAAAATATTGAGTTAATCTAATTTAACATTACTTTGAGAATTATTTAAATCGACTTTAAAAAAGGAAAACATGATAGCTAATTTAAGACAATTAAAGTAACAATAACTGGATCCACAATAATTATCATCCTAACTTAGCTTAGTACGTTAAAAATGTTTAAAAAGAAGTAAAAAGACACTTTTATTATATGCATGGACTCCTCCATAAATTATATATATTGATACCAATGCTTTGATTCTTTCCTTATTTGTTTTTTTGTTCTTGTTTTACTCGTGCTTAATTGAAAATATTACTAAAAATAAGAATTACCATTTTTTAGATTAAAAAAACACTTGAAGTTTTAGAAAAAATCAAATCCAAGAAAAGAGTGGACAAAGAAAAAGATAATTTATAATGAAATATAAGAAAATAATAACATATGTTACGAGAGAGCAAGTAATCGTATATTTTATTTTAACACCTTTATATTGATATAATTAAAATATGGTAATTCTTATTTTTAGTATAATGTTTACATTAGGCACCGGTAAAATAAGGAAAAACACTAAGAAATTGTTGTCTATATAAGCAATGGAGTATTACATTATATGCATATAACAAATTGAGTTAGGCTTCTTCAATATTAACCTGAGTTCTCTTTCACCTTGAGTTGATTAGTTATTTACTTCTTTTTTTCTTAAGACTTACAGTCTTACAGTAATGTTGCTCTTCTAATTTGTTTATTAATTCCTCACCTTTTCATCTACGTCCGTTTACAATTATAACTTTCTTTTTTGACTTATTGTTCTCTTACATTGAATATATTTGCTACATTAATGTAGTTTCAAAAGAGGGTGTTATTTTATAATCGTAAGGAAAGAATAATTTTTACAATGTTCGATATTTTGATTTAGATTTTCATTAACTTTGTTACTTCTTCATTCAACAGTGGTTCATTCTAGTTTGATACTATACTATAAACGCGAGAATGTCATCCTCAAAAACCAAAGCAATTGACAAGAACTTGGAGAAGTTGGTAGATACGAGAGAACAAATACGTAAACAAGAAATCAACCTTCGAAATTCTAATGTGCAGCAAGAAAGTGTGACAGATAGATATGAGGCTACACGTGATCTTTGGAAGTTAAAGGACAAAGAAGACAAGCAGGAAGACCAATTGGAGAAAAAAGGAATTACTAAAAGAATGATATAACCTATTTATTTATTTATTTATTTATTATCTTTTAGTTATCAATAAAACGTTTAGATGCTGCTAATTAAGTTCAAGGATATGTTTAAGTTGTAGGATTTTCGAGATTTGTTACTAGCTAGGAGTTTAAGTTTTATATATATTTACGTCATTGCCTTTTATTTTGTTGTTCTATATTTATTATTTATGATTTCTGGATCGCAATACTTGATTTGAGCAACAAAAAGAGAGAGTTATATTAACTAAGTCTTTCACGTAAAAAGTTTCTATATGACACAATGTACATTACCCAAATATTACAAAGCTAATCAGAGTCTACAATAGTATCATTATTAGTAACAAATTCACAAAACAATACAAAACACCTCAAGCTTAATAATCACACTCTTTAGGTAGAAATTTAGAAATATCTTCATACATCAAACCAAAATAAAAAAATCCATAAAGCTCTCTAAGAACAAGTATGTCATGTATTTATTAATAGTTATATAACTCTAGTCTCTTGGCGATGAACTCCTTCGTGGGAAAATCTAATATTATCTATAATATATAAGGTTCAATATTTTGATAAATGTATATATAAAAAATGATGATGATTCTTCAATGAAAATTCTAATGGGAATGTTTGGGATTGTTGGAATAGAAGGCATTGGAGGCCATGACAATTTTGGTATAGTAGTGGGAATTGTTGGCAAAGATGGCAATGTAGTTGGGGGATTTGCTGCCAAAAAGGCCATTTTGAAAACTATTTTGCCAAATAGACACAAATTTTTTAAAATTTGTCATAAAACCACCTTAATCCACATCATCACTAATTTTTCCAACTCAACAAATTCACCCACAAGTTTTATAATAATTCACTTTAACCCAATATTTCCAACTTAATAAATTCACTCACAAGTTTCTAATAATTCTCTTCAACCCACTCCATCATCCACCATTATATATAAAATATATTGGGTTTTCAAAAATAATTAAAAAATATCCAATAGATTAAAATAGAGGATTCCATTCTCCTCCGATTCCGATTAATTTTTCAATGTTATTTTCCAGCGATCAACTCTAAATCAGTCCACAAAGATCATAAGTTTGTCTGTTGCATCCATTGTTACCCCATTTATTTGTTATCTTCTCAAACACACTTTTCACCATTGTTAAAAAGTTTTAAATCACTCACATTTCTCAAAACCACTTTAGAAAGTACATTACAGCAGCTTAGGCGACTCCAAGTTCATTTCTCTATTCCATAAACCCAACGACCGTTGATTTGAAGCAATATTTGCAATTTTAAGATTTTCGTACGGATACCTTCCCAGTCATCGACTACTCATCGTCAGTCATCGACCGTGCATATATTCCAATCTAGACCATAGGCATAATCGACCATCTACCAAAGCATAATTCTAGGATATCTATTGCAGGATTTGTTATGATTTCTGGTGATTTCATGGGAGAATGGGTGGAGACTCCCAAATGTTGGAAATGGAGCTCTTTTACCTAGGTGACACTGTCCATTCCTATTTAATTTTATATATACACAATATAAATATATGTCCTTGTTTAAAACAATCCATTTCCAATTACTTAATGTTCAAATTTGAAACATCTCAAAATGTAAAATAAGTACTTCAATTTATCTCCCTTTTACAGTAATCAAACTAATCCTTTATTAGTTGATAAATGATAAATGAAAAATGAAAATGATTTATCAAATTTCCAATTAAATTTTATATATCCACAAAATAAATATGTCCTTATCTGAATAATCCATTCCCAATTACTTAATGTTCGAATTTGAAACATCTCAAAATGTAAAATAAGTACTTCAATTTATCTTTTTTTTTTTTTTACAATAATCAACCTAATCCTTTATTAATTGATAAATGATTTACTGAATTTCCAATTTAATTTTATACATACACAAAATAAATATATCTCCTTAACTAAATAATCCATTTACAATTACTTAATGTCCAAATTTGAACATTCCAAAGTGTAAAAATAAGTACTCCAATTTATCTTCATTTTACAGTAATCAAACTAATTCTTCATTAGTTGTTAAATAATAAATGATTTATCGAATTTTGAATTTAATTTTTTTCATACACAAAATAAATATGGACTTATCTAAATAATTCATTCCCAATTACTTAATGTCCAAATTTGAAGCACCTCAAAATGTAAAAATAAGTATTCCAATTTATCTCCTTTTTATAGTCAAACTAATCTTTTATTAGTTGATAAATAATAAATGATTTATTGAATTTTCAATATAATTTTATTTATACACCAAATAAACATGCCCTTATCTAAATAATCCATTCTCATTTCCCATTACTTAATATCCAATATTAACAATCTCAAAATGTAAAAATGAGTATTCCAATTTATCTCCTTTTTATAGTCAAACTAATCTTTTATTAGTTGATAAATGATTTATTGAATTTCCAATTTAATTTTATTTATACAACAAATAAATATGCCCTTATCTAAATAATCCATTCTCATTTCCCAATTACTTAATGTCCAAAATTGACCATCTCAAAATGTTGTTATGAGTATTCCAAAATAGACCCTTGAAAAATTTATTCAATTTCCAATTTAATCTTGTATATATATATTTCAAAAAGAATTATTTCAAAATGTAGAATAGCTTATACTGAGATTAGTTATTTGATCTTTTCTTCCAAGGATCCTTATTATCTCGATACCTTTTCTTTTGGCCCTTTACAAAAATATTGTTGAATTCACGTAGCTCTGCAAGCACTTCTATATCCGACAAAGGAAATTGTAGTGTTATTTTTATTTCATGTTTCCTAATCAAATGAGTCATTAGTACTAAATAATTACATGAAGTAGTAGTAGAAATAAAATGGGTTAGAGTAAAAGTATAATTAATAATGTTAGTTTAATAAAATACACCTCTAATTATCAATATCTTATGAGGCGTGCTAGTTTAACATAAACTAGTAAAACGAAACAACGGAAATACAAAATAAACCCTTTATAAAGATTAAAAAATTCCAATTTTGTCCTTATCGACCCAAAATCATCCAAAAAACTAAAAAAATCAATATTTTTCCAATTTTGTCGCTTTTTCACCTCTAATTATTATTATTTTTCGGAACGTGCTAGGTTAATAGAACCAAATAAAATAAAACAATAGAAATACAAAATAAACCCTTTACAGAAATCAACAAATTTTCAATTTTATTCCATATTCAAAATCACTCATAAAACAAAAAACTATTTATTTTTAAATTTTGCCCATATCCAAAATCATCCATGAAACAAAAAAAAAATTAAGAAATTTCCAATTTTGCCCATATGCAAAATCATCCATGACAAAAAAATTCAAAAATTTCCAATTGTGTCCTTTTTCCCACCTTTTCAAACAAACGCCTTTATATATGCCACCTTTTCATTATTTTCATTTCATTCTTTACTACAACAAAACAACAAACAAACTCTTTACAACAAAAACAAACAAACAATAATCATGAATCCGCAGTTCCAACATTATTTAAATTTATCTAAAAGCTTTCTTGTTCTACGAAAGTTTCAAGAATGTCGTCAATACGCCATTAGAGACAGAGAAATCAATCCAAATCACTCTGAGGTACTAGAAATAATCGCGATCACTGATATATTAATTCTCCCTGAGAGTATTAACGGACAACCGAATTACTATGCTATCCTTAACGTTCCAAACTACAGTGATGATCAACAAGTTATGTTGAACAATTTTAAGAGTTTGATGGAGTTGTTGAGATCGAATACGAGAGATTATTTTCGTTTGGCTAATGAGGCTTTTATGCTTGTAATGAGAGCTTATGGAGTTCTAGTGAATCCGAGTGATAAGGTTCGGTTTGATGATGAGTTGAGGAATGCGGTAAATGATGGGAGGTCTGTCAGTATGAACCCAATAGGTGGTGAGGGAACGTTGGAAAGTGCGAGCTTTTTCGACTTTTCGGAGATGTCCAGGTTTGGAGATGGGTTAAATACTATGGAAATAGGAGGGAACTTTTTGAACCAGACGCAGATGGACCATTCTAATGATGGGTTGCTTCAGAGCATGTTGAACCTGACCCATTTAAATGATGGGTTGCTTGAGAGCATGTTGAACCTGACCCGTTCAAATGATGGATTTCTTGAGAGCATGTTGAACCCGAACCGTTCAAATGACGGGTTGCTTGAAAGCATGTTGAACCCGACCAGAATGACCTATTTGGATGATGGTGTAGGAGGTCTTCAAACCCGACTACGATCCAGACCCATTTGGATGATGGGGCTGGGAGCTCTTCTAACCCGACTCCGATCCAGACACATTTGGAGAACTTTTCAAACCCAACCCGGGTGATCCGTTTGGCTGATGGGGGTTGGACCTTATCAAGTAGGACCCCGATGAGCAGTTTGGGAGATGGTGGTGCGAGCACTTGTGAAACAATTCCTATCGTGGCCATGAAAAAAGGAAGGAACTTTTTGAACCAGATGGAGAAGATTCGTGTTATGGCATGAGAAGTTTTGATGATAGATAGATGAATGAAAAATATTGTGCAAAGATGGTCCATACAAGTGAAATTGCTTCGAACATATGGAGTGCATATTATTACATAAAGCTGTCAACACATGGATAAGCAAAGGATGTTCACACGGCTATATGAAGATAATTGGAGCAGTTAGAGTTTGAGTATATCAAGAAGTCTACAAGGCAGAAGGATAAAGCAAAAGAGTCCTACTCAATTTAGAAGAAGGTGAGATGGTTACAAAAGGAGTGAGTTACTTGAAAGAGTCCTACAGAAGATACAAGTAAAGAAGAAAAATGACTGCATCTGAGGGAGCATATATAGACGACAAGATGCATTCAAATAATTCACTCATGCACAGATAAGAAAATCAACAATCAGCAAAATCGTTCACCAACTTGAAGAAGAACCTAGTTCTTACTTAGTATGTTTTAGACTGCTTGGAATAGGAAAGTTCTTGAGTTGTAATGAGTAAATTGTTCTAGTCTCAGTATTTTATAAACTGAGTTAGGAATCACGTCTTCAATCTAGGGAACTCGAAGACTTGGGAACACTTATCTTGGGAAGATTTGTGTTTTTGTAGTAATAGGAGTTAGAAGTTTTAATTCCTTGTTTACAAGAAGTCTTGTAATTGTGTTGATTGTTGAGGCTCAAAGTTATAGTGAAGATTGGGGTTAAATCCTGTAGAGGTACAAGTCGTGGCTCTTTTACACCTTTTTGAGCCGGGTGTTTTCCACATAAAAATTATTGTGTTTAGTTTTTACTTTTGTGAACCACATATACTTACTTGTTCCACAGATAGGCAATCAGTAGGGATCATACTTTAACAAGTGGTATTAGAGCCGTTTATCTTAAATAAGGTTTGCACCTAAGATCAGATAATTATGATGAATTTCGTACCTCCTACTGGTCACAGTGAAGGTCAATCCACTACTAGACCCCCACTCTTTGATGGTACTCATTTCATCTGGTGGAAAGCCAGGATGGAGATGTTTATTCAAGGAGAAGACTATGAATTATGGGATAGGATTACTGAAGGTCCTACTATCCCTATGAAGACAAAAAATGGTGTGCAAGTCAAGAAAATGAGGAGTGAGTTTACTGCTGATGATCTTTTGGCTTTAAAGAAAAATGCTAAGGCAAAGAATATCCTAGTCTGTGGTCAGGGACCTACTGAATACAATAGAATATCTACATGTACCACTGCTAAGCAAATATGGGATGCCTTAGTAAATGCCCATGAAGGTACCTCTCAGGTAAAGAAATTCAGGATCTCTCTCCTTTTTACTGAATATGAAGCGTTTAAGATGAAGGAAAATGAATCCTTGCATGATATGATGACAAGACTTACTACTCTAAAAAATGATTTAACCTCTTTAGGAAAAGTCATCACTGAAGAAGAACAAGTAGAGAAGGTTCTGAGGGTGCTACCAAAGTCAAAATGGAATGTTAAAGTTACTGCAATCAGGGAAGCAAATAAGGATCTCATAGGTATGACTTTGGATGAACTAGTTGGAAATTTAAGAACCTATGAAATGGAAGTTGATGGCATTAAGGAATAGAAGGCTTCTGAAAAAATCTTGTCCTTGAAGGCTTCTGATAGTGATGAAGATATTGAACTGGATAAGGAACAAATTGCCTTCATAACAAAAAACTTCAGCAAGTTTTTTAAGAAGAAGAAGGGAACAGGTAGCAAGAAGCGTTCCAATGACAACCCAAATGGATGTTACAAGTGTGGAAAGACTGATCATCAGATCAGAGAATGTCCTCTCTGGGAAATAGAATAGAGGAAGGAAAGAGTTGAAAAAGAACAAAAGGCCAGGAGGAAGGAAAAGGAAGAACATGACATGATAGCTGCATGGGGATCTGACTCTGATAATGATGATGATGGAGTTGATGAGACAAAATTTATGGCTTTTGGAGACTCAGACATTGAGTAAGAAGATGATGCTTCTGAGGTAAGTTTACTTGAACTAAAAGAAAAACTGTATCTTTTTTCTAAAACTAAACTTGTTTCCTTGATGGGTGATTTAATTGAAAATTTCCAAGAATTAACTTCTGATAGGGTTGAATTGTTCAACAGTCATGGAAGTCTTAAATTTGATTTCATTGACTTGAAAGTTTGCAAGCAAAATGTTGACAAAGAAAATTGCACTCTCAAGGAACAAATTACACTGCTTGATTCCTCAAATAATGATCTTAAGTCTGAAATCCTTAAACTGACTCTCACTGACCATGGAAAAAAGGCCATAAGTAAAGAACAAGAAAATGCTGAACTTGAGTTAACTAAGTACAAACAAGAATGCTATGACTTGACTGAAAAGATGGATAAGATGAGTCAAGAGATAGCAAGATTAAAATTGGATCTAGAATAGTCAAACAGATGGAAAAATTCTTCAAGAATTGTTCATCCGCTTGGTAAAAGAAATCACAATGAAAAAGCAGGCTTGGGTTTTTATAAAAAAGTTGATAAACTTCAAGACTTATGCTATATTTGTGGAAATCTTGGACATCTTGCTACTGAATGTCCTATGACTGCTAAAAGCAGATATCGAAGTCTGAACCTGGCAACCAAACTTTCTTAGACTAAGAAAACAAGCAATATAATTAGTCTGAGAAATAAGTCAGTCTACTTGCTTCCTGCTTGGACTAGAAGGAATTTAATTCATCCTTTTACTAAAAAAATAGGACCCAATCTTGTCTGGGTTCCTAAGTCTAACCATTGATTTCTTGTGCAGAAGAAGGTGAAAGGAAACAAAAGGCACTGGTACCTAGATAGTGATTGCTCAAGACATATGACTGGTGACAAGAAAAAGTTCCGTTCACTCTCCAAAATAGATGGTGGAGGATTCTCTTTTGGAAATGGAAAAAGAGGAATCATAACTGGAGTTGGAAAAATTGGCTCATTTGAGTCAAAAGCTTTGGAGGATGTTTATCTTTTGGAAGGACTGAAGCATAACCTGCTAAGCATTTCACAATTGTGTGACAAAGGTAATAAAGTAATTTTCACTGCTGCAGGTGTTAAAGTCAAAAGGATGGACACCAAAGAAATTGTGCTTATTGCAAGGAGATACAGGAATGTATACAAAGCAGACATAATGGAAATACCAGGACCTGAGTTGACTTGTCTAAGTGCAATAGAAACTGATCCCCTCCTTTGGCACAGAAGACTTGGACATGCAAGTCTGAAACAACTGAACATACTTTCCTTTAAAGACATGGTATTAGGACTACCCAAGACCAAGTTTAAGGAAGAAAAGTTATGTAGTGCATGTGTAAGGGGGAAGTAGGTAAAATCCTCTTTCAAGTCAAAGAACCATGTTAGTACTATGAAATGTCTTGACCTGGTTCATATGGACTTGTGTGGACCAATGAGACAACAAAGCAGAGGTAGAAAAAGGTACATTTTTGTAATTGTTGATGATTATTCCAGGTTCACCTGGACTTTGTTTCTAGCTTCTAAAGAAGATGCCTTTGATGTCTTTGAAATCTTCATTAAGAAAATAGAAAAGAAACTGGGCACTTCATTAGTTTCCATAAGGTCTGACCATGGAACAAAATTTGAGAATGCAAAATTCTTAGATTTTTGTTCATCAAATGGAATAGATCATAACTTCTCATCTCCTAGAACTCCACAACAAAATGGAGTGGTGGAAAGGAAAAACAGAACCTTGGAAGATATGGCAAGAACAATGATGCTTGCAACAAATGTTGCCAAAAACCTATGGGCTGAGGCAATAAGTACTGCAACATATATCACAAACAGATGTATAATCAGACTCTTGTTAGAAAAGACTCCCTATGAATTACTAAAAGGTAGAAAGCCTAACATTTCTCACTTTAGAACTTTTTATTGCAAATGTTTCATACATAATAATGGTAAGGATAATTTGAGAAAATTTGATGCCAAAAGTGATGAGGGAATATTTTTAGGCTATTCACTTCTTAGTAAGGCTTACAGAGTTTTAAACAACAGAACTAACTGTGTTGAAGAAAGAATACATGTGATTTTTGATGAGTTTTATGTTAAGACTAACCTGCAGGAAGAAAGCGACACTGAGGAACAGGTTACATAATATGTTCCATCGACTGAAACAGTCAAACTTGGGGGCATTTTCACAGGGGGAACTGAAGCTGAAGGCACAATGTTAGGGGGAACTGAGCCATCAACTGCTTCACATCAGAACATTAGCAGTGATTCAAGCAGCTCACTAGGCTTGATCCCAAAAGGATACAAGTATCAAGGTTCACACCCCATTAAGAATGTACTTATTGATTTCACTTCTGGAATCACCACAAGATCTGGATTGAGAAGTATGTGTACATTCAAGGCATTCCTATCAGAAATAGATCCAAAAAAAGTAAGTGAGGCATTGCTTGGATCATAGCTATGCAGGATGAATTGAATCAGTTTGAGAGAAGCAAAGTATGATATTTAGTTCCTCTTCCGAAAGATAGATCAGTCATTGGGACTAAATGGGTGTACAGAAATAAAGTTGATGAGCATGGAACAGTCACAAGAAACAAGACAAGACTGGTGGTTCAAGGATACAACCAAAAAGAAGGAATTGACTTTAATGAGACTTTTTCTCCTGTAGAAAGACTTGAAGCCATAATATTGCTGGTTGTTTTTTCCTCTTACATGGAGTTTATTTTGTACCAGATGGATGTGAAGAGCGCATTCCTAAATGGCATTCTCAAAGAAGAGGTTTATGTGAAGCAACCTCCAGGATTTGAAAGTAAAGAGTTTCCAGATCATGTGTACAAGCTGGATAAGGCTTTGTATGGGTTGAAACAAGCACCAAAGGCCTGGTATGAGAGATTATCAAAGTTTCTGTTGGAGCATGGACACACCAGAGGTAAAATTGACAATATCCTTTTCTTAAAAACTAATGGAAAGGATTTGTTAGTTGTGAAGGTGTATGTGGATGACATTATTTTTGGGTCAACCAACATGAATATGACTCATGACTTTGCTAAACTCATGAGTTGTGAGTTTGAAATGAGCATGATGAGGGAGTTGAATTACTTCCTGTGTCTTCAAATAAAACAGTCAGCATCAGGAACAATGATCCATCAACAAAAGTATGTCAAAGAGCTTCTCAAGAAATAGAAAACTAAAGAAATAAGTACTCCTATTGCCACTTCCACAAAACTTGATTTGGATGAAACAGGTTCTGATGTAGAACAAAAACTATATAGAGGTATGATAGGGTCCTTATTGTATCTCACAGCAAGCAGAACTGACATTGTGTTTAGTGTAGGACTGTATGCAAGGTTTCAAGATAATCCAAAAAAATCTCATCTGAAGTCTATAAAAAGAATCTTCAGATATTTGAAAGGAACTAGTGATCTTGGGTTGTGGTATCCTAAAGGTAGTAAATTTAATTTGATAGGATACTCTGATGCTGATTATGCAGAATATTTGGTGGAAAGGAAATGCACTACAGGTATGGAAAACTTCTTAGGATCATGTTTGATTACCTGGTCCACAAAGAAGCAAACTTCAGTAGCTATGTCTACTGCTGAGGCTGAATACGTTGTTGCTGGGTCATGCTGTGCTCAATTGTTATTGATCAAACAACAACTTCTAGATTTTGGGGTAGATATAGGTTGTGTTCCCATCTTTTGTGATAACACAAGTGCTATAAACATAGCCAAAAATCCTGTCCAACATAAAAGAACTATGCATATTGATATCCGTTATCACTTCCTTCGAGACAATGTTGAAAAAAGAAATATATCAATTATGTTTTGTTCAACTGAGGAACAAATTGATGACATATTCATTAAGTATTTGAGTAGGGAACACTTTGAAAAAATTAGGTTAGCATTGGGGACGATTAAAATTGTATAATCTCCTTCAATGATTGACTAGAATATGCTATGCCTGAGTGATTGTTGATTAATTCAGTCTTACACATTTAGTTGTGTGTCCTAATTCCAAGATTTAAAACAATGTGATATATCTGTGTGTTGTTTTTAGATAGATGGATCATCAAGGCAAGAGTGGTCATGGACTAATCAAACACAGGTATGATTATTGTTTTCCATAGTAGCACTAAGAGAAACAGGTCATCTACATGGTTCTTTCTATAATGATTAAAACCCCCAAAACCCAACAGTCATCTTCTTCAAAAGGCTGCCAGACCTTTCCCATCCGTACTAAACCTCTACATCAGCACATTTCTCCAAAATCACAGTCCCTTCATCCTTCAACTTCTTCTCACTCTTCTTAAATACGCCTCTTGTTTTCTCTCCAATCTCAACTTCTCCTTCAACCTATGAATATTCACCATACTATGGCATCTTCCTCATATCCTCCTTCTTTCACAAAATTTGACATTAATCCTTCTACACAACTTATTCTCCACCCAAACATCAATTTACCCTCACTTATCCAACCCCAAATACTTCTCAACCTATCTGATTTCCCATTCTTCAAGACCTTAACACACCCCTTCTCTCACTCTTCCTTCAAAACCTCACTCTTTCCAGAACCCTTACCATTATTAGTAACTCCTCTTCAAATCCTTGATCGAGATGATATTCTAATTGCCAACCTTATTACTAGACGGTCCAGATCGACTCTGAAACGAAAACACTCGTTTATCGCCATTGATGTCGATGATGATACTCCTGAACACTCTTCTCCCGTCATCACTTCATCTCAAACTCCACATACTCGGAGAAGAAAACAACAGGAAGATTTTTGTTTGGAAGAGTCACTTAGGGCAAGTAAAAAGAAATGAGTTGTGCCTAATGCTTCTCCTCCCCCATGTGATTTCTCTCCTGACATTCTCATTCGCTCCAAGAGAAAGCTGAAGCAGAAGCATACCATAGCTAAAATATCAAAACCATATCTCTCTCGTAAAATGTCCCCCCTCCCACTCCTAAAGCCTCCTCATATTCAAAATCCACTGTCAAAGCCTCTACTGCCAAAGTCTCTACTGGAAAAGCCTCTACTCCTTCTAAATATTCTCCAAAATCTGTGTCACTTCCGAAGAAACAGGTCCCCACACTTGGTCCTTCTGTCTCATCTGACTCAGATTTAGACTATCTCCCTAACACTTCTTCTGTGCCTTCTGATGATTCTGATGTTGATATTACTGTTGATACTCCTGCTGATAAAGCTTCTCAGCCAGACCATGTTCTGCATTTTCAAAAATGAAAGATGGTTAGAGGTAGGGTTGTCACTGGTTTTGGGGGTCCTGATATGGAAACTTTGGTATCCAAATTGGGGGCTCAGGGGTGGTCATCCTTGCTTCTGCAAGGTAATCATCAAATAAGGTTTGGAAAAGATGAAGTGTATGAATTTTATACACTTGGAGTTGCGATTGGGGAGATGATCCCAACCTCTGTTCATGTAAAACTCATCAATCTTTATCCTACTGATTTGGGTAGAATTCTAAGTGTTCCTACTGGAGGTTGGGGTCACTATGTCAAAGGATCTTGGCCTCCTCTTGACAATCTTCCATCTGCACTTGATATCTGCAGAATTTTTTTTGGAAATCCTCTCCTTCCTTCTCATCGTAGGGTGCTGAAAAATGAGATGTCTTCTCTCTATCAGTTGTATTTTGATGTGGTCCACAAAATGATCTTACCCAGGAAAGAGAGGAACACAGTTGCAAGCTTTCTTGATCTTACCTTAACGGAACTATTGGATTCTGAGATTCCAATAGACCTTCCCCAACTCATCATTAAGCTTATGCAAAGGGTACTCTTCAAAGATAAAAATGGTTATGCTCTTCCCTATCAGTTCTGGCTTGCCCTTGTGTTTGATGATTTTTGTGTCTCTGTCAAGGTGTGGTCCTTACAAATAACTAAGGATGTGATTGGACAAGTGAACCATGCTATGTTACCTGCTGCTATGAGACGTGCAGACAACCCTATGCAGAAGTTACGAAATGCCTTAGAGGCAAAGTAGGGTGAGCTGGAGGTTGCACAAGCTGCATTGAAGGCTGCCCAGGCTATTTATGAAGATGAAAAAAGGGCTCTTAAAGCTCAAATTACTTCCCTCACAGCCACTTTGGAGAAGGAAAGAACTGAAAATGCTGCTATCATTCGATCGTTGACCTCTTTTATCCCCTCTACCTCCTCAAAATAAACTCCTCTTTCGTCCCTTAGTTTTTTTTTTCTTTCTTCTTTGCTGCTTCCTGGTCCACCTTGTTTCTCTTTTTGGTCTTACTAGATAATGATAATTGTATCTGTTTTTGTGCATGAAATGGACTTTTTTTGGCTTCACTTGATCTACTTCTGTTTAATTCGATGCTTAGCTATCTCTTGCTATGAGTCTTGCTTGTTTTAGTGATATCCCCAGTGGCCATGGATTATTACACAGTTTTTCACTTATTGGCTCAGCTTTTCAATGATGTCAAAAGGGGGAAGTAAGAGTATACAATGCTTATAACTCAACTGATCTAACCTATTTCATTCTACTGTGATCCTTTTATTTAATTTCTTATTGAGTATGTCAGGTTCTTTGTAATACTGTGCTGATAAGTTTGTTATCATCAAAAAGGGGGAATTTGTTAGGGCATGAGAAGTTTTGATGATAAATAGATGAATGAAATATGTTGTGCAAAGCTGGTCATACAAGTGAAACTGCTTCGGACATATGGAGTGCATATTATTACATAAAACTGTCAACACATGGATAAGCAAAGGATGTTCACACGACTATATGAAGATAATTGGAGCAGTTAGAGTTTGAGTAGATCAAGAAGTCTACAAGGTAGAAGGATAAAGCAAAAGAGTCCTACTTAATTTAGAAGAAGGTGAGATGGTTACAACAAGGAGTGAGTCACTTGAAAGAGTCCTACAGAAGATACAAGTAAAGAAGAAAAAGGACTGCATCTGAGGGAGCATATATAGACGACAAGATGCATTCAAATAATTCACTCATGCACAGATAAGAAAATCAACAATCAGCAAAATCGTTCACCAACTTGAAGAAGAACCTAGTTCTTACTTAGTATGTTTTAGACTGCTTGTAATAGGAAGGTTCTTGAGTTGTAATGAGTAAATTTTTCTAGTCTCAGTATTCTATAAACTGAGTTAGATATCATGTCTTCAAGTTAGGGAACTCGAAGACTTGGGAACACTTATCTTGGGAAGATTTGTGTTTTTGTAGTAATAGGAGTTAGAAGTTTTAATTCCTTGTTTACAAGAAGTCTTGTAATTGTGTTGATTGTTGAGGCTCAAAGTTATAGTGAAGATTGGGGTTAAATTCTGTAGAGGTACAGGTCGTGGTTTTTTACACCTTTTTGAGCCGGGTGTTTTCCACACAAAAATTACTGTGTTCAGTTTTTACTTATGTGAACCACGTATACTTACTTGTTCCACAGATAGGCAATCAGTAGGGATCATACTTTAACAATCCGTTTAGATGATGGATCAGGTGCAAGCTCTTCTAACCCGACAAAGAGGACCCGTTTAGATGATGGATCAGGTGCAACCTCTTCGAACCCGACCAGGAATACCTTTTCGGATACATTTTGGACTAGGTGTCCTTACTGTTACCATATGTATGAGTTTTTGAAGGATTACAAAGGTTGTTCTTTTCGGTGTCCGAATGAGAAATGTAAAAGAGAATGGCAAGCGCTTCCGATTATAGGCCCATCTCCGCCACCCGAGGTGGCGGATAAAGGTGAGTATATTTTCTCTGATTTCTCTACTTTGGGTACACAAGGAAACTATTTATCGTCACCTCTTTTCAAGAAGAAGGACGATGTTGAGTACATTGAAATTTCTTCTTCTGATGATGAAGTAGAGGAGGTTGAAAATGAAAGGAAGGAGGAATCTTTACGGGCGGATGATGAATTATTGCAAACTAATGTTGATGAAGTGAACAACAACAATGTGGGGGTTGAAAATACTATTGATAACAACGACAATGTTTTGGCAAATGATGATATTTTTGATCTGGGTAATGTGTTGTGGCTGGGAGAACAGGATAATGAGAACTACAACAATGTTTTGCCAAATGATGATTTTGACATGGATAATGTGTTGTGCCGGGAGAACAGGCTAACGAGAACAACAACAATGTTTGGGCAAATGATGATTTTGATATGGATAATGTGTTGTGGGGAGAACAGGCTAACGAGAACAACGACAATATTTAGGCAAACGATGATTTTGATATGGGTAATGTGTTGTGGGGAGAACAGACTAATGAAAACAACGACAATGTTGTGGCAAATGACATGGGTAATGTGTTGGGGGGAGAACAGGCCAATGAGAACAATAATGCTGAGGGAAATGGTAATGCCGGGGGAGAAAATACTCAGAATAATAATGATGATGAGTTTGTTATGGGAGAAGACCTCGTAGCTCTCTTTCAAGATGGTTCGGATAAGGGGGCTCAAGATCTTGATGCATTGTTCCGTTGAGCAAAAAGTTTAGAAAATTTTCTCCTTTGTTAATATGTTTTAGTACTATATAAAGTTTTAGAAAGTATATACTTTACTGTAGCTAAAATAGGGTTTTGGAATAGGTGGATATTTCTTGTAGTGAATAGTAATTGGATTCTTTATTGATCAGAAGAGGTAAATATGACTCAAAATTGTAAAGAATGTACATGAAGCTTCATTTTCATTATTGTTGAGTAACATGAGCAGTGTTTTAGTTTTTTTTACTATTTTTGCTATTTATATTTCTCAGCTTTTCTACTCTCCTGTTTTGTGTAATATTTGTGCTGAGTTCGGGGGTTTTCGGAAATAATCTCTCTACCCCATGGAGGTAGGATAAGGTTTCCGTACATTCCATCCTTCATCGATCGGTTATGTGTGGAACTGGATATGTTGTGTGATAGCTATCATCGCTTCCATTAAACTATGTTGAAAAGGACTTGAAACCAATGATAGGTTCTGCGATTTTTTCAAGTCAACATTGTTCACTTTCTGTTGAATACTGTGGACTTCAAAGTAGTAACTTTGTTGTTTATCTTTTTTGTCTGCTATCCTTTCTGTTTCACTGCTGCAGCATTTGCTTCTCTACTTAATGATTAATTGTCATAAATGATCAGCCCTTTAATTTGTTCTTTTAATATATATGTCAAAGACTCAATGGATAGAGTTACGTCCTTGTGTGAGATTGCATGTACCTTGTAGAATTAGACGAGTGCTTACAAGTTGACCGTAACACCACGATTACGCGAAAAAAATATTCTTGTTTGAATGAGCTTCAAAGTCACAAGATTTGCCAAGACTCAGCTTCTGTTGCAGTTGGTGGCATTTTTGTTATCTTTTGCCACCTAAGAATAATGTTGAGGTTCTTGTCCTTGTTTCCTTCACTTGGATTTTCTACACTGCTTTAAGATGCATGCATTGAAGCAGATAATTTGTCCAATTTGCTATGTGATTTACTTGAGTCCGGGATCTATCGGAAATAACTTTTCTACCTTCTTAAGGTAGGCATAAGACTATAAACACACCACCCTTTCCAGAACCCGCTTGCGGGATTAAATGAATTTATATCGGGTATATTGTTATTGTTCTAATGTTCACTTAGCACAACTTGCTGCTTGGCTACATGATACATACACTTGCTAGAGACGTGTTGTTGGAAATCAGTTAACACAAAAATTCAAATTAAAAACACAATGACGATAAAAGTACGTACACAGTACTACTACATATGCATTAAAATTAAGAGCTTATAGACTCAACTATATATGAGGAGACTCAGTTATTTCAGCACCTGTGTTGGTTGAAGGTAGTAGGTATTTGTTGAATTAGTTGAAGTGCGCGCAAATTACTTGAACAATTATTAATTTGAGGTTTACATAGTTGTAACTTTGCAAGATTTTGAAACGCAACTATTATGGTTGTATATACTATATACTCTGAGAATTTTAACCTTAAATTAAATCTATCGAAACTATAACATAAATCTATAATGCGACTGATTTTCATGTTATATTTTTCTTGAATTCTTTCTTGCTTCAACATTAAACATTCCTTGAAGGGGCAGAAATAATAGTGAATTCATGATTTGAAGTTTAAGAATTTTTACTTCCTACGACTTGTTCATGTGTTTTTTTCCCCTTCATATTTCGTACCTTATAAGGAATGATTGCTAAGTTTGTCTCTTGTTACTAGCTCGCTCGAAAATTAAAAATTACAATCGAAACATAATGACAATAAAATTACACAATACTCCATATGAATACAAATTCTGAACTCATAGACTCAAACTCAATGATGAGAATATATTAAATATATGAGGGGACTGAATGTGTTGGTAGAAGGTAGTAGGTATTTTGTAAAATCTTGAAACTTAACTATTATAGTAGTATATACTAGAATTTTAACCCTCAATCTATTCAAACTTTATTTTCGCTGAAGGGACACAAGAAAAGACGTGTTCACGATTGAAGTTTAATTAATATTATTCCCTTTGTCATATATTCGTATATTAATTATTATGTATATGTATCCAATACATTTGTCCTTTAATTTTTTCTTTTCTTGTTTACTCATGTCAAGTTGAAAATATTACTAAAAATGAGAATTACCATATTTTATACTAGACATTAGAGAGACACTTTATAACATATGTTAAGACTTAAGAGAGAGCAAGGAACGTTTATTTTATTTTTAGGCCTTTATATATATTGATATAATTAGTTTGTATGGTATTTATTTCACTTTTTGTGCTATTATAAATTCAGATTTTCCTTTTTTACTCTGCTCCTTTTTTTCTTGAAGTTGAATTTTCCAAAATTCAGTGTTTTCGAAGGGTGTTTTTCTTTCCTATTATAATTTTTCCCACTAAATATGGTAATTTTTATTTTTAGTATAATTTTACATTAATTGACACTAGTAAAATAAGGAAAAAACAAAGAAATTAGTGTCTATATAAACAATGGAGAATTATTATATGCACATATTGCAACTTGAGTTAGCTAGGCTTCTTGAATATTAACGTAAGTTTCTTTTCACTTTGAGTTGATTAGTTCTTTAATTTGTTTCTTAAGACTTATAATAATGTTGCTCTTCTACTTTGTTAATTAATTCCTCACCTTTTCTTCTACGTAAATTTACAATTATAACTCTCTTTTTGGTTTAGTTTTAAAAGAGTGATCTTTGGAAGTTAAAGGACAAGGGAGACAAGCTTGAAGATAAATTGGAGAAAAAAGGAGTTCCTAGCAGAATGATATAACCTATTTATTTATTATTTTTACTTTTAGTTATCAATAAAATGTTTACTCTCCTAGTTATTAAGTTGAAGGATATATTTAGGTTGTAGGATTTTCGTGATTTATTTCTAGCAGTTTCAAGTTCTATATATGTTTCCGTCATTGCCTTTTAATCCGTTAGTTCTATATTTATTTATTTAAGAGTATTTATTTATTATATATTCAAATATTAAGTGAACAATCGAACAATAGCATCATTATTAGTAACACATCCACAATACAAAACATTCCTCCCCGAAACCTTGCTTGTAGAATTATATCGAGTATATGTGTTATTGTTGTTTTTGTTGTTCTACTGTTCACTCAGTAGAACTTGCTTTAAATTCTTATTCTTTCTGTTTTGTTGCATAATACACCAGTTGAAGGATACAAAATATCCCAAGCTTAATAATCACGCTTTTGAGGTACAAATTAATAAGAATCTTCAAACTCCACACCAAAATTCAATAAATCCATAAAGTTGTCTAAGAACAACTATGGTCATGTAAAAAAGTTACAATAAACAAATGTTTTATAAATAGTGACGTAACACTAGTTGGTGAACCTCTTCGTTGGATGGTGGGTTGCTTTTGCCAAGATTCAGCTTCTGTTCTTGACTCCTTGCATTTGTTGGCCTTTTTGTTATCTTTTGTTAGAAGTAGTCCTAGTTAGTTTCCTTCACTTGGATTTTCTACACTGCTTTAAGATGCGCATGCATTGATGCAGAGATAATCTGTTTACTTTGCTATTGTATGCTTTGCTTGAATCTTGGATGAAAATAACTTTTCTACCTTCTTAAATTTGGAGTAAGGTTGTGTTGTAAATCAGAGTAACAACAGAGAGATATCAATGTAACAGTGAAGAAATTAAGAGCATTAAAAAAGAAGGAAGATGAAGAAGAGTAAGAAGGCCTTGACTAGTGTAATATTAGATGATTCTCATTGATCAAAAAACTGACTAGTAGTACACTTAGTAGATGAATATATAGTGGTGCATATTAGCTGATGATCAGCCAGTAGGTTGTTAACTAACTCAACTAACTTGAACAATATAACTAACTTCCTGATAAACTAGTAACTAACTGTGTGAGCTGGCACTTAAGTGATATTAGTGATGTGATTGTATTAATATTAACACTCCCCCTCAAGCTAGGTAGGGTGAAAGATGTCCAGTAGACCTAGCTTGGATTTTAAGTATTCATGTTGAACTTTGGTGAGACCTTTAGTTAAGATATCTGCTGGCTGATCTGTAGTTGCAATGTAGTGAGCTGTCACCAAACCTTGTTGAATTTTTTCCCTTATGAAATGACAATCAATTTTAATGTGCTTGGTTCTTTCATGGTAAACAGGATTTGCAGCTATCTGTAGTGCAGATTTACTATCACTGAATATCTTAACTGGCGTTGTAACTTCCATACCAATTTCTTTTATCAAGCCCAACAACCATGTTAATTCTGAAACAGTTGATGCCATACTCCTGTATTCTGACTCTGCAGAGCTCCTTGACACTACTGCTTTTTTTTTTTTTGACTTTCAAGAAACAAGAGAGTCTCTAAATTTGATCAAGAATCCTGTAACTGATCTTCTGGTGTTTGGGCAGGCTGCCCAATCTGCATCACAATATGCAGTAATTTCTTCCTTGTAATTGCTAGATAGTAGTAACCCCTGTCTAGGTTGCTTCTTGATGTATCTCACTACTCTTAGAGCAGCCTCTATATATGATATCTTAGGATCTTGTAGAAACTGGCTTAGAGTTTGTACACTGAATGATATATCAGGTCTGGTTACTGTAAGGTAAAGTAACTTCCCAATTAACCTTTGGTAAGTTGCTTGATCAGTTGGTGGATCCTTTCCTGTATCATACTTATTTGTAGCTTCATCAACTTGTTTTGATGTTTGTTTGCAATTAGTATCCACTCGTGTGACTGCAGTTTTGGCTCTTGCTAAACCTGTTTCTGAGATTAACTGTAGAGCATATTTCCTTTGATGCATAGTGATCCCTTTGTCTGATCTTGTAAACTCAATACCTAGAAAATATCTAAGTTCTCCAAGATCCTTCATTTTGAAAGCACTCTGTAAAGCATCCTTGGTTTCCCGAATCTGTTTCAAGCTATATCCAGTGATGAGCATATCATCAACATAGATTATGATTAAGGTAATTCCTTGAGCTGATTTCTTGACAAATAGTGAGTGATCATACTGACTTTGTACGAATCCAAACTTGATTAGAGCCTCACTTAGCTTAGTATTCCATTGTCTTGGTGACTTTTTTAGACCATACAAGGATTTCATTAACCTACATACCATGTTCTCTCCCTGGATAATGAATCCTTGTGGTAGCTGCATGTAAATTTCATCATATAAGTCACCTTGTAGGAACGCATTATATACATCCATCTGATGTATATACCATCTCCTTGATGCTGCCAAAGATAACACTGTCCTGACAGTTACCATTTTAACTACCGGTGAAAAGGTCTCTTGAAAATCAATACCTTCCCTCTGATTATAACCCTTAGACACAAGCCTAGCCTTGAATCTTTCCCCTTCACTATTTGCTTTATACTTCACTTTGTACACCCGTTTACAACCAATAGTTGTCTTTCCTTCTGGTAAGGGAACAACTTCCCATGTCTGGTTGGATTCTAAGGCACTGATCTCTTCTTCGATGGCTTGAATCCACCTTGCATATTTAGTTGGTTCATGATAATTATTAGGTTCTGTAACAGAAGAGAAAGAAGCTGTAACACCCCGTAAATTTTTTCGTACACTTATCGCGATTATAAGGAGTCCTAAAGGCTTGCGTATGGGTTAAATTAAGTTTATAGTGTTCGGAAGTATCCCGTCAATAGTTGTATGTGTTGGTATTGGAATAAGCTTTCCAACGATATAAAGTTTGCCCAAAACAGAGGAGTATTTCATATAAGCGAGCACATTCGAAATTTCAAAACGGTGGCCGGGAAGCCTGTGAACAGTAAATCTGCAGGAAAATTACTGCAGCTAGGCAATTTTTTTTTGGATCAACTTTAGACGATCATAACTCCTTGTACAAAAAGAACTGTGTAAGCTGCTATATATCGAAGAAAATATCCGAGAGTCTTCTTTCCGATGAAAATGGTTTCATCCAAATCCAATGTCTGAGTAAGGAAGTATACCCGTTTTACTACAGCCTATCAAAAAAAAACAGAATTTTGGGACAGATTTTTGGGTCAACTTTAAACGACCATAACTCCTTGTACAGGAAGAAATGGGTGGTATACTTTATATGAAAATGAAATCCCTTTGAATTATATTTCCAATGCAATTGGTTTCACCCAAATCCGATACCGGAGCAAAGAGTTATGATCAATTTACTTCAGCCTGTCAAAACTGTCCACTGGGGACAGATTCGGATTTATTTAAAATTTTAGGGCAAAATGGTCATTTTCTATTACCTCTTGGACGAAAAATTGGTCTTTATAAACATACACTTAGCCTCATATATATCATATATCATCCAATTATTAATAGAAGGTGAAACCCTAGCCTAATTTCAACTTCAAATATTTTGTGATTCAACCGTAGAAAATTCGAATTGGTTCCGTAGTTGTGTTCACCATCTCGAAAGCTTCGAGAAGCACCCCATGGTTATGTAAGGAGGATTCTAAATACAAGAGTTCATTGTTAAGGTATGAATATTGTTTATTCTTGATTCTTATCCATGAATAAGTATTGATAAAGGATTATGAGTATTGTCTTGATGTTGGAAGATAACTAGAAATATAGTTATGAATTGTTTTGTATAAATTGTTAGTAGTAAATTATGGAAGTTTTTGTATTGGATTATGGAGGATGAATTGTGGTGATATATCATTATATTAGTGGTTATGTATGCCTAATGATCATGTTGGTATTGGATGGTGATTAAGAAGGGAAACAAAGGCTAAGAGTGATGTTGAGGGATATTGCATGAAAATGCATGATATGTGAATGTAATAAGAGTATAAGAGGATGTATGTAGCACTCTTATTGATGAGTTAAAGGATTACTTCCTAGACATTATTTGGTGAAGTTAATACCTAAATGGTAAGGTTTGGTAGCTAATACTAGTTTTCCACAGATGACTTATTGTAGATAAGTGTTCGAAGAGTACGGGAAGTCAAGTTGGACTTGTATTGAAGTGGTTCTATCAAGGTATGTAAGACATACTCTATCTAATCTTTGGCATGAATAATGACCCATGGCACTCTCAAGTAAGCTTCCAACATTGTCCTACGACACATGACACATAATAACATCATATGATGTTCGACACTACCAATTGAACTTGTTTTCACTTTTAAGATGTTCGGCTAGTCAAAAAAATGTCCATATACTATTGTTGACTCCGAAATGGTTTAATGAGGTATCCATGACTCTCTACTTCATTTTCATGATATTGATTACCTATTTACATGTTTTTCCTATTGAGGTATCATGGTTTCAAGTTCCATAAGGTGTGACCACAAAGTAACCAATCTCAAAGAATAATTGAAGTAAGAAATGGAATGTCTTTATTTTAAATTGTTGATATAATGTATTATATTAGTACCACTGATCAGTTGGCCATTGTATTATAAAGATTATGTATATATGCTATTCCAGGGGTGGTCCCTGATGTATTGTATTAGTACCACTGATCAGTTGGCCATTGTATGACACATGTTATGTATTGATAAGGAATACGGGAAATAATGATATGAAAGTAATGTGCAGGTATCCCATCAGCTCATTTAAGTGTTGTCTACTCATACTGTTTATTCACTGGTATCTGGGTTCTGTTGATCTTTTGTATCTCATCTTGATACTCACTGCCTTACATACTCAGTACATATTTCCGTACTGACGTCCCTCACGGGGGACCTGTATTCATTCCTGCAGGAACAGGTACTTCAGATCGTACACTTCCGTAGTAAGAGCCAGGACATTCTGTTGATAGTGGTGAGCTCCAGTTGTTTCGGGGCATCCCAAGTCGTTTCTATATGTATTTTTGGTATTTGTATAAAAGTCTTTTGTGGGCGGGAGTTTGTCCCGACCCTAACTCAGTTGTGTATCTATGTAGAGGATTTTGTAGACATATTGTACATCCATAGGAGTGTTTGGTTGATAGATGTGATGGCTCTGATGGCCAATTACTGTATATATATATATATATATGCGTGTCTGCTGGGCTGATACAGGTACTGTTTTCTTCTATTTACAACGAAGTGCTGCCCAAATTTCTAATTTTCATAAGTAATGTAAATGTGAAAGTATAGGTTATGAACGGATTCTCCCGGGCCTCCTCGGCTACGGGTGCCAGTCCGCTCCAATGGGATTTGGGGTGTGACAGAAGTTGTATCAGAGAAGTTCGTCCTAGTGAGTCTACAAAGCCGTGTCTACGTAGAATCTCGTTTATCGGTGTGTTGTGCACCACATCTATAAACAGGAGGCTATTAGACATTTAGGGATTGTTTCCATTCTCCATTTCTTAGATCGTGCAATAGAGCCCATATTAGAGATAAAGTCATAATCGATCGCTTAATCCAATTGTTTTTTTTATTTATTATAGTAACGATGCCGGTTACAAGGAGAAAGAATAAGTGGAAGCGAGTAGATGTAGTGGATGGAGAAGGTACTAGTAAGTCACCAACGGCACAAGCTGAACAAAGTGAGTCTCAAGCTGAGCATATATCAGGAGCTTCTTCTCCTCCGGAAGGGCCATCTATTAATGCTGTTGATCGAGATTTGAGGGATGCAGTACAACTTCTGACGCGTATAGTTACCGGTCAAGTTCAAGGGAAAGCTATTCCTACCACGGGTTCTAGTGGTACGGATAGAGCAGCTAGCCTTCGGACACATGATTTTCTGAAACTGGATCCTCCTACTTTTACCGGATCAGATATTAACGAAGACCCGCAGGACTTTGTCGATCAAACCCAAAGGGCTCTAGATATTATGCACATATTCGGTAAAGAGATGGTTGAGGTAGCAGCATATAGACTGAAAGGAGAGGCTATATTGTGGTACGAGGATTGGAAACGATCTAGGGGTATTGATGCACCTCCAACTACGTGGGGAGAGTTCAAAGATGCATTTATTGATCATTATCTTCCATTTGAGACTCGTCAGGCCCGTGCAGATTAATTCTTAAATCTTCGTCAGGGTAATATGAGTGTAAGGGAGTATAGTCTTCGATTTAACTCCTTGTCTCGATATGCTTCTAATATGGTAGCTACTATGGATGACAGAGTTCATCACTATGTGGATAGATTGGAACCATACTTGGTTAGAGATTGTACCATTGCTGCTTTGAACAAGGACATGGATATAGCGAGGATACAAGCTTTCGCTCAGAAAATGGAAGATCAGAGGCAAAGAAGGAGAACCCAGGAATCAGAAAAAGGATATTCTAAGTGGGCCAGAGCTATAGGGCAGTTTATGGCATCTCAGGGAGGTTTTAGTCCTTCGTTCTCTCATAGATTGCCTAGCCCATTATCTTCTTATCCTGCAATTAGTGCTCCACCGCAATTTCAAAGGTTCAGAGGTAATCAGTTCGGGCAAAGCAGTGAAAATCAGAGTTCGCGAACAGTGGGGTATCAAGGGCAAGGGAGTATGAGTCAATTGAGACCTCCACGACACCCGTGCCCCATATGTAGAAGATTTCACTTTGGCGAATGTCGGCTTGGAACGAACAATTGCTTTTGGTGTGGTAAGCCGGGGCATATGGCTAGAGATTGCCCATGCAGGACCACAGGTGGTATAACACGACCTACCGAATCAGCTGTTGCGTCATCATCGGTGCCTCCTTTGAGTAGGGGTACACAACCTATGGGTCACGGTAGAGGTGATAGAGGAGCAGCTAGTTCTAGCGGTGCTCAGAACCGTGTGTATGCCCTAGCAGATCGGCAGAATTTAGAGGCTTCTCCAGACGTGGTTACAAGTACGTTGTCCATCTTTGCATTTGATGTGTATGCCTTAATTGATCCTGGTTCTACATTATCGTATGCTACTCCTTTGGTTGCGGGAAGGTTCGGAAGAACACCCGAATTATTAGCCAAGCCATTTGAAGTATCAACACCAGTGGGGGAATCTCTTATAGCTAGGAATGTTTATCGAAATTGTGTTGTGAATATTTGTGGTCGTGATACGATGGCCGATCTTGTTGAGTTAGAAATGGTAGATTTTGATGTTATTATGGGCATGGATTGGTTAGCTTCTTGTTATGCTACAGTAGATTGCCGTTCTAAGAAGGTATATTTCCATTTCCCAAATGAGGCAGTCCTTGAATGGAAGGGTAATGTTGGCGCGCCGAGAGGTAGATTTATTTCTTACTTTAAGGCAAGAAAAATGATTTCCAAGGGGTACATATACCATTTGGTTAGAGTAAGGGATACAGAGGCAGAGCCGCCAACTTTTCAGACCGTTCCGGTTGTGAATGAATTTCCTGATGTATTTCCTGAAGAACTACCAGGTTTACCTCCTTAAGGAGAAGTGGAGTTTGGTATTGATATGTTGCCAGACACACAACCAATCTCAATTCCTCCTTATAGAATGGCACCAGCAGAGTTGCGAGAATTGAAAGAGCAACTGAAAGACTTGCTAGAGAAGGGATTCATCAGGCCTAGTATGTCCCCTTGGGGAGCACCAGTATTGTTTGTGCGTAAGAAAGATGGTTCGCTGAGGATGTGTATTGACTATCGGCAATTGAATAAGGTGACTATCAAGAATAAATACCCTCTTCCCTGAATTGATGATTTATTTGACCAGTTGCAGGGTGCCCAGTGTTTTTCCAAGATTGACTTGAGATCAGGCTATCATCAAGTGAGAGTCAAGGATAAAGATATACCCAAGACAGCTTTCTGAACACGGTATGGTCATTATGAATTCCTGGTTATGTCATTCGGGCTGACAAATGCACCCGCAGTTTTTATGGATCTGATGAATAGGCTGTTTAAGCCGTTTCTAGATGTGTTCGTGATAGTTTTCATAGATGATATTCTGGTCTACTCTAGATCAGAAGAGGATCATGTTAATCACTTAAGGCAGGCGTTGCAGATTCTTCGTGATCGTAAGCTGTATGCGAAGTTTTCTAAATGTGATTTTTGGATCAAGTCAGTGGCATTTTTGGGCCATATTGTATCCAGTGAAGGCATAAAAGTTGACACTCAGAAGATTGAGGCGGTGAAGAATTGGCCAAGACCCATGACGCCTACGGAGATTCGTAGTTTCCTCGGGTTGGCAGGTTATTATAGAAGGTTTGTTGATGGTTTTTCCTCTATTTCTGCACCCTTGACTAAGTTGACGCATAAAGCCTCCAAGTTTCAATGGAATGATGCCTGTGAAAAGAGTTTCCAAGATCTGAAGAGCAAGTTGACTTCTACACCGGTATTGGTACTTCCTGAAGGCACAGAAGGGTATGCAGTGTACTGTGATGCTTCGAGAATTGGCTTAGGATGCGTATTAATGAAACATGGTAGAGTAATAGCCTATGGCTCTAGACAGTTGCGACCACATGAGAGGAATTATCCCACGCATGATCTTGAGCTAGCTGCAGTTGTATTTGCTTTGAAGATATGGTGCCACTACTTATATGGGGTTCATGTTGACATATATACCGATCATAAGAGCCTGCAATATATCTTCAGTCAGAAAGATCTAAACATGAGGCAGCGGAGATGGCTTGAATTGTTGATAGATTACGATGTTGATATCTTGTATCATCCAGGGAAAGCGAATGTGGTAGCGGATGCACTGAGTCGTAAGTCTAAAATGGCATCTATAGAAAAGCAGGGGATGATTAAGGATCTTCACCAACTAGCTAATTTGGGAGTTCGACTTCTCGAAACTCCAGATGAAGAGGTTATTGTACGTAATGCAGCGAAATCTTCATTGATAGCTGAAGTGAAAGAGAAGCAGTATGCAGATCCAATTTTATTACAGCTTATGGAGGATGTGCAGAGTGGCACGACAAAGGCATTTGAGCTTACGCGAGAAGGAGTGCTTCAGTGTCAGAATCGTTTATGTGTACCTGATGTAGTTGAGCTAAGAAAGAGAATTATGACAGAAGCACACTGTTCAAGGTATTCCATCCATCCAGGGTCGACTAAGATGTATCAAGATTTGAAAGCAATATATTGGTGGAATGACATGAAGAAGAATATTGCCGAATTTGTAGCTGAATGTCCGAATTGTCAAAGAGTCAAAGTAGAACACCAGAAACCCGGTGGTTACATGCAATGTATAGATCTTCCAGTCTGGAAGTGGGACAAGATCAATATGGATTTCATCACGGGTTTGCCTCGTACATTTCGGAAGTTTGATTCCATATGGGTGATCATTGATAGGCTTACCAAATCCGCGCACTTCTTACCAGTTAATACAACTTATACGGTGGAAGAGTATGTGAAGTTGTATATTAAGGAGATCGTTCGGTTACATGGAGTTCCAATTTCCATTATATCCGATCTAGGAGCCCAATTTACCGCGAATTTTTGGAAGTCTTTTTAAAGGAGTTTGGGGACACAAGTAAATCAAAGTACAGCTTTTCATCCTCAAACGGACGGACAAGCGGAACGTACCATCCAGACACTTGAAGATATGCTACGAGCATGTGTATTAGATTTCAAAGGCAACTGGGATGATCACCTACCTCTTATCGAGTTTTCCTACAATAATAACTATCATTCAAGTATCAAAATGGCACCATATGAAGCATTGTATGGAAGAAAGTGTAGATCGCCAATAGGATGGTTTGAAGCAGGTGAGGCGGTCTTGTTTGGACCGGATCTTGTTTATCAAGCAATGGAGAAGGTTAAAGTGATCCAACAACGTCTTGAAACAGCTCAAAGTCGACACAAATCTTATGCGGATGTTAGAAGAAGAGGACTTGAGTTTTCTATCGACGATTGGGTATTCTTGAAAGTATCACCAATGAAAGGAGTGATGAGGTTTGGCAAGAAAGGAAAGTTAAGTCCACGATACATAGGTCCATACAAGATCATTCAAAGATTTGGACAAGTTGCTTATGAGTTAGAGCTACCTCAAGAGCTCTCAGCAGTTCATCCCATATTTCATGTTTCGATGCTTCGCAAGTACATCGGAGATCCATCGCACATCACTACTACGGAAGATGTACAAGTTACAGAAGATCTCACTTTTGAAGAAATGCCTATTGCGATTCTTGATCGCCAAATTAAAAATATAAGGAATAAAGAGATAGCATCGGTAAAAGTACTTTGGAGGAATCAACAAGTTGAGGAGATCACATGGGAAGCTGAGGAAGCGATGAATATTAAGTACACTTACCTATTCAACGATGAGGAGGAAGTTCATGAGACGGAAGAAGAACAATAACAGGTAAGTGTTTATTTTTATGCAAGTATGATATGATGATGAATATGTTAATTGCAAGCTTGGACATGTCTTAATTGAGTAACTATACTAACATTCAAGGACGAATGTTCTTAAGGGGGGGAGAATGTAACACCCCGTAAATTTTTTCGTACACTTATCGCGATTATATGGAGTCCTAAAGGCTTGCGTATGGGTTAAATTAAGTTTATGGTGTTCGGAAGTATCCCGTCAATAGTTGCATGTGTAGGTATTGGAATAATATTTCCAACGATATAAAGTTTTCCCAAAACAGAGGAGTATTTCATATAAGCGAGCACATTCGAAATTTCAAAACGGTGGCCGGGAAGCCTGTGAACAGTAAATCTGCAGGAAAATTACTGCAGCTAGGCAGTTTTTTTTGGATCAACTTTAGACGATCATAAATCCTTGTACAAAAAGAACTGTGTGAGCTGCTATATATCGAAGAAAATCTCCGAGAGTCTTATTTCCGATGAAATTGGTTTCATCAAAATCCAATGTCTGAGTAAGGATCTATTCCCGTTTTACTACAGCCTATAAAAAAAACCAGAATTTTGGGACAGATTTTTGGGTCAACTTTAAACGACCATAAATCCTTGTAAAGGAATAACTGGGTGGTATAATTTATATGAAAATGAAATCCCTTTGAATTATATTTCCAATGCAATTGGTTTCACCCAAATCCGATACCGGAGCAAAGAGTTATGATCGATTTACTTCAGCCTGCCAAAACTGTCCACTGGGGACAGATTCGGATTTATTTAAATTTTTAGGGCAAAATGGTCATTTTCTATTACCTCTTGGACGAAAAATTGGTCTTTATAAACATACACTTAGCCTCATATATATCATATATCATCCAATTATTAAGAGAAGGTGAAACCCTAGCCTAATTTCAACTTCAAATATTTTGTGATTCAATCGTAGAAAATTCGAATTGGTTCCGTAGTTGTGTTCACCATCTCGAAAGCTTCGAGAAGCACCCCATGGTTATGTAAGGAGGATTCTAAATACAAGAGTTCATTGTTAAGGTATGAATATTTTTTATTCTTGATTCTTATCCATGAATAAGTATTGATAAATGATTATGAGTATTGTCTTGATGTTGGAAGATAACTAGAAACATAGTTATGAATTGTTTTGTATAAATTGTTAGTAGTAAATTATGGAAGTTGTTGTATTGGATTATGGAGGATGAATTGTGGTGATATATCATTGTATTAGTGGTTATGTATGCCTAGTGATCATGTTGGTATTGGATGGTGATTAAGAAGGGAAATAAAGGCTAAGAGTGATGTTGAGGGATATTGCATGAAAATGCATGATATGTGAATGTAATAAGAGTATAAGAGGATGTATGTAGCACTCTTATTGATGAGCTAAAGGATTACTTCCTAGACATTATTTGGTGAAGTTAATACCTAAATGGTAAGGTTTGGTTGCTAATACTAGTTTTCCACAAATGACTTATTGTAGATAAGTGTTCGAAGAGTACGGGAAGTCAAGTTGGACTTGTATTGAAGTGGTTCTATCAAGGTATGTAAGACATACTCTATCTAATCTTTGGCATGAATAATGACCCATGGCACTCTCAAGTAAGCTTCCAACATTGTCCTACGACACATGACACATAATAACATCATATGATCTTCGACACTACCAATTGAACTTGTTTTCACTTTTAAGATGTCCGGCTAGTCAAAAAAATGTCCATATACTATTGTTGATTCCGAAATGGTTTAATGAGGTATCCATGATTCTCTACTTCATTTTCATGATATTGATTACCTATTTACATATTTTTCCTATGGAGGTATCATGGTTTCAAGTTCCATAAGGTGTGACCACAAAGTAACCAATCTCAAAGATTAATTGAAGTAAGAAATGGAATGTCTTTATTTTAAATTGTTGATATGATGTATTGTATTAGTACCACTGATCAGTTGGCCATTGTATTAAAAAGATTATGTATATATGCTATTCCAGTAGTGGTCCCTGATGTATTGTATTAGTACCACTGATCAGTTGGCCATTGTATGACATATGTTATGTATTGATAAGGAATATGGGAAGTAATGATATGAAAGTAATGTGCAGGTATCCCATCAGCTCTTTTAAGTGTGGTCTACTCATACTGTTTATTCACTGGTATCTGGGTTCTGTTGATCTTTTGTATCTCATCTTGATACTCACTGCCTTACATACTCAGTACATATTTCCGTACTGACGTCCCTCACGGGGGACCTGTATTCATGCCTGCAGGAACAGGTACTTCAGGTCGTACACCTCCGCAGTAAGAGTCAGGATATTCTGTTGATAGTGGTGAGCTCCAGTTGTTTCGGGGCATCCCAAGTCATTTCTATATGTATTTTTGGTATTTGTATAAAAGTCTTTTGTGGGCGGGAGTTTGTCCCGACCCTAACTCAGTTGTGTATCTATGTAGAGGCTTTTGTAGACATATTGTACATCCATAGGAGTGTTTGGTTGATAGACGTGATGGCTCTGACGGCCAATTACTGTTTATATATATATATATATATGCGTGTCTGCTGGGCTGATACAGGTACTGTTTTCTTCTATTTATAATGAAGTGCTGCCCAAATTTCTAATATTCATAAGTAATGTAAATGTGAAAGTATAGGTTATGAACGGGTTCTCCCGGGCCTCCTCGGCTACGGGTGCTAGTCCGCTCCAATGGGATTTGGGGCGTGACAGAAGCAATATAAGATTGATATGTAGTAGATAAACCATGATAAGAGATTTACTTATCAATACTGTAAAGTGAGTCCTGGTGGATGTTAAGTGATACAAAATCCTCCAGCCAAATAGGTGGTTGAGTATGTCTTGTGGATTTTCTGATCTGTGCAACTGCAGGAGGTGGTATCATATCAATAACTTGAGGTTGAACAGGTTGTTGTATGGGTTGATGTTCTGGAACAACATGCATAGGCTGTTGTATAGGAATATCTTCAGATACTGCAGTATCATGATAAAAAGGTATAAAGATATTGTCTGACCAGTCTTCAGAGATGATTGTGCCACTTGGAAAAATATGATTGTCTTCAAAGGTATGAGTGTGAAAAGGAAAGACATCTTCTTTGAATATTACATCCCTATTAACAAAGAAAGAATTAGCATTCAAATCATATAAAATATATCCTTTCTGCACCTCTGAATACCCTATGTGCGCTATAATTTTGGATCTAGACAACAGTTTATCTGATTGAGTCTTATCTTTAGCAAAACATAAGCACCCTATAGTTCTAAGATGAGTCATAGTAGGTTTGTTGTTAAAGAATACTTCATAAGGGGATTTATAATGTAAAACACTAGTAGGTAACCTGTTGATTAGGTAGCCTGCAGCTTGCACACAATGACCCCAGAGCTTAATAGGTATATGATCTTGCATTCTAATAGATTTTGTGACCTCTAGAACATGTCTATGTTTCCTCTCAGCAACTCCATTTTGCTGAGGGGTATAAAACATGTTCTTTGATCAATTATACCTAGGTTATTGAACATATCTTGACATAAAGAGTTAGTAAATTCTGTCCCATTGTCTGATCCCAGTATCTTAATAGTTTTATTGAATTGATTCTTAATATAGATGAAGAATTGTTGTAGTATAACATATACATCACACTTTTGTTTTAAGAGAAATAACCAAGTAAGTCTAGAGAATTCATCCACAATAGTAAGAAAGTAACTATTATTATCAAAGGTAGGAGTCTTATAAGGTCCCCAAAAATCTACATGGATCATGTCCAATATAGCCTGTGTTTTAATACTGCTAGTAGAAAGTGGTAGTCTGGCTTGTTTAGCACAAGGACAAACAACACAATCATGAATAAAAGCATTTATCAGTTGTAAGCTATTAGGAAACAATTTTTGTAATACTACAGAAAAACTATGCCCAAATCTCTTATGCCAAGTGTTATAATCCCCTTTGAGAGCTTCTCTATCTGGTGCGGCACAACTAGGAATCTGATCTTCTTGTTTCTTTTTATTTCCAGGCTGATTCATAAGCATATATAGTCCATCATCTATCTTACTAATCTCCTTCACCTTCCCAGTGAAGAGATCCTGAAAAAGGCAAAAGTCAGGATAAAAAGAAACAATACATTGCATTTCTTTTGTTAGTTTTGAAACAGACAGTAAGTTATATTTGAATTGAGGGACATACAAAACATCTGAAATAGTGCTTCTGGTAGTTATTGAGCTATTACCAGTGTGTATAACTAAAGAAACATCACCATTAGGTAAGTGCACTCTTCTAGGTGCATTTGTTTCTTTGATAGAACTCCTATTGAGTAGATCAAGATCAAAATCCATATGATTTGTGGATCCTGTATCAATGATCCAGTTAGGAGTATTTGGAACTACAAATGCTAGAATTTTGTCCATACCTGCAGTGCTAGCATTAACTTTTGCATTACTATTATTTGCAAGAATTAAAGAGGTAGATCCAAGACTGTTTTGATTCATCATCTGGACTATCTATTCATATTGAATTTTGGTGAAGGGAATAGAATATCCTCCAAATTGAGTTTGTTAATTGTAATTGACTTGTCCTGAACCCACATTAGAACCCTGAGTCTGAGATTGTGACCTGATGTATTCCAGATCCTGAGTTTGTTCAGGAGGTTGAATGTGTGCAGAGTTGAACCTTTCATGGATGGAATCTGTAATCGCATTGTTTTCAACATGACCATGTGAAGATAGCACTTTCTTCTTATTCTTAAAGTCAGTTGGATATCCAACAAGTTTGTAGCACACTTAACTGGTATGACCTTTAGACTTGCATTAGTCACACATCAAATGAGAGTTCTTTCTATATTTATGATTTCCTCCAGTAAAAAAATTGTTTCCATTATGTGTTTGACTATGCACACCACTACTGCCTCCACGATTATAGGTATTACCTCCTCCAAAGTTTCTTGTATGCATGGCAATATCAAAATTCACACGACCAGGGCTTGGTCCTAAAACCCCTGCTGTGGCAGCCATAGTTTTTTGACATTCATCACCAAGAATCATGGCATAGGCCTTGTTTACTATGGGCAAATGACACATCAGAAGGATTTGGCTTCTAGCTTGACCATAGGTTTCATTTAGTCCCATCAAGAATTGAAACAGCTTAAGCTTTTGCAAATGTTCTACAAAATCTTTGGACTTATTACAGTCACACCCTGGTGCAGGAACCAGAGCTTCAAACTCTTCCCATAGGTCCTTTAACTTGGAGAAGTACACAGAAACAGACAAGGTGCTTTGCATCAATATAGCAATTTCCTTGTGCACATTATATATTCTTGAACCATCTACATTATTAAATCTTTCAAGAAAATCTTGCCAAATGACTTGTTCACTAGATGCATACATAATACCACCAAGAAGGTGTTTAGAAACGGAGTTCATGATCCAAGAAAGAACAATAGCATTTACCCTCTCCCAGTGATTCCACATAATTTCAGGGAACTTTCTTTAGCACAAGTACCATCAACCAATCCCAATTTATTTCTTCCTAAGAGGGAAATACGCATAGACCTAGCCCAAATTGAGTAATTCTCTTTGCCAGTGAGTTGAAAAGAGATGATCTGAGAACCACTAACATCAAAAGAATGCAAAAATAAGGGATGGTTATAGTCTATACCAGGAATCTGTGATGAACCTGGAACTGCAGGAAAGGTTTGTGACCCATCAACATTCACATATGGTGAAACCTGAGTGGGTATAGCATCAATTGAATTCTCCATCCTCCTCTCGACTTGAATTTTTGTGACAGATTTAGCGGAAGCAAGAATAGCAAGCTTGAAAACCAAAAAATATCTTGATATTGAATTCCAGAAGAAATTCAAGTGTATAACAAGAGATTATGAGAAGTGATAGAAAGAACGACTAAGAAGATATCGATGACTCTGATACCATATTGTAAATCAGAGTAACAACAGAGAGATATCAATGTAACAGTGAAGAAATGAAGATCATTGAAAAAGAAGGAAGATGAAGAAGAGTAAGAAGGCCTTGTCTAGTGTAATATTAGATGATTCTCATTGACCAAAAAACTGAGTAGTAGTACACTAAGTAGGTGAATATATAGTGGTGCATATTAGCTGATGATCAGCCAGTAGGTTTTTAACTAACTCAACTAACTTGAATAATATAACTAACTTCCTGATAAACTAGTAACTAACTGTGTGAGCTGGCCCTTAAGTGATATTAGTGATGTGATTGTATTAATATTAACAGGTTGTGAACACACCATCGATTTCTAGACCCTGTTTGCGGAATTATACTGAATATATTGTTAGTGTGTGTGTAAGTTACTCGAACACTACAATTATTAGTTTGAGGTTTACATAGTTGTAACTTGGGAAAAATTGGCAAGACTACCCACTTCCAAAACTATTTTGCCATTTACCCACTACAATTATTTTTGATTTAATTTTTAGGGTTAGGGTATAAAAAGTTGGAAAAAGTAAAAAAAAGTGGGGCCCACAGGTGGGCCAAGGGACCATTTAATCATTTTTATAACTTTGGAAATTTAATATAATACATACACTGACACTCTCCACTTATTCCAATATAAAAAAAAACTCTCTCTCTTTCCTCTTTAATTCTCTCAACTCCGGCTTAAGAAACCGTCATCCCAAAATTGTCATTTTCATTTCTTCTTCTTCTCCAGCTGCTAAGGGGTCGTTATTGGTTCGTAAGGTTAGTTAAAATAAAGTTTCGATTATTTCTAGATCCATTTAAACGAGTTTCTTTGCTAATCGATTCGTAGTGATGTAGGAAATTGAATTTTTTTTCCGAATTTGGTTGATTAAGGAGTTTTGGTTTAGTTCCGATTTTTTTTGCAAAGAAGTGTTGAATTGGTGGGATAGTCATTATTTTGGCATTTTGATTCGAACAGTGACCTACTTCTGTCTGTAGACCCGTGGTCTATGAAATCGATCCATGGTCTATGAAATCAAAATGTACTAGATTGAAATCAATTTTCAGACGTATGAAATTCTTTTAAAATATGGTTGCTGAAATAGTGGAAATTGAAAGATTAATAGCTAATTAGTTTGATTAGGTGCACTAGTTTGATTTTTAGAAATTATTGTATTTTGATACTGCATGTTGGATTTTGGTTCAGTTATTGATGTGTGTAGTGAACTGTTTGATGGTGGAAGAGTTATTTTTGCATTTTGATTCGAATAGTGACCTGTTTATGTCCGTAGACCCGTGGTCTATGAAATGAAAATGTCCTAGATTGAAATCAATATTTAGATGTATGAAATTCATTTAAAATTGAGTTATTTCTGTTAATAGGCTTATGGTCAATGAACTGAAAATGGGAGATTTGTTCTGCAGGTGTAGATTGTGTTGAAAATGGGTAAAAAGTACATTCTTTCTAAATGCAAAGCCAGTACCACTTTTGATTCTGCCGGTAGCAGTAGAAAAAGAAAAGCTGAGGCAGTTGAAAATGTCTCAAAAAGGAAGAAAATTAAAGAGTCGATGTCCGAATCAGATTCGAAGTTAAAGGAGATAAGCGACTACGTTGATTCCGATGAAGATGTTGCCAAGCACAATGCTAATGATCAGTGAAGAGAGAGAAGACAGTGGAAAAAAAGTGTTGATGGGGATAATGATCCCTTGTCCGTGCCATCTCTTTCAAGGTTCTTTTCCGTGGAGCGATATGACCTTCGAACGATAATGGACGAGGTCGGATATTTTTTGGCAAATATATCGGTCAGATCAAGAATGGCTGCTTATCGTGAATTCCAGCAAGTTCTTGTCGACCAAGAGTTGAAGAAAAGATTCAAGCGGTCCTGTTTTGGACACCTGAGAAACTTACCAGAACATCTCAAGTTCAATGGGCAGTTGGTCCATTATTTGTTGTTACGACCCATCAATAACGATAAGAAATGTCACGAGATGTGGTTCTGCATTAACAACAAGCCTGCCTATTTTGTCTTGAAAGAGTTTTGTGTGATCACGGGGATGAACTGCTCATCATACCCCAGTGAATATAAAATGAAGAAGGTGTTAGCAAAGGGGGAGAATTTTTGCTTTAAGGTGACGAAAAATAAAAACATTACGGCGGCCAACTTGCTACACCTGATCAGAGAGAATAAGCTGAACAAGGACCAAGAGTTTAAGTGTTGTTTACTGTGGTTCTTGCACACCATGTTTCTTGCAAAAAATTAGATGAAGGTTGTCGACACAAAACTGATTCAAATGGTCGATTCTTTGAGTTTCTTTGAGAATTATCCATGGGGGAAAAAGACATTTCAACTGACCCTAGACTATCTAAAGAAGAAAAGTGACCTGAATAAGCAGAGGGAAGTATTTGATGAGAAGCAGAAGGCATCCTATACTCTATTCGGATTTTCCTGGGCATTCATGGTATCTACCATAAACCATTTAGTGAGTTTATCGTAGATTCTTTGTTTATTTATACTCTGTCATAGACTCTGAGTTCTTTTTTCACTGATGTACTTCTTATAGGTTTGGATCTACTAGGCCTTTCCCCATCTTAGAAAATTTGCTGGAAAATCAATGGATAAGCCCTTTCCCATTCCCCGCATCCTCAGATGGCATACTACAAAAAGTGACCAGATAATCGAAGGCGACCCATTCAAGTACAAAGGAAAAGTTATCGAGGTATGAACTTATTTTTTACTATGAAATAATAATACTACTGTTGTATTGAATGTTATGTAATTATTAATCGATATTTTGTAGAACGTGCACCGGTATATCATCCTTACTCTTCGTGAGATGAAGATGGATTACATGATTTCCTTTGAGCCATATACGGACGAGGTAAAGAATAACATCCTCGATGGCTTAAAGAAAGAGTTAGAATGGGTGACTGTAATTATTTCAAATGAGGACAGTGATGATGACTGAGATTTGGGTGGTAACCCCATTGAAGTACGCGTTGGTGATGATGATACTCCGAGAACCTCCAAAGATGCAAAGGGCACCTCATCCCCCGGGGATCTTCATAAGTGTGTTTCTGCGCTCGAGGAAGCGGTGTTGAATATTGCTGCCTATATTAGAGAGAAAAGACTGAAGAAAAAGGAACAAGATAAGCGACAACATGAGCGAGGTAACTTCATTCAATAA
Source organism: Capsicum pubescens (assembly GCA_030864215.1). Taxonomy (NCBI): domain Eukaryota; kingdom Viridiplantae; phylum Streptophyta; class Magnoliopsida; order Solanales; family Solanaceae; genus Capsicum; species Capsicum pubescens. Next base: position 296,235,613 of record CM061549.1, read on the forward strand.
TTGATGTTGTTAATGATTTTTTCAGCTTTAAATATCAGTAACACTTTGTAATATGATGATACAGTGCATGTGGACCTTCGTGAATCGGAGAGGAATGAAGAAGGAGAAAAATGGAGCAAAATGGATGAGTTAGCCTCTATTGTGGCGGGAGAGGAATAAGAAGAAGAAAATAAGGATGAAGAAGAAGAAATGAAAGAAGATATGTGCCAAGAAGAAAGTTCACAAGAAGAAGCTGAAGATGTTGAGAAAAAAAGAGAAGAAGGTAAAGAAGCACCAGCCGAAGAAGCACCAGCTACTGCAAATGATGAAATAGAAGGAGTAGAAGGCGAGCATGAAGAAGCAACTGTAGCTACTGAGAAAAAAAGAGCTGAAGCTGACCAAAAAGATGTGGTCATGGATATCGTAGGTGAAATCAATAGTAACATTTGTGTTGATGAGGAAGATAGGGAAAAAGACATTTGAATGCTAATATTGTTAATGTGTTATTGAATGATCAGTAGTTAGGATCGGACAAATATTTTTTTTATTTAAAAGTATTAAAGTTTATGGATCTGTTGGTAGGATATTAGAAACATTCTTTTATTTTATGGTAGTTGTTATGATTCTGCACTGAATCTGTCTCTATCAAACTGATTAGTGGCATGTCCATTTGAATATGCAGGGTGTTGTCATAGGTGGTACAGTATATGGTTAATGTCGTAGAATGCATACTTAATCTTTCGTATACTGTATGCGTAGTCTATCATTACCATGCTGGTCAGTTTTAAGCCGACGTGTTGTTTGATCGACCATGATTCTATCAAAAATAGTATTAATATTATAGAAAAATAGAAGTATTATTATTTATTCAATATCACTACATCCATGTTACACCTTTCCAAAGAACAAATACTAGCATTGTAACACATAACATTATTTTTAGGCCATTCTCCCTTTCTTCGGCCAAAATTAATTTTTATTTTAGTCGATCCCTCTCTATTTTGGTGTCATGTAGCAACACTTTAAAGTGATCCCTCTGTTCTTCGGCTTCTTTGAACAAAGTCATAAGAAAAACTTTATTTTCTTCGCATTGTTGGAGCCTCTGTAGTAGTTTAAATTTTGCCAAGCCTTCAAAATTTGATGTCTCGGGTCCCCAACTCAACGTTGATGGACTGGTTGGAGGTGATAGCTCATCAAGCCATTTAAAAAATGAGCATTCATCATTTTCCTAGAAAAAAATAATAATTACATAACGACTAACTTAAATTCATAATAAAGACACACAGAGCTCACCTTCGCAATTGTACAATTATAAAATTTGCGACCTGGATTTGAGTCCGTGCGTGACGTCCTAAGAATAGCCGAATTCCCACAATGAAAAATTAGAGTATTTTTATAATTGGATGTTTGAGAGGTTTGAGAAATTGTAGAATTTTTAAAAACAAAACAAAGCGAATGAAATAAAATAATGATGGATGATCGACCTTATATATGAAGTAAAAATGAAGTGTTGACACTGATGGATTATAAAAGTAGCCATTTATTATCGTTGGAGCAGTAATTTTTTTTAAAACTGGTGGTGACACTTAATAGAACGTCATAGATAATGACCTATGTCAGCCATCGATTTGTCTAGTCTACCGTAGACTTACACCTTCAGTAGTGTATCGATTGATCTTCTGATTATGAGTAGAATACGGTGATCTATGTACTCATATATAGACCATTACTTGGATAGTGGAAGAAAATAATTAAATTAAAAATAATTTATATAGATAATAATATGTTTTGGGGCTGATGAAAGAAAATAATTAAATTAAAAGTGATTTAAATAGATAATCTTAAAATTTTGGTGACATTTATAGACTCCCATCGTTGTTGACCCATGTCAAAATCATGCAAAAAATATACTTATGCTTTGAGGGTCCATCGATTAGACTGGTCTACCGTAGACTTACACCTTTAGATGTGCATCGATTGATATCATGAGTATGCGTAGACCACGTTGATCGATGTACACTGCCATAGACCGTCACTTGGATGTAGTTAAAAAAATGAATAAATAAATTAAAAATAAATGTAGTGTTGATTTCTACACACGTGAGTAAGTGTAAACAAGACACACAATCATATTAGAGCTTCTACAAAGTGCATTAAGGAGTGTGTGGATGGGTTGTTGTTGAATGTTCAATATGCTAAGAGTAATGTTTGTCAAAGCACAAGTATGTATTAAGGATATATATTGTATTTGATGACTACACATTCCACATACTCCTTCCACCACCACCCCTAAATCAAAATAGTTTATGGAATGGATAGTGGTTGAACAATCATCATCCTTAATACATATATATCCTTAATACATACTTGTGCTTTAACAAACATTACTCTTAGCATATTGAACATTCAACCACTACCCATCCACAGACTCCTTAATTCACTTTGTACAAGCTCTAATATGATTGTGTGTCTTGTTTACACTTACTCACATGTGTAGAAATCAAGACTACATTTATTTTTAATTTATTTATTCATTTTTAACTACATCCAAGTGACGGTCTATGACAATGTACATCGATCAACGTGGTTTATGCATACTTATAATATTAATTGATGCACATCTAAAGTTGTAAGTCTACGATAGACCAGTCTAATCGATGGATGACTTAATCCACAATCTACTACGGTCTATTAAGTGTCACCACCAGTCTATAGACCAGACTAATCGATGGACCCTCAAGATTATCTATTTAAAACATTTTTATTTTAATTATTTTGTTCCACCAGCCCCCAAATATGTTATTATTTGTTTAAATTATTTTTAATTTAATTATTTTGTCCCACCAGCCCCAAAATATATTATTTTCTGTTTAAATCATTTTTATTTTAATTATTTTGTTCCACCAATCTCAAAATATGTTATTGTTTATTTAAATTATTTTTAATTTAATTAATTTGTCCCACCAGCCCCAAAATATGTTACTGTCTGTTTTAATATAACCGGTGACGCATCGACTCACATGCTCTACAATCGGCTACCACAAAAGGTCGATAAAAGACAGAGTATATGATTCATGATAGACTATATAGCACTTTTTATAGCAACTTGAAATTAATCAAGTCAAACTACAGTACTGTGAATTGAACGAGGCATACATATTTAAAAATTGTGTCTGTACAGAAGAATAACCGCCTCAAGAAAAAAAAGAGGATCATAAAAAAAATGGTAAACATAATGTTCAAACAGAAACTTGTTCATTAAACTGAATTGAAACTTACATTGAATTTGTTCATTGCATTACTTAATAAAATTTACAGCAAAAGGGGGAAAATGGAAGAAGCATTCTTCTAACAAAGTCCTACTGAGAAAACTTCTTCAATAATGAACAAAAAAAAATTAACAACATAAATAAAATAAAAAAGTAATCCAAATTATGGGAATGATGGGGAGTGATGTAGTCGTTGCCGTCCATTCCAAGACGCTCCAAAATTGCTCAGAGGAAACGAGCAATGCGTCGGACCTCATGCTCCAAGTAATGAAGGTCTTCTCACAGGCTGTAGAATAGCCTGTCAAAATCATTTTGAAGTAGAAGAAAATTGTAGTGACGAGGGGGAACTCGTCTGATTGGGCAAAGGGGGATTCTGCGACTAGGCATGATTTCTGAGGTTTTGGGGAAGAAGAAGAGGGTTTCTGACGTTTTGGATTTAGGGACAAGTGAAGGGTTATGTAGAAATAGGGACTGTACTTATAGACCTATAGATGGCGTCCTTTCATATATCCAACCAATGGTCAGTCGACGCGTATAGAAATAGAAAACGCTTGGTTTGCGTATACCAACGGTTTTTCTTCAGAACAGACGTGTTTGTAGCTTTTAATTAATTGGAAATAGAAAATAATGATTCAATGTATCTATTAGAGAGATATGGCGGTATAAATACCTACATAGCGTGTTTGATGATTAATCATATAACCAATATATATTATTTAATAGACCGTGTTAAAGATATACCATAGAATGCATGTAGTCTATCGTAGAAAAAGTCTTAAGTCGATATCAAACGTTAAATTATACCGAAATGCACATTTATACCCAAAAAAAACAGCTTTACAACTGAAGCAAAATAAAGCTATCTATGATTTATTGGCCATGCTACACGTGGTTCTTTTGTGCCCAGATTTCTTGCATATTGAACACCTATTCCTCCTTTTGGACTTGAACATCTCACTGACGCCCTTAGTGCGTTTGACTTTCTTCCTTTCGAGTTTGGGATCATAGGGGGTGGAGAAATTTTAGTGTCTAGCAATTCTTGTGGATGGAGTTGTCACGACCCGAGCCTAGGCCCTAGCCGTGACGAGCATCCCGAACCATGAAGGCCCGGAACACCCATTCTCTATCTGGTTATCATGCACAACATTCATAATCATAATAAAATGCGGAATTGAAACTGAGTACGGAAAACATGGTCAAGTCCTGCAATATTTTTGAATAATACTATATGACATCAGTCTGCGAAATCTCTACTAGGAACATAAACATTTGTCTGAAAAGAAGCTGGGACAAGGCCCCCAGTAAACCAAAAACATAATAAATAAGATAGTGTCTGACATAATTAGGCCTTCCGAATAATAGAAGGCTCACCACTGTGAGATCAAGTCTGCAAACCCGAGAATGTCTACTGAGTAGCTGGACCCCTAGACTGTGCCTCAGGACCTGGAAGGAGGGGGGGTTAGCACAAAAGTACTGGCACGCGAAGCAATCCAAAAGTAGTATAATGGAACATACACATATATATATATATATATTAAGGGAAAACAATTTTTCATCAAGACATCATATATAAAACTGTTTCTGAAAAATACATGGGCACTTTCTGAAAACATGCAACCTGTCTGTTCATTTCAAATAATGATCTGTGTTTTACTTCTAGTTAGGTGGTATTCCCCTACAAGTCTGAATATTCCACGGGCTGTATGGAATCCGCCATTGACTCGGCGGGGAAGCCCCCAACCCAAGTGTGCCGCAAGGGTTGGAGTGTCTGAGGCTGATACGCCACAGGACATTTAAGTCAGCGCATAATAATATACCCGGGTTGGCAAACCACGGTTTTAGGAAAAGAGTTGTCTGAAACTCCCGCCTTCTTCAGGGAACCACCAAAGCTCTCTTTATGCCCTATTTTAGCCTTTTCTGAACATGTATCATTCTGAAATTTCTAAATCATGAGAGTCTGATAAAAATCTGATTTCTGAACTAGTCTGTTTCTGTTATGGCATTTGTCTGAGTTGGTATCGTCATACCAAGACTTGCAAGTCCTATTTCTGAGCCATAATGTATTAAGCAAGAGCTTTCATTCAAAACATAGTTTAGACCACCAAAACATGTAATTTGCATTAAAGATGTCATGTTCCGAAACTCAAGTCAAATCCATGCAAAACTTTCGTCAAACATATGGTGGTCATGTGCATTTTTGGCAAAACCATGCATTCTTTCATTACATGCATATTCAACATTCACAACCCTCTCTTTCGTGTTCAAAACATTGTATATTACGTGAAACATGGAAAAATTTACATTAAGAGAGAGGTTTCATGAAAATCATGCTCTAAATTCATATTTCAGGACAAACGCATATATATATATACATATAACTTTCAAATCACTTTGGGGGAAAGCCAAAAGGCCAAAACAATATCATTAAAGCTTCTGAAACATGAGTATGTACATGAATTCGAAAACCCAATTCTTAAAACATGATTTCTATGCCCATGAGATTTTAGGAAAACCCCGCGTACCTTATTCTCCACGAATTTTTGGTGTCTATCGAAGCCTACGTCGAGAGGATTCCGAATCTGTAATTTGTTTCACGAAGAAGTTTCGGAATGATCGGTCCTTCAAGCTTATTTTCTCAAACCCTAGTTGCTCCTTCTCTTAAGTTATTGAAGGATTAGATTTTTGGTATTTTATAGGAGGCTTCAATGTTGTTAATAGGCCCAAATCTGTTTAGGAGTGGGTAAGGACGATTTTGGGTTTTGTAAGGACTAACTTGCACTTAAAGTAACTCAAAACGGAGTGTTTTCGTCACCTGAAACCATAACTATGCGCCGCCCTTTTCATTGCCTAAATTTACATAGGCGCCGCCCTATGCATCGCCTATATTTTCATAGGCGCCGCCCTATGCATCGCCTATATGTGCATAGGCGACACATTCAACTTTGAAAGGCCATAACTTCTTCACCGGGTGTCCGTTTTAGGCGAATTTGGTATCGTTGGAAATCTTATTCAATTATATACAATTTGGTATATAGTAGGTCACCCATTTCATCATATAAAATGAGTTATGGTCAATAGAATTTGACACAAATTACAACGTCCACTAAAACTTAATCGATCGAAATAGTTTTAACTCGTCCTTGAGTTGAAGGACTTCTATGGTCTAAATTCATGCTCAAATGGATTAACATACTACAAACTTGATTAACATGCCAAATTGGCATAGGATTTAAGGCTCGGGGATTATCAACGCATCAGAGTCATATATTTTATTCTAGCCCAAAATGCGGGGCGTTACATTATCCCCCCTTGGGATCATTCGTCCCCGAATGATGACGCGGAAATAGTCACGCACGATTTCAAACAGATTCATACATAGAAGGAAACATAAATCAAGAATTGTGCCTTTCAATTCGTCTCTTGCTTATTCAAATAGGCTCGGGTATCTCACTTTCATGTCATGCTCCGACTCCCAAGTTGCTTCTTCAACTTTCTGATTTCGCCATAACACTTTAACTGAGACTATCTCTTTACTCCTCAATTTTCTCACTTGTCGATCTAGGATTCCCACGGGCTCTTCCTCGTAAGACAAGGAATCGCTCACCTTGATTTCATCAATGGGAACCACCAAAGAGTGATCTCCGATGCACTTTTTCAACATGGATATGTGGAATACTGGATGAACAGAACCCAAACTTGCAGGCAATTCTAATTCATACGCAACTCCACCTATTCTTCTTATAATCTGATACGGGCCTATATAGCGAGGACTTAGCTTACCCCTCTTCCCAAAATGCATAACCCCCTTCATGGGAGAAACTTTGAGGAAAATCCAATCTCCAATCTCAAACTCTAACTCTTTTTTTCTGACGTCGGCATAGGATTTCTGACGACTCTGAGCTGCCTTTAGTCGTTCCCTAATGAGTTTCACATCCTCCATTGCTTGATGAACAAGATCAGACCCATACATCTGCATCTCACCTACTTCATACCAGCCTATTGGAGACCTATATCTCCTACCATACAATGCCTCAAAAGGTGCCATCTTAATACTAGAGTGGAAGCTGTTGTTATAGGCAAACTCTATCAGTGGCAAGTGATCAACCCAACAACCTTTAAAGTCTATCACACAGGCCCTCAACATGTCCTCCAGGGTCTGGATGGTGCGTTCAGCTTGCCCATCAGTCTGAGGGTGGAATGTTGTACTTAAGTTCACCTGGGTACCTAAACCTTTCTGAAACGATCTCCAAAACTGAGAAGAAAACTGCCTACCTCGGTCGGATATGATGGAGATAGGCACTCCATGCAAACGGACAATTTCTGCAATGAACAGCTTGGCATAATCTTCCCCCGAATAGTTAGTCCTGACAGGCAGAAAGTGAGCTGACTTGGTCAGCCTATCTACAATCACCCATATAGAGTCATACTGATTTCGGGACTTCGGAAGTCCTGAAATAAAGTCCATATTGATCATTTCCCATTTCCACAAGGGCAACGCTATTTCTTGGGAAGTACCTCCTGGCCTCAAATGTTCTACTTTCACTTGTTGGCAATTCAAGCACTTAGAAACAAAGTTAGCCACATCTCGCTTCATATTATTCCACCAAAACATAGATTTCAAATCATGGTACATCTTAGTAGAACCAGGATGAACAACATACCTCGAGGTGTGAGCTTCATCAAGAATTCTTTCTCGTAGCCCGTCGACATTCGGAACACATAATCTAACCTGAAACCTCAGGATGCCATCACCATCAATTTCAAAAGACATCACCTTCTATTGACCCACATCTTTCTTGATTTGCATCAAGATGGGATCTTCAACCTGCTTCTCCTTCACTTCAGCATAAAGGGATGACTTAGCTAACTCATGAACAACTACCCTTCCATCTTCGGAATCTAACAGTCGCACTCCCATATTCGCAAGGCGGTGAATATCCTTCCCTATCTCCTTCTTTTCTTCTTCTACATGAGAAAGGCTGCCCATAGACAACCTGCTGAGGGCGTCGGCCACAACATTTGCCTTGCCCGGATGGTAATGCAGGTTCATATCATAGTCTTTCAGGAGTTCCAACCACCGCCTCTGCCTAAGATTCAATTCTTTCTGCGATAAGACATACTGCAGACTCTTGTGATCAGTGAAGATATCAACATGAACACCGTACAAGTAGTGCCACCAAATCTTAAGGGCAAACACCACAGCCGCTAACTCCAAATCATGAGTAGGGTAGTTCCGCTCGTGCACCTTCAACTGCCTAGATGCATAAGCTACCACCTTACCATGTTGCATCAAAACGCAGCCAAGTCCAACACGGGATGCATCACAGTAAACCACAAAACCATCAACACCCTCGGGAAGAGTCAAAACAGGTGCAGTGGTCAGTCTGTCTTTCAACTTCTCAAAACTATTTTCGCATAAATCAGACCACACAAACTTTACCTTTTTCTGAGTCAGTTTAGTGAGTGGAGCCGCTATGGATGAAAAACCCTCTACGAATCTTCTGTAATAACCTGCCAAACCCAAGAAGCTCCGAATATCAGTTGGAGTCGTGGGTCTGGTCCATCTTCTCACTGCCTCAACTTTCTGGGGATCCACTCTAATCTCGTCACTGGACACAATATGCCCTAAGAAGGCAATAACATCTAACCAAAACTCACACTTGGAAAATTTGGCATACAACCGATGATCCTTAAGGGTCTGAAGAATGATTCGGAGGTGATCGGCATGATCCTCCTTACTCTTAGAATAAATCAGAATATCATCAATAAATACAATGACAAACGAGTCAAGAAACTGATGGAAAACTCTGTTCATAAGATCCATGAAGGCTGCAGGGGCATTAGTTAATCCGAAGGACATGACGAGAAACTCATAGTGACCATATCGGGTTTGGAAAGCTGTTTTGGGAATGTCTGTCTCCCTAAATTTCAACTGATGATAGCCCAAAACGAAGGTCTATTTTTGAAAAACATCTAGCACCTTGAAGCTGGTCAAAAAGATCATCAATCCTCGGAAGAGGATATTTGTTTTTAATTGTGACCTTGTTCAACTGACGGTAATCTATGCACATACGAAGGGAACCGTCTTTCTTACGCACGAAAAGTACAGGTTCACCCCAAGGAGATACACTGGGGCGTATAAATCCCTTATCTAGGAGGTCTACTAGCTGCTCTTTCAACTCCTTTGGTTCTGCGGGAGCCATTCTATATGGCGGAATAGACATGGGATGGGTATCTGGCAACACATCAATACCAAACTCTATCTCCCTATCAGGGGGTATCCCTGGGAGATCTTCGGGAAAGACTTATGGAAATTCATTCACCACAGGGACAGACTGAAGAGGAGGATTTTCAACTTTAGAGTCCTTGACTCGAATAAGGTGATACAAGCAACCCTTAGAAATGAGTTTTTTGGCTATGAGATAAGATATAAAGTGCCCCTTGGGTGCTAAAGAATGTCCCTCCCATTCTATCATTGGTTCATTCGGGAAAGAAAAGGTAACTCTACGGGTCCTACAATCCAATATGGCATAGCATGAATGGAGCCAATCCATCCCTAAGATAGCATCAAATGCAACCATGTCCAACTCTATAAGGTCTGCCACCGTATCCCGACTACCAAAAGTCACCACACAACCCCTATATACCTTTCTAGCAACAACAGAATCCCCCACCAGGGTAGAAACAGAAAAGGGTTCAGAAATCACACTGGGCTCAAACCCGAAACCAACAGCCACATAAGGGGTCACATAGGATAAGGTGGATCCGAGATCAAGTAACACACTTACATCACGGGGAAAGATTTGTAACGTACTGGTAACAACATCTGGGGAAGCTTCCGCCTCCTGGCGGTTGGTCAAGGCATATAACCGATTGTGACTGTTCCCGGCAGCTGATGTGGCGCCCTTCTGAGATGGGGATGGCGCTGTGGAATTTCCCTGAAACTTCGCACCACCAGCACTCCTCCTAGCAGATGGACAGTCCCTCTGAAAATGGCCTGACTGACCACATGAATAACATACAAGTGTGCCCAACTAACATTTCCCCGGATGATTCTTACCACAATTTTCACATCGCGAGTAAGTGCGATGCTGCTGAGCCACACTACCCTGCGATTGAGTATCTGGTTCTCTAGATCCATGAGGAGTCTGAAAGCTCTGAGTCTGTCTATTTTCAGGGGGTCTGGGCGCTGGGGTGCTGGCCGCTGACTGTGTATTATTCCAAAACCTCGTCTTCTTCGACCACCTATTTCCCCAATTACCACTCTGTGGCTGACTCTGCTGCCGATCCGTAGATTTGACTCTCTTGTCCTGTTTGTCCTTCTCTCTAGATTCAGCGATCTTTCTCTTCTTCTCTTCCACCTGCTGCATGTGGACTGTCAGTCTAGCAAAGTCTAACTCCCTATTCAGCATTTCCCCCTGGCACTCAAGTATCAGGTTATCAGTAAGGATGGATGCAAATTTCCTCATCCGGGCTCTCATATTGCTAGTCAATTCTGGTGCATAGCGGGCTAGTTGATTAAACTTCAAAGTGTACTCCTGTACACTCATACTGCCCTGTTTCAGATTCATGAACTCTTCTGCTTTGGCCTCCCTCAACTCCAGAGGAAAGAATCTGTCAAGGAAAGCTTCTACAAACTCACCCCAAACTGTGAGCTCAGCACTCTCACCTTTTGCATTTTCCTAGTCTACATACCACTGATTTTCAACATCCTTAAGCTGATAAGTTTCCAATTCCACTCCTTCAATCTCATCTACATGCATTACCTTAAAGATCTTCTCCATCTCATCCACGAACTCCTGTGGATCTTCCTCCACCTTTGTACCAGTGAACTTAGGTGGATTCATCTTCATGAAATGCCCGACTCTAGTAGCCTCAGACGTAACGGATACAGACCCAATATCTTCCGATCGTTGAGCTTGGTTAGCTACCAGTTGTGTCAGCATATGGATAGACCGCCTGAACTCTGCATTTGAGATATCTCTCTGAGCAGTTGGTGGACGGTTGACATTAGTCCGCGGAGCCCGAGGTGAACTGGTTGGAACTGGAGGTACTCCCGGAGTAGGTACAGGTTCTGGCGTGGAAGCTCTATTACGGGTCCGCATCCCATGGGTGGGACGGACCACATCTAACTGAGCACTCTGATCGATGTTGTGACGGGGAGGCATAGTCGTGTTTCACTGTAATACAAGAGATCATTGATTAGGGGACAGTTTAGACTCTGAAGCACGAACTAAATCACAAAGAAGGGAAACATTCCTAAACGCCTAGTAGCCTCCTGTTTATAAGTGTGGCGCACTACACACCCATAAACAATACTCTACCCGACGCGATTTCGCAGATACCCTGAGACCATGAACCGTGCTCTGATACCAAGTTTATCATGACCCGAGCCTAGGCCCTAGCCGTGACGAGCATCCCGAACCATGAAGGCCCGGAACACCCATTCTCTATCTGGTTATCATGCACAACATTCATAATCATAATAAAATGCGGAATTGAAACTGAGTACGAAAAACATGGTCAAGTCCTGCAATATTTCTGAATAATACTATCTGACATCATTCTGCGAAATCTCTACTAGGAACATAAACATTTGTCTGAAAAGAAGCTAGGACAAGGCCCCCAGTAAACCAAAAACATAATAAATAAGATAGTGTGTGACATAATTAGGCCTTCCGAATAATAGAAGGCTCACCACTGTGAGATCAAGTCTGCAAACCCGAGAATGTCTACTGAGTAGCTGGACCCCTAGACCGTGCCTCAGGACCTGGAAGGAGGGAGGGTCAGCACAAAAGTACTGGCACGCGAAGCAATCCAAAAGTAGTATAATGGAACATACATATATATATATATATATATATATATTAAGGGAAAGCAATTTTTCATCAAGACATCATATATAAAACTGTTTCTGAAAAATACATGGGCACTTTCTGAAAACATGCAACCTGTCTGTTCATTTCAAATCATGATCTGTGTTTTACTTCTGAGTTAGGTGGTATTCCCCTACAAGTCTGAATATTCCACGGGCTGTATGAAATCCTCCATTGACTAGGCGGGGAATCCCCCAACCCAAGTGTGTCACAAGGGTTGGAGTGTCTGAGTCTGATACGCCACAGGACATTTAAGTCAGCGCATAATAATATACCCGGGTCGGCAAACCACGGTTTTAGGCAAAGAGTTGTCTGAAACTCCCGCCTTCTTCAGGGCACCACCTAAGCTCTCTTTATGCCCTATTTTAGCCTTTTCTGAACATGTATCATTCTGAAATTTCTAAATCATGAGAGTCTGATAAAAATCTGATTTCTGAACTAGTCTGTGTCTGTTATGGCATTTGTCTGAGTTGGTATCGTCATACCAAGACTTGCAAGTCCTATTTCTGAGCCATAATGTATTAAGCAAGAGCTTTCATTCAAAACATAGTTTAGACCACCAAAACATGTAATTTGCATTAAAGATGTCATGTTCCGAAACTCAAGTCAAATCCATGCAAAACTTTCATCAAACATATGGTGGTCATGTGCATTTTTGGCAAAACCATGCATTCTTTCATTACATGCATATTCAACATTCACAACCCTCTCTTTCATGTTCAAAACATTGTATATTACGTGAAACATGGAAAAATTTACATTAAGAGAGAGGTTTCATGAAAATCATGCTCTAAATTCATATTTCAGGACAAACGCATATATATATATATACATATAACTTTCAAATCACTTTGGGGGAAAGCCAAAAGGCCAAAACAATATCATTAAAGCTTCTGAAACATGAGTATGTACATGAATTCGAAAACCCAATTCTTAAAACATGATTTCTATGCCCATGAGATTTTAGGAAAACCCCGCGTACCTTATTCTCCACGAATTTTTGGTGTCTATCAAAGCCTACGTCGAGAGGATTCCGAATCTGTAATTTGTTTCACGAAGAAGTTTCGAAATGATCGGTCCTTCAAGCTTATTTTTTCAAACCCTAGTTGCTCCTTCTCTTAAGTTCTTGAAGGATTAGATTTTTGGGATTTTATAGGAGGCTTCAATGTTGTTAATAGGCCCAAATCCGTTTAGGAGTGGGTAAGGACGATTTTGGGTTTTGTAAGGACTAACTTGCACTTAAAGTAACTCAAAACGGAGTGTTTTCGTCACCTGAAACCATAACTATGCGCCGCCCTTTGCATTGCCTAAATTTACATAGGCACCGCCCTATGCATTGCCTATATTTGCATAGGCGCCGCCCTATGCATCGCCTATATGTGCATAGGAGACACATTCAACTTTGAAAGGCCATTACTTCTTCACCGGGTGTCCGTTTTAGGCGAATTTGGTATCGTTGGAAATCTTATTCAATTATATACAATTTGGTATATAGTAGGCCACCCAGTTCATCATATACAATGAGTTATGGTCAATAGAATTTGACACAAATTACAACGTCCACTTAAACTTAATCGATCGAAATAGTTTTAACTCGTCCTTGAGTTGAAGGACTTCTATGGTCTAAATTCATGCTCAAATGGATTCACATACTACAAACTTTATTAACATGCCAAATTGGCATAGGATTTAAGGCTCGGGGATTATCAACGCATCAGAGTCATATATTTTATTCTAGCCTGAAATGCGGGGCGTTACAGGAGTACTCATAGATGGAGTTTCCAGAACCTACGCCATCGCCATACATTTCTCGCAAAGCTTCCATCGCATGTTAGCACGACAGTTTCACCAAGTCAAATTTCCGACAAGAACAACTCCTCTCCAAGAGATTGACCTTGGAAGTAACACCATTTTTGAAAACCATATACTGGTCGAGAACCCCGTTTGTATTAGTCACATACAAGGAATCGCTCGCACTCTTGTTATCCCATAGGATCTTTTCCGCACACAACACAAATATGTTCTTTTTATCATCCACATAGGCATACCGCTCTCTAAACTTTTCACCAATTTTTTTAGCAATTGAATTGAATATGTACAACACGGAGTACTCTCGTTCATCAATCAAAACATAGTTGAACGACTCAGCGATGTTCGTGGTCATCACATCGTACCTATTATCCGAAAAGTGTGCTCTACTCTATTTTTCAAAACCAAGCACTTTTTCAAGGACATATGCTGCCTCGGGGAAACTATACTTCAATTCCTCAAAATTCTCTCTAAACTCATGAAAGGAATACGCCTTTGCCGCGGCGTAGAATAGATAAAGATGTTCTTCTTAGTGGTGATTTATACGGAGATTTTCAACAAGGTTCCTAATGCAAAGTCTGTGATGTGCACGACTTTATACACGGGACAAGGCATTGGCGATGCTAATGTTCTTGTCGGAGATGACACATAGATCTGGTTCATCTTTTACGATAGACTTCAACTTCTGGAAGAAGAAGGTCCAAGAAGCATCATTCTCTTTATCGACGACACAAAAGGCAATTGGAAAGATGTGATTTTTGGTGTCCTGTGAAAGTGCACTCATCAACACGCCCCCGTACTTCCCATACAAATGTGTGCCATCGATGACAATTACCTTTCTCATGTGGGCATATACCCGTATGCAAACTCCGAATGCTAAGAAGTAGTAAATGAACAACCCATCAATCTGGTTTACCATGATCGAGTTGGAAGACCCTGGATTCAACAACTCCACCATGTGGAAAAAACCCAGAAAGCAAGCATATCCGTGCTCCGGTGTCCCGTGAATGATGTTCTTCATAATTACACTTCCTTTCCAATAGATCCAGCAGCTTGCGCAGCAGTGCAACTCCTTGAACACAATCCTTTGAATTTCACTTATGCTTGGACCCTTACCATCCCAAAAATGATTTACGCATAACGAAGCAATCAATTCGGATGACATTTTCTTGTGCTTGCAGGTGGCGTGTTTAACACCGCACATGTTCACCCCGACATACTTGTATATGTAAAATCTGTTTGAGGTTTCGTACCTCCTTTCCCGCAACAACCATCCACAACCAGGAGATATGCATTTCGCCTTCAATAATATGGTGCAACTCTTCTCCATATGATAATCAAAATACTGCCTCACCGCTGCTTCATTTAGTAGAATTTTGAGTTGTTTCTTGTCGACAAATATTTGATCATGATAGAAATTGGTTCCGTCGGAGAAGGAATATACTGGTTGGGATCCCATTCCATAGTCTTTTTCCGTATCTTGCGAATCTGATGAAACGTCTTCCATAGGCACACAACCATCTTCCATATTCATGGGATGATCTCCATCGCTCTCGTAATAATTTAAATCAACATCGACTGTCGGGCACCGAGGTGGGGATGGTTTAACGCCCCGTAAAAATTTGTGCAATACATTGTCTCTTATTAGCATGGGCAGGGAATGAGAAACTTGAAAATAATTCTAAGTGTCAAAAGACTTCGACTCATTTTCTTAGCTCGTAATCTTTGGGGATTTTATTTTTGACCTTCCAGACCTCCATTTTTAGATTTTCTTGTTGCTTTGCGATGGGACAAGGTTGTAGGATGTCCCGGGTGTGTTTCGGAATTTTTAGACGAGCTTAAGGGCACGTTTGGGTGTCAATTCCCATAGCATCGGGCGATTAGCCCGCGCCGCCCCCTGCATCGCCTGGCCCGGGAAGGAACCCGCGATAGGGCAGGCGACGCCTGGCCTAGGGCTGTGCTCTAGGGCACGCGACGCCTGGTGGATCGCCAGAGGCCAATCTCTTCAATTTTCTCGAATTATTAAGGGTATTTTGGGTATTTTTATCCCCCTATCATCAACAACACGGGATTTAATCCCTAGAAAGCCAAAATAGAGTCTCATTCATCGAAATTGGTCAAGAACTTGTGTAAGGGTTTCAAAATAAAAACCCACATAGCTCAAGATTCAATCGTGAGTTTTCAAAACAAATTGAAGAATCAGAATCCCCGCAACGTAGGCTTCAAGAAGCACCCACTAATTTCGTAAATAGAGGTATGTGAGGTTGCCCTAAATTTCATGGGCATGTTTTCAAAAAGGAATTTACGCAAGACTTTAAATTTATACAAATATATATATATTTTTACAAATGGGGGTTTTCAATTGATACAAATAACATGTTTGGTATATGATTTTGAAAGAAATATTGAGATATCATGGGGTTGTTTGTTTGAATGTATTTAAATGGTTGAATTGTGAACATGTGACCTGAAATTTCAAAAGGGTGCAATGTACATGAGTTGTGAATTTTCTAAATTCCCCATGATAATGTTTATACCCCATATTATACTTGTGTTAAACCATTGAGAGCATGATTTTTGAAATTGATATGACATTCCTCATAAATGATTAAACTTCTTAAATGATTGCATGTTGAGAACCATGGTGTATGTGTTTAATGGTGTGAAATTCATACATATGTGCATGTTGTAAATTGTATGAGAAGTTGGAAAGTTGATGTGATATTGATGACTTGCAAGTAGGGTATGACGATACCTTGCAGAGTATGACATGTGATTGATTAAAATGAGTTTAATGCATTGATTTTCTGAGATAGGTGGTTACCCGAAGAAAGCATTAGTCAAATAACTCTACGCTGGAAACCGTGTTTGCCGACTCGGGAACTTCGTACCCTGCTGTGTGATCTTGTGTACCTGATATTATGTCATCCTAAATTGGTACTATGGTTAGGAGCCCTACTTTGTGATCTTGTGCACTACCATAATTGATTTGGTCGAGACACCCTGCTGTGTGATCTTGTGTGTCTTTCCCTCAACTGAGATTTGACGGTTGGTGTAAATGTGAAATTTTAGGGAGTACCACCTAGCTTAGATGTGTTGCATTATTGTTGAAAAATCATTATACTATGCCTATGTATTTTTGAAATCATTTTGCAGTAATGTGCTTTACAACAACTCTCATTTATTTTATATAAAAATCTCTACTTTGTTGTGGATTACTCTGTGTACCAGTACTTTGTATTGACCCCCTTCCCTCCCAGGATTAGAGGCACAATCTAGGGATCCAGAAAATCAGTAGATTATTCACACAGATTTGCAGAGACAAGTGGTGAGCCTTCTATATTCCGAAAGGCCTGATGTCTGGCAGTTTATTTATCATTTAATAGTTTTGGGTCTACTGGGGGCCTTGCCCCAGTTTTTCAAATAGTTGTTTGTTTTAGTCATGTAGTAGAGATTTCACAAACGGTTTTCAGATGTCGATAGATGTTGTGGGACATTATTTCCCATTATTGATTTCATTAGACTCATGATCATGTTTCCATAGTATTGTGTATCTTCCGCATTTCTTTTATCATATGAATTATGTGCATGATTACCAGATAGATAGGGGTGTTTTGGGCCTCCATGGTTTGGAATAATAGTCACGGCCTGGGTCCCGGTTCGGGTCATGAAAAACTTAGTATCAGAGCACGGTTTATGGTCCGAGGGTATCTGCAAAATCATGTCAGGAAGAGTCTTGTTTATGGGTGTGTAGCATGCCACACTTATAAGCAGGAGGCTACTAGGCATTAAGGAAATGTATCCCTTATTTGTGATTTAGTTCGTGCTTCAAAGTGAAGTCTGTTCCTAATTAGTGATCTTTTGTCTTACAGAAATAACAGTCATGCCTCTTCGTCGCAATACTAATCAGAGTGCTCAGAATGATGAAGCCTTTCCCTCTCATGGGATGAGGAAATGTAATAGAGCTCCCATTCTAGACCTTGTCCCTACTTCGGGAGTCCCTCCCATCCCAACCAGTCCACCTCAGGCTCCACGGACCAATGTGAATCATCCCTCGACGTCGTAGGGGAATATATCAAACGCAGAGTTTAGGCAATCTATTCACATTCTAGCACAGTTGGTGGCTGCGCAGACTCAGCGGTCAGAAGATACTGGATCTGCATCTGTTACTTCTAAAGATACACGGGTGAGCCAATTCATGAGGATGAATTCTCTCAATGTACAGGTACTAAAGTAGAAGAGGATCCACAGGAATTTGTAGATGAAATGGAAAAGATCTTCAAAGTGATGCATGTAGATAAAGTAGAAGGGGTAGCATTGGAAGCGTACCAGCTGAAAAATGTGGAGAATCAGTGGTACAACTATTAGGAAGATATGAAGGGCGACAATACTGAGCCCTCGGTATGGAATGAGTTTGTAGATGCTTTCCTTGACCAGTTCTTTCCTTTAGAGTTGCGGGAGGCAAAGGCTGAGGAGTTTATGAACCTTAAGCAGGTTAAGATGAGTGTTCAACAATATACTCTAAAGTTTAATCAGCTGACCCGTTATGCTCCTGAGATGACGAGTAGTATGAGGACCCGAATGAGGAAGTTTGCATTCGGCCTTTCAGATGATCTGGTGCTTGAGTGTTAGGGAGCTATGGTGAACAAGGAGTTGGACTTTGCTAGGCTGATAGTTCATATGCAACAGGTAGAGGAGAAGAAGAAGAAGATTTCTGAATCTAGAAAGAAAGAAAGACAGGCAAAAAGTGCTAGATCTGCCAACCAGGGTCATAGTCAGCCTCAAGTGGTAAGTTGGGAAATAAATGGCAGAAAAAGAAGAATTAGGGTAATGCAGAGTATGCTGCCAGTTCCCCAGCACCCAGAACACCATCAGACAGACGATCTCAGAGTTTCCAGACTCATCATGGATCCAGATCCTGAGATACTTAGTCGCAGGGCAGTGTGGCCCATCAGCATCGTACTTATCCGCGGTGTGAGGCTTGCGGAAAGAATCATCCAGGGAGATTCTATTAAAAGGGGAGAAATTGTTATTCTTATGGAAAGGTGGATCACCTTCAGAGAGATTACCCTTCTACTAGAGGAAATATGGGGGGAGGGGGGAGGGGGGGTGGCTAAGCCCCAAGCCGCCTCCACAGCTCCTCCTCTTAAGAATTCCCCTTCAGCTGCCGGGAGCGGTCGTAATCGGTTATATGCTTTTACTAACCACCAGGAGGCGGAAGTTTTACCTAATGTTATCACTGGTATGTTATGAATCTTTTCCTGTAATGTTTATGTATTGCTTGATCCCTAATCTACATTATCTTATATGACCCCTTATGTGGCTGTTGGTTTTGGGTTTGAGCCCAAAGTTATTGTAGAACCCTTCACTGTTTCCACTCCTGTAGGTGATTCTGTTGTTGCTAGAAGGGTGTATAGAAATTGTGTTGTGTCTATTCTTAGCCGGGATAATGTGGCAGACCTTATAGAACTTGATATGGTAGACTTTGATGCTATCCTTGGGATGGACTGGCTCTATTCGTGTTATGCCACACTTGATTGCAGAACCCGTAAGGTTACTTTTTACTTCCCGAATGAGTCATCAATTGAGTGGGCAGGGAATTCTGTGGAACCTAGAGGTCACTTTATATCTTATCTTAGAGCCCGAAAGCTCATCTCTAGAGGTTGTATGTACCATCTAATTCGAGTAAAAGATTCCACGGTTGAAAGTCTTCCTCTTCAGTCGGTCCCTGTAGTGAATGAGTTTCCAGAAGTCTTTCCTGAAGATCTCCCAGGGATACCAGCTGATGGGGAGATAGATTTTGGCATTGATGTGTTGCCAGACACTTGTCCTATTGCCATTCTGCCATATAGAATGGCTCTCGCAGAACTGAAAGAGTTAAAACAATAGCTCGGAGACCTCCTAGAAAAAGTCTTTATTCGTCCTAGTGTTTCCCCATGGGGTTCAAGGTACTAAGTGTTTTTCAAAAATAGACCTTCGTTCGAGCTATCATCAGTTGAAGGTTAGGGAGTCAGACATTCCCAAAATAGCCTTCCGAACCCGATATGGTCACTATGAGTTCTTAGTCATGTCCTTCGGGTTGACTAACGCCCCTGAAACCTTCATGAATCTTATAAATAGGGTGTTCCGTCAGTTTCTAGATTCATTCGTCATAGTGTTCATTGACGATATTTTTATCTATTCCAAAAGTAAGGAAGACCATGCCAATCACCACCAAATTATCATTCAAACCCTTAAGGATCATCAGTTATATGCTAAGATCTCTAAATGTGAATTCTGGCTGAATGCTATTGCCTTCTTGGGGCATATTGTATCTAGTGACGGGATTAGAGTGGATCCCCAAAAGATTGAGGCAGTGAGAAAGTGGCCCAAACCCATGACTCCAACCGATATTCAGAGTTTCTTGGGTCTGGTGGGTTATTACAGAAGGTTCGTAGAGAGTTTTTCTTCCATAGCTTCTCCGCTCACTAAATTGACTTAGAAAAAGGTGAAGATTATGTGGTCTGATTTGTGAGAAAATAGTTTTGAGAAGTTGAAAGACAAGCTGACTACTGCCCCTGTTTTGACTCTTCCCGAGGGTGTAGATGGTTTTGTGGTATACTGTGATGCATCCTGTGTGGGACTTATTTGTGTACTGATGCAACATAGTAAGGTGATACCTTATGCATCTAGGCAGTTAAAAGTACATGAGCTAAATTACCCCACTCATGACTTGGAGTTAGCAGCCGTGGTGTTTGCACTTAGAATATGGAGGGATTATCTTTATGGAGTGCATGTTGATATTTATACTGACCACAAAAGTTTGCAGTATGTTTTCTAGCAGAAAGAATTGAACCTCAGGCAGAGGCGTTGGATGGAGATTTTGAAATTCTATGATATTAGCCTGCATTACCATCCGAGAAAGGACTGCATTACCATCTCAGTAGGTTATCTATGGGCATTTTTTTTCATGTTGAAGAGGGGAAGAGAGAGATAGTGAAGGATATTCATCGCCTTGAAAATCTTGGAGTGCGACTCTTAGATTCCGAAGATGGAAGGGTGATTGTTCCTGATATAGCTAAGTCATCCTTTTGTGCTGAAGTTAAAGAGAAGCAGATTGAAGATCCTATCTTGATGCAAGTCAAGAAAGATGTGGGTCAACAAAACGTAATGTCGTTTGAAATTGGTGGTGATGGTATTCTGAGATATCAGGGTAGGATGTGCATTCTGAATGTTGATAGACTGAATGTGGAGTTGAATATGAGTTAGATTTTCCTGCAAATTTGGGTTCTGTTCACCCGGTATTCCACATATCCATGTTGAAAAAGTGCATAGGAAACCATTCATTTGTATTGCCTGTTGAAGAAATCAAGGTGTCAGACTCCTTGTCTTATGAAGAAGAGGGTGTAGCAATCTTAGATCTTCAAGTGAGAAAATTGAGGAGCAAGGATATAGCCTCAGTTAAAGTGTTGTGGAGGAATCAGAAAGTTGAAGAAGCTACTTGAGAATCCGAAGATGACATGCGAGTCAGATACCCAAACTTATTTGTACCGGTAAATGATGAGATGGAAGGTACAATTCTTGTTTTATTTCTTGTTTTCTATGTCCGAGTATACTTGAAATCGTGCGTGATTGTATTCCGTATCATCATTCGGGGACGAATAATCCTAAGGAAGGATAATGTAACGCCCTATAAAAATTCGTGCAATACATTGTCTCTTATTAGCAAGGGCATGTAATGAGAAACTTGAAAATAATTCTAACTGTCAAAAGACTTGGACTCATTTTCTTAGCTCGTAATCTTTGGGGATTTTATTTTCGACCTTCCTGATCTCCATTTTTAGTTTCTTATTGCATTGGGATGGGGCAAGGTCGTAGGACGTCCCGGGTGAGTTTCGGGATTTTTAGACGAGCTTAAGGGAACGTTTGGGTGTCAATTACAATAGCATCGGGTGATTAGCCCTGCTGCCCGCTGGATCGCCTGGCCTGGGTAGGAGCCAACGATAGGGCAGGCGACGCCTGGCCTAGGGCGGTTCTCTAGGGCAGGGGATGCCTGGTGGATCACCCTAGGCCAATCTCTTCAGTTTTCCCAAATCATTAAGGGTATTTTGGGTATTTTTCATCCCCTATCATCAACAACATGGGATTTAATCCCTAGAAAGCCAAAATAGAGTCTCATTCATCAAAATTGGTCAAGAACTTGTATAAGGATTTCAAAATAAAAACCGACATAGCTCAAGATTCAATCGTGAGTTTTCAAAATAAATTGAAGAATCGGAATCCCGTAATGTAGGCTTCAAGAAGCACCCTCTAATTTTATAAATAGAGGTACGTGGGTTGTGCTAAATTTTATGGGCGTGTTTTCAAAAAGGAATTTACGCAAGACTTTAAATTTAGGCAAGTATATATATGTTTTTACAAATGGGGGTTTTCAATTGATACAAATAATATGTTTTGATATATGATTTTGAAAGAAATATTGAGATATCATGGGTTTTTTTGTTTGAATGTATATAAATGGTTGAATTGTGAACATGTGACCTAAAATTTCAAAAGGGTGTGATGTACATGAGTTGTGAATTTTCTAAATTTCCCATGATATTGTTTATACCCCATATTATACTTATGTTAAACCATTGAGAGCATGAGTTTTCCAATTGATATGACATTACTCATAAATGATTAAACTTCTTGAATGATTGCTTGTTGAGAACCACGGTGTATGTGTTTAATGGTGTGAAAGTCATACATATGTGCATGTTGTAAATGGTATGAGAAGTTGGAAAGTTAATGTGATATTGATGACATGCAAGTCGGGTATGATGATACCCTGAAGAGCATGACATGTGATTGATTAAAATGAGTTTAATGCATTAATTTTGTGAGATAGGTGGTTACCCGAAGAAAGCACGAGTCAAATGACTCTGCGCTGGAAACCATGTTTGCCGACTCGGGAACTTGGTACCCTGTTGTGTGATATTGTGTACTTGATATTATGTCATCCCAAATTGGGACTATGGTTAGGAGACCTGCTTTGTGATCTTGTGCACTACCATAATTGATTGGGTTGAGAAACCCTACTGTGTGATCTTATGTGTCTTTCCCTCACTTATACTCTAATCTCGGCGACAACCGAGATTTACCAGTTGGTGAAAATGTGAAATTGTAGGGTGTACCACCTAGCTCAGATGTGTTGCATTGTTGTTGGAAAATCATTATACTATGCCCATGTATTTTCAAAATCATTTTTCAGTAATGTGCTTTACAACAACTCTCATTTATTTTATATAAAAATCTATACTTTGTTGTGAATTACTCTACGTACCAGTACTTTGTATTGGCCCCCTTCCCTCCCAGGTTCGGAGGCACAGTCTAGGGATCCAGAAAATTAGTAGATTATTCAGACAAATTTGCAAAGACAAGTTGTGAGCCTTCTATATTCCGTAAGGCCTGATATCTGGTAGTTTATTTATCATTTAATAGTTTTGGGTCTACTGGGGGCCTTGTCCCAGTTTTTCAGACAGTTGTTTGTTTTAGTCATGTTGTAGAGATTTCACAGATGGTTTTCAGATGTCGATAGATGTTGTGGGACATTATTTCCCATTATTGATTTCATTAGACTCATGACCATGTTTCCATAGTATTGTGTATCTTCCGCATTTCTTTTATCAAATGAATTATGTGCATGATTACCAGATAGATAGGGGTGTTTTGGGCCTTCATGGTTTGGAATGCTCGTCACGGTCAGGGCCCCGGTTCGGGTTGTGACAATGGTGATGAATTCATCGATCCTTCAAAGGACCTATTGACTATATTTATCCTTAAAATAGGGCTAAAGCCATCTGCATCAACATCCATCATATAGAGGGACACACGTGAATCATTATTTATGATCGTAGGATTCACCTTTTCACTCGAATGCATTAGATAACTAATCACCACGTTACTCGACGCACAATCTAGACCCCCGCTCTTCATTACGCTTGCAACTAATTCGCCGTGTGAACTATTGCGGCAAACTGCAATGGGCAGTGTCACCTTGGTAAAAGATCTCCATTTCCAACATCTGGGAGTATTCACCCATTCTCCCATGAAATCACCTGAAACCAGAACAAATTCTGCAACAGACATCCTAGAATTAATCTTTGGTCGACGGTAGATTAATCTTAGGGTCTATGTCGGGATGTATGCATGGTCGATGAATGATGATGAAGGGTTGATGACTGCGCAGATATCCGTACAGAAACTTGAAATTGAAAATAATGCTTCTAATCAAGGATCATTGGGTTTATGGAATAGAGAAATGAACTTGGAGTCGCCTCAGTTATTGTAATGTACTTCTAAAGAGTTTTTAACTGATGTGACTGATTTAAAGCTTTTTAACAATAGTGAAAAGTGTGTTTGAGAAGATAACAAACTAATGGGGTAAAATGGATGTAGTGGACGAGTTTATGAGGTTTGTGGACTGATTTAGAGCTGATTGCCGGAAAATAACACCGGAATCAGAGCTTTTTTTGGAGTGAAAGAACCACCTTCTATTTTTAGCTTTTGAATTTTTTTTGTTATATTTTTGGAAACCTAGATATTTTATAATGGTGGATGATGGAGTGGGTTGAAGTGTATTATTAAAACCTTGGGGTTGAATTTGTTAAGTTGGAAATATTGGGTTTAAGTGTAGTATTAAAAAACTTGTGGGTGAATTTGTTGAGTTGGATAAGTTTGTGGTGATGATTAAATGAGGTATTTGGCAATTTTTTCACAACTTTTTAATAAACCACTAAATATTTTTCAAAAGAGCCTTTTTGGCCAACTTGCCCTTGTAACTTTATAAGATCTTGAAACTTAACTGTCACGGAGCGGAGATTTTCAATACGAAGCTATTAGGGCATGAGAAGTTTTGATGATAGACATAAGAATGAAACATGTTGTGCAAAGCTGGGCTATACATGTGAAACTGCTTCGGACATATGGAGTGCATATTATTACATAAAGCTATCAACACATGGATAAGCAAAGGATGTTCACACGGCTATATGAAGATAATTGGAGCAGTTAGAGTTTGAGTAGATCAAGAAGTCTACAAGGTAGAAGGATAAAGAAAAAGAGTCCTACTCAATTTAGAAGAAGGAGAGATGGTTACAACAAGGAGTGAGTTACTTGAAAGAGTCCTACAGAAGATACAAGTAAAGAAGAAAAAGGACTGCATCTGAGGGAGCATATATAGACGACAAGATGCATTCAAATAACTCACTCATGCACTGATAAGAAAATCAACAATCAGCAAAATCATTCACCAACTTGAAGAAGAACCTAGTTCTTACTTAGTATGTTTTAGACTACTTGTAATAGGAAGGTTCTTGAGTTGTAATGAGTAAATTGTTCTAGTCTCAGTATTCAATAAACTGAGTTAGGAATCACATCTTCAAGTTAGGGAACTCGAAGACTTGGGAACACTTATCTTGGGAAGATTTGTGTTTTTATAGTAATAGGAGTTAGAAGATTTAATTTCTTGTTTACAAGAAGTCTTGTAATTGTGTTAATTGTTGAGGCTCAAAGTTATAGTGAAGATTGGGGTTAAATCCTGTAGAGGTACAGGTCATGGTTTTTTACACCTTTTTAAGCCGGGTGTTTTCCACGTAAAAATTACTGTGTTCAGTTTTTACTTCTGTGAACCACGTATACTTACTTGTTCCACAGATAGGCAATCAGTAGGGATCATACTCTAACAAGTGGTATCAGATCCAGTTATCTTAAATAAGGTTTGCACCTAAGATCAGATCATTATGATGAATTCCACACCTCCTACTGGTCACAGTGAAGGTCAATCCACTACTAGACCCCCACTCTTTGATGGTACTCATTTCCTCTAGTGGAAAGCCAGGATGGAGATGTTTATTCAAAGAGAAGACTATGAATTATGGGATAGGATTACTGAAGGTCCTACTATCCCTATGAAGACAAAAAATGGTGTGTAAGTCAAGAAAATAAGGAGTGAGTTTACTGCTGATGGTCTTTTGGCTTTAAAGAAAAATGCTAAGGCAAAGAATATCCTAGTTTGTGGTTTAGGACCTGCTGAATACAATAGAATATCTACCTGTACCACTGGTAAGCAAATATGGGATGCCTTAGTAAATGCCCATGAAGGTACCTCTCAGGTAAGGAAATTTAGGATCTCTCTCCTTTTTACTGAATATGAAGCGTTTAAGATGAAGGAAAATGAATCCTTGCATGATATGATGACAAGAATTACTACTCTAACAAATGAGTTAACCTCCTTGGGGAAAGTCATCACTGAAGAAGAAAAAGTGGAGAAGGTTCTGAGGGTGCTACCAAAGTCAAAATAGAATGTTAAAGTCACTGCAATCAGGGAAGCAAATAAGGATCTCACAGGTATGACTTTGGATGAACTAGTAGGGAATTTAAGAACCTATGAAATGGAAGTTGATGGAATTAAGGAACAGAAGGCTTCTAAAAAAATCTTGGCCTTGAAGGCTTCTGATAGTGATGAAGAGATTGAACTGGATAAGGAACAAATTGCCTTCATAACAAAAAACTTCAGCAAGTTTTTTAAGAAGAAGTAGGGAACAGGTAGAAAGAAGCGTTCCAATGACAATTCAAATAGATGTTACAAGTGTGGAAATATTGATCATCAGATCAGAGAATGTCCTCTCTGGGAAATAGAATGGAGGAAGGAAAGAGTTGAAAAAGAACAAAAGGCCAGGAGGAAGGATAAAAAAGAACATGCCATGATAGCTGCATGGGGATCTGACTCTAATACTGATGATGATGGAGTTGATGAGACAACATTTATGGATTTTGGAGACTCAGACATTGATGAAGAAGATGATGCTTCTAAGGTAAGTTTACTTGAACCAAAAGAAAAACTGCACTTTTTTCTAAAACTAAACTTGTTTCCTTGATGAGTGATTTAATTGAAAATTTCCTAGAATTAACTTATGATAGGGATGAATTGTTCAACAGTCTTGCAAGTCTTAAATTTGATTTCATTGACTTGAAAGTTTGCAAGCAAAATGTTGACAACGAAAATTGCACTCTCAAGAAACAAATTACACTGCTTGAGTCCTCAAATAATGATCTTAAGTCTGAAATCCTTAAACTAACTATCACTGACCATGGGAAAAAGGCCATAAGTAAAGAACAAGAAAATGCTGAACTTGAGTTATCTAAGTGAAAACAAGAATGCTATGACTTGACTGAAAATATGGATAAGATGAGTCAAGAGATACCAAGATTAAAATTGGATCTAGAAAAGTCAAACAGATGGACAAATTCTTCAAGAATTGTTCATTCTCTTGGTAAATGAAATCACAATGAAAAAGTTGGCTTGGGTTTTTATAAAGAAACTGATAATCTTCAAGACGTATGCTATATTTGTGGAAATCTTGGACATCCTACTACTGAATGTCCTATGGCTGCTAAAAGCGGATATCGAAGTCTGAACCTGGCAACCAAACTTTCTCAGACCAAGAAAACAAGCACTAAAATTATTCTGAGAAACAAGTCAGTCTACTTGCTTCCTGCTTGGACTAGAAGGAATTTAATTCATCCTTTTACTAACAAAACAGGACTCAAGCTTGTCTGGTTTCCTAAGTCTAACCATTGATTTCTTGTGCAGGAGAAGGTGAAGGGAAACAAAAGGTACTGGTACCTAGATAGTGCTTGGTCAAGACATATGACTGGTGATAAGCAAAAGTTCCTTTCACTCTCCAAAATAGATGGTGGGGGAGTCTCTTTTGGAAATGGAAAAAGGGGAATCATAACTGGAGTTGGAAAAATTGGCTCATCTGAGTCAAAAGTTGTGGAGGATGTTTATCTTGTGGAAGGACTGAAGGATAACCTGCTAAGCATTTCACAATTGTGTGACAAAGGTAATAAAGTAATCTTCACTGCTGCAGGTGTTAAAGTCAAAAGGATGGACACCAAAGAAATTGTGCTTACTGCAAGGAGATACAGGAATGTATACAAAGCAGACATAATGGCAATACTAGGACCTGAGTTGACTTGTCTAAGTGAAATAGAAACTGATCCCCTCTTTTGGCACAGAAGACTTGGACATGCAAGTCTAAAATAACTGAACATACTTTCCTCCAAAGACATGGTATTGGGACTACCCATGACCAAGTTTAAGGAAGAAAAGTTATGTAGTGCATGTGTAAGGGGGAAGCAGGTAAAATCCTCTTTCAAGTCAAAGAACCATGTTAGCACTACCAAATGTCTTGACCTGGTTCATATGGACTTTTGTGGACCAATGAGACAACAAAGCAGAGGTGGGAAAAGGTATATTTTTGTAATTGTTGATGATTATTCCAGGTTCACCTGGACTTTGTTTCTAGCCTCTAAAGAAGATGCCTTTGATGTCTTTGAAATCTTCATTAAGAAAATAGAAAAAAAACTGGGCACTTCATTAGTTTCCATAAGGTCTGACCATGGAACAGAATTTGAGAATGCAAAATTCTTAGATTTTTGTTCATCAAATGGAATAGATCATAACTTCTCAGCTCCTAGAATTCCACAACAAAATGGAGTGGTGGAAAGAAAGAACAGAACCTTGGAAGATATGGCTAGAACAATGATGCTTGCTGCAAATGTTGCCAAAAACCTATGGGCTGAGGCAATAAGTACTGCAGCATATATCACAAACAGATGCATAATCAGACCCTTGATAGAAAAGACTCCCTATGAATTACTAAAAGGTAGAAAGCCTAACATTTCTCACTTTAGAACTTTTGGTTGTAAATGTTTCATACATAATAATGGTAAGGATAATTTGGGAAAATTTGATGCCAAAAGTGATGAGGGAATCTTTTTAGGTTATTCACTTCATAGTAAGGCTTATAGAGTTTTAAACAACAGAACTAACTGTGTTGAAGAAAACATGCATGTGATTTTTGATGAGTTTTGTGTTAAGACTAACATGCAAGAAGAAAGTGACACTGAGGAACAGGTTACACAACATGTTCCATCGACTGAAGCAGTCAAACTTGAGGGCACTTTCACAGGGGGAACTGAAGCTGAAGGAACGGTGTTAGGGGGAACTGAGCCACCAACTTCTTCATATTAGAACATTAGCAGTGATCCAAGAAACTCGCTAGGCTTGATCCCAAAAGGATACAAGTATCAAGGTCCGCACCCCATTGAGAATGTACTTACTGATCTCACTTCTGGAATCACCACAAGATCTGGATTGAGATGTATGTGTACATTCAAAGCATTCCTATCAGAAATAGAGCCAAAGAAAGTAAGTGAAGCATTTCTTGATATTGATTGGATCATAGCCATGTAGGATGAGTTGAATCAGTTTGAGAGAAGCAAAGTATGGCATTTAGTTCCTCTTCCAAAAGATAGATTTGGGACTAAATGGGTGTACAAAAATAATGTTGATGAGTATGGAACAGTCATAAGAAACAAGGCAAGACTAGTGGTTCAAGGATACAACCAAGAAGAAGGAATTGACTTTGATGAGACTTTTGCTCCTGTAGCAAGACTTGAAGCCATAAGATTGTTGGTTGATTTTGCCTCTTACATGGAGATTATTTTGTACTAGATGGATGTGAAGAGTGCATTCCTAAATGGAATTCTCAAAGAAAAGGTTTATGTGAAGCAACCTCGAGGATTTAAAATCACAGAGTTACAAGATCATATGTACAAGCTGGATAAGGCTTTGTATGGGTTGAAACAAGCACCAAGGGCCTGGTATGAGAGATTATCAATGTTTCTGCTGGAGCATGGACACACCAGAGATAAAATTGACAATACTTTTTTCTTAAAAACTAATGGAATGGATTTGTTAGTTGTGCAGGTGTATGTGGATGACATTATTTTTGGCTCAACCAACATGAATATGACTCATGACTTTGCTAAACTCATGAGTTGTGAGTTTGAAATGAGCATGATAGGGGAGTTGAATTACTTCTTGGGTCTTCAAATAAAATAGTCAGCATAAGGAACAATGATCCATCAACAAAAGTATGTCAAAGAGCTTCTCAAGAAATTCTCCATGGAGGAAACTAAAGAAATAAGTACTCCCATTGCCACTGCCACAAAACTTGATCTGGTTGAAACAAGTTCTGATGTAGAACAAAAAATGTATAGAGGTATGATAGGGTCCTTATTGTATCTCATAGTAAGCATACCTGATATTGTGTTTAGTGTAAGACTGTGTGCAAGGTTTCAAGCTAATCCAAAAGAATCCCATCTGAAGTCTGTAAAAAGAATCTTCAGATATTTGAAAGGAACTAGTGATCTTGGGTTATGGTATCCCAAAGGTAGTAACTTTAATTTGGTAGGATACTTTGATGTTGATTATGCAGGATATTTGATGGACAGGAAAAGCACTACAGATATGGCACACTTCTTAGGATCATGTTTGATTACCTGGTCCACAAAGAAGTAAAATTCAGTAGCTTTGTCTACTGCTGAGGCTGAATATGTTGCTGCTGGGTCATGTTGTGCTCAATTGTTATGGATCAAACAACAACTTCTGGATTTTGGGGTAGATATAGGTTGTGTTCCCATCTTTTGTGATAACACAAGTGCTATAAACATAGCCAAAAATCCTATCCAATATAAAAGAACTAAGTATATTGATATCTGTCATCATTTCCTTCGAGACAATGTTGAAAAAGGAAATATATCAATTATGTTTTGTTCAACTGAGGAACAAATTGCTGACATATTCACTAAGGCTTTGAGTAGGGAACACTTTGAAAAAAATAGCTTAGCATTGGGGATGATTAAAATTGTATAAATCTCCTTCAATGATTGACTAGAATATGCTATACCTGAGTGATTGTTGATTAATTCAGTCTTACACATTTAGTTGTGTGTCCTAATTCCAAGATTTAAAGAAATGTGATATATCTATGTGTTGTTTTTTTAGATAGATGGATCATCAAGGCAAGAGTGGTCATGGACTAATCAAACACAGGTATGATTATTGTTTTCCATAGTAGCATTAAGAGAAACAGGTCATCTACATGGTTCTTTCTATAATGATTAAAATCGCCAAAACCCAACAGTCATCTTCTTCAAAAGGCTGCCAGACCTTTCCCATCTGTATTGAACCTCTACATCAGCACGTTTCTCCAAAATCACAGTCCCTTCATCTTTCAACTTCCTTCTCACTCTTATTAAATACGCCTCTTGTGTTCTCTCCTATCTCCACTTCTCCTTCAACCTCTGAATATTCACCATACTATGACATCTTCCTCCTCTCCTCCTTCTTCTATGAAATCTAACATTAATCCTTCTACACAACTTATTCTCCACCAAACATCAATTTACCCTTACTTATCCAACCCTAAATCTTTCCCAACCTATCTGATTTCCCATTCTTCAAGACCTTACCACACCTCTTCTCTCACTCTTCCTTCAAACCCTCACTCTTTCCAGAACCTTTACCACTATCATTAGCTCCTCTTCAAATCCTTGATCGAGATGACATTCCAATTTCCAACATTCCTAGACGGTCAAGATCGACTTTGAAACAAAAACTGTTAAGAATTCGTGCCCTACTGATTTTCTTATTTTCGCTTAACTTTTGCTTATCGATGAAACGTGTTGCCTGACGTGTTTCAATGAAGCACTAAAAGAAAGTAAAGAACACAATGATTTTTACGTGGAAAACACTCGGCTCAAAAGGTGTAAATAACCATGACCTGCACCTCTATAGGTTTTAACCCCAACTTCATTAAAAAAATCTGAGCCTCAATAACGACTGATTACAAAACTCTTGTAACCAACAAATAGGAATTATAAACTCTAATTCCTATAACTCAAAAACTAGGAATTGTAAACTCTAATCCCTATAACTCAATAACTAGGAATTATAAACTCTAATTCCTAACTACACACACACATCCCAAGGTATGTGTTCCCAAAGTCTCTGAGTTTTCCCCAACTCGAAGACTAGCTCCTAATTCAGTTTATAACACATTGAAACTAATATTACATGAATATTTCAAACACAATGAACAACTCTAAAAATCAACACTAAAACTCTTAGCTGGATTCTGTACTGAGGATCAGGTTCTTCAACGTGTTTATTCAGTGATTGAGTAGCACTTTGTGAAGTCAATCTGTCGATTGAGCTTTTCTGCTTTTTTAAGTGCATGTATTATTCAGGCTGCTGCATCTTCTATTTAAGCACAGCTCTCCAAAGAGTCATTCTTTATTTCAAACTCCTACACTAATCAAAACTCTCATTGCATAGAGTTTTACTTCAAGTGAGACTCCTTCTTCAATTCCAACTCTTGTCTTCTTGGTGTTGTAGTCAAATTCCAATTCTTTAAATCAGCACCTATTAATTTATCAGAATCTTTCTCCCCCCACACATAGGACTCCTTTTTCAACTCAACTTGTTTTCCCTTATCATCAAGTGTTTAAATCAAATTCAACTTGTTCTATTCCCCATGTGATCAGTAAGTTGAAGTTTCCAGTTGCATTGAATTAACTCATATCAACTTGTTTCATTCATATTGTCATTCATCAAAACTTCAAGGTTCCAACAAATTCCCATTTTTTGATGATGACAAACCTTTTGTCTGTGTATTCAAATATCTTCACCTGTAGGCACTAAAGTATAAAACACTAGAATGAAAGAAGTTAGTCAATGGGTTATAAACATTACACAACCCTCTTATCTTCCCCTTTTGGCATCATCGAAAAACCATTTCAATGCAATAATATACTAGCCAAAGTGATTTGTTATGCTATTCATGGCCATTGGGGTTATCACCAAAACAATCAGACAAAGACTTTAGCCAACCTATTAATGTATTAAAGAGAGCAAAAATATGAGTCAATTGAGCAAATATAACCATTCCATTTAACTGGCAGAGCATGTTCCACATTAAACCTAAGCTAGTACTGAACAAAGAAAAACAACTGAGCATTAAAAAATATGATATAAAAGTGGGACATGGCTAAGGATACAAATAGTGAGGAGCTGATGAGAAAGGTGAAATAGGTGGTATCAATTGTGTCCATTGAGGAATGACTTCAACATTTTTATTCCTCTATCAATCAAGGTCAAGTTTCAAAGTCATGATCCTAGCCTTAAGTACCTCTTATTCCACTTCATGACTATCTTGTGAAGCTTCTAGTTCAGATTTTTTTTTAGCTAAATCAATTTTTTTTTCATTTTTTTTAAATGAGTGTTACCCCTCCTTACCGAAACAGGTAGAGTAACACGGTTCATCTGTAGAAGAACATCTATTGTTGTTTTATATGTCAAACCTAAACTTGGACTGAGAAGTCCCCAAAAAAAATAACCAATTAGGAACTAAAAAGGAGATCATATCCCTTTTCATTTCTCAGAAAACTTATGCTGCATGTGATTGATCATCAAGCTTGGAAAATCCATGGTACACAACTGATATTTTGGTTAAGAGAGAAGAAGTAATTTTTGGTGTAGGATTAACATATTTGTGCACAACCATTTGGAGAGAATCAAATAAAGTTTGGTCAACTAATTCGTCAGCTTTATAAGACAAGGAGAGGATGAAGTGTGTGGAATTGAATAGGTGTGCTCAACTGTTTCAACTTAGACAGCCTATGCTTATGTCAGCGTAGAACATACCTTCTAAGAAGAACTTTGTGGTCACAATTGCTTGCTTGTACCTATTTTTCTGAACAATCTAATACAAAATTAGGTTAGGAAAGTCATAAATCTGGAATTGGGACACACAACTAAATGTGCAAGACTGAATAGAATAACTTTTTAGCTAATAAGATAAAAAAATGGTTATTCTAGTCAATCATTGAGGGAAGTTCATGCAATTTTAATCATCTCCAAGTCTAACCTATTCCTTTCAAAATGCTATCTACATAGTGCCTTTGATGCTTCTCCACTCAATTAAGTAACCCATATAATCATCATTTTTACAGCCCTCAAGAGTGAAATTGTTTTTCCTTTAGATACCATAGTCACAAGCCATTGATTTGTTGTCCCCCCTGTCGATATGCTCTAAGTAATGGAACAGGTGGTACAACATGTTTTTGTGCATGCTCATCAGCTTCACTGTCCTCCTCTTAACTTCTCTGTTGCTTACATTAGTCCATAAGGATTCATATGAACCACGTCAAGCACTTGGTCGTACTTATATGATTCTTTGTTTTAAAGGAGGATCTCCCTTGCTTCCCCCTTACACTAGCACTACAAATCTAGTCATCTTTTAAATACTTTTGTTTTAGTTCTTCCCATCTTTCCAACTCCAGCAATGGTTTTTTTTTCATCTCCAAAATATTCATTCCCCCTTTAATGTGGTGAGTGAAATAACCTTTATTTTCTTCCAGTCTTTTGCCTTGAGCAAGATTTATTCATGTACACATTTTTCTTGCCTCCTTTCACTCCCACCTGCAAAACAAATTAGGGGTTAACTTTAGGCACCCAGAAAAGCTTGGGTCCTTTCTTATGAGTAAATGGATGAATCAAATTTCTTCTAGCCCATGCAGGCAACAGGTTACGTGACCTGTTTCTCTGACCAGGTTTACTTATCCTTTTCTTGGTTTGAGATAGTTTATTTGCCAGATTTAGATTGCTAGATCTGCTTTTGGAAGCTACTGGACATTCAGTGGTTGGATGTCCAAGGTTACACAAATATAATATAAATCTTTAGGAACATCAAAATTTTTGTGGAATCCTAATCCTGTCTTTTCACTGTAATTTCTTTCCCCCAATTTGCGAACAATTCTTGAGGAGTTTGTCCACCTATTTTCCCTTTCAAGATCAAGTTTTAGTTTAGAAACTTCTTGACTCAACTTATTCATTTTTTCAGTTAGATCATGACATTCTTGTTTGTATCTAACTAGCTCAAGTTCAGGATTTTCTTGATCTTTACTCATGGCCTTTTTTCCCTTTTCAGAGAGTGTCAATTTTAGAACTTCAGACTTAAGATCATTGTTTGAAGAATCAAGTTGCTCAACCTGTTTCTTGAGAGTGCAGTTTTCCTATTCGACAATGTTCTTGCAAGCTTCTAAATCAATAAAATCAAATTTGATGCTTGCAAGACTGTTGAACAGCTTATCCCTATCAGAAGTTGATTCTTGGAAGTCATCAATTAGTGCACTCATCAATGAAATAAGTTTTGTTTTAGAAAACAAATGCAACTTTTCTTTAAGTTCAAGTATACTTACCTCAGAAGCATCATCTTCTTCCTCCAAGTCTGAATCTCCAAGAGCCATGAGTGCTGCTTCATCAACTTCATCATCATCTGAGTCAAATCCCAAGCTGCTACCATTGCATATTCTTTCCTCTTTTTGGTTTTTTCTTTCAATTCCTTTTCAGCCATTTCCTTTCTCCATCCTATTTCCCAGACTGGACAATCTTTGATCATGTGATGTATCTTCTCATACTTGAAGCAACCACCTTGGGACTTATCATTGGAACAATACCTTCTACTTGTTCCTTTCTTATTCTGACGCTTGTCTTTCTTAAATTGTTTTTTAAAGTTCTTGACAAGCTTTTTATCATCCATATCTGATTCTTCTTTGTCAGACGCCTTTAATGCTGGTGACTTATCCAAGGTTCCCTCATTCTTTTTGAAGTTCTCCATATTCATCTCATATCTATCCACAAGAGTATCCCAAATTTGTTTTGCGGAGGTACAACCTGAGATCTTATTGTATTCATCTATTCCAAGTCCACAAGTAAGAATATACTTGGCTTTAGCATTCTTTCCAAGCATCTTAAAGTAAGCCTAATCATACTCGTTCTTGTCCTTTAATACTTCCTTATTTTCATCATCCTTCTTCATGGGGTATTGAGGTCCATCGATAATTATATTCCATAGTTCATAGTCCACAGCCTGAAGGAAATCTTTCATCCTTTCTTTCCATCCTAAAGTAGTATTGTCCCTTGAACAACGGAGGCCTATTGATGTCTTGTCCTTCGTAGTATCAAGTAGGTGGTGTAGAATTCATCTTAGATCTTATCTTAAGGTGTTAACCTTCACAAGATAACCCTCTCTGATACAACTTGTTAAGAATTTGTGCCCTACTAATTTTCTTATTTTCGCTTAACTTTTGCTTATCGATGGAACGTGTTGCCTGACGTGTTCCACTGACGTGTATCAAGGAAGCACTAAATAGAAAGTAAAGAACACAATAATGTTTACGTGGAAAACACCTGGCTCAAAAGGTGTAAAAAACCACGACCTGCACATCTACAGGATTTAACCCCAACTTCACTAAAAAACTCTGAGCCTCAATAACGACTGATTACAAAACTCTTGTAACCAACAAATAGGAAATATAAACTCTAATTCCTATAACTCAACAACTAGGAATTGTAAACTCTAATCCCTATAACTCAATAACTAGGAATTATAAACTCTAATTCCTAACTACACACACACCTCCCAAGGTATGTATTCCCAAAATCTCTGAGTTTTCCCCAACTCGAAGACTAGATCCTAATTTAGTTTATAACACACTGAAACTAATATTACATGAATAGCTCAAACACAATGAAAAACTCTAAAAATCAATGCTAAAACTCTTAGATGGATTCTGTACTGAGGACCAGGTTCTTCAACGTGTTTCTTTAGTGATTGAGTAGCACTTCGTGAAGTCAATCTGTCGATTGAGTTTTTCTGCATTTTTAAGTGCGTGTATTATTCAGGCTACTGCATCTTCTATTTAAACACATCTCTCCAAAGATTCATTCTTTATTTCAAACTCCTCCTCTAATCAAAACTCTCATTGCATAGAGTTTTACTTCAAGTGAGACTCCTTCTTCAATTCCAACTCTTGTCTCCTTGGTGTTGTAGTCAAATTCCAATTCTTTAAATCAACATATATTAATTTATTAGAATCTTTCTCCTCCCACACATAGGACTCCTTTTTCAACTCAACTTGTTTTCCCTTATCATCAAGTGTTTGAATCAAATTCAACTTGTTCTATTCCCCATGTGATCAGTAAGTTGAAGTTTCCAGTTGCATTGAATTAAATCATATCAACTTGTTTCATTCATATTGTCATTCATCAAAACTTCAAGGTTCCAACAAAAACCCTCGTTTTTCTCCATTGATGTCGATGATGATACTCCTGAACACTCTTCTCCTATCATCCCTTCATCTCGAACTCCACATACTCGGAGAAGGAAACAACAGGAAGATGCTTGTTTGGAAGAGGCACTTAGGTCAAGTAAAAATAAATGAGTCGTGCCTAATGCTTCTCCTCCCCCATGCAATTTCTCTCCTGACATTCTCATTCGCTCCAAGAGAAAGCTGAATCAGAAGAATACCATAGCTAAAATATCAAAACCATATCTCTCTCGTAAAATGTCCCCCCCTCCCACTCCTAAAGCCTCCTCATCATTAAAATCCACTATCAAAGCCTCTACTGACAAAGTCTCTACTGGAAAAACCTCTACTCCTTCTAAAGATTCTCAAAAATCGTGTCACTTCCAAAGAAACGGGTCCCCACACCTGGTCCTTCTGTCTCATATGACTCAGATTCAGACTATCTTCCTGACACTTCTTCTGTGCCTCCTGATGATTCTGATGTTGATATTAATGTTGTTACTCCTGCTGATAAAGCTTCTCAGCCAGACCATATTCTGTATTTTTAGAAACGAAAGATGGTTAGAGGTAGGGTTGTCACTGGTTTTGGGGGTCCTGATATGGAAACTTTGGTATCCAAATTGGGGGCTCAGGGGTGGTCATCCTTGCTTCTGCAAGGTAATAATCAAAGAAGGTTTGGAAAAGATGAAGTGTATGAATTTTATACACATGGAGTTGTGATTGGGGAGATGATCTCAACCTCTGTTCATGGAAAACTCATCAATCTTTATCCTGCTGATTTGGGTAGAATTCTAAGTGTTCCTACTGGAGGTTGGGGTCAGTATGTCAAAGGATCTTGGCCTCCTCTTGACAATCTTCCATCCGCCCTTGATATCTGTAGAATTTTTTTTGGAAATCCTCTCCTTCCTTCTCATCGTAGGCTGGTGAAAAATGAGATGTCTTCTCTCTATCAGTTGTATTTTGATGTGGTCCACAAAATACTCTTACCCAGGCAGGAGAGGCGCACAGTTGCAAGCTTTCTTGATCTTACCTTAATGGAACTATTGGATTATGAGATTCCAATGGACCATCCCCAACTCATCATTATGCATATGCAAAGGGTACCCGTCAAAGATAAAAATGGTCATGCTTTTCCCTATCAGTTCTGGCTTTCCCCTGTGTTTGATGATTTTCGTGTCTCTGTCAAGGTGTGGTCCTTACAGATAACTAAGGATGTGATTGGACAAGTGAACCATGCTATGTTACCTGCTGCTATGAGACATACAGACAACCCCATGCAGAAGTTGCGAAATGCCTTAGAGGCAAAGCAGGGTGAGCTGGAGGTTGCACAGGCTGCATTGGAGGTTGCCCAGGCTATTCATGAATATGAAAAGAGGGCTCTTAAAGCTCAAATTTCTTCCCTCACAGCCACTTTGGAGAAGGAAAGAACTGAAAATACTGCTATCATTCAATCGTTGACCTCTTTTATCCCCTCTACCTCCTCAAAATAAACTCCTCCTTCGGCCCTTAGTTTTTTTTTTTGTTTCTTCTTTGCTATTTCTTGGTCCAACTTGTTTCTCTTTTTGGTCTTACTGGATAATGATAATTGTATCTATTATTGTGTATGAAATGGATTTTTTTTGCCTCACTTGATCTACTTCTGTTTAATTCGATGCTTAGCTATCTCTTGCTCTGACTCTTGCTTGTTTTAGTGATAGCCCCAGTGACCATGGATTATTACACAGTTTTTAACTTATTGGCTCAGCTTTTCGATGATGTCAAAAGGGGGAAGTATAAATTATACAATGCTTATAACTCAACTGATCTAACCTGTTTCATTCTACTGTGATCCTTTTATTTAATTTCTTATTGAGTATGTCAGGTTCTTTGTAATACTGTGCTGATAAGTTTGTCATCATCAAAAAGGGGGAATTTGGTAGGGAATGAGAAGTTTTGATGATAGACAGATGAATGAAACATGTTGTGCAAAGCTGGTCCATACAAGTGAAACTGCTTCGGACATATGGAGTGCATATTATTACAAAAAGCTTTCAACATATGGATAAGCAAAGAATGTTCACATGGCTATATGAAGATAATTGGAGCAGTTAGAGTTTGAGTAGATCAAGAAATCTACAAGGCAGAAGGATAAAGCAAAAGAGTCCTACTCAATTTAGAAGAAGGAGAGATGGTTACAACAAGGAGTGAGTTACTTGAAAGAGTCTTACAGAAGATACAAGTAAAGAAGAAAAAGGACTGCATCTGAGGGAGCATATATAGATGACAAGCTGCATTCAAATAACTCACTCATGCACTGATAAGAAAATCAACAATCAGCAAAATCGTTCACCAACTTGAAGAAGAACCTAGTTCTTACTTAGTATGTTTTAGACTGCTTGTAATAGGAAGGTTCTTGAGTTGTAATGAGTAAATTGTTCCAGTCTCAGTATTCTATAAATTGAGTTAGGAATCACGTCTTCAAGTTAGGGAACTCGAAGACTTGGGAACACTTATCTTGGGAAGATTTGTGTTTTTGTAGTAATAGGAGTTAGAAGTTTTAATTCCTTGTTTACAAGAAGTTTTGTAATTGTGTTGATTGTTGAGGCTCAAAGTTATAGTGAAGATTGGGGTTAAATCCTATAGAGGTATAGGTCGTGTTTTTTTACACCTTTTTGAGCCGGGTGTTTTCCACGTAAAAATTACTGTGTTCAGTTTTTACTTCTATGAACCACGTATACTTACTTGTTACACAGATAGGAAATCAGTAGGGATCATACTCTAACAGAAGCTTCAAAGTATAAAGAAGGAAACACGCGAACTAGCCGAAGGGCATTCACCATCTATTATATAAAAAGGGAAACCAGGTGCCCAAAAACTACCGCTATGCGCGGTGTCCGGGGAAGGGCCCCACCACAAAGGTGTATCGTACACAGCCTTACCTTGCATTTCTGCCAAAGGCTGTTTCCAAGGCTTGAACCCGTGACCTCCTAGTCACATGACAGCAACTTTACCAGTTACTCCAAGGCTCCCCTTCACACCGTCTATTATATATACAATAAAAAAAAAAAATTAACCATATATCAATAGTGTAATTTTCTATTGAAAGGGATTCGAGTGAACCCTAGCGAAAAGGTAATAATAGTTTTACAGCAAATGGACTACAATAAAATTTCAAAACATAGACCCATAACTAAAGCTTAAATTATAGATCTACATGTATATGATACCTACTAGCTAATATACGTCTGAGATATTAATTTCAGCAACATTATCAAATATTATTACGGTAATCATATAGTAGATTACAAGGATGTAGCATCATTGAAATAAAAATAGAAAAACAAAATAACAGCAATCTCAATAATATAAATTTGAACTTTCTAGAGTTTTCAACGATATAACTATTAGTAATAACTTAGGATGCTTCAACTATGATTTTGAGTTTTGTTTTGAACTTCATATCCCAAACTTAGCTTAGCTTAGCTATTGATTCAAACTAGAGGATGAAGATTAGCTTCTTTTTCCAATTGATTCAAACGATTCTGCAAATCAGAACCAATCATAGTCAACCAACCTTCAAGTTGGGTCAGTTCCTCTGCGTTGAGCTCCTCAATAGTTTTCATCAGTTCATCATACACATTTTTTTGAAAAAATTCAGCATCTTTCATGGTATCAAGTTCTTCAAGCCTGCTATTGAGTCGTTTCACTCTATCTAGAGCATGAGCTGCAACAAGTTGAGTACTTTCACTTAATTGCATATCAGGATTACTGAAAATGAGAAATGACTACATCAATTGTAGGGTGAAAAAATGAGAAAAGCTTACCATTCCGATATCAACACTGCATTCTCTAACGAGTTCGCTAGCCTTTTCGTATAAACCTGAAAAACGCTTTGAAAAGCTAGAATATAGATCAACTTGCTTTTCTATCGTTTTCATTGGTATCTTTTGACGCCCTTTACCTTGCTTGTTCTCCATGGATAATTTTTTTTTAAAAAAGGATAAAAGATCACTGATGAAATATTTTATGAGAAATGGTACTCACAAGAAGAGATATCATAACCAATTTATATACATGAAGAATTTCATCAAATTAAATTTCTATCCATATAGATAATGGAAAACAATCTTTTCACCATAGTCAAAATAGGAAATGCCATCAATTTTATGCTCAAAACATTTTTGCATATCAAACCACATCAATGAAATCTAGAATTATTATTTAAATTAGTAAATATTTTACTATATATACTGATGAAACTTATCAAGTTGGAAATAACAAATATGACTATAATTAACCTGAAATAGAGAAATAATAAATATAATATTCACCCTAAAATATAAAAATATGCAATCAATTTTATGGGAAAAATATATTTTGCATGTCAACCATATCTATGAAATCTAAAATTTTAGTTTAAATTAGTAAATATTTTACTATATATACTCATGAAATTTATCAAGTTGAAAATAGTAAATATGACTATAATTAACGTGATGTAGAAAAACATAATAAATATAATATCCAACCTAAAATATATATAAATATATCTTAATGTGCTTATTGAAATTTATCAAGTCTGGGTACGTTGTTGTTGGAACACGCTTAATATGCGTGTTGAAATAACTGTGGATTAATTTAAAAAGTAAACAATATTTTTTGAGGAAATTATTAAAAATACATTAACAAAATGAGAAAATAAAAAGTTAACTTGAATAGGTCATTAATTACACAAATACACAACTTATGTTTTCAATATTATAAAAAGTCCCAACTCCCTAAACATATTACAAAAATCCCAACATATACACAGAATGTTATGTGCATGTCGGCTATGTTATGTAAATTAATAGGGAGAGAAAGTAAAGTAATTAAAAAGGTGAGAGAGTGCAATTACTTCTAAAAGGATTAGTATTTATGTTATTTATACTTATTTAAATGTATCCCCAATTCACT
This sequence comes from Capsicum pubescens, assembly GCA_030864215.1. Classification (NCBI taxonomy): domain Eukaryota; kingdom Viridiplantae; phylum Streptophyta; class Magnoliopsida; order Solanales; family Solanaceae; genus Capsicum; species Capsicum pubescens. The sequence goes on from CM061549.1 coordinate 296,277,506, forward strand.
AATTTTACCTGACATAATTTTTCTAACGTCAATATATAAACGGCGAAAAGTTTTTTTTTTTTTTTTTTTTTATGATTAAAAGATGATTCATTAGTAATAGTAATATTGCTTAGCGTTGTACATTATACAGAACACCAGGTTGCGGAGCTTGTTCCATATTGGAACTACTACTATTTACATAATTACTACTACTTACATAATTACTAGTGCTTACATAGTGTTTTGAGCAACTATCAGTAGTACTACATATTATATTGACATCAGGCACACACTGCCTTGCAAAAGGAGTTCCACCTTTGTCTAAACTGAGGGATTTCCAAATAAACAAGGCGGGAACTATCCATTGTTTAAAAAAGAGGGAGAGATTCCTTTCTTCTACCATTTTTTGCTAGCTTGTCCGCAACCTTGTTTAGAAGCCTGCTCTCATGGTGCATCTGTGTGTTCTTTGCTAGTTCAATAGAAAATAATGTTTTTCTGTTAATGCTTTAACAATGTAAAATTTTATTGAGCATCTAGAAAAATTCAAAAATTTGGCAATTCACCTCTCTTTTATAGTAAAACATAAATTTATAATGCGATGAATTTTCATATTATATTTTTCATGAATTCTTACTTGCTTCAACATCACAACATTTCTTGAAGGGCAGACACAAAGACGAACTCATGATTTTGAAGTTTAAGGATTTTACTTCCTACGACAATCTTAAATTAATATATTTTCCTTTGTTAAAAATTAATCATCATGTTTCTCTTTTCGACAGTCAAATTAACTTTGATTAATATTTTAAAATATATTTTCTTATCAAATTGACATGCAAAAGGCTTCAACTAATGTAGATGAAATGAACAACAACAATGTGGGGGTGAAAATACTATTGAGAACAACGACAATATTTTAGAAAATGATGATATTTTTTATATGGGTAATGTGTTGTGGGAAGAACAAGCTAATGAGAACAACGATAATGTTTTGGCAAATGTTGACTTTGATATGGATAATGTATCGTAGGGAGAGCATGCTAATGAGAATAACAACAATCTTTTGGCAAACGATGGTTTTGATATAGGTAATGTGTTGTGGGGAGGACAGGATAATGAGAACAATGACAGTGTTTTAGCAAATGATGGTTTTGATATGGGTAATGTGTTGTGGGGAGAACAAGCTAATGAGAACAACTACAATGTTTTGGCAAATGATGATTTTGATATGTGTAATGTGTTGTGGGGAGAACAGGCTAATGAGAAAAACGACAGTGTTTTGGTAAACAATGATTTTGATATTGGTAATGTATTGTGGAGAGAACGGGCTAATGAGAACAACGACAGTGTTTTGGGAAACGATGGTTTTGTTATGGGTAATGTGTTGTGGGGAAAACAGGCTAATGAGAACAACAACAGTGTTTTGGAAAACGATGGATTTGATATGGGTAATGTATTGTGGGGAGAACAGGCTAATGAGAATAACGATAATATTTTGGAAAATGATGGTTTTGATATAGGTAATGTGTTGTGGAAGAACAGGCTAATGAGAACAATGCCAGTTTTTTAGTAAACGGTGGTTTTGATATGGCTAATGTGTTGTGGGGAGAACAGGATAATGAGAACAACGACTATGTTTTGGAAAATGATGATTTTGATATGGGTAATGTGTTATGGGGAGAACAGTCTAATGATAACAACGATTGTGTTTTGGGAAACGATGGTTTTCATGTGGGTAATGTGTTGTGAGTTGAACAGGCTAATGAGAACAACGACAATATTTTTGTAATACCCCGTATTTTCGTGCTAGAATTCTAACCGTCGTTTCTACGCGTCTAAGCTCTAATCCAAGTGATTCTCATGTGAATATAAGTTTCATGATCATTATCCTAGTATATGGAGTAGTTTAGAGGTGAAAAATGTTCATAGCAATGACTTAGAACAAAGTTAAGCTAAGATAAATTGATTCGTCCAAAGTTTGACATTCGATTCTACAAGGGTCTACTTCAAACATGTATATATATTAATATACATGAAATTTTATATCCCAAGATCTATCAAATCGTAGATACTTTAATTAGATTTCCAACGATACCAATTTCACAAAAATCCGATACCCGAGTGAAAAGTTATGACCATTTTTGTGGCTGAGGCAGTAGCACCATGCAATAAGCATGCGACGCACACTTTATCGCACGCTAATAATTTTCAGGTTTTGTTTCCGCATTTTTAAGGGCAAAAGTGGTATTTTTCAACCCCTATCCAGCTATAACACGGCATTAAACTCCCATAACACCAAAATAAGTTTATTTTCTCTCAAAATCACCAAGAACATTCATTAGGGTTTCAACCTAAAAATTCAAATATCTCTAGATTCAACCGTAGGTTTTCAATATTTTTTCAAGATTTGGATTCCCCATTTCGAGGGCTATGAGAAGCACCCATTAATCTCAAGAATAGAAATCCAAAGTTAAGAGTTCATCCAAAGCTTCAATTTCAAGGTATGTGGGGTTTGAACAAGAACACCCTTTCGTTCTTGTGCCCAAAAGTTTTAGTTTTTCTTAAAGAATTTTGTATTTCCAAGATGAATTCATATTATTTTGCTATATTACAAGTTTATGAGATTATGGAATTGTTCAAGTCATGAATTGCCTGACTTTCTTATTTAATTATGATCTAAATTGAGAGTTCATGATATAAATTGCACATTCTTATATTGATATCCTATTTTCAAGAATTTTTAAGATTTGTTGTCGTGAATTGAGCCTTATTGTGAAATTGTAAGTCTTTGAGAATGACTTATTAATACTTTTTAAAGTGTTTCAAGAAGAGTACATATATTTTCATGTTATTGAGACTTTAAAGCTTATTTATGATAAGTCTATCAAGATTCAAGAAAGAAGTGAGTTTTGATCCTACGTAAGAAAGAAATCCACATCCTTGATTTTGAGATAAAGGGGATGCATTTTGGCTCCCATTACATATTGTTGAAATATTTTAAGGTGGATTTTCTTAAGTTATGAGCTAAGTAAGGGAGTAGTATTTAGCACCGAGTTGGGCTTGAGTCTGAGGTCTCATACCCCAGAACTACGTGCCCCGTAGGTTTATGATTTACCCCAAGTGGGTTAAGATAGTGATAACTAAAGTTAAGGTTCTATCCTATGGAAAGGATAGAACAGCTCTCCCCAACGTGGGTAAGACGTTGGACTCCATGTAGCTCACATGGTTTATGTCGGTTAGAAGAAACTCCAAAGTAGTCCCCCACTTTATCTAAGATAAAAGTATATGTATTTCGAAAGCTATGTGTCCAAGATTTCTAAGATTTTCAAGTGTCAAAATCTTTAAGTTTCCAAAGAAGTTCCTAGTTTTCATGAGATTAAAGTGTATGTTCTGAAAGATATTGTTTTAAGACTTTATCTATCTTACAAGTTTGTGAATCGAGAAAGAACGTAGATTTAGTAACTCACGTGATTTACATTACCTGTTTTCTTATTCATGACTATGATGGTTTTAATTCAAGCTATGTGAGTCATCTATACTAGCATGCATGTTTTCTATAATGATTTATGATATTGATTATTTAATTACATACACCCCTATATACTCAGTACATTACCAAGTATTGATTCACATACTCGTCTGTGTGCTACATTTCCTCATAATATAGGTACAAGTTGTAGCACATATACCATATTCAATCAGTTTGCAGCTTCCAGTCAGAAGGTGATGAGTCCTTATGATTCAAGGGCTTGAGTTAGTTATAAATTTCGAGAAGTATTGTATTTTCTTTATTCAGTCGTATTGAGTTAGGATAGTTGGGAGTCGTGACCCGACTACCTATAGTCGGTACTAGTAAAGGCTTCATAGACAGTCAGTAGAGTTAATGTATTCAGTTTTCAGTTTTATTTTGTAAAAGCAGAGTTGTAATCTTGTAAAGTTCAGATTTGTATTGATCAAGTTGAGAAAAGTTTTATGTTTTTGCTGATTTTATACAGATTCAAGAATTTTATTCAGTTGCTTATGAGTTATGCCAATAGAAGGGTTAGCTTGGGGTGACTTGTGACCCTAAGCATCGTGTGACATCTCGGGATCCAATTTCGGGGCGTTACAATTTTGGGAAATGATGGTTTTGATAGGGTAATGTATTGTGGGGAGAACAGGCTAATGAGAATAACGACAATTTTTTGGGAATTGATGGTTTTGATAGAGGTAATGTGTTGTGGGGAGAACAGGCTAATGAGAAGAATGATAGTGTTTTAGCAAATGATGATTTTGATATGGGTAATGTGTTGTGGGGAGAACAAGTTAATGAGAACAGCGACAATGTTTTGGCAAATGATGATTTTGATATGGGTAATGTGTTGTGGGGAGAACAGGCTAATGAGAACAACGACAGAGTTTTGGTAAACAATGATTTTGATATGGGTAATGTATTGTGGAGAGAACAGGCTAATGAAAATAGTGTCTATATAAACAATGTAAAAGTATTATATGCTAGCAAATTGAGCTAAATATTAACGTAAGTTTCTTTTCACTTTGAGTTGATTAGTTCGTTTAGTTTTTTTCTTAAGACTTTCAATAATGTTACTCTTCTAATTTGATCATTAATTCCTCGCTTTTACATCTACGTTAATTTATAATTACACTTCTTTCTTTTTTGGCTTATTGATTCTCTTACATCAAATATTTGTTACATAAATGTAGTTTCAAAAGAGAGTGTTATTTTAACGTCGTAGCGAAAGAGCTACTTTTACTATGTTCAATTTGATATTTTGGTTTAGGTTTTCATTAACTTTATTACTTCTCCATTCAACAGTGGTTGAAGCTAGTTCGATATCATACCATACCCTAGAATGTCATCCTCAGAAAGCAAAAAACTTGATAGGACCGTAGAGAGAAGTTGGTAGATACAAGAGAAGAAATATGCAAGCAAGAAAATGACCTTCGAAATTTTAATGTGCAACAAAAAAGTGCACAAGAAAAGTACGAAGCGACATGTGATCTTTGGAAGTTAAAGGACAAGAAAGACAAGCTCAATGAACAATTGAAGAAAAAAGGGAGATTTAGCAGATTCAACTCAAAAGAAAACAAGGATTCTTTATTTAACTAAAAATGAGATTTATTTATTATATATTCAACTATTATATACTACTATTATTCACTAAAGTAAACAATCGAACAATAATATCATTATTTGTAACAAATCCACAGAACAATACAAAACATCCCTCACCAAACTTTGCTCGTAGGATTATACTGGATATATGTGTTATAGTTGTTTTTGTTGTTCTATTGTTCACTCAGTAGAACTTTTTTTAAATTCTTGTTCTTTCTGCTTAGCTGCATGATACACCAGCTGAAGGAGACAAAACATCCCAAATTAAGAAATATCCTCAAACTCCACAGCAAAATCCAATAAATCCATAAGGTTCTCTAAGAACAACTATAGTCATATAAAAAAGTTACAACAAACATGTAATTTATAAATAGTTATGTAACACTAGGACACTAGGTGGTGAACCTCTTTGTTGGAAAATCTCATATGGTGTAAGACCCCGTGTAACGCCTCGTAAAAGTCGTGCATATACTAGCTCCAAGTGGTGTGGGTTTGAACTAGAAAACTTGAAAATATTCTAAGTGTTGAAAGACTTAGACTCATTTTTAGCTAGTAACCTTCGGGGATTTTATTTCCATCCTTCCCGATGTCCGTTTTCAGATTTTCTTATTGCGTTGCGATGGGGCAAGGTTGTAGTACGTCTCGGAAGAGTTTCAAAATTCTTAGACGAGCTTAAGGGCAAGTTTGGATTTCCATTCCAGTAGCACCACGCGATTAGCGCGTGCCGCCCGCTGGATTGCCTGGCTTGGAAGGTAGCCCGCCCGCGATAGAGCGGGCAACGCCTGCTAAAAAGCTGTGCCCTAGAGCCCGCGTCGCCTGCTAGATCACCCCAGGCCAAACTGTTCAGCCCATCCGGAAAATTAATGGCATTTTGGTAATTGTCCAATCCCCCATCAACTTAAACACGGGATTTAATCCCTCAAACACAAAAATAGAGTCTCATTCACAAAAATTACTCAAGAACTCTCTCAAGGGTTTCAAAATAAAAATCCTAATAGCTCGAGATTCAACTGTGTGTTTTCAAAATAAATTGAAGATTTGAAATCCCCGCAACGTAGGCTTCAAGAAGAACCTATTATTTTTGCATATAGAGGTACGTGGGGTTATCCTAAAAAAATCTCATGGCCTTAAAATTCATGTTTTAATAATGGAGGTTTTGAAATTACGAATATAATCATGTTTTACAAGTTTCAATGATATTGATTTGGTCTTTAGGCCTCTCCCCGAAGTTATTTGATATATTATATATGTACATGCAGGTGTTTCGAAAAGATGATAACTTGAGAGCATGAATTATATGGAATCCCTCTCTTGATATGATTTTGTTTTAAATTTTCATATGATGTGAATTGTTTGAAAAGCATGACATGAAATATTTTGAAAATTGTTATGATTAGATATGATTTTGACTTGCAAGAAAAGGGTTGTTTATGTTGAAATATGTTGAACATAATGGTTGAATGAAAGAATGATGCGATACTGATGACTTGCAAGTCGGGTATGACGATACCCTACAGAATATGATATGTGATTTAATTAAATAAAGTTTGAATGCATTGATTTTACATGATATAGATGGTTGCCCGAAGAAGGCGTTTGAGTGAAAGGGCTCATCGCTGGAAACCGTGTTTTCCGACAAGGGAAATTGGTACCCTGCTTTGTGATCTTGTGTACCTGATATATATTATCCCAATTTGAGACTAGGGTTAGGAGCCCTGCTTTGTGATCTTGTGCACTACCATACTTTATTGGGTCGAGACACCCTGCTGTGTGATCTTGTGTGTCTTCCCCTCACTTATACTCTAATCTCGGCGGCAACCGAGGTTTGACAGTTGGTGTAAATATGTTATTGTAGGGATGCCACCTAGCTCAGTTGCATTACATTGTTGTTGGGAATTTATTACATTATGCCCATGTATTTTCAAATGATTTGATACGAAATTACTTTATAATGGCTCTCACCTACATTCTCGTAAAAATATTGTATTTTTATTTTGGATTTATCTGCATACCAATATATTTGTATTGACCCTCTTCCCTCCCATGTTCGGAGGCACAGTCTAGGGGTCTAGAAAATCAGTAGATTCTCAGGCAGATTTGTAGAGTCACTTGGTGAGCCTTCTATATTCTGAAAGGCCTCATTCTCGAGAAGTTTTATTTATCATTTAGTAGTTTTGGGTCTACTGGCGGCCTTGTCCTAGTTTTCGGACAATTATTTCTTTATGTCATGTAGTAGAGATTTCCCAGACGGTTGTTCAGATGTCGATAGATGTTGTGGGACATTATTTCTCCTTTGTTGATTTCATTTGATTTATGACCATGTTTCCGTAATGTTGTGTATCTTCCGCATATTTTACTATAATACGAATTATGTGCATGATTACCAGATAGATAGGGGTATTTTGGGCCTTCATGGTTTGGAATGCTCGTCACGACCAGGGCCCCGGTTCAGGTCGTGAAAAACTTTGTATCAAAGCATGGTTCATGGTCCCAGGGTGTCTGCAAAATTGCATTGGGTAGAGTCTTGTTTATGGTGTGTAGCGCGCCACACTTATAAGAAGGAGGCTACCAGGTGTTTAGGAAATGTTTCCCTTCTTTGTGAATTAGTTTGTGCTTCGGAGTCAAGTCTGTTCCTAATCAGTGATCTTTTGTCTTACAGAAATAACAGTCATGCCTCCTCGTCGAAATACTAATTAGAGTGCTCAGAATAATGATGTTCGTCCCTCTCATGGGATGAGGACACATAACACAGCTCCCTCTCCAGACCCTGTCCCTACTCTGGGAGTCCCTCCAGTCCCAACCAGTCTACTCACGATCCACGGACCAATATGAACCGTCCCCCGACTTCGCAGGGGAATATATCAAACACAGAGTTCAGACAATCTATTCACATATTATCATAGTTGGTGGATGCACAGACTCAGCGATAAGAAGATACTGGGTCTGCATCTGGTAATTCTGAAGCACCACAGGTGAGCCAATTCATGAGGATGACCAAATTCACAGGTACTAAAGTAGAAGAGGATCCGTAGGAATTTGTAGACAAGATAGAAAAGATCTTCAAAGTGATGCATGTTGATGATGTAGAAGCGGTAGAATTGGTTGTGTATCAACTAAAAGAGGTGGTGAATCAGTGGTACAAGGATTGGGAAGATGCAAAGGGAGACAATGTTGAGCCCTCGGTATGGAATGAGTTTGTAGTTGCTTTCCTTGACCGGTTCTTCCCTTTAGAATTGCAGAAGGCAAAGGCTGAGGAGTTCATGAACCTTAAGCAGGGTAAGATGTGTGTTCAGGAGTATACTCTAAAATTCAATCAGCTAGACCATTATGCTCCTGAGATGACGAATAGTATGAGGTCCCGAATGAGGAAGTTTGCGTCTGGCCTTTCAGATGATCTGGTGCTTGAGTGACAAGGAGCTATGCTGAACAAGGATTTGGACTTTTCTAGGCTGACAATTCATATACAACAGGTGGAAGAGAAAAAAAATATTTCTGAAGCTAGGGAGATAGAAAGACAGGCGGAAAAAGCCAGATCTGCCGACCTAGGTCACAGTCAGCCTCAAAGCAGTAAGTGGGGAAATAAATGGAAGATGAAGAAGATTTGGGGTAATGCACAGTCTGCTTCCAGTGCCCCAGCACCCCGACCACCAGTAGATAGACGATCTCAGAGTCTCCAGACTCATCATGGATCCAGATCCCCAGATACTCAGTCGCAGGGCAGTGTGTTCCAGCAGCGTCATTATTATCCATGGTGTGAGACTTGCGGAAATAATCACCCAGGGAGGTGTTATTTAGAGGAGCGAAATTATTAAACTTGTGTTAAGGTGGGTCATCTTCAAAGAGATTGCCCTTCTGCTGGAGAAAATGCGGGGGCTAAGCCCCAAGCCGCCTGCACGGATCCTCCTCCCTAGCGTGACCCTTCAGCTACCGGGAGCGGTCATAACCGGTTATATGCTTTGACTAACTGCCAAGAGGCGGAAGATTCACCGATGTTGTCACCAGTACGTTACGAATATTTTCTCGTGATGTTTATGTATTGCTTGATCCCGAGTCTACCTTATCTTATGTAACCCCTTATGTGGCTGTTGGTTTTGGGTTTGAGCCCGAAGTTATTGTAGACCCCTTCACTGTTTCCACTCCTGCAGGTGATTCTATTATTGCTAGAATGGGTGTATAGAAATTGTGTTGTGTCTATTCTTAGCTGGGATACTGTGGCAGACCTTATAGAACTTGATATGGTAGATTTTGATGCTATCCTTAGGATGGACTGGCTCTATTCGTGTTACACCACACTTGATTGCAGAACCCGAAAGGTTACTTTTTCTTTCCTGAATGAGTCATCAATAGAGTGGGCAGGAAATTCTGTGGCACCTAGAGGTCACTTTATCTCATATCTGAGATCCCAAAAGCTCATCTCCAGAGGTTGTATGTATCATCTAATCCGAGTAAAAGATTCTAGGGTTGAAAATCTTCCTCTTCAGTCCGTCCCTGTAGTAAATGAGTTTCCAGAAGTCTTTCTCGAAGATCTCCTAGGGATACCACCTGATAGGGAGATAGATTTTGGCATTGATGTGTTACCAGACACTCGTCCTATTTCTATTCTGCCATATAGAATGGCTCCTGCGGAACTAAAAGAGTTAAAAGAACAGCTCGCAGGCCTCCTAGACAAAGGCTTTATTCATCCTAGTGTTTCCCCATGGGGTGCACCCCTACTTTTTGTTCGAAAGAAGGACGGGTCCCTTCGTATGTGCATAGACTACCGCCAGTTGAATAATGTTACTATCAAAAACAAATATCCTCTTCGAAGGAGTGATGATCTCTTTGACCAGCCTCAGGGTGCTAGGTGTTTTTCGAAAATAGACCTTCATTTGGGTTATCATCAGTTGAAGGTTAGGGAGTCAGACATTCCTAAAATAGCCTTCCAAACCTGCTATGGTCACTATAAGTTCTTATCCATGTCCTTCAGGTTGACTAACGCCCCTGCAACCTTCATGGATCTTCTGAATAGGGTGTTCCATCAGTTTCTAGACTTGTTCGTCATAGTGTTCATTGACAATATTCTGATCGATTCCAAAAGTGAGGAGGACCATGCCAATCACCTCTGAATTATCCTTCAGACCCTTAAGGATCATCAGTTATATGCTAAGTTCTCCAAATGTGAATTATGGCTGGATGTTATTGCTTTCTTAGGGTATATTGTGTCTAGTGAAGGGATTAGAGTCGATCCCCAAAAGATTGAGGCAGTGAGAAAATGGCCCAGACCCACGACTCCAACCGATATTCGGAGCTTCTTGGTCCTAGCGGGTTATTACAGAAGATTCGTAGAGAGTTTTTCTTCCATAGCTGCTTCGCTCACTAAATTGACTCAGAAAAAAGTAAAGTTTGTATGGTCTGACTTGTGTGAAAATAGTTTTGAGAAATTGAAAGATAAGCTGACTACTGCTCCTATTTTGACTCTTCCCGAGGGTGTAGATGGTTTTGTGGTATACTGTGATGCGTCTCGTGTGGAACTTGGTTATGTTTTGATGCAGTATGGTAAGGTGATAGATTATGCATCTAGGCAATTAAAGGTGCATGAGCAAAATTACCCCACTCATGACTTGGAGTTAGTGGCCGTGGTGTTTGTACTTAGAATCTGGAGTCATTATCTCTATGAAGTGCATGTTGATATTTATACTGACCACAAAAGTTTGCAGTATGTTTTCTCGTAGAAAGAATTGAACCTCAGGCAGAGGTATTGGATAGAGATCTTAAGAGACTATGAGATGAGCCTGCATTACCATCCGGGCAAGGCAAATGTTGTAGCTGACTCTCTCAGTAGGTTTTCTATGGGAAGTCTTTCTCATGTTGAAGAGGGGAAGAGAGGTATGGTGAAGGATATTCACCGCCTTGAAAATCTGGGAGCGCGACTCTTAGATTCCAAAGATGGAGGGGTGATCGTTCATGAGATAGTTATTTCATCCCTATGTGCTGAAGTTAAAGAGAAGCAAGTTGAAGATCCCATCTTGATTCAAATCAAGAAAGATGTGGGTCAACAAAAGATAATGACGTTTAAAATTGGTGGTGATGGTTTTCTGAGATATCAGGGTAGGTTGTGCGTTCCGAATGTTGATGGACTGCGGAAAAGAATCCTTGATGAAGCTCACACTTAGAGGTATGTTGTTCACCTAGTCTCTACTAAGATGTACCATGATCTAAAAACTTTGTATTGGTGGAATAACATGAAACGCGATGTAGCTGATTTTGTTTCCAAGTGTTTGAACTATCAACAAGTAAAGGTAGAGCATTTGAGGATAGGAGGTACTTCCCAAGAGATATCTCTACCCTTATGGAAATGGGAGATGATAAATATAGACTTTATTATAGGACTTCCGAAGTCCCGAAACCAGTATGACTCTATTTGGGTGATTGTAGATCGGTTGACAAAGTCAGCCCACTTTTTGCCTGTGCAGACTAATTATTCGGGAGACTATTATGCGAACCTGTACATTGAGAAAATAGTCTATTTGCATAGAGAACCTGTCTACATTATATCCGATCGAGGTACGCAGTTCTCTTCTTAGTTTTGGAAGTCTTTTCAAAAGAGTTTAGGTACCCAGGTGAACTTAAGCACTGTGTTTCATCCTCAAACCGATGGGCAAGCCGAACGCACCATTCAGACCCTTGTGGATATGTTGAGGGCTTATGTAATAGATATCAAAGGTAGTTGGGTAGATCATTTGGCATTGGTTGAGTTCTCTTACAATAACAGCTACCATGCCAGTATTAAGATGGAACTGTTTGAAGCATTGTATGAGAGGAGATACAGGTCTCCTATAGGGTGTAATGAAGTTGGTGAGATGCAGTTGTTTGGGCCTGATCTTGTTCATCAGGCAATGGAAGATGTGAAACTAATCAGAGAACGACTTAATACAACTCAGAGTCGTCAGAAATCCTATGCCGACGTTAGAAGAAGAGAGTTAGAGTTTGAGGTTGGAGATCGGGTATTCCTTATAATTTCTCCCATGAAGGGAGTTATGCGATTTGGGAATAAATGTAAGTTAATTCCTCGCTATATAGGACCATACCAGATTAAAAAAAAGATAGGTGGAGTTGTATACGAGTTAGAGTTGCCTGCAAATTTGGGTTCTGTTCACCCGGTATTCCATATATCTATGTTGAAGAAGTGCATTGGAGATCATTCTTTAGTGTTACCTATTGGAGAAATAAACGTGACCGATTCTTTGTCTTATGAAGAAAAGCCTGTAGCAATCCTAGGTCGTCAAGTTAGGAAGCTGAAGAGCAAAGAGATATCCTTAGTTAAGGTGTTGTGGCGGAATTAGAAAGTTGAAGAAGCAACTTGGGAATCAGAAAACGACATGAGAGTTAGATACCCAAGCCTATTTGATCCGATGAATGGTGAGATAAAAGGTACAATTCTTATGTCTTCTTTTCTATATCTGAGTATACTTGAAATCGTGCGTGACTGTATTCTATGATGAATGATCCCAAGGGGGGGATAATGTAACGCCCCGTAAAAGTCTTGCATATACTAGCTCCAAGTGGTATTGTTTTGAACTTGAAAGCTTGAAAATATTCTAAGTGTTGAAAGACTTAGACTCATTTTTATCTAGTAACCTTCGGGGATTTTATTTCCAACCTTCCCGATGTCCGTTTTTAGATTTTCTTGTTGCGTTGCGATGGGGCAAGGTTGTAGTACGTCTCGGAAGAGTTTCGGAATTTTTAGACGAGCTTAAGGTCAAGTTTGGATTTCCATTCCAGTAGCACCACACGATTAACCCACGCCGCCCGCTGGATCGCCTGGCCTGGAAGGTAGCCCGCGATAGAGCAGGCGACACCTGCTAAAAAGCGGTGCTCTAGAGCCCGCGTCGCCTGCTAGATCGCCCCAGGCCAAACTGTTCAGCCCATCCGGAAAATTAATGGCATTTTGGTAATTGTCCAATCCCCCATCATCTTAAACAGGGGATTTAATCCCTCAAACACCAAAATAGAGACTCATTCACCAAAATTACTCAAGAACTCTCTCAAGGGTTTCAAAATAAAAATCCTAATAGCTCGAGATTCAACCGTATGTTTTCAAAACAAATTGAAGATTTGAAATTCCCGCAACATAGGGTTCACGAAGCACCTATTATTTTCACATATAGAGGTACATGGGGTTATCCTAAAAAAATCTCATGGGATTAAAATTCAGGTTTTAATAATGGGGGTTTTGAACTTATGAATATAATCATGTTTTACAAGTTTCAATGATATTGATTTGGTCTTTAGGCCTCTCCCCAAAGTGATTTGATATATTATATATGTACATGCAGGTGTTTCGAAAAGATGATAACTTGAGAGCATGAATTATATGGAATCCTTCTCTAGATATGATTTTATTTAAAATTTTCATATGATGTGAATTGTTTGAAAATCATCTTGAAAAGCATGACATGAAATATTTCGAAAATTGTTATGATTGGATATGACTTTGACTTGCAAGAAGAGGGTTGTTTATGTTGAAATATGTTGAACATAATGGTTGAATGGAAGAATGATGTGATACTGATGACTTGCAAGTCGGGTATGATGATACCCTACAGAATATTATATGTGATTGAATTAAATAAAGTTTGAATGCATTGATTTTACAAGAGATAGGTTGTTTCCCGAAGAAAGCGTTTCAGTGAAAGGGCTCATCGTTGGAAACCGTGTTTGCCGGCAAGGGAAATTGGTACCTTGCTTTGTGATCTTATGTACCTGATATATATTATCCAAATTTGAGACTATGGTTAGGAACCCTGCTTTGTGATCTTGTGCACTACCATACTTTATTAGGACGAGACACCCTGATGTGTGATCTTGTGTGTCTTCCCCTCACTTATACTCTAATCTCGGCGGCAACCGAGGTTTGATAGTTGGTGTAAATTGATATTGTAGGTTATGCCACCCATCTCATTTGCATTGCATTGTTGTTGGGAAATTATTACATTATGCCCATGGGTTTTCAAATGATTTGATACGAAATTGCTTTATAATTGCTCTCACCTACATTCTCATAAAAATATTTTTTTTTTGTTTTGGATTTCTCTGCGTACCAGTACATTTGTATTGACCCCCTTCACTTCCAGGTTCGGAGGCACAATCTAGGGGTCCAGAAAATCAGTAGATTCTGAGGAAGATTTGCAGAGTCACTTGGTGAGCCTTCAATATTTTGGAAAGCCTGATTGTCGGGCAGTTGTATTTATCATTTAGTAGTTTTGGGTCTACTGGCGGCCTTGTCCTAGTTTTCGGACAGTTATTTGTTTATGTCATGTAGTAGAGATTTCCCAGACGGTTGTTCAGATGTTGATAGATGTTGTGGGACATTATTTCCCCTTTGTTGATTTCATTTGATTTATGACCATGTTTCCGTAATGTTGTGTATCTTCCGCATATTCTATTATCATATGAATTATGTGCAGGATTACCAGATAGATAGGGGTGTTTCTGGCCTTCATGGTTCGGAATGCTCGTCACAGCCAGGGCCCCGGTTCGGGTCGTGACAAACTTGGTATCAAAGCATGGTTCATGGTCCCAGGGTATCTACGAAATCGCGTTGGGTAGAGTTTTTTTTATGGATGTGTAGTGCGCCACACTTATAAGCAGTCGGCTACCATGCATTTAGGAAATGTTTCCCTTCTTTGTGAATTAGTTCATGCTTTAGAGTCAAGTCTGTTCCTAATCAGTGATCTTTTATCTAACAGAAATAAAAGTCATGCCTCCTCGTCGCAATACTAATCAGAGTGCTCAGAATGATGAAGTCTGTCCCTCTCATGGGATGAGGACACATAACAGATCTCCCTCTCCAGTCCCAACCAGTCCACCTCGGGCTCCACGGACCAATATGAACCATCCCCCGACTTCGCAGGCGAATATATCAAATGCAGAGTTCAGATAATCTATTCACATGTTAACACAGTTGGTGGTTGCATAGACTCAACGGTCAGAAGATACTGGGTCTGCATTTGTTACTTCTGAAGCTACACGGGTGAGCCAATTCATGAGGATGACCAAATTCACAGGTACTAAAGTAGAAGAGGATCCGCAGGAATTTGTAGATAAGATGGAAAAGATCTTCAAAGTGATGCATATTGATGAAGTAGAAGGGGTAGAATTGGCCGTGTATCAGCTAAAAGAGATGGAGAATCAGTGGTACAACGATTGGGAAGATGCAAAGGGTGATAATGTTGAGCCCTCGGTATGGAATGAGTTTGTAGATGCTTTTCTTGACCGTTTCTTCCCTTTATAGTTGTGGGAGACAAAGGCTGAGGAGTTCATGAACCTTAAGCAGGGTAAGATGAGTGTTCAGGAGTATACTCTAAAATTCTATCAGCTGGCCTATTATACTCCTGAGATGACGAGTAGTATGAGGTCCTGAATGAGGAAGTTTGCGTCCGGCCTTTCAGATGATCTGGTGCTTGAGTGCTAGGGAGCTATGCTGAACAAAGAGTTGGACTTTTCTAGGCTGAAAGTTCATATGCAACAGGTAGAGGAGAAGAAGAAGAAGATTTCTGAAGCTAGGGAGAAAGAAAGACAGGCAAAAAGAACCAGATCTGCCGACTAGAGTCACAGTCAGCCTCAAAGCGGTAAGTGGGGAAATAAATGGTAGAAAAAAAAAGAATTGGGGTAATGCACAGTGTACTGCCAGCGCCCAAAACACCAACAGACAGATAATCTCAGAGTTTCCAAACTCATCATGGATCCAGAGTCCCAGATACTCAATCGCAGGGCAGTGTGGCCTAGCAGTGTCGTACTTATCCGCGGTGTGAGACTTGTGGAAAGAATCACCCAGTAAGGTGTTATTTTGAGGGGAGAATTTGTTATTCTTGTGTCAAGGTGGGTCACCTTCAGAGAGATTGCCCTTCTGCTGGAGGAAATGAGGGGGGGACGTGCTAAGCCCCAAGCCACCTCCACGGCTCCTCCTCTTAAGGGTGCCCCTTCAGCTGTCGGGAGCGATCGTAACTGGTTATATACTTTGACTAACCGCCAGGAGGCGGAAGCTTCACCAGATGTTGTCACCAGTACGTTACAAATTTTTTCCCGTAATGTTTATGTGTTTCTTGATCCCGAGTCTACCTTATCTTATGTGACCCCTTATGTGGCTGTTGATTTTGGGTTTGAGAACGAAGTTTTTGTAGAAACCTTCACTGTTTCCACACCTGTAGGTGATTCTGTTATTGCTAGAAGGGTTTATAGAAATTGTGTTGTGTCTATTCTTAGCCGGGATACTATAGCAGACCTTATAGAACTTGATATGGTAGACTTTGATGCTATCCTTGGGATGGATTGGCTCCATTCGTGTGATGCCACACTTGATTGCAGAACCCGGAAGGTTACTTTTTCCTTCCTGAATGAGTCATCAATTGAGTGGGAAGGGAATTCTGTGGCACCTAAAGGTCACTTTATCTCTTATCTTAGATCCTGAAAGCTCATCTCCAGAGGTTGTATGTACCATCTAATACGAGTAAAAGATTATAGGGTTGAAAGTCTTCCTCTTCAGTCAACCCCTGTAGTGAATGAGTTTCCAGAAGTCTTTCCCGAAAATCTCCCAGGGATACCACCTGATGGGGAGATAGATTTTGGCATTAATGTGTTGCCAGACACTCGTCCTATTTCCATTCCTCCATATAGAATGGCTCTCACAGAACTGAAAGAGTTAAAAGAATAGCTCACATACCTCCTAGACTAAGGATTTATTTTTCCTAGTGTTTTCCGATGGGATGCACCCGTACTTTTCATGCGAAAGAAGAATGGGTCCCTTCGTATGTGCATAGACTACCGACAGTTAAATAAGGTCACTATTAAAAACAAATATCCTCTTCCTATAATCGATGATCTTTTTTACCAGCTTCAGGGTGCTAAGTGTTTTTCAAAAATAGACCTTCGTTCAGGCTATCATCAGTTGAAGGTTAGGGAGTCAGACATTCCCAAAATAGCCTTCCGAACCCAATATGGTCACTATGAGTTCTTAGTCATATTCTTCGGGCTGACTAATGCCTTTGCAGCCTTCATGAATCTTATGAATAGGGTGTTCCATCAGTTTCTAGATTTGTTCGTCATAGTGTTTATTAACGCTATTATGATCTATTCTAAAAGTGAGGAAGACCATTCCAATCACCTCCGAATTATCCTTCAGACCCTTAAGGATCATCAGTTATATGGTAAGTTCTCCAAATGTGAATTCTGGCTGAATCCTATTGCCTTCTTGGGGCATATTGTATCTAGTGACGGGATTAGAGTGGATCCCCAAAAGATTGAGGCAGTGAAAAAATGGCCCAGAACCACGACTCCAACCGATAATCGGAGCTTCTTGGGTCTGGCGGGTTATTACAGAAGGTTCATAGAGAGTTTTTCTTCCATAGCTGCTCCGCTCACTAAATTGACTCAGAAAAAGGTGAAGTTTGTGTGGTCTGATTTGTGTGAAAAATGTTCTGAGAAGTTGAAAGACAAGCTAACTACTGCTCCTATTTTGACTCTTCTCGAGGGTGTAGATGGTTTTGTGGTATACTGTGATGCATCCCGTGTGGGACTTGGTTGTGTACTGATGCAACATAGTAAGGTGATAGCTTATGCATCTAGGCAGTTAAAGGTGCATGAGCAAAATTACCCCACTCATGACTTGTAGTTAGCAGCCATGGTGTTTGTACTTAGAATCTGGAGGCATTATCTCTATGGAGTGCATGTTGATATTTATACTGACCACAAAAGTTTACAGTATGTTTTCTCGTAGAAAGAATTGAACCTCAGGCAGAGGCGTTGGATGGAGATTTTGAAAGACTATGATATGAGCCTGCATTACCATCCGGGCAAGGCAAATGTTGTAGCTGACTCGCTCAGTAGGTTGTCTATGGGCAGTTTTTGTCATGTTGAAGAGGTGAAGAGAGGGATAGTGAAGGATATTCACTGCCTTGCAAATCTGGGAGTACGACTCATAGATTCCGAAGATGGAAGGGTAATTGTTCATGAGATAGCTAAGTCATCCCTTTGTGCTGAAGTTAAAGAAAAGCAGATTAAAGATCCCATCCTAATGCAAATCATGAAAGATGTGGGTCAACAAAAGGTAATGTCGTTTGAAATTGGTGGTGATGGTATTCTGAGATATCAGGGTAGGTTATGCATTCCGAATGTTGATGGACTGCGGGAAAGAATCCTTGATGAGGCTTACACTTTGAGGTATGTTGTTCACCCGGGATCTACTAAGATGTACCATGATCTAAAAACTTTGTATTGGTGGAATAACATGAAACGTGATGTAGCTGATTTTGTTTCCAAGTGCTTGAACTGTCAACAAGTAAAGGTAGAACATTTGAGGCCAGGAGGTACTTCCCAAGAGATAGCTCTGCCTTTATGGAAGTGGGAGATGATAAATATAGACTTCATTACAGGACTTCCGAAGTCCCAAAACCAGTATTACTCCATTTGGGTGATTGTAGATCGGTTGACAAAGTCAGCCCACTTTTTGCCCGTACGGACTAATTATTCGGGAGAAGATTATGCGAAGCTGTACATTGAGGAATGTATGATGATACCCTACAGAATATGATATGTGATTGAATTAAATGAAGATTGAATGCATTGATTTTACATGAGATAGGTGGATGCCCGAAGAAGGCATTTGAGTGAAAGGGCTCATCGCTAGAAACCGTGTTTGCTGACAAGGGAAATTGGTACCCGTCTTAGTGATCTTGTGTACCTGATATATATTTTCCCACTTTGAGACCATGGTTAGGATCCCTGCTTTGTGATCTTGTGCACTACCATACTTTATTAGGTCGAGACACCCTGCTGTGTGATCTTGTGTGTCTTTCTCTCACTTATACTCTAATCTCGGCGACAACTGAGGTTTGACAGTTGGTGTAAATGTGATATTGTAGGGTATTCCACCTATCTCAGTTGCATTGCATTGTTGTTGGGATTATTATATTATGCCCATGGTTTTCAAATGATTTGATACGAAATTGCTTTATAATGTCTCTCACCTACATTCTCGTAAAACTATTGTATTTTTGTTTTGGATTTCTCTGCGTACCAGTACATTTGTATTGACCCCCTTCCCTCCCAGATTTCGGATAGTTATTTGTTTCAGTCATGTAGTAGAGATTTTGCAGATGGTTGTTCAGATGTCGATAGATGTTGTGGTACATTATTTCCCGTTTGTTGATTTCATTTGATTTATGACCATGTTTCCGTAATGTTGTTTATCTTCTACATATTTTATTATCATATGAATTATGTGCATGATTACCAGATAGATAGGGGTGTTTTGGTCCTTCATGGTTCAGAATGCTCGTCACGGACAAGGCCCCGGTTCGGGTCGTGACACCCCGCAAATTTTCATAGTCGTTAAAGCTCTTTTAAGTTTGCCAAGAGAATCTTAGAACATAAAATTTGGCTAAGTGTTGGAGCTTTTCCATTCCATAAGCCTTCGAAACTTTAATGAATTATTTTGTTACCTTCCCGACCTCCGATTCTTGATTTTCTTGTTGCGTTGCGATGGGGCCAAGTCATGAGTACATCCCGGATGAGTTTCAGAATTTTTTGGATAGCATAAGGAGGTGTTTCGATTTCAGAAATAGTAACAAAAAGTGTTTAGCCCGCGTCGCCTAGGGTTCAGAACAGCTATAGGCGGGGCGCCACCCTGGCTTCCCCACCACTATAGCGAGGCTTCTCCCTAGGTACTCCCCCGGGCTAGGCCAGGTGACACCCTGTGGATCATCTTAGGCCAAATTTCAGCAGTTCTGTCCATTTTTCGATAGGGCAAAAGAGTCAAATTCCACCCCTATATAAGTCCTTAAACACGAGATATTCAGCACATTGATACCCAAAGTATATTGCTTTCTCTCAATTTTCTTTCAAGAACAAGCTAAGATTTCAATTGGGAATTCAATTTCAAGAAAGTTTCTCCATCAATCTTCATAGAATCACGAACTAAGGTATGCATAGTGTTCATTCATGGATTCCTTTCATCCATGAAGCCGAAGAATCCTCTTTTAAATTATACATCATGATATTTATGTTGTGAATTGATTATGTTCATGTTGTTATGGTGCTATAACTTCCAAGATTGAATCTTTATCATGTTTTCATGAAACCATGTTAGTATAGGATTGAAATCCATGCATTTAGTGATTTGTGATGTGTAATTGGATGGTTTAGCCTATGCCCTAAGTTGTGCATGTAAGTGTTTGATAAAAGGTTTAAGAGAATAGAAATCATGATTTACGACTAAATTGTGACTTAAACGACTTATGCATTACCCTTACGTTTACATGACTTCCATGATATTCCTATGTATTGAAATTGTTGTTGGATTGCCTATGTATTTGTCTTGTGTAATTATGCCATGTCTACATGCATTCCTATTCATGTACCAAATTATGATAACCATGTACTTTAGGAAATCCCCAACTTATTGTATTATGTGTTGTTGATGTTGATCATGTATTCAAGAATGTCATGCCTTTTCAGTTTCCTTCTATCGAGTCCTGGGGGTACTTGTACCCAAAAAATATAGTTGTGTGCCTAGAGCCAGTGTCATGTTGTCACGATACTCTCAGTCAAGCCATGCTCAATAGAATTCAGTCAGTCTCATGACTCAGGAAAAACTCAGCAATCTCTGTAACTCAGAAATCTCAGTACTCAGTAATCCTTAGAAATCTCAGTCGGTTATCAGATCTCAATAGTATTCCATCAGCCAACGAAACTCAATGAATTCAATTCAGTTCAGCTAAATAATACCATCAATATTAGTTCAATTCAGTTCAGTTAATCAGTTCACTGTCTTTCAGATGAGAGTATGATTCAGCACCAAGCGAGCCTAGGGATGGGGGCTCACCCGCTGATAGGACTGAGATCCCTAGAAGCAATCCCTAAGTTCCAGAACTACGTAGCTAGCGTAGTCACAAGATGTCACCCGTTAGATAGGACTAACATACTCAGGGATCACCGGCTAGTATAGGACTGATCTCAGGGGTCACCCGCTAGTTTAGGACTAACCCCACAATAGTTGTCTTTAACCGTGGAACACCCTTCCAACTGGGTTACAGGTTGGACCCCAATTAGCTTAGTATGGGGCATGTCGGTTAGATTACTACCTCCCGCAGTTTCAGTTTCAGTCTCAGTCTCAGTCTCAATAATGGAACTCAGATAGTTCTACAGATTTCAGGACTGTCAGATACAGTCATTCAGTACAGTATAGAACTCAGCTAGTTCTATCAGAACTTAGAATGTCAGATACAGTCACTCAGTATAGTACAGAACTCAGCTAGTTCTATCAGAACTTATACTGTCAGATATAGTCACTCAGTACAGTACAGAACTCAACTAGTTCCATCAGAACTTAGACTGTCATGTATAGTCTTTTCGTATTAGTATACTTATGTTATCAGTATTCAGATTCAAGACTGTTAGATACAGTCAATCAGATCAGTCTTCAAAGTCAAAACGATCGGAAACAATCATTTAGACATTCATATCAGTAGACTCAGTAGTCAGATCTATCGTGACTTTAGTTACAGTTACGTATTCATGCATGTACACGTTCATATTATTCAGTCAGTTAGTATAGTTCAAGCATATGAATCCCATGCATTCAGCCTACCTCATTTGTATACCTGTACATTCCAACGTATTGACGCATTTATGCTATGTTGTTTTATTTTATGCCATAGGTTTAGAAGTACGATATCTAAAACACCAGTAGCAACCCAGTTCAGCAGTCAGAGTCAGCAGTGAGTCCTCATCTTTCGAGGACAGGATGATTACTTTATTATTTCAGTTTTTTCCAATTTATTTCAGTAGTTGGAGTTAGTTGGGGACCTGTCCCATCAGCTACTTATTCAGACAGTTAGAGGTTTTTCAGACTATCATGTTTCAGACAGTTTATTTCAATTTTTTTGGGTATTTCATACCTCACCCAGATGTTATGCTTTTATCAGATTTGAACCTTATGGCCTTTCAGTCTTTATTTCCTCATTTATTACAGTATATTATGTAGTTTTCAGGTACGGATATCAATCATGGATTAGTTTGTGGTCCTTCAGAATCATGGGCACCGTGTAGCGTTCCGGATACTAGATTCGGGGAGTTACATATTGTCTATAATAAGGTCAAATATTTATTTATATATATATATAGTAAATGATGAGTCACCTTTTATAAAAATTCGGTATCCACCACCAGATGTAACAACTCAAGATTAATTGCTTTCCACCTACTCCATAACACTGACGGCTCCCTCCCCCTAAAATAAGGGTGACTCAACTAGAGGTCGTGTACAATACGTGTACTACGGACTTGTTGCATAAAGAAGGTCTGGGGGTAGAAACATGATGCCAGATATAAAAGCGGTAACACATAGGATAAATACTGTAAACAAAGAGTACGAAATCGCACAAAAGTGATAACAATAACACAAACAATGCTTATACACTCGTCATGCCAAACAAAGCCGATACTACTCCAAAATAAGCTCGAGTTCTGAAAGTCCCCAGCAGAGTCGCTAGAGCTGCCACACCCCTTTTTTGTACTCCAAAAAAATATTGAATTTTTTGTTTCGAAAGGGCTTTTATTAAAGTGACAAAAAATGAAAATTTTGTTTCGAAAAGGATTATTTATATTTGAACTCAGAGTCGCCACTTGGCATAATTCGGTGTGCCAAGTCACCATTGAAAAATCCTTTTTCAAAACTATTTGACTCTTTAAACTGGTTTGCGAACAGAGATTCCGGTTAAGGAATTTTGTTGACCAAGGGGAAGGTGTTAGGCACCCCTCGATCCTGTGGTTTGACCACAGTCGCTTGGTGGAGGGTATCGACTAATTTCGCATTACAAATGTATAAACCACACAAAAACACATAAAATAATCCATCAAACACATGAAACAAAACAAATCTAAAATTTAGTGTCCAGTCCAATTATACAGTCCAAAAATAGAAAAATGCATAAAAATAAATCCTATTCTAAATTAATTCTAGACTAATGCTCTACCCGACGCCTCGGGCCTTCATCACGAACATCCTCCGGGTACAAGATACCTCGGGGCATTCCCCGGTGAATAAATATATAAAGATACCTCGGGGCATCCCCCGGCCAAATGAATATATTTTTTAGTGCGAGAAAATCAAAATATTCAACAAAATTTCAAACATTCCACGAAATTTTCAACATTCAACCAAACATCATTCTTAAATTTTTGCCTACCCGAACCTATATTGCCTATCCATTTCAACATGGCATAAATCTATCACATTCATACTTGTACCGAATTGAACAAAAGACAACAAACCAAACATTAATCTACTTTCAACTTTTATCAATTTCTCAATTCCGTCCCAAACATTATCTTTCCAGCCAATGGTTAACAAATTCTTTAATTCAAATTTACTCTCAATTCCCAAAACCCACATCAAAACATCCTCCCATCAAAACATGAGTAATCATACTCATAACAACAGTTAATACTACTGAAATATCCAAACCCAAATCGCAAAATCACAACAAAACCACATTCGAAATAATGAAGAGATGGAGTTAAGGAATAGACCTTCAAAAGTCAACTTTGTTGATAACAACATTTAAGAAACCCGAACCCGAGAACCCGAATAGAAAAATCTCAACAACGACGAAATCCAAACTCGGTATAGAGAAACAAACGCAAACCGATTTGAGCATCAACGGAAATATCCCAAATAAATGACTTGAGCCCGGTCTCGACAACCCCCAAAAACACGATATCGGAGAACAAATATTAAAGAAACCCCCAAAATTTCTGGAATCTCACTGAGACCTAACGATCAGTCCAAACCCGAGCTCCGAAGAGCTGTGAAGAGCAAAACTAATGACAAAGAGAGTCGGATTCCGATGACACAGTCGTCGGAACAGTAACCCAAAAAATTCAAACTTCCTCGCCCCTTTTGATTCTTACGCCATTTTTGCTCTTCTTCTTGCTATTTTTTTTTCTAGTTCTTTCTGTGTGCGTTCCCGTATCTGTGTTGCGAGGAATCAAAGAGAAAGAGAAGAGAATGGAGTCTATGGATCTATCGTGTGTGTGTTTGGCGATGAAGCTAAAAGAAAACAAAAATGGCGTCTTGAGATTTTTTTTTTTTTTATGAAGATGATAATGGATGAAGATCAAAGTGTATATTTTTTTTTCTTTCCCCTATGTATATGAATGGAATCTATATTTGTGAGTGTTGTGTGTGTAGGTGTATGGGTGGAGTGACGTGAGTAGTGGGGTGGGGGTAGGGTGTGATGTGTTTTATT
Organism: Capsicum pubescens; assembly: GCA_030864215.1. Taxonomy (NCBI): domain Eukaryota; kingdom Viridiplantae; phylum Streptophyta; class Magnoliopsida; order Solanales; family Solanaceae; genus Capsicum; species Capsicum pubescens. The sequence goes on from CM061549.1 coordinate 296,301,887, forward strand.
TTGATTGGGTAGGTTGTTAGAATAAGATGTAAAGGGATTACGATAGGATAGAATTTGTTAGGGAGTTTGTTATTTTTTTTTTTGTATTTTGGGAGGGTATAATAACATGGATGAGGGTACATGGTAGGATAAGGTAAAATTGGTTAAATTAATCTTTCGGAGGGACAAAATTACGTGTCTACATCATGCCCCCTTTGAATGTAAACACACAATGTTTTCAGGCAAAGAAGTAAACAACGAGACCGAGCATTGATAGTATTGAATGTTTTCAGGCAAAGAAGTAAACACACAATGGTTTGATCCTAACGCATGATGTGCGTATCATTTTGAGTCTCAAGGTCATAGTATTGAAGATTGTTGAGATTTGAAAAGAGAAATTGAAAAGATGATTCATGATGGATCATTTATGGTGCAGAACATTGATAGTGATGGAAGCTCTAGTCATGATGATATGCAAACCAGTGGCTAAGTTGTCAGGCTGAGTAATTAAGAATTCACCCATCTCCCTACTAGGAAGAGGTCTGGTAGTTTGTTTTGTTTTCTTTTCTGTTTTCCAAATTATTTCAGGGTTGTAGTTCGAGATCTATCTTGTTTTGTCCCTTTGTCGTTTATGTTCAAACCCTTCTATCTTTCATTTTTATTAAATGGAGTGTCCCCTTTTCCTTTATGTTTTAAATTTGTGTTGTTTGTTTGTTTTCTTTACATAGTACATTTTATGTTGATTCTTCGTGATATGACAAGCTAGCAAAATTTTCAGCCAGATCTTAAAATCCACTTGATCAGGAAGCATTGGATCAGAGAGTTAAAATTAGGAAAATAAACTATCTGAGAAAATAGATAGAGTGCTGGGGCATTTGGTGACAAGTTGAAATCTTTCCTGAAAATTAAAGCACTTATTTTTAGAATCACAAGAATAACTTGGTCATCAATTGAAAGACATGTCTATATTAGATCAAATAGTGACCGCGTAAACAGAAAGAAAATCATCTCCACAAAATCATGAGTCATTCAATGTGAGGAATGTGCAACAAAAGTGGAGTTGTATGCCATATAAACGCAGAAGAAATAGTGATGCACAGACTCAGACAAAGTTAATGCTGTAAAAGATGTCAAAAGATCTTTATCTTTCACTTTCATATTGCATGATATGTACTTGCATTTTCAAAGATTAATATGACAAAGGCATTTCATTCTGCTATCCAAACATCGTGTCATCCTTTGTTTACCCCATTTGAGCTTTTGTCTTATTTTCTTTCATACACCTCTTTTGGAATCAACATAGTCAGCAAAGCTCGAAAAAAAAGTGTCAAGCAAAACAATAGTCAGAAAAGTTCAAAAAAAAAAAGAAGAGAGAAAAAATGTGTCCAAAAAAAACAAAAAAAAAGAGTGTCAAGAAAATTAGAGTCGGAAAAATCCCCAAAAGAAAAGAGTCAATAAAAGAAAAGAAAAAAGAATCAGAATCAAGCAAAAGAACAAGCTGCCAGAACTACGCATGACCTGATTCTCCTCTCTCGAGGGTGAGATACGTAGGCTGCCCTACTCAGGGCTCGGTCCAACCAAATAAATAATTTAGAGTCACCCAGTCAAAAGAAACTGGGGCATGAGTTAATCATCATTGTTTGAGTCGATTTCAAAAGTTGTAAGTCCTACCCCACTTCAAGTATCGTTTGGACCCCATTCCATCCTTTCTTTCTAACCTTATCCAAAAGCCAAGTTACAACCAAAGAAAGACCTTGAGATCAATATTTGAGGATGTTAAGGCTGAGCATGCAAGGGATACGATGATACATTTGGGAACTATATGTCTTCCTCAGCATAAGGAATCTAGAGAGAAATAAAAATGAGAGAGTCTTATTGGTGAAAACCTTTACGGGAACCATAAGGCGATGGTAAGTTGAGAGAAATAAAAATGAGAGAGTCTTATTGGTGAAAACTCTTATGGGCACCATAAGGCGATAGTGAGCCGAGAGAAAATGAAAGAAGTTTGTTGGCGAAAACCCTTCAAGGCGCCACTAGCCGAATGGGGTCTTAAATGCAATTGACCTAAGAAAGCAACTCAGTTTCAAGGCCATTAACTCAACAACAATGGGTAGAAAGTTTGGATGAAGAGATCAAGTTGCTTAATCAAAAATGCATGGCATAATCATTAGTGTTGACTGTCATTTTTAGATGAATTTTTCGTTTCTTTGTTTTAAAAGGGGACATTTATTGTCTTTTCTTTCTTCTCTTTATTTTAATTTTATCTTTCTTGAGTCAGTTATCAAAAAAAATTGTCATTCTTTTTTTTTTCGTTTCTTATATTTGAGTCAAGTTCGTGTCGAAACAAGAGAAAAGATTTCAAAACTGGCTACCGGCTTCTTTAATTGCACAAAGCAAGACAAAATCTAGCACATGAAAGAGACATGATTGTGAGCCCAAAAAGGGCATGCATAAAGTTTTGTCAACAGAGAAGTCGGGGAACTCATGGAAATACCAAGGTTCAAAGGGTTTATTTGAGAAACACGATAAAGCAAAAATACTGTGTTTGTTTCAGAGTCACTCTTAATAAGCTGAGTTTGGGTCAATGATACAGCAAGTCAATGACATATGCTAATGGTTGGAAGCAAAGCTAAATGTGACAGGGGCAGTAGCAATTGCCTCAAAAGCCAAAGCCACAAACTAGCCACCATGTTTTTAAACTCACAAGTTTTCTTTGTATGAAACAGGAAACATATTACCTTTAAAGTAAGGACTTCAGAGCATGAAAAGGCTGCAATACCTCACTTTTATAAATGCAGGAAGCAATATTGTTGCACAGGTTTGATAGTCAAATCATGGTAAAATTTATCATCTTATATCCCTCAGAGACACACTTGTCAAGGGATTTCAAGTTTTCATTTGCTAGGTGATACACTTCTTAAATTGAACCTTCACTCCTAGAAGACGTACCTTTTAGTCGAGTCATTCCCTTTGATTCCTATAAGACGTACCTTTTAGTCGATTCATTCTCCTTGACCCCTAGAAGATGTACCTTTTATTCGATTCATTCCCCTTGACCCCTAGAAGACGTACCTTTTAGTCGAGTTATCTTCCTTTGATTTCTATAAGGCGTACCTTTTAGTCGAGTCATTCCCCTTGACCCCTAGAAGACGTACCTTTTAGTCGAGTCATCTCCTTTGATTCTTATAAGACGTACCTTTTAGTCGAGTCATCCCCTTTGATTCCTATCAGACGTACCTTTTAGTTGAGTCATCCCCTTTGATTCCTATAAGACGTACCTTTTAGTCGAGTCATCCCCTTTGATTCCTATAAGACGTACCTTTAAGTCGAGTCATCCCCTTTGATTCCTATAAGACGTACCTTTTAGTCGAGTCATCCCCTTTGACCTCTAGAAGACGTACCTTTTAGTCGAGTCATTTCCCTTGATTCCTAGAAGACTTACCTTTTAGTCTAGTCATTCCCTTTGATTCCTATAAGACATACCTTTTAGTCGAGTCATCCCCCTTGATTCCTATAAGACGTACCTTTTAGTCGAGTCATCCCCCTTGATTCTTAAAAGATGTACATTTTAGTCGAGTCATTCCAATTAACTCATAGAAAATGCATTTCCTTATTTGGGATAAAAAAAATTTCAGTTTTGATGTGATTTCAGGAGCCTGCCCAAAGCACAAGGCGAATAAGTGAAAAACCAAGCAACAAGTTGAAGAAATTGCAAGTCAGGAACCCGCCTGGAGAATAGGGTGAAGAAATTGAAAGCATAGAAACAAGTTGATGAAATAGCAAGTCAGGAACCCGCCTGGAGAATAGGGTGAAGAAATTGAAAGGAAATCAACAAGTTGAAGAAATTGCAAGTAAGGAGCCCGCCTGAAGAACAGGGTGGTGAAATAGCAAGTCAAGAGTCAAAGCAATTGCATAGATAGGATTTTTTGTAATTTTATTTATGTTTTAACTTGTAATTTTCATTTTTGATGTAATAACAGAGCCGCGGACCGGAACCTCGACAGGACCTCACTTGACTTTCCAACTCGGTATCGTCCATATTCTTCCAATCCTTAGAGATATGTGTCAATTGATTTCTTTGTAACTTGGGTAGGTAGGATGTCCTAAGTGTAGAATCGATTTCCCTCCTCCCTTTTGTTTCATTCCCTTTGAATAATGGTCGGGACAAAATTCTGTCTCGTTGTCTACTTCTTTGTCTGAAAACACTTCGTGTTTACATTCAAAGGGGGCATGTTGTAGACACCTAATTTTGTCCTCCCAAAATTGAATTTTTATCCATTTTTAGCTCGCCTTACTATATACCCCTACCCATGTGATTATACCCCACAAAAATACAAAAAAAATAAAATAACAAACCCACTAACAAACCTAATCCCCAATTATTCTTTTGTAACAAAATTAACTACTCCACCTATCAATTTTGGACAACACATCACTATACCCCAATACCACCGCACACCCCTATACCTATGTGACCCGACCCCACCACGTCACATCTTTCTTGTCCTCACCCACAACAGAATATGATACCAATACAAAAGAAAAGAAACTTCGGAGAGTATTTGGATAGACTAGAAAACAAAAGAGGGGACATCATTTTCTTCTCCACAAAAATACACGCACACCACCAGGGGAGAATACAGAGACTCCAATGTTTCACTTTTCTTCCCCTTCATTTTCACAATATACACACACACAGTTACCCAATAATGCACACAATTCTCTACACCCATTAACACACACTCACAAAACCATACGTACACACTACAATATCAATAAACACCCACCAAAATTGAGGCGAGAGAGAGAGAACGGGTCAGAGAGAGAGGAGTAAACGAAGAGGAGAAACATAAATCAGAAGAAATTAAGAGAGATTGGGTGTGAGAGAGAGAAGGGGAACAACACAGGGATCAATTAATGGTAAGTTGCTTACCGGAAATCCATCAGAATTTCGTTAGGTCAGCCATCGGGAGACGCCCAATGATAGTTTATCACTGTTTCAGTGAAAAGTAGTCAAAAAATGACATCTCTGGAGGAACCACATCCAAAACAACTCCTTCCCATCACCATTTCTCGCTCAAATTTCACTGGAGAGTATATAATGGTCATCGACTAGTTTCTAATCCAGTTAGCTTCCATGAGTTTCGAGCGTTACTAGTATTAATTTGTTGTAGAGTTAGTCGTTCAAGTTTGACACGATGGGTTGGAGATTTAAGTCTGTTTGAGGTTCATTGGTTCTCGAGGCCCTCGTTGCTATTGAATAAAAGTAACCTTAAGGTCTAATTCTATCTCCTCTTTCTATAATTATTTTTATGTGATTATGAATGATTCGTGTTTAGCATGTTTGAATCTATATTGTGTGTTGGTTGATGTTGGATTTGGATGTGAGAAATTGAATTGATAGTCGAAGAACTAGGCAATTATTTTTGAGAATGAATTCGGGATGGAATTGGAAAATTGGTTAAAAAAGGGATGAGTATAGATCAATCTTGATTTATTGTTGCTTTTGTTTAATTTGGAATAAGCATGGATATTATGGGAATAGGCTAACATAGGTCGGGTAGGCAAATCTAGATATTGTGGATTGATCGAATGTTTGAGATGGGTGTTGAAATGATTTTGTTTTATCGTATTTGACTCAAATGTACTATTTGGCCGGGGAATGCCCCGAGGATTTGTGTCTATTTTCCGAGGAATGCCTCAACGTATTATGTTGGTGGAAGACATCCGTGATGAAGGTCCGAGGCATCGGGTAAAGCTTTGGAGCATAGTTTAGGATTAATATAGGTTAGCGTAGGTTTACATTTTTCTATTTCGGGACTGTATAATTGGACTGAATACTAAACTTTGGATTGTTTTGTCTTTGTGTGTTTTGATTGATTGTTCTACGTGTTTTTTGTGTTGGTTATACATTTGTAATGTCAGATTAGCCGATACGCTCCACCAAATGACCGTGGTCGAACCACAGGATTGAGGGGTGCCTAACACCTTCCCCTCGGTCAACAGAATTCCTTAGCCGGAATCTCTATTCGAGGATCAGTGTTACAGAGTCAAAAACCATTTTGAAAAAGAATATCCACGGGTGACTTGGCACACCCGATTTATGCCAAGTGGCGACTCTGAGTTTTTCAATATAGTGAATCCTTTTCGAAACAAATCTTCATTTTGTCACTTAATAATAAAAACCGTTTTGAACTTAAAACGAATCTTTTGGAGTACGGAAAAGGGGTGTGACATAGTCCACAGACTAAGATGTTCTTAGCTTTACCATTTTTCTTTAATGCCACTAAGTCATCAGCAGTAAATTCACTTCTTACCTTTTTGACTTGTTCACCATCAACCATCTTCATTGGAATAGTGGGACCATCAGTGATCCTATCCCATAATAAATAGTCTTCCCCTTGAATGAATATTTCCATCCTAACTTTCCACCAGATAAAATGGGAATCATCAAAGAGTGGAGGTCTAGTAGTTGACTGACCTTCACTGTCACCAGTAGGAGGTGCGAAATTCATCATAGTGATCTTTTCTTAGGACAAACCTTATTTAAGATAACCTCTCTCTGATACCACTTGTTAGCATGCGTACCCTACTGATTTTAATATTTTAATCTAATAGTTGCATATCAGTGGAACAAGTAAGCTAACATGGTTCACTAAATTAAAATATGAACACAATAGTTTTACGTGGAAAACATCCGGCTCAAGAAAGGTGTAAAAAACCATGACCTGTATCTCTACAGGATTTAACCCCAACTTCACTATTACTCTTGAGCCTCAACAATCAACAAATCACATAAGAAGACTTTAAAGTGCAAGAAGAAGAAACGGCCTATATTCTCAAGGTAAGGGGGTAAGGTCGCATACACACCATCTTGTCCAAATCCTGCTTGCGGAATTCTTATTGTTCTACTGTTCACTTAGCCGAACTTGCTGCTTGGTTGTATGATACATTACATGATCTCACGAAAATAGACAATTACAATCAAACATAATGACGATAAAAGTACACAATACTCCATATTGAATAAAAGTTACGAGTTCATAGACTCAACTCAATGATGAGCATTAATACGAGGTGATTGAGTTACTCGGTACCTGGTCTGATAGTTCGTAGATATTTTGCAGATTAGTTAAAGTGCGTGTAAGTTATTCACTCAAGGATAACTTCTTTTTTTAATAATGGTGGTGCACATTAAGGGTGTAGTTTCTTGAAAATCAATTCACCGAATCGAACCAAATAATTCTAATATAATCTTATGAAAAGACAAGTGTAATTTTCTTTGGTCTTCCATAAAAGGTCATAATATGCATTAAGCATAATGGAGAATTCTAAAGAGGGTTGATTCTAATAAATGAACTTCTTGATAGGAATCATTTGTATCTTAATGGACCTCGAACACTATGATTATTAGTTATCATGATTTATTCATTCTTTCTTTTTTAAAAAGTCAATTGAAATTCTAATAATTTGAATGCCGTTGCTTCCGTGATTGTACGAATCAAATAACACCTCCATCATTGAAAATGGAGATTATTTCATTACGGAAGCATTTTTTTTCCTTAGTGGGCCTCGAATCAAATTATTCAAATTTACTTTTAAAAAAAAAACATGATAACTAATTCGAGCGAGTAAAAGTAATAATAACTGGATTCCCAATAAATGTTCATCCTAACTCAACTTACGTTTAAAAGAAAGACACTTTTATTAAATTCATAGACTCCATTAACCATGTATATATGGAAACCAATACCTTGATTCTTTACTTGTTTTATTTCTTGTTTTACTCATTGTAGACACCTAATTTTGTTCCTCCCGAAGATCAATTTTACCTATTTTTTTCATTTATTCTCGCCTTACCATGTGGCCAACCCCATGTAATTATATCCCACAAAAATACAAAAATAAACAAAAACAATACCTCTAACTAATTTATCTTATCCTAACAACCTACCCAATCAAAAGCTTCCACCTCCCTACCTACTCACATTTTTATCCTCACATAATACATTAACAACAAAAAGAAGGGGGACCCACAGGGTACACCTTACAAAGAAAGGACCCATTTTGTCATCATCCTCATAATAATAGCATCAAAATTAGAAAAGGAGGATCATCTTCATGGGGAAGGACTCTCGATTTTTTTTTCTTTCTTTCTTTGACCCTCACCCCACTTGAGAAACACAGACCACCTCCATTTTTTTTAATTTCCATGGTAGAACAACAATAGAACTCCACCATTGATACACACATAGGGAACAAGAAACATACACGATTCACTCTTCTTCTCCATTTTTTTGGAAAAGGATACAAAAAAAGGCTTCTTCCTCCATTTTGGTTTTTCACTAAAACACATCCCATACACAACAACAAGACACTCGCATACACACATCTCTCTGGCAGATCTATGCACGAAATCACATGCGTATAAGGTGAGTAAACTGAAAAATGAAGAGAGCTTCGAGGGAGTTCCGGTCAATTTCTTCGAGATTTTCCGGCTAAGTTTTTTCGGAATCAGTTAGGTTCGTCGTTCGCTCGTTCCAATTCCAAAATCTCCATTTTTTTTCTCTCTTGTCATTTCTTTTTTTATTTCCAGGCAAACCCGGTTGGTAACGTCAAAAGTAACCGGAATCTGCCTCGATTCATCTTCTTTGCCGCCACCTAAGCTCACCGAAGCTCGGGTATACTGTCATTTGGCCCTGTCGTGTATTGGAGTTTTGTGTTCGTAGTTCTGTTCGAAATTATCGATTTAGAAGGTCGAATTGAGTTTATTCTTACTGGTTTGGAACTTTTCTGGATCGATTCACGACCCTCAGGTGAACAACAGTAACCTTACCCCCTTTTGGTCATCAGAAATCGGGTTTTGAGACCAGTCAATGTTAGGTACTGCATTTGGATTTGGGTCAGTCAGTTCTTCGTGCTCTATTTTGGATTAGTTTCTCTATACCAAGTTGGATTCATCGCAATCGAGGTTTTCTATTCGATATTCCAAGTGCGGGTCTTCTTTAATATTATTACCAACCGAAATCGATTATCGGAAGGTCCATTTCTTTAACTCATTCTCTCTTCTTTATCGTAATTTGTTGAATTGAGCATGTTTGAAATTGGATGAGTTGGTGAATGTTTGATGTTATTCACGTGAAATTCGTATGATTTTCATGCTTTAATTGTCGTTGGGTCTATGTTGTTTATATTGGATTCCGAGTTGAAAAATTGAGCTGATAGTCAAAGCATGTGTTAATTTTTTGTTGAAAAAGGATTTCGGGGTGGGAATAAGAAGTTTAATGTAGTTAAATTTTGGACCGTTGTCGTTTTATTTAATTCAGATTAAGCATGAATTTGATAGAATCATTTTAAATCAAAAGCTTGATAGGAAACATAGGTCGGGTAAGCGAATTTAGGGATTGTGGATTAATGAAATATTCGATTTGTGTGATTGAATGGTTCTTGGCTATATTGCTTAGGGATCACTTGTATCATTTGGCCGGGGAATGCCCCGAAGTACTTGTATTATTTTTATTCGGGGAATGCCCCGAGATATTTTGTATTCGGAGGACGTCCGTGATGAAGGCCCGAGGCGTCGGGTAAAGCATAGGAGTAGTTTAGGATTAGTTTAGAATAGAATAGGTTTACATTTTCGCATTTTTCATTTTTCGGGACTGTATAATTGAACTGGACATTATGTTTTGGATTATTTAGTTTTTGTTTGCTTGAGTGATTGTTTTTGCGTGCTTTGTGTGTTTTATTCATTTGTAATGTAAATTTAGCTGATACGCTCTGCCAAGAGACCGTGGTCAAACCACGGGATCGAGGGGTGCCTAACACCTTCCCCTCGGTCAACAGAATTTCTTAGCCGGAATCTCTGTTCGCAAACCAGTATTAAAGAGTCAAAACCATTTTGAAAAAGGATATTGATGGGTGACTTGGCACACCCGATTTATGCCAAGTGGCGACTCTGAGTTTTGATTGTTAAAAGTCCTTTTCGAAACAAATTTTCTTCTTTGTCACTTTAATAATAAAAACCCTTTCGGAACTTAATACTAATCTTTTTTTTGGAGTGGAAAAAAGGGGTGTGACAGCTCTGGCGACTCTGCTGGGGACAATTTCAGAATCTGAGCTTTTTTGGAGTCGTATCGGCTTTGTTTGGCATTACGAGTGTATAAGCATTGTTTGTAATTTTTGTTTGTGTTTTCACTTTTGTGCGTTTTCGTGCTCTTTGTTTAGAGTATTTATCCTATGTGTTTACCGCTTTTATATCTGACATCATGTGCATAACCCGAGTCATTCTTTCCGCAACAAGTCTCGGAGCGCACGTCGTGCGCACGAACTCTAGTTGAGTCACCTTTATTTTAGGGGGGAGCCGTTGGATGTATGGAGTAGGTGGAAAGCAAAGCAGCCACTATCGATCATATGCTCCCCCGAAAAGCCTTGTTAGTAAACCACAACGTAGGTCAGCCTATAGGACATTCTTATGCGCATCATATTGAGACCTAGCGGGGCCCACACGGTTCTTTGTAGGAGATTCACCCCTAAAGCATCCCTATGTGCTAAATGTTGCATCTTTGAGGATAACGTGGTCATTTGACAGACTGATGTGGGGTAAAGCATGTGTTAGAAGTAAAGTGTGTGAAAAAAAAAAGTCCAAAAAAAGAGTTTTGTAGTTTTTAGAGTTGGCTTTTGTTTTCCACAATTCCACAATTCAAAATTCAAAAAAGATTTTTTTTACTTTTTGCACTCATTTTTCTCAAAAAAAAAAAGCATCAAAAAGATTTTCCTTTTGTTTCCTTTAACAAGCATTCACAATTCGAAAACTCCAAAAAGATTTTTTAGGAGCTTTTTATAAAAAATAAAAATGCAAAAAAAAGGTGGTAGAAGTTTTGTACATTTCATATAACGAAAATACCAAAGAAAAAAAAATTCTTTCATAGTTGTTGGTGTCATTTTTTATGTGAAGTGTCAAATTGAAAACTAAAAAAAAATAAAAAAATAAAAAAGATTTTGTTATGTTATTCATATGTCTTTGGTCGTGTCTCAAGTCAGGGTGCAATCCGTTATTTAATCATTAATTGTCCAATCTGGACGAACTACGTACCCCTGATTCTTCTCTCTCAGGAGTGAGATACATAGGCATCCTATTATAGGTTCGGGGATCTTATTTAAAAAATCCAAAAGAAAAAAAAAATTCTTCACTTTTCATCTAGAGTAGGTGTTTCATACATGTCTTGAAAATAAAAATACAAAAAAAAAATCCTTATTAGTCGTAGGTTTTATTTTTGGTTGATCTTATTCCAAAAAATTCAAAAAAAGATTTTCTTCACTCTTTATTTAGAGTAGGTGTTTCATATACATCTTCAAGAGAAAACTACAAAAAAAAATTCCTTTAATAGTTTGAAGTTTCATTTTCATATGAAATTCAAAATTGAAAACCCCAAAAGATTTTTCTTCGGTAATCATAGGTTTCGTTTTGTATAGGTATTTTAAAAGTAAAAAATGCAAAAAAAAAATCGTCAATTCTTTTGACAAATAGTTATTTTATTTTCTTCTTAAAGTTTCAAAGAAAAGAATGAAAAAAGAGTTTAATTGGCCATTTTGGCAAGACTTCACGAACTACGCACACCTGATTCTCCCCTTTCGAGGCGAAATACGTAGGCGCCCTTCTAAGGTTCGGTGATTTTTTTTCAAGAAAAAAAAGAGGTTTTGAAAAATGTTGAACTCTAACATATTTGTTGTCTCTTGTTCAGTTAGTTTAAGGTGGTTGGTTTGTGGTTTCCTGGATGGTCCTCCATATCACACCAAATCCAAGGAAGGGTTAGTTGTGTCCAACAAGGATATAGAGAGTGGCATCATGGATGAAACAAAGAGTCAGGAAATTGAGAGTTTAAAGAAAGAGAATTTGAGACTGAGACAACAAATGATGGGAATGTACTGAGCTTGGGCCAGTGGGCTGCCTCCACCTCCGTTCCCCACTTTTGACCCTGCAAATACCTTGAGTCTTCCACCAAAATCGCAAAGTCAGTTTCCTACTGTTGTTGATGCACCACAGCATGCCTCAGAATCCATTCCACGTCAAATGTGCCTCAACACTTCCACCACTCTTTCTTTATCTCCTCAGTATAAGTCTACCACATTAACAGCACCACATACCGTCTGTGCTTTTGTTGCTCAACCTTCTACTAAGGCTTCCACTTTGTCTATCAATCCAACGATTGTGCTTCCCCAATCCACTAGTGACTCCATTTTCAATACTGTTGATGATCATTGGTATACTCTTGAGCCTACAGTTAAGTTAAGTGAACCCCCAAAATTTCTTACTAAGAAGCCTAGCATGCCAAAAGAGCCAGAGAAAATGGTTGGGAAAGTGAAGAGTGTAGAAAATGATATGAAAAATTCCCCTGGATTTATGGGCTATGAAGATGTTTCATATAAAAACTGGGGCATGTCTTCAAGTGTTAACCTTCCTCCCAAATTTGAGACATCAAAATTTGGGGAGCCTGATGGACAGAAGGATTCTGTGAAACATTCGGGACGACATTGCAATCAACCAAGGGAAGCTGAAGGAAAGAAGAAGGAAAACGCACCTATTGTCATGACAGGGACAAAGCAGAGTTTGAGAGGTCCAACCCACCAATACTGTCAGCCTCAATCCCGAGCTTACATATCAGATCCACATAACCACTTGCAACAAGGTTTCTTTCTCCGAAATCCAAGAAATCCCATTCCACTTCCTCGATATCCTGTGAACAATGCACAATTGTATGCTCATCCATCTTCTTATCCACAATGGAATGCACCTGTCCCTCAACATCATCCTCGACCCCCACAAATTTACCAAGGGACCTCTAAATCCAAATTTCATCCGAGTCCAGAGTTCGCAAAGAGGAGGAAGGAAAAAGATAATTTCACTCCTATTGGGAAATCCTATGCCAGTTTATTCCAGAGATTGGTACAGCAGGTCATGATCACTCCTCTCCTTGGGTATACTCCTGACCCGCATTCAAGAAGCTTTGATCCTAATGTGCGATGTGCATATCATTCTGATGTTCAGGGTCATAGTACTGAAGATTTTCGCACTTTGAAAAGAGAAATAGAAAAGATAATTCAAGTTAAATTGATTGTGGTGCAAAACATTGGCCCTTTGACCATCCCACAGAGTTCTTCACCAGCACGTGGTACGCACAATATGTGGGAGGCAATGAGTTAAGCATGGGGATCCAGAGCTTATTTGTTGAAGGAAATATGTCTGACAGTGGTGGAAGCTCTAGTCATGTTGATATGCAAACCAGTGGCTAATATGCCAGGCTGAGAAATTGAAAAGTCACCCCTCTCCCTACTAGGAAGAGGTCTGGTAGTTTGTTTTGTTTTCTTTTTTGTTTTTCAAATTATTTCAGGGTTGTAGTTCGGGATCTATCTTGTTTTTTCCCTTTGTCGTTTATGTTCAAACCCTTTTATCTTTTATTTCAACTAAATGAAGTGTCCCTTTCCTTTTGTGTTTCAAATATATGTTGTTTGTTTGTTTTCTTTATACAGTCACTTTATGTTGATTCTAGTGATATGACATGCCTGCGGAATTTTCAGTCATATCTTAAAATCTAGCTTAATCATGAAGCATTGAATCAAAGAGTTAAATTTAGGAAAAAAGAGCATCTGAGAAAATAAATAGAGTGTTTGGCATTTGGTGATCAACTTGAAGCCTTCTTTGAAAATTGAGACTTTTTGAGAATCGCAAGGATAACTTGGTCATCAATTGAAAGACATGTCTTAATTAGGTCAAACAGTGTCTACGTGATCCTATCAAGAGGAACAGGAAGAAAATTAGCTCCACGAAGTTATGAGTCCTTCAGTATGAGGAATGTACAACAAAGTGGAGTTGTATGTTTGGCAAGTGTAGAAAAAGAGGTGGCACACATGCTCAGGGAAAGTTAGTGTTGTAAAACATTTCATAAGTGATCTTGATCGTGCACTTTTGCTTTGCATGTTATGTACTAGCATTTTTAAGAATTGATATGATGAAGGCATTTCATTCTGCTATCCAAACACTGTGTCATCCTTTGTTTACCCCCATTTAGGCCTTAGTGTTATTTTCTTTCATACTCCTCTTTTGGAATCAAGATAAGAGTCAACAAAATTCAAAAAAATATGTCGAAAAAGAAAGAAAAGATAACTGTCAAGAAAAATAGAGTAAGAAAGTTCCAAAGAGAAAAGAGTCAACAAAAGAAAAAATTAGAATCAAGTGAAAGAACAAGCTGACAGAACTACGCATGAACTGATTCTCCTCTCTCGGGGGTGAGATACGTAGGCTTCCCTACTAAGGGCTCGGTCCAAACAAATAAACAATTTAGAGTCACCCAGTCAAAAGAAACTGGGGCATGAGTTAATCCTCATTATTTGAGTCGATTCCAAAATTTGTAAGTCCTACCCCACTTCAAGTGTCCTTTGGGCCCCATGCCATCCTTTCTTTATAACCTTATCCAAAAGCCAAGTTACAAACAAAGAAAAACCTTCAGATCAATCTTTAAGGATGTTAAGGCGGAGCATGCAAGGGATATGATGATGCATTTGGGAACTATTTATCATCCTCAGCATAGGGAAACAAGAGAGAAATAAAAATGAGAGAGTCTTATTGGTGAAAACCCTTACGGGCACCATAAGGCGATGGTAAATTGAGAGAAATAAAAATGAGAGAGTATTATTGGTGAAAACCCTCACGGGCACCATAAGGCGATAGTGAGCCAAGAGAAAATGAAAGACGCTTGTTGGCGAAAACCCTTCAAGGCGCCACTAGCCGAATGGGGTCTTAAATTCAATTGAGCTAAGAAAGAAACTCAGTTTCAAGGCCATTAACTCAACAACAATGGGTAGAAAGTTTGGATGAAAAGATCAAACTGCTTAATCAAAAATGCATGGCATAATCATTAGTGTTGACTGTAATGTTTAGATGAATTTTTCATTTCTTTGTTTTAAAAGGGGACATTCATTGTCTTTTTTTTTCTTCTCTTTATTTTAATTTTATCTTTCTTGAGTCAGTTATCAAAACAAAAATTGTCATTCTTTTTTTTGTTTCTTGTCTTTGAGACAAGTCCGTGTCAAAACAAGTGAGAAAAGATTTCAAAACTGGCTACCAGCTTCTTTAATTGCAAAAAGCAAGACAAAAGCTAGCACATGAAAGAGACATGATTGTGAGCCCAAAAAAGGCATGCAGAAAGTTTTGTCAACAGAGAAGTCGGGGAACTCATGGAAATACCAAGGTTCAAAGGTTTTATTTGAGAAACACAACAAAGCAGAAATATTGTGTTTGTTTCAGGGTCACTCTTAATAAGCTGAGTTTGAGTCAATGATACAGCAAGTCAATGACATATGCTACTGGTTGAAAGCAAAGCTAAATATGACGGGGGCAAGAGCAATTGCCTCAAAAGCCAAAGCCACAAACTAGTCACCATGTTTTTAAACTCACAAGTTTTCTTTGTATGTAATAGAAATACATGTTGCATTCAGATCAAGAATTTCAGAGCCTAAAAGTCAAAGGCCGTAATTTCTCACCTCAACAAATGCAAGAGGCAAGGTTGCTGCAAAGGTTTGTTAATCAAAACCATGGTAAAACACATAATTCAAGATCTCTAGAAGACGCACTTCCTTGTTTTGGTAATTCAAGCAACTTTGGTAAGGAGACGCACTTCATTGTTTTGATAATTCAAACAAAATTGATAAGGAAACACACTTCCTTGATTGGGTAATTTGAATTTTGCTTCTTAGGTAATGAACCTCCTAACTTAAGTCTTGATTCTTAGAAGACGTACCTTTTAGTCAAGTCATTCACCTTGACTCCTAGAAGACGTACCTTTTAGTCGAGTCATCCCCTTTGATTCCTATAAGACGTACCTTTTAGTCGAGTCATCCCCTTTGATTCCTATAAAATGTACCTTTTAGTCGAGTCATCCCCTTTGATTCCTATAAGACGTACCTTTTAGTCGAGTCATCCCCTTTGATTCCTATAATACGTACCTTTTAGACGAGTCATTCCTATTGATTCCTATAAGACGTACCTTTTAGTCGAGTCATCCCCTTTGATTCCTATAAGATGTACCTTTTAGTTGAGTCATTCCTATTGATTCCTATAAGACGTACCTTTTAGTCGAGTCATCCCCTTTGATTCCTATAAGACGTACCTTTTAGTCGAGTCATCCCCTTTGATTCCTATAAGACGTACCTTTTAGTCGAGTCATCCCCTTTGATTCCTATAAGAAGTACCTTTTAGTCGAGTCATCCCCTTTGATTCCTATAAGACGTACCTTTTAGTCTAGTCATCCCCTTTGATTCCTATAAGTCGTGCCTTTTAGTCGAGTCATTCCTTTGATTCCTATAAGACGTACCTTTTAGTCAAGTCATTTCCCTTGACCCCTATAATACGTACCTTTTTAGTCGAGTCATTCCCTTTGATTCCTATAAAAAGTACCTTTTAGTCGAGTCATCCCCTTTGATTCCTATAAGACGTACCTTTTAGTCTAGTCATCCCCTTTGATTCCTATAAGACGTGCCTTTTAGTCGAGTCATTCCTTTGATTCCTATAAGACGTACCTTTTAGTCAAGTCTTTTCCCTTGACCCCTATAAGACGTACCTTTTTAGTCGAGTCTTTCCTATTGATTCCTATAACACGTACCTTTTAGTCGAGTCATCCCCTTTGATTCCTATAAGACGTACCTTTTAGTCTAGTCATCCCCTTTGATTCCTATAAGACGTGCCTTTTAGTCGAGTCATTCCTTTGATTCCTATAAGACGTACCTTTTAGTCAAGTCATTTCCCTTGACCCCTATAAGACGTATCTTTTTAGTCGAGTCTTTCCTATTGATTCCTATAAGACGTACCTTTTAGTCGATTCATCCCCTTTGATTCCTATAAGACGTACCTTTTAGTCGTGTCATTCCCTTTGATTCCTATAAGACGTACCTTTTAGTCGAGTCATTCCAATTAACTCATAGAAAATTCATTTCTTTGTTTGGGATAATTTTTTTTTTCAGTTTTGATGTGATTTCAGGAGCATGCCCGAAGCACAAGGCGAATAAATGGAAAACCAAGAAACAAGGTAAAGAAATTGAAAGTTAAACAGATTAAAAAATAGCAAGTCAGTAGCCCGTCTACAGAACAGGGTGAAAATAAAAAAAAATTGAAAGCATAGAAACAAGTTGATGAAATAGCAAGTCAGGAGCCCGCCTACAGAACAGGGTGAAGAAATTGAAAGCATAGCAACAAGTTGATGAAATAGCAAGTCAGGAGACCGCCTGCAGAACAGGGTGAAGAAATTAAAAGCATAGCAACAAGTTGATGAAATAGCAAGTCAGGAGCCCGCCTGCAGAACAGGGTGAAGAAATTGAAAGCATAGCAACAAGTTGATAAAATAGCAAGTCAGGAACCCGCCTGGAGAACAGGGTGTAGAAATTGAAAAACATAGGAACAAGTTGATGAAATAGCAAGTCAGGAACCCGCTTGGAGAACAGGGTGTGGAAATTGAAAGGCAAGCAACAAGTTGAAGAAATTGCAAGTCAGGAGCCCGCCTGATGAATAGGGTGATGAAACTCAAGTCAAGAGTTCAAAAGAAGTTGTATAGATAGGATTTTTGTAATTTCATTTATGCTTTAACTTGTAATTTTCATTTTTATGTAATGACAGAGTCGTGGACCGGAACCTCGATGGAACCTCACTCGACTCTCCAACTCGGTATAGTCCTTCTCTTTCCAATCCTTTGAAATACCCGTGACTTGATTCTCTCATTACTTGGGTAGTTAGGATGTCTTAAGTCAAAACCCGGTTGTCATTCTTCCTTCTGTTTCTTTGTTTGAATAATGGTCGGGTCAAAATTTGGTCTCGTTGTTTACTTTTTTGTCTGAAAACACTTCAAGTTTACATTCAAAGAGGGCATGATGTAGACACCTAATTTTGTCCCTCCCAAAGATCAATTTTACCTATTTTTTATTTATTCTCGCCTTACCATGTGGCCAACCACATGTAATTATATCCCACAAAAATAAACAAAAACAATACCTCTAACTAATTTATCTTATCCTGAAAACCTACCCAATCAAAAGCTTCCACCTCCCTACCCACTCAAATTTTTATCCTCACATAATACATTAACAACAAAAAGAAGGGGGACCCACAGGGTACACCTAGAACGGAAGTACAACACGGAGGATGCAAGAACTAAAAAGTTCTTTTTTACAAGATTCCTGAAGTATAAAATGGTAGACAACAAGTTTGTTGTTTCCCAAGTGCAGGAACTGCAAGTGATCATCCATGATCTCTTAGCGGAAGGTATGATTTTGATGAATACCTTTGTTGAATAATTTAAACATGTTCTTAGTATTCACATGAACTTTATTATAGGTTTGATTGTGAATGAAGAGTTTCAAGTAGCAGTAATAATAGAGAAGCTACCACCTATGTGGAAAGACTTCAAGAACTATTTGAAAGACAAATGTAAGGAGATGTCAGTAGAAGATCTGATTGTACGACTACGCATTGAAGAAGATAACAAGGATGCATAAAGAAGGTCAAGAGGAAATTCTACAATGAGTGGAGCAAATATTGTAGAAGATGACCAAAACAACTCTAAAAAATAAAAGAAAGCTGGAAATGAAAGCAATCAACCCAAGAATAAATTCAAGAGAAAGTGCTTCAACTGTGGCAAAATTGGCCATAACTCTATGAATTATCATGCCCCGAAGAAAATAAAGAAGAAGGGCCAAGAAAATCTAGCTGAGTCTAAGAAAAAAATGGATGATCTGTGTGTTATGCTTTTCGAATGCAACTTGGCAGAAAATCCTCGCGAATGATGGATGGATTCTGGTGCCACCTGCCATGTTCTTGCTAACAAGGAGTTTTTTTCGACATTTTCTCCGGCTCAAGTAGAAGAAAAGATCTACATGGCAAACTCCTCTACTGCAAAAGTAGAAGGAACAGAAAAAGTGTGCTTGAAGATGACTTTCGGTAAAGTGTTGACACTTATCAATGTCTTGTATGTTTCAAAGTTACAGAAGAACTTGATTTCAGTTTCACTTCTATATAAAAATGAATTCAAATATGTATTTATTTCCGGAAAAATTATACTTAGTAAAGGAGAAGTGTATGTAGGAAAAGGCTACCTCAATGAGGGCCTATTAAAATGAATGTAATGAATGTTGAAATCAATAAAAGTTCAATTTCTTCTTACTTTCTTAAGTATTATGATTTGTGGCATGAACATTTAGGCCATGTTAATTACAAAACATTAAGAAAACTGATTAACTTAGAAGTTTTGCCAAACTTTGAGTGCAATAAATTAAAGTGTCAAACGTGTGTAGAATTAAAGTATGCAAAGCATCCTTATAAGTCCGTTGAAAGGAATTCCAATCCCTTAGACTTAATACACACGGACATTTATGATATGAAGTCAAGACCATCACGTGGTGGGAAAAGGTATTTTATAATTTTATTGACGATTGCACGAGATATTGTTATGTCTATTTGCTAAATAGTAAGGATGAAGCAATAGATGCGTTTAGGCAATACAAAACTGAAGTTGAAAATCAGTTAGAGAAAAAGATAAAAACGATAAGAAGTGATAGGGACGGAGAATATAAATCTCCCTTTGCCAAAATATGTGTAGAGAATGGAATTGTCCATCAAACTACAGCCCCGTATTCACCTCAATCTAATGAAATTGTGGAAAGAAAAAACCAAACTTTGAAGGAAATGATTAATGTCTTACTTATAAGTTCAGGTTTACCACAAAGCTTGTGGGGGAGGCTATACTTATAGCCAACCGAATACTCAATAGAGTTCTCCATAGTAAGACACAATCAATTCCATATGAAAAATAGAAAGGAAGGAAACCCATAGTAAGACATAATCATTGTTGAGTTTGTAAAGTCAAAGGATAATGTGTCGGATCTACTTATAAAAGGCCTATTGTAAGACTCTGCAAAACTTTGTGTTTAAATACAGCTTGTTTAGCTCCTTGAAACTCAATAGAGAGCCCAACACTTGGAAAATTTCAGCAAAGTGTTCAACACTTAGTCTCATTTTAGACCTCCGAACTTCGAGGATTTATTTAATGACCTTACTGACCTTCGATTTTTTATTTTCAAGTTGTG
The DNA here is from genome assembly GCA_030864215.1 of Capsicum pubescens. NCBI lineage: Eukaryota > Viridiplantae > Streptophyta > Magnoliopsida > Solanales > Solanaceae > Capsicum > Capsicum pubescens. The sequence goes on from CM061549.1 coordinate 296,321,990, forward strand.
TTGCAATGGGAAAAGGTCGTAGTACATCTCAGGTGAGTTTGGGAATTTTTGGGATAGCGTAAGAGCATATTTGGGTGCCTAAACAAGTAGCAAAAGGCGATAGGCCCACGTCGCCCAGGCTAGAGCACCGCTCTAGGTAAGGCGCTGCCCTTTGTTGAGCACCGCTATTGCAAGGCATCGCCCAGGGTAGTCCTCCGGGCTAGGCAAGGCGCCGCCTCGTGGATCGCCCTAGGCCAAAAATCTGCATTCCACCTCCGTATTTTAAAGAGCATTTTGGTCCTTTTCCACCAATATATAAGCTCTCAAACACAGGATTCAGCCCCAATTGAAGCAAAATATACTCCTTTTCATCAATTTCTCTCAATAACAAGAACAAGGGTTCCAATTTGAAGACCCAAGTCCAAGAGATTAAACCATAGATTGTTAAGGAACTTTCATTAAGGTATACGTTGTGTTGATTCATGGGCTCCTTTCATACATGAAGCTCAAGAACCCTATTTTAAACTATATATCATGATATTCATGTTGTGAATTGATTGTTAATCATGCTTATGTGTTGAATAATTCCAAGATGGAATCTTTATCTGTTTCTATGAAACTAGGATGGCATGTTAGTAGATATGTATGAATTTTGGGTGGTTTGAATTGTCAAATTGATGAATACACCTATGCCATAAAGTGTGCATGCAAGGTGTTTGATAAAATATCTAGAAGACTAGAATTCATGTTTTCATGACCCAATAGTACCTAAATGACAAGTCCATGCTATCCCTTATGATCCCACATGAATTCCATGTTATTGTTACGTGTTGTTTTTGTGATATGGAATGTTCATGACATTGGAGTTATGCAAGTAGTTACACGTTATATGCATCCCCTTTCATGTATAAGATGTTGAGAACAATGTGTAGTATGAAATCCCCTACTTATGGCATCATGAATTGTGAACTTTGTTCCTATGATCAAGAAGTGTCATGTGGTGTCAGTTTCCTTCCATCGAGTCCTGGGGGTACTCATACCCGAAAAATATAGTTGTGTGCCTAGAGCCCGTGTCATGTTTTCACGATATCCTCAGTCAATCCAGGTTCAATAGAACTCAGTCAGTCAAGTGACTCAAGAAATCTCAGAAATCTTATGATCTCGGTCAGTTGTCAGACATCAGTATTATTTCATCACTCAATGGAAATTAAGTAATACCAGTCCATGTGCGGTTAAGAAATTATGTTCAGAGTCTTTTCAGATGGGAGTAAAAATTAGCACCGAGCGAACCCAATGATGGGAACTCACCTGCCAGTTTAGAGTATGATTCTTAGAACCAATCCTTGTATTCCAAAACTACGTAGCCAACGAAGGTTGAGACATCTAACCTATCAGTTTAGGGTTGATGAGGTGGTCTAACCTTTCAGTTTAGGGTTTCCACCGTTCTCATTTTGAGTACCTGCCATTATAGGGTCCTCACAGCTTGTCCTTAGCAGTGACGCGGTATTAACACCCTTCCAATTGGGGGTACAGATTGGACCCCAACTTAGCTATAATAGCATATTTGGGGCATGTCAATTAGATGACTACTTTACAGAGTTTCAGTATCAGTCTCGGTAAAAGAACTCAGATAGTTCTTCAGAATATTAGGACTGTCAGATACAATTAACTCAATTACAGTATGGAACTCAGATAGTTCCATCAGGTTCAGGACTGTCAGACACAGTTACCCATGTTATCAGTTATATCAGTCACGTTAGTTATCAGTAAATACATGTTATCAGAACTCATACTCAGTTAGCATGTTATCACGACTCCAGTTACAGTTACAATGTATTCATGCATGCATTCTCACGTTCATATTAGACAGTCAGTTAGTAATAATCATGCATATGAACCCCATGAATTTAGCCTACCTCACATGCATACTCAGTATATTCAATCGTCCTAACGTATTTGCGCTATGGTGTTTTCTTTTTATTTTACACCATAGGTTCAGATACGCGAGTTCCAGATCAGCAGTAGCATTCCAGTATTCAGTAGTGAGTCCTCATTCTTTGAGGACATGATTAGTACTTATTATTTCAGTTCAGTTCTGCTAGATGGAGTTAGTTGGGGATATATCCCATCAACTCATTCTTCAGATTATTCAGTTATAGAGGCTTTCTAGACTATCATGTTTTAGACTTAAGTATTTTTAGTTTTGTTTTGGGTATCATATTACCCCACACAGATGTGTTATTATTCATATTATGTTCAATATTAAAACTTATGGCTTTTCAGTACATATTTTCGCATTTTTATGTTATATTATGCAGTGTACAGGTACAAATATCAGTCATGGATTAGCTTGTGGTCCTTCAGGGTTATGAGTACCATGTAGCATTCCGGGCAACAGGCTCGGGTCATTACAAACTTGGTATCAGATCCAGGTTCAATAGTGTCCTAGGAATTCTGAAAGCCGCATCTAGTAGATTCTTGTACATGGGTGTGTTGCGCGCCACATTTATGTACAGGAGGCTATGAGATGTTTTAGGAACAATTTCCCTTCTTTTAGTATTCATGTCATGCCAGTGAGCATAATCTCAAGTTAATCTCTCAGCCTAATCTGTTTCTTCTCTTGATTTCAAAACATGCCTCCCAAGAGAAGAAATCATCCATCCCCTCAGCCCGAAGATCCTTTGGGAGAGCATGTATCTCATGCAGAGTTCAGAGCCGCATTCACTACTCTTGCTCAGTCAGTCACTGCCCAGAATGAACGACCAGCTGTCGTTCCAGCCAACCCAGTGGCAAATTCTGTTGCAGCCAGGATTTAGGACTTCACTCGAATAAACCCTCTATCCTTCTTCGGGTCTAAGGCAGATGAAGACCCTCAGGAGTTCATTGATCAAATTCAAAAGGTGACAGATATCATGGGTGTGACTAATGTTGAGAGTGCTGAGCTAGCCGTATATTAGTAGAAGTATGTGGCTCATATTTGGTACAAGCAGTAGAATTCTGAAAGGTTAGATGATGCAGGGTCAGTTGAGTGGGAAGAGTTTGCTTCCGTGTCTCTTGATCGATTCTTTTCCCTAGAGCTTAGAGAAGCCAAGGTGTTAGAATTCATCAACCTCAGGAAGGGAAATATGACAGTCAAAGAGTATTCTCTTAAGTTTACTCAATTAGCCAGATACGCCTCTCATGTGGTTGCAGATAGCAGGGCTAAGATGAGTAAGTTCGTTTCAGGGGTGAATGACAGTGTGGTAAATGAGTGCAGATCCACCATTTTGAACAGTGACATGACTTTAGCCAAGCTTATGACTCATGCTCAGCAGATAGAGGAGCAGAAAGTTACGATGAGGGAGAGGCAGAATAAGAGAGCAAGGTCAGGCATTTTCAACTTTTCTTAGCCCAAATCAGAAAGAGGAAACCGTTCTCAGTTTCATCCTAAGCCATCAGTTCCACCTCCTTCTTTATCCAGTTCTCCAGCTCCTAAGTTCATAGATAGACCGCTAGGCTCTCAGTCTCAGGGAAATGTTAGCAGCGTCTGCACTTATCCAATTTTTCAGACTGGTGGTAAGAACCACAAGGGTATTTATAGATCTGGTAGCGATGTTTATTTAGGATGTGGCAATCTAGGACACAGAGTTTGAAAGTGTCCTCAAACAGGTTCCCAGCGTCAGCAGAATCATTTCGCAACTCAATTCGGTCGCCCAAATCAACAGGGCACCACTTCCAGTGCTACTAGTGGGCAATGCCCAAATAGACTCTATGCTCTCCAAACCCGGCAGGATCAGGAAAATTCTCCTGATGTAGTTACTAGTGTGTTACAGATCTTTCATGTTCATGTTTACGCTTTGTTAGATCCAGGAGCTTCTTTGTCTTTTGTCACTCCTTATATAGCAGTTGATTTTGGAATCAGTCCCGAAATTCTAGCAGAGCCACTTTCAGTATCTACCCCAGTAGGTAAAACCATCATAGCTCGGCGGGTATACAAGAACTGTCGAGTTGTGATATTTCAGAAAGTCACTTCAGCAGATCTAGTTGAATTAGAAATGACTAATTTTGATGTTATTCTCGACATGGATTGGCTTCATTCATGCTATGCCACAGTCAACTGCAGAAAAAGAATAGTCCAGTTTCAGTTTCCGAATGAGCCCGTCTTAGAGTGGAGGAGTAGTACTTCATCTTTCAGGGGTCAGCTTGTTTCCTTCGGGCACGGAAAATGATATCTAAGGGTTGTGCCTATCATCTTGTTCATGTTAAGGATTTCAGTTCTGAGACTCCCAGTCTTGAATCAGCTCTAATTGTAAATGAATATTTAGATATTTTTCCCGAAGATCTTCCAAGAATTCCTCCCGAAAGGGAAATAGACTTCGACATTGATCTTCTTCCAGACACTCAGCCTATCTTTATTTCTCCATATTGAATGGTACCAGTAGAACTCAGAGAATTAAAAGAGCAGTTGAAAGATCTCTTAGATAAGGAATTCATCATACCCAGCATTTCTCCATGGGGTGCACCAATCTTATTCGTGCGCAAGAAAGATGATTCTCTCAGGATGTGCATTGATTACCATCAGCTCAATAAAGTTAAGGTCAAGAACAAGTATCCTCTTTCCAGAATCGATGACTTGTTTGACCAACTTCAGGATGCCAGTTATTTCTCTAAGATAGACCTTAGATACGGCTATCATCAACTCAAAGTCAGAGAATGTGACATTCCAAAAACAGCTTTTCGTACTTAGTATGGTCACTTCAAATTTCTAGTCATGTCATTTGGTATTACCAATGCCCCAGCCGCTTTCATGGACTTGATAAACCGGGTGTTCAAGAAGTACTTGGACATATTCGTGATAGTCTTTATAGATGACATCCTTGTTTACTCCCATAATGATCAAAACCATTCAGACCATCTCAGAATTGTTCTTCAGACTCCCAGAGATCACCAGTTATTCGCCAAATTCAGTAAGTAAGAATTTTGGCTAAGGTCTGTAGAATTCCTTGGTCATATTATTTTAGGTGATGGCATTAGAGTAGATCCTCAAAATACCAAAGAGGTAAGAAACTGTCCTCGCCCCGTATCTCCATCAGATATCAGGAGTTTCTTAGGTTTTGCTGGCTATTACAGGTGGTTTGTTGAGGAATTTTTTTCTATTGCATCCCTTATGTCCAGATTGACTCAGAAGAAGGTCAAGTTTCAGTGGTCAGATCCTTGTGAGAAGAGTTTTCAGGAGTTGAAGACTCTACTCACCTCAGCTTCAGTTCTAGCATTACCAAATGGTTCAGATGGGTTCGTAGTGTATTGTAATGCATCCAGAGTGGGTTTAGGTTGTGTGCTCATGCAGCATGGTAAGGTCATAGCCTACGCCTCCAGACAACTTAAACAACATGAGAAGAATTATCCTACTCATGATCTTGAGTTAGCAGATGTAGTCTTTGCCTTGAAGATCTAGAGGCATTATCTCTACGGAGTTCATGTAGATATCTTTACTGATCATAAGAGTCTTCAGTATGTTTTTTCTCAGAAAGATATCAATCTTCGTCAGAGAAGGTGGTTAGAGCTTTTGAAAACCTATGATATGAGTGCTCTTTATCATCCTGGCAAGGCCAATGTAGTGGCCGAAGCTCTCAGTAGACTGCCTATGGGTAGTGTTGCTCATGTGGATAACAGTAAGAAGAAGTTAGCCCAGGAAGTCCATCAGCTTGACAGACTAGGCGTTCGCTTAGTCGGTTCTTCAGAGGGTGGTGTATGTATTCAGAGTGGTTCAGAATCATCTCTAGTTTCCGAGGTGAAAGAAATCCAAGACAGAGATCCCAGCCTTGTAAAACTAAAAGAGTCAGTCAGAGATCAGAAAGTAGAGGTTTTCTCCCAAGGGGGAGATGGTGTTCTTCGTTGCCAGGGTCGTCTCTGTGTCCCAGGTGTAGATGACTTGAGGCAGTGAATTCTTGCAGAAGCGCATGGTGTGCGCTACTCTATTCATCCAGGGGCCACAAAGATGTACCGCAACTTGCGGGAGATCTATTGGTGGAGTGGGATGAAGAGAGATATTGCAAAGTTTGTGGCTAATTCTCTACATGTCAGCAGGTTAAGATAGAGCATTAGAAGCCTAGTGGTTCCATGCAGGAGTTCTCCATTCCTACGTAGAAGTGGAAAGAAGTGAACATAGACTTCGTGACGGGTTTGCCTCGAATTCATCATCAGCATGATTCAGTTTGGGTCATTATAGACCGAATGACCAAGTCAGCTCATTTCCTTCCAGTTCATACCTCTTATTCAGCCGAGGATTACGCCAAACTCTACATCAGGGAGTTAGTTAGATTACATGATGTTCCTTTATCTATCATCTCAGACAGAGGTACCTAGTGTTGACACCTAATTTTTTCTTGTCCTTTTTCCTTTAATTACTTTTCCGATGCATCTTGGCCCTAAATAATTTTTGAGAATTAAATAAGAAATAAGATTCATATTTTTATCTCTATTTCTACAAGTTTTTAAATAATAAAAGGAAATTTATTTTTTCTCTCATATTATAAAATATTTTAATTAAATATATTTAAATATTTTAACATCAAAATCACAAAATATCTTTTGATACTCGCATTTGCTTTTTTCTAATATTATTTTTAGGCGATATTGTGACCATATATGTATATATTTTGTTATATAAAATAAATATTTTATATTTTTACATATATTTTATTATATTCTTAATTTTACACGCGCACACACACACACACACATATATATTGTTAATATTAAATCACAAAAAGATATCAATTTGAACGCTTATACAAATTATGTCTGTAATTTGTGTACGTTAAACTAAAAATAACTTTAGAATATCAGGAAGTATCGATAAGATGATTTCAGTAGAAAAAGAACATCCGGGCCGATAATAACCCAATTACAATTTTTATTTTTGTTTAAACCCAACTTTTGTTCACAAATCTCAGGCAAAGTGTTCAAAAATTAGCTCGAAACCCAGTCCAATAAATGTATCCACTTCATCAATTCACCCCACACTATACCAACCAATCATATGCTGCCACGTCAGCAAAGAAACACAAATTAGCCAACAAATACAAATGCATCTGTCATTAAATATTTTTTTTCAATCCAAGGGTCATCATTAAATCAGCTTTTCAATTTTTATATATAATATATCCTGATATATATATATATATATATATATATATATATATGTATATAATCTATATATATATATATATTTAATTCCTTTTTTAAGATAATTATTAACCGTCCGACCGAATGATCGGACGGTTCAAATTTACTCAAATAACCAAACCCCAAAACGTGTATTACTCCTTCCCAAAAAGTCAGATGCAAGCTTTTCCCCTCTCCAATGCAACAGCGTCCCATCACCCTCATCTTTCCCAAATCGACAACAACGACAGCGCCCTTTCTCCTCTCTGTCATCCCCCCAAATCAAAAAATGCACCACCATTACTGTATCACTGCTACCCCCCTATCCACTGCGATATCTGTGCTAACCTGCAAGAATCTCTCCATTTTTTTCATCTTCCAAGACAGTGAATCAATGGGTGGCAGCGAGTCAGTTCCAAATTCGTGCAAAACTGAAAACTCATTAAAATCTGCAATTGAAAGTTTGCAAGAGGTCGAGGATTGGGGTGGGGGGGAGATTTCAAAATTCTAAATTTCTTCTCCTTTTACCGTTCTTTATTTTGAGGTTTCAAATCCGGACTTTGAGGTCCGGATTTGCTCCTATAAAAGAGGTTTTTTTTTTCGAATGCTCAGGGGAGACAGAGGGGGAACACTCGAAAATTGAGGAATATTCACACAAATTCACAAACAAAGTCACAAAATTAGAAGTCTTGTTTATTCTTTTCGGTCTAGGTTCGGGCTCTCGGAGTTTGAGTTGGATAGCTGGAAAATCTTGGCGTCGAAGCCCCAGCTTGCTGCCCCATAAAAGGTACGAATTTTCCCTTTCACCTCACCTTCATCTTTATTTCTTTCAGTTGTTTTGATTCCACGAACATGTCATTTTGGGTTAATGCTGATCAAAATTCAAGCTGTTGACGTTGATTCTAGAAAAATGGATTTGTATCTGAATTTTGAATTTTGATCATGTCTGTTGGTTGTGGTGTCTCTTAAATTTTGGTGATGGCTATGGATTTAGATTGGAATTTGTCTGTGTTTTCAAATATATGAGTTATATTTTGGCTTCAAGTTTGACTGTGTTGTGGTCATCCATCCCTCGTGACATCGAGTCCGAATCATAATTTTTGTATAAAATTTCGTGGCTACCTGTTCACGTGAATCAGTTTTGGGGTCACCTATGGCATGTTATCAAATAAAACGGATCATTGTTTGGATTAAATCTCGGTTTCCTCCTTTCTTTGAACTCACAGACGTCTGTCATTTTTGGATACTTGCTTTGGCACACTTTGTCGGTGTTTAACTTTGCTTTAAGTCTGAACATAATCAATTTTGGGTTGGTTCACGCTTAACAGATCATTTGCTTGTTTTGTTTTTCAATCATAAGTAATAGCCAGGTTGGTTATGACGTAAATTTACAGCTTTAAAAAATTGGCTAAATCATGTCACTTGAGGTTTTCTTCCCCGTCTCATACGTGTGTACTCCTTACTGCCTCTTCTCCTCTATTTTCATCTAAGTCTTGATAAGAATGTGTATATGATTTTGGTTTCGATCACCACCCCTTAAGGTTTGGTTATATTCATGTATGTTTTATTGATAAGGGTCAATGTAGTTTTTCTCGACTTAAACGAAAGTGTTAGAAGTGTTGGTAGATCACCTATTTATTTTTGCTTTACACACATACACATGACTTAGAAGTTAGTTGTTGAATTATAAATGTTCTGTAACAAGAAAAAGGCTTTCTTTGTTGTTTTCAGGTAATATCAGAACTTTTGTTGCTTTATTTTCCTACAGTTTGATTAATGGGTCATGGTTATGCATTTAGGTGTAATAGTTTAAATTTAGTATGAGTGTTTATGTGGCATGTATACCCTTAGGTTTATATTCCTATATATGAGCTTATATTCCTATATATGACTAGTACGATTTCGAATCCTTATATCTTTTTTTTACATGTGAATTCGGCAGTGGAGTTTCAACGGAAACTCGGTTTTGACCCAAAGATTGGGTCGATGGCTATAGGATCACAGAGTTCGGGGTATAAATCTCTAGAAGTTGGTTCCTTCAATAGAAAAGCTATAGTTTTGAGTTTCCTACCTTCCTCGTTACTTTATTATTCTCATTTGTTTCACTAACTTTTGTTACTTGAATATATATCTTTATGTGGCCTTGATTGAAATCGATTAACTTTACTGGTTTAGTTTCGTTCAACCCTTTTTTTTTTTATTCGGCTAATTTCTTATTCATTCGACATCTGTAGATATAATAACGAGACCTGGTGTAACCACTTATTTTATATTTTTGTACCTACGCATCTACCTTTATAATAAACGGCAAATTTTGCTTTCATAATCACAAAAATGGAATACATCTCTGATTGAACAAAACAACTAGTTATTATTTTGTTTTGCAAATATCGATTAACAGTTTTGTCACCTTATCCAAGGTTTCGTTTTCCAAATGAATCATCATAAGTATTAAAAAGGTTTCATTTATTCTATCCGCTCATGTTTGCAAGTAATTAATCTATCAAAATCAATTTTTTCATTCAACTTTGTTTACTTTAAACACCTACTACAGGTCATATCTGCTTCTCAACTCTATTTCAATTTTTCAGATTTTAAAGGCTTTCTAAACACAAGATACATACATACATGCATACATACATACATACATACATACATACATACATATGTAGACACCTAATTTTGTACCTCCCGAAGTCTAATTTTATTCATTTTTAGCTCACCTTACCATGTGTCCAACCCCATGTAATTATATCCCACAAAAATACAAAAATAAACAAAAAAAAATACCTCTAACTAATTTATCTTATCCTAACAACCTACCCAATCAAAAGCTTCCACCTACCCTAACTACCCATGTGATTCCCCCCTCCTTTTTCTTGTCCACAAAGAAAGAATATATGGGGGACCCACCAATATTCCCACATCATAACAAATCTATGCCCATTATAAAAGAAAAATTCTAAGAGGAAAGAGGTTCATTCTTTGATCATCATCTTCTCCACAATAACAAGAATCACCAAATAATCTTCCTCACAAGAACAAGAACAACAACGAAAAAAAAAAAAAAAAAAAAAAGTAACCGGTGAAAAGTGACCGGTGAACAGTGACGGCGTGCAAAGTGACGGTGAACGGGTCATTATTTGTCGAGTTGGATTGTTGGTATTAAGGTTCGGCTCGAGGTTTCCGGGTGCGGACTCTCTTTATTCGAATAACATTGAGTTTGAAAGCTTCAAATTTAAGGTCCAATTCTTTCTTCTCTTTTATTTAATTCTTATGTGATTGTGATTGTGATTGCGTGTGATTCGATACTGTGGTTTGTTTGTTGATATGAACTGTTGGTGACATTTGGGTGTGTGATGTGCTAAGCATGATTGGTGAATTTTCGTTATTCTCGATTGGTGGATTGTGTATTGAAATGGGTTAATCACGTGGTTAAAAATGAATTAAGGTGGGGATTAAAAATGGAGGAAAATGAATATTGATTAATTTTGATGTATTGATAATGTTAAACATGATAGAATTGTGATACGTTGAACTTGGTAGGCAAACGTAGACTTGGTAGGCAAATTTAGGAATAACGAGTTGTTGGAGTGTTTGAATATGTGCATGAATGGTACTTTCTACTTTATTGCACGAAAATTTTAAATTGTACTCATTTAGCCGGGGAATGCCCCAAAGGATTTGTATTAATTTATTCGGGGAATGCCCCGAAGTAGCATGTACGCAAAGGAGGCTCGTGATCAAGGCCCGGAACGTCGGGTGGAGTTTAGTTTAGAATAGAATAGGTTTTATATTTTAGCACCTCTTTTATTTTGGATTGTATAATTTGGACTGAACATTATTTTGGTTTGTTTTGAATTTTGTGTGATTTGTTTGTTTGCTTGTTTTGTGTGTTTATGTGGTTTGTACATTTGTAATGTCAAATTAGCCGATATGCTCCACCAAGCGACGGATCGAGGGGTGCCTAACACCTTCCCCTCGGTCAACAGAATTCCTTAGTCGGAATCTCTGTTCGCGGATCAGTTTTTAGAGTCAAACCATTTTGAAAAGGATTTTTCAAAGGTGACTTGGCACACCGGATTATGCCAAGTGGCGACTCTGAATAAGAAAAAATAATGTAAATAATCCTTTTTTTTAAAACAAATTTTTCATTTTTGTCACCTTAATAATAAAACCCTTTCGAACTTAAAATACATATCTTTTTTTTGAGTCGAAAAAGGGGTGTGACAGCTCTGGCGACTCTGCTGGGGACTATTTCAGAATCCGATCTTTTTTTGGAGTCGTATAGGCTTTGTTTTGCATTACGAGTGTATAAGCATTGTTTGTGATTTTTGTTTGTGTTTTCACTTTTGTGCATTTTCGTGCTCTTTGTTTACAGTATTTATCCTATGTGTTACCGCTTTATATCTGGCATCATTTGCATAACCTGAGTCAATTCTTTCCGCAACAAGTCTCGGAGCGCACGTCGTGCACACGAACTCTAGTTGAGTCACCTTTATTTTAGGGGGGGGAGCCGTTGGATGTATGGAGTAGATGGAAAGCAAAGCAGTCACTATCGACCATATGCTCCCCGAACGGCCTTGTTAGTAAACCACAATGTAGGTCAGCCTTTAGGTCATGCTTATGTGCATCCTATTGAGACCTAGCGAGGCCCACTTGGTCCTTTGTAGGAGACTCACCTCTAACGCATCCCTACGTGCTAAATTTTGCATCTTTGAGGGTAATGGGGTCATTTGACGGACTGATTTGGTGAAAACATGTGTTAGAAGTAAGGTGCATAGGAAAGAACTGTTGAAAAAAATAGAGAAAAAAGGTGAAGTGAGTCGAAAAGAAGAAAAAAAAAAGTGTCGTTGCTTTTAGTGTTCTTTATGGCTTTTGTTCTTCACAATCCAAAAATTCAAAAAAAAAAAGATTTTTACCTTTTGCACTCATTTCTCAAAAACGAAAATATCAAAAAGATTTTTCATTTGTCTCCTTTAGCATGCATTCATAATTCGAAATTTTCAAAAAAAAGATTTTTTTTAGCAGTTTCTAAAAAAGAAAATGCAAAAAATGGTAGAAATTTGTACATTTCATGTAATGAAAATACCAAAAAGATTTTTTTTTCCTTCATAATTGTTGGTGTCAGTTTAGTTGAAGTGTCTAATTAAAAAAAAAAAATCTCAAAAAGATTTTATTCGTTTGTCTTTGGTTGTGCCTTTAAGTTAGGGTCAATTTGTTAGTTAATTGTTAATTGTCCAATCTGGACGAACTACGCACCCCTGATTCTCCTCTTTCAGGAGTGAGATACATAGGCAGCCTATTGTTTGTTCGGGGATCTTATTTAAAAAATTCAAAAAAGCTTTTCTTCCCTCTTTATTTAGAGTAGGTGTTTCATACATACTTGAAAAGAAAAATACAAAAAAAAAAAAAGATTTTCCTGAATAGTCGTAGGTTTCATTTGATTTTCTTCACTCTTTATTTAGAGTAAGTGTTTCATATACATCTTTAAAAGAAAACTACAAAAAGATTTTTCTTTAATAGGTTCAAGTTTCGTTTTCATATGAAATTCAAAATCAAAACCCAAAAAGATTTTCTTTGGTAATCATAGGTTTCATTTTGTATAGGGATGTTAAAGCCGAAGAATTCAAAAATATTTTCGTCATTTCTTTTGACAAATTTTTATTTTTCTTTTCTTTTTAAAGTTTCAAGAAAAAAAAAAGAGTTTAATCGACCATTTTGGCAAGACTTCACGAACTACGCACACCTGATTCTCCCATTTCGGGGGTGAGATACGTAGGCGCCCTTCTTGGGTTTGGTGATCTTTTCAAGAAAAAAAAGAGGTTTTGAAAAACTGTTGAACTCTAACCATTTTCTATCTCTTGTATAGCTAGTTTAAGGTGGTTGGTTTGTGGCATTTTGTCTGGTCCTCCATATTGCTCCAAGTCACAGAGGAAGTTATGGCCACCAAGGATACCGAGTTAGTTGTCACTAATCAAATAGGGAGTTCGGGGAAAGAGAATGTAGGAGATAATGAAGAGATTCGAAAATTAAGGCGGCAAATAATAGAAATGCATCGAGCTTGGGCTAATGGGTTGCCGCCTCCTCCAGTTCCCACGGATAATCTGGAATATCTTTCTAGCTTGCCTCCCGTGTCACATGCACAATTTCTCATTTTTGTTGATATGACACAACATGTATCAGGATTGACTCCGGGGCAACAATATCCAACCACCTCCAATGTTCATTTCCTCACTCCCCAATCCAAGACTACCACATACTCAGCTCCAGTTGTTGTTCATGCTTTTGCGGCGCCACCCCCACCTCCTACTTTTGATGTTCATCCATAAGTTGTGTCTCCCTACTCTATAAGAGAGCCTACATTGAATATTTTTAGTGATCAGCATTATGCTCTCGAGCCTACATTTAAATCGACTGGTCCTTACGATTTCCCTCAACCTCCTGAATTTCCTCCTAACACTGAGAAACTTGTTATGACAGAAGAACAAGAGAAAATAGCCAGAAAATTGAGAAGTTTGGAACTGACTATGAAAAACTTGCAAGGACTTGAGGGGTACAAAAGTGTCTCATATAAAGATCTGTGCATGTTTCCTGGTGTACATCTTCCTCTTGGTTTTAAAATGCCGAAGTTTGAGAAGTATGATGGACATGGCGATCCTGTAGCACATTTGAGATGCTATTGGAACCAGCTAAGGGGCGCTGGAGGGAAGAAAGAATTACTCATGGCATATTTCGGTGAGAGTCTTTCAGGTCTATCTTCAGAATGGTTTGTTGACCAAGACATTGACAAATGGATTAGTTGGGATGACCTAGCTAACGAATTTGTGCAACAATTTCAATACAATGTGGAGTTGATCCCTGATGAAAAATCCCTAACTAGTATAACAAAGAAAAATACTGAGAGTTTCAGGGAGTATGCAATTAGATGGCGCGAACAAGCTGCTAGAGTAAAACCGCCAATGAAAGAAAGAAAAATAGTGGAGGTGTTTATTCAAGCACAGGACGAAACATATTATCAACACTTGTTACCTACATTAGGTAAGCCGTTCATTGAGGTCCTTAAAATGGGGGAGATGATAGAAGAGGGAATTAAGACTGGTCGCATTGTGAGTTTTGCAACATTGAAAGCGACTACTCAAGTAATTGAAAAGGGTTCAGGAAGTGTTGGGGAGGAAAAGAATGAGGAAGATGCATTTGCAATTATAGTTGGACAGCAAGAAAGGTCAAGAAGATCACGTCGTCATCGATCTCAGGCTCAAGCTTAAGTTTATGCCCAGGCTCCACATAATCACTCCCAAAATCCATTGTACTCTGTTCCTCCACATCCATATCCAGTGTATAATGCACAACCACATGATCAACCCTCATCTTACCCACAATGGCATACCCCAACTCCCCATAGTCATCCTCTAACTCCACAAACATACCAAAACCCTTCTAAGCCAAATTTTCTATCCAAGCCAAACAATGAAATGAGGCAGAAGTCGAGAGATAGCTTCACACCAATTGGAGAGTCATATGCCAGTTTATTTCAAAGATTGATACAGGAAGGAATGATCACTCCTCTCCTTGGGCACACCCTTAATCGGCGTTCAAGAAATTTTGATCCTAACGCACGATGTGCGTATCATTCTGAGGCTCAGGGTCATAGTATTGAAAATTGTCGAGATTTGAAAAGAGAAATTGAAAAGATGATTCATGATGGATCAATTATGGTGCAGAACATTGATAGTGAGGGAAACTCTAGTCATGCTGATATGCAAACCAGTAGCTAAGATGTCAGGCTGAGCAATGGAGAAGTCACCCCTCTCCTTACCAGGAAGGGGTTTGGAAGCTTGTTTTATTTTATTTTCTGTTCTCCGAATTATTTTAGGATTGTAGTTCGGGATTTGTCTTGTTTTTTCCTTTTGTTGTTTATGTCCAAACTCTTCTATCTTTTGTTTCGACTAAATGAAGTGTCTGATTTTCCTTTGTGTTTAAATATGTGTTGTTTGTTTGTTTTCTTTACATAGTACATTTTGTGTTGACTCTAGTGATATGACATGCTAGTAAAATTTTCAGCCAGATCTTAAAATCCAGTTTAAGCATGAACATTGAATCAGAGGGTTAAAGTTAGAAAAAGAGAGCATATGAGAAAATAGATAGAGTGCTGAGACATTTGGTGACAAGTTAAGGCAATTATTTTGAGAATCACAAGAACAACTTGGTCATCGATCGAAAGGCAAGTCCCAATTAGGTCAAATAATGGATGTGTGATCGCTATATCAAGAGAAACAAAAAGAAAATTATCTTCAAAAAATCATGAGTCATTCAACGTGAGGAATGTGCAACAAAAGTGGAGTTGTATGCCATATAAATGCAGAAGAAATAGTGATGCACAGACTCAGTCAAAGTTAATGTTGTAAAAGATGTCAAAAGATCTTCATCTTTCACTTTCATATTGCATGATATGTACTTGTATTTTCAAAGATTGATATGACGAAGGCATTTCATTCTGCCATCCAAACATCGTGTCATCCTTTGTATACCCCATTTGAGCTTTAGTCTTATTTTCTT
This sequence comes from Capsicum pubescens, assembly GCA_030864215.1. Classification (NCBI taxonomy): domain Eukaryota; kingdom Viridiplantae; phylum Streptophyta; class Magnoliopsida; order Solanales; family Solanaceae; genus Capsicum; species Capsicum pubescens. The sequence continues at coordinate 296,337,674 of CM061549.1, forward strand.
TCATACACCTCTTTTGGAATCAATATAGTCAGCAAAGCTCGAAAGAACAATGTCGAGCAAAACAATAGTCAGAAAAGTTCAAAAAAAAAAGAAGAGAGAAAAAATGTGTCAAAAAAAAAGAGAAAAAAGAGTGTGAAGAAAAATAGAGTCAGAAAAATCCCTAAAATAAAAAATAAAAAAAGAAATCAGAATCAAGCAAAATAAGCTGTCAGAACTACGCATGGCCTGATTCTCCTCTCTCAAGGGTGAGATACGTAGGCTGCCCTACTTAGGGCTCGATCCAACCAAATAAACAATTTAGAGTCACCTAGTCAAAAGAAACTGGGGCATGAGTTAATCCTCATTGTTTGAGTCGATTCCAAAAGTTGTAAGTCTTAACCCACTTTACGTGTCGTTTGGTCCTCATGCCATCCTTTCTTTCCAACCCTATCCAAAATCCAAGTTACAACCAAAGAAAGACCTTCAGATCAATCTTTGAGGATGTTAAGGCTAAGTATGCAAGGGATATGATGATGCATTTGGGAACTACTTGTCTTCCTCAGCATAAGAAATCAAGACAGAAATAGAATGAGAGAGTCTTATTGGTGAAAACCCTTACGGGCACCATAAGGTGATGGTAAGTTGAGAGAAATAAAAATAAGAGAGTCTTATTGGTGAAAATCCTCACGGGCACCATAAGGCGATAGTGAGCCGAGAGAAAATGAAAGAAGCTTGTTGGAGAAAACCCTTCAAGGCGCCACTAGCCGAATGGGGTATTAAATGCAATTGACCTAAGAAAGCAACTCAGTTTCAATGTCATTAACTCAACAACAATGGGTAGAAAGTTTGGATGAAAAGATCAAGCTGCTTAATCCAAAATGCATGGCATAATCATTAGTGTTGACTGTCATTTTTAGATGAATTTTTCGTTTCGTTGTTTTAAAAGGGGATATTCATTGTCTTTTCTTTCTTCTCTTTATTTTAATTTTATCTTTCTTAAGTCAGTTATCAAAACAAAAATTATCATTTTTTATTTTTTTTTGGTTGTTTCTTGTCTTTGAGTCTAGTCCGTGTCAAAACAAGTGAGAAAAGATTTCAAAACTGGCTACCAGCTTCTTTAATTGCACAAAGCAAGAAAAAAGCTAGCACGTGAAAGAGACATTATTGTGAACCCAAAAAGGGCATGCAGGAAGTTTTGTCAACAGAGAAGTCGGAGAACTCATGGAAATACCAAGGTTCAAAGGGTTTATTTGAGAAACACGACAAAGCAGAAATACTGTGTTTGTTTTAGAGTCACTCTTAATAAGCTGAGTTTGAGTCAATTATACAGCAAGTCAATGACATATGCTAATGGTTGGAAGCAAAGATAAATGTGACGGGGGAAGGAGAAATTGCCTCAAAAGCTAAAGCCACAAACTAGCCACCATATTTTTAAACTCACAAGTTTTCTTTGTATGTAATAGGAATACATGTTGCATTCAGATCAAGGATTTCAGAGCCTAAACATCAAAGGACATAATTTCTCACCTTAACAAATGCAAGAGGCAAGGTTGTTGCACAGGTTTGGTAATCAAAACCATGGTAAAACTAATAATTCAAGATCTCTAGGAGACGCACTTCCTTGTTTTGGTAATTCAAGCAGCTTTGGTAAGGAGACGCACTTCATTGTTTTGATAATTCCAACAAAATTGATAAGGAAACACACTTTCTTGATTGGGTAATTTGAATTTTTCTTCTTAGGTAATGAACTTCCTAACTTAAGTCTTGATTCCTAGAAGACGTACCTTTTAGTCGAGTCATTTCCCTTGATTCCTACAAGTCGTACCTTTTAGTCGAGTCATCCCCTTTGATTCCTATAAGACGTACCTTTTAGTCGAGACATCCCCTTTGATTCCTATAAGACATACCTTTTAGTCGAGTCATCCCCTTTGATTCCTATAAGACGTACCTTTTAGTCGAGCCATCCTTTGATTCCTATAAGACGTACCTTTTAGTCGAGTCATTTCCCTTGATTCCTATAAGACGTACCTTTTAGTCGAGTCATACCCTTTGATTCCTATAAGATGTAACTTTTAGTCGAGTCATCCCCTTTGATTCCTATAATACGTACCTTTTAGTCGAGTCATCCCCTTTGATTCCTATAAGACGTACCTTTTAATCGAGTCATTTCCCTTGATTCCTATAAGATGTACCTTTTAGTCGAGTCATCCCCTTTGATTCCTATAAGACGTACCTTTTAGTCGAGTCATCGCCTTTGACCCCTAGAAGACGTACCTTTTAGTCGAGTCATTCCCTTTGATTCCTATAAGACGTACCTTTTAGTCGAGTCATTCCCCTTTGATTCCTAGAAGACGTACCTTTTAGTTGAGTCATCCCCTTTGACCCCTATAAGACGTACCTTTTATTCGAGTCATCCCCTATGATTCCTATAAGACATACCTTTTAGTCGACTCATCCCCCTAGATTCCTATAAGACGTACCTTTTAGTCCAGTCATCCCCTCTGATTCCTATAAGACGTACCTTTTAGTCGAGTCATCCCCTTTGATTCCTATAAGACATACCTTTTAGTCAAGTCATCCCCTTTGATTCCTATAAGATGTACCTTTTAGTCGAGTCATCCCCCTGGATTCCTATAAGACGTACCTTTTAGTCGAGTCATCCCCTTTGATTCCTATAAGACGTACCTTTTAGTCGAGTCATCCCTCTGGATTCCTATAAGACGTACCTTTTAGTCGAGTCATCCCCCTTGATTCCTAAAAGACGTACCTTTTAGTCGAGTCATTCCAATTAACTCATAGAAATTGAATTTATTTATTTGGGATAATTTTCTTTTCAGTTTTGATGTGATTTCAGGAGCATGCCCGAAGCACAGGGCTAAAAAATGGAAAACCAAGCAACTAGGTGAAGAAATTGAAAGTTAAACAAATTGAAAAATAGCAAGTCAGGAGCCCGCCTGCAGAACAGGGTGAAGAAATTGAAAGCATAGCAACAAGTTGATGAAATAGTAAGTCAGGAGACCGCCTGCAGAACAGGGTGAAGAAATTAAAAGCATAGCAACAAGTTGATAAAAATAGCAAGTCAGGAGCCCGCCTGCAGAACAGGGTGCAGAAATTGAAAGCATGACAACAAGTTGATGCAATAGCAAGTCAGGAACCCGCCTGGAGAACAAGGTGAAGAAATTGAAAGGCAAGCAACAAGTTAAAGAAATAGCAAGTCAGGAGCCCGCCTGAAGAATAGGGTGATGAAAGTCGAGTCAAGAACCAATAAAAGCTGTATAGATAGGAATTTTGTAATTTCATTTATGTTTTAACTTTTAATTTTCATTTTTTTTATGTAATGACGGAGCCGCGGACCGGAACCTCGATGGAACCTCACTCGACTCTCCAACTCGGTATAGTCCATCTCCCCCTAAAAGTTGAGATACTTGTCACTAGATCCTCTCATAATGTGAGTAGGTGGGATGTCTTAAGTCAATACCCGGTTGTCCTTCTTCCTTCTGTTTCTTTCCTTGAATAATGGTCGGGTCAAAATTTGGTCTCGCTGTCTACTTCTTTGTCTGAAAACACTTTGTGTTTACATTCAAAGGGGGAATGATGTAGACTCCTAATTTTGTACCTCCCGAAGTCTAATTTTATTCATTTTTAGTTCACCTTACCATGTGTCCAACCCCATGTAATTATATCCCACAAAAATACAAAAATAAACAAAAAAAAAATACCTCTAACTAATTTATCTTATCCTAACAACCTACCCAATCAAAAGCTTCCACCTACCCTAACTACCCATGTGATTCCCCCCTCTTTTTTCTTGTCCACAAAGAAAGAATATATGGGGGACCCACCAAAATTCCCACATCATAACAAATCCATGCCCATTATAAAAGAAAAATTCTAAGAGGAAAGAGGTTCATTCTTTGATCATCATCTTCTCCACAATAACAAGAATCACCAAATAATCTTCCTCACAAGAACAAGAACAATAACGAAAAAAAAAAGTAACCGGTGAACAGTGACCGGTGAACAGTACCGGTGAACAGTGACGGCGTGCAAAGTGACGGTGAACGGGTCATTATTTGTCGAGTTGGATTGTTGGTGTTAAGGTTCGGCTTGAGGTTTCCGGGTTCGGACTCTCTTTATTAGAATAACATTGAGTTTGAAAGCTTAAAATTTAAGGTCCAATTCTTTCTTCTCTTTTATTTAATTCTTATGTGATTGTGATTTTGATTGCGTGTGATTCGATACTGTGGTTTGTTTGTTGATGTGAACTGTTGGTGACATTTGGGTGTGTGATGTGCTAAGCATGATTGATGAATTTTCGTTATTCTCGATTGGTGGATTGTGTATTGAAATGGGTTAATCACGTGGTTAAAAATGAATTAAGGTGGGGATTAAAAATGGAGGAAAATGAATATTGATTAATTTTGATATATTGATAATGGTAAACATGATAGAATTGTGATACGTTGAACTTGGAAGGCAAACGTAGACTTGGCAGGCAAATTTAGGAATAACAAGTTGTTGGAGTGTTTGAATATGTGCATGAATGGTACTTTCTACTTTATTGCACGAAAATTTTAAATTGTACTCATTTAGCCGGGGAATGCCCTGAAGGATTTGTATTAATTTATTCGGGGAATGCCCCAAAGTAGCATGTACGCAAAGGAGGCTCGTGATCAAGGACCGGAACGTCGGGTGGAGTTTAGTTTAGAATAGAATATGTTTTATATTTTAGCACCTCTTTTATTTTGGATTGTATAATTTGGACTGAACATTATTTTGGTTTGTTTTGAATTTTGTGTAATTTGTTTGTTTGCTTGTTTTGTGTGTTTATGTGGATTGTACATTTGTAATGTCAAATTAGCCGATATGCTCCACCAAGCGACCGTGGTTGAACCACGGGATGGAGGGGTGCCTAACACCTTCCCCTCGGTCAACAGAATTCCTTAGCCGGAATCTCTGTTCGCGGATCAGTTTTTAGAGTCAAACCGTTTCGAAAAGGATTTTCCAAAGTTTACTTGGCACACCGGATTATGCCAAGTGGCGACTCTGAATAAGAAAAAATAATGTAAATAATCCTTTTTTTTTTAAACAAATTTTTCATTTTTGTCACCTTAATAATAAAACCCTTTCGAACTTAAAATACATATCTTTTTTTGGAGTCGAAAAAGGGGTGTGACAATATATATATATATATATATATATATATATATATGTTATACATTACCGCATACAAGGTATATTTTACTACTATCATTATCATTTCTATTACTATGATACTATCACTTACATTATTATTATCATTGTTATTATTAGATTATTTTGACTTTATTATACCTATGTATGTTACTATGACATTTATCTTTAACTTAGTTCAACTTAAATCTATTTGAATTGCACAAGCGAAAAGAATTTTATACCTTTTCATACATTTCTATATCCTCATTCATTTATATTTACTTAAAATAAATTCTTTCACACTTCAAAAGTATACTTTATTTACCCTGTAATGAATTTTATTCACATATTTAACTTTGCAAAGTCATAAGATCTTATACTCGCTATTCTACTTATTATAACAACAAAAGTTACTACTCTCTCTCATAATTTTTCAAAATATTCGTTTATTTATAACTATATTATTTCTTTGTATGTGGTAGTGTTACATCTTTATGTGCCTTGACTACTTTTTAAAAAAAAAAAATTATTTATTTATTTATTTATTTTTAAAAAAATGATGACGGTTTTCTTATCAATTTTAACAAATAACTAAGGCAAAATATTCTCAAAATATTTCTAAAGCTAAGTTTAAGGACTATTTCGGATAGGCTCTGAGGGGTGCTTAATACCTTCCCCTCGAGTAACCAAAACCCTTACTTAGAATCTCACTGGTTTTCACAGACTAAAATAGAGTTTCTACTACAAAAAAATGATTTTCCTGATTTTTCCCAAAGTTAGGTGGCGACTCAAAAATAAAACAAATAATTTTTTTTCAAAAACCAGTAAACGTCGCTACGACCACCATACGTTGCGGACTGTTTCGTCCAGTCCAAAATGGGGCACGACACCCAGTTCACCTCTCACTTCTGGAAAGCGTTCCAAAAGGGTCTTGGCACCCAAGTTCATCTTAGTACAACATTTCATCCTCAGACAAATAGTCAAGCAAAAAGGACCATTCAGACTCTAGAAGATATGCTAAGGGCGTGTGCAATTGATTTCAAGAGTAGTTGGGATGACCACTTGCCTTTGATTGAGTTTGCATACAATAATAGCTATCATTCCAGTATTAAGATGGCTCCATTCGAATCTCTCTACGGTAGGAGGTGCATATCTCCAATCGATTGGTTCAAAGTTAGTGAGGCCTCAGTCCTAGGGCCTGACTTAGTATTCGATGCCTTAGAGAAAGTCCAGTTGATCAGAGAAAGACTCCGGGATGCTCAGAGCCGACAGAAGTCTTATGCAGATTTGCGTAGGAAGGATCTCTAGTTCGAGATTGGTGACTATGTATACCTCAATATCTCTCCCATGAAGGGATTGAAGAGATTCGGTAAGAAGGGAAAGCTCAGTCTCCGATATGTCGGTACCTTCAAGATTCTCACTCGTTTTGGCAAGGTATCTTATGAGCTCGAGTTGCCTTCAGATCTAGCCTCAGTTCATCCAGTCTTCCATGTTTCTTTGCTTAAGAAGTTCATAGGTAACCCATCATTCGTAGTCCCTATTCAAATTATTGATGTTCAGAACAGCCTCTCCTATGAGGAAATTCCAATCAAGTAGACTGAGGAATGAAAAAGTTCCTCTAGTCAAGGTTCTTTGGCGAAATTAGTTTGTTGAGGGAGCTACTTGGGAAGCAGAGGTAGACATGCGATCCAAGTATCCCCACCTCTTCTCTGCCAGTCCAGATCAAGCTCAAGGTAATAGTTCTCCTTAAGCTTATGCAGCTTCACGTTCAGTATTCAGTACAAACTTGGTATTCAGTTTCATGCTCATGTTCCCATTATAAACTTGGTACCAACTACCTTTGCATATTCAGTCGTGCATATATGTATCAGCTCAGTTATATAATCATGCATCATATATGCATTCTCATTGCAAGAACTTCAGTTATCAGAATCCTCCATCATGCATTCATAAAGAAGTTACACATGCATCAGATATGCATGTCCAGTATGATATATTTAGTTTATTAGTCATGTCAGTCATGAGATCATGTTTCAGTCATTCATGTTCAGTTCATGTTTAGCTTATTGTCTCCCCTCTCAGTCAGTCTCATTCGAAGACGAATGGTCCCAAGAGGGAGATATTGTAAGACCCCGCAAAACTTTGCGTTTAAATACAGCTCGTTTAGCTCCTTGAAGCTCAATAAAGGGCCCAACACTTAGAAAATTTCAGCTTAGTGTTCAACACTTAGTCTCATTTTAGACCTCTGAATTTCGGGGATTTATTAGACACCCTTCCCGACCTCCGATTTTTTATTTTCAAATTGCGTTGCGATGGGGAAAGGTCGTAGTACATCTCGGGTGAGTTTTGAAATTCTTAAGATAGAGTAAGGGCATATTTGGGTGCCTAAACCACTAGCAAAAGGCGATAGGCCCACGTCACCCAGGCTAGAGCACCGCTCTAGGTAGGGCGTCGCCCTTGGTTGAGAACCGCTATTGCAAGGCGTCGCCCAGGGTAGTCCCCCGGGCTAGGCAAGGCGCCGCCCTGTGGATCACCCTAGGACAAAAATTTGCATTCCACCTCCGTGTTTTAAAGGGTATTTTGGTCCTTTTCCACCCATATATAAGCTTCCAAACACGGGATTCATCCCCAATTGAAGCAAAATATACTCATTTTCATCAATTTCTCTCAAAAACAAGAATAAGGGTTTCAATTTGAAGACCCAAGTCCAAGAGATTACACCTTAGATCGTTAAGGTACTTTCATTAAGGTATGGATTGTGTTGATTCATGGACTCCTTTCATCTATGAAGCTCAAGAACCCTATTTTAAACTATATATCATGATATTCATGTTGTGAATTGATTGTTGATCATGCTTATGTGTTGAATGATTCCAAGATGGAATCTTTATGTGTTTCTATGAAACTAGGATGGCATGTTAGTAGAGATATATGAATTTTGGGTGGTTTGAATTGTCAAATTGATGAATACACCTATGCCATAAAGTGTGCATGCAAGGTATTTGATAAAATGCCTAGGAGACTAGAATTCATGTTTTTATGACCCAATAGTACCTAAATAACAAGTCTATGCTATCCCTTATGATCCCACATGAATTCCGTGCTATTGTTACCTGTTGTTGTTGTGATATGGAATGTTCATGACATTTGAGTTATGCAAGTAGTTACATGTTATATGCATCCCCTTTCATGTATAAGATGTTGAGAACAATGTATAGTATAAAATCCCCTACTTATGGCATCATGAATTGTGAACTTTGTTCCTATGATCAAGAAGTGTCATGTGGTGTCAGTTTTCTTCCATCGAGTCCTGGGGATACTCGTACCTGAAAAATATAGTTGTGTGCCTAGAGCCCGTGTCATGTTTTCACGATATCTTCAGTCAAGCCAGGTTCAACAGAACTCAGTCTGTCAAGTGACTTAGGAAATCTCATGATCTCGATCAGTTATAAGACATCAGTAGTATTTCATCAGTTAACGGAAATTCAGTAAACTCAGTCCATGTGTGGTTTAGAAATTGTGTTTAGAGTCTTTTCAGATGGGATTAAAAATTAGCACTGAGCGAAACCAAGGATGGGAACTCACCTGCCAGTTTAGGGTGTGATTCTTAGAAGCAATCCTTGTGTTCCAGAACTACATAGCCAGCATAGGTTGAGACATCTAACCTATCAGTTTAGGGTCGATGAGGTGGCTTAACCTGTCAGTTTAGGGTTCCCACCGTTCTCATTTTAAGTACCTGCCAGTATAGGGTCTTCACAGCTTATCCTTACCAGTGACGCGGTATTGACTCCCTTTTAATTGGGGTTACAGATTGGACCCCAACTTAGCTACAATAGTGTATTTGGGGCATGCCGGTTAGATGACTACTTCCCACAGTTTTAGTATCAGTATCGGTAAAAGAACTCAGATAGTTCTTCAGAATATCAGGACTGTCAGATATAGTCAACTCAGTTACAATACAAAACTCAGATAGTTCTATCAGGTTTATGAATGTCAGACACAGTCACCCATGTTATCAGTTATATCAGTCACGTTAGTTATCAGTAAACACATGTTATCAGAACTCATACTCAGCTAGCATGTTATCACGACTTCAGTTACAGTTACTATGTATTCATGCATGTATTCTCACGTTCATATTAGACAGTCAGTTAGTAATAATCATGCATATGAACTCCATGAATTTAGACCACCTCACATGCATGCTCAGTACATTCAATCGTACTGACGCATTTGCGCTATTGTGTTTTCTTTTTATTTTACACCATAGGTTCAAAGACGTGAGTTCCAGATCAGCAGTAGCATTTCAGTATTCAGCAGTGAGTCTTCATTCTTCAAGGACACAATTAGTACTTATTATTTCAGTTCAGTTCTGCTAGACGGAGTTAGTTGGGGACATGTCCCATCAACTCTTTCTTCAGATTATTCAGTTATAAAGGCTTTCTAGACTATCATGTTTTAGACTTCAGTATTTTTAGTTTTGTTTTGGGTATCATATTACCCCACACAGATGTGTTATTATTCAGATTATGTTCAGTATTGAACCTTATAGCCTTTCAGTACATGTTTCTGCATTTTTATGTTATATTATGTAGTGTACAGGTACAGATATCATTCATGGGTTAGCTTGTGGTCCTTCGGGCTCATGAGTACCGTGTAGCATTTTGGGCACCAGGCTCGGGGCGTTACAGCTATCTAGAAAAGGAGTTTAGAAGACATTGTCAATACCCAACCCATTCTCATGATGTAGACAATATTTAGTAAATAAGGATAAGACTTAAGGTGAAAAGTCTTTTAATGATTATCTAAATTTGGCAGATTTGACCAAATAGTTTAATCTATAGGATTGAACGCGTAGAAATCACCTATATGAGGGCGAAGTGAAAGCCGTTTCAAAGAGAATGTTAGTAAAGGCCTATTCTCTAAGCGCTCATGAAACCAGGACATGTTCATGGCTAAAAAGAATAAAACCATGAGACCATAAACAGTAAAAGGTTGGTAGGTGTACATTTAAAGCTTGACGGTTCAAAGATATCAAATCTACCGATTGACCGAGTGCATCCGATGGATGTTCACTATGAAAAGTTCAAAGGGAAACCTACTTATCCAGATGCAATTAGCCTTTGCTAAATGATCACATACTTGTCCATAAATTTCTACAAAAGATAGTCATTCTCCATTCATGTGGGGTATTTTTTAGTTCAATGTGTGTGTGTGTGAATGGAAAATGGAGGAAAAAATGGTGGAGGGAAAGAGATATACCAATTTAGAAAGTGTAATCTAAAAATGGAAAGTTCACTAATTCTCCCACATTGGTGGGAGAAGGGAACTCTGGACTATTTTTAATGAGAAACACTAACTCTGTATGAATAGTAAGGCAAGAACAAGGTGGTGCCTCGCGCCGTCGTCGTCGTCGCTTGCTCGGCTCGGCTTCAGATTTGAATTTGAATTTGGATTTATCAAATGATCGATTGATGAGATCTAATTTTTTAGACAAATTTTATTTGAAACTTGTTTACAAGTGAAATTTTTTTGATCCAAAATCTGATATAATTATTTTTTCTCCAAGTGTGTACGCAATTTTGACGCCATGCAAACGTACACACAACGCATCACGAAGGGATGCGACCCTTCAAGGAAAAAGGTACACTGTTTCATGCTGCATGGTGACCTGCAGGCGCAGACGCAGATACGCGACCTGTGGGCGCAAATATAGCGCAAAAGCTACTGGAATTTGCCAAACGTCACCTGCGGCCGCAGATCAGGTGCAGGTCCAGCACAGACCGGGCGCAGAGACATGACTGCTACTTAAAAGGTGCCTTTCTGTTGAACCAATGCATCCTTTCTAAAAGGACACATTAAAGGCAATAAATACCTGATATATTCCTCAGGTATTGGCATGATTTTTTACAGCAAAAACACTCTTCTTCTATACAAAAACTCTGTGTGATCATTAAGTTGTTGAGTGAGTTCGTTAAATCCAACAATTTGAGGTACCGCTATTGTTTGAATTGAAGACCATTTTATCCTGGGAGAAAAATTCCATAACCTCGGGTACAGTGAAGAGAATTATTCCTTAAGGACACTCCTTGAAGTCGGGGGACTTGGCAATAAAAATTCTGTTTCATCTCATTTCTGAAAGTTAACATACTTCTTGGATAGATTATTCATAATCTTGTGTTGAAGGTGTTAAGGAACTTCATAAGTGTTCTTGTCTTAGACTTGAACTTGTGTTGAATTTATTGTTGCATGTATATACAAATTCTTGTACTCGAAAACGTTGTAAATAACAAGTATAACTTCAAAAGAAGATAACATCAAATTCTACATATTTTTTTGCTTCTATATATAACAAGATATTTTTATAGATAACACATAGTGTAACGTAACATGAAATCAATTCCAAGAAAAAAAAGGAAAAAAATTGGCCGTTATAGAAAATATTGCTATACAGGATAACTTTTATAAGGAGATCTGATTGTACAATCACTACAAAGAAGTTCTGAGAATCACGAAGGAAGATTCAAGCTCGTATCGAGTTGGGACGACAATTGAACTCTGTGAGATTGAATCTCCAATTGTTCCTCATTAGCTCATTGGTAAAGAGGTCGAGTATAAATCGACTGGTAGTAGATTCGAATCCTAATTAGAGAGGTTTTATTAACTTTGAATATAGATGCTTATGAGTAGCACATTCTAATAGTCCAGTTTGATTAACTTTGAATAAACAACTCCAAAATTCCATGCTTTTGCAGCCACACTCCATCCAAACATTTGAATCTTTAATTTCAATATAAATTCCCCATAAATAATCATCAATTAATAAATCAATCTAGCTTAACAACAATTTTCAATTTTTTTTTACTCAATAAATCTAACTTTCATTGAAGGAGATTCATCACTTATCATATCTTCATTTAAATAAATATTTGGCGAAGGGGTTCACCACCCACTATTACATGATCACTATTCATAAATAGGAGTATATGTTTACTGTAATTTTTTTATATGACCATACTTGTTCTTCAAGAACTTTTTGGATTTATTGGATTTTGGTGTGGAATGTTTAAAGATATTTCTTAATTTGTACCTCAAAAGCGTGATTGTTAAGCTTGGATTTTTTTGGATCCTTCAGAGGTTGTATCATGCAGCCAAGCAAAAAGAACAAGAATTTAAAGCAAGTTTTACTTAAAGAACAGTAGAACAACAACAACAACATATATACCCATTGTAATCCCATAAGCAGAGTCTAGGGAAGATAGTGTGTACGCAGCCTTGCCCCTATCTCGAAAGGGTAGAGAGAATGTTTTGAATAGACCCTCGGCTCAAGTAAATCCACGTAGCAAAGTAGACAGACTATCTGCTTCAACCCATCTCAAAGCAATTAGAATATCCAAGTGAAAAAAGTTAGGAAAAAATGACAAAAAGGCCAACAAATGGTAAACCAACTGCCCAAATACAAGGAGTCGAGAACCAGAAGCTGAGTCTTCGCAAAACTTGTGACATTGAAGCTCGTTACAAATCCATAGGCTCATTAAAACATAATTTTTTTGGGTAATCGTAGTGTCTGAGTCAGCTTACACATACCTCGACTAACTTCACAAAGCATGTGCACCGCCCACCAACACATAACGCTATCCATCAAGACATGGGCAGATGAAGAGAAATAGCCTAATGTTTTTACATCTAGAGTAATTCAAACAAAAACATTAACATCTAATACAGAAGGCTGATAATTTTTGACTATTGAAATTGAGAAATAAGTAGAGAACCAAAAAAGGTAAATGATAAGTCACATCATAGAAGATAAAAAAAAACTTAAAATGAGAAACAAAAAAAACTGCTCGTGTTTAGTCATCAGTACATGAAACAAAGGTTCATGTATATTCTCTACCATTTGCATCTTGATCAATAAAGAGGCTAAAACATATATTCAAGAACCAAATTTCAATAACAGTAAAAACAACCTTGTAACATTTGGCGTAAACATATACAAGCTTCAACAGCCAAAACTAATCAATCTATCATACATAACAATCATTTGAAACAAAAACAACCATGAGACTTCTTTTGTGTGTCGATGGCTTCCAACATGAGTACGACCTCCTGCATCTCTGGCCTCTTTTTGGGTCATCGTCCCAACATTGCTTCATTATATTGGCCAGAGCACTCGGGCAAGTGTTTGGTATTTCAGGCCTTCGACTCTTGTACATAGCTAAACAGGCATGAGGACTTTGTCCACTATACGGAATTGAACAAGAATATATCTCCCACAAACAAATTCCTAAATCACATTTATGATCATATGGTAGACCAATAAGCACCTCCGGAGCCATGTAACCTATGGTGCCAGTTTCGACACTCATGTTAGTGGGACATGAAGCCTCAACTCGAGAAACTCCAAAGTCTATTATTTTCACCCTTCCTTCCTTGTCGAGAACTAGATTTGTAGTCTTTACATCTCTGTGAACAACTTTCTTGGAATGAAGGTAACTCAACCCTCTTGCGACATCCAATGCTAGTTTAGTAACGGCCTTCAGTGATAACCTTTTCCCGAGAATACTGTTTTTCAAGAGATGTGATCTTAGCGTGCCTCCAGAGACATATTCAACCAGTATGCAGTATCCAGCTCGATGTTTTTCCCAAGAGTGATTTCTCGCGACAAAATTCCACTTCCATCGTCTACCGCTCGTAGATACTTCGGGCAATTTCTTCGAAGCTACGATTAACTTTGCGAAGTTTGGGTGATCAAGCTTTTGCCATATAGAGACTTCTTGAGCAAAAGCCTTTGTTAGTGTTGCCCTTCCCTTCTCATCGCTCAGATCAAGTATTTTAACCGCAACTTGTTTTCCGTCATAGACACCCTTGTAAACTGATCCGTACGCCCCTTCAGCAATAAAGTTGCTGATTTTAAGCTTCTTGAGATCCAACTCTCATTCTTCGACGACCTTTGTGACTTCAACCTTTGAGCACTCTTCAAATTCTTTTTTATTATTTTGGCCAAAAATTCGAGCTAAATGCTCATCAAGTTGCTCGTCCATTCGTCTCAAATCAATCTCTATTTTAATTTGATTTTTCGCCATAACAACACAATTGATTGATCCAAAACCTAGACCTCACTCACTCACACGTAGCAGTAATATATATATATAATCCTTTTTTGAAATAGGTGAGTGAATAACCAATTCAATATACTTTTCTATATTTATAGGTGTACATAGAAAGCAAAACCTAAAGTGGAAAGGATTGAGAAAAGGGAAAGAGGCGTACACTGTTTCCCTTTTTTTTCAATTGTTGGATTAACATTTCAAAGTAGGATTAGGAAACCAAATTCATTTACGATTGTTTCTCCTAATTCATATTAGAGTAGATTTTGTAGTCCTAATTTAATTTAGTAACTTATTTAATTCCATCATGCACAATCCGTTGTCACATACTAGAAGTAACAAGTTTTATACAGACTAACTAGAAGGGAAAGTAAGATGCACGAACAAAAAAATCGTTAATTCTCAAGAAATGTCGTCTAGTCGGAATTTAACTCGTCGATAAGGAATTTCTAACTGATTAAGACACATCCCCCAAAAATTAATTGCTAATTTTTGATATAAAATTTCGACGAAAATTTGGTGGATTATCCGTTCAGTAAATTTTACCGACGAATTAAATTTCAATGAAATATATTGAAAATTAATTCTTTTTTTTTTGGTAATGGTGGAACATAAATTAAACGAAGGCAGTATAAATTAGAAATTTGTATCCATAGGATGACGATTGATTATTGGACTTGGAAGAGGAAAAGGAAAATAAGTAAGCTCAATCGATATTCTTGAATTTGTTTGTTAATCATTGTCCTTCATTTTGAACATATTGATTTGAGGTAAGTACAGAAGCGGTAGAGTCAGAAATCTACAAAAATTAGATTCCAAAGACGTATGAAGTGATATATTACTTGAAATTTAAACTTATAGTCTAAAATAATTCATTTTGGAATCAGTTATTTCAGAATTAAGACCGTTGGATCTTAAGTTGAAATCATGAGTTTAAAATTTGCTAAATTTTAAATAATTATGAAAATTAATTATATACATGGTCTTGAACAATCGTTAATATGAACTACTACTATATAGCTTTTGAGGTTTGAGGCTGAGCTAGACAAGATTTATTTCTCATCAAGGTATTAGAACCAAATTAATCCATCCTAATTCTTTATTGTATGCGTTCCAAATGTCTAGTCCTAAACATGCTACGCCATTGTGAAATGGAGTTGTTAGCAATTGAGTCTATTTGAAATAGAACAAGAGTACCATATGCAGTTCGATATATCCTAGACACTATCCCAATATGAAATAAAATTGACAATGAGATCGTCGAGTGAGAAAGAGTTTAGATCGCCAGCTAAACACAAAAACTTCATTCTCAACTTTTTGAGACAAGATATCATTTTTTTTATAACTGTGGTGTCTGGACCAGCTTGCGCGCACCTCGATTAATTTCACGGGATATCTGCCACCTCCTTCCAGTAACAGGTACCAGGTAACTCTGTCCACCAAGGCTAAAACTTATTGAGACGAGACATTTCTCTCTTAACTTCTTTGAATGAATGAATGAATGAATGAATGAATGAATATCATACAGTATAATCAAGGAAAATCCTCAATTGTAGAGGATGATAGAACATGATACATGAGAATGTCTGTTGGCTAATTGATCCTCTTGAATGACAATGATGTCCAGACCAGTTTTTGTGTACCTCGACTATTTCATCGGGTACATGTTTATCTCCCACCAGCATAGGCATAGAATAACTCTTTCTACCAAGCTCTACATAAGTTTAAAAGAACTACCAAATGCCTAGAATCAAAATCTGGACTTAGTATATGATAATCAAGAACTCTGAGGCAGAATACGCATAGAATCACATTGCTTCTCATAGAACATCCGTAGAATATGGGGGCGGGATATGAAAATAAGACAAGTAGAGGTTTCAATTAGGTTATTTGTCCTGGTTAGAATGAAGTTTCACTTGATTCGTGGGTCTTTCGGAACCTCTACCTTCACTGGGTATGTTGTTGTTGGCCTAGCTAAGATGAATACCATTGATAGAATCAAGTAGGGTCAGTTAAAGCATTCAATTTCTTTATCAGGAAATATAAACAAAGACGATACAATATCTTGTATTCTTACCTTGAGCTCTCACTACAGACGCGCATTTCGCCAACACAATTTACAGAAAAAAAAAAGACGACGTGATGCACGTCCCTCCAACTCCGAGATGTCAATTCCCAAAACTAGACTCTCCCCTACTTGAAAGTTCAACCAGACAAGTTTGATGTATCCTCATAATAAGGAAAAAGATACAACAACTCTGAATGAAGAGATAAGAGGGCCCTATCCTTGGACCACCAATCTTACCTTGTTCCTTGTAACTGTTCCATGCTCATCAACTTTATTTCTATACATCCACTTAGTCCCAATTATTGTCCTGTCTTTTGGGAGAGGAACTAAGTGTCATACTTTGCTTCTCTCAAACTATTTCTCTTCCTGCATGGCTATAATCAATAAGCATCAAGCAATGCTACAGTAACTTTCTTTGTCTCAATTTCTGATAGGAATGCTTTAAAAGCACACATGCTTCTCAATCCAGACCTTGTGGTGATCCCAGAAGTGAGATCAGTGAGAACATTCTCAATAGGATGTGATCATTAATACTTGTAACCTTTTGGAACCAAATCTAGTGAGCTACTAGGATCACTGCAGTTGTTCTGAGCTGGGGTAGTTGGTGGCTCAGTTCCCTCTGTCACTGTGCCTTCAAAATCAGTTCCCCCTCTCAAGGTGCCTCCATGTTTGGTAACTCCATTTGATGAACCAGGTTGTGTAACCTGTTCCCCAGAGTCACTTTCTTCCTGCAGGTAAGTCTTAGCACAAGATTCATCAAAAACTACATGCATACTTTCTTCAACACAATTTGTTCTGTTGTTTAGAACCCTATAAGCCTTACTATAATGTGACTAACCTAAGAATATTCCCTCATCACTTTTAACATCAAATTTTCCCAATTTATCATTTCCATTATTATGAATGAAACATTTACAACCAAAAGTTCTAACATGAGAAATGTTTGGCTTTCTTCCTTTAAGTAATTCATAGGGAGTCTTCTGTAGAATAGGTCTGATCATGCATCTATTTATGATATATGTTGCGGTACTAATTGCTTTAAGCCAAAGATTTTTAGCAAGATTTCCTGCAAGCATCATTGTTCTAGCCATATCTTCCAAGGTTCTATTCTTCCTTTCTACCACTCCATTTTGTTGTGGTGTTCTGGGAGAAGAGAAGTTATGATCTATAATATTTGTGGAACAAAATTCTAAAAAATTTACATTTTCAAAATTTGTACCGTGGTCAGATCTTATGAAAACGAGAAGTGCCCAGTATCTTTTCAATCTTTTTGATGAATATGTTAAAGACATCAAAGGCATCTTCTTTAGAAGATAGAAACAATGTTCAGGTAAATCTGGAATAATCATCAACAATCATAAAAAATACCTTTTTCCACTTTTGCTTTGAAGTCTCATTGGTCCACACAAATCCATATGGACCAGGTCGAGGAACTTGGTAGTGCTGACATGGTTCTTTGACTTAAAAGAGGATTTTACCTGCTTCCCCCTTATATAGTCACTACATACCTTTTCTTCCTTAAACTTGGTCTTGGGTAAACCCAATACCATATCTTTGGAAGAAAGTGTGTGTAATACCCCGTACCTTTTCCTAGCTTGAAATCATCTCAAAAATGCTAGAAACTTACTTGGAAATATGAATTAATTTTTTACATGTGGTATTTTCAAGATTTTTACTTTTAGTCACGTGGGAAATCGAATAAACTTTCCATCAATACCAATTTCATCAAAATTTGGTATCGGACGAGGAAGTTATGACCATTTTACAGAAGCTAGTCAGAACCGCCCAGATGCGACGGTGAAGGCCGACGGACCATTGGACTAGCGACGGACCGTCGCACCCCACCATAGCATTGAGGAAGTGAGTCCACTCTCTGGCTGAGTATGACAGAGAGGTCCGATGGACCATCGACCTAGCGACGAACCGTCGCACCAAGGCAGTAAGCTCCAGTTCTGGTCCCAATACGACGGTCAGTCCGACGGATCGTTGACCCAGCGACGGACCGTCGACCCAGCGACGGACCGTCTCACCCCACCATCGCATGTCCTATTTAGTTATTTTTAAGTCACTTTTAACAAGGGCTTTTTGGTCTTTTACCACCCGTTTATATACCCAACTATATCTGACCTCAGCTTATTTGTTCATTATTATTCCACAATAACAAAATTAGGGTTTTATCTCTAAGATTAATCCCCAAGAATAAAATCCAAATCTTCTTCAAGAACTAAGATATTCCAATCCTTCAAGTTTAAGTTCAAGAAACTCATTACCAGGTATGCATAGTGTTAATTCATGAACTCCTTTCATCTATGAAGCCCAAGAATCTCCTTTCTAAGTTCAAGTTTATGAATTTTCTTTATGAATTTCATGTTGGGTTGCTCTTGTTCATGTTGATAATGAGTAATTGAATTCTATTCTATGTTAGATGATAAGTTTTATATCAAATTGATTAATATAGATGTAGATTTATGTGAACCTATGATCAAACCTTTGAATGATGAAATTAGAACTGAATCATGATATTTAAATTATTGTATAATGTTGCCTACACATACTATGCTTACCATGTGTTTGATTAAATGCCTATGAAGGAAAAGTGCCCAACTAGTATGATATTATGAAATCCCCAGGTATGTACAAGTTTATGCATATCACATGTTTGATGAAATGCTTCAATAAATGAATTTTGGATTATGATGTTAGTCATGTGTTCAAGTAAGTCATGCTTTGTCAGTTTCCTTCTATTGAGTCCTGGGGGTACTTGTACCCGAAATATTAGTTGTGTGCCTAGAGTCATGTCATGTTTTCACGATACTCTCAGTCAAGCCATGATCCTTAGGCTTCAGACAATATTATGACTCAGGAAATCTCAATAATCTCATGAACTCAGTCATTTGTTAGATATCAGTAGTATTCTATCAGTCAACAGGATTCAGTAACTCAGTCCATGTTTAGTTCAGTAAATCATGTTCAGTGTCTATTCATATGGAAGTAGAAATTAGCACCGAGTGAACCTAAGGATGAAAACTCACCTGCTAGTAGAGGGTGTGATTCTTAGAAGCAATCCTTGCCTTTCAGAACTACGTAGCCAGCGTAGGTTGAGACATCATACCTGCTAGTTGAGGGTAGATGGGGTGGCTTAACCTGCTAGTTGATGGTTCCCACCATTCTTATTAGAGTAACCTGCTAGTTGAGGGTCATTCATATGTTGTCCTTAACGGTGGAACGATATTGACACCCTTCCAATCAGGGCACGGATTGGACCCCGCTCAGCTATTATAGCGTGTTTAGGGCGTGTCGGTTAGATGACTACCTCCCATAATTTTAGTATCAGCATCAGTCAAGAACTCAACTAGTTCATCAGATTTCAGGACTGTCAGATACAGTCAACTCAGATACAGTATGAAACTCAGCTAGTTCCATCAGATTCAGGCCTATCAGATACAGTCACTCATGTTATCAGTTATATCAGTTATCAGTATGTCATGTTATTAGTACTCAGATTCAGTAATCATGTTATCACGGTATCAGTGTCAATTATTAGGTCTCATGCATGTATTCTCACGCTCATGTTAGTCAATCTGTTATTATTATTGCTCATGCATATGAACCCCATGCATTCATCTTACCTCACATGCATACCAGTACATTCAATCGTACTGATGCATTTGCGCTATGGTGTTTTATACCATAGGTTTAGAGACACGAGCTCCAGAGTATCAGTAGCATTCCAGTCTCAGCAGTCAAAGTAAGAAGTGAGTCCTCATCTTCTGAGGATATGATCATTACTTCATTATGCCATTAGTTAATTTATTAGTTGGAGTTAGTCAGGGACATGTCCCATTAATGACTTATTCAGACAGTTATATTTTAGAGGCTTTCTAGACTACGGTATGTTCAGATAGTTTATTTCAGTTTTTTTTTGGGTATTTCATACCCCACCCAGATGTTATATTTGTATCGGATATTATGTCGCAGTTTTGAACCTTATGGCCTTTCAGTTCATGTTTTCATATTTTATGGTATATTATACAGTATATAGGTACATATATCAGTCATGGGTTAGCTTGTGTCCTTCGGGGTCATGAGCACCGTGTAGCATTCTGGGTACCAAATTCGGGGTGTTACAGTGTGTTTAGCTATTTTAGACTTGCATGTCCAAGTCTCCTGATCCAGAGGAGGGGATCATTTTCTATTGCACTCAGGCAGGTCAACTCTGTTCCTGGCATTGCCATTATGTCAACTTTGTACATATTTCTGTATCTCCTTACAGTGAGCACAATCTCTTTGGTGTCCATTCTCTTGACTTTGACTCATGCTGAAGTAAAAACAACTTTAGTATCTTTATCACATAGTTGTGATATGTTGAGCAGGTTGTGCTTCAATCCTTCCACAAGATAGATATCTTCAAATGCACTTGATTCAGATGTGCCAATTTTTTCAACTCCAGTAATGATACCCTTTTTTCCATCACCAAAAAAAACTCCTCCTCCATTCATTTTGGAGAGAGAAAGGAACTTTTTCTTATTACCAATCATGTGTCTTGAGCAAGCACTATCCAGGTACCAATGTTTTTTGCTTTTTGCTTTCTTTCACCTTCTCCTGCAAGAAATCAATGGTTAGACTTAGGAACCCAGACAAGCTTGGGTCCTGTTTTATGAGTAGACAAGCTTGGGTCCTGTTTTATGAGTAAATGAATGAATTAAATTTCTTCTAGTCCATGCAGGCAACATGTAATGTGACCTGTTTCGCTGACAAAAATCAATTCTTTTCTTCTTGGTCTGAGAAAATTTATTAGCCAGGTTTTGAATGCTAGATCTGCTTTTGGCAACCATAGGACATTCAGTAGTTGGATGTCCAAGATTACCACAGATATAGCATAAATCTTGAGGATCATCAAGACTTTTGTGGAAACCCAAACCTGTTTTTTCACTGTGATTTCTTTCACATAACTTGTGAACAATTCTTGAAGGATTTGTCCACCTGTTTCCTCTTTCAAGATCAAGTTTCAGTTTAGAGACTTCTTGACTCAGTTTATTTACCATGTCTGTTGCATCATTACATTCTTGTTTGTACTTGACTAATTCAAGTTCAGCACTTTCTTGTTCTTTACTCATGACCTTTCTTTCATTTTCAATGAGTGTCAATTTTAGGACTTCATACTTTAGATCATTGTTTGAAGAATCAAGTTGTGCAACCTATTTCTTGAGAGTATAGTTTTCTTCTTCAACTGTATTCTTTCAAGCTTTTAAATCAATGAGATCAAATTTAAGACTTGCAAGACTGTTGAACAACTCATCCCTATCAGAAGTTAATTCTTGGAAATCATCAATTAGTGCACTCATCAAGGAAACAAGTTTTGTTTTAGAAAATAAATGCAATTTTTCTTAAAGTTCAAGTATACTTACCTCAAGAGCATCATCTTCTTCCTCTAAGTCTGAATCTCCTAAGGCCATGAATGTTGTTTCATCAATTTCATCATCATTTGAATCAGATCCCCAAGCTTCTGCCATAGCATATTCTTTCTTCTTTTTGGCTTTTTCTTTCAATTCCTTTTTATCCCTTTCCTTTCTCCATTCTATTTCCCAAATAGGACAATCCCTGATCTGATCAGTCTTACCATACTTGTAGCATCCATTTGGATTTTCATTGAAGCGTTTCTTGCTACCTGCTCCTTTTTTCTTTTTAAAGAATTTACTGAACTTCTTAGTTATGAAAGCAACTTGTTCCTGGTCAAGTTCAACTTCATTATCACCGTCAGAAGCCTTCAAAGCTAATACTTTATTGGGGGTCTTCCTATTCATTAGTTCCATCAATTTCTATTTCATAAGTCCTCAAATTCCCTACTATTTCATCCAATGTCATACCTGTGAGATCCTTTGCCTCCCTAATAACAGTCACTTTGACATTTCATTTTGATTTTAGTAGTATCCTCAACACCTTCCCAACTTGTTGCTCAACAGCGATGACTTTTCCCAAGGAAGTCAAATCATTTGTCAAAGCAGTAAGCCTTGTCATCATTTCATGCAAGGATTCATTCTCCTTCATCTTAAAGGTTTCATATTCAGTAAAAAGAAGAGCAATCCTGAATTTTCTTACCTGAGAGGTACCCTCATGTGTATTGACCAAGGCATCCCAGATTTGCTTAGCAGTGGTACAATTTGACACTCTGTTGTACTCAGTCGGTCCTAGTCCATAGACTAAGATGTTCTTAGATTTAGCATTTTTCTTTAATATCACTAAGTCATCAGCAGTAAATTCACTTCTTACCTTTTTGACATGTTCACCATCAACCATCTTCATTGGAATAGTGGGACCATCAGTGATCCTATGCCATAATACATAGTCTTTTCCTGGAATGAACATTTCCATCCAAGCTTTTCACCAGATAAAATGGGAATCATCAAAGAGTGGAGGTCTAATAGTTGACTGACCTTCACTGTGACCAGTAGGAGGTGCGAAATTCATCATAGTGAGTCCTTTAGATGATGTACTCTTTTATCTTCAATAGGACTCCCAGGTAGTTTCACTCCTTGGCTGAATAGAACTCTTCTACTTTATATCCTAGTCTGGCGGGACTCCTTGATCAACTCAATCTCTAAGTGGTGCATTTATCTTCTCCTCAACTTCTTTGGTGTATGTGATAAGTATTGAGATCATATCTGTATTTCCTTGCTTATCCACTCCTATTTTTACGCATTGGCAGTCTTGCATCAGCTTCGATATGCTTCACAAGTGAGGACTTGTATGACTAACATGTTTCACAGACATATGTCAATCATCAAAACTTCTTTGCTCTAACAACATCAAAATCTAAACATTGTTGATAATATTTTTACTTTATTGATAATTTCTCTTTGAAGAGAACCTAGTTCATGTTTCAAATTTGAAAAACACATTTTGAAGCGGCTAAATGATATTTGGGATCATTGATCAAGCCTTCATATTTCTTAAATCAGGTAATATCATTCTAACTTCTTATATTATTTTTAAATTTGATATTTTTTTATTTGATAGTGCACATTGTGTTTAAACTATTGTCAGAATTCAATTTGTTAACTAGAAAATAAAAATTCGTTATTCAAAAGGCTAGAAAAATAGATTTTAGATAAAAACGGATATAATTTTTGTTGTTGTCGTTGAGTTTAATGCCTCCCATTTAACTTTCGTCTTAGGCCACTAATGTTCTTGAGCCTTCCCTGATAGTAGTATATACTATGTACTCTTGAGAATTTTAACCCTCAATCTATCAAAACTATAACATAAATATATAATGCAACTAATTATCATGTTATATTTTTCTTGAATTCCTACTTGCTTCAACATTAAAATTTTCGTTGAACGGACAGAAATAATAGTGAATACACGATTTGAAGTTTAAGGGTTTTTTTCTTCGTGCGACTAGTTCATGTGTTTATCTTTTCATATTTGGAATCTTTTAAGGAAAAACCATGTCCTCTAGTGCTGTTAAATGAAATGATTGCTAAGTTTATCTCTCATTACAAGCTCGCACGAAAACAAAACATTACAATTGAGGATAACTTTTTGCTTTTTCTTTTTGATAATTGTAGTGCACGATAGAGGTGTTGTTTATTGAAAGTCGATTACACCGATCGAAGTTGATCGTTTTAATATAATCTTACGAGAAGGCAAGTGTAATTTTCTCCGTACTTCCATGAAGGTCATAGTATGCATTAAGCATAATGCAGAATTCAGTCTATAGAGGTTACAAGGTTCGGGAGGCCTTTCACCCTTAATCAAATGTTTGATTTTCTAATCAATGAATTTCCTGATTGGAAACTTTTTTTTTAGTGGACCCTGAACACTATGATTATTAGTTTAAGGTCTAATTTACATAGTTGTAACTTTGCAAGATCTTGAAACTTAACTATTATAATAGTATATACTATTCAAACTTTAACATATATCTATAATGCTATGTACATCTTGGATACGAATTTATTTTCTTGTTTTACTCGTGTCAAGTTGAAAATATTACTAAAACTGAGAATTACCATATTATATACGAGAGATCAGAGAAACCTTTTGAAATATTAGGAAAAATTAAAATCCAACAAAAGAGAGGAAAAAGAAAGAAAATTTGTAATGAAATATAAGGATATACTAACATATATTAAGAAAGAGCAAGGAATTGTTTATTTTATTTTAATACTTTTATATTGATATAATTAGTTAGTATGGTATTTATTTCACTTTTTATATTATTATAAATTCAATTTTCCTTTTTTACGCTCATTTTATTTTTGCTCTTTTTTTTCTTGTAGTTGAATTTTCCTAAATTCAAATGTTTTCCTAGGGTGTTTTTCATTCGTATGGTAGTCCCCCCCCCCCCCCCCCCTCAAAATATGGTAATTCTTCTTTTTAGTATAATATTACATTAATTGGCACTTGTAAAATTAGGAAAAAACTAAGAAATTGGTGACTATATAAGCAATGGAGTTATACTTTATATGCATATAGCAAATTTGGGTTAAATAACCGATGAGATCGAAACAACGTATTAAGGGTTGTCGCCTACATAACCTACTTCTCATACCAAAAGAGCTAGGTATCAGATCCCTGTAGTTCGAGCCCTTTTGTTAAAGCAGTTCCTGTATCAAGCTAGTAAAGTAGTCTGCTTGAAGGGGGCCCTCCTCACCTCTCCCCCTTCCCCTTATCATAGAACCAAAAACTAACCATGATACAAGGGCCTGCCTCTCAGTACGTGAAAACGGAAGTTAAACTCTTTCACTGTCTTACTTTGGCCCCTCTCTAGCCAAATCAAAAAATTGGAACAACCCCCGAGACACCAAACAAATTCCCTAGAACTCACGCATATACCATGTCAGCCTCCACCTTTAGATCCTTACTGTCCATCTTTATCAGCCAACTTCCAAGGTATTCAGACACATTAACATTTTTATATTTGACCCTCGTGGCTGGCGAATTTGTCTAAGAGTAACCCATTAGTGGGGATGCTTCTCCAGGGATTTTAAAACCCTAAGATAGACGTCGCTTGCTGGATTTTGGGGGTTATGGAATTTCCTGGAAAGTGTGAAAGAAGAGTCAGTAGGAATCGTTTGAACTAGATGAAAGAAATCCAGTGCCAGTTCATTAATGAATGGCAAACCGCTATGGGATACGGTTACAGCATTGGCGGTTCGTGTTTCACGTCTTTCCAGTCCAATCAAATCTTTGTTGTATGGCATAGGACTTCTATTCCGATTGTTCAGTTATTCCACGTTGAAAGAGGCGGTACCGTAGAGGGACTAATCGCTTGCCTGGGTTGAAGGGAGTCGAACCAATCTATCATTCAAGGCAATAGGGTATTAAGAAAATCGGCATGGGGTTCCGTACCTTATATTGTTAAAAGCGACTATAAATTACATATAAGAAGAACACGTCTTTACTTCACGTCTTTTCGGTTAGATAATGGACGACGATAAGCCACCGCCCAGTAGTGTTCTCTGAGCTTGATTGCTCCGAGATAGTAACCGGTAGGTCACAATCTGAATTTCTGAATGAAAAGCGGAAAGTAATAAGTTCAACGGGTAAGAGAATGCGTTTAACAAGCAACTAAGGCAGGATATCATTGTTGTAAACCTCCTTCACTGCATTATATTAGCGCCCTATTGATCATGTAATTGGAGGGTTGGAGAAGCGTTAAATACTCCTTTAGGAAAGAACTCCTTGCCATCTTTACGCCTTACATGCGGCATAAATCGCATAAATCAAAGTAGAGGTCACAAGATGACCTAAAGTCCAGAAAAAACCCATTCTTCCCCGGGAGTGCTTTCGAGAACAAATGCACCGATTATTGCATCAACATCTTCTACTGATAGTTTACCATGAATAGCAAGGAGATTCCACCAAGAACTTCTATTGCTAAAAGAGCTAATTCAAGTGCAGTACTTATTGTAACAAGAACAATGTGAACTCACTCTCAAGCACTTGCAGCGACAATGTGGTATTCTCTTCCACTCAGCCTTTTCTTGATGAAATTTCTAGTGGGGTTTACTCTGGTATAGGCGTGAACCATATTTACAGAGAAGCAAACTCTTCTGCAGATTCTATAGCCGGCTCCTCCCTTTCTGGTTTGCATGTCTTTCATTCTGAATTGCCTCATTTGACTCGTGCATGCTTGCATTTAGATAGGTTAGGTACTTCTTATATTAGGAGAATTATTGTAAAGGAGTAGTAAGGGAGTGAAACCCCGATCTTATCTTACACGTGCGAGGGAAGTCCTCTGAATAGAGTCCATTGCATCCCACAATAATCGACGGGCAGCCCTCGTACATTTAGCATAAACCGCTGAAAACTCGAAAGTCTGTCCACTCTGAGTGGGCAGAGCCTTATTACCTTATTAATAGGAGGGATGCAAGGAATTGATGCTACGAATGCCATAGCAAGTGAATCAGAATAAGCCCTAGCCCAGCTACTGATTGGAAAGGTTTAAATAAGAGTGTGCCTAGCATCTTTCGCTCTCTCTTATTAGAAGAAGGAAGAGGCGTGACCCCACTCAGCTTGAAGAAGTAGCTCTTTCAACTAATCTATACTTTTCCTCTCCAACCAGTCAAGTGGCCCAAGAGCCACCTCAATCTTATTTTGTTTCTGATCCTACTTCAAATTCTCTTTCAGTTGTGGAAACAAGCCCCTATTCCTATCGGTTGAGTAGCCCAAGCTCCTTAAAGCGTATTATCCCCTCTCCGGTGAAAGAAAGAGGTTGATGCACCCAGCTACCCAAAGTAGAGCTTTCTTTGTCCCACCTTTCCTTACTGACTTTCCTAGTTTAGATAGCGTATTGAGAATCATGTAAAAATACACCAAGACCTGGTCCCAGGTTGTCTTTCTTCAAGAAAAGGTAGCTTTAAACAACCCGGTTCCAAACACACCAAACAAGCAAGTGACTTCCCTTCCTTAGCGTACCCGTCCATTAAGGCATTCTTCCTTCATGCGTATGTGCTATAGCTCATAGCTCTAAGCCCCAATTCCTTGGTGAAAAGAGTTGTCGCCTTTAAATCATCAAAAAGAAAAAAAAAAAAAAGAACCGCTCGAATGGGACCACACAACAATGGCTCATAACTGGAAAACATAACAACAATGACTCCTAGCTGCAAAAGAATAACTCCCAACTGAAAATTTCTCTCGATCACTCTCTAAAAGAAAGCCATTTTCCCTTTTGCAAAAAGTCAACTTGGACTTCTTTCCTAAGCGGAGATTTGGACTACATGGACCTAAGCAACCCGCCGACAGGGGCAGCCTTTCACTGTTGGAAACTTTGATTTAGATTGGTAGGATTCTATCTAATCTTTCCTAATTTCGAAATTTCACTCAATCAACATAGTTTCCACACATTCCTTCTCGACCGCCTCTTTTCTAGTCACTTTTGATCAAATCTTTCTTGTGATTTTCTATTCTCTTATGATAAATGGTTTGCTTCATTTAAGATGTCATTGCTTAATGCATGTAGGGGGTTGGGGATTTTCCCCCACAACCCCTTTTAAAGGAGAACCAGAAGAACAACAATGAACTAAAATCTAATGAAGGAGATCTGCAACTTGAACAAGGTAGACGGGATGTTTCCTACCCCTTTCTATTTCGACTTCTTTGAAAGGTGAAAGAGCAAGAAGCTAGACCGACTTGCTCTTCAATTAAAAGTAGCAAGAGCAGGTAAGTAGGCTTTTCTCCGCAAGAACAATCTTGACTTTCTTTATACCTTATAATATAAGGCCCTTTAAATGATCGTAAATGGCCTGAAATGTAACGACCAATGAGAGAGGGGGTTTTAGAAAAGAAAGCGTACCTATCCAGAAAACAAAGCAAAAACAACGGCTCCTACATAAATACAATAGAATAGAAATGTTTTATGTCACTAGAACGGACCACACAAATAATATCTTTCTAGCCGCCTAAAGGAAGTATTCAAAGATAAGATAAGGCTATGCGCACACAAACTAACTTCAGGTATGCAGTTAGTTCTCAAGCGATTCCTTCAGATCTTAGGTGCGACCTTAGGGAGCTTGTTTTGGTAGCTACTCTCTTATAGTTATGTGTCCTGGTTTTCGAGTTCTAGTTTAAGGCAGGGAAGGACGGGAATCACGGGGTTTAGGGGGAGCCTTCCCCCAGGGAAACCTAATAAGACTTATTCTAATACTTGAGTTCAAGCTCCTACTTCGAAGTAAGCCTATGGGTTGTTTCGAAGCTTAGTAGCTAAAGCGTACTTGCGTGTTAGAGGGGGTACGCGGATTTGGGCTACTAAGTGGAACCAGACCATGAAACTTGCCATTTGCACTCTCCTAGGGTGCGATCGTAGGAAGCTCTATTAGCGAATACAATTCCCCGCCCGATAAGAATGATCATGCCCTGATGGTTGGCTTGGAATCAAACTAGCATCAAACTAGCCTATCATGCCCTTTCTTCATTCCTATATGGACCTATATTCCTATGTTCTTCCAATGTTTACTGTATTACTGGGATTCATATTTACTGAACCATATCAAAGAAGCTACTTTCTTTCTGGATTTTATACCCAGGTATAAAGGGATAGACAGTCTAAGAGAGTGCCAAGAAAGACCACATACCTATCATTTTTGGAAGGTTTGGGACCCTTTACCAAATTCACCAATCTGAAGTGAAGAAGTGATCGATTCCTTAATCTTTAAATTGTGAAAATAATGAAATGGCAGTTTTATTTCCAACCCATCTCTTTCTTTCAATCGGATGCCATGTGTGAAGCATCTATCTCTCTCAGCACCTCACCTTCGTGACCTCTTGATGGAGGAAAGACTGATGTCATGGTTAGCAATCAAATCTGGAATCTCCGACAAAGCATTTGAGATCGGACAATTGTGTAGATGAGAGAGTGGGACGAACCTTGCTCTTAAGGGTCAAAAAAAGACCTGGTTTCTTTCTTTACTGGGAAAGACCAGATCTATGGTCACACTTCAATGAGTGAGCCTCAACCTAGACATTGAACTCCTAGCTCTTAAGCTTATTTACTGTTGAAAAGGGTACTGTTCGTAGCTTGTCCTTTTTCAATTTCCTATTTAGCACTTTGAATTCTTCTATTGTTCCTGCCTAGTGTTGAGGCCATAGGGCCTCCTTGTAAATAAGTTTGAATTAGAATAAAGTAACGGTTCAGAAGAGCCTATGCAGAAGCCTTTTTTTTCTTCTTCAGCTTGCTTTCCTACGTCTCTTACGATGGCTTACTTGCTAACGTAACGAGCAGAGGTAGGGCGCCTAGTCAGAAAAGCCATAATCAGGTTACCCGAGATAGAATAGGGCTCAGTGCAATAGTAATTCTAGTAAATATAATAAGAGAAGAATTAGCGTAAGAAAAGCCTAGACTTTCCCTTACCGACGAGTGAGTACCCTTTTTTCTCTTTTTAGTTGAGTTGGTGTTCAATGTGCCCCGTGGGTACAAATAAGATTGAAAGGGTCAACAATCCCTTACTTTAGTAAGCAACCTCAGTTCCCTTACTTGTTAAAGTAAGCAAGTCAACTCTCTTACTTGTTCTTGTAAGCTATTTCTTTCCCGTACTTTAGTAAGTAAGCATGTAAATGACCATCTCTTCGCAGATAAAAGACTAGAGTAGGCCTCATAGAGATGTTGACATCCGAGTGTACTGATCTTGAAAAACTAACGGAGATAAGGTCGATAGCTTGCTTTCTCGTGAAAGTATGGAAGAAGGTTGTTGAGGTAGAGTCCATAGGCAAACTTCTTAGGATGTCTTTGCCCCTGGTTCCTTTTGAAGACCCATAGTAGCCGCAAAGCACCATTATGCACACTTCAAATAAAACAGTGAATTTCCATAATTAGTTTCAAAGTGTCTATGAACATTAAAAATCTCCTTTATATGGCTTACAACTTTCATCGCCCTTATATTTAGCTCTCCAAAGAGCAATTCTTCTCAAAAGGTGTTGACCATTCTAAACGTGGCTTCAAAGTTATTCTTTCTAAGCGCGGATTCAGTTGATTAACTGTGCCACCTTGCTTCTACTAGTTGATTTAAGTGCATCAACCACAAAGAAAGTGACGACCTATTCTCTAGCAGCAGCAGGGGCAATCCTAAACATCTACACCTTCCATGGGAATTTAGGAAGAATTCCATTTCCTTAAGGAATCAGTCCCAAGAGAGGCTACGACTACGAAAGCAGTTACCCTTCTAACCTTAACACCGGTTACGTCCTTTTTCTGTCATGGGGGATGGGAACCTTGGTAGGAATGTTGGAGGGTTCTCGGCAGGTAGGTTTGATGTTAGCCTTGTTGCCTTGGCATTGGATGATTCAAGACATCCTCGTAAAGGCTCCATCTTTCTTAAGTGACTTTTATAGACCTCTTAAATCTTTCATCAACTGTTGGGTTCTCCTGGGGAACTCTCCCTTGGGATTCAGAAATATCTGTTTCTGCTTTTCAGGCACTACCTGTCCACCATTTCACTCATCCTATCCATCCTTTCCGCGTAATCCATCTTCGAGCCACGGCCGAAAGAACTACATTTCACATCCAAACTCGGGGTCCTACCCCTATTTTTTGCCTTATCGTCGTTACGCTCCTTCCCTTGCCAATGGATTAGAATCTTTTCCAACAACGTCCAGGACTCTATCATCCCAACCCCCCTACGACTGAGGAATCAAACATCAAGAGATAGAATAAGGCAAGAGGCGCTCTAGTTAACTGATAGATAAGGCACCCGCAAGCAGGGACCGAAGACATAGAAAAAGGGAAGACACACCAATTGACCCGAATAGATAGACTGTGGGAGAATCGGTGCACCCAACCTCAAGATAAGAAGAAAAGGCCTCTTCGGATGCCTTCCCTTTCGTTCGCCTCTTCCCACAAACTTCTTCATTAATATTAATGTAAGCTTCTTTTCAGTTTGAGTTGATTAGTTCTTTTATTTGTTTTCTTAAAACTTACAATAATGTTGCTCTTCTACTTTGTTAATTAATTCCCCACTCTTTCAAATACGTTAATTTACAACTATAACTCGGCTTATTGTTCTCTTTCATTGAATATATTTGTTATATAAATGTAGTTTCAAAAGAGAGTGTTATTTTAAGTTCGTAGAAAAAGAGCTATTTTTACTATGTTCGATTCGATATTTTGATTTAGATTTTCATTAACTTTGTTACTTTTTCATTTAACAGAGGTTCAAGCTAGTCCGGTACTGTACTATACACGAGAATGTCATCCTCAAAAAGCAAAACAATTGACAAGAACATAAAGAAGTTGGTAGATACAAGAGAACAAATAAGAAAGCAAGAAAACGATCTTCGAAGTTCTAATATGAAACAAAAAAAGTGCGAACAAAAAATACGAAATGACATGTGATCTTTGGAAGTTAAAAGGACAAGAAAGACAAGCTCGAAGACAAATTAGAGAAAAAAGGGGTTCCTAGCAGAATGATATAACCTATTTATTTATTAGTTTTAATTTTAGTTATCAATAAATTGTTTAGATTCTACTAATTAAGTTCAAGCATGTATTTAGATTGCTGGATTTTTGAGATCTATTACTAGCAGTTTCAAGTTTTATATATATATATTTCCATCATTGTCTTTTAATTTATTGTTCTATATTTATTTATTTATTTAGGAGTATTTATTTATCATATATTTAAATATAATATTATTATTCATTAAAAGTAAACAATCTAATAACAGTATCATTATTCCGCTTTCGACTCAAAAAGCAATGATATGAATAAAACTGCTCAATTTGTTCATACTTTGATTTTTGGAAATACAAACTACAAATAGTTGCAATTTTTGGGGAACATACTTTCCAAGGTTAATGAAATATATTTTCCCAGGATAAAACGGTTTACTTCAAAAGAATAATGATATCTCAAATTATGATGAACGGCAAACTCAATCAACGATAGTAAATCATATAAGAAGATTTTAAAGTGCAAGAAGAAGAAACGGCCTATCTTCTCAAGGTAGGGATAAGGTCGCATACACACCATCCTCTCCAAATCCTGCTTGAAGAATTATTATTGTTCTACTGTTCACTTAGCCGAACTTGCTGCTTGGCTGCAGGATACATTACATGCTCTCATGAAAATAGACAATTACAATCA
Organism: Capsicum pubescens; assembly: GCA_030864215.1. NCBI lineage: Eukaryota > Viridiplantae > Streptophyta > Magnoliopsida > Solanales > Solanaceae > Capsicum > Capsicum pubescens. Next base: position 296,370,088 of record CM061549.1, read on the forward strand.
AACATAATGACGATAAGAGTACACAATACTCCATATTGAATAAAGTTACGAGTTCATAGACTCAACTCAATGATGAGCATTAATACGAGGTGATTGAGTTACTCGGTACTTGGTCTGATAGTACATAGGTGTTAAAGTATGATCCCTACCTATTTCTCGATTCTAATGTTTGCATATCTGTGGAACAGGTAAGTAAACGCAGTTCGCAGAAGAGAAAGTTGAACACAGTGTTTTTACCACCCGGCTCAAGAAAGGTAGAAAAAATCATGACCTGTACCTCTACAGGATTTAATCCCAACTTCACTAAAAACTCTTGAACCTCAACAATCAAACAATTACAAGTCTTCTTGTATCTGAGGAATTAAAACTTCTAATTCCTATCACTACAAAAACACCAATCTCACCTAAGATAAGTGTTCCCAAATCTTCGAGTTCCCCAACTTGAAGAAAAATACTTCTATCTCAGTTTATTGATCACCGAGTACAAGAACTATGACTCGTTACAATTAATAGAACCAACCTATTACAACTGATCTACGACTTAAGACGTATAGATTAGGTTCTTCTTCTTCAACTGGACGAACTTGATTGCTTGATTGTTGACTATCTCTTTTATGCGTAGACTGCTTTGATCTTTTTCCTTGTATTTATAGAAACCCTAATTGAAACCTTCAATTGATCTCCTTTCCTTACTTGAATTGGATTGTCTTTTCCGTCTTTTAATTTCTGTCGTCTTTCCTTGTTTCCTAGTTTGAATTGGACTGCCTTGATGTCCTTCCTATCTTGACTTGGATTGCCTTCACTTTTTTGGATTTAAACTTGTTTCTTCTTTATCATCTTGACTTGTAAATAACTTTGCTCCAACATCCTGTCCGCTTTGTAGGATATTCATGCTAATCAATCGATAGTAGTAGATTCACTTGTGTGGAACATGTTGCATGGAACATATTATGGAACCTGTTTCATTCATTGTGTTCATCATCAAAACTTCAACTGGTTTTCCCAACAAATTCCCCCTTTTGATGATGGTAAACTCAACACTTCAGTATCCCTTCAATCCTGACATACTCAGTAAAGAACTATGACTAGAAGATTACAGAATGAAACATGGTTAGTCATTGAGTTATAAGTGTTGCATAGTCTATTATTCCCCCTTTTGACATCATCGAAAAGATGATTCAACAAGTGAAAAAACGTTTAATAATTCATGGCCTTTGAGGCAATCACTAAGACAATCAAAATTCAGAGTAATAGAACATGAATACAGCAAGATAAAGCAGTAGCAAAACATATGAAAACAAGTAAGACCATTTCATTCATGATATGACTTATATCAACCAGCAGCACCCTATTAGAAAACAAGTTATTTAAGGAAAGGAACAAAAAGTTGGTCTTGGATATCAGAAGCAAGATCTAAAGGGATGAAGAGGAGGGAATTGGAGAGGTTAGTTTCCTAATCACATCATCATTTTCAGCTCTTTCCCTTTCCAGTAGTGAGGTTAGGGAAGCAATTTGAGCTTGAAGAATCCATCTTTCCTCTTCATGAGCGGCTTGTACTGCCTCCAATGCAGCCTGTGCAACTTCAACCTTACCCTATTTATCAGCTAGTTCATTCCTTAGTCTCTGCATAGGATTATCCACATTCCTCATGGAACCAGGTAGCATCATGTGATTCATACTTCCTATGATATTTTTCACAGTCTGTGAAGACCATACTTGAACAGGTATCCTAAACTCCTCAAGGATAGGGGTAACACAGAATTCATAAGGAAGTGCATGCCCATTTTTCTCCTTGATGAGCACCCTTTGCATGTGCTTCAGAATAAGTCTAGGTAAATCAATTCTTACTTCAGTATCTAATAGTTCCATGAGAGTGAGATCTAAAAAACTAGCCACGTTCCTTCTCTCCTTCCTAGGAATGATCATCTTGTGTACTACATCAAAATAGAGCTGATGGAGGGGGGACATCTCTCTCTTAAAAACCCTTCGATGATGAATCAGATGAGGATACCCAGAGAACTTTCTACAAATTTCAAGAGAAAAAGTAAGGTTGTCCAAGGGTGGCCAACTGCCCTTGATATAGTGACCCCAACCCCCAGGAGGAATATGTAGAATCCTAGCAATATCAGTAATGTAAAGGTTCACAGTAACCTTTCTCACAGTAGTAGAAAACAACTCACCTATGCCCATCCCATTTGTAGAGAACTCATAGACTTCAGGTTTGCCAAATTTCCTCTGAATATCTCCCTGAAGAAACAAAAGAGACCATCCTTGAAACTCCAGTTTTCTCATCAAAGTTTGCATGTCAACTCCTCCTAACCCACTGATTACTCTCCCTCTAGCTAATTGGCATTTTTGAAAGTGAAGATTATGAGCTTCAGGAGTATCTTGATGAGAAGATGGTAAAGGACCCTCATAGTCAGAGTCCAACTCAGCAGTGGTGTCTGGATGGTACTCAGAGTCAGAAGAATCAAAGGGAATAGGTTTCCTGACATGTTTCTTTGATATGGAAAAGGCCTTAAAAGGTGAAGCTTTTGAAGATGTGGGAGCCTTGACCTTTGGAGTGGACTTAGAGGTGGATTTCTTGGGTGTAGATTTTGGAGAGGTTTTGTGAGATGGAAAAACTTTGGTAGTTTTAGCCATGATAGTATTATTCTTTTTTACTGTGCGATGAAGAATATCAGGGGATGATGCACGAGGAGGTGAGGGATCAGAAATGGTTACCCATTTCTTTTTGCTTGCTTTAAGTGCTTCAGTAAAGGAAGCATCTTTACGTTTCTTCTTTCCTCTAGTGTGAGGAGTTCAAAGTGCAAAGACAGTTGGAGAGGGTTTCCAAGGAATTGTGTTATCAACAGAAATAGATATGGGATTTCTCTATCGTTGAGATCTGGATTTCCTGGGAATCAAGTCTGCTATGGGAAGGTCGTCTCTTTCACTAGAGTTTTCATCAATTTCAACAATGTTGAGTGGGATGGGTGGAGGAAGGAGAAGGGGTTTGGTGAAGGTTGAAGAAGGTGAAGGAATTTTGGGGAAAGGATATTGGAGATGACGGAATACAACGAAGTTGGTCAATTCATGGGAGATTTGCGGAGGCATGATGGAAGGTAAAGTGATGTTTGGGTGAAGGATAATGGATTTTATGAGGTTTTTGGTAGGGTTTCTGGATGATGAAGATGAAGAGGGTGAAGGAGAGGCCATAATGGAACAAGATATTTTTCTTGATTTTGAGAATGGAGTTAATATAGACTTAGGAGGGTTATTTAAAGGAAAACTTTTAGAGAAAGTTGAAGAGGCGGTGAACTGTATATGGCAGAGGAGTAATGATTGAGAAATCTGAACTGATGGAAAAGGAAGGAGCAGCTTTTAAAATGGAGCAGATCCCCTGATTTTTGGCGGTTTAAATGGAACTGAAGGGACCATGTAAATAACCTGTTTCTTAGTAAGGTACTGGAAGATAACTTTAGTCATACCTGAAAGAATTGGTTACAATTACCTCAGTGTTCTAGCTTTTCTGCAAAATCAACATAATCATGAGTCAACATATTCTAATTTTTGGACTTAGGATACACTTTTTAATGTGTGAGACTCAATTAATCAACATTCACTTATAAAACAACCTATTCTAATCAATCATTGAGGGAGACTTATGCAAGTTTAATCATCCCCAAGGCTAACCTAGTTTTTTCAAAATGTTCTCTACTCAAAGCCTTAGTGAAGATGTCAGCAATCTGTTCCTCAGTAGAACAAAACATGATTGATATAAGACTTTTTTAAACATTGTCTCTAAGAAAGTGATGTCTAATATTAATATGTTTAGTTCTTTTATGTTGAACAGGATTTTTGGCTATGTTTATGGCACTTGTGTTATCATAAAAAATTGGGACACACCCTACATGACAGCAAAGTCCTTAATTTTTTGCTTAATCCATAGCAATTGAGAACAACAAGAGCCGACAACAACATATTTAGCTTCAGCAGTTGACAAATCTATTGAATTTTGCTTCTTAGTGGACCATGTAATCAAACATGATCCAAGAAAGTGTGCCATGCCAGTAGTGCTTTTCCTATCCACCAAGTAACCTGCATAATCAGCATCTGAGTATCCCACCAAATTAAAGTTGCTACCTTTAGGGTACCACAATCCAAGATCAGTGGTTCCTTTCAGGTATCTGAGAATTCTTTTCACAGATTTTAAATGGGATTCTTTTTATTTTGCTTGGAATCTAGCACACAGTCCTACACTAAACATAATATCAGGCCTGCTTGTTGTGAGATATAATAATGAACCAATCATTCCTCTATACAATTTTTTCTCAAAATCTGATCCTGCTTCATCCAAGTCTAATTTTGTGGCAGTGGCAATAGGACTGCTAATCTCTTTTGCTTCCTCCATAGAGAACCTTTCAAGAAGCTCTTTAGCATACTTCTGTTGGTGAATCATTGTCCCAAAAGTTGATTTCTTTATTTGCAAGCCACAGAAATAATTCATCTCCCCCATCATGCTCATCTCAAATTCACTACTCATGAGTTTGGCAAATTCATGGGTCATACTCATATTTGTTGAGCCAAAAATAATATCATCCACATATATCTGCACAATCAGCAAGTCCTTCCCATTTGATTACAAGAAAAGAGTGTTGTCAATTTTACCTCTGGTATGACCATGTTCCAACAGGAATTTTGACAACCTTTCATACCAAGCTCTTGGAGCTTGTTTCAATCCATACAAGGTTTTATCCAATCTGTATACATAATCAGGAAATTCTTTGCTTTTAAAACCTGGAGGTTGTTTAACATACACCTCCTCCTTGAGAATGTCATTTAGGAATGCACTCTTCACATCCATCTGATAAAGGATAAACTCCATCTAGGCAGCAAAGGCAACAAGTAGTCTTATAGATTCAAGTCTGGCTACAGGTGCAAAAGTCTCATCGAAGTCAATTCCTTCTTCCTGATTGTATCCCTGAACCACCAATCTTGCCTTGTTTTTTGTGACTGTTCCATGCTCATCAACTTTGTTTCTATAGACCCACTTAGTCCCAATTACTGATTTGTCTTTAGGAAGAGGAACTAAGTGTCATACTTTGTTTCTCTCAAACTGATTCAACTTTTCCTGCATGGCTATGATCCAGTCAGCATTAAATAATGCTTCAGTTACTTTCTTTGGTTCAATTTTTGATAGAAATGCCTTGAAGGCACACATATTTCTCAATCCATACCTTGTGGTAATCCCAGATATAATATCAGTAAGTACATTCTCAATAGGATGTGATCCTTGATACTTGTATCCTTTTGGGATCAACCCTGGTGAGCTTCCAGGACTACTGTTGATGTTCTGAGTGGAGCTATTTTGAGGCTCAGTTCCCCCTGTCACTGTGACTTCAGCTTCAGTTCCCCCTATCAAGGTGTCTCCATGTTGGATAGCTCCAGTGGATGAACCAGGTGACAGTACCTATTCCTCAGTGTCACTTCCTTCTTGCAGGTTAGTCTTAACACAGGATTCATCACAGATTACATTCATGCTTTCTTCAACACAGTTAGTTCATTTTTTTAAAACCCTATAAGCTTTACTATTAAGTGAGTATCCTAGAAAGATTCCCTCATCACTTTTAGCATCAAATTTTCCCAAATTATCCTTTCCATTATTGTGAATAAAATATTTACAACCAAACGTTCTAAAGTGAGAAATATTTGTCTTTCTTTTTCTTAGTAATTCATAGGGAGTCTTATCTAACATAGGCCTGATCATGAATCTATTTATGATGTATGCAACAGTACTCATTGCCTCAGCCCATAGGTTTTGAGCAATATTAGCTGCAAGCATCATTGTTCTAGCCATGTCTTCCAAGGTTCTATTTTTCCTTTCCACCACTCCATTTTGTTGTGGAGTTCTGGGAGCTGAGAATTTATGATCTACACCATTAGCTGAACAAAATTCTAAGAACTTTACATTCTCAAATTCTGTATCATGGTCAGACCTTATGAAAACTAAAGAAGAGCCCAATTTCTTTTCAATTTTCTTAATTAAGATTTCAAAAGTACCAAAGGCATCTTCCTTAGAGGCTAGAAACAATGTCCATGTGAATCTTGAATAATCATCAATAATAACAAAAACATACCTTTTTCCTCCTCTGATTTGAACTCTCATGGGTCCACATAAGTCCATATGCACCAGGTCAAGACTCCTGGTAGTGCTAACATGGTTCTTTGACTTAAACAAAGATCTTACCTACTTCCCCCTTACACATGCACTGCATAACTTTTCCCTTTTAAACTTGGTTTTGGGTAATCCCAATACCATGTCTTTAGAAGAAAGTATGTTTAATTGTTTTAGACTTGCATGACCAAGTCTTCTGTGCCAAAAAAGGGGATCATTTTCTATAGCACTTATACAGGTCATCCCAGATCCTGGTAATGCCATAATATCGGCTTTGTATACATTTCTATATCTCTTTACAGTGAGCACCACTTCTTTGGTGTCCATTTTTTTGACTTTGACCCCTGCAGCAGTAAAAATAACTTTATTACCTTTGTCACACAACTGTGAAATACTCAGTAGGTTGTGCTTTAGTCCCTCAACAAGATAGACATCTTCCAATGCTTTTGATTCAGATGAGCCAATCTTTCCTACTCCAGTAATGATTCTCTTTTTTCCATCACCAAATGAAACTCATCTTCCATCTATTTTGGAGAGTGAATGGAACTTTTTCTTATCACCAATCATGTGTCTTGAGCAAGCACTATCTAAGTACCGGTGCTTTTTGCTTCCTTTTACTTTCTCCTACAAAAGAAATCAATGGTTATACTTAGGAACCCAGACTAACTTGGGTCCTGTTTTATGAGTGAAAGTATTAATCAAATTTCTTTTAGTCCATGCGGGCAACATGCAGCTCAACCTGTTTCTCTGACCAGAACTGGAATTATTCCTTTTGGTCTGAGAAACTCTCCATGCCAAGTTTTGACTATTGGATCTGCTTTTTACAGCTACTGGGCATTCAGTAGTGGGATGTCCAAGGTTACCACAGATATAGCACAAATCTTGGGTTACATCAAAATTTTTGTGGAATCCCAATCCAACCATTTCATTGTACTTTCTTTCACCCAGCTTATGAACAATTCTTGAGGAATTTGTCCACCTATTTTCCCTTTCAAGATCAAGTTTTAGTGTTGAAACTTCTTGATTCAGCTTGTTCATTTTTTCAGTTAAATCATAGCATTCTTGTTTGTATCTAATTACCTCAAGTTCAGAATTTTCTTGATCTTTACTCATGGGCCTTTTTCCATTATTAGTTAAATTTAGTTTGAGGACTTCAGATTTAAGACCATTGTTTGAAATTTCTAGTTCTGTAATCTGGTTCTTAAGTGAGCTGTTTTCTTTGTCAACAGTTCCTATATAAGACTTCAAATCAATGAGATCAAATTTTAGGCTTGCAAAACTGTTGAACAATTCATCCCTATCCGAGGTTAATTCTTGGAAATCATCAATCAAGGCACTCATTAGAGAAATAAGTTTTGATTTTGAAAACAGTTCCAGTTTTTCTTTAAGATCAAGTATACTTACCTCAGAATCATTTTCTTCTTCATCTAAGTCTGAATCTCCAAAAGCCATAAATGCAGTTTAATCAACTTTATCTTCATCTGAATTCGATCCCCAAGCTGCTATCATTGCATGTTGTTCTTTCCTTTTTGCCTTTTCTTTTGATTCCTTCTCTGCCCTTTCCTTCTTCCATTCTATTTCCCAGACTGGACAGTCTTTGATCTGATGATCAGTTTTGTCACACTTGTAACAACCATTTGGATTGTCATTGGATCGCCTCTTAACACCTGTTCCTTTCTTCTTCTTGAAGAATTTGCTGAAGTTTTTGGTTAGGAAGGCAACTTGCTCCTTATCAAGCTCAATTTCTTCATCACTATCAGAAGCTTTTAATGCCAAGAATTTTTCAGGATGTGCTTGTTCTTTCGTTCCATCAACTTCCATCTCATAAGTTCTAAGGTTTCCAACTAACTCATCCAAGGTTATTCCAGCAAGATCTTTGTTTGCTTCCCTGATTGTTGTTACCTTAACATTCCATTTTGACTTAGGTAATACTCTTAATACCTTCTCAACTTGTTCTTCCTCAGAAATTACTTTTCCCAGGGAAGTAAGTTCATTGATTAAGGTGGTAAGCCTTGTCATCATCTCATGCAGGGATTTCTTCTCCCTCATCTTGAAAGCCTCATACTCAGTAAAAAGGAGAGAAATCCTAAATTTTCTTACTTGATAAGTGTCTTCATGAGCACTCACCAGTGCATCCCAGATCTGTTTAGCAGTAGTGCAGGTTGATATCCTGTTATATTCAACTGGTCCTAAGCCACAAACCAGGATATTTTTTTTCTTTACATTTTTCTTCAAGGCCAACAAGTCATCAGGGGTAAACTCACTTCTCACCTTTTTGACTTGTTTCCCATCAACTAACTTCATTGGAATAGTAGGACCTTCAGTGATCCTGTCCCATAACTCATCGTCTTCTCCTTGAATGAACATCTACATCCTTGCTTTCCACCAGATAAAGTGAGTGCCATCAAAGAGTGGAGGTCTAGTAGTTGACTGTCCTTCACTGTGACCAGTACGAGGTGCGGAATTCATCATGTTGATCTTTTCTTAGGTTCTAGCCTTATTTAAGAGATCCTGCTCTGATACCACTTGTTAAAGTATGAGCCCTACCTATTTCTCGATTCTAATGTTTGCCTATCTGTGGAACTGGTAAGTAAACGCAGTTCGCAAAAGAGAAATCTGAACATAGTATTTTTACGTGGAAAACACCCGGCTCAAGAAAGGTGTAAAAAATCACGACCTGTACCTGTACAGGATTTAATCCCAACTTCACTAAAAACTCTTGATCCTCAACAATCAAACAATTACAAGTCTTCTTGTAACTTAGGAATTAAAACTTCTAATTCCTATCACTACAAAAACACTAATCTCACCCAAGATTAGTGTTCCCAAATCTTCGAGTTTCCCAACTTGAAGAAAAATACTTCTATCTCAGTTTATTGATCACTGAGTACAAGAACTATGACTCGTTACAATTAATAGAACCAACTTATTACAACTGATCTACGACTTAAGACGTATAGATTAGTTTCTTCTTCTTCAACTGGATGAACTTGATTGCTTGATTGTTGACTATCTCTTTTATGTGCAGACTGCTTTGATCTTTTTCCTTGTATTTATAGCAACCCTAATTGAAACCTTCAGTTGATCTCCTTTCCTTACTTGAATTGAATTGTCTTTTTTGTCTTTTAATTTCTGCCGCCTTTCCTTGTTTCCTAGTTTGATTGGACTGCCTTGATATCCTTCCTATCTTGACTTGGATTGCCTTCACTCTTTTGGATTTGAACTTGTTTCTTCTTTATCAGCTTGACTTGTAAATAACTTTGCTCCAACATCCTGTCCGCCTTGTAGGATATTCATGCTAATCAATCGATAGTAGTAGATTCACTTGTGTGGAACATGTTGCATGGAACATGTTGTTGATTCTATAGAGGTTTGATTATAATAAAAGAACACAATGATTATTAGTTATCATGATTTATTCATGCTTTCTTTTTTAAAAGTCAATTCAAATTCTGATAATTTGAATGTCGTTGCTTCCGGGATTGCCCGAATCGAATAACACCTCCGTCATTGACGATGAAAATTATATTCAACATGAATTGTCGAATTATTCCACAAAGGGAATAATATTAATTAAACTTCAATCGTGAACACGTCTTTACTTGTGTCCCTTCAGCGAAAGTTTTAATGTTCAAGCATATAAGAATTCAAGAAAAGAATATATAACGTTAAAATTATAGTAGCATTACAGATTTATGTTAAAGTAGATTGAGGGTTAAAATTCTAGTATATACTACTATAATAGTTAAGTTTCAAGATCTTGCAAAGTTGCAGTTATGTGCATTCTATAGAATTCTGCATTATGTGCAATGCATACGTGACCTTTATGGAAGAATAGAAAAAATTACACTTGCCTTCTCATAAGATTATATTAAAACGATTTAGTTCTATCCGTTTATCCGATTTTCAATAAACAACACCCCTATTGTGCACCACAATTTTTGGTTTTCCATCCGGTGTCTGCTGCCCGCATTGGAGCCCCGATTAATCCGAATCACGCGTTGCAGGACCCATTAAGATGGCAACGCTCCAACAGAGTTTTCACCATACCCAGGGTCGAACCCTCGACCTATGGTTAAGGGTGGAGCAGCCCCATCCACGGCACCACAACCCATGTTGGTCATTGAGTTTGAGTCTATGAGTTCATAATTTGTATTCATATGGAGTATTGTGTAATTTTATTGTCTGTGTAATTTTATTGTCATGATGTTTCGATTGTAATTTTTAATTTTTGAGAGAGCTAGTAACGAGAGACAAACTTAGCAATCATTTCACTTACCATCATCGACGGACGGAATTTTTCCTTATAAGGTCCGAAATATGAAGAGAAAAAAAACACATGAACAAGTCTTAGGAAGTAAAAATTCTTAAACTTCAAATTGTGAATTCACTATTATTTCTGCCCCTTCAAGGAATGTTTTATGTTGAAGCAAGTAAGAATTCAAGAAAAATATAACATGAAAATTAGTCGCATTATAGATTTATGTTATAGTTTTGATAGATTTAAGGTTAAAATTCTTAGAGAATATAGTATATACTACCATAATAACTACAAGGGTTGGTGTGGTGGTTCAGCACCTCACCCCTTAAGCAAGAGGTTGGGGGTTCGATCCCCACCTCTGGTGAATGGAGAAAACTCTGCGGCCAGTTCCCTACCGCTTTGTGCGCTGACCGTGGAACGGAGGATTAGTCTCAACTCAGTCTCCTCATATATAGTTGAGTCTATGAGCTCTTAATTTTAATGCATATGTAGTACTGTGTACGTACTTTCTCGTCATTGTGTTTTTTATTTGAATTTTTGTGTTAACTGATTTCCAACAACACGAGCTCTAGCAAGTGTATGTATCATGCAGCCAAGCAGCAAGTTGTGCTAAGTGAACATTAGAACAATAACAATATACCCAATGTAAATTCATTTAATCCCACAAGCGGGTTCTGGAAAGGGTGGTGTGTTTACAGTCTTAAGCCTACCTTGAGAAGGTAGAAAAGTTATTTCCGATAGATCCCGGGCTCAAGTAAATCACATAGCAAAGTGGACAAATTATCTTCTTCAATGCATGCATCTTAAAGCAGTGTAGAAAATCCAAGTGAAGGAAACAAGGACAAGAACCTCAACATTGTTCTTAGGTGGCAAAAGATGACAAAAAGGCCACCAACTGCAACAGAAGCTGAGTCTTGGCAAATCTTGTGACTTTGAAGCTCATTCAAACAAGAATATTTTTTTCACGTAATCATGGTGTTAAGGCCAGCTTGTAAGCACTCGTCTAATTCTACAAGGTACATGCAATCTCACACAAGGACGTAACTCTATCCATTGAGTCTTTGACATATATATTAAAAGAACAAATTAAAGGGCTGATCATTTATGACAATTAATCATTAAGTAGAGAAGCAAATGTTGCAGCAGTGAAACAGAAAGGATAGCAGACAAAAAAGGTAAACAACAAAGTTACTACTTTGAAGTCCACAGTATTCAACAGAAAGTGAACAATGTTGACTTGAAAAAATCGCAGAAACTATCATTGGTTTCAAGTCCTTTTCAACATAGTTTAATGGAAGCGATGATAAGCTATCACACAACATATCCAGTTCCACACATAACCGATTGACGAAGGATAGAATGTACGGAAACCTTATCCTACCTCCATGGGGTAGAGAGATTATTTCCGAAAAAACCCCGAACTCAGCACAAATATTACACAAAACAGGAGAGTAGAAAAGCTGAGAAATATAAACAGCAAAAATAGTAAAAATAACTAAAAAGCTGCTCATGTTACTCAACAATAATGAAAATTACAAAGTTTCATGTACATTCTTTACAATTTTGAGTCATATTTACCTCTTCTGATCAATAAAGAATCCGGTCACTATTTACTACAAGAAATATCCACCTATTCCAAAACCCTATTTTAGCTACAGTAAAGTATATACTTTCTAAACTTTATATAGTAATAAAACATATTAACAAAGGAGAAAACTTTATAAACTTTTTGCTCAACGGAACAATGCATCAAGATTGTCGTTATTGGAACCATCTTGAAAGAGCGCTACGAGGTCTTCTCCCATAAAAGACTCATCATCCTTATTATTCTGAGTATTTTCTCCCCCGGCATTACCATTTCCCTCAGCATTATTGTTCTCATTGGCCTGTTCTCCCCCCAACACATTACCCTTGTCATTTGCCACAACATTGTCGTTGTTTTCATTAGTCTGTTCTCCCCACAACACATTACCCATATCAAAATCATCGTTTGCCCAAATATTGTCGTTGTTCTCGTTAGCCTGTTCTCCCCACAACACATTACCCATATCAAAATCATCGTTTGCCCAAATATTGTTGTTGTTCTCGTTAGCCTGTTCTCCCCACAACACATTACCCATATCAAAATCATCGTTTGCCCAAACATTGTTGTTGTTCTCGTTAGCCTGTTCTCCTGGCCACAACACATTATCCATGTCAAAATCATCATTTGGCAAAACATTGTTGTAGTTCTCATTAGCCTGTTCTCCCGGCCACAACACATTACCCAGATCAAAAATATCATCATTTGCCAAAACATTGTCGTTGTTCTCAATAGTATTTTCAACCCCCACATTGTTGTTGTTCACTTCATCAACATTAGTTTGCACGAATTCATCTTCTGCCCGTAAAGATTCCTCCTTCCTTTCATTTCCAACCTCCTCTACTTCATCATCAGAAGAAGAAATTTCAATGTACTCAACATCGTCCTTCTTCTTCAAAAAAGGTGACAATAAATAGTTGCCTTGTGTACCCAAAGTAAAGAAATCAGAGCAAATATACTCACCTTTATCCGTCACCTCGGGTGGCGGAGATGGGCCTATAATCGGCAGTGCTTGCCATTCTCTTTTACATTTCTCATTCGGACACCGCAAAGAACAACCTTTGTAATCCTTCAAAAACTCATACATATGGCAACAGTAAGGACACCTAGTCCAAAATGTATTCCTGGTCGGGTTCGAAGAGGTTGCACCTGATTCATCATCTAAACGGGTCCTCTTTGTCGGGTTAGAAGAGCTTGCACCTGATCCATTATCTAAACGGATCTTCTCCATCTGGTTCAAAAAGTTCCCGCCTTTTTTCATGGCCACGATAGGAATCATTTCACAAGTGCTCGCACCACCATCTCCCAAACTGCTCATCGGGGTCCTACTTGATAAGGTCCAACCCCCATCAGCCAAACGGATCACCCGGGTCGGGTTTGAAAAGTTCTCCAAACGGGTCTGGAACGGAGTAGGGTTAGAAGAGCTCCCAGCCTCATCATCCAAACGGGTCTGGATCGTAGTCGGGTTAGGAGACCTCCCACGACCATCATCCAAACGGGTCATTCCGCTCGAGTTCAAAATGCTCTGAAGCAATCCATCATTCAAATGGGTCGGGTTCAACATGCTCTCAAGCAACCCGTCATTTGAACGGGTCGGGTTCAACCTGCTCTCAAGCAACCCATCATTTGAACGGGTCGGGTTCAACATGCTCTGAAGCAACCCATCATTTGAACGGGTCGGGTTCAACATGCTCTCAAGCAACCCGTCATTTGAACGGGTCGGGTTCAACATGCTCTCAAGCAACCCGTCATTTGAACAGGTCGGATTCAACATGCTCTCAAGCAACCCGTCATTTGAACGGGTCGGGTTCAACATGCTCTCAAGCAACCCATCATTTGAACGGGTCGGGTTCAACATGCTCTGAAGCAACCCATCATTAGAATGGTCCATCTGCATCTGGTTCAAAAAGTTCCCTCCTATTTCCATAGTATTCAACCCATCTCCAAACCCGGACATCTCCAACAAGTCGAAAAAGCTCGCACTTTCCAACGTACCCTCACCACCCATCGGGTTCATACTCACAGACCTCCCATCATTTACTGCATTCCTCAACTCATCATCAAACCGAACCTTATCACTCGGATTCGCTAGAACTCCGTAAGCTCTCATTACAAGCATAAAAGCCTCATTAGCCAAACGAGAATAATCTCTCGTATTCGATCTCAACAACTCCATCAAACTCTTAAAATTGTTCAACATAACTGGTTGATCATCACTGTAGTTTGGAACGTTAAGGATAGCATAGTAATTCGGCTGTCCGTTAATGCTCTCAGGGAGCATTAATATATCAGTGATCGCGATTATTTCTAGTACCTCTGAGTGATTTGGATCGATTTATCTGGCTCTAATGGCGTATTGACGACATTCTTGAAACTTTCGTAGAACAAGAAAGCTTTTAGATAAATTCAAATAATGTTGGAACTGCGGATTCATAATTATTGTTTGTTTGTTTTTTGTTGTAAAGAGTTTGTTTGTTGTTTTGTTGTAGTAAAGAATGAAATGAAAGTGATGAAAAGGTGGCATATATAAAGTCGTTTGTTCTGAAAAGGTGGGAAAAAGGACACAATTGGAAATTTTTGAATTTTTTTATCATGGATGATTTTGCATATGGGCAAAATTGGAAATTTCTTAATTCTTTTTGTTTCATGGATGATTTTGGATATGGGCAAAATTTAAAAATAAATAGTTTTTTTTTTATGAGTGATTTTGAATATGGATAAAATTGGAAATTTGTTGATTTCTGTAAAGGGTTTATTTTGTATTTCTATTGTTTTATTTTATTTGGTTCTATTAACCTAGCACGTTTCGAAAAATAATAATAATTAGAGGTGAAAAAGCGACAAAATTGGAAAAATATTAATTTTTTAGTTTTATGGATGATTTTGGATCGATATGGACAAAATTGGAATTTTTTTATCTTTATAAAGGGTTTATTTTGTATTTACGTTGTTTCATTTTACTAGTTTATGTTAACCTAGCACGCCTCATAAGATATTGATAATTAGAGGTGTATTTTATTAAACTAACATTATTAATTATGCTTTTACTCTAATTTTATTTCTACTACTACTTCATGTAATTATTTAGTACTAATAAAAATAACACTACTTCCTTTGTCGGATATAGAAGTGCTTGCAGAGCTATGTGAATTCAACAATGTTTTTGTAAAGGGCAAAAAGAAAAGGTCTCGAGATAATAAGGATCCTTGGAAGAAAAGATCAAATAACTAATCTCAGTATAAGCTATTCTACATTTTGAAATAATTCTTTTTGAAATATATGTACAAGATTAAATTGGAAATTGAATAAATTTTTCAAGGGTCTATTTTGCAATACTTATTTTTACATTTTGAGATTGTTAATATTGGATATTAAGTAATGGGAAATGAGAATGGATTATTTAGATAAGGGCATGTTTATTTGGTGTATAAATAAAATTAAAATGGAAATTCAATAAATCATTTATTATTTATCAACTAATAAAAGATTAGTTTGACTATAAAAAGGAGATAAATTGGAATACTTATTTTTACATTTTGAGATGCTTCAAATTTGGACATTAAGTAATTGGGAATGAATTATTTAGATAAGGACATATTTATTTTGTGTATGAATGATTTATCAACTAATGAAGAATTAGTTTGATTACTGTAAAATGAAGATAAATTGGAGTACTTATTTTTACACTTTGGAATGTTCAAATTTGGACATTAAGTAATTGTAAATGGATTATTTAGTTAAGGAGATATATTTATTTTGTGTATATATAAAATTAAATTGGAAATTCAGTAAATCATTTTTCATTTATCACTTATCAATTAATAAAGGATTAGGTTGATTATTGTGAAAAAAAAAAGATAAATTGAAGTACTAATTTACATTTTGAGATGTTTCGAATTCGAACATTAAGTAGTAATTGGGAACGGATTATTCAAATAAGGACATATTTATTTTGTGGATATATAAAATTTAATTGGAAATTTGATAAATCATTTTTTATTTATCATTTATCAACTAATAAAGGATTAGTTTGATTACTGTAAAAGGGAGATAAATTGAAGTACTTATTTTACATTTTGAGATGTTTCAAATTTGAACATTAGTAATTGGAAATGGATTATTTTAAATAAGGACATATATTTATTTTGTGTATATATAAAATTAAATTGGAAATTCAATAAATAATTTTTTCATTTATTATTTATCAACTAATAAAGGATTAGTTTGACTATTTTAAAAGGAGATTGAAAGAATTTTGACTCAAATTTTATTAAGTATCTTCATCATATTAACGTAAGAAAAATTACAATCTATAATATTTTTTGTCTTGTAGTCAAACATCTAAATTTTAAATTAAAAATACTAAATTAATCTACTCTAATTTAGCTTGAACTCTAATCAAATTGATTTTCATAAAGTAAAATATGACAAGAAAAATTAAACGGGATGAGTTTTTTTAACATTTTGAGATGTTTCAAATATGAAAATACTTTTTTTCTTTTGAAATTTAAAAGTTTAGTATTATTGTCATTGGATTCGTTCCTTTTTATTGGTTCAGTGTGTATTTTGTAATTTCTTTAAGAAAGTATTAATTAAGTATTTATTTTATTAAATTTTGCAAAACTGTTGTATTTTGAATATCTTAATTTGAGTATTAATATTTCAAAAAGTTTGAAAATAATGCATAAAGATAAGATGTTTTTTGAAAATTTAAAACTATTATGAAGAAGTAGTTCTTCAAAATAAATGTACAGTTCGAAATAATTGTACTATTTTTGTCATGAATTTCTAAACCGAGGTTTATTTTAAGATAAATTAACTTTTTTTCTATAGCGACACTTACTTTGAGACGGAGAGGATACACAATAAAGAAGAGAACATTATTTGCTAAATTCTGCTATATGGAAGTTTCACACAATTCATTTAAACATTACATGGTATATCAAACACATTATTGAAGTACCAATGCAATGGAAATGTTTTACAAAATTTAGTTTAAGATAATTAATGTAAAATCCAGCTAATTTTAAGTAAATAACTATGAGAGTAAACATGGTAGCTCACCAAAGTGTTAAAAGGCTAAGTTGCTCGTACTCTTTAAAAATGTTGTCACGCTCGTATCAGATTCTTCAAAATACACTATTAGATAGGTTGTTTTTTAAATACACTCGATTTATCTCTAGTATCTTTTTGCAAAATCTCAACAATAATTAATCAAAAACAGTTTATCTTCATCATGATATTAAGTTAAAAGTGGAGCTATATATACTCTTTTACTAATTCAAGTCCAATAATCACTTTAGTTTAGTTTGATGCATTGACTTAGTAATAATATTTAGACTTATTAGGTGTTTATATCATCAATATTTAATCTCATAAAAATAATAATTTACCTATTATTACAAATTAAAAGTCACTATATATAGTGTAAGAATTTTTTTTTATGTTGTCAGTATCATCACTTGAAAAATATTATTTTTAGTTCAGCTAGATTCTAAAACTACTAGTAATTTCTAGTAATTAGCCAATTAGGTTTCACATTTTATATTCCTTGAAGTCCTAATTATTTTACGATAGCTCTATTATTAAGACTTTCTTTTTGATGAGTTTACGAGTTATTACTCATAAATGAAAGTATTTAATATGCTCATTTTTTCTCATATTTTTGGTTCTTGATTAGACTGCTATAATTTTTGTTGTATAATACTCGTTATTTCGCATTGTTTTGTTGTTGTTATTGCTCTCATATTGTATTCCGATTTGCAAATTATTTGGTAGGCTTTATTTAAACTAAGGATCTATTGGAAATAGTTTTTCTATCTCTACGAAGTATGGGTAAGATCTATACATACTATATCTTCACCATACTTCACTTGTGGAATTACACAAAGGTATTTTTAAAAAAATGGGTGACAATTGAATAACATGCTATTATTGACTCATAAATATTGAAAAATATAGTAACATCCACTACACACATAAAATCAAAGAAACAATAGCATGCACGATATGGTGAAGTTGAACTAGTGATCTTTTTATCAACGTGTTAATTTATCAATTTGAATTATAGCTCATCGATTGTTTAAATAATGCTTTGTAATTATGATAATCCAAGATACGGAGTAGATGTGTTAGGTTTTTAAGAGGTGTGAATGAAAAATGGATAGATATTTTTTTGAAAAAAACACCAAGAAAAAAGTTGTAATTTGAATAGGCACATATGTTCACTTTGAATTGTTATGACCTTTCCGATACATTATGACTTTTTCGAAAAGTTACACTTTTCTCGAAGGATTGCAACTTCGCAAAGAGTTGTATCTTTTCGAAAAGGTGTGCCTTTTTGAACCAGAAGTTGAACTAATGAAACCACATGCACGATACAGTGAAGTTGAACTAATGATTTGTTTATTCAACGTGTTAATATAACAATTTGAACCACATCTCATCGACCAATTAAATAATGCTTTGTAATTATGACAATCCAAGATAGAAATGTTGGGTGTATTTTTCCAAAAAGACAAAGAGAAATAATGAAATTTGAATAGGCACTTGTTCACTTTGGATTATTGTGACCTTTTCAAAAGATTGTAACTTTTCTGAAGAATTGTATCTTTACGAAGAGTTGCATCTTTTCGAAGAGGTGCACCTTTCCGAATCATTGTTACTTTTCTGAAACAACAAATTGATGGCTATACATATATATACACTTTTTGAATGATTGTGACTTTTCCGAAAAGTTACACCTTTATGAAGAGTTGCATCGTTTCAAAGAGGTGCACTTTTTTGAACAATCGCATCTCTTCTGAAGCAACACCTTTGCTGGCTACATATACCTATTGAATCCTCAAATTTTCCATACAAATGTTCCAATCGTGTTGTGTGATTTACTACCGTTGATTGAGTTCGTCGTTCATGGCCCTATTCTTCTAGCAATGTCCTAGTCTTCGTTTCTCTAAGAAAAGAAAGGAAAATGTTCTGTTTATAGGCCAAACTAGATATTTTAACGTCCACGTAATTGTTAAAAAAAATGGAAATTTATGTTTGCCAAAGTTTAGTATGAACAAATTGAGCAGTTGCATTCATATCATCACATTCTGAGTCGAGGGTCTATCGGAAACCTCATTACTAAAAGTGTAAAGGTAATCGTACATTTTACCCTCCCCGGAAGTTCAACTTCTGGGATAACACTGGTTCCGTTGTTGTTGTTGTTATTCATATAATCACTTTCTGTATTCCCAAATTGAGTATGAACAAATCTACATTATGTATCCAATCCAAGTTGATAAAAAGGGCAAAAGAACAAAAGGAACACAACATTTTACGAGAGCCTCTAAAAGTTAGAAGGTATGTTCGACAGATTTAAACTGCCACATACATTATATTCAAGCGAAAATCGCAAGAAAATAGATTTGAACTAATAACTAAAAATCTACAGCTCAATGTTCTCGCTTTCCCCGGTCAACCATTTTGGCCGCTGAACAGAAAAAATTAATCGTTTACTGTCAAAAATGTTTTGGTTGAAGTGTGGAAGACTACAGTGAAAGCGAGCTTTTGGCGTAGCATGCTTTATTCTGATCCACAACTTCCTCGGAATGTATAAATCACCTTAAAGGCTAAAGCAACTAGCATACCTCGCGATGGAGAAATACTTGGATCGGGTTAGCTGACTATGTCTGTATGACTCTGCAACTTCTCTCGGTATACCAAGACCAGACAGATATAGAACATAGTCGCAGACACAATAGATACACCAAGGCAGACACAAACGGTTGTAGCACAAACGTATAAGAACCTGAACAAAGAATGACACACACTTAATAAAGCAAAACATATACACATGTATCCTGATTCAACTTTTTGGTGACACTTACTTGGGAGAAAATACGCTCCAAACGAATAAATGATTTCTCATTAGCAGCAACACAATTGTGTAAGCTATCAAAAGAATGGAATTCAAACCCAACGGAACCAGACAAGGAAAACCAAGTGTCCTCTTGAGCAACGAGTCAATGTTGCCGTCCTGGGAAATTATGAAACCACTTGTGTCCTTCACAGAATTGTACATCACCATGCTAAGGAGGTATAACATTGGTGAAGCATATGTAATGATGAACATTAAGACGCCAGAAAGTACAGTTGAGTGGTTCAAGACACCCTGGCAATCAAATCAACGGGGAACATCAGATTCTATATGGATATTTCCAGTATGAAGCATACAGAAACTTTAGCATGAAACACACTACTAGAGATTTTTGTGCAAGAGACTTACCATAAAAGCCCCAGCAACATCGATTGTAGCTAGGGTGTTGGTGTTGCCGAGACCAAAATGGCCTGCCATTCCCATATAATAAAGTGCAGCTACCTGACACGGGAAAAGGAGAAAAATAAGACTTGTGAAACTATGGAGTTGATGTTACCATCATCTGAGGAAAGGATATTTTTCCTGCATTAGTACAAAAACAAACCGAGAATGAACGAGCACCCAAGGGTGTGGCCTAGTGGACTCGTGGGAGGTGGCAGGTATCTAGTGGATTTAGTCGAGGTGCACAAAAGCTGGTCCGGAAACCATGGATTTCAAAAAACAAATTGAGGATGAATGAAGATATTAGTTGAATTTCGTAGTATGGAGACTACAAGCATCATCGTGGTCATTTTCATCAAATGAAATTTGCCGCCTTCTTTTCTCTCCTTTTTTTTCTTTTTGGGAAATATTTTATTTGGTAATATTGAGTGTTGCTTTGCTTTCTTTTCTTTTAGGCATATGGTCATTTTCATCAAATGAAGATGCTTATTTTAAGAACAAGTTAGGTCATCTAGGACATTACAACTTGCTCGTGTATTTCAAAGACATAGACACGGTAAATTTTTTAAAAAAGAAACATAGAATCAAAAGAACTTGGATGAATACTTCAAAGATCCGACTGACCTCAACGAACTGCCTGAGATGCTGGTTGGAACCAGAAAAATACCAAACGCTAGCTAGTACTTGCAGGAAGAGAAATAGTACAGGCATTGAGTTCACGGGTTGCTGCAACAATAGCTGTAAAAGCGACCAATAATATACGTAACTCAAGCCAATCACATATGCAGAATCCTTAAAACATAAACCCCAAGCCTTTCTTTGGACATCATCCACAGAACGCGTACGATTTGGGAAAGGTATATACCGTGGCACAGCAACAAGAATAGCGGTTGAACAGAAACCTAGAACTGCATAAATTATTTGCGCCATTAAAGTAGCATCATAACTACCTGTACTGAACGCAACATCTTGATATTTAGTGATATAATGTAAAACCAACCACCCTGGGAACAAGTGCATCAAGGAAATCACGGTCATAAAGTTCCTTTTTGACCGTCGGGACCACATAAGAGAAACTAAGCTAATGTTGATTAGGATGATCACTGAAACCAACTGGAACAACTTTATGTAAGTGCTTCCCATTTGCTCTAACCATTTTGAAATGTCGGGAAGATTAGTCCAATTAACACCACCTTGATGCCATCCTCTCAAAATTCTCCCAGAAATGAGAATCACAAGAATTGAGCAAATCTGGATATAGTTATTCGTCTTTGAACCCACAGTAGCACTTGTATTTTTCTCTGTCCTCGTTACAATATGCTGCATTAGTTTTCGGAAAGATAGCAAATAAAGCGAGGATGTCATGAAATGCCATATGTACTGCTCTTCCTCCACCAGAGAACTGGATCCCATGCTTATGACGACAACAACGATTACCACAAGAATAAAAATATCATCCAAATGCCACCTGCTCAGGTCATTATTGACACTTGAAAACTGCTTATTCTGCTCAGAGAAAACTTGCTTTCCTAGAAGAAACAGAAGGCTCAGCAGTATCAAGCATGAAACGAGCATAGCTGCTACTCCAACTATAAGTCGGCCAATAGGTTTCGGAAAAATGTTGAATAAAAATTATAGGAATATTGCAAATGGAACGTTCTTCTCTATTTCTTTCTAGAAATGCAAAATAAACTTTTATAAGATTGAACTCACGTCAGTTGCTCTATGAGATAGCCACTCACTTGCAGTTCTTAAGAAATTATGATATGCCATAAGAGTACTATGACAATTGTCCTCACAATCAGATCTACACAAAATATGAGGAGAAAGCAACACAAGAATTAGCATTTCTCCAAATAAAAGTTCTGAGGAAAAATTTGTCAAATTGGTGATTACAAACCGTCAACCACCTTTTCTCTTCCCTAGATTTCCAAGATCTGTGAAGCTCTGCAGCCCTCATATACAAACAACAAAAGTTCTCTTCCAGACTACTGTAACCTCTTGTCCTTTCGGATTTATCATCCCAGAAGTCGTCGCATAAGAAGTTTTCACATACTAAACCAGGTAATTGCGCTTGAAGTAGCCTAAGCAATTGCCAGGAATTCAACTCCAATAACCTGAGTTGTTGGTCAACTGAAATACTTGAAGAAATGAAAGAGGAACATGACCAACTTTATAACGGCATATATAGTTCAAAAAAGACGGCATACATGATTTTGACAAGATGGTCACAAAAAATTACAGGACCGAAAATAATATATCTAGATTACTCTATATGCTGCTATTTATGTATTCCAATTCATAGAAAGTGCGCTGCCACAACATAACCGAATCAGGATATTCATTTGAGCGTAATTTTAACTTGTCAGACTTGAGCTCCAAGACTAGTGAGAATTCCAACCATTCCCATTTGCCTGAGCCTAGCCAAGGTGCTCCAACGATAAGTTGTTAGGAGTCAAAGTATAACCTCAATATTTAGACGTCATATTATTGGAAATGCATATTTCAGTTTGATCCGTCGTGAAGCCCATTTCATCTGAAGAACTTCACTCCCAAATGAACTGGCATTCACTCTCATGAGCCATCAAGGACAAATCTCAATCTTAGACTTAATTAAGACCCCAAAAATTGTCCAATCTAGTTCCAGCGTTAAATAAAAGGGTTGGCAAATTCTAAAAGTGAGTTTTTTTTGTGTGGGAAACTGCATAGAGCAGTCCTCAGTTCCCTTTTCTAGTCAAAAATCAAGATTACAACAACTGATAATTCCCGGAACCAAAAGGCATATGTATAAACTGGAATTCTCTGAAAATCTTCAAAAACTGTGAAGAACATAGGAGAAGCACCCCATGTAAAACGGAATTACATCATTATCAACCAAACTAGATTAAGTTGCCTTTAACTCCCATGATTAAACATGATCCCATCTCAACATCACAGTTCAATCAACTACAGCCAGGAAAATGCAGTCGAAGTATATTAAATAAGCATAGAACCAGTATGGTAAAGTGGAAACCATTCAGAAATCTTGGATGAATTACAGGTGACTTGAAAAATTGTGCTCTGTTCTCATTTTTTGTTATCATATACAGAAAAAACAAGATCAAGAAAAATGCAGAATTTAATTCCTACTTCATGCCTCACTTGTGTGCGCAGGTTCCACATATTCTCCTATCCGTGCCGTCAAAGGTGGGCTTAGGCCCTGAACCGAGGCACAAAATGTTTTGAGCGCTTCGCCTCACTTAATGTGTGGTTCAGGGTCGTCATCAAGGTCTAAGGCCTACTTTCCCTTTGCCAATGAGCCTCTTCTGAAGAGGCAACGCTAAACAATTGATATTTCAATTTATCGTAATTTTTTTCAGTATCTTTGTTCATACATTTGTCATTCATGCCTATAATTATTAGTCTTGGACCTTGGGTATGGAGAAAACTCTGTTGGGAGCGCTTCCACCTTAATGGGCCCTGCAATGCGTGATCCGGATTTGTCGGGCTCCAATGCGGGCACCGGACACCAGATGGGAAACCAAAAAAAAATAATTATTAGTCTTGGACTAAACATGTAAATTTGTACTTCTCCTTCCTTTGCTTCTTTTTTCACTAAAGCCCACGCTTTATTTGCACTTTCCGCATAAAGCCCAATGGACCTTAGAGCCTTTTTTGCGCTTTTTACTTTTGATAACAGTTTCCTACTTAGATAGTCATCATCTCTATGTACACATATTCTGACACTTGTCTTTCACAATTATCACCACAATATCAACATTCTAATTTCTATATGGCTCAGAATTAACAACATAAGCTACCAAATCAGACCTGTTAATGATTTGAAAGTTTCTCTCATCAACATGCCAACATTGTTCTTTGGTATCGGAACACCAAAAAGAAGAGCTAATGTTGAAGCAAGGTCAACCTGAAACACCAGATTTATGAATAATTAATTAATAAATGAAAATGCTGATGATTGAACCAATCTTATCAGTGTCAAATAAGGAAACACGGCAACTACTATCAAAGATACTTTTTAAAAATAAAATAAAAACCTCCTACAACATTCAATTAAGGCTATGGCAAAAAGTCACTACTTATGAACTTACTTTTAATAACACTCATATTTCAAGTTTTATTTCGAAAGAACTTCAGACCAAACTTATTCTAGAAACTCTTTTATTCCGATTTTTACTTTGAAAAGCCAATATTGCATGGTTTTGCATTAACTCCCATGCAGAACATGGGTGAAACACTAGCTATATTTAGAGACTTTCAGCCAATTTGGCTGTTTCTTTTTAAAGCACACTAATCAGAATGGAGGTACTGCTGCAACCTTAACACCTAGCACCTATGTTGCTCGAACTCTTCAAAAATGTCGACCGGTGTTTTTGGAGAATCAAAAACTGGTTCGGCTACATTTTTGGAGAGTCTGAGCAACATAGCTTAGCACAAATACTGTTTCTTGCAGAGAGCTGAGACACACAAATGATAAGAAATACCGAGTCCAATTTCCACCAATGAAATAATCTGTTAAAAGCTGATCAACAATAAAATTCATAGTCACATACCTGGTTGTCTGTATTAGGGGTGCCTGTTCCAAAATCTGCAGGACCAATAAAAAGTGCCAAAGAGTCGGTTTCCTCAAATGTTGATCCTCCATGATTTCCATTTTCGGTCATTCCATGGTCACTTACTACCAGCTGCGGAGGGTGCACCATAACAAGACAAGGGATTATTACAGTCGGAATATTGAAATATGATGTTTGTTGAGTAATCAAATGATATCTTCACAAACTAGAGAAGTATGATGCCACAAACACTTGCTCCACCATTCAATAGGAATATCAGGTAATGTGTCATATGACGCATATTATATGTTAAAAAGAAACTAAGAAATAATACTTCAAATTTGATGAAGAAGTAGGTCAATATTGTTAAACCCTAAAGCTAGGGGCTTCGCTCGCTTAGGCAATGGTTAAGAGCAAGCATCAACATGCTAAGGAATGAGCTCCATGCGTATGGGCTCTACTTTGGAGAGAGCGGCACTGAACAATAAATAACCAGCAAAGAGATATATTAACTGCTGAGAAACAATGAATCTGCTACTTATAAAGAAAAGGAATTAAAAAATTTAATAGAAGAAAACTAGCCAGACAACCTAAAGTATAAACTTAACTACTTTATAGCTTGTAAATCAAAATTTTACATCTATTTGAGCTTAATTTATAGCTTTATGTTAACATCTATATTCACTTAATTGTAGTTTTTTCAATTACTTTGTTCACATAACCTTTCATGCCTTTATTTTGTGTAAATTACATTTATACATTTTTTTATCATTGCACTTTTTTTTTACTAAATCTCACACTTCAATGACGCATAAGGTCCCCACAAACTTCGAACATTTTTGCATTTGAAAATATCGATATAGGATTTACATTTCTGTTTCAATGATGTAGGATTTACATTTCTGTTTCAACGATCCAAGATACAGTTATATGTTGTGACATTAGATAAACCAAAGGAATAATAAATGCATAGCACGTGACTCCTCTCCTATAACTGTATCATGAAGAAAACCTGATACACTTTACACAGATCGCTATGCTGAAGCATCTTATTCGGTTAGCTATTGAAAAGGGGAGAAGGAAAAGAAAAAAGGCAAGTGCTCAAATACGTAGCAGCAACAATAGTTCATCAGTTGTTACTACATCTATAACAGGGAAATCCTCCTAGTCCGGAATATCACAGTAACTGCTAGCTTATAGACTAAGATACACAACTCTTGGAGAAAAGGTAGAAGCACAAACCAAGAGGGTCCGTCCTTGATCATTATTATTGGTAGATAAAGAATTTAGATCGATCGTCTTGATCACTTCATCCATCTCCCCAAGTTTGGGGGCCATCAGAACACTGTAATAAACACCCCAAGAAAGTGTTATGAATGTATTATCATCATTTTAATTAGGAAACTCAATACAAAGTAACATGGCAACACCTATTGCGCCCACCAAGATGTCCAACATGATCCAAGCCAAGATAATGAAGAATCTGAAACAGAGCAAGATTGTGTTAAATCAAGTAGTGGAAAACAAAACAGTAACTCCACAGAAAGAACCAAACCATCAGTAACATGTTCATGGACCTCACAAGATGCCCTGTTTAGAATATAACTGACCAAGCGTAAGCCATATTCAGAAGGAAAATGACTTGGACGTTTTGATAGAGAGAGGGACCACTTTCAGCTATTTTGAAACGAAAATGCCGAACACTATATGCAAGATAAAACTTTCTGTAAAATTAATTATAAAAGATCTTGTACTAGAACATCTAGATGTATCTGCTAGTTCAATAATGATTTCCATATATGTAGGAAATAATTATTCTAGAAAAGGGAAGCTGTTCAACAGGTTTACTAGTGTTAGTTGGAATTTGAAACATCAACTGGGAATGCTATGAAAACTGGCAATTAGAATGCAAATATAGTTGTTCAATTGAAGGATGACATAAATGTACGACCTTAGAAAATATGACTTAGGAATCATGTTGTGAATTTGAGCTCGCAAAGCAGCAGATTCTGGAAACATCCTATGTGAAGACCAGTTCAATATATACTCAAAAAGGAAATTTTTCTACTTCAGCATCTGATTAGTGATAAGAATGGAGACTATCAGTATCGGCAAAAGCACTATGTCCTCACTATGAAGCAAAGCAAGAGTAATGTTTTAGAAGTTGAGGCAAAGCTAAGCGACAAGACAGCACTTCGGTCATAAGCAAAACATGTAATGAAGAGCACTTCACATGCATAGCAAGTTCCCACTTCATGATGCCTTTAAGACTGACAAAGTAAAGCAAGTTCAATGGGGTGTGCTCCATTCACTCACACATGTTAAGGCAAGCCCTTGGGAAGAGAAGCACTTTTCCTCTACTTGAGGCAATCTGGATCTCTCCTTCCAATGCTAACCAAAACTTAGATTGCCTCGGTTCATTGAAGGAAAAACTTTTCATATAAGCTAAAGTTAATTTGCTAGGGATAGGCATTTTCTGCATCACATGTCTAAGTAAATTAACCTTGATGAGTTTACACACACCAATAATGATGAAATGCTGATGAAACCTAGACAAAATTACACAATTACAATGATATGGAGATTTCTCAGTCTGAGTTGGGATTAAGTACAGTAATTACTGCTACTCCTACATTGTACGACAGAAAGACAGCAGTTGCTACCACTGGGTATGCACCTTTTATTCTATCATTTTGAGCAACAACCGTTCTCTATGTTTCCTCTCAAATGATTTTACATGCTAATGTTTTTCCTGACTGCAGTCAGATTATATGGCATATTCATTATAAGGACTAAGCGCATATATACTAGATATTTGCTAACTATTTTTTCTTGAAATCTGTGATGAAGTGTTGCTTGTTAGTGGCTTCCTGCTAAAAATACCCTAGGAGCCTTGCAGCATCATATTTCCCAAAATTGAGGACCTCTTATTCAACCAAAGCAACACTCAAAAGTCAGGATTGGGCTACATAGGCCAAACCCTGATATTTAAATATCCACAAAATGCAACTTTATAACTAGTTCTTAGGAAAATGTCTTAACAAATAAAGGGACAGATAGATTACCAGAAGATTCCAGTCAGTGCGACTAAGTTCATCAACTAAATGTCGAGAGACATTCTGATCTACTTGGACTGTGTCTTTGACCTGCAGGATAGATTCCATAAGCAGCTAAACATTTCAACACCAAGTGCAGGCAAAGCATTTAAATCTTACATCTTAAGCAGCATCCTGACTAACTTTAGACCTAGATGTAGATAACACGCTCCCCCACCCCAAAAAAAAAAAGATAGTCTTATTTCCAGAACCAAACTGAACTAACTAAGTCCATTTATTAGCATTAATTCTTTCTTGGCTAAACGAAGGATAAAAAAGTAAGAGAAGCAAAACGTATTATTTCCCTAAGGTACCACCTCGGAGATATATTCCCCCCACATTCACCTCATCTGCTCCACAATTATAAGATCCTCTTTTGGAAAAACTGGTCTTCTTCCACTTCCACTCTGGTCTAACTGAATCTATCTCTTTTCCAATTTTATCATCAGATCTTCTGGCTCACATTCACTGCACTTCTTTCTATATTCCAACATATTTTCCTAAGACATAAAAGAGAATGGTCACAAAAGTTTGACTAAGCTTAACTTCTTCCGCTAATAGGCTATCTCCGCTTCTACGTCATTAGTTTAAATTGTGGTGTGCATGGAGAACATGACATTAATGCAGTAGATGAAATATTGACAATGAAACATAAATGGAAAAGTCAAGCTAAAATTAGCTTCATGATCTGCAAAAGATTGAAGCATAATTTTACATGAATAAGGGAAAAAAGGAGATAGGAGCATACATTTGTTTAAGCACAATTTGTAGCGCAAGTGAACTTCATTTACCGAAAACGGTGTTTTGAAGATAGATGGAGCTAGGTCCTAACTGAAATTTTCACGCTAAGGGCTATTTTTTAATCAAGACACACCAAAAAACTGTCTGAAAACATAGCTACACCAGTAGAGAGGAAAAATAGCTAGGCTGCAACTAGAGAAGAAGGAGCGACAAGAAAGTTATTGAACAAGAATGCTTCAACTTTCTGATATTAAAGAGACTTACAAAGAAATTGCTAATGCCGTCATGCCTCGAAAACATTCCAGGAAACAACTTAAGCCAGGTGTCATCGCCATGCATCACGATTTTCCAACCAACTTTTAGGAATTGAACTGTGATAGGAAGAGAAACCATTGGTCGTGATAAGGTATCTAATCTGGAAACCACTTAATCAATTGACAAGCTATATCTTAAAAGGGACTTTCTACTTTATCATATAGAATTTAAAGAAGATTTACCAACTAACCAATTATGTTGTCATCCAGCAGCGCTTGCGTGTTGAAATTGAAAGCAACATCCAAAAATCCCCCAACCGCACCAGAAACCATGGCCTGCAAGCGCATGGCTACTGAGAAACTTATTGAAACAGGACAATTCACATTTGTCCGAAACCCATACAGTTACCTTCAAACGAGGCATTGTGACAGTAGGAGGTGCGGCCTTTGCATGATACCCGATTGCCCTCCCCTTGCTCAATAAGGATTGAGTATATGGCATAGCTTCCTTGAAAGACTTCAGAGGAGGTTCACCATCTTTCCCTAGCACAAATTCGGCTGGAAGACCATCAATAACCTAAACAAACAAATTTTAGCAGCAAAAAAGAAATCATCTTTCCATCCAGATGTAGCCTCGAAAGATTGACAAATAAAACATTTTCAAGCAAGATTAAACTAACAAAACCACTCACCATAAGTATCAACCGATCAAATAAAGGAGGCATCAAAGACAACTCCTGCAGTTTTACCAAATTAAAGAGCACTTCAGCATATCCATTGCAAAAGCAACCAAAAAACGGCACTTAAATGTACAGCGGAAAAACAACATGACATGCCGTCCTGTCTGAACAGATATTCCTATAAAAATCTCAACAAGTTCCAAACTTTCAAGAACCCTAACATATTTTGTAACATGCCAAACTGTATTCATAATTATGAATAGTGATATCAGTTATATATAGTAATTTAACACAATATCTAAGCTGACACAACATCAAAAATTCTTGTCGCTACAAATATGTTCTTAGCCGAAAAAGAACAACCCCCAACCCCAAACACACACCGGAGAAACAACACAACATTCTATTGGAACATACATTCCTATTAAAATCTCAACAAGTTTCAAACTTTATAGAACCTTACCAAATTCTGTAACATGCTAATTGTAATACACAATGATATCTCTTATATATAGTACTTCGTATAAATGAGATAACACAATATCCAAGCTGACACAACGTGAATAAATTCCTTTTATTACAAACATGTTCTTCTTAGCTCAAAAAGAACACCCCCCAACTCTCCCACCCCAAAAAAACACCCACACACACACCGGAAAAACATGACATTCCTATAAAAATCTCAAAAAGTTCCAAACTTTCAAGAACCTTAACAAATTCTGCAACATGACAAACTGTATTTTTAGTTATACACAATGATACACAAGACACCATTTTTACACTACAAATATGATCTTCTTGCCCAAAAAGCACACACCTCACACACACACACACACACACACCAACAAAAAAAAAAAGACACCATTTTACACTACAAATGTGATCTTCTTGCCCAAAAACACACCCCACCCCCACCCCCACCCCCAAAAAAAGACTCCATTTTTACACTACAAATGTGATCTTCTTGCCCAAAAAACACCCCCCACCCCCTCAGCCCCCCCAAAAAAACACCAACCTGGTACAAATATTTGAGCTGACTATCTGATAAATCGGTAGTATTCTGAAACTCAGCTGAATCTGCTCCAGGTGGATAAAAGCTCTCAACCTCACTGAACAAAACAAAAAATCCAAATTAACAGAATTCAAGAATTAGAATGACAAACAACAAATCAAAATAACAGAAATCCCAATACTTAATTATACAATTCTCAATAATACAAATAAAAATTCCAAGATTTTACAATACTAAGATACAAAAAGAGAGTGGATGAGGTCGAGGAACTTGGTAGTGCTGACATGGTTCTTTGACTTAAAAGAGGATTTTACCTGCTTCCCCCTTATATAGTCACTACATACCTTTTCTTCCTTAAACATGGTCTTGGGTAAACCCAATACCATATCTTTGGAAGAAAGTGTGTGCAATACCCCCGTACCTTTTCCTAGCTTGAAATCATCTCAAGAATGCTAGAAACTTACTTGGAAATATGAATTAATTTTGTACACGTGGTATTTTAAAGATTTTTACTTTTAGTCACGTGGGAAATCGAATAAGCTTTCCATCGATACCAATTTCATCAAAATTTGGTATCGGACGAGGAAGTTATGACCGTTTTACAGAAGCCAGTCAGAACCACCCAGATGTGACGGTGAAGGACGACGGACCATTGGACTAGCGACGGACCGTCGCACCCTACCATCGCATTGAGGAAGTGAGTCCACTCTCTGGCTGAGTATGACAGAGAGGTCCGACGGACCATCGAGCTAGCGACGGACCGGCGCACCAAGGCAATAAGCTCCAGTTCTGGTCCCAGTACGACGGTCAGTCCGACGGACCGTCGACCCAGTGACGGACCGTATCACCCCACCGTCGCATGTCCCATTTAGTTATTTTTAAGTCACTTTTAATAAGGGCTTTTTGGTCTTTTACCACCCGTTTATATACCCAGCTATATCTGACCTCAGCTTATTTGTTCATTATTATTTCACACTAACAAAATTAGGGTTTTATCTCTAAGATTAATCCCCAAGAATAAAATCCAAATCTTCTTCAAGAACTAAGAGATTCCAATCCTTCAAGTTTAAGTTCAAGAAACTCATTACCAGGTATGCATAGTGTTAATTCATGAACTCCTTTCATCTATGAAGCCCAAGAATCTCCTTTCTAAGTTCAAGTTTATGAATTTTCTTTATGAATTTCATGTTGGGTTGCTCTTGTTCATGTTGATAATGAGTAATTGAATTCTATTCCATGTTAGATGATAAGTTTTATATCAAATTGATTAATATAGATGTAGATTTATGAGAACCTATGATCAAACCCTTGAATGATGAAATTAGAATTGAATCATGATGTTTAAATTATTGTATAATGTTGCCTACACATACTATGCTTACCATGTGTTTGATTAAATGCCTATGAAGGAAAAGTGCCCAACTAGTATGATATTATGAAATCCCCAGGTATGTAAAAGTTTATGCATATCACATGTTTGATGAAATGCTTCAATAAATGAATTTTGGATTATGATGTTAGTCATGTGTTCAAGTAAGTCATGCTTTGTCAGTTTCCTTCTATTGAATCCTGAGGGTACTTGTACCCGAAATATTAGTTGTGTGCCTAGAGCCATGTCATGTTTTCACGATACTCTCAGTCAAGCCATGATCCTTAGGCTTCAGACAATATTATGACTCAGGAAATCTCAATAATCTCATGAACTCAGTCAGTTGTTAGATATCAGTAGTATTCTATCAGTCAACAGGATTCAGTAACTCAGTCCATGTTTAGTTCAGTAAATCATGTTCAGTGTCTATTCAGATGGAAGTAGAAATTAGCACCGAGTGAACCTAAGGATGAAAACTCACCTGCTAGTAGAGGGTGTGATTCTTAGAAGCAATCCTTGCCTTTCAGAATTACGTAGCCAGCGTAGGTTGAGACATCATACCTGCTAGTCGAGGGTAGATGGGGTGTCTTAACCTGCTAGTTGATGGTTCCCACCATTCTTATTAGAGTAACCTTCTAGTTGAGGGTCATTCATATGTTGTCCTTACCGGTGGCACGGTATTGACACCCTTCCAATCAGGGCACGGATTGGACCCCGCTCAGCTATTATAGTGTGTTTAGGGCATGTCGGTTAGATGACTACCTCCCATAATTTCAGTATCAGCATCAGTCAAGAACTCAACTAGTTCATCAGATTTCAGGACTGTCAGATACAGTCAACTCAGATACAGTACGAAACTCAGCTAGTTCCATCAGATTCAGGCCTATCAGATACAGTCACTCATGTTATCAGTTATATCAGTTATCAGTATGTCATGTTATTAGTACTCAGATTCAGTAATCATGTTATCACGGTATCAGTGTCAGTTATTAGGTCTCATGCATGTATTCTCACGCTCATGTTAGTCAATCTGTTATTATTATTGTTCATGTATATGAACCCCATGCATTCAGCTTACCTCACATGCATACCAGTACATTCAATCGTACTGATGCATTTGCGCTATGGTGTTTTATACCATAGGTTTAGAGACACGATCTCTCCAGAGTATCAGTAGCATTCCAGTCTCAGCAGTCAGAGTTAGAAGTGAGTCCTCATCTTCTGAGGATATGATCATTACTTCATTATGCCATTAATTAATTTATTAGTCGGAGTTAGTCAGGGACATGTCCCATTAATGACTTATTCAGACAGTCATATTTTAGAGGCTTTCTAGACTACGGTATGTTCAGACAGTTTATTTCAGTTTTTTTTGGGTATTTCATACCCCACCCAGATGTTATATTTGTATCGGATATTATGTCGCAGTTTTGAACCTTATGGCCTTTCAGTTCATGTTTTCGTATTTTATGGTATATTATGCAGTATATAGGTACATATATCAGTCATGGGTTAGCTTGTGTCCTTCGGGGTCATGAGCACCGTGTAGCATTCTGGGTACCAAATTCGAGGCGTTACAGTGTGTTAAGCTATTTTAGACTTGCATGTCCAAGTCTCCTGATCCAGAGGAGGGGATCATTTTCTATTGCACTCAGGCAGGTCAACTCTATTCCTGGCATTGCCATTATGTCAACTTTGTACATATTTCTGTATCTCCTTACAGTGAGCACAATCTCTTTGGTGTCCATTCTCTTGACTTTGACTCATGCGGAAGTAAAAACAACTTTAGTATCTTTATCACATAGTTGTGATATGTTGAGCAGGTTGTGCTTCAATCCTTCCACAAGATAGATATCTTCAAATGCACTTGATTCAGATGTGCCAATTTTTCCAACTCCAGTAATGATACCCTTTTTGCCATCACCAAAAAAAAACTCCTCCTCCATTCATTTTGGAGAGTGAAAGGAACTTTTTCTTATCACCAGTCATGTGTCTTGAGCAAGCACTATCCAGGTACCAATGTTTTTTGCTTTTTGCTTTCTTTCACCTTCTCCTGCAAGAAATCAATGGTTAGACTTAGGAACCCAGACAAGCTTGGGTCCTGTTTTATGAGTAGACAAGCTTGGGTCCTGTTTTATGAGTAAATGAATGAATTAAATTTCTTCTAGTCCATGCAGGCAACATGTAATGTGACCTGTTTCTCTGACCAAAATCAATTCTTTTCTTCTTGGTCTGAGAAAATTTATTAGCCAGGTTTTGAATGCTAGATCTGCTTTTGGCAACCACAGGATATTCAGTAGTTGGATGTCCAAGATTACCACAGATATATCATAAATCTTGAGGATCATCAAGACTTTTGTGGAAACCCAAACCTGCTTTTTCACTGTGATTTCTTTCACATAACTTGTGAACAATTCTTGAAGAATTTGTCCACCTGTTTCCTCTTTCAAGATCAAGTTTCAGTTTAGAGACTTCTTGACTCAGTTTATTTACCATGTCTGTTGCATCATTACGTTCTTGTTTGTACTTGACTAATTCAAGTTCAGCACTTTCTTGTTCTTTACTCATGACCTTTCTTTCATTTTCAATGAGTGTCAATTTTAGGACTTCATACTTTAGATCATTGTTTGAAGAATCAAGTTGTGCAACCTATTTCTTGAGAGTATAGTTTTCTTCTTCAACTGTATTCTTGCAAGCTTTTAAATCAATGAGATCAAATTTAAGACTTGCAAGACTGTTGAACAACTCATCCCTATCAGAAGTTAATTCTTGGAAATCATTAATTAGTGCACTCATCAAGGAAACAAGTTTTGTTTTAGAAAATAAATGCAATTTTTCTTAAAGTTCAAGTATACTTACCTCAAGAGCATCATCTTCTTCCTCTAAGTCTGAATCTCCTAAGGCCATGAATGTTGTTTCATCAATTTCATCATCATTTGAATCAGATCCCCAAGCTTCTGCCGTAGCATATTCTTTCTTCTTTTTGGATTTTTCTTTCAATTCTTTTTTATCCCTTTCCTTTCTCCATTTTATTTCCCAAACAGGACAATCCCTGATCTGATCAGTCTTACCATACTTGTAGCATCCATTTGGATTGTCATTGAAGCGTTTCTTGCTACCTGCTCCTTTTTTCTTTTTAAAGAATTTACTGAACTTCTTAGTTATGAAAGCAACTTGTTCCTGGTCAAGTTCAACTTCATTATCACCGTCAGAAGCCTTCAAAGATAATACTTTATCGGGGGTCTTCCTATTCATTAGTTCCATCAATTTCTATTTCATAAGTCCTCAAATTCCCTACTATTTCATCCAATGTCATACCTGTGAGATCCTTTGCCTCCCTAATAGCAGTCACTTTGACATTTCATTTTGATTTTAGTAGTATCCTCAACACCTTCCCAACTTGTTGCTCAACAGCGATGACTTTTCCCAAGGAAGTCAAATCATTTGTCAAAGCAGTAAGCCTTGTCATCATTTCATGCAAGGATTCATTCTCCTTCATCTTAAAGGTTTCATATTCAGTAAAAAGAAGAGCAATCCTGAATTTTCTTACCTGAGAGGTACCCTCATGTGTATTGACCAAGGCATCCCAGATTTGCTTAGTAGTGGTACAATTTGACACTCTGTTGTACTCAGTCGGTCCTAGTCCACAGACTAAGATGTTCTTAGCTTTAGCATTTTTCTTTAATATCACTAAGTCATCAGCAGTAAATTCACTTCTTACCTTTTTGACATGTTCACCATCAACCATCTTCATTGGAATAGTGGGACCATCAGTGATCCTATGCCATAATACATAGTCTTTTCCTTGAATGAACATTTCCATCCAAGCTTTTCACCAGATAAAATGGGAATCATCAAAGAGTGGAGGTCTAATAGTTGACTGACCTTCACTGTGACTAGTAGAAGGTGCGAAATTCATCATAGTGATCTTTTCTTAGGTACATACCTTATTTAAGACAACCTCTCTCTGATACCACTTGTTAGAGTGCGTACCCTACTGATTTTAATATTTTACTCTAATAGTAGCATATCAGTGGAACAAGTAAGCTAACGTGGTTCACTGAATTTACAGATGAACACAGTAGTTTTACATGGAAAACACCCGGCTCAAGAAAGGTGTAAAAAACTACGATTTGTACCTCTACAGGATTTAACTCCAACATCACTATTACTCTTGAGCCTCAACAATCAATAAATTACAAGACTTCTTGTAAACTAGGAATTAAAACTTCTAACTCCTATTTCTACAATAACACCAATCTTCCCAAGATAAGTGTTCTTAAGTCTTCGAGTTTTCTAACTTGAAGGCACAACTCCTAACTCAATTTATATTTCACTGAGACTAGAACAAAGACTCATTACAACTCAAAGAACCAACCTATTACACAAAGTCTACGACTTGCTAAGTAAAGGACCAGGCTCTTCTACAAGTTAGTTAACTGATTTACTGATTGATGTTTTTCTTGTCAGTGAACGAGTGAAACACTTGAAGGTCGTTTGTTATATTTAAGCCAACTCCTGATTGAGTCCTTTAGATGATGTACTCTTTTATCTTCAATAGGACTCCCAGGTAGTTTCACTCCTTGGCTGAATAGAACTATTCTACTTTATATCCTAGTCTGGCGGGACTCCTTGATCAACTCAATCTCTAAGTGGTGCATTTATCTTCTCCTCAACTTCTTTGGTGTATGTGATAAGTATTGAGATCATATCTGTATTTCCTTGCTTATCCACTCCTATTTTTACGCATTGTCAGTCTTGCATCAGCTTCGATATGCTTCACAAGTGAGGACTTGTATGACTAACATGTTTCACAGACATATGTCAATCATCAAAACTTCTTTGCTCTAACAACATCAAAATCTAAACATTGTTGATAATATTTTTACTTTATTGATAATTTCACTTTGAAGAGAACCTAGTTCATGTTTCAAATTTGAAAAATACATTTTGAAGCGGCTAAATGATATTTGGGATCATTGATCAAGCCTTCATATTTCTTAAATCAGGTAATATCATTCTAACTTCTTATATTATTTTTAAATTTGATATTTTTTTATTTGATAGTGCACATTGTGTTTAAACTATTGTCAGAATTCAATATGTTAACTAGAAAATAAAAATTTGTTATTCAAAAGGCTAGAAAAATAGATTTTAGATAAAAACGGATATAATTTTTGTTGTTGTTGTTGAGTTTAATGCCTCCCATTTAACTTTCGTCTTAGGCCACTAATGTGCTTGATCCTCCCCTGATAGTAGTATATACTATGTACTCTTGAGAATTTTAACCCTCAATCTATCAAAACTATAACATAAATATATAATGCAACTAATTATCATGTTATATTTTTCTTGAATTCCTACTTGCTTCAACATTAAAATTTTCGTTGAACGGACAGAAATAATAGTGAATACACGATTTGAAGTTTAAGGGTTTTTTACTTCGTGCGACTAGTTCATGTGTTTATCTTTTCATATTTGGAATCTTTTAAGGAAAAACCATGTCCTCTAGTGCTGTTAAATGAAATGATTGCTAAGTTTATCTCTCATTACAAGCTCGCACGAAAACAAAAGATTACAATTGAGGATAACTTTTTTCTTTTTCTTTTTTTTGATAATTGTAGTGCACGATAGAGGTGTTGTTTATTGAAAGTCGATTACACCGATCGAAGTTGATCGTTTTAATATAATCTTACGAGAAGGCAAGTGTAATTTTCTCCGTACTTCCATGAAGGTCATAGTATGCATTAAGCATAATGAAGAATTCAGTCTATAGAGGTTACAAGGTTCGGGAGGCCTTTCACCCTTAATCAAATGAGATCGAAACAACGTATTAAGGGTTGTCGCCTACATAACCTACTTCTCATACCAAAAGAGCTAGGTATCAGATCCCTGTAGTTCGAGCCCTTTTGTTAAAGCAGTTCCTGTATCAAGCTAGTAAAGTAGTCTTCTTGAAGGGGGCCCTCCTCACCTCTCTTCCTTCCCCTTATCATAGAACCAAAAACTAACCATGATACAAGGGCCTGCCTCACAGTACATGAAAACGGAAGTTAAACTCTTTCACTGTCTTACTTTGGCCCCTCTCTAGCCAAATCAAAAAATTGGAACAACCCCCGAGACACCAAACAAATTCCCTAGAACTCACGCATATACCATGTCAGCCTCCACCTTCAGATCCTTACTGTCCATCTTTATCAGCCAACTCCCAAGGGATGCAGACGCATTAACATTTTTATATTTGACCCTCGTGGCTGGCGAATTTGTCTAAGAGTAACCCATTAGTGGGGATGCTTCTCCAGGGATTTTAAAACCCTAAGATAGACGTCGCTTGCTGGATTTTGGGGGTTATGGAATTTCCTGGAAAGTGTGAAAGAAGAGTCAGTAGGAATCGTTTGAACTAGATGAAAGAAAGCCAGTGCCAGTTCATTAATGAATGACAAACCGCTATGGGATACGGTTACAGCATTGGCGGTTCGTGTTTCATGTCTTTCCAGTCCAATCAAATCTTTGTTGTATGGCATAGGACTTCTATTCCGATTGTTCAGTTATTCCGCATTGAAAGAGGCGGTACCGTAGAGGGACTAATCGCTTGGCTGGGTTGAAGGGAGTCGAACCAATCTATCATTCAAGGCAATAGGGTATTAAGAAAATCGGCATGGGGTTCCGTACCTTATATTGTTAAAAGCGACTATAAATTACATATAAGAAGAACACGTCTTTACTTCACGTCTTTTCGGTTAGATAATGGACGACGATAAGCCACCGCCCAGTAGTGTTCTCTGAGCTTGATTGCTCCGAGATGGTAACCGGTAGGTCACAATCTGAATTTCTGAATGAAAAGCGGAAAGTAATAAGTTCAACGGGTAAGAGAATGCGTTTAACAAGCAACTAAGGCAGGATATCATTGTTGTAAACCTCCTTCACTGCATTAGATTAGCGCCCTATTGATCATGTCTTTGGAGGGTTGGAGAAGCGTTAAATACTCCTTTAGGAAAGATCTCCTTGCCATCTTTACTCCTTACATGCGGCATAAATCGCATAAATCAAAGTAGAGGTCACAAGATGACCTAAAGTCCTGAAAAAACCCATTCTCCCCCGGGAGTGCTTTCGAGAGCAAATGCACCGATTATTGCATCAACATCTTCTACAGATAGTTTACCATGAATATCAAGGAGATTCCACCAAGAACTTCTATTGCTAAAAGAGCTAATTCAAGTGTAGTACTTACTGTAACAAGAACAACGTGAACTCACTCTCAAGCACTTGTAGAGACAATGTGGTATTCTCTTCTACTCAGCCTTTTCCTGATAAAATTTCTAGTGGGGTTTACTCTGGTATAGGCGTGAACCATATTTCCAGAGAAGCAAACTCTTCTGCAGATTCTATAGCCGGCTCCTCCCTTCCTGGTTTGCATGTCTTTCATTCTGAATTGCCTCATTTGACTCGTGCATGCTTGCATTTAGATAGGTTAGATACTTCTTATATTAGGAGAATTATTGTAAAGGAGTAGTAAGGGAGTGAAACCCCGATCTAATCTTACACGTGTGAGGAAAGTCCTTTGAATAGAGTCCATTGCATCCCACAATAATCGACGGGCAGCCCTCGTACATTTAGCATAAACCGCTGAAAACTCGAAAGTCTGTCCACTCTGAGTGGGCAGAGCCTTATTACCTTATTAATAGGAGGGATGCTACGAATGCCATAGCAAGTGAATCAGAATAAGCCCTAGCCCAGCTACTGATTGGAAAGGTTTAAATAAGAGTGTGCCTAGCATCTTTCGCTCTCTCTTATTAGAAGAAGGAAGAGGCGTGACCCCACTCAGCTTGAAGAAGTAGATCTTTCAACTAATCCATACTTTTCCTCTCCAACCAGTCAAGTGGCCCAAGAGCCACCTCAATCTTATTTTGTTTCCGATCCTGCTTCAGATTCTCTTTCAGTTGTGGAAACAAGCCCCTATTCCATTCGGTTGAGTATCCCAAGCTCCTTAAAGCGTATTATCCCCTCTCCGGTGAAAGAAAGAGGTTGATGCACCCAGCTACCCAAAGTAGAGATTTCTTTGTCCCACCTTTCCTTACTGACTTTCCTAGTTTACATAGCGTATTGAGAATCATGTCAAAATACACCAAGACCTAGTCCCAGGTTCTCTTTCTTCAAGTAAAAGTAGCTTTAAACAACCCGGTTCCAAACACACCAAACAAGCAAGTGACTTCCCTTCCTTAGCGTACCCGTCCATTAAGGCATTTTTCCTTCTTGCGTATGTGCTATAGCTCATAGCTCTAAGCCCCAATTCCTTGGTGAAAAGAGTTGTCGCCTTTAAATCATCGAAAAAAAAGAAGGAACCGCTCGAAAGGGACCACACAACAATGGCTCATAACTGGAAAACATAACAACAATGACTCCTAGCTGCAAAAGAATGGCTCCCAACTGAAAATTTCTCTCGATCACTCTCTAAAAGAAAGCCATTTTCCCTTTTGCAAAAAGTCAACTTGGACTTCTTTCCTAAGCGGAGATTTGGACTACATGGACCTAAGCAACCCGCTGACAGGGGCAGCCTTTCACTGTTGGAAACTTTGATTTAGATTGGTAGGATTCTATCTAATCTTTCCTAATTTCGAAATTTCACTCAATCAACATAGTTTCCACACATTCCTTCTCGACCACCTCTTTTCTAGTCACTTTTGATCAAATCTTTCTTGTGATTTTCTATTCTCTTATGATAAATGGTTTGCTTCATTTAAGCCGTCGTTGCTTAATGCATGTAAGGGGTCGGGGATTTCCCCCCACAACCCCTTTTAAAGGAGAACCAGAAGAACAACAATGAACTCAAAGCTAATGAAGGAGATCTGCAACTTGAACAAGGTAGACGGGATGTTTCCTACCCCTTTCTATTTCGACTTCTTTGAAAGGTGAAAGAGCAAGAAGCTAGACCGACTTGCTCTTAAATTAAAAGCAGAAAGAGCAGGTAAGTAGGCTTTTCTCTGAAAGAACAATCTTGACTTTCTTTATAATATAAGGCCCTTTAAATGATCGTAAATAGCCTGAAATGTAACGACCAACGAGAGAGGGGTTTTTAGAAAAGAAAGCGTACCAATCCGAAAAACAAAGAAAAATTAACGGCTCCTACATAAATACAATAGAATAGAAATGTTTTATGTCACTAGAACGGACCATACAAATAATATCTTTCTAGCCGCCTAAAGGAAGTATTCAAAGATAAGATAAGGCTATGCGCACACAAACTAACTTCAGGTATGCAGTTAGTTTTCAAGCGATTCCTTCAGATCTTAGGTGCGACCTTAGGGAGCTTGTTTTGACAGCTACTCTCTTATAGTTATGTGTCCTGGTTTTCGAGTTCTAGTTTTAGGCAGGGAAGGATGGGACTCACGGGGGTTAGGGGGAGCCTTCCCCCAGGGAAACCTAATAAGACTTATTCTAATACTTGAGTTCAAGCTCCTACTTCGAAGTAAGCCTATGGGTTGTTTCGAAGCTTAGTAGCTAAAGTGTACTTGCGTGTTAAAGGGGGTACGCGGATTTGGGCTACTAAGTGGAACCAGACCATGAAACTTGCCATTTGCACTCTCCTAGGGTGCGATCGTAGGAAGCTCTATTAGCGAATACAATTCCCCGCCCGATAAGAATGATCATGCCCTGATGCTTGGATTGGAATCAAACTAGCATCAAACTAGCCTATCATGCCCTTTCTTCATTCCTATATGGACCTATATTCCTATGTTCTTCCAATGTTTACTGTATTACTGGGATTCATATTTACTAAACCATATCAAAGAAGCTACTTTCTTTCTGGCTTTTATACCCAGGTATAAAGGGATAGACAGTCTAAGAGAGTGCCAAGAAAGAACACATACCTATCACTTTTGGAAGGTTTTGAACCCTTTACCAAATTCACCAATCTGAAGTGAAGAAGTGATCGATTCCTTAATCTTTAAATTGTGAAAATAATGAAATGGATGTTTTATTTCCAACCCATCTCTTTCTTTCAATCGAATGCCATGTGTGAAGCATCTATCTCTCTCAGCACCTCACCTTCGTGACCTCTTGATGGAGAAAAGACTGATGTCATGGTTAGCAATCAAATCTGGAATCTCCGACAAAGCATTTGAGATTGGACAATTGTGTAGATGAGAGAGTGGGACGAACCTTGCCCTTAAGGGTCGAAAAAAGACCTGGTTGCTTTTTTTACTGGGAAAGACCAGATCTACGGTCACACTTCAATGAGTGAGCCTC
Source organism: Capsicum pubescens (assembly GCA_030864215.1). NCBI lineage: Eukaryota > Viridiplantae > Streptophyta > Magnoliopsida > Solanales > Solanaceae > Capsicum > Capsicum pubescens. Next base: position 296,412,339 of record CM061549.1, read on the forward strand.
AACCTAGACATTGAACTCCTAGCTCTTAAGCTTATTTACTGTTGAAAAGGGTACTGTTCGTAGCTTCTCCTTTTTCAATTTCCTATTTAGCACTTTGAATTCTTCTGTTGTTCCTGCCTAGTGTTGAGGACATAGGGCCTCCTTGTAAATAAGTTTGAATTAGAATAAAGTAATGGTTCAGAAGAGCCTATGCAGAAGACTTTTTTTTCTTCTTCAGCTTTCTTTCCTACGTCTCTTACGATGGCTTACTTGCTAACGTAATGAGCAGAGGTAGGGCGCCTAGTCAGAAAAGTCGTAATCAGGTTACCCGAGATAGAATAGGGCTCAGTGCAATAGTAAATCTAGTAAATATAATAAGAGAAGAATTAGCGTAAGAAAAGCCTAGATTTTCCCTTACCGACGAGTGAGTACCCTTTTTTCTCTTTTTAGTTGAGTTGGTGTTCAATGTGCCCCGTGGGTACAAATAAGATTGAAAGGGTCAACATTCCCTTACTTTAGTAAGCAACCTCAGTTCCCTTACTTGTTAAAGTAAGCAAGTCAACTCTCTTACTTGTTCTTGTAAGCTATTTCTTTCCCGTACTTTAGTAAGTAAGCATGTAAATGACCATCTCTTCGCAGATAAAAGACTAGAGTAGGCCTCATAGAGATGTTGACATCCGGGTGTACTGATCTTGAAAAACTAACGGAGATAAGGTCGATAGCTTGCTTTCTCGTGAAAGTATGGAAGAAGGTTGTTGAGGTAGAGTCCATAGGCAAACTTCTTAGGATGTCTTTGCCCCTGGTTCCTTTTGAAGACCTATAGTATCCGCAAAGCACCATTCTGCACACTCCGAATAAAACAGTGAATTTCCATAATTAGTTTCAAAGTGTCTATGAACATTAAAAATCTCCTTTATATGGCTTACAACTTTCATCGCCCTTATATTTAGCTCTCCAAAGAGCAATTCTTCTCAAAAGGTGTTGACCATTCTAAACGTGGCTTCAAAGTTATTCTTTCTAAGCGTGGATTCAGTTGATTAACTGTGCCACCTTGCTTCTACTAGTTGATTTAAGTGCATCAACCGCAAAGAAAGTGACGACCTATTCTCTAGCAGCAACAGAGGCAATCCTAAACATCTACACCTTCCATGGGAATTTAGGAAGAATTCCATTTCCTTAAGGAATCAGTCCCAAGAGAGGCTACGACTATGAAAGCAGTTACCCTTCTAACCTTAACACCGGTTACGTCCTTTTTCTGTCATGGGGGATGGGAACCTTGGTAGGAATGTTGGAGGATTCTCGGCAGGTAGGTTTGATGTTAGCCTTGTTGCCTTGGCATTGGATGATTCAAGACATCCTCGTAAAGGCGCCATCTTTCTTAAGTGACTTTTATAGACCTCTTAAATCTTTCATCAACTGTTGGGTTCTCCCGGGGAACTCGCCCTTGGGATTCAGAAATATCTGTTTCTGCTTTTCAGGCACTACCTGTCCACCATTTCACTCATCCTATCCATCTTTTCCGCGTAATCCATCTTCGAGCCGCAGCCGAAAGAACTACATTTCACATCCAAACTCGGGGTCCTACCCCTATTTTTTGCCTTATCGTCGTTACGCTTTTTCCCTTTCCAATGGATTAGAATCTTTTCCAACAACGTCCAGGACTCTATCATCCCAACCCCCCTACGACAAAGGAATCAAACATCAAGAGATAGAATAAGGCAAGAGGTGCTCTAGTTAACTGATAGATAAGGCACCCGCAAGCAGGGACCGAAGACATAGAAAAAGGGAAGACACATCAATCGACCCGAATAGATAGCCTGTGGGAGAATCGGTGCACCCAACCTCAAGATAAGAAGAAAAGGCCTCTTCGGATGCCTTCCCTTTCTTTCGCCTCTTCCCACAAACTTCTTCATTAATATTAATGTAAGCTTCTTTTCAGTTTGAGTTGATTAGTTCTTTTATTTGTTTTCTTAAAACTTACAATAATGTTGCTCTTCTACTTTGTTAATTAATTCCCTACTCTTTCAAATACGTTAATTTACAACTATAACTCGGCTTATTGTTCTCTTTCATTGAATATATTTGTTATATAAATGTAGTTTCAAAAGAGAGTGTTATTTTAAGTTCGTAGAAAAAGAGCTATTTTTACTATGTTCGATTCGATATTTTGATTTAGATTTTCATTAACTTTGTTACTTTTTCATTTAACAGAGGTTCAAGCTAGTTCGGTACTGTACTATACGCGAGAATGTCATCCTCAAAAAGCAAAACAATTGACAAGAACATAAAGAAGTTGGTAGATACAAGAGAACAAATAAGAAAGCAAGAAAACGATCTTCGAAGTTCTAATATGAAACAAAAAAGTGCGAACAAAAAATACGAAACGACATGTGATCTTTGGAAGTTAAAAGGACAAGAAAGACAAGCTCGAAGACAAATTAGAGAAAAAAGGGGTTCCTAGCAGAATGATATAACCTATTTATTTATTAGTTTTAATTTTAGTTATCAATAAATTGTTTAGATTCTACTAATTAAGTTCAAGTATGTATTTAGATTGCTGGATTTTTGAGATCTATTACTAGCAGTTTCAAGTTTTATATATATATTTCCATCATTGTCTTTTAATTTATTGTTCTATATTTATTTATTTATTTAGGAGTATTTATTTATCATATATTTAAATATAATATTATTATTCATTAAAAGTAAACAATCTAATAACAGTATCATTATTCCGCTTTCGACTCAAAAAGTAATGATATGAATAAAACTGCTCAATTTGTTCATACTTTGATTTTTGGAAATACAAACTACAAATAGTTCCAATTTTTGGGGAACATATTTTCCGAGGTTAATGAAATATATTTTCCCAGGATAAAACGGTTTACTTCAAAAGAATAATGATATCTCAAATTATGATGAACGGCGAACTCAATCAACGATAGTAAATCATATAAGAAGATTTTAAAGTGCAAGAAGAAGAAACGGCCTATCTTCCCAAGGTAGGGGTAAGGTCGCATACACACCATCCTCTCCAAATCCTGCTTGCGGAATTATTATTGTTCTACTGTTCACTTAGCCGAACTTGCTGCTTGGCTGCAGGATACATGACATGCTCTCACGAAAATAGACAATTACAATCAAACATAATGACGATAAGAGTACACAATACTCCATATTGTATAAAAGTTACGAGTTCATAGACTCAACTCAATGATGAGCATTAATATGAGGTGATTGAGTTACTCGGTACTTGGTCTGATAGTACATAGGTGTTAAAGTATGATCCCTACTTATTTCTCGATTCTAATGTTTGCCTATCTGTGGAACAGGTAAGTAAACGCAGTTCGCAGAAGAGAAAGTTGAACACAGTGTTTTTACCACCCGGCTCAAGAAAGGTAGAAAAAATCATGACCTGTACCTCTACAGGATTTAATCCCAACTTCACTAAAAACTCTTGAACCTCAACAATCAAACAATTACAAGTCTTCTTGTATCTGAGGAATTAAAACTTCTAATTCCTATCACTACAAAAACACCAATCTCACCTAAGATAAGTGTTCCCAAATCTTCGAGTTCCCCAACTTGAAGAAAAATACTTCTATCTCAGTTTATTGATCACTGAGTACAAGAACTATGACTCGTTACAATTAATAGAACCAACCTATTACAACTGATCTACGACTTAAGACGTATAGATTAGGTTCTTCTTCTTCAACTGGACGAACTTGATTGCTTGATTGTTGACTATCTCTTTTATGCGCAGACTGCTTTGATCTTTTTCCTTGTATTTATAGAAACCCTAATTGAAACCTTCAGTTGATCTCCTTTCCTTACTTGAATTGGATTGTCTTTTTCGTCTTTTAATTTTTGTCGTCTTTCCTTGTTTCCTAGTTTGAATTGGACTGCCTTGATGTCCTTCCTATCTTGACTTGGATTGCCTTCACTTTTTTGGATTTAAACTTGTTTCTTCTTTATCAGCTTGACTTGTAAATAACTTTGCTCCAACTTCCTGTCCGCTTTGTAGGATATTCATGCTAATCAATCGATAGTAGTAGATTCACTTGTGTGGAACATGTTGCATGGAACATGTTGTGGAACCTGTTTCATTCACTGTGTTCATCATCAAAACTTCAACCGGTTTTCCCAACAAATTCCCCCTTTTGATGATGGTAAACTCAACACTTCAGTATCCTTTCAATCCTGACATACTCAGTAAAGAACTATGACTAGAAGATTACAGAATGAAACATGGTTAGTCATTGAGTTATAAGTGTTGCATAGTCTATTATTCCCCCTTTTGACATCATCGAAAAGATGATTCAACAAATGAAAAACCATTTAATAATTCATGGCCTTTGAGGCAATCACTAAGACAATCAAAATTTTGAGTAATAGAACATGAATACAGCAAGATAAAGCAGTAGCAGAACATATGAAAACAAGTAAGACCATTTCATTCATGATATGACTTATATCAACCAGCAGCACCCTATTAGAAAACAAGTTATTTAAAGAAAGGAACAAAAAGTTGGTCTTGGATATCAGAAGCAAGATCTAAAGGGATGAAGAGGAGGGAATTGGAGAGGTGAGTTTCCTAATCACATCATCATTTTCAGCTCTTTCTCTTTCCAGTAGTGAGGTTAGGGAAGCAATTTGAGCTTGAAGAATCCATCTTTCCTCTTCATGAGTGGCTTGTGCTGCCTCCAATGCAGCCTGTGCAGCTTCAACCTTACTCTGTTTATCAGCTAGTTCATTCCTTAGTCTCTGCATAGGATTATCCACATTCCTCATGGAACCAGGTAGCATCATGTGATTCATACTTCCTATGATATTTTTCACAGTCTGTGAAGACCATACTTGAACAGGTACCCTAAACTCCTCAAGGATAGGGGTAAGACAGAATTCATAAGGAAGTGCATGCCCATTTTTCTCCTTGATGAGCACCCTTTGCATGTGCTTCAGAATAAGTCTAGGTAAATCAATTCTTACTTCAGTATCTAACAGTTCCATGAGAGTGAGATCTAAAAAACTAGCCACGTTCCTTCTCTCCTTCCTAGGAATGATCATCTTGTGTACTACATCAAAATAGAGCTGATGGAGGGGGGACATCTCTCTCTTAAAAACCCTTCGATGATGAATCAGATGAGGATTCCCAGAGAACTTTCTACAAATTTCAAGAGCAAAAGTAAGGTTGTCCAAGGGTGGCCAACTGCCCTTGATATAGTGACCCCAACCCCCAGGTGGAATATATAGAATCCTAGCAATATCAGTAATGTAAAGGTTCACAGTAACCTTTCTCACAGTAGTAGAAAACAACTCACCTATGCCTATCCCATTTGTAGAGAACTCATAGACTTCAGGTTTGCCAAATTTCCTCTGAATATCTCCCTGAAGAAACAAAAGAGACCATCCTTGAAACTCTAGTTTTCTCATCAAAGTTTGCATGTCAACTCCTCCTAACCCACTGATTACTCTCCCTCTAGCTAATTGGCATTTTTGAAAGTGAAGATTATGAGCTTCAGGAGTATCTTGATGAGAAGATGGTACAGGACCCTCATAGTCAGAGTCCAATTTAGCAGTGATGTCTGGATGGTACTCAGAGTCAGAAGAATCAAAGGAAATAGGTTTCCTGACATGTTTCTTTGATATGGAAGAGGCCTTAAAAGGTGAAGCTTTTGAAGATGTGGGAGCCTTGACCTTTGGAGTGGACTTAGAGGTGGATTTCTTGGGTGTAGATTTTGGAGAGGTTTTGTGAGATGGAAAAACTTTGGTAGTTTTAGCCATGATAGTATTATTCTTTTTTACTGAGCGAAGAAGAATATCAGGGGATGATGCACGAGGAGGTGAGGGATCAGAAAAGGTTACCCATTTCTTGTTGCTTGCTTTAAGTGCTTCAGTAAAGGAAGCATTTTCACGCTTCTTCTTTCCTCTAGTGTGAGGAGTTCGAAGTGCAAAGACAGTTGGAGAGGGTTTCCAAGGAACTGTGTTATCAACAGAAATAGATGTGGGTTTTCTCTGTCGTTGAGATCAGGATTTCCTGGGAATCAAGTCTGCTATGGTAAGGTCGTCTCTTTCACTAGAGTTTTCATCAATTTCAACAATGTTGAGTGGGATGGGTGGAGGAAGGAGAAGGGGTTTGGTGAAGGTTGAAGAAGGTGAAGGAATTTTGGGGAAAGGATATTGGAGATGACAGAATACAACGAAGTTGGTCAATTCATGGGAGATTTGCGGAGGCATGATGGAAGGTAAAGTGATGTTTGGGTGAAGGATAATGGATTTTATGAGGTTTTTGGTAGGGTTTCTGGAAAATGAAGATGAAGAGGATGAAGGAGAGGCCATAATGGAACAAGATATTTTTCTTGATTTTGAGAATGGAGTTAATATAGACTTAGGAGGCTTATTTAAAGGAAAACTTTTAGAGAAAGTTGAAGAGGCGGTGAACTGTATATGGCAGAGGAGTAATGATTGAGAAATCTGAACTGATGGAAAAGGAACGAGCAGCTTTTAAAATGGAGCAGATCCCCTGTTTTTTGGCGGTTTAAATGGAACTGAAGGGACCATGTAAATAACCTGTTTCTTAGTAAGGTACTGGAAGATAACTTTAGTCATACCTGAAAGAATTGGTTACAATTACCTCAGTGTTCCATCTTTTCTGCAAAATCAACATAATCATGAGTCAACATATTCTAATTTTTGGACTTAGGATACACTTTTTAATAAAAAGTGTGAGACTCAATTAATCAACATTCACTTATAAAACAACCTATTCTAATCAAGCCTTGAGGGAGACTTATGCAAGTTTAATCATCCCCAAGGCTAACCTATTTTTTCAAAATGTTCTCTACTCAAAGCCTTAGTGAAGATGTCAGCAATCTGTTCCTCAGTAGAACAAAACATGATTGATATAAGACCTTTTTCAACATTGTCTCTAAAAAAGTGATGTCTAATATTAATATGTTTAGTTCTTTTATGTTGAACAGGATTTTTGGCTATGTTTATGGCACTTGTGTTATCATAAAAAATTGGGACACACCCTACATCATAGCAAAGTCCTTAAGTTTTTGCTTAATCCATAGCAATTGAGCACAACAAGAGCCGACAGCAACATATTCAGCTTCAGCAGTTGACAAATCTATTGAATTTTGCTTCTTAGTGGACCATGTAATCAAACATGATCCAAGAAAGTGTGCCATGCCATTAGTGCTTTTCCTATCCACCAAGTAACCTGCATAATCAGCATCTGAGTATCCCACCAAATTAAAGTTGCTACCTTTAGGGTACCATAATCAGCTTGGAATCTAGCACACAGTCCTACACTAAACATAATATCAGGCCTGCTTGTTGTGAGATATAATAATGAACCAATCATTCCTCTATACAATTTTTTCTCAACATCTGATCCTGCTTCATCCAAGTCTAATTTTGTGGCAGTGGCAATAGGACTGCTAATCTCTTTTGCTTCCTCCATAGAGAACCTTTTAAGAAGCTCTTTAGCATACTTCTGTTGGTGAATCATTGTCCCAAAAGTTGATTTCTTTATTTGCATGCCCAAGAAATAATTCATCTCCCCCATCATGCTCATCTCAAATTCACTACTCATGAGTTTGGCAAATTCATGGGTCATACTCATATTTGTTGAGCCAAAAATAATATCATCCACATATATCTGCACAATCAGCAAGTCCTTCCCATTTGATTTCAAGAAAAGAGTGTTGTCAATTTTACCTCTGGTATAACCATGTTCCAACAGGAATTTTGACAACCTTTCATACCAAACTCTTGGAGAATCAGGAAATTCTTTGCTTTTAAAACCTGGAGGTTGTTTAACATACACCTCCTACTTGAGAATTTCATTTAGGAATGCACTCTTCACATCCATCTGATAAAGGATAAACTCCATGTAGGCAGCAAAGGCAACAAGTAGTCTTATAGATTCAAGTCTGGCTACAGGTGCAAAAGTCTCATCGAAGTCAATTCCTTCTTCCTGATTGTATCCCTGAACCACCAATCTTGCCTTGTTTTTTGTGACTGTTCCATGCTCATCAACTTTGTTTCTATAGACCCACTTAGTCCCAATTACTGATTTGTCTTTAGGAAGAGGAACTAAGTGTCATACTTTGTTTCTCTCAAACTGATTCAACTTTTCCTGCATGGCTATGATCCAGTCAGCATTAAATAATGCTTCAGTTACTTTCTTTGGTTCAATTTTTGATAGAAATGCCTTGAAGGCACACATATTTCTCAATCCATACCTTGTGGTAATCCCAGATGTAATATCAGTAAGTACATTCTCAATAGGATGTGATCCTTGATACTTGTATCCTTTTGGGATCAACCCTGGTGAGCTTCCAGGACTACTGTTGATGTTCTGAGTGGAGCTATTTTGAGGCTCAGTTCCCCCTGTCACTGTGACTTCAGCTTCAGTTCCCCCTATCAAGGTGTCTCCATGTTTGATAGATCCAGTGGATGAACCAGGTGACAGTACCTGTTCCTCAGTGTCACTTCCTTCTTGCAGGTTAGTCTTAACACAGGATTCATCACAGATTACATGCATTCTTTCTTCAACACAGTTAGTTTGTTTTTTTAAAACCCTATAATCTTTACTATTAAGTGAGTATCCTAGAAAGATTCCCTCATCACTTTTAGCATCAAATTTTCCCAAATTATCCTTTCCATTATTGTGAATAAAACATTTACAACCAAAAGTTCTAAAGAGAAATATTTGGCTTTCTTTTTCTTAGTAATTCATAAGGAGTCTTATCTAACATAGGCCTGATCATGAATCTATTTATGATGTATGCAACAGTACTCATTGCCTCAGCCCATAGGTTTTGAGCAATATTAGCTGCAAGCATTATTGTTCTAGCCATGTCTTCCAAGGTTCTATTTTTCCTTTCCACCACTCCATTTTGTTGTGGAGTTCTGGGAGCTGAGAAGTTATGATCTACACCATTAGCTGAACAAAATTCTAAGAACTTTACATTCTCAAATTCTATACCATGGTCAGACCTTATGAAAACTAAAGAAGAGCCCAATTTCTTTTCAATTTTCTTAATTAAGATTTCAAAAGCACCAAAGGCATCTTCCTTAGAGGCTAGAAACAATGTCCATGTGAATCTGGAATAATCATCAATAATAACAAAAACATACCTTTTTCCTCCTCTGATTTGAACTCTCATGGGTCCACATAAGTCTATATGCACCAGGTCAAGACTCTTGGTAGTGCTAACATGGTTCTTTGACTTAAACGAAGATCTTACCTACTTCCCCCTTACACATGCACTGCATACCTTTTCCCTTTTAAACTTGGTTTTGGGTAATCCCAATACTATGTCTTTAGAAGAAAGTATGTTTAATTGTTTTAGACTTGCATGACCAAGTCTTCTGTGCCAAAAGAGGGGATCATTTTCTATAGCACTTATACAGGTCATCTCAGATCCTGGTAATGCCATAATATCGGCTTTGTATACATTTCTATATCTCTTTACAGTGAGCACCACTTCTTTGGTGTCCATTTTTTTGACTTTGACCCCTGCAGCAGTAAAAATAACTTTATTACCTTTGTCACACAACTGTGAAATACTCAGTAGGTTGTGCTTTAGTCCCTCAACAAGATAGACATCTTCCAATGCTTTTGATTCAGATGAGCCAATCTTTCCTACTCCAGTAATGATTCCCTTTTTTCCATCACCAAACGAAACTCCTCTTCCATCTATTTTGGAGAGTGAATGGAACTTTTTCTTATCACCAATCATGTGTCTTGAGCAAGCACTATCTAAGTACCGGTGCTTTTTGCTTCCTTTTACTTTCTCCTACAAAAAAAATCAATGGTTAGACTTAGGAACCCAGACTAACTTGGGTCATGTTTTATGAGTGAAAGTATTAATCAAATTTCTTTTAGTCCATGTGGGCAACATGCAGCTCAACCTGTTTCTCTGACCAGAACTGGAATTATTCCTTTTGGTCTGAGAAACTCTCCATGCCAGGTTTTGACTATTTGATCTGCTTTTTACAGCTACTGGGCATTCAGTAGTGGGATGTCCAAGGTTACCACAGATATAGCACAAATCTTGGGTTACATCAAAATTTTTGTGGAATCCCAATCCAATTATTTCATTGTACTTTCTTTCACCCAGCTTATGAACAATTCTTGAGGAATTTGTCCACCTATTTGCCCTTTCAAGATCAAGTTTTAGTGTTGAAACTTCTTGATTCAGCTTGTTCATTTTTTCAGTTAAATCATAGCATTCTTGTTTGTATCTAATTACCTCAAGTTCAGAATTTTCTTGATCTTTACTCATGGGCCTTTTTCCATTATTAGTTAAATTTAGTTTGAGGACTTCAGATTTAAGACCATTGTTTGAAATTTCTAGTTCTGTAATATGGTTCTTAAGTGAGCTGTTTTCTTTGTCAACAGTTCCTATATAAGACTTCAAATCAATGAGATCAAATTTTAGGCTTGCAAAATTGTTGAACAATTCATCCCTATCAGAGGTTAATTCTTGGAAATCATCAATCAAGGCACTCATTAGAGAAATAAGTTTTGATTTTGAAAACAGTTCCAGTTTTTCTTTAAGATCAAGTATACTTACCTCAGAATCATTTTCTTCTTCATCTAAGTCTGAATCTCCAAAAGCCATAAATGCAGTTTCATCAACTTTATCTTCATCTGAATTCGATCCCCAAGATGCTATCATTGCATGTTGTTCTTTCCTTTTTGCCTTTTCTTTTGACTCCTTCTCTTCCCTTTCCTTCTTCCATTCTATTTCCCAGACTGGACAGTCTTTGATCTGATGATCAGTTTTGTCACACTTGTAACAACCATTTGGATTGTCATTGGATTGCCTCTTAACACCTGTTCCTTTCTTCTTCTTGAAGAATTTGCTGAAGTTTTTGGTTAGGAAGGCAACTTGCTCCTTATCAAGCTCAATTTCTTCATCACTATCAGAAGCTTTTAATGCCAAGAATTTTTCAGGATGTGCTTGTTCTTTCGTTCCATCAACTTCCATCTCATAAGTTCTAAGGTTTCCAACTAACTCATCCAAGGTTATTCCAGCAAGATCTTTGTTTGCTTCCCTGATTGTTGTTACCTTAACATTCCATTTTGACTTAGGTAATACTCTTAATACCTTCTCAACTTGTTCTTCCTCAGAAATTACTTTTCCCAGGGAAGTAAGTTCATTGATTAAGGTGGTAAGCCTTGTCATCATCTCATGCAGGGATTTCTTCTCCCTCATCTTGAAAGCCTCATACTCAGTAAAAAGGAGAGAAATCCTAAATTTTCTTACTTGAGAAGTGCCTTCATGAGCACTCACCAGTGCATCCCAGATCTGTTTAGCAGTAGTGCAGTTTGATATCCTGTTATATTCAGCTGGTGCTAAGCCACAAACCAAGATATTTTTTTCTTTACATTTTCTTCAAGGCCAACAAGTCATCAGGGGTAAACTCACTTCTCACCTTTTTGACTTATTTCCCATCAACTAACTTCATTGGAATAGTAGGACCTTCAGTGATCATATCCCATAACTCATCGTCTTCTCCTTGAATGAACATCTCCATCCTTGCTTTCCACCAGATAAAGTGAGTGCCATCAAAGAGTGGAGGTCTAGTAGTTGACTGTCCTTCACTGTGACCAGTAGGAGGTGCGGAATTCATCATGTTGATCTTTTCTTAAGTGCTAGCCTTATTTAAGAGAACCCGCTCTGATACCACTTCTTAAAGTATGAGCCCTACCTATTTCTCGATTCTAATGTTTGCCTATCTGTGGAACAGGTAAGTAAACGCAGTTCGCAGAAGAGAAATCTGAACATAGTATTTTTACGTGGAAAACACCCGGCTCAAGAAAGGTGTAAAAAATCATGACTTGTACCTCTACAGGATTTAATCCCAACTTCACTAAAAACTCTTGAACCTCAACAATCAAACAATTACAAGTCTTCTTGTAACTTAGGAATTAAAACTTCTAATTCCTATCACTACAAAAACACTAATCTCACCCAAGATTAGTGTTCCCAAATCTTCGAGTTTCCCAACTTGAAGAAAAATACTTCTATCTCAGTTTATTGATCACTGAGTACAAGAACTATGACTCGTTACAATTAATAGAACCAACCTATTACAACTGATCTACGACTTAAGACGTATAGATTAGTTTCTTCTTCTTCAACTGGATGAACTTGATTTCTTGATTGTTGACTATCTCTTTTATGCGCAGACTGCTTTGATCTTTTTCCTTGTATTTATAGCAACCCTAATTGAAACCTTCAGTTGATCTCCTTTCCTTACTTGAATTGAATTTTCTTTTCCGTCTTTTAATTTCTGCCGCCTTTCCTTGTTTCCTAGTTTGATTGGACTGCCTTGATATCCTTCCTATCTTGACTTGGATTGCCTTCACTCTTTTGGATTTGAACTTGTTTCTTCTTTATCAGCTTGACTTGTAAATAACTTTGCTCCAACATCCTGTCCGCCTTGTAGGATATTCATGCTAATCAATCGATAGTAGTAGATTCACTTGTGTGGAACATGTTGCATGGAACATGTTGTTGATTCTATAGAGGTTTGATTCTAATAAAAGAACACAATGATTATTAGTTATCATGATTTATTCATGCTTTCTTTTTTAAAAGTCAATTCAAATTCTGATAATTTGAATGTCGTTGCTTCCGGGATTGCCCGAATCGAATAACACCTCCGTCATTGACGATGAAAATTATATTCAACATGAATTGTCGAATTATTCCACAAAGGGAATAATATTAATTAAACTTCAATCGTGAACACGTCTTTACTTGTGTCCCTTCAGCGAAAGTTTTAATGTTCAAGCATATAAGAATTCAAGAAAAGAATATATAACATTAAAATTATAGTAGCATTACAGATTTATGTTAAAGTTTGAATAGATTGAGGGTTAAAATTCTAGTATATACTACTATAATAGTTAAGTTTCAAGATCTTGCAAAGTTGCAGTTATGTGCATTCTATAGAATTCTGCATTATGTGCAATGCATACGTGACCTTTATGGAAGAATAGAAAAAATTACACTTGCCTTCTCATAAGATTATATTAAAACGATTTAGTTCTATCCGTTTATCCGATTTTCAATAAACAACACCCCTATTGTGCACCACAATTTTTGGTTTTCCATCCGGTGTCTGCTGCCCGCATTAGAGCCCCGATTAATCTGGATCACGCGTTGCAGGACCCATTAAGATGGCAACGCTCCAACAGAGTTTTCACCATACCCAGGGTCGAACCCTCGACCTATGGTTAAGGGTGGAGCAGCCCCATCCACGGCACCACAACCCATGTTGATCATTGAGTTTGAGTCTATGAGTTCATAATTTGTATTCATATGGAGTATTGTGTAATTTTATTGTCATGATGTTTCGATTGTAATTTTTAATTTTCGAGAGAGCTAGTAACGAGAGACAAACTTAGCAATCATTTCACTTACCATCATCGACGGACGGAATTTTTCCTTATAAGGTCCGAAATATGAAGGAAAAAAAAACACATGAACAAGTCTTAGGAAGTAAAAATTCTTAAACTTCAAATTGTGAATTCACTATTATTTCTTCCCCTTCAAGGAATGTTTTATGTTGAAGCAAGTAAGAATTCAAGAAAAATATAACATGAAAATTAGTCGCATTATAGATTTATGTTATAGTTTTGATAGATTTAAGGTTAAAATTCTTAGAGAATATAGTATATACTATCATAATAACCACAAGGGTTGGTGTGGTGGTTCAGCACCTCACCCCTTAAGCAAGAGGTTGGGGGTTCGATCCCCATCTCTGGTGAATGGAGAAAACTCTGCGGCCAGTTCCCTACCGCTTTGTGCGCTGACCGTGGAACGGAGGATTAGTCTCAACTCAGTCTCCTCATATATAGTTGAGTCTATGAGCTCTTAATTTTAATGCATATGTAGTACTGTGTACGTACTTTCTCGTCATTGTATTTTTTATTTGAATTTTTGTGTTAACTGATTTCCAACAACACGAGCTCTAGCAAGTGTATGTATCATGCAGCCAAGCAGCAAGTTGTGCTAAGTGAACATTAGAACAATAACAATATACCCAATGTAAATTCATTTAATCCCACAAGCGGGTTCTGGAAAGGGTGGTGTGTTTACAGTCTTAAGCCTACCTTGAGAAGGTAGAAAAGTTATTTCCGATAGATCCCGGGCTCAAGTAAATCACATAGCAAAGTGGACAAATTATCTTCTTCAATGCATGCATCTTAAAGCAGTGTAGAAAATCCAAGTGAAGGAAACAAGGACAAGAACCTCAACATTGTTCTTAGGTGGCAAAAGATGACAAAAAGGCCACCAACTGCAACAGAAGCTGAGTCTTGGCAAATCTTGTGACTTTGAAGCTCATTCAAACAAGAATATTTTTTTCGCGTAATCATGGTGTTAAGGCCAGCTTGTAAGCACTCGTCTAATTCTACAATGTACATGCAATCTCACACAAGGACGTAACTCTATCCATTGAGTCTTTGACATATATATTAAAAGAACAAATTAAAGGGCTGATCATTTATGACAATTAATCATTAAGTAGAGAAGCAAATGCTGCAGCAGTGAAACAGAAAGGATAGCAGACAAAAAAGGTAAACAACAAAGTTACTACTTTGAAGTCCACAGTATTCAACAGAAAGTGAACAATGTTGACTTGAAAAAATCGCAGAAACTATCATTGGTTTCAAGTCCTTTTCAACATAGTTTAATGGAAGCGATGATAAGCTATCACACAACATATCCAGTTCCACACATAACCGATTGACGAAGGATAGAATGTACGGAAACCTTATCCTACCTCCATGGGGTAGAGAGATTATTTCCGAAAAAACCCCGAACTCAGCACAAATATTACACAAAACAGGAGAGTAGAAAAGCTGAGAAATATAAACAACAAAAATAGTAAAAATAACTAAAAAGCTGCTCATGTTACTCAACAATAATGAAAATTACAAAGTTTCATGTACATTCTTTACAATTTTGAGTCATATTTACCTCTTCTGATCAATAAAGAATCCGATCACTATTTACTACAAGAAATATCCACGTATTCCAAAACCCTATTTTAGCTACAGTAAAGTATATACTTTCTAAACTTTATAGTACTAAAACATATTAACAAAGGAGAAAACTTTATAAACTTTTTGCTCAACGGAACAATGCATCAAGATTGTCGTTATTGGAACCATCTTGAAAGAGCGCTACGAGGTCTTCTCCCATAACAGACTCATCATCGTTATTATTCTGAGTATTTTCTCCCCGGGCATTACCATTTCCCTCAGCATTATTGTTCTCATTGGCCTGTTCTCCCCCCAACACATTACCCATGTCATTTGCCACAACATTGTTGTTGTTTTCATTAGTCTGTTCTCCCCACAACACATTACCCATATCAAAATCATCGTTTGCCCAAATATTGTCGTTGTTCTCGTTAGCCTGTTCTCCCCACAACACATTACCCATATCAAAATCATCGTTTGCCCAAATATTGTTGTTGTTCTCGTTAGCCTGTTCTCCCCACAACACATTACCCATATCAAAATCATCGTTTGCCCAAACATTGTTGTTGTTCTCGTTAGCCTGTTCTCCCGGCCACAACACATTATCCATGTCAAAATCATCATTTGGCAAAACATTGTTGTAGTTCTCATTAGCCTGTTCTCCCGGCCACAACACATTACCCAGATCAAAAATATCATCATTTGCCAAAACATTGTCGTTGTTCTCAATAGTATTTTCAACCCCCACATTGTTGTTGTTCACTTCATCAACATTAGTTTGCACGAATTCATCTTCTGCCCGTAAAGATTCCTCCTTCCTTTCATTTCCAACCTCCTCTACTTCATCATCATCAGAAGAAATTTCAATGTACTCAACATCGTCCTTCTTCTTGAAAAAAGGTGACAATAAATAGTTGCCTTGTGTACCCAAAGTAAAGAAATCAGAGCAAATATACTCACCTTTATCCGTCACCTCGGGTGGCGGAGATGGGCCTATAATCGGCAGTGCTTGCCATTCTCTTTTACATTTCTCATTCGGACACCGCAAAGAACAACCTTTGTAATCCTTCAAAAACTCATACATACGGTAACAGTAAGGACACCTAGTCCAAAATGTATTCCTGGTCGGGTTCGAAGAGGTTGCACCTGATTCATCATCTAAACGGGTCCTCTTTGTCGGGTTAGAAGAGCTTGCACCTGATCCATCATCTAAACGGATCTTCTCCATCTGGTTCAAAAAGTTCCCGCCTTTTTTCATGGCCACGATAGGAATCGTTTCACAAGTGCTCGCACCACCATCTCTCAAACTGCTCATCGGGGTCCTACTTGATAAGGTCCAACCCCCATCAGCCAAACGGATCACCCGGGTCGGGTTTGAAAAGTTCTCCAAACGGGTCTGGAACGGAGTAGGGTTAGAAGAGCTCCCAGCCCCATCATCCAAACGGGTCTGGATCGTAGTCGGGTTAGGAGACCTCCTACGACCATCATCCAAACGGGTCATTCCGCTCGAGTTCAAAATGCTCTGAAGCAATCCATCATTCAAACGGGTCGGGTTCAACATGCTCTCAAGCAACCCGTCATTTGAACGGGTCGGGTTCAACATGCTCTCAAGCAACCCATCATTTGAACGGGTCGGGTTCAACATGCTCTGAAGCAACCCATCATTTGAACGGGTCGGGTTCAACATGCTCTCAAGCAACCCGTCATTTGAACGGGTCGGGTTCAACATGCTCTCAAGCAACCCACCATTTGAACGGGTCGGGTTCAACATGCTCTCAAGCAACCCGTCATTTGAACGGGTCGGGTTCAACATGCTCTCAAGAAACCCATGATTTGAACGGGTCGGGTTCAACATGCTCTCAAGCAACCCATCATTTGAACGGGTCGGGTTCAACATGCTTTGAAGCAACCCATCATTAGAATGGTCCATCTGCATCTGGTTCAAAAAGTTCCCTCCTATTTCCATAGTATTCAACCCATCTCCAAACCCGGACATCTCCGACAAGTCGAAAAAGCTTGCACTTTCCAACGTACCCTCACCACCCATCGGGTTCATACTCACAGACCTCCCATCATTTACCGCATTCCTCAACTCATCATCAAACCGAACCTTATCACTCGGATTCGCTAGAACTCCGTAAGCTCTCATTACAAGCATAAAAGCCTCATTAGCCAAACGAGAATAATCTCTCGTATTCGATCTCAACAACTCCATCAAACTCTTAAAATTGTTCAACATAACTGGTTGATCATCATTGTAGTTTGGAACGTTAAGGATAGCATAGTAATTCGGCTGTCCGTTAATGCTCTCAGGGAGCATTAATATATCAGTGATCGCGATTATTTCTAGTACCTCTGAGTGATTTGGATCGATTTCTCTGGCTCTAATGGCGTATTGACGACATTCTTGAAACTTTCGTAGAACAAGAAAGCTTTTAGATAAATTCAAATAATGTTGGAACTGCGGATTCATAATTATTGTTTGTTTGTTTTTTGTTGTAAAG
Organism: Capsicum pubescens; assembly: GCA_030864215.1. Lineage (NCBI taxonomy): Eukaryota > Viridiplantae > Streptophyta > Magnoliopsida > Solanales > Solanaceae > Capsicum > Capsicum pubescens. The sequence continues at coordinate 296,429,844 of CM061549.1, forward strand.
AGTTTGTTTGTTGTTTTGTTGTAGTAAAGAATGAAATGAAAGTGATGAAAAAGTGGCATATATAAAGTCGTTTGTTTTGAAAAGGTGGGAAAAAGGACACAATTGGAATTTTTTGAATTTTTTTATCATGGATGATTTTGCATATGGGCAATATTGGAAATTTCTTAATTCTTTTTGTTTCTTGGATGATTTTGGATATGGGCAAAATTTAAAAATAAATAGTTTTTTTTTATGAGTGATTTTGAATATGGATAAAGTTGGAAATTTGTTGATTTCTGTAAAGGGTTTATTTTGTATTTCTATTGTTTTATTTTATTTGGTTCTATTAACCTAGCACGTTTCGAAAAATAATAATAATTAGAGGTGAAAAAGCGACAAAATTGGAAAAATATTGATTTTTTAGTTTTATGGATGATTTTGGATCGATATGGACAAAATTGGATTTTTTTTTTATCTTTATAAAGGGTTTATTTTGTATTTCCGTTGTTTCATTTTACTAGTTTATGTTAACCTAGCACGCCTCATAAGATATTGATAATTAGAGGTGTATTTTATTAAACTAACATTATTAATTATGTTTTTACTCTAATTTTATTTCTACTACTACTTCATGTAATTATTTAGTACTAATAAAAATAACACTACTTCCTTTTTCGGATATAGAAGTGCTTGCAGAGCTACGTGAATTCAACAATGTTTTTGTAAAGGGCAAAAAGAAAAGGTCTCGAGATAATAAGGATCGTTGGAAGAAAAGATCAAATAACTAATCTCAGTATAAGCTATTCTACATTTTGAAATAATTCTTTTTGAAATATATGTACAAGATTAAATTGGAAATTGAATAAATTTTTCAAGGGTCTATTTTGGAATACTCATATTAACATTTTGAGATGGTCAATTTTGGACATTAAGTAATTGGGAAATGAGAATGGATTATTTAGATAACGGCATATTTATTTGGTGTATAAATAAAATTAAATTGGAAATTCAATAAATCATTTATCAACTAATAAAAGATTAGTTTGACTATAAAAAGGAGATAAATTGGAATACTTATTTTTACATTTTGAGATGCTTCAAATTTGGACATTAGGTAATTGGGAATGAATTATTTAGATAAGGACATATTTATTTTGTGTATGAACAAAATTAAATTCGAAATTCGATAAATGATTTATCAACTAATGAAGAATTAGTTTGATAACTGTAAAATGAAGATAAATTGGAGTACTTATTTTTACACTTTGGAATGTTCAAATTTGGACATTAAGTAATTGTAAATGGATTATTTAGTTAAGGAGAAATATTTATTTTGTGTATATATAAAATTAAATTGGAAATTCAGTAAATCATTTTTCATTTATCACTTATCAATTAATAAAGGATTAGGTTGATTATTGTAAAAAAAAAAAAAAAAAAAAAAAAAAAAGATAAAAAGGATAAATTGAAGTACTTATTTACATTTTGAGATGTTTCGAATTCGAACATTAAGTAGTAATTGGGAACGGATTATTCAAATAAGGACATATTTATTTTGTGGATATATAAAATTTAATTGGAAATTTGATAAATCATTTTTTATTTATCATTTATCAACTAATAAAGGATTAGTTTGATTACTGTAAAAGGGAGATAAATTGAAGTACTTATTTTACATTTTGAGATGTTTCAAATTTGACCATTAGTAATTGGAAATGGATTATTTTAAATAAGGACATATATTTATTTTGTGTATATATAAAATTAAATTGGAAATTCAATAAATAATTTTTTCCTTTATTATTTATCAGCTAATAAAGGATTAGTTTGACTATTTTAAAAGGAGATTGAAAGAATTTTGACTCAAATTTTATTAAGTATCCTCATCATATTAACGTAAGAAAAATTACAATCTATAATATTTTTTGTCTTGTAGTCAAACATCTAAATTTTAAATTAAAAATACTAAATTAATCTACTCTAATTTAGCTTGAACTCTAATCAAATTGATTTTCATAAAGTAAAATATGACAAGAAAAATTAAACGGGATGAGTTTTTTTAACATTTTGAGATGTTTCAAATATGAAAATACTTTTTTTCTTTTGAAATTTAAAAGTTTAGTATTATTGTCATTGGATTCGTTCCTTTTTATTGGTTCAGTGTGTATTTTGTAATTTCTTTAAGAAAGTATTAATTATGTATTTATTTTATTAAATTTTGCAAAACTGTTGTATTTTGAATATCTTAATTTGAGTATTAATATTTCAAAAAGTTTGAAAATAATGCTTAAAGATAAGATGTTTTTTGAAAATTTAAAACTATTATGAAGAAGTAGTTCTTCAAAATAAATATACAGTTCGAAATAATTGTACTATTTTTGTCATGAATTAAACCGAGATTTATTTTAAGATAAATTAACTTTTTTTCTATAGCGACACTTACTTTGAGACGGAGAGGATACACAATAAAGAAGAGAACATTATTTGCTAAATTCTGCTATATGGAAGTTTCACATAATTCATTTAAACATCACATGGTATATCAAACACATTATTTAAGTACCAATGCAATGGAAATGTTTTACAAAATTTAGTTTAAGATAATTAATGTAAAATCCAGCTAATTTTAAGTAAATAACTATGAGAGTAAACATGGTAGCTCACCAAAGTGTTAAAAGGCTAAGTTGCTCGTACTCTTTAAAAATGTTGTCACGCTCGTATCAGATTCTTCAAAATACACTATTAGATAGGTTATTTTTTAAATACACTCGATTTATCTCTAGTATCTTTTTGCAAAATCTCAACAATAATTAATCAAAAACAGTTTATCTTCATCACGATATTAAGTTAAAAGTGGAGCTATATATACTCTTTTACTAATTCAAGTCCAATAATCACTTTAGTTTAGTTTGATGCATTGACTTAGTAATAATATTTAGACTTATTAGGTGTTTGTATCATCAATATTTAATCTCATAAAAATAATAATTTACCTATTATTACAAATTAAAAGTCACTATATATAGTGTAAGAATTTTTTTTTTATGTTGTCAGTATCATCACTTGAAAAATATTATTTTTAGTTCAGCTAGATTCTAAAACTAGTAGTAATTTCTAGTAATTAGCCAATTAGGTTTCACATTTTATATTCCTTGAAGTCCTAATTATTTTACGATAGCTCTATTATTAAGACTTTCTTTTTGATGAGTTTACGAGTTATTACTCATAAATGAAAGTATTTAATATGCTCATTTTTTCTCATATTTTTGGTTCTTGATTAGACTGCTATAATTTTTGTTGTATAATACTCGTTATTTCGCATTGTTTTGTTGTTGTTATTGCTCTCATATTGTATTCCGGTTTGCAAATTATTTGGTAGGCTTTATTTAAACTAAGGATCTATTGGAAATAGTTTTCCTATCTCTACGAAGTATTTCTCATATTTTTGGTTCTTGATTAGACTGCTATAATTTTTGTTGTATAATACTCGTTATTTCACATTGTTTTGTTGTTGTTATTGCTATCATATTGTATTCCGGTTTGCAAATTATTTGGTAGGCTTTATTTAAACTAAGGATCTATTGGAAATAGTTTTCCTATCTCTACGAAGTATGGGTAAGATCTATGCATACTATATCTTCACCATACTTCACTTGTGGAATTACACAAAGGTATTTTTAAAAAAATGGGTGACAATTGAATAACATGCTATTATTGACTCATAAATATTGAAAAATATAGTAACATCCACACTACACACATAAAATCAAAGAAACAATAGCATGCACGATATGGTGAAGTTGAACTAGTGATCTTTTTATCAACGTGTTAATTTATCAATTTGAATTATAGCTCATCGACTGTTTAAATAATGGTTTGTAATTATGATAATCCAAGATACGGAGTAGATGTGTTAGGTTTTTAAAAGGTGTGAATGAAAAATGGATAGATATTTTTTTGAAAAAAACATCAAGAAAAAAGTTGTAATTTGAATAGGCACATATGTTCACTTTGAATTGTTATGACCTTTCCGATACATTATGACTTTTTCGAAAAGTTACACTTTTCTCGAAGGATTGCAACTTCGCGAAGAGTTGTATCTTTTCGAAAAGGTGTGCCTTTTTGAACCAGAAGTTGAACTAATGAAACCACATGCACGATACAGTGAAGTTGAACTAATGATCTGTTTATTCAACGTGTTAATATAACAATTTGAACTACATCTCATCGACCAATTAAATAATGCTTTGTAATTATGACAATCCAAGATAGAAATGTTGGGTGTATTTTTCCAAAAAGACACAAAAGAGAAATAATGAAATTTGAATAGGCACTTGTTTACTTTGGATTATTGTGACCTTTTCAAAAGATTGTAACTTTTCTGAAGAATTGCATCTTTACGAAGAGTTGCATCTTTTCGAAGAGGTGCACCTTTCCGAATCATTGTTACTTTTCTGAAACAACAAATTGATGGCTATACATATATATACACTTTTTGAATGATTGTGACTTTTCCGAAAAGGTACACCTTTATGAAGAGTTGCATCGTTTCAAAGAGGTGCACTTTTTTGAACAATCGCATCTCTTCTGAAGCAACACCTTTGCTGGCTACATATACCTATTGAATCCTCAAATTTTCCATACAAAAGTTTCAATCGTGTTGTGTGATTTACTACCGTTGATTGAGTTCGTTGTTCATGGCCCTATTCTTCTAGCAATGTCCTAGTCTTCGTTTCTCTAAGAAAAGAAAGGAAAATGTTCTGTTTATAGGCCAAACTAGATATTTTTACGTCCACGTAATTGTTAAAAAAAATGGAAATTTATGTTTGCCAAAGTTTAGTATGAACAAATTGAGCAGTTGCATTCATGTCATCACATTTTGAGTCGAGGGTCTATCGGAAACCTCATTACTAAAAGTGTAAAGGTAATCGTACATTTTACCCTCCCCGGAAGTTCAACTTCTGGGATAACACTGGTTCCGTTGTTGTTGTTGTTATTCATATAATCACTTTCTGTATTCCCAAATTGAGTATGAACAAATCTACATTATGTATCTAATCCAAGTTGATAAAAAGGGCAAAAGAACAAAAGGAACACAACATTTTACAAGAGCCTCTAAAAGTTAGAAGGTATGTTCGACAGATTTAAACTGCCACATACATTATATTCAAGCGAAAATCGCAAGAAAATAGATTTGAACTAATAACTAAAAATCTACAGCTCAATGTTCACGCTTTCCCCGGTCAACCATTTTGGCCGCTGAACAGAAAAAATTAATCGTTTACTGTCAAAAATGTTTTGGTTGAAGTGTGGAAGACTACAGTGAAAGCGAGCTTTTGGCGTAGCATGCTTTATTCTGATCCACAACTTCCTCGGAATGTATAAATCACCTTAAAGGCTAAAGCAACTAGCATACCTTGCGATGGAGAAATACTTGGATCGGGTTAGCTGACTATGTCTGTATGACTCTGCAACTTCTCTCGGTATACCAAGACCAGACAGATATAGAACATAGTCGCAGACACAATAGATACACCAAGGCAGACACAAACGGTTGTAGCACAAACGTATAAGAACCTGAACAAAGAATGACACACACTTAATAAAGCAAAACATATACACATGTATCCTGATTCAACTTTTTGGTGACACTTACTTGGGAGAAAATACGCTCCAAACGAATAAATGATTTCTCATTAGCAGCAACACAATTGTGTAAGCTATCAAAAGAATGGAATTCAAACCCAACGGAACCAGACAAGGAAAACCAAGAGTCCTCTTGATCAACGAGTCAATGTTGCCGTCCTGGGAAATTATGAAACCACTTGTGTCCTTCACAGAATTGTACATCACCATGCTAAGGAGGTATAACATTGGTGAAGCATATGTAATGATGAACATTAAGACTCCAGAAAGTACAGTCGAGTGGTTCAAGACACCCTGGAAATCAAATCAACGGGGAACATCAGATTCTATATGGATATTTCCAGTATGAAGCATACAGAAACTTTAGCATGAAACACACTACTAGAGATTTTTGTGCAGGAGACTTACCATAAAAGCCCCAGCAACATCGATTGTAGCTAGGGTGCTGGTGTTGCCGAGACCAAAATGGCCTGCCATTCCCATATAATAAAGTGCAGCTACCTGACACGGGAAAAGGAGAAAAATAAGACTTGTGAAACTATGGAGTTGATGTTACCATCATCTGAGGAAAGGATATTTTTCCTGCATTAGTACAAAAACAAACCGAGAATGAACGAGCACCCAAGGGTGTGGCCTAGTGGACTCGTGGGAGGTCGCAGGTATCTAGTGGATTTAGTCGAGGTGCACAAAAGCTGGTCCCGAAAATATGAACTTCAAAAAACAAATTGAGGATGAATGAAGATATTAGTTGAATTTCGTAGTATGGAGACTACAAGCATCATCGTGGTCATTTTCATCAAATGAAATTTGCCGCCTTCTTTTCTCTCCTTTTTTTTCTTTTTGGGAAATATTTTATTTGGTAATATTGAGTGTTGCTTTGCTTTCTTTTCTTTTAGGCATATGGTCATTTTCATCAAATGAAGATGCTTATTTTAAGAACAAGTTAGGTCATCTATGACATTACAACTTGCTCGTGTATTTCAAAGACATAGACATGGTAAATTTTTAAAAAAAGAAACATAGAATCAAAAGAACTTGGATGAATACTTAAAAGATCCGACTGACCTCAACAAACTGCCTGAGATGCTGGTTGGAACCAGAAAAATACCAAACGCTAGCTAGTACTTGCAGGAAGAAAAATAGTACAGGCATTGAGTTCACGGGCTGCTGCAACAATAGATGTAAAAGCGACCAATAATATACGTAACTCAAGCCAATCACATATGCAGAATCCTTAAAACATAAACCCCAAGCCTTTCTTTGGACATCATCCACAGAACGCGTACGATTTGGGAAAGGTATATACCGTGGCACAGCAACAAGAATAGCCGTTGAACAGAAACCTAGAACTGCATAAATTATTTGCGCCATTAAAGTAGCATCATGACTACCTGTACTGAACGCAACATCTTGATATTTAGTGATATAATGTAAAACCAACCACCCTGGGAACAAGTGCATCAAGGAAATCACGGTCATAAAGTTTTTTTTTGACCGTCGGGACCACATAAGAGAAACTAAGCTAATGTTGATTAGGATGATCACTGAAACCAACTGGAACAACTTTATGTAAGTGCTTCCCATTTGCTCTAACCATTTTGAAATGTCGGGAAGATTAGTCCAATTAACACCACCTTGATGCCATCCTCTCAAAATTCTCCCAGAAATGAGAATCACAAGAATTGAGAAAATCTGGATATAGTTATTCGTCTTTGAACCCACAGTAGCACTTGTATTTTTCTCTGTCCTCGTTACAATATGCTGCATTAGTTTTCGGAAAGATAGCAAATAACGCGAGGATGTCATGAAATGCCATATGTACTGCTCTTCCTCCACCAGAGAACTGGATCCCATGCTTATGACGACAACAACGATTACCACAAGAATAAAAATATCATCCAAACGCCACCTGCTCAGGTCATTATTGACACTTGAAAACTGCTTATTCTGCTCAGAGAAAACTTGCTTTCCTAGAAGAAACAGAAGGCTCAGCAGTATCAAGCATGAAACGAGCATAGCTGCTACTCCAAATATAAGTCGGCCAATAGGTTTCTGAAAAACGTTGAATAAAAATTATAGGACTATTGCAAAAAGGTAATAATATTGGAGAATTTAGAATCATGGAACGTTCTGCTCTATTTCTTTCTAGAAATGCAAAATAAACTTTTGTAAGATTGAACTCACGTCAGTTGCTCTATGAGATAGCCACTCACTTGCAGTTCTTAAGAAATTATGATATGCCATAAGAGTACTATGACAATTGTCCTCACAATCAGATCTACACAAAATATGAGGAGAAAGCAACACAAGAATTAGCATTTCTCCAAATAAAAGTTCTGAGGAAAAATTTGTCAAATTGGTGATTACAAACCGTCAACCACCTTTTCTCTTCCCTAGATTTCCAAGATCTGTGAAGCTCTGCAGCCCTCATATACAAACAACAAAAGTTCTCTTCCAGACTACTGTAACCTCTTGTCCTTTCGGATTTATCATCCCAGAAGTCGTCGCATAAGAAGTTTTCACATACTAAACCAGGTAATTGCGCTTGAAGTAGCCTAAGCAATTGCCAGGAATTCAACTCCAATAACCTGAGTTGTTGGTCAACTGAAATACTTGAAGAAATGAAAGAGGAACATGACCAACTTTATAACGGCATATATAGTTCAAAAAAGACGGAATACATGATTTTGACAAGATGGTCACAAAAAATTACAGGACCGAAAATAATATATCTAGATTACTCTATATGCTGCTATTTATGTATTCCAATTCATAGAAAGTGCGCTGCCACAACATAACCGAATCAGGATATTCATTTGAGCGTAATTTTAACTTGTCAGACTTGAGCTCCAAGACTAGTGAGAATTCCAACCATTCCCATTTGCCTGAGCCTAGCCAAGGTGCTCCAACGATAAGTTGTTAGGAGTCAAAGTATAACCTCAATATTTAGACGTCATAATATTGGAAATGCATATTTCAGTTTGATCCGTCGTGAAGCCCATTTCATCTGAAGAACTTCACTCCCAAATGAACTGGCATTCACTCTCATGAGCCATCAAGGACAAATCTCAATCTCAGACTTAATTAAGACCCCAAAAATTGTCCAATCTAGTTCCAGCGTTAAATAAAAGGGATGGCAAACTCTAAAAGTGAGTTTTTTTTGTGTGGGAAACTGCATAGAGCAGTCCTCAGTTCCCTTTTCAAGTCAAAAATCAAGATAACAACAACTGATAATTCCCGGAACCAAAAGGCATATGTATAAACTGGAATTCTCTGAAAATCTTCAAAAACTGTGAAGAACATAGGAGAAGCACCCCATGTAAAACTGAATTACATCATTATCAACCAAACTAGATTAAGTTGCCTTTAACTCCCATGATTAAACATGATGCCATCTCAACATCACAGTTCAATCAACAACAGCCAAGAAAATGCAGTTGAAGTATATTAAATAAGCATAGAACCAGTATGGTAAAGTGGAAACCATTCAGAAATCTTGACTAGTAATTGGATGAATTACAGGTGACCTGAAAAATTGTGCTCTGTTCTCATTTTTTGTTCTCATATACAGAAAAAACAAGATCAAGAAAAATGCAGAATTTAATTCCTACTTCATGCCTCACTTGTGGGCGCAGGTTCCACATATGCTCCTATCCGTGCCGTCAAAGGTGGGCTTAGGCCCTGAACCGAGGCACAAAATGTATTGAGCGCTTCGCCTCACTTAATGTGTGGTTCAGGGTCTTCATCAAGGTCTAAGGCCTACTTTCCCTTTGCCAATGAGCCTCTTCTGAAGAGGCAACGCTAAACAATTGATATTTCAATTTATCGTAATTTTTTTCAGTATCTTTGTTCATACATTTGTCATTCATGCCTATAATTATTAGTCTTGGACCCTGGGTATGGAGAAAACTCTGTTGGGAGCGCTGCCACCTTAATGGGCCCTGCAATGCGTGATCCGGATTAGTCGGGGCTCCAATGCGGGCACCGGACACCAGATGGGAAACCAAAAAAAATAATTATTAGTCTTGGACTAAACATATAAATTTGTACTTCTCCTTCCTTTGCTTCTTTTTTCACTAAAGCCCATGCTTTATTTGCACTTTCCGCATAAAGCCCAATGGACCTTAGAGCCTTTTTTGCGCTTTTTACTTTTGATAACAGTTTCCTACTTAGATAGTCATCATCTCTATGTACACATATTCTGACACTTGTCTTTCACAATTATCACCACAATATCAACATTCTAATTTCTATATGGCTCAGAATTAACAACATAAGCTACCAAATCAGACCTGTTAATAATTTGAAAGTTTCTCTCATCAACATGCCAACATTGTTCTTTGGTATCGGAACACCAAAAAGAAGAGCTAATGTTGAAGCAAGGTCAACCTGAAACACCAGATTTATGAATAATTAATTAATAAATGAAAATGCTGATGATTGAACCAATCTTATCAGTGTCAAATAAGGAAACACGGCAACTACTATCAAAGATACTTTTTAAAAATAAAATAAAAACCTCCTACAACATTCAATTAAGGCTATGGCAAAAAGTCACTACTTATGAACTTACTTTTAATAACACTCATATTTCAAGTTTTATTTCGAAAGAACTTCAGACCAAACTTATTCTAGAAACTATTTTATTCCGATTTTTACTTTGAAAAGCCAATATTGCATGGTTTTGCATTAACTCCCATGCAGAACATGGGTGAAACACTAGCTATATTTAGAGACTTTCAGCCAATTTGGCTGTTTCTTTTTAAAGCACACTAATCAGAATGGAGGTACTGCTGCAACCTTAACACCTAGCACCTATGTTGCTCGAACTCTTCAAAAATGTCGACTGGTGTTTTTGGAGAATCAAAAACTGGTTCGGCTACATTTTTGGAGAGTCTGAGCAACATAGCTTAGCACAAATACTGTTTCTTGCAGAGAGCTGAGACACACAAATGATAAGAAATACCGAGTCCAATTTCCACCAATGAAATAATCTGTTAAAAGCTGATCAACAATAAAATTCATAGTCACATACCTGGTTGGCTGTATTAGGGGTGCCTGTTCCAAAATCTGCAGGACCAATAAAAAGTGCCAAAGAGTCGGTTTCCTCAAATGTTGATCCTCCATGATTTCCATTTTCGGTCATTCCATGGTCACTTACTACCAGCTGCGGAGGGTGCACCATAACAAGACAAGGGATTATTACAGTCGGAATATTGAAATATGATGTTTGTTGAGTAATCAAATGATATCTTCACAAACTAGAGAAGTATGATGCCACAAACACTTGCTCCACCATTCAATAGGAATATCAGGTAATGTGTCATATGACGCATATTATATGTTAAAAAGAAACTAAGAAATAATACTTCAAATTTGATGAAGAAGTAGGTCAATATTGTTAAACCCTAAAGCTAGGGGCTTCGCTCGCTTAGGCAATGGTTAAGAGGAAGCATCAACATGCTAAGGAATGAGCTCAATGCGTATGGGCTCTACTTTGGAGAGAGCGGCACTGAACAATAAATAACCAGCAAAGAGATATATTAACTGCTGAGAAACAATGAATCTGCTACTTATAAAGAAAAGGAATTAAAAAATTCAGTAGAAGAAAACTAGCCAGACAACCTAAAGTAGAAACTTAACTACTTTATAGCTTGTAAATCAAAATTTTACATCTATTTGAGCTTAATTTATAGCTTTTTGTTAACATCTATATTCACTTAATTGTAGTTTTTTCAATTACTTTGTTCACATAACCTTTCATGCCTTTATTTTGTGTAAATTACGTTTATACATTTTTTTATCATTGCACTTTTTTTTTACTAAATCTCACACTTCAATGACGCATAAGGTCCCCACAAACTTCGAACATTTTTGCATTTGAAAATATCGATATAGGATTTACATTTCTGTTTCAATGATGTAGGATTTACATTTCTGTTTCAACGATCCAAGATACAGTTATATGTTGTGACATTAGATAAACCGAAGGAATAATAAATGCATAGCACGTGACTCCTCTCCTATAACTGTATCATGAAGAAAACCTGATACACTTTACACAGATCGCTATGCTGAAGCATCTTATTCGGTTAGCTATTGAAAAGGGGAGAAGGAAAAGAAAAAAGGCAAGTGCTCAAATACGTAGCAGCAACAATAGTCCGGAATATCACAGTAACTGCTAGCTTATAGACTAAGATACACAACTCTTGGAGAAAAGGTAGAAGCACAAACCAAGAGGGTCCGTCCTTGATCATTATTATTGGTAGATAAAGAATTTAGATCGATCGTCTTGATCACTTCATCCATCTCCCCAAGTTTGGGGGCCATCAGAACACTGTAATAAACACCCCAAGAAAGTGTTATGAATGTATTATCATCATTTTAATTAGGAAACTCAATACAAAGTAACATGGAAACACCTATTGCGCCCACCAAGATGTCCAACATGATCCAAGCCAAGATAATGAAGAATCTGAAACAGAGCAAGATTGTGTTAAATCAAGTAGTGGAAAACAAAACAGTAACTCCACAGAAAGAACCAAACCATCAGTAACATGTTCATGGACCTCACAAGATGCCCTGTTTAGAATATAACTGACCAAGCGTAAGCCATAGTCAGAAGGAAAATGACTTGGACGTTTTGATAGAGAGAGGGACCACTTTCAGCTATTTTGAAACGAAAATGGAACACTATATGCAAGATAAAACTTTCTGTAAAATTAATTATAAAAGATCTTGTACTAGAACATCTAGATGTATCTGCTAGTTCAATAATGATTTCCATATATGTAGGAAATAATTATTCTAGAAAAGGGAAGCTGTTCAACAGGTTTACTAGTGTTAGTTGGAATTTGAAACATCAACTGGGAATGCTATGAAAACTGGCAATTAGAATGCAAATATAGTTGTTCAATTGAAGGATGACATAAATGTACGACCTTAGAAAATAAGACTTAGGAATCATGTTGTGAATTTGAGCTCGCAAAGCAGCAGATTCTGGAAACATCCTATGTGAAGACCAGTTCAATATATACTCAAAAATGGAAATTTTTCTACTTCAGCATCTGATTAGTGATAAGAATGGAGACTATCAGTATCGGCAAAAGCACTATGTCCTCACTATGAAGCAAAGCAAGAGTAATGTTTTAGAAGTTGAGGCAAAGCTAAGCGACAAGACAGCACTTCGGTCATAAGCAAAACATGTAATGAAGAGCACTTCGCATGCATAGCAAGTTGCCACTTCATGATGCCTTTAAGACTGACAAAGTAAAGCAAGTTCAACGGGGTGTGCTCCATTCACTCACACATGTTAAGGCAAGCCCTTGGGAAGAGAAGCACTTTTCCTCTACTTGAGGCAATCTGGATCTCTCCTTCCAATGCTAACCAAAACTTAGATTGCCTCGGTTCATTGAAGGAAAAACTTTTCATATAAGCTAAAGTTAATTTGCTAGGGATAGGCATTTTCTGCATCACATGTCTAAGTAAATTAACCTTGATGAGTTTACACACACCAATAATGATGAAATGCTGATGAAACCTAGACAAAATTACACAATTACAATGATATGGAGATTTCTCAGTCTGAGTTGGGATTAAGTACAGTAATTACTGCTACTCCTACATTGTAAGACAGAAAGACAGCAGTTGCTACCACTGGGTATGCACCTTTTATTCTATCATTTTGAGCAACAACCGTTCTCTATGTTTCCTCTCAAATGATTTTACATGCTAATGTTTTTCCTGACTGCAGTCAGATTATATGTCATATTCATTATAAGGACTAAGCGCATATATACTAGATATTTGCTAACTATTTTTTCTTGAAATCTGTGATGAAGTGTTGCTTGTTAGTGGCTTCCTGCAAAATACCCTAGGAGCCTTGCAGCATCGTATTTCCCAAAATTGAGGACCTCTTATTCAACCAAAGCAACACTCAAAAGTCAGGATTGGGCTACATAGGCCAAACCCTGATATTTAAATATCCACAAAATGCAACTTTTTAACTAGTTCTTAGGAAAATGTCTTGACAAATAAAGGGACAGATAGATCACCAGAAGATTCCAGTCAGTGCGACTAAGTTCATCAACTAAATGTCGAGAGACATTCCGATCTACTTGGACAGTGTCTTTGACCTGCAGGATAGATTCCATAAGCAGCTAAACATTTCAACACCAAGTGCAGGCAAAGCATTTAAATCTTACATCTTAAGCAGCATCCTGACTAACTTTAGACCTAGATGTAGATAACACGCTCCCCCACCCCAAAAAAAAAAAGATAGTCTTATTTCCAGAACCAAACTGAACTAACTAAGTCCATTTATTAGCATTAATTCTTTCTTGGCTAAACGAAGGATAAAAAAGTAAGAGAAGCAAAACGTATTATTTCCCTAAGGTACCACCTCGGAGATATATTCCCCCCACATTCACCTCATCTGCTCCACAATTATAAGATCCTCTTTTGGAAAAACTGGTCTTCTTCCACTTCCACTCTGGTCTAACTGAATCTATCTCTTTTCCAATTTTATCATCAGATCTTCTGGCTCACATTCACTGCACTTCTTTCTATATTCCAACATATTTTCCTAAGACATAAAAGAGAATGGTCACAAAAGTTTGACTAAGCTTAACTTCTTCCGCTGATAGGCTATCTCCGCTTCTACGTCATTAGTTTAAATTGTGGTGTGCATGGAGAACATGACATTAATGCAGTAGATGAAATATTGACAATGAAACATAAATGGAAAAGTCAAGCTAAAATTAGCTTCATGATCTGCAAAAGATTGAAGCATAATTTTACATGAATAAGGGAAAAAAGGAGATAGGAGCATACATTTGTTTAAGCACAATTTGTAGCGCAAGTGAACTTCATTTACCGAAAACGGTGTTTTGAAGATAGATGGAGCTAGGTCCTAACTGAAATTTTCACACTAAGGGCTATTTTTTAATCAAGACACACCAAAAAACTGTCTGAAAACATAGCTACACCAGTAGAGAGGAAAAATAGCTAGGCTGCAACTAGAGAAGAAGGAGCGACAAGAAAGTTATTGAACAAGAATGCTTCAACTTTCTGATATTAAAGAGACTTACAAAGAAACTGCTAATGCCTTCATGCCTCGAAAACATTCCAGGAAACAACTTAAGCCAGGTGTCATCGCCATGCATCACGATTTTCCAACCAACTTTTAGGAATTGAACTGTGATAGGAAGAGAAACCATTGGTCGTGATAAGGTATCTAATCTGGAAACCACTTAATCAATTGACAAGCTATATCTTAAAAGGGACTTTCTACTTTATCATATAGAATTTAAAGAAGATTTACCAACTAACCAATTATGTTGTCATCCAGCAGCGCTTGCGTGTTGAAATTGAAAGCAACATCCAAAAATCCCCCAACCACACCAGAAACCATGGCCTGCAAGCGCATGGCTACTGAGAAACTTATTGAAACAGGACAATTCACATTTGTCCGAAACCCATACAGTTACCTTCAAACGAGGCATTGTGACAGTAGGAGGTGCGGCCTTTGCATGATACCCGATTGCCCTCCCCTTGCTCAATAAGGATTAAGTATATGGCATAGCTTCCTTGAAAGACTTCAGAGGAGGTTCACCATCTTTCCCTAGCACAAATTCGGCTGGAAGACCATCAATAACCTAAACAAACAAATTTTAGCAGCAAAAAAGAAATCATCTTTCCATCCAGATGTAGCCTCGAAAGATTGACAAATAAAACATTTTCAAGCAAGATTAAACTAACAAAACCACTCACCATAAGTATCAACCGATCAAATAAAGGAGGCATCAAAGACAACTCCTGCAGTTTTACCAAATTAAAGAGCACTTCAGCATATCCATTGCAAAAGCAACCAAAAAACGGCACTTAAATGCATGTCATGTCTGAACAGATATTCCTATAAAAATCTCAACAAGTTCCAAACTTTCAAGAACCTTAACATATTTTGTAACATGCCAAACTGTATTTATAATTATGCATAGTGATATCAGTTATATATAGTAATTTAACACAATATCTAAGCTGACACAACATCAAAAATTCTTGTCGCTACAAATATGTTCTTAGCCGAAAAAGAACAACCCCCAACCCCAAACACACACCGGAGAAACAACACAACATTCTATTGGAACATACATTCCTATTAAAATCTCAACAAGTTTCAAACTTTATAGAACCTTACCAAATTCTGTAACATGCTAATTGTAATACACAATGATATCTCTTATATATAGTACTTCGTATAAATGAGATAACACAATATCCAAGCTGACACAACGTGAATAAATTCCTTTTATTACAAACATGTTCTTCTTAGCTCAAAAAGAACAGCCCCCAACTCTCCCACCCCAAAAAAACACCCACACACACACCGGAAAAACATGACATTCCTATAAAAATCTCAAAAAGTTCCAAACTTTCAAGAACCTTAACAAATTCTGCAACATGACAAACTGTATTTTTAGTTATACACAATGATACACAAGACACCATTTTTACACTACAAATATGATCTTCTTGCCCAAAAAGCACACACCTCACACACACACACACACCAACAAAAAAAAAAAGACACCATTTTACACTACAAATGTGATCTTCTTGCCCAAAAACACACCCCACCCATACCCCGAAAAAAAGACACCATTTTTACACTACAAATGTGATCTTCTTGCCCAAAAAACACCCCCCACCCCCTCACCCTCCCAAAAAAACACCAACCTGGTACAAATATTTGAGCTGACTATCTGATAAATCGGTAGTATTCTGAAACTCAGCTGAATCTGCTCCAGGTGGATAAAAGCTCTCAACCTCACTGAACAAAACAAAAAATCCAAATTAACAGAATTCAAGAATTAGAATGACAAACAACAAATCAAAATAACAGAAATCCCAATACTTAATTATACAATTCTCAATAATACAAATAAAAATTCCAAGATTTTACAATACTAAGATACAAAAAGAGAGTGGATGAGGTCGAGGAACTTGGTAGTGCTGACATGGTTCTTTGACTTAAAAGAGGATTTTACCTGCTTCCCCCTTATATAGTCACTACATACCTTTTCTTCCTTAAACTTGGTCTTGGGTAAACCCAATACCATATCTTTGGAAGAAAGTGTGTGTAATACCCCGTACCTTTTCCTAGCTTGAAATCATCTCAAGAATGCTAGAAACTTACTTGGAAATATGAATTAATTTTGTACACGTGGTATTTTCAAGATTTTTACTTTTAGTCACGTGGGAAATCGAATAAGCTTTCCATCAATACCAATTTCATCAAAATTTGGTATCGGACGAGGAAGTTATAACCGTTTTACAGAAGCCAGTCAGAACCGCCCAGATGCGACGGTGAAGGCCGACGGACCATTGGACTAGCGACGGACCGTCGCACCCCACCATCGCATTGAGGAAGTGAGTTCACTCTCTGGCTGAGTATCACAGAGAGGTCCGACGGACCATCGAGCTAGCGACGAACCGTCGCACCAAGGCAGTAAGCTCCAGTTCTGGTCCCAGTACGACGGTCAGTCCGACGGACCGTCGACCCAGCGACGGACCGTCTCACCCCACCGTCGCATGTCCCATTTAGTTATTTTTAAGTCACTTTTAATAAGGGCTTTTTGGTCTTTTACCACCCGTTTATATACCCATCTATATCTGACCTCAGCTTATTTGTTCATTATTATTTCACAATAACAAAATTAGGGTTTTATCTCTAAGATTAATCCCCAAGAATAAAATCAAAATCTTCTTCAAGAACTAAGAGATTCCAATCCTTCAAGTTTAAGTTCAAGAAACTCATTACCAGGTATGCATAGTGTTAATTCATGAACTCCTTTCATCTATGAAGCCCAAGAATCTCCTTTCTAAGTTCAAGTTTATGAATTTTCTTTATGAATTTCATGTAGGGTTGCTCTTGTTCATGTTGATAATGAGTAATTGAATTCTATTCCATGTTAGATGATAAGTTTTATATCAAATTGATTAATATAGATGTAGATTTATGAGAACCTATGATCAAACCTTTGAATGATGAAATTAGAACTGAATCATGATGTTTAAATTATTGTATAATGTTGCCTACACATACTATGCTTGCCATGTGTTTGATTAAATGCCTATGAAGGAAAAGTGCCCAACTAGTATGATATTATGAAATCCCCAGGTATGTACAAGTTTATGCATATCACATGTTTGATGAAATGCTTCAATAAATGAATTTTGGATTATGATGTTAGTCATGTGTTCAAGTAAGTCATGCTTTGTCAGTTTCCTTCTATTGAGTCCTGGGGGTACTTGTACCCGAAATATTAGTTGTGTGCCTAGAGCCATGTCATGTTTTCACGATACTCTCAGTCAATCCATGATCCTTAGGCTTCAGAAAATATTATGACTCAGGAAATCTCAATAATCTCATGAACTCAGTCAGTTGTTAGATATCAGTAGTATTCTATCAGTCAACAGGATTCAGTAACTCAGTCCATGTTTAGTTCAATAAATCATGTTCAGTGTCTATTCAGATGGAAGTAGAAATTAGCACCGAGTGAACCTAAGGATGAAAACTCACCTGCTAGTAGAGGGTGTGATTCTTAGAAGCAATCCTTGCCTTTCAGAACTACGTAGCCAGCGTAGGTTGAGACATCATACCTGCTAGTCGAGGGTAGATGGGGTGGCTTAACCTGCTAGTTGATGGTTCTCACCATTCTTATTATAGTAACCTGCTAGTTGAGGGTCATTCATATGTTGTCCTTACCGGTGGCACGGTATTGACACCCTTCCAATCAGGGCATGGATTGGACCCCGCTCAGCTATTATAGCGTGTTTGGGGTGTGTCGGTTAGATGACTACCTCCTATAATTTCAGTATCAGCATCAGTCAAGAACTCAACTAGTTCATCATATTTCAGGACTGTCAGATACAGTCAACTCAGATACAATACCAAACTCAGCTAGTTCCATCAGATTCAGGCTTATTAGATACAGTCACTCATGTTATCAGTTATATCAGTTATCAGTATGTCTTGTTATTAGTACTCAGATTCAGTAATCATGTTATCACGGCATCAGTGTCAGTTATTAGGTCTCATGCATGTATTCCCACGCTCATGTTAGTCAATCTGTTATTATTATTGCTCATGCATATGAACCCTATGCATTCAGCTTACCTCACATGCATACCAGTACATTCAATCGTACTGATGCATTTGCGCTATGGTGTTTTATACCATAGGTTTAGAGACACGAGCTCCAGAGTATCAGTAGCATTCCAGTCTCAGCAGTCAGAGTTAGAAGTGAGTCCTCATCTTCTGAGGATATGATCATTACTTCATTATGCCATTAATTAATTTATTAGTTGGAGTTAGTCAGGGACATGTCCCATTAATGACTTATTCAGACAGTCATATTTTAGAGGCTTTCTAGACTACGGTATGTTCATACAGTTTATTTCAGTTTTTTTTTTGGGTATTTCATACCCCACCCAAATGTTATATTTGTATCGGATATTATGTCGTAGTTTTGAACCTTATGGACTTTCAGTTGATGTTTTCGTATTTTATGGTATATTATGCAGTATATAGGTACATATATCAGTCATGGGTTAGCTTGTGTCCTTCGGGGTCATGAGCACCTTGTAGCATTCTGGGTACCAAATTCGGGGCGTTACAGTGTGTTTATCTATTTTAGACTTGCATGTCCAAGTCTCCTGATCCAGAGGAGGGGATCATTTTCTATTGCACTCAGGCAGGTCAACTCTGTTCCTAGCATTGCCATTATGTCAACTTTGTACATATTTCTGTATCTCCTTACAGTGAGCAGAATCTCTTTGGTGTCCATTCTCTTGACTTTGACTCATGCGGAAGTAAAAACAACTTTAGTATCTTTATCACATAGTTGTGATATGTTGAGCAGGTTGTGCTTCAATCCTTCCACAAGATAGATATCTTTAAATGCACTTGATTCAGATGTGCCAATTTTTCCAACTCCAGTAATGATACCCTTTTTGCCATCACCAAAAAAAACTCCTCCTCCATTCATTTTGGAGAGTGAAAGGAACTTTTTCTTATCACCAGTCATGTGTCTTGAGCAAGCACTATCCAGGTACCAATGTTTTTTGCTTTTTTCTTTCTTTAACCTTCTCCTGCAAGAAATCAATGGTTAGACTTAGGAACCCAGACAAGCTTGGGTCCTGTTTTATGAGTAGACAAACTTGGGTCCTGTTTTATGAGTTAATGAATGAATTAAATTTCTTCTAGTCCATGCAGGCAACATGTAATGTGACCTGTTTCTCTGACCAAAATCAATTCTTTTCTTCTGGGTCTGAGAAAATTTATTAGCCAGGTTTTGAATGCTAGATCTGCTTTTGGCAACCACAGGACATTCAGTAGTTGGATGTCCAAGATTACCACAGATATAGCATAAATCTTGAGGATCATCAAGACTTTTGTGGAAACCCAAACCTGCTTTTTCACTGTGATTTCTTTCACATAACTTGTGAACAATTCTTGAAGAATTTGTCCACCTGTTTCCTCTTTCAAGATCAAGTTTCAGTTTAGAGACTTCTTGACTCAGTTTATTTACCATGTCTGTTGCATCATTACATTCTTGTTTGTACTTGACTAATTCAAGTTCAGCACTTTCTTGTTCTTTACTCATGACCTTTCTTTCATTTTCAATGAGTGTCAATTTTAGGACTTCATACTTTAGATCATTGTTTGAAGAATCAAGTTGTGCAACCTATTTCTTGAGAGTATAGTTTTCTTCTTCAACTGTATTCTTGCAAGCTTTTAAATCAATGAGATCAAATTTAAGACTTGCAAGACTGTTGAACAACTCATCCCTATCAGAAGTTAATTCTTGGAAATCATCAATTAGTGCACTCATCAAGGAAACAAGTTTTGTTTTAGAAAATAAATGCAATTTTTCTTAAAGTTCAAGTATACTTACCTCAAGAGCATCATCTTCTTCCTCTAAGTCTGAATCTCCTAAGGCCATGAATGTTGTTTCATCAATTTCATCATCATTTGAATCAGATCCCCAAGCTTCTGCCATAGCATATTCGTTCTTCTTTTTGGCTTTTTCTTTCAATTCTTTTTTATCCCTTTCCTTTCTCCATTCTATTTCCCAAACAGTACAATCCCTGATCTGATCAGTCTTACCATACTTGTAGCATCCATTTGGATTGTCATTGAAGCGTTTCTTGCTACCTGCTCCTTTTTTTTTTTAAAGAATTTACTGAACTTCTTAGTTATGAAAGCAACTTGTTCCTGGTCAAGTTCAACTTCATTATCACCGTCAGAAGCCTTCAAAGCTAATACTTTATCGGGGGTCTTCCTATTCATTAGTTCCATCAATTTCTATTTCATAAGTCCTCAAATTCCCTACTATTTCATCCAATGTCATACCTGTGAGATCCTTTTCCTCCCTAATAGCAGTCACTTTGACATTTCATTTTGATTTTAGTAGTATCCTAAACACCTTCCCAACTTGTTGCTCAACAGCGATGACTTTTCCCAAGGAAGTCAAATCATTTGTCAAAGCAGTAAGCCTTGTCATCATTTCATGCAAGGATTCATTCTCCTTCATCATAAAGGTTTCATATTCAGTAAAAAAAAAGAGCAATCCTGAATTTTCTTACCTAAGAGGTACCCTCATGTGTATTGACCAAGGCATCCCAGATTTGCTTAGCAGTGGTACAATTTGACACTCTGTTGTACTCAGTCGGTCCTAGTCCACAGACTAAGATGTTCTAAGCTTTAGCATTTTTCTTTAATATCACTAAGTCATCAGCAGTAAATTCATTTCTTACCTTTTTGACATGTTCACCATCAACCATCTTCATTGGAATAGTGGGACCATCAGTGATCCTATGCCATAATACATAGTCTTTTCCTTGAATGAACATTTCTATCCAAGCTTTTCACCAGATAAAATGGGAATCATCAAAGAGTGGAGGTCTAATAGTTAACTGACTTTCACTGTGACCAGTAGGAGGTGCGAAATTCATCATAGTGATCTTTTCTTAGGTACATACCTTATTTAAGACAACCTCTCTCTGATACCACTTGTTAGAGTGCGTACCCTACTGATTTTAATATTTTACTCTAATAGTAGCATATCAGTGGAACAAGTAAGCTAACGTGGTTCACTGAATTTACAGATGAACACAGTAGTTTTACATGGAAAACACCCGGCTCAAGAAAGGTGTAAAAAACTACGATTTGTACCTCTACAGGATTTAACTCCAACATCACTATTACTCTTGAGCCTCAACAATCAATAAATTACAAGACTTCTTGTAAACTAGGAATTAAAACTTCTAACTCCTATTTCTACAATAACACCAATCTTCCCAAGATAAGTGTTCTTAAGTCTTCGAGTTTTCTAACTTGAAGGCACAACTCCTAACTAAATTTATATTTCACTGAGACTAGAACAAAGACTCATTACAACTCAAAGAACCAACCTATTACACAAAGTCTACGACTTGCTAAGTAAAGGACCAGGTTCTTCTACAAGTTAGTTAACAGATTTACTGATTGATGCTTTTCTTGTCAGTGAACGAGTGAAACTGTCACGCCCCAAATCCCATTGGAGAGGACTGGCACCCGTAGCCGAGGAGGCCCGGGAGAACCCGTTCATAACCTATACTTTCACATTTACATTACTTATGAAAATTAGAAATTTGGGCAGCACTTCATTGTAAATAGAAGAAAACAGTACCTGTATCAGCCCAGCAGACACACACATATATATATAAACAGTAATTGGCCGTCAGAGCCATCACGTCTATCAACCAAACACTCCTATGGCTGTACAATATGTCTACAAAAGCCTCTACATAGATACACAACTGAGTTAGGGTCGGGACAAACTCCCGCCCACAAAAGACTTTTATACAAATACCAAAAATACATATAGAAACGACTTGGGATGCCCCGAAACAACTGGAGCTCACCACTATCAACAGAATGTCCTGGCTCTTACTGCGGAGGTGTACGACCTGAAGTACCTGTTCCTGCAGGCATGAATACAGGTCCCCCGTGAGGGACGTCAGTACGGAAATATGTACTGAGTATGTAAGGCAGTGAGTATCATGATGAGATACAAAAGATCAACAGAACCCAGATACCAGTGAATAAACAATATGAGTAGACCACACATAGAAGAGCTGATGGGATACCTGCACATTACTTTCATATCATTACTTCCCGTATTCCTTATCAATGCATAACATATGTCATACAATGGCCAACTGATCAGTGGTACTAATACAATACATCAGGGACCACCCCTGGAATAGCATATATACATAATCTTTATAATACAATGGCCAACTGATCAGTGTTACTAATACAATACATCATATCAACAATTTAAAATAAAGACATTCCATTTCTTACTTCAATTAATCTTTGAGATTGGTTACTTTGTGGTCACACCTTATGGAACTTGAAACCATGATACCTCAATAGGAAAAACATGTAAATAGGTAATCAATATCAGGAAAATGAAGTAGAGAATCATGAATACCTCATTAAACTATTTCGGAGTCAACAATAGTATATGGACATTTTTTTGACTAGCCGGACATCTTAAACGTGAAAACAAGTTCAATTGGTAGTGTCGTAGATCATGTGATGTTATTATGTGTCATGTGTCATAGGACAATGTTGGAAGCTTACTTGAGAGTGCCATGGGTCATTATTCATGCCAAAGATTAGATAGAGTATGTCTTACATACCTTGATATAACCACTTCAATACAAGTCCAACTTGACTTCCCGTACTCTTCGAACACTTATCTACAATAAGTCATTTGTGGCAAACTAGTATTAGCAACCAAACCTTAACATTTAGGTATTAACTTCACCAAATAATGTCTAGGAAGTAATCCTTTAACTCATCAATAAGAGTGCTACATACATCCTCTTATACTCTTATTACATTCACATATCATGCATTTTCATGCAATATCCCTCAACATCACTCTTAGCCTTTATTTCCCTTCTTAATCACCATCCAATACCAACATGATCACTAGGCATACATAACCAATAATATAATGATATATCACCACAATTCATCCTCCATAATCCAATACAACAACTTCCATAATTTACTACTAACAATTTATACAAAACAATTCACAACTATGTTTCTAGTTATCTTCCAACATCAAGACAATACTCATAATCCTTTATCAATACTTATTCATGGATAAGAATCAAGAATAAACAATATTCATACCTTAACAATGAACTCTTGTATTTAGAATCCTCCTTACATAACCATGGGGTGCTTCTCGAAGCTTTCGAGATGGTGAACACAACTACGGAACCAATTCGAATTTTCTACGGTTGAATCACAAAATATTTGAAGTTGAAATTAGGCTAGGGTTTCACCTTCTATTAATAATTGGATGATATATGATATATATGAGGCTATATCACACAGTTCTTTTTGTACAAGGAGTTATGATCGTCTAAAGTTGATCCAAAAAAAATTGCCTAGCTGCAGTAATTTTCCTGCAGATTTACTGTTCACAGGCTTCCCGGCCACCGTTTTGAAATTTCGAATGTGCTCGCTTATATGAAATACTCCTCTGTTTTGGGAAAACTTTATATCGTTGGAAAGATTATTCCAATACCTATACATATAACTATTGACGGGATACTTCCGAACACCATAAACTTAATTTAACCCATACGCAAGCCTCTAGGAATCCATATAATCGCGATAAGTGTACGAAAAAATTTACGGGGTGTTACATTCTCCCCCCCTTAAGAACATTCGTCCTCGAATGTTAGCATAGTTACTCAATTAAGACATGTCCAAGCTTACAATTAACATGTTCATCATCATAACATACTTGCATAAAAATAAACACTTACCTGTTATTGTTCTTCTTCCGTCTCATGAACTTCCTCCTCATCGTTGAATAGGTAAGGGTACTTAATCTTCATCGCTTCCTCGGCTTCCCATGTTATCTCCTCAACTTGTTGATTCCTCCAAAGTACTTTTACCGATGCTATCTCTTTATTCCTTATCTTTTTAATTTGGCGATCAAGAATAGCAATAGGCATTTCTTCAAAAGTGAGATCTTCTGTAACTTGTACATCTTCCGTAGTAGTGATGTGCGATGGATCTCCGATGTACTTGCGAAGCATCGAAACATGAAATATGGGATGAACTGCTGAGAGCTCTTGAGGTAGCTCTAACTCATAAGCAACTTGTCCAAATCTTTGAATGATCTTGTACGGACCTATGTATCGTGGACTTAACTTTCCTTTCTTGCCAAACCTCATCACTCCTTTCATTGGTGATACTTTCAAGAATACCCAATCGTCGATAGAAAACTCAAGTCCTCTTCTTCTAACATCCGCATAAGATTTGTGTCGACTTTGAGCTGTTTCAAGCCGTTGTTGGATCACTTTAACCTTCTCCATTGCTTGATAAACAAGACCGCATCACCTGCTTCAAACCATCCTATTGGCGATCTACACTTTCTTCCATACAATGCTTCATATGGTGCCATTTTGATACTTGAATGATAACTATTATTGTAGGCAAACTCGATAAGAGGTAGGTGATCATCCCAGTTGCCTTTGAAATCTAATACACATGCTCGTAGCATATCTTCAAGTGTCTGGATGGTACGTTCCGCTTGTCCGTCCGTTTGAGGATGAAAAGCCGTACTTAGATTTACTTGTGTCCCCAAACTCCTTTGAAAAGACTTCCAGAAATTTGCGGTAAATTGGGCTCCTCGATCGGATATAATGGAAATTGGAACTCCATGTAACCGAACGATCTCCTTAATATACAACTTCGCATACTCTTCTGCCGTATAAGTTGTCTTAACTGGTAAGAAGTGCGCGGATTTGGTAAGCCTATCAATGATCACCCATATGGAATCAAACTTCCTAAATGTACGAGGCAAACCCGTGATGAAATCCATATTGATCTTGTCCCACTTCCAGACTGGAAGATCTATACATTGCATGTAACCACCGGGTTTCTGGTGTTCTACTTTGACTCTTTGACAATTCGGACATTCAGCTACAAATTCGGCAATATTCTTCTTCATGTCATTCCACCAATATATTGCTTTCAAATCTTGATACATCTTAGTCGACCCTGGATGGATGGAATACCTTGAACAGTGTGCTTCTGTCATGATTCTCTTTCTTAGCTCAACTACATCAGGTACACATAAACGATTCTGACACTGAAGCACTCCTTCTCGCGTAAGCTCAAATGCCTTTGTCGTGCCACTCTGCACATCCTCCTTAAGCTGCAATAAAATTGGATCTCCATACTTCTTCTCTTTCACTTCAGCTATCAATGAAGATTCCGCTGCATTACGTACAATAACCTCTTAATCTGGAGTTTCGAGAAGTCAAACTCCCAAATTAGCTAGTTGGTGAAGATCCTTAATCATCCCCTGCTTTTCTATAGATGCCATTTTAGACTTACGACTCAGTGCATCCGCTACCACATTCTCTTTCCCTGGATGATACAAGATATCAACATCGTAATCTTTCAACAATTCAAGCCATCTCCGCTGCCTCAAGTTTAGATCTTTCTGACTGAAGATATATTGCAGGCTCTTATGATCGGTATATATGTCAACATGAATCCCCATATAAGTAGTGGCGCCATATCTTCAAAGAAAATACAACTGCCGCTAGCTCAAGATCATGCGTGGGATAATTCCTCTCATGTGGTCGCAACTGTCTAGAGCCATAGGCTATTACTCTACCATGTTGCATTAATACGCATCCTAAGCCAATTCTCGAAGCATCACAGTACACTGCATACCTTTCTGTGCCTTCAGGAAGTACCAATACCGGTGTAGAAGTCAACTTGCTCTTCAGATCTTGGAAACTCTTTTCACAGGCATCATTCCATTGAAACTTGGAGGCTTTATGCGTCAACTTAGTCAAGGGTGCAGAAATAGAAGAAAAATCTTCAACAAACCTTCTATAATAACCTACCAACCCGAGGAAACTACGAATCTCCGTAGGCGTCGTGGGTCTTGGACAATTCTTCACAGCCTCAATCTTCTGAGTGTCAACTTTTATGCCTTCACTGGATACAATATGGCCCAAAAATGCCACTGACTTGAGCCAAAACTCACATTTAGAAAACTTCGCATACAGCTTACGATCACGAAGAATCTGCAACGCCTGCCTTAAGTGATTAACATGATCCTCTTCTGATCTAGAGTAGACCAGAATATCATCTATGAAAACTATCACGAACACATCTAGAAACGGCTTAAAAAGCCTATACATCAGATCCATAAAAACTGCGGGTGCATTTGTCAGCCCGAATGACATAACCAGGAATTCATAATGACCATACCGTGTTCGGAAAGCTGTCTTGGGTATATCTTTATCCTTGACTCTCACTTGATGATAGCCTGATCTCAAGTCAATCTTGGAAAAACACTCGGCACCCTGCAACTGGTCAAATAAATCATCAATTCGGGGAAGAGGGTATTTATTCTTGATAGTCACCTTATTCAATTGCCGATAGTCAATACACATCCTCAGAGAACCATCTTTATTACGCACAAACAATACTGGTGCTCCCCAAGGGGACATACTAGGCCTGATGAATCCCTTCTCTAGCAAGTCTTTCAGTTGCTCTTTCAATTCTCGCAACTCTGCTGGTGCCATTATATAAGGAGGAATTGAGATTGGCTGTGTGTCTGGCAACATATCAATACCAAACTCCACTTCTCGTTCAGGAGGTAAACCTGGTAGTTCTTCAGGAAATACATTAGGAAATTCATTCACAACCGGAACGGTCTGAAAAGTTGGCGGCTCTGCCTCTGTATCCCTTACTCTAACCAAATGGTATATGTACCCCTTGGAAATCATTTTTCTTGCCTTAAAGTAAGAAATAAATCTACCTCTCAGCGCGCCAACATTACCCTTCCATTCAAGGACTGCCTCATTTGGGAAATGGAAATATACCTTCTTAGAACGGCAATCTACTGTAGCATAACAAGACGCTAACCAATCCATGCCCATAATAACATCAAAATCTACCATTTCTAACTCACCAAGATCGGCCATCGTATCACGACCACAAATATTCACAACACAATTTCGATAAACATTCCTAGCTATAAGAGATTCCCCCACTGGCGTTAATACTTCAAATGGCTTGGCTAATAATTCGGGTGTTCTTCCGAACCTTCCCGCAACCAAAGGAAGAGCATACGATAATGTAGAACCAGGATCAATTAAGGCATACACATCAAATGCAAAGATGGACAACGTACCTGTAACCACGTCTGGAGAAGCCTCTAAATTCTGCCGATCTGCTAGGGCATACACACGGTTCTGAGCTCCGCTAGAACTAGCTGCTCCTCTATCACCTCTACCGTGACCCATAGGTTGTGCACCCCTACTCAAAGGAGGCACCGATGATGATGCAACAGCTGATCCGGTAGGTCGTGTTATACCACCTGTGGTCCTGCGTGGGCAATCACTAGCCATATGCCCCGGCTTACCGCACCAAAAGCAATTTTTCGTTCCAAGACGACATTCGCCAAAGTGAAATCTTCTACATATGGGGCACGGGTGTCGTGGAGGTCTCAATTGACTCATACTCCCTTGCCCTTGATACCCCACTGTTCGCAAACTCTGATTTTCACTGCTTTGCCCGAACTGATTACCTCTGAACCTTTGAAATTGTGGTGGAGCACTAATTGCAGGATAAGAAGATAACGGGCTAGGTAATCTATAAGAGAACGAAGGCCTAAAACCTCCCTGAGATGCCATAAACTGTCCTATAGCTCTGGCCCGCTTAGAATATCCTTTTTCTGATTCCTGGGTTCTTCTTCTTTGCCTCTGATCTTCCATTTTCTGAGCGAAAGCTTGTATCCTCGCTATATCCATGTCCTTGTTCAAAGCAGCAATGGTACAATCTCTAACCAAGTATGGTTCCAATCTATCCACATAGTGATGAACTCTGTCATCCATAGTAGCTACCATATTAGAAGCATATCGAGACAAGGAGTTAAATCGAAGACTATACTCCCTTACACTCATATTACCCTGACGAAGATTTAAGAATTGATCTGCACGGGCCTGACGAGTCTCAAATGGAAGATAATGATCAATAAATGCATCTTTGAACTCTCCCCACGTAGTTGGAGGTGCATCAATACCCCTAGATCGTTTCCAATCCTCGTAC
This sequence comes from Capsicum pubescens, assembly GCA_030864215.1. Lineage (NCBI taxonomy): Eukaryota > Viridiplantae > Streptophyta > Magnoliopsida > Solanales > Solanaceae > Capsicum > Capsicum pubescens. The sequence continues at coordinate 296,458,693 of CM061549.1, forward strand.
CACAATATAGCCTCTCCTTTCAGTCTATATGCTGCTAGCCCAACCATCTCTTTACTGGATATGTGCATAACATCTAGAGCCCTTTGGGTTTGATCGACTAAGTCCTGCGGGTCTTCGTTATATTCTGATCCGGTAAAAGTAGGAGGATCCAGTTTCAGAAAATCATGTGTCCGAAGGCTAGCTGCTCTATCCGTACCACTAGAACCCGTGGTAGGAATAGCTTTCCCTTGAACTTGACCGGCAACTATATGCGTCAGAAGTTGTACTGCATCCCTCAAATCTCGATCAACAGCATTAATAGATGGCCCTTCCGGAGGAGAAGAAGCTCCTGATATATGCTCAGCTTGAGACTCACTTTGTTCAGCTTGTGCCGGTGGTGACTTACTAGTACCTTCTCCGTCCACTACATCTACTCGCTTCCACTTATTCTTTCTCCTTGTAACCGGCATCATTACTATAATAAATAAAAAAAAAACAATTGGATTAAGCGATCAATTATGACTTTATCTCTAATATGGGCTCTATTGCACGATCTAAGAAACGGAGAATGGAAACAATCCCTAAATGTCCAATAGCCTCCTGTTTATAGATGTGGTGAACAACACACCGATAAACGAGATTCTACATAGACACGGCTTTGTAGACTCACTAGGACGAACTTCTCTGATACCACTTCTGTCATACCCCAAATCCCATTGGAGCGGACTGGCACCCGTAGCCGAGGAGGCCCGGGAGAACCCGTTCATAACCTATACTTTCACATTTACATTACTTATGAAAATTAGAAATTTGGGCGGCACTTCGTTGTAAATAGAAGAAAACAGTACCTGTATCAGCCCAGCAGACACGCATATATATATATAAACAGTAATTGGCCGTCAGAGCCATCACGTCTATCAACCTAACACTCGTATGGCTGTACAATATGTCTACAAAAGACTCTACATAGATACACAACTGAGTTAGGGTCGGGACAAACTCCCGCCCACAAAAGACTTTTATACAAATACCAAAAATACATATAGAAACGACTTGGGATGCCCCGAAACAACTGGAGCTCACCACTATCAACAGAATATCCTGGCTTTTACTGCGGAGGTGTACGACCTCAAGTACCTGTTCCTGCAGGCATGAATACAGGTCCCCCGTGAGGGACGTCAGTACGGAAATATGTACTGAGTATGTAAGGAAGTGAGTATCTGATAACGCTCAATCTACAGCTCTCGTAGGAGTGTAAAGCGGTCGTTAGCAAATATAGAACCCAACTGGGTTGGGTATCGATCCCACAGGGAATAGCTTGGTCAACAAGTAAGTAAAAATTACTAGACTTTTAGTGCAAGTCTCGTAAAAAGGGGGGAGTCTTGTCGTGCAAGTAATGTAACCAAAATAAGATCTAAAAATGGCAATAGCAAAGTAAAAAGAGAAAGAATGTTTTAGTGAGATGTAAACAATGAGAATTGAGAAGTTGGGGTTATGTCCACCTTCTGAGGTATACGTCTCTATTGGCTATGAGCGTGTAGAATTCTGACATGCAACTGCTTATAGAGAATTGTATTCGATGGTAAATCCAAGCGTCTTTCGACCTAAACAAGGACTATTTCACTTTAACTCTCTCGAGCTTAAAGCGTATCTAACGGTACGAATTCTCCAAGAGGTTAGTCCAGTTACGGCACTAGCTTTTTAATAGGAAAGGGTGTCCTACTACCTTGACATTATCTCTTTTCCAGCCAAATAACTTTTCTCTCGAACAAGTTAAATGTTAGACTGGCGTATTCTTGCGTTTGCAACCGCAAAGAATGTAGATTAAGATGAAGAGAATAATGATATAAGCAATATACGTGCCTCGAACTCACAAACTCACAGCAATAGATAGTAACTCATTCGGCTTCCATAACCCCAACAGAGAAGTTTAGTTACCCATGAATGCGAAGGAGATCACGATTGACATTGTTGTTATACCACAAGATTGAGAAATTTCGTGTAGCTTTGGTGGTAGGCGTGAGGCGTGAATTCCTTAGCAAAGTAACGATTCTCTTGTTGTGGAGTTTAAGAATGGAAGAGTAGAAGAAGAAAACTAGAATTAATAGAAAGATTAGAAGAGTTGTAGAATTGTTTGTAGTGTAGAATAATAGAGGAATAGAAGATGAGAGGAGATGAGAGAAGATGAGAGAAGATGAGAGGGATGGAAGGAAGTATTGTGTTCTCCCTCCTTCCTCCCTCCTTGTTCTCCAAAATCTCTAGCATGATAGGGTATTTATAATACCCATATCCTACTCCTACTACGCTAATGAAATAAATAACCAAATCCTATTAGACTAATGAAATCCTTAACCCAAATGTACTAGGTTAAGGTAACATTATCATAATCCACTTAAAATAATGAAATACATAACCTAATTGTACTAGGTTAATGTATCATTGTCAAAATCCAGCTTTGTGTCTGTAAGTCCCCAAAGTCTTCAGAAATGCTGTTTTAGCCCGGGACAGATTTTCCATGCAGCAGTTTTGGTCCCCCAAAGTCTTCAGGAATGCTGTTTTAGCCCGGGACAGATTTTCCATGCAGCAGTTTTGGTCCTTAGGCGTGTAAACTCCCTTCCCTTTCTTCGTGAGCTTTCTTTAGCGTCAAGTAAGCCATAAAATGCTGAATTATGCATCATTTATACCTGAAACTTTACTAATCATGTTCGTTAGCTCACTTACAGGAAAAAGGACTAAAAGTGCATGAAATATATAATTTGTTCTCAAAACTAGGCTAAAATATGGGCAAAATATATTGATATAGGTGCGTAAATTCGCCTATCATCAGTATCAAGATGAGATACAAAAGATCAACAGAACCCAGATACCAGTGAATAAACAGTATGAGTAGACCACACTTAAAAGAGCTGATGGGATACCTGCACATTACTTTCATATCATTACTTCCCGTATTCCTTATCAATACATAACATATGTCATACAATGGCCAACTGATCAGTGGTACTAATACAATACATCAGGGACCACCCCTAGAATAGCATATATACATAATCTTTATAATACAATGGTCAACTGATCAGTGGTACTAATACAATACATCATATCATCAATTTAAAATAAAGACATTCCATTTCTTAATTCAATTAATCTTTGAGATTGGTTACTTTGTGGTCACACCTTATGGAACTTGAAACCATGATACCTCAATAGGAAAAACATGTAAATAGGTAATCAATATCATGAAAATGAAGTAGAGAATCATGGATACCTCATTAAACCATTTCGGAGTCAACAATAGTATATGAACAGTTTTTTGACTAGCCGGACAACTTAAAAGTGAAAACAAGTTCAATTGGTAGTGTCGAAGATCATATGATGTTATTATGTGTCATGTGTCGTAGGACAATGTTGGAAGCTTACTTGAGAGTGCCATGGGTCATTATTCATGCCAAAGATTAGATAGAGTATGTCTTACATACCTTGATATAACCACTTCAATACAAGTCCAACTTGACTTCCCGTACTCTTCGAACACTTATCTACAATAAGTCATTTGTGGCAAACTAGTATTAGCAACAAAACCTTACCATTTAGTTATTAACTTCACCAAATAATGTCTAGGAAGTAATCCTTTAACTCATCAATAAGAGTGCTACATACATCCTCTTATACTCTTATTACATTCACATATCATGCATTTTCATGCAATATCCCTCAACATCACTCTTAGCCTTTATTTCCCTTCTTAATCACCATCCAATACAAACATGATCACTAGGCATACATAACCACTAATATAATGATATATCACCACAATTCATCCTCCATAATCCAATACAACAACTTCCATAAATTACTACTAACAATTTATACAAAACAATTCATAACTATGTTTCTAGTTATCTTCCAACATCAAGACAATACTCATAATCCTTTATCAATACTTATTCATGGATAAGAATCAAGAATAAACAATAGTAATACCTTAACAATGAAATCTTGTATTTAGAATCCTCCTTACATAACCATGGGGTGCTTCTCAAAGCTTTCGAGATGGTGAACACAACTACGGAACCAATTCGAATTTTCTACGGTTGAATCACAAAATATTTGAAGTTGAAATTAGGCTAGGGTTTCACCTTCTCTTAATAATTGGATGATATATGATATATATGAGGCTAAGTGTATGTTTATAAAGACCAATTTTCGTCCAAGAGGTAATAGAAAATGACCATTTTTCCCTAAAAATTTAAATAAAATCCGAATCTGTCCCCAGTGGACAGTTTTGACAGGCTGAAGTAAATCGATCATAACTCTTTGCTCCGGTATTGGATTTGGGTGAAACCAATTGCATTGGAAAGATAATTAAAAGGGATTTCATTTTCATTTAAAGTATACCACCCAGTTCTTCCTGTACAAGGATTTATGGTCGTTTAAAGTTGACCCAAAAATCTGTCCCAAAATTTCTGTTTTTTTTTTGATAGGCTGTAGTAAAACGGGTATAGCTCCTTACTCAGACATTGGATTTGGATGAAACCAATTTCATCGGAAAGAATACTCTCGGAGATTTTCGTCGATATATAGCATCTCACACAATTCTTTTTGTATAAGGAGTTATGATCGTCTAAAGTTGATCCAAAAAAAAATTGCCTAGCTGCAGTAATTTTCCTGCAGATTTACTGTTCACAGGCTTCCCGGCCACCAATTTGAAATTTCGAATGTGCTCGCTTATATGAAATACTCCTCTGTTTTGGGCAAACTTTATATCGTTGGAAATATAATTCCAATACCTACACATTCAACTATTGACGGGATACTTCCGAACACCATAAACTTAATTTAACCCATACGCAAGCCTTTAGGACTCCATATAATCGCGATAAGTGTACGAAAAAATTTACGGGGTGTTACATAAACACTTGAAGGTCGTTTGTTATATTTAAGCCAACTCCTGATTGAGTCCTTTAGATGATGTACTCTTTTATCTTCAATAGGACTCCCAGGTAGTTTCACTCCTTGGCTGAATAGAACTCTTCTACTTTATATCCTAGTCTGGCGGGACTCCTTGATCAACTCAATATCTAAGTGGTGCATTTATCTTCTCCTCAACTTCTTTGGTGTATGTGATAAGTATTGAGATCATATCTGTGTTTCCTTGCTTATCCACTCCTATTTTTACGCATTGTCAGTCTTGCATCAGCTTCGATATGCTTCACAAGTGAGGACTTGTATGACTAACATGTTTCACAGACATATGTCAATCATCAAAACTTCTTTGCTCTAACAACATCAAAATCTAAACATTGTTGATAATATTTTTACTTTATTGATAATTTCACTTTGAAGAGAACCTAGTTCATGTTTCAAATTTGAAAAACACATTTTGAAGCGGCTAAATGATATTTGGGATCATTGATCAAGCCTTCATATTTCTTAAATCAGGTAATATCATTCTAACTTCTTATATTATTTTTAAATTTGATATTTTTTTATTTGATAGTGCACATTGTGTTTAAACTATTGTCAGAATTCAATATGTTAACTAGAAAATAAAAATTCGTTATTCAAAAGGCTAGAAAAATAGATTTTAGATAAAAACGGATATAATTTTTGTTGTTGTCGTTGAGTTTAATGCCTCCCATTTAACTTTCGTCTTAGGCCACTAATGTGCTTGAGCCTCCCCTGATAGTAGTATATACTATGTACTCTTGAGAATTTTAACCCTCAATCTATCAAAACTATAACATAAATATATAATGCAACTAATTATCATGTTATATTTTTCTTGAATTCCTACTTGCTTCAACATTAAAATTTTCGTTGAACGGACAGAAATAATAGTGAATACACGATTTGAAGTTTAAGGGTTTTTTACTTCGTGCGACTAGTTCATGTGTTTATCTTTTCATATTTGGAATCTTTTAAGGAAAAACCATGTCCTCTAGTGCTGTTAAATGAAATGATTGCTAAGTTTATCTCTCATTACAAGCTCGCACGAAAACAAAAGATTACAATTGAGGATAACTTTTTTCTTTTTCTTTTTGATAATTGTAGTGCACGATAGAGGTGTTGTTTATTGAAAGTCGATTACACCGATCGAAGTTGATCGTTTTAATATAATCTTACGAGAAGGCAAGTGTAATTTTCTCCGTACTTCCATGAAGGTCATAGTATGCATTAAGCATAATGCAGAATTCAGTCTATAGAGGTTACAAGGTTCGGGAGTCCTTTCACCCTTAATCAAATGTTTGATTTTCTAATCAATGAATTTCCTGATTGGAAACTTTTTTTTAGTGGACCTTGAACACTATGATTATTAGTTTAAGGTCTAATTTACATAGTTGTAACTTTGCAAGATCTTGAAACTTAACTATTATAATAGTATATACTATTCAAACTTTAACATATATCTATAATGCTATGTACATCTCGGATACGAATTTATTTTCTTGTTTTACTCGTGTCAAGTTGAAAATATTACTAAAAATGAGAATTACCATATTATATACGAGAGATCAGAGAAACCTTTTGAAATATTAGGAAAAATTAAAATCCAACAAAAGAGAGGAAAAAGAAAGAAAATTTGTAATGAAATATAAGGATATACTAACATATATTAAGAAAGAGCAAGGAATTGTTTATTTTATTTTAATACTTTTATATTGATATAATTAGTTAGTATGGTATTTATTTCACTTTTTATATTATTATAAATTCAATTTTCCTTTTTTACGCTCATTTTATTTTTGCTCTTTTTTTTCTTGTAGTTGAATTTTCCTAAATTCAAATGTTTTCCTAGGGTGTTTTTCATTCGTATGGTAGTCCCCCCCCCCCCCCTCAAAATATGGTAATTCTTATTTTTAGTATAATATTACATTAATTGGCACTTGTAAAATTAGGAAAAAACTAAGAAATTGGTGACTATATAAGCAATGGAGTTATACTTTATATGCATATAGCAAATTTAGGTTAAATAACCGATGAGATCGAAACAACGTATTAAGGGTTGTCGCCTACATAACCTACTTCTCATACCAAAAGAGCTAGGTATCAGATCCCTGTAGTTCGAGCCCTTTTGTTAAAGCAGTTCCTGTATCAAGCTTGTAAAGTAGTCTGCTTGAAGGGGGCCCTCCTCACCTCTCCCCCTTCCCCTTATCATAGAACCAAAAACTAACCATGATACAAGGGCCTGCCTCTCAGTACGTGAAAACGGAAGTTAAACTCTTTCACTGTCTTACTTTGGCCCCTCTCTAGCCAAATCAAAAAATTGGAACAACCCCCGAGACACCAAACAAATTCCCTAGAAATCACGCATATACCATGTCAGCCTCCACCTTCAGATCCTTACTGTCCATCTTTATCAGCCAACTCCCAAGGGATGCAGATGCATTAACATTTTTATATTTGACCCTCGTGGCTGGCAAATTTGTCAAAGAGTAACCCATTAGTGGGGATGCTTCTCCAGGGATTTTAAAACCCTAAGATAGACGTCGCTTGCTGGATTTTGGGGGTTATGGAATTTCCTGGAAAGTGTGAAAGAAGAGTCAGTAGGAATCGTTTGAACTAGATGAAAGAAATCCAGTGCCAGTTCATTAATGAATGGCAAACCTCTATGGGATACGGTTACAACATTGGCGGTTCGTGTTTCACGTCGTTCCAGTCCAATCAAATCTTTGTTGTATGGCATAGGACTTCTATTCCGATTGTTCAGTTATTCCGCGTTGAAAGAGGCGGTACCGTAGAGGGACTAATCGCTTGCCTGGGTTGAAGGGAGTCAAACCAATCTATCATTCAAGGCAACAGGGTATTCAGAAAATTGGCATGGGGTTCCGTACCTTATATTGTTAAAAGCGACTATAAATTACATATAAGAAGAACACGTCTTTACTTCACATCTTTTCGGTTAGATAATGGACGACGATAAGCCACCTCCCAGTAGTGTTCTCTGAGCTTGATTGCTCCGAGCTGGTAACCGGTAGGTCACAATCTGAATTTCTGAATGAAAAGCAGAAAGTAATAAGTTCAACGGGTAAGAGAATGCGTTTAACAAGCAACTAAGGCAGGATATCATTGTTGTAAACCTCCTTCACTGCATTAGATTAGCGCCCTATTGATCATGTCTTTGGAGGGTTGGAGAAGCGTTAAATACTCCTTTAGGAAAGAACTCCTTTCCATCTTTACGCCTTACATGCGACATAAATCGCATAAATCAAAGTAGAGGTCACAAGATGACCTAAAGTCCAGAAAAAACCCATTCTCCCCAGGGAGTGCTTTCAAGAACAAATGCACCGATTATTGCATCAACATCTTCTACAGATAGTTTACCATGAATAGCAAGGAGATTCCACCAAGAACTTCTATTGCTAAAAGAGCTAATTCAAGTGTAGTACTTACTGTAACAAGAACAACGTGAACTCACTCTCAAGCATTTGCAGCGACAATGTGGTATTCTCTTCCACTCAGCCTTTTCCTGATGAAATTTCTAGTGGGGTTTACTCTGGTATAGGCGTGAACCATATTTACAGAGAAGCAAACTCTTCTGCAGATTCTATAGCCGGCTCCTCCCTTTCTGGTTTGCATGTCTTTCATTCTGAATTGCCTCCTTTGACTCGTGCATGCTTGCATTTAGATAGGTTAGATACTTCTTATATTAGGAGAATTATTGTATAGGAGTAGTAAGGGAGTGAAACCCCGATCTAATATTACACGTGCGAGGAAAGTCCTCTGAATAGAGTCCATTGCATCCCACAATAATCGACGGGCAGCCCTCGTACATTTAGCATAAACCGCTGAAAACTCGAAAGTCTGTCCACTCTGAGTGGGCAGAGCCTTATTACCTTTTTAATAGGAGGGATGCAAGGAACTGATGCTACGAATGCCATAGCAAGTGAATCAGAATAAGCCCTAGCCCAGCTACTGATTGGAAAGGTTTAAATAAGAGTGTGCCTAGAATCTTTCGCTCTCTCTTATTAGAAGAAGGAAGAGGCGTGACCCCACTCAGCTTGAAGAAGTAGCTCTTTCAACTAATCCATACTTTTCCTCTCCAACCAGTCAAGTGGCCCAAGAGCCACCTCAATCTTATTTTGTTTCCGATCCTGCTTCATATTCTCTTTCAGTTGTGGAAACAAGCCCCTATTCCTATCGGTTGAGTAGCCCAAGCTCCTTAAAGCGTATTATCCCCTCTCCGGTGAAAGAAAGAGGTTGATGCACCCAGCTACCCAAAGTAGAGCTTTCTTTGTCCCACCTTTCCTTACTGACTTTCCTAGTTTAGATAGCGTATTGAGAATCATGTCAAAATACACCAAGACCTGGTCCCAGGTTCTTTTTCTTCAAGAAAAGGTAGCTTTAAACAACCCGGTTCCAAACACACCAAAAAAGCAAGTGACTTCCCTTCCTTAGCGTACCCGTCCATTAAGGCATTCTTCCTTCTTGCGTATGTGCTATAGCTCATAGCTCTAAGCCCCAATTCCTTGGTGAAAAAATTTGTCGCCTTTAAATCATCGAAAAAAAAAAAGGAACCGCTCGAAAGGGACCACACAACAATGGATCATAACTGGAAAACATAACAACGATGACTCCTAGCTGCAAAAGAATGGCTCCCAACTGAAAATTTCTCTCGATCACTCTCTAAAAGAAAGCCATTTTCCCTTTTGCAAAAAGTCAACTTGGACTTCTTTCCTAAGCGGAGATTTGGACTACATGGACCTAAGCAACCCGCCGACAGGGGCAACCTTTCACTGTTGGAAACTTTGATTTAGATTGGTAGGATTCTATCTAATCTTTCCTAATTTTGAAATTTCACTCAATCAACATAGTTTCCACACATTCCTTCTCGACCGCCTCTTTTCTAGTCATTTTTGATCAAATCTTTCTTGTGATTTTCTATTCTCTTATGATAAATGGTTTGCTTCATTTAAGCCGTCGTTGCTTAATGCATGTAGGGGGTTGGGGATTTTCCCCCATAACCCCTTTTAAAGGAGAACCAGAAGAACAACAATGAACTCAAAGCTAATGAAGGAGATCTGCAACTTGAACAAGGTAGACGGGATGTTTCCTACCCCTTTCTATTTCTACTTCTTTGAAAGGTGAAAGAGCAAGAAGCTAGACCGACTTGCTCTTAAATTAAAAGTAGCAAGAGCAGGTAAGTAGGCTTTTCTCCGCAAGAACAATCTTGACTTTCTTTATACTTTATAATATAAGGACCTTTAAATGATCGTAAATGGCCTGAAATGTAACGACCAATGAGAGAGGGGTTTTTAGAAAAGAAAGCGTACCAATCCGGAAAACAGAGAAAAAACAACGGCTCCTACATAAATACAATAGAATAGAAATGTTTTATGTCACTAGAACGGACCACACAAATAATATCTTTCTAGCCGCCTAAAGGAAGTATTCAAAGATAAGATAAGGCTATGCGCACACAAACTAACTTCAGGTATGCAGTTAGTTCTCAAGCGATTCCTTCAGATCTTAGGTGTGACCTTAGGGAGCTTGTTTTGGATGCTACTCTTTTATAGTTATGTGTCCTGGTTTTCGAGTTCTAGTTTAAGGCAGGGAAGGACGGGACTCACGGGGGTTAGGGGGAGCCTTCCCCCAGGGAAAACTAATAAGACTTATTCTAATACTTGAGTTCAAGCTCCTACTTCGAAGTAAGCCTATGGGTTGTTTCGAAGCTTAGTAGCTAAAGCGTACTTGCGTGTTAAAGGGGGTACGCGGATTTGGGCTACTAAGTGGAACCAGACCATGAAACTTGCCATTTTCACTCTCCTAGGGTGCGATCGTAGGAAGCTCTATTAGCGAATACAATTCCCCGCCCGATAACAATGATCATGCCCTGATGCTTGGCTTGGAATAAAACTAGCATCAAACTAGCCTATCATGCCCTTTCTTCATTCCTATATGGACCTATATTCCTATGTTCTTCCAATGTTTACTGCATTACTGGGATTCATATTTACTGAACCATATCAAAGAAGCTACTTTCTTTCTGGCTTTTATACCCAGGTATAAAGGGATAGACAGTCGAAGAGAGTGCCAAGAAAGAACACATACCTATCACTTTTGGAAGTTTTGGAACCCTTTACCAAATTCACCTATCTGAAGTGAAGAAGTGATCGATTCCTTAATCTTTAAATTGTGAAAATAATGAAATGGCTATTTTATTGCCAACCCATCTCTTTCTTTCAATCGGATGCCATGTGTTATGCATCTATCTCTCTCAGGACCTCACCTTCGTGACCTCTTGATGGAGGAAAGACTGATGTCATGGTTAGCAATCAAATCTAAAATCTCCGACAAAGCATTTGAGATCGGACAATTGTGTAGATGAGAGAGTGGGACGAACCTTGCTCTTAAGGGTCGAAAAAAGACCTGGTTGCTTTCTTTACTGGGAAAGACCAGATCTACGGTCACACTTCAATGAGTGAGACTCAACCTAGACATTGAACTCCTAGCTCTTAAGCTTATTTACTATTGAAAAGGGTACTGTTCATAGCTTGGCCTTTTTCAATTTCCTATTTAGCACTTTGAATTCTTCTGTTGTTCCTGCCTAGTGTTGAGGCCATAGGGCCTCCTTGTAAATAAGTTTGAATTAGAATAAAGTAACGGTTCAGAAGAGCCTATGCAGAAGCCTTTTTTTTCTTCTTCAGCTTGCTTTCCTACGTCTCTTACGATGGCTTACTTGCTAACGTAACGAGCAGAGGTAGGGCGCCTAGTCAAAAAAGCCGTAATCAGGTTACCCTAGATAGAATAGGGTTCAGTGCAATAGTAAATCTAGTAAATATAATAAGAGAAGAATTAGCGTAAGAAAAGCCTAGACTTTCCCTTACCGACGAGTGAGTACCCTTTTTTCTCTTTTTAGTTGAGTTGGTGTTCAATGTGCCCCGTGGGTACAAATAAGATTGAAAGGGTCAACAATCCCTTACTTTAGTAAGCAACCTCAGTTCCCTTACTTGTTAAAGTAAGCAAGTCAACTCTCTTACTTGTTCTTGTAAGCTATTTCTTTCCCGTACTTTAGTAAGTAAGCATGTAAATGACCATCTCTTCGCAGATAAAAGACTAGAGTAGGCCTCATAGAGATGTTGACATCCGGGTGTACTAATCTTGAAAAACTAACGGAGATAAGGTCGATAGCTTGCTTTCTCGTGAAAGTATGGAAGAAGGTTGTTGAGGTAGAGTCCATAGGCAAACTTCTTAGGATGTCTTTGCCCCTGGTTCCTTTTGAAGACCCATAGTAGCCGCAAAGCACCATTCTGCACACTCCGAATAAAACAGTGAATTTCCATAATTAGTTTCAAAGTGTCTATGAACATTAAAAATCTCCTTTATATGGCTTACAACTTTCATCGCCCTTATATTTAGCTCTCCAAAGAGCAATTCTTCTCAAAAGGTGTTGACCATTCTAAACGTGGCTTCAAAGTTATTCTTTCTAAGCGCGGATTCAGTTGATTAACTGTGCCACCTTGCTTCTACTAGTTGATTTAAGTGCATCAACCGCAAAGAAAGTGACAACCTATTCTCTAGCAGCAGCAGGGGCAATCCTAAACATCTACACCTTCCATGGGAATTTACGAAGAATTCCATTTCCTTAAGGAATCAGTCCCAAGAGAGGCTATGACTACGAAAGCAGTTACCCTTCTAACCTTAACACCGGTTACGTCCTTTTTCTGTCATGGGGGATGGGAACCTTGGTAGGAATGTTGGAGGGTTCTCGGCAGGTAGGTTTGATGTTAGCCTTGTTTCCTTGGCATTGGATGATTCAAGACATCCTCGTAAAGGCGCCATCTTTCTTAAGTGACTTTTATAGACCTCTTAAATCTTTCATCAACTGTTGGGTTCTCCCGGGGAACTCGCCCTTGGGATTCAGAAATATCTGTTTCTGCTTTTCAGGCACTACCTGTCCACCATTTAACTCTTCCTATCCATCATTTCCGCGTAATCCATCTTCGAGCCGCGGCCGAAAGAACTACATTTCACATCCAAACTCGGGGTCCTACCCCTATTTTTTGCCTTATCGTCGTTACGCTCTTTCCCTTGCCAATGGATTAGAATCTTTTCCAACAACGTCCAGGACTCTATCATCCCAACCCCCCTACGACTGAGGAATCAAACATCAAGAGATAGAATAAGGCAAGAGGCGCTCTAGTTAACTGATAGATAAGGCACCCGCAAGCAGGGACCGAAGACATAGAAAAAGGGATGACACACTAATCGACCCGAATAGATAGCCTGTGGGAGAATCGGTGCACCCAACCTCAAGATAAGAAGAAAAGGCCTCTTCGGATGCCTTCCCTTTCGTTCGCCTCTTCCCACAAACTTCTTCATTAATATTAATGTAAGCTTCTTTTCAGTTTGAGTTGATTAGTTCTTTTATTTGTTTTCTTAAAACTTACAATAATGTTGCTCTTCTACTTTGTTAATTAATTCCCCACTCTTTCAAATACGTTAATTTACAACTATAACTCGGCTTATTGTTCTCTTTCACTGAATATATTTGTTATATAAATGTAGTTTCAAAAGAGAGTGTTATTTTAAGTTCTTAGAAAAAGAGCTATTTTTACTATGTTCGATTCGATATTTTGATTTAGATTTTCATTAACTTTGTTACTTTTTCATTTAACAGAGGTTCAAGCTAGTTCGGTACTGTACTATACGCGAGAATGTCATCCTCAAAAAGCAAAACAATTGACAAGAACATAAAGAAGTTGGTAGATACAAGAGAACAAATAAGAAAGCAAGAAAACGATCTTCGAAGTTCTAATATGAAACAAAAAAGTGCGAACAAAAAATACGAAACGACATGTGATCTTTGGAAGTTAAAAGGACAAGAAAGACAAGCTCGAAGACAAATTAGAGAAAAAAGGGGTTCCTAGCAGAATGATATAACCTATTTATTTATTAGTTTTAATTTTAGTTATCAATAAATTGTTTAGATTCTACTAATTAAGTTCAAGCATGTATTTAGATTGCTGGATTTTTGAGATCTATTACTAGCAGTTTCAAGTTTTATATATATATTTCCATCACTGTCTTTTAATTTATTGTTCTATATTTATTTATTTATTTAGGAGTATTTATTTATCATATATTTAAATATAATATTATTATTCATTAAAAGTAAACAATCTAATAACAGTATCATTATTCCGCTTTCGACTCAAAAAGTAATGATATGAATAAAACTGCTCAATTTGTTCATACTTTGATTTTTGGAAATACAAACTACAAATGGTTCCAATTTTTGGGGAACATATTTTCCGAGGCTAATGAAATATATTTTCCCAGGATAAAACGGTTTACTTCAAAAGAATAATGATATCTCAAATTATGATGAACGGCGAACTTAATCAACGATAGTAAATCATATAAGAAGATTTTAAAGTGTAAGAAGAAGAAACGGCCTATCTTCTCAAGGTAGGGGTAAGGTCGCATACACACCATCCTCTCCAAATCCTGCTTGCGGAATTATTATTGTTCTACTGTTCACTTATCCGAACTTGCTGCTTGGCTGCAGGATACATTACATGCTCTCACGGAAATAGACAATTACAATCAAACATAATGATGATAAGAGTACACAATACTCCATATTGAATAAAAGTTATGAGTTCATAGACTCAACTCAATGATGAGCATTAATACGAGGTGATTGAGTTACTCGGTACTTGGTCTGATAGTACATAGGTGTTAAAGTATGATCCCTACCTATTTCTCGATTCTAATGTTTGCCTATCTGTGGAACAGGTAAGTAAACGCAGTTCGCAGAAGAGAAAGTTGAACACAGTGTTTTTACCACCCGGCTCAAGAAAGGTAGAAAAAATCATGACCTGTACCTCTACAGGATTTAATCCCAACTTCACTAAAAACTCTTGAACCTCAACAATCAAACAATTACAAGTCTTCTTGTATCTAAGGAATTAAAACTTCTAATTCCTATCACTACAAAAACACCAATCTCACCTAAGATAAGTGTTCCCAAATCTTCGAGTTCCCCAACTTGAAGAAAAATACTTCTATCTCAGTTTATTGATCACTGAGTACAAGAACTATGACTCATTACAATTAATAGAACCAACCTATTACAACTGATCTACGACTTAAGACGTATAGATTAGGTTCTTCTTCTTCAACTGGACGAACTTGATTGCTTGATTGTTGACTATCTCTTTTATGTGCAGACTGTTTTGATCTTTTTCCTTGTATTTATAGAAACCCTAATTGAAACCTTCAGTTGATCTCCTTTCCTTACTTGAATTGGATTGTCTTTTCCATTTTTTAATTTCTGTCGTCTTTCCTTGTTACCTAGTTTGAATTGGACTGCCTTGATGTCCTTCTTATCTTGACTTGGATTGCCTTCACTCTTTTGGATTTAAACTTGTTTCTTTTTTATCAGCTTGACTTGTAAATAACTTTGCTCCAACATCCTGTCCGTTTTGTAGGATATTCATGCTAATCAATCGATAGTAGTAGATTCACTTGTGTGGAACATGTTGCATGGAACATGTTGCATGGAACATGTTGTGGAACCTGTTTCATTCACTGTGTTCATCATCAAAACTTCAACTAGTTTTCCCAACAAATTCCCCCTTTTGATGATGGTAAACTCAACACTTCAGTATCCTTTCAATCCTGACATACTCAGTAAAGAACTATGACTAGAAGATTACAGAATGAAACATGGTTAGTCATTGAGTTATAAGTGTTGCATAGTCTATTATTCCCCCTTTTGACATCATCGAAAAGATGATTCAACAAGTGAAAAACCATTTAATAATTCATGGCCTTTGAGGCAATCACTAAGACAATCAAAAATCAGAGTAATAGAACATGAATACAGCAAGATAAAGAAGTAGAAGAACATATGAAAACAAGTAAGACCATTTCATTCATGATATGACTTATATCAACCAGCAGCACCCTATTAGAAAACAAGTTATTTAAGGAAAGGAACAAAAAGTTGGTCTTGGATATCAGAAGCAAGATCTAAAGGGATGAAGAGGAGGGAATTGGTGAGGTGAGTTTCCTAATCACATCATCATTTTCAGATCTTTCTCTTTCCAGTAGTGAGGTTAGGGAAGCAATTTGAGCTTGAAGAATCCATCTTTCCTCTTCATGAGCGGCTTGTGCTGCCTCTAATGCAGCCTGTGCAGCTTCAACCTTACCCTGTTTATTAGCTAGTTCATTCCTTAGTCTCTGCATAGGATTATCCACATTCCTCATGGAACCAGGTAGCATCATGTGATTCATACTTCCTATGATATTTTTCACAGTCTGTGAAGACCATACTTGAACAGGTTCCCTAAACTCCTCAAGGATAGGGGTAAGACGGAATTCATAAGAAAGTGCATGCCCATTTTTCTCCTTGATGAGAACCCTTTGCATGTGCTTCAGAATAAGTCTAGGTAAATCAATTCTTACTTCAGTATCTAACAGTTCCATGAGAGTGAGATCTAAAAAACTAGCCACGTTCCTTCTCTCCTTCCTAGGAATGATCATCTTGTGTACTTCATCAAAATAGAGCTGATGGAGGGGGGACATCTCTCTCTTAAAAACATTTCGATAATGAATCAGATGAGGATTCCCAGAGAACTTTCTACAAATTTCAAGAGCAGAAGTAAGGTTGTCCAAGGGTGGCCAACTTCCCTTGATATAGTGACCCCAACCCCCAGGAGGAATATGTAGAATCCTAGAAATATCAGTAATGTAAAGGTTCACAATAACCTTTCTCGCAGTAGTAGAAAACAACTCACCTATGCCCATCCCATTTGTAGAGAACTAATAGACTTCAGGTTTGCCAAATTTCTTCTGAATATCTCCCTGAAGAAACAAAAGAGACCATCCTTGAAACTCCAGTTTTCTCATCAAAGTTTGCATGTCAACTCCTCCTAACCCACTGATTACTCTCCCTCTAGCTAATTGGTATTTTTGGAAGTGAATATTATGAGCTTCAGGAGTATCTTGATGAGAAGATGGTACAGGACCCTCATAGTCAGAGTCCAACTCAGCAGTGGTGTCTGGATGGTACTCAGAGTCAGAAGAATCAAAGGGAACAGGTTTCCTGACATGTTTCTTTGATATGGAAGAGGCCTTAAAAGGTGAAGCTTTTGAAGATGTGGGAGCCTTGACCTTTGGAGTGGACATAGAGGTGGATTTCTTGGGTGTAGATTTTGGAGAGGTTTTGTGAGATGGAAAAACTTTGGTAGTTTTAGCCATGATAGTATTATTCTTTTTGACTGAGCGAAGAAGAATATCAGGGGATGATGCACGAGGAGGTGAGGGATCAGAAATGGTTACCCATTTCTTTTTGCTTGCTTTAAGTGCTTCAGTAAAGGAAGCATCTCCACGCTTCTTCTTTCCTCTAGTGTGAGGAGTTCGAAGTGCAGAGACAGTTGGAGAGGGTTTCCAATGAACTGTGTTATCAGCAGAAATAGATGTGGGTTTTCTCTGTCGTTGAGATCTGGATTTCCTGGGAATCAAGTCTGCTATGGGAAGGTCGTCTCTTTCACTAGAGTTTTCATCAATTTCAACAATGTTAAGTGGGATAAGTGGAGGAAGGATAAGGGGTTTGGTGAAGGTTGAAAAAGGTGAAGGAATTTTGGGGAAAGGATATTGGAGATGACGGAATACAACGAAGTTGGTCAATTCATGGGAGATTTGCAGAGGGATGATGGAAGGTAAAGTGATGTTTGGGTGAAGGATAATGGATTTTATGAGGTTTTTGGTAGGGTTTCTGGATGATGAAGATGAAGAGGATGAAGGAGAGGCCATAATGGAACAAGATATTTTTCTTGATTTTGAGAATGGAGTTAATATAGACATAGGAGGCTTATTTAAAGGAAAACTTTTAGAGAAAGTTGAAGAGGCGGTGAACTGTATATGGCAGAGGAGTAATGATTGAGAAATCTGAACTGATGGAAAAGGAAGGAGCAACTTTTAAAATGGAGCAGATCCCCTGATTTTTGGCGGTTTAAATGGAACTGAAGGGTCATGTAAATAACCTGTTTCTTAGTAAGGTACTGGTAGATAACTTTAGTCATACCTAAAAGAATTGGTTACAATCACCTCAGAGTTCCAGCTTTTCTGCAAAATCAACATAATCATGAGTCAACATATTCTAATCTTTGGACTTAGGATACACTTTTTAATGTGTGAGACTCAATTAATCAACATTCACTTATAAAACAACCTATTCTAATCAAGCATTGAGGGAGACTTATGCAAGTTTAATCATCCCCGAGAACCTATTTTTTTCAAAATGTTCTCTACTCAAAGCCTTAGTGAAGATGTCAGCAATCTGTTCCTCAGTAGAACAAAACATGATTGATATAAGACCTTTTTAAACATTGTCTCTAAAAAAGTGATGTCTAATATTAATATGTTTAGTTCTTTTATGTTGAACATGATTTTTGGCTATGTTTATGGCACTTGTGTTATCATAAAAAATTGGGACACACCCTACATCATAGCAAAGTCCTTAAGTTTTTGCTTAATCCATAGCAATTGAGCACAACAAGAGCCGACAACAACATATTCAGCTTCAGCAGTTGACAAATCTATTGAATTTTGCTTCTTAGTGGATCATGTAATCAAACATGATCCAAGAAAGTTTGCCATGCCAGTAGTACTTTTCCTATCCACCAAGTAACCTGCATAATCAGCATCTGAGTATCCCACCAAATTAAAGTTGCTACCTTTAGGGTACCACAATTCAAGATCAGTGGTTCCTTTCAGGTATCTGTGAATTCTTTTCACAGATTTTAAATGGGATTCTTTTGATTTTGCTTGGAATCTAGCACACAGTCCTACACTAAACATAATATCAGGCCTGATTGTTGTGAGATATAATAATGAACCAATCATTCCTCTATACAATTTTTTCTCAACATCTGATCCTGCTTCATCCAAGTCTAATTTTGTGGCAGTGGCAATAGGACTGCAAATCTCTTTTGCTTCCTCCATAGAGAACCTTTTAAGAAGCTCTTTAGCATACTTCTGTTGGTGAATCATTGTCCCAAAAGTTGATTTCTTTATTTGCAAGCCCAAGAAATAATTCATCTCCCCCATCATGCTCATCTCAAATTCACTACTCATGAGTTTGGCAAATTCATGGGTCATACTCATATTTGTTGAGCCAAAAATAATATCATCCACATATATCTACACAATCAGCAAGTCCTTCCCATTTGATTTCAAGAAAAGAGTGTTGTCAATTTTACCTCTGGTATGACCATGTTCCAACAGGAATTTTGACAACCTTTCATACCAAGCTCTTGGAGCTTGTTTCAATCCATACAAGGTTTTGTCCAATCTGTATACATAATCAGGAAATTCTTTGCTTTTAAAACCTGGAGGCTGTTTAACATACACCTCCTCCTTGAGAATGTCATTTAGGAATGCACTCTTCACATCCATCTGATAAAGGATAAACTCCATGTAGGCAGCAAAGGCAACAAGTAGTCTTATAGATTCAAGTCTGGCTACAGGTGCAAAAGTCTCATCGAAGTCAATTCCTTCTTCCTGATTATATCCCTGAACCACCAATCTTGCCTTGTTTTTTGTGACAGTTCCATGCTCATCAACTTTGTTTCTATAGACCCACTTAGTCCCAATTACTGATTTTTCTTTAGGAAGAGGAACTAAGTGCCATACTTTGTTTCTCTCAAACTGATTCAACTTTTCCTGCATGGCTATGATCCAGTCAGCATTAAATAATGCTTCAGTTACTTTCTTTGGTTCAATTTTTGATAGAAATCCCTTGAAGGCACACATATTTCTCAATCCATACCTTGTGGTAATCCCAGATGTAATATCAGTAAGTACATTCTCAATAGGATGTGATCCTTGATACTTGTATCCTTTTGGGATCAACCCTGGTGAGCTTCCAGGACTACTGTTGATGTTCTGAGTGGAGCTATTTTGAGGCTCAGTTCCCCCTGTCACTGTGACTTCAGCTTCAGTTCCCCCTATCAAGGTGTCTCCATGTTTGATAGCTCCAGTGGATGAACCAGGTGACAGTACCTGTTTCTCAGTGTCACTTCCTTCTTGCAGGTTAGTCTTAACACAGGATTCATCACAGATTACATGCATGCTTTCTTCAGCACAGTTAGTTCGTTTTTTTAAAACCCTATAAGCTTTACTATTAAGTGAGTATCCTAGAAAGATTCCCTCATCACTTTTAGCATCAAATTTTCCCAAATTATCCTTTCCATTATTGTGAATAAAACATTTACAACCAAAAGTTCTAAAGTGAGAAATATTTGGCTTTCTTTTTCTTAGTAATTCATAGGGAGTCTTATCTAACATAGGCTTGATCATGAATCTATTTATGATGTATGCAACAGTACTCATTGCCTCAGCCCATAGGTTTTGAGCAATATTAGCTGCAAGCATCATTGTTCTAGCCATGTCTTCCAAGGTTCTATTTTTCCTTTCCACCACTCCATTTTGTTGTGGAGTTTTGGGAGCTGAGAAGTTATGATCTACACCATTAGCTGAACAAAATTCTAAGAACTTTACATTCTCAAATTTTGTACCATGGTCAGACCTTATGAAAACTAAAGAAGACCCCAATTTCTTTTCAATTTTCTTAATTAAGATTTCAAAAGCACCAAAGGCATCTTCCTTAGAGGCTAGAAACAATGTCCATGTGAATATGGAATAATCATCAATAATAACAAAAACATACCTTTTTCCTCCTCTGATTTGAACTCTCATGGGTCCACATAAGTCCATATGCACCAGGTCAAGACTCTTGGTAGTGCTAACATGGTTCTTTGACTTAAACGAAGATCTTACCTACTTCCCCCTTACACATGCACTGCATAACTTTTCCCTTTTAAACTTGGTTTTGGGTAATCCCAATACCATGTCTTTAGAAGAAAGTATGTTTAATTGTTTTAGACTTGCATGACCAAGTCTTCTGTGCCAAAAGAGGGGATCATTTTCTATAGAACTTATACAGGTCATCTCAGATCCTGGTAATGCCATAATATCAGCTTTGTATACATTTCTATATCTCTTTACAGTGAGCACCACTTCTTTGGTGTCCATTTTTTTTACTTTGACCCCTGCAGCAGTAAAAATAACTTTATTACCTTTGTCACACAACTGTGAAATACTCAGTAGGTTGTGCTTTAGTCCCTCAACAAGATAGACATCTTCCAATGCTTTTGATTCAGATGAGCCAATCTTTCCTACTCCAGTAATGATTCCCTTTTTTCCATCACCAAACGAAACTCCTCTTCCATCTATTTTGGAGAGTGAATGGAACTTTTTCTTATCAACAATCATGTGTTTTGAGCAAGCACTATCTAAGTACCGGTGCTTTTTGCTTCCTTTTACTTTCTCCTACAAAAGAAATCAATGGTTAGACTTAGGAACCCAGACTAACTTGGGTCCTGTTTTATGAGTGAAAGTATTAATCAAATTTCTTTTAGTCCATGCGGGCAACATGCAGCTCAACCTGTTTCTCTGACCAGAACTGGAATTATTCCTTTTGGTCTGAGAAACTCTCCATGCCAGGTTTTGACTATTTGATCTGCTTTTTACAGCTACTGGGAATTCGGTAGTGGGATGTCCAAGGTTACCACAGATATAGCACAAATCTTGGGTTACATCAAAATATTTGTGGAATCCCAATCCAACCATTTCATTGTACTTTCTTTCACCCAGCTTATGAACAATTCTTGAGGAATTTGTGTAACACCCCGTAAATTTTTTCGTACACTTATCGCGATTATATGGAGTCCTAAAGGCTTGCGTATGGGTTAAATTAAGTTTATGGTGTTCGCAAGTATCCCGTCAATAGTTGTATGTGTAGGTATTGGAATAATATTTCCAACGATATAAAGTTTGCCCAAAACAGAGGAGTATTTCATATAAGCGAGCACATTCGAAATTTCAAAACGGTGGCCGGGAAGCCTGTGAACAGTAAATCTGCAGGAAAATTACTGCAGCTAGGAAATTTTTTTTTGGATCAACTTTAGACGATCATAACTCCTTGTAAAAAAACAACTGTGTGAGCTGCTATATATCGATGAAAATCTCCGAGACTATTCTTTCCGATGAAATTGGTTTGATCCAAATCCAATGTCTGAGTAAGGAGCTATACCCGTTTTACTACAGCCAATCAAAAAAAAAACAGAAATTTTGGGACAGATTTTTGGGTCAACTTTAAATGACCATAACTCCTTGTACAGGAAGAACTGGGTGGTATAATTTATATAAAAATGAAATACCTTTGAATTATATTTCCAATACAATTGGTTTCACCCAAATCCAATACCGGATCAAAGAGTTATGATCGATTTACTTCAGCCTGGCAAAACTGTCCACTGGGGACAGATTCGGATTTTATTTAAATTTTTAGGGCAAAATGGCCATTTTCTATTACCTCTTGGACGAAAATTGGTCTTTATAAACATACACTTAGCCTCATATATATCATATATCATCCAATTATTAAGAGAAGGTGAAACCCTAGCCTAATTTCAACTTCAAATATTTTGTGATTCAACCGTAGAAAATTCGAATTGGTTCCGTAGTTGTGTTCACCATCTCGAAAGCTTCGAGAAGCACCCCATGGTTAGTTAAGGAGGATTCTAAATACAAGAGTTCATTGTTAAGGTATGAATATAGTTTATTCTTTATTCTTATCCATGAATAAGTATTGATAAAGGATTATGAGTATTGTCTTGATGTTGGAAGATAACTAGAAACATAGTTATGAATTGTTTTGTATAAATTGTTAGTAGTAAATTATGGAAGTTGTTGTATTGGATTATGGAGGATGAATTGTGGTGATATATTATTATATTAGTGGTTATGTATGCCTAGTGATCATGTTGGTATTGGATGGTGATTAAGAAGGGAAATAAAGGCTAAGAGTGATGTTGAGGGATATTGCATGAAAATGCATGATATGTGAATGTAATAAGAGTATAAGAGGATGTATGTAGCACTCTTATTGATGAGTTAAAGGATTACTTCCTAGACATTATTTGGTGAAGTTAATACCTAAATGGTAAGGTTTGGTTGCTAATACTAGTTTGCCACAAATGACTTATTGTAGATAAGTGTTCGAAGAGTACGGGAAGTCAAGTTGGACTTGTATTGAAGTGGTTATATCAGGGTATGTAAGACGTACTCTATCTAATATTGGCATGAATAATGACCCATGGCACTCTCAAGTAAGCTTCCAACATTGTCCTACGACACATGACACATAATAACATCATATGATCTTCGACACTACCAATTGAACTTGTTTTCACTTTTAAGATGTCCGGCTAGTCAAAAAAATGTCCATATACTATTGCTGACTCCGAAATGGTTTAATGAGGTATCCATGATTCTCTACTTCATTTTCATGATATTTATTACCTATTTACATGTTTTTCCTATTGAGGTATCATGGTTTCAAGTTCCATAAGGTGTGACCACAAAGTAACCAATCTCAAAGATTAATTGAATTAAGAAATGGAATGTCTTTATTTTAAATTGATGATATGATGTATTGTATTAGTACCACTGATCAGTTGGCCATTGTATTATAAAGATTATGTATATATGCTATTCCAGGGGTGGTCCCTGATGTATTGTATTAGTACCACTGATCAGTTGGCCATTGTATGACATATGTTATGTATTGATAAGGAATACGGAAAGTAATAGTATGAAAGTAATGTGCAGGTATCCCATCAACTCTTTTAAGTGTGGTCTACTCATACTGTTTATTCACTGGTATCTGGGTTCTGTTGATCTTTTGTATCTCATCTTGATACTCACTGCCTTACATACTCAGTACATATTTCCGTACTGACGTCCCTCACGGGGGACCTGTATTCATGCCTGCAGGAATAGGTACTTCAGGTCGTACACCTCCGCAGTAAGAGCCAGGACATTCTGTTGATAGTGGTGAGCTCCAGTTGTTTCGGGGCATCCCAAGTCGTTTCTATATGTATTTTTGGTATTTGTATAAAAGTCTTTTGTGGGCGGGAGTTTGTCCCGACCCTAACTCAGTTGTGTATCTATGTAAAGGCTTTTGTAGACATATTGTACAGCCATAGGAGTGTTTGGTTGATAGACGTGATGGCTCTGACGGTCAATTACTGTTTATATATATATATGCGTGTCTGATTGGCTGATACAGGTACTGTTTTCTTCTATTTACAACGAAGTGCCGCCCAAATTTCTAATATTCATAAGTAATGTAAATGTGAAAGTATAGGTTATGAACGGGTTCTCCCGGGCCTCCTCGTCTACGGGTGCCAGTCCGCTCCAATGGGATTTGGGGTATGACAATTTGTCCACCTATTTGCCCTTTCAAGATCAACTTTTAGTGTTGAAACTTCTTGATTCAGCTTGTTCATTTTTTCAGTTAAATCATAGCATTCTTGTTTGTATCTAATTACCTCAAGTTCAGAATTTTCTTGATCTTTACTCATGGGCCTTTTTCCATTATTTGTTAAATTTAGTTTGAGGACTTCAGATTTAAGACCATTGTTTGAAATTTCTAGTTCTGTAATCTGGTTCTTAAGTGAGCTGTTTTCTTTGTCAACAGTTCCTATATAAGACTTCAAATCAATGAGATCAAATTTTAGGCTTGCAAAACTGTTGAAAAATTCATCCCTATCAGAGGTTAATTTTTGGAAATCATCAATCAAGGCACTCATTAGAGAAATAAGTTTTGATTTTGAAAACAGTTCCAGTTTTTCTTTAAGATCAAGTATACTTACCTCAGAATCATTTTCTTCTTCATCTAAGTCTGAATCTCCAAAATCCATAAATGCAGTTTCATCAACTTTATCTTCATCTGAATTCGATCCCCAAGATGCTATCATTGCATGTTGTTCTTTCCTTTTTACCTTTTCTTTTGATTCCTTCTCTGCCCTTTCCTTCTTCCATTCTATTTCCCAGACTGGACAGTCTTTGATCTGATGATCAGTTTTGTCACACTTGTAACAACCATTTGGATTGTCATTGGATCGTCTCTTAACACTTGTTCCTTTCTTCTTCTTGAAGAATTTGCTGAAGTTTTTGGTTATGAAGGCAACTTGCTCCTTATCAAGCTCAATTTCTTCATCACTATCAGAAGCTTTTGATGCCAAGAATTTTTCAGGATGTGCTTGTTCTTTCGTTCCATAAACTTCCATCTCATAAGTTCTAAGGTTTCCAACTAACTCATCCAAGGTTATTCCAGCAAGATCTTTGTTTGCTTCCCTGATTGTTGTTACCTTAACATTCCATTTTGACTTAGGTAATACTCTTAATACCTCAACTTGTTCTTCCTCAGAAATTACTTTTCCCAGGGAAGTAAGTTCATTCATTAAGGTGGTAAGCCTTGTCATCATCTCATGCAGGGATTTCTTCTCCCTCATCTTGAAAGCCTCATACTCAGTAAAAAGGAGAGAAATCCTAAATTTTCTTACTTGAGAAGTGCCTTCATGAGCACTCACCAGTGTATCCCAGATCTGTTTAGCAGTAGTGCAGGTTGATATCCTGTTATATTCAGCTGGTCCTAAGCCACAAACCAGGATATTTTTTTTCTTTACATTTTTCTTCAAGGCCAACAAGTCATCAGGGGTAAACTCACTTCTCACCTTTTTGACTTGTTTTCCATCAACTAACTTCATTGGAATAGTAGGACCTTCAGTGATCCTGTCCCATAACTCATCGTCTTCTCCTTGAATGAACATCTCCATCCTTGCTTTCCACCAGATAAAGTGAGTGCCATCAAAGAGTGGAGGTCTAGTAGTTGACTGTCCTTCACTGTGACCAGTAGGAGGTGCGGAATTCATCATGTTGATCTTTTCTTAGGTGCTAGCCTTATTTAAGAGAACCCGCTCTGATACCACTTGTTAAAGTATGAGCCCTACCTATTTCTCGATTCTAATGTTTGCCTATCTGTGGAACAGGTAAGTAAACGCAGTTCGCAGAAGAGAAATCTGAACATAGTATTTTTACGTGGAAAACACCCGGCTCAAGAAAGGTGTAAAAAATCACGACCTGTACCTGTACAGGATTTAATCCCAACTTCACTAAAAACTCTTGATCCTCAACAATCAAACAATTACAAGTCTTCTTGTAACTTAGGAATTAAAACTTCTAATTCCTATCACTACAAAAACACTAATCTCACCCAAGATTAGTGTTCCCAAATCTTCGAGTTTCCCAACTTGAAGAAAAATACTTCTATCTCAGTTTATTGATCACTGAGTACAAGAACTATGACTCGTTACAATTAATAGAACCAACCTATTACAACTGATCTACGACTTAAGACGTATAGATTAGTTTCTTCTTCTTCAACTGGATGAACTTGATTTCTTGATTGTTGACTATCTCTTTTATGCGCAGACTGCTTTGATCTTTTTCCTTGTATTTATAGCAACCCTAATTGAAACCTTCAGTTGATCTCCTTTCCTTACTTGAATTGAATTGTCTTTTCCGTCTTTTAATTTCTGCCGCCTTTCCTTGTTTCCTAGTTTGATTGGACTGCCTTGATATCCTTCCTATCTTGACTTGGATTGCCTTCACTCTTATGGATTTGAACTTGTTTCTTCTTTATCAGCTTGACTTGTAAATAACTTTGCTCCAACATCCTGTCCACCTTGTAGGATATTCATGCTAATCAATCGATAGTAGTAGATTCACTTGTGTGGAACATGTTGCATGGAACATGTTGTTGATTCTATAGAGGTTTGATTCTAATAAAAGAACACAATGATTATTAGTTATCATGATTTATTCATGCTTTCTTTTTTAAAAGTCAATTCAAATTCTGATAATTTGAATGTCGTTGCTTCCGGGATTGCCCGAATCGAATAACACCTCCGTCATTGACGATGAAAATTATATTCAACATGAATTGTCGAATTATTCCACAAAGCGAATAATATTAATTAAACTTCAATCGTGAACACGTCTTTACTTGTGTCCCTTCAGCGAAAGTTTTAATGTTCAAGCATATAAGAATTCAAGAAAAGAATATATAACATTAAAATTATAGTAGCATCACAGATTTATGTTAAAGTTTGAATAGATTGAGGGTTAAAATTCTAGTATATACTACTATAATAGTTAAGTTTCAAGATCTTGCAAAGTTGCAGTTATGTGCATTCTATAGAATTCTGCATTATGTGCAATGCATACGTGACCTTTATGGAAGAATAGAAAAAATTACACTTGCCTTCTCATAAGATTATATTAAAACGATTTAGTTCTATCCGTTTATCCGATTTTCAATAAACAACACCCCTATTGTGCACCACAATTTTTGGTTTTCCATCCGGTGTCTGCTGCCCGCATTGGAGCCCCGATTAATCCGGATCACGCGTTGCAGGACCCATTAAGATGGCAACGCTCCAACAGAGTTTTCACCATACCCAGGGTCGAACCATCGACCTATGGTTAAGGGTGGAGCAGCCCCATCCACGGCACCACAACCCATGTTGGTCATTGAGTTTGAGTCTATGAGTTCATAATTTGTATTCATATGGAGTGTTGTGTAATTTTATTGTCTGTGTAATTTTATTGTCATGATGTTTCGATTGTAATTTTTAATTTTCGAGAGAGCTAGTAACGAGAGACAAACTTAGCAATCATTTCACTTATCATCATCGACGGACGGAATTTTTCCTTATAAGGTCCGAAATATGAAGGGAAAAAAAACACATGAACAAGTCTTAGGAAGTAAAAATTCTTAAACTTCAAATTGTGAATTCACTATTATTTCTGCCCCTTCAAGGAATGTTTTATGTTGAAGCAAGTAAGAATTCAAGAAAAATATAACATGAAAATTAGTCGCATTATAGATTTATGTTATAGTTTTGATAGATTTAAGGTTAAAATTCTTAGAGAATATAGTATATACTACCATAATAACCACAAGGGCTGGTGTGGTGGTTCAGCACCTCACCCCTTAAGCAAGAGGTTGGGGGTTCGATCCCCACCTCTGGTGAATGGAGAAAACTCTGCGGCCAGTTCCCTACCGCTTTGTGCGCTGACCGTGGAACGGAGGATTAGTCTCAACTCAGTCTCCTCATATATAGTTGAGTCTATGAGCTCTTAATTTTAATGCATATGTAGTACTGTGTACGTACTTTCTCGTCATTGTGTTTTTTATTTGAATTTTTGTGTTAACTGATTTCCAACAACACGAGCTCTAGCAAGTGTATGTATCATGCAGCCAAGCAGCAAGTTGTGCTAAGTGAACATTAGAACAATAACAATATACCCAATGTAAATTCATTTAATCCCACAAGCGGGTTCTGGAAAGGGTGGTGTGTTTACAGTCTTAAGCCTACCTTGAGAAGGTAGAAAAGTTATTTCCGATAGATCCCGGGCTCAAGTAAATCACATAGCAAAGTGGACAAATTATCTTCTTCAATGCATGCATCTTAAAGCAGTGTAGAAAATCCAAGTGAAGGAAACAAGGACAAGAACCTCAACATTGTTCTTAGGTGGCAAAAGATGAAAAAAAGGCCACCAACTGCAACAGAAGCTGAGTCTTGGCAAATCTTGTGACTTTGAAGCTCATTCAAACAAGAATATTTTTTTCGCGTAATCGTGGTGTTAAGGCCAGCTTGTAAGCACTCGTCTAATTCTACAAGGTACATGCAATCTCACACAAGGACGTAACTCTATCCATTGAGTCTTTGACATATATATTAAAAGAACAAATTAAAGGGCTGATCATTTATGACAATTAATCATTAAGTAGAGAAGCAAATGCTGCAGCAGTGAAACAGAAAGGATAGCAGACAAAAAAGGTAAACAACAAAGTTACTACTTTGAAGTCAACAATGTTGACTTGAAAAAATCGCAGAAACTATCATTGGTTTCAAGTCCTTTTCAACATAGTTTAATGGAAGCGATGATAAGCTATCACACAACATATCCAGTTCCACACATAACCGATTGACGAAGGATAGAATGTACGGAAACCTTATCCTACCTCCATGGGGTAGAGAGATTATTTCCGAAAAAACCCCGAACTCAGCACAAATATTACACAAAACAGGAGAGTAGAAAAGCTGAGAAATATAAACAGCAAAAATAGTAAAAATAACTAAAAAGCTGCTCATGTTACTCAACAATAATGAAAATTACAAAGTTTCATGTACATTCTTTACAATTTTGAGTCATATTTACCTCTTCTAATCAATAAAGAATCCGATCACTATTTACTACAAGAAATATCCACCTATTCCAAAACCCTATTTTAGCTACAGTAAAGTATATACTTTCTAAACTTTATAGTACTAAAACATATTAACAAAGGAGAAAACTTTATAAACTTTTTGCTCAACGGAACAATGCATCAAGATTGTCGTTATTGGAACCATCTTGAAAGAGCGCTACGAGGTCTTCTCCCATAACAGACTCATCATCGTTATTATTCTGAGTATTTTCTCCCCCGGCATTACCATTTCCCTCAGCATTATTGTTCTCATTGGCCTGTTCTCCCCCCAACACATTACCCATGTCATTTGCCACAACATTGTCGTTGTTTTCATTAGTCTGTTCTCCCCACAACACATTACCCATATCAAAATCATCGTTTGCCCAAATATTGTCGTTGTTCTCGTTAGCCTGTTCTCCCCACAACACATTACCCATATCAAAATCATCGTTTGCCCAAATATTGTTGTTGTTCTCGTTAGCCTGTTCTCCCCACAACACATTACCCATATCAAAATCATTGTTTGCCCAAATATTGTTGTTGTTCTCGTTAGCCTGTTCTCCCGGCCACAACACATTATCCATGTCAAAATCATCATTTGGCAAAACATTGTTGTAGTTCTCATTAGCCTGTTCTCCCGGCCACAACACATTACCCAGATCAAAAATATCATCATTTGCCAAAACATTGTCGTTGTTCTCAATAGTATTTTCAACCCCCACATTGTTGTTGTTCACTTCATCAACATTAGTTTGCACGAATTCATCTTCTGCCCGTAAAGATTCCTCCTTCCTTTCATTTCCAACCTCCTCTACTTCATCATCAGAAGAAGAAATTTCAATGTACTCAACATCGTCCTTCTTCTTGAAAAAAGGTGACAATAAATAGTTGCCTTGTGTACCCAAAGTAAAGAAATCAGAGCAAATATACTCACCTTTATCCGTCACCTCGGGTGGCGGAGATGGGCCTATAATCGGCAGTGCTTGCCATTCTCTTTTACATTTCTCATTCGGACACCGCAAAGAACAACCTTTGTAATCCTTCAAAAACTCATACATATGGTAACAGTAAGGACACCTAGTCCAA
Source organism: Capsicum pubescens (assembly GCA_030864215.1). Taxonomy (NCBI): domain Eukaryota; kingdom Viridiplantae; phylum Streptophyta; class Magnoliopsida; order Solanales; family Solanaceae; genus Capsicum; species Capsicum pubescens. The sequence continues at coordinate 296,488,940 of CM061549.1, forward strand.
AATGTATTCCTGGTCGGGTTCGAAGAGGTTGCACCTGATTCATCATCTAAACGGGTCCTCTTTGTCGGGTTAGAAGAGCTTGCACCTGATCCATCATCTAAACGGATCTTCTCCATCTGGTTCAAAAAGTTCCCGCCTTTTTTCATGGCCACGATAGGAATCGTTTCACAAGTGCTCGCACCACCATCTCCCAAACTGCTCATCGGGGTCCTACTTGATAAGGTCCAACCCCCATCAGCCAAACGGATCACCCGGGTCGGGTTTGAAAAGTTCTCCAAACGGGTCTGGAAACGGAGTAGGGTTAGAAGAGCTCCCAGCCCCATCATCCAAACGGGTCTGGATCGTAGTCGGGTTAGGAGACCTCCCACGACCATCATCCAAACGGGTCATTCCGCTCGAGTTCAAAATGCTCTGAAGCAATCCATCATTCAAATGGGTCGGGTTCAACATGCTCTCAAGCAACCCGTCATTTGAATGGGTCGGGTTCAACATGCTCTCAAGCAACCCATCATTTGAACGGGTCGGGTTCAACATGCTCTGAAGCAACCAATCATTTGAACGGGTCGGGTTCAACATGCTCTCAAGCAACCCGTCATTTGAACGGGTCGGGTTCAACATGCTCTCAAGCAACCCGTCATTTGAACGGGTCGGATTCAACATGCTCTCAAGCAACCCGTCATTTGAACGGGTCGGGTTCAACATGCTCTCAAGCAACCCATCATTTGAACGGGTCGGGTTCAACATGCTCTGAAGCAACCCATCATTAGAATGGTCCATCTGCATCTGGTTCAAAAAGTTCCCTCCTATTTCCATAGTATTCAACCCATCTCCAAACCCGGACATCTCCGACAAGTCGAAAAAGCTCGCACTTTCCAACGTACCCTCACCACCCATCGGGTTCATACTCACAGACCTCCCATCATTTACTGCATTCCTCAACTCATCATCAAACCGAACCTTATCACTCGGATTCGCTAGAACTCCGTAAGCTCTCATTACAAGCATAAAAGCCTCATTAGCCAAACGAGAATAATCTCTCGTATTCGATCTCAACAACTCCATCAAACTCTTAAAATTGTTCAACATAACTGGTTGATCATCACTGTAGTTTGGAACGTTAAGGATAGCATAGTAATTCGGCTGTCCGTTAATGCTCTCAGGGAGCATTAATATATCAGTGATCGTGATTATTTCTAGTACCTCAGAGTGATTTGGATCGATTTCTCTGGCTCTAATGGCGTATTGACGACATTCTTGAAACTTTCGTAGAACAAGAAAGCTTTTAGATAAATTCAAATAATGTTGGAACTGCGGATTCATAATTATTGTTTGTTTGTTTTTTGCTGTAAAGAGTTTGTTTGTTGTTTTGTTGTAGTAAAGAATGAAATGAAAGTGATGAAAAGGTGGCATATATAAAGTCGTTTGTTTTGAAAAGGTGGGAAAAAGGACACAATTGGAAATTTTTGAATTTTTTTATCATGGATGATTTTGCATATGGGCAAAATTGGAAATTTCTTAATTCTTTTTGTTTCATGGATGATTTTGGATATGGGCAAAATTTAAAAATAAATAGTTTTTTTTTTATGAGTGATTTTGAATATGGATAAAATTGGAAATTTGTTGATTTTTGTAAAGGGTTTATTTTGTATTTCTATTGTTTTATTTTATTTGGTTCTATTAACCTAGCACGTTTCGAAAAATAATAATAATTAGAGGTGAAAAAGCGACAAAATTGGAAAAATATTAATTTTTTAGTTTTATGGATGATTTTGGATCGATATGGACAAAATTGGAATTTTTTTATCTTTATAAAGGGTTTATTTTGTATTTCCGTTGTTTCATTTTACTAGTTTATGTTAACCTAGCACACCTCATAAGATATTGATAATTAGAGGTGTATTTTATTAAACTAACATTATTAATTATGCTTTTACTCTAATTTTATTTCTATTACTACTTCATGTAATTATTTAGTACTAATAAAAATAACACTACTTCCTTTGTCGGATATAGAAGTGCTTGCAGAGCTACGTGAATTCAACAATGTTTTTGTAAAGGGCAAAAAGAAAAGGTCTCGAGATAATAAGGATCCTTGGAAGAAAAGATCAAATAACTAATCTCAGTATAAGCTATTCTACATTTTGAAATAATTCTTTTTGAAATATATGTACAAGATTAAATTGGAAATTGAATAAATTTTTCAAGGGTCTATTTTGGAATACTTATTTTTACATTTTGAGATTGTTAATATTGGATATTAAGTAATGGGAAATGAGAATGGATTATTTAGATAAGGGCATATTTATTTGGTGTATAAATAAAATTAAAATGGAAATTCAATAAATCATTTATTATTTATCAACTAATAAAAGATTAGTTTGACTATAAAAAAGAGATAAATTGGAATACTTATTTTTACATTTTGAGATGCTTCAAATTTGGACATTAAGTAATTGGGAATGAATTATTTAGATAAGGACATATTTATTTTGTGTATGAATGATTTATCAACTAATGAAGAATTAGTTTGATTACTGTAAAATGAAGATAAATTGGAGTACTTATTTTTACACTTTGGAATGTTCAAATTTGGACATTAAGTAATTGTAAATGGATTATTTAGTTAAGGAGATATATTTATTTTGTGTATATATAAAATTAAATTGGAAATTCAGTAAATCATTTTTCATTTATCACTTATCAATTAATAAAGGATTAGGTTGATTATTGAAAAAAAAAAGAAGATAAATTGAAGTACTTATTTACATTTTGAGATGTTTCGAATTCGAACATTAAGTAGTAATTGGGAACGGATTATTCAAATAAGGACATATTTATTTTGTGGATATATAAAATTTAATTGGAAATTTGATAAATCATTTTTTATTTATCATTTATCAACTAATAAAGGATTAGTTTGATTACTGTAAAAGGGAGATAAATTGAAGTACTTATTTTACATTTTGAGATGTTTCAAATTTGACCATTAGTAATTGGAAATGGATTATTTTAAATAAGGACATATATTTATTTTGTGTATATATAAAATTAAATTGGAAATTCAAAAAATAATTTTTTCCTTTATTATTTATCAACTAATAAAGGATTAGTTTGACTATTTTAAAAGGAGATTGAAAGAATTTTGACTCAAATTTTATTAAGTATCTTCATCATATTAACGTAAGAAAAATTACAATCTATAATATTTTTTGTCTTGTAGTCAAACATCTAAATTTTAAATTAAAAATACTAAATTAATCTACTCTAATTTAGCTTGAACTCTAATCAAATTGATTTTCATAAAGTAAAATATGACAAGAAAAATTAAACGGGGTGAGTTTTTTTAACATTTTGAGATGTTTCAAATATGAAAATACTTTTTTTCTTTTGAAATTTAAAAGTTTAGTATTATTGTCATTGGATTCGTTCCTTATTATTGGTTCAGTGTGTATTTTGTAATTTCTTTAAGAAAGTATTAATTATGAATTTATTTTATTAAATTTTGCAAAACTGTTGTATTTTGAATATCTTAATTTGAGTATTAATATTTCAAAAAGTTTGAAAATAATGCTTAAAGATAAGATGTTTTTTGAAAATTTAAAACTATTATGAAGAAGTAGTTCTTCAAAATAAATGTACAATTCGAAATAATTGTACTATTTTTGTCATGAATTTCTAAACCGAGGTTTATTTTAAGATAAATTAACTTTTTTTCTATAGCGACACTTACTTTGAGACGGAGAGGATATGTAACACCCCGTAAATTTTTTCGTACACTTATCGCGATTATATGGAGTCCTAAAGGCTTGCGTATGGGTTAAATTAAGTTTATGGTGTTCGAAAGTATCCCGTCAATAGTTGTATGTGTAGGTATTGGAATAAGTTTTCCAACAATATAAAGTTTTCCCAAAACAGAGGAGTATTTCATATAAGCGAGCACATTCGAAATTTCAAAACAGTGGCCGGGAAGCCTGTGAACAGTAAATCTGCAGGAAAATTACTGCAGCTAGGCAATTTTTTTTGGATCAACTTTAGACGATCATAACTCCTTGTACAAAAAAAATGTGTGAGCTGCTAGATATCGACGAAAATCTCCGAGAGTCTTCTTTCCGATGAAATTGGTTTCGTCCAAATCCAATGTCTGAGTAAGGAGCTATACCCGTTTTACTACAGCCTATCAAAAAAAAAAAACAGAATTTTGGGACAGATTTTTGGGTCAACTTTAAACGACCATAACTCCTTGTAAAGGAAGAACTGGGTGGTATACTTTATATTAAAATTAAATCCCTTTGAATTATCTTTCCAATGCAATTGGTTTAACCCAAATCCGATGGTTATGTAAGGAGGATTCTAAATACAAGATTTCATTGTTAAGGTATGAATATTGTTTATTCTTGATTCTTATCCATGAATAAGTATTGATAAAGGATTATGAGTATTGTCTTGATGTTGGAAGATAACTAGAAACATAGTTATGAATTGTTTTGTATAAATTGTTAGTAGTAAATTATGGAAGTTGTTATATTGGATTATGGAGGATGAATTGTGGTGATATATCATTATATTAGTGGTTATGTATGCCTAGTGATCATGTTGGTATTGGATGGTGATTAAGAAGCGAAATAAAGGCTAAGAGTGATGTTGAGGGATATTGCACGAAAATGCATGATATGTGAATGTAATAAGAGTATAAGAGGATGTATGTAGCACTCTTATTGATGAGTTAAAGGATTACTTCCTAGACATTATTTGGTGAAGTTAATACCTAAATGGTAAGGTTTGGTTGCTAATACTAGTTTGCCACAAATGACTTATTGTAGATAAGTGTTCGAAGAGTACGGGAAGTCAAGTTGGACTTGTATTGAAGTGGTTATATCAAAGTATGTAAGACATACTCTATCTAATCTTTGGCATGAATAATGACCCATGGCACTCTCAAGAAAGCTTCCAACATTGTCGTACGACACATGACACATAATAACATCATATGATCTTCGACACTACCAATTGAACTTGTTTTCACTTTTAAGATGTCCGGCAAGTCAAAAAAATGTCCATATACTATTGTTGACTCCGAAATGGTTTAATGAGGTATCCATGATTCTCTACTTCATTTTCATGATATTGATTACCTATTTACATGTTTTTCCTATTGAGGTATCATGGTTTCAAGTTCCATAAGGTGTGACCACAAAGTAACCAATCTCAAAGATTAATTGAATTAAGAAATGGAATGTCTTTATTTTAAATTGATGATATGATGTATTGTATTAGTACCACTGATCAGTTGGCCATTGTATTATAAAGATTATGTATATATGCTATTCCAGGGGTGGTCCCTAATGTATTGTATTAGTACCACTGATCAGTTGGCCATTGTATGACATATGTTATGTATTGATAAGGAATACAGGAAGTAATGGTATGAAAGTAATGTGCAGGTATCCCATCAGCTCTTTTAAGTGTGGTCTACTCATACTATTTATTCACTGGCATCTGGGTTCTGTTGATCTTTTGTATTTCATCTTGATACTCACTGCCTTACATACTCAGTACATATTTCCGTACTGACGTCCCTCACGGGGGACCAACATTCATGCCTGCAGGAACAGGTACTTCAGGTCGTACACCTCCGCAGTAAGAGCCAGGACATTCTGTTGATAGTGGTGAGCCCCAGTTGTTTCGGGGCATCCCAAGTCGTTTCTATATGTATTTTTGGTATTTGTATAAAAGTCTTTTGTGGGCGGGAGTTTGTCCCGACCCTAACTCAGTTGTGTATCTATGTAGAGGCTTCGTAGACATATTGTACAGCCATAGGAGTGTTTGGTTGATAGGCGTGATGGCTCTGACGGCCAATTACTGTTTATATATATATATATGTGTGTCTGCTGGGCTGATACAGGTACTGTTTTCTTCTATTTACAACGAAGTGCTGCCCAAATTTCTAATTTTCATAAGTAATGTAAATGTGAAAGTATAGGTTATGAACAGGTTCTCTCGGGCCTCCTCAGCTACGGGTGCCAGTCCGCTTCAATGGGATTTGGGGCGTGACAGAAGTGGTATCAGAGAAGTTCGTCCTTGTGAGTCTACAAAGTCGTGTCTACGTAGAATCTCGTTTACCGGTGTGTTGTGCACCACATCTATAAACAGGAGGCTATTGGACATTTAGGGATTGTTTCCATTCTCCATTTCTTAGATCGTGCAATAGAGCCCATATTAGAGATAAAGTCATAATCGATCGCTTAATCCAATTGTTTTTTATTTATTTATTATAGTAACGATGCCGGTTACAAGGAGAAAGAATAAGTGGAAGCGAGTAGATGTAGTGGCCGGAGAAGGTACTAGTAAGTCACCACCAGCACAAGCTGAACAAAGTGAGTCTCAAGCTGAGCATATATCAGGAGCTTCTTCTCCTCCGGAAGGGCCATCTATTAATGCTGTTGGTCGAGATTTGAGGGATGCAATACAACTTCTGACGCGTATAGTTGCCGGTCAGGTTCAAGGGAAAGCTATTCCTACCACGGTTTCTAGTAGTACGGATAGAGCAGCTAGCCTTCGGACACAGGATTTTCTGAAACTGGATCCTCCTACTTTTACCGGATCAAATATTAACGAAGACCCGCAGGACTTTGTCGATCAAACCCAAAGGGCTCTAGATGTTATGCACATATTCGGTAAAGAGATGGTTGAGCTAGCAGCATATAGACTTAAAGGAGAGGCTATATTGTGGTACGAGGATTGGAAACGATCTAGGGGTATTGATGCACCTCTAACTATGTGGGGAGTGTTCAAAGATCCATTTATTGATCATTATCTTCCATTTGAGACTCGTCAGGCCCGTGCAGATCAATTCTTCAATCTTCGTCAGGGTAATATGAGTGTAAGGGAGTATAGTCTTCGATTTAACTCCTTGTCTCGATATGCTTCTAATGTGGTAGCTACTATGGATGACAGAGTTCATCACTATGTGGATAGATTGGAACCATACTTGGTTAGAGATTGTACCATTATTGCTTTGAACAAGGACATGGATATAGCGAGGATACAAGCTTTCGCTCAGAAAATGGAAGATCAGAGGCAAAGAAGAAGAACCCAAGAATCAGAAAAAGGATATTCTAAGCGGGCCAGAGCTATAGGGCAGTTTATGGCATCTCAGAGAGGTTTTAGGCCTTCGTTCTCTCATAGATTGCCTAGCCCGTTATCTTCTTATCCTGCAATTAGTGCTCCACCGCAATTTCAAAGGTTCAGAGGTAATCAGTTCGGGAAAAGCAGTGAAAATCAGAGTTCGCGAACAGTGGGGTATCAAGGGCAAGGGAGTATGAGTCAATTGAGACCTCCACGACACCCGTGCCCCATATGTAGAAGATTTCACTTTGGCTAATGTCGACTTGGAATGAACAATTGCTTTTGGTGCGGTAAGCCGGGGCATATGGCTAGAGATTGCCCACGCAGGACCACAGGTGGTATAACACGACCTACCGGATCAGCTGTTGCGTCATCGTCGGTGCCTCCTTTGAGTAGGGGTACACAACCTATGGGTCACGGTAGAGGTGGTAGAGGAGCAGCTAGTTCTAGCGGAGCTCAGAACCGTGTGTATGCCCTAGCAGATCGGCAGAATTTAGAGGCTTCTCCAGACGTGGTTACAGTTGCAGGGTGCCCAGTTTTTTTCCAAGATTGACTTGAGATCAGGCTATCATCAAGTGAGAGTCAAGGATAAAGATATACCCAAGACAGCTTTCCGAACACGGTATGGTCATTATGAATTCCTGGTTATGTCATTCGGGCTGACAAATGCACCCGCAGTTTTTATGGATCTGATGAATAGGCTGTTTAAGCCGTTTCTAGATGTGTTCGTGATAGTTTTCATAGATGATATTCTGGTCTACTCTAGATCAGAAGAGGATCATGTTAATCACTTAAGGCAGGCGTTGCAGATTCTTCGTGATCGTAAGCTGTATGCGAAGTTTTCTAAATGTGAGTTTTGGCTCAAGTCAGTGGCATTTTTGGGCCATATTGTATCCAGTGAAGGCATAAAAGTTGACACTCAGAAGATTGAGGCTGTGAAGAGTTGGCCAAGACCCACGACGCCTACGGAGATTCCTAGTTTCCTCGGGTTGGCAGGTTATTATAGAAGATTTGTTGAAGGTATTTCTTCTATTTCTGCACCCTTGACTAAGTTGACGCATAAAGCCTCCAAGTTTCAATGGAATGATGCCTGTGAAAAGAGTTTCCAAGATCTGAAGAGCAAGTTGACTTCTACACCGGTATTGGTACTTCCTGAAGGCACAGAAGGGTATGCAGTGTACTGTGATGCTTCGAGAATTGGCTTAGGATGCGCATTAATGCAACATGGTAGAGTAATAGCCTATGGCTCTAGACAGTTGCGACCACATGAGAGGAATTATCCCACGCATGATCTTGAGCTAGCTGCAGTTGTATTTGCTTTGAAGATATGGCGCCACTACTTATATGGGGTTCATGTTGACATATATACCGATCATAAGAGCCTGCAATATATCTTCAGTCAGAAATATCTAAACTTGAGGCAGCGGAGATGGCTTGAATTGTTGAATGATTACGATGTTGATATCTTGTATCATCCAGGGAAAGCGAATGTGGTAGCGGATGCACTGAGTCGTAAGTCTAAAATGGCATCTATAGAAAATCAGGGGATGATTAAGGATCTTCACCAACTAGCTAATTTGGGAGTTTGACTTCTCGAAACTCCAGATTAAGAGGTTATTGTACGTAATGCAGCGGAATCTTCATTAATAGCTGAAGTGAAAGAGAAGCAGTATGCAAATCCAATTTTATTGCAGCTTAAGGAGGATGTGCAGAGTGGCACGACAAAGGCATTTGAGCTTACGCGAGAAGGAGTGCTTCAGTGTCAGAATCGTTTATGTGTACCTGATGTAGTTGAGCTAAGAAAGAGAATTATGACAGAAGCACACTGTTCAAGGTATTCCATCCATCCAGGGTCGACTAAGATGTATCAAGATTTGAAAGCAATATATTGGTGGAATGACATGAAGAAGAATATTGCCGAATTTGTAGCTGAATGTCCGAATTGTCAAAGAGTCAAAGTAGAACACCAGAAACCCGGTGGTTACATTCAATGTATAGATCTTCCAGTATGGAAGTGGGACAAGATCAATATGGATTTCATCACGGGTTTGCCTCGTACATTTCGGAAGTTTGATTCTATATATCTACGAAAATCTCCGAGAGTCTTCTTTCCGATGAAATTGGTTTCATCCAAATCCAATGTCTGAGTAAGGAGCTATACCCGTTTTACTACAGCCTATCAAAAAAAAAAAACAGAATTTTGGGACAGATTTTTTGGTCAACTTTAAACGACCATAACTCCTTTTAAAGGAAGAACTGGGTGGTATACTTTATATGAAAATGAAATCCCTTTGAATTATATTTCCAATGCAATTGGTTTTACCCAAATCCAATACTGGAGCAAAGAGTTATGACCGATTTACTTCAGCCTGTCAAAACTGTCCACTGGGGACAGATTCGGATTTTATTTAAATTTTTAGGGCAAAATGGTCATTTTCTATTACCTCTTGGACGAAAATTGGTATTTATAAACATACACTTAGCCTCATATATATCATATATCATCCAATTATTAAGAGAAGGTGAAACCCTAGCCTAATTTCAACTTCAAATATTTTGTGATTCAACCGTAGAAAATTCGAATTGGTTCCGTAGTTGTGTTCACCATCTCGAAAGCTTCGAGAAGCACCCCATGGTTATGTAAGGAGAATTCTAAATACAAGATTTCATTGTTAAGGTATGAATATTGTTTATTCTTGATTCTTATCCATGAATAAGTATTGATAAAGGATTATGAGTATTGTCTTGATGTTGGAAGATAACTAGAAACATAGTTATGAATTGTTTTGTATAAATTGTTAGTAGTAAATTATGGAAGTTTTTGTATTGGATTATGGAGGATGAATTATGGTGATATATCATTATATTAGTGGTTATGTATGCCTAGTGATCATGTTGGTATTGGATGGTGATTAAGAAGGGAAATAAAGGCTAAGAGTGATGTTGAGGGATATTGCATGAAAATGCATGATATGTGAATGTAATAAGAGTATAAGAGGATGTATGTAGCACTCTTATTGATTAGTTAAAGGATTACTTCCTAGACATTATTTGGTGAAGTTAATACCTAAATGGTAAGGTTTGGTTGCTAATACTAGTTTGCCACAAATGACTTATTGTAGATAAGTGTTCGAAGAGTACGGGAAGTCAAGTTGGACTTGTATTGAAGTGGTTATATCAAGGTATGTAAGACATACTCTATCTAATCTTTTGCATGAATAATGACCCATGGAACTCTCAAGTAAGCTTCCAACATTGTCCTACGACACATGACACATAATAACATCATATGATCTTCGACACTACCAATTGAACTTGTTTTCACTTTTAAGATGTCCGGCTAGTCAAAAAAATGTCCATATACTATTGTTGACTCCGAAATGGTTTAATGAGGTATCCATGATTCTCTACTTCATTTTCATGATATTGATTACCTATTTACATGTTTTTCCTATTGAGGTATCATGGTTTCAAGTTCCATAAGGTGTGACCACAAAGTAACCAATCTCAAAGATTAATTGAATTAAGAAATGGAATGTCTTTATTTTAAATTGATGATATGATGTATTGTATTAGTACCACTGATCAGTTGGCCATTGTATTATAAAGATTATGTATATATGCTATTCCAGGGGTGGTCCCTGATGTATTGTATTAGTACCACTGATCAGTTGGCCATTGTATGACATATGTTATGTATTGATAAGGAATACGGGAAGTAATGGTATGAAAGTAATGTGCAGGTATCCCATCAGCTCTTTTAAGTGTGGTCTACTCTTACTGTTTATTCACTGGCATCTGGGTTCTGTTGATCTTTTGTATCTCATCTTGATACTTACTGCCTTACATACTCAGTACATATTTCCGTACTGACGTCCCTCACGGGGGACCTGCATTCATGCCTGCAGGAACAGGTACTTCAGGTCGTACACCTCCGTAGTAAGAGCCAGGACATTCTGTTTATAGTGGTGAGCCCCAGTTGTTTCGGGGCATCCCAAGTCGTTTCAATATGTATTTTTGGTATTTGTATAAAAGTCTTTTGTGGGCGGGAGTTTGTCCCGACCCTAACTCAGTTGTGTATCTATGTAGAGGCTTTGTAGACATATTGTACAGCCATAGGAGTGTTTGGTTGATAGACGTGATGGCTCTGACGGCCAATTACTGTTTATATATTTATATATGCGTGTCTGCTGGGCTGATACAGGTACTGTTTTCTTCTATTTACAACGAAGTGCTGCCCAAATTTCTAATTTTCATAAGTAATGTAAATGTGAAAGTATAGGTTATGAACGAGTTCTCCCGGGCCTCCTCGGCTACGGGTGCCAGTCCGCTCCAATGGGATTTGGGGTGTGACAGGATACACAATAAAGAAGAGAACATTATTTGCTAAATTCTGCTATATGGAAGTTTCACATAATTCATTTAAACATTACATGGTATATCAAACACATTATTGAAGTACCAATGCAATGGAAATGTTTTACAAAATTTAGTTTAAGATAATTAATGTAAAATCCAGATAATTTTAAGTAAATAACTATGAGAGTAAACATGGTAGCTCACCAAAGTGTTAAAAGGCTAAGTTGCTCGTACTCTTTAAAAATGTTGTCACGCTCGTATCAGATTCTTCAAAATACACTATTAGATAGGTTGTTTTTTAAATACACTCGATTTATCTCTAGTATCTTTTTGCAAAATCTCAACAATAATTAATCAAAAACAGTTTATCTTCATCATGATATTAAGTTAAAAGTGGAGCTATATATACTCTTTTACTAATTCAAGTCCAATAATCACTTTAGTTTAGTTTGATGCATTGACTTAGTAATAATATTTAGACTTATTAGGTGTTTATATCATCAATATTTAATCTCATAAAAATAATAATTTACCTATTATTACAAATTAAAAGTCACTATATATAGTGTAAGGATTTTTTTTTATGTTGTCAGTATCATCACTTGAAAAATATTATTTTTACTTCAGCTAGATTCTAAAACTAGTAGTAATTTCTAGTAATTAGCCAATTAGGTTTCACATTTTATATTCCTTGAAGTCCTAATTATTTAACGAAAGCTCTATTATTAAGACTTTCTTTTTGATGAGTTTACGAGTTATTACTCATAAATGAAAGTATTTAATATGCTCATTTTTTCTCATATTTTTGGTTCTTGATTGGACTGCTATAATTTTTGTTGTATAATACTCGTTATTTCGCATTGTTTTGTTGTTGTTATTGCTCTCATATTGTATTCTAGTTTGCAAATTATTTGGTAGGCTTTATTTAAACTAAGGATCTATTGAAAATAGTTTTTCTATCTCTACGAAGTATGGGTAAGATCTATGCATACTATATCTTCACCATACTTCACTTGTGGAATTACACAAAGGTATTTTTAATCAATGGGTGACAATTGAATAACATGCTATTATTGACTCATAAATATTGAAAAATATAGTAACATCCACTACACACATAAAATCAAAGAAACAATAGCATGCACGATATGGTGAAGTTGAACTAGTGATCTTTTTATCAACGTCTTAATTTATCAATTTGAATTATAGCTCATCGACTGTTTAAATAATGCTTTGTAATTATGATAATCCAAGATACGGAGTAGATGTGTTAGGTTTTTAAAAGGTGTGAATGAAAAATGGATAGATATTTTTTTGAAAAAAACACCAAGAAAAAAGTTGTAATTTGAATAGGCACATATGTTCACTTTGAATTGTTATGACCTTTCCGATACATTATGACTTTTTCGAAAAGTTACACTTTTCTCGAAGGATTGCAACTTCGCAAAGAGTTGTATCTTTTCGAAAAGGTGTGCCTTTTTGAACCAGAAGTTGAACTAATGAAACCACATGCACGATACAGTGAAGTTGAACTAATGATCTGTTTATTCAACGTGTTAATATAACAATTTGAACCACATCTCATCGACCAATTAAATAATGCTTTGTAATTATGACAATCCAAGATAGAAATGTTGGGTGTATTTTTCCAAAAAGACACAAAGAGAAATAATGAAATTTGAATAGGCACTTGTTCACTTTGGATTATTGTGACCTTTTCAAAAGATTGTAACTTTTCCGAAGAATTGTATCTTTACGAAGAGTTGCATCTTTTCGAAGAGGTGCACCTTTCCGAATCATTGTTACTTTTCTGAAACAACAAATTGATGGCTATACATATATATACACTTTTTGAATGATTGTGACTTTTCCGAAAAGGTACACCTTTATGAAGAGTTGCATCGTTTCAAAGAGATGCACTTTTTTGAACAATCGCATCTCTTCTGAAGCAACACCTTTGCTGGCTACATATACCTATTGAATCCTCAAATTTTCCATACAAATGTTCCAATCGTGTTGTGTGATTTACTACCGTTGATTGAGTTCGTTGTTCATGGCCCTATTCTTCTAGCAATGTCCTAGTCTTCGTTTCTCTAAGAAAAGAAAGGAAAATGTTCTGTTTATAGGCCAAACTAGATATTTTACGTCCACGTAATTGTTAAAAAAATGGAAATTTATGTTTGCCAAAGTTTAGTATGAACAAATTGAGCAGTTGCATTCATATCATCACATTTTGAGTCGAGGGTCTATCGGAAACCTCATTACTAAAAGTGTAAAGGTAATCGTACATTTTACCCTCCCCGGAAGTTCAACTTCTGGGATAACACTGGTTCTGTTGTTGTTGTTGTTATTCATATAATCACTTTCTGTATTACCAAATTGAGTATGAACAAATCTACATTATGTATCCAATCCAAGTTGATAAAAAGGGCAAAAGAACAAAAGGAACACAACATTTTACAAGAGCCTCTAAAAGTTAGAAGGTATGTTCGACAGATTTAATCTGCCACATACATTATATTCAAGCGAAAATCGCAAGAAAATAGATTTGAACTAATAACTAAAAATCTACAGCTCAATGTTCTCGCTTTCCCCGGTCAACCATTTTGGCCGCTGAACAGAAAAAATTAATCGTTTACTGTCAAAAATGTTTTGGTTGAAGTGTGGAAGACTACAGTGAAAGCGAGCTTTTGGCGTAGCATGCTTTATTCTGATCCACAACTTCCTCGGAATGTATAAATCACCTTAAAGGCTAAAGCAACTAGCATACCTCGCGATGGAGAAATACTTGGATCGGGTTAGCTGACTATGTCTGTATGACTCTGCAACTTCTCTCGGTATACCAAGACCAGACAGATATAGAACATAGTCGCAGACACAATAGATACACCAAGGCAGACACAAACGGTTGTAGCACAAACGTATAAGAACCTGAACAAAGAATGACACACACTTAATAAAGCAAAACATATACACATGTATCCTGATTCAACTTTTTGGTGACACTTACTTGGGAGAAAATACGCTCCAAACGAATAAATGATTTCTCATTAGCAGCAACACAATTGTGTAAGCTATCAAAAGAATGGAATTCAAACCCAACGGAACCAGACAAGGAAAACCAAGTGTCCTCTTGAGCAACGAGTCAATGTTGCCGTCCTGGGAAATTATGAAACCACTTGTGTCCTTCACAGAATTGTTCATCACCATGCTAAGGAGGTATAACATTGGTGAAGCATATGTAATGATGAACATTAAGACGCCAGAAAGTACAGTTGAGTGGTTCAAGACACCCTGGCAATCAAATCAACGGGGAACATCAGATTCTATATGGATATTTCCAGTATGAAGCATACAGAAACTTTAGCATGAAACACACTACTAGAGATTTTTGTGCAAGAGACTTACAATAAAAGCCCCAGCAACATCGATTGTAGCTAGGGTGTTGGTGTTGCCGAGACCAAAATGGACTGCCATTCCCATATAATAAAGTGCAGCTACCTGACACGGGAAAAGGAGAAAAATAAGACTTGTGAAACTATGGAGTTGATGTTACCATCATCTGAGGAAAGGATATTTTTCCTGCATTAGTACAAAAACAAACCGAGAATGAACGAGCACCCAAGGGTGTGGCCTAGTGGACTCGTGGGAGGTGGCAGGTATCTAGTGGATTTAGTCGAGGTGCACAAAAGCTGGTCCCGAAAATATGAACTTCAAAAAACAAATTGAGGATGAATGAAGATATTAGTTGAATTTCGTAGTATGGAGACTACAAGCATCATCGTGGTCATTTTCATCAAATGAAATTTGCCGCCTTCTTTTCTCTCCTTTTTTTTCTTTTTGGGAAATATTTTATTTGGTAATATCGAGTGTTGCTTTGCTTTCTTTTCTTTTAGGCATATGGTCATTTTCATCAAATGAAGATGCTTATTTTAAGAACAAGTTAGGTCATCTATGACATTACAACTTGCTCGTGTATTTCAAAGACATAGACATGGTAAATTTTTAAAAAAAGAAACATAGAATCAAAAGAACTTGGATGAATACTTAAAAGATCCGACTGACCTCAACAAACTGCCTGAGATGCTGGTTGGAACCAGAAAAATACGAAACGCTAGCTAGTACTTGCAGGAAGTGAAATAGTACAGGCATTGAGTTCACGGGCTGCTGCAACAATAGATGTAAAAGCGACCAATAATATACGTAACTCAAGCCAATCACATATGCAGAATCCTTAAAACATAAACCCCAAGCCTTTCTTTGGACATCATCCACAGAACGCGTACGATTTGGGAAAGGTATATACCGTGGCACAGCAACAAGAATAGCCGTTGAACAGAAACCTAGAACTGCATAAATTATTTGCGCCATTAAAGTAGCATCATAACTACCTGTACTGAACGCAACATCTTGATATTTAGTGATATAATGTAAAACCAACCACCCTGGGAACAAGTGCATCAAGGAAATCACGGTCATAAAGTTTTTTTTTGACCGTCGGGACCACATAAGAGAAACTAAGCTAATGTTGATTAGGATGATCACTGAAACCAACTGGAACAACTTTATGTAAGTGCTTCCCATTTGCTCTAACCATTTTGAAATGTCGGGAAGATTAGTCCAATTAACACCACCTTGATGCCATCCTCTCAAAATTCTCCCAGAAATGAGAATCACAAGAATTGAGCAAAGCTGGATATAGTTATTCGTCTTTGAACCCACAGTAGCACTTGTATTTTTCTCTGTCCTCGTTACAATATGCTGCATTAGTTTTCGGAAAGATAGCAAATAAAGCGAGGATGTCATGAAATGCCATATGTACTGCTCTTCCTCCACCAGAGAACTGGATCCCATGCTTATGACGACAACAACGATTACCACAAGAATAAAAATATCATCCAAATGCCACCTGCTCAGGTCATTATTGACACTTGAAAACTGCTTATTCTGCTCAGAGAAAACTTGCTTTCCTAGAAGAAACAGAAGGCTCAGCAGTATCAAACATGAAACGATCATAGCTGCTACTCCAAATATAAGTCGGCCAATAGGTTTCTGAAAAACGTTGAATAAAAATTATAAAAATATTGCAAAAAGGTAATAATATTGGAGAATTTAAAATCATGGGACGTTCTGCTCTATTACTTTCTAGAAATGCAAAAGAAAACTTTTATAAGATTTACTCATGTCAGTTGCTCTATGAGATAGCCACTCACTTGCAGTTCTTAAGAAATCATGATACGCCACAACAGTGCTATGACAATTGTCCTCACAAGCAGATCTACACAAAATATGAGGAGAAAGCAACACAAGAATTAGCATTTCTCCGAATAAAAGTTCTGAGGAAAAATTTGTCAAATTGGTGATTACAAACCGTCAACCACCTTTTCTCTTCCCTAGATTTCCAAGATCTGTGAAGCTCTGCAGCCCTCATAAACAAACAACAAAAGTTCTCTTCCAGACTACTGTAACCTCTTGTCCTTTCGGATTTATCATCCCAGAAGCTATCGCATAAGAAGTTTTCACACACTAAACCAGGTAATTGCGCTTGAAGTAGCCTAAGCAATTGCCAGGAATTCAACTCCAATAACCTGAGTTGTTGGTCAACTGAAATACTTGAAGAAATGAAAGAGGAACATGACTAACTTTATAACGGCATATATAGTTCAAAAAGACTAAATACATGATTTGACAAGATGGTCACAAAAAAATGACAGGACCAAAAATAATATATCTAGATTACTCTGTATGCTGCTAGTTATGTATTCCAATTCACAGAAAGCGCGCTGTCACAACATAACCGAATCAGGATATTCATTTGAGCCTAATTTTAACTTGTCAGACTTGAGCTCCAAGACTAGTGACAATTCCAACCATTCCCATTTGCCTGAGCCTAGCCAAGGTGCTCCAACGACAAGTTGTCAGGAGTCAAAGTACAACCTCAATATTTAGACGTCATAATACTGGAAATGCATATTTCAGTTTGTTCCGTGGTGAAGCCCATTTTACTCTGAAGAACTTTACTCCCAAATGAACTGGCAGCCACTCTCATGAGCCATCAAGGACAAATCTCAATCTCAGACTTAATTAAGACACCAAAAATTGTCCATTCTAGTTCCAGAGTTAAATAAAAGGGATGGCAAACTCTAAAAGTGAGGTTTTTTTTTTGTGGGAAACTGCATAGAGCAGTCCTCAGTTCCCTTTTCTAGTCAAAAATCAAGATAACAGCCATTGATAATTCCCGGAACCACAAGGCATATGTATAAACTGGAATTCTCTGAAAACCTTCAAAAGTTGTGAAGAACATAGGAGAAGCAACCCATGTGAAATTGAATTACATCATTATCAATCAAACTCGATTAAGTTGCCTTTTAACTCCCATGATTA
Organism: Capsicum pubescens; assembly: GCA_030864215.1. Taxonomy (NCBI): domain Eukaryota; kingdom Viridiplantae; phylum Streptophyta; class Magnoliopsida; order Solanales; family Solanaceae; genus Capsicum; species Capsicum pubescens. Next base: position 296,506,808 of record CM061549.1, read on the forward strand.
AACATTATAGATTTGTGCCATCTCAACATCACAACTCAATCAACAACAGCTAAGAAAAATGCAGTCGGAGTATATTAAATAAGCATAGAACCAATATAGTAAAGTGGAAACCTTTCAGAAATCTTGACTAGTAATTGGATGAATTACAGGTGACTTGAACAACTGTGCTCTGTGCAAGAAACTTTCTTATTTATTGTTCTCATACACAGAAAAAACAAGATGAAGAAAAACCCAGAATTCAATTCCTAGCCCATGTCTCACTTGTGGACGCAGGCTCCACAGATTCTCCTATCCATGTCGTCAAAGGCGCGCTTAGGCCCTGAAGCGAGGCACAAAACGTTTTGAGCGCTTCGCCTTGCTTAATGTGTGGTTCAGTGTCGTCATCAAGGTCTAAGACATACTCTCCCTTGCCAATGAGCCTCTTCTGAAGAGGCAACGCTAAACAATTGATATTTCAATTTATCATAATTTTTTTCAATATCTTCGTTCATACATTTGGCATTCATGCCTATAATTATTAGCCTTGGACTAAACATGTATGTTTGTACTTCTTCTTCCTTTGCTTCTTTTTTCACTAAAGCCCACGCTTTATTTGCGCTTTCCACTTAAAGCCCAAGGGACCTTAGAGAATATTTGGTACTTTTTGCTTTTGATAATAGTCTCCTACTTAGATAGTCACATCACTATGTAATACATATTCTGACACTTGTCCTTCACAATTATCACCAGAATATCAACATTCTATATAGCTCAGAATTAACAACATAAGCTACCAAATCAGACCTGTGAATGATTTGAAAGTTTCTGGCATCAACATGCCAACATTGTTCTTTGGTATCGGAACACCAAAAAGAAGAGCTAATGTTGAAGCAAGGTCTACCTGAAACACCAGATTTATGAATAATTAATGAATAAATGAATAAGCTGATGATTGAACCAATCTTATCAGTGTCAAATAAGGAAACACGGCAACTACTATGAAAGATACTTTTTAAAAATAAAATAAAAACCTCCTACAACATTCAATTAAGGCTATGGCAAAAAGCCACTAGTTATGAACTTACTTTTAGTGACACTCATATTTCAAGTTTTATTTCGAAAGAACTTCAGACCAAACTTATTCTAGAAACTCTTTTATTCCGATTTTTATTTTGAAAAGCCAATATTGCATGGTTATGTATTAACTCCCATGCAGAACATGAGTGAAACACTAGCTATATGTAGAGACTTTCAGCCAATTTGGCTGTTTCTTTTTAAAGCACACTAATCAGAATGGAGGTACTGCTGCACCTTTAACACCTAGCACCTATGTTGCTCGAACTCTTCAAAAATGTCGACTGGTGCGTATTGGATCATCCAAAAGTAGTGTATTTTTGGAGAATCAAAAACCGGTTCGGCTACATTTTTGGAGTGTCCGAGCAACATAGCTTAGCACAAATACTGTTTCTTGCAGAGAGTTGATACACACAAATGATAAGAAAATAACGAATCCAATTTCCACCAATGAAATAATCCATTAAAAGTTAATCAACAATAAAATGCATAGTCACATACCTGGTTGGCTTTATTAGGGGTGCCTGTTCCAAAATCTGCAGGGCCAATAAAAAGTGCCAAAGAGTCGGTTTCCTCAAATGTCGATCCTCCATGATTTCCATTTTCAGTCATTCCATGGTCACTTACTACCAGCTGCAGTGGGTGCACCATAAACAAGACAAGGGATTATTACAGTTGGAATATTGAAATATGATGTTTGTTGAGTAATCAAATGATATCTTCACAAACTAGAGAAGTATGATGCCACAAACACTTGCTCCACCATTCAATAGGAATATCTGGTAATGTGTCATATCACTCATATTATATGTTAAAAATAAATTAAGAAATAATACTTCAAATTTGATCAAGAAGTAGGTCAATATTGTTAGACCCTAAAGCTAGGTGCTTCGCTCGCTTAGGCAATGGTTAAGAGCAAGCATCAACATGTTAAGGAATGAGCTCAATGCGTATGGGCTCTACTTTGGAGAGAGCGGCACTGAACAATAAATAACCAGCAAAGAGACATATTAACTGCTGAGAAACATATGAATCTGCTACTTAAAAAGAAAAGGAATTAAAAAATTTAACAGAAGAAAACTAGCTTATTGACTAAGATACACAACTCTTGGAGAAAAGATAGAAGCACAAACCAAGAGTGTCCGTCCTTGATCATTATCATTGGTAGGTATAGAATTTACATCGATCGTCTTGATCACTTCATCCATCTCTTCAAGTTTGGGGGCCATCAGAATACTGTAATAAACACCCCAAGTAAGTGTTATGAATATATTATCATTATTTTAATTCGAAAACTCAATGCAAAGTAACATGGAAACACCTATTGCGTCCACCAAGATGTCCAACATGATCCAAGCCAAGATAATGAAGAATCTGAAACAGAGCAAGATTGTGTTAAATCAAGTAGTGGAAAAGAAAACAGTAACTCCACAGAAAGAACCAAACCATCAGTAACATGTTCATGGACCTCACAAGATGCCCTGTTTAGAATATAACTGACCAAGCGTAAGCCATATTCAGAAGGAAAATGACTTGGACGTTTTGATAGAGAGAGGGACCACTTTCAGCTATTTTGAAACGAAAATGCCGAACACTATATGCAAGATAAAACTTTCTGTAAAATTAATTATAAAAGATCTTGTACTAGAACATCTAGATGTATCTGCTAGGTCAATAATGATTTCCATATATGTAGGAAATAATTATTCTAGAAAAGGGAAGCTGTTCAACAGGTTTACTAGTGTTAGTTGGAATTTGAAACATCAACTGGGAATGCTATGAAAACTGGCAATTAGAATGCAAATATAGTTGTTCAATTGAAGGATGACATAAATGTACGACCTTAGAAAATAAGACTTAGGAATCATGTTGTGAATTTGAGCTCGCAAAGCAGCAGATTCTGGAAACATCCTATGTGAAGACCAGTTCAATATATACTCAAAAAGGAAATTTTTCTACTTCAGCATCTGATTAGTGATAAGAATGGAGACTATCAGTATCGGCAAAAGCACTATGTCCTCACTATGAAGCAAAGCAAGAGTAATGTTTTAGAAGTTGAGGCAAAGCTAAGCGACAAGACAGCACTTCGGTCATAAGCAAAACATGTAATGAAGAGCACTTCACATGCATAGCAAGTTGCCACTTCATGATGCCTTTAAGACTGACAAAGTAAAGCAAGTTCAACGGGGTGTGCTCCATTCACTCACACATGTTAAGGCAAGCCCTTGGGAAGAGAAGCACTTTTCCTCTACTTGAGGCAATCTGGATCTCTCCTTCCAATGCTAACCAAAACTTAGATTGCCTCGGTTCATTGAAGGAAAAACTTTTCATATAAGCTAAAGTTAATTTGCTAGGGATAGGCATTTTCTGCATCACATGTCTAAGTAAATTAACCTTGATGAGTTTACACACACCAATAATGATGAAATGCTGATGAAACCTAGACAAAATTACACAATTACAATGATATGGAGATTTCTCAGTCTGAGTTGGGATTAAGTACAGTAATTACTGCTACTCCTACATTGTACGACAGAAAGATAGCAGTTGCTACCACTGGGTATGCACCTTTTATTCTATCATTTTGAGCAACAACCGTTCTCTATGTTTCCTCTCAAATGATTTTACATGCTAATGTTTTTCCTGACTGCAGTCAGATTATATGGCATATTCATTATGAGGACTAAGCGCATATATACTAGATATTTGCTAACTATTTTTTCTTGAAATCTGTGATGAAGTGTTGCTTGTTAGTGGCTTCCTGCTAAAAATACCCTAGGAGCCTTGCAGCATCGTATTTCCCAAAATTGAGGACCTCTTATTCAACCAAAGCAACACTCAAAAGTCAGGATTGGGCTACATAGGCCAAACCCTGATATTTAAATATCCACAAAATGCAACTTTTTAACTAGTTCTTAGGAAAATGTCTTAACAAATAAAGGGACAGATAGATTACCAGAAGATTCCAGTCAGTGCGACTAAGTTCATCAACTAAATGTCGAGAGACATTCTGATCTACTTGGACAGTGTCTTTGACCTGCAGGATAGATTCCATAAGCAGCTAAACATTTCAACACCAAGTGCAGGCAAAGCATTTAAATCTTACATCTTAAGCAGCATCCTGACCAACTTTAGACCTAGATGTAGATAACACGCTCCCCCACCCCAAAAAAAAAAAGATAGTCTTATTTCCAGAACCAAACTGAACTAACTAAGTCCATTTATTAGCATTAATTCTTTCTTGGCTAAACGAAGGATAAAAAAGTAAGAGAAGCAAAACGTATTATTTCCCTAAGGTACCACCTCGGAGATATATTCCCCCCACATTCACCTCATCTGCTCCACAATTATAAGATCCTCTTTTGGAAAAACTGGTCTTCTTCCACTTCCAGTCTGGTCTAACTGAATCTATCTCTTTTCCAATTTTATCATCAGATCTTCTGGCTCACATTCACTGCACTTCTTTCTATATTCCAACATATTTTCCTAAGACATAAAAGAGAATGGTCACAAAAGTTTGACTAAGCTTAACTTCTTCCGCTGATAGGCTATCTCCGCTTCTACGTCATTAGTTTAAATTGTGGTGTGCATGGAGAACATGACATTAATGCAGTAGATGAAATATTGACAATGAAACATAAATGGAAAAGTCAAGCTAAAATTAGCTTCATGAACTGCAAAAGATTGAAGCATAATTTTACATGAATAAGGGAAAAAAGGAGATAGGAGCATACATTTGTTTAAGCACAATTTGTAGCGCAAGTGAACTTCATTTACCGAAAACGGTGTTTTGAAGATAGATGGAGCTAGGTCCTAACTGAAATTTTCACACTAAGGGCTATTTTTTAATCAAGACACACCAAAAAACTGTCTGAAAACATAGCTACACCAGTAGAGAGGAAAAATAGCTAGGCTGCAACTAGAGAAGAAGGAGCGACAAGAAAGTTATTGAACAAGAATGCTTCAACTTTCTGATATTAAAGAGACTTACAAAGAAACTGCTAATGCCGTCATGCCTCGAAAACATTCCAGGAAACAACTTAAGCCAGGTGTCATCGCCATGCATCACGATTTTCCAACCAACTTTTAGGAATTGAACTGTGATAGGAAGAGAAACCATTGGTCGTGATAAGGTATCTAATCTGGAAACCACTTAATCAATTGACAAGCTATATCTTAAAAGGGACTTTCTACTTTATCATATAGAATTTAAAGAAGATTTACCAACTAACCAATTATGTTGTCATCCAGCAGCGCTTGCGTGTTGAAATTGAAAGCAACATCCAAAAATCCCCCAACCGCACCAGAAACCATGGCCTGCAAGCGCATGGCTACTGAGAAACTTATTGAAACAGGACAATTCACATTTGTCCGAAACCCATACAGTTACCTTCAAACGAGGCATTGTGACAGTAGGAGGTGCGGCCTTTGCATGATACCCGATTGCCCTCCCCTTGCTCAATAAGGATTGAGTATATGGCATAGCCTCCTTGAAAGACTTCAGAGGAGGTTCACCATCTTTCCCTAGCACAAATTCGGCTGGAAGACCATCAATAACCTAAACAAACAAATTTTAGCAGCAAAAAAGAAATCATCTTTCCATCCAGATGTAGCCTCGAAAGATTGACAAATAAAACATTTTCAAGCAAGATTAAACTAACAAAACCACTCACCATAAGTATCAACCGATCAAATAAAGGAGGCATCAAAGACAACTCCTGCAGTTTTACCAAATTAAAGAGCACTTCAGCATATCCATTGCAAAAGCAACCAAAAAACGGCACTTAAATGTACAGCGGAAAAACAACATGACATGCCGTCCTGTCTGAACAGATATTCCTATAAAAATCTCAACAAGTTCCAAACTTTCAAGAACCTTAACATATTTTGTAACATGCCAAACTGTATTTATAATTATGCATAGTGATATCAGTTATATATAGTAATTTAACACAATATCTAAGCTGACACAACATCAAAAATTCTTGTCGCTACAAATATGTTCTTAGCCGAAAAAGAACAACCCCCAACCCCAAACACACACCGGAGAAACAACACAACATTCTATTGGAACATACATTCCTATTAAAATCTCAACAAGTTTCAAACTTTATAGAACCTTATCAAATTCTGTAACATGCTAATTGTAATACACAATGATATCTCTTATATATAGTACTTCGTATAAATGAGATAACACAATATCCAAGCTGACACAACGTGAATAAATTCCTTTTATTACAAACATGTTCTTCTTAGCTCAAAAAGAACAGCCCCCAACTCTCCCACCCCAAAAAAACACCCACACACACACACCGGAAAAACATGACATTCCTATAAAAATCTCAAAAAGTTCCAAACTTTCAAGAACCTTAACAAATTCTGCAACATGACAAACTGTATTTTTAGTTATACACAATGATACACAAGACACCATTTTTACACTACAAATATGATCTTCTTGCCCAAAAAGCACACACCTCACACACACACACACCAACAAAAAAAAAAAAGACACCATTTTACACTACAAATGTGATCTTCTTGCCCAAAAACACACCCCACCCCCACCCCCAAAAAAAGACACCATTTTTACACTACAAATGTGATCTTCTTGCCCAAAAAACAACCCCCACCCCCTCACCCCCCCAAAAAAAACACCAACCTGGTACAAATATTTGAGCTGACTATCTGATAAATCGGTAGTATTCTGAAACTCAGCTGAATCTGCTCCAGGTGGATAAAAGCTCTCAACCTCACTGAAAAAAACAAAAAATCCAAATTAACAGAATTCAAGAATTAGAATGACAAACAACAAATCAAAATAACAGAAATCCCAATACTTAATTATACAATTCTCAATAATACAAATAAAAATTCCAAGATTTTACAATACTAAGATACAAAAAGAGAGTGGATGAGGTCGAGGAACTTGGTAGTGCTGACATGGTTCTTTGACTTAAAAGAGGATTTTACCTGGTTCCCCCTTATATAGTCACTACATACCTTTTCTTCCTTAAACTTGGTCTTGGGTAAACCCAATACCATATCTTTGGAAGAAAGTGTGTGTAATACCCCGTACCTTTTCCTAGCTTGAAATCATCTCAAGAATGCTAGAAACTTACTTGGAAATATGAATTAATTTTGTACACGTGGTATTTTCAAGATTTTTACTTTTAGTCACGTGGGAAATCGAATAAGCTTTACATCGATACCAATTTCATCAAAATTTGGTATCGGACGAGGAAGTTATGACCGTTTTACCATTGGACTAGCGACGGACCGTCGTACCCCACCATCGCATTGAGGAAGTGAGTCCACTCTCTGGCTGAGTATGATAGAGAGGTCCGACGGACCATCGAGCTAGCGACGAACCGTCGCACCAAGGCAGTAAGCTCCAGTTCTGGTCCCAGTACGACGGTCAGTCCGACGGACCATCGACCCAGCGACGGACCGTCGACCCAGCGACGGACCGTCTCACCCCACCGTCGCATGTCCCATTTAGTTATTTTTAAGTCACTTTTAATAAGGGTTTTTTGGTCTTTTACCACCCGTTTATATACCCAGCTATATCTGACCTCAGCTTATTTGTTCATTATTATTTCACAATAACAAAATTAGGGTTTTATCTCTAAGATTAATCCCCAAGAATAAAATCCAAATCTTCTTCAAGAACTAAGAGATTCCAATCCTTCAAGTTTAAGTTCAAGAAACTCATTACCAGGTATGCATAGTGTTAATTCATGAACTCCTTTCATCTATGAAGCCCAAGAATCTTCTTTCTAAGTTCAAGTTTATGAATTTTCTTTATGAATTTCATGTTGGGTTGCTCTTGTTCATGTTGATAATGAGTAATTGAATTCTATTCCATGTTAGATGATAAGTTTTATATCAAATTGATTAATATAGATGTAGATTTATGAGAACCTATGATCAAACCCTTGAATGATGAAATTAGAACTGAATCATGATGTTTAAATTATTGTATAATGTTGCCTACACATACTATGCTTACCATGTGTTTGATTAAATGCCTATGAAGGAAAAGTGCCCAACTAGTATGATATTATGAAATCCCCAGGTATGTACAAGTTTATGCATATCACATGTTTGATGAAATGCTTCAATAAATGAATTTTGGATTATGATGTTAGTCATGTGTTCAAGTAAGTCATGCTTTGTCAGTTTCCTTCTATTGAGTCCTGGGGGTACTTGTACCCGAAATATTAGTTGTGTGCCTAGAGCCATGTCATGTTTTCATGATACTCTCAGTCAAGCCATGATCCTTAGGCTTCAGACAATATTATGACTCAGTATATCTCAATAATCTCATGAACTCAGTCAGTTGTTAGATATCACTAGTATTCTATCAGTCAACAGGATTCAGTAACTCAGTCCATGTTTAGTTCAGTAAATCATGTTCAGTGTCTATTCAGATGGAAGTAGAAATTAGCACCGAGTGAACCTAAGGATGAAAACTCACCTACTAGTAGAGGGTGTGATTCTTAGAAGCAATCCTTGCCTTTCAGAACTACGTAGCCAGCGTAGGTTGAGACATCATACCTGCTAGTCGAGGGTAGATGGGGTGTCTTAACCTGCTAGTTGATGATTCCCACCATTCTTATTAGAGTAACCTGCTAGTTGACGGTCATTCATATGTTGTCCTTACCGGTGGCACGGTATTGACACCCTTCCAATCAGGGCACGGATTGGACCCCGCTCAGCTATTATAGTCTGTTTGGGGTGTGTCGGTTAGATGACTACCTCCCATAATTTCAGTATCAGCATCAGTCAAGAACTCAACTAGTTCATCAGATTTCAGGACTGTCAGATACAGTCAACTTAGATACAGTACGAAACTCAGCTAGTTCAATCAGATTCAGGCCTATCAGATACAGTCACTCATGTTTTCAGTTATATCAGTTATCAGTATGTCATGTTATTAGTACTCAGATTCAGTAATCATGTTATCACGGTATCAGTATCAGTTATTAGGTCTCATGCATGTATTCCCACGCTCATGTTAGTCAATCTGTTATTATTATTGCTCATGCATATGAACCCCATGCATTTAGCTTACCTCACATGCATACCAGTACATTCAATCGTACTGATGCATTTGCGCTATGGTGTTTTATACCATAGGTTTAGAGACACGAGCTCCAGAGTATCAGTAGCATTCCAGTCTCAGCAGTCAGAGTTAGAAGTGAGTCCTCATCTTCTGAGGATATGATCATTACTTCATTATGCCATTAATTAATTTATTAGTTGGAGTTAGTCAGGGACATGTCCCATTAATGACTTATTCAGACAGTCATATTTTAGAGGCTTTCTAGACTACGGTATGTTCAGACAGTTTATTTCAGTTTTTTTTGGGTATTTCATACCCCACCCAGATGTTATATTTGTATCGGATATTATGTCGCAGTTTTGAACCTTATGGCCTTTCAGTTCATGTTTTCGTATTTTATGGTATATTATGCAGTATATAGGTACATATATCAGTCATGGATTAGCTTGTGTCCTTCGGGGTCATGAGCACCGTGTAGCATTCTGGGTACCAAATTCGGGGCGTTACAGTGTGTTTAGCTATTTTAGACTTGCATGTCCAAGTCTCCTAATCCAGAGGAGGGGATCATTTTCTATTGCACTCAGGCAGGTCAACTCTGTTCCTGGCATTGCCATTATGTCAACTTTGTACATATTTTTGTATCTCCTTACAGTGAGCACAATCTCTTTGGTGTCCATTCTCTTGACTTTGACTCATGCGGAAGTAAAAACAATTTTAGTATCTTTATCACATAGTTGTGATATGTTGAGCAGGTTGTGCTTCAATCCTTCCACAAGATAGATATCTTCAAATGCACTTGATTCAGATGTGCCAATTTTTCCAACTCCAGTAATGATACCCTTTTTGCCATCACCAAAAAAAACTCCTCCTCCATTCATTTTGGAGAGTGAAAGGAACTTTTTCTTATCACCAGTCATGTGTCTTGAGCAAGCACTATCCAGGTACCAATGTTTTTTGCTTTTTGCTTTCTTTCACCTTCTCCTGCAAGAAATCAATAGTTAGACTTAGGAACCCAGACAAGCTTGGGTCCTGTTTTATGAGTAGACAAGCTTGGGTCCTGTTTTATGAGTAAATGAATGAATTAAATTTCTTCTAGTCCATGCAGGCAACATGTAATGTGACTTGTTTCTCTGACCAAAATCAATTCTTTTCTTCTTGGTCTGAGAAAATTTATTAGCCAGGTTTTGAATGCTAGATCTGCTTTTGGCAACCACAGGACATTCAGTAGTTGGATGTCCAAGATTACCACAGATATAGCATAAATCTTGAGGATCATGAAGACTTTTGTGGAAACCCAAACCTGCTTTTTCACTGTGATTTCTTTCACATAAGTTGTGAACAATTCTTGAAGAATTTGTCCACCTGTTTCCTCTTTCAAGATCAAGTTTCAGTTTAGAGACTTCTTGACTCAGTTTATTTACCATGTCTGTTGCATCATTACATTCTTGTTTGTACTTGACTAATTCAAGTTCAGCACTTTCTTGTTCTTTACTCATGACCTTTCTTTCATTTTCAATGAGTGTCAATTTTAGGACTTCATACTTTAGATCATTGTTTGAAGAATCAAGTTGTGCAACCTATTTCTTGAGAGTATAGTTTTCTTCTTCAACTGTATTCTTGCAAGCTTTTAAATCAATGAGATCAAATTTAAGACTTGCAAGACTATTGAACAACTCATCCCTATCAGAAGTTAATTCTTGGAAATCATCAATTAGTGCACTCATCAAGGAAACAAGTTTTGTTTTAGAAAATAAATGAAATTTTTCTTAAAGTTCAAGTATACTTACCTCAAGAGCATCATCTTCTTCCTCTATGTCTGAATCTCCTCAGGCCATGAATGTTGTTTCATCATTTGAATCAGATCCCCAAGCTTCTGCCATAGCATATTCTTTCTTCTTTTTGGCTTTTTCTTTCAATTCTTTTTTATCCCTTTCCTTTCTCCATTCTATTTCCCAAACAGGACAATCCCTGATCTGATCAGTCTTACCATACTTGTAGCATCTATTTGGATTGTCATTGAAGCGTTTCTTGCTACCTGCTCCTTTTTTCTTTTTAAAGAATTTACTGAACTTCTTAGTTATGAAAGCAACTTGTTCCTGGTCAAGTTCAACTTCATTATCACCGTCAGAAGCCTTCAAAGCTAATACTTTATCGGGGGTCTTCCTATTCATTAGTTCCATCAATTTCTATTTCATAAGTCCTCAAATTCCCTACTATTTCATCCAATGTCATACCTGTGAGATCCTTTGCCTCCCTAATAGCAGTCACTTTGACATTTCATTTTGATTTTAGTAGTATCCTCAACACCTTCCCAACTTGTTGCTCAACAGCGATGACTTTTACCAAGGAAGTCAAATCATTTGTCAAAGCAGTAAGCCTTGTCATCATTTCATGCAAGGATTCATTCTCCTTCATCTTAAAGGTTTCATATTCAGTAAAAAGAAGAGCAATCCTGAATTTTCTTACCTGAGAGGTACCCTCATGTGTATTGACCAAGGCATCCCAGATTTGCTTAGCAGTGGTACAATTTGACACTCTGTTGTACTCAGTCGGTCCTAGTCCACAGACTAAGATGTTCTGAGCTTTAGCATTTTTCTTTAATATCACTAAGTCATCAGCAGTAAATTCACTTCTTACCTTTTTGACATGTTCACCATCAACCATCTTCATTGGAATAGTGGGACCATCAGTGATCCTATGCCATAATACATAGTCTTTTCCTTGAATAAACATTTCCATCCAAGCTTTTCACCAGATAAAATGGGAATCATCAAAGAGTGGAGGTCTAATAGTTGACTGACCTTCACTGTGACCAGTAAGGTGCGAAATTCATCATAGTGATCTTTTCTTAGGTACATACCTTATTTAAGACAACCTCTCTCTGATACCACTTGTTAGAGTGCGTACCCTACTGATTTTAATATTTTACTCTAATAGTAGCATATTAGTGGAACAAGTAAGCTAACGTGGTTCACTGAATTTACAGATGAACACAGTAGTTTTACATGGAAAACACCCGGCTCAAGAAAGGTGTAAAAAACTACGATTTGTACCTCTACAGGATTTAACTCCAACATCACTATTACTCTTGAGCCTCAACAATCAATAAATTACAAGACTTCTTGTAAACTAGGAATTAAAACTTCTAACTCCTATTTCTACAATAACACCAATCTTCCCAAGATAAGTGTTCTTAAGTCTTCGAGTTTTCTAACTTGAAGGCACAACTCCTAACTAAATTTATATTTCACTGAGACTAGAACAAAGACTCATTACAACTCAAAGAACCAACCTATTACACAAAGTCTACGACTTGCTAAGTAAAGGACCAGGTTCTTCTACAAGTTAGTTAACTGATTTACTGATTGATGCTTTTCTTGTCAGTGAACGAGTGAAACTGTCACGCCCCAAATCCCATTGGAGCGGACTGGAACCCGTAGCCGAGGAGGCCCGGGAGAACCCGTTCATAACCTATACTTTCACATTTACATTACTTATGAATTTATAAATTTGGGCGGCACTTCGTTGTAAATAGAAGAAAACAGTACCTGTATCAGCCCAGCAGACACGCATATATATATATAAACAGTAATTGGCCGTCAGAGCCATCACGTCTATCAACCAAACACTCCTATGGCTGTACAATATGTCTACAAAAGCCTTTACATAGATACACAACTGAGTTAGGGTCGGGACAAACTCCCGCCCACAAAAGACTTTTATACAAATACCAAAAATACATATAGAAACGACTTGGGATGCCCCGAAACAACTGGAGCTCACCACTATCAACAGAATGTCCTGGCTCTTACTGCGGAGGTGTACGACCTGAAGTACCTATTCCTGCAGGCATGAATACAGGTCCCCCGTGAGGGACGTCAGTACGGAAATATGTACTGAGTATGTAAGGCAGTGAGTATCAAGATGAGATACAAAAGATCAACAGAACCCAGATACCAGTGAATAAACAGTATGAGTAGACCACACTTAAAAGAGCTGATGGGATACCTGCACATTACTTTCATATCATTACTTCCCGTATTCCTTATCAATGCATAACATATGTCATACAATGGCCAACTGATCAGTGGTACTAATACAATACATCAAGGACCACCCCTGGAATAGCATATATACATAATCTTTATAATACAATGACCAACTGATCAGTGGTACTAATACAATACATCATATCAACAATTTAAAATAAAGACATTCCATTTCTTACTTCAATTAATCTTTGAGATTGGTTACTTTGTGGTCACACCTTATGGAACTTGAAACCATGATACCTCAATAGGAAAAAAATGTAAATAGGTAATCAATATCAGGAAAATGAAGTAGAGAATCATGGATACCTCATTAAACCATTTCGGAGTCAACAATAGTATATGGACATTTTTTTGACTAGCCGGACATCTTAAAAGTGAAAACAAGTTCAATTGGTAGTGTCGAAGATCATGTGATGTTATTATGTGTCATGTGTTGTAGGACAATGTTGGAAGCTTACTTGAGAGTGCCATGGGTCATTATTCATGCCAAAGAGTAGATAGAGTATGTCTTACATACCTTGATATAACCACTTCAATACAAGTCCAACTTGACTTCCCGTACTCTTCGAACACTTATCTACAATAAGTCATTTGTGGCAAACTAGTATTAGCAACCAAACCTTACCATTTAGGTATTAACTTCACCAAATAATGTCTAGGAAGTAATTCTTTAACTAATCAATAAGAGTGCTACATACATCCTCTTATACTCTTATTACATTCACATATCATGCATTTTCATGCAATATCCCTCAACATCACTCTTAGCCTTTATTTCCCTTCTTAATCACCATCCAATACCAACATGATCACTAGGCATACATAACCACTAATATAATGATATATCGCCACAATTCATCCTCCATAATCCAATACAACAACTTCCATAATTTACTACTAACAATTTATACAAAACAATTTATAACTATGTTTCTAGTTATCTTCCAACATCAAGACAATACTCATAATCCTTTATCAATACTTATTCATGGATAAGAATCAAGAATAAACAATATTCATACCTTAACAATGAACTCTTGTATTTAGAATCCTCCTTACATAACCATGGGGTGCTTCTCGAAGCTTTCGAGATGGTGAACACAACTACGGAACCAATTCGAATTTTCTACGGTTGAATGACAAAATATTTAAAGTTGAAATTAGGCTAGGGTTTCACCTTCTCTTAATAATTGGATGATATATGATATATATGAGGCTAAGTGTATGTTTATAAAGACCAATTTTCGTCCAAGAGGTAATAGAAAATGACCATTTTGCCCTAAAAATTTAAATAAATCCGAATCTGTCCCCAGTGGACAGTTTTGACAGGCTGAAGTAAATCGATCATAACTCTTTCCTCCGGTATCGTATTTGGGTGAAATCAATTTCATTGGAAAGATAATTCAAAGGGATTTCATTTTCATATAAATTATACCACACAGTTCTTCCTGTACAAGGAGTTATGGTCGTTTAAAGTTGACCCAAAATTCTGTTTTTTTTTTGATAGGCTGTAGTAAAACGGGTATAGCTCCTTACTCAGACATTGGATTTGGATGAAACCAATTTCATCGGAAAGAAGACTCTCGGAGATTTTCGTCGAAATATAGCAGCTCACACATTTCTTTTTTTACAAGGATTTATGATCGTATAAATTTGATCCAAAAAAGATTGCCTAGCTGCAGTAATTTTCCTGCAGATTTACTGTTCACAGGCTTCCCGGCCACCGTTTTGAAATTTCGAATGTGCTCGCTTATATGAAATACTCCTCTGTTTTGGGCAAACTTTATATCGTTGGAAATCTTATTCCAATACCTACACATACAAATATTGACGGGATACTTACGAACACCATAAACTTAATTTAACCCATACGCAAGCCTTTAGGACTCCATATAATCGCTATAAGTGTACGAAAAAATTTACGGGGTGTTACGGAAACACTTGAAGGTCGTTTGTTATATTTCAGCCAACTCCTGATTGAGTCCTTTAGATGATGTACTCTTTTATCTTCAATAGGACTCCCAGGTAGTTTCACTCCTTGGCTGAATAGAACTCTTCTACTTTATATCCTAGTCTGGCGGGACTCCTTGATCAACTCAATCTCTAAGTGGTGCATTTATCTTCTCCTCAACTTCTTTGGTGTATGTGATAAGTATTGAGATCATATCTGTATTTCCTTGCTTATCCACTCCTATTTTTACGCATTGTCAGTCTTGCATCAGCTTCGATATGCTTCACAAGTGAGGACTTGTATGACTAACATGTTTCACAGACATATGTCAATCATCAAAACTTCTTTGCTCTAACAACATCAAAATCTAAACATTGTTGATAATATTTTTACTTTATTGATAATTTCACTTTGAAGAGAACCTAGTTCATGTTTCAAATTTGAAAAACACATTTTGAAGCGGCTAAATGATATTTGGGATCATTGATCAAGCCTTCATATTTCTTAAATCAGGTAATATCATTCTAACTTCTTATATTATTTTTAAATTTGATATTTTTTTATTTGATAGTGCACATTGTGTTTAAACTATTGTCAGAATTCAATATGTTAACTAGAAAATAAAAATTCGTTATTCAAAAGGCTAGAAAAATAGATTTTAGATAAAAACGGATATAATTTTTGTTGTTGTCGTTGAGTTTAATGCCTCCCATTTAACTTTCGTCTTAGGCCACTAATGTGCTTGAGCCTCCCCTGATAGTAGTATATACTATGTACTCTTGAGAATTTTAACCCTCAATCTATCAAAACTATAACATAAATATATAATGCAACTAATTATCATGTTATATTTTTCTTGAATTCCTACTTGCTTCAACATTAAAATTTTCGTTGAACGGACAGAAATAATAGTGAATACACGATTTGAAGTTTAAGGGTTTTTTACTTCGTGCGACTAGTTCATGTGTTCATCTTTTCATATTTGGAATCTTTTAAGGAAAAACCATGTCCTCTAGTGCTGTTAAATGAAATGATTGCTAAGTTTATCTCTCATTACAAGCTCGCACGAAAACAAAAGATTACAATTGAGGATAACTTTTTTCTTTTTCTTTTTGATAATTGTAGTGCACGATAGAGGTGTTGTTTATTGAAAATCCATTACACCGATCGAAGTTGATCGTTTTAATATAATCTTACGAGAAGGCAAGTGTAATTTTCTCCGTACTTCCATGAAGGTCATAGTATGCATTAAGCATAATGCAGAATTCAGTCTATAGAGGTTACAAGGTTCGGGAGGCCTTTCACCCTTAATCAAATGTTTGATTTTCTAATCAATGAATTTCCTGATTGGAAACTTTTTTTTAGTGGACCTTGAACACTATGATTATTAGTTTAAGGTCTAATTTACATAGTTGTAACTTTGCAAGATCTTGAAACTTAACTATTATAATAGTATATACTATTCAAACTTTAACATATATCTATAATGCTATGTACATCTTGGATACGAATTTATTTTCTTGTTTTACTCGTGTCAAGTTGAAAATATTACTAAAAATGAGAATTACCATATTATATACGAGAGATCAGAGAAACCTTTTGAAATATTAGGAAAAATTAAAATCCAACAAAAGAGAGGAAAAAGAAAGAAAATTTGTAATGAAATATAAGGATATACTAACATATATTAAGAAAGAGCAAGGAATTGTTTATTTTATTTTAATACTTTTATATTGATATAATTAGTTAGTATGGTATTTATTTCACTTTTTATATTATTATAAATTCAATTTTCCTTTTTTACGCTCATTTTATTTTTGCTCTTTTTTTTCTTGAAGTTGAATTTTCCTAAATTCAAATGTTTTCCTAGGGTGTTTTTCATTCGTATGGTAGTCGCCCCCCCCCCCCCCCCCCCCCCCGCCCCCTCAAAATATGGTAATTCTTATTTTTAGTATAATATTACATTAATTGGCACTTGTAAAATTAGGAAAAAACTAAGAAATTGGTGACTATATAAGCAATGGAGTTATACTTTATATGCATATAGCAAATTTGGGTTAAATAACCGATGAGTTCGAAACAACGTATTAAGGGTTGTCGCCTACATAACCTACTTCTCATACCAAAAGAGCTAGGTATCAGATCCCTGTAGTTCGAGCCCTTTTGTTAAAGCAGTTCCTGTATCAAGCTAGTAAAGTAGTCTGCTTGAAGGGGGCCCTCCTCACCTCTTCCCCTTCCCCTTATCATAGAACCAAAAACTAACCATGATACAAGGGCCTGCCTCTCAGTACGTGAAAACGGAAGTTAAACTCTTTCACTGTCTTACTTTGGCCCCTCTCAAGCCAAATCAAAAAATTGGAACAACCCCCGAGACACCAAACAAATTCCCTAGAACTCACGCATATACCATGTCAGCCTCCACCTTCAGATCCTTACTGTCCATCTTTATCAGCCAACTCCCAAGGGATGCAGACGCATTAACATTTTTATATTTGACCCTCGTGGCTGGCGAATTTGTCTAAGAGTAACCCATTAGTGGGGATGCTTCTCCAGGGATTTTAAAACCCTAAGATAGACGTCGCTTGCTGGATTTTGGGGGTTATGGAATTTCCTGGAAAGTGTGAAAGAAGAGTCAGTAGGAATCATTTGAACTAGATGAAAGAAAGCCAGTACCAGTTCATTAATGAATGGAAAACCGCTATGGGATACGGTTACAGCATTGGCGGTTCGTGTTTCACGTCTTTCCAGTCCAATCAAATCTTTGTTGTATGGCATAGGACTTCTATTCCGATTGTTCAGTTATTCCGCGTTGAATGAGGTGGTACCGTAGAGGGACTAATCGCTTGCCTGGGTTGAAGGGAGTCAAACCAATCTATCATTCAAGGTAACAGGGTATTAAGAAAATCGGCATGGGGTTCCGTACCTTATATTGTTAAAAGCGACTATAAATTACATATAAGAAGAACACGTCTTTTCGGTTAGATAATGGACGACGATAAGCCACCTCCCAGTAGTGTTCTCTGAGCTTGATTGCTCCGAGCTGGTAACCGGTAGGTCACAATCTGAATTTCTGAATGAAAAGCGGAAAGTAATAAGTTCAACGGGTAAGAGAATGCGTTTAACAAGCAACTAAGGCAGGATATCATTGTTGTAAACCTCCTTCACTGCATTAGATTAGCGCCCTATTGATCATGTCTTTGGAGGGTTGGAGAAGCGTTAAATACTCATTTAGGAAAGAACTCCTTGCCATCTTTACGCCTTACATGCGGCATAAATCGCATAAATCAAAGTAGAGGTCACAAGATGACCTAAAGTCCAGAAAAAACCCATTCTCCCCCGGGAGTGCTTTCGAGAACAAATGCACCGATTATTGCATCAACATCTTCTACAGATAGTTTACCATGAATAGCAAGGAGATTCCACCAAGAACTTCTATTGCTAAAAGAGCTAATTCAAGTGCAGTACTTACTGTAACAAGAACAACGTGAACTCACTCTCAAGCACTTGCAGCGACAATGTGGTATTCTCTTCCACTCAGCCTTTTCCTGATAAAATTTCTAGTGGGGTTTACTCTGGTATAGGCGTGAACCATATTTACAGAGAAGCAAACTCTTCTGCAGATTCTATAGCCGGCTCCTCCCTTTCTGGTTTGCATGTCTTTCATTCTGAATTGCCTCCTTTGACTCGTGCATGCTTGCATTTAGATAGGTTAGATACTTCTTATATTAGGAGAATTATTGTAAAGGAGTAGTAAG
Organism: Capsicum pubescens; assembly: GCA_030864215.1. Classification (NCBI taxonomy): domain Eukaryota; kingdom Viridiplantae; phylum Streptophyta; class Magnoliopsida; order Solanales; family Solanaceae; genus Capsicum; species Capsicum pubescens. Next base: position 296,525,690 of record CM061549.1, read on the forward strand.
AGAGTGAAACCCCGATCTAATCTTACACGTGCGAGGAAAGTCCTCTGAATAGAGTCCATTGCATCCCACAATAATCGACGGGCAGCCCTCGTACATTTAGCATAAACCGCTGAAAACTTGAAAGTCTGTCCACTCTGAGTGGGCAGAGCCTTATTACCTTATTAATAGGAGGGATGCAAGAAATTGATGCTATGAATGCCATAGCAAGTGTATCAGAATAATCCCTAGACCAGCTACTGATTGGAAAGGTTTAAATAAGAGTGTGCCTAGCATCTTTCGCTCTCTCTTATTAGAAGAAGTAAGAGGCATGACCCCACTCAGCTTGAAGAAGTAGCTCTTTCAACTAATCCATACTTTTCCTCTCCAACCAGTCAAGTGGCCCAAGAGCCACCTCAATCTTATTTTGTTTCCGATCCTGCTTCAGATTCTCTTTCAGTTGTGGAAACAAGCCCATATTCCTATCGGTTGAGTAGCCCAAGCTCCTTAAAGCATATTATCCCCTCTCCGGTGAAAGAAAGAGGTTGATGCACCCAGCTACCCAAAGTAGAGCTTTCTTTGTCCCACCTTTCCTTACTAACTTTCCTAGTTTAGATAGCGTATTGAGAATCATGTCAAAATACACCAAGACCTGGTCCCAAGTTCTCTTTCTTCAAGAAAAGGTAGCTTTAAACAACCCGGTTCCAAACACACCAAACAAGCAAGTGACTTCCCTTCCTTAGCGTACCCGTCCATTAAGGCATTCTTCCTTCTTGCGTATGTGCTATAGCTCATAGCTCTAAGCCCCAATTCCTTGGTGAAAAGAGTTGTCGCCTTTAAATCATCGAGAAAAAAAAGAAGGAACCGCTCGAAAGGGACCACACAACAATGGATCATAACTGGAAAACATAACAACAATGACTCCTAGCTGCAAAAGAATGGCTCCCAACTAAAAATTTCTCTCGATCACTCTCTAAAAGAAAGCCATTTTCCCTTTTGCAAAAAGTCAACTTGGACTTCTTTCCTAAGCGGAGATTTGGACTACATGGACCTAAGCAACCCGCCGACAAGGGCAGCTTTTCACTGTTGGAAACTTTGATTTAGATTGGTAGGATTCTATCTAATCTTTCCTAATTTCGAAATTTCACTCAATCAACATAGTTTCCACACATTCCTTCTCGACCGCCTCTTTTCTAGTCACTTTTGATCAAATCTTTCTTGTGATTTTCTATTCTCTTATGATAAATGGTTTGCTTCATTTAAGTCGTCGTTGCTTAATGCATGTAGGGGGTTGGGGATTTTCCCCCACAACCCCTTTTAAAGGAGAACCAGAAGAACAACAATGAACTCAGAGCTAATGAAGGAGATCTGCAACTTGAACAAGGTAGACAGGATGTTTCCTACCCCTTTCTATTTCGACTTCTTTGAAAGGTGAAAGAGCAAGAAGCTAGACCGACTTGCTCTTAAATTAAAAGCAGCAAGATCAGGTAAGTAGGCTTTTCTCCGCAAGAACAATCTTGACTTTCTTTATACTTTATAATATAAGGCCCTTTAAATGATCGTAAATGGCCTGAAATGTAACGACCAATGAGAGAGGGGGTTTTAGAAAAGAAAGCGTACCAATCCGGAAAACAAAGCAAAAACAACGGCTCCTACATAAATACAATAGAATAGAAATGTTTTATGTCACTAGAACGGACCACACAAATAATATCTTTCTAGCCGCCTAAAGGAAGTATTCAAAGATAAGATAAGGCTATGCGCACACAAACTAACTTCAGGTATGCAGTTAGTTCTCAAGCGATTCCTTCAGATCTTAGGTGCGACCTTAGGGAGCTTGTTTTGGCAGCTACTCTCTTATAGTTATGTGTCCTGGTTTTCGAGTTCTAGTTTAAGGCAGGGAAGGACAGGACTCACGGGGGTTAGGGGGAGCCTTCCTCCAGGGAAACCTAATAAGAATTATTCTAATACTTGAGTTCAAGCTCCTACTTCGATGTAAGCCTATGGGTTGTTTCGAAGCTTAGTAGCTAAAGCGTACTTGCGTGTTAAAGGGGGTATGCGGATTTGGGCAACTAAGTGGAACCAAACCATGAAACTTGCCATTTGCACTCTCCTAGGGTGCGATCGTAGGAAGCTCTATTAGCGAATATAATTCCCCGCCCGATAACAATGATCATGCCCTGATGCTTGGCTTGGAATCAAACTAGCATCAAACTAGCCTATCATGCCCTTTCTTCATTCCTATATGGACCTATATTCCTATGTTCTTCAAATGTTTACTGTATTACTGGGATTCATATTTATTGAACCATATCAAAGAAGCTACTTTCTTTCTGGATTTTATACCCAGGTATAAAGGGATAGACAGTCTAAGAGAGTGCCAAGAAAGAACACATACCTATCACTTTTGGAAATTTTGGAACCCTTTACCAAATTCACCAATCTGAAGTGAAGAAGTGATCGATTCCTTAATCTTTAAATTGTGAAAATAATGAAATGGCTGTTTTATTGCCAACCCATCTCTTTCTTTCAATCGGATGCCATGTGTGAAGCATCTATCTCTCTCAGGACCTCACCTTTGTGACCTCTTGATGGAGGAAAGACTTATGTCATGGTTAGCAATCAAATCTGGAATCTCCGACAAAGCATTTGAGATCGGACAATTGTGTAGATGAGAGAGTGGGACGAACCTTGCTCTTAAGGGTCGAAAAAAGACCTGGTTGCTTTCTTTACTGGGAAAGACCAGATCTAAGGTCACACTTCAATGAGTGAGCCTCAACCTAGACATTGAACTCCTAGCTCTTAAGCTTATTTACTGTTGAAAAGGGTTCTGTTCGTAGCTTGGCCTTTTTCAATTTCCTATTTAGCACTTTGAATTCTTCTGTTGTTCCTGCCTAGTGTTGAGGCCATAGGGCCTCCTTGTAAATAAGTTTGAATTAGAATAAAGTAACGGTTCAGAAGAGCCTATGCAGAAGCCTTTTTTTTCTTCTTCAGCTTGCTTTCCTACGTCTCTTACGATGGCTTACTTGCTAACGTAACAAGCAGAGGTAGGCACCTAGTCAGAAAAGCCGTAATCAGGTTACCCGAGATAGAATAGGGCTCAGTGCAATAGTAAATCTAGTAAATATAATAAAAGAAGAATTAGCGTAAGAAAAGCCTAGACTTTCCCTTACCGACGAGTGAGTACCCTTTTTTCTCTTTTTAGTTGAGTTGGTGTTCAATGTGCCCCGTGGGTACAAATAAGATTGAAAGGGTCAACAATCCCTTACTTTAGTAAGCAACCTCAGTTCCCTTACTTGTTAAAGTAAGCAAGTAAACTCTCTTACTTGTTCTTGTAAGCTATTTCTTTCCCGTACTTTAGTAAGTAAGCATGTAAATGACCATCTCTTTGCAGATAAAAGACTAGAGTAGGCCTCATAGAGATGTTGACATCCGGGTGTACTGATCTTGAAAAACTAACGGAGATAAGGTCGATAGCTTGCTTTCTCATGAAAGTATGGAAGAAGGTTGTTGAGGTAGAGTCCATAGGCAAACTTCTTAGGATGTCTTTGCCCCTGGTTCCTTTTGAAGACCCATAGTAGCCGCAAAGCACCATTCTGCGCACTCCGAATAAAACAGTGAATTTCCATAATTAGTTTCAAAGTGTCTATGAACATTAAAAATCTCCTTTATATGGCTTACAACTTTCATCGCCCTTATATTTAGCTCTCCAAAGAGCAATTCTTCTCAAAAGGTGTTGACCATTCTAAACGTGGCTTCAAAGTTATTCTTTCTAAGCGCGGATTCAGTTGATTAACTGTGCCACCTTGCTTCTACTAGTTGATTTAAGTGCATCAACCGCAAAGAAAGTGACGACCTATTCTCTAGAAGCAGCAGGGGCAATCCCAAACATCTACACCTTCCATGGGAATTTAGGAAGAATTCCATTTCCTTAAGGAATCAGTCCCAAGAGAGGCTACGACTACGAAAGCAGTTACCCTTCTAACCTTAACACCGGTTACGTCCTTTTTCTGTCATGGGGGATGGGAACCTTAGTAGGAATGTTGGAGGGTTCTCGGCAGGTAGGTTTGATGTTAGCCTTGTTGCCTTGGCATTGGATGATTCAAGACATCCTCGTAAAGGCGCCATCTTTCTTAAGTGACTTTTATAGACCTCTTAAATCTTTCATCAACTGTTGGGTTCTCCCGGGGAACTCGCCCTTGGGATTCAGAAATATCTGTTTCTGCTTTTCAGGCACTACCTGTCCACCATTTCACTCATCCTATCCATCCTTTCCGCGTAATCCATCTCCGAGCCGCGGCCGAAAGAACTACATTTCACATCCAAACTCGAGGTCCTACCCCTATTTTTCGCCTTATCGTCGTTACGCTCTTTCCCTTGCCAATGGATTAGAATCTTTTCCAACAACGTCCAGGACTCTATCATCCCAACCCCCCTACGACTGAGGAATCAAACATCAAGAGATAGAATAAGGCAAGAGGCGCTCTAGTTAACTGATAGATAAGGCACCCGCAAGCAGGGACCGAAGACATAGAAAAAGGGAAGACACACCAATCGACCCGAATAGATAGCCTGTGGGAGAATCGGTGCACCCAACCTCAAGATAAGAAGAAAAGGCCTCTTCGGATGCCTTCCCTTTCGTTCGCCTCTTCCCACAAACTTCTTCATTAATATTAATGTAAGCTTCTTTTCAGTTTGAGTTGATTAGTTCTTTTATTTGTTTTCTTAAAACTTACAATAATGTTGCTCTTCTACTTTGTTAATTAATTCCCCACTCTTTCAAATACGTTAATTTACAACTTTAACTCGGCTTATTGTTCTCTTTCATTGAATATATTTGTTATATAAATGTAGTTTCAAAAGAGAGTGTTATTTTAAGTTCGTAGAAAAAGAGCTATTTTTACTATGTTCGATTCGATATTTTGATTTAGATTTTCATTAACTTTGTTACTTTTTCATTTAACAGAGGTTCAAGCTAGTTCGGTACTGTACAATACGCGAGAATGTCATCCTCAAAAAGCAAAACAATTGACAAGAACATAAAGAAGTTGGTAGATACAAGAGAACAAATAAGAAAGCAAGAAAACGATCTTCGAAGTTCTAATATGAAACAAAAAAGTGCGAACAAAAAATACGAAACGACATGTGATCTTTGGAAGTTAAAAGGACAAGAAAGACAAGCTCGAAGACAAATTAGAGAAAAAAGGGGTTCCTAGCAGAATGATATAACCTATTTATTTATTAGTTTTAATTTTAGTTATCAATAAATTGTTTAGATTCTACTAATTAAGTTCAAGCATGTATTTAGATTGCTGGAGTTTTGAGATCTATTACTAGAAGTTTCAAGTTTTATATATATATTTCCATCATTGTCTTTTAATTTATTGTTCTATATTTATTTATTTATTTAGGAGTATTTATTTATCATATATTTAAATATAACATTATTATTCATTAAAAGTAAACAATCTAATAACAGTATCATTATTCCACTTTCGACTCAAAAAGTAATGATATGAATAAAACTGCTCAATTTTTCATACTTTGATTTTTGGAAATACAAACTACAAATAGTTCCAATTTTTGGGGAACATATTTTCCGAGGTTAATGAAATATATTTTCCCAGGATAAAACGGTTTACTTCAAAAGAATAATGATATCTCAAATTATGATGAACGGCGAACTCAATCAACGATAGTAAATCATATAAGAAGATTTTAAAGTGCAAGAAGAAGAAACGGCCTATCTTCTCAAGGTAGGGGTAAGGTCGCATACACACCATCCTCTCCAAATCCTGCTTGCGGAATTATTATTGTTCTACTGTTCACTTAGCCGAACTTGCTGCTTGGCTGCAGGATACATTACATGCTCTCACGAAAATAGACAATTACAATCAAACATAATGACGATAAGAGTACACAATACTCCATATTGAATAAAAGTTACGAGTTCATAGACTCAACTCAATGATGAGCATTAATACGAGGTGATTGAGTTACTCGGTACTTGGTCTGATAGTACATAGGTGTTAAAGTATGATCCCTACCTATTTCTCGATTCTAATGTTTGCCTATATGTGGAACAGGTAAGTAAATGCAGTTCGCAGAAGAGAAAGTTGAACACAGTGTTTTTACCACCCGACACAAGAAAGGTAGAAAAAATCATGACCTGTACCTCTACAGGATTTAATCCCAACTTCACTAAAAACTCTCAAACCTCAACAATCAAACAATTACAAGTCTTCTTGTATCTGAGGAATTAAAACTTCTAATTCCTATCACTACAAAAACACCAATCTCACCTAAGATAAGTGTTCCCAAATCTTTGAGTTCCCCAACTTGAAGAAAAATACTTCTATCTCAGTTTATTGATCACTGAGTACAAGAACTATGACTCGTTACAATTAATAGAACCAACCTATTACAACTGATCTATGACTTAAGACATATAGATTAGGTTCTTCTTCTTCAACTGGACGAACTTGATTGCTTGATTGTTGACTATCTCTTTTATGCGCAGACTGATTTGATCTTTTTCCTTGTATTTATAGAAACCCTAATTGAAACCTTCAGTTGATCTCCTTTCCTTACTTGAATTGGATTGTCTTTTCCGTCTTTTAATTTCTGTCGTCTTTCCCTGTTTCCTAGTTTGAATTGGACTGCCTTGATGTCCTTCCTATCTTGACTTGGATTGCCTTCACTCTTTTGGATTTAAACTTGTTTCTTCTTTATCAGCTTGACTTGTAAATAACTTTGCTCCAACATCCTGTCCGCTTTGTAGGATATTCATGCTAATCAATCGATAGTAGTAGATTCACTTGTGTGGAACATGTTGCATGGAACATGTTGTGGAACCTATTTCATTCAGTGTGTTCATCATCAAAACTTCAACTGGTTTTCCCAACAAATTCCCCCTTTTGATGATGGTAAACTCAACACTTCAGTATCCTTTCAATCCTGACATACTCAGTAAAGAACTATGACTAGAAGATTACAGAATGAAACATGGTTAGTCATTGAGTTATAAGTGTTGCATAGTCTATTATTCCCCCTTTTGACATCATCGAAAAAATGATTCAACAAGTGAAAAAACATTTAATAATTCATGGCTTTTGAGGCAATCACTAAGACAATCAAAATTCAGAGTAATAGAACATGAATACAGCAAGATAAAGCTGTAGCAGAACATATGAAAACAAGTAAGACCATTTCATTCATGATATGACTTATATCAACCAGCAGCACCCTATTAGAAAACAAGTTATTTAAGGAAAGGAACAAAAAGTTGGTCTTGGATATCAGAAGCAAGATCTAAAGGGATGAAGAGGAGGGAATTGGAGAGGTGAGTTTCCTAATCACATCATCATTTTCAGCTCTTTCTCTTTCCAGTAGTGAGGTTAGGGAAGCAATTTGAGCTTGAAGAATCCATCTTTCCTCTTCATGAGCGGCTTGTGCTGCCTCCAATGCAGCCTGTGCAGCTTCAACCTTACCCTGTTTATCAGCTAGTTCATTCCTTAGTCTCTGCATAGGATTATCCACATTCCTCATGGAACCAGATAGCATCATGTGATTCATACTTCCTATGATATTTTTCACAGTCTGTGAAGACCATACTTGAACAGGTACCCTAAACTCCTCAAGGATAGGGGTAAGACAGAATTCATAAGGAAGTGCATGCCCATTTTTCTCCTTGATGAGCACCCTTTGCATGTGCTTCAGAATAAGTCTAGGTAAATCAATTCTTACTTCAGTATCTAACAGTTCCATGAGAGTGAGATCTAAAAAACTAGCCACATTCCTTCTCTCCTTCCTAGGAATGATCATCTTGTGTACTACATCAAAATAGAGCTGATGGAGGGGGGACATCTCTCTCTTAAAAACCCTTTGATGATGAATCAGATGAGGATTCCCAGAGAACTTTCTACAAATTTCAAGAGCAGAAGTAAGGTTGTCCAAGGGTGGCCAACTGCCCTTGATATAGTGACCCCAACCCCCAGGAGGAATATGTAGAATCCTTGCAATATCAGTAATGTAAAGGTTCACAGTAACCTTTCTCACAGTAGTAGAAAACAACTCACCTATGCCCATCCCATTTGTAGAGAACTCATAGACTTCAGGTTTGCCAAATTTCCTCTGAATATCTCCCTGAAGAAACAAAAGAGACCATCCTTGAAACTCCAGTTTTCTCATCAAAGTTTGCATGTCAACTCCTCCTAACCCACTGATTACTCTCCCTCTAGCTAATTGGCATTTTTGGAAGTGAAGATTATGAGCTTCAGGAGTATCTTGATGAGAAGATGGTACAGTACCCTCATAGTCAGAGTCCAACTCAGCAGTGGTGTCTGGATGGTAATCAGAGTCAGAAGAATCAAAGGGAACAGGTTTCCTGACATGTTTCTTTGATATGGAAGAGGCCTTAAAAGGTGAAGCTTTTGAAGATGTGGGAGCCTTGACCTTTGGAGTGGACTTAGAGGTGGATTTCTTGGGTGTAGATTTTGGAGAGGTTTTGTGAGATGGAAAAACTTTGGTAGTTTTAGCCATTATAGTATTATTCTTTTTGACTGAGCGAAGAAGAATATCAGGGGATGATGCACGAGGAGGTGAGGGATCAGAAATGGTTACCCATTTCTTTTTTCTTGCTTTAAGTGCTTCAGTAAAGGAAGCATCTCCACGCTTCTTCTTTCCTCTAGTGTGAGGAGTTCGAAGTGCAGAGACAGTTGGAGAGGGTTTCCAAGGAACTGTGTTATCAACAGAAATAGATGTGGGTTTTCTCTGTCGTTGAGATCTGGATTTCCTAGGAATCAAGTCTTCTATGGGAAGGTCGTCTCTTTCACTGGAGTTTTCATCAATTTAAACAATGTTGAGTGGGATGGGTGGAGGAAGGAGAAGGGGTTTGGTGAAGGTTGAAGAAGGTGAAGGAATTTTGGGGAAAGGATATTGGAGATGACGGAATACAACGAAGTTGGTCAATTCATGGGAGATTTGCGGAGGGATGATGGAAGGTAAAGTGATGTTTGGGTGAAGGATAATGGATTTTATGAGGTTTTTGGTAGGGTTTCTGGATGATGAAGATGAAGAGGATGAAGGAGAGGCCATAATGGAACAAGATATTTTTCTTGATTTTGAGAATGGAGTTAATATAGACTTAGGAGGCTTATTTAAAGGAAAACTTTTAGAGAAAGTTGAAGAGGCGGTGAACTGTATATGGCAGAGGAGTAATGATTGAGAAATCTGAACTGATGGAAAAGGAAGGAGCAGCTTTTAAAATGGAGCAGATCCCCTAATTTTTGGCGGTTTAAATGGAACTGAAGGGACCATGTATATAACCTGTTTCTTAGTAAGGTACTGGAAGATAACTTTAGTCATACCTGAAAGAATTGGTTACAATTACCTCAGTGTTCCAGCTTTTCTGCAAAATCAACATAATCATGAGTCAACATATTCTAATCTTTGGACTTAGGATACACTTTTTAATGTGTGAGACTCAATTAATCAACATTCACTTATAAAACAACCTATTCTAATCAAGCATTGAGGGAGACTTATGCAAGTTTAATCATCCCCAAGGCTAACCTATTTTTTTCAAAATGTTCTCTACTCAAAGCCTTAGTGAAGATGTCAGCAATTTGTTCCTCAGTAGAACAAAACATGATTGATATAAGACCTTTTTCAACATTGTCTCTAAAAAAGTGATGTCTAATATTAATATGTTTAGTTCTTTTATGTTGAACAGGATTTTTGGCTATGTTTATGGCACTTGTGTTATAATAAAAAATTGGGACACACCCTACATCATAGCAAAGTCGTTAAGTTTTTGCTTAATCCATAGCAAGTGAGCACAACAAGAGACAACAACAACATATTCAGCTTCAGCAGTTGACAAATCTATTGAATTTTGCTTCTTAGTGGACAATGTAATCAAACATGATCCAAGAAAGTGTGCCATGCCAGTAGTGCTTTTCCTATCCACCAAGTAACCTGCATAATCAGCATCTGAGTATCCCACCAAATTAAAGATGCTACCTTTAGGGTACCACAATTCAAGATCAGTGGTTCCTTTCAGGTATCTGAGAATTCTTTTCACAGATATTAAATGGGATTCTTTTGATTTTGCTTGGAATCTAGCACACGGTCCTACACTAAACATAATATCAGGCCTGCTTGTTGTGAGATATAATAATGAACCAATCATTCCTTTATACAATTTTTTCTCAACATCTGATCATTCTTCATCCAAGTCTAATTTTGTGGCAGTGGCAATAGGACTGCTAATCTCTTTTGCTTCCTCCATAGAGAACCTTTTAAGAAGCTCTTTAGCATACTTCTGTTGGTGAATCATTGTCCCAAAAGTTGATTTCTTTATTTGCAAGCCCAAGAAATAATTCATCTCCCCCATCATGCTCATCTCAAATTCACTCCTCATGAGTTTGGCAAATTCATGGGTCATACTCATATTTGGTGAGCCAAAAATAATATCATCCACATATATCTGCACAATCAGCAAGTCCTTCCCATTTGATTTCAAGAAAAGAGTGTTGTCAATTTTACCTCTGGTATGACCATGTTCCAACAGGAATTTTGACAACCTTTCATACCAAACTCTTAGAGCTTGTTTCAATCCATACAAGGTTTTGTCCAATCTGTATACATAATCCAGAAATTCTTTGCTTTTAAAACCTGGAGGCTGTTTAACATACACCTCCTCCTTGAGAATGTCATTTAGGAATGCACTCTTCACATCCATCTGATAAAGGATAAACTCCATGTAGGCAGCAAAGGCAACAAGTAGTCTTATAGATTCAAGTCTGGCTACAGGTGCAAAAGTCTCGTCGAAGTCAATTCCTTCTTCCTGATTGTATCCCTGAACCACCAATCTTGCCTTGTTTTTTGTGACTGTTCCATGCTCATCAACTTTGTTTCTATAGACCCACTTAGTCCCAATTACTAATTTGTCGTTAGGAAGAGGAACTAAGTGCCATACTTTGTTTCTCTCAAACTGATTCATTTTTTCCTGCATGGCTATGATCCAGTCAGCATTAAATAATGCTTCAGTTACTTTCTTTGGTTCAATTTTTGATAGAAATGCCTTGAAGTCACACATATTTCTCAATCCATACCTTTTGGTAATCCCAGATGTAATATCAGTAAGTACATTCTCAATAGGATGTGATCCTTGATACTTGTATCCTTTTGGGATCAACCCTGGTGAGCTTCCAGGACTACTGTTGATGTTCTGAGTGGAGCTATTTTGAGGCTCAGTTCCCCCTGTCACTGTGACTTCAGCTTCAGTTCCCCCTATCAAGGTGTCTCCATGTTTGATAGCTCCAGTGGATGAACCAGGTGACAGTTATTGTTCCTCAGTGTCACTTCCTTCTTGCAGGTTAGTCTTAACACAGGATTCATCACAGATTACATGCATGCTTTCTTCAACACAGTTAGTTCGTTTTTTTAAAACCTTATAAGCTTTACTATTAAGTGAGTATCCTAGAAAGATTCCCTCATCACTTTTAGCATCAAATTATCCTTTCCATTATAGTGAATAAAACATTTACAACCAAAAGTTCTAAAGTGAGAAATATTTGGCTTTGTTTTTCTTAGTAATTCATAGGGAGTCTTATCTAACATAGGCCTGATCATGAATCTATTTATGATGTATGCAACAGTACTCATTGCCTCAGCCCATAGGTTTTGAGCAATATTAGCTGCAAGCATCATTGTTCTAGCCATGTCTTCCAAGGTTCTATTTTTCCTTTCCACCACTCCATTTTGTTGTGGAGTTCTGGGAGCTGAGAAGTTATGATCTACACCATTAGCTGAACAAAATTCTAAGAACTTTACATTCTCAAATTCTGTACCATGGTCAGACCTTATGAAAACTAAAGAAGAGCCCAATTTCTTTTCAATTTTCTTAATTAAGATTTCAAAAGCACCAAAGGCATCTTCCTTAGAGGCTAGAAACAATGTCCATGTGAATCTGGAATAATCATCAATAATAACAAAAACATACCTTTTTCCTCCTCTGATTTGAACTCTCATGGGTCCACATAAGTCCATATGCACCAGGTCAAGACTCTTGGTAGTGCTAACATGGTTCTTTGACTTAAACGAAGATCTTACCTACTTCCCCCTTACACATGCACTGCATAACTTTTCCCTTTTAAACTTGGTTTTGGGTAATCCCAATACCATGTCTTTAGAAGAAAGTATGTTTAATTGTTTTAGACTTGCATGACCAAGTCTTCTGTGCCAAAAGAGGGGATCATTTTCTATAGCACTTATACAGGTCATCTCAGATACTGGTAATGCCATAATATCGGCTTTGTATACATTTCTATATCTCTTTACAGTGAGCACCACTTCTTTGGTGTCCATTTTTTTGACTTTGACCCCTGCAGCAGTAAAAATAACTTTATTACCTTTGTCACACAACTGTGAAATACTCAGTAGGTTGTGCTTTAGTCCCTCAACAAGATAGACATCTTCCAATGCTTTTGATTCAGATGAGCCAATCTTTCCTACTCCAGTAATGATTCCCTTTTTTCCATCACCAAACGAAACTCCTCTTCCATCTATTTTGGAGAGTGAATGGAACTTTTTCTTATCACCAATCATGTGTCTTGAGCAAGCACTATCTAAGTGCCAGTGCTTTTTGCTTCCTTTTACTTTCTCCTACAAAAGAAATCAATGGTTAGACTTAGGAACCCAGACTAACTTGGGTCCTGTTTTATGAGTGAAAGTATTAATCAAATTTCTTTTAGTCCATGCGGGCAACATGCAGCTCAACCTGTTTCTCTGACCAGAACTAGAATTATTCCTTTTGGTCTGAGAAACTCTCCATGCCAGGTTTTGACTATTTGATCTTCTTTTTACAGCTACTGGGCATTCAGTAGTGGGATGTCCAAGGTTACCACAGATATAGCACAAATCTTGGGTTACATCAAAATTTTTGTGGAATCCCAATCCAACCATTTCATTGTACTTTCTTTCACCCAGCTTATGAACAATTCTTGAGGAATTTGTGTAACACCCCGTAAATTTTTTCGTACACTTATCGCGATTATATGGAGTCCTAAAAGCTTGCGTATGGGTTAAATTAAGTTTATGGAGTTTGGAAGTATCCCGTCAATATTTGTATGTGTAGGTATTGGAATAAGCTTTCCAACGATATAAAGTTTGCCCAAAACAGAGGAGTATTTCATATAAGCGAGCACATTCGAAATTTCAAAACGGTGGCCGGGAAGCCTGTGAACAGTAAATCTGCAGGAAAATTACTGCAGCTAGGCAATTTTTTTTTGGATCAAGTTTAGACGATCATAACTCCTTGTACAAAAAGAACTGTGTGATATGCTATATATCGACGAAAATATCCGAGTCTTCTTTCCGATGAAATTGGTTTCATCTAAATCCAATGTCTGGGTAACGAGCTATACCCATTTTACTACAGCCTATCAAAAAAAAAACAGAAATTTTGGGACAGATTTTTGGGTCAACTTTAAACGACCATAACTCCTTGTACAGGAATAACTGGGTGGTATACTTTATATGAAAATGAAATCCCTTTGAATTATATTTCCAATTCAATTGGTTTCACCCAAATCCGATACCGGAGCAAAGAGTTATGATCGATTTACTTCAGCCTGTCAAAACTGTCCACCGGGGACAGATTCGGATTTTATTTAAATTTTTAGGGAAAAATGGTCATTTTCTATTACCTCTTGGACGAAAATTGGTCTTTATAAACATACACTTAGCCTCATATATATCATATATCATCCAATTATTAAGAGAAGGTGAAACCCTAGCCTAATTTCAACTTCAAATATTTTGTGATTCAACCGTAGAAAATTCGAATTGGTTCCGTAGTTGTGTTCACCATCTCGAAACCTTAGAGAAGCACCCCATGGTTATGTAAGGAGGATTCTAAATACAAGAGTTCATTGTTAAGGTATGAATATTTTTTATTCTTGATTCTTATCCATGAATAAGTATTGATAAAGGATTATGAGTATTGTCTTGATGTTGGAAGATAACTAGAAACATAGTTATGAATTGTTTTGTATAAATTGTTAGTAGTAAATTATGGAAGTTGTTGTATTGGATTATGGAGGATGAATTGTGGTGATATATCATTATATTAGTGGTTATGTATGCCTAGTGATCATGTTGGTATTGGATGGTGATTAAGAAGGGAAATAAAGGCTAAGAGTGATGTTGAGGGATATTGCATCAAAATGCATGATATGTGAATGTAATAAGAGTAAAAGAGGATGTATGTAGCACTCTTATTGATGAGTTAAAGGATTACTTCCTAGACATTATTTGGTGAAGTTAATACCTAAATGGTAAGGTTTGGTTGCTAATACTAGTTTGCCACAAATGACTTATTGTAGATAAGTGTTCGAAGAGTACGGGAAGTCAAGTTGGACTTGTATTGAAGTGGTTATATCAAGGTATGTAAGACATACTCTATCTAATCTTTGGCATGAATAATGACCCATGGCACTCTCAAGTAAGCTTCCAACATTGTCCTACGACACATGACACATAATAACATCATATGATCTTCGACACTACCAATTGAACTTGTTTTCACTTTTAAGATGTCCGGCTAGTCAAAAAAATGTCCATTTACTATTGTTGACTCCGAAATGGTTTAATGAGGTATCCATGATTCTCTACTTCATTTTCATGATATTGATTACCTATTTACATGTTTTTCCTATTGAGGTATCATGGTTTCAAGTTCCATAAGGTGTGACCACAAAGTAACCAATCTCAAAGATTAATTGAATTAAGAAATGGAATGTCTTTATTTTAAATTGATGATATGATGTATTGTATTAGTACCACTGATCAGTTGGCCATTGTATTATAATGATTATGTATATATGCTATTCCAGGGGTGGTCCCTGATGTATTGTATTAGTACCACTGATCAGTTGGCCATTGTATGACATATGTTATGTATTGATAAAGAATACGGGAAGTAATGATATGAAAGTAATGTGCAGGTATCCCATCAGCTCTTTTAAGTGTGGTCTACTCATACTGTTTATTCACTGGTATCTGGGTTCTGTTGATCTTTTGTATCTCATCTTGATACTCACTGCCTTACATACTCAGTACATATTTCCGTACTGACGTCCCTCACGGGGGACCTGTATTCTTGCCTGCAGGAACAGGTACTTCAGGTCGTACACCTCCACAGTAAGAGCCAGGACATTCTGTTGATAGTGGTGAGCTCCAGTTGTTTCGGGGCATCCCAAGTCGTTTCTATATGTATTTTTGGTATTTGTATAAAAGTCTTTTATGGGCGGGAGTTTGTCCCGACCCTAACTCAGTTGTGTATCTATGTAGAGGCTTTTGTAGACATATTGTATAGCCATAGGAGTGTTTGGTTGATAGACGTGATGGCTCTGACGGCCAATTACAGTTTATATATATATATATGCGTGTCTGCTTGGCTGATATAGATACTGTTTTCTTCTATTTACAACGAAGTGCCGCCCAAATTTATAATTTTCATAAGTAATGTAAATGTGAAAGTATAGGTTATGAACGGGTTCTCCCGGGCCTCCTCGGCTACGGGTGCCAGTCCGCTCCAATAGGATTTGGGGTATGACAGAAGTGGTATCAGAGAAGTTCGTCCTAGTAAGTCTACAAAGCTGTGTCTACGTAGAATCTCGTTTATCGGTGTGTTGTGCACCACATCTATAAACAGGAGGCTATTGGACATTTAGGGATTGTTTCCATTCTCCATTTCTTAGATCGTGCAATAGAGCCCATATTAGAGATAAAGTCATAATGGATCGCTTAATCCAATTGTTTTTTTTTTATTTATTATAGTAACGATGCCGGTTACAAGGAGAAAGAATAAGTGGAAGCGAGTAGATGTAGTGGCCGGAGAAGGTACTAGTAAGTCACCACCGGCACAAGCTGAACAAAGTGAGTCTCAAGCTGAGCATATATCAGGAGCTTCTTCTCCTCCGGAAGGGCCATCTATTAATGCTGTTGATCGAGATTTGAGGGATGCAGTACAACTTCTGACGCGTATAGTTGCCGGTCAAGTTCAAGGGCAAGCTATTCCTACCACGGGTTCTAGTGGTACGGATAGAGCAGCTAGCCTTCGGACACAGGATTTTCTGAAACTGGATCCTCCTACTTTTGCCAGATCAGATATTAACGAAGACCCGCAGGACTTTGTTGATCAAACCCAAAGGGCTCTAGATGTTATGCACATATCCAGTAAAGAGATGGTTGAGCTAGCAGCATATAGACTGAAAGGAGAGGCTATATTGTGGTACGAGGATTGGAAACTATCTAGGGGTATTGATGCACCTCCAACTACGTGGGGAGAGTTCAAAGATGCATTTATTGATCATTATCTTTCATTTGAGACTCGTCAGGCCCATGCAGATCAATTCTTAAATCTTCGTCAGGGTAATATGAGTGTAAGGGAGTATAGTCTTCGATTTAACTCCTTGTCTCGATATGCTTCTAATGTGGTAGCTACTATGGATGACAGAGTTCATCACTATGTGGATAGATTGGAACCATACTTGGTTAGAGATTGTACCATTGCTGCTTTGAACAAGGACATGGATATAGTGAGGATACAAGCTTTCGCTCAGAAAATGGAAGATCAGAGGCAAAGAAGAAGAACCCAGGAATCAGAAAAAGGATATTCTAAGCGGGCCAGAGCTATAGGGCAGTTTATGGCATCTCAGGGAGGTTTTAGGCCTTCGTTCTCTCATAGATTGCCTAGCCCGTTATCTTCTTATCCTGTAATTAGTGCTCCACCGCAATTTCAAAGGTTCAGAGGTAATCAGTTCGGGCAAAGCAGTGAAAATCAGAGTTCGCGAACAGTGGGGTATCAAGGGCAAGGGAGTATGAGTCAATTGAGACCTCCACGACACCCGTGCCCTATATGTAGAAGATTTCACTTTGGAGAATGTCGGCTTGGAATGAACAATTGCTTTTGGTGCGGTAAGCCGAGGCATATGGCTAGAGATTGCCCACGCAGGACCACAGGTGGTATAACACGACCTACCGAATCAGCTGTTGCATCATCATCGGTGCCTCCTTTGAGTAGCGGTGCACAACCTATGGGTCACGGTAGAGGTGATAGAGGAGCAGCTAGTTCTAGCGGAGCTCAGAACCGTGTGTATACCCTAGCAGATCGGCAGAATTTAGAGGCTTCTCCAGACGTGGTTACAGGTACGTTGTCCATCTTTGCATTTGATGTGTATGCCTTAATTGATCCTGGTTCTACATTATCGTATGCTACTCCTTTGGTTGCGGGAAGGTTCGGAAGAACACCCGAATTATTAGCCAAGCCATTTGAAGTATCAACGCCAGTGGGGGAATCTCTTATAGCTAGGAATGTTTATCGAAATTGTGTTGTGAATATTTGTGGTCGTGATACGATGGACGATCTTGTTGAGTTAGAAATGGTAGATTTTGATGTTATTATGGGCATGGATTGGTTAGCGTCTTGTTATGCTACAGTAGATTGCCGTTCTAAGAAGGTATATTTCCATTTCCCAAATGAGGCAGTCCTTGAATGGAAGGGTAATGTTGGCGCGCCGAGAGGTAGATTTATTTCTTACTTTAAGTCAAGAAAAATGATTTCCAAGGGGTACATATACCATTTGGTTAGAGTAAGGGATACAGAGGCAGAGCCGCCAACTTTTCTGACCGTTCCGGTTGTGAATGAATTTCCTGATGTATTTCCTGAAGAACTACCAGGTATACCTCCTGAACGAGAAGTGGAGTTTGGTATTGATATGTTGCCAGACACACAGCCAATCTCAATTCCTCCTTATAGAATGGCACCAGCAGAGTTGCGAGAATTGAAAGAGCAACTGAAAGACTTGCTAGAGAAGGGATTCATCAGGCCTAGTATGTCCCCTTGGGGAGCACCAGTATTGTTTGTGCGTAAGAAAGATGGTTCGCTGAGGATGTGTATTGACTATCGGCAATTGAATAAGGTGACTATCAAGAATAAATACCCTCTTCCCCGAATTGATGATTTATTTGACCAGATGCAGGGTGCCCAGTGTTTTTCCAAGATTGACTTGAGATCAGGCTATCATTAAGTGAGAGTCCAGGATAAAGATAAACCCAAGACAGCTTTCCGAACACGGTATGGTCATTATGAATTCCTGGTTATGTCATTCGGGCAGACAAATGCACCCGCAGTTTTTATGGATCTGATGAATAGGCTGTTTAAGCCGTTTCTAGATGTGTTCGTGATAGTTTTCATAGATGATATTCTGGTCTACTCTAGATCAGAAGAGGATCATGTTAATCACTTAAGGCAGGCGTTGCAGATTCTTCGTGATCGTAAGCTGTATGCGAAGTTTTCTAAATGTGAGTTTTGGCTCAAGTCAGTGGCATTTTTGGGCCATATTGTATCCAGTGAAAGCATAAAAGTTGACACTCAGAAGATTGAGGCTGTGAAGAATTGGCCAAGACCCACGACGCCTACGGAGATTCGTAGTTTCCTCGGGTTGAAGACACTTGAAGATATGCTACGAGCATGTGTATTAGATTTCAAAGGCAACTGGGATGATCACCTACCTCTTATCGAGTTTGCCTACAATAATAGCTATCATTCAAGTATCAAAATGGCACCATATGAAGCATTGTAAGGAAGAAAGTGTAGATCGCCAATAGGATGGTTTGAAGCAGGTGATGCGGTCTTGTTTGGACCGGATCTTGTTTATCAAGCAATGGAGAAGGTTAAAGTGATCCAACAACGGCTTGAAACAGCTCAAAGTCGACACAAATCTTATGCGGATGTTAGAAGAAGAGGACTTGAGTTTTCTATCGACGATTGGGTATTCTTGAAAGTATCACCAATGAAAGGAGTGATGAGGTTTGGCAAGAAAGGAAAGTTAAGTCCACGATACATAGGTCCGTACAAGATCATTCAAAGATTTGGACAAGTTGCTTATGAGTTAGAGCTACCTCAAGAGCTCTCAGCAGTTCATCCCATATTTCGTGTTTCGATGCTTCGCAAGTACATTGGAGATCCATCGCACATCACTACTATGGAAGATGTACAAGTTACAGAAGATCTCAATTTTGAAGAAATGCCTATTGCTATTCTTGATCGCCAAATTAAAAAGATAAGGAATAAACAGATAGCATCGGTAAAAGTACTTTGGAGGAATCAACAAGTTGAGGAGATCACATGGGAAGCCTAGTAAGCGATGAAGATTAAGTACCCTTACCTATTCAACGATGAGGAGGAAGTTCATGAGACGGAAGAAGAACAATAACAGGTAAGTGTTTATTTTTATGCAAGTATGTTATGATGATGAATATGTTAATTGTAAGCTTGGACATGTCTTAATTGAGTAACTATGCTAACATTCGAGGACGAATTTTCTTAAGGGGGGGAGAATGTAACACCCCGTAAATTTTTTCATACACTTATCGCGATTATATGGAGTCCTAAAGGCTTGCGTATGGGTTAAATTAAGTTTATGGTGTTCGAAAGTATCCCGTCAATAGTTGTATGTGTAGGTATTGGAATAAGATTTCCAACGATATAAAGTTTGCCCAAAACAGAGGAGTATTTCATATAAGCAAGCACATTCGAAATTTCAAAACGGTGGCCGGGAAGCCTGTGAACAGTAAATCTGCAGGAAAATTACTGCAGCTAGGCAATTTTTTTTTGGATCAACTTTAGACGATCATAACTCCTTGTACAAAAAGAAATGTGTGAGCTGCTATATATCGACGAAAATCTCCGAGAGTCTTATTTCCGATGAAATTGTTTTCATCCAAATCCAATGTCTGAGTAAGGAGCTATACCCGTTTTACTACAGCCTATCAAAAAAAAAACAGAAATTTTCGGACAGATTTTTGGGTCAACTTTAAACGACCATAACTCCTTTTACAGGAAGAACTGGGTGGTATACTTTATAGGAAAATGAAATACCTTTGAATTATATTTCCAATGCAATTGGTTTCACCCAAATCCGATACCGGAGCAAAGAGTTATGATCGATTTACTTCAGCCTGACAAAACTGTCCACTGGGGACAGATTCGGATTTTATTTAAATTTTTAGGGCAAAATGGTCATTTTCTATTACCTCTTGGACGAAAATTGGTCTTTATAAACATACACTTAGCCTCATATATATCATATATCATCCAATTATTAAGAGAAGGTGAAACCCTAGCCTAATTTCAACTTCAAATATTTTGTGATTCAACCGTAGAAAATTCGAATTGGTTCCGTAGTTGTGTTCACCATCTCGAAAGCTTCGAGAAGCACCCCATGGTTATGTAAGGAGGATTCTAAATACAATATTTCATTGTTAAGGTATGAATATTTTTTATTCTTGATTCTTATCCATGAATAAGTATTGATAAAGGATTATGAGTATTGTCTTGATGTTGGAAGATAACTAGAAACATAGTTATGAATTGTTTTGTATAAATTGTTAGTAGTAAATTATGGAAGTTGTTGTATTGGATTATGGAGGATGAATTGTGGTGATGTATCATTATATTAGTGGTTATGTATGCCTAGTGATCATGTTGGTATTGGATGGTGATTAAGAAGGGAAATAAAGGCTAAGAGTGATGTTGAGGGATATTGCATGAAAATGCATGATATGTGAATGTAATAAGAGTATAAGAGGATGTATGTAGCACTCTTATTGATGAGTTAAAGGATTACTTCCTAGACATTATTTGGTGAAGTTAATACCTAAATGGTAAGGTTTGGTTGCTAATACTAGTTTGCCACAAATGACTTATTGTAGATAAGTGTTCGAAGAGTACGGAAAGTCAAGTTGGACTTGTATTGAAGTGGTTATATCAAGGTATGTAAGACATACTCTATCTAATCTTTGGCATGAATAATGACCCATGGCACTCTCAAGTAAGCTTCCAACATTGTCCTACGACACATGACACATAATAACATCATATGATCTTCGACACTACCAATTGAACTTGTTTTCACTTTTAAGATGTCCAGCTAGTCAAAAAAATGTACATATACTATTGTTGACTCCGAAATGGTTTAATGAGGTATCCATGATTTTCTACTTCATTTTCATGATATTGATTACCTATTTACATGTTTTTCCTATTGAGGTATCATGGTTTCAAGTTCCATAAGGTGTGACCACAAAGTAACCAATCTGAAAGATTAATTGAATTAAGAAATGGAATGTCTTTATTTTAAATTGATGATATGATGTATTGTATTAGTACCACTGATCAGTTGGCCATTGTATTATAAAGATTATGTATATATGCTATTCCAGGGGTGGTCCCTGATGTATTGTATTAGTACCACTGATCAGTTGGCCATTGTATAACATATGTTATGTATTGATAAAGAATACGGGAAGTAATGATATGAACGTAATGTGCAGGTATCCCATCAGCTCTTTTAAGTGTGGTCTACTCATACTGTTTATTCAATGGTATCTGGGTTCTGTTGATCTTTTGTATCTCATCTTGATACTCACTGCCTTACATACTCAGTACATATTTTCGTACTGACGTCCCTCACGGGGGACCTGTATTCTTGCCTGCAGGAACAGGTACTTCAGGTCGTACACCTCCGCAGTAAGAGCCAGGACATTCTGTTGATAGTGGTGAGCTCCAGTTGTTTCGGGGCATCCCAAGTCGTTTCTATATGTATTTTTGGTATTTGTATAAAAGTCTTTTGTGGGCGGGAGTTTGTCCCGACCCTAACTCAGTTGTGTATCTATGTAGAGGCTTTTGTAGACATATTGTACAGCCATAGGAGTGTTTGGTTGATAGACGTGATGGCTCTGACGGCCAATTACTGTTTATATATATATATATGCGTGTCTGCTGGGCTGATACAGGTACTGTTTTCTTCTATTTACAACGAAGTGCCGCCCAAATTTATAAATTTCATAAGTATTGTAAATGTGAAAGTATAGGTTATGAACGGGTTCTCCCAGGCCTCCTCGGCTACGGGTGCCAGTCCGCTCCAATGGGATTTGGGGTATGACAATTTGTCCACCTATTTGCCCTTTCAAGATCATGTTTTAGTGTTGAAACTTCTTGATTCAGCTTGTTCATTTTTTCAGTTAAATCATAGCATTCTTGTTTGTATCTAATTACCTCAAGTTCAGAATTTTCTTGATCTTTACTCATGGTCCTTTTTCCATTATTAGTTAAATTTAGTTTGAGGACTTCAGATTTAAGACCATTGTTTGAAATTTCTAGTTCTGTAATCTGGTTCTTAAGTGAGTTGTTTTCTTTGTCAACAGTTCCTATATAAGACTTCAAATCTATGAGATCAACTTTCATAAATGCAGTTTCATCAACTTTATCTTCATCTGAATTCGATCCCCAAGCTGCTATCATTGCATGTTGTTCTTTCCTTTTTGCCTTTTCTTTTGATTCCTTCTCTGCCCTTTCCTTCTTCCATTCTATTTCCCAGAATGGACAGTCTTTGATCTGATGATCAGTTTTGTCACACTTGTAACAACCATTTGGATTGTCATTGGATCGTCTCTTAACACCTGTTCCTTTCTTCTTCTTGAAGAATTTGCTGAAGTTTTTGGTTATGAAGGCAACTTGCTCCTTATCAAGCTCAATTTCTTCATCACTATCAGAAGCTTTTAATGCCAAGAATTTTTCAGGATGTGCTTGTTCTTTCGTTCCATCAACTTCCATCTCATAAGTTCTAAGGATTCCAACTAACTCATCCAAGGTTATTCCAGCAAGATCTTTGTTTTCTTCCCTGATTGTTGTTACCTTAACATTCCATTTTGACTTAGGTAATACTCTTAATACCTTCTCAACTTGTTCTTCCTCAGAAATTACTTTTCCCAGGGAAGTAAGTTCATTGATTAAGGTGGTAAGCCTTGTCATCATCTCATGCAGGGATTTCTTCTCCCTCATCTTGAAAGCCTCATACTCAGTAAAAAGGAGAGAAATCCTAAATTTTCTTACTTGAGAAGTGCCTTCATGAGCACTCACCAGTGTATCCCAGATCTGTTTAGCAGTAGTGCAGGTTGATATCTTGTTATATTCAGCTGGTCCTAAGCCACAAACCAGGATATTTTTTTTCTTTACATTTTTCTTCAAGGCCAACAAGTCATCAGGGGTAAACTCACTTCTCACCTTTTTGACTTGTTTTCCATCAACTAACTTCATTGGAATAGTAGGACCTTCAGTGATCCTGTCCCATAACTCATCGTCTTCTCCTTGAATGAACATCTCCATCCTTGTTTTCCACCAGATAAAGTGAGTGCCATCAAAGAGTGGAGGTCTAGTAGTTGACTGTCCTTCACTGTGACCAGTAGGAGGTGCGGAATTCATCATGTTGATCTTTTCTTAGGTGCTAGCCTTATTTAAGAGAACCTGCTCTGATACCACTTGTTAAAGTATGAGCCCTACCTATTTCTCGATTCTAATGTTTGCCTATCTGTGGAACAGGTAAGTAAACGCAGTTCGCAGAAGAGAAATCTGAACATAGTATTTTTACGTGGAAAACACCCGGCTCAAGAAAGGTGTAAAAAATCACGACCTGTACCTCTACAGGATTTAATCCCAACTTCACTAAAAACTCTTGATCCTCAACAATCAAACAATTACAAGTCTTCTTGTAACTTAGGAATTAAAACTTCTAATTCCTATCACTACAAAAACACTAATCTCACCCAAGATTAGTGTTCCCAAATCTTCGAGTTTCCCAACTTGAAGAAAAATACTTCTATCTCAGTTTATTGATCACTGAGTACAAGAACTATGACTCGTTACAATTAATAGAACCAACCTATTACAACTGATCTACGACTTAAGACGTATAGATTAGTTTCTTCTTCTTCAACTGGATGAACTTGATTGCTTGATTGTTGACTATCTCTTTTATGCGCAGACTGCTTTGATCTTTTTCCTTGTATTTATAGCAACCCTAATTGAAACCTTCAGTTGATCTCCTTTCCTTACTTGAATTGAATTGTCTTTTCCGTCTTTTAATTTCTGCCGCCTTTCCTTGTTTCCTAGTTTGATTGGACTGCCTTGATATCCTTCCTATCTTGACTTGGATTGCCTTCACTCTTTTGGATTTGAACTTGTTTCTTCTTTATCAGCTTGACTTGTAAATAACTTTGCTCCAACATCCTGTCCGCCTTGTAGGATATTCATGCTAATCAATCGATAGTAGTAGATTCACTTGTGTGGAACATGTTGCATGGAACATGTTGTTGATTCTATAGAGGTTTGATTCTAATAAAAGAACACAATGATTATTAGTTATCATGATTTATTCATGCTTTCTTTTTTAAAAGTCAATTCAAATTCTGATAATTTGAATGTCGTTGCTTCCGGGATTGCCCGAATCGAATAACACCTCCGTCATTGACGATGAAAATTATATTCAACATGAATTGTCGAATTATTCCACAAAGCGAATAATATTAATTAAACTTCAATCGTGAACACGTCTTTACTTGTGTCCCTTCAGCGAAAGTTTTAATGTTCAAGCATATAAGAATTCAAGAAAAGAATATATAACATTAAAATTATAGTAGCATCACAGATTTATGTTAAAGTTTGAATAGATTGAGGGTTAAAATTCTAGTATATACTACTATAATAGTTAAGTTTCAAGATCTTGCAAAGTTGCAGTTATGTGCATTCTATAGAATTCTGCATTATGTGCAATGCATACGTGACCTTTATGGAAGAATAGAAAAAATTACACTTGCCTTCTCATAAGATTATATTAAAACGATTTAGTTCTATCCGTTTATCCGATTTTCAATAAACAACACCCCTATTGTGCACCACAATTTTTGGTTTTCCATCCGGTGTCTGCTGCCCGCATTGGAGCCCCGATTAATCCGGATCACGCGTTGCAGGACCCATTAAGATGGCAACGCTCCAACAGAGTTTTCACCATACCTAGGGTCGAACCATCGACCTATGGTTAAGGGTGGAGCAGCCCCATCCACGGCACCACAACCCATGTTGGTCATTGAGTTTGAGTCTATGAGTTCATAATTTGTATTCATATGGAGTGTTGTGTAATTTTATTGTCTGTGTAATTTTATTGTCATGATGTTTCGATTGTAATTTTTAATTTTCGAGAGAGCTAGTAACGAGAGACAAACTTAGCAATCATTTCACTTACCATCATCGACGGACGGAATTTTTCCTTATAAGGTCCGAAATATGAAGGGAAAAAAAACACATGAACAAGTCTTAGGAAGTAAAAATTCTTAAACTTCAAATTGTGAATTCACTATTATTTCTGCCCCTTCAAGGAATGTTTTATGTTGAAGCAAGTAAGAATTCAAGAAAAATATAACATGAAAATTAGTCGCATTATAGATTTATGTTATAGTTTTGATAGATTTAAGGTTAAAATTCTTAGAGAATATAGTATATACTACCATAATAACCACAAGGGTTGGTGTGGTGGTTCAGCACCTCACCCCTTAAGCAAGAGGTTGGGGGTTCGATCCCCACCTCTGGTGAATGGAGAAAACTCTGCGGCCAACTGCTTTGTGCGCTGACCGTGGAACGGAGGATTAGTCTCAACTCAGTCTCCTCATATATAGTTGAGTCTATGAGCTCTTAATTTTAATGCATATGTAGTACTGTGTACGTACTTTCTCGTCATTGTGTTTTTTATTTGAATTTTTGTGTTAACTGATTTCCAACAACACGAGCTCTAGCAAGTGTATGTATCATGCAGCCAAGCAGCAAGTTGTGCTAAGTGAACATTAGAACAATAACAATATACCCAATGTAAATTCATTTAATCCCACAAGCGGGTTCTGGAAAGGGTGGTGTGTTTACAGTCTTAAGCCTACCTTGAGAAGGTAGAAAAGTTATTTCCGATAGATCCAGGGCTCAAGTAAATCACATAGCAAAGTGGACAAATTATCTTCTTCAATGCATGCATCTTAATGCAGTGTAGAAAATCCAAGTGAAGGAAACAAGGACAAGAACCTCAACATTGTTCTTAGGTGGCAAAAGATGACAAAAAGGCCACCAACTGCAACAGAAGCTGAGTCTTGGCAAATCTTGTGACTTTGAAGCTCATTCAAACAAGAATATTTTTTTCGCGTAATCGTGGTGTTAAGGCCAGCTTGTAAGCACTCGTCTAATTCTACAAGGTACATGCAATCTCACACAAGGACGTAACTCTATCCATTGAGTCTTTGGCTGATCATTTATGACAATTAATCATTAAGTAGAGAAGCAAATGCTGCAGCAGTGAAACAGAAAGGATAGCAGACAAAAAAGGTAAACAACAAAGTTACTACTTTGAAGTCAACAATGTTGACTTGAAAAAATCGCAGAAACTATCATTGGTTTCAAGTCCTTTTCAACATAGTTTAATGGAAGCGATGATAAGCTATCACACAACATATCCAGTTCCACACATAACCGATTGACGAAGGATAGAATGTACGGAAACCTTATCCTACCTCCATGGGGTAGAGAGATTATTTCAGAAAAAACCCCGAACTCAGCACAAATATTACACAAAACAGGAGAGTAGAAAAGCTGAGAAATATAAACAGCAAAAATAGTAAAAATAACTAAAAAGCTGCTCATGTTACTCAACAATAATGAAAATTACAAAGTTTCATGTACATTCTTTACAATTTTGAGTCATATTTACCTCTTCTAATCAATAAAGAATCCGATCACTATTTACTACAAGAAATATCCACCTATTCCAAAACCCTATTTTAGCTACAGTAAAGTATATACTTTCTAAACTTTATAGTACTAAAACATATTAACAAAGGAGAAAACTTTATAAACTTTTTGCTCAACGGAACAATGCATCAAGATTGTCGTTATTGGAACCATCTTGAAAGAGCGCTACGAGGTCTTCTCCCATAACAGACTCATCATCGTTATTATTCTGAGTATTTTCTCCCCCGGCATTACCATTTCCCTCAGCATTATTGTTCTCATTGGCCTGTTCTCCCCCCAACACATTACCCATGTCATTTGCCACAACATTGTCGTTGTTTTCATTAGTCTGTTCTCCCCACAACACATTACCCATATCAAAATCATCGTTTGCCCAAATATTGTCGTTGTTCTCGTTAGCCTGTTCTCCCCACAACACATTACCCATATCAAAATCATCGTTTGCCCAAATATTGTTGTTGTTCTCGTTAGCCTGTTCTCCCCACAACACATTACCCATATCAAAATCATTGTTTGCCCAAATATTGTTGTTGTTCTCGTTAGCCTGTTCTCCCGGCCACAACACATTATCCATGTCAAAATCATCATTTGGCAAAACATTGTTGTAGTTCTCATTAGCCTGTTCTCCCGGCCACAACACATTACCCAGATCAAAAATATCATCATTTGCCAAAACATTGTCGTTGTTCTCAATAGTATTTTCAACCCCCACATTGTTGTTGTTCACTTCATCAACATTAGTTTGCACGAATTCATCTTCTGCCCGTAAAGATTCCTCCTTCCTTTCATTTCCAACCTCCTCTACTTCATCATCAGAAGAAGAAATTTCAATGTACTCAACATCGTCCTTCTTCTTGAAAAAAGGTGACAATAAATAGTTGCCTTGTGTACCCAAAGTAAAGAAATCAGAGCAAATATACTCACCTTTATCCGTCACCTCGGGTGGCGGAGATGGGCCTATAATCGGCAGTGCTTGCCATTCTCTTTTACATTTCTCATTCGGACACCGCAAAGAACAACCTTTGTAATCCTTCAAAAACTCATACATATGGTAACAGTAAGGACACCTAGTCCAAAATGTATTCCTGGTCGGGTTCGAAGAGGTTGCACCTGATTCATCATCTAAACGGGTCCTCTTTGTCGGGTTAGAAGAGCTTGCACCTGATCCATCATCTAAACGGATCTTCTCCATCTGGTTCAAAAAGTTCCCGCCTTTTTTCATGGCCACGATAGGAATCGTTTCACAAGTGCTCGCACCACCATCTCCCAAACTGCTCATCGGGGTCCTACTTGATAAGGTCCAACCCCCATCAGCCAAACGGATCACCCGGGTCGGGTTTGAAAAGTTCTCCAAACGGGTCTGGAAACGGAGTAGGGTTAGAAGAGCTCCCAGCCCCATCATCCAAACGGGTCTGGATCGTAGTCGGGTTAGGAGACCTCCCACGACCATCATCCAAACGGGTCATTCCGCTCGAGTTCAAAATGCTCTGAAGCAATCCATCATTCAAATGGGTCGGGTTCAACATGCTCTCAAGCAACCCGTCATTTGAATGGGTCGGGTTCAACATGCTCTCAAGCAACCCATCATTTGAACGGGTCGGGTTCAACATGCTCTGAAGCAACCAATCATTTGAACGGGTCGGGTTCAACATGCTCTCAAGCAACCCGTCATTTGAACGGGTCGGGTTCAACATGCTCTCAAGCAACCCGTCATTTGAACGGGTCGGATTCAACATGCTCTCAAGCAACCCGTCATTTGAACGGGTCGGGTTCAACATGCTCTCAAGCAACCCATCATTTGAACGGGTCGGGTTCAACATGCTCTGAAGCAACCCATCATTAGAATGGTCCATCTGCATCTGGTTCAAAAAGTTCCCTCCTATTTCCATAGTATTCAACCCATCTCCAAACCCGGACATCTCCGACAAGTCGAAAAAGCTCGCACTTTCCAACGTACCCTCACCACCCATCGGGTTCATACTCACAGACCTCCCATCATTTACTGCATTCCTCAACTCATCATCAAACCGAACCTTATCACTCGGATTCGCTAGAACTCCGTAAGCTCTCATTACAAGCATAAAAGCCTCATTAGCCAAACGAGAATAATCTCTCGTATTCGATCTCAACAACTCCATCAAACTCTTAAAATTGTTCAACATAACTGGTTGATCATCACTGTAGTTTGGAACGTTAAGGATAGCATAGTAATTCGGCTGTCCGTTAATGCTCTCAGGGAGCATTAATATATCAGTGATCGTGATTATTTCTAGTACCTCAGAGTGATTTGGATCGATTTCTCTGGCTCTAATGGCGTATTGACGACATTCTTGAAACTTTCGTAGAACAAGAAAGCTTTTAGATAAATTCAAATAATGTTGGAACTGCGGATTCATAATTATTGTTTGTTTGTTTTTTGTTGTAAAGAGTTTGTTTGTTGTTTTGTTGTAGTAAAGAATGAAATGAAAGTGATGAAAAGGTGGCATATATAAAGTCGTTTGTTTTGAAAAGGTGGGAAAAAGGACACAATTGGAAATTTTTGAATTTTTTTATCATGGATGATTTTGCATATGGGCAAAATTGGAAATTTCTTAATTCTTTTTGTTTCATGGATGATTTTGGATATGGGCAAAATTTAAAAATAAATAGTTTTTTTTTTATGAGTGATTTTGAATATGGATAAAATTGGAAATTTGTTGATTTTTGTAAAGGGTTTATTTTGTATTTCTATTGTTTTATTTTATTTGGTTCTATTAACCTAGCACGTTTCGAAAAATAATAATAATTAGAGGTGAAAAAGCGACAAAATTGGAAAAATATTAATTTTTTAGTTTTATGGATGATTTTGGATCGATATGGACAAAATTGGAATTTTTTTATCTTTATAAAGGGTTTATTTTGTATTTCCGTTGTTTCATTTTACTAGTTTATGTTAACCTAGCACACCTCATAAGATATTGATAATTAGAGGTGTATTTTATTAAACTAACATTATTAATTATGCTTTTACTCTAATTTTATTTCTATTACTACTTCATGTAATTATTTAGTACTAATAAAAATAACACTACTTCCTTTGTCGGATATAGAAGTGCTTGCAGAGCTACGTGAATTCAACAATGTTTTTGTAAAGGGCAAAAAGAAAAGGTCTCGAGATAATAAGGATCCTTGGAAGAAAAGATCAAATAACTAATCTCAGTATAAGCTATTCTACATTTTGAAATAATTCTTTTTGAAATATATGTACAAGATTAAATTGGAAATTGAATAAATTTTTCAAGGGTCTATTTTGGAATACTTATTTTTACATTTTGAGATTGTTAATATTGGATATTAAGTAATGGGAAATGAGAATGGATTATTTAGATAAGGGCATATTTATTTGGTGTATAAATAAAATTAAAATGGAAATTCAATAAATCATTTATTATTTATCAACTAATAAAAGATTAGTTTGACTATAAAAAAGAGATAAATTGGAATACTTATTTTTACATTTTGAGATGCTTCAAATTTGGACATTAAGTAATTGGGAATGAATTATTTAGATAAGGACATATTTATTTTGTGTATGAATGATTTATCAACTAATGAAGAATTAGTTTGATTACTGTAAAATGAAGATAAATTGGAGTACTTATTTTTACACTTTGGAATGTTCAAATTTGGACATTAAGTAATTGTAAATGGATTATTTAGTTAAGGAGATATATTTATTTTGTGTATATATAAAATTAAATTGGAAATTCAGTAAATCATTTTTCATTTATCACTTATCAATTAATAAAGGATTAGGTTGATTATTGTAAAAAAAAAAAAAAAAAAGATAAATTGAATTACTTATTTACATTTTGAGATGTTTCGAATTCGAACATGAAGTAGTAATTGGGAACGGATTATTCAAATAAGGACATTTATTTTGTGGATATATAAAATTTAATTGGAAATTCTATAAATCATTTTTTATTTATCATTTATCAACTAATAAAGGATTAGTTTGATTACTGTAAAAGGGAGATAAATTGAAGTACTTATTTTACATTTTGAGATGTTTCAAATTTGAACATTAGTAATTGGAAATGGATTATTTTAAATAAGGACATATATTTATTTTGTGTATATATAAAATTAAATTGGAAATTCAATAAATAATTTTTTCCTTTATTATTTATCAACTAATAAAGGATTAGTTTGACTATTTTAAAAGGAGATTGAAAGAATTTTGACTCAAATTTTATTAAGTATCCTCATCATATTAACGTAAGAAAAATTACAATCTATAATATTTTTTGTCTTGTAGTCAAACATCTAAATTTTAAATTAAAAATACTAAATTAATCTACTCTAATTTAGCTTGAACTCTAATCAAATTGATTTTCATAAAGTAAAATATGACAAGAAAAATTAAACGGGATGAGTTTTTTTAACATTTTGAGATGTTTCAAATATGAAAATACTTTTTTTCTTTTGAAATTTAAAAGTTTAGTATTATTGTCATTGGATTCGTTCCTTTTTATTGGTTCAGTGTGAATTTTGTAATTTCTTTAAGAAAGTATTAATTATGTATTTATTTTATTAAATTTTGCAAAACTGTTGTATTTTGAATATCTTAATTTGAGTATTAATATTTCAAAAAGTTTGAAAATAATGCATAAAGATAAGATGTTTTTTGAAAATTTAAAACTATTATGAAGAAGTAGTTCTTCAAAATAAATGTACAGTTCGAAATAATTGTACTATTTTTGTCATGAATTTCTAAACCGAGGTTTATTTTAAGATAAATTAACTTTTTTTCTATAGCGACACTTACTTTGAGACGGAGAGGATACACAATAAAGAAGAGAACATTATTTGCTAAATTCTGCTATATGGAAGTTTCACATAATTCATTTAAACATTACATGGTATATCAAACACATTATTGAAGTATCAATGCAATGGAAATGTTTTACAAAATTTAGTTTAAGATTATAAATGTAAAATCCAGCTAATTTTAAGTAAATAACTATGAGAGTAAACATGGTAGCTCACCAAAGTGTTAAAAGGCTAAGTTGCTCGTACTCTTTAAAAATATTGTCACGCTCGTAGCAGATTCTTCAAAATACACTATTAGATAGGTTGTTTTTGATATACACTCGATTTATCTCTACTATCTTTTTGCAAAATCTCAACAATAATTAATCAAAAACAGTTTATCTTCATCGTGATATTAAGTTAAAAGTGGAGCTATATATGCTCTTTTACTAATTCAAGTCCAATAATCACTTTAGTTTAGTTTGATGCATTGACTTAGTAATAATATTTAGACTTATTAGGTGTTTATATCATCAATATTTAATCTCATAAAAATAATAATTTACCTATTATTACAAATTAAAAGTCACTATATATAGTGTAAGAATTTTTTTTTATGTTGTCAGTATCATCACTTGAAAAATATTATTTTTAGTTGAGCTAGATTCTAAAACTAGTAGTAATTTCTAGTAATTAGCCAATTAGGTTTCACATTTTATATTCCTTGAAGTCCTAATTATTTAACGATAGCTCTATTATTAAGACTTTCTTTTTGATGAGTTTACGAGTTATTACTCATAAATGAAAGTATTTAATATGCTCATTTTTTCTCATATTTTTGGTTCTTGATTAGACTGCTATAATTTTTGTTGTATAATACTCGTTATTTCACATTGTTTTGTTGTTGTTATTGCTATCATATTGTATTCTGGTTTGCAAATTATTTGGTAGGCTTTATTTAAACTAAGGATCTATTGGAAATAGTTTTCCTATCTCTACGAAGTATGGGTAAGATCTATGCATACTATATCTTCACCATACTTCACTTGTGGAATTACACAAAGGTATTTTTAAAAAAATGGGTGACAATTGAATAACATGCTATTATTGACTCATAAATATTGAAAAATATAGTAACATCCACACTACACACATAAAATCAAAGAAACAATAGCATGCACGATATGGTGAAGTTGAACTAGTGATCTTTTTATCAATTTGAATTATAGCTCATCGACTGTTTAAATAATGCTTTGTAATTATGATAATCCAAGATACGGAGTAGATGTGTTAGGTTTTTAAGAGGTGTGAATGAAAAATGGATAGATATTTTTTTGAAAAAAACACCAAGAAAAAAGTTGTAATTTGAATAGGCACATATGTTCACTTTGAATTGCTATGACCTTTCCGATACATTATGACTTTTTCGAAAAGTTACACTTTTCTCGAAGGATTGCAACTTCGCAAAGAGTTGTATCTTTTCGAAAAGGTGTGCCTTTTTGAACCAGAAGTTGAACTAATGAAACCACATGCACGATACAGTGAAGTTGAACTAATGATCTGTTTATTCAACGTGTTAATATAACAATTTGAACCACATCTCATCGACCAATTAAATAATGCTTTGTAATTATGACAATCCAAGATAGAAATGTTGGGTGTATTTTTCCAAAAAGACACAAAGAGAAATAATGAAATTTGAATAGGCACTTGTTCACTTTAGATTATTGTGACCTTTTCAAAAGATTGTAACTTTTCTGAAGAATTGCATCTTTACGAAGAGTTGCATCTTTTCGAAGAGGTGCACCTTTCCGAATCATTGTTACTTTTCTGAAACAACAAATTGATGGCTATACATATATATACACTTTTTGAATGATTGTGACTTTTCCGAAAAGGTACACCTTTATGAAGAGTTGCATCGTTTCAAAGAGGTGCACTTTTTTGAACAATCGCATCTCTTCTGAAGCAACACCTTTGCTGGCTACATATACCTATTGAATCCTCAAATTTTCCATACAAATGTTCCAATCGTGTTGTGTGATTTACTACCGTTGATTGAGTTCGTTGTTCATGGCCCTATTCTTCTAGCAATGTCCTAGTCTTCGTTTCTCTAAGAAAAGAAAGGAAAATGTTCTGTTTATAGGCCAAACTAGATATTTTAACGTCCACGTAATTGTTAAAAAAAATGGAAATTTATGTTTGCCAAAGTTTAGTATGAACAAATTGAGCAGTTGCATTCATATCATCACATTTTGAGTCGAGGGTCTATCGGAAACCTCATTACTAAAAGTGTAAAGGTAATCGTACATTTTACCCTCCCCGGAAGTTCAACTTCTGGGATAACACTGGTTCCGTTGTTGTTGTTGTTATTCATATAATCACTTTCTGTATTCCCAAATTGAGTATGAACAAATCTACATTATGTATCCAATCCAAGTTGATAAAAAGGGCAAAAGAACAAAAGGAACACAACATTTTACAAGAGCCTCTAAAAGTTAGAAGGTATGTTCGACAGATTTAAACTGCCACATACATTATATTCAAGCGAAAATCGCAAGAAAATAGATTTGAACTAATAACTAAAAATCTACAGCTCAATGTTCTCGCTTTCCCTGCTCAACCATTTTGGCCGCTGAACAGAAAAAATTAATCGTTTACTGTCAAAAATGTTTTGGTTGAAGTGTGGAAGACTACAGTGAAAGCGAGCTTTTGGCGTAGCATGCTTTATTCTGATCCACAACTTCCTCGGAATGTATAAATCACCTTAAAGGCTAAAGCAACTAGCATACCTCGCGATGGAGAAATACTTGGATCGGGTTAGCTGACTATGTCTGTATGACTCTGCAACTTCTCTTGGTATACCAAGCCCAGACAGATATAGAACATAGTCGCAGACACAATAGATACACAAAGGCAGACACAAACGGTTGTAGCACAAACGTATAAGAACCTGAACAAAGAATGACACACACTTAATAAAGCAAAACATATACACATGTATCCTGATTCAACTTTTTGGTGACACTTACTTGGGAGAAAATACGCTCCAAACGAATAAATGATTTCTCATTAGCAGCAACACAATTGTGTAAGCTATCAAAAGAATGGAATTCAAACACAACGGAACCAGACAAGGAAAACCAAGTGTCCTCTTG
The DNA here is from genome assembly GCA_030864215.1 of Capsicum pubescens. Classification (NCBI taxonomy): domain Eukaryota; kingdom Viridiplantae; phylum Streptophyta; class Magnoliopsida; order Solanales; family Solanaceae; genus Capsicum; species Capsicum pubescens. The sequence goes on from CM061549.1 coordinate 296,560,313, forward strand.
AGCAACGAGTCAATGTTGCCGTCCTGGGAAATTATGAAACCACTTGTGTCCTTCACAGAATTGTACATCACCATGCTAAGGAGGTATAACATTGGTGAAGCATATGTAATGATGAACATTAAGACGCCAGAAAGTACAGTTGAGTGGTTCAAGACACCCTGGCAATCAAATCAACGGGGAACATCAGATTCTATATGGATATTTCCAGTATGAAGCATACAGAAACTTTAGCATGAAACACACTACTAGAGATTTTTGTGCAAGAGACTTACAACAAAAGCCCCAGCAACATCGATTGTAGCTAGGGTGTTGGTGTTGCCGAGACCAAAATGGCCTGCCATTCCCATATAATAAAGTGCAGCTACCTGACACGGGAAAAGGAGAAAAATAAGACTTGTGAAACTATGGAGTTGATGTTACCATCATCTGAGGAAAGGATATTTTTCCTGCATTAGTACAAAAACAAACTGAGAATGAACGAGCACCCAAGGGTGTGGCCTAGTGGACTCGTGGGAGGTGGCAGGTATCTAGTGGATTTAGTCGAGGTGCACAAAAGCTGGTCCGGAAACCATGGATTTCAAAAAACAAATTGAGGATGAATGAAGATATTAGTTGAATTTCGTAGTATGGAGACTACAATAGAATCAAAAGAACTTGGATGAATACTTCAAAGATCCGACTGACCTCAATGAACTGCCTGAGATGCTGGTTGGAACCAGAAAAATACCAAACGCTAGCTAGTACTTGCAGGAAGAGAAATAGTACAGGCATTGAGTTCACGGGCTGCTGCAACAATAGCTGTAAAAGCGACCAATAATATACGTAACTCAAGCCAATCACATATGCAGAATCCTTAAAACATAAACCCCAAGCCTTTCTTTGGACATCATCCATAGAACGCGTACGATTTGGGAAAGGTATATACCGTGGCACAGCAACAAGAATAGCCGTTGAACAGAAACCTAGAACTGCATAAATTATTTGCGCCATTAAAGTAGCATCATAACTACCTGTACTGAACGCAACATCTTGATATTTAGTGATATAATGTAAAACCAACCACCCTGGGAACAAGTGCATCAAGGAAATCACGGTCATAAAGTTCTTTTTTGACCGTCGGGACCACATAAGAGAAACTAAGCTAATGTTGATTAGGATGATCACTGAAACCAACTGGAACAACTTTATGTAAGTGCTTCCCATTTGCTCTAACCATTTTGAAATGTCGGGAAGATTAGTCCAATTAACACCACCTTGATGCCATCCTCTCAAAATTCTCCCAGAAATGAGAATCACAAGAATTGAGCAAATCTGGATATAGTTATTCGTCTTTGAACCCACAGTAGCACTTGTATTTTTCTCTGTCCTCGTTACAATATGCTGCATTAGTTTTCGGAAAGATAGCAAATAAAGCGAGGATGTCATGAAATGCCATATGTACTGCTCTTCCTCCACCAGAGAACTGGATCCCATGCTTATGACGACAACAACGATTACCACAAGAATAAAAATATCATCCAAATGCCACCTGCTCAGGTCATTATTGACACTTGAAAACTGCTTATTCTGCTCAGAGAAAACTTTCTATCCTAGAAGAAACAGAAGGCTCAGCAGTATCAAGCATGAAACGAGCATAGCTGCTACTCCAACTATAAGTCGGCCAATAGGTTTCTGAAAAATGTTGAATAAAAATTATAGGAATATTGCAAATGGAACGTTCTTCTCTATTTCTTTCTAGAAATGCAAAATAAACTTTTATAAGATTGAACTCACGTCAGTTGCTCTATGAGATATCCACTCACTTGCAGTTCTTAAGAAATTATGATATGCCATAAGAGTACTATGACAATTGTCCTCACAATCAGATCTACACAAAATATGAGGAGAAAGCAACACAAGAATTAGCATTTCTCCAAATAAAAGTTCTGAGGAAAAATTTGTCAAATTGGTGATTACAAACCGTCAACCACCTTTTCTCTTCCCTAGATTTCCAAGATCTGTGAAGCTCTGCAGCCCTCATATACAAACAACAAAAGTTCTCTTCCAGACTACTGTAACCTCTTGTCCTTTCGGATTTATCATCCCAGAAGTCGTCGCATAAGAAGTCTTCACATACTAAACCAGGTAATTGCGCTTGAAGTAGCCTAAGCAATTGCCAGGAATTCAACTCCAATAACCTGAGTTGTTGGTCAACTGAAATACTTGAAGAAATGAACCACCATTACTGTATCACTGCTACCCCCCTATCCACTGCGATATCTGTGCTAACCTGCAAGAATCTCTCCATTTTTTTCATCTTCCAAGACAGTGAATCAATGGGTGGCAGCGAGCCAGTTCCAAATTCGTGCAAAACTGAAAACTCATTAAAATCTGCAATTGAAAGTTTGCAAGAGATCGAGGATTGGGGTGGGGGGGAGATTTCAAAATTCTAAATTTCTTCTCCTTTTACCGTTCTTTATTTTGAGGTTTCAAATCCGGACTTTGAGGTCCGGATTTGCGCCTATAAAAGAGGTTTTTTTTTCGGATGCTCAGGGGAGACAGAGGGGGAACACTCGAAAATTGAGGAATATTCACACAAATTCACAAACAAAGTCACAAAATTAGAAGTCTTGTTTCTTCTTTTCGGTCTAGGTTTGGGCTCTCGGAGTTTGAGTTGGATAGCTGGAAAATCTTGGCGTCGAAGCCCCAGCTTGCTGCCCCATAAAAGGTACGAATTTTCCCTTTCACCTCACCTTCATCTTTATTTCTTTCAGTTGTTTTGATTCCACGAACATGTCATTTTGGGTTAATGCTGATCAAAATTCAAGCTGTTGACGTTGATTCTAGAAAAATGGATTTGTATCTGAATTTTGAATTTTGATCATGTCTGTTGGTTGTGGCGTCTCTTAAATTTTGGTGATGGCTATGGATTTAGATTGGAATTTGTCTGTGTTTTCGAATATATGAGTTATATTTTGGCTTCAAGTTTGACTGTGTTGTGGTCATCCATCCCTCGTGAAATCGAGTCCGAATCATAATTTTTGTATAAAATTTCGTGGCTACCTGTTCACGTGAATCAGTTTTGGGGTCACCTATGGCATGTTATCAAATAAAACGGACCATTGTTTGGATTAAATCTCGGTTTCCTCCTTTCTTTGAACTCACAGACATCTATCATTTTTGGATACTTGCTTTGGCACACTTTGTCGGTGTTAAACTTTGCTTTAAGTCTGAACATTATCAATTTTGGGTTGGTTCATGCTTAACAGATCATTTGCTTGTTTTGTTTTTCAATCATAAGTAATAGCCAGGTTGGTTATGACGTAAATTTACAGCTTTAAAAAATTGGCTAAATCATGTCACTTGAGGTTTTCTTCCCCGTCTCATACGTGTGTACTCCTTACTGCCTCTTCTCCTCTATTTTCATCTAAGTCTTGATAAGAATTTGTATATGATTTTGGTTTCGATCACCACCCCTTAAGGTTTGGTTATATGCATGTATGTTTTATTGATAAGGGTCAATGTAGTTTTTCTCGACTTAAACGAAAGTGTTAGAAGTGTTGGTAGATCACCTATTTATTTTTCCTTTACACACATACACGTGACTTAGAAGTTAGTTGTTGAATTATAAATGTTCTGTAACAAGAAAAAGGCTTTCTTTGTTGTTTTCAGGTAATATCAGAACTTTTGTTGTTTTATTTTCCTACAGTTTGATTAATGGGTCATGGTTATGCATTTAGGTGTAATAGTTTAAATTTAGTATGAGTGTTTATGTGGCATGTATACCCTTAGGTTTATATTCCTATATATGAGCTTATATTCCTATATATGACTAGTACGATTTCTAATCCTTATATCTTTTTTTACATGTGAATTCGGGAGTGGAGTTTCAACGGAAACTCGGTTTTGACCCAAAGATTGGGTCGATGGCTATAGGATCACAGAGTTCGGGGTCTAAATCTCTAGAAGTTGGTTCCTTCAATAGAAAAGCTATAGTGTTGAGTTTCCTACCTTCCTCGTTACTTTATTATTCTCATTTGTTTCACTAACTTTTGTTACTTGAATATGTATCTTTATGTGGCCTTGATTGAAATCGATTAACTTTACTGGTTTAGTTTCGTTCAACCCTTTTTTTTTATTTTATTCGGCTAATTTCTTATTCATTCGACATCCGTAGATATAATAACGAGACCTGGTGTAACCACTTATTTTATATTTTTGTACCTACGCATCTACCTTTATAATAAACGGCAAATTTTGCTTTCATAATCACAAAAATGGAATACATCTCTGATTGAACAAAACAACTGGTTATTATTTTGTTTTGCAAATATCGATTAACAGTTTTGTCACCTTATCCAAGGTTTCGTTTTCCAAATGAATCATCATAAGTATTAAAAAGGTTTCATTTATTCTATCCACTCATGTTTGCAAGTAATTAATCTATCAAAATCAATTTTTTCATTCAACTCTGTTTAATTTAAACACCTACTACAGTTCATATCTGCTTCTCAACTCTATTTCAATTTTTCAGATTTTAAAGGCTTTCTAAACACAAGATACATACATACATACATACATACATACATACATACATACATATACATACATACATACATACATATATATACATACATACATACATACATATATATATATATATATATATATGTTATACATTACCGCATACAAGGTATATTTTACTACTATCATTATCATTGCTATTACTATGATACTATCACTTACATTATTATTATCATTGTTATTATTAGATTATTTTGACTTTATTATACCTATGTATGTTACTATGACATTTATCTTTAACTTAGTTCAACTTAAATCTATTTGAATTGCACAAGCGAAAAGAATTTTATACCTTTTCGTACATTTCTGAATCCTCATTCATTTATATTTACTTAAAATAAATTCTTTCACACTTCAAAAGTATACTTTATTTACCCTGTAATGAATTTTATTCACATATTTAACTTTGCAAAGTCATAAGATCTTATACTCGCTATTCTACTTATTATAACAACAAAAGTTACTACTCTCTCTCATAATTTTTCAAAATATTCGTTTATTTATAACTATATTATTTCCTTGTATGTGGTAGTGTTACATCTTTATGTGCCTTGACTACTTTTTTTAAAAAAAAAAATTATTTATTTATTTATTTTTTAAAAAATGATGACGGTTTTCTTATCAATTTTAACAAATAACTAAGGCAAAATATTCTCCAAATATTTCTAAAGCTAAGTTTAAGGACTATTTCGGATAGGCTCTGAGGGGTGCTTAATACCTTCCCCTCGAGTAACCAAAACCCTTACTTAGAATCTCACTGGTTTTCACAGACTAAAATAGAGTTTCTACTACAAAAAAATGATTTTCCTGATTTTTCCCAAAGTTAGGTGGCGACTCAAAAATAAAACAAATAATTTTTTTTCAAAAACCAGTAAGCGTCGCTACGACCACCATACATTGCGGACTGTTTCGGCCAGTCCAAAATGGGGCACGACACCCAGTTCACCTCTCACTTCTGGAAAGCGTTCCAAAAGGGTCTTGGTACCCAAGTTCATCTCAGTACAACCTTTCATCCTCAGATAAATAGTCAAGCAAAAAGGACCATTCAGACTCTAGAAGATATGCTAAGGGCGTGTGCAATTGATTTCAAGAGTAGTTGGGATGACCACTTGTCTTTGATTGAGTTTGTATACAATAATATCTATCATTCCAGTATTAAGATGGCTCCATTCGAAGCTCTTTACGGTAGGAGGTGCAGATCTCCAATCGATTGGTTCGAAGTTAGTGAGGCCTCAGTCCTAGGGCCTGACTTAGTATCGATGCCTTAGAGAAAGTCCAGTTGATCAGAGAAAGACTCCGGGATGCTCAGAGCCGACAGAATTCTTATGCAGATTTGCGTAGGAAGGATCTCTAGTTCGAGATTAGTGACTATGTATACCTCAAGATCTCTCCCATGAAAGGAGTGAAGAGATTCGGCAAGAAGGGAAAGCTCAGTCTCCGATATGTCGGTCCCTTCAAGATTCTCACTCGTTTCGGCAAGGTAGCTTATGAGCTCGATTTGCCTTCAGATCTAGCCTCAGTTCATCCAGTCTTCCATGTTTCTTTGCTTAAGAAGTGCATAGGTGACCCATCATTCGTAGTCCCTATTCAGATTATTGATGTTCAGAACAGCCTCTCCTATGAGGAAATTCAAATCAAGTAGACTGAGGAACAAAAAAGTTCCTCTAGTCAAGGTTCTTTGGCGAAATTAGTTTGTTGAGGGAGCTACTTGGGAAGCAGAGGCAGACATGCAATCCAAGTATCCCCACCTCTTCTCTGCCAGTCCAGATCAAGCTCAAGGTAATAGTTCTCCTTAAGCTTATGCAGCTTCACGTTCAGTATTCAGTACAAACTTGGTATTCAGTTTCATGCTCATGTTCCCATTATAAACTTGGTACCAACTACCTTTGCATATTCAGTCATGCATATATGTATCAGTTCAGTTATATAATCATGCATCAGATATGCATTCTCATTGCGAGAACTTTAGTTATCAGAAACCTCCATCATGCATTCATAAAGAAGTTACACATGCATCAGATATGCATGTCCAGTATGATATATTTAGTTTATTAGTCATGTCAGTCATGAGATCATGTTTCAGTCATTCATGTTCAGTTCATGTTTAGCTTATTGTCTCCCCTCTCAGTCAGTCTTATTCGAAGACGAATGGTCCCAAGGGGGAGATATTGTAAGACCCCGCAAAACTTTGCGTTTAAATACACCTCGTTTAGCTTCTTGAAGCTCAATAGAGGGCCCAACACTTAGAAAATTTCAGCTTAGTGTTCAACACTTAGTCTCATTTTAGACCTCCAAATTTCGGGGATTTATTTGACACCCTTCCCGACCTCCGATTTTTTATTTTCAAATTGTGTTGCGATGGGAAAAGGTCGTAGTACATCTCGGGTGAGTTTTGAAATTTTTAAGATAGCGTAAGGGCATGTTTGGGTGCCTAAACCACTAGCAAAAGGCGATAGGCCCACATCACCCAGGCTAGAGCACCGCTCTAGGTAGGGCGCCGCCCTTGGTTGAGAACCGCTATTGCAAGGCGTCGCCCAGGGTAGTCCCCCGGGCTAGGCAAGGCGCCGCCCTGTGGATTGCCCTAGGCCAAAAATCTGCATTCCACCTCCGTGTTTTAAAGGGCATTTTGGTCCTTTTCCACCCATATATAAGCTTCCAAACACGGGATTCATCCCCAATTGAAGAAAAATATACTCCTTTTCATCAATTTCTCTCAAAAACAAGAATAAGGGTTTCAATTTGAAGACCCAAGTCCAAGAGATTACACCGTAGATCGTTAAGGAACTTTCATTAAGGTATGCATTGTGTTGATTCATGGACTCCTTTCATCTATGAAGATCAAGAACCCTATTTTAAACTATATATCATGATATTCATGTTGTGAATTGATTGTTGATCATGCTTATGTGTTGAATGATTCCAAGATGGAATCTTTATGTGTTTCTATGAAACTAGGATGCCATGTTAGTAGAGATATATGAATTTTGGGTGGTTTGAATTGTCAAATTGATGAATACACCTATGCCATAAAGTGTGCATGCAAGGTGTTTGATAAAATGCCTAGGAGACTAGAATTCATGTTTTTATGACACAATAGTACCTAAATAACAAGTCTATGCTATCCCTTATGATCCCACATGAATTCCGTGCTATTGTTACCTGTTGTTTTTGTGATATGGAATGTTCATGACATTGGAGTTATGCAAGTAGTTACATGTTATATGCATCCCCTTTCATGTATAAGATGTTGAGAACAATGTATAGTATGAAATCCCCTACTTATGGCATCATGAATTGTGAACTTTGTTCCTATGATCAAGAAGTGTCATGTGGTGTCAGTTTTCTTCCATCGAGTCCTGGGGATACTCGTACCTGAAAAATATAGTTGTGTGCCTAGAGCCCGTGTCATGTTTTCACGATATCTTCAGTCAAGCCAGGTTCAACAGAACTCAGTCAGTCAAGTGACTCAGGAAATCTCATGATCTCGATCAGTTATAAGACATCAGTAGTATTTCATCAGTTAACGGAAATTCAGTAAACTCAGTCCATGTGCGGTTTAGAAATTGTGTTTAGAGTCTTTTCAGATGGGATTAAAAATTAGCACTGAGCGAAACCAAGGATGGGAACTCACCTGCCAGTTTAGGGTGTGATTCTTAGAAGCAATCCTTGTGTTCCAGAACTACGTAGCCAGCGTAGGTTGAGACATCTAACCTATCAGTTTAGGGTCGATGAGGTGTCTTAACCTGTCAGTTTAGGGTTCCCACCGTTCTCATTTTGAGTACCTTCCAGTATAGGGTATTCACAGCTTATCCTTACCAGTGACGCGGTATTGACACCCTTTTAATTGGGGTTACAGATTGGACCCCAACTTAGCTATAATAGCGTATTTGGGGCATGTCGGTTAGATGACTACTTCCCACAGTTTTAGTATCAGTATCGGTAAAAGAACTCAGATAGTTCTTCAGAATATCAGGACTGTCAGATATAGTCAACTCAGTTACAATACAAAACTCAGATAGTTCCATCAGGTTTATGACTGTCAGACACAGTCACCCATGTTATCAGTTATATCAGTCACGTTAGTTATCAGTAAACACATGTTATCAGAACTCATACTCAGCTAGCATGTTATCACGACTTCAGTTACAGTTACTATGTATTCATGCATGTATTCTCATGTTCATATTAGATAGTAAGTTAGTAATAATCATGCATATGAACTCCATGAATTTAGACCACCTCACATGCAAGCTCAGTACATTCAATCGTACTGACGCATTTGCGCTATTGTGTTTTCTTTTTATTTTATACCATAGGTTCAAAGACGTGAGTTCCAGATCAGCAGTAGCATTTCAGTATTCAGCAGTGAGTCTTCATTCTTCAAGGACACAATTAGTACTTATTATTTCAGTTCAGTTCTGCTAGACGGAGTTAGTTGGGGACATGTCCCATCAACTCTTTCTTCAGATTATTCAGTTATAGAAGCTTTCTAGACTATCATGTTTTAGACTTTAGTATTTTTAGTTTTGTTTTGGGTATCATATTACCCCACACAGATGTGTTATTATTCAGATTATGTTCAGTATTGAACCTTATAGCCTTTCAGTACATGTTTTTGCATTTTTATGTTATATTATGCAGTGTACAGGTACAGATATCATTCATGGGTTAGCTTGTGGTCCTTCGGGCTCATGAGTACCGTGTAGCATTCTGGGCACCAGGCTCGGGGCGTTACACCTATCTAGAAAAGGAGTTGAGAAGACATTGTCAATACCCAACCCATTCTCATGATGTAGACAATATTTAGTAAACAAGGATAAGACTTAAGGTGAAAAGTCTTTTAATGATTATCTAAATTTGGCAGATTTGACCAAATAGTTTAATCTATAGGATTGAATGCTTAGAAATCACCTATGTGAGGGCGAAGTGGAAGCCGTTTCAAAGAGAATGTTAGTAAAGGCCTATTCTCTAAGCGCTCATGAAACCAGGACATGTTCATGGCTGAAAAGAATAAAACCGTGAGACCATAAACAGTAAAAGGTTGGTTGAGTGACATACGTTGTCTAGGTGTACATTTAAAGCTTGACGGTTCAAAGATATCAAATCTATCGATTGACCGAGTGCATCCGATGCATGTTCACTATGAAAAGTTCAAAGGGAAACCTACTTATCCAGATGCAATTAGCCTTTGCTAAATGATCACATACTTGTCCATAAATTTCTACAAAAGATAGTCATTCTCCATTCATGTGGGGTATTTTTTAGTTCAATGTGTGTGTGTGTGAATGGAAAATGGAGAAAAAAATGGTGTTGGGAAAGAGAGATACCAATTTAGAAAGTGTAATCTAAAAATGGAAAGTTCACTAATTCTCACACATTGGTGGGAGAATGGAACTCTGGACTGTTTTTAATGAGAAACACTAACTCCGTATGAATAGTAAGGCAAGAACAAGGTGGTGCCTCGCGCTGTCTTCGTCGTCGCTTGCTCGGCTCGTCTTCAGATTTGAATTTGAATTTGGATTTATCAAATGATCGATTGATGAGATCTAATTTTTTAGACAAATTTTATTTGAAACTTGTTTACAAGTGAAATATTTTTGATCCAAAATCTGATATAATTATTTTTTCTCCAAGTGTGTACGCAATTTTGACGCCATGCAAACGTACACACAACGCATCACGAAGGGATGCGACCCTTCAAGGAAAAAGGTACACTATTTCATGCTGCATGGTGACCTGCAGGCGCAGACGCAGATACGCGACCTGTGGGCGCAAATATAGCGCAAAAGCTACTGGAATTTCCCAAACGTCACCTGCGGCCGCAGATCAGGCGCAGGTACAGCACAAACTGGGCGCAGAGACATGACTGCTACTTAAAAGGTGCCTTTCTGTTGAACCAATGCATCCTTTCTAAAAGGACACATTAAAGGCTATAAATACCTGATATATTCCTCAGGTATTGGCATGATTTTTTACAACAAAAACACTCTTCTTCTATACAAAAACTCTGTGTGATCATTAAGTTGTTGAGTGAGTTCGTTAAATCCAACAATTTGAGGTACCGCTATTGTTTGAATTGAAGACCATTTTATCCTGGGAGAAAAATTCCATAACCTCGGGTACAGTGAGGAGAATTATTCCTTAAGGACACTCCTTGAAGTCGGGGGACTTGGCCATAAAAATTCTGTTTCATCTCATTTCTGAAAGTTAACATACTTCTTGGATAGATTATTCATAATCTTGTGTTGAAGGTGTTAAAGAACTTCATAAGTATTCTTGTCTTAGACTTGAACTTGTGTTGAATTTATTGTTGCATGTATATACAAATTCTTGTACTCGAAAACATTGTAAATAACAAGTATAACTTCAAAAGAAGATAACATCAAATTCTACATATTTTTTTGCTTCTATATATAACAAGATATTGTTATAGATAACACATAGTGTAACGTAACATGAAATCAATTCCAAGAAAAAAAAGGAAAAACTTGGCCATTATAGAAAATATTGCTATACAGGATAACTTTTATAAGGAGATCTGATTGTACAATCACTACAAAGAAGTTCTGAGAATCACGAAGGAAGATTCAAGCTCATATCGAGTTGGGACGACAATTGAACTCTGTGAGATTGAATCTCCAATTGTTCCTCATTAGCTCATTGGTAAAGAGGTCGAGTATAAATCGACTGGTAGTAGATTCGAATCCCAATTAGAGAGATTTTATTAACTTTGAATAAAGATGCTTATGAGTAGCACATTCTAATAGTCCAGTTTGATTAACTTTGAATAAACAACTCCAAAATTCCATGCTTTTGCAGCCACACTCCATCCAAATATTTGAATCTTTAATTTCAATATAAATTCCCCATAAATAATCATCAATTAATAAATCAATCTAGCTTAACAACAATTTTCAATTTTTTTTTACTCAATAAATCTAACTTTCATTGAAGGAGATTCATCACTTATCATATCTTCATTTAAATAAATATTTGGCGAAGGGGTTCACCACCCACTATTACATGATCACTATTCATAAATAGGAGTATATGTTTATTGTAATTTTTTTAAATGACCATACTTGTTCTTAGAGAACTTTTTGGATTTATTGGATTTTGGTGTGGAATGTTTGAAGATATTTCTTAATTTGTACCTCAAAAGTGTGATTGTTAAGCTTGGATTTTTTTGGATCCTTCAGAGGTTGTATCATGCAGCCAAGCAAAAAGAACAAGAATTTAAAGCAAGTTTTACTTAAAGAACAGTAGAACAACAACAACAACAACATATATACCCATTGTAATCCATAAGCAGAGTCTAGAGAAGATAGTGTGTACGCAGCCTTGCCCCTATCTCGAAAGGGTAGAGAGAATGTTTTGAATAGACCCTCGGCTCAAGTAAATCCACGTAGCAAAGTAGACAGACTATCTGCTTCAACCCATCTCAAAGCAATTAGAATATCCAAGTGATAAAAGTTAGGAAAAAATGACAAAAAGGTCAACAAATGGTAAACCAACTGCCCAAATACAAGGAGTCGAGAACCAGAAGCTGAGTCTTCGCAAAGCTTGTGACATTGAAGCTTGTTACAAATCCATAGGCTCATTAAAACATAATTTTTTTGGGTAATCGTAGTGTCTGAGTCAGCTTACACATACCTCGACTAACTTCACAAAGCAAGTGCACCGCCCACCAACACATAACGCTATCCATCAAGACATGGGCAGATGAAGAGAAATAGCCTAATGTTTTTACATCTCGAGTAATTCAAACAAAAACATTAACATCTAATACAGAAGGCTGATAATTTTTTACTATTGAAATTGAGAAATAAGTAGAGAACCAAAAAAGGTAAATGATAAGTCACATCATAGAAGATAAAAAAAACTTAAAATGAGAAACAAAAAAACTGCTCGTGTTTAGTCATCAGTACATGTATATTCTCTACCATTTGCATCTTGATCAATAAAGAGGCTAAAACATATATTCAAGAACCAAATTTCAATAACAGTAAAAACAACCATGTAACATTTGGCCTAAACATATACAAGCTTCAACAGCCAAAACTAATCAATCTATTGTCACACCCCTTTTTACGGGTACTCCAAAAAATGGATACATTTTTAAAATTCGAAAGGATTTTATTATTTAAGTGACAAGAAATGAAAATTTGTTTCGGAAAAGGATTATTTGCATTTTTTATTCAGAGTCGCCACTTGGCATAATCCGGTGTGCCAAGTCACCTTTGGAAAATCCTTTTCGAAACCATTTGACTCTTAAACTGGTTTGCGAACAGAGATTCCGGCTAAGGAATTCTGTTGACCGAGGGGAAGGTGTTAGGCACCCCCCGATCCCGTGGTTCGACCACGGTCGCTTGGTGGAGTGCATCGACTATTTTGGCCTTATGAAATGTATAAACCACACAAAAGAACACCAAATAATCAAACAATAAACAAAACAAAACAGTCCAAAAACGTAAAAGTCCAGTCCAATTATACATTCCGAAAAATAGAAAAAATACGAAAAATGTAAATCCTAATCCAAACTAAATCTAGACTGCGCTCTACCGCTTCGCCCGACGCCTCGGGCCTTCACCACGAACATCTTCTAAGTACAAGGTACTTCGGGGCATTCCCCGGTAAATAAATATATACAGATACTTCGGGGCATTCCCCGGCCAAATTAATACAGTAGATGCCATTGTATAAATCAAAACCATTCCACAAATATTTCACCATTTAACAATCACAAATCCTACATCTTGCCTACCCAACCTACCTTTGCCTAAACCAGTCTGCGTATCACGATACTACCAAGTTCAATTAGCGCTTGTTTCAAGTTGAACACACAACGAAATCAACTAATCCAAATCACCAATTATATCAAATTTTAATTCTTGCCCCCAAGTCCATTTCAACCAAAATAATTATAACATGCTTTGATTATTAAATCACGTCTCAAAATCCGCAACCAACATCAAACAACACATAACACATATTCGAACATACCAAACACGCAAATTATTCAGAATTACGTAAAATTGAGAGGAGCAAGGATAGAATTGAACCTTCCGAATATCGATTTTCGTTGATAATAATATTTAAGAAAACCCGAATCCGAAGGCCATCAATGCTGCTTTCAAGTATTATTCCGATTAAATCCGGTAGAGCCCGTGCCGATGAACCTCGAATCAGCAATCTCCAACCCGAACGTCGACTAACCGGATTTCGAGCCAACAAACGAATGACAAGACAAGACGGAAACCCCAACCCGAACGTCGACCAAACGGATTTTTCCAACCAACAACGACGATAAACAAGACGGAACCCCAAACAGATTGAAGAGGAACTATTAAACCAATCGAGACAGAAATAATGAAGAATCGAGAAAAACCATGTCGAAATCCCACCGGAGTCAACTAGAATCTCAACGAAATCAAACAAAATATGTACTTCAACTGGTTTCAGTTGTTGGTTCGGATTTTCAGGGGCAAGAGGAGCGATTTTCGTGGTTGATAGTGGCTAATCCGTCGTGTGGTAACGGATTCCGGCGAGATCATCGCCGGAAAGATTCGATGCTGGACGGATTCAGCTAAAAACCATGGGTAAACAGAGAAAATATGGGGATCTCGGACTGGAACCGTCGAACAACAGAACTGAGCATCAACGACACTGATTCCGGTGAAATTTCGCCGGAGATTCTCGAAGAATGACCGGATTTTCACCGGGATACTATTCCGTTCAACCCGTAGACTGTTTTCAGTCCATTTTCATCCGTTTTTCTCACTATTTCTGCCTTCTCAATCTCCTTCTCTCCAATTTCTGTATCACTCTCTCACAGATCAACTCTATTTCTCTCACGTTCGTGTGTGCGTATGGTGTTATGTGTATCAAGTGTGTGTGTGCATTTTTTGTTGTGTGGTGTTGCTGTTGTGTGAGTGATTGAGGAGTGTCATTGTGAGATTATTGTGTGTGTTGTGTATTTGTATGTAGAGTGTGTGAGTGTGCGTATGGAGAAAAGAAAAAAAAATTGTGAGCCGAGTGTGGTTGATGAGAATTTTTAGTGAATTGTGAATTCTTGTTGGTTTTTTTTATTGTTCTGTGAAGAAGGTGTATATATTGGTATTGTGAGTGAATGTGGGTGGGGTCACGTGGGTGGGTATTGGGGTAGGGTAGGTTGGGTAGGGGGTAGTGGTGAGGTGGTTTTTTTTATTGGGTGGGTTGTTAGAATATTAGGAAAAAACAAAATTAGTTAGGGAGTTGTTATTTTTTTGTCATTTTGTGGAGGGATTATCACACGGGTGAGGGTACACGGTAGGATAGGGTAAACAATAGGTAAAAACGATATTGGGGAGGGACGAAATTAGGTGTCTACATCATGCCCCCTTTGAATGTAAACACAAAGTGTTTTCAGACAAAGAAGTAGACAGCGAGATAGAATTTTGTCCCGACCATTATTCAAAGAAAGAAACAGGAGAAAGAAGGACTACAGGGTCTTGAATAAGGACAGCCTACCCACCCAAGTTATGAAGGGATCAAGTGATGGATATTTCAAAGGATTGGAAGAGAAGTGGGCTATACCGAGTTGGAGAGTCGAGTGAGGCTCCGTCGAGGTTCCGGACCGCGGATCTGTTATTACATCAAAATGAAAATTACAAGTTAAAACATAAATGAAATTACAAAAATCCTATCTATACAGCTTCTATTGGTTCTTGACTCGACTTTCATCACCCTATTCTTCAGGCGGGCTCCTGACTTGCAATTTCTTTCGACTTGTTGTGTGGCTTTCAATTACTTCGCTTTGTTGCATGACTTTTCATTTCTTCAACCTATTCTCCAGGCGGGCTACGGACTTGCTATTTCATCACCCTGTTCTTCAGGTGGGCTCCTGACTTGCTATTTCATCACCCTGTTGTTCAGGCGGGCTCCTGAAACTCAAAATTAAAACTAGAACGAAAATTATCCCAAACAAGAATTATAAATAGTTAGTATTTCATTTTTGAAAGCGTTATCCCATTTTCCAGGAGGGTCCTGAACAGAAGGTGAAATCCCATTTTTCAGGAGGGTCCTGAATTGAAAGTAAATTCCCATTTTCCAGGAGGGTCCTGAACATAAAGTAAATTCTCATTTTTCAGGAGGGTCCTGAGTTGAAAGTAAATTCCCATTTTTCAGGAGGGTCCTGAACATAAAGTAAATTCCCATTTTTCAGGAGGGTCCTGAATTGAAAGTAAATTCCCATTTTTCAGGAGGGTCCTGAATTGAAAGTAAATTCTCATTTTCCAGGAGGGTCCTGAACATAAAGTAAATTCCCATTTTCCAGGAGGGTCCTGAACATAAAGTAAATTCCCATTTTTCAGGAGGGTCCTGAACATAAAGTAAATTCCCATTTTTCAGGAGGGTCCTGAATTGAAAGTAAATTCCCATTTTTCAGGAGGGTCCTGAACTGAAAGTAAAATCTCATTTTTCAGGAGGGTCCTGAACAGAAAGTAAAATCCCATTTTTCAGGAGGGTCCTGAACATAAAATAAAATTCCATTTTTCAGGAGGGTCCTGAACATAAAGTAAATTTCCATTTTTCAGGAGGGTCCTGAACATAAAGTAAAATCCCATTTTTCAGGAGGGTCCTGAACATAAAGTAAATTCCCATTTTCCAGGAGGGTCCTGAACTGAAAGTAAATTCTCATTTTTCAGGAGGGTCCTGAACATAAAGTAAAATCCCATTTTTCAGGAGGGTCCTGAACATGAAGTAAAATCCCATGTTTCAGGAGGGTCCTGAACATAAAGTAAATTCCCATTTTTCAGGAGGGTCCTGAACATGAAGTAAAATCCCATGTTTCAGGAGGGTCCTGAACATAAAGTAAATTCCCATTTTTCAGGAGGGTCCTGAATTGAAAGTAAATTCCCATTTTCCAGGAGGGTCCTGAACTGAAAGTAAAATCCCATTTTTCAGGAGGTTCCTGAATTGAAAGTAAAACCCCATTTTTCAGGAGGGTTCTGAATTGAAAGTAAATTCCTATTTTCCAGGAGGATCCTGAACATGAAGTAAAATCCCATTTTTCAGGAGGGTCCTGAACATAAAGTAAAATCCCGTTTTTCAGGAGGGTCCTGAACATAAAGTAAATTCCCATTTTCCAGGAGAGTCCTGAACTGAAAGTAAATTCCCATTTTCCAGGAGGGTCCTGAATTGAAAGTAAATTCCCATTTTCCAGGAGGGTCCTGAACATGAAGTAAAATCCCATTTTTCAGGAGGGTCCTGAACATGAAGTAAAATCCCATGTTTCAGGAGGGTCCTGAACATAAAGTAAATTCCCATTTTTTAGGAGGGTCCTGAATTGAAAGTAAATTCCCATTTTCCAGGAGGGTCCTGAATTGAAAGTAAAATCCCATTTTTCAGGAGGGTCCTGAATTGAAAGTAAATTTCCATTTTCCAGGAGGATCCTGAACATGAAGTAAAATCCCATTTTTCAGGAGGGTCCTGAACATAAAGTAAAATCCCGTTTTTCAGGAGGGTCCTGAACATAAAGTAAATTCCCATTTTTCAGGAGGGTCCTAAACTGAAAGTAAATTCCCATTTTTCAGGAGGGTCCTGGACATAAAGTAAAATCCCATTTTTCAGGAGGGTCCTGAACTGAAAGTAAAATCTCATTTTTCAGGAGGGTCCTGAATTTAAAGTAACCGGTGAACAGTAACCGGTGAACATTTTGGGAACTACTCGTCTTCCCCAGCAGAGTCGCCAGAGCTGTCACACCCCTTTTTCGACTCCAAAAAATAATGTATTGTAAGTTTCGAAAGGGTTTTTATTATTAAAGTGACAAAGATGAAAATTTGTTTTGAAAATGGATTATTTTCATTTTTTATTCAGAGTCGCCACTTGGCATAATCTGGTGTTCCAAGTCACCATTGGAAAATCCTTTTCAAAACCATTTGACTCTTTAAACTGGTTCGCAAACGGAGACGCCGGCTAAGGAATTCTGTTGACCGAGGGGAAGGTGTTAGGCACCTCTCGATCCCGTGGTTCAACCACGGTCGCTTGGTAGAGTGTATCAACTATTTTGGCATTACGAAATGTATAAACCACACAAGAGGCACGCAAAAATAATCAAACAAAACAAAACAATCCAAAAATGTAAAGTCCAGTCCAATTATACAGTCCAAAAATAGAAAGATACAAAAATATAAATCCTAGTCTAAACTAATTCTAGATTAAGCTCCAATGCCTTACCCGATGCCGCGGGCCTTCATCACGATCATTTTTCGCCAACATGATACGTCGGGGCATTCCCCGGTGAATAAATACAAGTGATCTCGGGGCATTCCCCGGCTAAATAAATACATTTTTTCAATACGAGAAAACCAAATCATTCACCCAAATTTCAATCATTCAAATAATATTTCAAACTTTCAATAAAATCACAAATTATAAACTTTGTCTACCCAAACTACGTTTGCCTAAACCAATCGGCGCATCATGATACTACCCAATCAAACACTCGTATTTGCTTCAAAATAACCAACGACAATAAATCAAAACAATATTCATTCTTTATCAATTCCTACCATCCAACCCCACATTCCATTTTTTATACCAAATTCCAACGATTCAAGACAGTCATCTCAACAATCCACAACCATCTATTCAATGAAATCGAACACCAAATTAATGTCACCAAAATTCAACCACACATCAGGCAAATCAAACACGTATAGTAAAGTAAAATTAGAAGAGATAGAGTTGGACCTTAAATTTGAAGCTTTCAAACTCAATGTTATTCGAATAAAGAGAGTCCGCACCCGGAAACCTCGAGCCGAACCTTAACACCAACAATCCAACTCGACAAATAATGACCCGTTTACCGTCACTTTTCACGCCGTCACTGTTCATCGGTACTGTTCACCGGTCACTGTTCACCGATCACTGTTCACCGATCACTGTTCACCGGTCACTGTTCACCGGTTACTTTTTTTTTTTTTTCGTTGTTGTTCTTGTTCTTGTGAGAAAAGATTATTTGGTGATTCTTGTTATTGTGGAGAAAATGATGATCAAAGAATGAGCCTCTTTTCCTCTTAGAATTTTTCTTTTATAATGGGCATGGATTTGTTATGATGTGGGAATTTTGGTGGGTCCCCCATATATTCTTTCTTTGTAGACAAGAAAAAGGAGGGGGATCATATGGGTAGTTAGGGTAGGTGGAAGCTTTTGATTGAGTAGGTTGTTAGGATAAGAGAAATTAGTTAGAGGTATTTTTTTTTGTTTATTTTTGTATTTTTGTGGGATATAATTACATAGGGTTGGACACATGGTAAGGTGAACTAAAAATGAATAAAATTAGACTTCGGAAGGGACAAAATTAGGTGTCTACATCATGCCCCCTTTGAATGTAAACACGAAGTATTTTCAGACAAAGAAGTAGACAGCGAGACCAAATTTTGACCCGACCATTATTCAAAGAAAGAAACAGAAGGAAGAAGGACAACCGGGTCTTGACTTAGGACATCCTTCCTACCCAAGTTATGAAAGAATCAAGTCACGGATATTTCAAAGGATTGGAAGAGAAGTGGGCTATACCGAGTTGGAGAGTCGAGTGAGGCTCCGTCGAGGTTCCGGTCCACGGCTCTGTCATTACATCAAAAAATGAAAATTACAAGTTTAAATATTAACAAAATTACAAAATCCTAACTAACAGCTTCTGCTGGCTCTTGACTCGACTTTTATCACCCTATTCTTCAGGCGGGCTCCTGACTT
This sequence comes from Capsicum pubescens, assembly GCA_030864215.1. Lineage (NCBI taxonomy): Eukaryota > Viridiplantae > Streptophyta > Magnoliopsida > Solanales > Solanaceae > Capsicum > Capsicum pubescens. The sequence continues at coordinate 296,579,612 of CM061549.1, forward strand.
GCAATTTCTTCCAGTTTGTTGCTTGACTTTCCATTGCTTCGCTTTGTTGCTTGACTTTTCGTTTCTTCACCCTATTCTCCAGGCGGGCTACTGACTTGCTATTTCATCACCTTGTTCTACAGGCGGGCTCCTGAAACCCAACATTAAAACTAGAACAAAAAATTATAGTAAAATAGTATTTCACTTTTGAAAGCGTTGTCCCATTTTCCAGGAGGGTCCTGAGCAGAAAGTAAAATCCCATTTTTTAGGAGGGTCCTGCGCATAAAGTAAAATCCCATTTTTCAGGAGGGTCCTGAACATAAAGTAAAATTCCATTTTTCAGGAGGGTCCTGAACAGAAACTAAAGTCCCATTTTTCAGAAGGGTCCTGAACATAAAGTAAAGTCCCATTTTTCAGGAGCGTCTTGAACAGAAAGTAAAATCCCATTTTTCAGGAGGGTCCTGAACATAAAGTAAAATCCCATTTTTCAGGAGGGTCCTGAACTGAAAGTAAATTCCCATTTTCCAGGAGGGTCCTGAACATGAAGTAAAATCCCATTTTTCAAGAGGGTCCTGGACTGAAAGTAAAATCCCATTTTTCAGGAGGGTCCTGGATTGAAAGTAAATTCCCATTTTCCAGGAGGGTCCTGAACATAAAGTAAATTCCCATTTTCCAGGAGGGTCCTGAACTGAAAGTAAAATCCCATTTTTTAGGAGGGTCTTGAATTGAAAGTAAATTCCCATTTTCCATAAGGGACCTGAATTGAAAGTAAATTCCCATTTTCCAGGAGGGTCCTGAACATGAAGTAAAATCCCATTTTTCAGGAGGGTCCTGCACATGAAGTAAAATCTCATTTTTTAGGAGGTTCCTAAACATAAAGTAAATTCCCATTTTTCAGGAGGGTTCTGAATTGAAAGTAAATTCCCATTTTCCAGGAGGGTCCTGAACTGAAAGTAAAATCCCATTTTTCAGGAGGGTCCTGAATTGAAAGTAAAATCCCATTTTTCAGGAGGGTCCTGAATAAAAAGTAAATTCCCATTTTCCAGGAGGGTCCTAAACATGAAGTAAAATTCCATTTTTCAGGAGGGTCCTGAACATAAAGTAAATTCCCATTTTTCAGGAGGGTCCTGAATTGAAAGTAAATTTCCCATTTTCCAGGAGGGTCCTGAACTGAAAGTAAAATCCCATTTTTCAGGAGGGTCCTGAATTGAAAGTAAATTCCCATTTTCCAGGAGGGTCCTGTTTCCCATAAGGGTCCTGAACTGAATGTAAAATCCCATTTTTCAGGAGGGTCCTGAATTGAAAGTAAATTCCCATTTTCCAGGAGGGTCTTAAATTTGAAAGTAAATTCCCATTTTTCAGGAGGGTCTTGAACATTAAGTAAAATCCCATTTTTCAGGAGGGTCCTGAACATAAAGTAAATTCCCATTTTTCAGGAGGGTCCTGAATTGAAAGTAAAATCCTATTTTTCAGGAGGGTCTTGAATTGAAAGTAAATTCCCATTTTCCAGGAGGGTCCTGAACATGAAAGTAAATTCCCATTTTACAGGAGGGTCCTGAACATGAAGTAAAATCCCATTTTTCAGGACCCCAGGAGGGTCCTGAATATAAAGCAAAATCCTATTTTTCAGGAGGGTCCTGAACAGAAAGTAAAATCCCATTCTTCAGGAGGGTCCTGATTAGAAAGTAAAAATCCCATTTTTCAGGAGGGTCCTGCGCATAAAGTAAAATCCCATTTTTCAGGAGGGTCCTGAGAAGAAAGTAAAATCCCATTTTTCAGGAGGGTCCTGAACAGAAAGTAAAATCCCATTTTTCAGGAGGGTCCTGAACATAAAGTAAATTCCCATGGATATACATTTCCAATGGTAACTGAATCAAGTGAAACGAATTTTCTCCTGTTTCAATCAAAGAAAAATTTGTCAGTTAAAAACTTAGTGGTGGCTTGCAGCTCTTGGCTTCTCAAGTATCTGCCCCAGTACTCGTTCCTTTCATCTTTGTTCCAAATTGCTAACACTTGCCTTGTCTTGCCGCATCATTGACCAGGATCCAGATTGAGGGAAATGAGTTCTGACTCAAACAATGGGTTTCCATTTTACCATCCCCTGAGGTGCACTTTTCCAAATCTGAATGCTTCTATGAATCCAATAGCCCGTCGGTTGATAGACTTCCTTTGCTTCGTATTGAATTACGATCATATTTCTTTTCTGTGTTGTTCCTTAGCTTTTCCTCATATAATTGGAAAGACTGGTAGTAAATTTTGAAATCCTTTCTCGCTTGTTTTGACACAGACTTGACTTAAAATGTAAAGAAATGATGGTGACTCTTATTTTGATAAATGACATAAAAAAATACAAAAAACATGAATATGTAAATGAAAGAAAAGGGCAATGTCCCAGATTCAAAAAGAAAACTTATCTGAATACGACAACCAACTCCAATGAGTATGACATGTATTTTGGATTAAGCTACCTGATCTTCCTATCCAAACTCCCCATTTGTTGTTGAATTCATACCTTTTGCGGCTGAGAAGCTTCTTCAGATCCATTGGACTCATTCGTCACATTCGATTGTCGACATTTTAAATGAATTTTGCCAACAAATCTCTTTCTTTTCACTTTTCACTTTTCTCTTGAACTCGCCATCGCCTTACGGTGGCCGTGAGGGTTTTCACCAATAAGACTCTCATTTTTATTTCTCTCTTCTCACCATCGCCTTATGGTTCCTGCAAAGGTTTTCACCAATAAGACTCTCTCATTTTCATTTCTCTCAACTCACCATCGCCTTATGATGCCCACGGGGGTTTTCACCAATAAGACTCTCTCATTTTTGTATTTCTTTCCTGATTTCTTATGTGGAGGGAGACACGTGGTACCTCACAATGCATCATCATATCCATTGCATGCTTAGCCTTAACATTATCAAAAATTGATCTGAAGGACTTTCTTTGGTTGTAACTTGGCTTTTGTTTAAGGTTAGAATAAATGGTAAGGGGCTCAAACGATACTTAAAGTAGGGGTGGGACTTACAACTTTTGGAATAGACTCAAACAACATGTTAACTCATGCCCCAGTTTTTGTTGACTGGGTGAATCTTAAATGTTTATTTGGTTGGACCGAGCCCGAAATAGGGCAGCCTACGTATCTCACTCCCGAGAGAGGAGAATCAGGTCGCACGTAGTTCCATCATCTTGTTCTTTGTTTTGATTTGATTTTTTTTTCTTTTATTTTCAAACTCTTTCTTTTATTCTTATTTTCTTGACATTTATCTTTGACTCTATTTTGATTCTAAAAGAGGGATATGAAAGAAAAATAAATGAGGCTCAAACAGGTAAACAAAGGATGACACAATGTTTGGATAGAAGAATAAAATGCCTTCATCATATCAATCTTCAAAAATGCAAGTACTAAACATGCAATAAAATCAAACAAAGGACCAAATATCATACATAGTATCTTTTGACCGCATCAGCATTGATAGCCATTTTTGCCATTTTGCCTTCAATATCTGTCAAATATAAGGCTCCATTGGGTAACACTTTCTTCACAACGAAGGGACCTTGCCAATTAGGGGAGAACTTGTCTTTCGCTTCAACCTGGTGAGGAAGGATACGTCTTAATACCAACTGACCAACTTCAAAATTCCTGGGATGGACCTTTTTTTTATACGCACGAGCCATCCTCCTCTGATACAACTGGCCATGACACACGGACGTTAGCCTTTTTTCCTCGATCAAACTCAAATGTTCCAGTCGGGTTTTTACCCATTCGTCATCATCAATCTCTGCTTCTACAATGACTCGAAGAGAGGGAATTTCAACTTCTGCAGGGATTACTTCTTCTGTCCCATACACTAATAAATATGGAGTTGCCCCTGTTGAAGTGCGAACAGTGGTGCGATAACCTAGCAATGCAAACGGCAACTTTTCATGCCACTGTCTAGAACCTTGTACCATTTTTTTGCAGTATCTTTTTTATATTTTTATTGGCAGCTTCTACAGCACCATTGGCCTTTGGGCGATATGGAGTAGAATTTCGATGTGCGATCTTAAACTGTTGACACACTTCTTGCATCAAATGACTATTGAGATTGGCAGCATTGTCTGTAATGATCATCTTAGGAATTCCAAATACACATTTTGCCGGGTTGAGTTTGAGATTATACCTGCGAAGCCTTTCAAAGAACTTTCTTAAATCTTTAACATGGTCGGCCTGACTTTTTGACTTAATAATCACATCATCCGCGTAGACCTCAATCTCTTTATGCATCATATCATGAAACATAGTGGTCATGGATCTCATGTATGTTGCTCCAGCATTCTTCAAACCGAACGGCATCACTCGATAACAATAAGTTCCCCATGGTGTGATAAAAGATGTCTTCTCTGCGTCGTCATCACCCATAATGATTTGGTGATATCCGGCATAGCAATCCACAAAAGAGGCAACCTCGTGTTTAGCACAATTGTCTAACAAAATGTGAATGTTGGGCAGTGGAAAATCATCTTTCGGACTTGCTCTGTTCAAATCACGATAATCAACACACACTTGAATTTTACCATCTTTCTTTAGTACGGGAACAATATTGGATAACCACATAGGATAACGAGACACTCGAATTACTTTGGCTTCAAGTTGTTTCATGATTTCCTCTTTGATTTTAATACTCACATCGGTTTTAAACTTCCTCAACTTCTGTTTGACAGGGGGAACGCGGGATCAGTTGGCAACTTGTGAGCCACTAATTTTGTGCTTAAACCGGGCATATCATCATAAGACCATGCAAAAACATCCTTATAATCAATTAATACTTGAATCATTCCCTCTTTTAGCTGTGGAAAAGCATGTACACTTATTTTAGTTTCCCTAACATCTTCTTGATCCCCTAGATTTATTGGCTCGGTCTCATTCAAATTAGGATTCGGTTTGTCTTCAAACTGTTCCAACTCTTTGCTTATTTCTTCTAGTGTTCCTTCTTCATTATATTCCCCATCCCGCTTCATTACATCTTGATTAGTTTGGATTTTAAGATCAGGCTGAAAATTCCGCATGCATGTCATGTCATTAGAATCAGCATAAAGAGAACTGTGTAAGAAAGGAAAAACAAAATATATTAGACACAAAACAAAAGGGACATTGCATTTCATTAAATAAAAAGATAGAAGGGTTTAAACATAGATGCCAACATAACATAAACAAACTAAAATCCGAATTACAACCCTGAAATAACTCGGATAAACAGAAAGAAAAACAAAATAAACTACCAAAACTCCCTCCTGACGGGGAGAGGAGTGACTTCCCAATTATTGAGCCGGACAGCTGGACCTATGAATTGCACATCTGCCATACTGGTACCTTCTCCTGCTTCGACCATAACAACTTCCATACAAAGGTTCTGGAAGTCATCAACCAATTCAACCTCAAATTCCACATGCTTCGTGACACCGCTCTTAACAAATGATTCACTGAGTAGTGGCATTGGGCGAGGGAGTGACCATATTTCCTTTTTCCTTCCCTTGGCTTTCTTCAGATCTTCAGTTGTAGGCTCAAATCCCAGACCAAACGTGCCCACTTTCTCACTCGGACATATGGGATGAACTATACCGTGCAGAGATGCTCCCAAACCCTTTCCTGGCTCAAATTCGTATTTCCAAAGTTCACTCACCATCATGATAGAAGCAGAAGACAATTGCAGTCCCGGTATAGCCTGCCATTCAAGGATACGATTCATTGGCACTGGATTAAAAATTTGATAGACGAATGTCTCCTCTACGTTATTTGCTTCAATAAGAGACAAGGGAGAATCTTCGTAGGCTGACAAATCTCCTTCACCATGAATAACTACTTCTTGCCTGTCATGCTCAAACTTAATCATCTAGTGCAGCGTAGACGCAACCGCCTTGGCCTTGTGGATCCACGGCCTTCCCAACAACAAATTGTAAGAGGATTCTATATTCAATACTTGAAACTCTATGGCAAACTCAACAGGCCCTATGGTCAACATTAGTTCTATTTCGCCAATGGAACTTGATTTTGCACCATCGAAAGCCCTAACACATACATTGTTGGGCCTGATCCTGTCAGCACCAATATTCAACTTTTGCAAAGTAGAAATAGGGCAAATATTTGCACCTGAACCTCCATCGATCATAACATGAGTGACGTAGAAATCTTCACACTTCACTATAATGTAAAGGGCCCGGTTATGCCTTGTACCTTCAACAGGCAATTCATCGTCAGAAAAGCTGATCTGATTGACCTCAAAGATTTTTCCAACCATTTTCTCAAGCTGGTTGATTGTAATCTCCCTTGGAACATATGCTTCATTTAATACCTTCAGTAAAACATCACGATGCTCCTTGGAGTGCAACAACAAAGATAAAAGGGAAATTTGAGCAGGGGTTTTCTTCAGCTGGTCTAATATTGAATACTCTGGCAATTTCATCTTTTTCAAAAATTCTTCGGCTTCTTCTTTGGTGATAGGCTTTTTGATAGATGACGGTCCACTCACCGTTGTCTTGGACTTTCTTAAGCTTTCAGGCATGAAACATCTTCCTGACCTAGTCAAACCCCCTACCTCATCTACACTTCCACTACTTCTTTCCCATGATAGGTCATCACGGTCCGCCCATAATTCCAGGGAATTCTTTTCGTATCAACTATCGGAGGTTGGGTCACCGGTTTGAGGAAAATAGGCGCTGCCAGTGCTCCTTTCACCGTCAAGATGGGCTGACTCAGAGCTCCCACCACCGTCAACTTAGGTTTATCCTGACTTGAATCAACATACCTTCTGGCGCCTTGTACTATGATCAGGGGATTCTTTGTGCTTTCTTGGGATTTATCTTCTCTCATATCTTCCTGGCTCAATGACATTGCTTTCAAAGACTCCGCTATATTCACCGATTTCTTCTCAATGGTCTGTATCTTGACAATAGGCTTATAACCCCTCGAAGACTCTTTCCCATCATATATCAATTCTAACATATTGGCTTCAGCATGGGTTGGCAGCGGATTCTGGTTAATGTTTGGACCCTCCGGGGCCTGGACCAGCATCTGATTTGTGTCAATTAAATCTTGGACAACTCTCTTTAAATGCCTGCATTTCTCGATATTATGTCCTGGCATATCAGAACAGTACGCACACCTTAAAGAATAATCGAGATTCCTTGGTGGTGGATTTGAAAGCCTTCCTTGAATTGGGCTTAAAACCTTCAACTTTCTCAACCTATCAAACAAGCTAGCATATGACTCCCCAAGAGGTGTGAATTGATTTTTGACTGCCTTCTCCTTCTTATACTCGGGCCTAGGTTGAAAACTGGGTCTGGAAGGGTTTTGGTAATTTGGTGGAGCGAATGGGAGATTTTGTGGAGTTTGCGCCCGCTACTGCGGGTAAGAAGGGGTTTGGGCATATGGCTGCGCGCTATATACTGGGTAAGGGGGTGGTGAAATGGAATATAAAGGGTTTTGTGGAGGGTAGTAATGGTGGGGAGGAATATATGGAGCTTGGGCGTAGACTTGGGCTTGGGATTGGGGATAGGGGCGAGGTGGTCTTTTGGGATAGGAATGGGTTCCAGCTACAACAGTCGCCATGTCCTCTTTCTTCTTTTTACCGCCAAATGCGCCAGATCCACCTTGAATCGCTTGTGTGGTGGCTTTTAATGCGGCAAAACTCACTATTCGTCCGGTCTTGATTCCGTCCTCTATCATCTCCCCCATTTTGAGGACTTCAATAAAAGACTTTCCCTTTGCCGGGAGTAAATGTTGAAAATAAGTCTCATCCTGTGCCTGAATAAAAACCTCTACCAACTTACTTTCTTTCATTGGAGGTTTTACCCTAGCGTCTTGTTCACGCCACCTTATCGCGTATTCCCTAAAACCTTCAGTGCTGTTTTTCTTCATGTTGACCAAGGATTTTTCGTTCGGAATCAAGTCGATGTTGTACTGAAAATGTTGAAAAAATTCAGAAGCCAAATCATCCCAACTGTTCCATTTATCGATATCTTGATCGATGAACCATTCTGAAGCCAGATCTAAAAGACTCTCGCCAAAGAAGGCCATAAGAAGTTCTTCCTTTCCTCCTGCAGCCCTCAACTGGTTGCAATAACGTCTCAAGTATGCAACGGGATCACCGTGTCCTGCGTACTTCTCGAACTTAGGCATCTTAAAACCGGGGGGCAGGTTGATGTCTGGGAACATGCACAGATCTTTATAGGAAACACTTCTATAATCTCCGATTCCTTGCAAATTCCTCATAGCTTGTTCTAAACTTTTCAACTTCCGTGCTATGACTTCCTGTTCCTCTGTTGCGACAGGTTTCTCCGTATCAAATGGAAATGCAGGCGGCTGAGTGTACGCATACGGTTCATTCATTTGCAAGGTAGGCTCCGGGGCATAATACTGACTATCTGGAACCTTCAATACTGGCTCACTGGCAGATCGAGGAAGCCTCATTGTGGGACGCACATCATATATAGGAGTTTCATATGGTGGCGGGGCCACGAATATCGGTGTGATCGGTGGCGCTGGATGAGTAGCTGGTCTTGATTGGGGAGCTGCCAAGGGCACACCAGAACTGCCAGGATAATAATGTCATGGAGTTAATCCTGGCGCGTGCTCAGGTGACTCAGTAGGAGCAGAGAATTGCGCCTGAGAGAGCGGTGGGCAATTAGAGATATTCCCAAGACCTTCAGGGAGCGGAGGAGGAGGCATTCCGCTGGCCCATGCCCGGTGCAAATCTATCAATTGTTGCCTGAGCCTTACTACCTCATCATTGTGTTCTGAACTTTCTTCCCTGTGATCCTGATCCGGGTCAATGAGCGAATTTTCAATCTCCCTGCTAGCCATGACAAGCTTTGCTTTGGATCTAGTGAAGTATGGGTGACTATCCAGAGTGCTGCAAACCTACCACTGTTATCTGAAAGAACATGCTCATCAAAGACGACATCCGTTAGGATTAGGGAACACAACAAGCATGAGAGTCACATTGGTAAAATTGTCCTAAATTCATGTTCATTTCTACCAGTTTTTGAGGGTAGCGAGGTCATTTCAACATCATCCCGATTTTTATCTACATTTTTTTTTTTTTTTAATTATTATTATTTTTTTTTTATTTTTTTTCGACTCCACGTCTGTTCTTTCCACTTCTCTCGTTATCTACCTTTATTTTATTATTCTTTATGGCTTTTGTTTTTTTTTCTTTAAAAGAGGAAAAACAACGAAACAAAATGATTAGATCGAACCCAAAAGTAGGTTGTCTACGTATCATGTTGTACATGAATCAGATCTTGCGTAGTTCAGGCAGTTTTGCCAAAATGGCCAATTAAACTCTTTTTTCTTTCTAGAAACAAAGTGTCAAAAGAATTGATGAAAATCTTTTTTTTTTTAGGTTTAAATCTCTATACAAAATGAAATCTGTGATTACCAAAAGAAAAAATCTTTTTTGGTTTTCAATTCTTGAATTTCATGTGAAAATGAAACTTGAATCTAATAAAGAAAAATCTTTTTGTAGTTTTCTTTTAAAGACGCATATGAAACGCCTACTCTAAATGGAGAGTGAAGAAATATTTTAGATTTTTCAAATAAGATCCCCGAACCCACATTAGGTTGCCTACGTATCTCACTCCCGAGAGAGAAGAATCAGGGGTGCGTAGTTCGTCCAGATTGGACACTTAGTGATTAACTAATAAATTGACCCTAACTTAAGAGACAACCAAAAACAAACGAGTGAAAACTTTTTTTGGATTTTCAACTAGATATTTCAACTAAGACTGACACCACCAATTATCTATAAAAAAAATCTTTTTGGTATTTTGTTTTTGTCAAATAAGTAGAAAAGACAAACAAAACCCTCTTTTTTTTCATTCATTTTTTTTTTGTTGAACTTACGGTACTTTGGGAAGATAAATGCAAAACGTAAAAAAAAAAATCTTTTTGAGTTTTGGATCGTGAAGAACAAAAGTCATAAAGAAATCTAAAATAAACTGCGACACTCCTTTTTGATTCATTCTTTTCGACTCACTTTTTTTTTCTTTTTCTTTTTTTTTCACACTTTACTTCAAACACATGTTTTCCCCAAATCGGTCCGTCAAATGACCACGTTACTCTCAAAGATGCAACATTTAGCACGTAGGGATGCTTTAAAGCTGAGTCTCCTACAAAGGACTGTGTGGGCCCCGCTAGGTCTCAATATGATGCACATAAGAATGAACTAAAGGCTGACCTACGTTGTAATTTACTAACAAGGCCGTTTGGGGGAGCATATGGTCGATAGTGGCTGTTTTGCTTTCCACCTACTCCATACATCCAACGGCTCCTCCCCTAAAATAAAGGTGACTCAACTAGATTTCGTGCGCACGACGTGCGCTCCGAAACTTGTTGCAGAAAGAAGGCCGGGGGGATGAACTCATGATAACAAATATAAAGCGGTAACACATAGGATAAATACTATAAACAAAGAGCACGAAAACGCACAAAAGTGAAAACAATAACAAAACAATAATCACAAACAATGCTTATACACTCGTAATGCCAAACAAAGCCGATACGACTCAAAAATAAGCTCGAATTCTGAAAAGTCCCCAGCAGAGTCGCCAGAGCTGTCACACCCCTTTTTACGGGTACTCCAAAAAATGGATACATTTTTAAAATTCGAAAGGGTTTTATTATTTAAGTGACAAGAAATGAAAATTTGTTTCGGAAAAGGATTATTTGCATTTTTTATTCAGAGTCGCCACTTGGCATAATCCGGTGTGCCAAGTCACCTTTGGAAAATCCTTTTCGAAACCATTTGACTCTTAAACCGGTTTGCGAACAGAGATTCCGGCTAAGGAATTCTGTTGACCGAGGGGAAGGTATTAGGCACCCCTCGATCCTGTGGTTCGACCACGGTCGCTTGGTGGAGTGTATCGACTATTTTGGCCTTATGAAATGTATAAACCACACAAAAGAACACCAAATAATCAAACAATAAACAAAACAAAACAGTCCAAAAACGTAAAAGTCCAGTCCAATTATACAGTCCGAAAAATAGAAAAAATACGAAAAATGTAAATCCTAATCTAAACTAAATCTAGGCTGCGCTCTACCGCTTCACCCGACACCTCGGGCCTTCACCACGAACATCTTCTAAGTACAAGGTACTTCGGGGCATTCCCCGGTGAATAAATATATACAGATACTCCGGGGCGTTCCCCGGCCAAATTAATACAGTAGATGCCATTGTATAAATCAAAACCATTCCACAAATATTTCACCATTTAACAATCACAAATCCTACATCTTGCCTACCCAACCTACCTTTGCCTAAACCAGTCTGCGTATCACGATACTACCAAGTTCAATTAGAGCTTGTTTCAAGTTGAACACACAACGAAATCAACTAATCCAAATCACCAATTATATCAAATTTTAATTCTCACCCCCAAGTCCATTTCAACCAAAATAATAATAACATGCTTCAATTATTAAATAACGTCTCAAAATCCGCAACCAACATCAAACAACACATAACACATATTCGAACATACCAAACACACAAATTATTCAGAATTACGTAAAATTGAGAGGAGCAAGGATAGAATTGAACCTTACGAATATCGATTTTCGTTGATAATAATATTTAAGAAAACCCGAATCCGAAGGCCATCAATGTTGCTTTCAAGTATTATTCTGATTAAATCCGGTAGAGCCCGTGCCGATGAACCTCGAATCAGCAATCTCCAACCCGAACGTCGACTAACCGGATTTCGAGCCAACAAACGAAGGACAAGACAAGACGGAAACCCCAACCCGAACGTCGACCAAACGGATTTTTCCAACCAACAACGACGATAAACAAGACGGAACCCCAAACAGATTGAAGAGGAACTATTAAACCAATCGAGACAGAAATAATGAAGAACCGAGAAAAACCATGTCGAAATCCCACCGGAGTCAACTAGAATCTCAACGAAATCAAACAAAATATGTACTTCAACTGGTTTCAGTTGTTGGTTCGGATTTTCAGGGGCAAGAGGAGCAATTTTCGTGGTTGATAGTGGCTAATCCGTCATGTGGTAACGGAATCCGGCGAGATCGTCGCCGGAAAGCTTCGATGCTGGCTGGATTCAACTAAAAACCATGGGTAAACAGAGAAAATATAGGGATCTCGGACTGGAACCGTCGAACAACCGAACTGGGCATCAACGACACTGATTCCGGTGAAATTTTGCCGGAGATTCTCGAAGAATGACCGGATTTTCACCGGGATACTATTCCGTTCAACCCATAGACTGTTTTCAGTCCATTTTCATCCATTTTTCTCACTATTTCTGCCTTCTCAATCTCCTTCTCTCCAATTTTTGTATCACTCTCTCGCAGATCAACTCTATTTCTCTCACGTTCGTGTGTGCGTATGGTGTTATGTGTATCAAGTGTGTGTGTGCATTTTTTGCTGTGTGGTGTTGCTGTTGTGTGAGTGATAGAGGAGTGTCATTGTGAGATTATTATGTGTGTTGTGTATTTGTATGTAGAGTGTGTGAGTGTGCGTATGGAGAAAAGAAAAAAAAATGGTGAGCCGAGTGTGGTTGATGAGAATTTTTAGTGAATTGTGAATTCTTGTTGGTTTTTTTAATTGTTCTATGAAGAAGGTGTATATATTGGTATTGTGAGTGAATATGGGTGGGGTCACGTGGGTGGGTATTGGGGTAGGGTAGGTTGGGTAGGGGGTAGTGGTGAGGTGTTTTTTTTTTATTGGGTGGGTTGTTAGAATATTAGGAAAAACAAAATTAGTTAGGGGGTTGTTATTTTTTTGTCATTTTGTGGAGGGATTATCACACGGGTGAGGGTACACGGTAGGATAGGGTAAACAATAGGTTAAAACGATATTGGGGAGGGATGAAATTAGGTGTCTACATCTATCATACATAACAATCATTTGAAACAAAAACAACCATGAGACTTCTTTTGTGTGTCGATGGCTTCCAATATGAGTACGACCTCCTGCATCTCTGGCCTCTTTTTTGGGTCATCGTCCCAACATTACTTCATTATATTGGCCAGAGCACTCGGGCAAGTGTTTGGTATTTCAGGCCTTCGACTCTTGTACATAGCTGAACATGCATGAGGACTTTGTCCACTATACGGAATTGAACAAGAATATATCTCCCACAAACAAATTCCTAAATCACATTTATGATCATATGGTAGACCAATAAGCACCTTCGGAGCCATGTAACCTATGGTGCCAGTTTCGACACTCATGTTAGTGGGACATGAAGCCTCAACTCAAGAAACTCCAAAGTCTATTATTTTCACCCTTCCTTCCTTGTCGAGAACTAGATTTGTAGTCTTTACATCTCTGTGAACAACTTTCTTGGAATGAAGGTAACTCAACCCTCTTGCGACATCCAATGCTAGTTAAGTAATGGCCTTCAGTGATAACCTTTTCCCGAGAATACTGTTTTTCAAGAGATGTGATCTTAGCGTGCCTCCAGAGACATATTCAACCACTATGCAGTATCCAGCCTGATGTTTTTCCCAAGAGTGATTTCTCGCGACAAAATTCCACTTCCATCGTCTACCGCTCGTAGATAGTTCGGGCAATTTCTTCGAAGCTCCGATTAACTTTGCGACGTTTGGGTGGTCAAGCTTTTGCCATATAGAGACTTCTTGAGCGAAAGCCTTTGTTAGTGTTGCCCTTCCCTTCTCATCGCTCAGATCAAGTATTTTAACCGCAACTTGTTTTCCGTCATAGACACCCTTGTAAACTGATCCGTACGCCCCTTCAGCAATAAAGTTGCTGATTTTAAGCTTCTTGAGATCCAACTCTCATTCTTCGACGACCTTTGTGACTTCAACCTTTGAGCACTCTTCAAATTCTTTTTTATTATTTTGGCCCAAAATTCGAGCTAAATGCTCATCAAGTTGCTCGTCCATTCATCTCAAATCAATCTCTATTTTAATTTGATTTTTCGCCATAACAACACAATTGATTGATCCAAAACCTAGACCTCACTCACTCACACGTAGCAGTAATATATATATATATAAGCCTTTTTTGAAATAGGTGAGTGAATAACCAATTCAATATACTTTTCTATATTTATAGGTGTACATAGAAAGCAAAACCTAAAGTGGAAAGGATTGAGAAAAGGGAAAGAGGCGTACACTGTTTCCCTTTTTTTTCAATTGTTGGATTAACATTTCAAAGTAGGATTAGGAAACCAAATTCATTTACGATTGTTTCTCCGAATTCATATTAGAGTAGATTTTGTAGTCCTAATTTAATTTAGTAACTTATTTAATTCCATCATGCACAATCCGTTATCACATACTAGAAGTAACAAGTTTTATACAGACTAACTAGAAGGGGAAGTAAGATGCACGAACAAAAAAATCGTTAATTCTCAAGAAATGTCGTCTAGTCGGAATTTAACTCGTCGATAAGGAATTTCTAACTGATTAAGACAAATCCCCCAAAAATTAATTGCTAATTTTTGATAGAAAATTTCGACGAAAATTTGGTGGATTATCCGTTCAGTAAATTTTACCGAAGAGTTAAATTTCAATGAAATATATTGAAAATTAATTCTTTTTTTTTTTGGTAATGGTGGAACATAAATTAAACGAAGGCAGTATAAATTAGAAATTTGTATCCATAGGATGACGATTGATTATTGGACTTGGAAGAGGAAAAGGAAAATAAGTAAGCTCAATCGATATTCTTGAATTTGTTTGTTAATCATTGTCCTTCATTTTGAACATATTGATTTGAGGTAAGTACAGAAGCGGTAGAGTCAGAAATCTACAAAAATTAGATTCCAAAGACGTATGAAGTGATATATTACTTGAAATTTAAACTTATAGTCTAAAATAATTCATTTTGGAATCAGCTATTTCAGAATTAAGACCGTTGGATCTTAAGTTGAAATCATGAGTTTAAAATTTGCTAAATTTTAAATAATTATGAAAATTAATTATATACATGGTCTTGAACAATCGTTAATATGAACTACTACTATATAGATTTTGAGGTTTGAGGCTGAGTTAGACAAGATTTATTTCTCATCAAGGTATTAGAACCAAATTAATCCATCCTAATTCTTTATTGTATGCGTTCCAAATGTCTAGTCCTAAACATGCTACGCCATTGTGAAATGGAGTTGTTAGCAATTGAGTCTATTTGAACTAGCACAAGAGTACCATATGCAGTTCGATATATCCTAGACACTATCCCAATATGAAATAAAATTGACAATGAGATCGTCGAGTGAGAAAGAGTTTAGATCGCCAGCTAAACACAAAAACTTCATTCTCAACTTTTTGAGACAAGATATCATTTTTTTATAACTGTGGTGTCTGGACCAGCTTGCGCGCACCTCGATTAATTTCACGGGATATCTGCCACCTCCTTCCAGTAACAGGTACCAGGTAACTCTGTCCACCAAGGCTAGAACTTATTGAGACGAGATATTTCTCTCTTAACTTCTTTGAATGAATGAATATCATACAGTATAATCAAGGAAAATCCTCAATTGTAGAGGATGATAGAACATGATACATGAGAATGTCTGTTGGCTAATTGATCCTCTTGAATGACAGTGATGTCCAGACCAATTTTCGTGTACCTCGACTATTTCATCGGGTACATGTTTATCTCCCACCAGCATAGGCATAGAATAACTCTTTCTACCAAGCCCTCAATAAGGTTAAAAGAACTACCAAATGCCTAGAATCAAAATCTGGACTTAGTATATGATAATCAAGAACTCTGAGCCAGAATACGCATAGAATCACATTGCTTCTCATAGAACATCCGTAGAATATGGGGGCGCGATATGAAAATAAGACAAGTAGAGGTTTCAATTAGGTTATTTGTCCTGGTTAGAATGAAGTTTCACTTGAGTCGTGGGTCTTTCGGAACCTCTACCTTCACTGGGTATGTTGTTGTTGGCCTAGCTAAGATGAATACCATTGACAGAATCAAGTAGGGTCAGCTAAAGCATTCAATTTCTTTATCAGGAAATATAAATAAAGACGATACAAGATCTTGTATTCTTACCTTGAGCTCTCACTGCAGACGCGCATTTCGCCAACACAATTTACAGACAAAAAAGAGAAGACGTGATGCACGTCCCTCCAACTCCGAGATGTCAATTCCCAAAACTAGACTTTCCCCTACTTGAAAGTTCAACCAGACAAGTTTGATGTATCCTCATAATAAGGAAACAGATACAACAACTCTGAATGAAGAGATAAGAGGGCCCTATGGAGAATGTAGTCAATACGCCATTAGTCCAATCCTTTGTAGAAAGAGATGTCTAATATCAATATGTTTAGTTCTT
Organism: Capsicum pubescens; assembly: GCA_030864215.1. Classification (NCBI taxonomy): domain Eukaryota; kingdom Viridiplantae; phylum Streptophyta; class Magnoliopsida; order Solanales; family Solanaceae; genus Capsicum; species Capsicum pubescens. The sequence goes on from CM061549.1 coordinate 296,595,908, forward strand.
TTATGTTGAACAGGATTCTTAGCAATATGAATGACACTTGTATTGTCATAGAAAATAGGAACACATCTAACATCTACAACAAAATCCGTGAGTTGTTTTTTAATCCATAACAACTGACCACAACAAGATCCTGAAGCAACATATTTAGCCTCAGCAGTAGACAAGGCTACTGAGTTTTGTTTCTTAGTAGACCAGGTAATTAAACATGATTCAAGGAAGTGTGTCATGGCTGTGGTGCTCTTCCTGTCCACCTAGTATCCTGCATAGTCAGTATCAGAGTATCCTACCAAGTTAAAATTACTACCTTTTGGATACCATAGGCTAAGATCACTAGTTCCTTTGAGATATCTAAAGATTTTCTTCACAGCTTTTAAATAAGATTCTTTAGGATTTGCTTGAAACCTTGCACATAGTCCCACACTGAACACAATATTAGGTATTCTTGCTGTGAGATACAGTAATGATCCTATCATTTCTCTGTATAGCTTTTGCTCCACATCAGGACCTATTTCATCCAAATCAAGTTTTGTGGCAGTGGCTATTGGAGTGCTGATCTCTTTTACCTCTTCCATGGAAAATATTTTTAGAAGTTCCTTAACATACTTCTGTTGATGGATCATGGTTCCAGATGTTGTTTGTTTAATTTGCAATCCAAGGAAGTAATTCAACTCCCCCATCATACTCATCTCAAATTCACAACTCATGAGTTTGGCAAAGTCATGTGAAAGTTCATGTTTGTGGAGCCAAAAATAATGTCATCAACATAGACCTACACAACCAACAGATCTTTTTCATTAGTTTTTAAGAAGAGAGTGTTGTCAATTTTACCTCTAGTATGACCATGTTTCAGTAGAAACTTTGACAATCTCTCATACCAAGTTCTTGGAGCTTGTTTCAATCTATACAAAGCCTTGTCCAGTCTATACACATGATCAGGAAACTCCTTGCTTTCAAATCCAGGAGGTTGTTTAACATACACCCCCTCTTTGAGAATGCCATTTAAGAATGTACTCTTAACATCTATTTGATAGAGAATGAATTCCATATAGGCAGCAAAAGCAACTAGTAATCTAATTGTTTCAATTCTGGCTATAGGAGCAAAATTCTCATCAAAATCTATGCCTTCTTCTTGATTGTATCCTTGGACCACCTATCTTACCTTGTTCCTTGTAACTGTTCCATGCTCATCAACTTTATTTCTATACATCCACTTAGTCCCAATTATTTTCCTGTCTTTTGGGAGAGGAACTAAGTGTCATACTTTGCTTCTCTCAAACTATTTCTCTTCCTGCATGGCTATAATCAATAAGCATCAAGCAATGCTACAGTAACTTTCTTTGTCTCAATTTCTGATAGGAATGCTTTGAAAGCACACATGCTTCTCAATCCAGACCTTGTGGTGATCCCAGAAGTGAGATCAGTGAGAACATTCTCAATAGAATATGATCCTTGATACTTGTAACCTTTTGGAACCAAACCTAGTGAGCTACTAGGATCACTGTAGTTGTTCTGAGCTGGGGTAGTTGGTGGCTCAGTTCCCTCTGTCACTGTGCCTTCAAAATCAGTTCCCCCGTCAAGGTGCCTCCATGTTTGGTAACTCCATTTGATGAACCAGGTTGTGTAACCTGTTCCCCAGAGTCACTTTCTTCCTGCAGGTAAGTCTTAGCACAAGATTCATCAAAAACTACATGCATACTTTCTTCAACACAATTTTTTCTGTTGTTTAGAACCCTATAAGCCTTACTATAATGTGACTAACCTAAGAATATTCCCTCATCACTTTTAACATCAAATTTTCCCAATTTATCATTTCCATTATTATGAATGAAACATTTACAACCAAAAGTTCTAACATGAGAAATGTTTGCCTTTCTTCCTTTAAGTAATTCATAGGGAGTCTTCTCTAGAATAGGTCTGATTATGCATCTATTTATGATATATGTTGCGGTACTAATTTCTTTAAGCCAAATATTTTTAGCAAGATTTCCTGCAAGCATCATTGTTCTAGCCATATCTTCCAAGGTTCTATTCTCCCTTTCTACCACTCCATTTTGTTGTGGTGTTCTGGGAGAAGAGAAGTTATGATCTATAATATTTGTGGAACAAAATTCTAAAAATTTTACATTTTCAAATTCTGTACCGTGGTCAGATCTTATGAAAACTAGAGAAGTTCCCAGTATCTTTTCAATCTTTTTGATGAATATGTTTAAGACATCAAAGGCATCTTCTTTAGAAGATAGAAACAATGTTCAGGTAAATCTGTAATAATCATCAACAATCATAAAAAATACCTTTTTCCACCTCTGCTTTGAAGTCTCATTGGTCCACACAAATCCATATGGACCAGGTCGAGGAACTTGGTAGTGCTGACATGGTTCTTTGACTTAAAAGAGGATTTTACCTGCTTCCCCCTTATATAGTCACTACATACATTTTCTTCCTTAAACTTGGTCTTGGGTAAACCCAATACCATATCTTTGGAAGAAAGTGTGTGTAATACCCCGTACCTTTTCCAAGCTTGAAATCATCTCAAGAATGCTAGAAACTTACTTGGAAATATGAATTAATTTTGTACACGTGGTATTTTCAATATTTTCACTTTTAGTCACGTGGGAAAGTGAATAAGCTTTCCATCGATACCAATTTCATCAAAATTTGGTATCGGACGAGGAAGTTATGACCGTTTTACAGAAGCCAGTCAGAACTGCCCAGGTGCGACGGTGAAGGCCGACGGACCATTGGACTAGCGACGGACTGTCTCACCCCACCATCGCATTGAGAAAGTGAGTCCACTCTCTGGATGAGTATGACAGAGAGGTCCGACGGACCATCGAGCTAGCGGCGGACCGTCGCACCAAGGCAGTAAGCTCCAGTTCTGGTCCCAGTGCGACGGTCAGTCCGAAGGACCGTCGACCCAGCGACAGACCGTCTCACCCCACCGTCGCATGGCCCATTCAGTTATTTTTAAGTCATTTTTAATAAGGGATTTTTGGTATTTTACCACCCCGTTTATATACCCAGTTATATCTGACCTCAACTTATTTGTTCATTATTATTTCACAATAACAAAATTAGGGTTTTATCTCTAAGATTAATCCCCAAGAATAAAATCCAAATCTTCTTCAAGAACTAAGAGATTCCAATCCTTCAAGTTTAAGTTCAAGAAACTCATTACCAGGTATGCATAGTGTTAATTCATGAACTCCTTTCGTCTATGAAGCCCAAGAATCTCCTTTCTAAGTTCAAGTTTATGAATTTTCTTTATGAATTTCATGTTGGGTTGCTCTTGTTCATGTTGATAATGAGTAATTGAATTCTATTCCATGTTAGATGATAAGTTTTATATCAAATTGATTAATATAGATGTAGATTTATGAGAACCTATGATCAAACCCTTGAATGATGAAATTAGAACTGAATCATGATGTTTAAATTATTGTATAATGTTGCCTACACATACTATGCTTACCATGTGTTTGATTAAATGCCTATGAAGGAAAAGTGCCCAACTAGTATGATATTATGAAATCCCTATGTATGTACAAGTTTATGCATATCACATGTTTGATGAAATGCTTCAATAAATGAATTTTGGATTATGATGTTAGTCATGTGTTCAAGAAAGTCATGCTTTGTCAGTTTCCTTCTATTGAGTCCTAGGGGTACTTGTACCCGAAATATTAGTTGTGTGCCTAGAGCCATGTCATGTTTTCACGATACTCTCAGTCAAGACATGATCCTTAGGCTTCAGACAATATTATGACTCAGGAAATCTCAATAATCTCATTAACTCTGTCAGTTGTCAGATATCAGTAGTATTCTATCAGTCAACGGGATTCAGTAACTCAGTCCATGTTTAGTTCAGTAAATCATGTTTAGTGTCTATTCAGATGGAAGTATAAATTAGCATCGAGTGAACCTAAGGATGAAAACTCACCTGCTAGTAGAGGGTGTGATTCTTAGAAGCAATCCTTGCCTTTCAGAACTACGTAGACAGCGTAGGTTGAGACATCATACCTTCTAGTCGAGGGTATATGGGGTGGCTTAACCTGCTAGTTGATGGTTCCCACCATTCTTATTAGAGTAACCTGCTAGTTGAGGGTCATTCATATGTTGTCCTTACCGGTGGCACGGTATTGATACCATTCCAATCAGGGAACGGATTGGACCTCACTCAGCTATTATAGCGTATTTGGGGCGTGTCAGTTAGATGACTACCTCCCATAATTTCAGTATCAGCATCAGTCAAGAACTCAGCTAGTTCATCAGATTTTAGGACTGTCAGATACAGTCAACTCAGATACAATATGAAACTCAGCTAGTTCCATCAGATTCAGGCCTGTCAGATACAGTCACTCATGTTATCAGTTATATTAGTTATCAGTATGTCATGTTATTAGTACTCAGATTCAGTAATCATGTTATCACGGTATCAGTGTCAGTTATTAGGTCTCATGCATGTATTCTCACGCTCATGTTAGTCAATCTATTATTATTATTGCTCATGCATATGAACCTCATGCATTCAGCTTACCTCACATGCATACCAGTACATTCAATCATACTGATGCATTTGCGCTATGGTGTTTTATACCATAGGTTTAGAGACACGAGCTCCAGAGTATCAGTAGTATTCCAGTCTCAGCAGTCAGAGTTAGAAGTGAGTCCTCATCTTCTGAGGATATGATCATTTCTTCATTATGCCATTAATTAATTTATTAGTTGGATTTAGTTAGGGACATTTCCCATTAATAACTTATTCAGAAAGTCATATTTTAGAGGCTTTCTAGACTACGGTATGTTCAGACAGTTTATTTCAGTTTTTTTTTTGGGTATTTCATACCCCACCCAGATGTTATATTTGTATCGGATATTATGTCGCAGTTTTGAACCTCATGGTCTTTCAGTTCATGTTTTCATATTTTATGGTATATTATGCAGTATATAGGTACATATATCAGTCATGGGTTAGCTTGTGTCCTTCGGGGTCATGAGCACCGTGTAGCATTCTGGGTACCAAATTCGGGGCGTTACAGTGTGTTTAGCTATTTTAGACTTGCATGTCTAAGTCTCCTGATACAGAGGAGGGGATCATTTTCTATTGCACTCAGGCAGGTCAACTTTGTTCCTGGCATTGCCATTATGTCATCTTTGTACATATTTCTGTATCTTCTTACAGTGAGCACAATCTCTTTGGTGTCCATTCTCTTGACTTTGACTCATGCGGAAGTAAAAACAACTTTAGTATCTTTATCACGTAGTTGTGATATGCTGAGTAGGTTGTGCTTCAATCCTTCCACAAGATAGATATCTTCAAATGCACTTGATTCAGATGTGCCAATTTTTCCAACTCCAGTAATGATACCCTTTTTGCCATCACCAAAAAAAACTCCTCCTCCATTCATTTTGGAGAGTGAAAGGAACTTTTTCTTATCACCAATCATGTGCCTTGAGCAAGCACTATCCAGGTACCAATGCTTTTTGCTTTTTGCTTTCTTTCACCTTCTCCTGCAAGAAATCAATGGTTAAACTTAGGAACCCAGACAAGCTTGGGTCCTGTTTTATGAGTAGACAAGCTTGGGTCCTGTTTTATGAGTAAATGAATGAATTAAATTTCTTCTAGTCCATGCAGGCAACATGTAATGTGACCTGTTTCTCTGACCAAAATCAATTCTTTTCTTCTTGGTCTAAGAAAATTTATTAGCCAGGTTTTGAATGCTAGATCTGCTTTTGGCAACCACAGGACATTCAGTAGTTGGATGTCCAAGATTACCACAGATATAGCATAAATCTTGAGGATCATCAAGAATTTTGTGGAAACCCAAACCTGTTTTTTCACTGTGATTTCTTTCACATAACTTGTGAACAATTCTTGAAGAATTTGTCCACCTGTTTCCTCTTTCAAGATCAAGTTTCAGTTTAGAGACTTCTTGACTCAGTTTATTTACCATGTCTGTTGCATCATTACATTCTTGTTTGTACTTGACAAATTCATGTTCAGCACTTTCTTGTTCTTTACTCATGACCTTTCTTTCATTTTCAATGAGTGTCAATTTTAGGACTTCATACTTTAGATCATTGTTTGAAGAATCAAGTTGTGCAACCTATTTCTTGAGAGTATAGTTTTCTTCTTCAACTGTATTCTTGCAAGCTTTTAAATCAATGAGATCAAATTTAAGACTTGCAAGACTGTTGAACAACTCATCCCTATCAGAAGTTAATTCTTGGAAATCATCAATTAGTGCACTCATCAAGGAAACAAGTTTTGTTTTAGAAAATAAATGCATTTTTTCTTAAAGTTCAAGTATACTTACCTCAAGAGCATCATCTTCTTCCTCTAAGTCTGAATCTCCAAAGGCCATGAATGTTGTTTCATCAATTTCATCATCATTTGAATCAGATCCCCAAGCTTCTGCCATAGCATATTCTTTCTTCTTTTTGGCTTTTTCTTTCAATTCTTTTTTATCTCTATCCTTTCTCCATTCTATTTCCCAAACAGGACAATCCCTGATCTGATCAGTCTTACCACACTTGTAGCATCCATTTGGATTGTCATTAAAGCGTTTCTTGCTACCTGCTCCTTTTTTCTTTTTAAAGAATTTACTGAAGTTCTTAGTTATGAAAGTAACTTGTTCCTGGTCAAGTTCAACTTCATTATCACCGTCAGAAGCCTTCAAAGCTAAGACTTTATCGGGGGTCTTCCTATTCATTAGTTCCATCAATTTCTATTTCATAAGTCCTCAAATTCCCTACTATTTCATCCAATGTCATACCTGTGAGATCCTTTGCCTCCCTAATAGCAGTCACTTTGACATTTCATTTTGATTTTAGTAGTATCCTCAACACCTTCCCAACTTGTTGCTCAACAGCGATGACTTTTCCCAAGGAAGTCAAATCATTTGTCAAAGCAGTAAGCCTTGTCATCATTTTATGCAAGGATTCATTCTCCTTCATCTTAAAGGCTTCATATTCAGTAAAAAGAAGAGCAATCCTGAATTTTCTTACCTGAGAGGTACCCTCATGTGTATTGACCAAGGCATCCCAGATTTGCTTAGCAGTGGTACAATTTGACACTCTGTTGTACTCAGTCGGTCCTAGTCCACAGACTAAGATGTTCTTAGCTTTAGCATTTTTCTTTAATATCACTAAGTCATCAGCAGTAAATTCACTTCTTACCTTTTTGACATGTTCACCATCAACCATCTTCATTGGAATAGTGGGACCATCGTTGATCCTATGCCATAATACATAGTATCAAATTTGAAAAACACATTTTGAAGCGGCTAAATGATATTTGGGATCATTGATCAAGCCTTCATATTTCTTAAATCAGGTAATATCATTCTAACTTCTTATATTATTTTTAAATTTGATATTTTTTTATTTGATAGTGCACATTGTGTTTAAACTATTGTCAGAATTCAATATGTTAACTAGAAAATAAAAATTCGTTATTCAAAAGGCTAGAAAAATAGATTTTAGATAAAAACGGATATAATTTTTGTTGTTGTCGTTGAGTTTAAGGCCTCCCATTTAACTTTCGTCTTAGGCCACTAATGTGCTTGAGCCTCCCCTGATAGTAGTATATACTATGTACTCTTGAGAATTTTAACCCTCAATCTATCAAAACTATAACATAAATATATAATGCAACTAATTATCATGTTATATTTTTCTTGAATTCCTACTTGCTTCAACATTAAAATTTTCGTTGAACGGACAGAAATAATAGTGAATACACGATTTGAAGTTTAAGGGTTTTTTACTTCGTGCGACTAGTTCATGTGTTTATCTTTTCATATTTGGAATCTTTTAAGGAAAAACCATGTCCTCTAGTGCTGTTAAATGAAATGATTGCTAAGTTTATCTCTCATTACAAGCTCGCACGAAAACAAAAGATTACAATTGAGGATAACTTTTTTCTTTTTCTTTTTGATAATTGTAGTGCACGATAGAGGTGTTGTTTATTGAAAGTCGATTAAACCGATCGAAGTTGATCGTTTTAATATAATCTTACGAGAAGGCAAGTGTAATTTTCTCCGTACTTCCATGAAGGTCATAGTATGCATTAAGCATAATGCAGAATTCAGTCTATAGAGGTTACAAGGTTCGGGAGGCCTTTCACCCTTAATCAAATGTTTGATTTTCTAATCAATGAATTTCCTGATTGGAAACTTTTTTTTTAGTGGACCTTGAACACTATGATTATTAGTTTAAGGTCTAATTTACATAGTTGTAACTTTCCAAGATCTTGAAACTTAAACTATTATAATAGTATAAACTAGAATTTTAACGGGCGGCCTATTCAAACTTTAACATATATCTATAATGCTATGTACATCTTGGATACGAATTTATTTTCTTGTTTTACTCGTGTCAAGTTGAAAGTATTACTAAAAATGAGAATTACCATATTATATACGGGAGATTAGAGAAACCTTTTGAAATATTAGGAAAAATTAAAATCCAACAAAAGAGAGGAAAAAGAAAGAAAATTTGTAATGAAATATAAGGATATACTAACATATATTAAGAAAGAGCAAGGAATTGTTTATTTTATTTTAATACTTTTATATTGATATAATTAGTTAGTATGGTATTTATTTCACTTTTTATATTATTATAAATTCAATTTTCCTTTTTTACGCTCAACTTATTTTTGCTCTTTTTTTTCTTGTAGTTGAATTTTCCTAAATTCAAATATTTTCCTAGGGTGTTTTTCATTCGTATGGTAGCCCCCCCCCCCCTTCAAAATATGGTAATTCTTATTTTTAGTATAATATTACATTAATTGGCCCTAGTAAAATTAGGAAAAAACTAAGAAATTGGTGACTATATAAGCAATGGAGTTATACTTTATATGCATATAGCAAATTTGGGTTAAATAACCGATGAGATCGAAACAACGTATTAAGGGTTGTCGCCTACATAACCTACTTCTCATACCAAAAGAGCTAGGTATCAGATCCCTGTAGTTCGAGCCCTTTTGTTAAAGCAGTTCCTGTATCAAGCTAGTAAAGTAGTCTGCTTGAAGGGGGCCCTCCTCACCTCTCCCCCTTCCCCTTATCATAGAACCAAAAACTAACCATGATACAAGGGCCTGCCTCTCAGTACGTGAAAACGGAAGTTAAACTCTTTCACTGTCTTACTTTGGCCCCTCTCTAGCCAAATCAAAAAATTGGAACAACCCCCGAGACACCGAACAAATTCCCTAGAACTAACGCATATACCATGTCAACCTCCACCTTCAGATCCTTACTGTCCATCTTTATCAGCCAACTCCCAAGGGATGCAGACGCATTAACATTTTTATATTTGACCCTCGTGGCTGGCGAATTTGTCTAAGAGTAACCCATTAGTGGGGATTCTTCTCCAGGGATTTTAAAACCCTAAGATAGACGTCGCTTGCTGGATTTTGGGGGTTATGGAATTTCCTGGAAAGTGTTTAAGAAGAGTCAGTAGGAATCATTTGAACTAGATGAAAGAAAGCCAGTGCCAGTTCATGAATGAATGGCAAACTGCTATGGGATGCGGTTACAGCATTGGCGGTTCGTGTTTCACGACTTTCCAGTCCAATCAAATCTTTGTTGAATGGCATAGGACTTCTATTCCGATTGTTCAGCTATTCCGTGTTGAAAGAGGCGGTACCGTAGAGGGACTAATCGCTTGCCCAGGTTGAAGGGAGTCGAACCAATCTATCATTCAAGGTAACAAGGTATTAAGAAAATCGGCATGGGGTTCCGTACCTTATACTGTTAAAAGCGACTATAAATTACATATAAGAAGAACACGTCTTTACTTCACGTCTTTTCGGTTAGATAATGGAAAACGATAAGCCACCGCCCAGTAGTGTTCTCTGAGCTTGATTTCTCCGAGACGGTAACCGGTAGGTCACAATCTGAATTTCTGACTGAAAAGTGGAAAGTAATAAGTTCAACGGGTAAGAGAATGTGTTTAACAAGCAGCTAAGGCAGGATATCATTGTTGTAAGCCTCCTTCACTGCATTAGATTAGCGCCCTATTGATCGTGTCTTCAGAAGGTTGGAGAAGCATTAAATACTCCTTTAGGAAAGAACTCCTTGCCATCTTTATGCCTTACATGTGGCATAAATCTCATAAATCAAAGTAGAGGTCACAAGATGACCTAAAGTCCAGAAAAAAACCACTCTCCCCCGGGAGTGCTTTCGAGAACACATGCACCGATTATTGCATCAACATCTTCTACAGATAGTTTACCAAGAATAGCAAAGGAGATTCCACCAAGAACTTCTATTGCTAAAAGAGATAATTCAAGTGCAGTACTTACTGTAACAAGAACAACGTGAACTCACTCTCAAGCACTTGCAGCGACAATGTGGTATTCTCTTCCACACAGCCTTTTCCTGATGAAATTTCTAATGGGGTTTACTCTGGTATAGGCGTGAACCATATTTACAGAGAAGCAAACTCTTCTGCAGATTCTATAATCGGCTCCTCCCTTTCTGGTTTGCATGTCTTTCATTCTGAATTGCATCCTTTGACTCGTGCATTCTTGCGTTTAGATAGGTTAGATACTTCTTATATTAGGAGAATTATTGTAAAGGAGTAGTAAGGGAGTGAAACCCCGATCTAATCTCACATGTTCAAGGACAGTCCTTTTGTAACACCCCGTAAATTTTTTCGTACACTTATCGCGATTATATGGAGTCCTAAAGGCTTGTGTATGGGTTAAATTAAGTTTATGGTATTCGGAAGTATCCCGTCAATAGTTTTATGTGTAGGTATTGGAATAAGCTTTCCAGCGATATAAAGTTTGCCCAAAACAGAGGAGTATTGCATATAAGCGAGCACATTCGAAATTTCAAAACGGTGGCCGGGAAGCCTGTGAACAGTAAATCTGCAGGAAAATTACTGCAGCTAGGCAATTTTTTTTTGGATCAACTTTAGACGATTATAACTCCTTGTACAAAAAGAACTGTGTGAGCTGCTATATATCGAGAAAAATCTCCGAGAGTATTATTTCCGATGAAATTGGTTTCATCCAAATCCAATGTCTGAGTAAGGAGCTATACCCGTTTTACTACAGCCTATCAAAAAAAAACAGAATTTTGGGACAGATTTTTGGGTCAACTTTAAACGACCATAACTACTTGTACAGGAAGAACTGGGTGGTATACTTTATATGAAAATGAAATAACTTTGAATTATATTTCCAATTCAATTGGTTTCACCCAAATCCGATACCGGAGCAAAGAGTTATGATCGATTTACTTCAGCCTGTCAAAACTGTCCACTGGGACAGATTCGGATTTATTTAAATTTTTAGGGCAAAATGGTCATTTTCTATTACCTCTTGGACGAAAATTGGTCTCTATAAACATACACATAGCCTCATATATATCATATATCATCCAATTATTAAGAGAAGGTGAAACCCTAGCCTAATTTCAACTTCAAATATTTTGTGATTCAACCGTAGAAAATTCGAATTGGTTCCGTAGTTGTGTTCACCATCTCAAAAGCTTCGAGAAGCACCCCATGGTTATGTAAGGAGGATTCTAAATACAAGAGTTCATTGTTAAGGTATGAATATTGTTTATTCTTGATTCTTATCCATGAATAAGTATTGATAAAGGATTATGAGTATTGTCTTGATGTTGGAAGATAACTAGAAACATAGTTATGAATTGTTTTGTATAAATTGTTAGTAGTAAATTATGGAAGTTGTTGTATTGGATTATGGAGGATGAATTGTGGTGATATATCATTATATTAGTGGTTATGTATGCCTAGTGATCATGTTGGTATTGGATGGTGATTAAGAGGGGAAATAAAGGCTAAGAGTGATGTTGAGGGATATTGCATGAAAATGCATGATATGTGAATGTAATAAGAGTATAAGAGGATGTATGTAGCACTCTTATTGATGAGTTAAAGGATTACTTCCTAGACATTATTTGGTGAAGTTAATACCTAAATGGTAAGGTTTGGTTGCTAATACTAGTTTGCCACAAATGACTTATTGTAGATAAGTGTTCGAAGAGTACGGGAAGTCAAGTTGGACTTGTATTGAAGTGGTTATATCAAGGTATGTAAGACATACTCTATCTAATCTTTGGCATGAATAATGACCCATGGCACTCTCAAGTAAGCTTCCAACATTGTCCTACGACACATGACACATAATAACATCATATGATCTTCGACACTGCCAATTGAACTTGTTTTCACTTTTAAGATGTCCGGCTAGTCAAAAAAATGTCCATATACTATTGTTGACTCCGAAATGGTTTAATGAGGTATCCGTGATTCTCTACTTGATTTTCATGATATTGATTACCTATTTACATGTTTTTCCTATTGAGGTATCATGGTTTCCAGTTCCATAAGGTGTGACCACAAAGTAACCAATCTCAAAGATTAATTGAAGTAAGAAATGGAATGTCTTTATTTTAAATTGTTGATATGATGTATTGTATTAGTACCACTGATCAGTTGGCCATTGTATTATAAAGATTATGTATATATGCTATTCCAGAGGTGGTCCCTGATGTATTGTATTAGTACCACTGATCAGTTGGCCATTGTATGACATATGTTATGTATTGATAAGGAATACGGGAAGTAATGATATGAAAGTAATGTGCAGGTATCCCATCAGCTCTTTTAAGTGTGGTCTACTCATACTGTTTATTCACTGGTATCTGGGTTCTGTTGATCTTCTGTATCTCATCTTGATACTCACTGCCTTACATACTCAGTACATATTTCCGTACTGACGTCCCTCACGAGGGACCTGTATTCATGCCTGCAGGAATAGGAATTTCTGGTCGTACACCTCCGCAGTAAGAGCCAGGACATTCTGTTGATAGTGGTGAGCTCCAGTTGTTTCGGGGCATCCCAAGTCGTTTCTATATGTATTTTTGGTATTTGTATAAAAGTCTTTTGGGGCGGGAGTTTGTCCCGACCCTAACTCAGTTGTGTATCTATGTAGAGGCTTTTGTAGACATATTGTACAGCCATAGGAGTGTTTGGTTGATAGACGTGATGGCTCTGACGGCCAATTACTGTTTATATATATATATGCGTGTCTGCTGGGCTAATACAGGTACTGTTTTCTTCTATTTACAACGAAGTGCTGCCCAAATTTCTAATTTTCATAAGTAATGTAAATGTGAAAGTATAGGTTATGAACGGGTTCTCCCGGGCCTCCTCGGCTATGGGTGCCAGTCCGCTCCAATGGGATTTGGGGCGTGATAGAAGTGGTATCAGAGAAGTTCGTCCTAGTGAGTCTACAAAGACGTGTCTACGTAGAATCTCGTTTATCGGTGTGTTGTGCACCACATCTATAAACAGGAGGCTATTGGACATTTAGGGATTGTTTCCATTCTCCATTTCTTAGATCGTGCAATAGAGCCCATATTAGAGATAAAGTCATAATCGATCGCTTAATCCAATTGTTTTTTTTATTTATTTATTAGAGTAACGATGCCGGTTACAAGGAGTAAGAATAAGTTGAAGCGAGTAGATGTAGTGGCCGGAGAAGGTACTAGTAAGTCACCACCGGCACAAGCTGAACAAAGTGAGTCTCAAGCTGAGCATATATCAGGAGCTTCTTCTCCTCCGGAAGGGTCATCTATTAATGCTGTTGATCGATATTTGAGGGATGCAGTACAACTTCTGACGCGTATAGTTGCCGGTCAAGTTCAAGGGCAAGCTATTCCTACCATGGGTTCTAGTGGTACGGATAGAGCAGCTAGCCTTCGGACACAGAATTTTCTGAAACTGGATCCTCCTACTTTTACCGAATCAGATATTAACGAAGACCCACAGGACTTTGTCGATCAAACCCAAAGGGCTCTAGATGTTATGCACATATCCGGTAAAGAGATGGTTGAGCTAGCAGCATATAGACTGAAAGGAGAGGCTATATTGTGGTACGAGGATTGGAAATGATCTAGGGGTATTGATGCACCTCCAACTACGTGGGGAGAGTTCAAAGATGCATTTATTGATCATTATCTTCCATTTGAGACTCGTCAGGCCCGTGCAGATCAATTCTTAAATCTTCGTCAGGGTAATATGAGTGTAAGGGAGTATAGTCTTCGATTTAACTCCTTGTCTCGATATGCTTCTAATGTGGTAGCTACTATGGATGACAGAGTTCATCACTATGTGGATAGATTGGAACCATACTTGGTTAGAGATTGTACCATTGCTGCTTTGAACAAGGACATGGATATAGCGAGGATACAAGCTTTCGCTCAGAAAATAGAAGATCAGAGGCAAAGAAGAAGAACCCAGGAATCAGAAAAAGGATATTCTAAGCGGGCCAGAGCTATAGGGCAGTTTATGGCATCTCAGGGAGGTTTTAGGCCTTCGTTCTCTCATAGATTGCCTAGCCTGTTATCTTCTTATCCTGCAATTAGTGCTCCACCGCAAATTCAAAGGTTCAGAGGTAATCAGTTCGGGCAAAGCAGTGAAAATCAAAGTTCGCGAACAGTGGGGTATCAAGGGCAAGGGAGTATGAGTCAATTGAGACCTCCACGACACCTGTGCCCCATATGTAGAAGATTTCACTTTGGCGAATGTCGGCTTGGAACGAACAATTGCTTTTGGTGCGGTAAGCCGGGGCATATGGCTAGAGATTGCCCACGCAGGACCACAGGTGGTATAACACGACCTATCGGATCAGCTGTTGCGTCATCATCGGTGCCTCCTTTGAGTAGGGGTGCATAACCTATGGGTCTTGGTAGAGGTGATAGAGGAGTAGCTAGTTCTAGCGGAGCTCAGAACCGTGTGTATGCCCTAGCAGATCGGCAAAATTTAGAGGCTTCTCCATACGTGGTTACAGGTACGTTGTCCATCTTTGCATTTGATGTGTATGCCTTAATTGATCCTGGTTCTACATTATCGTATGCTACTCCTTTGGTTGCGGGAAGGTTCGGAAGAACACCCGAATTATTAGCCAAGCCATTTGAAGTATCAACGCCAGTGGGGGAATCTCTTATAGCTAGGAATGTTTATCGAAATTGTGTTGTGAATATTTGTGGTCGTGAAACGATGGCCGATCTTGTTGAGTTAGAAATGGTAGATTTTGATGTTATTATGGGCATGGATTGGTTAGCGTCTTGTTATGCTACAGTAGATTGCCGTTCTAAGAAGGTATATTTTCATTTCCCAAATGAGGCAGTCCTTGAATGGAAGGGTAATGTTGGCGCGCCGAGAGGTAGATTTATTTCTTACTTTAATGCAAGAAAAATGATTTCCAAGGGGTACATATACCATTTGGTTAGAGTAAGGGATACAGAGGCAGAGCCGCCAACTTTTCAGACCGTTCCGGTTGTGAATGAATTTCCTGATGTATTTCCTGAAGAACTACCAGGTTTACCTCCTGAACGAGAAGTGGAGTTTGGTATTGATATGTTGCCAGACACAGCCAATCTCAATTCCTCCTTATAGAATGGCACCAGCAGAGTTGCGAGAATTGAAAGAGCAACTGAAAGACTTGCTAGAGAAGGGATTCATGAGGCCTATTATGTCCCCTTGGGGAGCACCAGTATTGTTTGTGCGTAATAAAGATGGTTCGCTGAGGATGTGTATTGACTATTGGCAATTGAATAAGGTGACTATCAAGAATAAATACCCTCTTCCCCGAATTGATGATTTATTTGACCAGTTGCAGGGTGCCCAGTGTTTTTCCAAGATTGACTTGAGATCAGGCTATCATCAACTGAGAGTCAAGGATAAAGATATACCCAAGACATCTTTCCGAACACGGTATGGTCATTATGAATTCCTGGTTATGTCATTCGGGCTGACAAATGCACCCGCAGTTTTTATGGATCTGATGAATAGGCTGTTTAAGCCGTTTCTAGATGTGTTCGTGATAGTTTTCATAGATGATATTCTGGTCTACTCTAGATCAGAAGAGGATCATGTTAATCACTTAAGGCAGGCATTGCAGATTCTTCGTGATCGTAAGTTGTATGTGAAGTTTTCTAAATGTGAGTTTTGGCTCAAGTCAGTGGCATTTTTAGGCCATATTGTATCCAGTGAAGGCATAAAAGTTGACACTCAGAAGATTGAGGCTGTGAAGAATTGGCCAAGACCCACGACGCCTATGGAGATTCATAGTTTCCTCGGGTTGGCAGGTTATTATAGAAGGTTTGTTGAAGGTTTTTCTTCTATTTCTTCACCCTTGACTAAGTTGACGCATAAAGCCTCCAAGTTTCAATGGAATGATGCCTGTGAAAAGAGTTTCCAAGATCTGAAGAGCAAGTTGACTTCTACACCGGTATTGGTACTTCCTGAAGGCACAGAAGGGTATGCAGTGTACTGTGATGCTTCGAGAATTGGCTTAGGATGCGTATTAATGCAACATGGTAGAGTAATAGCCTATGGCTCTAGACAGTTGCGACCACATGAGAGGAATTATCCCACGCATGATCTTGAGCTAGCTGCAGTTGTATTTGCTTTGAAGATATGGCGCCACTACTTATATGGGGTTCATGTTGACATATATACCGATCATAAGAGCCTGCAATATATCTTCAGTCAGAAAGATCTAAACTTGAGACAGCGGAGATGGCTTGAATTGTTGAAAGATTACGATGTTGATATCTTGTATCATCCAGGGAAAGCGAATGTGGTAGCGGATGCACTGAGTCGTAAGTCTAAAATGGCATCTATAGAAAAGCAGGGGATGATTAAGGATCATCACCAACTAGCTAATTTGGGAGTTCGACTTCTCGAAACTCCAGATGAAGAGGTTATTGTACGTAATGCAGGGAATCTTCATTGATAGCGGAAGTGAAAGAGAAGCGGTATGCAGATCCAATTTTATTGCAGCTTAAGGAGGATGTGCAGAGTGGCACAACAAAGGCATTTGATCTTACGCGAGAAGGAGTGCTTCGGTGTCAGAATCGTTTATGTGTACCTGATGTAGTTGAGCTAAGAAAGAGAATTATGACAGAAGCACACTGTTCAAGGTATTCCATCCATCCAGGGTCGACTAAGATGTATCAAGATTTGAAAGCAATATATTGGTGGAATGACATGAAGAAGAATATTGCCGAATTTGTAGCTGAATGTCCGAATTGTCAAAGAGTCAAAGTAGAACACCAGAAACCCGGTGGTTACATGCAATGTATAGATCTTCCAGTCTGGAAGTGGGACAAGATCAATATGGATTTCATCACGGGTTTGCCTCGTACGTTTCGGAAGTTTGATTCCATATGGGTGATCATTGATAGGCTTACCAAATCCGCGCACTTCTTACCAGTTAAGACAACTTATACGGCGGAAGAGTATGCGAAGTTGTATATTAAGGAGATCGTTCGGTTACATGGACTTCCAATTTCCATTATATCCGATCGAGGAGCCCAATTTACCGAGAATTTCTGGAAGTCTTTTCAAAGGAATTTGGGGACACAAGTAAATCTAAGTACGGCTTTTCATCCTCAAACGGACGGACAAGCGGAACGTACCATCCAGACACTTGAAGATATGCTACGAGCATGTGTATTAGATTTCAAAGGCAACTGGGATGATCACCTACCTCTTATCGAGTTTGCCTACAATAATAGCTATCATTCAAGTATCAAAATGGCACAATATGAAGCATTGTATGGAAGAAAGTGTAGATCGCCAATAGGATGGTTTGAAGCAGGTGATGCGGTCTTGTTTGGACCGGATCTTGTTTATCAAGCAATGGAGAAGGTTAAAGTGATCCAACAACGGCTTGAAACAGCTCAAAGTCGACACAAATCTTATGCGGATGTTAGAAGAAGAGGACTTGAGTTTTCTATCGACGATTGGGTATTCTTGAAAGTATCACCAATGAAAGGAGTGATGAGGTTTGGCAAGAAAGGAAAGTTAAGTCCACGATACATAGGTCCGTACAAGATCATTCAAAGATTTGGACAAGTTGCTTATGAGTTAGAGCTACCTCAAGAGCTCTCAGCAGTTCATCCCATATTTCATGTTTCGATGCTTCGCAAGTACATCGGAGATCCATCGCACATCACTACTACGGAAGGTGTACAAGTTACAGAAGATCTCACTTTTGAAGAAATGCCTATTGCTATTCTTGATCGCCAAATTAAAAAGATAAGGAATAAAGAGATAGCATCGGTAAAAGTACTTTGGAGGAATCAAAAAGTTGAGGAGATCAAATGGGAAGCCGAGTAAGCGATGAATATTAAGTACCCTTACCTATTCAACGATGAGGAGGAAGTTCATGAGACGGAAGAAGAACAATAACAAGTAAGTGTTTATTTTTATGCAAGTATGTTATGATGATGAATATGTTAATTGTAAGCTTGGACAAGTCTTAATTGAGTAACTATGCTAACATTCGAGGACGAATGTTCTTAAGGGGGGGAGAATGTAACACCCCGTAAATTTTTTCATACACTTATCGCGATTATATGGAGTCCTAAAGGCTTGCGTATGGGTTAAATTAAGTTTATGGTGTTCGGAAGTATCCCGTCAATAGTTTTATGTGTAGGTATTGGAATAAACTTTCCAACGATATAAAGTTTTCCCAAAACAGAGGAGTATTTCATATAAGCAAACACATTCGAAATTTCAAAACGGTGCCGGGAAGCCTGTGAACAGTAAATCTGCATGAAAATTACTGCAGCTAGGCAATTTTTTTTTGGATCAACTTTATACGATCATAAATCCTTGTACAAAAATAACTGTGTGAGATGCTATATATAGACAAAAATATACGAGAGTCTTCTTTCCTATGAAATTGGTTTCATCCAAATCCAATGTCTGAGTAAGGAGCTATACCCGTTTTACTACAGCCTATCAAAAAAAAAACAGAATTTTGGGACAGATTTTTGGGTCAAATTTAAACGACCATAACTACTTGTACAGGAAGAACTGGGTGGTATACTTTATATGAAAATGAAATAACTTCGAATTATATTTCCAATTCAATTGGTTTCACCCAAATCCAATACCGGAGCAAAGAGTTATGATCGATTTACTTCAGCCTGTCAAAACTGTCCACTGGGGACAGATTCGGATTTATTTAAATTTTTAGGGCAAAATGGTCATTTTCTATTACCTCTTGGACGAAAATTGGTCTCTATAAACATACACTTAGCCTCATATATATCATATATCATCCAATTATTAAGAGAAGGTGAAACCCTAGCCTAATTTCAACTTCAAATATTTTGTGATTCAACCGTAGAAAATTCGAATTGGTTCCGTAGTTGTGTTCACCATCTCGAAAGCTTCGAGAAGAACCCCATGGTTACGTAAGGAGGATTCTAAATACAAGAGTTCATTGTTAAGGTATGAATATTGTTTATTCTTGATTCTTATCCATGAATAAGTATTGATAAAGGATTATGAGTATTGTCTTGATGTTGGAAGATAACTAGAAGCATAGTTATGAATTGTTTTGTATAAATTGTTAGTAGTAAATTATGGAAGTTGTTGTATTGGATTATGGAGGATGAATTGTGGTGATATATCATTATATTAGTGGTTATGTATGCCTAGTGATCATGTTGGTATTGGATGGTGATTAAGAGGGGAAATAATGGCTAAGAGTGATGTTGAGGGATATTGCATGAAAATGCATGATATGTGAATTTAATAAGAGTATAAGAGGATGTATGTAGCACTCTTATTGATGAGTTAAAGGATTACTTCCTAGACATTATTTGGTGAAGTTAATACCTAAATGGTAAGGTTTGGTTTCTAATACTAGTTTGCCACAAATGACTTATTGTAGATAAGTGTTCGAAGAGTACGGGAAGTCAAGTTGGACTTGTATTGAAGTGGTTATATCAAGGTATGTAAGACATACTCTATCTAATCTTTGGCATGAATAATGACCCATGGCACTCTCAAGTAAGCTTCCAACATTGTCCTACGACACATGACACATAATAACATCATATGATCTTCGACACTACCAATTGAACTTGTTTTCACTTTTAAGATGTCCGGCTAGTCAAAAAAATGTCCATATACTATTGTTGACTCCGAAATGGTTTAATGAGGTATCCATGATTCTCTACTTCATTTTCATGATATTGATTACCTATTTACATGTTTTTCCTATTGAGGTATCATGGTTTCAAGTTCCATAAGGTGTGACCACAAAGTAACCAATCTCAAAGATTAATTGAAGTAAAAAATGGAATGTCTTTATTTTAAATTGTTGATATGATGTATTGTATTAGTACCACTGATCAGTTGGCCATTGTATTATAAATATTATGTATATATGCTATTCCAGGGGTGGTCCCTGATGTATTGTATTAGTACCACTGATCAGTTGGCCATTGTATGACATATGTTATGTATTGATAAGGAATACGGGAAGTAATGATATGAAAGTAATGTGCAGGTATCCCATCAGCTCTTTTAAGTGTGGTCTACTCATACTGTTTATTCACTGGGATCTGGGTTCTGTTGATCTTCTGTATCTCATCTTGATACTCACTGCCTTACATACTCAGTACGTATTTCCGTACTGATGTCCCTCACGGGGGACCTGTATTCATGCCTGCAGGAACAGGTATTTCAGGTCGTACACCTCCGCAGTAAGAGCCAGGACATTCTGTTGATAGTGGTGAGCTCCAGTTGTTTCAGGGCATCCCAAGTCGTTTCTATATGTATTTTTGGTATTTGTATAAAAGTCTTTTGTGGGCGGGAGTTTGTCCCGACCCTAACTCAGTTGTGTATCTATGTAGAGGCTTTTGTAGACATATTGTACAGCCATAGGAGTGTTTGGTTGATAGAAGTGATGGCTCTGACGGCCAATTACTATTTATATATATATATATATATGCGTGTCTGCTGGGCTGATACAGGTACTGTTTTCTTCTATTTACAACGAAGTGCTGCCCAAATTTCTAATTTTCATAAGTAATGTAAATGTGAAAGTATAGGTTATGAACGGGTTCTCCCGGGCCTCCTCGGCTACGGGTGCCAGTCCACTCCAATGGGATTTGGGGCGTGACACCTTTGAATAGAGTTCATTGCATCCCACAATAATCGACGGGCAGCCCTCGTACATTTATCATAAACCGCTGAAAACTCAAAAGTCTGTCCACTCGGAGTGGGCAGAGCCTTATTACCTTATTAATAGGAGGGATGCAAGGAATTGATGCTACAAATACCATAGCAAGTGAATCAGAATAAGCCCTAGCCCTGCTACTGATTGAAAAGGTTTAAATAAGAGTGTGCCTAGCATCTTTCGCTCTCTCTTATTAGAAGAAAGAAGGGGCGCGACCCCACTCAGCTCGAAGAAGTAGCTCTTTCAACTAATCCATACTTTTCCTCTCCAACCAGTCAAGTGGCCTAAGGGCCACCTCAATCTTATTCTGTTTCTGATCCTGCTTCAGATTCTCTTTCAGTTGTGGAAACAAGCCCCTATTCCTATCGGTTGAGTAGACCAAGCTCCTTAAAGCGTATTGTCCCCTCTCCTGTGAAAGAAAGAGGTTGATGCACCCAGCTACCCGAAGTAGATCTTTCTTTGTCCCACCTTTCCTTACTAACTTTCCTCGTTTAGATAGCGTATTGAGAATCATGTCAAAATACACCAAAACCTGGGCCTAGGTTCTCTTTCTTCAAGAAAGGGTAGCTTTAAACAACCCGGTTCCAAACACACTAAACAAGCAAGCGACTCCTCTTCCTTAGCATACCCGTCCATTAAGGCATTCTTCCTTATTGCGTATGTGTTATAACTCATAGCTCTAAGCCCCAATTCCTTGGTGAAAAGAGTTGTCGCCTTTAAATCATCGGAAAAAAAGAAGGAACCGCTCGAAAGGGACCACACAACAATGGCTCATAACTGGAAAACATAACAACAATGTCTCCTAGCTGGAAATGAATGGCTCCCAACTGAAAATTTCTCTCGATCACTCTCTAACAGAAAACCATTTTCCCTTTTGCAAAAAGTCAACTTGGACTTCTTTCCTAAGCGGAGATTTGGACTACATGGACCTAAGCAATCCACCGACAGAGGCAGCCTTTCACTGTTGGAAACTTTGATTTAGATTGGTAGGATTCTATATAATCATTCCTAATTTTGAAATTGCACTCAATCAACATAGTTTCCACTCATTCCTTCTCGACCGCCTCTTTTCTAGTCACTTTTGATCAAATCTTTCTTGTGATTTTCTATTCTCTTATGAGAAATGGTTTGCTTCGTTTGAGCCGTCGTCGCTTAATGCATGTAGGGGGGTTGGGGCTTTTCCCCCACAACCCCTTTTAAAGGAGAACCAGAAGAACAACAATGAACTCAAAGCTAATGAAGGAGATCTGCAACTTGAACAAGGTAGACGGGATCTTTCCTACCCCTTTCTATTTCGACTTCTTTGAAAGGTGAAATAGTAAGAATCTAGACCGACTTACTCTTAAATTAAAAGCAGCAAGAGCAGGTAAGTAGGATTTTCTCCGCAAGAACAATCTTGACTTTCTTTATACTTTATAATATAAGGCCCTTTAAACGATCGTAAATGGCCTGAAATGTAACGACCTATGAGAGAGGGGTTTTTAGAAAAGAAAGCGTACCAATCCGGCAAACAAAGCAAAAACAACGGCTCGTACATAAATACAATAGAATAGAAATGTTGTCTGTCACTAGAACGGACCATACAAATAACATCTTTCTAGACGCCTAAAGGAAGTATTCAAAGATAAGATAAGGCTATGCGCACACAAGCTAACTTCAGGTATACAGTTAGTTCTCAAGCGATTCCTTCAGATCTTAGGTGCGACCTTAGGGAGCTTGTTTTGGCAACTACTCTTTTATAATTATGTGTCCTGGTTTCCGAGTTCTAGTTTAAGGCAGGGAAGAACGGGACTCACGGGGGTTAGGGGGAGCCTTCCCCCAAGGAAACCTAATAAGACTCATTCTAATACTTGAGTTCAAGCTCCTACTTCAAAGTAAGCCTATGGGTTGTTTTGAAGCTTAGTATCTAAAGCGTACTTGCGTGTTAAAGTAGGTACGCGGATTTGGGCTACTAAGTGGAACCATACCATGAAACTTTCCATTTGCATTCTCCTAGGGTACGATCGTAGGAAGCTCTATTAGCGAATGCAATTCCCCGCCCGATAAGACTGATCATGCCTTGCTGCTTGGCTTGGAATCAAACTAGCCTATCATGCCCTTTCTTCATTCCTATATGGACCCATATTCCTATGTTCTTCCAATGTTTACTATATTACTAGGATTCCTATTTACTGAACCATATCAAAGAAGCTACTTTCTTTCTGGATTTTATACCCAGGTATAAAGGGATAGACAGTCTAAGAGAGTGCCAAGAAAGAACACATACCTATCACTTTTGGAAGGTTTGGAACCCTTTACCAAATTCACCAATCTGAAGTGAAGAAGTGATCGATTCCTTAATCTTTAAATTGTGAAAATAATGAAATGGTTGTTTTATTGCCAACCCATCTCTTTCTTTCAATCGGATGCCATGTGTGAAGCATCTATCTCTATCAGGACCTCACCTTCGTGACCTCCTGACGGAGGAAAGACAGATGTCATGGTTAGCAATCAAATCTGGAATCTCCGACAAAGCATCTGAGATCGGACAATTGTGTAGATGAGAGAGTGGGATGGACCTTTCTCTTAAGGGTCAAAAAAAGACTTGGTTGATTTCTTTCCTGGTAAAGATCATATCTACGGTCACACTTCAATGAGTGAGCCTCAACCTAGACATCGAACTCCTAGCTCTTGAGCTTATTTACTGTTGAAAAGGGTATTGTTCGTAGCTTGGTAGATACAAAAAGCAAAAAGCAAATAAGCAAAACAATTGACAAGAACATAAAGAAGTTGGTAGATACAAGAGAACAAATAAGCAAGCAAGAAAACGATCTTCGAAGTTCTAATATGAAACAAAAAAGTGCGAACGAAAAATACGAAACGACATGTGATCTTTGGAAGTTAAAAGACAAGAAAGACAAGCTCGAAGACAAATTTGAGAAAAAAGGGGTTCCTAGCAGAATGATATAACCTATTTATTTATTAGTTTTAATTTTAGTTATCAATAAATTGTTTAGATTCTACTAATTAAGTTCAAGCATGTATTTAGATTGCTGGATTTTTTAGATCTATTACTAGAAGTTTCAAGTTTTATATATAAATATTTCCGTTATTGTCTTTTAATTTATTGTTCTATATTTATTTATTTAGGAGTATTTATTTATCATATATTTAAATATAATATTATTATTCATTAAAAGTAAACAATCTAATAACAGTATCATTATTCCGCTTTCGACTCAAAAAGCAATGATATGAATAAAATTGTTCAATTTGTTCAAACTTTGATTTTTGGAAATACAAACTACAAATAGTTCCAATTTTTGGGGAACATATTTTCCGAGGTTAGTGAAATATATTTTCCCAGGATAAAATGGTTTACTTCAATAGAGTAATGATATCTCAAATTATGATGAACGGCGAACTCAATCAACGATAGTAAATCATATAAGAAGATTTTAAAGTGCAAGAAGAAGAAACGGCCTATCTTCTCAAGGTAGGGGTAAGGTTGCATACACACCATCCTCTCCAAATCCTGCTTGCGGAATTATTATTGTTCTACTGTTCACTTAGCCGAACTTGCTGCTTGGCTGCAGGATACATTACATGCTCTCGCGAAAATAGACAATTACAATCAAACATAATGACGATAAGAGTACACAATACTCCATATTGAATAAAAGTTACGAGTTCATAGACTCAACTCAATGATGAGCATTAATACGAGGTGATTGAGTTACTCGATACCTGGTCTGATAGTACGTAGGTGTTAAAGTATGATCCCTACCTATTTCTCGATTCTAATGTTTGCCTATCTGTGGAACAGGTAAGTAAACGCAGTTCGCAGAAGAGAAAGCTGAACACAGTGTTTTTACGTGGAAAACACCCGGCTCAAGAAAGGTGTAAAAAACCACGACCTGTACCTCTACAAGATTTAATCCCAACTTCACTAAAAACTCTTGAACCTCAACAATCAAACAATTACAAGTCTTCTTGTAACTTAGGAATTAAAACTTCCAATTCCTATCGCTACAAAAACACCAATCTCACCCAAGATAAGTGTTCCCAAATCTTCGAGTTCCCCAACTTGAAGACAAATACTTCTATCTCAGTTTATAGATCACTGAGTACAAGAACTATGACTCGTTACAATTAATAGAACCAACCTATTACAACTGATCTACGACATAAGATGTATAGATTAGGTTCTTCTTCTTTAACAGGATGAACTTGATTGCTTGATTGTTGACTATCTCTTTTATGCGCAGACTGCTTTGATCTTTTTCCTTGTATTTATAGCAACCCTAATTGAAACCTTCAGTTGATATCCTTTCCTTACTTGAATTGGATTGTCTTTTCCGTCTTTTAATCTCTGTTGTCTTTCCTTGTTTCCTAGTTTGAATTGGACGGCCTTGATGTCCTTCCTATCTTGACTTGGATTGCCTTCACTCTTTTGGATTTGAACTTGTTTCTTCATTATCAGCTTGACTTGTAAATAGATTTGCTCCAACATCCTGTCCGCCTTGTAGGATATTCATGCTAATCAATTGTGTAACACCCCGTAAATTTTTTCGTACACTTATCGCGATTATATGGAGTCCTAAAGGCTTGCGTATGGGTTAAATTAAGTTTATGGTGTTCGGAAGTATACCGTCAATAGTTGTATGTGTAGGTATTGGAGTAATCTTTCCAACGATATAAAGTTTGCCCAAAACAGAGGAGTATTTCATATAAGCGAGCACATTCGAAATTTCAAATCGGTGGCCGGGAAGCCTGTGAACAGTAAATCTGCAGGAAAATTACTGCAGCTAGGCAATTTTTTTTTTGGATAAACTTTAGACGATCATAACTCCTTGTACAAAAAGAACTGTGTGATATACTATATATAGACGAAAATCTCCGAGAGTATTCTTTCCGATGAAATTGGTTTCATCCAAATCCAATGTCTGAGTAAGGAGCTATACCCGTTTTACTACAGCCTATCAAAAAAAAACAGAATTTTGGGACAGATTTTTGGGTCAACTTTAAACGACCATAACTCCTTATACAGGAAGAACTGGGTGGTATAATTTATATGAAAATGAAATCCCTTTGAATTATCTTTCCAATTCAATTGGTTTCACCCAAATTCGATACCGTAGCAAGGAGTTATGATCGATTTACTTCAGCCTGTCAAAACTATCCACTGGGGACAGATTCGGATTTATTTAAATTTTTAGGGCAAAATGGTCATTTTCTATTACCTCTTGGACGAAAATTGGTCTCTATAAACATACACTTAGTCTCATATATATCATATATCATCCAATTATTAAGATAAGGTGAAACCCTAGCCTAATTTCAACTTCAAATATTTTGTGATTCAACCGTAGAAAATTCGAATTGGTTCCGTAGTTGTGTTCACCATCTCGAAAGCTTCGAGAAGCACCCCATGGTTATGTAAGGAGGATTCTAAATACAAGAGTTCATTGTTAAGGTATGAATATTGTTTATTCTTGATTCTTATCCATGAATAAGTATTGATAAAGGATTATGAGTATTGTCTTGATGTTGGAAGATAACTAGAAACATAGTTATGAATTGTTTTGTATAAATTGTTAGTAGTAAATTATGGAAGTTGTTGTATTGGATTATGGAGGATGAATTGTGGTGATATATCATTATATTAGTGGTTATTTATGCCTAGTGATCATGTTGGTATTGGATGGTGATTAAGAGGGGAAATAAAGGCTAAGAGTGATGTTGAGGGATATTGCATGAAAATGCATGATATGTGAATGTAATAAGAGTATAAGAGGATGTATGTAGCACTCTTATTGATCAGTTAAAGGATTACTTCCTAGACATTATTTGGTGAAGTTAATACCTAAATGGTAAGGTTTGGTTGCTAATACTAGTTTGCCACAAATGACTTATTGTAGATAAGTGTTCGAAGAGTACGGGAAGTCAAGTTGGACTTGTATTGAAGTGGTTATATCAAGGTATGTAAGACATACTCTATCTAATCTTTGGCATGAATAATGACCCATGGCACTCTCAAGTAAGTTTCCAACATTGTCCTACGACACATGACACATAATAACATCATATGATCTTCGACACTACCAATTGAACTTGTTTTCACTTTTAAGATGTCCGGCTAGTCAAAAAAACGTCCATATACTATTGTTGACTCCGAAATGGTTTAATGAGGTATCCATGATTCTCTACTTCATTTTCATGATATTGATTACCTATTTACATGTTTTTTCCTATTGAGGTATCATGGTTTCAAGTTCCATAAGGTGTGACCACAAAGTAACCAATCTCAAAGATTAATTGAATTAAGAAATGGAATGTCTTTATTTTAAATTGATGATATGATGTATCGTATTAGTACCACTGATCAGTTGGCCATTGTATTATAAAGATTATGTATATATGCTATTCCAGGGGTGGTCCCTGATGTATTGTATTAGTACCACTGATCAGTTGGCCATTGTATGACATATGTTATGTATTGATAAGGAATACGGGAAGTAATGATATGAAAGTAATGTGCAGGTATCCCATCAGCTCTTTTAAGTGTGGTCTACTCATACTGTTTATTCACTGGTATCTGGGTTCTGTTGATCTTTTGTATCTCATCTTGATACTCACTGCCTTACATACTCAGTACATATTTCCGTACTGATGTCCCTCACGGGGGACCTGTATTCATGCCTGCAGGAACAGGTATTTCAGGTCGTACACCTCCGCATTAAGAGCCAGGACATTCTGTTGATAGTGGTGAGCTCCAGTTGTTTCGGGGCATCCCAAGTTGTTTCTATATGTACTTTTGGTAGTTTTATAAAAGTCTTTTGTGGGAGGGAGTTTGTCCCGACCCTAACTCAGTTGTGTATCTATGTAGAGGCTTTTGTAGACATATTGTACAGCCATAGGAGTGTTTGGTTGATAGACGTGATGGCTCTGACGGCCAATTACTGTTTATATATATATATATATGCGTGTCTGCTGGGCTGATACAGGTACTGTTTTCTTCTATTTACAACGAAGTGTTGCCCAAATTTCTAATTTTCATAAGTAATGTAAATGTGAAAGTATAGGTTATGAACGGGTTCTCCCGGGCCTCCTCGGCTACGGGTGCCAGTCCGCTCCAATGGGATTTGGGGCATGACAGAAGTGGTATCAGAGAGGTTCGTCCTAGTGAGTCTACAAAGCCGTGTCTACGTAGAGTCTTGTCTATTGGTGTGTTGTGCACCACATCTATAAACAGGAGGCTATGGACATTTAGGAAATTGTTTCTTTCCTTCAGATCATAGATCGTGCCATAGAGCTTATATAGCAAATGAAGTCATATTTGACCACTGAATCCATTTGTTTCTCTTACTAAGGTAAGAATACCGGCGAGCGGGTAGATGTGGCTGCCGGAGAAGGGACTAGTAAGTCACCACCTGTACAAGTTAATCAGAGTGAAGCTCAAGCTGAGAGGGTATATATTGTGGTACGAGGATTGGAAACGATCTAGGGGTATTGATGCACCTCCAACTACATGGGGAGAGTTCAAAGATGCATTTATTGATCATTATCTTCCATTTGAGACTCGTCAGGCCCGTGCAGATCAATTCTTAAATCTTCGTTAGGGTAATATGAGTGTAAGGGAGTATAGTCTTCGATTTAACTCCTTGTCCAGATATGCTCCTAATGTTATAGCTACTATGGATGACAGAGTTCATCGGTATGTGGATGGATTGGATCCGTATTTGGTTAGGGATTGTACTATTGCTGCACTGAATAAAGACATGGATATAGCTAGGATCCAAGCATTTGCACAGAAAATGGAAGATCAGAGGCAAAGAAAAAGAACACAGGAATTTGAAAGTGGATCTTCTAAGAGGGCCAGATCTACAGGGCAGTTTATGGCGCCACAGAGAGGTTTTAGACCTCAATTTTCTGCTAGACCACCTAGGCCATTATTTTCTTATTCTGCAGCTAGTGCTCCACCACAGCATCAGGGGTTCAGTGGCAGTCAATTTGGGCAAAGAAGTGAGGGTCATAGTTCGCGATCAGTGGGTTATCATGGGCAAGGGAACATGAGCCAATCGAGACCTTCTCGAGAGCTATGTAATCGATGCGGAAAGCATCATATGGGCGTATGTCGAATGGGAACAAATGTTTGTTTTTGGTGCGGTATGACGGGATATATGATGAGAGAATGCCCACAAAGGGGCGCAGGTGGCGTAGCACGAGCTTCGGGATCAGCTGTTGCATCATCGTCACCGGTATCTTATTCTGGTAGGGGTGTACAACCTGCGGGTCACGCTAGAAATGAAAAAAGAGTCGCCAGTTCCAGCGGGACTCAGAATCGCACTTATGCTTTAGCGGATCGACAGAATCTAGAGGTTTCCCCAGATGTGGTCACGGGTACGTTGTCCATATTTTCATTTGATGTATATTCTCTAATTGATCCCGGTTCTACAGTATCATCTGTTACTCCTTTGGTTGCTGGAAAGTTCAAAAGAAACCCCGAATTGTTAGATAAGCCGTTGGAAGTGTCTACCCCGGTTGGGGAATCTATTAAATCTAGAAGAGTTTATAAAGATTGTGTAGTAACTGTGTGTGGTCGAGACATGATGGCCAATCTTGTGGAACTAGAAATGGTAGATTTTGATGTTATAATGGGTATGGATTGGTTGGCGTCTTGTTATGCCAAAATTGACTGTTGTACGAAAAAGATGTATTTACATTTTCCTAATGAAGCAGTTATTGAATGGCAAGGTAAGATTGGCGCACCAAGAGGTAGATTTATTTCTTATTGCAAAGCAAGAAAAATGATTTCCAAGGGCTACATATGTCATTTATTTAGAGTAAAGGATACGGAATCGGAATCACCAGATTTTCACACTGTACCAGTAGTAAGTGAATTTCTTGATGTATTCCCTGAAGATCTTCCAGGTTTACCTCCTGAACGAGAAGTAGAATTTGGTATTGATGTGATACCAGGCACTAAGCCAATCTCAATTCCTCCGTATAGAATGGCCCCAGCAGAATTATGAGAATTGAAAGGGCAATTGAAAGATTTGCTAGAAAAGGGGTTCATTAGGCCTAGTATTTCCCCTTGGGGAGCACCAGTGTTGTTTGTGCGCAAGAAAGATGGCACATTGAGAATGTGTATTGATTATAGGCAGCTGAATAAAGTGACCCTTAAAAATAAATACCCTCTTCCCCGAATTGATGATTTATTTGACCAGTTGCAGGGTGCCCAGTGTTTTTCCAAGATTGACTTGAGATCAGGCTATCATCAAGTGAGAGTCAAGGATAAAGATATACCCAAGACAGCATTCCGAACACGGTATGGTCATTATGAATTCCTGGTTATGTCATTCGGGCTGACAAATGCACCCGCAGTTTTTATGGATCTGATGAATAGGCTGTTTAAGCCGTTTCTAGATGTGTTCATGATAGTTTTCATAGATGATATTCTGGTCTACTCTAGATCAGAAGAGGATCATGTTAATCACTTAAGGCAGGCGTTGTAGATTCTTCGTGATCGTAAGCTGTATGCAAAGTTTCCTAAATGTGAGTTTTGGCTCAAGTCAGTGGCATTTTTGGGCCATATTGTATCCAGTGAAGGCATAAAAGTTGACACTCAGAAGATTGAGGCTGTGAAGAATTGGCCAAGACCCACGACTCCTACGGAGATTCGTAGTTTTCTTGGGTTGGATGGTTATTATAGAAAGTTTGTTGAGGGTTTTTCTTCTATTTCAGCACCCTTAACTAAGCTAACGCATAAAGCATCCAAGTTTCAATGGAATGATGCCTGTGAAAAGAGTTTCCAAGATCTAAAGAGCAAGTTGACTTCTACACCGGTATTGGTACTTCCTGAAGGCACAGAAGGGTATGCAGTGTACTGTGATGCTTCGAGGATTGGCTTAGGATGCGTATTAATGCAACATGGTAGAGTAATAGCCTATGGCTATAGACAGTTGCGACCGCATGAGAGGAATTATCCCACGCATGATCTTGAGCTAGCTGCAGTTGTATTTGCTTTGAAGATATGGTGCCACTACTTATATGGGGTTCATGTTGACATATATACCGATCATAAGAGCCTGCAATATATCTTCAGTCAGAAAGATCTAAACTTGAGGCAGCGGAGATGGCTTGAATTGTTGAAAGATTACGATGTTGATATCTTGTATCATCCAGGGAAAGCGAATGTGGTAGCGGATGCACTGAGTCGTAAGTCTAAAATGGCATCTATAGAAAAGCAGGGGATGATTAAGGATCTTCACCAACTAGCTAATTTGGGAGTTCGACTTCTCGAAACTCCAGATGAAGAGGTTATTGTACGTAATGTAGCGAAATCTTCATTGATAGATGAAGTGAAAGAGAAGAGGTATGCATATCCAATTTTATTGCAGCTTAAGGAGGATATGCAGTGTGGCACGACAAAGGCATTTGAGCTTACGCGAGAAGGAGTGCTTCAGTGTCAGAATCATTTATGTGTACCTGATGTAGTTGAGCTAAGAAAGAGAATTATGACAGAAGCACACTGTTCAAGGTATTCCATCCATCCAGGGTCGACTACGATGTATCAAGATTTGAAAGCAATATATTGGTGGAATGACATGAAGAAGAATATTGCCGAATTTGTAGCTGAATGTCCGAATTGTCAAAGAGTCAAAGTAGAACACCAGAAACCCGGTGGTTACATGCAATGTATAGATCTTCCAGTCTGGAAGTGGGACAAGATCAATATGGATTTCATCACGGGTTTGCCTCGTACATTTTGGAAGTTTGATTCCATATGGGTGATCATTGATAGGCTTACCAAATCCGCGCACTTCTTACCAGTTAAGACAACTTATACGGCGGAAGAGTATGCGAAGTTGTATATTAAGGAGATCGTTCGGTTACATGGAGTTCCAATTTCCATTATATCCGATCGAGGAGTCCAATTTACCGCGAATTTCTAGAAGTCTTTTCAAAGGAGTTTGGGGACACAAGTAAATCTAAGTACGGCTTTTCATCCTCAAACGGACGGACAAGCGGAACGTACCATCCAGACACTTGAAGATATGCTACGAGCATGTGTATTAGATTTCAAAGGCAACTGGGATGATCACCTACCTCTTATCGAGTTTGCCTACAATAATAGCTATCAATCAAGTATCAAAATGGCACCATATGAAGCATTGTATGGAAGAAAGTGTAGATCTCCAATAGGATGGTTTGAAGCAGGTGATGCGGTCTTGTTTGGACCGGATCTTGTTTATCCAGCAATGGAGAAGGTTAAAGTGATCCAACAACGACTTGAAACAGCTCAAAGTCGACACAAATCTTATGCGGATGTTAGAAGAAGAGGACTTGAGTTTTCTATCGACGATTGGGTATTCTTGAAAGTATCACCAATGAAAGGAGTGATGAGGTTTGGCAAGAAAGGAAATTTAAGTCCACAATACATAGGACCGTACAAGATCATTCAAAGATTTGGACAAGTTGCTTATGAGTTAGAGCTACCTCAAGAGCTCTCAGCAGTTCATCCCATATTTCATGTTTCGATGCTTCACAAGTACATCAGAGATCCATCGCACATCACTACTACGGAAGATGTACAAGTTACAGATGATCTCACTTTTGAATAAATGCCTATTGCTATTCTTGATCGCCAAATTAAAAAGATAAGGAATAAAGAGATAGCATCGGTAAAAGTACTTTGGAGGAATCAACAAGTTGAGGAGGTCACATGGGAAGCTGAGGAAGCGATGAAGATTAAGTACCCTTACCTATTCAACGATGAGGAGGAAGTTCATGAGACGGAAGAAGAACAATAACAGGTAAGTGTTTATTTTTATGCAAGTATGTTATGATGATGAATATGTTAATTGAAAGCTTGGACATGTCTTAATTGAGTAACTATGCTAACATTCGAGGACGAATGTTCTTAAGGGGGGGAGAATGTAACACCCCGTAAATTTTTTCGTACACTTATCGCGATTATATGGAGTCCTAAAGGTTTGCGTATGGGTTAAATTAAGTTTATGGTGTTTGGAAGTATCCCGTCAATAGTTGTATGTGTAAGTATTGGAGTAAGCTTTCCAACGATATAATTTTTTCCCAAAACAGAGGAGTATTTCATATAAGCGAGCACATTCGAAATTTCAAATCGGTGGCCGGGAAGCCTGTGAACAGTAAATCTGCAGGAAAATTACTGCAGCTAGGCAATTTTTTTTTTGGATCAACTTTAGACGATCATAACTCCTTGTACAAAAAGAACTGTGTGATATACTATATATCGACGAAAATCTCCGAGAGTCTTCTTTCCGATGAAATTGGTTTCATCCAAATCCAATGTCTGAGTAAGGAGCTATACCCGTTTTACTACAGCCTATCAAAAAAAAACAGAATTATGGGACAGATTTTTGGGTCAACTTTAAACGACCATAAATCCTTATACAGGAAGAACTGGGTGGTATACTTTATATGAAAATGAAATCCCTTTGAATTATATTTCCAATGCAATTGGTTTCACCCAAATCCGATACCGGAGCAAAGAGTTATGATCGATTTACTTCAGCCTGTCAAAACTATCCACTGGGGACAGATTCGGATTTATTTAAATTTTTAGGGCAAAATGGTCATTTTCTATTACCTATTGGACGAAAATTGGTCTCTATAAACATACACTTAGCCTCATATATATCATATATCATCCAATTATTAAGAGAAGGTGAAACCCTAGCCTAATTTCAACTTTAAATATTTTGTGATTCAACCGTAGAAAATTCGAATTGGTTCCGTAGTTGTGTTCACCATCTCGAAAGCTTCGAGAAGCACCCCATGGTTATGTAAGGAGGATTCTAAATACAAGAGTTCATTGTTAAGGTATGAATATTGTTTATTCTTGATTCTTATCCATGAATAAGTATTGATAAAGGATTATGAGTATTGTCTTGATGTTGGAAGATAACTAGAAACATAGTTATGAATTGTTTTGTATAAATTGTTAGTAGTAAATTATGGAAGTTGTTGTATTGGATTATGGAGGATGAATTGTGGTGATATATCATTATATTAGTGGTTATGTATGCCTAGTGATCATGTTGGTATTGGATGGTGATTAAGAGGGGAAATAAAGGCTAAGAGTGATGTTGAGGGATATTGCAAGAAATGCATGATATGTGAATGTAATAATAGTATAAGAGGATGTATGTAGCACTCTTATTGATCAGTTAAAGGATTACTTCCTAGACATTATTTGTTGAAGTTAATACCTAAATGGTAAGGTTTGGTTGCTAATACTAGTTTGCCACAAATGACTTATTGTAGATAAGTGTTCGAAGAGTACGGGAAGTCAAGTTGGACTTGTATTGAAGTGGTTATATCAAGGTATGTAATACATACTCTATCTAATCTTTGGCATGAATAATGACCCATGGCACTCTCAAGTATGCTTCCAACATTGTCCTACGACACATGACACATAATAACATCATATGATCTTCGACACTACCAATTGAACTTGTTTTCACTTTTAAGATGTCCGGCTAGTCAAAAAAATGTCCATATACTATTGTTGACTCCGAAATGGTTTAATGAGGTATCCATGATTCTCTACTTCATTTTCATGATATTGATTACCTATTTACATGTTTTTTTCCTATTGAGGTATCATGGTTTCAAGTTCCATAAGGTGTGACCACAAAGTAACAATTCTCAAAGATTAATTGAATTAAGAAATGGAATGTCTTTATTTTAAATTGATGATATGATGTATTGTATTAGTACCACTGATCAGTTGGCCATTGTATTACAAAGATTATGTATATATGCTATTCCAGGGGTGGTCCCTGATGTATTGTATTAGTACCACTGATCAGTTGGCCATTGTATGACATATGTTATGTATTGATAAGGAATACGGGAAGTAATGATATGAAAGTAATGTGCAGGTATCCCATCAGCTCTTTTAAGTGTGGTCTACTCATACTGTTTATTCACTGGTATCTGGGTTCTGTTGATCTTTTGTATCTCATCTTGATACTCACTACCTTACATACTCAGTACATATTTTCGTACTGACGTCCCTCACGGGGGATTCATGCCTGCAAGAACAGGTATTTCAGGTCGTACACCTCCGCAGTAAGAGCCAGGACATTCTGTTGATAGTGGTGAGCTCCAGTTGTTTCGGGGCATCCCAAGTTGTTTCTATATGTACTTTTGGTAGTTTTATAAAAGTCTTTTGTGGGAGGGAGTTTGTCCCGACCCTAACTCAGTTGTGTATCTATGTAGAGGCTTTTGTAGACATATTGTACAGCCATAGGAGTGTTTGGTTGATAGACGTGATGGCTCTGACGGCCAATTACTGTTTATATATATATATATGCGTGTCTGCTGGGCTGATACAGGTACTGTTTTCTTCTATTTACAACGAAGTGCTGCCCAAATTTCTAATTTTCATAAGTAATGTAAATGTGAAAGTATAGGTTATGAACGGGTTCTCCCGGGCCTCCTCGGCTACGGGTGCCAGTCCGCTCCAATGGGATTTGGGGCGTGACAAATTGATAGTAGTATATTCACTTGCGTGGAACATGTTGCATGGAATATGTTGTGGAACCTGTTTCATTCACTGTGTTCATCATCAAAACTTCAACTGGTTTTCCTAACAAATTCCCCCTTTTGATGATGGTAAATTCAACACTTCAGCATCCCTTCAATCCTGACATACTCAGTAAAGAACTATGAGTTGAAGATTACAGAATGAAACAAGGTTAGTCATTGAGTTATAAGTGTTGCATAGTCTATTCTTCCCCCTTTTGACATCATCGAAAAGCTGATTCAACAAGTGAAAAACCATTTAATAATTCATGGCCTTTGAGGCAATCACTAAGACAATCAAAATTCAGAGAAATAGAACATGAATATAGCAAGATAAAGCAGTAGTAGAACATATGAAAGCTAGTAAGACCATTTCATTCATGATATGACTTATATCAACCAGCAGCACCCTTTTATAAAACAAGTTATTGAAGGAAAGGAACAAAAGGTTGGTCTTGGATATCAGAAACAAGAGCTAAAGGGATGAAGAGGAGGGAATTAGAGAGGTGAGTTTCCTAATCACATCAGCATTTTTAGCTCTTTCTCTTTCCAGTAGTGAGGTTAGGTAAGCAATTTGAGCTTGAAGAATCCCTCTTTCCTCTTCATGAGCGGCTTGTGCTGCCTGCAGCCTGTGCAGCTTCAACCTCACCCTGTTTATCAGCTAGTGCATTCCTTAGTCTCTGCATAGGATTATCCACATTCCTCATGGAACCAGGTAGCATCATGTGATTCACACTTCCTATGATATCTTTCAAAGTCTGTGAAGACCATACTTGAAGAGGTACCCTAAACTCCTCAAGGATAGGGGTAAGCCAGAATTCATAAGGAAGTGCATGCCCATTTTTCTCCTTGATGTGCACCCTTTTCATGTGCTTCAGAATAAGTCTAGGTAAATCAATTCTTACTTCAGTAGCTAACAATTCAATGAGAGTGAGATCTAAAAAACTAGCCACGTTCCTTCTCTCCTTCCTAGGAATGATCATCTTGTGTACTACATCAAAATAAAGCTGATGGGAGAGGGATATCTCTCTCTTAAAACCCTTCGATGATGAATCAAATGAGGATTCCCAAAGAACTTTCTACAAATTTCAAGAGCAGAAGTAAGGTTGTCCAAGGGTGGGCAACTGCCCTTGATATAGTGACCCCAACCCCCATAAGGAATATGTAGAATCCTAGCAATATCAGCAATGTAAAGGTTCACAGTAACCTTTCTCACAGTAGTAGAAAACAACTCACCTATGCCCATCCCATTTGTATAGAACTCATACACTTCAGGTTTGCCAAATTTCCTCTGAATATCTCCCTGAAGAAACAAAAGAGACCATCCTTGAAATTTCAGTTTTCTCATCAAAGTTTGCATGTCAGCTCCTCCAAACCCACTGATAACTCTCCCTCTAGCTAATTAGCGTTTTTGGAAGTGAAGATTATTAGCTTCAGGAGTATCTTGATGAGAAAATGGTACAGGACCCTCATAGTCAGATTCCAACTCAGCAGTGGTGTCTGGATGGTACTCAAAGTCAGAAGAATTAGAGGGAACAAGTTTTCTGACATGTTTCTTTGATATGGAAGAGGACTTAAAAGGTGAAGCTTTTGAAGATGTGGGAGCCTTGACCTTTGGAGTGGACTTAGAGGTGGATTTCTTGGGTGCAGATTTTGGAGAGGTTTTGTGAGATGTAAAAACTTTGGTAGTTTTAGACATGATAGTCTTATTCTTTTTAATAGAGCGAAGAAAAATATCAGGGGATGATGCACGAGGAGATGAGGGATCAAAAATGGTTACCCATTTATTTTTTCTTGCTTGAAGTGCTTCAGTCAAGGAAGAATCATCACGCTTCTTCTTTCCTCTAGTGTGAGGAGTTCGAAGTGCAGAGACAGTTGGAGAGGGTTTCCAAGGAACTGTGTTATCAACAGAAATAGATGTGGGTTTTCTCTATGGTTAAGATCTGGATATCCTGGGAATCAAGTCTGCTATGGGAAGGTCATCTTTGTCACTAGAGTTTTCATCAATTTCAATAATGTTGAGTGGAATGGGTGGAGGAAGGAGAAGGGGTTTGGTGAAGGTTGAAGAAGGTGAAGAAATTTTGGAGAAAGGATTTTGGAGATGATGGAATGCAGCAAAGTTGGTCAATTCGTGGGAGATTTGCGGAGGGATGATGGAAGGTAAAGTGATGTTTGGGTAAAGGATAATGGATTTTATGAGGTTTTTGGTAGGGTTTCTAGATGATGAAGATGAAGAGGATGAAGGAGAGGCCATAATGGAACAAGATGTTTTTCTTGATTTTGAGAATGGAGTTAAGATAGACTTAGGAGGCTTATTTAAAGGAAAACTTTTAGAGAAAGTTGAAGAGGCGGTGAACTATATATGGAAGAGGAGTAATGATTGAGAAATCTGAACTGATGGAAAAGGAAGGAGCAACTTTTAAAATAGAGCAGATCCCCAGATTTTTGGCGGTTTAAATGGAACTGAAGGGACCATGTAAATAACTTGTTTCTTAGTAAGGTACTGGAAGTTAACTTTAGTCATACCTGACAGAATTGGTTACAATTGCCTCAGTGTTCCAGCTTTTCTGCAAAATCAACATAATCATGAGTCAACATATTCTAATTTTTGGACTTAGGATACACTTTTTAATGTGAGACTGAATTAATCAACATTCACTTATAAAACAACCTATTCTAATCAAGCATTGAGGGAGACTTATGCAAGTTTAATCATCCCCAAGGCTAACCTATTTTTGTCAAAATGTTCTCTACTCAAAGCCTTAGTGAAGATGTCAGCAATTCATTCCTCAGTAGAACAAAACATGATTGATATAAGACCTTTTTCAACATTGTCTCTAAGAAAGTGATGTCTAATATCAATATGTTTAGTTCTTTTATGTTGAACAGGATTTTTATCTATGTTTATGGCACTTATGTTATCACAAAAAATTGGGACACACCCTACATCAATACCAGAGTCCTTAAGTTGTTGCTTAATCCATAGCAATTGAGCACAACAAGAGCCGGCAGCAACATATTCAGCTTCAGCAGTTGACAAAGCTACTGAATTTTGCTTCTTAGTGGACCATGTAATCAAACATGATCCAAGAAAGTGTGCCATGCCAGTAGTGCTTTTCCTGTCCACCAAGTAACCTGCATAATCAGCATCTGAGTATCCCACCAAATTAAAGTTTCTATCTTTAGGGTACCACAATCCAAGATCAGTGGTTCCTTTCAGGTATCTAAGAATTCTTTTCACAGATTTTAAATGGGATTCTTTTGGTTTTGCTTGGAATCTAGCACACAGTCCTACACTAAACACAATATCAAGCCTGCTTGTTGTGAGATATAATAATGAACCAATCATTCCTCTATACAATTTTTGCTCAACATCTGATCATGCTTCATCCAAGTCTAATTTTATGGCAGTGGCAATAGGAGTGCTGATCTCTTTTGCTTCCTCCATGAAGAACCTTTTAAGAAGCTCTTTAGCATACTTCTGTTGGTGAATCATTGTCCCAGAAGCTGATTGCTTTATTTGCAAGCCCAAGAAATAATCCATCTCCCCCATCATGCTCATCTCAAATTCACTACTCATGAGTTCGGCAAATTCATAGGTCATACTCATATTTGTTGAGCCAAAAATAATATCATCCACATATATCTGCACAATCAACAAGTCCTTCCCATTTGATTTCAAGAAAAGAGTGTTGTCAATTTTACCTCTGGTATGACCATGTTCCAACAGAAATTTTGACAACCTTTCATACCAAGCTCTTAGAGCTTGTTTCAATCCATACAAGGCTTTGTCCAATCTGTATACATAATCAGGAAATTCTTTGCTTTCAAAACCTGGAGGTTGTTTAACATACACCTCCTCCTTGAGAATGTCATTTAGGAATGCACTCATCACATCCATCTGATAAAGGATAAACTTCATGTAGGCAGCAAAGGCAACAAGTAGTCTTATAGCTTCAAGTCTAGCTACAGGTGCAAAAGTCTCATCGAAGTCAATTCATTCTTCCTGATTGTATCCCTAGACCACCAATCTTGCCTTATTTCTTATGACTGTTCCATGCTCATCAACTTTGTTTCTGTAGACCCACTTAGTCCCAATTACTGATCTGTCTTTTGGAAAAGGAACTAAGTGCCAGATTTTGCTTCTCTCAAACTGATTCAACTCTTCATGCATAGCTATGATCCAATCAGCATTAAACAATGCTTCAATTACCTTCTTTGGTTTAATTTTTGATTGAAATGAGTTGAAGGCACATATATTTCTCAATCCAGACCTTGTGGTAATCCCAGATGTAATATTAGTAAGTATATTCTCAATAGGATGTGATCCTTGATACTTGTATCCTTTTGGGATCAACCCTAGTGAGCTTCCAAGACTACTGCTGATGTTCTGAGTGGAGCTATTTTGAGGCTCAGTTCCCCCTGTCAATGTGACTTCAGCTTCAGTTCCCCCTATCAAGGTGTCTCCATGTTTGATAGCTCCAGTGGATGAACCAGGTGACAGTACCTGTTCCTCAGTGCCACTTCCTTCCTGCAGGTTAGTCTTAACACAGGATTCATCACAGATTACATGCATGCTTTCTTCAACACAGTTAGTTCGTTTGTTTAAAACCCTATAAGCTTTATTATTAAGTGAGTATCCTAGAAAGATTCCCTCATCACTTTTAGCATCAAATTTTCTCAAATTATCCTTTCCATTATTGTGAATAAAACATTTACAACCAAAAGTTCTAAAGTGAGAAATATTTGGCTTTCTTCCTCTTAGTAATTCATAGGGAGTCTTATCTAACATAGGCCTGATTATGCATCTATTTATGATGTATGCAGCAGTACTCATTGTCTCAGCCCATAGGTTTTGAGCAATGTTAGCTGCAATCATCATTGTTCTAGCCATGTCTTCCAAGGTTCTATTTTTTCTTTTCACCACTCCATTTTGTTGTGGAGTTCTGGGAGCTGAGAAGTTATGATCTACACTATTAGCTGAACAAAATTCTAAGAACTTTACATTCTCAAATTCTGTACCATGGTTAGAGCTTATGGAAACTAAAGAAGAGCCCAGTTTATTTTCAATTTTCTTAATTAAGATTTCAAAAGCACCAAAGGCATCTTCCTTAGAGACTAGAAACAATGTCCATGTGAATCTGGAATAATCATCAATAATAACAAAAACATACCTTTTTCCTTCTCTGCTTTGAACTCTCATGGGTCCACATAAATCCATATGCACCAGGTCAAGACTCTTGATAGTGCTAACATGGTTATTTGACTTAAACGAATATCTTACCTGCTTCCCCCTTGCACATGCACTGCATAACTTTTCCCTTTTAAACTTCATTTTGGGTAATCCCAATACCATGTCTTTAGAAGAAAGTATGTTTAATTGTTTTAGACTTGCATGACCAAGTCTTCTGTGCCAAAGGAGGGGATCATTTTCCATATCACTTAGACGGGTCATCTCAGATCCTGGTAATGCCATAATATCGGCTTTGTATATATTTATGTATCTCTTTGCAGTGAGCACCACTTCTTTGGTGTCCATCCTTTTTACTTTGACCCCT
Organism: Capsicum pubescens; assembly: GCA_030864215.1. Classification (NCBI taxonomy): domain Eukaryota; kingdom Viridiplantae; phylum Streptophyta; class Magnoliopsida; order Solanales; family Solanaceae; genus Capsicum; species Capsicum pubescens. The sequence continues at coordinate 296,637,056 of CM061549.1, forward strand.
GCAGCAGTAAAAATAACTTTATTACCTTTGTCACACAACTGTGAAATACTCAGCAGGTTGTGCTTTAGTCCCTCAACAAGATAGACATCTTCCAATGCTTTTGATTCAGATGAGATAATCTTTCCTACTCCAGTAATGATTCCCTTTTTTCCATCACCAAATGAAACTCCTCCTCCATCTATTTTGGAGAGTGAAAGGAACTTTTTCTTATCACCAGTCATGTGTCTTGAGCAAGCACTATCTAAGTACCAGTGCTTTTTGCTTCCTTTCACTTTCTCCTACAAAAGAAATCAATGGTTAGACTTAGGAACCCAGACTAACTTGGGTCCTATTTTATGAGTGAAAGGATGAATCAAATTTATTTTAGTCCATGCGGGCAACATGCAGCTCAACCTGTTTCTCTGAACAGAACTGGAATTATTCCTTTTGGTCTGAGAAACTCTCTATGTCAGGTTTTGACTATTGTATCTGCTTTTTGCAGCTACTGGGCATTCAGTAGTGGGATGTCCAAGGTTACCACAGATAAGCACAAATCTTGGGTTACATCAAAATTTTTGTGGAATCCCAATCCAGCCGTTTCATTATACTTTCTTTCACCCAGCTTATGAACAATTCTTGAGGAATTTATCCACCTATTTGCCCTTTCAAGATCAAGTTTTAGTGTTGAAACTTCTTGATTCAGCTTGTTCATTTTTTCAGTTAAATCATAGCATTCTTGTTTGTATCTAATTACCTTAAGTTCAGAATTTTCTTGATCTTTACTCATGGGCCTTTTTCCATTATTAGTTAAATTTAGTTTGAGGACTTCAGATTTAAGACCATTGTTTGAAATTTCTAGTTTTGTAATCTGGTTCTTAAGTGAGCTGTTTTCTTTGTCAACAGTTCCTGTGTAAGCCTTCAAATCAATGAGATCAAATTTTAGACTTGCAAAACTGTTGAACAGTTCATCCCTATCAGAGGTTAATTCTTGGAAATCATCAATCAGGGCACTCATTAGAGAAGCAAGTTTTGATTTTGAAAACAATTGCAGTTTTTCTTTAAGATCAAGTATACTTACCTCAGAATCATTTTCTTCTTCATCTAAGTCTGAATATCCAAAATCCATAAATGCAATTTCATCAACTTCATCTTCATCTGAATCCGATCCCCAAGGTACTATCATTGCATGTTGTTCTTTCATTTTTGCCTTTTCTTTTGATTCCTTCTCTTCTCTTTCCTTCTTCTATTCTATTTCCCAGACTGGACAGTCTCTGATCTGATGATCAGTTTTTCCACACTTGTAACAACCATTTGGATTGTCATTGGATCGTCTCTTAACACCTGTTCCTTTCTTCTTCTTGAAGAATTTACTGAAGTTTTTGGTTATGAAGGCAACTTGCTCCTTATCAAGCTCAATTTCTTCATCACTATCAGAAGCCTGCCAAGACTTTTTCAGGATGTGCTTGTTCTTTCGTTCCATCAACTTCCATCTCATAAGTTCTAAGGTTTCCAACTAACTCATCCAAGGTTATTCCAGTAAGATCTTTGTTTGTTTCCCTGATTGTTGTTACCTTAACATTCCATTTTGACTTAGGTAATACTCTTAATACCTTCTCAACTTGTTCTTCCTCAGAAATTACTTTTCCCAGGGAAATAAGTTCATTGATTAAGGTGGTAAGCCTTGTCATCATCTCATGCAGGAATTCCTTCTCCTTCATCTTGAAAGCCTCATACTCAGTAAAAAGAAGAGAAATTCTGAATTTTCTTACTTGAGAAGTGCCTTCATGAGAATTCACCAGTGCATCCCAGATCTGTTTAATAGTAGTGCAGGTTGATATCCTGTTATATTCAGCTGGTCCTAAGCCACAAACCAGGATATTTTTTGCCTTTACATTTTCTTCAAGGCCAACAAGTCATCAGGGGTAAACTCACTTCTCACCTTTTTTACTTGTTTTCCATCAACTAACTTCATTGGAATAGTAGGACCTTCAGTGATCTCCATCCTTGCTTTCCACCAGATAAAGTGAGTGCCATCAAAGAGTGGAGGTCTAGTAGTTGACTGTCCTTCACTGTGACCAGTAGGAGGTGTGGAATTCATCATGTTGATCTTTTCTTAGGTGCTAGCCTTATTTAAGAGAACCCGCTCTGATACCACTTGTTAAAGTATGAGCCCTACCTATTTCTCGATTCTAATGTTTGCCTATCTGTGGAACAGGTAAGTAAATGCAGTTCGCAGAAGAGAAAGATGAACACAATATTTTTACGTGGAAAACACCCGGCTCAAGAAAGGTGTAAAAAACCACGACCTGTACCTCTACAGGATTTAATTCCAACTTCACTAAAAACTCTTGAGCCTCAACAATCAAACAATTACAAGTCTTCTTATAACTTAGGAATTAAAACTTCTAATTCCTATCACTACAAAAACACCAATCTCACCCAAGATAAGTGTTCCCAAATCTTCGAGTTCCCCAACTTGAAGACAAATACTTCTATCTAAGTTTATAGATCACTGAGTACAAGAACTATGACTCGTTACAATTAATAGAACCAACCTATTACGACTGATCTACGACTTAAGACGTATAGATTAGGTTCTTCTTCTTCAACTGGACGAACTTGATTGCTTGATTGTTGACTATCTCTTTTATGCACAGACTACTGTGATCTTTTTCCTTGTATTTATAGCAACCCTAATTGAAACCTTCAGTTGATCTCCTTTCCTTACTTGAATTGGATTGTCTTTTCCGTCTTTTAATTTCTGTCGTCTTTCCTTGTTTCCTAGTTTGAATTGGACTGCCTTGATGTCCTTCCTATCTTGACTTGGATTGCGTTCAATCTTTTGGATTTGAACTTGTTTCTTCTTTATCAGCTTGACTTGTAAATAGCTTTGCTCCAACATCCGGTCCGCCTTGTAGGATATTCATGCTAATCAATCGATAGTAGTAGATTCACTTGTGTGGAACATGTTGCATGGAACCTGTTTCATTCACTGTGTTCATCATCAAAACTTCAACTGGTTTTCCTAATAGTAGGTATTTTGTAGAATTAGTTAAAGTGCGTGTAAGTTATTCACTCAAGGATAACTTCTTTTTTTAATAATGGTGGTGCACATTAAGGGTGTAGTTTCTTGAAAATCAATTAATCGAACCGAACCAAATAATTCTAATATAATCTTATGAAAAGACAAGTGTAATTTTCTTTGGTCTTCCATAAAAGGTCATAATATGCCTTAAGCGTAATGAAGAATTCTATAGAGGTTTGATTCTAATAAATGATGTTCTTGATAGGAAACATTTTGATTCTATAGAGGTTTGGGTCTAATAAAAGAACACAACGATTATTAGTTATCATGATTTATTCATGCTTTCTTTTTTTAAAAGTCAATTCAAATTCTAATAATTTGAATGTTGTTGCTTCCGGGATTGCCCGAATCGAATAACACCTCCATCATTGACGATGAAAATTATATTCAACATGAATTGTCGATTTATTCCACTAAAGAAGCAGTTTTTTCCATTCAACATGAATTGTCGAATTATTCCACAAAGGGAATAATATTAATTAAACTTCAATCGTGAACACGTCTTTACTTGTGTCCCTTCAGCGAAAGTTTTAATGTTCAAGCATATAAGAATTCAAGAAAAGAATATATAACATTAAAATTATAGTAGCATTACATATTTATGTTAAAGTTTGAATAGATTGAGGGTTAAAATTCTAGTATATACTACTATAATAGTTAAGTTTCAAGATCTTGCAAAGTTGCAGTTATGTGCATTCTATAGAATTCTGCATTATGTGCAATGCATACGTGACCTTTATGGAAGAATAGAAAAAATTACACTTGCCTTCTCATAAGATTATATTAAAACGATTTAGTTCTATCCGTTTATCCGATTTTCAATAAACAACACCCCTATTGTGCACCACAATTTTTGGTTTTTCATCCGGTGTCTGGTGCCCGCATTGGAGCCCCGATTAATTCGGATCGCGCGTTGCAGGGCTCATTAAGATGGCAACGCTCCAACAGAGTTTTCTCCATACCCAGGATCGAACCCTCAACCTATGGTTAAGGGTGGAGCATCCCTATCCACGGCACCACAACCCATGTTGGTCATTGAGTTTGAGTCTATGAGTTCATAATTTGTATTCATATGGAGTATTGTGTAATTTTATTGTCTGTGTAATTTTATTGTCATGATGTTTCGATTGTAATTTTTAATTTTCGAGAGAGCTAGTAACGAGAGACAAACTTAGCAATCATTTCACTTACCATCATCGACGGACGGAATTTTTCCTTATAAGGTCCGAAATATGAAGGGAAAAAAAACACATGAACAAGTCATAGGAAGTAAAAATTCTTAAACTTCAAATAGTGAATTCACTATTATTTCTGTCCCTTCAAGGAATGTTTTATGTTGAAGCAAGTAAGAATTCAAGAAAAATATAACATGAAAATTAGTCGCATTATAGATTTATGTTATAGTTTCGATAGATTTAAGGTTAAAATTCTTAGAGAACCACAAGGGTTGGTATGGTGGTTCAGCACCTCACCCCTTAAGCAAGAGGTTGGGGGTTCGATCCCCACCTCTGGTGAATGGAGAAAACTCTGCGGCCAGTTCTCTACCGCTTAGTGCGCTGACCGTGGAACGGAGGATTAGTCTCAACTCAGTCTCCTCATATATAGTTGAGTCTATGAGCTGTTAATTTTAATGCATATGTAGTACTGTGTACGTACTTTCTCGTCATTGTGTTTTTTATTTGAATTTTTGTGTTAACTGATTTCCAACAACACGAGCTCTAGCAAGTGTATGTATCATGCAGCCAAGCAGCAAGTTGTGCTAAGTGAACATTAGAACAATAACAATATACCCAGTGTAAATTCATTTAATCCCGCAAGCGGGTTCTGGAAAGGGTGGTGTGTTTACAGTCTTAAGCCTATCTTGAGAAGGTAGAAAAGTTATTTCCGATAGATCCCGGGCTCAAGTAAATCACATAGCAAAGTGGACAAATTATCTTCTTCAATGCATGCATCTTAAAGCAGTGTAGAAAATCCAAGTGAAGGAAACAAGGACAAGAACCTCAACATTGTTCTTAGGTGGCAAAAGATAACAAAAAGGCCACCAACTGCAACAGAAGCTGAGTCTTGGCAAATCTTGTGACTTTGAAGCTCATTCAAACAAGAATATTTTTTTCGCGTAATCGTGGTGTTAAGGCCAGCTTGTAAGCACTCGTCCAATTCTACAAGGTACATGCAACCTCACACAAGGACTTAACTCTATCCATTGAGTCTTTGACATATATACTAAAAGAACAAATTAAAGGGCTGATCATTTATGACAATTAATCATTAAGTAGAGAAGCAAATGCTGCAGCAGTGAAACAGAAAGGATAGCAGACAAAAAAGGTAAACAACAAAGTTACTACTTTGAAGTCCACAGTATTCAACAGAAAGTGAACAATGTTGACTTGGTTTAATGGAAGCGATGATAAGCTATCACACAACATATCCAGTTCCACACATAACCGATTGACGAAGGATGGAATGTACGGAAACCTTATCCTACTTCCATGGGGTAGAGAGATTATTTTCGAAAAACCCCCAAACTCAGCACAAATATTACACAAAACAAAACAGGAGAGTAGAAAAGCTGAGAAATATAAATAGCAAAAATAGTAAAAATAACTAAAAAGCTGCTCATGTTACTCAACAATAATGAAAATTACAAAGTTTCATGTACATTCTTTACAATTTTGAGTCATATTTACCTCTTCTGATCAATAAAGAATCCGATCACTATTCACTACAAGAAATATCCACCTATTCCAAAACCCTATTTTAGCTACTAAACTTTATAGTACTAAAACATATTAACAAAGGAGAAAACTTTATAAACTTTTTGTTCAACGGAACAATGCATCAAGATTGTCGTTATTGGAACCATCTTGAAAGAGCGCTACGAGGTCTTCTCCCATAACAGACTCATCATCGTTATTATTCTGAGTATTTTCTCCCCGGGCATTACCATTTCCCTCAGCATTATTGTTCTCATTGGCCTGTTCTCCCCCCAACACATTACCCATGTCATTTGCCACAACATTGTCGTTGTTTTCATTAGTCTGTTCTCCCCACAACACATTACCCATATCAAAATCATCGTTTGCCCAAATATTGTCGTTGTTCTCGTTAGCCTGTTCTCCCCACAACACATTACCCATATCAAAATCATCGTTTGCCCAAATATTGTTGTTGTTCTCGTTAGCCTGTTCTCCCCACAACACATTACCCATATCAAAATCATCGTTTGCCCAAACATTGTTGTTGTTCTCGTTAGCCTGTTCTCCCGGCCACAACACATTATCCATGTCAAAATCATCATTTGGCAAAACATTGTTGTAGTTCTCATTAGCCTGTTCTCCCGGCCACAACACATTACCCAGATCAAAAATATCATCATTTGCCAAAACATTGTCGTTGTTCTCAATAGTATTTTCAACCCCCACATTGTTGTTGTTCACTTCATCAACATTAGTTTGCACGAATTCATCTTCTGCCCGTAAAGATTCCTCCTTCCTTTCATTTCCAACCTCCTCTACTTCATCATCAGAAGAAGAAATTTCAATGTACTCAACATCGTCCTTCTTCTTGAAAAAAGGTGACAATAAATAGTTGCCTTGTGTACCCAAAGTAGAGAAATCAGAGAAAATATACTCACCTTTATCCGTCACCTCGGGTGGCGGAGATGGGCCTATAATCGGCAGCGCTTGCCATTCTCTTTTACATTTCTCATTCGGACACCGCAAAGAACAACCTTTGTAATCCTTCAAAAACTCATACATATGGTAACAGTAAGGACACCTAGTCCAAAATGTATTCCTGGTCGGGTTCGAAGAGGTTGCACCTGATCCATCATATAAACGGGTCCTCTTTGTCGGGTTAGAAGAGCTTGCACCTGATCCATCATCTAAACGGATCTTCTCCATCTGGTTCAAAAAGTTCCCGCCTTTTTTCATGGCCACGATAGGAATCGTTTCACAAGTGCTCGCACCACCATCTCCCAAACTGCTCATCGGGGTCCTACTTGATAAGGTCCAACCCCCATCAGCCAAACGGATCACCCGGGTCGGGTTTGAAAAGTTCTCCAAACGGGTCTGGAACGGAGTAGGGTTAGAAGAGCTCCCAGCCCCATCATCCAAACGGGTCTGGATCGTAGTCGGGTTAGGAGACCTCCCACGACCATCATCCAAACGGGTCATTCCGCTCGAGTTCAAAATGCTCTGAAGCAATCCATCATTCAAACGGGTCGGGTTCAACATGCTCTCAAGCAACCCGTCATTTGAACGGGTCGGGTTCAACATGCTCTCAAGCAACCCATCATTTGAACGGGTCGGGTTCAACATGCTCTGAAGCAACCCATCATTTGAACGGGTCGGGTTCAACATGCTCTCAAGCAACCCGTCATTTGAACGGGTCGGATTCAACATTCTCTCAAGCAACCCGTCATTTGAACGGGTCGGGTTCAACATGCTCTCAAGCAACCCGTCATTTGAACGGGTCGGGTTCAACGTGCTCTCAAGCAACCCATCATTTGAACGGGTCGGGTTCAACATGCTCTGAAGCAACCCATCATTAGAATGGTCCATCTGCATCTGGTTCAAAAAGTTCCCTCCTATTTCCATAGTATTCAACCCATCTCCAAACCCGGACATCTCCGACAAGTCGAAAAAGCTCGCACTTTCCAACGTACCCTCACCACCCATCGGGTTCATACTCACAGACCTCCCATCATTTACCGCATTCCTCAACTCATCATCAAACCGAACCTTATCACTCGGATTCGCTAGAACTCCATAAGCTCTCATTACAAGCATAAAAGCCTCATTAGCCAAACGAGAATAATCTCTCGTATTCGATCTCAACAACTCCATCAAACTCTTAAAATTGTTCAACATAACTGGTTGATCATCACTGTAGTTTGGAACGTTAAGGATAGCATAGTAATTCGGCTGTCCGTTAATGCTCTCAGGGAGCATTAATATATCAGTGATCGCGATTATTTCTAGTACCTCTGAGTGATTTGGATCGATTTCTCTGGCTCTAATGGAGTATTGACGACATTCTTGAAACTTTCGTAGAACAAGAAAGCTTTTAGATAAATTCAAATAATGTTGGAACTGCGGATTCATAATTATTGTTTGTTTGTTTTTTGTTGTAAAGAGTTTGTTTGTTGTTTTGTTGTAGTAAAGAATGAAATGAAAGTGATGAAAAGGTGGCATATATAAAGTCGTTTGTTTTGAAAAGGTGGGAAAAAGGGCACAATTGGAATTTTTTGAATTTTTTTATCATGGATGATTTTGCATATGGGCAATATTGGAAATTTCTTAATTCTTTTTGTTTCATGGATGATTTTGGATATGGGAAAAATTTAAAAATAAATAGTTTTTTTTATGAGTGATTTTGAATATGGATAAAGTTGGAAATTTGTTGATTTCTGTAAAGGGTTTATTTTGTATTTCTATTGTTTTATTTTATTTGGTTCTATTAACCTAGCACGTTTCAAAAAATAATAATAATTAGAGGTGAAAAAGCGACAAAATTGGAAAAATATTGATTTTTTAGTTTTATGGATGATTTTGGATCGATATGGACAAAATTGGAATTTTTTTATCTTTATAAAGGGTTTATTTTGTATTTCCGTTGTTTCATTTTACTAGTTTATGTTAACCTAGCACGCCTCATAAGATATTGATAATTAGAGGTGTATTTTATTAAACTAACATTATTAATTATGTTTTTACTCTAATTTTATTTCTACTACTACTTCATGTAATTATTTAGTACTAATAAAAATAACACTACTTCCTTTGTCGGATATAGAAGTGCTTGCAGAGCTACGTGAATTCAACAATGTTTTTGTAAAGGGCAAAAAGAAAAGGTCTCGAGATAATAAGGATCGTTGGAAGAAAAGATCAAATAACTAATCTCAGTATAAGCTATTCTACATTTTGAAATAATTCTTTTTGAAATATATGTACAAGATTAAATTGGAAATTGAATAAATTTTTCAAGGGTCTATTTTGGAATACTCATATTAACATTTTGAGATGGTCAATTTTGGACATTAAGTAATTGGGAAATGAGAATGGATTATTTAGATAACGGCATATTTATTTGGTGTATAAATAAAATTAAATTGGAAATTCAATAAATCATTTATCAACTAATAAAAGATTAGTTTGACTATAAAAAGGAGATAAATTGGAATACTTATTTTACATTTTGAGATGCTTCAAATTTGGACATTAAGTAATTGGGAATGAATTATTTAGATAAGGACATATTTATTTTGTGTATGAACAAAATTAAATTCGAAATTCGATAAATGATTTATCAACTAATGAAGAATTAGTTTGATAACTGTAAAATGAAGATAAATTGGAGTACTTATTTTTACACTTTGGAATGTTCAAATTTGGACATTAAGTAATTGTAAATGGATTATTTAGTTAAGGAGAAATATTTATTTTGTGTATATATAAAATTAAATTGGAAATTCAGTAAATCATTTTTCATTTATCACTTATCAATTAATAAAGGATTAGGTTGATTATTGTAAAAAAAAAAAAAAAAAAAAAAAAAAAAAAAAAAGAAGAAGATAAATTGAAGTACTTATTTACATTTTGAGATGTTTCGAATTCAAACATTAAGTAGTAATTGGGAACGGATTATTCAAATAAGGACATATTTATTTTGTGGATATATAAAATTTAATTGGAAATTTGATAAATCATTTTTTATTTATCATTTATCAACTAATAAAGGATTAGTTTGATTACTGTAAAAGGGAGATAAATTGAAGTACTTATTTTACATTTTGAGATGTTTCAAATTTGATCATTAGTAATTGGAAATGGATTATTTTAAATAAGGACATATATTTATTTTGTGTATATATAAAATTAAATTGGAAATTCAATAAATAATTTTTTCCTTTATTATTTATCAACTAATAAAGGATTAGTTTGACTATTTTAAAAGGAGATTGAAAGAATTTTGACTCAAATTTTATTAAGTATCCTCATCATATTAACGTAAGAAAAATTACAATCTATAATATTTTTTGTCTTGTAGTCAAACATCTAAATTTTAAATTAAAAATACTAAATTAATCTACTCTAATTTAGCTTGAACTCTAATCAAATTGATTTTCATAAAGTAAAATATGAGAAGAAAAATTAAACGGGATGAGTTTTTTTAACATTTTGAGATGTTTCAAATATGAAAATACTTTTTTTCTTTTGAAATTTAAAACTTTAGTATTATTGTCATTGGATTCGTTCCTTTTTATTGGTTCAGTGTGTATTTTGTAATTTCTTTAAGAAAGTATTAATTATGTATTTATTTTATTAAATTTTGCAAAACTGTTGTATTTTGAATATCTTAATTTGAGTATTAATATTTCAAAAAGTTTGAAAATAATGCTTAAAGATAAGATGTTTTTTGAAAATTTAAAACTATTATGAAGAAGTAGTTCTTAAAAATAAATGTACAGTTCGAAATAATTGTACTATTTTTGTCATGAATTTTTAAACCGAGGTTTATTTTAAGATAAATTAACTTTTTTCCTATAGCGACACTTACTTTGAGACGGAGAGGATACACAATAAAGAAGAGAACATTATTTGCTAAATTCTGCTATATGGAAGTTTCACATAATTCATTTAAACATTACATGGTATATCAAACACATTATTGAAGTACCAATGCAATGGAAATGTTTTACAAAATTTAGTTTAAGATAATTAATGTAAAATCCAGCTAATTTTAAGTAAATAACTATGAGAGTAAACATGGTAGCTCACCAAAGTGTTAAAAGGCTAAGTTGCTCGTACTCTTTAAAAATGTTGTCACGCTCGTATCAGATTCTTCAAAATACACTATTAGATAGGTTGTTTTTGATATACACTCGATTTACCTCTAGTATCTTTTTGCAAAATCTCAACAATAATTAATCAAAAACAGTTTATCTTCATCATGATATTAAGTTAAAAGTGGAGCTATATATACTCTTTTACTAATTCAAGTCCAATTGATACAGATTTAATAATAATTGATCTCTTTTGATATTGAAGGGGTTACAGCTGTATATATAGAGAACTGAGGAATAACTAATTACAGAATAACCCAGATGTATTTAATAATTATATATGTAGTCTATTATCCCCCCGCAAGCTGATCAGCGGTAACGAGGGGCAGCTTGGAGCAGAGAGACTGAAAAGGCTGTAACGGAAGAGGCTTGGTGAGAATATCAGCAAGCTGGTCAGTAGATGGGACATAGTGCGTGGCCATCGCTCCTGCAAGTACCTCATCGCGAACAAAGTGACAGTCAGACCCAACATGCTTCATACGATCATGAAGGACTGGATTTTTGGTAACACAAATAGTGGACTGATTGTCACAATAAATCTGTGGTTTCGTGGGGGGAATGCCAAGTGCATCCGTAAGGTATCGTAACCACATGGCTTCAGCAACACCCGCAGCCATGGCACGATATTCTGCTTCTGTGGAGGAACGGGACACTCGCGTTTGCTTCTTGGTGCACCAGGAAATCAGATTCGGTCCCATCATAACAATATATCCAGTAGTGGACTTTCGATCATCTTTGTCGTTAGCCCAATCCGAATCAGAAAAAACAGATATATCAAACGAGCCCTTTTGAAATAAAATTCCACAGTGAAGAGTACCTTGAAGATAGCGCAGAATGCGTTTCAAGGCCTGAAAGTGTTGTTCTGTGGGAGCATGCATTGATTGGGAGACTCGATTGACTGCATATTGGATGTCCGGACGAGTAACAGCAAGATAATGAAGTCCACCGACGAGGCTCCGATATAGTGTAGGATCGGCAAAGGGAGTATTCGGCCCTGGGGATTGGCGGACTGCCATGGGAGTGACCGCGGGTTTGCAGTCTGTCATTCCAGCCCGATTTAGAAGTTCAAGGGTATATTTTGTCTGATGCATCAATATGGTTCCCGATTTGCGGATGAGTTCGAGGCCAAGAAAGAACTCCAGAGGACCGAGGTCCTTAAGTTTGAAGTCACGATGCATAGCTTCAGTAATTTCAGTGATGAGTGACGACGAGCTGCCTGTAATAACAATATCATCCACATAGATAAGAATGATGACTGTCCCTCGAGAACAGTGAAGGGTGAAGAGGCTGTTGTCATGATGGTAGGTGCGAAAACCAAGACCCTGCAGAAAAGTAGAGAGACGTGTGTACCAGGCACGAGGGGCCTGTTTCAGATTGAGCGTGCCTGATTGAGCGTTTGTGGACGCATGCATCGCCCTTGATCCTCCGGACTGGCTATTTACATTCTGCAAGTCATCATAACGATACCAGCAATTAGCCGCAGAATGGCCCCGTTTAGCACAAATTTGGCACGTCGGAAGATCTCGTGTGGGCATCCGCTGGTTTCCTCGTCCCTGTCCGCGGCCTGACTGGAAGCCGTCCCTCGGTGGAGGCCCGCCTCTGCCTTGCTGCCCGGTGTTTCGACGGTCACCGCCGCCGCTGCCTCGCCCTTGGTTACGGCGATCGTCACCGCGACCCCTGGCCGAGCCTCCGCTGCCAGCCGAGTAAAGAGCCGTGACGCCAGGGGTGGAACTGGCTTCTCCGAGCAGTAATTTGTGTTCCATGTCTAGATTCAATTCTTCTGCATTAAGCCATCCAGACAGTTGATTCAGAGTGATTTCGACAGGCGAGAGGCGAATATGCTGTTTGAGAGAGGAATAGCCAGCCGGAAGACCACGTATCACGGCATTCACCACGTCTCGTTCAGGAATAATCTCGTTCACAGCATCTAGGTCAGACAGAATAGAGGCCACATCATCAAGGTATTGAGTCATCGTCTTCGTTCCCTTCCGAAGAGTATGCAATTTGTCACGCAACTGAAAAATATGAGCCGTGGACACAGAGTTGTACCTTGTGGCTAGTGCGTCCCAAAGTGAAGCCGATGTGAGAAAACCCCGGGCGTGTTTGTGCACAGAGGGGCTAATAACTGCGAGAAGACAGGCTCGGATCTGAGTGTCTACGATCATCCACGGAAGGTAGTCGGGATTTGGGAGCTTGACGCCGTCCTTCTCGGCTGTCTCGGGCTGCGGCTTCTCCGCACCGTCAATCCATCCGAGCAGCAAGTTGGCTGCGAGGGCGGTGCGGACGTTAAGTGCCCAGGCCGGGTAGTTGTTGTCAGATAATTTTTCGGGGATGAGATTGTGGAGATTCCTGAGCAGTAATTTTACTCCAGACGGTAATTTTGACAGAGGATCAATAACCTTGTCCATGGCGCCGACCTACGGCGGAGGAGGGAGGCCGTGCGGCGTGGTGTAGACGGTGGCGGCGGCGCACACACGTCGGAAAAGAGGAGAGATTAGGGTTTGGGCGGAAGAAGAAACCCTAGCTTTGACACCATGATACAGATTTAATAATAATTGATCTCTTTTGATATTGAAGGGGTTACAGCTGTATATATAGAGAACTGAGGAATAACTAATTACAGAATAACCCAGATGTATTTAATAATTATATATGTAGTCTATTACCAATAATCACTTTAGTTTAGTTTGATGCATTGACTTAGTAATAATATTTAGACTTATTAGGTGTTTATATCATCAATATTTAATCTCATAAAAATAATAATTTACCTATTATTACAAATTAAAAGTCACTATATATAGTATAAGAATTTTTTTTTATGTTGTCAGTATCATCACTTGAAAAATATTATTTTTAGTTCAGCTAGATTCTAAAAGTAGTAGTAATTTCTAGTAATTAGCCAATTAGGTTTCACATTTTATATTCCTTGAAGTCCTAATTATTTAACGATAGCTCTATTATTAAGACTTTCTTTTTGATGAGTTTACGAGTTATTACTCATAAATGAAAGTATTTAATATGCTCATTTTTTTCTCATATTTTTGGTTCTTGATTAGACTGCTATAATTTTTGTTGTATAATACTCGTTATTTCGCATTGTTTTGTTGTTGTTATTGCTCTCATATTGTATTCCGGTTTGCAAATTATTTGGTAGGCTTTATTTAAACTAAGGATCTATTGGAAATAGTTTTTCTATCTCTACGAAGTATGGGTAAGATATTCTATGCATACTATATCTTCACCATACTTCACTTGTGGAATTACACAAAGGTATTTTAAAAAAAATGGGTGACAATTGAATAACATGCTATTATTGACTCATAAATATTGAAAAATATAGTAACATCCACTACACACATAAAATCAAAGAAACAATAGCATGCACGATATGGTGAAGTTGAACTAGTGATCTTTTTATCAACGTGTTAATTTATCCATTTGAATTATAGCTCATCGACTGTTTAAATAATGCTTTGTAATTATGATAATCCAAGATACGGAGTAGATGTGTTAGGTTTTTAAAAGGTGTGAATGAAAAATGGATAGATATTTTTTTGAAAAAAACATCAAGAAAAAAGTTGTAATTTGAATAGGCACATATGTTCACTTTGAATTGTTATGACCTTTCCGATACATTATGACTTTTTCGAAAAGTTACACTTTTCTCGAAGGATTGCAACTTCGCGAAGAGTTGTATCTTTTCGAAAAGGTGTGCCTTTTTGAACCAGAAGTTGAACTAATGAAACCACATGCACGATACAGTGAAGTTGAACTAATGATCTGTTTATTCAACGTGTTAATATAACAATTTGAACCACATCTCATCGACCAATTAAATAATGCTTTGTAATTATGACAATCCAAGATAGAAATGTTGGGTGTATTTTTCCAAAAAGACACAAAGAGAAATAATGAAATTTGAATAGGCACTTGTTCACTTTGGATTATTGTGACCTTTTCAAAAGATTGTAACTTTTCTGAAGAACTGCATCTTTACGAAGAGTTGCATCTTTTCGAAGAGGTGCACCTTTCCGAATCATTGTTATTTTTCTGAAACAACAAATTGATGGCTATACATATATATACACTTTTTGAATGATTGTGACTTTTCCGAAAAGGTACACCTTTATGAAGAGTTGCATCGTTTCAAAGAGGTGCACTTTTTTGAACAATCGCATCTCTTCTGAAGCAACACCTTTGCTGGCTACATATACCTATTGAATCCTCAAATTTTCCATACAAATGTTCCAATCGTGTTGTGTGATTTACTACCGTTGATTGAGTTAGTTGTTCATGGCCCTATTCTTCTAGCAATGTCCTAGTCTTCGTTTCTCTAAGAAAAGAAAGGAAAATGTTCTGTTTATAGGCCAAACTAGATATTTTAACGTCCACGTAATTGTTAAAAAAAATGGAAATTTATGTTTGCCAAAGTTTAGTATGAACAAATTGAGCAGTTGCATTCATATCATCACATTTTGAGTCGAGGGTCTATCGGAAACCTCATTACTAAAAGTGTAAAGGTAATCGTACATTTTACCCTCCCCGGAAGTTCAACTTCTGGGATAACACTGGTTCTGTTGTTGTTGTTGTTATTCATATAATCACTTTCTGTATTCCCAAATTGAGTATGAACAAATCTACATTATGTATCCAATCCAAGTTGATAAAAAGGGCAAAAGAACAAAAGGAACACAACATTTTACAAGAGCCTCTAAAAGTTAGAAGGTATGTTCGATAGATTTAAACTGCCACATACATTATATTCAAGCGAAAATCGCAAGAAAATAGATTTGAACTAATAACTAAAAATCTACAGCTCAATGTTCTCGCTTTCCCCGGTCAACCATTTTGGCCGCTGAACAGAAAAAATTAATCGTTTACTGTCAAAAATGTTTTGGTTGAAGTGTGGAAGACTACAGTGAAAGCGAGCTTTTGGCGTAGCATGCTTTATTCTGATCCACAACTTCCTCGGAATGTATAAATCACCTTAAAGTCTAAAGCAACTAGCATACCTCGCGATGGAGAAATACTTGGATCGGGTTAGCTGACTATGTCTGTATGACTCTGCAACTTCTCTCGGTATACCAAGACCAGACAGATATAGAACATAGTCGCAGACACAATAGATACACCAAGGCAGACACAAACGGTTGTAGCACAAACGTATAAGAACCTGAACAAAGAATGACACACTTAATAAAGCAAAACATATACACATGTATCCTGATTCAACTTTTTGGTGACACTTACTTGGGAGAAAATACGCTCCAAACGAATAAATGATTTCTCATTAGCAGCAACACAATTGTGTAAGCTATCAAAAGAATGGAATTCAAACCCAACGGAACCAGACAAGGAAAACCAAGTGTCCTCTTGAGCAACGAGTCAATGTTGCCGTCCTGGGAAATTATGAAACCACTTGTGTCCTTCACAGAATTGTACATCACCATGCTAAGGAGGTATAACATTGGTGAAGCATATGTAATGATGAACATTAAGACGCCAGAAAGTACAGTTGAGTGGTTCAAGACACCCTGGCAATCAAATCAACGGGGAACATCAGATTCTATATGGATATTTCCAGTATGAAGCATACAGAAACTTTAGCATGAAACACACTACTAGAGATTTTTGTGCAAGATACTTACCATAAAAGCCCCAGCAACATCGATTGTAGCTAGGGTGTTGGTGTTGCCGAGACCAAAATGGCCTGCCATTCCCATTTAATAAAGTGCAGCTACCTGACACGGGAAAAGGAGAAAAATAAGACTTGTGAAACTATGGAGTTGATGTTACCATCATCTGAGGAAAGGATATTTTTCCTGCATTAGTACAAAAACAAACCGAGAATGAACGAGCACCCAAGGGTGTGGCCTAGTGGGCTCGTGGGAGGTGGCAGGTATCTAGTGGATTTAGTCGAGGTGCACAAAAGCTGGTCCGGAAACCATGGATTTCAAAAAACAAATTGAGGATGAATGAAGATATTAGTTGAATTTCGTAGTATGGAGACTACAAGCATCATCGTGGTCATTTTCATCAAATGAAATTTGTCGCCTTCTTTTCTCTCCTTTTTTTTCTTTTTGGGAAATATTTTATTTGGTAATATTGAGTGTTGCTTTGCTTTCTTTTCTTTTAGTCATATGGTCATTTTCATCAAATGAAGATGCTTATTTTAAGAACAAGTTAGGTCATCTAGGACATTACAACTTGCTCGTGTATTTCAAAGACATAGACACGGTAAATTTTTAAAAAAAGAAACATAGAATCAAAAGAACTTGGATGAATACTTCAAAGATCCGACTGACCTCAACGAACTGCCTGAGATGCTGGTTGGAACCAGAAAAATACCAAACGCTAGCTAGTACTTGCAGGAAGAGAAATAGTACAGGCATTGAGTTCACGGGCTGCTGCAACAATAGCTGTAAAAGCGACCAATAATATACGTAACTCAAGCCAATCACATATGCAGAATCCTTAAAACATAAACCCCAAGCCTTTCTTTGGACATCATCCACAGAACGCGAATGATTTGGGAAAGGTATATACCGTGGCACAGCAACAAGAATAGCCGTTGAACAGAAACCTAGAACTGCATAAATTATTTGCGCCATTAAAGTAGCATCATAACTACCTGTACTGAACGCAACATCTTGATATTTAGTGATATAATGTAAAACCAACCACCCTGGGAACAAGTGCATCAAGGAAATCACGGTCATAAAGTTCCTTTTTGACCGTCGGGACCACATAAGAGAAACTAAGCTAATGTTGATTAGGATGATCACTGAAACCAACTGGAACAACTTTATGTAAGTGCTTCCCATTTGCTCTAACCATTTTGAAATGTCGGGAAGATTAGTCCAATTAACACCACCTTGATGCCATCCTCTCAAAATTCTCCCAGAAATGAGAATCACAAGAATTGAGCAAATCTGGATATAGTTATTCGTCTTTGAACCCACAGTAGCACTTGTATTTTTCTCTGTCCTCGTTACAATATGCTGCATTAGTTTTCGGAAAGATAGCAAATAAAGCGAGGATGTCATGAAATGCCATATGTACTGCTCTTCCTCCACCAGAGAACTGGATCCCATGCTTATGACGACAACAACGATTACCACAAGAATAAAAATATCATCCAAATGCCACCTGCTCAGGTCATTATTGACACTTGAAAACTGCTTATTCTGCTCAGAGAAAACTTGCTTTCCTAGAAGAAACAGAAGGCTCAGCAGTATCAAGCATGAAACGAGCATAGCTGCTACTCCAACTATAAGTCGGCCAATAGGTTTCTGAAAAATGTTGAATAAAAATTATAGGAATATTGCAAATGGAACGTTCTTCTCTATTTCTTTCTAGAAATGCAAAATAAACTTTTATAAGATTGAACTCACGTCAGTTGCTCTATGAGATAGCCACTCACTTGCAGTTCTTAAGAAATTATGATATGCCATAAGAGTACTATGACAATTGTCCTCACAATCAGATCTACACAAAATATGAGGAGAAAGCAACACAAGAATTAGCATTTCTCCAAATAAAAGTTCTGAGGAAAAAATTGTCAAATTGGTGATTACAAACCGTCAACCACCTTTTCTCTTCCCTAGATTTCCAAGATCTGTGAAGCTCTGCAGCCCTCATATACAAACAACAAAAGTTCTCTTCCAGACTACTGTAACCTCTTGTCCTTTCGGATTTATCATCCCAGAAGTCGTCGCATAAGAAGTTTTCACATACTAAACCAGGTAATTGCGCTTGAAGTAGCCTAAGCAATTGCCAGGAATTCAACTCCAATAACCTGAGTTGTTGGTCAACTGAAATACTTGAAGAAATGAAAGAGGAACATGACCAACTTTATAACGGCATATATAGTTCAAAAAAGACGGAATACATGATTTTGACAAGATGGTCACAAAAAATTA
Source organism: Capsicum pubescens (assembly GCA_030864215.1). NCBI lineage: Eukaryota > Viridiplantae > Streptophyta > Magnoliopsida > Solanales > Solanaceae > Capsicum > Capsicum pubescens. The sequence continues at coordinate 296,655,891 of CM061549.1, forward strand.
CAGGACCGAAAATAATATATCTAGATTACTCTATATGCTGCTATTTATGTATTCCAATTCATAGAAAGTGCGCTGCCACAACATAACCGAATCAGGATATTCATTTGAGCGTAATTTTAACTTGTCAGACTTGAGCTCCAAGACTAGTGAGAATTCCAACCATTCCCATTTGCCTGAGCCTAGCCAAGGTGCTCCAACGATAAGTTGTTAGGAGTCAAAGTATAACCTCAATATTTAGACGTCATAATATTGGAAATGCATATTTCAGTTTGATCCGTCGTGAAGCCCATTTCATCTGAAGAACTTCACTCCCAAATGAACTGGCATTCACTCTCATGAGCCATCAAGGACAAATCTCAATCTCAGACTTAATTAAGACCCCAAAAATTGTCCAATCTAGTTCCAGCGTTAAATAAAAGGGATGGCAAATTCTAAAAGTGAGTTTTTTTTGTGTGGGAAACTGCATAGAGCAGTCCTCAGTTCCCTTTTCTAGTCAAAAATCAAGATAACAACAACTGATAATTCCCGGAACCAAAAGGCATATGTATAAACTGGAATTCTCTGAAAATCTTCAAAAACTGTGAAGAACATAGGAGAAGCACCCCATGTAAAACTGAATTACATCATTATCAACCAAACTAGATTAAGTTGCCTTTAACTCCCATGATTAAACATGATGCCATCTCAACATCACAGTTCAATCAACAACAGCCAAGAAAATGCAGTCGAAGTATATTAAATAAGCATAGAACCAGTATGGTAAAGTGGAAACCATTCAGAAATCTTGACTAGTAATTGGATGAATTACAGGTGACTTGAAAAATTGTGCTCTGTTCTCATTTTTTGTTCTCATATACAGAAAAAACAAGATCAAGAAAAATGCAGAATTTAATTCCTACTTCATGCCTCACTTGTGGGCGCAGGTTCCACATATGCTCCTATCCGTGCCGTCAAAGGTGGGCTTAGGCCCTGAACCGAGGCACAAAATGTATTGAGCGCTTCGCCTCACTTAATGTGTGGTTCAGGATCGTCATCAAGGTCTAAGGCCTACTTTCCCTTTGCCAATGAGCCTCTTCTGAAGAGGCAACGCTAAACAATTGATATTTCAATTTATCGTAATTTTTTTCAGTATCTTTGTTCATACATTTGTCATTCATGCCTATAATTATTAGTCTTGGACCCTGGGTATGGAGAAAACTCTATTGGGAGCGCTGCCACCTTAATGGGCCCTGCAATGCGTGATCCGGATTAGTCGGGGCTCCAATGCGGGCACCGGACACCAGATGGGAAACCAAAAAAAAATGATTATTAGTCTTGGACTAAACATGTAAATTTGTACTTCTCCTTCCTTTGCTTCTTTTTTCACTAAAGCCCACGCTTTATTTGCACTTTCCGCATAAAGCCCAATGGACCTTAGAGCCTTTTTTGCGCTTTTTACTTTTGATAACAGTTTCCTACTTAGATAGTCATCATCTCTATGTACACATATTCTGACACTTATCTTTCACAATTATCACCACAATATCAACATTCTAATTTCTATATGGCTCAGAATTAACAACATAAGCTACCAAATCAGACCTGTTAATAATTTGAAAGTTTCTCTCATCAACATGCCAACATTGTTCTTTGGTATCGGAACACCAAAAAGAAGAGCTAATGTTGAAGCAAGGTCAACCTGAAACACCAGATTTATGAATAATTAATTAATAAATGAAAATGCTGATGATTGAACCAATCTTATCAGTGTCAAATAAGGAAACACGGCAACTACTATCAAAGATACTTTTTAAAAATAAAATAAAAACCTCCTACAACATTCAATTAAGGCTATGGCAAAAAGTCACTACTTATGAACTTACTTTTAATAACACTCATATTTCAAGTTTTATTTCGAAAGAACTTCAGACCAAACTTATTCTAGAAACTCTTTTATTCCGATTTTTACTTTGAAAAGCCAATATTGCATGGTTTTGCATTAACTCCCATGCAGAACATGGGTGAAACACTAGCTATATTTAGAGACTTTCAGCCAATTTGGCTGTTTCTTTTTAAAGCACACTAATCAGAATGGTGGTACTGCTGCAACCTTAACACCTAGCACCTATGTTGCTCGAACTCTTCAAAAATGTCGACTGGTGTTTTTGGAGAATCAAAAACTGGTTCGGCTACATTTTTGGAGAGTCTGAGCAACATAGCTTAGCACAAATAGTGTTTCTTGCAGAGAGCTGAGACACACAAATGATAAGAAATACCGAGTCCAATTTCCACCAATGAAATAATCTGTTAAAAGCTGATCAACAATAAAATTCATAGTCACATACCTGGTTGGCTGTATTAGGGGTGCCTGTTCCAAAATCTGCAGGACCAATAAAAAGTGCCAAAGAGTCGGTTTCCTCAAATGTTGATCCTCCATGATTTCCATTTTCGGTCATTCCATGGTCACTTACTACCAGCTGCGGAGGGTGCACCATAACAAGACAAGGGATTATTACAGTCGGAATATTGAAATATGATGTTTGTTGAGTAATCAAATGATATCTTCACAAACTAGAGAAGTATGATGCCACAAACACTTGCTCCACCATTCAATAGGAATATCAGGTAATGTGTCATATGACGCATATTATATGTTAAAAAGAAACTAAGAAATAATACTTCAAATTTGATGAAGAAGTAGGTCAATATTGTTAAACCCTAAAGCTAGGGGCTTCGCTCGCTTAGGCAATGGTTAAGAGCAAGCATCAACATGCTAAGGAATGAGCTCAATGCGTATGGGCTCTACTTTGGAGAGAGCGGCACTGAACAATAAATAACCAGCAAAGAGATATATTAACTGCTGAGAAACAATGAATCTGCTACTTATAAAGAAAAGGAATTAAAAAATTTAATAGAAGAAAACTAGCCAGACAACCTAAAGTATAAACTTAACTACTTTATAGCTTGTAAATCAAAATTTTACATCTATTTGAGCTTAATTTATAGCTTTATGTTAACATCTATATTCACTTAATTGTAGTTTTTTCAATTACTTTGTTCACATAACCTTTCATGCCTTTATTTTGTGTAAATTACGTTTATACATTTTTTTATCATTGCACTTTTTTTTTACTAAATCTCACACTTCAATGACGCATAAGGTCCCCACAAACTTCGAACATTTTTGCATTTGAAAATATCGATATAGGATTTACATTTCTGTTTCAATGATGTAGGATTTACATTTCTGTTTCAACGATCCAAGATACAGTTATATGTTGTGACATTAGATAAACCGAAGGAATAATAAATGCATAGCACGTGACTCCTCTCCTATAACTGTATCATGAAGAAAACCTGATACACTTTACACAGATCGCTATGCTGAAGCATCTTATTCGGTTAGCTATTGAAAAGGGGAGAAGGAAAAGAAAAAAGGCAAGTGCTCAAATACGTAGCAGCAACAATAGTTCATCAGTTGTTACTGCATCTATAACAGGGAAATCCTCCTAGTCCGGAATATCACAGTAACTGCTAGCTTATAGACTAAGATACACAACTCTTGGAGAAAAGGTAGAAGCACAAACCAAGAGGGTCCGTCCTTGATCATTATTATTGGTAGATAAAGAATTTAGATCGATCGTCTTGATCACTTCATCCATCTCCCCAAGTTTGGGGGCCATCAGAACACTGTAATAAACACCCCAAGAAAGTGTTATGAATGTATTATCATCATTTTAATTAGGAAACTCAATACAAAGTAACATGGCAACACCTATTGCGCCCACCAAGATGTCCAACATGATCCAAGCCAAGATAATGAAGAATCTGAAACAGAGCAAGATTGTGTTAAATCAAGTAGTGGAAAACAAAACAGTAACTCCACAGAAAGAACCAAACCATCAGTAACATGTTCATGGACCTCACAAGATGCCCTGTTTCGAATATAACTGACCAAGCGTAAGCCATATTCAGAAGGAAAATGACTTGGACGTTTTGATAGAGAGAGGGACCACTTTCAGCTATTTTGAAACGAAAATGCCGAACACTATATGCAAGATAAAACTTTCTGTAAAATTAATTATAAAAGATCTTGTACTAGAACATCTAGATGTATCTGCTAGTTCAATAATGATTTCCATATATGTAGGAAATAATTATTCTAGAAAAGGGAAGCTGTTCAACAGGTTTACTAGTGTTAGTTGGAATTTGAAACATCAACTGGGAATGCTATGAAAACTGGCAATTAGAATGCAAATATAGTTGTTCAATTGAAGGATGACATAAATGTACGACCTTAGAAAATAAGACTTAGGAATCATGTTGTGAATTTGAGCTCGCAAAGCAGCAGATTCTGGAAACATCCTATGTGAAGACCAGTTCAATATATACTCAAAAAGGAAATTTTTCTACTTCAGCATCTGATTAGTGATAAGAATGGAGACTATCAGTATCGGCAAAAGCACTATGTCCTCACTATGAAGCAAAGCAAGAGTAATGTTTTAGAAGTTGAGGCAAAGCTAAGCGACAAGACAGCACTTCGGTCATAAGCAAAACATGTAATGAAGAGCACTTCACATGCATAGCAAGTTGCCACTTCATGATGCCTTTAAGACTGACAAAGTAAAGCAAGTTCAACGGGGTGTGCTCCATTCACTCACACATGTTAAGGCAAGCCCTTGGGAAGAGAAGCACTTTTCCTCTACTTGAGGCAATCTGGATCTCTCCTTCCAATGCTAACCAAAACTTAGATTGCCTCGGTTCATTGAAGGAAAAACTTTTCATATAAGCTAAAGTTAATTTGCTAGGGATAGGCATTTTCTGCATCACATGTCTAAGTAAATTAACCTTGATGAGTTTACACACACCAATAATGATGAAATGCTGATGAAACCTAGACAAAATTACACAATTACAATGATATGGAGATTTCTCAGTCTGAGTTGGGATTAAGTACAGTAATTACTGCTACTCCTACATTGTACGACAGAAAGACAGCAGTTGCTACCACTGGGTATGCACCTTTTATTCTATCATTTTGAGCAACAACCGTTCTCTATGTTTCCTCTCAAATGATTTTACATGCTAATGTTTTTCCTGACTGCAGTCAGATTATATGGCATATTCATTATAAGGACTAAGCGCATATATACTAGATATTTGCTAACTATTTTTTCTTGAAATCTGTGATGAAGTGTTGCTTGTTAGTGGCTTCCTGCTAAAATACCCTAGGAGCCTTGCAGCATCGTATTTCCCAAAATTGAGGACCTCTTATTCAACCAAAGCAACACTCAAAAGTCAGGATTGGGCTACATAGGCCAAACCCTGATATTTAAATATCCACAAAATGCAACTTTATAAGTAGTTCTTAGGAAAATGTCTTAACAAATAAAGGGACAGATAGATTACCAGAAGATTCCAGTCAGTGCGACTAAGTTCATCAACTAAATGTCGAGAGACATTCTGATCTACTTGGACAGTGTCTTTGACCTGCAGGATAGATTCCATAAGCAGCTAAACATTTCAACACCAAGTGCAGGCAAAGCATTTAAATCTTACATCTTAAGCAGCATCCTGACTAACTTTAGACCTAGATGTAGATAACACGCTCCCCCACCCCAAAAAAAAAAAGATAGTCTTATTTCCAGAACCAAACTGAACTAACTAAGTCCATTTATTAGCATTAATTCTTTCTTGGCTAAACGAAGGATAAAAAAGTAAGAGAAGCAAAACGTATTATTTCCCTAAGGTACCACCTCGGAGATATATTCCCCCCACATTCACCTCATCTGCTCCACAATTATAAGATCCTCTTTTGGAAAAACTGGTCTTCTTCCACTTCCACTCTGGTCTAACTGAATCTATCTCTTTTCCAATTTTATCATCAGATCTTCTGGCTCACATTCACTGCACTTCTTTCTATATTCCAACATATTTTCCTAAGACATAAAAGAGAATGGTCACAAAAGTTTGACTAAGCTTAACTTCTTCCGCTAATAGGCTATCTCCGCTTCTACGTCATTAGTTTAAATTGTGGTGTGCATGGAGAACATGACATTAATGCAGTAGATGAAATATTGACAATGAAACATAAATGGAAAAGTCAAGCTAAAATTAGCTTCATGATCTGCAAAAGATTGAAGCATAATTTTACATGAATAAGGGAAAAAAGGAGATAGGAGCATACATTTGTTTAAGCACAATTTGTAGCGCAAGTGAACTTCATTTACCGAAAACGGTGTTTTGAAGATAGATGGAGCTAGGTCCTAACTGAAATTTTCACACTAAGGGCTATTTTTTAATCAAGACACACCAAAAAACTGTCTGAAAACATAGCTACACCAGTTGAGAGGAAAAATAGCTAGGCTGCAACTAGAGAAGAAGGAGCGACAAGAAAGTTATTGAACAAGAATGCTTCAACTTTCTGATATTAAAGAGACTTACAAAGAAACTGCTACTGCCGTCATGCCTCGAAAACAGTCCAGGAAACAACTTAAGCCAGGTGTCATCGCCGTTGTCTTCGCCATGCATCACGATTTTCCAACCAACTTTTAGGAATTGAACTGTGATAGGAAGAGAAACCATTGGTCGTGATAAGGTATCTAATCTGGAAACCACTTAATCAATTGACAAGCTATATCTTAAAAGGGACTTTCTACTTTATCATATAGAATTTAAAGAAGATTTACCAACTAACCAATTATGTTGTCATCCACCAGCGCTTGCGTGTTGAAATTGAAAGCAACATCCAAAAATCCCCCAACCGCACCAGAAACCATGGCCTGCAAGCGCATGGCTACTGAGAAACTTATTGAAACAGGACAATTCACATTTGTCCGAAACCCATACAGTTACCTTCAAACGAGGCATTGTGACAGTAGGAGGTGCGGCCTTTGCATGATACCTGATTGCCCTCCCCTTGCTCAATAAGGATTGAGTATATGGCATAGCTTCCTTGAAAGACTTCAGAGGAGGTTCACCATCTTTCCCTAGCACAAATTCGGCTGGAAGACCATCAATAACCTAAACAAACAAATTTTAGCAGCAAAAAAGAAATCATCTTTCCATCCAGATGTAGCCTAGAAAGATTGACAAATAAAACATTTTCAAGCAAGATTAAACTAACAAAACCACTCACCATAAGTATCAACCGATCAAATAAAGGAGGCATCAAAGACAACTCCTGCAGTTTTACCAAATTAAAGAGCACTTCAGCATATCCATTGCAAAAGCAACCAAAAAACGGCACTTAAATGTACAGCGGAAAAACAACATGACATGCCGTCCTGTCTGAACAGATATTCCTATAAAAATCTCAACAAGTTCCAAACTTTCAAGAACCTTAACATATTTTGTAACATGCCAAACTGTATTTATAATTATGCATAGTGATATCAGTTATATATAGTAATTTAACACAATATCTAAGCTGACACAACATCAAAAATTCTTGTCGCTACAAATATGTTCTTAGCCGAAAAAGAACAACCCCCAACCCCAAACACACACCGGAGAAACAACACAACATTCTATTGGAACATACATTCCTATTAAAATCTCAACAAGTTTCAAACTTTATAGAACCTTACCAAATTCTGTAACATGCTAATTGTAATACACAATGATATCTCTTATATATAGTACTTCGTATAAATGAGATAACACAATATCCAAGCTGACACAACGTGAATAAATTCCTTTTATTACAAACATGTTCTTCTTAGCTCAAAAAGAACAGCCCCCAACTCTCCCACCCCAAAAAAACACCCACACACACACCGGAAAAACATGACATTCCTATAAAAATCTCAAAAAGTTCCAAACTTTCAAGAACCTTAACAAATTCTGCAACATGACAAACTGTATTTTTAGTTATACACAATGATACACAAGACACCATTTTTACACTACAAATATGATCTTCTTGCCCAAAAAGCACACACCTCACACACACACACACACCAACGAAAAAAAAAAAGACACCATTTTACACTACAAATGTGATCTTCTTGCCCAAAAACACACCCCACCCCCACCCCCAAAAAAAGACACCATTTTTACACTACAAATGTGATCTTCTTGCCCAAAAAACACCCCCCACCCCCTCACCCCCCCAAAAAAACACCAACCTGGTACAAATATTTGAGCTGACTATCTGATAAATCGGTAGTATTCTGAAACTCAGCTGAATCTGCTCCAGGTGGATAAAAGCTCTCAACCTCACTGAACAAAACAAAAAATCCAAATTAACAGAATTCAAGAATTAGAATGACAAACAACAAATCAAAATAACAGAAATCCCAATACTTATTTATACAATTCTCAATAATACAAATAAAAATTCCAAGATTTTACAATACTAAGATACAAAAAGAGAGTGGATGAGGTCGAGGAACTTGGTAGTGCTGACATGGTTCTTTGACTTAAAAGAGGATTTTACCTGCTTCCCCCTTATATAGTCACTACATACCTTTTCTTCCTTAAACTTGGTCTTGGGTAAACCCAATACCATATCTTTGGAAGAAAGTGTGTGTAATACCCCGTACCTTTTCCTAGCTTGAAATCATCTCAAGAATGCTAGAAACTTACTTGGAAATATGAATTAATTTTGTACACGTGGTATTTTCAAGATTTTTACTTTTAGTCACGTGGGAAATCGAATAAGCTTTCCATCGATACCAATTTCATCAAAATTTGGTATCGGACTAGGAAGTTATGACCGGTTTACAGAAGCCAGTCAGAACCGCCCAGATGCGACGGTGAAGGCCGACGGACCATTGTACTAGCGACGGACCGTCGCACCCCACCATCGCATTGAGGAAGTGAGTCCACTCTTTGGCTGAGTATGACAGAGAGGTCCGACGGACCATCGAGCTAGCGACGAACCGTCGCACCAAGGCAGTAAGCTCCAGTTCTGGTCCCAGTACGACGGTCAGTCCGACGAACCGTCGACCCAGCGACGGACCGTCGACCCAGCGACGGACCGTCGACCCAGCGACGAACCATCTCACCCCACCGTCGCATGTCCCATTAAGTTATTTTTAAGTCACTTTTAATAAGGGCTTTTTGGTCTTTTACCACCCGTTTATATACCCAGCTATATCTGACCTCAGCTTATTTGTTCATTATTATTTCACAATAACAAAATTAGGGTTTTATCTCTAAGATTAATTCCCAAGAATAAAATCCAAATCTTCTTCAAGAACTAAGAGATTCCAATCCTTCAAGTTTAAGTTCAAGAAACTCATTACCAGGTATGCATAGTGTTAATTCATGAACTCCTTTCATCTATGAAGCCCAAGAATCTCCTTTCTAAGTTCAAGTTTATGAATTTTCTTTATGAATTTCATGTTGGGTTGCTCTTGTTCATGTTGATAATGAGTAATTGAATTCTATTCCATGTTAGATGATAAGTTTTATATCAAATTGATTAATATAGATGTAGATTTATGAGAACCTATGATCAAACCCTTGAATGATGAAATTAGAACTGAATCATGATGTTTAAATTATTGTATAATGTTGCCTACACATACTATGCTTACCATGTGTTTGATTAAATGCCTATGAAGGAAAAGTGCCCAACTAGTATGATATTATGAAATCCCCAGGTATGTACAAGTTTATGCATATCACATGTTTGATGAAATGCTTCAATAAATGAATTTTGGATTATGATGTTAGTCATGTGTTCAAGTAAGTCATGCTTTGTCAGTTTTCTTCTATTGAGTCCTGGGGGTACTTGTACCCGAAATATTAGTTGTGTGCCTAGAGCCATGTCATGTTTTCACGATACTCTCAGTCAAGCCATGATCCTTAGGCTTTAGACAATATTATGACTCAGGAAATCTCAATAATCTCATGAACTCAGTCAGTTGTTAGATATCAGTAGTATTCTATCAGTCAACAGGATTCAATAACTCAGTCCATGTTTAGTTCAGTAAATCATGTTCAGTGTCTATTCATATGGAAGTAGAAATTAGCACCGAGTGAACCTAAGGATGAAAACTCACCTGCTAGTAGAGGGTGTGATTCTTAGAAGCAATCCTTGCCTTTCAGAACTACGTAGCCAGCGTAGGTTGAGACATCATACCTGCTAGTCGAGGGTATATGGGGTGGCTTAACCTGCTAGTTGATGGTTCCCACCATTCTTATTAGAGTAACCTGCTAGTTGAGGGCCATTCATATGTTGTCCTTACTGGTGGCACGGTATTGACACCCTTCCAATCAGGGCACAGATTGGACCCCGCTCAGCTATTATAGCGTGTTTGGGGCGTGTCGGTTAGATGACTACCTCCCATAATTTTAGTATCAGCATCAGTCAAGAACTCAACTAGTTCATCAGATTTCAGGACTGTCAGATACAGTCAACTCAGATACAGTACGAAACTCAGCTAGTTCCATCAGATTCAGGCCTATCAGATACAGTCACTCATGTTATCAGTTATATCAGTTATCAGTATGTCATGTTATTAGTACTCAGATTCAGTAATCATGTTATCACGGTATCAGTGTCAGTTATTAGGTCTCATGCATGTATTCTCACGCTCATGTTAGTCAATCTGTTATTATTATTGCTCATGCATATGAACCCCATGCATTCAGCTTACCTCACATGCATACCAGTACATTCAATCGTACTGATGCATTTGCGCTATGGTGTTTTATACCATAGGTTTAGAGACACGAGCTCCAGAGTATCAGTAGCATTCCAGTCTCAGCAGTCAGAGTTAGAAGTGAGTCCTCATCTTCTGAGGATATGATCGTTACTTCATTATGCCATTAATTAATTTATTAGTTGGAGTTAGTCAGGGACATGTCCCATTAATGACTTATTCAGACAGTCATATTTCAGAGGCTTTCTAGACTACGGTATGTTCAGACAGTTTATTTCAGTTTTTTTTTGGGTATTTCATACCCCACCCAGATGTTATATTTGTATCGGATATTATGTCGCAGTTTTGAACCTTATGGCCTTTCAGTTCATGTTTTCGTATTTTATGGTATATTATGCAGTATATAGGTACACATATCAGTCATGGGTTAGCTTGTGTCCTTCGGGGTCATGAGCACCGTGTAGCATTCTGGGTACCAAATTCGGGGCGTTACAGTGTGTTTAGCTATTTTAGACTTGCATGTCCAAGTCTCCTGATCCAGAGGAGGGGATCATTTTCTATTGCACTCAGGCAGGTCAACTCTGTTCCTGGCATTGCCATTATGTCAACTTTGTACATATTTCTGTATCTCCTTACAGTGAGCACAATCTCTTTGGTGTCCATTCTCTTGACTTTGACTCATGCGGAAGTAAAAACAACTTTAGTATCTTTATCACATAGTTGTGATATGTTGAGCAGGTTGTGCTTCAATCCTTCCACAAGATAGATATCTTCAAATGCACTTGATTCAGATGTGCCAATTTTTCCAACTCCAGTAATGATACCCTTTTTGCCATCACCAAAAAAAACTCCTCCTCCATTCATTTTGGAGAGTGAAAGGAACTTTTTCTTATCACCATTCATGTGTCTTGAGCAAGCACTATCCAGGTACCAATGTTTTTTGCTTTTTGCTTTCTTTCACCTTCTCCTGCAAGAAATCAATGGTTAGACTTAGGAACCCAGACAAGCTTGGGTCCTGTTTTATGAGTAGACAAGCTTGGGTCCTGTTTTATGAGTAAATGAATGAATTAAATTTCTTCTAGTCCATGCAGGCAACATGTAATGTGACCTGTTTCTCTGACCAAAATCAATTCTTTTCTTCTTGGTCTGAGAAAATTTATTAGCCAGGTTTTGAATGCTAGATCTGCTTTTGGCAACCACAGGACATTCAGTAGTTGGATGTCCAAGATTACCACAGATATAGCATAAATCTTGAGGATCATCAAGACTTTTGTGGAAACCCAAACCTGCTTTTTCACTGTGATTTCTTTCACATAACTTGTGAACAATTCTTGAAGAATTTGTCCACCTATTTCCTCTTTCAAGATCAAGTTTCAGTTTAGAGACTTCTTGACTCAGTTTATTGACCATGTCTGTTGCATCATTACATTCTTGTTTGTACTTGACTAATTCAAGTTCAGCACTTTCTTGTTCTTTACTCATGACCTTTCTTTCATTTTCAATGAGTGTCAATTTTAGGACTTCATACTTTAGATCATTGTTTGAAGAATCAAGTTGTGCAACCTATTTCTTGAGAGTATAGTTTTCTTCTTCAACTGTATTCTTGCAAGCTTTTAAATCAATGAGATCAAATTTAAGACTTGCAAGACTGTTGAACAACTCATCCCTATCAGAAGTTAATTCTTAGAAATCATCAATTAGTGCACTCATCAAGGAAACAAGTTTTGTTTTAGAAAATAAATGCAATTTTTCTTAAAGTTCAAGTATACTTACCTCAAGAGCATCATCTTCTTCCTCTAAGTCTGAATCTCCTAAGGCCATGAATGTTGTTTCATCAATTTCATCATCATTTGAATCAGATCCCCAAGCTTCTGCCATAGCATATTCTTTCTTCTTTTTGGATTTTTCTTTCAATTCTTTTTTATCCCTTTCCTTTCTCCATTCTATTTCCCAAACAGGACAATCCCTGATCTGATCAGTCTTACCATACTTGTAGCATCCATTTGGATTGTCATTGAAGCATTTCTTGCTACCTGCTCCTTTTTTCTTTTTAAAGAATTTACTGAACTTCTTAGTTATGAAAGCAACTTGTTCCTGGTCAAGTTCAACTTCATTATCACCGTCAGAAGCCTTCAAAGCTAATACTTTATCGGGGGTCTTCCTATTCATTAGTTCCATCAATTTCTATTTCATAAGTCCTCAAATTCCCTACTATTTCATCCAATGTCATACCTGTGAGATCCTTTGCCTCCCTAATAGCAGTCACTTTGACATTTCATTTTGATTTTAGTAGTATCCTCAACACCTTCCCAACTTGTTGCTCAACAGCGATGACTTTTCCCAAGGAAGTCAAATCATTTGTCAAAGCAGTAAGCCTTGTCATCATTTCATGCAAGGATTCATTCTCCTTCATCTTAAAGGTTTCATATTCAGTAAAAAGAAGAGCAATCCTGAATTTTCTTACCTGAGAGGTATCCTCATGTGTATTGACCAAGGCATCCCAGATTTGCTTAGCAGTGGTACAATTTGACACTCTGTTGTACTCAGTCGGTCCTAGTCCACAAACTAAGATGTTCTTAGCTTTAGCATTTTTCTTTAATATCACTAAGTCATTAGCAGTAAATTCACTTCTTACCTTTTTGACATGTTCACCATCAACCATCTTCATTGGAATAGTGGGACCATCAGTGATCCTATGCCATAATACATAGTCTTTTCCTTGAATGAACATTTCCATCCAAGCTTTTCACCAGATAAAATGGGAATCATCAAAGAGTGGAGGTCTAATAGTTGACTGACCTTCACTGTGACCAGTAGGAGATGCGAAATTCATCATAGTGATCTTTTCTTAGGTACATACCTTATTTAAGACAACCTCTCTCTGATACCACTTGTTAGAGTGCGTACCCTACTGATTTTAATATTTTACTCTAATAGTAGCATATCAGTGGAACAAGTAAGCTAACGTGGTTCACTGAATTTACAGATGAACACAGTAGTTTTACATGGAAAACACCCGGCTCAAGAAAGGTGTAAAAAACTACGATTTGTACCTCTACAGGATTTAACTCCAACATCACCATTACTCTTGAGCCTCAACAATCAATAAATTACAAGACTTCTTGTAAACTAGGAATTAAAACTTCTAACTCCTATTTCTACAATAACACCAATCTTCCCAAGATAAGTGTTCTTAAGTCTTCGAGTTTTCTAACTTGAAGGCACAACTCCTAACTCAATTTATATTTCACTGAGACTAGAACAAAGACTCATTACAACTCAAAGAACCAACCTATTACACAAAGTCTACGACTTGCTAAGTAAAGGACCAGGTTCTTCTACAAGTTAGTTAACTGATTTACTGATTGATGCTTTTCTTGTCAGTGAACGAGTGAAACACTTGAAGGTCGTTTGTTATATTTAAGCCAACTCCTAATTGAGTCCTTTAGATGATGTACTCTTTTATCTTCAATAGGACTCCCAGGTAGTTTCACTCCTTGGCTGAATAGAACTCTTCTACTTTATATCCTAGTCTGGCGGGACTCCTTGATCAACTCAATCTCTAAGTGGTGCATTTATCTTCTCCTCAACTTCTTTGGTGTATATGATAAGTATTGAGATCATATCTGTATTTCCTTGCTTATCCACTCCTATTTTTACGCATTGTCAGTCTTGCATCAGCTTCGATATGCTTCACAAGTGAGGACTTGTATGACTAACATGTTTCACAGACATATGTCAATCATCAAAACTTCTTTGCTCTAACAACATCAAAATCTAAACATTGTTGATAATATCTTTACTTTATTGATAATTTCACTTTGAAGAGAACCTAGTTCATGTTTCAAATTTGAAAAACACATTTTGAAGCGGCTAAATGATATTTGGGATCATTGATCAAGCCTTCATATTTCTTAAATCAGGTAATATCATTCTAACTTCTTATATTATTTTTAAATTTGATATTTTTTTATTTGATAGTGCACATTGTGTTTAAACTATTGTCAGAATTCAATATGTTAACTAGAAAATAAAAATTCGTTTTTCAAAAGGCTAGAAAAATAGATTTTAGATAAAAACGGATATAATTTTTGTTGTTGTCGTTGAGTTTAATGCCTCCCATTTAACTTTCGTCTTAGGTCACTAATGTGCTTGAGCCTCCCCTGATAGTAGTATATACTATGTACTCATGAGAATTTTAACCCTCAATCTATCAAAACTATAACATAAATATATAATGCAACTAATTATCATGTTATATTTTTCTTGAATTCCTACTTGCTTCAACATTAAAATTTTCGTTGAACGGACAGAAATAATAGTGAATACACGATTTGAAGTTTAAGGGTTTTTTACTTCGTGCGACTAGTTCATGTGTTTATCTTTTCATATTTGGAATCTTTTAAGGAAAAACCATGTCCTCTAGTGCTGTTAAATGAAATGATTGCTAAGTTTATCTCTCATTACAAGCTCGCACGAAAACAAAAGATTACAATTGAGGATAACTTTTTTCTTTTTCTTTTTTTTGATAATTGTAGTGCACGATAGAGGTGTTGTTTATTGAAAGTCGATTACACCGATCGAAGTTGATCGTTTTAATATAATCTTACGAGAAGGCAAGTGTAATTTTCTCCGTACTTCCATGAAGGTCATAGTATGCATTAAGCATAATGCAGAATTCAGTCTATAGAGGTTACAAGGTTCGGGAGGCCTTTCACCCTTAATCAAATGTTTGATTTTCTAATCAATGAATTTCCTGATTGGAAACTTTTTTTTTAGTGGACCTTGAACACTATGATTATTAGTTTAAGGTCTAATTTACATAGTTGTAACTTTGCAAGATCTTGAAACTTAACTATTATAATAGTATATACTATTCAAACTTTAACATATATCTATAATGCTATGTACATCTTGGATACGAATTTATTTTCTTGTTTTACTCGTGTCAAGTTGAAAATATTACTAAAAATGAGAATTACCATATTATATACGAGAGATCAGAGAAACCTTTTGAAATATTAGGAAAAATTAAAATCCAACAAAAGAGAGGAAAAAGAAAGAAAATTTGTAATGAAATATAAGGATATACTAACATATATTAAGAAAGAGCAAGGAATTGTTTATTTTATTTTAATACTTTTATATTGATATAATTAGTTAGTATGGTATTTATTTCACTTTTTATATTATTATAAATTCAATTTTCCTTTTTTACGCTCATTTTATTTTTGCTCTTTTTTTTTTCTTGTAGTTGAATTTTCCTAAATTCAAATGTTTTCCTAGGGTGTTTTTCATTCGTATGGTAGTCCCCCCCCCCCCCCCTCAAAATATGGTAATTCTTATTTTTAGTATAATATTACATTAATTGGCACTTGTAAAATTAGGAAAAAACTAAGAAATTGGTGACTATATAAGCAATGGAGTTATACTTTATATGCATATAGCAAATTTGGGTTAAATAACCGATGAGATCGAAACAACGTATTAAGGGTTGTCGCCTACATAACCTACTTCTCATACCAAAAGAGCTAGGTATCAGATCCCTGTAGTTCGAGCCCTTTTGTTAAAGCAGTTCCTGTATCAAGCTAGTAAAGTAGTCTTCTTGAAGGGGGCCCTCCTCACCTCTCCCCCTTCCCCTTATCATAGAACCAAAAACTAACCATGATACAAGGGCCTGCCTCACAGTACGTGAAAACGGAAGTTAAACTCTTTCACTGTCTTACTTTGGCCCCTCTCTAGCCAAATCAAAAAATTGGAACAACCCCCGAGACACCAAACAAATTCCCTAGAACTCACGCATATACCATGTCAGCCTCCACCTTCAGATCCTTACTGTCCATCTTTATCAGCCAACTCCCAAGGTATGCAGACGCATTAACATTTTTATATTTGACCCTCGTGGCTGGCGAATTTGTCTAAGAGTAACCCATTAGTGGGGATGCTTCTCCAGGGATTTTAAAACCCTAAGATAGACGTCGCTTGCTGGATTTTGGGGGTTATGGAATTTCCTGGAAAGTTTGAAAGAAGAGTCAGTAGGAATCGTTTGAACTAGATGAAAGAAAGCCAGTGCCAGTTCATTAATGAATGGCAAACCGCTATGGGATACGGTTACAGCATTGGCGGTTCGTGTTTCACGTCTTTCCAGTCCAATCAAATCTTTGTTGTATGGCATAGGACTTCTATTCCGATTGTTCAGTTATTCCGCGTTGAAAGAGGCGGTACCGTAGAGGGACTAATCGCTTGCCTGGGTTGAAGGGAGTCGAACCAATCTATCATTCAAGGCAATAGGGTATTAAGAAAATCGGCATGGGGTTCCGTACCTTATATTGTTAAAAGCGACTATAAATTACATATAAGAAGAACACGTCTTTACTTCACGTCTTTTCGGTTAGATAATGGACGACGATAAGCCACCGCCCAGTAGTGTTCTCTGAGCTTGATTGCTCCGAGAAGGTAACCGGTAGGTCACAATCTGAATTTCTGAATGAAAAGCGGAAAGTAATAAGTTCAACGGGTAAGAGAATGCGTTTAACAAGAAACTAAGGCAGGATATCATTGTTGTAAACCTCCTTCACTGCATTAGATTAGCGCCCTATTGATCATGTCTTTGGAGGGTTGGAGAAGCGTTAAATACTCCTTTAGGAAAGAACTCCTTGCCATCTTTACTCCTTACATGCGGCATAAATCGCATAAATCAAAGTAGAGGTCACAAGATGACCTAAAGTCCTGAAAAAACCCATTCTCCCCCGGGAGTGCTTTCGAGAACAAATGCACCGATTATTGCATCAACATCTTCTACAGATAGTTTACCATGAATATCAAGGAGATTCCACCAAGATCTTCTATTGCTAAAAGAGCTAATTCAAGTGCAGTACTTACTGTAACAAGAACAACGTGAACTCACTCTCAAGCACTTGCAGCGACAATGTGGTATTCTCTTCCACTCAGCCTTTTCCTGATGAAATTTCTAGTGGGGTTTACTCTGGTATAGGCGTGAACCATATTTACAGAGAAGCAAACTCTTCTGCAGATTCTATAGCCGGCTTCTCCCTTCCTGGTTTGCATGTCTTTCATTCTGAATTGCCTCATTTGACTCGTGCATGCTTGCATTTAGATAGGTTAGATACTTCTTATATTAGGAGAATTATTGTAAAGGAGTAGTAAGGGAGTGAAACCCCGATCTAATCTTACACGTGCGAGGAAAGTCCTCTGAATAGAGTCCATTGCATCCCACAATAATCGACGGGCAGCCCTCGTACATTTAGCATAAACCGCTGAAAACTCGAAAGTCTGTCCACTCTGAGTGGGCAGAGCCTTATTACCTTATTAATAGGAGGGATGCAAGGAATTGATGCTACGAATGCCATAGCAAGTGAATCAGAATAAGCCCTAGCCCAGCTACTGATTGGAAAGGTTTAAATAAGAGTGTGCCTAGCATCTTTCGCTCTCTCTTATTAGAAGAAGGAAGAGGCGTGACCCCACTCAGCTTAAAGAAGTAGATCTTTCAACTAATCCATACTTTTCCTCTCCAACCAGTCAAGTGGCCCAAGAGCCACCTCAATCTTATTTTGTTTCTGATCCTGCTTCACATTCTCTTTCAGTTGTGGAAACAAGCCCCTATTCCATTCGGTTGAGTAGCCCAAGCTCCTTAAAGCGTATTATCCCCTCTCCGGTGAAAGAAAGAGGTTGATGCACCCAGCTACCCAAAGTAGAGTTTTCTTTGTCCCACCTTTCCTTACTGACTTTCCTAGTTTAGATAGCGTATTGAGAATCATGTCAAAATACACCAAGACCTAGTCCCAGGTTCTCTTTCTTCAAGAAAAGGTAGCTTTAAACAACCCGGTTCCAAACACACCAAACAAGCAAGTGACTTCCCTTCCTTAGCGTACCCGTCCATTAAGGCATTCTTCCTTCTTGCGTATGTGCTATAGCTCATAGCTCTAAGCCCCAATTCCTTGGTGAAAAGAGTTTTCGCCTTTAAATCATCAAAAAAAAAAAAGGAACCGCTCGAAAGGGACCACACAACAATGGCTCATAACTGGAAAACATAACAACAATGACTCCTAGCTGCAAAAGAATGGCTCCCGACTGAAAATTTCTCTCGATCACTCTCTAAAAGAAAGCCATTTTCCCTTTTGCAAAAAGTCAACTTGGACTTCTTTCCTAAGCGGAGATTTGGACTACATGGACCTAAGTAACCCGCTGACAGGGGCAGCCTTTCACTGTTGGAAACTTTGATTTAGATTGGTAGGATTCTATCTAATCTTTCCTAATTTCGAAATTTCACTCAATCAACATAGTTTCCACACATTCCTTCTCGACCGCCTCTTTTCTAGTCACTTTTGATCAAATCTTTCTTGTGATTTTCTATTCTCTTATGATAAATGGTTTGCTTCATTTAAGCCGTCGTTGCTTAATGCATGTAGGGGGTTGGGGATTTTCCCCCACAACCCCTTTTAAAGGAGAACCAGAAGAACAACAATGAACTCAAAGCTAATGAAGGAGATCTGCAACTTGAACAAGGTAGACGGGATGTTTCCTACCCCTTTCTATTTCGACTTCTTTGAAAGGTGAAAGAGCAAGAAGCTGGACCGACTTGCTCTTAAATTAAAAGCAGCAAGAGCAGGTAAGTAGGCTTTTCTCTGCAAGAACAATCTTGACTTTCTTTATACTTTATAATATAAGGCCCTTTAAATGATCGTAAATGGCCTGAAATGTAACGACCAATGAGAGAGGGGTTTTTAGAAAAGAAAGCGTACCAATTCGGAAAACAAAGCAAAAACAACGGCTCCTACATAAAACAATAGAATAGAAATGTTTTATGTCACTAGAACGGACCACACAAATAATATCTTTCTAGCCGCCTAAAGGAAGTATTCAAAGATAAGATAAGGCTATGCGCACACAAACTAACTTCAGGTATGCAGTTAGTTCTCAAGCGATTCCTTCAGATCTTAGGTGCGACCTTAGGGAGCTTGTTTTGGCAGCTACTCTCTTATAGTTATGTGTCCTGGTTTTCGAGTTCTAGTTTAAGGCAGGGAAGGACGGGACTCACGGGGGTTAGGGGGAGCCTTCCCCCAGGGAAACCTAATAAGACTTATTCTAATACTTGAGTTCAAGCTCCTACTTCGAAGTAAGCCTATGGGTTGTTTCGAAGCTTAGTAGCTAAAGCGTACTTGCGTGTTAAAGGGGGTACGCGGCTTTGGGCTACTAAGTGGAACCAGACCATGAAACTTGCCATTTTCACTCTCCTAGGGTGCGATCGTAGGAAGCTCTATTAGCGAATACAATTCCCCGCCCGATAAGAATGATCATGCCCTGATGCTTGGCTTGGAATCAAACTAGCATCAAACTAGCCTATCATGCCCTTTCTTCATTCCTATATGGACCTATATTCCTATGTTCTTCCAATGTTTACTGTATTACTGGGATTCATATTTACTGAACCATATCAAAGAAGCTACTTTCTTTCTGGCTTTTATACCCAGGTATAAAGGGATAGACAGTCTAAGAGAGTGCCAAGAAAGAACACATACCTATCACTTTTGGAAGGTTTGGAACCCTTTACCAAATTCACCAATCTGAAGTGAAGAAGTGATCGATTCCTTAATCTTTAAATTGTGAAAATAATGAAATGGCTGTTTTATTGCCAACCCATCTCTTTCTTTCAATCGGATGCCATGTGTGAAGCATCTCTCTCTCTCAGGACCTCACCTTCGTGACCTCTTGATGGAGGAAAGAGTGATGTCATGGTTAGAAATCAAATCTGGAATCTCCGACAAAGCATTTGAGATCGGACAATTGTGTAGATGAGAGAGTGGGACGAACCTTGCTCTTAAGGGTCGAAAAAAGACCTGGTTGCTTTCTTTACTGGGAAAGACTAGATCTACGGTCACACTTCAATGAGTGAACCTCAACCTAGACATTGAACTCCTAGCTCTTAAGCTTATTTACTATTGAAAAGGGTACTGTTCATAGCTTGGCCTTTTTCAATTTCCTATTTAGCACTTTGAATTCTTCTGTTGTTCCTGCCTAGTTTTGAGGCCATAGGGCCTCCTTGTAAATAAGTTTGAATTAGAATAAAGTAATGGTTCAGAAGAGCCTATGCAGAAGCCTTTTTTTTCTTCTTCAGCTTGCTTTCCTACGTCTCTTACGATGGCTTACTTGCTAACGTAATGAGCAGAGGTAGGGCGCCTAGTTAGAAAAGCCGTAATCAGGTTACCCGAGATAGAATAGGGCTCAGTGCAATAGTAAATCTAGTAAATATAATAAGAGAAGAATTAGCGTAAGAAAAGCCTAGACTTTCCCTTACCGACGAGTGAGTACCCTTTTTTCTCTTTTTAGTTGAGTTGGTGTTCAATGTGCCCCGTGGGTACAAATAAGATTGAAAGGGTCAACAATCCCTTACTTTAGTAAGCAACCTCAGTTCCCTTACTTGTTAAAGTAAGCAAGTCAACTCTCTTACTTGTTCTTGTAAGCTATTTCTTTCCCGTACTTTAGTAAGTAAGCATGTAAATGACCATCTCTTCGCAGATAAAAGACTAGAGTAGGCCTCATAGAGATGTTGACATCCGGGTGTACTGATCTTGAAAAACTAACGGAGATAAGGTCGATAGCTTGCTTTCTCGTGAAAGTATGGAAGAAGGTTGTTGAGGTAGAGTCCATAGGCAAACTTCTTAGGATGTCTTTGCCCCTGGTTCCTTTTGAAGACCAATAGTAGCCGCAAAGCACCATTCTGCACACTCCGAATAAAACAGTGAATTTCCATAATTAGTTTCAAAGTGTCTATGAACATTAAAAATCTCCTTTATATGGCTTACAACTTTCATCGCCCTTATATTTAGCTCTCCAAAGAGCAATTCTTCTCAAAAGGTGTTGACCATTCTAAACGTGGCTTCAAAGTTATTCTTTCTAAGCGTGGATTCAGTTGATTAACTGTGCCACCTTGCTTCTACTAGTTGATTTAAGTGCATCAACCACAAAGAAAGTGACGACCTATTCTCTAGCAGCAACAGGGGCAATCCTAAACATCTACACCTTCCATGGGAATTTAGGAAGAATTCCATTTCCTTAAGGAATCAGTCCCAAGAGAGGCTACGACTACGAAAGCAGTTACCCTTCTAACCTTAACACCGGTTACGTCCTTTTTCTGTCATGGGGGATGGGAACCTTGGTAGGAATGTTGGAGGGTTCTCGGCAGGTAGGTTTGATGTTAGATTTGTTGCCTTGGCATTGGATGATTCAAGACATCCTCGTAAAGGCTCCATCTTTCTTAAGTGACTTTTATAGACCTCTTAAATCTTTCATCAACTGTTGGGTTCTCCCGGGGAACTCGCCCTTGGGATTCAGAAATATCTGTTTCTGCTTTTCAGGCACTACCTGTCCACCATTTCACTCATCCTATCCATACTTTCCGCGTAATCCATCTTCGAGCCGCGGCCGAAAGAACTACATTTCACATCCAAACTCGGGGTCCTACCCCTATTTTTTGCCTTATCATCGTTACGCTTTTTCCCTTGCCAATGGATTAGAATCTTTTCCAACAACGTCCAGGACTCTATCATCCCAACCCCCCTACGACTGAGGAATCAAACATCAAGAGATAGAATAAGGCAAGAGGCGCTCTAGTTAACTGATAGATAAGGCACCCGCAAGCAGGGACCGAAGACATAGAAAAAGGGAAGACACACCAATCGACCCGAATAGATAGCCTGTGGGAGAATCGGTGCACCCAACCTCAAGATAAGAAGAAAAGGCCTCTTCGGATGCCTTCCCTTTCGTTCGCCTCTTCCCACAAACTTCTTCATTAATATTAATGTAAGCTTCTTTTCAGTTTGAGTTGATTAGTTCTTTTATTTGTTTTCTTAAAACTTACAATAATGTTGCTCTTCTACTTTGTTAATTAATTCCCCACTCTTTCAAATACATTAATTTACAACTATAACTCGGCTTATTGTTCTCTTTCATTGAATATATTTGTTATATAAATGTAGTTTCAAAAGAGAGTGTTATTTTAAGTTTGTAGAAAAAGAGCTATTTTTACTATGTTCGATTCGATATTTTGATTTAGATTTTCATTAACTTTGTTACTTTTTCAT
This sequence comes from Capsicum pubescens, assembly GCA_030864215.1. Lineage (NCBI taxonomy): Eukaryota > Viridiplantae > Streptophyta > Magnoliopsida > Solanales > Solanaceae > Capsicum > Capsicum pubescens. The sequence goes on from CM061549.1 coordinate 296,678,587, forward strand.
TTAACAGAGGTTCAAGCTAGTTCGGTACTGTACTATACGCGAGAATGTCATCCTCAAAAAGCAAAACAATTGACAAGAACATAAAGAAGTTGGTAGATACAAGAGAACAAATAAGAAAGCAAGAAAACGATCTTCGAAGTTCTAATATGAAACAAAAAAGTGCGAACAAAAAATACGAAACGACATGTGATCTTTGGAAGTTAAAAGGACAAGAAAGACAAGCTCGAAGACAAATTAGAGAAAAAAGGGGTTCCTAGCAGAATGATATAACCTATTTATTTATTAGTTTTAATTTTAGTTATCAATAAATTGTTTAGATTCTACTAATTAAGTTCAAGTATGTATTTAGATTGCTGGATTTTTGAGATCTATTACTAGCAGTTTCAAGTTTTATATATATATTTCCATCATTGTCTTTTAATTTATTGTTCTATATTTATTTATTTATTTAGGAGTATTTATTTATCATATATTTAAATATAATATTATTATTCATTAAAAGTAAACAATCTAATAACAGTATCATTATTCCGCTTTCGACTCAAAAAGTAATGATATGAATAAAACTGCTCAATTTGTTCATACTTTGATTTTTGGAAATACAAACTACAAATAGTTCCAATTTTTGGGGAACATATTTTCCGAGGTTAATGAAATATATTTTCCCAGGATAAAACGGTTTACTTCAAAAGAATAATGATATCTCAAATTATGATGAACGGCGAACTCAATCAACGATAGTAAATCATATAAGAAGATTTTAAAGTGCAAGAAGAAGAAACGGCCTATCTTCTCAAGGTAGTGGTAAGGTCGCATACACACCATCCTCTCCAAATCCTGCTTGCGGAATTATTATTGTTCTACTGTTCACTTAGCCGAACTTGCTGCTTGGCTGCAGGATACATTACATGCTCTCACGAAAATAGACAATTACAATCAAACATAATGACGATAAGAGTACACAATACTCCATATTGAATAAAAGTTGCGAGTTCATAGACTCAACTCAATGATGAGCATTAATACGAGGTGATTGAGTTACTCGGTACTTGGTCTGATAGTACATAGGTGTTAAAGTATGATCCCTACTTATTTCTCGATTCTAATGTTTGCCTATCTGTGGAACAGGTAAGTAAACGTAGTTCGCAGAAGAGAAAGTTGAACACAGTGTTTTTACCACCCGGCTCAAGAAAGGTAGAAAAAATCATGACCTGTACCTCTACAGGATTTAATCCCAACTTCACTAAAAACTCTTGAACCTCAACAATCAAACAATTACAAGTCTTCTTGTATCTGAGGAATTAAAACTTCTAATTCCTATCACTACAAAAACACCAATCTCACCTAAGATAAGTGTTCCCAAATCTTTGAGTTCCCCAACTTGAAGAAAAATACTTCTATCTCAGTTTATTGATCACTGAGTACAAGAACTATGACTCGTTACAATTAATTGAACCAACCTATTACAACTGATCTACGACTTAAGATGTATAGATTAGGTTCTTCTTCTTCAACTGGACGAACTTGATTGCTTGATTGTTGACTATCTCTTTTATGCGCAGACTGCTTTGATCTTTTTCCTTGTATTTATAGAAACCCTGATTGAAACCTTCAGTTGATCTCCTTTCCTTACTTGAATTGGATTGTCTTTTTCGTCTTTTAATTTCTGTCGTCTTTCCTTGTTTCCTAGTTTGAATTGGACTGCCTTGATGTCCTTCCTATCTTGACTTGGATTGCCTTCACTTTTTTGGATTTAAACTTGTTTCTTCTTTATCAGCTTGATTTATAAATAACTTTGCTCCAACTTCCTGTCCGCTTTGTAGGATATTCATGCTAATCAATCGATAGTAGTAGATTCACTTGTGTGGAACATGTTGCATGGAACATGTTGCATGGAACATGTTGTGGAACCTGTTTCATTCACTGTGTTCATCATCAAAACTTCAACTGGTTTTCCCAACAAATTCCCCCTTTTGATGATGGTAAACTCAACACTTCAGTATCCTTTCAATCCTGACATACTCAGTAAAGAACTATGACTAGAAGATTACAGAATGAAACATGGTTAGTCATTGAGTTATAAGTGTTGCATAGTCTATTATTCCCCCTTTTGACATCATCGAAAAGATGATTCAACAAGTGAAAAACCATTTAATAATTCATGGCCACAATCAAAATTCAGAGTAATAGAACATGAATACAGCAAGATAAAGCAGTAGCAGAACATATGAAAACAAGTAAGACCATTTCATTCATGATATGACTTATATCAACCAGCAGCACCCTATTAGAAAACAAGTTATTTAAGGAAAGGAACAAAAAGTTGGTCTTGGATATCAGAAGCAAGATCTAAAGGGATGAAGAGGAGGGAATTGGAGAGGTGAGTTTCCTAATCACATCATCATTTTCAGCTCTATCTCTTTCTAGTAGTGAGGTTAGGGAAGCAATTTGAGCTTGAAGAATCCATCTTTCCTCTTCATGAGTGGCTTGTGCTGCCTCCAATGCAGCCTGTGCAGCTTCAACCTTACCCTATTTATCAGCTAGTTCATTCCTTAGTCTCTGCATAGGATTATCCACATTCCTCATGGAACCAGGTAGCATCATGTGATTCATACTTCCTATGATATTTTTCACAGTCTGTGAAGACCATACTTGAACAGGTACCCTAAACTCCTCAAGGATAGGGGTAAGACAGAATTCATAAGGAAGTGCATGCCCATTTTTCTCCTTGATGAGCACCATTTGCATGTGCTTCAGAATAAGTCTAGGTAAATTAATTCTTACTTCAGTATCTAACAGTTCCATGAGAGTGAGATCTAAAAAACTAGCCACGTTCCTTCTCTCCTTCCTAGGAATGATCATCTTGTGTACTACATCAAAATAGAGCTGATGGAGGGGGGACATCTCTCTCTTAAAAACCCTTCGATGATGAATCAGATGAGGATTCCCAGAGAACTTTCTACAAATTTCAAGAGCAAAAGTAAGGTTGTCCAAGGGTGGCCAACTACCCTTGATATAGTGACCCCAACCCCCAGGAGGAATATGTAGAATCCTAGCAATATCAGTAATGTAAAGGTTCACAGTAACCTTTCTCACAGTAGTAGAAAACAACTCACCTATGCCCATCCCATTTGTAGAGAACTCATAGACTTCAGGTTTGCCAAATTTCCTCTGAATATCTCCCTGAAGAAACAAAAGAGACCATCCTTGAAACTCCAGTTTTCTCATCAAAGTTTGCATGTCAACTCCTCCTAACCCACTGATTACTCTCCCTCTAGCTAATTGGCATTTTTGAAAGTGAAGATTATGAGCTTCAGGAGTATCTTGATGAGAAGATGGTACAGGACCCTCATAGTCAGAGTCCAACTCAGCAGTGGTGTCTGGATGGTACTCAGAGTCAGAAGAATCAAAGGGAATAGGTTTCCTGACATGTTTCTTTGATATGGAAGAGGCCTTAAAAGGTGAAGCTTTTGAAGATGTAGGAGCCTTGACCTTTGGAGTGGACTTAGAGGTGGATTTCTTGGGTGTAGATTTTGGAGAGGTTTTGTGAGATGGAAAAACTTTGGTAGTTTTAGCCATGATAGTATTATTCTTTTTTACTGAGCGAAGAAGAATATCAGGGGATGATGCACAAGGAGGTGAGGGATCAGAAATGGTTACCCATTTCTTTTTGCTAGCTTTAAGTGCTTCAGTAAAGGAAGAATCTTCACGCTTCTTCTTTCCTCTAGTGTGAGGAGTTCGAAGTGCAAAGACAGTTGGAGAGGGTTTCCAAGGAACTGTGTTATCAACAGAAATAGATGTGGGTTTTCTCTGTCGTTGAGATCTGGATTTCCTGGGAATCAAGTCTGCTATGGTAAGGTCATCTCTTTCACTAGAGTTTTCATCAATTTCAACAATGTTGAGTGGGATGGGTGGAGGAAGGAGAAGGGGTTTGGTGAAGGTTGAAGAAGGTGAAGGAATTTTGGGGAAAGGATATTGGAGATGATGGAATACAACAAAGTTGGTCAATTCATGGGAGATTTGCGGAGGCATGATGGAAGGTAAAGTGATGTTTGGGTGAAGGATAATGGATTTTATGAGGTTTTTGGTAGGTTTTCTGGAAAATGAAGATGAAAAGGATGAAGGAGAGGCCATAATGGAACAAGATATTTTTCTTGATTTTGAGAATGGAGTTAATATAGACTTAGGAGGCTTATTTAAAGGAAAACTTTTAGAGAAAGTTGAAGAGGCGGTGAACTGTATATGGCAGAGGAGTAATGATTGAGAAATCTGAACTGATGGAAAAGGAAGGAGCAGCTTTTAAAATGGAGCAGATCCCCTGATTTTTGGCGGTTTAAATGGAACTGAAGGGACCATGTAAATAACCTGTTTCTTAGTAAGGTACTGGAAGATAACTTTAGTCATACCTGAAAGAATTGGTTACAATTACCTCAGTGTTCCAGCTTTTCTGCAAAATCAACATAATCATGAGTCAACATATTCTAATTTTTGGACTTAGGATACACTTTTTAATAAAAAGTGTGAGACTCAATTAATCAACATTCACTTATAAAACAACCTATTCTAATCAAGCATTGAGGGAGACTTATGCAAGTTTAATCATCCCCAAGGCTAACCTATTTTTTCAAAATGTTCTCTACTCAAAGCCTTAGTGAAGATGTCAGCAATCTGTTCCTCAGTAGAACAAAACATGATTGATATAAGACCTTTTTCAACATTGTCTCTAAAAAAGTGATGTCTAATATTAATATGTTTAGTTCTTTTATGTTGAACAGGATTTTTGGCTATGTTTATGGCACTTTTGTTATCATAAAAAATTGGGACACACCCTACATCATAGCAAAGTCCTTAAGTTTTTGCTTAATCCATAGCAATTGAGCACAACAAGAGCCGACAGCAACATTTTCAGCTTCAGCAGTTGACAAATCTATTGAATTTTGCTTCTTAGTGGACCATGTAATCAAACATGATCCAAGAAAGTGTGCCATGCCAGTAGTGCTTTTCCTATCCACCAAGTAACCTGCATAATCAGCATCTGAGTATCCCACCAAATTAAAGTTGCTACCTTTAGGGTACCACAATCCAAGATAAGTGGTTCCTTTCAGGTATCTGAGAATTCTTTTCACAGATTTTAAATGGGATTCTTTTGATTTTGCTTGGAATCTAGCACACAATCCTACACTAAACATAATATCAGGCCTGCTTGTTGTGAGATATAATAATGAACCAATCATTCCTCTATACAATTTTTTCTCAACATCTGATCATGCTTCATCCAAGTCTAATTTTGTGGCAGTGGCAATAGGACTGCTAATCTCTTTTTCTTCCTCCATAGAGAACCTTTTAAGAAGCTCTTTAGCATACTTCTGTTGGTAAATCATTTTCCCAAAAGTTGATTTCTTTATTTGCAAGCCCAAGAAATAATTCATCTCCCCCATCATGCTCATCTCAAATTCACTACTCATGAGTTTGGCAAATTCATGGGTCATACTCATATTTGTTGAGCCAAAAATAATATCATCCACATATATCTGCACAATCAGCAAGTCCTTCCCATTTGATTTCAAGAAAAGAGTGTTGTCAATTTTACCTCTGGTATGACCATATTCCAACAGGAATTTTGACAACCTTTCATACCAAACTCTTGGAGAATCAGGAAATTCTTTGCTTTTAAAACCTGGAGGCTGTTTAACATACACCTCCTCCTTGAGAATGTCATTTAGGAATGCACTCTTCACATCCATCTGATAAAGGATAAACTCCATGTAGGCAGCAAAGGCAACAAGTAGTCTTATAGATTCAAGTCTGGCTACAGGTGCAAAAGTCTCATCGAAGTCAATTCCTTCTTCCTGATTGTATCCCTGAACCACCAATCTTGCCTTGTTTTTTGTGACTGTTCTATGCTCATCAACTTTGTTTCTATAGACCCACTTAGTCCCAATTACTGATTTGTCTTTAGGAAGAGGAACTAAGTGTCATACTTTGTTTCTCTCAAACTGATTCAACTTTTCCTGCATGGCTATGATCCAGTCAGCATTAAATAATGCTTCAGTTACTTTTTTTGGTTCAATTTTTGATAGAAATGCCTTGAAGGCACACATATTTCTCAATCCATACCTTTTGGTAATCCCAGATGTAATATCAGTAAGTACATTCTCAATAGGATGTGATCCTTGATACTTGTATCCTTTTGGGATCAACCCTGGTGAGCTTCCAGGACTACTGTTGATGTTCTGAGTGGAGCTATTTTGAGGCTCAGTTCCCCCTGTCACTGTGACTTCAGCTTCAGTTCCCCCTATCAAGGTGTCTCCATGTTTGATAGCTCCAGTGGATGAACCAGGTCTCAGTACCTGTTCCTCAGTGTCACTTCCTTCTTGCAGGTTAGTCTTAACACAGGATTCATCATAGATTACATGCATGCTTTCTTCAACACAGTTAGTTCATTTTTTTAAAACCCTATAAGCTTTACTATTAAGTGAGTATCCTAGAAAGATTCCCTCATCACTTTTAGCATCAAATTTTCCCAAATTATCCTTTCCATTATTGTGAATAAAACATTTACAACGAAAAGTTCTAAAGTGAGAAATATTTGGCTTTCTTTTTCTTAGTAATTCATAGGGAGTCTTATCTAACATAGGCCTAATCATGAATCAATTTATGATGTATGCAACAGTACTCATTGCCTCAGCCCATAGGTTTTGAGCAATATTAGCTGCAAGCATCATTGTTCTAGCCATGTCTTCCAAGGTTCTATTTTTCCTTTCCACCACTCCATTTTGTTGTGGAGTTCTGGGAGCTGAGAAGTTATGATCTACACCATTAGCTGAACAAAATTCTAAGAACTTTACATTCTCAAATTCTGTACCATGGTCAGACCTTATGAAAACTAAAGAAGAGCCCAATTTCTTTTCAATTTTCTTAATTAAGATTTCAAAAGCACCAAAGGCATCTTCCTTAGAGGCTAGAAACAATGTCCATGTGAATCTGGAATAATCATCAATAATAACAAAAACATACCTTTTTCCTCCTCTGATTTGAACTCTCATGGGTCCACATAAGTCTATATGCACCAGGTCAAGACTCTTGGTAGTGCTAACATGGTTCTTTGACTTAAACGAAGATCTTACCTACTTCCTCCTTACACATGCACTGCATAACTTTTCCCTTTTAAACTTGGTTTTGGGTAATCCCAATACCATGTCTTTAGAAGAAAGTATGTTTAATTGTTTTAGACTTGCATGACCAAGTCTTCTGTGCCAAAAGAGGGGATCATTTTCTATAGCACTTATACAGGTCATCTCAGATCCTGGTAATGCCATAATATCGGCTTTGTATACATTTCTATATCTCTTTACAGTGAGCACCACTTCTTTGGTGTCCATTTTTTTGACTTTGACCCCTGCAGCAGTAAAAATAACTTTATTACCTTTTTCACACAACTGTGAAATACTCAGTAGGTTGTGCTTTAGTCCCTCAACAAGATAGACATCTTCCAATGCTTTTGATTCAGATGAGCCAATCTTTCCTACTCCAGTAATGATTCCCTTTTTTCCATCACCAAACGAAACTCCTCTTCCATCTATTTTGGAGAGTGAATGGAACTTTTTCTTATCACCAATCATGTGTCTTGAGCAAGCACTATCTAAGTACCGGTGCTTTTTGCTTCCTTTTACTTTCTCCTACAAAAAAAAATCAATGGTTAGACTTAGGAACCCAAACTAACTTGGGTCCTGTTTTATGAGTGAAAGTATTAATCAAATTTCTTTTAGTCCATGTGGGCAACATGCAGCTCAACCTGTTTCTCTGACCAGAACTGGAATTATTCCTTTTGGTCTGAGAAACTCTCCATGCCAGGTTTTGACTATTTGATCTGCTTTTTACAGCTACTGGGCATTCAGTAGTGGGATGTCCAAGGTTACCACAGATATAGCACAAATCTTGGGTTACATCAAAATTTTTGTGGAATCCCAATCCAACCATTTCATTGTACTTTCTTTCACCCAGCTTATGAACAATTCTTGAGGAATTTGTCCACCTATTTGCCCTTTCAAGATCAAGTTTTAGAGTTGAAACTTCTTGATTCAGCTTGTTCATTTTTTCAGTTAAATCATAGCATTCTTGTTTGTATCTAATTACCTCAAGTTCAGAATTTTCTTGATCTTTACTCATGGGTCTTTTTCCATTATTAGTTAAATTTAGTTTGATGACTTCAGATTTAAGACCATTGTTTGAAATTTCTAGTTCTATAATCTGGTTCTTAAGTGAGCTATTTTCTTTGTAAACAGTTCCTATATAAGACTTCAAATCAATGAGATCAAATTTTAGGCTTGCAAAACTGTTGAACAATTCATCCCTATCAGAGGTTAATTCTTGGAAATCATCAATCAAGGCACTCATTAGAGAAATAAGTTTTGATTTTGAAAACAGTTCCAGTTTTTCTTTAAGATCAAGTATACTTACCTCAGAATCATTTTCTTCTTCATCTAAGTCTGAATCTCCAAAAGCCATAAATGCAGTTTCATCAACTTTATCTTCATCTGAATTCGATCCCCAAGATGCTATCATTGCATGTTGTTCTTTCCTTTTTGCCTTTTCTTTTGATTCCTTCTCTGCCCTTTCCTTCTTCCATTCTATTTCCCAGACTGGACAGTCTTTGATCTGATGATCAGTTTTGTCACACTTGTAACAACCATTTGGATTGTCATTGGATCGCCTCTTAACACCTGTTCCTTTCTTCTTCTTGAAGAATTTGCTGAAGTTTTTGGTTAGGAAGGCAACTTGCTCCTTATCAAGCTCAATTTCTTCATCACTATCAGAAGCTTTTAATGCCAAGAATTTTTCAGGATGTGCTTGTTCTTTCGTTCCATCAACTTCCATCTCATAAGTTCTAAGGTTTCCAACTAACTCATCCAAGGTTATTCCAGCAAGATCTTTGTTTGCTTCCCTGATTGTTGTTACCTTAACATTCCATTTTGACTTAGGTAATACTCTTAATACCTTCTCAACTTGTTCTTCCTCAGAAATTACTTTTCCCAGGGAAGTAAGTTCATTGATTAAGGTGGTAAGCCTTGTCATCATCTCATGCAGGGATTTCTTCTCCCTCATCTTGAAAGCCTCATACTCAGTAAAAAGGAGAGAAATCCAAAATTTTCTTACTTGAGAAGTGCCTTCATGAGCACTCACCAGTGCATCCCAGATCTGTTTAGCGGTAGTGCAGGTTGATATCCTGTTATATTCAGCTGGTCCTAAGCCACAAACCAGGATATTTTTTTCTTTACATTTTCTTCAAGGCCAACAAGTCATCAGGGGTAAACTCACTTCTCACCTTTTTGACTTGTTTCCCATCAACTAACTTCATTGGAATAGTAGGACCTTCAGTGATCATGTCCCATAACTCATCGTCTTCTCCTTGAATGAACATCTCCATCCTTGCTTTCCACCAGATAAAGTGAGTGCCATCAAAGAGTGGAGGTCTAGTAGTTGACTGTCCTTCACTGTGACCAGTAAGAGGTGCGGAATTCATCATGTTGATCTTTTCTTAGGTGCTAGCCTTATTTAAGAGAACTCGCTCTGATACCACTTGTTAAAGTATGAGCCCTACCTATTTCTCGATTCTAATGTTTGCTTATCTGTGGAACAGGTAAGTAAACGCAGTTCGTAGAAGAGAAATCTGAACATAGTATTTTTACGTGGAAAACACCCGGCTCAAGAAAGGTGTAAAAAATCACGACTTGTACCTCTACAGGATTTAATCCCAACTTCACTAAAAACTCTTGAACCTCAACAATCAAACAATTACAAGTCTTCTTGTAACTTAGGAATTAAAACTTCTAATTCCTATCACTACAAAAACACTAATCTCACCCAAGATTAGTGTTCCCAAATCTTCGAGTTTCCCAACTTGAAGAAAAATACTTCTATCTCAGTTTATTGATCACTGAGTACAAGAACTATGACTCGTTACAATTAATAGAACCAACCTATTACAACTGATCTACGACTTAAGACGTATAGATTAGTTTCTTCTTCTTCAACTGGATGAACTTGATTGCTTGATTGATGACTATCTCTTTTATGCGCAGACTGCTTTGATCTTTTTCCTTGTATTTATAGCAACCCTAATTGAAACCTTCAGTTGATCTCCTTTCCTTACTTGAATTGAATTGTCTTTTCCGTCTTTTAATTTCTGCCGCCTTTCCTTGTTTCCTAGTTTGATTGGACTGCCTTGATATCCTTCCTATCTTGGCTTGGATTGCCTTCACTCTTTTGGATTTGAACTTGTTTCTTCTTTATCAGCTTGACTTGTAAATAACTTTGCTCCAACATCCTGTCCGCCTTGTAGGATATTCATGCTAATCAATCGATAGTAGTAGATTCACTTGTGTGGAACATGTTGCATGGAACATGTTGTTGATTCTATAGAGGTTTGATTCTAATAAAAGAACACAATGATTATTAGTTATCATGATTTATTCATGCTTTCTTTTTTAAAAGTCAATTCAAATTCTGATAATTTGAATGTCGTTGCTTCCGGGATTGCCCGAATTGAATAACACCTCCGTCATTGACGATGAAAATTATATTCAACATGAATTGTCGAATTATTCCACAAAGGGAATAATATTAATTAAACTTCAATCGTGAACACGTCTTTACTTGTGTCCCTTCAGCGAAAGTTTTAATGTACAAGCATATAAGAATTCAAGAAAAGAATATATAACATTAAAATTATAGTAGCATTACAGATTTATGTTAAAGTAGATTGAGGGTTAAAATTCTAGTATATACTACTATAATAGTTAAGTTTCAAGATCTTGCAAAGTTGCAGTTATGTGCATTCTATAGAATTCTGCATTATGTGCAATGCATACGTGACCTTTATGGAAGAATAGAAAAAATTACACTTGCCTTCTCATAAGATTATACTAAAACGATTTAGTTCTATCCATTTATCCGATTTTCAATAAACAACACCCCTATTGTGCACCACAATTTTTGGTTTTCCATCCGGTGTCTGGTGCCCGCATTGGAGCCCCGATTAATCCGGATCACGCGTTGCAGGACCCATTAAGATGGCAACGCTCCAACAGAGTTTTCACCATACCCAGGGTCGAACCCTCGACCTATGGTTAAGGGTGGAGCAGCCCCATCCACGGCACCACAACCCATGTTGGTCATTGAGTTTGAGTCTATGAGTTCATAATTTGTATTCATATGGAGTATTGTGTAATTTTATTGTCTGTGTAATTTTATTGTCATGATGTTTCGATTGTAATTTTTAATTTTCGAGAGAGCTAGTAACGAGAGACAAACTTAGCAATCATTTCACTTACCATCATCGACGGACGGAATTTTTCCTTATAAGGTCCGAAATATGAAGGGAAAAAAAACACATGAACAAGTCATAGGAAGTAAAAATTCTTTAACTTCAAATTGTGAATTCACTATTATTTCTGCCCCTTTAAGGAATGTTTTATGTTGAAGCAAGTAAGAATTCAAGAAAAATATAACATGAAAATTAGTCGCATTATAGATTTATGTTATAGTTTTGATAGATTTAAGGTTAAAATTCTTAGAGAATATAGTATATACTATCATAATAACCACAAGGGTTGGTGTGGTGGTTCAGCACCTCACCCCTTAAGCAAGAGGTTGGGGGTTCGATCCCCACCTCTGGTGAATGGAGAAAACTCTGCGGCCAGTTCCCTACCGCTTTGTGCGCTGACCGTGGAACGGAGGATTAGTCTCAACTCAGTCTCCTCATATATAGTTGAGTCTATGAGCTCTTAATTTTAATGCATATGTAGTACTGTGTACGTACTTTCTCGTCATTGTGTTTTTTATTTGAATTTTTGTGTTAACTGATTTCCAACAACACGAGCTCTAGCAAGTGTATGTATCATGCAGCCAAGCAGCAAGTTGTGCTAAGTGAACATTAGAACAATAACAATATACCCAATGTAAATTCATTTAATCCCACAAGCGGGTTCTGGAAAGGGTGGTGTGTTTACAGTCTTAAGCCTACCTTGAGAAGGTAGAAAAGTTATTTCCGATAGATCCCGGGCTCAAGTAAATCACATAGCAAAGTGGACAAATTATCTTCTTCAATGCATGCATCTTAAAGCAGTGTAGAAAATCCAAGTGAAGGAAACAAGGACAAGAACCTCAACATTGTTCTTAGGTGGCAAAAGATGACAAAAAGGCCACCAACTACAACAGAAGCTGAGTCTTGGCAAATCTTGTGACTTTGAAGCTCATTCAAACAAGAATATTTTTTCCGCGTAATCGTGGTGTTAAGGCCAGCTTGTAAGCACTCGTCTAATTCTACAATGTACATGCAATCTCACACAAGGACGTAACTCTATCCATTGAGTCTTTGACATATATATTAAAAGAACAAATTAAAGGGCTGATCATTTATGACAATTAATCATTAAGTAGAGAAGCAAATGCTGCAGCAGTGAAACAGAAAGGATAGCAGACAAAAAAGGTAAACAACAAAGTTACTACTTTGAAGTCCACAGTATTCAACAGAAAGTGAACAATGTTGACTTGAAAAAATCGCAGATCATTGGTTTCAAGTCCTTTTCAACATAGTTTAATGGAAGCGATGATAAGCTATCACACAACATATCCAGTTCCACACATAACCGATTGACGAAGGATAGAATGTACGGAAACCTTATCCTACCTCCATGGGGTAGAGAGATTATTTCCGAAAAAACCCCGAACTCAGCACAAATATTACACAAAACAGGAGAGTAGAAAAGCTGAGAAATATAAACAGCAAAAATAGTAAAAATAACTAAAAAGCTGCTCATGTTACTCAACAATAATGAAAATTACAAAGTTTCATGTACATTCTTTACAATTTTGAGTCATATTTACCTCTTCTGATCAATAAAGAATCCGATCACTATTTACTACAAGAAATATCCACCTATTCCAAAACCCTATTTTAGCTACAGTAAAGTATATACTTTCTAAACTTTATAGTACTAAAACATATTAACAAAGGAGAAAACTTTATAAACTTTTTGCTCAACGGAACAATGCATCAAGATTGTCGTTATTGGAACCATCTTGAAAGAGCGCTACGAGGTCTTCTCCCATAACAGACTCATCATCGTTATTATTCTGAGTATTTTCTCCCCGGGCATTACCATTTCCCTCAGCATTATTGTTCTCATTGGCCTGTTCTCCCCCCAACACATTACCCATGTCATTTGCCACAACATTGTCGTTGTTTTCATTAGTCTGTTCTCCCCACAACACATTACCCATATCAAAATCATCGTTTGCCCAAATATTGTCGTTGTTCTCGTTAGCCTGTTCTCCCCACAACACATTACCCATATCAAAATCATCGTTTGCCCAAATATTGTTGTTGTTCTCGTTAGCCTGTTCTCCCCACAACACATTACCCATATCAAAATCATCGTTTGCCCAAACATTGTTGTTGTTCTCGTTAGCCTGTTCTCCCGGCCACAACACATTATCCATGTCAAAATCATCATTTGGCAAAACATTGTTGTAGTTCTCATTAGCCTGTTCTCCCGGCCACAACACATTACCCAGATCAAAAATATCATCATTTGCCAAAACATTGTCGTTGTTCTCAATAGTATTTTCAACCCCCACATTGTTGTTGTTCACTTCATCAACATTAGTTTGCACGAATTCATCTTCTGCCCGTAAAGATTCCTCCTTCCTTTCATTTCCAACCTCCTCTACTTCATCATCAGAAGAAGAAATTTCAATGTACTCAACATCGTCCTTCTTCTTGAAAAAAGGTAACAATAAATAGTTGCCTTGTGTACCCAAAGTAGAGAAATCAGAGCAAATATACTCACCTTTATCCATCACCTCGGATGGCGGAGATGGGCCTATAATCGGCAGTGCTTGCCATTCTCTTTTACATTTCTCATTCGGACACCGCAAAGAACAACCTTTGTAATCCTTCAAAAACTCATACATATGGTAACAGTAAGGACACCTAGTCCAAAATGTATTCCCGGTCGGGTTCGAAGAGGTTGCACCTGATTCATCATCTAAACGGGTCCTCTTTGTCGGGTTAGAAGAGCTTGCACCTGATCCATCATCTAAACGGATCTTCTCCATCTGGTTCAAAAAGTTTCCGCCTTTTTTCATGGCCACGATAGGAATCGTTTCACAAGTGCTCGCACCACCATCTCCCAAACTGCTCATCGGGGTCCTACTTGATAAGGTCCAACCCCCATCAGCCAAACGGATCACCCGGGTCGGGTTTGAAAAGTTCTCCAAATGGGTCTGGAACGGAGTAGGGTTAGAAGAGCTCCCATCCCCATCATCCAAACGGGTCTGGATCGTAGTCGGGTTAGGAGACCTCCCACGACCATCATCCAAACGGGTCATTCCGCTCGAGTTCAAAATGCTCTGAAGCAATCCATCATTCAAACGGGTCGGGTTCAACATGCTCTCAAGCAACCCGTCATTTGAACGGGTCGGGTTCAACATGCTCTCAAGCAACCCATCATTTGAACGGGTCGGGTTCAACATGCTCTGAAGCAACCCATCATTTGAATGGGTCGGGTTCAACATGCTCTCAAGCAACCCGTCATTTGAACGGGTCGGGTTCAACATGCTCTCAAGCAACCCGTCATTTGAACGGGTCGGGTTCAACATGCTCTCAAGCAACCCGTCATTTGAACGGGTCGGGTTCAACATGCTCTCAAGCAACCCATCATTTGAACGGGTCGGGTTCAACATGCTCTCAAGCAACCCATCATTTGAACGGGTCGGGTTCAACATGCTCTGAAGCAACCCATCATTAGAATGGTCCATCTGCATCTGGTTCAAAAAGTTCCCTCCTATTTCCATAGTATTCAACCCATCTCCAAACCCGGACATCTCCGACAAGTCGAAAAAGCTCGCACTTTCCAACGTACCCTCACCACCCATCGGGTTCATACTCACAGACCTCCCATCATTTACCGCATTCCTCAACTCATCATCAAACCGAACCTTATCACTCGGATTCGCTAGAACTCCGTAAGCTCTCATTACAAGCATAAAAGCCTCATTAGCCAAACGAGAATAATCTCTCGTATTCGATCTCAACAACTCCATCAAACTCTTAAAATTGTTCAACATAACTGGTTGATCATCACTGTAGTTTGGAACGTTAAGGATAGCATAGTAATTCGGCTGTCCGTTAATGCTCTCAGGGAGCATTAATATATCAGTGATCGCGATTATTTCTAGTACCTCTGAGTGATTTGGATCGATTTCTCTGGCTCTAATGGCGTATTGACGACATTCTTGAAACTTTCGTAGAACAAGAAAGCTTTTAGATAAATTCAAATAATGTTGGAACTGCGGATTCATAATTATTGTTTGTTTGTTTTTTGTTGTAAAGAGTTTGTTTGTTGTTTTGTTGTAGTAAGGAATGAAATGAAAGTGATGAAAAGGTGGCATATATAAAGTCGTTTGTTTTGAAAAGGTGGGAAAAAGGACACAATTGGAATTTTTTGAATTTTTTAATCATGGATGATTTTGCATATGGGCAATATTGGAAATTTCTTAATTCTTTTTGTTTCTTGGATGATTTTGGATATGGGCAAAATTTAAAAATAAATAGTTTTTTTTTATGAGTGATTTTGAATATGGATAAAGTTGGAAATTTGTTGATTTCTGTAAAGGGTTTATTTTGTATTTCTATTGTTTTATTTTATTTGGTTCTATTAACCTAGCACGTTTCGAAAAATAATAATAATTAGAGGTGAAAAAGCGACAAAATTGGAAAAATATTGATTTTTTAGTTTTATGGATGATTTTGGATCGATATGGACAAAATTGGAATTTTTTTATCTTTATAAAGGGTTTATTTTGTATTTCCGTTGTTTCATTTTACTAGTTTATGTTAACCTAGCACGCCTCATAAGATATTGATAATTAGAGGTGTATTTTATTAAACTAACATTATTAATTATGTTTTTACTCTAATTTTATTTCTACTACTACTTCATGTAATTATTTAGTACTAATAAAAATAACACTACTTCCTTTGTCGGATATAGAAGTGCTTGCACTACGTGAATTCAACAATGTTTTTGTAAAGGGCAAAAAGAAAAGGTCTCGAGATAATAAGGATCCTTGGAAGAAAAGATCAAATAACTAATCTCAGTATAAGCTATTCTACATTTTGAAATAATTCTTTTTGAAATATATGTACAAGATTAAATTGGAAATTGAATAAATTTTTCAAGGGTCTATTTTGGAATACTCATATTAACATTTTGAGATGGTCAATTTTGGACATTAAGTAATTGGGAAATGAGAATGGATTATTTCGATAACGGCATATTTATTTGGTGTATAAATAAAATTAAATTGGAAATTCAATAAATCATTTATCAACTAATAAAAGATTAGTTTGACTATAAAAAGGAGATAAATTGGAATACTTATTTTTACATTTTGAGATTGTTAATATTGGATATTAAGTAATTGGGAATGAATTATTTAGATAAGGACATATTTATTTTGTGTATGGACAAAATTAAATTTGAAATTCGATAAATCATTTATGATTTATCAACTAATGAAGAATTAGTTTGATTACTGTAAAATGAAGATAAATTGGAGTACTTATTTTTACACTTTGGAATGTTCAAATTTGGACATTAAGTAATTGTAAATGGATTATTTAGTTAAGGAGATATATTTTTTTTGTGTATATATAAAATTAAATTGGAAATTCAGTAAATCATTTTTCATTTATCACTTATCAATTAATAAAGGATTAGGTTGATTATTGTAAAAAAAAAAAAAAAAAGATAAATTGAAGTACTTATTTACATTTTGAGATGTTTCGAATTCGAACATTAAGTAGTAATTGGGAACGGATTATTCAAATAAGGACATATTTATTTTGTGGATATATAAAATTTAATTGGAAATTTGATAAATCATTTTTTATTTATCATTTATCAACTAATAAAGGATTAGTTTGATTACTGTAAAAGGGAGATAAATTGAAGTACTTATTTTACATTTTGAGATGTTTCAAATTTGAACATTAGTAATTGGAAATGGATTATTTTAAATAAGGACATATATTTATTTTGTGTATATATAAAATTAAATTGGAAATTCAATAAATAATTTTTTCCTTTATTATTTATCAACTAATAAAGGATTAGTTTGACTATTTTAAAAGGAGATTGAAAGAATTTTGACTCAAATTTTATTAAGTATCCTCATCATATTAACGTAAGAAAAATTACAATCTATAATATTTTTTGTCTTGTAGTCAAACATCTAAATTTTAAATTAAAAATACTAAATTAATCTACTCTAATTTAGCTTGAACTCTAATCAAATTGATTTTCATAAAGTAAAATATGACAAGAAAAATTAAACGGGATGAGTTTTTTTAACATTTTGAGATGTTTCAAATATGAAAATACTTTTTTTCTTTTGAAATTTAAAAGTTTAGTATCATTGTCATTGGATTCGTTCCTTTTTATTGGTTCAGTGTGTATTTTGTAATTTCTTTAAGAAAGTATTAATTATGTATTTATTTTATTAAATTTTGCAAAACTGTTGTATTTTGAATATCTTAATTTGAGTATTAATATTTCAAAAAGTTTGAAAATAATGCTTAAAGATAAGATGTTTTTTGAAAATTTAAAACTATTATGAAGAAGTAGTTCTTCAAACTAAATGTACAATTCGAAATAATTGTACTGTTTTTGTCATGAATTTCTAAACCGAGGTTTATTTTAAGATAAATTAACTTTTTTTCTATAGCGACACTTACTTTGAGACGGAGAGGATACACAATAAAGAAGAGAACATTATTTGCTAAATTCTGCTATATGGAAGTTTCACACAATTCATTTAAACATTACATGGTATATCAAACACATTATTGAAGTACCAATGCAATGGAAATGTTTTACAAAATTTAGTTTAAGATAATTAATGTAAAATCCAGCTAATTTTAAGTAAATAACTATGAGAGTAAACATGGTAGCTCACCAAAGTGTTAAAAGGCTAAGTTGCTCGTACTCTTTAAAATTGTTGTCACGCTCGTATCAGATTCTTCAAAATACACTATTAGATAGGTTGTTTTTGATATACACTCGATTTATCTCTACTAGCTTTTTGCAAAATCTCAACAATAATTGATCAAAAACAGTTTATCTTCATCATGATATTAAGTTAAAAGTGGAGCTATATATACTCTTTTACTAATTCAAGTCCAATAATCACTTTAGTTTAGTTTGATGCATTGACTTAGTAATAATATTTAGACTTATTAGGTGTTTATATCATCAATATTTAATCTCATAAAAATAATAATTTACCTATTATTACAAATTAAAAGTCACTATATATAGTGTAAGAATTTTTTTTTATGTTGTCAGTATCATCACTTGAAAAATATTATTTTTAGTTCAGCTAGATTCTAAAACTAGTAGTAATTTCTAGTAATTAGCCAATTAGGTTTCACATTTTATATTCCTTGAAGTCCTAATTATTTAACGATAGCTCTATTATTAAGATTTTCTTTTTGATGAGTTTACGAGTTATTACTCATAAATGAAAGTATTTAATATGCTCATTTTTTCTCATATTTTTGGTTCTTGATTAGACTGCTATAATTTTTGTTGTATAATACTCGTTATTTCGCATTGTTTTGTTATTGTTATTGCTCTCATATTGTATTCCGGTTTGTAAATTATTTGGTAGGCTTTATTTAAACTAAGGATCTATTGGAAATAGTTTTTCTATCTCTACGAAGTATGGGTAAGATCTATGCATACTATATCTTCACCATACTTCACTTGCGGAATTACACAAAGGTATTTTAAAAAAAATGGGTGACAATTGAATAACATGCTATTATTGACTCATAAATATTGAAAAATATAGTAACATCCACTACACACATAAAATCAAAGAAACAATAGCATGCACGATATGGTGAAGTTGAACTAGTGATCTTTTTATCAACGTGTTAATTTATCAATTTGAATTATAGCTCATCGACTGTTTAAATAATGCATTGTAATTATGATAATCCAAGATACGGAGTAGATGTGTTAGGCTTTTAAAAGGTGTGAATGAAAAATGGATAGATATTTTTTTGAAAAAAACATCAAGAAAAAAGTTGTAATTTGAATAGGCACATATGTTCACTTTGAATTGTTATGACCTTTCCGATACATTATGACTTTTTCGAAAAGTTACACTTTTCTCGAAGGATTGCAACTTCGCGAAGAGTTGTATCTTTTCGAAAAGGTGTGCCTTTTTGAACCAGAAGTTGAACTAATGAAACCACATGCACGATACAGTGAAGTTGAACTAATGATCTGTTTATTCAACGTGTTAATATAACAATTTGAACCACATCTCATCGACCAATTAAATAATGCTTTGTAATTATGACAATCCAAGATAGAAATGTTGGGTGTATTTTTCCAAAAAGACACAAAGAGAAATAATGAAATTTGAATAGGCACTTGTTCACTTTGGATTATTGTGACCTTTTCAAAAGATTGTAACTTTTCTGAAGAATTGCATCTTTACGAAGAGTTGCATCTTTTCGAAGAGGTGCACCTTTCCGAATCATTGTTACTTTTCTGAAACAACAAATTGATGGCTATACATATATATACACTTTTTGAATGATTGTGACTTTTCCGAAAAGGTACACCTTTATGAAGAGTTGCATCGTTTCAAAGAGGTGCACTTTTTTGAACAATCGCATCTCTTCTAAAGCAACACCTTTGCTGGCTACATATACCTATTGAATCCTCAAATTTTCCATACAAATGTTCCAATCGTGTTGTGTGATTTACTACCGTTGATTGAGTTCGTTGTTCATGGCCCTATTCTTCTAGCAATGTCCTAGTCTTCGTTTCTCTAAGAAAAGAAAGGAAAATGTTCTGTTTATAGGCCAAACTAGATATTTTAACGTCCACGTAATTGTTAAAAAAAATGGAAATTTATGTTTGCCAAAGTTTAGTATGAACAAATTGAGCAGTTGCATTCATATCATCACATTTTGAGTCGAGGGTCTATCGGAAACCTCATTACTAAAAGTGTAAAGGTAATCGTACATTTTACCCTCCCCGGAAGTTCAACTTCTGGGATAACACTGGTTCCGTTGTTGTTGTTGTTATTCATATAATCACTTTCTGTATTCCCAAATTGAGTATGAACAAA
This sequence comes from Capsicum pubescens, assembly GCA_030864215.1. Lineage (NCBI taxonomy): Eukaryota > Viridiplantae > Streptophyta > Magnoliopsida > Solanales > Solanaceae > Capsicum > Capsicum pubescens. The sequence continues at coordinate 296,698,804 of CM061549.1, forward strand.
TCTACATTATGTATCCAATCCAAGTTGATAAAAAGGGCAAAAGAACAAAAGGAACACAACATTTTACAAGAGCCTCTAAAAGTTAGAAGGTATGTTCGACAGATTTAAACTGCCACATACATTATATTCAAGCGAAAATCGCAAGAAAATAGATTTGAACTAATAACTAAAAATCTACAGCTCAATGTTCTCGCTTTCCCTGCTCAACCATTTTGGCCGCTGAACAGAAAAAATTAATCGTTTACTGTCAAAAATGTTTTGGTTGAAGTGTGGAAGACTACAGTGAAAGCGAGCTTTTGGCGTAGCATGCTTTATTCTGATCCACAACTTCCTCGGAATGTATAAATCACCTTAAAGGCTAAAGCAACTAGCATACCTCGCGATGGAGAAATACTTGGATCGGGTTAGCTGACTATGTCTGTATGACTCTGCAACTTCTCTCGGTATACCAAGACCAGACAGATATAGAGCATAGTCGCAGACACAATAGATACACCAAGGCAGACACAAACGGTTGTAGCACAAACGTATAAGAACCTGAACAAAGAATGACACACACTTAATAAAGCAAAACATATACACATGTATCCTGATTCAACTTTTTGGTGACACTTACTTGGGAGAAAATACGCTCCAAACGAATAAATGATTTCTCATTAGCAGCAACACAATTGTGTAAGCTATCAAAAGAATGGAATTCAAACCCAACGGAACCAGACAAGGAAAACCAAGTGTCCTCTTGAGCAACGAGTCAATGTTGCCGTCCTGGGAAATTATGAAACCACTTGTGTCCTTCACAGAATTGTACATCACCATGCTAAGGAGGTATAACATTGGTGAAGCATATGTAATGATGAACATTAAGACGCCAGAAAGTACAGTTGAGTGGTTCAAGACACCCTGGCAATCAAATCAACGGGGAACATCAGATTCTATATGGATATTTCCAGTATGAAGCATACAGAAACTTTAGCATGAAACACACTACTAGAGATTTTTGTGCAAGAGACTTACAATAAAAGCCCCAGCAACATCGATTGTAGCTAGGGTGTTGGTGTTGCCGAGACCAAAATGGCCTGCCATTCCCATATAATAAAGTGCAGCTACCTGACACGGGAAAAGGAGAAAAATAAGACTTGTGAAACTATGGAGTTGATGTTACCATCATCTGAGGAAAGGATATTTTTCCTGCATTAGTACAAAAACAAACTGAGAATGAACGAGCACCCAAGGGTGTGGCCTAGTGGACTCGTGGGAGGTGGCAGGTATCTAGTGGATTTAGTCGAGGTGCACAAAAGCTGGTCCGGAAACCATGGATTTCAAAAAACAAATTGAGGATGAATGAAGATATTAGTTGAATTTCGTAGTATGGAGACTACAAGCATCATCGTGGTCATTTTCATCAAATGAAATTTGCCGCCTTCTTTTCTCTCCTTTTTTTTCTTTTTGGGAAATATTTTATTTGGTAATATTGAGTGTTGCTTTGCTTTCTTTTCTTTTAGGCATATGGTCATTTTCATCAAATGAAGATGCTTATTTTAAGAACAAGTTAGGTCATCTAGGACATTACAACTTGCTCGTGTATTTCAAAGACATAGACACGGTAAATTTTTAAAAAAAGAAACATAGAATCAAAAGAACTTGGATGAATACTTCAAAGATCCGACTGACCTCAATGAACTGCCTGAGATGCTGGTTGGAACCAGAAAAATACCAAACGCTAGCTAGTACTTGCAGGAAGAGAAATAGTACAAGCATTGAGTTCACGGGCTGCTGCAACAATAGCTGTAAAAGCGACCAATAATATACGTAACTCAAGCCAATCACATATGCAGAATCCTTAAAACATAAACCCCAAGCCTTTCTTTGGACATCATCCACAGAACGCGTACGATTTGGGAAAGGTATATACAGTGGCACAGCAACAAGAATAGCCGTTGAACAGAAACCTAGAACTGCATAAATTATTTGCGCCATTAAAGTAGCATCATAACTACCTGTACTGAACGCAACATCTTGATATTTAGTGATATAATGTAAAACCAACCACCCTGGGAACAAGTGCATCAAGGAAATCACGGTCATAAAGTTCTTTTTTGACCGTCGGGACCACATAAGAGAAACTAAGCTAATGTTGATTAGGATGATCACTGAAACCAACTGGAACAACTTTATGTAAGTGCTTCCCATTTGCTCTAACCATTTTGAAATGTCGGGAAGATTAGTCCAATTAACACCACCTTGATGCCATCCTCTCAAAATTCTCCCAGAAATGAGAATCACAAGAATTGAGCAAATCTGGATATAGTTATTCTTCTTTGAACCCACAGTAGCACTTGTATTTTTCTCTGTCCTCGTTACAATATGCTGCATTAGTTTTCGGAAAGATAGCAAATAAAGCGAGGATGTCATGAAATGCCATATGTACTGCTCTTCCTCCACCAGAGAACTGGATCCCATGCTTATGACGACAACAACGATTACCACAAGAATAAAAATATCATCCAAATGCCACCTGCTCAGGTCATTATTGACACTTGAAAACTGCTTATTCTGCTCAGAGAAAACTTGCTTTCCTAGAAGAAACAGAAGGCTCAGCAGTATCAAGCATGAAACGAGCATAGCTGCTACTCCAACTGTAAGTCGGCCAATAGGTTTCTGAAAAATGTTGAATAAAAATTATAGGAATATTGCAAATGGAACGTTCTTCTCTATTTCTTTCTAGAAATGCAAAATAAACTTTTATAAGATTGAACTCACGTCAGTTGCTCTATGAGATAGCCACTCACTTGCAGTTCTTAAGAAATTATGATATGCCATAAGAGTACTATGACAATTGTCCTCACAATCAGATCTACACAAAATATGAGGAGAAAGCAACACAAGAATTAGCATTTCTCCAAATAAAAGTTCTGAGGAAAAATTTGTCAAATTGGTGATTACAAACCGTCAACCACCTTTTCTCTTCCCTAGATTTCCAAGATCTGTGAAGCTCTGCAGCCCTCATATACAAACAACAAAAGTTCTCTTCCAGACTACTGTAACCTCTTGTCCTTTCGGATTTATCATCCCAGAAGTCGTCGCATAAGAAGTCTTCACATACTAAACCAGGTAATTGCGCTTGAAGTAGCCTAAGCAATTGCCAGGAATTCAACTCCAATAACCTGAGTTGTTGGTCAACTGAAATACTTGAAGAAATGAACCACCATTACTGTATCACTGCTACCCCCCTATCCACTGCGATATCTGTGCTAACCTGCAAGAATCTCTCCATTTTTTTCATCTTCCAAGACAGTGAATCAATGGGTGGCAGCGAGCCAGTTCCAAATTCGTGCAAAACTGAAAACTCATTAAAATCTGCAATTGAAAGTTTGCAAGTGATCGAGGATTGGGGTGGGGGGGAGATTTCAAAATTCTAAATTTCTTCTCCTTTTACCGTTCTTTATTTTGAGGTTTCAAATCCGGACTTTGAGGTCCGGATTTGCGCCTATAAAAGAGGTTTTTTTTTCGGATGCTCAGGGGAGACAGAGGGGGAACACTCGAAAATTGAGGAATATTCACACAAATTCACAAACAAAGTCACAAAATTAGAAGTCTTGTTTCTTCTTTTCGGTCTAGGTTCGGGCTCTCGGAGTTTGAGTTGGATAGCTGGAAAATCTTGGCGTCGAAGCCCCAGCTTGCTGCCCCATAAAAGGTACGAATTTTCCCTTTCACCTCACCTTCATCTTTATTTCTTTCAGTTGTTTTGATTCCACGAACATGTCATTTTGGGTTAATGCTGATCAAAATTCAAGCTGTTGACGTTGATTCTTGAAAAATGGATTTGTATCTGAATTTTGAATTTTGATCATGTCTGTTGGTTGTGGCGTCTCTTAAATTTTGGTGATGGCTATGGATTTAGATTGGAATTTGTCTGTGTTTTCGAATATATGAGTTATATTTTGGCTTCAAGTTTGACTGTGTTGTGGTCATCCATCCCTCGTGAAATCGAGTCCGAATCATAATTTTTGTATAAAATTTCGTGGCTACCTGTTCACGTGAATCAGTTTTGGGGTCACCTATGGCATGTTATCAAATAAAACGGACCATTGTTTGGATTAAATCTCGGTTTCCTCCTTTCTTTGAACTCACAGACATCTATCATTTTCGGATACTTGCTTTGGCACACTTTGTCGGTGTTTAACTTTGCTTTAAGTCTGAACATTATCAATTTTGGGTTGGTTCACGCTTAACAGATCATTTGCTTGTTTTGTTTTTCAATCATAAGTAATAGCTAGGTTGGTTATGACGTAAATTTACAGCTTTAAAAAATTGGCTAAATCATGTCACTTGAGTTTTTCTTCCCCGTCTCATACGTGTGTACTCCTTACTGCCTCTTCTCCTCTATTTTCATCTAAGTCTTGATAAGAATTTGTATATGATTTTGGTTTCGATCACCACCCCTTAAGGTTTGGTTATATGCATGTATGTTTTATTGATAAGGGTCAATGTAGTTTTTCTCGACTTAAACGAAAGTGTTAGAAGTGTTGGTAGATCACCTATTTATTTTTCCTTTACACACATACACGTGACTTAGAAGTTAGTTGTTGAATTATAAATGTTCTGTAACAAGAAAAAGGCTTTCTTTGTTGTTTTCAGGTAATATCAGAACTTTTGTTGTTTTATTTTCCTACAGCTTGATTAATGGGTCATGGTTATGCATTTAGGTGTAATAGTTTAAATTTAGTATGAGTGTTTATGTGGCATGTATACCCTTAGGTTTATATTCCTATATATGAGCTTATATTCCTATATATGACTAGTACGATTTCTAATCCTTATATCTTTTTTTACATGTGAATTCGGGAGTGGAGTTTCAACGGAAACTCGGTTTTGACCCAAAGATTGGGTCGATGGCTATAGGATCACAGAGTTCGGGGTCTAAATCTCTAGAAGTTGGTTCCTTCAATAGAAAAGCTATAGTGTTGAGTTTCCTACCTTCCTCGTTACTTTATTATTCTCATTTGTTTCACTAACTTTTGTTACTTGAATATGTATCTTTATGTGGCCTTGATTGAAATCGATTAACTTTACTGGTTTAGTTTCGTTCAACCCTTTTTTTTTATTTTATTCGGCTAATTTCTTATTCATTCAACATCCGTAGATATAATAACGAGACCTGGTGTAACCACTTATTTTATATTTTTGTACCTACGCATCTACCTTTATAATAAACGGCAAATTTTGCTTTCATAATCACAAAAATGGAATACATCTCTGATTGAACAAAACAACTGGTTATTATTTTGTTTTGCAAATATCGATTAACAGTTTTGTCACCTTATCCAAGGTTTCGTTTTCCAAATGAATCATCATAATTATTAAAAAGGTTTCATTTATTCTATCCACTCATGTCTGCAAGTAATTAATCTATCAAAATCAATTTTTTCATTCAACTCTGTTTAATTTAAACACCTACTACAGTTCATATCTGCTTCTCAACTCTATTTCAATTTTTCAGATTTTAAAGGCTTTCTAAACACAAGATACATACATACATACATACATACATACATACATACATACATATATACATACATACATACATACATATATATACATACATACATACATACATATATATACATACATACATACATACATACATATATATATATATATATATATATATATATATATATATATATATATATGTTATACATTACCGCATACAAGGTATATTTTACTACTATCATTATCATTGCTATTACTATGATACTATCACTTACATTATTATTATCATTGTTATTATTAGATTATTTTGACTTTATTATACCTATGAATGTTACTATGACATTTATCGTTAACTTAGTTCAACTTAAATCTATTTGAATTGCACAAGCGAAAAGAATTTTATACCTTTTCATACATTTCTGAATCCTCATTCATTTATATTTACTTAAAATAAATTCTTTCACACTTCAAAAGTATACTTTATTTACCCTGTAATGAATTTTATTCACATATTTAACTTTGCAAAGTCATAAGATCTTATACTCGCTATTCTACTTATTATAACAACAAAAGTTACTACTCTCTCTCATAATTTTTCAAAATATTCGTTTATTTATAACTATATTATTTCCTTGTATGTGGTAGTGTTACATCTTTATGTGCCTTGAATACTTTTTAAAAAAAAAAAAATATATTTATTTATTTATTTTTTTAAAAATGATGACGGTTTTCTTATCAATTTTAACAAATAACTAAGGCAAAATATTCTCCAAATATTTCTAAAGCTAAGTTTAAGGACTATTTCGGATAGGCTCTGAGGGGTGCTTAATACCTTCCCCTCGAGTAACCAAAACCCTTACTTAGAATCTCACTGGTTTTCACAGACTAAAATAGAGTTTCTACTACAAAAAAATGATTTTCCTGATTCTTCCCAAAGTTAGGTGGTGACTCAAAAATAAAACAAATAATTTTTTTTCAAAAACCAGTAAGCGTCGCTACGACCACCATACGTTGCGGACTGTTTCAGCCAGTCCAAAATGGGGCACGACACCCAGTTCACCTCTCACTTCTGGAAAGCGTTCCAAAAGGGACTTGGTACCCAAGTTCATCTCAGTACAACCTTTCATCCTCAGATAAATAGTCAAACAAAAAGGACCATTCAGACTCTAGAAGATATGCTAAGGGCGTGTGCAATTGATTTCAAGAGTAGTTGGGATGACCACTTGTCTTTGATTGAGTTTGCATACAATAATAGCTATCATTCCAGTATTAAGATGGGTCCATTCGAAGCTCTTTACGGTAGGAGGTGCAGATCTCCAATCGATTGGTTCGAAGTTAGTGAGGCCTCAGTCCTAGGGCCTGACTTAGTATTCGATGCCTTAGAGAAAGTCCAGTTGATCAGAGAAAGACTCCGGGATGCTCAGAGCCGACAGAAGTCTTATGCAGATTTGCGTAGGAAGGATCTCTAGTTCGAGATTGGTGACTATGTATACCTCAAGATCTCTCCCATGAAGGGAGTGAAGAGATTCGGCAAGAAGGGAAAGCTTAGTCTCCGATATGTCGGTCCCTTCAAGATTCTCACTCGTTTCGGCAAGGTAGCTTATGAGCTCGAGTTGCCTTCAGATCTAGCCTCAGTTCATCCAGTCTTCCATGTTTCTTTGCTTAAGAAGTGCATTGGTGACCCATCATTCGTAGTCCCTATTCAGATTATTGATGTTCAGAACAGCCTCTCCTATGAGGAAATTCCAATCAAGTAGACTGAGGAACAAAAAAGTTCCTCTAGTCAAGGTTCTTTGGCGAAATTAGTTTGTTGAGGGAGCTACTTGGGAAGCAGGGGCAGACATGCAATCCAAGTATCCCCACTTCTTCTCTGCCAGTCCAGATCAAGCTCAAGGTAATAGTTCTCCTTAAGCTTATGCAGCTTCACGTTCAGTATTCAGTACAAACTTGGTATTCAGTTTCATGCTCATGTTCCCATTATAAACTTGGTACCAACTACCTTTGCAAATTCAGTCATGCATATATGTATCAGTTCAGTTATATAATCATGCATCAGATATGCATTCTCATTGCGAGAACTTTAGTTATCAGAAACCTCCATCATGCATTCATAAAGAAGTTACACATGCATCAGATATGCATGTCCAGTATGATATATTTAGTTTATTAGTCATGTCAGTCATGAGATCATGTTTCAGTCATTCATGTTCAGTTCATGTTTAGCTTATTGTCTCCCCTCTCAGTCAGTCTTATTCGAAGACGAATGGTCCCAAGGGGGAGATATTGTAAGACCCCGCAAAACTTTGCGTTTAAATACACCTCGTTTAGCTTCTTGAAGCTCAATAGAGGGCCCAACACTTAGAAAATTTCAGCTTAGTGTTCAACACTTAGTCTCATTTTAGACCTCCAAATTTCGGGGATTTATTTGACACCCTTCCCGACCTCCGATTTTTTATTTTCAAATTGCGTTGCGATGGGGAAAGGTCGTAGTACATCTCGGGTGAGTTTTGAAATTTTTAAGATAGCGTAAGGGCATGTTTGGGTGCCTAAACCACTAGCAAAAGGCGATAGGCCCACGTCACCCAGGCTAGAGCACCGCTCTAGGTAGGGCGCCGCCCTTGGTTGAGAACCTCTATTGCAAGGCGTCGCCCAGGTTAGTCCCCCGGGCTAGGCAAGGCGCCGCCCTGTGGATTGCCCTAGGCCAAAAATCTGCATTCCACCTCCGTGTTTTAAAGGGCATTTTGGTCCTTTTCCACCCATATATAAGCTTCCAAACACGGGATTCATCCCCAATTGAAGAAAAATATACTCATTTTCATCAATTTCTCTCAAAAACAAGAATAAGGGTTTCAATTTGAAGACCCAAGTCCAAGAGATTACACCGTAGATCGTTAAGGAACTTTCATTAAGGTATGCATTGTGTTGATTCATGGACTCCTTTCATCTATGAAGCTCAAGAACCCTATTTTAAACTATATATCATGATATTCATATTGTGAATTGATTGTTGATCATGCTTATGTGTTGAATGATTCCAAGATGGAATCTTTATGTGTTTCTATGAAACTAGGATGGCATGTTAGTAGAGATATATGAATTTTGGGTGGTTTGAATTGTCAAATTGATGAATACACCTATGCCATAAAGTGTGCATGCAAGGTGTTTGATAAAATGCCTAGGAGACTAGAATTCATGTTTTTATGACCCAATAGTACCTAAATAACAAGTCTATGCTATCCCTTATAATCCCACATGAATTCCGTGCTATTGTTACCTGTTGTTTTTGTGATATGGAATGTTCATGACATTGGAGTTATGCAAGTAGTTACATGTTATATGCATCCCCTTTCATGTATAAGATGTTGAGAACAATGTATAGTATGAAATCCCCTACTTATGGCATCATGAATTGTGAACTTTGTTCCTATGATCAAGAAGTGTCATGTGGTGTCATTTTTCTTCCATCGAGTCCTGGGGATACTCGTACCTGAAAAATATAGTTGTGTGCCTAGAGCCCGTGTCATGTTTTCACGATATCTTCAGTCAAGCCAGGTTCAACAGAACTCAGTCAGTCAAGTGACTCAGGAAATCTCATGATCTCGATCAGTTATAAGACATCAGTAGTATTTCATCAGTTAACGGAAATTCAGTAAACTCAGTCCATGTGCGGTTTAGAAATTATGTTTAGAGTCTTTTCAGATGGGATTAAAAATTAGCACTGAGCGAAACCAAGGATGGGAACTCACCTGCCAGTTTAGGGTGTGATTCTTAGAAGCAATCCTTGTGTTCCAGAACTACGTAGCCAGCGTAGGTTGAGACATCTAACCTATCAGTTTAGGGTCGATGAGGTGGCTTAACCTGTTAGTTTAGGGTTCCCACCGTTCTCATTTTGAGTACCTGCCAGTATAGGGTCTTCACAGCTTATCCTTACCAGTGACGCGGTATTGACACCCTTTTAATTGGGGTTATAGATTGGACCCCAACTTAGCTATAATAGCGTATTTGGGGCATGTCGGTTAGATGACTACTTCCCACAGTTTTAGTATCAGTATCGGTAAAAGAACTCAGATAGTTCTTCAGAATATCAGGACTGTCAGATATAGTCAACTCAGTTACAATACAAAACTCAGATAGTTCCATCAGGTTTATGACTGTCAAACACAGTCACCCATGTTATCAGTTATATCAGTCACGTTAGTTATCAGTAAACACATGTTATCAGAACTCATACTCAGCTAGCATGTTATCACGACTTCAGTTACAGTTACTATGTATTCATGCATGTATTCTCATGTTCATATTAGACAGTCAGTTAGTAATAATCATGCATATGAACTCCATGAATTTAGACCACCTCACATGCAAGCTCAGTACATTCAATCATGCATATGAACTCCATGAATTTATGACGCATTTGCGCTATTGTGTTTTCTTTTTATTTTATACCATAGGTTCAAAGACGTGAGTTCCAGATCAGCAGTAGCATTTCAGTATTCAGCAGTGAGTCTTCATTCTTCAAGGACACAATTAGTACTTATTATTTCAGTTCAGTTCTGCTAGACGGAGTTAGTTAGGGACATGTCCCATCAACTCTTTCTTCAGATTATTCAGTTATAGAAGCTTTCTAGACTATCATGTTTTAGACTTCAGTATTTTTAGTTTTGTTTTGGGTATCATATTACCCCACACAGATGTGTTATTATTCAGATTATGTTCAGTATTGAACCTTATAGCCTTTCAGTACATGTTTCTGCATTTTTATGTTATATTATGCAGTGTACAGGTACAGATATCATTCATGGGTTAGCTTGTGATCCTTCGGGCTCATGAGTACCGTGTAGCATTCCGGGCACCAGGCTCGGGGCGTTACACCTATCTAGAAAAGGAGTTGAGAAGACATTGTCAATACCCAACCCATTCTCATGATGTAGACAATATTTAGTAAACAAGGATAAGACTTAAGGTGAAAAGTCTTTTAATGATTATCTAAATTTGGCAGATTTGACCAAATAGTTTAATCTATAGGATTGAACGCTTAGAAATCACCTATGTGATGGCGAAGTGGAAGCCGTTTCAAAGAGAATGTTAGTAAAGGCCTATTCTCTAAGCGCTCATGAAACCAGGACATGTTCATGGCTGAAAAGAATAAAACCGTGAGACCATAAACAGTAAAAAGTTGGTTGAGTGACATATGTTGTCTAGGTGTACATTTAAAGCTTGACGGTTCAAAGATATCAAATCTACCGATTGACCGAGTGCATCCGATGCATGTTCACTATCAAAAGTTCAAAGGGAAACCTACTTATCCAGATGCAATTAGCCTTTGCTAAATGATCACATACTTGTCCATAAATTTCTACAAAAAGATAGTCATTCTCCATTCATGTGGGGTATTTTTTTAGTTCAATGTGTGTGTGTGTGAATGGAAAATGGAGAAAAAAATGGTGTTGGGAAAGAGAGATACCAATTTAGAAAGTGTAATCTAAAAATGGAAAGTTCACTAATTCTCCCACATTGGTGGGAGAATGGAACTCTGGACTGTTTTTAATGAGAAACACTAACTCCGTATGAATAGTAAGGCAAGAACAAGGTGGTGCCTCGCGCCGTCGTCGTCGTCGCTTGCTCGGCTCGGCTTCAGATTTTAATTTGAATTTGGATTTATCAAATGATCGATTGATGAGATCTAATTTTTTAGACAAATTTTATTTGAAACTTGTTTACAAGTGAAATTTTTTTGATCCAAAATCTGATATAATTATTTTTTCTCCAAGTGTGTACGCAATTTTGACGCCATGCAAACGTACACACAACGCATCACGAAGGGATGCGACCCTTCAAGGAAAAAGGTCCACTGTTTCATGCTGCATGGTGACCTGCAGGCGCAGACGCAGATACGCGACCTGTGGGCGCAAATATAGCGCAAAAGCTACTGGAATTTGCCAAACGTCACCTGCGGCCGCAGATCAGGCGCAGGTACAGCACAAACTGGGCGCAGAGACATGACTGCTACTTAAAAGGTGCCTTTCTGTTGAACCAATGCATCCTTTCTAAAAGGACACATTAAAGGCTATAAATACCTGATATATTCCTCAGGTATTGGCATGATTTTTTACAACAAAAACACTCTTCTTCTATACAAAAACTCTGTGTGATCATTAAGTTGTTGAGTGAGTTCGTTAAATCCAACAATTTGAGGTACCGCTATTGTTTGAATTGAAGACCATTTTATCCTGGGAGAAAAATTCCATAACCTCGGGTACAGTGAGGAGAATTATTCCTTAAGGAAACTCCTTGAAGTCGGGGGACTTGGCCATAAAAATTCTGTTTCATCTCATTTCTGAAAGTTAACATACTTCTTGGATAGATTATTCATAATCTTGTGTTGAAGGTGTTAAGGAACTTCATAAGTATTCTTGTCTTAGACTTGAACTTGTGTTGAATTTATTGTTGCATGTATATACAAATTCTTGTACTCGAAAACATTGTAAATAACAAGTATAACTTCAAAAGAAGATAACATCAAATTCTACATATTTTTTTGCTTCTATATATAACAAGATATTGTTATAGATAACACATAGTGTAACGTAACATGAAATCAATTCCAAGAAAAAAAAGGAAAAACTTGGCCGTTATAGAAAATATTGCTATACAGGATAACTTTTATAAGGAGATCTGATTGTACAATCACTACAAAGAAGTTCTGAGAATCACGAAGGAAGATTCAAGCTCATATCGAGTTGGGACGACAATTGAACTCTGTGAGATTGAATCTCCAATTGCTCCTCATTAGCTCATTGGTAAAGAGGTCGAGTATAAATCGACTGGTAGTAGATTCGAATCCTAATTAGAGAGATTTTATTAACTTTGAATAAAGATGCTTATGAGTAGCACATTCTAATAGTCCAGTTTGATTAACTTTGAATAAACAACTCCAAAATTCCATGCTTTTGCAGCCACACTCCATCCAAACATTTGAATCTTTAATTTCAATATAAATTCCCCATAAATAATCATCAATTAATAAATCAATCTAGCTTAACAACAATTTTCAATTTTTTTTTACTCAATAAATCTAACTTTCATTGAAGGAGATTCATCACTTATCATATCTTCATTTAAATAAATATTTGGCGAAGGGGTTCACCACCCACTATTACATGATCACTATTCATAAATAGGAGTATATGTTTATTGTAATTTTTTTATATGACCATACTTGTTCTTAGAGAACTTTTTGGATTTATTGGATTTTGGTGTGGAATGTTTGAAGAGATTTCTTAATTTGTACCTCAAAAGTGTGATTGTTAAGCTTGGATTTTTTTGGATCCTTCAGAGGTTGTATCATGCAGCCAAGCAAAAAGAACAAGAATTTAAAGCAAGTTTTACTTAAAGAACAGTAGAACAACAACAACAACATATATACCCATTGTAATCCCATAAGCAGAGTCTAGAGAAGATAGTGTGTACGCAGCCTTGCCCCTATCTCGAAAGGGTAGAGAGAATGTTTTGAATAGACCCTCGGCTCAAGTAAATCCACGTAGCAAAGTAGACAGACTATCTGCTTCAACCCATCTCAAAGCAATTAGAATATCCAAGTGATAAAAGTTAGGAAAAAATGACAAAAAGGTCAACAAATGGTAAACCAACTGCCCAAATACAAGGAGTCGAGAACCAGAAGCTGAGTCTTCGCAAAGCTTGTGACATTGAAGCTTGTTACAAATCCATAGGCTCATTAAAACATAATTTTTTTGGGTAATCGTAGTGTCTGAGTCAGCTTACACATACCTCGACTAACTTCACAAAGCATGTGCACCGCCCACCAACACATAACGCTATCCATCAAGACATGGGCAGATGAAGAGAAATAGCCTAATGTTTTTACATCTCGAGTAATTCAAACAAAAACATTAACATCTAATACAGAAGGCTGATAATTTTTTACTATTGAAATTGAGAAATAAGTAGAGAACCAAAAAAGGTAAATGATAAGTCACATCATAGAAGATAAAAAAATCTTAAAATGAGAAACAAAAAAACTGCTCGTGTTTAGTCATCAGTACATGAAACAAAGGTTCATGTATATTCTCTACCATTTGCATCTTGATCAATAAAGAGGCTAAAACATATATTCAAGAACCAAATTTCAATAACAGTAAAAACAACCATGTAACATTTGGCCTAAACATATACAAGCTTCAACAGCCAAAACTAATCAATCTATTGTCACACCCCTTTTTACGGGTACTCCAAAAAATGGATACATTTTTAAAATTCGAAAGGGTTTTATTATTTAAGTGTCAAGAAATGAAAATTTGTTTCGGAAAAGGATTATTTGCATTTTTTATTCAGAGTCGCCACTTGGCATAATCCGGTGTGCCAAGTCACCTTTGGAAAATCCTTTTCGAAACCTTTCGACTCTTAAACCGGTTTGCGAACAGAGATTCCGGCTAAGGAATTCTGTTGACCGAGGGGAAGGTGTTAGGCACCCCTCGATCCCGTGGTTCGACCACGGTCGCTTGGTGGAGTGTATCGACTATTTTGGCCTTATGAAATGTATAAACCACACAAAAGAACACCAAATAATCAAACAATAAACAAAACAAAACAGTCCAAAAACGTAAAAGTCCAGTCCAATTATACAGTCCGAAAAATAGAAAAAATACGAAAAATGTAAATCCTAATCTAAACTAAATCTAGACTGCGCTCTACCGCTTCACCCGACGCCTCGGGCCTTCACCACGAACATCTTCTAAGTACAAGGTACTTCGGGGCATTCCCCGGTGAATAAATATATACAGATACTTCGGGGCATTCCCCGGCCAAATTAATACAGTAGATGCCATTGTATAAATCAAAACCATTCCACAAATATTTCACCATTTACAATCACAAATCCTACATCTTGCCTACCCAACCTACCTTTGCCTAAACCAGTCTGCGTATCACGATACTACCAAGTTCAATTAGCGCTTGTTTCAAGTTGAACACACAACGAAATCAACTAATCCAAATCACCAATTATATCAAATTTTAATTCTCGCCCCCAAGTCCATTTCAACCAAAATAATTATAACATGCTTCTTCGATTATTAAATCACGTCTCAAAATCCGCAACCAACATCAAACAACACATAACACATATTCGAACATACCAAACACGCAAATTATTCAGAATTACGTAAAATTGAGAGGAGCAAGGACAGAATTGAACCTTCTGAATATCGATTTTCGTTGATAATAATATTTAAGAAAACCCGAATCCGAAGGCCATCAATGCTGCTTTCAAGTATTATTCCGATTAAATCCGGTAGAGCCCGTGCCGATGAACCTCGAATCAGCAATCTCCAACCCGAACGTCGACTAACCGGATTTTGAGCCAACAAACGAACGACAAGACAAGACGGAAACCCCAACCCGAACGTCGACCAAACAGATTTTTCCAACCAACAACGACGATAAACAAGACGGAACCCCAAACAGATTGAAGAGGAACTATTAAACCAATCGAGACAGAAATAATGAAGAACCGAGAAAAACCATGTCGAAATCCCACCAGAGTCAACTAGAATCTCAACGAAATCAAACAAAATATGTACTTCAACTGGTTTCAGTTGTTGGTTCGGATTTTCAGGGGCAAGAGGAGCGATTTTCGTGGTTGATAGTGGCTAATCCGTCGTGTGGTAACGGATTCCGGCGAGATCATCGCCGGAAAGCTTCGATGCTGGCCGGATTCAGCTAAAAACCATGGGTAAACAGAGAAAATATGGGGATCTAGGACTGGAACCGTCGAACAACCGAACTGGGCATCAACGACACTGATTCCGATGAAATTTCGCCTGAGATTCTCAAAGAATGACCGGATTTTCACCAGGATACTATTCCGTTCAACCCGTAGACTATTTTCAGTCCATTTTCATCCGTTTTTCTCACTATTTCTGCCTTCTCAATCTCCTTCTCTCCAATTTCTATATCACTCTCTCGCAGATCAACTCTATTTCTCTCACGTTCGTGTGTGCGTATGGTGTTATGTGTATCAAGTGTGTGTGTGCATTTTTTGTTGTGTGGTGTTGCTGTTGTGTGAGTGATAGAGGAGTGTCATTGTGAGATTATTGTGTGTGTTGTGTATTTGTATGTAGAGTGTGTGAGTGTGCGTATGGAGAAAAGAAAAAAAAATGGTGAGCCGAGTGTGGTTGATGAGAATTTTTAGTGAATTGTGAATTCTTGTTGTTTTTTTTTATTGTTCTATGAAGAAGGTGTATATATTGGTATTGTGAGTGAATGTGGGTGGGGTCACGTGGGTGGGTATTAGGGTAGGGTAGGTTGGGTAGGGGGTAGTGGTGAGGTATTTTTTTTTTTATTGGGTGGGTCGTTAGAATATTAGGAAAAAACAAAATTAGTTAGGGGGTTGTTATTTTTTTGTCATTTTGTGGAGGGATTATCACACGGGTGAGGGTACACGGTAGGATAGGGTAAATAATACGTAAAAACGATATTGGGGAGGGACAAAATTAGGTGTCTACATCATGCCCCCTTTGAATGTAAACACAAAGTGTTTTTAGACAAAGAAGTAGACAACGAGATAGAATTTTGTCCCGACCATTATTCAAAGAAAGAAACAGGAGAAAGAAGGACTGCAGGGTCTTGAATTAGGACAGCCTACCCACCCAAGTTATGAAGGGATCAAGTGATGGATATTTCAAAGGATTGGAAGAGAAGTGGGCTATACCGAGTTGGAGAGTCCAGTGAGGCTCCGTCGAGGTTCCGGTCCGCGGCTCTGTTATTACATCAAAATGAAAATTACAAGTTAAAACATAAATGAAATTACAAAAATCCTATCAATACAGCTTCTGTTGGTTCTTGACTCGACTTTCATCACCCTATTCTTCAGGCGGGCTCCGGACTTGCAATTTCTTTCGACTTATTGCGTGGCTTTCAATTACTTCGCTTTGTTGCATGACTTTTCATTTCTTCAACCTATTCTCCAGGCGGGCTACGGACTTGCTATTTCATTACCCTGTTCTTCAGGCGGGCTCCTGACTTGCTATTTCATCACCCTATTCTTCAGGCGGGCTCCTGACTTGCTATTTCATCACCCTGTTCTTCAGACGGGCTCCTGAAACTCAAAATTAAAACTAGAACGAAAATTATCCCAAACAAGAATTATAAATAGTTAGTATTTCATTTTTGAAAGAGTTATCCCATTTTCCAGGAGGGTCCTGAAAAGAAGGTGAAATCCCATTTTTCAGGAGGGTCCTGAATTGAAAGTAAATTCCCATTTTCCAGGAGGGTCCTGAACATAAAGTAAATTCTCATTTTTCAGGAGGGTCCTGAATTGAAAGTAAATTTCCATTTTTCAGGAGGTTCCTGAACATAAAGTAAATTCCCATTTTTCAGGAGGGTCCTGAATTGAAAGTAAATTCCCATTGTCCTGAATTGAAAGTAAATTCTCATTTTCCAGGAGGGTCCTGAACATAAAGTAAATTCCTATTTTCCAGGAGGGTCCTGAACATAAAGTAAATTCCCATTTTTCAGGAGGGTCCTGAACATAAAGTAAATTCCCATTTTTCAGGAGGGTCCTGAATTGAAAGTAAATTCCCATTTTTCAGGAGGGTCCTGAACATAAAGTAAAATCCCATTTTTCAGGAGGGTCCTGAACATAAAGTAAATTCCCATTTTTCAGGAGGGTCCTGAATTGAAAGTAAATTCCCATTTTCCAGGAGGGTCCTGAACTGAAAGTAAAATCCCATTTTTCAGGAGGGTCCTGAACAGAAAGTAAAATCCCATTTTTCAGGAGGGTCCTGAACATAAAATAAAATCCCATTTTTCAGGAGGGTCCTGAACATAAAGTAAATTTCCATTTTTCAGGAGGGTCCTGAACATAAAGTAAAATCCCATTTTTCAGGAGGGTCCTGAACATAAAGTAAATTCCCATTTTCCAGGAGGGTCCTGAACTGAAAGTAAATTCCCATTTTTCAGGAGGGTCCTGAACATAAAGTAAAATCCCATTTTTTCAGGAGGGTCCTGAACATGAAGTAAAATCCCATGTTTCAGGAGGGTCCTGAACATAAAGTAAATTCCCATTTTTCAGGAGGGTCCTGAATTGAAAGTAAATTCCCATTTTCCAGGAGGGTCCTGAACTGAAAGTAAAATCCCATTTTTCAGGAGGTTCCTGAATTGAAAGTAAAATCCCATTTTTCAGGAGGGTCTTGAATTGAAAGTAAATTCCCATTTTCCAGGAGGATCCTGAACATGAAGTAAAATCTCATTTTTCAGGAGGGTCCTGAACATAAAGTAAAATCCCGTTTTTCAGGAGGGTCCTGAACATAAAGTAAATTCCCATTTTCCAGGAGGGTCCTGAACTGAAAGTAAATTCCCATTTTTCAGGAGGGTCCTGAATTGAAAGTAAATTCCCATTTTTCAGGAGGGTCCTGAATTGAAAGTAAATTCCCATTTTCCAGGAGGGTCCTGAACATGAAGTAAAATCCCATTTTTCAGGAGAGTCCTGAACATGAAGTAAAATCCCATGTTTCAGGAGGGTCCTGAACATAAAGTAAATTCCCATTTTTCAGGAGGGTCCTGAATTGAAAGTAAATTCCCATTTTCCAGGAGGGTCCTGAACTGAAAGTAAAATCCCATTTTTCAGGAGGGTCCTGAATTGAAAGTAAAATCCCATTTTTCAGGAGGGTCCTGAATTGAAAGTAAATTCCCATTTTCCAGGAGGATCCTGAACATGAAGTAAAATCCCATTTTTCAGGAGGGTCCTGAACATAAAGTAAAATCCCGTTTTTTCAGGAGGGTCCTGAACATAAAGTAAATTCCCATTTTTCAGGAGGGTCCTAAACTGAAAGTAAATTCCCATTTTTCAGGAGGGTCCTGGACATAAAGTAAAATCCCATTTTTCAGGAGGGTCCTGAACTGAAAGTAAAATCCCATTTTTCAGGAGGGTCCTGAATTGAAAGTAACCGGTGAACAGTAACCGGTGAACATTTTGGGAACTACTCGTCTTCCCCAGCAGAGTCGCCAGAGCTGTCACACCCCTTTTTCGACTCCAAAAAATAATGTATTGTAAGTTTCGAAAGGGTTTTTATTATTAAAGTGACAAAGATGAAAATTTGTTTTGAAAATGGATTATTTACATTTTTTATTCAGAGTCGCCACTTGGCATAATCTGGTGTGCCAAGTCACCATTGGAAAATCCTTTTCAAAACCATTTGACTCTTTAAACTGGTTTGCGAACGGAGACTCCGGCTAAGGAATTCTGTTGACCGAGGGGAAGGTGTTAGGCACCTCTCGATCCCGTGGTTCAACCACGGTCGCTTGGTAGAGTGTATCAACTATTTTGGCATTACGAAATGTATAAACCACACAAGAGGCACGCAAAAATAATCAAACAAAACAAAACAATCCAAAAATGTAATGTCCAGTCCAATTATACAATCCAAAAATAGAAAGATACAAAAATATAAATCCTAGTCTAAACTAATTCTAGATTAAGCTCCAATGCCTTACCCGACGCCGCGGGCCTTCATCACGATCATTTTTCGCCAACATGATACGTCGGGGCATTCCCCGGTGAATAAATACAAGTGATCTCGGGGCATTCCCCGGCTAAATAAATACATTTTTTCAATACGAGAAAACCAAATCATTCACCCAAATTTCAATCATTCAAATAATATTTCAAACGTTCAATAAAATCACAAATTATAAACTTTGCCTACCCAAACTACGTTTGCCTAAACCAATCGGCGCATCATGATACTACCCAATCAAACACTCGTATTTGCTTCAAAATAACCAACGACAATAAATCAAAACAATATTCATTCTTTATCAATTCCTACCATCCAACCCCACATTCCATTTTTTATACCAAATTCCAACGATTCAAGACAGTCATCTCAACAATCCACAACCATCTATTCAATGAAATCGAACACCAAATTAATGTCACCAAAATTCAACCACACATCAAGCAAATCAAACACGTATAGTAAAGTAAAATTAGAAGAGATAGAGTTGGACCATAAATTTGAAGCTTTCAAACTCAATGTTATTCGAATAAATAGAGTCCGCACCCGGAAACCTCGAGCCGAACCTTAACACCAACAATCCAACTCAACAAATAATGACCCGTTTACCGTCACTTTTCACCCCGTCACTGTTCACCGGTCACTGTTCACTGTTCACCGGTACTGTTCACCGGTTACTGTTCACCGGTCACTGTTCACCAGTTACTTTTTTCTTTTTTTTTCGTTGTTGTTCTTGTTCTTGTGAGGAAAGATTATTTGGTGATTCTTGTTATTGTGGAGAAAATGATGATCAAAGAATGAGCCTCTTTTCCTCTTAGAATTTTTCTTTTATAATGGGCATGGATTTTTTATGATGTGGGAATTTTGGTGGGTCCCCCATATATTCTTTCTTTGTAGACAAGAAAAAGAAGGGGGTGATCATATGGGTAGTTAGGGTAGGTGGAAGCTTTTGATTGAGTAGGTTGTTAGGATAAGATAAATTAGTTAAAGGTATTTTTTTTTGTTTATTTTTGTATTTTTGTGGGATATAATTACATGGGGTTGGACACATGGTAAGGTGAACTAAAAATGAATAAAATTAGACTTCGGAAGGAACAAAATTAGGTGTCTACATCATGCCCCCTTTGAATGTAAACACGAAGTATTTTCAGACAAAGAAGTAGACAGCGAGACCAAATTTTGACCCGACCATTATTCAAAGAAAGAAACAGAAGAAAGAAGGACAACCGGGTCTTGACTTAGGACATCCTTCCAACCCAAGTTATGAAAGAATCAAGTCACGGATATTTCAAAGGATTGGAAGAGAAGTGGGCTATACCGAGTTGGAGAGTCGAGTGAGGCTCCGTCGAGGTTCCGGTCCACGGCTCTGTCATTACATCAAAAAATGAAAATTACAAGTTTAAATATTAACGAAATTACAAAATCCTATCTAACAGCTTCTGCTGGCTCTTGACTCGATTTTTATCACCCTATTCTTCAGGCGGGCTCCTGACTTGCAATTTCTTCCAACTTGTTGCTTGACTTTCCATTGCTTCGCTTTGTTGCTTGACTTTTCGTTTCTTCACCCTATTCTCCAGGCGGGCTCCTGACTTGCTATTTCATCACCCTGTTCTTCAGGTGGGCTCCTGAAACCCAACATTAAAACTAGAACAAAAATTATCCCAAACAAAAATTATAGTAAAATAGTATTTCACTTTTGAAAGCGTTGTCCCATTTTCCAGGAGGGTCCTGAGCAGAAAGTAAAATCCCATTTTTCAGGAGGGTCCTGCGCATAAAGTAAAATCCCATTTTTCAGGAGGGTCCTGAACATAAAGTAAAATTCCATTTTTCAGGAGGGTCCTGAACAGAAAGTAAAGTCCCATTTTTCAGAAGGGTCCTGAACATAAAGTAAAGTCCCATTTTTCAGGAGCGTCCTGAACAGAAAGTAAAATCCCATTTTTCAGGAGGGTCCTGAACATAAAGTAAAATCCCATTTTTCAGGAGGGTCCTGAACATAAAGTAAAATCCCATTTTTCAGGAGGGTCCTGAACTGAAAGTAAATTCCTATTTTCCAGGAGGGTCCTGAACATGAAGTAAAATCCCATTTTTCAGGAAGGTCCTGGACTGAAAGTAAAATCCCATTTTTCAGGAGGGTCCTGGATTGAAAGTAAATTCCCATTTTCCAGGAGGGTCCTGAACTGAAAGTAAAATCCCATTTTTCAGGAGGGTCCTGAATTGAAAGTAAATTCCCATTTTCCAGGAGGGTCCTAAATTTGAAAGTAAATTCCCATTTTCCATGAGGGTCCTGAATTGAAAGTAAATTCCCATTTTCCAGGAGGGTCCTGAACATGAAGTAAAATCCCATTTTTCAGGAGGGTCCTGCACATGAAGTAAAATCTCATTTTTCAGGAGGTTCCTAAACATAAAGTAAATTCCCATTTTTCAGGAGGGTTCTGAATTGAAAGTAAATTCCCATTTTCCAGGAGGGTCCTGAACTGAAAGTAAAATCCCATTTTTCAGGAGGGTCCTGAATTGAAAGTAAAATCCCATTTTTCAGGAGGGTCCTGAATAGAAAGTAAATTCCCATTTTACAGGAGGGTCCTGAACATGAAGAAAAATTCCATTTTTCAGGAGGGTCCTGAACATAAAGTAAATTCCCATTTTTCAGGAGGGTCCTGAATTGAAAGTAAATTCCCATTTTCCAGGAGGGTCCTGAACTGAAAGTAAAATCCCATTTTTCAGGAGGGTCCTGAATTGAAAGTAAATTTCCATTTTCCAGGAGGGTCCTGAATTGAAAGTAAATTCCCATTTTCCAGAAGGGTCCTGAACTGAAAGTAAAATCCCATTTTTCAGGAGGGTCCTGAATTGAAAGTAAATTCCCATTTTCCAGGAGGGTCCTAAATTTGAAAGTAAATTCCCATTTTCCAGGAGGGTCCTGAACATGAAGTAAAATCCCATTTTTCAGGAGGGTCCTGAACATAAAGTAAATTCCCATTTTTCAGGAGGGTCCTGAACATAAAGTAAATTCCCATGGATATGCATTTCCAATGGTAGCTGAATCAAGTGAAACGAATTTGCCCCTGTTTCAATCAAATAAAAATTTGTCAGTTAAAAACTTAGTGGTGGCTTGCAGCTCTTGGCTTCTCAGGTATCTGCCCCAGTACTCGTTCCTTTCATCTTTGTTCCAAATTTCTAACACTTTTCTTGTCTTGCCGCATCATTGACCAGGATCCAGATTGAGGGAAATGAGTTCTGACTCAAACAATGGGTTTCTATTTTACCATCCCCTGAGGTGCACTTTTCCAAATCTGAATGCTTCTATGAATCCAATAGCCCGTCGGTTGATAGACTTCCTTTGCTTCGTGTTGAATTACGATCATATTTCTTTTCTGTGTTGTTCCTTAGCTTTTCCTCATATAATTGGAAAGACTGGTAGTAAATTTTGAAATCCTTTCTCGCTTGTTTTGACACAGACTTGACTTAAAATGTAAAGAAATGATGGTGACTCTTATTTTGATAAATGACATAAAAAAATACAAAAAACATTAATATGTAAATGAAAGAAAAGGGCAATGTCCCAGATTCAAAAAGAAAACTTATCTGAATACGACAACCAACTCCAATGAGTATGACATGTATTTTGGATTAAGCTACCTGATCTTCCTATCCAAACTCCCCATTTGTTGTTGAATTCGTACCTTTTGCCGCTGAGCAGCTTCTTCAGATCCATTGGACTCATTCGTCACATTTGATTGTCGACATTTTAAATGACTTTTGCCAACAAATCTCTTTCTTTTCACTTTTCACTTTTCTCTTGAATTCGCCATCGCCTTACGGTGGCCGTGAGGGTTTTCACCAATAAGACTCTCTTATTTTTATTTCTCTCTTCTCACCATTGCCTTATGGTGCCTGCAAAGGTTTTCACCAATAAGACTCTCTCATTTTCATTTCTCTCAACTCACCATCGCCTTATGATGCCCACGGGGGTTTTCACCAATAAGACTCTCTCATTTTTGTATTTCTTTCCTGATTTCTTATGTGGAGGGAGACACGTGGTACCTCACAATGCATCATCATATCCATTGCATGCTTAGCCTTAACATTATCAAAAATTGATCTGAAGGACTTTCTTTGGTTGTAACTTGGCTTTTGGTTAAGGTTAGAATAAATGGTAAGGGGCTCAAACGATACTTGAAGTGGGGGTGGGACTTACAACTTTTGGAATCGACTCAAACAACATGTTAACTCATGCCCCAGTTTTTGTTGACTGGGTGAATCTTAAATGTTTATTTGGTTGGACCGAGCCCGAAATAGGGCAGCCTACGTATCTCACTCCTGAGAGAGGAGAATCAGGTCGCACGTAGTTCCATCATCTTGTTCTTTGTTTTGATTTGATTTTTTTTTCTTTTATTTTCAAACTCTTTCTTTTATTCTTATTTTCTTGACATTTATCTTTGACTCTATTTTGATTCTAAAAGAGGGATATGAAAGAAAAATAAACGAGGCTCAAACAGGTAAACAAAGGATGACACAATGTTTGGATAGAAGAATAAAATGCCTTCATCATATAAATCTTCAAAAATGCAAGTACTAAACATGCAATAAAATCAAACAAAGGACCAAATATCATACATAGTATCTTTTGACCGCATCAGCATTGATAGCCATTTCTGCCATTTTGCCTTCAATATCTGTCAAATATAAGGCTCCATTGGGTAACACTTTCTTCACAACGAAGGGACCTTGCCAGTTAGGGGAGAACTTGTCTTTCGCTTCAACCTGGTGAGGAAGGATACGTCTTAATACCAACTGACCAACTTCAAAATTCCTGGGACGGACCTTTTTGTTATACGCACGAGCCATCCTCCTCTGATACAACTGGCCATGACACACGGACGTTAGCCTTTTTTCCTCGATCAAACTCAAATGTTCCAGTCAGGTTTTTACCCATTCGTCATCATCAATCTCTACTTCTACAATGACTCGAAGAGAGGGAATTTCAACTTCTGCAGGGATTACTGCTTCTGTCCCATGCACTAATAAATATGGAGTTGCCCCTGTTGATGTGCGAACAGTGGTGCGATAACCTAGCAATGCAAACGGCAACTTTTCATGCCACTGACTAGAACCTTGTACCATTTTTTCGCAGTATCTTTTTTATATTTTTATTGGCAGCTTCTACAGCACCATTGGCCTTTGGGCGATATGGAGTAGAATTTCGATGTGCCATCTTAAACTGTTGACACACTTCTTGCATCAAATGACTATTGAGATTGGCAGCATTGTCTGTAATGGTCATCTTAGGAATTCCAAATACACATTTTGCCGGGTTGAGTTTGAGATTATACCTGCGAAGCCTTTCAAAGAACTTTCTTAAATCTTTAACATGGTCGGCCTGACTTTTTGACTTAATAATCACATCATCCACGTAGACCTCAATCTCTTTATGCATAATATCATGAAACATAGTGGTCATGGCTCTCATGTATGTTGCTCCAGCATTTTTCAAACCGAACGGCATCACTCGATAACAATAAGTTCCCCATGGTGTGATAAAAGATGTCTTCTCTGCGTCGTCATCACCCATAATGATTTGGTGATATCCGGCATAGCAATCCACAAAAGAGGCAACCTCGTGTTTAGCATAATTTTCTAACAAAATATGAATGTTGGGCAGTGGAAAATCATCTTTCGGACTTGCTCTGTTCAAATCACGATAATCAACACACACTCAAATTTTGCCATCTTTCTTTGGTACGGGAACAATATTGGATAACCACATAGGATAACGAGACACTCGAATTACTTTGGCTTCAAGTTGTTTCATGATTTCCTCTTTGATTTTAATACTCACATCGGTTTTAAACTTCCTCAACTTCTGTTTGACAGGGGGGAACGCGGGATCAGTTGGCAACTTGTGAGCCACTAATTTTGTGCTTAAACCGGGCATATCATCATAAGACCATGCAAAAACATCCTTATAATCAATTAATGCTTGAATCATTCCCTCTTTTAGCTGTGGAAAAGCATGTACACTGATTTTAGTTTCCCTAACATCTTCTTGATCCCCTAGATTTATTGGCTCAGTCTCATTCAAATTAGGATTCGGTTTGTCTTCAAACTGTTCCAACTCTTTGCTTATTTCTTCTAGTGTTCCTTCTTCATTATATTCCCCATCCCGCTTCATTACATCTTGATTAGTTTGGATTTTAAGATCAGGCTGAAAATTCCCCATGCATGTCATGTCATTAGAATCAGCATAAAGAGAACTGTGTAAGAAAGGAAAAACAAAATACATTAGACACAAAACAAAAGGGACATTGCATTTCATTAAATAAAAAGATAGAAGGGTTTAAACATAGATGCCAACATAACATAAAAAAACTAAAATCCAAATTACAACCCTGAAATAACTCGGATAAATAGAAAGAAAAACAAAATAAACTATCAAAACTCCCTCCTGACGGGGAGAGGAGTGACTTCCCAATTATTGAGCCGGACAGCTGGACCTATGAATTGCACATCTGCCATACTGGTACCTTCTCCTGCTTCGACCATAACAACTTTCATACAAAGGTTCTGGAAGTCATCAACCAATTCAACCTCAAATTCCACATGCTTCGTGACACCGCTCTTAACAAATGATTCACTGAGTAGTGGCATTGGGCGAGGGAGTGACCATATTTCCTTTTTCCTTCCCTTGGCTTTCTTCATATCTTCAGCTGTAGGCTCAAATCCCAGACCAAACGAGCCCACTTTCTCACTCGGACATATGGGATGAACTATACCGTGTAGAGACGCTCCCAAACCCTTTCCTGGCTCAAATCCGTATTTCCAAAGTTCACTCACCATCATGATAGAAGCAGAAGACAATTGCGGTCCCGGTATAGCCTGTCATTCAAGGATACGATTCACTGGCACTGTATCAAAAATTTGATAGACGAATGTCTCCTCTACGTTATTTGCTTCAATAAGAGACAAGGGAGAATCTTCGTAGGCTGACAAATCTCCTTCACCATGAATAACTACTTCTTGCCTGTCATGCTCAAACTTAATCATCTGGTGCAGCGTAGACGCAACCGCCTTGGCCTTGTGGATCCACGGCCTTCCCAACAACAAATTGTAAGAGGATTCTATATTCAATACTTGAAACTCTATGGCAAACTCAACAGGCCCTATGGTCAACATTAGTTCTATTTCGCCAATGGAACTTGATTTTGCACCATCAAAAGCCCTAACACATACATTGTTGGGCCTGATCCTGTCAGCACCAATATTCAAATTTTGCAAAGTAGAAATAGGGCAAATATTTGCACCTGAACCTCCATCGATCATAACATGAGTGACGTAGAAATCTTCACACTTCACTATAATGTAAAGGGCCCGGTTATGCCCTGTACCTTCAACAGGCAATTCATCGTCAGAAAAGCTGATCCGATTGACCTCAAAGATTTTTCCAACCATTTTCTCAAGCTGGTTGATTGTAATCTCCCTTGGAACATATGCTTCATTTAATACCTTCAGTAAAACATCACGATGCTCCTTGGAGTGCAACGACAAAGATAAAAGGGAAATTTGAGCAGGGGTTTTCTTCAGCTGGTCTAATATTGAATACTCTGGCAATTTCATCTTTTTCAAAAATTCTTCGGCTTCTTCTTTGGTGATAGGCTTTTTGATAGATGATGGTCCACTCACCGTTGTCTTGGACTTTATTAAGCTTTCAGGCACGAAACATCTTCCTGACCTAGTCAAACCCCCTACCTCATCTACATCTTCCACTACTTCTTTACCATGATAGGTCATCACGGTCCGCCCATAATTCCAGGGAATTCTTTTCATATCAACTATCGGAGGTTGGGTCACCGGTTTGAGGACAATAGGCGCTGCCAGTGCTCCTTTCACCGTCAAGATGGGCTGACTCAGAGCTCCCACCACCGTCAACTTAGGTTTATCCTGACTTGAATCAACATACCTTCTGGCGCCTTGTACTGTGATCAGGGGCTTCTTTGTGCTTTCTTGGGCTTTATCTTCTCTCATTCCTTCCTGGCTCAATGACATTGCTTTCAAAGACTCCTCTACATTCACCGATTTCTCCTCAATGGTCTGTATCTTGACAATAGGCTTATAACCCATCGAAGACTCTTTCCCATCATATATCAATTCTAACATATTGGCTTCAGCATGGGTTGGCAGCGAATTCTGGTTAATGTTTGGACCCTCCAGGGCCTGGACCAGCATCTGATTTGTGTCAATTAAATCTTGGACAGCTCTCTTTAAATGCCTGCATTTCTCGATATCATGGCCTGGCATATCAGAATAGTACGCACACCTTAAAGAATAATCGAGATTCCTTGGTGGTGGATTTGAAAGCCTTCCTTGAATTGGGCTTAAAACCTTCAACTTTCTCAACCTATCAAACAAGCTAGCATATGACTCCCCAAGAGGTGTGAATTAATTTTTGACTGCCTTCTCCTTCTTATACTCGGGCCTAGGTTGAAAACTGGGTCTGGAAGGGTTTTGCTAATTTGGTGGAGCGAATGGGCAATTTTGTGGAGTTTGCGCGTGCTACTGCGGGTAAGAAGGGGTTTGGGCATATGGTTGCGCGCTATATACTGGGTAAGGGGGTGGTGAAATGGAATATAAAGGGTTTTGTGGAGGGTAGTAATGGTGGGGAGGAATATATGGAGCTTGGGCGTAGACTTGGGCTTGGGATTGAGGATAGAGGCGAGGTGGTCTTTTGGGATAGGAATGGGTTCCAGCTACAACAGTCTCCATGTCCTCTTTCTTCTTTTTACCGCCAAATGCGCCAGATCCACCTTGAATCGCTTGTGTGGTGGCTTTTAATGCAGCAAAACTCACTATTCGTCCGGTCTTGATTTCGTCCTCTATCATCTCCCCCATTTTGAGGACTTCAATAAAAGACTTTCCCTTTGTCGGGAGTAAATGTTGAAAATAAGTCTCATCCTGTGCCTGAATAAAAACCTCTACCAACTTACTTTCTTTCATTGGAGGTTTTACCCTAGCGGCTTGTTCACGCCACCTTATCGCGTATTCCCTAAAACCTTCAGTGCTCTTTTTCTTCATGTTGACCAAGGATTTTTTGTTCGGAATCAAGTCGATGTTGTACTGAAAATGTTGAAAAAATTCAGAAGCCAAATCATCCCAACTGTTCCATTTATCGATATCTTGATCGATGAACTATTCTGAAGCCAGATCTGAAAGTCTCTCGCCAAAGAAGGCCATAAGCAGTTCTTCCTTTCCTCCTGCAACCCTCAACTGGTTGCAATAACGTCTCAAGTGTGCAACGGGATCACTGTGTCCTGCGTACTTCTCGAACTTAGGCATCTTAAAACCGGGGGGCAGGTTGATGTCTGGGAACATGCACAGATCTTTATAGGAAACACTTCTATAATCTCCGATTCCTTGCAAATTCCTCATAGCTTGTTCTAAACTTTTCAACTTCCACGCTATGAATTCATGTTCCTCTGTTGCGACAGGTTTCTCCGTATCAAATGGAAATGCAGGCGGCTCAGTGTACGCATACGGTTCATTCATTTGCAAGGTAGGCTCCGGGGCATAATACTGACTATCTGGAACCTTCAATACTGGAGGAAGCCTCATTGTGGGACGCACAACATATATGGGAGTTTCATGTGGTGGCGGGGCCACGAATATCAGTGTGATCGGTGGCGCTGGCTGAGTAGCTGGTCTTGATTGGGGAGCTGCCAAGGGCACACCAGAACTGCCAGGATAATAATGTCGTGGAGTGAATCCTGGCGCGTGCTCAGGTGACTCAGTAGGAGCAGAGAATTGTGCCTGAGAGAGCGGTGGGAAATTAGAGATATTCCCAAGACCTTCAGGGAGTGGAGGAGGAGGCATTTCGCTGGCCCATGCCCGGTGCACATCTATCAATTGTTGCCTGAGCCTTACTACCTCATCATTGTGTTCTGAACTTTCTTCCCTGTGATCCTGATCCGGGTCAATGAGCGAATTTTCAATCTCCCTGCTAGCCATGACAAGCTTTGCTTTGGATCTAGTGAAGTATGGGTGACTATCCAGAGTGCTGCAAACCTACCACTGTTATCTGAAAGAACATGCTCATCAAAGACGACATCCGTTAGGATTAGGGCACACAACAAGCATGAGAGTCACATTGGTAAAATTTTCCTAAATTCATGTTCATTTCTACCAGTTTTTGAGGGTAGCGAGGTCATTTCAACATCATCCCGATTTTTATCTACACTTTTTTTTTATTTATTTTTATTATTATTATTAGTTTTTTATTTTTTTTCGTCTCCACCTCTGTTCTTTCCACTTCTCTCGTTATCTACCTTTATTTTATTATTCTTTATGGCTTTTGTTTTTTTTTCTTTAAAAGAGGAAAAACAATGAAACAAAATGATTAGATCGAACCCAAAAGTAGGTTGTCTACGTATCATGTTGTACATGAATCAGATCTTGCGTAGTTCGGGCAGTTTTGCC
Organism: Capsicum pubescens; assembly: GCA_030864215.1. Classification (NCBI taxonomy): domain Eukaryota; kingdom Viridiplantae; phylum Streptophyta; class Magnoliopsida; order Solanales; family Solanaceae; genus Capsicum; species Capsicum pubescens. The sequence goes on from CM061549.1 coordinate 296,728,293, forward strand.
AAAATGGCCAATTAAACTCTTTTTTCTTTCTTGAAACAAAGTGTCAAAAGAATTGATGAAAATCTTTTTTTTTTTTTAGGTTTAAATCTCTATACAAAATGAAATCTGTGATTACCAAAAGAAAAAATCTTTTTGGGTTTTCAATTCTTGAATTTCATGTGAAAATGAAACTTGAATCTATTAAAGAAAAATCTTTTTGTAATTTTCTTTTAAAGACGCATATGAAACGCCTACTCTAAATGGAGAGTGAAGAAATATTTTAGATTTTTCAAATAAGATCCCCGAACCCACAATAGGTTGCCTACGTATCTCACTCCCGAGAGAGAAGAATCAGGGGTGCGTAGTTCGTCCAGATTGGACACTTAGTGATTAACTAATAAATTGACCCTAACTTAAGAGACAACCAAAAACAAACGAGTGAAAACTTTTTTTGGATTTTCAACTAGATATTTCAACTAAGACTGACACCACCAATTATATATAAAAAAAATCTTTTTGGTATTTTGTTTTTGTCAAATAAGTAGAAAAGACAAACAAAACCCTCTTTTTTTTCATTCATTTTTTTTTTGTTGAACTTACGGTACTTTGGGAAGATAAATGCAAAACGTAAAAAAAAAAAATCTTTTTGAGTTTTGGATCGTGAAGAACAAAAGTCATAAAGAACTCTAAAATAAACTGTGACACTCCTTTTTGATTCATTCTTTTCGACTCACTTTTTTTTTCTTTTTCTTTTTTTTTCACACTTTACTTCTAACACATGTTTTCCCCAAATCGGTCCGTCAAATGACCACGTTACTCTCAAAGATGCAACATTTAGCACGTAGGGATGCTTTAAAGGTGAGTCTCCTACAAAGGACCGTGTGGGCCCCGCTAGGTCTCAATATGATGCACATAAGAATGAACTAAAGGCTGACCTACGTTGTAGTTTACTAACAAGGCCGTTCGGGGGAGCATATGGTCGATAGTGGTTGTTTTGCTTTCCACCTACTCCATACATCCAACGGCTCCCCCCCTAAAATAAAGGTGACTCAACTAGATTTTGTGCGCACGACGTGCGCTCCGAAACTTGTTGCAGAAAGAAGGCCGGGGGGATGGACTCATGATGACAGATATAAAGCGGTAACACATAGGATAAATACTATAAACAAAGAGCACGAAAACGCACAAAAGTGAAAACAATAATCACAAACAATGCTTATACACTCGTAATGCCAAACAAAGCCGATACGACTCAAAAATAAGCTCGAATTCTGAAAAGTCCCTAGCAGAGTCGCCAGAGCTGTCACACCCCTTTTTACGGGTACTCCAAAAAATGGATACATTTTTAAAATTCGAAAGGGTTTTATTATTTAAGTGACAAGAAATGAAAATTTGTTTCGGAAAAGGATTATTTGCATTTCTTATTCAGAGTCGCCACTTGACATAATCCGGTGTGCCAAGTCACCTTTGGAAAATCCTTTTCGAAACCATTTGACTCTTAAACCGGTTTGCGAACAGAGATTCCGGCTAAGGGATTCTGTTGACCGAGGGGAAGGTGTTAGGCACCCCTCGATCCCGTGGTTCGACCACGGTCGCTTGGTGGAGTGTATCGACTATTTTGGCCTTATGAAATGTATAAACCACACAAAAGAACACCAAATAATCAAACAATAAACAAAACAAAACAGTCCAAAAATGTAAAAGTCCAGTCCAATTATACAGTCCAAAAAATAGAAAAAATACAAAAAATGTAAATCCTAATCTAAACTAAATCTAGACTGCGCTCTACCGCTTCACCCGACGCCTCGGGCCTTCACCACGAACATCTTCTAAGTACAAGGTACTTCGGGGCATTTCCCGGTGAATAAATATATACAGATACTCCGGGGCATTCCCCGGCCAAATTAATACAGTAGATGCCATTGTATAAATCAAAACCATTCCACAAATATTTCACCATTTAACCATCACAAATCCTACATCTTGCCTACCCAACCTACCTTTGTCTAAACCAGTCTGCGTATCACGATACTACCAAGTTCAATTAGCGCTTGTTTCAAGTTGAACACACAACGAAATCAACTAATCCAAATCACCAATTATATCAAATTTTAATTCTCGCCCCCAAGTCCATTTCAACCAAAATAATTATAACATGCTTCTTCGATTATTAAATCACGTCTCAAAATCCGCAACCAACATCAAACAACACATAACACATATTCGAACATACCAAACACGCAAATTATTCAGAATTACGTAAAATTGAGAGGAGCAAGGACAGAATTGAACCTTCTGAATATCGATTTTCGTTGATAATAATATTTAAGAAAACCCGAATCCGAAGGCCATCAATGCTGCTTTCAAGTATTATTCCGATTAAATCCGGTAGAGCCCGTGCCGATGAACCTCGAATCAGCAATCTCCAACCCGAACGTCGACTAACCGGATTTTGAGCCAACAAACGAACGACAAGACAAGACGGAAACCCCAACCCGAACGTCGACCAAACAGATTTTTCCAACCAACAACGACGATAAACAAGACGGAACCCCAAACAGATTGAAGAGGAACTATTAAACCAATCGAGACAGAAATAATGAAGAACCGAGAAAAACCATGTCGAAATCCCACCAGAGTCAACTAGAATCTCAACGAAATCAAACAAAATATGTACTTCAACTGGTTTCAGTTGTTGGTTCGGATTTTCAGGGGCAAGAGGAGCAATTTTCGTGGTTGATAGTGGCTAATCCGTCGTGTGGTAACGGATTCCGGCGAGATCATCGCCGGAAAGCTTCGATGCTGGCCGGATTCAGCTAAAAACCATGGGTAAACAGAGAAAATATGGGGATCTAGGACTGGAACCGTCGAACAACCGAACTGGGCATCAACGACACTGATTCCGATGAAATTTCGCCTGAGATTCTCAAAGAATGACCGGATTTTCACCAGGATACTATTCCGTTCAACCCGTAGACTATTTTCAGTCCATTTTCATCCGTTTTTCTCACTATTTCTGCCTTCTCAATCTCCTTCTCTCCAATTTCTATATCACTCTCTCGCAGATCAACTCTATTTCTCTCACGTTCGTGTGTGCGTATGGTGTTATGTGTATCAAGTGTGTGTGTGCATTTTTTGTTGTGTGGTGTTGCTGTTGTGTGAGTGATAGAGGAGTGTCATTGTGAGATTATTGTGTGTGTTGTGTATTTGTATGTAGAGTGTGTGAGTGTGCGTATGGAGAAAAGAAAAAAAAATGGTGAGCCGAGTGTGGTTGATGAGAATTTTTAGTGAATTGTGAATTCTTGTTGGTTTTTTTTATTGTTCTATGAAGAAGGTGTATATATTGGTATTGTGAGTGAATGTGGGTGGGGTCACGTGGGTGGGTATTGGGGTAGGGTAGGTTGGGTAGGGGGGTAGTGGTGAGGTGTTTTTTTTTATTGGGTGGGTTGTTAGAATATTAGGAAAAAACAACCCACTTAGTTCCTTGTAACTGTTCCATGCTCATCAACTTTATTTCTATACATCCACTTAGTCCCAATTATTGTCCTGTCTTTTGGGAGAGGAATCAAGTGTCATACTTTGCTTCTCTCAAACTATTTCTCTTCCTGCATGGCTATAATCAATAAGCATCAAGCAATGCTACAGTAACTTTCTTTGTCTCAATTTCTGATAGGAATGCTTTGAAAGCACACATGTTTCTCCATCCAGACCTTGTGGTGATCCCAGAAGTGAGATCAGTGAGAACATTCTCAATAGAATATGATGCTTGATACTTGTAACCTTTTGGAACCAAACCTAGTGAGCTACTAGGATCACTACAGTTGTTCTGAGCTGGGGTAGTTGGTGGCTAAGTTCCCTCTGTCACTGTGCCTTCAAAATCAGTTCCCCCTGTCAAGGTGCCTCCATGTTTGGTAACTCTATTTGATGAACCAGGTTGTGTAACCTGTTCCCCAGAGTCACTTTCTTCCTGCAGGTAAGTCTTAGCAAAAGATTCATCAAAAACTACATGCATACTTTCTTCAACACAAATTTTTCTGTTGTTTAGAACCCTATAAGCCTTACTATAATGTGACCAACCTAAGAATATTCCCTCATCACTTTTAACATCAAATTTTCCCAATTTATCATTTCCATTATTATGAATGAAACATTTACAACCAAAAGTTCTAACATGAGAAATGTTTGGCTTTCTTCCTTTAAGTAATTCATAGGGAGTCTTATCTAGAATAGGTCTGATCATGCATCTATTTATGATATATGTTACGGTACTAATTTCTTTAAGCCAAAGATTTTTAGCAAGATTTCCTGCAAGCATCATTGTTCTAGCCATATCTTCCAAGGTTCTATTCTTCCTTTCTACCACTCCATTTTGTTGTGGTGTTCTGGGAGAAGAGAAGTTATGATCTATAACATTTGTGGAACAAAATTCTAAAAATTTTACATTTTCAAATTCTGTACCGTGGTCAGATCTTATGAAAACTAGAGAAGTGCCCAGTATCTTTTCAATCTTTTTTAGGAATATGTTAAAGACATCAAAGGCATCTTCTTTAGAAGATAGAAACAATGTTCAGTTAAATCTGGAATAATCTTCAACAATCATAAAAAATACCTTTTTCCACCTCTGCTTTGAAGTCTCATTGGTCCACACAAATCCATATGGACCAGGTCGAGGAACTTGGTAATGCTGACATGGTTCTTTGACTTAAAAGAGGATTTTACCTGCTTCCTCCTTATATAGTCACTACATACCTTTTCTTCCTTAAACTTGGTCTTGGGTAAACCCAATACCATATCTTTGGAAGAAAGTGTGTGTAATACCCCGCACCTTTTCCTAGCTTGAAATCATCTCAAGAATGCTAGAAACTTACTTGGAAATATGAATTAATTTTGTACATGTGGTATTTTCAAGATTTTCACTTTTAGTCACGTGGGAAAGTGAATAAGCTTTCCATCGATACCAATTTCATCAAAATTTGGTATCGGACAAGGAAGTTATGACCGTTTTACAGAAGCCAGTCAGAACCGCCCAGGTGCGACGGTGAAGGCCGACGGACCATTGGACTAGCGACGGACCGTCGCACCCCACCATCGCATTGAGAAAGTGAGTCCACTCTCTGGCTGAGTATGACAGAGAGGTCCGACGGACCATCGAGCTAGCGGCAGACCGTCGCACCAAGGCAGTAAGATCCAGTTCTGGTCCCAGTGCGACGGTCAGTCCGACGGACCGTCAACCCAGCGACGGACCGTCTCACCCCACCGTCGCATGGCCCATTCAGTTATTTTTAAGTCATTTTTAATAAGGGATTTTTGGTATTTTACCACCCGTTTATATACCCAGTTATATCTGACCTCAACTTATTTGTTCATTATTATTTCACAATAACAAAATTAGGGTTTTATCTCTAAGATTAATCCCCAAGAATAAAATCCAAATCTTCTTCAAGAACTAAGAGATTCCAATCCTTCAAGTTTAAGTTCAAGAAACTCATTACCAGGTATGCATAGTGTTAATTCATGAACTCCTTTCATCTATGAAGCCCAAGAATCTCCTTTCTAAGTTCAAGTTTATGAATTTTCTTTATGAATTTCATGTTGGGTTGCTCTTGTTCATGTTGATAATGAGTAATTGAATTCTATTCCATGTTAGATGATAAGTTTTATATCAAATTGATTAATATAGATGTAGATTTATGAGAACCTATGATCAAACCCTTGAATGATGAAATTAGAACTGAATCATGATGTTTAAATTATTGTATAATGTTGCCTACACATACTATGCTTACCATGTGTTTGATTAAATGCCTATGAAGGAAAAGTGCCCAACTAGTATGATATTATGAAAGCCCTAGGTATGTACAAGTTTATGCATATCACATGTTTGATGAAATGCTTCAATAAATGAATTTTGGATTATGATGTTAGTCATGTGTTCAAGTAAGTCATGCTTTGTCAGTTTCCTTCTATTGAGTCCTGGGGGTACTTGTACCCGAAATATTAGTTGTGTGCCTAGAGCCATGTCATGTTTTCACGATACTCTCAGTCAAGACATGATCCTTAGGCTTCAGACAATATTATGACTCAGGAAATCTCAATAATCTCATTAACTCGGTCAGTTGTCAGATATCAGTAGTATTCTATCAGTCAACGGGATTCAGTAACTCAGTCCATGTTTAGTTCAGTAAATCATGTTTAGTTTCTATTCAGATGGAAGTAGAAATTAGCATCGAGTGAACCTAGGGATGAAAACTCACCTGCTAGTAGAGGGTGTGATTCTTAGAAGCAATCCTTGCCTTTCAGAACTACGTAGCCAGCGTAGGTTGAGACATCATACCTGCTAGTCGAGGGTAGATGGGGTGGCTTAACCTGCTAGTTGATGGTTCCCACCATTCTTATTAGAGTAACCTGCTAGTTGAGGGTCATTCATATATTGTCCTTACCGGTGGCACGGTATTGATACCATTCCAATCAGGGAACGGATTGGACCTCACTCAGCTATTATAGCGTATTTGGGGCATGTCAGTTAGATGACTACCTCCCATAATTTCAGTATCAGCATCAGTTAAGAACTCAGCTAGTTCATCAGATTTCAGGACTGTCAGATACAGTCAACTCAGATACAATACGAAACTCAGCTAGTTCCATCAGATTCAGGCCTGTCAGATACAGTCACTCATGTTATCAGTTATATCAGTTATCAGTATGTCATGTTATTAGTACTCATATTCAGTAATCATGTTATCACGGTATCAGTGTCAGTTATTAGGTCTCATGCATGTATTCTCACGCTCATGTTAGTCAATCTGTTATTATTATTGCTCATGCATATGAACCTCATGCATTCAGCTTACCTCACATGCATACCAGTACATTCAATCATACTGATGCATTTGCGCTATGGTGTTTTATACCATAGGTTTAGAGACACGAGCTCCAGAGTATCAGTAGTATTCCAGTCTCAGCAGTCAGAGTTAGAAGTGAGTCCTCATCTTCTGAGGATATGATCATTACTTCATTATGCCATTAATTAATTTATTAGTTGGAGTTAGTTAGGGACATGTCCCATTAATGACTTATTCAGAAAGTCATATTTTAGAGGCTTTCTAGACTACGGTATGTTCAGACAGTTTATTTCAGTTTTTTTTTGGGTATTTCATACCCCACCCAGATGTTATATTTGTATCGGATATTATGTCGCTGTTTTGAACCTCATGGTCTTTCAGTTCATGTTTTCATATTTTATGGTATATTATGCAGTATATAGGTACATATATCAGTCATGGGTTAGCTTGTGTCCTTCGGGGTCATGACCACCGTGTAGCATTCTGGGTACCAAATTCGGGGCGTTACAGTGTGTTTAGCTATTTTATACTTGCATGTCTAAGTCTCCTGATACAGAGAAGGGGATCATTTTCTAATGCACTCAGGCAGGTCAACTCTGTTCCTGGCATTGCCATTATGTCAGCTTTGTACATATTTTTGTATCTCCTTACAGTGAGCACAATCTCTTTGGTGTCCATTCTCTTGACTTTGACTCATGCGGAAGTAAAAACAACTGTAGTATCTTTATCACGTAGTTGTGATATGCTGAGTAGGTTGTGCTTCAATCCTTCCACAAGATAGATATCTTCAAATGCACTTGATTCAGATGTGCCAATTTTTCCAACTCCAGTAATGATACCCTTTTTGCCATCACCAAAAAAAAATCCTCCTCCATTCATTTTGGAGAGTGAAAGGAACTTTTTCTTATCACCAGTCATGTGTCTTGAGCAAACACTATCCAGGTACCAATGCTTTTTGCTTTTTTCTTTCTTTCACCTTCTCCTGCAAGAAATCAATGGTTAAACTTAGGAACCCAGACAAGCTTGGGTCCTGTTTTATGAGTAGACAAGCTTGGGTCCTATTTTATGAGTAAATGAATGAATTAAATTTCTTCTAGTCCATGCAGGCAACATGTAATGTGACCTGTTTCTCTGACCAAAATCAATTCTTTTCTTCTTGGTCTGAGAAAATTTATTAGCCAGGTTTTGAATGCTAGATCTGCTTTTGGCAACCACAGGACATTCAGTAGTTGGATGTCCAAGATTACCACAGATATAGCATAAATCTTGAGGATCATCAAGACTTTTGTGGAAACCCAAACCTGCTTTTTCACTGTGATTTCTTTCACATAACTTGTGAACAATTCTTGAAGAATTTGTCCACCTGTTTCCTCTTTGAAGATCAAGTTTCAGTTTAGAGACTTCTTGACTCAGTTTATTTACCATGTTTGTTGCATCATTACATTCTTGTTTGTACTTGACAAATTCAAGTTCAGCACTTTCTTGTTCTTTACTCATGACCTTTCTGTCATTTTCAATGAGTGTCAATTTTAGGACTTCATACTTTAGATCATTGTTTGAAGAATCAAGTTGTGCAACCTATTTCTTGAGAGTATAGTTTTCTTCTTCAACTGTATTCTTGCAAGCTTTTAAATCAATGAGATCAAATTTTAGACTTGCAAGACTGTTGAACAACTCATCCCTATCAGAAGTTAATTCTTGGAAATCATCAATTAGTTCACTCATCAAGGAAACAAGTTTTGTTTTAGAAAATAAATGCATTTTTTCTTAAATTTCAAGTATACTTACCTCAAGAGCATCATCTTCTTCCTCTAAGTCTGAATCTCCTAAGGCCATGAATGTTGTTTCATCAATTTCATCATCATTAGAATCAGATCCCCAAGCTTCTGCCATAGCAAATTCTTTCTTCTTTTTGGCTTTTTCTTTCAATTCTTTTTTATCTCTTTCCTTTCTCCATTCTATTTCCCAAACAGGACAATCCCTGATCTGATCAGTCTTACCACACTTGTAGCATCCATTTGGATTGTCATTAAAGCGTTTCTTGCTACCTGCTCCTTTTTTGTTTTTAAAGAATTTACTGAAGTTCTTAGTTATGAAAGTAACTTGTTCCTGGTCAAGTTCAACTTCATTATCACCGTCAGAAGCCTTCAAAGCTAAGACTTTATCGGGGGTCTTCCTATTCATTAGTTCCATCAATTTCTATTTCATAAGTCCTCAAATTCCCTACTATTTCATCCAATGTCATACCTGTGAGATCCTTTGCCTCCCTAATAGCAGTCACTTTGACATTTCATTTTGATTTTAGTAGTATCCTCAACACCTTCCCAACTTGTTGCTCAACAGGGATGACTTTTCCCAAGGAAGTCAAATCATTTGTCAAAGCAGTAAGCCTTGTCATCATTTCATGCAAGGATTCATTCTCCTTCATCTTAAAGGCTTCATATTCAGTAAAAAGAAGAGCAATCCTGAATTTTCTTACCTGAGAGGTACCCTCATGTGTATTGACCAAGGCATCCCAGATTTGCTTAGCAGTGGTACAATTTAACACTCTGTTGTACTCAGTCGGTACTAGTCCACAGACTAAGATATTCTTAGCTTTAGCATTTTTCTTTAATATCACTAAGTCATCAGTAGTAAATTCACTTCTTACCTTTTTGACATGTTCACCATCAACCATCTTCATTGGAATAGTGGGACCATAAGTGATCCTATGCCATAATACATAGTCTTTTCCTTGAATGAACATTTCCATCCTAGATTTTCACCAGATAAAATGGGAATCATCAAAGAGTGATAGAACTCTTCTACTTTATATCCTAGTCTGGCGGGACTCCTTGATCAACTCAATCTCTAAGTGGTGCATTTATATTCTCCTCAACTTCTTTGGTGTATATGATAAGTATTGAGATCATATCTGTATTTCCTTGCTTATCCACTCCTATTTTTACGCATTGTCAGTCTTGCATCAGCTTCGATATGCTTCACAAGTGAGGACTTGTATGACTAACATGTTTCACAGACATATGTCAATCATCAAAACTTCTTTGCTCTAACAACATCAAAATCTAAACATTGTTGATAATATCTTTACTTTATTGATAATTTCACTTTGAAGAGAACCTAGTTCATGTTTCAAATTTGAAAAAAACATTTTGAAGCGGCTAAATGATATTTGGGATCATTGATCAAGCCTTCATATTTCTTAAATCAGGTAATATCATTCTAACTTCTTATATTATTTTTAAATTTGATATTTTTTTATTTGATAGTGCACATTGTGTTTAAACTATTGTCAGAATTCAATATGTTAACTAGAAAATAAAAATTCGTTATTCAAAAGGCTAGAAAAATAGATTTTAGATAAAAACGGATATAATTTTTGTTGTTGTCGTTGAGTTTAATGCCTCCCATTTAACTTTCGTCTTAGGCCACTAATGTGCTTGAGCCTCCCCTGATAGTAGTATATACTATTTACTCTTGAGAATTTTAACCCTCAATCTATCAAAACTATAACATAAATATATAATGCAACTAATTATCATGTTATATTTTTCTTGAATTCCTACTTGCTTCAACATTAAAATTTTCGTTGAACGGACAGAAATAATAGTGAATACACGATTTGAAGTTTAAGGGTTTTTTACTTCGTGCGACTAGTTCATGTGTTTATCTTTTCATATTTGGAATCTTTTAAGGAAAAACCATGTCCTCTAGTGCTGTTAAATGAAATGATTGCTAAGTTTATCTCTCATTACAAGCTCGCACGAAAACAAAAGATTACAATTGAGGATAACTTTTTTCTTTTTCTTTTTTTTGATAATTGTAGTGCACGATAGAGGTGTTGTTTATTGAAAGTCGATTACACCGATCGAAGTTGATCGTTTTAATATAATCTTACGAGAAGGCAAGTGTAATTTTCTCCGTACTTCCATGAAGGTCATAGTATGCATTAAGCATAATGAAGAATTCAGTCTATAGAGGTTACAAGGTTCGGGAGGCCTTTCACCCTTAATCAAATGTTTGATTTTCTAATCAATGAATTTCCTGATTGGAAACTTTTTTTTTAGTGGACCTTGAACACTATGATTATTAGTTTAAGGTCTAATTTACATAGTTGTAACTTTGCAAGATCTTGAAACTTAACTATTATAGTAGTATATACTATTCAAACTTTAACATATATCTATAATGCTATGTACATCTTGGATACGAATTTATTTTCTTGTTTTACTCGTGTCAAGTTGAAAATATTACTAAAAATGAGAATTACCATATTATATACGAGAGATCAGAGAAACCTTTTGAAATATTAGGAAAAAATAAAATCCAACAAAAGAGAGGAAAAAGAAAGAAAAATTGTAATGAAATATAAGGATATACTAACATATATTAAGAAAGAGCAAGGAATTGTTTATTTTATTTTAATACTTTTATATTGATATAATTAGTTAGTATGGTATTTATTTCACTTTTTATATTATTATAAATTCAATTTTCCTTTTTTACGCTCAACTTATTTTTGCTCTTTTTTTTCTTGTAGTTGAATTTTCCTAAATTCAAATATTTTCCTAGGGTGTTTTTCATTCGTATGGTATCCCCCCCCCCCCCCTCAAAATATGGTAATTCTTATTTTTAGTATAATATTACATTAATTGGCCCTAGTAAAATTAGGAAAAAACTAAGAAATTGGTGACTATATAAGCAATGGAGTTATACTTTATATGCATATAGCAAATTTGGGTTAAATAACCGATGAGATCGAAACAACGTATTAAGGGTTGTCGCCTACATAACCTACTTCTCATACCAAAAGAGCTAGGTATCAGATCCCTGTAGTTCGAGCCCTTTCTTTAAAGCAGTTCCTGTATCAAGCTAGTAAAGTAGTCTGCTTGAAGGGGGCCCTCCTCACCTCTCCCCCTTCCCCTTATCATAGAACCAAAAACTAACCATGATACAAGGGCCTGCCTCTCAGTACGTGAAAACGGAAGTTAAACTCTTTCACTGTCTTACTTTGGCCCCTCTCTAGCCAAATCAAAAAATTGGAACAACCCCCGAGACACCGAACAAATTCCCTAGAACTCACGCATATACCATGTCAGCCTCCACCTTCAGATCCTTACTGTCCATCATTATCAGCCAACTCCCAAGGGATGCAGACGCATTAACATTTTTATATTTGACCCTCGTGGCTGGCGAATTTGTCTAAGAGTAACCCATTAGTGGGGATTCTTCTCCAGGGATTTTAAAACCCTAAGATAGACGTCGCTTGCTGGATTTTGGGGGTTATGGAATTTCCTGGAAAGTGTGAAAGAAGAGTCAGTAGGAATCGTTTGAACTAGATGAAAGAAAGCCAGTGCCAGTTCATGAATGAATGGCAAACCGCTATGGGATGCGGTTACAGCATTGGCGGTTCGTGTTTCACGACTTTCCATTCCAATCAAATCTTTGTTGAATGGCATAGGACTTCTATTCCGATTGTTCAGCTATTCCGTGTTGAAAGAGGCGGTACCGTAGAGGGACTAATCGCTTTCCCAGGTTGAAGGGAGTCGAACCAATCTATCATTCAAGGTAATTGGGTATTAAGAAAATCGGCATGGGGTTCCGTACCTTATACTGTTAAAAGCGACTATAAATTACATTTAAGAAGAACACGTCTTTACTTCACGTCTTTTCGGTTAGATAATGGACGACGATAAGCCACCGCCCAGTAGTGTTCTCTGAGCTTGATTGCTCCGAGCCGGTAACCGGTAGGTCACAATCTGAATATCTGACTGAAAAGTGGAAAGTAATAAGTTCAACGGGTAAGAGAATGTGTTTAACAAGCAGCTAAGGCAGGATATCATTGTTGTAAGCCTCCTTCACTGCATTAGATTAGCGCCCTATTGATCGTGTCTTCAGAAGGTTGGAGAAGCATTAAATACTCCTTTAGGAAAGAACTTCATGCCATCTTTACGCCTTACATGCGGCATAAATCTCATAAATCAAAGTAAAGGTCACAAGATGACCTAAAGTCCAGAAAAAAACCACTCTCCCCCGGGAGTGCTTTCGAGAACACATGCACCGATTATTGCATCAACATCTTCTACAGATAGTTTACCAAGAATAGCAAAGGAGATTCCACCAAGAACTTCTATTGCTAAAAGAGATAATTCAAGTGCAGTACTTACTGTAACAAGAACAACGTGAACTCACTCTCAAGCACTTGCAGCGACAATGTGGTATTCTCTTCCACACAGCCTTTTCCTGACGAAATTTCTAATGGGGTTTACTCTGGTATAGGCGTGAACCATATTTACATAGAAGCAAACTCTTCTGCAGATTCTATAATCGGCTCCTCCCTTTCTGGTTTGCATGTCTTTCATTCTGAATTGCCTCCTTTGACTCGTGCATTCTTGTGTTTAGATAGGTTAGATACTTCTTATATTAGGAGAATTATTGTAAAGGAGTAGTAAGGGAGTGAAACCCCGATCTAATCTTACATGTGCAAGGACAGTCCTCTGAATAGAGTTCATTGCATCCCACAATAATCGACGGGCAGCCCTCGTATATTTAGCATAAACCGCTTAAGTGGGCAGAGCCTTATTACCTTATTAATAGGAGGGATGCAAGGAATTGATGCTACAAATACCATAGCAAGTGAATCAGAATAAGCCCTAGCCCAGCTACTGATTGAAAAGGTTTAAATAAGAGTGTGCCTAGAATCTTTCGCTCTCTCTTATTAGAAGAAAGAAGGGGCGCGACCCCACTCAGCTCGAAGAAGTATCTCTTTCAACTAATCCATACTTTTCCTCTCCAACCATTCAAGTGGCCTAAGGGCCACCTCAATCTTATTCTGTTTCTGATCCTGCTTCAGATTCTCTTTCAGTTATGGAAACAAGCCCCTATTCCTATCGGTTGAGTAGACCAAGCTCCTTAAAGCGTATTGTCCCCTCTCCTGTGAAAGAAAGAGGTTGATGCACCCATCTACCCGAAGTAGATCTTTCTTTGTCCCACCTTTCCTTACTGCCTTTCCTAGTTTAGATAGCGTATTGAGAATCATGTCAAAATACACCAAGACCTGGGCCCGGGTTCTCTTTCTTCAAGAAAGGGTAGCTTTAAACAACCCGGTTCCAAACACACTAAACAAGCAAGCGACTCCCCTTCCTTAGCGTACCCGTCCATTAAGGCATTCTTCCTTATTGCGTATGTGTTATAGCTCATAGCTCTAAGCCCCAATTCCTTGGTGAAAAGAGTTGTTGCCTTTAAATCATCGGAAAAAAAAAAGGAACCGCTCGAAAGGGACCACACAACAATGGCTCATAACTGGAAAACATAACAACAATGTCTCCTAGCTGCAAATGAATGGCTCCCAACTAAAAATTTCTCTTGATCACTCTCTAACAGAAAACCATTTTCCCTTTCGCAAAAAGTCAACTTGGACTTCTTTCCTAAGCGGAGATTTGGACTACATGGACCTAAGCAACCCACCGACAGAGGCAGCCTTTCACTGTTGGAAACTTTGATTTAGATTGGTAGGATTCTGTATAATCATTCCTAATTTCGAAATTGCACTCAATCAACATAGTTTCCACTCATTCCTTCTCGACCGCCTCTTTTCTAGTCACTTTTGATCAAATCTTTCTTGTGATTTTCTATTCTCTTATGAGAAATGGTTTGCTTCGTTTGAGCCGTCGTTGCTTAATGCATGTAGGGGGGCTGGGGCTTTTCCCCCACAACCCCTTTTAAAGGAGAACCAGAAGAACAACAATGAACTCAAAGCTAATGAAGGAGATCCGCAACTTGAACAAGGTAGACGGGATCTTTCCTACCCCTTTCTATTTCGACTTCTTTGAAAGGTGAAAGAGTAAGAAGCTAGACCGACTTGCTCTTAAATTAAAAGCAGCAAGAGCAGGTAAGTAGGATTTTCTCCGCAAGAACAATCTTGACTATATTTATACTTTATAATATAAGGCCCTTTAAACGATCGTAAATGGCCTGAAATGTAACGACCTATGAGAGAGGGGTTTTTAGAAAAGAAAGCGTACCAATCCGGCAAACAAATCAAAAACAACGGCTCGTACATAAATACAATAGAATAGAAATGTTGTCTGTCACTAGAACGGACCATACAAATAACATCTTTCTAGACGCCTAAAGGAAGTATTCAAAGATAAGATAAGGCTATGCGCACACAAGCTAACTTCAGGTATGCATTTAGTTCTCAAGCGATTCCTTCGGATCTTAGGTGCGACCTTAGGGAGCTTGTTTTGGCAACTACTCTTTTATAATTATGTGTCCTGGTTTCCGAGTTCTAGTTTAAGGCATGGAAGAACGGGACTCACGGGGCTTAGGGGGAGCCTTCCCCCAAGGAAACCTAATAAGACTCATTCTAATACTTGAGTTCAAGCTCCTACTTCAAAGTAAGCCTATGGGTTGTTTTGAAGCTTAGTATCTAAAGCGTACTTGCGTGTTAAAGTAGGTACGCGGATTTGGGCTACTAAGTGGAACCATACCATGAAACTTGCCATTTGCATTCTCCTAGGGTACGATCGTAGGAAGTTCTATTAGCGAATGCAATTCCCCGCCCGATAAGACTGATCATGCCTTGCTGCTTGGCTTGGAATCAAACTAGCCTATCATGCCCTTTCTTCATTCCTATATGGACCCATATTCCTATGTTCTTCCAATGTTTACTGTATTACTAGGATTCCTATTTACTGAACCATATCAAAGAAGCTACTTTCTTTCTGGATTTTATACCCAGGTATAAAGGGATAGACAGTCTAAGAGAGTGCCAAGAAAGAACACATACCTATCACTTTTGGAAGGTTTGGAACCCTTTACCAAATTCACCAATCTGAAGTGAAGAAGTGATCGATTCCTTAATCTTTAAATTGTGAAAATAATGAAATGGTTGTTTTATTGCCAACCCATCTCTTTCTTTCAATCGGATGCCATGTGTGAAGAATCTATCTCTCTCAGGACCTCACCTTCGTGACCTCCTGACGGAGGAAAGACAGATGTTATGGTTAGCAATCAAATCTGGAATCTCCGACAAAGCATTTGAGATCGGACAATTGTGTAGATGAGAGAGTGGGACGGACCTTGCTCTTAAGGGTCAAAAAAAGACTTGGTTGATTTCTTTCCTGGGAAAGATCATATCTACGGTCACACTTCAATGAGTGAGCCTCAACCTAGACATCGAACTCCTAGCTCTTGAGCTTATTTACTGTTGAAAAGGGTATTGTTCGTAGCTTGGTAGATACAAAAAGCAAAAAGCAAATAAGCAAAACAATTGACAAGAACATAAAGAAGTTGGTAGATACAAGAGAACAAATAAGCAAGCAAGAAAACGATCTTCGACGTTCTAATATGAAACAAAAAAGTGCGAACGAAAAATACGAAACGACATGTGATCTTTGGAAGTTAAAAGACAAGAAAGACAAGCTCGAAGACAAATTAGAGAAAAAAGGGGTTCCTAGCAGAATGATATAACCTATTTATTTATTAGTTTTAATTTTAGTTATCAATAAATTGTTTAGATTCTACTAATTAAGTTCAAGCATGTATTTAGATTGCTGGATTTTTTAGATCTATTACTAGCAGTTTCAAGTTTTATATATAAATATTTCCGTCATTGTCTTTTAATTTATTGTTCTATATTTATTTATTTATTTATTTATTTATTTATTTAGGAGTATTTATTTATCATATATTTAAATATAATATTATTATTCATTAAAAGTAAACAATCTAATAACAGTATCATTATTCTGCTTTCGACTCAAAAAGCAATGATATGAATAAAATTGTTCAATTTGTTCAAACTTTGATTTTTGGAAATACAAACTACAAATAGTTCCAATTTTTGGGGAACATATTTTCCGAGGTTAGTGAAATATATTTTCCCAGGATAAAATGGTTTACTTCAATAGTATAATGATATCTCAAATTATGATGAACGGCGAACTCAATCAACGATAGTAAATCATATAAGAAGATTTTAAAGTGCAAGAAGAAGAAACGGCCTATCTTCTCAAGGTAGGGGTAAGGTTGCATACACACCATCCTCTCCAAATCCTGCTTGCGGAATTATTATTGTTCTACTGTTCACTTAGCCGAACTTGCTGCTTGGCTGCAGGATACATTACATGCTCTCGCGAAAATAGACAATTACAATCAAACATAATGACGATAAGAGTACACAATACTCCATATTGAATAAAAGTTACGAGTTCATAGACTCAACTCAATGATGAGCATTAATACGAGGTGATTGAGTTACTCGATACCTGGTCTGATAGTACGTAGGTGTTAAAGTATGATCCCTACCTATTTCTCGATTCTAATGTTTGCCTATCTGTGGAACAGGTAAGTAAACGCAGTTCGCAGAAGAGAAAGCTGAACACAGTGTTTTCACGTGGAAAACACCCGGCTCAAGAAAGGTGTAAAAAACCACGACCTGTACCTCTACAAGATTTAGTCCCAACTTCACTAAAAACTCTTGAACCTCAACAATCAAACAATTACAAGTCTTCTTGTAACTTAGGAATTAAAACTTCCAATTCCTATCTCTACAAAAACACCAATCTCACCCAAGATAAGTGTTCCCAAATCTTCGAGTTCCCCAACTTGAAGACAAATACTTCTATCTCAGTTTATAGATCACTGAGTACAAGAACTATGACTCGTTACAATTAACAGAACCAACCTATTACAACTGATCTACGACTTAAGATGTATAGATTAGGTTCTTCTTCTTTAACAGGATGAACTTTATTGCTTGACTGTTGACTATCTCTTTTATGCGCAGACTGCTTTGATCTTTTTCCTTTTATTTATAGCAACCCTAATTGAAACCTTCAGTTGATCTCTTTTCCTTACTTGAATTGGATTGTCTTTTCCGTCTTTTAATTTCTGTTGTCTTTCCTTGTTTCCTAGTTTGAATTGGACCTCCTTGATGTCCTTCATATCTTGACTTGGATTGCCTTCACTCTTTTGGATTTGAACTTATTTCTTCTTTATCAGCTTGACTTGTAAATAGCTTTTCTCCAACATCCTGTCCGCCTTGTAGGATATTCATGCTAATCAATTGATAGTAGTATATTCACTTGTGTGGAACATGTTGCATGGAATATTTTGTGGAACCTGTTTCATTCACTGTGTTCATCATCAAAACTTTAACTGGTTTTCCTAACAAATTCCCCCCTTTTGATGATGGTAAATTCAACACTTCAGCATCCCTTCAATCCTGACATACTCAGTAAAGAACTATGAGTAGAAGATTACAGAATGAAACATGGTTAGTCATTGAGTTATAAGTATTGCATAGTCTATTCTTCCCCCTTTTGACATCATCGAAAAGCTGATTCAACAAGTGAAAAACCATTTAATAATTCATGGCCTTTGAGGCAATCACTAAGACAATCAAAATTCAGAGAAATAGAACATGAATATAGCAAGATAAAGCAGTAGTAGAACATATGAAAGCTAGTAAGACCATTTCATTCATGATATGACTTATATCAACCAGCAGCACCCTTTTATAAAACAAGTTATTTAAGGAAAAGAACAAAAAGTTGGTCTTGGATATCAGAAACAAGAGCTAAAGGGATGAAGAGGAGGGAATTAGAGAGGTGAGTTTCCTAATCACATCAGCATTTTTAGCTCTTTCTCTTTCCAGTAGTGAGGTTAGGTAAGCAATTTGAGCTTGAAGAATCCCTTTTTCCTCTTCATGAGCGGCTTGTGCTGCCTCCAATGCAGCCTGTGCAGCTTCAACCTCACCCTGTTTATCAGCTAGTGCATTCCTTAGTCTCTGCATAGGATTATCCACATTCCTCATGGAACCAGGTAGCATCATGTGATTCACACTTCCTATGATATCTTTCAAAGTCTGTGAAGACCATACTTGAAGAGGTACCCTAAACTCCTCAAGGATAGGGGTAAGCCAGAATTCATAAGGAAGTGCATGCCCATTTTTCTCCTTGATGTGCACCCTTTTCATGTGCTTCAGAATAAGTCTAGGTAAATCAATTCTTACTTCAGTATCTAACAGTTCAATGAGAGTGAGATCTAAAAAACTAGCCACGTTCCTTCTCTCCTTCCTAGGAATGATCATCTTGTGTACTACATCAAAATAAAGCTGATGGGAGAGGGATATCTCTCTCTTAAAACCCTTCGATGATGAATCAAATGAGGATTCCCAAAGAACTTTCTACAAATTTCAAGAGCAGAAGTAAGGTTGTCCAAGGGTGGGCAACTGCCCTTGATATAGTGACCCCAACCCCCATAAGGAATATGTAGAATCCTAGCAATATCAGCAATGTAAAGGTTCACAGTAACCTTTCTCACAGTAGTAGAAAACAACTCACCTATGCCCATCCCATTTGTATAGAACTCATACACTTCAGGTTTGCCAAATTTCCTCTGAATATCTCCCTGAAGAAACAAAAGAGACCATCCTTGAAACTTCAGTTTTCTCATCAAAGTTTGCATGTCAGCTCCTCCAAACCCACTGATAACTCTCCCTCTAGCTAATTAGCGTTTTTGGAAGTGAAGATTATTAGCTTCAGGAGTATCTTGATGAGAAAATGGTACAGGACCCTCATAGTCAGATTCCAACTCAGCAGTGGTGTCTGGATGGTACTCAAAGTCAGAAGAATTAGAGGGAACAAGTTTTCTGACATGTTTCTTTGATATGGAAGAGGACTTAAAAGGTGAAGCTTTTGAAGATGTGGGAGCCTTGACCTTTGGAGTGGACTTAGAGGTGGATTTCTTGGGTGCAGATTTTGGAGAGGTTTTGTGAGATGTAAAAACTTTGGTAGTTTTAGAGTTGACCTTTTTGCTTGCTTGAAGTGCTTTAGTCAAGGAAGAATCTTCACGCTTTTTCTTTCCTCTAGTGTGAGGAGTTCGAAGTGCAGAGACAGTTGGAGAGGGTTTCCAAGGAACTGTGTTATCAACAGATATAGATATGGGTTTTCTCTGTGGTTAAGATCTGGATTTCCTGGGAATCAAGTCTGCTATGGGAAGGTCATCTCTGTCACTAGAGTTTTCATCAATTTCAGTAATGTTGAGTGGAATGGGTGGAGGAAGGAGAAGGGGTTTGGTGAAGGTTGAAGAAGGTGAAGAAATTTTGGAGAAAGGATTTTGGAGATGATGGAATGCAGCAAAGTTGGTCAATTCGTGGGAGATTTGCGGAGGGATGATGGAAGGTAAAGTGATGTTTGGGTGAAGGATAATGGATTTTATGAGGTTTTTGGTAGGGTTTCTGGATGATGAAGATGAAGAGGATGAAGGAGAGGCCATAATGGAACAAGATATTTTTCTTGATTTTGAGAATGGAGTTAAGATAGACTTCGGAGGCTTATTTAAAGGAAAACTTTTAGAGAAAGTTGAAGAGGCGGTGAACTATATATGGAAGAGGAGTAATGATTGAGAAATCTGAACTGATGGAAAAGGAAGGAGCAACTTTTAAAATAGAGAAGATCCCCAGATTTTTGGCGGTTTAAATGGAACTGAAGGGACCATGTAAATAACTTGTTTCTTAGTAAGGTACTGGAAGATAACTTTAGTCATACCTGACAGAATTGGTTACAATTGCCTCAGTGTTCCAGCTTTTCTGCAAAATCAACATAATCATGAGTCAACATATTCTAATTTTTTGACTTAGGATACACTTTTTAATGTGTGAGACTGAATTAATCAACATTCACTTATAAAACAACCTATTCTAATCAAGCATTGAGGGAGACTTATGCAAGTTTAATCATCCCCAAGGCTAACCTATTTTTTTCAAAATGTTCTCTACTCAAAGCCTTAGTGAAGATGTCAGCAATTCGTTCCTCAGTAGAACAAAACATGATTGATATAAGACCTTTTTCAACATTGTCTCTAAGAAAGTGATGTCTAATATCAATATGTTTAGTTCTTTTATGTTGAATAGGATTTTTATCTATGTTTTTGGCACTTATGTT
Source organism: Capsicum pubescens (assembly GCA_030864215.1). Taxonomy (NCBI): domain Eukaryota; kingdom Viridiplantae; phylum Streptophyta; class Magnoliopsida; order Solanales; family Solanaceae; genus Capsicum; species Capsicum pubescens. The sequence continues at coordinate 296,749,066 of CM061549.1, forward strand.
ATCACAAAAATTGGGACACACCCTACATCAATACCAGAGTCCTTAAGTTGTTGCTTAATCCATAGCAATTGAGCACAACAAGAGCCGGCAGTAACATATTCAGCTTCAGCAGTTGAAAAAGCTACTGAATTTTGCTTCTTAGTGGACCATGTAATCAAACATGATCCAAGAAAGTGTGCCATGCCAGTAGTGTTTTTCCTGTCCACCAAGTAACCTGCATAATCAGCATCTGAGTATCCCACCAAATTAAAGTTGCTATCTTTAGGGTACCACAATCCAAGATCAGTGGTTCCTTTCAGGTATCTAAGAATTCTTTTCACAGATTTTAAATGGGATTCTTTTGGTTTTGCTTGGAATCTAGCACACAGTCCTACACTAAACACAATATCAGGCCTGCTTGTTGTGAGATATAATAATGAACCAATCATTCCTCTATACAATTTTTGCTCAACATCTGATCATGCTTCATCCAAGTCTAATTTTATGGCAGTGGCAATAGAAGTGCTGATCTCTTTTGCTTCCTCTATGGAGAATCTTTTAAGAAGCTCTTTAACATACTTCTGTTGGTGAATCATTGTCCCAGAAGTTGATTGCTTTATTTGCAAGCCCAAGAAATAATTCATCTCCCTCATCATGCTCATCTCAAATTCACTACTCATGAGTTTGGAAAATTCATGGGTCATACTCATATTTGTTGAGCCAAAAATAATATCATCCACATATATCTGCACAATCAACAAGTCCTTCCCATTTGATTTCAAGAAAAGAGTGTTGTCAATTTTACCTCTGGTATGACCATGTTCCAACAGAAATTTTGATAACCTTTCATACCAAGCTCTTGGAGCTTGTTTCAATCCATACAAGGCTTTGTCCAATCTGTATACATAATCAGGAAATTCTTTGCTTTCAAAACCTGGAGGTTGTTTAACATACACCTCCTCCTTGAGAATGTCATTTAGGAATGCACTCCTCACATCCATCTGATAAAGGATAAACTCCATGTAGGCAGCAAAGGCAACAAGTAGTCTTATAGCTTCAAGTCTAGCTACAGGTGCAAAAGTCTCATCGAAGTCAATTCCTTCTTCCTAATTGTATCCCTAGACCACCAATCTTGCCTTGTTTCTTATGACTGTTCCATGCTCATCAACTTTGTTTCTGTAGACCCACTTAGTCCCAATTACTGATCTGTCTTTTGGAAGAGGAACTAAGTGTCAGACTTTGCTTCTCTCAAACTGATTCAACTCTTCCTGCATAGCTATAATCCAATCAGCATTAAACAATGCTTCAATTACCTTCTTTGGTTTAATTTTTGATTGAAATGACTTGAAGGCACACATATTTCTCAATCCAGACCTTGTGGTGATCCCAGATGTAATATTAGTAAGTATATTCTCAATAGGATGTGATCCTTGATACTTGTATCCTTTTGGGATCAACCCTAGTGAGCTTCCAAGACTACTGCTGATGTTCTGAGTGGAGCTATTTTGAGGCTCTGTTCCCCCTGTCAATGTGACTTCAGCTTCAGTTCCCTCTATCAAGGTGTCTCCATGTTTGATAGCTCCAGTGGATGAACCAGGTGACAGTACCTGTTTCTCAGTGCCACTTCCTTCCTACAGGTTAGTCTTAACACAGGATTCATCACAGATTACATGCATGTTTTCTTCAACACAGTTAGTTCGTTTGTTTAAAACCCTATAAGCATTATGATTAAGTGAGTATCCTAGAAAGATTCCCTCATCACTTTTAGCATCAAATTTTCTCAAATTATCCTTTCCATTATTGTGAATAAAACATTTACAACCAAAAGTTCTAAAGTGAGAAATATTTGGCTTTCTTCCTCTTAGTAATTCATAGGGAGTCTTATCTAACATAGGCCTGATCATGCATCTATTTATGATGTATGCAGCAGTACTCATTGTCTCAGCCCATAGGTTTTGAGCAATGTTAGCTGCAATCATCATTGTTCTAGCCATGTCTTCCAAGGTTCTATTTTTTCTTTTAACCACTCCATTTTGTTGTGGAGTTCTGGGAGCTGAGAAGTTATGATCTACACTATTAGCTGAACAAAATTCTAAGAACTTTACATTCTCAAATTCTGTACCATGGTTAGACCTTATGGAAACTAAAGAAGAGCCCAGTTTCTTTTCAATTTTCTTAATTAAGATTTCAAAAGAACCAAAGGCATCTTCCTTAGAGGCTAGAAACAATGTCCATGTGAATCTGGAATAATCATCAATAATAACAAAAACATACCTTTTTCCTTCTCTGCTTTGAACTCTCATGGGTCCACATAAATCCATATGCACCAGGTCAAGACTCTTGATAGTGCTAACATGGTTATTTGACTTAAACGAATATCTTACCTGCTTCCCCCTTACACATGCACTACATAACTTTTCCCTTTTAAACTTGGTTTTGGGTAATCCCAATACCATGTCTTTAGAAGAAAGTATGTTTAATTGTTTTAGACTTGCATGACCAAGTCCTCTGTGCCAAAGGAGGGGATCATTTTCCATATCACTTAAACGGGCCATCTCAGATCCTGGTAATGCCATAATATCGACTTTGTATATATTTATGTATCTCTTTGCAGTGAGCACCACTTCTTTGGTTTCCATCCTTTCTACTTTGACCCCTGCAGCAGTAAAAATAACTTTATTACCTTTGTCACACAACTGTGAAATACTCAGCAGGTTGTGCTTTAGTCCCTCAACAAGATAGACATCTTCCAATGCTTTTGATTCAGATGAGACAATCTTTCCTACTCCAGTAATGATTCCCTTTTTTCCATCACCAAACGAAACTCCTCCTCCATCTATTTTGGAGAGTGAAAGGAACTTTTTCTTATCACCAGTCATGTGTCTTGAGCAAGCACTATCTAAGTACCAGTGGTTTTTGCTTTCTTTCACTTTCTCCTACAAAAGAAATCAATGGTTAGACTTAGGAACCCAGACTAACTTGGGTCCTATTTTATGAGTGAAAGGATGAATCAAATTTATTTTTGTCCATACGGGCAACATGCAGCTCAACCTGTTTCTTTGACCAGAACTGAAATTATTCCTTTTGGTCTGAGAAACTCTCTATGCTAGGTTTTGACTATTGTATCTGCTTTTTGCAGCTACTGGGCATTTAGTAGTGGGATGTCCAAGGTTACCACAGATAAGCACAAATCTTGGGTTACATCAAAATTTTTGTGGAATCCCAATCCAGCCGTTTCATTATACTTTCTTTCACCCAGCTTATGAACAATTCTTGAGGAATTTATCCACCTATTTGCCCTTTCAAGATCAAGTTTTAGTGTTGAAACTTCTTGATTCAGCTTGTTCATTTTTTCAGTTAAATCATAGCATTCTTGTTTGTATCTAATTACCTTAAGTTCAGAATTTTCTTGATCTTTACTCATGGGCCTTTTTCCATTATTAGTTAAATTTAGTTTGAGGACTTCAGATTTAAGACCATTGTTTGAAATTTCTAGTTATGTAATCTGGTTCTTAAGTGAGTTGTTTTCTTTGTCAACAGTTCCTGTGTAAGCCTTCAAATCAATGAGATCAAATTTTAGGCTTGCAAAACTGTTGAACAATTCATCCCTATCAGAGGTTAATTCTTGGAAATCATCAATCAGGGCACTCATTAGAGAAGTAAGTTTTGATTTTGAAAACAATTGCAGTTTTTCTTTAAGATCAAGTATACTTACCTCAGAATCATTTTCTTCTTCATCTAAGTCTGAATCTCTAAAATCCATAAATGCAGTTTCATCAACTTCATCTCCATCTGAATCCGATCCCCAAGGTACTATCATTGCATGTTGTTCTTTCCTTTTTGCCTTTTCTTTTGATTTTTCTCTTCTCTTTCCTTCTTCTATTCTATTTCCCAGACTGGACAGTCTCTGATCTGATGATCAGTTTTGCCACACTTGTAACAACCATTTGGATTGTCATTGGATCGTCTCTTAACACCTGTTCCTTTCTTCTTCTTGAAGAATTTGCTGAAGTTTTTGGTTATGAAGGCAACTTGCTCCTTATCAAGCTCAATTTCTTCATCACTATCAGAAGCCTGCCAAGACTTTTTCAGGATGTGCTTGTTCTTTCGTTCCATCAACTTCCATCTCATAAGTTCTAAGGTTTCCAACTAACTCATCCAAGGTTATTCCAGTAAGATCTTTGTTTGTTTCCCTGATTGTTGTTACCTTAACATTCCATTTTGACTTAGGTAATACTCTTAATACCTTCTCAACTTGTTCTTCCTCAGAAAGTACTTTTCCCAGGGAAATAAGTTCATTGATTAAGGTGGTAAGCCTTGTCATCATCTCATGCAGGAATTCCTTCTCCTTCATCTTGAAAGCCTCATACTCAGTAAAAAGAAGAGAAATTCTGAATTTTCTTACTTGAGAAGTGCCTTCATGAGCATTCACCAGTGCATCCCAGATCTGTTTAACAGTAGTGCAGGTTGATATCCTGTTATATTCAGCTGGTCCTAAGCCACAAACCAGGATATTTTTTGCCTTTACATTTTCTTCAAGGCCAACAAGTCATCAGGGGTAAACTCACATCTCACCTTTTTTACTTGTTTTCCATCAACTAACTTCATTGGAATAGTAGGACCTTCAGTGATCTCCATCCATGCTTTCCACCAGATAAAGTGAGTGCCATCAAAGAGTGGAGGTCTAGTAGTTGAATGTCCTTCACTGTGACCAGTAGGAGGTGCGGAATTCATCATGTTGATCTTTTCTTAGGTGCTAGCCTTATTTAAGAGAACCCGCTCTGATACCACTTGTTAAAGTATGAGCCCTACTTATTTCTCGATTCTAATGTTTGCCTATCTGTGGAACAGGTAAGTAAATGCAGTTCGCAGAAGAGAAAGATGAACACAGTATTTTTATGTGGAAAACACCCGGCTCAAGAAAGGTGTAAAAAACCACGACCTGTACCTCTACAGGATTTAATTCCAACTTCACTAAAAACTCTTGATCCTCAACAATCAAACATTTACAAGTCTTCTTATAACTTAGGAATTAAAACTTCTAATTCCTATCACTACAAAAACACCAATCTCACCCAAGATAAGTGTTCCCAAATCTTCGAGTTCCCCAACTTGAAGACAAATACTTCTATCTAAGTTTATAGATCACTGAGTACAAGAACTATGACTCGTTACAATTAATAGAACCAACCTATTACAACTGATCTACGACTTAAGACGTATAGATTAGGTTCTTCTTCTTCAACTGGACGAACTTGATTGCTTGATTGTTGACTATCTCTTTTATGCACAGACTACTGTGATCTTTTTCCTTGTATTTATAGCAACCCTAATTGAAACCTTCAGTTGATCTCCTTTCCTTACTTGAATTGGATTGTCTTTTCCGTCTTTTAATTTCTGTCGTCTTTCCTTGTTTCCTAGTTTGAATTGGACTGCCTTGATGTCCTTCCTATCTTGACTTGGATTGCGTTCACTCTTTTGGATTTGAACTTGTTTCTTCTTTATCAGCTTGACTTGTAAATAGCTTTGCTCCAACATCCGGTCCGCCTTGTAGGATATTCATGCTAATCAATCGATAGTAGTAGATTCACTTGTGTGGAACATGTTGCATGGAACCTGTTTCATTCACTGTGTTCATCATCAAAACTTCAACTGGTTTTCCTAACAGTAGGTATTTTGTAGAATTAGTTAAAGTGCGTGTAAGTTATTCACTCAAGGATAACTTCTTTTTTTAATAATGGTGGTGCACATTAAGGGTGTAGTTTCTTGAAAATCAATTAATCGAACCGAACCAAATAATTCTAATATAATCTTATGAAAAGACAAGTGTAATTTTCTTTGGTCTTCCATAAAAGGTCATAATATGCCTTAAGCGTAATGAAGAATTCTATAGAGGTTTGATTCTAATAAATGAAGTTCTTGATAGGAAACATTTTGATTCTATAGAGGTTTGAGTCTAATAAAAGAACACAACGATTATTAGTTATCATGATTTATTCATGCTTTCTTTTTTTAAAAGTCAATTCAAATTCTAATAATTTGAATGTCGTTGCTTCCGGGATTGCCCGAATCGAATAACACCTCCATCATTGACGATGAAAATTATATTCAACATGAATTGTCGATTTATTCCACTAAAGAAGCAGTTTTTTCCTTAGTGGTCCTCGAACCAAATTAGTCAAATCCATTTTTAGTAATATATTTTGAACTTGACATGAGTAAACAAGAAAAGAAAAAACTAAAGGATAAATGTATTGGTATCCATATATACATAATAATTAATAGGGTCTACGAATATATGACAAAGGGAATAATATTAATTAAACTTCAATCGTGAACACGTCTTTACTTGTGTCCCTTCAGCGAAAGTTTTAATGTTCAAGCATATAAGAATTCAAGAAAAGAATATATAACATTAAAATTATAGTAGCATTACAGATTTATGTTAAAGTTTGAATAGATTGAGGGTTAAAATTCTAGTATATACTACTATAATAGTTAAGTTTCAAGATCTTGCAAAGTTGCAGTTATGTGCATTCTATAGAATTCTGCATTATGTGCAATGCATACGTGACCTTTATGGAAGAATAGAAAAAATTACACTTGCCTTCTCATAAGATTATACTAAAACGATTTAGTTCGATCCGTTTATCCGATTTTCAATAAACAACACCCCTATTGTGCACCACAATTTTTGGTTTTTCATCCGGTGTCTGGTGCCCGCATTGGAGCCCCGATTAATCCGGATCGCGCGTTGCAGGGCCCATTAAGATGGCAACGCTCCAACAGAGTTTTCTCCATACCCAGGATCGAACCCTCGACCTATGGTTAAGGGTGGAGCAGCCCTATCCACGGCACCACAACCCATGTTGGTCATTGAGTTTGAGTCTATGAGTTCATAATTTGTATTCATATGGAGTATTGTGTAATTTTATTGTCTGTGTAATTTTATTGTCATGATGTTTCGATTGTAATTTTTAATTTTCGAGAGAGCTAGTAACGAGAGACAAACTTAGCAATCATTTCACTTACCATCATCGACGGACGGAATTTTTCCTTATAAGGTCCGAAATATGAAGGGAAAAAAAACACATGAACAAGTCATAGGAAGTAAAAATTCTTAAACTTCAAATAGTGAATTCACTATTATTTCTGTCCCTTCAAGGAATGTTTTATGTTGAAGCAAGTAAGAATTCAAGAAAAATATAACATGAAAATTAGTCGCATTATAGATTTATGTTATAGTTTCGATAGATTTAAGGTTAAAATTCTTAGAGAACCACAAGGGTTGGTGTGGTGGTTCAGCACCTCACCCCTTAAGCAAGAGGTTGGGGGTTCGATCCCCACCTCTGGTGAATGGAGAAAACTCTGCGGCCAGTTCTCTACCGCTTAGTGCGCTGACCGTGGAACGGAGGATTAGTCTCAACTCAGTCTCCTCATATATAGTTGAGTCTATGAGCTCTTAATTTTAATGCATATGTAGTACTGTGTACGTACTTTCTCGTCATTGTGTTTTTTATTTGAATTTTTGTGTTAACTGATTTCCAACAACACGAGCTCTAGCAAGTGTATGTATCATGCAGCCAAGCAGCAAGTTGTGCTAAGTGAACATTAGAACAATAACAATATACCCAGTGTAAATTCATTTAATCCCGCAAGCGGATTCTGGAAAGGGTGGTGTGTTTACAGTCTTAAACTTATCTTGAGAAGGTAGAAAAGTTATTTCCGATAGATCCCGGGCTCAAGTAAATCACATAGCAAAGTGGACAAATTATCTTCTTCAATGCATGCATCTTAAAGCAGTGTAGAAAATCCAAGTGAAGGAAACAAGGACAAGAACCTCAACATTGTTCTTAGGTGGCAAAAGATGACAAAAAGGCCACCAACTGCAACAGAAGCTGAGTCTTGGCAAATCTTGTGACTTTGAAGCTCATTCAAACAAGAATATTTTTTTCGCGTAATCGTGGTGTTAAGGCCAGCTTGTAAGCACTCGTCCAATTCTACAAGGTACATGCAACCTCACACAAGGACGTAACTCTATCCATTGAGTCTTTGACATATATACTAAAAGAACAAATTAAAGGGCTGATCATTTATGACAATTAATCATTAAGTAGAGAAGCAAATGCTGCAGCAGTGAAACAGAAAGGATAGCAGACAAAAAAGGTAAACAACAAAGTTACTACTTTGAAGTCCACAGTATTCAACAGAAAGTGAACAATGTTGACTTGAAAAAATCGCAGAAACTATCATTGGTTTCAAGTCCTTTTCAACATAGTTTAATGGAAGCGATGATAAGCTATCACACAACATATCCAGTTCCACACATAACCGATTGACGAAGGATGGAATGTACGGAAACCTTATCCTACCTCCATGGGGTAGAGAGATTATTTCCGAAAAAACCCCGAACTCAACACAAATATTACACAAAACAAAACAGGAGAGTAGAAAAGCTGAGAAATATAAACAGCAAAAATAGTAAAAATAACTAAAAAGCTGCTCATGTTACTCAACAATAATGAAAATTACGAAGTTTCATGTACATTCTTTACAATTTTGAGTCATATTTACCTCTTCTGATCAATAAAGAATCCGATCATTATTCACTACAAGAAATATCCACCTATTCCAAAACCCTATTTTAGCTACTAAACTTTATAGTACTAAAACATATTAACAAAGGAGAAAACTTTATAAACTTTTTGCTCAACGGAACAATGCATCAAGATTGTCGTTATTGGAACCATCTTGAAAGAGCGCTACGAGGTCTTCTCCCATAACAGACTCATCATCGTTATTATTCTGAGTATTTTCTCCCCGGGCATTACCATTTCCCTCAGCATTATTGTTCTCATTGGCCTGTTCTCCCCCCAACACATTACCCATGTCATTTGCCACAACATTGTCGTTGTTTTCATTAGTCTGTTCTCCCCACAACACATTACCCATATCAAAATCATCGTTTGCCCAAATATTGTCGTTGTTCTCGTTAGCCTGTTCTCCCCACAACACATTACCCATATCAAAATCATCGTTTGCCCAAATATTGTCGTTGTTCTCGTTAGCCTGTTCTCCCCACAACACATTACCCATATCAAAATCATCGTTTGCCCAAACATTGTTGTTGTTCTCGTTAGCCTGTTCTCCCGGCCACAACACATTATCCATGTCAAAATCATCATTTGGCAAAACATTGTTGTAGTTCTCATTAGCCTGTTCTCCCGGCCACAACACATTACCCAGATCAAAAATATCATCATTTGCCAAAACATTGTCGTTGTTCTCAATAGTATTTTCAACCCCCACATTGTTGTTGTTCACTTCATCAACATTAGTTTGCACGAATTCATCTTCTGCCCGTAAAGATTCCTCCTTCCTTTCATTTCCAACCTCCTCTACTTCATCATCAGAAGAAGAAATTTCAATGTACTCAACATCGTCCTTCTTCTTGAAAAAAGGTGACAATAAATAGTTGCCTTGTGTACCCAAAGTAGAGAAATCAGAGAAAATATACTCACCTTTATCCGTCACCTCGGGTGGCGGAGATGGGCCTATAATCGGCAGCGCTTGCCATTCTCTTTTACATTTCTCATTCGGACACCGCAAAGAACAACCTTTGTAATCCTTCAAAAACTCATACATATGGTAACAGTAAGGACACCTAGTCCAAAATGTATTCCTGGTCGGGTTCGAAGAGGTTGCACCTGATCCATCATATAAACGGGTCCTCTTTGTCGGGTTAGAAGAGCTTGCACCTGATCCATCATCTAAACGGATCTTCTCCATCTGGTTCAAAAAGTTCCCGCCTTTTTTCATGGCCACGATAGGAATCGTTTCACAAGTGCTCGCACCACCATCTCCCAAACTGCTCATCGGGGTCCTACTTGATAAGGTCCAACCCCCATCAGCCAAACGGATCACCCGGGTCGGGTTTGAAAAGTTCTCCAAACGGGTCTGGAACGGAGTAGGGTTAGAAGAGCTCCCAGCCCCATCATCCAAACGGGTCTGGATCGTAGTCGGGTTAGGAGACCTCCCACGACCATCATCCAAACGGGTCATTCCGCTCGAGTTCAAAATGCTCTGAAGCAATCCATCATTCAAACGGGTCGGGTTCAACATGCTCTCAAGCAACCTGTCATTTGAACGGGTCGGGTTCAACATGCTCTCAAGCAACCCATCATTTGAACGGGTCGGGTTCAACATGCTCTGAAGCAACCCATCATTTGAACGGGTCGGGTTCAACATGCTCTCAAGCAACCCATCATTTGAACGGGTCGGGTTCAACATGCTCTCAAGCAACCCGTCATTTGAACGGGTCGGGTTCAACATGCTCTCAAGCAACCCGTCATTTGAACGGGTCGGGTTCAACATGCTCTGAAGCAACCCGTCATTTGAACGGGTCGGGTTCAACATGCTCTGAAGCAACCCATCATTAGAATGGTCCATCTGCATCTGGTTCAAAAAGTTCCCTCCTATTTCCATAGTATTCAACCCATCTCCAAACCCGGACATCTCCGACAAGTCGAAAAAGCTCGCACTTTCCAACGTACCCTCACCACCCATCGGGTTCATACTCACAGACCTCCCATCATTTACCGCATTCCTCAACTCATCATCAAACCGAACCTTATCACTCGGATTCGCTAGAACTCCGTAAGCTCTCATTACAAGCATAAAAGCCTCATTAGCCAAACGAGAATAATCTCTCGTGTTCGATCTCAACAACTCCATCAAACTCTTAAAATTGTTCAACATAACTGGTTGATCATCACTGTAGTTTGGAACGTTAAGGATAGCATAGTAATTCGGCTGTCCGTTAATGCTCTCAGGGAGCATTAATATATCAGTGATCGCGATTATTTCTAGTACCTCTGAGTGATTTGGATCGATTTCTCTGGCTCTAATGGCGTATTGATGACATTCTTGAAACTTTCGTAGAACAAGAAAGCTTTTAGATAAATTCAAATAATGTTGGAACTGCGAATTCATAATTATTGTTTGTTTTTTTTTGTTGTAAAGAGTTTGTTTGTTGTTTTGTTGTAGTAAAGAATGAAATGAAAGTGATGAAAAGGTGGCATATATAAAGTCGTTTGTTTTGAAAAGGTGGGAAAAAGGACACAATTGGAATTTTTTGAATTTTTTTATCATGGATGATTTTGCATATGGGCAATATTGGAAATTTCTTAATTCTTTTTGTTTCATGGATGATTTTGGATATGGGCAAAATTTAAAAATAAATAGTTTTTTTTTATGAGTGATTTTGAATATGGATAAAGTTGGAAATTTGTTGATTTCTGTAAAGGGTTTATTTTGTATTTCTATTGTTTTATTTTATTTGGTTCTATTAACCTAGCACGTTTCGAAAAATAATAATAATTAGAGGTGAAAAAGCGACAAAATTGGAAAAATATTGATTTTTTAGTTTTATGGATGATTTTGGATCGATATGGACAAAATTGGAATTTTTTTATCTTTATAAAGGGTTTATTTTGTATTTCCGTTGTTTCATTTTACTAGTTTATGTTAACCTAGCACGCCTCATAAGATATTGATAATTAGAGGTGTATTTTATTAAACTAACATTATTAATTATGTTTTTACTCTAATTTTATTTCTACTACTACTTCATGTAATTATTTAGTACTAATAAAAATAACACTACTTCCTTTGTCGGATATAGAAGTGCTTGCACTACGTGAATTCAACAATGTTTTTGTAAAGGGCAAAAAGAAAAGGTCTCGAGATAATAAGGATCCTTGGAAGAAAAGATCAAATAACTAATCTCAGTATAAGCTATTCTACATTTTGAAATAATTCTTTTTGAAATATATGTACAAGATTAAATTGGAAATTGAATAAATTTTTCAAGGGTCTATTTTGGAATACTCATATTAACATTTTGAGATGGTCAATTTTGGACATTAAGTAATTGGGAAATGAGAATGGATTATTTAGATAACGGCATATTTATTTGGTGTATAAATAAAATTAAATTGGAAATTCAATAAATCATTTATCAACTAATAAAAGATTAGTTTGACTATAAAAAGGAGATAAATTGGAATACTTATTTTTACATTTTGAGATTGTTAATATTGGATATTAAGTAATTGGGAATGAATTATTTAGATAAGGACATATTTATTTTGTGTATGAACAAAATTAAATTTGAAATTCGATAAATCATTTATGATTTATCAACTAATGAAGAATTAGTTTGATTACTGTAAAATGAAGATAAATTGGAGTACTTATTTTTACACGTTGGAATGTTCAAATTTGGACATTAAGTAATTGTAAATGGATTATTTAGTTAAGGAGATATATTTATTTTGTGTATATATAAAATTAAATTGGAAATTCAGTAAATCATTTTTCATTTATCACTTATCAATTAATAAAGGATTAGGTTGATTATTGTAAAAAAAAAAAAAAAGATAAATTGAAGTACTTATTTACATTTTGAGATGTTTCGAATTCGAACATTAAGTAGTAATTGGGAACGGATTATTCAAATAAGGACATATTTATTTTGTGGATATATAAAATTTAATTGGAAATTTGATAAATCATTTTTTATTTATCATTTATCAACTAATAAAGGATTAGTTTGATTACTGTAAAAGGGAGATAAATTGAAGTACTTATTTTACATTTTGAGATGTTTCAAATTTGAACATTAGTAATTGGAAATGGATTATTTTAAATAAGGACATATATTTATTTTGTGTATATATAAAATTAAATTGGAAATTCAATAAATAATTTTTTCCTTTATTATTTATCAACTAATAAAGGATTAGTTTGACTATTTTAAAAGGAGATTGAAAGAATTTTGACTCAAATTTTATTAAGTATCCTCATCATATTAACGTAAGAAAAATTACAATCTATAATATTTTTTGTCTTGTAGTCAAACATCTAAATTTTAAATTAAAAATACTAAATTAATCTACTCTAATTTAGCTTGAACTCTAATCAAATTGATTTTCATAAAGTAAAATATGACAAGAAAAATTAAACGGGATGAGTTTTTTTAACATTTTGAGATGTTTCAAATATGAAAATACTTTTTTTCTTTTGAAATTTAAAAGTTTAGTATCATTGTCATTGGATTCGTTCCTTTTTATTGGTTCAGTGTGTATTTTGTAATTTCTTTAAGAAAGTATTAATTATGTATTTATTTTATTAAATTTTGCAAAACTGTTGTATTTTGAATATCTTAATTTGAGTATTAATATTTCAAAAAGTTTGAAAATAATGCTTAAAGATAAGATGTTTTTTGAAAATTTAAAACTATTATGAAGAAGTAGTTCTTCAAACTAAATGTACAATTCGAAATAATTGTACTGTTTTTGTCATGAATTTCTAAACCGAGGTTTATTTTAAGATAAATTAACTTTTTTTCTATAGCGACACTTACTTTGAGACGGAGAGGATACACAATAAAGAAGAGAACATTATTTGCTAAATTCTGCTATATGGAAGTTTCACACAATTCATTTAAACATTACATGGTATATCAAACACATTATTGAAGTACCAATGCAATGGAAATGTTTTACAAAATTTAGTTTAAGATAATTAATGTAAAATCCAGCTAATTTTAAGTAAATAACTATGAGAGTAAACATGGTAGCTCACCAAAGTGTTAAAAGGCTAAGTTGCTCGTACTCTTTAAAATTGTTGTCACGCTCGTATCAGATTCTTCAAAATACACTATTAGATAGGTTGTTTTTGATATACACTCGATTTATCTCTACTAGCTTTTTGCAAAATCTCAACAATAATTGATCAAAAACAGTTTATCTTCATCATGATATTAAGTTAAAAGTGGAGCTATATATACTCTTTTACTAATTCAAGTCCAATAATCACTTTAGTTTAGTTTGATGCATTGACTTAGTAATAATATTTAGACTTATTAGGTGTTTATATCATCAATATTTAATCTCATAAAAATAATAATTTACCTATTATTACAAATTAAAAGTCACTATATATAGTGTAAGAATTATTTTTTATGTTGTCAGTATCATCACTTGAAAAATATTATTTTTAGTTCAGCTAGATTCTAAAACTAGTAGTAATTTCTAGTAATTAGCCAATTAGGTTTCACATTTTATATTCCTTGAAGTCCTAATTATTTAACGATAGCTCTATTATTAAGACTTTCTTTTTGATGAGTTTACGAGTTATTACTCATAAATGAAAGTATTTAATATGCTCATTTTTTCTCATATTTTTGGTTCTTGATTAGACTGCTATAATTTTTGTTGTATAATACTCGTTATTTCGCATTGTTTTGTTATTGTTATTGCTCTCATATTGTATTCCGGTTTGCAAATTATTTGGTAGGCTTTATTTAAATTAAGGATCTATTGGAAATAGTTTTTCTATCTCTACGAAGTATGGGTAAGATCTATGCATACTATATCTTCACCATACTTCACTTGTGGAATTACACAAAGGTATTTTAAAAAAAATGGGTGACAATTGAATAACATGCTATTATTGACTCATAATTATTGAAAAATATAGTAACATCCACTACACACATAAAATCAAAGAAACAATAGCATGCACGATATGGTGAAGTTGAACTAGTGATCTTTTTATCAACGTGTTAATTTATCAATTTGAATTATAGCTCATCGACTGTTTAAATAATGCTTTGTAATTATGATAATCCAAGATACGAAGTAGATGTGTTAGGTTTTTAAAAGGTGTGAATGAAAAATGGATAGATATTTTTTTGAAAAAAACATCAAGAAAAAAGTTGTAATTTGAATAGGCACATATGTTCACTTTGAATTGTTATGACCTTTCCGATACATTATGACTTTTTCGAAAAGTTACACTTTTCTCGAAGGATTGCAACTTCGCGAAGAGTTGTATCTTTTCGAAAAGGTGTGCCTTTTTGAACCAGAAGTTGAACTAATGAAACCACATGCACGATATAGTGAAGTTGAACTAATGATCTGTTTATTCAACGTGTTAATATAACAATTTGAACCACATCTCATCGACCAATTAAATAATGCTTTGTAATTATGACAATCCAAGATAGAAATGTTGGGTGTATTTTTCCAAAAAGACACAAAGAGAAATAATGAAATTTGAATAGGCACTTGTTCACTTTGGATTATTGTGACCTTTTCAAAAGATTGTAACTTTTCTGAAGAATTGCATCTTTACGAAGAGTTGTATCTTTTCGAAGAGGTGCACCTTTCTGAATCATTGTTACTTTTCTGAAACAACAAATTGATGGCTATACATATATATACACTTTTTGAATGATTGTGACTTTTCCGAAAAGGTACACCTTTATGAAGAGCTGCATCGTTTCAAAGAGGTGCACTTTTTTGAACAATCGCATCTCTTCTGAAGCAACACCTTTGCTGGCTACATATACCTATTGAATCCTCAAATTTTCCATACAAATGTTCCAATCGTGTTGTGTGATTTACTACCGTTGATTGAGTTCGTTGTTCATGGCCCTATTCTTCTAGCAATGTCCTAGTCTTCGTTTCTCTAAGAAAAGAAAGGAAAATGTTCTCTGTTTATAGGCCAAACTAGATATTTTAACGTCCACGTAATTGTTAAAAAAAATGGAAATTTATGTTTGCCAAAGTTTAGTATGAACAAATTGAGCAGTTGCATTCATATCATCACATTCTGAGTCGAGGGTCTATCGGAAACCTCATTACTAAAAGTGTAAAGGTAATCGTACATTTTACCCTCCCCGGAAGTTCAACTTCTGGGATAACACTGGTTCCGTTGTTGTTGTTGTTATTCATATAATCACTTTCTGTATTCCCAAATTGAGTATGAACAAATCTACATTATGTATCCAATCCAAGTTGATAAAAAGGGCAAAAGAACAAAAGGAACACAACATTTTACAAGAGCCTCTAAAAGTTAGAAGGTATGTTCGACAGATTTAAACTGCCACATACATTATATTCAAGCGAAAATCGCAAGAAAATAGATTTGAACTAATAACTAAAAATCTACAGCTCAATGTTCTCGCTTTCCCCGGTCAACCATTTTGGCCGCTGAACAGAAAAAATTAATCGTTTACTGTCAAAAATGTTTTGGTTGAAGTGTGGAAGACTACAGTGAAAGCGAGCTTTTGGCGTAGCATGCTTTATTCTGATCCACAACTTCCTCGGAATGTATAAATCACCTTAAAGGCTAAAGCAACTAGCATACCTCGCGATGGAGAAATACTTGGATCGGGTTAGCTGACTATGTCTGTATGACTCTGCAACTTCTCTCGGTATACCAAGACCAGACAGATATAGAACATAGTCGCAGACACAATAGATACACCAAGGCAGACACAAACGGTTGTAGCACAAACGTATAAGAACCTGAACAAAGAATGACACACACTTAATAAAGCAAAACATATACACATGTATCCTGATTCAACTTTTTGGTGACACTTACTTGGGAGAAAATACGCTCCAAACGAATAAATGATTTCTCATTAGCAGCAACACAATTGTGTAAGCTATCAAAAGAATGGAATTCAAACCCAACGGAACCAGACAAGGAAAACCAAGTGTCCTCTTGAGCAACGAGTCAATGTTGCCGTCCTGGGAAATTATGAAACCACTTGTGTCCTTCACAGAATTGTACATCACCATGCTAAGGAGGTATAACATTGGTGAAGCATATGTAATGATGAACATTAAGACGCCAGAAAGTACAGTCGAGTGGTTCAAGACACCCTGGCAATCAAATCAACGGGGAACATCAGATTCTATATGGATATTTCCAGTATGAAGCATACAGAAACTTTAGCATGAAACACACTACTAGAGATTTTTGTGCAAGAGACTTACAATAAAAGCCCCAGCAACATCGATTGTAGCTAGGGTGTTGGTGTTGCCGAGACCAAAATGGCCTGCCATTCCCATATAATAAAGTGCAGCTACCTGACACGGGAAAAGGAGAAAAATAAGACTTGTGAAACTATGGAGTTGATGTTACCATCATCTGAGGAAAGGATATTTTTCCTGCATTAGTACAAAAACAAACTGAGAATGAACGAGCACCCAAGGGTGTGGCCTAGTGGACTCGTGGGAGGTGGCAGGTATCTAGTGGATTTAGTCGAGGTGCACAAAAGCTGGTCCGGAAACCATGGATTTCAAAAAACAAATTGAGGATGAATGAAGATATTAGTTGAATTTCGTAGTATGGAGACTACAAGCATCATCGTGGTCATTTTCATCAAATGAAATTTGCCGCCTTCTTTTCTCTCCTTTTTTTTCTTTTTGGGAAATATTTTATTTGGTAATATTGAGTGTTGCTTTGCTTTCTTTTCTTTTAGGAATATGGTCATTTTCATCAAATGAAGATGCTTATTTTAAGAACAAGTTAGGTCATCTAGGACATTACAACTTGCTCGTGTATTTCAAAGACATAGACACGGTAAATTTTTAAAAAAAGAAACATAGAATCAAAAGAACTTGGATGAATACTTCAAAGATCCGACTGACCTCAACGAACTGCCTGAGATGCTGGTTGGAACCAGAAAAATACCAAACGCTAGCTAGTACTTGCAGGAAGAGAAATAGTACAGGCATTGAGTTCACGGGCTGCTGCAACAATAGCTGTAAAAGCGACCAATAATATACGTAACTCAAGCCAATCACATATGCAGAATCCTTAAAACATAAACCCCAAGCCTTTCTTTGGACATCATCCACAGAACGCGTACGATTTGGGAAAGGTATATACCGTGGCACAGCAACAAGAATAGCCGTTGAACAGAAACCTAGAACTGCATAAATTATTTGCGCCATTAAAGTAGCATCATAACTACCTGTACTGAACGCAACATCTTGATATTTAGTGATATAATGTAAAACCAACCACCCTGGGAACAAGTGCATCAAGGAAATCACGGTCATAAAGTTCCTTTTTGACCGTCGGGACCACATAAGAGAAACTAAGCTAATGTTGATTAGGATGATCACTGAAACCAACTGGAACAACTTTATGTAAGTGCTTCCCATTTGCTCTAACCATTTTGAAATGTCGGGAAGATTAGTCCAATTAACACCACCTTGATGCCATCCTCTCAAAATTCTCCCAGAAATGAGAATCACAAGAATTGAGCAAATCTGGATATAGTTATTCGTCTTTGAACCCACAGTAGCACTTGTATTTTTCTCTGTCCTCGTTACAATATGCTGCATTAGTTTTCGGAAAGATAGCAAATAAAGCGAGGATGTCATGAAATGCCATATGTACTGCTCTTCCTCCACCAGAGAACTGGATCCCATGCTTATGACGACAACAACGATTACCACAAGAATAAAAATATCATCCAAATGCCACCTGCTCAGGTCATTATTCACACTTGAAAACTGCTTATTCTGCTCAGAGAAAACTTGCTTTCCTAGAAGAAACAGAAGGCTCAGCAGTATCAAGCATGAAACGAGCATAGCTGCTACTCCAACTATAAGTCGACCAATAGGTTTCTGAAAAATGTTGAATAAAAATTATAGGAATATTGCAAATGGAACGTTCTTCTCTATTTCTTTCTAGAAATGCAAAATAAACTTTTATAAGATTGAACTCACGTCAGTTGCTCTATGAGATAGCCACTCACTTGCAGTTCTTAAGAAATTATGATATGCCATAAGAGTACTATGACAATTGTCCTCACAATCAGATCTACACAAAATATGAGGAGAAAGCAACACAAGAATTAGCATTTCTCCAAATAAAAGTTCTGAGGAAAAATTTGTCAAATTGGTGATTACAAACCGTCAACCACCTTTTCTCTTCCCTAGATTTCCAAGATCTGTGAAGCTCTGCAGCCCTCATATACAAACAACAAAAGTTCTCTTCCAGACTACTGTAACCTCTTGTCCTTTCGGATTTATCATCCCAGAAGTCGTCGCATAAGAAGTCTTCACATACTAAACCAGGTAATTGCGCTTGAAGTAGCCTAAGCAATTGCCAGGAATTCAACTCCAATATCCTGAGTTGTTGGTCAACTGAAATACTTGAAGAAATGAAAGAGGAACATGACCAACTTTATAACGGCATATATAGTTCAAAAAAGACGGAATACATGATTTTGACAAGATGGTCACAAAAAATTACAGGACCGAAAATAATATATCTAGATTACTCTATATGCTGCTATTTATGTATTCCAATTCATAGAAAGTGCGCTGCCACAACATAACCGAATCAGGATATTCATTTGAGCGTAATTTTAACTTGTCAGACTTGAGCTCCAAGACTAGTGAGAATTCCAACCATTCCCATTTGCCTGAGCCTAGCCAAGGTGCTCCAACGATAAGTTGTTAGGAGTCAAAGTATAACCTCAATATTTAGACGTCATAATATTGGAAATGCATATTTCAGTTTGATCCGTCGTGAAGCCCATTTCATCTGAAGAACTTCACTCCCAAATGAACTGGCATTCACTCTCATGAGCCATCAAGGACAAATCTCAATCTCAGATTAAGACCCCAAAAATTGTCCATTCTAGTTCCAGCGTTAAATAAAAGGGATGGCAAACTCTAAAAGTGAGTTTTTTTTGTGTGGGAAACCGCATAGAGCAGTCCTCAGTTCCCTTTTCTAGTCAAAAATCAAGATAACAACAACTGATAATTCCCGGAACCAAAAGGCATATGTATAAACTGGAATTCTCTGAAAATCTTCAAAAACTGTGAAGAACATAGGAGAAGCACCCCATGTAAAACTGAATTACATCATTATCAACCAAACTAGATTAAGTTGCCTTTAACTCCCATGATTAAACATGATCCCATCTCAACATCACAGTTCAATCAACTACAGCCAAGAAAATGCAGTCGAAGTATATTAAATAAGCATAGAACGAGTATGGTAAAGTGGAAACCATTCAGAAATCTTGACTAGTAATTGGATGAATTACAGGTGACTTGAACAATTGTGCTCTGTGCAAGAAACTCTCATTTTTTGTTCTCATATACAGAAAAAACAAGATGAAGAAAAATGCAGAATTTAATTCCTACTTCATGCCTCACTTGTGGGCGCAGGTTCCACAGATTCTCCTATCCGTGCCGTCAAAGGTGGGCTTAGGCCCTGAACCGAGGCACAAAATGTTTTGAGCGCTTCACCTCACTTAATGTGTGGTTCAGGGTCGTCATCAAGGTCTAAGGCCTACTTTCCCTTTGCCAATGAGCCTCTTCTGAAGAGGCAACGCTAAACAATTGATATTTCAATTTATCGTAATTTTTTTCAGTATCTTTGTTCATACATTTGTCATTCATGCCTATAATTATTAGTCTTGGACCCTGGGTATAGAGAAAACTCTGTTGGGAGCGCTGCCACCTTAATGGGCCCTGCAACGCGCGATCCGGATTAGTCGGGGCTCCAATGCGGGCACCGGACACCAGATGGGAAATCAAAAAAAAATAATTATTAGTCTTGGACTAAACATGTAAATTTGTACTTCTCCTTCCTTTGCTTCTTTTTTCACTAAAGCCCACGCTTTATTTGCACTTTCCGCATAAAGCCCAATGGACCTTAAAGCCTTTTTTGCGCTTTTTACTTTTGATAACAGTTTCCTACTTAGATAGTCATCATCACTATGTACACATATTCTGACACTTGTCTTTCACAATTATCACCACAATATCAACATTCTAATTTCTATATGGCTCAGAATTAACAACATAAGCTACCAAATCAGACCTGTTAATGATTTGAAAGTTTCTCTCATCAACATGCCAACATTGTTCTTTGGTATCGGAACACCAAAAAGAAGAGCTAATGTTGAAGCAAGGTCAACCTGAAACACCAGATTTATTAATAATTAATTAATAAATGAAAATGCTGATGATTGAACCAATCTTATCAGTGTCAAATAAGGAAACACGGCAACTACTATCAAAGATACTTTTTAAAAATAAAATAAAAACCTCCTACAACATTCAATTAAGGCTATGGCAAAAAGTCACTACTTATGAACTTACTTTTAATAACACTCATATTTCAAGTTTTATTTCGAAAGAACTTCAGACCAAACTTATTCTAGAAACTCTTTTATTCCGATTTTTACTTTGAAAAGCCAATATTGCATGGTTTTGCATTAACTCCCATGCAGAACATGGGTGAAACACTAGCTATATTTAGAGACTTTCAGCCAATTTGGCTGTTTCTTTTTAAAGCACACTAATCAGAATGGAGGTACTGCTGCAACTTTAACACCTAGCACCTATGTTGCTCGAACTCTTCAAAAATGTCGACTGGTGTTTTTGGAGAATCAAAAACTGGTTCGGCTACATTTTTGGAGAGTCTGAGCAACATCGCTTAGCACAAATACTGTTTCTTGCAGAGAGCTGAGACACACAAATGATAAGAAATACCGAGTCCAATTTCCACCAATGAAATAATCTGTTAAAAGCTGATCAACAATAAAATTCATAGTCACATACCTGGTTGGCTGTATTAGGGGTGCCTGTTCCAAAATCTGCAGGACCAATAAAAAGTGCCAAAGAGTCGGTTTCCTCAAATGTTGATCCTCCATGATTTCCATTTTCGGTCATTCCATGGTCACTTACTACCAGCTGCGGAGGGTGCACCATAACAAGACAAGGGATTATTACAGTCGGAATATTGAAATATGATGTTTGTTGAGTAATCAAATGATATCTTCACAAACTAGAGAAGTATGATGCCACAAACACTTGCTCCACCATTCAATAGGAATATCAGGTAATGTGTCATATGACGCATATTATATGTTAAAAAGAAACTAAGAAATAATACTTCAAACTTGATGAAGAAGTAGGTCAATATTGTTAAACCCTAAAGCTAGGGGCTTCGCTCGCTTAGGCAATGGTTAAGAGCAAGCATCAACATGCTAAGGAATGAGCTCAATGCGTATGGGCTCTACTTTGGAGAGAGAGGCACTGAACAATAAATAACCAGCAAAGAGATATATTAACTGCTGAGAAACAATGAATCTGCTACTTATAAAGAAAAGGAATTAAAAAATTTAATAGAAGAAAACTAGCCAGACAACCTAAAGTAGAAACTTAACTACTTTATAGCTCGTAAATCAAAATTTTACATCTATTTGAGCTTAATTTATAGCTTTATGTTAACATCTATATTCACTTAATTGTAGTTTTTTCAATTACTTTGTTCACATAACCTTTCATGCCTATATTTTGTGTAAATTACGTTTATACATTTTTTTATCATTGCACTTTTTTTTTACTAAATCTCACACTTCAATGACGCATAAAGTCCCCACAAACTTCGCACATTTTTGCATTTGAAAATATCGATATAGGATTTACATTTCTGCTTCAATGATGTAGGATTTACATTTCTGTTTCAACGATCCAAGATACAGTTATATGTTGTGACATTAGATAAACCGAAGGAATAATAAATGCATAGCACGTGACTCCTCTCCTATAACTGTATCATGAAGAAAACCTGATCCACTTTACACAGATCGCTATGCTGAAGCATCTTGTTCGGTTAGCTATTGAAAAGGGGAGAAGGAAAAGAAAAAAGGCAAGTGCTCAAATACGTAGCAGCAACAATAGTTAATCAGTTGTTACTACATCTATAACAGGGAAATCCTCCTAGTCCGGAATATCACAGTAACTGCTAGCTTATAGACTAAGATACACAACTCTTGGAGAAAAGGTAGAAGCACAAACCAAGAGGGTCCGTCCTTGATCATTATTATTGGTAGATAAAGAATTTAGATCGATCGTCTTGATCACTTCATCCATCTCCCCAAGTTTGGGGACCATCAGAACACTGTAATAAACACCCCAAGAAAGTGTTATGAATGTATTATCATCATTTTAATTAGGAAACTTAATACAAAGTAACATGGCAACACCTATTGCGCCCACCAAGATGTCCAACATGATCCAAGCCAAGATAATGAAGAATCTGAAACAGAGCAAGATTGTGTTAAATCAAGTAGTGGAAAACAAAACAGTAACTCCACAGAAAGAACCAGACCATCAGTAACATGTTCATGGACCTCACAAGATGCCCTGTTTAGAATATAACTGACCAAGCGTAAGCCATATTCAGAAGGAAAATGACTTGAACGTTTTGATAGAGAGAGGGACCACTTTCAGCTATTTTGAAACGAAAATGCCGAACACTATATGCAAGATAAAACTTTCTGTAAAATTAATTATAAAAGATCTTGTACTAGAACATCTAGATGTATCTGCTAGTTCAATAATGATTTCCATATATGTAGGAAATAATTATTCTAGAAAAGGGAAGCTGTTCAACAGGTTTACTAGTGTTAGTTGGAATTTGAAACATCAACTGGGAATGCTATGAAAACTGGCAATTAGAATGCAAACATAGTTGTTCAACTGAAGGATGACATAAATGTACGACCTTAGAAAATAAGACTTAGGAATCATGTTGTGAATTTGAGCTCGCAAAGCAGCAGATTCTGGAAACATCCTATGTGAAGACCAGTTCAATATATACTCAAAAAGGAAATTTTTCTACTTCAGCATCTGATTAGTGATAAGAATAGAGACTATCAGTATCGGCAAAAGCACTATGTCCTCACTATGAAGCAAAGCAAGAGTAATGTTTTAGAAGCTGAGGCAAAGCTAAGCGACAAGACTTAGCACTTCGGTCAAAAGCAAAACATGTAATGAAGAGCACTTCACATGCATAGCAAGTTGCCACTTCATGATGCCTTTAAGACTGACAAAGTGAAGCAAGTTCAACGGGGTGTGTTCCATTCACTCACACATGTTAAGGCAAGCCCTTGGGAAGAGAAGAACTTTTCCTCTACTTGAGGCAATCTGGATCTCTCCTTCCAATGCTAACCAAAACTTAGATTGCCTCGGTTCATTGAAGGAAAAACTTTTCATATAAGCTAAAGTTAATTTGCTAGGGATTGGCATTTTCTGCATCACATGTCTAAGTAAATTAACCTTGATGAGTTTACACACACCAATAATGATGAAATGCTGATGAAACCTAGACAAAATTACACAATTACAATGATATGGAGATTTCTCAGTCTGAGTTGGGATTAAGTACAGTAATTACTGCTACTCCTACGTTGTATGACAGAAAGCCAGCAGTTGCTACCACTGGGTATGCACCTTTTATTCTATCATTTTGAGCAACAACCGTTCTCTATGTTTCCTCTCAAATGATTTTACATGCTAATGTTTTTCCTGACTGCAGTCAGATTATATGGCATATTCATTATAAGGACTAAGCGCATATATACTAGATATTTGCTAACTATTTTTTCTTGAAATCTGTGATGAAGTGTTGCTTGTTAGTGGCTTCCTGCTAAAAATACCCTAGGAGCCTTGCAGCATCGTATTTCCCAAAATTGAGGACCTCTTATTCAACCAAAGCAACACTCAAAAGTCAGGATTGGGCTACATAGGCCAAACCCTGATATTTAAATATCCACAAAATGCAACTTTTAAACTAGTTCTTAGGAAAATGTCTTAACAAATAAAGGGACAGATAGATTACCAGAAGATTCCAGTCAGTGCGACTAAGTTCATCAACTAAATGTCGAGAGACATTCTGATCTACTAGGACAGTGTCTTTGACCTGCAGGATAGATTCCATAAGCAGCTAAACATTTCAACACCAAGTACAGGCGATAGTCTTATTTCCAGAACCAAACTGAACTAACTAAGTCCATTTATTAGCATTAATTCTTTCTTGGCTAAACGAAGGATAAAAAAGTAAGAGAAGCAAAACGTATTATTTCCCTAAGGTACCACCTCGGAGATATATTCCCCCCACATTCACCTCATCTGCTCCACAATTATAAGATCCTCTTTTGGAAAAACTGGTCTTCTTCCACTTCCTCTCTGGTCTAACTGAATCTATCTCTTTTCCAATTTTATCATCAGATCTTCTGGCTCACATTCACTGCACTTCTTTCTATATTCCAACATATTTTCCTAAGACATAAAAGAGAATGGTCACAAAAGTTTGACTAAGCTTAACTTCTTCCGCTAATAGGCTATCTCCGCTTCTACGTCATTAGTTTAAATTGTGGTGTGCATGGAGAACATGACATCAATGCAGTAGATGAAATATTGACAATGAAACATAAATGGAAAAGTCAAGATAAAATTAGCTTCATGATCTGCAAAAGATTGAAGCATAATTTTACATGAATAAGGGAAAAAAGGAGATAGGAGCATACATTTGTTTAAGCACAATTTGTACGCAAGTGATCTTCATTTACCGAAAACGGTGTTTTGAAGATAGATGGAGCTAGGTCCTAACTGAAATTTTCACACTAAGGGCTATTTTTTAATCAAGACACACCAAAAAACTGTCTGAAAACATAGCTACACCAGTAGAGAGGAAAAATAGCTAGGCTGCAACTAGAGAAGAAGGAGCGACAAGAAAGTTATTGAACAAGAATGCTTCAACTTTCTGATATTAAAGAGACTTACAAAGAAACTGCTAACGCCGTCATGCCTCGAAAACATTCCAGGAAACAACTTAAGCCAGGTGTCATCGCCATGCATCACGATTTTCCAACCAACTTTTAGGAATTGAACTGTGATAGGAAGAGAAACCATTGGTCGTGATAAGGTATCTAATCTGGAAACCACTTAATCAATTGACAAGCTATTTCTTAAAAGGGACTTTCTACTTTATCATATAGAATTTAAAGAAGATTTACCAACTAACCAATTATGTTGTCATCCAGCAGCGCTTGCGTGTTGAAATTGAAAGCAACATCCAAAAATCCCCCAACCGCACCAGAAACCATGGCCTGCAAGCGCATGGCTACTGAGAAACTTATTGAAACAGGACAATTCACATTTGTCCGAAACCCATACAGTTACCTTCAAACGAGGCATTGTGACAGTAGGAGGTGCGGCCTTTGCATGATACCCGATTGCCCTCCCCTTGCTCAATAAGGATTGAGTATATGGCATAGCTTCCTTGAAAGACTTCAGAGGAGGTTCACCATCTTTCCCTAGCACAAATTCGGCTGGAAGACCATCAATAACCTAAACAAACAAATTTTAGCAGCAAAAAAGAAATCATCTTTCCATCCGGATGTAGCCTCGAAAGATTGACAAATAAAACATTTTCAAGCAAGATTAAACTAACAAAACCACTCACCATAAGTATCAACCGATCAAATAAAGGAGGCATCAAAGACAACTCCTGCAGTTTTACCAAATTAAAGAGCACTTCAGCATATCCATTGCAAAAGCAACCAAAAAACGGCACTTAAATGTACAGCGGAAAAACAACATGACATGCCGTCCTGTCTGAACAGATATTCCTATAAAAATCTCAACAAGTTCCAAACTTTCAAGAACCTTAACATATTTTGTAACATGCCAAACTGTATTTATAATTATGCATAGTGATATCAGTTATATATAGTAATTTAACACAATATCTAAGCTGACACAACATCAAAAATTCTTGTCGCTACAAATATGTTCTTAGCCGAAAAAGAACAACCCCCAACCCCAAACACACACCGGAGAAACAACACAACATTCTATTGGAACATACATTCCTATTAAAATCTCAACAAGTTTCAAACTTTATAGAACCTTACCAAATTCTGTAACATGCTAATTGTAATACGCAATGATATCTCTTATATATAGTACTTCGTATAAATGAGATAACACAATATCCAAGCTGACACAACGTGAATAAATTCCTTTTATTACAAACATGTTCTTCTTAGCTCAAAAAGAACAGCCCCCAACTCTCCCACCCCAAAAAAACACCCACACACACACCGGAAAAACATGACATTCCTATAAAAATCTCAAAAAGTTCCAAACTTTCAAGAACCTTAACAAATTCTGCAACATGACAAACTGTATTTTTAGTTATACACAATGATACACAAGACACCATTTTTACACTACAAATATGATCTTCTTGCCCAAAAAGCACACACCTCACACACACACACACACACACACCAACAAAAAAAAAAAGACACCATTTTACACTACAAATGTGATCTTCTTGCCCAAAAACACACCCCACCCCCACCCCCAAAAAAAGACACCATTTTTACACTACAAATGTGATCTTCTTGCCCAAAAAACACCCCCCACCCCCTCACCCCCCCAAAAAAACACCAACCTGGTACAAATATTTGAGCTGACTATCTGATAAATCGGTAGTATTCTGAAACTCAGCTGAATCTGCTCCAGGTGGATAAAAGCTCTCAACCTCACTGAACAAAACAAAAAATCCAAATTAACAGAATTCAAGAATTAGAATGACAAACAACAAATCAAAATAACAGAAATCCCAATACTTAATTATACAATTCTCAATAATACAAATAAAAATTCCAAGATTTTACAATACTAAGATACAAAAAGAGAGTGGATTTTTAATAAATGAAACAGAATAATTAAATTAAAAAAATGATTTTTTTGACTACCTGAATCCCGAGAGTGCTGGTTTAACAGGGAAAAAACCAAGAACAAAAAGTGCAAGGCCAAATATTTGAATTAAAACTGCTAATACTGCAATTAATGTTAACTTTTTACATGTTAGTGAACATGAACCCATTTTTTTTTGTTCAATTGTGTTTGTTTATTTTCAAGATCCTGAACTGTCTCAAATATTGAGTTACTGTTACACTATTGAGCTTTCTTTCTTTTTTTCTCTCTTTTATTACTAATTCCCTATAATGGGGGTGCTAAAAATAGTTTTAAAATTGTTTAGATTTTTTTTAATATAATTTTCATTACACTCAATTAAACTAATTTTTGAAAGCCAATTGGATTAATTTTTAAAATTAAATAAAATTTAATATTGATCAAGAAAAATAATTAGTCAAAATTTAGGAAAAGATAGAGAGCTCTCTAAGCTCTTCTAATTAACTTGAAAGTTCAGTCGTCAACTCAATACTTTAAATTAAAATTTAAATATTTAAAAAGTACTATAAATTGTACTAATATTTATCATGTTAATTGATTAAGATGTACAATTTAAGACTTATCAAAGTTATATAGTTTTAAATATGTCAGAATATTTTTGAAATTATAAAAATGTTTATAGAAAAGTTAAAATTAAATAATTTATGAACAAATTAAACAAGGTACGGTGTCAAACTAAATCATAGTATTGCTCTTGTGATTTTTGTCCTTCAATTTCTGGTAGTGTCTGGTATTTCTTGTACTGCAATTATCTTATTGTTTTGCTGGAGTTTTTATTTTGATGCTATGAGTTGTTTTTTATATTATTTATTGCTTGTTTTAGCTTCGTTACTTCTTTTTGGATTGCTTTGGACTATTTCTCCGTATGTAGTGGATCTATTGAAGACACTCTACGTCTAGGATGGAGCTGCGTACTTTCACTTTTTGAGGCTACACTAAGTATGATCGTCTATTAAGATTTTAAATCGTGATTATAACCTATTTTTAATTACTAATTGTTTGCACTGTTCATATTTTGACTGATGTTAACTTCATAATATATAACATTAATCGATATTTATGATTTATTCAGTTGGGAATATAATTGGCAAAATTTTGATTTCATAGGTTCTTCAAAGTAGAAATTGCTCAAATTGGTAAAAAGGAACACTTCTATGACGCTAAAAGTTTTTTTAAAAATTATTTTGATAAATCTAACAAATCCATGTAAACTCCCACCGGTAATTTTTACGTCAAGGTTAGAACATATGAAAAGAATCACCTAATTTTTTTATTTTTTTTCGTCTCTATTGAAATTTGAACCAAAGACGTTAGATTCCCATCGCTACTTCATGTTTAGTTGTAAGGCTAACATTATAGTTCTTGCATACCCTATGGAAAAGCACAATGACAAATATTTGAAATTTGAATGGGAAATCTCATAATTCTTCCATACGACTCAATTGCATTTAACCACGAAGTCACGCCGTTAAAATGCACACCAAACTTTATATATAACATTGCGCTACTTAACAAACTCCATTTAAAACAACCTATGGGTGTCAAGTGGGCCGGCCCGACCCGACCCTCGTAACTAACCCGGCCCGGTAAGCCCTAGGACTTTAGGGTTTCGGGTCCCGGATCGGTTATTTTTTTAAAATGGGTCTGGCTAACCCGGTCCGGACCAAGCCCGGTCCAGGCCCGCCGGTTAACCGGTCCGGCCCGGATAACTTTTTTTTAAAACAAAAAAAAAATGAGATTTTGGGCCAAACTAGCCGTTGGCCCAACGGCTATATAGCTGTTTTTGGGTCCAAACGGCTAGTTTGGGCCCATTTATTAAAAAAAAAAAAAAAAAAAACTTTAAAAAATATTTTTTAATCCCAAAAAAAATTCTATAAATACCCTACAACTTCAAATCATTTTTCACTCTCTCAAATCTCATTATCTCTCAAATCTCAAATATTCAATATATTTAATTTCTTAAAGTGTTCACTTTAATTTTTTAATTTTTCGTTTACAAAGTACGAGAGGAAGTTTCTAAAGTCGCAATCTTCGGATACTTCCAAAATTTGGTATTGTCGTTCCATCTCTTACGTTTAATTTTTATTTATTGTATTAATTGTTTAATATTTAATTTTATTATATTTGTGTATTTTGAATATTTTTAGTTTAATTTAATTTATATTATGGATAAATTAAGAAACCTCGCTACTAAAGGTGTTAAAAATTTTTGTCCCGGAAGCGGTAGTGGTAGTAAAAAGCGAATTACTAGCGGTAGAGGTAGTTCAAGTAGTAGATATACTTGTGTGTCTTCGCCTCCGGTACCGCTTGGTACACCTTTTGAGGAAGAAATAGGTGTAGGTACTCACGATATGGATTATGTAGAAGCTCAGGAAAATTACAGTATAGAAGAAGAAAATGAAGTAGATGCAGTTAATTTAGACGAAGATAATGAAAATATTGCTGAGACACCTGCAGTAGGAGATGCTAACGTTAGATCTGAATCGGTTAATCTCCTCCCCGTCCTCCCAGTGCCCCAAGACCTCGTAAAAGAACTAGTATTGCATGGCAATTTTTTGAACGTATATCAGATATTGAGGTGCAATGTAATATTTGTCAACAAATATATAAGCATATAAGTGGAGGCAAGCAAGGGGGTACGGGTACGTTAATGAGATATGTAGCTGAAGATCACAAAAGAAAGTTAAATATTGCAAAAGGTGGTGGGGATGTTGGTGGACCAACGCAAACTAGAATGGACCCAGCAACCGGTCACATAGCTGTAGACACGTGATTTTTGATCCTCCCTAAATTTTAACTTGTTTATCGATATTAAATATTTATATTTATATTTAATCATATATTATTTTGACTATTATTTTTATTTTTAATATTTTTTTTTAAAAAAATAAATAATAAATAATTAAATGAAGTTAATTTTAAGATATTTTTTATTTTATTTTTATATATTTTTTTCCTTCCTTTTCTTCTAATTTGTAAAATAATACAAAATTTAAAAAATAATAATTTTTCTTTTATAAATTTTTAATAAATAAATTAATAGTTTTAATATTATTTTATTTATATTTGACTATTTATAAATTGTTATTATGTTTTGTTAAATATAAAATTAATTAATTATTATATTTGTTATTATTATTTTATTTATTTATTTTTATTTTATTTATTTATTATTATTATTACTATTATTTTCTATATTTTTTATATATAAATAAAAGGGAGGAGCATTAGTTTTTAAATTTTAAAATCCCCTTCCCCCTATCAGATAATAACTATCCCCCCCAAAAAAGATAACTACTCCCTCCCAAATACCTGTATTTAAAGGATTCTACAGACATGAACACTGTATCAGAACATCATCAAACCACCAGATTCTACACCATATCAGATCAGATAAAAAAAATACAGAGATAAAATCAAAGAGAAAAAGAAAGCAAAAATCAAAAACGATAAAAAAAAAAACGAAAGATCAGTCAAAAAGAGAAAAGAAGAAAGTTGGAGTTGAATTTCTTGTCGAAGTTTTCGGTGACAGACATTCGAATTTGCACATTAATCCGTTAACAGGTTCTACTTCAAATTTGTATTATTTATTGTATGAATATTATAGTTAATCAAATCATGTTCAAACTTATGTCAATGATCTCAATATATTATTTAATATGCATGTTTAATTACGTGAACCTTTTTTCATCATATGTTTTACTGTTAATTTATTAGAATATTGTGTGTTAAGGTTCAAAATTAAAACAGAAAGAAAAACAGTAGAATGAAAAATAGGCACTGTTATAATTCATATGTACAAATATTCATACTCACAAGCGGTCCCTGTACACACACCAACACAGTGTAAAAATTAAGTAAAAAACAGTAGAATAAAAGTATATCAGTGGGGGAGAGAAAATGAATGGTGGAATAATTATTTTTTTTTCGCTGACATATTTTCGGAATACACCAACTACCATTGTCAACACCATTAACGAAAAAAAACGCCCCCGGCAACCACCAACGCGGTATACATCTAAAGAATTTTTCCTCCTTCCGTCCCCATTTTTTTTTTTCATCACCGTCGCCTTCATCGAAAATCGGTTGTCCAGCCATTGCCAGCCATTATTGACCGGCAAAACGCATCCAACCAGTCTACCCCATCGCTATTCCGACGACCATCTTCACCGAAAAATGGCGAAAAACCACCGGACTTATTTTCTTGTCACTGAAAAACTAACCAATCGCCCAAAACCGCCCCTCGACGGAACCTTTCACTAGAACCGAAACCGAAACCGAAACCGACGACCACGAACCAGATCCGCCGATCTCCTCCTAGATCCGACCAAATCTCATCGAAAAATTCCAAAAACCGATCTTTTTTTACTAAGTCTTGCCGGAAAAACATCATCACCGGCGCTGACATCAACTAACAATCAACCGATATTCCTTCCCTCCCTCTTCGGTCGGTGATCCTCACAGTCGCCATAAATGCCAGATTCCAAAAAAAAAATAAAAAAAAATCAAATCAGTTGTCGTTTTTTTTTTCTTTATTAGTTTACTGTTGTTTACTTTGTATGATATTTAACAACTGTTCAATCTTTTGTTTGTTTAAAAATCAATTTTTGCTTATATATATATATAAATATATTAAAGAAAAATTAATTTTTTTAAGTGATTTTTGGATTTGCATTTATTTTAAAGAAAATAAATATAAGAATCATAATAAATTAGCATAATATAGATAATTGATTTTTTTTCTTTTTTTTTTTATTGTTACTATTTATTATTATTATTTTTATTAAATGTTATTAATAAAGTTTATTAATTATTTATTAAATTATTTATCCTTTTAAATGAATTTCTCTTAATCTTATTGTTAAAGTTGAATAACGTTTATAATAGATAAAAATTGTTATGAGTTTATAAATAAAGAACGAATGTTTTTTAACGCTAGACAAATTTTATATATTTAATATTCGTCTAATAAAGAATGCGGCGTACGCATCTTTTCGAGATATTTTAAAATTCAAGGATGCAAAAATGCACTTTGGTAAATATTTTTCTAAAACTTACTTTTTCACAAATTTAATACAAGAGTTTTAAATAGTTTTAATATATATTAAAATGAGCGAATTTAGGCCTTAACACAATTTATCCAAAATAGTTTAAGTCAAGATAAGTCAATAAAAGCGACCGTGCTAGAACCACGTGACTCGAGTGGTGCCTCACACCTTCCCCTCGGTCAACAGAGTTCCTTACCCGGTCTTCTGTTTTCGCAGACCAACAAAGAGTCATTTCCTTTTGATTAGGGATTCAAAAAGGTGACTTGGAACACCATAACTCAATTCCAAGTGGCGACTCTGTTAATAAACTAATCCCTATTCAAAATCGTCACTTTGATTGGAAAAACCCTTCGACTCGAATCCTTCAAGCGAAAAAGGGGTGTGACATCTCTGGCGACTTTGCTGGGGAGTAACTAGAATTCGAGCTTTAGATATTGACTTTTACTTGCTTTAATTATTTTAATATTGTGTTTGTTTGTTGGCCTTATGTGCTACTTGCTGCTCATTTACTGCTTTGATATTATTTGAACTGTATTATATATTGTCTTCTCTCGCATACCCCCTCTGAGTCTCTGAAATAGGATAGAGGAAATGCAGCATATGCATCCCACCTTCTTTTTGAGATAACCGGAGTGTCAAGGCACCTGGTGAAGGATATAGTCACACATGTTAGGCGGGGTTCGGATCGACAACGAAGGCGGTGTTGCCCTGCTACCGACCAAGTTGTCCCTCCCCGGCTCGAGTGTCCGCTCGGGTAAGCCAGTCTAGACACCTATCCCTATTAAGCATAAACTTAGAAGAACTGAAAACTCAGAATCTGGTTATCCCTATTAGGTACCGCTTTATTTGCATCATATGCATTTAATTTAGCGGGACTCGGAACAGGGGTCGAGTCTGTCTAGGACAGGTAACCTAATTTATAAAGACCAACATGTGCATCCTACGTGCTCTTTGACATTTACTTGGAAGACTATTTATTTGTTGACCGGCTTTAGGCAATTTTAAAATACGAGAGATTAATTTATTCTCAAATTTAGTTGATCATTTTTGAAAGAAAAAAATTATTTTTAAAATAAAGAAATTTTTTAGATATACAGCAACACAATTTTTTACAATCTTTATGAACTACGGGGGTCTGATTCTCACTCTTAGTGAGATACGTAGGAAGTCCTTCCCAGGATACGACCCTATCTTTTAAAAAATTATTCATAGATTTATTGGAAAATATTTTAAAAATATGATTACTTTCATAATTATTTTTCTAATTCTCAAGTCCAATTTTTATATATATTTTAACAACCCGGAATCTTTAGGGATCATGAGGCTAAGTTTTTACAAAATAAACAAAAATAAAATATGAATTTTAATAGCCCGAAATCTTTAGGGATCATGAGGCTAAGTTTTTACAAAAAATATATATATATCAATTTTAACAGTCCTGAACCTTTAGGGTCGTGAGACTGAAAATTTTATACAACTTCATACATAAAACGGTCATTCTATTTTTTCTTTATTTCTGAGTCCTTTTATTTTATTTTTTGTACTTAGGGAATATTGTCTTCAAACATATAGATAAAATTATCTAGAAGTCTGTTATAACAAAGTTTTTTTTTATAGAGTCAATTTAAATAAGTGTTTTTCTTAAAAAATATTATCAATCTTGTTTCTCTCGCTTTGATTTTTGATAAAATTGTTCTTTGCAACTAAGTCCAAATAATGGTCACACTAGATTTTACAAGTTAAGTCATAAATTCTTTTCAAAATTAATAAATTAAGTTTTGTCTAAGTCTAGATATTTATTAATCTTATGTCCCTGTCAATAGGTATAAAATGTCCCCCCCTGTTCGTGGAAAGCGTTCAAAGAGAAAGAGAGATGGGAGTGTACCACTTCAGGTTGTGGATTGTACCCCTCTGCAACTTTGGTTATGGTGGAATGCAATGGATACTTTCGATTATGACGAGATATATAAGTATTTGGGTTTTTTGACGAGTATCATGAGAATCAACCCTAATAGGGAAGTGATTGTTGCATTATTGAATTTCTGGGACCCGAAGAATAATGTATTCCGCTTTTCAGATTTTGAGTTGACACCTACTTTAGAAGAGATAGCGGGCTATGTTGGATATGGGGATATGCATCGGAAGAAACTTATAGCCCCAAGACTTATTTCAATAAACAGATTTTGCAAGCTCATGAACATACGAAATACAAAAGAAGAATCAATGAAAAAAGGTTGGGTTTCCTTGCAGTTTTTATATGACAGATACGGAAGGCAAGAGGGGTTTGAAAAGTACGGTAAACAACTTTGTAATAAGGGGAGTTTTGAGGCTTGGAAAATTCACAGACGATTTACATTCATGGTAGCCTTTTTAGGCACTATGATCTTCCCGAGAAGAGAAGAAAAAATTAATATTCGTTTAGCGGGAGTAGTACAGATACTGATTAAGAAAGATTACACTATGGTGCCAATGATCCTAGCCGATATTTACCGTGCTCTGACTGTTTGTCAGAAGGGAAAGAGTTTTTTCGAGGGATGTAATATCTTGCTACAGATGTGGATTGTGGAGCATCTTTACCAACGTCCTACATTGACAAGGTTCGATCCCGAGCGATTTAATCGCATCAACGATTACGAGGAAAGAATGGAGAAATATAAATGTCCAAAAGAAGTTGGAGATTGGGTTAATCTTTTTCGTTCTTTGACAACAGATAAAGTCACTTGGAATCTCCATTGGTTCCCTTGGAGGCAAGTCACATATAGTTCTGTCATTCGTCCATTCTTGTTATTAATGGGTATTAGAGGTGTTCAACCGTATGTTCCATTGAGGGTTCTACGTCAACTAGGCAGGCGTCAAATAATTCCCATAACGAAAAACATGACTGAGTTCGTATTTGAGGTCAGACCAGAGATTCCACTTCCAGAAGATTTGGCCCAGCAGATTTGGGAGGGTCGCCGTATTATGGGGATTAAAACGATGGTCATAGAGCATGAGAAAGGAGAAGTGCACCCAGATTACTGTGAATGGTTTGAAGAACAGTCGAGTCCGCCAGTCAGACCAGAAAGATCGGTTAAGGGACCTATAGATCAGCAAGCTGCAATCAGGATAGGAATTGAAAGAGCCATGCGAGAACATCATGAAGCCAACCAAGTTTTGAGAACAGAATTAGAGCATGACAGAGTAAAAATAGACGAACAACAAAGGGAATTTTCTGAAGAGAAAGCTAAGTCAGCAGATATTGAGGTTGCACTTCGGGGACAAATCAAGTTTGCTACCACTAGGGGGTCACACGTTGCAGAACTTGCCGCATCTCGCCGACAACAACTTCAAGAAGTTGAAAAGAATATGCAAGAAGAATTTGATCGAGAGAGATCTCAGTGGATTCGTGAAAGAGGAATATTGCGAGAACAGTTGGAGGTTGTTTCTGCTCGTGAACAACGTGCAAGAGAGATGGTTGATTTCCGAGATCGACAGGCCCAGGAATGGGATCAGGCTTTCAGTTCCCTTCGAGGGAAGGTCCACCGTGTAGCGCAGGATACTACCAGAATGGGTTTGGATTATCAGCAGTTGGATTGTGAGGACTTTTTGGCACAAGTACCAGCTTTCGTACAACGACTCACTACTTCATTGGAAGACATATATTTGAGTTTGGGAGGACATATTAAATCGAAATCTCCTTGAATGGATCGTTGTTTTCTTTGTTTTTCATTTTCAGTTTTAAAATTTCTTGTTTAGATATTATGTCTTTTAGTTTTCAGATGTCAGTTAGTAGGTTTTATTTTAGGAGTTGGGTCAGTTATTTTATCGTATTTATATTATAGAATGTAATGAAGTTGATTGTTTATTTCTATATATATTACATATGTTTTACTTCACTTACTTTATTTATTTTCTTCAATAATAATAATAAAAAAAGAGACAAAACAATTTTGTTAAATTCCTCCCGAACTACGCAAGATCTGATTCATGTCCTGACATGATACGTAGGCAACCCTCCAAAGGGTTCGATCATAACTTTTGAAAATATGCCTAGAAAAGCTGGGATGAAACACAAAGCTTCCATGATAGGTTGGGAAATGGATATAGAAACATGACATATAACGTGGCATTATAATGTGTTAAATATATAACACTTACTCGTTTGCTACTTGGTAACAGAAAGATAAAATAATTGGTGGTTGGTTTGTGGTTTAAACTGGCATCACATCCGTATAACACCAGATACAAGGGTAAAAGAAGAATGACTCACAGAGAAGATATAGGGATAGTGAAGAAGAGCAGAATCAGTTGATTTCGCAGGAAGTAGCATCAATGGAAGAAATAAAGTCATTAAAACAACAGATGGCGGAGATGTACAAAGCTTGGTTGAATGGACAAGCCCCGCCTTCTTCAATCCCTGGACTTTTAACTTCAAATGATCCAAATTCTGACCCAGCTCAAATTAGTGATCCATTTTTCCCACCAGGGTTTGGCCCATTTGCTAATATATCTGGAGTTATTGGTACTTCTACCGTGCGCCCACCAAATCCATCTATCGCAAATAACCCACTTTTTACTTCTGCAGCGCCAGCTACTGCGAGTATTCAACCGACAATACCAAAGAATATGGGAAAACCAAATCATGATATGTTATATCCTCTTGAAATGACTTTCAAATCACAAAATCCACATTATCATGTTCATCAACGCGATACTCCTATCGTGATTGAGAAGATTGCTAAGAATGAAGAACAGGAGGAGATGGCTAGAAAAGTTAGAAGCCTGGAACAAAGTATGAGAAATATGCAAGGAGTAGGTGGACCAAAAAGTGTTTCATACAAGGATTTATGTATGTTTCCTGATGTCCATTTGCCGATAGGGTTCAAAATGCCAAAATTTGACAAATATGAAGGACACGGCGATCCTGTAGCTCATTTGAAAAAGTTTTGCAATCAATTAAGGGGAGCAGGAGGAAAAGAAGAATTATTGATGGCGTACTTTGGAGAAAGCCTTATAGGGATAGCTTCTGAATGGTTCATTGACCAAGACATTTCCCGTTGGCACATGTGGGACGACATGGCTCGAGATTTTATTCAACAATTTCAGTATAACATTGAGATAGTGCCAGATCGCACTACTCTTGCCAATATGAGAAAAAAAATGACTGAAAGTTTTCGAGAATATGCCGTCAGATGGAGAGAGCAGGCTTCAAGAGTTAGACCATCGATAAAAGAATCTGAAATAATTGATATTTTTCTGCAAGCACAAGAACCTGATTATTTCCATCATTTGCTCTCTACTATCGGAAGCACATTTGCAGAAGTTATCAAAGTTGGAGAGATGGTAGAAAATAGAATTAAATCAGGAAAGATCATTAGCCAGGCCGCTTTGAAAGCAACAACACAGGCAATTCAAAGTGGTACAGGAAGTTTTGGGGGAAAGAAAAGAAAAGAGGATGTAGCAACTGTCATGGCAGGTTCACGACAAAATTGGAGAGGTGCGCGTCAACCATACGCACAGAATCCATTATATTTTGTTCCATCCCCCCAATATCCTATTTACAATACACAACCATATGCTCGAGGTCCTTCTTACCCGCAGTGGCGTACACCAGCAATCCAAAATCATCCAATGGCCCCGCAAGTTCAAAGAGGCCCTCCGAGGTCTAATTTTCGGCCTAGAGCAGAATTCAAAAGGGATAACAT
Source organism: Capsicum pubescens (assembly GCA_030864215.1). NCBI lineage: Eukaryota > Viridiplantae > Streptophyta > Magnoliopsida > Solanales > Solanaceae > Capsicum > Capsicum pubescens. The sequence continues at coordinate 296,787,232 of CM061549.1, forward strand.
GGTAAAAGATAATTTCACTCCTATTGGAATATCTTACACCAGTTTATTTCATAGACTGAGAAAAATGAATGTTCTAAACCCAATTGAGAGAAGGATCCCGAATCCTCCTCCGAAGAATTTGGACTATTCTAGAAGATGTGAATACTGTTCTGATGCCCCAGGGCACGACACAGAGAAATGTTGGTATCTGAAAAGAGTCATTCAAGAGTTGATTAATACCCAACAGATTATGGTAGAAAGTCCAGGCACTCCAAATGTCAATCAAAATCCGCTGCCAGATCATAATGAAACAAACATGCTCGATGTGATACTCAGTGGTGAAGATGCTACGATTCCCTTTAAGCCGATCATTATTATTAAAACTGATTCGGAAAAATCAGCAAATGCTGTAGATTTAACGAAAGAAAAGCCTGCAGAAGCGGAGGTGGTGATAGCTAAACCCGAATCATCGAATGATCCCTTGGTGATGGGGAAAGAGATTTCAGAAAATATTGGGTTAAGTCAAATAAAGCCGAAACTCATTAGACCTCAATCTCTTTATGCATAATATCATGAAACATAGTGGTCATGGCTCTCATGTATGTTGCTCCAGCATTTTTCAAACCGAACGGCATCACTCGATAACAATAAGTTCCCCATGGTGTGATAAAAGATGTCTTCTCTGCGTCGTCATCACCCATAATGATTTGGTGATATCCGGCATAGCAATCCACAAAAGAGGCAACCTCGTGTTTAGCATAATTTTCTAACAAAATATGAATGTTGGGCAGTGGAAAATCATCTTTCGGACTTGCTCTGTTCAAATCACGATAATCAACACACACTCAAATTTTGCCATCTTTCTTTGGTACGGGAACAATATTGGATAACCACATAGGATAACGAGACACTCGAATTACTTTGGCTTCAAGTTGTTTCATGATTTCCTCTTTGATTTTAATACTCACATCGGTTTTAAACTTCCTCAACTTCTGTTTGACAGGGGGGAACGCGGGATCAGTTGGCAACTTGTGAGCCACTAATTTTGTGCTTAAACCGGGCATATCATCATAAGACCATGCAAAAACATCCTTATAATCAATTAATGCTTGAATCATTCCCTCTTTTAGCTGTGGAAAAGCATGTACACTGATTTTAGTTTCCCTAACATCTTCTTGATCCCCTAGATTTATTGGCTCAGTCTCATTCAAATTAGGATTCGGTTTGTCTTCAAACTGTTCCAACTCTTTGCTTATTTCTTCTAGTGTTCCTTCTTCATTATATTCCCCATCCCGCTTCATTACATCTTGATTAGTTTGGATTTTAAGATCAGGCTGAAAATTCCCCATGCATGTCATGTCATTAGAATCAGCATAAAGAGAACTGTGTAAGAAAGGAAAAACAAAATACATTAGACACAAAACAAAAGGGACATTGCATTTCATTAAATAAAAAGATAGAAGGGTTTAAACATAGATGCCAACATAACATAAACAAACTAAAATCCAAATTACAACCCTGAAATAACTCGGATAAATAGAAAGAAAAACAAAATAAACTATCAAAACTCCCTCCTGACGGGGAGAGGAGTGACTTCCCAATTATTGAGCCGGACAGCTGGACCTATGAATTGCACATCTGCCATACTGGTACCTTCTCCTACTTCGACCATAACAACTTTCATACAAAGGTTCTGGAAGTCATCAACCAATTCAACCTCAAATTCCACATGCTTCGTGACACCGCTCTTAACAAATGATTCACTGAGTAGTGGCATTGGGCGAGGGAGTGACCATATTTCCTTTTTCCTTCCCTTGGATTTCTTCATATCTTCAGCTGTAGGCTCAAATCCCAGACCAAACGAGCCCACTTTCTCACTCGGACATATGGGATGAACTATACCGTGTAGAGACGCTCCCAAACCCTTTCCTGGCTCAAATCCGTATTTCCAAAGTTCACTCACCATCATGATAGAAGCAGAAGACAATTGCGGTCCCGGTATAGCCTGTCATTCAAGGATACGATTCACTGGCACTGTATCAAAAATTTGATAGACGAATGTCTCCTCTACGTTATTTGCTTCAATAAGAGACAAGGGAGAATCTTCGTAGGCTGACAAATCTCCTTCACCATGAATAACTACTTCTTGCCTGTCATGCTCAAACTTAATCATCTGGTGCAGCGTAGACGCAACCGCCTTGGCCTTGTGGATCCACGGCCTTCCCAACAACAAATTGTAAGAGGATTCTATATTCAATACTTGAAACTCTATGGCAAACTCAACAGGCCCTATGGTCAACATTAGTTCTATTTCGCCAATGGAACTTGATTTTGCACCATCAAAAGCCCTAACACATACATTGTTGGGCCTGATCCTGTCAGCACCAATATTCAAATTTTGCAAAGTAGAAATAGGGCAAATATTTGCACCTGAACCTCCATCGATCATAACATGAGTGACGTAGAAATCTTCACACTTCACTATAATGTAAAGGGCCCGGTTATGCCCTGTACCTTCAACAGGCAATTCATCGTCAGAAAAGCTGATCCGATTGACCTCAAAGATTTTTCCAACCATTTTCTCAAGCTGGTTGATTGTAATCTCCCTTGGAACATATGCTTCATTTAATACCTTCAGTAAAACATCACGATGCTCCTTGGAGTGCAACAACAAAGATAAAAGGGAAATTTGAGCAGGGGTTTTCTTCAGCTGGTCTAATATTGAATACTCTGGCAATTTCATCTTTTTCAAAAATTCTTCGGCTTCTTCTTTGGTGATAGGCTTTTTGATAGATGATGGTCCACTCACCGTTGTCTTGGACTTTATTAAGCTTTCAGGCACGAAACATCTTCCTGACCTAGTCAAACCCCCTACCTCATCTACATCTTCCACTACTTCTTTACCATGATAGGTCATCACGGTCCGCCCATAATTCCAGGGAATTCTTTTCATATCAACTATCGGAGGTTGGGTCACCGGTTTGAGGACAATAGGCGCTGCCAGTGCTCCTTTCACCGTCAAGATGGGCTGACTCAGAGCTCCCACCACCGTCAACTTAGGTTTATCCTGACTTGAATCAACATACCTTCTGGCGCCTTGTACTGTGATCAGGGGCTTCTTTGTGCTTTCTTGGGCTTTATCTTCTCTCATTCCTTCCTGGCTCAATGACATTGCTTTCAAAGACTCCTCTACATTCACCGATTTCTCCTCAATGGTCTGTATCTTGACAATAGGCTTATAACCCATCGAAGACTCTTTCCCATCATATATCAATTCTAACATATTGGCTTCAGCATGGGTTGGCAGCGAATTCTGGTTAATGTTTGGACCCTCCAGGGCCTGGACCAGCATCTGATTTGTGTCAATTAAATCTTGGACAGCTCTCTTTAAATGCCTGCATTTCTCGATATCATGGCCTGGCATATCAGAATAGTACGCACACCTTAAAGAATAATCGAGATTCCTTGGTGGTGGATTTGAAAGCCTTCCTTGAATTGGGCTTAAAACCTTCAACTTTCTCAACCTATCAAACAAGCTAGCATATGACTCCCCAAGAGGTGTGAATTAATTTTTGACTGCCTTCTCCTTCTTATACTCGGGCCTAGGTTGAAAACTGGGTCTGGAAGGGTTTTGCTAATTTGGTGGAGCGAATGGGCAATTTTGTGGAGTTTGCGCGTGCTACTGCGGGTAAGAAGGGGTTTGGGCATATGGTTGCGCGTTATATACTGGGTAAGGGGGTGGTGAAATGGAATATAAAGGGTTTTGTGGAGGGTAGTAATGGTGGGGAGGAATATATGGAGCTTGGGCGTAGACTTGGGCTTGGGATTGAGGATAGAGGCGAGGTGGTCTTTTGGGATAGGAATGGGTTCCAGCTACAACAGTCTCCATGTCCTCTTTCTTCTTTTTACCGCCAAATGCGCCAGATCCACCTTGAATCGCTTGTGTGGTGGATTTTAATGCAGCAAAACTCACTATTCGTCCGGTCTTGATTTCGTCCTCTATCATCTCCCCCATTTTGAGGACTTCAATAAAAGACTTTCCCTTTGTCGGGAGTAAATGTTGAAAATAAGTCTCATCCTGTGCCTGAATAAAAACCTCTACCAACTTACTTTCTTTCATTGGAGGTTTTACCCTAGCGGCTTGTTCACGCCACCTTATCGCGTATTCCCTAAAACCTTCAGTGCTCTTTTTCTTCATGTTGACCAAGGATTTTTTGTTCGGAATCAAGTCGATGTTGTACTGAAAATGTTGAAAAAATTCAGAAGCCAAATCATCCCAACTGTTCCATTTATCGATATCTTGATCGATGAACTATTCTGAAGCCAGATCTGAAAGTCTCTCGCCAAAGAAGGCCATAAGCAGTTCTTCCTTTCCTCCTGCAACCCTCAACTGGTTGCAATAACGTCTCAAGTGTGCAACGGGATCACTGTGTCCTGCGTACTTCTCGAACTTAGGCATCTTAAAACCGGGGGGCAGGTTGATGTCTGGGAACATGCACAGATCTTTATAGGAAACACTTCTATAATCTCCGATTCCTTGCAAATTCCTCATAGCTTGTTCTAAACTTTTCAACTTCCACGCTATGAATTCATGTTCCTCTGTTGCGACAGGTTTCTCCGTATCAAATGGAAATGCAGGCGGCTCAGTGTACGCATACGGTTCATTCATTTGCAAGGTAGGCTCCGGGGCATAATACTGACTATCTGGAACCTTCAATACTGGAGGAAGCCTCATTGTGGGACGCACAACATATATGGGAGTTTCATGTGGTGGCGGGGCCACGAATATCAGTGTGATCGGTGGCGCTGGCTGAGTAGCTGGTCTTGATTGGGGAGCTGCCAAGGGCACACCAGAACTGCCAGGATAATAATGTCGTGGAGTGAATCCTGGCGCGTGCTCAGGTGACTCAGTAGGAGCAGAGAATTGTGCCTGAGAGAGCGGTGGGAAATTAGAGATATTCCCAAGACCTTCAGGGAGTGGAGGAGGAGGCATTTCGCTGGCCCATGCCCGGTGCACATCTATCAATTGTTGCCTGAGCCTTACTACCTCATCATTGTGTTCTGAACTTTCTTCCCTGTGATCCTGATCCGGGTCAATGAGCGAATTTTCAATCTCCCTGCTAGCCATGACAAGCTTTGCTTTGGATCTAGTGAAGTATGGGTGACTATCCAGAGTGCTGCAAACCTACCACTGTTATCTGAAAGAACATGCTCATCAAAGACGACATCCGTTAGGATTAGGGCACACAACAAGCATGAGAGTCACATTGGTAAAATTTTCCTAAATTCATGTTCATTTCTACCAGTTTTTGAGGGTAGCGAGGTCATTTCAACATCATCCCGATTTTTATCTACACTTTTTTTTTATTTATTTTTATTATTATTATTAGTTTTTTATTTTTTTTCGTCTCCACCTCTGTTCTTTCCACTTCTCTCGTTATCTACCTTTATTTTATTATTCTTTATGGCTTTTGTTTTTTTTTCTTTAAAAGAGGAAAAACAATGAAACAAAATGATTAGATCGAACCCAAAAGTAGGTTGTCTACGTATCATGTTGTACATGAATCAGATCTTGCGTAGTTCGGGCAGTTTTGCCAAAATGGCCAATTAAACTCTTTTTTCTTTCTTGAAACAAAGTGTCAAAAGAATTGATGAAAATCTTTTTTTTTTTTTAGGTTTAAATCTCTATACAAAATGAAATCTGTGATTACCAAAAGAAAAAATCTTTTTGGGTTTTCAATTCTTGAATTTCATGTGAAAATGAAACTTGAATCTATTAAAGAAAAATCTTTTTGTAATTTTCTTTTAAAGACGCATATGAAACGCCTACTCTAAATGGAGAGTGAAGAAATATTTTAGATTTTTCAAATAAGATCCCCGAACCCACAATAGGTTGCCTACGTATCTCACTCCCGAGAGAGAAGAATCAGGGGTGCGTAGTTCGTCCAGATTGGACACTTAGTGATTAACTAATAAATTGACCCTAACTTAAGAGACAACCAAAAACAAACGAGTGAAAACTTTTTTTGGATTTTCAACTAGATATTTCAACTAAGACTGACACCACCAATTATATATAAAAAAAATCTTTTTGGTATTTTGTTTTTGTCAAATAAGTAGAAAAGACAAACAAAACCCTCTTTTTTTTCATTCATTTTTTTTTGTTGAACTTACGGTACTTTGGGAAGATAAATGCAAAACGTAAAAAAAAAAAATCTTTTTGAGTTTTGGATCGTGAAGAACAAAAGTCATAAAGAACTCTAAAATAAACTGTGACACTCCTTTTTGATTCATTCTTTTCGACTCACTTTTTTTTTCTTTTTCTTTTTTTTTCACACTTTACTTCTAACACATGTTTTCCCCAAATCGGTCCGTCAAATGACCACGTTACTCTCAAAGATGCAACATTTAGCACGTAGGGATGCTTTAAAGGTGAGTCTCCTACAAAGGACCGTGTGGGCCCCGCTAGGTCTCAATATGATGCACATAAGAATGAACTAAAGGCTGACCTACGTTGTAGTTTACTAACAAGGCCGTTCGGGGGAGCATATGGTCGATAGTGGTTGTTTTGCTTTCCACCTACTCCATACATCCAACGGCTCCCCCCCTAAAATAAAGGTGACTCAACTAGATTTTGTGCGCACGACGTGCGCTCCGAAACTTGTTGCAGAAAGAAGGCCGGGGGGATGGACTCATGATGACAGATATAAAGCGGTAACACATAGGATAAATACTATAAACAAAGAGCACGAAAACGCACAAAAGTGAAAACAATAATCACAAACAATGCTTATACACTCGTAATGCCAAACAAAGCCGATACGACTCAAAAATAAGCTCGAATTCTGAAAAGTCCCTAGCAGAGTCGCCAGAGCTGTCACACCCCTTTTTACGGGTACTCCAAAAAATGGATACATTTTTAAAATTCGAAAGGGTTTTATTATTTAAGTGACAAGAAATGAAAATTTGTTTCGGAAAAGGATTATTTGCATTTCTTATTCAGAGTCGCCACTTGACATAATCCGGTGTGCCAAGTCACCTTTGGAAAATCCTTTTCGAAACCATTTGACTCTTAAACCGGTTTGCGAACAGAGATTCCGGCTAAGGGATTCTGTTGACCGAGGGGAAGGTGTTAGGCACCCCTCGATCCCGTGGTTCGACCACGGTCGCTTGGTGGAGTGTATCGACTATTTTGGCCTTATGAAATGTATAAACCACACAAAAGAACACCAAATAATCAAACAATAAACAAAACAAAACAGTCCAAAAATGTAAAAGTCCAGTCCAATTATACAGTCCAAAAAATAGAAAAAATACAAAAAATGTAAATCCTAATCTAAACTAAATCTAGACTGCGCTCTACCGCTTCACCCGACGCCTCGGGCCTTCACCACGAACATCTTCTAAGTACAAGGTACTTCGGGGCATTTCCCGGTGAATAAATATATACAGATACTCCGGGGCATTCCCCGTCCAAATTAATACAGTAGATGCCATTGTATAAATCAAAACCATTCCACAAATATTTCACCATTTAACCATCACAAATCCTACATCTTGCCTACCCAACCTACCTTTGTCTAAACCAGTCTGCGTATCACGATACTACCAAGTTCAATTAGCGCTTGTTTCAAGTTGAACACACAACGAAATCAACTAATCCAAATCACCAATTATATCAAATTTTAATTCTCGCCCCCAAGTCCATTTCAACCAAAATAATTATAACATGCTTCTTCGATTATTAAATCACGTCTCAAAATCCGCAACCAACATCAAACAACACATAACACATATTCGAACATACCAAACACGCAAATTATTCAGAATTACGTAAAATTGAGAGGAACAAGGATAGAATTGAACCTTTCGAATATCGATTTTCATTGATAATAATATTTAAGAAAACCCGAATCCGAAGGCCATCAATGCTGCTTTCAAGTATTATTCCGATTAAATCCGGTAGAGCCCGTGCCGATGAACCTCGAATCAGCAATCTCCAACCCGAACGTCGACTAACCGTATTTCGAGCCAACAAACGAACGACAAGACAAGACGGAAACCCCAACCCGAACGTCGACCAAACGGATTTTTCCAACCAACAATGACGATAAACAAGACGGAACCCCAAACATATTGAAGAGGAACTATTAAACCAATCGAGACAGAAATAATGAAGAACCGAGAAAAACCATGTCAAAATCCCATCGGAGTCAACTAGAATCTCAACGAAATCAAAAAAAATATGTACTTCAACTGGTTTCAGTTGTTGGTTCGGATTTTCAGGGGCAAGAGGAGCGATTTTTGTGGTTGATAGTGGCTAATCCGTCGTGTGGTAACGGATTCCGGCGAGATCGTCGCTGGAAAGCTTCGATACTGGCCGGATTCAGCTAAAAACCATGGGTAAACAGAGAAAATATGGGGATCTCGGACTGGAACCGTCGAACAACCGAACTGGGCATCAACGACATTGATTTTGGTGAAAGTTCGCCGGAGATTCTCGAAGAATGACCGGATTTTCTCCAGGATACTATTCCGTTCAACCCGTAGACTGTTTTTAGTCCATTTTCATCCGTTTTTCTCACTATTTCTGCCTTCTCAATCTCCTTCTCTCCAATTTCTATATCACTCTCTCGCAGATCAACTCTATTTCTCTCACGTTCGTGTGTGCGTATGGTGTTATGTGTATCAAGTGTGTGTGTGCATTTTTTGCTGTGTGGTGTTGCTGTTGTGTGAGTGATAGAGGAGTGTCATTGTGAGATTATTGTGTGTGTTGTGTATTTGTATGTAGAGTGTGTGAGTGTGCGTATGGAGAAAAGAAAAAAAAATGGTGAGCCGAGTGTGGTTGATGAGAATTTTTAGTGAATTGTGAATTCTTGTTGGTTTTTTTTATTGTTCTATGAAGAAGGTGTATATATTGGTATTGTGAGTGAATGTGGGTGGGGTCACGTGGGTGGGTATTGGGGTAGGGTAGGTTGGGTAGGGGGGTAGTGGTGAGGTGTTTTTTTTTATTGGGTGGGTTGTTAGAATATTAGGAAAAAACAACCCACTTAGTTCCTTGTAACTGTTCCATGCTCATCAACTTTATTTCTATACATCCACTTAGTCCCAATTATTGTCCTGTCTTTTGGGAGAGGAACTAAGTGTCATACTTTGCTTCTCTCAAACTATTTCTCTTCCTGCATGGCTATAATCAATAAGCATCAAGCAATGCTACAGTAACTTTCTTTGTCTCAATTTCTGATAGGAATGCTTTGAAAGCACACATGCTTCTCCATCCAGACCTTGTGGTGATCCCAGAAGTGAGATCAGTGAGAACATTCTCAATAGAATATGATGCTTGATACTTGTAACCTTTTGGAACCAAACCTAGTGAGCTACTAGGATCACTACAGTTGTTCTGAGCTGGGGTAGTTGGTGGCTAAGTTCCCTCTGTCACTGTGCCTTCAAAATCAGTTCCCCCTGTCAAGGTGCCTCCATGTTTGGTAACTCTATTTGATGAACCAGGTTGTGTAACCTGTTCCCCAGAGTCACTTTCTTCCTGCAGGTAAGTCTTAGCAAAAGATTCATCAAAAACTACATGCATACTTTCTTCAACACAAATTTTTCTGTTGTTTAGAACCCTATAAGCCTTACTATAATGTGACCAACCTAAGAATATTCCCTCATCACTTTTAACATCAAATTTTCCCAATTTATCATTTCCATTATTATGAATGAAACATTTACAACCAAAAGTTCTAACATGAGAAATGTTTGGCTTTCTTCCTTTAAGTAATTCATAGGGAGTCTTATCTAGAATAGGTCTGATCATGCATCTATTTATGATATATGTTACGGTACTAATTTCTTTAAGCCAAAGATTTTTAGCAAGATTTCCTGCAAGCATCATTGTTCTAGCCATATCTTCCAAGGTTCTATTCTTCCTTTCTACCACTCCATTTTGTTGTGGTGTTCTGGGAGAAGAGAAGTTATGATCTATAACCTTTGTGGAACAAAATTCTAAAAATTTTACATTTTCAAATTCTGTACCGTGGTCAGATCTTATGAAAACTAGAGAAGTGCCCAGTATCTTTTCAATCTTTTTTAGGAATATGTTAAAGACATCAAAGGCATCTTCTTTAGAAGATAGAAACAATGTTCAGTTAAATCTGGAATAATCTTCAACAATCATAAAAAATACCTTTTTCCACCTCTGCTTTGAAGTCTCATTGGTCCACACAAATCCATATGGACCAGGTCGAGGAACTTGGTAATGCTGACATGGTTCTTTGACTTAAAAGAGGATTTTACCTGCTTCCTCCTTATATAGTCACTACATACCTTTTCTTCCTTAAACTTGGTCTTGGGTAAACCCAATACCATATCTTTGGAAGAAAGTGTGTGTAATACCCCGTACCTTTTCCTAGCTTGAAATCATCTCAAGAATGCTAGAAACTTACTTGGAAATATGAATTAATTTTGTACATGTGGTATTTTCAAGATTTTCACTTTTAGTCACGTGGGAAAGTGAATAAGCTTTCCATCGATACCAATTTCATCAAAATTTGGTATCGGACAAAGAAGTTATGACCGTTTTACAGAAGCCAGTCAGAACCGCCCAGGTGCGACGGTGAAGGCCGACGGACCATTGGACTAGCGACGGACCGTCGCACCCCACCATCGCATTGAGAAAGTGAGTCCACTCTCTGGCTGAGTATGACAGAGAGGTCCGACGGACCATCGAGCTAGCGGCAGACCGTCGCACCAAGGCAGTAAGCTCCAGTTCTGGTCCCAGTGCGACGGTCAGTCCGACGGACCGTCAACCCAGCGACGGACCGTCTCACCCCACCGTCGCATGGCCCATTCAGTTATTTTTAAGTCATTTTTAATAAGGGATTTTTGGTATTTTACCACCCGTTTATATACCCAGTTATATCTGACCTCAACTTATTTGTTCATTATTATTTCACAATAACAAAATTAGGGTTTTATCTCTAAGATTAATCCCCAAGAATAAAATCCAAATCTTCTTCAAGAACTAAGAGATTCCAATCCTTCAAGTTTAAGTTCAAGAAACTCATTACCAGGTATGCATAGTGTTAATTCATGAACTCCTTTCATCTATGAAGCCCAAGAATCTCCTTTCTAAGTTCAAGTTTATGAATTTTCTTTATGAATTTCATGTTGGGTTGCTCTTGTTCATGTTGATAATGAGTAATTGAATTCTATTCCATGTTAGATGATAAGTTTTATATCAAATTGATTAATATAGATGTAGATTTATGAGAACCTATGATCAAACCCTTGAATGATGAAATTAGAACTGAATCATGATGTTTAAATTATTGTATAATGTTGCCTACACATACTATGCTTACCATGTGTTTGATTAAATGCCTATGAAGGAAAAGTGCCCAACTAGTATGATATTATGAAAGCCCTAGGTATGTACAAGTTTATGCATATCACATGTTTGATGAAATGCTTCAATAAATGAATTTTGGATTATGATGTTAGTCATGTGTTCAAGTAAGTCATGCTTTGTCAGTTTCCTTCTATTGAGTCCTGGGGGTACTTGTACCCGAAATATTAGTTGTGTGCCTAGAGCCATGTCATGTTTTCACGATACTCTCAGTCAAGACATGATCCTTAGGCTTCAGACAATATTATGACTCAGGAAATCTCAATAATCTCATTAACTCGGTCAGTTGTCAGATATCAGTAGTATTCTATCAGTCAACGGGATTCAGTAACTCAGTCCATGTTTAGTTCAGTAAATCATGTTTAGTTTCTATTCAGATGGAAGTAGAAATTAGCATCGAGTGAACCTAGGGATGAAAACTCACCTGCTAGTAGAGGGTGTGATTCTTAGAAGCAATCCTTGCCTTTCAGAACTACGTAGCCAGCGTAGGTTGAGACATCATACCTGCTAGTCGAGGGTAGATGGGGTGGCTTAACCTGCTAGTTGATGGTTCCCACCATTCTTATTAGAGTAACCTGCTAGTTGAGGGTCATTCATATATTGTCCTTACCGGTGGCACGGTATTGATACCATTCCAATCAGGGAACGGATTGGACCTCACTCAGCTATTATAGCGTATTTGGGGCATGTCAGTTAGATGACTACCTCCCATAATTTCAGTATCAGCATCAGTTAAGAACTCAGCTAGTTCATCAGATTTCAGGACTGTCAGATACAGTCAACTCAGATACAATACGAAACTCAGCTAGTTCCATCAGATTCAGGCCTGTCAGATACAGTCACTCATGTTATCAGTTATATCAGTTATCAGTATGTCATGTTATTAGTACTCATATTCAGTAATCATGTTATCACGGTATCAGTGTCAGTTATTAGGTCTCATGCATGTATTCTCACGCTCATGTTAGTCAATCTGTTATTATTATTGCTCATGCATATGAACCTCATGCATTCAGCTTACCTCACATGCATACCAGTACATTCAATCGTACTGATGCATTTGCGCTATGGTGTTTTATACCATAGGTTTAGAGACACGAGCTCCAGAGTATCAGTAGTATTCCAGTCTCAGCAGTCAGAGTTAGAAGTGAGTCCTCATCTTCTGAGGATATGATCATTACTTCATTATGCCATTAATTAATTTATTAGTTGGAGTTAGTTAGGGACATGTCCCATTAATGACTTATTCAGAAAGTCATATTTTAGAGGCTTTCTAGACTACGGTATGTTCAGACAGTTTATTTCAGTTTTTTTTTGGGTATTTCATACCCCACGCAGATGTTATATTTGTATCGGATATTATGTCGCTGTTTTGAACCTCATGGTCTTTCAGTTCATGTTTTCATATTTTATGGTATATTATGCAGTATATAGGTACATATATCAGTCATGGGTTAGCTTGTGTCCTTCGGGGTCATGACCACCGTGTAGCATTCTGGGTACAAAATTCGGGGCGTTACAGTGTGTTTAGCTATTTTATACTTGCATGTCTAAGTCTCCTGATACAGAGAAGGGGATCATTTTCTAATGCACTCAGGCAGGTCAACTCTGTTCCTGGCATTGCCATTATGTCAGCTTTGTACATATTTTTGTATCTCCTTACAGTGAGCACAATCTCTTTGGTGTCCATTCTCTTGACTTTGACTCATGCGGAAGTAAAAACAACTGTAGTATATTTATCACGTAGTTGTGATATGCTGAGTAGGTTGTGCTTCAATCCTTCCACAAGATAGATATCTTCAAATGCACTTGATTCAGATGTGCCAATTTTTCCAACTCCAGTAATGATACCCTTTTTGCCATCACCAAAAAAAAATCCTCCTCCATTCATTTTGGAGAGTGAAAGGAACTTTTTCTTATCACCAGTCATGTGTCTTGAGCAAACACTATCCAGGTACCAATGCTTTTTGCTTTTTTCTTTCTTTCACCTTCTCCTGCAAGAAATCAATGGTTAAACTTAGGAACCCAGACAAGCTTGGGTCCTGTTTTATGAGTAGACAAGCTTGGGTCCTATTTTATGAGTAAATGAATGAATTAAATTTCTTCTAGTCCATGCAGGCAACATGTAATGTGACCTGTTTCTCTGACCAAAATCAATTCTTTTCTTCTTGGTCTGAGAAAATTTATTAGCCAGGTTTTGAATGCTAGATCTGCTTTTGGCAACCACAGGACATTCAGTAGTTGGATGTCCAAGATTACCACAGATATAGCATAAATCTTGAGGATCATCAAGACTTTTGTGGAAACCCAAACCTGCTTTTTCACTGTGATTTCTTTCACATAACTTGTGAACAATTCTTGAAGAATTTGTCCACCTGTTTCCTCTTTGAAGATCAAGTTTCAGTTTAGAGACTTCTTGACTCAGTTTATTTACCATGTTTGTTGCATCATTACATTCTTGTTTGTACTTGACAAATTCAAGTTCAGCACTTTCTTGTTCTTTACTCATGACCTTTCTGTCATTTTCAATGAGTGTCAATTTTAGGACTTCATACTTTAGATCATTGTTTGAAGAATCAAGTTGTGCAACCTATTTCTTGAGAGTATAGTTTTCTTCTTCAACTGTATTCTTGCAAGCTTTTAAATCAATGAGATCAAATTTTAGACTTGCAAGACTGTTGAACAACTCATCCCTATCAGAAGTTAATTCTTGGAAATCATCAATTAGTTCACTCATCAAGGAAACAAGTTTTGTTTTAGAAAATAAATGCATTTTTTCTTAAATTTCAAGTATACTTACCTCAAGAGCATCATCTTCTTCCTCTAAGTCTGAATCTCCTAAGGCCATGAATGTTGTTTCATCAATTTCATCATCATTAGAATCAGATCCCCAAGCTTCTGCCATAGCAAATTCTTTCTTCTTTTTGGCTTTTTCTTTCAATTCTTTTTTATCTCTTTCCTTTCTCCATTCTATTTCCCAAACAGGACAATCCCTGATCTGATCAGTCTTACCACACTTGTAGCATCCATTTGGATTGTCATTAAAGCGTTTCTTGCTACCTGCTCCTTTTTTGTTTTTAAAGAATTTACTGAAGTTCTTAGTTATGAAAGTAACTTGTTCCTGGTCAAGTTCAACTTCATTATCACCGTCAGAAGCCTTCAAAGCTAAGACTTTATCGGGGGTCTTCCTATTCATTAGTTCCATCAATTTCTATTTCATAAGTCCTCAAATTCCCTACTATTTCATCCAATGTCATACCTGTGAGATCCTTTGCCTCCCTAATAGCAGTCACTTTGACATTTCATTTTGATTTTAGTAGTATCCTCAACACCTTCCCAACTTGTTGCTCAACAGGGATGACTTTTCCCAAGGAAGTCAAATCATTTGTCAAAGCAGTAAGCCTTGTCATCATTTCATGCAAGGATTCATTCTCCTTCATCTTAAAGGCTTCATATTCAGTAAAAAGAAGAGCAATCCTGAATTTTCTTACCTGAGAGGTACCCTCATGTGTATTGACCAAGGCATCCCAGATTTGCTTAGCAGTGGTACAATTTAACACTCTGTTGTACTCAGTCGGTACTAGTCCACAGACTAAGATATTCTTAGCTTTAGCATTTTTCTTTAATATCACTAAGTCATCAGTAGTAAATTCACTTCTTACCTTTTTGACATGTTCACCATCAACCATCTTCATTGGAATAGTGGGACCATAAGTGATCCTATGCCATAATACATAGTCTTTTCCTTGAATGAACATTTCCATCCTAGATTTTCACCAGATAAAATGGGAATCATCAAAGAGTGATAGAACTCTTCTACTTTATATCCTAGTCTGGCGGGACTCCTTGATCAACTCAATCTCTAAGTGGTGCATTTATCTTCTCCTCAACTTCTTTGGTGTATATGATAAGTATTGAGATCATATCTGTATTTCCTTGCTTATCCACTCCTATTTTTACGCATTGTCAGTCTTGCATCAGCTTCGATATGCTTCACAAGTGAGGACTTGTATGACTAACATGTTTCACAGACATATGTCAATCATCAAAACTTCTTTGCTCTAACAACATCAAAATCTAAACATTGTTGATAATATCTTTACTTTATTGATAATTTCACTTTGAAGAGAACCTAGTTCATGTTTCAAATTTGAAAAAAACATTTTGAAGCGGCTAAATGATATTTGGGATCATTGATCAAGCCTTCATATTTCTTAAATCAGGTAATATCATTCTAACTTCTTATATTATTTTTAAATTTGATATTTTTTTATTTGATAGTGCACATTGTGTTTAAACTATTGTCAGAATTCAATATGTTAACTAGAAAATAAAAATTCGTTATTCAAAAGGCTAGAAAAATAGATTTTAGATAAAAACGGATATAATTTTTGTTGTTGTCGTTGAGTTTAATGCCTCCCATTTAACTTTCGTCTTAGGCCACTAATGTGCTTGAGCCTCCCCTGATAGTAGTATATACTATTTACTCTTGAGAATTTTAACCCTCAATCTATCAAAACTATAACATAAATATATAATGCAACTAATTATCATGTTATATTTTTCTTGAATTCCTACTTGCTTCAACATTAAAATTTTCGTTGAACGGACAGAAATAATAGTGAATACACGATTTGAAGTTTAAGGGTTTTTTACTTCGTGCGACTAGTTCATGTGTTTATCTTTTCATATTTGGAATCTTTTAAGGAAAAACCATGTCCTCTAGTGCTGTTAAATGAAATGATTGCTAAGTTTATCTCTCATTACAAGCTCGCACGAAAACAAAAGATTACAATTGAGGATAACTTTTTTCTTTTTCTTTTTTTTGATAATTGTAGTGCACGATAGAGGTGTTGTTTATTGAAAGTCGATTACACCGATCGAAGTTGATCGTTTTAATATAATCTTACGAGAAGGCAAGTGTAATTTTCTCCGTACTTCCATGAAGGTCATAGTATGCATTAAGCATAATGAAGAATTCAGTCTATAGAGGTTACAAGGTTCGGGAGGCCTTTCACCCTTAATCAAATGTTTGATTTTCTAATCAATGAATTTCCTGATTGGAAACTTTTTTTTTTAGTGGACCTTGAACACTATGATTATTAGTTTAAGGTCTAATTTACATAGTTGTAACTTTGCAAGATCTTGAAACTTAACTATTATAGTAGTATATACTATTCAAACTTTAACATATATCTATAATGCTATGTACATCTTGGATACGAATTTATTTTCTTGTTTTACTCGTGTCAAGTTGAAAATATTACTAAAAATGAGAATTACCATATTATATACGAGAGATCAGAGAAACCTTTTGAAATATTAGGAAAAAATAAAATCCAACAAAAGAGAGGAAAAAGAAAGAAAAATTGTAATGAAATATAAGGATATACTAACATATATTAAGAAAGAGCAAGGAATTGTTTATTTTATTTTAATACTTTTATATTGATATAATTAGTTAGTATGGTATTTATTTCACTTTTTATATTATTATAAATTCAATTTTCCTTTTTTACGCTCAACTTATTTTTGCTCTT
This sequence comes from Capsicum pubescens, assembly GCA_030864215.1. Taxonomy (NCBI): domain Eukaryota; kingdom Viridiplantae; phylum Streptophyta; class Magnoliopsida; order Solanales; family Solanaceae; genus Capsicum; species Capsicum pubescens. Next base: position 296,804,155 of record CM061549.1, read on the forward strand.
TTTTTTCTTGTAGTTGAATTTTCCTAAATTCAAATATTTTCCTAGGGTGTTTTTCATTCGTATGGTATCCCCCCCCCCCCCTCAAAATATGGTAATTCTTATTTTTAGTATAATATTACATTAATTGGCCCTAGTAAAATTAGGAAAAAACTAAGAAATTGGTGACTATATAAGCAATGGAGTTATACTTTATATGCATATAGCAAATTTGGGTTAAATAACCGATGAGATCGAAACAACGTATTAAGGGTTGTCGCCTACATAACCTACTTCTCATACCAAAAGAGCTAGGTATCAGATCCCTGTAGTTCGAGCCCTTTCTTTAAAGCAGTTCCTGTATCAAGCTAGTAAAGTAGTCTGCTTGAAGGGGGCCCTCCTCACCTCTCCCCCTTCCCCTTATCATAGAACCAAAAACTAACCATGATACAAGGGCCTGCCTCTCAGTACGTGAAAACGGAAGTTAAACTCTTTCACTGTCTTACTTTGGCCCCTCTCTAGCCAAATCAAAAAATTGGAACAACCCCCGAGACACCGAACAAATTCCCTAGAACTCACGCATATACCATGTCAGCCTCCACCTTCAGATCCTTACTGTCCATCATTATCAGCCAACTCCCAAGGGATGCAGACGCATTAACATTTTTATATTTGACCCTCGTGGCTGGCGAATTTGTCTAAGAGTAACCCATTAGTGGGGATTCTTCTCCAGGGATTTTAAAACCCTAAGATAGACGTCGCTTGCTGGATTTTGGGGGTTATGGAATTTCCTGGAAAGTGTGAAAGAAGAGTCAGTAGGAATCGTTTGAACTAGATGAAAGAAAGCCAGTGCCAGTTCATGAATGAATGGCAAACCGCTATGGGATGCGGTTACAGCATTGGCGGTTCGTGTTTCACGACTTTCCATTCCAATCAAATCTTTGTTGAATGGCATAGGACTTCTATTCCGATTGTTCAGCTATTCCGTGTTGAAAGAGGCGGTACCGTAGAGGGACTAATCGCTTTCCCAGGTTGAAGGGAGTCGAACCAATCTATCATTCAAGGTAATTGGGTATTAAGAAAATCGGCATGGGGTTCCGTACCTTATACTGTTAAAAGCGACTATAAATTACATTTAAGAAGAACACGTCTTTACTTCACGTCTTTTCGGTTAGATAATGGACGACGATAAGCCACCGCCCAGTAGTGTTCTCTGAGCTTGATTGCTCCGAGCCGGTAACCGGTAGGTCACAATCTGAATATCTGACTGAAAAGTGGAAAGTAATAAGTTCAACGGGTAAGAGAATGTGTTTAACAAGCAGCTAAGGCAGGATATCATTGTTGTAAGCCTCCTTCACTGCATTAGATTAGCGCCCTATTGATCGTGTCTTCAGAAGGTTGGAGAAGCATTAAATACTCCTTTAGGAAAGAACTTCTTGCCATCTTTACGCCTTACATGCGGCATAAATCTCATAAATCAAAGTAAAGGTCACAAGATGACCTAAAGTCCAGAAAAAAACCACTCTCCCCCGGGAGTGCTTTCGAGAACACATGCACCGATTATTGCATCAACATCTTCTACAGATAGTTTACCAAGAATAGCAAAGGAGATTCCACCAAGAACTTCTATTGCTAAAAGAGATAATTCAAGTGCAGTACTTACTGTAACAAGAACAACGTGAACTCACTCTCAAGCACTTGCAGCGACAATGTGGTATTCTCTTCCACACAGCCTTTTCCTGACGAAATTTCTAATGGGGTTTACTCTGGTATAGGCGTGAACCATATTTACATAGAAGCAAACTCTTCTGCAGATTCTATAATCGGCTCCTCCCTTTCTGGTTTGCATGTCTTTCATTCTGAATTGCCTCCTTTGACTCGTGCATTCTTGTGTTTAGATAGGTTAGATACTTCTTATATTAGGAGAATTATTGTAAAGGAGTAGTAAGGGAGTGAAACCCCGATCTAATCTTACATGTGCAAGGACAGTCCTCTGAATAGAGTTCATTGCATCCCACAATAATCGACGGGCAGCCCTCGTATATTTAGCATAAACCGCTTAAGTGGGCAGAGCCTTATTACCTTATTAATAGGAGGGATGCAAGGAATTGATGCTACAAATACCATAGCAAGTGAATCAGAATAAGCCCTAGCCCAGCTACTGATTGAAAAGGTTTAAATAAGAGTGTGCCTAGAATCTTTCGCTCTCTCTTATTAGAAGAAAGAAGGGGCGCGACCCCACTCAGCTCGAAGAAGTATCTCTTTCAACTAATCCATACTTTTCCTCTCCAACCATTCAAGTGGCCTAAGGGCCACCTCAATCTTATTCTGTTTCTGATCCTGCTTCAGATTCTCTTTCAGTTATGGAAACAAGCCCCTATTCCTATCGGTTGAGTAGACCAAGCTCCTTAAAGCGTATTGTCCCCTCTCCTGTGAAAGAAAGAGGTTGATGCACCCAGCTACCCGAAGTAGATCTTTCTTTGTCCCACCTTTCCTTACTGCCTTTCCTAGTTTAGATAGCGTATTGAGAATCATGTCAAAATACACCAAGACCTGGGCCCGGGTTCTCTTTCTTCAAGAAAGGGTAGCTTTAAACAACCCGGTTCCAAACACACTAAACAAGCAAGCGACTCCCCTTCCTTAGCGTACCCGTCCATTAAGGCATTCTTCCTTATTGCGTATGTGTTATAGCTCATAGCTCTAAGCCCCAATTCCTTGGTGAAAAGAGTTGTCGCCTTTAAATCATCGGAAAAAAAAAGGAACCGCTCGAAAGGGACCACACAACAATGGCTCATAACTGGAAAACATAACAACAATGTCTCCTAGCTGCAAATGAATGGCTCCCAACTAAAAATTTCTCTCGATCACTCTCTAACAGAAAACCATTTTCCCTTTCGCAAAAAGTCAACTTGGACTTCTTTCCTAAGCGGAGATTTGGACTACATGGACCTAAGCAACCCACCGACAGAGGCAGCCTTTCACTGTTGGAAACTTTGATTTAGATTGGTAGGATTCTGTATAATCATTCCTAATTTCGAAATTGCACTCAATCAACATAGTTTCCACTCATTCCTTCTCGACCGCCTCTTTTCTAGTCACTTTTGATCAAATCTTTCTTGTGATTTTCTATTCTCTTATGAGAAATGGTTTGCTTCGTTTGAGCCGTCGTTGCTTAATGCATGTAGGGGGGCTGGGGCTTTTCCCCCACAACCCCTTTTAAAGGAGAACCAGAAGAACAACAATGAACTCAAAGCTAATGAAGGAGATCCGCAACTTGAACAAGGTAGACGGGATCTTTCCTACCCCTTTCTATTTCGACTTCTTTGAAAGGTGAAAGAGTAAGAAGCTAGACCGACTTGCTCTTAAATTAAAAGCAGCAAGAGCAGGTAAGTAGGATTTTCTCCGCAAGAACAATCTTGACTATATTTATACTTTATAATATAAGGCCCTTTAAACGATCGTAAATGGCCTGAAATGTAACGACCTATGAGAGAGGGGTTTTTAGAAAAGAAAGCGTACCAATCCGGCAAACAAATCAAAAACAACGGCTCGTACATAAATACAATAGAATAGAAATGTTGTCTGTCACTAGAACGGACCATACAAATAACATCTTTCTAGACGCCTAAAGGAAGTATTCAAAGATAAGATAAGGCTATGCGCACACAAGCTAACTTCAGGTATGCATTTAGTTCTCAAGCGATTCCTTCGGATCTTAGGTGCGACCTTAGGGAGCTTGTTTTGGCAACTACTCTTTTATAATTATGTGTCCTGGTTTCCGAGTTCTAGTTTAAGGCATGGAAGAACGGGACTCACGGGGCTTAGGGGGAGCCTTCCCCCAAGGAAACCTAATAAGACTCATTCTAATACTTGAGTTCAAGCTCCTACTTCAAAGTAAGCCTATGGGTTGTTTTGAAGCTTAGTATCTAAAGCGTACTTGCGTGTTAAAGTAGGTACGCGGATTTGGGCTACTAAGTGGAACCATACCATGAAACTTGCCATTTGCATTCTCCTAGGGTACGATCGTAGGAAGTTCTATTAGCGAATGCAATTCCCCGCCCGATAAGACTGATCATGCCTTGCTGCTTGGCTTGGAATCAAACTAGCCTATCATGCCCTTTCTTCATTCCTATATGGACCCATATTCCTATGTTCTTCCAATGTTTACTGTATTACTAGGATTCCTATTTACTGAACCATATCAAAGAAGCTACTTTCTTTCTGGATTTTATACCCAGGTATAAAGGGATAGACAGTCTAAGAGAGTGCCAAGAAAGAACACATACCTATCACTTTTGGAAGGTTTGGAACCCTTTACCAAATTCACCAATCTGAAGTGAAGAAGTGATCGATTCCTTAATCTTTAAATTGTGAAAATAATGAAATGGTTGTTTTATTGCCAACCCATCTCTTTCTTTCAATCGGATGCCATGTGTGAAGAATCTATCTCTCTCAGGACCTCACCTTCGTGACCTCCTGACGGAGGAAAGACAGATGTTATGGTTAGCAATCAAATCTGGAATCTCCGACAAAGCATTTGAGATCGGACAATTGTGTAGATGAGAGAGTGGGACGGACCTTGCTCTTAAGGGTCAAAAAAAGACTTGGTTGATTTCTTTCCTGGGAAAGATCATATCTACGGTCACACTTCAATGAGTGAGCCTCAACCTAGACATCGAACTCCTAGCTCTTGAGCTTATTTACTGTTGAAAAGGGTATTGTTCGTAGCTTGGTAGATACAAAAAGCAAAAAGCAAATAAGCAAAACAATTGACAAGAACATAAAGAAGTTGGTAGATACAAGAGAACAAATAAGCAAGCAAGAAAACAATCTTCGACGTTCTAATATGAAACAAAAAAGTGCGAACGAAAAATACGAAACGACATGTGATCTTTGGAAGTTAAAAGACAAGAAAGACAAGCTCGAAGACAAATTAGAGAAAAAAGGGGTTCCTAGCAGAATGATATAACCTATTTATTTATTAGTTTTAATTTTAGTTATCAATAAATTGTTTAGATTCTACTAATTAAGTTCAAGCATGTATTTAGATTGCTGGATTTTTTAGATCTATTACTAGCAGTTTCAAGTTTTATATATAAATATTTCCGTCATTGTCTTTTAATTTATTGTTCTATATTTATTTATTTATTTATTTATTTATTTATTTAGGAGTATTTATTTATCATATATTTAAATATAATATTATTATTCATTAAAAGTAAACAATCTAATAACAGTATCATTATTCTGCTTTCGACTCAAAAAGCAATGATATGAATAAAATTGTTCAATTTGTTCAAACTTTGATTTTTGGAAATACAAACTACAAATAGTTCCAATTTTTGGGGAACATATTTTCCGAGGTTAGTGAAATATATTTTCCCAGGATAAAATGGTTTACTTCAATAGTATAATGATATCTCAAATTATGATGAACGGCGAACTCAATCAACGATAGTAAATCATATAAGAAGATTTTAAAGTGCAAGAAGAAGAAACGGCCTATCTTCTCAAGGTAGGGGTAAGGTCGCATACACACCATCCTCTCCAAATCCTGCTTGCGGAATTATTATTGTTCTACTGTTCACTTAGCCGAACTTGTTGCTTGGCTGCAGGATACATTACATGCTCTCACGAAAATAGACAATTACAATCAAACATAATGACGATAAGAGTACACAATACTCCATATTGTATAAAAGTTACGAGTTCATAGACTCAACTCAATGATGAGCATTAATACGAGGTGATTGAGTTACTCGGTACTTGGTCTGATAGTACATAGGTGTTAAAGTATGATCCCTACTTATTTCTCGATTCTAATGTTTGCCTATCTGTGGAACAGGTAAGTAAACGCAGTTCGCAGAAGAGAAAGTTGAACACAGTGTTTTTACCACCCGGCTCAAGAAAGGTAGAAAAAATCATGACCTGTACCTCTACAGGATTTAATCCCAACTTCACTAAAAACTCTTGAACCTCAACAATCAAACAATTACAAGTCTTCTTGTATCTGAGGAATTAAAACTTCTAATTCCTATCACTACAAAAACACCAATCTCACCTAAGATAAGTGTTCCCAAATCTTCGAGTTCCCCAACTTGAAGAAAAATACTTCTATCTCAGTTTATTGATCACTGAGTACAAGAACTATGACTCGTTACAATTAATAGAACCAACCTATTACAACTGATCTACGACTTAAGACGTATAGATTAGGTTCTTCTTCTTCAACTGGACGAACTTGATTGCTTGATTGTTGACTATCTCTTTTATGCGCAGACTGCTTTGATCTTTTTCCTTGTATTTATAGAAACCCTAATTGAAACCTTCAGTTGATCTCCTTTCCTTACTTGAATTGGATTGTCTTTTTCGTCTTTTAATTTTTGTCGTCTTTCCTTGTTTCCTAGTTTGAATTGGACTGCCTTGATGTCCTTCCTATCTTGACTTGGATTGCCTTCACTTTTTTGGATTTAAACTTGTTTCTTCTTTATCAGCTTGACTTGTAAATAACTTTGCTCCAACATCCTGTCCGCTTTGTAGGATATTCATGCTAATCAATCGATAGTAGTAGATTCACTTGTGTGGAACATGTTGCATGGAACATGTTGTGGAACCTGTTTCATTCACTGTGTTCATCATCAAAACTTCAACCGGTTTTCCCAACAAATTCCCCCTTTTGATGATGGTAAACTCAACACTTCAGTATCCTTTCAATCCTGACATACTCAGTAAAGAACTATGACTAGAAGATTACAGAATGAAACATGGTTAGTCATTGAGTTATAAGTGTTGCATAGTCTATTATTCCCCCTTTTGACATCATCGAAAAGATGATTCAACAAGTGAAAAACCATTTAATAATTCATGGCCTTTGAGGCAATCACTAAGACAATCAAAATTCAGAGTAATAGAACATGAATACAGCAAGATAAAGCAGTAGCAGAACATATGAAAACAAGTAAGACCATTTCATTCATGATATGACTTATATCAACCAGCAGCACCCTATTAGAAAACAAGTTATTTAAAGAAAGGAACAAAAAGTTGGTCTTGGATATCAGAAGCAAGATCTAAAGGGATGAAGAGGAGGGAATTGGAGAGGTGAGTTTCCTAATCACATCATCATTTTCAGCTCTTTCTCTTTCCAGTAGTGAGGTTAGGGAAGCAATTTGAGCTTGAAGAATCCATCTTTCCTCTTCATGAGTGGCTTGTGCTGCCTCCAATGCAGCCTGTGCAGCTTCAACCTTACCCTGTTTATCAGCTAGTTCATTCCTTAGTCTCTGCATAGGATTATCCACATTCCTCATGGAACCAGGTAGCATCATGTGATTCATACTTCCTATGATATTTTTCACAGTCTGTGAAGACCATACTTGAACAGGTACCCTAAACTCCTCAAGGATAGGGGTAAGACAAAATTCATAAGGAAGTGCATGCCCATTTTTCTCCTTGATGAGCACCCTTTGCATGTGCTTCAGAATAAGTCTAGGTAAATCAATTCTTACTTCAGTATCTAACAGTTCCATGAGAGTGAGATCTAAAAAACTAGCCACGTTCCTTCTCTCCTTCCTAGGAATGATCATCTTGTGTACTACATCAAAATAGAGCTGATGGAGGGGGGACATCTCTCTCTTAAAAACCCTTCGATGATGAATCAGATGAGGATTCCCAGAGAACTTTCTACAAATTTCAAGAGCAAAAGTAAGGTTGTCCAAGGGTGGCCAACTGCCCTTGATATAGTGACCCCAACCCCCAGGTGGAATATGTAGAATCCTAGCAATATCAGTAATGTAAAGGTTCACAGTAACCTTTCTCACAGTAGTAGAAAACAACTCACCTATGCCCATCCCATTTGTAGAGAACTCATAGACTTCAGGTTTGCCAAATTTCCTCTGAATATCTCCCTGAAGAAACAAAAGAGACCATCCTTGAAAATCTAGTTTTCTCATCAAAGTTTGCATGTCAACTCCTCCTAACCCACTGATTACTCTCCCTCTAGCTAATTGGCATTTTTGAAAGTGAAGATTATGAGCTTCAGGAGTATCTTGATGAGAAGATGGTACAGGACCCTCATAGTCAGAGTCCAACTTAGCAGTGGTGTCTGGATGGTACTCAGAGTCAGAAGAATCAAAGGGAATAGGTTTCCTGACATGTTTCTTTGATATGGAAGAGGCCTTAAAAGGTGAAGCTTTTGAAGATGTGGGAGCCTTGACCTTTGGAGTGGACTTAGAGGTGGATTTCTTGGGTGTAGATTTTGGAGAGGTTTTGTGAGATGGAAAAACTTTGGTAGTTTTAGCCATGATAGTATTATTCTTTTTTACTGGGCGAAGAAGAATATCAGGGGATGATGCACGAGGAGGTGAGGGATCAGAAATGGTTACCCATTTCTTTTTGCTTGCTTTAAGTGCTTCAGTAAAGGAAGCATTTTCACGCTTCTTTTTTCCTCTAGTGTGAGGAGTTCGAAGTGCAAAGACAGTTGGAGAGGGTTTCCAAGGAACTGTGTTATCAACAGAAATAGATGTGGGTTTTCTCTGTCGTTGAGATCAGGATTTCCTGGGAATCAAGTCTGCTATGGTAAGGTCGTCTCTTTCACTAGAGTTTTCATCAATTTCAACAATGTTGAGTGGGATGGGTGGAGGAAGGAGAAGGGGTTTGGTGAAGGTTGAAGAAGGTGAAGGAATTTTGGGGAAAGGATATTGGAGATGACAGAATACAACGAAGTTGGTCAATTCATGGGAGATTTGCGGAGGCATGATGGAAGGTAAAGTGATGTTTGGGTGAAGGATAATGGATTTTATGAGGTTTTTGGTAGGGTTTCTGGAAAATGAAGATGAAGAGGATGAAGGAGAGGCCATAATAGAACAAGATATTTTTCTTGATTTTGAGAATGGAGTTAATATAGACTTAGGAGGCTTATTTAAAGGAAAACTTTTAGAGAAAGTTGAAGAGGCGGTGAACTATATATGGCAGAGGAGTAATGATTGAGAAATCTGAACTGATGGAAAAGGAAGGAGCAGCTTTTAAAATGGAGCAGATCCCCTGATTTTTGGCGGTTTAAATGGAACTGAAGGGACCATGTAAATAACCTGTTTCTTAGTAAGGTACTGGAAGATAACTTTAGTCATACCTGAAAGAATTGGTTACAATTACCTCAGTGTTCCATCTTTTCTGCAAAATCAACATAATCATGAGTCAACATATTCTAATTTTTGGACTTAGGATACACTTTTTAATAAAAAGTGGGAGACTTATGCAAGTTTAATCATCCCCAAGGCTAACCTATTTTTTCAAAATGTTCTCTACTCAAAGCCTTAGTGAAGATGTCAGCAATCTGTTCCTCAGTAGAACAAAACATGATTGATATAAGACCTTTTTCAACATTGTCTCTAAAAAAGTGATGTCTAATATTAATATGTTTAGTTCTTTTATGTTGAACAGGATTTTTGGCTATGTTAATGGCACTTGTGTTATCATAAAAAATTGGGACACACCCTACATCATAGCAAAGTCCTTAAGTTTTTGCTTAATCCATAGCAATTGAGCACAACAAGAGCCGACAGCAACATATTCAGCTTCAGCAGTTGACAAATCTATTGAATTTTGCTTCTTAGTGGACCATGTAATCAAACATGATCCAAGAAAGTGTGCCATGCTAGTAGTGCTTTTCCTATCCACCAAGTAACCTGCATAATCAGCATCTGAGTATCCCACCAAATTAAAGTTGCTACCTTTAGGGTACCACAATCCAAGATAAGTGGTTCCTTTCAGGAATCTGAGAATTCTTTTCACAGATTTTAAATGGGATTCTTTTGATTTTGCTTGGAATCTAGCACACAGTCCTACACTAAACATAATATCAGGCCTGCTTGTTGTGAGATATAATAATGAACCAATCATTCCTCTATACAATTTTTTCTCAACATCTGATCCTGCTTCATCCAAGTCTAATTTTGTGGCAGTGGCAATAGGACTGCTAATCTCTTTTGCTTCCTCCATAGAGAACCTGTTAAGAAGCTCTTTAGCATACTTCTGTTGGTGAATCATTGTCCCAAAAGTTGATTTCTTTATTTGCAAGCCCAAGAAATAATTCATCTCCCCCATCATGCTCATCTCAAATTCACTACTCATGAGTTTGGCAAATTCATGGGTCATACTCATATTTGTTGAGCCAAAAATAATATCATCCACATATATCTGCACAATCAGCAAGTCCTTCCCATTTGATTTCAAGAAAAGAGTGTTGTCAATTTTACCTCTGGTATAACCATGTTCCAACAGGAATTTTGACAACCTTTCATACCAAACTCTTGGAGAATCAGGAAATTCTTTGCTTTTAAAACCTGGAGGTTGTTTAACATACACCTCCTCCTTGAGAATGTCATTTAGGAATGCACTCTTCACATCCATCTGATAAAGGATAAACTCCATGTAGGCAGCAAAGGCAACAAGTAGTCTTATAGATTCAAGTCTGGCTACAGGTGCAAAAGTCTCATCGAAGTCAATTCCTTCTTCCTGATTGTATCCCTGAACCACCAATCTTGCCTTGTTTTTTGTGACTGTTCCATGCTCATCAACTTTGTTTCTATAGACCCACTTAGTCCCAATTACTGATTTGTCTTTAGGAAGAGGAACTAAGTGCCATACTTTGTTTCTCTCAAACTGATTCAACTTTCCCTGCATGGCTATGATCCAGTCAGCATTAAATAATGCTTCAGTTACTTTCTTTGGTTCAATTTTTGATAGAAATGCCTTGAAGGCACACATATTTCTCAATCCATACCTTGTGGTAATCCCAGATGTAATATCAGTAAGTACATTCTCAATAGGATGTGATCCTTGATACTTGTATCCTTTTGGGATCAACCCTGGTGAGCTTCCAGGACTACTGTTGATGTTCTGAGTGGAGCTATTTTGAGGCTCAGTTCCCCCTGTCACTGTGACTTCAGCTTCAGTTCCCCCTATCAAGGTGTCTCCATGTTTGATAGCTCCAGTGGATGAACCAGGTGACAGTACCTGTTCCTCAGTGTCACTTCCTTCTTGCAGGTTAGTCTTAACACAGGATTCATCACAGATTACATGCATGCTTTCTTCAACACAGTTAGTTCGTTTTTTTAAAACCCTATAAGCTTTACTATTAAGTGAGTATCCTAGAAAGATTCCCTCATCACTTTTAGCATCAAATTTTCCCAAATTATCCTTTCCATTATTGTGAATAAAACATTTACAACCAAAAGTTCTAAAGTGAGAAATATTTGGCTTTCTTTTTCTTAGTAATTCATAAGGAGTCTTATCTAACATAGGCCTGATCATGAATCTATTTATGATGTATGCAACAGTACTCATTGCCTCAGCCCATAGGTTTTGAGCAATATTAGCTGCAAGCATCATTGTTCTAGCCATGTCTTCCAAGGTTCTATTTTTCCTTTCCACCACTCCATTTTGTTGTGGAGTTCTGGGAGCTGAGAAGTTATGATCTACACCATTAGCTGAACAAAATTCTAAGAACTTTACATTCTCAAATTCTGTACCATGGTCAGACCTTATGAAAACTAAAGAAGAGCCCAATTTCTTTTCAATTTTCTTAATTAAGATTTCAAAAGCACCAAAGGCATCTTCCTTAGAGGCTAGAAACAATGTCCATGTGAATCTGGAATAATCATCAATAATAACAAAAACATATTTTTTTCCTCCTCTGATTTGAACTCTCATGGGTCCACATAAGTCTATATGCACCAGGTCAAGACTCTTGGTAGTGCTAACATGGTTCTTTGACTTAAACGAAGATCTTACCTACTACCCCCTTACACATGCACTGCATAACTTTTCCCTTTTAAACTTGGTTTTGGGTAATCCCAATACCATGTCTTTAGAAGAAAGTATGTTTAATTGTTTTAGACTTGCATGACCAAGTCTTCTGTGCCAAAAGAGGGGATCATTTTCTATAGCACTTATACAGGTCATCTCAGATCCTGGTAATGCCATAATATCGGCTTTGTATACATTTCTATATCTCTTTACAGTGAGCACCACTTCTTTGGTGTCCATTTTTTTGACTTTGACCCCTGCAGCAGTAAAAATAACTTTATTACCTTTGTCACACAACTGTGAAATACTCAGTAGGTTGTGCTTTAGTCCCTCAACAAGATAGACATCTTCCAATGCTTTTGATTCAGATGAGCCAATCTTTCCTACTCCAGTAATGATTCCCTTTTTTCCATCACCAAACGAAACTCCTCTTCCATCTATTTTGGAGAGTGAATGGAACTTTTTCTTATCACCAATCATGTGTCTTGAGCAAGCACTATCTAAGTACCGGTGCTTTTTGCTTCCTTTTACTTTCTCCTACAAAAAAAATCAATGGTTAGACTTAGGAACCCAGACTAACTTGGGTCCTGTTTTATGAGTGAAAGTATTAATCAAATTTCTTTTAGTCCATGTGGGCAACATGCAGCTCAACCTGTTTCTCTGACCAGAACTGGAATTATTCCTTTTGGTCTGAGAAACTCTCCATGCCAGGTTTTGACTATTTGATCTGCTTTTTACAGCTACTGGGCATTCAGTAGTGGGATGTCCAAGGTTACCACAGATATAGCACAAATCTTGGGTTACATCAAAATTTTTGTGGAATCCCAATCCAACCATTTCATTGTACTTTCTTTCACCCAGCTTATGAACAATTCTTGAGGAATTTGTCCACCTATTTGCCCTTTCAAGATCAAGTTTTAGTGTTGAAACTTCTTGATTCAGCTTGTTCATTTTTTCAGTTAAATCATAGCATTCTTGTTTGTATCTAATTACCTCAAGTTCAGAATTTTCTTGATCTTTACTCATGGGCCTTTTTCCATTATTAGTTAAATTTAGTTTGAGGACTTCAGATTTAAGACCATTGTTTGAAATTTCTAGTTCTGTAATCTGGTTCTTAAGTGAGCTGTTTTCTTTGTCAACAGTTCCTATATAAGACTTCAAATCAACGAGATCAAATTTTAGGCTTGCAAAACTGTTGAACAATTCATCCCTATCAGAGGTTAATTCTTGGAAATCATCAATCAAGGCACTCATTAGAGAAATAAGTTTTGATTTTGAAAACAGTTCCAGTTTTTCTTTAAGATCAAGTATACTTACCTCAGAATCATTTTCTTCTTCATCTAAGTCTGAATCTCCAAAAGCCATAAATGCAGTTTCATCAACTTTATCTTCATCTGAATTCGATCCCCAAGATGCTATCATTGCATGTTGTTCTTTCCTTTTTGCCTTTTCTTTTGACTCCTTCTCTGCCCTTTCCTTCTTCCATTCTATTTCCCAGACTGGACAGTCTTTGATCTGATGATCAGTTTTGTCACACTTGTAACAACCATTTGGATTGTCATTGGATCGCCTCTTAACACCTGTTCCTTTCTTCTTCTTGAAGAATTTGCTGAAGTTTTTGGTTAGGAAGGCAACTTGCTCCTTATCAAGCTCAATTTCTCCATCACTATCAGAAGCTTTTAATGCCAAGAATTTTTCAGGATGTGCTTGTTCTTTCGTTCCATCAACTTCCATCTCATAAGTTCTAAGGTTTCCAACTAACTCATCCAAGGTTATTCCAGCAAGATCTTTGTTTGCTTCCCTGATTGTTGTTACCTTAACATTCCATTTTGACTTAGGTAATACTCTTAATACCTTCTCAACTTGTTCTTCCTCAGAAATTACTTTTCCCAGGGAAGTAAGTTCATTGATTAAGGTGATAAGCCTTGTCATCATCTCATGCAGGGATTTCTTCTCCCTCATCTTGAAAGCCTCATACTCAGTAAAAAGGAGAGAAATCCTAAATTTTCTTACTTGAGAAGTGCCTTCATGAGCACTCACCAGTGCATCCCAGATCTGTTTAGCAGTAGTGCAGTTTGATATCCTGTTATATTCAGCTGGTCCTAAGCCACAAACCAGGATATTTTTTTCTTTACATTTTCTTCAAGGCCAACAAGTCATCAGGGGTAAACTCACTTCTCACCTTTTTGACTTGTTTCCCATCAACTAACTTCATTGGAATAGTAGGACCTTCAGTGATCATGTCCCATAACTCATCGTCTTCTCCTTGAATGAACATCTCCATCCTTGCTTTCCACCAGATAAAGTGAGTGCCATCAAAGAGTGGAGGTCTAGTAGTTGACTGTCCTTCACTGTGACCAGTAGGAGGTGCGGAATTCATCATGTTGATCTTTTCTTAAGTGCTAGCCTTATTTAAGAGAACCCGCTCTGATACCACTTCTTAAAGTATGAGCCCTACCTATTTCTCGATTCTAATGTTTGCCTATCTGTGGAACAGGTAAGTAAACGCAGTTCGCAAAAGAGAAATCTGAACATAGTATTTTTACGTGGAAAACACCCGGCTCAAGAAAGGTGTAAAAAATCACGACTTGTACCTCTACAGGATTTAATCCCAACTTCACTAAAAACTCTTGAACCTCAACAATCAAACAATTACAAGTCTTCTTGTAACTTAGGAATTAAAACTTCTAATTCCTATCACTACAAAAACACTAATCTCACCCAAGATTAGTGTTCCCAAATCTTCGAGTTTCCCAACTTGAAGAAAAATACTTCTATCTCAGTTTATTGATCACTGAGTACAAGAACTATGACTCGTTACAATTAATAGAACCAACCTATTACAACTGATCTACGACTTAAGACGTATAGATTAGTTTCTTCTTCTTCAACTGGATGAACTTGATTGCTTGATTGTTGACTATCTCTTTTATGCGCAGACTGCTTTGATCTTTTTCCTTGTATTTATAGCAACCCTAATTGAAACCTTCAGTTGATCTCCTTTCCTTACTTGAATTGAATTGTCTTTTCCGTCTTTTAATTTCTGCCGCCTTTCCTTGTTTCCTAGTTTGATTGGACTGCCTTGATATCCTTCCTATCTTGACTTGGATTGCCTTCACTCTTTTGGATTTGAACTTGTTTCTTCTTTATCATCTTGACTTGTAAATAACTTTGCTCCAACATCCTGTCCGCCTTGTAGGATATTCATGCTAATCAATCGATAGTAGTAGATTCACTTGTGTGGAACATGTTGCATGGAACATGTTGTTGATTCTATAGAGGTTTGATTATAATAAAAGAACACAATGATTATTAGTTATCATGATTTATTCATGCTTTCTTTTTTAAAAGTCAATTCAAATTCTGATAATTTGAATGTCGTTGCTTCCGGGATTGCCCGAATCGAATAACACCTCCGTCATTGACGATGAAAATTATATTCAACATGAATTGTCGAATTATTCCACAAAGGGAATAATATTAATTAAACTTCAATCGTGAACACGTCTTTACTTGTGTCCCTTCAGCGAAAGTTTTAATGTTCAAGCATATAAGAATTCAAGAAAAGAATATATAACGTTAAAATTATAGTAGCATTACAGATTTATGTTAAAGTAGATTGAGGGTTAAAATTCTAGTATATACTACTATAATAGTTAAGTTTCAAGATCTTGCAAAGTTGCAGTTATGTGCATTCTATAGAATTCTGCATTATGTGCAATGCATACGTGACCTTTATGGAAGAATAGAAAAAATTACACTTGCCTTCTCATAAGATTATATTAAAACGATTTAGTTCTATCCGTTTATCCGATTTTCAATAAACAACACCCCTATTGTGCACCACAATTTTTGGTTTTCCATCCGGTGTCTGCTGCCCGCATTGGAGCCCCGATTAATCCGAATCACGCGTTGCAGGACCCATTAAGATGGCAACGCTCCAACAGAGTTTTCACCATACCCAGGGTCGAACCCTCGACCTATGGTTAAGGAGGGAGCAGCCCCATCCACGGCACCACAACCCATGTTGGTCATTGAGTTTGAGTCTATGAGTTCATAATTTGTATTCATATGGAGTATTGTGTAATTTTATTGTCTGTGTAATTTTATTGTCATGATGTTTCGATTGTAATTTTTAATTTTCGAGAGAGCTAGTAACGAGAGACAAACTTAGCAATCATTTCACTTACCATCATCGACGGACGGAATTTTTCCTTATAAGGTCCGAAATATGAAGGGAAAAAAAACACATGAACAAGTCTTAGGAAGTAAAAATTCTTAAACTTCAAATTGTGAATTCACTATTATTTCTGCCCCTTCAAGGAATGTTTTATGTTGAAGCAAGTAAGAATTCAAGAAAAATATAACATGAAAATTAGTCGCATTATAGATTTATGTTATAGTTTTGATAGATTTAAGGTTAAAATTCTTAGAGAATATAGTATATACTACCATAATAACTACAAGGGTTGGTGTGGTGGTTCAGCACCTCACCCCTTAAGCAAGAGGTTGGGGGTTCGATCCCCACCTCTGGTGAATGGAGAAAACTCTGCGGCCAGTTCCCTACCGCTTTGTGCGCTGACCGTGGAACGGAGGATTAGTCTCAACTCAGTCTCCTCATATATAGTTGAGTCTATGAGCTCTTAATTTTAATGCATATGTAGTACTGTGTACGTACTTTCTCGTCATTGTGTTTTTTATTTGAATTTTTGTGTTAACTGATTTCCAACAACACGAGCTCTAGCAAGTGTATGTATCATGCAGCCAAGCAGCAAGTTGTGCTAAGTGAATATTAGAACAATAACAATATACCCAATGTAAATTCATTTAATCCCACAAGCGGGTTCTGGAAAGGGTGGTGTGTTTACAGTCTTAAGCCTACCTTAAGAAGGTAGAAAAGTTATTTCCGATAGATCCCGGGCTCAAGTAAATCACATAGCAAAGTGGACAAATTATCTTCTTCAATGCATGCATCTTAAAGCAGTGTAGAAAATCCAAGTGAAGGAAACAAGGACAAGAACCTCAACATTGTTCTTAGGTGGCAAAAGATGACAAAAAGGCCACCAACTGCAACAGAAGCTGAGTCTTGGCAAATCTTGTGACTTTGAAGCTCATTCAAACAAGAATATTTTTTTCGCGTAATCGTGGTGTTAAGGCCAGCTTGTAAGCACTCGTCTAATTCTACAAGGTACATGCAATCTCACACAAGGACGTAACTCTATCCATTGAGTCTTTGACATATATATTAAAAGAACAAATTAAAGGGCTGATCATTTATGACAATTAATCATTAAGTAGAGAAGCAAATGCTGCAGCAGTGAAACAGAAAGGATAGCAGACAAAAAAGGTAAACAACAAAGTTACTACTTTGAAGTCCACAGTATTCAACAGAAAGTGAACAATGTTGACTTGAAAAAATCGCAGAAACTATCATTGGTTTCAAGTCCTTTTCAACATAGTTTAATGGAAGCGATGATAAGCTATCACACAACATATCCAGTTCCACACATAACCGATTGACGAAGGATAGAATGTACGGAAACCTTATCCTACCTTCATGGGGTAGAGAGATTATTTCCGAAAAAACCCCGAACTCAGCACAAATATTACACAAAACAGGAGAGTAGAAAAGCTGAGAAATATAAACAGCAAAAATAGTAAAAATAACTAAAAAGCTGCTCATGTTACTCAAGAATAATGAAAATTACAAAGTTTCATGTACATTCTTTACAATTTTGAGTCATATTTACCTCTTCTGATCAATAAAGAATCCGGTCACTATTTACTACAAGAAATATCCACCTATTCCAAAACCCTATTTTAGCTACAGTAAAGTATATACTTTCTAAACTTTATATAGTAATAAAACATATTAACAAAGGAGAAAACTTTATAAACTTTTTGCTCAACGGAACAATGCATCAAGATTGTCGTTATTGGAACCATCTTGAAAGAGCGCTACGAGGTCTTCTCCCATAACAGACTCATCATCGTTATTATTCTGAGTATTTTCTCCCCCGGCATTACCATTTCCCTCAGCATTATTGTTCGCATTGGCCTGTTCTCCCCCCAACACATTACCCTTGTCATTTGCCACAACATTGTCGTTGTTTTCATTAGTCTGTTCTCCCCACAACACATTACCCATATCAAAATCATCGTTTGCCCAAATATTGTCGTTGTTCTCGTTAGCCTGTTCTCCCCACAACACATTACCCATATCAAAATCATCGTTTGCCCAAATATTGTTGTTGTTCTCGTTAACCTGTTCTCCCCACAACACATTACCCATATCAAAATCATCGTTTGCCCAAACATTGTTGTTGTTCTCGTTAGCCTGTTCTCCTGGCCACAACACATTATCCATGTCAAAATCATCATTTGGCAAAACATTGTTGTAGTTCTCATTAGCCTGTTCTCCCGGCCACAACACATTACCCAGATCAAAAATATCATCATTTGCCAAAACATTGTCGTTGTTCTCAATAGTATTTTCAACCCCCACATTGTTGTTGTTCACTTCATCAACATTAGTTTGCACGAATTCATCTTCTGCCCGTAAAGATTCCTCCTTCCTTTCATTTCCAACCTCCTCTACTTCATCATCAGAAGAAGAAATTTCAATGTACTCAACATCGTCCTTCTTCTTGAAAAAAGGTGACAATAAATAGTTGCCTTGTGTACCCAAAGTAAAGAAATCAGAGCAAATATACTCACCTTTATCCGTCACCTCGGGTGGCGGAGATGGGCCTATAATCGGCAGTTCTTGCCATTCTCTTTTACATTTCTCATTCGGACACCGCAAAGAACAACCTTTGTAATCCTTCAAAAACTCATACATATGGTAACAGTAAGGACACCTAGTCCAAAATGTATTCCTGGTCGGGTTCGAAGAGGTTGCACCTGATTCATCATCTAAACGGGTCCTCTTTGTCGGGTTAGAAGAGCTTGCACCTGATCCATCATCTAAACGGATCTTCTCCATCTGGTTCAAAAAGTTCCCGCCTTTTTTCATGGCCACGATAGGAATCGTTTCACAAGTGCTCGCACCACCATCTCCCAAACTGCTCATCGGGGTCCTACTTGATAAGGTCCAACCCCCATCAGCCAAACGGATCACCCGGGTCGGGTTTGAAAAGTTCTCCAAACGGGTCTGGAACGGAGTAGGGTTAGAAGAGCTCCCAGCCCCATCATCCAAACGGGTCTGGATCGTAGTCGGGTTAGGAGACCTCCCACGACCATCATCCAAACGGGTCATTCCGCTCGAGTTCAAAATGCTCTGAAGCAATCCATCATTCAAATGGGTCGGGTTCAACATGCTCTCAAGCAACCCGTCATTTGAACGGGTCGGGTTCAACCTGCTCTCAAGCAACGCATCATTTGAACGGGTCGGGTTCAACATGCTCTGAAGCAACCCATCATTTGAACGGGTCGGGTTCAACATGCTCTCAAGCAACCCGTCATTTGAACGGGTCGGGTTCAACATGCTCTCAAGCAACCCGTCATTTGAACAGGTCGGATTCAACATGCTCTCAAGCAACCCGTCATTTGAACGGGTCGGGTTCAACATGCTCTCAAGCAACCCATCATTTGAACGGGTCGGGTTCAACATGCTCTGAAGCAACCCATCATTAGAATGGTCCATCTGCATCTGGTTCAAAAAGTTCCCTCCTATTTCCATAGTATTCAACCCATCTCCAAACCCGGACATCTCCGACAAGTCGAAAAAGCTCGCACTTTCCAACGTACCCTCACCACCCATCGGGTTCATACTCACAGACCTCCCATCATTTACTGCATTCCTCAACTCATCATCAAACCGAACCTTATCACTCGGATTCGCTAGAACTCCGTAAGCTCTCATTACAAGCATAAAAGCCTCATTAGCCAAACGAGAATAATCTCTCGTATTCGATCTCAACAACTCCATCAAACTCTTAAAATTGTTCAACATAACTGGTTGATCATCACTGTAGTTTGGAACGTTAAGGATAGCATAGTAATTCGGCTGTCCGTTAATGCTCTCAGGGAGCATTAATATATCAGTGATCGCGATTATTTCTAGTACCTCTGAGTGATTTGGATCGATTTCTCTGGCTCTAATGGCGTATTGACGACATTCTTGAAACTTTCGTAGAACAAGAAAGCTTTTAGATAAATTCAAATAATGTTGGAACTGCGGATTCATAATTATTGTTTGTTTGTTTTTTGTTGTAAAGAGTTTGTTTGTTGTTTTGTTGTAGTAAAGAATGAAATGAAAGTGATGAAAAGGTGGCATATATAAAGTGTTTGTTCTGAAAAGGTGGGAAAAAGGACACAATTGGAAATTTTTGAATTTTTTTATCATGGATGATTTTGCATATGGGCAAAATTGGAAATTTCTTAATTCTTTTTGTTTCATGGATGATTTTGGATATGGGCAAAATTTAAAAATAAATAGTTTTTTTTAATGAGTGATTTTGAATATGGATAAAGTTGGAAATTTGTTGATTTCTGTAAAGGGTTTATTTTGTATTTCTATTATTTTATTTTATTTGGTTCTATTAACCTAGCACGTTTCGAAAAATAATAATAATTAGAGGTGAAAAAGCGACAAAATTGGAAAAATATTGATTTTTTAGTTTTATGGATGATTTTAGATCGATATGGACAAAATTGGAATTTTTTTATCTTTATAAAGGGTTTATTTTGTATTTCCGTTGTTTCATTTTACTAGTTTATGTTAACCTAGCACACCTCATAAGATATTGATAATTAGAGGTGTATTTTATTAAACTAACATTATTAATTATGTTTTTACTCTAATTTTATTTCTACTACTACTTCATGTAATTATTTAGTACTAATAAAAATAACACTACTTCCTTTGTCGGATATAGAAGTACTTGCAGAGCTACATGAATTCAACAATGTTTTTGTAAAGGACAAAAAGAAAAGGTCTCGAGATAATAAGGATCGTTGGAAGAAAAGATCAAATAACTAATCTCAGTATAAGCTATTCTACATTTTGAAATAATTCTTTTTGAAATATATGTACAAGATTAAATTGGAAATTGAATAAATTTTTCAAGGGTCTATTTTGGAATACTCATATTAACATTTTGAGATGGTCAATTTTGGACATTAAGTAATTGGGAAATGAGAATGGATTATTTAGATAACGGCATATTTATTTGGTGTATAAATAAAATTAAATTGGAAATTCAATAAATCATTTATCAACTAATAAAAGATTAGTTTGACTATAAAAAGGAGATAAATTGGAATACTTATTTTTACATTTTGAGATGCTTCAAATTTGGACATTAAGTAATTGGGAATGAATTATTTAGATAAGGACATATTTATTTTGTGTATGAACAAAATTAAATTCGAAATTCGATAAATCATTTATGATTTATCAACTAATGAAGAATTAGTTTGATAACTGTAAAATGAAGATAAATTGGAGTACTTATTTTTACACTTTGGAATGTTCAAATTTGGACATTAAGTAATTGTAAATGGATTATTTAGTTAAGGAGAAATATTTTTTTTGTGTATATATAAAATTAAATTGGAAATTCAGTAAATCATTTTTCATTTATCACTTATCAATTAATAAAGGATTAGGTTGATTATTGTAAAAAAAAAAAAAAAAAAAAAAAAAAAGATAAAAAAGATAAATTGAAGTACTTATTTACATTTTGAGATGTTTCGAATTCGAACATTAAGTAGTAATTGGGAACGGATTATTCAAATAAGGACATATTTATTTTGTGGATATATAAAATTTAATTGGAAATTTGATAAATCATTTTTTATTTATCATTTATCAACTAATAAAGGATTAGTTTGATTACTGTAAAAGGGAAATAAATTGAAGTACTTATTTTACATTTTGAGATGTTTCAAATTTGACCATTAGTAATTGGAAATGGATTATTTTAAATAAGGACATATATTTATTTTGTGTATATATAAAATTAAATTGGAAATTCAATAAATAATTTTTTCCTTTATTATTTATCAACTAATAAAGGATTAGTTTGACTATTTTAAAAGGAGATTGAAAGAATTTTGACTCAAATTTTATTAAGTATCCTCATCATATTAACGTAAGAAAAATTACAATCTATAATATTTTTTGTCTTGTAGTCAAACATCTAAATTTTAAATTAAAAATACTAAATTAATCTACTCTAATTTAGCTTGAACTCTAATCAAATTGATTTTCATAAAGTAAAATATGACAAGAAAAATTAAACGGGATGAGTTTTTTTAACATTTTGAGATGTTTCAAATATGAAAATACTTTTTTCCTTTTGAAATTTAAAAGTTTAGTATTATTGTCATTGGATTCGTTCCTTTTTATTGGTTCAGTGTGTATTTTGTAATTTCTTTAAGAAAGTATTAATTATGTATTTATTTTATTAAATTTTGCAAAACTGTTGTATTTTGAATATCTTAATTTGAGTATTAATATTTCAAAAAGTTTGAAAATAATGCTTAAAGATAAGATGTTTTTTGAAAATTTAAAACTATTATGAAGAAGTAGTTCTTAAAAATAAATGTACAGTTCGAAATAATTGTACTATTTTTGTCATGAATTTCTAAACCGAGGTTTATTTTAAGATAAATTAACTTTTTTCCTATAGCGACACTTACTTTGAGACGGAGAGGATACACAATAAAGAAGAGAACATTATTTGCTAAATTCTGCTATATGGAAGTTTCACATAATTTACCTATTATTACAAATTAAAAGTCACTATATATAGTGTAAGAATTTTTTTTTATGTTGTCAGTATCATCACTTGAAAAATATTATTTTTAGTTCAGCTAGATTCTAAAACTAGTAGTAATTTCTAGTAATTAGCCAATTAGGTTTCACATTTTATATTCCTTGAAGTCCTAATTATTTAACGATAGCTCTATTATTAAGACTTTCTTTTTGATGAGTTTACGAGTTATTACTCATAAATGAAAGTATTTAATATGCTCATTTTTTCTCATATTTTTGGTTCTTGATTAGACTGCTATAATTTTTGTTGTATAATACTCGTTATTTCGCATTGTTTTGTTGTTGTTATTGCTCTCATATTGTATTCCGGTTTGTAAATTATTTGGTACGCTTTATTTAAACTAAGGATCTATTGGAAATAGTTTTTCTATCTCTACGAAGTATGGATAAGATCTATGCATACTATATCTTCACTATACTTCACTTGTGGAATTACACAAAGGTATTTTTAAAAAAATGGGTGACAATTGAATAACATGCTATTATTGACTCATAAATATTGAAAAATATAGTAACATCCACTACACACATGAAATCAAAGAAACAATAGCATGCACGATATGGTGAAGTTGAACTAGTGATCTTTTTATCAACGTGTTAATTTATCAATTTGAATTATAGCTCATCGACTGTTTAAATAATGCTTTGTAATTATGATAATCCAAGATACGGAGTAGATGTGTTAGGTTTTTAAAAGGTGTGAATGAAAAATGGATAGATATTTTTTTGAAAAAAACATCAAGAAAAAAGTTGTAATTTGAATAGGCACATATGTTCACTTTGAATTGTTATGACCTTTCCGATACATTATGACTTTTTCGAAAAGTTACACTTTCTCGAAGGATTGCAACTTCGCGAAGAGTTGTATCTTTTCGAAAAGGTGTGCCTTTTTGAACCAGAAGTTGAACTAATGAAACCACATGCACGATACAGTGAAGTTGAACTAATGATCTGTTTATTCAACGTGTTAATATAACAATTTGAACTACATCTCATCGACCAATTAAATAATGCTTTGTAATTATGACAATCCAAGATAGAAATGTTGGGTGTATTTTTCCAAAAAGACACAAAGAGAAATAATGAAATTTGAATAGGCACTTGTTCACTGAAGAATTGCATCTTTACGAAGAGTTGCATCTTTTCGAAGAGGTGCACCTTTCCGAATCATTGTTACTTTTCTGAAACAACAAATTGATGGCTATACATATATATACACTTTTTGAATGATTGTGACTTTTCCGAAAAGGTACACCTTTATGAAGAGTTGCATCGTTTCAAAGAGGTGCACTTTTTTGAACAATCGCATCTCTTCTGAAGCAACACCGTTGCTGGCTACATATACCTATTGAATCCTCAAATTTTCCATACAAATGTTCCAATCGTGTTGTGTGATTTACTACCGTTGATTGAGTTCGTTGTTCATGGCCCTATTCTTCTAGCAATGTCCTAGTCTTCGTTTCTCTAAGAAAAGAAAGGAAAATGTTCTGTTTATAGGCCAAACTAGATATTTTAACGTCCACGTAATTGTTAAAAAAAAATGGAAATTTATGTTTGCCAAAGTTTAGTATGAACAAATTGAGCAGTTGCATTCATATCATCACATTTTGAGTCGAGGGTCTATCGGAAACCTCATTACTAAAAGTGTAAAGGTAATCGTACATTTTACCCTCCCCGGAAGTTCAACTTCTGGGATAACACTGGTTCCGTTGTTGTTGTTGTTATTCATATAATCACCTTCTGTATTCCCAAATTGAGTATGAACAAATCTACATTATGTATCCAATCCAAGTTGATAAAAAGGGCAAAGGAACAAAAGGAACACAACATTTTACAAGAGCCTCTAAAAGTTAGAAGGTATGTTCGACAGATTTAAACTGCCACATACATTATATTCAAGCGAAAATCGCAAGAAAATAGATTTGAACTAATAACTAAAAATCTACAGCTCAATGTTCTCGCTTTCCCCGGTCAACCATTTTGGCCGCTGAACAGAAAAAATTAATCGTTTACTGTCAAAAATGTTTTGGTTGAAGTGTGGAAGACTACAGTGAAAGCGAGCTTTTGGCGTAGCATGCTTTATTCTGATCCACAACTTCCTCGGAATGTATAAATCACCTTAAAGGCTAAAGCAACTAGCATACCTCGCGATGGAGAAATACTTGGATCGGGTTAGCTGACTATGTCTGTATGACTCTGCAACTTCTCTCGGTATACCAAGACCAGACAGATATAGAACATAGTCGCAGACACAATAGATACACCAAGGCAGACACAAACGGTTGTAGCACAAACGTATAAGAACCTGAACAAAGAATGACACACTCTTAATAAAGCAAAACATATACACATGTATCCTGATTCAACTTTTTGGTGACACTTACTTGGGAGAAAATACGCTCCAAACGAATAAATGATTTCTCATTAGCAGCAACACAATTGTGTAAGCTATCAAAAGAATGGAATTCAAACCCAACGGAACCAGACAAGGAAAACCAAGTGTCCTCTTGAGCAACGAGTCAATGTTGCCGTCCTGGGAAATTATGAAACCACTTGTGTCCTTCACAGAATTGTACATCACCATGCTAAGGAGGTATAACATTGGTGAAGCATATGTAATGATGAACATTAAGACGCCAGAAAGTACAGTTGAGTGGTTCAAGACACCCTGGCAATCAAATCAACGGGGAACATCAGATTCTATATGGATATTTCCAGTATGAAGCATACAGAAACTTTAGCATGAAACACACTACTAGAGATTTTTGTGCAAGAGACTTACAATAAAAGCCCCAGCAACATCGATTGTAGCTAGGGTGTTGGTGTTGCCGAGACCAAAATGGCCTGCCATTCCCATATAATAAAGTGCAGCTACCTGACACGGGAAAAGGAGAAAAATAAGACTTGTGAAACTATGGAGTTGATGTTACCATCATCTGAGGAAAGGATATTTTTCCTGCATTAGTACAAAAACAAACTGAGAATGAACGAGCACCCAAGGGTGTGGCCTAGTGGACTCGTGGGAGGTGGCAGGTATCTAGTGGATTTAGTCGAGGTGCACAAAAGCTGGTCCGGAAATCATGGATTTCAAAAAACAAATTGAGGATGAATGAAGATATTAGTTGAATTTCGTAGTATGGAGACTACAAGCATCATCGTGGTCATTTTCATCAAATGAAATTTGCCGCCTTCTTTTCTCTCCTTTTTTTTCTTTTTGGGAAATATTTTATTTGGTAATATTGAGTGTTGCTTTGCTTTCTTTTCTTTTAGGCATATGGTCATTTTCATCAAATGAAGATGCTTATTTTAAGAACAAGTTAGGTCATCTAGGACATTACAACTTGCTCGTGTATTTCAAAGACATAGACACGGTAAATTTTTAAAAAAAGAAACATAGAATCAAAAGAACTTGGATGAATACTTCAAAGATCCGACTGACCTCAACGAACTGCCTGAGATGCTGGTTGGAACCAGAAAAATACCAAACGCTAGCTAGTACTTGCAGGAAGAGAAATAGTACAGGCATTGAGTTCACGGGCTGCTGCAACAATAGCTGTAAAAGCGACCAATAATATACGTAACTCAAGCCAATCACATATGCAGAATCCTTAAAACATAAACCCCAAGCCTTTCTTTGGACATCATCCACAGAACGCGTACGATTTGGGAAAGGTATATACCGTGGCACAGCAACAAGAATAGCCGTTGAACAGAAACCTAGAACTGCATAAATTATTTGCGCCATTAAAGTAGCATCATAACTACCTGTACTGAACGCAACATCTTGATATTTAGTGATATAATGTAAAACCAACCACCCTGGGAACAAGTGCATCAAGGAAATCACGGTCATAAAGTTCCTTTTTGACCGTCGGGACCACATAAGAGAAACTAAGCTAATGTTGATTAGGATGATCACTGAAACCAACTGGAACAACTTTATGTAAGTGCTTCCCATTTGCTCTAACCATTTTGAAATGTCGGGAAGATTAGTCCAATTAACACCACCTTGATGCCATCCTCTCAAAATTCTCCCAGAAATGAGAATCACAAGAATTGAGCAAATCTGGATATAGTTATTCGTCTTTGAACCCACAGTAGCACTTGTATTTTTCTCTGTCCTCGTTACAATATGCTGCATTAGTTTTCGGAAAGATAGCAAATAAAGCGAGGATGTCATGAAATGCCATATGTACTGCTCTTCCTCCACCAGAGAACTGGATCCCATGCTTATGACGACAACAACGATTACCACAAGAATAAAAATATCATCCAAATGCCACCTGCTCAGGTCATTATTGACACTTGAAAACTGCTTATTCTGCTCAGAGAAAACTTGCTTTCCTAGAAGAAACAGAAGGCTCAGCAGTATCAAGCATGAAACGAGCATAGCTGCTACTCCAACTATAAGTCGACCAATAGGTTTCTGAAAAATGTTGAATAAAAATTATAGGAATATTGCAAATGGAACGTTCTTCTCTATTTCTTTCTAGAAATGCAAAATAAACTTTTATAAGATTGAACTCACGTCAGTTGCTCTATGAGATAGCCACTCACTTGCAGTTCTTAAGAAATTATGATATGCCATAAGAGTACTATGACAATTGTCCTCACAATCAGATCTACACAAAATATGAGGAGAAAGCAACACAAGAATTAGCATTTCTCCAAATAAAAGTTCTGAGGAAAAATTTGTCAAATTGGTGATTACAAACCGTCAACCACCTTTTCTCAGATCTGTGAAGCTCTGCAGCCCTCATATACAAACAACAAAAGTTCTCTTCCAGACTACTGTAACCTCTTGTCCTTTCGGATTTATCATCCCAGAAGTCGTCGCATAAGAAGTCTTCACATACTAAACCAGGTAATTGCGCTTGAAGTAGCCTAAGCAATTGCCAGGAATTCAACTCCAATAACCTGAGTTGTTGGTCAACTGAAATACTTGAAGAAATGAAAGAGGAACATGACCAACTTTATAACGGCATATATAGTTCAAAAAAGACAGAATACATGATTTTGACAAGATGGTCACAAAAAATTACAGGACCGAAAATAATATATCTAGATTACTCTATATGCTGCTATTTATGTATTCCAATTCATAGAAAGTGCGCTGCCACAACATAACCGAATCAGGATATTCATTTGAGCGTAATTTTAACTTGTCAGACTTGAGCTCCAAGACTAGTGAGAATTCCAACCATTCCCATTTGCTTGAGCCTAGCCAAGGTGCTCCAACGATAAGTTGTTAGGAGTCAAAGTATAACCTCAATATTTAGACGTCATAATATTGGAAATGCATATTTCAGTTTGATCCGTCGTGAAGCCCATTTCATCTGAAGAACTTCACTCCCAAATGAACTGGCATTCACTCTCATGAGCCATCAAGGACAAATCTCAATCTCAGATTAAGACCCCAAAAATTGTCCATTCTAGTTCCAGCGTTAAATAAAAGGGATGGCAAACTCTAAAAGTGAGTTTTTTTTGTGTGGGAAACCGCATAGAGCAGTCCTCAGTTCCCTTTTCTAGTCAAAAATCAAGATAACAACAACTGAAATTCCCGGAACCAAAAGGCATATGTATAAACTGGAATTCTCTGAAAATCTTCAAAAACTGTGAAGAACATAGGAGAAGCACCCCATGTAAAACTGAATTACATCATTATCAACCAAACTAGATTAAGTTGCCTTTAACTCCCATGATTAAACATGATCCCATCTCAACATCACAGTTCAATCAACTACAGCCAAGAAAATGCAGTCGAAGTATATTAAATAAGCATAGAACGAGTATGGTAAAGTGGAAACCATTCAGAAATCTTGACTAGTAATTGGATGAATTACAGGTGACTTGAACAATTGTGCTCTGTGCAAGAAACTCTCATTTTTTGTTCTCATATACAGAAAAAACAAATGCAGAATTTAATTCCTACTTCATGCCTCACTTGTGGGCGCAGGTTCCACAGATTCTCCTATCCGTGCCGTCAAAGGTGGGCTTAGGCCCTGAACCGAGGCACAAAATGTTTTGAGCGCTTCACCTCACTTAATGTGTGGTTCAGGGTCGTCATCAAGGTCTAAGGCCTACTTTCCCTTTGCCAATGAGCCTCTTCTGAAGAGGCAACGCTAAACAATTGATATTTCAATTTATCGTAATTTTTTTCAGTATCTTTGTTCATACATTTGTCATTCATGCCTATAATTATTAGTCTTGGACCCTGGGTATAGAGAAAACTTTGTTGGGAGCGCTTCCACCTTAATGGGCCCTGCAACGCGCGATCCGGATTAGTCAGGGCTCCAATGCGGGCACCGGACACCAGATGGGAAATCAAAAAAAAATAATTATTAGTCTTGGACTAAACATGTAAATTTGTACTTCTCCTTCCTTTGCTTCTTTTTTCACTAAAGCCCACGCTTTATTTGCACTTTCCGCATAAAGCCCAATGGACCTTAAAGCCTTTTTTGCGCTTTTTACTTTTGATAACAGTTTCCTACTTAGATAGTCATCATCACTATGTACACATATTCTGACACTTGTCTTTCACAATTATCACCACAATATCAACATTCTAATTTCTATATGGCTCAGAATTAACAACATAAGCTACCAAATCAGACCTGTTAATGATTTGAAAGTTTCTCTCATCAACATGCCAACATTGTTCTTTGGTATCGGAACACCAAAAAGAAGAGCTAATGTTGAAGCAAGGTCAACCTGAAACACCAGATTTATTAATAATTAATTAATAAATGAAAATGCTGATGATTGAACCAATCTTATCAGTGTCAAATAAGGAAACACGGCAACTACTATCAAAGATACTTTTTAAAAATAAAATAAAAACCTCCTACAACATTCAATTAAGGCTATGGCAAAAAGTCACTACTTATGAACTTACTTTTAATAACACTCATATTTCAAGTTTTATTTCGAAAGAACTTCAGACCAAACTTATTCTAGAAACTCTTTTATTCCGATTTTTACTTTGAAAAGCCAATATTGCATGGTTTTGCATTAACTCCCATGCAGAACATGGGTGAAACACTAGCTATATTTAGAGACTTTCAGCCAATTTGGCTGTTTCTTTTTAAAGCACACTAATCAGAATGGAGGTACTGCTGCAACTTTAACACCTAGCACCTATGTTGCTCGAACTCTTCAAAAATGTCGACTGGTGTTTTTGGAGAATCAAAAACTGGTTCGGCTACATTTTTGGAGAGTCTGAGCAACATCGCTTAGCACAAATACTGTTTCTTGCAGAGAGCTGAGACACACAAATGATAAGAAATACCGAGTCCAATTTCCACCAATGAAATAATCTGTTAAAAGCTGATCAACAATAAAATTCATAGTCACATACCTGGTTGGCTGTATTAGGGGTGCCTGTTCCAAAATCTGCAGGACCAATAAAAAGTGCCAAAGAGTCGGTTTCCTCAAATGTTGATCCTCCATGATTTCCATTTTCGGTCATTCCATGGTCACTTACTACCAGCTGCGGAGGGTGCACCATAACAAGACAAGGGATTATTACAGTCGGAATATTGAAATATGATGTTTGTTGAGTAATCAAATGATATCTTCACAAACTAGAGAAGTATGATGCCACAAACACTTGCTCCACCATTCAATAGGAATATCAGGTAATGTGTCATATGACGCATATTATATGTTAAAAAGAAACTAAGAAATAATACTTCAAATTTGATGAAGAAGTAGGTCAATATTGTTAAACCCTAAAGCTAGGGGCTTCGCTCGCTTAGGCAATGGTTAAGAGCAAGCATCAACATGCTAAGGAATGAGCTCAATGCGTATGGGCTCTACTTTGGAGAGAGCGGCACTGAACAATAAATAACCAGCAAAGAGATATATTAACTGCTGAGAAACAATGAATCTGCTACTTATAAAGAAAAGGAATTAAAAAATTTAATAGAAGAAAACTAGCCAGACAACCTAAAGTAGAAACTTAACTACTTTATAGCTTGTAAATCAAAATTTTACATCTATTTGAGCTTAATTTATAGCTTTATGTTAACATCTATATTCACTTAATTGTAGTTTTTTCAATTACTTTGTTCACATAACCTTTCATGCCTATATTTTGTGTAAATTACGTTTATACATTTTTTTATCATTGCACTTTTTTTTTACTAAATCTCACACTTCAATGACGCATAAAGTCCCCACAAACTTCGCACATTTTTGCATTTGAAAATATCGATATAGGATTTACATTTCTGCTTCAATGATGTAGGATTTACATTTCTGTTTCAACGATCCAAGATACAGTTATATGTTGTGACATTAGATAAACCGAAGGAATAATAAATGCATAGCACGTGACTCCTCTCCTATAACTGTATCATGAAGAAAACCTGATCCACTTTACACAGATCGCTATGCTGAAGCATCTTGTTCGGTTAGCTATTGAAAAGGGGAGAAGGAAAAGAAAAAAGGCAAGTGCTCAAATACGTAGCAGCAACAATAGTTAATCAGTTGTTACTACATCTATAACAGGGAAATCCTCCTAGTCCGGAATATCACAGTAACTGCTAGCTTATAGACTAAGATACACAACTCTTGGAGAAAAGGTAGAAGCACAAACCAAGAGGGTCCGTCCTTGATCATTATTATTGGTAGATAAAGAATTTAGATCGATCGTCTTGATCACTTCATCCATCTCCCCAAGTTTGGGGGCCATCAGAACACTGTAATAAACACCCCAAGAAAGTGTTATGAATGTATTATCATCATTTTAATTAGGAAACTTAATACAAAGTAACATGGCAACACCTATTGCGCCCACCAAGATGTCCAACATGATCCAAGCCAAGATAATGAAGAATCTGAAACAGAGCAAGATTGTGTTAAATCAAGTAGTGGAAAACAAAACAGTAACTCCACAGAAAGAACCAGACCATCAGTAACATGTTCATGGACCTCACAAGATGCCCTGTTTAGAATATAACTGACCAAGCGTAAGCCATATTCAGAAGGAAAATGACTTGAACGTTTTGATAGAGAGAGGGACCACTTTCAGCTATTTTGAAACGAAAATGCCGAACACTATATGCAAGATAAAACTTTCTGTAAAATTAATTATAAAAGATCTTGTACTAGAACATCTAGATGTATCTGCTAGTTCAATAATGATTTCCATATATGTAGGAAATAATTATTCTAGAAAAGGGAAGCTGTTCAACAGGTTTACTAGTGTTAGTTGGAATTTGAAACATCAACTGGGAATGCTATGAAAACTGGCAATTAGAATGCAAACATAGTTGTTCAATTGAAGGATGACATAAATGTACGACCTTAGAAAATAAGACTAAGGAATCATGTTGTGAATTTGAGCTCGCAAAGCAGCAGATTCTGGAAACATCCTATGTGAAGACCAGTTCAATATATACTCAAAAAGGAAATTTTTCTACTTCAGCATCTGATTAGTGATAAGAATAGAGACTATCAGTATCGGCAAAAGCACTATGTCCTCACTATGAAGCAAAGCAAGAGTAATGTTTTAGAAGCTGAGGCAAAGCTAAGCGACAAGACTTAGCACTTCGGTCAAAAGCAAAACATGTAATGAAGAGCACTTCACATGCATAGCAAGTTGCCACTTCATGATGCCTTTAAGACTGACAAAGTGAAGCAAGTTCAACGGGGTGTGCTCCATTCACTCACACATGTTAAGGCAAGCCCTTGGGAAGAGAAGAACTTTTCCTCTACTTGAGGCAATCTGGATCTCTCCTTCCAATGCTAACCAAAACTTAGATTGCCTCGGTTCATTG
Source organism: Capsicum pubescens (assembly GCA_030864215.1). Taxonomy (NCBI): domain Eukaryota; kingdom Viridiplantae; phylum Streptophyta; class Magnoliopsida; order Solanales; family Solanaceae; genus Capsicum; species Capsicum pubescens. The sequence goes on from CM061549.1 coordinate 296,836,501, forward strand.
AAGGAAAAACTTTTCATATAAGCTAAAGTTAATTTGCTAGGGATTGGCATTTTCTGCATCACATGTCTAAGTAAATTAACCTTGATGAGTTTACACACACCAATAATGATGAAATGCTGATGAAACCTAGACAAAATTACACAATTACAATGATATGGAGATTTCTCAGTCTGAGTTGGGATTAAGTACAGTAATTACTGCTACTCCTACGTTGTACGACAGAAAGCCAGCAGTTGCTACCACTGGGTATGCACCTTTTATTCTATCATTTTGAGCAACAACCGTTCTCTATGTTTCCTCTCAAATGATTTTACATGCTAATGTTTTTCCTGACTGCAGTCAGATTATATGGCATATTCATTATAAGGACTAAGCGCATATATACTAGATATTTGCTAACTATTTTTTCTTGAAATCTGTGATGAAGTGTTGCTTGTTAGTGGCTTCCTGCTAAAAATACCCTAGGAGCCTTGCAGCATCGTATTTCCCAAAATTGAGGACCTCTTATTCAACCAAAGCAACACTCAAAAGTCAGGATTGGGCTACATAGGCCAAACCCTGATATTTAAATATCCACAAAATGCAACTTTTAAACTAGTTCTTAGGAAAATGTCTTAACAAATAAAGGGACAGATAGATTACCAGAAGATTCCAGTCAGTGCGACTAAGTTCATCAACTAAATGTCGAGAGACATTCTGATCTACTAGGACAGTGTCTTTGACCTGCAGGATAGATTCCATAAGCAGCTAAACATTTCAACACCAAGTACAGGCAAAGCATTTAAATCTTACATCTTAAGCAGCATCCTGACTAACTTTAGACCTAGATGTAGATAACACGCTCCCCCCCCCCCCCAAAAAAAAAAAAGATAGTCTTATTTCCAGAACCAAACTGAACTAACTAAGTCCATTTATTAGCATTAATTCTTTCTTGGCTAAACGAAGGATAAAAAAGTAAGAGAAGCAAAACGTATTATTTCCCTAAGGTACCACCTCGGAGATATATTCCCCCCACATTCACCTCATCTGCTCCACAATTATAAGATCCTCTTTTGGAAAAACTGGTCTTCTTCCACTTCCTCTCTGGTCTAACTGAATCTATCTCTTTTCCAATTTTATCATCAGATCTTCTGGCTCACATTCACTGCACTTCTTTCTATATTCCAACATATTTTCCTAAGACATAAAAGAGAATGGTCACAAAAGTTTGACTAAGCTTAACTTCTTCCGCTAATAGGCTATCTCCGCTTCTACGTCATTAGTTTAAATTGTGGTGTGCATGGAGAACATGACATTAATGCAGTAGATGAAATATTGACAATGAAACATAAATGGAAAAGTCAAGCTAAAATTAGCTTCATGATCTGCAAAAGATTGAAGCATAATTTTACATGAATAAGGGAAAAAAGGAGATAGGAGCATACATTTGTTTAAGCACAATTTGTACGCAAGTGATCTTCATTTACCGAAAACGGTGTTTTGAAGATAGATGGAGCTAGGTCCTAACTGAAATTTTCACACTAAGGGCTATTTTTTAATCAAGACACACCAAAAAACTGTCTGAAAACATAGCTACACCAGTAGAGAGGAAAAATAGCTAGGCTGCAACTAGAGAAGAAGGAGCGACAAGAAAGTTATTGAACAAGAATGCTTCAACTTTCTGATATTAAAGAGACTTACAAAGAAACTGCTAACGCCGTCATGCCTCGAAAACATTCCAGGAAACAACTTAAGCCAGGTGTCATCGCCATGCATCACGATTTTCCAACCAACTTTTAGGAATTGAACTGTGATAGGAAGAGAAACCATTGGTCGTGATAAGGTATCTAATCTGGAAACCACTTAATCAATTGACAAGCTATTTCTTAAAAGGGACTTTCTACTTTATCATATAGAATTTAAAGAAGATTTACCAACTAACCAATTATGTTGTCATCCAGCAGCGCTTGCGTGTTGAAATTGAAAGCAACATCCAAAAATCCCCCAACCGCACCAGAAACCATGGCCTGCAAGCGCATGGCTACTGAGAAACTTATTGAAACAGGACAATTCACATTTGTCCGAAACCCATACAGTTACCTTCAAACGAGGCATTGTGACAGTAGGAGGTGCGGCCTTTGCATGATACCCGATTGCCCTCCCCTTGCTCAATAAGGATTGAGTATATGGCATAGCTTCCTTGAAAGACTTCAGAGGAGGTTCACCATCTTTCCCTAGCACAAATTCGGCTGGAAGACCATCAATAACCTAAACAAACAAATTTTAGCAGCAAAAAAGAAATCATCTTTCCATCTAGATGTAGCCTCGAAAGATTGACAAATAAAACATTTTCAAGCAAGATTAAACTAACAAAACCACTCACCATAAGTATCAACCGATCAAATAAAGGAGGCATCAAAGACAACTCCTGCAGTTTTACCAAATTAAAGAGCACTTCAGCATATCCATTGCAAAAGCAACCAAAAAACGGCACTTAAATGTACAGCGGAAAAACAACATGACATGCCGTCCTGTCTGAACAGATATTCCTATAAAAATCTCAACAAGTTCCAAACTTTCAAGAACCTTAACATATTTTGTAACATGCCAAACTGTATTTATAATTATGCATAGTGATATCAGTTATATATAGTAATTTAACACAATATCTAAGCTGACACAACATCAAAAATTCTTGTCGCTACAAATATGTTCTTAGCCGAAAAAGAACAACCCCCAACCCCAAACACACACCGGAGAAACAACACAACATTCTATTGGAACATACATTCCTATTAAAATCTCAACAAGTTTCAAACTTTATAGAACCTTACCAAATTCTGTAACATGCTAATTGTAATACGCAATGATATCTCTTATATATAGTACTTCGTATAAATGAGATAACACAATATCCAAGCTGACACAACGTGAATAAATTCCTTTTATTACAAACATGTTCTTCTTAGCTCAAAAAGAACAGCCCCCAACTCTCCCACCCCAAAAAAACACCCACACACACACCGGAAAAACATGACATTCCTATAAAAATCTCAAAAAGTTCCAAACTTTCAAGAACCTTAACAAATTCTGCAACATGACAAACTGTATTTTTAGTTATACACAATGATACACAAGACACCATTTTTACACTACAAATATGATCTTCTTGCCCAAAAAGCACACACCTCACACACACACACACACACACACCAACAAAAAAAAAAAGACACCATTTTACACTACAAATGTGATCTTCTTGCCCAAAAACACACCCCACCCCCACCCCCAAAAAAAGACACCATTTTTACACTACAAATGTGATCTTCTTGCCCAAAAAACACCCCCCACCCCCTCACCCCCCCAAAAAAACACCAACCTGGTACAAATATTTGAGCTGACTATCTGATAAATCGGTAGTATTCTGAAACTCAGCTGAATCTGCTCCAGGTGGATAAAAGCTCTCAACCTCACTGAACAAAACAAAAAATCCAAATTAACAGAATTCAAGAATTAGAATGACAAACAACAAATCAAAATAACAGAAATCCCAATACTTAATTATACAATTCTCAATAATACAAATAAAAATTCCAAGATTTTACAATACTAAGATACAAAAAGAGAGTGGATTTTTAATAAATGAAACAGAATAATTAAATTAAAAAAATGATTTTTTTGACTACCTGAATCCCGAGAGTGCTGGTTTAACAGGGAAAAAACCAAGAACAAAAAGTGCAAGGCCAAATATTTGAATTAAAACTGCTAATACTGCAATTAATGTTAACTTTTTACATGTTAGTGAACATGAACCCATTTTTTTTTGTTCAATTGTGTTTGTTTATTTTCAAGATCCTGAACTGTCTCAAATATTGAGTTACTGTTACACTATTGAGCTTTCTTTCTTTTTTTTCTCTCTTTTATTACTAATTCCCTATAATGGGGGTGCTAAAAATAGTTTTAAAATTGTTTACATTTTTTTTAATATAATTTTCATTACACTCAATTAAACTAATTTTTGAAAGCCAATTGGATTAATTTTTAAAATTAAATAAAATTTAATATTGATCAAGAAAAATAATTACATTAGTCAAAATTTAGGAAAAGATAGAGAGCTCTCTAAGCTCTTCTAATTAACTTGAAAGCTCAGTCGTCAACTCAATACTTTAAATTAAAATTTAAATATTTAAAAAGTACTATAAATTGTACTCATATTTATCATGTTAATTGATTAAGATGTACAATTTAAGACTTATCAAAGTTATATAGTTTTAAATATGTCAGAATATTTTTGAAATTATAAAAATGTTTATAGAAAAGTTAAAATTAAATAATTTATGAACAAATTAAACAAGGTACAGTGTCAAACTAAATCATAGTATTGCTCTTGTGATTTTTGTCCTTCAATTTCTGGTAGTGTCTGGTATTTCTTGTACTGCAATTATCTTATTGTTTTGCTGGAGTTTTTATTTTGATGCTATGAGTTGTTTTTTATATTATTTATTGCTTGTTTTAGCTTCCTTACTTCTTTTTGGATTGCTTTGGACTATTTCTCCGTATGTAGTGGATCTATTGAAGACACTCTACGTCTAGGATGGAGCTGCGAACTTTCACTTTTTAAGGCTACACTAAGTATGATCGTCTATTAAGATTTTAAATCGTGATTATAACCTATTTTTAATTACTTATTGTTTCCACTGTTCATATTTTGACTGATGTTAACTTCATAATATATAACATTAATCGATATTTATGATTTATTCAAAGTAGAAATTGCTCAAATTGGTAAAAAGGAACACTTCTATGACGCTAAAAGTTTTTTTTTAAAATTATTTTGATAACTATGGTGTCCAAATTAGTTTTCAAGCATCTTAGTTAAATCTAACAAATCCATGTAAACTCCCACCGGTAATTTTTACGTCAAGGCTAGAACATATGAAAAGAATCACCTAGTTTTTTTTTTTTGTCTCTATTGAAATTTGAACCAAAGACGTTAGATTCCCATCGCAACTTCATGTTTAGTTGTAAGGCTAACATTATAGTTCTTGCATACCCTATGGAAAAGCACAATGACAAATATTTGAAATTTGAATCGAAAATCTCATAATTCTTCCATACGACTCAATTGCATTTAACCACGAAGTCACGCCGTTAAAATGCACACCAAACTTTATATATAACATTGCGCTACTTAACAAACTCCATTTAAAACAACCTATGGGTGTCAAGTGGGCCGGCCCGACCCGACCCTCGTAACTAACCCGGCCCGATAAGTCCTAGGGCTTTAGGGTTTCGGGTCCCAGGTCGGTTATTTTTTTAAAATGCGTCCGGCTAACCCGGTCCGGACCAAGCCCGGTCCAGGCTCGCCGGTTAACTGGCCCGGCCCGGATAACTTTTTTTTAAAACAAAAAAAAAAATGAGATTTTGGGCCAAACTAGCCGTTGGCCCTACGGCTATATAGCCGTTTTTGGGTCCAAACGGCTAGTTTGGGCCCATTTATTAAAAAAAAAAAAAAACTTTAAAAAATATTTTTTAATCCCAAAAAAAATTCTATAAATACCCTACAACTTCAAATCATTTTTCACACAATTTTTCACTCACTCAAATCTCATTCTCTCTCAAATCTCAATTCTCAAATATTCAATATATTTAATTTCTTAAAGTGTTCACTTTAATTTTTTAATTTTTCGTTTACAAAGTACGAGAGGAAGTTTCTAAAGTCGCAATCTTCGGATACTTCCAAAATTTGGTATTGTCGTTCCATCTCTTACGTTTAATTTTTATTTATTGTATTAATTGTTTAATATTTAATTTTATTATATTTGTGTATTTTGAATATTTTTAGTTTAATTTAATTTATATTATGGATAAATTAAGAAACCTCGCTACTAAAGGTGTTAAAAATTTTTATCCCGGAAGCGGTAGTGGTAGTAAAAAGCGAATTACTAGCGGTAGAGGTAGTTCAAGTAGTAGATATACTCGTGTGCCTTCGCCTCCGGTACCGCTTGGTACACCTTTTGAGGAAGAAATAGGTGTAGGTACTCACGATATGGATTATGTAGAAGCTCAGAAAAATTACAGTATAGAAGAAGAAAATGAAGTAGATGCAGTTAATTTAGACGAAGATAATGAAAATATTGTTGAGACACCTGCAGTAGGAGATGCTAACGTTAGATCTGAATCGGTTAATCTCCTTCCCGTCCTCCCAGTGCCCCAAGACCTCGTAAAAGAACTTGTATTGCATGGCAATTTTTTGAACGTATATCAGATATTGAGGTGCAATGTAATATTTGTCAACAAATATATAAGCATATAAGTGGAGGCAAGCAAGGAGGTACGGGTACGTTAATGAGATATGTAGTTGAAGATCACAAAAGAAAGTTAAATATTGCAAAAGGTGGTGGGGATGTTGGTGGGCCAACGCAAACTAGAATGAACCCAGTAACCGGTCACGTAGCTGTAGACACGTGATTTTTTATCCTCCCTAAATTTTAACTTGTTTATCGATATTAAATATTTATATTTATATTTAATCATATATTATTTTGAATATTATTTTTATTTTTAATATTTCTTTTTTTAAAAATAAATAATAAATAATTAAATGAAGTTAATTTTGAGATATTTTTTATTTATTTTTTATATTTTTTTCCTTCCTTTTCTTCTAATTTGTAAAATAATACAAAATTTAAAAAATAATAATTTTTCTTTTATAAATTTTTAATAAATAAATTAATAGTTTTAATATTATTTTATTTATATTTGACTATTTATAAATTGTTATTATGTTTTGTTAAATATAAAATTAATTAATTATTATATTTGTTATTATTATTATTTTATTTATTTATTTTTATTTTATTTTATTTATTTATTATTAGTATTACTATTATTTTCTATATTTTTTATATATAAATAAAAGGGAGGAGCATTAGTTTTTAAATTTTAAAATTCCCTTCCCCCTATCAGATAATAACTATTCCCCCCAAAAAAGATAACTACTCCCTCCCAAATACCTGTATTTAAAGGATTCTACAGACATTAACACTGTATCAGAACATCATCAAACCACCAGATTCTACACCATATCAAATCAGATAAAAAAAAAATACAGAGATAAAATCAAAGAGAAAAAGAAAGCAAAAATCAAAAACGACAAAAAAAAAAATGAAAGATCAGTCAAAAAGAGAAAAGAAGAAAGTTGGAGTTGAATTTCTTGTCGAAGTTTCCGGTGACAGACATTCGAATTTGCACATTAATCCATTAACAGGTTCTACTTCAAATTTGTATTATTTATTGTATGAAATATTATAGTTAATCAAATCATGTTCAAACTTATGTCAATGATCTCAATATATTATTTAATATGCATGTTTAATTACGTGAACCTTTTTTCATCATATGTTTTACTGTTAATTTATTAGAATATTGTGTGTTAAGGTTCAAAATTAAAACAGAAAGAAAAACAGTAGAATGAAAAATAGGCACTGTTATAATTCATATGTACAAATATTCATACTCACAAGCGGTCCCTGTACACACACCAACACAGTGTAAAAATTAAGTAAAAAACAGTAGAATAAAAGTATATCAGTGGGGGAGAGAAAATGAATGGTGGAATAATTTATTTATTTTTCGGTGACATATTTTTGGAATACACCAACTACCATTGTCAACACCATTAACGAAAAAAAATGCCCCCGGCAACCACCAACGCGGTATACATCTAAAGAATTTTTCCTCCTTCCGTCCCCATTTATTTTTTTCATCACCGCCGCCTTCATCGAAAATCGGTTGTCCAGCCATTGCCAGCCATTATTGACCGACAAAACGCATCCAACCAGTCTACCCCATCGCTATTCCGACGACCATCTTCACCGGAAAATGGCGAAAAACCACCGGACTTATTTTCTTGTCACTGAAAAACTAACCAATCGCCCAAAACCGCCCCTCGACGGAACCTTTCACTAGAACCGAAACCGAAACCGGCGACCACGAACCAGATCCGCCGATCTCCTTCTAGATCCGACCAAATCTCATCGAAAAATTCCAAAAACCGATCTTTTTTTACTAAGTCTTGCCGGAAAAACATCATCACCGGTGCTGACATCAACTAACAATCAACCGATATTCCTTCCCTCCCTCTTCGGTCGGTGATCCTCACAGTCGCCATAAATGCCAGATTCCAAAAAAAATAATTAAAAAATCAGATCAGTTGTCGTTTTTTTTTTCTTTATTAGTTTACTGTTGTTTACTTTGTATGATATTTAACAACTGTTCAATCTTTTGTTTGTTTAAAAATCAATTTTTGCTTATATATATAAATATATTAAAGAAAAAATATTTTTTTAAGTGATTTTTGGATTTGCATTTATTTTAAAGAAAATAAATATAAGAATCATAATAAATTAGCATAATATAGATAATTGATTTTTTTCTTTTTTTTTCTATTGTTACTATTTATTATTATTATTATTTTTATTAAATGTTATTAATAAAGTTTATTAATTATTTATCCTTTTAAATGAATTTCTCTTAATCTTATTGTTAAAGTTGAATAACGTTTATAATAGATAAAAATTGTTATGAGTTTATAAATAAAGAACGAATGTTTTTTAACGCTAGACAAATTTTATATATTTAATATTCGTCTAATAAAGAATGCGGCGTACACATCTTTTCGAGATATTTTAAAATTCAAGGATGCAAAAATGCACTTTGGTAAATATTTTTCTAAAACTTACTTTTTCACAAATTTAATACAAGAGTTTTAAATAGTTTTAATATATATTAAAATGAGCGAATTTAGGCCTTAACACAATTTATCCAAAATAGTTTAAGTCAAGATAAGTCAATAAAAGCGACCGTGCTAGAACCACGGGACTCGAGGGGTGCCTCACACCTTCCCCTCGGTCAACAGAGTTCCTTACCCGGTCTTCTGTTTTCGCAGACCAACAAAGAGTCATTTTCTTTTGATTAGGGATTCAAAAAGGTGACTTGGAACACCATAACTCAATTCCAAGTGGCGACTCTGTTAATAAACTAATCCCTATTCAAAATCGTCACTTTGATTGGAAAAACCCTTCGACTCGAATCCTTCAAGTGAAAAAGGGGTGTGACATCTCTGGCGACTCTGCTGGGGAGTAACTAGAATTCGAGCTTTAGATATTGACTTTTACTTGCTTTAATTATTTTCATATTGTGTTTGTTTGTTGGCCTTATGTGCTACTTGTTGCTCATTTACTGTTTTGATATTATTTGAACTGTATTATATATTGTCTTCTCTCGCATACCCCCTCTGAGTCTCTGAAATAGGATAGAGGGAATGCAGCATATGCATCCCACCTTCTTTTTGAGATAACCGGAGTGTCAAGGCACCTGGTGAAGGATATAGTCACATATGTTAGGCGGGGTTCGGATCGACAACGAAGGCGGTGTTGCCCTGCTACCGACCAAGTTGTCCCTCCCCGGCTCGAGTGTCCGCTCGGGTAAGCCAGTCTAGACACCTATCCCTATTAAGCATAAACTTAGAAGAACTGAAAACTCAGAATCTGGTTATCCCTATTAGGTACCGCTTTATTTGCATCATATGCATTTAATTTAGCGGGACTCGGCACAGGGGTCGAGTCTGTCTAGGACAGGTAACCTAATTTATAAAGACCAACATGTGCATCCTACGTGCTCTTTGACATTTACTTGGAAGACTATTTATTTGTTGACCGGCTTTAGGCAATTTTAAAATACGAGAGATTAATTTATTCTCAAATTTAGTTGATCATTTTTGAAAGAAAAAATTTATTTTTAAAATAAAGAAATTTTTTAGATATACAACAACACAATTTTTTACAATCTTTATGAACTACGGGGGTCTGATTCTCACTCTTAGTGAGATACGTAGGAAGTCCTTCCCAGGATACGACCCTATCTTTTAAAAAATTATTCATAGATTTATTGAAAAATATTTTGAAAATATGATTACTTTCATAATTATTTTTCTAATTCTCAAGTCCAATTTTTATATATATTTTAACAACCCAGAATCTTTAGGGATCATGAGGCTAAGTTTTTACAAAATAAACAAAAATAAAATATGAATTTTAATAGCCCGAAATCTTTAGGGATCATGAGGCTAAGTTTTTACAAAAAATATATATATATCAATTTTAACAGTCCTGAACCTTTAGGGTCGTGAGACTGAAAATTTTATACAACTTCATACATAAAACGGTCATTCTATTTTTTCTTTATTTCTGAGTCCTTTTATTTTATTTTTTGTACTTAGGGAATATTGTCTTCAAACATATAGATAAAATTATCTAGAAGTCTGTTATAGCAAAGTTTTTTTTTATAGAGTCAATTTAAATAAGTGTTTTTCTTAAAAAATATTATCAATCTTGTTTCTCTCGATTTAATTTTTGATAAAATTGTTCTTTGCAACTAAGTCCAAATAATGGTCACACTAGATTTTACAAGTTAAGTCATAAATTCTTTTCAAAATTAATAAATTAAGTTTTGTCTAAGTCTAGATATTTATTAATCTTATGTCCCTGTCAATAGGTATAAAATGTCCCCCCCTGTTCGTGGAAAGCGTTCAAAGAGAAAGAGAGATGGGAGTGTACCACTTCAGGTTGTGGATTGTACCCCTCTGCAACTTTGGTTATGGTGGAATGCAATGGATACTTTCGATTATGACGAGATATATAAGTATTTGGGTTTTTTGACGAGTATCATGAGAATCAACCCTAATAGGGAAGTGATTGTTGCATTATTGAATTTCTGGGACCCGAAGAATAATGTATTCCGCTTTTCAGATTTTGAGTTGACACCTACTTTAGAAGAGATAGCGGGCTATGTTGGATATGGGGATATGCATCGGAAGAAACTTATAGCCCCAAGACTTATTTCAATAAACAGATTTTGCAAGCTCATGAACATACGAAATACAAAAGAAGAATCAATGAAAAAAGGTTGGGTTTCCTTGCAGTTTTTATATGACAGATACGGAAGGCAAGAGGGGTTTGAAAAGTACGGTAAACAACTTTGTAATAAGGGGAGTTTTGAGGCTTGGAAAATTCACAGACGATTTACATTCATGGTAGCCTTTTTAGGCACTATGATCTTCCCGAGAAGAGAAGAAAAAATTAATATTCGTTTAGCGGGAGTAGTACAGATACTGATTAAGAAAGATTACACTATGGTGCCAATGACCCTAGCCGATATTTACCGTGCTCTGACTGTTTGTCAGAAGGGAAAGAGTTTTTTCGAGGGATGTAATATCTTGCTATAGATGTGGATTGTGGAGCATCTTTACCAACGTCCTACATTGACAAGGTTCGATCCCGAGCGATTTAATCGCATCAACGATTACGAGGAAAGAATGGAGAAATATAAATGTCCAAAAGAAGTTGGAGATTGGGTTAATCTTTTTCGTTCTTTGACAGCAGATAAAGTCACTTGGAATCTCCATTGGTTCCCTTGGAGGCAAGTCACATATAGTTTTGTCATTCGTCCATTCTTGTTATTAATGGGTATTAGAGGTGTTCAACCGTATATTCCATTGAGGGTTCTACGTCAGCTAGGCAGGCGTCAAATAATTCCCATAACGGAAAACATGACTGAGTTCGTATTTGAGGTCAGACCAGAGATTCCACTTCCAGAAGATTTGGCCCAGCAGATTTGGGAGGGTCGCCATATTATGGGGATTGAAACGATGGTCATAGAGCATGGGAAAGGAGAAGTGCACCCAGATTACTGTGAATGGTTTGAAGAACAGTCGAGTCCGCCAGTCAGACCAGAAAGATCGGTTAAGGGACCTATAGATCAGGAAGCTGCAATCAGGATAGGAATTGAAAGAGCCATGCGAGAACATCATGAAGCCAACCAAGTTTTGAGAACAGAATTAGAGCATGCCAGAGTAAAAATAGACGAACAACAAAGGGAATTTTCTGAAGAGAAAGCTAAGTCAGCAGATATTGAGGTTGCACTTCGGGGACAAATCAAGTTTGCTACCACTAGGGGGTCACACGTTGCAGAACTTGCCGCATCTCGCCGACAACAACTTCAAGAAGTTGAAAAGAATATGCAAGAAGAATTTGATCGAGAGAGATCTCAGTGGATTCGTGAAAGAGGAATATTGCGAGAACAGTTGGAGGTTGTTTCTGCTCGTGAACAACGTGCAAGAGAGATGGTTGATTTCCGAGATCGACAGGCCCAGGAATGGGATCAGGCTTTCAGTTCCCTTCGAGGGAAGGTTCACCGTGTAGCGCAGGATACTGCCAGAATGGGTTTGGATTATCAGCAGTTGGATTGTGAGGACTTTTTGGCACAAGTACCAGCTTTCGCACAACGACTCACTACTTCATTGGAAGACATATATTTGAGTTTGGGAGGACATATTAAATCGAAATCTCCTTGAATGGATCGTTGTTTTCTTTGTTTTTCATTTTCAGTTTTAAAATTTCTTGTTTAGATATTATGTCTTTTAGTTTTTAGATGTTAGTTAGTAGGTTTTATTTTAGGAGTTGGGTCAGTTATTTTATCGTATTTATATTATAGAATGTAATGAAGTTGACTGTTTATTTCTATATATATTACATATGTTTTACTTCACTTACTTTATTTATTTTCTTCAATAATAATAATAAAAAAAGAGACAAAACAATTTTATTAAATTCCTCCCGAACTACGCAAGATCTGATTCATGTCCTGACATGATACGTAGGCAACCCTCCAAAGGGTTCGATCATAACTTTTGAAAATATGCCTAGAAAAGCTGGGATGAAACACAAAGCTTCCATGATAGGTTGGGAAATGGATATAGAAACATGACATATAACGTGGCATTATAATGTGTTAAATATATAACACTTACTCGTTTGCTACTTGGTAACAGAAAGATAAAATAATTGGTGGTTGGTTTGTGGTTTAAACTGGCATCACAACCGTATAACACCAGATACAAGGGTAAAAGAAGAATGACTCACAGAGAAGATATAGGGATAGTGAAGAAGAGCAGAATCAGTTGATTTCGCAGGAAGTAGCATCAATGGAAGAAATAAAGTCATTAAAACAACAGATGGCGGAGATGTACAAAGCTTGGTTGAATGGACAAGCCCCGCCTTCTTCAATCCCTGGACTTTCAACTTCAAATGATCCAAATTCTGACCCAGCTCAAACTAGTGATCCATTTTTCCCACCAGGGTTTGGCACATTTGCTAATATGTCTGGAGTTGCTGGTACTTCTACCGTGCGCCCACCAAATCCATCTATCGCAAATAACCCACTTTTTACTTCTGCAGCGCCAGCTACTGCGAGTATTCAACCGACAATACCAAAGAATATGGAAAAACCAAATCATGATATGTTATATCCTCCTGAAATGACTTTCAAATCACAAAATCCACATTATCATGTTCATCAACGCGATACTCCTATCGTGATTGAGAAGATTGCTAAGAATGAAGAACATGAGGAGATGGCTAGAAAAGTTAGAAGCCTGGAACAAAGTATGAGAAATATGCAAGGAGTAGGTGGACCAAAAAGTGTTTCATACAAGGATTTATGTATGTTTCCTGATGTCCAATTGCCGATAGGGTTCAAAATGCCAAAATTTGATAAATATGAAGGACACGGCGATCCTGTAGCTCATTTGAAAAAGTTTTGCAATCAATTAAGGGGAGCAGGAGGAAAAGAAGAATTATTGATGGCGTACTTTGGAGGAAGCCTTACAGGGATAGCTTCTGAATGGTTCATTGACCAAGACATTTCCCGTTGGCACATGTGGGACGACATGGCTCGAGATTTCGTTCAACAATTTTAGTATAACATTGAGATAGTGCCAGATCGCACTACACTTGCCAATATGAGAAAAAAAATGACTGAAAGTTTTCGAGAATATGCCGTCAGATGGAGAGAGCAGGCTTCAAGAGTTAGACCATCGATAAAAGAATCTGAAATGATTGATATTTTTCTGCAAGCACAAGAACCTGATTATTTCCATCATTTGCTCTCTACTATCGGAAGCACATTTGCAGAAGTTATCAAAGTTGGAGAGATGGTAGAAAATGGAATCAAATCAGGAAAGATCATTAGCCAGGCCGCTTTGAAAGCAACAACATAGGCAATTCAAAGTGGTACAGGAAGTTTTGGGGGAAAGAAAAGAAAAGAGGATGTAGCAATTGTCATGGCAGGTTCACGACAAAATTGGAGAGGTGCGCGTCAACCATACGCACAGAATCCATTATATTTTGTTCCATCCCCCCAATATCCTATTTACAATACACAACCATATGCTCGAGGTCCTTCTTACCCGCAGTGGCGTACACCAGCAATCCAAAATCATCCAATGGCCCCGCAAGTTCAAAGAGGCCCTCCGAGGTCTAATTTTCGGCCTAGAGCAGAATTCAAAAGGGATAACATGGTAAAAGATAATTTCACTCCTATTGGAATATCTTACACCAGTTTATTTCATAGACTGAGAAAAATGAATGTTCTAAACCCAATTGAGAGAAGGATCCCGAATCCTCCTCCGAAGAATTTGGACTATTCTAGAAGATGTGAATACTGTTCTGATGCCCCAGGGCACGACACAGAGAAATGTTGGTATCTGAAAAGAGCCATTCAAGAGTTGATTAATACCCAACAGATTATGGTAGAAAGTCCAGGCACTCCAAAAGTCAATCAAAATCCGCTGCCAGATCATAATGAAACAAACATGCTCGATGTGATACTCAGTGGTGAAGATGCTACGATTCTCTTTAAGCCGATCATTAAAATTAAAACTGATTCGGAAAAATCAGCAAATGCTGTAGATTTAACGAAAGAAAAGCCTGCAGAAGCGGAGGTGGTGATAGCTAAACCCGAATCATCGAATGATCCCTTGGTGATGGGGAAAGAGATTTCAGAAAATATTAGGTCAAGTCAAATAAAGCCGAAACTCATTATTCCCGGAAGATCCAATAAGCCTCTTTTAATCATAAAAGGAGCTCATGTAGATCCTATCGTTATTAAACCAGTGTCACAACTGCTTATGGTTGATACCAAGGCAGTCCCTTGGAATTATGATCGCGTTGTGGTGATGCACAAGGGGAAAAAAGTGATTGAAGATGTAGATGAAGTAGGGGGATTAACTCGATCTGGAAGATGTTATGCTCCAGTAGAGTTAAGAAAGAATAAACAAGGTGGTGAAGAACGAATGACAGTCAAGAAGCCTGTCACTGATGAAGAAGCTGAAGAATTCTTAAAGAAAATAAAATTGCCAGAATATTCTGTTATAGAACAGTTGAAGAAGACACCAGCACAGATTTCTTTGTTGTCTGTATTGATACATTCAGAGGAACACCGCAAGGCTGTAATAAAGATTCTTAATGAAGCATGTGTTCCTAGTGAGATTAGATTAAATCAGCTGAAAAAAATTGTTGGACAGATCCTTGAAGCAAATAAAATTACTTTTTCAGACGATGAATTGCCTATAGAAGGTACAAAGCATAACAAAGGTCTGTACATTTCTGTGAAATGCGAACATTCCATCATCACTCGAGTGTTAATTGATGGAGGATCAGGCGCTAACATTTGTCCTATGTCAACTTTACAAAAGTTGAATCTTAATGTGGAAAGAATCCGACCTAACAATGTGTGCGTCAAAGGTTTTGACGGATAAAAAACTGATGCCATTGGTGAAATAGAACTCATATTGACAATTGGGCATGTGGATTTTGCTATGGATTTTCAAGTACTGAACATTGATGCTTCATACAATATGTTATTGGGAAGGCCATGGATTCATAGGGCTAAAGCAGTCGCATCAACGTTACATCAAATGGTCAAATTCGAATGTGACAGACAAGAGATAGTGGTTCATGGTGAAGGAGACTTATCAATGTATAAAGACTACTTTGTTTCTTCCATCGAAGCAGATACTGCCAATGTGTTAATTCATCAAGCTTCTGAGGTAGTGGCTGTTGAGTATATCCTCGAGGGGAATCTCATCGCAAGACCACAATTGTCTTCTGCATCTGTTATGGTAGTGAATGAAATGTTGAAGCATGGCTTCAAACCAGGAAAAGGTCTAGGGATATTTTTGCAAGGCATAATTCATCCAATAAACCTCTATGAGAACTTCGGTACTTTTGGTCTGGGATACAAGCCTACTTCTGAAGATATAAATAAGGCTAAAAAGCGTAAGAAAGAGTCGTGGTCACTTGCCAAGCCTATACCGCCACTTTATGAGTCTTTCATCAAATTCAGTGTTGTTGGATCCTCCAAGTTACCTGTTGCAAAATCAATAAATAATGATGATACAGAGTTGATTGATCTTTTTCAGAATATGTTCATTGAAGTTAATATGGTTGAAATTGGGGAAGGTACCAGTAATGCAGATGTGCAGTTTGTCGGCCCTGATGTCCAGCTTAACAATTGGGAGGCCACTCCCCTCCCAATTATAAAAGAGTCTTGGTAGTTTATTTGTTTTCTTACAGTCTTAGTAGTTTGTTTGTTTTTATTCCTGTAATTTAAATCATTCTAGGATTATAATTCAGAACTTTAAATCTGGTATGTTAGGTTAAAACTCTTTCTATCTATGTTTCTAATAAAGCGCAGTGTCCCTTCGTTTTATTTTAAGTCTGATTTTTATTTATTTATTTTCTATTATACAGTTCTTTCTATGCTGATTCTAATGATATGACATGCAAGAAGAATTGTTCACCAGAGTTAAAAAACCAATCTAATTTTGAAATAATGAATAAGGAGGTTGAATACGATGAAGAGGAAACATTTGAGGATATAAGCAAAGACTTCAAACATTTTGAGAATAAGACAAATACCAATTTGGAAGAAACTGAGGCGATCAATTTAGGAGATCATGAAAATATTAGGGAGACTAAGATAAGTGTACATGTTCAACCACAACAAAAGAAAGCTATAATTGAAGCTTTGCATGAGTATAAAGACATCTTTGCGTGGTCTTATGATGATATGCCCGGTTTAAGCACTGATTTGGTAGTTCACAAGTTGCCAATTGATCCTGCTTTTCCTCCTGTCAAGCAAAAGTTAAGAAAATTCAAAACTGACATGAGTGTAAGAATTAAAGAGGAAATCACGAAGCAACTTGAGGCTAAAGTCATTCGAGTGGCCCAGTATCCTGTTTGGTTGGCAAATATTGTCCCTGTTCCAAAGAAGGACGGCAAAGTTCGGATGTGTATTGATTATCACGATTTAAATAAAGCAAGTCCGAAAGATAATTTTCCACTTCCCAATATTCATATTTTGTTGGACAATTGTGTCAAACATGATCTTGCTTCTTTTGTGGATTGTTATGCGGGGTATCACCAGATCATTATGGATCCAGAAGATGCGGAAAAGACATCATTTATTACTCCATGGGGGATATATTGTTATAGAGTTATGCCTTTTGGATTAAAGAATGTTGGGGCAACTTACATGAGGGCAATGACCACAATGTTTCATGACATGACGCACAAAGAAATTGAAGTTTATGTGGATGACGTGATCATTAAGTCGAGAGAGCAATCTGATCATATCAAAGATTTGAGAAAATTCTTTGAAAGGCTTCAGAGGTATGATCTCAAACTTAATCCAGCAAAATGTGTATTTGGAGTTCCGTCAGGAAAACTTTTGGGTTTTATAGTTAGTCGACGTGGTATTGAGTTAGATCCTTCAAAAATAAAAGCTATCCAAGATTTACCTCCACCGAAAAATAAAACGGAGGTGATGAGTTTACTTGGAAGGTTGAATTATATTAGTAGATTCATTGCTCAGCTTACGACAACTTGCGAGTCAATATTCAAGTTGTTGAAGAAGAATGTTAAAGTTGAATGGACTGAAGAATGTCAAGAGGCATTTGACAGAATTAAGAAACACTTGTCGAATCCGCCTATTTTGGTTCCTCCAGAGTCAGGCCGACCCTTGATATTGTACATGTCTGTTTTAGATAATTCTTTTGGCTGTGTATTGGGTCAACATGATGTCACAGGAAGAAAAGAACAAGCCATCTACTACCTCAGCAAAAAGTTTACCACTTATGAGGCTAAGTACACTCTTCTTGAGAAAACGTGTTGCGCGTTAACTTGGGTAGCTCAAAAGCTGAAACATTACTTGTCATCTTATACTACTTACCTCATCTCTCGTATGGATCCTTTAAAGTACATCTTTCAGAACCCTATGCCCATAGGCAGACTCGCGAAATGACAGATGTTGCTCACAGAGTTTGATATTGTTTATGTGACACGAACTGCAATGAAAGCTCAAGCCTTGGCGGATCATTTGGCTGAAAATCCTATTGATGAGGAGTATGAGCCATTGAAGACTTATTTTCCAGATGAAGAGGTATTGTATGTTGATAAGTTTGTTTCAGAAGATTGCCATTCAGGCTGGAAGTTATTCTTTGATGGAGCTGCTAATATAAAAGGAGTGGGGATAGGAGCAGTTCTTATTTCTGAATCAGGACAATATTATCCCATAACAACCCAACTTCGATTCTACTGTACCAATAATATGGCAGAATACGAAGCTTGCATTCTGGGATTGAGATTAGCCATTGACATGGGGGTCCAAGAACTGTTGGTATTAGGAGATTCAGATTTATTAGTCCACCAAATCCAAGGAGATTGGGAGACTCGTGATTCGAAACTCCTACCATATAGAAGTTGTTTGCAAGATCTTTGTCAACGATTTGTATTAGTAAAGTTCAAACACATTCCCAGAGCTCATAATGAGATTGCTGATGCTTTGGCGACCTTATCTTCGATGCTTCAACATCCCGATAAAACTTATATTGACCCTTTGCATATACAGATTCATGATCAACATGCATATTGTAATGTGGTTGAAGAAGAATTTGATGGGAAGCCTTGGTTCTATGATATCAAATAATATATTCAGACTGGGAAGTATCCTGTACATGCTGATGGTAATCAAAAGAGAACCATTCGACGTTTATCTAGTGGATTTTTCTTAAGTGGAGGAATCTTGTATAAGAGGACTCCTGATTTGGGACTTCTGAGGTGTGTAGATGCTAAAGAAGCTTCAAAAATCATGACTGAAGTGCATTCTGGGATTTGTGGACCACACATGAGTGGGTATGTTTTGGCAAATAAAATACTCCGAGCAGGTTATTATTGGCTCACCATGGAGCGAGATTCCATATATTTCGTTCGTAAATGTCATGAGTTCCAGGTACATGGAGACTTGATACATTCCCCCCATCTGAGTTGCATACAATGACTGCTCCATGGCCTTTTATGGCTTGGGGAATGGACGTAATTGGACCAATTGAACCAAAGGCCTCGAATGGACATAGGTTCATCTTGATAGCCATTGATTATTTCACGAAATGGGTAGAAGCAGCGACTTTCAAGTCAGTGACCAAGAAGGTTGTGGTTGATTTTATTCACTCCAACATCATTTGTCGTTTCGGCATTCCAAAGATAATTGTCACGGATAATGCTGCGAATCTTAATAGCCATCTGATGCAAGAAGTGTGCCAGCAATTTAAGATTATGCATTGAAATTCAACTCCTTATCGTCCAAAGGCGAATGGAGCTGTAGAAGCTGTCAATAAGAATTTAAAGAAAATACTCCGTAAGATGGTGCAAGGTTCCCGACAATGGCATGAAAAGTTACCTTTTGCTTTGTTGGGTTATCGTACTACAGTTTGGACTTCAATTGGTGCAACTCCTTACTTGTTAGTGTATGGAACTGAAGCAGTTATACCTGCAGAGATTGAGATTCCATCTCTTTGAGTAGTTGTGGAAGTTGAAATTGATGAAGACCAATGGGTCAAGACTCGTTTGGAGCAATTAAGCTTGATTGATGAAAAAAGATTGGCGTCAGTATGTCATGGACAACTATATCAGAAGAGAATGGCACGAGCATATAATAAAAAGGTGCGTCACAGACATTTTGAAGTTGGTCAGTTAGTACTAAGACGCATCCTTCCTCATCAGATTGAAGCCAAAGGCAAATTTTCTCCTAATTGGCATGGGCCATTCATAGTAAAGAAAGTGTTACCTAATGGCGTGCTATATCTGACTGATGTAGAAGGAAAAATGGAAGGAATACCGGTCAATGCCGATGCAGTTAAAAGATATTATGTATGATATTCATGTACAATTATGTTATGTATGTTTTGCACTTATATTTTTAAAGATTGAAATGATGAAGGCATTTTGTTCTACTATCTGAATAATATATAAACCTTTGCTTAACCCGTTGAGCTTTTATTTTTCTTCGAACCCCTCTTTTGGAATCAAATTAAAAATAAAAATAAAAAAAAAATCAATCAATCAAAAATTCAAAATCAAACAAAAGAATGAAGTCTCATGAACTACGTTTGACCTGATTCTTGCTATGACAAGATACGTAGGCAGCCCTACTCTGGGGTTCGGTCTAACCAGAAGAAAATTCAAATTACCCAGAATGAAATGAAACTGGGGCAAAAATTTATTTTCTTAAAAGAATCGATTTCAAAAGTTGTATGTTTCACCCAATGTTATATAAATTTTTTGAGCCTCATGCCTACCTTTCTTTCTAACCCTATCCGAAAGCCAAGTTACAACCAAAGAAAGACCTTCGAATTAATCTTTGAGAATGTCAAGGCTAAACATATTATGAGTGCATGATATTTCATATTTTGGGTGTTTAAAAAAAAGTGATGAAAAAATGAAAATGAGAGAGTCTTATTGGTGAAAACCCTTTCGGGCATCATAAGACGACTGTGAGCTAAGACGAAAATGAAAAGGAGATAAGCTCATTGGCAAAAACCCATTGAGGTGCCACTAGCTTAAGAAAGGTTGTTATCAAGAAGGAACAAATTCAAGATTGGCTTAATTTCAAGTTCAATATATGGACAAAAGTTGTAATGATTGGTGTGGGTAGATCTGGTTGTTTTATTCAAAATGCATGTCATAATCACCAGAATCGATTTTCACATTCAGATAAGTTTTCTCTTTGTTTTGAAAAAGAGATATCTATTGTCTTTTTATTTTGTTTTATTTTTATTTTTTGATTTTTGTGTCTTTGTCATCAAACAAAAATCTTTGTTGTCTTTTGAGTCAAATTCACATCAGGTTGAGTCAGAAAAGACTCCAAACTCGCTACCAACTCCTTTAAGGGTACAAAGCAAGACAAAGAGTCGATGTACAGAGAAAACATTTCAAAGTAAAAGTAAGGTACTCAAAATGATTGTGATTTGACAATTTTAAACTCGTGAAAACCTAAGGGATGTATTGGAAGCTAAACTCAGAAGCATCATACAACAAGAATATGATTTGAGTTGAGGATCTCAGTAGTCAGAATTCAGAGATTAGAGGTATAACAATTCAATGAATATTATCATGGATTGGAAAGGAGTTGAGCCTGACAAGTGCGAGAGCGGCCACTTCAAAAGCCAAATTCCACAAACCAACCACCACATGTTCTAAAACTCACAATTTTTCTTTGTTTGGAACAGAGATGAAATGATTATTTTCAGATAAATGATGCAATTTCACACTTCTCTCAATGCAAGAAGCATGGTTACAACATCCAATACTGGATCTCGATCATGATAAACTTTATTCTTTGTGGGGACAGGACCCTTTTGAAGAAATTAGAAGTCAGGAGCCCGCCTGAAGAACAGGGTGAAGAAGTTGCAAGTCAGGAGCCCGCCTGAAGAACAGGGTGGAGAATTGTAAGTTCAGGAGCCCGCCTGAAGAACAGGGTGAAGAAAAAAGAAAGTTCAGGAGCCCGCCTGAAGAATAGGGTGCAGAAATTGCAAATCCAGGAGCCCCGCCTGAAGAATAGGGTGAAGAAGTTGCAAGTCAGGACCCCGCCTGAAGAACAGGGTGAAGAAAAAGAAAGTACTAGGAGCCCGCCTGAAGAACAGGGTGAAGAAATTGTAAGACCAGGAGCCCACCTGAAGAACAGAAATCGAAAGTCAGGAGCCCGCCTGAAGAATAGGGTGAATTTTCAAGTTCAAGTCATGAAGATTTGAATCAAGATTCTAGAGATTGCAGTTTTTACTTGTATTTTTCATTTTTGATTTTTATTAGTCAGTTGAATGTAAAAGCAAAAGTCGTCAATCGGAAACTCGACGGAATCTCACTCGACTTTAACTTTTTCTCTCACCAAATTACCTTTCGAACTACTCATGACCTGATTCCCTTATAACCCGGGATAGGTAGGATGTCCAAAAACAGGACTCGGTCATATTTTTCTTTTTATTTTTATTTTTATTTTTATTTTTATTTTTACCTTTCAAATAATTGGAGGGTCAAAAATCATATCTTGTCTACTTCTTTGTATGAAAACTCTTCGAGATTTCACACAAAGAGGGGCAAAAATGTAGACACGTGATTTTTGATCCTCCCTAAATTTTAACTTGTTTATCGATATTAAATATTTATATTTATATTTAATCATATATTATTTTGACTATTATTTTTATTTTTAATATTTTTTAAAAAAATAAATAAATAAATAAATAAATAATAATTAAATGAAGTTAATTTTAAGATATTTTATTTTATTTTATTTTATTTTATTTTATTTTATTTATATTATTTTTTCCTTCTTTTTCTTCTAATTTGTAAAATAATACAAAATTTAAAAAATAATAATTTTTCTTTTATAAATTTTTAATAAATAAATTAATAGTTTTAATATTATTTTATTTATATTTGACTATTTATAAATTGTTATTATGTTTTGTTAAATATAAAATTAATTAATTATTATATTTGTTATTATTATTATTTTATTTATTTATTTTTATTTTATTTTATTTATTTATTATTATTATTACTATTATTTTCTATATTTTTTATATATAAATAAAAGGGAGGAGCATTAGTTTTTAAATTTTAAAATCCACTTCCCCCTATCAGATAATAACTATTCCCCCCAAAAAAGATAACTACTCCCTCCCAAATACCTGTATTTAAAGGATTCTACAGACATTAACACTGTATCAGAACATCATCAAACCATCAGATTCTACACCATATCAGATCAGATAAAAAAAAAATACAGAGATAAAATCAAAGAGAAAAAGAAAGCAAAAATCAAAAACGACAAAAAAAAAAAACGAAAGATCAGTCAAAAAGAGAAAAGAAGAAAGTTGGAGTTGAATTTCTTGTCGAAGTTTCCGGTGACAGACATTCGAATTTGCACATTAATCCGTTAACAGGTTCTACTTCAAATTTGTATTATTTATTGTATGAAATATTATAGTTAATCAAATCATGTTCAAACTTATGTCAATGATCTCAATATATTATTTAATATGCATGTTTAATTACGTGAACCTTTTTTCATCATATGTTTTACTGTTAATTTATTAGAATATTGTGTGTTAAGGTTCAAAATTAAAACAGAAAGAAAAACAGTAGAATGAAAAATAGGCACTGTTATAATTCATATGTACAAATATTCATACTCACAAGCGGTCCCTGTACACACACCAACACAGTGTAAAAATTAAGTAAAAAACAGTAGAATAAAAGTATATCAGTGGGGGAGAGAAAATGAATGGTGGAATAATTTTATTTTTTTCGGTGACATATTTTCGGAATACACCAACTACCATTGTCAACACCATTAACGAAAAAAAACGCCCCCGGCAACCACCAACGCGGTATACATCTAAAGAATTTTTCCTCCTTCCGTCCCCATTTTTTTTTTCATCACCGTCGCCTTCATCGAAAATCGGTTGTCCAGCCATTGCCAGCCATTATTGACCGGCAAAACGCATCCAACCAGTCTACCCCATCGCTATTCCGACGACCATCTTCACCGGAAAATGGCGAAAAACCACCGGACTTATTTTCTTGTCACTGAAAAACTAACCAATCGCCCAAAACCGCCCCTCGACGGAACCTTTCACTAGAATCGAAACCGAAACCGACGACCACGAACTAGATCCGCCGATCTCCTCCTAGATCCGACCAAATCTCATCGAAAAATTCCAAAAACCGATCTTTTTTTACTAAGTCTTGCCGGAAAAACATCATCACCGGCGCTGACATCAACTAACAATCAACCGATATTCCTTCCCTCCCTCTTCGGTCGGTGATCCTCACAGTCGCCATAAATGTCAGATTTCAAAAAAAATAATAATTAAAAATCAGATCCGTTGTCGTTTTTTTTTTCTTTATTAGTTTACTGTTGTTTACTTTGTATGATATTTAACAACTGTTCAATCTTTTGTTTGTTTAAAAATCAATTTTTGCTTATATATATAAATATATTAAAGAAAAATTATTATTTTTAAGTGATTTTTGGATTTGCATTTATTTTAAAGAAAATAAATATAAGAATCATAATAAATTAGCATAATATAGATAATTGATTTTTTTTCTTTTTTTTTTATTGTTACTATTTATTATTATTATTTTTATTAAATGTTATTAATAAAGTTTATTAATTATTTATTAAATTATTTATCCTTTTAAATGAATTTCGCTTAATCTTATTGTTAAAGTTGAATAACGTTTATAATAGATAAAAATTGTTATGAGTTTATAAATAAAGAACGAATGTTTTTTAACGCTAGACAAATTTTATATATTTAATATTCGTCTAATAAAGAATGCGGCGTACGCATCTTTTCGAGATATTTTAAAATTCAAGGATTTAAAAATGCACTTTGGTAATTATTTTTCTAAAACTTACTTTTTCACAAATTTAATACAAGAGTTTTAAATAGTTTTAATATATATTAAAATGAGCGAATTTAGGCCTTAACACAATTTATCCAAAATAGTTTAAGTCAAGATAAGTCAATAAAAGCGACCGTGCTAGAACCACGGGACTCGAGGGGTGCCTCACACCTTCCCCTCGGTCAACAGAGTTCCTTACCCGGTCTTCTGTTTTCGCAGACCAACAAAGAGTCATTTCCTTTTGATTAGGGATTCAAAAAGGTGACTTGGAACACCATAACTCAATTCCAAGTGGCGACTCTGTTAATAAACTAATCCCTATTCAAAATCGTCACTTTGATTGGAAAAACCCTTCGACTCGAATCCTTCAAGCGAAAAAGGGGTGTGACAGTAGCGAAGAAGTATAATAAATTTAGGGACCGGGAAGAAATAGCTAAAATGGTAGCTGTGGGTTGTTTGCCTTTTAATTTTTCTTCTTCTGATGCCTTTATTCGTTATATACAAGCAATTTATAATCCTATGTTTAACGGTATTCCTAGAACTACTTGTCGGTCTGATATTTTTAGACTTCATTCACAATATTATTTTTATTTATCAACATTGTTAAAAAATATTCAATGTAGATTGTCCCTAACTTCTGATCTTGGTCGTGCTGTAAATAAAAATGATTATTTAACCGTTACTTGTCATTGGATCGATAGTAATTTCGTGATGCAAAAATGTATTCTTGCTTTTTTATATGATGAAAATCGTAAACATACTAGACAATTTATTGCTGATTCTATTGTTAAAATTATCGGATATTATGGTATCGAAAATAAAATTTTATGTATTGCTTTTGATGATGCTTCTAACAACAACACTGCTATAAAAAAATTAAAATATATGCTATCTCCGCCCTTGCCTGAAATTTTTCATATTAAGTGTGCATGTCATATATATAATTTAATTGTAAAAGATGGTCTTGAGTTTTTTGAGTTTTATATTGAAGAAATTTGTCTTGCTGTTGGTTTTATTCAAGAAAATAATCTTAGATCGAGAATTAGAGAATTTAAAGTTAAATGTCAAGAAAATGGACTTACACCGATTTTGATGCCTGAGGAAATTGATACTAGATGGAATTCTACGCATGAATTTTTAAAAACTTGTTATAAATATAGAATTCTTATTACACTAGCTTTTAACCAACATTGCAGTTCATTTGTTGATTCTGCTGATTGCATGCTACATAATTCTTATTGGGTTGTAATTAATGATCTTGTTAAGTTTTTAGAAAAAATTTATGTAGCTACGGTTGAATTTTCCGGTGCTTATTATCCTACTGTTTGTAATATTTTGGCATATATAGCCGATATTTCTGATTTGCTCAAAGAATATAAAAATAAAGAAGGTTATAAAGAAGTTGTTGGCGCCATGTTTACGAAATTTAAAAAATATTTTTTCCCGATTCCCCCTATTTACTTGGTTGGTGTTATGCTAAATCTGTGCATGACATATAATAATATGTGTCACTTTAGTACTCTTATTTATACTAACTTAGAAATAAATACTAACCATGATTCTGAACAAGTACAACCTGATTTGCGGACGGCTACGGCTGATGCAAAGGATTACATAGAAAAATTATATAATCACTATGCTGATTTATTTGATTTAGCCGTACCTACAAATATTACTCCAACTGTCGCTCCTCATCCTCCCGAGGAGCCATCATCTTCTAAAAGGCCGACACATAGTGGTTTTTCTGTTTCGTTTTATGATTTAAATTGTTGGAACAGTGTTGATGAGAGAACTTACACATCAACTTATCGGGAAGAGCTGAAATATTATCTTCGGACGGCACCAGAGGATCGCAGACGACGGATCAACACGTTGGATTGGTGGAGGAGTAATGAAACACAATATCCTGTGCTTTCAAGATTAGCTAGAGATATCTTGAATGTTCCAATGTCAACCGTTGCATCAAAGAGCGCCTTTAGTCAGGAACGACAGCAGCTTGGAGACAACCGACACTCATTGGTAAGCAATGCAATGAATGTTCTAGTTTGCCTCAGAGATTGGATTAGAGCGGAGAGAAGAAACCAAGGAATGGAACCGGAGCCGAACGACGAGCTGAAACTTGAAGAAATTATGACTTCATGGGAGAACTCAGCAGAATCAAGTCCAATGCATGGTTTTGCCCCCGTTGACTTCAACTATCCTATGCAAGTTCCCATTAATATTAACATGAATGAGTTGGAAAAAATGATGCATAATTTATAGATTTTTCATTCATGTAAATTATAAATTTTGGATCATTTTGCAATCAATAAAATTCCCCAAATTCATTCACTCCTCAGTCCTTGCTTTTTATATTTTTTCATTTAACGATTTGAAATTTTAAATTGAATTTCTAGTTTTCTACTTTAAATTAAAAACTTACTTCTAATATATTATTAATTTACTACCAAATATTATTAATTTATTATATTAAGTAGCATATGTTTTGTATATTTGTGCATATATCTTCTATAGAAGTGTATATTTAATGTATACATGTGTATATGTTTTATAAATTAGTATATAAGTATATCTATATATATTGTAATGTATATATAATGTAGTATATTTTATAAGTAGTAGTATATATACATTGAATGGTGCGTATACACGTGTATATATCTTCTATAGAAGTGTATATTTAACGTATACATGTGTATATATTTTATAAAGTGGATATCTTCTATAGAAGTGTATATATGTGTATATATCTTCTATAGACGTATATATTTAACATATACAAGTGTATATGTTTTACAAATTAGTATATAACTATATATATATACATATTGTAGTATATATATATTTATATTGTAGTATATATTTTATTTAAAATAGTACATATATATTGAATGGTGTGTATATATGTGTATATATCTTCTACAGATGTATATATTTAATGTATACAAGTGTATATGTTTTACAAATTAGTATATAACTATATATATATACATATTGTAGTATATATATATGTATATTGTAGTATATATTTTATTTAAAGTAGTACATATATATTGAATGTTGTGTATATATGTGTATATATCTTCTCTAGATGTATATATTTAACGTATACAAGTGTATATGTTTTACAAATTAGTATATAACTATATATATATATATACATATTGTAGTATATATATATATGTATATTGTAGCATATATTTTATTTGAAGTAGTACATATATTTTGAATGGTGTGTATATATGTGTATATATCTTCTACAGATGTATATATTTAATGTATCCAAGTGTATATGTTTTACAAATTAGTATAGAACTCTATATATATATATATATATATATATATACATATTGTAGTATATATATATGTATATTGTAGTATATATTTTATTTAACGTATGACATATATATTGAATGGTGTGTATATATGTGTATATATCTTATATAGATGTATATATTTAACGTATACAAGTGTATATGTTTAATAAATTAGTATAATATAACTATCTATATATTGTAATCCATGTATATTGTAGTATATATTTTATTTTAAGTAGTACATATACATTGATTGGTGCGTATATATGTGTATATATCTTATATAGATGTATATATTTAACGTATACAAGTGTATATGTTTTATAAATTAGTATAATATAACCATCTATACATTGTAATACATATATATGTATATTGTAGTATATATTTTATTTAAAGTAGTACATACATATTGAATGGTGCGTATATATCTTCTATAGACGTATATATTTAACGTATACAAGTGTATATGTTTTATAAATTAGTATATAACTATATATATATATATATATATATACATACATAGTATATACATATATATTGTAGTATACATTTTATTTAAAGTAGTACCTATATATTGATTTAAAATGATTTAAAATGAATTTCTAGTTTAAATTAAAAACTTACTTTTAATATATTATTAATTAACTATCATATATATATATATATATATATATATATATATATATATATATATATATATATATATTGTTGTATATACTTTATTTAAAGTAGTACATATATATTGAATGGTGCGTATATATGTGTTTATATCTTCTATAGACTTATATCTTTAACGTATACAAGTGTATATGTTTTATAAATTAGTATATAAGTATATATATATATATTGTAGTATATACTTTATTTAAAGTAGTACATATTATTGAATGGTGCGTATATATGTGGATATATCTTCTATAGACGTATATCTTTAACGTATACATGTGTATATGTTCTATAAATTAGTATGTAACTATATATATATATATATATATATATATATTGTTGTATATATATATGTATATTGTAGTATATGTTTTATTTAAAGCAGTACATATATATTGAATGGTGCGTATATATGTGTATATATCTTCTAAAGTAGTATACATTTAACGTATACAAGTGTATGTGTTTTATAAATTAGTATGTAAGTATATATATATATAGTGTAGTATATACTTTATTTAAAGTAGTACATATATATTGAATGGTGCGTATCTATGTGTATATATCTTCTATAGACGTATATCTTTAACGTATACAAGTGTATATGTTTTATAAATTAGTATGTAACTATATATATAGACATATTGTTGTATATATATATATGTATATTGTAGTATATAATTTAAAGTAGTACATATATATTGAATGGTGCATATATATGTGTATATATCTTCTAAAGTAGTATGTATTTAACGTATACATGTGTATATGTTTTATAAATTAGTATATAAATATATATATATATATATATATATATATATTGTAGTGTATATATATATTATACTATTATAGTATATGTTTTATTTAAAGTAGTACGTATAGTCATATATAATTATATATTGAATGGTACGTATATATGTGTAATTGTTTATATATTTTTTAAAAAATATATATTGTATATTGGAGTGTCTATAGTGTATATTGGAGTGTATATAGTGTATATTGGATTATTTATTTATTTTTTAAATGGGTTTGACCGATTTTTAATCGGGTTTGACCAGGTTTTGGTGGATTTGACCGGGTTGGATTAAGTGGGCCGGGTTAGGATGGGTTTTAATTTTTTTACTGTTTGGCCCGGCCCGACCCGGCTAGTGTCAAAACCTGCCCTTAACCGGCCCTCAACCCGGTTAAAATGAAAGGGCAGGTTCCGGATTGACCCGGCCCAGCCCGTTTGACACCCATAAAACAACCCAAATAACTAAAAGTGGGCATAATAAGTACCACAAAAACGTTATCAAATACTACTTGTAAAACTAATAAAGAAGTTAATCTATATAAACTACTTTAGTTCAAAATTAGAAAGGCTATAGTTCAACAGTCTCTTTGATGCTTCCTCCAATCCAGCTAAGCAAATAAATCAACTACAAGAAAACAAACCAAGGTAAATTAGCCAACAATTATAGATGCAAAGTAAACTAGCTATCATTCAAAATCCATCATCTATATGTTAAAACAAAGGGCAGCTCGGCGCACTAAAGCTTCCGCTATGTCAAGTGTACGGGGAAGGGCTCGATCACAAGAATCTATTGTACCCAGCCTAACCTTGCCTTTCTGCAAGAGGCTGTTTTCAAGGCTTGAATCCGTGACCTCCTGGTCACGTAATAACAACTTTACCAGTTACTCTAAGGCTCCCCTATTATCTATATGTTAAAGCATCCCATACTACACATCCGATAAAAAGATCGAGCAAATTACTTACCTCATATCACCATTCTTTTCCTGCAAAGCCGGACAATATTCTCACCATGTAGTCCTTTATATGCATGAATTTGAAAAGTTTCAACAGCTCCCTCCAGAGTCAGATTTCTAACTTTAACACTCGGCTAAAAAGAATTTAACTTTTTCAATGTACAAAACCTTGTACTTGTAAACCTGCAACAAGGCATAAAAATAGAAAATCATCACCACTAGGGTCTATCGCGCGCAAAGATGTAAAGAATAGAGAGCATAGACACATACACTGGTTTCCCTGTTGTTGTAATCTTGCTCAATGGCATGGTTAGCTAGCTCCATTAGCATGTCAACTTCATTCTCAAAATCCAAATATGGTATATATACTGCTGCTTTAGCATCACCTGGATATTTGTCAATGTCAAAACCCTGTCAAATAAGACGTCAGTAAGTTGAAAGGAGTTCATATCCAAGTAGAATGACATAGATCTGTCCATATTCTATTGTTAGCCATAGTAAATATTTGCGATAAGCTTCCAGTACACCCTTAAATTATGCTCAAAGTTGCTACGACACACTCCAACTTCACGGGGGTCCTATTAATCCTGAAGTCAGTTTTAGCATATTTTTATCACCCGTTTGTGCTGACGTGACACCTCTATTACATAAAAATGGAGTCCACGTCAAAGGTGTCACGTCAGCTAAAAAGGTTATCAAAAATACGCTAAAATTTAGTTCAGGAGGTAATATGACCCCGTAAAGTTGGAGTGTGTCGTAGCAAATTCAGTCATAGTTCAAGGATACTAGATGCTTTACTCTAAATATTTGCTGGTAAGTACGAGTGTATTGTCTCGTTTTTCGTATTAGTACTAGACAAAAACTTGGCAGGAAGTTCCCTCTTCCATGCAATACATTCTTCTGCAGAACTTGACTTTGATTCTGTATCATTATCAGCCATATCAACAAACAAAGGAGCCTTCATTATCATGATTCATGCACAAGAAGAACAATGTGTGTTTATGGAAAGGAAAAGAAAAGAGAATAAGTGCATGTACGAGTAATGCCTTTATTTTACTCCTACTTATAATATTTTTCTTTGTTACTTTTCCTAAACCCAATATGTTTACGTGCAATATTTTTCGTTGTGACCTTTCCTAAACCAAATATATTTGTGCCTTTCTTGCCTCTTTCGGGGATTTTTACTCAAACCGTTTTATTTTAGGAAAAATAATGTGGGAGTACGAGTCAGAATTATTAAGTGTAGCTAATATTTAAAATAATTATTATTTGTAGTTAAAGTTTAAATTAAATAGTTTAATATACATTTTTTTTTCTTTGTATTTATGTCAGTCAATCTCCTTTTACATATCAAAAAGGGTTGCGCGTATAATTTACATATCAAAAAAGGCTTTGATCGTGCTTGTGAATTGTCCATTCTTTTAACACGTCCATATGTAAATTAATATGCCGAGTGTTTTTAAAAAAGAATTAATTATAATTTGCCTTAAAACGTGTCTTTAAATTAGGCGCCAGGCTCATAACTTATATAACACGTGGTGCCTTGTCGAGGTTTTGGTGCCCCTCGAGAGAAAGCTGTGATGATTACCTGTTAACATGGTGCATCTCTTAGCAGAGGAGCGTGAAAAGTGAAGACATTGATCGTAGGGATCAACTGATACATTTTTCTTACGGAAGAGAATCCAGAATGAACATTTTTTTTCATTCTTTGTGCGCTTGACTGGATGCGTACTTGCGTGATCAACTGATGGAAGGGGGGAGTTGCACATCAAATAATTAAACTTTATATGACACTAAGTAATTCTTGATTAAAACGTTCCACATTTAAGTGAAAATTGTACTTTTAACAGCCCAAACAACTAAAGAGTAATACGTAATAAGAACATAATTTAGGCAACTGAAATCTACCAAATACTTGTACCACTAATATAGAGGTCAGTCAATATAAACAGTTCTAGTTCAAGAGTAAGAAAGCCAAGTCCAGCAGTCACGAGCTTAGCAAATAAACCAACTGCAAAATAATCCAGAACCAAAGTAAATTAGCCAATTGGTAAAATCCATCATCTATATATAAAACAACTCATAATACAGATTGATTAAAATAAAAATCGAGCAAATTACTTACCTCATATCACCATTCTTTTCCTGCAAAGCCGGACAATATTCTCTCCATGTGGTCCTTTATATGCATGGATTTGAAAAGTTTCAACGGCTCCCTCCAGAGTCTCATTTCTAACTTTGACCGTCATAAAAAACTCACGATACTCAGACAAAAAGAAGTTAACTTTTTCAATGTACAAAACTTTGTACTTGTAAACCTGCAGCAAAGCATAAAGATAGAAAATCGTCACCACAGGGGTCTATGTCAAAGATGAAAAGAATAGAGAGCATAGACACATACACTGGTTTCCCTGTTGCTGTAATCCTGCTCAATGGCATGGTTAGCCAGCTCCATCAGCATTTCAACTTCTTTCTCAAAATCCAAATATGGTATACATGCTGCTGCCTTAGCATCACCCGGATATTTGTCAATGTCAAAACCCTGTCAAATAAGCCGACAATAAGTCAATAGGAGTTCATATCAGAATAGATGGGATAGATCTGTCCAGATTTTATCATTAGATATAGAGAGAGATAAGTTAACGCAAGAGAAAGCCAAAGAAGCTGATAATGAAATGCAATTACATGTTTGGTCTATTAGCTCAAAGAGAAGCAGGGAAGAACTCTTAACACTACAACTAAAAGCACGGAAAGAAGCCATGACTTTCCATTAGGATTTTTTGCAGGACTTGTGGTGCTCGTGAGAGTTTCAAGCGTTACAAATAACAATAACCAAGAAATGGATTTGAGCACGAGATCCTGGAGATGATCTTACGTATGGAGCAGAAGAGGAAACTACAGCTTCAGCCGCAAAGGGAGAAACTGAAACGCACAAAAAAGTCCAAGAAAAAGGGGGGTGGCGAGGTGAAAAATTTGATATGCTCAGTCAACTATGACAAAGGGGTCCACAATGAGGGAAAGAGAATCATGAAGGGTAGGAAACTCAAAGCACTGTCCGAATGAAAGTGAAAATCATAAGTTGGAATGTGTGGGGGCTTAACGACAGTGAAAAAAGAGACACCATTAAATCGTAGGTGAAGAAGTGGAAGCCAGCTGTTCTATGTCTACAAGAAACAAAAAAATTGAAGAATGGTCTACTGTTATGGAAACACATATGAGGCAATGGGATTGCATAGATTTTCTGCAAGGTACATACTCCATCACTGCAATGTTCGAAGAGGTACAGGGAGATCTCGAATGGTGCTTTAATGGTGTATATGGGCCACATTCAAATTGGGAAAGAACTGATTTTTGGATGAATTAGCTGATATTAGAGGGTTAGGGACTGATCACTGGCAGTTGGAGGAGACTTTAACGTCTGTAGATTCGAACATGAAAGTTTCAACTGCATTAGAAAATAAAGAGCAATGAGAAGCTTTTCAGATCTCATTCAGGACTTGGAGTTTATCGACTTACCTCTTCAAGGTGCTCATTATACTTGATTAAGGGGTGAGGGCTCAACTCAAGTCGACAGAATATATAGATTCCTGATTTCTACCAAATGAAGTGACGACTTTTGAGATGTCAAACAGCTTTCCCTCCTAAAAGTCACTTCTGATTATAGACCCATAGTATTGGAGAGTGGTGACTGATCTGCTAATCCGTCATATTTCAAGTTTGAGAATATGTGGTTGCAACATAATGATTTCATGGAGAATGCCAAAGAATGGTGGCACTGACGGACTATAGACCCATTAGTCTTATTGGTAGCTTCTTTAAAATCACAGCTAAGGTGATGACTGAAAGACTCAAAAAGGTCATTGTAAAGCTATTTTCAGGATATCAAAATGCCTTTATTAAAGGCAAGCAAATCACAGACGCTACACAAATTAGATTATGAAAAAACAAAAAGAGTAAGAAGAAGAAAAGATATACAAACCAAAATTAGATTACGAAGAATTGAAGCATAAGTCTAATCACTCACTCATGGCATTCTTTTTTTATTTTCCTCAATAAAATTTTACGATTCGCACATGCATTGCCATTAAGCAGAACTTTAAAAGAACTAAGAATACCATAAAAGGTGAAGCATGTATCCATGGATTAAAGACTATCTTGACCATCGGAATATAAGAAATCGAAGTATTTAGGGATTCGACGCCCTATTATCAACATATTAGTCCCAAACTTAATCTAATATATCTAAGGAAATACCTTTTGACATTATTTTTACATTATCTACATTATTGATACATTATCTACATAAACAGGGTAAACAAATGGTTAAACATGAAATTCAACATCTAGAAATATACACTCCAATCAGTGTTATCAAAAGTAAAAGGCGCAAAAACCTCTAAGGTCCGTTAGGGCTTTCAGCATAACGTGCAAATAAAGTGTGGGCTTTAACGAATAAAGGTGTAAGGAAAGGAAATATACAAATATATATGTTTTATCCAAGATCGACAATTATAAGCATAAATGACAAACATATGAAAAAGGAAATTGGAATTTTTTTTACAATAAAGTGAAATTGTTTAGTGTCGCCTCTTCAAAAGAGGCCCATTGGTAAAGAAAATTATGCCTTAACGCTTAATGACGACACTAAAGCACACATTTAAGCCATACAAAGTGCTCAACACATTTTGAGCCACACTTTAGGGGTTAAATGTGCCTTTGACAACACTTACTCTAATATTAGAAAAATCTCTCCCATTTATTTTGGAATTGTTAAAACGGATCACAATTGCTAATTTTGCTCCATTACAGAGTAGTCATTCAAGGCAAAAGGGAAACTATAGTGTATTACTAATGGCCTATACCCATCTGTCCTCATATTGAGAGCCTCTACTCAGAGTCAAGTGGAGAAACAACTAAATATGAATGATTCAGGTCTAAAATATACACATTACAACGTTAATTCTTACCGAAACTAGCAAAACATATCACCCATAGATTTTGGAAATGTTGAAACGGATTACAATTGCTAACTTTACTCAATTATCGAGGCAAAAGGGAAACTAAGCTTACCCCTAATCACTTATATCTCCTCTCCTAAGAGTCAAGTACAGACAACTAATATGAATGAATTCATCATCTAAAAATACACACTCCAACTTTAGCTCTTGAAGAAACTAGCAAAACATATCTCCCATAATTTTAGATATTGTTGACATGAATAACACATTACTTAACAAATCAGTAGTTTGACTAACTTCTTCATCTAACATTAACTTTAAAAAAACAAGTCATTACTCAAAAGTGTAACAAAACAAATCAAAAGAACACTTTTTTAATTTATGCAACTCAAAACGCTTGCAAGTTAACCTCAAATTTCCACAAATTATGAATCGGTAACAGCAAAATTCAGATATACGTACATCGGAATTGACAACAACAAATATGAAAGAATTCATCATCTAAAATATACACACTACAACGTAAATTCTTAACGAAACTAGCAAAACATATCTCCAATTAATTTAGCAATTAATGAAACTAATTACAGTAGTTAATATTACTCAATAAATTAAAATTTAGCTAAACGTAACCTCGAATTTCCACAAATTAAACAGCAAATTATGAATCCGTAAGAGCAAAATTGAGATAAGCGTACATCGGAATTGACAAACAACAAATATGAATGAATTCATCATCTAAAATATTCACACTCCAACATAGATTCTTAACAAAACTAGCAAAACATATTTCCAATTAATTTAGCAATTACAGAAACTAATTACACTGGTTAATATTACTCAATTAATTAAAATTTAGCTAAACGTAACCTCGAATTTCCAAAAATTAAACAGCAAATTATGAATGCGTAACAGCAAAAAATTCAGATAAGCGTACATCGGAATTGGCAAGCTGACGGAAGTATCGCTGATAAATTTGGATAAAAACATCGCGATGCTGAGGTGAAGCGCCTTTAGGGAGAAAATCATCGTCGTTCCAGATATCAGGATTAGACATAAACTTGACCGGAAGCTCTCTCTTCCATGGAAGGTGTTGTTCTTCTGCGGAACTTGAAGACGACGTCATAGCCATTTCAAATTTCAATCGCAAACCCTAATTCCCAAATTCACAATGGAGAAAACAATAATGTTTACTGCCGTATTTTTTACCCTTGCTTTCAATAAGTGAATGAAAGGGTATTTTCGAAATAAAAATGATTTTGTAGGGCTTTTTGGGTATTTTGATTCGGTCATTTTATTACCTCTTGATGATAGTGTAATAATATATTACTCTTCGGTTCATTTTTACTTGTACTTTTTTAGGTCAATTTACACTAAGATTGTGTTTGCTACGAAGGAAAATACTTTTTTAAAAAATATTTTCATAAAAATAAGTTGATTTCTCACTTATTTTCTCAAGTTTGGTTGGTGAGTGAAAAAATATTTTCTAGTATTTGATTGGCGAATGAAAAATATTTTCCAGATAATATTTTTTAGTGTTTCGCTAGAGAGTAAAAAATATCTTTAGAAAAATAATTTCTGATAGGGAATCAACCCCGACGACCAATCCAGGATCCGACGCTACCACAAGGATTGGGACCCAATTTTGGCACCTAACCCAAGACCTGACCCAAACTCCAGAGCAGGTAATCGAACTCGATAGTCGGAGCGATATTGAGCTCGAAACCTAACCCTAAACTCAACCCCGACACTTAATTGGGACCTGATTCTGACACCTAACCCAAGACTCCACCCTGACTCTAGAGTTGGTAACCCACCCCAATAGCCAAATCGAAACTCGACCCAAAACCCAATTCTAGTATCCAACCCGAGACTTAATTCGAAATTTGACCCCGACACCCGAATCGAGAACCGACCCTGACTCAGAATCGAAGCCTGTCTCCTGGACCCAAAACTCAAAATAAGAAAACGACCCGATACCCAACCTTGACTCCCAACACGAGATCCGACCTTGAGACCCGACCCTTACACCTAACCCGAAAACCGACCTCGAT
Organism: Capsicum pubescens; assembly: GCA_030864215.1. Classification (NCBI taxonomy): domain Eukaryota; kingdom Viridiplantae; phylum Streptophyta; class Magnoliopsida; order Solanales; family Solanaceae; genus Capsicum; species Capsicum pubescens. Next base: position 296,873,880 of record CM061549.1, read on the forward strand.
TCTAGACATGAGACTTGATCACAAGACTCGACCCCGACTCCCGACCCAAATCCTAACTCGAGATTCGATCCCAGCACCCGACCCCAACACCCAACCTTGTCTCCCAATCTTGACAACCAACCTGAAACCTAACCTTGATTCTCAATCCTAACACTCGAATCGGGACTCAACCCCAACTTACATATTGAGACTTGTCTCCTAGCCCCATCACCCAAACTCGACACATGAATCGATGCCTGACCTTAACTCAACTTGAGACCCAACCCCGACTTCTGACCCAAGACACGAGAGACTCGACCCCGACAATTGACCCAAGAATCGACCTCGACTCTCAACCCGAGACCTGACCTCGAGACTCGACCCTCAACTCCCACTCAGGATCCGACCTCGACTTTCGACCCAGGATCCAACCTCGATTCCTGACTCGGTATCCGATCAAAAATCTCGACTAAGGACCAAACACCGCACCCTAACCAAGACCCGATTCCGACTCCCAACCGACACCCGACACAACACCCAAACCACATCCCGACGAGGATTGCTATTTCGAGATACGACCCCGTCGCCCAAGTCGAGAATCGAGAGCTAGATCCCGAGTTAGTATCAATATCTTAAACTTGGGTTAGTGTGGTAAGTTGATGCATGAGGTTGAAAGAGATTTTTAGAAAATGTTTTCCATACTTTTTGAATGAAAGTCATTTTTCTTAAATTTGAGGAAAATAAGTTGATTTTGAAAATATTTTCCGAAATATTTAAGTCAACCAAACATGAGAAAATTAAAAAACATGAAAATGTTTTCCTTTGTACCAAACACACTCTAAGTTTTACCAAAAATTTAAGATGGATTGCCATTTATAACATTTTTTGTATAGTTTTCGTCTTTTCGATCATCTAAATTTAAATTTAAAATAGTAAATTATTCATCTTAAAATATTGGTCAACGTTAATATAAGGGAAAAGGATCCAAAATGTATCTAAATTTTGATGAAATTTGTTGTAACACGCCTGAACTTTGTTGGGGTCCTATGACCCCCCGAGCTATTCATTAGTGTATTTTAGTGACATTTATAAGAAGAGGCGAATCTACCCGTAAATATATTAAAAAATAGAAGAAGTCAAAAAAAATTTATCAATGGGAACTCATATACAAACTAAAGTCTGGTTTGATGGCATAGAAGGAGCCCTTGAATTGCATAGTATCTTATTTTATCGGGAATCTACTAGTTTAAAATTCTAGATTCGTCTCTGTTTATAAACTAACAAATAGATAAAATTCATTAATATATAAATAAGTAAAAGAGTTTAGTGCAAATAAATGTGAATAAAATACGCTAAAATTCATGCATGTTACAATAAATTTCATCAAAATTTGAGTATATTTTAGACCATTTTTCCTTAATAAAAGTTGACCTTTTTATGAGAAGTAAAAGTCATAATTTACGGGCGGCTCATCAGTCTCTCCAACAGAATTGGGGAAAGTACTTGAACGAGGCTTCATACGGAACTGGCGTCTAATGAAGACAATACTGACAATATGTCATGTCTATGATAAGGAGCGGAATTATGTTCCCTTTGATGAAGTTGTTCCCGATGAAGCCTTGCCAATCACATTCCTTAAAAAAGTGATGCCCGACTATGCTTGATTAGCGTGCGTGCACCTCAAAAGGTTGATTTTCACTTGCTTCATTCTTTGGGGAGGTATCTGTGAATCAAACAGTATTAAACAAATCATAAGAAAAAGAAAAATAAGAACACACATATTTATCTGAAAATTCTTGTGAAAAAAAATACGAGCGTAAGCAGAGGAATTCACTATAATGAAGAGGAGTACAATAAGGAAACGATTTGTCTCAATGACGTATATCTATCAACCCGAAACAGTTCACTAAATACACTTATATAATACGTGTCTACAAATAAGTCATAGGTCAAAAACATACAGGTCCATACTGTGGGGGGCTATGCTACCACCACAGACCCCATGAAAAATCACAAACATGGGTCGCACCACGAATTTTTCAAGGTCCAATCAATAAAATTTGGGGCGGTCCAGACCTAAATGCCAAGTTCTCACAAATATCGCAAAGACTTGTGTTACTTAACGCATCAGAGTGAGAAATCTCTTCTCAATAAGTTTCAGAGTAGTGTTAGTGTAGTATACAATAATTTATGTTCTCAATGAAAATCACATTTTGTCTTACTTTTTGATAAGTAGCCATGAGAAACATGTTGCTTATTTAATACCAAAGTTTTATTATATTCTTCTCTTTGCGTCGATTCAATATAATCTGCCAAGACTTATGTTTATGTCAGTATCCTCAATCATGTTTTCCGTATATAAACATAGATGATTTACAGTGATTTTATCTTCATTAAAAATAAAAAAAATAAAAAAAAGCACCTTCGGGTGTAGTTGATTTGGTTTGATCGAGGGGAGACTTTCAGAAAGGAGGTCGCGGTTTCGAACCCCTAATACCTTCTCAATCTATCTCGATTGGACAGTGAGGGATTTATCCAGTGCTCACCACAGAGTGCTCACCCGAAAGACAGAGACTGTGGTAGAGATCGTAGCGACGACAGATTTTTCGGTGATTCAAAAAAAAAAAAAAAAAAGGATGGGAGTACTCGTATTTGTGGGATACAGCTGGACGACCATTTTATTACCTATTTTTTGCTTTTCATTTTTTGTTGTTTGATTGGTATTTGGATTTTTAACTATGTTGCATGCATTGTCTTTTAATTTGTGTTTATTTTGGCGAGTTTTATTATATATATAAATTTGTCTGTTAATATATACTTTGGTTATTTTATTTGCTTGAGATCTTGCTAATGATTTCTTTGTGTTTGAACGGTGTTTGTATGGTATAAATAAATAAATAAATAAATAAAGAAATAAATAAATAAATAAATAAATAAATAAATAAATAAATAAATAAATAAATAAATAAAGAAATAAATAAATAAATAAATAAATGTATTAATGGAGTTTAGTAAGTTTTGATGGTTAATTTGGTGTTGTTTGTTTTTGTGAAGTAATTTCATTGAATATGGCAATCGTGTGAGATCGTCATGTAGTCATCACGTAGATGTCATGAAGGACATGTGTGCATACTTGTTCTGTCTACTTATATAAAGTTGAAGCAAAGTAAGAGGATGTGATTATGTATTATGCCTAAGCTAAACCTGGAGTTTATCAATTGCATTGGGATTACGTTAATCTATCATGTTCTGCAAATATTGTTAGATTTCTCATACACCACTCAAAATAGTGCAACACGTACTAGAAAAAGTAAAAACTTAACAATTTTTTTGTTCATATTGTATAGCCAATAACAAGTACATTAGCTTCTACTACTAATGTAATGCGTCGGATACATGCATTCGCAGTTGGATTTGTATTTGATATGTGTTTATCTCACTAAGGATACATGTTTCGCTGAGAGGAAATCGTTCAACAACCATCTTGAATCAATCATCGAGAGAGACAATTTATGAGTATAGTAAGTTGGAAATTAGAAGCTCATAAAAGGGTTAACAACACTGCTAATTTTGATAAATGAGCAACTATTATCTATTAACTTCTCTATTTCCTCTATTGAGATGCGATTTGTATAATGATTTTGCTATACATTGTATCCATGAAAAACGTTTAATAAGACACCCAAATGAAAAAAAATAATTCTTATCTACTCATCAAGTTGTGATATTGTGCAAGTGGATAAAGAAACTGTATATGTTTTTCTATTTTGAATATATATTATGCCTTTGCTTGAACCTCTCAGTACGACAAAGGCTATATTTGTAAGTAAACATTATTTTACGGCTAATAGTAAACCATGTTATATTCTTTCTATATTATATAGACACGTCTCGTAACTTTTTCCTTTGTCCATTTTCCTTTTTGTAAGTCTTATAACTTTCTACTGACTATAAAAATCATTCAACGGAATCAACATAATCTTCCCTTTAGATTCAAATGAGGTAACTTAGTAAAACACCATTTTTTGTTCATATTTTATTTGGCAAAGCGGATTTTTAGTTGATCTCTGATAAATTTTCTAAAGACCTTTTTTTTTATTTTTCAATGGCGTAACAAGGAAAAAAAGAAAATTGCTCTCATCAATTCTCTTGGATTCGGAAATTTTCAGGTGGTTTATTGCGTTATTTCTTATCTTATTATATTATTTTTAGTTGATATAGTTGCATGTGTCTTTGTAATACCCCGCAAAGTCCTCTTTCAGTCTGAGCCTTAGAGCGTATTCAGTAAAGCGGAAATCCGAGTCTAAAAGTTTCAGAAATATCTTCCCAAGTATGAAATACTTTGAATCGTGTGAAATTTTCCTAATTTTTACTTTTTGTCATGTAGAGCATTGAATAAGCTTTCCATCGATACCAAATTCACCCAAATCGAACACTCGGGTGAAGAGTTAGAGCCATTTTAGTAAGACAGTGTGCCAATTGGCGCGTTGCGGAGCCAGCCAAAATGGCAATTGTCAATTTCCAGCAAGCCTCCGCGATTCCTCCGCATCACGGTGTAGTTCCAGTTCGCACCAAGGTGGCAAAATGATTGCCACCGTGTCGCGTCGTCGTGCCATTTCCCAATTGTCCAATTTCCAGTGAGCTGGCGCGATTATGGCGCGTCGCGCTAGCATGTAAAATCGGGATTTTTCAGCTTAAATTCCAAGGGCTTTTTGTTCTTTTCCCTTTTCCCCCAACCTTTATAAATACCCGGTAAAGGGCTTAGGGCCTCATTTCTCTCCTTCCACTAAGAAAACTAGGGTTTACAAAATCAAATCCCCTTTTCTTCTTCAAGCAAAAAATCAAGAGAAATTAAGGGAAATCAAGAAATCTCTCCAAAGGCTTTCAAGGAAAGAGTTTCTCCAAGGTATGTAGATGTTGATTCTTGGGTCCCTTTCATCCAAGAAGCTCAAGTACCCTTTTCTAAATCTTAAAGATTTTATGTTTATGAATTTTAATGATTCTTGTGGGTTGAAACTGATGTTCTTGCTATGATGGAGCTGTGATTGATGTTTGTCTACAAAATTTTCAAGCCTTGGCCCTAGTATGTGGTATTTATGTGGTAAATGGATTTTGTTCTTGTTGTTGATGATTGAATGATTTCCAAAATGAAATATTTATGTGGTTTGTATAAATCTATGATATTATGTGAGTTGGAAATATGTAAATTTGGTTGTTCATGGTGAGTATGTTGATGATTACACCTATGCCTAAGTTGTGCATGTGAGGGGTTCGATAAAATGTCTAAGAGACTAGAAATCAAGTATTGTAGTTAAATTGTGACCTAAATGACAAATGCATGCTATACCCTTATGAAAACGATGACATCTATGATATTGTTATGCATTATGATTGTTGATGGAGTGATTGTGAAACTAGATGGATGGACGGATGGCATGTCGTTATATACACTCTCCTACATGTATAAGACTTTGAGAACTATGTGTATCATGAAATGCCCTAGTGAATGAATTGTACCATGATAGTGTGAAATCCCCAAGTAAGTGTGAACCTGTGCATGTCTAGTGTTTGTCGAAGGACCTTAATGAACAAGTGGAGATGTGATGGTTGTAAACTCCCCAATTATGTGCTCTTTGATATATGCTAAGATTTTAATACATGCCAAGTGGTTAGCAAGTAAGTTATGACATGATAGTATGAAGTTTCCTTAAGCCATGTGATATCCAAACACATGTCAAGACTGACATAGGTATGAAATAGTTGAGGTAAAACCTCGTTGAATGAAGTATGATTTAGTAGCATATTTTCCCTACATTATTATGTGATTATGATTCCGAAATGCTTAAAGTGACCCCTTGGCGATTGTGATGATGAATAGACGTTTGTGATCCTTAAATGCTTAAGGTGATGCTTTAATGATTGCCAGATGCTTTAATGATTGTGATGATGAGTTAATGATTGTGATGATGAACGAATGATTGTGATGATGAGTGAATGATTGTGGTGATGACTAGTCAAGAATGATTATGCTTTACTTTTATGTTATCGAGTCCTGGGGGTATTTATACCCGACAATAGAGCTGTTGTCTAGAGCCTGTGTCGGTTTTTCGATAATTCTCGTCGAGCCATGATTCTCAGAACTCAGTGAACTATAAAACTATGTATCCTCAGACAAGTGCAGAACATAAGAAAGCTCAGTAATCTCAGTTATCTCTGTAATCTCCGTATCGCTAGTAATCTAGCCACAGTCCAGTAATCAGCTCAAATCTAATAGTATTCAAGTGATTCAATTCTAATCGCAGAAGCGATTCGAGTAGTCTATTCAAGCTTTGTATCATCAGTCAGATACTATGATTCGATACCTTTTCCGTCAGATACGGAACTAAGTAATCTCAGTGTAACTCAGTCAGATCTTTTGAGAAACATGATCATTATCAGATTCGATTCAGTTTGTGTTCAGTTCAGAGTCTTTCAGTTGGGAGTAGAAACTAGCACCGAGCGAGGGAAGGGATGATGATTCCTCCCATCAGTGAGAGAGGCCGGAGTCGTTAGTAGCAATCCTTGAACTCCAGAACTGCGTAGCCAGCGTAGGATACAGAAGTCACCATCAGTAAAGGTTGTCACCTCCAGAGAGAGAGTATTTGACTATTATATTGCCTTAGGTCGACTTTCTGCGAGGGTCATACCGTTAGAGAGGCTTAACCAGAGAGGTCTTTACCCGTGGCACGGTATTGACACCCTTCCAGCTAGGGTTACAGGTTGGACCCCACCTGTGGTAGGTCGGGGCATGTCGGTTAAGTAACTACTTCCCACAATTTTAGTTTCAGAATCAATCTCAGTTTCAGAATCAATCTTCAGAAATTAGGACTATCAGATACAATCATCTATCTCTATGAGGAACTCAGATAGTTCCATTGATTCATGGACCATCCCATCAGATAGGCTTGGTCTCATTTACAGTTGTTTGATATCATATTCAGAGATATGCCGCCAGACAGGCTTGATTACAGTATCAGATTTCTATTGAGTATTCTTGTTGTCAGATTCAGATATAATCATATTTCTTATCATTGATAAAGCTTTCGAAGTCATCTGTTAGAAAAGTTAATCTCTAACTCTGTCAGTTGAAAGCAGTAAGCTCAAAATTCAGTCCTTGATGTAAGTACATACAGGTCCTCAGTTATCAGTATCAGATGAGTCAGTGATTCAGTATCTCAGTATCGGTAATGAGCTCAGTCTGCAGTAAAGTGGTATCCGAGTTTCAGTACCTAGAGTTGTGATGATTGTGTTTATAGTCTATGCATTCATGTATGTGTATGTGTTCTCGTGCGGCATTCTCATGATTATTCAGTTTATATATTATGCATCCATGAGCCCTTGCATTTAGCCTACCTCGTCTACATACTCGGTACATTCCTGTACTGATGCATTTGCGCTATGGTATTTTATTTGACACCATAGGTTCAGAGGCACGGGATCCAAAGTATCCTCAGCAGTTCAGTTCCAGTTAGCAGCAGTAGCAGTGAGTCCTCTTCTTTCGAGGACGAATCTCAGTTTACTATTATTGCATCAGATTTGGTTTATTTTTCAGTTGACGGAGTTGGGTGGGGACCTGTCCCATCAACTCCACAAGTTCAGACAGTTTAGAGGCTTTTTTCAGACGGGTGTATTAGTATTCAGTTTTCACTTTGAGTATGTATAGATGTGTTGGACCTTATGGCTAGTTTCCGCATTTATTTCAGATAGTATACAGTGTACAGGTACAGATATCAGTAAAGGGTTAGCTTGTGGTCCTTCGGGGTCATAAGCACCGTGTGACGTCTCGGGATGGGATCTCGGGGCGTTACAGTCTTACTGGATTTGTATGTATCAGTTTGTTATTTAGTTTACTTCCTCCATCCTCATTCTTTCATATTAATTTTTTTTTATTGTATCAATTGTTAATTATGTTGCATAATGTAATCCTTTTTCCTTTGATTTAACTGAACAACATAAGCATATTTTCTTCTTTTGCTCTATCAGAAAATTTGTTATCAACTTGATTGATATAATCACGTAACAAAAGTCAATTGTTGTTATCTCAATCAGTATCATGATTAAGAATTCAGGTAAGTTCATTCTGTGACACTCATTCAACAAATGTATGATAATTAATGAAAAATCCTTGTCTTTTCATGTTTATTCCAGGTAATCTTTGTCAGTGTTACGTTATTAGTAATACTCACTTCAATTTTTCTAATTAAAATGCAACACACACCCCATTAATACGAGTTGTTATCTTGAGAGAAAATGTAATAACTAATTGACTAATTAGGGAAACTACTATTTTATTTTCTTGACCTTCAATTATACCACTTCACGAATTTATACATACTCCAAATTGATGTCTTAATTTTCAGGATGCTACATTGAAATTATTGTTGAAACTCAATAAAAAATGAAATTGGTAGAATTTGTTGTTCCATTTGGAATAATGTTGCTAAGTTTATGATCTCTTCTTGGTGATTATCCTAGGTTACAAAATTAATAGTGTAATTTTTTTTATTATTTTGTAGTTACGCCATCAATAACTTTACAAAGTGTTATAAATATTCTTTTTTTACACCTTACATAAAGGCAAGGAATTTCTTATATTTTGCACATCTAGGATTTAAATTTATAATATTAATATCACCAAGATGTAACTTTTTTTTTTTTGGATATTTTTCTCTTTTCTTTTTGATTGATCATTCCAGATTTAACTTGGATATGTTATATTCTTATTGTAATCAGGGGTGTACCCACATGGAGCTGAGGGGTTCATCCGAACCCTCTCACTCGGAAAATTACATTTTTTATATAAGATTATATTTGCAGTTTATATATAAATATATAAAGATTGTACCCCCTTAAAACAATACTGCCTGGATCGAATCCTGTTTGTAGCACTTCTTTTTTCATTTTGTATTGCGTTTCACGTTTGAAGGTTGTCTCCTACTGGTACGTGTCATAACTTCATTTTCCTTCTCATTTTTTGTTTTAACATTACTCTCTTTGAAAAAATATATTCAAAAAACTTTATCAATTTACTCAAAATTTTAAATTTATAATTTTTCATTAATATTTTAAATTAATATAAATAATAATTCAATCAATAAATTGGTTTCAAAATAAATAACATTATATATTCAGTGAACTTTTTCATAAAAATGTTTAATTTAGATAAAAATTATTGGATTTAAGCTCGCTCATATATGATTTAACCCGTTCATATCTAATTCGACCCGCTAATTTGTCTATACCAATACCATTAGCATATATATTTTTTTAACTCCTGAAGAAAAATTATGTGTCCGCAACGAATTGTAATGCTTGATTTTCTGTTCTTTTAATGAATACCAAGATGAAAGTAGGTCCTATCAATTGCAATCGTTAGAAGTTTAGATAACTTTGAATTAGTGAGACCACCAGCATAAACATGAAAAATCCTAATTTTAATGGTTTTCTTTCTTTCTCAAGTGGATACCAAGCTGAAGCAGTGGTGCAATCAGAATTTTTATTGAGGGGATTTAGAAATAAACATACAGACTAGTCAAAGGGGATTCAACATCTACTATATATACATAAAAATATTTTTAATCATGTAAATATATCATAATTTATTGGCGAAGAGAATTGAACCTCTGAATCAAAGGTGGCTCCACCACTGACTATATATTTATTAAAATTCAGATTTCACCCAATTATAGCAATGCTCATGCACTAGTTGGATCCCCTACATGAACATGAATCCTCTCAACTTTTGTCTTTCTAGCAAGCAAGGTAAAGAATGTAATTATTTATTCCACCACAATATTGATATTTTTATCAACTTATAATAAATAAATAAATAAATAAATAAATAAATAAATAAATATAGGGATAATTATGAAAAATGACCACTCGATCAAATTATTTACAAGAAAATTAACGTAACTTTATTAAAATTATATGAAATAGTCATTTGGCAATGCTGCTTCTTCTTCTTCCTTTACTTCAACTATTAATGGCATCTTCTTCCTCCTTTCTTCTTTGTTGGTTTCCCTTTTTAAAAGAAATTGACATTTCGTAAATGTGAATCGTTTTGAATGAATAATTAACATAGTAAAAGACTCGTAATACCAAGAGGATCTCATATCTAGACTTTGAAACTGTTTAGAGGAGATTTTGAGTTAGCCGGGATTCAAAAAACTTGCAAACCAAGTTTCATTGGTTCTTCTTTTTCATAAAATTCGTCGTGACGCAATTGTGAACCATTTTGAGTGAATAACATATGAAAAGGCTCGTAATACCGAGGTGACTTAATATCTAAAATTTGAGACTGTTTGAAGGAGATTTTTAGTTAGTAGGAATTGAAAGAACTTGCAAAACAAGTTTCGTTTTTTTTTTTTTATATAAAACTTGACTTGCCACAAACGTGAACCATTTTATGTGAATAACAAATCAAAAGATTCTTAATACCAAGAGGATCTCATATCTAAAATTTGAGACTATCTATCGAAGATTTGTTTAGTGAAACATGGTTGGTTAGAACAAGATCTTCTAATAACCTGCATATCTTTTTTCTTTCTTTTTTCTCTTCGGTGGAGTGCATAAGATATATTGAATGTTTATGGTAAGTTAAGCGGTGTTATTATGTAAAAAAAAAAAAAATTTAAATGAATTGATACTATAAATAGAAAAAAAAATTGAACAGATATAGTAGACGTTTGACCATTAACCTAAAATATTTTGGAGTTAGATTTAGAGTTGAAGTATAAGTTGGAATCGGAGTTGTGCTTGGCCACGTAAATAGAGTAGAGTTCTTTTTCACTTTTTATGAGAGATAAATTGCACTTGATTAAGTTTTTTCAAAAATAATTTTCACTCAAGTAAAATCATTCTTATGATCAAACATTATAATTTTCACTAAAATAAAATATTCTTTTAAAAAATGTAAAAAAATTCTTATGGCCAAACAGGCTATAATCAATTTTTTGTCATGATAATCCAACCAACATTTGTACTTATTATTATCCATTTTATTTTTCCAACTTACCAAGTCCTTCAATATTTATTTATGACAATCTCAATGATTCCATATTTATTTGTCTTATTAGTTAAAAGAATTATACAAGAAAATAACTTCTTTTCAATAAATATTTCACATGAGACTTGGTCAAAAGTGTCCAAATAACACAAGAGTACTATTCTAGTACACATCCGTACCAAGTGTTTAGTGATGTTAATTTTAAACACTATCATATTTTCTTTCAATTAACATTTTTGGAGTAAAGTAAAAGATATTAAAAAAATAGTATTTTTTTTTTTTGAAATCTCACTTTCATCTTCACCCCTCCCCCGTCCTCCCCCTTCCCCACGTCCAGCAAGCATTTCCCTCCCCTTTCCCCCGTGTCCCAACCCCCAAACCCACTCACCCCTCCAATTTTTTTTCTTTCTTCTTCTTTGTCAACCCCACCCCCTTCCCTTCAGTTTCTTTTTTCTTTCTTCTTCTTTGTCACCCTCACCCCCACCACACACGAAAGAGAAAAATAGTTTAACTTTCTTCGTCGAAATTTCCTTTTCCTTCGCTTGAGATTTTTTTTTTTTTAAAAAAAAATTGTAAATTAATTTCTCAATTCAAACTTTTTCATCTTTTTTAGGACTAAAATTTAAACTTGAATCAAAAGTGTGTGATAGTGGATATTGAGAAATTAAGGAAAAAGTGCAAAAAATACTTGTACTTAGGCAAAATTTACAACTACGCTTTCTAAACTTTGCGGGGTTCTATTCCCCCCTAGACTATCGGGTTAAGAGTCGAATCTTAGGTCGGGATCGGATCCTAGGTGTCGAGGTCGGGAGTTGGATTCTTGATTAGAGTGGCGAATCAAAAATCGAGTTAGGATCATGATCACAAGTTGAGTCTCGGGTCAAGGTCCATCCCGTTTGCCTAGTCTCGTGTTGAGGTTGGGGTTGGGGGGTGATCGGGATTAGAAGTCGGTTCTCGATCTTAAATAAAACTAACTAATTTGCTGATAAAAATAATTGAAACTACATATACGACTCATTGATCACTTCAAAAATAAGTGGTGCTTTAGGGTGTATTTAGAATGGAGGAAAATATTTTTTGAAAAATATTCTTCTATTTTTTGATATTTGTTTGGTTAAGAATTAAAAAAAAAAAAAACTTTAGAAAAACAAGCTATTTGAAAATAAAGAAATGATTTTCTTAATGAAAATAACGAAAATAAGTGACAATGTCACCCTACTACTCTTAAAATCACTTACCTCACCAACTTCAACGCCAACCCACCCCTATATATATATATTTTTTTTAAAATATAATACTTTCTACCACTTGTCCAACCCCCTTTTTTAAAAATTAGAAATACATTAGTAAAAACTCTTTTGATTGAGAGAATGCGTAATTTTTTACGAGGTATATTTAAGCTAAAAATCCTTATTTATTCTAGAAAGAATATAGTGTGTATTAAAATGTTATAAAAAATTACGGGATATAATATGAATGTATTTCATATGATTGAAATGATTTTACTCATTTTAAAATAATCCTATCAGAAAGTGCACATTTTTTTCTTTTCGTAATTTAGTCTTATGAAGACTATTTTGCTTAGGTGAATAATGTTCTTACTTGATTTTCCCTTAAAAAAGAAACTTACACTGTACTTGATTTTTGTTATTGAAACTTGAACACAAACTCCAACGTATACTCATAAATTTTATTTTTTTATATTATTTTTCCTCTCATGAAATTCAATTAAGTTAAATATTTTAATCTAAATTGTGTTTAAACGTCATAATTGAGTAAGAAATGTTGAAATTTCGTGAGGTAAAATTTTTTTACTATTAATTTTTGTTAGGCTTGTTGTAAAAAAGGACACAATATATCATCAAATGTCCTTTTTTTTTTTTACTTATCACTATGGTATGACAGAAAATGTCAAAAAAATGTTCTTCAATTTTCTCAAGTTTGGTGAATTAAATATTTTCAAATACACTTATTTTCTTAAAATTCCTTTTTAAGAAAATTCACTTCCCTTCGTAGAGTAAGAAACATATTTTTCAAAACTCTCTTTCAAATCTCTCGACCATGACTTGGGTCAAGGTCGGGTTAAATACTGGTCAATGTTGAAGTGGAGAGTTAGTATTAGGAGTTGGGTCGCGAATTAGGGTATAAGAGTCAAGACTCGAATCTTGGTCGGGAGTTGTGGTCAGGGTAGGGAGTCGAGGTCAAGATCCAGGGTTTGGAGTCGAGTTTAGGAATCAAAATTACGCCTTAGTTAGAATTTGGATCCTAGGTCACGCTCGAGATTTTGATTTGGATCCCAGTTGATAGTCGGATCTCGAATTTGGGTTTGGATCGGGTCCGTCTCCCGGGTATCGAGACTTAGTCTTCGGTCGAGGTCAGGTCTCGATTCTCTAATCTTGTGTTTATGGGAAAAGGGGTTGGCATCGAGAGGTGGTTCCTAATTTGGGTTAGGGTTCAAGAGTGATCAAATCTCGAGAGTCGGGTATTGGGGTCAGGAATTGAGTCTCGGGTATGTAGTTAGTTTTTGGGTCTGGGTTGGGTCTTGGGTCGAGGTATGAGTCCAGTCCAACTTCGAGGTCTCGGGTCAGGGTATAAAATCGGGTGAAGCATCGAGGTCTCATGTTGGTATCATGTTCGGATCACAATATTTGTATTGATTATGCCTAAATATTCTTGAAATGATATTTTTTTTTTACTAAACAAACACTAGAAATAAATAAGAAAATCACTTATTTGATGAGACACGAAAACCATTTTCCTTCGTACCAAACACACCCTAATAATAATTATCATTGTTGTGTGATACCCTGATGACAACCTTTTTTAACCACTTATTACTTCCTCCATCCCATTTTATGTGTTAGCATTTGACTGGACACGGAGTTTAAGAAATAAATGATGATTTTGTAAAGCTTACAAAATTGTCCTACTTGTTAATTGTCCTTTCTTATTAAGTGGACTCACTAAGCATAAAATGTGGATGATGTCATTAAATAGTTACCAAATAAGGAAAAATGATATTCTTTTTGGGGACAAACCAAAAAGAAAATAACGACACATAAAATAAGGCGGAGGAAATATTTTATTAAATTAAAATTTAATTTTTGAAACATTTATAAATTTTGCAAAAAAATAATACTATTACAGTATTTAAAATTTGGCAAGTAGAGTTATATGATATTACTTGTTACTCGTATCTGGTGAAATTCTTTTACATATACAAAACTAAAATAAACTGATGTATTATATATATATATATGAAAAGTAAAAGAAATACGTTACGCGGAATAAAAAGAAAAGATAAAAAAAGCTAACACATGTAATGCTTACGGTTTGACTACTGAAAAAATCTATCTAATCTATCCTCTAAACCTATCTCTAATCGAAGCACCCAGAAATGGATACTGTTGATTTGCATAATTTATCATGTTTTTGTTACATCACTTACATGTATGTTGTTTTCCTATGAATTGTGTCATCTCTAAGTTGACGAGAGATTGGACTAATTGTGTTGTTTTAGTGGTTGTTCTTAGCTCTTTTATTTTGGAATTTGCATGTGGTTGAAAGAGATTTTTAGGAAATATTTTCTTTACTTTTCAAAGGAAAGTCATTTTTCTGTAAATTTGAGAAAAATAAATTGATTTTAAAAACATTTTTCGAAATATTTGAGTCAACCAATAATGAGAAAATTGGAAAACATGAAAATGTTTTCCTTTGTACAAACCACACTCTAACTTTTACCAAAAATTTAAGATGCATTTTTTTAATCATATTAATATGAGATGGATTGACACTTACAACATTTTTTATATAGTTTTCGACTATCTAAATTTAAATTTAAAATAGTAAATTATTCATCTTAAAATATTGATCAACGCTAATATAAGGGATAAGGGTCCACAATATATCTAAATTTTGATGAAATTTGTTGTAACACGACTAAATTTTGTGGGGTCCTATGACCCGAGCTATTCATTAGTGTATTTTAGTGACTTTTGTAAGAAGGGGCGGATCTACCCGTAAATATATTAAAAAATAGAAGAAGTCAATAAAATTATATAGATGAGAACCCATCTACAAACTGAAGGATGGCATAGAAGGAGCCCTTGAATTACATTGTATCTTATTTTACCGGTAATCTACTAGTTTAAAATTCTAGATCCTCCTTTATAAACTAACAAATAGATAAAATTCATTAATATATAAATAAGTAAAAGAGTTTAGTGCAAATAAATATCAGTAAAATATGATTAAAATTCATGCGTATTACAACAAATTTCATCAAAATTTGAATATATTTCAGACTATTTTTCCTTAATAAAAGTTGATTTTTTTTATGAAAAGTAAAAGCCATAATTTACAGGCGGCTCATCAGTCTCTCCAACAAAATTGGGGGAAGTACCTGAACGAAACTTCATATGGAACTGGCGTCTAATGAAGACAATACCGACAATATGCCATGTCTATGATAAGGAGCGAAATTATGTTCCCTTTGATAAAGTTGTTCCCGATGAAGCCTTGCCAATCACATTCCTTAAAAAAGTGATGCCCGACTATGTTTGATTAGCATGGGTGCACCTCAAATGGTTGATTTTCACTTGCTTCATTTTTTGGGCAGGTATCTGTTATGAATCAGACGGTATTAAGAAAATCACAAGCAAAAGAAAAATAAGAACACACAGATTTACCTGAAAATTTTTGCGGAAAAAAATACGGACAGAAAAAAAGGAATTCACTATAATGGAGAGGAGTACAATAAGGAGACAATTTTTACCCGAAATAGTTCACTAAATGCATTTCAATAGTACGTGTGTAAAAATAAGTCATAGGCTCAAAAACATACAGGTCCATATTGTGGGGGCTACGCTACCACTATAGACCCCATGAAAAATCATAAATATGGATAGCACCACGAATTTTTCAGGGTCCAATCAATAAAATTCGGGTCACAAATTTTAACAATATTCTTCCAACTTTTTGGGTCTAGTCAAGGCGGTCTAGAGTCCAAACCTATATGCCAAGTTCTCACAAATATCGCAAGAGTTGTGTTAACGCATCAGAGTGAGAAATCTCTTCTCAAGAAATTTCATAGTAGTGTTAGTGTAGTATACAATAATTTATGTTCTCAATGAAAATCACATTTTGTCTTACTTTTTGATAAGTAGCCATAAGAAACATGTTGCTTATTTAGTACCAAAGTTTTATTATATTCTTCTCTTTGCATCGATTCAATATAATCTGTCAAGACTTATGTTTATGTCAGTATCCTTAATCATGTTTTACATATGTAAACATAGATGATTTAGAGTGATTTTCTCTTCATTAAAAATATTTTTTTTTTTAAAAAGCACCTTCGGATGTAGTTGATTTGGTTTGATCGAGGGGAGACTTTCAGAAAGGAGGTCGCGGTTTCGAACTCCCTAATGCCTTCTCAATCTATCTCGATTGAATAGTGAGGGGTTTATCCAGTGCTCACCGCAGAGTGCTCACCCGAAAGACAGAAGTTGTGGTAGAAATCGTAGCGACTGCAGATTTTTCGGTGATTCAAAAAAAAAAAAAAAAGGAACGGGAGTACTCGTATTTGTGGGATACAGCTGGACGACCATTTTATTACCTATTTTTTGCCTTTCATTTTTTGCTGTTTGATTGGTATTTGGATTTTTAATTATGTTGCATGCATTGTCTTTTAATTTGTGTTTATTTTGGCGAGTTTAATTGTATATATAAATTTGTCTGTTAATATATACTTTCGGTTATTTTATTTACTTGAGAGCTTGCTAATGATTTCTTTTTGTTTGAACGGTGTTTATATGGTATAAATAAATAAATAAATAAATAAATAAATAAATAAATAAATAAATAAATAAATAAATAAATAAATAAATAAATAAATAAATGTATTAATGGAGTTTGCTCTATTGAGATGCGATTTGTATAATGATTTTGCTATACATTGTGTCCATGAAAAAAGTTTAATAAGACCCCCAAATAAGAAACTAATTTTTATCTACTCATCAAGCTGTGATATCGTGCAAGTGGATAAAGAAATTGTATAAGTTTTTCTATTTGGAATATTATACCTCTGCTTAAACCTCTTATGACAAACGCTATATTCGTAAGTAAACATTATTTTACGGCTAATAGTAAACCATGTTATTCTTGTTATATTATATAGACACGTCTCCTTAACTTTTCCCTTTGTCCATTTTCCTTTTTGTAAGTCTTATAGCTTCTACTGACTATAAAAATTATGCAAGGGAATCAACGTAATCTTCCCTTGAGATTCAAATGAGGTAACTCAATAAAATACCATTCTCTGTTCATATTTTGTTTGGCAAAGTAGATTCAGTTGATTGCGAAGAAAATTCTAAAGACTTTTTTTTCTTTCAATGGCATAACAAGGAAAACAAGAAAACTGCTCTCATCGATTCTCTTGAATTCAGGAATTTTCAGGTGATTTATTACGTTATTTTTTATCTTATTATATTGTTTTTAGTTGATAGTTGCATGTGTGTCTTAATAGATTTGTATGTATCAGTTTTTTATTTAGTTTACTTCCTCCATCCTTCAGATAAATATTTAGTTTAATTAAAAAGCAACATACACCCCCATTAATACGAGTTGTTATCTTGAGAGAAAATGTAATAGCTAATTGACTAATTAGGGAAACTACTATTTTATTTTCTTGACCTTCAATTATACCACTTCACGAATTTATACATACTCCAAATTGATGTCTTAATTTTCAGGATGCTACATTGAAATTATTGTTGAAACTCAATAAAAAATGAAATTGGTAGAATTTGTTGTTCCATTCGGAATAATGTTGCTAAGTTTATGATCTCTTCTTGGTGATTATCCTAGGTTACAAAATTAATAGTGTAATTTTATTTATTATTTTGTAGTTACGCCATCAATAACTTTACAAAGTGTTATAAATTTTTTTTTTTTACACCTTACATAAAGGCTATGAATTTCATATATTTTGCACATCTATGATTTAAATTTATAATATTAATATCACTAAGATGTAGCTTTTTTTGGATATTTTTCTCTTTTCTTTTTGATTGATCATTGCAGATTTAACTTGGATATGTTATATTCTTATTATAATCGGGGGCGGATCCACATGGAACTGAGGGGTTCAGATCTCGAAAAATTACATTTTTTAATATAAGATTATATTTGTTGTTTATATTTAAAAATATAAAGATTGTTCCATAGCTTAGTGGTAAACGATATACAGTAGCACTTCTTTTTTCATTTTTGTATGGCGTTTGAAGGTTGTCTCCTACTGGTCTGTGTCATAACTTCATTTTCCTTCTCATTTTTGTTTAAACATTACTCTCGAAAAAACAATTTAAAAAAACTTTATCAACTTATTTAAAATTTAAAATTAATAATTTTTATTAATATTTTAAATTAATATAAATAATAATTCAATCGATAAATTGGTTTCAAAATAAATAATATTATATATTCAATAAACTTTTTAATAAAAATGTTTAATTTAGATAAAAGTTATTGGATTTACGCATGTTCGTATATGATCTGACCTGTTCATATCTAACTTGACCCGCTAATTTGTCTATACCATTAGCATATTCTTTTTTTCGAAACTTCTGAAGAAAAATTTTGTGTCCGCCGCGGATTGTAATGCTTGATTTTCTGCCAGGATGAAAGTAGCTCCTGTCAATTACAATTGTTAAAGTTTAGATAACTTTGAATTAGTGACACCACCAACATAAACATGAATAATCCTAATTTTAATGGTTTCCTTTCTTTGTCAAGTGGATACCAAGTTAAAGCAGTGACACAGTCAGAATTTTCATTGAGGGGGGTTTAGAAATAAATAAACAGACTAGTCGAAGAGGATTCAACATCTATTATATATATATATATAAATACTTTTAACCATGTAAATACATCATAATTTTTCGTTGAAGAGAATTGAACCTCTGAATCAAAGATGGCTCCGCCACTGACTATATATTATATTAAAATTCAGATTTCACCCAATTATAGCGATGCTCATGCACTAATTGGATCCCCTACATGAACATAAACCCTCTCACCTTTTATCTTTCTAGCAAGGTAAAGAATGTAATTATTTATTCCACCATAACATTGATATTTATATCAACTTATAATAAATAATTATAGGGATAATTATGAAAAATGACCACTCGATCAAATTATTGACAAGAAAATTAACGCAACTTTATTAAAAATTACATGAAATAGTCATTTGGCAATGCTGCTTCTTCTTCTTCCTTTACTTCAACTATTAATGGCTTCTTCTTCCTTCTTTCTTCTTTGTTGGTTTTTCCTTTTAAAAGAAATTGACATATCACAAATGTGAATCATTTTGAGTGAATAATTAACATAGTAAAAGACTCGTAATACCGAAAGGATCTCATATCTAGAATTTGAAACTGTTTAGAGGAGATTTTGATTTAGTCGGGATTCAAAAAACTTGCAAGCCAAGTTTCATTAGTTTTTTTTTGTACATTAAATTCGACATGACGCAATTATGAACCATTTTGAGTGAATAACATATCAAAAGGCTCGTAATACCGAGGTGACCTGATATCTAAAATTTGAGACTGTTTGAAGGAGATTCTGAGCTAGTAGGGATTGGAAGAACTGGCAAAATAAGTTTTTTTTTTTTTTTTTTATTATAAAATTTGACGTGCCATTAACCTAAAATATTTTGAAGTTGGAGTTGAAGTTGGAATCGGAGTTGTGTTTGGCCACGTAAATAAAGTAGAGTTCTTTTTCACTTTTTATGAGAAATAATTAAATTGTACTTGATTTTATTTTTTCAAAAGTAGCTTTCACTCAAGTAAAATAATTCTTATGATCAAACATTATAATTTTCACTAAAATAAACTATTCTTTTAAAAAACGTAAAAAAAATTTATAGCCAAACGGACTATAGTCAAATTTTTGTCATGATAATCCAGCCAACATTTGTACTTATTATTACCTATTTTATTTTTTCAACTTACCAAGTACTTAAATATTTATTTATCACATTCTCAATGATTTCATATTTATTTGCCTTATTGGTTAAAAGAATTATACAACAAAAGTACTTCTTTCCAGTAAATATTTATATGAAACCTGATAAAAAATGTCCAAATAACACAAGACTACACTAATACATGCCCGTATCAAGTGTCTAGTGACATTAATTTTAAACACCATCACATTTTATTCCAATTAACATTTTTGATAGATAACTTAAAAAAAAATTTTAACCCATTTTGATTAGCTTGATAAGACATGTATGTGGATGTAAAAGTTTTTTTATGATGACACATATTTCAAATAATGATTATAGTTGACTCTAAGACATAGCAAGAATTATGCAAAAT
This sequence comes from Capsicum pubescens, assembly GCA_030864215.1. Lineage (NCBI taxonomy): Eukaryota > Viridiplantae > Streptophyta > Magnoliopsida > Solanales > Solanaceae > Capsicum > Capsicum pubescens. The sequence goes on from CM061549.1 coordinate 296,894,286, forward strand.
AATTTAGTAGACCTTGTATTTATCAAAATTTGTAAAGTGAATACATCTGTTTATACTTTTATCATCTGAACCCTTCAACTCATTAAAACACAATATTTTAAACTCTTTTGATGCATATGTGCCATTAAATTGTTGAGGTGAAAAACGTCTTTGTTTGCACACATTTTTTGAACTACTAAAGTAAAAAAAATATAGTAATTTTTTTTTTAAAATCCCAATTTCTCCTTCACCCATCCCCCATCCTCCCCCGTTTCGCCACATCCAGCAAACATTTCCCTCCCCAAACCCACCCACCCGTCCAATTTTTTTTTCTATCTTCGTCTTTGTCACCCCCACTCCGTCTCCCTCACCCCCAAACCCACCCCCTTCCCTTCATTTTTTTCCTCCTTCTTCTTTGTCACCCTGACCCTCATTATTTTTTTTCTTCAGCTCCACCCCCACCCCCACCCCCACCGCACTCAAAAGAGAAAAATAATTTAACTTCATTCGTCGAAATTTTCTTTTTTTTCGTTTGAGATTTTTTCTTAAAAAAAAATTAATTTCTCAATTCAATCTTTTTCATATTTTTTTCGGACTAAAATTTAAACTTGAATTAAAAGTGAGTGGTAGTGGATATTAAAAAAAAAAAATGTGCGAAAAATACCTGTACTTAGACAAAATTTGCAATTAAACTTTCTGAACTTGGCGGGATTCTATGCTCCTCCTAAACTATTGGGTTAAGAGTCGAATCTTAGGTCGGGATCGGATCCTAGGTGTCGAGGTCGGGAGTTGGATTCTTGATTAGAGTGGCGAATCAAAAATCGAGTTAGGGTCAGGATCACAAGTCGAGTATCGGGTCAAGGTCGATCCCGATTGCTTAGTCTTGTGTTGCGGTTGGGGTTAGGGGGAGATCGGGATGAGAAGCCAGTTCTCGATCTAAAGTTAAAACTAACTAATTAGTTGATAAAAATAATTGAAACTACATATACGACTCATTTCACTTAAAAAATAAGTGGTGTTTTAGGATGGAGGAAAATATTTTAAAAAAAATATTTTTCTATTTTTTTGTATTTATTTGGTTAAAATTTTTGAAAAAAAAAGAAATCTTTAGAAAAACAAGCTATTTGAAAAAAACGAAATGTTTTCTTTAATGAAAATAACGAAAAGAGGTGAAAATGTTGCCCTACTACTCTCACTACTAGAAAAGTGTAAATTACATGAGAATTTGTCTGCGGATTATATAGAAAAATTCACAAGTGACATAGTTTCCTGTGGATTTTCTTACTAAAAAAATTCAATGAAAATTTTTTTGTGGATAATTATTACCTGCGAATTTTAAAATCCCCAAGTACATTACATGAAAATTTAAAAATCGCATACAAATTACCTACGGATTTTTCTTGCAAAAAGAGTTGATAAAAGTTGATGAAAGAAAGTATATTTCATATAAATTTTCACAAAAAAAATCATAAATTAATTCTGAAGGGGTTTAATTATTTTATTTTTAAATCTTTTTTTGCAGATTTATTTCTTTCAAATTACCTCTCATCTCTTTCTCAATGTCATTTACCATCGTATCATGAGTTCATTATTCAAATTTATTTAATTCTTAAGAATTCACAATAATATTACTGCTTCAAAGACAATTACATATACACCAATCATACCTCTTTTTCATAAGACTCCCTTACCCTTAAGATCCCACGTGCACCGTTAACGTTGCACGGTAGTTACTATAAAGCAGACAATATAATGTTGCTTTCTATATCCGATGTGGTACAAAAGACTATATTAGTGCAATTTCTTCTAATTTTCCTATCCAACAAATTGCGATGTAAAATTACTTTTTCATTTTTGTTTTTGTTTGAAAAAAGATACTTAAGTATGAGACTAAATTTTAACCACAATTAACGTTTGAATGAATTGATAGGTATTTATATCATTGTGATCGGAAGAGTTGCTTGAGTGGTAAACAACCTTTTTTTTCTGAGGTTGTAAAGTTCGAGTTATCTACAGAGCAAAAGATAATTTTGTCATTGTTATCAATAAATAACAATGTGAAAATTACTTATTTTTTCAATTTGCCTTTAAAAATAAATTCTACTTTATTTTTTTAATAGCGGAGATTATACTTCCTTATAAAAAGCAATATCTATTTTACCCTTGATATTTTCAATCATTCATCCGTATAATACCTTTCCATATTATATTTAATATTTTATTTAGTAATATAGGTATTAATTTACCTATAGTTTAAACAAGTTTATATCTTGTTATGGATATTATTTAGCCATTAATTAATATTACAAAACAAATAATTCTTTCATGAAGCTATTACAAAATACTCTATTTATATGAGTGTTTATTTTTATATTACATGCATTATATTTCTATTTATATGGGTGTGCGCAAATGTGTGTCTAGTCATTTCAATTATTTCTTATTTCTGATTATTTAATATATAAGTTTTTATTAAATTGTCATTAAAATTTATTTACAATATAATTATATAAATAGAAGTAATATTGTAGGAATTTATTGAAAAAATTACGTTTATGTTTACTAATTATTTTTTTTGTGCACTGCATTAAATATGTTTATAAAGTTATCACTCTTTGTTATGGGTATGCGCAAGTGTGTGTCTAGTGATTTCAATTATTTCTTATTTCCGGTTATTTAATATATGGGTTAATCAGTTTTGATTGTTAAAAATAAATTATTTTTTAAATTATCATTAAAATTTATTTACAATATAATTATATAAATAGAAGTAATATTGTAGGAATTTATTGAAAAAATTACCTTTACGTTTACTAATTATTTTTGCACTGCATTAAATATGTTTATAAAGTTATCACTCTTTGTTACTTTCGCCTATCTAAAATAGATATTACTATTTTACTTTTGTTAATAAAATCCTATTTACTTATTCTAATAATTGTTTTATATAAAGCATCATTAATTTATACTTCAACTCTTTAAATTCCTTTAATGCTTGCTCATTTAAAAAAATATAAAGAAGTTAAGGAATAAAAACAAAGGTTGATAACATAAAATTGAAATAAGCATTAAGAGAATATAATTGATGTATGAGGAGGAAAATATGTTAAAAAGTGAATGACAGTTTGATTTCTAAAATAAAGTTGGGCGTGTAAATAGATTTTATCGGAATTAAATTATCTAAATACAACGATGTTATTATTAATTATGTTGAAATTATTGTCTTTAACCTTTTTTTAAGACCTTATTAGAATGAAAATATTGAAATAATTTGTCATATTATAAAAACCTAGTTATTAAGTGAATTATCAATATTTCCTAAAACTATTTTAAATTCCCTCACAAAAATTTTCAAATAATTTTCTAGTAAGAAAGTCCACAAATAAATCACTAAAATTAAACATTTAGTTAAATTACGTATTCAAAATCTTCAAAAAAAATTATGGAAAATAAATTTTCATGTAAATTCTCAAACCATATTATTAGTTAAAGTCACAACCAAAAGACACCTCAATTAACTACCTAGTTAATAAAAAAATTATGTAAATCTTCAAGAAAATATTTTCAGCTAAATTCGCAATAAATGATTTCCAAATTATTCTTCGGGTAATAAATTCTCAGTTTAATCTCCAAGATAAGATTTACAGATAAATTTGCATAACCGAAATATTCAGTGAATTTTTCATATAAGAAAATTCTCAGATAAATTCCTAGATAACTATTCCGAACTAAATCCGCAAGTAGGTTACATGAAATTTTTTCTGCAAATTAATAAAGGAATTTATATTTGTTACATACTTGAGAATTTACGCATGAAAAAAATCCCTACAAATTAATTTCCCACATAATTATCCATGTAATATTTTGCGCAAATGGAGCCAAATTTACCTGTGAATTTTCTTGAGAAAATATTTTTTGCAAGTAAAGTATATCAAAATTTAGATATTTTAGACTTTCGTATAAAAATTCTCAAAAAACATCTGCGGACAAAATCCTCAGGTAACATTCCCAGGTAATTTGTATTTTTCTGGTAGTGTCTTAAAATCACTCACCCCACCAAATTCCACGCCAACCCACCCCTATATATTTTTTTTAAAATAAAATAAAATACTTTCTACCATGTGTCCAAACCCCATTTTTTAAAATTAGAAATAAATTAGTAAAAACGCTTTTGATTGATAGAATGAGTAATTTTTTACGAGGTATATTTAAGCTAAAAATCCTTATTTATTCTGCTTCAGCTTATCACCCCTAATTAATTATTATAAGTTATTTACGTATTAGAAAATTAATAATATTTAATACAAATAAGTAAAATAAACATTTTTGAGATGTCTGCTTCAGCTACTTCAACGGTAATTTTATCATATCACCCCTAACTAATTATTATAAATCATCTAAATATTTAAAAATTAATAATATTTAATAAAGAAAGTAAAATAAAAATAAAATAATAAATTTAATAAAAAAAGTAAAATATTATGCTTTATCACTTTTAATACATGTCTGTTTCGCAGCTTCAATCGTGATTTTACTATATCATTCCTAATTACTTATTATGGTTATTTAAGCATTAAAAAATTATATTATTAGTATCCTATATAAGAAGTCACAATAAGCAGTTGAAGAAGGCTGCTTATGTTCGACATGCCTTCTTCAGCTGTTTCAATCATGATTTTATTATATTACCCCTAAATAATTAGTATAAATCATTTATGTATTTTAAAAATTAATAATATTTAATAAAAATCTAAAATAGATATTTATGACATGACTTTTCAACTACTTCAATCGTAATTTTATTAAATTATCCATATTTAATTATTATAAGTCATTTAAGTATTAAAAAATAAATAATATTTAATAAAAAGGATAAAATAGACATAAAATGATAAATTAATTTTTGATGTTAAATTAACTTGTTGTCTTATATGGAGCCACTTAAAATAAATTTCAAAAATATTTTTTATAATAATTTTATTATGTAACTTCTAATTAGTAGAATAGAAAAAAATATTATAAATCACAATAATTAAGAACTTAAATTATTTAAAAAATATAATTGACTATCAATGTTACAAAAGTTTGAACAACTTAAAATATCGTTATGCAAATTAATCTAAATATAATATTATATATCTAACTTAAAATTTATCAACCAAACAAATAAATTTTTTAATTAAATGATAGAATTATAAATAACTTAATATTTTTAAGGATCAACATTGGGCCGTGTATTGCTCGGCGTAAGCCGGCTAGTATTCCCTTATTATATAAGACGGAGTTGTGCAACAACCACACACCTATCCGTCAACATGTGTGGTTGTTGGCATTAGCATCAACTATGACGGCATTTTGGTATTTTACCAATTCTTTGTGCAATACTATACTTATACATTGGGTTTCAATAGTTGGTTTTGAATAGACAATGACAATACGCTTGGACATCTTTTAATCAATTATCATATTTATTCCATCTTTTTATAAAATGGACCAGAAGGATATTATCATAAATGTAATAAAACAAAGCATTTTTACTGGTAGAGAATAAATCTTACCGAGTTGACACACAAATGTTTTAATTTTTTCACTAATTTGCCCTTATGCTTCCAGCACATTCTTTCAACTTTTCTCGTACTTTACTGGTGATCTTTATCCATTTGAGATAAAACCTCTAATTTGCCTCTAATAGTACTTTTTTTACAAAATAAATTATTATGCCAATTATTTTATAAATCTTAATAGTACTTCACAGTTCACTTGTTTTTTTTTTTGGTAAGTTAGGAAGATGCATTAATAATAAAAGAGTTTGTACAGGTATCTAGTCAGGTGCAAAAATAGAGTTATTTTGGTTCGCTACGTGCTGAGCATTTACAGATCGGGGGAGAGTTTCTCCTTCTAAGTCTTCCCAAAAAACTACTCCTACATTTGCTGGTGGAGTTACATAGACACGCAGTCTGTCAAAAAGGTCCTTATCCGATCCTTGCTTGGCCAACATGTCCGCTACCCTATTCTGCTCCCTATAGATGTGCTGGACTGGAGGATTCGCCAAGCTCTCTAGTAAAGATCTGCAAACATTAACAATTGAATCATAGAGAGAGTTACCATGATGAAGAATATTTAAGACTTCCATTAAGTCTACCTCTATAGTTAGAGGTTTGATGTTATGATGGAGAGCTAGTGATAGGCCTTCTCTTAAGACCACTAGCTCCATGAGGTTGTTGGTTGCATAGGTGAAGCTTTTGTTAAAACCCATAACCCAATCACCTTTGCTATTTCGGATGATACCTCCAATTCTCTCTTTTCCTGGATTCCTAATACAAGAACCATCAGTGTTGAGTTTGTAAGTGTTGGAGTGAGGGGGTTGCCATCTTATATTGATGACAGTGTTGTGGTGGTTTGCTTTCCCATTTCCTAGAAGGTGATATTCAATAGACTCAGCATGAGGAATGCTGAAACAAGAATGGGACATGACATTTTGGAAAGAGTTGGCATTCCTAACCTTCCAGAGGTGCCAGAGGCAAAAGGGTAACAAGATGTTTTAAGGAGTGGTGGTGTCAAAGTAAAGGTTGTTAAGTCTTTTCCAAGTGTCAGGCCAATTGTTGGATCAAACATATTGGGGTGATGCTCAATGGAACCTCTGTACTTTTAAATAAGTTGGGCCCATAGGGATTTGGCCATGGTGCAAGAAAAGAAGATATGGGATTGGTCCTCCTGAGTGTTGCTGCACCTGTGGTGGGAGAGGGTGGTGTTGATGCCCCTCTTACTAAAATTAGTGCTAGTGGGGAGAGAGTTGTGCTGAATGAGCCAAATAAATATTTTGATTTTATTGGAAAGGTTCAGATTCCAGATCCAATTAAATGAGTTGTTAGGGGTTTGGGTGGTTTTTTTCTTATTGGCAATGTAGAGGTAAGCACTCTTACAAGAGAAGGTTTCATTACCCCTCAACAGCCACAGGGGGGTGTCTCTGGTAAGGTGGGAGCTGGGGATAAAAGAATTTTTGACAGAGTTTACAATGTTAGGAGTGATATCAAAGGGTAAAGTAAGAAAGTCCCATCTTCCCTCTTTCCAAACATCTTTAACTAGAACAGGGCTAGGAGGGTTGGTATTGGGACTATGAATGATGGTTTCTAAGGGGGGAATCCCAGGTATCCACCTGTCCCTCCAGGCATCTACCTTAGTACCATCTTTAATGGCCCAGTGAAGAGCATTTCTACACATGTTCCAGCTTTTGATAATACTGCACCAGGTCCTAGAAGCATTGGAAAGGTTTTTTCCCCTGCTGCCATACTTAGCAATAAGGGTGCTAGACCACAGGGAGTTAGGGTTGGAATACATTCTCTAACCCAAACTACAGAGAATGGCTGCATTTTTAATGTCAGCTTTATGCATGCCCAGCCCCTCTTTTTTGTAAGAGTGATAGTGTCCCACTTGATAAGGTAGATTTTTTTCCTCAGCTCAGTGGTGCCCCAATGAAGTTTCTTTGGGCCCTGTCAATAATTTTATGCAGGGAAGAAGGAATATTGATGTACTGCATAATCTGGTTAAGGATGCTGGCAAGGGATGATTTAGCAAGGGTGACCCGGCCAAACATGTTAAGGAATTTTGTTTTTCAGCTAGCAAGCTTGCTCTTGAGGTTGTCAATGAGGTATTGAAAATCAGACTTAACAGGATTCTTGTGGAAGATGGGAAACCCCAAATATTTACCAAAGTTGGTAGAAGATTTGATAGCTAAGAGAGATGAAAGGTTATCCTGGGTATTTTAGGAGCAATTTTTGGAGAAGACAACCTTGGATTTACTATAGTTGACTCTTTGGCCCGAATGGGAGCTGAAGTTATGGAGAATTCTGTTAATTGTGTGACGGCTTTGGGGATCAACCCTAACAAATAGAGTAAGGTCATCAGCAAAACAAAGGTGGGAGATAGAGGGCCCAGTTCTGGAGATAAATAAGGGGATCCAGTTCAGAGTGTCCACTTCATTGTTGATTTTTCTAGAAAGAAGTTCCATACATAAAATGGAGAGGTAGGGTGACATAGGGCCCCCCTGTCTAATGTCTCTAGAGGGGTTAAAAGAGAGAGTTTCCCCCCATTAACCAGAATAGATATGGAGGAGGTTGAGACACAGGAGAGGATGAGATTGGTAAGGTTAGTGGAGAAGTTGAAATAGAGGAGATCTTGTCTAATAAAGGACCATTAAATCCTGTCAAAAGCTTTCTCTAAATCAATTTTCAGAATTATGCTAGTCTTCTTGCCCTTCATTTTTGAAAGATAGCTAACATATTCTTGAACAATGATGGCATTGCCAGACGAACTCTTCCTGCCAAAAAACTGGCTTGGGTATGGCCAATGATATTTGCCAGCAAGGGCTTGATCCTAGAGACAATGATTTTGGTAATAATCTTGTATTAGGTGTTGCACAATCCAATAGGTCTGAAGTTTTTGAGGGTGGTAGCATTTTTACACTTGGGGATTAGGCACAGGTAGGTGGAGTTCACTCTAGGATCCATAAAATATGTGGTAAAGATGTCTTGACAAAATCTAACAATGGAGGGGCCTAGGGTGTCCCAGAATTTCTGATACATGAACAAATAGAAACCATCAGGGCCAGGGGCTTTGTCAAGATTGAAAGAGAAGACAACTCTCTTGACCTCTTTCTGAGTAGGGACAACTTGAAGTAAGTCGTGCACAGAGTAGTTAATAGATCCCTCAGATGAGGGATTGGATTGAGTCTTAGAATATCCCAGGGTGTGCTAAGTGGTGTAGAGTTTGGAATAGAAGTTGGAAACAATAGACTCAATGTCTTTTTGGTGGTAGTGCCAAGAGCCACTCTCATGCATAATAGAATTGATTTTATTTCTCCTCTTTCTATTCAGGGTGGAGGTGTGGAAAAATCTAGTATTAGAGTCACCCTGGAGAAGCCAGGAAATTCTGGATTTTAATTTCCAGAATTCAGAATCCAAGCTGAGGATATTATTAAAATCCTTCAGGAGGGTTTGTTCTAACCCATGCAGGAAGAGGCTACTGGGATAATTTGGGGATTTATGAATACCAGCCAACCTTACAAGTAAGTGCTTTTTCTTTTTGAAAATGTCCCCAAAGATGTGTTTATTCCAAGCTCTGGCCTTGCTTTCAAGATCAGAAGTGGCTGAGGTGATGCAAGGACAGTTTTGGAAGGAGTCTCTGATGAGATTGGGGAAGTCCTGATGGCTCAACCACATGGATTCAACTCTGAAAGACTTATTCTCAAAAACAGGAGTGGTGTAAAAACTGAGGGGAATGAGGGAATAGTCAAAAACAGCTGGATATCCTGGCTCCTACTTGTGCGATATATGAGCTGAGGTACCTGTGCCTGCAGCATAAAATGCAGGTCCCCCGTGGGGGGCGTCAGTACGAAATATGTACTGAGTATATAAAGCTGTAGATAATCACATATGATATAGGAGATTAATAGAAATCAGAAACAAGTGAATAAATCGTAATAGGAGTGGACCACACTTATTAGAACTTGTGACAACCTGTACATTGTATTTATTCAATCACTTTACCTTCGTTCTTATCATCTTTGTAATCATTACTGTACTGTACTGTGACCATTAGGCTGCCTCCAGTACATATCAACTGGGATCGACCTATGATAGGCTTATGCCCCTGGGATACCACCCATAAACACATAAATAAGGATCGACCCATGATAGGCTTATGCCCCTGAGATACCACCCGATAAGAGAGAACTTCCATCACTTACTTCAATTAATCTTTGAGATTGTTATTTCGGTCGCCACCGCATTTTTGATACTTTGAAATAATGATACATCACTAAGAGACATATAAATAGACCATCAATGCAATAACAATGAAGTAAGAACTCATTGGCACATCAATGAAGTATTTTGGAGTCATCAATGCCATAACTATGAAGTAGGAACTTATTGGTATATCAATGAAACATTTTGGAATCATTAATAGCACATGGATCTTGTTTGAGTAACCGGATACCTTCTGATATTCATTAGTGCAATAAACATGTAAGATTTAAAGGACAAGTAAGTATTGGAATGTCTTGACATCTTGTAGGGTGGAAACAAGTTCATTGGTAACGTAGGACATCATATAAAACCATTATGGATCACATATTATTGAATAACTTTGGAAACTTTCTTAATAGAACAATTGTTCACTTTCATGCCAAAGATATGGTATAGAGTATGCTTTACATACCTGACTGTCAACCTTCAATACTAGTCCTAAATGGACTTCCCGTCTTTTCGGATAACTTATCTACAATGAACATATATAGCAATCTAGTATTAGCAACCAAACGCCACAGTTCAATTATTTGAATTAACCAAACTAGTGGTTAAGTAGTAAGCCTTAATTACACCATAAAGGGTGTCACTTTAACCCTCTTATACTCCAATTATATTCACATGTCATGCATATTCAAAAAACATCCTCCAATATCAAGTTTGGATTCATTTATCCTTCCAACCAATGCATTAAACGAAATTGAGCCATAGACATAAATAATCATCAATTCAATAGTATATCACCATATCCACCTTTCATAACTCAATTACCATATCCACCTTCCACAATTCAATACAACCAAACCATGCAAAATAGTCCATAACCCTATTTCCATCACCCTTCAATAACAACCAATACATATAATCCTCTATCACACATATACATATGGAAAAGAACAAAGGCAAACAATATTCATACCTTAGAATTCACCTCTTGATTATGCAATCCTGTTTGCATAAATAATAGGTGTCGTTCGAAGCTCTCGAGATGACAAACGCAGTTATCGAATTACTTTGGAATTTCTACGGTTGAATCAAAAGTAATTTAAAGGTCAAATTTGGCTAGGGTTTGTTCTTTCTCAATGATTGATGATGAAAATGAGTTTTTGAACACATATACATGTATATATACACGTATTCCCGTTCATAATATAATAGGAAATGACCAAAATGCCTTTAAAATTTAAATAATGTCAAATCTGTCTTTTAGTAGACTGTTTTATTAAGCTAAAGTAGATCGACCATAACTCTTTGCTCCGATATCAGATTTGGGTGAAATTGGTATCGTTGGAAGTATAATTCAAAGGGCTTTCATTTCATATAAAGTAGGCCGCCCAGTTTGTCCTGTAGAAGGAGTTATGGTCGTTTGAAGTTGACCCTGAAAATTCGACTGGCCTCAGTAGTTTGTGTGCAGGAAATTTTCCTGCACATTTACTATTCCTAAATATCCTGGCCACCGTTTTATATTTTTGAACGTGCTCGATTATATTAAAAACCTATCCGTTTTTGGAAATCTTTATATGGTTGGAAAGCTTATTCAATAACCTTCGCATGGAACCATCGACGGGTAAATTTTGGTATAAATAAAATAAAAAAAATTAATTCCATATAAATAAGACCAATACACATACTTGAATACGGGGTGTTACAGTAGGATAGCTTGGGGTGCCTCCAATGAGGGCGCAAAAGAGGGCCCCAGAAGCATCAGAGCAGGGTTGGGAGCTGGAAGAAAGGGGAGACTCAAGCTCATTTTGTTCATAATGCTGGAGATGGACTCTGTGGTTAGCTCCTCCTGGAAAGGAGAGTTGATTACTTGGAATAGTGTGGCCATCCAGACATTGGGTCCATAAGTTTGTAACCCCTGATTCAGGCTCGCCATTGTCAGCTGAGCTAGATATTGACGGTCCTGGATGAGAATGGTGATTTGTCTTCCCTCTCATTCTAGGTGAATTGGGATTGTCTGGTTGGATAGACAAATTTCCAGCCACGAGTTTGATTGATGATCCGGTGCTAGAGGGATCGTGGTGATGGTTATGTTGGAATTTTGGTTGTCCATGGCTATTTTTAAGAGTGCGGTTATTCATGTATTCTTCCATATATAAAGGGTGGTGCAAAGTGTCTGAAGAAAGTTGAGGCGTTTGGTCTTTGGGAAGACCACCAATATTTAATGTTATGTCTGAACTGAGGCTGTATTTCATCAAATCACAGGAGGGAGTACAAGAGTTTCCCGCCATCATGACAGTAGGCTTATCATTGCCTATGTCCAGCTCAGCTTTGGGGGACCCACTGAGGTGGGACTCACTCATTTCAGTATCTTTGTTAACAAGAGGGGGGGAATTAAATTCGGGGGGTATTCAGAAAGAAGTTGGGCCTTGAAGGCTCGCCCAAGAGGCTCAGTTGGGGCACTAGTACTGGCCCTCTGTATGGAGCCTCCTTTCCTTTTCCTTTAGGGCTGGGAGTTAATTGGTCCTGGTTAGGCACTTGGCCCATGTCCCTTATGATACCCGTATTGGGTTTTGAGGGATGTTTATGGGTCAGCCTAAGGGAGGTGGAGGAGGAGACGATGGGCCTAGCTGCCCTGCTCAACGTAGGGTTAGGGGGACTTACCTACCGCCGTCGCTTGGGCTTTTGTTTTTCCGACGTTCGATTCTTTTGTATGGGGTTGGGGTTTTGTACCCTGCTTTTTTTTCTTGGCAAAGGTAACCATTTATCATTCTGATGGGTTCCCTTCTGATGGTAGTTGAGAATCAATTGGGGTATTTGTAAGGTCCCCATCTTTGCTTAAGGTGGCTTCAGTCAAATTGAGATTGCACAGAGGGAATGAACAAACATTCATCGTGTGCCCCAATCTGCCCCAATTCTTGCATAAAAAACCCTCACCCTCGTAGAATAGTTGTTGTTCATGATGATTTATGGTGATTGTGGGCGTCACCGGTTCATCCAGGGGGAGTTGGACACAGATTCGAGCTATCTGCCTCTCAGATTCATTGAGGTGCATGCATCAACCTTTATCAGGGTTCCAATTTCTGAGCCGATTCTATGAAGTATTGCAGCATCATAGAGTTCTGTGGGCAGGTGTGAGAGCCTGATTCAGATCGCCGTAGAGTCGATCTTTGAGTGACTTGGTACAAAATTTGGTTCCCACCTTCTTACTGATAGGTAACTGCCCGCTATAAACCAAGGTCCACCTTGAAGGATGCGTGATTGGCTCTCCAAGATGGTGAGTTTGGCTGTGTAGAAACCCAATCCAAGATCTATGAGGCAAAGGGGTTTTGAAAGTTTCCACAGATCGTCGAGCTTCCTTTTTAGGTATTGGAAATTAAAGTTTCCTTTTATTGGCTTGATGATAGTGGTGTGGATCCAAGGGGTATAGAGACGTAGCTTGTCCTCTTCGGATAGTAAAATTTCCTTGGCCTCCAATCTTTCCTTTGATTTCAGATTAGGCGTCGGTAGTCCCAGATGGTTGAGGGGGTTTAGTTTCCCTATGACAACGTCTTTATACGAAGGGGTAGGATCTTCCATGAGGATCTCTCTGGAAGGGTTTTTTCTCGGTGGATTTAGTATTAGAAGGGGGGGGGGGTTAGAGTTTCATCCATGGTGGATGGAGACTAGAGACTAGGGGGTGAAGAGAGGGGAAGAAAAAAAGACTTTCAACACCAATGTTTAACAGAAACCTTGAGTTTTCCACTATCCAGTTCACATGTTTTAATTTCATAAATAACATCCATTTATTAGTATTTAGTATCAATTATCAGTGTATGAAAAATCACCAATCTTCATTTTAATAATTGCTTCTATCATTTTTATTTTTTTCTTTTATTTTGATTTGATACAACGTTTAACAAATTAAAAATAAAGTATTTGAATCTTGTAGTCTTAAATTTAATATGTAGAATATATAAGTATTATTTAATTTTGTGATATTAAATATGTCACATGAAATATTAAAAGTGAGAAATTGTTAAAAGAAGAAAGAAAATAAAACAAACACATTAACACGGAGATAGTAATAATTATTCAAACTCAGAATTTCAATTTTATATTTTGAAGGAGGAGAAAATGTGAAATTTTTAAAAAATAATGGTTTCTTTAATTTTGCTATATTTTTGTACAACGAAAAGAGTGTCTTTTATTAAAAGGTTAAATCACTTCTTCAATTAGTTGCTTGTTTTGTGTAAATTTTATAATTTTGACTGAAAAATTGAAGGAAAATGTTTTAATTATTGACATCACAGTAAGCCTCTCACATCAAATTTTCGAGGAAGAAGAATAAAATGATTTTCTACCATACAAATATATCGATATAATTTAAGTTCAATGAATTTTTTTAAATCGTTTAATTCACCTCACTTAAAATTTAATATTAATAATAGCTATTAGATATTCATTTTGTAAATAATGAAATGATTTATTATCACACATATATATATAACTTATTTTAGATAACAAAAAAATTTAAATTCTTTACTTAACATCACTTAAAATAAATAAATATTGGGCTCGTGCATAGTACGGGTTTATTCTCACTAGTATTTTACCTATATATAAGGCACAATGATGTGGTTGAAGCAGGTTGCTAAGTGAAGGACGCCTGACATTTTTAACACTATATTGCGGGTTCGAACCTGCATGATAGCGACTTATTTTTTAATTAATGCAGCTGCTGTTTGCTGCCTAAATTTGGCTGTAGTAATAATTGTGTAAAAGCTACTCACTTACTCTGGGACCCACAACACCAAACAATTTAAATACACATTACTTTATATATTTTCCTTGTTTTTATCCCTTCATAATATATTCTTTCTTTCTATTGAAAAATAAAAGAAAATAAAAAAATCACTTTATGACTCTTTTTAAAGTTGGATTTAAAGTTTGAATGTGTTTTTTAAAATATAATTCATAACCTCATCTTCAGAAAAGAATTGGCAAAATTATTCAATTTGACTAATTTATTCAAAATATATAATTCAATATTACTATAAAAGTAATATTTCAAAATAATATAACTGCATAATGTGCTATATTAGATCTCATACATATGAGTTATGACATACTATTACAAATATATTTTGACTTTAGTTAAAAATTTTGAAGTTGAAGTTATATTTTGTTATAATTTTTACAATAGTGAAATCTTTGAATGTACTTTACCTAAATAACTTGAATATAGTTTAAGAATCATCTTTATAACTGTCAAAGTAAAATTTTAAAAAGAAAAATAAACAAAAAGTGAAAGAAATGAGAATAAGATTTTAAACATTTTCAAATTTCAAATAATATTCAGAATGAAATTAATATTATTCTTTTAAAAAATATATTTCTATTGTTTGATTGTATATTATTGGGCCCGTGCCTTGCACGAACATTTTGCAACTAGTATATATATATATATTATTATATATGTAAATGTATTAAAAATATAATATAATCTGATGTAACATATAAATATATAAATTATAATCATTTAGTAACCCTAAATCCTAATATATTATTTTGTTGTACACCCTAACACTAGCGTGAAGGCTGCAGCGATGCTCAGTCATTCCCAGTTTGTCAGTTCATTTGAAATTTCAACATCACCAATGACAGTCGGCAGTCGTTTGCTCAGTTTGTCACTGATGTCGACAGTTGCTGTCAAGTGCGCCCACTGTCATCACCCCAATGGTGACGACTCAACGAGGCAAATATTTATGGTTATTTCATGCGGGTTGAATTAATTATTTTTGGGAATGAAAAATGGGTTTGAAAAAAATATTATTTTTCTAAAAAAATCACCAATTTTAAATGCTTATTACCATAATCTTTAAAATCAAACTAATCAAACAGAATTTGTAAAAATCAAAATAATTTTAGTTTGATTATGGTTGTTATTTTTGTCAATTCAAAAATCGAAAAATCAAACCAATATTCAACAATTAAATCGAACAAACCGAATACCCACTCCCGTATATTGGCCCCTAAATAATAATGAAATATCAATTACATTTTTTTTTGGTGAAGAAAAAAAATGTATTTTCTTCACCAAAAAAAAAAGTGATTGATAGATATACTAATAAGAACAACAAAAAAAAATGAGAATAAAATATCCCTAACGTATGTATCTATCATCTCTATTTACCCTTTTTCTTAAAATAATCTGCGTGGGCCCGTAACATTACCTGAAGTAAATAAAAAATAAAAAATAGTGTAGTTAGAGCATTTAATACTTTGACTGACACATCTATTTAATCTCTTTCTTTCTTCGTTCCCCTCTCCTCTAACCTATCTCTCTAATCAAAGCTCCCAAAAATGGATGCTGTTATTTTCTGTTCTTTACTTTTTCAATTATGGAAATTTTTCGATTATGGAAACTGCTGCAGGTGGTTATGGATTTTTCAATTATGGAAACTGCTGCAGGTGGTTATGGATTCATTATGGTTCAATTATTATTTTTCTTGTAGTACATCTCAATTTTATTGGAATTGGATCTGCTTGAATTCTATGAAGGCTATGTTCCAATTATTGTTTTTATCAATTGTTATATGGTCCGGTGAACTTCATCCGAAAATTGATCTAATTGTTTCTGTGAGAGTTTTGGACATGATTCATCATGTTTTTGTTACATGTATGTTGTTTTCTTATGAATTGTGTCATCTCTAAGTTGACATTAGATCGGACTAATCGTGTTGTTTTGGTGTCTGTTCTTAACTCTTTGATTGGAATTTGCATGTGTTTGATTTTCTGAAGGTTATGGTACGTGTTTCAGTCTTAATTGGAATTGGATCTGGTTGATTTTGATAGAGGTTATGGTACAATTATAGTTTCCTATCAATTGTCCATCTCTGACTTAATCAATCCTCCTGTATTTGCATCGGATTAGAACACTTGTTGCTATGAGTGAAACACTGCCATGGATTGTTGGAAATATGTTAGTTGGTGAGATTTTTGGGAGTGGTTGTTGGCTCAGGGGCCCTGCCATGACAAAGTTCACGATCATGTTTCATAATACAGTTGGAGGCCAGGGATACAAACAAGCCTGTGAACAAGAGAGTGAGTGAATGTGGAGGTCCATACTATTTCATACAGATAGCCATTCCCGAATTGCAGCAAGCTCTAAGAGTTCAAAGGCAGAGTTGGCATACATTTGTCAGGAAATAAAAAGTCCTCTTAACGGTATGCGCTTTACAAATTCTGTAACGAGGGGATCTGGAATAATTCTCCACAAATATTTCTGCTTTGCAAAAATGAAAATCATACTGAGAAACATGGCAATGAGAGTGATGGGTCAAGACATCTTTACTACCGATCATGGAATATTGCTTTTCCTTTTCTTTTGCATCAGTAGTCTCAAGTGGTTTTGTGCCAAGTCTGGGTAACCATAAGGGTTACAAAAAGTAGCAGGAACTGGAACTGGAGTAATCGTAGTAAACTTGCTTAGCGACTAAGTCCATTTTTGAGTGTTCAAGAACCACAGAGCTAAGAGACAAACTATTTGTTGCAAGAAGGATACCGAACTGGATGTGCTTGGAATTTGCGCCAGACAAATTGTTGTGTTCCGCTCTATTCTCAGATATTTCAAAGAACATCAAAATGCACTTCTTAACTACATCAGACGGAGGACCATTTGATTTGTGAATGTCAAACATGACCGTCTCAGATAACAAGAACACTAGATGACTGGACTTGGCCATTTTATCAAAATTTACAAATGCATCAGTGCCTACTTCTTCCATCACAAGGCCAACAAGTTGCTCACGCCCGAGTATAGCAATTAAATAATATGTGGCAGGAATACAAGTATGTGTATGCATGGCCAGGTCGATATCATCAGTTATACGGATATTGAGTAGACCACGATCAAAGGTATGAATTGAAATCTCGATAAAAATAATAAAAGCTGCTGTGGAATAAGAAAAAGTTTGTACCTCGAGCCAAGTCCTTCCAGCAACCAATACAAAACCAGCTTCCAATGGCGTAAATTCATTGCAAAATTCATGTATCTGATTGGTGCATAGCAGTATAGCACAATGTTTGACTTAATTTCATGCACAACCATCTCATTATGTAGCACTGTAGCTTTTATAATCTTACTATCCACACAACAGGCCACAATATATGCTCCATAAGTCACCCGGATAGAAGACAGAGTTACTATAGCTGCTAACATTGGAAGTATTATGTCAAGATGTTTCCTTCTTTGTTGAAGGCCACAGATTTTGGCAGAAAACCAGAAGTAGTATTTGGAGACAAGTACTGTTTGTGAGAGACGGATGTTTAAGATCATGTTGATCTTGAAAACTTTGAGGATGGGTAAGTCTTGCTAATTAGCTCTTCCAGACCAATGTTGGTTGGATCCTCCAAAATGCCGCCGACAGGATGTCAGATCCTTCAGAATTATGCGTATGCGTGTATTTTTTGGAGGAACTGACACGGTGCGGCGCCAGTTTTGGAAGTCCCCCAATATAGTTTGAAGTAATACTTTCTCCATTTCATGGCACAGACTTTAAAAAACAAAGACCTTTTGAAAATTGTGGGCAGACTTCAAAAAACAAAGACCTTTTGAAAATTGTGGGCGCCATATTGCCCTGCTATTTCTGTAATTCTAACTTCTAATACCAATGTCATTAAGGATAGAGTGGGATCTTGAAGTTAAACTTTTTTCAAATATAAAAAGCTCTGTTCTTTTTCGGAAACTGGCTAAAAGAAAAGACTGCCACATAAAGTGGAACAAAAGAGGGAGTAGCTATTTTATCCGGGATATAATATCTTTTAGTAACTTTGGAGTCAAAAGAATAAACCTGGGAGATTCTTGAAATGAACAACAGGCTGCAACTGACATTATAGCATGAGCTACTGTTCAGATTTTTCACTATAGATTTACAAGAAAATTCACCAGAAGAGATGCTTAGCTTATCTAAGTTGTGATCTGGCACTTGAGATCCTAACGATGAAAGTATATAAGTATAATAGATGATTACTATTTCAGCACAGAAACTAGCTAGAATATAACTTGAACGAACCAAAGTGAAATGATCTAGATTCTAGACTAACTGAAAGAACAATGTTTTTTGTATAATAGTAGATTTTCTTTTGAACATCCAGGGTACTTACATTAGTTATTCTCTTATGCCTGCTAGTTTCTTGGGGACACAAACACAGATTCGTTATTTAGAGTCATTTCCTGCATGTTGTCTATACCATGTGAAACAAAACTATTTTGGTTTTCTTTCTTCTTTTTATTTTGTTCTTCTGTCGGGAGGGGATTATGGGCGTATGTTTCAGTTCTATGTAGAATTAGCAACATTTTTCCTTGCAGAATCTGACTGACCCTTGATCTTCTAACAGTTCACTAACCCTTGAGAAAGAAAGACATTTTTCTTGGGAGTGTAATAGATGATGTTGTTAGCCAAGTGATGTTACATACTTGCGAATTTACGCATGAAAAAAATCCCTATAGATTAATTTCCCACATAATTTTTCATGTAATATTTTGCGCAAAATGGAGCCAAATTTATCTGTGAATTTTCTTGAGAAAATATTTTTTGCAAGTAAAGTATATCAAAATTTAGATATTTTAGACTTTCGTATGAAAAGTCTCAGAAAACATTTGCAGATAAAATCCTCAAGTAACATTCCTAGGTAATTTGTATTTTTCTAGCAGTGTCTTAAAATCACGCCAACCCACCCTATATATATATTTTTAAATAAAATAAAATACTTTCTACCATGTGTCCAACCCCGATTTTTAAAAATTAGAAATAAATTAGTAAAAACGCTTTTGATTGATAGAATGAGTAATTATTTACGAGGTATATTTAAGCTAAAAATCCTTATGTATTCTGCTTCAGTTGCTCCAATCATATTTTTAATGTATCACCCCTAATTAATTATTATAAGTTATTTACGTATTAAAAAATTAATAATATTTAATACAAATAAGTAAAATAAACATTTTTGACATGTCTGCTTCAGCTACTTCAACGGTAATTTTACCATATCACCCCTAACTAATTATTATAAGTCATCTAAATATTAAAATTAATAATATTTAATAAAAAAGATAAAATAGAAATAAAATAATAAATTAAATCTTGATGTTTTAAATTAGCTTGACGTCTTATATGAGGCTCACTTAGATTATTTTCATAAGTAATTTTTTATAGTTATTATGCTTTATCACTTTTAATACTTGTCTGCTTCGCGGCTTCAATCGTGATTTTACTATATCATTCATAATTACTTATTATGGTTATTTAAGCATTAAAAAATTATATTGCTAGTATCCTATATAAGAAGTCACAATAAGCATCTGAAGAAGGCTGCTTATGTTCGACATGTCTGCCTCAATTGTTCAATCATAATTTTATTATATTACCCCTAAATAATTATTATAAATCATTTATGTATTAAAAAATTAATAATATTTAATAAAAATCTAAAATAGATATTTATGACATGACTTTTCAACTACTTCAATCATAATTTTATTAAATTACTCATATTTATTTATTATAAGTTATTTAAGTATTAAAAAATTAATAATATTTAATTAAAAAAAGGTAAAATAGAATTAAAATGATAAATTAATTTTTGATGTTAAATTAACTTGACGTCTTATATGGATCCACTTAAAATAAATTTCACAAGTATTTTTTATAATAATTTTACTATGTAACTTCTAATTAGTAGAATAGAAAAAAATATTATAAATCACAATAATTAAGAACTTAAATGATTTAAAAAATATAATTGACTATCAATGCCACAAAAGTTTGAATAACTTAAAATATCGTTATGCAAATTAATCCAAATATAATATTATATATCTAACTTAAAATTTATCAACCAAATAAATAAATTTTTTAATTAAATGATAAAATTATAAATAACTTAATATTTTTAAGAATCAACATTGGGTCGTGCATTGCTCGGCGTAAGCTGACTAGTATTCCCTTATTATATAAGACGGAGTTGTGCAACAACCACACACACCTCTCTTTCAACATGTGTGGTTGTTGACATTAACATCAACTATGACAGTATTTTGGTATTTTACCAATTCTTTGTGCAATACTGTACTTATACATTGGGTTTCAATAGTTGGTTTTGAATAGTCAATAACAATACGCTTGGACATCTTTTAATCAATTATCATATTTATTCCATCTTTCTATAAAATGGGCGAGAAGGATAATATCATAAATCTTACTGAGCTGACACACAAATATTTTAATTTTTTTCACTAATTTGCCCTTATGCTTCCACCACATTCTTCCAACTTTTCTCGTACTTTACTGGTGATCTTTATCCATTTGAGAAAAAACCTCTAATTTGCCTCTGATAGTATTTTTTTTATAAAATAAATTATTATGCCAATTATTTTATAAATCTTAACAGTACTTCACAGTTCACATGTTTTAATTTCATAAATAACATCCATTTATTTAAGTATTTAGTATCAATTATTAATGTATGAAAAATCACCAATCTTCACTTTAATAATTGCTTCTATCATTTTTATTCTTTTCTTTTATTTTGACTTGATACAATGTTTAAGAAATTAAAATAAAGTATTTGAATCTTGTAGTTTTAAATTTAAAATATGTAGAATATATAAGTACTCTTTAATTTCGTGATATTAAATATGTCACATGAAATATTAAAAGTGAGAAATTGTCAAAAGAAGAAAGAAAATAAAACAAACACATTAACACGCAGATAGTAATAATTATTAAAACTCAGAATTTCAATATTATATTTTGAAGGAGGAGAAAATGTGAAATTTTTAAAAAATAATGGTTTCTTTAATTTTGTTATATTTTTACAATGGAAAGAATGTCTCTTACTAAAAGGTTAAATCACTTCTTCAATTAGTTGCTTGTTTGGTATAAATTTTATAATTTTGACTGAAAATTGAAGGAAAGTGTTTTAATTATAGACATCACAGTAAGCCTCTCACATCAAATTTTCAAGGAAGAAGAATAAAATGATTTACTATCATACAAATATATCGATATAATTTAAGTTAAATGAAATTTTTGAAATCATTTAATTCACATCACTTAAAATTTAATATTAGTAATAGCTATCAGATATTCATTTTATAAATAATGAAATGATTTATTATCACATACATATATAGCTTATTTTAGATAAGAAAAAAATTAAATTATTTAATTAACATCACTTAAAATAAATAAATATTGGGCTTGTGCATAGCTGGGGTTTATCCTCACTAGTATTTTGCCTATATATAAGGCACAATGAAGCAGTTGAAGCAGACTGCTCATGGTCAACATACTTGTTTCAGCTGCTTTAACCATAATTTTATTATATTATCCCTAAATAATTATTATAAGTCATTTACATGTTAAAAATTAAAAAAAATTGATAAAAAAATTAAAATAAACATTTATGACATGACTACGTCAGCTAATTCAACCGTGATTTTACTATATCAGTTATAATTAATTATTATAAGTCATTTAACTATTAAAATTAATAATATTTAATAAAAAAAATAAAATAGAGATAAAATGATAAATTATTTTCAGATGTTTAAAATTAATTTGACGTCTTATATGGGACCACTTAAAAAAAATCACAAGTATTTTTTATAATAATTTTACTATGTCATTTCTAATTAGTATAGTTGAAAAAAAAAATATGAATCACAATAATAAAAATTTAAATAACTTAAAAAATATACTTAGCTACCAATATCACAAAAGTCTGAACAACTTAAAATATTGTTATATATATTTCATCAATCTAAATATAGTAATATATGTTTAACTTAGAATTTATCAACCAAATAAATGAAGGTTTCAATTAAGTAATAGAATTATACATAAAGTAGAATTTTTAAGGATCAACATTGGGCCGTGCCTAACACGGCGTAAGCCGACTATGAAGAGGGAAAGCACACAATAAACCGTCAAGATGTATCCTTGAGCTCTGTGCTTCCCTCGCAGAACAACTGCTTAGCTAAGTGGAGGACGGCTGATATTTTTAACATTATGTTGCGGGTTCGAACCTGCATGATAGCAGCTTACTTTTTAATGGAGCTACGTTTGCTGCCTAAAAGCTACCGACTCTGAGACCCACAACACCAAACAAATTAAATACACACTACTTTATATATTTTCCTTGTTTTTATCCCTTCATAATATATTCTTCCTTTCTATTGAAAAATCAAAAAAACGAAAATCACTTTATGACTTTTCTTAAAGTTGGAGTTAAAGTTTGAATGTGTTTTTTAAAATATAATTTATAACCTCATCTTTAGAAAAAAATTGGCAAAATTATTCAATTTGATTAATTTATTCAAAATATATAATTCAATATTACTATAAAAGTAATATTTCAAAATAATATAACTGCATAATGTGATATATTAGATCTCATACATACAAGTTATGACATACTATTACAAATATATTTTGACTTTAGTTGAAAATTTTGAAGTTGAAGTTATATTTTGTTATAATTTTTACAATAGTAAAATTATTTCTTTGAATGTGCTTTACCTAAATAACATGAATATAATTCAAGAATCATCTTTATAACTATCAAAGTAAAAATTGAAAAATAAAAATAAACAAAAAGTGAAAGAAATGAGAATAAGATTTTAAACATTTTTTAAATTTCAAATAATATTCAGAAAGAAATTAATATTATTTTTTTTTAAAAAATATTTCTATTGTTTGATTGTATATTATTGGGCCCGTGCCTTGCACGAGCATTTTGCAACTAGTATATAAATATTATTATATATGTAAATGTATTAAAAATATAATATAATCTGATATAACATATAAATATATAAATTGTAATCATTTAATAACCCTAAATTCTAATATACTATTTTGTTGTACACCCTAACATTATCGTGAAGGCTGCAGCGATGCTCAGTCATTCCCAGTTCGCCAGTTCATTTGAAATTTTAACATCACCAATGACAGTCGGCAGTCGTTTGCTCAGTTTGTCACTGCTGTCGACAGTCGCTGTCGAGTGCGCCCACTGCCATCACCCCAATGGCGACGACTCAACGAGGCAGATATTTATGGTTATTTCATGCGTGTTGAGTTAATTATTTTTGGGAATGAAAAATAGGTTTGAAAAAAATATTATTTTTCTAGAAAAATCATCTATTTTAAATGCTCATTACCTTAATCTTTAAAATCAAACTAATCAAACTGAATTTGTAAAAATCGAACGAAATCGAAATAATTTTAGTTTGATTATGGTTGTCATTTTTGTCAATTTAAAAATCGAAAAATCAAATCGATATTCAACAATTAAATCGAACAAACTGAATACCAACTCCCGTATATTGGCCCCTAAATAATAAAGAAATATCAATTACATTTTTTTTTTTTGGTGAAGAAAAAAAAATGTAATTGATATATATATATATATATATATATATATATTTTCTTTGGCTATATATATATATATATATATATATATATATATATTTTCTTCGCCAAAAAAAAAATGTAATTGATAGATATACTAATAAGAACGACAAAAAAAAAAATGAAAATAAAATATCCCTAACGTATGTACTATCTATTATCTCTATTTACCCTTTTTCTTGAAATAATCTGCGTGGGCCCGTAACATTACCTGAAGTAAATAAAAAATAAAAAATAGTGTAGTTAGAGCATTTAATACTTTGACTGACACATCTATTTAATCTCTTTCTTTCTTTGTTCCTCTCTCCTCTAACCTATCTCTCTAATCAAAGCACCCAAAAATGGATGCTGTTATTTTCTGCTCTTTGCTTTTTCAATTATGGAAATTTTTCAATTATGGAAACTGCTGCAGGTGGTTATGTATTCAATTATTATTTTTCTCTATAGTACATCTCAAGAATTGGATCTGCTTGAATTCTATGGAGGTTATGTTCCAATTATTGTTTTTATCAATTGTTATACGGTGCAGTGAACTTCATTGGAAAATTGATCTAATTGTTTCTGTGGGTGTTTTGGACATAATTCATCATGTTTTTGTTACATGTATGTTGTTTTCTTATGAATTGTGTCATCTCTAAGTTGACATGAGATCGGATTAATCGTGTTGTTTTGGTGGCTGTTCTTAACTCTTTGATTGGAATTTGCATGTGGTTGATTTTCTGGAAGTTATGGTACGTTTTTCAGTCTTATCAATTGTACATCTCGAGTTAATTGGAATTGGATCTGGTTGATTTTTATAGAGGTTATGGTACAATTATAGTTTCCTATCAATTGTCCATCTCCGACTTAATCAATCCTCCTATATTTGCATCGGATTAGAACACTTGTTGCTATGAGTGAAACACTGGCATGGATTGTTGGAAATATGTTAGTTGGTGAGATTTTTGGAAGTTGTTGTTGGCTCAAGGGTCCTGCCGTGACAAAGTTCACGATCATGTTTCATAATACAGTTGGACGCCAGGGATACAAACAAGTCTGCGAACAAGGGAGTGAATGTGGAGGTCCATACTATCGGGTTTTCTGTTTCATACAGATAGCCATTCCCGAATTGCAGCAAGCTCTAAGAGTTCAAAGGCAGAGTTGGCATACATTTGTCAGGAAATAAAAAGTCATCTTAACGGTATACACTTTACAAATTCTGTAATGAGGGGATCTGGAATAATTCTCCACAAATATTTCTGCTTTGCAAAACTGAAACTCATACTGAGAAACATGGCAATGAGGGTGATGGGTCAAGACATCTTTACTACAGATCAGGGAATATTTCTTTTCATTTTCTTCTGCATCAGTAGTCTCAAGTGGTTTGCGCCAAGTCTGGGTGTCATAAGCGTCACTAAAAGTAGCAGGAACTGGAGCTGGAGCTGGAGTAATTGTAGTAAACTTGCTTGGGTCCTTTAAGTATTCTTGCATTCTTGTAATATTTTGGAAGGAGTATTTGGTCTTTGTGAAAATTCCTAGAATAATTGTGTAGGCATAGATGAGCACATGAGAAACAACATCAACAATAAGATATGTAAGAGCCATTGATAGACCAAAAACATGTGTCAATCCAACTGCAAGCTTATCAACTAAGTCCATTTTTGAGTGTTCAAGAACCACAGAGCGAAGAGCCAAACTATTTGTTGCAAGAAGGATACCGAATTGGATGTGCTTGGAATTTGCGTCAGACAAATTGTTATGTTCCGCTCTATTCTCAGATATTTCAAAGAACATCAAAATGCACTTCTTAACTACATCAGACAAAGGACCATTTGATTTGTGAATGTCAAACATGACCGTCTCAGATAACAAGAACACTAGATCACTGGACTTGGCCATTTTTTTAATCAAAATTTACAAATGCATCAGTGCCTACTTCTTCCATCACAAGGCCACCAAGTTGCTCACGCCCCAGTATAGCAATTAAATAGTATGTACCAGGAATACAAGTATGTGTATGGATGGCCAGGTCGATATCATCAGTTATACGGATATTGAGTAGACCAGGATCGAAGGTATGAATTGAAAACTTGATAAAAATAATAAAAGATGCTGAGGAATAAGAAAAAGTTTGCACCTCGAGCCAAGTCCTTCCAGCAACCAACACAAAACCAGCTTCCAATGGCGTAAATTCATTGCAAAATTCATGTATATGATTGGTGCATAGCCCAATGTTTGATTTCATTTCATTCACAACCATCTCATCATGTAGCACTGTAGCTTTTATAATCTTACTATCCGCACAACAGGCCACAATATATGCTCCATAAGCCAGCCGGACAGAAGACAGAGTTAAGCCAGCCGGACAGAAGACAGAGTTAAGCCAGCCGGACAGAAGACAGAGTTACTATAGGTGCTAACATTGGAAGTATTATGTCAAGATGTTTCCTTCATTGTTGAAGGCCACAGATTTTGGCAGAAAACTAGAAGTATTTGGAGACAAGTGCTGTTTGTGAGAGACGGATGTTTAAGATCATATGGAATGTTGATCTTCGAGGATGGGTAAGTCTCTTTATATTCGATTATGCTTGCTAATTAGCTCTTCCAGACCAATGTTGCTAGGATCCTCCAAAAATGCCGCCGGCAGGATGTCAGACCCTCAGAATTATGCGTGTATTTTTTGGAGGAACTGACACGGTGCGGTGCCAGTTTTGGAAGTCCCCCAATATAGTTTGAAGTAATACTTTCTCCATTTCATGGGCACGGACTTTAAGAAAGACCTTTCGAAAATTGTGGACATGTGGTCTTATACATGCCATATTGCCCTGCCATTTCTATAATTTTAACTTCTAAGAGCATGTCATTAAGGATAGAGTGGGATCTTGGAGTTAAAACTTTTTTCAAATATAAAAAGCTCTATTCTTTTTCGGAAACTGGCTAAAAGGAAAGAGTACAACAACAACAAACCCAGTATATTCCCACAAAGTGAGATCAATTTTTTAGTAACTTTGGAGTCAATAGAATAAACCCGGGAGTTTCTTTGAAATGGACAACAGGCTGCAATTGACACTATAGCATGAGCTACAGTTCAGATTTTTCACTATAGATTTACAAGAAAATTCATCAGAAAAGATGCTTATCTTATCTAAGTTGTGATCTGGCACTTGAGATCCTAACGATGAAAGTATGCCAGTATACTAGATGATTACTGTTTCAGCACAGAAACTAGTTTGTCTACAGTGTTGACGTAGAATTTAACTTGAACGAACTGAAGTCAAGTGATCTAGATTCTAGACTAACTGAATGAACTTTGTATAGTAGTCGATTTTCTTTTAAATATCCAGGGTAGTTACATTAGTTATTCACTTATGCATGCTAGTTTCTTGGGGACACAAACACAGATTATTTAGTCATTTCCTGCATGTTGTCTATGCCGTGTGAAACTAAACTATTTTCTTTTCTTCCTTCTTTTTATTGTGTTCTTCTGTCGGGAGGGGACTATGGGCATGTATTTCAGTTTTATGTAGAATTAGCAACATTTTTCCTTGCAGAATCTGACTGACCCTTGATCTTCTAACAGTTCACTAACCCTTGAGAAAGAAGACATTTTTTTCTTGGGAGTGTAATAGATGATGTTGTTAGCCAAGTGATGTTATTGGTGACGGAAAAAGGTGTGCAATTAATTCGGGATATACCAGAGGAAATCATGAAATTAACAGTACATGCTGATCAAGTGAGACTTCAACAGGTCTTGACAGATTTCTTGCCGAACTACATAGTACATTATTCACCATCACCTGACGGGTGGGTAGAGATCCAACTTCGACCAAGTATGAAGCCGTTATCTGCTGGAGTAACTATTGTGCATGTTGAACTCAGGTACATTCTATAATCTTTTCTTACTGTAGTTACATACGCTATATTATGATAACTCTCGCCTTAGATAAAGATCTCGAGATGTGAATTTTGCCATTGGTAAAATGATCAGGGAAGCATCGTTTTTGTTTGTTGAGCTCTTTAAATTGACTCTACCATTGCTTGTATTTCGTCTTTCCGCATTAATTTTCCTGCGTTTAGAGAAGAAAAAGCATCTTCTCCACATCAAACTCACACTCCATCTATAAAGTTTCCAGTTTTGAACTAAGCAGAAGTATAAGTGGCCAAGTATTCGTATAGTCTAGCCAAAACAGTTTTGAATTTCTTCAAACTAGTTTGTACACATATGCATTGTTTGAGTATATACACTAAAATATCCCTAATTAAAACATGAAAAAAATCCTGAAACGATTATTGGAGTTCGAACATTTATCAGCGTTCCTTGAGCTTTACTGCTCCTTAATATTTTCCTCAAACAAAATCCTTTTCAGAGCAAATTTGTCTTAACTCATAAGTGCATATAATTGAAAGAATTAGAGAACAAACTCTATATTAAGTTCAACTATGACAAAGTTTGGTTATACATGCACACAAGCTGCTCGACGAAATGTGTGTAGAGGAAAATTTTGAGAACATAGGAAATTTTGCTTTGTTGATTTCCTATTTTTTATACTCATTAAATTTTATTTTATTGATTTTTTTCTCTTTCATTGTCCATTTATCTATCTTATTTCCCCATCCCTAAAATAAACTAGGGAAAAGGCTCAAATATGCTACTGCACTATTATAATAACTCATTTATGCCATTAGTTAAAAGTTCGGCTCATTCATGCCATCACCGTTACAAAACCAGCTCATCCATACATTACTTTTTAACGGTGAGTTTTCAAAATAGTTTTGCCACGTGGCCTCTTATTAGTGGTCCACGTCATTAATTAAAAAAAAAAATATTAATTTGTTTTACCATGTAAGCTAACTTGCTTTGCGTGATTATAACTTGGGGTTAAAAAAATCTACTGGAAGTGGATATACTTTCCAGTACTTGTTTCTCTGTAGATGAAATTCAAGCTTGTCGCTTTGCTGTGCTTACAAACTTTGTGGTCATAGTCTGAACATAGCAAATTAGAAAGACACCATTGCCTTTAGCCTTTTAGGTGTTGAACCAAAAGGTTAAAACAGCATATCCTGGTCTGGGAGGGTAGAGTGTATATAGACCTCAAAGGTACAGAGACTGTTCTGATGGAACCTCGACCCAAGGAAAACAGTCCAAGTTTGGAAGACTTTACATTTGGCAGAAGAATAAAACTTTTGGAAGACTCTTTATATTCAGTATATGAACAAAACTCTGTTCAGAATTTAAGATTTGTGTCCCAAACTGGTGGAGAGGTAAATTTCTGCGTTTTAGTTTATACACGTTACACAGTATAAGCACTATCTTAGATAATGCAATTCCTCACATAACTAGTACTAAATAATATTATTTCACGAGAGAACAATGATTACTCTTTTGTATCTCATTATTACAACGGGCTTGATTTATGCATCAAATTCATATTTAAAATCATGGTGCTGAGTAAGAGCGTCTATAATTCTGGCAAAAATTGAAAATGTATCAGTAGTCACTGGGCAGTAGGCACTTTTATTTCCTACTACGCCTGTCTAAGAATCCTTGGTAACGAAGTAGTCCTCAATCCTTATAATCATAATTTCGGGCTTCAAAGCTCGAAGAAGATGATATGCGAATTTGATTTTAGGATTTTTTGGATATCTGATTGATCCCTACGTGGGAGAGAAACATCTGAAAATGGGTTAAGGTAATAGGTAGGGTGTGGGGGTTCTTTTTAATGGATTAAATTTTTAGTGGGTCCAATTTAATGATATGGGCCTCTAATAAGAGGCCACTTGGGAAAACTATTTTTGAAAACCCAACGCTAAAAGTAATGGCATGGATGAGCTGGTCTTTTAATGGCGATGATATGAATGAGCCGAATTTTTAACTGATGGCATAAATGAGTCATTTGTGATAGTTTAGTGGCATATTTGAGCCTTTTCCCAATAAACTATAATTCTGAAAAGGAAAAGTACTCAAACATGCCATCGAACTATTATAAATAGCTAATCTATACCATCGTTAAAATTTTGGCTCATCTATTTGTTCCATTACTTTTTAACAGTGGTTTTACGAAACCATATAAGACATCTTTTAATTGATAGGTCGGGTCAGTTAAAAAATTAATGGACTAGTTAAAAATAAATTTGTTTGTCTTTTTTAATTTAAAGGCTTAAGTTATCGATAGGATCCTAAACTTGTTTCGAAATTTCACTTGGACCCATCAACTCAGATTTGTACCTATCAGGCTCCTAACTCACCCGAAATTTGATCCACCTAGGCCTTTTTTGCCCACATGATACATTGTGTGGTATACACTCACCGTGGGAACGTGAACGTGATTTTTTACTGTTTTTTTTTTTTGGGTCTTCTTCAACCTCCATTATAATTTTTTTCTCCTATATCTTTCCCCACCGCTCGCGGCCTTCTTCCTTCACCGGAAAAATGGAGACCACCATTAAAACATTCAAATCTCATGATTTCTCTACATATATCTCTCTCTTCCTACTTTTCGTCTTCCGCCTCTTCTCTTTCTCATCTAACATATTGTAAATTAAAAAGAAACACACCCAAAAAAAATTGCAACAAAAATGTTTAAATCTAAAGAGTTGATGAGGAAGAAAACGTAAAAAGAATAAAAAAACCATTATAAGATTGAGTTTATTGCAATTTGAACCAACAAAACGAATCCAAACTCCTTCATTAACAACTGAAAAATTGGAAAAACATCAACTGAAATAATTTTTTTTGATTTGTTCTCTATTTCAATTAAACTATTTTATAACTTTGATTTTCGACTCGATTCTCGATTTCAATGGTTTTGTTTTTTGATTTGCCGAAAAAAATTGATCCTTACTCATTGCATTTCTTTCCCGCCCATGAAAATTTCGATTTCATTGGTTCTGTTTATTGAGTTTGTTCAACAATTTCTCCTTGGTATTATTTTGGGTTTTTACGCCATTGATGAGGTTGGAATTTTTGGCCGGCGATGATAAACATAGTGACAACAGCGATTTCATTAATGGAGGGGTGGGGGTGGGGGGTAGGGTTGTGGGGCTGGTTAGATTAGGTTTAGTATTTAAATATAATTTTTTTAACTCAGTTATTTTTTTAAAACTCGTTTGCCACGTGTTTTTTTTAATCGGTCATTTTTGCCACGTCATGCGTGTGTTACACACATACTATACCTTTTGCTGATTGTCCAAAAAAGGCCTAGGTGGATCAAATTTCGGTTGGGTTAGGGGTCTGATAGGTACAAGTTTGAGTTGAGCGGTCCAGGTGAATTTTCCAAACAAGTTTAAGGGCCTATCGATGACTTAAACCTAATTTTAAAAAATAAAAAAGGGCCTAAAATGTACTTCAACTATGTCAAATGGTGCAAAAACGGCCTTCGTCTATCTATTGGGTCTAAAATGCCCTTCTCATCTATCTATTGGGTCTGAAATGCCCTTCTCGTCTACCTATTGAGGCTATTTTACCCTTTTATTTAATGGATCAATTTAAAACAACGAAAAATTGATAGTGTGCACTATTTATTTGTTTAATATAGTCTTCCAAATAGGAGAAAAGAAAGTCTCAGGTTTATCCGAATCTGAGCTCAACACCATCTTTCTAGTTATAATGTAGAAGTTCATTATTTCTGAACACTTGCAGGGTGTCTCATACTATTACACTGTGGTGATTTTCATTACTTGGACGTTAATAAATATTAGGACCCATTTGACCATAAGGATTTTTCACTTTTTTTTTTCAAACAATTATTTCACTTTAGTGCAAAATTAAGGTGTTTGACCATGATAATTCAAAATCAAATTCCATTTTTTTTTTTTTGGAAAAGTGAAAACAAGTTTTTATTTGTTTTTACTTTTTTCCAACTTCAATTTTAACTTGATTTATTGTTACAAATGACCCCATTTTTTTTTTTTTACAAAACCACCCTATTAATTTCAATTAATAACCAGAGTTAAATGCCTAATTACCACATTACCGACTTCTTCCTACTTCCATCGATAAAAGACCTCAAGATTGAAGGTAACTTCAAATTTTTTCTTCTTCCCCAAAATCTCCTCATGATACAACGAATTCTTAATCTGTCCATTCTTGCGACTCTTTATGCGACACCAACAACAAAGGCAGCATTATTGTCCCCTCTCATTTGGTTGTATCTTACATGTAAATTAGTTAAGTTAGATAATTTTGATAGTTTTTAAAAATTGGGATGTAAAATTATATTTAAAAAAGTCTTTTCAAAAGTCTATTTTTCCCCCCTAAAAGCATGGCTAAACACAACTCCAACTTCATCTCCAGTTCCAACTTCAACTCTAAAAAAATTTAGTTTTCATGGTCAAACGCCTACTTAGTTAGATGAAATAGAAAGTCGCAATCTCACCTCAAGTTTGTGAGGCATAATTTGAGAATACTGTGAGCTAAGCTTAATTATTAGGTTGATAGTATTATCGGTGCTGAAGATATGCAATACTTGCTACAACATTTTCACAGAAACATATGACAACAAGCAAAACTGAGGTTGAGAGGTATACAGAGGGAAGCTCTCTTGTTCACATCCTGATGTGACTTACAAACAAAATTAAGATATCAAACACGGGGACATATCTCAGTCACCCACAACCTTGCATATAAAAATACAAAGACATGACGAGCAAAGGACTACAAAAGACATTATATGTTTTACCTCAAAGGTGAGCCAGAAGGCATAGTCGTGGACTAATACCTGAACTAAGGGGTCGTTTGGTAGGAGGGTTAAGGATAACTTATTCCGGGATTAATTTAGAAGAGGAGTTTATCCCATGTTTGGTTGAGACAAAATGAATGGAATAATTCATCCCGGGATTAGTTATCTTGGGATTGTAGTGTTTTTCTTATCCCTCCTTGAGAGCGAGACTAATAATCCCAGGATATTAGGGTTTCGAGTTATTAGGTTTGGTTGGAGGTGGATTTTAAGGGAATTTAATTATTAGTTGGCCAATTAAAAAAAGCCACATCATTAAAGAATTGGGTCCAAATCGATCTATTAAATAAAAAAAAAAGGGCAGCCCGGTGCACTAAAGCTACCGCTATACGCGGTGTCCGGGGAAGGGCCCCACCGCTAGGGTGTATCGTACGCAGCCTTACCTTGCATTTTTGCCAGAGGCTGTTTCCAAGGCTTGAACCCGTGACCTCCTGGTCACATGGCAACAACTTGGGTAAAATAGCCCAAATTGGTAGACTGGAAGGGTATTTTAGGCCCAATAGTTAGACGGGGTATTTTTGCCCAATTTCACATAGTTGAAGGATATTTTAGACCCTTTCCGATTAAAAAAAAAAGATGAACATTATTTAATTAAAAAAATACAAGTTTACTGGGTATATTTGGTCCACTATATCTCTTTCTTAATTCACAAAGTTTACTAAGTTTACTGGGTATAATTCATCCAGGGAACAAGTGCTATTTCAATCCCACCATTTCAAATTTCCCCTTGTCAGTTACGTCCCCTTTTCCTATGATAGAGCCAAGTTGTGTTGCACTTCAGAAATTCCAATTCTCTATTACTCATTTCAGGTAAGCTTTATTATACTTGTTCTTTGATTCACAACCTATTCTAATCTTTAGATCTCTTTAGTGGTAAGAAGAAAGTGTTTTGCATAAAAAATAATTTCTTTTTTGAAGTTTGGGTTTGGGGTTTTGGGGTGGGGAATGGGGTTTTAGGTGGGAGAAGATGAGATGACTTTGAAATGTCCTTTTTGGTTAGAAAAAAGTGTTTTTCATTTAAAATGCTTCTTGAGGTTTGTGTTTGGGGATGGGGGAGTAATGGGGTATTGTGGTGTGTGTGTGTGTGTGTGGGTGGGTGGGTAGGTGGGGGGTTGGGGTATTGTATACGATACTTGATATGCAAACTTGAATCTATGCCAAAGTCATGAAAAAGAGATTTGCATATTGATTTTTTTAATTATTCTGACAATTTTTTTTATTGAAGTGCTGCTTGCTTTAAATTATTTATATTCATTGATAATTAGGCTTCTAAGAGACAGTTCATTTGAAATAACACTTGTTAATCCTGATAAAATTGTAGTGTATATGTATAATGAGAGTATACATATTAGTATGTGTTGCTATGTGAGAGGAGGAGGGTGTAAATGAATTAAGTTACGTTTAAACCGGAGAGGGAGAGGGAGAGGGAGAGGGAGAGGGAGAGGGAGTAAATGAATTATGTGGGGAATATTTCAAGAACTAGTGAAAACTCAAATCAAATATCCTGAATACTTATCCATAAAAGTTGAAGTCTTTAGGTATTTCTATAAGTGGGGTTATTTATTATTTATTATAATTGCTTTTGTAGTAAAATAACAAAAAAATGGTCGATCTGGAGATTGAGACGGTGGATGCCGAGATGGTTGATGCAGATGCGGATCCCGTTGCTGTTGTGGACACAGGCGTTACTGATATGGATGTAGATTCACCTGCCGATGCCGATGGATATGGACTGGGAATAGAAGATTATGGTCGACTTATTTCATTGTTTCCTTCTGAGGTAAGACTTTAGGAAATTGTGAATTTAAGTGGGAGAGAGGGGGCTAGCCTCCTCCCCTGCGTTTCTTAGTTTTAGTAGTATTACTTTTTTATTTGAGAAGTAATACTATTGTATTCTTTGGCAATACTTAATGCTTGCTCTATCTTTACAGAGCTCCTAAAGGTAGGTCTACCAGTT
The DNA here is from genome assembly GCA_030864215.1 of Capsicum pubescens. NCBI lineage: Eukaryota > Viridiplantae > Streptophyta > Magnoliopsida > Solanales > Solanaceae > Capsicum > Capsicum pubescens. The sequence continues at coordinate 296,929,141 of CM061549.1, forward strand.
CATCTACTTAGTCTATACAGTTCCCTTTATACCAAAAAAATATAGATACTAAGTAGTTCCATTTCATATCATGGAGACACAAAATCTTGTCTGGAAAGCATGTTCCAGTTTATCCACCATATACATGAAGTTACTATCTTCCACCATTTATTCGGCCTCTTAGTGCTCCCTCTTTTAATCCATCTGCTTATCAGATCAATGGATTCAGTCTTTGCGAGACTAAAGAAAAGATCCTTAAGTTGTGAAGTGAAATTGCAATGCAGCAAGAAATGATCATTCGTCTCCCGAATTTCATGGCACAAAAAACATTTAGTCACCACTGTTCTCCGTTTCATTTGTAACACTTCATGAGTAAGACAAGCCTAAGTGAAATACTTTTCTTTAGTAGGTGCCATGTTTTTCCAGATATTCTTCCAACTTACTTTGCATCACTCTGTTCTCCTTGTATTCACAGAGAATATGCCATCCATTGTGTGTCTTCATCTCAGTGTAGGACATTGTCAGTGAAGGCCTCCACTTCATTTAATAATCTTGTCACCCTGTCCACTTTCAGGTCATTAAGATGCCTTCTAAAATTTTAAGTTCCACCTTTGACTTAACCTACTCTCAGATATAGTTGCTTCAGGATTACTGCTCAGACCCATAACATCAGGATAAGTCCTTGCAATGGAACTTGCCCTATCCCGTGATCCTTCTAGAACATTGTCTTGATGCCATCTCCTACCTTTATTCCGGAGTTACCCTTCAGATCTGGCCGTATGGATCTGATTGTCAAATTACTTTATTGGCGCACCATGGGCTAATCTGTCCAAACTTATGAGTGATGATCTCCCCTTCCACAAGATTGATTCTTCTTCTCTGAACCGAAGGCATCTGTTTTGGATCTTCAAGTTTCTGATTCCAAGCCCCCTCAATCTTTACTCAATTGTGCCACTTCCCATTTCACCAAATAGGAACCTCCTCCTTCCTTGTTGCCTTTCCACAAAGGCTCTTCTTAGCTTATTCAGTTTTTCAACCACACTTGCAGGAAGGGGAAACAGAGACATCACATATGTTGGTAAGGAGTCCAACACTGAATTTATTAGTATGGCCCTTCCCCCTAATTACAAGTACTTAGCTTTTCGCTAGGCTAATCTTTTTTCAACCTTCTCCACAATGTTCTCCTAGATTTCTACATCCCTTGTGCCTTCTGCCTAGATACGCAGTTGGCATGTTGTCCACTCCATACGCAAGTATACTAGCTAGAGCCTGGATGCTTGCCACTTCTTTGATAGGGAAAATAGAACTTTTCCTCCCGTCCAGACACAATTTCAAAAAATAACTAGCATGACTATGATGTAACTGATTTGTTCCGCTTCAGCTTCAGTAAAAAATATAGTGTCATCTGCATAAATGACATTTCCAGATGAGCCCTCCCGCTGTCTCCTATTTTGAAACCTCCCACCCAATTATTTTGAAGTGTTGTTCTCACCATACTGGTCCGAACCTCTCCATGGCTAAAATGAACGTAAAGGTAGATAAAGGATCCCTTTGTCTGAGTCCCCTCTCACAAGGAAAAAACCAATAGGTTCTCCATTTACCAAAATAGGGAACAACCTGTCTGTCTTAATACAACAATTGATCCACTTTAACCATCTATCCCCTAACCCACCTTTTGCTTGAGAACACTCAGTAGGTAATCCACTTAATAATAGTCGTATGTTTTTTCAATGTCAAGGTTGCACACCAAAACAACAACTTCACCTTTGGATCTTGTATTTATGCATTCACTTGCAATTCGGGCTGCATCCATAATCTGTGTCTCTTTTACAACAGCCATTTGATGCTTGTTCACCAAGCTCTCACTCACTCTCCTCAGTCTTTCTGCTAGGACTTTGACATTTATCTTATACACTCCAGAGATCGGACTGATTGGTCTGAAATCTCTCTGTTTCACTGCTACTGCTTTTTGAGGGACAAGGGCTACATATATAGCAGTCAAGCTCCTTTCAAACACTTGATAATCATGGAAATACTATATTGTGCCCATGCTGTTCTCTTTAACTAACTCCCATTGCGAAACCTCGGGTCCTCGTGGCTTATGAATTGCACATGATCTCCCATATCTCTTTCTCCTTTAAACTTCTTCGTAGCCACGTCCCATCTTTTGTGGAGATCATAAGCTGCTACGTGAAGATTAAAATCAGGACTCCATTCTTCAGTTTTTTTATATAGGTCCTAATAGTACTCTGAATAGCACTTTTATTTGTTGCCGTCTCAGTGATGACTTGTCCCTCCACTTGTAGTGTATCAATTGAGTTAAACCTCTTGTATGCATTAGCCATTTTGTGAAAGAACTCAGTGTTCCCATTCCCCCTTTTCAGCCATTGTGTCCTTGATCTCTGCCTCGAAACTATTTACTTTTCTTTTTGCCACCTCTTCAAATTTCATAGAGAAATGAGTTTTCTGAACTGTCTCATCATCATTGAGATTTCTGTGTTGTAAGGATTCCCATATACCTAACTGCTGCAAGATATCTTCTTTTTTTGGCTTCTAGTTGCACCTGTTGTTTTTGCTCCACTGCATTAGCTCCTTTTTCAGGAGTTTAGTATGAAAGCAGGTCTGCCCCTACTTGGGAAAGAAGTCACCCCTGCTTTGACCTTGCGTTTAAAGACCTCCACTTTTCAAATTTAAAATGGGATTTCTTGAAATTCCAATCTCCGCATGTTAGGATTGTGATGTGACATCTTGGTAACAAAATCTGTTTGACTTATAAGAAGGAATCCAATCAGATGAGTATAGGAACATGTTAATTCTCGAAGCACTACTGTCATCCCCCCTCCAGTTTTAATAGTATTACTTAGTAATGTGTTTTCTTATTTTCAGTTTATAGTACTATATGTTGTTTCCTTGCTTTTATCTCTTGCTCTTTTGGTGGCATATTTTTCTTGCAAACCTGGTTCAAGAACTTTCTTTCGAGTCGAGGGTCTATCGAAAATAATACTTTTACCCCTCAAAGGTAGGATTAAGGTGTCTGTACATCCTACTCGCTCCATACCGAATTCAAGCTCATCATAAGCTTTTTTTAAAATCCTTTTCTTCGTGTTTTGTTGATCAGAAACATTCTGTAGCACCATGCAGGCCAGTAGTTACAATAGATATGTTGTTAAGTTTAAATGTTTAATTGGTGTATTATATTGTGTTTTATCTTGTAAGTATTGGTATCTAATTTTTGCAGCAGTAGGCACATGGCACCTTCGGGTAATCAACTTGATATAGGTAAGTAATTGATTTCCTGATTTTAAGAACTTACTCTACTCCATGTTTCCCATGTCTTTTACTAATCTTCAATAAAAGAGAAGCATCTCATTTACATTATTGAAAGTGAAATTTGTATCTCTTATGTTTTTTATTGTAACAGACTCTTGCCTAGCATTTACGCTGCGCGCGGCACTTTCTTTCTTAGTTGGATTGACTTGTGGTGATGGACAAAACACTCCGGAGTTCTCAGCGCAGGAAATGGTTGACTGCATCCCCATCAGAGAGGGAGGCACCAAATACGGATTGGGTTATGATTACGTTCAAAGAAAGGGCTTGCATCTGATCACAGATTACCCATATACGGCCAAATATCGTACTCCATGCAGGTGTCCTGAGTTAAAAGTAAGTTGGATATAGATTTATTCCTTCCAAAAAATTTAAAATTGTATTAACGTGACAGTTTGCTGCATATTTTATGCCTTCTTCCTTTTTTTTTTTTGGAGATCCATAATTTTGGTTGAGGTTTTCCATTGTTTCCTTTATCAATCGTTTTTTCGCTACCACATAGATTCCATTGTTTCTTTTATCAACTGCTTTTTACGGTTTCTATGATCTGGGAAACATCTCCTGTTAGCCCCATTAAAATTCCACATTTTGTATATTGATAGAATTTCATGATTCTTCCATTAGATTAAAATTAATGAAATTGGCTAACATAGCAAAGAGATTTTATTACAAACTCTAAGATATGAGAAGGAACGAGTGTTTTGTATTTGGGTTTGATTAGCATCTTTGACTTCCGTCATGGTTGATCTTCTAGAAAATTACTTTGAAATAGAAAGCGATGAATCAAACCAACTCAACTGTTGGTTTTCCTTGTCCAAGCATTACAAGGAGCTACCAAATCCCAGTGATTATAGACTTAATATTGAGGATGATGGAAGAAGAAATGGCCTGTGAGAAAACCCAAAAGTCAAGGGAATGGTTCTGAAATAGGAGCTGAAGAGTATAATCCACAAAATTCATGCCGTGCAAGAAAGAACAGCAGACAAACACAAACAGAGCAATACACAATTCCATGATTTGGATGATGCAGGAAATTTAAAGTCTGAAGCACCATGTTATCAAGGTTCTGGAAGGGCAACCCTCGATTGTGTGGACATTGTAAAGGAAGAACTTCGCTAGATTCATCAGAAAAATTGTTAAGTTTGTGAAGCTCAACCAAGGTTTGCATAATGATCATAACAAGTGGTCAGATTAGATCAGACTTACCCAATTGAAGAAAGGTAAATGCAATGATTGAGGTGTTTATTGACAGATGGTGGAGAAACAATAAACAATTGGTAGAAGATAGTAAGAACCCCCAGTCAAAAGAGCAAATAGTAAGTTCGAAGATAATAAGAACCCCCAATCAAAGGAGCAAATAGTAAGTTCAAATAAGGACTCTATCTTTAGACACCTACAAGTTTCAAACTCAATGCTGGTAAAGCAAATTGAAAGTTTGGAGTATGCTCGGTTTGAGGAAAGGCAGAAACCTGACTCTTTATTTCAAAGAGTCCAATATGCCAAAGGAAAAGCAAATTCATTCTAATATAGATGATGTCATATACCACAAACCACACAAATAAATATACCATGAAGTATGAGAGAAACACATCCCAATTCTCATTTACAGAAAAAAAACACTCAAGCTTGCAAATGGAAAAGGATTGTCATGGGATTTCTTCTGAATCTGAAAGAATATCCGTTAATTTCCCTCTGAGCAACTAACCACCTCACCCACTTGCTGACTCCATTTACTCTTATTGAAGGCTTCTTTGTAGTTTCCCCCTCCATTAAATTTATTGATGTGTTTGTCCCCGTTATAATAAATGCACCGCATGAATTTATCATTCCATAAAAATTCAATTTTTTTTTAAATCTCTTGGTTAGTAAATTCCTCCATGTTTAATGCCAGATTCCCTCACTCATCATTAGGTTATTTTTTGGTATAATTATGATTAATCTAATATGGCCCTTAATTGTAATAACTGAGAGAAGTCGACCTCTTGCTCAAATAAAAAAAAAAAAACAGAAAAACTGAGTGAAGTTGACCATATTGATTGTACTTTAAGGAACAACAAGTGTTTAGAAATCCCCACCTCTCCATGATATAAAGCTTTTCCCACCAATGGTAGAAGGTTCTTTCAATCTTCTGCATAGCCAAATCAAAGCCCCTTTGCTTAGTATCATCTTCCTTATCGAGAGTTGGATGTTTTCTACTCAAACCATGCATCCGAATCTAATCTGGTTTTTGTGATGTCATAAGATTTTCCTCCTGATATGAAATAGAGCGTATTCTCCGTAACAATGTAGAGGACAGGAGATAGGAAAACTTGACAGAGAAAAGGAAGATTCCATAAGTAGAGTACTGGCTGAGAGGATTGAAAAGAAAGAAATGAAACTCTGATGGCAGAATACCACCGGAAGGCAGACCTCAGAAGCCCAAAAGAGGCTTCTAAATTCTATCTTGGGAAGAGTGCCTGGGAGCTTTTCGCCAGAGAGGTCACTTTTCTTAATTCCATCAGTCATTTTTGCCAGTTTATGTACCAATACTTGGGTTTCACATGATAGCTGATGGTGGTTACTAGTGAGTTGTTCGGTTTGTAAAGATAATGAGTTTTGCTTCATGTTAGAGAGTAGAGACCATTTTATAACGGAAAATTTGCTAAATCTCCCCTAGGAATGAAAAGGTGGCGGGGTGGGTGGGGGGGTGGGGGGGTGGTTAAGATAGTCAAGTCTAAAGGTGTTGAAGTAGTCAAGTCTAAAGGTGTGAAGCAGTCACACCGGCTGAGGCATCTGACTTTCCCAGGCCTGGAATGTCTTAACATCTACATTGAGGCAAAGAAGCAGCTCGTGGAGTTGCTGGACAATAAAAATGAGAGAACAGAGGTGAGTAGTGGACAGTTGCATAAATCTTTGGGTAAAATACTTCCATTTCCCGTGTATGACAGTGCACAAGCAAGGATGGTATGATACCTTCCCAAACGTGGGAGCCTCTTACTGATGACCCTGTACATGGAGAGAATGATGACAAACTTCAGCGTGTACAAGAACATGTTACAGGTCCAAGTCCATCCAGCTAAGACTTAGAGATAGAATCTAGTTGTTCCGATAGCTATCCTAATGAGAGCACTAGAACATGTTACAGGTCCAAGTCTATCCAGCCAAGACTTCGAGATAGAATCTAGTTGTTCTGACAGCTATCCTAGTGAGAGCACCAAGTCTTCCAACACAAATCTAGACATTCCATGTGAAAATGGGAACATACTTGGGATAGATTTTTCTTTCACAAGTATAAATGAAAATTACATTGAAGTAGAAAAGAAAGCATAATATCTTGGCATGTTTGTTTGTATAAAAATGGTATTAACATGTATTATAATTCATATTTTTTAGGGTCGGCTCAAATATTATTTCGAGGGTTATGTTTCGGTTCCTCGGGATCTTGCCCCAGAGGCTTTGATGTATCGCCCACTTACTGCAGGGATCCCTATTTATAAGAGTTTCGAGAATTTTCGTACTCCACACGTATCGGTAGAAGCTCTGATGGTAAGCTTTTCAGTACTTCTCACTTTTTTAATTGGAAAATATGTCATGTCCCATTTTTGATAGATAAATGTGTTGTTTTGAACAAACTGAACACTGTTTATCTATGATTTAAGTGCAAACAGTGTATTGAAAGTAAGGATGTAATTTTTTTTTTTTGGGGGGGTGGGGGTGGGGGGGATTTGCACTTGACCGGTTAATATTTTGACCGATTATGCCACTGATTCCAATTTTCCTATTGTTCATTATGAAACTGTTTTGTATTAATTCCCGTGATGTATTTAATGATTTCTGAGCTTCTGAGTTCCTATTAATAAATGCTTCAACTTTCATGACCAATCTTCCCCACCCCTCACTAAATTTGTTTTCCGGAACGATGATCACTGTCCTGCTCTGACCTTTAACGGTAATGACTGTGATGTATCTACCATATTTGTTGTACAAAGAGAGCAATAAATATAGGTAGAGACATCCCTACTCCTCCATGATTTAAAACTTGTGCCTTAATTATCAGATCCCTCCCTTAATCTGTTACAGATCTATAGCAAAGCTCCTCTGCTTACCACCATTCTCCTCAGTGCCATTTGCTACTCCTCCACCCAATCAAATCGAGTCACTGAGGATGATTTAGACTGTAATGTCGTACGATTTAGCCGCTGATCTGAATTACAACCTGTTTTCCATGGATAAAACCAGAAAGCTAGGAAGAAACAAAGGGGAAAAAAAAAGGAAGAAAGGTGGTGGACTTCTGATGGCGTTAGACCGCCGGAAGGAGTCAGAAGCCCAAAAGGGACTTCTAACTTACTGCTTTGGGTTTCATGCCTAGGAGTGCTCGCAGGACAGTTTTAAGACAGTAGTCTAAGACTCTTAAGTTCGCATTTTGGTAAAAGGCCATGACAATAGCAACCTTCAGTCCAGAAAATTTCATGAGCCGTTCTAGTATAATCATTCTTCTTTTTGTCTCCATATTTAATATGGCATCTTCCTTTCCAGATTACCCGACAGATAACTTCGTACAAAACCAAGTTTGAAGCAAATTTATTATAGGCACTGTTTTATATCTCATGCCAAGGGGAGAACCAAAAGAATTTACACTTTGTGGAAATACAGTGGGTATGTTGTTGTTGTTGGGCATCCACCTCACTCTCCAAAACACAAGGACCGTACAACAATGACACCTAGAGTCAATGTGGATTCTAAATCTAGAAACCACATCATCAAAAGGAAGTTTTCCTAGAAGGCAAGTTAGAATGCCATAGCTGGTGAGATAAGAGGTCCCTCTGTCCGTCTTTTTATGTACTGGCAAGCTGTTTTGTTGGTGAAGTTGCCATCATCAAATGGTATCCTTATGTATAGGGGGTAGTCTTCTTGATTGGAGATCCAATTTAAATGGCCAGAATGTGTTGAGCTAAGGTGTGAGAGATAGTATTGATGATCTTCCTTACATTCCAGTTGCCATTGACAATAAATTGAGACATTGTGGTCTTTTGGGATTTGATAGTGTTCTTGGTAAGGGGTCCTAGGCGTGATTGGTTTTCACACTAAAAACTAACATTACCTTTTTGGATTTCTCAAAGGATATGCTTTCGGCTTTCTTCCTTGCATTAATAAGATGTTAGTGTGAGAAACATAGGAGAAAAATATTATTGAATTGTTGTCTCTAAATTATTACATTGAGATCCTATTTATAGATGCTACATTAGACTCCTTTTTCAGCTAGGACACTGATATTACAATCCTCTTTCAAGTAGGATTCTACATAATATTCCTATTCTTACAAATACTATAACAACTCCTCCTCAAGATGGTGCATACAAGTCATATGTACCGAGCTTGTTACACATGTAGTTAATGCGAGGACCAGTGAGGAACTTTATGAAAATATCTACAAGCTGATCACTCGATTTCACAAATTTTGTAACAATATCGCTGGAAAGTAGTTCTCTCTCATAAACTGACAATCTCAATGTGCTTAGTCCTTCTATGAATATTGGATTTGATGCGATATCAAGTTTCATCTCGCCGATTTCTCTAAATTTTAACTCTCTCAACAACTGCTTAATCCAAACTAGCTCACAAGTGGCCACTGCCATTGCTCGATATTCTACTTTTGCACTACATCAAGCAATCACATTCTGTTTCTTACTCTTCCAGGACACCGTCGTCTATATCATGGTGATCCTGCCTAGTCAACGTCTTGTATGTCCAACGATCTGCTCATGACCTCGATCCTCAAAGAGTAGTCCTTTATCTAGAGCTGACTTAATATATCGCACAATGTGGACAACCACATCCCTATGACTGTCTCATGGAGAATTCATAAACCGACTCACAACACTCATAGGATATGAAATGTTAGGTCTAATCACTGTGACATAATTCAACTTACCAACTAGACGCCTATATCTTTCAAGATCATTGAGTGGCTCCTTTGTCCTGGCAGGAGTTCAGTTCAGATCCATAAGAGTGTCAGTAGGTTTACATACTATCATTCTTGTCTCCTTGAGAATGTCTAAGGTCAGTGTTCAATGTTGCGACCGCATTGTCGCATAATGCGGTGTTGCGATGCGATGTGGACTTCCGCCGAGTCGCATCTTTGATGTGGAGCAATCTGAGAAATGCGGGCGCATCATGCCCTGTTGCGTGATGCGATGCGATGCGCTCGCATTATGAATTTTTTTATTTTTGTTGCGGCACTTTTTTAAATTTAAAAAAAGGGTCGGAATTGCATCTAGTATTTTTTTGTTGGGGGCAATTTTTAAATAAAAAAAGGGTCAAAAGTTTTAGAAAGGTGATGAAGAATGGGTCAAAAGTTTTCACTGAAGCTGCTTTCTGTCTTCTCCATTGAAGCCGACTAATTTGGCTACTGATTAAGGTAAGTCGTCTTTTTCTTCTTCTTCTACTTCTCTTTTTTTTTTTTTTTTTTTCAACTGTTGGTTTGTTTTGTCGTTTTTTTTTTCTGTTCTTCTTCTTCTTCTACAGTAATGGGACATAAAATGATGAAGCTCTGTTTTTTTTTTTTCATAATGGAATATAAACCGATGATCTGTTTTTTGTCACTGCTTACTGTCCTTTGTTTAAAAACTCTTTTTCACCGTTTACTGTTCATGTTTACTATTCACTTCAGTGATGCGGTCGCATCGCAGCACGCATCGCATAATGCGTGATGCAGAGACTTGTCGCTTTTTTCCGCATCACGCTTCACTGAACACTGTCTAAGGTATACTTGTGTTGCAAATAACAATACCTGATCTGGACTGAGCAACTTCAATGCCTAAAAAATACTTCAGTTACAATACCTGATCGGAATTACTGTGATAAACTTTCCAAACAAGGCTCGAGGAGATTGTTTTAGACTATAAAGTGACTGACGCAATTGACACACCAGACTAGACTCCCTTTGAGCAACAAAAACAGGTGGTTTCTCCATATAAACTTCCTCCTCAATGTTACCATGGAGAAAAACATTCTTAATATCCAACTGAAAAGGAGGTCAGTGTCGGACAACTACCACAACAACAACAACAAAAAAAAACCCAGTGTATTCCCACATAGTGGGGTCTGGGGAGGGTAAATGTACGCAGTCCATACCACTACCTCCGGAGAAGTAGAAAGACTGTTTCCAATAGACCCCCGGCTCAAGACAAAGAATAGTAAACAAATTCGTAATAAAGCATGAAACAAGGTGGAATAACAAATTATTTCGCCCTACAGCTGAAATAAATTATGAGTTTGGAAAAAGGAAAAAAAAAAAGTAACATATACAGATCTAGCTTGTAGCATGCTTTAAGAGGTCGTGAACAAATTATACTGCGATTATAATTAAGGGATTATTTAGTAGATATACCTTTTTGGTATATATTAAATTTATTGAATTAAAAAAGAAATAAACAGAGCAAATATAAAACATGTATTTAGTTTTGTAATATAAAAACTTGACTGAACTTTTATTTCCAATTTTAACCTCAGAATTCTTGAAGGACTCTGGAGATAAATCTTTTGTCTTTTGGTTATTTTATCCCAGGATTGTTATCCAGTTTCAATGTGGTATTAGAAAAATACCAAAATTGTGGCATAACTACTCCCTGGATTTCTTATACCGGAATTAAAGGGTCCAACCAAACACAGGTGACGGGACTAAATCATGACTGCATTCATTTTGAAACTGAAAATCACGACTGTATTCATATTGTTCCAAAGTGAGTGTTTGTTGCTTCTTTAATACTTTATTCAACCTTACCTTTGACATTCCTAGGGAATTTAGAGCTTTCAATCTTACGGTTTCCCTCTCTACTTCTTTCACCGCACTTCAACACACCAACCTAAACAGCTCTAAAAATCCTAAGCATTTGACCCTCCAACTTCCCAATATTAAAGGATCTTGATTTCCTCATAGTTTCAGCTCTAATTTAGCCATAAACAATGTAGCATCAGTCAAGATCTACTGGTCTCCTGCTGCTGAACTTAGGTCAGAAAACAAGGTTGAACCTCCTCAGTCATCAAAATATTGCTTACATTTCAGAGAAACATCGGTCTTGAACTCTTAACCAGATCAGATTTGTGAAACAGTTCAACATTAACTGGTAGTCATTTCAAGGCATATATAAACAACTTTCAGAGCAAAAGCTGCAAACAACAAAATAAATGCTCTTAAGTCAAACAGAACTGCTTGAAGATTCAAATATAGTTGCTATGCATAGTTGTTGAGACATTACACACTAGTTAGGAGAAATAACATTTATTTTCTCTGAAATCGAAGCAAAGCACAAGTGTTTAGCCTGTCATTCGCTATAGACTATGTTAAAACTTTGGTTCGGTAAAACAGAATATTTACAGAATTTTAAGATGAATTGTTTAGCTCTTTATTATTTTTGGTGTGAACAGAAAGTGTTAGGACAAATAGAAGATATTTTTGATGTTCTAGACTATTTGTAACAAAAAGTACAAATAGGAATCAAATAGTTTCTGTAATACTTTTGGGGGACTACACATTTTTGATGTAGTACACCTGTGGATATATAGATAAAAAGTTATCTTTCTAAAAAAAAATGGAAAAAGAATAAAAGCCAATAGGGTAAGACAAAGCAGTTGACAAAAGAAAGATTTGCAAGTACAAGGGCTTGAACTTTCCTGAGAACGAACTCTACTATCCAGTGTAGAAGCTTAAAATTGTAAAGAAGATCTAGAAAGAACAAGACGATATTTTGTCTCTCTATCACTGAGAAAAAGACGAACAAATGCTATTTTATCCACGAGAGAAAAAATATCACTATAATCAAGCCTAAATATTTAAGTGTACCCCTGGACAATAAGGCGAGTCTCAAGTAGATCAATTTGGTCATTCGGACCAACTATCAATGAATAAACCCAACGACAACGAACAGTTGATTTACTGAAAGAAAGAGGAACAAGTTCCTAAGTACCACTCGTATGTAAAGTAGACATCTTGTCATTCACAGCCTATCGCTATCCTAGATGAGAAAGTGTTTTTTTGTAGACTTATAGATGGAGATAGAGGACAAGGATGATATAAAGGCACAATAAGGTGATGATAAACGATGATAACTTAAAAAGTTATAATGAGGATTAACATTACGAGCAGACCATATACCTTTTTGAAGTGGCAATTAGAGGAAATAAATCTGTAGTAGGCGCAGGGTCGGGTGCATGATGAGGATCATCTGAGCCTGACGCAGTACGTGGGACGACTATGATAAGTCAGGAGTGGTGGCACTGTAGATGTAAGAAGGTATTGTAGATTCCTCAAAAGTCGATGCAAGTAAGTTTAGTGGCACTATGGATGGAGATGTAGAAGTAACAGTAGGATCCTCAAAAAGTCGTTATAGCTAATACCTCGGACATGTTAGGATAATCAGGATCAGAAGATGTAAAGTAAGCTTGAAACTAAAAGAATGTGCAATAGCCAACATAAGGTATCGAATAAGACCAGGTGAGTAGCAACGATATCCCCTTTATACTCAAGAATAACCAAAAAAGACACATTTGAGAGCACGGGGGGTTAATTTATCTTTTTCTGGGGTGAAGTTTTGAACAAAACATGTACTCCCAAAGATACGAGAAGAGAGTAGAGGTGAATGAGGAAACAATGTTGAATAGGGAATTTGATTTGAATGGAAGATGAGGGCATTCGATTAATTAAATTGCAAGATGAGGTAACTGCATCGCCCCAAAAAAGCAACGGGACATGGTATTGAATTAGAAGAGTGCGAGTAATCTCTGTGAAGTGCCTATTCTTCCTCTCTGTTACTCCATTCTGTTGAGGGATATACGGACAAGAAGTCTGATGAGTCGTAAATTGTTGAAATTGGGAGGACATGTATTCTAAGGCGTTGTCACTACAGAAAGTACGAATAAAGACACTGAATTAATTTTGTATTTTCGCACAATAACTTTGAATATAAAAAACAATTCAGAGCGATCTTTCATCAAGAAAATCCAAGTATATCTTGAATAATCATCAATGAAGCTTACAAAATAATAAAACCCCGAGGTTGAACTGATTCTACTAGGACCCCAAATATCCGAGGTTGAACTGATTCTACTAGGACCCCAAATATCAGAGTGAACTAAGGAAAAGATAGACTCTGTGCCATTCTCATTACTATGTTAGTTCAAGTGTGTCCCAATTAGGCACAACTCACAATCTAATGTGGATAGACTAGACAAATTAGGGACCATCTTTTGTAACTTGAACAAGCTAGGATGTCCGAAACGTTTGTGAATTACGTCTGGAGAATCTGTACTTGGACATGCTATGGAGGAGTTGAGAGAGTTAAGGTAGTAGAGGGCTTATAATTCATATCCTTCACCAATTGTTTGTACTGTACTACAGTCATGCACAATGTTCATGAATGCGCTCACATCATTGCGTAATGCGAGGATGCGAAGCGATGTGAGCCCCTCTCGCTGTGTGTGGCTGATGTGAGTGTATAATGTTGATTTTATTTTTCGTGTCAATTTTAAATTAAAAAAAAAAGTTACTTCGTGTTGATTTTATATTTAGGGTCGATTTTAAATTTATTTAAAGGAGTCCACTATAGTGACTTACCACTGCTGCAATTTTCGAAGTTTAACTTTGAAGTCCACTGTTGTGACTTCTTCTTTACTGGGCGGCTGCCACTACTGTGGCTTCGTGTTCTTCTTCACTGCTTCACTTCAATGATGCGCTCGCATCGCTTCATGCTTCGCGTAATGTGTGATGCAGAGCCTTGTCGTTTTTTTTCGCATCACGCTTCCTTGAACACTGGTCAAAAGTTCTCAAAAAATAGTATGCCACAATTTAGGGCACGAGTCAAACGACTGATCGATGTAAGATTAAAGGGATTAGGGACATAAAAAACAAAAAATGAAGTAATAAAGGATAAAGGATTAGCTTGTCCAACTCCTTCTGCTTTGGTTCGGTTACCATTGGCTGAAGTGACAGTTGAAAGAGATTGTGAATAAACAATATTTGATACTAGTGATTTATCATCAAAAATATGATCAGAAGCACCATAGTCCACAACCCACGATCCAAAAGTAGGAGATTGTGCAGTTGAGGCGACTGGTAGAGTTATATGTTTATTTACTTGATATTGAAGATACTCACCATATTCCTTTTCAGATAAATACACCCATTGATTACCTGTGGTGTTAGACTGAGCAACATGAGCATTTTTAGGTTGTTGATCATACAAAGAATAGCATATTTCATGTGTATGTCCAAGCAGTGGCAGAGCCATATTGAGTTTGAGGGGGATCAACCGAAACCCCTTTGTTGGAAAATTATACTATTTTTACATGGTCAAAAATATTTTTTATGTATATATAGTAGATGTTGAACCCCCTTCCGCTAGTCCGTATATTTACTTCTGAACCCCGTTACTGGAAATTCTGGCTCCGCCACTATGTCCAAGCTTATTACGTAAGTATACGTAGGTCGAGAATAACATATGTCACAAGTATGTCTAAGTCTTTTACAATAACTACACCGAGACCGAAATCTTCCAAAACGACCTTCCCCTCGATGATTCTTCATTGATTCTTCATGGACTATGTTATTAATTGATGATCTGAATATTTACCTATATGTACTGTTTGGATGCCCGGACGCTCGACAACGAAGGAAATTCACTTGGTGCGGAGACTGGTAGAACAGTATAGGAATAGGAAGAAGTATCTGCACATGGTGTTTATCGACTTGGAGAAGGCGTACGACATTGTCCCTAGGGAGGTTCTTTGGAGATGCTTGGAGGTAAGTGGGGTCCCGGTGGCGTATATCAGAGCAATCAAGGACATGTATGATGGAGCTAAGACCCAAATGAGGATTGTGGGAGGAGATTCAGAGCACTTTCTTGTCTTGACAGGGTTGCACCAGGGATCTACTCTTAGCTCGTTTTTGTTTACTTTGGTGATAGATGTGTTGACGCGGCGTATTCAAGGAGAGGTGCCTTGGTGTATGCTTCTTGCAGATAATGTAGTTTTGATCGATGAGACACGGGGAGGCGTGAATGATAAATTAGAGGTGTGGAGACAGACTCTTGAGTTTAAAGGGTTCAGGTTGAGTAGGAGCAAGACGGAATATTTGGAGTACAAGTTTAATGACTTGAGGCAGGAAGACGGGGTGGTTGTAAGGTTGGATTCCCAGGTGATGTGTAAGAGGGATAGTTTCAAGTATCTTGGGTCCATGATTCAGGAGAATGGTGAGATGGACGAGGATGTCTCCCACCGTATTGGGGCGGGATGGATGAAGTGGAAGTTCGTCTCAGGGGTGTTGTGTGATAAGGAGGTGCCGCCCAAGCTTAAAGGCAAATTCTAAAGGGTGGCAGTCCGTACGGCCATGTTGTATGGAGCAGAGTGTTGGCCAGTCAAGAACTCGCACATTCAAAAATTGAGGGTGGCGGAAATGCGGATATTGCGTTGGATGTGTGGGCTTACAAGGGGTAATAGAGTTCGGAATAAGACTATTCGGGAAAAGTTTGGAGTGACTTCGATTGAAGACAAGATGCGGGAAGTCCGATTGAGATGGTTCGGTCACGTGATGAGGAGGGGTACGGATGCCACGGTTCGTAGGTGTGAGAGACTAGCTTTGGATGGTTTCAGGCGGAGTGGGGGTAGGTCGAAGAAATATTGGGGAGAGGTGATCAGGCGAGACATGGAGCAGTTACAGCTCACTGAGGACATGACGCTAGATAGGAAAACCTGGAGGGCGCGAATTTGGATAGAAGGCTAGTGTCAGTTTGGGTCGTTGGGGTAGGGCTTGACTTGGTAGGTGTATTATTCTTGTTAGGCCACCTTGTTGCATGCGTTATTACGATTCTTTTACTATTCCTTGTTATTTTTCCTTGTGGGTGGCGTATTTATGTCTTGTCATCTTGTCCCATGCTTTATTACGGATCTGCTTATTATTCCTTGTCTTGAGCTGAGGGTCTATCGAAAATAGCCTTTCTACTTCTCCGGAGGTAGTGGTATGGACTGCGTACATCTTACCCTCCCCAGACCCCACTATGTGGGAATACACTGGGTTTGTTGTTGTATGTACTGTCTAGATGAGATTCAATTTTTAATTGTCAGCTCAAGATAACATGTTTATAGGATTTACGCAATTTTCTATGCTACACATTGGGAAAATACACAAGTTGCCCCTCAAAGTTGTCTCATAAACTCAGTTACACACTTAAACTTAGTTTTTGGGACAAGTTTAAAGTAGCTCATGTATTTTCCCCTGCAGAGATTTTGTCATTGTAATGACAAACCATGCTTGAAAATTGATTAAAAATGGAAATAGATCTCTATCCTTAACTAATGGACTCACGTGTTCATAATTTGTATGGTTATATAAAGACATGTTTGTAGGGTATTTCTTTTTTTTTTTAAAAAGGCGTTATTCTAGTTTGTTATGGTTTTCTGAAGAAGCTCTTTGCTTACAAATTCTAAGAGAAACTGATTCGGGTTGAAGAGAACATTTATATGATACTAATTTGGTTCATTTGTTTTTGTGTTCCTTTTGTTTCAGGGTATTTATTCCCCTCTGGAGGGTGAAGAGCCACGTCGTGCTAAGTCTAAGATTGCTAAGGGTGCTAAGGGTGTTAAGTGTAGAGAGGCACGTCGTGCTAAGGTTTCTAAGGTTCCTAAGGTTGCTAAGGGTAAGATTGCTAAGGGTGCTAAGGTTGCTAAGGGTGTTGTACTTTACCATGCCCTACTTGTGATTGGGCGTGGGATTCAGAACAGTCAGCCCTTTTCTATAATCAAGAATCGGTGGGGTCCTACATGGGGCGTCAACGGCTACGCCCGTGTGGCATCCCATTTGTTGGTTGAGTATGCATACCCAACTGGTTTTAGACAAAGCCTTATCCCACCAGGTGAAGATTGATTCCCAACTGATTTTAGATGAGGCTTATTCTGGAAACTGATAGGATGGGATTTACAAACCCCTGGAGGTCATCAGATCAAAAACTAGATAGGAATCTTTACAATTACCCTATGAGATCTACTAAACTATCTACCTAACCCAGTGTATCTTTTTTGCACCAAAAATACAGAAGACTTAAGGCTTCATCTTGATCTCCTGTAAACTGTTGGCTTTCCCTTCATAACATCTTTAATTTTCTTTCTTTTCATAAGGTTCACCAAATGCAAGGTGGGAGACACTTCCACCAATCTTCCTATGATTTGCTCTCCCAATTTTGCAGCATCTTAAAAGTGGTTTTATTCTTAGTATACAGAAGATCATGTTCCACTGATTTAGAGCTATTCTGCAGATGAGTTTTTGGATAGACTTGTGTAGGTTCTTTTATAAGAGGTGGTATGTGCAAATTTTACTTGCTTATCCAAACTAGAAAGATGGCATAGTTTTGTTCTCAACTAGCTTTACCCATTTAACCAGTATCCTCCAGTTGTTTCAACTTCTTCAATTTGTACTCATTGTTGGTGCCACTCGAAACAAAATATTCCACTTTCCGTCTTTTGCTTTCTTATCTGGTGGTTTGTTGGATTTTTAATTCTTGTAAATATTATCATTGGAGTTCTTATCATTGTTATATTGGAACTTTTGTTTTAAATGTAAGTTCATTTGGAGTATTGGATTGTTGAAATTCCAATTTTTAGTTCAATCACTTGGCTAAAAAGGCATGAGATCACAGCGAAGGGTGCAAGAAATGATGTGACGAAAGTGACTTCACTTGAGAAATATAGATATATGCCTGCAAGCTCAGTATTGACTTATGGATGGTGATGGGGCGGGTTGACGTAGACAAAAGTGACTTCACTTGAGAAATAATAAATATATGTACGCAAGCTCAGTATGGACTTATGGATGGCGATGGGGCGGGCTGACGTAATTTTTTTAAAAACCAAAGCGGGTATTTTATTCAAGCTCTATGTTAAGATGATAAACCAGAACGTGGGTGATAGGACCTCCATCTTAATGTTAAATCAGCACAAGTTAAAACGTCGAATAAACAGTCAAAATTACTACAGATCCATACATAGCGGCGGCTGACCTTTAAGTCAGAATCTATCAGATTAATACAACTCGGAAAGAAAATGGAACAAACTGATGAATTTTATTTTTCGTATTAAACTATATTAAAAAAGAACAAAAAAATGTAAAAACTTATGCGGGGCGGGTTGAAAATGAAAAAAATTGCTATGTGAGGGGTGTGTGGGGTGAGTTGAAATTTTTGCGAGTGAGGCTTGTTGCCATCCCTGTATGAAGTGTAAACAAAAAATGGCTACACTTCAATCGTATCATAGGTCTTTGTGTCTGAAGTCTAGTTATGCATTTGACCTTACCGAAATTATTCTGGGATAAGTTATGTTAGAATTAATTATAATGGGATTATTTTTTATTGAGTATTGAGTTTGTCATATTCAAAATAATATGCATTGCATAACTTTTAAGAATGAGTTGTTTGTTTATCAAAACATCCTCCACCTTACTTTTCTCTATATATTTTCTTTGCAAGATTTAGTTATTCATTCTTAGAACGGAAAAGGTACGAATATACCTCTGAATTTTAATAAATGGTCACATATATCCTCCATCATACTTTAGGCATAAATATACCCTTGCCATTAATGAAAAGGTATATATACACCTGAACTTTAATAAATGGGACAAATTACCACGTCATACTTTAGGTATAAATATACCTTTGCCGTTAAAGAAAATGTACATATAGTCCCCTAAACTTTGGTAAATGACACATATATACCATCTGTCATACTTTAGGTATAAATATACCCTTGCCGTTAATGAAAAGGTACATATAACCCTAACGGCAGGACATGTGTCACAATCTTGTTCATTTGTCCTTTTTTAATTTAATTTATCCCCGCTCTACCCGAAAATAATTCTAATTTAACTCACATCCCGATCTTAATAATAACCCAAACCCGACCTGGTCTAATAGAATCTTCAAGACGTATCTCTATTCACGCACATTCATTCTCTCTTTCTCTTTTTATTAGACCAGATTAGGTTTGGATTATTATCTGGACTGGGTTATGGCTTAAATTAAAATTATTTTGGGGTGAGATTGGGATAAGTGAAATTAAAAAAGGCCAAATGGGATTGTGACACGTGTCTGCCGTTAGTGAGAAGGATATATATGTACCTTTTCATTAACGGTAAGGACATATTTGGACCTAAAGTATGACGTAGGGTACATATGTACCATTTATCAAAGTTCAGGGTTATATATGTACCTTTTTATTAACGGTAAAAGTATATTTATATCTAAAGTATGACGGAGAGTACATCCGTATCATTTATCGAAGTTCAGGAGTATATTCGTACCTTTAATAAAATTTTCATCTTATTTAGCTTAAATATATTTGTGTATGCATTCTCATGATTGTCCATGTGTTTTGTTGTTTATGTCACTTTATTTAAGCACATATGACTCTTATATTGTAAAATACTAAAATTATCTTTATTTCAATTGATATATAAAATATAATTTTTCAGATAACTAACAGACTATTTAATTAAATATGCGTTAAGTAGCCTTCAACTCAATTAATTTATTTTTAGTTAGCAACATACAACCTTTTAAATATTTGACTACGAAACTTATCTTCATAATTTCTAATGGTTAGCATTCAACACTTTCAGAAGCAATAATAAAACTTAAATTTCAATTACCTATTGGATTCGTCATTGACGAATCATTATATCGTACATTATCATCAATATTAATGGAGTCTTAACATTTTAAGAGAAATTAAAATATAAAAAAACATAAACATTAGTCGAATAAATTCAACATATATGCATAAATAAAAATTAATCCACGTTCCACACGGCCAAGGAAGCATAGGTTTTTAATCTCATTATGACTTGGTTGTTCGGAAGAGCAATTAATTCGATCAAAATAGTGGGATCTCGTACGATCGTGTCGGGTGAGCAACAATCGCTTCGTCACAGTACTTATTTATGGGCTAACAGGTCACACTTTGGCCAAGTACCTACAAAGAGACTCCCGAGTATATTTATAAAATGCATTTTTTTAATGAAAAAAATATTATAAGAAAAAAATAAAGAGTAGTGAACGCTGTGAATGTTATTATAAATGACAGTAAATATTATGTGAATATACATGAATGTGAAAGTGATGTATGAAAAAGGTTTATAAGAGGGCTACTTTCGTTATTTTACACATGTTATCTTGGAATAAATTATCCCGATATTATTATTTCACTTACATGTAGGAATTATTTATTCGCGCTAATTTTTAATCCTGAGATAAATTATTTCACACTTTATAACAAAACAGAATTGTATTCTATTATACTTCACACCAAACGATCCTTAAGCGTTTGAAGATCCGCATGAAATATGTCAATTTACAAAAATAAATAAAATTGGACGTACTGCTTGTCCACACATCTGCTTCTTCCATTTAAAATCTCATGTGTTAGATCAGTGAAGTTTTGATGATTGACACATAAATGAAGCGTGTTACTCAAGCTGGTCCAACCATATGAAGTCATGTTAAGTCTTTCACTGAGAGATGCATGCAAGATTGTGTAAAGTCAGGAATGGATAAGTCAGGTTAATTCAGATATACGGCATACTGTTAATATTGATCACGTATGGCAAAGAGTTGAGGATGAGTAAAACACAGAAGTTGAATTCTACCCAGACAAGGAGATTGACTTGAAGTGGGACTTTGACTCAACAACAAACTCTGGTGAGTTCAAAAATCCAACTGGGAATAGAATGCTGCATCATGAAGGACTCTTTGAAGAGTTATGATTAAATAGAGGAAGTGACAACGATAGTTACTTACGCACTTACAAAGAAAGCTAAAGTAAGCAAATTATCCTTGAAGTTCCAAAGCTTAAAGGTGTCATCATTGGACCTGTTCCTATTACTTAGAGTTAAGGAGTCTTAGACTTTATGTGTTAGGATTGGTTCATGAGCTGTAATATTTTTTAATTCTAGTCTCAGTGAAGTATAAATTGAGTTAGAAATATTTTCTTCGAGTTGGGGAACTCGAAGATTCGGAACACTCACCTTGCGAAGGTTTTTATTTTGTAGAAGTAGGAATTAGAAGTCTGTAATTCCTAGGTTACAAAAGTCTTGTAATTTGTTGATTGTCGAGGCTCAGTTGATTTAGTGGAGTTGGGTTTAAATTTTGTAGAGGTAAAAGTCATAGTTTTTATACCTTTTTGAGTTGGGTATTTTTCACATGTAAATCACTGTGTTATTTACTTATTGTTTTAGTCAGATCAAAACAAATTAGTCAACTTGTTCCATTGATAGGCAACAGTTAGGTTAAAATAAGGTAATCAGTAGGGCACGCACTATGGAAAAATATATAGCCAGAATAATGATGCGTGCAGGAAATCTTGCAAAAAAAAAGTTTGGGTTGAGGCAATTAATACTGCTGCATACATTAGAAATAGATGCATGACCAGACCTATTCTAGAGAACTCCCTATGAATTACTAAAAGGAAGAAAACCTAATATCTCTCACTTTAGAACCTGGTTGCAATTGTTTCATTCATAATAATGGCAAGGATAATTGAGGAAAATTTGATGCTAAAAGTGATTAAAGAATCTTCCTAGGATATTCACATTATAGAAAAGTTTATAGGGTCTTAAATAATACAATAAACTGTGTTGAAGAAAGTGTGTATATAGTATTTGATGAATCTCGTGCTGAGACTAACATGCAGAAAGAAAGTCTCTGAAGAACAAGCAATGGAACAGGTTGCACAACCTGGTCCATCAACTGGAGAAACTAAAATTGGAGGTACCTCAACAGGGGGAACTGAACTACCATCCACTCTCGCTCAAACTAGTCATGCTGATCCTAACAGCTCTCAAGGATTGATCCCAAAAAGATACAAGTATCAAAAATCTCATTCGATAGAAAATGTTCTCACTGATCTCACCTCAGGAATCGCCACAAGATCAAGATTAAGAAGACTATGTGCTTTCAAATCCCTCTTGTCTGTGATTGAACCAAATAAGGTAAATAAAGCACTTCTTGATGCTAATTGGATCATAGCCATGCAAGAAGAGCTCAACCAGTTTGAAAGAAGCAAGGTTTGACACTTAGTTCCACCTCCACAAGACAAAATGTGATTGAAATTAAGTGGGAGTACAAAAACAAAGTTGATAAACATGGAACATTTATAAGGAACAAGGCCAGATTGGTGGTCCAAGGATACAATCAGAAAGAAGGTAAACTTTGATGAGACTTTTTCTCCTGTGGCAATAATGAAAGCTATTAGGCTTCTTATGACCTTTGGTTCTTACAAGGAATTCATACTTTACCAAATGGATGTCAAGAGTGCATTCTTGAATGGTATTTTTAAAGAGGAAGTTTATGTAAAACAACCTCCTGGATTTGAAAGTAAGAAATTTTCTTACTATGTATACAAGCTTGATAAGACATTGTATGGACTGAAACAAGCTCCAAGAGCTTGGTATGAAAGATTTTCAATTTTTTTATTGGAGCATGGACATGCTAGAGGTAAAATTGATAATATTCTCTTTTAAAAAATTAATGGGAAAGATTTTTTGATAGTGCAGGTATATGTTGATGACATCATATTTGGCTCCACAAACATCAACATGACTCATGACTTTTTCAATCTCATGAGTTGTGAATTTGAGATGAGTATGATGAGAGAGATAACTTTTTTCTTAGGCCTGCAAATCCAACAAACAACTTCTGGAACCATGATTCATCAACAAAAGTATGTGAGAGAACTTCTCAAAAAATTCTCCAAAGAAGAATCCAAGGAAATAAACACTCCAATTGTCACTGCTACTAAGCTGGATATGGATGAGACATGTCCATCTGTGGATCAAAAGTTGTTTAGAGGAATGATCGGATCACTGCTATATCTTACAACAAGTAGACCTAATATTGTGTTTAGTGTAGAATTATGTGCAAGGTTTCAAGTAAATCCTAAGGAGTCTCATCTAAAGGCTGTGAAGAGGATATTCAGATATATCAAGGAAATCATTGACCTTGGTTTGTGGTACCCTAAAGAGAGCAATTTCAAGTTGGTAGGTTGCTGATTATGCAGGTTGTTTAGTGGACAGAAAAAACACTAAAGATATGACACACTTTCTGGGATCATGTTTAATTACCTGATCTACTAAGAAACAAAACTCAGTAGCTTTGTCCACTGCTGAGGCTCAGTATGCTACTGCTGGTTCATGATGTTCTCAATTGTTGTGGATTAAGAAATAAGTCATGAATTTTGATATGAATGTGGGATGTGTTTCTATTTTTTGTGATAATACAAGTGCCATCAATATTGCAAAGAATCTAGTTCAACATAAAAGAACTAAATATATTGATATTAGACACTATTTTCTTAGAGATAATGTTGAAAAAGGTCTTATATCCATCATATTTTGTTCTACTGAAGATTAAATTGCAAATATTTTCACTAAAGCACTGAGTGTAGTGTACTTTGAAAAGAATACATTAGAATTAGGGATGATTAAGATGCATGAAATCCCTTTAATGATTGACTAGAACTCTCTGTTCTTGATTCGTTCTAAGCTAAAATTATTGAGTAATTTAGTCTTGCACATTGAGTTGTGTGTCCTAATTCCAATATTTTTACTGACCTGAAAAATTGTGTATTGAATTATGCAGAGATACTGGATCATACAAGTATATTGGCTATGATTTTAAACCTTCTAGGTATAATATTACCTTCATTATTTTCAAAATTAGGTTGATGAAACAGCTCAGTTCACTTGGTCCCAAAATTACTTAACTCTGTAACCGCAAAATTCTAAGAGTTCGTCTTTTCAAAAAGACTGCCACAACCTTCAACTTTGCTTGACAAGTCTTTTCACATCAGGACTCTGTACCCATTACAATTACTCCTTCACCTTTACATTTCATCTTCTAATTCTTCTCACCATATAAACCCCAAGTTTCTCTACAAATGGTGTGTTTCTTCCTCTTTCTTCAATGATGTCTTTTTTATCCTCTTAAGATATGTTGAAATCCCACCCATCTAGTAAATCCCAATCCACTCAATTAGTGGTTCATGCTATTGCCAACATCACCTTTCACATTCCCCCAAGCATCTCCATCTAACTCTCTGATTTTTTTGCTTGGACAAACTTCCAAAACCCATTCTCAAAGTTTTTTTATGGTCCTCCCATTCCTACCACCTCAACTTCTGAAGTTACTGATGTTGTCCTTCTTCAAATCATCAACTTTGATGATGTTTCTATTACTAATCTAATCCTTCAAAAATCCAGATATCAATCTAAAAGAAAACAATCTTCCACTCTCATTATTTTGATGAACTTGAGGTTCCTGATGAACCACATCTTTTTTATGCCTCTTAAAAAACTCCCCATACTCGCCTAAAAAGAAACTAGAGGAGGATTCTTTGGTTGGTACCCTTCGAGCGAACAAAAAGAAATGCAATGCAACACCTGATCCCTCTCATGAACTTTCTTCTTAAGATATGCTGCTGCGTTTGTGTGATAAGGCCGGACGATTAAACATACAATTCCAAAACCTTCCATTTTTCAACCTTCACCTCTTACCACAAAATCCAAAGCCAAGGATACACCTTCCTTGTAACACCCCATACTTAATTACGTGCATTAACAATGGTTATATGTGTTGGAGTATAAGTATTGATCCTAAGTTAGGTATATATGAGTTTAAGTATGAGTATTGATTATTTTGAGATGGTTTCAAGTGTATAGTTTGATTATATGTGTATAGGAATCGACTTTATTTATACCGGAATTTTCCCGTCGATGTATCCATACGAAGTTTATTGAATAAGCTTTCCAACGATATAAAGATTTCCAAAAACGGATAAGTTTCGGATATAATCGAGCACGTTCGAAACTATAAAACGGCGGCCGGGATAATTGTGAACAGTAAATGTGCAGGAAATTACAAACTACTGAGGCCTGCCAGTTTTTTGGGTCGACTTTGAACAATCATAACTCCCTCAATATAATGAAATGTGAGAGCTGCGACCTATCAAAAGAAATATCTTTGAGTCTTTTTTCCAATGCAATTGGTTTCATCCAAATTCAACATCTGAGTAAGGAGTTATACTCGTTTTACTTCAGCCTCTCAAAATAGTTTTTTAGGGTCAACTTCAAACGATCATAAATCCTGGTACAGGACGAACTGGGTGGTCTACTTTATATGAAATGAAATCCCTTTGCATTATCTATCCAACGATACCAATTTCACCCAAATCCGATATCGGAACAAAGAGTTATGGCTGATTCACTTTAGCCTGTCAAAACAGTCCACCATGGACAGATTCGGATTTACTTAAATTTTTAAGGGCAATATGGTCATTTTCCATCACCTCTTGGACGAAAATTGGTCATTATATAGATATAATTGGTCTCATATCCATCAATTATCATCATATTATTGAAAATAAGAAACCCTAGCCTAATTTCAATACCAATTATCTTGTGATTCAACCGTAGAAAATCCAAATTGATTCCGTAGTTGTGTTCACCGTCTCGAGGGCTTCGAGAAGCACCCCTTATTTGTGCCAACAGGACTTCAAAATCAAAAGGGCCATTTTATGGTAAGGATGTAAATTATGTTGGTGTTATTTATATGGATATGTATATATATATATATATATATATATATATATATATGCATGTGAGCATAAGAAGTATGTTATTTGATTGTTGTTGAAATATGATTGGGAAATGATGTTGGATTATGTTGAATTGTGAAGGGATGATGTGGTATTGAAATGATGATTATATATATATATACACATAAACCTATTGTTCAAGTTGGTTTTTGGAATGTTTTGCAAATAGTGGTTGTATGGAATTATGGAAGAGAATTGTGGTGTTGGGTTGCTAATACTAGATGCCAAATATTTCATTGTAGATAAATGATTTGTAAAGACGGGAAGTTGTGTCGAATTGGTATCCGAATCTACAACGAGGTATGTAAAGCATACTCTAACGATGTTCTTTGGCATGAAAACACCAATGTTCCATCAAGTAAGATTCCGAGGTTGTCCAAAAACATGTATTGTTCTACATTACCAACGAAGTTGTTTCCATTCTATAAAGTGTCAAAATATTTCATTGATATACCAAAAGGCTCCTATTTTATTATTGTGATATTGATGATTCTGAAACACATTGTTGATGTACCAATTAGTCTTTATTACATCGTTATTGTATAGAAAGTCTATTACTTGGTTCCTATTGATGTATCACTATTCCAAAGGTACTATATTGGCATGAAAATTAATGTAATAATCTCAAAAGCTTTTGAACTAAGTTATTGGAAAGATCTCTTATGTGTGTTACTTGATATACGTGTGGGTGGTATCCCAGGGGCATAAGCCTAGCATGGGTCGATCCCTATTTATGTGTTTATGGGTGGTATCCCAGGGGCATAAGCCTAGCATGGGTCGATCCCAGTTGATATGTACTGGAGGCAGCCTAATGGTCACAGTACAGTACAGTATTGATTATTGTTAGGTGGTTGGAGGTTCGGGAGGAGGAGGTAATGGCGAATGATAATTGTAAAGAGTGAAATGAATGAATGTATACCGTTCCACAAATGTGTTTGAATTCAAGAACCCAATTCAGATTAATGATAATGTACATGATCCTAAAAGTGTTTATGAAGTGTGGTTCACTTCTATTATGATTTATTCACTTGTGTCTGATTTTCTTGATCCCCCATATCACATATGATTATTTACAGCTTTACATACTCAATACATATTTCGTACTTGTAGACACCTAATTTTGTCCCTCCCGAAGACCCAAGTTATTCATTTTTACCCTCGTCTTACCATGTGTACTACCCCATATAATAACCTCCGCACAAAAAGACAAAACAACCAACTAAATTTTTTTTATCTATTCTAACAACTACCCTACTCCCAACATCATCATTATACTCACCACTACCCCTACCCTACATTACCACTCTCTAAACATCCACCTAACAAACCACCTACTCTTTTAACAAAAAAAAAAACATCATCATCTTTCTTCCACCCACTGACCACTCCAATTCTTCTTTTACAACTCACATATTCCCTCTCCATTTTTCTTTTAAAACACAGAGCACACACCAAAAAAGGGGATCGAAGAGAAAAGATCAGCACTCTCTCTCTCTCTCTAAGAAATCGCCGACACCACCGCCGGCGGCGATGATGCCGTTCTCAGCGTCATCCAACCGCTGGAGCACCACCTTCCACTGGCACAAGAAGCGCCGCCTCCACCACCGCTACGCTCTTTCTCTCTTCTCCGCCGCCAGACTCCACGACAGCCACCATCCCTAGTCGGCGAAACCACAACCACTCGTCACCGCCCAGATCTCCGCGGCGCGTCGGCCAGATCCGACAGTCTCGTCACCGCCCAGATCGGCTTCTCCGGCGGCGGTGCGTCGGCTAGCTCCGGCCGCCGCTTCCTCCTCTTTCCCTCCCATGGCGAAAAACAGCGCCGAGACCAGCGTCGGTAGCGGCGGCAAACCGCCATCGGAGAAGGTCAGTGCCGCCGGCTCTCCGTCACCGGAGCTCCCCGGAGCCCGATCTACGTTGGGGTTTTTGGTTTCTGCTGGTTGATCTCGTTTTCGTGTATTTCATGGTTCAACGTCGATAGTGAGATTCAAGTCGACTTTATCGAATGGGTTTCGCATAATAAAGTTTTATTCATGGGTTTTGGAGCTGTCCGGTTATTATTCTAATACCGAGTTTGGTTTGCTCTTGGTGAGGTTCTCCGATCGAGTATTTTGGTCTTCAGATTTCTTTATTATCGATAAGGATTAATTCCATCGAGGTGCATTTCTTCTAACCGAATTTTTAATTTATTTTGACTTCTTATTGATGTTGTGGGTGTGAATGATTTATTTGTCGTGTGTTTGGTTTGAATCCTCGTTATTTGTGTTGTGTTTGATGTTGGTTTCGGATTATGAGATGTGATTGAAAAATCGAAGCATGCATTAATCATGTGGTTTAAATGGAATTCGGGGCGCGAGTTTAAAAATCGTTAAAGTGAGTTAGGATTAATTTTGATTTGTCGTTGTTTTGATTCGTCGTTATTGTTACTTTCACGTGTAATTATCAATTTCGTGATAGTATCATGGTAAGTCAAATGGGTAGGCAATCGTAGGTTCGGGTAGGCGAAATTTAGGAATAAGTGTTTTGTTGGATGTTGGAATGTGCATGTGAATGTTTTCTTTCTAGTTTGTCGTATTTAATTTAGATGTATTTATTTAGCCGGGAAATGCCCCGAGATCACTTGTATTTATTTACCGGGGAATGCTCCGACGTATCATGTTGGCGAAAAATGATCATGATGAAGGCCCGCGGCGTCGGGTAGGGCATTGGAGCTTAGATTTAGTTTTAGACTAGGATTTATATTTTCGTATTTTTCTATTTTTCGGACTGTATAATTGGACTGGATTTTTACGTTTTTGGACTGTCTTGTTTTTGTTATTTTGTGTTCTTTTGTGTGATTTATACATTTTATAATGCCAAAATAGTCGATACACTTCACCAAGCGACCGTGGTCGAACCACGGGATCGAGGGGTGCCTAACACCTTCCCCTCGGTCAACAGAATTCCTTAGCCGGAATCTCTGTTCGCAAACCGGTTTAAGAGTCAATTGTTTCGAAAAGGGACTTTCCAAAGGTGACTTCGCACACCGGATTATGCCAAGTGGCGACTCTGAATAAAAATACAAATAATCCCTTTTTCGAAGCAAATTTTCATTTCTTGTCACTTAAAATAATTAAACCCTTTTGAACTTTAAAAATATTCCAATGTTTTGGAGTACGCGTTAAAAAAAGGGTGTGACAGTACTGACGTCCCTCACGGGGGACCTGCATTTCATGCTGCAGGCACAGGTACCTCAGCTCATACACCGCACAAGTAGGAGCCAGGTCATACAGCTACTGTTGGTGAGCTCCAGTTTGCTTCGGAGCTTTCCGAGTCGGTTCCTTATGTTTTGTTATTGTACAGAAGTCATGTGTGGGCGGGGGTTTGTCCCGACCCTAGTTATGTCATGTATATCCTAGAGGCTTTGTAGACATAAGGAAGGGTAAAGTCATGGAAGTTTATATAGTGATGTTATATCTGTATATGTGGTGGCCCTGACGGCCAAGTATTATATATATATATATATATATTTGTGCTGATACAGGTAATTAGATCCTTCTATATGTAACGAAGTGCTGCCCAAATTTTTGGTGAATGTAAGTGAAAGTACAGGTATTTGAACGGGTTCTCCCGGGCCTTCTCGGCTTCGGGTGCCAGTCTGGCCCGATGGGATTTTAGGGCGTGACAAAAGTGGTATCAGAGCGGTTCGTCCTAGTGAGTCTACAAAGCCGTGTCTACGTAGAGTCTTGTTTATCGGTGTGTTGTGCACCACATCTATAAACAAGAGGCTATGGACATTTAGGAATTGGTTCTTTTCTTCATGTCTTAGATCGTGCGATAGAGATTATATTGTATATGAAGTCATAGTTGACCACTGAATCAGTTTGTTTCTCTTATTATAGTAATGATGCCGGTTACCAGAAGCAAGAATATCGGTAAGCAAGTAGATGTGGCTGCCGGAGAGGGGACTAGTAAGTCACCCACTATACCAGCTAATCAAAGTGAGGCTCCAGCTGAGCATGCATCAGAAACTTCCCTCAGTCCGGAAGAAATAAGGGGGAGGAGAACTATATCCCCAGAGCCACCTATTAATGTTGTTGATCAAGATCTTAGAAATGCAGTGCAACATTTGACTCGTATAGTTGCTGGGCAAGTCCAAGGGCAAGCTATTCCTGCCGCGGGTTCTAGCGGTACTGATAGGGCGGCTAGTCTTCGGACGCAAGATTTTCTTAAGATGGATCCGCCTACTTTTACCGGATCCGATCTTAACGAAGATCCGCAAGACTTTATTGATCAGATCCAAAGGGCCCTACAGGTGATGCATGTATCGGGCAGAGAGATAGTGGAGTTAGCCGCGTATAGATTCAAAGGCGAGGCTATATATTGGTATGAAGACTGGAAATGGTCAAGGGGCATTGATGCACCCCCAACTACTTGGAAAGAGTTCAAAAAGGCATTTATTGATCATTATCTTCCATATGAGACTCGTCAGGCCCGTGCGGATCAGTTCTTAAATCTTCGGCAGGGTAATACAAGTGTGAGGGAGTATAGTCTTCGATTTAATTCCTTGTCCAGATATGCTCCTAATGTTATAGCTACTATGAATGATAGAGTTCATCGGTATGTGAATGGATTGGATCCGTATTTGGTTAGGGATTGTACTATTTCTGCACTGAATAAAGACATGGATATAGCTAGGATCCAAGCATTTGCACAGAAAATAGAAGATCAGAGGCAAAGAAAAAGAACACAGGAATTTGAAAGCGGATCTTCTAAGAGGTCCAGATCTACAGGGCAGTTTATGGCGCCACAGGGAGGTTTTAGACCTCAATTTTCTGCTAGACCACCTAGGCCATTATTTTCTTATTCTGCAGCTAGTGCTCCACCACAGCATCGGGGGTTCAGAGGCAGTCAATTTGGGCAAAGAAGTGAGGGTCATAGTTCGCGATCTGTGGGTTATCATGGGCAAGGGAATATGAGACAACCGAGACCTCCTCGAGAGCCATGCAATAAATGTGGAAGGCATCATATGGGCGTATGTCAAATGGGAACAAATGTTTGTTATTGGTGTGGTATGACGGGGCATATGATGAGAGAATGCCCACAAGGGGCGCAGGTGGCGTAGCACGACCTTCGGGATCAACTGTTGCATCATCGTCACCGGTATCTTATTCTGGTAGGGGCGCACGACCTGTGGGTCACGCTAGAAATGAAACAAGAGTCGCCAGTTCCAACGGGACTCAGAATCGCACTTATGCTTTAGCGGATCGACAGAATCTAGAGGCTTCCCCAGATGTGGTTACGGGTACGTTGTCCATATTTTCATTTGATGTATATGCTCTAATTGATCCCGGTTCTACATTATCATATGTTACTCCTTTGGTTGCTGGAAAGTTCAAAAGGACTCCCGAATTGTTAGATAAACCGTTGGAAGTGTCTACCCCGGTTGGGGAATCTATTATTGCTAGAAGAGTTTATAAAGATTGTGTAGTAACTGTGTGTGGTCGAGACACGATGTCCAATCTTGTGGAACTAGAAATGATAGATTTTGATGTTATAATAGGTATGGATTGGTTGGCGTCTTGTTATGCCAAAATTGACTGTTGTACAAAAAAGATGTATTGACATTTTCCTGATGAAGCAGTTATTGAATGGAAAGGTAAGATTGGCGCACCAAGAGGTAGATTTATTTCTTATTTCAAAGCGAGAAAAATGATTTCCAAGGGCTACATATGCCATTTAGTTAGAGTAAAGAATACGGAATCGGAATCACCAGATCTTCACACTGTACCAGTGGTAAATGAATTTCCTGATGTATTCCCTGAAGATCTTCCAGGTTTGCCTCCTGAACGAGAAGTAGAGTTTGGTATTGATGTAATACCAAGCACCCAACCAATCTCCATTCCTCCGTATAGAATGGCCCCAGCAGAATTACGAGAATTGAAAGATTTGCTAGAGAAGGGATTCATAAGGCCTAGTATGTCCCCCTGGGGAGCACCAGTGTTATTTGTGCGCAAAAAGGATGGCTCGCTGAGGATGTGTATTGATTATCGGCAATTAAATAAGGTGACTATTAAGAATAAATATCCTCTCCCAAGAATTGATGATTTATTTGATCAGTTACAGGGCGCCAAGTGTTTTTCTAAGATTGATTTGAGGTCAGGTTACCACCAAGTGAGGGTCAAAGAAAAAGATATACCCAAAACAGCTTTCCGAACAAGGTATGGTCATTATGAGTTTCTAGTTATGTCATTTGGGCTAACAAATGCACCTGCAGCTTTTATGGATTTGATGAATAGGGTGTTTAAGCCATTCCTGGATGTATTTGTGATAGTTTTTATAGATGATATTCTAGTTTATTCGAGATCAGAAGAGGACCATGCCAATCACTTACGACAGACATTGCAGACTCTTCGTGATTGTAAGCTTTATGCAAAGTTCTCTAAATGTGAGTTTTGGTTAAATTCGGTGGCATTTTTGGGTCATATTGTATCTAGTGAAGGGATAAAAGTTGATGCTCAAAAGATAGAAGCTGTGAAGAACTGGCCAAGGCCCACAACGCCTACGGAGATTCGTAGTTTTCTCGGGTTGGCCGGTTATTATAGGAGGTTTGTTAAAGACTTTTCTTCCATTTCAGCACCCTTAACCAAGCTAACCCATAATATGCATAATATCTATTATAGGAGGTTTGTTAAAAAGAAGTGCAAGGAGTGTAACTGGGACACTAACAAGTAAGTTTTTACATATGCATAATATCTATATGATGACGTGAATATCAATTATGAATTCGAACTTGTTTCGGCTAAATAACTACATTCACATTCGAGGACGAATGTCCTTAAGGGGGGAAGGATGTAACACCCCATACTTAATTACGTGCATTAGCCATGGTTATATGTGTTGGAGTATAAGTATTGATCCTAAGTTAGGTATATATGAGTTTAAGTATGAGTATTGATTATTTTGAGATGGTTTCAAGTGTATAGTTTGATTATATGTGTATAGGAATCGACTTTATTTATACCAGAATTTGCCCGTCGATGTATCCATACGAAGTTTATTGAATAAGCTTTCCAACGATATAAAGATTTCCAAAAACGGATAAGTTTCGGATATAATCGAGCACGTTCGAAACTATAAAACGGCGGCCGGGATAATTGTGAACAGTAAATGTGCAGGAAATTACAAACTACTGAGGCCTGCCAGTTTTTTGGGTCGACTTTGAACGATCATAACTCCCCAAATATAATGAACTGGGAGAGATACGACCTATCAAAAGAAATATCTTTGAGTCTTCTTTCCAATGCAATTGGTTTCATCCAAATTCAACATCTGAGTAAGGAGTTATACTCGTTTTACTTCAGCCTCTCAAAACAACTTTTTAGGGTCAACTTCAAACGATCATAACTCCTGGTACAGGACGAACTGGGTGGACTACTTTATATGAAATGAAAGACCTTTGAATTATCTATCCAACGATATGAATTTCACCCAAATACAATATCGGAGAAAATAGGTATGGCTGATTCACTTTAGCCTGTCAAAACAGTCCACCATGGACAGATTCGGATTTACTTAAATTTTTAAGGGCAATATGGTCATTTTCCATCACCTCTTGGACGAAAATTGGTCATTATATAGATATAATTGGTCTCATATCCATCAATTATCATCATATTATTGAAAATAAGAAACCCTAGCCTAATTTCAATACCAATTATCTTGTGATTCAACCGTAGAAAATCCAAATTGATTCCGTAGTTGTGTTCACCGTCTCGAGGGCTTCGAGAAGCACCCCTTATTTGTGCCAACAGGACTTCAAAATCAAAAGGGCCATTTTATGGTAAGGATGTAAATTATGTTGGTATTATTTATATGGATATATATATATATATATGCATGTGAGCATAAGAAGTATGTTATTTGATTGTTGTTGAAAGATGATTGGGAAATGATGTTAGATTATGTTGAATTGTGAAGGGATGATTTGGTATTGAAATGATGATTATATATATATATATACACATAAACTTATTGTTCAAGTTGGTTTTTGGAATGTTTTGCAAATAGTGGTTGTATGGAATTATGGAAGAGAATTGTGGTGTTGGGTTGCTAATACTAGATGCCAAATATTTCATTGTAGATAAATGATTTGTAAAGGCGGGAAGTTGTGTTGAATTGGTATCCGAATCTACAACGAAGTATGTAAAGCATACTCTAACGATGTTCTTTGGCATGAAAACACCAATGTTCCATCAAGTAAGATTCCGAGGTTGTCCAAAAACATGTATTGTTCTACATTACCAACGAAGTTGTTTCCATTCTATAAAGTGTCAAAATGTTTCATTGATATACCAAAAGGCTCCTATTTCATTGTTGTGATATTGATGATTCTGAAACACATTGTTGATGTACCAATGAGTCTTTATTACATCGTTATTGTATAGAAGGTATATTACTTGGTTCCTATTGATGTATCACTATTCCAAAGGTACTATATTGGCATGAAAATTAATGTAATAATCTCAAAAGCTTTTGAACTAAGTTATTGGAAAGATCTCTTATGTGTGTTACTTGATATACGTGTGGGTGGTATCCCAGGGGCATAAGCCTAGCATGGGTCGATCCCTATTTATGTGTTTATGGGTGGTATCCCAGGGGCATAAGCATAGCATGGGTCGATCCCAGTTGATATGTACTGGAGGTAGCCTAATGGTCACAGTACGGTACAGTATTGATTATTGTTAGGTGGTTGGAGGTTAGGGAGGAGGAGGTAATGGCGAATGATAATTGTAAAGAATGAAAAGAATGAATGTATACCGTTCCACAAATGTGTTTGAATTCAAGAACCCAATTCAGATTAATGATAATGTACATGATCCTAAAAGTGTTTATGAAGTGTGGTTCACTTCTATTATGATTTATTCACCTGTGTCTGATTTTCTTGATCCCCCATATCACATATGATTATTTACAGCTTTACATACTCAATACATATTTTGTACTGACGTCCCTCACGGGGGACCTGTATTTCATGCTGCAGGCACAGGTACCTCAGCTCATACACCGCACAAGTAGGAGCCAGGTCATACATCTACTGTTGGTGAGCTCCAGTTTGCTTCGGAGCTTTCCGAGTCGGTTCCTTATGTTTTGTTATTGTACAGGAGTCATGTGTGGGCGGGGTTTTGTCCCGACCCTAGTTATGTCATGTATATCCTAGAGGCTTTGTAGACATAAGGAAGGGTAAAGTCATGGAAGTTTATATAGTGATATTATATCTGTATATGTGGTGGCCCCGACGGCCAAGTATTATATATATATATATATATATATATATTTGTGTTGATACAGGTAATTAGATCCTTTTATATGTAACGAAGTGCTGCCCAATTTTTTGGTGAATGTAAGTGAAAGTACAGGTATTTGAACGGGTTCTCCGGGGCCTTCTCGGCTTCGGGTGCCAGTCCGGCCCGATGGGATTTTGGGGCGTGACATTCCTCCTCCTTTAAATTGGTAAAACTAAAAGCTGATTCTCGTCCTAAGAAACAGACGGGGCAACCTGTTCCTTCTGACTCCTCTAATTCTGAAGCAACTCCTAATGCCTTCCCTGATCCTTTCTTTGACCCTGGGGAGATATCTCAATGTTTGGATTCACAAGTGGACGATGTCTTTACTTTAAAAAAATAAAATGATCTTGTGGTAGAGTAGTTACAGGTTTTGAGGGTCCTGCTATTACAACCTTACTCATAAAGTTGGAGGCCCAAGGGTCGTCCAATCTATTTCTACAAGGTGATTTCCAACTAAAGTTTGGTAAAGATGAAGTACATGAGTTTTATACAAATGAGAGGGACTGTGGAGACTTATTCTCCACAATTGTGAGGGGTGTAGCCATAAATTTTATGGCTGATGATATTCGAGGATTCTCCATATTTCTATGAAAGGATGAGGCCATTATATAAAGTTTGATTGCCCTCCTTTAGATAATTTGCCTTCCGCCTTAGAAATCTCTAGAAAATTTTCTCGTGATCCAAATATTGTTCACCATCTTAGGGTTTTTAAAATGGAAAAGTATACTCTGCATCAGTTGCATTTTGATGTTGTGCATAAAGTAATCCTCCTTAGGAAAGAAAAATGCACTGAGGCAAATTTTCTTGATTTGACCCTCATTGAGCTCTTAGATACTGAGGTCAAAATTGATTTGCCCAGGCTGATTGTTAAGAATATGCAGAGAATCCTTATAAAGGATGTCAAAGGACATGCTTTACTATATGCGTTTTGGTTGGCTACAGTAGTTGAGGATTACTCAATGCTTATTCAGGTGTGGTCATTGCAAACCTTAAAGGATGTCATTGGTATGGTGGAACACATGGTTTACCTATTTCTATGGACAGTGCTGATACTCCTTTTCAACATGCCCAAAATACTCTTGCTGAGAAGAATGTCGTGCTAATCACATCTTAGACTGATCATGAGGCTAAGATAGTAATGCTTCTTGCTCGAATTGATTCTCTTCAGGCTGAACTTTCTTATGAGTGAGCTGAAAATATTGAAATTGTTCTCAGGCTGACCCAATTACTTCCATATTCTCCTTCCACCTCCTCCAATCCTTAGAGCTATAAAATTAAAAAATTACTAAGGGTATTGCCTAGATCAAAATACAATGTAAAGGTGACTGCAATCAGGGAGGCAAATAAGGAGCTTGAAGGCATGACCCTGGGTGAACTAGTAGGAAACTTAAGGACTTATGAAATGAAAATTGATGGAACCAAAGAACAAGCTGCTTCTGAGAAAATCTTAGCATTAAAAGCTTTTGATAGTGATGAGCATTTTGAACTTGATAAGGAGCAAGTTGCCTTCATAACTAAAAACTTGAGCAAATTCTTTAAGAAGAAGAAGGGAACAGGTACTAAGAAATGTTACAATAACAATCCAAATGGATGCTACAAATGTGGCAAAACTGATCATCAGATCAGAGACTGTCCAGTCTGGGAAATAGAATGAAAGAAAGAAAGGGCTGAAAAGGAACTGAAGGCAAAAATGAAGGAGGAACATACAATGATAGTAACCTGGGGATTAAATTCAGATGAATATGAAGTTGATGAAACTTAATTCATGGCTCTTGGAGATTCAGATGTAGATAGAGAAGATGAAGATGAAGATTCTGAGGTAAGCATACTTGAACTCAAAGAAAAACTTCTATTATTTTCAAAACCAAAACTTGTTTCCTTAATGAGTACATTGATTGATGATTTCCAAGAGTTATCCTCTGATAAGGATGAATTATTCAACAGTATTACTAGTCTCAAATTTGATCTCATTGATCTAAAGGCTTGCTTAGATACAATTGACAAGGAAAAGTGCACTCTCAAGAAACAGGTTACAGAACTTGCTATGTTAAACATTAATCTTAAGTCTGAAGTTCTCAAACTAACTCTCCCTGAAACTGGGAAAAAGGCCATGAGTAAATAACAAGAAAATGCTAAACTTGAGTTAGTTAGATACAAAAAAGAGTGCAATGATTTAACTGAAAAAATGAATAAGTTGAGTCATGAAATTTCTAAACTAAAACTTGATCTAGAAAGGGAAAATATGTGGAAAAACTCCTCAAGAATTGTTCACAAATTGAGTGAGAGAAATTTCAATGAAAAGGCAGGGTTGGGATTTCATAAAAGTTTTGGTGATCTTAAGGATTTATGTTATATCTGTGGAAACCTTGGACATACCACCACTGAATGTCCAGTAGCTGAAAAAAAGTAGATCAAACAGTCTAAACCTGGCTAACAGATCTTCTCAGACCAAAAAGAACAGTACCAGTTCTGGTCAGAGAAACAGGTTGAACTACATGCTGCCTGCATGGACTAGAAGGAACTTAATTCATCCTTTCACTCATAAAATAGGACCCAAGCTTGTCTGGGGTTCTTAAGTCTAACCATTGATTTATTGTGCAAAAGAAGGTGAAAGGAAGCAAAAGGCACTGGTACTTAGACAATGCTTGCTCAAGACACATGGCTGGTGATAAGAAAAAGTTTCTTTCACTCTCCAAAATAGTTGGAGGAAGAGTTTCTTTTGGTGATGGAAAAAAGGGAATCATCACTGGAGTTGGAAAGATTGGCTCAACTGAGTCAAAAGCATTGGAGGATGTCTATCTTGTAGAAGGATTAAAGCATAACCTTCTGAGCATCTTACAACCGTGTGACAAAGGGAATAAAGTTATTTTCACTGCTGCAGGTGTTGATGTCAAAATGATGGACACCAAAGAGATTGTGCTCACTGCAAGGAGATACAGAAATGTATACAAAGCTGACATTATGGCACTACTAGGACCTGAGCTGACTTGTCTGAGTGCTATAGAAAATGATCCCCTCCTTTGGCATAGAAGACTTAGTCATGCAAGTTTGAAATAGCTAAACATACTTTCATCCAAAGACATGGTAGTGAGATTATCCAAGACCAAGTTTAAGAAAGAAAAGTTATGTAGTGCATGTGTAAGGGAGAAACAGGTAAGATCTTCTTTTAAGTCAAAGAACCATGTTAGCACTACCAAGTGTCTTGACGTAGTTCATATGGACTTATGTCGACCCATGAGACTTCAAAGAAGAGGTGGGAAAAGGCATGTTTTTGTTATTGTTGATGATTATTCCAGATTCACATGGACCTTGTTTCTAGACTCTAAAGAAAATGCCTTTGATGTCTTTGGAAACTTCATTAAGAAAATTGAAAAGAAACTGGGCACTTCTTTAATTTCCATAAGGTCTGACCATGGTATAGAATTTGAGAATGTAAAGTTCTTAATATTCTGTTCAGCAAATGGTATAGATCATAATTTCTCAGCTCCTAGAACACCACAACAAAATGGAGTGGTGGAAAGAAAAAACAAAACCTTGGAAGATATGGCTAGAATAATGATACTTGCAGTAAATGTTGCTAAAAACTTTTGGCTAAGACAATAAGTACTGTAGCATATATCATAAATAGATGCATGATCAGACCAATGTTAGAGAATACTCCCTATGAATTACTAAAAGGACGAAAACCTAACATTTCTTACTTTAGAACCTTTGGTTGTAAATATTTCATACACAATAATGGAAAGGATAATCTGGAAAAATTTGATGCTAAAAGTGATGAGGGAATCTTCTTAGTATATTCACTTCATACTAAGGCTTATAGGGTTTTAAATAACAAAGCTAACTGTGTTGAAGAAAGCATGCATATAATATTTGATGAATCCTATGTTAAGACTAACCTGCAGGAAGGAAGTGACACTAAGGAACAGGTTACACAACCCAGTTCATCAATTGGAGCTACCAAACATGAAGACACTTTTATAGGGGGAACTGAAGTTAAAGAAACAATGATAGGAGGAACTGAGCCTCAATATACCCCTGCTTAGAACATCAGTAGTGATCCTAGTAGCTCACTAGGAATGATTCCAAAAGGATACAAGTATCAAAGATCACATCTTATTGAGAATATTCTTACTGATCTCACATCTGAGATCACCACAAGGTCTGGATTGAGAAGTATGTGTGCCTTCAAGGCATTTCTGTTAGAGATTGAGCCAAAGAAGAAAGCTGAAGCATTGCTTGATGCTGATTGGATCATAGCCATGCAGGAAAAGTTGAATCAGTTTGAGAGAAGCAAAGTATGTCACTTAGTTCCTCCCCTAAAGACAGATCAATAATTGGAACTAAATGGGTGTACAAAAATAAAGTTGATGAGCATGGAATAGTTGCAAGAAATAAGGCAAGATTGGTGGTCCAAGGATACAACCAAGAAGAAGAAATTGACTATTATGAGACTTTTGCTCCTGTAGCAAGACTTGAAGCTATAAGGTTCTTATTTCCTTTACTGCCTACATAGAGTTTATCCTGTATCAGATGGATGTGAAGAATGCATTCTTAAATGGCATTCTTAAGGAAGAGGTGTATGTTAAGAAACCTCCTAGATTTGAAAGTATAGAGTTTCCTGATCATGTGTACAAATTGGATAAAGCCTTGTATGGGTTGAAACAAGAGCCAAGAGCTTGGTATGAGAGACAGTCAAAGTTTCTATTGGATCATGGGCATACCAGAGGTAAAATTGACAACACCCCCTTCTTAAAAAATAATGGAAAGGATTTGTTGTGGATGATATTATTTTTAAAAAATAATGTATGTGGATGATATTATTTTTGGCATGATATTATTTTTGGCTCAACCAACATAAGTATGACTCATGAATTTGCCAAACTCATGAGTTGTGAATTTGAGATGAGCATGATGGGTGAGCTGAATTACTTCTTGGGTTTGAAAATAAAGCAGTCAGCTTCAGGGACAATGATTCATTAATAGAAGTATTCCAAAGAGCTTCTTAAAAGATTTTTCATGGAAGAGGCAAAAGAGATTAGTACTCCTATTGCTACTTCCACAAAGTTGGACTTTGATGAGATAGGTTCAGATGTGGATCAAAAGCTGTACAGAGGTATGATAGGATCATTATTGTACCTCACAGCAAGCAGGCCTGACATTGTGTTCAGTGTAGGGCTATGTGCTAGGTAAGCAAAACCCAAAGAATCACATCTAAAATCTGTGAAGAGAATCTTAAGATACTTGAAGGGAACCAGTGATCTTGGCTTATGGTACCCCAAAGGTAGTAACTTTAATCTGGTAGGTTACTCAGATGCTGATTATGCAGGATATCTGGTGGACAGAAAAAACAGTACAGGAATGACACACTTCTATTTTGCTGCTTTGTCTATTGCTGAAGCTGAATATGTTGCTGCAGGTTCTTGTTGTGCTCAATTGTTATGGATTAAGCAATAACTCATGGATTTTGGTATAGATGTTGGTTGTGTTCCTACTTTTTGTGATACTACAAGTGCTATTAACATAGCTAAAAATCCTGTTCAACATAAAAGAACCAAACATATTGATATTAGGCATCACTTTCTTAGAGATAATGTTGAAAAAGGTCATATATCCACTATGTTTTGTTCTACTGAGGAACAGATTGCTGACATTTTCACTAAGGCCTTAAGTAGAGAACACTTTAAAAAAATAGGTTAGCCTTTGGGATGATTAAAATTGCATAAGTCTCCCTCAATGCTTGACTAGAATAAGTTGATTTTACAAGTGATTGTTGGTTAATTCAGTCGCACACATTAAGTTGTGTATCCTAAGTCCAAGATTTTAGAGTATGTAGACTCATGTATGTGTTGATTTTGCAGAAAGCCTTGATCACAGAAGCAATTTTATCTATTTTGTCATTCAGGTATGATTATTATTACCTCAAGTAGCTTAAAGAGAAACAAGTTGTTTTCCTGGTTCCTTCTTGGTCCATTTAAACCGCCAAAATACAAAGAGTCCCTTCCCTTTCAAAAAGCTGCCACTTGCTTTCCCATCAGAACTAAAATTCTCATCATTACGCCTCTGCCACATAGAGTCCCTCACCCTTTCAACTTCCTCACTTTTCTCTCTTAAATACATTTTTTTTTGTTTTTATTCTACAATAAAATTTCTCTTCAACCTTCTCACACTCAAGAACACTTTTCTGGTTCAATAATGGCATCACCCTCATTATCTTCCTCTTCTTCATCCCTTTCCTCTACTGAATCGGTCACAAAATGCCCTCACCGCACTTATCCTTCACCCAAACATCACCTTACCTCCCTTAATTCCTCCTCCTATCTCCCAAAAATTCACATATTTCTTAATTCTTAGAAATTTTCCAAACCCTTTTGCCCAAATTCCCTCACCTACTTTATTCTTCTTGCGACCCCTTCTTTCTCCTCCTATCCCGCTCAGAATTTTTAATGAGGACGATCTTTCTAATAATATAGACGACATTTCTATTACATACTTAATCCCAAGAAGGTTGAGATCTCAGTTCCAGAAAAAACCCTCTTCCATATCTGTCCATATCAAGACATCGTTTCTTTAAAAACCTCTCCAGTTATCTCTAATCCTCAAACCCCACATACTCGAGGAAATAAGAAATGTGAAGATGCTACATTGGCCGAAGCTCTTAGATCCAACAAGAGGAAACATGTAGTAATTTCTGATCCCACTCCTCCTCCTGGCTCTTCTCCTGCATCCTCTCCTGATCTTCTTCTTCGATCAGTTAGGAAAAATATGACAAAAGCTTCCAAATCTTCTGTATCTCGAAAGACTTACTCTAAACCTACTTCAAAGGCTTCATCCTCTTCAAAATCCTCCCCCACAGTCAAAGCTTCCCCATCTAGAGTTTCTTCCAGGTCTTCTACCCGTTCAAAAAAATAGGTCAGTAAACCTGTTCCTTCTAACTTATCTCGTCTGACTTCCATCTAGACACCACTTCCAAAGTAGATCCTAATTTTGAGGTTCCTACACCATCCTCTCATCAAGATATTCTCGAGGTTTATCATCTTCACTTTTAAAATTGTAAATTAGCTAGAAGGAGAGTAGTTAGTGGGTTTGGGGGTGTTGCTATGTAGACTTTACTGAAAAATTAGAGTTTCAGGGATGGTCTCATCTCTTTCCACAGGGAGACCTTCAGAGAAGATTTGCTCGACCTGAAGTCTATGAGTTCTATACGAATGGGGTGGGCATTGGTGAGTTGTTTTCTACTACAGTTAGAAAGGTTACACTAAACCTTTACATTACTGATATTGCTAGGATTCTGCATATTCCTTCTGGGGGGTGGGATCACTATGTCAAGGGCAGTTGGCCACCTCTTGATAATCTTTCCTTAGCTCTTAACATATGTAGAAAGTTCTCTGGGAATCCCCACTTGGTCAATCATAGAAGAGTGTTTAATAAGGAGATGTCTCCTCTTCACCAACTGTACTTTGATGTAGTCCATAAGATGATTCTTCCTAGGAAGGAAAGGAGGACTGTGGCTAGCTTTCTTGATCTTACTCTCATGGAATTATTGGATACTGAAGTGAGAAATAATCTGCCTCGACTCATACTAAAGCATATGTAAAAGGTTCTACTCAAGAAAGTAAATGGACACGCTCTACCTTATCAATTCTGTCTCACCCCCATTTTTGAAGAGTTTGGAGTGACTGTTCAAGTGTGGTCTTCACAAACTACCAAGGATATCATAGGACCTGTGAACCATATGATGCTACCTGTTTCTATGAGGAGTGCTGATAGCCCTATGCAAAGATTGAGAAATACACTGGCTGAGAAACAGGGTGAGGTAAAAGTTGCTCAGGTTGCTCTGGAAGCTGCACAAGTTGCTCATGAGGAGGAAAAATGACTCCTTCAAGCTCAAATTGCTTCCCTTAATTCCTTGTTGAAAAAAAAGAGTTGAAAATTTTGATGTTATTAGGAAGCTCACCTCCCTTCTCCCATCTTCTTCTTCTACTTAGTCTTTTTTGATGATCTCCTAGGACTATCTCTTTTTGTTCCTTCCTTGGTTAACTTGGTTCTCTCTTAGGTTGCTTTTGGTAAATGTAGTTATCTCCGTTAATAAATAAAATGGGCTTAGTTGTTTTACTGTTTTCTGCTCTTATTTTCTCATACAACATTCATGATATCTCATTCTGAGTTTTGGTTATCTTAGTGAAAGCCTCAATGGCCATGAATTAATAGACGTTTGTCACTTGATGAGCCAACTTTTCGATGATGTCAAAAGGGGGAAGAGTAGGCTATGCAATGATTATAACTCAATTGGCCTAACCTGTTTCATTCTGAGTGATTCTTTTATTTAAATTCCTTATTAAGTATGTCAGGGTCCTAGGTGTTTGTGCTGCTATGTTTTTTATCATAAAAAAGGGGGAATTTATTAAGGCATGTGGAGTTTTGATGATAGACATGTGAATAAAACATGTTGTGGAAGCTGGTTTATCAACTGTACAAAGTAAACCTGCAGGCAAAACTGATGATAAGATGATATTGCGCATGAACAAGAGTGGATAAGCAAGAATATTCATTCTCTCAATATTTATCATTCCAGCAAAGTGGAAGAAAAATGCAATACTCAGAAGTCGAATTGATCAAGGAGTCCAGCAAGACAAGGAGACAAAGTAAAAGAGTCCTACAAAATCCAAGAGAGAGAGAGAGTGGCAGCTAGAACAAAAGTAGGAGTTACTTGATAGAGTCCTACTAAAAGAGAGAAGCTGATATCAAATAGGACTTTATCACTGGGTGGCTTAAATACAAGAAATGTGATTCGAAGCCAGTGTGCACAGAAAAGAAAATCAATAATCTGCAATTCAGTTCACATACTTGAAGAAGAACCTAGTCTCTTACTTAGCAAGTCATAAACTGTGTGTAGTAGGTAGGTTCTTTGAGTTGTAAAGAGTCATTGTTCTAGTCTTAGTAATCTATAAACTGAGATTGGAGTTGTGTCTTCAAGTTAGGGAACTCGAAGACTTGGGAACACTTATCTTGGAAAGATTTGTGTTTTTGTAGTTATAGGAGTTAGAAGTTTTAATTCCTAGTTACAAGAAGTCTTGTATTATTGTTGATTGTTGAGGCTAAAGAGAAATAGTGAAGTTGGGGTTTAATCCTGTAGAGGTACAAGTCGTGGTTTTTTACACCTTTCTTGAGCCGGGTGTTTTCCACGTAAAAA
The DNA here is from genome assembly GCA_030864215.1 of Capsicum pubescens. Lineage (NCBI taxonomy): Eukaryota > Viridiplantae > Streptophyta > Magnoliopsida > Solanales > Solanaceae > Capsicum > Capsicum pubescens. Next base: position 296,973,634 of record CM061549.1, read on the forward strand.
CACTGTGTTCAGCTTTTACTTCTGTGAACCACGTTTACTTACATATTCCACTGATAGGAAATTAGTAGGGCTCGTACTCTAACATTTTTCTTCTCCAAATTTACACATCCTTGTTTGTCAGGATCAAGATATGCTTTAAGCCTCTTTTCCTCGTATGAATAGATTTGTTCCCAATCCATTACCCTTAACCTCTTCTACACTTCTGATTCAGCCATTGATTATACCTTACCCAGTCAAAAGAGTAAAAAGACAAAACGAGTTCCTCTACTCTTTTTTTTGGAATAATAATTCATATTAGAATAGGCTTTGTAATCCTAGTTTAAATTGGTTTTATAGTATTAAAAAAGGGTGCTTTTAGGTATAAATTGCAAACATTATTTGACTATTAATTAGGGGTTGTAGTAGGTAAACAGAAGTAGAGAGGTATAGGTAACGCCCCATATGTTTTAACTTCCTTATAGAGGTAAAACAAGCCTATAATGATACTTTGAGTAGAAATTGATTTTGGAAAGTTGTGCGTCGCACGGGGAGACCATATGTTGGCCCCGCACTGCACAAGCTTCTGCAAGGGTCTACTTCCTCGAGATGCAAGGGGCTTGACGCGCAATGGGCCGCATCGCACAGGGAGGGGTTGCTTGTGTTGGTCTTTGGCTCTTGTTTTCTCCCACATCGGTATTTTATAATTCAGGGAGGAGATTTAGAGCTATAAATGAAACTCTACCTCCTCCCATTTTGTATCATCCCAAATCATTTCTTCTCCCACAATTAATAAAAACGTTGGGTGCTCAGAGATTAAGCTTAATTGGTTGAACTTAGTTATCAAATTTTTTGGTGTTTTTTTATTTAGTATTTAATATTATTTGTTGGGTATTTTTTGTTGTTCTGTTTTTGTGGGAAAATTGCTAGATTTTCCCAACAAGTGGTATTGGAGCCAAGGTTCTATCTGAGTATGCTCTGTGGTTACAGCTTTGTCTGATCTTCCACATCAGAAAAGAATTCCTTTGGTCCTTTTGGATCCAAGGTTTGTCCTAGACTAAGATTCCGTCTAAGTATGCTCTGTGGTTGCAGCTTTGCCTGATCTTTCATATCAGAAAGAAATACTTTGGTTCTCTTGGGTTGTTTGCAATCATTGTAATATTGAATATTTTTTGATTGAGTCATAAAGATCAAGAAATGAAAGTTCCTACGCCGGGAGCATCGAGCTCCTCGTCATCATGGTCGAGGTTCCCGCTCTCCAGTTTGAAGTTGGCGGTGGAAATATTTGATAGTACTGGCCATTTCGGCATGTGGCAAGGAGAGGTTTGGGACTCTCTTTTCTAGCAAGGTTTTGATATTGCTATTAAAGAAAAGAAACCAGAAGAGGTAGAAGAAAGAGATTGGAACATCATAAATCAATTGGCACGTGGAACAATTCGATCGTGCCTGTCCAAAGAGCATAAATATGCTTTCAAAAATGAGACTTCTGCACATAAATTATGGAAGGCGTTGGAGGACAAGTTTCTGAAAAAGAGTGGTCAGAATAAGCTCCTTATGAAGAAAAGGTTGTTTCGATTTGATTATCAACAAGGTACTACTATGAATGAACACATCACTATGTTCAATCAATTAGTAGCAGATCTGTTGAATTTAGATGTGAAATTTGAGGATGAGGATCTGGCTTTGATGTTGTTATCATCTCTTCCCGATGAATTTGAACATTTGGATACTACGTTACTTCACGGGAAGGAGAATGTGTTGTTAGATGTTGTTTGTTCTGCTTTATATAGTCATGAATTGAGAAAGCAGGATAAGATGAAAACTAGATCATCAATATCCGAAGAAGCATTGGTGGCAAGGGATCGTCAGCAAAGCGAGACTAAGGGGAGAAAGGGAAGGTCCAAATCAAAGGACTGAGCCGTTGCCAAAGATGAGTGTGCTTTCTGTCATTAGAAAGGGCACTGGAAGAAAGACTGTCCGAAATTTAAAAAGAAAGGAAAGAGACCGCAAGATGCAAGTGTTGCAGAATGCAAAAGTGATGCAGAATCAGATGTTTCCTTAGTTGTTATGCCTTCAACATCATCTCATCCAGATGAGTGGATACTTGATTCATCATGTACCTATCATATGTGTCCCATTCGGGAAAGGTTTTTTGAATTTCAGGAACTCAATGGTGGGGTTGTTTACATGGGTAATGATAATCCCTGTAAAAGAACCGAAATAGGTTCGATCAGGCTGCAGAATCATGATGAATCCACCAAAATTTTGAAGGATGTACGGTATGTGCCAAAGTTGAAGAAAAATCTCATCTCAGTGGGGGCTCTTGAATCTAAGGGCCGTTGAAGAAAAATCTCATCTCAGTGAGGGCTCTTGAATCTAAGGGCCTAGCTATGACGATACGAGATGGAGTTTTTAAAGCAACTTCAGGAGCACTAGTGATGTTGAAAGGCCTGAGAAAGAATGGAGTGCCCGAAGCCAACGGTTTGTCATCATCAAAAAGGGGAAACTTGTTAGAACGGTGAAGTTTTGATCATTGATACATGAATGAAACATGTTACTCAGGCTGATCCAAACATATGAAGACAGATCCAGTCTTTCACTAAGAGATGCAGGCAAGATTGCGTAAAGTCAGAAATGGATAAGTCAGGTTAATTCGGATATACTACATACTGTTAATATTGATCATGTATGGCAAAGAGTTGAGGATGAGTAAAAACACAGAAGTTGAATTCTACCTAGAGTAAGTGACTAGCACTTACAAAAAAAGCAACAGTCAGCAAATTATCCTTGAAGTTCCAAAGCTTGAAGGTATCATCACTGGACCTGTTCCTATTAATTAGAGTTATGGAGTCTTAGACTTTATGTTTTAGGATTGGTTCATGAGTTGTAATTTTTTTAATTTTAGTATCAGTGAAGTATAAACTGAGTTAGGAGTATTGTATTCAAGTTGGGGAACTCGAGGACTTGGGAACACTCACCTTGGGAAGGTTTGTGTTTTGTAGTGGTAGGAATTAGAAGTTTATAATTCCTAGGTTACAAAAGTGTTGTAATTTTTTTTTATTGTTGAGGCTCAGTTGATTTAGTGGAGTTGGGGTTAGATCCTATAGAGATACAGGTCGTAGTTTTTTATACCTCTTTGAGCCAGGTATTTTCCACATGAAAATCTCTGTGTTATTTATTTACTGTTTCAGCCAAATCGAAACACGATAGTCAACCTGTTACGTCAATAGGCAATAGTTAGGATAAAATAAGGTAATCAGTAGGGCATGTACTCTAACATCCTGTCTGTGCAGGGCCAGCTCTAATGTCAAGCAGCTGAAGCTGCTGACTTTAGGCCTCCAAAAAGCTTAGACCCCAATTTTGAGTTTCAACTTTTTTTTCCTTTTTTACACAAATACTCTCCGTTCACATAATTTTGGAATTGAATGTTGACAGGCATTGAAGCAAATAGCATGATGCATAGAAGCTCTATTTTAAATTTATTTGTTGTGGTATCAAGTTCTGAACTTTCTTTCACAATATCTGGTTGTACTGTTTCATATTTTTTCAATTACCCTTCTAATTTTTATCAAGTTTTTTATGTGTCAAATTTTTCGTTTCATAGGCTCTTCTCTTACTGTAGATAGGTAAGTGTATGAGTGCTCTTTAGGTGTTCTTTTTTTTTTTTTTTATTGAAAATGGTTTATTTACATGATTACAAAAAAAAATGTCAATTAAAACATGAAAATGTAGGCTTTTTTTTAATATACAAAACAGTGTTCGTAGAAAGGAAAGATGGTTTTTGCATCTCCCCCCACAGGGATGGGAGCAGCCTTTGGGTGTACTGGTTCACTGACTCATTCGGTTACTTCGCGGTGGATTTTTACCCAATTTACAGTTTATTAACAAATGAACAGAACAAGAAAATTATGAAAAAAACTAATAAATTTGCTTCTCAAATAGAAGCTAGAAAATAACAAATAAAAAATGCATATGAATTAGTATAGGTCTTTTTGCTTGTACTTATTCACGTTTAATTCAACGTATTATTAATTAAAAAACTCTGAACACTCTATCTAGCCAGTGATATAAATTTGATTAAAAAATACATATGAAAGAAAAATAAAAACAAAATGCATGACTTTTACTAACGAATAAATTTAAGGGCAAAATTCAGAAATAGCATACTTATCCTCTTAATTATGAGTTTTATAGCAACAGTTTCATAATTACATAATACAACAAGTTGTATTTTGTATTTTTGCAAACTGTTGCTATAAAAATACAAATACATATGCTATAAAATATAATTTGATAAAAGTATTACTATTTTTTGTATTTTAATACTTAAGTATGATACTTTATTTATTTTTTCCTATATTAATTTAAAGCCTCACATTCGTACATGGCTTTAGGCTACAAATAATATCGACCCGCCAAGTGTGCGCGCGCGGCGAAGTGAGCAAACCAGTCCAATCCTTGTCAAAATCATGAAGTCTCATAAATCTTTTTCTACTTTTCGTATTCCTCCATTTTAAGTGCAAGAAAATTAAACCAAGAACAATATGATACTCTCTTAAAATTAGCATAAAACAGGATACAATGGAAATAAAACATCAGTACGCCAATGAAGTTAAAATATTGATATCGTATGAGCTGCGTTTGGAGTTGCGGCACCATCCTCGTTGGTTACAAAACTTTAAACAAAACTTTTTTCTTCTTTAAATCACAAAACTCCATTATTAGAAGGGGAGCTATGTGATTGCATAATGCCACAGGAACTGAATATTCATTTGTTCATCAGTTCTAACAGTTGACTTAAAAGTTAAAAGCGTTGGAGTAGGGATCAATCACAACAATCTTGTTTCAACCAAAAAAATAAAAATAAAAATCACAACCACCTACTCACTACTAACAAGCAACTACAAGTAATGGGCACAATCCCTAACCTGCAAGTATAAAGGCGAAGATATTACTGAAGAAGCTATTATGGATCACTCTCACGCAAATGCCACCACTACAGGATAGTGTTATATATTAATCAAATAACAAATTGTTTGAATAATAAAAACTATCTAGATACTTACAAAAAACAAAGACCTCTTATCACTCTTCAAAGTAAAAAGGGCTTAAACAGCACAGAATCTCAACAAATAGTAAATTTAGAAAATTAAAATCCAGGTGAGAATATATAATAATATACTCAAAACTAAAGCACTTAAAGTTACAAAAGAGAGATAGAATCCCAATTAGCAAAGTACCTTAAACCATAATAACGAAATCCCAAACTTAGAAATTTAAATAACTATGGTTCCTGTTCTCCCGTGACACGCCCTTCTGGCAGCAGGCCAAAGCAAAACTCGCAGCTTGGCAATCCAATAATAGGCTGTAAATGGAGAAATAAAACAAAATAAAGTTAGTTATCAACTACGAGTGCATTATCCACAGAAAGCAAATGCAAATGATTACTATTTTATGTTTCCTGTGGCAACCTATCATAAAAACCTAAAACAGAATTCAACTTTGTGTCTCATACTAGCAGTACAGTAAAGAAGATTTGGAAATTTTCACTTAGCCACCAAGAGCGTAAGGGAAAAATGAGATCCAAAAGATCTTTCCACTTCACATATTTAATCATCTTTGTATTTCTATCAAGACAAGGGTCCGGCCAGCAACAATATCAAGTATCACAAAGATACTTCAGACTCTCCTATCACATCACATGCAGTGCTTTGAGTACAGCTAATTTGGAAAAAGAGTTTAAATTTGTAAAGGAAAATGATTTGGGGAAGTTATTTTAGGGTGGAAATATTTTTCAAGGGGAAAAGCAGGCTCCTCAATTCAAGGGTAACACTAGAAAATAGTTTTCATACATCATGCCACATGACCTCCATAGTAAAGCATATTGTGTTTGAGCTTCTCACATGCAGTGTTTACACATAGCTATCCCAATGGAAACCCTACGAATGAGAGACTAAAAGACCAATTGCCATTGAACCACAGAAATAAATAAATCACACATTTTAAATAAAAAACTACTCCACACAACACATATTCACGAAATAGAAAATAAAAAAAAGAGAACAAGATGTAAACATCATTAGGTGTTTGATAGCCTCTTCTTTAGGCCAGCAACAATAGATCATATCATTATTGACACATCTTATACCAAGTAAACATTGATTTGAAAAGTTCCGATAGGAGTACCAAGAGTGAGATTTAATACTTTCACATTCATCCCATATGTATCGCAACATTGCCACAAAAATCAACTTTGGATTTTATGTTTGCATTTTATGCAAGTACTACTGTATTGGAAATTTGGAATTTTTCACTTAGCCACCAAGAGCATAAGGGAAAAAGAGAATCCAAACATCTTACAGTTTAACATATTTTATCATCTTTGTATTTCTAGCCCGACCTTCGGCGCCGACCCGACCTCGGGCCCCGACCTCCGGCTCTCGGCGCCGACCCCAGTCGCCGCCCTCCGGCAGCCCCCACTCGCTCTCCAGCTCCGGCGAGATCCAACAGCCCCCCCCCCCCCTTCGGTCTCCAGCTCCGGCGAGACCCCCACCCGCCGACTCCAGCGAGATCCAGCAGCCCCCCCCCCTCGGTCTCCAGCTCCGGCGAGATCCAACATACCCCCACCCTCCGGCGAGATCCAACACCCCCCCCCCCCCGGTCCCCAGCAGCCGCAGCTCGGTCTCCAGCCGCCGATCGGCCTCCAACGGCCGCAGCTTCGCCTACACCCGCGCTCGGTCTCCAGCTGCCGCAGCTCCATCTCAGCACCGGAACTTCCCGGAACCCGGTCTACGCTGGGTTTTGGGATCCGGCTTGGTCTACAAGCGTAACCCGGTGACTTCTAACCTTTGTTATTTCATTCTTTGTATTATGCTAGTATTATCCCTTGTACCTTGACTTGCGTGTGATTTGTTGATATTGTCTGTTGTCTGTTGTTGCTGTGGTCGTTTCTTGCACTGCTTTTGATTGGGTTATCGGCTTGGGGCTTTGTTTTTGGGGCTGTGGGTGTTGAGTCCAGTGGTGTTTGCTCTCTATTTGAGTTTAGTTTGGTTTCTTGATTATTTCTTTGATTTTGTGTGAGCCTTGTATTTCTTGCTGCTGCTTTGCTACTACCATCGTTTATATTTTTATATTTTCTTATATTTTCTTGTAGTAGTGGCTGTGGGCGGTAATGGTTGGATAGGGTCATGTTCGAGGGGGTTGGGGCGTGGGGCTGTTGTGGGGGTGGGGGATGAGGAAAGGGCGGGAGTGGGAGGGAAGCCAAGGTTTGGCCGCGGGGGTGGTACAGGAGGGCGTGTGGATAGGGATGGTAGGCTGAGGGTTGGGTCTTGGAATATAGGGACCCTTCAGGGTAAGTCCATAGAGCTTGTGAAGATCCTTAGGAAGAGGAGGATCAATATTGCGTGTGTTCAAGAGACCAAGTGGGTAGGGTCTAAGGCTAGGGATGTGGATGGTTACAAGCTGTGGTACTCTGGGAGCGAGAGGCGTAGGAATGGAGTTGGCATCTTAGTAGATGAAGAGCTTAGAGGTCAGGTCGTAGAGGTGTAGAGGATCAACGATAGGGATGTGGATGGTTACAAGCTGTGGTACTCTGGGAGCGAGAGGCGTAGGAATGGAGTTGGCATCTTAGTAGATGAAGAGCTTAGAGGTCAGGTCGTAGAGGTGTAGAGGATCAACGATAGGTTGATGACTATTAAGTTGGTCATCCGGGGGTTTACCCTGAACGTGTGTAGTGCTTATGCGCCGCAAGTGGGCTCGGAGGGGGAGGAGAAGATGCGGTTTTGGGAGGCTTTGGAGGAGGTGGTGAGAGGCGTGCCTAGCTCGGAGAAGATTATTGTAGCAGGAGATTTCAATGGGCACATCGGGGCGTTACTGGGAGGCTTTGGTGATGTGCATGGTGGTTTTGGTTTTGGGGACAGAAATGAAGAGGGGACTACTCTATTAGAGTTTGCGAGGTCCTTTGGGCTGGTGGTGGTTAACTCGGGCTTCCCGAAGAAGGACGATCACCTGATCACCTTTCGAAGCGCGATAGCCAGGACCCAGATTGACTTTTTGTTGCTTCGGAAAGGGGATAGGGTGTTGTGTAAGGACTGTAAGGTCATCCCGAGTGAGAATCTTTCGACCCAGCATAGGCTCTTGGTTATGGATTTGGGCATAAAGAAGAATAGAAAGAGGAGGAGTAAGGAGGGTAGACCTAGAATTAAGTGGGGCGGCTTGACGCCAGTGAGTGCGTGGGAGATAGGGGAGAAGTTGGCGGGAATGGGGGTGTGGGAGTGTAGGGGGGACGTGGATAGTATGTGGGATAGGGCGGCTAGGTGCATCAGGGAGAATGCAAGTGAGGTGTTGGGTGTTTCTAGGGGCCGAGCCGGGCATCATCGGGGGGATTGGTGGTGGAATGAAGAGGTGGAGAAGAAAGTGGGGACCAAGAAAGGGGCGTATGCTAAGTTGGTTGAGAGTAAGGACGAAGAAGAGAAACGGGTAAACAGGAAAGAGTACAAGCTAGCTAGGAAGTAGGCTAAGTCAGCTGTCACGGCAGCTAAGACGGCCGCTTTTGAGAGCTTGTATGCAGGGTTACAGGGGAAAGGAGGGGAGAAAAAGTTGTTTAGACTCGCTAAGGCTAGGGAGAGGAAGGGTCGTGACCTCGACCAGGTGAGGTGCATTAAGGGGGAGGACGGTAGAGTGTTGGTGGAGGACGGCCACATTAAGAATAGATGGCAGTCGTACTTTCATAGGCTCTTGAATGACGAAGGGGATAGAGCTATTGTGTTAGGGGAACTGGAGCACTCAGAGGAGTGTCGGGATTTTAGTTATTGTAGACGTTTTAAGGTAGAAGAGGTTAGAGAGGCTATTCGCAGGATGCGAAGGGGTAGGGCGACGGGGCCGGATGAGATACCGGTGGAGTTTTGGAAGTTCTTTGGAGAGGCTGGTGTAAGGTGGTTGACTGGATTGTTCAACGAAATCTTCAAGACGGCAAAGATGCTCGAGGCTTGGAGGTGGAGTACCATGATCCCTCTCTATAAGAATAAGGGGGACATCCAGAGTTGCAATAACTATAGGGGGATTAAGTTATTGAGTCACTTTATGAAGATTTGGGAGAGAGTGGTCGAGGTGAGGCTGAGACGGATAGTGTCTATTTCGGACAACCAGTTTGGATTTATGCCTGGCCGCTCGACGACGGAGGCAATTCACCTGGTACGGAGGCTGGTGGAACAGTATAGGGAAAGGAAGAAGGACCTGCACATGAAGGCATACGACAAAGTCCCCAGGGAGGTGCTTTGGTGGAGTCCCGCAGGCATATATCAGAGCAATTAAGGACATGTATGAGGGAGCGAAAACTCAGGTGAGGAAGGCGGGAGGAGACTCAGAGCATTTTACCGTCTTGACATGATTGCATCAGGGATCTACTCTTAGTCCCTTTTTGTTTGCTTTGGTGATAGATGTGTTGACGCGGCGTATCCAAGGGGAGGTGCCGTGGTGTATGCTTTTTGCAGACGATATAGTTCTGATTGATGAGACTCGAGGGGGTGTGAATGACAAATTAGAGGTGTGGAGACAAACTCTTGAGTCTAAAGGATTCAGGTTGAGCAGAAGCAAGACAGAGTATTTGGAATGCAAGTTTAATGACGTGAGGCTGGAGGATGAGGTGGTAGTGAAGCTGGAATCACAGGAGGTATGTAAGAGGGATAGTTTCAAGTATCTTGGGTCCGTGATCCAGGGTAACGGTGAGATTGACGAGGATGTCTCGCACCGTATTGGGGCGGGATGGATGAAGTGGAAGCTCGCGTCGAGGGTGTTGTATGATAAGAAGGTGCCGCCCAAGCTTAAAGGCAAATTCTACAGGGTGGTAGTCCGTCCGGCCATGTTGTATGGAGCGGAGTGTTGGCCAGTTAAGAATTCCCACACCCAAAAAATGAAGGTGGCAGAAATGCGGATGTTGCGCTGGATGTGTGGGCTGACTAGAGGGGATAGAGTTCGAAATGAGACTATCAGGGAGAAGGTTGGTGTGACTCCAGTGGAGTGCAAGATGCGGGAAGTCCGATTGAGATGGTTCGGACACGTGAAGAGGAGGGGCATGGATGCCCCGGTTCGTAGGTGTGAGAGGCTAGCGTTGGATGGTTTTAGGCGGGGTAGGGGTAGGCCGAAGAAGTACTGGGGTGAGGTGATTAGGCGGGACATGGAGCAGTTACAGCTCACCGAGGACATGACCCTAGATAGGAAGGTCTGGAGGACGCGAATTAGGGCAGAAGACTAGGGCCAGTTTGGGTCGCTAGTGTAGGGAATTACTTGGTGGGGGTAGTATCCTTGTTATGATTCCGTGTTCCTTGTTTTAGTACGAATCTGGGTGCTTTCCTCTGTTTTCTTTTACTTATGGGTGCCGTATTTATGTTATGTAATCTTGTAATCTTGTTCTGTGCTTTACTATGTATTTGTGTGGTATCTCGTGTCTTGAGCCGAGGGGTCTATCGGAAACAGCCTTTCTACTTCTTTAGAGGTAGAGGTATGGACTGCGTACATCTTACCCCCCAGACCCCACCAGGTGGGAATACACTGGGTTTGTTGTTGTATTTCTAGCCCGACAAGGACCAGCAACAGTAACAAATATCACAAAGAAATTTCGCTCACCTATCAAATCACATGCAGTGTTTTATGTACAAGTAATTTAAAAAGATTTTAACATTTGTAAAGAAAAATGACTTTCATGAAGTTATTTTAGGGTGGAAACATTCTCCCATATTCAAACTCAACACTAGAAAATAGTTTCATACATCCTACCATAAACACCCAGGGTAAAGCATGATGTTTTTGAGCTTCTCCAAAATCCATCACGTACTCGGTGTTTGCACATAGTTAACCCAAATAGAAAACCCATCCACAAGTCAGTCATCTCAAAATAGCAAAATCTACTAAGATTGAGAAACTAATAGACCAATTGCCGTTGAAACACAGAAGTAAAATAAAATAAGTAATCATTCAAAGATACTTCCACCTAAACCACACTCACAATAGAAAATTAAAAAAGGAAGACACAAACTGTAGCTATCAATAGGTGTTTGATTACCTCTTCTTTAGGCCGGCAACAGTAGATAATTTTACCAGTATCCGCATAATGTGTACCAGCATGGATTTGAAAAGTTTCAATAGGAGTACCCAGAGTGAGATTTAATACTTTGACAGTCATATAATATGCATTGGTCGGAGAACAATTCACTTTCTCAATCTTCAAGACCTTGTACTTGAAAACCTGCAAGGATAGTCACAATTAGTTGATAATAAAGGAAATAATCGGGGACTAATCACTGGAAACAAATTAAGCTGCAGTTATACATTGTACTCTTTCTCGTTATAATCTTCGATAACATGGTTAGCTAGTCCCAGCAGTATCTCAGTCATGTCACCTAGTCCTTCCATTAGTTCTAATGGTGCTATTCTACCACAGAGAAAGTCATCAATGTCGAAAACCTGTGAAAGAAGTAAACATTAGAGTGAGTTATGAAATCCATCCAAAGGACATAGTGAATCTATAAAAATTAAATTCAGCTAAAATACTTGTCATAATAGTCAATTAATTTAAAGTGAAACAGGCTACAATGGAACTTTGGTAAGATATTAAACCTAACGACATCAAAATTATTATTAGAAATTGACAACGACGATTAGCAATATGAAGAAAAGAAAGAAACTTTACATGTGATTGGGTTAACTGGCGGCAGTATGCAAGCCAAATTGGGCGACATTCTGGGGGATAGTCCTCCATCTCAGTTCTATCGAAGTGATAGGATTGTTTGTTACACTTGCAATAGGGGCTCAGATAGGAGCCATCAAGGCATCTCCCTTCTGCTTTTGCTTGTGGTGCAAATTTTTCTCGCTGCTCTTCCCATGAGAACACAGGAGCAGGGTGGGCATTGTCGCGCAAGTATTGCAACCCCTCAGGGGTCAGAGGAATTGTTGGATCCCCTTCCCCAGGTGGCAATTTAATAATGTTAGATTCCAACAAGTCCAGAATGTCCGAGATTGGCTCTTTTTTAAGAAGTTTATCTAACCTCTTTTCGAGTAGCTCTTTTGCTACCACGGGATCCCGTAGTGATAGTAATGCCAATAAATAACGAACCTCATATTGCCTCTGCTTCTCCTTCTTATCACCCTCGGCAACTGGTACCAAATAATTTAGTATTTCCCATAATCCATGCTTTTTTTCCCACTCTCCATATCCTTGTTTGTCAAGACGTGTTTTTAGCATCATCTCCTCGTATGAGTACTCTTTTTCCCAGTCCTCAGGTGGTGCTGCTTTTTTTCTCTTGGCCTCCTCCCTTCCCTCCTCCTCCTTTCCACAAACAAGAATAAGGGGTTTTTGCATCATCTCCTCCTCCTCGAACGATGGTATCAAACCCTTTTGTATTTCCCATGATCGATTTTTCTTTTCCCAATTTATACATCTTTGTCTGTCACGATCAAGATATGTTTTTACCCTCTTCTCCTCGTATGAGTAAATTCGTTCCCAATCCTCTTCCTCAGGTGGTGCTGCTTTTCCCCTCTTCTTCTCCTCCTCCTTTGTTGGCTTCGGCTCAGCTAAAGGATGTATCTTTTCCAACAAAGCATCACGATTCGTTTTTTGCCTCTTCGCTTCCTCCTCCTCCTCCTCTGATGATGGTGGTGAAGGTCTTAACATAGACCGTTTTCGCCCTTTTCTTACATAAAACCTGTCCTCCCTTTCCTGCGGTACCGATTCCTCCATTTTTTTCTCAGTTGATTGATTGTAGTGATGGGCTAGGCCTTAAGGGCATATAATTTAATGGCTTTTTGGGTTGCTTGTCATGTAGACTTGGAAGCCAAATTTTGCTGCTAAAAAAAAAAAAAAAAAAAGGTACCAATTCCTTCCAAAATCCCTAATTTCTCTGTTGATTGGTTGTACCTTACTTCCACAAACCCTAATTTCTCAATCGATTGATTGTACCTTACATCCACAAACCCTAATTATATCCTGCATATACATACATTCGATAGAAGAGATAATCAACTTTACCCTTATTTAAGCTGGAGATAGAAAAAGACAAAACTAGTCGGTGCCTCACGTATACGCTATGTATAAATTAAATAATACTAGTGATAAAAATATGGAAATGGTTCCACTGGCGGTAATTGAAAAAAATTAAGTTTGTGATTTACTAAAGAAAACTATTAAAAGTAACCCTGCGTTGCGCGAAAAATATTAATGTGTTATTAAATAATTATTTTAAACATAGAGTTTTTATATAGGGCTGTAAAATTATTATACAGTGTATCAGTACTAATATTTTTTAATATACCTAATCTACCATCAACCCAACTTTAACTTAGTTGGTATGAATAAATAAAAATTCAAATTGTCATAAAAAATATTTGTTTAGTTGTATCATATTCATTAATACAATTATATTTAATTGTTGAAAAAAATAATGTAAAATTTCACCCTTATAAAGTAATTAAAATAAATTCACACTAATTATATTTAATTATTGAATATATCAAAAGCTAAATATATATCTTGAAAAAAATAAAATAATTATTATCAATAATTATTACTATTTTTATGATATATTGTATTATATTATATAACTCCATAAGTATTCAATTTTATTTTATTTAAAGTAAATTAAAAGGGAAAAGACTCAAATATACCACTAAACTATTAGAAATGACTCATTTATGTCATCCGTTAAAAATTGGGCTCATTCATGTCATCGTCGTTACAAAACTGGCTCATCCATGCCATTACTTTTTAACAGCCAGTTTTTAGAAAACAGTTTTACCACGTGGTAGCTAATTAGAGGTCCACGTCATTTGTTTTATTTTTTATTTTTTAATTTATAATTTTTTATTTATTTATTTTTTAAAATGTTGTTGGTTACGAAGTTTATAGATTACATATTTCTATGCTTTTATTTATCAAATTTTGAATAATAAATTTTGCATATAACTAATGTTCATGTTTTTTCATGATTCTTATTGTTAAAAATAATTATATATATATTTAACCAATCTTCTAGGTATTTATTTATGCATAAACCCAAAATATTCAAACCTGACATTATAGTTCATCATAATCATTGTTAGTCCTTATATGCAATGATAAGAAAGGACGGAACCGTATTGTTATCATATTTTGCCAAATAAAAAAGGTGATCATATTAAAATGATCAATTCAAAGACCTTAAATGGTTAATCCTTCCTAACACTTCAAAAAGTACATGATAGAGAAAGAAAAAGAATGCAAAAATGTGAACAGTTTCTTTTGTTGGTGCATGCATGCATGGATCATATTATCATTTATTCTTTTTTGATAATCATTTATATGCATTCATGCATGGATCATATATTATATCAAATCTCACTTCAAATTTAATCGTAACAAAGATTTGAATACTCTAATATTACAACAACAAATGTAAAATAAGAGTAACTCCACTTCATAATATTGGAATTGAATTTCGCATAATCGCGATATTATATTATTCAAAGAAAGGTAAAGGGTTACCTTTTGAAAAAATAGTTGCCAACAAAAGAAAGAAGAAGCTGTGAACTCGAAACCACGAACCAAACCTCAAACTCCAACTTGTTGTCTACCCGTTTATGTTATTTGCTTTTTGTTTCTGTCAAATATTACTCCCTTTTCTTCTTAACTATTCTCTTTTCTTATTTTTCTCTCCCAATTCGTGTTTTTTTTTTCAAGGTTCCTCTCTTTTTCTTCCTGTTTATGTCCTTTTTATTTTCCTAATCCTCCCTATTTGTTCCCCTTGTCTTTGTGTTTTTCTAAGTCTCCTTTGTATCTGTATGGGTGTACTATATAATGTATAAGGTTGGGAAGTTGAGGGGATTGAGGAAAAGGTGGGGATGATTGGGGTAGTTTTCTTTAGGATAAGATTTTTTTTTATAAATATATAATGTATAAGGTTAGGAAGTAGAGGAATTTTTTAATTTTTTAACTTTTTTATTTTTAAATATTTATAAAAAAAATATTTATAATAATTTTTTTTATAATTTTTTAAAATTATTTTTTTAAAAAAAAAATGACATGGACCTCTAATTAGCTGCCACGTGGCAAGGCTGTTTTCTAAAAATCGGCTGTTAAAAGTAATGGTATGGATGAGCCAGTTTTGTAACGACGATGACATGAATGAACCCAACTTTTGACGGATGATATAAATAAGTCATTTCTAATAGTTCAGTGGCATATTTGATTAATGTTATCCCAATTCAAAAGTCCCAAATTAAATAAATATTAAAAGTAAGTACAAAATATCTACGGAGTAAGTACAAATTGTGCACTTCTAGAAAGGTCAGTTACTTTACCTTGTATGAACACCCAACACCCTTATATTCAAAATGAACACTTCGTGTTCTCCGTAAAAAAAAAATACTTCACTTTTTACACAAATATCTAGACTTGTTTGTTGATCAAATATTGAGCATTCTTTTTGACTGAATATCAATCAAATGCATTGGCAATCATAAATTGAAGTTTAATGAATTGTGGCTTGTATATAGGCTAAGGGTGTCAAGTGTGCCGGCCCGATCCGGCTCGATCCGGCCCGATTATCTAATCCGATCCGGTTTGACCCGGCCCGGTAAGTCCTAGGACTTTAGGGTTTCAGGTCCCGGGCCGGTTATTTTGTTAAAATGGGTCCGGTTAACCCGGCCCGGACCAAGCTCGGTCCAGGTCCGTCGGTTGATCGGCCCGGCCCGGCCCGAAAAACTAAAAATAATAATAATTATAATTTTTGGATTTTGGGCCAATCTAGCCATTGGCCCAACGGCTATATAGCCGTTTTTGGGTCCAAACGGCTAGTTTGGGCCCATTTAGTAAAAAAAAAAAAAAAAAAAATTAAAAAATATTTTTTAATCCCCAAAAAAAATCTATAAATACCCTACAACTTCAAATCATTTTTCACACAATTTTTCACTCTCTCAAATCTCATTCTCTCTCAAATCTCAATTCTCAATTCTCAAATATTCAATATATTTAATTTCTTAAAGTGTTCACTTTAATTTTTTAATTTTTCGTTTACAAAGTACGAGCGGAAGTTTCTAAAGTCGCAATCTTCGGATACTTCCAAAATTTGGTATTGTCGTTCCATCACTTACGTTTAATTTTTATTTATTGTATTAATTGTTTAATATTTAATTTTATTATATTTGTGTATTTTGAATATTTTTAGTTTAATTTAATTTATATTATGGATAAATTAAGAAATCTCGCTACTAAAGGTGTTAAATTTTTTTGTCCCGGAAGCGGTAGTGGTAGTAAAAAGCAAATTACTAGCGGTAGAGGTAGTTCAAGTAGTAGATATACCCATGTGCCTTCACCTCCGGTACCGCTTGGTACACCTTTTGAGGAAGAAATAGGTGTAGGTGCTCACGATATGAATTATGTAGAAGCTCAGGAAAATTACCGTATAGAAGAAGAAAATGAAGTAGATGCGGTTAATTTAGACGAAGATAATGAAAATATTGTTGAAACACCCGCAGTAGGAGATGCTAACGTTAGATCTGAATCACTTAATCTCCCTTCCCGTCTTCCCAGTGCCCCAAAACCTCGTAAAAGAACTAGTATAGCATGACAATTTTTTGAACGTATATCAGATTTTGAGGTGCAATGCAATATTTGTCAACAAATATATAAGCATAGAAGTGGAGGCAAGCAAGGGGGTACGGGTAGGTTAACGAGACATATAGCTGAAGATCACAAAAGAGAGTTAAATATTGCAAAAGGTGGTGGGGATGTTGGTGGGTCAACGCAAACTAGAATGGACCCAGCAACCGGTCAAGTATCGAAAAAGTATAATAAATTGAGGGACAGGGAAGAAATAGCTAAAATGGTAGTTGTGGGTTGTTTGCCTTTTAGTTTTCCTTCTTCTGATGCCTTTATTCGTTATATACAAGCAATTTATAATCCTATGTTTAATGGTATTCCTAGAACTACTTGTCGGTCTGATATTTTTAGACTCCATTCACAGTATTATTTTTATTTATCAACATTGTTAAAAAATATTCAATGTAGATTGTCCCTAACTTCTGATCTTGGTCGTGCTGTAAATAAAAATGATTATTTAACTGTTACTTGTCATTGGATGGATAGTAATTTCGTGATGCAAAAACGTATTCTTGCTTTTTTATATGATGAAGATCGTAAACATACTGGACAATTTATTGCTGATTCTATTGTTAAAATTGCCGGATATTATGGTATCGAAAATAAAATTTTATGTATTGTTTTTTATAATGCTTCTAACAACAAGACTGCTATAACAAAAATAAAATCTACGCTATCTCCGCCCTTGCGTGAAATTTTTCATATTAAGTGTGCATGTCATATATATAATTTAATTGTAAAAGATGGTCTTGACTTTTTTGAGCTTTATATTGAAAAAATTCGTCTTGTCGTTGGTTTTATTCAAGGAAATAATCGTAGATCGAGAATTAGAGAATTTAAAGTTAAATGTCAAGAAAATGGACTTACACCGATTTTGATGCCTGAGGAAATTGATACTAGATGGAATTCTACGTATGAATTTTTAAAAACTTGTTATAAATATAGAATTCCTATTACACTAGCTTTTAACCAACATTGCGGTTCATTTGTTGATTCTGCTGATTGCATGCTACATAATTCTGATTGAGTTGTAATTAATGATCTTGTTAAGCTTTTAGAAAATTTTTATGTAGCTACGGTTGAATTTTCCGGTGCTTATTATCCTACTGTTTGCAATATTTTGGCATATATAGCCGATATTTCTGGTTTGCTCAAAGAATATAAAAATGAAGAAGGTTATAAAGAAGCTGTTGGCGCCATGTTTACGAAATTTAAAAAATATTTTTTCCTGATTCCCCCTATTTACTTGGTTGGTGCTATGCTAAATACGTGCATGAAATATAATCATATGTGTCACTTTAGTACTCTTATTTATACTAACTTAGAAATAAATATTAACCATAATTCTGAACAAGTACAACCTGATTTGTGGACGGCTACAGCTGATGCAAAGGATTACATAGAGAAATTATATAATCACTATGTTGATTTATTTGACTCAGCCGTACCTACAAATATCACTCCAACTGTCGCTCCTCATCCTCCCGAGGAGCCATCATCTTCTAAAAGGCCGGTACATAGTGGTTTTTCTGATTCGTTTTATGATTTAAATTGTTGGAACAGTGTTGATGAGAGTACTTACACATCAACTTATCGGGAAGAGCTGAAATATTATCTTCGGACGGCACCAGAGGATCGCAGACGACGGATCAACACGTTGGATTGGTGGAGGAATAATGAATCACAATATCCTGTGTTTTCAAGATTAGCTAGAGATATCTTGAATGTTCCAATGTCAACCGTTGCATCAGAGAGCGCCTTTAGTCAGGGACGACAGCAACTTGGAGACAACCGACACTCATTGGGAAGCAATGCAATGAATGTTCTAGCTTGACTCAGAGATTGGATTAGAGCGGAAAGAAGAAACCAAGGAATGGAACCGGAGCCGAGCGACGAGCTGAAACTTGAAGAAATTATGACTTCATGGGAGAACTCAGCAGAATCAAGTCCAATGCATGGTTTTGCCCCCGTTGACTTCGACTATCCTATGCAAGTTCCCATTAATATTAACATGAATGAGTTGAAAAAAATGATGCATAATTTATCGATTTTTCATTCATGTAAATTATAAATTTTGGATCATTTTGCAATCAATAAAATTCCCCAAATTCATTCACTCTTTAGTCCTTGTTTTTTATTTTTTTTATTTAACGATTTAAAATTTTAAATTGAATTTCTAGTTTTCTACTTTAAATTAAAAACTTACTTCTAATATATTATTAATTTACTACCAAATATTATTAATTTATTATATTAAGTAGCATATGTTTTGTATATTTGTGCATATATCTTCTATAGAAGTGTATATTTAATGTATACATGTGTATATGTTTTTATAAATTAGCATATAAGTATATCTATACATATTGTAATGTATATATAATGTAGTATATTTTATAAGTAGTAGTATATATACATTGAATGGTGCGTATACACGTGTATATATCTTCTATAGAAGTGTATATTTAATGTATACATGTGTATATGTTTTATAAATTAGTATATAAGTATATCTATAATTCTATATATATTGTAATGTATATATAATGTAGTATATTTTGTAAGTAGTAGTATATATACATTGAATGGTGCGTATACATAGAATAGAGTGTATATACGTGAATAGATCTTTTATAGACGTGTATATTTAACGTATACATGTGTAATTGTGTATATGTTTTATAAATTAGTATATAACTATACAAATATATATTGTAATGTATATACATTATAGTATATTTCATTTAAAGTATTACATATACATAGAATAGAGTGTATATATGTGAATGGATCTTTTATAGACGTGTATATTTAACGTATACATGTGTATATATTTTATAAATTAGTATATAACTATACAAATATATATTGTAATGTATATATATTGTAGTATATCTCATTTAAAGTATTACATATACATAGAATAGAGTGTATATATGTGAATAGATCTTTTATAGACGTGTATATTTAACGTATACATTACTTTATGTTTTATAAATTAGTATATAAATTGTAGTATATTTTTTTTTAAAGTAGTACATATATATTGAATAGTGCGTATATATGTGTATATATCTTCTATAGATGTATATCTTTAAAGTATACAAGTGTATATGTTTTATAAATTACTATGTAACTATATATATATATATATATATATATATATACATATAGTTGTATATATATATATATGTATATTGTAGTATATATTTTATTTAAAGTAGTACATATATAATTATATATTGAATGGTGCATATATATGTGTATATATCTTCTAAAGTAGTATATATTTAACATATACATGTGTATATGTTTTATAAATTAGTATATATATATATATTGTAGTGTATATATATATATTATACTATTATAGCATATGATTTATTTAAAGTAGTACGTATAGTCATATATAATTATATATTGAATGGTACGTATATATGTGTAATTGTTTATATATTTTTTTAAAAATATATATTGTATATTGGAGTGTATATAGTGTATATTGGAGTGTATATAGTGTATATTGGATTATTTATTTTTTAAACGGGTTTGATCGGTTTTTAATCGGGTTTGACCGGGTTTTGGTGAGTTTGACCGGATTGGGTTAAGTGGGCCGGGTTAGGGTGGGTTTTAGTTTTTTTAATGTTTGGCCCGGCCCGGCCCGGCCTGATTAACGTCAACCCCGACCCGAAACTGGCCCGAAACCCGGTTAAAATGGAAGGGCCGGTTTCGGGTTGGCCCGTCCCGGCCCGTTTGACACCTTTAATTATAGGCTATGTAAAATTTAGTTTATGTTTGTGCATTTGATGCAGATGGTCAAGCTAGTTGTTGAGATCTTCTTGGTGAAAAAAGTTTCTGTGTAGAATTTTCTAATTCGAGGTAAATTACTCATCTGCTTTGCATGAAGAAGTTGAAAAAAGATTAAATACAGTATATGAAAATCGTTGACTTTTTTTGTTGGGGTCTATTAGAAACAAAATTTCTAATTTTTCCAAAGTAGTGATAAATGTTGCATACCCTTTAACCCCATATGTAATATGTGGAAAGACATTGTGTATATTGAGTTGTGTTGATAAAAATACATCAATCTTGAGATATTTCATTGTATCTATGTGTATAAAAAATGAAATGTATAACCTCTTTTAACTTTTCTGAAGTGTTAATTCTGTATTGTTATATTAAGAGAAGTAGTTTTGTTCTGCATGTCATAAAGTTTCAAATTACTTGTGTTTACTATAATTTTTATGGATTTTGAATATTAGAATGATTGACTATTGATCCGTGAGTATGAGTTAATATTTTTAAATTTTGAAACTAAAAAATATTTTCTCCACTGTTAATTTGGTGATTATTTTCTTATGAGTAAATTATTTTTTAGTTCTCTAGTCGCTTTTTTTACATGTATCTCATGTACCTTCTTCATGCCTTTGCCTTCATTACTATAAATCTACCATTTAACCCATAATATAATGAAGAAGTTTGTTACCCCTTTTAAGTTTTAATGCCTATTATCTGATATTAATTGGTTTACGTGCTTTTATCTGCCGAAATTCAAAATATGGAAAGAAATTAAAATAGAAGATGATGTCATCGAACAATTTGTGGCACTACCACATCCACTGATCGTTGATTAGATTTTTTTTTTTTTTGACTGAATTTAAAAGCAATAGATTGCGGCAGAGATGAATTTATTCATAGCTTACTTTGACACCAACAAGTACGAATAGAGTAGACATCTGTTTGAAATAATATTTAGAATTTGAAAATAAAAATAATTTTTGAATAAATTTGTTATGTATTATAGCTTGAAATATTCGTACCTATGAATTTTTGAGCCTTCATAAATTGAAGAACCACAATTAAAGGTTCATCTATGGATTCACTCAAATAAGATTGAATTTAATTCACAAGCTCACCCCATAAAGTTGTTGAAAGTCTATTCCTCCTGTAAGAATAAAGATTTCATTAAATGATTTACATTACTATTTTCAATCTACCATATATGTGTATTTAATATTGCAGCTTTAACATAAAGTAAAATAAATTTATATATTGCACATTAGTTAAAGAAATTAATTAGAAAAAACTTTTTTAGACTGAAATTATGTTTTAATTAAGGCTTAGATGAAGTTGTAAAGATCTTCACTAGTGTTGTATGTACATTTATTAAAATGACTGTTTGTTCTTTAATTCTTTTTCATCTGTAATCAATGACCAGTGAATGTAGCAGTGCCAATTGTAATGTAAAAAAGAAATCTAATCAACGATCAGTGGATGTGATAGTTCCACAAATTGTAATGTAAAAAAGAAAAGGGAAAAGACATTGTTTCCATTCCAAATTATACCCCAAAAAAGTCGAAGTCACGCCTAAGCTATACTAGTGACCTATTACACACCTAAACTATAAAAAAGTGAAACTATTGACACCCTGTCAGGCTACCACCACTTGCATGTGGTGTAGTGTTTTACACGCGCTGCCACGTCAGCACCACATCAGTAAAAAGTATCATTTTTTTATAGTTAAGGTGTGTAATAGGTCACTTATATAGTTTAGGTGTGGATTCGACTTTTCGACGATAGTTTGGGGTGAAAACGATGACTTTTTTCTTAATGTTTTTAGCCGTTTACTTTTGTTATTTAATAGGCTGGACGCGCCTAAAATAAGTGTAACACACGCGCCTTAGAATGGGGGTCACGGGGAGGTAATAATATCACTTTTTTACAGTTAAGGTGTGTAATAGGTCACTAGTATAGTTTAGGTGTGACTTAGACTTTTCGGGTATAGTTTAGGGTGGAAACGATGTATTTTTCCAAAAGAAAATAAGGCATACTTATCATCTTCTAGCACAATATTTATAAATATACTATTACTATCTCCTTGCTTGAATATTTGAACAGCTTCATATGTCACAACCTGACCAACAACATCTATAAATATAGATGAATTAGTAAAAATAAAAGCACAGATTATTTATAAATTTTAAACTGACTATGAAGAGAATCATTACCAAAAAATTTCGTGTCATCGACAAGATGGTGAATTGTCAGTTGGTCAAATGGACGCAAATTAAATATGTCCATATGAAATGAAGGATCAGTAATTTTCTCGACAGAAGTCGTTTTTATGAAAATCAACATGTACTTGTGCGTTGTAGTCTTAAATTTCTTGGAATTTGATGTAACAACAAAGTTGTTAATGCGATATAACCCAAGTTCCTCCATCTTGTTCTTGAAAAACTTAATATCATACTTGCCAATTGAAGTATGTATGTGATCGCCCTAATTTGAGACAGGGAATTAGTATTGTTCAGTGTGTATACAACATTAAAAATAAAAAAGGAAGATTATTAATGTAAACACTGTGAAATATGAAAAATTAGTAAAAAGCAATTAGTATCTTAGAATCCTGTAAAATCATATCTAATGAATATGGTACATCAGGTTTGAATTTATCCTGCAATTGTCAAAGACGAATAATTCTTACTCTCAAATTCCATTGCATAGAACTGCTTGCAATTTGTGAGATGCTATGAAAAGCCATATATGGTTATGGCAGTACTACGTAAATGGCAGAATGTCAGAAATCTAAGGACATGTATAAAGTGCGGAAAATGTAGAGCGTAGTAAGGATTATATAAGAATAAGAAAATGAGTTGTAATGAAAGACAATTATCAGAAAAAAGAGTTTAGTGGGTGGTTTTAAAGCCAATTCCTTCAAACTATCCGTAATTAAAAGGATTTACACGTTTCTGTTTAAAGTTCTTACTTTTTACTTTTTATTGGTTTAAATTTTAATAATTAAAATAAACAAACATGCTAGATGGCGTGTGTATATCTCATTTTCTTTTTAGCATTTCTTGTTGTTTAAAATTTGTCCTAATTATTATAATTTTTTTTTGGCAGTTATTGATGTTTAAATATTTTTTAAGAATGTAATTTTTTAAATTTGTATTGTAATTATTTGTTTATTTTGTAGTTATTGTTGTTTAAATTTGTATTGTAATTTTTTTTAATGTTGTAACGAAAATTGCTTTTTTGTATCTTTTGTTATTTAAGTTATTTTTTAAGATAATATTATTAATAAAGGTAACATAATAAGTAAAAGTTTATTAGCAAATTAGCAATTAGAAAAAATTATTGGTAAGTTAGCAATTAGCAAAAATTATTTGTAAGTGGATGGTGTTATTCATCTTTTAAAAACTGTATTTCCATTGTAATGGGGATGAGGAAGTTAAGGGTGTTAAAAAAATAGGCTTTTAATTTTTTTTTTTTAAATATTGCTGCCACATGACAGTTTTTGTCTCTCTTATGAGAGAGATACTTAACTAAATTGTTACCTATGCAATAAAGTCTAATTATATAATTATTTTATCCACATAGCATCAATATTTATCGACGAAAAATTATACTATTTTTACATGATATCTCAATTTTGCACTATATATCTTCATATGTAATTTTGGGTCTCAATATATGTCATTTTTCTTTTTTCTTTTTCTCTCTTTTGTTTTCATCCTTTCTTTCTTTTCTATATCCTTAAATTTTTAAGTATATTATCGTTATCTTATAAAAGAGTTGATGCACGTGAAGTTGTTTGACATGAAGTGATAAGTCAAGAATCTATTTTACTAATATTACTGTTATTTAAGTTTTTGCAATTTTTTTTTTTTTTTCATAATATAGCTATATTTATATGTTTACATAATTGCAGACAATGGAGAATACGAGAAGTGAAATGTCACGTCTCTTAGGCTAGAATGTGTATTTATCTTTTCTAAATCTTTTTGCCTCTTTTTAATTTTTTTTCTTAAAATATTTGTTGGAAAGAAATACTCTATCAAAAAGTTCATAATTGTATATATTCATTGCTCAAAAAGAGACGTAAGAATATGAAATAGTTTTAATAAATAAATTCATTAAATGGAAAGACTTCATTGCATCAAACTGATTTGATATCCTTTCAAGTCACGTAAAATGCTTTGTATTTTTTAAAGTCTTATACAGTAGGTGTTTGACCATGAAAATTAAAAATTTTTTGAAGTTGGAGTTGAAATTGGAGTTGGAGTTGTGTTTGATCATGTCTTTTTGAAAGATTTTTTTAGATTTTTGATTATTTTTTTAAATATGATTTTATGCCCTCAATTTTTAAAAACTGTCAAAATCGCTTAACTACTAATTTACCTACTAACATACAACCAAATGTGATTCTTATATGTAGACACTTTCACTACTCAAAACAAATTTGCATTAACGAAGAAAATAGCACTCGAGAATAAAGATTGATAACTAATGGCTCTCTTAACAAGCATCAGAACTACAAGAAATAGAATGATTGATTTGGATCATTTGTTTAGACGCATTCAAAAGTTGTTAATGTATGACATAAGTAACGACAAAAAATGACATAATCTATTCAAATATTGTATTTATTAAAGCAATACAGTATGATATAATATAATAAAATACAATATGTTGCATTATAAAATAATACGTAACAACCATTCAAACACAGTGGGGAAAAATAAATACATTACAAAACAAAATCAAATCACATATAAAAAAAATAAAAATTTCAGCAGTAAAAAAGAAAAAGAATAAAGATTAGGTGCATAAATTAAATTAAAGATGATATATAACATAGAATAATTGTAGATTAATGATTTGGGGAGAAAAATTCTGAATGAGTGTTTTGTGACAAAAATTGCCGGGACATATGTAAGCACGTAACCATTATATAGTAGATATAAATAGTTCTAAATGTTCTTATGCATGTAGAATAGGTATAATAAAGCAACCTCAAGTTAAATAGGAAATATTTAATTTTAGGTTGCTTGAATTCTAAGTAGGTAAGAAAATCTAAAATAAAGACTTCTAAACTTGGGGAAAAAAAATTTAAAAGTTGAGGACCCCTAGATTAAATTTTATAACTATAAATTCATTAATTACATATATATTATCTTTTGAATTTTGATGTAGCATGTACGGACCTTATAATTGAAAATTGGGTACCATTGAGTTTGGTTTTATCACTCTTCCTATGGGTGACATTAAATAAATATTAATATCTCCTCCGTCAACCTCTTTCTTACTAAGAAAACTTAGAATTTTACCATAACTTTAGGGTTTCTTAATTTTTAAAATATATTTTTTTACTATATTTTTAGGAATCATTAGTTAATAATTTTTCTAAAAAAAATTATATATATTTTGTCTTTTATCATATATTTTAGAACTTTTTAATTTTAAACATTATAAAGATAATTAAATAGTAATTTGAAAAAATATTAAGTATACGTAACATTGAATTTTTAGAAAAAGTTAAAATCGATTCTTTTTTGGAGAAATAATTTGTCTATTAGGAATGCAATTGGATGTTACTTAGGGGTTTGGGCCACATGTGACAAAAGAGTTTTAAAATGAGGTGTAGGTGACAGAAGTATTAATTATTAGGTGGTGGTAACAATTACTTTATTATGGATTAAGAAAGTTAGGAAAATTTAAAAATAACCCACAAGTTTTTAAATTTATACTTTGGTCCAAATGTTAGCCTATATAACGAAAAACGGAGAAAAAAAAGGCGTTTTTCTCTCTCTTGTCACCCATTGTTGTTTTCTCTCTCTTAGCAATTTTTGTTGTTCATTGTTGCTGCTGCATCATTCATTATCTTCTGCTTCATTATCTTCATCTTCTACTTCATTATCATCTTCATCTTGTTCTTGTTGATCATTTGTTGTTGTTGTTGTTGTTGTTACCGCTACTGTTGCTATTTGATCAATTTCTTAGGTCAAATTTTGTTTCGAACATCACTTTTCATTTTGGCATTACTTCATAGGAGACGTTGGTAAGTCAAATTATGATTTTTTTAGTTGAATTTGTCATCTGGGTAACTGCTATTGTGTTGTTGTTTTCCAACAATGGATAGAACCCAATCATCAATCCAACATAAGATCCATCTATTTAAACAGATAAATCATCTGTTACGACAGATGAGACATCTGTTTCAACGGAAGACTGATATGTTGGATTCATGTTTAAACAGATGGGTCATCTGTTGCAACATTCGACATATCTGTTGCAACAGATTAGTTACGTGTTGCAACAGAACCTGAACACGATTCCAACATCTGTTACAATAGATTAATAACCTGTTGCAATAGGTAAGTCATATGTCGCAACATGTTAATTATCTGTTGCAACTGTCACTCATCTATTGGAATCAGATTCAAAGGTGATTTAGTTGTAACATCAATCCCAACAGGCGCTTCATCTGTTGCAACAGATATTCAGGAGTGTAACATGAATCCCAACAGGTAAGAATCTGTTGTGACTCATCACTTACCTGTTGCAACAGATAACATATCTGTTGGGATTCATTCACGGCACTATGAAATTATGTAATACCCCGTAAGTTTTTCGAGTCATTAAAGCTCTTTTAAGCTTACCAAGAGAAGCTTAGCACTTAAAAATTTGGCTAAGTGTTGAATTTTTTTTATTTCCATAAACTTTCAAACTATGAGGAATTATCTCAGGGCCTTCCCGATGTCTGTTTTTTAATTTTCAAGTTGCGTTACGATAGGAAAGTCAATATTACGTCTCGTACGCATTCTGAGCGCATCTTTGGCGCATTTAAGTGGCATAGCCCACTGGTTTGAAATGCTCCCGCATTCCAGGTGTATTTCAGGCTC
Source organism: Capsicum pubescens (assembly GCA_030864215.1). Taxonomy (NCBI): domain Eukaryota; kingdom Viridiplantae; phylum Streptophyta; class Magnoliopsida; order Solanales; family Solanaceae; genus Capsicum; species Capsicum pubescens. Next base: position 297,000,922 of record CM061549.1, read on the forward strand.
CAATTTTAGGGTCAACTTCAAACGATCATAACTTCATGTATATAATTAACTAGGAGAGCTGATATATATCAAATGAAAGCTCTTTGAGTCTTATTTTCAATGCAATTGGTTTCTTCCAAATCCAAGATCGGAGGAAAAATATATTATCAATATACTTCAGCCTATCAGCCTGTAAACAACAGAGGGACAACTGCGTCTTTCTATCTTTCCTTAGGGGTATTTTAGTCTTTTGCCCACCCTATATATACCCACAAACACGGGATTTGAGTCAGCTAGAAGCAAAATATACTCCCTTTTGGAAAAATTCTCTCAAGAACACAATAGGGCGCTTATAGGAGCTTCAAGATTCAAGAAAGTTTCACCGTTAATTTTTACGGATCTTCCATCTAAGGTATGCGTAGTGTTCATCCATGGATTCCTTTCATCCATGGAGCTCAAGAATCAAGTTTTAAATTATGTATTGTGAATATTTTATTTTGGTATGATTATGTTCATGTTGATGGCTGTAGTATGGCTTCAAGTTGGGATCTGTATGTATTTTTATGAACCTATGTTAGCACATAAATTGAAATCTATGAATTATGTTGTTCATGTTGTGGGTTGTTGATAATCATGTTGTGGTGTTGAATGATTCCCAAGTTGGAATCTTTTTGTGATTTTATGAAGCTACGGTGACACATGATTTGAGATCCATGAATTTTATTGATTTTGATATATGAATTGGTGAATATACCTATGCCATAAGTCGTGCATGTAAGGTGTTTGATTAAATTTTTAAGAGAAACAAGAAACATGTATTAAGAATTAATATGGTCCAAAAGATGAATTCATGCTACTAACCTTATGCTTGGATGGTTTCCATACTATTGTTGTACAATGAATATGTTGTTGGAATGCCATGATGTTAGAGTATGAAATTATGATCTTGATTATATGCATTTCTACTATGTAAAAGATTATGATATCCATGTACTTCATGAAATTTTCCCCAACTTATTTTATTATGAATGGTTGATATTGATCATGTATTCAAGAATGTCAAGAAATGTCAGTTTTCTTCTATCGAGTCCTGGGGGTACTTGTACCCGAAAAATATAGCTGTGTGTCTAGAGCCAATGTCATGTTTTCACGATACTCTCAGTCGTGCTATGATCAGTAGATTTCAGTTAGTTAATAGATTCAGCAGTATTTCGTTAGTCTACAAAACTCAGTAAATCCAGTCCAGTACAGTTCAGTTCAGTATTCAGCTTAGACTTCAGTAGTATTCAGTATTCAACTCAGATCTCAGGAATTTCAGTAGTATTCAGCCAGCTAACAAAACTCAGTGCTCAGTCAGTTAACAGAATTCAACAGTGTTACACTAGTCATGGGAACTCAGTGAAACTCAATAATACAGTTCAGTTAATCCTAGTATGAACTAAGAATCAGTTCAGTGTCATTTAGTTGGGAGCAGGATTCAGCACCGAGCGAACCTAGGGATGGGGGCTCACCCGTTAGAGAGGAATAAGATCCCTAGAAGAAATCCCTCAGTTCTAGAACTACGTAGCCAGCGTAGGTATGAGATGTCACCCGCTAGATAGGACTAGCATACTCAGGGATCACCCGTTAGATATGACTGATCTCAGGAGTCACTCGTTAGGCAAGACTGACTCCACAACAGTTGTCTTTAATCGTGGCACGATACTGACACCCTTCCAACTGGGGTTACAGGTTAGACCCTAGACTAGCTAGAAAAGGGCATGTCGGTTAGATGAATACTTCCCACAGTTTCAGTTGCAGAATCAGGACTATCAGATACAGTTGACTCAACTTAATAGTACAGACTCAGGACTGTCAGATACAGTCAATCCATATAATTATCAGTAGACTTTGGGATCACCAATTGGATAGAAAAGATCTCAAATATAGTCAATCAGTATTAGTATTATCAGTATATTCAGAGATCACCCGCTAGATAGGACCGATCTCAGGCTAGTTATATTATCTATACTATTAGTATACTTAGAGATCACCCTTTAGATAGGATTGATCTCAGATTTATTTACTCAGATACAGTACAGAACTTAGATAGTTCCATCAAATTCAGGACTGTTAGATACAGTCACTCATATTATCAATTATGTTAGTTATCAAAACTCATTTATCAGTCATGCTAGATATCAGTAAACTCATATTGTCAATATTCAGATTCCGTAGTCAGCATCATCATGAGTTCAGTTGTAGTTACATGTGTATGCATATATTCTCACGTTCATATCAGTCGGCATAGTTCATGCATATAAACCCTTTACATTTAGCCCACCTCACTTGTATACTCAGTACATTCAGTCGTACTAATACATTTGCACTATGGTGTTTTATTTTACGCCATAGGTTTAAAGGCACGATTTCTAGAGCAGCAGTAGCATTGCAGATTTCATTATCCAGAGTTGCAGTGAGTCCTGTTCATTTGAGGATGATATGGTTATTACTTCATTTATTATTTCAGTTTAGCTTTCAGTTTGTGGAGTTAGTTGGGGAATTATGTCCCATCCACTCCTTATTCAGAAAGTTAGTGGCTTTCAGACAACTACAGTATCTTCAGATTTAGACTTCAGTATTTCAATTTGTTTTGGTATTGTGATACCACTTTATACAGATATTATTGTGATTCAGTTATGCAACATTGAACCTTATGGCCTTTCAGTTTATGTTTCTGCATTTTACAAGATATTATGTAATTTACGGGTACAGATATCAGTCATGGGTTAGCTTGTGATCCTTCGGGATCATGAGCACTATGTAGCATTTCGGTTCAGAAAATTGGGGCATTATAAATTTGGTATCTGAGCCTAAGGTTCAATAGAGTCCCAGGAGTCTGAAAAGCCGCATCTAGTAGAGTTTTGTACATGGGTGTGTTACGGGCCACATTTATGTACAGGAGGCTATAAGATGTTTTAGGAATAGTTTCCCTTCTTTCAGTATTCATGTCATGCTAGTGAGCATAAACTCAAAATTTACTCTCAGTCTAATCCATTTCTCCCTTTCGTTTACAGAATATGCCTTCTAAGAGAACTCAAAGAAGGGGAACTGGAAAACGATCAGTATCTCATCCTGTTTAGGTAGACCCCCTGGATGAGCATATTTCTCATGCAGAGTTCAGAGCTACATTTACCACCCTTGCTCAGTCAGTTGCTGCACAGAATAAAAATGAACGACCAACAGTCATTCCGGCCAACCCAGTGGTCAATTCAGCTGCAGCCAGGATTTGGGACTTCACCCAAATGAATTCTCCTTCTTTCACAGGGTCTAAGTCAGACGAGGACTTGCAGGAATTCCTTGACCAGGTTTGGAAGGTCACGGATATCATGGGGATTACTTCTAGTCAGATTGCTGAGTCAGCTGCATACCAACTGTAGGATATTGCTCATACTTGGTATAAGCAGTGGTTAGCAGAGAGGTTAGAGGATGCAGGGTTAGTAGAGTGGGAAAAGTTTGTTGCCACTTTTCTTGATAGGTTCTTTCCTCTTGATCTTAGAGAAGCTAAGGTGTTAGAATTCATCAACCTCAGGCAGGGCAATATGACGGTGAAAGAGTATTCTCTTAAGTTTACTCAATTAGCCAGATATTCCCCTCATGTGGTTGCTGATAGCCGAGCTAAGATGAGTAAGTTTATTTCAGGGGTGAACGACAGCGTGGTAAATGAGTGCAGATCTGCCATGTTGAATAGCGACATGACTTTAGCTAGGCTCATGACTCTCTCCCAACAGATAAAAGAGCAGAAAGTTAAGATACGGGAAAAACAGAGTAAGAAAGCAAGAACAGGTAGTTATAGTTTGTCTCAGCCAGGGTCACAGGGTGGTAACCGTTCCCAGTATAGCCAGAATTTTTTAGTCCCAGCTTCATCCTCAGCTAGTGCACCAGTATCCAAGTCCAGGTATGACCGTCATGATGGGGCACTGGGCTTTAAGGTCCAGGGTAGTGAGAATAGAAGTCCTACCTACCCGCTTTGTGAAAAGTGTGGTAGAAATCACTTAGGTGCATGTAGAGAAAGCAATGATGTATGTTACGGATGTGGTAAGCCAGGTCACAATCTGCGAGAGTATAGTGCACTGTGAGAGTGTAGTGCACTCTTGGCCACAGGCCAGCAGGGCATCACTTCGAGTACCAATAATGGTCAGCGTCAGAATAAACTTTATGCACTCCAGACCCATCATGATCCTGAAATTTTCCCTGACCCAGATTAGGGTACGTTGCAAGTCCTTCATGTTCATGATATACATTGTTAGATTCTCTTGCTCTCATTTAGGCTTATGTTTCAGCGTGAGTTAGTGAAGCTAGCAAGTCAGCTTAGCAGTCAGATATTCAGATTTGTATGGTTTGTTTCATATCTTTTCATCTAATCATGCTGTCAAAAATCTCAGGAATGTAATTATTTCAAGATAGAGTATCCTAGTAGTTGCGAGTATGATTCGGTTCAGGCATCATGTATTAGTTCCATGTCCCATGTGTTTACTTATGTTCTAATTCGTAGGTGACTTGTGTATTGCCTCAGTTTTTTTTTTGCAAGTATTTCATCCAGTAAGTGTTTGTAGAGGGACATAGTGTCCCAAGGGGGAGATACCTTATAACTCCTTGGCATTTTTAATTCCTTAAGGTTATTCAGTTTCATGTGCATATTTCCAGTATAAACATGGTATCAAGTACCATTGCATATTCAGTCACGCATTCATGAGTCAATTATCCAAGCATCAGATATACATGAATTCAGCTTATCATCCATGTCAATCATGAGATCGTGTTTCAGTCACTCATGTTCAGCTTGTCTTTTCTCCTCTTCTTAGTCGGTTTTCATTCGAGGATGAATGTTTCCAAGGGGGAGATAATGTAATACCCCATAAGTTTTTCGAGTCATTAAAGCACTTTTAAGATTACCAAGAGAAGCTTAGCACTTAAAAATTTGGCTAAGTGTTGAAACTTTTTCATTTCCATAAACTTCCGAACTTTGAGGAATTATTTAAGGGCCTTCCCGATGTCCGTTTTTCAATTTTCAAGTTGTGTTATGATGGAAAAATTCAATAATACATATTTTACGCATTCCGGGTGCATCTTGGGTGCATTTAAGTGGCATAGCCCACTGGTTTGAAATGCTCCCGTATTCCGGGCCCATTTCAGGCTCCAATTTCAGGGTCAACTTCAAACGATCATAAATTCCTGTATATAATGAACTAGGAGAGCTTCTATATATCAAATGAAAGATATTTGAGTCTTATTTCCAATAAAATTGGTTTCATCAAAATCCAACATCTTAGTAAAAATATATTATCAATTTACTTCAGCCTATTAGCCTATAAACAACAGAGGGACAACTGCGTCTTTCTATCTTTCCTTAGGGGTATTTTAGTGTTTTTCCCACCCTATATATACCCACAAACTCGGGATTTGAGTCAGTTAGAAGCAACATATACTCCCTTTTGGCAAAATTCTCTCAAGAACACAATAGGGTGTTCATAGGAGCTTCAAGATTCAAGAAAGTTTCACCGTTAATTTTTATGAATCTTCCATCTAAGGTATGCGTAGTGTTCATCCATGGATTCCTTTCATCCATGGAGCTCAAGAATCAAGTTTTAAATTATGTATTGTGAATATTTTATTTTGGTATGATTATGTTCATGTTGATGGTTGTAGTATGGCTTCAAGTTGGGATCTGTATGTATTTTCATGAACCTATGTTAGAACATAAATTGAAATCTATGAATTATGTTGTTCATGTTGTGGGTTGTTGATAATCATGTTGTGGTGTTGAATGATTCCCAAGTTGGAATCTTTGTGTGATTTTATGAAGCTATGGTGACACATGATTTGAGATCCATGAATTTTATTGATTTTGATATATGAATTGGTGAATATACCTATGCCATAAATCGTGCATGTAAGGTGTTTGATTAAATGTTTAAGAGAAACAAGAAACATGTATTAAGAATTAATATGGTATAAAAGATGAATTTATGCTATTAACCTTATGCTTGGATAGTTTCCATACTATTGTTGTACAATGAATATGTTGTTGGAATGCCATGATGTTAGAGTATGAAATTATGATCTTGATTATATGCATTTCTACCATGTAAATGATTATGATATCCATGTACTTCATAAAATTTTCCTCAATTTATTTTATTATGAATGGTTGATATTGATCATGTATTCAAGAATGTCAAGAAATATCAGTTTTTTTCTATCGATTCCTGGGGGTACTTGTACCCGAAAAATATAGCTGTGTGTCTAGAGCCAATGTCATGTTTTCACGATACTCTCAGTCGTGCTATGATCAGTAGATTTCAGTTAGTTAATAGATTCAGTAATATTTTGTTACTCTACGAAACTTAGTAAATCTCAGTCTAGTATAGTTCAGTTCAGTATTCAGCTCAGACTTTAGTAGTATTCAGGATTCAACTCAGATCTTAGGAATTTCAGTAGTACTCAACCAGTTAACAAAACTCAATGCTCAGTCAGTTACCAGAATTCAACAGTGTTCCACTAGTCATGGGAACTCAGTAATGTAATTCAATTAATCCTAGCATGAACTAGGAAATCAGTTCAGTGTCATTCAGTTGTGAGTAGGATCCAACACCGAGCAAACCTAGGGATGGGGGATCACCCGTTAGAGAGGACTGAGATCCCTAGAAGAAATCCTTAAGCTCCAGAATTACGTAGCCAGCGTAGGTATGAGATGTCACCCGCTAGATATGACTGGGATACTCAGGGATCACTCGTTAGATAGGACTGATCTCAGGAGTCACCCGTTAGGTAGGACTAACTCCACAACAGTTGTCTTTACCCGTGGCTCGGTACTGCACCCTTCCAACTGGGGTTACAGATTGGACCCCAGACTAGCTAGAAAGGGTCATGTCGGTTAGATGAATACTTCTCACAATTTCAGTTGCAGAATCAGGACTGTCAGATACAGTCGACTCAGCTTAGTAGTATAGACTCAAGACTGTCAGATATAGTCAATCCATATAATTATCAGTAGAAGGATCACCCATTGGATAGGAGGGATCTTAAATATAGTCAATCAGTATCAGTATTATCAGTATATTCAGAGATTACCCGCTAGATACGATCTATCTCAGACTAGTTATATCGTCTATACTATTAGTATACTTAGAGATCACCCACTAGATAGGACTGATCTCAGATTCAGTCACTCAGATACAGTACAAAACTCAGATAGTTCTATCAGATTCAGGACTTTTAGATACAATCACTCATGTTATCAGTTATGTTAGTTATCAAAACTCATTTATCAGTCATGCTAGATATCAGTAAACTCATATTGTTAATATTCAAATTTCATAGTCAGCATTACCATGAGTTTAGTTGTAGTTACATATGTATGCATGTATTCTCACGTTCATATCAGTCAGCATAGTTCATGCATATAAACCCTTTACATTTAGCCTACGTCACTCATATACTTATTTTACGCCATAGGTTTAAAGGCACGATTTTCAGAGCAGCAGCAGCGTTGCAGATTTCAGTGTCCAGAGTTGCAGTGAGTCCTCTTCATTCTAGGACAATATGATTATTACATAATTTATTATTTTAGTTTGGCTTTCAGTTTATGGAGTTAGTTGGGGAATTATGTCCCATCCACTCCTTATTCAGACAGTTAGAGGCTTTTAGATGACTACAGTATTTTAAGATTTAGACTTCAGTATTATAGTTTGTTTTGGTATTATGATACCATTTTATACAGATGCTATTGTGATTTAGTTATGCAACATTGAACCTTATGGCCTTTCAGTTTATGTTATTGGATTTTACAAGATATTATGCAGTTTACAGGTACAGATATCAGTCATGGATTAGCTTGTGGTCTTTTGGGTTCATGAGCACCGAGTAGCATTCCAGTATAGAAAATCGGGGCTTTACAAATCACTATCAACTTTTTTTTTGACAAATGATTTTATTTAGGTACTACTAATGGAGGTATCAATAACAATAGGCGTGGATTGTCATGGTCAATGGGTCGAGAAGAACAATCGATATGTATGGCGTTGGAAGGAGGGTGAAATGATAGAGACGATAGCTATGACATTCCAAAGTAATGTTTTGTATGATGATTTTGTAAACTTAATCATCATCTTTTGTAGACTGAATTATCAATTGAAAGAATTTGCCATCAGCTACATGTACAACTTTTTTGAAAATTAGAGGGTACTGCCTTTCAAGATAACTGATCAGGTTCGATTGCGTGCCTATCTAAGTGATTCAATCAGGCCGGTGTTAAGGGTGTATATGGTTGAAAAGACAAGAGAGAATGAGAACTAGAACATAGAAGAAGAAGAAGAAGAAAAAGAAGACTTGTTTTATGATAGGTTGGATGATCTAGACATGAATATTCCAGATAATGATAAAACACCTACGCCCGTTGATGCGACCAATAAGATGTGCAATTCTTCTCAATCGACACAGTTTGTAAATCTTCAAGACGATGGGACCGACTTTTTTATTAGAATTTTATTTAAGGACAAGAATGAACTATCTAACACTTTGTTTATTTCTTGCTTGAAAAAAGATTTTAGAATAAAGAAGGTGATTAATTCGAGCAATGTCTTTTGCTTCAAATGTGCTAATTCGAACTGCAAGTGGTGGTTGAAAGCGGTGAAGTACACAAGTTCTGATAGATTCGATGGTCAGAATAAGATCTTGTGATACAGATTTGAATAATATTACAAATTCTGTATCACCGGTCATGGTGATGCTACCATGGTGGATCTTTAAATAAGATCTTGTATGTGTAGAGTTTTTGACTTGGAAAAAATAACTTGTCCACATGCTCTGACAGCCCTTCGAGCTTAATACGGTCATAATATGGACCTGAAGTTTACGAGCACTCCTCTCAATATTATTCGGTGGAAAAATATGAAATGACATATAGTAGGCATATTACTCCGGTGCCTCTTGAAGAATCTTGGCTTGTTCCAGTAGATCTTATGGGGAGATTAATACCTCCTCCATATATTGACCCGAGCACTATCAAACCAGGAAGAAAGCCATATAAAAGGAGGTGTGGAGTTGTAGAATTATTTTCATCAAGAAGAAACAAGTGCTCCATATGTAAGTGCGCTGGCCATAAAAGAACTACATGCCCAAATCATAATCCACCATGATCGTTATAATTGCAGAAACTTGTGTTGTTGTTTGTTTGTTTTTTGTGGACTTTTATATATTTAACTCATTGTTGTGAACCTAATGTTATCATTTATTATATATGAAATATCTTTTTTTTTTAAATAACTTTTGTATCAATAAAAAAAGGCAAAACATGAACTAAATAATACAGAAGACCACAATTATTCTCAACAGGTGCACAAACAGCTGGAATGCTTTCCTCCAACAAATGAAAAATCTTCAAAACAGATGGATAATCTATTGATAGAAACCCAACAAATGACCAATCGATTCCAGCACATGGTCCATCCGTTGAAAGAACCCAAAAGCCAAAATTGCTAGTGCTATTGGATTCAACATTGCCTCCAACCGTCGACATGTTAACATGTATTAGATTAGAAGAAATAGACAGAATGAAAATTGAATAAGAATTAAAATGCCAAAGTTTGACTAAAAGTAAATTTTTCACTAAACAAAAAATAAAATACATTAGGTATAAATCCGATATAGAAAAATTAAAATACATACGCTAAAAGAAAAAACACATTCTAATTATTATTATTGTTATCATCATCATCATTAATGACAGCCGGCCAATCAACTCGCAGCAACAGGGCTCTCATCAGCCTCTGCATCTCTCTGAACATCGTCGCTCTCACAGCGACCAACTCGCTTTGTAGGTCATTAACCTGCCTTTGAAGTTCCCGCACTGTGTCGCGTAGAATAGCAACGTCCGAAAAGGATCAGCCATATCTAGAACACATATGAATTGACAAATGTAAAGAAAAAAGTCCAAAATGTAATACAACGTATACGACCAACTGGTAAATTTACACCAAAAAAACTTACCTCAACGAGAAAGGAATATACTCTTTGAAGAGAAGTGATTGAAGATGTCACACGAAAGGAAAAAATGCAAGAAATAAATAGAGTTGAATGAAGATTAAGGAGGGACCTATTTATAGAGGATTGAATCTGGACGTATCAGGCTAAAAGACAGGAATGTTCAACTCCATTATATTAATTACATTCAAACTGGTGGCATTTTGTTTTTTGTGAAAAGTCGCGACTTTTTCTTTTATATTAATTACTTCTCACCTTTTTATAGCGGTTTGAGACTCGATAAATGTCGTTATTATTGAGCTGTTGCAACAGATGTCCATTATTTTTAACAGATTTAGCATCTGTTGCAACAGATGGATTGAATGTGCAACAGACGGCTGTCTAAATAGATTTACCATCTGTTACAATAAATGGTTTATATATGCAACAGATAAGACATCTGATGCAACTTATGTATTATCTGTCGAGACAGATGGACAGTATGTATTGGAAGAGATGTTTTGATATCTTCTAACAGCTAATTCATCCGTTTCAATAGATGAAGTATTCGGTTCATTAGCTGTTTTGAATGTGTTAGATAAAAAGTCGCGACTTTTCACCTCTTTTTAATAGTCCCTCCGTTTCGTATTAGTTGGGCCCTATGGGCTTGGCACACTAATTAATAAAAATATAAATTAGGTGATTATTTTACCAAATTGGCCTTATTAATTATGATTTGAAAGTATAAATGTGAATACTATACTTTATGTAGTCATTTAATAATAGGGGCAATCTTTAAAGAATATAATAAAATTCTCTTGATTTTATAAATAGAAAAACTAAATTGAAACAAATATTTTTAGCAAGAAGTAATCACATGCGTGCAGATGACTAAAAAATAGTCTGGTCTATCACAAAAGATTTACCATCTGTTACAACATATGGATTATCTGTTGCGATAGATGGACCATATGTTGGAGAAGATGTTTTGATTTCTTCCAACAACTGATTCGTCAGTTGCAACAGATAAAGATTTTGATTCATCAGCTATTTTGAATATGTTAAGATAAAAACTCACGACTCTTCATACCTCCATTTTAATAGTCATCACATGCGTGCAGATGAATAAACAATGTTGTCTGACATGTCTTGATGGGGTAGGAAGAATAAGGTGCATGCAATGGATCCCATTTTCATGTGTCCGAGTTATGTATATTATCGATCAGGCTACCGTGAATACACACAGAAAGTGCAATAATTTTGTGAATGCAATTTCTTATGATTAGACACTAATCCTTCAAACAAGATCTTTCATTGTACAGTTTCGTTTGATAGGTGCAAACTGATAAGGCCGAAGGGTTCCAAGATGGTGGTGTCGATATCCTGTTACAATTTAATGATGATTCATGCTCATGTTTTTGTGTCAAGTTTGGGGAAGGATTCAAATTTTTGGTGGCAGTGTAAATATCTAATAGTGATTGAACTGGTTTTAATGGCACAATGGACTTCTTGAAAGGCCTCGGAAGCCTCGCAATGCAGCAAACAATGATAGAACCAATAGAAAGGGGGAGATGGAGAAGGCCATATATCATTTCAGACCTTATTTAAGAGGAAACACAGGGTAAGAAGGAAAGTGTAGCAAAATTGGCCAATGAAATTCACATGAGAAATAAAAAAACTGGATGAGCTTCAAATGTGGAAGTGTATCAAAATATAAAAATCCGTCAGCCGATGAAAAAAAAAAGAATGGTCAACAGGACTGGAGATTGACACTTTGCTCGAGAATGCAAATAGCGAGCGTGGCCTCAATGAAGACTCTCAAAAAGTACAGGACCAGAACTCCAAGGAAAAAGCTTCGCGAGAACGGAAGGTGGTAAGATTATCGGTCAAAGTTGAAACCTACACATCAATTTAGACCGACAATCTTACCACCTTCTATGCTCGCGAAGCTACTTCCTTAGAGTTCTAGTCCTGCATTTTGTAGGTCTTCATTGAGTCCGCGCTCGCTAGTTGCAGTCTCTAGCAAAGTGACCAGCTCAATTCCTCTTGACCAATCTTCTTTTTCTTCAACGACTGATGGATTTTCATTTTTGGATACACTTTCACATTTCCAGCTCATCCAGTTTTTTCATTTTTCATGTTAATTTCATATGCTAATTTTGCTACACTTTCCTTCTGTAACGCCCTATAAAAATTCATGCAATACATCGTCTCTTAATAGCATGGGCATGGGATAAGAAAACTTGAAAATTTTCTAAGTGTTAAAAGACTTAGTCTCATTTGCAGCACTGAACCTTCAGAAATCTCATTCTCAATCCTTGAGACCTCTATTGTTAGATTTTTTTATTGCGTCACGATGGAGCAAGCCTATAGAACATCTCGAGTGAGTTTCAGAATTTTTGGACATCATTTAGGGCGTGTTTGATTTCCAAAATAGTAGCACCATGCGATATGCATGCGTCGCATGCTCCATCGCATGGTGTCAGCATGCGATATAACATGTATCGCATTCTCCATTGCAGTGGAAAATAACATGCGACGCATGGTCTGTTGCACGCCTGGAAAATTTTTAGCATTTAAGTTCCGTCTCATTAAGGACATTTTGGTAATTTATCATTTCCCTACCAACTTAAATACGGGATTTAATTCCTAAAGAGCCAAATTACACCCATATTCATAAAATTTCCTCAAGAACACTCTCTAGGGTTTCAAAATAAAAACCCTAATAATTCGAGATTCAACCGTGAGTTTTAGAAGATAATTAGAGATTCAGAATCCCCACTCCGCAAGCGTCAAGAAACACCTATTATCTTTGGGAATAGAGGTATGCGAGGTTTATACTAAAAACTACATGGGCTTGAAATTTGTTAAAGCATGATTCAAGTTTTTAATTCATATATTTTATGGGGATTATAGATTATGTGTTTCGAAGGTTTAAATGCTATTATGACTTTGTTATTGTGGCCTTTCCCCCTAAAATGATTTACATGTCTACGTTTATGTATGAAACTAAGATTTGATCTTTGTTTGAGAGCTTGAATTATGGACTCCCTCTCTTATAATAAATTAAAGATTGTGGCTTTATTGAAAAGAGAATTGAAATGCATGTTTTGTGATTTTAAACGTCATGGTATTTGAAATATTGTTTTAGAGTTATTGAGAGAGTGTCTTGATATGACTATGTTTTGAGTCAAAGAGAAGAATTGCATGAGAAAGAGACTTTGGGTGTGACCACCATTGCTTTGTTGAATTGTTGACAAAAGAGTTATTTGCATGTGTATACATGAGTTTTCTTGAATTGTTTTATTGATATGGTGGTCCCGAACATATGTATTGAAACAGAGATTTTGTATGCTAATAATGGCTCAGAGATGTGACTTACAAGTCAATGGTATGATGATACCATAAGTGATTATGCCATAACGGAGTATGTTTTCAGAATATGTTTTCAGAGTATGTTTTCAGAGTATGTTTTCAGAGTATGCATATTTTATAGGGTTTTAAAAAAGGGCTTAAAGAGTGTTAGGTGGTTACCCGAAGAAGGCATGAGTTCAAGCAACTCTTAGCCTGGAACCGTATTTGCCGATACGGGTAGATTATTATTGTATGCTGGCGACGATCGTGTGGTGTAGTAGATTCAGAGACTTGAACCCTTGCAGCACACTTGGGTTGGGGGCTTGGCTGCCAACTTAATGGCAGTTTCCATATAGCCCATGGAATTTTTAAGAATTGTAGGGTATACCACCTAGCGTAGAAAAATACAAAGAGTGTCACAGATTTCAGATGTTTTCACAGAGTATTATAAAAATACCTATGAGATTTCTTACTATACGATTGTTTATGAACTGTTTTAACTGCTCTCATATGTTAATTATAAATGATTATTTTGGATTAGATACGTACCAGAACTTTTGTGCTGACCCCCTCCAACCTCTCAGGTTCTGAGGCTTAGTCTAGGGTCCAGATAAGCAGTAGATATTCAGACTTGCAGATTAGGTTTTGCAGTGGTGAGCCTTCTTTACTACAGAAGGCCTGCAAATTTTTAGAGAATTATTAGTAGTTATGTTTTGGTCTACTGGGGGCCTTGTCCCAGTTTTTCAGACAGTTGTTTAGATTCATGGTAGAGATTTCGCAGACTGAGTCAGACTTATTATGATGCAGACATATTTTGGATTTCAGTTATGAGTAGTATGACCATGATTCCGTATTAAATTCTATCTTTTCGCATTACCTTTATTTATATGAATGTTGTGCATGATTATTAGACAGAGAAGGGTGTTCTGGACCCTCATGGTTCGGGATACTTGTCACGGCCAGGGCCCCGATTTGGGTCGTGACACCTTCCCACCCTGTTTATCCTCTTAAACAAGGACTGATGATATATGACCTTCCCAACCTCCCTTTTCCCGCACAGGTTTTCTCCCAAACACCTCCTGTTGTATAATAGTCTCCTCCAACTTCCCATCCATATAAATTTGGACCAGAAAAATTTCTATTAGATCAATCGTTGTTTGTTTCAGTGCGAGGCTTCGAAGGCCTTTCAACAAGTTCATTGCGCTATTAAAAGCGGTCCAATCACTATTAGATATTTACACTGCCGCTAAAAACTTGAACCCTTCCCCAAACTTGACACAAAAACATGAGCATAAACCATCATTAAATTGTAACGAGGTATCAACACCACCATCTTGGTCCCTCATCCTTACCAGTTTGAACCTAACAATCTTAACTATAAAATGTCATATCTTGTTTGAAGGATTAATGCCTAATAGGTAAAGAACAAACATTCACAAAATCATTGTCCTGGATGTGTGTTTTCATGATAGGTTGATCAGTAATACATACCTCCCACATATGAACTGGTTCCATCTGCAAGCAGCTTATTCCTCCAAACCCATCTTTACTCTAGCCTTTAATGCTGGTCGGGCAAAAGTTGATCCAATTTCACTTCCTTTTGTTTGCAAACAAGAGTAATACATTGGATGTCAAACAAGAGAAGAACAAAAAGAACATTACAAAAGGGTAACACAAAATTGAGTGAATCAACAGATGACCAATATGATGCAACAGATTACCCGTCTATTCAACTGATTAGGCATTATTGCAAAGGATGGATGATATGTTGCAACAGATGGGTCATCTGTTGGAATAAATCAAACCAACCTTTTTGCTACTGGTTTGATTTCTTCAAATAGTTGCTTCGTCTATTCCAATAGCTGATTCATCAATTGCAACAGTTGAGGAAACTGTTGCAACACCACCACTACCAACATCAACAACAAAGAAATAAAACAACACCATATGTTCCAACACCATCAACAACACAAACATCACATGTTCCAGCACAACTACCACCCCCAATAGCAGCACCATCAAAGTACCAAACAAAAAACATTAAAAATACTATACTGACAACAAGACTTTTTAAGTTCTCCCAACAGATGACTTTTTTGCATATTTTAATAAAAACAACGGTTCATTCATTCAAGACTTAAAAGTCACCTTTCCTTTAATTTTCTCAATAAATAAGAAATTGGTAATGGGTAAATCATTAATAGCAACAAATGTAAATATCTAATTTAAATTACATACAAAGAAGAAGACAAGATGAAAAGAGCAACGTGAACCATACCTACAATGTCAAAAAAGCAAACGGATCAGAACATCTAGTTCAGTCGAGAAAAGATATTGATTGGTTGAGTTCCTAAAGGATCCTTATCCGAAAGAAGAGAGAAAAGAGAGAAAAAAAAGGAAACAACAAAGATAATTGAGAATAAAGAATTAAGAAGAGTGATGAATTGAGTCTAGACTACTTTATGGATTAAGGAGAGAGAGAGTTCTAGCTATGGGGTTTTTTAAATATTCATTAATAACTTTCAAGGGGCATGAGGAGACGATGACATTGAAAAGACCAGATAAGACTACTCACTCAGGAGATTTTTGAGTTATCCAAGTAGTACCGAGTAATATTTTTTACCGCCTTAGTATTTTAACTATTTTATCTCGGATAGGAAATACCTAAATTACTTTAAAAAAGGATCTTAAAACATTTAGGTGCAACCGATGACTTAATCTGTTTGATAGTTTACAATAGAAAAGACATCTGTTGCGACAGGTTGAACATTTGTTTATATATAATTTCAATTGAGTTCATATGTTAGACTAATACCTTAATTGAATGTGAGTTCTCATATGGTCAAATACAACTTTAATTGAGTCTTTTGGCAATTGAATGATGAGACGGTATTGCGTTCCTCCCGACCAGAGTCGTCGATCAATCACTTTGAGCCAAACCGATTCGTACTACCTCATATGTTAGATTAATACCTTAATTGATTAATCTAGGACTAGGATACTAATACCTTAATTGAATAATCTGGGACTAGGGGTGAGTTCTCATAGGGTCAACTACAACTTCAATTGAGTCTTTTGGCAATTGCATGATGAGATGTTACTGCGTTCCTCTCGACCAGAGTCATCGATTTAACTATGAGCCGAACCGATTCTTACTACCTCATATGTTAGACTAATACCTTAATTGATTAATCTAGGACTAGGATACTAATACCTTGATTGAATAATCTGGGACTAGGGTAAGTTCTCATAGGGTAAACTATCGATTAATCTAGGACTAGAGGTGAGTTCTCATAGGGTCAGCCTCAACATATGGCAGGGCCTATTTGATAATTTACAACATATGGGTAATTTGTTGCGATATATGACAATCTATTTGATAATTTACAACAGATGGGTAATTTATCTCAACAAATGACTTAATCTGTTTGATAATTTACAACAGATTCTTAATCTGTTGTTACTTAACCTGATTGATAATTTACAACAGATGTGAAATCTGACGCAACATGTTAACATTTGTTTTTTACAATTTCAATCGAGTTCATATATTAGATTAATAGTACCTAAATTGATTAATCTAGGACTAGGGGTGAGTTTTCACAGGGTCAACTAGAGTACTCGGTCAACTACAACTTCAATTGTTTTTATACAATTTCAATTGAATTACCATTTTGGCAATTGCATGATGAGAGGGTTAAAAATTAGGCATATATTTTATGATTTTAAAATAATTAAGATCAATTCAGACCAAATTAACATTTTCAAAACTACTTGTCATTCTTTTCCAAAATACAAATCAACCCATACAAAATGTTTCGTCATTTCAAATCTCGAGGTATCGCTCTTTCTCTCTCATTCTCACTAAACAATACAGTACGGACAACAACTACTCAACAAATTTGCTCAACCCTCAACAACAACAGATCGCTTTTCTTCTCATTTCTTACCACATAGGTGTTATTTTTTATTTCATTCTTGCTTGTATCAGTCGTTTTTTTGTCTTCGTAGGTAACAGAGTTCGAGAAGATCTCTATATTTGTTATTTTTTTCTAAAAAATAATGGGTTTTAAGTTAATGATGAAAAATAAAACTTTTAGTTGTATTATCTTTGGGAACGGGTTTACAATTTTGAGTTTTGATGGTAAAATCATAGGAAGAACTCGAGAAATCCCTAGTTTCCATCGCAGTGTTCCGTTGACTGTCCTGGTATTATTGGATGTTTTTTGTGGTGTTGGTGGTGGTGATGGTGGTGGTGGTGGTGGTGGTGGTGTTTGTTTGTTGGCATTGGTTGGTGGTGTTTGTGGTAGTGGCTATTGGTGTGTCGGTATTCATGGTGTTTATAATGTATTTTTTAAAATCTATGCATACATAAATTGCAATGTAATTTTTGTTTTTCTTTGCCTGTAGGTAAAACATGTATCCTAAAAGAAAAGAAAGTGAAAGTGTATCAACGTTTGACAACCCAAAAAAAAGGCTACA
Source organism: Capsicum pubescens (assembly GCA_030864215.1). Classification (NCBI taxonomy): domain Eukaryota; kingdom Viridiplantae; phylum Streptophyta; class Magnoliopsida; order Solanales; family Solanaceae; genus Capsicum; species Capsicum pubescens. The sequence continues at coordinate 297,018,739 of CM061549.1, forward strand.
GTACAGAGGGATTCGGAGGAGCTCCCTGAACAATCTCAGTCAGGAAAAAGTAAAACTGAGGAGAGATGTGAAAACAACGTTGAGAGAGGTGGACAAGGGTTTGTAGATGGTGATGAAGAAAATGAAAGTGAGAAAGAGGGGGAATTAGAGAGTGAGAAAGAGAAAGAAAATGACCATCAACATGATGATAATGGATCACCGATGGGGCATGAATTAATATCTACATCCCAGCATGATCCTGTCAAAACTTTTAGTATTGACAGGTTTCAAGTTGCGATGCCGTTAAATGACCCAGAAGGAAAATAACTAACTGGTTAAATTGTACTTAAATATCAAATGGGAATTTTTTTTGAACATTTTATGAAAATTATGAAGAACGAAAACATAGGCAAACTTTTTAAGAAGATCTACTTTGGACGCTTTCTTGAGCTGCCTGAGGACTCCTATGCCCATATTCATTTCTCTATAATGATGGTATATGGTCTTCTCAAGCGAAGGATCAAGTACGCGGGGATGATAAAGATCCAAAAGAGGGGGGTAAAAAGAAGATGGATGAAATCTAGATTAACTACTGTGGCATGCCTGTTTGTTTTGGCTTGAAAGAGTTTGCCATAGTGATGGAATTGAGATGCCATCATCCAGAAGGACCACCACCCCGCAAAATATCCAAGGCAAGAAAATTCAAGGAAAAAATAGATGGGTTGTTTGACATTACTTGACGTGGCTAGAAAGCATCGGATTTGTTGACAGATCTCGAGGATAAAACCATACTAGAGCAGTACAGGGAGAAATTGTGCTTAGTTTGGTTTGCCCATTCAGTTATATTGGCAAGAGACTTCAACAAGGTCATAGAAGATGATTTGTTGGGACGTGCTGAGGATTTTGATAAATTTAACAATTATCCCTGGGGATATGACAACTTCTACTTGATTGTTCAATATTTACTGACAAAGCTATCCTCAGGGACGACCACATTATACGTCTTTCCTTGGGCTTTCGTGGTAAAATTAATTACTAATTTTACTCATCCATTAATTTATACTGAATATAGTTATTATGACTTTTTTTTGCTTGCTTTCTGTTTACATTTTTAAGGCTTGTGCATTTAAAGTCATTCCTCCCCTCCAAAAGTAGTTAATGGATTACCCGGATGAGGTTTATCATCCAAGGATGTTTAGGTGATTGGCTGCAAAGAACAACACCAATATTAAGGAGGCTGATCTCTTTAACCCTCTGGATGATGCAGTATGTATTCTTCAAGTAAAATAATTCTACTCAAAGAAAGATATTGAACAGATGTTATATCTGGTGCAACAGATGTTATATCTGATGCACCAGATGGGACATCTATTGCGACAGGGTACATATTGCATTAGATTACCCATATGTTGCATTGGTTCTCTGAACTCGACTCCTAAAAGATTAACCATCTACTATAAATTATGCAATAGATGTGTAGTATGATAACATATTATTCATCTGTTGCGACGTACAGATCATCTGTTGCATAACAGATTACTCGTCTTGTGCAACTGTTGCAACAAATGATGATATTTTGCATCAGATTATCCATGTGTTGCTCTATTTATCTGAACCAAAATCAAACGGATTTTAACCATACACTGCAAACTATGCAACAAATGGGTCTTTTTTTTTTAAATGTAGTCCAACTGTGGAAATTATTATATTCTATGATTTAAATACATCTGTCGTTTTTTTATAGGTTGTGTATCCATGGATCATGACTACTGAGGAGGAGTCGGTGATGACTTCTTATATTATTTTAGGTCATGTTGATACTATAGCAGACCCAACGGTGGAGTTAATAAAGAAGGAATTGGCTGGAGCAACAGCCATAAGAAGAGTAGTTAGGCAAGGTCATCCTAATGTTAAGGCTCTTCATGACCAACTTTTTACTAAGGCAAATCCGAGTGCTTCTTCTGGTGGAGTTGTTGGTGTTGGTGGCAGGCATGCTGATGCCGCTACCACTTGTGATAATGAGTATGTTGACGCTTAAGAAAGAATAAATATGTTTGAAAACATCCCTTTTCGCCCTTGCACAGGTCCCTCTCACCCCTCTTCACCCTCATGTTCTCATTGTGAATGTGAAGAGTGCAAGGATAGACAGGATAAACTCTTTGAAAAAGTAGAGGCTATCTCTAAATCTATCGAGGAATTCAAATCCAAGAGGCGTTTCATACCATCCAATAAGGTAAGGGATCTGCACACTCCTACAGTGTTGGTTAGGAGAAACAAAAGAGCAATTAGAGACGTACTCTCCAGTCAAAAATCAAAAGAAATTGCAATTTCTCCTTCTCCAAAAGCTATTGAAGTGTAGGGGCCAGTCAAGAAGGTGGACATATACGCGGAACTTGGTGGTGAACAGAAGAGAGATCTACGATAGGACAAGACTTCCAGTCAAGAAGCCAGGCACACAGATTACCCCAGGCCTCCCTTCTCCCCCTAAGACTTCCAGACTATGACTGAGATACATATGTCGTACGAGGACAAGGCAAGTTTACTTTTCCTAACCTATCCCTTGTAATATACCCCATTAAGAAGAAGCTACATAACAGATTTAATATCTGTTGCAACAGCTGGGTATTCTGGTGCAACTGGTAGTGGTTCTGTTGCAACTTATTATCCATCTATTGCATAAGTTACGTTGGATGGACCCTATGCAACAGATGGACCATCTGTTGCATCTTTACTATTACTAACCTATTTAAAAAATGACTTCTTATCTCAAAGCACGTTGACATAATTCTCTGCCTCATGAGAAAAATGCAATTAATGTATCGGGAAGCTTATGACGCTGCCGATAGGATAATGGACCTCGACTTCTACAAGAAGCTCAAGGATAGGTACGATTAACTCAATAGGGAGCGTTAGCCCTTGGTGTGGGACTTGATTTCCTAGTTCCTACATTGGTCTTGGATGAAGAAGAAATGATAAAATATGTTAAAGAGGACAGGCCAAATCCACACGGCAAGAGCTGAACCGAGGCAAAAAGGATTCTTGCAGTCATTAGCGTGAACGGAATGCATTATCGGGATATTGAGATACTACTCGAGGAGGGAAAGATCAATGTTTATTATTCAAACGTACCTCTCGTCGACGATTTCGATCTTTTTCTCCTCGTAGAGCCACTGAAGGTGCTGTTGCCCATCTTGTTGAGGGAGAGTAAGCTGATGAATCATTTGCCAAATGAAGTGTTGATGAATAAATCATGGGATTTTGAAGGTCGAAACAAGGGAATGATCCTTACAAAAGATGATGCAGCTAAAGCGAGTGGATCGTACGCTCACATCGAATGTTTGTTGACCGACACAGAAATGGCCGAGCCAACAGCTTTTCTGTGCGACAACACTGTGGCAAACCTGCAAGAGGTCTGGGCTTATGGGGCACTAACTGGACGCTTGAAGCCTGTGTATATAAAAGATCCTGTGAAATAGAAATTTTTAATTTCAAGTCACCTTCACTTTATTACATGTACATGTAGTGGCAATAATTTTTTTCTGATAAAAGTTGAGTTTCCTATAATGCAATAGATTGCCAATCTGTTGTAAAATATATTTAATACATTCTGAAAGATAGTTTATCTGTTACAATAGGTTGGTCATCTGTTGCATTAAGCCGATGTTATTTCTATGAATAATCTAATAATCTAAGTCTAATATGTCACAATAGTGGGAAAACCTGTTTGATAATTTCCAACAGATGACCTAAATTTTACAACATATGCCTAAATCTTTTTTATATTTTCCAATAGCTACGCTTGAATATCCATGTGCTCGACAACACCAAACTAGTAGCAACTACACACACCACCATGAAAATTTCAGCAATTAGGCTTGAATATTCATGTCCCAACTACACCAAACCAGTAGCAATAACGACAACAATGTAGTATCTTCTTGCTCAATTTTATTTCTCTTTAGAAGCCTTGACTTTGTTAAAAAAACCCTAGATTACACGATTGTCTTGTGAAGGGTGTCGTTCTTCATACCAATCAAAGTAATCGCATCCACCCAATTTCTATAAAAAAAGAGAACACAATTACAAAACAATTACAAGTCAATAATTAATCAACTAATTAAATAAGAAAATATTACCTTTGAAATCTTACATGTAAAAAACCTACGACCCGAATTTTGTTGAGTCCAAGAAGTCATTAATAGAGATTTATGACCGCCTTACAATATCAAAAATCTTTATCACAAAAAACAGTGGAAGATGCGCTCGACATTGTCAAGCTCAATTAGAAAAATGAAAGAAATAATTTGAAGAATTTGGATAGATAAAAAAAAGATGACGATGAAGAAGAAGATTTGGGAATTTAGGGTTAAATTTTAGGAGGAAGATGAATATATAAGACAACGGGGGTAAAAAATAACCGTTAGGGGCCAAGTGACGGCAAGTCAGCAAAATGTGCCAGACTGACACATTTGATGCCTATTTTATTTTACGTATTTAAAATGAACATTGTCTACTTGATGCCTTTTTTATTTTAGGTGTTTGAACTGAACACCGTCGATGGGTTTCGCCTTTTTTATTTTAACTCAATTCACTTTAACCTTTTTAAACGTAGTGGTAATTTTTTATGTCCAACGAAAGTTGAATTTTTATAATGCAACAGATTCTCCATCCGTTGTAACAGTTATTCTAACTGTTCTGACATATAGTTTATCTATTGCAATAGGTTAGTCATCTGCTGCATTATCTCGTTGTTTTAATCTAAGTACATCTGTTGCAACAGTGGGAAGACTTGTTTGATAAATTCCAACATATCACCTACCTATTGCAACATATGTCTAAATCTGTTCGATTTTTCCAATAGATGTGTCATCTGTTGCAACAGATACATTATCTGTTGCAATATTTAAACATAGTATTCCTTTTCAATTAATAAGTTCAAATCTAGGGAATAAATAAAATTCATAGAAAAAATAAAATAAATCGAAGCCTTCATAAATTAGCTAAAATAAGTCAAAGAATAAATGAAATATAAACAATTATTATGAGTACAGATCTCAATAAATACATCAACAACAATTTAAGTATACTGCCAAGGATTACTTTGACAGGCTCAAGCTATAAAGATCTACTCAGTATGGACAAGTTCTTCATCTGGTGCTATGGAATTTGGCTTTGCTCATCGTGGATCTTTATTGTCGCTTATGTATGGTTTCTGCACTTTCTGTTCTCCGTATTTCCATAAAAAGAGTAGCATATTGTCAATGTTCTTTAGCAGTAGCTTCTTCTACATCCACCTGAAAAGCTAGAATTGGTCAATGCTAATCACGGAGATACAACAAAACGGAAAAGGTTAACTTATCTTTTCTAGCAAATCAAACAGGTCTTCCTCCCATTTTAAATTGTCCAAAATAGATTATATTTCTATTGCAACAATGAATCAACTGTTCAGACAAATTTTTACATGAGGAAGACCCTGTATGATAATTTCCAATGGATGAACCATCCATTGCAACATATGAATCATCTGTTGCAGCAGATAGGTCATTTGTTGGTGAAAATAAAAGTAGTACGAAGAGCTATTTGATTTTCTAAAACAGACGAGACATATGTTGCACCAGATACTTTAACTGGTACAACAGGTTAGTCAACTGTTGCAATAGATGTATATATTTGTTTGATAATTTTCAGCAGATGTGTCATCTGTTGAAACAGATATGTGTCTGTTTTGTCAGTTGGAAGACATATAATATATTCACTTTCTTTAGCTCGTGCTGCTCTTGTTTGGACATTGTACGTTGCTCAGTGCAACACACAGATAGAGGAGTTGCAACTTCGCTCTTTTGGATGCTTGATAATGCCCTGAAAATCACTCTCTTTCTCCTCTTAGCCCTAATCTTTAATGGTGTGGATGAAAATAAAATCCTCTTTGATGGAATGAGACTCCTCTTAGATGTCAATTCCTTTGCATAAGCAGTTAATGCATTAATAGCATTAATCACTACATCATGTTTCGCCCTGCAGTCTTGACATTTGCAAGTAGAACATTCGCTGGGAGAGGCAAAATCTGTATAACCAGTATGATTATACTCATAATGGTTTGCTTTAAATACTGTAAGAGGAGCATCATTAGCACTAATAGTAGCACCACTACCACCACCAACAGGTCCATCACCACTAAGACCATCAACAACAACAAGCCCACCCTCTAAAATTATTTTTCTTGTAATAGTTGTTGCTCCAAACAATTCCATTTTTATTCTGTCGATAAACTTAGGGTCTGATAAATTTTGCACAGATTGTAAAGTAAGAAAAAATGACATCTTCAACTCTCGATTGGTCGGAATTAGCGACGGATGCACACTCTAACATAAATCATTACATATATTAGAATGATGATTAGATCATTCAAAAAAATCATTAATTAAAAAAAATTTAATTATAATTATACTTACTGCATCCTTCAGGGGGTTGAAGAGATCAAGAAATTTTATATTTTTATCAGTTTTGGACGACAACCATCTCAAGATTCTTGGACAGGAAACTCCTTCCTGGGAGTTCACTTGTTGTCTCAAATAAGGAATGACTGCAAATGCCCAAGCCTATAAAATAACACCAATAAATCAAAACCATTATTGAGTGAAAAAATGAATGATATCATAATAGAAGAAAGAAATATTTACCATGAACGCCGATGGAAAGCCATATAAGCTGACTGTCTTTGGCGCTAACGAAGTCAACAAATATTTGACAGTCATTTTGAAGCTTTCATACCTCCAAGGATAGCTGTTAAACGCCTCAAGATCCTCGGAGAGCTTTATTAAACCGAGGCTTATGTTGTTGTTAACATCTCTCGCCCGAAGAATATTATGTATAAACCAAACCAAGCACAATGACTGCTTGTGCTTCTTTGAAAGTCATTTACCTTTCAATGCTTCTATCAAATTTTTGTTTTTGAAGATTAGACCAACAATGGACACCAGGTCATCACGATCACACGACTTGCCCTTACCTTTTTTTGGGTGTGCAGGGTGCTTTTTTTGGGTTAGAATAGGTATAACTTGAGAAGGAAGATAACATGTTAGTCCAGTAACTATGGTAAACTCCTTTCAACCAAAACAAATAGGCATGCCACAGTAATTTATCCATACCTCATCCATCTTATCTTTGTTTTCATACATAAACTTACGCTTGAGAAGTTCATATACCATTTTCATTTGGAAACGAGCATTGTTGTCCTCCGACAAATCAAGATATTTCCCAAAGCAGCTGTCCCTGAAATAAACATCCAATTTTTGTTCTCGAAGTATTTTTCTGAAGGCGTTGAAAGATTTTCTCATATCTGACTTAACCACTAAATCACCCGTTAAATCTACGACACCATCACACTGCATTCTCACAGGATAACGATCAATGCTAAGGCTTTGACCAACTCTTCAGTGGAAGGGCTATTAGTATCTATATCATCTCTTTTGAAATATTTTTCCTCCCCGTGTTCATCATATTCTGCTCCCGATTGATATAACGCTTGTAAAGCAAACTCATAGAGTGGTGGAAGTAGTCTAGCTGCTTCACTTGTTCTTTTACTTGGACTTGATTCGGTTTCTGTTCTTTTGAGAACCATATTATCTAAAATTAACAAGAACATAAAATAATATATTATTGTTGAATAATGCATCGTTAAAAAAGGATAATAGTAAATCACATAAGCAAAATAGTAAAATAACAGTTTCAACAGATCATCGATCTGTTGCACCAGGTAGTAGATCTGTTGAGCATATAACCAAACTATTTCAGCGGATGAATAATTTGTTGCAACAATAAAAAATATATCACTCATCTTTTAAGATAGATGAACGGTCTATACAACAGATCACACAACTGTTGTGACATCATCTGTTGCAACATATGAGTGATCTGTTGGAACAGTTAAATAATTCGTACAACGGCTGAGTAATCTGTTGTGACAACAAAAAATATATCACTCATATGTTGAGAAAGATGAATGATTTGTGTAACAAATCACATATCTATTGCAACATATGAGTGGTCTGTCAAAGAAGTTAACTAACCTGTAGCAACAGCTGAGTAATCTATTGCGATAATACAAAACATATCACTCATCTATTGAGAAAGATGAATGGTCTGTGCAATAGGTCACACATCTGTTGCAACACATGAGTGATCTGTTGGAACAGTTATCAATGGTCAATATTGTTTAGATTTCTTCCAACATAGGGTCGTCTATCGCGGCAGATGAATGATTAGTTGGAAAAATCAAATCTTGGTCATTTCCTGTAGGAAGAGTTGATAGAATTTTATCCAATAAGAGGTTCATCTATTGCATCAGATCATTAATCTGATGGTTCTTTCATTGCACCAGATGGTTAATTAGCTGCATCAGATTTTTTATCCAATTCTTAATTTGTTGCAATATATGGTAAAGTTGTTGCATCAGATAGTTAATCTAATGCATCAGATTATTAATCTGTTGCATCAGAATTGTAATATGATGATTCCTCTGGTGTATCAGATGGTTGATCTGTTGTATCATATGATAAATTTGTTGCATCAGATGGTTAATATGTTGCACCAGATGGGTAATCTGTCGGAGGAAATAAAAAATAGTAGCACGATTTTATTCAACAAAAAAAAACAATTTCACCATTTTTACCAAGAACAAGAACAGAACAAATCAACTCAAATTGTTGTTTTATTTTTATAAACACAAACAATAAAAATCAAACTTCAAAAAAATTCAACAAACAACCAAATATCACAATTCACTTTGAAAAGAGAAGAGAAGAAATATCAGAAATTAGGATTTTATTCAGACCGCATTTCAAATTAATACAACAAATATTGAAATTGTTAACCAATACTATAAGAGATTTTGGCTCAAGTTCCTCATTTTTTTCAAAACTAAAAAGGCCATAATTTACCTGTGAAAGAAGAAAAGGAACGATGAAGAATCTAAGCTGTTGTAGCCGGAGAGCAAGGCTGTCACGTCGATTAAAGGTTGAAGTAGAAAAGGAACTCGAAGCCCAACTATTTGTAGTCGGATGTTGAAGTCGCCAAGGATTGAAACCTATCGAGAGAGGGATGAGAGACAGGTTAATTTGAATTGAAGAGGGGAACTCGAAGCCCAACTATTTTTCGCCGGAGGTAAAGCCCAACTTTGAATTGATAAAAATGAAGAAAAAGACAAATATAGTTAGCAGAACAATCAATATACAATTAATCTAAAATTGTTGCACATAACTGAATGTTGATTCCTACACCATAGCTTTTAAAATCAACACAATTTATAGTGATTGAATTGAAGATGGTCATCATTTTCACTAAAATATTATGTCTTTGTTGTCTTTAATCAGTGATTGAAATACGAAGAGTTATATAACTAAAAGGCAATACAAAGAGGTACATAACTAAAAGGCTTATGAATTACGTAATTAACATTGCTTATAAGGGCTTTTGAGTTTTTCTAAAATGAAGAAAAGAATTTAAAAAATGCCCAAAAAAAGGAGGGAAATAATAATTGTGATTCTTGGCCAATGAGGCATGAAGAATGAAAGGTTGACGTAGTAAATATTTAGGCTTCTAAAGATCGTTACAATAAAGAATAGGAATAAATGAAATAATAAATTTTAAGACATTTAAACTTTTACATTGAGGAATAGGAATAAATGAATGGGTAGTAATTGTAATATTTATTCTTGTGCAATAAGAAAATAGAAAAAAAAAATTGTTAAAAAAAAAAAATGAGTAAAAAGATAAATGCCAATGGAGGTCATAGAAAGGCGTCACATCACCTCCTCTATATTTCTCCTTTATATATATATATATATATATATATATATATATATATATATATATATATATTGATTTCTTCCTTTTTATTTTTATCTAACCCTTATTAACTTGACACAATTTTATGAAAAACTTTAATTGGGTTCATTTTATCATATTAACCTTATTAATCTATAATCTATAATCTATAATTTATATCTATAATCTATAATCTATATCTATAATCTATATTTATATCTGTAACTATAATATATTAAAAGTATGAAGACCTTAGAAAAGTGATCTGAACTTTTTGTCCTTCATTAAAAGTTTTCATTTTAGACAACATCGTCTTTGTCCTAATTTTTTTAATAGATAAAAATTAAAATTCATTGAAATTTGGTTATTAAACCTTTCCTTAATTGAATTCTATACCTTACAAATAGACTTTTAAAATTAATTAAAATTTTACCTTAATTAAATCTTTAAAACAAAATATTAATTGAAAGTTTTGGACGCTAGTACTTCTAAAGTACTACAAATATTATATGTACTTTTGAAGTAATTTTGTATAAAAATTGTTAAGTAACATGAGAAAATTAAAGGAAAGATGTCTTTTAAGTCTTGAATGAAGGATTGGTGACATTGACCAACAGATAGAGTCAAACATCATTAGGAAACTTGATTAAATTAATTGTGGACTTGATTAATATTTTCAAAACTTTCTAATCTTTTCAAAAATACAAATCAACCCAACCCACACCCCTCTTCAATCCAAATCAACCACTCTCTCCTCTCTCTCTCCAGGTTCTCTCAACTCTCTTCCAACCAACATTTTTGCAAAATTTGGTACTTCATAGATACATGTTATGTTAACTTGTATCTGGTTCAACTGTTAACAAAAGAAACATCTTTTTTAATTGATACATGTTAGGTTGACTTGTATCATTGAGTTGTTCTTAATGATTTGATAAGTATCTTTTTATGTTTAAATTTTACTGAAATTTTATTGTAAGAGATCTTACTTAAAAGGTACATGTTGTATTAACTCAAGATGCGTCTGCCAGGACTGATGAGGTTGCTGATATGGAGAAGAAACTGATTAACACCATCAAAAGATTGAGATACAATTGGATTATTGGGCATGGATATGGGGTTTTGGAATTCTTGGCTACTTGTATTTCTTGTTTTTTGCTTAAAGTTTAATTTTTTTTGGGCATGGATATGGGGGGTTTTGACATTCTTGGCTACCTGAAATTTGATATTCTGCTTAAAGTTTGCATCTTTGGACATGGATATGAAATTTGGTACTTCATAGATACATGTTATGTTAACTTGTATTTGGTTCAACTGTTAACAAAAGAAACATCTTTTTTTAATTAATACATGTTAGGTTGACTTGTATCATTGAGTTGTTCTTAATGATTTGATGGGTATCTATTTATAGTTAAATTTTACTGAAATTTTATTGTAAGAGATACAAGTTATTACTTAAAAGATACATATTGTATTAACTCAAAATGCATCTGCCAGGACTGATGAGGTTGCTGAAATGGAGAAGACACTGATTAACACCATCAAAGGATTGAGATACAATTGGATTTTTGGGTATGGATCTGGGGTTTTGGAATTCTTGGCTACTTGTATTTCTTATTTTTTGCTTAAAGTATGATTTTTTTGGGCATGGATATGGGGAGTTTTGACATTCTTGGCTACCTGAAATTTGGCATTCTGCTTAAAGTTTGGATCGCTGGGCATGGATAGAAAATTTGGTACTTGTGGAAATTATATTATAAGAGATACAAGTTATGACTTCATAGATGCATATTATGTTAACTTGTATCTTGTACAACTATTAACAAAAAATACAAGTTTTTTAATTGATACATGTTAAGTTCACTTTTATCTTTGACTAGTTCTTAATGCTTTGATAAGTATCTATTTATGTTTATTTTTTATTGAAAGTCTTATTGTACGATATACAAGTTACTACTTAATAGATACATGTTGTATTAACTTGTACTTGGTACTTATCTGGTACTTACGTAAACACACAAGTTTCTTGTCATTGAATACATATTATGTTGTCTTGTATCTATGAGTTGTTGTTAATGCCCTATTGGTGTTTAAACTTGATTGGAAATTATATTATAAGAGATACAAGTTATGGCTTCATAGATATATATTATGTTAACTTGTATTTTGTACATCTGTTAACAAGATATACAAGTTTATATGGTAACTAGAGTAACTGATTGTTTACTCCTACTTCAATTTATATGATAATATTTCTTTTTTTATCCATTCAAGATAGAATGACAATTTTATAATTTTGAAAATAACTAAATTTAAATTTCTCCTCTTCTTAATGACATGTTTTTATAGTCACACTACATATTTCAAAATGCATACAATATAACATATTTAAGATGCTCCCATTTAAAAAATAATGGCATATTACATTATATTATACAAGTGAATATTTAAACATATTTAATAGGTATGTATCTAACATATTATAGAATGTTGTCTTGTAAGTATCTATTTATAACATATGTAATAATGTCATATTTCAAAAGTAGTACAATATAACATATTTAAGAGTATATAAAAAAAACTAATGACATATTATATTACAAAAATGAATATTTAAACTTGTATCTAAAAAATTAACTGAAAAACATCTTAATTAAATGTATCTAGTTAATATTAGGTACTCATATATTATGTTTTTTTAATGATAAAATTATTTTATTTTGTTACCCATTATAATGCAATGCTAAAGCATTTCAGATAAATTTATGTATCAAAATACGTTGTTCTTGCACTTCATAACAAATAGTATTAGATACATATTTTATAATGTTTTACAATCATATGTATCTAAGGTTATGAAACATTAATAAAGTTTTGCGTTAAAATTTTTTACATACATGTTAAAGTACATTCTATAACCAATTTGAAATAAACTCAGACACAAGTTACTACTTATTCTTCAAGTTGAGATGCATAAATGGATATTAGTGGAACTAGTTTGGTTTTAAAATAACTGAAATTTATTGACAATAACACATGATACCACAAATTAATGGTACTATATCAAAAAAATAATGACATATTTTATTATAGAAGTGAGTATTCATACTTGTATCTAAAATATTTTGAATCTAGAAAATTAACTGAGAAACATCTTACGGATACATGTTGTATCAACTTGTATCTAAAAGTTATTACTTAATAGATACATGTTGTATTAAGTTGTTTCTGGTACTTATCTGGTACTTACGTAAACGTACAAGTTTCTTGTCATTAGATACATATTGTATGCTATACAAGTTAATACTTAATAAAGGCCATTAATCTACGAAGTCGTTATACAAGTTTGTTTGCTTGTTGGATATTACAAAAACAAGGAAGTTGATAGAAACTTTAATGATTTTTTGCTGAGGTTGGTAATCTTAGGTACTCATACATTATGTTTTTTTAATGATAAAATTATTTTATTTTGTTACCCATTATAATGCAATGTCAAATCATTTCAGATATATTTATGTATCGAAATACGTTCTCCTTGCACTTTATAACGACATCATATTAGATAGTACAATCATATGAATCTAATATAATAAAACATAAATTAGAATTTAATGGTATTAACCTTCACAATATTACATTATTTAGAATCTCCAACATTGTTTTCTACAAACTAATACCTGTTGTCTGTAAAAAAAAAACACATTATAGTACAAATTAATGATACTATATCAAAAAACTAATGACATATTATATTATAGAAGTGAATATTTAAACTTGTATCTAAAAAATTTGTATCTAAAAAATAAACTGAAAAACATCTTACGAAGTTAAATGTATCTAGTCAATAAAATACATATTTTACATGATACAATTATATTTTACCATTATTATAAATTTTGCAAAATCACTAACAAACCCCACTGTAGGTTGAAGTTGCGTAAAAATGCGGTCTTTCAACGGGCATGTGTGAACATCTTCGAATAATCTTATTTTAAATAGTTCTATTCCCCAACGACATGAATCTTGAAAGATCCAAATACAATCCTCCGTACAGCTTTGTAGGACATAGCTGAATCAATGAAAACAAAAGTTCAAATAATTTATCTTAATAAATATGGAAAACAATGATTTTTACATTCATTAACAACAGTAAATAATTGTATAACATGTATTTATAAATGTAACAACATGTATGTAAGATGTTTATATGTATCAGGGACATTTTTTATTTATATGCAAAATAAAACACAACAAGAAACAAATTTAACATAACTTCCTAAACTGATATATGACATGAGCACAATGTATCATTTTCAGAAGAAAATGAATCTATGCATGTAACTTGTTCAACATGTATCTAGTAAATTAACAACATGTATCTACATCATTTATATGTTTCTAGGATATTTCTGATATATATGTGAAACTAACACACAACAATAAACATAATTAACCAAAACTTCATAAATTGAGATACAAGATTAGCAAAATGTATCGTTTTCAGAAGAAAATGTATCTCTGCGATAATAACATAAAAACACAAACAAAATCTGTAAATTATTCATCACCCAAACATTGAATACAAATTTCAATTTACATACAAAAAATTAACAACACCTGCAAAAAAAAAAACATACCTTTTCTGGTTAGATCTTTTAACATATTTCACAATCATTTGGTTCCTAATGAACAACGGACAAGCATTACCTTCAACAATGTAACGAGCTTCTATTATTTTTATTGGTTTGTCGATTTCAAGTTCTACCATAATTGTAGAAATTATTTTTTTCGTAAGTAACATGTTCACTGACCACAACTCCATCACTCTTATAACCAACATACTCGATTTCGTTAATCTAAATGCCGGAATGACATAAAAGCACAGAAATATTCATGTCAAACAAACGAAATTAACACATAAAAAAATGGTATGCTTTGTATGAACAAGAAGAATTAACATTTGTCAATTTCTAAAAGATTTTAAAAGAGACTTTATGTTTTTAAAAAATGGAGTAATAAACGGATTCCCACTAATCATGGGATTTGATTTTTCTTTTCCCCTTAATTAGTTAGCTTTAATGCTGATTTTATGGAAAGTTGTCTGCTACAGTAAACTAGATACATGTATCAGCAATATATATCTAATGTTGTTAACTTGTATCACTAGAGGTAAAATATTGGGATTTTAGGAGATTTTGAAAAATGTGGTAATTTTTAGTAATTAAGGGTAAACTAGTAGGGATTTACGTAAGTTTCCCATTAAAAATAGCCGACTGGCTACAGTTGTCCACCTTTTCAAATTGTGACCATTTTCTTTTTAAAAATGGCCAGCCCATGTCCTTTCCCCTAGATAATATGTATTAGAAATTCTAATCCATTAATTTGAATATATCACTAAAAACAAAATTTAAACTATCTAAATTTAAGGATATATAATTTCTAATATTTTGAAATTATTTTTAAAAATAATCAAAATTCAAATAAATAACAATATAATGTTCTAAGAAGCCAAGTCTTCAAGAAGAACGGATGGGAATGAAGAAGACTTGCTACATTTCATAATATTTTTTCATATAACTAAAATAACATTTATAATTGGCTACATAACAAAAAAATTTACTTTATTTATTTCAATTTGTTTTTTTTTTGGTGGGGTTTAACTAAGTTTTGTTGTATTCCTTCCTCATACATTTGATTTTTATGTTTGTTTTTTGTTGAATGCATGTCTTAGATAAAATATTTTTCTTTTTAAGCTTTGATGCCGTAACAATTTTATTCCTTGAATATCAACTAAAGATGCAAGAAAAAATATATGACCGCATGAAGCGCGAATTAATTCATTAGTATAATTAAAAAATTATAAAACCTTATGCATGTCTATAAAGTAATTAATGGTATTGAATGAGTAAAAAAGATCAACCAAAACTTTCAAAGTTTATGTAAGTTTTATAGAAAACAAGCTATTGGAATGTCTGAACTTCATACACAATGAGAACTTCAATTCTGTCGATTGTGTCTGATGTTAAATTTTTGTAGTTAATATTAGGTACTCATACATTATGTTTTTTTAATGATAAAATTATTTTATTTTGTTACCGATTATAATGCAATGTTAAAGCGTTTCAGATAAATTTATGTATCAAAATACGTTGTTCTTGCACTTCAAAACGACATAGTATTAGATACATATTTTATAATGTTTTACAATCATATGTATCTAAGATTATGGAACATTAATAAAGTTTACGTTAAAATTTTTTTACATACATGTTAAAGTACATTCTATAACCAATTTGAAATAAACTCAAGACACAAGTTACTACTTATTCTTCAAGTTGAGATGCATAAATGGATATTATTGGAACTAGTTTGGTTTTAAAATAACTGGAATTTATTGACAATAACACATGATACCACAAATTAATGGTACTATATCAAAAAAATAATGACATATTTTATTATAGAAGTGAGTATTCATACTTGTATCTAAAATATTTTGAATCTAGAAAATTAACCGAGAAACATCTTACAGATACATGTTGTATTAACTTGTATCTAAAAGTTATTACTTAATAGATACATGCTGTATTAAGTTGTTTCTGGTACTTATCTGGTACTTACGTAAACGTACAGGTTTCTTGTCATTAGATACATATTGTATGCTATACAAGTTAATACTTAATAGAGGTCATTAATCTACGAAGTCGTTATACAAGTTTGTTTGCTTGTTGGATATTACAAAAACTAGGAAGTTGATAGAAACTTTAATGATTTTTTGCTGAGGTTGGTAATCTTAGATACTCATACATTATGTTTTTTTAATTATAAAATTGTTTTATTTTGTTACCCATTATAATGCAATGCCAAATCATTTCAGATATATTTATGTATCGAAATACGTTCTCCTTGCACTTTATAACGACATCGTATTAGATACATATTTTATACTAAATTACAATCATATGAATCTAATATAATGAAACATAAATTAGAATTTAATGGTATTAACCTTCACAATATTACATTATTTAGAATCTCCGACATTATTTTCTACAAAATAATACCTGTTGTCTGTAAAAAAAATAACACATTATAGCACAAACTAATGATACTATATCAAAAAACTAATGACATATTATATTATAGAAGTGAATATTTAAACTTGTATCTAAAAAAATTTGTATCTAAAAAATTAACTGAAAAACATCTTACAAAGTTAAATGTATCTAGTTAATAAAATACATATTTTACATGATACAATTATATTTTACCATTATTATAAATTTTGCAAAATCACTAACAAACCCCACTGTAGGTTGAAGTTGCGTAAAAATGCGGTCTTTCAACGGGCATGTGTGAACATCTTCGAATAATCTTATTTTAAATAGTTCTATTCCCCAACGACATGAATCTTGAAAGATCCAAATACAATCCTCCGTACAGCTTTGTAGGACATAGCTGAATCAATGAAAACAAAAGTTCAAATAATTTATCTTAATAAATATGGAAAGCAATGATTTCTACATTCATTAACAACAGTATATAATTGTATAACATGTATTTATAAATGTAACAACATGTATGTAAGATGTTTATATGTATCAGGGACATTTTTTATTTATATGCAAAAATAAAACACAACAAGAAACAAAATTTAACATAACTTCCTAAACTGATATATGACATGAGCACAATGTATCATTTTCAGAAGAAAATGAATCTATGCATGTAACTTGTTCAACATGTATCTAGTAAATTAACAACATGTACCTACATCATTTATATGTTTCTAGGATATTTTTGATATATATATGAAACTAACACACAACAACAAACATAATTAACCAAAACTTCATAAATTGAGATACAAGATTAGCAAAATGTATCGTTTCCAGAAGAAAATGTATCTCTGCGATAATAACATAAAAACACAAACAAAATCTGTAAATTATTCATCACCCAAACATTGAATACAAATTTCAATTTACATACAAAAAATTAACAACACCTGCAAAAAAAAAACGTACCTTTTCTTGTCAGATCTTTTAACATACTTCACAATCATTTGGTTCCTAATGAACAACGGACAAGCATTACCTTCAACAATGTAACGAGCTTCTATTATTTTTATTGGTTCGTCAATTTCAAGTTCTACCGTAATTGTAGAAATCATTTTTTTCGTAAGTAACATGTTCACTGACCACAACTCCATCACTCTTATAACCAACATACTCGATTTCGTTAATCTAAACACCAGAATGACATAAAAGCACAGTAATATTCATGTCAAAAAAATGAAATTAACACATAAAAAAATGGTATGCTTTGTATGAACAAGAAGAATTAACATTTGCCAATTTCTAAAAGATTTTAAAAGAGACTTTATGTTTTTAAAAAATGGAGTAATAAACGAATTCCCACTAATCATGGGATTTGATTTTTCTTTTCCCCTTAATTAGTTAGCTTTAATGCTGATTTTATGGAAAGTTGTCTGCTATAGTAAACTAGATACATGTATCAACAATATATATCTAATGTTGTTAACTTGTATCACTAGAGGTAAAGTATTGGGATTTTAGGAGATTTTGAAAAATGTGGTAATTTTTAGTAATTAAGGGTAAACTAGTAGGGATTTACGTAAGTTTCCCATTAAAAATAGCCGACTGGCTACAGTTGTCCACCTTTTCAAATTGTGACCATTTTCTTTTTTAAAAATGACCAGTCCATGTCCTTTCCCCTAGATAATATGTATTAGAAATTCTAATCCATTAATTTGAATATATCACTAAAAACAAAATTTGAACTATCTAAATTTAAGGATATATAATTTCTAATATTTTGAAATTATTTTTAAAAATAATCAAAATTCAAATAAATAACAATATAATGTTCTAAGAAGCCAAGTCTTCAATAAGAACGGATGGGAATGAAGAAGACTTGCTACATTTCATAATATTTTTTCATATAACTAAAATAACATTTATAATTGGCTACATAACAAAAAAAATTACTTTATTTATTTCAATTTGTTTTTTTTTTGGTGGGGTTTAACTAAGTTTTGTTGTATTCCTTCCTCATACATTTGATTTTTATGTTTGTTTTTTGTTGAATGCATGTCTTAGATAAAATATTTTTCTTTTTAAACTTTGCTGCCGTAACAATTTTATTCCTTGAATATCAACTAAAGATGCAAGAAAAAATATATGAGCGCATGAAGCGCGGATTAATTAATTAGTATAATTAAAAAATTATAAAACCTTATGCATGTCTATAAAGTAATTAATGAGTCGGATTAATTAATTAGTATAATTAAAAAATTATAAAACCTTATGCATGTCTATAAAGTAATTAATGAGTAAAAAAGATCAACCAAAACATTTCAAAGTTTATGTAAGTTTTATAGAAAACAAGCTATTGGAATGTCTGAACTTCATACACAATGAGAACTTCAATTCTGTCGATTGTGTCTGATGTTAAATTTTTGTAGTTGCGAACTGCAGTCAATCGTGTTTGATGCTAGCCTCCTAGCAATAGCCCCCTATAGCAATCACGAGCTTCAATCGATCGTCTATGAGGTTTGAATTTTAGTCAATTGTGTCAGATGTAAGCTCCGTCATGGTTGTAAACTTCAATCAATCGAGACTGATGTTAGCCCCCTCGTGATTGCAAATTTCAGTCGATCATGTCCGATAATTAGCCCGTTGTAGGGTAAACTTTAGACAGTTGCGTCTGAAGTTTGCATGACACTGATCCATATAGCTGCTTCTAAAATATCTATTAGTTATACGCACCTTAATATTAAAAAAAATTGTACAACTAATCAACAGTGGCAGAGCTAGCATATAATGAGGAGGCTTTCGATATTATATTATTTATACATGATTTTTTTTATTTTTTTTTAATGTATATATTAAAAGATATAGAGTAGAAGATGGGAAAATATTGTATATTATTAATTGAATGAACGCTATTTAATGGACTTATTACAACAAGAATTCTACAACAACTAGGTGTCTAGTAATTATCCGTTATTACGCCCCTGCAAGTTGGTTGTGTCAACTACACCCAACTTGGAAAAATGCTTGACAAAAGAGACTCGTGGAAGTGGTTTGGTCAGTATATCTGTCACTTGATCAGCCGAGTGAAGGTGTTGAACTGCGATATCCTTATTTTGAACTTGTTCACAAACAAAATGAAAATCAATAGTAATATGCTTCATCCGACTATGGAATACCGGGTTGGCACAAATGTAGGTGGTGCTATTATTGATATAAAGTTGATAATAGTAATATTGATATTGATATCCTTGCAGGAAGGCATTATTGATATAAAGTTGACAAATGGGCCAACTTTGTTGTGTTGCAATTGCAAGAACTATTCAAACAATTGTTGGCTTTACCACAGGGCTGAAAGTGCATTGAAAGTCAAGGCCAGATCGTTGTGTGAATCCTTTGGCAACCAAGCGAGCTTTGAACCTGTCAGCAGAGCCATCAGGATGATATTTAACCCGAAAAATCCACTTATAATCCACCACATTTTTTGAAGGATCACATGGTACCAACTCCCATGTCCGGTTCCGAACTAAGGCATCAAATTCATTTTTCATAGCTTCACGCCAATGTGGGACTTGTTGAGCTTGCTTAAAGGTTCTAGGTAGGGAGGAAGTGGTTTGAACAACTGTGTGGAATTACTTAGGCATAAGGCTATTGATCTTAGATAGAGTAATCATGTTATGCGTGGGTGTTGATGTAGAGATAGGGGAAACAAGAGAAGATTGTGGGGCCACGGGATATGGGACAAGTGATGAGGAAGAGGGTTGTACCACAGGGTTCTGGGTCAAATGACCAGTACACTTATTTCAATACTAGTAAGTGATTATTATGGATTGCGGCTGCGTATTTAAATAGGAATTCAAAGAAAATCATTGCGTTATCTGTAGTATATCTTCTTGGAATGAACACACTTTGAGCCTCAGAGATTGCTGATTCATACATTGTTTCATTCCATTCGCCAGTACTTTGCTAGTGATTCTATCAACAACATTACAAAGAGAGATAGGCTGCAAATCTGACACAAATTCAGGTTGTTTCTTTTTTGGGATCAACACAATATTGGTATTGTTACTTCCTGATGCCGCTGAATTATTATTCAAGCATTCCATGATGGCCGTTGAAACATCGCCTGTGACAACCCAGACTTTTAATAAGGGATAAATGAGTAATTTAGCCTATATTATTAATATCAATTAATTTTATTAATTATTAATTAATATAAATAAAACGAGCAATCCAAAAGTCAAACCCTCTCTCCTATTTAGTTTTTTTTCTTCTCGTTTTGGTTCAAAGGATGAGAATATTAGGGTTTCCTTTTGTTTTTGGTTTTATTATTTATGGAAGAGAGAAACAAGTCTATTGACAAAATTTGACCAGTTCATAGGACGACATATTGATTTTCGGTGACCGACTTCTAGGTAAGGGTGTCAAACGGGCTGGGTCGACCTGACCCGATTAGCTAACCCGGCCCGGTAAGCCCTAGGGCTTTAGGGTTCCGGGTCTCGGGCCGGTTTTTTGGTAAAATGGGCCCGGTTAACCCGGCCCGGACCAAGCCCGATCTAGGCCCGCCGGTTAACCGGCCCGTCCCGGCCCGGAAAATTAAAAAAAAAATAATTCGTTTTTGGGCCAAACTAGCCGTTGGCCCAACGGCTATATAGCCGTTTTTGGGTCCAAACTAGCCGTTGGCCCAACGGCTATATAGCCGTTTTTGGGTCCAAACGGCTAGTTTGGGCCCATTTAATAATAAAAAAAAAAACTTTAAAAAATATTTTTTAATCCCCCAAAAAAATCTATAAATACCCTACAACTTCAAATCATTTTTCACACAATTTTTCACTCTCTCAAATCTCATTCTCTCTCAAATCTCAATTCTCAATTCTCAAATATTCAATATATTTAATTTCTTAAAGTGTTCACTTTAATTTTTTAATTTTTCGTTTACAAAGTACGAGCGGAAGTTTCTAAAGTCGCAATCTTCGGATACTTCCAAAATTTGGTATTGTCGTTCCATCTCTTACGTTTAATTTTTATTTATTGTATTAATTGTTTAATATTTAATTTTATTATATTTGTGTATTTTGAATATTTTTAGTTTAATTTAATTTATATTATGGATAAATTAAAAAACCTCGCTGCTAAAGGTGTTAAAATTTTTTGTCCCGGAAGCGATAGTGGTAGTAAAAAGCGAATTACTAGCGGTAGAGGTAGTTCAAGTAATAGATATACCCGTGTGCCTTCGCCTCCGGTACCGCTTGGTACACCTTTTGAGGAAGAAATAGATGTAGGTGCTCACGATATGGATTATGTAGAAGCTCAGGAAAATTACGGTATAGAAGAAGAAAATGAAGTAGATGCAGTTAATTTAGACGAAGATGATGAAAATATTGCTGAAACACCCGCAGTAGGAGATGCTAACGTTAGATCTGAATCAGTTAATCTCCCTTCCCGTCCTCCCAGTGCCCCAAAACCTCGTAAAAGAACTAGTATTGCATGACAATTTTTTGAACGTATATCAGATATTGAGGTGCAGTGCAATATTTGTCAACAAATATATAAGCATAGAAGTGGAGGCAAGCAAGGGGGTACGGGTACGTTAATGAGACATATAACTGAAGATCACAAAAGAGAGTTAAATATTGCAAAAGGTGGTGGGGATGTTGGTGGGTCAACGCAAACTAGAATGGACCCAACAACCGGTCAAGTAGCGAAAAAGTATAATAAATTGAGGGACAGGGAAGAAATAGCTAAAATGGTAGCTGTGGATTGTTTGCCTTTTAGTTTTCCTTCTTCTGATGCTTTTATTTTTTATATACAAGCAATTTATAATCCTATGTTTAATGGTATTCCTAGAACTACTTGTCGGTCTGATATTTTTAGACTCCATTCACAATATTGTTTTTATTTATCAACATTGTTAAAAAATATTCAATGTAGATTGTCCCTAACTTCTGATCTTGGTCGTGCTGTAAATAAAAATGATTATTTAACCGTTACTTGTCATTGGATGGATAGTAATTTCGTGATGTAAAAATGTATTCTTGCTTTTTTATATGATGAAGATCGTAAACATACTGGACAATTTATTACTGATTCTATTGTTAAAATTGCCGGATATTATGGTATAGAAAATAAAATTTTATGTATTGCTTTTGATAATGCTTCTAACAACAAGACTGCTATAACAAAAATAAAATCTACGCTATCTCCGCCCTTGCCTGAAATTTTTCATATTAAGTGTGCATGTCATATATATAATTTAATTGTAAAAGATGGTCTTGAGTTTTTTGAGCTTTATATTGAAAAAATTCATCTTGCCGTTGGTTTTATTCAAGGAAATAATCGTAGAGCGAGAATTAGAGAATTTAAAGTTAAATGTCAAGAAAATGGACTTACACCGATTTTGATGCCTGAGGAAATTGATACTAGATGGAATTCTACGTATGAATTTTTAAAAACTTGTTATAAATATAGAATTCCTATTACACTAGCTTTTAACCAACAT
Source organism: Capsicum pubescens (assembly GCA_030864215.1). NCBI lineage: Eukaryota > Viridiplantae > Streptophyta > Magnoliopsida > Solanales > Solanaceae > Capsicum > Capsicum pubescens. Next base: position 297,042,094 of record CM061549.1, read on the forward strand.
TGCGGTTCATTTGCTGATTCTGCTGATTGCATGCTACATAATTCTGATTGGGTTGTAATTAATGATCTTGTTAAGTTTTTAGAAAAATTTTATGTAGCTACGGTTGAATTTTTCGGTGCTTACTATCCTACTGTTTGTAATATTTTGGCATATATAGCCGATATTTCTGGTTTGCTCCAACAATATAAAAATAAAGAAGGTTATAAAGAAGCTGTTGGCGCCATGTTTACGAAATTTAAAAAATATTTTTTCCCGATTCCCCCTATTTACTTGGTTGGTGCTATGCTAAATCCGTGCATGAAATATAATCATATGTGTCACTTTAGTACTCTTATTTATACTAACTTAGAAATAAATACTAACCATGATTCTGAACAAGTACAGCCTGATTTGTGGACGACTACGGCTGATGCAAATGATTATATAGAAAAATTATATAATCACTATGCTGATTTATTTGATTCAGCCGTACCTACAAATATCACTCCAACTGTCGCTCCTCATCCTCCCGAGGAGCCATCATCTTCTAAAAGGCCGGCACATAGTGGTTTTTCTGATTCGTTTTATGATTTAAATTGTTGGAACAGTGTTGATGAGAGAGCTTACACATCAACTTATCGGGAAGAGCTGAAATATTATCTTCGAATGGCACCAGAGGATCGCAGACGACGGATCAACACGCTGGATTGGTGGAGGAATAATGAATCACAATATCCTGTGCTTTCATGATTAGCTAGAGATATCTTGAATGTTCCAATGTCAACCGTTGCATTAGAGAGCGCCTTCAGTCAGGGACGACAACAATTTGGAGACAACCGACACTCATTGGGAAGCAATGCAATGAATGTTCTAGTTTGCCTCAGAGATTGGATTAGAGCGGAAAGAAGAAACCAAGGAATGGAACCGGAGCCGAGCGACGAGCTGAAACTTGAAGAAATTATGACTTCACGGGAGAACTCAGCAGAATCAAGTCCAATGCATGGTTTTGCCCCCGTTGACTTCGACTATCCTATGCAAGTTCCCATTAATATTAACATGAATGAGTTGGAAAAAATGATGCATAATTTATAGATTTTTCATTCATGTAAATTATAAATTTTGGATCATTTTGAAATCAATAAAATTCCCCAAATTCATTCACTCCTTAGTCGTTGTTTTTTATTTTTTTTTATTTAACGATTTAAAATTTTAAATTGAATTTCTAGTTTTCTACTTTAAATTAAAAACTTACTTCTAATATATTATTAATTTACTACCAAATATTATTAATTTATTATATTAAGTAGCATATGTTTTGTATATTTGTGCATATATCTTCTATAGAAGTGTATATTTAACGTATACATGTGTATATATTTTATAAATTAGTATATAAGTATATCTATACATATTGTAATGTATATATAATGTAGTATATTTTATAAGTAGTAGTATATATACATTGAATGGTGCGTATACACGTGTATATATCTTCTATAGAAGTGTATATTTAATGTATACATGTGTATATGTTTTATAAATTAGTATATAACTATACAAATATATATTGTAATGTATATACATTATAGTATATTTCATTTAAAGTATTACATATACATAGAATGGAGTGTATATATGTGAATGGATCTTCTATAGACGTGTATGTTTAACGTATACATGTGTATATATTTTATAAATTAGTATATAACTATACAAATATATATTGTAATGTATATACATTATAGTATATTTCATTTAAAGTATTACATATACATAGAATAGAGTGTATATATGTGAATGGATCTTCTATAGACGTGTATATTTAACATATACATGTGTATATATTTTATAAATTAGTATATAACTATACAAATATGTATTGTAATGTATATATATTGTAGTATATCTCATTTAAAGTATTACATATACATAGAATAGAGTGTATATATGTGAATAGATCTTCTATAGACGTGTATATTTAACGTATACATTACTTTATGTTTTATAAATTAGTATATATATTGTAGTATATACTTTTTTTTAAAGTAGTACATATATATTGAATGGGGTGTATATATGTGTACATATCTTCTATAGACGTATATCTTTAAAGTATACAAGTGTATATGTTTTATAAATTAGTATGTAACTATATATATATACATATTGTTGTATATATATATATATATATATATATATATATATATATATATATATATATATATATATATATATATATATATATATATATGTATGTATGTATATTGTAGTATATATTTTATTTAAAGTAGTACATATATATTGAATGGTGCATATATATGTGTATATATCTTCTAAAGTAGTATATATTTAACGTATACATGTGTATATGTTTTATAAATTAGTATATATATATATATATTGTAGTGTATATATATATATATATTATACTATTATAACATATGTTTTATTTAAAGTAGTACGTATAGTCATATATAATTATATATTGAATGGTACGTATATATGTGTAATTGTTTATACTTTATATATTTTTTTAAAAATATATATTGTATATTGGAGTGTATATAGTGTATATTGGATTTTTTATTTATTTTTTAAACGGGTTTGACCGGTTTTTAACCGCGTTTGACCGGGTTTTGGTGGGTTTGACCGGATTGGGTTAAGTGGGCCGGTTTCGGGTGGGTTTTATTTTTTTTACTGTTCGGCCCGGCCCGGCCCGGCCCGGTTAACGCCAAACCCGGCCCGTAACCGGCCCGGAACCCGGGTAAAATGGGAGGGCCGGTTCCGGGTTGGCCCGGCCCGGCCCGTTAGACACCCTTGCTTCTAGGTAATTAACGTGAAAGTTTGTTCAAAGTAGTATACATAAGTAGTTCCTGGGATTTGCTGAATATATTAATAAATAACTTTCTCTCTACCTTATAATGCTTAGGTTTTGATTTGATACTTAGTAATTATTCATGGAAAAAGACTCAAATATGCCATTGAACTATTAGAAATTACTCATTTATGTCATTCGTTAAAAAATTGACTCGTTTATGTCATCGTCGTTACAAAATAGGTTCATCCATGCCATTACTTGTTAACAATGATTTTTCAAAAACAGCTTTGCTATGTGTCGTCTTACTAGAGGTCCACATCATTAATTAATTATGAAAAAAGGCCCAAATATGCCATCGGACTATCAGAAATGACTCATTTATGTCATCCGTTAAAATTTTAATATTTTTTCCTTAATTGAAAGGGAATAAGAGATGGAAATTTTGTAGTATTTTCATCGGATTTCACATTTTCTAAATGAAACTTTTAATTTTTATTGGACTTGAATGTTATTTTAATGAAAACAACCTTTAATGAATTATTTTTTATTTGTTAAAGAAAAATCTAAAAAGTAAATGTATTTGTGATGGTGGTATATTAAGTTTTTTTTTAACATCTAAAGTCTACGTGTATCTTTTTAATTAGGTGGCAGTATTTGGTTGGAGTACTTGTCCACGTAGAAGCGATTTTCACGCATATGTGTTGTAAGATTGAAGTATTTTTTTGTTCAGCTTTTGTATAGTTCAAGGGCCTACTTGTACACTGGCAAAGTTAATATCTAAAATCTACATGTATCTTTTTAATTAGGTGGCAACATTTGGTTGGAGTACTAGTCCACGTAGGAGCGATTGAGTTTCACGCAGATGTGTTGCAAGATTGAAGAGCTTTTGTATAGTTAAAGGGTTTACTTGTACACTGACAAAGTTAAAAGTCATAGTTATAATTTAATGTCAAATTAAAGGTCCTGTTTATGTATGATGTCTTTTAAAAAACCGCCTTAACAAATACTGGACTTGTTTTGCTACGACAATGGCATAAATGAACCAAACTTTTAATGGATGACATCAATGAGCCATTTCTGATACTTCGATGGCATATAAGATGTGGACCTCTAGGAAGACGACACATGACTAAGCTGTTTCTGAAAAACCACCGTTAACAAGTATTGACATGGATGGACCTGTTTTGTAACGACAATGGCATAAACGAGCCAAACTTTTAACGGATGACATAAATAAACCATTTCTGATAGTTCGATGACATATTTGAGCCTTTTTTCATTATTCATTGATTATGTTAGGATTTTTGCTCCGATTTTCTTACCAAATTTTAAGTTTTACTTTTTCTTGTAAGGAAATAAAAGTAATCATAAATACTTTTACATATAAAACTTTTTCATATTTGGCTAACCTCTTTCTTGGAGGAAAGATTTTAGACATCTATAAATAGAAGACCCTCTTCTTATACCATAACATAGTAGCATCCACAATGTAGTCGTTTAAAGAGTCTCGTTTAGGGAGAGATTTCTCCCAATAGATTTAATGTTTTTGATATTAGGTCTTATAATGTGTAGGTCGATTGGCCAAAATATATAATAATTTAATGCTTTTAGTATTATTTTATTTGTCGTCTGAATTATCACCACGATAGTTTGAAACTAATAGATTCCGCATGACGCCCTCTCGATTTCGAACCCAACAGATTAGTGGATGGTATTGTACGTAAATCAAAGGCGGCTTTGGTATATGAAAAGAAACTATTGCGGCTGGCTGCAATTTCCTATCACTAAAAATTTAGATTACTTGATAATTACAAACTAATTCAGATAACAATGGGTGAACTATATGACATGATAGTTATAATTGAGTGTAGTAAGTAATATAAGAATGGTTTCATTAGGCAGTGATGATTATGAAGGAACATCTTAGTGAATGTAAGGCTTTTAGCCACTGTTGATATCCTGTTATAGAAATATGTTCGCATGGTATTTTCGGTCAACTCCTTTGATTTAACCTTATTAATCTTTAGATTTAAGCTTGATAATAGGGGTATTGAGACTTGGTTTCGACTAGCATAATTGATATCGTTGATTAATATTTTTGTATAGATTGAGGCTATTGGAGGTTGTCTGGTTTGTGATCTACGCATTGCAAGGTTGTGGAAAACTTGTTACCGAGGTAAGTGAGACTTTAAGATTTGGGTGCTTTCTTTTCAAAGTTGTTTTTAAGATATATTTAGATCTTTCCGGTCCATGTGTTGGGAAGAGCGTGTGCTTGGCAGAATCGACGGTCTTCAAGTCCAGCCACATATACTTTATGTTTAAGAATACTAATACTATCGTTATAAATTATTTCGTGATGTGATATGATTGTGTACTGCGAGATTGAGGCATTGTGTATACTTATTAATTCCATTGGGGCATTGTATATGCTTCTTAATTTCATTGGTACATTGTGTATGCTTCTTAATTTCATTGGGACATTGTGTATAATTTCATTGGGGCATTGTGTATGCTTCCCTTTGAGCATTGTGTATGCTTCTTGATTTGATATGGAGAATTGTGTATGCTTCCTTTGAGTATTGTGTATATTTCCTGATTGATATGAGACATTGTGTATGCTTTCCTAAGTGTTGTGTATAATTCTGATAAATTTGGCGCATTGTGTATGTTGTCCGAAACTCCTGGCATTGTCTAATTACTTTAATTATAAATTATGATAAGTGCTCTGTATGAATTGTATTGAGGTATATGGTTCTTGATGAAGTATTGTTGGGCCTCATTGGTCATGCTATTATAATATAATTCCTGTGTATTAATAATACGTTCTTGGTGTTGTTATATTTTCTAATACTTATCCCAGGAGTATTTAAAGTAACGAGTCGGGGGTCTTACTGAGTTATATTTATATATAGCTCACTCCTTACATTTCTGCAGATACTACCACACAAAGTGAAACTAGTGGGTGACAGTTGTAGACACGTGATTTTTGATCTTCCCTAAATTTTAACTTGTCTAGCAATATTAAATATTTATATTTATATTTAATCATATATTATTTTTATTTTTATTCTAGTTTTAAAAAATAATATGAAAATTAAAAAATATATGTTTTTCTTTTATAAATTTTGATAAATAAATTGATAGTTTTAATATTATTTTATTATATTTGTTTTTGTCTATTTATAAATTGTTATTGTGTTTTGTTAAATATAAAATTAATTATTATTTTATTTATATTTATTATTTTTATTATATTATTTATTGATTTATTATTAGTATTATTTTTTATTAAAATAAAAAAAAATAATTTTTTTTTTTTAAAAAACTGTTCCCCCAAAAGTCCATCTTTTTAAGGACTTTCCCTCTCAGAAACTACGTAGATGATCACTAGACACTGTAGCAGACAAAGATATCAAAAACCAGTCAGAGATAAGAAAAAAAAAATCAGACAAAAAAGAAAAAACAATTGAAGTTTAAATTCTGTCTGAAGTTTCGAGTGACAACTTTGCTGCTTCATTACTCATTTTAATCACAGATTTTTTTTATTCAATTCTGTATCATTTATATTATAAAATTTATTTTAGAATGTATGAGTGCAAATATTTAAGATGTGTTCTGTGTGTGAAATATATGTGATAATGTAGTTTTATGTATGACTTGTCATCAGAGAATTATTAAGTAACTTTTATTTTTTTTTAAGTTTAAAAGCAATAGATGAAAATATGTACACACTAATATATACACAATATTCACTTAGTAATTTCTTTTTTTCAAAATATGATTACTCACTCCAACACTATTCACATAATACAGACTCAATTAAGAGAAGAAATATATATCGTAAAACACACTTTACTCATGCACAGATAATACATCATACTTCGTGTTTTTTTTTTTTAATCACTTACAAATCCACTAATTAATATTTTTCTCCACTCCAATCATACAACAATAGACAACATAGTGAACACATACACATACACAGAGACCGAAAAAAAAAGTGAAAAAATAAAAAGAAGAAGATGTGAAATCGATAAAAAATAAGTTAAAAAACAAAGGTTATTATTTTGATTTTCCGGCGAAATTTCGCCGGAAAAATAACATAACTACTGCTGCTGCCATTAATGGCAAAACCGCCGCCGGAACCAACACGGCCAGATCTGGCCGGATTTTCTTCAATCTCCGACGAAAAACTGATGGACAACCATGTGCCGCTCCCTTTTTCTCTCCGTTTTCTGTTACCAAAAACGCTGCGCCTTGCCGAATTTAATCATCGGCAGGCGCACTTCTACCAGTCCCCGTCACGCGCCATATCCTATCCCCGAAATCCGGCGAAAATCACTTTACTGCTTGTAGTTTTGTTGCTTTCTTTTTAATACACATCTCTCTGTACATACAAATATATAATAGTAATTCATGTAATTGCTTTAATATGTTATTTTGTTTTATAATCCTTATTTAATTATTTTGTTTGTTTTCTGTTACGTATATATATATATATATATATATATATATATACTTTAAATAATATATATATATATATATATATACATACTTTAAATAATTACTTTGTTTATTATGAAAGTAGTAATAATTTAATCGAATATGGTTTAATCGGTTAGAATAAAATAAATAATATTAAAATTATTACTAGTTTGCAAGCGGCGAATCAATGTTTTTTACGGTAAATAAGTTTTAGACGCATTTTAAAATATTCGTCTCAATTAAGAATGAGACATACGCATCTTTCCGAGACATTTTAAAATTCAAAGATGCTATAATGTACCTTGGCAAATATTTTTCTAAAATTAATTTTCACACGATTTATTTAATATAATAGACAAGTTTTCGTTATAATAAAATGAGCGAATTTATGCCTTAACACAATTTATCGAAATAGTTTTAGTTAAGTAGGATAAGTCAATAGAAGCGACCGTGCTAGAACCACGGGACTCGATGGGTGTCTCACACCTTCCCCTCGGTCAACAGAATTCCTTACTCGGTCTTCTGTTTTCGCAGACCAACAAAGAGTCATTTCCTTTTGATTAGGGATTCAATAAGGTGACATGGAACACCATAACTCAATTACAAGTGGCGACTCTGAAAAATGACAAAAACTAATCCCTATTCAATACCGCCACTTTAATTGGAAAAAACCTTCGACTCTGATCCCTTCGGGCGAAAAAGGGGTGTGACAATGATTCCTTCGTAAGGATTCTATTGCTAAGATGAGCCTTCGCATTGTTCGTGGAGGCTTTCGAAACAACTTAGGCTATGTAGTTCATGTTTCTTTTCACTGGGTTTGCATGCCAAAGGTTGAACTTTGAACTCATATAACTCTATTTTAGATGCTCCATGTCTTAGTGTGGGATTTGGGATTGAGAATTAGTTCTCGAGTAATTACGAAATTTATACTTTGATTATGGATTTTTGTTGAACGATTATTTGGTACTTATTGATGCGTTGGAATTATACATAGCTTATCGTAGTGTTTATTAGCGGGTAAAGTGTAAGAAAAACTGGTTCTCTCGACTGGTGGTGTTGACGGGTACCAATCACGTCTAGAAATTATTTTGGATGTGACATTACCCCAACAGTACTCCAAAAATGTTGAAAAAGTCTGGATTCAATCCATCAAGCCTGGGATCTTTATCCAGGTGCATGCTAAAGACTGCTTGTTTGACCTCTTCAATTGTAAATGGGCGTTTCATGTCCTCATTGATTTCATTAGAAACTTTTTTCTCAGCAATATCAATAATGACACTAAGTGGTCCTTGTTGTGTCTTGAATAGATTGTTGTAGTAGTCCACAATAAGATCACTCAAACCATTCCGTTGGGATCGATCTGTGTACACACACTAGATCTGGCGAAAAGATGAAAAAAATTAGAGAGAAATTTCATGAGGAGAGAGATATGTGAGAGAATGATTTTGTGGTAAAACCCGTGAGTAAACTCCACGGCGGATGGACTATTTTTATTAATGATTTAGAGTATGTACAGTTACATAGAGAAATGAGAATTAACAGTAAAGCCTAAAATTTGGGTCGTGGCTCCGCCCTGAACCCTGCCTTTGGGTGGGGAGCTCCCGTCCCCCCTCCACACCCCGAAAACCTCACCGCGGAGGTTGAACTGCGTGAACATTAATATATAATCAGTACATCACAGATTAATTAGGCTCCACAACCCAACACATTCCCCCACTTGCACCAATTTCCGAAGTCATATTTCAATTGTGCAATTTCGTTCTTTTTTCGTCATGAAGAGGCCATAGATGAAAATAGCTGGTATTTCTATCGCCCTTCTTAAGAAAAATTGTTTGGATCTCTATTTCCAGTAGTTTTCTTGCTGCCTCAAAAGTATTTCATAAGCATCTTTGGCACTATTATGAAGAGCAATATGACTCAGATCTCTAACACCTCTAAAGCTCTTCATTTGGCTCTTGCAATGCCTCATTTTTTATTGAAACTGTTGCTTTTTGTTGCAACCCTAGGACTATGAAACAATTCCTACAGTGCTCAATCTGTGAGATAATATTTTGTCCCTTTCCTCGGTTCCAACCTTCCTCAACTGCCTCCTTAACATCAGTTTCCCTAAGCCATGAATTTTCAAAGCGAAACTTCACTGGTGAGTATCGAATGATGCTTATGCCTAAGGAGATAAAAAGTGTTGTATGATCACTACAAGAAGTTTTCATATGATACACCATTGCTTTGTTGAACTTAACACGCCAATTTGTTGTTGTAAGGGCTCTATCTAGCCTCTGAAACCCACCCTTACCTCTCCTCTTTCCTAAGTAAATTTATTTTTAACGTATCCCAAGTCATGTAATTCATAGATGTTAACTTCTCGTCAAAAGCCATCAAGTCGCCAAGATGATTGTTGAATTCTACCCATCTTATCACCATAACTCAGAATATCATTGAAACCCCCCGCGATGCATGATACAAGAATAATCACGGATATGGAATTATAAGAGTGCACGTTGGTATCGAGACTTGGTTTGTGCAATTTAAGTGTAGAAGAGGCCCAAAACACACCAAAATCATCCCATAACTTACACTTGATGGGCAACCCACTCTTTGAAGGCCTTTTTGGTTATTTTAACTTATATCTTGTAATAGTTATATAAAGAAAAATGTAGGGTTTTATTTACTTAGATTATTATGATGTTGAAGTGAGAAACACTTGAAAAACACAAAGTGCTCTCTTCTCTTGATGTGGTAAAACCGAAACTAGGAGACAACAATAGGGTGGATTCTCTTTGTTGTTGATTGCTTGGAAACATTGATGCTAGAGAGGTAGATTCCGATCTTGTGTATTTGTAAGAGATAGGTTTATTGTTGTATGTAGTATTAAGGGTCCAAGAGTTACCATTCTTGGGTTCTTAACATTATATCTTCATGTGGTCTATCTATCTATCCTTTTCCTTTTGTAATCTTGTATTGTGAAGCCCTTTTTGTTGTTTTTGTTCTCATTGTGATTTAATCTTGTGTTGTTAACTTATTTTGTTATTGGCTGCAAAGATGTCAAACACCTAGTAATATTGTCCTTCTTGTATTGCATTCTTGAATCCGAGAGTGGTCTCCAAAAGGGTCCTCGGTTCTTTGAATTAGTGGACTATTTTTGGAGTGTGTTTGGACTATTTTGAGCCAATTTTGTGTCTTCTAAGTTTTTACCGTATAATTTGGTATGATACAAGAATAATGATGGATATGGAATTATAAGAGTGCACGTTGGTCTCGAGACTTGGTTTGTGCAATTTAAGTCTAGAAGAGGCCCAAAACACACCAAAATCAGTCCATAACTTACACTTGATGGGCAACCCACTCTTTGAAGGCCCTTTTGGTCATTTTAACTTATATCTTGTAATAGTTATATAAAGAAAAATGTAGGGTTTTAGTTACTTAGATTATTATGATGTTGAAGTGAGAAACACTTGAAAAACACAAAGTCCTTCCTCTCTTCTCTTGATGAGGCAAAAGCGAAACTAGGAGACAACAATAGGGTGGATTCTCTTTGTTATTGATTGCTTGGAATCAATGATGCTAGAGAGGTAGATTCCGATCTTGTGTCACGTAAGAGATAGGTTTATTATTTTATGTAGTGTTAAGGGTCCAAGAGTTACCATTCTTGGGTTCTTAACATTATATCTTCATGTGGTCTATCTATCTATCCTTTTCCTTTTGTAATCTTGTATCCATTTTGTATCTTGTATTGTGAAGCCCTTTTTGTTGTTGTTGTTCTCATTGTGGTTTAATCTTGTGTTGTTAACTTAGTTTGTTGTTGGCTGCAAAGATGTCAAACACCTAGTAATATTGTCCTTCTTGTATTGCATTCTTGAATCCGAGAGTGGTCTCCAAAAGGGTCCTCGGTTCTTTGAATTTGTGGACTATTTTTGGAGTATGTTTGGACTATTTTGAGCCAATTTCGTGTCTTCCAAGTTTTTACCGTATCATTTGATTTCAAAGCATGGCTTGATCTTATTCCTACAAGATCAATCTTGGGCTTGCTTGTTAGAAAATAAAAAAAAAATTGTTGAAAAGCTGAAAATTTCAGAAAAAAATTACAATCTGTCCATTGTTGTTGTCTTGGCCGAAATTGTGTTATTGGTCATTCTTGGCAGAGATTTGTTCTTGAGTCTAGGTCAAGGGGTCTTTTACTTGTCTTGTGTATTTTTAGTGTTAGTTTTGTTCCTCACTGACACTTGAGTCGATCCAAACTTGAGCTTGAATTATTAATATTGTTGTTGTGAACAAAGTGTGGCCGATTGGATGTTGTTGTTGTTCTAGCTTTGACCGAGTTGAAGGCCTTGTGTTGTGGTGTTGTTGTAGATTTTGAAATATTGTTGTTGTGTTCTTGTTGTTCATCACAACCTTCACCTTTTGTAAAACCGAAAACACAACACAAAGGGGACTTAGCCGATTGTTGTTGCTATCCTTGTGGTCTTGGCCGTGAGATTGTTGACCTTGTTGTGGTGGACTTGTTGTTCTTGGGAGATTGTTGTTGGTTGTTCTTGTTGTGGTTGTTGTGTTATTGAAGTTCTTCACCATATTCATCACCTTGTTAATATTAAAGTGAGCTTAGATCTTAAAAAGGTGAAAGACAAGGTGTAGGATTTGTTGAATCTTGAAAGACCCCCAACCACCAAAAAGACTTTACATCACATCTCAACCTTTTTCCATAAAATAAGGGTCCATGTTTTAAGGAGAAGTACAAGTCTAGTTAAATACTTTTAAGTCTTGAAATTTGAATTGAAAAAGGAGCTCCAAAGACTAGTTTGTATTTCCCTCCACTGAACAATTTCCACCAAAGTCCAAATTGTGAAATTAAAATTTGTCAAGAACCGAACCACTAGTAGACTACCACATCACCACATACACTGTCCACGCAACAATTTTGGCTCAAATTTTTATCTTTTAGTTTCATTGTGTTGTTCCATTAGTTTCATTTGTTGATTCCATTACTAACTTACAAGCTAGTACTAGATTGTAAGTTAGTTTTGAAACCGTCCTTCATGTATACATTCCTTTGTGTGTCTTATTTTTTTGAGTCGTTTTCATACTTGGTCCACCTCTCAATGCCTCATGGAGTACAAGTAAGGTTACGACACTTGTGAGACCAAAGTAAAAAAAAAAATTCGAGAGACAAAACAATAGAGAGGGAGTATGAGGACCATTCTTGTACATCTAACTTGTTTGTTGTTTTGTAGGTAACTTCTTGGGCATAATGGAAACCATATTGGCCCTCCTTAATGCTTTGTCCCAAGACCTTTCTAGGTCAAATGCGGGTCTTGAAAAAATTGACTCGGATGTGGTAACTATGAGTGAGAGGTTGGATCAAATGGAGAGTCGAAGGAACTCCCGTGCTTTTACTCCCGAAACTTTACTTCCAATGACCAATCCTCCAAGACCACAACATAATGCCGCAAGCCAAGCTCCAAATAACCCTAAAAATCAAGAACAAGATAGACCAATTCCCCCGCAAGTTGATCAATTCCAACAAGGAGGACTTGGAAGTCAATTTCCTCCCATCCAAGCTCCATAACCGAAGCTTCACGTTACCAAATTGAGCCTCTCTACCGAAACTTCCTTTTCCCAAAACCGACACATCCAATAAGAGGAACATGGTAGAGAGAGACACGAAGGATATGGAGTCTATGACGATTCTTATATGATAGAAGGAGACTTGAGTCGGATGATATTGAAGGCCAATCTCAAGAGGGAGAGGAAGCCGAGGGTCAAAATAAAAATGTTGGATCCGAGACTTTTTGTCATTATGCTCTCGGGATTGGCTAGCTTATGGACTGTTTTTTGTGCATCTCTTGTGGGATGTTTTTAGCTCATTTTTTATACATCCCTTGTTATTTTTGAACTTTCGGTCTCTTCATGTTTTGCGGACTATTTTGAGTGGTTTCTTTTGAAGTGGCCAATTGAACGAGATGAAGCCATGAATTTGTGGGAAAATTCCTCTCAAGATAGATAGGATGATACAAGAATAATCACAGATATGGACTTATAAGAGTGCACGTTGGTCTCGAGACTTGGTTTGTGCAATTTAAGTGTAGAAGAGGCCCAAAACACACCAAAATCAGCCCATAACTTACACTTGATGGGCAGCCCACTCTTTGAAGGCCCTTTTGATCATTTTAATTTATATCTTGTAATAGTTATATAAAGAAAAATGTAGGGTTTTAGTTACTTAGATTATTATGATGTTGAAGTGAGAAACACTTGAAAAACACAAAGTCCTCTCTTCTCTTGATGAGGCAAAACCGAAACTAGGAGACAACAATAGGGTGGATTCTCTTTGTTGTTGATTGCTTGGAAACATTGATGCTAGAGAGGTGGACTCCGATCTTGTGTCTTTGTAAGAGATAGGTTTATTGTTGTATGTAGTGTTAAGGGTCCAAGAGTTACCATTCTTGGGTTCTTAACATTATATCTTCATGTGGTCTATCTATCTATTCTTTTCCTTTTGTAATCTTGTATCCATTTTGTATCTTGTATTGTGAAGCCCTTTTTGTTGTTGTTGTTCTCATTGTGGTTTAATCTTGTGTTGTTAACTTAGTTTGTTGTTGGCTGCAAAGATGTCAAACACCTAGTAATATTGTCCTTCTTGTATTGCATTCTTGAATCCGAGAGTGGTCTCCAAAAGGGTCCTCGGTTCTTTGAATTAGTGGACTATTTTTGGAGTGTGTTTGGACTATTTTGAGCCAATTTCGTGTCTTCCAAGTTTTTACCGTATCAATGCACCACGGTAGTGGGAATTTATTCTTCAAAGACTTTAGGATGTCCCAAGATTTCCTCCTACGATTTGTCTCGGGACAACCATAGAAACCAGTATATCAAACTCAGGAATCCCCGCAATTTGGACCACCACATCAATAAAGTATTTCTGAGAATCAATTAATGGGCATGCGTCCTTCTCACGCCACAAAAGGGCTAAACCACCACTCTGTCCTTCTGGGTCAACAATACTCAATCCTTCAAAGCCAAAATTACCGTAAAGTTGTAATTTAGTCTTGTCAACTTTTGTCTCAAAAATTAAGTTGGGCTTCTTTTGTTGGACCAAGTCCTTCAGTTCGGAAACTGTGCATGGGTTCCCAAGCCCACTACAATTCCAAATTAAAGAGCTCATTGGATTTGGCGGGCCTGAAGACCAGAACCCGTCATAACCAAGTTTTTTCGCCCATCGAAAGGAATTAATTTGCCATCTACGTCACGCTTCCTTCTTTTCTCTGACCTTCTTGGTCTAAGAGCTCCTTTTTTACTAGTAAGGATGTAGGAAGTAAAGAAACTTGCGCGAAGGACGTTTTCTTCTCTGCCCTCTCCTCTCCGAAGGCCAAGGGAGAGACTGCATCCCTTTCCATCGGTAGCTCTATTGGTTTCCCAAGGATAGCGGTAGCTGGAGCAAAGCCTGCTTTCTTCTCTCTGCGAATGAGAGAGAAAGTCAGAGAAAAAAACACGTTCTCTCTTTACGAGATCCAAAAGTGGATATGCATAGCATTCTATGGGTACATAGGATCAAACGTAAAGCATCCCTCTCTTGGCAGAGTTTTAGGCGGCAAGAGACTTAAGGGCTAGTTGGAGCTTCTGAGCGTAACGAATAGAAGCCGAAGATGGCGTTAATTCCTCTTCATCAAACTCCCCTGCCTCTATATCTTTTCTAAATGCATCTTTATCCCTAATAATTATCCTAAGATTATTATAATCCTTTCCATTAACAATATTGTCATTCCCGTAATGTACGTTATTTTCTCCCTTCTTTTGTGTTGTTTTTACTTCTACCTCTCACTTTCTCTTTTTTGTCCATTATTTTCTCTCTCGTACCCTGATTTGTTTTCCTTTCTTATACCAATCCATCTGAAAAACCTATTGATAATCCCTTCTTTCCTTATCGTGCCACGCGCCTCCCCCCGATCTACTTTCCGACCTAATCCATCTCATGCCAACTATGGATGCTTGCCGTTGTTCAACACGTAATTCTGGCCCGTAAAAGAACTGTACTGTATCAATTTCTGGATGATGATTTAGTTTCCAGCAGTATTTGTCTGTATGGCCAATCAAACCACAAAAGAAACAAAAAGTTCCCAATCTTTCATACTAAAATGAAATTTGCGCACATCCACCTCTTGGCTGTCTGATTTTCATTGATGCTTAAGTGGTTTTTGGATGTTAATGGTCACTCGTATCCTATGTAGTCTTTCCAAATCATATCATGGTTTTTTGTATCGGAGTATTCGAATCTACCAATGGTATTCCCAATGTCTCTTAGAACTCCTTCAGATCGTAGAACTCCCACCAAGCCGTGAACTTGAATTCATATATCAAATGATGTGAGTTCTACTTGCCGTGGGTTCTGATCAAGATTGAGGGGCATAGTAAGACAGGGTTCTGCATAAAGTTCCATGGGCCATCTTCGATAATCCGATAATGTTCACGTTGGTTAAAAAACTGGAAAATAAAGACATTGCTTCCAAGTTCTCTCACCGCCATTCCTTCCCCTGGTCTCGATGCTTTTTCCATTGCATCACTAAAGGACTTCAGGTTGATAAACTTGTCTGTGACAACACGCCCTACCACACACCATGGGGGATTAGCAATCTTCTCTCCGGGATCTGTGCATCCTCATCACCATGATAATCTAGTTCAATGTCTGAATCATCAAGATTCAAATCAGACATCTTCACTACTGGTGTACTCCCATCATTTGAACGAGACGATGATGCCATACCAAAAGCAACAGAGGCAACAAGATGGATAAAACATAAGGTATTGAAAAGATGGACTAGGACATAAAGAGGTAAAAGCTTGTTACTTGAACAAGAGGAGAACGGAGGCTCTCATGTAGAGAGAGTTCTTATACCGTGTAAGGTTTTGAAGATTAAGAAAGTGAATTATACTGTGTGAATGTACAATACATATTGGATGACTGTCAGTATTAAATCTGACTCTTGGTACTCCTATCGAAACTTCTCAAATCCTTGCTGCTACAAGTGATCTTCTGTTGCCGGCCTAAAGAAGAGGTAATCAAACACCTCTGAAGTTCTTTTTTAAAAATATGACTAATAACATTGGCTAGCTAAGCTATAACTAAGGCACACACAAATAAAGAAAAATTTTAATAACGCGTATGACGCCACCCGTCTTGCAGTCTGGCACTGGAAGCACAGGCGTAAGGCTGTGCTTGCCTTACCCTTTTTCAATTTAACTGAACGTCTGTTATGCTTAAAGCCACATGAACAGCTGAATTTTCACTGTTTTATCAATTATATCATAAACAATTCACTTAAAAGCTAAAGACCTGGAGTGGGGATCACTTGTAACAATCTATTCACTTGCTACAATCAATATTGACAAGCAGCTATATGGTGATAAAATACGATAAGAAACTAATATGGTTCCATTCCTTCCATGTCAGACACACCTGGCAACAGGCCAAAACAAAACTCAGCAGCTCGGCAAACCAACTATGGCCTGTAAATGTAGAAACAAATCAAAGTATAGTTAGTTATCAAGTACAAAAGCCTCATCCACAAAAAGCAAATGCCTACTATTACTATTCATGTTTCCTTCCACTCTGTTAACACAAAAAACTAATCTGGATTTCATCTTTGAATTTTATGCAAGCATTACTGTAACGACAACAACAACAACAACTTCCTTCAACTCTGTTACACAAAAAACTAATCTGGAATTCAACTTTGAATTTATGCAAGCATTACTGTAACGACAACAACAACATATCCAGTATACTCCCACCAAGTGGGGTCTAGGGAGGGTAAGTGTACGCAGTCCATTCCACAACCTCAAATGTGAGATAGAGAGACTATTTCCGATAGACCCCTGGCACAAGCATTACTGTAACGAGAATTTGGAAATTCCAACTTAGAGATCAAGAGCATAAGGGAAAAACGAGAATCCAAAGATCTTGCAGTTAAAAAATTTTCAATCATCTTTGTATTTCTATCCAGACAAAGGCCAGCAACAATATCAAATATCAAGAAGAAACTTCAGACTCTCATATCAAATCACATGGAGTGATTTGAGTGCAAGTAATATGAAAAAAGGATTTTAAGATTTGTAAAGAAAAATGACTTTGGGGAAGTTATTTTAGGGTGGAAGTGATTTTCCAAGGGGAAAACATGCTCCTCGATTCAACGTTAACACAGTCAGAGTATAAAAGAATATTGTGTTTGAGCATCTCTCGAAATCCATCATGTAATTAGTGTGTGCACATAGTTATCCCAACAGAAAAGCTATCCACAAGTAAATCATCTCAAAATAGCAAAACCCACTACGATTGAGAAACTAATAGATCAATTGCAATTGAAACACAGAATTACAATAAACTAATCATTCTTTTTAAAAAAAACTTCATAGGTGTTTGATTACCTCTTCTTTAGGCCGACAACAAAAGATAACTTTATTGTCACGTCCCAAAATAACTCCTAGACGTGACTGGTACCGCGCATAACACCTGCCGGGAGAACCAACCTTCCATACACTTTACTAGTTAATAAGAACTAATATAAGATATGAGCAACTCTAATGCATCAATAAATAGCGAATAGTAATCCAACAAAAAATTATAATCAAACTAATAATCCATCAATCGCTCGAGAACTAATTCATTAGCCGAAATCCCACACTAAGATCATGGAGCATCTAAAAAAGAGTTACATGAGTTCAACTTTTGGGCATGCAAACCCATTGAAGGGATAAAACTAAAAATAGATAGAGCTAAAACAACAAACTTCATGAACAATTTGAAGACTCACCTTAGTAAGAGTATCTTCATGAACGAACCGTAACCACTAGTCTCACCTTCACAACAGTATCTGCTGACATGAAAGTAAGGAGTGAGCTATATATAAATATAACCCAGTAAGATCCTTGACCCGCTACTTTAATACTCCTGGAACAAGCATTAGAAAATACAACGCACAACAATCACATAAATGATATACACACCATATAACTTATAATATAATCTTCAATAAATGTTTCAAAAGTTACCATGCATCTCAACTCAATCCACCCTCACAACTTGTCATAAACGGCAGTGAAGGTGATCAACCTAACACGCCGATAAGTCCACGACAGCATATATAATGCCCCAAAAATATACTACGGCAACAAGTGCGATACAAGAATAATTACGGATATGGACTTATAAGGGTGCACGTTGGTCTCGAGACTTGATGTGTGCAATTTAAGTGTAGAAGAGGCCCAAAACGCACCAAAATCAGCCCATAACTTACACTTGATGGGCAGCCCACTCTTTGAAGGCCCTTTTGGTCATTTTAACTTATATCTTGTAATAGCTATATAAAGAACAATGTAGGGTTTTATTTACTTAGATTATTATGGATGTTGAAGTGAGAAACACTTGAAAAACACAAAGTCCTCTCTTCTCTTCATGAGGCAAAATCGAAACTAGGAGACAACAATAGGGTGGATTCTCTTTGTTGTTGATTGTTTGGAAACGTTGATGCTAGAGAGGTGGATTCCGATCTTGTGTCACGTAAGAGATAGGTTTATTGTTGTATGTAGTGTTAAGGGTCCAAGAGTTACCATTCTTGGGTTCTTAACATTATACCTTCATGTAGTCTATCTATCTATCCTTTTCCTTTTGTAATCTTGTATCGGTTTTGTATCTTGTATTGTGAAGCCGTTTTTGTTGTTGTTGTTCTCATTGTTGTTTCATCTTGTGTTGTTAACTTAGTTTGTTGTTGGCTGGAAAAGGTGTGAAACACCTAGTAATATTGTCCATCTTGTATCACATTCTTGAATCCGAGAGTGATCTCCAAAAGACCGGGTCTTCGTTTCTTTGAATTAGTGGACTGTTTTTGGTGTGTGTTTGGACTGTTTTGAGCTAATTTCGTGTCTTCCAAGTTTTTATTGTATCAAAGTACAAGGCCTCTAACATATTACTACGGCATAGGTATGCCCCTAGCATATTACTACAGCACAACAGCAAGTACAAGGCCCCTAATATATTACGGCAGCATAGGTATGCCCCTAACATATTACGACAGCACTTGTATGCCCTTAGTAAATATATCCAATATCCCAACGTTACCTCACAACTTACCATTAAATGATTCTCTGTATACTTAACAAAATACATATCCGCGGTTGATCAAAGACCACCGATTCTACCAAGCACACGCTTGTCCCAACACATGGATTAGGCAGAAAAATATAAGCAGATTTGAAAAGCAAGCATCAAAGTTTAAAGTCTCACTTACCTCGTTGATGTCAAATTTCCTCAATCTCGCAACTCGTAAAACATTAACCAAATAGCCTCCAATGGTTTCAATCTATGCAAACATATTAATTAATAATATCAATTAAAATAATCAGGATCAAGTTTCAATATATTCCAAAATTCCAAGCTTAGAGCTAAACCTTAGTATCTCACCCCTCAATCCATGTCTTAAAAAGGGAAACTCCAACGTGTCTATTCAATAATAATTTAGATAGGTTAATACCCAAACTCCAAGAACATTAAGTAATACAGTAGCCTTAATGCTAAAGAAGTGATCCCTAAACAACAACTAAAAAGAACATTAAGTAATACAGTAGCCTTAATGCTAAAGAAGTGATCCCTAAACAACAACTAAAAAGAGAAGTTGGTAAAATTCTTCTTTATATTTTCATTTAAAAATTTAAATTTCTATCACCGCTATACAAACTTATCAATATGCAATTGTAGAATCAACTTCAATTGATCACATTATCCAAAATCCAATTTCATTACAACTCCATTGAAAACACCTCTCAAGAGAGAAGATTGGGACTAGATATTGATTTCCTCTGTTAATAGTTATATAAGGAAATTACTTTCAATTGCCTTCTCCACCCTACTGACATTAATATATAATTGAATCCTAACTAATTACTCTTCTTACAAGAGCATCAATGAAACATAAATGTAAAATGGGAGCATCACGACAATTAGAGGTTTAAGTACCTGTCTATGTAAAATCCCTACAACACCAGTTAAAGAACCCCTGCTCCTCTATGAGGCTACTACTTCCGGATAGAAAAACTTAAAAAAATAATTACCCTTTCAATTCCCTAGTCATAACGTGCAGAATCATCAAGAATAAGGGAATGGGCTTGGCTCACACCCTTTTAATTTTCTTTATTATAATTATTATTTGGTTAAAATTACCAATTAAGCCTCTATTAAAAAAAGTTGGTCTTTACATTTATCACCATTGACAATACTTGTAGCATGCATAGGAGTACGAAGAGAGATATTTAATCATTTGATGGCCATCCAATACGCATTATACATTGCCCTAGAAAAATTCCATGTATTTGAAAACCTGAAAGGAGAGTCACAATTAGTTGAAACTGAAGGAAAGGATAATCGAGGACTAATCAGAGACAGCAAATTAAGGTGCATATATACATTGGAATGGGTTTTGTAATTCTACTTTAATTTGGTTTCTAGTATTATAAATACTACATATTTTTGGTAAGAAAAATTATTTCACTTTATAAATAAAATATGTTCCTATGTTACCCATAATTAAATCACAATAGTATTGTGTTCAATTAGGGGTTGTGGTATAGGGTACAGATGGCCGATCAATCCATACGGGAAAACGCAGCACCTGTGTACTCGTTCGAAGAGAAAGGCTGAAAACACTAGTTGATGGAGATGCAGAGTGGGAAAAAAGGCATCGATTGTGGGAAATACAAAACGGTTTAGTACCAACAGCGGAGGAGGGCTCGCCCAAGGAGAAAGTGTATTCATACGAAGAGAAGAGGCTAAAAACACTTGTAGATGGTGATGGAGAGTGGGAGAAAAAGCATCATTTGTGGGAAATACAAACGGTTTAGTGCCAATAGGGGAGGACGTTTCACCCGAGGAAAAAGTGTACTCATACGAGGAGAAGAGGCTGAAAACACTTGTTGATGGAGATGCAGAGTGGGAGAAAAAGCATCATTTGTGGGAAATACAAAACGGTTTAGTACCAATATATGATGAGGTGTTCACACCCGAGGAAAAAGAACTGGAAGAAAAGAGGAAGAGGAAAAGAGAAATTCTAACGAAATACATTTCGCAGAGGCATGGCTGAAATTATAATGGAATTGGCA
Source organism: Capsicum pubescens (assembly GCA_030864215.1). Taxonomy (NCBI): domain Eukaryota; kingdom Viridiplantae; phylum Streptophyta; class Magnoliopsida; order Solanales; family Solanaceae; genus Capsicum; species Capsicum pubescens. The sequence goes on from CM061549.1 coordinate 297,063,509, forward strand.
AACCGTGCTATCCAGGAGTATAACGAGAAAGAGAGCAATGTATGTATGCTCCTTAATTTTCTTTCCGTGATTACTCCCCAATTATATATCCTTCTCAACTACTTGTGACTCTTCTTGCAGGATTTCAAGTACAGAGTATTGAAGATTGACAAGTGAATTGTTCTGTGGAAATGTATTATACGTATTGGATGACCGCCATAGTATCTAATCTCACTCTTGTTACTCCTATTGAAACTTTTCAAATCCATGCTGCTTTTAGTCTCGTCAATGATGATAGTAAGGTCTATTGTTGCGGGCCTAAAGAAGAGGTAATCAAACACTTAATGAAGTTTATGATTTCCGTCTTCCTTTTATTATTCTCTATTTGGTGAGTGTGTGTTAGGTGGACTGGTTTTTCTTTTTCTAAATGAATATTTTATGTTATTTCCTTACCACTTGATGCTATCCTCCGAACTCTGTTAGCGTATCAATTTCCCAATCATTCAAACATTTTCTAAAGATCAAATTCCATCCTTGGTTGCTCCATATCTCCCCAATCGTTGCCTGTTGTTGTCGAGATAATATATAGAGATCTGGAAAGAGTTGTTTCAGAACTCCTTGACCTTCATGCCATTTATCCTCCCAAATGGCTAATCCTCACTAGCAAATCTTCATTGCCACTACAACATCAAACTTTGATTCTGGGATTTCAAAAAATTTATGTCTAATCCTCCTCCTTGCCGACTATCATGGATCTCCATTTGACATTCCCCGGGATTGAAAATAATGGCATCATATGTAGGCAAAGTATCAAGGACTGAATTGATTAAAATTAGTCTACCACCCATTGAGAGATATTGGCTTTCCAGCTTGTTAGTCTTCCAAATTCCCATTGACTTACTTTTGTTCCCCAAAAGCATTCCTATATATCTTGTTGGTAATTCTCATATTCTACTTCCAAGAAGATCAGCCAAGGATTGAATTTGGTTTACTAACTGGATGAATTAAACTTTTGGTCTAGTTAATATATCAACCAAAAGTAGCTTCAAACAAAAGAAAGACTACTCTCACTGTAGCCACCTGTTCAGAATTGGCCTCGCAAAATACAACAGTTTTATCAACATATTGTAGATGTGATAGGAAAGTGTGAAATTTCTTTGTGATATTTGTTACTGTCTGACTAGAAATGCAAAGATGATTAAATATGTTAAACGAAAGATCTTTGGCTTCTCATTTATTCCCTTGCTCTTGGTGGGTAAGTGGAACTTTCCGAATTTTCATTACATGAATTCTGTTTTAGGATTTTCGATACGAAGCCATAGGAAACATAAAATAGTGATCATATGCATTTGCTTTCTGTGGATAATGCACTTGTCCTTGACACTACCTTTATTTTGTTTCTCCATTTACAGCCTATTATTGGTTTGCCTAGCTGCGAGTTTTGCTTTGGCCTGCTGCCAGAAGGGCGTGTCACGGGAGGACAGGGACCATAGTTATTTAAATTTCTACCATTTGAGATTTCATCATTATTGTTGAAGGTACTTGTTATAGTTGGTCTTGGTTGGGATTGTCTCCATCTTTTGTAAATTAAGTGCTTTAGTTTGGGTATTCCATTGTAACCTGTTTTAGGCTAAAATTTAAGTGATTGTAAGATTCTTCACGGTTATTTCTGGGTTGGTTTAGGCAAATATCAAGAACAAACCCTTAAAATCGCCTCCACTTCATCCAAAAGATAATTAGTTCATGGCATACTAAAATATATGTTGATTTTAGGTATTAGAGTGATCTGCTAAATTAACTCTTAGCTTATCGCTTTTTCCCCATCTGAAGCGATACTGAGAAGAGAAGGGAATGCATTGGAGTGGTGAACAAGATAACTACTTTTTGTCTGGTATGCTACCCAAAAGAGTCCAACATAGGTGAAAGATATGCACGTAGACTGTATGCCGAAGCAATAAGACTTGTTATGACTTGGCATCCTTCAGTACTCCACCTTTCTCAAGTTCATGCACAAGGTCTTTCAATGCTGGAAGCTTTATGGCAAGATTTTGTTGTCCTTGCAAGAGCAAGCAATGTTTAGAGCCTCTGGGAGCTGTGTGATTAACTATTTCATCTCATCCAAGATCATATTTTCAAGAACAGTTGGTCTGGGAACAACTCGAACAATCTCACCCTCTTTAGGCTCTTGAACTCGTGCATCAACTTTGGAGACCAGTTCAGAGTTTGAGTCAGCTCCACATTAATTTGATGATAAATGGTACCTGTGTTGAACTAAAGAACACTCCACCGTGCCACATCAGTTTCACCCCCTAAACCCCACATCACCAGGATGCCGAGAGGCATGTACAGAGTCATGAAAACGGCCATCCTCTTCACGAATCCAGTGTCAAAATGTTAGCAAGATAAAACACATTAGTTGAAAGCAGAAAGAGTATCCTAGTTGAATGACCATCTCATATATGAATGGAACCAGAAATATATCTGCAAATAGTGTTTTGTAAATCTCTTTTCTGGAGCTGACAGTAAACAGTCTCTCTACCTCGCAAAAGTAGGGATTAGGTTACACGATCCCACTTTGTGAGACTACACTGGGTATGTACACTGGGTATGTTGATCAAAAGTAGGGACTCCACAGTCGCTACCCTTTGGGTGCGACAGGGTGAACCCCACTCATGTGCAATAGCTCGCAAACCACACTGACCGAGAAGGCCAACCCCCTGTTGTCGCAGGCGAGGAGTTTCGAATTAGAGGAGCCACCTCGAAGGATAATTCTAAGTATTTTCTCTTAAGAAATATAATTCTATCACATTTCATTTTATTATGACAGGCAGCATTAGACATTAGCACGGTAAAGATCACAAAACTAGGCAGCATTAGACATTATAAGTAGTGAAAGTTCTCGTTGGGCAACTTAATTAATGGAGTAATCTGTAAGAATGTAACTCCAGTGCAGAAGAGAATAAGAAAATTCCTTAACATATGCAATCATGCCAAAAAAAAAAAAAAAGAAATTCCCAGAATAGCAGGAGATAAAGCAGTCATGGAAAGCTAATACTCATCTTAGCCAGCATTCACTAATAGTAAAGATATTACAAGAAAAAATTTAGCTTTCAGTGCACACTAAAGGACCGTCGACATTTGCACCTCCTCCACCGCAGCCCACCGAAAAAATACCAAATAGCATATTCTTTTTTAGGGGTTCAAGTTAAATAGCTTCTGCCTGTAGAGTTGCAGGACAACATGTATATGTATACAGGGGAAAGTAGGGGTAAAATGCTGTGAAATAATACTACCGAATTGATTTGGGCCAAAGAACGCTTTGACGAATATATTCTCTTTGAATTGGTTAAGAAATAAGTTAGATTACCTACCTTGCTGTGCAATCAACTTTTTCATTGCAGCGGAGTTGGTTTGGGAATTTGCACCGGCTGGTTATTGGGATTTCACACTGATTTTCAATAGATGATTTTATGGAAAAGAGGTACAAGTAACTATGTTAATGCAATTTATAGATCAAGTTGTGGTTATTCAATTTACCAACACATTCGTTTGGAACTAACTTTAATCATCAATTTCAGGACGTTAAAGCTTGAATATCTGCTAACAAATCTAATAAGAGGACCAAAAGCTGGTGATGTACTTATGGTTCCACTGCTACCACTGCTAATATAGGCCACTCTTTGTGAATGCGATATCTGTCTACCATAGTCCATGAAGCCTCTAACAATTCAAATAGATAATCCTAAGCCGGAATATGGCCCCGGCAATACCATAAGAGAATCGTTTAGAGTCTAATGAAAGAGACATAGGCCTTCCGGAAGATGGAGGGCTCACCAATTGCCACGATCAAACTGGTTGAATCTACTGTTGTGTAGTACCACGAGAGTGTGCCTCCGAACCTACATCATGAAACGATATAGCCATCCGGAGATGGTCAATATGTGGAATATATTGGCATATTGAACAGATAATAAGATATGATAGGCTTTATAAAGTGGAATAAAACATACAAGTGAAGTCCAAAACAATATGAGAAAATATCAGTTGCGACTCCAAGTAAAGAAAATCATACTTCTATTCCTTAATTCTGAACTAGATGGTATCACCGACTTCCATTAAAAACCACGGGCTATGTGTTTCTGATCAACGCTCGATCAGCTAAGGCCCAATCCACGTTTACCACATGAGTTAGATTAAAAAATTATGTCGAGCAATAATCCTCATAAGGTCGTCCAATTAAGGATCAACCATCCCTATGTCAGCAAAACACAGGTTTCGGGTGTTGAGCCACTTGGACTTGCACCTTCTCGGTTAACCATCTAATTCCCTTTAAACCCAAATTTTAGCACTTTCATATCATCAAATACCGTTAGACCATTTCCTTTCCATTAAGGGCATGGACCAATATCGGTATCGCCATACCTAGACTTGCAAGTCATCTATTCCATTAACCATTCAACGATAAGGTCCACCATTGTCATAGCATCATGCCCAAAACCATTATTATCAACATTATGGATTCTTCATCCCGTCATTCGAAAACATGAGTAAAACCATGATTGAGTCGTCACAACAATTTCAAAATATTTTTATCACATAATACATTCAATGACATCAACGGCGGGGAAGCTTCCATAATAAAACCTTCAACCCTAGCTTCAAATCACCAATACGATAATACATATATAATAATTTACATTCATAATCTATTCTGTAATTGAAGTAGGGAATGTTAAACATGCCTCTTTTGACGGAGGGAAATTGAGAAAAGCTTCAATCTTTAGCCTTGAAGCTTGAACTTACTGATGAATATTGTATTTAGGGACTTGGGAACGTTTAGAGTGAATGGGGGTCGGTTTTCATAGTGTAAAAAGACACAAACACCCTAAAGAATGAGGCGTAAAAACAAAATCCTGTCAGGTAAAATAGAGGAGGGAGGGGGTTTGCCGCACACACCCATTGCGCAACCCCTCCCCGTGCGGCGTGGCACCATCATGCGTCAAGCCTCGTGCAGTGTTAGGCTATCGCGGGGTCGAGGCAGCAGCCCTTCGCAGCGGCTTGTGAGACGCGGGGCCAACGCATGGCCTCCCCGTGCGACGCACGGTCCATTTTCTTACCCTAAACTCTCCCAAACACTACCAAGCTCGTCCCCAATCAATTTTGTACTCACTGGAAGGGTCATAAAGGCTCGTTTTTTATCCCTGTAAGGATGGTAAAAGATGCGGGACGTTACATACACCTCTCTACTACTGTGTACCTACCATAGTCCCTAATTGATAATCAAATAAAGTTTGCGATTTATACCTAAAAGCACCCCTATTAATAAAAATACTGTAAAACCGATTTAAACTATGATTACAAAACCTATTCCAATATGAATAAGGACAAACAAATCCTAACTAAACATGAATTAAATAAATTCTCAAATCCTAAATAAATTTGGTTTCCTACTCCAGTATAACATTACCCCACGATCGACTGAGTATGCAGTTCAGACATTCCATAACTTATTCTCTATAAATTTTACATCTCCTTAACATTTACCACCTCAATTAAAGAAAAGGGTCTAAGCTTATGATCGATAAGAAGAGGGAAAAAGCAGCACCACCTGAGGAGGAGGAGGATTGGGAAAGAATCTACTCGTACGAGGAGAAGAGGGTAAAAGCATATATCAATCCTGACAGACAAGGATGTATAAATTGGGAAAAGAAAAATCGATCATGGGAAATACAAAAGGGTTTGATACCAACGTTCGAGGAGGAGGAGATGATGCAAAAACCCCTTATTCTTGTCTGTGGAAAGGAGGAGGAGGGAAGGGAGGAGGCCAAGAGAAAAAAAGCAGCACCACCTGAGGACTGGGAAAAAGAGTACTCATACGAGGAGAAGATGCTAAAAGCACGTCTTGAAAAACAAGGATATGGAGAGTGGGAAAAAAAGCATCGATTATGGGAAATACTAAATTATTTGGTACCAGTTGCCGAGGGTGATAAGAGGGAGAAGCAGAGGCAATATGAGGTTCGTTATTTATTGGCATTACTATCACTATGGGATCCCGTGATAGCAAAAGAGCTACTCGAAAAGAGGTTAGATAAACTTCTTAAAAAAGAGCCAATCTCGGACATTCTGGACTTGTTGGCATCAGACATTATTAAATTGCCACCTGGGGAAGGGGATCCAACAATTCCTCTGACCCCTGAGGGCTTGCAATACTTGCGCGACAATGCCCACCCTGCTCCTGTGTTCTCATGGGAAGAGGAGCGAGAAAAATTTGCACCACAAGCAAAAGCAGAAGGGAGATGCCTTGATGGCTCCTATCTGAGCCCCTATTGCAAGTGTAACAAACAATCCTATCACTTCGATAGAACTGAGATGGAGGACTATCCCCCAGAATGTCTCCCAATTTGGCTTGCATACTGCCGCCAGTTAACCCAATCACATGTAAAGTTTATTTCTTTTCTTCATATTGCTAATCGTCGTTGTCAATTTCTAATAATAATTTTGATGTCGTTAGGTTTAATATCTTACCAAAGTTCCATTGTAGCCTGTTTCACTTTAAATTAATTGACTATTATGACAAGTATTTTAGCTGAATTTAATTTTTATAGATTCACTATGTCCTTTGGATGGTTTTCATCACTCACTCTAATGTTTACTTCTTTCACAGGTTTTCGACATTGATGACTTTCTCTGTGGTAGAATAGCACCATTAGAACTAATGGAAGGACTAGGTGACATGACTGAGATACTGCTGGGACTAGCTAACCATGTTATCGAAGATTATAACGAGAAAGAGTACAATGTATAATTGCAGCTTAATTTGTTTCCAGTGATTAGTCCCCGATTATTTCCTTTATTATCAACTAATTGTGACTATCCTTGCAGGTTTTCAAGTACAAGGTCTTGAAGATTGAGAAAGTGAATTGTTCTCCGACCAATTCATATTATATGACTGTCAAAGTATTAAATCTCACTCTTGGTACTCCTATTGAAACTTTTCAAATTCATGCTGGTACACATTACGCTGATACTGGTAAAATTATCTACTGTTGCCGGCCTAAAGAAGAGGTAATCAAACACCTATTGATATTTACAGTTTGTGTCTTCCTTTTTTAATTTTCTATTGTGAGTGTGGTTTAGGTGGAATTATTTATATTTTTGAATGATTACTTATTTTATTTTATTTCTGTGTCTCAACGGCAATTGGTATATTAATTTCTCAATCTAAGTAGATTTTGCTATTTTGAGATGATTGACTTGCGGATGGGTTTTCTATTTGGGTTAACTATGTGCAGACACCGAGTACGTGATGGATTTTGGAGAAGCTCAAAAACATCATGCTTTACCCTAGGATGTATGAAACTATTTTCTCGTGTTGAGCTTGAATATGTGTAACACCCCGCATTTCGGGCTAGAATAAAATATATGACTCTGATGCGTTGATAATCCCAGAGCCTTAAATCCTATGCCAATTTGGCATGTTAATCAATTTTTGTAGTATGTGAATCCTTTTGAGCATGAATTTAGACCATAGAAGTCCTTCAACTCAAGGACGAGTTAAAACTATTTCGATCGATTAAGTTTTAGTGGACGTTGTAATTTGTGTCAAATTCTATTGACCATAACTCATTGTGTATGATGAACTGGGTGGCCTACTATATACCAAATTGTAGATAATTGAATAAGCTTTCCAACGATACCAAATTCGCCTAAAACGGACACCCGGTGAAGAAGTTATGGCCTTTCAAAGTTGAATGTGTCGCCTATGCACATATAGGCGATGCATAGGGCGGCGCCTATGCAAATATAGGCGATGCATAGGGCGGCGCCTATGTAAATTTAGGTGATGCAAAGGGCGGCGCCTATCCTAGTCTATGCGATGCAAAGGGCGGCGCATACTTATGGTTTCAGGTGACGAAAACACTCCGTTTTGAGTTACTTTAAGTGCAAGTTAGTCCTTACAAAACCCAAAATCGTCCTTACCCACTCCTAAACGGATTTGGGCCTATTAACAACATTGAAGTCTCCTATAAAACCCCAAAATCTAATCCTTCAAGAACTTAAGAGAAGGAGCAACTAGGGTTTGGGAAAATAAGCTTGAAGGTCCGATCATTCCGAAACTTCTTCGTGAAACAAATTACAGATTTGGAATTCTCTTGACGTAGGCTTCAATAGACACCCAAAATTCGTGGAGAACAAGGTACGCGGGGTTTTCGTAAAATCTCATGGGCATAGAAATCATGTTTTAAGAATTGGGTTTTCGAATTCATGTACATACTCATGTTTCAGAAGCTTTAATGATATTGTTTTGGCCTTTTGGCTTTCCCCCAAAGTGATTTGAAAGTTATATGTATATATATATATATATATGCGCTTGTCCTGAAATATGAATTTAGAGCATGATTTTCATGAAACCTCTCTCTTAATGTAAATTTTTCCATGTTTCACGTAATATACAATGTTTTGAACACGAAAGAGAGGGTTGTGAATGTTGAATATGCATGTAATGAAAGAATGCATGGTTTTGTCAAAAATGCACATGACCACCATATGTTTGATGAAAGTTTTGCATGGATTTGACTTGAGTTTCGGAACATGACATCTTTAATGCAAATTACATGTTTTGGTGGTCTAAACTATGTTTTGAACGAAAGCTCTTGCTTAATACATTATGGCTCAGAAATAGGACTAGCAAGTCTTGGTATGACGATACCAACTCAGACAAATGCCATAACAGACACAGACTAATTCAGAAATCAGATTTTTATCAGACTCTCATGATTTAGAAATTTCAGAATGATACATGTTCAGAAAAGGCTAAAATAGGGCATAAAGAGAGCTTAGGTGGTTCCCTGAAGAAGGCGGGAGTTTCAGACAACTCTTTGCCTAAAACCGTGGTTTGCCGACCCGGGTATATTATTATGCGCTGACTTAAATGTCCTGTGGCGTATCAGACTCAGACACTCCAACCCTTGCGGCACACTTGGGTTGGGGGCTTCCCCGCCGAGTCAATGGCGGATTCCATACAACCCGTGGAATATGAGACTTGTAGGGGAATACCACCTAACTCAGAAGTAAAACACAGATCATGATTTGAAACGAACAGACAGGTTGCATGTTTTCAAAAAGTGCCCATGTATTTTTCAGAAACAGTTTTTATACATGATGTCTTGATGAAAAGCATTGCTTTCACTTATTATATATATATATATATATATATATATATATATATATATGTATGTATGTTCTATTATGCTATTTTTGGAGTGCTTCGCGTGCCAGTACTTTTGTGCTGCCCCCCCCCCCCCCTTCCAGGTTCTGAGACACAGACTAGGGGTCCAGCTACTCAGTAGATATTCTCGGATTTGCAGACTTGACCTCACAGTGGTGAGCCTTCTATTATTCGGAAGGCCTAATTATGTCAAACATTATCTTATTTATTATGTTTTTGGTCTACTGGGGGCCTTGTCCCAGTTTCTTTTCAGACAGATGTTTGTGTTCTTAGTAGAGATTTCGCAGACTGATGTCAGATAGTATTATTCAGAAATGTTTCAGAACTTGACCATGTTTTCCGTACTCAGTTTCAATTCCGCATTTTATTATGATTACGAATGTTGTGCATGATAACCAGATAGAGAATGGGTGTTCCGGGCCTTCATGATTCGGGATGCTCGTCACGGCTAGGGCCTAGGCTCGGGTCGTGATAATATGGGAGAATGTCTCCAACCTAAAATAACTTCCTGAAAGTCATTTTTCTTTACAAATGTTAAAATCTTTTTAAATTACTTGTACATAAAACACTGCATGTGATTTGATAGGTGAGTGAAATTTCTTTGTGATAGTTGTTACTGCTGCTGATCTACAAAGATGATAAATATGTTAAACTGTAAGATGTTTGGATTCTCTTTTTCCCTTATGCTCTTGGTGGCTAAGTGAAAATTTCCAATACAGTAATACAACAACAACAAAGACAACATACTCGGTATATTTCCACAAAGTGGGGTCTAGGGAGGGTAAGTGTACGCAGCCTATACCACTTAGAGAGGCCATTTCAAATAGATCCCCGGCTCAAAATAAAACAATCTAAGATAAGATACGGAATAGTAATAGAGCAAGATACAATAGAAATTAACATATTCAATAGTACCAAAAGCAAGATATTCCAAGTATACACCAAAACATACAACATCCTAACTAAGACCAACCTTCAATACAATAATACTTGCATAAAAAGCAGAGAGAAAATCCAAAGTTGAATTTTGTGGCAATGTTGCGATACGTATTGGATGAATGTCAAGTATTAAATCTCACTCTTGGTACTTGGTATAAAGATGTGTCAATAATGATAAAGTGATTTATTGTTGTTAGCGTAAAGAAGAGGCTATCAAACATCTAATGATGTTTACATTTTGTCTTGTTTTTATTTAAAATTTATGATTTATTTATTTTTGGTCTATTAGTCTCTCGATCTTAGGTTTTCTGTTGGGATAAATACGTGTGAACACTGCACGTGAGAAGCTCAAACACAATATTCTTTACCCTGCATTTCTGTGGCATGATGTATGAAAACTATTTTCTACTGTTAACCTTGGAAAATATTTCCAAATCATTTTCCTTTACAAATTTTAAAATCATTTTCCAAATTACTTGTACTCAAAGCACTACATGAGATGTGATAGGAGAGAGTGAAATTTCTTCGTGATATGTGATATTTGATACTGTTGCTGGCCTGGCCCTTGTCTAGATAGAAATACAAAGATGATTAAATATGTCAGTGGAAGGATCTTTGGGATCTCGTTTTTTCCCTTATGCTCTTTGTGGATAAGTGAAAATTTCCAAATCTTCTTCATTGTACTGCTTGCATAAAATACAAAGTTGAATTCTGTTTTAGAATTTTGTGATACGTTGTCAAAGGAAACATAAAATAGTAATCGTTGGCATTTGCCTTCTGTGGATAATGCGCTTGTACTTGATACTAACTTTATTTTGGTTCGTTTCTCCATTTACAGCCTATCATTGGATTGCCAAGCTGCGAATTTTGCTTTGGTCTGCTGCCAGATGAGCGTGTCAGGGGAGGACAAGAACCATAGTTATTTAAATTTCGACCATTTGAGATTTCATTGTCATGGTTTAAGTACTTTATAGTTGTTTAAATTTTGACCATTTGAGATTTCATTATCACGGTTTAAGTACTTTATAGTTGGGACTCTATCTATCCGTTGTAACTTAAGTGCTTTAGTTTGATATATGATCTCACATGTTTATATGAATACCTGTTGTTGACTATCTTTTGAAGGATCTTTGGTTAGAGATAGATTACACAATGGACAAAAATACATCAATTTGTATATGATGTTAGCCAGCATTATTAAGAAAAAAATGACAATTCCTATAGAAGTTGGAATAACTGCAAAAAAGTACGACACTGGAGGATCAAACTGGACACAACAAATACATAAATCAAAAACCACTGGAAACTAACATGATTAAGCCCTATAATAATCCATTTTATAATGGAGTGAATAGTGATAGGATAAATACTTCACTATCCTTGACATCAAGACAACTACCATATAAACATCAAATTCACATGGTTACAGGTGGATCAATTTCCGGTAGAGGGCCTTTTACCCGACTGATCGGGAGCTGCAGAATTAGAATGGTTTGAACGCTGTCCATCTTGTTTATCTTTCTCTGCAATGGTAGAAGCATTGCCACTATGGCTAGTAGCCATTTCTTTGGATTCAGCTGGATTTGTTGATGGTGATATCTCTTCTTCAATTGGAAGCGTTCTTTTGAATCCCCGAGAGCAACACCAAGAACTGTGTTCTCTTCTAGTGCAGGTTTTAATTGCACAGATGGTTGTGTGACTTTGGTTTTTCGCCCTCTCCTTTAGATTGGGAAGTAGATGGGACACTGCCTGTTTTCTCTCTAAAATCTGATGGAGAAGTTGCGGAATTAGCAACTACATTGGTCAAACGCCCACTTGCTTGTTGCTAGAAATGTTCTCTGGAAGATCTTTGGAATCAGATATATCAACTTCTGCTGACTCTGCTTTTGAGACAGGTTTTTAAGTGTTTTTCACTGTTGTCTTGCAGTTTTGAATCCAACGACATTTTAGTGCCATCTTTGGATTCAGCAAATGCCATTTTGTCAACTTTGGGATCAATTTTCAAGTCAGAAATTGGCACATCCTGATACCATATAGACTAGGAAGCACGAAACAAACACCAAAATCAGTCCACAAGTTCAAAGAACCGAAGATCCTTTTGATGACCACACTCGGATTCACAAACAATAACAACAATACACGAGATGGGGGTGTGTTTCAACACCTAAACAGCCATCCAAACTAGATTTAACAATAACAATATGAAGACAAGATGAACAACAACAATGTGGTAGCAATAACACACCTCACGGGTTACATTAACAAGAACAAGAAACAACGATTGCAACAAACAAAGGATAGATAGATAGATAGACTGCATGAAGATGTAATCTTAAGGACTCAAGATCTTATTCTACTCTTGGAACACTACACACAACAATTCACCTATCTCTTACGTTGGTATAAGAGGGACCTCGATCTCTCAAGCATCCAACGTTTCCAAGCTTGAATCCAACACGAGTGATTCCACATCCAAGTCGAAAACCCTAGTTACATTGTTTCGTCCAAGAGGCCTTTCTCACAAGAGAGAGTGTTTCAATGTTAAAACTTTTAATATTCTTCAAAACTAAACTAATGAAACCCTAAAGTGTTCTTTATATAGCTATTACAAAATAGAAGCTAAAACGTCCAAAATGCCCTTTAAGAGCTAGGCGCCCTTCAAGTGTATTTAGGGGCTGCCTTGTTGTGTTCCAAGGCTCCTCTTTACACTTCAAGTGTGATATTAGGGTTGGTATAGTGTGGTTTAAGTCCTTCACTCGCACACCCCAAGTCTCAAGTTCATTACACTCTCACATACGTCCATCTTTGTGGTCGTACTTGTATCATCCTCCCTTCTTTAAAAAGGATTCGATCTCGAATCCATGCCTTGCAAAATCAAAGAGAGACAAACAAGAACACTTTCTCATGGCATGAGGGTTAGGGTTAGAAAAAATAAATAATAAGGGTATGCACCCAAAACACTCAAAACAGTCCACACCAAAAAATAAAAAAGAAACCAAGGACCTTTTGAGTTCAAATCTCAATATGCCAAGGCGGTTCATATTTGACATATAACCAAGAATCCTTAGTGTTAAACATTATGAAGCCATCGACAAATTCACCAAGGACTTGGCTATGATAAGCATAAAAAATAAATGCACCTAAGAAGAGAGTAAATCTTCCCCACCCTAATATGGCACCAGGATCAAATGGGAAGAAGAGCTATAGACACAGGTCTAGACAACATTTCCATTTCCCGTAGCCTTTACCACATATACACAGCGTACTCTCTACATTGGCATGCATATCATCACACGCAAAGAGAGAGTATATAAAGGAGGCATTCAAGTCTACTTCTACTATGGTGTCCTCAAGGAAGCCACAGAAAGAAGAAAAAGAAGTCATTTTAGAGACTATACATTCCTTGCCCGTAAGAGTACTCTCATCTTCCACGAAGAGATTTCCACCTTGAGGATGAATGTTGTCACACCATAATGGGTTGGCATATAGGCTATAGCATCCAATACAAGCTATGTCATCAACTTCACTCACACCACTAGGTTCTTTAAGAGTGATTAACTATCTTCAAACAAGACATTGTACCTAAAAAGAGAAAGATCTACCACGTGGATAGATTTGGGATAAGCAAACTCACTCTCTATAATTTCACTATCAAGTTTCAAAGATGTTTCACGTACATGATGTAACGCCTCGATTTTCTATAACAGGAACATCAAACGGTGCTTATGATTCCGAAGGACCACAAGCCAACCCTCTTCTGATATCTGTACCTGAGCACTACATAATATAATAAAATATATCCAAAAAACTGGTGAAATCTTTCCATAAGGTTCAAAACATCTAAAATACACAACTCTGAAAACTGAATTCTTATACAGCTGTACTAAAAGCCTCTAACTGTCTGAACTATGGAGTTGATGGGACATGCCCCAACTTACTGAGCATACTGGGACTGAATCTGAAAACTGATACTGAATATACTGTCAATCTAAAATTTCAGAACATACTAGGATTCTGAGTATTTGAAGCTACTGAGACTGATATCTGAGTTCACCAACTCTGGAATACTAAAAGGATAAATCTGGGATCAAACCCTATCTAACAAGTTATCTCTAGATCCCCTGATAATAAGGATGATTTGACTAAGTTTGAGATCAACCCTATCTAGCAGGTGGTCTCTGAATTCATCGGTAATAATACTTGATTAACTGAATCTGTGATCGGCCTATCTAGTAGCGGATCTCTAAATTTACAAATAATAATACTTGATGGCCTATATCTGACAACCTTGACTTTTATAATACTGAACTGAATTTTTTCTTGAAGACTGAGACTAATTCTGAAACTGAGATTATGGGAAGTAGTCATCTAACCGACATTCCCTTTCTAGCTAAGTCGAGGTCCAACCTGTAACCCCAGTTGGAAGGGTGTCAGTACCGTGCCATGGGTAAAGACAGCTTTATGTGACCCTCATCTATCAAGTACTCAAACGAGAATGGTGGAGCCCTCATCTAACAGGTCAAGCCACCCCATCTACCCTCAACTAGTAGGTATGATATCTCAACCTATGTTGGCTATATAGTTCTGGAGCGCAAGGATTGCTTCTAAGAATCACACCCTCTACTAGTAGGTGAGTTCCCATCCTAGAGCTAACTCGGTGCTGAATCCTACTCCCAACTGAAAGACTCTGAACTGATTCTTAACAGAACTTGGACTGAGCTGAATCTATTACTTATCAGATTACTTGACTTATCTGACTGAGTTGGCTTGGTTCTATCTCAGACGGAATACTACTGAATTATATTTCTGTCTGAGTGATACTAAATTTCGTATATTTTTTAACTTTACTGAAGCCTTGACTGAATACTGAATACTGTTGAGATCTGAACTGAGTACTGAGCTTGATTAGACCGACTGAGTTTTCTTACTGTTCGGTCACTGAATAAGTTCTACTGATCATAACACGACTGAGATTATCTTGAGAATTACTCGGCTTTAGGCACACAACTATATTTTTCGGGTACAAGTACCCCCAGGACTCGATAAAAGGAAACTGACACAACATGACTTCTTGAGTCCATGGCCAACATCAACATCACAACAATCGACTATCATCCACCATAACTCAACTAAACATTTCTTCAAGCACTTGGGAACATTAACATGTGATCACGTAAATAAAGCATACCAACACTTCATATCTCATTCCACAAGGTCTTACAATAAACACGTAACATGCATTCACGGTACATAATTAAGGATTTTATGCTAACATGTTACCATCCATTCACTAAAGCTTTTTAACAAACACATGGCATGCTTAGCTTATACCAAACTTAGGGGTTTCTAGTCAACATATCATAATGACCCAATTTTCTTCACACAAGCATTTTATCTAACATGTAGGGAGCATTCTTTAGTTATTCAACAATTACTACTTCCAAATATCATGACTCCATTAACCAATTCATCATACAAGGATTTCAACATGATATGATCATAGTCCAACACACTTGGAAAACATGATTATTTCAAAAATCAATTAACATGATTACATAATTCAACATGCTACTTGAAGAGGCTTTATCATGAACACCACAAGATCAACACATATTAGGGTCAAAGCTTGAGTCTTTATCATCAAAACATGAATTTAATTTCAACAACATCAAGAACTTCAATTTCAACCCACATAAATCATAAAAACTCATAAAAACATAATCTTTGAATTTAGAAAAAAGGATTCTTGAGCTTCTTAGGTGGAAGGAACCCAAGAATCAACACTTGCATACCTTAGATTTATGAATCCAGATGAACTCTTGATTTCAGAACTCTATTCGTGAAATTGATAGGTGTTCCTTGTATCTCTCACAATGGGGATTCCAAATCTTAAATTATTTTTAAATTCCCACGGTTGAATTTTGGAGGATCTTGATTTTTGTTTTGGGACAAAGGGTGTTGTTGTTGAGATATTTTGTGAAAGAGGGATGTATTATGGTTGAAAACATGTTTAATCCCGTGTTGGAGAATATATATATAGGGATTGGATTGCTAAAAATTGTCCCAGGGATATAGCCTGGGCGGCACCCTTCCTAGCCTGGGGGATTATCCTTGGCAGCGCCTCGCTATAGCGGTGCTGTAACCAGGGCGGCGCCTTGGCTACAGCGGTGCTGAAATCTGGGCGACACCTTGAGATCGCCCCGAGATACTGTTTTTGAATTCCAAACATGCCCTTATACTATCCGAAAAATCCCAAAACTCACCCGAAATGTACTATGACCTTGCCTCATCGCAACACAACTTAAAAATAAAAAATCGGAGGTCGGGAAGGTCACAAAATAATTCATCGAAGTTAGCAAGCTTATGGAATGAAGAAAGTTTCAACACTTAGCTTCTCTTGACAAGCTTAAAAAGGCTTTAACGACTCGAAAAACTTATGGGGTACTACATTATCTCCCCCTTGGAAACATTCATCCTCGAATGTCATTTATTAGGCTAAGAGTACTTATCAACTGGACTTACTTAAGGGACGAGAACATCTGAAATGCAACTATGTGACTGGAACTATTGACATACTGAATCTTCTACTTGAATATGCATAGCTGATGCATTGAATACCCTGCTGAGACTATTGATAAGCTGAAATTTTTGTAATGGGCATGTATATCTGGTGCATGGATATGTAACTGAGTTGTTCTCATGAACACATAACTGAATGCACTGATGGTCTGGACTTCTTCTACTGAACATGCATGTCTAATGCATGAATACTTAACTGAACTGACTCTCAATTAAATGCTTGAATGAATACGTAATGATAACTGGTACTTCTTTATGAGCAACATCTGAACCTGCAAGTGAATGGTTTTAAATGACATGAAGGCATCGAAATACTATGGGGCATCCCCCCCTTGGGGCACTATGTCCCTCTTAGAACACTTACTTTATTGATATACTGAGGCAATGCACAGGGAATCTACTTACTGGATCATAACCAAACATCTGGGGTCTGAAACTAATGCATGATGCATGAACTGAGTTATGCTCTCAAATACTAAGGTATTTTTTGTTTTGGAATAGTTGCATGTACGAGATCTCTGATGGCATGATTAGATGAAAAGATAAGAAAACAAACTATGCGAATCTGACTGTCGGACTGCTAAACTGACTTGCTGGATTTACTAACTAACTCATGCTGAAACATAAGCTCCAATGAGAGAAAGAGATCTAACAATACATATCATGAAAATAGAAGACTCATAACGTACCCGAATCTAAGTCAGGGAAACTTCCCAGATCGTGGTGAGTCTGAAGTGCATAAAGTTTGTTATGAGTTGAAGGACGATTGCACTGACTTCGGGGACCTGGATTAGGGCAATCTCAAAATTTGTGACCTGGCTCACCACATCCAAAACACACATCACTACCAACTCTACATACGCCCTTATGATTCTTACCACATTCTTTGCATAACGGGTAGGTAAGACCCCTTCTCTCACTACCCTGGGTCTTGGAGCGTGGTGCACTAGCTCAAGATGGAGATGGTACTAAAAAATTTTGACTATGGTGAGAACGGTTACCACCCTGTGAACCTGCATGGGAGAAACTATGACTACCTGTTCTGGCTTTCTTACTAGATCTCTCTCTTTCCTTTATCTTATCTGACTCAATATGCTGCGCATAAATCATCAATCTATCAAGATCCATATCCCTATTAAGCATCGTGGTTCTACACTCCTTTAACACCAACCCAGACACACCAGTCACAGACTTACTCATACTTGCTCTAGGGTCGGCTATCAACTCAAGGGCATACTTAGCTAACTGGTTGAACTTAAGGAAATACTCTTTCACTGTCATGGAGCATTGTCTTAGATTCATAAACTCTTCTACCTTAGCCTCTCTCATCTCTAGGGGGAAAACTTATCTAAAAAGGCATCCTGAAATACTTGACAAGTCATGGGAGCATCATCCTCTCCTTTACCCTTTCTCCATGCTACAACCCAATCATAAGCAATATATTTCAGCCTATAGGAGGCCATTTCTACGCTCTCTTTCTCATATACATGCATAACCTGGGTGGTTTTCTTCACCTCTTCTAGAAACAACTGCGGGTCTTCACCTACCTTAGACCCAAAAAACTCGAGAGGGTTCATTCTGATAAAGTCACGGAGTCTGGCTGCAGCTTCATCATCACCCTACTGTTGAGGAGCAACAACCTGTTTATTGTTCTACACAGTAGTTGTCACCGTTTAGGCTAGCCACTGAAAAGCTGCCCGAAACTCGACATGTGACACACTTTCATTCTGGGGATCAACAGGCTGAGGGGCTGTCTAATTTCTTATTCTCTTCTTGGGAGACATGTTCTGAAAATGAAAGCGAAAGGATTAGGTTGAGAATTAACTGGAACTTATACTTACTCGCACAACATAAATACTGAAAGAAGGGAAACTGTTCCTAAAAACATCTTATAGCCTCTTGTACATAAATGTGGAGCGCAACATACCCATGCACAAGACTCTACTAGATGTGGCTTTTCAGACTTACTAGGACACTATTGAATCTTAGAATCTAATACCAAATTTGTAACACCCCGATTTTCTATAATCGAAACATCACACGGTGCTTATAATCTCGAAGGACCACAAGCCAACCCTCTTCTGATATCTGTACCTGAGCACTGAATAATATAATAAAATACATTTGGAAAACTGGCGAAATCTTTCCATAAGGTTCAAAACATCTAAAATACACAACTCTGAAAATTGAATACTTATACAGCTATCCGAAAAGTCTCTAAATGTTTGAACTGTGGAGTTGATGGGACATGCCCCAACTTACTCCGTCTACTAAAATAAACTGAATGTAATAATATACTAAAATAATAATAATTCATCCTCGGAAGATAAGGACTCACTGCTACGTCTACTGCTGCTGACAAGAACTGAGCTGCTAAGGATACTCTGGATCTCGTGCTTCCGAACCTATGGTTTCAAATAAAATACCATAGCGCAAATGCGTCAGTACGTTGGAATATACTGAGTATGTAAATGAGGTAAGGCTAAATGCAAGGGTTTATGCGTGAACAACAACTAATTGAATGTTATGTAAGAGACGGATTAGCATTCATAGAGAATCTGTAACTACTTAACATACTGTGCCTACTGTGACTGAGCATACTGGGACTGAATTTGATAACTAATACTGAATATACTATCAATCTAATATTTCAGAACATACTGGGATTCTGAGTATCTGAAGCTACTGAGACTAATATCTGAGTTCACCAACTCTGGAATACTGAAAGGCTGAATCTGGGATCAAACCCTATCTAACAGGTTATCTCTAGATCCCCTGATAATAAGGATGATTTGACTAAGTTCGAGATCAACCCTATCTAGTAGGTGGTCTCTGAATTCATTGGTAATAATACTTGATTAACTGAATTTGTGATCGACCTATCTAAGTAGCGGATCTCTAAATTTATAAATAATAATACTTGATAGCCTTTATCTGACAGCCTTGACTTTTATAACACTGAACTGAGTTCTTTCTTGAATACTGAGATTGATTCTGAAACTGAGACTCTGGGAAGTAGTCATCTAACTGACATGCCCTATCTAGCTAAGTTGGGGTCCAACCTGTAACACCAGTTAGACGGGTGTTAGTACCGTGCCACGGGTAAAGATAACTTTATGTGACCCTCATCTATCAGGTACTCAAATGAGAACGGTGGAGCCCTCATCTAATAGGTCAAGCCACCTCATTTACCCTCAACTAGAAGGTATGATGTCTCAACCTACCCTGGATACGTAGTTCTGGAGCACAAGGATTGTTTCTAAGAATCACACCCTCTACTAGTAGGTGAGTTCCCATCCCTGAGCTCACTCGGTGTTGAATCCTACTCCTAATTGAAAGACTCTAAACTGATTCTTAACAGAACTTAGACTGAGCTGAATCTGTTACTGATCACATTACTTGACTTATCTGACTGAGTTAGCTTGGTTCCATTTCAGACGGAATACTACTGAATTTTACATTTTGTCTGAGTGCTACTGAATTTCGTATATTACTGAGCTTTACTGAATCCTTGAATGAATACTGAATACTGAATACTGCTGAGATCTGAACTGAGTATTGAGCTTGATTAGACTGAATACTGAGATTACTGAGTTTTCTTACTGTTCAGTCACTGACTGAGTTCTACTGATCATAGCACAACTGAGATTATCTTAAGACTGACTCGACTCTAGGCACACAACTATATTTTTCGGGTACAAGTACCTCCAAGACTCGATAGAAGGAAACTGACACAACATCACTTCTTGAGTTCATGACCAACATCAACATCAAAACAATCGACTATCATCCACCATAACTCAACTAAACATTTCTTCAAGCACTTGGGAACATTAACATGTGATCACGTAAATAAAGCATACCAACACTTCATATCTCATTCCACAAGGTCTTACAATAAACACGTAACATGCATTCACGGTACATAATTAAGGATTTTATGCTAACATCTTACCATCCATTCACTAAAGCTTTTTAGCAAACACATGACATGCTTAGCTTATACCAAACTTAGGGGTTTCTAGTCAACATGTCATAATGACCCAATTTTCTTCATACAAGCATTTTATCAAACATATAGGGAGCATGCTTTAGTTATTCAACAATTACTACTTCCAAATATCATGACTCCATCAACCAATTCATCATACAAGAATTTCAACATGATATGATCATATTCCAACACACTTGTAAACACATGATTATTTCAAACATCAATTAACATGATTACATAATTCAACATGCTTCTTGAAGAGGCTTTATCATCAATACCACAAGATCAGCACATACTAGGGTCAAAGCTTGAGTCTTTATCATCAAAACATGAATTTAATTTTAACAACATCAAGAACTTCAATTTCAACCCACATAAATCATAAAAACTCATAAAAACATAATCTTTGAATTTAGGAAAAAGGATTCTTGAGCTTTTTGGGTGGAAGGAACCCAAGAATCAACACTTGCATACCTTAGATTTATGAATCCGGATGAACTCTTGATTTCGGAACTCTATTCGTGAAATTGATAGGTGTTCCTTGTATCTCTTGCAATGGGGATTCCAAATCTAAAATTATTTTTGAATTCCCACTGTTGAATTTTGGAGGATCTTGATTTTTGTTTTGGGACAAGGGGTGTTGTTCTTAAGAGATTTTGTGAAAGAGGGGTGTATTTTGGTTGAAAACATGTTTAATCCCATGTTAGAGAATATATATATAGGGACTGGATTGCTGAAAATTGGCCCAGGGCTGTAGCCTGGGCCTAGCCTGGGGGATTATCCTGGGCGTCGCCTAGCTACAGGGGTGTTGTAACCAGGGCGGCACCTTGGCTACAGCGGTGCTAAAAGATGGGCGACGCCTTGAGATCGCCTCGAGCTACTGTTTCTAAAATCCAAACATGCCCTTATGCTATCCAAAAAATCCCAAAAATCACCCAGAACGTACTATGACCTTGCCCCATCGCAACGCAACTTGAAAATAAAAAATTGGAGGTCGGAAAGGTCACGAAATAATTTATCAAAGTTATCAAGCTTATGGAATGAAGAAAGTTTCAACACTTAGCCTAATTTTTAAGTGCTAAGCTTCTCTTGACAAGCTCAAAAAGGCTTTAACAACTTGGAAAACTTACGGGGTATTACACATGATCATCCCGATGAGCCCAACGAACATTAGCATCTACACCACACGACAATCTCACGAGTTCACTCCTATTTTCTTGACCAACGTCTTCAAATTCTTCACTTACTTGAGATTCATTAATCACATCATACGTATTCTCAAGTGGTGGGCAAGTTTTACACACAAGTTGGTCAACACAATTTTCACACGACGATGTACTTTCATTCAACACAATAGCTTCAACACTAAGTGGACACAAATCGATCTTACTAGAAGAGTCGATTCGGTCATCTATAGGATCAACTAGTGTATCCACTTGCACAACATATACATCATCCACAAGTGGTAAGGAATCAATGCACTCATATGTAGGTAAACGACTACTCACACTCTACGTCTTATTAGCCACACGATCATCATTCACAAGCACCAAAGTGTAAGAGTTAGCTATTTTACCTTGACATTCATGAGTATGTTCGTCTTTACCTCGGTGTGAAATTCCTTCACAAGGTTGGGAAGAAATGTTCTTCAAAAATCTCTCATCAAAATGTGTTTGGACAATTGGATTTTGAGGGAAGAGTTTGGGTAACAATTGGCATATAATTTCAACGTACCATTTCATATCTTCAAGATTGTCATTGATACGATCAAATGTGGCATTGAAATTATGGGAAGCCATGGTACCTAGCAAAGACAACAACAAACAAAAAAAAACAACTAGTTAGTTCAAAAAGATCCTCACCACACTCTCACTCTCGGCTTTACCTCACACTTGGTTTCACAAGTGTTGAAAGCCGGATTGTACTTTGCGAGTGATTGAGGTTCGAGTTTACTCTTGCCCGAAATAAATTTTCATTTGAATTGACTCAGATAAAATTTGTTTACGACTTGAATCAACAAGATACAACGAATTCACAAAAGAGAAAAGCACACAACAAATGCTTAACACGAATGAACGAACACAAAGACTAACTAACAATCTAGTAGATGAGTACTAGTTTGCAAATTAGTATTGGAGCCAACGAAATTAAAACTAAGGAACAACAAAAAGAAACTATGAAATTTGAGCCAAAATTTGATGCGTGAACAGTAACTTGATGAAGTGACACCATGCAATTGGTCTCGGTCCCACACAACCTTGTCACAAATTTTGAAATTTCAATCTCCACAAAATTTGGAATGAAAGATAATTAGTTTTGAAGGGAAAGTATAAGTCTTGAGTCCTTGGTAAGTTTAATCTTAAAAAGGCTGATCTTGACTTGTACTAGTTCCACCAAACAAGGCTCCTTGATTTAAGGGAGTTGAAAAAGTTCATGTCAAGTTTAGGAAGTAGGAAGTGATGGTTCAAGTCTTCTCACCAACAAACTTTACAACTTTTATCTTCACCTCTTTGAATCTATTTGCACTTTTCTTGTTGGTTAAGTTATAAGGCTAGGTGAAGAACAAGATGAACACAAAAACAATCTTCAAGAACATAACAACAACTTCATACGGCCATGACAACAACTACAAGATTTTGCCACCTTCAAGTTCACATCAACAATGTCATCATTTTTAAGCTCAACTTTAGATCTAGACACCTTTGTGTTAGTGACAAAGAAACCAACTCAAGAAACACACTAGACAAACAAAATAATTACTAGATCTAGACACCAAACAAGCCTCGGCCAAGATGTAACAACAACACTAACTCTCGGCCAAGAACAAGAACAAGAACAAGAACAACTTTAACTCTTTTTTTTTACTTTCAACCAAGAGAGCCCAAGATTAACCTTGTGGGAATAAGATCAAGCCATGTTCTGATACCAAAAGATACATAAAGACTAGGAAGCACCAAAAAAACATCAAAATCAGCCCACAAGTTCAAAGAACTGAGGACCCTTTTGATGACCACACTCGGATTCACAAACAAGAACAATAATACACGAGATAGGGGTGTGTTTCAACACCTAAATATCCACCCAAACTAGATTTCACAACAATAATATGAAGATAAGATGAACAACAACAATGTGGTAGAAATAACACACCT
Source organism: Capsicum pubescens (assembly GCA_030864215.1). NCBI lineage: Eukaryota > Viridiplantae > Streptophyta > Magnoliopsida > Solanales > Solanaceae > Capsicum > Capsicum pubescens. Next base: position 297,087,381 of record CM061549.1, read on the forward strand.
CAGGGTTACATTAACAAGAACAAGAAACAACTATTACAACAAACAAAGGATAGATAGATAGATAGATAGATAGACTACATGAAGATGTAAACTTAAGATCCCAAGAGATTATTCCACTCTTGGACCCTTAACACTACACACTACAATTCACCTATCTCTTACGTTGGTACAAGAGGGACCTCGATCTCCAAAGCATCCAACATTTCCAAGCTTGAATCCAACCCGAGTGATTCCACACTCCAGTCAAAAAACCTTGTTACATTGTTTCGGCCAAGAGACCTTTCTCACAAGAGAGAGTGTTTCAATGTTACAACCTTCAATATTCTTCAAAACTAAGCTAATGAAACCCTAAAGTGTTCTTTATATAGCTATTACAAAATAGAATCTAAAATGTCCAAAATGCCCTTTAAAAGCTAGGCGCCCTTCAAATGTATTTAGGGGTTGCCTTGTTGTGTTCCAAGGCTCCTCTTTACACTTCAAGTGTGAGATTAGAGTCGGTATGGTGTGTTTTAAGTCCCTCACTCGCACACTCCAAGTCTCGGGCTCATTACAATCTCACATGCGTCCATCTTCGTGGTCGTACTTGTATCACATCCTTACCATGAGAGTTAGCGGGAACTGTTTCTTTGATTTTAGGATCAGATACAGGTCCGCTCTTCATTTCAACCTTGCTGTCAGGTGCTGGTTTCATTGTAATCTTTTCATCTGTATCCTTATTCACACGAATTGGCCGACCTCTTGAGCGATCTTATAAGATGGCTCAATTAGTAGCAATGGACGAGTTGATATTGCCCCACGATTGAAGGCAGAATCATATGGTATGTTTTCTAAGTCAGCATCACTATATATTTTCTGAACAGTACGGATGGGAGTGGCAAGCCTAGCTTGGTGATGTCGAATAACTCTCAGTAGATCTAACAAAATAGCTTTCTAATATCATCCAAGAAAAAAATAAAAACATATCAAATGAGCCAGTCACCAAACAAAATGGAAACAAAACCAACTAGCAATAAAGACTGTTGATATATTAACTCTCTTGTTAAACAAACATATGAAACAGCATCTGAGTAGACAGGGAAATCATTACCTTCTTTTTCCATTCTTTTCGCAGATAAAATAAAGTTGCTGCCAATTGTTCATGAGGCCAAAGCAGAAAAATAGAATAGAAAAGAAAAGAAAAGAGCACATCGCATTTTGACAAGATTATTAATCCTAACCGATGATTATGTTAATGGCACCAACAGAACTTTGATAAGAAACTAGATATAACGACATGAAATTATTAATATATGTAAGTGGTTAGCAATATGAAAAACTTGACATGCATTTGGTGACATTGACGGACATATGCGTTAGAAATTTGGGCAATTTCTGGGGGATACTCCTGCAGAGAGGTATGGTATTTACAGCAGTTTGAGTCATACTTGCAATAGGGTGTCACATACAGATTCATGTGGCATCTTTTTTTTGTTGCAAAGTTTGAGATCACAGGAGTCCTAGATCCTATTCCGGTGTCAGAGAAGCTGTTGGCACCGAAGGAGCTATTGGCAGGGAAGGAAACTTCCCATCTGCAATGTCGTAATATGCAAGATCCCATCCTGGTCCAAAAGTTTTAAAGGCTTCAATTTTCATCATACCGACACATACTTTTTCCACATTGTCCAAATATGACTGTTTTGTTTTTTTCTCCTCCTCTGGTAGAGGTATACGGAGTTCTTGTAACCTCTTAAAGAATGCCTCTTCTTGTTTCTTCTGATCCTCCTCTTGTGACCGCAATGCCAATGCCAATAGAATTTCTTTTTTCCTCTTCCTCGTTTCTTCCAGTTCTCTTTCCTCACGTGTGAAGACCTTCTCATCTATTGGTATTAAACCATTCTATATTTCCCACAAATGATGCTTTTTTCCCACTCTGCATCTCTGTCAGCAAGTATTTTTTTTTCCCATTCTGCATCTCCATCAACAAGTGTTTTTAGCCTCTTCTCTTCGTATGAGTACACATACCCCTAATCCACTGCTGTTTTTCCCCTTTGCTCCTTTTCCCAAGCACCAGAAAAGCTTTTTTGCCTCTTCGCCGCAATGTTATCTTCTCCTTCTACTGACTTCCTCTCCTGCGATATGAATTGATTGGCCATTTGTACCTATACCACAACCCCTAATTGAATACAATACTATTGTGATTTAATTATGGGTAATAGGAACATATTTTATTTAGGGAAAGGCTCAAATATGTCATCGAACTATTAGAAATGGCTCATTTATGTCATTCGTTAAAAGTTTGACTCGTTTATACCATCGCAGTTACAAAACAGGTCCATCCATGTCATTACGTGTTAACAGTGGCTTTTCAAAAGCAGCTTTGCCACGTGTCATCTTATCAGAGGTCCATGTCATAAAGAAAAGGGATAACTCATTCTAAGGTTACATAATAAAACCTTCAACCCTAGCTTCAAATCACCAATACAATAACACATATATAATAATTTAAATTGTGTGGTAATTTTCGTGTTCTCTGAAAGAAAGAAGTATGAAGAATGATTTGCAAAAAATTTTTCACACCTTGATTTATTTCCTTCAAGTATAAATACACAAATGCTTTGGTGTATAAAGAAAAACAAAAAAGAAAATACTATTTACACTTGTCCTATTTCTATTCCTCCACTATGTACATTAATTACTCAGGTGTTCCACATCATCCTCTCATTATCAGCATCAAATGGTACACATTCAATCCATCATTCAAGCATATATACTATCTAATTTTGCCACGTGGAAACTCAAGGATCATAAGGACCAAATCCTAAAGTCATTACAGATCCACACTTAAGGCGTTGTTGTCTGTTCTTTCCTTTTCTTTCTCCCTTCCTTTTTTCTTTAATTTCCTCAACAATTTCAGCATGTATTTTAGATGATAGCATCGATTTTCAACATCCCCCTCAAGTTGGTGGGTATAGACAAAACCCCAACTTTGTCAATAAATCACGAGAAGAAGCTCCTGATAAAAGCTTAGTAAATAAGTCGGCAAGCTGATGCTTCGATGGGACAAAAGAAAGAGTGATAAGGCCTCAAAGATATTGTTGACGAACGAAATGGCAATCCAACTCCACATGCTTCGTTCATTCATGAAAGACCGGATTTTTGGCAATATGAAGAGCAACCTGACTGTCGAAATGAATAGGAATCGACAAAATTGGTGGTGCAGATTGATAATCCAAGAGTCGCACCAACCAAGTAATTTCTGCAATCACTCTAGCTATGAATATTGATGGACGCGGGAGCTGTCACAAGAGAACTAACAATAGCAAAAAGCGCAAAAGATAATACTAAAATAAATTGTGGAAATGATATGGAGTATAATTTGATCAACAAATGTATTTTATCGTGCTAACAATTTGACACAGTGGATTCGTGAAGAGGATGGCCATTTTCATGCATCCTGGTGATGTGGGATAAGGGGTGAAACTGATGTGGCACAGTGGAGTGTTCTTTGGTTCAACACAGGTACCATTTATCATCAAATTAATGCGGAGCTGACTCAAACTCTGAACTGGTCTCCAAAGCTGATGCACGAGTTCAAGAGCCTAAAGAGGGTGAGATTGTTCGAGTTGTTCCAAGACCAACTGTTCTTGAAAATATGATCTCGGATGAGATGAAACAGTTATCACAGCTCCCAGAGGCTCTAAACACTGCTTGTTGTTGCAAGGACTACAAAAACTCTACAGTAATCTTGCCAATCTTACCATGAAGCTTCCAGCATTGAGAGACCTTGTGCATGAACTTGAGAAGGATGGAGTACTGAAGGATGCCAAGTCATGACAAGTCTTATTGCTTCGGCATACATTCTACGTGCATATTTTTCACCTATGTTGGACCCTTTTTGGGTAAAGTAGTTATCTTGTTCACCGCTTCAATGCACTCCCTTCTCTTCTCAGTATCGTTCCAGACAGGGAAAAAAGCTCTTTCCCAGTATCGTTGTCGTTGCAGACAGGAAAAAAGCATTAAGCTAACGGTTAATTTTGCATATCACTCTAATACCTAAAATCAACATATATTTTAGTATGCCATGAACTAATTATCTTTTGAATGAAGTGAGGCGATTGTAAGGGTTTCTTCTCGATATTTGCCTAAAACAACCCATGAAATAATCATGAAGAATCCCATGAAATAACCATGAAGAATCTTACAATCACTTAAATTTTAGCCTAAAACAGGATACAGTGGAATAAACAGGATACAATGGAATACTCAAACTAAAGCACGTCTTAATTTACAAAAGATGGAGACTATCCCAACCAAGACCAACTATAACAAGTACCTTCAACAATAATAATGAAATCTCAAATGGTAGAAATTTAAATAACTATGGTCCCTGTCCTCCCATGACACGCCCTTCTGGCAGCAGGCCAAAGCAAAACTCGCAGCTAGGCAAACCAATAATAGGCTGTAAATGGAGAAACAAAATAAAGGTAGTGTCAAGGACAAGTGCATTATCCACAGAAAGCAAATGCATATATATGATCACTATTTTATGTTTCCTATGTCTTCGTATCGAAAATCCTAAAACAGAATTCATGTAATGAAAATTCGGAAAGTTCCACTTTCTCACCAAGAGCAAGGAAATAAACGAGAAGCCAAAGATCTTTCGTTTAACATATTTAATCATCTTTGCATTTCTAGTCAGACAAGGACTAGCAACAGTAATATGTTGATAAAACTGTTGTATTTTGCGAGGCCAATTCTGAACAGGTGGCTACAGTGAGAGTAGTCTTTATTTTGTTTGAAGCTACTTTTAGTTGACATATTAACTAGACCAAAAGTTTAATTCAACCAGTTAGTAAACCAAATTCAATCCTTGGCTGATCTTCTTGGAAGTAGAATATGAGAATTACCAACAATATATATAGGAATGCTTTTGGGGAACAAAAGTAAGTCGATGGGAATTTGGAAGACTAACAAGCTGGAAAGCCAATATCTCTCAATGGGTGGTAGACTAATTTTAATCAATTCAGTCCTTGATGCATTGCCTACATACGATGCCATTATTTCCAATCCCAGGGAATGTCAAATGGAGATCCATGATAGTTGGCAAGAAGGAGGATTATGCATAAATTTTTTGAAATCCCAGAATCAAAGTTTGATGTTGTACTGGCAATGAAGATTTGCTAGTGAGGATTAGTCATTTGGGAGGATAAATGGCATGAAGGACAAGGAGTTCTGAAACAACTCTTTCCAGATCTCTATATATTATCTCGACAACAACAGGCAACGATTGGGGAGATATGGAGCAACCAAGGATGGAATTTGATCTTTAGAAGATGTTTGAATGATTGGGAAATTGATACGCTAACAGAGTTCGGAGGATAGCATCAAGTGGTAAGGAAATAACACAAAATATTCATTTAAAAAAAGAAAAACCAGTCCACCTAACACACACTCACCAAATAGAGAATCATAAAAGGAAGACGAAAATCATAAACTTCATTAAGTGTTTGATTACCTCTTCTTTAGGCCCGCAACAATAGACCTTACTATCATCATTGAAGCTAGTAAATGCAGCATGGATTTGAAAAGTTTCAATAGGAGTAACAAGAGTGAGATTAGTTACTATGACGGTCATCCAATACGTATCATACAATGCTATAGAACAATTCACTTTTTCAATCTTCAAAACGCTGTACTTGAAAACCTGCAAGAAGAGTCACAAGTAGTTGAGAAGGATATATAATTGGGGATTAATCACGGAAAGAAAATTAAGGAGCATACATACATTGCTCTCTTTCTCGTTATATTCCTGGATAGCACGGTTTGCCAATTCCATTATAATTTCAGCCTTGCCTCCACCTATTTCCTTAAATGGCCGTAATGGATGTAATCTCCCATCGAAGTAGTCATCAATGTCAAAACACTGTCAAAGAAGGCAACACATATTTCATTAGAGTGAGTGATGAAAACTATCCAAAGGATAGGGTGAATCCAAAAAATTAGGTGACAGTGGAACTTTGATAAGAAACTAGACGTAACGAATTGGTTAGCAATATGAAAAACTTTACATGCGTTTGGCGACACTGACGGGCATATGCGTTAGAAATTTGGGCAATTTCTGGGGGATGTTCCTCCTCAAAGACATCGTAGTATTCACGGCAGTTTGGGTCACACTTGCAATAGGGTGTTGCATAGAGATTCTTGCGGCATCTTTTCTCTGTTGCAAGGTTTGAGTTCACAGGAGTGCTAGATCCTGTTGTTTGGGTAACACTTGCACTAGGTTTTCTAACATATTCGTACAACTGTTTCCACAACTCAGGGGTCAGAGAAGCTGTTGGCACCGAAGGAGATCTTCGCGGCGAAGGAGATGTTGGCAGCGGCGAAGGAAATTTCCCATCAGGAATGTCGTAATATGCAAGATCCCATCCTGGTCCAAAAGGAAAAAAGTGCTCAATTTTCATCTTACCGAGGCGTACTTTTTCCAGATCGTCCAAGTATGACTGTTTTAGTTTTTTCTCCTCCTCCGTTAAAGGTTTAATATGGAGCTCTCGTAACCTCTTATAGAATGCCTCTTCTTGTGTCTTCTGATCCTCCTCTTGTGACCGCAATTCCAATGCCGATAGAATTTCTCTTTTCCTCTTCCTCTTTTCCTCCAGTTCTCTTTCCTCGGGTGTGAAGACCTCATCATATATTGGTAATAATCCATTTTGTATTTCCCACAATCGATGCCTTTTTTCCCACTCTGCATCTCCGTCGACAAGTGTTTTCAGCCTCTTCTCCTCGTATGAATACACTTTTTCCTCGGGTGAGCCCTCCGCTGCTATTGGTACTAAATCATTTTGTATTTCCCACAAATGATGTTTTTTCTCCCACTCTCCATCTTCGTCGACAAGTGTTTTTAGCCTTTTCTCTTCGTAAGAGTACACACATTCCCAATCCGGTGCTGCGTTTTCCCATATGGATTGATCGGCCATTTGTACCCTATACCACAACCCCTAATTGAATACAAAAATATTGTGATTTAATTATGGGTAAAATAGGAACATACTTTATTTATAAAGTGAAATAATTTTCCTTACCAAAAATATGTATTTATAATACTAGAAACTATGGGTGTTAAACGGGCCGGGCCGGGACGAGCCGGGCCAACCCGGAATCGGCCCTTCCATTTTAACCGGGTTGAGGGCCGGTTTGGACGCTAGCCGGACCGGGCCGGACCGGTCCAAATAGTAAAAAAAATTAAAACCCACCCGAACCCGGCCCATTAACCCAACCTGGTCAAACCCATCAAAATCCGATCAAACCCAATTAAAAACCGGTCAAACCCGTTTAAAAAATAAATAAATAATCCAATATCCACTATATACACTCCAATATACACTCCAATATACGATATATATTTTTAAAAAAATATATAAACAATTACACATATATACGTACCATTCAATATATAATTATATATGACTATACGTACTACTTTAAATAAAACATATGCTATAATAGTATAATATATATATATATATATATATATATATATATATATATATATATATATATATTTATATAGTAATTTATAAAATATATACACATGTATACGTTAAATATATACTACTTTAGAAGATATATACACATATATACGCATCATTCAATATGTATGTACTACTTTAAATAAAATATATACTACAATATACATATATATGTATTACAATGTATAGATGGTTATATTATACTAATTTATAAAACATATACACTTGTATACGTATATAATATACATCTATATAAGATATATACACATATATACGCACCAATCAATGTATATGTACTACTTAAAATAAAATATATACTGCAATATACATGGATTACAATACATAGATAGTTATATTATACTAATTTATTAAACATATACACTTGTATACGTTAAATATATACATCTATATAAGATATATACACATATATACGCACCATTCAATATATATGTCATACGTTAAACAAAATATATACTACAATATACATATATATATACTACAATATGCATATATATATATAGTTATATACTAATTTTTAAAACATATACACTTGTATATGTTAAATATATACGTCTATAGAAGATATATACACATATATACACTTCTATAGAAGATATCCAATTTATAAAACATATACACATGTATACGTTAAATATACACTTCTATAGAAGATATATACACGTGTATATGTACCATTCAATGTATATATACTACTACTTATAAAATATACTACATTATATATACATTACAATATATATAGATATACTTATATACTAATTTATAAAACATATACACATGTATACGTTAAATATACACTTCTATAGAAGATATATGCACAAATATACAAAATATATGCTACTTAATATAATAAATTAATAATATTTGGTAGTAAATTAATAATATATTATAAGTAAGTTTTTAATTTAAAGTAGAAAAGTAGAAATTCAATTTAAAATTTTAAATCATTAAATGAAAAATATAAAAAGCAAGGACTAAGGAGTGAATGAATTTGGGGAATTTTATTGATTGCAAAATGATCCAAAATTTATAATTTACATGAATGAAAAATCTATAAATTATGCATCATTTTTTCCAACTCATTCATGTTAATATTAATGGGAACTTGCATAGGATAGTCGAAGTCAACGGGGGCAAAATCATGCATTGGACTTGATTCTGTTGAGTTCTCCCGTGAAGTCATAATTTCTTCAAGTTTCAGCTCGTCGCTCGGCTCCAGTTCCATTCCTTGGTTTCTTCTTTCCGCTCTAATCAAATCTCTGAGGCAAACTAGAACATTCATTGCATTGCTTCCTAATGAGTATCGGTTGTCTCCAAGCTGCTGTCGTCCCTGACTAAAGGCACTCTCTGATGCAACGGTTGACATTGGAACATTCAAGATATCTCTAGCTAATCTTGAAAGCACATGATATTGTGTTTCATTACTCCTCCACCAATCCAACGTGTTGATCCGTCGTCTGCGATCCTCTAGTGCTGTCCGAAGATAATATTTCAGCTCTTCCCGATAAGTTGATGTGTAAGTTCTCTCATCAACACTGTTCCAACAATTTAAATCATAAAACGAATCAAAAAAACCACTATGTGTCGGCCTTTTAGAAGATGATGGCTCCTCGGGAGGATGAGGAGCGACAGTTGGAGTGATATTTGTAGGTACGGCTAAATCAAATAAATCAGCATAGTGATTATATAATTTTTCTATGTAATCCTTTGCATCAGCCGTAGCCGTCCACAAATCAGGTTGTACTTCTTCAGAATCATGGTTAGTATTTATTTCTAAGTTAGTATAAATAAGAGTACTAAAGTGACACATATTATTATATTTCATGCACGGATTTAGCATAGCACCAACCAAGTAAATAGGGGGAATCGAAAAAAAATATTTTTTAAATTTCATAAACATGGCGCCAACAACTTCTTTATAACCTTCTTTATTATTATATTCTTTGAGCAAACCAGAAATATCGGTTATATATGCCAAATATTACAAACAGTAGGATAATAAGCACCGAAAAATTCAACCGTAGCTACATAAATTTTTTCTAAAAACTTAACAAGATCATTAATTACAACCCAATCAGAATTATGTAGCATGCAATCAGCAGAATCAGCAAATGAACCGCAATGTTGGTTAAAAGCTAGTGTAATAGAAATTCTATATTTATAACAAGTTTTAAAAATTCATACGTAGAATTCCATCTAGTATCAATTTCCTCAGGCATCAAAATCGGTGTAAGTTCATTTTCTTGACATTTAACTTTAAATTCTCTAATTCTCGATCTACGATTATTTCCTTGAATAAAACCAACAGCAAGGCGAATTTTTTCAATATAAAACTCAAAAAACTCAAGACCATCTTTTACAATTAAATTATATATATGACATGCACACTTAATATGAAAAATTTCAGGCAAGGGCGGAGATAGCGTAGATTTTAATTTTTTTATAGCAGTGTTGTTGTTAGAAGAATTATCAAAAGCAATACATAAAATTTTATTTTTGATACCATAATATCCGACAATTTTAACAATAGAATCAGCAATAAATTGTCCAGTATGTTTACGATCTTTATCATATAAAAAAATAAGAATACATTTTTGCATCACGAAATTACTATCCATCCAATGACAACTAACGGTTAAATAATCATTTTTATTTACAGCACGACCAAGATCAGAAGTTAGGGACAATCTACATTGAATATTTTTTAACAATGTTGATAAATAAAAATAATATTGTGAATGAAGTCTAAAAATATCAGACCGACAAGTAGTTCTAGGAATACCGCTAAACATAGGATTATAAATTTCTTGTATATAACGAATAAAGGCATCAGAAGAAGGGAAATTAAAAGGCAAACAACCCACAACTACCATTTTAGATATTTCTTCCCGGTCCCTCAATTTATTATACTTCTTCGCTACGTGACCGGTTGCTGGGTCCATTCTAGTTTGCATTGGCCCACCAACATCTCCACCACCTTTTGCAATATTTAACTCTCTTTTGTGATCTTCAGCTACATGTCTCATTAACGTACCCGTACCCCCTTGCTTTCCTCCACTTCTATGCTTATATATTTGTTGACAAATATTGCATTGCACCTCAATATCTGATATACGTTCAAAAAATTGCCATGCAATACTAGTTCTTTTACGAGGTCTTGGGGCACTGGAAGGACGGGGAGGGAGATTAACCGATTCAGATCTAACGTTAGCATCTCCTACTGCGGGTGTCTCAGCAATATTTTCATTATCTTCGTCTAAATTAACCACATCTACTTCATTTTCTTCTTCTATACTGTAATTTTTCTGAGCTTCTACATAATCCATATCGTGAGCACCTACACCTATTTCTTCCTCAAAAGGTGTACCAAGCGGTACCGGAGGCGAAGGCACACGGGTATATCTACTACTTGAACTACCTCTACCTCTAGTAATTCACTTTTTACTACCACTACCACTTCCGGGACAAAAAATTTTAACACCTTTAGTAGCGAGGTTTCTTAATTTATCCATAATATAAATTAAATTAAACTAAAAATATTCAAAATACACAAATGACAAATATAATAAAATTAAATATTAAACAATTAATACAATAAATAAAAATTAAACATAAGATATGGAACGACAATACCAAATTTTGGAAGTATCCGAAGATTGCGACTTTAGAAACTTCCGCTCGTACTTTGTAAACGAAAAATTTAAAAATTAAAGTGAACACTTTAAAAAAATTAAATATATTGAATATTTGAGAATTGAGAATTGAGATTTGAGAGAGAATGAGATTTGAGAGAGTGAAAAATTGTGTGAAAAATGATTTGAAGTTGTAGGGTATTTATAGAATTTTTTTTGGGATTAAAAATTATTTTTTAAAGTTAATTTTTTTTTTAATAAATGGGCCCAAACTAGCCGTTTGGACCCAAAAACGGCTACATAACCATTGGGCCAACGGCTAGTTTGGCCCAAAATCTCTTTTTTTTTTTTAAAAGTTATTCAGGCCGGGCCGGGCCGGTTAACCGGCGGGCCTGGACCGGGCTTGGTCCGGACCGGGTTAGCCGGGCCCATTTTAAAAAAATAACCAGCCCGGGACCCGGAACCCTAAAGCCCTAGGGCTTACGAGGGTCGGGTCGGGCCGGGTCAGCCCGACCCACTTGACACCCATACTAGAAACCAAATTAAAGTAGGATTACAAAACCATTCCAATACGAATTAGGAGAAACAAATCCTAAACATATTTGGTTTCTTACACCAACTTTGAATCTATATCTATATATCATATATTATCTATAAAACCTCTGTCACACCCTTTTTTCACTCCCAAAAATAATTCGTTTTAAGTTTCGAAAGGGCTTTTATTAAAGTGACAAAAAATAAAAATTTTATTTCGAAAAGGATTATTTATATTTAAACTCAGAGTCGCCACTTGACATAATCCGGTGTGCCAAGTCACCTTTGAAAAATCCTTTTCAAAATAATGTCGACTCTTTTAAAATGATCCGCGAACAGAGATTCCGGCTAAGGAATTCTGTTGACCGAGCGGAAGGTGTTAGGCACCCATCGATCCTGTAGTTCGACCACGGTCGCTTGGTGAAGCATATCGGTTAATTTGACACTAAGAATGTATAAGCCACACAAAACACATAAAACGATCAATCAAACAAACAAAACAGAATAATCCAAAAATATAATGTCCAATCCAATTATTACAACCCAAAATAAAAAGGTACTGAAAAAGTAAACCAACACTAATCCTAAACTATGCTCCAATGCTTTACCCGACGCCTCGGTCCTTTCTCACGAACGTCTTCCGCCAACATAGTACGTCGGGGCATTCTTCAGTGAAAAATATAATTCCTTCGGGGCATTTCCCGGCAAATGAATACAATGTCAATTCATGCGATAAACTAAAAACATCCAACACATTCAACATTCCGCGCATTCAAACAAATATCACTCCTAGAATTGCCTGCCCAAACCTACATTGGCCTATCCATTTCAACGTATCATAATACTATCACGTTTTATATCAACAGTCAATTAAAATTGATCTGAATCTAATCTTTTCGCCAATTTCTAATTCCACCCCCAACTTCCTTTTTATTAATCACCATTAAAACATGATCAAATTAATTCATTAGACTACCGAAATCGAATCACCAAGCATCATGATCATAACATCAACAACATCAAATAATTACAATCACCCAGCACGTAATCATATCAATTTCAACAAAGTAAAATAAAGAAAGAAGGGGAGTAAAGAGACGGACCTCAAGAACTTTCGATTGATTTTAGTAAGAGAAATAAGAGTCGTCCCGGAACCTCGAAGAATACCAAAATTCAGACTATGATCCAACTCCAACCCGATAACCTTCGAAATCCCATCCGAAACCCTGAAATCAAAACAGTAACCAAGTTTCCCAAAACCAGTACGAAAACCCACGAAGAATACCCAACAAGCCAAAACGAGACGCAAATTCAAACAGAATAGCGACAAGGAACCTGTTTTGGATCAAATTTAAGAAAAATGAGATCAATTATGTCATTTTTTTTTTCGATGGACGCGTCAAAACAGTAACGGAGAAACGTTGGGTGTTTTTCGATGGGGGTTTTGCCTGAAAATCGAGAGATACGTTGAGATTTTGGGGGTTACGGGACTGGGTGAGGTCTTTTCAATGAACCGAAGTTAATTTCGGCGAACAATTTTGCCGAACACTTTAGAAAAACTACCGGAGAACTTAAATCCCAACCGGAATCCACTGACCTTCTCATCGGTTTCTTTTTCCCATTCCAATCACCCTTTTTGTCTCTCTTTTTCTGATTTTTCTCTCTCTCGATCTGTGTGTGTTTTTGGTGTACAGTGAGAATAGTGAGGTTTTTGTGTGTGTGTATTCAGTGAGGGAGAGTGAGAGTCCATTAGGAGTATGTCATTTTCCTGGTGGAGAAGATGATTTTTTCTCCCCTCCCTGGTATTTTCTATTTTTGTATATATATCAATTGGTCCATTCCTGTTGAGAGAAAATTGGGAACCACGTGAATGAGGAAAGAAGGCAGCCTAGGGGTAGGTAGAGGTAGGGTAGGTGGGGTAGAGGTAGGGTGTGGGATGGTGCGGTGTCCTAATTTTAATTGGAGAGGTTGTTAGGATGGGATAGAATTTGTTAGGATAAAAGAATCTTAGGTATTAGGAATTTAATTGAAATTTGTTATTTATTTATTTTTGTATTTTTGTGGGGAATATTAGACGGGTGAGGGTTTGTGGTAAGAAGAGGTAAAAATGGAAAAATTGAGTTTTGGGAGGGACAAAATTAGGTGTCTACATCATGCCCCCTTTGAATGTAAACACGAAGTGTTTTCAGACAAAGAAGTAGACAATGAGATAGAATTTTGTTCCGACCATTATTCAAAGGAAGAAACAGAAGGAAGAAGGACAACTGAGTATTGACTTAGGACATCCTACCTACCCAAGTTATGGGGGAATTAAGTGACGGGTATCTTAAGTGATTGGAAGGAAGATGGACTATACCGAGTTGGAGAGTCGAGTGAGGTCCCGTCGAGGTTCTAGTCTGCAACTTTGTTATTACATCAAAAATGAAAATTATATGTTAAAAATAAATAAAATTACAAAAATCCTATCTATGCAGCTTTTTTTGGACTCTTGTCTTGAGTTTCATCACCCTCTTCTTCAGACGGGCTCCTGACTTGCAATTTCCTCAACTTGTTGCTTGGCTTTCAATTTCATCACCCTGTTCTTCAGGCGGGCTCCTGACTTGCTATTTTTCAATCTGTTTATTTCAATTTCTTCGCCTTGTTGCTTGACATTCAATTTCCTAACCTTGTTGCTTGACTTTCAATCTCTTAACCTTGTTACTCGACTTTTTATTTATTCGTCCTATGCTTCGGGCGGGCTCCTGACTTGCTATTTTTAGACTTTCAATTTCTTCACCTTCCAATTTCATCACCCTGTTCTTCAAGCAGGCTCCTGCAACCAAAATCAAAACTAGAAAGAAAATTATCCCCAACAAAGATTAAGATAAAGAAAGATTTCATTTTTCTGAAAGTAATGTCCCATTTTTCAGGAGGGTCCTGAACAAAAACTAAAAATCCCATTTTTCAGGAGGGTCCTGAACAGAAAGTAACTTCTCATTTTTTAGGAGGGTCCTGAACAGAAAGGAAAGTCCCATTTTTCAAGAGGGTCCTGAACAGAAAGTAAATGCCATTTTTCAAGAGAGTCCCGAACAGAAAGTAAAATCTCATTTTTCAGGAGGGTCCTGAACAGAAAGTAAAATCCTATTTTTCAGGAGAGACCTGAATAGAAAACAAAATTCCATTTTTCAGGAGGGTCCTGAACAGAAAGTAAAATCCCATTTTTCAGGAGGGTCCTGAACAGAAAGTAAAATCCCATTTTTCAGGAGGGTCTTGAATAAAAAGTAAAATCCCATTTTTCAGGAGGGTCCTGAATAGAAAGTAAAGTCCCATTTTTCAGGAGGGTCCTAAACAAAAAGTAAATTCCCATTTTTCAGGAAGGTCCTGAATAGAAAGTAAATTTTAATTTTTCAGGAGGGTCCTGAACAAAAGGTAAAATGTCATTTTTCAGGAGTGTCCTGAACAGAAAGTAAATCCCATTTTTCAGGAGGGTCCTGAACAAAAAGTAAAGTCCCATTTTTCAGGAGGGTCCTAAACAGAAAGTAAATTTCTATTTTTCAGGAGGGTCCTAAACAGAAAGTAAATTTCTATTTTTCAAGGGGGTCCTGAACAAAAAGTAAAATCTCATTTTTCAGGAGGGTCCTCAACAGAAGGTAAAATCTCATTTTTCAGGAGGGTCCTGAACAGAAAGTAAATTTCCATTTTTCAGGAGGGTCCTGAACAGAAAGTAAAGTTCCATTTTTCAGGAGGGTCCTGAACAGAAAGTAAAGTCCCATTTTTCAGGAGAACCCTGAACAGAAAGTAAAATTTCCATTTTTCAAGAGGGTCCTAAACAGAAAGAAAATTCCCATTTTTCAGGAGGGTCCTGAACGAAAAGAAAATTCTCATTTTCAGGAGAGTCCTGAACAGAAAGTAAAGTTTTATTTTTCGGGAGGATCCTGAACAGAAGGTAAAATCCCATTTTTTAGGAGAGTCCTGAATAGAAAGTAAAATTCCATTTTTTTAGGAGGATCCTGAACAGAAGGTAAAATCCCATTTTTCAGGAGGGTCCTGAACAGAAAGTAAATTCCCCTTTTTTGAGGAGGGTTCTGAACAGAAAGTAAATTCTCATTTTTCAGGAGGGTCCTGAACAGAAAGTAAAGTTTCATTTTTCAGGAGGGTCCTGAATAGAAAGTAAAGTCACATTTTTCAGCAGAGCCCTGAATAGAAAGTAAATTTCCATTTTTCAGGAGGGTCCTAAACAGAAAGGAAATTTCCATTTTTCAGGAGGGTCCTGAACGAAAAGAAAATTCTCATTTTCAGGAGAGTCCTGAACAGAAAGTAAAGTCTTATTTTTCAGGAGGATCCTGAACAGAAGGTAAAATCCTATTTTTTAGGAGGATCCTGAATAGAAAGTAAAATTCCATTTTTTTTGGAGGGTCCTGAACAGAAGGTAAAATCCCATTTTTCAGGAGGGTCCTGAACAGAAAGTAAAGTCCCATTTTTCAGGAGGGTCCTGAACAGAAAGTAAATTCCCATTTTTTGAGGAGGGTCCTGAACAGAAAGTAAATTCTCATTTTTCAGGAGGGTTCTGAACAGAAAGTAAATTCCCATTTTTCAGGAGGGTCCTGAACAAAGGTAAGTTCCCATTTTCCAGGAGGGTCCTGGACAGAAAGTAAAATCCCATTTTTTAAGAGGGTCCTGAACAAAAAATAAAGTCCCATTTTTCAGAAGGGTCCTGAACAGAAAGTAAATTTTTATTTTTTCTAGAGGGTCCTGAACAGAAAGTAAAATTCTATTTTCTAGGAGGGTCCTGAACAGAAGGTAAAATCCCATTTTTCAGGAGGGTCTTGAACGAAAAGTAAAATCCCATTTTCCAGGAGGGTCCTGAACAGAAGGTAAAATCCCATTTTTCAGGAGGGTCCTGAACAGAAAGTAAAGTCCCATTTTTCAGGAGGGTCCTGAACAGAAAGTAAATTCCCATTTTTCAGGAGGGTCCTGAACAGAACGTAAATTCTCATTTTTCAGGAGGGTCCTGAACAGAAGGTAAAATCCCATTTTCAGGAGGGTCCTGAACAGAAAGTAAAATTCCATTTTTCAGGAGGTCCTGAACACAGGTAAATTTCCATTTTCCAGGATGGTCCTGAACAGAAAGTAAAATCCCATTTTTCAGGAGGGTCCTGGACAGAAAGTAAAATCCCATTTTTCAGGAGGGTCCTGAACATAAAGTAAATTCCCATTTTTTCAGGAGAGTCCTGAACAGAAAGTAAAATCCTATTTTCCAGGAGGGTCCTGAATAGAAAGTAAATTCCCGCGGATGTGCATTTCCAATGGTAGCTGAATTAAGTTAAACAAATTTGCCCTGTTTCATCAAAGAAAATTTGTTAGTTAAAAACTTAGTGATGGCTTGCGGCACTTGGCTGTCCCGACACCTGCTCCAGTTTTCATTCCCTTCATTTTGTTTCAGATTGTTGGCACTTGCCCCTGCTTTGTCATTTCATTGACCCAAACTCGAATCATTAAGAGTGACTCTAAAATAAACACAGCATCTCTGCTTTCCCATGCTTCATGAATAAACCCTTTAAACCCTGGTATTTTCATGAGTTCCCAGACTTGTCTATTGATAAAACTTCCTGCACACCCTTTTTTTTAGCTCACAATCATGTATCTTTCATGCGCTGGCCTTTTTGTTTTGCTTTGTGCAATTAAAGAAGTTGGTAGCCAGTTTTGAAATATTTTCTCACTTGTTTTGACATGAACTTGACTCAAAAACAAGAGAAAAATGACAACAACTTTTGTTTTATTTGGATAACTGACTCAAGAAAATAAAAATAAAGATAAAGAGTAGAAAGAAAAGACAATGAATGTCCCCATTTGAAACAAAGAAATGAAAAATTTATCTAAAATGACAATCAACTCTAATGATTATGCCATGCATTTTGGATTAAGCAGCCTGATCCTTCCATCCAAACTCTCACAAATTATTGTTGAGTTAATGACCCAAAAGTGAGTTGCTTTCTTGGGCTAATTGCATTTAGGACCTCATTCGGATAGTGTCGCCTTGAAGGGTTGTTGCCAACAATCCTCCCTTATTTTTTAGCTCACCATTTCCTTATGGTGTCCACGAGGGTTTTTCACCAATGAAACTCTCTTATTTTCATTTGTCTCAACTCGCCATCATCTTACAGTGCTCGTGAGGATTTTCACCGATAAGACTCTCTTATTGTTATCTCTCTCATCTTACCATTGTCTTACGGTGCCCGTGAGGGTTTTCACCAATAAGACTCACTCATTTTTATTTCTCTCAACTTACCATCATCTTACAGTGCCTGTGAGGGTTTTCACCAATAAGACTCTCTCATTTTTATTTCTCTCCTGATTTCTTATGTTGAGGGAGACAAGTAGTACCCCAAATACATCATCATATCCCTTGCATGTTTAGCCTTAACATCCTTAAAGATTGATCTGAAGGTCTTTCTTTGGTTGTAACTTGGCTTTTGGATAGGATTAGAAAGAAAGAAATGATGGCATGAGGCCCAAATAACACTTGAGGTGGGGTGGGACTTACAACTTTTGAAATCGACTCAAACAATGAGGATTAACTCATGCCCCAGTTTCATTTGACTGGGTGGTTCTAAATTGTTTATTTGGTGGGACCGAGCCCAAAGTAGGGCAGCCTACGTATCTCACCCCCGAAAGAGGAGAATCAGGTCACGCGTAGTTCTGGCAGCTTGCTCTTTTGCTTGATTCTAATTTTTTCTTTTGTTGACTATTTTTCTCTTCGATATTTTCTAACTTTACTTTTCTTGACACTCTTTTTTTCCTTTTATTCTCTCTTTTCACTTTCCAATTTTTTTTTCTTGACACTCTTTTTTGGAAATATTTTTGTCTCTTTTTGAAACTTTTCTGACTTTATTTTTCACTCGACACTTTACTTTTGAGTTTTGTGACTCTATCTTGATTCCAAAAGAGGGGTATGAAAGAAAATAGGACTAAACCTCAGATAGGGTAAACAAAGGATGACACAATGTTTGGATAACAGAATAAAATGCCTTCGTTATATCAATCCTTGAAAATACTAGTACATAGCATACAAGTGAAAGTGAAATATGAAGATCCTTTTGACATCTTTTATTGCATTAACTTTGACTGAGTCTGTGCATCACTATTTCTTCTGCATTTTTTGGCATACAACTCCACTTTTGTTGCACATTCCTCACATTGAATGACTCATGATTTTATGGAGCTGATTTTCTTTCTATTCACGCGGACTCTATTTGACCTAATTGAGACATGTCTTTCAATTGATGACCAAGTTATTCTCATGATTCTCAAAATAATTGCCTTAATTTTCAAAGAAGGCCTCACTTGATCACCAAATGTCCCAGCACTCTATCTATTTCCTCAGACGCTCTTTTTTCTAACTTTAACCCTCTGATTCAATGTTCATGCTTAAACTGGACTTTAAGATATGGCTAAAAATTCCGCAAGCATGTTATATCACTAGAGTCAACATAAAATATACTATGTAAAGAAAACAAACAAACAACACTAACTTAAAACATAAATGAAAAGGGGACACTCCATTTAATAAAAATGAAAGATAGAAGGGTTTGAACATAAATGACAAAGGGACAAAACAAGATAGATCCCGAACTACAACCCTGAAATAATTCGGAAAACGGAAAAGAAGACAAAACAAACTACCAGACCTCTTCCTAGTAGGGAGAAGGGTGAATTATCAATTGCTCAGCTTGACATCTTAGCCACTGGTTTGCATATCAGCATGACTAGAGCTTTCCTCACTGTCAATGTTCTGCACCATGATTGATTTATCTTGAATCATCTTTTCAATTTCTCTTTTCAAAGATTGACAATCTTTAATACTATGACCCTGAGCCTCAGAATGATACGCACATCGTGCGTTAGGATCAAAATTTCTTGAACGCCGATTAAGGGTGTGCCCAAGGAAAGGAGTGATCATTCCCTCCTGTACCAATCTCTGAAATAAACTGGCATATGACTCTCCAATTGGTATGAATCTATCTCTCGACTTCTGCTTCATTTCATCGTTTGGCTTGGATTAAAATCAGGCTTAGAAGGGTTTTGGTATGTTTGTCGAGTTAGAAGACGACTCTGAGGAGTTGGTGTGTTCCACTGTGGGTAAGATGGGGGTTGAACATATGGTTGTGCACAATATACTAGATATGGAGGTGGGGGGAAAGAGTATAATGGATTTTGGGAGTGATTATGTGGAGGTTGGGCATAAACTTGAGCTTGCGCCTGAGACCGACGACGACGTGGTCTTCTTGACCTTTCCTGTTGTCCAACTACAATAGCAAATGCATCTTTCTCATTCTTTTTCCCTCCAAGTTCCCTTAATTGATTGCAATATTGCCCAAATGTTTCATGAATTCTTCATGCCCATCTTGCTCCTCAAATTTCGACATCACAAAGATTGGAGAAAGATTAGCATTTGAAGGCATGCCCCAGTCTTTGTATGAAACATCTTCTTTACCCGCAGGTCCTAGAGAATTTTTCATAGTATTTTCTGTACTCTTCATTTTTCCAACCATTTTCTCCGACTCTTCTGGCACACTGGACTTCTTGTTCAGAAACTTTGGTGTTCCAGTTAACTTAAAACTAGTCTCAAGAGTATAACAATGATCACCAAGAGTATTAAATATAGGTTCACTAGCAGCATGGGGACGCACAACCGTTGGGCGAGCCGGTGTGGAAGTCCCAGTAAAGGATTGAGCAACAAGATCACAGACAACATGTGGTGTTGTGAATGTAGCAGGCTTATGTTGAGGAGCTAGAGGCAAAGTGGTGGAAGTATTGAGATTCTTTTGGCTTAGAATGAATTCTGAGTCATGTTGCGGTGCATCAACAACAGTAGAAAACTGACTTTGAGATTTTGGTGGAAAACACGAGGTATTTGTAGGATCAATAAAGGGAAATGGAGGAGGAGGCAACCCACTGGCCCAAGCTCGATGCATTTCTGTCATTTGTTGTCTTAGTCTCCTGACCTGTTGCTTTAAACTCTCATTTTCCTGATTCTTTGTTTGATCCATGATGTCACTCTCAATATCTTTGTTGAACACAACTAACCCTTTGGATTTGGTGTGATGTGAAGGACCAGCCAGAATGCCACAAACCAACCACCTTAAACTGACTCAACATAAAACAACAAATGTGTTAGAGTTCAACACTTTTTCAAAATCTTTTTTTTTTTAAATATCACCGAACCCAAGAAGGGAGCCTACGTATCTCACTCCCGAGAGAGGAGAATCAGGTGTGCGTAGTTCGTGAAGCCGTGCCAAAATGGCCAATTGAACTCTTTGTCCTCTTTTTTTTTTTCCTTTTTTTCTTGAAACTTTAAGAAGAAAAGAAAATAACAAATTGTCAAAAGAATTGAGTAAAAGCTTTTTTTTTTTTGCATTTTTTAGGCTTAACATCCCTAAACAAAGTGAAACCTATGTTTGCCAAAGAAACTCTTTTTGGGTTTTCAATTTTGAATTTAATGCGAAAATGAAACTTGAACCTATTAAAGGAAAATCTTTTTGTAGTTTTCTCTTGAAGATGTATATGAAACACCTACTCTAAATGAAGAGTGAATAAAAATATTTTTTTGAATTTTTGAAATAAGATCCCCGAACCCACAATAGGTTGCCTACGTATCTCACATTTCGAAAGAGGAGAATTAGGGGTGCGTAGTTCGTCCAGATTGGACAATTAACAATTAATTAATAGATTGACCCTAACTCAAGAGACACAACCAAATACAAATGAATAAATATTTTTTTTTTAATTTTTAATTTGAGACTTCAACTAAGACTGACACCAACAACTATGAAGAAAAATCTTTTTGGTCTGTACAAATTTCTACTAACCCTTTTTTTGAATATTCTTTTATAAAATCTACTACTATATAAAAATCTTTTTTTGTGTTTTTTTTTAAAAAAATTTTGAATTATGAATGCTTATTAAAAAACAAAAATGAAAATCTTTTTGTGCTTTTTTTTTGACAAATAAATAGAAAAGGTAAACAAAATTCACTTTTTTTTTGAATTTGCGGTACTTTGAGAAAATAAATGCAAAAGGTAAAAAAAAATCTTTTTGAGTTTTTGAATTGTGAAGAACAAAAGCCATAAAGAACTCTAAAATAAACTACGACACTTTTTTTCTTTCTTTTCGACTTACTTTTTTTCTATTTTTTTTCAACATTTCTTGCCTTACGCACCTTACTTCTAACACATGCTTTCCCCAAATCAGTCCGTCAAATGACCACGTTATCCTCAAAGATGCAACATTTAGCACGTAGGGATGCTTTAGAGGTGAGTCTCCTACAAAGGACCAAGTGGGTCCCGCTAGGTCTCAATATGATGCACATAAGCATGACCTAAAGGCTGACCTACATTGAGGTTCACTAACAAGGCTGTTCAGAGGAGCGTATGGTCGATAGTGGTAGCGACAGCTTTCCACCTGCTCCATAACTCTGACAGCTCCCCTTTAAAATAAGGGTGACTCAACTAGAGGTCGTGTACAACACGTTTACTACGAACTTATTGCAGAAAGAAGGCCTAGGGGTAGACACATGAAGCCAAATATAAAAGCGGTAACACATAGGATAAATATTGTACACAAAGAGCACGAAAACATTCCACAATGATAAAACAATAACACAAAATAACACAAACAAAAAGTTTATACACCTATAGTGCCAAACAAAGCGATACGACTCCAAAATAAGCTCGAATTCTGAATAATTCCCCAGCAGAGTCGCCAGAGCTGTCACGCCCTTTTTTCACTCCCAAAAAGAATTCGTTTTAAGTTTCAAAAGGGCTTTTATTAAAGTGAAAAAATGAAAATTTTGTTTCGAAAAGGATTATTTATATTTAAACTCAGACTCGCCACTTGGCATAATTCGGTGTGCCAAGTCACCTTTGGAAAATTCTTTTCAAAATAATGTCAACTCTTTTAAAATGATCCGCAAATAGAGATTCCGGCTAAGAAATTCTGTTGACCGAGGGGAAGGTGTTAGGCACCCCTCGATCCCGTGGTTCGACCACGGTCGCTTGGTGAAGCATATCGGTTAATTTGACACTAAGAATGTATAAGCCACACAAAACACATAAAACAATCAATCAAACAAACAAAACAGAATAATCCAAAAATATAATGTCCAGTCCAATTATTACAACCCGAAATAAAAAGGTACTGAAAAAGTAAACCTACACTAATCCTAAACTACGCTCCAATGCTTTACCCGACGCCTCGATCCTTTCTCACGAACGTCTTCCGCCAACATAGTACGTTGGGGCATTCACCGATGAAAAATATAATTCCTTCGGGGCATTTTCCGGCAAATGAATACAATGTCAATTTCATGCGATAAACTAAAAACATCCAACACATTCAACATTCCGCGCATTCAAACAAATATCACTCCTAGAATTGCCTGCCCAAACCTACATTGGCCTATCCATTTCAACGTATCATAATACTATCACGTTTCATATCAAAAATCAATTAAAACTGATCCGAATCTAATCTTTTCGCCAATTTCTAATTCCACCCCCAACTTCCTTTTTATTAATCACCATTAAAACATGATCAAATTAATTCATTAGACTACCAAAATTGAATCACCAAGCATCATGATCATAACATCAACAACATCAAATAATTACAATCACCCAGCACGTAATCATAGCAATTTCAACAAAGTAAAATAAAGCAATTTCAACAAAGTAAAATAAAGAAAGAATGGGAGTAAAGAGATGGACCTCAAGAGCTTTCGATTGATTTTAGTAAGAGAAATAAGAGTCGTCCCAGAACCTCGAAGAATACCAAAATTCAGACTATGATCCAACTCTAACCCGATAACCTTCAAAATCCCATCCGAAACCCCGAAACCAGAACAGTAACCAAGTTTCCCAAAACCAGTAAGATAACCCACGAAGAATACCCAACAAGCCAAAACGAGACGCAAATTCAAACGGAATAGCGACAAGGAACCTGTTTCGGATCAAATTGAAGAAAAATGAGATCAATTATGTCATTTTTTTCCGATGGACGCACCAAATCAGTAACGAAGACACGTTGGGTTTTTTCCGGTGGGGGTTTTTCCTGAAAATCGAGAGATACGTCGAGATTTTGGGGGTTACGGGACTGGGTGAGGTATTTTCAGTGAACCAGAGTTAATTCCGACGAACAATTTTGTCGAACACTTTAGAAAAACTACCAGAGAACTTGAATCCCAACCGGAATCCACTGACCTTCTCACAGGTTTCTTTTTCCCATTCCAATCACCCTTTTTGTCTCTCTTTTTCTGATTTTTCTCTCTCTCGATCTGTGTGTGTTTTTGGTGTACAGTGAGAATAGTGAGGTTTTCGTGTGTGTGTATTCAGTGAGGGAGAGTGATAGTCCATGAGGAGTATGTCATTTTCCTGGGGGAGAAGATGATTTTTCTCCCCCCTGGTATTTTCTGTTTTTGTATATTTATCAATTGGTCCATTCTTGTTGAGAGAAAATTGGGGACCACGTGAATGAAAGGAGGAGGCAGCCTAGGGGTAGATAGAGGTAGGGTGTGGGATGGTGAGGTGTCCTAATTTTAATTGGAGAGGTTGTTAGGATGGGATAGAATTTGTTAGGATAAAAGAATCTTAGGTATTAGGAATTTAATAGAAATTTGTTATTTATTTTTTTTGTATTTTTTTGGGGAATATTAGACGGGTGAGGGTTTGTGGTAAGAAGAGGTAAAAATGGAAAAATTGGGTTTCGGGAGGGACAAAATTAGGTGTCTACAACCTCCACATTAAGCCACTTGGCATCCTATGAATAAGCCATTTGGTAATTTAGTAAAATAAATATAGTTATGTTTGTTATTAATTATTACAATTAAATTTAAAAAGTAAATGTCAAAAAAAATAATGAAATAAAAATAGTAAATGTTTTAAAATAGAGGGAAACAAGAGACCTGGGGGTTTGGGCCACAGGTGACAAAAGAGTTTTAAAATGAGGTGTATGTGACACAAGTCTTAATTATTAGTTGGATGTGACAATTACTTTATTATGGATTAAGAAAGTTGGAAAAGTTTGAAAATAACCCAAAAGTTTTTAAATTTACACTTTGATCCCAATGTATACCTGTAATACCCCGAGAATTTTTTCGTTAAAATTTTATGCGTAAACGTGTTGGGTTCTATCTTCTAGAATGAATTATAAATTTTTCGTGTGGAATGTCTTAGATTATGACCCACCATTGCATAGAGTATCGAATAAGCTTTCCAACGATATGTGGATCATCCAAAACGGACACCCGAGCGACGAGTTATGAACATTCCGATCGAACCGTGAATAGTAGTGAACAGTAAAACGTCCAGGAAAAAGTACTGTGGCCTGGCGTATTTTTGTTCCAACTTTAAATGATCATAACTCCTTGTACATAATGATATGGGTGATATACTATATATCAATGGAAAGCTCTGCGAGTCCTCTTTCCAATGAAATTAGTTTCATTTAATTTGTCTATCAGAGCAAAAAGTTATGGTCGATCTACTTCAGCCTATCAAAAGCGAATTTTTGGGTCAACTTCAAATGATCATAAATCCTCATACACAATGATCTGGGTGAGATACTATATATCAACGGAAAGATATGAGAGTTCTCTTTCTAATGAAATTTGTTTCATCCAATTTGGATATCGGAGTAAAACGTTATGGTTGATCTACTTCAGACTATCAAAACAGTCTACCAAAGGATAAATTCGAGAATTATTTGATTTTTAGGGGCGTTTTGGTCATTCCCCCTCACCCAAAATCCATCCAAACCCTATATTAAAGCCTATTAGAAGCATTATATATTATATTTTATTAAATTCCCTCAAAAAGAAAACCCTAAGCTCCTACATCCAACTTCAAGAACCTCCAAAGTTCACCATTTATTCTGCAAATTTATTCAAGATTCCAAGTTCCTAGTTCAAGAACTTCAAGAACCTCCAAAGTTCACCATTAATTCTGCAAATTTATTCAAGATTCCAAGTTCCTAATTCAATAACTCCAAGAACCATCATTCAAAGGCACGATTAACATCTCAAAAACGAGTATCGATCTAAAGTTCATCATTCAAGGTATGTGGGGTTTTTCAACAAGAACTCTCTTTCGTTCTTGTGCCCAAAAGTAATTTTCTTTACAAAGGCATGATTTTTATTTGATTTTTACGAATTTGAAGCATGAACCCATATCTTATAATGATTATTATGAAATCTTGATGTTTATGATTTTGAAAGATGAATTTACATGTGTGGAGATATAAAGCATGAATCTTGAACGATATTTATTATGATTTTGTTTTTGGGGTCGTGAATCCCCATTGAAAATTGTGTTTTTTGAGAAAGTGTGTGTTATAAGCACATTGATGTTGAATATTTGAGATATTTTGAATGATTTGACCTTTTGGTCTTAATGGAGTTGTTTTGAACTCGAGTGTGAAAGAAATCCACAACGTGGTTGATTTTGATAGATGGGAAGCATGATGGCTCCCGATGTATATTTATATATTACTGAAATTATTTTGTTGTGGATTGTCTTTCAAATGATCGAAGCTAAGTCCGGGAGAAATCTTTAGCACCGAGTGGGAGGTATAAAGCGACCTTACTTCCCTAGAACTACGTGGCCCCGTAGGAGTGAGCCTGAGGCTGATTTATATGGTGATCACTAGTTTGTGTGGAATTGATATCGATAGTCCTACTCCGATGGAAAGGATAGGATGGCTCTCCCCAACGTGGGTTGTACGTTGGACTCCATGTAGCTCACATGGTTTATGTCGGTTATAGGATATCCCAGTGTGTGTGTGTTTCCTTGTGTCTATGGTGAATGGTGAAGTGATTTGAAAGTGGAATTGTGAAAATTATTCTTTCGAAAGATTTAAATGATATTTACATTATGAGAATTGATATTCTTGATGAACTGAAAGTGATTGACAAATTATATGATGACTCATATGTGTTATTATACTTATTTCATCCTCACATGATTATGATGATTTTCTTAGGGCTATGTGAGTCTTTCATACATCCTGCATATTTCCTATAAATATTTATGATGATGATGTTTATACAACTATATACACCCCTATATACTCGGTTCCTTTCCATGGTAATGACCCACATCTTCGGATGTGGGCTGCATTTTCTCGGAATGTAGGATCAGGTGCTCAGTTCCAGGTTCGACAGTGATTCTTCGGGCATGCTATTCTACATCCTCTGTTGTGGTAAGTCCTCATTTTCCGAGGATGTGATGTCTGATGTTGGTTTCACGGAATTATTTACATTTGATAACTGAGTATGAGTCAGTTGGGGCATGTCTCAATGGCTCGCTGGTTTTATTAATTTTCTTAAAGGCTTGTCAGACTAGTATAGATGTTGGGAGTTGACTAATAAGTCATATTTTGTTATCTTTCTGATATTCTTTTATTCTTGGATGATGATTACTCTGTTGATATTTGAGGCTTAATTATGGAAACCCCGTTGATTTGTGTTGAACTGAATGAAAATGGCTCAAAGGGTTAGCGTGGGGATACTTGTAGACACGTAATTTTGTCCCCCTTAGAAGTTCGATTTTATTCATTTCTACCTTAGCATATCATGTACCCTCACCCACGCGATTACATCCCACCAAAAATACAAAAAATAAATCTCAACAAAATCCCTAACAAACTTTTATTCTTTTAACACCCTAACAACCCTCTCCAATAAGAAAATGACAAATCACCACCTCCCTACCCCTACCTAACCCTACCCCATGTCACACCCCCCCCTCTTTTTTTTCTTGTCCAAGAAGAAAGAACCCAAAAAAAGGGATAAATACAATATATATATACCCACATATACATAAAAAAAGGGGAAGGAAGAGTAACCAAAGAAAATATCTCAGCATATAAAAAAAATTAGCTCTATCTCTCTCTAAACCTCTCTCTACTCTCTCTTCCAAAAAAGCTCACCGGCCGCCCTCTTTCTCTGTCACCGGCGAGACCACCGGAGAAAGTTCTATCACCAGCAACCCCCTCCGTAACCAAGCTCCTCTCCCAGCCCAAAATCCAACCACAACAACAGCGGCGCCGGTGCCGCCTTCTCTCTCAGTCGCCGTTTTTTCTTCCCCTCCGGCGAACTAGTTTCAGCACCGCTCCGTTCTCCGCCTTCCAGATCTGTCTCGCCAACCAGTGACTAGATCTGCCACGCCATCAGCCTCCGCTCCGACCAACGACGGCAGTAGGCACCCAAAACAATAAGACCGGAGACACCCTCGTTGGTGAAACAGTAAATCGGTGATCGATCAACGTCCACCGAAATCGGTCGGTGAGTTCGGTTGTCTGTTTGAAATTGTGTCGGTCACGGATGGCTTGAAATCCGAGTGTTGGGGGTTCATTTCCAAGGTTTCCATTCCGATTTTAAATCTGTCCCATTTGTATTTATCATACTGAATTGGATTCGTCGCGATCGAGGCTCTCCGATCGAGTATTTTGCTCTTTGGATTTCTTTATTATCGTCAAGGATCAATTTCATCGAGGTACATTTCTTCTAACAAAATCATTAATTTATTTTGACTTTTTGGTAATGTTGTGGGTGTGAATGATTTATTTGTTGTGTGTTTGGTATGTTCTAATATGTGTTATGTGTTGGTTGATGTTGGTTCTGGACTTTGAAAAGTGAATTGATAAATCGAAGCATGCTTAATCATATTGTTTGAAATAAATTTGGGGAAGGGAATCAAAAATTGATAAAGGTGAATATTATGATATTTTTGATACATTGTTGATGTTGAATGCGATATGTCGTCGAGCGGGTAGGCAAACAGTAAGCTCGGGTAGGCAAGCTTAGGATCGGTGTAGTGTTGGAATGATTGGAATATTTGTTGAATGTCTTGTTTATCGTATTTGGAAAGTGTATTTTATTTGACCTGGGGATGCCCCGAGGTAATTTGTATTTACTCGCCGGGGAATGCCCCGAAGAATTTTGTATGCTAAGGATGTTCGTGATCAAGGCCCGCGGCATCAGGTAAGGCATGGGAGCTCAGTCTAGATTTAGTTTAGACTAGGATTTATATTTTCGTAGTTTTCTATTTTTGGACTGTATAATTTGGACTGGACTTTACATTTTTGGATTGTTTTGTTTTTGTTTCTTGTTTGATTATTTTGCGTGCTTTTTGTGTGTTTTTTCTTATACATTTCATAATGCCAAAATAGTTGATACACTCTACCAAGCGACCGTGGTCAAACCACGGGATCGAGGGATGCCTAACACCTTCCCCTCGGTCAACAGAATTCCTTAGCCGGAATCTCTGTTCGCAAACCGGTTTAAGAGTCAAATGGTTTCGAAAAGAATTTTCCCAAAGGTGACTTGGTACACCGGATTATGTCAAGTGGTGACTCTGAATAAAAAATGCAAATAATCCTTTTCCGAAACTAATTTTCATTTCTTGTCACTTAAATAATAAAACCCTTGCAAACGTTAAAATATCCATTTTTTGGAGTACGTTAAAAAAAAGGGGGTGTGACAGCTCTGGCGACTCTGCTGGGGACTTTTCAAAATACGAGCTTTTTTTGGAGTCGTATCGTCTTTGTTTGGCATTACGAGTGTATAAGCGTTGTTTGTAATTTTTGTTTGTGTTTTCACTTTTGTGTATTTTCGTGCTCTTTGTTTACAGTATTTATCCTATGTGTTACCGCTTTTATATCTGACATCATGTGCACAACCCGAGTCATTCTTTCTGCAATAAGTCTCGGAGCGCACGTCGTGCGCACGAACTCTAGTTGAGTCACATTTATTTTAGGGGGGAGCCGTTGGATGTATGGAGTAGGTGAAAAGCAAAGCAGCCACTATCGACCATATGCTCCCCCGAACGGCCTTGTTAGTAAACCACAACGTAGGTCAGCCTTTAGGTCATTCTTATGTGCATCATATTGAGACCTAGCGGGGCCTACACGGTCCTTTGTAGGAGACTCGCCTTTAAAGCATCCCTACGTGCTAACTGTTGCATATTTGAGGGTAACGTGGTCATTTGACGGACTGATTTAAAAAAAAATATAGAAAGCGAGTCGAAAAGAATGAATCAAAAGGAATGTCGTAGTTTATTTTAGAATTCTTTATGGCTTTTGTTCTTCATGATCCAAAAACTCAAAAAGATTTTTTTTTTTACATTTTTTGCATTTGTCTTCTCAAAGTACCGTAAATTCAAAAAAAAAAAAAGATTTTTGTTTGCCTTTTCTACTTATTTGTCAAAAGCAAAAATACCAAAAAGATTTTTTCCATAATTGATGGTGTCAGTCTTAGTTAAAGTGTCTAATTGAAAATCCAAAAAGTTTTTATTCGTTTGTTTTTGGTTGTGTCTCTTAAGTTAGGGTCAATTTATTAGTTAATTGTTAATTGTCCAATCTGGACAAACTACGCATACCTGATTTCCATTCCCTCGGGGGGGATACATAGGCAACCCTCGGTGGGTCCGGTAACCTTTATTTTGGCCTTCGTCTTTGTCTTAGGCTAGGGCTTTTACTCCATAACCTAGAGTTGTTAGCCAAGTAGGCTGATTTTATTCAGCGTTACTGTTCGGCGATTTGGAGTCATGAAGCGGTCTGTCCCATCGACGTATGTCCGCATCAAATTCCCATTGGTTGGGAACCTTTTGCTCTTATCAAATTTTGAGATAATTTCTTATCTTCTACTACAGGATGGATCTGTCCACAAAGTCTAGAGTCCTTATGGTTGTCAAGGTACCCAAAAAGTTGATCAAGTGGTGGGGTACGTTCAATTACTCTGAAAAGTATGAAGTGAGGAAAGTGTTAGGCAATCTTGTAGCACTTATAGATCTCACGCCTCGTCCGGATCTAATAGAAGCTGCATTGACTTTCTGGGATCCAAATAATTTGGTGTTTAGGTTCGGAAGTTGTGAATTGACTCCTACCCTGGCAGAAGTGTCTCGTTTGTTTCGGTTGACTTACATGGGTCAACAGATGATTTTAGCCCGCAATCATACTCGTAAGAAATTCCTTCGACTCTGTGGATTAAAAGATAACAAGCATCTGGGATGTCTCAAACAATCTTGGATTTCCTTGGACTATTTGTTTGCTAGATTTGGGTCTTTAGAGGGTTTCGACTGCTTTTGGGATGAATTCTGTACTACCAAAAAAATTTGGGAACAATGTCATATTGAGGTTTTCTGTCTGGCTTTGTTGGGTATCTTAGTGTTCTCGTTAGATAAGAGGTGTATCAATACTCGTCTACAATCAGTGGTGATAGCTTTATTCAAGAAAAAAAATGA
Source organism: Capsicum pubescens (assembly GCA_030864215.1). Taxonomy (NCBI): domain Eukaryota; kingdom Viridiplantae; phylum Streptophyta; class Magnoliopsida; order Solanales; family Solanaceae; genus Capsicum; species Capsicum pubescens. Next base: position 297,118,344 of record CM061549.1, read on the forward strand.
GGTCACCATTGTACCAATGATCTTAACAAAAATATATAAGGCTTTAACTGAAGTGAAAGGAGGGGTACGATTTTTTGAGGGGAGTAATCTGATATTGCAGTTGTGGATGATGGAGCACTTGCATACGCCTTCTTTGATTAGAGAAGATGTGATCGACCGTTGTCTGAATGATCGAGTGCAAGCCATGCAAGAAAGAATGCATTTTGACAAATTTTCTTTTCCTGTTGGAGTCAATTCTTGGATCGAATTTCTCGAATCAAGAACTCCGAACAACATTCTTTGGTGCTATATGTGGTTTCATCCTAAGAAAATTTTGATTGGATCTCAAATGCAACTCTTTCTAGTTTTGATAGGACTTAATTGCACTAGGTCTTACAGTCCAAGAAGGGTGATGCGTCAGTTGGGTAGGATGCAAGACGTCCCTCCAATAATGGACCTTTTAAAGGATGTAGAGTACTTTAAAGACCAAGCCGTGGGGGAAAGCAAATATAAGCAATTCTGGAATAACGCGATAAAGCTAAGTGTCGATACTCTCGAGGAAAATCCAGGATGCACTCAAAACTATGAAATATGGCTACAATCTCTGCCCCGTGGCATTAGTAGGCCCTTACCAGCCCAACTTAGAGGGCGAATATGGAAAGCAATCATGGTAGAGGATGATGAGCAGGAAGATCCGGGTGCCAAGGTGGAGTTTTTGAGAGTTCAGTTGTCACGTTTGATCACAACGGTGGATGGGTATCAGAGAAACCTTTGCGGGTGTACTCTCCAAGAGGCGGGGATGCGGGCAAGAAATTTGTTTTCAGGTATCAAAACGTCATTGCAGGATATGTTGCAAAGTCTGAGTGGAAAAGTGGGGACTTCACAGATGGGTTCATTTCAGCCGGGGACATCACACAGAGCACCAGTTTGAAAGAGCATGTCTTATCTTTATGTAGTTTTGAGTCTTTTATGTTTCTGTCATTGTAGGTTGGTGTCTGTGTTAAGTCGGAGTCAAATTGGTTTTGATATTCAGGTCTCTATTTGCACGCATGTCGTTAGGGGTTTAGAATGTTGTTTTGTATTTGTTGTTTAGTTTTAACGTGGTCCTAAATTCGTTGTATGTTTTGCTGTCTTTCATCGAAATGTTAGGATGTTACGTCTTTCTTTTGTTTACTTGTTTTTGTTTTTCGTGAAAAAAAAACTTTCAATTGTGTGATGTTTATGCATAAGCTGCCCGAACTACGCAAGATCTGATTCATGTACAACATTATACGTAGGCAACCTACTTTTGGGTTCAATCTAATCACTTTGTGTCATTGTTTTTCATTATTTTTCCTCTTTTAAGGGAAAACAAAAGCCATAAAGAATGATAAAATAAAGGTAGATAACGTGAGAAAAGAGCAGAGATTGATACGAAAAAAAAAAGAATAAAAAATAATAATAATAGGTGTAGATAAAAATAAGTGTAGATAAAATTGGGATGATGTTAAAATGACCTCACTACCCTCGAAAGCTGGTAGAAATGAACATGAATTTAGGGAAATTTTACCAATGTGATTCCCATGCTTGTTGTGTGCCCTAATCCTAACGGATGTCGTCTTTGATGAGCATGGGCCAGCGGAATGCCTCCTCCTCCGTTCCCTGAAGGTCTTGGGAATATCTCTAACTGCCCACCGCTCTCTCAGGCATAATTCTCTACTCCTACTGAGTCACCTAAGTATGCGCCAGGATTCACTCCGCAACATTATTATCCTGGCAGTTCTGGTGTGCCCTTGGCATCTCCCCAATCAAGACTCGTTGCTCAGTTAGCGCCACCGACCACACCGGTATTCATGGCTCCGCTGCCACAAGAAACTCCCATATATGTTGTGCGTCCCGGAATGAGGCTTCCTAGGTCTGCCAGTGAGCCAGTACTGAAGGTTCCAGATAATCAGTATTATGCCCCGGAGCCTACCTTGCAAATGAATGAACCGTATGGGTACACTCAGCCGCCTGCATTTCTATTTGATACAGAGAAACCTGTAGCAGCAGAGGAACAGGATATCATAGCCCAGAAATTGAAAAGTTTAGAACAAGCTATGAGGAATTTACAAGGAATCGGAGATTATAGAAGTGTTTCCTATAAAGATCTGTGTATGTTCCCAGACATCAACCTGCCCCCCGATTTTAAGATGCCTAAGTTCGAGAAGTACGCAGGACACGGTGATCCCGCTGCACACTTGAGACATTATTGCAACCAGTTGAGGGCTGCAGGAGGAAAAAAAGAACTGCTCATGGCCTTCTTTGGCGAGAGTCTTTCAGATCTGGCTTCAAAATGGTTCATCGATCGAGATATCGACAAATAGAACAGTTGGGATGATTTGGCTTCTGAATTTGTTCAACATTTTCAGTACAACATCGACTTGATTCCAGACGAAAAATCCTTGGTCAACATGAAGAAAAAGAGCACTGAAGGATTTAGGGAATACGCGATAAGGTGGCGTGAACAGGCCGCTAGGGTAAAGCCTCCAATGAAAGAAAGTAAGTTGGTAGAAGTTTTCATTCAGGCACAGGATGAGACCTATTTTCAACATTTACTTCCGGCAATGGGAAAGTCTTTTATGGAAGTCCTCAAAATAGGAGAGATGATGAGGACGGGATTAAGACCGGTTGAATAGTGAGTTTTGCTGCATTAAAAGCCACCACACAAGAGATTCAAGGTGGATCTGGCGCATTTGGAGGTAAAAAGAAGAAAGAGGATGTGGCGACTATTGTAGCTAGAACCCATTCCTATCCCAAAAGACCACCTCGCCCCTATCCCCAATCCCAAGCCCAAATCTACACCCAAGCTCTATATATTCCTCCCCACCATTACTACCCTCCACAAAACCCTTTATATTCCATTCCACCACCTCCGTACCCAGTATATAGCACACAGCAATATGCCCAAACCCCTTCTTACCCGCAGTGGCGCGCGCAAGCTCTACAAAATTGCCCATTCGCTCCACCAAATTACCAAAACCCCTCTAGACCCAGTTTTCAGCCTAGGCCCGAGTATAAGAAGGAGAAGGCGGTCAAAAATCAATTCACGCCTCTTGGGGAGTCATATGTTAGCTTGTTTGATAGGTTGAGAAAGTTGAAGGTTTTAAGCCCAATTTAAGGAAGGCTTTCAAATCCACCACCAAGGAATCTCGATTATTCTTTAAGGTGTGCGTACTGTTCTGATATGCCAGGCCATGATATTGAGAAATGCTGGCATTTAAAGAGAGTTGTCCAAGATTTAACTGACATTTATCAAAATAAAAGTTACCATCATTTCTTTACATTTTAAGTCAAGTCTGTGTCAAAACAAGCGAGAAGGAATTTCAAATTTTACTACCAGTTTTTCCAATTACACGAGGAAAAGCCAAGGAACAGCACAAGAAAGAAATATGATCATAATTCAACACGAAACAAAGGAAGTCTATCAACAGACGGGCTGGTGGATTCATAGAAACATTCAGATTTGGGAAAATGGTGCACCTCAGAGGCATGGTAAAATAGAAATCCATTGTTCGAGTCAGAACTCATTTCCCTTAATATGGATCCGGGTCAATGATGCGGCAAGACAGGGCGAGTGTTAGCGATTTGGAAGAAAGATGAAAGGAACGAATGCTTGGGCAGATACCTAAAAAGCCAAGATCTGCAAGCCACCACTAAATTTTTAACTGACAAATTTTCTTTGTTGAAACAGGGTCAAATTTGTTTCACTTAATTCAGCTACAATTGGAAATGCACATCAATGGATTTTTACTTTCTGCTCAGGACCCTCCTGAAAAATGGGATTTTACTTTTTGTTTAGGACCCTCCTAAAAAATGGGATTTTACTTTCTGCTCAGGACCCTCCTGAAAAATGGGATTTTACTTTCTGTTCAGGACCCTCCTGGAAAATAGGATTTTACTTTCTGCTCAGGACCCTCCTGAAAAATGGGATTTTACTTTCTTCTCAGGACCCTCCTGAAAAATGGGATTTTACTTTATGTTCAGGACCCTCCTGGAAAATGGGATTTTACCTTGTGCTCAGGACCCTCCTGAAAAATGGGATTTTACTTTTTGTTCAGGACCCTCCTGAAAAATGGGATTTTACTTTCTTCTCAGGACCCTCCTGAAAAATGGGAATTTACTTTCAATTCAAGACCCTCCTGAAAAATGGGATTTTACTTTCTCTTCAGGACCCTCCTGAAAAATGGGATTTTACTTTCTGTTCAGGACCCTCCTAAAAAATGGGATTTTACTTTCTGCTCAGGACCCTCCTGAAAAATGGGATTTTACTTTCTGTTCAGGACCCCCCAGAAAAATGGGATTTTTACTCTTTGTTCAGGACCCTCCTGAAAAATGGGAATTTACTTTATGTTCAGGACCCTCCTAAAAAATGGGATTTTACTTTATGTTTAGGACCCTCCTAAAAAATGGGATTTTACTTTCTGTTCAGGACCCTCCTGGAAAATGGGGCAACGCTTTCGAAAAGGAAATACTACTTTATTATAATTCTTGTTTGGGATAATTTTCGGTCTAGTTTTAATTTTGGGTTTCAGGAGCGCGCCTGAAGAACAGGGTGATGAAATAGCAAGTCAGGAGCCCGCCTGAAGAACAGGGTGATGAAATGACAAGTCAGGAGCCCGCCTGGAGAATAGGATGAAGAAACGAAAAGTCAAGCAACAAAGCGAAGCAATGGAAAGTCAAGCAACAAGTTGGAAGAAATTGCAAGTCAGGAACCCGCCTGAAGAATAGGGTGATAAAAGTCGAGTTAAGAGCCAGCAGAAGCTGTTAGATAGGATTTTGTAATTTTATTTATGTTTTAACTTGTAATTTTCATTTTTGATGTAATGATAGAGCCGCAGACCGGAACCTCGATGGAGCCTCACTCGACTCTCCAAATTGGTATAGCCCACTTCTCTTCCAATCCTTTGAAATATCCGTGACTTGATTCTTTCATAACTTGGGTAGGAAGGATGTCCTAATCCAAGACCCAGTAGTCCTTCTTTCTTCTGTTTCTTCCTTTGAATAATGGTCGGGACAAAATTCTATCTCGTTGTCTACTTCTTTGTCTGAAAACACCGCATGTTTACATTCAAAGGGGGCATGATGTAGACACGTAATTTTCCCCCCTTAGAAGTTCGATTTTATTCATTTCTACCTTAGCATATCATGTACCCTCACCCACGCGATTACATCCCATCAAAAATACAAAAATACAAAAAATAAATCTCAACAAAATCCCTAATGAACTTTTATTCTTTTAACATCCTAACAACCCTCTCCAATAAGAAAATGACAAATCACCACCTCCCTACCCCTACCTAACCCTACCCCACGTCACACACCCCCTCTTTTTTTCTTGTCCAAGAAGAAAGGACCCAAAAAAAGGGATAAATACAATATATATATACCCACATATACACAAAAAAAGGGGGAAGGAAGAGTAACCAAAGAAAATATCTCAGCATCTACAAAAAAATTAGCTCTATCTCTCTCTAGACCTCTCTCTACTCTCTCTCTTTCAAAGAAACTCACCGGCCGCCCTCTCTCGCCGTCACCGGCGAGACCACCGGAGAAAGTTCTATCGCCGGCAACCCCCTCTGTAACCAAGTTCCTCTCCCAGCCCGAAATCCAACCACAACGACAGCGGCGTCGGCGTCGGCGCCGCCTTCTCTCTCAGTCGCCATTTTTCTCTTCCCCTCCGGCGAACTAGCGCCGGCACCGCTCCGTTCTCTGCCTTCCAGATCTGTCTCGCCAACCATCGACTAGATCTGCCACGCCATCAGCCTCCGCTCCGACCAACGACGGCAGCAGGCACCCAAAATAGTAAAATCGACTACACCCTCATCGGCGAAACAGTAAACCGGTGACCGATCAACCTCCACTGGAATCGGTCGGTGATTTTGGTTGTCTGTTTGAAATCGTGTCGGTCACGGATGGCTTGAAATCCGAGTGTTGGGGGTTCGTTTTCAAGGTTTCCGTTCCGATTTTAAATCTGTCCCATTTGTATTTATCATACTGAATTGGATTCATCGCGATTGAGGCTCTCCGGTCGAGTATTTTGGTCTTCGGATTTCTTTATTATCGTCAAGGATCAATTTCATCGAGGTCCATTTCTTCTAACCGAATCTTTAATTTATTTTAACTTTTTGGTGATGTTATGGGTGTGAATGATTTATTTGTTACGTGTTTGGTATGTTCGAATATGTGTTACGTGTTGGTTGATGTTGGTTCTGGACTTTGAAAAGTGAATTGATAAATCGAAGCATGCTTAATCATATTATTTGAAATAAATTTGGGGATGGGAATCAAAAATTGATAAAGGTGAATATTATGATATTTTTGATACATTGTTGATGTTGAATGCGATATGTCGTCAAGCGGGTAGGCAAACAGTAAGCTCGGGTAGGCAATCTTAGGATTGGTGTAGTGTTGGAATGATTGGAATATTTGTTGAATGTCTTGTTTATCGTATTTGGAAAGTGTATTTTATTTGACCGGGGGATGCCCCGAGGTAATTTGTATTTACTCATCGGGGAATGCCCCGAAGAATTTTGTATGCTAAGGATGTTCGTGATCAAGGCCCGCGGCATCGGGTAATGCATGGGAGATCAGTCTAGATTTAGTTTAGACTAGGATTTATATTTTCGTAGTTTTCTATTTTTGGACTGTATAATTTGGACTGGACTTTACATTTTTGGATTGTTTTGTTTTTGTTTCTTGTTTAATTATTTTGCGTGCTTTTTGTGTGTGTTTTCTTATACATTTCATAATGCCAAAATAGTTGATACACTCTACCAAGAGACCGTGGTCAAACCACGGGATCGAGGGGTGCCTAACACCTTCCCCTCGGTCAACAAAATTCCTTAGCCAGAATCTCTATTCGCAAACCAGTTTAAGAGTCAAATGGTTTCGAAAAGGATTTTCCCAAAGGTGACATGGCACACCGGATTATGCCAAGTGGAGACTCTGAATAAAAAATGCAAATAATCCTTTTTCGAAACAAATTTTCATTTCTTGTCACTTAAATAATAAAACCCTTGCGAACGTTAAAATATCCATTTTTTGGAGTACGTTAAAAAAAAGGGGGTGTGACACTACTCGTAGGCTCAAGCACCGTGTGACACTCCGGGATCCATTTTTTGAGGCGTTACAATACCTAAAATAACGGGAAACGGAGGGGAAAAAAGGCGTCTTTCTCTCTCTTCTCATCCATTGTTGTTTTCTCTCTCTTTGCTCATTGTTTCTATTTCTGCTGCTTTATTCATCATTTTCTACTTCATTATCATCTTCATCTTCTTCTTGTCGACCATTTGTTATTGTTGTTGTTGTTGGTACAGCGCTACTGCTGCGATCTGATCAATTTCTTAGGTCAAATTTTGTTTACTACATCACTTTCCACTTTGGCATTACTTCATAGGTGACTTTGGTAAGTAAAATTATGATTTTTATTCGTATTTGTCATCTGGGTACACTTCTATTTTTCCAACAATGGATAGAACCTCGATCATGAATCCAGAATAAGTGCCCACAATTTAAACAAATCAATCATCTGCTGCATCAGATGATCAATCTGTTGCATCAGAAGATTTATCCGTTGCATCAGATTGTTTATTTGTTGCATCCGAAGATTTATTTGCAGCATCAGACGTATTATCTATTGTATCAAGATGTTTATCTATTGCACCAGACTAATTATCTGTTGCATCAGAATGTTTATATATTGCATCAGACTAATTAAATGTTGCAATGAATGATTAATCTGTTTGAAACAATACAAATCAACCCCTGCCACAAACCCAACAGATAACCAATATGTTTTCAACTCTTGCTATTGCTACTGGATTCAAAATTATTCCTTACGTCCAATTACCCATCCCAAATTTCCTAATTCGATTTCTCATTTTACCTGTCTTTTTCATTAACCAAGAAAAGATTAAAAAAATCCATGTTTTACTCTTTGCATTAATCACTTTTTCTTCAAATTAAAATGGAAACATCATTTAATAGGGGGACTATACGCCGACCGACGTTAAAAGCTTTCTTCTCTTATGAAATTTTAATTGAATAGAAAACAATGATTATTTCAAACAAGTCTACTGTCCCACCAACTGATCAGTGGGTTATGGTAAACTAGACATGTTATTAATTAATTTTCTTAATCAATGTGGCATCTCAATTTGGGACGGGTAATTTGAGATGGAGGGAGTACGAATTAAAACGTCAGAGCCAAGCAAAGCAACAAACTAGTCATATGTTGAAACAGACTATTTATCTGTTACATCAACTTCTTATCCGGTGCAACATGAGTAACCCCTGCCACAAACCCAACAGACAAATCTTGCTATTGCTACTGGATTTTAAATTATTCCTTTTTACGTCGAATCGTCGACATATCTGTTGAGAAGATAACAGACAGAATGAAAATTAAATATGGATTAAAATGTCAAATATCAAATATAATTTATTTATTAAACAAAAACAAATAAAAATACATATAATAGACTAAAAGAAAAATAATAATCTAATTATTATTATTATCATCATCATCATCATTGTCAGTCGGCCAATCTTCAACCCAAAGTAGCAAGGCCCTTATCAGCCTGCGTATCTCGTGGAGCATTCTTGCTCTAACTCCTCCCAGTTCCCATTGCAGGTCACGAACTTAATTCCGAAGCTCATTCACGGCGTCTTGCAGAAAAGAAACGTTCCACACTGAGTCAGCCATAATCTTATCTTCTAGAGTGTACTATGAAAGACAAGATGCAATAAATAAATAGAGTGTAGTTGAATGAACGATTGAGTAAGGAGGGACCTATTTATAGAGGATTGAATTTGAATGAGAGGCAAAAAGGCGCGACTATTCACCTCCATACATTAATTACATTTTTGATTAAATTAAGAAAATAAATATCGTGATATAAGTCGTGACTTTTCAGATTATTATTATTAATTCGTTCTTTCGGAGAACCATTTTTATTGAGTTGTGCCAACAGATTCTGTATCTATTGCATCAGATAACACATTTGTGACAACAGATATATTATCTGTTGCAACAAATATAAAATATGTTGCATCAAATAACCTATCTGTTGCAACATGTAATCTAACGGTTCACCTCCATTTATTAATTACATTTTTGATTAATGTGAAAAGTAATGACTTAAATAAATTAAGAAATATTGTGATAAGTCGTGACTTTTCAGATTACTATTATTAATTAGTTCTTTCCAAGAACCGCTTTTATTGAGTTGTGACTGGATATAGGTTGCATCAGATAAATCATCTGTGACAACAGATATATCATCTGTTGCAACAATAGTTAACCTGTTGCATCAAATAATTTATTTGTTGCAACATGTAATCTACTTTTTTTTAAAAATAACTATCATCATATCATTAATCCAAATTTACTTACTTTTTTATTTTATGAGTAAAAAAAAAACACCTTTTCAAATTCCTTAATAAAATAATAACCATTTTATTATATAATAAATAATTTTAAAAATAAATTCAAAAACAAAAATGGTGAAAAGTCACGATCAGTTACTAAAATTGTGGTTATAAATTGTGTTTATCATTTATTTCCTTATTATTTATTAACGAAACATTTTTCATATTGAATAATCGGAAAGTCATGTGTTTTTCTTTTCACCCTCTCAATAACAACAATAACCCTTTTTTATTAATAACCGCCAGGTGCAACATATGATCGATCTGTCGTAGCAGATTAACCTCTGTTGACACAAATTGCTGCTCAATCCTTATCACCAACCGTCGACGACATGTTGAGAACAAGGAATAAACAGAATGATTATTATTAAATACTAAATAAGAATTAAAAATTCAAAATCAACAATAAAATGAAATGAATGTTCATAGATTTTTGAATCCCTTGGGTAGATCCGATATACAAAAGGAGGAAAATACATACATGCGCTAAAATAAAAAACATTACCTAATTATTATTACTACTATTATTATTATTGTCAATCAGACATTTTTCATCAGCCAGCCTTGCTCCGAAGTCAGTCAAATCTCTCTGGAATTCATCAAACTGCCTTTCAAGTTCACGCAAGGACTCGATATGAATATTATTGTACGAATCTAGATCATCCATATTTGTAAGGAGGGACCTATTTATAAATTACTGTATCTCGGAAAGAAAAGAAAATTTCTTTAAAATAAATCTAACAGATGGGTAATCTGTTGCAAAATATATTCTTTCTGTTAGATAACTTACAATACAACATACTGGCAATCTTTTGCAATAGATGTATATATCTGTTTGATTTCTGTAACAGGTTGATCAACTGTCGTAACAGATTGTCACGACCCGAACCGGGGCCCTGGCCGTGACGAGCATTCCGAATCATGAAGGCCTGGAACACCCTTCTCTATCTGGTAATCATGCACAACATTCATATAATAAAAGATACTGCGGAAATAGAAATCTAATACGGAAACATGGTCAATCTGAATGTGATCATAATACTAAAAACTGAAATCTAAAATATATCTGAATAATAATGTTTGACTCAGTTTGTGAAATCTCTACTATGAACTAAACAAACTGTTTGAAACTGGGACTAGGCCCCAGTAGACCTAAAATGGAATTAAATGACATAATCTGAAAAGACAGTCCTTCCGGAATAGAGATGGCTCACCTACTGGATGCTGCAACTATGTCTGATAAATGCTACTGCTTTTCTGGACCCCTAGACTGAGCCTCAGAACCTGGAGGGAGGAGGGGGGTCAATACAGATGTACTGGTATGCAGAGCAAATCCAAAATAATCGTTTATAATCAACATGTATGAGAGCAGTTTAAAATAGTTCATAAACCTGTTATGTAGTAAGAAATCACATGGGCATTTTTAAAGACTCTGTGAAAACCTCTAAAATCTGTGACACTCTTTGTATTACTTCTGCTCTAGGTGGTATACCCTACAACTCTATTATCCCACGGACTATATGGGATCTTCCATTAACTCGGCAGCCAAGCCCCCAACCCAAGTTTGCCACAAGGGTCGGAGTCTCTACTCTGTACACCACAGGGCACTAGGCCAGCGTAAAAATAATCCCTCATGGGGAAATAATGTACCTGTATTGAAAAAACACGGTTTTCGGCTACGATTTATTTGAACTCAAGACTTCTTCGGGAAACCACCTAACCCTCTTTAAGCCCACTTTTAACTCTTTAAAATATGCAATCTATGAAAACATAACCTGAAATCATACTCTGAAAATCATACTCTGTTATGGCATTCATACATATGATATCGTCATACCATTGACTTGCAAACCACATCTCTGAGCCATTATTAGCATATAAGATCTCTGTTGTCAAATCATATAATTTTTGGACCACCATATTATTAAACAATAGTCAAGAAAAATCATACTTCAAAACGTATGTCAGAATATGCAAAGACCCTCTCTCTTTATCATTTCAACAACCATGTCGTGGCCATGTTAAATCCTCAAATCATATGCAATTCTTCCTCTTTAAACAAGAACATAATTATTTCAAAAAACTCCCTCTCATCATCATAAAAATTATTACAAATATTTTATTATTGAAAAGATCACTTTCAAAACATTACATATGCATCTCCAATACTTCACAACAAGTGCACAACTCTAAATCATCAAAGAGAGGGATTTCAATAATAATGATTTTGGTCAAAACTTCAATATCATACACATACACATACACATACACATAGGTGTAAATCAATTTTAATGGGAAGGCCTAAAGGCCAAAACAACCATATCATTAAACATGCAATAAGCATAATAAAATCATGGATTTCAAAACCCCTTTAACAAATTCATGCTTGATGATCTTTAAATCAAAACTAAGTGTTTTCAACAAGCCCATGTAGTTTTAGGACAAACCCCACGTACCTATATTTCGAAAAATAATGGATGATTCTTGAAGCTTGCGGATTGGGGATTCTGAATTTTGAAAACCCACGGTTGAATCTTAAGTTATTAGGGTTTTTATTTTGAAACCCTTGAGAGATTTCTTTGAGTAATATGGTGAATGAGACTCTATTTTAGCTTTCTAGGGATTAAATCCCGTGTTATTGATGATAGGTAAATGGACAATTACCAAAATACCCTTAAAATCTTGGAGAAAATTGAAATTTGGCCTGGGGCGATTAGCCAGACGTCGCCTGCGTTGGAGCACCGCTCTAGGCCAGGCGTCGCCTGCTCTATCATAATGGTTCTCCCAGGCTAGGTGATCTGTCAGGCGACACCTACAGATCGTGGGAACTCACTGGAATGGCACCCCAAATGTGCCCTTAAGCTCGTCTAAAAATCCCAAAATTCACCCGAGATGTACTACAACCTTGCCCCATCGCAACGCAATAAGAAAATCTAAAAATGGAGGTCGGGAGGGTTGAAAATAAAATCCCCAAAGATTACAAGCAAAAAATGAAACTAAGTCTCTTTGACACTTAGAATATTTTCAAGTTTCTTATTCCATGCACATGCTAATAAGAGACAACGCATTGCACGAATTTTTTTATGGGGTGTTACATTTTCTGTCACGACCCGACCCCAGGTCCTGGCTGTGACAGGCATCCCGAACCACACAGGCCCGAGATACCCCTGTCACATCCCAACCCACTAATGATATTGTCCGCACTGGGCCCAGGCTCGCACGACTTTAAAATACATCACTAGGGAGTAAGGCTTTCTCACTTATATACCCAGTATCCCTCCTATGTTTTGCCGATGTGGGACTCTTTCCTAAGTTGGGGTGTTACATACACACCCCTTACGGACTCAGTGTCTCACTGAGGTTTGCCCCACCGAATGGGATTTGTCTAGACTCAGGACTGAGGTTTGCCCTGCTTTATCGGGATTCGCCTACACTCAATTTGAACTCTGGACCATATCGACAAGGACGACATAGGAGCGGCTCTGATACCATTCTATCACGACCCGATCCGAGGTCTTGGCCGCGACGGGCATCCCAAACCACACAGGCCTGAGATACCCTTGTCACATCCCAACCCACTAGTGATATTGTCCGCTCTGAGCCTAGGCCCGTACGGCTTTAACATGTGTCACTAGGGAGTAAGGCTTTCTCACTTATATACCCAACATCCTTCTTGTGTTTTGCCGATGTGGGACTCTTTCCTAAGTTGGGGTGTTACACAGATGTCTCTAATTGTTTGACAATATAAATAGATGTGTCATCTGTTGCAACTAGCTAGTCATCTGTTTATTCAATTTAAGCCATAGATGGGATAGTAAGAATAGGGTGTGTGCATATGGATCCACTATTATATGTGTGGAAGTTAAGTATGTATTACTGATAAGGTCACCGGGACTACACACACAAAGTACAATATTTTTGTGAATGCAGTTTTTAACCGATTAAGAATTGATCATTCAAACAAGATCATGCATTGTACCGTTAAGTTTGATGGGTTCGAAATTGATAAGGCTGAGGACCTCATGAAGATGGTGCAGATACCCTGTTACGAATTACTAACGGTTGTTGCTCGTGTTTATGTGTGTCAAGTTTTAAGAAGGGATCAATATTTGTTGTCACTAAAGAGAACTAATAGCGATTGGACTTAACTTTAAGTGTGCATTGGACCCTTAGAGGGCCCTTGAAACCTCGCACTGCATCAAACAAGAATGGAAAACCAATATAGTTATTGCCCTGGCCAAAATTTATATGGCTGGGTTGCTCGCTCGGGGTGATGATTATATGCCAGAAGGTGCGGTAAGAGAATGTTTTCAAGGAAAAATGGGTGGTTGATGGAAGACTATATCATCTGAGAGCTGATTGAAGAAGATACATATGGTAGAAAGTAACTTCTAAGGAATCTGGCCGATGGAATTATCTTAACAGATGCGAAATCTGAATCAAGTGCAACTATGAAAGTGTATTCGGTAATGTAATTCCATCTGTTGTGTCTCTAAAAGAAAAATAATGCAGACGGACAGTTTGCTAGTGTCACGACCTGAACTAGGGCCTAGCCGTGACGGACATCCTGAACCATGAAGGCCCGGAACGCCCTTCTCTATCTAGTAATCATGCACAACATTTATATAATAAAAGAAGATGAGGAAACATAATCTTCTACGAAAACATAGTCAATTCTGAATTCAACATAAGTATGGAAACTATAAATCAACTATATCTAAATAACATCTGACTCAGTCTGTGAAATCGCTACTACATGAAAATCTGACAACTGTCTAAAACTGGGACAAGGCCCCCAGTAGACCAAAACTGAAATAAATGACATAATCTGAAAAGACAGGCCTTCTAGAATAGAGAAGGCTCACCACTGCACAATCTGATCAGCTATCTGAATTATCTACTGCTTATCTGGACCCCTAGAATGAGCCTCAGAACCTGGAGGGAGAAGGGGGGTCAATACAGATGTACTGGTACGCAAAGCATATCCAAAATAATTATTTAATATTCAACATATATGAGAGCAATTCAAAACAGTTCATAAGTATATCATATAGTAAGAAATCACATGGGCATTTCAAGAGAGACTGTAAAAATCATCACAACTCTGAGAAATCTGTGTTACTTCTATGCTAGGTGGTACACCCTACAACTCTGAAAAATTCCATGGGCTATATGGAAACTGCCATTAACTCAACAGCGAAGCCCCAACCCAAGTGTGCCACAAGGGTCGGAGTCTCTGAATCTACTTCCCCACACGGCCGTCGCCAGCATACGATAATAATCTACCCGTATCGGCAAATACGGTTTCAGGCTAAGAGTTGCTTGAACTCGCGCCTTCTTTAGGTAACCACCTAACCCTCTTTAGGCCACTTTTTAAAACTCTATCAAAACATATGAAAACATGCTCTGAAAATATACTCTGAAAACATAATCTGTTATGGCATAAATACATATGGTATCGTCATACCATTGACTTGCAAGTCACATCTCTGAGCCATTATTAGTTTTTCATAAATCTCTATTTTCAAAACACAAGTTTTGGGACCACCATTTCAATAATTCAATTCAAAAGGACTCTTTCTCAAACCTCATGTAAACACATACAAAGGACTAATCTTTGTCAAGCATTTCAATAGCACAAGGTGGTCATGTCAAAGCTCTCAATTTACATGCAATTATTTCTTTCAAACATAAGGACACATTTATATCAAGAAACACCCTCTCAACAATTTCAAATCATGCTCCAAGGCTATATTATTGCGAAAACATCTTCTAAATCATAAAACCATAATCTTTAATTCAATACAAGAGAGGGAGTTCATAATTTATGCTCTCAAACAAATCTTAAATCTCAAATTCCATACATATACACAAACATGTAAATCAATTTAGGGGATAGGACCACAAGGTCAAAACAATAGTAACATCAAACATTCGGAATATGTAATTTAGAAGATAGATTCCAAAATCCCTTTGAAATTCATGCATAAAAATCTTAAAATCATGTTCTAATGGTTTTAAGCTCATGTAATTTTTAGGATAAACCCCACGTACCTCTATTTCAGAAAATAATGGATGATTCTCGAAGCTTACAGATTAGGGATTCCAAATCTCTAATTATCTTCTAAAACCCACGGTTGAATCTTGGGTTATTTAAGAATCTTGTTTGAAACCCTAAGGAGAGTTCTTGAGAGAATTTGATAGAAGTGAATGTATTTTGGTGTGTTTGGGATTAAATCCGGTGTTTAAGAAGGTTGGGGGATTGAAAATACCCAAAATACCCATAATGAAACGGATAAGGATGCTAGAAATAGGCTGGGCGCGATACCCCAGGCGGCGCCCTGCCTGGAGCGCCGGAGTACCTAGGGCGTCGCCCACCTTATAGCGGTGAGCTAGCCCAGGCGGCGCCCCGCTTAGAGCGGCAGGGTACCCCAGACGACGCCTCCTAATTGCCCTGAGCTACTGGAATTGAACACCAAACATGCCCTTAGGCTCGTCTAAAAATTCCAAAACTCACTCGAGATGTACTACGACCTTGCCCCATCACAACACAACTTGAAAATCTAAAAATGAAGGTCGGGAAGGTCGTCAAATAAATTTCCAAAGTTCGTAGGCTTCAAATGAGACTAAGTCTCATTGACACTTAGAAAAATTTTCAAGTTTTCAACTCTATAAGCATGCTACTAGGTGATAACATATGGAGGATTTCTTGTGGGGGTGTTACAACAAATGTTTGATTTCTAGTTCGAAAATGCGGGGTGTTACAAATAGGGAGCTGCGTGGTTGGAATTATCACCTAGGTAGAAAATAGGAGAAGACCAACAAAGCAGCCTCACGGGCATCGAGGGTTGAAATGATGTTCAGCAAGTCTAGAAAATTTACGCCAACAACAACTGCAATTAAAATAAGGAAACTAACCGAAGGCGGCAATTTCTAAATTTTAAATGTCATCCCATGCCTTCTTGTTTATGTTTCTGATCAGGTCCACTGCCGTTGACCTGATCTGAACCACAAACGAGATTGAAAGGCAAATAGAGTATAATTACTTCATTGGCAATATGGATTAATTGATTGTGTTTTCTTCCCTTAGCATGCTTTCAACATTCCTTGGAGAAGATCAGATGCTTGCTGTAGTATGTGAATCTCGATAATTTTCAAGCTTGCCTCCAGCTTGTTGATTCTGTATTCAAGATGGTCGTTGCCGTCTTTGAAGTTGGTAAGGAGTTCCTCGTATCTTATGAGCTCGATCAGGGACACTACCTTCAAAATTGTGGCATTCTAGAAGCCCTTCAGAACACTTTCTTCAAAAGCCTTAAAGGATACATTGAGGGTCGCTGTGTTTGTTTTAGGTCAAAATGTGTTGATGCACGTTGAAGATATGGTCCCAACAGTTGAACAACACACTTTTATCGAGCGTTACTCCATATATTTTCCGCAACCAATTTGATAAATTAGTAAGCATGGATTTACGTAGCGTGTGATCTAAACCGGCTCTACCAAGCCTATCAAACGTTATATAACTCCAAGCTTATTACCCTATCAAAATAATATGTCCGATTTAGTGCACAAATCAAACAAGGACAATCTGCCAACCTTTCTGCTTATCACTCTTCTCCAATATAGATGACAAGATATCTGCTATGCAAAAGTCTACACCATCGCCAGACATGCTTGCCTGGGAGCAATTCTTCAGAAGACATCAATAGATATCTTCAGAAGAATTGCTCCCAGCAAGCATGTCTGGCGATGGTGTAGACTTTTGCATAGCAGATATCTTGTTATCTAAATTGGAGATGAGCGATCAGCAGAAAGGCTGAGAGATTGATCTCATTCAATTTGAGAACTAACTCGATCATATTTTTTATAGGGTAATGAGCTTGGAGTTACATAACATTTGATAGGTTTTATAGAGACGGTTTAGATCACATGCTACATAACTCCATGCTTACTAATTTATCAAATTGGTTGAGCAATATGCATGGAGCAACGCTCGATAAAAGTGTGTTGTTCAACTGTTGGGACCACATCTTCAACATGCATCAACACATTTTGACCTAAAACAAACACAGACCCTCCATGCATCCTTAAGGCTTCTGAAAAAAGTGTTCTAAAGGGATTTTAGAATTCCACAACTTTGAAGGTGGTGTCCCTGATCGAGCTCACAAGAGATGAGCAACTCCTGACCAACATCAAAGATGAAAACGACCAACTTGAATACAGAATCAGCAAGCTGGAGGAGAGCTTGAAAATTATCGAGATTCACATACTACAGCAAGCATCTGATCTTCTCCAAGGAATGTTGAAAGCATGTTAAGGCAAGAAAACACAATCAATTATAACCATATTTCTAAGGAAGCAATGATACTCTATTTGCCTTTCAATCTCGTTTGTGGTTCCGATCAGGTCAACGACAGTGGACCTGATTGAAAACACAAACAAGAAAGCATGGGATGAAATTTAAAATTCAGAAATTGCCACCTTCTCTTAGATTCCTTATTTTAACTACAGCTGTTGTTGGCGTAAGTTTTCTAGACTTATTGTACATCATTTCAACCCTCAATGCCCGTGAGGCATCTTTGTTGGTCTTCTTTTATTTTCTATCTAGGTGATAATCCCGACCACGCAGCTCCCTATAAAAGTGTCCATCTGCATTGTTTTTCTTTCAGAGACACAACAGATGAAATTATATTATTAGATACACTTTCATATTTGCACTTGATTCAGATCTCGCACCTGTTAAGATAATTCCATCGTCCAGATTCGCTAGAAGTTACTTTCTACCCTATGTCTCTTCTTCAATTAGCTCTCAGATGATATAGTCTTCCATCAACCACCCATTTTCCCTCAAAGGCATTCTCCTACCACACCTTATGGCATATAATCATCACCCCGGGCTAGCAACCCAATCATATAAATTTTGGTTAGGGCAATAACTATATTGGTTTTCCGTTCTTGTTAGATGCAGTGCTAAGCTTCGAAGGCCCTCTAAGGGTCCAATCCACCCTAAAATTTAGTCCAATCACTATTGAATCTCTTTACAATGACACCAAAACTAGATATCTTCATAATGATTGACAAATAAATATGAGCAACAACCGACATTAAATCTTAAAAGGGTATCAGAACCATATTCATGGTCCCTCAGCCTTATCAGTTCGTACCTACCAAACTTAACTGTAAAATTGCAGACATCTTGTTTGAACTATCTATGACTAATCAGTAAAAATAGCATTCACAAAATCAGTGCACTCTATGTGTGTTTCCACGATAACATTATCAATAATACATACCTTTCACATATGAAGTGGTTCCATCTGCAAGTAGCTTATTTCTCTGAACCCATCTTTACTGCAGCCTCTTGCGATAGTCCGTCAAAAGTTGATCAACTGTCAGTTCCTTATATCTATAAAGAAGAGGAAAAAAATAATGTCACAAAAAGAACATTATCCATCTATTGCATCAGATATGGAGTCTATTGCAACAGATGTGGAGTCTGTTGCAACAAATGTGGAGTTTGATGGAATACATCAAACCAGCCTTTCTGGTGATTTTATTTATTCCAACAGTTTCTCCATCTGTTGCAACATCAACAACAGTATAAACATCAACAAAAAAGAAACAACATTTGTTCCAACAACATCATCAACAACAAAGAAGCAACATCCTTTATTCCAGAACCATCAACAACACCATACCATAAGTTCCAACAATGCCAACCCCACCAACAACATCAATAACGGCATCAACAATAAAGAAACAAACAAAATACATACAAAAAAATGATACTGCCAACAAGGCTTTTAAACTTCTCCTAACAGATGATTTTTTTCTCATATTGTCATAAAAATTCTCGGTTTGTTTATTCAACACTTAAAAGTTCCTTCAAATTTTTTTAATAAATATGATATGGGTAAATACTAATTAAATAAAAATAGATGTAAATACCTTGCAAAGAAGAAGACAATAATTAAAGAGTAATAATGAACTATACCTTAATATCAAAAAGGGGATCAAAATAAAAATTTAAGTCAAGAAAAGATATGGATCGGTTTAGATCCGAAAAGATCTTTATGAGAAGAGAAGAGAAAAGAGAGAAAAAAGGTTGTGACCCTAAAGAGTAGAGAAAGAAAAAAATAAGAGTTGAATAAAATAAACTACAGCTGAAGGAAGAGATGAGATAAGATAATTTCTATAGATGTATTGTGTACGTAGACGTGGTGATTTTCAATATTCATTAATTAATATTCATTAATTTCATTAATAATTTGAGGAGAACGAGGAAGACTAAGACTACTGGCATTGAAAATACAAGACAAGACAAGACTTCTCAATGAACTCAATTTTGAGATATCCAAGAAACATTTCTTACCGCCTTTAGTAGTAAGTACTACTACTTGATATTATCTACTCAGACTAGAAGCTTGCTTTAAAATTAAAAGAGAAAAAAAAGATTTTCAAACAGATATGTCATCTGTTGCAATATTTATAAATATCTGTTTAGAAATCTGAACAGTTCAGTTATCTATTACAACAGATATAAATATTTGTTTAAAAATCCCAACAACTCAGTCATCTGTGACAACAGATCAAAATGTTCATTTGATAATTAATAAAATCAGATATGTCATCTGTTACAACAGATATAAATATTTGTTTGAAAATTTCCAACAGATCAGTCATCTGTCACAACAGATGCAAATTTATATTTGATAATTAAATCAGATATGTCATCTGTTGCAACAGATATAAATACCTGTTTTAAAATTTTTAACAGCACAGTCGTTTGTTGCAACAAATTGTATTGCAATTGATTTAGGTGGAACTGGGGATGAATGAATGGGCTCGCAGGGTCAACTACAAATCCAGTCGAGTTTTTGCAATTGCATAGCATTGGTATTGTGTTCATCCCGACCCAAGTCGTCGATCGATCACACTGAGTTGAAATGAATTCTTATCAACTCAATGTTAGGATAATGATAGTACCTAAGTTGATTTAGGTGGAACTAGGGATGAATGAATGAGCTCACAAGGTTAACTACAAATCCAATTGAGTATTTGCAATTGCATGGCGTTGGTATTGCATTCATCCCGACCTGAGTCATCGATCGATCACTCTGAGTTGAAATTAGTTCTCATCAACTCAATGTTAAAATAGTGATAGTACCATTTTATTTTGGTGGAACTAGGGATGAATGAATGAGCTCGTAGGGTCAACTATAAAACCAATTGAGTCTTTGCAATTGCATAGCGTTGCTATTGCATTCATCTCGACCCGAGTCGTCGATCGATCACTCTGAGTTGAAATGAGTTCTCATCAACTCAATGTTTTAAAAACTATTCTTTTAAAAATTTTAAAATTAATTAAGATCAATTCGGACCAAATTAGCAATTTCAAAACTTGTCATTCTTTTCCAAAATTACAAATCATCCATTTGCGCGAAAAACTTTTCATTTCAAATCTTAAGTTCTCGTTTTTCTCTCTCTCTCTCTCGGGGTCTCCTCTCCCTCTCAATAATACAAACAACAACTACTCAACATATTGCTCAACCTTTCAAACCACGTCAATTTTCTTCCTATTTACAACTACATATAGTTGTTTTTTTCGACTTCATTCCCACTTGTATCCGTTGTTTTCTCTGTCTTTGTATGTAACAGAGTTCGAGAAGAATTCTACATTTGTTCTTTATTCTAAAAAAATAGGGATTTTTAGTTAATGATGAAAAAGAAGATTTTTAGTTGTATTATCTTCGAGAATGGGTTAACAATTTTGAGTTTTGATGCTAAAAATGTAGGAAGCACCCAAGAAAATCCTAGTTTTTCTCTCAGTGTTTTGTTGACTGTCGTGGTATAGTTGGATGATGTTTGTGGTGTTGTTTGTGGCTGTTGTTGGTGGTGTTGGTATTTGTGTTTTTTAGCGGTGGTGTCGGTGGTCTTAGTGTTGGTATTGGAGGCATTGGTGGTGGTCTTGGTGGCATTAGTGGTGGCATTGGTTGTGGTGGTGGTGGTCCATCTGTTGCAATGGGTGGAAGATCTATTGGGAGATATTAAATAGGTTTTCAAACAGATTCCCTGTCTGTTCCAACTGATGGGTAGAACTGATGGGTTATCCGTTGGAGTATTTTCTTGTAATGTGGCATAAAATATTTATTGAAATTTGTCCACCTATTGCAACAGGTGGAATATCTTTTGGGAGATATTAGATAGGTCTTCAAACAGATTCGAGTTTCCCATCTGTTCCAACTGATGGGTTGTCCGTAGGAGTATTTTTTTTTGGTTATGTGGTAAGAATAATTTATTGAAATTTGTCTCACCTTTTTTAAAAAAATTATGCAAACATCAAATGCAATGTATTTTTTGTTTTTCTTTTATTTGTAGTTAAAAGATGTCTCCCAAAAGAAAAGAAACTGAAAGTGGAGAAAGTGGATCAACTTTCGATCACAAAACAAAAAAGGCTAGAGTACAAATAGATTTGAAGGAACTTCCAGAACAATCTCAGTCAGGGAAAAATGAAGCCAAGGAAAGTGATAACTCCTTCTCACCAATGGGGCGTAAAATAATATCGAAATTCCAGCATGATTCTGTCAAAACCATTAGTATTGACAAGTTTCGAGTTGCGATGCCAATGAATAACCCTAAAGCAGTAATTTGGTGATCTTGTACTTAAATGTCAGTTGGAGAAACCTTTTGACGAACTTAGGAGTATTATGAAGAAGGAAAACATAGATGGACTTTTTAAGAAGAGCTGCTTTGCACACTTTCTTGAGCTGTCTGGGCCCTGCCCTCTCCGTTTCCTAATGATTATGGTATATGGCCTTCTCAAGCGCAGGATCATGTATGCAGGGGATTATGGAGGTCCGAAGGAGGGCAGAAAAAAGATGGATGAAGTCTGGATCAACTACTGTGGCATGCCAGTTTGTTTTGGATTGAAAGAGTTTGCCATTATGACGGGCTTGAGATGCGATCGTCCAGAAGAACCTCTCATCAAGAAAATACCCCACAAAGGGTCCAAAAAATGAAAGATAAAAAAAGATGGGTTTTTGGGCATTGTTGGACCTAGCTACAAAGTGGAGGATTTGATTACGGATCTCAAGAATAAAGACATGCCAAAGCACTATAGGGAGAAATCGTGCTTAGTTTGGTTTGTCCATTCCGTTTAATTGGCAAGAAACGTCAGGAAAGTCATAGAACATGATTTGTTGGCATTTGATGATGATTTTAGAAAATTCAACGATTATCCCTTAGGATACGACAGCTACTACTTGACAGTCAAATATTTACTGAAAGAGATAAAGCCAAAGACGGCCATATTATACGGCTTTCTTTGGGCTTTCATGGTAAAATTGATCACTATTTTTACTCATTCATTAATTTATATTGAATATACTTGTGACTTTTTTTTGCTTGCTTCCTGTTTACAATTTTTAGGCTTGGACATGTGAAGTCATTCCTCCCCTCCGAAAGTATTTCAAGGATTACCCGGATAAGGTTTCTCATCCAACGATCCTTAGGTAGTTGGCTGCAGTAGAGAGCATGTTGGTGTTTGAAAACACCCCTTGCACAGGTCCTCCCTCTCACCCCTACATCGGTCCCTCCTACCCTTACAGTGGTCCCTCTCACCCCTCCTCACCCTCATGTTCTCATTGAAAATGCAAAATGTGTAAGGACAAAGAGGATAAACTCCTTGACAAGCTAAAGTCTATTGCTAAAACTACCGAGGAGTTAAAATCCAGGAGGGGTGTCATACCATCCAATGAGGTGAGGAGCCATTCACCCCTACAGTGGAGGTTAGGAGGAAGAGAAGAAAAATTAGAAAAATTATCTCCATTCTGAAATCAGCAAAAATTGCAACTCTCCCCGCTCCAATAGTGGTTGAAGTTCAGGGGCCGCCGAAGAAGGAGGATATATTTGTGGCGCTTGGCAAGGAGAAGAAGAAGTAACTGAAAGAATTCATCAAGATGAAGGTTCAAAAAGAATACACCATGCATTCATTTGCCGCCAAAGACTTCTCGAATATGAAAAATATGTGCGTGTGGTACGAGGACAAGTTAAGTTTACTTTTGCTAACCTACCCTTCAAATCTACTCCATGAAGAATATTCTACGCAGCAGATGTGTAATCTGTTGCAAAAACTTGATATTCTGTTGCAACATAATACACATCTGTTGCATAAGTTGCGTTGGTTGGGTAATCTATGAACTGATTCAGAGAACCCTCTGCATCGGATTCTTTCGACTATGTTTTTATTTTTTACAATTACTAACCTATTTAAAAATTATCTTCTTATACCATAGTATGTTGATGAAATTCTCTGCCTCATGAGGGGCAGGCAATTAGCGTACCCGAATGCTTATGATGCTGCCGATAGAATAATGGACCTCAACTTCTACAATAATTTCAAGGATAGGTACGCTAAACTCTGTAAAATAGCTGATTTAGGTGGCCCGAGATTTGATCAATTAGTTTCCAAGTTCCAATGGGATGAAGAAGCGATTAAATATGTTAGAGAGAAGAGGCCATATCCACATGGCAAGACCTGGACCAAGGCAAAGAGAATCCTTACAGTCATGAACATGGATGTCACCCATTTTCTCACTGTTGAGATACTACTATATGAGGGAAAGATTAAGGTTTATGACTGCAACTTACCTGTCTTCAGCGAGAAGACGTCTTTAACCCACATGCAGCCACTCTTGAAGTTGTTGCCCAAGTTGTTGACACAGAATAAGCTGATGGATCATTTGCCGGCTGAAGTCTTGGTGAAGAAATCATGGGATTTTAAAGGTCAAAATAAGAATATCCAGCTCCCAACAAATACAACCGGTGCAGCGTGCGGGCCATACTCGCTTGCATACATCGAGTATTTGTTGATCGGTACACAAATGACCGGTGTGTGCGACACCGTTATGGGAAAGATGCAATGGATCTGGGCATATGGGGTACTAACTAAATGCTTGGAGCCCCTGTATAAAATATAATATGTACAAAGACAAAGACGAACACGATAACAAATTTTTATTTCAAGCCAATTCACTTTACATGTAGGGGCAATAATTTTTATGTCTGGCCAAGTTGAATTTTTATAATGCAACAGATTTTATATCTGTCGTAATAGATATAGTACCTATTGTGATAGATTGATTATCTGTTGGAATAAGTTGGTCATCTTTTACATTATACAGATGTTCCCCGTCTATCTGTCGCAACAGATTTACGATCTGTTGCAATATATAACTTATCTGTTGCAACTGATCGATAATCTGTTGGAGCAAATCAAAAAAGTAGGAAGACCTGTTATATAATTTTCAGCAGATGACCTACGTGTTTCATCTCATGTTGCAACATATGTCTAAATCTGTCTTATAAAATAAATTGAAGCCTTCAGAAATTACATGAAATAACTCAACAAATAAATGAAATGTAAAAAAAATCATTATGGGTACAAACGATCTACTCTACAAATAAATCAACAAGTTAAACCAAGGAAGATAGGTTATTACATTGACGGACTCAAGCTATAAATATCTAATCAATATGGAAAAGTTGTTCTTCATCTAGTGCTACGGAATTCGGCTTTGGTCGTCATGGATCTTTAACGTCGGTTGCATACGGCTTCTGAGCTTTCGTTTCTTCATATTTTCATAAAAGAGTAGTATATCTTTTATGGAGTAATCCAACATCAAGTCCATCATTTGGTACTTGTAATCCATCGCTCAAATACTCGGCATAGGCGGCAACAAAAGAACCGATATCCCTGCATTATAAAAAAATAGATAATCCATATCTTGCAGTTCAGGCAAGTGCTATAAAATTTGTGAAATGAAACTAAATCATGACACTTAAACTTACAGGCTACAAATGGTTTGTTGAGCTATTCCATCAATATATTGTACATCAAATGGATTAGCCATTTTATCCCGATATGCTTCAATCGTCAACCAATCAGTACGAACCTTTTGGTCCAAAAAGTCACTCATATCCAGGTAAGTAGGCAATATTTTGGCCAGCTTTTGTATCTCAGACGATGGCCCAGAACGTCTCCTTCATGACATCGAGTCATAAACTCAGATGCGTCTCTCTTTTAGAACGACGATAGCCAACACCTAATGGAATTCATCACCACAATTGATTGGTATGTACACTTCGTCGATCAAATACCAAGGTAAGCCAGCCGGAATGCTAAAACCTTTGATGATGTTGATTAAGCATTCCTCGTTTGGGGAAACATCCAGCTGTTGTTGACAATACCTATCGTAGGCATTATTAATGTAAACTTGGTACAAATAATTCCCTGTTGTGTATCTGTATTGTTTTTGTGTTCATAACTTGGCCTTCTTTCGGAGGTAGTAAAAAATGGCATCGATGTGCTGCACATATTATCAAATATTTTGGATTACGTGATGAAAAAATCAATACGCAGATGCAATTAAATAAAGTATTAATTAATAGTAATATGTATGGCATTTAAACCTCATCATTCCAGCAAGTTTGGGGCTGTGACATCAAATAGAACTAATTCTTCGTTCCGGGATGTGCAACAATAAAGTCGAACATATCAAAACCAAGACTCGATTCGTTCACTTTGTAGCGCTCGTCATTTTGTTTTCTACATGATGATTTATATGTGTTAATGTCAGATTCTTACAACAAGAATTGTATAAACCAATATCCATAAAATTGATTTATGTACCTGCAGGCATGATACTTTAACAGCCCATCGGCAATTCATTCTGAATAGTCGTTGATCAACTGTGTTAGTTTTTTTGGAGCCTAATCCGAGATGTTGAACCCTTCAAATGGGTAATTCTTCCGTTCTCCCAAACTGACAGGCTCCACTTTTTCGTCATCTTTGGAAGAAGCTGATGGATTATCAATTGTCATATTATGCTCTTCGGCAGTAGCTGTGACATCCACCTGGAAATCCAGAATTGTCAATGCTAAGTAGAGATATACAATAGTTTTCCATCTGTTGCAACAGATGAGTCTTATGTTACATCAGATGGATTATCTATTGGGACAAATTCGAACAGGTAAATCAGAGCAGTACAATAATTTAGAACAGATGACCCATCTGTTGCAACATAAGACTCATCTGTTGAAACAGATAACGAATCTGATGTAACAGGTTAGACAACAGTTGTAATAGATGTATATATCCGTTTGATAATTTTCAGCAGATATATCATCTGTTGAAATGGATATGTGCCTATTTGCTTTTTAGAACAGATGATGTACATTCACCTTCTTCAGCTCATGCTGCTCTTCTGTGGCCCTTGTACACTGAACATCGGGGAAAGACAAAGACAAAGGTGTTGCAATCTTGCTTTTTTTTATGATTGATGATGCCTTGGAAGTGTCTTTCCTTCTCCTCTTAGCCGCTTTGATCACTAGTGGAGTGTCTGGATATGAAATCCTCTTTGATGGAATAACACCTCTCTTAGACGTCATTTCCTTTATAGAAGCAGTTAGTGCATTAATAGCATTAATCACTCCATCGTATTTCGCCTTTCAACCTTGACATTTGCATGAAGAACATTCGCTAGATGCGGCAAAATCTGGAGAAAAATATGTACAACTATTATGATCATAATCATAATGGCTTGTTGTTTCAAAAACTGTAAGAGGAGCATCATTAGCCCCACCCTCCAAAAAAAAAATTGTGATAGTTGTTGCTCCAAACAATTCTATTTTTATTCCATCAATGACTTTAGGGTCCGATAAAGTTTGCACAGACCGTAAAGTAAGAAAAAATGGCATCTTCAACTCTCGATTGGTCGGAACAAGCCACGGATGGACAATATAAAATAAATCGGTACATATATTAAGAATGATAATGAAATCATTTAATCATTAATTAAAACAAAAACGTGATTAGAATTGGACTTACTGCTTCCTTGGGGGGATTGAAAAGATCAAGAAATTTTGCATTTTTATCGTTTTTAGCCGACAACCATCTCAGAATTCTTGGACAGGAAACTTCTTCCTGGTAGTTCACTTGTTGTCACAAATAAGGAATGGCTTCAAATTCCCAAGCCTATAACATAACGCCAATAAATCAAAAGCATTATTGAATAAAAAAATGATGAATCGTATCATGATAAAAGAAATATTTACCATGAAGGCCCATGGAAAACCATATAAGTTGACTGTTTTTGGCGTTAACGTAGTCAACAAATATTCGACAGTCATTTTGAAGCTTTCAAACCCCAAGGATAGTTGTTAAATGCCTCAAGATCCTCGGGGAGATTTATTAAACCGAGGCTTATGTTGTTGTTAACGTATCTCTCCCAAAGACCATCATGTACAAACCAAACCAAGCACAATGATTGTTTGTGCTTCTTTAAAAGTCCTTTACCTTTCAACGATTCTATCAGATTTTTGTTTTTGAAGCTTGGACCAACAATGAACACCAGGTCATCACGATCACTCGACTTGCCTTTTCCTTTTTTGGGTGTGCGGAGGTATAACTTGAGAAGGAGGATAACATTTTAGTCCGGTAACTATGGCAAATTCCTTCCAACCAAAACAAACAGGCATGCCACAGTAATTTATCCACACCTCATCCATCTTATCTTTGTTTTCATACATAAACCTGCGCTTGAGAAAATCATATACCATTTTCATCTGGAAACGAGCATTGTTGTCCTCCGGCAAATCAAGATATTGCCCAAAGCATCTTTCCCTGAAATAAGAATCCAATTTTTGTTCTCGAAGTATTTTTCTGAAGGCGTCGAAAGATTTTCCCATGACTGACTTAACCACGAGATCACCCGTTAAATATGTGGCACCATTGCACTGCATTCTTACAGGATAGCAATCAATGTTGAAGGTTTTGACCAACTCTTCGACGGAAGGGCTATTAGCATTTTAATCATCTCTTTTGAAAGATTCCTCCTCTCCGTGTTCATTATTTGTTGCTCCTGATTGAGATAATGCTTGTAAAGCAAGCTGATAGAGTGGTGGATGTATCTGAGCTGCTGCACTTGTTCCTTTACTTGGACTTGATTCGATTTATTTTCTTTTGGGAGCCATGTTATCTTAAATTAACAGGAACATAACATAGATTATAATTTATTAATGAATAACAGTAATATAACAGTTCCAACAGACAACTAATCTGTTGCACCAGGTATGTTATCTGTTGCAACATATAACCGACCTGTTGCAACGGATGAGTAATCCGTGGGAACCATAAAAATAGCACTAATCTGTTGCACTTGGTATTTTATCTGATGTAACATATAACTGACCCGTTGCAACGGATGAGTAATCCGTTGGAAACCATAAAAATAGATCAGTAATCTGTTGCACCAGGTATTTTATCTGTTGCAACATATAACTGACATGTTGCAATGGATGAGTAAACCGTTGGAAAAAATAAAAATGGATCACTAATTTGTTGCACCAGGTATGTTATCTTTTGCAACATATAATCGACCTATTGCAACGGATGAGTAAACCGTTGGAAAGAATAAAAATAGTCCTAATCTGTTGCAAAATGAAGAGTAAACCGTTGGAAAGAATAAAAACAAATCACTAATCAGTTATCTGTTGGATCAATATTGTTTAGATTTCTTCCAAACAGAAGAGTCGTCTGTCGCAACAGATGAATGATCTGTTAGATTGTTCACCTGTTGCATCAGATTTTCATAGTTGCATCAGATTTTCATCTGTTGCATTAGATTTTCATCTATTGCATCATATGTTTCATCTATTACATCAGATGTTTCAGCTGTTGCAATACCATTTTTACCAAGACAAACAACAAATCAACCCAGCAACGCCAACACATCACACACACACTAAGAACATCAACTGTGACCAAAAATCACCAACAAATTCGAATCAACAGTACGGAAACAAGAAGAAGAAATACCAGAAATTAGGGTTTTATTCAGTCCACATTTCAATACTAGAAGAGTAGTTAGCTCAAGTTCCTCTGTTTCTTCATAATTTTTTACCTGTGAAAAAGGAAATGGGACGACGAAGAACTCGAAGTTATTGTCGCCGGAGAAGTATTCACGACGATTCACGGTTGAAAGTCGAAAAGGAACTCGCCAGACTATTTGTCGTCGGAGGTTGAAGGGAGAAATTTTGCAAAACTATTGGTTCGGAGAGAGTTGAGAGAAGCTGGAGAGAGAGAGTGGTTGATTTGGATTAAAGAGGGGTGTGGGTTGGGTTGATTTGTATTTTTAAAAAGATTAGAAAGTTTTGAAAATATTAGTCAAGTCCACAATTAACTTAATCAAGTTTTCTAATGATGTTTGACCCTATCTGTTGATCAATGTCACCAATCCTTCATTCAAGACTTAAAAGACACCTTTCCTTCAATTTTCTCAAGAGACCTCTTCTTAATCCATATGGCATTTGTGCAATTTGCCGATTGGTCATTCTTCAAACCCCTAACACGAAAAAAAAAAAAAAAAAACATGCTTAATAAATTTGTAAGTTTTAAATTATCCCACAAGTACAATAATTATCTATTATCGACATTTTCTCTGTTAACTCTGCATATTCAATAAGTCAATACATATCTCAATCATTTCCATTCTGATAAATAACTTTGTTCCCTATCTCATATCTGATAGAATGAAAGTTTCTCATCTTTGTTGCCAGACATTGCCGATGCCACTGCCAAAGCTGGCATCTTAGAAATTTCACTGCAATTTTTACTATTGGAGTTTACTACCTTGATCCAATTCTTCTACATGTAAATTTCTCTACTGTTGAAACTACCGAGCAAAATAGGCGAAAACATTATGTTTGCAGTCAACTGTTACACAACTGAAGAACTTTAGATTGTTAAGGAAGCGAACAAATGCAAGTCAAGCTTTTTGTTACAGATGGATTGAGATTCGGAACTGAGTATTCCAGATATTATTTATTAGTGGTTTCGTCATTAGTGCTTCTATGTATTGTTGATTCTATGTTCTGTTTCTTTTAAGGCTATATCTTTGATGATTGTACTTTTAGTGTAATCGGCAGAGGAGATGGTTTGAATAATAGACGAAACAAAGTATCTGATGAACCATTGCATTACACACAATGGGGAGGTAGGTCAAGGAACAAATGAAATGTCTCAATTCATCAACATTACTTTCAGCTAATGGATTCTCATTTCAATTTTAAAAATATTGACAAATAACCTACAAACAGGTCTAACCTTTCACCTAATAGTTCCACCAAATAAAGATGTGGCATGGCACAATAATATGGTTTAACAACGATGGGAGATTCGCAGCCTGTTACCCTTTTTACTTGTGATTTCCCTTATCATCTATTCATGTCTTTCTGCTAACAACAACTGTGATCCGTAAAACTTTAAATGGATTGAAGTCTATCTGTTGTTGTATACCTGAAAGAATCAACCATGAATTGAGTTGATTATCTTATACAAAAATAGTACTCCATCATTTAGAGTTGTATTATAAGCTAAACAAATGAGTTTTCTGGAACAAATAACAGTCTTTTGATACGTAGATCAGTTTGTCGAGTTAACAACAGTCCTATGTTATTTGTCTTTTCTTTGAAATTTTGTTGTACAACATTCAGAAGACTAATGAAATAAACCATAATTTATTGCTAAAATATTTCAGATTTAGGGTTAGTTTGGAAGGACATAAAATCTTACAATGATGGCTTATCATTTCTACTCTCCTTTATAGGCCCATCGAGGAGAAGATTTGGCTATTAAGTCTCTTTAAGTTTTCAATTAGCAAAATGGCTTACACTCTTCAAGTTTTCAATTAGCAAAATGACCTACTTTTATTTTCTCATTTATCGGACAGATAATAGATCTGTCGGATTGATAACCGATCTGTCTATATATATGTCGGACAGATAATCAATTTGCCTATATATCCGTCATAATAGATCTGTCTTAAAAATGGGTCATTTCACTAAATAAAAAGACTTATGATCCATTTAATTAAAAAATAGACTTAAAAGGTCTATTTAACAAAGAGTCCCCCATCGAGCATCTCGACTCAAGCCAGTTTACTCAAGAAGGAATATGACTTTTCAGTTTCTATTGGCCATCTTTTCCTTTTCTTTCTTATGCGTCTATTTGTGTGAGGAAGTTGAGTTAGTTGAGAGATTTTTTGGCTTAACTGTTCATCTTTTTGAAAATCAAAAGACATATTAGGGACTATTAATTGGAATCTCTTTGTATAATATTGTACAAGCACTAATATGTTCTTTTTCATATTTCCTCCAAGTTTTGGCATGGGGTTAAATTAAATGGCTGGCATTAACAATAGCTGCAGAGTGAGGCTCTTTGTGCTCTTCTTGCATGGGTTCTTCTTAGTAGCATTGGACCATCCATTACAAAAAAAAAAAATATTATAATTACTACAGCATCATGAGATGAAAAGAATTTCCAGCTATCAAACAATTTGGATCTTGCTGAAGATGATTATCTAGATTCATGCTTGATATAGGTATTTCACTTTATTTGAAATACTCTGTGTCGTATTTTATTGTCTTATAGTGTTGTGTCATCTCACAGTTATATAAATCCATACACATTTGTGTATGCGATCAACAAGTTTTTTGCAAAACTTAATCTTTTCCGGTCGTGGTTGTGGTTGTGCCCAAGAAATTACACAGATAATTTCCTGCCGGAAACTAAAGCATGCTGTAAATTGGTGAGGAGTAAAGATACCATTTCATGATTACCAAGTTTTGGAGTGTGTGAACATTGAAATTGAACTAAATGCACTTCTAGGTAGTAGTAAAGATTACAATACCTAAGTAGAAGCTTTTCTTGATAGAAACTACAACTAAAGTTGAATCAGTTGTCTGAACTCCTATTGTTATGAATCGGACAGAATAAAGCAAACCACAAGCAGAAAGAAAACAAGAACATACAGATTTACGTGAAAATCCTTGCGGGAAAAACCACGGGCAGAGGCAGAGGA
This sequence comes from Capsicum pubescens, assembly GCA_030864215.1. NCBI lineage: Eukaryota > Viridiplantae > Streptophyta > Magnoliopsida > Solanales > Solanaceae > Capsicum > Capsicum pubescens. The sequence goes on from CM061549.1 coordinate 297,150,689, forward strand.
ATTTCATTGTGAAAGGAGAGGAGTACAATGTGGAGCACGACGTAATTTCTTAATGTCCAAAACCGATCCACTAAGTGCACTTATATAGTATGTGCGTACAAATAGTTGCTAGGCCCAAAAACATAAAGGTCCATACCGCGGGGGTGAAAATCACAAACATGGATCGCACCGTGAAACTTTCAAGGCCGGACCAACAAAATTCGGGTCACAACTCTAACACCTATTTTACCATTGTTTCCATGTTCAAGTATCTTCAACTTAGCATATTTGATCTCATGAACACACCCTCTTTGGCGGGAGCTTAGAATCCTAATAATGTGGTAAGCAAATACACTTAAAATAAATTAGAATCTCATTGATGTTTTACAACTTACGTTCTTATTGTAAGGTGTATTTTTCTTATTGTTTCTGCTTACATGTTGCCACATAAGATTGACTAAACAACCGAATTCTGAAAATTTCTGATAGACAAAGGAAAAGAGGTGAAAAAATGAAATGGTCAGAGGGAAAAGATAAAATTTCTAGACGTGAATTATTAACAATGTTGGAAGAGGAGTAAATACAAAATTAGAAAATAAAATGCAAGGAGGTTATTGTACCAAATAAAGAAACTTTTTGGGTAAATGCACTTTATTTTGTTAATTATTAACTAGAGTCTCCAAAATCTAATAATTTAGTCATTGTTATATTGATTTTCTTCATTGTATTGATCCTGAGATGTTGCCTATGGTTAACAAGACCCTAACTTAGACAAATAAAGTTGGAACTTATTTGTTTATCCTGTTGTCAGAACGGTTATGAAATATTACAAATAAAAAAAGTGGCACATGATAGGCCTGTTAAGATTGTTTCATTAAATATTACCTTGTATACTAGAACCATTTGTTTCTAGAGTGAATAATTTAAACAGTCACTGAATTTTAGACTTTTATCTCAGAAAGTCATTTAACTTTGAATTTTACTCAGAAAGTCACTCAACTTTAGATGTTTTACTCAGAAAGTCACTCAACTCATTTAATTATTTTTTAAACTAAGTTTTGCTTATGTGAATTTTTTTCTTAGTAACAAAATTCTGAAAGATATAAAATATTCGTTTAATGGCCTTTTTACCCTTTCTTTCATTCCTCTTTCTTTCATTTGATACCTACATTTAAAAGAATTTAAGATCATAAAATTTAAAAAAAAAAATCTTTTACTTTTTAAACTACGTGCAAATGAAATTAAGGCAAATAAATTGAAACAGAAAAAAAAAATTAACTTTGAAGCACCCATTTTATATTCCAAAAGATAATTTATAGTCACACAAATTAAATATTTTCACTACAATTTATTTAAAACACATAAATATCTATACTTAATTTTAAAACCACAAGTTTTAATAGTATTATTTTAGTTCTTACATTTCGCATCCAGTTAGATAGTAATTAGAAGCTCCTTCTATTTGTCAAAAGGTACTAGTATAAAGGTAATCGTTTAAATATTACTCCCTTCATTTCTTTTTATATGTTTTCTTTTTTTTTTTAAAGTAAACGATATAAAATTTGATCAATATTTTAAGATGTATTTCTTAATCTAATAAAAAAAATAAGAATTGCAATCTATTGTGCTTTTCATATAGTTTTTGAATATCTAAATTTTAATTTTAAAGAACTAAATTAATCTAATCTAATTTAGCTTTGAAACATAGTTAAATTGACTTACGAAATACGTATGGAGCATATAAAAAATGAAGGGAGTAACGAACAAGTCTGGACTTTACAAAAAGGATATGATCCCTTTAATAATGTTTTTTTTATATATTAAAAAACCCTAGCAAACTGTTGAGTTTCAAATGAAAGTAAGAGGAATGAAAGAACGGGTAAAAGGGTCGTTAAATAGGTATTTTATATTTTTAAAAATTTTGTTATTAAAAAATTTTTACATAAGCAAAAATTAGTTAAAAAATAATAAAATGGGTTAGGTGACTTTCTGAGTAAAACATTTGAGTGACTTTCTGAGTAAAATTCAAAGTTTTTGACTAAAAGTCAAAAGGTTTCTGTTGTTCAACTTCCCAATGGCTTTTATGAGCGATAAGTCAGTTGATCCTATTAATATTTTGCCTACCAAATAAAAAAGCAACAACTTCTAAATAACGCATCAAGTATAGGGGGTTTTCAACTAAATGATGTGAGGATAGGTGTACTTTGCAGCCTGAGATTTCAACAACTGTTGACAAGCTTATTACGAAATTCCTAACCAACAGACTCAAGACTGTGATCAGTACTGTCTTGAGTAATTTCTAGCTTCTGTCTTGTTGAGTGAAGATGTTGTTCTTATGAAGCAAGATATCTATTAAGCGTCTCGAGGTTGCTCTTCAATGCCTTGAGTCTTTGACTAAGCTGAAACATTTTAGTCCACTTAATACTCCGCGCCCAAGTTTTCTTCACAATATCAGGGAATTTGCTATGCTGCAGCGCTGTTGTGAAGAGTTTAAAAGGCTTGGGGTGAGCTCTGCAATGAATCAGCAATTGTAACCATTTACAATTGCCAAGTGCCCAATCAATTCTTGTATAGACTCTGTTATGATCGGGCAGAAGATAAGCAAACCACAAGAAAGAAAAACAAGAATACACATATTTACGTGGAAACCCTTGCGGGAAAAAAACCATGGGCGGAGGAGGAGGTTTCACTATAATGGGGAGAGAGTACAATGTTAGAGACAATAGTCTCAATTTCGTGTCCCTACGGTATTACCACAGACACCATTGAAAATCACAAACATGGGTCTCACCGCGAAACTTTCAGAGCCGGATCAACAAAATTCGGGTCACAACTCTATGGTTTGCGTCCTGTTTATTGAAGAAAGTGAAGAAGCAACCATTTGGTCTCAGTGGAGTGATCTGAAGGTTGTCAACACATTCTCTGAAGTCATGAACTTCAGCCTGTGTTACTTGAACAACTTTCATCAAAATTGGTTCCTTATTTACATAAACAGATTTGATTTATTAATTCATTTTCTGTCTATTTTGTGGTTTTTTTTATTTATGGTCAGTGGGTTTGTTTCAATTTGAAAAAGGTATTCTTGTATTTGTTTCAAGTTGCTCAGGGTTAAGCTTTATTTTCTTGCATTTTCAAAAGGTGAAGAATCAAAATTCAGCTGAAGTAGAAGGCACTTCTCTAGTGTATTCTGCACCAGGGTGTTTTAATACTAATGAAATTGAACCATATTAGTCTACCTGGTCCTCACATTTTCAGTACACCGTGTTGTGTGTTGCTTGAGCCGAGGATCTTTTGGAAACAACCTCTGTATCTCCACAAAGTAGGGGTAAGGTCCACGCACACTATACTCTTCCCAGACCTCACTTGTAGGAATACAATTTGTTATTCCAATATGATTTATTGGGGTTTTATTTTCCACTCCAACCAAGGTTTTTTGACGGATTATTCAGGGATTCTGTTAGTTATAAAAGATAAACTTAGAGGTTAAGAGAGTTTGGTGCTTGGCTATTTGAGTTTCATTAAGCTAACAGTCAAGATGGTACAATCACACTCGTACCAATGTAAACACTCTCAAAAACATCGAGCACCAAGTCTAATGAGAATTCCAATTATTCCATTAGCAAAGGTACACGAACGAGTCAAAAGTGAACCTCTCATGAGCCATCAAGGAAAACTTTCAATCTCAGACTGAATTAAGGTGCCCCCCACCACCCCCAAATTGTCCATTGCCAAGCGTTTATAAAAAGGATATCACTTTTAAAGTTCCATATTTTTGTATAAAGGGGAAAGTACGGGGAATATGCCGACAATAATAGCCAAATCGATGTTGCCCCGAGTTACAAATAGTGGGCAAACTGGGGTTGGACAAGCTGACTCACTGAGGATTTCTACTTGGTGATTAGATACTGCATATCTGTTGAAGGATGTAATGCTATTAGTATGAGCTGCGCTTAGAAGGAACAACACGGTGATGTATTAGGAAGTGCCACGCCTATCTGATGTTGTGTTACTGACCGAACTTTTTTCTTCTTTAATTTATTTGACATAGGGCAAAGAAGGTTTGTGATGTTCAAGCTAATAAAGATTCACTGATTCACTGAGATTGAAAAGATCTCAACAAGTAAACAAGTACTAAATTTAGAAAACTAAAATTCAGGTGATAATAGGTCAGATCAAATAATAAAGCACTTCGTTACAATCCCTGTATCCCACGGGGGAATATTCGTCTCTGCTCCTCTTCTGTTAACGGCCTCTTACCTCTTAATTCATAAAGTTCTTGATCTCTATACGTTGCCTCAAAGTTGGTCATCACACATCCAGGTCGAAAAGGGAAAAAAGGAACATCAAAAAATGGATTGTTATGCTTCAACTCCAAGTATGTTTGTCTCTCCTTTTATCTTTTTCTCCTCCTCTTCCTCTGATAAATATTGTTTTTCGTGATTCCAAAGTGTTAGGAAAAGAAAAATGAAGTTTTGATGATGAACACAGTGAATGAAACAGGTTCCACAACATGTTCCATGCAAAATGTTCCACACAAGTGAATCTACGACTGTCGACTGATTAGCATGAACATCCCACAAGGCGGACAGGATGTTAGAGCAAAGCTATTTACAAGTCAAGATGATAAAGAAGAAACAAGTTCAAATCCAAAAGAGTGAAGGCAATCCAAGTCAAGATAGGAAGGACATCAAGGCATTCCAATTCAAACTAGGAAACAAGGAAAGGTGGCAGGAATTAAAAGACGGAAAAGGCAATCCAATTCAAGTAAGGAAAGGAGATCAACTGAAGGTTTCAATCAGGGTTGCTATAAATACAAGGGGAAAGATCAAAGCACGGCGCGCACAAAAGAGATAGTCAACAATCAAGCAAACAAGTTCGTCCAGTTGAAAAAGAACCTAATCTATACTTCTTAAGTCGTAGATCAGTTGTAATAGGTAGGTTCTTTTAATTGTAACGAGTCATAGTTCTTGTACTCAGTGATCTATAAACTAAGATAGAAGTATTTGTCCTCAAGTTGGGGAACTCGAAGATTTGGGAACACTTATCTTGGGTGAGATTTGTGTTTTTGTAGTGATAGGAATTAGAAGTTTTAATTCCTAAGTTACAAGAAGCCGTGTAACTGTTTGATTGTTGAGGCTCAAGAGTTTTAGTGAAGTTGGGGTTAAATCCTGTAGAGGTACAGGTCATGGTTTTTTACACCTTTCTTGAGTCGGGTGTTTTCCACGTAAAAATACTGTGTTCAGCTTTCTCTTCTGCGAACTGCGTTTACTTACCTGTTCCACAGATAGGCAAACAGTAGAATCGAGAAATCAGTAGGGCCCATACTCTAACAAGTGGTATCAGAGCGAGGTTCTCTTAAATAAGGCTAGCACCTAAGAAAATATCAACATGATGAATTCCGCACCTCCTACTGGTCACAGTGAAGGACAGTCAACTACTAGACCTCCACTCTTTGATGGCACTCACTGTATCTGGTGGAAAGCAAGGATGGAGATGTTCATTCAAGGAGAAGACTATGAGTTATGGGACAGGATCACTGAAGGTCCTACTATTCCAATGAAGTTAGTTGATGGAGAACAGGTCAAAAAGGTGAGAAGTGAGTTTACCCCTGATGACTTGTTGGCCTTGAAGAAAAATGCAAAGGCAAAAAATATCCTGGTTTGTGGCTTAGGACCAGCTGAATACAACAGGATATCAACCTGCACTACTGCTAAACAGATCTGGGATGCACTGGTGAATGCTCATGAAGGCACTTCTCAGGTAAGAAAATTCAGGATTGCTCTTCTTTTTACTGAGTATGAGGCCTTCAAGATGAAGGAGAAGGAATCCCTACATGAGATGATGACAAGGCTTACCACCTTAATCAATGAACTTACTTCCCTGGGAAAAGTAATTTCTGAGGAAGAACAAGTTGAGAAGGTATTAAGAGTATTACCTAAGTCAAAATGGAATGTTAAGGTAACAGCAATCAGGGAAGCAAATAAGGATCTTGCTGGAATGACCTTGGATGAATTAGTTGGAAACCTTAGAACTTATGAGATAGAATTTGATGGAACCAAAGAACAAGCACCTCCTGAGAAAGTCTTGGCATTAAAGGCTTCTGATAGTGATGAAGAAATTGAGCTTGATAAGGAGCAAGTTGCCTTCATAACCAAAAACCTCAGCAATTCTTCAAGAAGAAGAAAGGAATAGGTGTTAAGAGACGATTCAATGACAATCCAAATGGTTGTTTGATAACGCTCAATCTACAGCTCTCGTAGGAGTGTAAAGCGGTCGTTAGCAAATATAGAACCCAACTGGGTTGGGTATCGATCCCACAAGGAATAGCTTGGTCAACAAGTAAGTAAAGATTACTAGACTTTTAGTGCAAGTCTCGTAAAAAGGGGGGATTGTAATGTGTCACCAAAACAATTAAATAAAAGCTGAAAATAGCAAAGTAAAAGAGAAAGATTGTTACGTAAGTTGTAAACAATGAGAATTGAAGCGTTGGGGTTATGTCCACCTTCTGAGGTATACGTCCCTATTGGCTATGAGTGTGTAGAATTCTGACATGCAACTGCTTATAGAGGATTGTAGTCGATGGTAAATCCAAGCGTCTCTCGACCTAAACAAGGACTATTTCACTTTAACTCTCTCGAGCTTAAAGCGTATCTAACGGTACGAATTCTCCAAGAGGTTAGTCCAGTTACGGCACTAGCTTTTTAATAGGAAAGGGTGTCCTACTACCTTGACATTATCTCTTTTCCAGACAAATAACTTTTCTCTCGAACAAGTTAAATGTTAGACTGGCGTATTCTTGCGTTTGCAACCGCAAAGAATGTAGATTAAGATGAAGAGAATAATGATATAAGAAATATACGTGCCTCGAACTCACAAACTCACAGCAATAGATAGTAACTCATTCGGCTTCCATAACCCCAACAGAGAAGTTTAGTTACCCATGAATGCGAAGGAGATCACGATTGACATTGTTGTTATACCACAAGATTGAGTAATTTCGTGTAGCTTTGGTGGTAGGCGTGAGGCGTGAATTCCTTAGCAAAGTAACGATTCTCTTGTTGTGGAAATTAAGAATAGATGAATGGAAGAAGAAAACTAGAATTAATAGAAAGATTAGAAGAGTTGTAGAATTGTTTGTAGTATAGAATAATAGAGGAGTAGAAGATGTGAGGGATGGAAGGAAGTATTGTGTTCTCCCTCCTTCCTCCCTCCTTCTTCTCCAAAATCTCTAGCATGATAGGGTATTTATAATACCCATATCCTAATCCTACTAAGCTAATGAAATAAATAACCAAATCCTAGTAGACTAATGAAATCCTTAACCCAAATGTACTAGGTTAAGGTAACATTATCATAATCCAAATAAAATAATGAAATACATAACCTAATTGTACTAGGTTAATGTATCATTGTCAAAATCCAGCTTTGTGTCTGTAAGTCCCCAAAGTCTTCAGAATTGCTGTTTTAGCCCGGGACAGATTTTCCATGCAGCAGTTTTGGTCCCCCAAAGTCTTCAGAAATGCTGTTTTAGCCCGGGACAGATTTTCCATGCAGCAGTTTTGGTCCTTAGGCGTGTAAACTCCCTTCCCTTCCTTCGTGAGCTTTCTTTAGCGTCAAGTAAGCCATAAAATACTGAATTATGCATCATTTATGCCTGAAACTTTACTAATCATGTTCGTTAGCTCATTTACAGGAAAAAGGACTAAAAGTGCATGAAATATATAATTTGTTCTCAAAACTAGGCTAAAATATGGGTAAAATATATTGATATAGGCGCGTAAATTCGCCTATCATCAACACCCCACACTTAGAGCTTTGTTCGTCCTCGAACAACATATCATGTCCTTCTAAGCATCAACTTAAGGTTTTTACAGAAACAACACAAAACATTCTTCAAGACAAGCACAACAATTATCAACAAAGAGTAGCTTTCCGATTATAAGTAGAAACAGTTTAACCTCTAGCGTAGACTCGTGATGGTGATCAACTCGCATGCAAACGTTAAAGTGCATAGAATCATATACAACTATCCAAAACTCATCAACCATGTGTGTCTCACCATATAGTACCCATAATCACTCACAAATATAGCATATTTTTCAAACATGGGTATCAAAATGTCCTTGCTCTCACTCTCACAAAGAATTCATATGTAGCAATTGATGACCATAGGCTTGCCCTTAATGTAATACTCTACTAAATGTTGGAATGTTAAGATTAGGATCAAGTAGGTCTTTTGATGGTTGTAATGTAGGCTAAGGGACGGGTAGGACTATTTTGGCCAGGAATAGTGACTAAGTTCCTAAGCGCTTTAATACATCACTTTGTATCATTGACACTTTTTTCTTTCAACCTTTCTTCTTTCTTTTGTTATACCACCCTTGTTCTCCTCTTTTGTTTTTCAATTTTAAGCACAACTCGCTTTTCAGCTTTCTTTTCCTTTTTCTTTTCACAACATACCTCTTATGATAGCATTTTTTTTTTCTTTTTCATAACACATTCAAGAACCATTCCAATTTATAGCATTATACTCACCCGATTTCCTTTTATGTTGTCACATGACTTTTTCACTTTAAAGCACTTAGGGATTTTGGGATCAAATTACGGTCTTAAAAGAAATGGATTAGGCTTACATACAAGGTTGTCAAAGAAATAGGCTAAAGGCTCAAAAGGGTTAACTAGGATGATGTCCATGGGTAGGTAAAACTGAAGGTAAACATGTATAGGTTGCCAAAGAAATGCCTAAATCATATCCTAAACTTACACTCCTTATTTTCGCTTTGCATACATACCAGGCAAGTTCTAGCATCAGCCACATACATAGAATATACTATTATCTCACACACACAAGGCACATGGTCGACTTGATTGGAAGTAATATAGACTCTCGACCCAACAAGTGAAGGAATTGAATCACACAATATCACATATTGAGTCACAACTAGAGCCTAAATGTCTCAATAGTCACAATTTTAGCACATACTCTTGTTATAATCTCATGCTGCCTATCAAAATAATTTCATGCGAAGCTAAAAAAAAATTTAACTACTAAAAAAAACAAAACGAAACAAAAATGAAACAAAAGAAAACAAACATAAATGCGAATAGAGAAGTATAGCATGCAATACCACCTACCCCACACTTAGTCGGGACACTGTCCTCAGTGGAAAATAAATACGAGGAACCTGGTTGGTCGAACTTATCCTCTATGTCTGGGGTCATACCCCTTGCATTGGAATCATCATCAGAGTCGTCATCCTCAGAAGTTTCTCATAAGTATCCCACTTAATTCCAAGCGTGAGTCGAGGTATTTGCAGCGAGGAGGGTTCTCCTTGGTCCTTGCGACTTCTCTTTTTGCCCTTTTGGGAGGTGGTAGCCTTCTCCTTGCCTTGTCTCGCTTTAGGTGCCATTGTACCTGAGACTAGAAATAGTGTTAGTGGTAGCACAATATCAATGGATACAATCTATGCACAAGCAGTAGGGGTACCACCCCACACTTTGTTTTGTTGACACAAATCAGTGAAGTGAAAGTGGTCGATTACTCAGATTTCGTCGACATACGTTTTAGGAGTTGTATTCCGGCAAGAAAATCAGTGATGTATCACTACTTGCAGCCATTGCATTACTTTCATGTTAGGTATATCAAGACTTCTTCATAGGGATTACATCATGGTATAGTTTCTATCAATAATCACAATCTCTTATGTCGGTAGGCAACTATAAGTCTTATTCCGATGAGCGAGACATCCCAACATGTAAGTATTCAAGTGACAAGAGCATGCAATGTTCATGACTATAGCAATTCCGCAAGTAGTATAACAATGCATCAAAATCAATTTCTAGTTGGAAACAAGTTAAGAGTATCCTAACATTCATGTTCACTCACTTGGTTTTGTATCAACAATTCAAACACATTAACATCACCAATATTTCTTCAAGATGTAGCAATTCATAATAGACATAGCAACGTAGCACTTACGAAAAATAGATGAAGAACAAGAGAGTACTTACGTGATTGAAGCCTTTGGAGATGTTCTTGTGAAGTGGGAGAGCAAAAAGAAAAGTTTTGAGATGATTTGGAGAGTATATGCGGCGCCTAGGTCAAGTTTTCAATGTGTTTGTGTTTCAAGACTAAGTCTCCTTTATATAGGAAGAGAATGGGTCAGGTTTTGACCCATTTACAATCGGTTTTGGAGACAAAAATGCTACATATGCGGCGCATTGTCTATGGCATAATGGGACATATGCGCCGCATAGTCTATGGCATTTGTAGACATATGCGGCGCATTGTCTATGGCATAATGAGACATATGCGCCGCATAGTCTATGGCATATGAGATACTGAGACCAAATGCCATAGCATAGGCGGCGCATAGTCAAAAGCATACCTAGGAATAGGCGGTGCATAGTGTATAGCACACTAGATTCCGAGACCTTAGGATATAGGATAGGTTGTGCATCGTTCTTGGCCTAGTTTTACCAAGGACTAGCCTTCCTCGAAGCCTATTTTGGCGTGAGAAAGGCTCAATCCATAGCCTTATGCATCACCCTTCCTAACTTACCAACTTTACCATACAATGCGTCCAAATCGTCAATTGAAATCAATCTCCTCGTTGACTACTTCTTGCACCTATATTCACTTAAACAAATGAAAACGATTAGTACGATGGGTTGCCTCCCACCAAGCGCCTTAGTTTTGGTCGTGGCACGACTCTTATTTTTGGATTTTCATTAATTAAAAACAAATCAAGTACTAGAATGAAAGAAAACGATAAACTATAAATGAAAAATGATAAACGATGGGTTGCCTCCCATCTAGCGCCTTATTTATTGTCGTGGCTCGACATAGTTACCTCGAGTACTCAGACTTCGTCGAGGTAAATGGTGGATCGTTTTCTGAAAGGATTTAGACGACAATGAGGCTTACCTGTGGGCATGCGATCTTCTTCACCAATTATATCATCAATAGTCCAACCCATAGCTCTCTTGTATCTCTTCAGAGCAGAGATGAGAGCTTCTACGTGCTGTTCACTTAAATCATTTGCACTCTCCGTAAGTATATTTCTACTTTCCAAGAACACATACCTTAGATAATCGGGGAGCTCTTGCGATTCTAGCATTGGTGTCTCGTCAATGGGAGTCTTCGCTGTTGGTTGATTCTTGAGATCACAATCCGGTTGCTTAGGAGTATAAGACTCTATTTCTGTTAGAGCACCCATAAGTTCTTCATAATCTTCATTATCCTCATGCTCAACTTTCAGTGGTGCAACAGACAATGGCTCAACAGTAGGCTGTTTCTCTATAGATAATGCTTTCATATCCTCATGATGAACATCAGCTACAGATAACTCATTCATATCGCTGGGCTGCTTCATGGCTTTGCATATATCAAAGCGGACCACTTCGTCATTAATTCGAAACAAAAGCTCATTATCTTTCATGTCAATAAGCACACTTCCAGTTGCGAGGAAGGGGCGTCCCAAGATTATGGGAACGTCAGAATCCACCTCACAATCCAGAATAACGAAGTCTGCAGGAAAGATAAATGAAGATACCATCACCAACACATCATTCAAGATACCCACAGGTCGTTTTACCGTCCTATCAGCCATCACGAGCCTCATATTGGTTGGTGTCGGATCGCCTAACCCCAACTTCTTGTAGATCGATAATGGCATCAAGTTGATGCTGGCTCCTAGGTCACATAATGCTTTGGCAAAGTTCAAAGATCCGACAGTGCAAGGAATAGTGAAAGCTCCGGGGTCGGCCTTCTTCTGAACTATCGATCGGGTAACAATTGCACTACAATGATGCACATCATCCTTCAGCTCATAACTTGCTGCCCTCTTCTTAGTCAAAAGATCTTTCATAAACTTCGCATACCCAGGCATTTTTTCAAGTGCCTCCACCAATGGAACATTAATGGTCAGCTGCTTTAACATAGTCATGAATTTGCTGAACTTCGTGTCCTCAGCCACCTTCTTCAATCTTTGGGGAAAAGGTGGTGGTGGGTATGGAAGTGTTCTCTCCATAGCTTTCTTCCCCTCTTGCTTCCGTTTTTCCATTTTTTCAGGCTGCACGTCACTGGGCGTGACGTCCTTGACGTCAGAACTGGTTGTTGCGGCATCTTCTCCTTTTGCGTTATCATTCATATCCGCAACTTCTTCAACCACTTGCTTGCCTTTTGCTGAAGGTTCCAGCACCTTACCACTTCTGGTAGTGATGGCCATGCATGACCCATCATTCCTTGGGTTTTGCACAGTATCGTTAGGTAAAGTGCCAGCCTTTCTTTGATTGAGTGCTGCTGAAAGTTGGCTCAGTTGCTGCTCTATTTGCTTGATTGAAGTGGAATGAGAATCAACTAGTTGTTTCATGGAAGACAAATCATTGATTACCTCAGTAACTCCCGCGCTCGTTGTTTCCACTCCTTTCAATAATTTAGCCATCATGTCTTCCATACTTCCAGAATTAGATGTGGTGGTATCACGTCTACCAGGGGGAACATAAACACCACTCTTTTCATTGTTTTTTCTCCAACTACCTTGGTCCTTGTTTCCAGAATTATCATAATAGTTCCGACCTTGGTTTCCTTGGGCATTCCCTCGGAAACCCCCCTGATTATTCAAGTAGTTGGCTTCTTCTTCCGAATCAGATTCGTCTCTTCCTTTTAGCGCCACAGCTTTTACTTTGTCGGTCTTCCCTGATAATAAATGTTTTGTAAGAAGATTCATCTGTGTTTTCATGTGCGCCATATCTTGATCACGTTCTTCTTGTCTTCTTCTTTGGTCTGCAGTAATGCCTATAGATAAAGTGGGGCTTGCTACCTCAGAATCCCTGGTATGCCAAGCTCTACTTTGTTTCGTCATGCGATCTAGCATATTGCTTGCTTGACCAAAGGTGAGGTCCATAAATGATCCTCCAGCCGCATTATCCACCACTGGTTTAGTTATTGAATTCAAGGCTCTGTATAGTATCTCCATTAGGTGAACATTAGTCATATGATGGTTTGGACACCTCGCTAGCTTTGTCTTGAACCTCTCCCATGTTTCATGAAGAGCTTCAGTGGGAAGCTGACGAAAGTTGCTGATTTCATCTCTCAATTGTGCCCTTTTGGAAGGCGGAAAGAATCTTTCGAGGAAAGCGTCTCTCAATTGCCTCCAATTTGTAATTGAATCAGGAGTCAGCCCATTCAACCATAGTGTTGCCTCCCCAGACAGAGACAATGGAAATAAGCGTAACCGAATTGCATTCTGACCAACTCCAGGATTGTCAAATGACTTGCATGTAGAAATAAAGTTGATGAGATGCATATTCGGATCATCGCCTGCTAGCCCACCAAATAATCCCTTGAGTTGCAATAACTGAATCATGGTGCTTGTGATGTTGAACTTAGCTCCGGGCGCTAATGGTGGTGGAATTATAGCTCCAGTGGCTCCGGCACCATCAAGATCATCATCATCATCGTCGAAAGTTGGTTGCATGGGTTGGCGATCATACCTAAACCGAGCTTGTCGATCTCTTCTCTGCATGGGTGCCGCCATCTCAGCAGTATGCCGTGGGTTTAGTAGCTCCTCATCGCCCAGGTCCTCCTCATCAAGATTTGTTGCACGCCCTGGGTTATCAATATTCTGCTGATGCGCTTGAGCATCCATCCTTTCAATTTCACGTTGTGCATCCATTGATGCACAGAACAAACCTGAATAAAACAAAAACAACAACTAAAAGTAAAAGTACGAGAATCTTTGACCAAAGGGTCTAGTAATTTTCACGAACTTGATTGACACTTGTATTCCCCGGCAACGGCGCCAATTTTTGATAACGCTCAATCTACAGCTCTCGTAGGAGTGTAAAGCGGTCGTTAGCAAATATAGAACCCAACTGGGTTGGGTATCGATCCCACAAGGAATAGCTTGGTCAACAAGTAAGTAAAGATTACTAGACTTTTAGTGCAAGTCTCGTAAAAAGGGGGGATTGTAATGTGTCACCAAAACAATTAAATAAAAGCTGAAAATAGCAAAGTAAAAGAGAAAGATTGTTACGTAAGTTGTAAACAATGAGAATTGAAGCGTTGGGGTTATGTCCACCTTCTGAGGTATACGTTCCTATTGGCTATGAGTGTGTAGAATTCTGACATGCAACTGCTTATAGAGGATTGTAGTCGATGGTAAATCCAAGCGTCTCTCGACCTAAACAAGGACTATTTCACTTTAACTCTCTCGAGCTTAAAGCGTATCTAACGGTACGAATTCTCCAAGAGGTTAGTCCAGTTACGGCACTAGCTTTTTAATAGGAAAGGGTGTCCTACTACCTTGACATTATCTCTTTTCCAGACAAATAACTTTTCTCTCGAACAAGTTAAATGTTAGACTGGCGTATTCTTGCGTTTGCAACCGCAAAGAATGTAGATTAAGATGAAGAGAATAATGATATAAGAAATATACGTGCCTCGAACTCACAAACTCACAGCAATAGATAGTAACTCATTCGGCTTCCATAACCCCAACAGAGAAGTTTAGTTACCCATGAATGCGAAGGAGATCACGATTGACATTGTTGTTATACCACAAGATTGAGTAATTTCGTGTAGCTTTGGTGGTAGGCGTGAGGCGTGAATTCCTTAGCAAAGTAACGATTCTCTTGTTGTGGAAATTAAGAATAGATGAATGGAAGAAGAAAACTAGAATTAATAGAAAGATTAGAAGAGTTGTAGAATTGTTTGTAGTATAGAATAATAGAGGAGTAGAAGATGTGAGGGATGGAAGGAAGTATTGTGTTCTCCCTCCTTCCTCCCTCCTTCTTCTCCAAAATCTCTAGCATGATAGGGTATTTATAATACCCATATCCTAATCCTACTAAGCTAATGAAATAAATAACCAAATCCTAGTAGACTAATGAAATCCTTAACCCAAATGTACTAGGTTAAGGTAACATTATCATAATCCAAATAAAATAATGAAATACATAACCTAATTGTACTAGGTTAATGTATCATTGTCAAAATCCAGCTTTGTGTCTGTAAGTCCCCAAAGTCTTCAGAATTGCTGTTTTAGCCCGGGACAGATTTTCCATGCAGCAGTTTTGGTCCCCCAAAGTCTTCAGAAATGCTGTTTTAGCCCGGGACAGATTTTCCATGCAGCAGTTTTGGTCCTTAGGCGTGTAAACTCCCTTCCCTTCCTTCGTGAGCTTTCTTTAGCGTCAAGTAAGTCATAAAATACTGAATTATGCATCATTTATGCCTGAAACTTTACTAATCATGTTCGTTAGCTCATTTACAGGAAAAAGGACTAAAAGTGCATGAAATATATAATTTGTTCTCAAAACTAGGCTAAAATATGGGTAAAATATATTGATATAGGCGCGTAAATTCGCCTATCATCATTGTTACAAGTGTGGCAAAACTGATCATCAGATCAGAGACTGTCCAGTCTGGAAAATAGCATGGAAGAAGGAAAGGGTAGAGAAGGAATTAAAAGAAAAGGCAAAAAGGAAATAACAACATGCAATGATAGCAGCTTGGGGATCTGATTCAGATGAAGATGAAGTTGATGAAACTGCATTTATGGCTTTTGGAGATTCAGACTTAGATGAAGAAGAAAATGATTCTGAGGTAAGTATACTTGATCTTAAAGAAAAACTGCAATTATTTTCAAAATCAAAACTTGTTTCCCTAATGAGTGCCCTGATTGATGATTTCCAAGAGTTAACCTCTGATAGGGATGAATTGTTCAATAGTTTTGCAAGCCTAAAATTTGATCTCATTGATTTGAAGACTTACACAGGAACTGTTGACAAAGAAAATAGCTCACTTAAGAAACAGATTGCAGAACTAGAAACTTCAAACAATGGTCTTAAATCTGAAGTCCTCAAACTAACTTTAACTGATAATGGAAAAAGGCCCATGAGTAAAGATCAAGAAAATTTTGAACTTGAGGTAATTAGATACAAACAAGAATGCTATGATTTAACTGAAAAAATGAACAAGCTGAATCAAGAAGTTTCAACACTAAAACTTGATCTTGAAAGGGAAAATAAGTGGACAAAATTCCTCAAGAATTGTTCATAAGCTGGGTGAAAGAATATACAATGAAACGACTGGATTGGGATTCCACAAAAATTTCGATGTACCCCAAGATTTGTGCTATATCTGTGGTAACCTTGGACATTCCACTACTGAATGCCCAGTAGCTGCAAAAAGCAAATCCAATAGTCAAAACCTGGCATGGAGAGTTTCTCAGACCAAAAGGAACAAATCCAATTCTGGTCAAAGAAACAGGTTGAGCTACATGTTGCCCGGATAGACTAAAAAAAATTTGATTCATCCTTTCACTCATAAAACAGGACCCAAGTTAGTCTGGGTTCCTAAGTCTAACCATTGATTTCTTTTGCAGGAGAAAGTGAAAGAAAGCAAAAAAGCATTGGTACTTAGATAGTGCTTGCTCAAGACACATGACTGGTGATAAGAGAAAGTTTCTTTCACTCTCCAAAATAGATGGAGGAGGAGTTTCGTTTGGTGATGGAAAAAGGGGAATCATTACTGGAGTAGGGAAGATTGGCTCATCTGAATTAAAAGCATTGGAAGATGTCTATCTTGTTGAGGGACTAAAGCACAACCTGTTGAGTATTTCACAGTTGTGTGACAAAGGTAACAAAGTTATTTTTACTGCTGCAGGGGTCAAAGGCAAAAGGATGGACACCAAAGAAGTGGTGCTCACTGCAAAGAGATACATAAATATATACAAAGCCGATATTATGGCATTACCAGGATCTGAGATGACCTGTCTAAGTGCTATAGAAAATGGTCCCCTCCTTTGGCACAGAAAACTTGGTTATGCAAGTCTAAAATAATTAAACATACTTTCTTCCAAAGACATGGTATTGGGATTACCCAAAACCAAGCTTAAAAAAGGAAAAGTTATACAGTGCATGTGTAAGGGGGAAGCAGGTAAGATCTTCGTTTAAGTCAAAGAACCGTGTTAGCACTGCCAAGTGTCTTGACCTAGTTCATATGGACTTATGTGGACCCATGAGAGTTCAAAGCAGAGGTGGAAAAAGTATGTTTTTGTTATTATTGATGATTATTCTAGATTCAGATGGACATTGTTTCTAGCCTCTAAGGAAGATGCCTTTGGTGCTTTTGAAATCTTCATTACGAAAATTGAAAAGAAACTAGGCTCTTTTTTAGTTTCCATAAGGTCTGACCATGGTACAGAATTTGAGAATGTAAAGTTCTTAAAATTTTGTTCATCTAATGGTGTAGATCATAGATTCTCAGCTCCCAGAACTCCACAATAAAATGGAGTAGTGGAAAGGAAAAATAGAACCTTGGAAGACATGGCTAGAACAATGATGCTTGCAGCTGACATTGCTCAAAACCTATGGGCTGAGGCAATGAGTACTGCTGCATACATCATAAATAGATGCATGATCAGGCCTATGTTAGATAAGACTCCCTATGAATTACTAAGAGGAATAAATCCAAATATTTCTCACTTTAGAACTTTTGGTTATAAATGTTTTATTCACAATAATGGAAAGGATAATTTGGGAAAATTTGATGCTAAAAGTGATGAGGGAATCTTTATAGGATACTCACTTAATAGTAAAGCTTATAGGGTTTTAAACAAATGAACTAACTGTGTTGAAGAAAGCATACATGTAATCTGTGATGAATCATGTGTTAATACTAACCTGCAGGAAGGAAGTGACACTGAGGAATAGGAAATGTCACCTAGTTCATCCACTGGAACTATCAAACATGAAGACACCTTGATAGGGGGAACTGAAGCTGAAGTCACAATGACAGGGGGAACTGAGCCTCAAAATAGCCCCACTCAGAACATCAGCAGTAATCCAGGAAGCTCACTAGAGTTGATCCCAAAAGAATACAAGTATCAAGGATCACACCCTATTGAGAATGTACTTACTGATATTACATCTAGGATTACCACAAGGTATGGATTGAGAAATATTTGTGCCTTCAAGGCATTTCTATCAAAAATTGAACCTAAGAAGGTAACTGAAGCATTGCTTGATGCTGACTGGATCATAGCCATGCAGGAAGAGTTGAATCAGTTTGAAAGAAGCAAAGTATGGCACTTAGTTCCTCTCCCAAAAGACAGATCAGTAATTGGGACTAAGTGGTTCTACAGAAACAAAGTTGATGAGCATGGAACAGTTACAAGAAACAAGGAAAGATTGGTGGTCCAGGGATACAATCAGGAAGAAGGAATTGACTTTGATGAGACTTTTACACCTGTAGCTAGACTTGAAGTTATAAGACTACTTGTTGTTTTTGCTGCCTACATGGAGTTTATCCTTTATCAGATGGATGTGAAGAGTACATTCCTAAATGGCATTCTCAAGGAGGAGGTATATGTTAAACAACCTCCAGGTTTTAAAAGCAAGGAGTTTCCTGATTATGTATACAGATTGGACAAAGCCTTGTATGGATTGAAACAAGCTCCAAGAGCTTGGTATGAAAGACTGTCAAAATTCCTGTTGGAACATGGTCATACCAGAGGTAAAATTGACAACACTCTTTTCTTGAAATCAAATGGTAAGGACTTGTTGATTGTACAAATATATGTGGATGATATTATTTTTGGCTCAACAAATATGAGTATGACCCATGAATTTGCCAAACTCATGAGTAGTGAATTTGAGATGAGCATGATGGGGGAGCTGAATTACTTCTTGGGCTTGCAAATAAAGCAGTCAGCCTATGGGACAATGATTCACCAACATAAGTATGCTAAATAGATTCTTAAAAGGTTCTCCATGGAGGAAGCAAAAGAGATCAGCACTCCTATTGCCACTGCCACAAAATTTGACTTGGATGAAGCAGGATCAGATGTTGAGCAAAAATTGTATAGAGGAATGATTGGTTCATTATTATATCTCACAGCAAGCAGGCTTGATATTGTGTTCAGTGTAGGACTGTGTGCTAGATTCCAAGCAAAACCAAAAGAATCTCAATTAAAATCTGTGAAAAGAATTCTCAGATACTTGAAAGGAACCACTGATCTTGGATTGTGGTACTCTAAAGGTAGTAACTTTAATTTGATGGGATACTCAGATGTTGATTATGCGGGTTACTTGGTGGACAGGAAAAGTACTACTGGTATGGCACACTTTCTTGGATCATGTTTGATTACATGGTCCACTAAGAAGCAAAATTCAGTAGCCTTGCCAACTGCTAAAGCTGAATATGTTGTTGCAGGTTCCTGTTGTTCTCAATTGCTACGGATTAAGCAATAACTTAAGGACTTTGGTATTGATGTAGGGTGTGTCCCCATTTTTGTGATAACACAAGTGCCATAAACATAGCCAAAAATCCTGTTCAACATAAAAGAACTAAGCATATTGTTATTAGACATCACTTTCTTAGAGACAATGTTGAAAAAGGTCTTATATCAATCATGTTTTGTTCTACTCAGTCTCACACATTAAAAAGTGTATCCTAAGTCCAAAAATTAGAATATGTTGACTCATGATTATGTTGATTTTGCAGAAAAGTTGGACCACTGAGGCAATTGTAACCATTTCTTTCAGGTATGACTAAATTTATCTTATAGTACCTTACTAAGAAACAAGTTGTTTACATGGTCCCTTCAATTCCATTTAAACCGCCAAAAATCAAGGGATTTGCTCTATTTTAAAAGATGCTCTTTCATTTCCCATCAGTTCAGACTTCTCAATCATTACTCCTCTTCCAAATACAGTTCTCCGCCTCTTCAACTGCCTATAAATTTTTCCTTTAAATAAGCTTCTTGAGTCTATCTTAACTCTATTCTCCAAATCAAGAAAAATATCTTGTTCCATTATGGCCTCTCCTTCATCCTCTTCATCTTCATCATCCAGAAACCCTACCAAGAACCTCATAAAATCCATTATCCTTCACCCAAACATCACTTTACCTTCCATTATCCCTCCGTAAATCTCCCACGAATTGACCAACTTCGTTGCATTCCGTCATCTCCAAAATCCTTTCTCCAAAATTCCTTCACCTTCTTCAGCCTTCAGAAAACCCCTTCTCCTTCCTCCACTCATCCCATTCAATATTGTTGAAATTGATGAAAACCCTAGTAACAGAGATGACCTTCCCATAGCAGACTTGATTCCCAAAAAATCAAGATCTCAACCACAGAGAAAACCCTCGTCTATTTTTATTGATAACACAGTTCTTTGAAAACCCTCTCCAACTGTCTCTGCACTTCGAACTCCTCACACTAGAGGAAAGAAGAAGCGTGAAGATGCTTCCTTGACTGAAGCACTTTAAGCAAGCAAAAAGAAACGGATAGCCATCTCTTATCCCTCACCTTCTCGTGCATCATCCCCTGATATTCTTCTTTGCTCAGTCAAGAAGACTAAGACTATCATGGCTAAAACTACCAAAGTCTTTCCATCTCATAAAACCTCTCCAAAATCTGCACCCAAGAAATCCACCTCTAAGTCCACTCCAAAGGTCAAGGCTCCCACATCCTCAAAAGCTTCACCTTCTAAGGCCTCTTCCAAATCAAAGAAACATGTCAGGAAACCTATTCCCTCTTATTCTTCTGACTCTGAGTACCATCCAGACACCACTGCTGAGTTGGACTCTGACTATGAGGGTCCTGTACCATCTTCTCATCAAGATACTCCTGAGGCTCATAATCTTCACTTCCAAAAATACCAATTAACTAGAGGGAGAGTTATCAGTGGATTTGGAGGAGCTGACATGCAAACTTTAATGAGAAAACTGGAGTTCCAAGGATGGTCTCTGTTATTTCTTTAGGGAGATATTCAGAGGAAATTTGGTAAACTTGAAGTCTATGAGTTCTATACAAATGGGATGGCATAGGTGAGTTATTTTCTACTACTATGAGAAAGGTTACTGTGAACCTTTACATTCCTGATATTGCTAGGATTCTACATATTCCTTCTGGGGGTTGGGGTCACTATATCAAGGGTTATTGGCCACCCCTAGAGAACCTTACTTCTGCTCTTGAAATTTGTAGAAAGTTCTCTAGGAATCCTCATCTGATTCATCATCGAAGGGTTTTTAAGAGAGAGATGCCCCCCTCTATCAGCTCTATTTTGATGTAGTACACAAGATGATCATTTCTAGGAAGGAGAGAAGGAATATGGCTAGTTTTTTGGATCTCACTCTTATGGAACTGTTGGATACTGAAGTAAGAATTGATCTACCTAGACTTATTCTGAAGCACATGCAAAGGGTGCTCATCAAGGAGAAAAATGGGCATGCACTTCCTTATGAATTTTGGCTTACCCCTATCCTTGAGGAGTTTAGGGTACTTGTTCAAGTATGGTCTTCACAAACTGTGAAAGAAATCATAGGAAGTGTGAATCATATGATGCTACCTGGTTCCATGAGGAATGTGGATAATCCTATGCAGAGACTAAGAAATGCACTGGCTGATAAACAGGGTGAGGTCGAAGCTGCACAAGCTGCATTGGAGGCAGCACAAGCTGCTCATGAAGAGGAAAGAGGGATTCTTCAAGCTCAAATTATTTCCCTAACCTTACTACTGGAAAGAGAAAGAGCTGAAAATGCTGATGTGATTAGGAAACTCACCTCTCTAATTCCCTCATCTTCATCCCTTTAGCCCTGGTTTCTGATATCCAAGACCAACTTTTTGTTCTTTTCCTTAAATGACTTGTTTTCTATTAGGGTGCTGCTGGTTAATATAAGTCACATCATGAATGAAATGGTCTTAGTTGTTTTCATATGTTCTGCCCCTGCTTTATCTTGTTGTATTCATGTTCTATTATTCTGAATTTTGATTGTCTTAGTGATTGCCTCAATGGCCATGAATTATTAAATACTTTTTCACTTGTTGAATCAGCCTCTCGATGATGTCAAAAGGGGGAAGAATAGACTATGCAACACTTATAACTCAATGACTAACCATGTTTCATTCTCTGTAATCTTCTAGTCATAGTTCTTTACTGAGTATGTCAGGGTTGAATAAAAGATACTGAGGTGTTGAATTTGTCATCATCAAAAAGGGGGAATTTGTTAGGAAAAGAAAAATAAAGTTTTGATGATGAACACAGTGAATGAAACAGGTTCCACAACATGTTCCATGCAACATGTTCCACACAAGTGAATCTACTACTGTCGACTGATTAGCATGAACATCCCACAAGGCGGATAGGATGTTAGAGCAAAGTTATTTACAAGTCAAGCTGATAAAGAAGAAACAAGTTCAAATCCAAAAGAGTGAAGGCAATCCAAGTCAAGATAGGAAGGACATCAAGGCAGTCCAATTCAAACTAGGAAACAAGGAAAGGCGGCAGAAATTAAAAGACAGAAAAGGCAATACAATTCAAGTAAGGAAAGGAGATCAACTGAAGGTTTCAATCAGGGTTGCTATAAATACAAGGGAAAAGATCAAAGCACGGCGCGCACAAAAGAGATAGTCAACAATCAAGCAAACAAGTTCGTCCAGTTGAAGAAGAACCTAATCTATACTTCTTAAGTCGTAGATCAGTTGTAATAGGTAGGTTCTTTTAATTGTAACGAGTCATAGTTCTTGTACTCAGTGATCTATAAACTGAGATAGAAGTATTTGTCTTCAAGTTGGGGAACTCGAAGATTTGGGAACACTTATCTTGGGTGAGATTTGTGTTTTTGTAGTGATAGGAATTAGAAGTTTTAATTCCTAAGTTACAAGAAGCCTTGTAATTGTTTGATTGTTGAGGCTCAAGAGTTTTAGTGAAGTTGGGGTTAAATCCTGTAGAGGTATAGGTCGTAGTTTTTTACACCTTTCTTGAGCCGGGTGTTCTCCACGTAAAAACAGTGTGTTCAGCTTTCTCTTTTGCGAACTGCGTTTACTTACCTGTTCCACAAATAGGCAAACAGTAGAATCGAGAAATCAGTAGGGCCCATACTCTAACAGGATTGCTTTGCTTCCCAACATATTCATCCATCTTCTCTACTCTTCCTCGTTGGTTAGTCATAGCGAATCTTTATAACGCTTCCAAACCTCCTCCCATATTTGCTTGTCCTTCTCCTTCTCTTCCTCCTCCTCCTTTGATAACACAACAACTTGTACTTTTCTAAGCTTTGAAAACTCCTCAGATAGCCGTCTCACCTTCTTCTTATCCTCCTTCTCCCCTGCTAACAAACCTTGTTGATACTTGAAAATCTCCTATACTCGATTCTCCCTCTCCTTCTTCTCCTCCTCTGATAACAAAGCTCCTTGATGCTTCCAAAGCTCCTCCACCGATAACAAATCTTTTTGCTGATTCCAAATCGATTTTCCGTCCATTCTTCAATTGATTTTTCCGCACACAAAGAGCTACGAATATTTTTTGGGAGAATTTTTTCAATTGACAATACTACTTATATAGAAGTGCACAACTGCGTAGATCTCCATATATTAAAGGGAATAGGAATATAATACTTCTTCACCTAATAACACTATAATTTCTATAGTTAGCATATTTACATCAAGTTAGTATTGGATGAGTCTACTTTTGGTTTACGTTGTTGATCTATATTTTCTATTATACAAGTACACAACTACCTAGCTGTCCCTATTTAAATAGGAATAGGAAAATATTATAATTTCCAAACTCACTAGTTTAATATCTTCATACTTCTGATAGCTGTTAGGATGGTTTAGTTTATGCTATAATGTTTTGTTGCTAGGAGGTTGTTGGGACTTGATGTATAACAATGCTCCCTCTTTGTGCTGATACACCTAGTTACTTTGGCAATGAAATCAACATAGTTACCAAAAAAAAAAAGCACCGCAGGTAGAGGTAAAGTCTGTAAACTTTTTCCCCGTCTTAAACTCCACTTTGTGAGATTATACTAGATATGTTGTTGTATACATAATCAAAGTTATTGCATGGATCTATTTAGGCAAATATCAAGAATGAACCCTTAAATTGCCTCGCTAGATGTATCGTATAAGTGTCTCATTGTATATTAAGAGTGACCCCTTATGATGAGATACGTATATGATACATTTAATTACGTGTTTATCTCATTTTGAATTGCAATAACTAATGAAGTGTTTGGGTAAAATTAAAAAAAAAAAGTGTTTATAAGCATATCCACTGAACCTCATTTATATGATACATCTATCTAACAAGATACTATCAGATTATATGAGGTTTTTAGACATATTAACACTGAGCTTTGGAAATGAATCTATGCAATTAACCGCCCAACACACACTAATCTGATGCTCCAAGAAAATCTTGTATAGCTACATATGGAGTGTTACACAAGATACAATCATAAACGACTTGAAATTGGGGCAACTTTACTGCTTCATTTAACCAAAATTGCTGCGACGACTCAAGACTAGTCCCTGGAGGTAACATGCATCCGGAACCAATTAAGGCTCGAGAGAACATCTTAGCATTCATTATGAGCATTCAGTCAAATTTGGAGGAAGAAAACACATGTAAAAAAAATATATTAATCTGTCTTGACGATAATATTAATCTTAAGAGGTTAATTTTCTTTGCTGTTTTGCCTCTTACTGTCTGTGCTGTTGGTCCTTGTAACTCAAAAAGAAGTGGAAACCGTCATTTAAATAAATGTTCCAGCTTTAGCTAGGACACGATTCAATGGAAATCTTTCTCTGTTTTGATGATTTCTATTTGATTGATCCAAACAGGAGGCGGAGGCTGTACCAGAGGAGAAGAAGAGTAACCATGTCCAATGAAAGCTGGAAAAGAGGCAACAGGATCGCAAGATCGACCCACAGTGTTGAGGAGCAATTTGCTAGTGGGCGTTTATTGGCTGCAATCTCATCGCGACCTGGCCAGTGTGGTCGTGCTGATGAGTATGAATTCTCTTCTCATTAGAATCATAGTTTGGTGAAAATGATTGATCCCAAATGAATGATAATGTTATATTCGTCTAAACACAGAAATAATCATCAATCTCATTGGGCTAATATTGTAGTAGTAATAATTAGACCGGTTCCTAGTTGCTTGTGATTTTCATTTTCTTTCACATTTTCTTTCGTTAACTTTGACAGTTACATCTTGGAGGGTAAGGAACTCGAGTTTTACATGAAGAAACTTCAGAAGAAGAAAGGGAAGGGCGCCAGTGCCCGTGGTGCTGCTTAGAGTTGCAGATAGACTCCAAATTTTAAATTATCACAAGCTAAGCTCAGAACAAATTAGATTTGGTTTTTGTTCCCTATATTCAATAGCCTCACTTCATTGGAAGGGGATGATAAACTTCTTGTATCTGAGTATCAAGTTTGTTTTGCATATGCTTAACTGACAGTTTTGAGAACAACTACTTTATTGAAAAAAAGAATTTTTAGGACAGTTTTATCTTACTCTTCACTTTCAATGTTGCACCTGTGTGTGATTCTCCAAAAATATATATTACTTTTGGAGAATTTGACACCTACCTATTGTCATTTTTGAAGAGTCGGAGCAACATATCCCCCTGCCCACGCAATGCCAATCCTATGTTAGATCGGTTGTATAATGATAAAAGTACTTGTTTCCCATAAATTACACATAATCAGTGAATGCAAGGTGTGTTCATATGCAAATTTATTACTTGACCATAAGTAATCTGTATTCTAACGTTAATAAACCATCTCAATAATCTCAAAGAAAACAATACGACAGTATTGAAGCATCTATCCAACATCAACATCAGTCTACGAAGCCTCTAAACATTAAAAAAAAAAACTATCTAAATTGGGACAAGGTTCCGATAATACCATAAAAAGAAATAACTAGAAAGTCTAAATGAAAAGTTGCCTTCCGATGAATGGAGGGCTCAACAAATCTGAATTTATCCTGACGATCCTAACGGTACACAAAACCACGAGAATGTGTCTACGATATAGTGCCCAGGGATGGTCAAGACATGGAATGTAATGGTTTAGAACGGAAAAATGATAAAGACACGCTTTATTAAAAAAATAACCAGGAGAGTAAAAGTCAAGGCATAATAAGCACATACATAGAGACTTCAAAAATGAATCCGTATAACATTTCTTTTCTTTAGTTCTGAACTAGATGGTATCACCGACTTCTCTTTGCACCACGGGCTATGTGTGTCCGACCATTGCTCGATCAACTGAGCCCCCAATCCATGTTTGTGCATGGACTGAGACATATCATCTCTCTTTTTCTTATCTCTTGTATGCATAACCATTCCCGCATTGGCAAAACATGGTTTCGGGCAATGAACCTTTTTTTTCAAAAAGATATTGGTTTGGAGACCGGCTATAAAAGAGCATATCAACTTCCGGAATGAACCATGGATAAGCCAAGGCCTGCCACTACAGTGCGTAATAACATTATTGTTATTGAGAGGTGTATCCTCATGTAAGGATTTACACTAAGGGGTTCAGCTCTACTTTATATGCATAGAACATAATTTTAACCATATATATAAATAGTATAATTTCCCAACAAAGGGGGTTCGGATGAACCCCTGGCAAAAGGGTAGCTCCGCCCCTCGCCACTACCACCATCATAATACCTGAGAATTCATTCACCTCTCTTTCGACTCACCTCAACATATCATTAACCTCATCTGCAGTATCTGCTTTTCTCTGTATCCTATGATCAGGTCACTTGGAGGCTTACTATCTTGGGAAACTTCACTGTCAAATCATACTACACTTCATTCCACCAAAAAAGTACTAACAATGTTTTTTAACTGGATGTGGAAGCGTTACAGTTGCAATAGGGGGTTATACAGGAACCATCAATGCATCTTCCTTGTGCTAAAAGCTTCGGTCGGAGCTCCTCAGTTTTTGTAGCTTCTCCTCCCTTGACATCACAGAATACTAGATGGTTGCGGTTTTTTGCACAAGTATAGGTAGGAACCAGTCAGGGGTCGGAAGATATTGTTGCTTCAACTCATCAGATGATTCTCTCTTTCCCACATTGGTACTAAACCATTCTGTATTTCTAAATGATCCATTTTTATTTTCCTCCCAGTTGATACATACATACATACATCTCCATCGAGACGTGCTTTTAGTATCTTCTCCTCATATGAGCAAGCTTGGTCAAGACTCGTTTATAAATGATGATAATTCAAAGTTAGACTAAGAAACCAAATTTATTTATATAAGGATTGGACCACTTAAAATTAATTATATAAGGATATAAAACTATGACGTCTCACCAATTTTTATGTAACTATATCATTAAATCAAATTGTAATTTAGACAAATATTCTACCTCCAATGATTAATGTTGATTGTCAAATAATTATCTTAATAGATGATTGTGTCAAAACATTAAACGACATATTAAAAAAGATGAAAGGGAGCAGTATAATGAGTGTTTGAGAGAACAATGCCCCACGTGAAAAGTAAAAAAGAAATGAAATTATTTATAAAATGTTGGATATTTAAGGTCTCTTGAAAAAAAAATGTCAATTTGGTTCAAAGCGAATGATATCATACAATATTAAAAGTATTTTATGGTAATTAATTAGCACAATAATTGATATCAACGCCACTGTACTGAAATTTTTGCAGGATGGGTATGAGGATGATAGAGTGACGGCATGAGACATATTGTCTTATTGTCTTTGCTTGTCTATGGATCAATTTACTATATTTGACCACAATTTTAAGCCGAATACAACCAAAAAAAAAAAAAAATGATGAGTTTGGTAACTATAAATACTCGAATGATATGAGGCGATACACAAATAATCTCAAAATTAACTCATTAACAGTAATTAATCAAGTAAAACTTAGTTCAAAGAGAGATGATCATATTATTAATCCGTATTGTGAACAGAGTCACACGTGAAAGCCAGAAAAGGAAAAAAAAAATATTGATATGGAGAAATATACAAATAATCTCAAATTTTAAAAACATAGATCAAACTAATCTTTAATGGATCAAAAAGTTGGCTGGATTCTTTATAATTCATCAAAAAAAAAAAAAAAAAAAAAAAAAAAATTAAAATGACGTGGACCTCTAATATGCCGCCACGTGGCAAAGTTGTTTTTTTAAAAACCGGCTATTAAAAGTAATGATATGAATGAGTCAATTTTGTAACGATGATGACATGAATGAGCTCAACTCTTAAAAGATGACGTAAATGAGTGAGTGGGAGAAAAGGCATCATTTAATTTGTGGGAAATAAAAAACGGTTTAGTACCAACAGCGGAGGAGGGCTCACCCGAGGAACAAGTCTATTCATACGAGGAGAAGAGGCTGAAAACACTTGTTGACGGAGATGGAGCGTGGGAGAAAAGGCATCGATTGTGGGAAATACAAAATGGTTTATTAGCAATATATGATGAGGTTTTCACACCCGAGGAAAGAGAACTGGAAGAAAAGAGGAAGAGGAAAAGAGAAATTCTATCGGCATTGGAATTGCGGTCACAAGAAGAGGCATTCTATAAGAGGTTACGAGAGCTCCATATTAAACCTCTAACGGAGGAGGAGGAAAAACTAAAACAGTCCTACTTGGACGATCTGGAAAAAGTACGCCTCGGTAAGATGAAAATTGAGCACTTTTTTCCTTTTGGACCAGGATGGGATCTTGCATATTACGACATGAAAGATGTGAAATTTCCTTCGCCGCTGCCAACAGATCTTCCGCCGCCTCCTTCAGTGCCAGCAACTCCTGTGCCCCTTGAGGTCTGGGAACAGCTGCGCGTAAAAAGACAAAGTATTGCAAGTGTGACCCAAACAACAGGATCTAGCACTCCTGACAGATGAAAGATGTCGCATCGGTCTGTATCTGACACCCTATTGCTAGATGGATCCCCCAGAAATTGGCCAAATTTCTAAGGCATATGCCCGTCAGTGTCGCCAAACGCATGTAAAGTTGTTCATACTGCTAACCAATTACTTATACTAATAATTTCATGTCATTACGTCACTCATTCTAATGAAATATGTGTTGCCTTCTTTTACAGTTTTTTGATATTGATGACTACTTCGAAGGGTCAGTATTTCCATTTAGCCGAATCAGAGGCAATAGGGAGGCTGAAATTATGATGGAACTTGCAAACCTTGCTATCCAGGAATATAACGAGAAAGAGAGCAATGTATGTGTGCTCCTTAATTTTCTTTTTGTGATTACTCCCCAGTTATATATATCCTTCTCAACTAATTGCCACTCTCCTTGCAGGATTTCAAGTATAAAGTTTTGAAGATTGAAAAAGTGAATTGTACTGTACTGGGATTGTACGAGACGTATTGGATGACCGTCATAGTATCTAATCTCACTCTTGTTACTCCTATTGAAACTTTTCAAATCCATGCTGCTTTTACTAGCTTCAATGATGATAGTAAGGTCCATTGTTTCCGGCCTAAAGAAGAGGTAATCAAACGCTTAATGAAGTTTATGATTTCTGTCTTCCTTCTCTTATTTTCTATATTATGAGTGTGTTTGGATTTTGTTTCTGCTTGCATAAAATACAAAGTTGAATTCTGTGTTAGGATTTTGTGATACAGAGCCAAAGGAAGCATGAAATAGTAATCATTTGCATTTGCTTTCTGTGGATAATGCAACTTGTACTTGATTAACTAACTTTGTTTTGGTTTGTTTTCTCCATTTACAGCCTATTATTGGTTTGCCAAGCTGCGAGTTTTGCTTTGGCCTGCTGCCAAAAGGGCATGTCGCGGGAGGACAGGAACCATAGTTATTTAAATGTCTACCCCTTGTGATTTCATTATTATAATTTGAATATTCCATCATATCCTGTTTCTAGGCTAAAATTTAAGAGATTATAAGACTCTTCATGGTTTATTTTTCTTAAATAGAGGAATACAAAAACTAGAAAAGGCTTATGAGAGTTCATGATTTTGACAAGTATTGGAATGCTTTTGCTTCACTTCACCATACTATTTTATGAACAAACACTAGATTCGATTTATTTTCTGGCTTTAAATTTACTTTTAAACTCTTGAATATCCTTGTCGTGAGCCGGGAGTCTATCGGAAACAGTCTTTCTACTTCTTCTTCGGAGGTAGTGGTATGGACTGCGTACATCTTACCCTCCCCAGATCCCACTATGTGGGAATACACTAGGTTTGTTGTTGATGAAACTCTTGAATATGTTCATAGCATAGCCGTAGTTACACTTTCAGAAGTTGGCATCAATTTTGGCAGTTGGTTAATGCTGTTAGATTCATTCATTTGATTGATCCCATTAAATAGTGTATTGGTACGTATTGTACTCGTGGGTCACTTCGTCAAGACATTGCTTAGGACCAATGGGTCACACTACAGCACTCCTTGAAGCTAAATTTTATGTGATACAAATATCTCCTCTTATCAAGACTTTGGTCTCAACTACTCGATTTCCTGGGGATAAATCTCCCTCGGATAATCTTGCTACATCAACCTTCAGTCGAGGGTTTATTACAAACAACGCCTGTGACTCACAAGCAGGGGTACAATTTGCATACAAACTATCCTCCCACCCCAAACACCATTTGTAAGATTACAGTATAACTTAATATTACTTCAATGGTAAAGTAAGCGCCAATTAAATACTCTACTATTTTAAAAAAAAAAAAAAAAATCTTATTGCAGCAGTCGAGATGAAAGCTTATATGAAGTTTGTAGACACTAACACTGGGTTTAGGAAATGAATATCAACAATCAATTGTCGAAACACTAACTAATTTCCAACAACATAGTCCATATCACTACCTCAAAAGTAAGGTAGAGAAGTTTCCGATAGAAAAACACAATAATTATATTTTGAGAAATAAAAAAAGACGAAATCGCCAGTTGGGCTAATAAATATCTTGAGGGGAAGTGTTGTTCATTTATAGCTGTTTCACCCGTGCAGTAAGCCAAATACACATGATAATATTGTACACAACATGAAAACCCAAAATTCAAAATTGGCGCAACATTACAATATATTTTACAAAAATTACAGGCCACGAAGGCAACACAACTGAAATATTCAGGCGCATGCGTTGTTGCACATGAGATGCAACCCGACATTAAAAGGTGAAATATATGCAGGAAGACCCTACGTCGAAGAAATAAGACCTATCATGACCTGACATCCTTCAGCACTCCACCCTTCTCAAGTTCATTGACGAGATCTCTCAATGCTGGAACCTTCATGGCAAGAGTCCTGTAGAGTCTGGAATACCGGGCTCTGGTTCCTTCGGCTGTCTTTGCAAGAGCAAGCACGCTTAGAGCCTCCGGTAGCCGTGTGAATAACTGTTTCATCTCATCCAAGCTCAAATTTTCAAGAACATTTGGTGTGGGAACAACTCGAACAATCTCACCCCCTTTAGGCTCTTCAACTCGAGCATCAGCTTTAACGACCAGTTCAGATTTTGAGTTAGCTCCACATTTGACGATAAATGGGTTTGTAGAACCTGTGTTGAACTGAAGAACATTCCACTGTGCCACGTCAGTTTCACCCCCTAATCCCACATCCGCAGGATGCCGAGAAGCATGTAGGTTTTCATGAAGCCGGTCATCCTCTTCAGGAACCAACTGTGTGAAATTGTTAGCAAGAAAAAACACATTAGCTGAAAGGAGAAAAAGTATCCTAGCTGAATGACCCTTTCATATATGAATCGAACTGGAACTATTATTTAATATCTACAAATAACGTTGGACTAAATTTCTGTAATCTGAAATTATAGCACCCATATCATCTCAGCAATTTATCTTGGTATTATCACTTGTGCTTTGTTATCGCTTTCTCTATCATGACAGCTCACTAGCTCAGTTGCAGTTGGTAACAGCATCCACTCAAATATTCAAAGCTAGACACAAATTTAACTCAATAAATAGAATGTTATTACATCTACACACAAACTCAGCAGGTAAATATCGGCAAACATGCATTCCTCGGTTAATTGAGGAACTACACATCTACAATACTCATGAATTGATGCTAAACCACTATAATACCCAACATTTGGACTCCTATCTTTAGGGATGAGAAACAGAAACACCAGATATTGAACAACCACGAGCAATAAAAGTAACTACGTACCTCAACAGCATGCCGTGCTTCTTCAATGTGCCTCTGAGCACACGGATGATCAATGTCAAGCAAGGACGGCATTCGTTCTGCAAGTTCATCTAGAGAAGCTAGCATAGCTTTCTTCCTACTCTTACCGAGGGTGTTCACAGAGGATTGCCTCATTACGTCCTGTTAAAATTTATTAATCAGACCGGTCTTCATGTTTGATCCACTAGCACAGTCAACAAAACAACAATCCAGAGGAAAGTGACTGGCAAATTAATAAAACACCTTAACTATCTTCAAAATGCCATCAAGGGAAACCAAGGATGCAAGTCGGGCATCTTCAGCTGCAGTAGAAGGATTTCGTACTGGTGAACTTCCATCATCTAATGTCAAAATTGCCATATCACTTCTCGTTTGTTGCAAAATCTGATTATGAGAGTAACTGAGTCATACTTGCCTTCCAACCATCTAATACAAATAAAATGATATATGCAAGAATAATGAATTTACAGGACTGTGCGATATTCAGTAACCTAAGCGTAAGGTTATTGTGGATAATCATCCTTAACCCAAATTCTTAGCACCTCCTGGAATCAGTCAGCGGTTCAGGATATAGACTCAATTGAAGTACTTGCTTACAGTTTCTCAAGCAATTATGGTTCAGTTAATATATTAATTAGCTCAACAACAGAAAGAAAATGCCATGCAATACGGCTTTCTTCATAAAAAGAGATCCAAAGTAGATAATATTTGGCTATGTTGGTCCATCGATAACTAGGGGCAACTATTTAGTATTACTTGGAGATTACATACATTATCAAAAGTAGGAAGTTCGATTTACTAATGCACCTTTCTTCTTTTGGCATCAACAGCTTCTAAAGCTGTCCGCAGCTTTGCCACATGGCCAGAGTCTTCTGCCACTTCAGTTGACAGTGTTTCTGCAATGTCCTGATTAAGAATTGAATTAGAACAGCATACGTAGGAAACAAGACAAAAGAAAGACCCTAATTGGATCCAATCTAACACTAGGACAAACTGTAAGCAACTAAAACAATCTAATCCGTTATTAAGATTGCGCTTGACAAAAACTGCAAAGTTTCTTGTTGGAGATTTAAGGTGCGACTTTACACATGCATCTCAATTCACTACTTGCTAAAATGTTAAAATATAGCTTCGAAAAGAGTTGCCCTGAGTTAAAAGTTTTCATCTGCCACGCCAAAGCGATGTTGTAAGTGAGGATAAGCTGACAAGACACCCATGAATGAGCAAACCTTGCAGTTTTACAATGGGTACGTTGTTGAATGGTATGTGTGGAGGGAGTAAAATGCAAAGATCACGTGGAACTTGGAAGTACCTTCAAGTGCTGGAGTTGAGAATTATAAACTCTCTTTGCATATTCAGATAAGAGCTGACCAAGTGCATCAGTACTAGGGGGCATTGCAGCGCCTAGTCCAGCCATCCATCCATCCATTATTGCAGTGGACAGAAGCTCGAGCTGACCCGTTGCTCCACCAACTGTTTCATCAGTGACAGAAAGAAAGTCGAAGTTCTCGGCAAGCCAATTCCTGATTTGGCGTTGAAGCTCGCCAGCCGGTGTATGTACAAAAAGAGCAGCAAGAGCTCTGTTTCCAACCGCAAAACTTTTAGCATCCTCGGTTATCTCCCTAAGCTTTCCACCAGTTACATGCTGCCTCTGTATGTCCTGTATGATTAAATTCCAAGTCACATAAGCCACTACCAATTGAATGTTAAATAGATATAACATGCACAAATAAAAAATTAGAGACAAAGGGAGGGAAAAATAATAAATAACAAATAAATAAATAACACAAGCAGCACAATCAATTTCTTTTATAATGATTGTCTGAGCAAATTATGGCGCACCTCTACTATGTCAAATGGTACCTGCTACCTACACCAACACAGGTACCTTGAACTCTGTCAAGGCTTAGGCACATGAAAGAAACTAGTGTTTTCTGGTGAGATTTGAACACTGCGTCCCTGACTACAAGGTTTGCACCCACTTTATTGACCAATGGGCCACACCTTTGAATGTGCAGCTAATCAAAATATAGCAGAGTAGTAAGCAGTTCCTCCTTGAAAAGACTATATATCAATAACGCACCTGAGCTGGAAAATGCCCAGGAGAACTGATGTAATGATGACATGTTGGAATGACACATGTACTGGGGTATGGGACAGAAGATGTGTTGGCGCATTGTCTCAATATGTATTTGGCAGACAATTTGGAGGGAAAGGAATTCAAGATTCCTTGAAGATTTAGCTAACTCGGAAAGAAAGACCAAGATGAAGTGCATATTTTTGTTTTACGTTTGGGGTAAAGAAGCCTTTGTACAAGACGGAGAGTCGATAATTGATCGCACTGGGTCTTTGTAACTGTCACGAGACTAACTTTTGGTCAATTGTTTGGACTACTTAATTATTATACTGAAATTTGTTGCCGTCTTCAAAAAAACATATTTCTTTCCTTCAAAAGACCAAATAGCAAGCTAACAGATAACCTAACAGTTACCAAAAAAAAAGATACAGAGAGGGAAAAGGGGCAGGCACGTTGCTTGTAATGCATATAAGTCACCTGATCAATACCACGGATCTTCAGAACGACAGATGATAATTTCGATTTCTTTTCTGGCTTTAAATTTACTTTAAACCCTTGAATATGTTCATCAACCAGTGCATTCCTACTTGATTCATAATGAATAGGTGATCTTCCAGGGCTACTACCACGGCTGGAGCTTCTGCTTCGGTCACTAATAGCTTTCTCCAGGAAGCGCTCAACAGGAGAAACCTACATGTTCAACCAGCAGTTGATTTCGACAGTCAAATAAAGGCAGTACAAAAACCCACTGTAATTAAAAATCTGGACGAACGGTCGAGAATCAGTTACCTTTATAGATTGCAACTCCGGCGACCTAGCAAGCAAAGATCTAATGTACAAAATCCTAACACGGGAAACAAGCATGGTATCCATCACTTTCTTCGGCTCCATTTTACGAATGAAAGCAAAGACAGCATCTCGAATCTCAGCAAGTATTTCATGCTCCCGAGAGGCACCTGCTTTGATGACTGCTGCTAAAACCTGATATATATGACCAAAACGTTGTAGTTACAGAAGGATAAGGTACATCCATTGGTTCAAAGAAAGTGGTCAGCTATTTGTAGATTAAATTGAAGCTGATGTGCTCAGTTATTTGTAGACTAAATTGAAGCTAATGTAATCACACCATCATCCAGAGAAGATTAAGTGACCACAAATACGTATAATTAACTATGTCCAGTTTGATACAGATATTACTTCTTGTTTTGACACCAATGCACATACTTAAACATGTCCATCTTGATTTCTAAATAGTTGCTAAAAAGTTTGATATTTCAATAAGGCTCCGAATAGAGCTTATTCTGGACAGACTAGAAGACCTAATGCATACTCCAGAGAGTAAAAGGGAACAGATCGTACCAGCATCAAAAGCTTGTTTGCTCCATCGGAGATCGCAGCAAGGCTATCATATTGATCAGGATCAAATTCGTTCAATGCAGAAGTAAGATATTCGCCAGCTGGGGTAGTCTTGACCTTTTCCCCACCAGATTTAACCAAAGCAACAGTGCCATCTGGCTTATCAGTTGATGAGGGTAGTGCTAGCACATCTGTAGCATGTCCTTTGACATTGATATCATTTCTGTCACCCACAACACAAGATGCAGTTAGTAACCATGACAGTCCAGAAAAGATAATAGAAAACCAGAAAATGCATAATCTATTAACAGTATACACCTTCCAGTTTCTCTATTCTGAGAAGTTGGAGCCTTTGGTAACGGACTAGACACCTGTGCAAAAAGAGCACCAACGAGATTTATTGCTAACAGCTTTAAGATGAAACAAAAGCGCACTCAGCAAGAGCAAAATTCTCGAGCCACAATCTATGAGTCTAGCATAGATGATCAGAAATATAACAAAAGCAAAATGCACTCACATGATAATTACAAGTGACAAATAGCAGAATCTTGTTGTTCAAATCAAAGGATGTTTAACGAACACCAGACAGAGTCATTTCAAGGAACAAGTATTGACTCAGTAATTCTTGCCAACAATCTCAAATCATGATTACAATGTGTCTAAAGATATTTGATAGGAATCTAAAAGAGTTCCATTTTCCCTGACAAGATAAACATCATAATGCAGGATATCTTCAGTCTGTTCTTTCCCATAAATCAATATCACTCTGTTTCTCAGTAACATTATCCAGTAAGGTAAATCCTTCAATTAGTACCCTTTTTCTTTCTCATGACAAAGTTTCATCTCTTAGCCACTTTTGTTTTCTATGGAGAATTTTAAATCTCTGTTAGAATTTGAGTAGGAATAGGAATAGCATATAGAATCCTACCGGGAAAAGAATTATAATGTAGTGTACTATTTGGAAAAGAATTGGAATGCAGTGTCTATAAATAGGGTCTCTGTGTAATCATGTAGATACAACAATTCAATAATATTCTTCTCTTATATTTCTCACATGATATCAGAGCCTCTACGATCTTGATAGAGTATCAAAGAGCCTCCGCTGTCCGCGGGCAGCTATTACCCATATAAGCGCCGCCCGTCTGGCCAATGATTATGTAAGCAAAAGTTGGATCAATGTGTATCTGACTATTTTCTCATATCTGATTTGCGCAGCACCGTGCATCTTTCCGGTGACTACTTTCTCATATCTGATTGGCGTAGCACCGTGCATCTCTCCGGACTACTTCTCATATTTGATTTGTGTAGTACCGTGCATCTTTCCGAACTACTTTCTAATATCTGGGTTGCATAGCACCGTGCGTTTTTCCGGTGACTCCTCAGATTTGATTTACGTAGTTCTGTGCGTCTTTTGGAAGACTCCTCAGCTCTGATTTGCGTAGGGCCATGCCATCATTTCGACCCTACACATATAATCTCTCTCTTTTTCAGTAGGTGGGTTGTGTTGTCATTCCGACCCTACCCATATAATTTCTCTTTTTCAGTAGAGTCATGTCGTCATTCCGACCCTATCCATATAATTTTCCCATCCATATAACTTTTCTTCGGATTGTGGCCACTTTTCAGCTGTCAAATCTAATAATACGACGCATGAGCATGTTCCAAGCCAGTTTTTCAATGACTTTCTTGTTCAAGATCTACTCATCTCTTGATTTTAAGATGACCCATATATTGTATACCCGTTTCTGGCAGTTTCTTAGTGACGTTTACTACTACTCCTACCACTTTATCAATTTATTCCTTTTCAACAGAGGTCTCCCCGACGTCCAAAGCAGTCCTTACCAGTTTTCTTGCAGTAATCTTCACCAAGTCCCTCACTGATCCTCGTATTAATTACATCCATAGTAAGCTTGGTGCATATGCCTTGTATGCACCAGCTTAAGGAGGAGTGTTAGAATTTGAGTAGGAATAGAAATAGTATGTAGAATCCTACTTGAAAAAGGATTATAATGTAATGTCCTATTTGGAAAAGGATTGAAATGTGGTGGTGTCTATAAATAGGGTCTCCGTGCAATCATGTAGATACAACAATACAATAATATGCTTCTCTTATATTTCCCACAATCTCAAGCTCAAGTTTTCTGCCTAATTCACAAATTATTCAAATAAATATAATGTACCCTAAAGTCCGTTGAACCTATCATATCAAGAGAAGATAGCAGTGTAAGTGTTAAACATATAATTATGAAAATATAACTTTGCTATCTCTAACAGCATATATTTTTAAATTTCAAATGAGATTGTCACACACTTCACCAGTTAGGAACAAATGAATTTAAGAATGAAAACCCTAGACATCCGAGAATGTACTTGGGAAACCATTATTACCTGTGTTGATCCAGCTACGGAGGCTTTCTCTGTCAAACGATCAAATAACTTTTCATTTTCTTCATGCAATTTCTGTCAAAAAGACAAAAACACATTCATGATTCAAATGAATAGCAAGATATATCTAACCAGGAAAAATCTCAAAGAGTCAGATTTCCATTTTCGGAAGACACTAATTGAACAAATAGATAAATCCTAATCATCCTCATTGTCAATTCCTCTTTAACAAAATTTAACATAAGAATACAAAAGCATGTACTGCATATACATAGTCGGCATGAATAAGCCACCTCAATCAGTGCGTCACGTTTTAGAAGTTCCTCTTCTAGCTTCTTGGTAACAGCTGCTGAGTCAACGTCATCCTTTGTTGCCTTCAAACCTGTTTGGTCTGCAGATCCTAACTCTGACACATCTTTTAACCTAGCCTCACTGGCACGTACTGTCTCACTTAACTGTGATTCAAGAGCTTGCAGTTTGGCCTACAATAAAATGTGATCAGAAACTTCAAGCAGAATCATGTGCTAAGGGAAAATGTATTTCTTCTTCCACAAAATATAAGGTGAAATATAGTTTTAAGTCATAAAACTACGTAAATGAATAGAAGGCAGATAATGCAAGAAATATCATGATGCAACCAAGCTTGCAGAAACTAAAACAAATGTTTGATTGAATAGGCATCCATCACAAAATTGAAAACACCCGAGCCTTGAGGCAATGATATCCTCTTTCAAGTTTGAGTCACCAAAAATATCTTCTCTAGCCTGCAGGGATGAGCTCGCACATAAGTAAGTGATAACCTGCTTAACATGAAAGCATCAAGCATCTTGAACTGAGCCAATTTGAACAGCTAAAATGTTTGAGAAGTTCTTTCTTATTTTTCTCATTGTTGTCGACATAGATCATATACACCTAGCAATCTTATTAATTAAGCTTGTAAGATCATAATCCCCCAGCCTCAAGGGAAAAATGTATGATAGTTTTAAGATCATAAACCCCTTGTTGGCTGACGTAATATCAATTTGAAAGTTTTTTGTTTTGATAGGTCACCGTAGGTGTACCAGGCCTGGGCTATAGGGCAACGACTTGGGCTGACGTGTGAAGGTCCAGGTAACAAGCAACCTTGATGGGTCCACCCAAAAAAATTGTCAATATCATGTGAGGTGATGCCCCACATGTCAAATATTAAACTGATAATCAGTACTTGATCAAATATTAAACTAATAAGAACAGTTTAGTACCTGATCTTAGCCAAAAGGCTGAGAAACGTATTAGCAACAATTTGAAATTAACCAGCAGTATACAACAATGAGTGGAATAACGGAGCAAAATAACATCTTAAAATGGTAGACTAACTTGATTAAGTTATACAAGATATACGGATAAGAGAGCAAAAGGCAATTGTATAACAAGCAACTAACCTGCAACATCTGAATAGTTGAATCACGTTGTTGTATCTGTAATTTCTGCTCTTGCTCCAACTGTAAAAGCTGAGCAACTTGATTTCTAGTTTGAGTATTTTGATCCTTCTCTATCTTGAGTTTATCCGTGATCACGATATTCTCAGCCTACATCACAAGGAAAATACTGGAGCTTCTCAGTAACATGATTCCTGACTAGAATAAGTTTTGGGTTTTATCAATTTAAACAGAAGAAAGAAAAATGGCATACTCTGAGGCCTCATTTGTTTACATAAACGTCCGAAACATCTGAATATTAGGATATGCATTAAGATTTAGATGTCTGAATCTGAATTTAAGATGTTATATTAAGATCTAAGTACTAAATAATTAAGGTTGTTTGCTTCTCCAACGTCTGAATATATAAATATTATTTTTATGTAAAACTTGATAAATATAATATTCAATAAAATATTGAATAATCTAAGACTATATCAACAAAATATTTTTAAAAAATTAGAAGGGAAGGAAAGTTGATAGTGGTTGTTGGTACCGATTTGGATAGTGTTGACTAATGGTGGTGTTGTGGGTAGTAGCTAGTGGTTGAAGGTGACCAACAGTAGTGGTGGTGTTGTGGGTAGTAGCTAGTGGTTGATAGTGACTAACAGTAGCTGTCGATGGTGGTAGTTTGTGGTGATGGTTGATAGTTTGTGGTGGTGAATGATGACGTGGTTGACAATATATAATGATGAGTAAAGGTGGTGATCATCGATAGTGATTGGCGGTCGTTGTCGTAACTTAGGTTGGTGGTGATGATTATAAATGGTGGCTAGTAGTCGTGACGAAAGATTGTAGTGATTGGTAGTAATGGTGGTTGTGGCTGAGGATGGTGGTTGTAGTTGAAAATGGTGAATGTCCGTGACGGTAGTTGATAATGGTAGGCGATGGCGGTAGCGGTGAAGGGATGGAATTGATCATCTTTGTAGAATCCTTTGAAAAGACATCTTAATTATATTAAGACTTTGTTATAGGTCTAATTATTCAGATCTCTTCAAACATATTAAGTGGTTGTAACATAAAAATAAAATAAAAGAATTTAATGATTAAGAATCTTAAGATCTCAATGATTTAAGATTGAGACCTGAAGACTACGAGTAGAAAAATGTAATAGTAGTAACATCAGCAGAACAAGTTACAAGGTTTAAACTACTGAGAGGTCCAAACATACAATAAATAACAAGGACCAAGTAATTATCAGAATGATCACTTCAATTCGACATCACATGAATGGGATAAACGAAAAAACTTATTCCAAAGCATGTAAAAGAAATTCTTCTCCCACGATGTGGGAATCTACTGGGTTTGTTGTTGTTGTTGTTGATGTAAAAGAAATTCTTCTGCACCAAGTAACAGACTTCACCATGTCGGTCATTTAGATTAATCTTTGGTTTTTGTCTTGATCTTGACAAAGGAAGATGGTCAAAATTACAGGAAAATGTATGAGAGGGACAAAGTAACATAAACAAAAATATGCACTGTAATATTGCTGGGAACAGCATAGGACAGACTAAAAGGTAAGTCCCAAAAGCCCCCATGTAAGCATATATTCTTCAATGATCCAAAGAACATTTAATCATATAGACTCTCTTAAAGTACACATTTGCAGCTTTGGCATAACAAAATATAGCACCACAATCTCTTAAGAGACACATGCAACCAACTGGTGAAAAGTTTAATTTTAGTAGCAGAAATAAGATCTTTCCTCTTTTGTTACTCAAACAAGAACAACCTGCTCTAACACGACAAAATATAGCAACATAATCTCTTAAGAGACGCATGCAATCAACTAGTGAAAAGTTCAATTTTAGTAGCAGAAATAAGATCTGTCCTCTTTTATTACTCTGACAAGTACCACCTTGAAGTTTAAAAAGTTATTGAGAAAAAGATATGCAGGAAGTTTAGGTTGATGAAATAATGAGAACGAAACAACAGAAAGGCGAAGTAACAAACCTTTAGATCTGACACCTTCTGAACTGTATTGACGAGTAGAACTCCTTGATCATTGACCTGTTTCAGTTCCTGTTTTAGCCCAACTAGTTCTTGCTTCAGATCACTAATCTCTTTCTCCTTGTCATAGAGTTCCTTGCGTGTATCATTGGCCTACCAAAATAGAAAGAGTAAAATTCATAATTAATAGATAGACCGTTTCATTTCCATGTGTATCACCAACCCACAGATCACTTGGAATTGGCGGGTGAATCAAACTTCAACTTCTCAATGTCACCGAGTAATATACATCTACATCAAAGTAAAAAGTATTGCCCAAACCCCAAATAAGAAAATACAAATTAATAAACAAGGACTTGGCTCATCCGCCATAGTCCTGTTAGGTGTCAAAAATCAAGACTTACAATATCTCTCCATTTCTTGATTGTATCTAGATTCCCAAGGCTTAGTGTGGCATTTCTAGCTCTAGCAGAAAAATTGAGGGAGGACAACGTCTCAGACAAATTTGAAGCATTCGGAGAGACATTAACAATCAGAAGCGTCTTTGCACTTCCACCTGCAAAAAGAAGAGAAAAAAACATTAGAACAGTTTGGTATCAACTATCAAGCCCGCAAATAGACTTTACAAGAGATGACATCACAAAAGTTCAAAACATCTAAGAGGTGTTGTTGCAACTTAGACCCCGTTTGGATTGGCTGAATTAAAGTAGCTTTTAAGTTTCAAGCGTAGAAAGGCACATTTCAAGTGTGGGAGCTTAATTTATGAGGAATATAAATAATTATAAATGATTAAAAAAAATTAAAATCAAAGCAAAGCAAAACAGCTTTACGCCAAAATAAGCCAAAAGAAATAAGTTGGGGTTGCCCAACTTTTTTTTTTTGAAACTGATCCTCTGGCAAAAATGAAAGGTAAGGCTGCATACAAAAGACCCTTGTGGTCGGGCCCTTCCCCGAACCCTGCACATGGCGGGAGCTTTAGTGCACCGGGCCACCCTTTTGAAACTGGTAAAGTTGTATTCCCCTGGGTATGCTGGTCACCTCCAAAAAGAGAACGAAGAGAGAAACAAGACTTACAAGCAACCTATTTTTTTTCTTTTTGGAAACTGAGACTTACAAACAACCTATTAAATCTACAATTTGATGTATATCCTCTATACAAAGTTGTTTACACCGAATAAGCAAAGATACAATACAATTTCATTTTACTTTATGAACGGAATTGGATCTATCTTCAAAACATCTTCAATTTCTTCTCTCCACACTGTCCACCATATGTATGATTGTATTAACCTCCACCACCTCTTTGTTTCATTTGCTTCCTCCCCTCCTAATCCAGCAACTTAGAAGGCCAGATATGTGCTCTGGCATGATCCGGCTGGTGTTATTTATATTGAGGAAAAGTTCCCGAAGTTGTGAAGTATAGAAACAGATGCTTATTTATTTCCTCTACTATGTTGCAAAGAAAGCATCTGGGAACTAATTGCATTCCTTTCTTTGGAGTCTTTTTTATGTTGGGCGCTTTTCAACCACTAACCATGGGAAGCATTTCACTTTGGTAACAGTCGAACCTTTCCAGATATAGTTCCAGTGGCATTGTGTTCCTCCAGTCATGTCTTGCAGCCCTCTCTTATATGCACTATTACTGTGAAGCCCCCATCCTTGCAACATTTCCATAAAACAATGTCTGGTTCTGTTGTGACAGTACTGGCTCCTCCTAGTTTCTCAAGTAGAGATGCCATGCTCTCCACTTCCCAATCATTTAACATTCTTCTAAACGAGAGATCCAACCCCGGGTTGATAAAATTCTATACTGAGCAACTCTTTTTAACTCAAAACACCCCACGTGACATGTTTAAGAATTAAGGTGGTTCCGATTGCATTAATGTGGGTAATTTGGAGGAGAGAAATAGGAGAGTTTTGAAGGTGCAGAGTTGAATTTCTTGCAATTAAGGAGTAGTCCCCGCTCCCTTATTTTCTTTTGGTGTAAACAGAAAGCTCCTTGTTGTTTAGAGGATTGGATGGAGCTGGTAGCGAATCATA
This sequence comes from Capsicum pubescens, assembly GCA_030864215.1. Taxonomy (NCBI): domain Eukaryota; kingdom Viridiplantae; phylum Streptophyta; class Magnoliopsida; order Solanales; family Solanaceae; genus Capsicum; species Capsicum pubescens. The sequence goes on from CM061549.1 coordinate 297,193,906, forward strand.
TTTTGTAGAGTCTTGATCTTTTGGTATAACCTTAGTATACAGCCTTTTTGGTCATGTTTATGAATGAAAATACTTGTACTTAATCAAAAAAAAAAAAAAAAACAAGATTCAAGGGCACTTTGGTTACATATCACACATTTAAGTTAAGACCACAAGATTCAAAAATCTTCCTTCCTTTTTTTAACTCCGTGCCTATCAGACTAACAGACTAAGACACAAATGAAACTGAAGGAGAAATAATTTCCCTTCGTCTGTAGGGTTTTTATGTATGTATTTTCATTATTACTATTACCAATATAATAATATTGAATAATATGAAACAGAATATTGAAGAATAAATAGCAATATAGTATTGAAGAATAGATTGACCAGTATAATAATCAATTAGTTTACCTAGTGAGTCTGCAAGTACTTTGGTGAGCATCGAATTTTCATATGGAACAATGTCTTTTTTTGATGTCAAGGAATGCAATACATCTCCCAATCTGCATGTCAATATCAAAGCTGAGTATATATACAGAAAAAGAGCAGTAAAACACAGTATGACACTTTTTTTTCGATCATTTCTAATTGTTTCGTGAGGGTGTATGCAATTACTATTTCACAAGCATCATTATAGAAACTAATTTAAGAAATTGGTTTTCCTTGCCCAACTATGTTCTCAAGAGCCCTAATGAAATCAGCCCCTGTATCGGAGCACCTGTCACACACTTGATTGTGGGACCAACTATCCTCTATGTTTTAAGCTTCCATGTCTATAAGCATTTTACGGGTATGTTGTTGTTGTTGTCCATAAGCGTTGCCCTTTATAACTCTCTCAATGATCTTGCATGTATGAAAATTGAAAAATAAGACATAAGATAAGCATTAAAAAGGCAATATTTAATTTCTAGTTAAAAAACCATCACATGAATATCATCAGCAAAAACAGGCATTCAGAGTTTCAATCCAGAAGCAGAAACAGACTGAGAACAAAGAGATGGTCTTCATGGGACCAAAAGCGAGAAGTGATCCACCAAATTCCATTTCTGATCCAACAAATTCATCATAAACTCTATAGCATTATGTCCTATATGAAGGAGTGAAACATGCACGGGTTGAGAATAAAGTACTGATGATAACAAAAGATTGACATGAACCACTTACGCAGAAAGTGATTTCATGACATGAAGCAACTCTGTTGCATGCTCCCCACTATCCTCTTCAATAGTGCTGTCACTTCCAGCCAAATCAACAAGAGAGAGCTTACTGTATGAGGTCTCTTCAGTGATCAAGTTGGTATAATGTATATGTACTGTGACGATCCTGAGAATAGCAAAACCAAAGAAACATACAATTAGAACTTAGAAAAAATGGTAAACACACCAATATGTTTTTCTCCAAACAATTAGAACAATTCAGGGGAAAAAAATGCATCATATTGACCAACAGAAACTGCATTTGCGGTTGCAAGAAGCACAACAATCATCCAGAGACATAATAGAGACAAAGTTGTGCCTACATGCTAGTCGGGATAGTTTTTCTTTCTTTTCTTTCCAAACTTTAAATTAGAATATCAGAGTTTCAAGAATAAAAAGTGATGCCACGAGCATGAAGGCAAATACTACTGATGAAACTCCAAATATCTCGATCAAATAAAATATATGTAGCGCAATGAGCTCAACACAGAGGAACAGCAATTTTAGACAAATCAGAATCTGGAGTGATATTGTGGCAGGAACGAACTAATATTTTCATGTTGAGTATGTTCTTTTCCTTGTAAAAAAAAGTGTGTTCTTTTTCACCATTTTTAAATATGAACATGAACATGTTCCCCAGGATCCAAATTGTTTTTTCATTTTGTGAAGGAAAAGGAAAACAATGGTGTTCTTCTGTTGAACACGTTCACGTTCAAAATGGTGCTTTCATGAAGAAAAACACAGTTGCTTCATAACTGTCAAACATTTTATGACAGAATATCTCAATTTTTCACAGATAGCTTGCTCAAAGGACTTCAGATTAACCCATGGGCAGACCATAAAGCAATCAGCAAAGGTGACATTCTAAAACAGAGATGAGAAAAAGCATAGAATCAACAGTAACAGACAGATACCAACTGGAAAGAGTTGTAGACCATACAGATGAGAAACTCTAGACTTTGATCCATCACTTCCTCGATTCTGCAAAGCCAATTTGAGAACTCTACCAAAATCTATTGGATTTTCAACTTTTTCCTGCAGAAGTTCTACAAAGTAATCCAATGACCCCATTCGAGCCTTCGGCAGATCAGTTCCAGAATGTATCAGCAGATCTCGTATCTGCAATAATTGGAAAAGCCCTAACATCAAAAATTCCGGGTATGAATTCCTTAAAGGATCTGCATAAATAATGCCGAAAGTGAGAAGGCAATTAGATCCAAAAGATAAACATGGCATCATATAAAACCTGTTCATTATGAAGTTCAGAAATGGAAACTGAAAAATTATATTTGGATGTCAATGTTGCATCAGAGTTGGATAGATCAAAGAGCTCCTCGAAACACCTAGCATATAAACCACGATTGTGGCTGGATCCTTCCTGCATAAGAGAGGAAATGTGAGGAACCACCATTAATTTCAAATCAACAGCTTAAAATAGTAAGGTATTCGGCCGATCAAAACTTCGGAAAAGTCCCAAGGTATTCAATGTGTCTCAATTATACCATCAACATTCAAATTTGAATACCGATACCAAGTATACAAACTTTGAAAATTAGCCTTCTACTGGAAAGGTTTCATAAGACCTTATGCAGTTAAACCTTGCCCGCTTAAAACATCAGAATTTGCAGTTTTCCAGACCGCATAAAGAGAAGAAATGTATAAATCGTTCAAAATAAACAGATGAACAAAAAAGGTGAACAGACATAAGAGATGAGTGAGAGACCATTGTGTGGGCTTTTCCTGAGTGTGCTTGCCCATAAGCAAATATAGCCACGTTGTATCCATCAAATGCTGACTGAACAAATGGCTGAACATCACTAAAAAGTTCAACTGCACAAAGAGAAAATAAAAATGTTAAGTTCGAGACTCATTCAACATCTAGTATCATCAGGTCCATAAACCACAATACCTTGTCCTACATGAGGTCCATAAACCCTGTCTAGCTCAAAATCCTTCTTCGGATTAGCTACACTATCATCAGCAGTATTGACACGAACTGTAACATCATCAGGGTATTCGACAATGGATGGACCTTCATCTTCAAAAAGAGGTCTCACACGACAAAAAACCTTTATGTTTCCTGAAATAATAACATAAGAATCTCATCTACATATATTATGTAGTATATATTATGTACTACATACACATACTGATATATCTTGATGCCTATCTGAAGGCAACAAACATTCACTGTCATAGTCCTGAAAGATGATTTTTTCTAAATCACAGTTTATTTCAAGATTTGAACATTTCATGTATATTGAAAATACATGTGTGTGTGCAAGTGCTGATGTATATGTACATATTTCTTCTTCTCAAAAGAAATCGCATATGCCCAATTTAAGAGACAAGGTTGGAAGTTAGAATAATAAAGCCAGGAGCATGACTAAATACCTTGGGCAGTTAATAAGTCATTAAATAATCTCTTCTTCTCCAATATCAGAGGTGAGATTCTAGCTTCTGTTTCAAGTGCAGCTTGATCTGAATAAGCAGACAGAGAACCAGAAATTTAAAATAGGATCAGAATGCTAGTTAATCAGAAGCCACCATAACCAAAACTCATTAGACTCAAAAGAAACAGCAGTACAATATTAGCAGTAATCTTTCCTTGAAGGTTTTGGAACTTGATTGAACATATGAAGAAGTTGTGAACTAACTTCAAGTCGCATCTGTGTCTTATTTTGGTTAATCCATCTATTACAAAAATCAACACAAAATGTGCCAAAAAAATGATCATTTACATGTGTTCGACACACGGTTTCCCAACTACCAAAAGGACATGTTAGAGAAGTGATCTAAAAGGAGAGGTAATGGAAAAAATGAAACAGAAGGTACATTTAAGTTGAACTATCTACATCTTAATCCATATATCATCATTTTTACTGAAGATGCAAACAGAAACCCTTAACACTTGATTATGCAATTAATAGAATGCATAGCACTACTGAACTTTTCCAATGTGGCATATTATTAATGATGACACATTACATAAATTTTGTAGGAGTAATGACAAGGAAATCACATACATAAAACAAAAATACAAGAAAAACCATTGTCGAAATATAATAATTCATAATAACATAGATTAACCCTCTTTCTTAACTTGCATAAAACAAAAATACAAGAAAAACCATTGTCGAAATATAATAATTCATAATAACATAGATTAACCCTCTTTCTTAACCAAGTTAGCAATGACAAACTTCCTAATTGTGGAAAATATAGACTCTTAACTAAATCTTCAACTTTTGATATCTCAAAATGTCATTGCGGATTTAAAGGCAACATACCGAAGCAAATCATTATGATAAGATTTTATATCAAATCTAATCTTTATTAACCTACTTTAATTAAAGTGAAACACAAAAAGACATAACAAGTAGCTTAACATATAGTTGCATGTTTTTACGCATTCTCGAGGTAAATAGAACTTTATCGTTAAGAAAATCTAAGGGCTTTGAGAAAGGATAAATAATTGCTTGAGTTGGGTTAGGCCTCATGGCAAGCCTCAAAAAAATAAAAGTGTACACGTAAATACATAGATATAGTACAGTTCATTTACCTAGCTGGCGGGTTTGATCAGCAAGTGCACCGAGATAGCGTGTCACACGGTCTAATTTCGCAGTGGAATATTCCTGCAGGTCGCTGGCTTCTTGTCTCAGCTCTGAGCATTCTTCCCTGACAAGCTGCCCCGGAGAAAAAAGTGTATATCTTCCGTAAGAAATTACTTAATTGCTTTTCCTGAACAGATCATGTTATCTAAAATAAGATCTTTTCGATTTCCAGAAGAAGGCAACCCAAACCCTAAGGGGTAAAATAACATTAGTTCCTTTTAAAAAATCTAGCAGCAATTCTTTTAAAGCCTTGTGCTTAATATAGTACAAGTAATCATGGAGTTCCATGCCAATGCATTGCATCAAAACAACTTTTTTAGAATGTTCGATTAATTCTAAGCTAGGACGTCCTTTAGCAAACTGGAAAAACATGCCAAATACAAAGTTCACGTCACTATATTTGCATGAATAGACTGCAATCAGTCCCTCTATGGTATCTTCCACTTGACTTTTCTAACTTCTTCACTGCATTAAGTGGTCCAGTCAAGTCGTCCATGACCAATATAGGAATAATATTGGCATGGCATTTCAAAAATAAGTAATAAAAATATAGACCGTAGGGGTAAGGTCTGTGTACATTCTACCCCTTAGACTCCCCAAATCCCAATTGTGAGACTATACTGGGTATGTTGTTGCAGATATACATTAACGCATGTCAATACATAATGGTTTTAAAATTAGAGTATCCATAGTAGTCCTGGACCATATACCACCCTTTACCTTAAGAGTATTGGTGAAGACATGCTATAGATTTAACATTAAGAAAGCTTGTCCATACCCTAGTAAAATCCATATTCAATCCATGTTAAAAGCTGATTAAGACTTGCTTAAAGAGTGCTTAATCTCTAAAGCTTGGTGAAGCCCAGAATGTGCGCTTCACGTCACTTAATTTGCGATTTTGTGTAGGTGCCAAGTTGCTAGGGTGTGTGAACCTGAACCAATGGGCTGTCTTTAAGGGAACAGCAACATATATGTAACTTAGTTATAGTATTCTCATACAAATAAATGAATAATTATTACTTGTGTTTACCGGCACATTGTTTGCATTATATCTCTATTTTTGTTCTTTGTTGGTGCACTTCTTCACTAAAGCCCACGCTTTAATTGTGCTTAGCGGCTGGCGCTTGACGCTCTTTTGTGATTTTGCCTTTTGACGACACTCCACATCTAAACCGCAAATAAAGTTCCATTGCTGAAGAGTGTTGGAGATATATATCCAGAACAGGTTATCTAAGTGTTTTTAAGGGGTTTATTTGTATTAGCCTTGGGCTACACCGATTTGAATTGGACGCTCAGATTTTTCCAGAGCTTTAAGTGTCTGTTCATAATCATTTTGATTATCTTTTTGATACAGACATTCCGGTATTCATTTATCTTCTAGTATGCCCTTCCTTGAAATACATTAAATGCCCTTTTTCGGCTTGACTGACCGCACAATCGTTTATAAATTGACACAACTAATTCAAAGGTTAGATAGCAATAAGCATATCTAAAGAAGACAAGTGACAGTTCCTATTAGACTTTTCTCTCCTATATTGTTTCTCTCCTATATATGGTTATCTTCAAAGTTCAGTCAGGCAGGTCTTGATTGTTTTGGGTAATCCTACCACATCTCTCTTTATGCTTTTACAGATTGGTAGAAACTCTGAGCAATTGCTGCAATTTTAACCGTGCAAATCTTCGTCATGTTTTCTAGGTTTCAACTTAAGGAAGGGAAAAGAATAAAGAAGCAGTTCCATTGTTTCTTTATCTGTCAAATAGGAAGAAGAGTTTTGTTTATGAAGTATGGAAACTGCTCCACTGTCTCCGCCAGATCTTAACTTATAACTTATTTTTTGGGGGAAACTGGTAAGGTTGTATTCTTCAGCATTAAGGGTATGCTGGCCACCTCCAGAAATTACAGATTTCCTATCAGATCTTAACTTAAAATTCTGGTAAGACATGCGAGAAAGTCACTAATGCTTCAAATATCAGCTCTGAAAGCAAACTATCCAGGGTTCCTCGTATGAAACTCACCCTTTTTTTCCACTAATACACCGAATAAATGTTACTTTATATCCTTATTTAGGAGCAAAAATAGAAACCTAAGATACACCATAAAAAACAAAGGGTAGTCTAGGTTGCTCATCAATTCATGTATATCCTAAAGAAACCCAAGTGGAATCTTAACTTCCAGAAATTGGCTTGTTATGGTTTTTCCACTTCCTTGTACTACTTGGTTGAAAAAAACTCCTTTCTACTACTTTACTTACTACTATGCCCCTATATTACACGGACATTTCATTTGTTCTGACATACCCCTATCTATGGCTGTGAAAAGGGTGTCGTAACTCTGTTGCAGATTCTTCAAGGTACACTAACAATTAGCAAACAGACTTAGTCATACCTACTAAATACTACCACATGCTCGTACAAGATACTAGAAAGAAATTTTAACGAAATCTTTCACCCTATAACTAGAAAGAAATTTTAGGCTACTAAATCAATTGAGAACCTAGATGATTAACTTTTCCAACTCTCAAGAATATGAATATGTACTTTTATCAATCACTCGTACGACCACTATGTACAAACATTGGCATAAGTTCTACCAAACACACCAACCAAAAACAGAAAATTGGTTATGGAGATTCTGTGCGGTCAAAATTAATACAGCCTCTATATTAGTAATTACTGTCTCATTAATAAGTAGTTGAGATCTCTTTGCTCCACATGCCAAAGTTAATAATTTTAATTATGTATCTGAGAGACAAATTCACTTGAGCCTGCTAGTCATTACTGGAGAGCAAAGACTAGAATCTGTAGAGAAATCTCACCCTCTCCCTCTCCCTCTCCCTCTCCCTCTCCCTCTCCCCTCCCCCTCCCCCTCCCCCTCCCCCTCCCCCTCTCTCTCTCTCAAACATAACCAAAAACACATGGAATGTAGCCAGCAAACCATTTTAAATGGATCAAAAAAAGGCTCAATATAATTCCAAAATGGAACAGTTACGCCATAAGTCGAAAGAAATCTTAACTTTTCTAATAAATCCAACAACATACCGAGCGTAATCCTACAAAATGGGTCTGGGAAAGGTTCAGTGTACGCAGACCTTACCCCTACCTCAGAGGTAGAGAGGTTGTTTCCGATAGACCCTCGGCTCAGAAAAAGGGCAGTCCAATGCCCTAGTGCACTAAAGCTCCCGTTATGCGCAGAAAACATAATTAATGGCATTTGGAGCACAAATTTTTGAAGAAAATTCAACGATTTGGAAGTAGACATAGCTGCTGAATTTTTTTAAGCTTCTTAACCAAATAAGCAGCTGTCTTTTTCAGTAAGTTCCTGCTACAAATATCAAACAAAGGTGGACAGTCCTGAAAAGCCTTGGCAATGGAAACAAATTTGGAGGTCCAAAAGTTGTTTTGAAGATGATGCTAATTCCATTCACAAGATAAAGGCCAATTATATGTATTGCTTTTGGTGTAGAACAGAACAAGTAAATGTGGCTGAAATAGTTTATAGGTGCTGAAGTCTTTACAGGATTAACTGGGGTACTTTTGTTTTAGTGCTCCTCTTTTTATATTGTACCTTGCCAGAGCACAATCCTCGTGCTGGCTTATTTATGAAGTTACCTTATCTTCTCAAAAAACAAATTACATCTCTTTATTACCTTATCTATTAAGATCAAAGGAACTTTTTTTCTCCGGGACAGTCTTCTCAAAAAACAAATTGCATCTCTCTATGTTATAATTGTACACAAGTATCAAGACGCATACTAGTAAACATCTCTTACCTCCAAACCCAAAGTTGTTATTCTTAATTTTTATCCAATGAACAAACTTGCTTAAACCAACTTGTTATCAGTATAAGTGAGAAAATTCTAGAATTATAGACATCTCTGTCTCGAACAAACCACATAGAATTTAGAAACAATCTCCATCAGCGACTATTAGGGGCCAAAGAGAATTCAACATGCTTCCAAATGGAATCTTTCACCGTTCACCCAGTGGCGGAAATAAGTTTCAACTTATTAAATAAATTTAGAATATTGTTTACAAAATTTTCCATCTCTAAATAGTATAATGTACAATACTCTAGTTCTAAAATAGGCATAATCTAGTAGCAAACTAACCATTCCCAACAACAAGGACCAAACAAAAATAATCCATATAATACCAAAATTGAATCTTTTCACCCAAAACAAATTAAGAACTTAATGATTAACCTTTCCATCTCTCAATAACACTACTGTAGTACACTAGTATCAATCACTCTTAACAGCTGTAAATGAACATACCCATTGATCCTCTACCAGAAAAACTTCAAACAAAAGTAAATATAAAAGGAGAAATCTTTCCAATTGTATTTTAGAACCCTTCAATTATAAAAAACACACTAATATCTGCAGATAAAGTACTTAACATTTTCATCTGTCAATAATACTAATGTATGCTAGCATCAATCACTCTCGCTGTTATAAATTAACATAGTCATTAGTCCTCTACCAGACTACCACTAGTTTCCACAAAAGACATTGAACTCGAGCAAAATCAAAAAGGAGATATCTTTCCAATTGCTTTGTATTCTAGAACACTTCAATTATGCAAAAACACACTAATATCTGAAGATAAAGTACTTAACATCTCCATCTGTCAATAACACTACTGTACGCTAGTATCAATCACTCTCACTGTTATAAATGAACATAGTCATTAATCCTCCACCAGACTACCACTAGTTCCCAGAAAAACTTCAAATTCGAGCAAAATCGAAAAGGAGATACCTTTCCAGTTGCATTGTATTACAACATCAACACTAAATATTACTGTTTAGTAGTAATATAAATGAGGGAAAAGAGATATCTTTCCAATTGCATTGTAATTTAGAACACTTCATTTCTATTCAATTACACAAAAACGCAGTAATATCAGCAGATAAATTACTTAAAAAACTATGCGAATTAGCATGAAAAAAAATAAAAGAGTGGCCTATAATTTGTCCTTCAATTTCAAGAGCTTAGAGTTGAGAGCGTGTTTAGATAGTATCAATCACTCTCACTGTTATAAATGAACATAGTCATTAATCCACTACCAAACTAACACTAGTTTCCAGAAAAACTTCAAATTTGAGCAAAATCAAAAAAGGAGATATCCATTAATCCTTTCCAATGGCATTGTAATTTAAAAACTTCAATTCTATTCAATTACACACAAACACAGTAAGCAGATAAAGTACTACTACCAAGACAACAACATACCCAGTGTAATCCCACAAGTGATTGCTTCCAATAGACCCTCAGCTCAAAACAGATGAAGAAGATGACAGCAACAACAAGCAGGAAGAACAACTAGAGAATACAATAAACAAGGGCTAGGGAAACAACCAATACAAATGACAATCTAAGAAATGAAAATACAAGACTACAACTAATATACTCGACTACTTACTAACCTCCTATCCTAATTTTCGAGTAAATACTAAAAAAAGGAGATATCTTTCCAATTGCATTGTACTTTTTAACACTTCAATTTTATTCAATTACACAAAAATCAGCAAATAAAGTACTAAAATGACCCGAATTAGAAAAAATAGGGACCTTGTTGCAAATGGATGCCATGTCAATAGGCATTTGGTTTGTTATAAATGGATGCCAAATCAATAGGCATTTGTTTTCCCTTTTTAAGTACGGCAATTGCCTTACTATTTCTCCACTTCTTGAATATTAAATTAGATAATTTAGGCTATAAATAGCCTACAACTTATGAAGGAAATGTGCAGAGAGAACAACTTTGATTACTTCTCCGGTGAAAGATTAATACACTCAAATCCTCCCTTTTCTTTGTTTACTTTACATATTTTATTACACGTTATCAGCACGAATCTCTGCAAAACCCTTCCGAAGGTATTTAAAGGTTAGTATTTAACTTTCTTAAATAATGGCTAATATTTCCAGACGTGAATTTAGTGCCCTAGATATATCAGGAAAAACTTATATGTCCTGGGCACTAGATGCAGAAATTCATTTAAATGCAATGGGTCTGGCATACACCATAAAAAATGATAATAAGGCATCGAATCAAGATAAAGCCAAGGCCATGATATTTCTTCGTCATCATCTTAACGAAGGTTTAAAAATGAAATACCTCACAATTAAATATTGTGGACGAGCGTGTGCTTGGCAGAATCGACGGTCTTCAAGGCCAGACACATATACTTTATGCTTAAGAATACTAATACTCTTTTTATAAATTATTTCGTGATATGATATGATTGTGTACTGTGAGATTGGGGCATTGTGTATGCTTCCTAATTTCGTTGGGGCATTGTGTATGCTTCCTTTGAGCATTGTGTATGCCTTCCTTAGCATTGTGTATGCTTTTTGATTTGATATGGAACATTGTGTATGTTTCCCGAGTATTGTGTATACTCTAGATATTTGGCACATTGTGTATGTGGCCCGGAACTTCTGGTGTTGGGTAATTACTTTGATTTCAAATGGTGATAAGTACTTGGTATAAATTGTGTTGAGATATATAGTTTCCGAGGAATGATTGTTGGTCTCGTTGGACATCTTATTATGATATACTTCCTATGTGTAATAACTATATGTTCTTGGTGTTGTTGTATTTTCTAATACTTGTCCCAGGAGTACTTAACGAAGCGAGCCGAGGATCTTACTGGGTTATATTTATATAGCTCACTCCTTACTTGCATACCTGCAGATACGGTTGCGGAGAGAGAGACTTGTGGCTGACGATCTTTACATGTGGATCCTGTTGCTAAGGTGAACCTTCGCATTGTTCGTGGAGGCTGTCATCCAGCTTTAGTTATTTTTAGCTTATATTTCTTTTTGTTGGGTTGCATGCCCGAAAGTTGAACTCATGTAACTTTGTTTAGATGCTCCATGGTCTAGTGTGGGGTTTGGGTTAGAGATTTGTTACCTAAACTACAGTTGTTTTCGTAAATCGTTACGCGATATCTTGCTAGATCATTACTTTGCGTTTAATGATTATTTCGTGCATTTGAAGTTGTACACATTTTTATCTCAGTGTTGTATACATTGTGAATGTGTGGAAAGTTGGTTCTCCCGACAAGTGTTGTTAGCGGGAGCCAGTCACGAGCTCATGAGGTTTTGGGACGTGACAAAGTTAGTATCAGAGCCGCTCCTGTGTCAGCCCTATCGATGTGGGCCAGAGTTCAAACTGAGTGTAGGCAAATCCCGGTAAGGCGGGGCAAACCTCAGTCCTGAGTGTAGGCAAATCTCATTCGGTGTGCAAACCTCAGCGTCCTCGTTGAGTCCATAAGGGGGGTGTATGTAACACCCCAACTTAGGAAGGAGTCCCACCTCAGCAAAACACAGGAGGGATGTTGGGTATATAAGTAAGAAGGCCTTACTCCCTAGTGACGCGTTTTAAAGTCGTGCGGGCCTAAGCCCAGAGCGGACAATATCACTGGTGGGTTAGGCAGAGACAGGGGGTCTCTCGGGCCTTCGTGGTTCGGGATGACCGGCCAGGGCCTCGGCTCGGGTCGTGACAAAACGAAAATATAGGACTACAACTAATACACTCGATACTTACTAACTTTATATCCTAATTTTTGAGTAAATACTAAAAAAAGAGCTATATTTGCAATTGCATTGTACTTTCTAACACTTAAATTCTATTCAATTATACAAAAAAACACTAAAATCAACATATAAAGTACTAAAACAACGCGAAAGAAATAGAAACTTTTAGTTTGTCCTTCAATTTCAAGAGCTTAAAGTTGAGACCGTGCTAAAATAGTATCAATCACTCTCGCTATTTCTAGAAAAAATTCAAACTAGAGCAAAACCGAAAAAGGAGATATCTTTCCAAAAGCATTCTACTTTCTAACACTTCATTTCTATTCAATAACACAAAAATACACAGTAAAATCAGCAAACAAAGTACTAAAACAACGCAAAAAAATAGAAACCTTTAGTTTCTAGAAAAACTCCAAATTCGAACAAAATCGAAAAAGGAAATATCTTTCCAACTACATTCTACTTTCTAACACTTCAATTCTATTCAATTACAAAAACACAAGAAAATCAGCAAATAAAGTATGCAGACCTTACCCCTACCTCGTAGGGATAGAGAGAAGATTGTTTCCGAGAAGACCCTCAGCTTAAACGTCTACTATAAATGATGCTCCAGAATAACTTCCAACTCGAGTAAATACAAAAAGAGGAGATCTCTTTGCAACTGCATTGTACTTTCTAACACTTCATTTCTATTCAGTAACACAAAAACACAATAAAATCAGCAAATAAAGTATGAAGCCCTTACCCCTACGGCATACAGATAGAGAGACCGTTTCCGATAGACCCTCAGCTTAAACATCTACTATAAATGACGCTCCAGAAGAACTTCTAACTCGAGTACATACAAAAAAAGGAGATAGCTTTCCAATTGCATGATACTTTCTAACACTCCAATTCTATTCAACTACACAAGAACACACTAAAACCAACAGATAAAATACTTAAACTACGCAAATTATCATCCAAAAAAAAAAGAGACCTTTAGGCTGTCCTTCAATTTCAATAGATTAGAGTTGAGACCGCGCTAAGATAGTATCAGTCACTCTCAGTCTCTCACTGTTTCTAGAAAAACTTCAAACTAGAGCAAAATCGAAAAGAAGAGATCATATTTCCAATTGCATTATACTTTCTAACACTTTGTTTCTATCCTAATACACTCGACTACTTACTAACCTTCTATCCCAATTTTCGAGTAAATACTAAAAAAAGGGAGATATCTTTCAAATTGCATTATACTTTCTAACACTTAATTTCTATTCAATTACACAAAAACACCAGATAAAATACTTAAACTACGCAAATTATCATCCAAAAAAGAGAAATTAGAGACCTTTATGTTTTCCTTCAATTTCAATAGCTTAGAGTTAAGACCATATTTATACAGCTCCGAATGCGGCACCGCACCGACACCAGCACCGGCACTTGCGGCAGCGGAAACAGCTGAAATAGAGTACCGGCGAGTTAACGGCGGCGGCGGTGGTTTTTGAAATGCTTCATGCTCCGGCGACTTCCGAAAACCCGGTACATCCCAACTCCACCTATTGTTACTCTTCGTTCCCGTACTCTTCTGCTCCGACTCCGCCATTTTATGTTAGATTTCGATCAATTGAAGGATAAATGGAGGTAAATTTGGCTCTTAGAAATGGAGCAGAAGAGACATTGGAGAGTTTTCTCTCTCTAGAATTTGCCTTTTTGCTTTGGTTTTGGTATGTAAATAAATGGAGTTTCTCTCTCTAGAAATTTAATTTGTGGTTTGAATTTCTATTGAGGGAATGATAGAAATTTTGCATTATTCATCCTTGGGTTTTTTGTTTTGTGTTAGTTTAGTCCTATAAAAATATTTGGTATGGTTGGTTAGCCATGTTAGTAAAAGAAAAAAAAAATACTCGTAACTAATACAATTGGGATAGATTTTGCACTAGATTATGGTGTGACCATGAAATGTAATTAGATTTTGAAAACTTTACCTTCAAATATTTTCTCATTTTGGGTTTTTGATATTTTTATTCATAAAACTTTAATATTTTTACTGAATACAATGCATGTCCAAACATAACTTTAAAAACTCAAATTTTTAAGTTTTAACTTCAAAAATAAAAGATATTCTAGATAAATAATGTTATGTTTGCTTAGTCATATTAGATTTAACGTCTACACAATTATTAGTACAACTTTTAAAATACATGTTGTCTTACAATTTGTAATTCACATCTTAATGAAGAATTCAGTTTCAATACTTCTATATCAAAAATATAGAAATAAGTATTATATCATTTGTGCAAGTATATGATTGTGATTTTTTTTAAAAAGAATTATCTAAGGACAGCTCGATATAGTGTCGTCATTTAATGAAATTCTTATTCAAAACTTGTAATTTTTTACCTTTCGACTTTTCATTACCTGACCATGTTTCAAATTCTATAACTTACGTTAATACATAACTAGTCGTTTTTAACAATTAGTCGATATCCTCTATGTGTGCTGCTTTTCTGATAAAAAAGTATGAAAAAATATTTCCTCTTTTGAAGTCATAATATCATTTTATGAAGCTCATTTGATATGATTCTCTCAATTTTTTTATTACTCTGCATCCAATTTAACATGGTTCTTATAATATTATCCTCACATGACTTTTAAAAATTTAGAAATCCCATAATACTAAAGTCGACAAAATAGTTTAGCTTTAGATGAATTTCGATACGATCATAAAAGGGTATGAAATATAATAATATAAATGTGGAAGTATTTTGAAACATTAAAAACCTGAAGGATGAAATGGAAAACAATGTGAAACTTCAAGGGTCGAACGTGTAAAATTAACAAAGTAGAAATGCGTACTAAACGACGCCGTATGATTATTGGTGATATAGAGAAAAGCCACCCAAAGGCTTTGGTATTCACAAGAAAATATGCGTCTCATATGAAATAGGAACTCACTCTCAACATTAATGTTTGTATTTGTCTATATTTTATTTTATTTTATTAATTTAAGTTATAAATATCAATAATATTTTACGATATCAATTTATATTTACTAGTTATAGTAAGTTATTATTCCATCATTCAAATTACCATATAATTTTGTTATCGTTGTTGTCGTATCATGTTTGTTTTGTTATGAAATGTATAATATAAGTTAAGTTCAACTAATGGTGGGAGAAATATCTACGTCGCAAATATACGTAACTTATGGTATGTTTGTCAAAGAGCCAAAATTGTTTATTTAATAGATGTGTATACATATTTATTGTGAATTAATGTGTTTGATTAAGCTTTCGAGGAAAAGAGTTACTCCGGATAGTAGCAGAAATCAGTTTTTAAAAGGATGAAACAATAATTACCCCTCGAAATATATTCTAAAATTCGGATAAATACGAATTGTTTATTTTATATTAACTCATATGTTTGAACTATTATTCTCTTGAATAAGGAATTTAACAGAAATAACCTTTTCACCTTTGAATTGGGAGAAAGGTTGATGGTTCACATATACATTATTTTTTTCAAAACTTATTTTATAAATTATACTAAATGTATTATTGATGTATTGTTGTCATATTAATTAAACAAAAGTTATTACTTCCCAAATATGTTTTTCTAAAAACGTTTTACTCATTCGAATTTGATATTGCATATTGATTAAGAAAAAAATAATTAATAACATGAGTACTTTATCATAATACTCATGTTAGATGATGTTTATATTTTTTTAGAGATAAAATAATTAATATTTAGGGTAAAAAGGAAAAAAATTATCTTGTTTTGATTAATAATAACAAGTGAAATGAGAAACTAAATTAAAAAATTTGGAACGAATAAAATAAGACGAAGAAAGTAAATGACAAAAAAAAAAATTTGATCACAATATACTATTCATAGCTTTATTTATTCTGGCTATATAGATTTGTAATACTTTATTCACGTGTCTTCATAAAATGACTTTTATATTTGCCAGACAACAACAACAATATATTTTAATTTCTTCGAACTTCACTTAAGAAATTACGAGATACTTTGGAGGGGAATATTTTGGGACGGACCTAAGATCAATTTCGGGGTGCTTTGGTATTCGTTGTATCCAACAAAGTTTAGGTATAATTATATAAAAATTATATTAAAATTGATATAAGACACGAAAAAGATTCCGCTAAAGTTTATGCATATGTGGTTGAAATTCAATCTTGTTTGCTTGAACTAGAGTCGTAAGTCATATCATACGTTGAATAGTTAGAATTGTTTTGAAGTGATAGACGTGCAAAAATTTTAAAAAAATAGATATACATTAAGAGTCCGTTTGGATAGGATTAAAATCTGGTTAAATCGACTTTTAATCTCTTTTTTAGCTTTTTAAGATGTTTGGTAAAATTAAAAAGTGATTAAAAAAAGCTAAAAATTGATTAAAAGAATCAAAAAGTGAGAAGTTGGGTACCCCAATTTTTTACTTTTTAGATTAAAATTCTTTTAAGTTTGACCAAAATATTTACTTTTTTATCCCTTATATTTTCCTTCAATTCCAGCAATATCCTAAACTTATAACCCTTAAATATATAGTTTTTTTCTTTTTTCTTTTTGCTGCTTTGCTTCATCTCTTCCCTGCAATTTCCTTTTCATCTTTCTTCTTTATTTTCATCGAATCCATCACTACATCAGAGATTTGTTTAAAATTTTATTTTAGAATTAAAAAATTTAAATAATTCACATTATTTATGGTGTTAACAACTTTAAGGATATTTAAGTCATTTTAACAACAAAAAAGTGTTTAACATCATTCGTTTACCAAACACATCAACAACTTTTTTTTCAGTTTCAGTATTCCCATCCAAACCACTTATCTACTTATTTTATAAGTATTTATTTTAAACTTCTAATCACTTAAACAAAAAAATTATTTTTTTTAATCCTATCCAAACAGGCTCTAAATAGAGTTGATCACTATAACCAAACAAGCATAAATCGATAGAACTTTCAGACCATAAAAAATTATAATAAAAATAATATAATTTATTCATCTCTAATTAATGAATTCAAGTTCAAATTGTACATATAAAAAAATTTAGTGTGAGGGAAGGAGGAGGGATCCTTCTCTAATAGGCCTTATACATACATATCTGAACTATCGTAATTCTAACATGAATATCGAAAATCAATTAAAAACTAAAAAAGACATAAATATATTATTTTTTTTGGGGGGGTGAGGGGTGGGGGTTTTCTTGTGGAGTATATGCAATTATCCAAAATCATTAAGGCCAGCATAGACATCCATTTGTTATCATCATTAAAACTTCTTGTGCAACTTATATTCTAATGTTGGTAGGTCCATAAACACTTCTTTTTTACTTGTATAAAATTAACCAAAATCATTTTCTTCTTTAATATATTTCAGTTTTAATAATTTAAAAGCATATTTCGTCGAACTTTTAAAATCGACATAATTTGGAAAATGTTCTTTGTTGCTGGTATTTTACGAGAAAGTATTTTTGAGTAGTAAAAGTTTGTATTTGGTTAATCAATTAGAGCAGTATTTTTGTCGCTATTAGAACATCAATTTGTAATTAATCAAGATTTGAAATGTGCTTACGAGGAAATATTATGATTTCAATTTCTCTGAATCATCTTCTATTATTATTCAGAAACACTTAAGCTTTTTGTTCTTAAAAGTTCGATCAAACACAACTCCATAATTGTCATGTTTTTCTTCGGGAATTTATTTGAAAGTTTCTCCCCTTTTGAAGAAACTAATTAAAATTTAAATAATTATTTTTTTCTGAATCTATTTGGTTAAATATACTAAAAACTTTTATGATTATTATATTTCAAAAAGAAAAATGAAAGTAAAAGAAAAACATCCACATGAATAGGGAAATTCACATAGACAACGTAAACAACATAAATCCCAATAATTTGAATCTTAATTATAGAAATTTCCAACATTTTACATAATTACTGAAAATCTTGATTTTGGATCTGTCGAGATACATAATTAACTTTTGATATATATATATATATATATATATATATATATATATATATTTTATTTTGGGTCTATTGATACATAATACATCCAATAAAATATATTTTTTCCTTTGTAGAGATACATAATTAGCTCCCCCTACATTTTTTTTTTATTTTGCATCTGTCGAGATACATAATTAACTTTTGATACATCAAGAAATATATATAATTAGTTGAGATTTTTATAATTATACTTTATAAAGGTGTAAATTTGCGTAAATATGGTAAGTTATGTTTATGTTATTTTCCTAATGTATTTTAAGACCTTAAATTACTATACATATACATGAACACTTTGGAGTTCTTTTCATAAGTTGGGCTCGGCCCAATATCGAACAAGTGAACAGTACCAGTCCATAATTTATTTATTTATTTTTTTGAAAAAAATACACAAAGTAATACTAAATTACAAAAAAATAGTAACACTTTTATCAAATTACATTTTGTAGCATATGTATTTGTATGTATTTGTATTTTGGTAGCAACAGTTTGCAAAAATACAAAATACATATCGATCATAAGGACTGTAAAAATCATATGTATTTGTATTTTTGTAGCAACAGTTTGCAAAAATACAAAATACAACTTGCTATATTATGTAATTATGAAACTGTTGCTATGAAACTCATAATTAAGGGAATAAATATGTTATTTCTGAATTTTTCCTCTTTTTTATACACTATATTTATAAAAGAAAAAATACATTAATTGATCATCATTACTGGGGAAATTGAGATGACGTTACAAAATAACAAATAAAAAATAAGAAAATTATATGAAGGACACGTGTTATATATTTTCGAAAAAAAATTTGAAATTGTTTTTTATCTCGAAAAGTCGACAAAAAAAATTTAACGTACAATTGTTTGATATTTGAATTTGAAGTTGACATTTAAATCAGATGTCGATATTAAATCCTAGCTACCCAAATAACGTAGGTTGAAGGCTTGAAGCGAAAGAATAGCAAATGCAGAACAATATATAGGATGAACCGACTACTTGCATGGAGGAAGAAGAGAATAATAACAGTAATATACTTAGTATAATTCTACTATAAGTGGGGTCTGATGAAGATATGATGAAATGCGTTACTCTTGTTTTTTTTAGGTTAAGAAGATTATTTTCGATAATATAACTAAGAAGAGAAAATTTTTTGAAGCATAATTGCAGGAAGAAAATAGAACAATAAAATAGCAAGATACAAAAAGCGTGACGACACTCAATTGTTTTCTAATTTTCTATCTTAACTCTCGATTTTCATACCTCCCTACATTTTCTAACTTCTGCTATGGCCAATCAACAATCACACGCCTCCTTTTTACATGTCTAGATAATCTTAAGTCTTAACCTTATTTATGCCGAATTATTACTCTCTTTGTTTATTTTTACTTGTCACTATTTCACGAGGTCAACAAACAAAAAATTTGACTAATATTTTAAGATATATAATTTAATATTTTAAATTTAAAATTTAGATGGTCGAAAACTATATGAAAATACTGTAAGTTGCAATCCTTCTAATATTAACATAATGAAAAAAATCGTAAAATATTGATCAAAATTTATACAGATTAAACTCGAAAAATGAAACAGTAACAAGTAAAAATAAACGGAAGAAGTATACGGAAAATTTTAAAAGACAATTCATGCACCAAATCATGTCAACTTACGATGATCAAATGGTAATAAATTAGAATAATTATATGTTAATTAAGTGGAATATATAAGATCTCATCTTTTTGATTGTTCAAGTTTTTAACTTTTTTATCTTCACTAAAATCAGTAAACCAATACATTATTACCATTCGAAAGAAAAAAAAACACACTAAAATAAAGTATAAGGGCGTGTATAGTATGAAGAATTTCTTTTTCGATTTTTTCTATGTTTTGTTGGTTAAAAGTATACCTTATCGTGCTTTATCGCACCTTATCTTCCAACCTTCCCTTGTGGTCACCATCTCACACCCTTGCCCTCACTTCATTATATAAAAAATAGTAAAGTGTACGTGCGTTGCACGTGTGCTTCATATTAAGCCATCAATTGACATAAAATATATAAAAGAAAAATAATTTATTGAAAAAATAGCAATTAACTTTAATAATCAAAGATAGGCGGCTTTATGCATCCAAACATGCGTGAAGTGCTAGTATCTTGATCGTCTCCTACTACGTGAACTATCACAAAATTAAACAGATAATAACAAAAATAATATGATTAATCGTAAACCTTTACATAAAAATGTTATTTTTCAATGTTTTCGGGTACACAAGAATCTGTATTTAGGTACAACAATTTCAACACAAGTTCAAGTGTAAAAACAAGAACACCTATGAAATTTTATAATACCCTCAACACAAGATAAAAAAAAACCTTTCAAAAGGTGTTTTTCTTTTTCTTCAGAAATTTAGATGAAACAGAAAAGGTCAAATCCTTCGACTTCACGAAGTATCCTTAAGGAAATAATTTCCCTCAAGTGCCCGAGGTTGCGAAATTTTCCTCCAAGGATAAAATGGCTTAACAATCCGACTGTAGTTGTACCTCAAACGATCGGATTCTCTTCGAACCCACTCAACGATTAGATGATCACACAGAGTATGAGTTCAAATCACTTTTCTAAGGGTTTTTACACTTTTAATATATTATAGATATTTTAAAAATAGTTTTATTTTAATTACTAACTTATCAAATAAATAAATAATAGTAATAAATAAGAAACTGTAATAATGGGCAAATATGCTTAAGAGTTGCCGAGCGAGGTGATGGGACCTCTCGCTGATAAGTAATGCTTAACGAGTCATGGATATGGCACCTTTGGTGGAACTCTCACCTAAGGACGTCTCAAGAGAAACACCATAAGAAGAAGACTCCATCATGACAGTGCTAAGGATGACGTGAAAGAAAAGGACAGCAAACAAAGTCATTAGCATTGTTAAGTTCACGAACGCATGGAGTATTTGTCTAACCCATGTGAAAAAATAACGACTAGCACCTACAACGCATAGGACATCTGATATCACGCCATTAGCCATAGTACCATAGGAACGTCCTAAGAAAACCTTTTCGCACGGTTACTATTCACCTATATTGTACCCAATAAATAGGAAATTCTCTTCATTTGTAAAGTATTTATTGTCTTTATTTTATTTTGTTTTCCTTACGTTTTATGCATTACTTTTTGTAACATAAACAATCATGATTAAATAACTCATCTAGTGTAATTACTCACATTCACAGAGTTAGTTAGGAATTACAGTAAACTAACTAATCAGGTAGTTGGTTATGCTGACTAAGCAGTTGTCTTCCTATTACTAAGCTTTCCTATACCTGTATATATAAATATATCCTTAATACTATGTAAATGACTTAACGATTACAGATTAATCAATAGCAATTCTCTACTACTCTCTCTCTCTGTTCATACTCCTTTTCTCTGCATTGCTACTTTCTGTTTTCACGTTCTTCTTCTGCTTTCTTCTTAAACTTTGTATACTGAGTTCATTCTTGAACTCATAGAAGAAGAACAAGAATTCGTCATGGTATCAAAGCAAATCATCGTGAAATCACACGATGTTTGTACAAGATTCTGGGCATCTTTTTCTAAACGTAAGGTAAAAAAGAGTTCAGTTCAATTCTGAAATCTGCGAGTCAAGAAAATTCCGCATTTCTGCTTATTCTTAAAGTTGATCAGGACTGTCAACTACTAACAATCTTGGGGTTCCACGATCACCAATTAATGATAATTCAGCAGGTAGGCACAGTGCATCCACAACAGCTCATACCATTGACCATATCTACCCTCTCTTCTTGAATGCACCCGATGTAAGTGGCATTTCTTTGATTTCTTTTCAGTTATCTGGGACTGAGAATTACTCCCTTTAAAGTAGATTTATGCGTATTGCATTACTAGGAAGGAACAAATGGGGTCTAGTAGATGGAACCTGGAAAAAAGAGGTGTTTAGGGAAGAATTATGAAGTCAATGAGAAAGAGTAAATGTTGTAGTATTGTCTTGGATTATGAATTCTGTTACTAATAATCTGTTGAGTGGAATTGTTTATGCATCTAATGCATGGTCTGTTTGGAAAGAGTTAAGGGAAAGATTCGACAAAATCAATGGCTCAAGAACTTTCAACTTGCACAGGGAAATTGCTTCTCTAAGTTAAGGAACCTTTTCTGTTTTTATTTACTTTACTAGACTACAAGGATTATGGAATGAATTTGAGGCTTTAGTATCTTCCCATGCTTGTGAATGTAACAAGTCTAGAGATTTTGTTCTTTACCTACAAAGACAGAAGTCATACCAATTTCTGATGGGTTTAAATGATTCATACTTGCAAGCAAGAAGTCAGATCCTTCTAATAATGACACCTCTGTCATCGTTCAATCAAGCCTATGATATGGTTCTTAATGATGAAGGGCAAAAATCTATTGTGTCTACTTCGTCTGGTTTGTTAAGATTTTCTCCTCAGGTTACCTGTGATCCTACGATTCTTTACTCAAGAATGAATACACAAAAAAACAAGAAAGACTATAATCTTTACTGTGACTATTGCAAGCTTAAGGAGCATCTCAAAGAAAATTGTTGGAAGCTAATTGGTTATCCGCCCAACTTCAAGAAAAGGAATCCAGGAGCTATGGCGAATGTGATCATGGGAGGACAAACTTCCAGTTATCACAGTCATCAGGAATCACTCTCTAGTGATATTAACTCTACGCTTGGACCTTCTCAGGCTCAATTTGTTGCAAATGTGACTGGTTTATACCAAGCAATGGAGCATAGAAAACTGCCTCAAGAAACTGTTACTAGTGCTACAACAGGTGCCTGTGTGTTTACTCCAGAGCAATATAATCAGATATTATAGATGCTACAACAAAATACTGTGTGTCTATCAGTTGAAACACAAGCTACTACTGCATCAGCTTCTGGTAACACATCAGGATCAGGTATCCCTAAAGCTTTTGTTGAACCTACATTAACACTTGATTGGATTATTGATACCGGATCTACCAACCACATTCTCTCTAATAATAAACTACTTGACCAAGCCACAATATCTGAAAATCATGCTCCTCATAAGGTGTATTTGCCTAATGGGGATACATCACAAGTGACACATACTGGCTCAAGTACTATTTCTCCTGGGAGTACACTGAAAAATGTGTTTTTACTTTCTGATTTTCATTATAATTTGTTATCTGTGTCCAAAGCCACAAGGGAACTACATTGTGCTGCACTTTTTTATTTTGACTTTTGTGTTTTTCTGGACCTCTCAAGTGGGAAGGTGAATGAGATTGGCAGATTACAAGATGGACTCTACATGCTTAACCAACAAACAACTGAAAAATCTGTTGATTCTATGACTAACTAGTATACATACTCGCGCGATACGCGAATAATATTCAAATAATATTTTTGATGTTTCATATTGAAATGTCTCATTCAAACTTGTTAAATTATATTATCTTTAAAAAAAATTGTTTATCATCTTTTTTCTCAGTAAAATGAGAAAAAAAAACAAAAAAAAAATTCTACCCACCTCCCCCTATTCCCCAATCATTTTTTTTATTTTCTTTAATATAAATATTTTTCTACCCCTTTTTCCTCACGCCTCCACCCGGACCCATTCCTCCCCTCACACTCACTTCCTCCACTGATAATTAAATTTATACGAAAAAACAATCATCTAATTGTAAACAAAAATTATGTTTCATATTTTTATTTATAATATCATTCACAATTTAAATATGGTGGATTGTTAATAGTCTCAACCATCCACTCACCCATCCGCTTTTCAAAATCTAGTATATATTAGTAAAAATAATCATGTAATTGCAAAAAAAGTTTTATGTTTCATATTTTGACAATTTAAAGATTTTAAATTGTCAAAAATAATTTGAATTTTTATTCTACTATTCCTCCATCTTTTCTGTGCAAATTTTTATAAATAAACATGTGTATTGTGATTTTTTCATTATATTCTTACAAATTGTCTAAAATCCCCCCTCCCCTCTCTCCCCCGCCCCCTCCCCCCCCCCCCCCCAAAAAAAAAAGAAAAAGAAAAAAAACCTCCATGTATTGTAATTTGATTACTTTACCTTTTTTATTTAATCTTGAATGATATTATATTATATTTTGTGTTACATACGTAAGCAGTTGAATTTTCTTCTCTCTTTTCTTAAAATACCAAATCAAAATAGATATGAAATATAGATTAGAAGAAGACTTCAAAATAATCTAATCCATTAGAAGTAGTTATAATTTAAAATTTAAGTCAAATATTTTCATATTTATCAAAATATGAATTTATCTCATATATTTGATTTTAAAGTTTTTTATTTTTTTATAAATCAAATTGAAAAATATCATTAACATGCCCTTATAACTAAAATGAATTCCATAATGCATGTAAAAAATTTTGAATTCAAATTTTAAAGTAGAAAGTAAAATCATGAATTTTATTCTGAGAAAAAAAATTATAATATGTAAATTTCTTCTAATATACTGACATTTACTTTTTTATTTTATTTTCCTATTCATGCTAAGCTAGTTCTCTCTGTTTAGTTAATTTATCAAAAAATGTTAAAAAATATCTATTTTTTCAACTTATACTTGTCTTTTCGTTATCTTTCATTCATACTTCTATTATAAAATATTTTATTTTCATCTTAAAAATAACTCAGTTAAAATATTACAAATTGTAAAAAAAATTATTTATTTTGAATTTTCTTCAACCATTTCAGAATCTACTTTGCCATGAACTGTAAAAGTTGTTCATAAACACAAAATTTTAAAGTTATGGATAATAATTATATCCATCAATCACAATTCGAACTTGAATCCTAATAATCAAAGTTTACTTAAAATAACAATTACTTAATCTGACATCATGTATTAAAATTTTTAAAGATATATTTAATTATTTTTACAAAAGCATATGAAAAATATCACTTACTTGAATTTAAACCCGAAGTTAAAAAATATAATTGTTAAACATCATCGTCTGCATAGAAAAATAACAATATCAAATCAAATAAGGTTTTTTATAAAAATAAAATAAAGAGTGTAATAAGTAAATTCATAAACAAAACTAATAATCAGTAATCAATAACAAAAAGAGAGAAGAAAGCTTAACACTACATATCAGAATAGGAGTGAATATATATATAAAAGAGATTAAGAAGGAAGAATTAATTCCAATTCAATTTTCATTTAAAAATCAAATTCAAATATTCTTATCCTTATATTTTTCAAATTTAACATGCTTAACTATCTTAAACATATATTTGAACTAAGAGAAATATTTGAATTCAAATATCCTTATCTTTATCTTTTTCAAATTTGACGTGCTTATCTTACATATACATTTGAATTGAGAGGCATATTTGAAATTAATGAGATTAATCCATATTTTTTATACTAAATACTAACAAAATAAAAGAGGAATAAATTTATTTCTCTTCCTTATTCTTTTAAATATAATATTATTATTTCTTATAATAATTATTAGTTATTACTTTTACATAATATTCCAACTCCTAATGAGTAATATTTACATTTAATTATTATTTCTACCATCACTATTACTATGTACTACTATTATTATTTTTATTTTTTGAAATCAAATGTATTCGAATATATTTTATAACAACTTCAAGGAATTAGTTAATGAAATAGTAAGAGTTCATTTATAACTCTTGAATTGTAAGTTTATAGTTTTATGCTTAATATTTAAATAAACTATACCTAAATATATTTTATATATTTAAATTTTAAAATATATAAGTATATGGAACATAAAAAGTATATTTATGACTCTACAATCATGAGTATCTATTTTTAAGCTAATGAAAATATTTTTTTAAAATAAGGGATAATGTATTTTAAAATTTTGATATCTCTATCTTTCAATTCAAATTGCATATATATATATATATATATATATATATATATATATATATATATATATATATTAATGACTTTAAAAAAAAAAGATAATATATTTCAAATTCAAATTTTTTATGGCATAATTTTTAACTTTGTCTTAAGATTGTCATTTGACTTATTCTTGTGCTGCCACTTGGATTCTTTTCTTACTTTTAGTTTTAATTTTATATATATAGAGAGAAAATCCTGCTCATGCTTGTAATTCTAGTTTTGAGGATATTGCTCTGTGGCATAAAAGATTTGGTCATGTATCTACTTATGTGTTGCAATCTATTATTCCTCACACGCGAGAGCTCATAGCTGATGTTCTGAACAAACGTGATGTTTGTCCATGTGCTAAACAAACGTGATGTTTGTCCATGTGCTAAACAAACTAGAACATTTTTTCCTGTTAGTAGTATCAAAAGTACTGAGAAGTTTGACTTAGTCCATATGGATGTGTGGGGCCCTTATAAAACCCCAGCTATTAATGGATCAAAGTATTTCTTAACAATAGTGGATGATTTTACAAGAATGACTTTAGTGTATTTTCTTACTTTAAAACGGATGTATGCATAGTTATTCAACAATTGTTGAAGCTTATACAGACTCAATTTAATAAAACCATTAAAGTTTGTAGGATTAACAATGGTACTGAGTTTGTGAATGAGGTTTGTAATACTCTATTTAAACAACTAGGTATCATTCACCAAAGAACATGTACCTATTCTCATCAGCAGAATGGTGTAGCTGAGAAAAAACACAGACACATACTAGAGGTAACTATAGCCTTGAGAATTCAAGTTAACATCCTAGTGAAATTCTTGAATTATTGTGTCCAAACTGCTGTGTATATAGTTAATAGGTTACCATCTTCAGTAATTGTCATGTCTTCTTCTGAAAACTATATGACAAAAAACCTTCACTAACTCACCTAAAAGTATTTGGTTGTCTATGTTATGCCAAAATTTTACCTCAAAATGACAAACTTCAATCAAGAAGAAAACCATTTGTGCTTATGGGATATTTAGAGGCTCAAAAGGGGTATATATTGCATGATTTACACACACACACTTTCTTTGTAAATAGGGATGTACACTTTATTGAATTTGTGTTCCCATTTCAGGATAATGAAACAACGTTACCTCTATTTCAAAATACTATTCCATTGCCTGATGATCAACATACTTCTTATATCTTTGATCTTGTCCATACTAACAATAATAATGATAATAGTTCTAGTAGTGCAGGCGAGGATACCACTATGAATGATCAAGATCTGCATACTAATTCAATAGAGCATAGACCAGCAGAAGCATATCTATAAACTCAGCAATCTCAACTTGCACCTGTTCCTGTTAGAATATCCACAACGAACAAACATCCTCCTATTTGGATGAAAGATTTTGTGTCTATAAGCACTCTCAAACAGGATACTCTTTATGTTATCTCTAACTATATTTCTTATGACATTGTTTCTATCAAGTATCCTACTTATCTAACTTTTCTTCTGATACAGAGTCTACGGCCTACTTAAAGGCAATAAAGGATCCCAGGTGGATAAAGGCTATGCAAGATGAGATCAATTCTTTATAAGATAACAAGACTTGGGAGTTGGTATCATTTCCTGCAGGTAAAAAGTCCATCAGTTGCAAATGGATCTACAAGATCAAATACAAGGCAAATGCAGAAATAGAAGAGTTTAAACCTAGGCTTGTAGCTAAGGGATACAATCAACAAGAAGGGATAGACTGCCAAGAAACTTTCTCTCCCATTGTCAGGATGGTTACTGTGAGGACAATATTAGCTATTTCAGCATCTAAACATTAGCACATCCATAAAATGGATGTGTACAATGCATTCTTACAAGGAGATCTTATAGATGAACTATACATGGACCTTCCACGTGGATTTATCAATCAGGGGGAACAAACACAAGTATGTAGATTGGTTAAATCCCTTTATGGATTGGAGAACGAATCTAGGCAATGGAATACCAAATTAACTGAGGCTCTACTATAACTAAAGTTTGTTCAAAGTCAATATGATCACTCACTATTTGTAAGAAAATCTGGAAAAAGTAATGTAATTTTCTTGGTATATGTAGACGATATGCTCATCACAGGGGATAGTTTAAGTCTGATTAAGGAAGCAAAGCTATCTTTACAACATATATTTAAGATGAAAGATCTTGGTGAGCTAAAATATTTCCTTGGAATAGAATTTGCAAGGTCAGAAAAAAGGTATCATTATGCATCAAATGAAGTACTCATTAGAGCTGATTTCAGAACTTGGTTTAGCAGCTTCCAAACTTGCTTGTACTCCTTTTGACACTAGTGTGAAGCTGGACACAAGAGAATATGATGAACACACAAATAAAAACTGTGAAAAAAGATCCTCCTATTCCAAACAAGGGCTCTTATCAAAGATCGATAGATAAATTGCTATGCCTATAAGTTACAAGACCTGATATCTCCTACAGTATTCATACCCTAAGCCAATATATACAAAATCCCAAGAAGTCTCATATGGATGTTGTTCTCAAGGTTGTTAGATACATTAAGGCTCAACCTGGCTTAAGAGTATTAATCTCTAGCAAACCTATTGACAAAGTGATAACTTTTTGTGATGCTGACTGGGATGCCTGTGCTCATTCTAGAAGATCAATATCAGGGTTCCTAATCAATCTAGGAGAATCTACTATATCCTGGAAATCCAAGAAACAGACTACCATTTCAGGGAGTTCTACAGAAGCAGAATACAGAAACATAGCTTCTACGGTTTCTGAACTAACTTGAATACTTGGTCTACTAAAAGAACTCAATGTGAATATTACTGTACCAACTCAGATTTTTAGCGATAGTAAATCAGCCATTCAGATTGTAGCTAATCTGGTGTTTCATGAAAGGACAAAATACATCAAAATTGATTGTCACTTCATCCGAAAATAAAATTAAATAAGGAGTTATTCAAACTCAGTATATTACAACCTCTAACCAACCTGTAAACCTTTTTAGTTCTTACCAAGGGTCTTTCTAGAGTCCAACATCAACATCTTTGCTTCAAGTTAGAAGTACTTAATATATTTCAAGGCACATAACATGAGGGGATGATAAAATAACTCATCTAGTGTAATTACTCACATTCACAGAGTTAGTTAGGAATTACAGTTAACTAACTAAACTAATGTAACTCCCCGAATCTGGTACCCCGGAATGCTACACGATGCTCATGACCCCAAAGGACCACAAGCTAACCCATGACTGATATCTGTACCTTCATACTGCATAATATACTGTATAATGCGAAAACATAAACTGAAAGGACATAAGGTTCAAATTGTAATATAATATCTGATAAAATATGCCACCTGGTGGGGTATGAGATACCCAAAACAACTGAAATAACTGTGTGAACATGATAGTATAAAAAGTCTCTAAAACGTGACTGTCTGAATAAGGAGTTGATGGGACATGTTCCCAACTAACTCCAACTAATAAATTAATTAGTGATATAATAACGTAATGATCATGTCCTCAAATGATGAGGACTCACTTGTAACTCTGATTGTTGAGACTGGAATGCTACTGGTGCTCTAAAGCTCGTGTCTCTAAACCTATGGCATAAAACATCATAGCGCGAATGCGTCAGTACGATTGAATGTACTGGTATGCATGTGAGGTAGGCTACATGTATAGGGTTTATATGCATGAACAATAATAATAACAGACTTAATAAAATGAATGTGAGAATACATACATGACTATGTAACTGTATTTGAGATCATGATAGGACTGAATACTGAGTTCTGACTACTAAGTTTATTGATATTGACATCTGAGTCACTGATGAGTGAGAAAGACTGATACTGTATTACTGAATACTTGAGGGGCTGATACTATATTACCGATACATGAATAATTGTGTCTGACAGTTTTGATTATGAAGAACTGGTCTGGTTGATCGTATCTGACAGTCCTGAAGCTGAATACTGATAACATGAGTTCTAATAACTAATATAACTGATAACATGAGTGTCTGTATCTGACAGTCCTGAATCTGATGGAACTAGCTGAGTTCCGTATTGTATCTGAGTTGACTGTATCTGACATTCCTGAAATCCGAAGAACTATCTAAGTTTTATTACTGAGACTGAGACTAAGACTGAAACTGAGACTGTGGGAAGTAGTCATCTAATCGACATGCCCCAAATGTGCTATAATAGTTGAGCTGGGGTGCAATCTGTGCCCTGATTGGAAGGGTGTCAATATCGCACCACTGGTAAGGACAACATGTAAGTAACCCTAATAGAACAAGTAACTCCAGTGAGAACGGTGGGAACCCTCATATAACAGGTTAAACCACCTCATCTACCCTTATATAACAGGCTATGATCTCTCAACCTATGTTGGCTACATAGTTCTGGAATGCAAGGATTGCTTCTAAGAATCACATCCTCATATAACAGGTGAGTTCCCACCCTTGGGTTCACTCGGTGCTAATTTCTACTCTCATCTGAATGGATACTGAACATGATTAACTGATCTGAACATGGACTGAGTTACTGAATCTCGTTGACTGACGGAATACTACTGGTACCTGACAACTGACTGAGTTCATGAGATTATTGAGATTTCCAGAGTCATAAGACTGTCTGAAGTCTAAGGATCATGGCTTGACTGAGAGTATCGTGAAAACATTGACATTGACTCTAGGCACACAACTAATGTTTTGGGTACAAGTACCCCTAGGACTCGATAGAAGGAAACTAACAAGGCATGACTTACTTGAACACACGACTAACATCATAATCCATAATTTCTTCATTGAAGCATTCCATCAAACAGGTGATACGCATGAACTTGTACATACATGGGGATTTCATAATATCATACTAGTTAGGCACTTTTCCTTCATCTAGGCATTTAATCAAACACATTGTAGGCATAGTATATGTAAACAACATTGTGCAATAATTAAACATCATGGTTCAATTCTAATTTCATCATTCAAGGACTTAATCATAGGTTTACATGGACCTACACATATACTAATCAATTCCACATGAAATTTATCACCAAACATGAATTAAAATTCAATTAGCCATTATCAGCATGAACACTAGCAACCCAACATGAAATTCATAAAGAAAATCCATAATCTTGAATTTAGAAAAGAGATTCTTGGGCTTCATAGACGAAAGGAGTCCATGAATGAACACTATGCATACCTGGGTTGAGCTTCTTGAAGGATTGGAATCTCTTAGTTCTTGAAGAAGATTTGAATTTTGTTTTTGGGGATTAATCTTAGAGAGAAAACCCTAATTTTATTGTTGTGAAAGAATAATGAACAAAGAAGTCGAGGTCGGATATAACTGAGTATATAAGCAGGAGGTAAAAGACCAAAATACTCCTGTTAAAATGACTTAAAATAACTGAGCGGGACGTGCAACGGTGGAGTGCGACGGTCTGTCGCAGGATCGACGGTCCGTCGGACTTGGACTAGAACTGGGACCTACTGCCTTGGTTTGACGGTGGGGTGCGACGGTCCGTCGGACCTCTCCGTCGTACTCATCCAGAAAGCTGGATCACTGCCTCGATGTAATGATCGTAGTCGACGGTCCGTCGGCCTGCGCCGTCGCACCTGGGCGATTTTACTGTCTTCTGTATTTCGGCCATAACTCTCTCGTTCGATACCAAATTTTGATAAAATTGGTATCGTTGGAAATCTGACTCAATTTTTCACGTGACAAAAAATGAAAATCTTAGGAATACCACGTGTACAAAAAAATAAATTCATATTTCAAAGTAAGTTCTAACGTTCTCGAGACGATTTCGAGCTAGAAAAAGGTACAGGGTATCACAACTAACTAATCAGGTAGTTGGTTATGCTGACTAAGCAGTTATCTTCCTATTACTAAGCTTTCCTATACCAATATATATAAATATATCCTTTCTTTTCTCTGCATTGCTTCTTTCTGTTTTCATATTCTTCTTCTGCTTCCTTCTTAAACTTTGTATACTGAGGGGTCATTTGGTTTGGAATATAATTATACTGGGATTAGTTTTTATTGAATGTTTGGTTTGTTGTATTTAAAGTAATATGCATGGTATAATTTCTAAGAATAAATTAATTGATTACCAAAATACCCTCCATCTTATTTAACTTATATATATATATATATATATATATATATATATATTTCTTTTCAATCTTTAAATATTTATTCTTAAAAATAAAACTTTCATCTTATTTAGCTTAATTATTTTTAAATAAAACTTTCAACTTAAGATTGTTAAAGTAAAAGATGATTTGTTGTTTATGTCACTTCATTTAAATACATATCACTCATATAATATAGAATATTAAAATTTATTTTAATTGATATATACAATATCAAATTTTAAGTGATTAAAAAATTATTTAATTTAAAATATATAATTCAACAATGAAGTCGACATTTTTATCATTTTTAGAGAAATTAAAATATATAAATAAACATAATAATTATTCAAATAAATTTAACGTATAATATATTTATAAATAAAATATTTCTTAAATGCGTATGAATCTATAATATTTCATGTTAAATTGCTTATTTTGTTCCAAATTTCACAAAATATTGATAATCTCATATTTTGTTAAAAAAAATCATCTTCAAAAAATGTGAAAAAGAATTACTCTCATTTTCTTTATTTAGTATCATTAATATTTGGAGAATCAAATTATACTTTTTTAAAAATTAAATTTTTAAATATTTTTAGCTAAATATAAAAATATTTTTTTATTTAATAATTAAGCATGTATTAAGTTAGAAAGGGAATGTCAACATACTTTAGTCTCTAGTAATTTGTCCATAATTTTATAAAAATACCTTATATTTTATAAAAAAATAAAGTAATATATATATATATATATATAAAGTGATAATCTAAGAATTTGGAGGGCAATTGTGTCCTTTTCTAATTTTATCCAAGGATAAATAGTGATGGGATTGTTATCCCACCAAATGGGTGGATAACTTATCTTAGTGCTATTTATTAAATTAATCCCGAAAAAAATTATCCAAAATATTATAAATCAAACATGCATTAAAATTTTTATCACGAATTTTTTTTTTTTTTTTACCTTAAACCAAACGGCCCCTGAGTTCATGCTTGAACTCATAGAAGAAGCATAAGAATTCTTCAAATCAATCCATTGATAAACAGACACAGAGAAGGCATAATTTACCTCACATATGTTCAGAGGCGGACTCACGTGGTTAGTCGAGGGTGCACGTGCACCCGGTAACTTTTTTAAAAAAATCGTATATATATGTATAGACATCCTCCTAAAGAATTAATATATATAATTGTGCACCCTCAATAACAAAAAATGTCTGGGTACACTGATTCTGAACTCATATGCTAGCATCCTTTGGGCCCCAGCACTGCGGGTTGGGTTCTTGATGAATGCCTCTTTTTTTTTTCATTTACCTAACATAGTACTCCCTCCATCTCATTTTACCCGTCCCAAATTGGGATGACACAGCTATTAATGAAAACAATGATTGGTAATGTAACTTTATCATTTTGTCCCTCTTAATTGTGTCTTGTTGTTAGTTCCATTATTGATGGATGGTCAATATCAAAGCACCATTTATATTTTTAATAGTATATTTTTAATGGTACTCCTCTTTGCAACGTTTTTCAAGAATGCTAATAATAAGGAGTAATCAATTACATTAAGGGTATAATGAAAAAAAAATGTCTTATCTTGATAAATAAAATAGGACAAGTACAATGGGACTACAAATTAGAAAATTTGGGATGAGTAAAATGGAACGGAGGGAGTAACATTTAGTTGTCACCAGCTCAACTGGCCCCACAACACCGAAAGAGGAAACTAGAATTACAAGGAGCAATTTCAATTCTCCATTTGACTCCCCTAAATTTCAAGTCTTATTCTGTATTTCCCAAATTCCCCCAAAAGTCAAACTCCCCGGAAAGTGAAAACTAGAATTACAATTTTCATTCTCCATTTGACCCTAACATGTATACATCTCTTCCTTTTGTTTTTTTATTTTTAATTTAATTTTGGATAATGTTAAATCATAAATGCTTTTAATATTTATTTGTTGCTTGAAAGTTAGTGTGTAAAATTTATTTGTATTTTTTCTTGCTTCTATTTAAGTTTATGGACTTTGATTAAAAATAAATAATTAATTTTATTTATATTCTCGATAAAAAAAAATTATTTTGTAGGAATTTGTTATTGATTCTTGTGAATTGAAAATTTGAAATGGATAGATATTATTCTCCTCAACCAAGTTCTAGTTTTAAAGATAATTCTCATTGTCTTAGCAAAGGCAAAAAAGGGCAAAAAAAGCTTCAAGGTCCATTATATTTAAACACAAATTACAAATAAAACGTGAGATTTAACAAAAATAAGCATAAAAGAGAAAAAATATAAACATATGTCTAGTTCAAGACCAATAATATAAGCATGAATGACAAATATATGAACACAGAAATTATTTTTTTTTGTTATTAAGTGAAATATCAATTGTTTAGTGTTCGTATCTCCAGAAAAGCCTCATTGAAAGTATATCTTATAAATCAGAACCTAAACTACACATTAAATGAGGCGAGCGATCAACACAAATTTGAATCTTTATACAGAACTTATGCGCGCCTTTGACAATACTAGTGCAGCCCCATACTTCAAATCCTGAGTTCGCCTCTGCATATGTTTGATCTCCTGTACAAATTTAAATATACCCCTTTTAGGATAAATAGAAACTCTCTTATTTTCTTTTAATAAATATTTTTCATATTTTACTTTGTACCATGCACGCCCTAAATTGTCAAGTCAAATCAACCATACTGAAAATCAGGTCAACTAATGTCTGATTAAAAAAAAAGAGAGTAAAGAAGTACTAGTACTACCTAATTCACGTAAAGTTTAATTTTTTTTATAAAGAAAATTTAAAAAAAGGAGAAAAAATAAGTACAATTTGATAAGACAATTTGTCAGTATAATTTATTCAAGCATTCAATCTCTAGGCTTGTAGCCATTTCAGTGATTACTGTTTTCTCACATGCTCAACCTGCCAGTATCTTTTTTTGGAAGTTTATAATGTTATCACCACCTTAAATTTAACTTAGCTCTTTTGGTGACCTGAATAAGAAATAATTAATTAATTTTTAATTGAGATAAAATTATAGAATAATTCATTTTAGAAGTAGGTATCTCAAAATTAAAGTACTCCCTTCGTTTCATTTTATGTGACATGGTTTAATCGGACATGAGATTTAAGAAATAAGAAAAGAATTTGTGATGTTTACTAAATTGTCTTTTTAAAAAAAAAAAAATGTGCTACCATTTTTTTTTAATTAAGTGGTATCAATAAGGGTAAAAGTGAAATTGTATCTTTAAATAATTACTAAATAAGAAAAGACGATATTCTTTTTGGGACGAATTAAAAAGAAAATGATAACACATAAAATGAAACGAAGAAAATATTATTTTTATCTTACATTGAGAATGAAATAATTGATCTTGAGATAACTTATTTCCTAATCAAACAAATTCTTAGTACTTTTATAAGGGAAAATAATAATTGATCGGACGTGGAATAATGATGAACTCGGTTGTCAATCGACTCGAAGCGTGAACGAACGTTGATTTATTAATTTATTTCTCAATGTAAGGACTAAGGTTACTGTCGAACAATTTTTAAAAAAGTTGTTTCAACTTTTTTATGTGTTATATTTAACATTATAAAATTTAAAAATATTTAATATATTATACGCATTATTAATTTAAGATCACACAATTCTAAATTCCTTTTTTATTTTTCTAAACTTTGTGATAAATCATTTTTCAATTTCTCATCCTCTTCAATATGTTACAGTAGCCAAGTACGATAATTACTATTTCAGTCCCCAAATCTTCAGGGCCCTGTCGTAATGGCCCCTATTCAGAATTTCAAGTATCCAATTTTGTCCTTCCACAAATAAATTCCGATAAAAATAAGATCTTACATTGTCTTCTACTTTTTAGTTTGTGTGTGGTTAAAATGTGAGAATACAAAAAAACATGTCATTAAAAAAAAGAGTTTTAATAAATGATAATAATAAGAATATTGAATTTTGTACATGATTTGCATTTGTCTTTGTAGTTTTGAGTTAAGCCTTGACTATATTTGATTACTAATTTAAGAGTATTTGCATTACAAGTAAGAGAGATCTACTATTTATAGATTACAACAAACGGATCATCCCCTAAGATACTTAAGCCAATGACTTTGTGCCATGTGTTAAAATCGTTAATGGTGTCAGCTAATATTCGTCCACACACCTCACTCACCGTTATGATACATAATATACCGATCTCGTAGATATAGAGAGATCCTTGAATGAATAGTGAAAACCTAAGGGACAAACTTATTATTTTTTCTACTTTAATTTTGTGATTGATTGTTCTTTTACTTTTTTTCAGAATATTACTGTGTATTTTCTTGAATTAGTACTAATAAAATATACCATTACAGTG
This sequence comes from Capsicum pubescens, assembly GCA_030864215.1. Lineage (NCBI taxonomy): Eukaryota > Viridiplantae > Streptophyta > Magnoliopsida > Solanales > Solanaceae > Capsicum > Capsicum pubescens. The sequence goes on from CM061549.1 coordinate 297,230,713, forward strand.
TACATCTTTTGTTTTTCAGAATACTACTGTGTATTTGACAAGTAGCCATGGAGTATTATTCTTTCACTATTTGGTTACTTTAATTTCCCCCAAACTTTTTTTTTAAACCTAACCATAACCCAAACGAAACACACACTAAGGAGCAGTATTTTTTCTTTTTAAAAAGTAGATTTTCAAAAAATATTAAAATATTGTTCGTTCATGAAATTAAAGTTGGTTAGTTTCTAAAAAATTATCTTCAAAAAAGTTTCAAGTTTTCACTTACAAACTTTTTTTTTCTTTAAAAAAAAAAAAAAATATAATGCATGTCCAAACACAACTTAACAACACCAACAATATATCCACTCCGAGAGAACTAAGTTACAACAACAACAATTATAAACTTAGATTGTTCTCATAAGTGGAGTCGGAGAGAGTATCATTACAATAGATAAGATATTCAAAGATGGCGGAACCAGATTTTTCACAAAGGGCAGCTGCACGAACTAGTCGAAGGGAGTTCAACTTCTATTATATATATAAAATATAATTATAATCATATATAAATAATATAATTTTTCTCCAAAGATGATTCGAATGAATCCCTCGCCATACGTTGAATCCACTCTTGATATATCTCGTATAATTTCGCATGCCCACAAAACAGTGGCGGATCTACCCTTTGCCGAGGGGGTTCATCCGAATCCCCTTCGGCGAAAAAATATGTTATATATACATGGTTAAAATTATACTTTATGTATATCTATTAGATGTTGCATCCCCTTCGATTAATTCGTATGCTCACTTATGAACCCCGTGAATATCCTGAACTGCCACAGAACAATTATAATAACAAAAAGAATCATATGCTTTTTCAGCCTATATCCCTGTTTTTTCTTTATCTTTATTAGAAATACTAGTGTCTAAATTGGGTGGATTTGATACCTGAAACTGAAATAACAAAAAATAATTAATGGCCAAATAAGGATTCTTTTGCTATCCCTAAAGTTTTATTTATTTATTTTAATTCTCCTTTCACTTTCTCTCTAGGGTTCTTGCTTTCTTTTATTTTTGAAACAAAAAAAGCATCCCCTCCAGCCCCCGCCCCCGCCCCCGCCCCCACACCCCCTCTTTTTTATTTTTAGAAAAAAATTATCATTGACTAGTTTTGTTATTCATAATTATCTTTAAAATAATATGATAAAGTCTCTTGTATGTAGGAGTATATGTTTATGGAAATTAGCTCTTTTTTCACCATTAGTATAACTAGGGGGTAAATAGGTCGGGTTGATTCGATTTTTATTAAAATATAATCAAACCAATAATGACGATTTTCTAAATCTATAAATCAAATCAAATCAATATACAATCATTTTTTTATTTTGATTTTAGTCGAGTGTTTTTTTTGTTTTTTTTTTTGGTTTTCTCTGTTTTTTTACAATTATAATGTGATTGAAGAAAAAAATTAAATGTTTACACTAAAAAGATTAAAAAAAAAATGGTCATAGAGTAGTTCCAGTAAAAATTAAGTTGTCAAATTACTAAGACGTCTAAACTACTATCTCTCAAAATAATATTATGTGGATACCCAAGTAGTTCAATTTCTAAGTCACTAATCACAGTAGCTTGTCCGAAAGTTCCCTTCACATAAAATGTGAGCATACAAAAGAACGAATAATTAGAGACAACTTATTAAAAACTTAACTCCATAAAGTAATTAATTATAACATAATTCCATAAAAAAAAAAAAAACCTAAATCACAACTTGACGAATGTGAAAAGTAAGATGAAAATAAGATGAGGACATAATGAGAATTCTCTGAAAACTTGGAAAGTAAAATGTAAAAAGTGAAGCAATTAAAGAGTTTTAAGTTTTTATATTAATATTGGGTTTTGTATTAATTTTTTATTAATGGAAAAATACTATAATTAAAGGCCCAAGAATATATATCTATTTTCCGAATATAAAAAAATAATAAAAGTAATTAGAAAGTAGATTATAAGTATTATTTTTTTACGTATAAAAAATTAAAATTATATATGTATTAGTTTGGTTCGGTTTTTGGGTTCGGTTTGATTTTATTTTTGTTAATACCAAACCAAATCAAGAATGATCGGATTTTTTTTGTCAACACCAAACCAATCAAACCAAACCATAAATCAGGTTTTTTTTCCGATTAGGTTTGATTCATCGGTTTGGTTTGATTTAACGATTCGGTTTGTACACCCCTAAGTATAACATAACTAATTACTTAGATGATATAAGGAATAATTATTAATTACTTATATAGTAACCGTTTGTAAAATAAATGAGACTAGTATTTTGATTGAGCTCGAGGTTTAAGATAGGATGATTTTATTTTTAAAATTTATGATCTAAAATAATTTTTAAATATTTGAGTAATTATAAATTATCTCATTAAAAATTACTTTTTCTGTTCATTTTTATTTGTACACTTTTCCATTGACACATAAATTAAGAAGCAATAAATGATAGAGATAATTTTACCATATTATTGTTTGAATATAATATTTTTAATGCTTTGAAAATTGCATTAGCTAATGAATTATATTTAATGCTAAGCGTAAACTGGTTAGAAATGGGTAAATTATCGACTGATTTATAAGCTGAACAAGTATTGTTGGACATTCTAAAATAAAAAATTGAAAAAGTAAAGATGAACGGAGGAAGTAAATAAAAGATCATTAAATTACCCTTAACTATAAAAAAGGTAAAATTCTTTTTCGAAGCAGACTAAAATGCAAAATACGACACATAAATTGAGACAAAAATGTAATTCAACTGGAAAATAAACTTAACTACCAGTTATAACATGCTAAAATAAATTGATAATATTGTTGTCTTAGCCTAGATAGAGAAAGTTATCTAAATATCTCATAAAATTAAAGGAGACGCGTTCAAATTAACTTGAATACCCTAATTATAAAAAAATACATTAAAAGTATAAAAAATTTAAATCACCCCCCACCCCACCCCCTCTATATACACAATCTCTATAATTAGAAAGTTTTGCCCCAACTTACCTCAAACGAGTTGAGAACCAAATTATGCCACCAAATTAAAAAAATTATCAAAATATGTCATATATTTAAAATAACACCAAAACAAGCTTAACTCACAAAATTTTTTAACGGAAGACAACAAACGCCGTGAACTATTTTTGGAAACTATATAACTCACAAAAATTATGAGTTATCCATTTATTTTAACATAACTCACAAAAAAAGTGAGTTATGTACATGACTCACAAAAATTGTGAGTCATTTTGGTTTAATTTACATGTTTTCCTTCTATTATATAACTCCATTCGTAACAAAAAAAAATCTCCTGGGTAGCAGTTGCAGCTGCCCATAGTAGGTTGTTTAGTCGGACACTTTTGAATGCCCTCTGATAATTCTCCTTTAAGTGCCTTAAGCAGTAATGGTGATAGGCAAATGGAGCCCTCAGAAATCCAGTCAACGACTCATCGTCACTGATAATCCATTTTCCACAATTTACCATTCCTTTTGATGAAAAGGAATTTGGATACTGTCCAACTATAAATAAATCAAAATCATTACTTTTTATTTTCATTCTTCTAAAAATTGATTCTACAAATTCTTTGTAACCAATTAAAATTGGATACTTTGCGTTGGACTTGGGGAACATACTATAATATATTGTATTTTCCTCGTGAATAATTTCGCTATCTCAAAATAGTGGAACTTTAACACGTTCAAAAATTATTCTCTAAGATTTGATTAAGTTTTGAAAAGAAAAATTGAGTTTGAAGAAAATTGAAAAAAAAAAGAATTGAAGTTGAAGAAGAAAGACTGACTGTGATGAAGAAGAGTTTGAAAAACTTATACAAAGAATGAATGCATACGAGTGTGTTAAATAGGAAAATTTGAAAAGTGTATAACTCACTTTTTTTGTGAGTTATGCATTCTATTTTAACATAACTCACAAAAAAAGGCAACTTATGTAAATAACTCACAAGAAAAGTGAGTTATGTATTGTTTAGTTATATAATAGAAGGAAAACGTATAAATTAAACCAAAATGACTCACAATTTTTGTAAGTTATGTACATAACTCACTTTTTTTGTGAGTCGTGTTAAAATAAAAATGGATAACTCACAAAAATTGTTAGTTATGTTAAAATAAAAATGGTTAACTCACAATTTTTGTGAGTTATGTTAAAATAAAATGGATAACTCACAATTTTTGTGAGTTATGTTAAAATAAATAAAATGTATAACTCACAAAAATTGTGAGTTCTGTACAAAAAAAATGAATAAATCATAATTTTTGTGAGTTATATACTTTTCGAAAACAGTTCACGGCGTTAGTTGATTTCCGTTAATTTTTGTGAGTTAAGCCTATTTTGATGCTTTTTTAAATATATGACATATTTTAATAACTTTTAAAATTTGATGGCATACTTTGGTTCTCAACTCACCTCAAACCCCTCTTCAATTAGGTCATCACACATAATTCAAACTAAATACTTCTTACCCACACATTCAAAAAAAAAAACAAGTAAAAACTTAACTCTGTATTCTGATTTATTCCTTGTCCCCACTTTAAAAATTCCCTCATCCTTGTTCACTCTCTTCCTTATTCTAATATAAAAAGTAGTAAGATACCTATTTTTTGAACACCAGAATGTTATACATAAATTGAGATAAAAAAGATAATTAAATAAAAAATTTAGTTATCATCTATCACACGTTAAAATGCACTGATAATATATTTGTCCTAGTTGTGATGAACAGAATCACTTGATATTTATTGTTACTTGCTAACGAAAGATGATAAGTATTTCATAAAATTAATCAAAATGCACGCAAACTAAACAACACAAATATTAAAATAAATTAGGAAACTCCTAAAATACAAACCTTCTTTTTTCCCCTTATGTATACACACTCTCTATAATTAGAAACCTTTGCCCCCACCTCACCTCACCCTGCTCTATAATTAGGTCATCACTCATAAGACTACTTCTTACCCACACACATACAAAAAATAAAATAAAGACATTTCTTTATATTGTGGTTTATTCCTTGTGCCCACTTTATATAAATTCCCTCATCCTTCTTAACTCTCTTTCTTGTTCTATTTTTGGAAAATTAAACTTAATTACCGGCTATATAACATGTTAAAATACGTTAGTAATATATTCGTCCTAGCCTTTATGGATGCTATTACTTAAATATCTTTTGTTGATGATAGATAATAAATACAAAATATTTTGTCAAAATAATTAAAATGTGTGCAAATTGATCCCAATATTTAATTATTAAAAGAAAATAAAATACATTAAAAAATATTTAAATACTTTTCCCCTTACATACCAAAATTAGAAAGCTTTGCCCCACCCCTTCTTCAATTAGGTCATCACACATAGACTACTACTTAACCCCCCCCCCCTCCCCTCCCACACACACATACACACCAAAAAGAAAAAAAAAGAAAAAAAAAAAAAAACTTTCTTTGTATTGTGGTTTATTCCTTGTTCCCACTTATAAATTCCCCTCATCCTTAATAACACTTTCTCTTTCTTATTGTCGCTATTTTTGGAAAATTAAAAAGAAAGAAAGACTAGTAATGGCTAGAGAGAAAATTCAGATCAAGAAAATAGACAATTCAACAGCAAGACAAGTGACATTTTCAAAGAGAAGAAGAGGGCTTTTCAAGAAAGCTGAAGAACTTTCTGTTCTTTGTGATGCTGATGTTGCTCTCATCATCTTCTCTTCTAATGGAAAACTCTTTGACTATTCTAGCTCAAGGTACAGTTAATAATATCATCATCCTTTTTTTTTTGGGGTTAGTTAATTATAGATATAACAATAATATATGACTAGTGAAATTCCAGAAGTGGAGTTTGAGGAGGAGGGTAAGATGTACGGAGATCTTATTACTCAATCTTAGAAATATTGTTTTTGATGCAAAAAGAAATATGAAAATCAAAATAATGATTTTTGGTTAATTACAACAACAATAATATATTCAGTGAAATTCTAGAGGTGGAGTCTGAGGAGGAGGGTAAGATGTACGGAGATCTTACTCAATCATTGTATGATAGAATGGTAGTTTTTGATACACTCTCGACTCAAAAGAAATATAAAGATCAAAATAATGATTTTTGGTATTTAGTAAAATTTCAGAAGTGGAGTCTGAGTAGGAGGGTAAGATGTATGGAGATCTTACTCAATCTTTGTACGGTAAAAATGTAGTTTTTGATCCACTCTTGACTCAAAAAGAATGAAAATCAAAATAATAATTTTTGGTTAATTAATTAGATAACAATAATACATATTCGGTGAAATTTCAGAAGTGGAGTCTGAGGAGGAGGGTAAGATGTACGGAGATCTTCTTACTCAATGTTTATATGGTAGGAATGTTGTTTTTGATACACTCTCGACTAAAAAAAAATTAAAATAAGGATTTTTGGTTAATTAATTATATAACAACAATACATATTCAGTGAAATTTCAGAAGTGAAGTTTAAGGAGGAGGGTAAGATATAAGCAGATTTTACTCAATCTTTATATGGTAGAAATGTGGTTTAATTGATACACTCTTGATTCAAAGAAATTAAAATCAAAACAATAATTTTTTATAAATTAATTATATAACAACAATTAATACTTGGTTGAATTTCAGTAGTAGAGTCTGAGAAAAATGGTTAGACATACAGAGATCTTACTCAATTTTTGTATGGTAGACATATTGTTTTTTGATACACTCTTGATTAAATGAAATGAAAATCAAAACAATAATTGTTGGTTGATTAATTATATTACAACAATGCATATTTAGTGAAATTTCAGAAGTGGACTGAAGTCTGAGAAGGAGGGTAAGATGTATGGAGATCTTACTCAATTTTTATATGGTAGAAATGTTGTTTTTGATACACTCTCGATTCAAATGAAATGAAAATCAAAACAATAATTTTTGGTTGATTAGTTATATTACAACAATACATATGTAGTGAAATTTCAGAAGTGAAGTCTGAGGAGGAGGGTAAGATGTATGGAGATCTTACTCAATTTTTGTATGGTAAAAATGTTGTTTTTGATACACTCTCGATTCAAATGAAATGAAAATCAAAACAATAATTTTTAGTTGATTAATTATATTACAACAATATATATCTAGTGATATTTCAGAAGTGGAGTCTGAGGAGGAGGGTAAGATGTAAGGAGATCTTACCCAATCTTTATATGGTAGAAATATTGTTTTTGATACACCCTCGATTCAAAAGAAATATGAAAATCAAAAGAACGATTTTTGGTTAATCAATTATACAACAACAATACATATTCAGTGAAATTTAAGAAGTAAAGTTTGAGGAGGAGGGTAAGATGTACGGAGATCTTACTCAATCTTTGTACGGTAGAAAGGTAGTTTTTGATACGCTCTCGACTCAATAGAAATGATAATCAAAACAATGGTTTTTGGTTAATTAATTATATAACAACAATACATATTAGTGAAATTTCAGAAGTGAAGTTTGAGGAGGAGGGTAAGATGTACGGAGATCTTACTCAATTTTTATATAGTAGAAATGTTATTTTTGATACACCCTCGACTCAAAAGAAATATAAAAATCAAAAGAATTATTTTTGGTTAATTAATTATATAACAATAATACATATTCAGTGAAATTTCAGAAGTGAAGTTTGAGGAGGAGGGTAAGATGTACGGAGATCTTACTCAATCTTTGTACGGTAGAAAGGTAGTTTTTGATACGCTCTCGACTCAATAGAAATGATAATCAAAACAATGGTTTTTGGTTAATTAATTATATAACAACAATACATATTAGTGAAATTTCAGAAGTGAAGTTTGAGGAGGAGGGTAAGATGTACGGAGATCTTACTCAATCTTTATATAGTAGAAATGTTATTTTTGATACACCCTCGACTCAAAAGAAATATAAAAATCAAAAGAATTATTTTTGGTTAATTAATTATATAACAATAATACATATTCAGTGAAATTTCAGAAGTGAAGTTTGAAGAGGAGGGTAAGATGTACGGAGATCTTACTCAAATCTTTGTACGGTAGAAAGGTAGTTTTTGATACGCTCTCGACGCAAAAGAAATGATAATCAAAACAATGGTTTTTGGTTAATTACAACAACAATAACATATTCAGTGAAATTCTAGAGGTGGAGTTTGTGGAGGAGAATAAGATTTACGGAGATCTTACTCAATTTATGTATGGTAGAAAGATAATTTTTGATACACTCTTAGTTTTTGATACACTGTCGACTCAAAAAAATGGAAATCAAAACAATAATTTTTGGTTAATTACAAGAACAATAACATGTTCAGTTATATTCTAGAATCGTAATTTTAGCAGGATAAGACGTGCACGAATTTTGCCCCTACCTTTGTTTGATAGACACTATAGGTTCACAAGGAGTGAAAATCAAACAAATTAAAAATAAATTATTTTTGTCAAAAAAAATGTTTTAACTTTTTTTTTCCTGGTAATTTCCAAATGGTTGTCTTTAGATATGATTGTAAAGAATAATTAAGTGCATATATAGTGTGCAAACAAAGGTATAGTTATGAGTCTGAGTTCATGAGTTAGTTTGTTGAATTTTTGATAAATTATTTTTTTAGATATAAATTTAGAGATTTGATGTAAAGCTATTACGCTCTATCGAATCTAAACTTTAGATAAAGTTGTAACTCCGCTCTTGTTGGTAATTCTCTTAAAATATTTTTTATATGATTTAAGTTATATATACTGATAGTATTATCAATATATTTTAATTTTTTTGTAATAGTTAAGTTACAATAGTTTAATTTGTTAAAGTAGTTAAGTCACCTTTTTAACTATAATTTTCACAATGATAGTAATATAACATAATTACTTGACACATTTAGCAGCTACCTAAGAAACCCACCTCAAGAAACTTCCCATATTGTGCTATTTATTGACTCTTTTGAGGTTATTATTAATTAAAGGAAAAAAAACTTGCATTTTGTAGCTTTGCATTAAAAAACCAAAGCACTAATGACTCAAATATCTTTTAATTTATTTTTTTTAAAAAGGTTAAGTCAAAACACAAAGACAAAATGAGTGGTGTTGGAAGAAGTAAGTACTTGAGGGGCAAGAATTGATGTTGTTCGAATTCTCTAAAAATATAATTTCATCGTGTTAGCTTTTTTGGAAGAATACATAGTTTTCATGATTCGGTGGACTCATCAAAGATACTAAAAAGAAAAAACTTTGTTTGATACGAATATGCAATCTTCCACCCAATGACTTTATTGAGAGATTCGTAGAATATATTTGTAGAGTTTATATTTTGTACGCTATTAAATTAAATTGACATATCTCGTAAATATTTATTGCGAGCTTGATTTAATATGTAAAAAAAATTAAAATAGAGTATTAATCCATTATAATTAATTATATTGACTAATGCAAATATCTGTTGTACCATTCATTATAAATCCTTAATCTTTTTATTATTTAAAAAATGAACAAAATTAGCTGGATATAATTATTGAAAGGGCCACCATATCTTACCTGTTTCAGAAAAGCAATAATATCATATCTGTAATCTGTAAAAATGAAATAAGCATTTCATGAAACACTACTATATAGTAGTAGTATTTATTTATGGTGGATAGGACAAATCTTTTTTCATTGGGAAAAAGAAGAAGCATATTTTAGGAATTTTATGCTTTGCATTTTGGAATATGGTATGGTATTGGTGAAAGGGAACAAATTTGATGACCTATTCTTTTTGAGGTTATTGTTAGTGCATATAAATAGTTATTTTTTTATTTGGTGTTCGGTAAGAATAATTATTTTTAAATTTTATTAATTTGAATTTGCGATAAAATATTTTATTTTATCAAAGTTGATGATTATACTTTTAAATTTGATGACTTGAGATCTCTGATTTAAGATGAATACTACTTATTATTCTATCATATGACAATCTTTAACGATATGTAAGAAAATATTACGATAACATGTAAAAACGAAGTTAAAATTCTAGTTATGAGTTCTGGAAAATCAATATTTAGTTAAAATCTCGTATTTGTGGTAATATTACGATAACATGTAAAAGCGAAGTTAAAATTCTAATTATGAGTTCTGGAGAATTGATAATTAGTTAGAGTCTCGTATTTGTGTTAATTTATCTATGATCCAATAATTTGATTATTTTTGCATGTTTGTAATTCACTTATTTATTATCTACTTGTTGAGTGTCTCATATCGTTGAGTGTCTCATATCGATTGAGGGATTAATTGACTATCTTTTTATATAATCTTGAATAATCGTGCAGTTTTTAAGCTAATTTCTTTTGAAGTTAATTAAATTAAGCTCAAAAATTATTTTTCTTAAACATCGTATCAAGATCAGGCTTATCAATATTATTATGTTGTTTAGTTGATCGGCCTGCTCGTGGCGGGGAAGAGAGGTATTGACTTTCCCACATTGGTCGAGGGACGATTTTTTCTTTTTTTGTGTGTCGATCTTGAGCAATATTCCTTCTTTTGAGATCGAGTTAGATATATATTAATGTCTTTTACTTTCTTTGACGTCGTGCTCATGTGTCCAAAACATATTGGATATCTGAACGTATACATTTTTCAAAGAATTTAACGTTTATACACCCATATTATACATAAAAAAAATATTATACCAACATCTATTTTCACATAAAAGATAATTCGACGATTTTAAATGAAATCTTATAATTTTTTTATTTTTTTTTAATGAAGCATGAAACAAATCCTTGAGAGGCGTGATTTGCATTCCAAAAATCTTGAAAAATTGGATCAACCATCACTTGAGCTTCAGGTAATTAATTTCTTAATTAGTCCAATTTTTGAGCCTTAATTACCTTTATAATTAATTATTTTTTATAATTTTTATTTAAGTAAACATTTTGTTTATATTATTTGCAGCTTGTAGAGAATAGCAATTACTCAAGACTAAGCAAGGAAATTTCTGAGAAGAGTCATCGATTAAGGTATATACATAATTTTAAATCAACTGTATAAATTCTCACTGATAGTATTATTGTGTTATTTAAAAATAAAAGAAAAAATATGTTAAATATAATAATAATAATATTAGAAGTTCTTTAACAAGTATCATCGATTTCCAGGCAAATGAGGGGCGAAGAACTACAAGGACTAAATATCGAAGAGTTACAACAGTTGGAAAAATCTCTTGAAACTGGATTGAGCCGCGTTATAGAGAAAAAGGTTGGGATTTAACTTATATATATTGACATTATAAAATTATATTTATATTATCGCGGTGTAATTTTTAATTATCGTATACAACTTGCTTCGTGTCCATATATCAGGGTGATAAAATAATGAGAGAGATCAATCAGCTCCAACATAAGGTTGGGAATAATATCTTTTAAGTGGTCTGATAGTATACTATAAAGTTTTTTTATAAATCGTAATTTACTTTGTTTTTGTAAAAAATCAACAGGGCATGCAACTAATGGAAGAGAATGAAAATTTGAGGCAACAGGTATGTAATTTATTTATTTTCATTTTTTTGGGTATATTTTTACGAAAAGAAGATGTGAAATAAAATTTTCATGTTTCACTAAAATTTTGAATAGCGATCTTGATTTATTTCGTAAAAAGAGTTTTAACTTCTATATATAAATCGTATGAAAGAGTTAGTACACTATGAGGATCGTCTAAACTATACAACTAGATGTAATTAACTGTTCATTAAAGTAGAATTGGTAACACTCGACGGTGCGATGGTGCACGGTTAGTGAATGAAGAATCATGAGGTTTCAAATTTTAGTTTTCGGTAGTAAGCTAAAAATACTTAGATGATTTTTTCTTATTTGCCTAAATCTCGATAGATAACTATACCTCATAAAATTAGTCGTGCGTGATAAGTTGAAGGAACACTATCAAAACAGCAGTCTAGTGCGCTAAAGCTTTCGCTATATATGTCTAGGGTCCGGGGAAGTGCTCTACCACAAGCTAAGGATCTATTGTACGCAATCTTATTTTGTATTTTTTGCCGGAGACTATTTTTAAGACTTGAATCCATGACCTTTTTTGGTCACATAAAGGGTCTCGGTTTCAAGTCTTTGGAATGAAGAAAATTTTGCTAGTCGATCATGGAAATTTCTTCTATAAATGGATCTTAGGATACATGAATTCAGATTAATCGAGGCTCCAATATTGTTCAATAACATATTATTAACTACTTATATGTTGATTGTGATATATAATTGTGATTTCTTTTTTTTTGAAGGTGATGGAGATATCTAGTAATAAAAATAATAATGGGTACAAAAATCCAATAGTATTTGAACCAGAAATTGAGTTTAATTATGAAGAAGGTCAATCATCTGAATCAGTCACAAATCCATGTAACTCAACTGGTCCTCCTCAAGATGATGACAGTTCTGATACTTCTCTTAAATTGGGGTTAGTACTTTAATTTTTCTTCTAATTTTGCTAATGTCCTGTTAATTTTCATATAGTAATAGTAGTATAAAAAATATTTAATTAGTCAATATGATATCGGTAAATAGTCTATCTACCTTCACTAGGTATGTGACAATATTTCGTACATATCTCCTTGCGATAAGCTTGTACTCTATTGGTGTAATTTAACTCACTATCATAAAACAAGAAATTAGTGATGGACATTAGTATGGAAAAAATTATTAATCGGTATGCTATTTGAAAGTAATTTCTCTACCTTCTCTTGGTATGATATAATGTTGCGTGCATATCACCTTGCGATAAGGTTGTACTTTGTTGGTGTAATTTAACTCACTACGAGAAAACAAGAAATTAGTGATGGACATTAGTATGCAAAAAATTATTAGTCGATATGCTAGTTGCAAGTAATTTCTCTACCTTCTCCTGGTATGATATAATGTTGCGTGCATATCACCTTGCGATAAGGTTGTACTCTGTTGGTTAATTTAACTCACAATGAGAAAATAAGAAATTAGTGATGGACATTAGTATGGAAAAAATTATTAGTCGATATGCTATTTGCAAGTAATTTCTCTACCTTCTCTTGGTTTGTGATAATGTTGCGTGCATATCACCTTCCGATAAGGTTGTACTCTGTTGGTGTAATTTAACTCACTACGAGGAAACAAGAAATTAAATTATCGATAGACAGAATTTTGGTGGCTAAACAGCAAAAATTCCATGCTAATTCCATTTAGCTACGGAGAATTGCCGTATTATAAGAAAATTCAATTAGTTAGGAGTATTTTAACCATGAATTAATTGGGATTATCGAGAAATTCCGTAGCTAAATCCATATTTTCGTGTAGTGACTGATTATAACATGTATATAAAAGGCTAAACTACAATACAAATTTTAGGGATTCAATAGAACTCAGTAACTTTAACTCTAACTCAGTAGTTGATGACTGTCGAGAAACTTACTTAACACGTACTATCAGAGCTAGAAGTCGACATACTGGTTTGATTGAACTCAGTAACTTTAGTTCATATGTTATATGTATTTAGAAATTCATTAAATTTAGAACCTAGTTACTAACATCTGATATTGTTATTCTAAAATTTAGTGTCAGTTAATGCCTCCCGTCTTTCTATCTCTAAAGATCATGACTCTGTCTCTATACGTACACCGTCATATCTAAATTTATAATGTATAAATTTGAAATTCTGAATTCGTCTTCTATGTATGAATATTTATGTGTCTTTTTTTTTTTTTTTTTTTTAATTTCAGGCTACCTTACTCAGGCTGAAGGGAAAAACAAAAGCAAGGTGACTAGTTTTTGTATGTTCACTGACTACTAATTATGTTGGATTAATGTTAAAGCTAACCCCAAGAATTTCATTATTATGTATGTAATTGGTGTAATCCAATGCACTTTTTAATTAATTAGCATTAGAAGTCTTTTTATTCAACTTGGCAACTTGTAATTTTATCATGGACTTAATTATTTGCAGCTTTTTAATTTATACTATAATATTATGGTATGTATCAAGTAGCTTTAATTAATTAGCATTAGAAGTCTTTTTATTCAACTTGGCAACTTGTAATTTTTATCATGGACTTAATAATTTCCAGCTTTTGCCAAATTATACTGATAGTTTAGATGTGTTTTTATAAGGAAAAAAGATACTCTATAACATTTTTTAAAATAAATAACCTAAGTTTGAATTTTTTCTAAAAAAGTGGCTGGTCGAATATACTATTTTTGCTTTATAGTTTTTTCTTAATTTGGGTCATTTTGGCCTACGTAGTTCATATACAATATTGATATAGTCTATGTACAATACTGATACAGTATTCAATTTGGTCCTTTTAAAAATATTTTAATTTTTTTTTTGCTTTAAATTTTTTAACTGATCAAATATTCTATTTTTTTTATTGTTTAGAAATAATTATTAAATTATATAAAAATGATATAATTGTTAAATAGAATATGTATCTATATAATATATATATATATATAGAAATTGTATAGTTCTATCAAATATGTATATGTATAAAATATATATAAAAAATATATAGAAAGTGTATGAAAATTATATAATTGTTGTATAAAACATGTAAAAAATGTACAGTTATTGTATAAATTGCGTATCAAAACCGTAAAATTTTCGTATAAAATATTTCTATGTATAGGAACTGTATAGAAGTTGTGTAGAAATGATATAGAACAAGCCAGTAAATTGAAAAGGCTAGAAAGTGGAATTTAAATTCAATGGTCATTTTCGTGGAAATAGTTTAATTTGAAATGTCGTTTCTGTCCTTTTCTCAATTATAATTAACCCCTAAAAATTATTAGGTAATTTTCAACTTGCGCAAGTGTTTTGACCAAAGTCACCTGATACATTTATAGATGAAACACAGAAGATATTGGTAAAATAGTTATATTAAGGGCCGTTTGGCCATGGAAATTTTTTCCTTTTTTCTGGAATTTTTTTTTGGAGTTAAAAATTGTGGTGTTTGGCCATGAAAATTCGGAATTTTTTTTTGAAAAGGGAAAACATGTTTTTGTTGTTTTTCACAATTTTCTAACTCCAATTCCAACTTTTATTATTATTACATATAACCCCAATCTTTTAAATTTTTACATAAAACTCTCCTTATAACATTACTTTTTCAATATTACGTATATAACAGTTTTAAAAAATAAGATAATTATAATTTCAAACTTAATGTTATCCTAACTAATATATATCTCTTTTTCTCTCTCATCATTATTTTTATCCCTTATTTAATTTTCTCCCTTATTTAAGACATTATTTTACTGTTAATTTATATTTATACCCAAAATATATAAAGTATTATATTTATACCCATAAATATATAAAGTATTATATTTATAATAGAAATATACAAAGTATGTTATATATAAAGTTTATACCATATATATACCATAGACATACATATATAAATATACAAAGTATTAAGAAACATACTAAGCATATTTATAATATAAATATACAAAGTATGTTATATATGAAGTTTATACCATGTTTATACCATATACACATATATATGAAAATACAAAGTATAAAGAAACATACTAAGCATATTTATATATTTATGGTATATGATATAATATACCATAAATATGCAAATATGTTTTACATAAAAATAATTTATTCACACACAGTAAAATCTTTCATATATAACAAAATTTAAAAAATAAATTAGCGGCACCCTAAAATTTAATAACAACTCATCATTTCCTATCTTTTAGGAACGAAAAATGACGGAAATAAATTAAATAAATTTCTAAAAAAATAAATTTGTTTGAAAGATAATATTTGTTACCTAAAAAAATGAAAGCAGTGATCTGTTAATATAACATCCATATTTAAAAATTTTAAATATGAGAAAACGGCTATTAATGTAAATATTATATATGTCATAATTGAAATTCATTAAATATGGCCATGTATATGTAATTATTTTTATAATAGTGGCTAATTGTATTCTTTTTCCATTAGTAGGTAAATTTTAGTTGGGTGATTTTGATAGTTTGTAAAAGTTAGGGCATAAAATCATATTTAAAAAAGTTTTTTCAAAAGTAAAAAAAAAATTAGCAGTAAAATAATTTATATATAACATACTTTGTATATTTCTATTATAAATATAATACTTTATATATTTATGGGTATAAATATAAATTAGCAGTAAAATAATGTCTTAAATAAGGGAGAAAATTAAATAAGAAATAAAAATAATGACGAGAGAGAAAAAGAGATATATATTAATTAGGATAGCATTAAGTTTGAAATTATAATTATCTTATTTTTTAAAACTGTTATATACGTAATATTGAAAAAGTATTGTTATAAGGAGAGTTTTATGTAAAAATCTAAAAGATATATTTATGGTATATTATATCATATACCATAAATATATAAATATGCTCAGTATATTTCTTTATACTTTGTATTTTCATATATATGTGTATATGGTATAAACATGGTATAAATTTCATATATAACATACTTTGTATATTTATATTATAAATATGCTTAGTATGTTTCTTAATACTTTGTATATTTATATATGTATGTCTATGGTATATATATGGTATAAACTTTATATATAACATACTTTGTATATTTCTATTATAAATATAATACTTTATATATTTATGGGTATAAATATAAATTAGCAGTAAAATAATGTCTTAAATAAGGGAGAAAATTAAATAAGGAATAAAAATAATGACGAGAGAGAAAAAGAGATATATATTAATTAGGATAGCATTAAGTTTGAAATTATAATTATCTTATTTTTTAAAACTGCTATATACGTAATATTGAAAAAGTATTGTTATAAGGAGAGTTTTATGTAAAAAATCTAAAAGATTGGTGTTATATGTAATAATAATAAAAATTGGAATTGGAGTTGGAAAATTGTGAAAATAACAAAAACCTGTTTTCCCTTTTCAGAAAAATTTTCCAAAATTATTTTTCGAATTTTCAGGGCCAAACACCACAATTTTCAACTCCAAAAATTTTTTCCGAAAAAAAGGAAAAAATTTCATGGTCAAACGGACCCTAAATGTAGGTTGATTCAAACACTATAAAATAGTCGTATTAGACTTATCTTACCTAGTTCATAAATGGAGAATCTCAGTATATCAATTGATTGACTATATGAACTTTTCATTTTATGTGTGTTTAATTACCCATTTTGTAAATTTTTCCCTTCATTCCCTTCCTCTATCCACATTTTTTTTTTTTTAAAATATAGTTCATAAATACTTTATTCCCCTCTTTCAACAATTTATTTTAAAAAAAGAAAAAAAAAATCACCTATGTAGCCAAAACTAAATTTTCCATGTTGTAACTACCTGTAAAAAAAAGAGAGGAAGAATTGGGTTGTTGAGGGCAATAATATATTCACTCCTCTCCCTCGGTATATCTTTAGTTGTCCATTATTGACACAGGGATTAAGAAGCAGTAAATAAAAATGTATTACATAATGAATCGTAGTTAATGTTAAGGATAAAATGGATAGAAATAGATAAATTATTCATCGTTTTATAAACTGAATAAGTATAATTGAAAATTTTAAAATAAAAAATTAAACAAATAAAGATGAACGGAGAAAATACAACTTAGGGCCAAAGACTGCTGCTATTTCACTTGCTCAAATTCTTGTTTTGAGCCCATATCAATACCTTGTTGGCCTAGTTTATTTTTGAAGTTTTTGCATATATTGTCCTATTTTGAGATGAGCTTTAATTTTCTCCCTTTAAGTATGTGGTCTTTAATTTTTGTATTTCCTTCTCATTTAATGGAAATTTATGGGTCAAACTTCAAAGTACGTTTATCGATGACCTTATTTTGATCGGCATAAGTTTAGAGAACTTTTATATATCTGGCAGTGGCGGAGTCAGGATTGGCACCAAGGGAATCACAAGTGAACATACGAACTAACCAAAGGGGGTTCGGCATCTACTATATATACATAAAAAATAATTTTAACCAGGTATATATAGTACAATTTTCCGTCGAAGGGGGTTCGGATGAACCTCCTAACTTATATGTAGCTCCGCCTCTGATATCCGGCATAAATTGTGTAGTATCTAATTTGCTAGGTATAAACTTAGAAAACTTTTTGTCACACTCCTTTTTCGCCTCGAGGGGATCGCAGTCGAAGATCGAGTCGAAGGGTTTTTCCAATTAAAGTGACGATTTTGAATAGGGATTATTTTTATCATTTTTCAGAGTCGCCACTTGGAATTGAGTTATGGTGTTCCAAGTCAACTTTCTAAACCCCTAATCAAAAGAAAATTACTCTTATTTGGTCTGCGAAAAGAGAAGACTGGGTAAGGAATTCTGTTGACCGAGGGGAAGGTGTTAGGCACCCCTCGAGTCCCGTGGTTCTAGCACGGTCGCTTTTATTGACTTATCTTGGCTTAAACTATTTTGATAAATTATGTTAAGGCCTAAATTTGCTTATTTTATTATATTAAAAGTCTTCTATTATCTTATTTAAATAAATCGGTAAAAAGTTAATTTTAGAAAAATATTTATCAAAGTGCATTCTTGCATCATTGAATTTTTAAAATGTCTCAAAAGATGCGTACACCGCATTCTTAATTGAGACGAATATTTTAAATATGCTTAAAATTTACCTAACGTTAAAGACATTTGTTTTGTCTCTCCTAAACTCGGGACGATTTTCCTTATTCATTTTTCACACTTCACTCTCTTATCTCGAATCTGTAATAGGGTTTTGAATTAATCCGCAATTCGTCTCACTCCTTCGCAAATTAATTTTCCCTCTCCTTTCTTTTATCATTTGAGACGGGTCTTAGATAAATCCACAACTTTTTTTTTTTCACATTTTTTTTTTAGGTTATAAGATTGATCTTGTCCCAAAACGTTAATAACATATTAAAGTAAATACTTACTACAATCTCCATGTACACGATAAAATATCTCAACTATGTATTGTAAAAAGAGATTTGAGACTTAAAGAAAAACATCACGTAAAGAAAGCTAAATTGAGAGAAATAATAAAATAAAAAAAAAATAAAGAATCTTGGAAATTGGAATACATGCATACGGAACATAAAGAAATCAAAAAATTGGATTTGATAGGAATTTATTTTGGAAATGGACTTGATGGACTTTTTTTTTTTTTTTTTTAATTTTTTTAGAAAAATAATATAAATCATGACAAGCAGATTTTGACCATCCACATTTTGGATTAGCCTATTTATTTATTTATTATTTTTTAAAACAAAATGTTGGACCTAATATTTTAATTTTATTTTTTATTTTTAAATATTTAAACAATATTTTATCACCTCAAATAATTAAGGCTAACTTGAATTGATCTCTAATAAAAGTAAAACTCCTTCCTATTTTTACTACATAATAGGAATAAACATATGATCCCTTAATACTAAAAAAAATAAAAAAAAATAAAAAAATCAAATATCCAGTACTAGTTCCTTTCCGATTTTTATCTCCTCTTTTTTTTGGTAAATAATAATAATAATAATAATAATAATAATAATTCAAACTTAATGATTCTTGAGATACAAATAACAACATTCGAAACTCCATTTTTATCCTAACATATATTTTATGGTTTAGAACACAACTAGACTCTAATTTGCATGTTAACCAAATACAACAAGTAACATCAAGGTTATTCACATTTACATTCTTTAACTTTTAAAAACATCTCGTCTAATATTCAAAACAAATTCAATTAACGTTGATCCAATACAAGAAATAATTACAAATAAAGATATATGGCAAAACTTCATATAAATAATACAATACACATACTAAATAATACAAGAAAACGTTGAGATAACTTCATTCTTGCTTGGATTTAACATAAAACTTATAAAATTAATGATTCAGGAATTGAGTAAGAACCTGTATAACAGACCAAACTGAATATAAAATAAGAACACCATCATCTCGAAAACTCAAAACGGAACCCAAAACTGCTAACCCAAATTTTCCCTTTCTTTTCCTTTTAATCTTTTCCTTCTTTCTGTTACAGTTTTTTTTTTTTTTTTTTTTTTTTCAAACTTCTTCTGTCTGATGTTTTCTCTGGTTTCTGATAGATGATAATGTACGTGTGTACAGATATATTCAGTATCATAATTACATAACATATAATGACAAAAATTTATCAATTATTCAATTGCAGAAAATTATATGAACATTTTTATTTATACTTTTACAGAATGAAATTTATATATAAATGATTTAGATTCGAATAATAAAAAAAAAAAACCTGTAATTGATTCGAACAGAGTATTGAAGCAAGATATAATCGTCGACCGGAAATTTCAATCGAAAACTCTTCAACTCTCTTTCTTTTGTTTGATTTCTCCTTTCTGATGTTCTGCTGATAGTGTAAAAATACTGCTATTGTTTTCTAGTTTTTTGACAGTGTAAAAAAAATATCTCCTCCCCCTTTCCTTTTTTTTTTTTGTCTCTGTCTGTTGTTATATCCTGTGCATGTGTAGTTGTCTGAGTTGTAGTGGGAGTGGGTGTGTAGTTGTGGAATAGTGGGGGGAGGTTGAGGGAAGTGTGGGGAATGTGGGAGGTTAGGGTAGGTTTTAAGATTTTTTTTTTTTTTTTTTTAAATAACGAAAATAATTAATAAGTAAATAAATAAATAGATAATAGTAACAAATAAAATAATAATAATAAAAATAATAATTAATTGATTTTTATATATATAAAAAAAAAAATAAAAAAAAAATACAATAACAATCTAAAAATAGTCAAAAAATAAATTATATAATTAAGATAGTACAAAACTATATATATATATTTTTTTATTTTTATTTTTAAAACAAAATAATATCCTAAAATTAAATTCATTTAATTATTTATATTATATTAAAATAAAATAATAGTCAAAATAATATGTGACTAAATATAAATATAAATATTTAGTATCGATAAACAAGTTAAAATTTAGGGAGGATCAAAAATCACGTGTCTACATTTTTGCCCCTCTTTGTGTGAAATCTCGAAGAGTTTTCATACAAAGAAGTAGACAAGATATGATTTTTGACTCTCCAATTATTTGGAAGGTAAGAATAAAAATAAAAATAAAAATAAAAAGACCAATATGACCGAGTCCTGTTTTTGGACTTCCTACCTATCCCGGGTTACAAGGGAATCAGGTCATGAGTAGTTCAAAAGGTATTTTGGTGAGAGAAAAAGTGAAAGTCGAGTGAGATTCCGTCGAGTTTCCGGTTGACAACTTCTGCCTTTACATTCAACTGACTAATAAAATCAAAAATGGAAAAATACAAGTAAAAATTGTAATCTCTTGATTCAAATCTTCATGACTTGAACTTGAAAATTTACCCTACTCTTTCAGGCGGGCTCCTGAACTTTCTTTTTCTTCACCTTGTTCTTCAGGCGGGCTCCTGGACTTACAATTCTTCACCCTGTTCTTCAGGAGGGCTCCTGAACTTTCTTTTTCTTCACCCTGTTCTTCAGGTGGGCTCCTGGACTTACAATTCTTCACCCTGTTCTTCAGGCGGGCTCCTGACTTGCAACTTTTTCACCCTGTTCTTCAGGAGGGCTCCTGAACTTTCTTTTTCTTCACCCTGTTCTTCAGGTGGGCTCCTGGACTTACCATTCTTCACCCTGTTCTTCAGGCGGGCTCCTGACTTGCAGCTTTTTCACCCTGTTCTTCAGGCGGGCTCCTGGACTTACAATTCTTCACCCTGTTCTTCAGGTGGGCTCCTGACTTGCAACTTTTTCACCCTGTTCTTCGGGCGGGCTCCTGACTTGCAATTTTTTTACCCTATTCTTCAGGCGGGTTCCCGAGCATAAAATAAATTCCCATTATTCAGGGGGGTCCTGAGCATAAAATAGATTCCCATTCTTCAGGAGGGTCCTGTGCATAAAATAAAATTCCATATAACACGCATAAAATTTTGCCCCAGTTTGTACTGAAAAAAATAATAATTTATGTGTCACTGGATCTTAATATATCTTGCAAAGAATAAAGTTTATCATGACCGAGATCCAGTATCGGACGTTGTAATCGTGCTTCTTGCATTGAATGAAGTGTCAAAATTGCATCATTTAGCTGAAAACATTATTTCATCTCTGTTCCAAACAAAGAAAAATTGTGAGTTTTAAAACATGTGGTGGTTAGTTTGTGGCATTTGGCTTTTGAAGTGGCCGCTCTCGCACTTGCCATGCTCGACTCCTTTCCAATCCCTGATAATCTTCTTTGAATTGTCATATTTCTGAATCAGAATTCTGACTACTGAGATCCTCGACTCAAATCATATTTCTTACTTTTACTTTGAAATGTTGTCTCTGTAGATCGACCCTTTGTCTTGCTTTGTACCCTTAAAGGAGTTGGTAGTAAATTTGAAATCTTTTCTGACTCGACCTGATGTGAATTTGACTCAAAAGACAACAAAAGATTTTTGTTTGATGACAAAGACACAACAATCAAAAATAAAAATAAAACAAAATAAAAAGACAATAGATATCTCTTTTCCAAAACAAAGAGAAAACTTATCTGAATGTGGAAGTCGATTCTGGTGATTATGACATGCATTTTGAATAAAACAACCAGATCTATCCACACCAATCATTACAACTTTTGTCCACATATTGAGCTTTGAATTAAGCCAATCTTGAATTTGTTCCTTCCTGATAACAATCTTTCTTAAACTAGTGGCACCTCGATGGATTTTGCCAACGAGTCTATCTCCTCTTGTTCCTGCCTTAGCTCACAGTCGTCTTACGGTGCCCGAAAGGGTTTTCACCAATAAGACTCTCTCATTTTTATTTTTCATCACCCTTTTTTATTTAATAAACATCCAAAATATGAAATATCATGCACTCATAATATGTTTAGCCTTGACATTCTCAAAGATTAATCCGAAGGTCTTTCTTTGGTTGTAACTTGGCTTTTGGATAGGGTTAGAAAGAAAGGTAGGCATGAGTCTCAAAAAATTTATAACATTGGGTGAAACATACAACTTTTGGAATCTATCCTTATAAGAAAATAAATTTTGCCCCAGTTTCATTTCATTCTGGGTAATTTAAATTTTCTTCTGGTTAGACCGAACCCCGGAGTAGGGCTGCCTACGTATCTTGTCATAGCAAGAATCAGGTCAAACGTAGTTCATGAAACATCTTTTTTTTTTTTTTTTTTTTGAATTTTTGACTGATTTTTTTTTTTTTTTTTTTTTAAAACACACCTTTTATTTTGATTCCAAAAGAGGGGTTCGAAGAAAAATAAAGGCTCAAAGGGGTAAGCAAAGGTTTATATATTATTCAGATAGCAGAACAAAATGCCTTCATCATTTCAATCTTTAAAAATATAAGTACAAAACATACATAACATAATTGTATATGAATATCATACATAATATCTTTTAACTGCATCAGCATTGACCGGCATTCCTTCCAATTTTCCTTCTACATCAGTCAGATATAACGCGCCATTAGGTAACACTTTCTTTACTATGAATGGTCCATGCCAATTAGGAGAAAATTTGCCTTTGGCCTCAATCTGATGAGGAAGGATGCGTCTTAGTACTAACTGACCAACTTCAAAATGTCTGTGGCGCACCTTTTTATTATATGCTCGTGCCATTCTCTTCTGATATAGTTGTCCGTGACATACTGACGCCAATCTTTTTTCATCAATCAAGCTTAATTGCTCCAAACGAGTCTTGACCCATTGGTCTTCATCAATTTCAGCTTCCACAACTACTCGAAGGGATGGAATCTCAATTTCTGCAGGTATAACTGCTTCAGTTCCATACACTAACAAGTAAGGAGTTGCACCAATTGAAGTCCGAACTGTAGTACGATAACCCAACAAAGCAAACGGTAACTTTTCATGCCACTGTCGGGAACCTTGTACCATCTTACGGAGTATTTTCTTTAAGTTCTTGTTGGCAGCTTCTACAGCTCCATTCGCCTTTGGACGATAAGGGGTTGAATTTCGATGCATAATCTTAAATTGCTGGCACACTTCTTGCATCAGATGGCTATTGAGATTCGCAGCATTATCCGTGACAATTATCTTTGGAATGCCGAAACGACAAATGATGTTGGAGTGAATAAAATCAACCACAACTTTCTTGGTCACTGACTTGAAAGTCACTGCTTCTACCCATTTCGTGAAATAATCAATGGCTACCAAGATGAACCTATGTCCATTCGAGGCCTTTGGTTCAATTGGTCCAATTACGTCCATTCCCCAAGCCATAAAAGGCCATGGAGCAGTCATTGTATGCAACTCGGATGGAGGGGAATGTATCAAGTCTCCATGTACCTGGCATTTATGACATTTACGAACGAAGTTTATGGAATCTCGCTCCATGGTGAGCCAATAATAACCAGCTCGGAGTATTTTCTTTGCCAAAACATATCCACTCATGTGTGGTCCACAAATACCAGAATGTACTTCAGTCATGATTTTTGAAGCTTCTTTATCATTTACACATCTCAAAAGTCCCAAATCAGGAGTCCTCTTATACAAGATTCCTCCACTTAAGAAAAATCCACTAGACAAACGTCGAATGGTTCTCTTTTGATTACCATCAGCATGCACAAGATACTTCCCAGTCTGAATATATTCTTTGATATCATAGAACCAAGGCTCCCCATCAAACTCTTCTTCAACCACATTACAATATGCATGTTGATCATGAATCTGTATATGCAAAGGGTCAATATAAGTTTTATCGGGATGTTGAAGCATCGAAGATAAGGTTGCCAAAGCATCAGCAATCTCATTATGAGCTCTGGGAATGTGTTTGAACTTCACTAATATAAATCGTTGACAAAGATCTTGCAAACAACTTCTATACGGTAGGAGTTTCGAATCACGAGTCTCCCAATCTCCTTGGATTTGGTGGACTAATAAATCTGAATCTCCTAATACTAACAATTCTTGGACCCCCATGTCAATGGCTAATCTCAAACCTAGAATGCAAGCTTCGTATTCTGTCATATTATTGGTACAGTAGAATCGAAGTTGGGCTGTTATGGGATAATATTGTCCTGATTCAGAAATAAGAACCGCTCCTATCCCCACTCCTTTTGTATTAGCAGCTCCATCAAAGAACAACTTCCAGCCTGAATGACAATCTTCTGAAACAAACTCATCAGCATACAATACCTCTTCATCTGGAAAATAAGTCTTCAATGGCTCATACTCCTCATCAATAGGATTTTCAGCCAAATGATCCGCCAAGGCTTGAGCTTTCATTGCAGTTCGTGTCACATAAACAATATCAAACTCTGTAAGCAACATCTGCCATTTCGCGAGTCTGCCTGTGGGCATAGGCTTCTGAAATATGTACTTTAAAGGATCCATACGAGAGATGAGGTAAGTAGTATAAGATGACAAGTAATGTTTTAGCTTTTGGGCTACCCAAGTTAAGGCGCAGCACGTTTTCTCAAGAAGAGTGTACTTAGCCTCATAAGTGGTAAACTTTTTGCTGAGGTAGTAGATGGCTTGTTCTTTTCTTCCTGTGACATCATGTTGACCCAATACACAGCCAAAAGAATTATCTAAAACAGACATGTACAATATCAAGGGTCGGCCTGGCTCTGGAGGAACCAAAATAGGCGGATTCGACAAGTGTCTCTTAATTCTGTCAAATGCCTCTTGACATTCTTCAGTCCATTCAACTTTAACATTCTTTTTCAACAACTTGAATATTGGCTCGCAAGTTGTCGTAAGCTGAGCAATGAATCTACTGATATAATTCAACCTTCCAAGTAAACTCATCACCTCCGTTTTATTTTTCGGTGGAGGTAAATCTTGGATAGCTTTTATTTTTGAAGGATCTAACTCAATGCCACGTCGACTGACTATAAAACCCAAAAGTTTCCCTGACGGAACTCCAAATACACATTTTGCTGGATTAAGTTTGAGATCATACCTCCGAAGCCTTTCAAAGAATTTTATCAAATCTTTGATATGATCAGATTGCTCTCTCGACTTAATGATCACATCATCCACATAAACTTCAATTTCTTTGTGCATCATGTCGTGAAACATTGTGGTCATTGCCCTCATGTAAGTTGCCCCAGCATTCTTTAATCCAAAAGGCATAACTCTATAACAATATGTTCCCCATGGAGTAATAAATGATGTCTTTTCCGCATCTTCTGGATCCATAATGATCTGGTGATACCCCGCATAACAATCCACAAAAGAAGCAAGATCATGTTTGGCACAATTGTCCAATAAAATATGAATATTGGGAAGTGGAAAATTATCTTTCGGACTTGCTTTGTTTAAATCGCGATAATCAACACACATCCGAACTTTACCGTCCTTCTTTGGAACAGGGACAATATTTGCCAACCAAGTAGGATACTGGGCCACTCGAATGACTTTAGCCTCAAGTTGCTTCGTGATTTCCTCTTTAATTTTTACACTCATATCCGTTTTGAACTTTCTTAGCTTCTGCTTGACAGGAGGAGAAGCAGGATCAATTGGCAACTTGTGAACTACCAAATCAGTGCTTAAACCGGGCATATCATCATAAGACCACGCAAAGATATCTTTATACTCATGCAATGCTTCAATTATAGCTTTATTTTGTTGTGGTTGAACATGTACACTTATCTTAGTCTCCCTAATATTTTCATGATCTCCCAGGTTGATCACCTCAGTTTCTTCCAAATTGGGATTTGTCTTATTCTCAAACTGTTTGAAATCTTTGTTTATATCCTCAAATGCTTCTTCTTCATCGTATTCAACCTCCTTATTCATTATTTCAAAATTAGATTGGTTTTTTAACTCTGGTGAACAATTCTTCATGCATGTCATATCATTAGAATCGGCATAGAAAGAACTGTATGATAAAAAATAAATAAATAAAAATTAGACTTAAAATAAAACAAAGGGAAACTGCACTTAATTAGAAACATAGATAGAAAGAGTTTTAACCTAACATACCAGATTTAAAGTTCTGAATTATAATCCTAGAATAATTTAAATTACAGAAGTAAAAACAAGCAAACTACTAAGACTGTAAGAAAACAAACAAGCTACTAAGACTGTAAGAAAACAAACAAACTACCAAGACTCTTTTATAATAGGGAGAGGAGTGGCCTCCCAATTGTTAAGCTGGACATCAGGGCCGACAAACTGCACATCTGCATTACTGGTACCTTCCCCAATTTCAACCATATCTGCTTCAATGAACATATTCTGAAAAAGGTCAATCAACTCTGTATCATCATCATTCATTGATTTTGCATCAGGTAACTTGGAGGATCCAACAACACTGAATTTGATGAAAGACTCATAAAGTGGCGGTATAGGCTTGGCAAGTGACCACGACTCTTTCTTATGCTTTTTAGCCTTCTTTATATCTTCAGCGGTAGGCTCGTATCCCAGACCAAAAGTACCAAAGTTCTCATAGAGGTTTACCGGATGAACTATGCCTTGCAAAAACATCCCTAGAACTTTTCCTGGTTCAAAACCATGCTTCAACATTTCATTCACTACCATAACAGATGCAGAGGACAATTGTGGTCTTGCGATGAGATTCCCCTCGAGGATATGCTCAACAGCCACTACCTCAGAAGCTTGATGAATTAACACATTGGCAGTATTTGTTTCGATGGAAGAAACAGAGTAGTCTTTATACATTGATAAGTCTCCTTCACCATGAACTACTATCTCTTGCCTGTCATATTCGAATTTGACCATTTGATGCAACGTTGATGCGACTGCTTTAGCCCTATGAATCCATGGCCTTCCCAATAACATATTATATGAAGCATCAAGGTTCAGTACTTGAAAATCCATAGCAAAATCCACAGGCCCAATTGTCAATATAAGTTCTATTTCACCAATGGCATCAGTTTTTGATCCGTCAAAACCTTTGACGCACACATTGTTAGGTCGGATTCTTTCCACATTAACATTCAACTTTTGTAAAGTTGACATGGGACAAATGTTAGCGCCTGATCCTCCATCAATTAACACTCGAGTGATGATGGAATGTTCGCATTTCACAGAAATGTACAGACCTTTGTTATGCTCCGTACCTTCTATAGGCAGTTCATCATCTGAAAAAGCAATTTTATTTGCTTCAACGATCCTTCCAACAACTTTTTCCAGCTGATTTACTCTAATCTCGCTAGGAACACATGCTTCATTAAGAATCTTCATTACAGCCTTGCGGTGTTCTTCTGAATGTATCAATAAGGACAACAAAGAAATCTGTGCTGGTGTCTTCTTCAACTGTTCTATAACAGAATATTCTGGAAATTTCATTTTCTTTAAGAATTCTTCAGCTTCTTCATCAGTGACAGGCTTCTTGACTGTCATTCGTTCTTCACCGCCTTGTTTATTCTTTCTTAACTCTACGGGAACATAACATCTTCCAGATCGAGTTAATCCTCCTACTTCATCTACATCTTCAATCACTTCTTTCCCCTTGTGCATCACCACAACGCGATCATAATTCCAAGGGACTGCCTTAGTCTCAACTATAGGCAGCTGTGACACTGGTTTAATAACAATAGGAGCTACAGGAGCTCCTTTTATGATTAAAAGAGGCTTATTGGATCTTCCGGGAATAATGAGTTTCGGCTTTATTTGACTTGACCCAATATTTTCAGAAATCTCTTTCCCCATCACCAAGGGATCATTCGATGATTCGGGTTTTGCTATCACCACCTCCGCTTCTGCAAGCTTTTCTTTCGTTAAATCTACAGCATTTGCTGATTTTTCCGAATCAGTTTTAATTTTAATGATTGGCTTAAAGGGAATTGTAGCATCTTCACCACTGAGTAACACATCGAGCATGTTTGTTTCATTATGATCTGGCAGCGGATTTTGATTGACATTTGGAGTGCCTGGACTTTCTACCATAATTTGTTGGGTATCAATCAACTCTTGAATGGCTCTTTTCAGATACCAACATTTCTCTGTGTCGTGCCCTGGGGCATCAGAACAGTATTCACATCTTCTAGAATAGTCCAAATTCTTCGGAGGAGGATTCGGGATCCTTCTCTCAATTGGGTTTAGAATATTCATTTTTCTCAGTCTGTGAAATAAACTGGTGTAAGATATTCCAATAGGAGTGAAATTATCTTTTACCATGTTATCCCTTTTGAATTCTGCTCTTGGCCGAAAATTAGACCTCGGAGGACCTCTGTGAACTTGCGGGGCCATTGGATGATTTTGGATTGCTGAGGTACGCCACTGCGGGTAAGAAGGACCTCGAGCATATAGTTGTGTATTGTAAATAGGATATTGGGGAGATGGAACAAAATATAATGGATTCTGCTCGTATGGTTGACGCACACCTCTTCAATTTTGTCGAGGACCTGCCATGACAGTTGCTACATCCTCTTTTCTTTTCTTTCCCCCAAAACTTCCTGTACCACTTTGAATTGCCTGTGTTGTTGCTTTCAAAGCAGCCTGGCTAATGATCTTTCCTGATTTGATTCCGTTTACTACCATCTCTCCAACTTTGATAACTTCTGCAAATGTGCTTCCGATAGTAGAAAGCAAATGATGAAAATAATCAGGTTCTTGTGCTTGCAGAAAAATATCAATCATTTCAGATTCTTTTATCGATGGTCTAACTCTTGAAGCCTGCTCTCTCCATCTGACGGCATATTCTCGAAAACTTTCAGTCATCTTTTTTCGCATGTTGGCAAGCGTAGTGCGATCTGGAACTATCTCAATGTTATACTGAAATTGTTGAACAAAATCTCGAGCCATGTCGTCCCACACATGCCAACGGGAAATGTCTTGGTCAATGAACCATTCAGAAGCTATCCCTGTAAGGCTTTCTCCAAAGTACGCCATCAATAATTCTTCTTTTCCTCCTGCTCCCCTTAATTGATTGCAAAACTTTTTCAAATGAGCTACAGGATCGCCATGTCCTTCATATTTGTCAAATTTTGGCATTTTTAACCCTATCGGCAAATGGACATCAGGAAACATACATAAATCCTTGTACGAAACACTTTTTGGTCCACCTACTCCTTGCATATTTCTCATACTTTGTTCCAGGCTTCTCACTTTTCTAGCCATCTCCTCCTGTTCCTCATTCTTAGCAATCTTCTCAATCACAATAGGAGTATCACGTTGATGAACATGGTAATGTGGATTTTGTGATTTGAAAGTCATTTCAAGAGGATATAACATATCATGATTTGGTTTTCCCATATTCTTTGGTATTGTCGGTTGAATTCCCGCAGTAGCTGGCGCTACAGAAGTAAAAAGTGGGTTATTTGCGACAGATGGATTTGGTGGGCGCACGGTAGAAGTACCAGCAACTCCAGACATAGTAGCGAATGGGCCAAACCCTGGTGGGTAAAAAGGATCACTAGTTTGAGCTGGGTCAGAATTTGGATCATTTGAAGCTGAAAGTCCAGGGATTGAAGAAGGCGGGGCTTGTCCATTCAACCAAGCTTTGTACATTTTCGCCATTTGTTGTTTTAATGACTTTATTTCTTCCATTGATGCTACTTCCTGTAAAGTCAACTGATTCTGCTCTTCTTCACTATCAGACTCTATATCTTCTCTGCGAGTCATTCTTCTTTTACCCTTGTATCTGGTATTATACGGATGTGATGCCAGTTTAAACCACAAACCAACCACCAATTATTTTATCTTTCTGTAATCAAGCAACAAACAGGTGAGTGTTATATATTTAACACATTATAATGCCACATTATATGTCATGTTACTATATGCATTTCCCAACCTATCATGGAAGCTTTGTGTTTCATCCCGGCTTTTCTAGGCATATTTTCAAAAGTTATGATCGAACCCTTTGGAGGGTTGCCTACGTATCATGTTAGGACATGAATCAGATCTTGCGTAGTTCGGGTGTAATTTAACAAAATTGTTTTTTTTTTTTTTATTTTAAATTATTTTTATTATTATTATTATTATTATTATTGAAGAAAATAAATAAAGTAAGTGAAATAAAACATATGTAATACATACAAAAATAAACAGTCAACTTCATTACATTCTATAATATAAATACGATAAAATAACTGACCAAACTCCTAAAATAAAACCTACTAACTGACATCTGAAAACTAAAAGACATAATATCTAAACAAGAAATTTTTAAAACTGAAGATGAAAAACTATGACAAGGAAAACAATGATCCATTCAAGGAGATTTCGATTTAATATGTCCTCCCAAACTCAAATATATGTCCTCCAATGAAGTAGTGAGTCGCTGTGCGAAAGCTGGTACTTGTGCCAAAAAGTCCTCACAATCCAACTGCTGATAATCTAAACCCGTTCTGGCAGTATCCTGCGCTACACGATGGACTTTCCCTCGAAGAGAACTGAAAGCCTGATCCCATTCCTGGGCCTGTCGATCTCGGAAATCAACCATCTCTCTTGCACGTTGTTCACGAGCGGAAACAACCTCCAACTGTTCTCGCAATATTCCTCTTTCACGAATCCACTGAGATCTCTCTCGATCAAATTCTTCTTGCATATTCTTTTCAACTTCTTGAAGTTGTTGTCGGCGAGATGCGGCAAGTTCTGCAACGTGTGACCCTCTAGTGGTAGCAAACTTGATTTGTCCTCGAAGTGCAACCTCAATAGCTGCTGATTTAGCTTTCTCTTCAGAGAATTCCCTTTGTTGTTCGTCTATTTTTGCCCTGGCATGCTCTAATTCTTCTCTCAAAATTTGGTTGGCTTCATGATGTTCTCGCATGGCTCTTTCAATTCCTATCCTGATTGCAGCCTCCTGATCTATAGGTCCTTTAACCGATTTTTCTGGTCTGACTGGAGGACTCGACTGTTCTTCAAACCATTCCCGATAATCTGGGTGCACTTTTCCTTTCTCACGCTCTATGACCATCGTTTCGATTCCCATAATACGGCGACCCTCCCAAATCTGCTGGGCCAAATCTTCTGGAAGTGAAATCTCTGGTCTGACCTCAAATACGAACTCAGCCATGTCTTCCGTTACGGGAATTATTTGACGTCTGCCTAGCTGACGTAGAACTCTCAATGGAACATACGGTTGAACACCTCTAATACCCATTAATAACAAGAACGGACGGATGACAGAACTATACATGACTTGCTTCCAAGGGAACCAATGGAGATTCCAAGTGATTTTGTCTGTTGTCAAAGAACGAAAAAGTTTAACCCAATCTCCAATTTCTTTTGGACATTTATATTTCTCCATCCTTTCCTCGTAATCGTTGATTCGATTGAATCGCTCGGGATTGAACCTTGTCAATGTAGGACGTTGATAAAGATGCTCTACAATCCACATCTGTAACAAGATATTACATCCCTCGAAAAAACTTTTTCCTTTCTGACAAACAGTCAGAGCACGGTAAATATCAGCTAGGATCATTGGTATCATGGTGTAATCTTTCTTAATCAGTATCTGTACCACTCCCGCTAAACGAATATTAATTTTTTCTTCTCTTCTTGGGAAGACCATAGTGCCCAAAAAGGCTACCATGAATGCAAATCGTCTGTGAACTTTCCAAGTCTCAAAACTTCCCTTATTACAAAGTTCTTTACCGTATTTCTGAAACCCCTCTTGCCTTCCGTATCTGTCATACAAAAACTGCAAGGAAACCCAACCTTTTTTCATTGATTCTTCTTTTGTGTTCTTTATGTTCATGAGCTTGCAAAATTTGTTTATCGAAATAAGTCTTGGGGCTATAAGTTTCTTCCGATGCATATCACCATATCCAACATAGCCTGCTATCTCTTCTAAAGTAGGTGTCAACTCAAAATCTGAAAAGCGGAATACATTATTCTTCGGGTCCCAGAAATTCAGTAATGCATCAATCACCTCCCTATTAGGGTTGATTCTCATGATACTCGTCAAAAAGCCCAAATACTTATGTATCTCGTCATAATCGAAAGTATCCATTGCATTCCACCATAACCAAAGTTGCAGAGGGGTACAATCCACAACCTGAAGGGGTACACTTCCATCTCTCTTTCTCTTTGAACGCTTTCCACGAACAGGGGGAGACATTTTATACCTATTGAAAGGGACATAAAATTAATAAATATCTAGACTTAGACAAAACTTAATTTATTAATTTTGAAAAGAATTTATAACTTAACTTGTAAAACCTAGTGCGACCATTATTTAAACTTAGTTGCAAAGAACAATTTTATCAAAAATCAAAGTGAGAGAAACAAGACTGATAATATTATTTTTTTATTTAAATTGACTCTATCAAAAACTTTGCTATAACAGACTTCTAGACAATTTTATCTATGTGTTTGAAGACAATATTCCCTAAGTAAAAATAAAATAAAAGGACTCAGAAATAAAGAAGAATAGAATGACCGTTTTATGTATGAAGTTGTATAAAATTTTCAATCTCATGACCCTAAAGGTTTAGGACTTGTTAAAATTAATATATATATATATATATATATATATATATATTTGTAAAAACTTAGCCTCATGATCCCTAAAGATTCCGGGCTCTTGAAATATATTTTTATTTTATTGTTATTATTATTATTATTATTATTATTATTTATTATTATTATTTATTATTATTATTATTATTTTTATTTTTTTTTATTTTGTTTTTGTAAAATCTTAGCCTCATGATCCCTAAAGATTCTGGGCTGTTTAAATATATATATAAAAATTGGACTTGAGAATCGGAAAAATAATTATGAAAGTAATCATATTTTCAAAATATTCCCCAATAAATCTATGAATAATTTTTCAAAAGATAGGGTCGTATCCTGAGAAGGACTTCCTACGTATCCCACTAAAATGTGAGAATCAGACCCTCGTAGTTCATAAAGATTGTAAAATTGTGTTGATGTATATTTTAAAAAAAATTCTTTATTTTAAAAATAAATTTTTTTCTTTAAAAATGATCAACTAAATTTGAGAATAAATTAATCTCTCGTATTTTAAAATTGCCTAAAGCCGGTCAACACACAAATAGCCTTCCAAACAAATATCAAAGAGCACATAGGATGCACATGTTGGTCTTTATTAAGTAGGTGACCTGTCCTAGACAGACCCGGCCCCTGTGCCGAGTCCCGCTAAGTCGAATGCATATGATGCAAATAAAGCGGTACCTAATAGGGATAACCAGATTCTGAGTTTTCAGTTCTTCTAAGTTAAAACCTAATAGGGATAAGTGTCTAGACTGGCTTGCTCGAGCGGACACTCGAGCCGGGGAGGGACAACTTGGTCGGTAGCAGGGCAACACCGCCTTTGTTGTCGATCCGAACCCCGCCTAACATGTGTGACTATATCCTTCACCAGGTGCCTTGACACTCCGGTTATCTTAAAAAGAAGGTGGGATGCATATGCTGCATTCCCTCTATCCTATTTCAGAGACTCAGAGGGGTACGTGAGAGAAGACAATATATAATACAATTCAAATAATATCAAAGCAGTAAATGAGCAACAAGTAGCACATAAGGCCAACAAACAAACACAATATTAAAATAATCAAAGCAAGTAAAAGTCAATATCTAAAGCTCGAATTCTATTTATGTCCCCAGCAGAGTCGCCAGAGATGTCACACTCCTTTTTCGCCTCGAGGGGATCGCAGTCGAAGATCGAGTCGAAGGGTTTTTCCAATTAAAGTGACGATTTTGAATAGGGATTATTTTTATCATTTTTCAGAGTCGCCACTTGGAATTGAGTTATGGTGTTCCAAGTCACCTTTCTAAACCCCTAATCAAAAGAAAATTACTCTTATTTGGTCTGCGAAAAGAGAAGACTGGGTAAGGAATTCTGTTGACCGATGGGAAGGTGTTAGGCACCCCTCGAGTCCCGTGGTTCTAGCACGATCGCTTTTATTGACTTATCTTGGCTTAAACTATTTTGATAAATTATGTTAAGGCCTAAATTTGCTTATTTTTATTATATTAAAAGTCTTCTATTATCTTATTTAAATAAATCGGTAAAAAGTTAATTTTAGAAAAATATTTATCAAAGTGCATTCTTGCATCATTGAATTTTTAAAATGTCTCAAAAGATGCGTACACCGCATTCTTAATTGAGACGAATATTTTAAATATGCTTAAAATTTACCTAACGTTAAAGACATTTGTTTTGTCTCTCCTAAATTCGGGACGATTTTCCTTATTCATTTTTCACACTTCACTCTCTTATCTCGAATCTGTAATAGGGTTTTGAATTAATCCGCAATTCGTCTCACTCCTTCGCAAATTAATTTTCCCTCTCCTTTCTTTTATCATTTGAGACGGGTCTTAGATAAATCCACAACTTTTTTTTTTTCACATTTTTTTTTTAGGTTATAAGATTGATCTTGTCCCAAAACGTTAATAACATATTAAAGTAAATACTTACTACAATCTCCATGTACACGATAAAATATCTCAACTATGTATTGTAAAAAGAGATTTGAGACTTAAAGAAAAACATCACGTAAAGAAAGCTAAATTGAGAGAAATAATAAAATAAAAAAAAAATAAAGAATCTTGGAAATTGGAATACATGCATACGGAACATAAAGAAATCAAAAAATTGGATTTGATAGGAATTTATTTTGGAAATGGACTTGATGGACTTTTTTTTTTTTTTTTAATTTTTTTAGAAAAATAATATAAATCATGACAAGCAGATTTTGACCATCCACATTTTGGATTAGCCTATTTATTTATTTATTTATTATTTTTTAAAACAAAATGTTGGACCTAATATTTTAATTTTATTTTTTATTTTTAAATATTTAAACAATATTTTATCACCTCAAATAATTAAGGCTAACTTGAATTGATCTCTAATAAAAGTAAAACTCCTTCCTATTTTTACTACATAATAGGAATAAACATATGATCCCTTAATACTAAAAAAAATAAAAAAAAATAAAAAAATCAAATATCCAGTACTAGTTCCTTTCCGATTTTTATCTCCTCTTTTTTTTGGTAAATAATAATAATAATAATAATAATAATAATAATAATTCAAACTTAATGATTCTTGAGATACAAATAACAACATTCGAAACTCCATTTTTATCCTAACATATATTTTATGGTTTAGAACACAACTAGACTCTAATTTGCATGTTAACCAAATACAACAAGTAACATCAAGGTTATTCACATTTACATTCTTTAACTTTTAAAAACATCTCGTCTAATATTCAAAACAAATTCAATTAACGTTGATCCAATACAAGAAATAATTACAAATAAAGATATATGGCAAAACTTCATATAAATAATACAATACACATACTAAATAATACAAGAAAACGTTGAGATAACTTCATTCTTGCTTGGATTTAACATAAAACTTATAAAATTAATGATTCAGGAATTGAGTAAGAACCTGTATAATAGACCAAACTGAATATAAAATAAGAACACCATCATCTCGAAAACTCAAAACGGAACCCAAAACTGCTAACCCAAATTTTCCCTTTCTTTTCCTTTTAATCTTTTCCTTCTTTCTGTTACAGTTTTTTTTTTTTTTTTTTTTTTTTCAAACTTCTTCTGTCTGATGTTTTCTCTGGTTTCTGATAGATGATAATGTACGTGTGTACAGATATATTCAGTATCATAATTACATAACATATAATGATAAAAATTTATCAATTATTCAATTGCAGAAAATTATATGAACATTTTTATTTATACTTTTACAGAATGAAATTTATATATAAATGATTTAGATTCGAATAATAAAAAAAAAAAACCTGTAATTGATTCGAACAGAGTATTGAAGCAAGATATAATCGTTGACCGGAAATTTCAATCGGAAACTCTTCAACTCTCTTTCTTTTGTTTGATTTCTCCTTTCTGATGTTCTGCTGATAGTGTAAAAATACTGCTATTGTTTTCTAGTTTTTTGACAGTGTAAAAAAAATATCTCCTCCCCCTTTCCTTTTTTTTTTTTTGTCTCTGTCTGTTGTTATATCCTGTGCATGTGTAGTTGTCTGAGTTGTAGTGGGAGTGGGTGTGTAGTTGTGGAATAGTGGGGGGAGGTTGAGGGAAGTGTGGGGAATGTGGGAGGTTAGGGTAGGTTTTAAGATTTTTTTTTTTTTTTTTTTTAAATAACGAAAATAATTAATAAGTAAATAAATAAATAGATAATAGTAACAAATAAAATAATAATAATAAAAATAATAATTAATTGATTTTTATATATATAAAAAAAAAATAAAAAAATACAATAACAATCTAAAAATAGTCAAAAAATAAATTATATAATTAAGATAGTACAAAACTATATATATATATTTTTTTATTTTTATTTTTAAAACAAAATAATATCCTAAAATTAAATTCATTTAATTATTTATATTATATTAAAATAAAATAATAGTCAAAATAATATGTGACTAAATATAAATATAAATATTTAGTATCGATAAACAAGTTAAAATTTAGGGAGGATCAAAAATCACGTGTCTACACTTTTGGCTTATACAACATAAATTATGTACAATCTAATCCGCTCGGTATAAGTATAGAGAACTTTTGTCTTATACAACATAAGTTGTGTAGTATCTAATTTGCTCGATATAAGTTTAGAGAATTTTTGCCTTATAAAATATATGTTGTGTAGTACTATCTAATTTGCTCAGCAGAGGTTTAGAGAACTTTTGCCTTATACGACATAAGTTGTATAGTATCTTATTTGCTCGGTATAAGTTTAGCGAACTTTTGCCTTATACGACATAAGTTGTATAGTATCTTATTTGCTCGGTATAAGTTTAGCGAACTTTTACCTTATACAACACTAGTTGTGTAGTATCTAATTTGCTTGATATAAGTTTAGAGAACTTTTGTCCATCACTTCGTTTGAAGCAAATAGTATGCTAACATTTGCAGGAGAAAAAGTAGGTAGGTTTACAAAGTGGCATAGACGACTCTACCTTAGAGCTGAGGATCTATCGGGAACAACTTCTCCATCCTAGTGAAGAGGTAACGTCTGCGTACATTTTATCCTCCCCAGACCCCACTTCATGGAATCACATTGAATACGTTGTTGGTGGTGGTGTAGAAGCTATGACATTAATGATTGCATTAAACACAAAATTGTATCGTGGATTCGGATTTAGTGATAACTTAGGAGTATTTACTTGTATTTTCTTGTTACGGACAATGCACTTATATACTACTTTGGTTTGTTTCTCCTAACTAATTTACGTGAAGCCTAGTGGTGAATGAAATGGGTGAAGAATCATACGACGTAATACACTAGGTAATAGGTATCTTATGAAATTAGTTGAGTGTACGCAAACTTAACTCAGACATCACGAATATAAAAAATCATGTAATTTCATGCTAAAGTCTAGCTATGAAGCTTATACACAATATATTTTCCAGGGAAATGTAACTTGCAAATATTTGATAGTATTATCAAATTTTATGATTAAATAGATATTTAAAAATATTTTTTTTAAATTTTATGATCAAATGCTAACTTAGCATCATTAGTCCAAATCATAAGCAGGGTTAAATCAATTGAACGAAATATGAAAACGTAGCCTATTGACTAATCAAAATCATTAATATATATTTATTGTAGACAAATCAATATGATTGCCTATCCTTTACATATATATATATATATATATATATATATATATATATATATATATATATATATATATATATATATATAGGGGTTAGGTCATGAAAATTGTAAGTATTTGATTTAAGTAAAAATAATATTTGAAAATTAAAGTTATGTTTGATCATGTATAAAAATGAGAGTTGTTTCCGAATTACTGTGAGAAATTTTAGGTGGAAAAAGTGAAAATATTTTTTACTGAAAATCTAATTTCAGAGTTCTATATCCAAACGTGTCTTTCAATATCAATCTCCAAATAAAAGTAAAATATTTTCATGGTCAAAAACTTCCTAATCTTTTACAAAAACTACTTTGTGATCTCTCTGAATCACTTTACTTATCACATTTTTTGTTTATGCATCTTTTAATAAACTATGTATTTAACTATCATACACTATTTAATACTACTACTTATTATTAACTTTTTAAAATATTAATTTCTTTAGTTAAAGATTTTTTCTTTAATCTTCTTTAATAAATATAAAAGGAATTTCATCTTAATAATCTTAATGTATTTCTCATAGCACGCATTATATTTTTTAACGTATTTTTCAAAATATCAAATATATTATATTCAAAAGCATAATCTAATTAAAAATTCATTCTAACTATTACTCCTTAAAATGTGTCAAGTCAATACCAAACACTAAAAACTAAGTAGAAGTGAATTGAGCAGTACTACTAAGTAGTACTAGAGATCGTTTGGTGTGAGGTATAAGTATAAATAATCTCGAGATAAAATGAAAGACTATTTTATTTTATGTTTGGGGTGAGGTGTTAATTATTACTGATTTTTTTTTGTTGAGTTTTTCATCTTGTGTTCAGTATCCACATTGGAGCTCGCCTAATTCGAATTCGCGCTAGTAAGACTCATTCGGGGAAAGCCCTTCCTATCAAGGATTTTACATGCCCAAAACTCGAATCCAAGATCTCTGATTAAGGGAGGATCAACCACATCCGCTACACCACATCCTTTGATGGTTAATACTGATGTTATTTATCCCACAATTTACACCATACTAATGAAATAAGTCATCCAACGTACATGGT
The DNA here is from genome assembly GCA_030864215.1 of Capsicum pubescens. Classification (NCBI taxonomy): domain Eukaryota; kingdom Viridiplantae; phylum Streptophyta; class Magnoliopsida; order Solanales; family Solanaceae; genus Capsicum; species Capsicum pubescens. Next base: position 297,270,309 of record CM061549.1, read on the forward strand.
GAAATAAATAATTTCAAAATAATTAATCTCGAAATTAATTATTTCAGAATAACTTTTTTCCAATCAAACGACCACTTGTCCACCCTTGGCCGATCCACAGCCCGTCTGGAGGTCGCCGGTTGATTTTTCACCCAAAATGCATTCGGACCCGGACCCAGACCCATCCCGAAAATCATAGACTAACACCCATTAATTTGATTCGAAAATGGCTTGTTCGTGCCGTTTTCCTCGTTTGACCACCCAAACTTAATACTAAGGGCTCATTTGTTTGCACTTAATGGAGGTCTGAATCTGAATGGTTCAGACTTCAGACCATTAAGTGCATTTATTTTTTATTAAGATTTTAGCTCTTAATAGGCCTAAATAGGTCTTAATCATTCAGATCAGATTCAAGTCTTAATAGATGTGAAGAGGTATTCTGGTGTTGGATAATATTCACTGTCACTTTGTTCATAATCATCAGTCACCACCTCTGTCACCGCCATCATTATCAACCACCACCCACCATCACCACCCACCTTCACCACCACCAACCACAATAAATATCGCTACCAACCATTATTATTAATCGTTACCACACCTACTACCTATATTATTCTAATTATATTTAACGCCACCACCGCCGTCAACGCCATCACCATCATCAACCACTATCGGTCAATCCCTACTATCGACAATTCATCTATCACAACTAGCACCACTGCTTACTGCCACTAATACATCACAACCTCCACACATTCTTCGGCGGCCACCACCATTGTCTTTAGTAACACCATCTCTATCATCGCTACAATTTATCTCTACCAACAACCATATCCATCATCACAACTAATAATATCTCCAACTAGCACCAACACATCATTCATTCATTTTTCACCCATCACAGTCAACACCACCGACTACTAACATTAAGCAACATCACATCACAACCACCACTACCACTATCAACCGTCACCATCATAACAATCACTACAATACCAATCATCTCAACTATTCCTACTAACATTACTAATAAATAACATCAATCATTGTTACCGCAACTACCATTATAAACTATCTCCACTATCACTAACAAACATAAATATTTTTTTTCAATCAAATAATAATTTTATTGTATTAAATTACATACTTTTCTGATATATAATTAGTTTTTTATTTGAATTATATTTTTTATTTTATTATATATACAATTTTTTTTTGTTTTTTATATTCAGATGTTGAAAAACAAACGATCTAATCATTCAATTTTAAAATCTAGAGATAACATCTTAATCATCCAAACGTCCATTCAGATTCAGATTTCTGAATCTTATGCAGCCTAAGATTAGCTTAACTCCAAACAACAGACAAAACATAGATCACCAAAAGTAAGTCACTGTACTAATAAAAAAATCCATCCTAAATCTACTCTCTTCTTCACTTTCCCACTTAATTTTCTCAGCTTACTTCCACTTCCTCCATAGTTAAGCCAACACCCTTTGTAGAACCAGTTCAAAAAGATCCAGATGGGATCTGTTTCATTGAAAATAGGCGATGGAACTGCAAGATTCAAGAAAGTATCCTACTGTTCATCAGCTCTAAATCTCCTTATGCTTTTCTCTGTTGTTACTACTAATCTTTTTGCTCTATATGCTTTTACATCTTCACCTAAAAACACCCATCATCTCCTTATCCCACATACTCACAAGAACATATCTGTAATCTCAGAACAAGTTTCTTTAATTCTAAGAGAAATTGATTTTTCACAAAAGAAACTTGCTCAAATGGAGAAAGAGCTTTTAGGGTATGAAAGTTTTGATCTTTCTAGTCCAAAAGTTACAAGTGAAGTTAGGACTTTTTTGACACCCCATTTGTTGCCGTTAGGTAAAGATTCAAGAACTGGGATAACTGAAATGGTGGCATCTGTTGGGCATTCTTGTGTGAAGTCATTAGATTTGTTGGCTCAGTTTATGAGTTATAAGGTTAATGGGGTTTGTCCTGATGATTGGAGTCTTGGACACAAGTTGATTGTTAGTGGTTGTGAGCCTTTGCCAAGAAGGAGATGTTTTGGTAAGATTGTTAATAAAGTTGGTTTAGTTTCTTTTCCTGATTCACTTTGGAGTAATTATAGTGATAAGATTTATAGTTGGAGTGGTATTGGTTGTAAGAATTTAGCTTGTTTGAATGTTAAGAAATTGAATAGGGATTGTGCTGGTTGTTTTGATATTGGTGGGGGGTATGAGAGGTTGAGGTATGTTAAGGGTAGAGGGAAAAATGATTTCTTGATTGATGATGTGTTGGGAATGTTGGGAAATGGTGGTGGAGGGGTTAGAATTGGATTTGATATTGGTGGGGGGAGTGGTACATTTGCTGCTAGAATGGCTGAAAGGGGTGTGACTATAGTTACTGCTACGTTGAATGTCGATGCACCTTTTAACGAGTTCATTGCTGCGAGAGGTGTTTTTCCGTTGTATTTGAGTTTAGATCATCGGTTTCCCTTTCATGATAATGTGTTTGATTTGGTACATGTGGGAAATGCATTGGATGTTAGCGGACGTCCTGAGAAGCTAGAGTTTTTAATGTTTGATATCGATAGAGTTTTGAGGGCTGGAGGATTGTTTTGGTTGGATAATTTCCTTTGCACCAATGAAGACAAGAAAACTGCGCTAACAAGGTTGATTGAACGTTTTGGGTACAAGAAGCTTAAATGGGTTGTTGGTGAGAAGATCAATGGAGCTGGAAAGTCTGAGGCTTATTTGTCTGCTGTTCTACAGAAACCCGTAAGAGTTTGATAGTATGAGCTCTTCTCTGTGATCGGAAACACACATAAATGGTGACCGTCATCATAGGAGAGGGGTTTGGCGTTGTGGCAGGTATTATATGTCTACGATCTGTACAATTACTAGCTTATCCTTACAATGAACTTGATATTGAAAGAACCACTTGAGTTTAATGCAGAAATAACATGGAATCGATCTGCTTGGCATTGACATGAGCCTTTCGTCTGCATCAATTTTTAAGTTGAGTTTAGGAAGCAAAAACTATGCTTTTTTTCCAAATTTCGTTTACAGTCCAGCTATAGTTGAATTGTATTATTGCGACTTGAGTAGAGCATTTGGTTGATGCCTTTCGATTTATTATTATGTTCTTGATGTGTACTTTCTAAGATACAATAACTAAATGACTACCAAATGTTACACTCCTATTTCTACGTTACATGTGTGCATCGCGTAGCTACCATCCGTGTTCATCTTTACTGTGTCCATCAGTGGTTTTACTCGAAAGGACTTGCCACCACTTGTATACTGGTTTCGTTCTTTCCAATTCTTCACCAAAAGTTCATCCCGGGCCAAGTAATCTTGATTTATGGAAAGCAATCGTAAGAGCAGCTTGTATAGTCCAACAAATTTGATGATCCATATGATTCTTTCATAAAGTGTCTGTTACCATCACCAAATGTACAAGCACTCCCAACTTTTCTGCAATTCCCAGAGAGTTAACTTTGGGAACAATGGGAACGAGAAGCCTACATGGATGGGGTTTTTGCTTGCAACATTCAGCCACTGATTTGAGGTCTTGTTCTATGTTGCTTGGACCCTTCGAACATGTTGATGGGTGCATGCCGGATCGTCTAAAAATAGTGCATTTTTGGAGGATCCGATATGGATAAAACAACTTTAGGGAGTCCAAGCAACGTAGGTCTAGCAGCTTCTCTTTCACTGAAAACATGATACATGGGGTCACTTTTGGGTATTTGGCAACTCCTGCAGTTAGAAACATTGTGGATGCCTAAATTACTTGTGATCTCATTAAAATGGTAACTTGCCTTGGTGCACCCTCCAAAAACCAAAAAAGAGATTTTTAAAAACAAAATGCATTTGTGCCATAGCTTGCTGAGACTCTTTTTATTTTATAACCGTGGTGTTCGGACAGCTTGTGCACCTCGACTCTTTTTATTTTATAATCGTGGAGTCCGGCCGCTTGTGCACCTCGGCTTATTCCACTGAATACCTTTCACCTCACACCAGTAACAGGTTCTACTAGTAACTATGTCCACCTGGACAAGGCTAGGACAGATGGGAAGAAATCACATTGTTTTTGTCGTTGCCATAGCTTGTTGAGACTCTTAATTGATTTCACTTGGCAATTTGTTATATTACAAGGTCTTAATTATTGTCGAATTTTGCATCAAATCAATAGATGTGTGACATGTATTTAACAGATTTTATCACTTAGTTATGGTTAATTAATTCATATTACTTCATTAAACCACTAAATGATAGCTATAGAAAACTATTAATTGTGAAGGCCTTCATAAAACTCAACAGGCAGAATGTAAACTTTTATTCTTTGCTTTATATTCCAGCACCATATCAGATGACATTTGACAATTTTCAAACAACTGTTTATCAAGAATGCTGTATATCTCAACACAATTTGCATTAACAACTTTTCATAAATGAAAGTTACAGCAATTAATCAACACTACAGAGTTCACGGCAGCATACGCGATGCGCCAAATACATTAGGAAGCATACACAATGCCCTGTACTGTCAAGAAGAAAAAGATGAAATCTGACTAACATGTATGAGAAGTCTTATTCAATCAGTAATAGGTGAAAATTTTCCAATGAATCAGGGAAAAAAAGATGCAGCTCCTATGAAGCGCGTCCTCAGGGACGGAGCCACAATGCTAGTAACAACTTCGGCAGAACCCAGTAACTATGGTTCAAATCGTGTATTTGTGTTTTAAAATTATACAAATAATCTTCCAGACTCCACCTATGCCGCCTTAGTTTTAGACACTGCTTTCTTTCTCTGCCCAAGCATGTAACTATACAGGTAAGGACAGCCTGCATTTTCACAAACATCGTCTTGTCAATCATAGAAACGGGTACAACAACATACCTAGTGTATTCCCACATAGTGGGGTCTGGGGAGGGTAATGTGTACGCAGACCATAGTACTACATCAGAGAGGCTGTTTCCGATAGGCCCCCGGCTCAGGATAGACAACAGTATAACAACCACAAAACACAAAAGCTTTGAGCCGAACACGGAGATGATTTTAGTTAGAGAATGGAGTTAAGGTTCTTGCCTGGTACATAGATGGCAAGGCCAACAAGTGATGCATAGTAGTAATCAAAAGAGAAATTCCATTTGTTTGGCATCCTAACAGCATACTTTCCAGATTCCTACGAAACATAAGTCGATAAAAAGCGATAGTAAGTACTCGAACTGAATCAGAAGCACAAGGAGAATATATCCATTTACAAGCAAACCACACAGCAGAGAGATAGATCGCGCCTAAATGCTGCCATTTCTAATAAATACAATACCACATCCTGATTTGATTGAACTACGGATCCAATCACCAAGGAAAGGCCAGTCTACTGACGGTAAACTGCATAGGCAAGCCTCGTGCGACAAGATTGACCGAGAAAGCATCCAGGGGGGGGGGGGGGTCGAACCTGAGACCTCCATTTGGAAGATCCCCTGCTCAACCAACTGGGCCACCCTTGCGAGTTGGCTCTTTGCCACCTCTTTAGCAATTAATCAGATAGAAGACGCTCTTTATTCTTATCGTATTCTTGCTTGATAAATTGCTAGAAAGATGAGTTTATTGTCATTTCCGAGAGAAAGAAAAACAAACGAAAAAGAGGATCTTCGTACCTTCATGTAAGGCAGCGCATTATATATTAGAACTACTTCACTTATGATGCCAGCAGGATACATCAATAAGAAAGTACTATACCTGCAGCAAGAAAATCAGATTTAATAAGAACATGCTAGAAACTATGTCCATCCATTATTATAGAGGTGGCGAAATGGGTAAAAAGAGAGGCGGAGCCAGGTTTCAACTTTTGGATTTTGAGTTTTAGATTAACGACTTCACATGCTGATAACCACATATTTCATGAATTCCTGTTCTGTTCACTTCTTTTCATGCATTAGCATAATTTGCTACTTCGAGCCATTGTAATGCTGGCAAAAGTTAACTGGTAATACCTTAGCCACAACAGCCAGGAAGGTGCAGAACCAAATGCCTCCCTTGTGCCAAAAAATGAATAGCGAATAATCTGAAGTCGAACATAAGGATAATACCAATGTTAATATACTGCTTGGACCGTGGACTAGCACCAATAATCAACAAATTATTTTCAATGCCAGTGTTATAAGTTAAAACAGTCATGGACTGACATGTTTAATGACACATTTTTTCCTCAGTCGGAGAGACAAGTTTTGGATCAAAAGAGATGAATTAGGAGAACAATGATATAATATCACCTTATGACAGTATCAAAGCATAAGATAAATTTATTCTAATTGCTCTAACGAATTTATAACCTAATAATGCTGCTTAAGTCCAACCTATGGGATTTGAAGCTTACATATTGTAAGACTGTAGGACTAATTTGCAGCCGTATTAGGCCTAACCCCTAAGACGAATTAAAAGCAGCAAGCACACAGCTACCTCATTATCTGTGGCTGTCACCTCTGATAGTATGTCCGAGGACCGAATAGGAGTGTAGATTTTACTGCTTACTTCAACCTATGCAGTATTTATAGGCTAATAATTTTTGTTGTCAATAAGAAAGTAAAATCTAATGGCCTAAGTTAAAATATGAAAACGACAGCAAATAGGTTTTAGCACTGGTTGTCTAGAGGCAAGTTAATTCTGAACTAAGAGGATCAACGATCATGTACTTATTACTAGAAAACTACGATATGGCAAGCGAACTCGACATAGACTCAGGTTAAAGGTCCTGCGTCCATCCTGAAACTATAGCATGTCAGATCTTTATAGAGATACGGAAACACAGGCATAGGATTATGCTCATTTTGAAGAATCTATACTTTTTGAAGTTGTTAGATCAAAAACCTCAAAACTGTCACTGAGATTTCCAATACACAGAAGCACATCCATGTGGTCTTGCCATCCATTGGGATATATTTTCGTGTCAAACTAGACAAGATTTCAAAAGAACGTACAGATACTAACTAAACTTAGATTCAGCTCAAGAAAAGTGTGTTTGCTTCTGCACTTGTTACGCACAGGGATAAATAGAGTGAACAGACAAGTTTTACGCTGAGTTTAAGAACGTTTTCCATGTAAAAGTTTCAAGGTATCTTTTTCTGCTATTTTTAACAATACATTTGCCCTTTAACTGCAGACGGATAGAAACGTTTTAGCCTGAAACTAAGCGTCTTTAGGAATTTTATGAACTATTCATCAGAGAATTGAAAACTCAAGTTACTACAAAGAGATATCTCATTTTCTATAATTTAATGGTTTATGAATAAGCAGGGCTCACCTCCGTTATAGACCAGCTAATCACTAGAGAACTAACAAGTATATGACTCCGGACCTGTAATCAGCAAGCAAGTCATTAAAGAAGCTTCATAATGCTTTATTGGTAGTGATCTCCAAGGAAAATACTAACCTCGGGAAAACTCCACAAAATTCCCCAGGTTACGTATAATCTTGAAGTTATCTGTGGAAGAGTTGCCGATACTGGAGATCTTACCAAACCTTATTCGAGGATGAGGAAAAAGATAGAAGAGTTATTATAATATCAAACCTTCTTGCTAAACAAAAAAAACATTAAAATGCTTCGGAACAAATAAACGTACCTACTAGACTATGAAGTACCTGTTCCGCAAGTTAAATGGAAAAGAAATCAACTGTTAGGCTTCATTCAGTACATTTACGATATAACAGCTAGAACAACAACAACAACAACGTCAAAAGAAAAAACTGTTTGATCCCTGCAACACTTATTCCAATCAATTCAATTAAGAAAATCAAGAAACTTATAGAAAGAGAACCGGAAGGAAGTAGGAGCTACCACACAACTACATGTCAAAGACGCACAAATGACTCATGTAGGAACTAAGGCTTTTCCCAGACACCAAATAGTGGTACAAATAGAAAAAAATAAAATTTTATAAACTAGAAAAGATAGTAACAAAGGAATTGTATCATTCTCAGTTTTTTGGGCATGGTTATTGAGGCTACGGTGCCATAGTCTATAGAGGTTATGACTTCCAATTCTTATCTGGTGAAGGACTACCTCGGACTCTCCAAAAATATGGCCGCACCCGAATCCTTCAAAAATGCACTACTTTTGAAGGATCCGATGCACACCCAATGACATTTTTGAAGAGTCCGAGCAACATAGCCTTTTTAAATATGAAGGACTTCCCAAATGTAGGTAATTTTATCCTTATTATGCAATTATTCATGGTTTTATAACTCATCCATACAATAGGCTATACCCTCAAAACTTGTTCGAAATTTAGTCAATTGACTAACAAGGTCGCCTTAGCAACAAGAATCTCTCTATTACTATCCCCAAATTCTATGCATAAAATCCCGCATAATATAATACTCTATTTGGTTGGCTACATAAGAAAAATTACTTGTGGCATTGCTTTCCGGTTGGCGTTAAGCGGAACTTAGATCTCATTATACGCAGGATAAAATCCTAATAAGAAGTATGTGTATTAGCACATACAGGGATCAAACTATTTTAAGACAAAAATTCTCTTACAGCGTAAGTAATTCATCTATAAGCATCAATTCATTATTAATCACCACATAACTATCCCTTCATAATTAATCACCGCACAAACAATCCTTGCATTGTAATCCCGCATAACTAGTATGTGAACCAAAGGACCCTTAGGGTTTGTTCGGTAAGATGTATTAAAGAAACTAATACATGTATTGGCCGTGGTATTATTTAATCCTTTGATTGGTAAGAGTTTAAACCTATGTATAACTAATACACCCTATTGAGTATTATGGGGTTGTTTGGTACGGGGGACGAGATAGACGAAGTTATGCACGGGACTATTTATCCCATCATATATATGAATAACTTATCCCATTATTATAGTACAAATGGTGTGATAAATAATCTCGAAACTGACTAATTCCCCTAACCAAATGCAAGATAACATAATCCTACATCCTGGGATTATTAATTCACTATCTTCATACAAAACGACCCTTACAAGGTCTATAACTAATACATAGACTATTGGTATTAGCAATATACGATAAGCATCACAAACCGATTTGATTAGCAATAAAAGGATAATTTCCACATGGATTAACATTTTAAAGATGGAACTGCCCTTAATGCACTAAACCAAACAGTGGATAAGAAATAATCCGATAATAACTAATCTCACCATAACTAATACACTCTATTCAATACTATTCTTATACACTCTGCCGAACGATCTTACCTCCAAAAATGCAGCAGTTTGAGCAAAAAGCAGAGGCTTTTCTACAGCATCATAGACATGTTCATGCCCGGATTCATTCAGAGTTTTCACACCAAAACAAAATACTTGAAACCTGTTCACCAATAACACAAAATTCATCACACATCAACGACAACAAAAAAAAGCAAGGCATAATGCATAAACATGTCCTTTAGCTTCGCCTCAGCTAACATGTAGACACTTAAAGTTATATAAAACTGAAAAAGTAGAAACAAGTGTCCTAAGTGGCGTCCTACGTGACAATTCACTGAGACGCCATGTTTAAGTGCCTACTTGTGTACGCACAAAGTTGGAGGGTACAGATGTCAGCTGAGGACAAGCTAAATGACACGTTTATGTATTATGCATATGCGAAATACAAACAAGAATTCCAAAAGGTTATTCAACTTACCATCCAAAAAATACAATCCAATAGCAAAAAATGAATACATACTAAGCTCTTTAACTACAGAGCTTAGTATGTTAAAGAAATAATGTTTATACATAATTAAGCTCTATAGGTAGGTAGATTATCCACCTATAATTAGGTTTCCCTAAGCTCTATTAAGACAATCCAATGGTAAAAAATGAGATACTCCCTCCCTACCATTTTACGTGGCACCATTTCCTTTATAGTCCATCCTAAAATGAATATCACCTTACTATAATTAAAAATATCACCTTACTATGATTAAAAACGATTTAACCATTCCCTTTCTTCTTAAACACTGTGTCAAATCGATGGATGACACATAAAATGATATTGAGGGAGTACATAATGAAAAAATTCATCACACAACAATAATAAAAACAACACCAAAAAAAAAGGGAAAAAGAGTCGGAAAATATACCTAAACTTTGGCGAAATTTGTTGTAACACGCCTCAACTTTGCGGGGTCCTATGACCCCCTCAACTATCTATTACTGTATTTCTGTAGCATATATTTGTCCAGCCGGACCACTTCAAACCCTTATACGCTCAGTAGGTGTGTGTTCACGTAGTGGTCTAGCTGGCATTTTGCCACGAAAATACAGTAATAAATAATCGAGAGGGTTATAGGAACCGTAAAGTTGAGGCGTGTTACAGCGGATTTCACCAAAGTTAAAGGTATATTTCGACCCTTCCCTCCAAAAAAAACAAAAAAAGCAGCTCAGTCTACTAAAGCTTCAGTACAGGGTGTAGAAAAGTTTATTATATTCAGTCTTACCCCACATTTCTGAAGGAGACATGTAACCTTTTGATCACTTGACAACAACAGCATTACTGGTTACTCAAGGCAAACAAATAAAAATGTGAAAAATAAACAAGAAAATAGGCAAAAGGGTATACAACTTACCATCCAAAAAAGACAATCCAATTATAAAAAAAGAGATAAATACACCTTACACCAGATAAAAATCCGGCCATTCAAGAAGAACGAAAAAAAAAAAAAGACGAGGATGATCAATAATGAAGTGTTAATTATTCAAGAAATGGAAAAGGGTAGTCAAGTAAATGGTGTTTGTTCATAATTAATCTGTGTAGGTGGGTAGGTAATCTACCCACTAGGATTTGGTTTTTGCTGGCTCTGTTAAGTGAAGTAAAACTCTTTTTTGTGGAACTGGAACTAACTTTCTTTTAACTGGACATTTGGAAACAGAAAAAAATGATGTGTAAGACGATGTCGTATTGTGTTGCAAATTTATGGTAGCAGCATGTTTGGCAAGGTTATAGGAGGCCAAAAACATTTAATTCTGAGGAAAAAAGTTCCAAATATACCTGAATTTTTTACGGAATTTGTTGTAACACGCCTCGATTTTGCGAGGATTCTATGATTCCCTAAATTATTTTTTGGCGTTTTTTCGTAGCATATATTTGCAAGCTGGACCACTGCGTGAATACACACACTAAACGCGTGAGGTCCGAAGTGGCCCAATTAAGTAAATATATGCCACAAAAATACGTAATAAATAGTCTACGGGATCATAGCACCTCCAAAAGTTAATGCATGCTAACAAAATTATTTTATATTTTAAAAAGATTTGAGGTGCTTGGTTAAAAACAAAAAGTGTTTTTGAATTACAATAAGAGAGTTCTTTTGTTTATTGAGAAGGAGAAGTTATACATTTCTAGTTATTTGGACAAGTGTAGATAGAAAATTAATTCTTGTTTTCATACTTTTTCGGAGATTACCCGGATCAGTGAAAGAAACCGTATGGGGCCTTAAAGATGATAGTGAATGCAGTGGCAGAGACAGATTTTTTATCGAGGAGGTTCAGAAGTAAATATATGGATTAGCCAAAGGAATTCAACATCTACTAGATATACAAAAAAAATAAAATATTTTTGACCATGTAAAATTAGTATAATTTTACGACCCCTGAATTCAATGTGGCTCCGCCACTAAGTGGATGGGCTCCTCTATTGCGTACAGGGGCGGATCCAGGATTTTCAGTGAGGGGTTCAGTAGTACATATACGGACTAGTCAAAGGGGGTTCAACCTCTACTATTTATACATAAAAAAAAAAATTATCATATAAAAATAGTATAATTTTCCGACGAAGAAGATTCGGACGAACCCCTGGACCCTATGTAGATCCGTCACTGATGATTGCGTAGTATCACATCGCTTGCTTTGAAACCTATTCAGATGGCGCAAGATACGATACGCTGAGGATTTGAGTCTCACCCTTTTTCTTTTTCTTTAAATAGAGAAAGTGGTAGCTAAATTCGTGTTTCACCCATCCCCTTGACCGAACACAAACTAATACTCTTGTGAGGATGGTTCTGGGGAGGGGGGGAGTCGATTCCGCCTCTGGTTGAGGAGGAAAATTTCAATCGATAGATGGCTCCAGAGGCACTATCGCATGCACCAGCATCGACATAAACTGCTTACTCGACTCTCAATCTAAAAGAACGTGCAAGACTTTCAAGAGACATTTGTTTGCAATATAATTTAATTAATGGAAAATAAATTTCAACCACAAATAAAAATATGAAGAAACAACAATTTTTTATTGATAAGCGATGTGAGTACAAATCTGTTCCTCCCTTGATTCTTCTCTCTTGATTTTCTCCTTAATTCGAGGGCCATCAGTAGCGTATTTCTCGAATGTAGGAAGATTTGGATATGAATTTTTCCGTAATTCGAGGGCCATTAGTGACGTATTTCTCGAACGTAGGAACATTTGGATTTGATCTCCATGAAAGGAGGTTATTTGGATATGAATTTCTCCGTAATTCGAGGCCGTTAGTGGCGTATTTCTCGAACGTAAGAACATTTGAATTTGATCTCCATAATGCATTTGATTATCTAGTACATAGGGTTTTGATCTTTATGAATATCCCATGAATTTATTTCGAATTTGTGGGATACTGGAGATGCAATATTTGTCCTTGCATAATTTAGGTTTAGGGAAAATTAGACTCTAAGAACTCAAACAGAATTTGAATTCTTTTTGTAGAGTCCTACAAATTTTAGATGTCTACAACATTCACACTTTGATTTGTGAGTAAATTGCTCTCGTTTGCTCAATCATTTGATAACTAAAGTCATTCTTTGATAAATGATCACTATGAGTCAGACCCACTAAGAACCGTTCCAAACTCTTCAACTTAAGGAGGCTTCTTTTCAACCCGATAAGTAGAAATTGATGGTACGAGAATGACATCTTGACTAAGCAAGAGTTTCTTTAACCTGGTTGAAAGTCGCAAAGAAGAATCGGATAAGCAACTAATGACGATATATTTATACAAAAATTTCCACCCTGTGCATACACAATGAAATCGTAGACATTCAAGTGAAATCTTACACACTAAATATCTGAGAGAGGGTAGGTAGGCTTTCGACCGTAGAGATGATAGGTAATGCAACAAATGATACGTCAAAATAAAAATATTCCGATCGACAAATTTTATTTATCAGATTATCTGTTATTAGTTTAACTATTAGTAAAACATATTTTATATTTGTTATGTTTGCAATTCGACATTCAAAGATATTCTTTTGAAAAAAAAAAATCTTCTTCAAAAAGCAGTTTTGAAATGAGCTAGTCAAACACAAATTATTTTTCTCCGAAAGTAAATGATTACAATATAATCCACAATAATAAGCCAACTCCACAGAGAAAAACTAGTTTAGTATATAGATTTATGTCTTCTTGAGAACTAATCATCAATACTAATAAGAGATTAGAAGCAGACTTCTCTTTGTGAACGTGCCCGTTTAATATTGAGGATATTTTTGAAATTTCAAACTTTTTTATCGATGTGTCTATTTCATGTCAATTATATTTTTACAGTACTTCGAAGGTTCGTTCTTTGAATCGAGGATCGAGGATCTATAAAGTTGATTAATCCACAAAGTTGATTTCATATGATTATGCATGGGTCATTCGAATCCCATGTTTGCCTAAGTTAGGGTTCAAGAATTTTGATACACCATATCTAACGAAAAAAAATTAATTTACGATGATTTTTCTATTATTAATTTTGATATATGTTATTATTTGAGTATTTATCGAAAATAATTATTCTATCGTCATAAGGTACGGGTAAGAATAAACATGCAAAGAAATTAGTTGATACCATTTCTAGTACTTCATCGAAGGTAATTGTTCATAGGCTTTTCGAATTTCTTATTAATTTGTCAATTTTTTCATAGTCAGAGGTCAATCGAAAACAACCTTTCTAGCTACTTCATCTGAGGTAGCGGTATGTTGTTGTTATATAATATTTTTCAAAAATATCATTTTAAAATTACTCCAAATAATGCGTATATCAATTCAATATGTCACGAATCATCAGAAAATAAAATATTTTACTTGAAAATCAAAACTAAACTATTCACTTTTGTACACGGTCTTCATAATTATATACTATCACTCATCTACTAATACATAAATATTACGATAATCAATTTTTAAGAAAATATTTTTCTATTTGAAAGAAATTATTTAATCTCTAAATTTTTTAGTGGTTTGGCTGAATTATTGACAGTATAAAAAGCTGCCATATGGCATACAGCTCGTTTAATAATATTCTTTGTCCAATTCCTTTAGGTTTGTTTTTTTATTCTTTTTTGTCAAAATGACAAATAAAGTCAATTAAAAAATAGCAAAAAGTTAACACGCTGTACGAAAGAGAATTTTATAAGATATGGATGATTAGGTGAAACGTCTTTAGCAAATAATACTAACAATTTGTTAAAGATTCTTTATTCTTTTCATTTTTATTTATTCAATAATCAATTGTATAATTATCCTTTAATTTAATGAAATGATCCTTAAACAAAAGAGTAAAACAAATAAGTTACTAGCTGAAATAAGAATCAAAATGTCAGATAAATGTGTGTCTTGTCTTATTTCCCCTATGCATTGGATAATCATTAATTTCTAACGTTCAACAGAATTCAATAATTTTAATTTAAATAATTTATAATTTTAGAATTTTACTGATTTGAGATATTATATAAATAACATAAATCTCAATCTTATTAGAATTATTTATACTCTCTTCCACTTCTTTAATTACTCTACTCTCTCTTCCGATTCATATACATAACAAGACCTATATATACATAAAAACTTTTGTATATGACAAGGCCGATATATACATAACGAAGCCGATTCAGATATATAACAAGTATGACAAGGCCGATATATACATTACAAGGCCGACATATACATAACAAAGCCGATTTATATACATAACAGGGCCAACATATCATAGAAATCTATGTATATATATTTTTAGAGAAAAGTGAAATTTTTGTAATATGTTTGGAGAGATGAATTTTTTTGTAATAAGTGAAACATAAGTTGTGGATTTGTGTAATTTTTAATTTTATTATTGCATATAGATACAGAGAAAGTAAAGCAAAAAAGCACGATTGGAAAAATTACGTGAAATAATTTATCAGAGTAATATAATAATAATAATAATAATAATAATAATAATAATAATAATAATAATAATTGAGATGATATATATAGTACATTGGATTAGTATAGAAAATAATAATAATAATAATAATAATAATAATAATAATAATAATAATAATAATTGAGATGATATATATAGTACATTGGATTAGTATAGAATCTCCTCTACTTTTGTTGAAAGTAAAGCATCACAATCTAAAAGATGGAAAAAGAAAATTACATGTAATTGAGAATATATAGAAAGTTTATGTGTAATTGGGATAAAGAATTTACAAAAAGATATCTCTTTTTCTTTTTAAGGAGTGTTAAAAAGAAGAACCATTGGGGATTTTAAATTTTAAAACCGATGGTAGTAATTTTTTAAATTATACTTCATCCTAATTTACGTGACACTCGTTAATATTTCATGATTTAACCAAGTTTATTTTTGACTGTTATTTTTTAGATATCTTAAATACGTTGAACTGTCAATTATTATTATATGTAGTGTTTTTTACATAGTTTTTCAAATACTCTATATAAATTTTATTTTCAAGATGTAAAAAATTCATGTCGAAATTCACAGTCAAACTAATTAAACTATGTTTGACTCTTGAAAAGTGAAAAAAGTATCACATATATTGAGACAAATAAAATAAGATACAAACCGAGTATGTGGGATTACACTAGAAGATAAATCCTTACGAGCTATAAGATACCACGATCAAATAACTGCATACTAGGTAATTAGAATCGAACATGAATATTATATACTTTCTCCGTCTCAAATTATCCGTCCCAAATTGAGATGGTACGTTGATTAAGAAAAATAATTAATAACATGACTAGTTTAGTACCCCTATTAAATGATGTTTACATTTTAATTTGAAGAAATTAAATTAGAAAATTTGGGATGGGTAATTTGGGGTGGAGGGAGTATGTCCTAAGGGTGTTGCAGTAATTTTGAGACTTGTTGAACCCTCGTAATAAAGAACTATATCCTATTAGGCATGACATGGGACAGTTACAGTTTACAGAGGACACGACCCTGATAGAAAGTTGTGGGGAGCGTGAATTAGGGTGGAGGGATAGTAGGTAGGAGTGCGTTCGTAATAGTAGGAAAGAGTGCTTTGTTTGTATCCGTACCTGTAGTTTCTTGTAGCCTCTTGTGTATGGTGTTGTCTATGATTTTGTATAGCTAGTTTATAATACTACTTTGTGAGTGTCTTGTTTCCTTTACTATTCAGCTGTGTGATATCCATTTTTGTCGCTTGCTTTTATGTTTTTTATTTGTTATATTATTATCGATCCTGAGCCGGGGGTCTATCAGAAACAACCTCTCTACTTCGTCTGAAGTAGTGATATGGACTTCGTACACTTTACCCTCCCAGACCCCACTTTGTGAGAATACACTAGGTATGTTATTGTTGTTATCCTATTAATGTGCAATCCCTAGGCTTTGTTGCTCTTCCAATTTCATTTCGAGATCTTATTATAACTCTTTTGAACTTATACATACACCTTTATTTTACCTTTCGATATAAACTCTTCTTCTTCTTTGCGATGCAAAGGCAATGTCAAGAAGCGCGAGAAAAAGAGAATATGAATGGGTAGTATGAAAGCTATAAATAGAGGCATGGGTCTTTCTCATGAAGATGCGAAGTCGATTTCAGTGGCGGACTGGAAATTTAAGAGTCGAGGGTATTCGTGAGGTTCGAACACACATATTCACGTCCAAAGCTTTAAAGTTTCACATGAAAATCAAAACACTCAGTTATCTTCTTGATTTTCTGTGTGCTCTTTTGAAGCCTATACCATTTTTTTTATATTTCTTTAGATAATTATACCTAATCCAAACTGGATTTAATCGAATACCTAAGTCCATCCTCCTTTGCAATGCAAAGGCAATGTGAAGGAGCGCGAGAGAAGGGAAGCATGAATGGGTGGTATGAAAGCTATAAATGGAGGCATGGGTCTTTCTCACACGAAGATACGAAGCCAATTCCAGTGACGAACCCAGGATTAAGGAGTCGTGGTTGCTCATCAAGTTCGAACACACATATTCACGCCAAAAGCTTTAAAGTTTCGCCTGAAAATCAAAGCATCCAACTATCTTCTTGATTTTCTGTGGTTTTTTTTTTAAGCTTATACCAATTTTTATACTTTTTTAGACAATTATATCTAATCTGCATCGAATTTAATGGATATCGAAGTAAAAAAAATGCATATAGGTCCGCCCCGGCCTATTTTGTTTTATGCCTCCTCCTTGTCTTGATAGATTTTTCTATCGATTGAAGTTATTAAGATCCCGTTTGAGATTGTTGTTACAAAGCTGCTTATTTGAGAAACACTTTTTAAAAATGTTTTTTCAAAAAAGTGCTTTTAAAAGAAAAACAGTTTGTGTTTGGTAAATTCATTTGAAAAGTGCTTTTGATAATCAAATTGTGTTTGGATAATCTTTTTCAATAAGTGCTTTTTGAGACAAATGATAAAAAATGACATCTATCAATAGATTTTTATTACTAAAATCAATAGAGAAAATTTATTTTAAATATCTATTATAATATTTTTAATTAAATTTTATTTATTTAATTTAAAAGTACGTATTCTAAAATTTTCAATCAATATTTATATACATAGATACATTAAAAAAAAATGGTGATATATTACTTAAATAATTTAAATATTACTTAAAACATCAAACAAAAATGAATAAAAAAGTTATTTCATAAACTAAATCACTACATATGAAAAAATTAACGACAAAAATAATTAGTCCTTTATACATCACAAAAATTTTCAACAATTTCATCTCTAGATTTATCATGCAATATCTCCATACTTGTAGAACATCTATCTTGTATTTCTGAAGGTATACCAAAAGGCTGATCTGCTTCTTCAATCTCTGTGATGATGTCTTCGTTAACATAATAGTTAAAGTCTTTAGCAGTAGTAGAGTGTTGTTGTATGAAATTATGTATAGCCATAGTAGTTGTAACAAGATGAACTTGAGTGTTGAATTTAAAAGATGACATTGAATGTAGGAGAGCAAATCTATTTTTCCAAACTCCAAATGTTCTTTCAATTGTACATATCAATTGAATCTATTTGCTTTTTGTTACCTTATTTTAAAATTAGAATCTATCTACTTTTTGTTACCTTATTTTTTGGATACATTTACTTTGTCAAATTTACTAAAAGTAAACAAACACTATAATCATGCTTACAAATATCTAAATGAGATAATATATGTTATTTTTTACCTTTTCTTTTGGATATATTTTTATCTTGTCAATTCTAAAACTAAGTAACCAAATTCATATATGTATACTACATGATAACAAATATTTAAAATAAAATTCTATCTGTTATTTATTATTTTTTTAAATATATTTTTACTGTGTCAAAATTTACTACGAATGTATATATTTTTACTATGTCAAAATTTACTGTGTTATTCTCTATGTAATTTTAAATATATTTTTTAAATATATTTATTATATGTACAGTAAATATATATATATATATATATATATATATATATATATATATTGTAACAAATATGTCATTTTTCATGAATTATTTATTTAAAATTAAATATTCGAGAAAAAAAATTTCATGTGCTATCAAAATACAATCTTGTGACATGATTCATTTGTCAATTGTTATCATTAATAATAAAATATAAAAAAATTATATATTATTTAGTCATCATCATCAATGATTTTTTTCAAATTTATTTAAAGAAAATGAGTGAAAATAAAATAACAATATATAAATCATAAAGAATTATGACGTAAATATGAAATGTAAATTTTAAAAATCAAGTGTTAATCAAACTTGTAAGATATATTAATTAATAGGTAAGGAATATATATATGTGTGTGTGTGTGATAAAAATATTTTTATCATAAAAAAATATTTTTTTGTTTCTGTTTTTTTTTGAAAAACAGAAATTTTCTGCTTCCTTCGAGAAGCAGAATAACTGCTTGTGCTTATTTTTAAAAACACTTTTACAAGTTTATCAAACACCTTTCTTTTTTAAAAAAATATTTTTTTCTCAAAATAAGTGCTTATTTTGGAAAATAAACAATCCCAAACAGACGCTAAATTAAAGTCACAAATTCCTTTAACCGCAAGCTAGTGAAAAAATTTATTCTAAAATAAGCATTACTCACAAATTGATGTACTATTAATTTATTATGCATTAAAGAGTTTATACTCATATCACATGTTAAAGAAAGTCAAATACACATAATCGAGGCAACAATATTTGTGCACATCGAGACTATATTTTTACGAGTAAAGCGTTTAGTATCTCCGAATTATGATTAAATTTGTTACGATATACTTTAACTTTGTAAGAATTTTTTACCTCTTCAAACTAAATTTTAGCATATTTTTAGCTGATGTGAATCTTATTTTATGTAATAAAAATATCGCGTCAGCATAAAAGAGTGACAAATACGCTAAAATTGAGTTCAAGAGGGTAATAGGACCTCTGTGAAGTTAGATTGTATCGTAACAACTTTGATCATAGTTCGAGAATACTGGATGCGAGGAGTTTGAAGATTTTTCCTTTTAAGGAAAGATGGGACTTATGAGTATATTACATTATAGGAGCATTGAACATAGTCCAGTATATGATTAATTGGATTATTTGAATTTCTCGGGAGATTTAGTACATCAGACTGTTTTTTGAAGGGGAGCCTTGAAGTAAGCGATAAAATTATTGTCATGTGATCAGGAGATCACTGAGTCAAGCCGTGAAAATAGCATCTCACAAAATATCAAGATAAGATTTGCGTATAATAGACTTTTATGGTCCGTCTCTTTCCTGAGACATAATAGTTTCCGATAAAGAATTATTATACCTATTATTTACATTAATCGAATTCAACGTAACAACAATATATATATATAGAAGGAGAGTGAGTTTCTGATAAAAACTTATTCACTCAGATTATTTACGTCAAGCGAATTCAACTTATTATAATTAAGTGATTTGACAAAGAATATATATAGTACGTAAATTAATCAATTTCCATCTGTATGTGATAAAGTATCTTTCTTTTGAATCAATTCCTACAGCTAGATGCATTAAGCTATATTACTGAAAAGTAAAATATTAGGTACCTAAAGCAATTAATTCTCAATCAATATTAATGGTGTGGGGAATATTTTTATTGAAACCAATAATTCCATGATTTGGACTATTGAATAAGACTTTATTCTTTAATGTGAATGAATCCCCATAAGATCAAGATAATTACTGTACTTTCTTTATCCAATAACTAAAGTGAATAATATTGTATTTTTTAATCAGAAATCTTGAATTTAAATTTTATTGGATAAAGAATTATTTTACTTTTAATAAGAGATTTTTTTTTATTCAAATTTAAATATAATCGTTCAAATACCAAACACCTAGCGAGAAGAAATAAGAAAATATAATTACTCCTTTCATGTCATGTGACGACATTTCATTGAAAGACAATTTAATGGGAAAATAAATAAATAAATAAATCAACATATTAAAAAATAAATTTGAAAATTTTAGTCTGGAACATTTTATAATATTTTGATTTATGCAAATTATCTCTCGAGCACATGACTAAATTGAAGCTCCAAATTCCAATTGATTTATGCAAAATATCTCTTTTTAGGCTATTATTTACTTTATCCTTATAAGTCAATATAAATATAATCCTTGAAAATTACATTTCTTCGATAACATTCGAATATTGATTGTTCTTCATTTGACATGATTTAAACGTTATCGATTTCTAAAAAAGTTAATATTTTCATGAGTTAAACTATTTTCTGACCCTACCTTTGGATTCTTATTTTATTTTATTTTATTGGTATCCCACCCTTATAACATAAAACAACTTTAGCGGTCGAAACAATTTCTTGCCCATATATTGCTCAACGCTACAGAGAAAATAATAAATATGCATCAAATATCTATAATATATCTTACACAGTTTCAAACTATAACTTAATATTTTCTCATAAAACTTTTCATTACTAAAAGAAATAAGCTTAAACCCTAGCCTAAATCACCTTCAGATTTATAAATGAATCTAAAAATATAGTATTACAAACCACTCACGGTCAGAGACAGATATAAATTATCGAAAATTAAATTATTGAGATTTATCGTACTGAAATTTAATTCGTATATTCATTGAATTTTTAATGTTAATATTTAATGTCTACTTTCAATTATCGACTATCGAATCATCACAATTGAATTTTAAAAATATCCAAGGGAAAAGACATCGTTTTCATCCCAAACTATACCCGAAAAATCGAAGTCACACCCAAACTATACTAGTGACCTATTACACACCTAAACTATAAAAAAGTGAAACTATTTACACCCTGTCAGGCTACCACCACTTGCATGTGGTGTAGTGTTTTTACACGCGCTGCCACGTCAGTAAAAAGTATCATTTTTTTTATAGTTAAGGTGTGTAATAGGTCACTTATATAGTTTAGGTATGGATTCAACTTTTCGACTATAATTTGGGGTGAAAACGATGCCTTTTCCCTTAATATTTTTAGTCGTTTACTTTTGTTATTCAATAGGCTGGACGCGCCTAAAATAAGTGTAACACACGCGCCTTAGAATGTGGGTCGCGGGAAGGTAATAATATCACTTTTATATAGTTAAAATGTGTAATAGGTCACTTATATAATTTAGGTATGGCTTAAACTTCTCTCGTATAGTACGAGTTGAAAATGATTCCTTTTCCCAAATATCCAATAACTAAGTTCATCCCTCCATATCCCACCCTCCCTCAACAACCAAAAGGACTTCACCATGCACCTTCCTTCCTTTTCTATCGTTCATTTTTACTGTTCACTATCGACTCGATGTTTTAAAAATAACAATAAATAATATCTTTTTTTTTATATTAGGTTACTCTCAAATATAATAAATTTTATATTTTAAAAAAATATAATATTTAATAAAAGTAAAATAAAATACATTACATTAGATATTTATTTTTAATATGATGTACTTTGGTTGTGTGAAAAAACTGTAGCAGAGAAAAGTGTCGGTGGCATGGTACTACCTAAATTGCCTTATTGGCATTGCCACCATTATTAACAGTCACATTAAAAGCACACAACAGATATATTTTTTTATAATAAAGTATTTTCTGCCTGTGACATTCAACAACATTAAAGTTTAATCAATAAAAAGACACATACCCCACCTTAATTTTTTGCCACGTACATAGCGGTGGGATGTACACACTTTTTATTTATTATTATTTTATTATATAGTTTTCCATGTTTTCTCACTTCAATGAATTTATTTGTTGTTTGGCTGTAATTGGTTTAAACTCCTCTTTGCACATCTTGATAACGACCACCCACCCCCAACATTTAATTTATTACCCTCACAAAAATACAGTGCCCCTCACTTTCAATAAAAAAAAAAAATAGAGAAGATTTGTAAGTTTTATGAATTTACATCGAAAATATATGTTGAGTGTATTAAAATATATTTTAATTTTTCATTCTTTGAATGGTTGTTATCTATTGCATTGTTGATTTAAATAATATGCTTATTTTAGTAGTTACTGTTTAAATTTTATTATTCGTATTATTAAATTCATGTTAGATAGCGATGAATATCTATATAGTGATCGATTGAATATGATTATTTTATTTAACCATTTTATCTTTATTTTGTTACTTTATCATCTATCTTATTTTTATATAATAGCTTTATTTGTATTCTATTTTTTTATACGTTTATTTTTAAAATTATTGATATGTGACATAATAAAACGTTCAAAAAATGATATAATTTATTTAAATATTATACATTAAAACAATACAATATAATATAAATACGATAAATTATAAAATTCTATTCTAACAATCATGTAAGCAGCAACAACATCAGTGAAATATCCAAATGGAGTATAAATAAACATATATAGAGTATCAAAATAATTTGCTTCTAATATTATTTATATTATCAAATGATTATATAAAATATTAATAATAATTAAATTTAAAATTTTAATATAATTTCTTGCTATCAAGTTAATGTGAACCAAGATTATGTTAACGGTCTAAAATGGAAAAAAAAATTAATACATACATAGGTAGTGATTATAGCAACCAAGTAAAGTAAAATCAAAATCACTTTTAGCAGCTGTTAGCTTGTTTGGTTTTATTAGTATTATACTTTGATTTTGTTTCCTATTTTTTCTTCTTTGGTATATGTGTTATTGATATTATATATGGAGATAGGTGCACCCATGTGAGATGCTTTTACTAAGGCTCATAATGATATTGGCCCTTCTTTACTCTTTCTCTTCCTATTGATTCTTCATTTCTTTCTCTTTCTTGAAAAAATATATTGCTTTTTTCCCTTCTTGTATTCCTTTTCTTGTTAGTTTTTTTGAGAGTTTTTAGGCATACCCTTTGCTTTATATTTTCATTTGGGGTTGTGCTAAAAACCAGAAATCTACTGTAACATGAGTGGAAGAGGAGGTGGAGGGGTTGTTGTGGCTGGTGTTTTTGTGGTTCTTTTGCCTATTTTGTTTACTTTTAGCTATGCCTCACCTACTGTTCTCTCTGTAAGTTTTCTTCTATCTTTTTTGTTTAGATTTTGGTTGTGTTTTGTGATTTGAAGTGTAGTTATTTAGCCTTGTTGTTGTTGTTTCTTGAATGTATCTTTGTTTTGTTTTTGTGTTCTTTGTTGGTGTAAATTGAGTGGAAAAAGGTAGATGGAGCAAGAGGGTGATGGAAAAATGCAATCTTTAAGTTTCTTGAATGTACCCTTTTTGTGTTGGTGGTCTAATGGAATTGAAACAAAGAAGTAAAAAAAAATGCAATCTTTAAGTTTTTTGAAAGCACCCCTTTTTGTTTTCTTCTGTTTTCTGTTCTTTGATGGTGTGTTGGAATTGGCTGGAATAGAAAAAGCAGAAAAAATGCAATCTTTGAGATTCTTGTTTCCTTCTGTTTTGTGCTTTTTACTGTTCTAAATTGTCTGTAAAAGGTGGATGTAGAAAGAGGGTGATGGAAAAATTCAATCTTTGAGTTTCTTGAATGTACCCTTTGTTTGTTTTCTTCTGTTTTGTGCCCTTTGTTGGTCTAAATTGAATGGAAAAGTTGGATAGTGAATGAAAAAAGCATTAAAAATGATCTTGAATTTAGCCTTTGTTTGTTTCCTTCTGTTTTGTGTTCTTCGTTGGTAGTCTAATGTAATTGACGGTAAAAATGCAATCTTCAAGGTAAAAATGGTTTTAGAATAAAGTTTGGGAAATTCTGATGAAAAATGGTGATGTAGAAGGTTGTAAAAAAATTTAGATCTTAGGGTTGGTAGAAAGGGAAGTATAGATAGTGTTATTGTAGGTTTAAGTGAGTATACTTTTCTATCTGAGGAGGAAAGCATTAATCTTGAATTTGTGATAGGGATGAACAATTGGAGAAATTCTTTTGTATGTGGAAAATGGGGTTTTGTTTACTAGCTTTGTGGAAAGAAAGTTGTTTTTTGTTAGGTGGAATTTGCTGATTTTGTAGTATCTTGTGATATCAACACACCAGAAAGTGAAGCAGAAATTGGGAAAAAAACTATATTGTTTTGGTATAATTTCTAAATCTAGCTGTATCTTGTGATATCAAAAAAACAGAAAGTGAAACAGAACCTAGCTAAAAAATTGTTGCTGCACCCGTGTCGGATCCTTCAAAAATACACTATTTTTGGATGATCCAACACGCACCCGTAGACATTTTTGAAGAGTCCGAGCTACTTAGGAAAAAACTATTCTTTTGGTATTATTTCTGAATCTAGCAGTGATTGGCTGATTTGTGTTTAAGGATGAGTTGGATCTGTTGACTTTGGACTAATTGTCATTTTTTTTAATGTTTTTTACCAGTATAAACTCATCTTCATGCAACTAGCCTGTTATTTAGGAATGGGAAGTTTTGGATCTGTTGACTGTACAGTCTGTATAGAATTAAGTCTTGTGTCATTGAAAAGATCTGATTTTTGGGTTAATTTTTTTATATGTTTGGTAGATCAACACAGTGGAAGATGTTGCTATTGACCAAAATAATATAATAATAAGAAGAAAATTCTGTTTGGTGCAAGATGATTATACTTCTCTTTCAAAGAGAGGAAATTTTCATTTTCCGGGAAATACGTCATGTGGAGATGCATATCCTAGCCTGAATAAGAGGAAACAAGTATTATTTTCTCAAGTGGTCGGATGAACTAAGCGGCAAGCAGTAAAATAATTATATCTATCCGTGATTTTGGCTTCAATGTCAGTTGGCAGTATTGAATTTAAAAGGCTTGATGTACGGTGTATTCGGTAGGAGGGAAAATGTTATTTTCCAAGAAAACAATTTCTCTAGGAAAACAAGTGGTTTCTTACTTACTTTCTTGTGTTCGGTATGCAAGTAAAAAATATAATCCGCGAAGCATTTGTATATATTATTAAGATAGAATTATGAGGATTTGGGGTGGGTGGGTGGGGGGTGAAGCATCTGGTGAATATGTCCATAAAAAATAAATTGCATGCTTTTGGTGTCTCTGTGTAATCATGACTTGAACTCTTTAGTGAAGTCTGATTGTATAAGCGTATTTGCATGTGCAGGATTTGACAGCTCCAAAGTTCAGGCACTCACGTCTTGCGAAGAGTGCTTTACAACGTCAAACTGTGCGTAAGACCTTATCGATCACATTCATTTGTCCCTCGTAAATTAACTTCCGTTCTCCTGTCAATGAGTTTGTGTCTTGTTTGGTTTGTTCGTTGTCTTTAGTCCAATGAAGAATTGTCAGAGCTTTGGACACCTTTGGCGCACCAAGGATGGAAACCTTGTACCGAATCTGATGCTGCCTCCAGTGAGTGTCTACAATCACGTCTTCTTATACATCTAAAATTTACATCTAGTTTCAAGGCTTTCTGTAAGCAATAACTCGATTGAGCGTCAGCATGATCATGGTGCGTAACTTTCTAAGGGCTAATTACTGTTCCTTGCACTATGCAGCACTACCTGAAAAATCTGAGGGATATGTTCAAGTGTTCCTTGATGGAGGACTAAATCAACAGAGAATGGGGGTGCGTATAATATTTCCTTTGTTTTGATGGTTCATAGAAGCAACCTTAGTGATCAACTCCTTCGATTATAGAAACAAGCAGTTGACGTTCTTTAGTAACATATATATTTCTTGTAAAAGATCTGTGATGCAGTTGTCGTTGCGAAAATTCTGAATGCGACACTTGTGATCCCTCAGTTGGAAGTAAATCCTGTTTGGCAAGATTCAAGGTATCTTTAGTATATTGCTAAAATTGGTTTGCTTTCAACTTTTAAGTACATATACAAGTTATCCTCCTCTTCTCTACAGCTCATTCGAGGATATCTTTGATGTGGATCACTTCATCAACGTATTGAAAGATGACATCTCTATAGTCAAAGAGTTGCCCGATGAATTCTCTTGGAGCACACGAGAATATTATGGCGCAGCTATTCGACCTACAAGAATCAAGACTGCTCCAGTTCATGCTTCAGCAAATTGGTATTTAGAGAATGTGTCACCTGTACTGCAGAGGTTAGTGAAATGATTGGTTTTCCTTGAGTGTTTTGCTGGAGAATTGACATTGCTTAGTGTATTAATATATTATATATTGGTCAGTTATGGAATTGCTGCCATTGCGCCATTTTCTCATCGACTGACATTCGACAACATGCCCAAGTACCTCCAACACCTACGGTGTAAAGTCAACTTTCAAGCATTGGCCTTTGTTCCTCACATCAGACATCTCGGAGATGCCATTATAAATCGCTTGAGGTATCCTAATGAAGAGAACATGGTTAGTGACAACTACCTTAGAGAGGTTACTGATCTTAAGCCCAAACAAGGAGCTGGCAAGTATGCTGTTCTTCATCTTCGCTTTGACAAGGTAACAAAAAAGTTAACGTTGTTGAACTAGCTATCCTGGTGCATCTCCCTATCTAATATTAGTACTTCCACTTTCGAGAAAAGATCGGTTTTCCTCTGATGCCTGTTAAAGGTAATATTGCACTACGTATTGATGAACTTTTGGATTTGCTATCTTTCCAGGATATGGCTGCTCATTCAGCCTGTGATTTTGGTGGTGGCAAAGCTGAAAATTTGGCTCTAGCTAAATACAGGCAAGTAATTTGGGGAGGAAGAGTCGTCAACTCTCAATTTACTGATGAAGAATTAAGGAGCCAAGGACGGTGCCCATTGACCCCCGAAGAAGTTGGATTGCTGCTGGCAGCTTTAGGATTTGACAACAGCACTCGCCTATATCTTGCCTCCCATAAGGTCTTCGCTAAGATTCTGCATTTATAGAACTATATGCGTTGCTTTAAGACTAAAATTCTTGAAGTAAAGCCAATATCTTTGTGTCCTTAAGCTTTCCTTTCTTCATTTTTTTTTGTAGGTTTATGGTGGGGAACGCCGGGTTTCGGCCTTGAGAAGTTTGTTTCCTCTGATGGAAGACAAAAAGAGCCTTGCATCTTCTGAGGAAAGAGCTCTAATCAAAGGGAAAGCTTCCTTATTGGCTGCAGTTGACTATTATGTTGGTATGCACAGTGATATTTTCGTTTCCGCCTCCCCCGGAAATATGCACAATGCAATGGTAATCACTCAAAATCTTTTCATCTTCTAGTTTCACTTTAGCTTGCTATACTGCCATTCAGAATCTACTACATAAAATACAAGTCATTTCTTTAAAACATGTTGATATTAGATTCTAAGTTATATACACTGACAGTATGTGGTTTAGCTTGTGCTAGCAGCTTAGTTACAATTCTTACCCGATCAGTCCTTTTTAGTCTGTCAAGTAAAGAGTCACACCTTGCTATCATTAGAAACAGCTCAATATTGAACTTATCACTTCGCCCTTAATGACATGGCTTTGTATCCACAGATAGTTAAAACCACAA
Organism: Capsicum pubescens; assembly: GCA_030864215.1. Classification (NCBI taxonomy): domain Eukaryota; kingdom Viridiplantae; phylum Streptophyta; class Magnoliopsida; order Solanales; family Solanaceae; genus Capsicum; species Capsicum pubescens. The sequence continues at coordinate 297,298,419 of CM061549.1, forward strand.
GCTTCAAAAGTCGGTATTCCTTCTTTGTCTATTCGAACATCTTCACATAATATGAAACGGAACGGAGGGAGTACAAATTAATAATCGCTCTGTCCCCATTTATGTGATGCACTTTCTCTTTAGCACAACCTTCTTTTGCATGTTTCTTAACGTGAAATGGACGGAGGGAGCATATATTTACCCCAGTCAACGCGTAGAACTCAAAGGTTGCATTATTAGGCTGTATGTGGTGGTCACACACACAGCTAATGAATAATACACCTACCTTGTTGAAACTGACAGGTTGGACACAGAACATACAACAATATGAAGACAATAAGGCCAAACATGGCACTATTAGGCCAGCTTTTCCTGAACAAGACACTAACTTGGCCCGAGCTTCAACAATCAGTAACTGAAGGCCACCAAAACAGACAAGGCCAAATTCGACTCCGCAAACCCAAGCAATCACTCTATACATATCCTGCTCCTGATTGCATGTGCCAAGCTTGAGGGTTCTTACTAGTTCTTGTGGGGGTGGAGGGGGGTACCGTACCATATAGATCTTAATTATTTGTTTGGACATCAAATTATTATTGTTTATTATGCCCCTATATAATAGTTATAAATAAGATGGCCGGCCACCCCTTTTGTTTGACTTATAGGGGATATATATTTATGTGTTACCACATGAATATTTACAGTAGGGGTGTGGAATATGTTGTACAATGTATGTATTGTGTTCCTTTGAAGAGTGCATATACAGATCAAGTAGTATTCTAGTCTTGACAGATAATAATATTTTACTATGTTATGTCAGTTGTTGTAGTTCATTTTAAAGGTTTTTTTTTTTTTCATATAACAAGAGGTTGATAATTAAAGTTATCAAATGCAGCTAGACACGGAGATCAAAATTACATTACAAAATTACTCAGAGTTCAATTTGATAATTAATTAGAAAACAAATGCAGCTAGACACACAGATCAAAATTACATTACAAAATTACTCACAGTTCAATTTGATAATTACTTGGAAAACAAAGTCAAATGTGTATATATATTTCATTTTCAAGGTGGCTCATGACTAAGACTAGCAAAACGTTTGCTTTAAATTCTCAAATTTTTGATAGTAAATTTTATAATTTCAACTTCACTTGAAATAATAATAAAAATTGTGAAATATATATTTTTTTTTTAAAAAGAAAGGGAAAATTTTCAGCTTGAACTATACACGAAAAGGCTGAGACACACACTTTAGATGGGTCTTATTACTCCCTGGACTAATTAAAATCATATTTTTGACAACCTAAGTGTCTACATGGCACATACGTGGCACACACGTGTGCCTACTTGGACCCTTCAATGTGTTGTGCCACGTAGGCACTAAGGTTGTCAAAAATATGGTTTTAATTAGTCCTGGACTAATTAAAATCATATTTTTGACAACCTTAGTGCCTACATGGCATACACACGTGTGCCTACGTGGACCCTTTAGTGTGTTGTGCCACGTAGGCACTAAAGTTGTCAAAAATACGGTTTTAATTAGTCCAGAGGTAATAGGACCTCCTAAAGTTCGGGTGTGTCTCACCTTTTTCGCATATAGTTCAAGGTGGAAATAGAGTATTTTCTCAAAAAAGAAATAATAAAGAAAGAAAAAGTTATCTAATTTAAACTAGAAATATTTTAGAACTTTAAATTAAACAACTCAAACTTCATATTAATAAATAAAGTTTTAGCAACAACATCCAAGTAAATATATTGCAAATAAATGTATAACATTTTATTTACTAGAATTAATCCTTATTTTTATTAATAATCGTATTAATATGTGAAGTTAAACGTTATGCGTCTTTTAAAAATATTACACCAAACACTAATATGCAAGAACAAAAAAAATAACTTTAAATTATTATAATATTATTTTTGTATATATGTATATATATTTAAGGTTTTTTATTAAAATTTAATATTAAAATTTTACTTTATCAAATAAAACTATGGAATATTACCGCCATTGCACAAATTGAACTCAACAAACAGCCACAACCTGTAAATACTAAAGTTAGGGCAAGAGGTGAGATGAGATCGGGTCTGTTTGTTTAGTACATTTGGGCCGGCCTATTTGTGCACTTGGCCACAAACATCCATATTTCTTAAAAGCCATTTTAAAAGTCATTCTGTGAAAATTGAAACGAGTAGCCAGCCAGAAGGAAGAAAAAATAGATGTTACACAAAATGAAGAAATTCATACATAGAGTTCAACTTGATAAATCTTCAAATATCGACACGAAATAAAGAAACATGCATACATAGAGTTCGAATATTCAAAACAATAAAAACATATCGACACAAAATAAAAAAACATGAATATATATAATGAATCTTCAAAACAACAAAACCAGATCGACACAAAATAAAAAACATGCATAGAGTTAGGGGTGGGCATGGTATGTTATTTTAAACTTGATACGATATGATAAGTTCATTTTCATTATCTAAAGGAACAATACAATTACCATAACACATTAGTTTCGATTTTGGTATTTTACGGTATGGTATTCGGTAATCATACTTTATTTGATTTCGACATACATATATTCATATAAAAAAAAACTATATCTTTAAACATAAAAAACGTCTCAATCATATCAGTGAACAACTATCTTTGTTAATCAATTATACAAAAAGAACATTTCTATCACGATTGAGTAGTCCAAAATACAAATTCTGAATAACATTAACTAAACTTAAGCATAGTACTCCTAAATAATAATCTTTCGAAAAAATTTATTTTTGGATAAAAGTTATTTTTATGTTCAATTGACTAATGGATGATATATAAATATATTTAATAATCTTAAATATGATATATATATATTTTATATATTATTAAAAAACCTCGATGAGGTATATGGTATTTCGATATTTATTGCATAAATACCAAATGATTGTGTGACTTGTGTTTTTTCGTCCTCTCTTTTAGATTGTGTTTTAGATGAGACACTGCCTGTTTTCTCTCTAACATCTGACGGAGAAGTTGCCGAAGTATCAACTACATTGGTCAAACGACCACTTCCCTGGTTTACTTTCTTAACTTGCTTGTTACTAGTGTTATTTAACGGACAAAAATAAGCAATACTACAAATAAAAGAAAACAAGTAGAACACATAGATTTTACGTGGAAAGCCTTGACGTGAAAAATCACGGGCAGAGGAGGAGGAAATTCACTATAATAGAGAGGAGTACAAAGAGGAAACGAAAGTCTCAATGACGTAAAAACTACCAAAAACAACCCACTAAACGCACTTATATAATATGTTTGAGACAGGTTTTGAAGTGTTCTTCACTGTTGCCTTACTCAGTTTTGGATCCGATGTTTTAGTGTCATCTTTGGATTCAGCAAATGCCATTTGTCAACTTTTGGATCAATTTTCAAGTCAGAAATTGGCACATCCATACTATGTGAGTTAGCTGGAAGTGTTTCTTTGTTTTTAGGATCAGATGTAGGTCCTGAAAGGGTTTTCAATCATACTAGGTTAAAAATACACTCCTATATTTATATATACAGATCACGCAAGTGTCCTAAACGAAAATATGTACAGAGAATCCTACACCAAGTCATCTACTGAGAATAACAATCCTATGTATACTAATCCAACGTTATCTTTCTTCATTCCCCCTCAAGTTGAGCAGGGGTCTGGACTACTATCAACTTGGACTGCAACTCAAGAAACCGTGACTTGGACAATGGCTTTGTCAATAGATCTGCAACTAGATCATGAGAACTGATATAACGAACTGAAAGAGTCTTAGCACGAACCTTGTCTCGAACAAAATGAAAATCAATCTCCATATGTTTCGTGCGAGAATGGAAAATGGGATTGGCTGTTAAGTATGTAGCACTTAAATTGTCACACCAGAGAATAGGTGTAGAAGAGGTAAAGCAGCCAATTTCTTGCAGCAAAAACTCCACCCAAGTAATTTCTGAAGTTGCAGCAACTAGTGCTTTATACTCGGCCGCAGTGCTTGATCGGGATACCGCTTTTTGCTTCCTTGATGACCATGAAATCAAATGATTACCCAAGTATATAGCAGATCCAGTGGTGGATTTCCAATCATCCGCATCTCACCCCAATCGGAATCGGCATAGCCATGAAGTAATGTATTAGATCGAAGTGAAAAGAACAGACCATGAGCTAATGACCCTTTAGTATAATGCAGTATACGTTTCACTGCCACCCAATGAGTATCCATAGGAAAATGCATGAATTGAGAAACTTTATTCACTACATACGCCAAATCTGGACGCGTGAAGGTCAAGTACTGCAACCCACCAACTATGCTGCGATACAACGTCGGATCATTGAATGGAACACCTCCAGATGATGAAAGCTTGGAAGATGGGTAAATAGGAGTGTTAACAGGACTGCAAGACTCCATCTGGACACGTTGAAGGAGCTCCTCACCATATTTTCTTTGAGATAAAAACAAACCTTCACTAGTTCTAGTTGCTGATATACCCAAAAAATAAGAAAGAAACCCCAAATCACGTACAACAAATTGGGATTGGAGGTGCGCAATCAAAGACTTAATATGGGCAGGATTATTGCCAAGCACCAAAATATCATCCACATATATCAGACAAAAAATCTTGTCACTCGGAGTAGACATATAAAACAAAGAACTGTCCGTCTTAGAACCTGAGAATCCTAGTGAAGTGAGAGCTTCAGTAAATCGCTTGTTCCACATTCGAGGAGCTTGTTTGAGACCATATAGGGATCTTTTGAGAAGATACACATGGTCTGCACGAGAGGGATTACAAAACTAGGAGGTTGAGACATATAAACAACCTTATCCAAGTTCTCATGAAGAAAAGCATTGAAGATATCCAACTGTGTGATATGCCAACCATTAGTTACGGCCAAGGATAACAACAACTGAATCATGGATGGCTTAACTACGAGACTAAATGTATCCACAAAATCAATCCCAGAACGTTGGTGATACCCTTTGGTGACAATTCGTGCCTTGTAACGGTCTAAGGAACCATCAACCTTCAATTTTGTCTTAAACACCCATCGACAACCAATGATATTTTGAGTTGGGGATGAAGGAACAAGCTGCCAGGTTCCATTGCGTATTAATGCATTGTATTCATCAGCCATAGCACGCCGCCAATGCTCATGCTTAACAGTCCGAGAGTAGCAAGCAGGTTCCGTAAAGGCTGGAGTAACCACAAACATAAAAAATGATTGCTGGGGCTTTAAAGAACCAGTTTGAACTCGAGTGACCATAGGCCGAGCAGGTGATGAGTGTGGCAACTGAGGTGGTGGTGACTCATGTGGTGCGGCCGAATTTGAAGGCGGAATATCAACAGACAGAGGCTGTGAAGGTGTCAGGGATACAGGCAGCTCGGCTACTGGTGATGTAAGGGACTGATCTGATTCGAGTGATCTGGTAAAGGGACTGGTCTGGAAGGTTTAGAAAGAAAATTATTTGGAGATGAAGGTATTGTAGGAGAAAGAGGCACTTGTAGGGTGAGAGGATTTGTGGTATTATTGGTTGATTTCATGGGCACCAACGCATCCTGCAAAGAAAAAGGAAACACAGATTCATCAAAAACTACATGACGTGAATACAAAAGATTTTGAAGAAAGAGGATCATAACATTTATATCCTTTATGAATTTTACTGCATCCCAAGAATACACATGGTTTAGATCGAGGTGATAATTTGTTCTTGGCGTAGGGACGAAGCCAAGGAAAACACATACAACCAAAAACACACAATAGAGAATTGTCTGGATCCTTTTGAAAAAGTGCATAAAAAGGTGATTGATTTTTGGAAAAAAGGCTCAACTATGCACTATCATAAATAACTCATTTATGTCATCTGTTAAAAGTTGAGCTCATTCATGCCATGCCATTGCCATTATAAAACTGGTCCATCCATGCCATTACTTTTTAACGGTGGTTTTCTAAAAAAACTGCTTTGCCACGTGACCTCTTATTAAAGTTCCACGTCATTTTTTTTTTTAGTTTTGATCTATTAAGAAGAATTTACCCACACCCAACCTATCACTTTAACTCACTTTAATATTACTCTTAATTTTAACCCTAGATTTAAACATATATATATATATATATATAATAATTTAATCTTCGAACACAAAATTTTCACACTTGAATACTACTTTTAAAATAATATAGGTTAGAATAATTAATAATTTAAAATGACAAATGAATAAATTGTGATTAAAAATTAATTTATTTTGACTCTCGAAATCCGAACATCATCACATAATTTATGACGAAGAGAATACCACATAAATGAAGGACCACAACTTTTAATTAGGAAGAATACTTAAAAATTCCTTCTAAATTTGGATTATAAGTTTTATAATTGAATTATTGATAGTCTTAATTATTTCGTGAATTTGGCTATTTGGTAGCCTTTATACTCTTTAACGTGGACGAGACGTAGATCATAATTTGATGTGGCAGCGCGTGTAATGTCCAAATACCTATTACACGCGCTGCCACATCAACACCACGTCAGTAAAAAGTATCACTTTTTTATAGTTAAGGTGTGTAATAGGTCACTTATATAGTTTAGGTGTGGATTCGACTTTTCGACTATAGTTTGGGGTGGAAACGATGACTTTTCCCTTAATATTTTTAACCGTTTACTTTTGTTATTTAATAGGCTGGACGCGCCTAAAATAAGTGTAACACACGCGCCTTAGAATGGGGTTGCGGGGAGGTAATAATATCACTTTTTTATAGCTAAGGTGTGTAATAGGTCACTAGTATAGTTTATGTGTTGCTTAGTCTTTTCGGGTATAGTTTAAGGTGGAAACGATGTCTTTTCCCTAGTATTTCTAATGAAGTATATGGAGATATATACCTTTGCCAGAGCAGTTATCATGCTTTCAAAGATGAATCATCACGTGTGGCATTTCAGCGTTGGATGGTATGCTTTGTGTATATTCTAATTCTGATCTCCAGGGAACATTTAAGCTATATGGGTATTGAAAGACTACAATATCAAGGGATATTGGACTTCGTTGTTAAATTTCAAAGATCCTCACATTCGTCATTTGGCCATACCGAAATATACGTTTACGGATGGTGAATTGCTATACTGGGGCATAGATACGAGAGGGCATGCATTTAGGACGCTCAATGGGCCATTTGGAGTATGGCCTCAATGTGATTGCATTCAGGCTGTACTCGCTTTTACAGAAAGTTTAATCTCTCCCAAATCACTTATTTAGTGTTTGTTTATGTATGATCAAGGCACTGTTTAATGTTTACAACCTTTTACTCTTATTAGGCTCAAAAATTTAAGGAAAACTCCACATTAAATTACATAATACAAATAAATTACATTACATTATGTCTGCCTTGGAATAACTGATAAAGTTATTTTCATATGACCAGAAAGTCATGAGTTCAAACCTTGGAAATAGCCTCTTCCTCTTCTGACAGTAATGATGCAAGGTGGGGCCTTCACGGTGCCATGAACTCCCAATAACACCTATTCCGCTTATATATATATATAGAAGATACAAGGAAAAGACTACAATGAAAATGGATATTAGTCCTTTTGGTGTATTTATTATTGTTATGTGCCCCGTTTGATCCCGCATAGTTTTGGGTTATTGGACAGGTCAAGCCATTTCTATAGGAAAGGAATTGTCCATTATATACAAGTTCATGTATGTAGACACATAACATTTATTGAATTAAATTCATATAAAATTTAAATTTGATCCATATTTTATTGAGTTTAAACTTATTTTGGGCTTAAAAAAATGATAAGTCTATTGTATTCCTCATTAAGGTCCATCTCACCTTGAAGCCCAAACTCATCAAGTGATGTGGCATCCCATTCAAATCCAAGACCAATGAGACGCCGCCACATATACAAATGATGTGGAAATCTCATTCAAATTCAACAACCAGTCAAAAGGCGTCAAGTGACAAAGTGACATGTTTCGGTCAATCACAAGCAACTAGGCCTACCCCTACAACTATAAATAGGGGAGTAACATAACATTCTAGGGGGAAGAAAAGAAAAAGGAGGACATTCTACAAGCATCGGAGGAAGCTTCTGCATTGACTACACAGCTCTTTAACGAATTGACTAACGGAGTTCTGCCCGAAGATCAACTCGACAAGACGAAGTGCTATCAGACAATTCCTGGAGATCCAAACACATTTCTAGGAGGCTCAAATCATCCTACATTCGAGAATCACGCTTCAAAGACCCTCGAATCATGGAAAAACTTAGGAGAGAAGAATCGAGAGAATAACGGGATTGTACCCACAAGATTTATTTATATAAAATTATTCTTTTTATTAATTTTATTTTTTGCTTGCAGTTAATTTTCAGCGTTAACGAAAATTTGTTGCGAATAATGTATTTGTCATTGTGTCTAACCAAAGATCCTTCAGTCTAACAACTTCTTGTTTCTGAGAGCGAATCTATCATAATCTAAATTTAAAGATTTGATGATATGGAGCCACATACAAATGTAGATGTAGAAATTCGACTAAATATAATTCAAATATCTACTTAAAAAATCTGACTATATAGATTTGAGATATGAACACGAAAATTTGACTGATCTTTATGTAAGGAGGAGGATCCGAACGCTTATATATAAAAGGTCGTTATTCAACATTTTTCATCACAAATTTTTAAGGTATTATTCTCTCAATTATTTTTGACTTCGACAATATTGCATTTTTTTCTCTAGGAATATTTCTTTTATCATCTTTTGTGCATGTAATTAATAAGATTTTAATTTTATTGTTGTGTCCAATTTTAGTTTTTTTTTGGCATAAGATTTGTAAGCAAGCAATGTTATTATAATTAGATATCTTTATAAAAATTTATAATCCACTCTATTTGAGTAAATTACTATTTAACTTTTTATAATAAAGTTATATATAAATATCTATATAAGCTTTCGCAATAGACAAAATCGTCTAATTTTAAATAATCAAAGGTTACACGTGCGAGACACGTGCGGTTAAACTAATATATATATATATTATGTCGGTTTGACTTTTTTTTGGTTAACACCAAACCAAACCAAGAATGGTCGGGTTTTTTTTTCTAACGCCAAACCAATCAAACCAAACCATAAGTCGGTTTTTTTTCTCGGTTTGGTTTGGTTTGGTTCGTCGGTTCTGTTTGACTTGACGGTTTGGTCTGTACACCCCTATTTAAGAGAATGCTTGGTTAAATCCAAGGAGAACGTACAAGGCAGTATCAATTTAGTTTCTTTATTAATTAGCTGGATAAAAGGGAAATTTGGTAAAAAGGATTGAGGGATAATTTGGTCATTTAATTCTCTTATTCGTGTATTATTTGAACCCGTATAAGTAATCCCTAGATTTTCTCAGAATAAGATAATACACCGTATGATGTATTAGTTATCCATGTATAAAGAGAGATTAAATTGAATCGTACAATTAAATAATGTATTAAACTGGATCTATTTTAATTAATAGATCCTACGAATTCAAAGCGTGTCCTAAGAATGTATAGTAGTCAAAGTGGCAAGTAATATTGATGAATTTTAAACAAAATATAAATTCAAATCTCCCCTCACAATAAGAGAACTAAACAAGATAATCCAACAGGTCAGATAGAAAATTCAACAAGTTGATTCACTTTTAGGTTGTGTATTGGAATTTTCAGGTTCCATGTGTGGTGGTTCCATTGGCAAATGTACCTACAAAACGAGCAAATGTTAGCTGAAAATACTCTCACACACTCTTTTCACTCGGCTCACTCATTTGGCCCTTCAAGTCTTGTAAGTCGGCTATCAATCTTTGCGTGCTTAGGAATGAGTCTACTCTTGAGTTAGAATGGATTTCGGTTTTGAAGACTCAAGGAAGTTTCGTATTGTAAACGAGCAAAGCACCAGAAGGAGCGTTGACACAAAAGACGTACTCGAAAACTAGTTCACAACTTAGTAGGTTGTTACTTAGTTGTCAACTAGTATAGGAGACGAAAGAAACTAGTACAAGTTGACTTGAGTGATACCTTTCTCTACTCTCCCTTTGCTTTTGATGATGTTTACACTAACAAGGAGAGTATATCATTTAGTTTGGGTGAAGCTGGTGGGGAAAAGGAGTGTTGTTTAGACCCATGTCTATGGCCACTCTTTCCATTTGACCCCGGTGTCAAATTTGGATATGGTGATTTTGGCACACCCAACTTATTGCTTGGTCAACATGACAAAGTAAGTTTGAATGAAGGTGTTGGTATCCTTCCCTATGATGTAAGTTTGAATGAAGGTGTTGGTATCCTTCCCTATGATGGAAAGTCTTTCTTGGGGATTCACAATCCACTTAAGGGACCAACAATGTGTAAGAGAAAGAACTCCAACCAAGATAAGGGGTTTTTAAAAAAGGGAGTAGTGAAAAGGTCCAAGAGTGCTCACCATTATGTGTTTTCATTCTTGACCAAGGTTCCACTATTTGTAGGTCAAGAAGAGAGTCTTCTCTGAAAATTACTTTGGATGAATTTCATTTATGTGAGACCCTTCTTCAATACTTGAGTGGAACTGATGACCTCTTTCTCCAAGGTGGTATCATTCTTGAGGACCCGAGGGAAAATGTGGCAGTGTCTCCTTTGTGTGTTGCTTATAAACTTGCATCCTTGCTTGACACATTTGTGCTTAAATTGTGTGAATTTCAACTTCTCGATGCCAAGTTGATTATTTGTTTGTTGAAGAGCCCATGGATGCTAAGGACTTCTTGTCACCTTCATAGGGTTGGACAATTTGAAGTATCTTGTGGGGCTCGAAGTAGCAAATTATGCTAATGCATGAACAACGGGTGAACAGAACAGGAATTCATGGAATATGTACACACATCAAATTTAGAACCTAGTTATAAGCATGTGAAGTCATTAATCTAAAATTCATAATAAAAAAAGTTGAAATCTTGTCTCCGTCTCTCTTTTTATCCATTTCGCCACCTCTATTATAATGGATGGATATAGTTTCTAGCATGTTCTTATTAAGCCTGATTTTCTTGCTGCAGGTATAGTACTTTCTTATTGATGTATCCTGCTGGAATCATAAGTGAAGTAGTTCTAATATATAATGTGCTGCCTTACATGAAGGTACCAAGATCCTATTTTTCGTTTGTTTTTTCTCAGAAATGACAGAAAACTCATCTTTCTAGCAATTTATCAAGCAAGAATACGATAAGAATAAAGAGCGTCTTCTATCTGATTAATTGCTAAAGAGGTGGCAAAGAGCCAACTCGCAAGGGTGGCCCGGTTGGTTGAGCAGGGGATCTTCCAAATGGAGGTCTCAGGTTCGAAACCTCCTGCATGCTTTCTCAGTCAAGCTCATCGCAAGAGGCTTGCCTATGCAGTTTACCGTCAGTAGACTGGCCTTTCCTTGGTCATTGGATCTGTGAGTTCAATCAAATCAGGATGTGGTATCGTATTTAATAGAAATGGCAGCATTTAGTCGTGATCTATCTCTCTGCTGTGTGTATTTGCTTGTAAATGAATATATGCTCCTTGTGCTTCTGATTCAGTTCGAGTACTCACTATCGCTTCTTATCGATTTATTTTTCGAAGGAATCTGGAAAGAATGATTGTTAGGATGCCAAACAAATGGAATTTCTCTTTTGGTTACTACTATGCATCACATGTTGGCCTTGCCATCTACGTACCAGGCAAGAACCTTAACACTATTCTCTTACTAAAATCATCTCCACGCTTGGCTCAAAGCTTTTGTGTTTTGTGTTTGTTATACTGTTATCTGTCCTAAGCCGGCGGTCTATCGGAAACAACCTCTCTGTGGTAGTTTGCGTACACATTACCCTCCCCAGAGACTAGTTATGTTGTTGTACCCGTTTCTATGATTGACCCCACTGTGTGGGAATACACTAGTTATGTTGTTGTACCTGTTTCTATGATTGACAAGACGATGTTTGTGAAAATGCAGGCTGTCCTTACCTGTATAGTTACATGCTTGGGCAGAGAAAGAAAGCAGTGTTTAAAACAAAGGTGGCATAGGTCACACAGACGCGGAGTCTGGAAGATTATTTGTACAATTTTTAAGCACAAATACACGATTTGAGCCATAGTTACTGGGTTCTGCCGAAGTTGTTACTAGCATTGTGGCTCCGTCCCTGAGGACGCGGTTCATAGGAGCTGCATCTAGTTTTCCCTGATTCATCGGAAAATTTTCACCTATTACTGATTGAATAAGACTTCTCATACATGTTAGTCAGATTTCATCTTTTTCTTCTTGACAGTACAGGGCATTGTGTATGCTTCCTAATGTATTTGGCACATCGCGTATGCTGCCGTGAACTCTGTAGTGTCGATTAATTGCTGTAACTTTCATTTTTGACAAGTTATTAGAGCAAATTGTGTTGAGATATACAACATCATTAATAAACAATTGTTTGAAAATTGTCAAATGTCATCTGATATGGTGCTGGAATATAAAGCAAAGAATAAGTTTACGTTCTGCCTGTCGAGTTTTATTCTTCCTGGCCTTGAAGGCATTCACAATACGGTGATTTAACGAAGTAATATGAATTAACTAACCATAACTAAGGGATAAAGTCTTGTGTTAAATACATGTCACACATCTATTGATTTGATGCAAAATTAGACAATAATTAAGACCTTGTAATGTAACAAATTTGCCAAGTGAAATCAGTAAGTCTTGGCAAGCTTTGACGGAGACAAAAACACTAGGTGATTTCTTTCCATCTGTTCTAGCTTTGTCCTGGCGGACATAGTTACTAGTAGTACCTGTTACTGGTGAGAGGTGAAAGGTAACCAGTGGAATAATTCAAGGTGCAGTTTGCTTGGGACTCCTCAAAGTTGTTTTACCCATATCGGGTCCTCCAAAAATGCACTACTTGAAGAGGATCCGGTATGCACCCATCAACATGTTTGAAGAGAGAACAAGCAGCATAGAACAAGACCTCAAATCAGAGGCGAAATGTTGCAAGCAAAAACACTATCCATGCAGTCGCATTCCATTTTTCCCATTGTAAATTTGGTGACAGTAACAGACACTTTATGAAACATTCATATGGATCATCACATTTGTTGGACCATACAAGCTGCTCTTACGATTGCTTTCCCAAAATCAAGATTCCTAACTTTTGGTGAAGAACCAGAAAGAACGAAACCAGTAAACAAGTGGTGGCAAGACACTTCGAGTAAAACCACCTATGGATACATTAAAGATAAGCACGGATGGTAGCAACGTGATGCACACATGTAACGTAGAAATAGGAGTGTAACATTTGGTAGAAAGTACACATCAAAATAACATATCGAAAGGCATCAACCAGATGCTTTACTCAAAATAAAAAAGGGGTTGATCATTTATAACTTTCATTTAACCTCGTAAATAGAGATCCCAAACAGAAACATAATGAGCCAATAGGTAGAAACCAGAACAACAACGCGAACCACAGTAACAAAAAAATTACTACTAACTTTTAACACAACCCCGAACTATCTAAAGGAGGACATGTTTTAGACATTTTAAATCCAATTTCAGAATGTTATTATTAGAGCTAATTCCTCCAGCTGCCCTCTGAAGCACCGCCACCTCTTGAGAAGCGGGGCCCACCGTCACCATATCGGTCACCACCGCCATAACCGCCACCATACCCACGGTCGCGGCCACTTCCATAACCATCACGGCGGCTGCCACCACCACTGCTGTAGCCGCCGCCTCCACCACTACGTCGGCCACCTCCGAAACCACCACCACCGGTTCCGCGTGACTGAGCTTCATTAACCGTGATGTTACGACCATCAAGGTTCTGGCCATTCATCCCTTCAATTGCATTCCTCATGGATTTCTCATCAACGAAGGTAACAAAACCAAATCCTCTTGATCTACCAGTTTCACGATCGTTGATGATCTGTAAACCAAATCGGTAAAAACAATCAGAGATCCGAACAGATACACAATTGCAAGTTTAAAAATGCATGGATCATGGTACATAAATAACAAACTACATATTCTAAAATTACATAAATCGCTGTACATAGCAAGTTTAAATTTTCACATGGCAATACGAAAGTAAACAATTAGACTCAACAAATGAATTAGGGACAACAATAAGCTGAAAATAAAAGCGACCAATCATCAACGTACCGTATAGGTGAATAAGGTAACAGTAACAAATAGTAACAGAGTTAACAGATCAGGAATCAAGTAAACCAGAGAGAGAGAGTAACAGTAACACAGTAACATGAGTAACAGAGAGATCAATGAGAGTAACAGAAAGGTCATCAACGAAGCCAAATAAATAAAGGGGCTCGGATCCGATCTCCGCTGCTCTGCAACAAACGGACCTTCGAGTCGAGCACTTCGCCATAATGAGAAAAAGCTTCACCTAGGGTTCTATCGTTGGTAGCCCATGCGAGCCCACCTACGAAGCACCTGTATTCAACCTCAGCAGCCATTCTTTTGTTTTCCTTTCTAGAAAAAACTAATATTACAAGAGAAGATGAGCACAAAATGCTCGCTTTTATAGGTGGGGAGGAGACTAGGTTTTTGCTTTGACGGTTAATTTTAGCCGGCGGCGCACTAAAAGCGGTGGTTAGTTACCGATTGCGACGCTAATGGCTTGAAACTCTTTTACGAGAGGTATGATTTAGGGGTTGTTTGTCACGGTACATTTGAAAAAAGGTATGCGTCCATTAGTTTTGATGCATTAAAATGTGTAATTTGAACTGTACATAAAATATTAAAAATTGAATTATTGAATGAAATTTAAAAATTTAGTAATTAATATTTGATATTTGATATGATATTTGGGAATAAAATTTTAATATTTTGATATTTGAAATTGGATTTGGTACAAGATATTCATACCATTTGATATTCGATATTTACCGAATATCGAATATACATATAATCTATAATATATTAAGAGTGTGAAGGTCCTTAGAAAAGTGACTTGAACTTTTTACGCTTCATTAAAACACACTGTAATAGACAAAATTGTCATTTACTATTTTATTTAAATTATTATTTAATTATTTTTATAGTATTAGGACTTCTAAGTCAACTAAAATTTTAATAAGGAATTTTTTTTAATTTGAGTCTATATATGTATTTTTTAAGCACACAAAACGTGTTTCCATGGAATATCATGCTTCTCAGCCAAAAAAAGACGACAATCTGATGAAAATCAATATTATATTCTTGAAATTTGAGTAATAACAACATTAGGATAGGTTAATATGTTAATTCGTTCTTCTTTTGCTATTAATTTACTAACTATTTTTAAGTGTACTTCCTTTCTTTAATTCTAGTGTTATTTGTTTTATTGTAGCCAAAAGAAAGTAGAGATAAAAAGAAAGTTAAATCAGTTTTTTATTTTTATTTTTTAAAATCTATGGTAGGTGAGTCAAACATTAAAGTTTACATGTTTTTTTTAGATTTTTATGTCTTTCTCGACTTTTGATCATCTAGGTCAGTAAAATTATTCATTATATAATTATGAATATTTTATTTTTATTCTTTTGATCTATAGTAGGTGATATTCAAATCCTCTGCTTTTGATCTCTACTGGAATCAGTAGTTCGCGCCTATGTTGAAGTTAAACAACAAGATAAGGATTTTAAGTTTCTTTTTTTGTACATATAAATTTCATATTTTTTCCTTCGTCGATAATTTTGTCTCTTTTTCAGATTTTAAAGTTGACTACTTTATAAAAATCATGCATGTATCATTTTTTTTTCTTCGTCGATAATAATGTCACTCTTTTGTCTCTTTCAGATTTTTCAGACCAGATTCTAATCTTCATCAATTTAATTTTACTCTTTGTTCCGATTTTTAGGTTCTCTTGGTGATTAGGAGCGAGGCAACAAAAGAATATAAGAGAGCAACAAGTGGTATTCGAAAGACTATCACATTAGTCTATGAAGAGATAACTTTTTAATTCGTCTTTAATTTCTATTTTTCAATCATTAAAGTTGTCACTTCCACAATGTTTTTGGGCACAAAAAATTATACTTAAAAGCATCACTAATACCTAAATACCAAGCCTATCGATATCAACAATATATACTTCAATGTTGATTCTTCTTGCTTCTGCTTCTCCCCAGTATCTTCAGGTTCAGCCCCATTAGTTGATTCATGAATGTCCTTTGTTTCAAATTTCACTTCATATTTTTAGTTTGTGCTGATATTGGTCTGATTATATATTTTTCCTTGCCTGTAACATTAAAGGACACATAAACTAACAAATAAAATTATCTAGGAACAGTGTAGAAAATAACTCCATGATCAAGGTGCTTTCTTTGTAGGAATCAAATAGCGTGCGTTGTTCAAGTCATCTTGACCAAACTTTCTCTCTTAGTGCCATCTAGAAGGTTGCGGAACCAGATTAGTTATATTTGTGGAAATCACTCAAGTGTTATAGCTATCAAAATCACCGAACAAACTATAGCAACCACTAGCGAAAAAGATAGGGAAAAAATTTGACCAACATCGAGAACAGTAATTTCAAGCTAAATGGGGATAATTATAAGAAATAAATGAGTGAAGGATAGATTGCCTGCAGCTTCGGTAGCATAAGTCCCAGGTGCTACTCTAATATTGACCTGGTAAGATAACAAGAATATCTTATAAACAAGCAGGTTGTATAATTGTGGATAGCGAAACAAGTTAAAGACATAGCTAACTATCAAAAAAAACAATGTTGAAATATTCCTTCAAAAGAAATGAATTTGAACTGTAGTGTTTGCATTATTATTTTATTTTTGTAGTTAAGAATGCAATAGTTGAAATAGCAGTGAGACTAGGTTAAAGAGCTAATACAGGTTATATATATCGTGCAGGAAAAAGTCAATCGCTTCATCTTTGGCATCCAAAAGAAATTCTTCACGAAACCTTTTTCAGTGCATCTTTCGAAGAAATGAGAAGTTATGTTATTGTCACAATAACTGAATTTTTCAAATAGTCACAAATTAGACACACACCAAATCCACCCTAAATAACCAAATATCTCCAGTAAGATAGAGACAAAAGGCCATTCAAAAAGATACACCTTGCTTTGAATTATAATAAAAGAGTATTACAAACATTTTAATTACTAGGTAAAAGGTAAGTACCTCCAAAATTATAAGAAGGAAGATAAAGATAGTTATTTCCTTCATAATCCATCTTTTTTTCGCTCCAGCATCTTAAAGATTATTGAAATAATTTTCTAACATTCTGAAGTATTAAGTTGTATATAATTTCATAAGAAAAGTGCATTATCTAATAGTTTGATTACTAATTTAATAATGTAATATTCAATCTTTCGTACATATTGAATCATTAAGCCATTCTGGAGATTTGACAGAAACCTAGGAGAAGAGTTGACTCCCTTTAAGAATCAAAAGTTTAGACATAACTTTAGTTAAAATATAGTAGTAGAAAACATATAAACAAGCAATTAATATATATAGTTGCTGGAAGATCACATCCATTTTGCAGTTTGCACACCTCAAACACCTTTTAGTCAACATGTATAACATCACTTTAAACTATAAACGACTTAGAGAGTTGTATACTTAATCTAATTAAGGTATGTCACCTACAGAGACTTAGAGAGGAACTATGATAACCTATGTTAACAATGTCATAACGGTCTGTGGCTCTTATAGGGAGCTTACCCTCCAGGCTTTGACACTTTCATATGATAACGATACTATTGGGGCCAGCTTATACTAGCTCGACTATTTTATCGGGTACCCGCTACCTTTCATCCACACATGTAGCAGTCACTCTCCCACAAAGACATAGGCAGAAGAGAAAAAGTCACCAAGAGTTTTGTTCTTCTAGATTTCAACTCTCTAGGTTTTAACACTTCTCTGGGGTCTCAGTATGTTGTATAATCTACATAATTTCTTTGATGCTCTCCTGTGGTTGGTCAGGATCTTCTGCATTCTAACAGTCAATCATGTTTTTTACCGCAGTCTTTAGAAAATAAAGATGTCAATTTATTATGGAATTTGAGATGGTGATCTTCTATAAAGCAAAACAACATGTTTTAAAAGTAAGCACAAACATAAAGGGTGCAGCTTGATAATGCTCAACAAATTGTTCTGTACAAGTAAGTGCACTCAACCTTTTTACAGACAGCAAGAATGCAAGTATGAAGAACATGCAAAAACAAAGAAACCTTACTGATTCCTCACACTAAAATTCAATACCATTTTCATGATTACTTCAAATTCTTCACCAACTCAGACTAATGTACAATTGAGCAAAATGGGTTCCATTTTATAAGATTAACCACTTCAGAATTAAAGGACATGTGAAGTTAAACAAACTATTTGTGAGAATAAATAGAGGAAGACGTATTGACAGTTGGTCCCCATGAAAATAGAAAGTCAAGAAACTATTACTTTTCAAATAGAGATTACTTGATTAAAGAAAAAAAAAAGTCCCCCCTGCCAAAGATATAATGTTCAAACCTTATCCTTGTCTATCGATAACTAAATTGATGAATATAAATGAATACTACTAATCTTGAGGATTCCTATACTATTTAAGATTTCAATCAGCAGAACTTTCTGCTAGTTTTTAGGATGGGATGATGGCAGTATAAACATCAAGTAACATAAACAATTCAAAGATTGGGCAATAAGACCGATCAGAATTTTAAAATATCAATTTTGCAAAAAAAAGAATATGAGATACGGGTACATCGTAATAAGAAAGAGAACAGTCACCACAACATCTTGTGTGATAGCAAGAAAATGATCACGTCGCAAAGAAAAGAAAAAAAAAATAATATGTTTGAAATTTTGAAATGACACATTTTGATTAGCAAATAGCAAGTTTCAATTTCAAAGGTTGATGCTAGTCTGAAACAAAGTGTATAATAGGAAATTAAGTGTATGAAAAATAGATTTTAGTTTTCACAATTGAAACTCAAAGACTAAAAAAATGGTTAAATCTTTTCGAATAAAAGGAGGTAGAATCAATAACCTTTTTCTCAATTTTTCACCGGAACGAGAGAAAACAATCACATCAACTTCAAGTATCCTGGTACTTGTCTTAAACTCCAAGTATTCTTGTACTTGTCTAGCAATATTAAAAGCATCTTGATTAAAACTAGAATTCACCAAAAGTATATGCCATTTTATTTTTCACAAAATAAATCATGACATGCAATGCCTCATTCGATCAGGAAAGATTCTTACTAATTAGAAATAATGAAGCTACAAGCACAAGAAGGAAAAAACAAACAATAGCTATCAATCAGTTGCTATGAAAGTCAAAATCTGAAGAAAATAAAAAAGGAGGATCGAATTTGTGAAGATACTTACTAAATTGGTCATGGACGATGCCAGAATTAAAGAGGAGTATGGAGAAGACGAAGGGTTTCCAAATCTGGACCAAACATACCTCTCTCAAGTTTCAATTTGTACCTACTTTTCCTTTTGGATAAATTAATTTTCTACTTTATTGTGCTTTGGAATCGATTTATATTGGCTTATTTACTTTATTTTAAATGCTTCTAAGTTAAAGATGAATTCTAAGAATTTTTTGAGATATTTAGGTAAATTTGAAAATTGTTTATAAACACTTTTGAAAATTTTCATTTATATAAAAAAATCTGTGAAAAGTTTATAAGATAAATAGTCAAGTTTTTGTTTATGGTAATTTTCTTTTTTCTCAACGATAATTTTTTTTTTTGTGTCACTTTCAATAACTTTAGTAAGACTCTTAAAATACGACAAATCTCAATCAGTGAAAAAGTCTTTTTGTGGTTGGTTCTTGAATTGATTTCATTTCAGGTTTCTCAAGACAACAATGAATGGACTCTTTCCGAAAAGGTTGAGGGAAGGATAAATCTTAGTTCATTAAATAGTTTGCTTAATGACAATAGATGTGTGCAATTCATTAGGTTCAAGGACCTAACAGTAGGACTCGAACCCTGATGAAGTTCTGATCATCTATTAGAGAAAAAAGAACCAGCGAGTATTGTAGAATTTCTAAAACTATCATGTTAGATCAACTTAGAGACAATTTTGATTCCATTCAAAATATTGATTTTGTCTTAAACATATTTTATAATTAATTTTAGATAATAACTTCTCAAGAAAAAAATAAACCTCAAATTTAAAATTAAAATATCATGTTACCCTTTAACCTTATTTTTGAGGGCTTGAAATTAAGAGTAACACGGAAGGAGATGGAGATGGAGATCTTGAGAGAAAGAAAGATCCTTTCTATTTTTGATAAAAAATAATTAGAGTCGAAATTACCTTATTTTACTCTTTTTTTATTTATATTTTAAATATAAAAATAAAATGCTTGAAAATCTAACCTATTATAACGTCTAAGAATCCTTGCCAATGTATAGTCATTCCACTATCGATGAAAATTAGATAAATCTCATATCACAATACTTAATTAATTATCTTTAAATGAAAATATCGTGTGTATTAGTTATTTCCAACCAAAAGTTTTTGGAAAAAATGTTCAATATATATCCAAACTTTAGTGAAATTTATTGTAACACACCCCAACTGAACTATTTATTAGTGTATTTTAGTGACATTTGTAAGTTAATAAAAAAATAAAAAATGTTAAAAAAATATTTAGTTCAAATAAATATCAATAAAATATGCTAATAAATAGTCTAGGGAGGTCACAGGACTCCCGCAAAGTTCTAGGGTGATCATAAGACCCCTGAAAATTCAGGCGTATTACAACAAATTTCGTCAAAATTTAGATATATTTGAGAGCATTTTCCCAAAGTTTTTAAATGAATTGTAAAAACGAATGATAACACTTAGCTATTAAATTTGCATCATTATCTCTTAATTATTATCATCCTTAAGTTAGGGTTCAATGAAACTTTAGCAAAGCATCATCCCAAATTGTACTTATTATATATACACACGTTGCAATGCATGACTTATTTTTTTAGTGATCGAAACTTTGCACTTAATCATTCAGAAGCGGATTCAAAATTTAAGTGAATTCAAATTTAAGATTCTTTAACAAGTACATATTTTTAAAATTGTGAATTCATATTTATCATTTATTTTAATTTTAATAGATTTTATGTGTCAATTTATGCAACAAATCTAAAGTATAGGATTCAAATATTTTTGATACAGCAACGATGTATCCATCCCTTAACTTGGAGGTAGATAATTATATTTACATATTATTTGAAAGTTAATTTAGTTTAAATAAAGTAATAAGCTTACATTTTTATTTTTTGCTGAGCTTTCGTAGAGAAGAAATGACTGAAAGTTTAGAAAAGTGAATTAATCGTGAACGTACAAATTCTTTTTGTTTTTTACCAATACCAAAGCCGAACTTATCAACTCTATATTCTTTTCGATATATGTACCATCATAATTTCATTTCGTTATATTGAGTTATTGTTTTTATTTAAAATTTATCACTTGCAATATAAAATTTATAGTAAGTATTTTGGGTGTACACATATTTTGAAATAATTTATGTTATCTTTTTAAAAGTTTGATACTTAAAAAAATAGCATACTAATGTTTGATACACGTGCAACGCACGTACCCTAGGCTAGTATATATATATGTGTGTGTCTAATCCAACTCAATAGACAATAGTACTAGTCATCCCAAAGAATCTCTTGGACCTTGATAGTATATTCGTAAAAAGCAACAAAAAGAATATTAAATAGGGTGTCTATTAAATATACTATTTGAAGTTTAAACATGCATTTACACATCTCCAACTTTAATATGGTATTACCAAATACCGTATCGAATCAAGGTTTAATTATCGAATCGATGTTTAGAAGTATGGTATATGATATCTATATTCAAATACCGATTACCGAATTACCAAATTTGAATTCTGAAAATATCAAATCGAATAACGAATGTCCACCTTCATGTGTAACTCTAACTTGTATACTTTCTTCGTTCCATGTTATATTTTTTTGATTTGATATGATATTTAAGAAAAAAGTTAAAAACTTATGTGACATACTTATTCTGTATTCATTTTAATGTTTTGCATTCATTAATATGTTTCTTGACAACTTCTTTTCGAAGTTCTTTTATTTGATAACACGACTACACGTACATTGAAGACAAAAAGATTCAAAAAAGTAATAAATTATTACACTACATCACATGGAGAGATGCAATTTAATGTTATATATTTAAAAAAACTATCAAATAATTAATATAATTAAAAGTACTATTAGATTAACCAAGTTTATAATACACAAAATGAATATTCATAGAAAGTCTGCAAATTGATTTAAGGAAGATAACTGATATGTACATATGAATGTACAAAACATGATCAGAATAACGAGTACTAAAACAAAAAACAAGGATAAGAAATGCCAGTTAGATCCTACACTTTATTTCCTTTTACAACTTTCTTATCTTAAAAAGACATTTTGAGAACTCTGAATCACTTTCCGCCTCTTCCAATTGCTTCATACGCCCATATTTCCACAATAAACATGCCAATCTATGTCGATGTTGACAAACATTAAAATCATCCCTTGGAATCTGAATATTGTGAATGAAATATTCGGCAAATGAGACCAAGTAAATTCCACAATCCCTGTACATAAATTTACAAACAAATAATTGAACAACACAATTAAATTATAACTATTAAAGATTATACAAGACACTTACGCAGCATATTGAATAGGCAATCCATCAACAAATTGTATGTCCAAAGGCTGAAGAGGTGATTTGTCAGAATAATGGGGTTGATTGACATTCAAATCTTGCTTTTTCCTATAAAAGTTTGTGCTAGAAAGAAAGTAAGGAATCACAATGGCAAAAGGTTCAACAGCTGATCGTATTTTCGCATCATGCCTTGCACCTCTCATAGAATCATAAACATAGATAATTCTATCTTTAAAAGAGAGAATTGCCAAAATCCAATGTCCATCAACACATACAGGAATCAAAATATAATCAACTGTATGCCAAGGATCATTACATGGCATATAAAAACCAAGAATATATGCTGCAATCTCATGATCAGGATAGAGCACTCCATAATCCTTGTTATTATCAATCCAAAAATCATGAAGTGAATTCACCTTGACAGCAAATAAAAAATTAGTAGTGGTGAATTTGATCGGCAATTCGACACCATATTTAGCTCTCTTCCTCAAGTAATATAACACAACATCAATGTGCTGAAAAAGAAAAAAAAAATTCAAGATAATAATAAACACTAATTTTATACATATACTGTTCAAATATATCATAGAGAATAGTTCAAAAAGTTGATAAAGTGAAAATAGCACAATTCAAACACAAGATAAATGACGAAACATGAAAAAACATCACAAAAATCAAATTGTTTACTTAATTAACTTAGTTAATCAGAAAATAAATTTAATATCTTAACTTTCAACTAAGTTAGTGTATAATTATATAAATGGCTATAAAGTAATTTCGATATGCAAATATATAGATAGGCAACGTACCGTGTCATCAAGAAAACTTCCTCCATAATTTAATTTGTGAAACCAATCCCTTGATCTAATAGATATATCCCCAAACAAAAAGGCATTCTTTAGCTCACCTCTTCCCTTACAATATCTATCCTGGTCATTCCTGAAAAAAAGAAGGTAAAATTAAAAATTTAAAAACAATGTTATACATTATATTGAAGTGTAAATTTTCTTTTTTTAAAAAAAAAAAAAAAACTTACTTGAATTTTCTTCTCAGTGTATATGCATCAACAAACTTTGCAAAATCCTCGCTCAAGTCTAAATCAATCTCATTTCCAATATCCACCATGAAAGGATGTTTGAGTGTAAACAACTTTTTGGTATCAAACTTTACTTTACTACACTCAGAAGAACCAAAATCAGTGAGGCATGATGAATTTTGACAAATTCCAGAAATCTTTGATTTCTTTTTAAGATTGGAATGTGATTCTTCATCCACGTTAGTGACTTCATATGGAATCAATTCTGATGTCACTTTATCTCTCAAAGACGAATACAGAATAGCAGACGGATCATACGCAATCATGAGTTGAGAATCTGATAACAAATTACAATCACCACTAGAAGATTGTAGAATTCCTACGATAACCAGAACAAAAATATTAAAAAACTAAAATCTGACATATCGATTTAAAATTTAAAGGGTATAAAGACCTTGAACAGGTGAAGTATCGCCTTCCTTAGACATGTGTCCATCTTCAATTGCGCATTCAAACTTTACAGAAAGAAGAAAAAATAAACTTTAGGCAACAGTAAGATTTAGTATACAACTAAATACAATAGCATTCACTTTATCATCAATCTTAACTTCACTTACAAGTGATATGATCATACTAAACAAACTTTAACTCTTAAATAAATAATCATATACCTTAGAATGTTGAAGTCCTGTAGGATCTGAATCACCAAAAAAATTTTGAACACCTATATTTTCACTCTGATGTTCCTAACAACATTATTAAATAAGATAATGAACAATTTTTTAGCGACATATAAAAAATCAACTACAAATGAAGAACTTCACATGGTTATAAGTTTAATGAACACACATATGAAACATACCTTACTATTAGATTTAACAGTTAAGTGATGAAGAGATGTCTCCACATATTTCTTGAAAGACTCAAACTCACTACTAAACTGTTGAAATGATTACATCAGCAATGTGTATGTATGTGTTTGTGTGTGAATATCTAAATTAATGTCAATACGCTAACAACATATTATGAATTCAATTGTAATGAGTTATGTAAAAAGAAAATAAAACTACCTTGTCGAATTCTGTACGCAAAACATAATCATTAGAACAATCAGCTGCACCTCTTGAATTCACACAACAATTCTTTGATTGATGATTGTTGTTATTTTCATCATGTATACTTGACATTTTCTACAAATAATCAAGAATCAAAATTTTTTTATTTTTTTTAAACAGACCTCTTTTACAAGAAATATGATAAGGTAATATATGTTAACACTATATTATATATATATCCCATAAATTAAAATGTATACTAGTAAAGTTGATAGTCAACATATTTAACTAGAGACCTTAGCTTTTTTAGCTCCAGTAGGATCAACACCACTCAACACTTTTTTAACATCAATCTTTTCTGTTTCACGTTCCTACCGGTTATAATTGATTTAAAATAGCAGACAAGATTTAAATAAAAAAAAATTAGATCCCAAGAAGTAAGTTACAGTCTTGTAATATTAATAAATACAAAATTGATAATACCTCACAATTCGAATTAACTTTTAATTGTTGAAGAGACGCCTTAACATAGGTCTTGAAAGATTTAAACTCACTGTCAATCTGTTTAAATGATTAAATCAACATATAAAAAAAATATTAATAAAACATATTACTCTTAATAATACGCTAACTCATAGCATATTAAAATGTAATGAATAATATAAATGAGAATCTTTACCTTGTCAAATTCAGTCAGCAAAACATAATCACTAAAAGAACCTGCTGGAACTTTTGACTTCTCACTAGAAATCATCACTGGATGATTGTTGTTATTATAATCATGCTTAGTTGACACTTTCATCAATGACCCAACAACGGATACTTCTTTGACGTTTCTCAACGTAGGCAACTCCTTTGCAAGCTTATATACAAATATTAAATGTTAAAAGTAATATAAGAAACTATATGCATTACAACAAACAAAACCAATAAAGACATTTAAATGAATCCAGAATAAGTACGTCACATTAAAGAACTATAATGCAAGAATTATAAGGCATGATTAAGTAAGAAAATCTGATGCAAAGGCATTAAAGAACTAGAATCAGCCATGTTTCGGAAAGACTGAAGCTGCTCAGACATTAAGCATGCACTGTAAATGCATAGCTACCTTAACAATACAAAAGTACAAAGAGCGAGTAATTTGAATACAGTAGAATGTTCATACAAAGGCATTAATGTTTCTTACCTTACAGACCTTCTTATCAGTTTTAACCACTTTCTTGCAAACCTTCTTGTTAAGTATTGGAGTTTTGAATTTTTTTTGGGTACGATGAAACTGATATACATTATCAGTCGGCAAGTTAAGTACTCCCAATTCATCAACTGTAGGAGAAATGTCGGACCATACCTATAAATATAATAAAAAAGTATCATAAACCCATAAGAAATAAATTGGTAAACTGATTTTTCTCTCATTAAAAGTTTAACAAAGTATATCAAACTAACCTTATCATTTGATTTGCTGAATAAAGACTGCTCTAAGAGTTTAGTCGATGGCATCGGATGAACCACTTTCCAATTTAAGATTCTTGGTACTCTACGAGCAACTCGATATGCAATTTCAGGACTTACACTTGAACAACATTCATAAACCCATAACTGTAGGGCAAGTGGTAAACCACCAAATCTATGGAAACTTTTCACATAATACATTTTATTCCTAACAGATTCCAATAAGGCCTTAAAAGCAACTATTCCCCATGGGAAATTATGATATTCACCACTTTCAACCAACTCCAAATCACGATTACATATAGTTCTTCCACCAACGCCAGAAAATAAAAAAGTGTAAATAAAATATAAAATTGCAATTTTGACAGCATCGTCATCCGACTGAATACTTTCTAAATCTTCAAAACAAGAAACCAAATCATCAAACGACACAGAAGAATTCTCCCCAAAATAATTACTTCTTAACCTATTTACACCATTAGAATTTCCAACAAATTTATCATCTCCAAAACATCGCAAACCAGTAATAATTCCAAATTCTTTTAATCCGAAACACAAACTTGATTCATTAATCTTCACACAAAACAAATCATTTCTTTCCTGAACTAACTCCCTTCTCATCAAATTAACAAGCACTTGATTCTGAACATACACTTCAGGCATGTCAAGAAAATAACCAAAAATCGTCTTCCTAAACATTTCCAATTGTAGCTTGCTAAGCTTGTCATTCAACTTACGCACAACATCCACGTTTACGTGGGAACTATAGCGAACACCATGAATTTTTTTGCTTTCCGGAATGTAAAATTCCTGCATCTGCTAAATAAAATTCAATCAACATAGATTTTGTTTTCAACTAATGTATACAATAACAATCAGGAGACAGGAGTAAAAAGGTTCAAAATTACCTTTAAATCGCGATTTTTCTTCCTTTTTCTGCAAATGGGTATCTTTTCATCCAAACCAACATTTTCTTCTTTTTCTTCAATAATTTTTTCCTTTCCTTTAGCACTTCGTTTCTCATCCACAAAACTAACACACATTTCCTTTTTATCAACAATTTTCCTTCTTTTTTTTACCTTGCATGTGACGAAAACACACTTTTGGAAGGAGATTCTACAAAATCAGTATCACTACACACTATTTTTTTCATAAAAATAATATTTTTCACTACTACTGAGTAATCATAAACAAGCTTCACCCATCTATGTAAAGAACCGCAAAATTGAAATGCGTGAAAAACTAACAATTGATGAGCTTTTCGATTGTACTATAAAATGGAGAATATGGGGAAGAAGTTGAAAATAATTGCATGTTGTATAAATGCACTCATTAATTAAATAATATTTACTTTAAAAAGAGATAAAATTGTTCAATCAATGAGAGATCTCAAATTGATTAATTGAAAATATTTAAAAGAAAGAGAGAGGAAAAAGATAATTCAGAATCTTTTTCCGAATGCGCAAATTAAGATTAATTGAATTTCAATATAAAATATTAAACATTGAATGAAAAACAAAAAAAAAAAAAAGAGAGAAAATAGTCCCAAACTTGTAAATGGGACATATAGAGTGTGTTTGGTATGATGAAATATTTTTTAAATTTTTTCTTGTTTGATTGTAATGAAGTGTTGGGAAAATATTTTTCACAGCAACTTATTTTTCTTCATTTAATGAAAAATGATTTCCTCATGCGAAAAGGGAAGTTATTTTTCAGAAAATAACATATGAGTCCTATTACCCCACCCCATCTCTTTTCCTCATCCCAACAACACTCATATTCACATGACTCAAAAACTTTACATTTCTCAAAAATTTATATTACAAGAAAATATTTTTCACTATGTTTTGCTTCAATTTTTCACTTTTTGACATAAAAAAAAAGTGAAACCCGATTTTTTTTTTCATTTTCAATGTTCGTTGAATGTATTGTTATTTTCATATTCATAGAGAAAGACTTATCTATGTTACTTTTGGTAATTGCATATTTCATTTTGTCATCGATGTAACTTGTTTCACGAGGTTGAATAAGTTTGTCGTTCCGTTATATGTCTATTGGTTGTAGTATTTTGAGATTGTCCTGACAAAATGTTGAAAAATGTCTCTTATATTTGTTAATTAATAGTTGTTTAAATTTAGTGATTGTAGTATTTTAGAATTCGATATTAATATTATTTGTTATGCGTAAATACTAGTTAATAGTTAGTAGTATTTTCTAAAAAATATTTTTTCAGTCACCCATCAAACATAATAAAATATTTTTTAAAAAATATTTTATTCACCAACTAAATATGAAAAAATAAGTAAAAAATTAACTTATTTTTCAGGAAAATATTTTTCAATAAAACATTTTTCATTATTTTCCCTCGTACCAAACACACCCATAGTTTCAAATGTGGCTACTCTATGCTATTAGGTGCTTTACAGTCTGCGTACTGTACTTTATGCAGGAAAAGGAAAATCCTCGGGCTTCTGATAGAGTTGATCTCATATACGTCACCTTAGCCCAATTCACGTGAACAAGGTATTCAACGGTCAAACTGCATATTCTTTTTATTTATATATTAATTTGATAATAATGAGTTCTTACAAAAATGAATTATGTAACATCAAATTAGAGATAAATGTATTTATTACTAATATCAATTTACTCCCTGCGAACTCTTTTTTTATCGTAAACAGATTTTTGTGAAATTGTTCTTTATTATTGCATGATAAATAAAAATATTTTAAATTTTTTTTAATTATTACTAAATTAATTTTGAAATATTAATTTTTAATTATAACAAATATATGAAAAAAATAAATGACAAAATTTCTAAATTCTTGACAAGGCTAGAATTTATGAAAACTTTTGTTGGATTGGGGAGTCCTAATGTCGGCAATAATTAATTAAAAGTTTTCAACTTAATTTAGCTTTCCTCCTAATAGTTGTAAACTGAATTTAAGAAAAAAATTAAAATCGGGATATTAAGCCTTTATCAGAGACTGTTGTGTTTTGGAGAAATATCGGATCACAAGAGACTATTATATCCAACCTTATATATTTTGTATTTATATTGAAGGTTGTTTCCATAACTTAAATTTGTGATCATTCCAACGACTTTGCTAATAACTCCAAGGCTCAGCTTAAATATTTATTCATTTTTTATTTGATATATAATCAAGAAATGATAAATAATTAGGATAATATTATGTATCATTCTTTAAGTAATAAATTTATAATTTAATATCAAGATTAAAATGAAATAAAAAAATCTATTGATTATTCAATTCAATCTAGATAACTATTGTGGACATCCGTTGTTAGTAATTTGGATAAATATTATTGAAGGGTGTACTTCTCTCTTTTGCATTATATAAATACTCTCCGTGTTTACGATTAATGATAAAAATAAAAGAAAAAACAAGCATTATATAAATACTTTCTGTGTTTATGATTAATGATAAAGATAAAAGAAAAAATAATTATTTATTATGTCTTTATTTTTTCTAATATATATATTTATTATTATTATTATATATATATATATATATATATATATATACATACATATTATAAAATATGTATTTTAAATATTTAGAAATGATGAAGAGAGTAATATAAATCTACCTTTCATTGATTTGGATCTTTTCTTTTCTTGTTTTACTTATGATTTTGTTTCTTTTCTTCATTGATTACTTCATGTTTCTTAATCAGATTTTTGTGACAATAATTCTCATGATGAATAATGAAACACTTTAGATCCATAGTATAAACGTTAGAGTAGAAAAGATTTTTTAATTATTTTTTGTATTTTATTAAATGAGAAATAACTTCGATAGTCGTTATTAGATCGAAAAATTCTGAATGAATTGAGGTTTAAAAGAATAAAAATGATAATGAATGCAGGTCAAAACTAAGAACACTAGGAAGGTTCAGGGTGTCCCATTGCTATAGGGAACAGAATGGGATAGCGAATGTAATGGCAAAGTTGGGGACAGAGTTGGAAACGCAGCAGAACTCCAACCTTTTTGAAGTTTCGCCGATATTTGCACGACGAACTCTGTGGACAGATATTGTTGGAACTTTTTTTATCAGATTTGTTAATGATTATAATTTAACTCCCGATCAAGGAACTGAATTCTGTTTTGTTCTAAACCCCAACTAACTATTTTGCATTGCTCCATCGAGGTCTTTTAATTTAATGCAATCTTATTAACGAAAAAAAAAAATGAATGGGTAGATTGAAAAAAAATTTAATATAAAGGGTAATATATGATAAAAAAAATTATCTCTTCTTGATTTGTTAAAAATGACAATTAAGATACGAAATCAAATTAAAAAATTTTGGACAAATAAACCAGGACGAAAGCAGTAGTGAGTATTTATTTATTTTGAATAAAGAGAGTGCATGCCCACTTCATATGATAAACAACATTACATGATTATTCATCATTCTCTTCTTCTTTTTTTCCTGTTTTTTAATTTTGAAGTTTTCAATAATATTTCTATAATTTATAAATTTAATAAATAATTTATTTTATTCAGAAAGACTGAAGTTGATTTGATTGCTTTTATTTATGCTGTCTTATAATAATATATTACTTTTGCAAGACTGTTTAGTTTGGAGAAAAGATTTTGTCTATCATATATAATTTGTATGATTTGTGTTTTATGTGGGCACAATTTGTATCAAGATTATTTATTTAACCTAAATAGTTGTTCTCCAGGAACAGCCTCTGAATCTGATTCTCGAAAATCTGCAGCTGCATATAGTGCTATGTGTTATAGTTTGCTCTTAAAAATTTGACTCATGTGCTATGAAGTGGACAACTCCAAGTAAATGGAACAACTAATGTTGTATCTGAGGATCTGGTGTTGGTCCCTTATCATGTGTATTTCCTAATTCTGAATCATTATCACTTGACTGTGGTCATTGACCCCCCACCCCACCCCACCCCACCCCACCCACACACACTTGACCCCATCACTAAAAATATAATATTGCTTCATTAATTTTATCTGAATTCGATGAGGGTATTAGATTTTTCATTAGTCCCGAACAACTTAGACGTGAGAGAGTTGTTCTATATCTTTAAAGATAGTTTTAGAGAAGATAAAATTCCGGATTATCCATGTCTTAATGGAATCATATGTATTGGCACATCTTTATGTGTTAAAGATGCGAGTCTTAATTTCTATTTTATCTAAACATGGTGCGTTTAAGTTGGAGTCTTATGTACGTAAGACATTCAAGCATAAAGATTGCGCTTGATTCAACATGAAATAAGTGAATTTATCTAATTAAGACATTGTTGATTGATTGTAACAGCTTGAGAGAGAAGCGGTAAAGATGGAAAATATTTTGGGGAACAAGGATAACAGTAAATTTTTGGGGGGAACAGAGATCAATATTAAATGATTTAAATGAATATCTTTTTACTTTTTAAAAATTTTACTTTTAGAAAAAAAAAATCATGTAAGCAAATTTTAATTTGAAAATTAAATAGATTAAGTGACTTTGTAAGTACGCATTTATAGTTGCCAATTTTGAAATAAAAATCAAAGTTAAGTAACTTTCTAAGATAAAACTCCTTAATCGAGTGACCATCATTTGAAATATTGAGTCCTTTCTTTCGTAATTAACTAAGTTTTTTTGAGTGAATATTTTTCATTAACACTGATTATAATATAAATCGAAGTGTTTGTTGAATAATTTTAACTAAAATTAGGAGTATTCATACACATGCAAAGCACGTATACTAAACTAGTATTTTTAATATAGTATATATATATATATATATATACCCAAAAAAAAAAGTACGTAGGGAGTAAATTGGAAAAAAATGATTCATCTTCTCTATAAAAGTGTTACAAGTTCCAAAAGGGCCATATTCCAAGATAGTAATTAGCAGTAATTGACTTAATTAAAGAAAGGGCGGGGTTGATTTGATATCCCGCAATAATAATAATATATCCAGTGTATTTCCACTTAATGGAGTTTGGAGAGGATAGAGTGTACGCAGTCTATATCACTATTTCAGGTGAAGTAGAGAGGTTGTTTCCGATAAACCCACGGCTTAGAACCAATAATAATATAACTAATATGTCACGCCTCTAGCCTAGACGGGACGGACAAGAACCCTGGGAGCATGAGCTATATGACTGACATATATAAAGTATGGAGTTACTACTCAGAGACAACAACAAGGGGCTATGTACAAACCAATTCTATCCCATTGAACACTCATCTGTTACAAACATATGAAATTATGACCACGTAAGACAACCTATCTCTGTCTACGAAGCCTCTAACAAAAATTATAACTGTATTAGGGGAGGTGGTAGGGGCAGGGCTCCTATATACCCAAACTATAACTAGACACATGATTAAACAGTACTCGGCGTATAATAGCCCCAGGTAAGAGAGGAACTCACAGACTGCTTTGCTGAATACGAACAAATGCCTAATTTAGAAGTCTGCTCATCAATAGACCTGATCCTGTATTGTAGAAATATAGTGCCCCCAACGCAGGGACATTAGTACATATGAAATATGTACTAGTATGTAAAGCGGATAAAATAACAAGCATATGCATAAGGATGCTCAATGAATCAAACAACAAAATGAGCAACTGCAGACGACTAACTACTAGAAACTCTTATATGAAACTATAACTCATGAGAGACAGGTGCCAAATACTCCGTATAAATTGTTATGCATGATTTACCTTATTACATTATCATATAAGCACTTACGAGTAAGTCATCACTATAAAATCCTAGTAATTTGTCCAAGTGATGTCCTGTGCCTACTTTTAATACAAATAATCATGTGATGGCCTATCAGGGGCATTCTATGTCATATGTGTTACCCAGATACTCCTGACTATGATTTCATACATATAACTGTAATCACAGTCTGATACAGGGTACGCCCCTCCTTAGGGACTCACTATAAGAGGGACTCACTATAAGGGTCCGCCCGCAGGTCATATGTGTCATACATTGACTCGAGGCTGGGGAACTAGTCCAGCTGACTCCAAATGCAAATGATGCCACAAGGGCAGGTACGCCACGATGCTCGGGCCCACTATAGTGGTCTGGTCTCAATTCTGTGCACAGAATCACGTCGAGCGGATTTGCCAGGCCAAACCTATGTACCCTCCCCTCGTTAGTGCTTATCAAGTAGTGCCTTAGAGGCCTATGCCGGTATATTATGACAAGTATTGTTTAACTATTCGAGTAATGCTTTCCATAAACGATTAACTTCTTTAATAATATCTAGCTATATAAATACGAGGTCTTTGTATTATCTTACAACATGTCGCTATGTGATCAAATGTCTAGTGCAACTATGTTATGACCATTTATTCTAATTTACAACATGTAATATTTATATATATATATATATATATATATATATATTTATATAACAAGTGATTTTTAAGAATTTCTAATAGAATTTCTTATAGGTACGAACATAGCAATGTTAGAACTCTATAGGTACATAACTCGCCAGGAGTATTGACCTCATGATTTCAACCGATGGACGCAGGAAGTATGGAGACAAGTTCATTCAAATGACAACAACATGAAGATGTACAGATATGACAAACATGTAGTCACGTGCTTAACGTGTAATACAAATGCTCTATTTATATAGGTAATCACACAACTTATGCAGAGTCTTCTAGGAGAAACATGTGACTTTAGGAGATATTCTATAAAGAAAGAGGTTTTAGCTTTACATACCTTTGATGTTTTCCTAGCTAACGGTAGGACCACAGGTATCAAACAATTCAACCTGCGGGAGTGTAACCTTTGTTTTGCCAACTTCTAATTTCCACAATCCGATAGATGATCTTTACCGACTTAATATTTCAAAATCAATGATGAGAAATCATTGACCTTTCCCCCTTTCCAACCCAACTCTATTTGGTGATGTTAGTATGGTTCGCCGGCTGAAGAAGTGGTAAGCTTTGCCCGTGGTTGGCTCACCGGTGGTGACCGAACTAGTTGAGAAAGAGAACGGTGAGAGAGAGAAAAAGGGCGGCTGACTGGAGCAGTGGAGAGATGGAAAAACGGAGAGAGAAGAAAGGGCGGCGACGTCGATGGGGGTTTCGCCGGTCGGTGGAAGCTATGGCAATGACATTAAAGAAAGAGAAGAGAGAAAGGATAAAGGAGAAAGGCGGTTGGTTTGATAAAGATGGTCAGGGTTTTTCCTTTTATATTTTCTTTTTTCTTTTAAAAGTATTTTTGTAGAGAAAACAAATAATAAAGTGACGCCCACTTGCACCAAAATAATACATATATACATCTAATAAAAATTTTACTTATCCTTTAACCCACCAGCCAAGACCATACACATTATATATACACACAATAGAATTTTTCCTTAAAATATATGTACCAGGTAAATCTTTATAGACTAAAATATATACTCATCTAAAATATTAAAATAATTTTTTTAAATTTTTTACAGAGGTGTTACAATCTCCCCCACTAAGAATCCTCGAATGATACGTATAACTTATAGTGACTCCTATAACTACCCAAGACATTCATGAGACCATTTACTCAGCTTCCACTTCCTTAAATCTTCCTTAAGATCTTAAAATTTAGCTAACTCTTAAAATTTATAAAAATTTCGATAGAGTTTCCCCTATAAATAGGCCTATCGGGAACCTGTCAGCCAATCAGAATATATACGAATACGCTTCGTAGAGTGCCACAACACATACAAGCTAAAATACACACAACTACGCTTCACAGAGCGTCACAACAAATACAATATCCAATAGATAATACAAGAGGCTCCATTTGGCCTTAAAATTGAATAATAACTATAATCAATATGGTAACTTACATTATACTCCGCATCTGGAAGTTGCATTCAAGCAAATTTCTAGAATCATAGTCACACATCATGTATATTCAAATAGTCCTTAAAATAAGTTAAGTGTCTCGCCTTCTGTCCTTGAATAGAAATAAATCACCAAAGAAGAACACCCAAGATTTTTGAGATCATATGAATAAATCATATCCTCAAAATGTTAGGAAGGTATACACATAAAGAATATTATGTGCATTGTAACTCTATTTGGAGGCTGTCATCTCACTTAGGCCTTCTTGATTATCTTTAATTGTGTTAATATAAGAGTCATACATCATTGTTTCTCCTTATACCCTTAGGGCTTAACATGTCGATTCTACAGAACCACTTGACACCTTCCCTAGGTGATACCTGTCTACAATAACAACAACAAACTCAGTATATTCCCACATAGTGGGGTCTGGGGAGGGTATAAAATATACGCAGTCCATACCACTACATCCGAAGA
Source organism: Capsicum pubescens (assembly GCA_030864215.1). NCBI lineage: Eukaryota > Viridiplantae > Streptophyta > Magnoliopsida > Solanales > Solanaceae > Capsicum > Capsicum pubescens. The sequence continues at coordinate 297,333,956 of CM061549.1, forward strand.
AGTAGAGAGGCTGTTTCCGATAGACCTCTGGTAAGTGATACCTGTCTAATCCATCAAATCATACAATAGTTATAATATGTTAGCAAATAAGCATGAAGTGCATATACCCATATGAAAATCTGAGTCTCAAAAAAAAAATTAACTTATAAATATATAAAATTTAGCAGATGTATAACTTATGAAGTAAACTCGGAAACCTATCACATATTAATATATGAACAATAAATAGCATGTGAACATGTGAGCTAAAAATTTAATATGTAAACAGATGAATTATATTGTCATGCCCTATTTTTGCCAGGGTCAAACAAAACATGACTTATTGGACTCTAAAGAATTGAAATTTTGTATAGAGTCGCCACCTAATTTTTAAAGGAAAATAAGAAAACCTATTTATTTGTTAATACGTATGATTAATGTTTTAGTTTGCGAAAACCTATTGAGACTCTAGGTAAGGGTTCAAATTATCCCAAAGGAAAGGGGTTAGGCATCTTTCAGGATCCACAAATGTGGAAACCGGCTAGACTAAACTTATCAATGAGGGAGGAGGTATAAATATTTAAAATAATATAAAAGTGTATGTATATTAAATATAAAATAATTCTTTGAAAAAAATATAAATGTTTAAAACCGTGTAAAAGTATATGTACATATAAATAAAAACATGTAAAAAATATGTATAAAACGTAAATTACATGTGAAAAAGAAAAGTATTTTATGACGTACGAAAAGAAATGTATTTTAATGTCATAAAAAGAAAAGGTATTTGCAAGTAATATTTTTATTTTATTTTAATTATGAAAAAGTAAAATTTATTTGAAAAGAAAAGATTACACAATACATGAATTACTTGATTAACTTGATTCTTTTATGTAAATATTAACGACCTAAGTTTTGCCTAAAAGTGATAAAATTATGTAAATAAAGAATATCTCCCCCCGGCACCCAAAAAGTAAAGTTTTCACTTTTTTTATCTTTATGTACAATTATACAAATGAAAATAAACTACAAACATAAAGCTCGAGAAATATGTATAAGTGCTTGATAAAGTAATAAAATGAACAAATAATTATTAAAGTAAGTGAAATAATGTGCACACATGTACATATAGATGTACATATAAAAATAAAATTTTGTTATAACATGGGCTCGGATTAAGTTTTAGACTCGCCATGGCTACAAAGTGGTTGCTCAACTAATCGGCCGTCCTAAATTGCCTTGCCAAGATACGAATCATAAAACCTTTTGTGTTGTAGTGGTGTTATAAAAGTTTCGTCATTTTCCGAAATATTTAATTTTTTTACTACGTATTTATATACGTAAAATCCGTCTTTTATTTGTGGAGGCCTCAAAAATCGACGGAGAATTTCTTCATCGGCCAAACATTTATTTTTGATGTAAATAAGTAAAATTTGAGAAATAAAATCCGTCTTTTGTTACGGGGTGGCCTCAAGTATCCGACGGAGAGATAATGTCATTGGCCAAATGTTGTCTCTCGGTATAAAATAATAAATTTGAGAAAATAAAGTCCGTCTTTTGTAATGGGGTGGCCTCAAGTATCCGACGGAGAGATAGTGTCATCGGCCAATTAATTAATGGTATTTAATAACAATAAAAAATGACGAAAAATTAACAAAGTCACTGAACGCATATCAATAGTAATTCAAATGATTATCAAAGATTAAAATAATAAAATGACAAAAAGGTCAAAGTTAATGAATAAAAATGATGTAGCCATGATGAAGTAATTGAAAATAATAAAAAATAGAGTAAAATTTCTAATTGTGTAATAAAGTAATGGAATAAAATAGAAATAGTTCAAACATGATTGAAAAATGTGAACATTCACTGAGAAGTGACAATAATCATCATTAAGCATCCATAAACAAAGAAATACGAAAATAAATTCACATAAAATATCGAATGTGACAAGACATCATTGTGTAGTCATTGTCGGATGTGACAAGACATTATTGTGTGGTCGTTGTCGAATGCGATAAGACATTGAATTATTATACTGAGTAAAAATAATTGATCCGACTTAGCATTTGCAGACCGTAAAAATGTACAAAATGCAGGTATTGATTTGTAATTATGAAAAATGTAAAGAATGTTGAAATTATTTAAAAAATGTAATTTAATAAGAAAAATATTATAAAAATGTGATGTCATGTCGTGTACGTGTGCAGATAATTGTAAAATGTTAAAAACAACAATGAATTGATAGAAATCCTATTATAAGGAGGATTATTAATCAATTATGAAAAGTAAAAATACGACAACAAATTGATAAAAATCCTAAAGTAAGGATGATTATCAATAATTTGTCAACAATTATAAAAAAGATGTGAAAATTATATTTTGTGCCTTTTAACGATCAGGAAGCCTGAAGACGTTAATTTTAGGTACGGAGAGCAAAAATTGGGTGTCAACAGTTGCCCCTTTTCGTTTGAGGACGATGTAGAAGTCTTCAAACGAAAACATTGACGTGTAGCCAATTTTGCTCGACAAAAAATAATTTTTTTTGTTATAGAAAAATTTGACCTAACTCTAATTTAGAGTTGCCTACATACCTCAAGTTAATGAGGATCAGGTCGGGTGTAGTTCAAAAGAATAGGCAATTAGTTTCTTGCCTTGTTTTTGGGAGCGGGTGATCATGTAGAATGATTATTGAGAGGATTGTTTGAAAATGAAAGTGTTCATCTATTCCCAATGCTCTTTTCAAATTGCCCCAGTATCGATCTGTGGAATGTTGGGGATGTAAGATTGTGTACTTGCAGGGGAGAAAGAAATAATTATGGTTGTGACGACCGAACTCTGCACAGAGCTTCCTACATATCTCGAATGTCACGAGAATCAGGTCAATGTAGTTCGAATGAGGAAATGGGAAAATTTTGAGATGATTCTCAAAATTTTCCCCAGTGTGTGATATATGGGATTTGAAAAAAAAAGTGTTGTTGTTCTGAATTGTACCCTTTATTGAAAAAATGTATGATGTCTCCGATTGTCTACGGGGACTTGAGGATGATTGACGGGTGTCTTTGATTGTTTGCGAAGACTGATATTGATGAATGAAAGATGTCTTCGATTGTCTACGAAGACTTAATGCATGACATCTCCAATTGCCTATGAAGACTGATGTTGAATGATGATGTCTTCGATTGTATACGAAGACTTGATGCATGACACCTCCAATTGTCTATGAAGGTTGGTGTTGATTGTTGTCTCCGATTGTTTACGGAGACTGTGATAACTGATGATGTCTTCGATTGTCTACGAAGACTTGATGCATGACGTCTTTAATTGTCCATGGAGACGGATGTTGATTGTTGTCTCCGATTATTTATGGAGACTGTGATAAATGATGATGTCTTCGATTGTCTACGAAGACTTGATGACATCTCTAATTGTCTATGGAGACAGATGTTGATTGTCGTCTTCGATTGTCTACGGAGACTGTGTGATGGTCGTCCTCAATTGTGTATGAAGACTAAGGTCATCAACCGATGAGGTAATGGCCTCTCGATTGGTGGAACAACTGGAAGGTAATATCCTCTCGACTGGCGGGGCTATGAGAATGTAAAAAGCCTCTCGACTGGCGGGGTTTTAAAGGTAATAGCCTCTCGACTGGCAGGGCTATGAAAATGCAAAAGCCTCTCGACTGGCGGGGCCTGAAAAGGTAATAGCCTCTCAACTGGCGGGGCTATGAAAATGTAAAAGCCTCTCGACTGGCGGGGCTTTGAAAGGTAATAGCCTCTCGACTGATGGGGCTATGAAAATGTAAAAGCCTCTCGACTGGCGGGGCTATGAAAATGTAAAAGCCTTTCGACTGGCGGGGCTTTAAAAGGTAATAGCCTCTCGATTGGCGGGGCTATGAAAATGTAAAAACCTTTCGATTGGCGGGGCCTTGAAAGGTAATAGCCTCTTGACTGGCGGGGCTTTGAAAGGTAATAGCCTCTTGACTGGCGAGGCTATGAAAATATAAAAACCTCTCGACTGGCGGGGCTTTGAAAGGTAATAGCCTCTCGACTGGCGGGGCTATGAAAATGTAAAAGCCTCTGAGAACACCCAATTGAAAAGCAAAATATCCATGTTTGAAGGCTGTATCTTGAAGAGAAAAGTCAATTATTGGTATTCGGAGATAGGCGTCTTGCACGTAAAGTGTGATGCATGTATGTGAAGGCATGGTTTGAAAGGAAAGATTTTTTTTTTTGTATTTTTGTTGTAAAAATATATGTTGAAAGATGAAAAATGTGAAAGACTGCTTTGTGTTTTATTTGTAAGAAATGCTGAAAGGTAAGAATGCAAAACATTATTTGTGTTTTCTTTGTAAGAAAGCAGAAAGGTGAAAATGCAGAAGATTGTTTTGTATTTTCTTAGTAAGAAATTGTAAACAATGAAAAGATATAATTGTGTCCTGACTACAGTTGGTACCAACAATTAGTAGTGTGTATAAGAATACCCTATCTCTTTTCCAGCTAACCGAGATCGACTTCAAGGTAATTTCTATAGCTTCGAGTGGTACCTCAGATATACCTAAGTATCAACAAGATTTGTTCGTCTTGCTTCAAACAAAGATTTTGAACTGTGCATGTTCCCATGTTTCAAGTGCCCTCTCCAGAAAGAATATCTCGTTCTCACACATATTTGAGTATTATTTTTCTCTTGAATTTGGAGATGTCTAGAGATATACGCTCACACTTAGAAAGAAGTTCAATGAATGTAATTGTGATATCATAGGCTTGGCCTTCATGTAAGTATCCACTAATGTGAGAAAACTTAGAGTAGGATCTTGTAGGACTTGTTATTGGCTTGTAATGTAGGCTTGGGGTCGGGTAGAATGACATTTGGGATAAAAGTGACTAATTCCTCAATGAGCATTGCACTGTATCCGTGCTTTTGACGCTCGATCTTCTTTATTGTGCTTCTTTGCCCCTTGTTTTGTATTTGTTTCGACTTCTTTTGAATCTTGTATTGGAGTTTTTCCCCCTTTCGATATATTTTCCTTCCTTTTTTTTCCTTTTTGGGGGATGATGATTCCCCACCTTTATCAGAGTTATCTTTTTTTTTTCTTTGTGGAGGGTCTTACTTCTTCTTTCTTTGAAGTCGTCTTTTATTTTTATTCTTCTGGTGATATACGTCATTTGCCTTTGGCAACTTTGATCTTGAATCTTCATTCTCAACTTGCACGTACTTAGTGCGCTCAAGGAGGTGGGCCAAAGAGGGATAGTGCATGTAAGCACTCAAAAGGTATAGGCTCAAATGTGGTTATTCCAAAGAAAAAGTTTCAGGCTCAAAGGGGGAAATACTAGGGATTGATGTCATTTGGTAGGCAGTGGAAGGCACAATCTAGTCAAGAAAGGCCTACAATCCTTTCCCAAACTAAGTGTAAGTCAGAATTTTGCCTCAACAAACATTCAGGCCAAGTTCTGGATCAACAATGCAGTGCAATGAACTAGTCTAAAGCTCACCACACAATGCAGTTAAAACGATGGGGTTGGTTTTGTTCTTGTCTTAGATGTAAGCAAGAGAATTTTCGAGTGTTACTCAGGTTTGACTAAGAGGTACCAAAAGAATCTATGGTTTACCGTGAAGTCGGTCCTCTGCATCATACCAATTTGTTCTTTCTCATGCACACTCCTAATTGTGTTGGTACCAACTAAGTCAAAATTTTATTTTATTTAAAAAAAGAATGGGACCAAACCCAAATGAGGGTTGCCTACGTATCTTGTGAAAACAAGAATCAGGCCTGCGTAGTTCAGGTGAATTTACAAATTTTTATGTAGCATGTATGAATGTACAAAAGTAGTGGTCGTCTTTGAAAGTAATGTGAAAGACGATCAGGAAGGAATTACTTGTATCAACAAAATTGGTTCGATCAGCTGATCGAGAGGATGGATGCCGAGCATGAGGAGAGTTTTGAAATTACTTCAATATGTCGACGAGATTGAAAAGGTCAGGCATTGAAGAAGTTAGGGCATTATTTCACCGAGTTAGCAGGATTATTATGAATGAAAGAATATTAAAGCCTTGTTTTGACAGTTGGGATCGATACGCCGTAAATTTAATGGTTTACGACGTCCAAAAGAAGAGGCTAGGTGTTCTCGAACCAAAATCTGGTGAGGATTTGGAGGTAGGTCGCCTAAACACTAATGTTATTGAGATTTGAATTTGAGGAATCATTTATTTACACTCTTGAAGACTTTTGGAGAGTGTCTTTGAACTGTTTCAAAAAATTTGCCCCAGTATGAATACCGAAGGAATCATTTTGAAACAGTGAAGAGACCGAGCCCTCATACAGGGCTGCCTACGTATCTTGTCAGGACAAGAATCAGGTCAAAACGTATTTCAAATAAATTTAAGTTTGTATACAACATGATCTATTTCTAAAATAGAAATTTTCCTAAATGGTTGAGAGTAAGACTGAATAATTGCAAAAAGGCACACTAGCCTAAATGCACCAATTTTGAAAATAAGAAATGCAAAGAAGGTTCGGAGGAGTGCAGTACACCTCTCGCGTGTTCAGTGTGTGAATTGTGTACGGCCAAAAACTCAATGGAATTGTGAATTATGATTAAAAGAATAATATGTAACAGTTTCGATAGATACAATGTATTAGACACATAATGAATAAAAGAATTGATAAGGCAGTAAAATTGATTTGTGCAAATAATATAAAGAACTCATAAAAAAAATCTACACAATTTTTAATATGAACAGATAAAGAATCAAAGAATTAATGTATACAAAAATATAAAAATACCTCCCTCAATTGAGAAATTGAGTCTATCATGGTTAAAACTTGTTGTAATTTCCCAGCGGAGTCGCCATTCTATCATGCCCTATTTTTGTCAAGGTCAAACAAAACATGACTTATTGAACTCTAAAGAATTAAAATTTTTTATAGAGTCGCCACCTAATTTTTAAAGGAAAATAAAGAAAATTTATTTATTTGTTAATACGTATGATTAATGTTTTAGTCTGCGAAAACCTATTGAGACTCTAGGTAAGGGTTCAAATTATTCCGAAGGAAAGGGGTTAGGCACCCTTCAGGATCCACAAATGTGGTACCCGGCTAGACTAAACTTATTAATGAGGGAGGAGGTATAAATATTTAAAATAATATAAAAGTGTATGTATATTAAATATAAAATAATTCTTTGAAAAAAATATAAATGTTTAAAACATGTAAAAGTATATGTATATATAAATAAAAACATATTAAAGATATGTATAAAATGTATAAATTACATGTGAAAAAGAAAAGTATTTTATGACGTACGAAAAGAAATGTATTTTAATGTGTCATGAAAAGAAAAGGTATTTACACGTAATATTTTTATTTTATTTAAATTATGAAAAAGTAAAATTTATTTGAGAAGAAAAGATTACACAAAACATGAATTACTTGATTAACTTGATTCTTTTATGTAAATATTAACGGCCTAAGTTTTGCCTAAAAGTGATAAAATTATGTAAATAAAGAATATCTCCCCCCGGCACCCAAAAAGTAAAGTTTTCACTTTTTTTATCTTTATGTACAATTATACAAATGAAAATAAACTACAAACATAAAGCTCGAGAAATATGTATAAGTGCTTGATAAAGTAATAAAATGAACAAATAATTATTAAAGTAAGTGAAATAATGTGCACACATGTACATATAGAAATAAAATTTTGTTATAACATGGGCTCGGATTAAGTTTTAGACTCGCCATGGCTACAGAGTGGTTGCTCAACTAATCGGCCGTCCTAAATCGCCTTGCCAAGATACGAATCATAAAACCTTTTGTGTTGTCGTGGTGTTATAAAAGTTTCGTCATTGCCCGAAATATTTAATTTTTTTACTACGTATTTATATACGTGATATCCGTCTTTTATTTGTGGAGGCCTCAAAAATCGACGGAGAATTTCTTCATCGGCCAAACATTTATTTTTGATGTAAATAAGTAAACTTTGAGAAATAAAAATTTGTCTTTTGTTACGGGGTGACCTCAAGTATCCGACGGAGGGATAATGTCATTGGCCTAATGTTGGCCCTCGGTATAAAATAATACATTTGAGAAAATAAAGTCTGTCTTTTGTAATGGGGTGGCCTCAAGTATCCGACGGAGAGATAGTGTCATCGGCCAATTAATTAATGGTATTTAATAACAATGAAAAATGACGAAAAATTAACAAAATCACTGAACGCATATCAATAGTAATTCAAATAATTATCAAAGATTAAAATAAAATGACAAAAAGGTCAAAGTTAATGAATAAAAATGATGTAGCCATGACGAAGTAATTGAAAATAACAAAAAATAGAGTAAAATTTCTAATTGTGTAACAAAGTAATGGAATAAAATAGAAATAGTTCAAACATGATTGAAAAATGTGAACATTCACTGAGAAGTGACTATAATCATCATTAAGCATCCATAAACAAAGAAATACGAAAATAAACTCACATAAAATATCAACCAACAAAATCCTTAAAAAACATAATGAAGATTGATGAAGATGGATAAAGGAAAGAAAGTCACTGAGACACAAAATTTTGGCCATGAACAGTAAGAAAATATGAATAGCAACAACACTTAAGAAGTCTATATATATATAAAATATAACCAACACAATCCCTAGTAAAAATGGTGGAATTTCACCAAAATAGGGAGCAAATATTTAATTTATTTTTATGTGTATATGTGTATTTTTTGTGTGTTTGAGAGAGAGAGAAAAAGGAGGAAAAATTTGTGTGTATTTGTTTATTCTTGAAAGAGGAGAGAAAGAAGAACGTAATGTGTGTGTGATTAAAAAATGTGTATATGCATTTGTGTATTTTTAGGAGAGAAAATAAAAAATAGGAAAAAAAATTCTTGTGTTTTTTGTGTATGTATTTGAGAGAGAAAAAAAATATGTGTGGGTGTATGAAAATGTGTGGGTAGAGCGAAAAGATGAATAAAATTGTCTTCCACCCTTGCCTATTTAACAAAATTGGGCACTTCCTATTATCCAATGGATAAAAGGGTGTCCTCTTTTTTTATAATAGCACATCCTTTAGTCCTTAGGATATTGATCAAAGGATGTTCATCCTTTTGATCAATGGATAGAGTTATTGTCTAAATGGTAGTGTCATTGATTTGTCATTGTCAGATGTGACAAGACATTATGTGTTGTCATTGTCGAATGTGACAAGACATCATTGTGTAGTCATTGTCGGATGTGACAAAACATTATTGTGTGGTCGTTGCCGAATGCGACAAGACATTGAATTATTATACTGAGTAAAAATAATTGATCCGACTTAGCATTTGTGGACCGTAAAAATGTACAAAATGCAGGTATTGATTTGTAATTATGAAAAATGTAAAGAATGTTGAAATTATTTTTAAAATGTAATTTAATAAGAAAAATATTATAAAAATGTGATGTCATGTCGTGTACATGTGCAGATAATTGTAAAATGTTAAAAACGTTAATGAATTGATAGAAATCCTATTATCAGGAGGATTATTAATAAATTATGAAAAGTAAAAATACGACAACAAATTGATAAAAATCCTAAAGTAAGGATGATTATCAATAATTTGTCAACAATTATAAAAAAATGTGAAAATTATACTCTGTGCCTTTTAACGATCAGGAAGCCTGAAGACGTTAATTTTAGATACGGAGAGCAAAAATTGGGTGTCAACATATATAATGAAATTTGTCATTAGATCATATAGACAAGTATCATCTTAATACTTAATACGTACATGGATTCTAGGATTATTGTAAAAGTACATAACAAGCAAGTACGCTAATCACAACACCTAATACTGATTATAAGACTCATAGATAAATATTTACATGTAAACAAATAATTGGATCTTATACAAAACTAATAGGCCCTTGATATTTCTAAATGTGTACCCTATGAAATATATGATTCTCAAATAACTATATCATGATTAACGTGACATATTAAGCAAATAATTTATCCAACCTACAAGTTATACATTATAATATGCAATATATATATATATATATATATATATATATATATGTATATATATATATATATATATATATATATATGTATATATATAACGTGTAGAAAAATGAATTGTATCGTAACATTTATAGTTCAATTATATAAACAAATGAACTAGTGAAAGTGCTTGATGCATAAATCTTGATTTACTCTCTTGCATCCTAGCAAAAACGGACTCTCATTTACACTCGAAATGTAATACTAGTTATCAATAATTACGTTATAGACCATATCAGAACAATGCTGGGGGAACACCAACACTAAATGGTTTCATGTTGGAGCCACCATTATCCAATACATACTAAGCGTACAAATTTTTCCAATAATAATATCAGTGATCAAATACAAAATTAACCAACATTACTATATGTTGTCTCCTAATATTTACTAAGAGCCCAGACCAAAAATTATTATCGCACAGTTCAGATTAGAATACATTCTCAACATTCGGGAAATTATTTTTCTATTTATTTCCTTTTTAAGACAAATTTTGTTTTACCTTCAAAGAAAAAGACCTCCAAAACCTGTGCCTCAGAAAACACAACATCTAAAGCCCAACGGAATATCCATTGAGGCACAAACTAACCATCTTAATAAGCCACCTTGAACTTAATATTACTTTCAAGTTAAAAAAAACAACTCTTACTCCGGCAACATTCGACTAATAAAATGAAATCGAAGGAAAAAGATGTAGGGATAGGTAAGGCCCTGTCACACCAAAGATATATTATGTGGACAACAAACTATTCATTCATAATGTAACGAAGTTATATGACTATATTTCAGAGTGAAATAACATACTCTCAACGACCTATTTGCAACTAGAAAACACATGTCGAATAGGAATAAGAGGACTTTCTTCAAAAAAGAAGCACAACAAGAGTCAATCTCTCTTGTCCAGGGATCATTGGAAATGGACTAAAATTCCCATAAACTAAAGTTGTAGACTAGAAAGAGGACTAGCAAAATGATATCTGCAACCACTATAAATTTCCAGTGAGCCAAGGACGGATGTAGGTAATCGCAACAATATGCATACATGTAGCGCTTAGGTATAGATTATGAACATTTTGATAAAGTTAGATATAGAAACTTTTTAAGTTGGTCATTCATGATGTTCTAGCAACAAAACCAAATTATAATATTTTTTTCAGGATATCCCACCATTACTAATTAATACCGAATTTACTTTTCAAGATGTTAAATGAAGGATATTTGAAATCTCTGAAATCAGGAGAACTATAAAGAAGCTCTTAAAGGACTAAAGAGGTAGAGTGTAGTCTTCCACAATAATGTAACAAACACATATACAACACCAAACTACAAATCCACATCAGCATATCATATACAAATATAGACGTTTATATATATATATATATATATATATATATATGTGTGTGTGTGTGTGTGTGTGTGTGTTTTGAAGGAGATTACATATAGCATTCTAGAGGCAAAAGTCCATCTGCATGGCTGCCTATTATATTGTCACGGTAATAAACAGGAAATAATAAAACTAATTGTGAGTTATGCATACATGCATTACGTATAATCTTGCAAACAAGTTAGCTATAAAACATACATATTGAATTCATGCCAACTCAATCTTGTTGGCATCTAGTTCCTTTATAAACTATGAGGATTTTCAGGGAGTCATCTAATCATAATTTACATGCGAGCATACTCCTACTGGTTTCAAATAATGCAAAGGCTACTCCTATCCATATTTCCTTATTTTTTGGAATCTATGTAACCAAGTTATTTTTTCTTTTGGCCCTAGAAAATTCTCAATCTCTATATATATTCGAACATAAGAACCGGATATTATTAATATTATTTAAGGGTAATCCAATATATTTTTAGTCAGGATAAATATCAATAGTTTATGCTGAACATGTATCAGGTGAAGACATACATCCCATCCCTTCCTTAGAAAGAAAATCTTATAAACTTCATCAATATCAAGGAAGCAACTAGTTAGTCCACAAAGACACCTAACAAATAAGTAAAATCATGTGAAATCAAATGAAAAAATAATTGTTATATTGTAAGACATTTGTAATCTACTATGGGCAATCTATACTCTCCAGATATATTCTTGTCCTCCGATGAAGGTGCATTCTTAAGCATCGTACTAGACCAATGTATCTCTTATCGAGAGGGCCTACTGATTGACTGCCAACTCACACTATTGTATAGAAAGGGTACTATATCTCAAGGTGATAATAACATTATTCCTCACGATGTGGCACCGCAACCCAATAAAGTTATATAATCATATTTCTATAATCCCCCCCCCCTCCCACATAAAATTCATACTCTATGTTGGTGCGTTATTTGCGTATATATATAGTCTAAGATGTTCAAATAATATTTTACTATTCTTCAAATGTAATAAGTTTCCCTCTTATAACCAATTAACCAATACTATGTTTTGATCCATTCCAGGCACAAATGATAACTCTTAGTTTATGTTTGACTCTAGGTATTTTCAACTCTAATCTTTCAAATCACAATGGGATAATCCATACTCACATATTCCTACAAAATAATAACAACACTTATCCCTGAGCTTGCTAGTCTTACAATGATTCAAACATATAGGTCATTGCCTACTTAACGTAATCAAATGCACGTATTATATGGGAATGGTCTATACATTCGCCTAGAAAAATATATTATAAAGCATCTATGCCTAGTTGAATAGCTAGGGGTATCTTTATTTAACAGTGGCGAGATAAATTTACCTAACAGTGAAATCTACTCGTGTACCTAAACTCATAAAGACCCGATTTGATTGCCTCTACTCTGAAATTATACATTATACTAAAGCTTATGAGTATATTACCGAGGAAATACTGAACATACTCCATGTACTTAAATCCTATAAGTATTAGAGGGATCACGTAGATAAACTTTCAAACTTGAAAACCACTAAACTTTTTGAAACATTTATATCGGAAAATGCCACTTCCTATCTCCGTAGTTAAACAACCCTTAACTGAATAGTCATATGAGTAATCCCCCTATAGGTCCTACTACAATAACCAACCAATGAAATTATAACAGTGAAGTCCATCTGAATCTCTCTCTATATTTATTCTATAAGCAAATGTAAACCAGAAATGTCAAACTCAACAAACTATCTTGAATCATTGTTTGAGTCTTATGGCTGAGCTTTTAGTTGTAAACTTTCTTTTGAAATGCTAGTATCTTTCCCATTGGCTTGATTTGGGGTTACCCTTAATAGGATGAATTCGTATGAAGATTAAATAGAATATGAATCAGAAGTAACTCTTTATAACTTAGCTTTGTCGCACGATGTAGATAATGAAAAAAAAAGGTCCAAAATCCTAAATGCCTAAGCAACTCCCCCATTATAAATGTGGTGCACAACACATCCATAAGTGGGGCTCTACTAGACACAGCTTCGCAGACTCCCTAGGACACCATAAACCTAGGGCTCTGATAACACTTTTTTCATGCCTCTATCCTAGGCGGGTGTAACACCCCGAGTCTGTACCCCGAACGTTACATGGTGCTTACGACCCCGAAGGACCACAAGCTAACCCATGACTAATATCTGTAACTGAGCACTGAATAATATACTATAAAATGAGGAATAATAGGCTGAAACGCCATAAGGTTCAAAATATCTGAAATACTGATATAATATAACATCTGTGATAAAATCTATAAAACTGAATACTAACTGAAAACTAGTCTGAAAAACCTCTAATTTGAACTGTCTGAAAGTGGAGTTGAATGGGACAATCCTCCAACTAACTCCATCTATTGATATACTGAAACTACTGAAATAACAAAATAAAAGAATATCCTCGAATGATGAGGACTCACTGCTAAGTCTATTGCTGGTTGAATCTGAATCTGACTATGCCCCTTTGGGAACCTGAGAGTCCAAACCTATGATATAAGACATCATAGCGCAAAGAAAGAATATGTGTCAGTACGTGAAACGTACTGGCATGCTAGATGAGGTAAGGCTGAATGCAAGGGTTCATATGTATGAACAATAACTGACTAACTGATAGAGAGTAACTGAATATGAGAGTACATGAATAACTGAAACTGCTGATAATACTATGTATGCAGTACTGGCATATATATATGCTATAATTGAGCTTATCTGAAGCTAAGTACTGAATTCTGAATATTGAGTAACTGATAACATAAGATTACTGATAACTGTAGTTATTGATACTGATTGATTGTATCTGACAGTTCTGATTCTGTAGAACTGAACTGAGTTCTATTCTGAAGACTGAGATTGAGATTGTGGGAGGTAATCATCTAACCGACATGCCCCAAATAAGATAAGATAGCTGACTTAGGGTCCAATCTATAACTCCAATTGGAAGGGTGTTAATACCGTGTCATGGATAAAAACAAGCTGAGAGTTACCCTCATCTGGCAGATACTCTAATGAGAATGGTAGAAACCCTCATCTGGCAGGTTAAGGCACCTCATCAACCCTCAACTAGCAGGTTAATGTCTCAACCTACGCTGGCTACGTAGTTTTGGAATGCAAGAATTTCTTTTATGGATCGCAACCTCTACTGGCAGGTGAGCCCTCATCCTTGGTTTCACTCGGTGCTGAATCCAACTCCCATCTGAAAGACGCTAAACTGATTATACTGAACTGAACTAGACTGATGCTGAGCTTACTGAGTTTTCCTGAGTTTTGTAACTGACTAAGTTCTACTGAGTTCTATAACTGACTGAGAGTACTACTAGTCGTGACATGACTGAGACTATTCTATAACTGACACTGCATCAAGGTATACAACCAAATTGTTGGGTATTAAATACCCCCCAGGACTCGATAGCATGAAGAGTAAAGCATAGCATAATCTTGAAAGCACAACAATGGCTATATGTTCATAATTCACTTGCTTAGACATTTCATCAAGCACTTGTAATGCATTAACTTGTACATGAATGGAGATACATGCTATCATGGTATAATGACACTATTTCATTCACTTAGGCATTTTATCCAACACATAGGGAGCATGGCATATTTCACATGATAAAAGTCATATATAAGCCTCATAGATATAATAATCAATCTCACATTCAAAGGTTTAGCATGCAATTCATATAATCCATCACATAACTATCTTAATTTCATGGAAACTTATAATTAAACATGAATTGGATCCCAATTACTAACATGAACATGAATATGAATATATTTAATTCCAAGCATGTAAATCATGAATCTTGAAGTTTTAAAAACGGATTCTTGGACTCTATGGGTGAAAGGAACCCATAGATGAACACCTAACATACCTTAGAATGTTAATCCTTGAAGGTTCTTAAAAAATTCTTGAGCTTTGTTCTTGAATTTTGAAACTAGGGTTTCTTGCTTTTGAGAAATTAGAATGATGAAATTTGGGGAAAATTGAGTGAATAAAGATATATTTAGGCCAATTTGGGATAAATTTCGTATTTTAGGCTGATCAGGATCATGGAAAAAGTCTAAGTTGCCCTTGGGATTTAAAATCCCACAACTGGAACGTCGATTAAGGCCTCACTGTGACACAGTGAATGAGTCATCGCTATAGCCATCGCGATGCAGTGGAATAGTGGTGACTTTCTAGATCGTGACAATTGTTGTTTTGGGTTTCACCGCAACGCGGTGAAATCGCGATGACCCACTGGAAATTCACAAATGTTGAAATGGCCTTTAGCGCGATGCGATGGAGTTCTCATCGCAATACTCACCGCGACGCGGCCTAATCGCGGTGAGCCACTGTTTTTACATAATCTGTTCTAATAATTCGCCAGAGTATTGGATTTTGGCGAATTGCATATCATTGGAAAGCTGACATATATAAAGTCTGGAGTTACTACTCATAGACAATAACAAGGGGCTATGTACAAACCAATTCTATCCCATTGAACACTCATCTGTTGCAAACATATGAAACTATGTCCACGTATGACAACTTATCTCTATCTACGAAGCCTCTAACAAAAATTATAACTATATTAGGGGAGGTGGTCGGGGCAGGGCTCCTATATACCCAAACTATAACTAGACACACGATTAAACAATACTCGACATATAATAGCCCCAGGTAAGAGAGGAGCTCACCGACTGCTTTGTTGAATACGAACAAATGCCTAATTTAGAAGTCTGCTCATCAATAGACCTGATCCTGTATTGTAGAAATATAGTGCCCCCAACGCAGGGACATTAGTACATATGAAATATGTACTAGTATGTAAAGCGGATAAAATAACAAGCATATGCATAAGGATGCTCAATGAATCAAACAACAAAATGCGCAACTGCAGACGACTAACTACTAGAAACTCTTATATGAAACTATAACTCATGAGAGACAGGTGCCAAATACTCCGTATAAATTGTTATGCATGATTTACCTTATTACATTATCATATAAGCGCTTACGAGTAAGTCATCACTATAAAATTCTAGTAATTTGCCCAAGTGATGTCCTGTGCCTACTTTTAATACAAATAATCATGTGATGGCCTATCAGGGGCATTCTATGTCATATGTGTTACCTAGATACTCCTGACTATGATTTCATACATATAACTGTAATCGCAGTCTGATACAGGGTACGCCCCTTCTTAGGGACTCACTATAAAGGTCTGCCCGCAGGCCATATGTGTCATATATTGGCTCGAGTCAGGGGAACTAGTCCAGCTGACTCCAAATGAAAATGATGCCACAAGGGCAGGTATGCCACGATGCTCGGGCCCACTATAGTGGTCTGGTCTCAATTCAATGCACAGAATCATGTCTAGAGGATTTGCCAGGCCAAACCTATGTACCCTCTCGTCGTTAGTGCTTATCAAGTAGTGCCTTGGAGGCCTATGCCGGTATATTATGACAAGTATTGTTTAACCATTCGAGTAGTGCTTTCCATAAAAAATTAACTTTTTTAATAGTATCGAGCTATATAAATACGAGGTCTTTGTATTATCTTACAACATGTCGCTATGTGATCAAATGTCTAGTGCAACTATGTTATGGCCATTTATTCTAATTTACAATATGTAATATATATATATATATATAACACGTGATTTCTAAGAATTTCTAATATAATTTCTTATAGGTACGAACATAGTAATGTTAGAACTCTATAGGTACATAACTCGCCAGGAGTATTTACTTCATGATTTCAACTGAAGGATGCAGGAAGTATGGAGACAAGTTCATTCAAATGACAAGAACATGAAGATGTACGGATAAGACAAACATGTAGTCACGTGCTTAATGTGTAACGTGAACGCTCTATTTATATTGGTAATCACACAACTTATGCAGACTCTTCTCGGAGAAACATGTGACTTTAGGCGATATGCTATAAAGAAAGAGGTTTTAGCTTTACATACCTTTGATGTCTTCCTAGCTAATGGTAGGACCACAGGTATCAAACAATTCAACCCGCGGGAGTGTAACCTTTGTTTTGCCAACTTCTAATTTCCACAATTCGATAGATAATCACTTTACTGACTTAATATTTCAAAATCAATGACGAGAAACCATTGACCTTTCCCCCTTTCCAACCCAAATCTATTTGGTGGTGTTAGTATGGTTTGCCAGTTGGAGCAGTGGTGAGCTTTGCCAGTGGTTGGCTCATCGATGGTGGCTGAACTAGTGGATAAAGAGAACAGCGAGAGAGAAAAATAAAAGGGGCGGCTGGCTAGAGCAGTGGAGAGACGGAAAGGCGGAGAAAGAAGAAAGGGCGGTGATGCCTGTGGGTTTCGCTTGTTGGTGATCTTTGTCATCGGTGAAAGCTATGGCAATGACATTAAAGAAAGAGAGGAGAGAAAAGAGAAAGGCGGCTGGTTTGATAAAGATGGTTAGGGTTTTTCCTTTTATCTTTTTTTTTTCTTTTAAAAGTATTTTTTGTAGAGAAAACAAATAATAAAGTGACCCCCACTTGCACCGAAATAATACATATATACATCTAAGAAATTTTTCACTTATCCTTTAACTCACCAGCCAAGACCATACACATTATTTATACACACAATAGAATTTTTCCTTAAAATATATGTACCACGTAAATCTCTCTAGACTAAAATTTGTATTCATCTAAAATATTAAAATACATTCTTTTAAAAAATTACAGAGGTGTTACTACAATATAGAAATGCATATAAACTTGTACAGTATGCAAAATAAACTAACAACACTAGCCACAAGATAATAGTACTAGAGCCACAAGATAATACTAAAACTATAAATCCGACACCACAGACAGCACTCAACATCACGAACAAGATACTTCTGACACAAATAAAGAACACTCCACTACTGTTACCGACACACTCCCACCCCCTAACCCTCTACCCTAATCCGCATCTTCCTATCAAGGGTCAGGTCCTCCGTAAGCTGATCTGGAGCATCAGAACCCTTCCTCATCACGTACCCGAACAAACGCAACTTCACTTCTCACATCTTGTCTTCCACAAAAGTCACTCCCATCTCTTCCCGAATAATCTCATTCCCCACCCTATCTTTCCTGGTATGACCACACATCCATCACAACATCCTCATCTCTGCCACCTTTAACTTTTGAATGTGAGATTTCTTAACTGGCTAACACTCCGCTCCATACAACATAACCGATCAGATAACCACTTTGTAGAACTTACCTTTAAGCTTCGGGGGCACCTTCTTATCACATAAAACTCTCAAAGCGAGCCTCCATTTCAACCACCCTTCTTTAATGCGATGTGTGATATCCTCGTCAATCTCACCATTGTCATGAATCATAGACCACAGATACTTAAAACTCTCTCTTTGTCTCTTCTGAATGCCCTGAGAGTTCAGTTTCACAACCACGTCTGCCTCCTGCGACACAACACTAAACTTATACTCCAAGTACTCCGTCGTAGTCCTTCTCAACCGAAATCCTTTAGACTCCAGGGTCTGTCTCTAAATCTCAAACTTATCATTAACCCCTCCCCGAGTCTCGTCAATCAATATCACAACATCAACAAATTACATACACCAAGGCATCCCCCCTTGAATATGCTGCGTCAAAACATCCTTCACCAAGGCAAATAAAAAAGGGCTAAAAGTCGATCTCTGGTGCAACCCTATCAAAATTGGAAAGTACTCCGAATCTTCACCTATGCGTATCTCAAAATTTTAGAGACATGATCCATAAATTTATGTTCTTTATCAAATACGTTTTTGGTCTCAATTAATTTGATGATTGAACTATTTTAAGAGTTAAATGAATTAATTTTTACTTTAATTTTTTATTCCTGTTAAAATTTGAAATAATTAATTCTTTCAATTTATACCATAGTATATTTATAAGTTTTATAAAGAGATAATACATCAAAACCTCCTTGAACTTGTCCTGATAACTTAGTTTAGCATTTAAACTTTATGAATAATTATTTACCCCCCTTAACATCTTTAAAGTGAATTGATTTCATCCCTTAATATATAATACCACTCTCATGAGGGAGAGTGCTTCACACTCGCTGACACATCAGCGTCACGTCGGATCCACGTAAATAAAGTATTTTTTAAATATATATATATATATATATATATATATATATATATTTATACACACATATTTTAAAATATATATAAAATTAAATTCAAAAAATTACCCCCCCCCCGCCCCCCCCCCCCCCCATTTTTCATCTTCTTCACAACCACCCATCCTCTCCCCCCCCTCAATCCCTGCAAACAGCCCCACCCCCGTATATAAAAACTGCCGCCACCCCTCCCCCGCCGTCCACCAATCACACTACCACATCACCTCACCACCACCACATAATATATATATATACATATTTTTAAATATATATAAAATTAAATTAAGAAAATTACCCCCACCCCCCATTTTCCATCTTCTTCACAACCACCCATCCTCTCCCCCCCCCCCCCAACCCCTGCAAACACCCCCACCCCCTATATAAAAATTGCCGTCACCCTTCCCCCGCCGTCCACCAACCACACCACCACATCACCTCACCACCACCACATAATATATATATATATCCATCACCACCAATTTCTCCACCCATCAAAATTTGAATCAAACACTCCAACCCACCTTATAAATTCTATCAAAATCAACAACAAATTCTCTAAAATCAATAACCAAACATCCAAATCATGTCAATTTTTAAATTTTCAAAATCAATTTCATTTTTTTTTATTGATCTAAGTTGTTGAAGGAGGAGAAATTGAAGGTAAGGGTAACGAATTTGGTAATTGGAGGAGTAATTGGGGTTAAGGTTGGGGGAGGGGGGCTGCTGGTGGTGGATTTGGTTGTGGGGATGAGGGGTGACGGGTTGGGAAGAGAATTAGGGTGGGGTTAATGCGAGTGGGGGTTAGAAGAAAATGAGGGATTTTTTTAAATATATATATATATGTGTGTGTGTGTGTAGGTTTTTAAAAATAAAAAAAAATCACGCCCTTTTTTTTTTTTTAAATGTCACGTCAGCATTAGGGGTGAAATTAATTCACTTAAAGATGTTAAGGGGGTAAATAAATACGTGTTAAGTTTAAGTGCTAAAGTGAGTTGGAGTGACAAGTTTAGGGGGTTGATGTATTATCTCTTTTATAAAAAAAAACTAGGAGAATTTATTGGTTCAAATCAGAAATCTTGAATATCAAAATGTAAAAGATATCATATAAACGTAGAGAGAAATAATCTTACTTGATATCACTTTCACTTGCTCGTTAGAGACAAATAATCTAACTTGATGCCAAATCAAAAATTAGACAAACAAAATAGATACATAAAGTTTATCGCATTTGATCATAAAGTTAAAATTAATTTATAATATCTTCAAATAAAGCGGATAACAAGAATTTAATCTTTATCACGATACGTATGATATTTAGACATTATAAATCTACATGTCGGGAATAGCAATCCCTTGGTAAAGTATAACATAGATAACAAATAAGACAATGACGATATGTTGTAATCTATGTAAAATTTCGCCGAAAGGTTATTTACTAACTAAATAATCAGTTGATTAAAAGGATCTTATATCTAATCATATATATATTTTTTTAGCATATATTTTAGGACTCCTTAATAATTGACTTTTTAATTTAAATATTATAAAAGTAATTATCTAATAATTTGAGAAAATAAGTAAAAAATATTTTATTTTTTTTATTATGGAGCCTTTTAAAGAAGCGCCAAAAATTCGAATCACATTTTAAATATCTTCGCACTTGAAATATTATTTGTCAAGTGTCAATCGTAACAAATGTCTGATAATGCTATTTACTTTATGAGAATAGAGATGCCAAAACATAATTTGATCACATTCAACTTGATGTAGCTGTATTTTCTCGATTGTAATTTTTTGATATACCCCTTTTCTTAACAATGTGGTGAAAGAAAATTCATGTAATGAATATATTGTATATCCTTTGTACACAATGATAATATTTTTATTTATAGAGAATAGACATCACCTAATTAATATAGTTGAACTTGTTGGGTATCCCCCCTCCCCTTTCCCCCCAATCATACCGTGGATATTTGACTTTTTTATTGTATAGAAGAGGTGGTTTCGACCACCTATTCGTAGATTTACTTTTTTTCCTCATTATTTATTATATTACATCCTAATTATTCCGTGATTTATTATATTATTCCTAATTAATTATTACAAGTCATTTATATATTATAACTAATAATATTTTTTATTATATTACCTCTAAATAATTATTATAAGTCATTTATAGAAAATTAATAATATTTAATTAAAAAATAGATATTTATAACGTTTGTTTCAGCTGCTTTAATCGTGATTTTACTATATCATCCCTAATTAATTATTATAAGTTATTTATGTATTAAAAAATTAATAATATTTTATTCAAAAAGTAAATTACTATATTACCCCCTATCATTTACTATATTACCCCTAATTGCTCCGTGATTTTCTATATTATCCCTAATTAATTATTATAAGTCATTTATATATTAGAATTAATAATATTTTTTTATTATATTATCCTAATTAATTATTATCAGTCATTTATATATTAAAATTAATAATATTTAATTAAAAAAATAGATATTTATGACGTTTGTTTCAGCTGTTTTAACCGTGATTTTACTATATCATTCCTAATTAATCATTATAAGTCATTTATGTGTTAAAAAATTAATAATATTTAATTAAAAAATAGATGACATGTCTTCCTGCGCTGGTTTCGACCAGTGCTTCGTCATTTACTATATTATCCCTAATTGCTTCGTGATTTACTATATTACCCCTAATTAATTATTATAAGTCATTTATATATTAAAATTAATATTTTTTTAATTATATTACCCCTAATTAATTATTATAAGTCATTTATATATTAGATTTAATATATTTAATTAAAAACTAGAAATTTATGACGTTTGTTTCAGCTGCTTTAATCGTGATTTTACAGTATCATCCCTAATTAATTATTATAAGTCATTTATGTATTAAAAATTAATAATATTTAATTAAAAAATAGATGACGTGTCTGCCTATATTACCCCTAATTACTCCGTGATTTACTATATTATCCCTAATTAATTATTATAAGTCATTTATGCATTAGAATTAATAATGTTTTTTACTATATTACCCCTAATTAATTATTATAAGTCATTTATATATCAAAAGTAATAATATTTAATTAAATCAATGTACATTTATGTTTGTATCTCATCAATCTCAAATTTTAGTGCTAAAAAATACTTATAGTGTTGGGCCGTGCTGACACGGGCCATGCACCTCTAGTTTATAATTATAAGTGAAATTCAATCGTGATTTTTGTATTTGTTTTTTTTTTTTCTTAAATTCATTCTACTGCTATTAGGAGGAAAGCTAAATAAAGTTAAAAACTTTTAATTAATTATTGTCGACATTAGGACTCACCTATCCAACAAAAGTTTCCATAAATTAGAGTCTTCTCACGAATTTAGGAATTTTGTCATTTATTTTTTTATCTAAGTTTTCCAGATCAAGTCTTCTTTTAATTTTAATTTTATTATATAGATCTCTATGTATACCTGTATCGCTATTTTGTGTCGATTTGTTCTTCTTGCTTTGGAGATTAATTAAGTTTAAACCACATGTTTCTGTTCTTGTTGTTTTGAAGTGTCGATACGTTGAACTCTATGAATTCATATTTCTTTAGTTTTGTCTCTATGCTTGCAATAATACTGATTACTCATTTATAACTTTTTTTTTGAAATGCCTGTCTTTCTATTTTATTAATTTGTTGTTGTTAATTTGAAATTTTCAGATTTAGTCTTCGATGTCAAATTTGTTAGAAATTTCCAGACCTAGTCTTCTTTTTATTTTATTAATTTGTTGCTGTTAATTTGAAATTTTTAGATCTAGTCTTCGATGTCAAATTTACTGCTGTTAATTTGTTTAACCAGTATAATAATATTAATGTACATATTAACGTACTTAAAATAAGAAATTTTGTTGTAGATAGAATTTTCATTAAAATGGGCTTTTAAGTTCTAAATGGGCACTTTGTGTCCCAAGTTCTACAATAGTCCGGCCCAAATGTGTCCTGATACAAAACACTCCGGCCCAAATAATCCGACCACTTATCCTAGTATATATAGTAAATTTTTCCTTAAATTTGTTTACGGACAGATCGATTTTCCTCACTGTATAGCCACGGATCAGCAACGAAACATTCAATTTGGTCGCATACATAGCAGCTCAATTTTTTGGTATGCTATTAGCAACGAATCAGTGACGAATTGTAATTCCTTCACTAAATAATAGCAGGAAAAATTGGCGCCTAAATTTAGTGACAGATTAGCAACGAAATATTGGTTGTTATGTTAATTATTTCGTAGCAACGGATTTAGCAACAAACTTTCATCGGTATGCTTCATTTTAAAAAAAAAATCATTTTATTTAGCGATCAACTTTTTCGTCGTAAAATATTAATTTTAGTTTTTTAATTAATATTGAAGAATAGAAAAGGGGAGGCTTCTAGGGTTATTATTCATTTCAGCGTTTGTTGAATTATGGGTCATGGGTCGCTCATGTGGACCGATCCGACCCTCCCCCCTCCCCCCCTTTTATTATCTAAAAAAAAAAGCAAAGAGAAAGATAAAACTACGTATTTGAAATTTTGGGAAACAGTCATACAGAAGAAAGTTCCACTTTATAAATTTTAAGTTCGTTCTTCTTCTACATAGGTGAAAAAAGACTAAAAAACAGATAACAAAGAACTTTTGAATCAATTAATCTTCTACGCGTCCTCCTCGTGCCCCTGTAATAAAATCTCGTAGAAGAATTAGTATTGCATGGGAATTTCTTTTGTAAATAGAAGGAGAAACTAAGATTGGATTCAAAATTTGTCAATTGGTATATAAGCATAAAATCGGAGGCAACAATGGGGTACAGATTCGTTGATGAGACTTTAAGAGAAAAATACACAGTAGAGTTAAGTTTTGGGCTGGGGGAGAGATGTCTGATTTGATTAACATAGCTAAGAAAATCACGAGCCTGCAAACAACAAGATAATGACTATAAAAGTTAAAAGCAGTTCAAGCCAAAAATAGGGAAAAGACACCGTTTCCATCCTAAACTATACCCGAAAAGTCTAAGCCACACCTAAACTATACTAGTGACTTATTACACACCTTAACTATAAAAAAGTGATACTTTTTACACCCTGTCAGGCATTACACCACTTGCATGTGGTATGGTGTTTTACACGCGCTGCCATGCCAGCGCCACATCAGCACCACGTCAGCATCATCCGAAAAAATAATAAATTTATTATTTTCATAAATTCTTCTTTTTTCTTTTTAATTTAAATCCTTTTTTCTTCTTCTTCAATGCCCAAACACTTCACCATTTTCTCTTCTCTCCATTCCAACTTGCCCACCATGTTCTATTGTGTTAACTACACTTGCCAATGCGCCACCAACGATTCCTATCATGGCTGCCCAAGATCCATGAGGAGAATGACCTGACAATGCAGAACCAATTACTGCTAGGCCCGTGAGCAAATAACCGAACATGGCTAAAAATTTGTTCAATTTTAAGTCCTTCTCCCCCAGCCTGAGATACTCTTCTTGGTATTTTCTGCCTAATACTCTCAATATTTCTCTCATTTCTTCCTCTTGTTAGCCATTTCATCCGTTCCAATTATTTTCATTGTCACCAAAACATTTGGCCTGCCTTCTACGTGAGGGCTATTATTAGTTAGTGAAGTTGTTGGGCTAAGGTCAGTGAGACGCTTGTCCTACTACTTGTCGATGGTGGAATTGAATTGGGGGAAGAAAAAGAAGGAGGAATTTCACCTATTGTTAATCGTTCGAAATTCATTAGCAACTTGGAATTGAAATTGAAATTTTCAGTTTAATTTGGGAATTTTTGAATTTGGAGAAGAAGAAGAAGATGGATGGTGGGAATTTTTGAATTTGAAGAAGAAGAAGAAGAAGATTGATGTTTTGAATTTGGATCTTTTTCTCAGTTTGGGAATTTTTTATTTTGGAGAAGAAGAAGAAGATGGATGTTTTGAATTTGGATATTTATTTTCAGTTTGGGAATTTTTGATTTTGGAGAAGAAGAAGAAGGAGATGGATGTTTTGCATTTGGATTTTTTTTCAGTTTGGGATTTTTGATTTTGGAGAAGAAGAAAATGAATTGGAATTGGAATTTTCAGTTCTAACTTTTTTTTTTGTGTTATTTTTAATTTTAGACGTGCCTTTTTTAATTAAATAATTATATTTTTTTCACGTCAGATTTAGGGTGTAAAAAATTACACTTTTAAGTAGTTTAAGTGTGTATTAGGTCACTCCAATAGTTTAGGTGCAACTTAGACTTTTCGGGTATAGTTTGGGATGAAGACGATGTCTTTTACCCAAAAAATACAAACCACAAATACAAAATTAAAGTAAAAACCAAATAAAATATAAATTACAACTTGAGGTGTAGGCAAAGGCAGGCTAGCTGGTGGATCATTCATTTCCAAAATCATCTCACTCTGCAGAAAATGTATGTATTAATAAAATTCAAAGAAACAAAAGAAAACACAAAATGAAAATAGAATCTAAGCCTGTCAAGTGGGCTGGGTCCATCCCACTTAAAGGATCCAGCCCGGTTTGACCCGGCCCAATAAGCCCTAGGGCTTTAGGATTCGGGGTCCCGGGCCGGTTATTTTTTTAATTTGGGCCCGGTTAACCCGGTCCGGACCAAGTCCGGTCCAGGCCCACCGGTTAACCGGCCCGACCCGAAATCTTAAAAAAAAAAGGGTTTTGGGCCAAACTAGCCATTGGCCCAACGGCTATATTGTCACGCCCGAAAATCCCATCGGGCCGGACTGGCACCCGAAGCCGAGAAGGCCCGGGAGAACCCGTTCAAATACCTGTACTTTCACTTACATGTCACCAAAAATTTGGACAGCACTTCGTTGCATATAGAAGAATCTAATTACCTATATCAGCACAACACGCACAAATATATATATATAACACTTGGCCGTCGGGGCCACCACATATACAAATATAACATGACTATATAAACTTCCATGACTTTACCCTTCCTTATTTCTACAAAGCCTCTAGGATATACATGACATAACTAGGGTCAGGACAAACCCCCGCCCACACATGACTCATGTACAATAACAAAACATAAAGAGCCGACTCGGAAAGCTCCGAAGCAAACTGGAGCTCACCAACAATAGTTGTATGACCTGGCTCCTACTTGTGCGGTGTATAAGCTGAGGTATCTGTGCCTGCAGCATGAAATGCAGGTCCCCCGTGGGGGACGACAGTACGAAATATGTACTGAGTATGTAAAGCTATAGATAATCACATATGATATAGGAGCTCAATAGAAATCAGAAACAAGTGAATAAAGCGTAATAGGAGTGGACCACATTTACTAGAACTTGTGACAACCTGTACATTGCATTTATTCAATCACTGTACCTTCGTTCTTATCGTCTTTGTAATCATTACTGTACTGTACTGTGACCATTAGGCTGCCTCCAGTACATATCAACTGGGCTCGACCCATGCTAGGCTTATGCCCCTGGGATACCACCCATAAACACATAAATAGGGATCGACCCATGCCTAGGCTTATGCCCCTGGGATACCACCCGATAAGAGAGAACTTCCATCACTTAGTTCAATTAATCTTTGAGATTGTTATTTCGGTCGCCACCACATTTTTGATACTTTGAAACAATGATACATCAATAGGAGACATATAAATAGACCATCAATGCAATAACAATGAAGTAAGAACTCATTGGCACATCAATGAAGTGTTTTGGAGTCATCAATGCCATAACAATAAAGTAGGAACTTATTGGTATATCAACAATGTGTTTCAGAATCATCAATATCACAACAATAAAATAGGAGCCTTTTGGTATATCAATGAAATATTTTGACACTTTATAGGATGGAAACAACTTCGTTGGTAACGTAGAACAATACATGTTTTTGGACAACCTCGGAATCTTACTTGATGGAACATTGGTGTTTTCATGCCAAAGAACATTGTTATAGTATGCTTTACATACCTCGTCGTAGATTCGGATACCAATTCAACACAACTTTCCGCCTTTACAAATCACTTATCTACAATGAAATGTTTGGCATCTAGTATTAGCAACCCAACACCACAATTCTCTTCCATAATTCCATACAACCAATATTTGCAAAACATTCCAAAAACCAACTTGAACAATAGGTTTATGTGTGTATATATATATATATATATATATATAATCATCATTTCAATACCACATCATCAATACCAAATCCCTTCACAATTCAACATAATCCAACCATGCATAAGAATAATCCAACATCATTTCCCAATTATCTTTCAACAACAATCAAATAACATACTTCTTATGCTCACATGCATATATATATATATATATACATATCCATATAAATAACACCAACATAATTTACATCCTTACCATAAAATGACCCTTTTGGTTTCGAAGTCCTGTTGGCACAAATAAGGGGTGCTTCTCGAAGCCCTCGAGACGGTGAACACAACTACGGAATCAATTTGGACTTTCTACGGTTGAATCACAAGATAATTGGAGTTGAAATTAGGCTAGGGTTCCTTATTCTTCAATAATTGGATGATGAATGATGGATACTAGGCTAATTATATGTATATAATGACCAATTTTCGTCCATGAGGTGATGGAAAATGACCATATTGCCCTTAAAAATTTAAGTAAATCCGAATCTGTCCATGATGGACTGTTTTGATAGGCTAAAGTAAATCGACCATAACTCTTTTCTCCAATATTGGATTTGGGTGAAATTGGTATAGTTGGATATATAATTCAAATATCTTTCATTTCATATAAAGTAGGACACCCAGTTCGTCCTGTACAAGGAGTTATGATCGTTTGAAGTTGACCCTCAAAAACTGTTTTGATAGGCTGAAGTAAAATGAGTATAACTCCTTACTCAGATGTTGGATTTGGATGAAACTAATTGCATTGGAAATAAGACTCAAAGATATTTATTTTGATATGTGGTAGATCTCCCAGTTCATTATATTAAGGGAGTTATGATCGTTCAAAGTCAACCCAAAAAACTGGCAGGCCTCAGTAGTTTGTGTGCAGGAAATTTTCCTGCACATTTACTATTCACCATATTCCGGCCACCGTTTTATAGTTTCGAACGTGCTCGATTATATCCAAAACTTATCCGTTTTTGGAAATCTTTATATCGTTGGAAAGCTTATTCAATAACCTTCGTATGGTACCATCGACGGGAAAATTCCGGTATAAATAAAATAAAAAATTAATTCCATATAAATAAGACCAATCACGTACTTGAATTCGCCAATACATGTACTTAAATACGGGGTGTTACATCCTTCCCCCCTTTAGGACATTCCTCCTCGAATGTTAGCGTAGTTATTCAACCAAAACAAGTTCAAGTCCACCATTAACATTCACATCATCACATAAATACTATGCATATATAAACAAAAACTTACTTGTTAATGTTCTAACTCCGTTTCTTGAACTTCCTCTTCATCTTTGAACAAATGAGGGTACTTAGATTTCATTGCTTCCTCAGCTTCCCATGTAATCTCTTCCCTTTGTTGATTTCTCCAAAGTACTTTCACCGATGCTACTTCTTTATTTCTCATCTTCTTAACTTGACGATCTAATATAGCAATAGGCATCTCCTCATAGGTAAGATCTTCTGTTACTTGCACATCTTCAGTAAAAGTAATAAGGGACGGATCTCCGATGCACTTTCGAAGCATCGATACATAAAATACTGGATGCACTGATGAGAGTTCCTGGGGTAGCTCTAATTCATAAGCAACTTGCCCACATCTTCGAATAATCTTATACGGGCCTATATATCGTGGACTCAACTTTCCTTTCTTGCCAAATCTCATCACCCCTTTTATTGGCGATACCTTCAAAAATACCCAATCGCCTAACGAAAATTCTAGTCCTCTTCTTCTACTATCCGCATATGACTTGTGTCGACTTTGGGCTATTTTCAACCGTTGCTGAATCACCTTTACTTTTTCTATGGCTTGATACACAAGATCCGGTCCGAACATAAGAGTTTCACCCGCTTCGAACCATCCTATTGGTGATCTACACTTCCTCCCATATAAAGCTTCATATAGTGCCATTTTGATACTTGAATGATAGTTATTATTGTAGGCAAACTCAATAAGAGGTAAATGATCATCCCAGCTGCCTTTAAAATCTATAACACATGCTCGTAGCATATCTTCAAGTGTTTGAATGGTGCGCTCTGCTTGTCCATCCGTCTGAGGGTGAAAAGTTGTACTCAGATTCACTTGTGTTCCCAAACTCCGTTGGAAAGACTTCCAAAAGTTTGCGGTAAATTGAGTTCCCCGATCCGATATAATAGAAGTTGGCACTCCATGTAATCGGACTATTTCCTTAACATACAGCTTCGAATATTCTTCAACTGTGTAAGTGGTCTTAACGGGTAAGAAATGTGCGGATTTAGTAAGCCTATCCACAATCACCCATATAGAATCAAATTTCCGAGCTGTACGAGGCAAACCTGTAACAAAATCCATGTTGATCATGTCCCACTTCCAAATTGGAAGATCTATGCATTGCATATAGCCTCCGGGCTTTTGATGTTCCACTTTAACTCGTTGGCAATTTGGACATTCAGCTACAAATTCTGCGATGTTCCTTTTCATGTCATTCCACCAATACATATCTTTCAAATCTTGATACATTTTGGTTGATCCTGGATGAATGGAATACCTTGAAAAATGTGCCTCTGTCATAATCTTCTTTCTTAGCCCGTCTACATCCGGCACACACAATCGGTTTTGGCACTGAAGTACTCCTTCTCGCGTAAGCTCAAATGCCTTGGTCGCACCACTTTGAACGTTCTCCTTAAGCTGTAATAAAATAGGATCTGCATATTGCTTCTCTTTCACTTCAACTACTAATGAAGATTCCGCAGCATTATGTACGATAAGCTCTTTATTCGGAGTTTCAAGAAGACGAACTCCCAAACTAGCTAACTGGTGAAGATCTTTAACCATCCCTTGACTTTCTATAGGCGCCATCATAGCCTTACGACTTAACGCATCAGCTACCACATTTGCTTTCCCTGGATGGTACAAGATATCAACATCGTAGTCCTTTAATAGTTCAAGCCATCTTTGCTGCCTTAAATTTAGATCCTTCTGATTAAAAATATATTGCAAGCTCTTATGGTCAGTATATATATCAACATGAACCCCATATAAGTAGTGGCGCCATATCTTTAAAGCAAAGATAACCGTTGCCAGCTCAAGATCATGTGTAGGGTAATTTTTCTCATGTGGCCTCAATTGCCTTGAGGCATATGCTATCACCTTACCATGATGCATTAATACACATCCTAAACCAATTCTCGAAGCATCGCAATACACTGTATACCCTTCTGTACCTTCTGGAAGTACCAACACAGGTGTAGAAGTCAACTTATTCTTCAATTCTTGGAAACTCTCCTCACACGCATCATTCCACTGAAACTTGGATGCTTTATGCGTTAGCTTGGTTAAGGGTGCTGAAATGGAAGAAAAGTCTTTAACAAACATTCTATAATAACCGGCCAAGCCGAGAAAACTACGAATCTTCGTAGGCGTTGTGGGCCTTGGCCAGTTCTTCACAGCTTCTATCTTTTGAGCATCAACCTTTATCCCTTCACTAGATACAATATGACCCAAAAATGCCACCGACTTTAACCAAAACTCACATTTAGAGAACTTTGCATAAAGCTTACAATCACGAAGAGTCTGCAATGCCTATCGTAAGTGATTGGCATGGTCCTCTTCTGATCTAGAATAAACTAGAATATCATCTATAAAAACTATCACAAATACATCCAGGAATGTCTTAAACACCCTATTCATCAAATCCATAAAAGTTGCAGGTGCATTAGTTAGCCCAAATGACATAACTAGAAACTCATAATGACCATACCGTGTTCGGAAAGCTGTCTTGGGTATATCCTTTTCTTTGACCCTCACTTGGTGGTAACCTGACCTCAAATCAATCTTAGAAAAACACTTGGCGCCCTGTAACTGATCAAATAAATCATCAATTCTTGGGAGAGGATATTTATTCTTAATAGTCACCTTATTCAATTGCCGATAATCAATACACATCCTCAGCGAGCCATCCTTTTTGCGCACAAATAATACTGGTGCTCCCCAAGGGGAAATACTAGGCCTAATGAACCCCTTTTCTAGCAAATCTTTCAATTGCTCTTTCAATTCTCGTAATTCTGCTGGGGCCATTCTATACGGAGGAAGGGAGATTGGTTGGGTGCCTGGTATTACATCAATACCAAACTCTACTTCTCGTTCAGGAGGCAAACCTGGAAGATCTTCAAGAAATACATCAGGAAATTCATTTACCACCGAAACAGCGTGAAGAGTTGGTGGCTCCGCTTCTGTATCCCTTACTCTAACTAAATGATATATGTATCCCTTGGAAATCATTCTTCTTGCCTTAAAATAAGAAATAAATCTACCTCTTGGCGCGCTAATTTTACCTTTCCATTCAAGGACTGATTCATTTGGAAAATGGAAATATACCTTTTTCGTGCAGCAATCAATTGTGGCATAACAAGACGCCAACCAGTCCATACCCATTATAACATCAAAATCTACCATTTCTAACTCCACAAGATTAGCCATCGTATTACGACCACAAACAGTTACTATGCAGTTTCGATAAACCCTTCTAGCTATAATAGATTCCCCGACCGATGTGGACACTTCAAATGGCTTAACTAACAGTTCAGGTATTCTTTCGAACTTTCCAGCAACCAATGGAGTAACATAAGATAATGTAGAACTGGGATCAATTAAGGCATATAAATCGAATGAAAATATAGACAACGTACCCGTAACCACATCTGGGGAAGCCTCTAAATTCTGTCGATCCGCTAGAGCATACGTACGATTTTGAGCCCCGCTAGAACTCGGTGCTCCTCTATCACCTCTAACATGACCCATTGGCTGTGCACCCCTTCCTGAATAAGGCATCGATGATGATGATGCAACAAATGACCCTGTAGGTCGTGGCATACCCCCTATGTCCCTTCGTGGGCATTCCCTCATCATATGCCCCGACATACCGCACCAAAAGCAAACATTGGTCCCCAGCCGACATGCGCCCAAATGATACCTTCCACATTTATTGCATGGCTCTCGAGGAGGTCTCGATTGGCTCATATTCCGTTGCCCTTGGTAACCCACTGATCGCGAACTATGACCCTCACTTCTTTGCCCAAATTGACTACCTCTGAACCCCTGATGCTGTGGTGGAGCACTAGCTGCAGAATAAGAAAATAATGGCCTAGGTGGTCTAGCAGAAAATTGAGGTCTAAAACCTCCCTGTGGCGCCATAAACTGCCCTGTAGATCTGGCCCTCTTAGAAGATCCGCTTTCAAATTCCTGTGTTCTTCTTGTTTGCCTCTGATCTTCCATTTTCTGTGCAAATGCTTGGATCCTAGCTATATCCATGTCTTTATTCAGTGCAGCAATAGTACAATCCCTAACCAAATACGGATCCAATCCATTCACATACCGATGAACTCTGTCATCCATAGTAGCTATAACATTAGGAGCATATCTGGACAAGGAATTAAATCGAAGACTATACTCCATCACACTTGTATTACCCTGTCGAAGATTTAAGAACTGATCCGCACGGGCCTGACGAGTCTCATATGGAAGATAATGATCAATAAATGCCTCTTTGAACTCTTTCCAAGTAGCTGGGGGTGCATCAATGCCCCTTGACCGTTTCCAGTCTTCATACCAATATATAGACTCACCTTTGAATCTATACGCGGCTAACTCCACTGTCTCTCTGCCCGCTACATGCATCA
The DNA here is from genome assembly GCA_030864215.1 of Capsicum pubescens. Lineage (NCBI taxonomy): Eukaryota > Viridiplantae > Streptophyta > Magnoliopsida > Solanales > Solanaceae > Capsicum > Capsicum pubescens. Next base: position 297,367,408 of record CM061549.1, read on the forward strand.
CCTCTAGGGCCCTTTGGATCTGATCAATAAAGTCCTGCGGATCTTCGTTAAGATCGGATCCGGTAAAAGTAGGCGGATCCATCTTAAGAAAATCCTGTGTTCGAAGACTAGCCGCCCTATCTATACCACTAGGACCTGCAGTAGGAATAGCTTGCCCAGCAACTATACGAGTCAAAAGTTGCACTGCATTTCTAAGATCTTGATCAACAACATTAATAGGTGGCTCTAGGGATATAGTTCTCCTCCCCCTTATTTCTTCCGGACTGGGGGAAGTTTCTGATGCATGCTCAGCTGGAGCCTCACTTTGATTAGCTGGTATAGTGGGTGACTTACTAGTCCCCTCTCCGGCAGCCACATCTACTTTCTTACCGGTATTCTTGCTTCTGGTAACCGGCATCATTACTATAATAAGAGAAACAAACTGATTCAGTGGTCAACTATGACATCATATACAATATAAGCTCTATCGCACGATCTAAGACATGAAGAAAAGAAACAATTCCTAAATGTCCATAGCCTCCTGTTTATAGATGTGGTGCACAACACACCGATAAACAAAACTCTACGTAGACACGGCTTTGTAGACTCACTAGGACGAACCTCTCTGATACCACTTTTGTCACGCCCCAAAATCCCATCGGGCCGAACTGGCACCCGAAGCCGAGAAGGCCCGGGAGAACCCGTTCAAATACCTGTACTTTCACTTACATGTCACCAAAAATTTGGACAGCACTTCGTTGCATATAGAAGAATCTAATTACCTGTATCAGCACAACACACACAAATATATATATATAACACTTGGCCGTCGGGGCCACCACATATACAAATATAACATGACTATATAAACTTCCATGACTTTACCCTTCCTTATGTCTACAAAGCCTCTAGGATATGACATAACTAGGGTCGGGACAAACCCCCGCCCACACATGACTCCTGTACAATAACAAAACATAAAGAGCCGACTCAGAAAGCTCCGAAGCAAACTGGAGCTCACCAACAATAGTTGTATGACCTGGCTCCTACTTGTGCGGTGTATAAGCTGAGGTACCTGTGCCTGCAGCATGAAATGCAGGTCCCCCGTGGGGGACGTCAGTACGAAATATGTACTGAGTATGTAAAGCTATAGATAATCACATATGATATAGGAGCTCAATAGAAATCAGAAACAAGTGAATAAAGCATAATAGGAGTGGACCACATTTACTAGAACTTGTAACAACCTGTACATTGCATTTATTCAATCACTGTACCTTCGTTCTTATCGTCTTTGTAATCATTACTGTACTGTACTGTGACCATTAGGCTGCCTCCAGTACATATCAACTGGGCTCGACCCATGCTAGGCTTATTCCCCTGGTATACCACCCATAAACACATAAATAGGGATCGACCCATGCTAGGCTTATGCCCCTGGGATACCACCCGATAAGAGAGAACTTCCATCACTTAGTTCAATTAATCTTTGAGATTGTTATTTCGGTCGCCACCACATTTTTGATACTTTGAAACAATGATACATCAATAGGAGACATATAAATAGACCATCAATGCAATAACAATGAAGTAAGAACTCATTGGCACATCAATGAAGTGTTTTGGAGTCATCAATGCCATAACAATAAAGTAGGAACTTATTGGTATATCAACAATGTGTTTCAGAATCATCAATATCACAACAATAAAATAGGAGCCTTTTGGTATATCAATGAAACATTTTGACACTTTATAGGATGGAAACAACTTCGTTGGTAACGTAGAACAATACATGTTTTTGGACAACCTCGGAATCTTACTTGATGGAACATTGGTGTTTTCATGCCAAAGAACATTGTTAGAGTATGCTTTACATACCTCGTCGTAGATTCGGATACCAATTCAACACAACTTCCCGCCTTTACAAATCACTTATCTACAATGAAATGTTTGGCATCTAGTATTAGCAACCCAACACCACAATTCTCTTCCATAATTCCATACAACCAATATTTGCAAAACATTCCAAAAACCAACTTGAACAATAGGTTTATGTGTATATATATATATATATATATATATATAATCATCATTTCAATACCACATCATCAATACCAAATCCCTTCACAATTCAACATAATCCAACCATGCACAAGAATAATCCAACATCATTTCCCAATCATCTTTCAACAACAATCAAATAACATACTTCTTATGCTCACATGCATATATATATATATATATACATATCCATATAAATAACACCAACATAATTTACATCCTTACCATAAAATGACCCTTTTGGTTTCGAAGTCCTGTTGGCACAAATAAGGGGTGCTTCTCGAAGCCCTCGAGACGGTGAACACAACTACGGAATCAATTTGGACTTTCTACGGTTGAATCACAAGATAATTGAAGTTGAAATTAGGCTAGGGTTCCTTATTCTTCAATAATTGGATGATTAATGATGGATACTAGGCTAATTATATGTATATAATGACCAATTTTCGTCCATGAGGTGATGGAAAATGACCATATTGCCCTTAAAAATTTAAGTAAATCCGAATCTGTCCATGATGGACTGTTTTGATAGGCTAAAGTAAATCGACCATAACTCTTTGCTCCAATATCGGATTTGGGTGAAATTGGTATCGTTGGATAGATAATTCAAAGAGATTTCATTTCATATAAAGTAGGACACCCAGTTCGTCCTGTACAAGTAGTTATGATCGTTTGAAGTTGACCCTCAAAAACTGTTTTGATAGGCTGAAGTAAAATGAGTATAACTCCTTACTCAGATGCTGGATTTGGATGAAACTAATTGCATTGGAAATAAGACTCAAAGATCTTTCTTTTGATATGTGGTAGCTCTCCCAGTTCATTATATTAAGGGAGTTATGATCGTTCAAAGTCGACCCAAAAAACTGGCAGACCTCAGTACTGCACATTTACTATTCACCATATCTCGGCCACCGTTTTATAGTTTCGAACGTGCTCGATTATATCCAAAACTTATCTGTTTTTGGAAATCTTTATATCGTTGGAAAGCTTATTCAATAACCTTCGTATGGAACCATCGACGGGCAAATTCCGATATAAATAAAATAAAAAATTAATTCCATATAAATAAGACCAATCACGTACTTGAATACGTCAATACATGTACTTAAATACGGGGTGTTACATATATAGCCGCTTTTTGGGTCCAAACGGCTAGTTTGAACCCATTTCTTAAAAAAACAAATTTTTTACTTTAAAAATTATTTTTTAATCCCAAAAAAAATCTATAAATACCCTACACCTTCAAATCATTTTTCACACAATTTTTCACTCTCTCAAATCTCATTCTCTCTCAAATCTCAATTCTCAATTCTAAAATACTCAATATATTTAATTTCTTAAAGTGTTCACTTTAATTTTTTAATTTTGCGTTTACAAAGTACGAACAGAAGTTTCTAAAGTCGCAACCTTCAGATACTTCCAAAATTTGGTATTGTTGTTTCATCTCTTACGTTTAATTTTTATTTATTGTATTAATATTTAATTTTATTATATTTGTGTATTTTGAATATTTTTAGTTTAATTTAATTTATACTATGTATAAATTAAGAAACCTCGCTACTAAAGGTGTTAAATTTTTTTGTCCCGGTAGTGGTAGTAAAAAATGAATTACTAGCGGTAGAGGTAGTTCAAGTAGTAGATATACCCGTGTGCCTTCACCTCTGGTACCGCTTGGTACACCTTTTGAGGAAGAAATAGGTGTAGGTGCTCATTATATGGATTATGTAGAAGCTCAGGAAAATTACGGTATAGAAGAAGAAAATGAAGTAGATGCGGTTAATTTAGACGAAGATAATAAAAATATTGGTGAGACACCCGTAATAGGAAATGCTAACGTTAGATCTGAATCGGTTAATCTCCCTCCCCGTGCTCCCCGTGCCGCAAGACCTCGTATAACAACTAGTGTTGCACGACAATATTTTGAACGTATATCAGATACTGAGGTGCAATGCAATATTTGTCAACAAATATATAAGCATAGAAGCGGAGACAAGCAAGGGGATATGAGTACGTTAATGAGACATATAGGTGAACCTCACGAAAGAGAGTTAAATATTGCACGAGGTGGTGGGATGTTGGTGGGCCAACACAAACTAGAATGGACCCAGCAACCGGTTAGGTAACGAAGAAGTATCTATATATATTGTAATGTGTATATATTGTAGTGTATTTTATTATTAGTAGTATATAATATATATACATTGAATGGTGCTTATACATGTCTATATATCTTCTATAGATATGTATATTTAACGTATACATGTGTATATATTTTATAAATTAGTATGTAACTATATCTATATATATTGTAATGTATATATATTGTAGTGTATTTTATTAGTAGTAGTATATAATATATATACATTGAATGGTGCGTATACATGTGTATATATCTTCTATAGATGTGTATATTTAACGTATACATGTGTATATGTTTTATAAATAAGTATATAACTCTCTCTCTCTCTCTCTCTCTCTCTATATATATATATATATATATATATATATATATATATATATTGTAATGTATATATGTTGTAGTATATTTAATTTAAAGTATTACATATACATAGAATAGAGTGTATATATGTGAATATATCTTCTATAGACGTATATATTTAACGTATACATGTGTATATGTTTTATAAATTAGTATATAACTATATCTATATATATTGTAATGTATATATATTGTAGTGTATTTTATTAGTAGTAGTATATAATATATATACATTGAATGGTGCGTATACATGTGTATATATCTTCTATAGATGTGTATATTTAACGTATACATGTGTATATGTTTTATAAATTAGTATATAACTATATCTATATATATTGTAATGTATATATATTGTAGTATATTTTATTATTAGTAGTATATATACATTGAATGGTGTGTATACATGTGTATATGTCTTCTATAGATGTGTATATTTAATGTATACATGTGTATATGTTTTATAAATTAGTATAAATGTGTATGTTTAACGTATACATGTGTATTTATTTTATAAATTAGTATATAAATATATATATATATATATATATATATATATATATATATATATATATATATATATATATATATTGTAGTATATTTTATTTAAACTTTAAAATAGTACATATATATTGGATGGTGCGTATATATGTGTAATTGTGTATATGTGTATATATTTTTTAAATTCTAATGTAGTATATACTATATATATATAGTGTATATATATATTTTTAACGTATTTATAATGTATATAGGTGGGTATATATAATGTATATTGAGAAAAAGTTTTTTTTTTTATATTTTTTATCGGGTTTGACCGATTTTTTAACCGGGTTTAGGTGGGTTTGACCGGGTTGGGTTAAGTGGGCCGGGTTAGGATTGTTTTTAATTTCTGTACTGTTGAGTCCGGCCCGGCCCACTTAGACCCTAACCCGGCTCGGCCCACAAAACAAGTTAAAAGACACGGGCCAATTCCGGGTTGGCCCGGCCCGGCCCACATGGCAGACTTAATAGAGTCATTTACCAAATTCAAAAATGGAAAATACAAAGAGGGGTAATGAGCTCTCAATGAAAAGTAGCGAGTCTTGGCCTTGAGGTATTCAGCTAAAACATAGTCAAAAGAACGTTTGACCTGGTCAGCCTCACAAACTTTCCCTTTACCTTTGCTGGACCAAGACTTCTAAACAATCTCTTTGCCTTGGTCAGCCTCACAAACAGTTCCTCCTTTACCTTTGCTGGAGCCATCTTGAGAAACAATATCTTTGCCACAATTAGCCTCACAAACAACCCTTATACCTTGTCTATCAAACTAGCTTGACCACCATCAGGTTGAGATTAAGACATGGGAGCAATATGAGTAGACTGAACAGGGTATGGATTCTCCTGAGGGTTCAGAAGCCCAGTTTTAGTAACCGCTGCTTTCCCACCATCAGGAATACCAATTCTGATGCAACTTTTTCACGAAGGGAAAAAATTAGTGACTGATTTTACCACAGAGCGATCCAACTTCCCACCAACAGATTTACGAAACAAATGCTTAAAAATATTTTCATAGCCCTTTAGAAATATACTAAAGGCAGGAGAAACAATGTGGTACATGGGATAAACTTCAAGAAAATCGCCACCACCTCTTACTTCAGAAATAACAGCACACAAGAACGCATAGTGGTCCCTTTATGGTACGAATAACATAGCAGTCTTAAGTTTATCCAGATGACCGATCCGAGAATTCAATGCTTTTATTGTCTCTTCATGATCATAGTAAAAAAATGGAGACAGAGAACATGAACGACACGAAATTCCAACAATCGAACAGGGAATCAAACTATTTTCTTTGTAACTGTACCCCAGAATTTCAAATACGCAGTTTTTTTTTTCCAGATAATAAAAAAAAGGGTCAGATCGGTCCACATGGGCAACCCATGACCCATAATTCAACAAACGCAGTTTTATAGATCATGGATCGCTCATGTGGACCGATCCGACTCCCTTTATTTTATTATTTGAAAAAAAAGAAGAGGATAAAACTAGGTATTTGAAATTTTGGAAACAGTTATAAAGAAAAAAGTTCCACTTTATAGTTTTTAAGTTTGTTCTTTTCTTTCATAAGTGAAAAGTGACTAAAAAAATAGAAAACAAAGAACTTTTGATTCAGTTAGTCTTCTGCCCGTCCTTCCCGAGCGCCTGTAAGATCTCGTAGAAGAATTAGTATTGCAGAATTTTTTATGTAAAATTTGTCAATTGGTATATAAGCATATAACCGCAAGTAATAAAGGGGGTACGGGTTCGTTGATGAAACATTTAAGAGAAAAACATGCAATAGAGTTAACTCTTGCACAAGATGGTGAGGTTGTTGGTGGGCCAATACAAAGTAGATTGAACGCAACAACCAGTCAATTAGTTAAGAATTATAATAAAATGAAGGACGGAAAAGAAATGGCGAAAATCATAGTTATGGGTTGTTTGCCTTTCATTTTTGCTTCTTCTGCAGATGCTTTTATTCATTATATTCAAACAATTATAATCCTATGTTTACAGATATTCCTAGAAGTACTTGTCGAGCCGATGTTTTTAGACTCCATGCACAATATGTTTATTATTTATCTGCACAATGTTGTATGTATATTGTATCAAGTAGTAAATATTATATTGTATGTATATATATGTGTATATACTTTTTATAGACTAAAGTCGTATATATATAATGTATACATGTGTATATGTTTCTAAAGTAGGCAAGTAGTATATATGTAATGTATATATATTGTATGTATATTTTTTCAAGTAGTATATATATTATGTTGTACGTATATATGTGTATATGTTTTCTATAGATTAAAGTAGCATATATTCAATGTATACACGTGTATATGTTTTCTAAAGTAGACAAGTGGTATATATGTAATCTATATATGTTGAATGTATATTGTCTCAAGTAGTATTTTAAGTAGTATATATATTATATTGTATGTATATATGTGTATATATTTTCTATAGACTAAAGTTGTATATATATAATGTATACATGTGTATATATTTTCTAAAGTAGTATATATGTAATGTATATATGTTGTATGTATAACGTTTTGTGTAGTTTGTTAAGTAGTACTCCGTATATAAATTGTATTGCATGTATATATGTGTATATATTCTCTATATAGACTAAAGTCTAAACTCTAAAGTATATATTTACTGTATACATGTGTATATATTTTCTAAAGTAGTATAATAAGTGATGTATATATGTTATATACGTTTATTGTTTAACATGTTTAAAATGTATATAGGTGTGTATATATAGTATATATTGGGAAAAAACATGTAAACTCAATATTTTTTTTATTTTTTTTTACATAAAAGATCGGTAACGGCCATTTCTCGAAGTGGGTTGGGCTGAATCGGTCCGAACCGATTAAAATTGGTTCTAGACTAAGTGGCCCGGTCACGGGTTGTTTGGGGATTTTTTTACTATTGGACCTGGACCGAACAAGCCTATTAAGAATTGGGCCCGGATTGAACCGGCCCACAGATCGGTTACACTTATGGGTCGGTGCCGGTTTGAACCGAACCGGACGGTTGACAGGTATACTTTGTATATTTCTATTTCTTATTTAGGCATTTATTCTTTTTCTTTTTCTCTTGTTTTGCTTTGAGATTTTCTTGTCTACATGTGTAATTTTATCTCACATATTCACTCAGTCTAGTTTACCTTAATTATGAGGTTTTTGATCCACCATACTCAAATTGTTTGTCCCGATGTTCGTTTTAAAAATGGTGATATTATATCTGTCATTGAAGTAAATCAACTTGTCGTACATGTTGGATTATCTTGTTCTGTTCAGTGATTCAAATTTGTATGTAGTTTGAAATTGTGGTATAGTTTGTAAATCTTCCAAACGCCAATAGGACTACAGTCATTTGCTAGAAGATTTTGTTTAAGGAGTAGTATATATCTATGCCGATCTATGATATATTTGAACTCAATTATGCAACCACACTAAATTCGGCTTTTCAGATGCTTTGACAAAATCAGATTATAAAAAAAAAGCATTTTCAAAAAGTTGACCTCCAAAACCTGAAATCGCAATTTTTCAAACCGAGGATCGAAATGAGATTTAAAAATCGTAATATTCCATAAAAAATCTTACCACCTTAAAATCGACATTTCAGATCTAATGACGAAGTCAAATTTTTTATCTGAGGTCATTTCAACCAAATATAGGTCCCACACCCATATTTTCAATTTTCTAACTTTCTGACCAATAGGTCGAAATGAGCTAGGGTGCACCGGAACCCGAACCAAAGGTCTACCTATCCTAAAATTGATAGTCTAGAGCTGCTGGACCATTCCGTTCAGCCATCCATCGCACAGATCAAAAGATATCCTCATAAGTCTAAAATAAGGCTCTCGAAATCATCAAAAATCACAATATCGCATAAATGGTACCAAAAGGCATCGAAAACCATGTCAATCATTCTCATACCCCAGAAATACCATAATGCAACTACGGGGAGGGGTAAAATAGTCAAATCACATAAAATCACAAGTTTCACATATTTCATCAAATATTTAGTTCGTTACATCATCCACCACTAAAAATCTAGTTCGTCCTCGAACTAAGGCAAAGATATACCTGAATCAATGAAGAACTGAGGATAAGAACTACTGATATCAGATTCAACCTCCCAAATAGCCTCATATACAGGTCGATATCACACTGAACCTAAACCACAGGAATAACTTTAGAGTGCAACCGCCTAACATCTCTAGCCAAAATGGAGACCGGCTCCTCAACAAAGGACAACCACACATCTAACTGAATCGACTCCCAAAGAATGGCATGGGACTCATCAGGAATATAGCAACGAAGCATAGAAACATGAAAAACTAGATGAACATCTGATAGATCAGGGGAAAAATCCAACTTCTAAGCCACATCACCAACAGTCCGAAGAATCTCAAATGGGCCAATATACCTAGGTCTAAGTTTGCCCCTCTTCCCAAACCTCATCACACCCTTCATGGGTGAAACTCGAAGAAAAACATGATCACCATCACCAAATCTCAAGGCACGAAGTCTATGATGAGCATAGCACTTCTGCCTACTCTGAGCCACTTTAAGTCTATCCTGAATGACCTGAACTCTGTCCAAAGACTCACGAAGCAAGTCCGTACCTCGAGGTCTCACCTCTGAAAAATCAAACCAACTCACAACGGCTACCATACAGTGCCTCAAAAGGAGTCATATCAATATTGAAATGGTAGTATTATAATATGTAAACACTGTAAAAACCAAATGCTGCTCCCACTGATCACCAAAATCCATCACATATGCGCGGAGCATATCCTTTAAAACCTGAATAGTCTGTTCTAACTGCCGTCAGTCTGGGTAAAATATTGTGCTAAGATCAACCCGAATACCCAACACATCCTGAAAAGTCTCACAAAAGTAAAATGTGAACACAGAACCTCGATCTGAAATAATGAACATCGACACACCATGCAGACGCACAATCTCACGAATATAAATACGGGCCAACCTCTCAGCACTGAATAAGACCTGAATTGGACTAAAATGAGATGACTTGGTCAATCGATCCACGATGATCCAAACACCATCAGAACCATGATATACACGAGGCAAATCAGTCGCAAAGTCCATGGTGATCCGTTTGCACTTCCACTTGGGAATGGGTCGCCTCTGAAGCAATTCGCTATATCTCACCTCATATCACCCCACTAGTAATGCTGCCTCAAATCATGATACATATTAGTCACACCTGGATGGATAGAATATCTGGAATAATGGGCCTTCTCATAGATCAACCTAATCCAATCACCCACTCTTGGCACACAAACTCGACCCTCAATCCTTAAAACTCTATCTTAATCAAGTGAGGAGTCTTTATCCTCCCCACTCAGTACCTTATATCGAATCAAACTCAATTCAACATCATTAAATTAATGAGCTCGAATCTGCCCCATCAAAGAAGATCTAGCCTCTAGAAAAGCCAAAACATACCCAAGTGTCAAAATATCAAGCCTAACCATCTAGTTAGCTAAAGACTAGACCTCTAAGGCCCAAGACCTCCCTTGGATTAAAAGATGTGACAAGATACCCATGCTAATCGACTTTCGGCTTGAGGCATCCGCAACCACATTAGCCTTGCCCGGATGGTAGAGAATAGTCAATTCATAATTCTTAAGAAACTCAAGCCAAAAATGTTGCCTCGTATTAAGATCTCGCTAGGTGAAGAAGTATTGAAAGCTACAATGATCTGAGAAGATCTCACAACGGACTTCATACAAGAAGTGACTCCACAACTTCAAGGCAAACACAACTGCACACAACTCCAAATCATGGGTAAGATAATTCCTCCCATGAGGCTTCAACTAACGAGATGCATAAGTAATAACCTTGCCCTCCTGCATCAATACCTCTCCCAATCCAATACCTGAAGCATCACAAAATAAGATAAAGCTCCTGCCTTCCTTGGGCAAAGCCAATATAGGTGCTGAAGTTAAGATATCCTTGAGCTTTTGAAAGCTCTACTCACAAGTATCAGACCATTGAAAAAAAGCTTTCTTCTGGGTCAAATTAGCCAAAGGAGCTGTAATAGATAAGAAAACCTCAACAAAATGCCGATATTAACCTCCCAAGCCAACAAAACTCTGAATTTTGGTGGGCGAAATAGGTCTAGCCCAATTACGAACAGCTGCAACCTTGGCTGGATCAACCATAATACCTTTCTTAGTCACCAATGGCCCAAGCAAGAAACAAACTCCAACAAAAACTCGCACTTAGAGATCTTAAAATACAGCTTCTCATCACTTAATCTCTGAAGAACAATCCGCAAATGCTCCTCATGCTCAACCCCACTCTTGGAATAAATCGAGATATTATTTATAAATACAATAACAAAGGAGTCAAGATATGATTGAAACACCCGATTTATCAACTCCATGAACGCGGCAGGGGCATTGATCAACCTGAATAACATGACCAAGAAACCATAATGACCATATATAGTCCAAAAAGTTGTTTTCGAAATATCCGAAACTCTAATCCTCAACTGGTTATAATCGGAACTCAAATCAATTTTTAAAAACACTGCAACACCCTGAAGTTGATCAAACAAATCATCAGTGAGATAAAGAGGATACTTATTCTTACTCGTCACCTTATTCAACTATCGATAATCAATCCAAATCCGCATAGACCTGTCCTTTTTCTTCACAAACAAGACAGGAGCACCCCAAGGCGAAACACTAGGTCAGATAAATCCTTTATCCAATAATGTTGCCAATTTGTCACGACCCAAAAATGAGGGTCATGATGGCACTTGTCGCAGCGTACCTTGACAAGTAAGCCTATCACCCAAACTGATACAAAAAGAGAAAAGGACAAAAATACTCTAAAGTAAGGCTTCTAGAACGAAGCCGAACTATACAAGTAATCATAATAATGCGGAAAGAACTTATTCAAAATACCAATCATGCCCAAAATCGGGTGTCACTAGTGAAAGAACTACTAATACAATTCAGGAGTCAAATACATCAAAAAAATAACCATAAAGAAATAATATTTGTCTTTGAATACAACTAATATAGACATAACTACTACAGAAAGATATAGGTGAACTCAGGACGCATGAATGTCTAACCGCTACCTTGGAAGCTCCAATAGTCGCCCGAGTTAAGTAAGCTGAGGCGCACTCGAGCTAGGACCTGTACCGAAAAAGCGCAGTAGGCATGAGTACAGTCCACTTGTACTCAGTAGGTATCATTGGCCGACTAAGCAAAGTAGAAAATAAAGCATATAAAATGTATACTAAGGGCACGTTACCTGCAATCAGAAAATATTTCACAATGGTAGTCCACACCACTTGCATTAACAGTTTTAATATATCACATATATTACAATACCGCACTAAGATAGAACACAAGTATGCATTATATCACATATAAGTAGAACAAAGGGGAACATGCATATACAAAATCATAAAAAAACAAGTAAAAGAAGATCAGACAATTATATAGATGGCAAGTCAATATGGCAATACAACATAATATACACTATAAAGTAAGTGCAATGTATATTATGATGATGATGTATGAGGTCGTCGTACAACCTCCAGGATCATCGTACAATCCCCGTATACACCTACGGAGGCAAGCCTACCAATGCAGGATCCATGGGGGGTTCGTCAACCTGTATACAATCCACATATCTCATATCTCCTCCCGGCACATCCCTCGGGAAAGGTTTTATAAGGTGTTACAATATCTCCTCTCCGACACTTTTCTCGGGGAGGTTTTTATAAAAGGTGTTACCAGTGTTTCTCAGATGTTGTCACGGTGGTACCAAAGTTTCATGAATAAGTATGATATGAGGATGTAATGCTCACAACCAATCACAATGAGTATTTCCACAACCAATCACAATGATATATTTCCACTACCAACCATAATAATACTTTTAATTTCCACAGTCACGTGATCTAATATACACTCATTATTTTTATTTTTACTCATGATTTTCCACATGTATCATATAACAACAAGCATGAATATATCACAATACACCAATGGTGCCACATTACGAATTTCAACAACACAATACAATTATTCACATATATTCAAGGCTATCAACATCACATAGGACTCCACACAGTCACACACATCACATAATATCTCAATTTCGACAGTTAAATCACATATGGGGTCCCACATGGGCACAACACTATATTATAATTTTTTTATGATTAGTTCTCACCCTTAACATGTATATTTTACCATCATTTACTTTTCAGCACAGTCTAAAAGAGTTAAGCCATAACCTACCTCAAAAGTCAAAATCGGTCCTCTACATTTCGAACTTACGACCTTAATTTTCACAAATAATTCTGAACCCCACAAAAAAAATCAAATATGGAATATACACGTTAAAACAAAACCAACGACATCCATAATGACTAATTGTGGTTAGGGGTTAAAACAAATCCCCGGAACGAATTTCCTAAAAAAGAAGGGCAAAATCAGAACTTTACTTCAAAAACATGTTCTCCATATTTAAGGAACCTACAGCTGAAAACTCAAGTTAAATCGAATAAAAAACAAGGTTTAAATCGAAGAAAAACTATTTTTGAGTTTTACTGGGTAAAATCTTTGAAATCTGGGTTAAAATCAAGAATCGAAGTTGTTTTGAAGGTTAAATTAATGAAAAAATCGTAATTATAATATAAAAATACTATTCAATTAAAAATTAATTAAATTTTGAGTTTAAAAATCAAGCGCTAAGATATTTGGGGTTTTGAGAAATTAATCAAGAAATTAATAAGAAAAGAGTGAATTCTTACCTTAAATCCTTAATAAAATCAAGGAATAGATGTTAATCTAGCTTTCCAAGCTCCCACAAAATTTAATTTTAAGCTCCCATACTATTTTAAGGTTTAACTCCCAATAGGCAAGATGATAAATAAGCAAAATGGGCCCGAAACTGCTATATACATTGCAGAAAAATCTGTACAATTTTTTTATTTTTTTTAAAAGTTCAATCCAAACTTTGACGGGGTGCCCGAATTCGTTTGGAGTCCAATATACACAAACGAACTATGCAACCATATTAAATTCGGCGTTTCGGACGCGTCAGCAAAGTCGTATTTTTAAAAAAATATAGTTTTCAAAAAGTTTACCCCCAAAATACGAAATTGCAATTTTCCAAACCGATGATCGAAATGTGATTTAAAAATCGTAATGATGTTTTAGCTCTATGATGTGACTCACAATAACAATAAACATCAAATGACATATATTACAAGTGACAACAAATTACTATTAGTCACATCATAGAGTTGTCACTTGTTGGAATGTCGTTTGTTGTTAATTGTTATTGTCAGTCACATCACAGAGCTAAAACGTTATTGGCAGTAATGCTTTATTGGTAAATCAATCACCAAGATTTCAACTTTGCAGGTCTGTGATTTGATTCGATAGAATCGTTACCCATGGTAACGTGTTTATCTTAAAAAGTGACTACTGGTAACAACTTTAATGTGAAAAATTCTGGCGCCACAGAGTTTTGAGTTGATTTGATAGTATTGTTATTCGAAGTATATTTTAAAGCTAAAATATAATTGGCAGTAACAAATTTAATGTCAGATTTATACAAAGATTCTGATGTGGCAGAGTTGCAGAGTATTGTTACTCACAGTAAGGTTTTATGTCAAAAACGTTACTGACAATAACGGTTCTTATTTTAACGTCATCCACAGCTCTTGTTGGTCCGTTAACTTTTTTTAAAGCATAATAGTTATTGGGGAATAACGTTTATACTAGTTTGGTAAAGTTTCAAAAAAAATACTACTTTGGCGAACTGATTTAAAAAATGACTTATTTTGGTCTAGAGCTCTGGATTCTAATGCATTGGAACTCTGGACCAAAATAAGTCATTTTTTAAATCAATTCATCAAAGTAATATGTTTTTTTAAAACTTTACCAAACTAATATAAACGTTGTTCTCAGTAACGTATTATGCTTCAAAAAAAATTAACGAATTAAAAAGAGTTATGGATGACGTTAAAATAGGAATCGTTATGTCGTTTGTTGTTAATTGTTATTGTCAGGCACATCACAGAGCTAAAACGTTATTGGCAGTAACGTTTTATTGGTAAATCAATCATCATGATTCCAACTTTGCAGGTCTGTGATTTGATTCGATAGAATCGTTACTCATAGTAACGTTTTTATCTTAAAAAGTGACTACTGATAACGATTTTAATATCAAAAATTCTGACGCCACGGGTTTTTGAGTTGATATGATAGTATTGTTGTTACTCGGAGTAATGTTTTAAAGCTAAAATATAATTGGCAGTAACGAATTTAACGTCAGATTTATACAAATATTCTGATGTGGTAGAGTTGCAAAGTCTCGTTACTCACAGTAACGTTTTATGTCAAAAACGTTACTGACAGTAACGATTCCTATTCTAACGTCATCCACAACTCTTTTTGGTCCGTTAACTTTTTTTAAAGCATAATACGTTACTGGGAATAACGTTTATATAGGTTTGGTAAAGTTTCAAAAAATATTTTACTTTGGTGAATTAATTTAAAAAATGACTTATTTTGCTCCAAAGCTCTAATGGAGATGCATGCATTAGAATCCATTGCATTACTTTTCATGTATTAGTAATGTACGCCTTAATACCAAATAGAATATAGAATATATACTTAATACAAGCATTAGTTATACATAAGATGAAAACGTGTATCAAACAAAACATTAGCAAATTCACAAAGCTAACACATAGCATTATTTTTTCTAATTCACTCTACTAAATGACCCCTAAAAGAATGGGTCTTTCCATCTCAAAACTTAACGCCAACTAAATTTTTGCTACCGTTTGCACCTCCCCTACTTCTCTGCACAACGAGAACCTTTGAAATAAAATAATGGAACGCAGCAAATCAATAGGGAACTTCATGAGCTAACTAATAAGAAAAGAGCAAAATGGTGGAAGTTTAGATTTTGTTTAATTTTTTAAGTACTTAAATGTGTAAATTTTAATTCTGAAGAGTTAACTTTCAGCTGCATATATAGTCAGATTATTAAAAAAAAAATAATAATAATAATTAGGCATGGATAGAAGTAATTATTATTGTAGTAATTGCGGAATAGTAGGTGAAGCACACAACAATCATAAAAGTAGAACCCCAGATGAGGTTGAAATTTTCACAGTACAACCCTGGTATGTAAATGAAAATTTGTCTTTTCATCATTCGTTTAGTCTATAAGTAGGGATAACCATTAAATGCTTTTCTCTCGATGTTACTAACCCAAAGTGCTCATCAAGGTTCAAATCACAAGGCTCCATATCACTTGGAAGCTCCCAATCAAAGCAATGCATCAATTGCGCCACCGCAAGGCGGACAATGATAATCCCCAACTCCACTGCAGGGCAACTTCTTCTGCCAGCACTAAATGGTAAAAGTTGGAAGTCGTGTCCACGAACATCTATACTGCTCCCAACAAACCTCTCCGGCAAAAACTTCTCAGGCTCGGACCAAACATTTGGATCCCTCTGAACTGCATAATTATTTATCATGATTCGGGATCCCTTTCGTATGTGGAAGCCATCGACTACACAATCTTCCCTGGCCTCACGTTGCGATATTGGCACTACAGAATGCAGCCTCATGCCCTCTTTTACAACCATGTCTAAGTACTTCAAATTCTCCAAGTCTGATTCTTTTACCATTCTTTCAAGGCCTACCACTTGTTCCAGCTCCTTTTGGAGTTTCTTCATCACATGAGGGTGCCTAAGAAGCTCTGTTAGTATCCAATCTATTGATGTTGATGAAGTGTCAGTTGCTGCAATAAGCATGTCCTGTTGTAGAAAAGGAAACGGGAAAAAAAAAAAAAATTAATCGTACGATGAGCTTATAATAAGTACTCCATATTTTAATGGGATGAAATTAAATGACGTACGAAGAGGAGAGCTTTTATACGGATACGGTCGAACTGAAACTCTGCATCTCCTGATTGCATAATGTCCAACAAGATATCGACAAAGTCTTTGGATTGCTTTTGGTCAGAAGACTGGACATGTTCATCAATAATCTTCTCAAGAAACTCATCAAACACCTTTGAAAGATCCTTGAGCCGACGAGTGAGTCCCTGGAGATCAATTACACCAAGGAAGGGGAAAAAGTCTCCAAGATTTGGTGTTACGGATAGATGCACAACCTCTTGAAGTACAGCTTTGAATCCTCTCTTGTCCAAATCTTCATCCATATACTTCTTCCCAAACACCATCAAACAAGTCAAATCAGTACTCAAGGTCGCAACTTTTGCGCTAAGATCAACAACAAGGCGATCACGAGCTTCATTTTTAAGCGATTCGATCATAAGCTCAACTTGTTGCCTTCTCATGGGTTGATTCGAATTGATCTTTTGGTTAGTCAAAAGGTGCAGAGTGGTCAATTTGCGCAGGTTGCGCCAATAGGGTCCATACTTTGAAAATATCAAATCCTTCTGCCCATATGCCACATAATGAGCTGCTTCATTATGAGGCCTATCCGCAAAGATGTGACCATATGTCTTGAAAAATTTCTCAGATAGATCAACAGACGTGGCAACATATGTAGGTACTAGTCCTAGTCGCATAAACATAAGTGGACCATGTTTCTTGGCTAGTTTTTGTAAATCTTGGTGTGGGTTTTTCCCGAACAAATGAAGATGTCCTAGAATGGGAAGCCCCTTTGGACCTGGTGGGAACTTTTTTCTTTTCCACATATTTAGCAGCTCATGCAAGGCATACACAATACAAACTACTAATACTGATTCCCATATCAAAGACATGGCTAATGCACAATGTGGTGGTATGTATGTGCGGGATAAAAGATAAAAGTTGAGTTTAGTTAATTGAGAGGAAAGGATGCGTGCTACTTATACTACTAATATGATACGTTGGTAATGCAGTGTTGAGGGTATTTTGGAGAATTAAGAAAATAGGGACAATGTTTTGGTTAGCAAGAGTCGTGGCCATAAGTCAGACGAAAGAAAAATTTCGACAAAATTGAGTTGAGGGTGACAAAAAATCTTTTAATTAAAAGTGGTGATAACTTTGATCAGCTAAGATCAAAGCTTCACTTAATTTAAGATTAAATTAATTGGGGTGTAAAATATAATTTTTTATAACTTATTAACTTTTTAAGAAGTATTTTCTCTCATTTCAAATTTCAAATTTTAGAATTTTCCCTTCTCTTATCTTTTCAATCTTTCTTTCTCTCTCCATATTTTCATCTTCCTCCGTCTTCTCTTCTTCTTTTTCTTTTCCTTTACATCATCGTTCTTCTTTTTTAAATTTTTATGGACTTCTTTTAAAATCTTGAGAAGTTTGACAAGAAAATTTTGATAAAAAATGATTGAAGAAATAATATAGAAAATTAAGAAATTACGATAATTGTTTCAACAACTATCATAGTTGCTGCAATAGTTACGGTAGTTGCTGCAGCAGTTACGATAATTGCTGCAACAACTACTATTAGTTTTTGCAATAATTATTGTAGTTGTTGTAGCAATTATCGAAATTGCTGCAACAACTACGACTGTTGTTGTAGCAACTACGACTGTTGTTGCAGCAACTTCGATCTTTACTTAATTTTTTTTTAATGTGGTGGAGGAGCAACCCATGAAGAGAGATGGTATTTATGGTGAAGAAGGAGGTGGTGACGCCGAAGGAAAAGGTGATGATTGTTGCGGTGTTGATAGTGGTGATGGTGGAGAAAAAGAAAAATAGATGACGATTGTGGTTGATAAGAAAATGGTGGTGGATCTGGAAGAGGTGGCAATTGTGGTGGATCAGAAAGAAGTGGCAATGGTGTTAATGGTGATGGTGGTGATGGCAGCGGCGGCGGCCCCAAAAAAGATGTGGAGGGGATAGATAGGGTGGTGTAGGAGTAGGAGTGATGGCAGCAACAACGATTGTGATAGACGAGGTGTGGAGGGGATTGGGTATGGTGAGAGAAAGTAAGAATCTTTATGTAAATAATAAAACTTAGGGGTTTTAAGATTTGTGTAATTAACACTAATTTTAAAATTGTCACCTCTAATTAATACTTAATACTTAGGTTTTACATTGGATCAAAGTATAAATTAAAAAACTTGTGGGTTATTCTCAAACTTCTCTTATTTTCTTAATCCTTAATAAAGTAATTATCATCTACACTCAATTATTAAAACTTGAATCACTTACACCTCATTTTAAAACTTTTTTGTCACTTTTAACTAAAAAAAACCCAGTAATTTCTCAAGTTACACTGCCAGGCGTGCCAGCCTAGCTTCCCACCACTATTCTTGGAAAAAGAGTTTAGTCCAAAATAATTAAAAAAATTTAAACTACTATTTTGTTATTTTAAAAAATAATTATAGATGATTATTGTTTATAAAAAAAGTTCAATAATTAAAAAATAACATAGGTTTCATGTTTTTGTTTTGTTTTTTTGTGTCGTTGTATATATGTTAAATCCTAGTGTAAGAGTGTGTTAAAATATCATGATTTTTTATCAAAGCATAGATTACAAGCACATAAAATAGCACATAATTTATATTTTGAGAAAGAAAGAAGTTCATTTCACAAGATTAAGCCTTGGCTAAACAAGGATATCACATTTTTCACACTAAATAACATATAGTAGGGGCATGCAAAATTTGAAGAAAATGCAACCACTGTGCACCCCATGATTCTTTACCTCTTTGTATATCTTTTTTTTTAAGAAAAATTGGTTATACAAAACTTTTGATGGGACAATACACTATCTTATCTTTTGAATTTATGTATAAAAAGTACTTCATTCATCTAACAAAGAATGATCTACTTTCCTTATTAATCCATTTTAAAAGAATGGTCCCTTTCATTTTTGACAGTATTTTAATTTCAAATTTTCACATGACATGTTTAGGATCACAAGATTAAATGATATTTTGGTACATTTGACACAACTTTAATTTAAGGCCACAAGATTCAAAAGTCTTCTTTATTTTCTTAAACGTTGTGTCAAGTCAAAGTAGGTCCTTATTTTTGAACGGAGGGAGTAATAATTTATTACGTTCTATTAATTTTTTTGTAAAAGGAATAATTTATTACGTTTTATAAAACTTTTATAAAACGTAATAATTTATCACGTTTTACAAACAGTTTTTTTCACTATACACAACCGTCACATCACTGTTAAGAAAAAGTGGAAAATATAATAATTTATTACGTTTAATCTATTTTAATAACTTATTAAAGTGGTGACCTATTTTGATTATTTTATTTATTTGTTGATTTATTTTGGTTCCGCGTTCTTTTTTGGCCATCTTAGATAAAATAATAAGGAAAAAAAAACCGTATATAGCAATTATTATTATTAGATAAAAAATTACAACTTATAGCATAACTTTCATTTTTTCAAGTTATAGCAAATCTTATAAAAAATAAAAAAATAAAAATATTTTTTCTTTTTAAAAAAAATACAAAGAAGTAATTACTAAAAAGTAAAATAAAGATTTAATACAACTAATATGCAATAATCCTTCCTTAAATATAGTTATCCTTAATTATTGATATCAATCCACCCCAAATTCCTCTAACCGTTTTTCTTTTCTCCTATTTTAATGCTTTCATTAAGAGTTTCCATCTTCATACACTACCTTCTTTTTATACATCATTTAGTTGTTCCAGTCACAAATTAGTATCACCTAAATTTATACACTACATTCTTTTTGAATTTTGGTTGCAACGAAGAACCACTACAAACACTCAACAACGGCTACCAATCGCCAAGTTAAGACCTTTCAACTGGTAAAGATCCTCCACAGAAGTATGATTATTTCTCCCTTGGGGATCGTTTCATAAATTGGTATCACCTAAATTTAATATCGTAATCCATAAATATCAATTTATATATCTATTTCATACAAATGCGACATGTGAGAAAACACTTTATAAACTGATTCCATTCAATTTATAATGTTAAATTATATCTTCTTGATTGAATATCACAATCACATTATACTCATTCCATATAAACTTAACATGTAAGAAACTGTTTTATAAACCTTGAATGTAATATTGTTATTATACAAGTTTTATACATGAAATAACTCAAAAAATACAAGTTTCTATATTTATTTCATACACTAAAATAAATAATAACGTATAATATTTGATGAAAGTCGATTTCTATACCAACTTCTGCAATCATTATACCTATTTCATACTGATTTTATACAGAATATATACATGAAACAGTTTAATAAATCTATACAAGATAATTTTCACTATATTATTCTTATGAAAGATTACGATCTATATTTAAATCCTTATTTATATTGTTACCAACACAAGCTGATTGTTCAATATTTTTTCTCTAATATCCATTGACATATCTTTTATTGTTATATACAATCAGTATTTAATAAAGAAATTGACAATACTCCTTATATCATATTATTTTTAAAGAACAAAAAGAAAAATAGAAGAAAGAGAATTTCTGATGAAGGAGAACAAATCGTTGGTTGAATAATGATTCACAATGAAACAAATCATTAGTTGAATATTCTAGGACTTTACAGGAAGGAGTAAAATCGAATTTTGGTTTACACATGATTCACAATGGAGAAAGAAAAAAATATATATATCAATTTTATTTTTTTCGGAAAGAAGATGAATATTAGCTTAAACCCACTTTTTTCAATGAAGAAGATGAATATTATATGAAACCCATTTATTTTCAATCTTGTATTTTCAAGGGAAGAATATGAATATTATATGAGTAAGTTACTGCAACCAGAACTTTCAATAAATTTTTGAAAGGTTGAATATTAGAATGGAGAAAGAGAATATCTATTTACCATAATTATCAATATACAATTTAAGGAGAATATTAATTACAACCCTATAAATATGAAACTGATTTTAAATTATATAATTAAAAATAAATTTTGAAAATACAATTAAAATAATATATCTTTTAATAAGTTGTTATAACTTGTAACTAAATTTCTATTAATGCAATTATCTAAAAATATTGCTAAAATTTATTATTTTAGATCTAATAATACTATAGGGATAATTTATTAGGAAAAATTACCTAAAACCACAACATAAATATCTAAACTTTAAAAAATCCCCCCACTTCCTAAAAATGACCTTAATCCCAACATTTCTTATTTTTTCCTAATGTTTAGATACAAGTTAACTTACAACTAAAAAGCTCCTTTTTACCAAAAGTACTACACAACTCCTCTATCAACGGCGCAAAATTTGATCATTTTCTTTTCATCTTCTCCATCTGAATCAAAGAATTCAATCAAGGTAACCCCCCCCCCCCCCATAAAATCAGCTTCAATTTATTTAATACCTCTTTTACGTTTTTTTTTTCAAAAAAAATATTTCCCGCAAGTAAAGATATTTGAAAGTTTAGTCTTTTGGTAGAGATAGTCTTGGGGTTTCTCAATTACAGAGTATCAAAAAATCTCAAGAAGTTGTAAATTTTCATCCAGATTTTAAATCTGAAATTGATGATTTTCATGAAGTTTTAAAATTTTTGGGCATGGATCTGGGGGGTTTTGACATTCTTGGCTACCTGAAATTTGGTATTCCGCTTAAAGTTTGGATTTTTGGGCATGGATTTGGGGTTTTGGAATTCTTGGCTACTTGTATTTCTTGTTTTCTGCTTAAAGTTTGATTTTTTTGGGCATGGATGTGGGGGGTTTTGACATTCTTGGCTACCTGAAATTTGGTATTCTGCTTAAAATTTGAATCTTTGAGCATGGATATGAAATTTGATATTCTGCTTAAAGTTTGGATCTTTAGACATGGATATGAAATTTGGTACTTCATAGATACATGTTATGTTAACTTGTATCCGGTTCAACTATTAACAAAAGAAATATCTTTTTTAATTGATACATGTTAGGTTGACTTGTATCATTGAGTTGTTCTTAATGATTTGATAAGTACCTATTTATGTTTAAATTTTACTGAAATTTTATTGTCAGAGATACAAGTTATTACTTAAAAGGTACATGTTGTATTAACTCAAGATGCATCTGCCAGGACTGATGAGGTTGATGATATGGAGAAGACACTGATTAACACCATCAAAGGATTGAGATACAATTGGATTATTGGACATGGATATGGGGTTTTAAAATTCTTGGCTACTTATATTTCTTATTTTTTGCTTAAAGATTGATTTTTTTGGGCATGGATATGGGGGGTTTTGACATTCTTGGCTACCTGAAATTTGGTATTCTGCTTAAAGTTTGCATCTTTAGACATGGATATGAAATTTGGTACTTCATAGATACATGTTATGTTAACTTGTATCTGGTTCAACTGTTAACAAAAGAAACATCTTTTTTAATTGATACATGTTAGGTTGACTTGTATCATTGAGTTGTTCTTAATGATTTGATGGGTATCTATTTATGTTTAAATTTTACTGAAATTTTATTGTAAGAGATACAAATTATTACTTAAAAGATACATATTGTATTAACTCAAAATGCATCTGTCAGGACTGATGAGGTTGCTGATATGGAGAAAACGCTGATTAACACCATCAAAGGATTGAGATACAATTAAATTTTTGAGCATGGATCTGGGATTTTGAAATTCTTGGCTACTTGTATTTCTTATTTTTTGCTTAAAGTTTGATTTTTTTGGGCATGGATATGGGGTTTTCTGACATTGTTGGCTACCTGAAATTTGGTATTCTGCTTAAAGTTTGGATCGTTGGGCATGGATAGGAAATTTGGTACTTGTGAAAATTATATTATAAGAGATACAAGTTATGACTTCATATATACATATTATGTTAACTTGTATTTTGTACAACTGTTAACAAAAAATACAAGTTTTATAATTGATACATGTTAAGTTCACTTTTATCTTTGGCTAGTTCTTAATGCTTTGATAAGTATCTATTTATATTTATTTTTAATTGAAAGTCTTATTGTACGATATACAAGTTATTACTTAATAGATACATGTTGTATTAACTTGTATCTGGTACTTACGTAAACATACAAGTTTCTTGTCATTGAATACGTGTTATGTTGTCTTGTATCTATGAGTTGTTGTTAATGCTTTGATATATATCTATTGGTGTTTAAACTTGTCTGAGAATTATATTATAAGAGATACAAGTTATGACTTCATAGAATCATATTATGTTAACTTGTATCTTGTACATCTGTTAACAAGATATACAAGTTTATATGGTAATTAGAGTAACTGATTGTTTACTCCTGCTTCAATTTATATGGTAATATTTCTTTTTTTATCCATTCAAGATAGAATGACAATTTTATAATTTTTAAAATAACTAAATTTAAATTTCTCCTCTTCTTAATGACATGTTTTTATAGTCACATTACATATTTCAAAATGCGTACAATACAACATATTTAAGATTCTCCCATTTAAAAAATAATGGCATATTACATTATATTATACAAGTGAATATTTAAACATATTTAATAGGTATGTATCTAACATATTATAGAATGTTGTCTTGTAAGTATCTATTTATAACATATGTAATAATGACATATTTCAAAAGTAGTACAATATAACATATTTAAGAGTATATCAAAAAATTAATGACCTATTATATTACAGAAGTGAATATTTAAACTTGTATCTACAAAATTTTGTATCTAAGAAATTAACTAAAAACATCTTACTTAATTAAATGTATCTAGTTAATATTAGGTACTCATACATTATGTTTTTTTTAATGATAAAATTATTTTATTTTGTTACCCATTATAATGCAATGCTAAAGCATTTCAGATATATTTATGTATCAAAATACGTTATTCTTGCACTTCATAACGACATAGTATTAGATACATATTTTATATTTTTTTACAATCATATGTATCTAAGGTTATGAAACATTAATAAAGTTTACGTTGAAGTTTACGTTAAATTTTTTTTTACATACATGTTAAAGTAAATTCTTTAACCAATTTGAAATAAACTCAGACACAAGTTACTACTTATTCTTCAAGTTAAGATACATAAATGGATATTATTGGAACTAGTTTGATTTTAAAATAACTGGAATTTATTGACAATAACACATGATACCACAAATTAATGGTACTATATCAAAAAAATAATGACATATTTTATTATAGAAGTGAGTATTCATACTTGTATCTAAAATATTTTGAATCTAGAAAATTAACTGAGAAACATCTTACAGATACATGTATTAACTTGTATCTAAAAGTTATTACTTAATAGATACATGTTGTATTAAGTTGTATCTGGTACTTATCTGGTACTTACGTAAACGTACAAGTTTCTTGTCATTAGATACATATTGTACGCTATACAAGTGAATACTTAATAGAGGCCATTGAATCTACGAAGTCATTATACAAGTTTGTTTGCTTGTTGGATATTACAAAAACTAGGAAGTTGATAGAAACTTTAATGATTTTTTGATGAGGTTGGTAATCTTAGGTACTCATTCAATATGTTTTTTTAATGCTAAAATTCTTTTATTTTGTTACCCATTATAATGCAATGCCAAATCATTTCAGATATATTTATGTATCGAAATACGCTGTTCTTGCACCTTATAACGACATCGTATTAGATACATATTTTATACTAAATTACAATCATATGAATCTAATATAATGAAACATAAATTAGAATTTAATGGTATTAACCTACACAATATTACATTATCTAGAATCTCCAACATTGTTTTCTACAAACTAATACCCGTTGTCCGTAAAAAAATAACACATTATAGCACAAATTAATGGTACTATATCAAAAAATTAATGACATATTATATTATAGAAGTGAATATTTATACTTGTATCTAAAAAATTTTGTATCTAAAAAATTAACTGAAAAACATCTTACGAAATTAAATGAATCTAGTTAATAAAATACATATTTTACATGATACAATTATATTTTACCATTATTACAAATTTTGCAAAATCACTAACAAACCCCACTGTAGGTTGAAGTTGCGTAAAAATGTGGTCTTTCACCGGGCATGTGTGAACATCTTCGAATAATCATACTTTAAATAGTTCTATTCCCCAATGACATGAATCTTGAAAGATCCAAACACAATCCTCCGTACAGCTTTGTAGGACATAGCTGGATCAATGAAAACAAAAGTTCAAATAATTTATCTTAATAAATATGAAAAACAATGATTTCTACATTCATTAACAACAGTGAATAATTGTATAACATGTATTTATAAATGTAACAACATGTATGTAAGACGTTTATATGTATCAGGGACATTTTTTATTTATATGCAAAAATAAAACACAACAAGAAACAAAATTTAACATAACTTCCTAAACTGACATACGACATGAGCACAATGTATCACTTTCAGAAGAAAATAAATCTATGCATGTAACTTGTTCAACATGTATCTAGTAAATTAATGTATCTACATCATTTATATGTTTCTAGGACATTTCTGATATATATGTGAAACTAACACACAACAACAAACATAATTAACTAAAACTTCATAAATTGCGATACAAGATTAGCAAAATGTATCGTTTCCAGAAGAAAATATATCGCTGCGATAATAACATAAAAACACAAACAGAATCTGTAAATTATTCATCACCCAAACATTGAATACAAATTTCAATTAACATACACAAAATTAACAACTGCAAAAAAAAAAATTAGCATACCTTTTCTTGTCAGATCTTTTAACATACTTCACAATCATTTGGTTCCTAATGAACAACGGACAAGCATTACCCCAAACAATGTAACGAGCTTCTATTTTTTTTATTGGTTCGTCGATTTCAAGTTCTACCGTAATTGTAGAAATTATTTTTTCGTAAGTAACATGTTCACTAACCACAACTCCATCACTCTTATAACCAACATACTCGATTTCATTAACCCAAACACCGGAATGACATAAAAGCACAGAAATATTCATGTCAAACAAACAAAATTAACACATAAAAAAAATGGTATGCTTTGTATGAACAAGAAGAATTAACATTTGTCAATTTCTAAAAGATTTTAAAAGAGACTTTATGTTTTCAAAAAATGGAGTAATAAACGGATTCCCACTAATCATGAGATTTGATTTTGCTTTTCCCCTTAATTAGTTAGCTTTAATGCTGATTTTATGGAAAGTTGTCTGCTACAGTAAACTAGATACATGTATCAGCAGTATGTATCTAATGTTGTTAACTTGTATCACCAGAGGTAAAATGTTGGGATTTAGGAGATTTTAAAAAATGTGGTGATTTTTAGTAATTAAGGGTAAACTAGTAGGGATTTATGTAGGTTTTTCAATTTATTAAGTAGAAAAACACTTGTTCATTTTGTTTATTGGTCCTTTGTCATTTATTATTACTAAAAATTACATAAATACACAACTTATGTTTTCAATATTACAAAAAATTCCAACTCTCAAAACATATTACAAAAATCCAACATATACACAGAATACTATATATATGTCGGCTATGTTATGTATATTAATAGGGAGAGAGTAAAGTAATTAAAAAAATGGGAGAAAGTGTAATTACTTCCAAAAGAGTTGATATTTATGTTATTTATACTTATTATTAAGTAGGAAAACACTTGTTCATTTTGTTTATTGGGCCCTTTGTCATTTATTATTAAGTAGAAAAATAAAAGTAAAGAGTGAGACTTTTCTTTGCCATCTTAGATAAAATAATATATAAAAATTATACAAATACATAACTTATATTTTTAATATTACAAAAAATCTCAACTCCCTAAATATATTACAAAGATCTCAATATATACACAGAATGTTATGTATATGTCGGCTATGTTATGTATATTAATAGAGAGAGAGAAAAGTAATTTAAAAAATGAAAGACAATGTAATTACTTTTAAAAGGATTGATATTTATGTTATTTATATATTGCAGCCAACCAAAACATTTCAGTTTTCGACAGAGCGTGCTTCTAGAGAAAGCAACTCAAGTCAAAAGACTTAGAGGCCCCATTTTTGAGCAATTATTGATTTGTAGTCTTGTAATTTTTTTCCTTCAGAAAAAATTGAGTATTTTTAGTATTTTCTTCGTCTCATTTTACGGTTTCATTAGCTTAAATAAAACTATCATTTTAAAAATTCTAGGCTGAAATTAATAATTATTTTTGATTTTATCTTTAATATTAAAGAAATATTTTTTAATACTGATTGATTCTAAAAAAAATAATAGAGGTGACTTAATAAATTGTGTCTTGTATTTATTATTTTGCTTAATGGACGTAAAAAGAATTAAAGCAATAATTCAAGTGAAATTGAACGTAACATGTAAAAGATAAGATATATTTCAATCAGATATAAATTTTTATTATTTTGTAAATGCATATATTACTTATAAAGTACATTTTATAACAATTGTCTCAATTGAAAAAAGTCTTTTAAAAGTAAAAATTGATAAAACCTTGCTTAAGATGGAATCGACTAAATTAGGTATACTATTACAACAACAACAACAAACCCAGTTTATTTCCACATAGTGGGGTCTGGGGAGGGTAGAGTGTACGCAGTTCATACCACTACCTCTAGAGAGGTAGAGAGGTTTCCGATAAACCCTCGGCTCAAGATAAAAAGACAGTAAACAAAAACATCAAAAGCATAGGACACGATTAAATAACATAGGTACGACATCCATAAGAATAGTACATTACCAAACAAAGGACAATAAAGTCCACCTAAATACTGAGTACGACTCATCCACACCCTTAACCCTCTATTCTAATGCTTTTCCTCCATAACTTCCTATCCATGGTCATGTCCTCGGTCAGCTTTAACTGTTTCATGTCATGTTTAATCACTTCTCTCTAGTATTTCTTCGGCCTACTCCTATCCTGCTTGAAACCTTCCAAGGCCAACCTCTCACACCTACGAACCGGTGCTTTAATGCTGATTTTATGGAAAGTTGTCTGCTACAGTAAACTAGATACATGTATCAGCAGTATGTATCTAATGTTGTTAACTTGTATCACCAGAGGTAAAATGTTGGGATTTAGGAGATTTTAAAAAATGTGGTGATTTTTAGTAATTAAGGGTAAACTAGTAGGGATTTATGTAGGTTTTTCAATTTATTAAGTAGAAAAACACTTGTTCATTTTGTTTATTGGTCCTTTGTCATTTATTATTACTAAAAATTACATAAATACACAACTTATGTTTTCAATATTACAAAAAATTCCAACTCCCAAAACATATTACAAAAATCCAACATATACACAGAATACTATATATATGTCGGCTATGTTATGTATATTAATAGGGAGAGAGTAAAGTAATTAAAAAAATGGGAGAAAGTGTAATTACTTCCAAAAGAGTTGATATTTATGTTATTTATACTTATTATTAAGTAGGAAAACACTTGTTCATTTTGTTTATTGGGCCCTTTGTCATTTATTATTAAGTAGAAAAATAAAAGTAAAGAGTGAGACTTTTCTTTGCCATCTTAGATAAAATAATATATAAAAATTATACAAATACATAACTTATATTTTTAATATTACAAAAAATCTCAACTCCCTAAACATATTACAAAGATCTCAATATATACACAGAATGTTATGTATATGTCGGCTATGTTATGTATATTAATAGAGAGAGAGAAAAGTAATTTAAAAAATGAAAGACAATGTAATTACTTTTAAAAGGGTTGGTATTTATGTTATTTATATATTGCAGCCAACCAAAACATTTCAGTTTTCGACAGAGCGTGCTTCTAGAGAAAGCAACTCAAGTCAAAAGACTTAGAGGCCCCATTTTTGAGCAATTATTGATTTGTAGTCTTGTAATTTTTTTCCTTCAGAAAAAATTGAGTATTTTTAGTATTTTCTTCGTCTCATTTTACGGTTTCATTAGCTTAAATAAAACTATCATTTTAAAAATTCTAGGCTGAAATTAATAATTATTTTTGATTTTATCTTTAATATTAAAGAAATATTTTTTAATACTGATTGATTCTAAAAAAAATAATAGAGGTGACTTAATAAATTGTGTCTTGTATTTATTATTTTGCTTAATGGACGTAAAAAGAATTAAAGCAATAATTCAAGTGAAATTGAACGTAACATGTAAAAGATAAGATATATTTCAATCAGATATAAATTTTTATTATTTTGTAAATGCATATATTACTTATAAAGTACATTTTATAACAATTGTCTCAATTGAAAAAAGTCTTTTAAAAGTAAAAATTGATAAAACCTTGCTTAAGATGGAATCGACTAAATTAGGTATACTATTACAACAACAACAACAAACCCAGTTTATTTCCACATAGTGGGGTCTGGGGAGGGTAGAGTGTACGCAGTTCATACCACTACCTCTAGAGAGGTAGAGAGGTTTCCGATAAACCCTCGGCTCAAGATAAAAAGACAGTAAACAAAAACATCAAAAGCATAGGACACGATTAAATAACATAGGTACGACATCCATAAGAATAGTACATTACCAAACAAAGGACAATAAAGTCCACCTAAATACTGAGTACGACTCATCCACACCCTTAACCCTCTATTCTAATGCTTTTCCTCCATAACTTCCTATCCATGGTCATGTCCTCGGTCAGCTTTAACTGTTTCATGTCATGTTTAATCACTTCTCTCTAGTATTTCTTCGGCCTACTCCTATCCTGCTTGAAACCTTCCAAGGCCAACCTCTCACACCTACGAACCGGTGCTTTAATGCTGATTTTATGGAAAGTTGTCTGCTACAGTAAACTAGATACATGTATCAGCAGTATGTATCTAATGTTGTTAACTTGTATCACCAGAGGTAAAATGTTGGGATTTAGGAGATTTTAAAAAATGTGGTGATTTTTAGTAATTAAGGGTAAACTAGTAGGGATTTATGTAGGTTTTTCAATTTATTAAGTAGAAAAACACTTGTTCATTTTGTTTATTGGTCCTTTGTCATTTATTATTACTAAAAATTACATAAATACACAACTTATGTTTTCAATATTACAAAAAATTCCAACTCCCAAAACATATTACAAAAATCCAACATATACACAGAATACTATATATATGTCGGCTATGTTATGTATATTAATAGGGAGAGAGTAAAGTAATTAAAAAAATGGGAGAAAGTGTAATTACTTCCAAAAGAGTTGATATTTATGTTATTTATACTTATTATTAAGTAGGAAAACACTTGTTCATTTTGTTTATTGGGCCCTTTGTCATTTATTATTAAGTAGAAAAATAAAAGTAAAGAGTGAGACTTTTCTTTGCCATCTTAGATAAAATAATATATAAAAATTATACAAATACATAACTTATATTTTTAATATTACAAAAAATCTCAACTCCCTAAACATATTACAAAGATCTCAATATATACACAGAATGTTATGTATATGTCGGCTATGTTATGTATATTAATAGAGAGAGAGAAAAGTAATTTAAAAAATGAAAGACAATGTAATTACTTTTAAAAGGGTTGGTATTTATGTTATTTATATATTGCAGCCAACCAAAACATTTCAGTTTTCGACAGAGCGTGCTTCTAGAGAAAGCAACTCAAGTCAAAAGACTTAGAGGCCCCATTTTTGAGCAATTATTGATTTGTAGTCTTGTAATTTTTTTCCTTCAGAAAAAATTGAGTATTTTTAGTATTTTCTTCGTCTCATTTTACGGTTTCATTAGCTTAAATAAAACTATCATTTTAAAAATTCTAGGCTGAAATTAATAATTATTTTTGATTTTATCTTTAATATTAAAGAAATATTTTTTAATACTGATTGATTCTAAAAAAAATAATAGAGGTGACTTAATAAATTGTGTCTTGTATTTATTATTTTGCTTAATGGACGTAAAAAGAATTAAAGCAATAATTCAAGTGAAATTGAACGTAACATGTAAAAGATAAGATATATTTCAATCAGATATAAATTTTTATTATTTTGTAAATGCATATATTACTTATAAAGTACATTTTATAACAATTGTCTCAATTGAAAAAAGTCTTTTAAAAGTAAAAATTGATAAAACCTTGCTTAAGATGGAATCGACTAAATTAGGTATACTATTACAACAACAACAACAAATCCAGTTTATTTCCACATAGTGGGGTCTGGGGAGGGTAGAGTGTACGCAGTTCATACCACTACCTCTAGAGAGGTAGAGAGGTTGTTTTCGATAAACCCTCGGCTCAAGATAAAAAGACAGTAAACAAAAACATCAAAAGCATAGGACACGATTAAATAACATAGGTACGACATCCATAAGAATAGTACATTACCAAACAAAGGACAATAAAGTCCACCTAAATACTGAGTACGACTCATCCACACCCTTAACCCTCTATTCTAATGCTTTTCCTCCATAACTTCCTATCCATGGTCATGTCCTCGGTCAGCTTTAACTGTTTCATGTCATGTTTAATAACTTCTCTCTAGTATTTCTTCGGCCTACTCCTATCCTGCTTGAAACCTTCCAAGGCCAACCTCTCACACCTACGAACCGGTGCATCCGTGCCTCTCCTCATCACATGACCAAATCATCTCAACCTCACTTCCCGTATTTTATCCTTCACTGATGCCACCCCAACCTTTTCCCGAATAATTTCATTCCTAACCCTGTCATCCCTTGTGACTCCACACATCCAACGCAACATCCTCATTTCCGCCACCTTCAGCTTTTGGATATGAGAATTCTTAACCGGCCAACACTTCGCTCCATACAACATAGCAGACCAGACTGAAACTCTATAAGACTTCCTTTTCAGCTTGAGGGGCACCTTCTTATCGCATAAAATTCCCGAAGCGAGCCTCCATTTTATCCAACCTGCCCCTATACGGTGAGAGACATCCTCGTCAATCTCGCCATTTCCCTGAATCGTAGACCCGAGATACTTAAAACTATCCCTCTTACAAACCGCCTGAGAATCCAACTTCACTTCCACCACCTCCTCTTGCCTCGAGTCACTAAACTTGCACTCCAAGTACTCCGTCTTGATCCTACTCAACTTGAAACCTTTAGACTCCAGGGTTTGTCTCCAAACCTCTAGCTTATCATTAACCCATTATTGAGACTCATCAATCAAAACTATATCATCCGCGAAAAGCAAACACCAAGGCACCTCGCCTTGTATACTCCGCGTCAACACATCCATCACTAAAGCAAATAAAAACGAACTAAGAGTTGATCCCTGGTGTAACCCTGTCAAGATCGGGAAATGCACAGAATCTCCTCCCACTGTCCTTACCCGAGCCTTCGCTCCCTCATACATGTTCTTAATTGCTCTGATGTACGCCACCGGGATCCCCCTCGCCTCCAAGCATCTCCAAAGAACCTCCCTAGGGACCTTGTCATACGCCTTCTCCAAGTTGATAAACAACATGTGAAGATCCCTCTTCCTCTCTCTATACTGCTCTACCAGTCTCTGCACAAGGTGAATTGCCTTAGTCGTGGAGCGACCAGGCATAAAACCAAATTAATTTTCCAAAATAGACACAATCTTCCTCAACCTCCGCTCTACCACCCTCTCCCAAATCTTCATCGTGTGACTTAACAACTCAATACCTCGGTAGTTGTTGCAACTCTGAATGTCACCCTCGTTCTTATATAAAGGAATCATCGTGCTCCATCTCCACGCCTCAAGCATCTTAGCTGACTTGAAAATGTTGTTAAACAATTTGGTCAGCCACCTCAACCCTGACCCGCCAGAGAACTTCCAAAAATTCACCGGAATCTCATCTGGCCCCATCGCCCTGCCTCTTTGCATCTTGCGAATAGCCTCACTGACCTCATCTACCTTAAACCGCTGACAATAGCCAAAGTCGCAATCCTCCCCGGAATGCTCTAAATCCCCTAACTCAACACCTCTATCCCCCTCCTCATTCAGGAGCCTATGGAAATAGGACTGCCATCGCTTCTTAATGAGGTCGTCTTCCACCAAAACTCTGCCATCCTCACCCTTAATGCACTTCACCTGGTCCAGATCACGACCCTTCCGCTCCCTAGCCTTGGCAAGCCTAAACACCTTCTTCTCCCCGCCTTTCTCCTCTAATCCCTTATACAAACTCTCAAAATGTACAGTCTTAGCAGCCGTGATTGCTAACTTAGCCTTATTTTTTTGCTAACTTGTACTCTTCCATGCTCACCCGCTTCTTTTTTTCATCCTTTCTCTCAACTAACTTAACGTACGCCGCCTTCTTTGCCTCGACTTTCTTCTTAACATCTTCATTCCACCACCAATTCCCCCGATACCGGCTAGACCCGCCCCTCGACACATCCAACACCTCTCTAGCAGACTCCCTGATGCAACCAGCCGCCCTATACCACATACTATCCACGTCCTCCTGCCCTCCCACACCCCCATCCCCTCCAACCTCGCCCCTATCTCTAAAGCAGTAGCCGGGGTCAGGCTACCCCACCTAACCCTAGGTCGATCTTTCCCACCCCGCCTCAACCTGTCCTTCTTGATAACCAAGTCCATCACCAGGAGTCTATGCTGGGTCGCAAGATTCTCACTTGGGATTACCTTACAATCCTTACACAGTGTTCTATCCCCCTTCCTAAGCAGCAAAAAGTCAATCTAAGTCTTGGCTATCCTACTTCGGAAAGTAACTAAGTGCTCTTCCTTCTTCGGAAAACTGGAATTCACTACCACCAACCCAAAGGCCCTCACAAAATCCAAAAGAGCCGCTCCCTCATCATTCCTAACCCCAAACCTAAAGCCCCCATGCACATCATCATACCCTAACGGCGAAGACCCGATGTGCCCGTTGAAATCCCCACCTATGAAAATCTTCTCCGAACTAGGCACGCCTCTAACCACCTCGTCCAAAACCTCCCAAAAACTCTTCTTCTCTTCTTTTTCTAGGCCTACTTGTGGCGCATACGCACTACAGATGTTCAAAGTAAACCCCCCAACGATCAACTTAATAGTCATAACCCTATCACTAACCCTTTTAACCTCCACTACCTGCTCCCTAAGTTCTTCGTCCACCAAGATACCTATGCCATTCCTACACCTATCACTACCTGAATACCACAACTTGTATCCATCTACATCCCTAGCCTTGGAACCTACCCGCTTGGTCTCTTGGACACACTCAATATTAATCATTCTCTTCCTTAGAATCTTAATCAGTTCTATCGACTTACCCTACAGGGTCCCAATGTTCTACGACCCTACCCTCAATCTATCAACTTGCTTAACCCCTCCCTTTATACCTCGCACACCGCATCTCGAAATAAAAATCTATCTAAAAATAATTTTTTTTGAGAAAATAATATAAGGCCTTATTTTGAAATTTCGCTTTACGCCACAAATTATATTGAGCCGCCCGGGTTATCAATTGAATAAAAAAATAATAACTTCAACATCAAAAATAATTCAATACAAACTTCTTAGTCATATTAGTTTCTCTAATAAATATTAACTAAGTAGCCGTTTGACCATGAAAATTATTTATATTTCTTAGAAAAATTATTTCACTTTAGTGAAAAAAGTGAAAAGATATGTGGGATAACTAAATATTTATTAAGAAAAAAATTTAAGACATAAATTGACATCACTTTTTACTTTTGCTTTTCTAGTTATTCTTAAAAAAGTCATGAAAATAGAGATAAATATATTAAATCGATTGTAAAATCATAAAAATGAGCAATTAACT
Source organism: Capsicum pubescens (assembly GCA_030864215.1). Classification (NCBI taxonomy): domain Eukaryota; kingdom Viridiplantae; phylum Streptophyta; class Magnoliopsida; order Solanales; family Solanaceae; genus Capsicum; species Capsicum pubescens. The sequence continues at coordinate 297,403,171 of CM061549.1, forward strand.
CTTTTAAACTTATTACTTAGAAAATGCAAATAATGGGTAAAAAATGAAAAAAAAAAAAAGGTTTCAATAACCTTCTTTGATATTAAATTATTAACCTATTTTAAATATTAGAAATGAGCTTAAAAATTCAATTATTAGAGATTAGGGAAAGCAACGACTATTTTAAAAAATGGCAAAGCATATCTTTTACGATTCTACGAGGACTTTTCCATTCAAACCCTTGACCATTGAAATTTCATTTTTCAAAAAACAAGAACAATCATATTACATATATATTCAACGAATTCCTAAAATTAATATTAAAAATGGTGGACAGTCATCTAAGGTTATTTTTGTTTATTCAATCAATGATCTATTTCCTATAACTACCCATTACTTCGGTGTATGCTCAGGCAAAGCGTGATTGGTAGAATGTCAATTAAGTGAACGTCACTGCATTATTTATTTAAGTAGATAAGAGTAAGAGGAAAAATAATACTACCACCTTATCAGCAGAAATTTCTGGTTACTGAAATTATTTGGTTTTCTATTACTTTCAGTTATGTTCCCAAAGCAGGATATGAGTATGACTGTATGAGCACCTTCCTCACTTCTACTTGCTCTCTTTCACTTAAACCTGTCAAACGGGCCGGGCCAGCCCGGCCCGAACCGGCCCTACATATCAAACCGGACCGGTTTGACCCGGCTCGGTAAGCCCTAGGGCTTTAGGGTTCGGGGTTCCGGTCCGTTTTTTTTTTAAAACTGGGCCCGGTTAACCCGGCCCGGACCAACCCGGTCCAGGCCCGCCGGTTAACCGGCCCGGAATTAAAAAAAAAAAAAAAAAAATTATTGGGCCAAACTAGCCGTTGGCCCAACGGCTATATTACCGTTTTTGGGTCCAAACGGCTAGTTTGGGCCCATTAACTTAAAAAAAAAAAAAAAAAACAAAAAAAAAAATATTTTTTAATCCCCAAAATAAATCTATAAATACCCTACAACTTCAAATCATTTCTCACACAATTTTTCACTCTCTCAAATCTCATTCTCTCTCAAATCTCAATTCTCAATTCTCAAATATTCAATATATTTAATTTCTTAAAGTGTTCAATTTAAATTTTTAATTTTTCGTTTACAAAGTACGAGCGGAAGTTTCTAAAGTCGCAATCTTCGGATACTTCCAAAATTTGGTATTGTCGTTCCATCTCTTACGTTTAATTTTTATTTATTGTATTAATTGTTTAATATTTAATTTTATTATATTTGTGTATTTTGAATATTTTTAGTTTAATTTAATTTATATTATGGATAAATTAAAAAACCTCGCTACTAAAGGTGTTAGAAATTTTTGTCCCGGAAGCGGTAGTGGTAGTAAAAAGCGAATTACTAGCGGTAGAGGTAGTTCAAGTAATAGATATACCCGTGTGACTTCGCCTCCGGTACCGCTTGGTACACTTTTTGAGGAAGAAATAGGTGTAGGTGCTCACGATATGGATTATGTAGAATTTCAGGAAAATTACGGTATAGAAGAAGAAAATGAAGTAGATGCAGTTAATGTAGACGAAGATGATGAAAATATTGCTGAAACACCCGCAGTAGGACATGCTAACGTTAGATCTGAATCAGTTAATCTCCCTTCCCGTCCTCCCAGTGCCCCAAAACCCCGTAAAAGAACTAGTATTGCATGGCAATTTTTTGAACGTATATCAGATATTGAGGTGCAGTGCAATATTTGTCAACAAAAATATAAGCATAGAAGTGGCGGTAAGCAAGGGGGTACGGGTACGTTAATGAGACATATAGCTGAAGATCACACTAGAGAGTTGAATATTGCAAAAGGTGGTGGGGATGTTGGTGGGTCAACGCAAACTAGAATGGACCCAACAACCGGTCAAGTAGCGAAAAAGTATAATAAATTGAGGGACAGAGAAGAAATAGCTAAAATGGTAGTTGTGGGTTGTTTGCCTTTTAGTTTTCCTTCTTCTGATGCCTTTATTCGTTATATACAAGCAATTTATAATCCTATGTTTAATGGTATTCCTAGAACTACTTGTCGGTCTGATATTTTTAGACTCCATTCACAATATTGTTTTTATTTATCAACATTCTTAAAAAATATTCAATGTAGATTGTCCCTAACTTCCGATCTTGGTCGTGCTGTAAATAAAAATGATTATTTAACCGTTACTTGTCATTGGATGGATAGTAATTTCATAATGCAAAAACGTATTCTTGCTTTTTTATATGATGAAAATCGGAAACATACTGGACAATTTATTGCTGATTCTATTATTAAAATTGCCGGATATTATGGTATAGAAAATAAAATTTTATGTATTGCTTTTGATAATGCTTCTAACAACAAGACTGCTATAACAAAAATAAAATCTATGCTATCTCCGCCCTTTCCTGAAATTTTTCATGTTAAGTGTGCATGTCATATATATAATTTAATTGTAAAAGATGGTCTTGACTTTTTTGAGGTTTATATTGAAAAAATTCGTCTTGCTGTTGGTTTTATTCAAGGAAATAATCGTAGATCTAGAATTAAAGAATTTAAAGTTAAATGTCAAGAAAATGGACTTGCACCGATTTTGATGCCTGAGGAAATTGATATTAGATGGAATTCTACGTATGAATTTTTAAAAACTTGTTATAAATATAGAATTCCTATTACACTAGCTTTTAACCAACATTGTGGTTCATTTGCTGATTCTGCTGATTGCATGCTACATAATTCTGATTGGGTTATAATTAATGATCTTGTTAAGTTCTTAGAAAAATTTTATGTAGCTACGGTTGAATTTTCCGGTGCATACTATCCTACTGTTTGTAATATTTTGGCATATATAGCCGATATTTCTGGTTTGCTCCGACAATATAAAGATAAAGAAGGTTATAAAGAAGCTGTTGGCGCTATGTTTACGAAATTTAAAAAATATTTCTTCCCGATTCCCCCTATTTACTTGGTTGCTGCTATGTTAAATCCGTGCATGAAATATAATCATATGTGTCACTTTAGTACTCTTATTTATACTAACTTAGAAATAAATACTAACCATGATTCTGAACAAGTACAACCTGATTTGTGGACGGCTACGGCTGATGCAAAAGATTATATAGAAAAATTATATAATCACTATGCTGATTTATTTGATTCAGCCGTACCTACAAATATCACTCCAACTGTCGCTCCTCATCCTCCCGAGGAGCCATCAGCTTCTAAAAGGCCGGCACATAGTGGTTTTCCTGATTCATTTTATGATTTAACTTGTTGGAACAGTGTGGATGAGAGAGCTTACACATCAACTTATCGGGAAGAGCTGAAATATTATCTGCGGACGCCACCAGAGGATCGCAGACGACGGATCAACACGCTGGATTGGTGGAGGAATAATGAATCACAATATCCTGTACTTTCAAGATTAGCCAGAGATATCTTGAATGTTCCTATGTCAACCGTTGCATCAGAGAGCGCCTTCAGTCAGGGACGACAGCAGCTTGGAGACAACCGACACTCATTGGGAAGCAACGCAATGAATGTTTTAGTTTGTCTCAGAGATTGGATTAGAGCAGAAAGAAGAAACCAAGGAATGGAACCAGAGCCCAACGACGACCTCAAACTTGAAGAAATTATGACTTCACGGGAGAACTCAGCAGAATCAAGTCCAATGCATGGTTTTTCCCCCGTTGACTTCGACTACCCTATGCAAGTTCCAATTAATATTAACATGAATGAGTTGGAAAAAATGATGCATAATTTATAGATTTTTCATTCATGTAAATTATAAATTTTGGATCATTTTGCAATCAATAAAATTCCACAAATTCATTCACTCCTTAGTCGTTGTTTTTTATTTTTTTTTATTTAACGATTTATAATTTTAATATCTTCTATACAAGTGTATATTTAATGTATACATGTGTATATGTTTATATATCTTATATAGAAGTGTATATTTAATGTATACATTGTGTATATAGCGTATATAGTGTATATTTGACCGGTTTTTAACCGGGTTTGACCGGGTTTGACCGGGTTTTAGTGGGTTTGACCGGGTTTGACCGGGTTTTAGTGGATTTAAAGTATTACATATACATAGAATAGAGTGTATATATGTGAATAGATCTTCTAAAGATGTGTATATTTAACGTATACATGTGTATATATTTTATAAATTAGTATATAACTATACAAATATATATTGTAATGTATATATATTGTAGTATATCTCATTTAAAGTATTACATATACATAGAATAGAGTGTATGAATGTTAATAGATCTTCTATAGACGTGTATATTTAACGTATATATGTGTATATATTTTATAAATTAGAATATAACTATACAAATATATATTGTAATGTATATATATTGTAGTATATCTCATTTAAAGTATTACCTATACATAGAATAGAGTGTATATATGTGAATAGATCTTCTATAGACATGTATATTTAACGTATACATGTGTATATGTTTTATAAATTAGTATATAACTATACAAATATATATTGTAATGTATATATATTGTAGTATATCTCATTTAAAGTATTACATATACATAGAATAGAGTGTATGAATGTTAATAGATCTTCTATAGACGTGTATATTTAACGTATAGTCGTTGTTTTTTATTTTTTTTTATTTAACGATTTATAATTTTAATATCTTCTATACAAGTGTATATTTAATGTATACACGTGTATATATCTTCTATAAAAGTGTATATTTAATGTATATATTATGTATATAGCGTATATAGTGTATATTTGACCGGTTTTGTAACCGGGTTTGACCGGGTTTTAGTGGGTTTGACCGGATTGGGTTAAGTGGGCCGGTTCCGGGTGGGTTTTAATATTTTTACTGTGCAGCCCGGCCCGGCCCGGACCGGTTAAGGCCAAACCCGGCCCATAACCGGCCCGGAACCCGGTAAGAATGAGAGGGCCGGTTCCGGGTTGAACCGGCCCGGCCCGTTAGACAGTCTTACTTTCACTTCACACGAATATAAAAGTATACTTTATAAAATTAATTCTATTAATAATGTTTTAAAATTCTAAATCTAATATTTTTATTTTCTTTAGTTATTTAATACTGAGAATAATATAAAAAAAAGTAATAAAATATTTTTAATTTATGAAAATGAACAACTAATTTAAAATAAATATATTTAAAAATAAGGTCATATAAAATAAAACGAAGGGACTAGTATTGAGTAGTTGTTTGACTATGATAATTTCACTTTATTTAAAATTTTTGATGTTAGAATTGTGTTTGATCATGATATTTGCAAAAAACATAATAGAATTTAAATGTACTTTTTCTATAAATATGATTTATATCCTTAATTTCTAAACACTAACAAACTAACCAAACCTAACTTTCACAACTTCACTAATATCTACATTAATACAAAAAGTAAACAACATTATTATTAATGACACACTCGATTTTCCGGATTTAAGTATTATATGCCCATGAGTGGAGATGGGTTGAGGAAGCAAAGGAGTACAAGTTGGCCATGCTTTGGAAATTTTACTATGGAAATGTCCATAAATAATAACTAGAAGTGGGTATGGTATGGTATGGTATGGTATGGTATGGTATGGTATGGTATGGTATGGTATGATATAATAATTAAGGTATTTGATTTTAAAAAAATAATATATCATTATCATATCATATTAATTTGATTTGGTTCAGTATTTTTGAAGTTTGATTTTGACATTCTGCGGTATGATAATCGGTAATCGTAATTTGTTCAACTTGAACAATATATGCTTGTATAATAAAGTATTATGACTTCGACTATTAATAAAAAAAAAATGTCCCAATTGTATTGTACTAACACATTACACATGTAAAAATATATATTCAAAAAAAAGTACAAACAAATTCTTTTGTTAATCAATTACATAAAAAAGACATTTCAATCGAAATTGAGTAACCAAAGTTACTAGGTCTAAACATTTTGTTTCATACTAATACTGCATTGTATATACGTTAATATTATAATAACACATATAAATTATTTATACAACTATATGCTTCGATATGATATTCGGTGTATGTATATGTATATATATATATATATATGTATGTATGTATGTATATACACCATAGCAAACACCACAATACCAAAATTATAATATCAAAACTTTAATTCGATATATACTATATCATGTCCATCACTAATAACATCTATTGAGGTGTTTTTATTTAGTATTATTTACTTTGGTTAGTATTTTACCCTGGTTGGTGTCTGCTTGCGGTAGTTAGCATTTTTTATTTGGTTGGTGGGTAAAGTAAATGGGGTGATTTGAAAATAAAAATAAAAATATTTAAATATTTTTTTTTTTTTTAAAAGACATAAAGTCACGACTAGGGCTGTGCAAATTTTGGTTCAAACCGTTAACCCGAATTGATAATTACTTTATCGGGTTAACGGTTCGGTTTTTTTCACTATCGGGTCGGTTATTGGTTTAACATTTCCAACTAACGGGTTATCGGTTCGGAACTCGGGTTTGCTTATTTTCTTATCGGGCCACCCGATAGCCCGATAAGGAATGCACAGTGACAGTATATCCATTATACGTGCCCATGGCCAATTCACCAAAACTGGCCCAAAACAACTCTAAAGGCCCAATTCCTATTTCCCAAACGACCCCAAACCTACTTACTACTTACTAGTTACTACTTAGAGACCTAGGGAGACGGGAGTAGTTAGGGTTTCATACTTTCATTTCATTTCAATATTCACCTTCTTAGAAGTTTCGCCTTCCCATCAATACCATTTTCTCCTCAACTTTCTTGGTTTTCTTCTTTGAAGCAAAAGGTGGCTCAACCGTCAACGTATTACACTCGTGGAATATTTACTATTACTGGAACGTCATTCAAGGGAGAAATTACACTCATGGATCGCTCTAGGATATTCACTGAGTCCCATCTGCATAGTGCATATAACAAGCTGCTATATTACTACTTAGGTAAGACTGTTAGAAGTTTTTTTTGCGAATTCTTGCTCCGGTCTACCTCAGTCAGACACTCACGCTGTGAATTGTTTCAATTTTCACATCTGCGAATTGCGATCTATCTGTAGTCTGCCTCACTCACGCTCATCGGGTCAAAGACCACCTTAGCCTCTCTCAGTCTCTCTCAACAGTCAAGTGGTCAACACTCAACAGGTAATTTTTGTTTTTGCTCGATTTCATTCTTAGATGTTTTCTGCTAATCTGCTTCATCTTCAATTCCTGCATATGACTATAGAATACTCCTTAAAACCACCAAAATTTTGATGAAATTAAATATTCCGAAGAAATTTTGTTTTATGGATATTAGGATTATTGTTGAACTAGATATGATTGTCAGTTGAAGTGAAAAATAGATGGATTTTTGTTATATGTACTTTAGTTGATTTTCTGTTGTTAGTGAGTTGCACAGATTTTTATTTTCAGTGATTTGCACTGGTTTTTGGAATTCGCAGTATGTATGTACACTGATTTGCAGTTTCTGTTTTGTACACTGATTTTCTATTTGTAGTGATTTGCACTGATTTTCTGTTTTCATGGATTTGCATTGGTTTTTGAAATTTGCAGTATGTTTTGTGCACTGATTTAATGTTAATGGTTAACCCGATAACCGAACCGATAATAATGAAAAACCGATAAATCGATAACCGATAAACCGATATTTTAACGGTTCTTTAACGGTTTAGCATATATACAAATCGATAATGAATAAGTAAAACCGATAATTTTTAAAACCGAACCGAACCGACCGATATGCAGCCCTAGTCACGACTAAAGTTGTCACAAATTTACAAAAAAAAAAAAAACACTCAAAATTTGTAGGTGTCCTATTGCCCTCATTAAACAATTCTAAAATGGTATTATTACATTCATATTTTGCCACTTGAATTGAAGAGTGTATGCACTTTCTTTAAGAGAGTGAGAAACTCAAAAGCAGATTATAAATTTATTTTATTTTTGTATTTATCTTGCTTGATTTTTTTTCTTATTCATTTTTTTTGCTTTTCTTTCCTCTTTCTTTTTTTTTCCTTCACTGAACATCTGTCATGGCCATTTTTTCCGTCATTTATTTTGCAACAACTCTATTGATTTCTCGAAAGCAAAAATAAATAAATAATTCAAGACAAGAAAATATATTGTAACAATCAATTTATTGATTTCAATGTGTGTGTTACAATCTCTATGAATCCTCTGATTCACCTTTTCAAATATAAATTCAAGGGCTTAAAGCTTGATCCTGAATTTGAACTTGATTTGTTGATTTGAGGGACTTGATCTTGACTTGTGCTTGAATTCAAGGGCTTTTGAGCTTGTTCTTGAATATTGCGGTCTTGATCTTCAATCTTGATAAACTTGATTTGAATGTTTGAGTTTTTTTAGAGAAATTACGACGTTTGATCCACAAGCTTTCTCTTGCTACTTGTTAGAGTTCTGGGGTCTTTTTTCTGAATTATGAGACCCCTATTTATAGGTGTGGAAAGGGGAAGATTCATGATGAAGATGGACTTTCTTTGACCAATCAGATTTGAGTGACGTGGCGCCTTTATGGGCATTGATTTTTGGGTCTGCTGCATCATTTTGACATGTGGCATGATCCTATTGGACTCTTCTCTTGACTTGGCATGCCACGTCATTTGACACGTGACGTTTATTTGGGCCTCTAGAATATGACAATATATTAAGCTTAGTAAAGTGCGCTCATTATTTGTAGCCCAAATTAATGGACTAGCCCAATATAGATTAGACTTTATTTAAATCCATACATGTTTGGACTTAAATAATTAATTCAATTATATTAATCCACAATATTTATTTGGGACTAATATAATTTAATATAATTCAAATTTTGTACGGATTTAAATTTAATAAAATTGTATCGCCCACAAATGCCCCCTACTTCAAGACTCATCGAGACATTTAATATTTTGAAGACTAGCCTTGAAGTATGATTATTTAAACATGTTTCCTTCGTGCTTCAACGATTTTGATACATATGAATACCTCATTCAAAAATTTAAAGCCGAACCGTATTGATATTGCCTCTCTAAACTCTTTTTTTTTCACGAATCTCTATACTTAAGACTCGTTGGTGAAGCATGATATCTAATTTCAAACAGATTTTAGAAGACTTTTTCATCTCCTTACTTAACCAGGAATAAAACTCTTTCGATTTGAACTCAGATTGGAGAAGGAAAGAACCTCCAATTTGAATTTGTATGGGAGAAAGAAACAACCTCCAATTTGAATTTGTATGAGAGAAGGAAACAACCTCCAATTTGAATTTGTATGGGAGAAGGAAACAATCTCCAATTTGAATTTGGGGATGGAAGTTATTCAAATCCGAATTTATATTGAAGAAGAAAACAATCTCCAATTTGAATTTGGAGATGGAAGTTATTCCAATCTGAATTTATATTGGAGAAGGAAACAATCTCCAATTTGAATTTGGAGATGGAAGTTATTCTAATCCAAATTTATATTGGATAAGGAAACAATCTCCAATTTGAATTTGGAGATGGAAGTTATTCCAATCTGAATTTATATTGGAGAAGGAAACATCCATCCTACAACTCTATAAAAGGAGGTACTTTCCTCACTTTTTCAATATCAATTTTGGGGTTTTCAAGCCATCAACAATATTGAGGTAATTTCTTTCCCTCCTACTTTTCTCTTATTTTCGTCACTTTTTTTCAGAACAACATATTAGTGGTAGAAAATTCATATCTAATTGTAGGAATATCAAAATTATGAACCGTTTGATATTTCAGAAACTAGACTTCGAGATCTATAAAATATCCAAAATTTAGATTTAAATTCCTTCAATATAATTCTCGATAATTTTTTGAAGTTAACCCTGAATTTTATCATGCTGAAAATTTCAGATCTGCGCGTCTTTACTAAAACTTTCATATCTTGAAGTAGGAAGAATGAAATCACAAGCTACTTGATTCTTGTGAAACTAGACACAAATAACTATAACATATCCAAAATTCATAATTTAATACAATCGAAATATTTTCAGCTGTTATCCCAAAATCAACATTGAGTTTTGATGCATCAACAATTTCAGATTTATGAGACATCACCAAAAAATTATATCTCAATGTGAGAGTATCAAAATTATGATCCGCTTGATTTTATAGATCTCCAAAACATGCATATATAACATATACAAAATTTAAATTTTAAAACTTCTTGGATTGTCCTATATGATGTTTTGAAGTAGATCTTGTATGCTGTCTGACAGAGGATTCAAGATTTACATCGCCTTACCAAATAATTTGTATCTTAATGTGGGACCATCACCACCAAAGAGCGTTTTGATTGATTCAAACTAGATTTTGAGAAATGTATTCTCATCAAGGCATCTTGTATCAATCCCAGTTGATGATATACAACTTTCAAGATCGCAACACTTTGACAGGTAACATCCTTTCTATTTGTGTTTTTACTTGCTTTCTTGTTTCCTTCTTTTTTTGCAGTGTTGAAACAAATAACAATATGAAACCATTGGCCAGCTTAAGGTGGCGAGAGTTTAACTTCTCCTCTATCACCTTAAGACCAAAAGACTTATGCAATAATTGGCCGGCTTAAGGTGGCGAGAGTTTAACTTCGCCTCTGTCACCTTAAGACCGAAAGACACATGCAACAATTGGCCAGCTTAAGGTGGCGAGATTTTAACTTCGCCGCTGTCACCTTAAGACCGAAAGACTTATGCAATAATTGTCTGACTTAAGGTGGCGAGAGTTTAACTTCACCTCTGTCACCTTAAGACTGAAAGACTTTGCTTGAAGACGGAATAGTTTTCTTTTAGTATGAGCCCTTTCACCGATGCATTTATGCGATGATCTTCTCTAAATATGGGCCCTTTACTGATTCATTTATGCGATGGTATTCTCTAAGTATGGACCATTTCACTGATGCACTTATGCAATGGTATTCTTTAAGTATGGGCTCTTTCACCGACGCATTTATGCGATGGTCTTCTCTAAGTATGGGCCCTTTTACCGACGTATTTATGCGATAGTCTTCACTAAGTATGGGTCCTTTCACCGATGCACTTATGCAATGGTATTCTTTAAGTATGGGCTCTTTCACCGACGTATTTATGCGATAGTCTTCTCTAAGTATGGGCCTTTTTATCGACGCATTTATGCGAGGGTCTTCACTAAGTATGGTCCCTTTCACCGATGCACTTATGCAATGGTATTCTTTAAGTATGGCCTATTTCACCAACGCATTTATGCGATGGTCTTCTCTAAGTATGGGCCCTTTTACCGACACATTTATGCGATGGTCTTCACTAAGTATGGGCCATTTCACCGATGTACTTATGCAATGGTATTCTTTAAGTATGGGCTCTTTCACAGACACATTTATGCGATGGTCTTCACTAAGTATGGGCCCTTTCCAATGGACAACTTATGGTGCAAAGGGGCAAATCTTATCCACCTTAAGGCATGGAAATTTTGAGATCCTTTTAAGGATAAACCCGTGAAGGCCAACTTAAGGTACAAAGGGACAAATTGTGTCCACCTTAAGGCATGAAAATTTTGAGATCCTTTTAAGGACAAACCAGTGAAAGACATCTTAAGGTGTAAAGGGATGGATTTTATCCACCTTAAGGCATGGAAATTTTGAGATCCTTTTAAGGATAGACCCATAAGATGCCAACTTAAGGTGCAAAGGGATAGATTTTTCCACCTTAAGGCATGGAAATTTTGAGACCCTTTTAAGGATAAACCCTTGAGAGGCCAGCTTAAGGTGCAAAGGGATAATTATGTCCAATTTAAGGCATGAAAATTTTGAGATCCTTTTAAGGATAAACCCGTAAGATGCCAGCTTAAGGTACAAAGGGAAAAATTTTGTCCACCTTAAGGCATGGAAATTTTGAGGCCTTGATTTGAAGACTTGAAGATTTTGTCAACTTTCACTCCCAAATTTGGCGTTTTGAGTGGTTCAACTTCCAAATTTGGGAAGTTTGGAGACTTCATCTTATGTGAACGAAGTTCATATTTCATTGGGGTTTTCCCCCATTGATCCACCAATACTTAGAGTGAGTCCAAAATTTAATTAGAATATTTTCATACTTGGTATCCATATGACGGATACTGCAGGGACATATTTTTTTTTGACACTCATGCAACTGAACTCAGAATGAAATTCCAAGCGCCTACATACCTCAGTAAAGAGGATCAAGTCACAACGTAGTTCTGGGTGAGTGTTTTTTTTTTGTGTGTGTCCTAACTTTTTCCTAGGCCGCCTCTTTCGAGGTTTTCAACCTAGGGGGTATTTTTTTTTTAGTAGTACACAGTTTATACTCTTGTGGGCCAGGAGTAGACATGCAGTTTATACTCGTGCCTTAAGGAGTGACATCTTCCTTCAAGGATAGTACTTCTTCAAGAACTTGGCGTTGATGGGGCCAATCCTCATGCCATCTGCATCGACAAGCTTGTAAGCACCATTTGAATATGCCTCTTGTACGACCTATGGTCCATCCCACTTTAGGGTAAATTTGCCCCCAGACTTACGAGAAGTAATAATGGGCCTTCTTACTGTAAGGACTTGATCTCCAACTTGGAAGCACCTCAAGCGAACTCTTTTGTTGAAGGAACGAGATAGACGGGCTTGGTAACATTCAAGATTTTGTTGAGCCTCTAGTCTCTTCTCATCAAGAGCTTCTAACTCCGCAAGACGCAACTTAGCATTTTCTTCATCAGTGAGCCCTTCTTGAATAGCCAATCTCAAAGAAGGTATTTGACGCTCAAGTGACAGGACTGCTTCAACTCCAATTGCAAGCGAGTATGGAGTTGCTTGCGTTAGTGTGCGGTAAGTCGTTCTATATGCCCATAAAACTTCTTTCATTCATTCATGCCAGTCTCACTCGGACTTGTAGACGACTTTCTTCAATAGATTGCATAAAGTCTTATTAAATGCTCTGGCTAGACCATTGGCGGAAGCATGGTACATAGAAGACTTGTGCTGCTTGAAGCCAAAGAGATCACAAATCTTATTCATCAGCTTGTTATCAAACGGATTGCCATTGTCGGTTATTATATATTGAGGGATTCCAAAGCGGTATACGATATTCACTCAGATGAAGTTTGCGACATTTTCTTTCTTTACTTTCTTAAGAGCAATAGCTTCAGACTACTTTGAGAAGTAATCTGTCGCGACCAAGATGTATAAGTGTCTACCAGAAGATTTTGGTAGTGGACCAACAACATCCATTCCCCAAGCATTAAATGACCAAGATGCTACAGTCAGGTGTAGTACTTCAGGAGGTTGATGAATGAAATTTGCATGGAATTGACAAGCTTTGCATATTCTAGCATAGTCCGAGCAATCTTTCACCATTGTTGGTCAATAGTATCCAATCCTTTTAATGTAAAAATGGAGCTTCGGTCCAGATTGATGTGATCCACAAACTCCCGAGTGTGCTTCTTGTAAGGCTTGAATTGCTTCTTTTTCTCCCAAACATCGTAAGAGTACTCCTTCAAATGATCTTCTGCACAACGTGTCTTTGTAGTAAAGAAAGCGAGGTTCATGACGACGACTATCGATCTTTCTCCTTGGATCTTCTGGAAGTATCCTATAACATAAGTAGTCATTGACAGGTTGTCGCCAATCTTCCTTTACAGCTTTGGATATGGCGATGAGGTATTCAACCTTGTTTTTCTTATCTGACGGGGGTACTACCCATTCTTGGCGGATAGTAACTTGAGTTTGATTTGGAAGAGTCAAGGTTGAGGCCAAAGCAGTTAGGGCATCAACTTGCTTATTTTCTCTCCTTGGCACATATTGGAGGGTAACCTCTGCAAGCCGCCCCATCAATTTCTGTGCATAATCATGATATGGTCGTAGCTTAGGCTTCCTGACTTCATAGCTTCCCAAAAGCTGCTTGATCACCAATTGGGAGTCACCAAAGACTTGTAATTGCAGTTGTTTCATGTCAAATGCCATCTCGAGTCCAGGTATTAAAGCTTGATATTCAGAAACATTATTAGAGCAATAATTCATCAAGATAAACGAGTAGGGGATGGCCTCTTCTTGTGGAGTGAGAAACACTACACCAGCACCAACTCCATCTCGATGTGCAGCACTATTAAAGTACATTTTTTATGGGGATCTAACTTCAACAATCATTGCGTCTTCATCAGGAAGTTCATCACTCAATTCTCAATCATCAGGTATTGGGTGATTTGCCAAGAAGTCGGCCAATGCTTGTCCTTTTATAGCTTTTTAGGGAACGTACACAATCTCAAACTGTTGAAATTGAAGGTACCATCTTGCAAGTTGATCACTAAGGACTGGTTTTGACATTACAAACTTGATCGGTTTTTCCCTAGACACAAGACGGACAATATGGGCCTGAAAGTAGTGTTTCGTCTTTTGAATTGAGAAGGCCAATGCCAAATACAACTTTTTGATTGGAGAATACTTTAGCTCATTCGGCGTCATCATTCTGCTCAGATAGTAGAGAGAGTTTCTTTGCCTTCACTATTTTCTTGAGCCATTAATGCTCCAACTGACCTCTCTTGTACCGCGATGTAGAGTATCAATGGTTTCCCAGGTATGGGTGCCGCAAGAACTGGTGGCTTCATTAATTATGATTTGATACTCTCAAAAGCATTACTACAAGTTTGGTCTCATTCAAAAGGGGTATCTTTCTTCATGAGATGACTAAATGGTTGACATTTTTCGGCCAAGTTTGAGATAAACTTCCTTAAATATGCTAGCCTTTCTTGTAGGCTTTTTAACTCGTGAATGTTTCGAGGCTCGAGAATCTTCAAAATCATATCGACCTTGGCCTGATCAATTTCAAATCCTCGGTGCCATACAATGAAGCCAAGAAACTTTCCAGAAGTTACACCAAAGGCACACTTCAATGGATTCATCCTAAGTTGATATCTTCAAAGCAACTCGAATACCATTCTTAGGTCTTTTAAGTGGTCATCTCTCTTTCTTGACTTCACCACTAGGTCATCCACGTAACATTCAATATTTTTGTAGAGTAGGTCGTCAAAGATATTTGCATCGCCCTTTGATAAGTGTCTCCAGCATTCTTCAAACCAAAAGGCATCACCTTGTAGAAATAAATACCTCTGGGCGTACGAAATGCAGTGAGCTCTTCATCCTTTGGCGCCATGCAGATTTGGTTGTAGCCGGATGAACCATCCATGAGGAACATTACCTCATAACCAGTGGTGACATCAATCATTAATTCTGGTATGGGGATCGGAAAATCATCCTTAGGGCATGCGTTGTTGAGATCTCGAAAGTCGACACAAACTCGAATTTGGCCATTCTTCTTCCGTACTGGAATAATACTTGAAATACACATGGGATATTTGACTTCACGAATAAAGATAGATTCAATGAGTTTGTTAACTTTATTTTCGATCAATGGAACCAACTCTGTCCTAAAGCGCTTTTGGGCTTGCTTAACAGGACGAGCACCATTCTTGACCGCCAACTGATGGACTGCTACTTTTGGATCTAATCCAGATATTTCCTTATAACTCCAAGAAAAGACATCCATATATTCTTTGAGTATGTCCACATATGCGATTTCTTCTTCCATTTCTAGAAAAGCACTCAGGTAAGTTGGTCTTGGGTCTTTATCGATTCCAAGATTAACTTCTTTCAAGGGATCTATTGTGGCCTTTACTCCTTCAAGTTGAGACGGAGCATCTCCAACATCTTCCTTTTCTTGAGGATCATCGTCGTTGATGGCTATGTGGTGACACCAGAAAGTATCTTCCATTTCTTCATCAACCTTTATTTAAGACGAGGCCTCATTCTCATTTTGGGTTGTAACATGATATGAGGAGCCAACACTTTCTTTATATTTATCATGTTCCTTGGTATAAACCACAGTATGAGCCTTTACTTTTAACACCTCGTTGCATGAAACTACCAGTTCCGTCTGTCGCCTCATTCTGGAAGGGATCAAACTTTGAAAGTCTTTCTGGATTTTAAGTGAAGTGCGCATCATCGTGCTTTGACGACTTCTCTGACACTTGTTAACTTTCTTCTTATTTAGAGGTCCTAACCTTTCGAATACAGAAGTTCTTGCATTTGATTCTCCAAGTCGGTCAAAGACAGAAGCCCTTTTGTTGGATGCAGTAGACTCTTCTTCTACAGTGATGTAGTTGCTAACCGCCCTTCTTATGAAAATGCGAATTGGAGGTGGTTGCATATATTCTAGGCCTTCATGTGCGTGCCTGGTCGTACCTTCCGACGGAAGTTTTTCCAACTTTGATGGCTCATTTGGATTATATCCAGCCTTTACAAATAGCTTGTATGCATTTGGATCGAAGGTATCCTTCGAACGTTTCGTAAGGAGTGTCATATCTTGTAGCGGATTTTGAGCCACAGACTCTCCAAGTAGCTTTGAGGATGGATTTATTGTGTCAATCTTCCTAATAGGTAAAGTTAGCCCTTTTAGCACATTATCTTGGGCATTAGATGGGTGATATTTCTTTTTCTTTACCTTCGGTACATAGTGAAGGATAGAAGTTGCCTTCTTTTTTGTAGGAGCGATGCTTTCTTTATTTGAAGTGGAGAGAGGCTTCTTGGTGGCGACTTTTTTTACAGTTACCGCGACCTTCTTAGATACAAGATCATCACACTTGGTCTTTGTGACATCTTCAACCTTTTTCTCATTCACAACATAATTCTTCAAGTAGAATTTTGCATCGGCAAAGTGTGATTCAGCTTCAGTGAATGGCTTATCATCAGCTACTGTCTTTCTTTCCACTCCACCTTCGAGGTACTTTAAGCATTGATAGTAAGAGGATGAGATAATTTTGTTCCCGCGCACCCAAGGCCTACCAAGCAATATATTGTATGACGTTTTGGCATCAATCACATGCATCAATGCATTTGATCGAAAATCATCCATACGAATCTCCAACTTGATAGATCCCATGGACCTCTGGCCCCTTTAGTTGAAGCCTTGGATCATTATACGACTCTCTTCAAGTTCGTCGGCAGTGATGCCAAGCTCTTTCATCATGCGGATAGGCAGTATGTTGACTCCGGATCCCTTATCTATCAAGATTCTATTAATTTTTTTCATAGAATTTGACCCACCATGTATAAGGGACGGTTATGTAGGGCCTCACCAAACAGAAGATCGTTATTTGTGAATGTGATTTTTGTATCACATACATGTGCCTCTTGGCCAAGAGATTTAGCATGAGGTTCAGAGGATGAAGGAACTTCTATGGGTATATTTTCACCCTTTTCCCCCTCTTTGGAAGTATTAAAACAAGATGCCTCAAGGTTGACTTAGGCAGTTTTTCCACGGAACCAACTCGGTAAGAATTTCTCTAAAGTCACCAGACGCCGAGGTTTTTGGTGGTGAATCTCTGTCACCCTCATTTTCTTTGGAAGTTCAACCAACTTCTATTTCCTTGGTTTCTTCACCATTCTCTTTCTGGTAGGATGCTCATACGTCTCATTTCGCAGACTCATCTTCTTGCGTCTGCGCCTGGTTACCAGAGTCCAACCTTCATCATCGTCTTCATCAACTGAAGACCTGTCAGGCTCTAATATCTTATTATTATGCTTTTCGATACATATTTGGACTGGGTCAAGCGAGCCGAAAGTGATAGAGATTTGATGAGAACTGGCCGTCTCATCGTCGAAGAAGAAGTTCTTCTCTTTTGCCAGTTGCATGATTTTATCTTTAAATACAAAGCACTTTTCCAGAAGGTGACTTATGAGCCTATGGTATTTTCAATAATTAGGGTCATTGGTCCTTCTAGCTTCATTGGGACGCTTCATCTCTAGGAGTTCAATGAGCTTATGCTCAAGGAGTTCATAAAAAATCTCGGCAATATCAGAATCAAGGAAAGGATATTCCCTTTCTTGCATCTCCTTTAAAGTTTTCTGATTCGGACGTGATCCAGAAGTCGTCTTCACACTTTGCTTCTTGCTCACCTTCATGGTGAGTTTCACAGGAGACACATCAACATTCATGGAATCCTTATTGTCATTTTTAGGGACAAACTTACCCCATCTTCTGGGTTTCTGCTTATCCTTTCCCCCTCGAAGATAATGGGATAGGTGTTGCTCTCTTTCCAGCAGAAGACATGCTCAACTCCATATCATAAGTACGGGTAGCTATATCTTCAAAGGATTTAGGATTAATGCCTTGCAAGATGTAGAGAAGCTCCCAGTGCATTCCTTGGACGCACATCTCTATTGCAGAAGTTTCACTGAGACTATCTTTGCAGTTTAGGCTAGCATTTCTCCATCGATTGATGAAGTCAATGTCTAGTTCATCCTTTCTATGCTGAGTATTTATGAGCTCTATCATGCTCACTGTACGCTTTGTGCTATAAAAGCAATTTAGGAACTCGTACTCCAATTGCTCCCAGCTATCGATGAAATTAGGCTCAAGGCCCGTGTACCAATCAAAGATGTTTCCCTTTAGGGAGAGAACAAACTGTTTGACAAGATAGTCACCGTAAGTTCCAGCATTGTTACATGTCTCAACAAAGTGTGCGACATACTGTTTTGGGTTCCCTTTGCCCTCAAATTATTGAAATTTGGGGGGTTGATAGCCGGCAGGCATTTTGAGGCTACCTGTCCTCGCAGTGTAGGGCTTGGCATACGCAAGGGAAGATTTGGTAACAACATTATACTTGTCTTTGAGGTTCCTTCAATGAATTCCCTCAATTGCCCAATCGGGATCATCCCCTCAGAAGAAACTTGCACCCCTTTAGTCGGGGGTGTTTGTTTCGCAGGATTTTCTATCTCCTGAACCTCTGGAGATTTTCTAGGTGCATGGCTAGACTCTCCGTCTATCAGGCCTTCCACCCTATATACTATCTTATCAATCCTAGCTTCTTGATTCTGAACATAGTTGGTCAGGCCTTCAATTGCCTTTGTCAGATTCACAAGTTATTCCTCTATAGACGAGACATCAGTTACCATTACTTGCATGATTATCGGATACGTTGGAGATTAACACGGATTATCACATAAGTTGATCCTTGAAGTGCTCATCTTATGCGGTTTAAGTGGAGATGACACATTTGTTGAACAACCATCGCTCTTTGCGCCAGAGTATTTGGAACCAAAATGCTCAAGTAGAGCTAGAGGCTTCTTGAGTGATTCCGCAACACTGCATCCTCCTTCCGAAACACTTGTTTTGGACTCCTCTCATTTTGGGGTTGAAGATCCAAAAAATAGAGTTGGCACGGACGACACTAGATGTGTTTGTTGTCCTAGCAAGCCTGCCTTGCTCCTTGTGACAACTCCTAAACTTCCGAAAGTAACATCAAGGATGCTTTCCACTTCGGCAGAGAACCTTGAATCAGCAGCCTTGGAAGCAGTTGATTGAGAGTTGATCTTCTTGGAAATCATTTCGTTGTTCTTAAACTTTGAAGTATGAAAAATTGAGATGAGAGGTAGAGATTGTCCCACTGGGTGTGCCAGAATTTGTTGGACAATAAAATTGTCAAGACCATAAATAAATAAATAATTCGAGACAAGAAAAATATATTGCAACAATCAATTTATTGATTTCAATGCGAGTGTTACAATCTTTATGAATTCTCTGATTCGCCTTTTCAAATATAAATTCAAGGGCTTAAAGCTTGATCCTGAATTTAAACTTGATTTGTTGATTTGAGGGACTTGATCTTGACTTGTGCTTGAATTCAAGGGCTTTTCAGCTTGTTCTTGAATATTGCGGTCTTGATCTTCAATCTTGATAAACTTGATTTGAATGCTTGAGTTTTTTTAGAGAAATTACGACGTTTGATCCACAAGCTTTCTCTTGCTACTTGTTAGAGTTCTGAGATTTTTTTTCTGAATTATGAGACCCCTATTTATAGGTCTGGAAAGGAAAAGAGTCATGATGAAGATGGACTTCCTTTGACCAATCAGATTTGAGTGACGTGGCGCCTTTTATGGGCTTTGATTTCATGGGTCTGCTGCATCATTTTGACATGTGGCATGATCCTATTGGATCCTTCTCTTGACTTGGTATGCCACATCATTTGACTCGTGACACTTATTTGGGTCTCTAGAATATGACAATATCTTGAGCTTAGTAAAGTGGGCTCATCATTTGTAGCCCAAATTAATGGACTAGCCCAATATAGATTAGACTTTATTTAAATCCATACATGTTTGAACTTAAATAATTAATCCAATTATATTAAACTGCAATATTTATTTGGGATTAATATAATTTAATATAATCCAAATTTTGTACGGATTTAAATTTAATAAAATTGTATCGCCCACAATCTTCTTTTACTGCTATCTCGTTGATTTGTTCTTCAATTTTAAAATTTTATCTAAATTTTTTTACATGTGTCGAATAATTTTTCAAAACATATTAAATTGGATTTTAGAAATTCAAAAACAAAAAAAAACGTCTAAATTTTTAATTGAAATATTCAGTCAAAATTCACTTAATTTTGAGCAAAAATCACACATAAAAAAGATTATTATTGTGATTTTTAATTTAAATTTTTTTAATTTAATTTGAAATTGGCAGTGATTTGGTGATAGGCACGATGAGAATGATATTGTAGGTGATGGTAACAGTTGTCACTACTATTTTATTTTATTTTGAAAAAAGACATAGAGTCATTATTTAAATTATCTTGAATTTGTAAAAAGACACTAAACTTTGCTGAAATTCTATTACCCCACGAAACAATTTTGATCTGATACAAATATTTTTTTTTTCCAGTCAATCTCAATTTTTAGAAAGAAAGTGAAACCACGCCCCAATTATTGCTTGCCACATGTTAAATTTATTTTATTTTCTAATTCTTATTTTTATTATTCTTCCTTAGTTTATAAGCTTATGGTCTCTTTTTTTCCTTTCTTCTTCTCTATTCATTCATTTTTGTCTAATCCCAATCCTTTTTTTTCTCTTCATTGATAATTTTTGGGTGTGTGAAAACACCGATTCAAGTATTTTTTAAAATCTCAAATATAACTTCAGGTTATATTTGATATTGTGACCAAACAAAAATAAAATAAAATAAAATAATAATCATGGCCATACAGCTCATTCGTACCCATTGTATGTAATCTATCCACAGGACAAATTAATTAGCATGGCCAAGATGTAGCATTTGTAACTTTTATATTCCATCATATAATCAATATTGTCCATATTATACTATTAGAGATCGTTTGATGTGCGGTATTAAAATAAATAATTTTAAAATAAAATAATAATATTTTGAAATAAAATTTTTAATTCTTCCTTTGATTGTCAATATTCAGAATAACTTATTTCGGAACTAATAAATAGTATCGGGATAAGTTATCTGCACATATGGTGGTATTACTATCCAACATAATTTATCTTTGGTATAAATTTATAAAATGACAAAAATACCCTCAAGCCCTATGATTTTCATTTCACACACACACACACACACACACATATATATATATATACTAGTTTAGCCACACGTGCCCCGCACGTGTAATTTTTGATTATTTAAAATTAGATAATTTTATCTATTGCAAAGGTTTTTAATAAAATGCAAAAGATTTAAATCACTTCACAAAAATCTTTTATACTTTAATATAATAATGTAAACATAACATATATTTTATTAATAGCACATATACATTTTACTATCAGAAGCTTTAATAAATTTAATTTTATAAAATCACTTCGATATTATAAAAGAAAATATTTAGGGATTATTAAATAAAAAATGTTAACAACATGATAGTTAGTGCATATCATATTATGTACAAAATTAATTACTCCTTCAGTCCTTTAAGGTTGTTGCTTTAAGTTGAGAATATTTATCTCTGAAATCAATAATAAATATTTTCATATTGAATATATACAATGTAAAAGTTAAATCAAGTAAAGTCATCAAACAATAATTATCTAGAGGAAAAAATAGAAGAGAAAAGTAAGAAAAACTTAAGAAGTGACTTATTATGGAGAGTAAATCTCATAACATCTGCGGAGTGATTGAAATAAAGTTTTTAATTATGTTACACGGTTTAAATAAATATACAAAGTAAAAGTTTTCCTAAAAAAAGTCATTACAGTTTTTATTGGAATCTAATATTATTAGTAATATAGAGGATTATTATTTCTAGTACCTCCTTGCCATTGTCCGCTATACACCTGTCATATCTCCCTACATTTCTCTTTCAATATTTTCTTTTTCACGTATAAGGAAAAGAGATCCACCAAAATTAATTTCCTTAATACTTTTTTATCATATATTTAGACATATGTATTTGTATTTTTGTAGCAACAGTTTGCAAAAATACAAAATACAACTTGCTAAATTATGTAATTATGAAACTGTTGCTATAAAACTCATAATTAAGGGGATAAGTATGCTATTTCTGAATTTTGCCCATTTTTTTTAAGTACTAAATATTAAGATAATACCATAAATATGATTTCGATGAAAAATAATAAATTACACACCAAATAGTGGATGATGAAATCTTTCAACATCTTTAAAATTTAATATACTCTTAATGCTCAATATGAAAATACTCACTCATTAGTTTTCACACTTCAAGTTGATGAAGGACCCAACTCAAGGGATTGAAAACATTTCAAATTTGTTAAAAAAAAAGAAGTAATTATAGAAGTACAAAAAATAACATATAATAACCAAAATAATAGATAATAATAAAATAGAAATAGAAACTACAACAAAAACAATACGATAATTGAGATATCAAACCAAATGGTCAAGCCTAATCTTTACACAAAAATGGAGTTGAAAATGCACCAAAGTAATTAGTCAGAAATTTACGTAAAAGGGGATTTATTTTATAGTGAAAAAAATTAGTATTACATATTACACCCACGTTTAGGAGGTTAAAAAAACTTACCACATTTTAGGAGGCTTTTTCACGTAAAACCTCATAAATATTTAGAATTTAATTTTTATTTTCATGCATATTAGAAGTTTTTTCATATATTTTAATATTTATTCCTTATTCCCTTATATTTTAGGAATCTCTTTATAATTTAAATATTTGATTTTATTAACATGTATTTTATTAAATTTTTAAGAAATAGTTTTTTTAATAGTATATTTTAGGACTCTTTTTTCATGTATGAAAAAAAAAATCTATTAACATTAGTTCTTCATATATTTTGTTCTACCATATGTTTAGGATTCTTAAACTAATAGAAAAATATTAGTTGTAAATCTGATGATTTCTAATAAGGAAAGGTTTTATTATAAATACTTAATTAATTTTCAACTGTTAAATATTAGAAAAAAATACTGAAAAGACGATTTTATCTAAAGCAAAAAAATTTAATGACAGACAAAAAGTTTAGACGATATTTCTAAGACCTTCACACGCTCTTCACACTTTCAATATATTGCAAGGAATAGTTATTTATCATACTGATATATTAAGCATAAAAAATAGTAAATATCAATAAAATAAAAACTACAACAAACAATATGATAATCGAGATATCTAACAATACGATTAAACCTAAATTTTACACAAAAATTTCTTAAAGTTCGATTAAACATTGATCTACCACATATATTAAAAAGAAATAATAGCAAATCTACAACAAATAATAGAATAATCAAGATGTTAGAAAAATATAATTAAATCTAACCTTACATGAGATGAAGAAGACTCTGAAACAAAATTAAGGTAATTTCTTTTAAACGAAAGAGTCACCTAAAAGAGCCAAGAGCTCTCTGGTTTACTGGCAGAGATTTGACGACTTGAAGTTGAAATAACATGACGTTATGCTACGCTTACATTACAGACATTCACAAAATAAGATAACAAAGAAAATTATAATAAAAAACATCAAAAGATTTAATATGCTTCAGTCAAGTGACCTACTTATTGAAAAACTAATATTACAAACATAAAACTTAGAGAGAATAATTTCTCCAAAACAAAACTCTTTACTTTGTGGATGCTATTGTATTATTTGTAGCAACAAAGAATCCTCAATTTATAAAAGTCTAATTTTTTTTCCTCCAAAAAAAATTTAATCAAATATGAAATAAATATTTTTTTAAAAAAATCCGTTAAAAAAAAATTAATTATGGTAGAAAATAAGAGCAAATCGTAATAAAAAGGAAAAACTCTTAAATTTGAAAAAAATAAAACCGTGAAAATTAATATTTATTAAAAATGAAAATTTTGTTTGAAACCTTCCTTGATTAGAAAGTCCATAAACTTCAAAAACAAATATTTATAATTACAATTTTTACATAACAAAAGAAATCAATCCTGCATTAGTTTTACATAGGTAGTACGCAATTTTTGCTTTTCTAAAAATAGTAGGAGTTTTCCAAGAAGAAAAAAATTATTTTACCAAATTATTAGTCCTATCAAAACCATAAAGCTATGACGAACTTTTATGATAGTTTTGTTTTTCCAACTTGCAGTCAACTTTTACGGCAATTATTTTAATATATTTTTATTCACGTGTATTTTACTGAAATTTTTTAAGAAATATTATTTTTAATCATACTATATTTTAAGACTCTTTTTTCATGTATGAAAAAAAAAAAACTTTTAACATTAATTCTCCATATATTTTGTTCTTACCATATGTTTAGGATTCTTAGACTAATGAAAAAAGTATTAGTTGTAATTCTGATGACTTCTAATAAGGAAATGTTTTATCATAAATATAATTAATTATTTTTTAACTCTTAAATATTAAAAAAAATAGTGAAAAGACAATTTTGTCTATTGAGGATTATTTTAACGAAGGACAAAAAGTTCAAATCACTTTTCTAAGGGGCTTCACACTTTTAATATATTATAGATTATAGATGCTTGCAGTCCGAGTATATTTCAGTTCAAAGAAAGAAATAATAAATCAAGCTATTATTTCAATTCAATGTATATTTTCATTTCATTTCACACATACATATATTTTTTATTTATGAATATGTAATACATTAAATTTATTTGAATAATTATTATGTTTATTTATATATTTTGATTTCTCTAAAAAATAATAAAAATGCCGATTCCATTGTTGAACTACATATTTTAAATTAAGTAGTTTTTTAATTACTTGAAAATTGATATTGTATATATCAATTAAAATGAATTTTAATATTCTATATTATATGAGTGATATGTGTATAAATGAAGTGACATAAACAACAAATTCTCTTTTACTTTAACAAACTTAAGTTGAAAGTTTTTATTTCAAATTAAATAAGATGTAGTAAGATTTTTTTTAAACACACACGATATAATTATGGGAAAGCATATGCAAAAAAATTAAAGCTAAAGAAGATGATTTTTTTTTTTAAATATACACGATATAATCATGAAAATGCACACACACAAAAAAAATTAAGCTAAATAAGATGAAAGTTTTATTTTTAAGAATAAATATTTAAAGCTTGAAAAAAATTATATATATAAAAAAGTTAAATAAGATGGAGGATATTTTGGTAATCAATTAATTTATTCTTAGAAATTATACAATGCATATTACTTTGAATACAATAAAGCAAACACTCAATAAAAAATAATTTCAGCATAATTAATCTCAATATAACTTATCTCATCATAACTTATATTCACACCAAACGACCCCTTAAGAGCCCAAAAAAACTTGTTTGCTTATTTTCTTCTACATGTCTGAAAGTGTGGTAATATTTTTTTGATTTAAGTCATAGACAGGTTCCTAAATTTATCTGAAAATTTCACTTAAACATCTTTAACTTACACTTATACTATTGAACACTTATACTATTCAAAATATACACTTTTGCTGATATGACATAAATATATTAAACATTTTAAAAACATGAAGCCAAAAAAAATTGACATAAAGGGCCAACTGAAAAGTGACACGTCAACAAAATAAAAAACCAAATATGAAAATATATTTTAATAAATAAAGATGTCCTTCACTATCTCCCCAATTCCCACCCTCAATAGAATGTTATCTACTTATCAGTTATCTATATAGCCAGCATGAGAAAAAGAGTCAGATTCAGGTGTTGATGACTACTTACTTATCAGCATGATATGACATAATTCATGTTGTTCATGACTAATAAAAGGATCAAAAAGTATTAGGAAAGTAAAGTATGTTATCATTAATTTGGATAAGTAAAAAGAGATAAGGGAACAATAGATACTACCCACTAAACTAGGAAGTTAGACAGTAATGGTGTTTGTTTAAGATTATTACTATTTTTTTTTCCTGTGGTGGAGGCTTTGTGAAATTAGAATGGCGGGAAATAATATCAAAAGCCAGTTATGGACGTTTGGTGTAGAATTTGGTTTTAGATACATGTTTTTTTAGGTGCATGATTTTTTTTAAAAGAAATTAGTATGTTTTTGCTTGACCCGAAAATCTATTAAAAACACTTTTTTCTACCTTCATAAGGCCTGGAATTGTGTGCCCTCAGACGTAGAACTACTCCGGTGATGTTGTAGTATATTTTTTAAGAAAGAATTAGACTAGAGAAATGGAAGACAAGATAGAATCTATAATACTATGCATTTTACAAGGAAATAACACTTAAATCTTAATTTTGTCATTTTATTTTATAAGTTTAGACAGTGGTGGATGCAACTTGAACCCAAAAGTTCAAAAGTATAATGAATTTAGTGCTAAGAATGTTATAGGCTGATCCCATCAAACTTAAATCCAGTGAATTTAGTGCTAAGAATGTTATAGGCTGATCCCATCAAACTTAAATCCTGATTCGCCTTTGACTATGAAGAGGAAAAACCCGTAGCTTTCAAGTGGGAAAGTGTAGACAACTGTTGTTTGTGGCAAGCAAGATGAAAATCACAGTTTGTGGTGATCATGCAAAAGCACTCGTTGCTTGTGTTAGAAGAGAAGTAGATTGATATGGTGGAATCTTTTTAAAGAAATGCTAGAAATATTTTTAATGTAAACTTACCACTCTAGTTGGGATCAGTTTTGGAATAAAATCAAAATCAAATCAATTTAATTAATTTTTTAATTATTAAAATCAAACCAAATCAAATACGTACTATTTATATCCCTTAGTTTGGTTTGCTTTTTTCAGTTTTTAAGAAACATAATGATATTTCTCTCTCTCTCTTTTATAATTTAAACGGAAAAAGTACAAATATATCCTTGGACTATGGTAAATGATACATATATGATCCTCGTTATACTTTGGATATGTCTATACCCTTGCCGTTAATAATTTGGTGTGACTATACCCCTGACCCTAACGGCTTGCCACGTATCAAAATCCTAACGGTTGAAACCTTTTTTAAAATTTTATTAGCCTAAATAATTAAATTATTCTAAATCAAATTACATACCCGACCCGACCCAAACCCGATCCATGAAATTTTCAGGAGAATCCACAATAACTAGCGTCTCTCTCTCTCTCTCTCTCTCTCTCTTTCCCTGAAAAATAATAATCTAAGAAGTATCTTCAAATCGTGATTTTCATTATTCCTCCCGGCGTTACTGCAAATTCATGTATGTTTCTTCATCTATCAAGTAAATGATTCTATCAAGTATTCAATGATTTCAAAAATCAAATCAAAGTGGCAAAATCAATGAAAAATGAGCATACCAAAGAAAAATCTGTGCTTGAAAAAAGCATCGAGAAATAAGGAAACTAAAGAGAAGTTCAAGAAAATTATTAAATTTTACTTCGAAATTGTCCAAAAGCACTTCACATAGATCATATACGAAACAAAGAAAAATTCTGCATCAATTTTGTGGTGGAGACGCGAGAGTTTTGTGGGGCGAGGAGGTGGTGGTCGATCGAAGTGGACGAGATTTTCCATTTAAGACCTGAATTGTAGCGATTTCCGGCGGATTATCTCTGGAATCGACAAATAGCGATCTGATTCGGCTGATTTTTGCTAGGTTCGGTCGGAGATGGTATTTCCGACGAAATTTCGCCGGAGAAAGCACTGTTTCCTCTCTTCTTTTTCCTCTCCGATCTCTCTCTCTCCTCTCCATTTCTTTCTCTTTATCTCCCTCAATCTCTCCTCTATTTTTGCTTGTATTCTCCCTCCGCCATTTTTCTCTGTTTTTACTTTTTCCCTTTTGGTTTGTGGGCGTATTCAGTGTGTGTTGATTGTTCCATGGCATCAGGTCGGGTCTGGGAATTTGATTTAGGATAATTTAATTATTTAGGTTAATAAATTAAAAAAAAGGGTTCAACCGTTAGGATTTGACACATGGCAAGCCGTTAAAGTCAGGGGTATATTCACACCAAATTATTAACGGTAAGGGTATAGACGTATCCAAAGTATAACGTGGGACATATATGTACCATTTACCATAGTTCAGGACTATATTCATACCTTTTTCGTAATTTAAAAAAAGAATTTCATCAGTTTTCATCTTATAATACGTTAGTAACCTTTTGTTGTAGTGATTTTTGGATTATGGAGAAAGTTTCTCTCTCTCTCTCTATAATTATATACACACACACATAATTATCATGCCAATTTATACACATAAGAATTCAAGATACTATATTTTCACGTGAAAACCTCAGTATCTCTTCTCATGAATTTATTACATACTTACTAGTATGTAAGAGGTAAGTATATAAAATATCACGACTAGTGTATACTTATTCAGGACAATTTATACATAATTCATTGAGAATATTCTAATGACTCAAATAAATAAATCACTTTTGTAAGTCTTATTTATTTAATTATAATTCTCGATTCATGAATTTCTGATCTCATATGTATAAAACTTTAAAAATTTACAATAATTTCAAATAAATATTAATCACACATACTTTTTATACAAGATTATATTATATGAGATGGGAAGAGAGAATCACAAGCTCATGTATTTTAACCTTTTCTTACTATTAAAGAAACAAGCCAAACTTACGTATTAGAAAGTGTCCTCTTCAAGATTAATCAGGTAACAAGCAATCAAGAGAACCATATTAAATTGAATAAATTGAAGGCAAGCTGTCCAGCAATTTGTAGAACCATTCAAAATTAATAGGTTAAAAAATTAGCCATTTATATTGACTAAACCACGTTATCAACAATTTCTTTTTGTAATTAAGATATTAAAAAGAACCATTCAAAATCACACAAGACAAAACAAGTATTTTTACAGCAAGTCCAACCAAGACAAATTGAAAGCACAATACAATTGGCATGATTTTGGTCAAATAATCCTTTACAGTCCAATTTAGCTACATTTTTTATTTTTTTAAAAAATGAGTCAAACAAGTTTGCAATAAACAAAGGTATAACATCGATTTTGCAATTGTCACGCCGCCACTACAAAGTACAAATCAAGCGAGTTCATCCGTCAATCAATTTTGGTGACAAAACAGTTTTATCAGTTCTTGGCTTTAAAGTAAGGGTGTCAAACGACCCGGCCTGACCCGGCCCGGTAAGCCCTAGGGCTTAAGGGTTCCGGGTCTCAGACCGGTTTTTTTGTTAAAATAGGCCCGGTTAACCCGGCTCGAATTAAGCCCGGTCCAGGCCCGTCGGTTAACCGGCCCGGCCCGGAAAATAAAAAAAAAAATTGAATTTTGGCCGTTTTTGGGTCTAAATGGCTAGTTTGGGCCCATTTAATAAAAAAAAAAAAAAAAATTTAAAAAATATTTTCTAATCCCCAGAAAAAATCTATAAATACCCTACAACTTCAAATCATTTTTCACACAATTTTTCACTCTCTCAAATCTCATTCTCTCTCAAATCTCAATTCTCTAATATTCAATATATTTAATTTCTTAAAGTGTTCACTTTAATTTTTTAATTTTCGTTTACAAAGTACGAGCGGAAGTTTCTAAAGTCGCAATCTTCGGATACTTCCAAAATTTGGTATTGTCGTTCCATCTCTTACGTTTAATTTTTATTTATTTTATTAATTGTTTAATATTTAATTTTATTATATTTGCGTATTTTGAATATTTTTAGTTTAATTTAATTTATATTATGGATAAATTAAAAAACCTCGCTGCTAAAGGTGTTAAAATTTTTTGTCCCGGAAGCGGTAGTGGTAGTAAAAAGCGAATTACTAGCGGTAGAGGTAGTTCAAGTAATAGATATACCCGTGTGCCTTCGCCTCCGGTACCGCTTGGTACACCTTTTGAGGAAGAAATAGGTGTAGGTGCTCACGATATGGATTATGTAGAAGCTCAGGAAAATTATGGTATAGAAGAAGAAAATGAAGTAGATGCAGTTAATTTAGACGAAGATAATGAAAATATTGCTGAAACACCCGCAGTAGGAGATGCTAACGTTAGATCTGAATCAGTTAATCTCCCTTCCCGTCCTCCCAGTGCCCCAAAACCTCGTAAAAGAACTAGTATTGCATGACAATTTTTTGAACGTATATCAGATATTGAGGTGCAGTGTAATATTTGTCAACAAATATATAAGCATAGAAGTGGAGGCAAGCAAGGGGGTACGGGTACGTTAATGAGACATATAGATGAAGATCACAAAAGAGAGTTAAATATTGCAAAAGGTGGTGGGGATGTTGGTGGGTCAACGCAAATTAGAATGGACCCAACAACCGGTCAAGTAGCGAAAAAGTATAATAAATTGAGGGACAGGGAAGAAATAGCTAAAATGGTAGCTGTGGGTTGTTTGCCTTTTAGTTTTCCTTCTTCTGATGCTTTTATTCGTTATATACAAGCAATTTATAATCCTATGTTTAATGGTATTCCTAGAACTACTTGTCGGTCTGATATTTTTAGACTCCATTCACAATATTGTTTTTATTTATCAACATTGTTAAAAAATATTCAATGTAGATTGTCCCTAACTTCTGATCTTGGTCGTGCTGTAAATAAAAATGATTATTTAACCGTTACTTGTCATTGGATGAATAGTAATTTCGTGATACAATAACGTATTCTTGCTTTTTTATATGATGAAGATCGTAAACATACTGGACAATTTATTGCTGATTCTATTGTTAAAATTGCCGGATACTATGGTATAGAAAATAAAATTTTATGTATTGCTTTTGATAATGCTTTTAACAACAAGACTGCTATAACAAAAATAAAATCTACGCTATCTCCGCCCTTGCCTGAAATTTTTCATATTAAGTGTGCATGTCATATATATAATTTAATTGTAAAAGATGGTCTTGAGTTTTTTGAGCTTTATATTGAAAAAATTCGTCTTGCCGTTGGTTTTATTCAAGAAATTATCGTAGATCGAGAATTAGAGAATTTAAAGTTAAAAGTCAAGAAAATGGACTTACACCGATTTTGATGCCTGAGGAAATTGATACTAGATGGAATTCTACGTATGAATTTTTAAAAACTTGTTATAAATATAGAATTCCTATTACACTAGCTTTTAACCAACATTGCAGTTCATTTGCTGATTCTGCTGATTGCATGCTACATAATTCTGATTGGGTTGTAATTAATGATCTTGTTAAGTTTTTAGAAAAATTTTATGTAGCTACGGTTGAATTTTTCGGTGCTTACTATCCTACTGTTTGTAATATTTTGGCATATATAGCCGATATTTCTGGTTTGCTCCAACAATATAAAAATAAAGAAGGTTATAAAGAAGCTGTTGGCGCCATGTTTACGAAATTTAAAAAATATTTTTTTCCGATTCCCCCTATTTACTTGGTTGGTGCTATGCTAAATCCGTGCATGAAATATAATAATATGTGTCACTTTAGTACTCTTATTTATACTAACTTAGAAATAAATACTAACCATGATTCTGAACAAGTACAACCTGATTTGAGGACGGCTACGGCTGATGCAAAAGATTATATAGAAAAATTATATAATCACTATGCTGATTTATTTGATTCAGCCGTACCTACAAATATCACTCCAACTGTCGCTCCTCATCCTCCCGAGGAGCCATCATCTTCTAAAAGGCCGGCACATAGTGGTTTTTCTGATTCGTTTTATGATTTAAATTGTTGGAACAGTGTTGATGAGAGAACTTACACATCAACTTATCGGGAAGAGATGAAATATTATCTTCGGACGGCACCAGAGGATCGCAGACGACGGATCAACACGCTGGATTGGTGGAGGAATAATGAATCACAATATCCTGTGCTTTCAAGATTAGCTAGAGATATCTTGAATGTTCCAATGTCAACCGTTGCATCAGAGAGCGCCTTCAGTCAGGGACGACAGCAGCTTGGAGACAACCGACACTCATTGGGAAGAAATGCAATGAATGTTCTAGTTTGCCTCAGAGATTGGATTAGAGCGGAAAGAAGAAACCAAGGAATGGAACCGGAGCCGAGCGACGAGCTGAAACTAGAAGAAATTATGACTTCTCGGGAGAACTCAGCAGAATCAAGTCCAATGCATGGTTTTGCCCCCGTTGACTTTGATTATCCTATGCAAGTTCCCATTAATATTAACATGAATGAGTTGGAAAAAATGATGCATAATTTATAGATTTTTCATTCATGTAAATTATAAATTTTGGATCATTTTGCAATCAATAAAATTTCCCAAATTCATTCAGTCCTTAGTCGTTGTTTTTTATTTTTCTTTATTTAACGATTTAAAATTTTAAATTGAATTTCTAGTTTTCTACTTTAAATTAAAAACTTACTTCTAATATATTATTAATTTACTACCAAATATTATTAATTTATTATATTAAGTAGCATATGTTTTGAATATTTGTGCATATATCTTCTATAGAAGTGTATATTTAACGTATACATGTGTATATGTTTTATAAATTAGTATATAAGTATATCTATACATATAGTAATGTATATATAATGTAGTATATTTTATAAGTAGTAGTATATATACATTTAATGGTGCGTATACACGTGTATATATCTTCTATAGAAGTGTATATTTAATGTATACATGTGTATATGTTTTATAAATTAGTATATAACTATACAAATATATATTGTAATGTATATACATTATAGTATATTTCATTTAAAGTATTACATATACATAGAATAGAGTGTATATATGTGAATGGATCTTCTATAGACGTGTATATTTAACGTATACATGTGTATATATTTTATAAATTAGTATATAACTATACAAATATATATTGTAATGTATATATATTGCATATATCTCATTTAAAGTATTACATATACATAGAATAGAGTGTATATATGTGAATAGATCTTATATAGACGTGTATATTTAACGTATACATTACTTTATGTTTTATAAATTAGTATATATATTGTAGTATTTACTTTTTTTAAAGTAGTACATATATATTGAATGGTGCGTATATATGTGTATATATCTTCTATAGACGTATATCTTTAAAGTATACAAGTGTATATGTTTTATAAATTAGTATGTAACTATATATATACATATTATTGTATATATATATATGTATATCACTATATTGTAGTATATATTTTATTTAAAGTAGTACATATATATTGAATGGTGCATATATATGTGTATATATCTTCTAAAGTAGTATATATTTAACGTATACATGTGTATATGTTTTATAAATTACTATATATATATATTGTAGTGTATATATATATATATATATATATTATACTATTATAGCATATGTTTTATTTAAAGTAGTACGTATAGTCATATATAATTATATATTGAATGGTACGTATATATGTGTAATTGTTTATACTTTATATATTTTTTTAAAAATATATATTGTATATTGGAGTGTATATAGTGTATATTGGATTTTTTATTTATTTTTTAAATGGGTTTGACCGGTTTTTAACCGGGTTTGACTGGGTCTTGGTGGGTTTGACCGGATTAGGTTAAGTGGGCCGGGTTCGGGTGAGTTTTAATTTTTTTACTGTTTGGCCCGGCCCGGCTCGGTTAACGCCAAACCCGGCCCGAAACCGGCCCGGAACCTGGGTAAAATGGGAGGGCCAGTTCCGGATTGGCCCGGTCCGGCCCGTTAGACACCCTTACTTTAAAGTCTAGACGAGTATGATTTTGTCCATCCATCACCTATAAAATAAAATTATTATCAAAAATTTAAAATATCCTTCAAATATATCCTCTATACATCTATGGATTTAAAAATGCATTTGTCGTTTACCTATATAGCCTAACTATACCCTTGCCACTAACAAAACTATCTAAAAAATTCAATACAAATTTTATTTTGTTACATAGCAGCTTCCTATTGGTTGTATTTTAATTAATCCAAACTCTACTAACCCATTACCAAACCCGAATCCCACATTAAATCTACCCGAACCAACTTCAAAAACCATGTAAATGTGAGAGCAACATGCTGATATGTAACACCCGCATTTCGGACTAGAAAAAAAAATGTCATTTCTATGCGTAGATGATCCAAAAGCCATAAATTCTATGCAATTTTTTCATGTTAATCAATTATGTAGTGTGGGAAATTGAATAAGCTTTCCGTCGATATAAGATTCACTCAAATTCGATACCCGGGCAAGATGTTATGGCTAATTTAAGTCCTAATCGTAAAACACCATCATTTTAGTGCTTGGCGCGTCGCGGATGGGGTCTATTTAACAACTGGCAAGTTCCAATAGCCTAGCGCGATTGTGGCGCATCGCATTGAAGTTCCAGGTCCCAACCAGTGGGAAAACGCGGTGGCTCTGCGTCACGGTGACCCTAAAAATCCCATTCATCAATTTCCAGTGAACCACCGAGGTAGTGGCGCATCGCGGTGTCCCATAAAATCGGGCTCCCAGTTATATTTTTAATGGGGCTCCCAGTTATATTTTTATTCCGTCTCATTAAGGGTATATTGAGTATTTTCCACCCCCTTATCAGCTTAAATACGGAATTATACTACCAAGTGACCACATTATTCATATTTTCTTCAAAAATTCACAAGAACACTCTCTAGGGTTTCAAACTAAAAACGCAAATAACTCAAGATTTAACCGTGGGTTTTCAAGATTGATTGAAGATTTGGAATCGCCAAATCGTAGGCTTCAAGAATCATCCGCTAAATTCTTAAATTGAGGTACGTGAGGTTTTCCTAAAAATTCATGGGCAAAGAAAGATTCTTTAATTTATGCTAAAGATTTAGAAATCATGATTTTACGGAAAGGGTTGAATTTTACCATTACTAGCATGTTTTAGAAGCTTTAATTAATATTGTTTGGTCTTTAGGCCTTTCCCCAAATTGATTTGAAAATTCTATATATATGTATGAATGCGTTTAAGGATGAATATTCAATTGAGAGCATGAATTATAATGAAATTCCTCTCTTGTTATGATTTTTCTTTACTTATGATATGCAATGAATCGTTTTGAATGCATTTTGAAAAGCATGATATGAAACGTCTTGATTTATACTATGACTTGAATATGATTTTGGAATCAAAAGAGAGGGTTGTGCATGTTGATAAATATTGAATATGCATATAATGAAAGAGTGCATGGTTTTGCCAAAAGCACATGACCACCATATGTTTGAAGAATTCTTGCATAGTTTTGACTTATGTTTCGGAACATGAAATCTCTTAAACTATTTGCCTGTTTGGGTGGTCTGAATTGAGTTTTGATGAAAGAATCATGCATGGTGCATTATGGCTCAGAAATAGGACTTTCAAGTCTTGGTGTGACGACACCAACTCAGATAATGCCATGTTAATTTAGAACAGAAGAGAATGCACGTTTGAAATCAGATTTTCAGATTTTGAAACTAGAATGATGCATGTTTCAGAACAGACTAAAATTGGTCATAAAGAGAGCTTAGGTGGTTCCTCGAAGAAGGCATGAGTTCAGACAACTCATTGCCCAAAATCGTGATTTGCTGATCCAGGTATATTATTATACGCTGGCCTAGTGCCGTGTGGTGTATCAGACTCAGGCACTCCAACCCTTGCGGCGCACTTGGGTTGGGGGCTTTCTCGCCGAGTCAATGGCGGATTTCATATAACCCATGGAATATCAGACTTGTAGGGGAGTGCCACCTAACTCAGAAGTAATACAAAGATAAAAAATTTGCATTGACAGAAATGTTTTATGATTATAAAAAATGCCCATGTATTTTGAAATTTATATCCTATATGATGTTTTATGATTAGCTCTCAATTATTTTATTTATATTAAAAGCTTTATTTTGGATTGCTCTGCGTACCAGTACATTTGTATTAACCCCCTACCTTCCAGGTTCTGAGGCACAGTGTAAGGGTTCTGATAAGTAGTAGATTTCTTCAGACAGAAGTGCAGAGTCCAGTCGGTGAGCCTTCTATATTTCAGAAGGCCTATTTATTTTCAGACATTTATTGTTAGTAATAGTTTTTGTCTGCTGGGGCCTTGTCCCAGTTTTCAGAACAGTTTTAAGATGTAGTAGAGATTTCACAGACTGAGTCAGATCTTATTCAGATGTTTTGAATTGCAGCTTTCGTTATTATATCTTGAATCTCAGAGTTAATGACCATGTTTCCATATCAGATTGTATTTCCGCATCTTCTCTTATTATATAAATATAGTGCATGGCTACCAGATAGAGTAGGACGTCCGGGCCTTCAGGGTTAGGGATGTCCTTCACGGCCAGGCCCTAATTCGGGTCGTGACAAACTTGGTATCAAGGCACGGTTCATGATCCCAGGGTGTATGCAAAATCACGTTGGGTAGAGTCTTATTTATGGGTGTGTAGCGCGCCACACTTATAAGCAAGAGGCTACTAGGCGTTTAGGAATGTTTCCCTTTCTTCATGTTCTAGTTCATGCTATGGAGTTAGAATGTTCCTCTTTCATACTCTAATTCGTGCTATGGCGTTGCCCATAGGGAAGCAAAGTTGTCCCAATTCTTTCCTTACGTTGATGTTTTCAGATATGTCTCATCGTTGAGGTGATTCAGGTGCAGAAGTCTAGAATCTAAATGGTATGGTTCTTTCTGATTAAGCCATATAAGATTTTAAAGATTGTGCAAGGACTTGAGAAGAGTCCGTTAGTGCTTCAGTGTGTATTAACTCTTGTGTGACTTTAATTCTGACAAAATCATGCTTTTCAGCCTGCGGTATTATGTGTATTCGGTCCTTCTCATGAATTTAGGTTGCAGATGTCATGCTTAAGGGGGGGATGATGTATAGCGGAATGTTGGAACTATATTTCCACCCGAATAGTAGTGTGGGTTAAAGTGTCGGTGTCATATCCTATTGGTAGTGTGATTGGACCAAAAAGTTGATAAGGTATAGTCACAAAGTTAGAAGTCAGAGTAAGGGTGACTTTTGTGTAAATAAATATTTTAGTTGAAAAGTCGATGTTTGAGGATGATTCACCCATTTATAGTGATAGACTAATGTGGTAGCTAGTAGCATGTATGGATTGTATGGTAGTCTGTGGGGGAAGTGTTTGACTCAGATTTTTATTTATACAGAGTAAGATGTGTATTCTTAGATCATTGATTATTATGTGTCAAGTTTCTATCTCTTGTAATCTTGTTATCATTGTGTTGTTGAAATTGAAAGACTAGTGAAGCCATGTGGGGCTCTTTCGATTCACTAGCATAGTTGTCTTGTCATTCATCTCATTTCTTGTTCAAAACACAAAATCAAAGTCTAGTGGAGCCGTGTGGGTCCTATTTCGATTCACTAGCAACTCGTTGTTCATCTTGTTGTTCTTGTGTTGGTTAGAACTGGGGTTTAGTGGCGGGATGGTAAGAAAAGTGGTAAGGGCGATTTATTGAATATATGTATGGCAGAATCTTTTTGCATGAGATTTAGTTGGCAATGAAGTGATACGTCCCTGTGTGTTAGTTTAGTAGAAGGTAAGGTAGATAAAGAGTTATTAGTTAAGGTGAATTGTTGTTTACTTGAAGTATGAAAAGAGTTATTGACGGTGTTTGCCGTGCAAGAAAATTATAGGTTATTAATGTGGTGGGTGTTAGTTGTGTGAAAGTGATCTAGTAGGCTTGAACAGTGTATACAAGAGCTTAAGTTTATTTGATTCGTAATCAAGTCTAATGTTGTAAGTATGATGTAGAAGTACGCCCAAGGTGTTATGGGGCTGCATTATTTTCAAGGATCATTGCATGTTGTCTGGTTAGTAGTACCGTTGAGTTGCTAGGTGGAGAAAGAATAGTTAGAGAATATATGATGTTCTTGATAGCTATGTTATGGAGTTATGATTAATGATGTTGAGCCTTTTTGTATAATCTTGATTCTCATGGTTTAGAAATATAAGTTTCCAAGCATGATGCTGGTAGACTATGACAGAAGTGGTATGGTCCGTCAAAGATTTGGAGCTATCCGTGTTTAGTGTTAGAAAAATCTAAGTTGGTGAATGTTTAAGCTGTTATATGATGACTTTTGGGGCTATAGAAACCTAAGGGTTGAATCTTAGAAGAAGGTATTAGCATTGGTTGCTATACATGAAGATTCCGTCTTACAGTGTAAGTTTAGTTTTATGTGTATTGTTAGATCCCCGACTCTAGAGTAAAGTGATTTCAGTTTATACCTGAGTGTATATAGTGGTTCACAGACTTAGAGTAATGGCTTAAATCTAAGGGGGAGATAATAGAACGAGTAACCAAGTCAAGTTTTCAGATGCTAAGAGATGCCAGTAAGTTGTGGAATTGACCGTGAGAAAGAACGATGCCCAATCTATTCTTATTTCAGCAGTTTACTTCAGTTATTCCGATACATACTCATGCTTTATATTTCAGCTTCATGATCATAGTCCGTGTTCATGCATATGATAAGGAAGCATGTACTCTCCTAGTTCCTAGTATGATGAGTTCCAAGTTTGTTCAGCAGTCAGAATCACTTTCCGTAAGTTATGAATTCCAAAAATTCAGGTCATGCAGTTCATGACTCTTGTGCACATGTGATACTCTTAATGATCAGTGAAAATTCAGATTTATATATTAGGTACGTCCTCAGATTAGATTTCTTTAATGAGTCCATGCCGTGAGCGCTCTATTCCTCACGCCTCAGTAGGGTATTAAGTTACGCTTAGTACTCCCCTCATGTTCCGAATTCCAGTATTTCAATTTTTCAGTGACCTTTTCCCTTAAGTTGAGATAGTGATGATGAATAGTTGTCTAGATGTAAAAGAGTAAACATCTCTTATTGATGAAAGATAGTGGTGTGCTTATTTGAGTTAAGGTAGTAATTGTGGAGTAAGATTGAGGCCAAGTCTTTGATACATGTCAAGGTTAGTTGAAGTTTTATGTGTTATATTTGGGAAAAATTGTTGTGTGCTTGTTTTATCTAAGTCCATAAGTTGAAAGAATTTTGAGGTAAAGTTTTGTGTATGGCTTGGTTAGTTGAGAATATTTTATATGTATCATCTGAATAGTGCAGGGAAGTTGTTATGGATAGAAGTATTAGAGAATATGAGAAAGATGTTTTATGAGAGTTTATTTAGAAGTGCATATGTGGGTATGAAGATAGGCTTGAATGTCATGTTTGTATGCATATGGATGGATGCTTTGAGTATTTGTGAATGTCTAATGCGAAGTTGAAGGTGATTTCTGGAGTGGCAATAAGAATTATGCATGAGATGAGGAATTGTGAAATGCAGGGTGTACTAAATTCATGATTCAGACTAGTACTACAGTATTATGTGGTGGGTCTTGTGATTTTGAGTTAGGCTTGAAGATGATGAGGGGATTCAGTTCAGTTTAGAAATTAGTAAATGGAAATATCAGCGGTTATGTAAGAAAAATAAGTGGATCAATGAGCATGGTGTTTAAGGAGAAAGTATAGTTGAAAGAGTATTTTAGAAGTGTGGCTAATCTTGAAAGTAAGAATTTGTAATGCCTAATGTTTGGTAATTCTATCCTAGTTTACGAGTTATATGTCTATATTCCATGCTATAGAGTAGTGTCATTGTTGTGATTCCTTAGTTGGATGTCTTGTGTAACTCGTGTCAGAGATTCTTTGCTCCCTAATGTTACTAGAAGTTCTTTAGAAAGAGTGTTGAAGAGATACTCCAGTTAAGTATAAGTGTCCATTATGATTCAGCTTAACAGTCATGCAGACAAGTTACTATGGTTTTCCACCTTTTCACCTAGTCCTACTATTTGAAGTCCAATGCGTATAACCATCCCAAAAGATAATCTATTCCATCTGTGTAAGTTGCGAACTCAGTTCAGTCCAAGCATCATGTTTTAGATTCATTTATTTAGTCATGACCCAGTTCATAAGAGTTCAACACATAATCTCAAATTTTTCCAGCTATTTTAGCTCAGACAGTGTAATACCTTTGTACGATCTAAATCTTGTTGCCTCATGATTCGTACATACCTAAATTATCACTTTCAAATCCAATGTGTGTGATTTGAGCATAAACACTTCGGAGAAAATCCTAAACTCTCAGCATGAATCAACTCCTTAAAACAAGTAAGGACAAGTCAACTCAGAATTCAATTTCATGATAGAAGTATAAATGTTTCAGATCATTTATATCCTTTCTTGGAAAACACATCATGTCTGTGTTATTCCACACCTTTAAGCTTCAACGTTACTACCCATCATTTGGGGACGAATGATCCCAAGAGGGAGATAATGTAACACCCCGCATTTCGGTCTAGAACAAAAACTATCATTTCTATGCGTAGATGATCCAAAAACCATAAATCCTATGTAAAATTTTCCATGTTAATCAATTATGTAGTGTGGGAAATTGAATGAGCTTTCCGTCGATCTAAGATTCGCCCAAATTCGATACCTGGGCAAGATGTTATGGCTAATTTAAGTCCTAGTCGTAAAACACCATTATTTTAGTGCTTGGCGCATCGCGGAGGGGGTCTATTTAACAATTGTCAAATTCCAGTAGCCTAGCGTGATTGTGGCGCATCGCGCTGAAGTTTCAGGTCCCAATCAGTGGGAAAACGCGGGGGTTCCGCATCGCGGTGACCCTAAAAATCCCATTCATCAATTTTCAGTGAGTGAGCCACCGCGATAGTGGCGCGTCGCGGTGGCCCATAAAATTGGGCTCCCAGTTATATTTTTATTCCGTCTCATTAAGGGTATATTTAATATTTTCCACCCCCTTATCAGCTTAAATACGGGATTATACTCCCAAGTGACCACATTATTCATATATTCTTCAAAAATTCAAAAGAACACTCTTTAGGGTTTGAAACTAAAAACCCAAATAACTCAAGATTTAACCGTGGGTTTTCAAGATTGATTGAAGATTTGGAATCCCCAAATCGTAGGCTTCAAGAATCATCCGCTAAATTCTTAAATTGAGGTACGTGGAGTTTTCCTAAAAATTCATGGGCAAAGAAATATTCTTTAATTCATGCTAAAGATTTAGAAATCATGATTTTACGGAAAGGGTTGAATTTTACCATTACTAGCATGTTTTAGAAGCTTTAATTAATATTGTTTGGTCTTTAGGCCTTTCCCCAAATTGATTTGAAAATTCTATATATATGTATGAATGCGTTTAAGGATGAATATTCAATTGAGAGCATGAATTATAATGAAATCCCTCTCTTGTTATGATTTTTCTTTACTTATGATATGCAATGAATTGTTTTGAAATGCATGATATGAAACGTCTTGATTTATACTATGACTTGAATATGATTTTGGAATCAAAAGAGAGGGTTGTGCATGTTGATAAATATTGAATATGCATATAATGAAAGAGTGCATGGTTTTGCCAAAAGCACATGACCACCATATGTTTGAAGAATTCTTGCATAGTTTTGACTTATGTTTCGGAACATGAAATCTCTTAAACTATTTGCCTGTTTGGGTGGTCTGAA
Organism: Capsicum pubescens; assembly: GCA_030864215.1. Taxonomy (NCBI): domain Eukaryota; kingdom Viridiplantae; phylum Streptophyta; class Magnoliopsida; order Solanales; family Solanaceae; genus Capsicum; species Capsicum pubescens. Next base: position 297,444,819 of record CM061549.1, read on the forward strand.
TTGAGTTTTGATGAAAGAACCATGCATGGTGCATTATGGCTCAGAAATAGGACTTTCAAGTCTTGGTGTGACGACACCAACTCAGATAATGCCATGTTAATTTAGAACAGAAGAGAATGCACGTTTGAAATCAGATTTTCAGATTTTGAAACTAGAATGATGCATGTTTCAGAACAGACTAAAATTGGGCATAAAGAGAGCTTAGATGGTTACTCGAAGAAGGCATGAGTTCAGGAAACTCATTGCCCAAAACCGTGATTTGCCGATCCAGGTATATTATTATACGCTGGCCTATTGCCGTGTGACGTATCAGACTCAAACACTCCAACCCTTGCGGCACACTTGGGTTGGGGGCTTTCCCGCCGAGTCAATGGCGGATTCCATATAACCCATGGAATATCAGACACCTAGGGGAGTGCCACCTAACTCAGAAGTAATACAAAGATCAGAAATTTGCATTGACAGAAATGTTTTATAATTATAAGAAATGCCCATGTATTTTGGAATTTATATCCTATATGATGTTTTATGATTAGCTCTCAATTATTTTATTTATATTAAAAGATTTATTTTGGATTGCTCTGCGTACCAGTACATTTGTATTAACCCCCTACCTTCCAGGTTCTGAGGCACAGTGTAAGGGTTCTGATAAGCAGTAGATTTCTTCAGACAGAAGTGCAGAGTTCAATCAGTGTACCTTTTATATTTTAGAAGGCCTATTTATTTTCAGACATTTATTGTTAGTAATAGTTTTGGTCTACTGGGGCCTTGTCCCAGTTTTCAGAACAGTTTAAAGATGTAGTAGAGATTTCGCAGACTGAGTCAGATCTTATTCAGATGTTTTGAATTGCAGCTTTCGTTATTATATCTTGAATCTCAGAGTTAATGACCATGTTTCCATATCAGATTGTATTTCCGCATCTTCTCTTATTATATAAATATTGTGCATGGCTACCAGATAGAGTAGGACGTCCGGGCCTTCAGGGTTCGGGATGTCCGTCATGGCCAGACCCTAGTTCGGATTGTGACATGATACCTCTAAAATCAAAAAGGATAGCTATGGTGGCAAACTTACTTCAAAAAGTCAAAATAAATCATTATTTCTACCAACAATGCATATTAAATTGGCTCAAGATCGAGCTTTATTATATGCTCGGTATGCAGAGTTGTCCAGAAAAAGAATATGTCAGATAGTAATGGTCTTTAAGGGGTATAACATCTCAGTAGAAGTAAGTGTTGTTCAGTATCATATCATATATTGAAGATAGCATCGTGGAATTAAAAACAGAAGGCAAGCTTTGGTAGTCAAGTGATGATATTACTGTTAGGATTTTTGCCTCGATTTTCTTACCAAATTTAAGTTTTACTTTTTCTTGGAAGGAAAATAAAAGTAACCATAAATACTTTTACTTTTCCTGAGAGGAAAATATTTTTTTTTTCATATTTGGTTAACCTCTTTCTTGGAGGAAAGGTTTTGGACATCTATAAATCGAAGACCCCTCTTCTCATACAATAACACAATAGCATCCACAATGTAGTCCTTAGAAGAGTCTTATTTAGGGGAGACTTCCACATTGTTTTCATATTTTTTAATAATATTAGTTTTTAATATGTAGGCCAATTGGCCAAACTATATTCAATAATATGTTTTTAGTATATTTTTATTTGTCATTAATTATCACCATCTTGGTTTGCAAACTTTAAGCCTCCTCATGACGCCCTCTCGATTTCGAACCCAATAAGTGGTATCAGAGCTTACGGTTCAATGGTCCAATGGTGTGGTGAGACGAGATTAAACAGGTTCAAAGCGGTTTCAAAATCAAGCTGCAACAATTTGAATGATAATAAAGATTTTTGTCGAACTACATGTGGAGAACAAATTTCAACCATATTTTCAACACTCCTGCTGCCGCATCTTTAAAAATAAAAATAAAATATTGCTTTTAAATTAATTTTTAACCATGATATTTTAAACCTTATTTTTAACCACGACAAACAACAGTTATGAAGATTATATCAAGAACGAAGTTAATGCACGTGATATGAAGAAGGCGGATCAAGTGAAGAAAATCAAGTCAAAAAGGGGAGATTTGTTAGGATTTTTGTCCCGATTTTCTTACCAAATTTAAGTTTTACTTTTTCTTGTACGGAAAATAAAAGTAACCATAAATACTTTTACTTTTCCTGAAAGGAAAATATAAAACTTTTTCATATTTGACTAACCTCTTTCTTAGAGGAAATGTTTTGGACATCTATAAATAGAAGACCCTTCTTCTCATACAATAACACAATAGCATCCACAATGTAGTCCTTAAAAGAGTCTTGTTTAGGGGAGACTTCCCCATTGTTTTCATGTTTTTTAATAATATTAGTTTTTAATATGTAGGCCAACTGACCAAACTTTATTCAATAATATGTTTTTAGTATATTTTTATTTGTCATCTGAATTATCACCGTCTTGGTTTGCAAACTTTAAGCTTCCGCATGACGTCCTCTCGATTTCAAACCCAACAATTACACGTGCTTTACCCCAACAAAATGAGTAGAGAACTTCTTTTGTAACTATTTATCAACAGAGGCATGTCACGACTAAAATCGATTTTCAATCGAATTTAGATGTATGATCCGGATGAAACCAAGAACAAAACTATCAATTTGCAATGAAACTCAAAAAGTATAACATTATTAGCATTTTGCAGTAGCTAAGATATGATTTATAGAACTCCAGATTATATTCACTACATTTATCTATTGTGCAACTGATATTGGTGTATAAAATGATTGCTTGTTCAAAGTACAAATATAGTGATAGGGCATGAAAATTCAAACCACTAAACGCTGGATTATCCAGAAAACAAGAAATCACAGTAGAATTCATCTTAAAAAAAGTAATACTTAGCATAAGGTTTGGGTCGGGTAGATTTATTGTGGTATCCGAATTTAGGTAATGGGTTAGTAGAGTTTGGATTAATTAAAATACAACTAATAGGAAGATGTCATGTAATAAATGAAATTCCAATTTAACTTTTTTAGATATTGGTGTTAGTGTAAGGGTGTAATTGGGCCATATAGGTCAACTTCAAGGGCATTTTTGAGCTCATAGGTGGATGAATGGTATTTTTGAATCATTTTTAATACTTGAAGGATATTTTAGTGTCTTTTTCGATAAAATTATAATCTATTTTCCTTTATTGGAAATCTAAACAGTGGATTCGAAACACTTTACGGCTCCACACTGACACTCCACATCGCATTCAACACAAAAAAGTAAATTATAAATTATATACACAATCAAACACACACACACACATCTCTCTCTCTCTCTCTCTATATATATATATATATATGTATAATCATCTATGATATCCATTTAGATGCAAGAAAGCTCTTGATGTCAATTGTTGAAAAATGACACACGTAGCAGAAACACTAAGTAGGATCACTTACATGTAATATAGACAACACATAGTAGTAGATTTTTAGAGTAAATACATAAAGTACCCACTAAAATTGTCTCAGATTTGCAAGTAGACACTTAAAGTTTGCGGGCATCCTACTACCCCATTGAATATTTAAAAATAGAAAAAAATATCCCATTTTCAGTCAACAGTTACAAGAAAGGAAATGTAATCATGCACCAATTACTATTTGCCACGTGTCAGTTCATTTTATTATATTTTTCTTACTTTATTTGTTTTTTTTCTTTCTCTCTCCTCCATGAACTTCTATTATTCTCTACATTTCACCAACAACAAACCCAGTGTATTCCCACCAAGTGGGGTATGGGGAGGGTAAAATGTACGCAGTCCATACCGCTACCTCCAAAGAAGTAAAGAAGCTATTTCCGATAGACCCCTGACTCAAGATAAAGAAAAATTAACAAAGTCACAGTAATACATGAATAGAAAGAGTGCCATAACTGAGATACGGAATGAGAAATAATAAACATAGAGCGAAGAGATACACTAAAATAAGAGCACTACGAAAATAAAAGTAGGAGCAATGGACTACTGGTCACAACCTACACACGCACTAACCTACTTCCCTTATCCGCGACCTCCACACCTTCCTATCTAGGGTCATGTCCTCAGTAAGCTGTAACAACCCCATGTCATGTCTAATCACTTCTCCCCAGCATTTTTTCGGCCTACCTCTACTCCTCGTGAAACCATTCAAGGCTAGCCTCTCACACCTACGAACTGGGGCATCCGTGCCCCTTCTCATCACATGCCCAAACCATCTCAGCCTTCCTTCCCGCATCTTGTCCTCCACGGAAGCCACTGTCACCTTCTCCCGGATAATCTCATTCCTAACTCTATTCTCTCTAGTAAGTTCACACATCTAACACAACATTCTCATTTCCGCTACCTTCAATTTTTGAATGTGGGAGTTCTTGACTGGCCAACACTCCGCACCATACAGCATGGCCGGACGTATTTTCACTCTGAAGAACTTGCCTTTAAGCTTTAAGGGCACCTTCTTATCACACAGCACTCCCGAGGCGAGCCTCCACTTCATCCAACCAACTCCAATACGTTTAGAGACATTCTTAGCCCCTCTCATTTTATTTTGTTTTGTCTCTTTTAAATAGTTCTAATCTTTTTATTATTAATTATTTTATTTTTTGTTTAGATAGAAAGCTAAAATAAGGTGGGTTAAGAGCTATGATTGAGCTTGATTTTTTTTTTGTATCGATATTGCTCTAATCATCTCCCTCATCACAATTACTGCCAAATCACAATCGGATTATCATAAACTTAAAATTTAAAAATTAAATATAATTATGTTGAATTGAAATTTTATCAAAATTAAATCTTATACTTTTCTTAACCAAAAAATCATAATTTATAACAAAAATAAAAAAAAATAGTAGAGGTACAATAATGGATCGAGCATAAACTTAAGGTAAAAGAAATTGAAAAACGAGGAGGAAAAAGAGAAGGAAAAAGAGAAACAAAAAGATACTGAAAAAATGAAAGAAAATGACAAAGAGTTGGATGAAGAAGATAAGAGAAAAAAACAATAGAAAAATAAATTAAAATTAATAAAGTATTTAATAAACATTTCTAACCAAATAAATATTTTTTTTTTAATCTGCATTTTTACTTGTGTCATGCTCTATTGGAGAGTGAAGTACACTCCACGTCATGTGGGGTCAAAAAGTGGTATTTATGATGGCCTTTATAAGTTTTGTGGGGTAATAGGACCCCGCAAATTTAAAATATCTTTTTAAAAATTTGAGATAACTTTAGTGGTGTCTTTATGTCTTTTCTCTAAATTTCAATCAAACATAAAATCGATACTTATGCAGAAAAACCCTTAGCCTCCTTGATGGAATAAGACCACATTATATAAACACAAATTTACGGATTTTTAAATCTTTTCCCTAACCTTCTACGTCTTTCTTTTCCACCAATAATAAATTTCACTTAATTCCTAATTATTCGATCACAATAGGGATCATAAATTGAATTAGTGAGACTTATAATTATGGTATTAAATTTCAAAATGAATGAATTAACCTACCATAATAAGTTACATATTATTTCACTAAAAATTCAGAATTGCATTATTCGTATAATTTCAAAATCATTCATTAAATCTTATTTAACTCTCCATGTTAAGATTACATACACCAATCAATCGACTTATATTTTTAACTATTTAATTTATTAAAAAAGGGCTGCCCGGCGCACTAAAGCTACTACTATGCGCGGTGTCCGGGGAAGGGCCCTACCACAAGGGTGTATCGTACGCAGCCTTATCTTGCATTTCTGCCAGAGGCTGTTTCCAAGACTTGAACCCGTGACCTCCTAGTCACATGGCAACAACTTTACTAGTTATTCCAAGGCTCCCCTTCAAAAGGAGGGATGCAACACGATGACTTCCCAGGGGGTCACCCATCCTAGTACTAATCTTGCTCACGCACGCTTAACTTCGAAGTTTTGATGGAATCCGGTGCGTTAGTACTAGTATGATCGCATCCACAAGGACTATTTAATTTATTGATTAATTTAATTCTTTCTTCATACACTTGACTTATTTATGATATTCAAAGAGAGGGAGGGGAGGGGAAGGGGGGGGGGGGGATTGAAAAGTTTTTCTGCATCGATTGATCAGCCTTGACAATCAACTCACCTGCAAATTAGTATACTAAATAAAACATAATTAAAACTGAAAGCGTAGATAAGAAGGTAAGTAAAACACACAAAAATTTATCCTGATTCGGATCATCGGTGTGGTGTCTATTTCAGTCCCCTTGGATTGGAAGGGCTTCTGATAAGAGAAAAATAACATATATAAATTTAGTTATTATCTAATTTTGATATTAATATTTCTTTATCTTCTTTGCAGAAAATGTCACCATTTAATAAGAAACATTTAGTAAGAGGATATGTGGCAAACAAATACAAATGTTGATTTACAAGAAAAGATCCAACACAAAAAAAGATATCTAAAAAGTGCAAAAAAAGGAACGAAAAGCTGTTGCAAATGTGCAAAATAAATTTAACCAAATTTCTTTTTTACATGGGACCTACAAGCTAAAACAGGAAAGGAAAACAAAAGAGAAAGAACCAAAAAAAAGAAGCAGCAAGAGCTGTTGAGAAAACAGTGAAAAATATATTGGTGTCCATCAATTAAAACAAAAAGAAAAGGCAAGGAAAAGAAGGAAGTTGATTGGATGGTGCAGATTTGCTAAAACCAAAATTTCTACAAATGATAACAATTCATTCTTATTGGTAGAGAGAGACATACCTTCATCTAAAAAATAGAAGGCTTTCATTCATTTTCATTTTCAGAAGAGCGATTTTGGGAGAAGAATACAACACTTATTATATTTTAGTTCTTATTTTGCTCTTTATTTTAATTATTTTATGTGGAAATACTTCTAGTTCCTGCTTTTAATTAGATACCAAAATTATTGCTCTTAATATTTTTGTCTATTTTTTCTTATTTAATGGAGAAGAATATTTTCGTTCATCGTATCAATTTTAGAATGGAGTAATTTTCTATTGTGTTGGGAGAAGGGTGGATGTTGATATTTCCATATAATAGTAAATATTATTCCTAAATTTTGCGTACCTGAGCTAAAGCTTTCTACTTAATTTTTATCCGCTATCCGTATAGATGTTATTGAACGTATTAACATCTATGTACTTTGTACTACAAATTGACATATTACTGATTTCGTAATCGAGAGAGGCAGAAGTAGTAATACCGTTAATTGGAGTATTGCTAGAGTGTTAATATTTATTTAATGACATCTATCTATTTTATGTTATAATTAATTCTACACTTATTTGTAACCGAGAGGGGCGAATAGTGTAAAGGAATTAGTTATAACAAGTAAGGTAACCGAAAAGGACTTGCTAAAAAATAAGCATGTTTTAGTTCAAGTACATATTTCTAGTTCTTTAACATTACTATTTTGACAATCAATTTGCATAACCGAAAGGAGTGCATTTAATTGCTCAATTTCAATAATTATATATAAATATAATCGTGAGAGGTATATACATATGCGAGAAATATAAATTGAAAATAAAGAATTTCATTATTACAGAAATATCGAGTGAAGTCAGTATCCCAACACCTTTTAATTTATCTTAAAATAATAATAATAATAATAATAATAATAATAATAATAATAATAATAATAATAATAATAATAATAATAATAATAATTAAAAAAAATCTATGCTTACAAGTTATTAATTAGTTAATTTACCACTCAAATTTTTTATTTTCTCAAATAGTAATTAAAACAAGAAATGTTTATAGAATAGATAAACCAATCCCTGTGGATTTGACATCTTTCTATACTATTATTTGACAGAGTATATATATATATATATACGGCAGTGACTCGTTAAATTTTTGACGCCGTTGTCGGGGATTGGCAAAATCTACTATAGATTAATTATTTTACTACTAATTTGAGTTTGTTTTTGGTCATCTCTATTCAAGGATGCACGCCAATATGTTGCTTCGTGTGACAACAGTCAGAAGAGCGATAATATTTCTAAAAAGGATGAGATGCCTCTTAACTCTATTCTTGTATGTGAAATATTTGATGTTTGGGACATTAATTTTATGGGTCCTTTTCCTCATTCTAACGGTTATGAATATATTTTAGTTGCATTCGGCTATGTTTCAAAATTGATAGAGGCAATGACAACTAGACAAAGTGATGCTCGTGCTGTTTGTGCCTTTCTAAAAAAAATATATTTTTCAGGTTTGAAACTCCACGAGTTATCATAAGTGACCAGGGAACTCATTTTGTAAACAAACAATTTGCTAATTTGTTATTGCGGTATGGAGTAACTCACAAAACAGAAACTCCATATCATGCTTAAACAAGCTGACAAGTAGAAGTGTCCAATAGAGAATTGAAATGAATTTTAGAAAAAACTATTGGTTCCTGTCGAAAAGATTGGTCTTTAAAACTAGATGATGCTTTATGGGCATACATGACTGCTTTTAAAACACCAATAGGCACATCTCCTTATAGACTCGTTTTTTGGAAAATCTTGTCATTCACCTGTGGAATTAGAACATAAAGCATGTTGGGCTATAAAATTGTTAAATCTAAATTTCTCAGATACACAGGTAAGAATCGTTTGTTACAACTCGATGAGTTGGAGAAATTCCGACTTAAAGCATATGAAAATGCTAAATTGTATAAAGAAAGAATGAAAAGATGGCATGATAATCTCATCCATCATAAAGAATTTAAAATCGGAAGAAGGTTCTGTTATATAATAGCCGATTGAGAATGTTTCCAGAAAAATTCAAGTCGTGCTGGATAGGCCCATACGTCGTAACAGAAGTAACCCCTTATGGTGCTATCGAAATACAACATATAGAGGGCGGAGAAAAAATTAAGGTAAACGATCATCGTTTGAAGCCGTATGTCTCCTGAATATTTGAAAAACAGGCTTCGATGATCCTTTTTACTTAAAGAAAGAATAGTTATAATTCGAGTTGATGACGTTAAACTCAGAACTATATATTTTTCTTCTCCTAATCTCGTTAGCAATTGCTAGTTATAATAATATTAGAAAACAAGATAATTTTAATTAGTAAACCTCCCCGAGAAGGTAAAATAAGCTGAATACAACATTCCGTCCACATTAAGATAAATTTGGTGAAAGAAAAGGTCTTTAAAAGGATTCACAACAGTTTTGCATCCATTTACACTACAAAAACTACTATCTACACTTTGTGTACACGTTGATTATCATCTGTATAATTCTAAGAACCGTCTTTCACCATTTGGTTCTAAATAAGAGAGATTTGCTATTAAGAGTTCATATACAGAAAAGATCAAGTTCCCTGCTTCTAAAAATGACACCACAGTGCTCTAAGCTTATAAATAAGTATGATAGAACCAGGTTTATTTTCTATGATGTTAATGAATTGGAGAAAGAGGAAATGGGCCATCATCTCATTGAAGAGTGCAGACTTGCACTTACTGAAGCAGATGGCGAACAAATTCGACATGTTCTTGCATCAATCGAACCACTCCGCTGGATCAAGTTTGCTTAAAATCTTGCATCCGTAGTGTTAATACTGTTGGGTTCATAGTAATGAAAGTGTGTTGAATGGAAAATGGAGAAATCAAGTGAAAGAGAAAAATTGAGTTAACACCAAAAATGGAAAGTGTATTCAATTTTGGCAAGTTTACTCTTTCTCCCACATTGGTGGAAGAAGAGAACTTGAGAGTGTTTATAATGAGAAACACTTACTCTATGTGACAAGTGAGGCAAGAAATAGATGATGCCTTGCGTTGTTGTTGTCGTTGCTTGCTCGGCTTTAAATCTATCTTTTTGGACAAAATTTATTTGAATTTCGAAGAATGCCAAGGAAATATGCAGTAAAATTTTCCTGTACTTGTCACACCCTTTTTTGACCAAAAAAATATATGTATTTTTAGTTCGAAAGGGTTTTTATTATTAAGTGACAAAAGATTAAAAATTTATTTCGAAAAAGGACTATTTATATTTTTTATTCAGAGTCGCCACTTGGCATAATCCGGTGTGCCAAGTCACCATGGGAAAATCCTTTGACTCTTTAAACTAGTTTGCGAACAGAGATTCTGACTAAAAAAATTTGTTGACCGAAGGGAAGGTGTTAGGCACCCCTCGATCCCGTGGTTCGACCACGGTCGCTTGGTGGAGCATATCGGCTAATTTGACACCAAAAATGTATAAACCACACAAAGCACATAAACAAACATTAACAACAATCCAAAACCAAATAATAATGTTCAGTCCAATTATACAGTCCAAAACAGAAAAATTGCTGAAAAAAATATAAATCCTATTCTATACTAGTTCTAGACTAAGCTCCAACCCGACGCCTTGGGCCTTGATCACGAACGTCCTCCGGGTACAAAATACTTCAGGGCATTCCCCGGCGAATAGACACAAATACCTCGGGGCATTCCCCGGCCAAATGATACATTGAATCCAAAAACCATAAAACCAGGCCATTCAACACACACGTTTAAACATTCAACGCATTCAACAAACACATCACTCCTAAATTTTGCCTACCCGAACCTATACCACCTAATCCGTCTCAACACATCAAGAATAAAAACATAACTAGCATTTGCTTTTTATCAATTTTCGATTCTCGCCCCGAATAACCAATTTCAACAATGTAACATTCAATTATTCATATCTAAGTTCATTCAATTATCAATTCGACTTTTCAAAAATCGAAACCAACATCAAATACATACGTACAATAAATATTTGAAATGTCAAGCACATGAATCATTCACACCCATGAAAGTAATTAAATTCAAGATAATAATAATTAAAATTCAAGACGAGAATAGAGGATGAGATAGAGAAATGGACCTTGATTGAAGCTTTTGGAATTCAATAATACTTCAATGAAAGGACAGAATCCGTGCCGAAGAACCTCGACTCAAATCTCAACCATAAACTCAAATCCAACTCAGTATCACAAATCGAAACCCGTTACTGCTCTCAACGTATCGATTGAAGTGAATAGAACTATGAATCCAAAACAGAAAAACCTCGAAGGCATAATTTTGATGTCAAAAACCGAGTGTACTAGACCTAAAACCAAGCGATTTTGACAGAAACAAAAACCTAACACCGAGTGAATGACAAGGAATGACACAAATAGTGATTTTTCGTTCGAAATTAGCTGGAACCGTAGACGGAAAGCGGACTATTTTGGTCACGGGACTTTGCCGAGTTTTGGGGTCGTTGCCAGAGCTTCGACGGGATCTGGTCGCCGGAATGAACCCCCCCCCCCCCTTTTCGATCTCTAGCTCTCTCACGAATCTCTCGATCTCTCTTTCACTCAAATCTCTCAATTTTTCTCTTTTTAATTTCTGACTCAGAATATATGGGTGTGTGCGCGCTAATGGATTAAGGTGTGTGCAGGTGTGAGAGGGGTGTGTGTTCTTGGTATTGTGTGTACAATTTATGCCTCTCTCCTAATCTGTGTGCGTGTGGTGTATATGGCGTGAATGATGGTGAAGAAGAAGTGAATTGTGTATATGTATTATCCTTTTTTCTTTGCCTTTGTGGACAAGAAATGGAGGGGTGGTGAGGTGTTGTTTTTTAATTGGAGGGATAAGGGTTAGGTGTCTATTTTTTGTTTGGGTAGGTTGTTAGGATGAGATGTAAAGGGGTTAGGATAGGATAGAATTTGTTAGGGAGTTTGTTAGTTTTTGTATTTTGTGAGGGTATAATAACATGGATGAGGGTACACAGTAGGATAAGGTAAAATTGGGTAAATTAATCTTTCGGAGGGACAAAATTACGTGTCTACATCATGCCCTCTTTGAATGTAAACACGCAGTTTTTTCAGGCAAAGAAGTAAACAACGAGACCGAATTTTGTTCCGATCATTCGTCAAAGAGAGGAGTAAAAGAAAGAAGGACAATCGACTCCTGTCGGACACCCTATCTACCCAAGTTATGAGAGAATCAAGTCACGGGTATTTCAAAGGATTGGAAGAGAAGTGGACTATACCGAGTTGGAGAGTCGAGTGAGGTTCCATCGAGGTTCTGGTCAGCAGTTCTGTCATTACATCAAAAATAAAAATTACAAGTTAAAACATAAATGAAATTACAAAATCCTATCTATACAGCTTCTGTTGGTTCTTGACTCCAGTTTTATCACCCTATTCTTCAGGCAGGCTCCTGACTTGCAATTTCTTCAACTTGTTGCTTGCCTTTCAATTTCTTCACCCTATTCTTCAGGCGGGCTCCTGACTTGATATTTCATCACTTTGTTGCTTGACTTTTCATTTGCTTCTCTTTGTTGCTTGACTTTTTGTTTCTTCACCCTATTCTTCAGGCGGGCTCTTGAAACCCAAAATTAAAACTAGAACGAAAATTATCCCAAACAAAATTATAGTAAAGTAGTATTTCATTTTTGAAAGCGTTGTCCCATTTTCCAGGAGGGTCCTGACCAGAAAGTAAAGTCCCATTTTCCAGGAGGGTCCTGAACATAAAGTAAATCCCATTTTTCAGGAGGGTCCTGAACAAAAGTAAAATCTCATTTTTTCGGGAGGGTCCTGAATAGAAGGTAAAGTCCCTATTTTCAGGAGGGTCCTTAACATAAAGTAAATTTTCATTTTTCAGGAGGGTCCTGAACATAAAGTAAATTCCCATTTTTCAGGAGGGTCCTGAACTGAAAGTAAAATCTCATTTTTCAGGAGAGTCCTGAACAAAAAGTAAAATCCCATTTTTCAGGAGGGTCCTGAACTGAAAGTAAAATCCCATTTTTTCAAGAGGGTCCTGAACATAAAGTAAAATCCCATTTTTCAGGAGGGTTCTGAACATAAAGTAAATTCCCATTTTCCAGGAGGGTCCTAAATTGAAAGTAAATTCCCATTTTCCAGGAGGGTCCTGAACATAAAGTAAAATCCCATTTTTTAAGGAGGGTCCTAAGCATAAAGTAAATTCTCATTTTCCAGGAGGGTCCTGAATTGAAAGTAAATTCCCATTTTCCAGGAGGGTCCTGAACATAAAGTAAAATCTCATTTTTCAGGAGGGTCCTGAACATAAAGTAAAATCCCATTTTTCAAGAGGGTCCTGAACATAAAGTAAATTCCCATTTTCCAGGAGGGTCCTGAATTGAAAGTAAATTTCCATTTTCCAGGAGGGTCCTGAACATAAAGTAAAATCTCATTTTTTCAGGAGGGTCCTGAGCATAAAGTAAATTCTCATTTTCCAGGAGGATCCTGAATTGAAAGTAAATTTCCATTTTCCAGGAGGGTCCTGAGCATAAAGTAAATTCCCATTTTTTCAGGAGGGTCCTGAGCGAGCATAAAGTAAATTCTCATTTTCCAGGAGGGTCCTGAATTGAAAGTAAATTTCCATTTTTCAGGAGGGTCCTGAATTGAAAGTAAATTCTCATTTTCCAGGAGGGTCCTGAACATAAAGTAAAATCTCATTTTCCAGGAGGGTCCTGAACATAAAGTAAAATCCCATTTTTTAGGAGGGTCCTGAGTTGAAAGTAAATTCCCATTTTCCAGGAGGGTCCTGAACATAAAATAAAATCCCATTTTCCAGGAGGGTCCTGAACATAAAGTAAAATCCCATTTTTCAAGAGGGTCCTGATCAGAAGGTAAAATCCCATTTTTCAGGAGGGTCCTGAACATAAAGTAAATTCCCATTTTTTAGGAGGGTCCTGAACATAAAGTAAAATCTCATTTTTCAGGAGGATCCTGAACAGAAGGTAAAATCCCATTTTTCAGGAGGGTCCTGAACAGAAAGTAAAATCTCACGAATGTGCATTTCCAATGGTAGCTTAATTAAGTGAAGTGAATTTGCCCCTATTTCAACAAAGAAAATTTGTCAGTTAAAAACTTAGTGGTGGCTTGCAGCTCTTGGCTTCTCAGGTATCTGCCCCAGCACTCGTTCCTTTCATCTTTGTTCCAAATTGCTGACACTTGCCCTGTCTTGCCGCATCATTGCCCCGAATCCAGATTGAGGAAAATGAGTTCTGACTTGAACAATGGGTTTCCATTTTACCATGCCTCTGAGGCGCACCCTTTTCCCGAATCTGAATGCTTCCACGAATCCAACAGCCTGTCGGTTGATAAACTTCCTTTGTTTCATTTTGAATTACGATCATATTTCTTTCATGTGCCGGTCCTTGGCTTTTCCTCATATAATTGGAAAGACTGGTAGTAAATTTTGAAATCCTTTCTCGCTTGTTTTGACACAGACTTGACTTAAAAATGTAAAGAAACGATGGTGACTTTTATTTTTGATAAATGACATAAAAAGACAAAAAGCTTGAATATGTAAATGAAAGAAAAGGGCAATGTCCCATATTCAAAAAGAAAACTTATCTGAATACGACAACCAACTCCAATGAGTATGACATGCATTTTGGATTGAGCTGCCTGATCTTCCTATCCAAACTCCCCATTTGTTGTTGAGTTCGTGCCTTTGCTGCTGAGCCTCTTCTTCAAATCCATTGGAATCATACATCATATTCGACTGACGGCATCTTAAAAGACTTTTTCCAACAAATCTCTTTCTTTTCAGTTTTCACTTTTCTCTTGAACTCGTCATCGCCTTACGGTGCTCGTGAGGGTTTTCACCAATAAGACTCTCTCATTTTTATTTCTCTCCACTCACCATCACCTTATGGTGCCTGCGAGGGTTTTCACCAATAAGACTCTCTCATTTTCATTTCTCTCAACTCACCATCGCTTTATGATGCCCACGGGGGTTTTCACCAATAAGACTCTCTCATTTTTGTATTTCTTTCCTGATTTCTTATGTTGAGGGAGACAAGTGGTACCTCACAATGTATTATCATATCCATTGCATGCTTAGCCTTAACATTATCAAAAATTGATCTGAAGGACTTTCTTTGGTTGTAACTTGGCTTTTGGATGGGTTAGAAAAGGATGGCAAGAGGTTCAAACGACACTTGAAGTGGGGGTGGGACTTACAACTTTTGGAATCAACTCAAACAACACGTTAACTCATGCCCCAATTTTTGTTGACAGGGTGAATCTTAAATCTTTATTTGGTTGGACCGAGCCCAAAATAGGGCAGCCTACGTATCTCACTCCCGAGAGAGGAGAATCAGGTCGCACGTAGTTCCATCCGCTTGTTCTTTGTTTTGATTTGATTTTTTTTCTTTTATTTTCAAACTCTTTCTTTTATTCTTATTTTCTTGTCATTTACCTTTGACTCTATTTTGATTCCAAAAGAGGGATATGAAAGAAAAATAAAATGAAGCTCAAACGGGTAAACAAAGAATGACACAATGTTTGGATAGAAGAATAAAATGCCTTCATCATATTAATCTTCAAAAATGCAAGTACTAAACATGCAATAAAATCAACAAAGGATCAAATATCATACATAATATCTTTTGACCACATCAGCATTGATAGCCATTTCTGCCATTTTGCCTTC
This sequence comes from Capsicum pubescens, assembly GCA_030864215.1. Taxonomy (NCBI): domain Eukaryota; kingdom Viridiplantae; phylum Streptophyta; class Magnoliopsida; order Solanales; family Solanaceae; genus Capsicum; species Capsicum pubescens. The sequence continues at coordinate 297,460,258 of CM061549.1, forward strand.
AATATCTGTCAAATATAAAGCTCCATTGGGCAACACTTTCTTCACAACGAAGGGACCTTGCCAGTTATGGGAGAACTTGCCTTTCGCTTCAACCTGGTGAGGAAGGATACATCTCAATACCAACTGACCAACTTCAAAATTCCTGGGATGGACCTTTTTGTTATACGCTCGAGCCATCCTCCTCTGATACAACTGGCCATGACACACAGACGTTAGCCTTTTTTCCTCTATCAAACTCAAATGTTTTAGTCGGGTTTTTACCCATTCGTCGTCATCAATCTCTGCTTCTACAATGACTCGAAGAGAGGGAATTTCAATTTCCGCAGATATGACTGTTTCTGTCTCATACACCAATAAATATGGAGTTGCCCCTGTTGAAGTGCGAACAGTGGTACGATAACCTAGCAATACAAACGGCAACTTTTTATGCCACTGTCTAGACCCTTGTACCATTTTTCGCAGTATCTTTTTTATATTCTTATTGGCGGCTTCTACAACACCATTGGCCTTTGGGCGATATGGAGTAGAATTTCGATGTGCAATCTTAAACTGTTGACACACTTCTTGCATCAAATGACAATTGAGATTGGTAGCATTGTCTGTAATGATCATCTTAGGAATTCCAAATCTACAAATGATATTGGCATGAACAAAATCTACCACAGCCTTCTTTGTCACTGACTTGAAAGTTATGGCTTCTACCCACTTTGTGAAGTAGTCAATGGCTACCAAAATGAATCTATGTCCATTTGATGCCTTCGGCTCAATCGGTCCAATCACATCCATTCCCCAAGCCACGAACGGCCATGGAGCGGCCATTGCATGCAACTCAATAGGAGGAGAACGTATTGTCACACCCCTTTTTCGACTCCAAAAAAAGATATGTATTTTAAGTTGAAAGGGTTTTATTATTAAGGTGACAAAAATGAAAAATTTGTTTCGAAAAAAAAGGATTATTTACATTATTATTTTTTTATTCAGAGTCGCCACTTGGCATAATCCGGTGTGCCAAGTCACCTTTGGAAAATCCTTTTCGAAATGGTTTGACTCTAAAAACTGATCCGCGAACAGAGATTCCGGCTAAGGAATTCTGTTGACCGAGAGGAAGGTGTTAGGCATCCCTCGATCCCGTGGTTCAACCACGGTCGCTTGGTGGAGCATATCGGCTAATTTGACATTACAAATGTACAAACCACATAAACACACAAAACAAGCAAACAAACAAATCACACAAAATTCAAAACAAACCAAAATAATGTTCAGTCCAAATTATACAATCCAAAATAAAAGAGGTGCTGAAATATAAAACCTATTCTATTCTAAACTAATCCTAAACTAAACTCCACCCAACGTTCCGAGCCTTGATCACAAGCCTCCTTTGCATACATGCTACTTCGGGGCATTCCCCGGATAAATCAATACAAATCCTTCGGGGCATTCCCTGACTAAATGAGTACAATTTAAACTTTTCGTGCAATAAAGTAGAAAGTACCATTCACGCACATATTCAAACACTCCAACAACTCCTTATTCCTAAATTTGCCTACCAAGCCTACGTTTGCCTACCAAGTTCAACGTATCACAATTCTATCATGTTTAACATTATCAATACATCAAAATTAATCAATATTCATTTTCCTCCATTTTTAATCCCCACCTTAATTCATTTTAAACCACGTGATTAACTCATTTCAATACACAATCCACCAATCGAGAATAACAAAAATTCATCAATCAAGCTTAGCACATCACACACCCAAATGTCACCAACAGTTCACATCAACAAACAAACCACGGTATCGAATCACACGCAATCATAATCACATAAGAATTAAATAAAAGAGAAGAAAGAATTGGACCTTAAATTTGAAGCTTTCAAATTCAATGTTATTCGAATAAAGAGAGTCCGCACCTGGAAACCTCGAGCCGAACCTTAACACCAACAATCCAACTCGACAAATAATGACCCGTTCACCGTCACTTTTCACGTCGTTACTGTTCACCGGTCACTGTTCACCGATCACTGTTCACCGATTACTGTTCACCGGTTACTTTTTTTTTTTTTCGTTGTTGTTCTTGTTCTTGTGAGGAAGATTATTTGGTGATTGTTGTTATTGTGGAGAAGATGATGATCAAAGAATGAGTCCCTTTTCCTCTTAGAATTTTTCTTTTATAATGGGCATGGATTAGTTATGATGTGGGAATTTTGGTGGGTCCCTCATATATTCTTTTTTTGTGGACAAGAAAAAGGAGGGGGGGAATCACATGGGTAGTTAGGGTAGGTGGAAGCTTTTGATTGGGCAGGTTGTTAGGATAAGATAAATTAGTTAGAGGTATTTTTTTTGTTTATTTTTGTATTTTTGTGGGATATAATTCCATGGGGTTGGACACATGGTAAGGTGAACTAAAAATGAATAAAATTAGACTTCGGGAGGTACAAAATTAGGTGTCTACATCATGCCCCCTTTGAATGTAAACACAAAGTGTTTTCAGACAAAGAAGTTGACAGCGAGACCAAATTTTGACCCGACCATTATTCAAAGAAAGAAACAGAAGGAATAAGGACAACCGGGTCTTGACTTAAGACATCCCACCTACTCACATTATGAGAGGATCGAGTGACAAGTATCTCAACTTTTGGAGGGAGATGGACTATACCGAGTTGGAGAGTCTAGTGAGGTTCCATCAAGGTTCCGGTCCGCGGCTCCGTCATTACATAAAAAAATGAAAATTACAAGTTAAAACATAAATGAAATTACAAAAATCCTATCTATACAGCTTTTATTGGTTCTTGACTCGACTTTCATCACCCTATTCATCCGGCGGGCTCCTGACTTGCTATTTCTTTAACTTGTTGCTTGCCTTTCAATTTCTTCACCCTGTTCTCCAGGTGGGTTCCTGACTTGATATTTCATCAACTTGTTGTCATGCTTTCAACTTCTGCACCCTGTTCTGCAGGCGGGCTCCTGACTTGCTATTTTTATCAACTTGTTGCTATGCTTTTAATTTCTTCACCCTGTTCTCCAGACGGGTTCCTGACTTGCTATTTCATCAACTTGTTTCCATGCTTTCAACTTTTGCACCCTGTTCTGCAGGCGGGCTCCTGACTTGCTATTTTTCAATTTGTTTAACTTTCAATATTTTCACCTTGTTGTTTGGTTTTCCATTTATTCGCCCTGTGCTTTGGGCATGCTCCTGAAATCACATCAAAACTGAAAAGAAAATTATCCCAAAAAAAATGCAATTTCTATGAGTTAATTGGAATGACTCGACTAAAAGGTACGTCTTATAGGAATCCAGGGGGATGACTCGACTAAAAGGTATGTCTTCTAAGAATTAAGGGAAATGACTCGACTAAAAGGTACGTCTTCTAGGAATCAAGGGAAATGACTCGACTTAAAGGTACGTCTTATAGGAATCAAAGGGGATGACTCGACTAAAAGGTACGTCTTATAGGAATCATAGGGGATGACTCGACTAGAAGGTACGTCTTATAGGGGTCAAAGGGGATGACTCGACTAAAAGGTACGTCTTATAGGAATCAAGGGAAATGACTCAACTAAAAGGTACGTTTTCTAGGAATCAAGGGGGATGACTCGACTAAAAGGTACATCTTATAGGAATCAAAGGGGATGACTCGACTAAAAGGTACGTCTTATAGGAATCAAGGAAAATGACTCGACTAAAAGGTACGTCTTCTAGGAATCAAAGGGGATGACTCGACTAAAAGGTACGTCTTATAGGAATCAAAGGGGATGACTCGACTAAAAGGTACGTCTTATAGGAATCAAGAGAAATGACTCGACTAAAAGGTACGTCTTCTAGGAATCAAAGGGGATGACTCGACTAAAAGGTATGTCTTCTAGGGGTCAAAGGGGATGACTCGACTAAAAGGTACGTCTTATAGGAATCAAAGGGGATGACTCGAGTAAAAGATACATCTTATAGGAGTCAAGGGATGACTCGACTAAAAGGTACGTCTTATAGGAATCAAAGGGGATGACTCGACTAAAAGGTACGTATATAGGAATCAAGGAAAATGACTCGACTAAAAGGTACGTCTTATAGGAATCAAAGGGGATGACTCGACTAAAAGGTCTATCTTATAGGAATCAAAGGGGATGACTCGACTAAAAGGTACGTCTTCTAGGAATCAAAGGGGATGACTCGACTAAAAGGTACGTCTTATAGGAATCAAGGGAAATAACTCGACTAAAAGGTACGTCTTCTAGGAGTCAAAGGGGATGACTCGACTAAAAGGTACGTCTTCTAGGAATCAATAGGAATGACTCGACTAAAAGGTACGTCTTATAGGAATCAAAAGGGATGACTCGACTAAAAGGTACGTCTTATAGGAATCAAAGGGGATGACTCGACTAAAAGGTACGTCTTATAGGAATTAAGGGAAATAACTCGACTAAAAGGTACGTTTTCTAGGAATCAAGTGGGATGACTCGACTAAAAGGTACGTCTTATAGGATTCAAAGGGTATGACTCGACTAAAAGGTACATCTTATAGGAATCAAGGGAAATGACTCGACTAAAAGGTACGTCTTCTAGGAATCAAAGGGGATGACTCGACTAAAAGGTACGTCTTATAGGAATCAAAGGGAATGACTCGACTAAAAGGTACGTCTTATAGGAATCAAGGGAAATGACTCGACTAAAAGGTATGTCTTCTAGGAATCAAATGGGATGACTCGACTAAAAGGTATGTCTTCTAGGGTTCAAAGGGGATGACTCGACTAAAAGGTACGACTTATAGGAATCAAAGGGGATGACTTGACTAAACGGTACGTCTTATAGGAATCAAGGGATGACTCGACTAAAAGGTACGTCTTATAGGAATCAAAGGAGATGACTCGACTAAAAGGTACGTCTTATAGGAATCAAGGGAAATGACTCGACTAAAAGGTACGTCTTATAGGAATCAAAAGGGATAACTCGACTAAAAGGTACGTCTTATAGGAATCAAAGGGGATGACTCGACTAAAAGGTACGTCTTCTAGGCAAAGGGGATGACTCGACTAAAAGGTACGTCTTATAGGAATCAAAGGGGATGACTCGACTAAAAGGTACGTCTTATAGGAATCAAGGGAAATGACTCGACTAAAAGGTATGTCTTCTAGGAATCAAAGGGGATGACTCGACTAAAAGGTATGTCTTCTAGGAATCAATAGGAATGACTCGACTAAAAGGTACGTCTTATAGGAATCAAAGGGGATGACTCGACTAAAAGGTACATCTTATAGGAATCAAAGAGGATGACTCGACTAAAAGGTACGTTGCCTCTTGCATTTGTTGAGGTGAGAAATTACGGCCTTTGATGTTTAGGCTCTGAAATCCTTGATCTGAATGCAACATGTATTCCTATTACATACAAAGAAAACTTGTGAGTTTAAAAACATGGTGGCTAGTTTGTGGCTTTGGCTTTTGAGGCAATTGCTCCTGCCCCCGTCACATTTAGCTTTGCTTCCAACCATTAGCATATGTCATTGACTTGCTGTATCATTGACTCAAACTCAGTTTATTAAGAGTGACTCTGAAACAAACACAGTATTTCTGCTTTGTCGTGTGTCTCAAATAAACCCTTTGAACCTTGGTATTTCCATGAGTTCCCCGACTTCTCTGTTGACAAAACTTCCTGCATGCCTTTTTTTTTTGGGCTCACAATCATGTCTCTTTCATGTGCTAGCTTTTTTCTTGCTTTGTGCAATTAAAGAAGCTGGTAGCCAGTTTTGAAATCTTTTCTCACTTGTTTTGACACGGACTTGACTCAAAGACAAGAAACAACCAAAAAAAAAATTAAAAAAATGAAAATTTTTGTTTTGATAACTGACTTAAGAAAGATAAAATTAAAATAAAGAGAAGAAAGAAAAGACAATGAATATCCCCTTTTAAAACAACGAAACGAAAAAATCATCTAAAAATGACAGTCAACACTAATGATTATGCCATGCATTTTGGATTAAGCAGCTTGATCTTTTCATCCAAACTTTCTACCCATTGTTGTTGAGTTAATGACCTTGAAACTGAGTTGCTTTCTTAGGTCAATTGCATTTAAGACCCCATTCGTCTAGTGGCGCCTTGAAGGGTTTTCTCCAACAAGCTTCTTTTATTTTCTCTCGGCTCACTATCGCCTTATAGTGCCCGTGAGGATTTTCACCAATAAGACTCTCTCATTTTTATTTCTCTTAACTTACCATCGCCTTATGGTGCCTGTAAGGGTTTTCACCAATAAGACTCTCTCATTCTATTTCTCTCTTGACTTCTTATGCTGAGGAAGACAAGTAATTCCCAAATGCATCATCATATCCCTTGCATACTTAGCCTTAACATCCTCAAAGATTGATCTGAAAGGATGGCATGAGGACCAAATGACACTTAAAGTGGGTTAGGACTTACAACTTTTGGAATCGACTCAAACAATGAGGATTAACTCATGCCCCAGTTTCTTTTAACTAGGTGACTCTAAATTATTTATTTGGTTGGACCGAGCCCTAAGTAGGGAAGCCTACGTATCTCACCCTTGAGAGAGGAGAATCAGGTCATGCGTAGTTCTGGCAGCTTATTTTGCTTGATTCTGATTTCTTTCTTCTTTTTTTCCTTTGGGATTTTTCAGACTCTATTTTTCTTCACTCTTTTTTCTTTTTTTTTTGACACATTTTTTCTCTCTTCTCTTTTTTTTTTTGAACTTTTCTGACTATTGTTTTGCTCGACATTATTCTTTCGAGCTTTGCTGACTATATTGATTCCAAAAGAGGCGTATGAAAGAAAATAAGACTAAAGCTCAAATGGGGTATACAAAGGATGACACGATGTTTGGATGGCAGAATGAAATGCCTTCGTCATATCAATCTTTGAAAATGCAAGTACATATCATGCAATATGAAAGTAAAAGATGAAGATCTTTTGACATCTTTTACAGCATTAACTTTGACTGAGTCTATGCATCATTATTTCTTCTGTGTTTATATGGCATACAACTCCACTTTTATTGCACATTCCTCACGTTGAATGACTCATGATTTTGTGAAGCTGATTTTCTTTCTATTTCTCTTGATATAGAGATCACACATGCATTATTTGACCTAATTGGGACTTGCCTTTCGATCGATGACCAAGTTGTTCTTGTGATTCTCAAAATAATTGCCTTAACTTGTCACCAAATGTCTCAGCACTCTATCTATTTTCTCATATGCTCTCTTTTTCTAACTTTAACCCTCTGATTCAATGTTCATGCTTAAACTGGATTTTAAGATCTGGCTGAAAATTTTACTAGCATGTCATATCACTAGAGTCAATACAAAATGTACTATGTAAAGAAAATAAACAAACAACACATATTTAAACACAAAGGAAAATGAGACACTTCATTTAGTCGAAACAAAAGATAGAAGAGTTTGGACATAAACAACAAAAGGAAAAAACAAGACAGATCCCGAACTACAACCCTGAAATAATTCGGAGAACAGAAAATAAAACAAAACAAGCTTCCAAACCCCTTCTTGGTAAGGAAAGGGGTGACTTCTCCATTGCTCAGCCTGACATCTTAGCCACTGGTTTGCATATCAGCATGACTAGAGTTTCCCTCACTATCACTGTTCTGCACCATAATTGATCCATCATGAATCATCTTTTCAATTTCTCTTTTCAAATCTCGACAATCTTCAATACTATGACCCTGAGCCTCAGAATGATACGCACATCGTGCGTCAGGATCAAAATTTCTTGAACGTCGATTAAGGGTGTGCCTAAGAAGAGGAGTGATCATTCCTTTCTGTACCAATCTCTGAAATAAACTGGCATATGACTCTCCAATTGGTGTGGAGCTATCTCTCGACTTCTGCCTCATTTCATTATTTGGCTTGGATAGAGAATCTGGCTTAGAAGGGTTTCGGTATGTTTGTGGAGTTAGAGGATGACTATGGGGCGTTGGGGTATGCCATTGTGGGTAAGATGGGGGTTGATCATGTGGTTGTGCATTAGACACTAGATATGGATGTGGAGGAACAGAGTACAATGGATTTTGGGAGTGATTATGTGGAGCCTGGGCATAAACTTGAGCTTGAGCCTGAGATCGACGACGACGTGGTCTTCTTGACCTTTCTTGCTGTCCAACTATAATTGCAAATGCATCTTCCTCATTCTTTTCCTCCCCAACACTTCCTGAACCCTTTTCAATTACTTGAGTAGTCGCTTTCAATGTTGCAAAACTCACAATGCGACCAGTCTTAATTCCCTCTTCTATCATTTCCCCATTTTAAGGACCTCAATGAACGACTTGCCTAATGCAGGTAACAAGTGTTGATAATATGTTTCGTCCTGTGCTTGAATAAATACCTCCACTATTTTTCTTTCTTTCATTGGCGGTTTTACTCTAGTAGCTTGTTCGCGCCATCTAATTGCATACTCCCTGAAACTCTCAGTATTTTTCTTTGTTATACTAGTTAGGGATTTTTCATCAGGGATCAACTCCACATTGTATTGAAATTTTTGCACAAATTCGTTAGCTAGGTCATCCCAACTAATCCATTTGTTAATGTCTTGGTCAACAAACCATTCTGAAGCTAGACCTGAAAGACTCTCACCGAAATATGCCATGAGTAATTCTTTCTTCCCTCCAGCGCCCCTTAGCTGGTTGCAATAGCGTCTCAAATGTGCTACAGGATCGCCATGTCCATCATACTTCTCAAACTTCGGCATTTTAAAACCAAGAGGAAGATGTACACCAGGAAACATGCACAGATCTTTATATGAGACACTTTTGTAACCCCCAAGTCCTTGCAAGTTTTTCATAGTCAGTTCCAAACTTCTCAATTTTCTTGCTATTTCCTCTTGTTCTTCTGTCATAACAGGTTTCTCAGTGTTAGGAGGAATATCAGGAGGTTGAGGGCAATCGTAAGGACCAGTCGATTTAAATGTAGGCTCGAGAGCATAATGTTGATCACTAAAAATATTCAATGCAGGCTCTCTTGTAGAGTAGAGAGGCACAACTTGTGGATGAACATCAAAAGTAGGAGGTGGGGGTGGCGCCGCAAAAGCATGAACAACAACTGGAGCCGAGTATGTGGTAGTCTTGGATTGGGGAGTGAGGAAATGAACATTGGAAGTGGTTGGATATTGTTGCCCCAGAGTCGATCCTGATGCATGTTGTGTCATATCAACAAAAATGGGAAATTGTGCATGTGATATGGGAGGCAAGCTAGAAAGATATTCCAGCTTATCCGTGGGAACTGGAGGAGGCGGCAACCCATTAGCCCAAGCTCGATGCATTTCTATTATTTGCCGCCTTAATTTTCGAATCTCTTCATTATATCCTACATTCTCATTCCCCGAACTCCCTATTTGATTAGTGAAAACTAACTCGGTATCCTTGTTGGCCATAACTTCCTCTGTGACTTGGATCAATATGGAGGACTAGCCAAAATGCCACAAACCAACCACCTTAAACTAGCTGGACAAGAGATAGCAAATGGTTAGAGTTCAACAGTTTTTCAAAACCTCTTTTTTTTCTTGAAAAGATCACCGAACCCAAGAAGGGCGCCTACGTATCTCACCCCCGAAAGGGGAGAATCAGGTGTGCGTAGTTCATGAAGTTTTGCCAAAATGGCCAATTAAAATCTTTTTTTTTTCTTTTTCTTGAAACTTTAAAAAGAAAAGAAAATAACAAATTATCAAAAGAATTGACGAAAATCTTTTTGCATTTTTTAGTTTTAAACTCCCTATACAAAAATGGAATCTATGATTACCAAAGAAGAATCTTTTTGGGTTTTCGATTTAGAATTTCATAGGAAAATGAAACTTGAAACTATTAAAGAAAAATCTTTTTGTAGTTTTCTTTCAGAGATGTATATGAAACACCTACTCTAAGTGAAGAGTGAAGAAAATCTTTTGGAATTTTTCAGATTCCTGTACAACATGAAATCTATGGTTACCGAAGAAAATATTTTTGGATTTTCGATTTTAAATTTCATACGAAAATGAAACTTGAACCTATTAAAAGAAAATATTTTTTTTTGCTTTCTTTTAAAGATGTACATGAGACACCTACTCTAAATGAAGAGTGAAGAAAATCTTTTTTGAATTTTTGAAATAAGATCCCCGAACCTAAAATAGGTTGCCTACGTATCTCACTCTCGAGAGAGGAGAATCAGGGGTGCGTAGTTCGTCCAGATTGGACAATTAATGATTAACTAATAAATTGACCCTAACTTAAGAGACAACCAAAAACAAACGAATGAAAACTTTTTGAGGTTTTTTTTTCTTTTAATTAGACACTTCAACTAAACTGACACCAACAATTATGAAGGAAAAAAAAATCTTTTTGGTATTTTCATTACATGAAATGTACAAATTTCTACCATTTTTTGCATTTTCTTTTATAAAAACTGCTAAAAAAAATCTTTTTTTTTTTGAAAATTTTGAATTATGAATGCATGCTAAAGGAGACAAATGAAAAATCTTTTTGATATTTTCGTTTTTGAGAAATGAGTGCAAAAGGTAAATTTTTTTTTTTTTTGAATTTTTGGATTGTGAAGAACAAAAGCCATAAAGAACACTAAAAGCTACGACACTCTTTTTTTTTTCTTCTTTTCGACTCACTTCACTTTTTTTTCTCTATTTTTTCAACATTTCTTGCCTACGCACCTTACTTCTAACACATGTTTTCACCAAATCAGTCCGTCAAATGACCCCATTACCCTCAAAGATGCAACATTTAGCACGTAGGGATGCGTTAGAGGTGAGTCTCCTACAAAGGACCAAGTGGGCCCCGCTAGGTCTCAATATGATGCACATAAGCATGACCTAAAGACTGACCTACGTTGTGGTTTACTAACAAGGCCGTTCGGGGGAGCATATGGTCGATAGTGGCTGCTTTGCTTTCCACCTACTCCATACATTCAACGGCTCCCCCCCTAAAATAAAGGTGACTCAACTAGAGTTCGTGCGCACGACGTGCGCTCCGAGACTTGTTGCGGAAAGAATTGACTCGGGTTATGCAAATGATGCCAGATATAAAGTGGTAACACATAGGATAAATACTGTAAACAAAGAGCACGAAAATGCACAAAAGTGAAAACACAAACAAAAATCACAAACAATGCTTATACACTCGTAATGCCAAACAAAGCCTATACGACTCCAAAAAAAGCTCGGATTCTGAAATAGTCCCCAGCAGAGTCGCCAGAGCTGTCACACCCCTTTTTCGACTCCAAAAAAATATGTATTTTAAGGTTTGAAAGGGTTTTTTATTAAAGTGACAAAATGAAGATTGGTTCCAAAAAAAAGATTATTTTTACATTCAAAATCAGAGTCGCCACTTGGCATAATCCGGTGTGCCAAGTCACTTTTGGAAAATCCTTTTCAAAACGGTTTGACTCTAAAAATTGATCCGCGAATAGAGATTCCAGCTAAGGAATTCTGTTGACCGAGAGGAAGATGTTAGGCACCCCTCGATCCCGTGGTTCAACCACGGTCGCTTGGTGGAGCATATCGGCTAATTTGACTTTAAAAATGTACAAACCACATAAACACACAAAACAAGCAAACAAACAAATCACACAAAATTCAAAACAAACCAAAATAATGTTCAGTCCAAATTATACAATCCAAAATAAAAGAGGTGTTGAAATATAAAACCTATTCTATTCTAAACTAATCCAAAACTAAACTCCACCCGACGTTCCGGGCCTTGATCACGAGCCTCCTTTGCGTACATGCTACTTCGGGGCATTCCCCGGATAAATCAATACAAATCCTTCGGGGCATTCCCCGACTAAATGAGTACAATTTAAACTTTTCGTGCAATAAAGTAGAAAGTACCATTCACGCACATATTCAAACACTTCAACAACTCCTTATTCCTAAATTTGCCTACCAAGCCTACGTTTGCCTACCAAGTTCAACGTATCACAATTCTATCATGTTTAACATTATCAATACATCAAAATTAATCAATATTCATTTTTCTCCATTTTTAATCCCCACCTTAATTCATTTTAAACCACGTGATTAACTCATTTCAATACACAATCCACCAATCGAGAATAACGAAAATTCATCAATCATGCTTAGCACATCACACACCCAAATGTCACCAACAATTCACATCAACAAACAAACCACGGTATCGAATCACACGCAATCACAATCACATAAGAATTAAATAAAAGAGAAGAAAGAATTGAACCTTAAATTTGAAGCTTTCAAATTCAATGTTATTCGAATAAAGAGAGTCCGCACCCGGAAACCTCGAGCCGAACCTTAACACCAACAATCCAACTCGACAAATAATGATCCGTTCACCGTCACTTTTCACGCCGTTAATGTTCACCGGTCACTGTTCACCGGTCACTGTTCACCGGTTACTTTTTTTTTCTTATTTTTCGTTGTTGTTCTTATTCTTGTGAGGAAGATTATTTGGTGATTGTTGTTATTGTGGAGAAGATGATGATCAAAGAATGAGTCCCTTTCCCTCTTAGAATTTTTCTTTTATAATGGGCATGGATTAGTTATGATGTGGGAATTTTGGTGGGTCCCCCATACATTCGTTCTTTGTGGACAAGAAAAAGGAGGGGGGGAATCACATGGGTAGTTAGGGTAGGTGGAAGCTTTTGATTGGGTAGGTTGTTAGGATAAGATAAATTAGTTAGAGGTATTTTTTTTGTTTGATTTTGTATTTTTGTGGGATATAATTACATGGGGTTGGACAGATGGTAAGGTGAACTAAAAATGAATAAAATTAGACTTCGGGAGGTACAAAATTAGGTGTCTACATGTATCAGATCCACGTGCACCTGACATTGATGACACTTTCGAACAAATTGAATAGAATCCCTCTCCATAGTAAGCCAGTAATAACCTGCTCGAAGAATCTTCTTTGACAAGACATGACCGTTCATATGCGACCCTCATACTCCAGAGTGTATTTCAACCATGATTGCCGAGGCTTCTCTTGCATCTACACAACTCAAAAGTCCCAGATCTGGGGTTCTCTTATATAAGATTCCCCCACTTAAGAAAAATCCACTTGCCAAACACCTAATAGTCCTCTTTTGATCGTTGGTGGCATATGCTGGGTATTCTCTTGTCTGAATGTATCGCTTGATATCCAAGAACCAGGGTTCTCTATCAAGCTCTTCTTCAACCGCATTACAGTAAGCATGCTGATCACGATACTGTATATGCACTGGATCGATATAGGCTTTATCAGGATGTTGGAGCATTGAAGACAGAGTGGCTAAAACATCAGCAATTTCATTATGAATCCTTGGAATAAGCCTAAATTTTACTAACACAAACCGTTGACATAGCTCCTGCAAGCATTATCGATATGGGATGAGCTTCAAATCTCGCGTCTCCCAATCTCCTTGAATTTGATGGACGAGCAAATCTGAATCCCCCAACACTAATAATTCCTGGACTCCCATATCAATAGCTAACCTCAAGCCAAGAATGCAAGCTTCATACTCTGCCATGTTGTTAGTACAATAAAATCGAAGTTGTGCTGTTACCGGGAAATGTTGTCCCAATTCAGAGATAAGAACCGCAACTATTTTGACTCCTTTCATATTGACATCTCCATCAAAGAACAACTTCCAACCTGGATCAGTATCTATAACGACTTCATCGACACACGACACTTCTTCGTCAGGAAAATATGTCTTTAATGGCTTGTACTCTTCATCGATGGGATTCTCAGCAAGATGATCTGCCAAGGCTTGGGCTTTCATGGCGGTTCGAGTCACATATACAATGTCAAACTCGGTATGCAATATTTGCCACTTTGTTAATTGACCTGTCGGCATAGGCTTCTGAAAGATATACTTCAAAGGATCCATGCGGGAGATGAGATAAGTAGTATAGGATGAGAGATAATGCTTCAACTTCTGTGCTACCCAAGTCAGGGCACAACACGTCCTTTCAAGAAGAGTATACCTGGCCTCATATGTGGTGAACTTCTTGCTAAGATAATAAATAGCCTGCTCCTTTTTGCCTGTGACATCATATTGACCCAGGACACAACCGAAAGAATTGTCCATGACTGATAAATATAAGGTCAAAGGCCTACCAGGATCCGGGGGGTACCAGCACGGGCGGATTTGACAAATATCTTTTGATTCGATCGAACGCTTCCTGACATTCTTCAGTCCATTTTACCGCCGCACTCTTTTTCATTTCTCTCAACTCTATGGCGAATTCAACAGGTCCTATGATCAACATTAGCTCTATTTCGCCAATGGAGTTTGATTTTGCACCATCGAAAACCCTAACACATACATTGTTGGTCCTGATCCTCTCAGCACCAATACTCAACTTTTGCAAAGTAGAAATAGGGCAGATATTTGCACCTGAACCTCCGTCAATCATAATATGAGTGACGTAGAACTTTTCGCACTTCACTGTAATGTAAAGGCCCCGGTTATGCCCTGTACCTTCAACAAACAATTCATCATTAAAAAAGCTGATTCGATTCAACTCAAAGATTTTTCCAACCATTTTCTCAAGATGATTTATTGTAATCTCCTTAGGAACATATGCTTCATTTAATACCTTCAGTAAAACATCACGATGTTCCTTGGAGTGCAACAACAAAGATAAGAGGGAAATTTGAGCAGGGGTTTTCTTCAACTGGTCTATCATTGAATACTCTGGCAATTTCATCTTTTTCAAAAATTCTTCGGCTTCTTCTTCGGTGATAGGCTTTTTGATAGATGACGGTCCACTCACCATTGGCTTGGACTTTCTTAAACTTTCAGGCACGAAACATCTTCCTGACCTAGTCACCCCTACCTCATCTACATCTTCCACTACATCTTTCCCGTGATAGGTCATCACAGTCCGCCCATAATTCTAAGGAACCTTTTTTGTATCAACTATCGGAGGTTGGGTCACCGGTTTGAGGACAATAGGCGCTGCCAGTGCTCCTTTCACCGTCAAGATGGGCTGACTCAGAGCTCCTACCACTGACAACTTAGGTTTATCCTGACTTAAATCGACATACCTTCTAGCGCCTTGTACTGTGATCAGGGGTTTCTTTGTGCTTTCTTGGGCTTTATCTTCTCTCATTTCTTCCTGGCTCAATGACATTGCTTTCAAAGACTCTGCTACATTCACCGATCTCACCTCAATGGTCTGTACCTTGACAGGCTTATAACACCTTGAAGACTCTTTCCCATCATATATCAATTCTAACATATTGGTTTCAGTATGGGTTGGCAGCGGATTCTGGTTAATGTTTGGACCCTCCGGGGCCTGGACCAGCATCTGATTGGTGTCAATTAAATCTTGGATAGCTTTCTTCAAATGCCAGCATTTCTCGATATCATGGCCTGGCATGTCAGAACAGTATGCACACCTTAAAGAATAATCGAGATTCCTCGGCGGTGGATTTGAAAGCATTCCTTGAATTAGGATTAAGACCTTCAACTTTCTCAACCTATCAAACAAGCTAGAATATGACTCCCCAAGAGGTGTGAATTGATTTTTGACCGTTTTCTCTTTCTTATACTCGGGCCTAGGTTGAAAACCGGATCTGGAGGGGTTTTGGTAATTCGGTGGAGCGAATGGGCGATATTTTGGAGCTTGCGCGTGCCACTGCGGGTAAGAAGAGGTTTGGGCATATGGCTGCGCGCTATATACTGGGTAAGGGGGTGGTGGAATGGAATATAAAGGGTTTTGTGGAGGGTAGTAATGGTGGGGAGGAATATATGGAGCTTGGGCGTAGACTTGAGCTTGGGATTGAGGATAGGGGTGAGGTGGTCTTTTAGGATAGGAATGGATTCCGGCTACGACAGTCGCCACGTCCTCTTTCTTTTTTTACCTCCGAATGCGCCAGATCCACCTTGAATCACTTGTGTGGTGGCTTTTAATGCGGCAAAACTCACTATTCGGCCGGTCTTGATTCCGTCCTCTATCATCTCCCCCATTTTGAGGACTTCAATAAAAGACTTTCCCATTGTCGGAAGTAAATGTTGAAAATAGGTCTCATTCTGTGCCTGAATGAAAACCTCTACCAACTTACTTTCTTTCATTGGAGGCTTTACCCTGGCAGCCTGTTCACGTCACCATATCGCGTATTCCCTAAAACCTTCAGTGCTTTTCTTCTTCATGTTGACCAAGGATTTTTCGTTCGAAATCAGTTCGATGTTATACTGAAATGTTGAACAAACTCAGAAGCTAAGTCATCCCAGCTGTTCCACTTGTCAATATCTCGATCGATAAACCATTCTGAAGCCAGATCAGAAAGACTTTCGCCAAAGAAGGCCATGAACAGCTCTTCCCTTTCTCTTGCATCCCTCAAATGGTTGCAATAACGTCTCAAGTGTGCCACGGGATCACCATGTCCTGCATACTTCTCGAACTTGGGCATTTTAAAACCGAGGGGAAGGTTGATGTCTGGGAACATGCAAATATCTTTATAGGAAACACTCCTATAATCTTCGATTCCCTGCAAATTCCTCATAGCCTGTTCTAACCTTTTCAACTTCCGGGCTACGATTTCCTGTTCCTCTGTTGCGACAGATTTCTCCGTATCAAATGGAAATGCAGGCGGCTGAGTGTACCCATACGGTTCATTCATTCTCAAAGTAGGCTCCGGGTCATAATACTGACTATCTGGAACCTTCAATACTGGCTCACTGGCAGACCTAGGAAGCCCCATTGTGGGACGCACAACATATATGAGAGTTTCATGTGGTGGCGGAGCCACGAATACCGGTGTGATCGGTGGCGCTGGCTGAGCAGCGGGTCTTGATTGGGGAGCTGCCAAGGGCACACCAGAACTACCAGGATAATAACTTCGCGGAGTGAATCCTGACGTGTGCTCAGGTGACTCAGTAGGAGCAGAGAATTGCGCCTGAGAGAGCGGTAGGCAATTAGAGATATTCCCAAGACCTTCAGGGAGCGGAGGAGGCGGCATTCTGCTGGCCCATGCCTGGTGTAAATCTATCAATTGTTTCCTGAGCCTTACTACCTCATCATTGTGTTCTGAACTTTCTTTCCTGTGATCCTGATCCGGGTCAATGAGCGAATTTTCATTCTCCCTGCTAGCCATGACGAGCTTTGCTTTGGATCTAGTGAAGTATGAGTGACTAGCCAGAATGTTGCAAACCTACCACTGTAATCTGAAAGAACATGCTCATCAAAGACGACATCCGTTAGGATTGAGGCACACAACAAGCATGGGAATCACATTGGTAAAATTGTCCTAAATTCATGTTCATTTCTAACAGCTTTTGAGGGTAGCGAGGTCATTTTAACATCATCCCGATTTTTATCTACACTTATTTTTATCTACACTTATTATTATTATTATTATTATTTTATTTATTTATTTTTATTTGTTTTTAATTTTTTTTCTTATCCATCTCTGTTCTTTTCCCTTCTCTCGTTATCTACCTTTATTTTATCATTCTTTATGGCTTTTGTTTTTCTTTAAAAGAGGAAAATAATGAAAAACAACGAAACAAAATGATTAGATCGAACCCAAAAGTAGGTTGCCTACGTATCATGTTGTACATGAATCAGATCTTGCATAGTTCGGGCAGCATATGCATAAACATCACTTTTTTCTTTTTTTACAAAAACGAAAATAAACAAACACAGGAAAGACGTAACATCATAACATTTTGATGAAAGAAACAACAAAAACATACAAAGAATTTAGGACCACTTTAAAACTAAACAACAAATACGAAATAACATTCTAGACCCCTAAGACGACATACGTGAAATTACTAATAAAGACCCTAATACCAAAAACAACTTGACTTGACTTAAAGCAGACACCACCCTACAATCACAGACATATAAAAGACTCAAACTGAATAAAGATAAGAAATGCTCTTTCAGACTGGTGCTCTGCGTGATGACCCTAGCTGAGATGGACCTGCCTGTGAAGTTCTCTTTCTCCCATTTAAACTTTGTAGCATATCCTGTAAAGACACCCTGATATTAGGGAAGAAGCTTCGGGCCCGTATTCCTGCCTCATGAGGAGTGCACTTAGAAAGATTATTCTGACACCTTTCTACCGTCTTAAACAAATCTGCTAACTGAACTCTCAGTGTTTCCACTTTGGACCCCGTACTTTCATCCTGATGGTCGTCAACTATGCATTCTTCCTGTATTCTCTCTCTAAGTTGCGCTGGTAAAGGTTGACTGATACCCCAAGGGATAGATTGAAGCCAGCCCCCATATCCCTGAGTGTATCCTGGATTATCCAAACTTTCTTTGAGTGTGTCCACACTTAGCTTTGTTGCATGCTTCCAAAACTGCTCGTACTTGCTCTCACCTAAGGCTTGGTCCTTGATGTACTCAACATCCTTCAGAAGATCCACTGCTGGTGGCACGTCCTGCAGCCTACCCAACTGGCGCATTACCCTAGAATGATTGTATGGTCTAGTGCAATTGAGCCCTAACATAACTAGAAGGAGCTGCATTTGACAACCAAACAAGATTATCTTTGGTCGAAGCCACAGACAAGTCCACAAAATGTTATCCCCGGTTCTTGACTCAAGAAATTCAATCCAAGCGTCGAATCCCACGGGTAGCGAGAATTTATCCAAACGCAACCTGAGGTCCATGGCTTTCACTCGATTGGGAATACAATGATCTACCACGTCTGGTCTAACTAAATAAGGCGCATGCAAATGCTCCATCATCCATAACTGGAATATCAGGTTACCGCCCTTAAAAAATCTCATCCCCCCTTTCACTTCGGTTAAAGCCTTATATATTTCTGTTAAGATCATGGGTATGAGAGTGAACCTGCCCTTTTGATTAATGCCCTTGTCATTTTGATCCTTATAAAATAGAGCCATCACCACAGATTGCAAACGTGTATTAATATGTCTTTCTTCTAGCGGAAACACTAAAGTACCTAACAAAGCGAGGGTGAAGACTTCTAGACGCTTTCGCTCCCACTTCTCCTTAGTCATATGAAATTCATCCCAAAAGCAATCAAAACCTTCCGAGGGCCCGAATCTAGTGAACAAAAAATCTAAGGAAACCCACGAATCACTTAAACAACCCAAACACATACCCTTACTTTTAAAACCACAAGACTGCAAAAATCTCACGCCAATATGATTTCGTGCTCGGATCATATCCTTCTCGATATAGGGCAAATGCAACAAACCGGATATTTCTGCCAAAGTAGGAGTCATTTCACATTCCCCAAACCTAAACACCAAACTACTTGGATCACAAAAGGTCAACAAAGCCTCTATTAAATCTGGACGAGGGGTAAGATGCAGAAGTTCCGTAAGATCACCTAATATTTTAATCAGTTTCTGCTGATCAACATAGTTAAACATTTCCCACCACTTGATTAACTTTTTGGGCACCTTGATAACCATCAGGACTCTAGACTTGGTGGACAAATCCATTCTGTAATAACACATAAGACGTTATCTCAAAAATTCGACAGGAGTAGAAGATTCCCAATCCTTGGGATTTTTTACGCAAGCATATGTCGATGGGACAGACCACATTCATGACTCCAATTTGCCGAACAGAAGTACTGAGCGAAATCAGTCTACTTGGCTAACAACTCAAGATTACGGGGGGGAGAGACCTAGGCTAATAATAAGACAAAGGCCAACACAAAGATTACCGGACCCACTGAGGGTTGCCTACGTATCCCAACCCGAGGGAAGGGAATCAGGTATGCGTAGTTCATCCAGATTGGACAATTAACGATTAACTAATAAATTGACCCTAACTTAAGAGACAACCAAAAGCAAACGAATGAAAACTTTTTGGATTTTCAACTAGACATTTCAACTAAGACTGACACCACCAATTATGAAAAAAATCTTTTTGGTATTTTATTTTTGACAAATAAGTAAAAAAGGCAAACAAAACCCTTTTTTTTCATCATTTTTTTTGAACTTACGGTACTTTGAGAAGATGGATGCAAAAACGTAAAAAAAATCTTTTTGAGTTTTTGGATCGTGAAGAACAAAAGCCATAAAGAACTCTAAAATAAACTACGACACTCTTTTTTTTTCCGACTCACTTCACTTTTTTTTCTCTATATTTTTTTTTCAACAGTTCTTGCCTACGCACCTTACTTCTAACACATGTTTTCACAAAATCAGTCCGTTAAATGACCCCATTACCCTCAAAGATGCAACATTTAGCATGTAGGGATGCGTTCGAGGTGAGTCTCCTACAAAGGACCAAGTGGGCCCCGCTAGGTCTCAATATAATGCACATAAGCATGACCTAAAGGCTGACCTACGTTGGGGTTCACTAACAAGGCTGTTCGGGGGAGCGTATGATCGATAGTGGCTGCTTTGCTTTCCACCTACTCCATAACACCGACGGCTCCCCCCTAAAATAAAGGTGACTCAACTAGAGGTCGTGTACAACACGTGTACTACAGACTTATTGCAGAAAGAAGGCCGGGGGTAGACACATGATGCCAGATATAAAAGCGGTAACACATAGGATAAATGCTATAAACAAAGAGCACGAAAAACGCACAAAAAGTGATAACAATAACACAAACAAAAATCACAAACAATGCTTATACACTCGTACTGCCAAACAAAGCCGATACGACTCCAAAATAAGCTTGAATTCTGAAATGTTCCTTAGTGTAGTCGCCAGAGCTGTCACACCCTTTTTTGACCAAAAAAATATATGTATTTTTAGTTCGAAAGGATTTTTATTATTAAGTGACAAAAGATTAAAAAATTGTTTCGAAAAAGGACTATTTATATTTTTTATTCAGAGTCGCCACTTGGCATAATCCGGTGTGCCAAGTCACCATGGGAAAATCCTTTGACTCTTTAAACTAGTTTGCGAACAGAGATTCTGACTAAAAAAATTTGTTGACCGAAGGGAAGGTGTTAGGCACCCCTCGATCCCGTGGTTCGACCACGGTCGCTTGGTGGAGCATATCGGCTAATTTGACACCAAAAATGTATAAACCACACAAAGCACATAAACAAACATTAACAACAATCCAAAACCAAATAATAATGTTCAGTCCAATTATACAGTCCAAAACAGAAAAATTGCTGAAAAAAATATAAATCCTATTCTATACTAGTTCTAGACTAAGCTCCAACCCGACGCCTTGGGCCTTGATCACGAACGTCCTCCGGGTACAAAATACTTCAGGGCATTCCCCGGCGAATAGACACAAATACCTCGGGGCATTCCCCGGCCAAATGATACATTGAATCCAAAAACCATAAAACCAGGCCATTCAACACACACGTTTAAACATTCAACGCATTCAACAAACACATCACTCCTAAATTTTGCCTACCCGAACCTATACCACCTAATCCGTCTCAACACATCAAGAATAAAAACATAACTAGCATTTGCTTTTTATCAATTTTCGATTCTCGCCCCGAATAACCAATTTCAACAATGTAACATTCAATTATTCATATCTAAGTTCATTCAATTATCAATTCGACTTTTCAAAAATCGAAACCAACATCAAATACATACGTACAATAAATATTTGAAATGTCAAGCACATGAATCATTCACACCCATGAAAGTAATTAAATTCAAGATAATAATAATTAAAATTCAAGACGAGAATAGAGGATGAGATAGAGAAATGGACCTTGATTGAAGCTTTTGGAATTCAATAATACTTCAATGAAAGGACAGAATCCGTGCCGAAGAACCTCGACTCAAATCTCAACCATAAACTCAAATCCAACTCAGTATCACAAATCGAAACCCGTTACTGCTCTCAACGTATCGATTGAAGTGAATAGAACTATGAATCCAAAACAGAAAAACCTCGAAGGCATAATTTTGATGTCAAAAACCGAGTGTACTAGACCTAAAACCAAGCGATTTTGACAGAAACAAAAACCTAACACCGAGTGAATGACAAGGAATGACACAAATAGTGATTTTTCGTTCGAAATTAGCTGGAACCGTAGACGGAAAGCGGACTATTTTGGTCACGGGACTTTGCCGAGTTTTGGGGTCGTTGCCAGAGCTTCGACGGGATCTGGTCGCCGGAATGAACCCCCCCCCTTTTCGATCTCTAGCTCTCTCACGAATCTCTCGATCTCTCTTTCACTCAAATCTCTCAATTTTTCTCTTTTTAATTTCTGACTCAGAATATATGGGTGTGTGCGCGCTAATGGATTAAGGTGTGTGCAGGTGTGAGAGGGGTGTGTGTTCTTGGTATTGTGTGTACAATTTATGCCTCTCTCCTAATCTGTGTGCGTGTGGTGTATATGGCGTGAATGATGGTGAAGAAGAAGTGAATTGTGTATATGTATTATCCTTTTTTCTTTGCCTTTGTGGACAAGAAATGGAGGGGTGGTGAGGTGTTGTTTTTTAATTGGAGGGATAAGGGTTAGGTGTCTATTTTTTGTTTGGGTAGGTTGTTAGGATGAGATGTAAAGGGGTTAGGATATGATAGAATTTATTAGGGAGTTTGTTAGTTTTTGTATTTTGTGAGGGTATAATAACATGGATGAGGGTACACGGTAGGATAAGGTAAAATTGGGTAAATTAATTTTTTGGAGGGACAAAATTACGTGTCTACAGTACTGTTTCGGCCTCCATTTATATATATACACGCAGTAACAGTGTTTCAGAACTGATGTGTCTGTTTGAAATAATGTTACAGAAGGTTGCACTATTTCAGATTGTTGCTTCTGTTACAGAAGGTTGCACTGTTTCAGACTGTTGCTTCTGTTACAGAAGATTGCACAGTTTCTGAAAGTTGCAACTCTTCAATGAAAATACACACTGTTTCAGTGAACCAGTGCACTGTTTCAAAAAATTACTGCATTGTTTTAAGTTAATAGACATGCATTTTCAGGAAGAGTCACACACCTCTAATATGAACCAATGCCACCTTTTCAAAGGGGCATCTATTGGCTATATAAACCTGGTTTCATCCATAGGTTTATGATATAGAAAAATAATCAAATTTTAAGATTACAAAAACTTCTTCTTGTCTTAAAAATACTCTAAGTGTGATCATTCAAACCGTGAGTGTGTTCGAAGAATCCGCCTATTTGAGATACCGCTATAGTCGGATTGAAGGTCATTTTATCCTAAGAGGAAGATTCCATAACCTCGGGTACAGTGAGGGGAATTATTCCTTAAGGAAAGTCCGTGAATTCGGATGACTTGGCCTTAATCATTTCTGTTTCATCTTTATTTTCTGAAAAAATAAATACACCTCTTGGAAAGGTCTTTTTAATCTTGTGTTGAGGGTATTTAATACTTCATTGTATTCTTGTTCATACTTGAACTTGAGTTGAAGTTATTGTTCTGTTATACAGATTCTACGTACCCGTATTGTGGAACATAGCAACCCCTACCCAATGAAAGTAGAGAGGTTGTTTCTCATAATGGAGGAAAAAGAAATGCAAACATGTCCCACTAATCCATGGTAAAAACTTATCTGCAACCGATGTTGAAATCAAACAAATGAATGAAAAACATGTCTTTCATACATATACTTATCACTTAATCGTGGTTAAATTATATGTGTTTTCTTTAATTTAAGATGCTGACTTGCTGAGGTTAAAGTGCTTGGTTTACTAAACACTGGTTGCAATATGTTTTTACCATAATTCAATTATGAGACCAAGTGATTAATTAATTAATATGGTAAAAACTTACCGGCGCCACGTGATTGCATCAACATGTACTAATTTACCATGGTTTAGTGATAAATTAAAGCGAGAAAGTGTATTAATTAACTATGGTTCAATGATAACAGTTTATGTGATATGTATTCATTGGCTTGGTGTAAACATCGAGTGTGAGTAAATTTTTAACCCATCATATGTTTACACCAAACCAATAGATGCAAGAAATTTGTTTTCATGTAGGCTTCTTTCACGTAACCATGGTTAATTAATATATACTCTCACATTGTTAAATAAATACACCTCTTGGAAAGGTCTTTTTGATCTTGTGTTGAGGGTATTTAATAGTTCATTGTGTTCTTGTTCATACTTGAACTCGAGTTGAAGTTGTTGTTCTGTTATACAGATTCTAGTACCCGTATTGTGGAAAATAACAAATACTTGTTAGGAAATTTTACGCTAACATGGATTTCACCACTAACTCTTATACTTTTAGGGGCCATACAATTTTCTTTGCTCCTTGTGTTATCAATAGGCTGTATGAGACCCCTGAGTTGGATAACACATACTTGTAACTTGGAATGAGATTAATCCAGATTGTGCCCGCTTGGAATTGAATTGGATTTTGATACACATGGTCAGAGAGATTGGCTTACAGCTAAAAGTCTCAGTTTAGTCGCTAAGGTATGGATACTATTTATAAGTTCAAGGTTAGAACCAAATAGAAACACCTATGAAATGTCCAAGAAAGGCTCGTTGGTTGTATGCAATTATTATGCAGCGCTATCCTATCAATGTTGGTAGAATTATATGTGAAACTATGAAGCATTGCCGAACAAAGAAATCTGTGAGATCTTTGTATTTTAGTTCTACTATCACACAACTAATCAATATATTCGGCAACCCACCAGCTCCGGACTTTGATTTTGTTATGTCGACAAATATTGGGATGCCCACTTTGCGTGTTGTCGTCCCATGTGTTGGACCAAATAAGGGGGCAGGAAGACGACTACCAGTAATGAGAGAATTTGCTGCATACGTCGAAAGGTTGGAGGAATAAATGAAAAATATTTGCAACCAACAACAACAAATGAGGGACTGTACTACGAACTATTCAAACAGAGCATCTTTTTCATATTACCACTCTCCTACATAATTTTGGGAATATGATAAACACTATGGCAGCCGTATTGAAACTAACCAATGTCCCTGCAATACCTCCATTTACGTTTTAGGATGTGCACTTTAACTTTCCTGCAGGGAATGTAAATTTTCA
Organism: Capsicum pubescens; assembly: GCA_030864215.1. NCBI lineage: Eukaryota > Viridiplantae > Streptophyta > Magnoliopsida > Solanales > Solanaceae > Capsicum > Capsicum pubescens. Next base: position 297,485,137 of record CM061549.1, read on the forward strand.
GCCATCACTACATGAAGATCACACTTTACATGGAGTAATCGTAGCTGAAAATGTGCCATATCCAGGAATTCAATAAAATCATGAATTTATGCCTAGAGTTTTTGATTCAGAATATACCGATATCGACATGGCTTTAGAGGAACTTATCGGGATGTCGGAAGCAAGTGTTGGTAGAAGAAATATTGCCTGTAGCAGTACAAATAAGGAGTGAAAGCCAAAAACCCTCCAACTTGAGTCTTACATTTGAGACAGTGTGAGATTAAAGTGTGGGGGAGGTAACAACATTTCTTCTTCTTTTGGTTTTTGGTTGGTATCGCTTATGACTTACAGTTACCCACAGTTAGTTTTTTTTTGGTATCCTATATATATATATATAGAGAGAGAGAGAGAGACTCAAGGGGTAGACAGAAGATTGTGTTATTTTGTTATTTGTTTTAGCTTCTCCTTCATATAGAATCTGTAGAAGCTATAAGATAACTGATATACTGATGCATAAACTAATCTACTAAGGCTTATATTGATATCGTTATGCCTATTATGTTACCAAAGTTTAGGCAAGTATGGTTGGTTTTCTTGCAGTTTTTTTCCAGAACCATACTTTTAAATCGCATGGGAGAGATTTTTTCAAACGTTGAACTCAAATCATGAAGTCATCGAGATATCTTTGATTCACTAAATCCTCAGATACACACATCCTGTATTACCAATCTCATTTACTCGATCGCAGGTGTTCATTTTTTTCTCCATAGTCTATTCTTTATTTCAGAAGACTATCTCTTGTTGCTAGCCGATGGAACGCCGCTCCTGTAATGCTCTGATAGAAATTTAAGAGTTCATGAAGTAACTGCTCCCACTATTTTTTGTATATGAACGTTCTAAACCAATAAAGTTGTATTCTGTGGCTAAATGACCTCTTTTATAATTTAATTTGGAAAAAAATATATATCATTGTTATAGTGAAGTTAATCAACTAGCAGATTGGTTGATAAAAATATGAACTCTTAGGCTAGCAACATAAATCTTTCTGCTCAACATCTTTGGTACAAAAGGACCTTTCCACATGGAAACATGGGAACATAAGTTGCGAAAACTTACATCATCCTTCGCAAGTATGTTTTTCTTGCATTGTGAAAGTATAATTTGTTAAAGGACTATCAGTTATAAAGGATAAAGTTTGAGGTCTCTGTATTCAAAAAAGTTTGTTTTAGTTTACATGCAAAAAGTTTAACTTAAAGAGCTTGTGAATTTGCCTGTTAAAGGACTATCAGTTATAAAGGATATTACTTCTGAATACAATGATTGTGTTTGATTAATGTAGTTGCATACGATTCCTGTTCAGATATTTCAAGTGCATTTTCAATAGTCCATTGATGGCATGAATACAACCAGGCCACATCAAAATTATTTCATCTAACTTAAGAGTGATATTCTGTGAACATGGCATTTTTGTTAGTGAACAATTCAGTTTTGCAGGAAACCTTTTGGAAACCTTAAACACTCAGTTTTAATAAGCATACAAGACTCAAGTTAGGAACCGTTAGCATTCACATATCTTTTTCTTATACAACTACTAAGTCCAGGAATCTAGATGAAAAAGCAAGTTCACATGCGAGCAGGATTGAAGAAGTCTTTTGTAACTTTTTAATTATCACAATCACTCAAGAGATGAATCAGGGAAGTCCATTTATCTCCATTTACTTTTAATTTGTATGTCATGGGGACATGACACTATTTAAGAAATGGGGGTAGGGAAATATAATATTAACAGATATGTATGTTCTTTATTTTTTATTTTATTTTATTTTTATTATATATATATATATATATGTGTGTGTGTGTGTGTGTGTGTGTCATTTTTATTTTATTAATTAAAAAAAATATATTACTGTTATTAAGTTGTTTTTAAGGCACTTTATTTTATGTACTTCCACGGATTTCTTGGTTCGATTCTTTGTCATGGTCGTAATATTTTGAATCAAACACTTTTTTAGGATTTTTTAGTTAATTTTATATAAAAAAATTGGCTGAAACTTAATCCGTTTTGAAAATCATGAGATTTGAAAAAAGTTGATTTAATCAAGTATGATTCTTGACTTGTATGACTACCTTTCCTAATTCATACATACTTATTGATGATTAAAATTATGATATTCACTAATCTCAAGTACATTGTGTGGTGAGTAACCTAGTTCTCATGCTTATTTGAAAATCTAGAACTTGCCTTGAGTGTGGTTTCTAGGTAGATTTTGAGTTGAGAAACGAAAGTATGCCTTCCTTGTTAAACCATTGCTTAATTAACCCACCTTGTTGAATTCTATCCCTAGCTATCCTCCTTTGAGCCTAAAATAAATTATCCTTTGTTTGTCGATCACCCATATTTAACCCTAAACCATTTGTTGTCGTGACTTAAATTAATTGTTAGCCCTATTTCCTTTTAGGCACTTTTGAGTATTGATTTGAAATGCAGAACATTGTGAGTGATGAAAGAAATATGTAAGATCCTAGATCTGACGGCATGAAGACAATTTTAAAAAAAAAAAGCAAAAAAAAAAAGAGAGAAAATGTGCAAATCCATGAAAATTATAAGGAAAATTTTGAAATACAAAAAAAAAAAAAAAAAAAACACACACATACATAAATATATATATATATCTATGCAAGATTTTTGGTTCAAAAGAAAATGGAATGCAATGGTGTTTTGAGTAAGAAAGTAAAATATAGTGCCTACACAAAATTTGAGCCACTATCATCCATACGTATCCTACTCATCTCTAAGCCTGCATTGCAACCTCATAAAAGTCCTACATGATCTCAACTCAAAGACTCCTACATTAGTGGAGAATCACATAATAGTCAAGCTTATGGTTATTTTCGATAACACGAGATACTTCTTTGTTGAGAGTGAGTGAATTTTTTCTACATATGCCTCCTTTTTGTTCAATCGATATATCGTGTGATATATTGGCATCTCTCTTCATTTGGTAAGGTGCATTTGGGATTAGAAGAAAATTATTATTTTAATTCTCAATTTATAAATATGAGTATGGTTAAAAGATGTTGAACTCGTTGAGACTTCTTAGTCGATTCTTCTCTCCAAAATTTTCATGATTTTGTTTTAAAATATTTTAGCCATTATAATTATTAATTCTCTTTGCTCGAGGCCAAGAAAATATTTAAATATAGGGAAATTTGATAAGAGAAAAATAAAATATATAAATTTAATTATTATCTAATTTTAATATTAATATTCTATCTTCTTTGCAAAAAGTGTCACGATTTAATAAGAAAACATCAAGTAAGAAGATATGTGGCAAAATAAATACAAGTACTAATTTAAAGAGAAAAGATCCAACACAAAAGAAGATATCTAAGAAGTGCAAAACAATGGAACGAAAAGCTGTTGCAAATATGCAAAACAAAGTTAGGCAATTTTCTTTTTTTTACTTGGGACGTACAAGCTAAAAAGGAAAGGAAAACAAAGGAGAAAGAATGAAAAGAAAAAAGAAGAAGCAAGAGCTGTTGAGAAAACAATGAAAAATATATTAGGTCCTACCAATTAAAACAAAAGAAAAGGTAAGGAAAAAAAGGAAGTTGATTGGATGGTGCAGATTTGCTAAAACCAAACTTTCTATAAATGATAACAATTCATTCTTATTGGCGGAGAGAGACATACCTTCATCTAAAAAATAGAAGGCTTTCATTCATTTTCAGGAGAGCGATTTTGGGAGAAGACCACAACACTTATTATATTTTAGTTCTTATTTTGCTCTTTATTTTAATTGTTTTATGTGAAAAAATAATTCTAGTTCCTGCTTTTAATAAAATAGTAAAATTATTCATTTTAATATTTTCGTCTATTTTTCTTAGTTAATGGAGAAGAATATTTCCGTTCATCGTATCAATTCTAGATTGGAGTAATTTTCTATTGTGTTGGGAGAATGGTGGATCTTGATATTTCCATATAATAGTAAATATTATTCCTAAATTTTACGTACCTGAGCTAAAGCTTTCTACTTAATTTCTATCTGCTATCCGTATAGATGTTATTTAACGTGTTAACATCTATCTACTTTGTACTACAAATTGACATATTACTAATTCCGTAATTGAGAGAGGTGGAAGCAGTAATACCGTTAATTGGAGTATTGCTAGAGTGTTAATATTTATTTAATGACATCTATCTATTTTATGTTATAAATAATTCTACACTTATTTTTAACCGAGAAGGGCAAATACTGTATAGGAATTAGTTATAACAAGTAAGGTAACCGAAAAGGACTTGCTAAAAAATGAACATGTTTTAGTTCAAGTACATATTTCTAGTTCTTTAACATTACTATTTTGGCAATCAATTGGCATATCCAAAAGGAGTGCATTTAATTGCTCAATTTCAGTAATTATACATAAATATAATCGTGAGAGGTATTTATACATATGCGAGAAATATAAAATGGGAATAAAGAATTTCATTATTACAGAAATATCTAGTGAAGTTAGGATCCCAACACCTTTTAATTTATATTAAAATAATAATAATAATAAAAATCTCTGCTTACAAATTATTAATTAGTTAATTTACCACTCAACTTTTTATGATTTTCTCAAATAGTAATTAAAACAAGAAACGTTTATAGAATAGATAAACTAATCCCCGTGGGTTCGACATCTTTATATACTATTATTTGGAAGAGGGCGTATTAAAAATATCTATATACCCCAGTGACCCATCAGCTTCCTTTAGAGATTTCAATGTGAGAATGGAATTACAGAGGGGTTGTATAATTTCTGAACATTATTTTGTTATTCAGATCTTGTGACACAACCTTAACTGGTATAACTAGGTTGTCTCGATCTTTTTTTTTTTTGAAACTATTGTAAATTGTCAATTACAAGGGTTTATGAAGACTAAAGATTCAGACACACTAAGAGTTTTCTGTGAAGTTGTGTGCCTTGCCTTCATCTTCTGTCGTCTTAATATAGCCTTTATCTTTAGTGATAGAAATCGAAACTACGAAACTAGAAACAACTAAGAAAACAAGTAAGGAGATAATCAATAAGGATAGAAATTAGTCACAAAAAGAAGAAGTAACTAAAAAAAAAAGAGTATATCAAACTCAATTACCCTCAATTACAATCTAATTCAAACACTTAACTCTTATGTAACCTAGATGGAGATGGTCTCCCTTTAAACCAATGTTTCTAAACCAAAGTTTCAAATTTCCAAAGTTTCAACAAAATTTGTCCAACACTCTCACTTAATGGAGAAGCATTCATCCATAATCAAGAAAAACTAAGAAAATAAGCTAGCCTCTAAAGTACTTATAGTTTACGCTAATTAATACTCTTTTAATGCCCAAAATTGACCCAAAATACAAGAAAAGGCCCACTAGGGGTTGTTTTGATCCACTCTTGAAATGCTAGAGCAGATCAAAAGCGCCTTGGGCCTAAGTCCCTTCCAAGGGGATTTCTAGCCCCGTTTTGCCTTCCCTTTCCTCCTCTAACGACTCTTGTACCACTGTGAGTGCAGTCATCAACAAATGGAACCTTCTTGATGGTAAGGAGTCTTCTTTAAGTACATCCTGCTTCATGAACAATCCTTGGATCCTTTGAAGTTCCCGAGCTTGACTTCTAGTAAATAGCTTAGAGTTAATCTAGATTGAATCATCCTCTCCATCTTGAAAAAAATTTGACCTCAAATTCAAGGGGTGATCATCTTCTATCATGTCAAAGCATGAAAGATCGCACACATTAAAGGTATTATGCACTTGATATTCTGGAGGAAGGTCAATCTTATAGGCTTTGTCATTTATTCTTTCAAGCACTTAAAATGGATCATCACACCGTGGCATCAATTTAGCTTTTCTTTTGGTTGGAAACCTATCCTTTTAGAGGTGCATCCACGCCATATCACCCAATTTATGCACAAGCCACCTCTTGATTCTTCTTCTCAAGGAAAATCATCACCATCTCATGCAACGTTTTCATGGTTTCCGCCCTCTTATTTCTATCTAAGCTTATCATAACATCACTAAGCAAAGAAGTGAGATCTAAAAGGGTAAGGGTGTTAAAACCATAAACACATTCAAATGGAGTCATACCAATAGTCAAATAGATAACATGGTTATAAGCGAATTCAACTAGAGGTAGGTAGTCCTCCCAAGAGGCCATTTTTCCATTAACTAAGGTGCACAACGTAGAACCCAAGGTTCTATTTAGCACCTTTGTTTTCCCACCCGTTTTTGGGTTGGTGCCAAGCCTACCTATAATGCCCCGAGAGTACACTGTGGGTATCACACGGTGCTTACAGTCCTGAGGGACCACAATCTAACCCATAAGTTGGTACCTACTGTGAGCACTGAATAACATAACCATAAATGCAGAAGAATAACTGATAGGCCATAATTTAATTACTGAAAACAAATACCGAGTTATGAATCTGAAGAAATAACTATCCGAGTCTAATAAAATACTGAAAATCTGATATAGACTAAATAACTAATTGTAGTGTCTGAAAAGCCTCTAAATTGAATAACTGTGAGTTGATGGGACAAGCCCCAACTAACTCCAACTAACTACTAGACTGAAAGTATGAAATAAAATAATTCATCCGTGAAATATGAGGACTCACCATTACTACTGCTGAGAGTCTGAGAAGTCTAAGCCCGATCCAAAAACTAGGTGTCAGAACCTATGATGTAATACATCATAGCACAAAATAAAGAGTATGCGATCAGTACTTTGAATGTACTGGTATGCTAAATGAGGTAGGCTGATATGCATGGTTTCACGAATAGAAATAATAAATATCTGAATATACATGTAAGCATGGAGTACTGAATAGAGTGCATGAAATCTATAGGTACTGAAAATATGTGAAATTTATACATACTGTGTATGCATAAATGTCTGTAAATACTAAAGGTACGTAGAATCTGTAGATACTGGGAATGCCTGACCAAGCGTATAACATGAACTGAATAACATCTATAAACTGAAATAACTGATATTTGTATGCTTTGGTCAAACAACTGAAACTGAATAACTGAACTGAGACTAAAAATGAGACTGTGGGAGGTATCATCTAACCGACATTTCCCAATTTGAGCTAATTGGGGTCCAACCTGTAACCCCTGTTGGAAGGGTGTTAGTATCGTGCCACGGGTACTAACGCTGGCTGTGTGGATCCACTATACTGATGTACTGTCTTGAAGGACTAAGGGTGTCAAGCCTAATCTGAAGGGTGGCCCCTACGAGATAGTCAAGCCTAAAATGATGGGTGACTTCTCATATCCTACACTGGCTACGTAGTTTCGGAGTATAGGGACTGCTACTAACGACTCTGCCTATCTGACGGGAAGCCGTCATCCTTACACTCGCTCGGTGTTAAATCCTACTCCCAACTGAATGACACTGAAACACTAGACTGTCTGAGTTTAACTAATTATGATATCTGTCTGTCCTAATTATGCTCATAGTATGTTCTGAGACTATTTTTAAGATACTGAAATGAGATTAAGTAAAAAACTATGGTTTTCGGGTATTCAATACCCCAGGACTCAAAAGCAATAAGAGTAAAATGACACTAAAGCTTGGAGGACATAACATGAAGGCTTTTATTAAATATTCACTCTTGTAGGCATTTTATCAAACACTTGATATGCATGGTGTATATAGAGCATGGGAATTTGTTTAAAACTTGTAGTAAGGCACAACTTCAACACCACTATCACAAATCATGAATTAAATCAGTGGACAACAATATTCAAACATATGGAGTGTAGTAAAAGGCATCAATTTCGCTAAAACATGGTAGAGAACAAGATTCATGGGAATTCATGGTTTAATCATAATTAAAAATCAATATAACTTGAAAAGATCATAAATTTGAAATTTAAATCGTATACTTGGACTCCATGGGTGAAAGGAACCCATGGATGAACATCTAACATACTTGGGTTAATGAATTTGGGAGGATTGATGGAGAGTTCTTGAAATTTTGCCTTGAATTTGAAAGCTAGGGTTTCTTGTTCTTGAAGAGAAAAGATATCTTTGAGAGTAATTTTGAGAATAATGGGCATATAATGCCCTATTAGGCTTTAATTTTGTGTTTAGTACTAGTTTAGGACTTAAGAAAATGACTAAATAGCCCCTTGGGAAAATTAAACTCGAAATTGAAAAACTGAAATTCTCGATTTTTGGCCCTGGGAGCGACATGCCACTATCACACCAAGCTACTAAAAATGGACAATCAGAACCTGGAAATTCTTCGCAACGCGAAGCTATTGCGGTAAGCTTTTGGAATGCTATTTTGGCCACCTCCGCGACACGCCATTATCGCAGAGGCTCACTGGAAATTGTCAAATGTGAAATTGACCTCCTCCGCGATGCGCCATGATCGCGAAGCTTCAATGGAAACTGACAGTTGCCATTTTGACATACCTCGTGATGCGCTTCTGGCCTGAATGAGGGTGTTTAACGACTGAAACCTAAAATAGCCATAACTTCTTGCTCGGTTATCGAATTTGGACGAATTTTATATCGTTGGAAGGCTAATTGAATTTCCTACGCAATGACAGGCTATAAACTGAAAAATACTGAGTTTTTCGAAAATTTTACATAAGAATACTTATGTAATTGGGACTTAAATTATTCTAGGGAAATATGAGGTATTACACTACCCCACAACGACGTCCAAAAGTGACTAAGGAACTTAGAGTCCCTATCACTAATAATAGTCTTATAAGTTCCATGTATTTTGACAACATGATCAGGAAAAAAAGAATCCACTTTGGAAGCATCATCAATTTTATGACATGAAATAAAATAGGTCTTTTGAGAATCTATCAACCACAATAAAAATGTAATCTCTACCCCTCCCCATCCTAGACAACCCCAAAACAAAATCTATAGAGATGTCAATCCATGGGCGTTAGGGAGTGGATAATGGGGTGTATAATCCTTGAAGGAGAAGGCCGAATGTTGCACTTCTACAATTCATGCATTGACCACAAATTCTAGCAACATCTTGATGCATCTTGGACTAATAAAATTATTCTTCTAGGATTTAAAGAGTCTTGTAGATTCTAAAGTGACCCATCATACCCCCATCATGTTACTCTCTTACAAAAAATTATCTCCATGAGCTAGAGGGCACACACAACCTTCTTTCTTTGCACAAGAAACCATCAAACTTGGAGTAAAGCATATAAGCCTTATAGCTCTCCCACCTTTCCTTGCCCCATGTCTCACAAGCTTGGTAGATTTGAGAAAATTTGGTGTCCTTGGGATGCTTGCCTTTAGACTCTCAAATCCATCAACTTAGAAAACAATGTAGAGATTAGCACATGCTTCCTAGACAATGCATCAGCTACCATATTTTTCTTCCCCTTTTTGTATTAAATTAAATTACATAAGGGAAAGTCTTTAGGAAAAAAATTCATTTGGCATGTCTTTTGTTTAACTTGTTTTAATTCCGGAGATGCTTCAATGATTCATGGTCGGTTCGAATCACGAACTCCTTGGGCCACAAATAATGTTGCCAATTACCCAATGTTTTAACCAAGGCGTATCACTCTAGATCATTAGTGGAATAATTTAGAGTCACGCCCTTGAGCTTTTCACTAAAGTAGGCAATAGGTTTATTGTCTTGCATTAAGATGACACCTATCCCTTACCTTACCGACATCACATTCATTTTTAAACATCTTATCAAAATTGGGTAGTTACAATAAGGGGGTGGAGGTAAACATAACCTTCAAAGATTCAAATGCACTGGCTTGTGTTGACACCTAATTTTTGTCTTCCACATTACAAATTAGTTTTTGAATTTATCAATTTTAAATATTTTTAAAATATTTATTTTAAGTTATTTTGAAACAAATTTCAACTCTACCTTTTGAATTTAGGTGAAATTAATATATATTTAGTGTTTAATTATACATAATTATATAATTATCAATTAAAGAAAATTCTTTAGAATTTATTCGGAGTGAAAAATTACAAATATTCTATCTTTCTCAAGATCATCTGGAAATAAGAAATTGATGACATAATTAGTTTCTTAATTTTTATTTATTATTATTATTATTGAAAAAGAAAAGAAATAAAAGAAAATTGTGTTGTATGAAATATTTATTTTAAGATTATTAAATTTGAGAAATTCGTTAAATTAATTGAAAGATAATTTCGTCTCAATTTTATCCGAATTTACTCAATTAGGACTATTTTCATTAACATTAAATAGCCCCTCCTATCTTTTTGGGCCAGCCTTTCAGTCAGCCCAATGTTAAGAGCAACACCAGCCCACACCCCATTACCCGTCCAATTACCTTGGCCCAATTCTACCCCAATCAGCAAACCACCTCCACAAAACTGACCCGACCCACAAACATTATTTCCCCTTTCCCTTAACAGCTGTTAAACAACAGCACCCCCCAACGTTAACAAATCAACAACAGCGTACAAAAAAAAAAAAAAAAAAAAACAACAACGAACAAATCTCTTTCTCTTTCCTTCGTTTGATTTTTGCATACCTCTGGAAGTAATATAAATATTGTAGCAATCCTTTCTATATCAACATGTGGGGTTAAGGATGATTATGTATTTTGTGACTAATATTTTGCTGCTAGTTTTCTTATTTTCTGCACTATTCTTCTCTTTATTGTATATGTATGTTTAAAAGTTGAAAATGAGATTTTCCATGCATTCTTGATATCTCCCAAAAGCAAATAACCTTTGAAATGGTTATCCATACCTAAAATATCTACAGTTTGCCGTACTATAATGTTGAGACTGTGAAAAGTTTGAAGATCTATGAATGTAAATGCTAAGTTGTTAACATTGGTCTTCCAGTTTTTTTTTTTGTTTCAATTCTCATAGTATCTTCTTCGGTATTTGAAATACCTGTTCTCCTAGTTTTGTTTCAATTCTCATAGTATATGCTTTGGTGTTTGAATTATATGGATTACGTTTTGAGTTCTTTCACTTTGGATAAATTATTTTGAACTTTGGATAAATATTTTGAACTTTGGATTAAGCTTTGAATTCTTTCACTTTGGATAAATTCTCATGGTATCTTCTTTGGTGTTTGAAATACCTATTTTTCTTCATTCTTTCACTTTTGGATAAATTATTTTGAACTTATACTAATTTGGTGTATTTTCCTTGATGCACGCGATTTCATCGAGTCCATTGGGCTCCATTCTCCCCCTCTGGCATTTATGGCATATATATATCCCTCTTCTCCGAGTCAAAACTTCATGCAGAAGTCCCAAAAATGAACCAAAGGACAAGAAACAGGGCTGGTATACACCTGTATACAGCTGATATACGTTGGAAGCGGCAGATTCACACTTTTACACCGTGCACAGTAAAAAATAGAGGGGAAATAAGCAGGTTTTCACGCAGACATACACTGTATATGCAGTGATATACAGTAAAACGTGAAGAAATTTGAGACTGATATACATGTGGTATACATCTGTATCAATGGACTAAAAGTCCATAAAGAATGGGCCAAGGGCTGCCAGATTTAGGAAAAGGCCCAAATTCTAACTCTTCTTATCCATTTTCTTGTAAATGCTATCTTATGTGTTCGTATTAATTAATTTGGTTACCCTATATAAATTCCCTTAAAATCGCTACTTTTTATTTATCTCTTTATTTTTTCCTGCATATTTTATTTTTAGCGAAATATTCAAAATTAATAAAATACATCTTTCTTTATGTTTTTTCAAGAATGAACTTTTAAAAGTTAAAATCACATTTTTTTTTTTTTTGTTAAAGTAGTTAAAAGGAATTCTCATTGACCTAAACTCAATTCTCTTTACGAAAGATAAAATATGTTCACTAATTAGCCAAGGTTCATAATTTGTTTAAATCGATATTTCTTATCAAAAATGATATTCAAAATCATTCTTTTGTTTGAAAGAATAATCTATAAAGGAAATAGGTTTCAGATCGACCTTCTACACAAAAATTTCCCCAAGTTAAACAAGATCAATCTTTTGGCTAGTCAAATCAATGTCATTGTTTAAATGTAAAATAAATAATTTTAATATTTTTTATAAAATCAAGTCTTTACAAAAATTACCCACTTTTAGTTAGTCAAGTTAGTTCTTTTGGTAAACCATTTTAAACGGACGCTCCTAAGTGCCTTAAAAACCTTCTCAGGACGTTAATTGAACCCTTACCTAGAATCTCTAGTTTTAAAAGTTTATTTCTATTTTTGAACCTTTGAAACTATTTTTAAGTTTTTTCTTGACTTTTTCTATAAAAAATCAAGTGGCGACTCTGTAAATTTTCTTAAAATTATTTCAAAAATTTTCTCAACTCTTTTTGAAATAGTTTTAAGATCAAAACCATTTTTCTCGCCAAATGAAGCCCGAAAAGGGATAAACAGCTTGCACATCACCCCATTTAAAAGGTTTGTCCTTACAGATCACCTCGATCAAGAGCGGTGATGAAACTAAATCCTTTGACAAACTACCTATAAAAACTTGCCAACGTATGGAAGATTCGTACTTCACTAACGGATTACGGAGTTGGCCAATTCTTGATGACATCTATCTTAGACTCATCCACTTCGACTCCTCTTGAGCTTACAACAAATCCCAAAAATACTGCTTCATTCATACCAAAAGAGCACTTTTCAAGATTAGCATACAATTTTTCTCTTCTAAGCACATCAAATACACTTTTCAAATGTAAAACATGCTCTTCTAGGGATTTGCTATAAACACAACAAATTTCCAATGAAAAATTTCATCACATGATTTATCAACCTCATAAAAGTACTAAGAGCGTTGGTAAGACCAAAAGGCATGCCCATCTATTCATATAGACCAAACTTCATCTTGAATAAGGTCTTTCACTAATCATCCGGTTGCATCCGAATTTGGTGGTACCCACTCCTATGATCTATTTTAGAGAACACACATAAACCATTCAAATCATCAAGCATAAATCCAAATAGGGAATCGGGTGGCGATACTGTACCATTATTTTATTAATGGCTCGACTATCAACACACATGTGCCATGCACCATCTTTCTTTGGCACTAGAAACACTGGAACCACACATGGACTCATACTTTTTCTGATGTATCCCTTGTTGAGGAGGCCCTCAACTTGGTTTTGAATCTCTTTGCTATCGATAGGTTTAATTTGATAAGCCATCTTGTTTGGTAATTGAGAGACCGACACAAAGTCTATTTGGTGTTCAATTTCCCAAAGTAGGGGAACCCTTTTGGAAGTTCCTTTTGGGAGCACATCTTTATAATCCTGCAAAACAAGGGAGATAGAATGGGGAATAGAAAAAGTATAGGGGTTGATATTAAAAACATGGGCTATGAGGATCATGGGTGTTTTGTCATCATGCTCTTTGAAAAGATCTTTGTTCCTAGCCAACATCACAGTTTGATTCTTTTCTTTCAACCTCTTTCTTTCCTCCCCTTCTGCATCTTCCTTTTTAAGGGTCTCATCTTCTCTCACCTTTCTTTCTTTCTTTCTCCTTTAACTCCCTTAATCTTTGATGGGCTTCATTCACTTGTAAGGGCGAGAGGGGATGTAAAGTAAACTTTCGACCATTCAACTTAAGGGAATATCGATTGGTTTTCCCATCATTCTTAGTCGACCAATCATATTCCCTTGGTCTTCCCAACAAAATGTGACAAGCTTGCATGGGAATCACATTACATAACACCTCAACTTTGAAACAAATTGCAATTTGCCAAGTTACTTTCAACTCTCCACATTCATTCAACCATTGCAGTTTGTATGGATTAACACGCTTGGTGGTGGGTAGATTTAGTAAGTCAACCATGGTAGCACTAGCTACATTGGCACAACTATCACTATCAATGATCAATGAGAATACATACTCCTTGATAAGACACTTAGTATGGAATAAAATTTTTCTTTGACTTGGGTTATCTTAAGCCTTACAAATCATCACTCATCTTGCCTCAAAGTTAGGCACTTCAAACTCTCTATCTTAAGGCAAAACATCTTCATTATCTCCTTCTTCTTGTACCTCTTTTTCAACTTGCTCTCCATCTTGGGATTTTTCATCATTCTGATCCACTTCTAATCCCACCTCTTTCTCCAAGGTAATACAATTTTCCTTTTCTAAGGATCACATTTCTTTGGTTGGAATATTTATTTGCCTTATGTCTCCATAGTATTTAAAGCATTTAAAACCTTTAGGATTGGGAAAAGGATATTCTTTACCTTCATTTTGGTAGGTACTTTGGAGTGCTCTTCTATACGGGCTTTTTATTATTGCACTTGTAGTCCTTATTCTTGTTCCATCCCAATTAAGATTGAACTAACTCTTTATTCTTACTCCAAATGTTAGTAGATGGGTACCCCTTTGGTTTGTAAGTAACTCTTTCATTGATATCTCTCCCAATATCCAAGACCGCTTGGAAGATTTCTTCTATGATCTCAAACTTGTGGATAGTCATGCATGAGGAGATATCCTAGTTCAACCCAACCTTAAAGCGTTTAATATCATGGTTCACATTCTCTCGATGGTCGAGCTTCAAGATCAATTATTAGAATTCATCATAATAGGCTACAACACTCTTGCTACCTTGCCTCAAGTTATACAACTTGGCAAGTAGCTCATGTCTATACCTCTCCAGAACATACCATTGTCTCATGAATACCTTCAACGCATCCCGGGGGGGTTCCTTCATTCAACACATTTACAAATATCTTGACATAATCCTACCAGGTATTGGGCATACCCTTTAAAATAGTCTATGACATAGCAACTCTTCTTCTCTTTGGTAATATGATTAACTTGGAAGATCCTTTCACAAGAGGACTCCTAGGAGAGATAATCTTCGAGAATATTTTTCCTTTTAAAGTTGGAAGATTAACCTTGATTGACTTGATTCCCATATCTCGATCCGTATTACCATATTGGTTTCCTTGATCATAACCTTGGGGGTCAGTTTTCTATGTTTCATCTTCCATTACCACCATATTGGTTCCATTAATCATGACCTTGGAGTCGGTTTTCCAAGTTTCCTCTACTATTAGGCACCAAACCAAATCTTTCTTCTCAACCTCGATAACCTCATTGATCCATTGGTCTATCTCTCATTTTCTCCACCAGTATTTCGGCTTCATCGAATGCTCTGAAATCCACTTATTGTTCTTTTTTTTCCTTATATATTTGGATAGGTTGGTTTTGGTTAAGGAGTGCTTGGAATAGGGGATTTGGTTTAGTAAAGGTTCAGGTATTTAGGTTTTAGATTCATTATGTTGTGTTTGGTTGAATTGTGGTTGGTGTGGTCAAACGAGATCTTTGCTTTGTGGATATGTAGAGGCTTTAGAAATGAAATCATGTGCTTGTATTGGTGGATTAATCATTTGGTGATGATTTTTTTAGGAAATATGAACGAAAGGATTTAGAGCATGTCCATTAGTCGAATCATGGTAGTGTTGAGGTATGGTTAGGAGTGTGTTTTGTCGACCTTCCATGATATCCACTCTTCCACCTATGAGGGATACACTACCTTTAAGAGAATCCACCTTAAGGTCAAGTGAATTTATCTTAGGGTCCATAGAATTAATTTTATGATTGATAGTTTCAATGGCCGCTAAGATAGCATTTGTAGAGTGGTTATCCATTGTTTTGCGAAGTTTTGCCTTCCATAGCCATTGTACCTATTCATAAAGACATTCAGAAAAATAACAAACACATTAGCGTTAAGGAAATTAACCTCACAAACTCTTCACACCTTTGTTTACCTCACACTTAGTGATACAAGCCAAGTGGCCACCATAGCTTGTGATGATATCTTTAGAAGCCAATACATGAAGAATCACTCTTTAGTTTTACTTGCCAGAGACTGTTTCTGTGACCTCCTGATCACATGGCAACCAGTTACTCCAAGCCTCTGCTAGGTGCAGGATCCGGGGAAGGGCCCCACCACAAAGGTATATTGTACGCACTCTTACCTTACATTTCTGCCAAAGATTGTTTCTGTGACTTCCTAATCACATGGCAACCAGTTACTCCAAGGCTCCCCTTCATTTTTGCCAAGTTACGCAATGTAATTTTTTCGATGAAGGGACACCTCTTAAGTACATGTGGCTCTATCACTGGGTCTGATGAGAATAGTGTGTATGCAGATTTTACCCCTACCTTGGGAGGTAGAGAGGCTGTTTCCTAGAGGCTCAAGAAAGTTCACTTTATTCATGAATATGTTTTAGCTGTTTCTCTTTTTCTTTCAAGAAAGATGAGACTGAGTATGAAAAAAGGTCAAATCGTTATTCTATTAAGAATTGACTCAACAACAACGACCTTAGACCTTGACCTTGGAAGGTGGAGAAGTTGTTTCCTATAGATCCTTGGCAGTTGGCTCAAGGAAAAAGAAATAGCGTAAGTGAAGAAGCCATAGAAAAATACTATAGGAAACATGACAGAACATTTTGAAATAAATAAACAGTAACTATAACAAAATAATACGATAATCAAAGTACATGAAATACATGAGTAATACTGTGGCTACTAGTAAGGAAGGATAAACGAGACAACATTCTACTGCCTACTAACCTTCTACCTTAATCCATGTTCTTTACAACCTTCTATATGAGGCCATGACCTCGGTAAGCTGAAATTGCGGAATGTCGGGGAAAGAAACTTGTTCGTGAAGCGTCTCAATTAAAGTATGAAATTCTATGTCCTCCCAAACTTGCAAATTCCTCCTATAACCTCAGTTCCGTATGAATTTCTTAACCTTGTACCCTTTGTATTCGTTAAACTGATATGAATTAGTGAGAAAATAAGTGTTGTTTTTAGCTGTTATTCACATTTTATTCCATGATGACTTTATTAAGAAGAAAAAAGATTATTCCTGAAGTTTGAGAAATTTCTTTTGTAATTGCATCTTGTTGTAGCATGTTAAATTCAGCTTTGAATGTTCTTCTGGATCTTTAATATTTGGTTTTGATTGTTGTAGATCTTGAAAGGTTTTTATTGTTCATCACAATCTTCACCTTTTGTTAAAATCGAAAATACAACACTAAAATAGCCTTAGACGATTGTGTTGGTATCTTGAGGTCTTGGCCGTGAATTGTTGGCCTTGTTGTTGTTGGAGGTGGATGTTTGGAGTGTTGTGTTATTGTTGAAGTTGTTATTGATGTTGTTCACAACTAACTAAGTTTAATGAATAAATTGTCAAAGATATGAGTTTGTTTTGCAGTACGAATGAATATAGTGTCAAAGATATGAGTTGGTTTTCAGTGCGAATGTAAGTTTGAGATGTGTTTGATTTGACAGATCAAACTGGACACAACAAATACATTCATAAAAAACGACTAGAAACTAACGTGATTAAGCCTCCTATAATTATTCATTTTATACTGGAGTGATAGCTAAATAATTCACTATACACGGATGCGTCTCAATAAAATTAGTGGTTTAAAGTTAAATTTTAATAAGAGTCTAGACATACAAACAAAAATACTATTTGGTGTAGTATTTTTAAAAGATACATAATCTTTAACTTCACATATTAATATGATTATTAATAAAAGTAAAGATTAGTTCGAGTTAATGAGATGTTAGTCATTTATTTGCCATGCATAACTTTGGATATTGTTGTTAAAACTTTATTTATTAATATAAAGTTTGAATTGTTTAGTTTAAAGTTTTAAAATATTTCTTGTAAAAATGGAAACTTTTTTCTTTTTTCTTTTTTAGATAATTTCTTAAATTGTATTTCATAATCTTCATTATCGTTTCAAGGTGAAGTTGAAATCACAGAGTTTATTATTAAAATTAAAATTTTTGAGACCTCAAAATTTTGGGGACTAAAGTGAAGACTTTACTAACCTTACCTTGAGCCATCCCTGCATATAATATGATTGTCCATCTTGTTTTTTCTCTGCAACGGTAGAAGCATTGCCACTACTACTAGTTGCCATTTCCTTGGATTCATCTCTTCTTCAATTGGAAGCGTTCTTTTCGAACCCTCGAGAGCAACACCAAGAACTATGTTCTCTTCTAATGCAGGTTTTGATGGCACAGATGGTTGTGTGACTAATCATTATCAAGAAAAATACAGACTATTATTCATATTCTGTTGGTGGTTTATTTACTCTTTATGTAAATAGTCTATAATTTGTAGCTGAAAGTGTCATTAATAATTGTAGGTTTTAAGTATTAATGGGTGTGAAATTTTGAGGTTTATTTTGTTTCTTGATAAAGATTAAATTTTTATTGTTGTGATTGAGTAGTCGATTGTGTATTTTTTAGTTATAGATTTCAAATTAGTAATGTGTATAGTTTCTTGAGTTTGTCTGAAGTTTTTGTTGTAAAGACTAGATTTTTATTGGTCATGACAAATCAATTGTTGAGAATTAGCTCTAATATTTGCTTTTGTTGTGGGAAGGTGACCATTGGCGCAATGGTAGAGTTGCAATGTTAGATTCTTATTGCTAAAC
Organism: Capsicum pubescens; assembly: GCA_030864215.1. Classification (NCBI taxonomy): domain Eukaryota; kingdom Viridiplantae; phylum Streptophyta; class Magnoliopsida; order Solanales; family Solanaceae; genus Capsicum; species Capsicum pubescens. The sequence goes on from CM061549.1 coordinate 297,503,599, forward strand.
TAAAAAGGGCAGCTCGGTGCATTAAGCTTCGTCGTTCGCACGGTCTGGAGAAGGATCGGGCCACAAAATTCTATTGTACACAATTTATGCACTCTGCATTTCTCCAAGAGACTGGTTCCACTTTCCACGGTTTGAATTCGTGAATAGTCAATAGTTGAAAGTGTCATTGGTTGTAGGTTTTAAGTACTAATGGCCGTGAAATTGCTAGGTTTATATTTATATTTTGGTAAAGATTAAATTTCTACTGCAACATTGAGTAATCAAGTGTGGCTTTAACATGTTTTTCTGGGTAAAACTAGATTTTATTGGTTATAACTCATAATTAGTTAATTGCGAAAAATTAGCTCAATTTTTGCTTTTATTGTGTAAGGGTGAGCATTGGAATAGTGATAGAGTTACATTATTAATCTTTTAGGTAAAACTTCTTGTGAGGTAAGACTATTTTATTGATGATGATTAGTCAATTGTTGAAAATTAACTCTAGTATGTAGTTTTATTGTGTGAGAGCGAACATTGGTGCAATGGTGGAGTTGTGATATTCACTTCTTGGGTTTATCTACTTTGATGGTAAAGAAAATATTTTTATTGGTAATGATTAGTCAATTGTTTCTTAGATGTTTATTTATTAGAAAAAATAAGAAGAATTAATCAATTGTTGAGTTAGTTCTAGCCTGTGCTTTTATCACACGAGTGAGCATTGGCGCAGTGGTGGAGTTGCTCCTTCTATGACCTACAACCTCTTTATAGCAATGCAAGGGGTTGCATGTTGTTGGACCAATATTATTAACGTATTTTTAATATATTGAACAAATAAAAATTAACGTATAAAAAAACTTTTGTTGTTGGATGTTGCAGGACAAATACTTTACCATAAAAAAAATGTATTGTATGCTTTTAATGTGACTACTAATAATTGTGACAATGACAATTGGCAATTTAGGCACCAAACCACCGACACTTTTCTCTCTTACAGTTGTTTCGCACGATGTCTAATAATATTTATTATTATTTATTTCTTAATATATTTATAAAAATATCAAATTCAATATATTCGAAGAGTAATATAATAAACTTATTTATATTATTATTATTTAAAAAGTTTAAATAATTCTTTACAAAAGCAATCTTATATTCAGTCGAATACGAAATATCCTACTAAGAAAGACGATATATATTATTCGCCAGAGTCATTAGACAAAGAAAGTACTGTAATTCTGTGTATCTTATGGGGGATTCATTCATATTAAAGAATAAAGTCTTAGTATTCTATAGTCCGAATCATAAAATTATTGGTTTCAATAAAAATATTCCCCACACTATTAAAATTATAGTAAGTTGAATTCGTTTGACTAAACAATTGAAGTGAATAAGTATTTATCGAAAACTCACTCACTTTATACATATATGTTGTTAAATCATTTATTATGGTACGTTGAATTCGCTTAATGAAAATAATTGGGATTATTAAGCCTTTACCAAAGACTATGATGTTTTAGAGAAAGATCGGATCACAGGAGTTTATTGTATCCAACCTTATATATCTTGTATTTATATCGGAGGTTGTTTTCACAACTTAAATTTGTGACCATGCCAACAACTTTATTAATAACTCCAAGGCTCAACTTAAATATTTATCCATTTTTATTTGATAAATAATCAAGAAATAATAAATAATTAAGATAATATTACGTATCATTTTTTAAATATAATAAATTTATGATTTAATATCAAGGTTAAAATGAAATAAAAAAGTCTATTGACTATTCAATCCAGATAACTATTGGGGACATCCGTTGTTAGTAATTTGGATAAATATTATTGAAGGGTGTACTTCTCTCGTTTGCATTATATAAATACTCTCCGTATTTATGATTAATGATAAAAGAAAAAACAATCATTTATTATGTCTTTATTTTTTCTATATATATATATATATATATTATAAAATATTTATTTTAAATATTTAGAAATGATGAAGAGAGTAATATAAATCTACCTTTCATTGATTTCTTTTCTTTTCTTGTATTACTTATGATTTTTTTTTTTCTTTTCTTCATTGATTACTTCGTGTTTCTTAAACAAATTTTTGTGACAATAATTCCCATGATGAATAATGAAACACTTTAGATCCATAATAATATAAACGTTAAAGTTGAAAAGATTTTTTAATTATTTTATTATTTTATTAAATGAAAAATAACTTCGATAGTCGTTATTGGATCGAAAATTTCTGAATGAATTGAGGTTTAAAAGGATAAAAATGATAATGGATGCGGGTCAAAACTAAGAAAACTAGGAAGACGCAGGGTGTCCCTTTGCTATAGGAAACGGAATGGGGTAGCGGATACAATGACAAAATTGGGGACGGAATTGGAAACACAGCAGGACTCCAACCTTTTTGAAGTTCCGCTGATGTGTGCACGATGAGCTCTGTAGGCAGACATAGCTGGATTTTTTTTGTAAGATCTGTTAATAATTGTAATTTAACTCCCGATCAAGGGACTGACTTCTGTTTTGTTCTAAACCTCAACTAACTATGTCGGATTGCTCCATCGAGGAAGAACAGTTGCATTACCATATTGTTCAAAACTGGAACAAGAACTACAAATAATAAACTGCCTTGTCCTTGTCTATATGAAGATGAGTTTGAACAATAATGTTATAACCAACAAATACAACCAAGATAAAACTATGAAACAGACCTCACGTTCAGCAAGTGTCAGCAAGACTGTCCCAAATCCTCTCGCAGTTAACCATTTTTGTGTAGAGAATGTTAGAGTGGATAAAAGTTCCACATTGGTTGGGGGAATGAACTAGTGGTTTGCTTATATGGACTTGGGTAATCCTCCCCTTAAGAGCTAGCTTTTGAGGTTGAGTTAGGCTCAAGGTCCATTTCTTTATCATGGTATCAGAGTCAGGTCCATCCCCGTTTTGGGCTCCCGGTCCACTCGCCAGTGCCAGTTGGGCCTGGGCGTGAGAGGGGGGTGTTAGAGTGGGTAAAAGTTCCACATTAGTTGAGGAATGGACTAGTGGTTTGTTTATATGGACTTGGGTAATCCTCCCCTTACGAGTTAACTTTTGAGGTTGAGTTAGACTCAAGGTCCATTTCTTGACATGGTATCAGAGTCAGGTCCATCCCCGTTTTGGGCTCCCAGTCCACGCGCCAGTGTCAGTTGTGCCTGGGCTTCATATAAGCAAACCACTAGTTCATTCCCTAACCAATGTGGGACTTCTACCCACTCTAACACTCTCCTCACGCCCAGGCCTAACTGACACTAGCGCGTGGACCGGGAGCCCAAAACGGGGATGGACCTGACTCTGATACCATGTCAAGAATGGACCTTAGGCCTAACTCAACCCCAAAAGCTAGCTCTGACTCTGATACCATGTCAAGAATATACCTTGGGCCTAACTCAACCCCAAAAGCTAGCTCAAGAGGTGAAGATTATTCAAGTGCATATAAGCAAACCACTAGTCCATTCCCCAATCAATGTGAGACTTTTATCCACTCCAACACCCCCCTCACGCCCAGGCCTAACTGGTACTGGCGCGTGGATCGGGAGCCCAAAACAGAGATGGACCTGACTTTGATACCATTTCGGACCTTGGGCCTAACTCAATTTCAAAAGCTAGTTCAAGAGGTGAAGATTACTCAAGTCTATATAAGCAAACCACTAGTCCATTCCCCAACCAATGTAGGACTTTTACCCACTCTAACACCCTCACTCACGCCCAGGCCCAACTAACACTGGCGCGTGGACCGGGAGCCCAAAACAGGGATGGACATGGCTCTGATACCATGGACCTGGCTCTGATACCATTTCGGGCCTTGAGTCTAACTCAATCTCAAAAGCTAGCTCAATATGTGAAGATTACCCAAGTCCATATAAGCAAACCACTAGTCCATTCCCCAACCAATGTAAGACTTTTACCCACTCTAACACCCCCCTCACGTCAGGCCCAACTGGCACTGACGCGTGGACCGGGAGCCCAAAACGGGTATGGACTTGACTCTGATACCATGATAAGAAATGAACCTTGGGCCTAACTCAACCTCAAAAGCTAGCAAACCACTAGTCCATTCCACAACCAATGTGAGACTTTTACCCACTCTAACACCCCCTCACGTCCAGGCCCAATTAGCACTGGCGCGTGGACCGGGAGCCTTAAACGGGGATGGACCTGGCTCTGATACCATGATAAGAAATAAACCTTGGGCCTAACTCAACCTCAAAAGTTAGCTCGTAGCTCGTAAGGGGAGGATTACCCAAATCCATATAAGCAGACCACTAGTCCATTCCCCAACCAATGTGGGAATTTTACCCACTCTAACACCCCCCTCACACTCAGGACCAACTGGTACTGGCGCGTGGACCGGGAGCTCAAAACCAACTGGTACTGGCGCGTGGACCGGGAGCTCAAAACGGGGATGGACCTGGCTCTGATACCATGATAAGAAATGGACCTTGGGCCTAACTCAACCTCAAAAGCTAGCTCGTAATGGGAGGATTACCCAAGTCCATATAAACAAACCACTAGCCCATTCCCCAACCAATGTGAGACTTTTACCCACTCTAACACCCCCCTCACGCCCAGGCCCAACTGACACTCGTAAGGGGAGGATTACCCAAGTTCATATAAGCAAATCACTAGTCCATTCTCCAACCAATGTGGAACTTTTACCTACTCTAACACCCCCACGCCCAGGCCCAACTGGCACTGATGCGTGGATCGGAAGCCCAAAACGGGGATGGACCTGGCTCTGATACCATGTCAAAAAATAAACCTTGGGTCTAACTCAACCTCAAAAGCTAGCTCGTAAGGGGAGGATTTCCCAAGTCTATATAAGCAAACCACTAGTCCATTCCCAAACCAATGTGGGACTTTACCCACTCTAATAGAGAAACCCAGCAACTCCATGAACAATGACGCAGCTGCGACACACACTGCAGAGTGCAGAATAAACAACCATTTTGGAGTTTTATCAACTATATGATTGTTCAATTCCCATTGTTCGCCCATAATTCATAAACATTAGTATTAGATAAATGATTGGCTACAAAAGGATTTTTTAAGATATTCAGAGATCACACTTACCTGAACAAAAACACAATATGCAAAGGCTAGCACGGTAGACAGAGATTTTAGAAAACTTACAAGTCATTGTTTAACAATCTGACTAGCTTCTGTGGGTAGCATCACAGGGTCCATTGCTATACGGAAAATATATTTCATGCATCAGCTGGTGATCAAGAAATATATCAGTCACAAGATTGGAAGATCTCTGCTCGCAATTGAATGAACTAACCTGCAGAGAAGCATTGCCCCAGTCCACAGCAGCAAAGGTTGAAGATAAAAGGTCATTACATGATATGTACCACTCTTTCTCCAGTTGTTATCGCTCTTCTGCAGCGTAATTGGACCTTATTGTCAAACTGAAAAAGCCGAAGAAGATATGCAGAAAGATACATAACTAAAACATGCTCATGCGTGGAGGAGTACGTTTCTACTTTGACACAGTTGTGGTGCAAGACCCCAAACTGCAAAACCAAGAATTCCAATTGCTGGAAGCAACTAACTTAAGAACATGTGGGCTGACTTTTAGGCTACTGTATGATCTGCGCGAATCAACAATAAGCTTCTTTATTAAAATTTACGTTGAAACAATAAAACTACGTTAAACAGGTAAAAAGTGTGAAAACAATACTACCTATTCAGTATAACAGCAGCATTGTTTACAGAAATGTCAAAAGCTTGTTCAGGTTTTAGGAACGGATTACACTTTAACAAATTGCTTCTATATGGGGGCACATGTTTCTTCACTTGCACTCCTCTTAAGTGATGGATACTCCAAGAATCCTGCCGCTGAAGATGTGAAAAAAAACAGAAAACATAGTGAGTTTAGAAGAAATTTCGGAAGCCATATACATCACCACGAATGAATGACAGAGAAGATATCAACAAGGAGAACTTTTATCAACAATCATAAATCGGTCACATTTATATCTTACATCTAACTTTTCATAATAATGCATCCTCCTTCCGAAATCCTAAATACGTTTCTGCTATCCATATGTTTTTATGTAATGTAATAATATATTCGATAAATTAGTTGAATGAAGTACATGCATAGTAATTTGATCATCGTAGTAAAAAAAAGAATGAAAAATTGTGTGTTAATGCTGCTCGACCTAAAATTGGTTATTAAGTTTACAAGATATTAAATCAACGTAGTTGATCATATGATAATTTAAAGATAATACTCCAGAAAATAAAGACGATGATAAAACAAAATAAACAACCAAGTGAAAATGGAAGCGAGCATTAGGCGAACAATGATTAAACCAAAGTCTATGTATATTAATTATTAATGTGAGACAAAGGGTTTGGGGTTAATTATGTCCTTTTATAATTTTATCCCAAGAATAAATAATGGTGGAATTGTCATCCCACCAAGTGTGTGAATAACTTATCCCAGTACTATTTATTTTACCAATCAAACATGCGTTAAAAATCTTATTCCAAAATTATTATTTTATCCCAAAATTAGTTGCTTTTGCACCTCACACCAAACGACCCCTGAGAATAACAGATGGTCTGCATCTATTTGAACTTGTAACTCAATTTTTTTGGCATGAAATGAAAAGATCGATATTTGATCCAACAAAAAAATCAATATTAATAAAATAAATGAATTAGAACTGAAATATAATATATGTTCAAAGTTTAAAATAAGATAATTAACATGATATTTTATATCAAATTTTCAACATAACGTACATAAATATGCTTAAAAAAAAAAAGAAAAACGTAAGCTTATAATCTTATTTGATAATGAATTTTATTTAATTTAAAAAATAAAATGCTGACAAAAATGTGCAAAATGAAAAAAATTATAGCTTCTCACTCTCTTAGGGGTCGTTTGGTAGAGTGTATTGAAAAAAATAGTACTTGCATTAATTAATGTGTATTATTAGTACCTTGTTCGGTGCATTTTTTAGTCTATGTATAACTGCATTAGTTATACACTCTATTTTGTATTGATTTGTATATTAATAATACACATCATTTTCTATATATTAGTAATACAAAGACTCCAAACACATGTAAGAATGTTCTTTGCTTCCAGCTATCCTCATGAGTCATTTTTGCTGTAATTTGTCTCTCGATAAGAAGCTTTCTTTTGATCCGGGTTAATCTCGTCTTCTTGAAGAATTACGGATTCCTAAACCTAGTAAGGGAAAGCGATTCTACTCCAATTGCATTCATCAGTTGGATGAGAGTGAGAATAGAAAGGAAGCCGGGAGGAAGAATGGAGTATAGTATGAACTTGTTAAATGACAAATTTACCCCTCCTTTTCAATTTTTTTTTGTGCTTTGATCTATATATAGCTGCTGCTACTAGTCACGAACATGAAGATTTTTAATATTTGTTGCTGCTCCTTTGCAATACGAAGATTTTCAATATTTGTTGATCTGGAAGATGGCATGAAGATCTTCAGCTCTTGTATGAGTCACGAGCATGTAATATCAGATGAAAAATAAAAGAAGAGAACATATTTTATTTGACAACTGTACTGTTTTGGGAGCCTCCACCGTCACTTTTAGTGATTCTGCGTGCGGATAAGAATGGAGTCCCAAGTGTTAGGAGAGTGAAGCAGCCCCTCACTCATCCGTATTATATTAGTTCTAGTAGTGATGATGCTCAGGTTGTACAGTCTTCAGAGTCTGTAGTGGTACCGCCCACAAGTTCTGCCTCTGTCATCCTTGTAATGTAATATAAATAAAAATCTTTTCTACCAAAAAAAAAAAGTATAAATGGCATAATTCACAATGGCTGACGTATATGGATAACATTTGAGTGCTCAAGAACTCATTTCTCTAACTTAAAATCTATGAATACGTCCTTTGGGTTTTCACGGTTAACTAATGCTGCTTCTAAATTTGAAAGAAATGATACAAGGAAGGGTATTTTGGTAAATAAACATCTTTTTATAAAAATTATGCAAATACAAATTATTTTTAATACATTAAATCAAATACACCGTAAGAAATCAAGTTTGTATAACTAATACGAACATTACTAATACTTGCATTAATAATACAGATATTACTAATACATCTTATTCGATATTATTTTTATATATTCTACCAAACAACCTCTTAGGGGTAGTTGATAGAGTGTGTTAAAAAAAAATAAAAAATGCATTATTCTTGTGTGTTACTAATACTCTGATTAGATCCTTGGTCCGTTGGGTAAGTAAGCAAGCTACCGCTCCGTTGGGTAAAAACCGAGGAAAATAAAGAACGTCAAGTAGAAAGGAACAAGGTCTTACGGCACGATCACTATGTCTTTGATTTTTCTTTATCTCTCCTCGGCTTGAGCCGAGTGGATGATACGTGGCGTGGATCTCCACAAGGCAAGCTAAAATAAAAGACTAAGAGGCGCTGCAAGCGAGCAAGCACCTTTGGGCAGCAGCTACTATTGGGATCCAATTTCGAGATCAATTTGACAATGAAACTCTTTAAGCAATGATCTTATCTATGTCATTTCTCTTGACGCGATACAAAAGACACTTTCGAGAGTCGATCTCTTTTTTAGCATGTAGGCTTGTTGCCCCGTTTCATTTTTGTTTTTTTAAGCTTTCTAGACGAGTGTGTCAATGGATTTGTTGTTTCGTTTTGTGTTCATTTTAGTCATTGGTTGTGTGTACTTGCCCAAATTTTCGGAATCTTATGGCCTTGCCCCTTTTACTGTTATGTTTATATTACGTACTAGTTTATTTTAGGATAAATATAATCGGCATCAACATGACCACGTCTTTAAGCTTCGAATACTCACCTCCATATTGAGTTGACCTACACGCGCTGTTGTTGAATGGAAACAATATTTGGTCAACTTCGAAAGTTGGCATTTTTGTTAATTTTTTGGGGGAAAAATCTTCTCAAACAGTAATGGAATTGCATATTGTGGTATATGTGAGCTTCTTTGGAGTTTGTTTGTCCGTAGGCGTAATGAATTTAGATTTATGTATTATTTGGGGATACTGCAATTGTCCAAGAATGTTGGTTGTTAGCTTTACTGCTTTGAGCATGATGATCACTTCGTGCCAACGTGTTGCCAATCCACTTTCCAGCCTCGCATGTGAAGAATGGACATGATAGATTACACAATCGACAAATACATGAATTTGTATCTACTGGTGACCAGCATTACTGAGAAAAAAATGACGATTCCTATAGAAGTTCCTTGACTTAGCCAATAACCAAAAAATATGACACTAGAGGATCAAACTGGGCACAGTAAATACATACATCAAAAACCACTATGATAGGCTAAATATTTGCACTATCCTGGACATCAAGACAACTACCATATATAAACATCAAATCTGGTGTTGACAAAGAATTGGTTTCACATGGTTAGAAATAAACACAGGTGGATCAATTTCCGGTAGAGGGCCTTTTACCCGACTGATCGGGAGCTGCAGAATTAGGACGGTTAGAACGTTGTCCATCTTGTTTATCTTTCTCTGCAACAGTAGAAGCATTGCCGCTACGGCTAGTTGCCATTTCCTTGGATTCAGCTGGATTTGGAGATGGTGAGATCTCTTCTTCAATTGGAAGCGTTCTTTTCGAACCCTCGAGAGCAACACCAAGAACTATGTTCTCTTCTAATGCAGGTTTTGATGTCATAGATGGTTGTGTGACTTGTGTTTTTTCGTCCTCTCTTTTAGATTGTGAAGTAGATAGGATACTGCCTGTTTTTTCTCTAACATCTGATGGAGAAGTTGCCGAGCGACCACTTCCCTGGCTCACCTTCTTAACTTGCTTGATGCTAGAAATGTTCTCTGGAAGATATTTGGAATCAGATGTACCAACTTCTGCAGACTTTGACTCGGCTTTTAAGACAGGTTTTGAAGTGTGTTTCACTGTTGCCTTACTCGGTTTTGGATCCAATGACATTTTAGTGTCATCTTTGGATTCAGCAAACGCCATTTTGTCAACTTTGGGATCAATTTTCAAGTCAGAAATTGGCACATCCTTGCCATGAGAGTTAGCTGGAAGTGTTTCTTTGGTTTTAGGATCAGATGCAGGTCCACTCTTCGTTTCAACCTTGCTGTCAGGTGCTGCTTTCATTGCTGCCTTTTCCTTGGTATCTTCTTCACCATTCACACGAATTGGCCGACCTTTTGAGCGATCTTCCCCATTGATCTTATAAGATGGCTCAATCAGTAGCAATGGACGAGTTGATGCTGCTCCACGATTGAAGGCAGAATCATATGGCATGTTTTCCAAGTCAGCATCACTATATATTTTCTGAACCGTACGGATGGGAGTGGCAAGCCTAGCTCGGTGATGTCGAATAACTCTGAGAAGATCTAACAAAATAGCTTCCTAATATCATCCAAGAAAAAAGAAAAACAGACCAAATGAGCCACTCTCCAAACAAAATGGAAACAAAACTAACTAGCAATAAAGACAGCTGATATTATAACTCTCTTGTTAAACAAACATATGAAACAGCATCTTAGAAGACAAGGGAAACCATTGCCTTCTTTTTCCGTTCTTTTCCCAGATGAAGTAAACTGGCTGCCTATAGTTCATGGGGCCGAAAAGCAGAAAAACCGAATAGAAAAGAAAAGAAAAGAGCACATCTCATTTTGAAATTCAAATAGATGATTCTGTCACTGGTACCAACAGAACTGTGCCTCTTCAATTACTTGATTTTTGGGGAGCAGGAGAAAGGAGTGTTGGGGAGAGAAGTGAACTTCGGCAAGGAACAGACAGTCTCATTTGCAGTCATACATGGAAAATTTGGAAGAAGTATTTCATTGACAATTTACTACCAAAGCACTGTCTTCAAATTGAGGATAGAAGATTTTGCTGTTTCACTAAAAATTCTGGATTATAGAAACTTTTGCATATAGGATTTGTAGTAGGATCGTCCCTCACCTTGACGCACAAGTATTCTTCAAAGTGTGATGTCTTGACAAAGCAGGATATTAAGATCTGCACAATCAATGAAGCATCGTACATAAAGAGTAACTAAACCAGAATATGAAAAGTAATTCAAGAATGTCAACCAATATTGAGAGAGAGAGAGAGAGAGACAGAGATAGAGTACATCTCGAGGAGAATAAACTGCCTGTCCTTGAGTGTTCCATGAGTCTCTCACTTACATAATCGATATAAAACACACACACACATGCCATTTGGAAACAACAATTGATACCTTTGATGCCTCTGACATGCATCGTAAACTAAATGGATAGGTCGGCCATAACCTCAAGTAATAGCTGATCGAAAGCAGGCAAGCAGGGTGATTAGTTTCAACTGGACTATGATCTCGAGGTTTCAATGCTACAAATGTTTTAAGACCATCAATCATTTTGATAAACTACCACTATATAGTTGACTATATAATCTTCACACACTGCTCTCTGGTGATATTACCAAAGGAGGATATAGGCGCTTCTTAATTTACTTGTTTCAAGTATCAGTTCGCAAGGTAAATAGGTCTCGGCGAACAGTGCACTAATAGAACAGTCTTATTCATACCCATAAAGCACGGAAGAAAGTATCAGTTCTCAAGGTAAATAGGTCTCGGCGAACAGTGCACTAATAGAACAGTCTCATTCATACCCATAAAGCACGAATCTTCAGTAACTTGGCATAAACTACTGTGCCTTGAGTATACATAAATTTCTCTCTTTCTATACATTACATTTGGGAATTGTAATTCAATTGCTTGGTTTGGAAGACAGCCCCACGTCTTTGTCAAACTGTCTAACAACTTCAATTATGATACAATCCTTGCCTCTTATATCTGGAGAGAACCAAAGCAGCAGCCACGATTTATGAAATAACTTTGGTTACTCTAGAGATCCAGCAAATTCGTAAACAGACAGAGGCACTCTCACACTCGAGAGAAAAGAGATTAGCACCCAAGATAATTTCAAAACAAACTGATTAGAAAATCACATAACTAAAGTAGCATTTGCACTGATAATGACAATCCATCCAAAAGTCACAAGATACTAATGCTCAAATATTGACACTAACCAACAGGGCTTGATTTTCAGGGTTGACATTCTCCAGGAATACTCTTCTATGCAACCTCTGTTGCTCAACTTGGGGATTCTTTGCCAAAACTTTGCGCATGTCAGCTACAATATTCTACAGAAAGAAGTCATGATAACATTGAGATCAAACACCAATAGTATAACTTAATTTGCAGCGTGATCTTGGAGATGAGAATGAAGTAATGCTTACATTTATCTTACTGACATCCAAATGACTGATAGCTAGGTGAGTTTTAATACGCCAATGAGTTTTCTGAGTCAGATTTCTGACAACATTAACCGTAAACTTGTGGTTTGGAATATGAATAGCCTCTCGATCCTCGCCTCTTATGATTGTGGGGGACCACCAACCCACATGCTGCAGAAAACAGATATAGAAATTTATACGAGACGCTGAAAAGCAAACAAAAGAAGTGCCAGAGGAAAAAACTCAATTCATTCTTCTGATCTCAAACATTAAATACTGGGCTTTCCCTGGTGAGCAAAAGTTCATACCTCAACTGTGCCCGAAACTTCATAGCCTTCAATCTTGGTTTGAATCCACTCGTTAAGAACAAATGGACGCGTGGCATGGATCATGATGCTTGAAAGAAAATTGGTGAATATCTGATAACATCACAAGAATAGTTGCATTACCATATTGTTCAAAACTGGAACAAGAACTATAAATAATAAACTGCCTTTTCCATGTCTATATGAAGATGAGCTTCAACAATAATGTTATAACCAACAAATACAGCAAGATAAAACTATGAAACAGACCTCACGCCCAGCAAGAGTCAGCAAGACTGTCCCAAGTCCTCCTGCAGTTAACCATTTCTGTGTAGAGAAACCCAGCAACTCCATGAACAATGACGCAGCTGCGACCCACACTGCAGAATAAACAGCTCTACCAGCAAACTGGAAGCCCATCTGCCAAGAAGCAAGACAACCATATATGTACAATCTATGTCAAGTGAGACTAACAACAATTACTTTCAGAAAAAGAAAAAAAAATATACCAATAGGCGCAAAGAATTCTTACATTTCTAGTATCATTGGCATCACTAGACTCCATGAAAAACTTCTGTGCTTGTTGAATAACACTGCGTTCAATCACTCAAGGCTTACTCTTAACAAGATAAACAAACAGTTTAATGAAGCAAAAAGTACTCTAGTATGAACAAATTTTGATTGCAGGAGACCCGAGAATACTGAGTGCTAACAGAAGAAGACATGTAGCAGGTAAACCACTGATCCTAGTGCCATAGTGTAGTAAATACTACTACATGTATTAAATAGAAAATTTATAGGAGCAACGCTTGGATACTAGGGCACTTATTATGCAACATTTCCGCTTTATCAGAATGGTGTTATCAAATTCGTGATTACTGTAAAACAAGTAACTTCCAGCTTATTAACAAAATAGTACAAAAAAGCTTAAGAGATGCTTCCCCCAATCCCTACAGCAGAGTAAGAGGCCTTTTGTTATCTAATCTATTCCAGTTTATCTGACGTGGCTCTCCATCTCTGAGATCTTAAAGAAACATACGATACTGCCAGGGGCGGACCTATGTAGGATTTTGGGGTGCTCCAGCACCCACTAAACTCGACGCGGAATAGGTATAATTATATAAAAACTATATGAAAATAGATTTAAAACATATAAAAGCACCCACTATAACAAAAAGTTGGTTGGGTACACTGACATTTAGGTTGATCTTAAGGTCTTCAGTTTTTAAAATTTTTAAGCACCCACTATCCTTAAATACTCGGTCCGCCTCTAGATACTGCTACTTTTTATTATGCCTAGTCTTCAGTCAAAGTTTAGCAAATTATCACTATTTTAAACAATCTAGTTATTACTTTAAGGACATATCTTATCATTTCTAATATAGTATTTACATTGATACATCTCAAGACTTTCTTCAATTAAATGTTCTGCATGTTAATGCAGTCATCCAACTATATGAAAGCACAAGACACATGCCAACATACGGGCAACTGTCAAACCAATTGTAATGACAGTCCAAGAAGAAAATCTTAGCACAATATTGAAACCTCAGCATCAGACCCACTGATTCTAGTAAAAGCATGATTTCTTTATAAAGCCTCACAAAATTTGTTCTACTTTAGAATTTTGTTTTTTAGTTGTTTTCAAATTTCATCGTGAGATTTTGTATAAGTTTAGTTGGCTGAAGAAGTTCTATTAAAAATAAGTCATGCTAAAAACAAGATACACTTGAACCATAAAAATCTGTGCTCAAATATTTTGATTTTCGAGCACAGGTTTGATTGCCCTAGCAATGGCGAGAATATTTCCAGCAGGCAGGCTACACTCTAGGCGGCTAGGAAGGCTCGCTAGACCAGCAGCCAGACCAAGATTAACGAACAAGACATACTTCTAGTTACTGAAATTATTCTGGTTTTTCCAAGTGATAATCAGAAAAACAAATTGGGTCAAAGAAACTGCCAACATTATGCTTGTTCAATTCCGTCGCCCATAATTCATAAACATTTAGTATTAGATAAATGATTGGCTACAAAAGGAGTTTTTAAGATCTTCAGAAACCACACTTACCTGGACAAACAATATGCAAAGGCTAGCACAGTAGACAATGACTTCACAAAATTTAGAAGTCGCTGTTTAACAATTTGACTAGCTTCTGTGGGTAGCATCATAGGGTCCAATGCTCTGCATGAAATATATTTCATGCATCAGCTGGCTATTAGGAAGTATATCAGTCACAAGAGGGGAAGATCTCTGCTCGCAATTGAATGAACTAACCTGCAGACAAGCATTGCCCCAGTCCACAACAGCAAAGGTTGAAGATAAAAGGTCATTACATGATATGTACCACTCTTTCCCCAGCTGCTATCGCTCTTCTGCAAGCGGACATTATTGTCAAACTGAAAAAGCCGAAGAGGATATGCAGAAAGATACATAACCAAAACAAACATACTCATACATGGGGGAGTAAGTTTCTACTTTGATGCAGTAGCGGTGCGAGACCCCAAAGTGCAAAACCAAGGATTCCAATTGCTGGAAGCAACTTAAGCACGTGTTGGCTGCCTTGTAAGCTATTGTATGATCTGCATGGATCAACAATAACCTTGTTTATCAAAATTTACGAGGAAACAATAAAAACTACGTCAAACAGGTAAAAGGGGTGAAATCTGGCTGCTGCTGCTAAAGCATGTGGATGTGAGTCGGAATTGTGCCATAAAGACTAATGCTTTCTCCTCAAAGCAGGTGGACTTCAGTCTATGTTTGAATGCTTGGAAACCATTAATAATACTCCTAAATTCAACTTCGATATATTAGATCTAAAGAAGTAAAGGGTTCAACCACAATGTAGATAGATGCTTTAACTTAATATCTCCGTTAAGGTCTCTATTAAGATACTATAGTTATCTTCCTTCTAATTCAAACGTTATTTAGAACTATCATCCTCATCTGATCTTAAATTTCGATCTGTCCATCTTTATACAAGTCTATCCATATGTTGGTAGATATGACACATGATACATTCATAGTCTTGCCTGATTGAACACAAACGAGAATTACCTTTTCAGTATAATAGCAGCATTCTTTACAGAAATGTCAAAAGCTTGGTCAGGTCTTAGGAACGAATTACACTTGAACAGATTGCTTCTATATGGGAGCACATGTTTCTTCACTTGCAATCCTCTTAAGTGAAGGATACTCCAAGAATCCTGCCGCTGAAGATGTAATAAAACAGAAAACTTACTGAGTTTAGAATAAATCAGAACCCCTGATCTTCTTTATTCAAGCGCAGGGGTGGAGCTACCCTTTACATAGGGGGTTCATCCGAACCCCCTTCGGCAAAAAATTATACTACATTTACATGGTTAAAATTATTTTTTATGCATATATAGTATATGTTAAACCCCCTTCGATTAGTTCGTATGTTCACTTGTGAACCTCCTTAGTGAAAATCCTGGCTCCGCCACTGTTCAAGCGTAATACACTACCACGACGGAATGACAGAGAAGACGTCAAGGAGAAAGTGCAAGCACATTATTTGCATAGATTACACTATCCTAGGATATAAAACCCATTGATCTAATTCTTTTACATGTTTTACAAAGATTGCCACCTCATTTTCTCTTGGAACTTTCTTTTCTCTCTTTTTACCAGGATAGTGAACGCAAAGCGATAGAAAGTTTCTCTAGACCTTACTTCTTCTACTTATTTTCCCTTCCTTTTTACACCTTATGATGAGCGAAGACTCCATTTCTCCGACTGTTCAATCATTTCCAGCAGGACCAATATTTATAAAATGAGATAAACAAGACAGTGTTCCCAACGCATGGGTAGGAACAGGATGCACAAGGGGAGACGGGGAAGGAAGTTAAATACAATTTACACCAATCTTTCCCGGTTTCCAAAGAAGTCATCCACGTGCAATCAAAACTCAAAAGTACTTACCGATGAAAAAGATGATAGATTCGTGGAAAAAGAATGCCACCTGCTCCTTCCAAGTGTGTTCTATAAGGAAGCAAGTGGAATTAAGCCAAATAATATGGAAGAGTTAATAGTCAAAACACACCTTAATCCCGCTTTTTTCGAGTTCCATACCTGAACTATCAACAACTGTGTGAATGTGAGTCTCCTACCTAAACTATCAACAACAACATGTGCACACAAACCTTACCTCTATCTCAGGTAGAAAGAATGTTTCTGATAGACTCCTACCTAAACTATCACTGACTAGTTATCAACTATCAGTTATTCCTTTACCCGAAATATCACCATCGTACAGGTAGGAAACTCACACTTGGAACTCGAAAAACCGAGATACTTTACGTGTGTGCTTAACCCTTCACTCAATAAGGAAAGAACAACTAGTAATATAAACAATATAACCAAGTGGGAAAGGTACCTGTATAGGTGAATATTTGTTAAGGCGCTCGTGGTTCTTGCGAGTTCCCAAATAATGGGACAACTGCAAAGAACCAGCAGCAGCCATTATTAGACAAAGCTAATCAAACAACCAACTACCAATAGCAGCATAGGATAATTAAGCTACTCCACATTGATTCAAGAATCCTCTTAACCTTCTTCAAAAAAAATCTGCAAAACCCATAATTGAAAACATCATCAAGAATTGAAATTAATGTCTCAATCCATAAAAATCAACATTGGGAAGTGGAATTTGAATGAAAAATTAAATCTTTTTAAATGGGTATTTTCTTTTTTCACATAATTCAAATTTCTACTGATGAAATTTCCATTAAAAACTGAAAATTATAGTAAATTGATTTACTGAAACCAAAATTGAGCAAAAAACCAACTTTCACAACAAAAATCAAATCTTTTTAACTGGGTCTTTTCTTTATTCACATTATTCAAATTTCTAACTGAAAAAAATTACAGCAACTTAAATTTTTGAAGCCAAATTTGAGCAAAAAACCAACTTTCACAATAAAAATCAAATCTTTTTAACTGGGTATTTTCTTTTTTCACAAAATTCAAATTTCTACTAATGGAATTTTGTTACACGAAAATGAATCAACTGGACAAGTTAATTAGCTTTGCCATATCAGCAGTTAGTTACAGGCTATTGAATTAGTTAGAAGCAGTTAGCAAATTAGATTCACTCTCATTTCTTATAAAAGGCATTGTATCTGCAAATTCAATCATCAATTGAATAATAATACAATTTTCCTAATTGAATTCTATTTTCATCTTCTTCCCTAATCCACCCCATAGCTGATTACTCGAATTTTCTCCATAAAACTCCTGTCCAGCTGCTAAAACCTCGGATTTCTCTGTGAATCCTTGCGTTTTGGCTATCATTGGTATCAAAGCCACTCGAATTCTTGGCCACAATGACGAAATCAACAAGGTCTAACGATGATTCTCCAACTGAAATGGGGGAATTAAGAGAAATGATGCAGAAATTGATTTCAGAAATTGGTGTTCTTAATAGTGCAGTGGCGAAATTGAAGAAATTGAATCAAACAATGATGGAATTAAAGGAACAACTAGAAGGGAATCGAAAGGATACTACTCCTACCGGAGATGGGATTGAAACTTCAGGGGAAAGACTGTCGAGAGAGAGAGAATTGGTGGAAGAGCCCAGAAACAAGAATCCTTTGGTTACCAACAAGGTATAGCTCGTTACTCTAAACTAGATTTTCCAAGATTTTCTGGAAAGGATGTGAGTTCTTGGTTATTTAGAGTGGAACAGTTTTTCGAGTTTGAGGAAATTGCCATGGATCAAAAAGTAGGACTGGCAGCAAGACACTTGGATGATGAAGCTATTCAGTGGCATCAATCCTTCATGAGGTATAGACGATACATTCAACCTCCATCTTGGAATGAATATGTGGTAGCTTTGGTGGAAAGATTTGGGGCAGGTTCCCCAAAGAAGCTAGGTAGTTTTGAACCCTATAATCCTTCTCATTTCTAGCCACAATAGCCACAAGAAACTTCTATTAAGAAGACATCATATACTTGCAAGGTTCTCGATGAAATGCCTAAAAGAGATTAAGATGTAGATTCTCTGGTTAGTAGTACTGTTGACATACACAGTGAAACAGAAGAAATTGAAGACTTATTTCTTGATGTGTTCTATAGAGATACTAAGAGTGATGTAGATGCTTTGGAAGATTGGTCTATCGATAAGGCACCTTCCATGGAAGATAAGAGCAATAAAGGGGATTTTGGAGGTTTTGTTCTAGATGTTCTTTTCATAGAAAATGAGAACAAAGTGTTTGCAACTTCTTTAAACAGTGAAGAAGTTAACTCTGACGAAGATAAGTTGGTGAAAACAAGAAACAAGAAGGATATGGAAGCTGGAGCAGTTGGACTCTTCATGCATTTTCAGTTATCTCCTCGGACTCTAAGAAAACCGGAGGATATGGTTTCGGCTAATGAAAAAGAGAAGCATAATGGAGTTAGTGCAAACCAATGGGAATTGGGTAAGTTTTTTGATAATAAACGCCAGCAACAATTCTTTGAACTCAAATATGGTTGTATTAGGTTCCGGGGGTTGAAAAATACAATCAACAATAGAACTTGTGATGTTTGTTCAAGAGCTGCTTGGAAAAAAATGCTCTCATGGCAGGCTCGTTCTGATACAATTATTTCCGCGGTCATGACTTCGTGCGACCTATGGTTTGACTTTAAGAGTGATACGATAATTTGGGGCAAAAGTTGCCCATGTGAAGAAGCTTAGAAATTGCTCTTTCTAATAATAGATGAAAGACCGATACTAATTGCATGGGATAGAGTACAAGTGTGGATTGATTGTTTTCTATCATTGGCAACTTGGGATGTGATTGGAAACAAGAAAGTAATGATATTGAGGATGAGAATGTATGACCATATGGTGTACCTTGTAAACTGTCACATTGCTACACACTTAGGAGTCATCAATTATAAATTCTCTAGTTCCTATTTCACTCTTGAGAACAAGGGTGATCTCGACGGGAATGGATGCACTCAGTTTCCACTTTTACAGTTTTCTGCGCCTTCACTTGGAAAGACGAGTTCGACATCTTTTGAGCAGAATATGGAGAACGGAGGGAGGCATTTGTTTATGTTATTCCAGTCTCTTGGTCCTTCATCCAGTAAGAAGGGTTCGACAGTTGAAGGAACTGCATCTTCTGGGCGGAATGGACGACCTTTTGCAGTCATCAAAAGCTTGGGACAAACACACAAATATGGGGAAAATGGTTTTAACTTTGGTGAAGCAGGAGATGAAATGACCTGTGTCATTTGGAAATTAATCAAGGATAAGCTCATCTTGCCCTTTGCGGTGTTGGATGTAAAATACTTCGATCTTGGCCTTCCTCAACGTGATGCCACAGATGATAAGGTTACAATTGAAAGCGCTAAGGCTACTTTGAAGTATAATGTAGCAATTAAGTGTGCAACCATCACTCCAGATGAGGCTCGTATGAAGGAGTTTAACTTGAAGCGTATGTGGAAGAGACCAAATGGGACAATTAGGAATATTCTAAATGTTACGGTATCCAGGGAACCAATCCTCTGCATAAACATCCCTCGACTTGTCCCAGGTTGGTCAAAACCGATATGCATTGGCAGACATGCTTTTGGTGATCAATATCGAGCTACTGATACAGTAATTCAAGTCGCTGGAAAACTCAAATTAGTATTTGTACCAGAAGAGATGGATAAAAGATTGAGTTTGAGGTTTACAACTTCACTGGTGCTGGTGGAGTAGCTCTATCCATGTACAACATGGATGAGTCTATTCATTCTTTCGCTGAAGCTTCTATGAACATGGCTTACCAAAAGAAATGGCCACTCTATCTTAGCACAAAGAATACCATCCTTAAGAAATACGACGGAAGATTCAAGGACATATTCCAGGAAGTTTATGAGTCAAACTGGAAATTGAAGTTTGAAGAAGCTGGGATCTGATGACTACTTCTGATGGCAAGTCCCCATTGCTCAGATCCAAAAGCTATACTGCAAAGGACGGTTAAGAAAGGGAATAGAACTGTGGCTCAAGTTTTGCCCAAATGGACAGGATTGTTGGCTGAAGCTGCAACTTGGGAGTACCTTATTGATCTTCAAGCTAGATTTTTTGGTTTTGATCCTTGAGGTCAAGGATCTCTTTGCAGCAGGGAGTACTGTTACACGAAAATGAATCAACTGGGCAAGTTAATTAGCTTTGCCATATCTGCAGTCAGGTACAGGCGGTTGAATTAGTTAGAAGCAGTTAGCAAATTAAATTCACTCTCATTTCTTATAAAAGGCATTGTATCTGCAAATTCAATCATCAATTGAATAATAATACAGTTTTCCTAATTGAATTCTATTTTCATCTTCTTCCCTAATCCACCCCATAGCTGATTTCTCCGTAAAAACCTAAAACCTCGGATTTCTATGTGAATCCCTGCATTTTGGCTATCAAATTTCCAATAAAAGCTGAAAAAGTTCTAGAAAAAATTGAGCAAAATAATAATAATAATAATAATAATAATAATAAAAAAACATAAAGAAAACTAACAAGAAGAAGATGATGAAGAAACTAACCTTGCAAAAGATTTCAGATTCTTTTACTGTGGAATTGCGAGAAAGGGGAAAAAAGCTTAATTATAAAATTGGATGCGGAAAAACGACGTCTTTTCTTGATGGGCTGCAAGACTAAAGGGAAAAAAAAAGTTATGGAGGTGGAAAAAAGAAAGAGATATTATGGTATTTTTCTTAAAAAATCTATAAAAATACTTTCATTTTAATTTTAATTTTAATTTAATACGAAAATATAAAATAATTTTTAAATTAATTTTATTTAATATATCAAAATATTTTTTAATTATTTGATTTTAATGATATGAAAGGAAAAAATGCACTTTTTAAAGAACTACAGAAAAAGGCATATTGGAATAAATAATATTCCATTGGTGGGGTACCAATTGGGAAATTTGAGTTTGAGGTGCTGTTTTGCCCTTGTCGAAAACACCAAGGTCAATTATGGGATAACAAAGTAACATATTTGGAAATTTGGCAAAATAGTTATATGAGTATATTACATATTAATTATACATATTATAGAAGCTTTGTGTGCTTATATGTTAGGGACCTTAACGACAACAATACATATTATATTTCTATATGTGGAGAATGGAGAGGGCGATTGTATATAGTTTGCAAGTTATAACTTTTAGAAAAAAAAAAAAAAACTCGTCGGACTTATAAGTAGTTATAATGATTTGAAGTAAGAAATGCAATGTTGTCACACCCCTTTTTTCGACTCCAAAAATTAATGTATTGTAAGTTTCGAAAGGGATTTTATTATTAAAGTGACAAAGATGGAAATTTGTTTTGAAAATGGATTATTTACATTTTTTATTCAGAGTCGTCACTTGGCATAATCTGGTGTGCCAAGTCACAATTGGAAAATCCTTTTCAAAACCATTTGACTCTTTAAACTAGTTTGCGAACGGAGACTCCGGCTAAGGAATTCTGTTGACCGAGGGGAAGGTGTTAGGCACCTCTCGATCCCGTGGTTCAACCACGGTCGCTTGGTAGAGTGTATCAACTATTTTGGCATTACGAAATGTATAAACCACACAAGAGGCACGCAAAAATAATCAAACAAAACAAAACAATCCAAAAATGTAAAGTCCAGTCCAATTATACAGTCCAAAAATAGAAAGATACAAAAATATAAATCCTAGTCTAAACTAATTCTAGATTAAGCTCCAATGTCTTACCCGACGCCGCGGGCCTTCATCACGATCATTTTTCGCCAACATGATACGTCGGGGCATTCCCCGGTGAATAAATACAAGTGATCTCGGGGCATTCCCCGGCTAAATAAATACATTTTTTCAATACGAGAAAACCAAATCATTCACCCATTTCAATCATTCAAACAATATTTCAAACGTTCAATAAAATCACAAATTATAAACTTTGCCTATCCAAACTACGTTTGCCTAAACCAATCGGCACATCATGATACTACCCAATCAAACACTCGTATTTGCTTCAAAATAACTAACGACAATAAATCAAAACAATATTCATTCTTTATCAATTCCTACCATCCAATCCCACATTCCATTTTTTATACCAAATTCCAACGATTCAAGACAGTCATCTCAACAATCCACAACCATCTATTCAATGAAATCGAACACCAAATTAATGTCACCAAAATTCAACCACACATCAGGCAAATCAAACATGTATAGTAAAGTAAAATTAGAAGAGATAGAGTTGGACCTTAAATTTGAAGCTTTCAAACTCAATGTTATTCGAATAAAGAGAGTCTGCACCCGGAAACCTCGAGCCGAACCTTAACACCAACATTCCAACTCGACAAATAATGACCCGTTTACCGTCACTTTTCACGCCGGTTACTGTTCACCGATCACTGTTCACCGGTACTGTTCACCGGCTACTGTTCACGGGTTACTGTTCACCGTTTTTTTTTTTTGTTTTTTTTTTGTTTTTGTGAGGAAGATTATTTTGTGATTGTTGTTATTATGAAGAAGATGATGATCAAAGAATGAGCCTCTTTTCCTCTTAGAATTTTTCTTTTATAATGGGCATGGATTTGTTATGATGTGGGAATTTAGGTGGGTCCCCCATATATTCTTTCTTTGTGGACAAGAAAAAGGAGGGGGGATCATATGGGTAGTTAGGGTAGGTGAAAGTTTTTGATTGGGTAGGTTGTTAGGATAAGATAAATTAGTTAGAGGTATTTTTTTTGTTTATTTTTGTATTTTTGTGGGATATAATTACATGGGGTTGGACACATGGTAAGGTGAACTAAAAATGAATAAAATTAGACTTCGGGAGGGACAAAATTAGGTGTCTACATCATGCCCCCTTTGAATGTAAACACGAAGTATTTTTAGACAAAGAAGTAGACAGCGAGACCATATTTTGACCCGACCATTATTCAAAGAAAGAAACAGAAGGAAGAAGGACAACCGGGTCTTGACTTAGGACATCCTTCCTACCCAAGTTATGAAAGAATCAAGTCACGGATATTTCAAAGGATTGGAAGAGAAGTGGGCTATACAGAGTTGGAGAGTCGAGTGAGGCTCCGTCGAGGTTCCGGTCCACGGCTCTGTCATTACATCAAAAATGAAAATTACAAGTTAAAATATAAACAAAATTAAAAAATCCTATCTAACAGCTTCTGCTGGCTCTTGACTCGACTTTTATCACCCTATTCTTCAGGCGGGCTCCTGACTCGCAATTTCTTTCAACTTGTTGCTTGACTTTCCATTGCTTTGCTTTGTTGCTTGACTTTTCGTTTCTTCACCCTATTCTCCAGGCGGGCTCCTGACTTGCTATTTCATCACCCTGTTCTTCAGGCGGGCTTCTGAATTGCTATTTCATCACCTTGTTCTTTAGGCGGGCTCCTGAAACCCAACATTAAAACTAGAACATAAATTATCCCAAACAAAAATTATAGTAAAATAGTATTTCACTTTTGAAAGCGTTGTCCCATTTTCCAGGAGGGTCCTGAGCAGAGAGTAAAATCCCATTTTCAGGAGGGTCCTGCGCATAAAGTAAAATCCCATTTTTCAGGAAGGTCCTGAACATAAAGTAAAATTCCATTTTTCAGGAGGGTCCTGAACAGAAAGTAACATCCCAATTTTAAGGAGGGTCCTGAACATAAAATAAAATCCCATTTTTCAGGAGGGTCCTGAACAGAAAGTAATGTCCCATTTTTCAGGAGGGTCCTGAACATAAAGTAAAGTCCCATTCTTCAGGAGGGTCCTGAACAGAAACTAACATCCCATTTTTTAGGAGGGTCCTGAACATAAAGTAAAATCCCATTTTTCAGGAGGATCCTAAATAGAAAGTATAGTCCCATTTTTAAGAAGGGTCCTGAACATAAAGTAAAGTCTCATTTTTCAGAAGGGTCCTGAACATAAAGTAAATTTCCATTTTTCAGGAGGGTCCTGAATTGAAAGTAAATTCCCATTTTCCGGGAGGGTCCTGAACTGAAAGTAAAATCCCATTTTTCAAGAGGGTACTGAATTGAAAGTAAATTCCCATTTTTCATGAGGGTCCTGAACATAAAAGTAAATTCTCATTTTCCAGGAGGGTCCTGAACTGAAAGTAAAATCCCATTTTTCAGGAGGGTCCTAAACTAAATGTAAATTCCCATTTTCCAGGAGGGTCCTGAATTGAAAGTAAATTCCCATTTTCCAGGAGGGTCCTGAACATGAAGTAAAATCCCATTTTTCAGGAGGGTCCTGAACATGAAGAAAAATCCCATTTTTTGGGAGGGTCCTGAACATAAAGTAAATACCCATTTTTCAGGAGGGTCCTGAATTGAAAGTAAATTCCCATTTTCCAGGAGGGTCCTGAACTGAAAGTAAAATCCCATTTTTCAGGAGGGTCCTGAATTGAAAGTAAAATCCCATTTTTCAGGAGGGTCCTGAATTGAAAGTAAATTCCCATTTTCCAGGAGGATCCTGAACATGAAGTAAAACCCCATTTTTCAGGAGGGTCCTGAACATAAAGTAAAATCCCGTTTTTCAGGAGGGTCCTGAACTGAAAGTAAATTCCCATTTTTCAGGAGAGTCCTGGACATAAAGTAAAATCTTATTTTTCAGGAGGGTCCTGAACAAAAGTAAAATCCCATTTTTCAGGAGGGTCCTGAACAGAAAGTAAAATCCCATTTTTCAGGAGGGTCCTGAACTGAAAGTAAATTCCCATTTTTCAGGAGGGTCCTGGACATAAAGTAAAAATCTCATTTTTCAGGGGGTTCCTAAACAAAAGTAAAATCCCATTCTTCAGGAGGGTCCTGAACATAAGGTAAATTCCCATTTTTCAGGAGGGTCCTGAACAAAAGTAAAATCCCATTTATCAGGAGGGTCCTGAACAGAAAGTAAAATCCCATTTTTCAGGAGGGTCCTGAACTGAAAGTAAATTCCCATTTTTCAGGAGGTTCCTGAACAAAAGTAAAATCCCATTCTTCAGGAGGGTCCTGAACAAAAGTAAAATCCCATTCTTCAGGAGGGTCCTGAACATAAGGTAAAATCCCATTTTTCAGGAGGGTCCTGAACATAAAGTAAAATCCCATTTTTCAGGAGGGTCCTGAACAAAAGTAAAATCCCATTCTTCAGGAGGGTCCTGAACATAAGGTAAAATCTCATTTTTCAAGAGGGTCCTGAACTGAAAGTAAATTCCCATTCTTCAGGAGGGTCCTGAACAGAAAGTAAAATCCCATTTTTCAGGAGGGTCCAGATTAAAAGTAAAATCCCATTTTTCAGGAGGGTCCTGAACTGAAGTAAAATCCCATTTTTCAGGAGGGTCCTGAACAGAAAGTAAAATCCCATTTTTCAGGAGGGTCCTGAACTGAAAGTAAATTCCCATTTTTCAGGAGGTTCCTGAACAAAAGTAAAATCCCATTCTTCAGGAGGGTCCTGAACAAAAGTAAAATCCCATTCTTCAGGAGGGTCCTGAACATAAGGTAAAATCCCATTTTTCAGGAGGGTCCTGAACATAAAGTAAAATCCCATTTTTCAGGAGGGTCCTGAACAAAAGTAAAATCCCATTCTTCAGGAGGGTCCTGAACATAAGGTAAAATCTCATTTTTCAAGAGGGTCCTGAACTGAAAGTAAATTCCCATTCTTCAGGAGGGTCCTGAACAGAAAGTAAAATCCCATTTTTCAGGAGGGTCCAGATTAAAAGTAAAATCCCATTTTTCAGGAGGGTCCTGAACTGAAGTAAAATCCCATTTTTCAGGAGGGTCCTGAACAGAAAGTAAAATCCCATTTTTCAGGAGGGTCCTGAACTGAAAGTAAATTCCCATTTTTCAGGAGGGTCCTGGACATAAAGTAAAATCCCAATTTTCAGGAGGGTCCTGAACAAAAGTAAAATCCCATTTTTCAGGAGGGTCCTGAACAGAAAGTAAAATCCCATTTTTCAGGAGGGTCCTGAACTGAAAGTAAATTCCCATTTTTCAGGAGGGTCTTGGACATAAAGTAAAATCCCAATTTTCAGGAGGGTCCTGAACAAAAGTACAATCCCATTTTTCAGGAGGGTCCTGAACAGAAAGTAAAATCCCATTTTTCAGGAGGGTCCTGAACTGAAAGTAAATTCCCATTTTTCAGGAGGGTCCTGAACTGAAAGTAAATTCTCATTTTTCAGGAGGGTCTTGGACATAAAGTAAAATCCCATTTTTCAGGAGGGTCCTGAACAAAAGAAAAATCCCATTCTTCAGGAGGGTCCTGAACATAAGATAAATTCCCATTTTTCAGGAGGGTCCTGGACATAAAGTAAAATCCCATTTTTCAGGATGGTCCTGAACAAAAGTAAAATCCCATTCTTCAGGAGGGTCCTGAACATAAGGTAAAATCCCATTTTTCAGGAGGGTCTTGAACAGAAAATAAATTCCCATTCTTGATGAGGGTCTTGAACAGAAAGTAAAATCCCATTTTTCAGGAGGGTCCAGATTAAAAGTAAAATCCCATTTTTCAGGAGGGTCCTGAACTGAAGTAAAATCCCATTTTTCAGGAGGGTCCTGAACAGAAAGTAAAATCCCATTTTTCAGGAGGGTCCTGAACTGAAAGTAAAATCCCATTTTTCAGGAGGGTCCTGGACATAAAGTAAAATCCCAATTTTCAGGAGGGTCCTGAACAAAAGTAAAATCCCATTTTTCAGGAGGGTCCTGAACAGAAAGTAAAATCCCATTTTTCAGGAGGGTCCTGAACTGAAAGTAAATTCCCATTTTTCAGGAGGGTCTTGGACATAAAGTAAAATCCCAATTTTCAGGAGGGTCCTGAACAAAAGTACAATCCCATTTTTCAGGAGGGTCCTGAACAGAAAGTAAAATCCCATTTTTCAGGAGGGTCCTGAACTGAAAGTAAATTCCCATTTTTCAGGAGGGTCCTGAACTGAAAGTAAATTCTCATTTTTCAGGAGGGTCTTGGACATAAAGTAAAATCCCATTTTTCAGGAGGGTCCTGAACAAAAGAAAAATCCCATTCTTCAGGAGGGTCCTGAACATAAGATAAATTCCCATTTTTCAGGAGGGTCCTGGACATAAAGTAAAATCCCATTTTTCAGGATGGTCCTGAACAAAAGTAAAATCCCATTCTTCAGGAGGGTCCTGAACATAAGGTAAAATCCCATTTTTCAGGAGGGTCTTGAACAGAAAATAAATTCCCATTCTTGATGAGGGTCTTGAACAGAAAGTAAAATCCCATTTTTCAGGAGGGTCCTGAACAAAAGTAAAATCCCATTTTTCAGGAGGGTCCTGAACTGAAGTAAAATCCCATTTTTCAGGAGAGTCCTGGACATAAAGTAAAATTCCATTTTTCAGGAGGGTCCTGGGCATAAAGTAAAAATCTCATTTTTTAGGGGGTTCCTAAACAAAAGTAAAATCTCATTCTTCAGGAGGGTCCTGAACATAAGGAAAACTCCCATTTTTCAGGAGGGTCCTGGACATAAGGTAAAATCCCATTTATCAGGAGGGTCCTGAACATAAAGTAAAATCCCATTTTTCAGGAGGGTCCTGAAGAAAAGTAAAATCCCATTCTTCAAGAGGGTCCTGAACATAAGGTAAAATCTCATTTTTCAGAAGGTTCCTGAACAAAAGTAAAATCATATTCTTCAGGCGTTTCCTGAACATAAGGTAAATTCTCATTTTTCAGGAGGGTCTTGGACATAAAGTAAAATCCCATTTTTCAGGAGGGTCCTGAACAAAAGTAAAATCCCATTTTTCAGGAGGGTCCTGAACATAATGTAAAATCCCATTATTCAAGAGGGTCCTGAACTGAATGTAAATTCCCATTTTTCAGGAGAGTCCTGGACATAAAGTAAAATCCCATTTTTCAGGAGGGTCCTGAACAAAAGTAAAATCCCATTCTTCAGGAGGGTCCTGAACATAAGGTAAAATCCCATTTTTCAGGATGGTCCTGGACATAAAGTAAAATTCTATTTTTCAGGAGGGTCCTGAACAAAAGTAAAATCTCATTCTTCAGGAGGGTCCTGAACATAAGGTAAAATCCCATTTTTCAGGAGGGTCCTGAACATAATGTATAATCCCATTTTTCAGGAGGGGCCTGAACAAAAGTAAAATCCCATTCTTCAGGAAGGTCCTGAACATAAGGTAAAATCCCATTTTTCAGGAGGGTCCTGAACTGAAAGTAAATTTCTATTCTTCAGGAGGGTCCTGAACAGAAAGTAAAATTCCATTTTTCAGGAGGGTCCTGAACATAAGGTAAAATCCCATTTTTCAGGAGGGTCCTGGACATAAAGTAAAATCCCATTTTTCAGAAGGGTCCTCAACTGAAAGTAAATTCCTATTTTTCAGTAGGGTCCTGGATATAAAGTAAAATCCCAATTTCAGGAGGGTCCTGAACAGATGTAAAATCCCATTTTTCAGGAGGGTCTTGAACTGAAAGTAAAATCCTATTTTTCAGGAGGGTCCTGAACTGAAAGTAAATTCCCATTTTTCATGAAGGTCCTGACCTGAAAGTAAATTCCAATTTTTCAGGAGGGTCCTGGACATATGTAAAATCCTAATTTCCAGGAGGGTCCTGAACAAAAGAAAAATCTCATTCTTCAGGAGGGTCCTGAACATAAGGTAAATTCCATTTTTCAGGTGGTTCCTAGACATAAAGTAAAAACCCATTTTTCAGAGGGTCCTGAACAAAAGAAAAATCCCATTCTTCAGGAGGGTCCTGAATATAAGGTACAAACCCATTTTTCAGGAGGGTCCTGAACTGAAAGTAAATTCCCATTCATCAGGAGGGTCTTGAACAGAAAGTAAAATTCCATTTTTCAGGAGGGTCTTGAACAAAAGTAAAATCTCATTTTTCAGGATGGTCCTAAACTAAAGTAAAATCCCATTTTTCAGGAGAGTCCTGGACATAAAGTAAAATCCCATTTTTCAGGAGGGTCCTGAACAGAAAGTAAAATCCCATTTTTCATGAGGGTCCTGAACTGAAAGTAAATTCTCATTTTTCAGGAGGGTCCTGGACATAAAGTAAAAATCTTAATTTTTTAGGGGGTTCCTAAAAAAAGTAAAATCTCATTCATCAGGAGGGTCCTGCACATAAGGAAAATTCCCATTTTTGAGGAGGGTCCTGGACATTAAGTAAAATCCCATTTTTCAGGAGGGTCCTGAACAAAAGTAAAATCCCATTTTTCAGGAGGGTCCTGAACAGAAAGTAAAATCCCATTTTTCAGGAGGGTCCTGAACTGAAAGTTAATTCCCATTTTTCAGGAGGTTCCTGAACAAAAGTAAAATCCCATTTTTCAGGAGGGTCCTGAACATAAGGTAAATTTCTATTTTTCAGGAGGGTCCTGGACATAAAGTAAAATCCCATTTTTCAGGAGGGTCCTGAACAAAAGTAAAATTCCATTCTTCAGGAGGGTCCTGAACATAAGGTAAAATCCCATTTTTCATGAGGGTCCTGAACATAAAGTAAAATCCCATTTTTCAGGAGGGTCCTGAACAAAAGTAAAATCCTATTCTTCAGGAGGGTCCTGAATATTAGGTAAAATCTCATTTTTTTCAGGAGGGTCCTGAACTGAAAGTAAATTTCCATTCTTCAGGAGGGTCCTGAACAGAAAGTAAAATCCCATTTTTCAGGAGGGTCCTGAACAAAAGTAATATCCTATTTTTCAGGAGGGTCCTGAACTGAAGTAAAATCCCATTTTTCAGGAGGGTCCTGAACAGAAAGTAAAATCCCATTTTTCAAGAGGGTCCTGAACTGAAAGTAAATTCCCATTTTTCAGGAGGGTCGTGGACATAAAGTAAAATCCCATTTTTCAGGAGGGTCCTGAACAAAAGTAAAATCCCATTTTTCATGAGTGTCCTGAATAGAAAGTAAAATCCCATTTTTCAGAAGGGTCCTGAACTGAAATTAAATTCCCATTTTTTAGGAGGGTCCTGAACTGAAAGTAAATTCCTATTTTTCAAGAGTGTCCTGGACATAAAGAAAAATCCCATTTTTCAGGAGGGTCCTGAACAAAAGAAAAATCCCATTCTTCAGGAGGGTCCTGAACATTAGGTAAATTCCCATTTTTCAGGAGGGTCCTGAACAAAAGTAAATTTCCATTCTTCAGGAGGGTGCTGAACATAAGGTAAAATCCCATTCTTCAGGAGGGTCCTGAACATAAGTTAAAATCTATTTTTTTCAGGGGGGTCCTGAACATAAAGTAAAATCCCATTTTTCATGAGGGTCCTGAACTGAAAGTAAATTCTCATTTTTCAGGAGGGTCCTGGACATAAAGTAAAAATCTTAATTTTTTAGGGGGTTCCTAAAAAAAGTAAAATCTCATTCATCAGGAGGGTCCTGCACATAAGGAAAATTCCCATTTTTGAGGAGAGTCCTGGACATTAAGTAAAATCCCATTTTTCAGGAGGGTCCTGAACAAAAGTAAAATCCCATTTTTCAGGAGGGTCCTGAACAGAAAGTAAAATCCCATTTTTCAGGAGGGTCCTGAACTGAAAGTTAATTCCCATTTTTCAGGAGGTTCCTGAACAAAAGTAAAATCCCATTTTTCAGGAGGGTCCTGAACATAAGGTAAATTTCTATTTTTCAGGAGGGTCCTGGACATAAAGTAAAATCCCATTTTTCAGGAGGGTCCTGAACAAAAGTAAAATTCCATTCTTCAGGAGGGTCCTGAACATAAGGTAAAATCCCATTTTTCATGAGGGTCCTGAACATAAAGTAAAATCCCATTTTTCAGGAGGGTCCTGAACAAAAGTAAAATCCTATTCTTCAGGAGGGTCCTGAATATTAGGTAAAATCTCATTTTTTTCAGGAGGGTCCTGAACTGAAAGTAAATTTCCATTCTTCAGGAGTGTCCTGAACAGAAAGTAAAATCCCATTTTTCAGGAGGGTCCTGAACAAAAGTAATATCCTATTTTTCAGGAGGGTCCTGAACTGAAGTAAAATCCCATTTTTCAGGAGGGTCCTGAACAGAAAGTAAAATCCCATTTTTCAAGAGGGTCCTGAACTGAAAGTAAATTCCCATTTTTCAGGAGGGTCGTGGACATAAAGTAAAATCCCATTTTTCAGGAAGGTCCTGAACAAAAGTAAAATCCCATTTTTCATGAGTGTCCTGAATAAAAAGTAAAATCCCATTTTTCAGAAGGGTCCTGAACTGAAATTAAATTCCCATTTTTTAGGAGGGTCCTGAACAAAAGTAAAATCACATTCTTCAGGAGGGTCCTGAACATTAGGTAAATTCCCATTTTTCAGGAGGGTCCTGAACAAAAGTAAATTTCCATTCTTCAGGAGGGTGCTGAACATAAGGTAAAATCCCATTCTTCAGGAGGGTCCTGAACATAAGGAAAAATCTAATTTTTTCAGGGGGGTCCTGAACATAAAGTAAAATCCCATTTTTCATGAGGGTCCTGAACAAAAGTAAAATCCCATTCTTCAGGAGGGTCCTGAACATAAGGTAAAATCTCATTTTTTTCAGAAGGGTCCTGAACTAAAAGTAAATTCCCATTCTTCAGGAGGGTCCTGAACAGAAAGTAAAATCCCATTTTTAAGGAGGGTCCTGAACAAAAGTAAAATACCATTTTTCAGGAGGGTCCTGAACTGAAGTAAAATCCCATTTTTCACGAGGGTCCTGAACAGAAAGTAAAATCCCATTTTTCAGGAGGGTCCTTAACTGAAAGTAAATTCCCATTTTTCAGGAGGGTCCTGGACATAATGTAAAATCCTATTTTTCAGGAGGGTCCTGAACAAAAGTAAAATCCCATTTTTCAGGAGGGTCCTGAACAGAAAGTAAAATCCCATTTTTCAGCAGGGTCCTGAACTAAAAGCAAATTCCCATTTTTCAGGAGGGTCCTGAACTGAAAGTAAATTCCAATTTTTCAGGAGGGTTCTGGACATAATGTCAAATCCCATTTTTCAAGAGGGTCCTGAACAAATGAAAAATCCATTTCTTCAGGAGGGTCCTGAACATAAGGTAAATTATCATTTTTCAGGAGGGTCCTGGACATAAATTAAAATCTCATTTTTCAGGAGGGTCCTGAACAAAAGTAAAATCCCATTTTTCAGGAGGGTCCTGAACATAAAGTAAAATCCCATTATTCCGGAGGGTCCTGAACTGAAAGTAAATTCCCATTTTTCTGGAGGGCCCTGGACATAAAGTAAAATCCCATTTTTCAGGAGGGGGTTCTGAACAAAAGTAAAATCCCATTCTTCAAGAGGGTCCTGAACATAAGGTAAAATCCCATTTTTCAGGATGGTCCTGAACATAAAGTAAAATTCCATTTTTTAGGAGGGTTCTGAACAAAAGTAAAATTTCATTCTTCAGGAGGGTCCTAAACATAAGGTAAAATCCAATTTTTCAGGATGGTCCTGAACATAAAGTATAATCCCATTTTTCACGAGGGGCCTGAACAAAAGTAAAATCCCATTCTTCAGGAGGGTCCTGAACATAAGGTAAAATCCCTTTTTAGGGAGGGTCTTGAACTGAAAGTAAATTCCTAATCTTCTGGAGGGTCCTGAACAAAAAGTAAAATTCCATTTTTCAGGAGGGTCCTGAACATAAGGTAAAATCATATTTTTCAGGAGGGTCCTGGACATAAAGTAAAATCCCAATTTTCAGAAGGGTCCTGAACTGATAGTAAATTCCCATTTTTCAGAAGGGTCCTGGACATAAAGTAAAATCCCAATTTCAGGAGGGTCCTGAACAGAAGTAAAATCCCATTTTTCAGGAGGGTCCTGAACAGAAAGTAAAATACCATTTTTCAGGAGGGACCTGAACTGAAAGTAAATTCCCATTTTTCAAGAGGGTCTTGAACTGAAAGTAAATTCCAATTTTTCAGGAGGGTCCTGGACATAAAGTAAAATCCCAATTTTCAGGAGGGTCCTGAACAAAAGAAAAATCCCATTCTTCAGGAGGGTCCTGAACATAAGGTAAATTCCCATTTTTCAGGAGCTTCCTAGACATAAAGTAAAATCCCATTTTTCAGGAGGGTCCTGAACAAAAGAAAAATCCCATCCTTCAGGAGGGTCCTGAACAGAAGGTAAAAACCCATTTTTCAGGAGGGTCCTGTACTGAAAGTAAATTCCCATTCTTCAGGAGGGTCTTGAACAGAAAGTAAAATTCCATTTTTCAGAAGGGTCCTGAACAAAAGAAAAATCTCATTTTTCAGGAGGGTCCTGAACTGAAGTAAAATCCCATTTTTCAGGAGAGCCCTGACATAAAGTAAAATCCCATTTTTCAGGAGGGTCCTGAACAGAAAGTAAAATCACATTTTTCAGGAGGATCCTGAACCGAAAGTAAATTCCCATCTTTCAGGAGGGTCCTGAACATAAAGTAAAAACCTTAATTTTTTAGGGGGTTCCTAAAAAAAAGTAAAATCTCATTCATCAGGAGGGTCCTGAATATAAGGAAAATTCCCATTTTTCAGGAGGGTTCAAGACATTAAGTAAAATCCCATTTTTCAGGAGGGTCCTGAACAAAAGTAAAATCCCATTTTTCAGGAGGGTCCTGAACAGAAAGTAAAATCCCATTTTTTAGGAGGAACCTGAACTGAAAGTAAAATCCTATTCTTCAGGAGGGTCCTGAACATAAGGTAAAATCCCATTTTTTAGGAGGGTCCTGAACATAAGGTAAATTTCTATTTTTCAGGAGGGTCCTGGACATAAAGTAAAATCCCATTTTTCAGGAGGGTCCTGAACAAAAGTAAAATTCCATTCTTCAGGAGGGTCCTGAACATAAGGTAAAATCCTATTTTTCAGGAGGGTCCTGAACATAAAGTATAATCCCATTTTTAAGGAGGTTCCTGAACAAAAGTAAAATCCTATTCTTCAGGAGGGTCCTGAACTTTAGGTAAAATCTCATTTTTTTTAGGAGGGTCCTGAACTGAAAGTAAATTTCTATTCTTCAGGAGGGTCCTGAACAGAAAGTCAAATCCCATTTTTAAGGAGGGTCCTGAACAAAAGTAAAATCCCATTTTTCAGGAGGGTCCTGAACTGAAGTAAAATACCATTTTTTGGGAGGGTCCTGAACAGAAAGTAAAATCCCATTTTTCAAGAGGGTCCTGAACTGAAAGTAAATTTCCATTTTTCAGGAGGGTCCTGGACATAAAGTAAAATCCCATTTTTCAGGAGGGTCCTGAACAAAAGTAAAATCCCATTTTTCAGGAGTGTCCTGAACAGTAAGTAAAATCCCATTTTTCAGAAGGGTTCTGAACTGACATTAAATACCCATTTTTTAGGAGGGTCCTGAACTGAAAGTAAATTCCCATTTTTCAGGAGTGTCCTGGACATAAAGAAAAATCCCATTTTTCAGGAGAGTCCTGAACAAAAGTAAAATCCCATTCTTCAGGAGGGTCCTGAACATAAGGTAAATTCCCATTTTTCAGGAGGGTCCTGGACATAAAGTAAAATCCCATTTTTCAGGAGGGTCCTGAACAAAAGTAAATTCCCATTCTTCAGGAGGGTCCTGAACATAAGATAAAGTCCCATTCTTCAGGAGGGTCCTGAACATAAGGTAAAATCCAATTTTTTCAGGAGGGTCCTGAACATAGAGTAAAATCCCATTTTTCATGAGGGTCCTGAACAAAAGTAAAATCCTATTCTTCAGGAGGGTCCTGAACATAAGGTAAAATCTCATTTTTTTCAGAAGGGTCCTGAACTGAAAGTAAATTCCCATTCTTCAGGAGGGTCCTGAACAGAAAGTAAAATCACATTTTTCAGGAGGGTCCTGAACAAAAGTAAAATCCCATTTTTCAGGAGGGTCCTGAACTGAAGTAAAATCCCATTTTTCAGGAGGGTCCTGAACAGAAAATAAAATCCCATTTTCCAGGAGGGTCCTTAACTGAAAGTAAATTCCCATTTTTTAGGAGGGTCCTGGACATAAAGTAAAATCCCATTTTTCAGGAGGGTCCTGAATAAAAGTAAAATCCCATTTTTCAGGAGGGTCCTGAACAGAAAGTAAAATCCCATTTTTCAGAAGGGTCCTGAACTGAAAGTAAATTCCAATTTTTCAGGAGGGTCCTGAACTGAAAGTAAATTCCAATTTTTCAGGAGGGTCCTGGACATAATGTAAAATCCCATTTTTCAGGAGGGTCCTGAACAAAAGAAAAATCCCATTCTTCAGGAGGGTCCTGAACATAAGGTAAATTCCCATTTTTCAGGAGGGTCCTGGACATAAATTAAAATCTCATTTTTCAGGAGGGTCCTGAACAAAAGTAAAATCCCATTTTTCAGGAGGGTCCTGAACATAAAGTAAAATCCCATTTTTCAGGAGGGTCCTGAATAAAAGTATAATCCCATTTTTCAGGAGGGTCCTGAACAGAAAGTAAAATCCCATATTTCAGAAGGGTCCTGAACTGAAAGTAAATTCCTATTTTTCAGGAGGGTCCTGAACTGAAAGTAAATTCCAATTTTTCAGGAGGGTCCTGGACATAATGTAAAATCCCATTTTTCAGGAGGGTCCTGAACAAAAGAAAAATCCCATTCTTCCTGAGGGTCCTGAACATAAGGTAAATTCCCATTTTTCAGGAGGGTCCTGGACATAAATTAAAATCTCATTTTTCAGGAGGGTCCTGAACAAAAGTAAAATCCCATTTTTCAGGAGGGTCCTGAACATAAAGTAAATTCCCATTTTTCAGGAGGGTCCTCAACTGAAAGTAAATTCCCATTTTTCAGGAGGCTCCTGGACATAAAGTAAAATCCCAATTTTCAGGAGGGTCCTGAACAAAAGTAAAATCCCATTTTTCATGAAGGTCCTGAACAGAAAGTAAAATCCCATTTTTCAGGAGGGTCCTGAACTGAAAGTAAATTCCAATTTTTCAGGAGGGTCCTGAACTGAAAGTAAATTCCAATTTTTTAGGAGGGTCCTGGACATAATGTAAAATCTCATTTTTCAGAAGGGTCCTGAACTGAAAGTAAATTCCCATTTTTCAGGAGTGTCCTGAACTGAAAGTAAATTCCAATTTTTCAGGAGGGTCCTGGACATAATGTAAAATCCCATTTTTCAGGAGGGTCCTGGACAAAAGAATAATCCCATTCTTCAGGATGGTCCTGAACATAAGGTAAAATCCCATTTTTCAGGAGGGTCCTGAACTGAAAGTTAATTCTCATTCTTCAGGAGGGTCTTATACAGAAAGTAAAATCCCTTTTTTTAGGAGGATCCTGAACAAAAGTAAAATCACATTTTCCAGGAGGGTCCTGAACTGAAGTAAAATCCCATTTATCAGGAGAGTCCTGGACATAAAGTAAAATCCCATTTTTCAGGAGGGTCCTGAACAGAAAGTAAAATCCCATTTTTCAGGAGGGTCCTGAACTGAAAGTAAATTCCCATTTTTCAGGAGGGTCCTGGACATAAAGTAAAAATCTAAATTTTTTAGGGGGTTCCTAAACAAAAGTAAAATCGCATTCTTCAGGAGGGTCCTGAACATAAGGAAAATTCCCATTTTTCAGGAGGGTCCTGGACATAAAGTAAAATCCCATTTTTTAGGAGGGTCCTGAACAAAAGTAAAATCCCATTTTTCAGGAGTGTCCTGAACAGAAACTAAAATCCCATTTTTCAGGAGGGTCCTGAACTGAATGTAAATTCCCATTTTTCAGGAGGTTCCTGAACAAAAGTAAAATCCCATTCTTCAGGAGAGTCCTGAACATAAGGTAAATTTGTATTTTTCAGGAGGGTCCTGGACATAATGTAAAATCCCATTTTTCAGGAGGGTCCTGAACAAAAGTAAAATTCCATTCATCAGGAGTGTCCTGAACATAAGGTAAAATCCCATTTTTTAGGAGGGTCCTGAACATTAAGTTAAATTTCATTTTTCAGGAGGGTCCTGAACAAATGTAAAATCCCATTCTTCAGGAGGGTTCTGATCTTAAGGTAAAATCTCATTTTTTTAGGAGGGTCCTGAACTGAAAGTAAATTCCCATTTTTTAGGAGGGTCCTGAACAGAAAGTAAAATCCCATTTTTCAGGAGGGTCCTGAACAAAAGTAAAATCCTATTTTTCAGGAGGGTCCTGAACTGAAGTAAAATCCCATTTTTCAGGAGGGTCCTGAACAGAATGTAAAATCCCATTTTTCAGGAGGGTCCTGAACTGAAAGTAAATTCCCATTTTTCAGGAGGTTCCTGGACATAAAGTAAAATCGCATTTTCTAGGAGGGTCCTAAACAAAAGTAAAATCCCATTTTTCAAGAGGGTCCTGAACAGAAAGTAAAATCCCATTTTTCAGGAGGGTCCTGAATTGAAATTAAATTCCCATTTTTCAGGAGGGTCCTGAACTGAAAGTAAATTCACATTTTTCAGGAGGGTCCTGGACATAAAGAAAAATCTCATTTTTCAGGAGGGTTCTGAACAAAAGTAAAATCCCATTCTTCAGGAGGGTCCTGAACATAAGGTAAATTCCCATTTTTCAGGAGGGTCCTGGACATAAAGTAAAATCCTAAATCCCATTTTTCAGGAGGTTCCTGAACAAAAGTAAAATCCCATTCTTCAGGAGGGTCCTGAACATAAGGTAAAATCCCATTTGTCAGGAGGGTCCTGAACTGAAAGTAAATTCCCATTCTTCAGGAGGGTCTTGAACATTAAGTAAAATCCCATTTTTCAGGAGGGTCCTGAAGAAAAGTAAAATCCCATTCTTCAGGAGGGTCCTGAACATAAGGTAAAATCTCATTTTTCAGAAGGTTCCTGAACAAAAGTAAAATCCCATTCTTCAGGAGGGTCCTGAACATAAGTTAAATTCCCTTTTTTCAGGAGGGTCCTGGACATAAAGTAAAATCCCATTTTCAGTAGGGTCCTGAACAAAAGTAAAATCCCATTTTTCAGGAGGGTCCTGAACATAAAGTAAAATCCCATTATTCACGAGGGTCCTGAACTAAAAGTAAATTCCCATTTTTCAGGAGGGTCCTGGACATAAAATAAAATCCCATTTTTCAGGAGGGTCCTGAACAAAAGTAAAATCCCATTTTTCAGGATGGTCCTGAACATAAGGTAAAATCCCATTTTTCAGGAGGGTCCTGGACATAAAGTAAAATCCCATTTTTCAGGAGGGTCCTGAACAAAATTAAAATCCCATTCTTCAGGAGGGTCCTGAACATAAGGTAAAATCCCATTTTTCAGGAGGGTCCTGAACATAAAGTATAATCCCATTTTTCAGGAGGGGCCTGAACAAAAGTAAAATCCCATTCTTCAGGAGGGTCCTGAACATAAGGTAAAATCCCATTTTTCAGGAGGGTCCTGAACTGAAAGTAAATTCCTATTCTTCAGGAGGGTCCTGAACAGAAATTAAAATTCCATTTTTCAGGAGGGTCCTGAACAAAAGTAAAATCTCATTTTTCAGGAGGGTCCTGAACTGAAGTAAAATTCCATTTTTCAGGAGGGTCTTGAACAGAAAGTAAAATTCCATTTATCAGGAGGGTCCTGAACTGAAAGTAAATTCCCATTTTTCAGGAGGGTCCTGGAGATAAAGTAAAATCCCATTTTTCAGGAGGGTCCTGAACTGAAAGTAAATTCCCATTTTTCAGGAGGGTCCTGGACATAAAGTAAAATCCCATTTTTCAGGAGGGTCCTGAACAAAAGTAAAATCCCATTCTTCAGGAGTGTCCTGAACATAAGGTAAATTCCCATTTTTCAGGAGGGTCCTGGAAATAAAGTAAAATCCCATTTTTCAGGAGGGTCCTGAACAAAAGTAAAATCCCATTCTTCAGGAGGGTCCTGAACATAAGGTAAAATCCCATTTTTCAGGAGGGTCCTGAACATAAATAAAATCCCATTTTTCAGAAGGGTCCTGAACAAAAGTAAAATCCCATTCTTCAGGAGGGTCCTGAACATAAGGTAAAATCCCACGGATGTGCATTTCCAATGGTAGATGAATTAAATGAAACGAATTTGCCCTGTTTCATCAAAGAAATTTTTTCAGTTAATAACTTAGTGATGGCTTGCGGCACTTGGCTGTCCCGACACCTGCTCCAGTGTTCATTCCCTTCATTTTTTTTCATATTATTGGCACTTGCCCCTGCTTTGTCGTTTCATTGACCCAAACTCGGATTATTAAGAGTGACTTTGAAATAAACACAGCATCTCTGCTTTGCCATACTTCATGAATAAACCATTTAAACCTTGGTATTTTCATGAGTTTCCAGACTTGTCTATTGGCAAAACTTTCTGCACACTCCTCTTTTTTTGGCTCACAATCATGTCTCTTTCATGCGTTGGCCTTTTTGTTTTGCTTTGTGTAATTGAAGATGTTGGTAGCTAGTTTTGAAATCTTTTCTCGCTTGTTTTGAGATGAACTTGACTCAAAAACAAGAGAAAAATGACAACAACTTTTGTTTTATTTGGATAACTGACTCAAGAAAATAAAAATAAAGATAAAGAGAAGAAAGAAAAGACAATGAATGTCCCCATTTGAAACAATATAATGAAAAATTTATCTTAAATGATAATCAACTCTAATGATTATGCCATGCATTTTGGATTAAGCCGCCTGATCTTTCCATCCAAACTCTCACCAATTGTTGTTGAGTTAATGGCCTTGAAACTGAGTTGTTTCCTTAGGTCAATTGCATTTAAGACCTCGTTCGGCTAGTGGCGCCTTGGAGGTTTCTTGCCAACAAACCTCTCTCATTTTTTCTCGGTTCACCATTGTCTTATGGTGTCTGTGAGGGTTTTTCACCATTGAGACTCTCTTATTTTCATCTCTCTCAACTTACCATCGCCTTATGGTGCCCGTGAGGGTTTTCACCAATAAGACTCTCTCATTTATTTCTCTCCTAATTTCTTATGCTGAGGAAGACGAGTAGTTCCCAAAATGTGTCATCGCCACCATTGCATGTTTAGCCTTAACATTCTCAAAGATTGATCTGAAGGTCTTTCTTTGGTTGTAACTTGGCTTTTGGATAAGGTTAGAAAGAAAGGATAGCATGGGGCCCAAACGACACTTGAAGTGGGGTAGGACTTACAACTTTTGGAATCGACTTAAACAATGAGGATTAACTCATGCCCCAGTTTCTTTTGACTGGGTGACACTAAATTGTTTATTTGGTTGGATCGAGCCCTGAGTGGGGCAGCCTACGTATCTCACCCTTGAGAGAGGAGAATCAGGTCATGCGTAGTTCTGGCAGCTTGTTCTTTCACTTGATTCTATTTTTTTCTTTTGTTTTTTTTTTCGATCTTTTCACTTTGCGATTCTTTTTTTCTAACTCTATTTTTCTTGACACTCTTTTTTTAGAAACATTTTTGTCTCTTTTTTGTAACTTTTGACTTTATCTTTTTACTCGACACTATTCTTTGAACTTTGCTTACTCTATCTTGATTCCAAAAGAGGGGTATGAAAGAAAATAACAGTGAGGCTCAAATGGGGTAAACAAAGGATGACACAATGTTTGGATGGCAGAATGAAATGCCTTCATCATAGCAATCCTTGAGAATGCAAGTACATAACATGCAATTGGAAGTGAGAGATGAAGATCATTTGCGACATCTTTTTAAGCAGATTGAGACTGTGCGTCACTACTTCTTCTGTAAACTCCACCTTTGTTGTACATTCCTCACATCAAATGACTTATGCTTTCGTGGAGCTTCTTATCTTCTTGTTTCTCTTGATATATGGATCACACGTCCGCTATTTAACCTAATTGGGACTTGTCTTTCGATCAATGACCAAGGTGCTCTTGTGATTCTCAAAATAATTGCTTTAATTTTCAAAGAAGGCCTCATTTGATCACCAAATGCCCCAACACTCTATCTATTTCCTCAGCCGCTCTCTTTTCTAACTTTAACCCTCTGATTCAATGTTCATGCTTAAATTGGACTTTAAAATCTGGCTAAAAATTCCGCAAGCATGTCATATCACTAGAGTCAACATAAAATATACTATGTAAAGAAAACAAACAAACAACACAAATTTAAAACATAAATGAAAAAGGGGGCACTCCATTTAATAAAAATGAAAGATAAAAGGGTTTGAACATAAACGACAAAGGGACAAAACAAGATAGATCCCGAACTACAACCTTGAAATAATTCGGAAAACAGCAAAGAAGACAAAACAAACTACCAGACCTCTTCCTAGTGGGAGAGGGGTGAATTCTCAATTGCACAGCTTGACATCTTAGCCACTAGTTTGCATATCAGAATGACTAGAGCTTTCCTCACTGTCAATGTTCTGTACCATGATTGATTTATCTTGAATCATCTTTTCAATTTCTCTTTTCAAAGCTCGACAATCTTCAATACTATGACCCTGAGCCTCAGAATGATACGCACATCGTGCGCTAGGATCAAAATTTCTTGAACGACTATTAAGGGTGTGCCCAAGGAGAGGAGTGATTATTCCCTCCTGTACCAATCTCTGAAATAAACTGGCATATGACTCTCCAATTGGTGTGAAGCTATCTCTCAACTTCTGCCTCATTTTATCGTTTGGCTTGGATCGAAAATCAGGCTTAGAAGGGTTTTGGTATG
The DNA here is from genome assembly GCA_030864215.1 of Capsicum pubescens. Classification (NCBI taxonomy): domain Eukaryota; kingdom Viridiplantae; phylum Streptophyta; class Magnoliopsida; order Solanales; family Solanaceae; genus Capsicum; species Capsicum pubescens. The sequence goes on from CM061549.1 coordinate 297,545,555, forward strand.
TTTGTGGAGTTAGAGGACGACTCTGAGGAGTTGGTGTGTTCCACTGTGGGTAAGATGGGGGTTGAACATATGGTTGTGCACAATATACTAGATATGGAGGTGGGGAAAAAGAGTATAATGGATTTTGGGAGTGATTATGTGTAGCTTGGGCATAAACTTGAGCTTGCGCCTGAGACCGACGACGACATGGTCTTCTTGACCTTTTCTGCTGTCCAACTACAATAGCAAATGCATCTTTCTCATTCTTCTTCCCTCCAGGTTCCCTTAATTGATTGCAATATTGTCCCAAAGGTTTCACGGATTCCTCATACCCATCTTGCTCCTCAAATTTCGACATCACAAAGATTGGAGAAAGGTTAGCATTTGAAGGTATGCCCCAGTCTTTGTATGAAACATTTTCTTTACCCGCAGGTCCTAAAAAAATTTTCATAGCATTTTCTGTACTCTTCATTTTTCCAACCATTTTCTCCGACTCTTATGGCACACTGGACTTCGTGTTCAGAAACTTTGGTGTTCCAGTTAACTTAAAAGCAGGCTCAAGAGTATAACAATGATCACCAAGAGTATTGAATATAGGTTCACTAGCAGCATGGGGACGCACAACCGTTGGACGAGACGGTGTGAAAGTCCCAGTAAAGGATTGAGCAATAAGATCACAGACAACATATGGTGTTGTGAATGTAGCAGGCTTATGCTGAGGAACTAGAGGCAAAGTGGTGGAAGTATTGAGATGCTTTTGGCTTAGAATGAATTCTGAGTCATGTTGCGGTGCATCAATAACAGTAGAAAACCGACTTTGAGATTTTGGTGAAAAACACGAGGTATTTGTAGGATCAATAAAGGAAAATAGAGGAGGATGCAACCCACTGGCCCAAGCTCGATGCATTTCTGTCATTTGTTGTCTTAGCCTCCTGACCTCTTGCTTTAAACTCTCATTTTCCTGATTCTTTGTTTGATCCATGATGTCACTCTCTATATCTTTGTTGAACACAACTAACCCTTTGAATTTGGTGTGATGTGAAGGACCAGCCAGAATGCCACAAACCAACCACCTTAAACTGACTCAACATAAAACAACAAATGTGTTAGAGTTCAACTTTTTTTCAAAATCTTTTTTTTTTATGATCACCGAACCCAAGAAGGGCGCCTACGTATCTCACTCCCGAGAGAGGAGAATTAAGTGTGCGTAGTTCGTGAAGTTTTGTCAAAATGGCCAATTAAAATTTTTTTTTTCTTTTTCTTGAAACTTTAAAAAGAAAAGAAAATAACAAATTATCAAAAGAATTGACGAAAATCTTTTTTGCATTTTTTAGGTTTAAACTCCCTATACAAAAATGGAATCTATGATTACCAAAGAAGAATCTTTTTGGGTTTTCGATTTAGAATTTCATAGGAAAATGAAACTTGAAACTATTAAATAAAATCTTTTTATAGTTTTCTTTTAGAGATGTATATGAAACACCTACACTAAGTGAAGAGTGAAGAAAATCTTTTTGAATTTTTCAGATTCCTGTACAACATGAAATCTATGGTTACCGAAGAAAATATTTTTGGATTTTCGATTTTAAATTTCATACGAAAATGAAACTTGAACCTATTAAAGGAAAATATTTTTTTTTGCTTTCTTTTAAAGATGTACATGAGACACCTACTCTAAATGAAGAGTGAAGAAATTTTTTTTTGAATTTTTGAAATAAGATCCCCGAACCTAAAATAGGTTGCCTACGTATCTCACTCCCGAGAGAGGAGAATCAGGGGTGCGTAGTTCGTTCATATTGGACACTTAGTGATTGACTAATAAATTGACCCTAACTTAAGAGACAACCAAAAACAAACGAGTGAATTTTTTTTTGGATTTTCAACTAGATATTTCAACTAAGACTGACACCACCAATTATATATAAAAAAAATCTTTTTGGTATTTTGTTTTTGTCAAATAAGTAGAAAAGGCAAACAAAACCCTCTTTTTTTCATTCATTTTTTTTTGTTGAACTTATGGTACTTTGGGAAGATAAATGCAAAACGTAAAAAAAAATCTTTTTGAGTTTTGGATCGTGAAGAACAAAAGTCATAAAGAACTCTAAAATAAACTACGACACTCCTTTTTGATTCATTCTTTTCGACTCACTTTTTTTTTTTCACACTTTACTTCTAACACATGTTTTCCCCAAATCGGTCCGTCAAATGATCACGTTACTCTCAAAGATGCAACATTTAGCACATAGGGATGCTTTAAAGGTGAGTCTCCTACAAAGGACCGTGTGGGCCCCGCTAGGTCTCAATATGATGCACATAAGAATGAACTAAAGGCTGACCTACGTTGTGGTTTACTAACAAGGCCGTTCGGGGGAGTATATGGTCGATAGTGGCTGCTTTGCTTTCCACCTACTCCATACATCCAACGGCTCCCCCCCTAAAATAAAGGTGACTCAACTAGATTTCGTGCGCACGACGTGCGCTCCGAGACTTGTTGCAGAAAGAAGGCCGGGGGGATGGACTCATGATGACAGATATAAAACGGTAACACATAGGATAAATACTATAAACAAAGAGCACGAAAACGCACAAAAGTAAAAACAATAACAAAACAATAATCACAAACAATGCTTATACACTCGTAATGCCAAACAAAGCCGATACGACTCAAAAATAAGCTCGAATTCTGAAAAGTCCCCAGCAGAGTCGCCAGAGCTGTCACACCCCTTTTTTTGACTCCAAAAATTAATGTATTGTAAGTTTCGAAAGGGTTTTTATTATTAAAGTGACAAAGATGAAAATTTGTTTTGAAAATGGATAATTTACATTTTTTATTCAGAGTCTCCACTTGGCATAATCTGGTGTGCCAAGTCACAGTTGGAAAATCCTTTTCAAAACCATTTGACTCTTTAAACTGGTTTGCGAACGGAGACTCCGGCTAAGGAATTCTGTTGACCGAGGGAAAGGTGTTAGGCACCTCTCGATCCCGTGGTTCAACCACGATCGCTTGGTATAGTGTATCAACTATTTTGGCATTATGAAATGTATAAACCACACAAGAGGCACGCAAAAATAATCAAACAAAATAAAACAATCCAAAAATGTAAAGTCCAGTCCAATTATACAGTCCAAAAATAGAAAGATACAAAAATATAAATCCTAGTCTAAACTAATTCTAGATTAAGCTCCAATGTCTTACCCGACGCCGCGGGCCTTCATCACGATCATTTTTTGCCAACATGATACGTCGGGGCATTTCCCGGTGAATAAATACAAGTGATCTCGGGGCATTCCCCGGCTAAATAAATACATTTTTTCAATACGAGAAAACCAAATCATTCACCCAAATTTCAATCATTCAAACAATATTTCAAACGTTCAATAAAATCACAAATTATAAACTTTGCCTACCCAAACTACGTTTGCCTAAACCAATCGGCGCATCATGATACTACCCAATCAAACACTCGTATTTGCTTCAAAATAACTAACGACAATAAATCAAAACAATATTCATTCTTTATCAATTCCTACCATCCAATCCCACATTCCATTTTTTATACCAAATTCCAACGATTCAAGACAGTCATCTCAACAATCCACAACCATCTATTCAATGAAATCGAACACCAAATTAATGTCACCAAAATTCAACCACACATCAGGCAAATCAAACACGTATAGTAAAGTAAAATTAGAAGAGATAGAGTTGGACCTTAAATTTGAAGCTTTCAAACTCAATGTTATTCGAATAAAGAGAGTCTGCACCCGGAAACCTCGAGCCGAACCTTAACACCAACAATCCAACTCGACAAATAATGACCCGTTTACCGTCACTTTTCACGCCGGTTACTGTTCACCGGTTGCTTTTTTTCTTTTTTTCTTTTGTTGTTGTTTTTGTGAGGAAGATTATTTTGTGATTGTTGTTATTGTGGAGAAGATGATGATCAAAAAATGAGCCTCTTTTCCTCTTAGAATTTTTCTTTTATAATGGGCATGGATTTGTTATGATGTGGGAATTTTGGTGGGTCCCCCATATATTCTTTCTTTGTAGACAAGAAAAAGGAGGGGGGGGGATCATATGGGTAGTTAGAGTAGGTGGAAGCTTTTGATTGGGTAGGTTGTTAGGATAAGATAAATTAGTTAGAGGTATTTTTTTAGTTTATTTTTGTATTTTTGTGGGATATAATTACATAGGGTTGGACACATGGTAAGGTGAACTAAAAATGAATAAAATTAGACTTCGGGAGGGACAAAATTAGGTGTCTACAAATGTAATTTGTAAGGTTTCAAATAATCAAACTTATTTAATACTTCCTCCGTTTCGGAATAAGTGAATTGTTGGGGTATTTATTGGTGTTTCAAAATAAGTGAATCATTGAATTTTTTTTCCAAATTTGCCCTTATGATTTGACAACCAATTAACTTTTGAAAAGGTATTACAAGGTCAACTTTTTCTTTTTTTGGAGTAAAAATGGAAAGTTATGTTAAATTTATGTCTTTAATGCTTTTTTCTTAATATGTGTGCCAAAATCCAACAATTCATTTATTATGAAACGGAGGGAGTATCTCTTAATGGATCGCTCAGAATTTGTTTCGGACCTTTAGCCCATTTTCTGAACTGTGGACTAACATCCATCCATCGAAAGTCGTAAAAACCCGTTGTAGACACCTAATTTCGTCCCTCCGCAATATCATTTTTACTCATTTTTTACCTTATCCTACTGTGTACCCTCAATCATGTAATTATCCCTCCACAAATGACAAAAATCAAAACCAACTCTAAACAAATCTTATCCCAAAATCCCCACATAATCCCAATTGATAACAAATTAACAACCTTCCCAATCAAAAGCTTCCACCTACCCTAACTACCCATATGATCCCCCCCTCCTTTTTCTTGTCCACAAAGAAAGAATATATGGGGGACCCACCAAAATTCCCACATCATAACAAATCCATGCCCATTATAAAAGAAAAATTCTAAGAGGAAAAGAAAGAAGGCTTTGATCATCATCTTCTCCACAATAACAACAATGACAAAATAATCTTCCTCACAAAAAAAAGAAAAAGAAAAAAAGCACCGGTGAACAGTAACCGTGAACAGTAACCGTGAACAGTAAGCGGTGAACAGTACCCGGCGTTAAAAGTGACGGTGAACGGATCTTTATTTGTCGAGTTGGATTGTTGGTGTTAAGGTTCGGCTCGAGGTTTCCGGGTGCGAACTCTCTTTATTCGAATAACATTGAGTTTGAAAGCTTCAAATTTAAGGTCCAATTCTTTCTTCTCTTTTATTTAATTCTTATGTGATTGTGATTATGATTGCGTGTGATTCGATACTGTGGTTTGTTTGTTGATGTGAACTGTTGGTGACATTTGGGTGTGTGATGTGCTAAGCATGATTGATGAATTTTCGTTATTCTCGATTGGTGGATTGTGTATTGAAATGGGTTAATCACGTGGTTAAAAATGAATTAAGGTGGGGATTAAAAATGGAGGAAAATGAATATTGATTAATTTTGATGTATTGATAATTTTTAACATGATAGAATTGTGATACGTTGAACTTGGTAGGCAAACGTAGGCTTGGTAGGCAAATTTAGGAATAACGAGTTGTTGGAGTGTTTGAATATGTGCGTGAATGGTACTTTCTACTTTATTGCACGAAAAGTTTAAATTGTACTCATTTGGCCGGGGAATGCCCCGAAGGATTTGTATTGATTTATCCGGGGAATGCCCTGAAGTAGCATGTACGCAAAAGAGGCTCGTGATCAAGGCCCGGAACGTCGGGTGGAGTTTAGTTTAGGATTAGTTTAGAATAGAATAGGTTTTATATTTCAGCACCTCTTTTATTTTGGATTGTATAATTTGGACTGAACATTATTTTTGTTTGTTTTGAATTTTGTGTGATTTATTTGTTTGCTTGTTTTGTGTGTTTATGTGGTTTGTACATTTGTAATATCAAATTAGCCGATACGCTCCACCAGGCGACCGTGGTCGAACCACGGGATCGAGGGGTGCCTAACACCTTCCCCTCGGTCAACAGAATTCCTTAGCCGGAATCTCTGTTCGTAAACCGGTTTAAAGAGTCAAATGGTTTCGAAAAGGATTTTTCAATGGTGACTTGGCACACCAGATTATGCCAAGTGGCGACTCTGATTTTGAATGTAAAAATAATCTTTTTTCGGAACCAATCTTCATTTTGTCACTTTAATAAAAAACCCTTTCAAACCTTAAAATACATATTAATTTTTGGAGTCAAAAAAAGGGGTGTGACACCCGTGATTCCTGTCGTTTTGCCCGTTTGACTTGAAAAATAACTCCCCTAGCCCCACCAAAGCAGTTCGATCAATTTTATAGATCGTTGGGGGACCGCCCGAGAGGTTTTGCCCATAATTTTTATGAAGTCCGAGCCCACTCCCAAATTGTGAGTAACACCCACCAAAAGTCACAAAAAACCTACGATTTCTGTCGTTTCTCCCATTTGACTTGGAAAATGGCTCCTTCAGCGCTGCCAAAGCTACTCGATCCATTTAATAGGTCGTCGGGAGACTGCCCGAAAAGTTTCTCCCGTAATTTTTTTCTAGAGCCTGAGCCCACCCCTTGAACCATGGGCTAAAACCCACCAAAAGTCACAACAAACCCATGATTCCTGTAGTTTCGCCTGTTTAGCTTGGAAAATAGCTCCCCCAACCCCGCCAAAGTAACTTGATTCATTTAAAAGGCCAACGAGGGACCACCCGAGAAGTTTCTCCCAGATTTTTTCAAAGCCTGAGCCCACCTCCCGAATCGTGGGCTAACACCTATTGAAAGTCGCAATAAATCATGATTCCTGTCGTTTCACCCGTTTTACTTGAAAAATGGCTCCTCCGGCCTCACCAAAGCAACCTGATCCATTTAATAAGCCGTTAGGGGACCGCTCGAAAAGTTTCACCCAGAATTTACTCTAAAGCTCGAGCGCACTCCCCAAAACGTGGACTAACACCCATCGAAAGTGTCAAAAAAACTGTGATTCTTGTCGTTTCACCCGTTTGACTTAAAAAATGGCTCCCCCAGCTCCGCCAAAGTAACTCGGTCTATTTAATAGGCTATCGAGGAACCTCCTGAGAAGTTTCTCCCATAACTTTTCTCGGATCCTGAGCCCACCCGCCGAACCATGGACGAACACCCCCCGAAAGTAGCAAAAAACCCATTATTCCTGTCGTTTCTCTCATTTGACATGAAAATAGCCCTCAAGCCGCCACTAAAGCAACCCAGTTCATTAAATAGGCTGGACCGCTTGAGAAGTTTTGTAATGCCCCAAAATTTGATTCCCGGAATGCTACACGGTGCTCCGAACTACAAGTAATCCTGAGCTAAGCCTGACTGTTTCTACTAAATCTGAATCTCAAAATAGGGGAATATGAATATGAGATCATAATGAATGCAGAAATCTATCTGAAATAACTGGGTATGTCTGAAACATACTAATCTCAACAGTCTTGGCAAAACAATACTGAAAATCTGAATACAGAAACAAGAATCTAAAACTGAATTTAGTAGTCCGATAAGCCTTTACTAAATGAATCTAGAGAGCCGCTAGGACAAACCCCCAGCTGATCCGAAGTGTCTGAAAAAAATACTAAATTATCTACTAATAAACAGAAAGTATGAATAATTAAGTCCCCGAATTATGAGGACTCACCAACTGCAGAGATGTAAGTGAGATGCTCGAAAATCACTCTCTCAGCTGAGAATGAGCACTTGAACCTACATTATCAGATAATATAGCACACAGACGTATATATGGATCGGTACTTTGGAAATGTACTGAGCATATGGGGGTGAATGCAATAAGTAAACAATATTATCACAGTTTATAAAATCATGCATGCTAAATGTAAATGACTCACATTGGCTTGAGTAATCTGTAATCTGAATTTCATAAATCATGAACAATAAAGCATAAAAATGTAAATCTTGTGAGCCATTACATTCAGTTCTAAAATCTGTTCTTTTTGAAAACTACTACGTTATCTTGTCAACTATAAGGGAAACACTTCATCTCAAGACTTAAGAATCTTAAAACCATAACTTCCAAAATATATGCTTTTATCTTAAGGCTTTAAGTCAATAGACTGTTTTAAGAGTAGGAAACATCTTTTTTGGGAGGTTCTTCTAACCGACATAAACCATGTAAGCATTCATGGAGTCCAACGTCTTACCCACGTTGGGTAGAGTTGTTCTAGCCTTGACATCAGAATAGAACTTCTTAACTTATGTGATCACAATCTTATTCATCCACGTAGAAGTGGGAATAATCTTAATCCTAAGGTGGCACGTAGTTCTGGGGTATGAAACCTTGGTAACAAATCCATCTCGATGCTAAATACTACTCCCATTCTAATGCTCAGAATCTTAGAAAAAACTCACCTTAAAATAGCACAAGGGTTTACAAGAAAACCAATTATGCTCTTTCTTTTCTTTAAATCTCAAGTCAAATGAACAAAGTGAATTCTTTATCTTAGCTTAGGACCAAAAGGTCAAATCTTTATCTAAAATCTGAAGAAAATCTTATCATAAGGTGCTCATAGCACAAATAATCTTAAAATAACAATCTTTAATTAGGGATTAATGACCCTTGCATCAAACTCATGTTAAATACCATAAAATTCATGCTTGGTAATATAAACATTGATAAATCAACTCAAAATCTGGAAATTTCAGCAATATGTATGAAAATATGAACATAAGTATGTGGTTCAACTTCTAAATCAATGAAAATCTCATAATCTTGTAAATAACAATAATGAATATAAACCCTAATTTCAATCTCATGGGAAATCACATAAAAATTCAATAAATTCATATTTAAAATAAGTTTTGGGCACAAAGACAAAAGGATTGTCCTTGTTCATAACCCCACATACCTTAATTGATGATCTTTGATGAAAAGTTTGAATCTTGGATCTCTATTAATGCTTTGGAGATGAATTCTTAGAGTTCTTGTATTGGGAATCCTTAATATTGAATTTCTTTGGAGAATTAATAGAGGAATTTGGGTTTCTTGGGGAAAAAGTTTGATGATCTAGGGTTTTCTTTTGAGAGAAAAGTAATGAAATAAGCATAAAGTGCTTTGGTATAAGCTTAATGATGTGTTTTGGACGAATTGAGGCCCTGGGATTGACCAAAATACCCCATTTAATCTTTTAAATGGAACTGGAAAATGACCAAATTTTCCGATTTAGTGGGCCACCGCGATGCGCCACTATTGCGGTGGCTCACTGGAAAAGGACGAACGGGAATTGGGCGTTCACCACGACGCGCCATAGTTGCGGTGCCCCTTGGATTGTCATTTCGGCCCTTGATGCGATGCGCTAACATCATGGAGTCTCATTGGAATGGGACAATTGGGAAAACGGGCTTCTCCGCGACGTGGGGCTATCGCGAAGGGCCACTGGAATTTGACAATTGTGGATTTTGCCTTCTCCGCGACGCGCCAAGTGCCCAAGGGGCACACTGTCCACTTAAAAATGCCATAACTCCTTCACCTAGTGTCAGATTTAGGCGAATCTTATATCGTTGGAAAGTTTATTAAATTTCCACACAATGGGAGATCTAAATCTGAAAAATTCCACTCGAAATAATTATTCTTCATTTTGAAAGCTATCCCTTAACATTCTAAGAACAAATTTAAGCTAGGAAAATCACCGGGTATTACAAGTTTCGCCAATAATTTTTTCTGGAGCCCGAGCTTATCCTTCGAACCTTGGGTTAAAAAAACTACGACTCTTGCTGTTTTGCTCGTTTGACTTGGAAAATGGCTTCCCCCGACTCCACCAAAGCAACTCGATCCATTTAATAGGCCTTTAGGGGATCATCCGAGAAGTTTTACCTAGAATTTTTTCTAGATTCCGAGCCCACCCCTAAATTGTAGGCTGCCATTTTGTCTGTTTGACTTGGAAAATAGCTCCCTCGGCCCCGCCAAAGCACCCCAATCCATTTAATAGGTCATCGGGGGACCACTCGAGAAGTTTCACCCAAAAATTTTTTTGGAGCCCGAGCCCACCCCCAAACTATTGGCTAACACCCATCAAAAGTCGCAAGAAACCCGTGATTCTTAGCGTTCCATCTAACAAGTTGACTAAGAGTTTGTCATCTTACATTTATTTTTTTCATTTTTCAGAGGAAAACTGGATTTTGTGTTTGTAAGTTGCATTTCTTGTCCTCTCTCGCCTTTCTTTGACGAAGGTCACTCTAATATCGTCCGGGCATAGGTTTCTCGTATTGGTGTTATTGATCTTCTCAAGGGTGCTATGATCTCCATTCCAAAAGAGCTGTATTATGTATTTTTGGTTGGTGTGCTTTCTGAATTGGGGTCAGCTTATAATTTTTTGCAAGTCTACCCCATGGAACACATGTTCTTGATCCTAGCTTTGATAAAATTGTGATGCCATATGAAAGGCACTTGAGAGAATTGGTCAGTAGGTCTTCGCGGGGTATCAAGATTGGTAAGACTTGGAGAGGTCCGAAAGTTTCCGGCACTAAAACGGGGCTCATTAACCCTCCCGATAAGAAGTACCTCACTTAAAGAGAGAATATAGGCTCCATGTCTCTATCTAATCCCGACTTTCTATCTCTCGGTCGGACCAGTTGGAAAGATTCTAGCGAAGCTAGCGTTACTACTGATTCTGCCGAGTCTATCAAAGGGAAAGCTCTTGTTGTAGAGCCTATCAAAGGGAACGCTATTGTTGATGCATCTACTTCCGATGCAGAAATTGAAGGTTATTTTGATTACGTGTGCGCTCAGTATTTGAAAGCAAAGACTGAGTACTCTTCTTTGAGGGCTCGTTACCCCTCTTTGGCTTATCAGGTATTCCCTCTATTTTTTTTTCTTTTATTATATGCGAGTGTTATGAATTTGAACAATCTTTTCAACCTTCCCCTCATGTTTTAAATTATTTTGTATTTGTTTGTTCTTTATGGTCTTAATTTTGTATTTGTGGCTTGAAGAGGTTCTAACTTTTGTTGTTTTTGCATACTCGGGATTATTTGACCCTGATTGCTCAGGCATCTCAGCAGTCCCTGTCCTTCAGCCCCTTGTTTCGGAGGTTTGAATTTTGTGTTGCTTTTAATATGATTTTCTTTTTAATTGATGTTTGGTGTCTATTTGTGATGCAGGAGTAGGAGAGATCCAGTCCCGTTGAACTCAAGTTATCGCCACATTAGCTCTGACTCTCTTGTTGCTTAATTTTGCTTTTGTTATTTTGCTGTCAACTTTGATTAGATATCAGAGTTGATTGGAAAATAATGTTTATCTTGCTAATTTTTGGCATACTTGCTACTTTATATGATTTTGTCAACACCAAATTTGATGTTTATATGGTAGTTGTGTTTATCTCCCGGATAGTGAAATATTTAGCCTATCACTCCATTATAAAATGGCTAGGCTTAATCATGTTAGTTCCTAATTTTTGTTGTATGTATTTGCTGTGTCCATTTTGATCCTCCGGTGTCAATACTTTTTTTGGTTATTGGCCAAGTCAAGCAACTTCTATAGGAATTGTCATTTGTTCCCGAGTAATACTGGTCAACAACAGATACAAATTCATGTATTTTGTCAATTCTGTAATGAATACAGAAGATAAATAGTAAAAATACTTTAAATTAATTTCTCATAACGGCGAAAAAAGTACAAATATAACATGACAAGATGATATGAAGAAAACAAACACAAAACCAAAATCTAGCATGTAGATTAAATTCTTCAAAGTAATAAAACGAATACCTACATAGCAGATATTATTAATTAAAACTTCTAGTAACATTATACCAAGCAAAGAATCAAATCAATATAATGTTTATAAAGCTAACGACGATGAGAATGCAATATGGCTTTCTATATCAATGTTCCCTCAAAATTTTAACTCAAGCATCCAATCACATGGTATAATATTCCTATTAGATACTTTCAGTCTTCTTCATATAATTTCTTTTTCATACGTTCTCAAAGTAGCCACAAACGTTTACAATAACATTTCTCTTTCTTTTTTAGGCCCTTATCCTTGTTCATTTCCTCCCTTTTTTTTTTTGCTTAGCGGCTTTCTTCTCTAGGTGTGATTTTTTATGTAAATTATTTCTCATATTCACTCAATTTAGCTCACCTTAATTATGAGGGGTTTGAACTAAACTTTAAAATTATTTGATACAATGTTAATATTTGCGCCTTAAGGCTTAAAGTGGCGGGCTTACATGAGAAAATTGAAGGAAAGATGTCTTTTTAAGTATTGAATGAAGGATTTGTGACATTCACCAATTTAAAGGGTCAAACATAATTAGAAAACTTGATTAAGTTAATTGTGGACTTGATTAATATTTTCAAAACTTTCTACTCTTTTCAAAAATATAAATCAACCTACACCCCTCCCCTCTCCAAATCATCGATTGTCTCTCTCCCCTCTCTCGACACTTCTCTCAACTCTCTCCCAACCAACAGTTCTACAAAATTTTTCCCTTCAATCCCCAGTGACTTCAACCTCCGGCGAAAAATAGTCGGACGAGTTACTTTTCGACTTTCAACCATCAATAGAGGTGAAGACTTCTCCGGCGACAACAAATTCGAGTTCTTCGTTGTCCCATTTCTCCATTTATTCTTTCACAGGTAAAAAATTATGTATTTTTAGTTATGAAGAAACAGAGGAAGTTGAGCCAACTTCTCTTCTAGTATTGGGTAACAATTTCAATATTTCTTGCTTAAATTTGAAATGTGGACTGAATAAAACCCTAATTTTTGGCATTTCTTCTCTACTCTTTTCGGTGTGAAATATAATTCTTTGTTGTTATTGTTGTTATTGTAGTTCTTGTTGTCAAACTGTTGATTCTATTTGTTGGTATTTTTGGTCACCATTGATATTCGTAGTGTGTGTGTGTTGTGTTGGTGTCGTGGGTTCATTTGTTATTTTTCTTGATAAAAATGGTGTTGCAACAAATGAACCATTTGACGTAAAAGATTAACCATCTGATGCAACAGATTAACCAACTGATGCAATAGATAAATCATCTGATGCAATAGATAAATAATTTGATGCGACAAATTAACCATCTGATGCAACAGATGAACAGAACAGATCATTCATCTGTTACGACAGATGACTCTTTTGTGTGGAAGAAATCCAATAAATATTAATTCAACTGATAACTCATTTGGAAAAAGATGAGTGATCTGTTTCAACAGATGTGTGACCTGTTTTTATTGTTTTCAACGGATTACTCATTCGCTGCAACAAGTTGCTTATAAGTTGTAACAGATAACCTACCTGGTGCAACAAATATGTGACCTGTTTTTATTATTTCCAACGGATTACTCATCTGCTGTAACAAATATCCTACCTGGTGCAACAGATCAGTGATCTGTTTTTATTGTTTCTAATCCGTTGCAACACGTTGGTTATATGTTGCAACATATAACCTTCCTGGTGCAACAGATGAGTGATCTATTTTTATTATTTCCAATGGATTACTCATTCGTTGCAACAGGTTGGTTATATGTTGCAACATATAAACTACCTGGTGCAACAGATGAGTGATCTGTTTTTATTGTTTCCAACGGTTTACTCATCCATTGCAACAGATCAGTTATATGTTACAACAGATAACATACCTGGTGCAACAGATGTGTGGTCTGTTGAAACTGTTATTTTACTGTTATACATGTTATATTTACTGTTATTCTTTTTTTAACGATGCATTAATCAATTATAATCTATTTTATGTTCCTGTTAATTTAAGATAATATGGCTCCCAAAAAAACAAAAAACAAATCAAGTCCATGTAAAGGAACAAGTGAAGCAGCTAGGCTACATCCACCACTCTATGAGCTTATTTTACAAGCGACATCTCAATTAGGAGCAGAAGATAATGAACACAGGGAGGAGGAATATTTCAAAAGAGATGATCCAAATTCTAAGAGCCCTTCCACCGAAGAGTTGGTCAAAACCTTCAACATTGATCGTTATCCTGTGAGAATGCAGTGCGATGGTGCTACTAATTTAACGGGTGATTTCGCGGTTAAGTTAGCCATGGAAAAATCTTTTTATGCCTTCAGAAAAATACTTTAAGTACAAAAATTGGATTCTTATTTTAGGGAAAGCTGCTTTGGGAAATATCTTGATTTGTCGGAGGACAACAATGCTCGTTTCCAAATAAAAATGGTATATGATCTTCTCAAGCATAGGTTTATGTATGAAAACAAAGATAAGATATATGAGGTGTGGATATATTAATGTGGCATGCCAGTTTATTTTGGTTGGAAGGAGTTTGTCATAGTTACTGGACTAAAATGTTATCCTTCTCCTCCTTCTTAAGTTATACCAACTCTAACCCCAAAAAAAGCACCCCGCACACCCAAAAAAAAAAAGACAAGTCGAGTGATCGTGATGACCTGGTGTCTATTGTTGGTCCAAGCTTCAAAAACAAAAATTTAATAGAAGCGTTGAAAGGTAAATGACTTTCAAAGAAGCACAAGAAATCATTGTGCTTGGTTTGGTTTGTACATAATATTCTTTGGGCGAGAGACTTTAACAAAAACATAAGTCTCGATTTAATAAATCTCTCTGAGGATCATTAGGTATTTAACAGCTATCCTTGGGGTTATGAAAATTTTAAAATGACTGCCAAATATTTGTTGATTCCATTAACGTCAAAGACAGTCAACTTATATGGCTTTCCATGGACTTTCATGATAAATATTTCTTTTATTATGATATGATTCATTTTTTAATTCAATAATGTTTTTGATTTATTGGCGTTATGTTATAGGCTTGGTCATATGAATTCATTTCTTATTTGAGACAACAAGTGAACTAACAGGAAGAAGTTTCCTATCCAAGAATCTTGAGATGGTTGTCGGCCAGAACTGATAAAAATGCAAAATTTCTTGATGTTTTCAATCCCCCGAAGGAAGCACTAAATCTAATTCTAATCAAGTTTTTGTTTTAATTAATGATTATTTTAAATGATTTCATCATCATTCTAATATATGTACTAATTTATTTTAGATTGTCCATTTGTGGCTTGCTCCGACCAATCGAGAGTTGAAGATGCCATTTTTTCTTACTTTACGGTCTGTGCAAAATTTATCGGATCCTAAGGTCATTGATAGAATAAAAATGGAATTGTTTGGAGCAACAACCACCACGAAAAAATCTTTTTTGAGGGTGGGCTTGTTGTTGTTGATGATGGTAGTGGCAATGGTGTTGTTGTTGGGGCTAATGATTCTCCTCTTACAATTTTTGAAACAGCAAGCCATTATGATTATGATCATACTTGTTATAAAGATTTTGCCACTTCTAGCGAATGTTCTGTATGCAAATGTCAAGACCATAAGGTAAACATGATGGAGTGATTAATGTTATTAACGCACTAGCTGCTTCTGTAAAGGAGATGACGTCTAAGAGGGGTGTCATTCCATCAAAGAGGATTTCATATCCATACACTCCACTAGAGATCAAGGTGGCTAAGAGGAGAAGAAATGATATTTTCAAGGCATCATCAAGCATCGAAAAAAGCAAAATTGCAATGCTTCTATCTTTGTCTTGCACTGTTGTTCAATGTACAAGGGCCACAGGAGAGCAACGTGAGCTGAAGAAGGTGAATGTATATCATCTATTCCAATAATCAAACAGGAACATATCTGTTTCAACAGATGATACATCTGCTGAAAATTATCAAACAGATGATACATCTGCTGAAAATTATCAAACAGATATATGTATTTGTTGCAACTGTTGTCTAACCTGTAGCATCAGATGCGCTATCTGTTGCAACATATGTCCGTCTGTTTCAGCAAATCAAATAGGTTTTTGTACTGTTTTAATTTCTACCAACAGATGAGTTTTATGTTACAATAGATGGGTCATCTGTTTGAAATTATCGTACCGCTTTATTTTACCTATTCGAATTTGTCCCAACAGATGATCCATCTGTTGCAACATAAGACTCATCTGTTGTAACATATAGACAATCTATTGTATATCTATAATTAGCATTGGCACTTCTGGATTTCCAGGTGGATGTCACAGTAGAAGCTACTGCTGAAGAACATAATATCACAGTTGATAATCCATCAACTGCTTCCAAAGAAGAAGAAAAAGTGGAGCTTGTCAGTTTGGGAGAACGAAAGAATTATTTGGTTCAACATCTTGGACGAGGCTTCAAAAAACTAACAAAATTGATCAACGATTATTCAGAATGGATTATCGATAGACTATTAAAGCATCATGCCAGCAGGTACATAAATTAATTTTAAAGATATTGATTTATACAATTGTTGTTGTAAAAACATTACATTAACACATAAATCATTATGTAGAAAACAAAATAACGAACACTGCAAAGTGAACGAATCGAGTTTTGGTTTTGATATGTTCGACTTTGTTCTTGCATGATACGGCTCAACTTACACGTCAATTTAGTGCAAGGTGGTCGTTGTCAATATATTTACCCAACAAGAGTCGGGGTCGAATCCACGAGGAACAATGTGAGTAGCGATTGAGTTAATTCGAAATAGGAGCGCTTGCCCAATTCAAGAAGAAGATGCAAAATGGTTTGGGGGTTTTCAATCGTGTCAGATGTGAAAGTAAATCTTGGGCTTCTAAGGGACTAATTCGAGACTAAAAACAATTAGAGTGTAATCAATTAAAACGTATCTTAGGACAATGCTTTCCTAGGGACAAGATGTGTATAGGAACATGGAAATTTGATGCAAATTCTAATTATTGATGATAAGGTAGGCTAGGTCTAATGTCTTTGAGTCTAATCTTTCGACAAAACCATAATGATTTCACTCGTTGGCTCTTTCGAGCACATAACAAATGTGTCAATCAAAACCACTCAATAACTCAATTGGGAATCCTTATTTCTAGGATGAAACCTATGGCATAGTTAAATTCACAACCACCCTTATGTCTAAGATAGTGATAGATTCACAAACTACACACATAATTGTCTACCATTGCTTTGGTCTTCACATCCCTCTTTCGAGGATGATATGGATTCCTAAAGTTCACCCAAAACCCTTTTTTTGAAGATGTCCTTGAGCTTTCTGGAGTTTGGAGCGTTCATCCATCAAGCCCACATGGGTATTTGGGGGTTTCACCCATCAAATCCCAATCACATTACTCAAGGAATAATAGAATCCATCATTAACAAACTAGCATATGCACAAATTAATCACTACCCACATACAATTGCATCCTAATCAAGCATAATCCCAAGAGGTAGATGTAGACACGTGATTTTTGACCCTCCCCGAGTTTTAACCTATTTTTCGGTATTAAATATTTATATTTTATTCAAAATTTATTTTAGCTCTTATTTAATTTTATTGATTTTATTTAAAAATAAATAAATAAAGTTACATTTGGGGATATTTTTATTTTTTACTTTAAAATAATATGAAAAATTTCAAAAAAAAAATAACAATAATAATAATATATTTTTCTTTTAATTTAAATTTCAATAAATAAGCTAGTAATTTTATTTTTCTCTTAATTATATTTTATTTTAGGTTAGTTATATTATATTATCTAAAGTATAAAAAGTTAATTAATTAACATTCTTTTATTATTATTATTTATTTATTATATAATTTATTAATTTATATATATAAAAAAAAGAAAAAAGATAACTCTTATCCTAAAAAACTACCCCAACCACCCCCACCTTTTTCTCAACCCTCTCAACTCCCTCAACTTCCCACCCTATACACTTATATATAACACAACACACACATACGGGAAGGGGGGGGGGGGAGAGAAGACCATCTGTGAAAAAACAACAACACAGGGAGACAACAAAAAACAAAAATAAAAAACAAAAGCTGAGAGGAAAACCAAACAAAACCCAAAAACAAAAAATTCAAAGTGAAAAGAGACGAGGAACAGTGAGAAGGAAAAAGAGTGGACCAAAACCAAAAAACATTAGATAAAGGAGAGAAAAGTTAGAGTTTGAGTTTGGAATTTCGTTTAAAGATTTTGGTAACGATGTTTTGCTCGGTTAAATTCATCACACAGGTTCTTATCGAATTCATACTATTTATTTTATAATATTCTTTGTGAATTAAAGCATGAATAAAGTTATAATTTTCATGACTTTTATATTATTTATTATGTGTAATTTATTATTTATATGTAGTTCGTGTCTATATCTTTATCTATAACTCGTGTGTTATTTTTTTGAAATAATTTCAATTAGATCAATTTTGTTAACGATGCACGTAATGCATGAAAAAAAAGAGAAAGAAAAAGCTTTAAAAATAACACACACACATGCAATACTCTACTATATATATATATATATATATATATATATATATATATAAAATGCATGCATGCAAGACAGAAAGTAGTTAATTACTAAAAAAGTAAAAAAAAAATAATACACATGCACACAAGAAACAGAAGAGAGGAAAACATGTATATATAGAGAGAAATATGAAAATATTGTTGGATTGTATTTTCTTTCAGAATGAATATTATTGAGCATTGATGAATCTCGTCTTAACTAATTTTTCTTAATTTAATTTAATATAGTCACTAAGGCATTTAAATTCTTATTTGATTCTTGTTTGAATTTAATTCATGCTATATTAAACTATTTTTTCGTAGTTTTTGCTTAGTTGAATTCTGGTTATACCTTATGTGATTTCCAATTAATTATTAATGTGGGATAAAACAAGTTTTGTGCGAAATTATTCAAGACCTATTGTAAACGAGAAAAAAAAAACATTTGTCAGGGAGCGAGGAGAGTTAGGAATAATTCAGAATTCGTTGTAAATAAAGAGTAAAAAAGAATAAAATGAATAAGATAAAATGATCTCAAATTTTCAAGAAATGAAACAAATGCTTTTTTTTTTTTTAAATGCTAGATAAGCTTTCACGTTTAATAAATTTTGTTTCGATTAAGAATGCGGCGTACGCATCTTTTTGAGACGTTTAAAAATAATTCGAGGATGCAATATTGCACCTCGGCAAAGATTGTCTTAAAATTAATTTCCACTAGTTTAATACAAGAATTATTGACAAATTTTAGATATTAAAAATGAGCGAACCTAGGCCCAAACATAATTCATCAAAATAGTTTAAGTCAAGATAAGTCAATAAAAGCGACCGTGCTAGAACCACGGGATTCGAGGGGTGCCTCACACCTTCCCTTCGGTCAACAGAATTTCTTACCCGATCTTCTGTTTTCGCAGACCAAAATAAAAGAGTCATTTTCTTTTGACTAGGGATTCAAAAAGGTAACTTGGAACAGCATAACTCAATTCCAAGTGGCGACTTTGTAAATAAATTAATCCCTATTCAAAACCGTCACTTTAATTGGAAAAACCCTTCGACTCGATCCTTTCGGGGGAAGGGGTGTGACATTCTCTGGAGACTCTGATGGGGTATAATAAGAATTCGAGCTTTTGATATTGACTTTACTTGTTTTAATTATTTTATATTATGTTTGTTGGCCTTATGTGCTACTTGTCGCTCATTTACTGCTTTAATATTGTTGAATTGTATTATAAATTGTCTTCTCTTGCTCACCCTCTTTGTTTCTCTGAAATAAGATAGAAGTAATGCAGCGTATGCATCCTACTTTCTTTTTGAGATAGCCGGAGTGTCAAAGCACCTGGTGAAGGATTATTGTCACACATGTTAAGCGGGGTTCAAATAAAAAACGAAGGCGGCGATGCCCTGCTACCGACCAAGTTGTCCCTCCCTGGCTCGAGTGTCGCTCGGGTAAGCCAGTCTAGCCACCTATCCCTATTAGGCTTAAACTTAGAAGAACTGAAAACTCAGAATTTGGTTATCCCTATTAGGTTCCGCTTTATTTGCATCATATGCATTTGACTTAGTGGGACTCGACACAGGGGATGGGTCTGTCTAGGACAGGTGACCTAATTTATAAAGACCAACATGTGCATTCTACGTGCTCTTTGATATTTGTTTAGAAGACTATTTGTTTGTTGACCGACTTTAGGCAACTTTTAAATGTAAGAGATTAAATTATCCTCAAAATTAGTGAATCATTTTTCAAAGAAATTTTTTAAATATATAGCAACATAGTTTTACAGTCTTCATGAACTACGAGGGGCTGATTCTCACAATTTAGTGGGATACATAGGAAGTCCTTCCCGGGATACAACCCTATCTTTTGAAAAATTATTCATAGATTTATTGGGGAATATTTTAAAAATATGATTACTTTCATAATTATTTTTCTAATCCTCAAGTTTAATTTTTATATATCTTAATATATAGCCCTGAATCTTTAGGGATCATGAGGCTAAGATTTTACAAAATAAAAAATATATATAAATCTTAACAGCCTTGAATCTTTAGGGGTCTTGATGCTAAGTTTTGTACGACACATATTTCAAGAACTACACACACCTGATTCTCATCTTAGTGAGATACGTAGGCAGTCCTTTATGGATTCGGTGGTCTTAAAAAGTAAAATTTTGAAATCTGACACATTAGTTTTCTCCAAAATCAAAATAGTACTAAGGTGGTCGGTTTGTGGCTTAGTTTGGCTTCTCATCGATGCAACAGAGGTTCAAAGAAAAGAGAAAGATGACCTGCAAAGAGGGTGTAGGGTCAAACAGAGAGGAAGAGCAGAATCAGTTGATTTCGCAAAAATTAGCATAAATGGAAGAAAATAAGTTATTGAAACAACAGAGAGCGGAGATGTATCGAGCTTGGTTGAATGGACAAGCCCAACCTTCCTCAATCTCTGAACTTCCAAATACGAATGATCCAAATCCTACTCAAGCTCAAACTAGTGATCCATTTTATCCACCTAGATTCGGCCCATATGCTAATGTATCTAGCGCTGCTGGTACTTATACCATACGCCCACCAAATTTGTCTGTCATAAATAACCCGTTTTTTACTCATGTTGCACCATCTATTATGGGTACTCAATCTACAGTACCGAAGAATATGGGGGAACCAAGTCATGATCAGTTGTATCCTCCTGAAATGATTTTCAAATCCCAAAATTCACATTATCATGCTCATCAACACGATTCTCCTATCGTGATTGAGAAGATTGCTAAGAATGAAGAACAGGAGAAGATGGCCAAAAAAGTGAGAAGCTTAGAGCAGAATATGAGAAATATAAGGATTAAGAGGACCAAAAAATGTTTCATACAAAGATTTATGGATGTTTCCTGACGTTCATTTGCCGCTAGGATTCAAAATGCCCAAGTTTGACAAATATGAAGGTCATGGTGATCCTATGACTCATTTGAAGAAGTTTTACAATCAATTAAGGGGCGCAGGAGGAAAAAAAGAGTTATTGATGGCTTACTTTGGAGAAAGCGTGGCATGGATAGCTTTTGAATGGTTCATTGACCAAGACATTTCTCGTTGGCACGTATGGGATGACATGGCTCGGGATTTCATTCAAAAATTTTAATTAACATGGAGATAGTGCCAGATCGCGCTACGCTTGCCAATATGAGAAAAAAATGACTGGAAGTTTCCGAGAATATGCTATCAGATGGAGAGAGCAGGCTTCAAGAGTCAGACCATCTATAAAGGAATCTAAAATGATCGATATCTTTCTGCAAGCACAAGAACCTGATTATTTCCATCACTTACTTTCTACTATTGGAAACACATTTGTTGAAGTTATTAAAGTTGGAGAGATAGTAGAGAATAGAATTAAGTCAGAAAAGATTATCAACCAGGCCGCTTTGAAAGCAACAACACAAGCAATTCAGAAGGGCTCAATAAGTATTGGGGAGAAGAAGAATGAGGAAGATGCATCTACTATTGTAGTTGGACAACGGGCACAGTTAAGAAGACGACGTCGTCGTCGCTCTCAGGCTTAAGCCTAAGTTCATGCCCAAACTCCACATAATCACTCCCAAAGTCCATTATACTCCAGTCCCCCGCCTCCATATCCAGTGTATAATACATAACCACATGTTCAATCCCCATCTTACCCAAAATGGCACACACCAACTCCTCAGAGTCATCCTCCAATTCCACAAATATACTAAAGCCCTTCTAGGCCTGATTTTCGATCCAAGCCAAATAATGAAATGAGACAGAAGTCAAGAGATAGTTTCACACCAATTGGAGAGTCATATGCCAGTTTATTTCAGAGATTGGTACAGGAGGGCATGATTACTCCTCTTCTTGGGCACACTCTTAATCCACGCTCAAGAAATTTTAATCCTAATGTATGATGTGTGTATCATTCTGATGCTCAGGGTCATAGTATGGTAGATTGTCGAGATTTGAAAAGAGAAATTAAAAAGATGATTCAAGATAGATCAATTATGGTGCAGAACATTGACAGTGAGGAAAGATCTAATCATGCTGATATGAAAACCAGTGGCTAAGATATCAAGTTCAACAATTGGGAAGTCACTCCTTCCTTTACTTGGAAGGATTATTGGTAGTTTGTTTTATTTTTCTTTCTGTTTTTTGTATTATTTCAGGATCATAGTTTAAAATCTATCTTGTTTTCTCTGTTGGTCATTTTCGTTCAAACCCTTCTATCTTTTCTTTTAATGAAATGTGGTGTCCTTATTGTTTTGTCTTATTTTTAAGTTGTTTGTTTGTCTTCTTTACACAATACATTTTATCTTGATTCTAGTGTTATGACATGCCTGTGAAATTTTCAGCCGAATCTTAAAATCTAGTTTAATCATGAAACATTGAATCAGAGAGCTAAAAAAAAAACATCTGAAAAGATAGGTAGAGTGTTGAGGCATTTAGTGATCAAGTTGAAGCCTTCTTTGAAAATTGTGACAATTATTTTGAGAATCACAAGAATAACTTGATCATCAATTGAAAGACATGTCTCAATTAGGTCAAATAGTGGATGCGAGATCCCTATTCAAGAGAAACGGGAAGATAATTAGCTCCACGAAAGCATGAGTCATTCGATATGAGGGATGTATAACAAAGGCGGAGTTGCAGGTCTGACAACTGTAAAAGAAGAAATGGCACACATTTTCACTTAAAGTTAGTATTGTTAAAGTGTCACACATGATCTTCATCTCCCACTTTCATATTGCATGTTATGAACTTGCATTTTCAAGGATTGATATGACGAAGGCATTTTATTCTGGTATCCAAACATTGTGTCATCCTTTGTTTACCTTATTTGAGCTTTAGTATTATTTTCTTCTATACCCCTCTTTTGGAATCAAGATGGAGTCTGCAAAGCTCGAAAGAAAAGTGTAGAGAAAAAGACTAGAGTCAGAAAAGTTTCAAAAAAAAAAGTGAAGGAAAATGTGGCAAAAAGAAATAAAAGAGAAAAAGAGTCAATAACAACTGAAAAAAAAGGAAAAAACAGAATCAAGCAAAAGAACAAGTAGTCTGAATTATGTTTGACTTGATTCTTTCTATGTTATGACACGTAGGCAACCCTACTCTGGGGTTTGGTCCAACTAAAAGAAAATTCAAATTTCTCAGAATGAAATGAAACTGGGACAAAGTTTATTTCCTTAAAAGAGTCGATTTCAAAAGTTATATGTTTCACCCAATATTATATAAATTTTTGAGCCTCATGCCTCCCTTTATTTCTAACCTTTTCCAAAAGCCAAGTTACAACCAAAGAAAGACCTTCAGATCAATCTTTGAGAATGTCAAGGCTAAACATGTTATGAGTGCGTGATGTTTCGTATGTTGGGCATTATTTAAAAAAATAAAAAAATGAATGAGTAAAAATGAGAGTGTCTTATTGGTGAAAACTCTTTTAGGCACCATAAGGTGGCAGTGAGCTGAGAAAGAAACAAAAATGAGATAGGTGTTGGTAAAAACCCATTGAGGTGCCACTAGCCGAAGGAGGATTGTGATTTAGAGGGAACATATTTAAGAATGATTTCATTTCAAACTCAATAAGTGGACAAGAGTTATAATGATTAATGTGGGTAGATCAGGTTGTTTAATTCAAAATGCATGTCATGATTGCTGGAATCGGCTACCACACCCAAATAAGTTTTTTTCTGTCGTTTCTAAAAAAAAAGATGCCTATTGTTTTTCTCTTTTCTTTTTATTTTTCTATTTTTGATTTTTTAGTATCTTTGTCATCAAATAAAAATTATTGTCATTTTTCTCGTGTCTTTGAGTCGAGTTCGTGTCATAAAAAGTGAGAAAAGATTTCAAAACTGGCTACTAGCTTCTTCAATTGCACAAAGCAAGACAAAAAGCCAACACGTGAAAGAGACGTGATTGTAAGCTAAAATAGGGCATGCAGAAAGTTTTGTCAACAAAAGAATCTGGGAACTCATGGAAATACCAAGGTTCAAAGAGTTTATTTGAGAAACATGGAAAAACAGAGATACTGTATTTGTTTCAGAGTCACTTCTAATAGTCTAAGTTTGGGTCAACAAAGTAGCAAGTCGGTGACAGATTCTAATGGTTGGAAGCAAGGTTAAATGTGACGAGGGCAAGAGTGATTGCCATGGAAGCTAAAGCCACAAGCCTTCCACCAAGTCTTTTTTAAACTCATAAGTTTTCTTCAATGAAACAGGAAACATGTTACCTTCAAATCATGGAATTCAGAGCATAAATATCAACGACTGCATTGCCTCATTTCCACAAATATAGAAAGCAATGTTGCTACAAAGGTTTGATAATCAAATTATGGTAAAAATTCATCATCATATATCCCTCATAGACATACTTCTTTGTCCAGATATTTTAGTTTTTAATTGCTAGGTGATATACTTCTTAAATTGTACCTTGATTCCTATAAGACGTACCTTTTAGTCGAGTCATTCCCAGTGATTCCTATAAGACGTACCTTTTTAGTCGAGTCACTCCCCTTGATTCCTATAAAACGTACCTTTTAGTTGAGTCACTCTCCTTGATTCCTATAAGACGTACCTTTTAGTCGAGTCACTCCCCTTGATTCCTATAAGACGTACCTTTTAGTAGAGTCATTCCCTTGATTCCTATAAAACGTACCTTTTAGTCGAGTCATTCCCCGTGATTCCTATAAGATGTACCTTTTAGTCGAGTCACTCCCCTTGATTCCTATAAGACGTACATTTTAGTTGAGTCATTCCCCGTGATTGCTATAAGACTTACCTCTTTAGTTGAGTCACTCCCCTTGATTCCTATAAGACGTACCTTTTAGTCGAGTCACTCCCCTTGATTCCTATAAGACGTACTTTTTAGTAGAGTCACTCCCCTTGATTCCTATAAGACGTACCTTTTAGTCGAGTCATTCTATTGATTCCTATAAGATGTAACTTTTAGTCGAGTCATTCCTCGTGATTCCTATAAGACGTACCTTTTAGTCGAGTTACTCCCCTTGATTCCTATAAGACGTATCTTTTAGTCAAGTCATCCCCTTGATTCCTATAAGACATACCATTTAGTCGAGTCATCCCCTTAATTCTTATAAGACGTACCTTTTAGTCGAGTCATCTCCTTGATTCCTATAAGACGTACCTTTTAGTCGAGTCATTCCCTTGATTCCTATAAGATGTAACTTTTAGTCGAGTCATCCCCTTAATTCCTATAAGACGTACCTTTTAGTCGAGTCATTCCCCTTGATTCCTATAAGACGTAAATTTTAGTCGAGTCATTCCCCTTGATTCCCATAAGACGTACCTTTTAGTCGAGTCACTCCCCGTGATTCCTATAAGACGTACCTTTTAGTCGAGTCATTTCCCGTGATTCTTATAAGAAGTACCTTATAGTCGAGTCATTCTCGTTGATTCCTATAAGACGTACCTTTTAGTCGAGTCAGTCCCCTTGATTCCTATAAGACATATCTTTTAGTTGAGTCATCCCTCTTGATACCTATAAGATGTACCTTTTAGTTGAGTCATCCCCCTTGATTCATATAAGACGTACCTTTTAGTTGAGTCATTAATTTTTTAGTATAAACTGGGAAAAATTTTTGTTTGTGTTTATTGGAATTTATTTTAGCTCAGGACTCTCCTGAAGAATGGGATATTATTTTTCTGTTTCACTATTTACTTTGAGTCCAGGAGCCCGCCTGAAGAATAGAGTGAAAAAAGGAAGTTCAGGAGTCCACCTGAAGAACAGAGTGAAGAAAAAGGAAGTTCAGGAGCCCACCTAAAGAAGAGGGTGAAGAAATAGCAGATCAGGAACTCGCTTGAAGAATAGGGTAAACATTATCAGTTGCAAGTTTAGTAGCCCGCTTGAAGAATGAAGATTTTCAAGCGCAAGTCAGAGGAAAGACTGAAGAATGAAGATTGTCAAGTTCCTTTCCAATGCCAAGAGCTAACATAGAGGAACATTTCTTTTTTCAAGACTCAACTCAAAATAACGACTATCTCACCATTTGAGAAGTCAAGAAGATTCAAGTCAAGGTTCTAGAAAATTTCATAAAATAGGATCTTTCACTCGTATCTTTATTTTTTATTTATGATATTCATGTGGATGTAAACAACAGAAGTCGGAAACCAAGAACTCGGCGGAACCTAACTCGGCGTTTAACTCATTCTCCCGTCATGTTACCTTTGAACTACTCACGATCTGATTCCCTTATAACCTGGGATAGGTAGGAGGTCCAAAACTAGGACTCAATCACATTTTTTTCTTTTCTTTTAATTTTATTTTATCCTCGCCTTTCGAATAATTGGAGGGTCAAAACTCATTTTTTTGTCTACTTCTTTGTATGAAATTTCTTCGAGATTTCAAACAAAGAGGGGTAAAATGTAGACACGTGATTTTTGACCCTCCCCGAGTTTTAAACTATTTTTCAGCACTAAATATTTATATTTTATCTACTATTTATTTTATCCAATCTTATTTCATTTTATAGATTTTATTTGAAAATAAATAAATAAAGTCACATTTGGGGATATTTTTATTTTTACTTTAAAATATATGAAATTTCAAAAAAAAAAAAAAAATAACAATAATAATAATATATTTTTCTTTTAATTTTAATTTCAATAAATAAGCTAGTAATTTTATTTTTCTCTTAATTATATTTTATTTTAGGTTAGTTATATTATATTATCTAAAGTATAAAAAGTTAATTAATTAATATTCTTTTATTATTATTATTATTATTATTATTATTTATTTTCTATATAATTTATTTATTTATATATATATATATATATTTTATTTTTATTTTTATTTTAAAATAACTCTTATCCTAAAAAACTACCCCAACCACCCCCACCTTTTTCTCAACCCTCTCAACTTCCCACCCTATACACTAATATATAACACAACGCACACATACGGGAAGGGGGGGGGGGGGGGCGGAAGAGAAGACCATTTCTAAAAAAAAAAAAAAAAACACAGGGAGACAACAAAAAACAAAAATAAAAAACAAAGCTGAGAGGAAAACCAAACAAAACCCAAAAACAAAAAACTCAAAGTAAAAAGAGACGAGAAACAGTGAGAAGGAAAAAGAGAGGACCCAAACCAAAAAACATTAGATAAAGGAGAGAAAAGTTAGAGTTTGAGTTTGGAATTCCGTTTAAAGTTTTCGGTAACGATGTTTTGCTTGGTTTAATTTATCACACAGGTTCTTATCGAATTTATATTGTTTATTTTATGATATTCTTTGTGAATTAAAGCATGAATAAAGTTATAATTTTCATGTCTTTTATATTATTTATTATGTGTAATTTATTATTTATATGTAGTTCGTGTCTACATCTTTATCTATAACTCGTGTGTTATTTTTTTGAAATAATTTCAATTAGATCAATTTTCTTAACGATGCACGCAACGCATGAAAAGAAAAAAAGAGAAAGAAAAAGCTTTAAAAATAAGGGAAAATGCATCATTTCCACCCCAAACTATACAAGAAAAGTCGAAGCAACACCTAAACTATACTAGTGACCTATTACACACCTAAACTATAAAAAAGTGATACTTTTTACACCCTGTCAGACATTATACCACTTGCATGTGGGGTGGTGTTTTACACGCGCTGCCACATCAGCATAATCCGAAAAAATAATAAATTTATTATTTTTATAATTTTTTTCTTTTTAATTTAATTTTTTCTTCTTCTTCAATATCTAAAACCTCCATTGTTGTCAATGTCCAAAACCTCCATTACACCATATTCACCACCATAAACTTTATCCCACCAACAAAATTACCATAACAATTAATTTCTTCTAACAATGTTCTTCATCCGTAACCCATGTCTTTTCTTCAAAAAAAAAAAAAAAGAACTGAAACCTCCATTGTTGTCAATGTCATATTTGAATTGGAAGATGAATGAATTGGAAGGTGAAATTAGTGTCGATTTAATGGGGATGGAGGATGGGGTGTAAGGAAATTGCATGATTTAGGGGCGGGGTTGGAGCTTGAGGGTGGGGATGATGAAGAAGATATGTTGGTTGGGATGGAGGTGGTGAAGAAGAAGATGATTTGGGGGGTGGGGGAGGGGAGATGGATGTTGGGAGCGGGGGCTGGAGTATTTTATTTTATTTTATTTACGTTATTTTTAAATTTTGACGCACCATTTTTTAATTAAATAATTATGTATTTTCCATGTCAGATCTAGGGAGTAAAAAGTATCACTTTTTTGTAGTTTAGGTGTGTAATAGGTCACTAGTAGAGTTTAGGTATGGCTTCGACTTTTCTTATATAATTTGGGAAGAAAATGATGCATTTTCCCTTAAAAATAACACAGACACATGCACATGCAATACTCTACTATATATATATATATATATTATGCATGCATGCAAGACAGAAAGTAGTTAATCACTAAAAAGGTAAAAAAAAATAATACACACGCAAACGAGAAACAGAAGAGAGGAAAACATGTATATATAGAGAGAATTATGAAAATATTGTTGGGTTTTATTTTCTTTCAGAATGAATATTATTGAGCCATTGATGAATCTCGTCTTCGCTAATTTTTCTTAATTTAATTTAATATAGTCACTAAGGCATTTAAATTCTTATTTAATTCTTGTTTGGATTTAATTCATATTATATTAAACTATTTTTTCGTAGTTTTTGCTTAGTTGAATTCTGATTATACCTTACGTGATTCCCAATTAATTATTAATGTAGGATAAAATAAGTTTGTTGCAAAATTATTCAAGACCTTTTGTAAACGAGAAAAAAAAACATTTGTCAGGGAGCGAGGAGAGTTAGGAATAATTCAGAATTCGTTGTAAATAAAGAGTAAAAAAGAATAAAATGAATAAGATAAAATGATCTCGAATTTTCAAGAAATGAAGCAAATGCTTTTTTTTTAAATGCTAGATAAGCTTTCACGTTTAATAAATTTTGTATCGATTAAGAATGCGGCGTACACATCTTTTTGAGACGTTTAAAAATAATTTGAGGATGCAATATTGCACTTCGGCAAAGATAGTCTTAAAATTAATTTTCACTAGTTTAATACAAGAGTTATAGACAAATTTTAGATATTAAAAATGAGCGAACCTAGGCCCAAACATAATTCATCAAAATAGTTTAAGTCAAGATAAATCAATAAAAGCGACCGGACTAGAACCACGGGATTCGAGGGGTGCCTCACACCATACCTGGGGTGCCTCACACCTTATCTTCGGTCAACAGAATTCTTTACCCGATCTTTTGTTTTCGCAGACCAAAATAAAAGATCGGGTAAAGGAAGTTCAGGAGTCCACCTGAAGAACAGAGTGAAGAAAAAGGAAGTTCAGGAGCCCACCTAAAGAAGAGGGTGAAGAAATAGCAGATCAGGAACTCGCTTGAAGAATAGGGTAAACATTATCAGTTGCAAGTTTAGTAGCCCGCTTGAAGAATGAAGATTTTCAAGCGCAAGTCAGAGGAAAGACTGAAGAATGAAGATTGTCAAGTTCCTTTCCAATGCCAAGAGCTAACATAGAGGAACATTTCTTTTTTCAAGACTCAACTCAAAATAACGACTATCTCACCATTTGAGAAGTCAAGAAGATTCAAGTCAAGGTTCTAGAAAATTTCATAAAATAGGATCTTTCACTCGTATCTTTATTTTTTATTTATGATATTCATGTGGATGTAAACAACAGAAGTCGGAAACCAAGAACTCGGCGGAACCTAACTCGGCGTTTAACTCATTCTCCCGTCATGTTACCTTTGAACTACTCACGATCTGATTCCCTTATAACCTGGGATAGGTAGGAGGTCCAAAACTAGGACTCAATCACATTTTTTTCTTTTCTTTTAATTTTATTTTATCCTCGCCTTTCGAATAATTGGAGGGTCAAAACTCATTTTTTTGTCTACTTCTTTGTATGAAATTTCTTCGAGATTTCAAACAAAGAGGGGTAAAATGTAGACACGTGATTTTTGACCCTCCCCGAGTTTTAAACTATTTTTCAGCACTAAATATTTATATTTTATCTACTATTTATTTTATCCAATCTTATTTCATTTTATAGATTTTATTTGAAAATAAATAAATAAAGTCACATTTGGGGATATTTTTATTTTTACTTTAAAATATATGAAATTTCAAAAAAATAAAATAAATAACAATAATAATAATATATTTTTCTTTTAATTTTAATTTCAATAAATAAGCTAGTAATTTTATTTTTCTCTTAATTATATTTTATTTTAGGTTAGTTATATTATATTATCTAAAGTATAAAAAGTTAATTAATTAATATTCTTTTATTATTATTATTATTATTATTATTATTTATTTTCTATATAATTTATTTATTTATATATATATATATATATATTTTATTTTTATTTTTATTTTAAAATAACTCTTATCCTAAAAAACTACCCCAACCACCCCCACCTTTTTCTCAACCCTCTCAACTTCCCACCCTATACACTAATATATAACACAACGCACACATACGGGAAGGGGGGGGGGGGCGGAAGAGAAGACCATTTCTAAAAAAAAAAAAAAAAACACAGGGAGACAACAAAAAACAAAAATAAAAAACAAAGCTGAGAGGAAAACCAAACAAAACCCAAAAACAAAAAACTCAAAGTAAAAAGAGACGAGAAACAGTGAGAAGGAAAAAGAGAGGACCCAAACCAAAAAACATTAGATAAAGGAGAGAAAAGTTAGAGTTTGAGTTTGGAATTCCGTTTAAAGTTTTCGGTAACGATGTTTTGCTTGGTTTAATTTATCACACAGGTTCTTATCGAATTTATATTGTTTATTTTATGATATTCTTTGTGAATTAAAGCATGAATAAAGTTATAATTTTCATGTCTTTTATATTATTTATTATGTGTAATTTATTATTTATATGTAGTTCGTGTCTACATCTTTATCTATAACTCGTGTGTTATTTTTTTGAAATAATTTCAATTAGATCAATTTTCTTAACGATGCACGCAACGCATGAAAAGAAAAAAAGAGAAAGAAAAAGCTTTAAAAATAAGGGAAAATACATCATTTCCACCCCAAACTATACAAGAAAAGTCGAAGCAACACTTAAACTATACTAGTGACCTATTACACACCTAAACTATAAAAAAGTGATACTTTTTACACCCTGTCAGACATTATACCACTTGCATGTGGGGTGGTGTTTTACACGCGCTGCCACATCAGCATAATCCGAAAAAATAATAAATTTATTATTTTTATAATTTTTTTCTTTTTAATTTAATTTTTTCTTCTTCTTCAATATCTAAAACCTCCATTGTTGTCAATGTCCAAAACCTCCATTACACCATATTCACCACCATAAACTTTATCCCACCAACAAAATTACCATAACAATTAATTTCTTCTAACAATGTTCTTCATCCGTAACCCATGTCTTTTCTTCAAAAAAAAAAAAAAAGAACTGAAACCTCCATTGTTGTCAATGTCATATTTGAATTGGAAGATGAATGAATTGGAAGGTGAAATTAGTGTCGATTTAATGGGGATGGAGGATGGGGTGTAAGGAAATTGCATGATTTAGGGGCGGGGTTGGAGCTTGAGGGTGGGGATGATGAAGAAGATATGTTGGTTGGGATGGAGGTGGTGAAGAAGAAGATGATTTGGGGGGTGGGGGAGGGGAGATGGATGTTGGGAGCGGGGGCTGGAGTATTTTATTTTATTTTATTTACGTTATTTTTAAATTTTGACGCACCATTTTTTAATTAAATAATTATGTATTTTCCATGTCAGATCTAGGGAGTAAAAAGTATCACTTTTTTGTAGTTTAGGTGTGTAATAGGTCACTAGTAGAGTTTAGGTATGGCTTCGACTTTTCTTATATAATTTGGGAAGAAAATGATGCATTTTCCCTTAAAAATAACACAGACACATGCACATGCAATACTCTACTATATATATATATATATATTATGCATGCATGCAAGACAGAAAGTAGTTAATCACTAAAAAGGTAAAAAAAAATAATACACACGCAAACGAGAAACAGAAGAGAGGAAAACATGTATATATAGAGAGAATTATGAAAATATTGTTGGGTTTTATTTTCTTTCAGAATGAATATTATTGAGCCATTGATGAATCTCGTCTTCGCTAATTTTTCTTAATTTAATTTAATATAGTCACTAAGGCATTTAAATTCTTATTTAATTCTTGTTTGGATTTAATTCATATTATATTAAACTATTTTTTCGTAGTTTTTGCTTAGTTGAATTCTGATTATACCTTACGTGATTCCCAATTAATTATTAATGTAGGATAAAATAAGTTTGTTGCGAAATTATTCAAGACCTTTTGTAAACGAGAAAAAAAAACATTTGTCAGGGAGCGAGGAGAGTTAGGAATAATTCAGAATTCGTTGTAAATAAAGAGTAAAAAAGAATAAAATGAATAAGATAAAATGATCTCGAATTTTCAAGAAATGAAGCAAATGCTTTTTTTTTAAATGCTAGATAAGCTTTCACGTTTAATAAATTTTGTATCGATTAAGAATGCGGCGTACACATCTTTTTGAGACGTTTAAAAATAATTTGAGGATGCAATATTGCACTTCGGCAAAGATAGTCTTAAAATTAATTTTCACTAGTTTAATACAAGAGTTATAGACAAATTTTAGATATTAAAAATGAGCGAACCTAGGCCCAAACATAATTCATCAAAATAGTTTAAGTCAAGATAAATCAATAAAAGCGACCGGACTAGAACCACGGGATTCGAGGGGTGCCTCACACCATACCTGGGGTGCCTCACACCTTATCTTCGGTCAACAGAATTCTTTACCCGATCTTTTGTTTTCGCAGACCAAAATAAAAGAGTCATTTTCTTTTGACTAGGGATTCAAAAAGGTGACTTGGAACAACATAACTCAATTTCAAGTGGCGACTCTGTAAATAAATTAATCCCTATTCAAAACCGTCACTTTAATTGGAAAAATCCTTCGACTCGATCCTTCATGCGGAAAAGGGGTGTGACAGTAGATTTAACAACTCATAATGATAATAAACACAACTAAACCAATATTTCCATCCAAGTTATCTATAAGAAAATAAAAAGAGTGCAAACCATAATTTAGAATCCAATAAATCTTTAATAGGTGAAGCCAAATCGACACTTAAAAGTCATTCTAATGTCTTCTTAGCTCAAAATTTAGTACAAGTCTTTCTCCACGCTCCAAGAAGTTACAAAAACCCTAGACTAAATATGGGAGATAGAGTTGTAGTATGATTGATGAAACTGAGCTACAAGACCCCTTAAATAAACCCCACTTACACATTTGACAAAATTACAAAATTGCCACCTTGCTCTTGATTTGCTTGAGTGGATCCAAAGTAGATGGAGAGCAGATAGAGAGCAGATGAAGAGCAGATCCAAAGCAGATATAAAATGGATGCAAAGCAGATGCAAAACAGATGCAAAGCAGATGCAAAGCAGATGAAAAGCAGATGACTCTTTTCCTTCACATTTGGCCTCTTGTTGACTTGAATGACTTGCTCATCTTCACTTTTAACTTTTACCTACACAAATGAGCATTTAGTAAGGGATTACCATCAAATCGATGGAAAAGAATGATAATTTAGGCCTAAAAGTTGCTTCAAATCGTCAAATTGATGACTTATCAACCTCTCAAACTTAAACTATTGCTTGTACACAAGCAACCAATAATAATTCAATGTTATAGGGTATTTAACTCCCATTCACTCAAAAGAAGGTTATACTAAAGGAAAACGGTAACAAAGCTCTATTAACACTTTCCAAATATGTCATGGCAATAAGTAAACCAAAAATTTTCAATCGGCGCATATTTATGTAGAAAAGATGCAATTTTGTATCAAATGAACTTTCCAAATCACAAAGCATCCTAAGATAAGACACAAAATCTTCAAAGATTGTCTCAATTTTCACAATGCAACTTACTTCACTCATAACCCAAACCGTTGGTAAAACTTCACCCTCTACCCAAAAGTACCAATGCGGCTCACACGCAAGGGTTGGCTCCTCTCACTAAAGACATTTCACTTCATAAATGAGCTCAAATAAAGAAAGAATTCACACTCACTCTTACAAAGAAATTCAAGTACATTAAATAGAATCATAGTCTTGCCCTTTGTGTTTTTCGCCACTAATGTAGACTTGCTTAGTTTGAAATCACCAAGGTCTGTCGGGTCAAGATGTAGGTTTAACATGCGGAAAGGAATATCTATAGATCAAGTGACTAAAAGGCCCCCTTCAATGCAATCGCCTAACCTTTCCTACCCCCAAAATTTTCAAATTACCCACCTTATTCTTCTTCAAATTATTCTCCATGTTTTCCTAACTTTTTGTTTAACATTTACCA
This sequence comes from Capsicum pubescens, assembly GCA_030864215.1. NCBI lineage: Eukaryota > Viridiplantae > Streptophyta > Magnoliopsida > Solanales > Solanaceae > Capsicum > Capsicum pubescens. The sequence goes on from CM061549.1 coordinate 297,580,203, forward strand.
AGCACCCAAGGTCACCAGTTTCTTTTTTCACTTCTTTGACTTTCAAGAGATTTTCTACTTATGAGCCATTCTTAGCCCCTCACTCATCTAATATTTTTCTCCCATTTTTTAGGGGCTAGGCTATTCAACTTTATCATTAAGCACATCTCCTGTCATTTAAGCACATGAAACCTTACATACACCTTTCGTGTCTTTTCTTTGATCATTTTCTCCCAACTACACAACCCCCAAACTTAGGCTCTTGCCTATAATACGTTATTTAGAATCATGCAATGCATCAAATGAGGTTAAGTGCAGAAAGAGATATTTTCAAAAGGATTTAGGTGTTTTAGCATGGTTATCATTACAATAAGAAAGAAAGATGGGCAAAAAGGCTCAAATGGGTTAACTATGGACTAATGTTAAGGTGAGAATTTGACTATGTGACGAGTCAAAAATGGCCTCGGGTCATCCTCCAAATCAAGATTGCCTAGAATTTTGCTTTGAATACACTCGGGGCAAGTTCTAGACTACACATATATAAAAGAATTATTCAAAAATCTCACCACACGTGGCATCGTATTCATAAAGTAAAAAGTTAGTCTCCTAAATAATTTGAGCAATTTGAGCTTCATAAGTTACTCCGAGTCAAAGACTCAAATTTTGTAAAAAGAGAGCCAAAAATTAAGTTTGATGGTCTCACTCTAAAGAAAGCTCAAAACATCCTTGATCTTAGAACTATATTTTCGGTTTTTCTCCAAAAACAATTCATTCCTTGTCAATGACACTGTGAAAGTATTTTTGAATTTTTGCTTCTTCCTATTTAACCAAAACGACTAGATACTTCACCTAAGGATGTTGCCTTGTCATCCATCATGGGTGAATTATCACTCTATTCGACAATAAAAACTAAATTAAAATAAAAACAAAAAATCAAAAGAATGAAAAAAATAAAATAAAATTTTACTCCTTAAGAAAGAACTGAGTTTCGAAAAAAATCCTTAGAGTTTATTGGACACGTATATACAAAGGCGACAAGAGCAATGCGCACAATCAGATATCACATTTATATTAACGCATGACACAAATCCCCAAAAAGCAATATTTAACATCATTATCCAAACGCCCAACAAGGGAACATCCAAAACAATGCCAATAATTAAAAAAACACGCCTTACAAGGGCGGAAGTACACAAACATCAAAGTAATAAAATAGTATATGCCTCCACAATCTATCAAACCACATGTCATAAAATGAGCCAGTAGGTACTGGCCATCAAATGAATCATAACAATACCCCCCCCCCCCTCACTAAAAACATTGCATTGTCTCCAATGCTGAAATAAAAGAGAGTAAAGGAGGGTAAAGGCTTCCTGTGGCGCACTAGGCGCTCGGGTCCATGTCGGTGAAGCCAAATCTACACTTAGAAGTCATTCTAATGTCTCCTTAGCTCAAAATTTGGTACAAATCTTGCTCCAATCTCCAAGAAGTTACAAAAAACCTAGACTAAATATGGGAGGTAGAATTGTAAAATGATTGATGAAAATGAGCTACAAAACCCCTGAAATAAGCCCCACTTGCATATTTGATAAAATTACAAAATTACCACCTTGCTCTTGATTTGCTTGAGCGAATCCAAAGGAGATGAAGAGAAGATAGAGAGAAGATGGAGAACAGCTCCAAAGCAGATGCAAAACGGATCAAAAGCAGATGCAAAGCGGATGACTCTTTTTCCTTCATATTTGGCCTCTTGTTGACTTTAATGACTTGCTTATCTTCACTTTTTAACTTTTACCTACACAAATAATTATTTAGTAAGGGATTATCATCAAATCAATGAAAAAGCATGATAATTTAGGCCAAAAGGGTACTTTAATTCGTCAAATTGATGACTTATCATTGCACATCCCAGAATGAAGAATTGGTTCTATTTGATGTCACATCCCCAAACTTGCTGGAATGATGAGGTTTAAATGTCATACATATTACTATTAATTAATACTTTATTTTATTGCATCTGTTTATGTAACACCCCGTATTCAAGTACATGTATTGGCGTATTCAAGTACGTGTATTGGTCTTATTTATATGGAATTAATTTTTTTATTTTATTTATACCGGAATTTGCCCGTCGATGGTTCCATACGAAGGTTATTGAATAAGATTTCCAACGATATAAAGATTTCCAAAAATGAATAAGTTTCGGATATAATCGAGCACGTTCGAAACTATAAAACGGTGGCCGGGATATGGTGAATAGTAAATGTGCAAGAAAATTTCCTGCACACAAACTACTGAGGCCTGCCAGTTTTTTTGGATCAACTTTGAACGATCATAACTCCCTTAATATAATGAACTGGGAGATCTACGATCTATCAAAAGAAAGATCTTTGAGTCTTGTTTCCAATGCAATTGGTTTCATCCAAATCCAACGTCTGAGTAAGGAGTTATACTCGTTTTACTTCAGCCTCTTAAAACAGATTTTTAGGGTCAACTTCAAACGATCATAACTCCTTGTACAGGACGAAATGGGTGGCCCACTTTATATTAAATGAAAGCCCTTTGAATTATCTTTCCAACGATACCAATTTCACCCAAATCCGATATCGTAGAAAAGATTTATGGTCGATCTACTTTAGCTTGTCAAAACAGTCCACCAGAGGACAGATTTGACATTATTTAAATTTTAAAGGCACTTTGGTCATTCCCTATGATATTATGGACGGGAATATGTGTATATATACATGTATATGAGTTCAAAAACTCATCTTCATCATCAATCATAGGAAAGAACAAACCCTAGCCAAATTTGACCTTCAAATTATCTTGTGATTCAACCGTAGAAAATCCAAATTGATTCTGTAGTTGTGTTCACCGTCTCGAGAGCTTCGAGAAGCACCCCTTATTTGTTCCAACAGGACTTCGAAATCAAAAGGGCCATTTTATGGTAAGGATGTAAATTATGTTGGTGTTATTTATATGGATATGTATATATATGCATGTAAGAATAAGAAGTGTGTTATTTGATTGTTGTTGAAAGATGATTGGGAATGATGTTGGATTATTCTTGTGCATGGTTGGATTATGTTGAATTGTGAAGGGATTTGGTGTGATGATGTGGTATTGAAATGATGATTATATATATATATATACACATAAACCTATTGTTCAAGTTGGTTTTTGGAATGCTATGCAAATATTGGTTGTATGGAATTATGGAAGAGAATTGTGGTGTTGGGCTGCTAATACTAGATGCCAAACATTTCATTGTAGATAAGTGATTTGTAAAGGCATGAAGTTGTGTTGAATTGGTATCCGAATCTACGACGAGGTATGTAAAGCATACTCTAACGATGTTCTTTGGCATGAAAACACCAATGTTCCATCAAGTAAGATTCCGAGGTTGTCCAAAAACATGTATTGTTCTACATTACCAACGAAGTTGTTTCCATTCTATAAAGTGTCAAAATGTTTCATTGATATACCAAAAGGCTCCTATTTCATTGTTGTGATACTGATGATTCTGAAACACATTGTTGATGTACCAATGAGTCTTTATTACGTCGTTATTGTATAGGTCTAGTACTTGGTTCTTATTGATGTATCGTTGTTTCAAAGTATCAAAAATGTGGTGGCGACCGAAATAACAATCTCAAAGATTAATTGAACTAAGTGATGAAAGTTCTCTCTTATCGGGTGGTATCCCAGGGGCATAAGCCTAGCATGGGTCGATCCCTATTTACGTGTTTATGGGTGGTATCCCAGGGGCATAAGCCTAGCATGGGTCGATCCCAGTTGATATGTACTGGAGGCAGCCTAATGGTCACAGTACAGTACAGTAATGATTACAAAGATGTTAAGAACGAAGGTAAAGTGATTGAATAAATTCAATGTACAGGTTGTCACAAGTTCTAGTAAGTGTGGTCCACTCCTATTACGATTTATTCACTTGTTTCTGATTTCTATTGAGCTCCTATATCATATGTGATTATCTACAGCTTTACATACTCAGTACATATTTCGTACTGACGTCCCCCACGGGGACCTGCATTTCATGCTGCAGGCACAGGTACCTCAGCTCATACACCGCACAAGTAGGAGCCAGGTCATACAGTTATTGTTGGTGAGCTCCAGTTTGCTTCGGAGCTTTCCGAGTCGGTTCCTTATGTTTTGTTATTGTACAGGAGTCATGTGTGGGCGGGGGTTTGTCCCGACCCTAGTTATGTCATGTATATCCTAGAGGCTTTGTAGACATAAGGAAGGGTAAAGTCATGGAAGTTTATATAGTGATGTTATATCTGTATATGTGGTGGCCCCGACGGCCAAGTATTATATATATATATATATATATTTGTGCGTGTTGTGCTGATACAGGTAATTAGATCCTTCTATATGCAACGAAGTGCTGTCCAAATTTTTGGTGACATGTAAGGGAAAGTACAGGTATTTGAATGGGTTCTCCCGGGCCTTCTCGACTTCGGGTGCCAGTCCGGCCCGATGGGATTTTGGGGCATGACAGTTTATTAATTTTTTCGTCAAGTAATCTGAAATACTTAACAATATATGCAACACATCAATGTCATTTTTTACTACCTCCGAAAGAAGGCCAAGTTGCAAACACAAGAACAATACAGATATGCGACAGGTAATTATTTGGATAAACTTTACATCAATAATGCCTACGATAGGTATTGTCAACAGCAACTGGAAGTTTCTCGAAATGAGGAATGCTTAATCAACATCATCAAACGTTTTAGCATTCCAGTTGGCTTATCTTGACATTTGGTCGATGAAGTGTACATCCTATTCAATTGTGGTGATGAATTCCATCGGGTGTTAGCTTTCATAGTTCTAAAAGAGAGGCACATCCGAGTTTATGACTCGATGTCGCGACAGAGATATTTTGGGTCGTCGTCTGAGATACAAAAGTTGGTCAAAATATTGCCTGCTTACCTTGATATGAGTGGATTTTTGGACCAAAAGGTTCATACTGATTGGTCGACGGTTGAAGCATATCGGTATAAAATAGGTAATCCATTTGATGTACAATATGTTGAAGGAATTGCTCAACAAACCATTGGTATCCTGTAAGTATAAGTATCATGATTTAGTTTCATCTCATAAATTTCACAACGCTTACATGAACTGCAAGATATGAATTATCTATTTTTTTAAAATGCAGGGAATACTGTCATTTTGTTGCCGCTTACGCCAAGTATTTGAGTGATGGATTACAAGTACCAAATGATGGAATTGATGCCGGATTACTCCGCAAAAGATATGTTGCTCTTTTATGGAAATACGGATGTCATACCCTATTATTTCCTAAGGTCAAAAGGAGCAAGACATTATGGACTCTAAAAGAATTAATTTAATGTACAGAGCCGCCACATAATTTTTAAGGAAAAACTAGGAAACATGTTTATTTATTTAACAAGTATGACTTGTGTTTTAATCTACGAACCAGTTTAGATTCTAGGTAAGGGTTCAAATTATTCTGAAGGGAAGGGATTAGGCACCCTTCAGAATCCACAAATGTGGTTATCTACCAGACTTAGGTTTATTGAAAGAAAAAGGAAAAAATAAATATTTGTAAATACAAATAAAAAAATGTGTATTAAATTAATATAAATAATCTACATTTAAATAGTGTATAAATTACATATGTTATATAAAATATGAATGTAAAAATATGTAGACATATAACCAAAAGTACCTAAAAATGAAAAGGAACTCATGAAATAAAGTATTTTTAATTTTTATTTGGTCAAACATCTAAAATAATTTAAGTCTTTTTTTATATAAATATTGACTTCCTAAATTTACCTAAACGCGCGGTGAAATTTGTATAAATAAAGAATATCCTACCCAAAATTCAAAAAAAAAAAATTCACTATAATTAACATTTGTACAAAGATAAGCATATAGAAAATATAAATACACAATTTAAAGTCTTCTTTGAATGTCATTCCCTATAAGTATTTTCAATAACCTATATAAACACTTGTAAGTAAAATGTTAGCAATCAAGTAAAAATAAATAAATAATAATAATCAAAATAAATTTAACAAGTATGTGTGCATATATGTATTTAAAAATATATTTTATTTCAAAAATGGGCTCAGATAAAGTCTTGGATGCGAAGTGGTGTAACGCCTCAAAATTTCATCCCAAAGCGTCACACGGTGCTTAAGGCTACAAGTAGCCCCAAGCTAACCCTTTGAGCCTGTTACTAAGCTAACCCTTTGAGCCTGTTATTCTCAATTCAACGCATAAATAGGTAACTTAATCATACAATTCAAGACTAAATTAATTTATAAATTCATAAACTCAAAATAAAGTAACTTGGGTAAAACTCCACTTGCAAATCATGAAATTCTTTAATAAAAATCGAATCTTTGGGCACAAGAATGAAAGAATTGTTCTTGTTCAAGCCCCACATACCTTGGATGACGAACTTTAGATGAACACTTGCTTTTGAGATGCTAATTGTGCCTTTGAATGAGGGTTCTTGGAGTTCTTGGACTAGAAACTTGGAATCTTGATTCAATTTAGAGAATTAATGGTGAACTTTGGAGGTTCTTGAACTTGGGTATTGAAACTTAGGGGTCGTTTGGTAGAGTGTATAATAATAATGCAAAATATAGTGTATTAGTAATGCTTGTATTAGTAATGCTTGTGTTAGTTATGCTTGCATTAGTTATGCTTGTATTTTTCTTATGAAGTGTTTGGTTTGATGTATTAAAAAAAAACATGAATTACATGATTTTTTTTAAAAAATATTTTTTTTACATAATACCCTCAATATATATGTTGGAAAGGATGCGGAAATTTTTTTGAGGGGTAATAGGGTCTTTAAGCATGTTAATGCATGCATTAGATTCATTGCATTACTAATGTCATGGATTTTAAGGTATTAGTAATACACACCTCAATACACAATAGAGTGTATAACTAATATTTGCATTAGTTATACATATGGTAAAAAGGTATACCAAACAAGGTACTACTAATACACATTAAACTAATGCATGCATTAACATTTTAATACACTCTACCAAACGACCCCTTAGGGTTTCTAGTTGAGAGAAACTGATGAGTAATGAGCAAATTTTGCTCAAAACTTCCTTAATTTTCTGTTTCCACGACTTAGGAATGTGGGCAAAAGACTACACTGCCCTTGGATTTTAAAATTCGTAACTGGAACGCCATTTAAGGCTTCACCGCGATGCGATGATGGGTTCATTGCTAAACCTATTGCAACACGATCCAATCGCGATGAGCTACTGGTTTGTGATAATTGCGGATTTGGGGTTCATCGCGACACAGTGCAATCACGATGACCCACTAGAAATTGACAATTATGGATTGAACCTTCACCGCGATGCGCTAACCTTCTCATTGTTATACTCACCTCGAATCAGTCTAATTGCAGCGAGTCTCTGGAAATCTACAAATGCAAATTTGATCTCCATCGCGAGGCAATGGCTTGACTATCTGGAACATTGCTTACTAAAACATTCTAACTTCTTCACCGAGTGTCGGATTTGGGCGAATTCGGTATCGATGGAAAGTTTATTCAATTTTTCACATGATAAAATGTTGAAATTAGAAAATTATACATGAAATAATTATCATTCATTTTAGAAGCTAGTACTTGACATTTTAAGGATGAAATTTAGCTAGGAAACTTCGGGGGTATTACAATATCTCCCCCTTGGCAACATTCACCCTCGAATATTGCTAACGCAACTGAGATACCAAAAACTGAGGCTTTAACTGGTATGTACTACCGAAAGCATGACTAAACTAATTGCAAATGCACGAACTATCGAATGAATGACTATATAAAGCTGAAACTTGGAAATAAGGAGATGATTTGAGGAAAACTCGTTACTTTGAACTGAATCTGAATCTGCAGAAAAAAAATGAGGATACTTGGTCTACATATCTGCTTTTGCTTCCTAAGTAGCGCCTTAAACTGACTGATTTCGCCAAAGAACTTTGAGCAAGGAAACTTCTTTGTTCCTTAGTCTACGAATCTGATGATCTGAAATCTCAACTGAAATCTCTTCGAAGGAAAGACTGTTATGAATATCTGAACTTTCTAAAGGAACTACAATGGTGGAGTCACCTATGGAATTCTTAAGCATAGAGACGTGAAATACAGGATGAACAGCTGAAAAGTCTGTCGGCAGCTCAATCTCATAAGCTACTTTCCCAGCACGACTCAGAATTCTATAAGGGACAATATACCGGGGACTAAGTTTCCCCAATTTGCTAAATCTCTTCACCCTTTTCATGGGTGAAATCTTCAAATAAACTGAATCACCAACTTTGAATTCAAGATCTCTTCTTCTCCCATCCACATAGGATTTCTGGTGACTCTGGGCTATTTTCAACCTTTCTCTAATCATCTTAACTTTCTCCATAGCTTCGAATACTACATCAGGCCCAAGCAAAGAATCTTCACCCACGTCAAACCAACCTATGGGTGATCTACATCTTCTCCCATAAAGAGCCTCAAATGGGGCCATCTGAATGCTAGAATGGTAACTAATATTATACGCGAATTCAATCAATGGCAAATGCTCATCCCAACTACCTTTGAAATCAAGAGAACATGCTCTCAACATATCTTCTAGAGTTTGGATGGTCCTCTCTGCCTGACCATCTATTTGTGGATGAAAGGCGGAACTAAGGTGAACTTGGGTACCAAGACCCTTCTGAAAAGCTCTCCAAAATTGGGAAGTAAACTGAGTACCCCTATCTGAGATGATAGACAAGGGAACTTCATGCAATCTGACTAATTCTTGGAAATACAAATTTGCATAATCCTCAGTTGTATAAGATGTATGCACTGGCAAGAAGTGCGCTGACTTAGTCAATCTGTCTACAACAACCCAAATCGAATCATGATAACGACGCGAAAGGGGTAAAACAGTCACAAAATCCATATTCACCTCCTCCCACTTCTAAGTGTGAAGACCCTGTAAAAGCCTAATTCTAAATTCATCCCTTAAAGCTTGTCAAGGGACCCCATACTTAGAAAATTCTAGCGAAGTGTTCCAGACTTAGTCTCATTTTAAGCCTTCAAACTTCGAGGATTTATTTCATGACCTTCCCGACCTCTGTTTTTTTATTTTCAAGTTGAATCATGATCGGGGAAGTCAATAGTACATATCGGGTGAGTTTCAAAATTTTTGAAATCCGTTTAGGGCATGTTTGGATTTCAAAAATAGTAGCACCGTGCGATTAGCATGCGACGTATGCTCCAGTCCACCTCTGGGGGGTGCAATAGAGCATGCGACCACACTCCATACCGGCGCACTGGAGCATGCGACACACGCTCCATAGCATGCTCCTGAAATTTCTACTTCCAGCTCTGTGTAATTAAGGGCAATTGGGTCTTTTGGCTCACATAAAAAACGTCCTAAACACTAAATTTAGCCTCAAATCGCCAACATACACCCTCATTCTGTCAAATTCTCTCAATAACTACTCTAGGGTTTTCAAGTCAAGATTCAATTCTCAAAGTTTAACCGTCAATCTTCTCCAAATAAAGTAACAAGGTATGCGAAGTGTTCATTCATGGATTCCTTCCATCCATGAAGCTCAAGAATCCAACTTTAAAATCATGTATTGTGAATTCTATGTTGTGAATTGATTGTGATCATGTTGTTGTTGTTGTTGTATGATTCTCAAGTTGGAAACTCTAATGTGTTTTCATGAATCTATGTTCGCACGTGGATTGGAACCTAGCAATTTAGTCGAATTATGAAACTTTGATGTATTAATTTGATGATCATGCTTAAGCCTAAAGTAATACATCCTAGGTGTTTGATAGAATGCCTAAGCAAATAAAAATTATGTATCATGACTCAATAGAACCTAAATGATGAATCCATGCCTTACCATTGTGTTCAAAATAACTTCCATTCTTGTAAGACCCCACAAAGTTCCCTCATCATTAAAGTCTTCCGAGCGACTCAAAAGAAGTCTTACACTAAGAATTTTAGCTAAGTATTCAATACTTAGTTTGTTTTTTTGCCTTCAAACTTTGTTGAATTATTTAGCGATCTTTCCGACCTCCGTTTCTTGATTTTTTTATTGCGTTGAGTGGGGCAAGTCAAGAATACGCCTCAGGTGAGTTTTGGAATTTTTAGACGAGCCTAAGGTCGTGTTTGAGTTGGCAAAACAGTAGCCAAGGGCGTTAAGGGGGCGCCGCCCAGGTCAATCCCCGCTCTACCAAAGGCACCGCCTTGGTTCCCCTGGGATCTTCCCAGGGCGCCGCCCTTCTAATCCCCAGAGTTCATATTGTTTTTCAGCTTCTAGCCCATTTTCATCAAGGGCAAAGTGGGAAATTCCCAACCCTCCTTCCACCTTTAACAAAAAATTATACTCCAAAAACACCATGTTATCCATGCTTTCATCAAAAACCACCAAGAACATAGCTTAGGGTTTCTACACAAACTTCAAGAGAACTCAAAAGTTAACCGTAGGTTTTCTGTAATTTTTCAAGATTTGGAATCCCCATTCCGCGAGCTACAAGAAGCACCCATTAATTTCGTGGATAGAGTCCCAAGAACAAGATTTCATTCAAAGCTTCAAGCTTAAGGTATGTGGAGTTTGAACAAGGGCAATCCTTTGGCCCTTGTGCCCAAAATTATGTTTTAACGGATTTCTTTATGATTTTAAATATAGGGCTTATACCCAAAGTATCTTGTTGATGTATTTTGAGCATGATATGATTGAATTACAAAATTCCATGTTTGTTTTGAGTTAAAGAATGCTATTTTCATGATTTTGAATACCATGAGTACGTTATGAGATATTAATTTCAGATTTTCAATTGAGTTAAGCATGATAATATGACTCTTGAAATTTTTGTTGATATTGATGAGATATTTTCAAGAAAGCTTATTGAGCAATGAATTACTATGAGTTTACATGTAAGACCCCTCAAAAATGTTGTGTTCATATTCACCTCGTTTAGCTCTTTGAAGCTCAATATAAGGTCCAACACTTCGAAAATTTTTCTAAGTAATCAACACTTAGTCTTATTTTAGACCTCCAAACTTCGAGGATTTATTTGATACCTTTACGACCTCCGTTTTGCAATTTTCAAGTTGTGTTATGATGGGGAAAGGTAATAGTACATTCCGGGTGAGTTTCAGAATTTTCGGAATCCGTTTAGAGTATTTTTAAAATTTCAAAATAGTAGCATCATGCGATTAGCATGCGACACATGCTCCATCGCATGCTCCTAGCATACGATGCATGCTCCAGTGCGGATAACTAGAGCATGCGACGCACTCTCCATCGCACGCTGCAAAAAATTTCCAGCTCGCAGCTCAGTGTTTTAGGGGTTAAATGGACCTTTTTCCCCATACTATATATACTCATAACACGGGATTTTGCTCCATTTACACCAAAATATAGCCTCTTTTCACAATTTCTCTCAAGAACACGAGCAAGGGTTTTCATAGAAGATTCAAAATCATCAAAGTCTATCTGTTAACCTTAGTAGATTCATGAATTAAGGTATGCGTAGTGTTCATCCACGGATTCCTTTCATCCGTGGAGTTCAAGAACCAAGTTTTAAATAAAAAATTATGGTTTTTTTTGTTGTATGATTATGTTCATGTTGATGGTTGTTATTAGTGATTCAAGATGGTATCTTAATGTGTTTCTATGATGTATATGAACATGTTAGTTGAAACCCATGAATTTGGGGTGGTTTAAGATGATTAAATTGATGATTTCACCTATGCCATAAAGTGTGCATGTAAGGTGTTTGATAAAATGCCTAGAATGATAAAACCATGTTCCTTATGACCCAATAGTACTTAAATGACAAATCCATGCTACCCCTCATGATTCAATACAAATTCCATGCTATTTTCGTGTATTGATTGTTGTGTTATGCAATGTTCATGATATTGAAATCATGCAAGTATGTACATGTTATATGCATTCCCTTCCATGATCAAGAATATGATAACCATGTGAAGCATGAAATTCCTTATTTATGGCATTATGAATTATGAACTCTATTCCTATGATCAAGAAGTGTCATGCATGTCAGCTCCCTTCTATCGAGTCCTGGGGGTACTTGTACCTAAAAAATATATCTGTGTGCCTAGATCCAAGTCATGTTTTCACGATATCCTCAGTCAATCCATGTTCCATAGAATTCAGTCAGTCATGTGACTCAGGAAATCTCAGAAATCTCATGATCTCAGTCAATTATCAGATATCAATAGTATTCTGTTAGTCAACGGAATTCAGTAAACTCAGTCCATGTATAGTCTGTTAATCATGTTCAGTCTCTTCAGATGGGAGTAGGAGTTAGCATCGAGTGAACCCAAGGATAGGAACACACACTGTCAGATGAGGGTGTGATTCTTAGCAGTCATCCTTGCATTCCAGAACTATGCAGCCAACATAGGTTGAGAAATCAACACTATCAGATAAGGGTTGATGAGGTGGATAAGCACTGTCAGATGAGGGGCCCACCATTCTATTTTGGGGACACTGTCTGATGAAGGTTACCCACAGCTTGTCCTTACCAGTGGCGTGGTATTGACACCTTTCCAGTCAGGGCAGAGATTGAACCCCAGCTCATCTATTATAGTATACATGGTGCATGTTGGTTAAATAACTACTTCCCACAGTTTCAGTATCAATCTCAGTAAAAGAACTCAGATAGTTCTTCAGATTTTTGGACTTTCAGATACAGTCAACTTAGATACAATACAAAGCTCAGATAGTTTCTTCAGATTCAGGACTGTCTGATACAATCACTCATGTTATCAGTTATCAGAACTTATTATCTGTCATGTTAGATATCAGTAAACTCATGTCATCAGTATATAGATTCAGTTATCACGTTGTCACGAATTCAGTTACTACGTATTTATGCATGCACTCTCACGTTCATATTAGTAAATTAGTTATTATCATCCATGCATATAAACCCCATGTATTCAGCCTACCTCACTTGCATACTCAGTACATTCCCACGTACTGACGCATTTGCGCTATGGTGTTTCTTTTTATTTTACACCATATGTTCAGAGACACGACTCCCAGATCAGCAGCAATAGTCGTACTTCAATATTCAGAGGTCTTTAGCAGTGAGTCCTCATTCTCCGAGGATGTGATCTTATTTATCATTTTAGTTTAGTTTTTTTTCCAGTTGATGGAGTTAGTTGGTGATATATCCCATCAACTCCTTAGTTAGACAGTTAGAGACTTTCAGACGACTACAGTATTATCATGTCTCAAACTTCAGCATTTTAGTTTTGTTTTGGTATTGTGATACCACTTATTTCAGACATTGTTATTATTCAGATTACGTTTCAGTATTGAACCTTATGGTCTTTCAGTGCATGTTTCCATAATATTATGTCATATTATGTTGTGTATAGGTACAGATATCAGTCATGGGTTAGCTTGTGGTCCTTCGGGGTCATGAGCATCGTGTAGCATTTCGGTTCAGTAAATCAGGGCATTACAAACTTGGTATCAGAGCCTAAGGTTCAATAGAGTCCTAGGAAGTCTGAAAGCCGCATCTAGTAGAGTCTTGTACATGGGTGTATTGCGTGCCACATTTATGTGCAGGGGGCTATAAGATGTTTTAGGAACAGTTTCCTTTCTTTCAGTATTCATGTCATTCCAGTGAGCAAATATCAAGTCAATCCCAGTCTAATACGCTTCTTCTCTTTATTTCAGAATATGTCTCCCAAGGGAAGAAATCAGTCAGCCCCTCAGCTCGAAGAACCTTTAGGCGATCATGTTTCTCATGTAGAGTTCAAGACCACATTCACCACTCTTACTCAGTCAGTCGCTACTCAGAATGAACGACCAACTGTCATTCCGACCAACCCGGTGGACAATTCAGCTGCAGCTAGGATTTAGGACTTCACCTGAATGAACCCTCCATTATTCTTCGGGTCTAAGACAGATGAAGACCCTCAAGAATTCATTGATCAAATTCAGAAAGTGACAGATATCATGGGGGTGACTACTGTTGAGAGTGTTGAGTTAGCCGTATATCAGTTGCAGGATGTGGCTCATACTTGGTATAAGCAGTGGAAGTCTAAAAGGGTAGATGATGCAGGTCCTATATAGTGGGAGTAGTTTGTCACGACATTCTTAGACAGATTCTTTCCCCAAGAGTTGAGGGAGGCGAAGGTTCTAGAGTTCATCAACCTCAGACAGGGCAATATGATGGTGAAAGAGTATTCTCTCAGGTTTATTCAATTAGATAGATATGCCCCTCATGTGGTTGCAGACAGTAGAGCCAAGATGAGTAAGTTCGTTTCAGGGGTGAATGACAACGTGATAAATGAGTGTAGGTCTGCGATGCTGAATAGTGACATGACTTTGGCCAGACTTATGACTCATGTTCAATAGATAGAGGAGCAAAAAGTTAGAGTGATGGAGAAGCAGAACAAGAAAGCAAGGTTAGGAAATTTCAACTTTGCTCAACCCAAATAACAGTTCTCAATTTTATCCTAAGACGTCATTTCTAGCTCCTTCTTCAGACAGTGCTCCAGCTCCTAAGTTCATAGATAGAGCGCCTGGCTCTAAGTCTCAGGGCAGTGTCAACAATGCTCGAACTAATCCCCTATGTTAGACTTATGGTAAGAACCACAAGGGTGCTTGCAGAGCTGGTAGCGATGTCTGTTTTGGTTATAGCAAGCCAGGCCATAGAGTCAGAGATTGTCCCCAGTCAGGTTATCAGTGTCAGCAAAACCGTTCCGTAGCTCAGTCTGGTTGCCCGAACCAGCAGGGTGCCACTTCCAATGCTACTAGTGAGCAATGCCCAAACAAACTTTATGCTCTTCAGACATGACAGGATCAGGAAAATTCTCTTAATGTCGTTACTGGTATGTTACAGATCTTTTATATTCATGTTTACCCCTTGCTAGATCCAGGTGCATCCTTGTCTTTTGTTACTCCTTATATAGCAGGTGATTTCAGAGCCAGTCCTGAAACTCTAGCAGAGCCCTTTTCAGTCTCTACCCTAGTGGGTAAAACCATCATATCCCGATGGGTATACAGGAACTGCCCGATTATGATATTTCAGAAAATCACTTCAGCAGACTTAGTCGAATTAGAGATGACTGAGTTTAATGTCATTCTCGGCATGGATTGGCTTCATTCCTGCTATGCTAGAGTCGACTGCAGAAATAGAATAGTTCAGTTTCAGTTTCCGAATAAGCCCATCCTAGAGTGGAAGGGTAGTACTTTATCTTTCAGGTGTCAACTTATTTTCTACCTTCGGGCAAGGAAGATGATATCTAAGGTATGTGTTTACTATCTCATTCATGTTAAGGACTCTAGTTTCGAATCTCCCAGTCTTGAATCTGTCCTAGTTGTTAATGAATATTTGGATGTCTTTCCTGAAGATCTTCCAAGCATTCCTCCAGAAAGGAAAATAGACTTCGGTATTTATCTTCTTCCAGACACTCAGCCTATTTCTATTCTGCCATATAGAATGGCACCAACAGAACTCAAGAAATTGAAAGAACAGTAAAAAGATCTCTTAGATAAGGGATTTATCAGACCCAACATTTTCCCGTGGGGCGCACCAGTCTTAGTCGTGCCCAAGAAAGATGATTCTCTTAGGATGTGTATAGATTACCATCAGCTCAATAAAGTTACGATCAAGAACAAGTATCCACTTCCCAGAATCGATGACTTGTTTGACCAACTTTAGAGTGCTAGATATTTCTCCAAGATAGACCTCAGATCAGGCTACCATCAGCTCAGAGTTAGAGAATGTGACATTCCAAAAATAGTTTTTCGTACTTGGTATAGTCACTTTGAATTTCTAGTCATGTCATTTGGTCTTACCAATGCCCCTGCATCTTTCATGGACTTGATAAACCATGTGTTCAAGAAGTACTTGGATATGTTCTTCATAGTCTTCATAGATGATATTCTGGTCAATTCCCGCACTGAGCGCGATCATTCAGACCATCTCAGAATTGTTCTTCAAACTCTCAGAGATCATCAGCAATTCACCAAATTTAGTAAGTGAGAATTTTGGCTAAGGTCAGTAGCATTCCTTGGCCATATTATTTTTGGTGATGGCATTAGAGTAGATCCTCAAAAGACTGAAGCGGTAAAAAACTAGCCTCACCCTGTATCTCCATCAGATATCAGGAGTTTCTTGGGTTTGGCTGTCTATTACAGATGGTTTTCCGAGGTATTTTCTTCTATTGAATCCCCTATGTCCAGATTGACTCAAAAGAAGGTCAAGTTTCAGTGGTCAGATCCTTGAGAGAAAAGTTTTCAGGAGTTGAAGACTCGACTCACCTCAACTCCAGTTCTAGCATTACCAGATGGTTTTGATGGGTTTGTAGTGTATTTCGATGCATCCAGAGAGGGTTTAGGTTGTGTCCTCATGCAGCATGGTAAGGTCATAGCCTACGCCTCCAGACAGTCAAAGCCCCATGAGAAGAATTATCCTACTCATGATCTTAAGTTAGCAGCAGTAGTATTAGCCTTGAAGATTTGGAGGCATTATCTCTACAGAGTTCATGTAGATGTCTTCATAGATCATAAGAGTCTTCAGTATGTCTTTTCTCAGAAAGATCTCAATCTTCATCAGAGAAGGTGATTAGAGCTCTTGAAGGATTATGAAAATAGTATCATTTATCATCCGGGAAAGGACAACGTTGTTGTAATACCCCGTAAAATCCTAAGTCTAAAGTTCAGCTCATTAAGCTTTCCAAGCTCCAATACTTAGAAATTTTTTGCTAAGTGTTCAAGTTCAACACTTAGTCTTATTTTAGACCTCCGAACTTTGTGGATTTATTTGAAGACCTTACCAACCTTTATTTTTTGATTTTCAAGTTGCGTTGCGATGGGAAAAGGTTGTAGTACATCTCGGGTAAGTTTCAGAATTTTTCAGATAGCGTAAGGGCATGTTTGAATTTCCAAAATAGTAGCTCAGGGCGATAAGCCCGCGTCGCCCAAATTTCAGCACCGATATTGCTAGGCGTCGCCCAAGATAGTCCCCCGGGATAGCCAGGCGCTGCCCTGCAAGTCTAGTGCTTGCCCAGTTTTTAGCATTCCACTTCTGTGCTCTTAGGGGTATTTTGGCCATTTTTCCTTCATATATATACTCAAAAATAGGGGATTAACTCCCATTTACACCAAAATATAACCTCTTCTCTCAAGAACCATCAAGAACAAGTCTAGGGTTCAATTGGGGGTTCCAAGATTCAAGTTGATTTCACCGCTAACTTCACAAATTCTTAATCTAAGGTATGTGTAGTGTCATCAATGGATCCCTTTCATTCATAGAGCTCAAGAATCATGTTTTAAATATTATTTTTTGATTGCCTTGTTGTGATACAAACATGTACATGTTGATGATTGTTGTTTAAATTTCAAGATGATATCTAAAGGTGTTTTCATGAAGTATATGTGTTTGTTAGTTGAAACCCATGAATTTTGGGTGGTTTAATATGATGAGATTCATGAGCACACCTAAGCCAAGAGAATGCATGCAAAGTGTTTGATAAAATTCCTAGGATGATAGGATTCATGTCCCATGATTTAATAGTGCTTAAAGGACAAGTCCATGCTCTATTTCTTATGACTCAACATGAATTTCATGCTAATTATTGTGTACTGTTGTTGAGATATGGGATCCTCATGAAATTGGATTCATGCAAGTATGTACATGTTATATGCATTATCTTCCATGTTCAAGAATATGATAACCATGTGTAGTATGAAATCCCCTATTTATGGCATTATGAATTATGTACTCTATTCGTATGATCAAGAAGTGTCATGGTTGTATCAGTTTCCTTCCATCGAGTCCTGGGGGTACTTGTACCTAAAAAATATAGATGTGTGCCTAGAGCCATGTCATGTTTTCACGATACTCTTAATCCAGCCATGTTCCATAGAACTCAGTCAGTCATGTGACTCGGGAAAGTTCAGTGACTCAAAAACCTCAGTAAGTCTCAATAGTTCAGTAATCTCAATGATCTCAGTACTCAATGATATTGGAACTTCAGAAATTCTAGTACTCTCAGTAACTTCAGTGCTCTCAGTCATTCCTCAGATCTCAGTAGCATTCCGTCAGTCAACGGAACTTAGTAAACTCAGTTTAGCTCTGCTAACCAATCCCATTAACATCAGTTCAGCTAATTAGTTCAGTTCAGTTAATCAGTTCAGCTCAGTTTAACCATGTTCAGTGTCCATTCAGATGGAAGTAGCAATTAGCACCGAGCGAACCCAAGGATGGGAACTCACTTGTCAGATTTATTTTCGCTGCTACTCATCAGAAAACTGATAGATCCGATCGGATCCGCGCCACTCTGGTGTTGCTCCGGTGAGACCCGTTAAAGAAACACCGGTGACTCATCCCTTTTGGCTTTTCTTTTATGTTTATATTTTTTTCATATCTGGTTAGAGCTGATCGTTCTTCGATAAAGCTCTTTTTAAAATAGATAAGGCTCGACTATCGCCATTCTCGTTCATGACTTGGATGATTGCTATATATTTATTTTGTTTTTGCGGTACTTTCTTAGTGTTATTTAATATTTGATTTCTCATGACGTTGCTCGGCTTTTGGAAATTTTTGCCAAGTTTACCGCTATGTGATACTCCAGTTGCTTTATGATTTTTGCTCTGTTTTGGTTATCTTGGTATTGGAGAACTTTTGACTATGTTTGCCACATGTTTTGCTGCCATACTCCTTTACATTTCATTATCTTGCTTATTTTATGGATTTGGGTCCTTGATATTTTTGATGATTTTGTTTAGTTCACTCTTTTTTTATGACTTTAACCATTATATGGTCAAAAGTTACTGCTATACTCCTTTTTATTCTTTATGGGTTGTGTAGTTGTGATTAATTTATGCAGATGATTTTACTCCGTTACTGTGTGGCTGATTTTAAAATGATTTGGACATTTGTCCTTCCGTTTTGCCTTGTAATTTATTACACCGATAAAAATAAGATACTACATGATTATGGCCAATGAAAAAAAAATATTATTAATTTTTGAGGTCTCCGTAAATGAAAAACGGACTTTATATATACAAGTACGGAATAAATAAATATTTTTTAAGGCGATGACGAAACTTTTATAACATCACGATAACACAAAAGGTTTTATGATTCGTATCTTGGTAAGGCGATTTAGGACGGCCGATTAGTCGAGCAACCATTTCGCAGCCATGACGAGTTTAAAACTTAATCTGAGCCCACCTTTTAATAAAAATTATATTTTTAAAATTACATTTTGCATACTTTTTTGAATTTACTTTGATAACTATTTATTTGTTATCAACATTTATTACAAGTGTTTATACAGGTTATTTTGGAATACTCAGTGAGAGTTGCGTTCAAAAAGGCCTTGAAATTTGTATTGTATTTTTATATTCTTATATTTGTACAATATTATTATAGTAAAAGCTTTACTTTTGGGGTGCCGGGCGGGAATGCTTTTATACATAATTTCATCGCTTTTAGGCAAAACTTAGACCGTTAATATTTACATAAAATAATTAACTTAATCAACTAATTCACACATTTCCATATCACAGTCTTTTCTTTAAAACGGGTTTTCTTATTTTGATTTAGTCTATTTTTACATGCATATACTAATATAATGTTATTTATATTTTTACGACAAAATGTATACATTATTTTAATACACTTACATAAATGAATCAAGTTAATCGGGTAATTCACATATTATGTAGTCTTTCTTCTCAAATAAATTTTATTATTTTTCTTCGTAATTCTAATCAAATAAAAAATATTTTCTTTTCATGGCACATCAAAATACATTTCTTTACATGTGTCATAAAAAAAAATTCTTTTCACATGTATTTACATATTTTTTTATACATATTTCTTACATGTTTTATAACAATATGTTTTATTTATATATACATATACCTTTACATAATTTTAAATATTTATATTCTTTAAAAAATATTTTATACTTAAATACATATTTTTATGCATTATTTTAAATTTTTATACCTTCTCCCTCTTTGATAAATTTAGTTTAGTCGGGTAGCACATTTGTGGATCATGAAGGGTGCCTAACCCCTTCCCTTCGGGATAATTTGAACCTTTACCTAGAATCTAAACTGATTTCGTAGACTAAAACACAAGTCATGCATATTAATAAATAATTAATAAATAGGAAAAGGTTTTCCTCATTTTTCTTAAAAATTTGGTGGCGACTCTGTACAATTTTAATTCTTTTAGAGTCCATAACATCGTGCTCGTTTTGACCTCAAGTAAAAATAAGGCGCGACATTTAGAAATCTTGCACATTAGCTAAATTATGACCTAAGAGATATATGCATGTCATTCTTTTTAAGTTCACCTAGTTTCCATGCTATGGCTATGCAATTTATGTGTTGTTGGAATGCCATCATCTTAGAGTATGGAATTATGATATGAATGTTTGTGTTCCTACCCATGTACAACATTATGATAACCATGTACTTCATGAAATTTTCCCAACTTATGGTATTATGAATTGTTGATTATGGTCATGTATCCAAGAAAGTCATGCTGTGTCAATTTCCTTCTATCGATTACTGGGGGTACTTGTACCCAAAAAATATAGTTGTGTGCCTAGAGCCAGTGTCATGTTTCCACGATATCCTTAATCAAGCCATGTTCCATAGAACTCAGTCAGTCAAGTGACTCAGGAAAGCTCAGTAATTCAGAAATCTCAAGTACTATTTCGTCAATCACAAAACCCCGTAAACTCAGTTCAATTCAGTCCAGGTTAATCATGTTCAGTGTCTATTTAGATAGGAGTAGGATTTAGCACCGAGCAAACCCAAGGATGGGAACTCACCTGCCAGTTTAAGGTGTGATTATAGGAGCAATCCTTGTGTTCACGAACTACGTAGCCAGCGTAGGTTGAGACATCTAACCTGTCAGTTTAGGGTTGATGAGGTGGCTTAACCTGTCAGTTTAGGGTTCCCACCATTCTCATTTTGAGTACCTGCCGGTATAGGGTTCTCACAGTTGTCCTTATCAGTGGCGCGGTATTGCCATCTTTCCAATTGGGGTTACAGATTGGACCCCAATTCATGCAATATTCACTTGTTTGGGGCATGTCGGTTAGATGACTACTTCCAACAGTTTCAGTATCAGTCTCAGTAAAAGAACTCAAATAGTTCTTAAGATTCAGAACTGTCAGATACAGTCAACTCAGAACAGTACAAAACTCAGCTAGTTCCATCAGAACCTAGACTGTCAGATACAGTCGCACAGTATCAGTTATATTAGTTATTAGTATTTCATGTTGTCAGTACTCAGACTCAATAATCATGTTATCACGAACTCAGTCATAGCTGTTATGTATTCATGCATGTATTCTCACGTTCATGTTAGACATTCAGTTAGTGTTATCCATGCATGTGAACCCTTGCATTTAGCCTACCTCACTTGCATACTCAGTATATTCAATCGTATTGTCGCATTTGCGCTATGATATTTTATTCTATACCATAGGTTCAGACGCACGAGCTTCAGATCATCAGCAGCCGTCCAGTATTCAGCAGTCAAAGTTTTAGCAGTGAGTCCTCATTCTCCGAGGACATGATTATTATTTTCTTTTATCATTTCAGTATTTCGCTTATTTCAGTAGCTGGAGTTAGTTGGGGACCTGTCCCATCAACTCCTTATTCAGACAGTTAGAGGTTTTTCAGACTACAGTTTTATCCAGACTATCATGTTCCAGACAGTTATTTCTGTTGTTTTGAGTATTTGTTACCCCACTCATATTGTTATGATTTATCAGTTTTATTACAGTATTGAACCTTATGGCCTATCATCCTTTATTTCCACATTTAGATACATGTATTATGCAGTGTACAGGTACAGATATCAGTCATGGATTAGCTCGTGGTCCTTTGGGGTCATGAGCACCGTGTAGCGTTCTGGGCATCAGGCTCGGGGTGTTACAGGCAAGGTTTAGGAACTAATGATTTTCCGTTACATTAATGCGTAGTTTCAATTTTGTGAACCCAATTATGAAACTTTAGGATTAGTTTTATACTTGGTACTAATTTTCTGAAAATGGTTGGCAATTTTAAGAGAACTGATTTACTACATTTTCTCAAAATTTTCATCGCCATCATGAATTTAATTAATATTGCAATATTTTGTTTTGTTCAGAATATTTCGTTCTTCTATACTGCAGCAGTATTATTGTTATTTAACAGAGAAAGACAAATAGAGTTAGAGACATCTTTATTATGGAGTTGTTTTTCTTTTACTGTATATTGATTCCTGGTAATGATGACTTTCCATAATTATTTTCTTTTCTTGAATGAATGTGTTGTGTTGTCTTTAGAATTTTTGTGTTTTGTTTTGTTTTATATGGAATTACTTTCAGTTCTGGTGGAATTTTATTTAAGTAAGTGCCTATTTTATTTTTTCGTTCATATTATAATTGTGATATTATTTTGGATTTTTGGAATCATATATGTAAGATTCGTTAATAATCAAAGTGGTCGAATCTTTATGAAATTAATTCCAAAATAAAGGTTAAGTTTAAATTAATTACCCATTAATCTTGATGCTTATAACTGATCTAACAATTATGGGTAAATTAAATTTTTTTATTATAAGACATTTGTGGATCACCCAGAGGTTGATTGTTTGTTCGTGTGATCAATAAATATTAGGAAGATAATTTTGATGTATCGTTAATTTTATTTATTTATCCAAAGATGATAAATATTATTAATTGATGCATTAAATATTATCAATTTGTGTTAATTATACTTATAAGCATCATTATGTTTAAAGTTGTATTTTGATGTTTCGTCCAAAGGAGGACATCAATATACATTCAAGAAAGTAAATTATTTCTGAATTTGATAATGTGTTTAAACTCGTAACTCAAAGTATTAACAAATGAGCATGTTCTACTTGAAGCATTTGCTCTTCATTCGCACTCTGCCTCTGTTACGACTTTTAATGGTCTTAACTTTTTAGATTGGTGCAAACAAATCAGATTCCATCTTGGGGTCTTAGATCTTGATGTTGCACTTTACTTTGAGAAGCCAACTGCTATTACTGAAACTAGCAGAGATGAAGAAAAGTTCTATTATAAGCATTGGGATCGGTCTAACAGATTACGCCTAATGCTCATGCGAATGAATAGTGCGGGCAACATTAAGACTACTCTTCCCAAAACTGAAAATGCAAAAGAACTTCTAAAACTTGTAGAAGAATTCTCTCAAACTACTGATAAGTCTCCTGCAGGGACACTAATGGTTACTTTGATCACCATGAAGTTTGATGGTTCACGTACTATGCATGAGCATGTCATTGAAATGACAAACATAGCAGCAAGACTTAAGTCTTTGGGAATGGAAGTGGAACAAAATTTTCTTGTGCAGTTAATCATCAACTCATTACCGTCTGAGCATGGTCATTTTCAAATGAACTACAATAACATGAAAGACAAATAAAACGTGCATGAATTGCATGGTATGTTGGTTCAAGAGGAAACAAGGTTGAAGAATCAAGGAACCCACTCCATTAATTTTGTAAATCATCAAAGAGCTGAAAAGAAAGAAAAGAAGCATGGTAAGGAAAATCAGAAGCAACTTATTATTAATGAGTCTTCATCTCAAGTACGTAAGAAAGAAAACAAAAATGGTAAGTGTCATAGACCTGTGGAAAATCTGTAAACTTTCAGAAAGATTGCGTGAAATGTAAGGCATGGTTTGAGAAGAAAGGTAAGTCTAGTGCTTTTACATGTCTCGAATCAAATTTAACTAAAGTTCCTTATAGTATTTGGTGGATTGACTCTGGTTGTACTGTTCATGTTTCTAATGCTAGGCAGGGATTCCTTACAATCCAAACCATAAACAAGAATGAAAGATATGTTTACATGGGGAATAAAGTGAAGGCTCCAGTTGAAGCTATTAGGACTTATCGTCTGATTCTCGATACAGTACATCACTTAGATTCTCGATAATTACACAACTTCTTGAAATTATACACACTGATATATGTGGTCCTTTTAATATCACATCTTTCAATAAAGAAAAATATTTTATTACTTTTATTGATGATTTTTCACGTTATGAATATATCTATTAGTTGCATGAAAAAATCTCAAGTGATTAATACCTTAGAGGTATTTATTACTTAAGTTGAAAGATAGAAAGGTGAAAATAATCAGGACACACCACAACAAAATGGTGTGGCAGAAAGGCGTAATCGTACAATAATGGATATGGTTAGGAGTATGTTAAGTAATTCATCTTTACCTTCTTCGTTATAGATGTATGCTTTAAGGGCTGCCATTTATTTACTAAATAGAGTTCCTAGTAAAACAGTTTCAAAGACACCTTTTGAATTGTGAACTGGCAGGAAATCTAGTTTGAGGCACCTGCATGTTTGGGGTTGTTCGGCAGAAGTTAGAGTATACAATTCACAAGAAAAGAAACTGGATTCAAGAACAATCAGTGATTTCTTTATTTGTTATCGAGAAAAGTCAAAGGGGTATAGATTTTACTGTTCTAATCATAGTACGAGAATAGTTAAAACTGGAAATGCTAGGTTCATTGAGAATGGCGAAGTTAATGGGAATGAAAAACCACGTAATGTGGAAATTAAAAAAAGATAAGGTGCGAATTTCTCTACTCTGTACTTATTTTAAATTTGTTGTTCCTGAAGATGTTGTACAACAAAGTAATCAACAAGAACAATAAATTAATGTTCCTACTAATCATAATAAAGCTATAATGGATGAACCTATCATGGATGAACCACAAGAATATCTGCTATTTCTAACGATTATTTGGTATATCTAAATGAGTCAGAAACTGTCTTGAAAATTGATAATGATCCAGTTTCATTTTCACAAGCCATTAAAAGTAACAATTCTGATAAATGAATAAATGCTATGAAAAATGAGTTAAAATCTATGAAACAGAATGAAATTTGGGACCTTGTTGAATTACCCAAAAGTTGCAAAAGAGTTGGGTGTAAATGGGTCTTTAAGACCAAACGCAACTCAACTGGCAACATCAAACGTTACAAGATCAGACTTGTTGCCAAAATTTTCACTCAAAAGGATGGCATTGACTATAAAAGATGTTTTCACCTGTCTCTAAAAAAGATTCACTCAGAATTATAATGGCCTTGGTAGCTCATTATGACTTAGAGCTACATCAAATGGATGTGAAAATGGCCTTTTTGAATGGAAATTTGGAGGAAGCAGTTTATAAAAATCAACCTGGGGGGTTTTCTATTAAAGAAAAGGAACACATGATGTGTAAACTTAAGAAGTAAATATACGGATTTAAGCAAGATTTCCGACAATGGTATCTTAAGTTTAATGAAACGATTGTACCTTTGAATTTAAAGAAAATACTGTTGATCGGTGTATATATCTGACGATCAGTGGGAGTAAGTTTATTATGTTAGCCTTGTATGTTGATGGCATCTTGCTTGCTACTAATGATCTTGATTTGTTGCACGATACCAAAAAATATCTCTCCAACAACTTTGAAATAAACGATATGGGTGAGGCATCCTATATGATTCGAATAGAAATATTTTGAGATAGATCACAAGGATTGTTGGGATTGTCTCAGAAAACCTATATTAATAAAGTATCAGAGAAATTTAGAATAGAAAAATACTCATCAAGTCCTGTTCCAATTCGGAAAGGAGATAAGTTTAGTCTCAATTAATGTCCAAAGAATGACTTGGATAGAAAAAAAATGAAAAATATTTCTTATGCACCAATAATTGGGAGTCTTATGTATTCCCAAACATGTACAAGACCAGACATCAGTTTTGTTGTTGGAATGTTGGGTCGATATTAAAGTAATCCTGGAATGAATCACTGGAAGTCTGCAAAGAAAGTGTTGCGATACTTACAAGGAACGATAGATCATATGCTCACTTATAGAAGATCTGATCATCTAGATGTGGTTGGATATTCAGATTCAGATTATGCTGGTTGTGTGGATACAAGAAAATCCACATTTGGATATTTGTTTCTATTAGTCAAAGGAGAAATATCATGGAGGAGTGTGAAGCAGTCTGTTATAGCTGCATCCACTATGAAAGCTGAATTTGTTGCATACTTTGAGGCACAGTCCAGGCTAATTGGTTGCGGAACTTTATTTCAGGAGTTAGACTAGTTGACGATATAACCAAGCCGCTAAAATTTATTGCGATAATACTGCCGCAGTTTTCTTCTCTAAAAATCGACAAGTATTCGAAAGGTGCTAAGCATATGGAATTGAAATACTTTTTGTTTAGAGAGGAAGTCCAGAAACATAAAGTGTTAATTGAACATATTAGCACCAAGATTATGATTGTTGATCCTTTGACGAAAGGATTACCGCCCAAAACGTTTGTTGAACATGTTGAAAGGATGGGTCTTATTGATAGAAATGAATGATTTCATGTAAAGATTTTATTATGTTTATGAGCTACTAACTCTTTTTGCTACTACTTGGTTGCAGTTATTAGTACCGAAGTTATTTAAGAGACTAATTAATTGTCAAGATCTTTTGGTTGCACTTATGAGTTGCTAAACTCTTTTTGCTAGTACTTGGTTGTAGATATTAGTAGCGAAACTCCTATATAGCCTTTTTAATGGTTGTATGTGTTATGAACTGACTACAAAACTCAATCCAACAGTAACTCGGAACACAAGGAATATTTTTGGGGATAATTTTCTATTAACTGTAAAATGGAAAAACAATACAATCGAGCTAAAATAACAGAAATTAAACTAAAGGTGAGCTAGGATGGCCATGGATGATGCTCACAGATCCAGATCTGAAAAGGAAAGAGAAGAAGAGAAATTAGGATTGGAAGAGAAGGAAGAAGCAAGGAAAGGGTTGAGAAGTTGTTAGTTACCAAATTTTCAACGTGCTCTTCTCTCTCCTCCAGCGTGTATTTGATGATTTGCCCATACCATCCCAGCCATTCAATCTTCATTAACTACTTTTAATCTTGGCCCTTTATTATTTGCAATCTACTCCCTCCGTATCTCATTAATTAACTAATACTTCTTCCACCTCTAATATTTATTTGAAAGTTAGTTAAGGTCGTTACACCCTGCCTCTTGAAAAACATCCTTGACCTCAAGGATGGGTGTCAAAATCCAGAAACTTAGCTTTCAAAAATGCATAATCCTCACAAGTTGCTTCTTCAGGTGGAAGATTTGACCACTGTACAAAAACTTTCACTCCAGCTACATTACCATCTCGAACCAATTGCCTTTGCAAAATGTGAAGAGGATTAACAAGGAATTGGCCATCTACACTAGTGGTAGGCAAGGTAGACTGTACCACTACTCTATTTCCAACCTTCCTCTTGAGAAGCGACCCATGGAACACGGGATGGACCTTGGAATCAATTAGAAGGTCCAACTTGTAGGCTACCCAACCCACTCTTTCAATCACCTTAAAAGGACCATAGTACTTAGAGCTAAGCTTGAGGTTCCTTCTGAGTGCTATTGATGTCTCTATATGGTTGGAGCTTGAGAAATACAAAATCGCCAACCTGAAGTTCTCTTTCAGTCCTTCTCTGGTCAGCATACAATTTCGTCCTCTCTTGAGATTTCAACAAATGGTCAAGGAAAAGCTGTTGAACCTATTGTCTCTTCATAATAACATCTTCTACAGCAGGTACTGTGGTGTCCAGCATCGGACCAATAACTAAGTGGGGAAGGGTGTACCATACAATGCCTCAAAAGGGGTACATTGAATACTAGTGTGAAAATTTGTGTTATACCATCATTCAGAGAGAGGTAGACATTGTTTCCATTGAGTAGTCTGATGTGAGGTCATGCACCTGAGGTAATTTTCAATGCACTTATTAACTATCTCAGTTTTTCCATCACTTTGGGGGTGATCGGCAGTGCTATAGTGCAACTGAGTTCCCAATAATTTGAATAAATTTTGCCAAAAGTTGCTCAAAAATATACTATCCCTATCAGATACTATTGATTCAGGTAGTCCATAAAGAGTGTGTATATGTTTGAAGAACTTAGATGCTACATTGCTGGCTATGAAAGGGTGTGACAAGGGCATGAAATGAGTAAATTTGTTCCTCCTATCCACTACTACCAGAATAGCATCTTTGCCTCCAAACTTGGGCAAACCTTCTATAAAATCCATACTTACATGTCTCCAGGCTTAATCCGGAATGGGATGAGGTTGTAACAACCCTGGATAGGGAACATTCTCTTCTTTACTCCTTTGACACACATCACAGGACTCTACATGTTGTATGACCATTTGTATTATAAGCCAATAAAACACTTGTGCGAACATCTTATAAGTGCCCATTTGTCCTGAATGACCACCAACCGGAGAATCATGAAAGGTGGCAATCAGTTGCTCTCTTAATGTTCCAGAGTTACCAATATAAACCTTGCCCTTTCTCTTTAGTATTCTAGAGGAATAATGGAATAGGTGAGGACCAAGATGATCAACCAAAAATTCAGTTATAAGTTCAGTTGCTGCAGCATCCCCATCATATCTTTTATGAATTTCTTGCACCCAAGTAGGTACCACAAGACTTATAGCTGACACACAAATAAGTGTAGTTACCATCTTCTCTTTTTTATCTTCAAATTGCCTAGATAGAGCATCTGCTACCTTGTTTTCAGCACCTCTTTTGTATTGCACCTCATAGTCTAGGCCAAGCAATTTAGTTAGCCCTTTTTGTTGTATTGCAATAGTAATCTTCTGGTCAAGTAGGTACTTTAGGCTATGATGGTCAGTTCTGACCACAAAGTACTTATACTGAAGATAATGCCTCCATTTATCTACTGCATTAAGGAGATCCATGTACTCCTTCTCATAAATGGACTTTCCCCTATGTTTAGGAGCTAGTACTTTACCAAAATATGCTATTGGTCTAGTCCCTTACATGAGAATAGCACCAATACCTATCAAGCTAGCATCAGTTTCTACAATGAACTCCTTAGCATAGTCAGGTAAAGCCAAAATAGGGGTAGAAGACATGGCTTAAAGCTAAAAACACATGATCAGCTTCCTTACTCCACTTGAAGGAATCTTTCTTCAATAAGTTTGTTTGAGGTCTGCAAATGACTCCATAATTATAGACACACTTCCTGTAATAGCCTGTAAGCCCTAAAAACCCTCTAAGTGCTCGGGAATGAACCTTACTGGGATCAGTAGATACCCCTGCAACAGTGATAATATGACCAAGATACTCTACTTGTGACTGTCCAAAAGAACACTTAGACCTCTTGGCATACAAGGATTGTTCTCTTAGCACTTCAAACACAGTTTTTAAATGGTCTACATGGTCGGTCAGAGATTTAATATGTACTAATATGTCATCAAAAAATACCAAGAAAAACTTCCTGAGTATAGGATGAAATACCTGATTCATCAATGCTTGAAAAGTTGCAAGTGCATTTGTGAGTCCAAATGGCATCACCTTGAAATCGTAATGGCCCATGTGAGTTATAAATGCAGTTTTAAACATATTTTCAGGCTTCATCCTGGTCTGATGGTATCCGACTCTCAAATCCACCTTTGAAAAAATGACTGACCCTTGCAATTCATCTAGCAAATCATATACTATTGGTATAGGATATTTATCTTTGATTGTGATCTCATTCAAGCCCCTATAGTCCGCACAAAACCTTCAAGTACCATCTTTCTTTTTAACTAATAGGGCAGGTGAAGAAAAAAGAGATTGGTCATGTTGTATAATATCATTGCTGAGCATCTCTTGTACTTGCTTCTCTAATTCTGCCTTCTGGTAGTAGTTATACCTATAGGGTCTAAGAGACACTGGCGAAGTGTCAGGCTTCAATGAAATAGTGTGATCAAGGGACCTTGTAGGAGGTAAGGATTTAGGTTCTGTAAATACATCATTGTACTGAGTGAGTACCTCTTGGATAGATGCCTCCACTCTATCAATGTCTGCAGCCTCAGTAGCTTGAATAAGGAATAAGTGAGCCATAAGGGTTTGTCCCTTAGTAAATAGCCTGCTCATAGCACAACCAAAAATCATATTAATTTGCCCTTTTTAGGTATTGCTCTCATAATCACCTTGTGACCCTTTGTACTGATGGTTACACATTCTTCATCCAGTCATTGCCTAATTTCACAACCACCTAGTTTGAGAATGTTGAGATCTTCTACAAAGGTCCCCCCATCTTCCAGGTGAATTGAGGGCGCATTGAACTGTAAAATACATAGTTGCCATCAGCAACAGTCACTCTGATGGGTTGGACATAACTAGACTGATATCCAGTTTCCAACACAGTTAATTCATTGATGAAATTGTGTGTACTCCCAGAGTCAACTAGGATTGAGAGGGTCCTCTTCTTTACCCAACCAGCCACTAATATCATATTAACCCCACTACAACTACTAGATAAGGCACTAAGACACACAGCCTCAGGAATATCAACACGATTCCCGTCGTCCACCTCAATCTCAATCTCTTGTGGATCTTCAGGACTCAAGGGTAACTCCTCAAGGCTTTCAGACATGCAGTGCAACTGCTTCAATTTGCATACATGACTTGGCTTATACTTCTCACCACATCTAAAACACAAGTGATTAGCTTTTCTATGTTCATACACTTCCGGGTTAAGCCTAAGGGGTGCAGATTTCTGAGGTACAGGTGAAGATCCAAGCTTAGGTAACACAGAGCTACCAACAACAAGAGCACCACCAGTAAGCTTGGGAGGCACTCTAGTCTTCTTCAAGGCAACCTCAATTGCTTTCTCCTGCATTCGAGCTTGCTGAATCGCAACACTTAGTGTGTGGGCTTGAACATCTTAACCGCAAATTTAATTTCCTCTTTAAGACCTCCGATGAAACTAGACAGGAAGTGGGATTCATTTAATGTCGGATTCCTCATGATCATTTGTGCCTTAAGATTTTCAAACTTACACAAATAATCTTCAACACTACCCATTTGTACAAGTTTGGTAAACTCTTCGACGACATCCTTCATTAGAACATCCCCAAACCTTTCACATATCTCTTCCTTCAATTCCTCCCAAGAGATTGGAGCTCGACTTAACACTAAGGAATTGTACCAGATCTCTGCATCACCATTTAAGTACAGGGATGCACCTTCTACCTTCTGAACATCAGCAATTCAATATAAATTAAAGTAGTGTTTGCATTTTCAAACCCAAATCTCCGGATTAGAACCATCAAAACTAGGAAGTTCCCATTTAGGAGTAGGAACATGAACCTAATTTAGCCAAGCAGGTCGACCATCCTGAACTGGAAGAGGAAGGATCCCATCTCCCCTTGCAGGATTATCATGTCCTCCCGAAGGACCACGCTCTATAGCATTAACTCTTTCCAAAAGCAGCTCCAACGTACCCTGAATACCAGTTTGGGTAGCACTGAGAGTTTGTTGTCCATCCCAGAGCTCGAGCAACAACTCATCATGCTGACCTAAATTTTCATCCATGAGACGCATACGGGTGCCTTCAGCCATAAGGAAAACACCAGCAATTGTGGAAGCACTAGCTTTGGTACCAATTGTTATGAACTGACTACAAAACTCAATCCAACAGTTACTAGGAACACAAGGAATATTCTTTGGGACAATTTTCTATTAAATGTAAAATGGAAAAAAAATACAATCGAGCTAAAATAATAGAAATTAAACTAAAGGTGAGCTAGGATGGCCATGGATGAAGCTCACAGATCCAGATTTGAAAATGAGAGAGAAGAAGAGAAATCGGGATTAGAATAGAAGAAAGAAGCAAGGAAAGGGTTGAGAAGTTGTTAGTTACCATATCTTCAACGTTCTCTTCTCTCTCCTCCAGCGTGTATTTGATGATTTGCCCACATCATCCCAGCCGTCCAATTTTCATTAACTACTTTTAATCTTGGCCCTTTATTATTTACAATCTATTCCCTCCGTATCTCATTAATTAACGAATACTACTAGACAACACATTACTACTTGTCGCCTAACCATCTTTTATTAAATGACATCATTCATAATCTGACCATCATTATCTACCATGTTCCAACTAAGCAAGATGCATTAACTAATACATTAGCTTCCTAGCCATCAAGTGCAATACTTAGCTAATAGACAACTAGTTACCACATAGCTTAACCGTCTAACAAGAAGAAAAACCATAAGATCATATTTTGACTATAATCAGATCATTTATAATGGTAAATAATCATGAACGGACCAAACCTATACATGTCATTACCAGTATTCAATCAATGGAATAATAAGCATCATACCGCATCTTCCTCCGTCTCATACCGGAGAGATGTGTATACAAACATATATATATTCATATTCATAAATCGCAATCACATCATTCACAATGATAAACACTTCTTGGATATTTAATCAGTACCATAACACGACCCTTGGCCCATTAATTTATTCGGAATAATCACAACATCATAATCATTGCCTTAGGCCCATATACATATCCGGGACTCATTTAAATAATCATATTTATAAACCATAGCATATCTATTATCATCTCACATATAGGAGACATCTCACATCTAGGAGGCATAATATCAACAAGCATATCGCCTCTATTAGACATCTCAGATCTATAGGTTTTGCATCATGACCAAGAGAAAAATCGTCTCTATAAGCTCAATAATCATAACTAAGAGGAAAAACATCTCTATGGGCCAAATATCATAACTAAGAGAAAATGCATCTCTATAGGCAAAATATCATAATTAAGAAAAAAATGCATCTCTATGGGTCAAATATCATAATTCAGAGGAAAATGCATCTCTATGGGCAAAATATCATAATTAAGAGAAAAATGCATCTCTATGGGCCAAATATCATAATAAAGAGGAAAATGCATCTCTATGGGCAAAATATCATAATTAAGAGGAAAATGAATCTCTATGGGTCAAATATCATAATAAAGAGGAAAATGCATCTTCTATGGGCAAAATATCATAATTAACAGGAAAATGCATCTCTATGGGCCAAATATCGTAATAAAGAGGAAAATGCATCTCTAGGGGTCAAATATCGTAATAAAGAGGAAAATGCATCTCTATGGGCAAAAATATCATAATTAAGAGGAAAATGCATCTCATGGGTCAAATATCATAATAAAGATAAAAATGCATCTCTATGGACAAAAAATCATAATTAAGAGGAAAATGCATCTCTATGGGTCAAATATCATAATAAAGAGAAAAATGCATCTTCTATGGGCAAAATATCATAATTAACAGAAAAATTCATCTTTATGGGTCAAATATCATAATAAAGAGGAAAATGCATCTCTAGGGCCAAATATCGTAATAAAGAGAAAAATGCATCTCTATGGGCAAACTATCGTAATAAAGAGAAAAATGCATCTCTATGGGCCGAATATCATAATAAAGAGGAAGATGCATCTCTAGGGGCCAAATATCATAATAAAGAGGAAAATGCATCTCTAGGGGGCAAATATCATAATAAAGAGGAAAATGCATCTCTATGGGCCACTAATCATAATCCGACGAAAATCATCACAATTTATCAATTCACCAAGTAATTCTCATAAATAAGGCTCATTAGTCTCAACTAGGTCTACTATCCGCAACTAAGCCCACAAGGGCTAACACAAATCTTGGCCTAAGTGGGCCGGATGATCCCACTTCTAATCCATAATTACCATAATTAGGCATACTATGCTCCAAAATAGGCTAAGGTATCTAGTTCATCCTCTAGATGTCAAGCAAGCCATATTAACGCCTAAGATAGTAACTTCGATTAGAAACAAGGGTACTCAAGTCAACTCTACCAAACTTACGGCTCCAAAACTATCACACTAGCCCAATAAGGCTAAATATACAAATCATTCTTCAAATGCTAAAATCATATTCCGAGCATAGCATTATATCATATCCTTGCTACAAATTTACCCAAACTAGGGAGAAGGCAATAGGATTCTACAAGGGTATTAAGTAATTCAACCTACGGGTCCAAAACCCTATCTAATCTCCAAACTTATATGTATATTCAATACTAAGTCATTCTATCCAATATCAATATTAACATTCACATTCACAAGCAATATATATCATACATCATCCATGAAGAAGAGTAGACAGAAGCCTACCTCAAGGCTAAACCGCAAAATCACACTTCAAGAACCACAT
Source organism: Capsicum pubescens (assembly GCA_030864215.1). Lineage (NCBI taxonomy): Eukaryota > Viridiplantae > Streptophyta > Magnoliopsida > Solanales > Solanaceae > Capsicum > Capsicum pubescens. Next base: position 297,614,355 of record CM061549.1, read on the forward strand.
GCTCGTCTTCACTTCACAATCCCCAAAAAGCCATCACACTATCAAAAATATAATATGCTCATCAATACGAGTCTAACGATACCCATATTGCATTATTGTGCTTCGGGTCCAAAAATGACAGCAAAAAGTTCGAGTGGGTCCCACATATAGAAATCGCGTTTCCGAGGTCTACCCAATGCTCATCTATCACCAAGGAAGCATAACCCTCAATTGATAGGTGCAAACAAACAAAATTTGGGGCTAAATCAAGCCCTAAGCTAAATTGGGATTTTGGGTCAAGAACAATGAAATTAGCCAATAAAGTGATGAAATCTTACCTTAATTCGGATGATTATCATGATAAAAGATGTTTATCAAGCTCCCTAGACACCCACAAGACTCAATTTTGAGTTATCATACCCATTTAAGATTTTAAGCTCTCAATGGTGAATGAAAAATCCCTAAATTCGCGACCCTGGGTCTATTTATAGACCCTTCGGCGAACAGATGCGCTACCCTGTGACAGTAAAGTCAAAAACTTGTTCTTGACCCTCGGAACTCATCCTGGACCCAAAATATAAGATACAATAGTGAAATTTGAGTGTAAACCACAATTCAAATCCATTGGAACCATCAAAACTTCAATACAAGGTCGTTTAGGAAAAAAGTGGTTCCAACACATATCGTTTCGATTTTATGACTTTCCGACTAATAGGTCGAAATAAGCTCGGGTGCATCGAGACCCGAACCAAAGGTTTACCTAGACTAAAATAGATATTTAGGATATGCTAAAGCAGTCGAAATTTTCATCCGAGATTATTTCGCTTAAGTTTTTGATCGATGGCCATTTGAAACCAACGAAGACTTCTAAACAGAGAATTGACTCTAAAAAACAAACGAACTGCCCGGTAACCGAACCCTCAGTCCCAGCAAGTCATAAATGACTTGGGGCAGCTATGGAGAAGCTCAAACTGTGAAGATAAGCATAAATATGGAAAATGACCTGAAGGGTCATTACAATATCCACTACTAAAAGGACTTTCGTCCTCGAAAGTCAACGAATAGAAAGAATCTCAAAGGCTCAAAGTGATGAGGTACTGAGCCCGCATGCTTCAAGAATGACTACCCAGGTAACCTCCACAAGGAGAGAACACTTGCAAGGGATTTCACCACAGGTATCCCTTTTTCAACCTGCACCCTCACTTTACTTCCCAAACAACCAAACCTCAACTTCAACCGCTAAATGGCCTCCAACTGAACTGAAAAGACTGATGCATGCAAATCTGAACCATAACACGTTGATACCAACTCAAGTATATTACTCCCATTGAGTAAATCATCCAAAATTCCTAAATAAAATTGAATCTCGAGATCAAAACTGATATAACTAATATGGGGGCCATGAGCTATCATCTGAACACTTATCAACTATAATCCAACCGATATCAAGAAGAACGAATAGACAATCACAGAGTAGGCTCAACCAACCTATAAATGAAATCTGAACGAAGACAACTCTAAAATAAAAGCTCCACGCAATCTCTACAACACCAAGCTGAAATCTCAATACCAAGGCTGAATCGCTCGGTCTCAAATATCAAAACAAAACTAAGAATGAGTAGGCACTAATAATCCAAATTTATCATAATTCCCAATCACCATTCCAAAGCGTCAAGTCAAAACTGAACCAATACGATACCCCATCTAGGCAAAGAAATAGCCCTAAATACATATCATCGAGGAGAATCACTCCACCAAGCCTTACTAGGCCAAAGAAATACTAAAATAGGAATTTCCTGAATCAACCCAAGAACCACATCATCAAAGAAGAAATAACAATCACAAAGCCAAGGTCAAAGTCGAGACAACCACCAGAGTGACAACAACTCAAGCTAAAGAGTTTCTAAATTCCCAACTTTAGAAGCGATCACAGGAAAGGCCACCTGTCTCTATCTTTCATCCTCTCTAGACAAAACCATATCACAACGACAAAAGAGTATCCAATCTCCACACTGACAATAAGGCAATCCATCACAAGAGAGCAAACCAACTTACGTATGAGATGAATCCATGACAGCTCAACATCAACATCAAATAGCTATTAGACAAAGAAATAGACACAAATGAAGAGCGGGCCTCAAATGGGTCAATCTCACAAATGGCTATATCTAAAAGAATAGCCAAGGCGAAAACCTTTGCAACCCAGAAGGCAAGTCTAAGGATCTCAGACTCAATAATAGGCAATGTAACTACATTTCCAACTCTAGGGTGATAATAGAGCCATAAAAGATTAACTTGCCTTTTGATATCACAGTACATCCCCGTATCAATCTAATACAGCTAACCAAGAGGGAACACAACCAACCTCGCCATGCTAGAGAAAAGAAATCATCAAATCGGGCTATATCTACTCAAGCCACCGAATAATAACACAAGAAAATGAGAGTTTAACTATATAACACCAGTCTATACAGCTACCCAGCAAGAGTCAATAATAAAGTAACAACATCAAGTGATAATATCAAGTAATATCAGTACCCTCATGCAGTGGTAGCAATAGCAACAACAATATCAAAATCAATATACTCGATAGGTGGTACCAAAATGAACATCAATATTATGTACCACTCAAGGGCCACAACAGGACTAATGTGCCAAGATAAATGGGACTCGAACCCAAAGCATACCCATAAGGAAGAAACATCAATATAGATCTACTCCATCCACTACTAAAAGAAATAAAACATGGAGTAGTAATATAATCATGAATTCAACAATAAGGCACATAATGACCGAAGATAGGTTACGTGCGTCTCTGCACCGATCCGCACGACTCTACAAAACTTAGCTCTTGTACTAATACACCGAAGAAACCTAGGCTCTGATACAAATTTGTCACGACCCAACTTTTCAGGTCATGATGGCGCCTACCATAACCCACCAGTAGACAAGCCAATCTATAGTTCGGAATGGCTAGTAACGGACTACTTAATAACATAAGAAAAATAATACAGAATATATGAGATAAAGATCAATACATAGATGAATCCCAAAACCTGGTGGTATCAGTATAAGAGCTTCTAAACATAATAAGAGTACAAAAGTAAGATATCAAGGAGAAATACACTGATTCAACTTACCTCTGAATACAACTTAGAGGCTATTCTAATACATAGGAGAGAGATAAGTAATACTTCGAACGTCAGGAGCTCACTCTAAGTCTCCGAATCAGGGCTACTCCATGCGATGCACACATCAATGGCGATAACTCGTACTATGATCTGCAGGCTGCAGAGGTGTAGTATGAGTACCAAATGAATGTTACTCAGTAGGCAACTACCAACTAAGCTCTAAAGATAAAGTAGATATATACAACATATAAACAGAATGGAAAATACAACCAAAAGTCCATAAATCATATAATAAATCAATGAGAATAACAAGGGACAACTATCATATTTATGTCCAAGAGTCTAAAATAAGAAGACTAAGAAAGAATCAAGGTGAACTATCCTATTCCAAATACATTCAATATATGTCAATGCTATACCGTATATCCCAGGTCAATATACAAGTAAAGAGTGAAAGAAAGATATATTGTAATATACAAGGAGAAAGAACGACTATACAATACGAACAATGAATGAAGGGATATCCGCTAGTACCATGGCTTCATATAGCTAGACATATATATATATATATAAACAGGAGGTCATCTCAAACATAACCTAAATCGTCATGTTCTCATTTAAGACCTCATTATAATACTATCAGGGTTCAATTCCAACATACTCAGGATTTCTAATCCATATGGCTAGACATAGAATAATTGTGCATAGTAATGTAATCATAAGATAGCAAAGGTCGAAGACATACCTCAATCCCAATACCGGATCCATGACCAATCTGTCATAAGTTATCCATAATAATGATCATAACCATGATAATAACAATATCAATAACATCGTAAATAACCGGCTACTCCGGATAACAAAATACCTAGCCTAGCCTATGCGTACCCTCACCGCCCCAGACTCGAAAGGTTTAATCAACAAACAATAACACAAGACATATTTTTTACCCATATCTATGCAACCGTCCCATACCGGCTGATAGACATAGGTACATACTGGTGATAGGCATTGTGCATGCAGAAATGAACGCAAACTATACCATCACTATCACAATGCATCATAACTGTCCTCATTAGGACCATAATCATCATCATCAACCTCCGACTTCACCGGGTATCAATATCATCTCAATAGTATCCTCCGGACTCGAACCGGGTATCAATATTATCACAATATCCTCCGGCCTTGCCAAGTATCAGTATCATCTCAATAGTATCCTCCAGATTGGAACCGGGTATCAATATCATCATAATATCCTCCGGTCTTTCCGGGTATCAATATCATCTCAATAGTATCCTCCGGACTCGAACCGGGTATCAATATCATCATAATATCCTCCGGCCTTTCCGGGTATCAATATTATCTCAATAGTATCCTTCGGACTCGAATCGGGTATCAATATCATCATAATATCCTCCGGCCTTGTCGGGTATCAATATCATCTCAATAGTATCTTTTGGACTCGAACCGGGTATCAATATCATCATAATATCCTCCGGCCTTTTCGGGTATCAATATCATCTCAATAGTATCCTCCGGACTCGAACCGGATATCAATATCATCATAATATCCTCCGGCCTTGCCGGGTATCAATGTATCATCATAACTCTCGACACATAAATATTGGCATATAATAGGTGCACAGACGCAAGCTAATATGCTCATAACCGTAAAGATATCTATCTTATCAATACATCCCAATTACTCGTTATTAGCTAACCAACATTTATTATTATTAAACCTCTAGTTCGCTAGTCATCACATAACCTCTAGTTATTAGCCTAAACATTATCCTTCACATAATCCTTATTTATAGGATAACAACTAACCACTATTCATTTAATAGTCAACGTCTAACATCTAGTCTAGGTTCATCATTAGACCAAAAGCTTCATTTATCCACCATTCATTATTATCAACTATTCATCCTATTTTTTATTAATCATTACTAGACAACACATTACTACTTGTCGCCTAACCATCTTTTATTAAATGACATCATTCATTAACTGACCATCATTAGCTACCATGTTCCAACTAAGCAAGATGCATTAACTAATACATTAGCTTCCTAGCCATCAAGTGCAATACTTAGCTAATAGACAACTAGTTACCACATAGCTTAACCGTCTAACAAGAAGAAAAACCATAAGATCATATTTCGACTATAATCAGATCATTTATAATGGTAAATAATCATGAACGGACCAAACCTATACATGTCATTACCAGTATTCAATCAATGGAATAATAAGCATCATACCGCATCTTCCTCCGTCTCATACCGGAGAGATGTGTATACAAACATATATATATTCATATTCATAAATCGCAATCACATCATTCACAATGATAAACACTTCTTGGATATTTAATCAGTACCATAACACGACCCTTGGCCCATTAATTTATTCGAAATAATCACAACATGATAATCATTGCCTTAGGCCCATATACATATTCGGGACTCATATAAATAATCATATTTATAAACCATAGCATATCTATTATCATCTCACATATAGGAGACATCTCACATCTAGGAGGCATAATATCAACAAGCATATCGCCTCTATTAGACATCTCAGATCTATAGGTTTTGCATCATGACCAAGAGAAAAATCGTCTCTATAAGCTCAATAATCATAACTAAGAGGAAAAACATCTCTATGGGCCAAATATCATAACTAAGAGAAAATGCATCTCTATAGGCAAAATATCATAATTAAGAGAAAAATGCATCTCTATGGGTCAAATATCATAATTCAGAGGAAAATGCATCTCTATGGGCAAAATATCATAATTAAGAGAAAAATGCATCTCTATGGGCCAAATATCATAATAAAGAGGAAAATGCATCTCTATGGACAAAATATCATAATTAAGAGGAAAATGAATCTCTATGGGTCAAATATCATAATAAAGAGGAAAATACATCTTCTATGGGCAAAATATCATAATTAACAGGAAAATGCATCTCTATGGGCCAAATATCATAATAAAGAGGAAAATGCATCTCTAGGGGTCAAATATCGTAATAAAGAGGAAAATGCATCTCTATGGGCAAAATATCATAATTAAGAGGAAAATGCATCTCATGGGTCAAATATCATAATAAAGATAAAAATGCATCTCTATGGACAAAATATCATAATTAAGAGGAAAATGCATCTCTATGGGTCAAATATCATAATAAAGAGAAAAATGCATCTTCTATGGCAAAATATCATAATTAACAGGAAAATTCATCTCTATGGGTCAAATATCATAATAAAGAGGAAAATGCATCTCTAGGGCCAAATATCGTAATAAAGAGAAAAATGCATCTCTATGGGCAAACTATCGTAATAAAGAGAAAAATGCATCTCTATGGGCCGAATATCATAATAAAGAGGAAGATGCATCTCTAGGGGCCAAATATCATAATAAAGAGGAAAATGCATCTCTAGGGGCCAAATATCATAATAAAGAGGAAAATGCATCTCTATGGGCCACTAATCATAATCCGACGAAAATTATCACAATTTATCAATTCACCAAGTAATTCTCATAAATAAGGCTCATTAGTCTCAACTAGGTCTACTATCCGCAACTAAGCCCACAAGGGCTAACACAAATCTTGGCCTAAGTGGGTCGAATGATCCCACTTCTAATCCATAATTTCCATAATTAGGCATACTATGCTCCAAAATAGGCTAAGGTATCTAGTTCATCCTCTAGATGTCAAGCAAGCCATATTAACGCCTAAGATAGTAACTTCGATTAGAAACAAGGGTACTCAAGTCAACTCTACCAAACTTACGGTTCCAAAACTATCACACTAGCCCAATAAGGCTAAATATACAAATCATTCTTCAAATGCTAAAATCATATTCCGAGCATAGCATTATATCATATCCATGCTACAAATTTACCCAAACTAGGGAGAAGGCAATAGGATTCTACAAGGGTATTAAGTAATTCAACCTACGGGTCCAAAACCCTATCTAATCTCCAAACTTATATGTATATTCAATACTAAGTCATTCTATCCAATATCAATATTAACATTCACATTCACAAGCAATATATATCATACATCATACATGAAGAAGAGTAGACAGAAGCCTACCTCAAGGCTAAACCGCAAAATCACACTTCAAGCACCACATGCTCGTCTTCACTTCACAATCCCCAAAAAGCCATCACACTATCAAAAATATAATATGCTCATCAATACGAGTCTAACGATACCCATATTGCATTATTGTGCTTCGGGTCCAAAAATGACACCAAAAAGTTCGAGTGGGTCACACATACAGAAATCGCGTTTCCGAGGTCTACCCAATGCTCATCTATCACCAAGGAAGCATAACCCTCAATTGATAGGTGCAAACAAACAAAATTTGGCGCTAAATCAAGCCCTAAGCTAAATTGGGATTTTGGGTCAAGAACAATGAAATTCACCAATAAAGTGATGAAATTTTACCTTAATTCGGATGATTATCATGATAAAAGATGTTTATCAAGCTCCCTAGACACCCACAAGACTCAATTTTGAGTTATCATACCCATTTAAGATTTTAAGCTCTCAATAGTGAATGAAAAATCCCCAAATTCGCGACCCTGGGTCTATTTATAGACCCTTCGGCGAACAGATGCGCTACCCTGTGACAGTAAAGTCAAAAACTTGTTTTTGACCCTCGGAACTCATCCGGGACCCAAAATATATGATCCAATAGTGAAATTTGAGTGTAAACCACAATTCTAATCCATTGGAACCATCAAAACATCAATACAAGGTCGTTTCGGCAAAAAGTGGTGCCAACACATATCGTTTCGATTTTATGACTTTCCGACTAATAGGTCGAAATGAGCTCGGGTGCATCGAGACCCGAACCAAAGGTTTACCTAGACTAAAATCGATATTTAGGATATGCTAGAGCAGTCGAAATTTTCATCCGAGATTATTTCGCTTAAGTTTTTTATCGATGGCCATTTGAAACCAACGAAGACTTCTAAACAGAGAATTGACTCTAAAAAACAAACGAACTGCCCGGTAACCGAACCCTCAGTCCCAGCAAGTCATAAATGACTTGGGGCAGCTATGGAGAAGCTCAAACTGTGAAGATAAGCATAAATATGGAAAATGACCTGAAGGGTCATTACAATATCCACTACTAAAAGGACTTTCGTCCTCGAAAGTCAACGAATAGAAAGAATCTCAAAGGCTCGAAGTGATGAGGTACTGGGCCCGCATGCTTCAAGAATGACTACCCAGGTAACCTCCACAAGGAGAGAACACTTGCAAGGGATTTCACCACAGGTATCCCTTTTTCAACCTGCACCCTCACTTTACTTCCCAAACAACCAAACCTCAACTTCAACCGCTAAATGGCCTCCAACTGAACTGAAAAGACTGATGCATGCAAATCTGAACCATAACACGTTGATACCAACTCAAGTATATTACTCCCATTGAGTAAATCATCCAAAATTCATAAATAAAATTGAATCTCGAGGTCAAAACTGATATAACTAATATGGGGGCCATGAGCTATCATCTGAACACTTATCAACTATAATCCAACCGATATCAAGAAGAACGAATAGACAATCACAGAGTAGGATCAACCAACCTATAAATGAAATCTGAATGAAGACAACTCTAAAATAAAAGCTCCACGCAATCTCTACAACACCAAGCTGAAATCTCAATACCAAGGCTGAATCGCTCGGTCTCAAATATCAAAACAAAACTAAGAATGAGTAGGCACTAATAATCCAAATTTATCATAATTCTCAATCACCATTCCAAAGCGTCAAGTCAAAACTGAACCAATACGATACCCCATCTAGGCAAAGAAATAGCCCTAAATACATATCATCGAGGAGAATCACTCCACCAAGCCTTACTAGGCCAAAGAAATACTAAAATAGGAATTTCCTGAATCAACCCAAGAACCACATCATCAAAGAAGAAATAACAATCACAAAGCCAAGGTCAAAGTCGAGACAACCACCAGAGTGACAACAACTCAAGCTAAAGAGTTTCTAAATTCCCAACTTTAGAAGCGATCACAGGAAAGGCCACCTGTCTCTATCTTTCATCCTCTCTAGACAAAACCATATCACAACGACAAAAGAGTATCCAATCTCCACACTGACAATAAGGCAATCCATCACAAGAGAGCAAACCAACTTACGTATGAGATGAATCCATGACAGCTCAACATCAACATCAAATAGCTATTAGACAAAGAAATAGACACAAATGAAGAGCGGGCCTCAAATGGGTCAATCTCACAAATGGCTATATCTAAAAGAATAGCCAAGGCAAAAACCTTTGCAACCCAGAAGGCAAGTCTAAGGATCTCAGACTCAATAATAGGCAATGTAACTACATTTCCAACTCTAGGGTGATAATAGAGCCATAAAAGATTAACTTGCCTTTTGATATCACAGTACATCCCCGTATCAATCTAATACAGCTAACCAAGAGGGAACACAACCAACCTCGCCATGCTAGAGAAAAGAAATCATCAAATCGGGCTATATCTACTCAAGCCACCGAATAATAACACAAGAAAATGAGAGTTTAACTATATAACACCAGTCTATACAGCTACCCAGCAAGAGTCAATAATAAAGTAACAACATCAAGTGATAATATCAAGTAATATCAGTACCCTCATGCAGTGGTAGCAATAGCAACAACAATATCAAAATCAATATACTCGATAGGTGGTACCAAAATGAACATCAATATTATGTACCACTCAAGGGCCACAACAGGACTAATGTGCCAAGATAAATGGGACTCGAACCCAAAGCACACCCATAGGGAAGAAACATCAATATAGATCTACTCCACCCACTACTAAAAGAAATAAACCATGGAGTGGTAATATAATCATGAATTCAATAATAAGGCACATAATAACCGATATAAATTCATCAAGGCATATAATTATCAATGGGTATGAAAATTCCAATACACATAATAACAGATAAATGCAAGAATAAAAGCACACCAGTCGTGGCGACATCCGCAATCACGCCTGATAGGCATAAGGAAAATAAATCTGAATGGGCCAAACTCGTACCGACCGACTGAATCATCATCTGAGTCGCCAAATGCACCATCTATAACTGAAGATGCCCCAACATCACGAGGCTGATCTGAATGAGCCGAATAACTGAAACTCCCATGTCGAAGATACTCTCTATACTAGTAGTCGATCGCCCTATACTCGTAGCAATTCCTGGAGCATCAACATGGAGAGGACACAAACTGAGCTTAAATGGATGGCCAACCAACGTCGGGAGAAATCCGTAAATTTATGTCCAAACTTTCAAAATCATAGTCTGTCTTAGGAACTTTAGGCTGGAAGGGAATATAGGCTAACTCTATCTGACCACCTATCTCATTCCAGGGGCATTCTCTGAACGAGTATCTCATCACAACACAACCAAACCAAAAATCTAAAATACTTCGAGATACTAGCCCTCATAATCCAGAATGGTCACCATGACCCGAAAAACCATACCATACTCCGACAGTCTGATGGGGACTCAACCCAAATACTTTTTAGCTACCGCTGAAGTTCTTCGATATCCATATCTGATTCTATAGTTCGATACTGCACTGAAATTCTGGAAACCCGTATTGGAGTCTTATCCGTATTTATTGACAATATCGCATTGTCCTTCGGGAATAGAATAGAGTCAAAGAATATGTTCAAGGTTCATAGAAATGGAGACACATGATAAGGAGTCATAAAGTAAATTTCCTAAAATGTCACTGTAGCCTTCCGAAGATAGGTTACGTACGTCTCTACACCGATCCGCACGACTCTACAAACACTTAGCTCTTGTACTAATACACCGAAGAAACCTAGGCTCTGATACCAATTTGTCACGACCCAACTTTTCAGGTCATGATGGCGCCTACCATAACCCACCAGTAGGCAAGTCAACCTATAGTCCAGAACGGCTAGTAACGGACTACTTAATAACATAAGAAATAACATATGGAATATATGAGATAAAGATCAATACATAGATGAATCCCAAAACCTGGTGGTATCAGTACAAGAGCTTCTAAACATAATAAGAGTACAAAAGTGAGATATCAAGGAGAAATACACTGATTCAACTTACCTCTGAATACAACTTAGAGTCTAGTCTAATACATAGGAGAGAGATAAGTAATACTCCGAACGTCAGGATCTCACTCTAAGTCTCTGAATTAAGGCTACTCCACACGATGCACACATCAACAGCGATAACTCGTACTATGATCTGCAGGCTGCAGAGGTGTAGTATGAGTACCAAACGAATGGTACTCTTTAGGCAACTACCAACTGAGCTCCAAAGATAAAGTAGATATATACAACATATAAACAGAATGGAAAATACAACCAAAAGTCCATAAATCATATAATAAATCAATGAGAATAACAAAGGACAACTATCATATTTATGTCTAAGAGTCTAAAATAAGAAGACTAAGGAAGAATCAAGGTGAACATTCCTATTCCGACTACATTAAATATATGCCAATGCTATACCATATATCCCAGGTCAATATACAAGTAATGAGCGAAAGAAAGATATATTGTAATATACAAGGTGAAAGAACGACTATACAATATGAACAATGAATGAAGGGATATCCGATAGTACTATGGCTTCATATAGGTAGACATATATATATTTATATATATATAAACAGGATGTCATCTCAAACATAACCTAAATCATCATGTTTTCATTTAAGACCTCATTATAATACTATCAGGATTCAATACCAACATACTCAAGATTTCTAATCCATATGGCTAGACATAGAATAATCATGCATAGTAATGTAATCATAAGATAGCAATGGTCGAAGACATACCTCAATACCAATACCGGATCCATGACCAATCTTTCATAAGCTAGCCATAATAATGATCATAACCATGATAATAACAATATCAATAACATCGTAAATAACCGGCTACTCCTGACAACCAAATACCTAGCTGAGCCTATGCGTACACCCACCGCCCCAGTCTCGAAAGGTTCAATCAACAAACAATAACACAAGACATATTATTCACCCATATCTATGCAACCGTCCCATACCGGCTGATAGACATAGGTGCATACTAGTGATAGGCGATACGCATGCAGAAATAAATGCAAACTATACCATCAATATCATAATGTATCATAACTGTCCTCCGGCCTTGTCGGGTATCAATATCATCATAATATCCTCCGGCCTTGTCGGGTATCAATATCATCTCAATAGTATCCTCCAGACTCGAACCGGGTATCAATATTATCACAATATCCTCCGGCCTTGCCGAGTATCAATATCATCTCAATAGTATTCTCCGGACTCGAACCGGGTATCAATATCATCATAATATCCTCCGTCCTTTCCGGGTATCAATATCATCTCAATAGTATCCTCCGGCCTTGAACCAGGTATTAATATCATCATAATATCCTCCGGCCTTTCCGAGTATCAATATCATCTCAATAGTATCCTCCGGACTCGAACCGGGTATCAATATCATCATAACATCCTCCGGCCTTGCCGGGTATAAATATCATCTTAATATTATCCTCCGGACTCGAACCGGGTATTAATATCATCATAATATCCTCCGGCCTTTCCGGGTATCAATATCATCTCAATAGTATCCGCCGGACTCGAACCGGGTATCAATATCATCATAATATCCTCCGGCCTTAAATCGGGTATCAATATCATCGTAATATCCTCCCGCCTTGCCGGGTATCAATATCATCTCAATAGTATCCCCCGAACTCGAACCGGGTATCAATATTATCATAATATCCTCCGGCCTTTTCGGGTATCAATATCATCTCAATAGTATCCTTTGGACTCGAACCGGGTATCAATATCATCATAATATCCTCCGTCCTTGTCGGGTATCAATATCATCTCAATAGTATTCTCCGGACTCGAACCGGGTATCAATATCATCATAATATCCTCCGGCCTTGCTGAGTATCAATGTATCATCATAACTCTCGACACATAAATATAGGCATATAATAGGTGCACAGACGCAAGCCAATATGGTCATAACCATAAAGATATCTATCTTATCAATACATCCCAATTACTCGTTATTAGCTAACCAACATTTATTATTATTAAACCACTAGTTCGCTAGTCATCACATAACCTCTAGTTATTAGCCTAAACATTATCCTTCACATAATCCTTATTCATAGGATAACAACTAACAACTATTCATTTAATAGTCAACGTCTAACATCTAGTCCAGGTTCATCTTTAGACCAAAACCTTCATTTATCCACCATTCATTATTATCAACTATTCATCCTATTTTTGTTAATCTTTACTAGACAACACATTACTACTTGTCGCCTAACCATCTTTTATTAAATGACATCATTCATTAACTGACCATTATTAGCTACCATGTTCCAACTAAGCAAGATTCATTAACTAATACATTAGCTTCCTAGCCATCAAGTGCAATAGTTAGCTAATAGACAACTAGTTACCACATAGCTTAACCGTCTAACAAGAAGAAAAAACATAAGATCATATTTCGGCTATAATCAGATCATTTATAATGGTAAATAATCATGAACGGACTAAACCTACGCATGTCATCACCAGTATTCAATCAATGGAATAATAAGCATCATACCGTATCTTCTTCCGTCCCATACCGGAGAGATGTGTATACAAACATATACATATTCATATTCATAAATCGCAATCACATCATTGACAATGATAAACACTTCTTGGATATTTAATCAGTACCATAACACGGCCCTTGGCCCATTAATTTATCCGGAATAATCACAACATCATAATCAAGGCCTTAGGCCCATATATATATTCGGGACTCATATCAATAATCATATTTATATACCGTAGCATATCTATAATCATCTCACATATAGGAGACATCTCACTTCTAGGAGGCACAATATAAACAAGCATATCGCCTCTATTAAACATCTCATATCTATAGGTTTTGCATCATGACCAAGAGAAAAATCGTCTCTATAAGCTCAATAATCATAACTAAGAGGAAAAACATCTCTATGGGTCAAATAGCATAACTAAGAGGAAAATGCATCTCTATAGGCAAAATATCATAATTAATAGAAAAATGCATCTCTATGGGCCAAATATCACAATTCAGAGGAAAATGCATCTCTATGGGCAAAATATCAGAATTAAGAGGAAAATGCATCTCTATGGGCCAAATATCATATTAAAGAAGAAAATGCATCTGTATGGGAAAAATATCATAATTAAGAGGAAAATGCATCTCTATGGGTCAAATATTATAATAAAGAGGAAAATGCATCTTTTATGGACAAAATATCATAATTAGCAGGAAAATGCATCTGTATGGGCCAAATATCATAATAAAGAGGAAAATGCATCTCTAGGGGTCAAATATTGTAATAAAGAGGAAAATGCATCTCTATGGGCAAAATATCATAATTAAGAGAAAAATACATCTCTATGGGCCAAATATTATAATAAAGAAGAAAATGCATCTCTATGGGCAAAATATCATAATTAAGAGGAAAATACATCTCTATGGGTCAAATATCTTAATAAAGAAGAAAATGTATCTTCTATGAGCAAAATATCATAATTAATAGGAAAATGCATCTCTATGGGCCAAATATCATAATAAAGAGAAAAATGCATCTCTAGGGGCCAAATATCGTAATAAAGAGAAAAATGCATCTCTATGGGCAAAATATCATAATTAAGAGAAAAATGCATCTCTATGGGCCAAATATCATAATAAAGAGGAAAATGCATCTCTAGGGGCCAAATATCATAATAAAGAGGAAAATGCATCTCTATGGGCCACTAATCATAATCCGACGAAAATCATCACAATTTATCAATTCACCAAGTAATTCTCATAAATAAGATTCATTAGTCTCAACTAGGTCTACTATCTGCAACTAAGCCCACAAGGGCTAACACAAATCTTGGCCTAAGTGGGCCGGATGATCCCACTTCTAATCCATAATTTCCATAATTAGGCATACTATGCTCCAAACTAGGCTAAGGTATCTAGTTCATCCTCTAGATGTCAAGCAAGCCATATTAACGCCTAAGATAGTAACTTCAATTAGAAACAAGGGTGCTTAAGTCAACTCTACCAAACTTACGGTTTCAAAACCATCACACTAGCCCAATAAGGCTAAATATACAAATCATGCTTCAAATGCTAAAATCATATTCCGAGCATAGCATTATATCATATCCATGCTATAAATTTACCCAAACTAGGGAGAAGGCAATAGGATTCTACAAGGGTATTAAGTAATTCAAACTACGGGTCCAAAACCCTATCTAATCTCCAAACTTATATGTATATTCAATACTAAGTCATTCTATCCAATATAAATCTTAACATTCACATTCACACGCAATATATATCATACATCATCCATAAAGAAGAGTAGACAGAAGCCTACCTCAAGGCTAAACCGCAAAATCACACTT
Source organism: Capsicum pubescens (assembly GCA_030864215.1). NCBI lineage: Eukaryota > Viridiplantae > Streptophyta > Magnoliopsida > Solanales > Solanaceae > Capsicum > Capsicum pubescens. The sequence goes on from CM061549.1 coordinate 297,629,998, forward strand.
CAAGCACCACATACTTGTCTTCGAATCACAATCTCCAAAAATCCATCACACTATCAAAAATATAATCTACTCATCAATACGAGTCTAATGATATCCATATTGCACTATTGTGCTTCGGGTCCAAAAATGACACCAAAAAGCCCAAGTGGGTCCCACATACGGAAATCGCATTTTCGAGGTCTACCCAATGCTCATCTATCACCAAGGAAGCATAACCCTCAATTGATAGGTGAAAACAAACAAAATTTGGGGCTAAATCAAGCCCTAAGCTAAATTGGGGTTTTGGGTCAAGAACTATGAAATTCACCAATAAAGTGATGAAATCTTACCTTAATCCGGATGATAACCATGATAAAAGATGTTTACCAAGCTCCCTAGACACCCACAAGACTCAATTTTGAGTTATCATACCCATTTAAGATTTTAAGCTCTCAATGGTGAATGAAAAATCCCCAAATTCGCGACCTTGGGTCTATTTATAGACCCTTCGGTGAACAGACGCGCTACCCTGTGACAGCAAAGTCAAAAACTTATGTTTGACCCTCGGAACTCATCCTGGACCCAAAATATATGATCCAATAGTAAAATTTGAGTGTAAACCATAATTCAAATCAATTGGAATCATCAAAACTTCCATACAAGGTTGTTTCGGAAAAAAGTGGTGCCCACACATATAGTTTCGATTTTATGACTTTCCGACTAATAGGTCGAAATGAGTTCGGGTGCATCGAGACCCAAACCAAAGGTCTACCTAGACTAAAATCGATATTTTGGATATGCTGGCGTAGTCAAAATTTTCATCCGAGATCATTTCGCTGAAGTTTTTGATCGGTGGCCATTTGAAACCAACGAAGACTTCTAAACAGAGAATTGACTCTAAAAAACAAACAAACTGTCCGGTAATCGAACCCTCAGTCTCAGCAAGTCATAAATGACTTGGGACAGCTATGGAGAAGCTCAAACTGTGAAGATAATCATAAATATGGAAAATGACCTGAAGGGTCATTACAAAACAAGTGCTCCGTATGCAAGCACCCTGGCCACAAAAGAACTACATGCCCAGATCGCAGTCCACCATGATCATTGTAATTGTAGTAACTTGTGTTGTTGCTTATGGTAGACTTTTATATATTTAAATCATTGATGTGAACGTAATGTTATCATTTATTATATATAAAATATTTTTTTAATAACCACTGCATCAATAAAAAATGGCAAAAAATAAACTAAATAATACATCAGACCATAAGTATTTTCAACAGATTACACATCTGTGGCAACAGATGGACATTAGATGGAAGAACACAACACAGTTCCATCAAATTAGAATATTTTTCTCCAATAGATGATAAATCTATCACAACAGATGGATATTCTATTGATAGAAACTCAACCGAAGACCTATCTGTTCCAACCCATGGTCCATCTATTGAAAGGATTCAAAAGCCAAAATTGATATTGCTACTGGATTCAAATTTTCTCTTTACCCCCAACTGTCGACATGTTAACATGTATGTTTAGAAGAAGAAATAGACAAAATAAAAATTGAATGAGAATTAAAAAGCCAAAGTCGACTAAAAATAAATTTTTCATTAAACGAAAAATAAAATACATTAGGTATAGATTCGATATAGAAAAATTAAATACATACGCTAAAAGAAAATACACATTCTATTTATTATTATCATCATCATCATTAATGATAGTCGGCCAATTAACTCGCAGCAGTAGGGCCCTCATCAGCCTCTGCATCTCTCTGAATATCTCGCAGAATAGTAATGCCCCAAACAGGATCATCCATATCTAGAACACGCATGAATTGACAAATGTAAAGAAAAAAGTCCAAATATAATACAACGTATACTACAAACAAACTGGTAGATTTACACCAAAAAAAAAACTTACCTCAGCACAAAAGAAATATGCTCTTTGAAGAGAAGTGGTTGAAGATGTCACACGATAAGAAAAAATGCAAGAAATAAATAAAGTTTAGCAGAATGAAGATTGAATCTGGATGTGTAAGGACAAAGGGCACGTCTGTTCAGCTCCATTGTATTAATTACATTCAAACTGGTGGTATTTTATTTTCTATGAAAAGCCGAGACTTTTCTTTTAAATTAATTAATTAATAATACTTCTCACCTTTTCAAAACAGTTTCTTGATAACAACCGGTATTATTGAGTTGTTGTAATAGATCGTTCATCTGTTGCAACAGATTAAGCATCTGTTGCAATAGATGGTCTGAATGTGCTTCAGATAGTCTGTCAAAATAGATTTACCATCTATTGCAACATATGGATTATCTGTTGTGATAGATGGACCATCTGTTGGAGGAGATGTTTTAATTTCTTCCAACAGCTGATTCATCAATTGCAACAGATAGAGAATTTAGTTTATCAGCTATTTTGAATGTGTTAGATAAAAAGTCATGGACTCTTCACCTCTTTTTTAATATTCATCACAATTCACACGAGTTCAGATGAATAAACACCTTCTGGTCTGTCGCAACAAATTTACCATCTATTGCAACATATGAATTATCTGTTGCGACAGATGGACCATATGTTGGAGGAGATATTTTGATTTCTTCCAACAGCTGATTCGCCAGTTGCAATAGATGGAGATTTCGATTCATCATTGAATATGCTGAGATAAAAAGTCATGACTCTTCACACCTTTTTTTTAATAGTCATTGCATGCGTATGGATGAATAAACAATACAGTCTGACATATCCTAATGGGATAGGAAGAATAAGGTGCGTGCAATGGATCCACTTTCATGTGTGGTAGTTATGTATATTATTGATCAAGCTACCATGACAGACACACATAAAGTGCAATGATTTTGTGAATGCAGATTTTTACCGATTAGAGACTGATCCTTCAAATAAGATCCTGCATAGTACAGTTTAGTTTGATAAGTGCAAAATGATAAGGCCGAAGGACTCCAAAACGGTGGTGTCGATACCCCGTTATAATTTAATGGCGGTTTATGCTCCTGCTTTTATGTCAAGTTTGGGGAAGGATTCAAGTTTTTGGCGACAGTGTAAATATCCAATAGCTATTGGACTGATTTTAATGGAGGCAATGTACTTCTTGAAAGGCCTCCGAAGCCTCACACTGAAGCAAAGAACAATGGAACCCAAAGAAATTCCCCTAGTTCAAATTTATATGGATGGGTTGCTGGAGGAGACTATTATACAGCGGAAGGCGCTTGGGAGAATACCTGTGCGGGAAGGGGGAGGTTGAGAAAGCCATATATCATCTCATACCTTGATTAAGAGGAAACACACGGAATCAAGTAAGGAACGCCAAGCGAATTTGGCCAATAAAATTGATATGAGAAATGAAAAAACTAGATGAGCTTCAAATGTGGAAGTGTATCCAAATATAAAAATCCATCAGTCATTGAAGAAAAAGAAGAATGGTCAATAGGACTGGAGATGGACACTTTGCAACTTTGCAAGATAATGCAACTAGCGAGCTTGGCCTAAATGAAGAATCTCACAAAGTGCAGGACCAGAACTCTAAGGAAGAAGCTTTGCAAGCACGGAAGGTGGTAAGATTGTCGGTCAGAATTAAAACCTGAACCAACTACTCCTGAATAAAAAATAAGGGATCAAGCCAAGGTGGAAATTTCTTAAGTTAAACTTGCATCCCATGCCACCTGTTTGTGGCTATGATCAGGTCAATGGAAGTAGAAACAAAAAGGTCTTAAGTTAGGCAGAAATCCTATGCCTTGTTATTTCCACTGCCTTTGACCTGGCCATAGACATAAACAGGAGGCATGGGATGCAAGTTTAACTTGAGAAATTTCTACCTTGGCTTGATCCCTTATTTTTAATTCATGAATAGTTGGTTTAGGTTTCAATTCTAACCGACAATCTTACTACCTTCCGTGCTCGCGAAGCTTCTTCCTTAGAGTTCTGGTCCTGCATTTAGTGGGTCTTCATTAAGGCCACGCTCTCTAGTTGTAGTCTCTAGCAAAGTGACCAACTCTAAACTCTAGTCCTGTTGACCATTCTTCTTTTTTTTCAACAACAACTGATGGATTTTCATTTTTGGATACACTTTCGCATTCGCATCTCATCCAGTTTTTTCATTTTTCATGTCAATTTTATTAGCCAATTTCGCTACAGTTTTCGTACTTGCTACCCTGTGTTTCCTCTTAAACAAGGTCTGAGATGATATATGGCCTTCTCAACCTCACTCTTCCTACACAGGTATTCTCCCAAGCGTCTTCTACTGTATAATAGTCTCCTCCAGCAACCCATCCATATAAATTTGGACCAAGGGAAATTTTATGGGTTTCATCATTCTTTGTTGCAGTGCGAGGCTTCGTAAGCCTTTCAAGAAGTCCATTGCCTCCATTAAAATTGGTCCAATCGCTATTGGATATTTACACTGCCACAAAAAACTTAAAACCCTTCCCCAAACTTGACACAAAAGCATAAGCATAAACCATCATTAAATTGTAACGGGGTATCTACACCGTCGTCTTGGTCCCTCAGCCTTACTAGTTCAAACTTAACAATCTTAACTATCAAATACCATATCTTGTTTAAAGGATTAACGCCTAATAGGTAAAGAACAAACATTCACAAAATCATAGTACTGGATGTGTGTTTTTGTAATACCCCTCAAAGTTCCCTCGTCGTTAGAGCTTTCAAAATGAGTCACATGAGCTTCAACCAAGAATTCAAGATCTCTAAAAATTCAACCGCAGGAATTCAAAAATAATTTAGGAACCATAATTCCCAAGTTGAGATCTTCAAGAAGCACCTATTATTTTACGACTAGAGTTCCGGAATCGCAAGTTCATCCAAAGTCACAAATTTGAGGTATGTTGGGTTTGAACAAGAATAATCCTTCCGGTCTTGTGCCCAAAACTTGATTTTTATAAAGATTACGTAAATTTTTATGTTGAAATTTATACCAATTTATCTTATTTTGAGTTTATGTAATTATCCATGAATTGAGTATTTGAAGGCATTATATTTTATCTTGATATGATTTGAGTTGAGATATACATATTTTGATTTATATTTTCCTATTAAGAATTGATGTTGTTGAATTTATTTGAAAAGAGTATTGAGAATGAATTTACGGAATTTGTGATATGAATTTTGAGTTGTTGAAATTATGATATTTATGTCATGAATTTATTCTCAATATTTTAATTGAGATAAGTGAAGATTTTCGAGATGATTGTTGAGTAAGAAATTTAGATATGATTTTGATGTATTAAATCTTTATATTTTGGGTTTTAAATATATGTGATGAAATTATAAGGAGATTTTGATCTCGAGTCGTGGACATGATTTTATAAGTATTTCCCAAAAGCAAAGATTGTTGTTTTGATATTGAACAAGTATGGAATTTGAGATGATATTTTGGAAGATGGAATCGTTATATTTATGTCAAGGTTGAAATTGGATTTTTATGATATTACGATTTGGAGTTTTCCTTTATCAAATTATTTACCGAGATTTGAATTGAAATTTATATCATGATTTTTGAGTTGAAAATAGGAATCCACAATTTATTATGATTCAATTATGAGAAATATGATTTGTCCTTCATTATAGGCCCTTGAGATTATTTTGAGGTGGATTTCCTAAATGAGACTAAGCTTGAGTACGGGAGTAGTATTTAGCACCGAGCGGGAGGTGTGGGTGAGCGTACCCTACTTCCCCAAAACTACGTGCCACCGTAGGATTGAGATTTGTGGGCCTAAGGCCGAGTTTGTGATCACTGAGTTGAGGTTATACTTCCTGGCAAGAGTATGACGCTCCTTCCCAACGTGGGGCTTCTTCCTTAGGAGGACAAAACGTTGGACTCCATGATAAGCTCACATGGTTTATATCGGTAATAAGAAACTCCCATGGTGTGTGTGTGTCTCTGCTTTATCTAAGATAAGTGTATATGGTTTGAAAACTATGATTTGTGAGAAAGTTCCTTGTTTTCGAAAGATTGAAATGTTATGTTCTAAAGAGAGTTGTTTTAAGACTTGATTACTTTACAAGTTGAAACCGAGCAGAAAGTGAATTTGGAACTTATTGTAATGACTCACGTGATTTATTTTACATGTATTATTCATCCATGATTTTGATGATTTAATTCGAGCTAAGTGAGTTATTTATATCAGCATGCATAATTTTATAAACTGTGATGATATTAAGATATTATTTTATATATGCATTGCACCCCCATATGCTCGGTACACTTCCATGGTACTGACCCACATATTCGTATGTGGGCTACATTTTCTCGGAATGTAGGTACAAGGTATAGTATGCACCTTCAGATCCAGTTAGTTCGTGGTATCCAGTCAGCAGGTGATGAGTCCTTTTGATTCAAGGGCTTGGGTCAGTTATACAGAACTAATAGTGTTGTATTTTCTTTATTCGGTCGTATTGAGTTGGGATAGTCGGGAGTCATGACCTGGATACCTATAGTCAATACTAGTAGAGGCTTCATAGACAGTCAGTAGAAGTTGATGTATTTCGTTTCTGTTTTGGTTGTAAAAGCAGAATTGTAATCTTGTAAATTCAGTTTTATATCGATCAAATTCAGAAAAGAGTTATTTTCTGCAGATTTGTATAGATTTATACTTTTTGTTCAGTTGCTTATGAGTTATGCCAGTCAAAGGGTTAACTTGGGGTCACTTATGACCCTAAGCACCGTGTGACGTCTCGGGACCCGATTTCGGGGCGTTACAGTTTTCATGATAGGTTGATCAGTAATATATACCTTCCACATATGAAGTGGTTCCATATGCAAGCAGTTTATTCCTCCGAAACCATCTTTACTCTAGCCTTTAATGTTGGTCAGTCAAAAGTGGATCCAGTTTCACTTTCTTTTATGTCACGACCCGACCCGAGGCCCTGGCTGGGATGGGCATCCAGAACCACACAGGCCCGAGATACCCCTGTCTCATCCCAACCCACTTGCGATATTGTCCGCTCTAGGCCCAGGCCCGCGCGGCTTTAAAACGCGTCACTAGGGAGTAAGGCTTTCTCACTTATATACCCAGCATCCCTTCTGTGTTTTACCGATGTGGGACTCCTTCCTAAGTTGGGGTGTTACATACATTCTGTCACGACCCGACCCGAGGCCCTGGCCGCGACGGGCATCCCGAACCACACAGGCTCGAGATACCCCTGTCTCTACCCAACCCACTAGTGATATTATTTGCTCTAGGCCCAGGCCCGCACGGCTTTAAAACGTGTCGCTAGGGAGTAAGGCTTTCTCATTTATATACCCAGCATCCTTCTTGTGTTTTGCCGATGTGGGACTCATTCCTAAGTTGGGGTGTTACATACACCCCCCTTACGGACTCAGCGTCCTCGCTGAGGTTTGCCCCGTCTTACCGGGATTCGCCTACACTCAGTTTGAACTCTGGCCCACATCGACAGGGACGACATAAGAGCCGTTCTGATGCCATTCTATCACGACCCGGCCCGAGGCCCTGGACGCGACGGGCATCCCGAACCACACAGGCCCGAGATACCCTTGTCTCTGCCCAACCCACTAGTGATATTGTCCGCTCTGGGCCCAGGCCCGCGCGGCTTTAAAACGCGTCACTAGGGAGTAAGGCTTTCTCAATTATATACCCAGCATCCCTCCTGTGTTTTGCCGATGTGGGACTCCTTCCTAAGTTGGGGTGTTACATTTTATCTGCAAACAAGAGAAATACATTTGATGCCAAATAAGAGAAGAACAAAAAGAACATTACATAAGGGTAACAAAAAATTGAGTGAATCAACAGATGACCAATATGATACAACAAATTACCCATCTGTTTTAGTAATGAAGCATTTGTTGCAACAAATGGATGACATGTTGCAACAGATGGGTCATGTGTTGGAATAAATCAAACCAGCATTGCTACTAGTTTGATTTCTTCAAACAGATGCTCCGTCTGTTCCAACAGCTGATTCGAAATGGTTGCAACACCACTAACAACAACATTAACCACAAAGAAACAACACCATATGTTCCAACACCATCAACAACACAAACATCACATGTTCCAATATGACCAGCACCCCCAAAACAGCACCACCAAAGTAACAAACAAACAAAAGACATTAAAAAAACTATACTGACAACAAGGCTTTTTAAGTTCTCCCAAAAAATGACTTTTTTTGCATATTTTAATAAAAATAACGGTTCGTTCATTCAAGACTTAAAAGTCACCTTTCATTCAATTTTCTCAATAAATAGGAAAATGGTAATGGGTAAATCATTAATAACAACAGATGTAAATATCTAATTTAAATGACATGCAAAGAAAAAGATGAGATGGAAAGAGAAATAGTGAATCATACCTGCAATGTCAAAAAAACAAAGGGATCATAACATCTATTTCAGTCGAGAAAAGATATTGATCGGTTGAGATCCGAAAGGATCCTCATCCGAAAGGAGAGAAAAGAGAGGAAAAAAGGAAATAAAGAGAATTGAGAATAAAGAACAGTGATAGATGAGTTGAGTATTCTAGATATGGGTTTTAAATATTCATTAATAACTTTTGAGGGCATGAGGAGATGGTGACATTGAAAAGACCGGATAAGACTACTCACTCAAAAAAAAATTGAGTTATCCAAGTAATATTTTTGACCGCCTTAGTATTTTAAATTTTTAATCTTGGACAAGAAATACCTAAATTGCTTTAAAAAAAAGGATGAGAAAAGACATTCCCCCCCCCCCCCCCTGAACTTGTCCTCCAAACTCACTTTAGCACTTAAACTTTACTTCTGTTTATTTACCCCCTTTAACATCTTTAAAGTGTATTTGTTTCACCCCTAAAGCTGACGTGGCATTTTTTTAAAAAAAGGGGCGCGTTTATTTATTAAAAAAAATAATTTCAGTAATATTATATTTAAAAATTTTAAAAAAAATTAAAATTAAAATTAAAATAAAAAATGAACATTTTTCCTCTTCTTCTTTCTTCTTCAAATCATCATCAACAACAACACTCAAACCTCCATTAACAACCTCAAAATTTTTCACTTTCCTCTATTAACAACACCACCCAAGAACAACACTTTCCTTTAAAAAAAAATCACTTTCCTCCATTAACAACACCACCCAAGAACAACACTTTAATTTTTTTCACTTTCCTCCATTAACAACACCACCCAAGAACAACACTTTCCTTTAAAAAAAATTCACTTTCCTCCATTAACAACACCACCCAAGAACAACACTTTCCTTTAATTTTTTTCACTTTCCTCTATTAACACCACCCAAGAACAAACATGAAAACACTATTAAATAATTTTCTCCATTGAACACCATCTCAACCTTCAATCCAACTCCCTCAAAATTTAAATAAAAATTAAATTAAATTGATGATTTTATTTTTGAATCACTTATCATCAATGAAAGAATGGGGGTGGTGGATGGAAGAGTGGGGTAGGGGGGGCTGAAAAGGGAGAAAGAATCGCGGGGAAGGGGAGGCTGGAAGGGGAAAAGAATGGTGGGTGGGGTGGGGTGGGGTAGGGTAGGGGGCTGGAAGGGAAGAATCACGGGGGAGAGAGGGGGCTGGAAGAGAAGAAGAGCGGGAGAGGGATGGAGGGGGGGTTAGAATGGAGAAAGAGGTTGGGGTGGGATGAATTTATTATTTAATATATATATATATATATATATATATATATAGTACATGCATATTTTTTATTTTTAAAATAAAAATAATTATATAAAATATATATTATTTAAATAAAAATGGGGTGGGGGTAGGGGCATTTTTTAATTAACATATATATATATATATATATATATATATATATTATTTAGTATTTATATATATAAATATTATATATTATATATAAATATATATATAAATAGTAAATATTTATTTTTTGCTTTTTAAAATAAAAATACATAAAAAGAGTATGTGTGTGGGAATTTTTTTAAAAATCCTAATTTCTTACGTGGCAATGACTTGACACTGATGTGGGACTGACATGGCACGTGTGTAACCCACTCTCCATTGTGAGAGTGGTATTCAGTTTTGAGGGGTGAAACAAATACACTTTAAAGATGTTAAGGGGGGTAAATAAACAGAAGTAAAGTTTAAGTGTTAAACTGAGTTTGGAGGACAAGTTCAAGGGGAAAAAGATGTCTTTTCTCAAAAAGGATCTTAAAACATCTAAGTGAAACTACAACAGATGGCAGCGCCTATTTGATAATTTACAACATATGGGTAATCTGTTGCGATAGATTACTTAATCTATTTTATAATTTACAATATATGGGTAATCTATCGCAACAAATGACCTAATCTGTTTGATAATTTACAGCAGATGTGTAATCTGTTTCAACATATTGACCTAATGTTTTTATACAATTCCAATTGATTTCATATGTTAGACTAATACCTTAATTGATTAATATAGGACCAGGGGTGTGTTCTCATAGGGTCACCTACAACTTCAATTGAGCCTTTTGGCAATTGCATGATGAAATGGTATTGCATTCCTCCCGACCAGAGTCGTCGATCGATCACTCTAAGCTAAACCGATTCTTACTATATCTTGTGTTCAACTAATACCTTAATTGATTAATCCAGGACCAGGGGTGAGTTCTCATAGGGTCAACTACAACTTCAATTGCATGATGAAATGGTACTATGTTTCTCTCGACCAGAGTCGTCAATTGATCACTCTGAGTTAAACTGATTCTTACTATGTTCAACTAATACCTTAATTGATTAATATAGGACTAGGTGTGACTTCTCATAGGGTCAATTACAACTTCAATTGCATGATAAAACGGTATTGCATTCCTCCCGACCAGAGTCATCGATCGATCACTATGAGCTGAACCAATTCTTGCTACCTCATAGTTTCAACTAATACCTTAATTGATTAATATAGGACCAGGGGTGAGTTCTCATAGGGTCAACTACAACTTCAATTGCATGATGAAATGGTATTGCATTCCTCCTGACCAGAGTCTTCGATCGATCACTCTGAGTTGAACCAATTCTTACTACCTCATGTGTTCAACTAATATCTTAATTGATTAATCTAGGACCAGGGGTGAGTTCTCATAGGGTCAACTACAACTTCAATTGCATAGTCAAATGGTATTGCATTCCTCCCTACCAGAGTCGTCGATCGAGCACTCTCAGCTGAATCGATTCTTACTACCTCATGCGTTCAATTAATACCTTAATTGATTAATCTAGGACCAGGGGTGAGTTCTTATAGGGTCAACTACAACTTCAATTGCATGCTGAAACTATATTGCGTTCCTCTCGACCAGAGTCATCAATTGATCACTCTAAGATGAATCGATTCTTACTACCTTATTGTAATACCACGTATACAAGTACATGTATAGGCGTATTCAAGTACGCGTATTGGTCTTATTTATATGGAATTAATTTTTTTATTTTATTTATACCGGAATTTGCCCATCGATGGTTCCATGCGAAGGTTATTGAATAAGCTTTCCAACGATATAAAGATTTCCAAAAACGGATAGGTTTCGGATATAATCGAGCACGTTCGAAACTATAAAACGGTGGCCGGGATATTTGGAATAGTAAATGTGCAGGAAAATTTCCTGCACACAAACTACTGAGGTCAGCCGAATTTTTGGGTCAACTTCGAACGATCATAACTCCCTTAATATAATGAACTGGGAGATCTGCGACCTATCAAAAGAAATATCTTTGAGTCTTGTTTCCAATTCAATTGGTTTCATCCAAATCCAACGTCTGAGTAAGGATTTATACTCGTTTTACTTCAGCCTATCAAAACAGATTTTTAGGGTCAACTTCAAATGACCATAACTCCTTGTACAGGACGAACTGGGTGGCCTACTTTATATGAAATGAAATCCCTTTGAATTATCCTTCTAACGATACCAATTTCACCCAAATCCAATATTGGAGCAAAGAGTTATGGACGATCTACTTTAGCTTATCAAAACAGTCCACCAAATGACAGATTTGACATTATTTAAATTTTAAAGGCATTTTGGTCATTTCCTATTATATTATGGACGGGAATATGTGTATATATATATTTATATGAGTTCAAAAACTCGTTTTCATCATCAATCATTGAGAAAGAACAAACCCTAGCTAAATTTGACCTTTAAATTACTTTTGATTCAACCGTAGAAATTCCAAAGTAATCTGATAACTGCGTTTGTCATCTCGAGAGCTTCGAACGGCACCTATTATTTGTGCAAACAGGATTGCATAATCAAGAGGTGAATTCTAAGGTATGAATATTGTTTGCCTTTGTTCTTTTCCATATGTATATGTGTGATAGAGGATTATATGTATTGGTTGTTATTGAAAGGTGATGGAAATAGGGTTATGGACTATTTTGCATGGTTTGGTTGTATTGAATTGTGGAAGGTAGATATGGTAATTGAGTTATGGAAGGTGTATATGGTGATATACTATTGAATTGATGATTATTTATGTCTATGGCTCAATTTGGTTTAATGGATTGGTTGGAAGGATAAATGAATCCAAACTTCATATTGGAGGATGTTGTATGAATATGCATGGCATGTGAATGTAATTGGAGTATAAGAGGGTTAAAGTGACACCCTTTATGGTGTAATTAAGGCTTACTACTTAACCACTAGTTTGGTGAATTCAAATAATTGAATTGTGACGTTTTGTTGCTAATACTAGATTGCTATATATGTGCATTATAGATAAGTAATCCGAAAAGACGGGAAGTCCATTTGGGACTAGTATTGAAGGTTGACAGTTAGGTATGTAAAGCATACTCTATACCATATTTTTGGCATGAAAGTGAACAATTGTTCTATTAAGAAAGTTTCCAAAGTTATTCAATAACATGTGATCCATAATGGTTTTGTATGATGTCCTACGTTACCAATGAACTTGTTTCCACCCTACAAGATGTCAAGACATTCCAATACTTAATTGTTTTCCAAATCTTACATGTTTATTGCACTAATGAATGTCAGAAGGTATCCGGTTACTCAAACAAGATCCATGTGCTATTAATGACTCCAAAACGTTTCATTGATATACCAATAAGTTCCTACTTCATTGTTATGGCATTGATGACTCCAAAACACTTCATTGATGTGCCAATGAGTTCTTACTTCATCGTTATTGCATTGATGGTCTATTTATATGTCTCTTATTGATGTATCATTGTTTCAAAGTATCAAAAATATGGTGGCGACCGAAATAACAATCTCAAAGATTAATTGAACTAAGTGATGGAAGTTCTCTCTTATCGGGTGGTATCCCAGGGGCATAAGCCTATCATGGGTCGATCCCTATTTATATGTTTATGGGTGGTATCCCAGGGGCATAAGCCTATCATAGGTCGATCCCAGTTGATATGTACTGGAGGCAGCCTAATGGTCACAGTACAGTACAGTACAGTAATGATTACAAAGATGATAAGAACGAAGGTAAAGTGGTTGAATAAATACAATGTATAGGTTGTCACAAGTTCTAGTAAGTGTGGTCCACTCCTATTATGATTTATTCACTTGTTTCTGATTTCTATTGAGCTCCTATATCATATGTGATTATCTACAGCTTTACATACTCAGTACATATTTCGTACTGACGTCCCCCACGGGGGACCTGCATTTCATGCTGCAGTCACAGGTACCTCAACTCATACACCGCACAAGTAGGAGCCAGGATATCCAACTGTTTTTGGTGAGCTCCAGTTTGCTTCGGGGCTTTTCGTGTCATATCCAGTCACTTTGGTATTGTATAGAAGTTAGTTATATGGCGGGGTGTGTCCCGACCTTAGTTAAACTCTGTGTATTATCTAGAGGCTTTGTAGACCTAATGTACAGTCAAGGTGGTGTTTTTGTTAATAGACATGATGGCTCCAACGGCCAAGCATTGTATATACATATATATGTGTGCTCGAGCTTATACAGGTGATTATTTTCTTTTATATGCGACATGATGCCGTCCGAATTTCGGGTTGTCATAGAGGTATGCATGGGAAGTATAAGGTTATGAGCTGGTTCTCCTAGGCCTCCTCGGTTACGGGTGCCGGTCCGCCCCAATAGGATTTGAGGCGTGACACTTATGTGTTCAAGTAATACCTTAATTGATTAATCTAGGACCATAGGTGAGTTCTCATAGGGTCAACTACAACAGATGGCAGCGCATATTTGATAATTTACTACAGATAGGTAATCTGTTGCGACAGATGACTTAATCTGTTTGATAATTTACAATAGATGGGTAATTTGTCGCAACAAATAACCTAATTGGTTTGATAATTTACAACAGATGCATAATTTGTTGCAACATATTGACCTAATCTGATGCAATAGGTTGAACATTTATTTTTATTCAATTTCGATTGAGTTCATATGTTAGACTAAAACCTAAATTGATTAATCTAGGACCAGGGGTGAGTTCATAGGGTCAACTACAACTTCAATTGAGTCTTTTGGTAATCGCATGATGAGAGGGTTAAAAATTATGCATATCTTTTATAATTCTAAAAAGTAATTAAGATCAATTCAGACCAAATTAACATTTTCAAAACATGTCATTCTTTTCCAAAATATAAATCAACCTATACAAATCATCCCTTTGTGAGAAAAACATTTCATCATTTCAAATCTCGAGTTCTCGCTCTTTTCTCTTGCTCACTCTACAGTACAGTTACAGACAACAACAACTCAATAGATTACTCAACCTTCACAACAGATCGACTTTATTCTTACTTGTATCAGTCATTTTCACTATCTTTGTAGGTAACGGAGTTCGAGAAGAGTTCTATATTTGTTATTTTTTTCTAAAAAATAAAGTCTTTTAAGTTAATGATGAAAAATAAAGCTTTTAGTTGTATTATCTTTGAGAATAGGTTTACAATTTTGAGTTTTGATGGTAAAATCGTAAGAAGAACTCGAGAAAACCCTAGTTTTTATCATAGTGTTCCATTGATTGTCGTGGTATTGTTGGATGGTGTTTGTGGTGTTGGTGGTGGTAGTAGTGGTGTTGGGTGTTGGTGGTTGTCATAGTGGCACTGGTGGTGGTGGTTGGTGGTGTTTGCAGTGGTATTGGTTGGTGGTGTTTGTGGTGGCTATCGGTGGTGTCAGTATTCGTGGTGTTTGTGGCATTGGTTGGTAGTGTTTGTGGTGGTGGTGGTTGGTGTGTCGGTATTGGTGGTGTTTGTAATGTATATTTTAAAATTTATGCATACATCAATTGTAATGTAATTTTTGTTTTTCTGTTGTTTGTAGGTAAAGGTAAAACATGTCTCCCAAAAGAAAATAAAGTGAAAGTGGATCAACGTCTGACCACTCAAAAAAAGGCTACAGTACAGAGGGATTCGGAAGAGCTTCCTGAATAAAGTAAAGCTAAGGAGATATATGAAAACAACATTGAGAGAGGTGGACAAGGGTCTGTAGGTGGTGATGAAGAAAATAAAAGTGAGAAAGAGGAGGAATTAGAGAATGAGAATGAGAAAGAGGATGATCATCAACATGATGATAATGGATCACCAATGGGGCGTGAATCAATATTGTCATCCCAGCATGATCCTATCAAAACTTTTAGTATTGATATGTTTCAAGTTGTGATGCCGATAAATGACCAAAAAGCAGAAGAACTAACTGGTGAAATTGTACTTAAATGTCAGATAGGGAGTAAATTTATTTATTTTAGGAATATTATGAAGGATGAAAACATATGCGAACTTTTTAAGAAGAGCTGCTTTGGACGCTTTCTTAAGCTACCCGACTCTCCTGCCTGTTTTCAAATGAGGATGGTATATGGTCTTCTCAAGCGCAGGATCAAGTACGTGGGAGATGATAAAAATTTAGAGAAGGGGGCAAAAAAAATAAGGATAAAATCTGGATCAACTATTGTAGCATGCCGATTTGTATTGGCTTGCAAGAGTTTGTCATAGTGACGGGATTAAGATGCCATCGTTTAGAAGAACCATCTCTTATCAAGGGAACACCCCGCAAAAGATCCAAAGCAAGAAAACGCAGGGAAAAAATAGATGGGTTGTTTGACATTGCTCGACGGGGCTACAAAGCATCGGATTTGTTGACAGATCTCATGGATAAAACCATACAAAAGCAGTACAGGGAGAAATTATGCTTAGTTTGGTTTAGCCATTCGGTTATATTGGCAAGAGACATCAACAAGGTCATAAAAGATGATTTGTTGGTGCGTGCTAAGGATTTTGATAAATTCAACAATTATCCTTGGGGATATGACAGCTTCTACTTGACTGTCCAATATTTACTGACAAAGCTATCCTCAGGGACAACTACATTATACGGCTTTCCTTGGGCTTTCATGATAAAATTAATCACTATTTTTACTTATTCATTAATTTATATTGAATATAGTTATTATGAATTTTTTTTGCTTGCTTCCTGTTTACATTTTTAAGCATGGGCATTTGAAGACATTCCTCCCCTTCGAAAGTAGGTAATGGATTACCCGGATGAGATTTCTCATCTAAGGATGTTTAGGTGATTGGCTGCAAATAACAACACCAAAATTAAGGAGGCTGATCTCTTTAACCCTCTGGATGATATAGTACGTCTTCTTCAAGTAAAGTAAGTTTACTCAATAAAAGCTATTAAACAGATGTTATATCTAGTGCAACATATGTTACATCTAATACACCAGATGGCATATCTGTTGCGACAGATTACCCATCCTGTGCCAACCGGTGCAACTGATGGATAATCTGTTGCGACAGACGATTGATATTTTGCATCAAATTACCCATATGTTGCTTTGGTTCTCTAAAACCGACTCCTAACAGATTAACCATCTACTGCAAATTATGCAACAAATGTGTAATATGATGTAACATATTGTTAATCTATTACGACACACAAATCATCTATTGCATAATATGTAACCCAACAGATTACCCGTCTTGTGCAACTGGTGCAACAGATTGGTAATCTTTTGCGACAGATGATTGATATTTTGCATCAAATTATCCATGTGTTGCTCTGGTTCTCTGAACCCGACTCAAACGGATTTTAACCATATACTGCAAACTATGTAACATATGGGTAATATAATGCAACATATTGTTAATCTATTGTAGAAGATGACTGTTAAAAATGTAACCCAACTGTGAAAATTATTATATTATATGATTTAAATGTATCTGTCTTTTTTATAGGTTGTGCATCCATGGATCGTGCCTTCTGAGAAGGATTTGATGATGACTTCTTATATTACTCTAGGTCCTGTTGATACTATAGCATACCCAACGGTGGAGTTAGTAAAGAAGGAATTGGCAGGAGCAATAGCCACAAGAAGAGCAGTTAGGCAAGGTCAGCCTAATGTTGAGGCTCTTCATGACCAACCTACTAAGGCAGATTCGAGTGTTTTTTCTGGTGGAGTTGTTGGTGTTGGTGGAAGGCATGCTGATACTGCTACCACTTGTGATAATATGCATGTTGATGCTTAAGAAAAAATAAATATGTTTGAAAACACCCCTTTTCACTCTTACACAGGTCCCTCTCACCCCTCTTCACCCTCGTGTTCTTGTTGCAAATGCGAAGAGTGCAAGGACAGCCAGGATAAACTCTTTGAAAAAGTAGAGGCTATCTCTAACGTTGTCGAGGAATTCAAATCCAAGAGGGGTGTCATACCATCTAAGAAGGTTATAAAGCCATACACTCCTACAGTATTGGTTAGGAGGAAGAAAAGAGCAACTAACGACGTACTCTCCCGTCGGAAAAAAAAATTGCAACTCCTCCCTCTCCAAAAGCTGCTGAAGTTCAGGGGACATTCAATAAGGTGGACATATACGCGGACCTTGACACCAAAGACAAGAGGTACCTACGACAGGCCTATGCCAAGCCAGGCACACCATATTACCCCAGGCCTCCCTTTTCCCCCAAGACTTCCAGACTATGACTGATATACGGATGCGGTATGAGGATAAGGCAAGTTTATTTTTCCTAACCTAGCCTTCTAATCTACCCATGAAGAATAATATATGCAACAGATGTGAAATCTGTTGCAACAACTGGGTTTACTGGTGCAACTGGTAGTGGTTCTGTTGCAACTTATTATCCATCTATTGCATAAGTTGTGTTGGATTATTGATTTAGAGAACCCTATGCAACAGATGGACCATCCATTACATCTTTACAATTTACTAACCTATTTAAAAATTGACTTCTTATATCACATCATGTTAACCAAATTCTCTGCCTCATGAGGAAAAGGCAATTAATATACCGGGAAGCATATGATGTTGCCGATAGAATAATAGACCTCAACTTCTGCAAAAAACTCAAGGATAAATACGATCAACTCAATATTAAAGCGTCAGCCAATGGCGTGAAATTTGATTTCTCAGTTTCTACGTGGAACTGGGATGAAGAAGAAATGATGAAATATGTTAGAGGGGAGAGGCCAAATCCACAAGGCAAGAGGATTCTTGCATTCATTAGCGTGGACAACATATATTATCGGGCTGTTGAGAAACTACTCGAGGAGGGAAGGATCAAAGTTTATGACTGCAACGAACCTGCCACCGACGAGGTCTATCTTTTTTTCCACGTACAGCCACTAATGGAGTTGTTGCCCATCTTATTGAAGGAGAGTAAACTGATGAATCATTTGCCAAAGGGAGTGTTGGTAAAGAAACAATAGGATTTTGAAGGTCAAAACAAGGACATGAACCCTCTAAAAATGATATCGGTCATACGTGCGGCTCGCACGCTCTTGGACAAATCGAATGTTTGTTGATCGACACAGAAATGGCCGAGCCAATAACATTTCTGTGTGTCAATGCTGTGGCAAACCTGCAAGAGGTCTGGGATTATGGGGTACTAACTGGATGCTTGGAGCCTGTGTATATAGAAGAGCCTGTGTAATAACAATTTTTAATTTAAAGTCATCCTTCACTTTACTTTAGATTACATGTACATGTAGTGGCAATAATTTTATTCTGATGAAAGTTGAGTTTTTTTATAATGCAATAGATTGTCGCTCTGTTGTAAAATATATGGCAGATAGTTTATCTGTTGCAATAGGTTGTCATCTTTTGTATTATACTGATGTTATTTCTATCTAATATAAGTCTAATCTGTTGCAACAGTGGGAAGACCTGTTTGATAACTTCCAACAGATGACCTAAATTTTACAACATATGCCTAAATCTGTTTGATATTTTCCAACAATTACGCCTAAATATCTATGTGCTCGACAACACCAAAACAGTAGCAAATACACCACCATGAAAATTTCAGCAATTAGACTTGAATATCCATGTACCCAACAACACCAAACAAGTAGCAATACCGGCAATATTGTAGTATATTTTTGCTCGATTTTTTTCTCTTCAGAAGCCTTGACTTTCTTCAACAAACCCCAGATTACATGATTTGCTTGTGAAGGGTGTCGTTCTTCATACCAATCAAAGTAATCGCATCCACCCAATTTTTATAAAAATAAGACCACAATTATAAAACAATTACAAGTCAATAATTAATTAAAAAAATATTACCTTTGAAATCTTACAAGTAAAAAACCTACGACCTGAATTTTATTGAGTCCAAGAAGTCTTTAATAGAGCTTCATGACCACACATACAATATCAAAAATCTTTATTACAAAAAACAGTGGAAGATGCGCTCGACATTGTCAAGCTCAGTTTGAAAAAATGCAAAAAAAATGAAGAAAAGAAAGACCAAATGTAAATAATTTGAAGAATTTGGATAGATAAAAAAATGACGATGAAGAAGAAGATTTGAGAAGTTAGGGTTAAATTTTAGGAAGAAGATGAATATATAAGATAATGGGGGGGAGAGGAAATGACCGTTGGGGGCCAAATTAGATCAGACGCCAAGTCAGCAAAAAGTGTCAAACTGACACATTTGATGCCTATTTTATTTTACGTGTTTAAAATGAATACTTTCTACTTGATGCCTAGTTTATTTTAGTTGTTGCAATAGGTTGGTCATCTGTTGCATTATGTCTATGTTTCTATTTAAGTCTATCTGTTGCAACACTGGGAAGACCTGTTTAATAAATTTCAATAGATTACCTACCTCTTGCAACATATGTCTAAATCTGTTTGATATTTTTCAACATATGTGTCGTCTGTTGCAACAGATACATTATCTGTTGCAATATTTGTATATAGTATTCCATTTCAGTTAGTAAGTTCAAATCTAAGGAAAAAATAAAATTCATAGACAAAATAAAATAAATCGAAGCCTTCAGAAATTAGTTGAAATAAATCAATGAATAAATGAAACGTAAAAAAATTATTATGGGTATAGATCTCAACAAATACATCAATAATTTAAGTATTGATGACAAGGATTCCTAAGGAGGAGTGAGGTTATTATTTTGATAGGCTCAAGCAATAAAGATCTACTCAATATGGACAAGTTGTTCTTCATCCGGTGCTATGGAATTCGGCTTTGCTCATCGTGAATCTTTATTGTTGCTTACGTATGATTTCTGCACTTTTTGTTCTCCATATTTCTATAAAAAGAGTAGCATATTATCAATGTTGTTGAGCAGTAGCATCTACATCCACCTGGAAAGCCAGAATTGGTCAATGCTAATCATGGAGATACAATAAAACGGAAAAAGATAACTCTTCTGTTCTAGAAAATCAAATAGGTCTTCCTCCTGTTTTAAATAACCCAAACAAATTATATTTCTGTTGCAACAATGAATTAACTGTTGGGATAAATTTCTACATGACGAAGACCTGTATGATAGTTTCCAATAGATGATACATCTGTTGCAACATATAACTCATCTGTTGCAGCATATAGGTCATCTGTTGGTACAAATAAAAGGGATACGAAGAGCTGTTTGATTTGCTAAAATAGATGAGACATATGTCACAACAGATACTATATCTGGTGCAATAATTTAGTCAACTATTGCAATAGATGTATATATATGTTTGATAATTTTCAGCAGTTGTGTCATCTGTTGAAGCAGATATGTGTTTGTTTGTTAGTTGGAAGACATATATATTCACCTTCTTCAGCTCGTGCTGCTCTCCTTTGGACACTGTACATTTCTCAGTGCAACACACGGACAGAGGAGTTGCAATTTCTCTTTTTTGGATGCTTGATAATGCCTTGGAAATCACTTTGTTTCTCCTCTTAGCCTAAATCCCTAATGGAGTGGATGGATATAAAATCCTCTTTGATGGAATGACACCCCTCTTAGATATTAATTTATTTACAGAAGTAGTTAATGAATTAATAGCATTGATCACTACATCATGTTTCGCCATACAGTCTTGACATTTGCATGCAGAACATTCACCGGGAGAGGCAAAACATGTATATCCAGTATGATCATACTCATAATGGTTTGTTCTAAATACTGTAAGAGGAGCATCATTAGCATCAACAGCAGCACCATTACCACCACCAACATCTCCATCACCACTAAGACCATCAGCAACAACAAGCCCACCCTCCAGAATTGTTTTTCTTGTAATGGTTGTTGCTCCAAACAATTCTATTTTTATTTTGTCGATGACCTTAGGGTCCAATAAAATTTGCAGAAACCGTAAAGTAAGAAAAATGGCATTTTCAACTCTCGATTGGTCGAAACTAGCGATGGGTGCACAATCCAACATATATTAGAATGATGATTAGATCATTCAAAAAAATTATTAATTAAAACAAAAACTTAATTATAATTATACTTATTGCATCCTTCGGGGGGGTGAAAAGATCAAGAAATTTTGCATTTTTATCAGTTTTGGCCGACAACCATCTCAAGATTCTTGGACAGAAAGTTTTTCCTGGTAGTTCACGTGTCGTCTCAAATAAGGAATGACTTCAAATGTCCAAGCCTATAAAATAACACCAATAACTTAAAACCTTGAGTACAAAAATGAATGATATCATAATAGAAGAAAGAAACGTTTACCATGAAAGACCATGAAAGCCATATAAGTTGACTGTCTTTGGCGCTACCGGAGTCAACAAATATTTGACAATCATTTTGAAACTTTCCTAACTCCAAAGATAGTTGTTAAACGCCTCAAGATCCTCGGAGAGCTTTACTAAACCAACACTTATGTTGTTGTTAAATTCTCTCGCCCAAAGAATATTATGTACAAACCAAACCAAACACAATGACTGTTTGTGCTTCTTTGACAATCCTTTACCTTTCAACGCTTCTATCAAATTTTTGTTTTTGAAGCTTGGACCAACAATAGACACCAGGTCATTACGATCACACGACTTGCCTTTGCCTTTTTGGGGTGTGCAAGGTGCTTTCTTTTGGGTTAGAAGAGGTATAACTTGAGAAGGAGAATAATATTTTTGTCTAGTAACAATGGAAAACTCCTTCCAACCAAAACAAACAGGCATGCCACAGTAATTTATCCACACCTCATTCATCTTATCTTTGTTTTCATACATAAACCTACACTTGAGAAGTTCATATACCATTTTCATTTTGGAAATGAGCATTGTTGTCCTCCGGCAAAGAAAGATATTTTCCAAAGCATCTGTCCCTAAAATAAGCATCGAGTTTTTATTCTCGAAGTATTTTTATGAAGACGTCGAAAGATTTTCTCATGGCTGACTTAACCACGAAATCACCCGTTAAGTCTGTAGCACCATTGCACTGCATTCTCACGGGATAACAATCAATGCTGAAGATTTTGACCAAATCTTCGGTGGAAGGAATATTAGCATTTGGATCATCACTTTTGAAATATTACTCTTCTCCGTGTTCATCATATTCTTCTTCCAATAGAGATAACGCTCGTAAAGCAATCTCATAGAGTGATGGATGTAGCCTAGCTTCTTCACATGTTCCTTTACTTGGACTTGATTCGGTTTCTGTTCTTTTGGGAGCTATATTATCTAAAATTAGCAAGAACATAAAAAAAATATTATAGTTGATTAATGCATCATAAAAAAGGGATAACAGTAAATCAAACAAGCAAAATGATAAAATAACAGTTCCAACAGATCACTGGTCTGTTGCACCAGGCAGTATCTCTGTTGCAACATATAACCAACCTGTTGCAGCGGATGAGTAATCTGTTGTAATAATACAAAATATATCACTCATCTTTTAAGACAGATGAATGGTCTGTGCAACACAGATCACACATTGCTGCAACATATGAGTGATTTGTTGGAACAGTTAAAAAATCTATTACAACGGATAAGTAATTTGTTGCAACAATACAAAACATATCACTTATCTGTTGAGAAAATGAATGGTTTGTACAGCAGATCACTTTTCTGTTGCAACATCATCTGTTGCAACATTGAGTGATTTGTTGGAACAGTTAAATAACCTGTAGCAACGGCTGAGTAATCTGTTGCGACAATACAAAATATATCACTCATCTGTTGAGAAAAATGAATGGTATGTGCAACAGGTCACACATCTGTTGCAACACATGACTGATCTGTTTGAATAGTTAACTAACCTGCAGCAACGATTGAGTAATATGTTGCGACAATAAAAATATATCACTCATCTGTTGAGAAAGATGAATGGTCTGTGCAACAGGTCACACATCTGTTGCAACGCATGAGTAATCTATTGGAACAACCATCAAAATATATCACTTATCTGTTGAAAAAAATAAAGGATCGTCTATCGCGGCAGTCGGCAGATGAATGATCAGTTGAAAAAATCAAATCTTTAGGCATGTCATGTTTGAAGAGTTGATAGGATTATATCCAACAGGAGGTTCATCTGTTCCATCAGATCTTTAATTCGATGGTTCTTCCGATGCATTAGATGTCTAAATCTGTTGCATCATATGTTTTATCATATGGTTAATCTGTTGCAATAAATGGTTAATCTATTGCATCAGATTTTTTATTCGATGATTTCTCTGTTGCATCAGAATTTTAATCTGATGGTTTCTCTGTTACATCAGATGGTTGATTTGTTGCATCATATGATAAATTTGTTGCATCATATGGTTAATATGTTCACCAGATGGATAATCTGTTAAAGAAAACAAAAAATAGTAGCACAATTTTGTTCAACAGAAAAAAAAACAATATCACCATTTTTACCAAGAACTAGAATAGAACAAATCAATCCAAATCGCTGGTTTATTTGTATAAACACAAACAACAAAAATCAAACTTCAAAAAATGCAACAAACAACCAAAAATCATAATTGACTTCAAAAAGAGAAGAGAAAAAATACCAGAAATTGGGATTTTATTTAGACCGCATTTCAAATTAAAGCAACAAATATTGAAATTTTTAACCAATACTATCAGAGAAGTTGGCTCAAGTTCCTAGGTTTTCTTCAAAACTAAAAAGGCCATAATTTTTTACCTGTGAAAGAAAAAAAGGAACGATGAAGAATTTGAAGCTGTTGCGGCCGGAGAGCAAGGCTGTCACGTCGGTTGAAGCTTGAAGAATTCAAAGTTGTTGTGGCCGGAGAGCAAGGTTGTCACGTCGATTGAAGGTTGAAGTCGAAAAGAAACTCGAAGCCCAACTATTTATCGTCGGAGGATGAAGTCGTCAAGGATTGAATGGAGAAATTTGCAGAACTGTTGGTTGGGAGAGAGTTGAGAGAAGCTATCGAGATAAAGAGAAGAGAGAGACTGATTGATTTGGATTGAAGAGGGGTGTGGGTTGGGTTGATTTGTATTTTTAAAAAGATTAGAAAGTTTTAAAAATATTAATCAAGTCCACAATTAACTTAATCAAGTTTCCTAATGATGTTTGACCCTTTAAGTTGGTCAATGTCACCAATCCTTCATTCAAGACTTAAAAGACACCTTTCCTTCAATTTTCTCACTAAACTTCGCAATTTAAGTAGAATAAGACTTTGTTGATTTGCTTTTTTTTGTTGGGTTCACGTGATTGAATTAACTTAGATAGAATAGGACTAAATTATAATACATTTATTATAGACAATATTTAATATCAATAAAAGATGAAAAGACTATTTTGTCTAAAGAAATTTTTTTTAATAAATGGCAAATAGTTCAAACGACATTTATAAGGTCCTTCACACTTTTAATATAACTAGATTAGTGTATGTGCCTTGCACGTGTGTCTCGCATCAATCAATAAAATATACACACGAATTAAGGATAATATTATTTAAAAGTAATAATTATATTCATGTTATTATATTTATTTTTAATAGTATAAATAAATATTTTATCTCAAATATATTACTATACGTTGTATCTCATCTATTAACTTTTTATTTTTTATTTTTGCAAATAAAAGAATACATTAATTAGAATTTCATGCAAATTAAATTATAGTTTTCATGCAATATACATAGGACCTTCTTCCTACAATTTTGTTGATACTTTTCTTTTTCTCCGATTCCCCCCTTATTCTTTCGAATTTTTTGGCCTTTTATTTTCTTTCTTTTAAATATTAGTATTTCTAATATAGTTCAAGAAAGATTTAAAAAGCAAAATTTATTCAATTTTAAAGTACTAATTATTACGAATCATTATGTCTTACAAATAAGTTAAAATTTAATACCTATAACTTTCATTAATTTCAAAATTTTATATTTTATTTGTACAAGCATTGTCATTCGAATTTTGACGTTAACGTAATTTTTAATAAATTGACAACCATAACCTAACACTTATGAATTAGGTAACAACATGAAATGCGGGTAGACAACTAATTGCTTTTAAAGTACATTAATTAGTAGGAAAAGTACTATGAAAAGGTGGAAACATCTAACATAAAAAAAAGATTTTGAATGTAAAGAAGGGTGAAATGGAGCATGCATAGTAGAAGAGGACTTTAATTTGGTGGAATAATATGAGAGATCTTTGCATTTGTTTAGAATAGTCTTTTCATGTCAAAAAAGAAATAAAAAAATTACTAAGTATTGGCTTCTAAGGAGCTACGAATTATTATGAAAAAATAACGTGAACATACACTTAATTTATTATATTTATACAAATTTCTACTCTTATAAAATAATTACAAAAAATTTAACTAATTATGTTTTTTCGTTGGATGCATTGGAAGCTAATTATGTATCTCGATAGGCTCAAAGTCAAAAAAACTATATCCGAAGCTAATTATGCATCTTTATAAAGGAAAAAATGTATCATTCAGTTAGATCTATTATGTATCTCGACAGACTCGAAATTTAATAAATGTATCGAAAGCTAATTATGTATCTTTACAAAGAAAAAAATATATATTCATTATATGTATAAAAAGCTAATTATGTATCTCGATAGACTTGAAATTAAAATTTTCAATAATTATATAAAATATTGAAATTTTTTATACTTAAGTTTTAAACTATTGAGATTTATGTTGTTTGTCGAGTTATTATTGAGTAAAAGAGGAAGAAGGCATATAGTGAAATTTATATAAATTAAATATTCCTAAACCTAATTTCGAGAAGAAGTGACAATCCATGAGTAATCAATCAACCGCCTTTTCTAAAAAAAGGAAAAAAAAAAAATCACGTATTCATATGTGGAGAGAAGTATGTATCCAAATCATAAACGAAAAAGGAGGCTAAAGGTAAAAAAACTTTTAGCAATTCATTTTTTTTATAAAATTAATTTGAGGAAAAAAAATGTGAAAAAACTATTTTATCTACTATAAAATATTTTAATGAAGGGCAAAAAGTTCAAATCACTTTTATAAGGGTTTTCACATTTTTAATATATATATATATATATATATATATATATATATACTAGTTTAGGTGTACGCGCATGTACCTCACTTTAATGAGTTCAAACATTACACTAAATAGGATGTTTGTTTAAATAATAAAGATGAATATAATGATTAAATTTAATATTTTTTGAGTATGTAAAGACAGAGAATTTATTTATTAAACTTAATTTTTATTAAAAATATTTTTAAAAGTTGATCGACATTTATCTACCATCTGTAAATTGCAACAAAATAATATAATGATAGATACATCAAAATAATATAATTAAATCTAATCTTTACACATAAAAAAAATTTCAAGCCGTCTGACACTCATCTATCACATGTAAACAATAACAAAATAATACGATAATAGAGATATCAAAATAATACAACTAAACCTATCCTTTACATAAAAAAAATTCTCAAAACCGACCAACATTTATCTATCACCTGTAAACTGCAACAAAATAATACGATAAAAGTGATATCAAAACAATACAATTAAACTAAAATTTTACATACAAAAATTTCTCAAAGTTGATCGAGATTCATCTACAAACTGTAAATTACCACAAAATAATGAATTAATAGAGATATTACGATAATACAAAACCTTTACCTATAAAAAAATTTCAAAGCCAACCCACATTCATTTAGCATCTATAAATTAAAATAAAATAATAAGATAATAAAGATATCAAAACAATACAATTAAACCTGACTTTTACACACAAAATTCTTCAAAGTCAACTGACATTCATCTACGACCTGTAAACTATATAAAAAAAAAAATGATCACAAAGTTTTGATTTTGATCCAACTAATTCTTGTCTAAGCATTAGGATTTTGACTGAAAGCAAAGAAGATATATATATATATATATATATATATATATATATATATATATGCACACACAGAGACATATTGAATTCTATTATGCTGACAAAAACAATGAAGAAGTTGATGATTAGAAAATCAAGCATCCACCAATCTAGACTTGCAATCAAATCAAGTTTGATGAGCATCAATCATATTCTCCCAATAAACAAATTGGTTTGTTCTCTAGTTTAACGTGCATCTCAATATTTGTAGAAGTATTTCCTTAATAAAGTTCTATTTTAGAAGTATTTTTTTAGTTAAACGCTAGAAAGGAAAATATTAATTAATTCTCCTACCACATATATTAGGAGTCCCACATATTTTAGAAAGTCTAGTAGAAAGAAAAATATTAATTAATTCTTCTACCATATATTTTAGGATTCACATATATTTTAGGAAGTCTAGTCAATATAATAAAAATAATTAAATAATAAATTAAAAAAATAGTGAAAAGATAATTTTGTCTAAAGAGGGGTCTTTTAATGAAGGGCAAAAAGTTCAAATCACTTTTTTAAGGGTCTTCATACATTTAATCTATAATTTATAATCTATATTTATAATCTATATCTATAATAATATATTAAAAATGGGAATATCCTTAAAAAGTGATTCGAACTTTTTGCCTTTCATTAAGAGTTTCTCCTTTAGATAAAATCGTCTTTTTACTGGGGTTTTTTTCTCAAATTCTTGCCATTTTATTATTAATAATAATAGAATTTTGAAATTAATAAAGTTTTTATTTGAGTTAGAAAAGAAATCATAATATATAACAATCTAAATCAACTAAAATTTTACCTTGTATATAATTTGTTAAATTAAATAAAAGAAAAACGGACAGAAGGAAAACGTTGGAGGAACAAAAAGAAAACAGAAGCTAAACCTAAAAACAAAAAAATAATAATAAAGGCTAATTTATTAAATTAAATAAATACAAATTTGAACCCTCAAAAGTATGGGACAAAGAAAGTAAAACTAAATCTAAAATTTCATATAAATTGAAAATCCTTCTTTTCTACAACAATACGTTCACAATATAACAGTCAAACAAGTTTGTTCTTTGTTATCATCGTTCAAAAATTTGCTTGTGATTTGAAGTAAACTTTCTAAATTTTTAGTTCTCGATGTTTACAATCTTGATATATCTATGTTCAAAGAAATAAATTTGCTTATGATTTGAGGTAAGTTTTCTAAGTTTTAGCATATTTACAAAAATAAATTATCATGTATTGTTTTTAATAAACAATTACTAATTGAAATAGCAAAGTAATTTTGTAAAACTAAACTCTTTGAAGCGAAGTACACGCGTGAGGCGCGTATGATAGAATTAGTATATTATATAAATATAAATTATAGATATATACTAGACATCGAAGACCGGTGCTCAACACGGCCCCAATATACATTATTTTTTATTTTAATTTATGTGACACAAATATAATTTAGATAATCAATCAAAATAATTTAAATTTTTAATCATTGTGATTTTTAATACTTTTTCTCTTATTCCAATTTAAGTGACACTGATATAAGTTCGAGAGTTCATCGAATATTTTATATATTTAATATTTTTAAGTTGTTACGTATGTGAGTTACAATGTTTAGTATATGTCACACGCCTTTTTTGACCAAAAAGATCGATTTTAAGTTCGAAAGGATTTTATTATTAAGTGACGAAAAAAAAAATATTTAAAAAAAGATTCATTTTACAATTAATTCAGAGTCGCCACTTGGTATAATCAGATGTGTCAAGTCACCTTTGAAAATCCTTTTTCAAAACGGTTTTTGACTCTTTAAGACTGGTTTACGAACAAAAATTCCGACTAAAGAATTTTATTGACCGGAGGAAAGGTGTTAGGCACCCCTTCGTCCCATGGTTTGACCACAATCGCTTCATGGAGTATATCAATTAGTACGACACTACAAAATATATAAACCAAATAAAACACACAACATACAAAAACAAACAATCAAACAAAACAAATCCAAAAAAGAATATCCAGTCCAATTTATTACAGACTCAAAATAAAAAGTACTGAAATGTAAATCTACGCTAAACCTGAACTAGTCCTAAACTACGCTCCAATGCTTTATCCGATGTCTCGGACCTTGATCACGAATCTCCTGGGAGCTTTATCTGATGGCTTGATCACGGGCCTTGATCACGGACCTCCTTTACGTACATGATACTTCGAGACATTCCCCAAATAAATCAATATAAATTCCTCGGACATTCCTCGACCAAATGAGTACAATTTCAACTTTGTGTGCGATCAAGTAGAACGAACCAATCACAGACATTCACACATCCACAAATCATCTTTCCTAAATTTATCTGTCCAACCTATATTTGTCTATCCTAGCTCTATCTATCATGACATGATCACATTCAACGACAATAATGATTCAAAAATAAATTAAACCTTTGTTTTTTATCAATTTTCAATTCTCAATTCCACCCCAATCTAATTTTAAATCACGATTCAAACATAACAACAATTCACACCACTATTTCCAACAATCCACAACTATTGTAAACTCAATTCAAGATTGATGTATTATTTCGATTAAAATCAGATATAATTCGCGTTCGAAAGCTCGAGTCGAACCTTAATCACGATCTGACCAACTTCGATCTATACCCTTTTTATGTTTTCCACCAACCCGGACCCAAAAATCACCAAATAAAAGAAAACCGTACCCAAACCCGCGCACGACGTCACTGTATCGTTCGTTTTCCGGTAGTTCTCCGGCAGGGTCAGCGGAGAACGGATCTATTTCGGGTGTTGGTCGCCGCTTTTTCATGATTTAGACGGTCGGTGAGCTCGGAACCATTGTTTTCGCAACCCCGGAACTCCGGCGAACTCCGACCGCCGGAATGAATGTCTTAACTGTTTCTCTTCCTCTCCGTTCAACTCTCCCCCCCCCCGTGAATATGTTCGGTGTATGTTTATGTTCAGTGGTGAGTGTATTCTTCCATGGAAATTGAGAGTGTGGAATTTGAGTGTGCGTTAATGGAGTCTATGTGAGGTTTTTTTTTTTTAGTGATGGTGTGTCAGTACAATATGTGGTGTGGATAAAAAAAAGAAGAATTTTCAAAAATAGTCACATTTTGTTGAAAAACTCACCTTTCATAGCTATATTTTTCATAATTATTATTTATAGCCGCTGTATTCAATTTACGCTCGTTGTATTCAATTTTATCAATAGTCTGTATTCATATAAAATATAAATACAGTACTATTTAGTTGTTGTATTCGATTCACAGCTACTGTATTCACTTTTATTCAGTGGTTTGTATTCGTAAAAACATAAATACACTATATATTTAGTCTTGTCAAAACACTACCATTTTTTTTTTTTATTTTTTTTTCTTTTTCATATTTTCCTCGTTTTTTCTTCTTTTTTCTAATTTTTTCTATTTTTATTTTTTCTTCGTTTTTTATATATTTTTTCTCTCTCTCTTTTTTTTTTCTTTTTTTTGTACTTATTTTCTTTATCATTTTTTTGTTCTATTTAATATTTTTTTAAAATATAACTACTCGAGCACAAGTTATTGATGATAACGTAAATATCATAATTGTTTATCTATTTGTAGTCACACCGTCATTTATATTTCTGTATTCATTGATACAACTGTATTTGTATTTGTATTTTAAAGTTCGCGCTTGTATTTGCATTTGTAGTTCGCATTTATATTTGTATTTTATAGTTCGCACTTGTATTTGTATTTGCTAGTTCGCACCATCATTTATATTTTATATAATTCACACTTGTATTTTAAAGAATTATTTTGTATTTGTATTTTATAATTGATTGTATATTATATTGGATTATATTTGTATTATGATTTTATTGTGTTTGTATATTTAGATTATATTTGTATTTGTATTCTATTTTCGTCGATGTCTTTTTATTTTTAAAATTATTTTGTATTTGTATTCTATTTTCGTCGATGCCTTTTTATTTTTAAAGAATTATTTTGTATTTGTAAGTTGATTGCATATTGTATTTAGCCGTGATTATGTACAATTTATCATTTGTATACAAACAAGTAAATGCATTAATTATATTTTCTTGATTCTAAAATATATAAATATGCAATATATCATTTGATACAAATGTACTGTTTTGCATTTGTATATCAAAATTATTATTTGTATTTGTAAATAAATAAATATCACTTGATACAAATACAATTACAAACAAATGAAACAAATGATTTTAAAAATACAAATACATATTGTATTTGTATATATTGTATTTTTATAAAAAATTAAATTGTATTTATTTGTATCAATAAATACAACTTGTATAAATAAATACAAACAAGTATTCGTAAAAAGAAAATCAATCGTTTCTTTTCAATAACTAAAAAATACAAATGATAGTTCACACTTGTATCTATATGTTATAATTCGCATTTGCATTTGTATTTGTATTTTATAGTTTTCACTTGTATTTGTTTGTTATAATTCGCCTTTATATTTATATTTTATAGTTCACACTTATATTTGTGTTTGCTAGTTCGCATAATTGAAAAGGAGGAGAAAAATAAAAAGAAAAAAAATTGAGAAAAAGGAGAAAAAATACAAAAAAAAAAAAAAGAGTAATAGAAAATAGAGAAAAAAAACAAAAAAGGAAAGGAAGAAAAAGGAAAAAAAAAAGACAAAATGGAAAAAGACAACGAAAAAAAATGAGAAAAAAAAGAAGAAAGAGAAAACAAAAATAGGAAAAAGAAAAAAAAAAGTAATAGAAAATAGATAAAAAAAAGGAGTAAAAAGAAAAAGAAAAAAAAAGAAAAAAATACAAAAGGAAAAAAAGAAAACGAAAAAGAAAAAATTAAAACATATTTCATACCTGTATTTGTGTTTGCTAGTTCGAACAAATGAAAAAAGAAGAAAAATAAAAAGAAAAAAAGGAGAAAAACTAAAAGAAAAAGAAAAAAGAGAGTAATAGAAAATAAAGAAAAAAAGAAAAGAAGAGAGAGAAAAAAAGACAAAATGAAAAAAGACAACGAAAAAGAAAAAATTGAAAAAAGAAAGAAGAAAGAGAAAACAAAAAAAGGAAAAGAAAAAAAAAAGAGTAATAAAAAATAGATAAAAAAACAAAAAAAGGAGAAAAAAATACAAAAGGAAAAAAAGAAAACGAAAAAGAAAAATCTAAAACATATTTCACACTTGTATTTATGTTTGCTAGTTCGCACAAATAAAACGAAGGAGGAAAAAAAAAGAAGAAAAGAAGAAAAAATGTGAGAAGAACGAGAAGAAATACACACACACAAAAAAGGAGAGTAATAGAAAATAGAGGATAAAAAAATAAGGAAAAAAATAAAAAGGAAAAGAAGAAAAAAAGAAGACAAAATAAAAAAAAAGACAACGAAAAAGAAAGAAGAAAGATAAAACAAAAAAAAAATGAAGGAAAAAGAAAAAAAAAGTAATAGAAAATAGATTAAAAAAACAAAAAAAGGAGAAAAAAGAAAAAGAAATAAAAGCAAAAGAAAAAAAATACAAAAGAAAAAAAGAAAAAGAAAAAAGAAATGGAAAAAGAAAAGAAAGAGAAAACGAAAAAAAAGGAAAAGAATAAATGAAGGAAAAAAAAGTAATAGAAAATAGAAAAAAAAAAATACATGAGAGAGATTATGAATTGTAATTATGAAAAATTAATAGGCAAGAGGGAGCTATGAATTGTAATTAATTAGAACTAGGCTAAATAAGATAATTAGGAGTCAATATTGATTAAGTTATGTAATTATCCCTATAAAAAATAATTTCGTTTAAATTTATTTATTTAATGTCATTTAATTTAGTACAGAGCTTAAGGAAATATAAAATAAATTTAAATTAAATTTATTAAATATATTAAAATGTTCTTTAGTCATGTGATTTTACTTAATCATATCAAAGAAAGAAAATGCATTTTTTTAAAAGAACTTAAAAAAAAAAAAAAAAAAGGTTATGTTGAATTGGGGCTGCTAGGCATATTGGAATAATAATATTCTATTGCCCTTGTCGAAAACAGCAAGGTCAATTATGGGATAACAAGTTAACAAATATATATCATAAAATATGAACCTTTTTCCCTATTTCTATAAGTATATTATATACTAATTGTACATATTATAGAAGATTTATGTGTTATATGTTTGGAACCGTAACGACAACGATACCATATTATATTTCTACAAGTGAAGTATGGAAGGGACGAGTGTATATACTTTGCAAGTTAACTACAAATTAGATAACTTTTTCAAAATAAAACTTGCCAGACTTATAAGTAGTTACTAGTTTAGGTGTACGCGTTTTGTGCGTGTACCTCATTTTATTAAGTTTAAACGTTAACTACAGACACAACAAAAAAAACCTACTCATGAGTATAGTTTAGAAGAAAAATCAAATAATTATT
Source organism: Capsicum pubescens (assembly GCA_030864215.1). NCBI lineage: Eukaryota > Viridiplantae > Streptophyta > Magnoliopsida > Solanales > Solanaceae > Capsicum > Capsicum pubescens. The sequence continues at coordinate 297,663,912 of CM061549.1, forward strand.
ATTAAATAATTTGAGCCAAAATAAAAACGAAAAAAATTCAAGTTCCATAAAATAATGAAGAATGATTGTATTTAACTAATATTTTGTTTGATCAAGCTTTCAAAATCTACTATATACACATACGCTGAATTTTATTATATTGAATGACCTTTAATGAAAGTTAAAAAGTTCAAACAATATTTTTAACTACAGACACAACAAAACAAACCTACCCATGAGTATAGTTTAGAAGAAAAAACAAATAATTATTATTAAATAATTTGAGCCAAATAAAAACAAAAAAAAATCAAGTTCCATAAAATAATGAAGAATAATTGTATTAAATTAATATTTTGTTTGATTAATTTTTCCATTATAATTCATGGTTCGTACTTTAATTTTGTGTCTACTACAAAAATATCATAATAGAGTTATGATCATAATAACTGTCGAACTATAACTCAATATCCATAAAGAAAAAAGAAACAATTTTAGCAGATGATGATATGAGCAATTACGGAATATATAGTGGGAATTAAAATAAGGTAGAACCTTTTATTTAAACAAAAAAAAATAATATATATATAAACGTATGTGGTTCAGCCCTTTTTCGGGCCATTGCATAGCGAAAATTTTAATACATTGGATTGTATGAAGAAAAAGTAAACTAAAAGAGCAAAGACAGCTTTATCTAATAAACTATAGGTCAATCAGGGAATTAATCACTCAATTATTATTTGTTTAATTTAAAGATAGTCATCGAATTATCCGAACAAATAAATCTTTTATTTTTTAAAGCAAATCCCAATTTTAAATTCAAGTTCTTGGAAATATGATATTAGAAAACATTGTATTTTGTTTCTTTAAACACGATAATAGCATGTGAGTATTTCTTATAATGATAAACATGATTTTTATGACGTGTTATATATCATGAAAGAGTTACTTGAAATACATGATCTTCAAGCAACATAGATTTTATATAATCTTGCTATTAAATCATATAAAAGAGTTTGTGGGTTACCTTATGCAAAAAGTTAATTCACAAGAAGGACACGGTTATAATCTATTGAATTCAAAATCAACAATAATGATTAACTTTCAACAATCACGAATTCAGAATCGCGAATAAAATCTCGTTCTCCGACGTTTTGCTCTTCTCTTTTTTTGGCTGTGTGTTATTTTATGCATGTGTATACTTATGGTATCTTTTTTGTTTTGAAGGTCTGTATTGTATGGTTGTTTTCGTACTTGTGTTAATTATATTTGTATAGGTTGTATTTATTTGGGATACGGGTGAGCCGGTGCTGTTTAGGGAGAAGGAGTATTTAGGTTAGTTTTTTTTTTTTTTTTTTTTTTTTGTTCTTTCCTTTTTAAGGTTAGGACTTTCAAATTCTAAATATAATTAATTAATAATCTAAGAAAATAGTGAAAAGATGATTTTGTACTTTTAATGAAGGACAAAAAGTTGAAATCATTTTTCTAAGAATCTTTACACTTTTAATATATTATATAGATAGATTATAGATTATAGATTATAGATTATAGATTATAGATAATGATTTAAATTAGGAAATGCAAAATGTAATTTGTAAGGTTTCAACTTTCAAATAATCAAACTTATTTAATATCTCATAATGGATCGCACGAAATTGTTATCGGAGCTTGAGCCCATTTTCCGAACTGTGGACTAACATCCATCCACTGAAAGTCGTAAAAATCGATAATTCTCATCATTTCGCCTGTTTGACTTAAAAAATGACTCTCTCAACCCCGCCAAAGCAATCGATCAATTTTATAGACTGTCGAGGGACCCCCGAGAGGTTTCACCCATAATTTTTCGAAGCCCGAACCCACCCACAAATCGTGAGTTAACACCCACCAAAAGTCGCAAAAAAACTACAGTTCTTGTCGTTTCTCCCATTTGAATTGGAAAATGGCTCCCTCGGCACTGTCAAAGCTACCCGATCCATTTAATAGGTCATCGAGAGACCGCTCGAAAAGTTTCTCCTATAATTTTTTTCAGAGCCTGAGCCCAACCCCTGAACCGTGGGCTAACACCCACCGAAAGTCACAAAAACCCCATTATACTTGTAGTTTCGCCTGGTTAACTTGGAAAATAGCTCCCCCAATCCTGCCAAAGCATCCTAATTCATTTAAAAGGCCGTTGAGGGACAACCCGAGAATTTTCGCCTAGATTTTTTCGAAGCCGGAGCCCACCCCCGAATCGTGGGATAACACCCATTGAAAGTCGCTATAAATCGTGATTCATGTCGTTTCGTCCATTTGACTTGAAAAATGGCTCCTCCGGCCCCGTCAAAGAAACCTGATCCATTTAATAAGCCATCGGGGGACCGCCCGAGAAGTTTCACCCAGAATCTATTTTAATGCCCGAGCGCACTCCCCAAAACGTGGCCTAACTCCCACTGAAAGTCTAAAAAAAAACTGTGATTCCTGTTGTTTCGCCCGTTTGACTTGGAAAATGGCTCCCCAAGCCCCGCCAAAGCAACCCGATCTATTTAATAGGCTATCAAGGAACATCCCGAGAAGTTTCCCCCATAACTTTTTCTTGAGCCCGAGTCCATCCCCGAACCATGGACTTACACCCACCGAAAGTAGCAAAAAACCCGTTATTCCTGTCGTTTCTCCCGTTTGACATGAAAACCGCCCCTTGGGTCCCCACTAAAGCAAACCGATTCATTTAATAGGTTGTCGGCGGACCGCTCGAGAAGTTTCGCCCATAATTTTTTCTGGAGCCCGAGCCTATCCTCCGAACCTTGGGTTAACACCCACCGAAAGTTGCAAAAAAACTGCGACTCCTGTTGTTTCGCCCATTTGACTTGAAAAATGTCTCCCCTGACCCCACCAAAACAACTTGATCCATTTAACAGGCCTTTAGGAGATCATTCGAGAAGTTTTGCCTAAATTTTTTTCTGGAGCTCGAGCCCACCCCCAAATCGTGGGCTGCCGTTTTGCCTGTTTGACTTGAAAAATAGCACCCTTCGGCCCCTCCAAAGCAACCTGATGCATTTAATAGGTCATCGGGGGACCGCTCGAGAAGTTTCACCCACAAAAAATTTTGGAGGCCGAGCCCACCCCCAAACCATTCGCTAACACCTATTAGAAGTCGCAAAAAACCGCGATTCTTGCCATTTCACCCATTTGACTTGAAAAATGGCTTCCTCGGCCCCGTCAAAGCAACCCGATCCATTTAATAGGTCATCGGGATCGCCCGAGAAGATTCACTTAGAATTTTTTCTGAAGCCCAAGCCCAACCCACAAACCGTGGTTTAACAGTTACCCAACGAAAGTCGCAAAAAAACCGTGTTTCCTATCGTTTCACCCATCTGACTTTGATAATGAGTCCCCCGACCTCGCCAAAACAACCCGATCCATTTAATAGGCAGTCGGGGGACCGCTCGAGAAGTTTCGCCCAGAATATTTTTAAGAGCCCTAGCCCACGCCCCAAATTATGGGCTAACACCTACCAAAAGTCGCAAAAAACGCGTAATTCCTTTCGTATTGTCCTTTTGACTTGGAAAATGGCTCCCTCGCCCCCGCTAGTGCAACCCGATTCATGTAATAGGCTATCGGGGGACCGTCCGAGAAGTTTTGCCCGGAATATTTTTCAGAGCCCGAGTCCACCCACCGAACCGTTGGCTAACACCCACCAAAAGTGGCAAAAAAACCGTGATTCCTATTGTTTTGCCCATTTGACTTGGTAATGTTGCAACATTTTTCAAAGTAGCTAATGATTTGTGTTATGAAGTTAGTTCACTTAAGGAGGTTCTTTGTCAATGATGTTTTCTCATGTATTAAAATTTTAGTCAATTCTTCCTATGAGCAAGACAGTTCACTTGTTCAGCTTACAGGAGGGAATGAAAACCATTAATATGTATCAAAACCGCCCTTAACATATAACACATACAAAGTACATATGCAGTGTAATCCCACACACAAGTATGGACTGACCTTAACATATAACATGACTAGAAAAATCCAATCATTAAAGTAGTACCATATTGTAACTGACTGTCTTGAACATTAATAAAAAAATCAAAGTGAAAATACACTACAAAGTTGCTGAAATCAAAGCTCTAGTACATGTGTTCTTTCAAGTTACAGATTTCTGACAAGATAACAACAATTAGAGTGTTGTCAAGAAGCTATACAAAAAAATAACTTCTTTCCCTATTTGAATTTATTCGTTAATTGTTGAGAGATCTCAACGGTGATCTTTCATCAAGAGTAGCTTCTAATCTCTTGGTCGGAGTGGAAGGGTGTTGTCTGCTATGGTTCTCTTTAACAGGATCAAAGAATTCATTATCCGATATCAAGTCTGTTCCGGACATACTGCTGTCACAATTGTGTACTATCTTTTCCAGATTATTGGATAGCTGCATATCTTCTTTAGACATCCGGTTAATTCTTTCTGATAATCCTATGAAAGTGTCAAGCAACTTGTCCTTGTCTGATGACAATTTCCTGACATCTTCAAGAAGCTTCGTTTTTTCTCCACGAAGTTTCTTGATCACAATATCTGCGCTTCGTACTTGCTTTTCAAGATTAAACTGCAACGCATCTATCTCTGATCTTTTCGCTTCCATCTCAGCTTCAAGGTCTGTCCTTTTTCTAACAGAATTAGACAAGCGTTTCTCCAAGTTCTCCACTTCCTTTTGCAACTTGCAAAAATCATTTTCCAGTTCAACGATCACCAAGTTTCTTATCTGTATTTCAATATCCTTCAGGATCTCAGCTGTTCTCATCTTCTCCCAGGTTTTGTGGAACATATCAACCTCTGCTTGCATCTCTGCGAGACTGGCTGAAAATGAGCTAGTTGAACTTTCAAACTCATTTTCCAGCGAGCTAACAAGTTGCTGAAGGTCATATATTCTGTGGTCTTTCTCTTCAACAAGCTGGCGGAGGCTCTCTTTCTCGTTCTTATGCTTTGTTTCTGCTTCCACTTGTGTTAAAATGGCACTTTCGAGCTCTTTTCTCACCCACTCTTGCTCCAAATACTCCACCTCCTTCTGAAGATCATATATTATGCGGTTTTTCTCTTCAACAAGCTGGCGGAGGCTCTCTTTCTCGTTTTTATGCTTTGTTTCTGCTTCCACTTGTGTTAAAATGGCACCTTGAAGCTCTTTTCTCACCCACTCTTGCTCCAAATACTCGACCTCCTTCTGAAGATCATATATTCTGCGGTTTTTCTCTTCAACAAGCTGGTGAAGGCTCTCTTTCTCGTTCTTATGCTTTGTTTCTGCTTCCACTTGTGCTAAAATGGCACCTTCAAGTTCTTTTCTCACCCACTCTTGCTCCAAATACTCCTCCTTCTGAAGATCCAGAGAGATATTCTTGTCCTCAATATTTTCACTGAGCAACGCCGTCTGTTCCCGTCTCTTGAGTTCCTCCTTCAAGTCGAACAGCTGCTGCTGGAGTTCATTCACTCTTCTATCTTTTTCTGCCAGCTCGAATTCAAGGCTTTCTCTTTCTTGCTTGAGGTCAAATTCAAGACCTGCTTGGGCAAGAAGGGAGGCTTCTACTTGTATCCTCCTCTGATGGTTTTCTTCCAGGTTGGCTTTCAACTTTTCAGCAACGGATTTCCATAACTGCAGTTCAAATTCCAGTTCATTTCCTTCACCGAAACTTTCAGCAAGTTCTTCGTTTGCTCTATCCAAGGCATCACGGACTTGTTCCAAGTCACTCTTTGTATGCAATACCTGCTCCTTCAAATGACTTTGAGAAGTCGATGCTTCTTTCAGCATTTCCTTCAGTGTATCAACCTCTCTTTGTAAAGGAAGCTGTCGTTGTTCTTCAGAATTCAAGGACTCGATTTTTTCTGATAGCAGTGCTACCTTTTCACGCTGCTCTTCAAGATCTTCCTGAACTCTAACAAGAGCTTCATTCTTCGTATTCAACTGTTTGATTAGAGTAGAGATATTCTCAACTCCGTCTCTCTTTTCCAACTCCATAGAAGCATAATCATCAGCAATTCTTTGATGTAGCTCAAAAAACTGAGATTTCAACACTAACAGCATCATGGAAGTCTCCTCATTCTGTAGAGTTAACTGCAATGTCAACAATTCACACGTCGCCAACTCCTCTCGAAGTTCAGTTATCAATGTATCCTTGTTCTGTACAGAAGACTTGTAGAGATCAATCTCCTCCGTTAGTCGCTCCAATTTAGAAGCCCATTCAGCTTCTTTGGCTTTGAGATTACCAAAACAGTCCCTGTGCACCTCCTCCAGGCCTCTGAGCTTGTTTCGGAGTTTTGACAAGGAAGAAGCTTCTCCAGCTTCTTGAATTTTGGCTTCCTGGAGTTCTTTAACAGATGTCATCAATTCATGATTCTCTTGCTCTACCCTCCTGAATTGGTACTCCATTTCCTTGTGAAGTGCATCCCTTGTACCCAATATGTCTCTTAGATTCGCAATTTCTTTGTCCCTCTGACTTGTCAGACTCTCAATTATAGACTTGGATTCCTCATACTCCGCGCAGACACTGTTTAAGGATGTATTAGACTCCGCAAGTTGAACTTCCAGCAGTTTTCTCCTGCTTTCTTCATGAGCCAAAGCCTGATTGCACATCCACAAACGACTTTCAAGATCTTTCGATAGTCTAAACTGAGAATCTAAATTCATCTGCAGTTTAGAAATCTCATCTAGCAATGTGGATCTCTCCTTTACCCATTCTTTCTCCTCCTCTCGATGTTGTTGCCTGAGCCTGCCATGAGCCTCCTCCAGATGACTGAACTGCTCCTTCTTCCATTTAAGTTGATCTGCAAGCTTCTTGTTTTCCTCCTCTATCTCAAAAAGCATATCATCATTATGCCTCGGCTCTTTGGATGCTTTCGCTCTCTTCTCAGCTTCTGAGGATCTTTTCTGTGAAGTTGATACAACTTCCCTTAGTCCCTCAATTTCCTGTTTGAGGGTACGAATTTGTTGCTCTTGATCCAAATTAGTTGCAGTTGCGCCATCTAGAGCCAATGCCATTCCTCTATAATCATCTTCAAACTTTTTAAGCTGTTGCCTGAGCTTGCCATGAGCCTCCTCGAGATGACTAAACTGTTCCTTCTTCCATTTAAGTTGATCTGCAAGCTTCTTGTTTTCCTCCTCTATCTCACAAAGCATGTCATCATTGTGCCTCGACTCTCTGGATGCTTTCGCTCTCTTCTCAGCTTCTGAGGATTTTTTCTGTGAAGTTGATACAACTTCCCTTAGTCCCTCAATTTCCTGTTTGAGAATACGAATTTGTTGCTCTTGATCCAAATTAGTTGCAGTTGCACCATCTAGAGCCAACGTCATCCCTCTATAATCATCGTCATACTTTTTAAGCTGTTGCCTGAGCTTGCCATGAGCCTCCTCCAAGTGACCGAACTGTTCCTTCTTCCATTTAAGTTGATCTGCAAGCTTCTTCTTTTCCTCCTCTATCTCAGAAAGCATGTCATCATTGTGCCTTGGCTCTTTGGATGCTTTCGCGCTCTTCTCAGCTTCTGAGGATTTTTTCTGCGAAGTTGACACAGCTTCCCTTAGCCCCTCAATTTCTTGTTTGAGAGAAAGAATTTGTTGATCTTTATCCAAATTAGTTGCAGTTGCACCATCTAGAGCCAACGCCATCCCTCTATAATCATCTTCGTACTTTTTAAGCTGTTGCCTGAGCTTGCCATGAGCCTCCTCCAAGTGACTGAACTGTTCCTTCTTCCATTTAAGTTGATCTGCAAGCTTCTTCTTTTCCTCCTCTATCTCACAAAGCATATCATCATTGTGCCTCGGCTCTTTGGATGCTTTCGCACTCTTCTCAGCTTCTGAGGATTTTTTCTGCGAAGTTGACAAAGCTTCCCTTAGCCCCTCAATTTCTTGTTTGAGAGAACGAATTTGTTGCTCTTGATCCAAATTAGTTGCAGTTGCACCATCTAGAGCCAACGTCATCCCTCTATAATCATCTTCATACTTTTTAAGCTGTTGCCTGAGCTTGCCGTGAGCCTCCTCCAAGTGACTGAACTGTTCCTTCTTCCATTTAAGTTGATCTGAAAGCTTCTTCTTTTCCTCCTCTATCTCAGAAAGCATATCATCATTGTGCCTCGGCTCTTTGGATGCTTTCGCGCTCTCAGCTTCTGAGGACTTTTTCTGCGAAGTTGATATAAATTCCCTTAGTCCCTCAATTTCTTGTTTGAGAGAAAGAACTTGTTGCTCTTGATCCAAATTAGTTGCAGTTGCACCATCTAGAGCCAATGTCATCCCTCGATAATCATCTTCATACTGTTTAAGTTGTTGACTGAGCTTGCCATTAGCCGCCTCCAAGTGACTGAACTGTTCCTTCTTCCATTTAAGTTGATCCACAAGTTTCCTGTTCACCTCCTCTATCTCGAAAAGCCTATCATCATTGTGCCTCGGCTCATCTAGTGCTTCATGTGTAGTGTCCATTTCCTCACTTCTACTGAGATCAACTATAGCACCTGTTGGAACAAAAGGCAGAATTTCAGCATCAAACATGATCTACTATCATTAGTTTAATAACGCGTAAACATATATAATATCAGTCTTCCAAGTGATCAGAATTGAAACAAACCAACTGAAATCAAGTTGAGCAGTTTGCGGAATTAGAGCCAACTATTTTGCCAAAGCAATATTCTGACCTTAAGAAAAGAAACAAAAGATAGCTAAATGGACCTGTTATTCTTGTTGCTACTCTAACATAGCAGCATTTTAGCCTACCAGTGCACTAGTTAACTTCACACCTTCCCAACCCAAAATAAGCAACTTCTCGACTATAAAGTAATGACATTGACAAGTTACTAGCCAATTCACAACTTGAGTTGAGCAGTTTGCAGAATTGCTGTCAAAAAACTAAAAACGAAAACCTTAAAAACATATATTCATACAAGATAAGAATCAACACTCCGATAGCTTACAAAGAAATGGCTAAAAGTGATCACATCTTACAAGTTCCTAACCACTTCACACAACTTGAGTTGAACAGGTTACAGAATTACAGTAAGAAAATTAAAACACTATACATACATTTCGTAAGAGATAACTATCATCACTTAGACAGTTCACACATTGCTAAAAGTAATCACATTTACAAGTTTCTAGCCACTTCACAACTTGAGTTGAGCAGATCACAGAATTACAGTAAAATATTGAAACAAAAAGTTGAACTTTTTTCCTCATTGCAAAACACTACAGATTCATTTGTACAAGATTTGTATCATCATTCATTACAAAATCGGAAAAAAAAAATCACTTCAAATTGCTAAAAGTAATCACATTTTCAAATGACAAGTTACATCTTACAAGTTCCTAACCACTTCACACAACTTGAGTTGAGCAGGTTACAGAATTACAGTAAGAAAATTAAAACACTATACATACATTTCGTAAGAGATAACTATCATCACTTAGACAGCTTACACATTGCTAAAAGTAATCACATTTACAAGTTTCTAGCCACTTCACAAATTGAGTTGAGCAGATCACAGAATTACAGTAAAATATTGAAACAAAAAATTGAACTTTTTTTCTCATTGCAAAACACTACAGATTCATTTGTACAAGATTTGTATCATCATTCATTACAAAATCGGAAAAAAAAAAATCACTTCAAATTGCTAAAAGTAATCACATTTTCAAATGACAAGTTCCTATCCACCTCACCACTTGAGTTGAGCAGGTTATAAAAATTCACAGCCAAATACTAGAGGATAAATTTTGGGATTAAATTTTTTGGGGTTGGTTGAAGGTAGTGTCTATTTGAAACATTCTCGGGTAAGGTCCGCCCCACGTTGTTGGATTTAATACCAAAATCTTGGTATAGCCTATCTCATGTAGAAGGCAGGATTGGTATATCCTGGTTTTGAACCAAACAACCCCAGAAAGAGCAAAATATTAAACCTTTTACCTCATTTCCAACACTAAAAAAAAAGGGCAGCCCGGTGCACTAAAGCTACCGCTATGTGCGGTGTCCGGGGAAGGGCCCCACCACAAGGGTGTATCGTACGCAACCTTACCTTGCATTTCTGCCGGAGGCTATTTCCAAGGCTTGAACCCGTGACCTCTTGGTCACATGGCAGCAACTTTACCAGTTACTCCAAGGCTCCCCTTCGTTTCCAACACTAGACATATATTTATTTATACAAGATTACTACTAAAATTTAAAGATGCCCTAGTGAGGCGCGAGAGATTGGCTATATGATTATATGAGGATAGATAAAGTTAGGCCGAAAAAGTAATGGAAAGAGGTGATTAGAAAAGATACTTGATCCGTAGCTTATCGAGGACATGACCCTAGAAGATAAGAGGGTACGGAGGCGAGTATCAGGGTAGAAGGTTAGTAGGTATTTGAGCATTGTCTAGTCTTCTCTATTGTCTTATTACCCTATTGTTTCCTTTGCTTCAATTACGTCTTGTTTGTCATTTTGCTATTGTTCTTCTCCTTATCTTTGGCAGGATTTCTTCATTACTTTGCATACGTTTGATATATTTTATTTGAGCCAGGATCTATTGGAAACAGCCCCTCTACGTTCACAAGGTTAGGGTAAGGCTCTGAGAACACACCACCCTCCCCAAACCCCACATGCGGGGGGATTACACTAGGTTTCTTGTTGTTGTACTAAAATTTAAAGAATTTCTAACATTAGAATGTCAACAAAACACATACATACACAGAATCAAGACAAAGAAAGATAAACCAGTAACATTTAGTGATTTTTCTGGAAATCCACAAAATAAAAGTTCAATAAGAACACTTCTACATACATGAAAAGAGCAAAATATTAAACCTGTTACCTCATTTCCAACATTACACATATATTTATACAAAAACAACAATAATAACATACACAGTGTAGTTAGTGGCTGACCCAGGATTCAGAAATTCTTGGTGCACAGGAGGTTCAAACATATATATTGATGCATAAAGCCTTTAAGGTTCTGCCTGAATATGAAAGTACCCAACTATCTTCCCGATTTACTGAGTGCTTTTCTAAATCTTATACCAATTGTTATATATTTTTTGTATAATTATACCTAATTTGCGTCAATACTTCCACCCTTGAGTGTAGTCCTACAAGTGGGGTCTGGGGAGCATAGAGTGTACCCAAAATTTACCCCCATCTTAGGAGTTAGTGAGATTGTTTACGATAGACCCTCGGCTCATAGAATACTATTTCTTTCTACAAATTACTAAAATTAAAAGAATTACTAACTTCAGAGTGTCAACACAACGCATACAAGTGCTATAGGGGCCGAACCATTAAGTTGCACGGACTCTTCGCTTTCGATGCTGCACCCGTGTCGGATTTCCCAAAAATACACTAGTTTTGGCGAATCCGACACCCACCCGTCGACGTGATTGAAGAGTTCGAGTAACATAGCCGAACCACAGGGTCTATTTCACGCAGTCGCATTTCTGCTAGAAGTTACTAATTTTTCCAGACACCCAAAAACATTAAAAATTACAAATTTTTGCAGACACCCACAAAAGAAAATCCAACAAAACTTCACATCATCATAAAACAAGATTCAATTTTTCTTTCTATTAACTAATCAAGAACCAAAAATGAACAAATGGGGTTCTTGGGAAAATTACCTTTGAGTGAATTTCTGGGTTGTTGTAGTCCATTCAACAAAAAACAAAAAGTGGGTTTTCAGTTTGAAGTAAAGAAATTGAAAGTTACAAGCTTTAATGGAAGAGTAAAAAAGGAAAAAAAGATGAAAGATTATTGAGTGTCAGATAGTAGCCGTTGAGAAATTCAAAGTGTTTATAGATTTGAATTTACCGTTTATCGTTTAACGCCGTTTGTTTCGGATCTTTTTGTTAACTAACCGTTGACATTATAAGCCCAATTAAGATTTGGGCTTTTTCCCCTGAGAGCAAAAAAGCCCAAATATAACAAGTCGAAATCTATATCTATTTATATATTTATAATCCATATCTATCTATATCTATAATCTATAATCTATAGTTATCTATATCTAATTATGTACTCCCTCCGTCCCATTTTATCCATCCCAAATTTCCTAATTTGATGTCCGATTTTACTTGTCCCTTTTTACTTATCAAGATAAGACAAAAAAAAAAATCTCATTATAGTCATAGTGTAATTGATTACTCCTTGTTATTAGTCATCCATCAATATTGAAACTAATAACAAGACACAATTAAGAGGGGCAAAATGGTAAAGTTACATTACCAATCATTGTTTTCTTAATAGCTGTGTCATCCCAATTTGGGACGGGTAAAATGGGACGGAGGGAGTATCTTTGTTGGATGTATTGGGAGCTAATTATGTATCTTGATAGACACAAAATCAGAAGAAAAAAATATCGAGAGCTAATTATGTGTCTCGATAGCCTTAAAATTGAAATTTCAATAATTATGCAAAATATTGAGATTATCTATAATTAAGCTCCAAACTTTCAGAATTTATGTTGTTGTAAAAAACACATTGAAAGTTCTTGTATAATTATGAGGAAATCTCAGAAATAGGAGTACTTTGAGTCTTAATTATCAATCATCTTGATAATTTGGCTATAATATAATATTCTCTTCGTTTTAAAAAAGAATTATCCGCTTTCTTTCTTAATTTGTTTCAAAAAGAATTGACTTTTTTCTCTTTTCTTTTTTTCATGCAACACTATAATTTTAGCTTTATACGTGACATATTTAAGACCGCAAGATTTAATGATATTTTGGTAAATTGAAAATAACTTTAATTTAAGATCATAAGATACAAAAGTTTTTTCTATTTTCTTAAACTTCGTGTCAAGTCAAAACAAGTCATTCTTTTCGAAACAAAGAGAGTAATAATTTACTTAAAAGGCTCGTGATATATTGTATTGAAACAAGTCCCCTTTTTGATAGTTATTTAGTAAATGAACTTTTTTTAAAAATAAATTAACTAAGGACATTTTAACTATGGTCCATCATTAAGTGTATTTATAGTTTACCATATGTCATTAGATCATGCATTTTCTAGTCAATTAATATCATGAAACAATTTATGGTCAATACATGTTATTAAATCACACCAATAATTAATCACAACGCGTATTAGTGAATAGTAATGTAATTATTTTTTAATAGCATAAACAATAATATCCCTCCAACTTTAATTGTCCAAATTAATACTGCACTAATCACTAATTAGTAGTTTATATTCACTTAATGCAATCTTGTGTCATTTTTAAATTGGTGGACCCAAATTTTAGATGATGAACTTTCTCTAAGATTTGGTCAACTTTATAAAAAGGGAAAATTAAAAAATTGAATGAATAAATGTAAGTGTAACCACTTGTATTAAAAGGCAAAAATCTTAAAAGAAGTATCATCTTTTTTTATGAAAGGTTTCGAGTTCGAACCAATGATATGAGTAATCAACGAGAGTTGTGGTAAAATAGTAAATACTTTTTAAATTTTTAATTTTAATGAAAAGTATCGAGTTTGAGCTTTGAATATGAAATCGCTTTTATATCAAAAAAACGTTTTTACCCTCAATATGAGAATTTTTCAATGCAAAAATTAATTTATTGGATGTCAGTATAAATATGGAAAACTAGACGAAAAATCATTAAAAAAAAATTAAAAAAAAATTGTGCCTTCTCATAAAAGTTGAAATTGGCTATATAGTTTTTTTTTTTTTTTTTTGAGACAAGTATCCAGTACCCTCGAATTATAGCCAAAGTTGCTATGACACACTCCAACTTTGCAGGGTCCTACTACCCCTGAAGTCAATTTTAACGTATTTTTCACTCTTTTGTGCTGACATGACACATTTATTACATAAAAATGAGGTCCACGTCAAAAATGTCATGTCAGGTAAAAAGGTTGACAAAATATGTTAAAATTTAGTTTGGAGGGGGGAGGGGAGGATAGTAAGACCCCGTGAAGTTGGAGTGTATTGTAGCAAATTTGGTCATAGATGCTTTACTTTAAAAAAAAAAATTGAAACACATCTCATATCATAGTCGTACCACCTTAATGGGGTCTGCAACGCGTGATCCGAATTAGTCGGGGCTCCAATGCGGATACCAAACACCAGATGAGAAACAAAAAAAATTATAGTCGTACCAAACAAAAGTAAAAGCAAACAACTTGCTTACTAATAATTTTTGTTCCTCAAATCACATTCATCGAATTATACTGAATATATTATTATTATGATCGGCTTTTAGGGGGCGCAATCCGAATTCAGTCGAGCTTCTGTATATTAAGGGCCTTCCCCACCTTTCTGACGTCGGACTTCTATGTACATCTTATCTTTCTCAAATCACATTCATTGAATTGTACTGAATATATTATTATTATGGTTTTGCTTATATGTGTACTATGGAACCATAATACCAACTTTTTCTTCAAAATTTAATGAACTTTCATATTCATATTTAATTTCCTATACAAAACGTGTCAAAACATATGCATGAACACGTATATAAGTTTGTCATATATCAGCTAATAAGATTGTGATGGCTTTTGAATAGTCATTAGTCATTGAACCTAACTGCATATTACTATAGAACTTGAAATGAAACACCACAAGAGTATAACAAGTGTTGATAATTGGACCAAAAGAAAATGTGTTGATGCTATTTTATCTTTTTTTCCCATCTGCTCTTCGGAATCTGCATTGGAGTCCGACTAATTCAGATTCGCATTGGGTATAGAGTCCATTTGAGGGTAGCGCTTCCTACCAAGGATTTTTTCATACCCAGGGCTCGAACCCGAGATTTGTGGTTAAGGGAGAAGCAACAACCCGAGACCTCTGGGTAAGAGAGAAACAACTCCATCCACTGCATCGATGGTGTATTGATACTATACATTATACACTATATCGTTTATTATTTGATTTATGGGAATTGCTTCACGTCCTAAAATTATTATTTGCGATTAATTGAAAAATCAGATAGAAATTAAAGATTTAATTCTGATTTTATAGAGTTCTTATTATTGTTATCTTTTCATTCACCATAATTGGTAACACTATAATTTTTTTATTTTATTTTTTCCTTCTTTTTGTCTTTTCAAGTTGACAAATTCTATATAAACCAATTATTGATGGGGTCATATGTACACTCAAATTCTACAAATGATTACAAATGAGGAAAATTTGTGAACATCATATCTTATGATAGAAACACCTTGTTATTAAACAAATGGTATATATATATATGAAAAGTAAATTATTTTTAAAAAAGTTCAACGAAATAAAGAATAATATATAAATCGTTTTTGTCAAAGAATATTTCGTTTACCATAACTTCTTCAAATAAATATTTTAAACTTTATTTTTGTGACTTGTAATACTTTTTCTATAATATCTGAATGTGTTTGTTTTATTTTTAAAATATTGAAGATTTTCTATATTGAAATTCACATTGAACATTAGTTAGTTTGACTCTCGTACTTCATATCAAACCAAACCAATTAAAATTGAGAGAGTATATAATATGATAAATTCCTTCGATAAAAATTATGTCTCCCCCACTATCCACCAATATAAGAAATTGAACCCATAGTCGTTTGATTCATATTCAAATTAAAATTATCTCAGAATTATAATCTTGTTTGTTACCGGTTACATGAGGTACACAATATCAAGATTTTGACTAAATAAAATAGTCCTATTCACGATAACCAAATTAATCCTTGGAGATGATTTTCTTACTCATTTATTATTTTTCAAGTTTCAATGTGGTGTCAATTTATTGGACAGACCAAAAATACTTGATTTTGCTATGAAGAAAAATGTAGGTGGACTTCTTCGTTTATTTTCTTGTGTTCGGTATGTGGCGGAGCTAGAAATCTGACGAATAATATATAAATTTTCTTTTTAATTATATTAAAAGTGTGCAAAAATTAAATCCACACTCATAATAACTAACATTTAGTCTATATACACAATATAATTTTTCGACGAAGAATATGCACCTGATCACCCTTTGATATAGCTGGCTCCGTCATGATCTAGACATTTGTGTTTGGTATGTAAGCATTTGTGTATAATCTAGACAAATACTATAAAAGGCGAAGATAAGGGTATATTTAAATGAGTATCACTAGCTTTATTTTAATGCGTAGATGTTATATTTAAATGTTGTAATTGATTCCGAGGTCGATTGAAATGTCTTGGAGGCTGAATGATGAGGAGGACACAATTAATGTTGAACGACACTTGCGAATTTTTTTATTTTTTTTATGCCTATCAGGAAAGTCATTTTCATTTATTTTTTTTGTAGAACTTTTTTTTTCTTAGAGAAAATATTTTTGAAAATCTTGATTCAATTAAATGTGGAAGAATTGAAAAGTATTTTCCGAGAAATGTTAGTGCTAATATTCTCTATATCGAACATAAGGTATGACTTTTTATTTTTCATTTTTCCAATGAACAATATTTTAAGGTAATTTCATGACCAACCTAAATATTGCGAAATTTATAACAATTTCTAATTAAAGATGAATGAATTAAATCCTTCCTTACACAATCTTCTTAAATACCTTGATGAACTTTTTTTAAAAAATGCAGACCATCACATTCATATTCACCAAACATGGTAAAAAAAATTTCCAAATAATTATATATAAATCATCTTGATGGAAATTTTCAAACAAACATAGAACAATGCAAATATTTTAATCTTTAAAATAATACTAGTACAATATAGTACTTACAAAACGCAAAACTAACTCTTTTCAATTCAATAATGATAGAAATTATGACTATAAAAACTAATTACACATACAAAATACATAATAATATATTCGCGAAGCATATTCTCTTCGTTAATACTAGTGATTTCTTTTGATCTTTTTATACCTTATTGTATATATTATTCGTATTTATGCCGGTAGAAAATAACTGATACCCTCATAAAATTAATTAAGATGCACTCAAATTGGTCTGAACATTATGATTACCAAAATAAAAAACCATATTTGTTTCCATTGATAATGACTTTAACTAAGAGACACGAGAGAAAAGCAAGTTATGTGCACATCATATAATGTAATTCATAAGTAGGATACATGAATATTTTCAATAGGCTCTCCGTCCAAATAATATTTTAAAATCTAGCTCGATAAACAATCATAACTTTACAAGACAAAATGGATCGAACTGACAAATTAAGAAAGTTATGGTGCTATCTGGTTTGTACAAAATATAAGTACTAATAAACAAGACAAAGTGGACACAACAATATATTAGGAAAGTTATGGGGTCAAAATATAGTTTATACAAAATAAGTATTCTCTTCGTTTCAATTTACTCGTTTTATTTGTTTTTTTTTATTCAATTTCAAAAAGAATATCTCGTTCATTTCTTGAAAATTGTTTAATTCTAACACTCCACATGTAATCATATTCAAGACCACAAGATCAAAATAATTAATTTTTTTGCATATTCCTATGTTGCTCAGATTTTTCAAAAATATTACCTCACACGTGTCAAATTCTTAAAAAAATACATTATATTTGAAGGATTCAACACATATTCGTCAATAATTTTGAAGAGTTCGAGCAACATAGGTAAATTCTACATATCTATTTTAATACCACAATATTTAAAATCTCTTTTATTTTGTATGTTTCGAGTCAAATCAAATCAGATAAATAATTTAAAACGAAAGAGAGTAATAAAAAAAAATTAACAAGACAAAATGGATACAAAACAAATAAAGAAAGTTATGGGGGTTAAAGTTTAATTTATACAAAATAAATATATATTTAGTTTTAATATCAAAAAATTCAAAAATCTCCTTACGTCAAATTAAAATCAGTTAAATAAATTGCAACAAAGGGAGTAATAAGGAAATAAGGAAAGTTATGGGGGTAAAAAACTACTTTCCACAAAATAAGCAACCAAAAATTCAATAAAAATAAAATAGTTATCCATTTTGCCTATATATATAGGCCCCCCCAAACAATAGTCAGTTGATTTTCCACTGTGTGTGTGTGTGTTTTAGCCTGGGTGTCACTGTTGGGGGGGTGGGGTGACTGCAAAAGGAGTTTTTTTAGTAAAAGGGGGTTCACCGCCGGTGACGGAAAATGGGAATTCCGGCGAAAGATTCTTGATTTTCCGGGAAGAATTCAAGTATTTTCCGGTGGTGTCACCGTTTAAGCGAAAGTTTACCCGGGTTTGGGTTTGACCTGATTGGGAAAATGGATCTTTTTTGAGTGTTCTAAATACCAATTTTGCCCTAAAGAATTATGAGTTGATAAAAAAAAAAGTTGGTTTAAATTTAGTGGATTTTTCATATTATTAGACCCTTTTAAGTGTTTGATGTTTTTATGGGATTTTTAGTTGAATTTTGAAGTATTTTTTTCTTTTTTTGGTGATTTAATAATCAAAGATTTTTGCTTTTTTTGCTCTTTGATAGTAAAGTGAAATCTTGAAGTGGAATTTTAGTGCTATTATTACTTGAATTTTGAAGCTTTTCTTGAAAAAGGGTGGTTTTTTTTATGATTAAAATGATCAAAGTTGTTAGCTTTTTTGTTCGTTGGTCATATTATTATTAGACCCTTTGAAGTGTTTTGATGTTTTCTGGAATTTGTAGTTGAATTTTTGTGATATTTATTGAAGATGGTTGGGGTTGAATTTTGAAGCTTTTCTTGAAAAGAGGTTGTTTTTTGATGATTAAACTGCTTAAAGACCAAAGTTGTTTGCTTTTTTGCTCTTCTTGATAGAAAAGTGAAGCTTTTGTTTTCCATCTGATATTTTTGTTGTAGTACTAATGGATTAATCATTTGTTGAATTTTTATTCTGGTGCTTAAATTTGAGTTCTTGTTTCTGTTTCAGAGCTTAAAGTTTGAATCATTTTTGCAAAGTGTGTTCAGCTTTGATCTGTTTTAGAATCCCTTTTGGATGAAATGGCAGTTTATGGGTCTTGGATTTGAGTTCTTGAATTCACTGTTAGTTTGAATTTGCAAAGTTTGTTCAGCTTTGATTGTTTGTGAAGTCCCTTTGGATGAAATGGCAGTTTCTTTGACTCGTTTATCGTGGTGGTGGTGGGGTGGGAAAGAGAAGGAACCAGGTTCTAGTGGTTCTTCAATGAATCCCTTACAAGACTTTGGATTTGGGTTGAAGGAGCAAAGTGATAGTTTGAAGTTTAAGTCAGTGAGGGGGGCTAATCTAGCTTCAACTACTAGGAAAGTGAAGAGGAAATGGAAGAGCAGAGAGGAAAGGAAGAGGGTTGATAAGAAATATGATGTAGTATTGGTGCCATCAGATGGTGTTTGTTTATCTGGTTCGGAATCCGATGATTCTGACTGGTCGATCGGGTGGCTCGAACCACATGCCCCTGGTTTCCAGAATGATGATGAGGGAGATGACAGTTTTGCTGTGCTGGTTCCTTGCTACAGGCATGATTGTAGAGAGATAGAAGAACCAAACAATCAGTTTTTAAATGCCATTGAGAATCTTTCAAATGAGTATTCTGCTGGTAAGAGTTGTAGACATGTTCTTGTTTTTGCTGCATTGATTATGGCATCTGTTAGTAAATCTGCAATGTTGGATTGTTGGTATCTGATGACTATTACTTGTATTTCATTATGCTTGTTTGCAACTGCTCTGATAATGGTGACTCCTCTGGAGTCTAATTAGTTATGTTGGTAATGCGTGGACCGAGTCAAAGATGCACGTTAGCTTGTCGTATTGTTATCCTTCATGTTTCCAAGCATGTGGTTACAAGCGTCACATAATTGCTTCTAAAAATAGAAGCCAAGTGAATTAGCTATGTTAGTAATGTGCAGAGTGAGACAAAGATACACGTGAGCTTGTCGTACTGTTATCTTTCATGTTACCATGCGTGTGGTTACAGGCGTTACATAATTGAGCTAAAAGTAGAGGCTAGGGGAATTAGTTATGTTAGTGATGTGCGGACTGAAACAAAGATACACGTGATTAGGAGCGTCGCATTATCACTTCTAAAAATAGAAGGTGTGGACTGAGACAAAGATACCTGTGATTAGGAGCGTTGCATTATCACTTCTAAAAATAGAAGCCCATTTCTTGTCAGGACGCGGATAGATTGAGCACTATCATTGGATTCGATATTAATGAGCAATTAGCTGCATAAGAGGATAGATAATATTGGTGGAGTAGAACTAATAAGCAATATTTACTGTTATCGTACTACAATCAATTAGCATTATTTATCATCTCCGTTGTTGTGTAATTGACGATGAAAACCTCCTTAAAATTTTGTATTAACATAATCCGGTGAGTTCTACATGCTCCATCTTGGTGATGTTATACCCTTTCAATCCAGCCTTCTGGTTCTTAAAGAAAGGTTAAGCATGGAAAGTACAGTGGACAAAGAACTGACTTTTTGCTTTGAAGCTAGAGTTAGGAGAGTATAGGAAGCGGAAAAAAGCGATAGTTCACTAGTGATCTTCGTTAGGGGAAAAAAGTACCGCGTCCTTATCTTTGTTAGGGGGTAAAAGCTAGAGTTAGGAGAGAAATGAAGAGGGGAAAGATATTAGTACTTCCCTACCTTTGTTAGTTTAACTCTAAAGAATAGCAAGGGAAGCAGGAAGTATAATTCCATTTGTGGGATTACACTGGGTGGTTGTTGTATTTTTAGTCCTAAATGTTCTTCCACTCAAAAGTTCCCAGGGATAGAGTTGTATTTTCCTTAAACTTCAAACTTCAATGCTTCGATTGAATTCTTCTTGATAGATTACTATGTAACATCTTTATGCTTGTATTTCTAGTCTCTATAGAACATAGGAGCAAATATGATCTTAGTTCCTTCGTCGTGTCTAAAATTCCATGTATACTTGCAGAGGGTAAGAAGTACATGGAGCAATGGTTGTCTTCACTTCAGAATTTTTGAATCTACAGCAGCTGGTCATCGTTCTGCACGTTAGGAATTTTGTCAAGCAGCGGCCATCTTTTAGTGTACGAAGTGATATGCAAGTTCTGCATCAATATCTGAATAGTAGTAGCAGCAGGTCAGACTAGTAGACGCAAATAATCAAAAGTTTATCGTGACAGTGTTCTTTGGTTACAAGCTCAAAAACACACAAACCATCGTCATCTTTAAACTTTGGAATTGATCAACTTATGTTGGAGGGGGGGAAATTTGACATATCAAGCTGATTCTTTAGTGTAAATATATCTAATGTGAATATTGGGAGTAGTAGTATGCTTTTTGACTGCTGCTATTGTAAATAAATCATCTGTCTTTCAAAATCCAGACAAGTGAAACATCATTGTTTATATCTTGATTATACAGTAATGTTAAATATTATGTTCCTACTCTTTGCTAATTTGCATCTTTCTTGGTTCATTTTTTTCTGCATATGTTGCTCTATCCATAAGAAGTTTCTCTATCTTGCCGCGGCAATTAGAAATTGTTTTCGCAAAGGCTCTATTAGCGTTGTGTTTCTAGTGGGACGTGACATGTATCTCATGGAATTAGTCTAGGTGCGTGCAAGCTGGCGGCCACCTCGGTTACCATTGGCTTTCCTAAATGGATGGAGCTCTCCTATATGCCACTATGCTTCCACATCTCATTGTCATGAATCTATTCTGTGGTGGTTCCCTCTCATTGTTCATTTTAGTGCCCGAAAATCAAGAACCCATTGTGTCTCTGGACCACCGCTAAAGGTACATCGCTTGTGGGAGCTAGTGAAAATAATCGTCACAGTTTGAGTTCTTTCAACTAGTTACTAGACTTTCTTAACTTGTCGAACTTTCTTTTCTTCACTAGGAAAGTTATTCGGTAAGCAAGCTCTTCGATTACATTGTTTTTTCCAGATGATGAAATTACAATGAGTTGGGAAAGACCAAGTACATTTGATGATTGCTCCACTCAAAGCCAAGAAAACCTAAAAGAGGAGTTGGACCATTTCTTTTTGTTGTATTGATTTCAAAACCCCTTTTAGACACAAATTGATTCCAACAACACTTGATGACTATTGCCACTAAAGGGTGAAAAGTGACACATACAAAAATTTAGCTTTAATGTATTCCTTGTTAGCTCTTTGTAAAGTTACAGTGGTCCATGAAGTCGATTGAGAATCAGATTTCTCAGGTTCAAATTCAGCCTAGGCAAAAAACACTAAACACTAGGTCATTGATCCCATCCGTCCTAGCTTTGGTGGACAACATTATCTGATATATGTTGCCGGTTGATTAATCGAGGTGAAAAGCTGGTCAGAATACTGCGATTTTTTTTTTCTTTTTTAAAAGAAAAAGTTATTAGCCTACTTTCCTGTGTTCTTTATAAAAAGTTTCCAACTTTTTTCACCAGGGTTTTTGGCTAAAAGGGTTGTTAAACAAAAAGAAAGAGACCCCACTATTGGTATTTGAGGTTGCCAATGGGACATGTTGAGTAATAAAATAAATAGCCATTGACAATTGTGTGTCCCTTGCACTTATGATAGGGGGGAAAGAAAATAAAATGTAGTTTTTGTGGCTATTATTTTCTCTGTGATTGGTTGCTTCTTCACCACATATACAAGTGCAAAGAGTATTTTGGATAAGTATAAACTACTTTCAATACTTTGGTCTTGCTTCCTACTTGCAAATATATAAAATGGTATGTCATTTAACTTAATTGAATTCTAATGGGATTGAACACTATTTAACTTACACACTGATCGTCTAGACACCTTCAAAGTTTATGAGATATAACGAGGACAAGTTTGGTAGTATTAGGTTCCAATTCAGTTCAAGTTCTGATGTTTAAACGTACACTCATGTTAACATACATCGGGTGTCTGCGAGATACAACGAGGACAGGGTTTGTAGTATTTAGGTTCCAATTGAGTTCAAGTTCTGATGTTTAAATGTACACTCATGTTAATATCGGATGTCTGCGAGATACAATGATGACAAGTTTTGTAGTATTTAGTTACTAATCGAGTTTTAAGTTATGATGTTTAGATGTACACTCTCAAAATTATAACAATTATTTGTTAATTGAGATCAAATTTAAATATCTTTTTTTATATCTATCAAAAAATTCCTCAATATACGCATCACCGCCTTTATTTAAAGAAAAAAAGTTATTGAGAAATGTAGTTAGATTCTTATGGATAAAATTTCAAAAAGAGTTGGGTGCCTTTAGCAATTGTCATTTTCATTGATGTTCCTTCCAATCCTAATAAATGTTGATAGTATAAGCAAAAGGGTCACAAAAGGGATTTTGACAAGCAATTATTTGATTATAATAAAATATATGACATATTTTTGTGATTTTTACTAAGATATATAATCAATTTGTCTTTTCTCAATTTTAGTTGCCTACTTGAACTCTTGAAGAAGTTTGTCACGTAAAGAAAAAAATGGATTTATTCCTTTTGATGATAATTACATGCCAAGAAAAAATGAGTGATTTGTGGGATTCTCCATTTTTTTTATGATAAAGTGAATCTAAAATTCTCTTACGTTTAGTCGTTTTAATTTATGCATTTCAGTTACTATTTTAAAAAATAAAAAATATTTTCTTTAATCATGATATTTTTAAAAATCGTTAATTATTATGATCTGTAATATCCTGAACTACAATCTAACTCTTGAAAGTCTTTAATTCTATGCAATAGTTTTGTTGAACTAGCATTCAATTTTGTTCTTACTTTACTTTGACCTACCTTTTTTTTTTTGAACTATTGTTTGAGGTAGAGGAAGGGGGAAATCGGAAAGAAATTATAAGGTGAGAAATTAAACGCTCATCAATAAGGTGAAAATTTAAGCGTAGCTCATCAAAATAGCCTTGTTTCAGAAGGGGATCTTTGAAGTTACTGATAAAGTTGTTGTCACGTGATTAGGATGTCACGAGTTCAAGCCGTGAAAACAACATCTTTAGCAGAAATGCAAGGTAATGTTGTACACAATATATCCTTGTCATCCGGCCCTTTCCCGAACCCTGCGCATAGCGGGAGCTTTAATGCACTGAACTGCATCTTCCTCGAACCTCATGCATAGCGGGAGCTTTAGTGCACCGAACTGCATTAAAGGAGTCTTGCTCTTGTATAAAAATTGGGCTGGATTATGAGGCCTACAACAGACTATCTAAGTAATTCGGTTGGGCTTTGATTGGGCTTGATATACATCCTAATTCCTACATCACACTTTTGGGCTAACTATGAAATTGGAAAAAGCCCATTAGTCCCTATCCGGATTATGAGGCCTACAGCAGACTATCTAAGTAATTCGGTTGGGCTTTGATTGGGCTTGATATACATCCTAATTCCTACATCACACTTTTGGGCTAACTATGAAATTGGAAAAAGCCCATTAGTCCCTATCCTTAATAAAAATTGGGCTGGATTATGAGGCCTACAGCAGACTATCTAAGTAATTGGGTTGGGCTTTGATTGGGCTTGATATACATCCTAATTCCTACATGTCACACTTTTGGGCTAACTATGAAATTGGGAAAAGCCCATTAGTCCCTATCCTTAATAGGTAAAAGCCAGTATTCTGAGTTTTACTCGTAAAATTTGAAATTTCAAAACAACGACTATTCTTTATAGATAAAACCAAAAAGTGGCTTGTGTGCTATTTATACCGACATCAGGTTGATATCGGTAGAAATATTATCATTAAAAAAATCAAAAAATGAAGGTTTTCCTTGCTTATATAACAACAACAACAACAACAACAACAACAAACCCTGAATCCTGAACCCTAATGAACCCTAAACCCTGAACCCTGAACCCTAATGAACCCTGAACCCTGAACCCACAACAACAACAACTAAGGATGTCAAAAGTCAAAACAATGGACTTTGATGTAGTTACTTATAAAAATGAACAGCAAAGATTTGTTATCATAAGATAGTAAAATAATAGTAGGATATTTAGGTCTGAGATAACAAATATATGTTGAGTGATAATTTAATATTTACATGTATTCGATTGATATTTATACTAAATCAAATAATTTAAAAGTGATGATACATATTTTTAATTGTGGTTTGGTTATGTTATAAATACACATACGAAAGAAATTCATCACATTTATTTAAGGCACGTAATTTGTCTATATTTTTTTTTCCTTTTTAGTCTGTCTTGATTTTCCGTTTTAGTTGTTTTGTATTTTGCTACGAAACTGTCATATATTATCTCAAAAATGATCTATCGAAAGCAACTTCTGACTTCTCTATTCCATATCTGTAGAGACTAATAAGTCTGCGTATATTCTACCCTCCCCGCATGCCACATCCTACTTAGGGAATATATTGAATATATTATCCTATCCTCCTCGCACTCCACTTATGTAACCGAAATATGAAAGTTGACTCAAACACCACATTATAAAAGAAAATTATTTGTCACTACATGTTATAAGTCTGCATGCGTACATCCCACCCTCGCCACACGCCACACCTGATACAAGATCTACAAGGAAAACACTAACACACACCAAAACAGTCCATGATTTGAAGAACCGAGGACTCCTTTTGGTGACCCCTCTCGGATTCACTACACAATAACAATACAAGCACGATAACAACAAGATTCTAAGGTGTTCAACACCTATAATCAGCGAGCCACAAACTAACATTACAACACAATAACAAGAACAAAAATGACACAACAAGGTCTCGGGTTTGGACACCCAAAACCGAGAATGAACACAACAACAATAATAAGATAGAATGATAGATAACTTGACACACAATGCACAAACACTATGAACCAAAGTGTATATTGAACACTAAGACCCAAGAATTCATACAAATAACATCAAGTTCTTACGGTGACCTCAAGGGAACGGAATCCCCAAGAAACCAACGTTTCAAAACAAGCAACCAACACAAGTGATTCCACACTTGTCACAAGTGATATCCACACTTGTATGAACACTCTCAAAGAGCTCTCAAAATATCCTCTAAGTTATAAGAAAATGACCTATTATGTTCTACTTATAGCCTAGGTTACAACTTATTACAAAGTGACTAAAATGCCCTTAATGAGCCATGGCAAAGGGGCGGCCTTGGAATGTGCATATTGGATGGCTTTGGAGTGTTGGGACTTGTTCTCTACACTTCAAAGCTTGTTTCATTGGTTGGGCAGCCACCCAAGCTCGAGTCTTTACGTATTGATTCATAATCACGATCGTACTTGTATCAACACCTCACTTAGGGACTATATTAGATATATTATCCCACCCTCCTCGCAGGCCTCGTATGTAACCGAACTATAAAAGTTGAGTCATACACCACATTACAAAAGAAAACTATTTGTCACTGCATGTTACAAGTCTGCATACATCCTATCCTCCCCCACATGCCACACCCCACTTAGGAATTATATTGGATCTATTATCCTATCTTTCTCACACTCCACTTATGTATCGGGATATGAAAATTGACTCAGACCTCACATTGTAAAAGAAAATTATTTGTCACTGCATGTTACAATCATGTTATATTAGGTGTGGGTGGATGGGTGGATTTGGGGTGGAGTGGGGGTGGGGGTGGGTATTAATAGAAAATTAAAGAAAGTACTATGAAGCTTCTAATTTTCTTTTTAAGTGTTCATGATGAAAATATTTACACCATTAATTGTAAAATATTAGTACTAATTTGTTTTGGGAATTTCTTTTTGAATATTATTTAAAGATCCTTTTCCCCAATTATTAAATATCTAAGCTCAGATCATGATGAGGTGTATTTTATATAATTACTCACATAATTTATTTGATGTAGTTGTTATCATGAGATCATGGCCCTCGTTTTTTAATGATTATTTTGATTATCAATAAGACCTATTCAAATTGAATTTTTCCAAAAAAAACACTCCTGTAGAAAGAGAGTAAAATAACATGGAACTTTTCGATACGAATTTATATTTAGTCGTCCCCATTGACTCGCTTGAGATGCTGTCAACGGTTGTGGCAGAATAGATAAAAATCTCACATCCTTAATCACAAGCCTCGACTTCAAGAACCCTCATGTAATGAGTCTTACTTGACACGAGTTCAAAATGATCAAGACGCAAAACGTATATCGAACTAATATAACATTAATTTGAGATGTTGAGTTTCACTTGACATTGTTATAAAAGATTAGCGACTTTCAATAATCCTTCAATAAGTTGAATAAATTTATTTTTATTAAAAAAGTAGTTTAATAACTCTACGACGATAAAATAAAAGTTGAATAACCCATCCGTAAAATTACTAAAATATCTTAGGGACATCAGAGAAAAAAAACTTTTTTAAAAAAAATATAACCGAAAGTTAGTTAATGACAGGCCAAAAGCAGCAATTTGTACTATATAGTTAGTTAAAAGAACAAAACTTTAGTCTTTTCTAATGTACCCAAAGAAATAAAATAAAAGAGAAACTTTAGGACAAAGAGAAGGGAAAAAGTTTCGAAATATATTCAAACTTTCGCGAAATTTATTGTAACACTTCTTAATTTTGTGGGGTTTTTATGGCTCTCCTCGATTATTTATTATCGTATTTCTATGACATATATTTGTCCAGTTAGACCACTGCATGAATACACACAGGGAACGCGTAAGGATCTGAAGCGTTTCAGCTGGATAAATATATGCCACAAAAATACGATAGTAAATAGTCGAGATGAGACATACGATCCCCACAAAGTTGGAGCGTGTTGCGATAAATTTCGTAAAAGTTTAAATATATTTCTGATTCTTTTTCCGAAGGGAAAGAAAGGTATTTTCTTCTTTTGTTTATTGTTTTTTTCTAATTCTTTTTCTTCTTTATGATGGGATGTGACAAGTTGCTAAAAGAGGCCAGTGGATGCCATGTTCACAATAATTTACTTTCATAATTGGCTGTCAATGCCTTTGCCTTTGGTTTTGCCAAAAGGAAAAAAAATAGCATTTTTGGTCCTTCGATTATTGATAAATTTTAATTTTGATACTTATGATATATGACTTATCAAAAATTTTATATCGTTCATTCAACTTGGCTTATCGATCTCCCGTGGATCTTCTTCAATCGCGAGAAGACTTAGTTCTGTCGATTAGTTAACACCCCTTCCAACATTCTTACTGTAAAGTGGAATGTGCTCCATTTCAATTTTAGTAAATCGATAATTAAACGATAAAACAGTTAAACAATAAGATCAGAAGTGCAGAACAACAACAACATATCTTGTGTATTCCTAAAAAGTAGGGTCAGGAGAGGATAGAGTTTACGCAGTCTGTACCACTGCCTCATAGCGTACCTCAAAAGTGCACGAACATCTCAAGTAATTAAAGTTAAATATACTTAATCAAATATCAGAAGGACCATAATCTAAGTTTGGCAATAACCAAAGGACTAAAAAAGCTATTGTCCCAACAAAAGATTATATGAAAAAAAGCTAGTAGGAAAGAGAAGGGCCCAACATTTATTTTGGTGCTAAAAGAACTCTCAACCAACAAAAACCATAATAGAACATTAAAGGCAAACAAACAAACAAAAAAAAAAAACACCAAAACAACAAACATCATAGTTTGTATTAGTCCCTTTCAACTATGATTCTATTTCCTATCCTATTTCATTAACAAGAAAACTTATCTCATGTTGTTGAAACTCTTTCTCTTACCTTAAAAAAGATATACTATATTATTTGTTCTTGTAGGAGAAACAAAAAAAAAAAAAAAAAAAAAAAAGAGGAAGAGTTTCATAGTTGATTTGTTTTGTTTTTAAAGAAGTATACAGAGAAAAAAAGAAAGATCAAGAATTGGTTCAAAATGTTACAAAGAGCAGCAACTAATGCTTATTCATGGTGGGCTGCTAGCCATATTAGGACCAAACAATCTAAATGGCTTGAACAAAGCCTTCAAGGTATGTTTTTTTTTTTTAAAACATATGTTTTGAAACTCGATGGATAATGAACTCGTTCCTTTACTTTCAATGAGTTTCTAATTCGCGATGAATAATGAGTTTGCCCCTCTACATTTCGATGGGGTTCTGATTCTTGATGAATAATGAGTTTGCCACTCTATCCTTCGATGGGGTTATGATTCTTGATGAATAATGAGGTTGTCACTCTACCCTTCAACGCGGTTATGATTCTTGATGAATAATGAGTTTGTCCTTCGATGGAGTTATGATTCTTGATGAAAATTGTTCAAATGTGAATAAGATCTAATGTTGTTAGATGAACAAAAATGATCTTTTTTGTACCATAAATTTCAAGTTCTTTTATGTTCTTATTGCTTATTCAGTTTCAAATTAATAGGAAAATACTATCAAAAAGTTACCAAAAAAGACACAGATTGCACAATCTTATTAAGTAAAGATAACAAATTGATGTGTTTCAAATATTGGCGCCTACAACAACAAAAACATACCCAGTGTATTCCCACACAGTGGGGTCTGGGAAGGGTAATGCGTATGCAGACCATAACACTACCTAAGATGAAGTAGAGAGGTTGTTTCCGATAGAGCCCTTGGCACCTATAGGAATCAAATCATTTTGCCAGTTTCTTTAAATGCCCTCTTGTAATGTCATTCTAAAAGTTTTCTTAATATGGTTTTGGCGCATTACAAAGACAACTATACCTCAGTCGCGAGCAAGTTGGGGTCAGCTATATGAATCATCACTAACTATGTCGTTCCATTAAACCCATCGGAAGTTGTAATTGTACTTGTGTCGTTGCAGATATGGAAGAGAAGGTGGAAGATGTGATCAAACTCATTGAAGAAGATGGAGATTCATTTGCCAAAAGAGCAGAAATGTACTACAAGAAAAGGCCAGAGCTAATAAACTTTGTGGAAGAATCTTATCGTGCCTATCGAGCATTGGCTGAACGATATGACAAGTTGTCAAGGGAGTTGCAGAGTGCCAACAGCACCATTGCAACACTTTTTCCAGAACAAATTCAGCTCGCGATGGATGAAGAAGATGATTATGGTACCCCAAAGATACCGAAAAGTTTCCCACAAACACCAAAAACTGGAGCAAATATACCAAGTGTACCTCCAAAGGCTCCTGTTAAAGACATGAAAGGTCTGTTGAAAACAGGCACAAAGCAATTTCTAGGCAAGAAATCAACTAACAAGGCAAAAGATTCAAATAAAGATGCACCAAAATCTGGTTTGACAAAAGACGAGGCGCTTGAAGAGATTGACAAACTCCAGAGAGAGATATTGTCTCTGCAAACTGTGAAAGAGTTTGTGAAAAGCTCTTACCAGAGTGGGATAGCGAAGACCATGGAAATCGAGCACCAGATTATTGAGAAGCATCAGAAGATTTGCAGTTTGGAGGATGAATTTGGTGAGGCTCGGGTTATTGAGGATGATGAGGCGAGGACCTTGATGGCCGAAGCAGCACTAAAATCGTGTCAAGAAACGTTGGCTCAGCTTCAGGAGAAACAAGATCAATCCACCAAAGATGCAAAAGAGGAGTTCAGGAAG
The DNA here is from genome assembly GCA_030864215.1 of Capsicum pubescens. Classification (NCBI taxonomy): domain Eukaryota; kingdom Viridiplantae; phylum Streptophyta; class Magnoliopsida; order Solanales; family Solanaceae; genus Capsicum; species Capsicum pubescens. Next base: position 297,694,225 of record CM061549.1, read on the forward strand.
ATCGAAGAAGCTCGTAAGAAACTTAAGTATTTCAGGCAAAAGTACTTAGGTGATCCTGCTGATGAATCAGAACCAGATGAAAAAGATGACGAATCTGGTGTGGTAACAGATGAATCATCTCAATGCACGAGCCAAGAAGTCGGTGAGCAAATAGATTCGTTGTCAATGCATGGCAAGATCAACGAGCAATTCGATGCAAGCTCTATGTCATCTCTGACGGTGACACAATTGGCAGCGAAGATTGATGAGCTTGTGAGTAAGGTGGTCAGTTTAGAAACAGCGGTTTCAGCTCAAACTGTTCTAATTGAGAGATTACGAACAGAAGCCGGTGGACTACACACACAAGTTCAGACTTTGGAAGACGATAAGAAAGCTACTCCGATGGAGGACACACACAATCTGAACGTTAGAGTGACTGTGATAGAGGAAAAGTTGAAGGGTATTCAGGATCTAAACAAAGATGTCGAAAATCAAAACAGCAGCCTTAAGACTCACTTTGCTGAAGCTCATACCAGTCTTGGCCAGTTATCGTTCAAATTGACGAGTGTGAAACCAGATGAAGAGGTTGATGAGACGGAATCATCTCAAGATGAAGAGGAGAGTCTTGCTGATATCAGGTCACTAAAAGAGACAGAAAAGAGGAAAGATCATGTTGCCGCAAGTGAGGTCAAGAAAGAACAAGATCCCGGTACAGCTATTAGTGATAAAGAAGTCCAGGAAGTTACAAAACCCCCAAAGAAACACGTCGAAATTCTGGAGCCAACATCAGCTGAAAAAGCTGAAGATAAAGCCTCATCTCAGTCTGAAAATAGCGCTCATAATGAGCCAAAACTACAGGAAGACGAGGAGAAAGACGATGACCTTACATGGCAGCAAATGCTGTTGACTGGTTTGGAGGATAAAGAAAAGATCCTCTTAACAGAATACACAACAATTCTCAGGAATTACAAGGAATTAAAGAGGAAGCTGATTGAAATGGAGAAGAAAGAAAGAGACACGGAATTCGAAGTCACATTGCAGATAAGAGAGCTTAAAAGTGCTATTATGAAGAAGGATGAAGAGATAGAAAGTTTACGTCTAAAGTTGAGTCTTGTTCAAGGAAATGCTTCTGAAAGTTCCGATTCAAAAGAAGAAAAGCAGCAAGATCTCAATCCTTCTGATGATCGAAGCTTAAAACCTGAGGACTCGGCTGAAGGGGTAGACAACGATGAACAGGATGCCAAGATCATTTTGATTGATCAACGTTCATCCCTCTCGCCAGTTGAAGAGAAACTCCGGATGGGCATTGATGCATTGCTAGACGAAAACTTGGATTTCTGGCTAAGATTTAGCTCAGCATTTCATCAGATTCAAAAGTTCAAGACCACCGCCCAAGATTTGCAGGACGAAATCTCAACACTACGAGACAAAGAAACAAAAGAGGACAGCTCCAAAACAGACCTGAAATCAGAAATCAGGCCTATATATAAACACCTCAGGGAGATTCAGAATGAGCTGACAGTCTGGTTAGAACAAAGCTTGTCACTAAAAGATGAACTGAAACGTAGGTTCTCGTCTTTATGCAGCATTCAAGAGGAAATTACGAAAGCACTAAAGGACGGAGTTGAAGAAGATGAAATCAAATTCAGCAGCCACCAAGCTGCAAAGTTCCAAGGCGAAGTTTTGAACATGAAACAAGAAAACAACAAGGTAAGAGAGGAACTGGAAGCTGGTGTAGAGCATGTAACTACACTTCAAGTAGACGTTGAGAAGACATTAAGGAAACTGGATCAGGAGTTTGATGTCAGTGGAGGTCAACCACAATTGACAAATTCAGCAAGTAGGTCAAGGATACCTTTACGAGCGTTCATCTTTGGAGCGAAAGTAAAGAAGTCCAAGCGCTCGTTTTTCCATAGCAATAGGAAATACCAGGTCCTGAAAGGTGGAGTACCTTTATAGATGTTTTTATCTTGCTCTTGTTTTTCTTCTCCTTTTTGGTTTTCCCCTTTGTTCTCAATCTTTTCCAGGTACTTTTACATGTATCTGGATAGACAAGGAATGTTGGTTATACTTTTTTTTTTCTTTTTTTTTTGGGTTGTAAGTGAGAAGGTTTTGGGGATTGTATGTATTGTCTTGATGTGTAAGTTAGTGTAAACAGTACCATTCTTCATTTGCCAGAACCACTTTTCAATAGCCCTTCATAGCATAGCCAATCTGCAAGCATGTTTTACAAGGTGCAACTCTTAATCAGTCGGTAGTTCATTCCATAAAAAAGGCAGCCACTCCACTAAAGCTCCTGCCTATGTTGCTCGGACTCTTCAAAAAAGTCAATGGGTGCATGTCGGATTCGCCAAAACTAGTGTATATTTGGAGAATCCGACATGGGTGCGGCGTCGAGAGTGAAGAGTCCATGAAACTTAGGCTCCTGCTACAAGGGTCTATTCTACGCAGTCTTACCCTGACTTTAGCAAGAGGATGTTCCCACGGTTTGAACTCGTGACCTCCTAGTCACATGACAACAACTTCACCAGTTATGCCAATTTATGATTCTAATAGTCAATTTGGCATGGACTGAGCAATATAGCAAGAACTAATACAATACGGCGAAAATATTACTAGTAGCTTTGGAACAAGAAAAGGTTAGCTGCGCATCCAACTGAACAATAAAAGTTGCCTATTGACAAATTTATTTGGCATTGACCGTGTGATAATTAATACAATACGGAACAAGTATAAGTAGCTTTGGAACAAACAAAGTTAGCTGCACATCCAACTGTACAAGAAAGTTGCCTATGGACAAATTTATCTTTATATACCTTAACATAGACTAAGCAAGCTAAGAAGCTCTTTGTGAGGTCTGCAATAGCTCTAGCAGTTCCATTCTGAGTTCCGAACGAGAAATATGGATCTAAATCTCCTTGTTCAACAATTATGTCTCCTTAGTCGTCGTGTCAAATGAGATATGTGAAACTACTTTTGCTCCTCTTCCTTTGGCTATGTAAAGGCCTATGTGATGCATCAATTCCTATACAGCAAATATAGCAAATGATGAGAAAGGTGAAACAGTCAATAGATAATAGATATTTGTTCCCGTGAAAAACATAGATAAACACCAAACCAAATATGCAGTCTCATTTTCCAATACGGAGAGTCTCCGTCATCAATCAAACAACACATATTCGTCCTTTGCTGGATATATTGTTCACTAATTTCTTTGAGTATTATGCTTTATTTGAGACGAGGGTATATCGAAAACAACCTTTTACCTTCACAAGGTAGGGGTAAGGCTGCGCAAACCACCCTCCCCAAACCCCGCTTGTGGAATTACACAGGTATGTTGCTTTTATTGTTGTAACTTCTCTGAGTATTACAAGAAACTAAAAGCATCAAGTGACACTGCGATATACATAATATCATTCTGCAACGCATGTATGTATCTTATCAGCTCACCTGTGGATGAGGCAAAGCTCCTTTTATATTTCTGGCTATCTGGACTGGAAGATCAAAAGTAGCACAGCCATGGGAATATACGATCACATCTTCCAAGGGGGTGAGAAATCCACGGTTCCTTGCAGATAACGTAGAACACACAAAATCAAGCACGCATATGTCTGTGCATATCCCGACAACCAATATCTAAACCAACAAATTCATAACTAATCAGACCAGATCCAAGATAGGACGGAATGGAAACAAATTTTGATCAATTCATGACATATGATGATACTTACAGCTTTAATTGCATTAGCTTTCACCCAATTTACAAAGACATTAGATCCATCTTTCTCGAGCGAACCAAGGAACCCATCGATACAATCCTTGCGTTGGAGTGTTACATTTGGTTCATTTTCCAACCACTGCAGAGCTGCACATGATGATAAAAAGACCACACTTGATGAAATCGAAAACACCACCTTAGCCTAAACGGACAGAAACACGCGGGAAGACTAACCAGGAACCAACTTAGATTCATCCGTTCCGGTAATGCAATGAGGAGGATAAGGTGGTTCAGGCACATCTGGATGATGCGAATCACAAAGAGCATAAATAGGCCATTTCTTCTCACAGAACATTTTTGCAAGTTTAACCGACTCATCAACCATTGCTGAAATTTGTTTATCAGGTGCTACTGGAGCCTATAGCAAAGCGAATAATCAATACTTTAAAAAGAACAACAGAAGGAATAAGGATCACATGAATTGCTTCGTCCAAATTGAAATTTATCCACTGCAATCACCGAAATGATAGAGAAACAAACGTTGGAACAACATATGAATAGAAAGAGACAGAGAGTGACAGAGAGAGCGAAACAAATCAAAGAAGATTGCATAGATTGAATGAAGCTCCTTAGTGGAGCTCCTATATAAAAACCTTCGATTATTACACAAAATTCTCTCCCCTGCAGATCCTGAACCTCAAGAAAGTACAGTGATTTAAGGAAAGACAGAGATGATTTTCCAAGCATCGGTATCATTGAGTTAGAAGTAATGTTACATAGAAACGGCAGTAGAACAGCTTAATTTCCAGCTCAAGTAATCAAGAAATCTAATAATAGCTTCTTCTCTAATAAATTTAATCACCATCATCTACGTTGTCCGGACTCTCCAAAAATGTTGCCGCACCCGTGTAGGATCCTCCGAAAATGCACTACTTTTGAAGGATCCGACATGCCCCCGATGACATTTTTGAAGAGTGAACAACATAGACCATCATTAAACCTGTCCAGTCCTTGGGCTAAAATGTTCCCAACTTTACGTGAGTTATGCTTAACATACATTTACATTGGTGGATAGTACTATAAAGACTACTTCCATGAACAAATAAATGAAGGGGATAATTCATAAATAGGACCTTTAACTTAGCATCAAATTATAACTATGACCTATAACAAAGACACTAGTATGCATATATATGTACCATAAGTCGAAATGTACCAGTTCTGAACTATGAACTTAGTTTAAAGTATTTATTTCTTTTTCTTCTCATTCATTTTTTCGTTAAGAAGGTAAGGTATGAATTTTGAATAACCAAGTTATGTGGACAAAGTTAACTGATACCTATACCTATGCATGCTAGTGAGAGATATCACCCGTGAAATTAATCGAGGTGCATGCAAGTTGGCCGCGATACCACAATTATAGTAAAAATATGAATTTTGAAGTATATTTTTTGGTTGAGAGTTATCCACTACCTTTGCTAGTTAGTAAGAGATAGCAGATACTATAAAATTAGTCGAGGTCTATGGAAGCCGACCCAGATACCATAGTGAGAGATAACAAGTATTGTGAAATTAGTCAACGTGCATGCAAGGGGGGCGAGATACACCACAGTTATAGTAAAGATATGAATTTTGAAGTATAATTTTTGATTGAGAGTTATCCGGTACCTTTACTAGTGAGAGATAACAAATATTGTGAAATTAGCTGAGCTGCACACAAGCTGGCCGGATATAACTATGAATTTTGAAGTATATTTTTTGGTTGAGAAGGTAAGGTCTTTATTTTGAATGTCCAAGTCGCGTGGACAAAGTTATTCGGTACTTATGCTAGTGGAGATAACAAATATTGTGAAACTAGTCGAGGTACAAGCAAGATGGTCGAGATTCCACGATTATAGAAAATACACAAATTTTTAAAGTAGTATGAATTTTATATATTTTTTGGTTGAGAGTTATTCACTACCTTTGCCGGTACTTTGCTAGTAAGAGATAACATATACTATAAAATTAATTGAGTTGCATACAAATTGATCGACATAGCACGATTATGAAGAAAGTATGAATTTCAAAGTAGTAGTATATTTTTTGGTTGAAAAGGTAAGTTATTAATTTTGAATGTCCAACTCACGAAGACAAAGCTATCCGATACTTGTGCTAGTGAGAGATAAAACTCGTAAAATTAATCGAGGTGCATGCAAACTAGCCAAGATACCACGATTATAGAAAATGTACAAATTTTAAAGTAGTATATCTTTTGGTTGAGAAAGTAATATTGAATGTCCAAGTCACGTGTAAATTAGTCGAGTTGCATGTAAGTTGACTGCAATATCACGATTATTATATTTTTTGGTTGAGAAAGTAATATTGAAGGTGTCCAAGTCACGTGTAAATTAGTCAAGTTGCATGTAAGTTGACTGCAGTATCACGATTATTATATTTTTTGGTTGAGAAAGTAATATTGAAGGTGTCCAAGTCACGTGTAAATTAGTCGAGTTGCATGTAAGTTGACTGCAGTATCACGATTATTATATTTTTTGGTTGAGAAAGTAATATTGAAGGTGTCCAAGTCACGTGTAAATTAGTCGAGTTGCATGCAAATTGACTGAGATATCACGATTATTATAATTTTTGGTTGAGAAAGTATTATTGAAGGTGTCCAAGTCACGTATAAATTAGTTGAGTTGCATGCAAGTTGACTGAGATATCACGATTATTATATTTTTTGGTTGAGAAAGTAATATTAAATATCCAAGTCACGTGTAAATTAGTCGAGTTGCATGCAAGTTAACTGAGATATCACGATTATTATAAGAGTATTTACAAGTTACTACATTTTTGAATAACTTTAATTAAAAATTAAAAATTGATCCAAACAAAATAGGACAGATGGATCATAAGATTCTTTTAAATTGATTTTTTTAAAAAAAAAAACTTTTTCTTGTCTATTTCATATAGATCCAAAAAAAAAAAAAGTACATAATACATACAAATTAGATTAAATGATATGTAAATTAACATAATAAAAATTACCAAATTGCCAGCTCCGACGGTGCAAAAGCCATTAACGATATCAACGAGTACTAGACCGGTGTTAATGTCGCCGGAGAGAATCAACGGTTCATCTTCCTCCACCGGAATTTCACTCTTCAATAAATCAATCGCCGCCGTTGCCATAATTCAAAAAAATAAAAAATATTTTTTTTCTGTCTTTTTTTTTAAGAAAAAATTATTTTGAGTGGGATTTTGTTATTGTTATTCTAATAAACGTATGCTATTTTTCTTATATTGATTGGGAGATAATGTTCTTAACTTTTATTTATAATATTCCCTCCGTTTATTTTTATTTATCGAGAATCAAAGTCAAGTATGTAATACTTGCCCTTTAAAAAAGGCAATGAAAAAGAGAAAGAGATCATTAGGAAAAGATAGAAAAAGAAAGAGGAAACAATCTAATTATTCGAAACGTTTTAAAAAAAATGATTTATTTTTACTTTGGCTCTATATTAAATTTAAGAAATAAAAATACTTTTAAATTTTATGATTTTAAATTAAAATTATGTGAAATATATCAAAATACACTTGAATCTTGTGGTCTCAAATATACACGTTCAAAGTTGAGATCAGAGTATTACCAAAAAAAAAAAAAAGGAGATTTAATTTTCTTTTGAACAGATTAAAAAAAAAAAAAAGATAATTCTTTTTCAAAATAGAGGGAATATGAATTATCAAACTGATCGTCTACGATAGAAAATCTATTTCGTCCCAATTTATATGATGATGTATGTCTACATTGGAAGATAACATAAGACTTGTTTCAATTATTTTTAATCGGAAATGGAACATATATATCACCGAACAATAATAAATTGTACGTATATACCTTCTGTCATATGCCTACCACTAATAAAATCATACGCATATGCCCCTCACACTAACGATAGGGGCACATATTTACCTAAAATATGACGGAGGGTATATACGTACCATTTATCATAGTTCGGAGGTATATTTGTTTCTTTTCTGTTTTATTTTATTTTTTATCCCAAATAACTAAACCTAAATCCACTACCCAATCCAATTAATCCACTACTCAATCCGGTCCCAATTAAAACCCAATCGGGTAATGGAGTTGTGTTAATTATTAAAAAATAAAAGTAAAGTAGAAAAGGGATAAATATACTCTCGAACTATGATAAATGGTACATATATATCCTCCGTCATACTTTGGGTATGCATATGTCTCTACTGTTAGTGTGAGGGGTATATACTATATACGTACCATTTCATTAACGATAGGAGCATATATGTATCCAAAATATGACGGAGGGTATATATGTATCATTTATTACAGTTCGAAGATATATTTATCTATTTTCTATTTTTTAATTAATTTTTCACCCGGTATTTAATACCTGTATGAATCGTTAGCTGTTAATTCCAAAGTTCTAATCTACGATTAGTGGCGCTCATAGCATCATAAAATTTGGTCCATTTTCTTTTTTTATTGACTTGACTAAAGGTATCTAAAAGTCATATGTATATACTTTTTGAGTCTAATATTATTGCAAATATTAACGTGTTTCGTGGGAAGGTTGAATTATTTTGTTTGTAAGTTGTATCTATGATTGTAGTTATTTGTTTGTGGTGTTTCGGTGTGTCTTGAATTTCAAATAGATAATTTATAATATTATTTTGCGGGCGTCTTGTTTTCTTTATTATCTAGCCGTGCTTTTATGTTTTTTGTTTTTTTTTTGTCTTTATTGTTATCTATTTTGAATCAGAAATCTGTCGAAAACGGTCTCTCTACTTCATCAGATGTAGTCGTATGTACACTTTATCCTCTCCACACTCCATTTTGTGGCAATACACTAGATATGTTGTTGTGCGAAGCTAACTCACAAGTAGGGGTGTACAGACCAAACCGTCAAGTCAAACAGAACCGACGAACCAAACCAAACCGAGAAAAAAAACCGACTTATGATTTGGTTTGATTGGTTTGGCGTTAGAAAAATAAAACCTACCATTCTTGGTTTGGTTTGGTGTTAACAAAAAAAAAAAGTCAAACCGAACCCGAACCAAATCGACATATAATATAATATATATATATATATATATATATAAAATATTCAAACTATTTTATACATAAAATATTAATTATAATCTACTTTTTAAATATTTTTTCAACTATTTTTAGTAATTTTCAATAATTTGAAAGTAGATGTAGATATATATTTAGATTTGGGGGATATATATATAGATTTGGGTCTTTAAGTTGTAATATTTGTCCATTAATTGTTAATTAAATGATTGAAAGCCCAACATAAACTTAGCAAAACCTAAATTTTTCACTATTCATCTCACTTTTTAGTTTCAAGAGAGTTTTTCGCTCCTCATTTTATCATAATTATGATTTTTCATTAGCACATGAGTGAAAACATATTTGATTTAGTCTTCGACCACAATTTAATTGTAAAAATTAAAGATTATAAAAATAAAAAAAAATAAAAAAAAACTGAAAAAACCGACTAAAACCTAAACCGAAAAAATTAATTTTATGTTGGTTTGATTTGGTTTATAGTTTTAATAAACCGACATGATTAGTTTTTTTTAAAAAAAAAATAAAAACCAACCAACCCGACCTATGTACACCCCTACTCACAAGCAAGCAATTGATATAATATGTATAGCTATTCATGTAACTTTTGAAGAATCCGACACTCACAAGCAAGCAACTGATATAATATGTATAGCTATTCATGTAACTTCTGAAGAATCCGACACACGTAAGATGAAAAGCCAGCAACTTCTTTTTTGCTATTTAAGTATAGTGTGTTTTGGCTGTGTATGATCCACATTTACATGTAGTGGAACCAAGGAGAAGATGAATTATATAAACTCATACAAACAGGTGATATACAACATTCAACATCCCCATCAAAGTATTTATAAGTTCATATCAAATGGAAAAACTCGAAATGCCATCAAAAGACTGGAATTTGAATGTGAAAAAAGGGAGTCGAGAAATAAGCTGCACGGCAAGCATATGCTTCTTATTTCCTTTTGCTAGGAGCATCTGGTGGTAGCTGAAGACCCATAAGTCCAAGCAGATTAGAGGCAGGTCCTGGAAGTCCGTCTTGAGAAGAAAAGGAATCGAGGAAATTCTTTACGAGATTGAAATCAACATCTACTGGAGTGAACTCCTCTTCCATGCTTTCTGTAGCAGTAGATGTTCCCTGATACAACATATATTCGTCCAATGACTGATTCAGCAATAGAGAAATCATGACTCTACACTTGTTAATGCTGAACGATTTTGGGGCAAATATCAACTGTAAATTTAGCATTAGCAGGAGTATTGCTACCAGCTGAAAGCTGATCTCCAGGCAGGATTAGAAGACACATATGATTTTATTGGAAGCGTAGACTAACCTCATCTTTCTTGACGGACTCTCCATTTGCACGAACAAAGGTATTACTTAGTGTGGTGCCTTTCAGTTCTTCATTCAGAGCGTCCGAATACGAATGCATGAAAGCAGCACCTTCCTCATCGCCAATCTCATCTTCAGATTCATCTGTATGTGCAATAGATGTCACTTTTTCTTCTTAGTCAGCATTTTCTTTTAACATGTAGAAGATGATTTATTTATTTTTTTCTTTTTGATGAGTGAACATGTTGAAGATGTTACAACTTTTAGCATATTCCCCCCACCCCCACACAAAAAAAATTAAATCCAATAGTATTTCCAGAAGGATTTGGGATTGCGTAATATAGGTGAACTCAACCATTCACTAATACTACGTTACTTCCTCCAGGAAGAGGGGGGGAAAGCTACCTGCTCAACTTCCCTATATAAAAGGGATATTATCCATATTGGACAGATTAAAATTGGATGGGTAAAAGCAGCCATGGAGGGATAACTGACCTCCTTACAATCACTTCACCTCCTAAAGAGAAGAGGAAAACGATCTGGCACCCCACTAACCTATCCCAACCAAGCCCAGCCTACGGGAAGCAAGTCTCACATCCCATTCACCCCTCCCCCAAAAAAGGTAACAAAAGCAACCAAATAATAGTAGGAAAAATAAAAGACAAACGAAAAGCAGTGAGATACCCATCTAGACTAGGAATTTTCATTGGCACAGAGCCACCAATAGTACAAATAAGGAACAAATTCTAACCTGCATGTAAAGGTGCATAGCATTTGACTAGTGCTACCAAAAAGATTGACTTAAGAGAGATTAAATAAAACACTCACCAAACTCCATATCTGATGATGACCCTTCTTCTATATCAACATCCCTGCCAGTGTCTTCATTGCCTTGACGCCTCACAAACGATTCCATGTCTTCCATAAAGAGATCCACATCAAAGTCCACGCCCTTAAGATTCCTATTGGAGATGGGATAACACAAAATAAGATACTGGCGGACCAAAAAGAATGCTGCTAAAAAGAATATAGATACGATGGGATTAACCAAACTAGCCTTCCTATGACTTTATATCTATTGTTATTACAAGGAATTTAATATTTATGACCAAATTGATGACGCAATTTGCTTCATAACTATCACATCTAATTTTACTCTTGCACACCAGAATACTTTCAAAAACAATCACTATACTTAGCAAGTAAAATTGAAATAGCACAAATCCAAACTATTAACTATTAGATGCTACGATGTAATCAATTGCCAATAAGAACAAAATAAAAGATACCAAGTATATGCTACTCCACATGCTAAAATGAGAGATATGAAGGACAAAAACCTGTCTTCTGGAACCTCTGCACCTTCATAGCTGGCCACTTTCGTAACAAATGCTTGCATAGACTTCGATATATCTTTTAAATCAAAATTATCAGAACCATTGCTGGGGCCATCCTGCTCTTTTGATTTTTGTTTCTTTTTTGAGTTGTAAAGTTCCATCTCCTTTTGCCTCTCTTGAAGAACAGCATTTAGCTCATCCTCCCCACCATAAAGCCATGAATCATCATCAGATGGTGGTAGCTCCTGATCCTTAAAGTCATCAGCAGACTCAGGAAGGGCAAGGATCTCATCTATTCTTTGCACTGGAGCACTTAGCATAGCACTGTTTTTTTTCCAGTATTGGTCAGCAGCAAGTTAAGGAATACTTAGACACACATGGTCATCTCATACAGTATATTGAGCAATAAGAGGGAAAAATGGTAAATCAAGCAGAAAACAAAGGACCATTACAGTAAACAATATGACCATGTCACTTATATAGAACTTTCAAACTTCTCTTTTAGTAAGGCAAAAGGTTTACAAAACCCTTATCATTTATGTACACACAAATTCCGCTATCTAGAAGCTTCAAATTTTCGTTCTGACATCTAGGGCATATAGGAAAATAAACAACAATTTAAACTCAATATCGGAAAACCATGGAGGGATGGTCATAAGCTGTCGTATCATCAAAGAAAGAAGCACAATCAAGAGACATAGCTACACAGACACACCCAAGAGACATTTTAGCCTAGGATTCATGAATCTGCAAATGGTACCAGATAGATCCAGATAAGGCAATGCCCATATTTAACCCGACATGCAGAAATTATCCCGACAATATGAACACTATGAAATATTTTAACCAATCTGCAGATATTATCAGTGATATTCTAACGATGAAACAAACCTTTTCGTTTTGTGTCTCTACAATGATTTCATAACAACTGGTTCGACAAACTAGCTTAGCGTAATATGATGACAACCAGTCCATTCCCATAATAACGTTCAATTCAACGTAACTGAAATGTAATACATGAGTATCCTAGAAAACTAGCACTGCATACACCCTCCTCCTGGCAGGAAAGATAATTAGACATATATGCACCAAATGCCAGATACCAAATCTCGTTGTCACAAATTCTAATACGTTGTCAAAGTGCATCATCTAGAATTTCATCAAAAAAGATTGAAACTTTAATATAAACTAACAAACAAGCGATACCTTTCTCTCTCAAGCAGTGAACTATCCTTGTAATACAACTCAGCATTCAGCTTCAATCTTTTATACAGATATGACCCCGGCAACAACCCTTCAAAATGCCCGTTCCGTTCTAAACTCTGCATAAACGCGTCCCAACTACGCCCTTTTCCCTCCATACACTGCCTCTTCTTCAACTGATAAATCATCTCAAATCCACAAGCAATCTTCATTCCCAGCTCCGCTTCCTTATACCCCTCCACATCACTCCTAGGTGGCAATGCAGGATAACATTTGGGCGCCGTAAACGCCTGTTGCATCAACTGTGCATACATTGCTCTACTCATCCTAACCACAACCGTCACCAACTCCTCCCCACTACCCCTCTCCCCTAAAAACCTCTCCATCTTCCCCGCATACTTCATCGTATCAATATCCCTATCGTAAAACCCTTCTACAGCTAACGATATCAAACACCCCTCGTGCTTCAACACTTTCGCTACACTCACCGGAACCCTAACCCTAACCTTATGCACATTTTTCTCAATTCTCCCCGGATACTCCCTCAACCTACTCTCCAACTGCTTCTGTACTCCTTCGGGTGCTCGACTTTGCTCCGAACTGACTCCACTGCTCAACAATCTTACCGAATCGAAGACTGATGGAGTACCGGGAAGTAACGAATTCGGTATAATGTGAAGTAACCCGCCCCGGATAAAAACCCGATTAGGTGCACTATCCGGGTTGACCCATTTAGGGAGATGATAAGCGGATTCAATTAGTAAAAATTCTCCATCAGAATCATAAACTTGGATAGATACATCTGGGAATTTATGAGATATTTGGAAAAGGAGGAAGACTACGAACCATTCATCATCGATGTTATCGCCGTAACGGAGATGGCCGGAGAGGGAAGGTGGGGTAGTGGGGGTAGAGGGGATGGGGGTGAGACTGAAGGGGTGGTGTTGGTAGATGTAAGAAGAAGTGTAAGGGGAGAGGAACCGGAGGATTTCGGTGTGAAGGAAGTGGAGTTGATTGGTTCGGGTAGTGGGTATTATGTAAAGGTTAAAGGCGAAGTCGGGGTAAATGGAGAAGAAAACGGTGTCGTTTGAAGGAACGGAGGATTTTCCGGGGAATATGGAAGTGGTGGAAGGGTGGTGCTCCGCCATGGTGCGCTGGTAGTTCGCCGGAAAGTTGATCGGAGTTGAAACTTTCTGGAAGTTGGAAGAACAAGTAAAGGGGAAAATGGAAAAATGGCGGCAATTTCTAGACCCGCCTATGTATATTGGTTTGTTTAGTTGTCCGGGTCGGGTTGAAAATGGGCCGGATCAACCGCTTTAGGAGTCCGGAACCAAACTATGCCACCAAATTAAAAAGAGATAATATATAAACATGACCCTAAACTTGACACTAAATTATAACTTTGACCTTAAACTTTGATAGTGCACAAATAGGAACCTTTAACTATTCAAAACCTGAATAAATATGACCTCCGATTTTGCAACCTCATGTGTGAGTTTCACTCGCGCCTACGTGGGAAGGTAATCCAATCACACGGTGCCACGTCGTTAAAAGGGCTAACTTGGAGGGAGGTCATATTTGTGCAGTTTTGAATAGTTAAAGGTCATATGTGTGCACTATCAAAGTTTTGCTTTTTGTGTGAAAACGACCGTTTTTATTATTATTTTATTTATTTTTATAGCAGCAACACAAAAAAAAACAGTCATTCGCAAGGATTGAACCCACGCAGTAGGCTGAAGGAAGCGTCCAAGAAGAGCAAATAACATCACTGGACTATCTAAGTGTCTTGTTTCATGTGGTTCAACGTTAATATACGTACATAAATATAGATTTTCTACCTTATATATACAACGTAATTTTTTTACCGAGGGGTTTAGGGTGAACCCCATGGCAACCACGTAGGTCCACTCCTGCATTAATTTAATAACGTTTTAATAACATTAATTTGATAACGTTAATTTAATATACTACTACTATCCTTAATAACGTTTTATTAAAACTATAAAAAAAATTATTATTAGTATATCTTCATCTTTAATTTAATATTTAAATAAATTATATTTAGATATATTATATAACTTAAATTCGTCCTCTGCTTTATAATATATTTACATACCCGCGCGATTTTTTCGTATGAGGTTGACCCACCTAATTAATAAATCTCCAATATTGCTTTTTTTCCGCAATGACAAAAGAAATTAGATGTCATTTTCATCTTTGAGCTGAAAATTATGAAAAAATAATAGTGAAAAGTCATTTAAAGGTCATATTTGTGCTGTTTTGAATAGTTAAAGGTCATATTTGTGCACTGTCAAAGTTTAAGGTAAGTTATAATTTGGTGTCAAGTTTGGGGTCATATTTATGTATTATGCCCTTAGATTTTAAGTTGGACGGGCTCAGTTTTGCGTGTTGAACGCGCGTTTTGCCACGTAGGATCGGGGGTCATATTTGTGCAGTTTTGAATAGTTAAAGGTCATATTTGTGCACTGTCAAAGTTTAAGGTCAAAGTTATAATTTGATGTCAAGTTTAGGATCATATTTATGTATTATCTCAACTAAAAATTGTACCAAAATATGTCATATATTTAAAAAAATACCAAACTATGCTTAACTCACATTTTTTGTGAGTTATGCACAAACTTTTTAACGGCAGACTACAAACGTCGTCAAATTTTTTGGAAAATGCATAACTCACAAAAATTGTGAGTTATCCATTCTTATTTTAACATAACTCACAATTTTTGTGAGTTATGCATTTTATTTTAACATAACTCACAAAAAATGTGAGTTGTTCATTCTTATTTTAGCATAACTCACAATTTTTGTGAGTTATCCATTTTTATTTTAACATAACTTACAAAAATTGTGAGTATTTCATTTTAACATTGAACAATGAAAAACGTTTCCGATCTTCTATTTAACATATAACTTATAAAAATATATAACTCATCTTTTTTGCAGTGACCTTACCATACCGACCTTTTTCATTAACTTATTAAAAAAATACAAGAAACATATAGTTAACGAGGGGGCCATATAGTTATGTTATGCTATAATTGTAATTAACGAGGAGGCAATATAGTTATATTATGCTATAAATTGTAACTAATTAAAGCTTAAATAGGTTAATTAAGTGCTTATATTTACTAAGCCCGATAGTTTTTCTTTATTTTAACCATATGGCTGGAAAAGTGTCAATAGACATTAATTTATTTATTTTTTTAATTGTTGAGTATCTTCTTATTTTTAAGGAAAAATTATATATATATATATATATATATATATATATATATATTACTTTATTACATAAAATTTCATATTGGAAAAGAAATTACAAAAATCTCAAAACAATTACTTAAATCCCTACATTTTATATTTTGTCTCTTATCCCTTATACATCCAAAACCACTGTATTTTGTTCCAAATTTTGCTCCATATTTTCGCCTAAAACCTTGATAACGTGATTTGGAGGTTTTAAATTTCTTTCACTTATCAAGCATCAACTGATCGAGTAATTAACTTCATCACTTTCTTCATTTAAATAAAAAATTATTCAAAATTTTTCTTTGCTGCATATGTAGTTCTCAAATTCCCCCCGCCCCACACGCACTAGACTAAACTCCCCGCGATACACGATATATTGACCTGCCAACTTTGCTTCCGATACTGATAAGGTAAACATCGAAAAAAAATTCGAAAACCAGTCTCAGCCTCGACTTTCTATTCAGGTTTGTACATACGTTAGTTCAAAATCTCTCATCCAATTTCGCCTCCTTTTTTTGGCACATAAGCTTTTGTTGGTTTTATGGTCATATTATACTTTAGCTATTAACATTATACATTACAAAGTTTACATTAGATATTAATTGTATATGTTGTTGGTTTTATGGTCATACTATACTTTAGATATTTACATTAGATATTAGAAAATTTA
Source organism: Capsicum pubescens (assembly GCA_030864215.1). NCBI lineage: Eukaryota > Viridiplantae > Streptophyta > Magnoliopsida > Solanales > Solanaceae > Capsicum > Capsicum pubescens. The sequence goes on from CM061549.1 coordinate 297,710,824, forward strand.
CATTAGATATTAGTCTTCATGACATCCTTATAATATGTATAAGGTTACATTATACATTTAAAAAACTTATATTTTACATTAGTTTTCATGAAAAAAAGTTGGTATGATGATAAGGTCACTGCAGTTATATACTTTTATGAGTTATATGTTAAATAGAAGATCGAAAATGTTTTTCATTGTTTAATGTTAAAATGAATAACTCACAATTTTTGTAAGTTATTTTAAAATAAAAATGGATAACTCACAAAAATTGTGAGTTATGTTAAAATAAGAATTGATAACTCACAATTTTTGTGAGTTATGTTAAAATAAAATGCATAACTCACAAAAATTATGAGTTATGTTAAAATAAGAATGGATAACTCACAGTTTTTGTGAGTTATGCACTTTCCAAAAAATCAGATGACGTTTGTAGTCTGCCGTTAAAATTTTTATGCATAACTTACAAAAAATGTGAGTTAAACATAGTTTGATACTTTTTAAAATACATGACATATTTTAATATTTTTTTTTAGTTTGGTGGCATAGTTTGGTTCCGATCGGATCTTGGGATTCCTCAAATCTTGATAAAATAGGGAAAAGTGTACAAAATGGACCAAAATTCTAGAGTATTTATATCTCCTCCCTTTAAAAATAGGCGTTTGGCCATAAAATTTAAATTTTTTAAAGTTGGAATTGAAGTTTATAAAATAATTAAATGAAAAAGGAGACATAAAAGAAAGGAAATGAGAGAAAAAAAAAAGTAGAGATTTTTTTTTTTTTTTAAAAAAGCATTAAAATGGAGATAAATAACTAACGCTACCAAGCAAGAATGTGTTAGGGCGACATTTTATGTAAAGAGACATTTAGTCATAAATAGTTGCATGTAGGGTGGACATTCAGTTTGTTCGATTTGATTGTTTTCATATCGGTTCGATTTTTGAATTGACAAAAATGACAACCGTAATCAAATCAAAATAAATTTGATTTGATTCGATTTCTACGAATTTGATTCGGTTATTTCGGATTTTTATTACGATTTTGAAGATTAAGGTAGCAAAACTTTCTTTGTCGTGACTGGTTGTGATACATTTATGTCAATTTCTCATGAAATACCAAGCAAATATATCGATGATACATGCATGTTGATGATACAGACACCTCAAACAACACAGATATTGCTTATTATAAGACTTAAGAGAATATAAGCAGAACAAGTGTTTTTACTTTACACGGCATTAAATCCCTTTGGTGAACAATAATTTGATGAATGTTAAAAAGAAAAATAATTTGATAATTAAATTCCATACCAATCTCGTAGAGGAGAGGGAGCAAATATTATTTTTAAGAAAACGTTTTGCACGTGTTTTAAGCCTCATAATTTTATGTTCAATATTTAATTTTTGTCAAGTCTTCATCTTTATGTTCTTCCTCGTATATTTTTCTCTGTGTTCATTAAACATATTTTTCAACATGCTCTTCATTGGTGTATACATGATGTTTGAAAAATGTAATTAATACGAAGAGAACGTGTCAAAGAGACTTAATTTGAAGACTTTTTTTTTATTTGTGTGTGTGTGAGATATCTTTGTATATAGCTATGTGTATATTGTATAGGTAATAAAGAATAAAGGAACAAAATTTTAGTGTCAATCACTTTGGAAAGGACTTTATTGTGGGAAAGGAGTAGCTGTATGGAATTTTCTTTGAAATCTCATGGAAGTTGAATGCTTGTTGCTTCTTGGTAGGTTCATGGAAATGAGCTAATGTTTCACGAGGGAGAAGCATCGCAACTCAAGAAGTATGATATAGACAGTCTACCTTAATATAAATATTAGCTGTCAGAGGATTTAAAAAGTGCGAGTGCACCTTTATTTTAACATAAGCGTTCGAGAATGTTCCAATGACGACTGAGGAATAGTACCGTGTCTGATTGACTGGTGTAGAGTTTGTCATGTTTGTGTGTACATGAATGTGTGTGTGTTGTCTTTGTATATATAGGAGGTAAAGGGACAAAAGTGATGTCAATTGTCAATTCTCATGAAATACCAAGCAAATATGTCGATGATACATGCGTGTTGATGATACAGACACCTCAAACAGCACAGATATTGCTTATTATAAAGACTTAAGAGAATATAAGCAGAACAAGTGTTTTTACTTTACACGGCATTAAATCTCCTTGGTGAGCAATAATTTGATGAATGTTAAAAAGAAAAATAATTTGATAATTAAAGAACGCAGCAACTGTTACTTGAATCAAAATTGTTAAATTATTTCTTTTACTACTTCCATAGCAATGACGATTGCTCTCTTGGATTTTTATTTAAAATAAATTAATAATTAGTATTATTTGTTTTTTATGAAATTGTGTTTTTTTATAAGATCGATATGGTTTTTAGGTGAAGAGGTGTCTCTTAGATGAATAATTGTGTCATTTCAGCATTTGGTTTTCACCACTTCTATATCATATCCTATCTCTTGAGATTTCGATGCATCTTTACCGAAAGTTTTAGAGAAACTTTTCACATAGTACTTTCCTTACAACATTCCCCAAAGAATTATTTTCTTTTCAAAAGATCAAGTTCTTGATTTCTTGCTTTCTAATAAGATTATCTGTACTATTTGTTTGGTGCAGAAGTCCAAAGACTTGTCATATACACAGACACTAAAACTATTTGCATTAAATTCCATACCAATCTCGTAGAGGAGAGGGAGCAAATATCGTTTTTAAGAAAACGTTTCGCACGTGTTTTAAGCCTCATAATTTTATGTTCAATGTTTAATTTTTGTCAAGTCTTCATCTTTATGTTCTTCCTCGTATATTTTTCTATGTGTTCATTAAACATATTTTTCAACATGCTCTTCATTGGTGTATACATGATGTTTGAAAAATGTAATTAATACGAAGAGAACGTGTCAAAGAGACTTAATTTGAAGACTTTTTTTTATTTTATTTGTGTGTGTGTGATATCTTTGTATATAGCTATGTGTATATGTATAGGTAATAAATAATAAAGAAACAAACTTTAGTGTCAATCACTTTGGAAAGGACTTTAATGTGGGAAAGGAGTAGCTGTATGGAATTTTCTTTGAAATCTCATGGAAGTTGAATGCTTGTTGCTTCTTGGTAGGTTCATGGAAATGAACTAATTTTTCACGAGGGGGAAGCATCGCAACTCAAAAAGTGTGATACAGACAGTCTACCTTAATATAAATATTAGCTGTCAGAGGATTTAAAAAGTGCGAGTGCACCTTTATTTTAACATAAGCGTTCGAGAATGTTCCAATGACGACTGAGGAATAGTACTGTGTCTGATCAACTGAGAGTCTTAAGCAATAATGAAAATATAAATATATAGGCCAAATATAATTTTTAGGATAATATATAAATCTTAACTCTATGAAAGTAGATGAGTGAAGTAGTCCCGCGGTAAAAGGTGTGTTGTGTAAGCAAGACATCACAGGTTCGAATCCTTACTACTAGTTTTGTTGCAAAGGAAACTTGACCATGAAATTCGATCTTGGGTCACTTTTGGGCAAAGGAAACTTGACCATGAGATTCGATCCTGGGTCACTTTCGGGGAAACGTCAGGTAGAATCATTGCGACCAACATTCATCAGTGTTCTTCAAGGTGCACATAATTTATATAATTGTTTCTTAAGATATACTCCCTCCGTCTCAAATTATGTGTCGTCATTTCCTTTTTGGTCGGTCCCAAAAAGAATGTTGTCTTTCTTTATTTGGTAAGTTTTTAAAAACACAATTACAATTTTACCTTTAGTGATCCCACTTGACTTTAAATACTATTACTTCTTTTTTTATTTGTTTTTTCAATTAAAAGTGGTCCCACTTGATTTTAAATACCATTACTCCTTTTTTTAAGAAGGAAAATTTTGTAATTTTAACACAGTCAATACTTATTTCTTAAATATCGTGTCCAGTCAAATGACGACACATAATTTGACACGGAGGGAGTATACGTTTCCAACATAATTTAATTCATGAAAAATAAATTTCAATCACAAATAAAAATATGAAGAAACAAAAATTTTTTATTTTATTGATAAACATATGGGTACAAATTTGTTCCTCTCTTGATTCTTCTCTCTTGATTTCTGTAATTTGAGCGCCATTAGTGACGTATTTCTCGAACGTAGGAATATTTGGACTTGATCTCCATGAAAGGAGGTTTCACCTTGATTTCTCTGTAATTCGAGGACCGTTAGTGGCGTATTTCTCGAACGTAGGAATATTTGGACTTGATCTCCATGAAAGGAGGTTTTGTGTATCTTCTTGATGTATTTGATTATCAAGAAGAAAGAGTTTTGATCTATAAACATCAAGAAAAAAGAGTTTTGATCTATAAACATCCCATGAATTTATTGGGACTTTGAAGATCGTTGATCTCTTTGTGAATATTCCATGAATTTGTGGGATATTGGAGATGCCTATTTGGCCCTTTGTACAGACATAATTCAGGATTTAGGGTAGACTAGACTCTAAGAACTCTAACAAAATTTGAATTCTTTTTGTAAAGTCCCACAAATTTTAGATATCTACAATATACATGTACTATACAAAACTTTTTTCGAACTTAACGGGTGCACGTGCATCCCACCCTAACATGTGGGTCCGCCTATGTTAGCTACAACTTTCATAGCTTGAACTCGTGATCTATAGATCACACAAAGACAACTTTACCGTCGATTTATTTTCAATAAATATTCCTTTTTTTATATCAGTTGTATGTTATAATATTTTCAAATTAAATTGCAACGATTATACATAGACCACCACTCTACGGTTGCTTTAAGGTCTTGACTTTTGACTTAGATAATCAAATTCTTGCATATTACAAATTTATGACTAATTAGTCACCAATTAAGGTGTCACTCTATATTAATTAATTTGTCATATTGATTATCACTGAGAATGGTACTTTGTACAAACAAACATGTTTTATTACTTTCTAGTAACTCAGACTACGTAATACTGCGTACAATAGACTTTATCGGTTTGACTTTTTTTTTTTTTTTTTCAGACTCTGCATATAACGAAAGTTTATTACATATAGAGTGATGGTCAAACTTTTTCCCAAATGACCTCCCATTTTTCTTCACAATAACTTCCCTTTACATGATCATTGCTACCAAAGCACCTCCAATTATAACCATCATTTTTATTCTGATAATCACAAATAATATAGTCATAAAACATAACTCCACTACTAGCTATGCCCATCAAATAAATAGGAAGACCAGACCAAAATCCAAAAAATGGATAAAATTGATAACCAAATCCACAAATAATTGAAGTCACCAAGAACCATATAGCAAAACCCAGAAAGCTCTTCTCCAATGACTTATTTTTCAATGGAAGGCTTCGATATATCGACAATAAGTAATACACCAAGAGAGAATTGAAGTATACGAATAAGATGAAAGCTAAGAACGAGTACTGATTGTTTATATACGCTCGATACATTGCAGTAACATAGTTAAATGTGATCCATAGACTTTGAACACAAATTAATGTGAATGGTGTAGAGTTTGTCATGTTTGAGTGTGCATGAATGTGTGTGTGTGTGTGTGTTATCTTTGTATATATAGGAGGTAAAGGGACAAAAGTCATGTCAATTGTCAAATTACTCAAAGACTAGGAAATTTGAGTCAAGAGAAGTTGTGGAGGAGTTTCTTATGAACCTACTTGGAAGATGCACATACACTTTATGAAATTGCTTGTTTGCTTTCTTGGTTGGCTCATGGAAATAGTGTAATGTTAGGTAAGTAAATAGTATTTTTTTTCCCCATTCGGTGTTCGTATTGGAGTCCCCGATTAATTCGGATCGCTCGTTACAGGGCCCATTAAGGTGACAACGCTCCCAACAGACTTTTCTCTATACTCAGGATCGAACCCTCGACCTCTTGTTAAGGGTGGAGCAGCCCCATCCACTGCACCACAACCCATGTTGATTATATTACTACCATGTATATCAACGAATTTGTTCACCTTTACTTTGTTTATTATTAGATAAATAGCTTTTTACTTATCATTTTTGAGATATTAAGAAAAATAATTAATTTTTGTATATTTTACCTCAATATTAGTTACTTATTCTCAAATTATTTTTCAAGACCTAATACTAAATATCGATTAACATGACTAATATAATAAAATAATCATGTCAACTATTATTAGTATTTTTTTAAATAAGCGCTCAAAATCTAAATATGACAAGCATTTAAAGTGAATCAAGGGAATAGTATTTTCAAATTCGGTATTTCTAAAATTTTGTTTTGATAATCGAAAATTAAAAGTAAAAGAATAAAATTTAAAAAGATAAATTAATAAAATTACCTTCTTGTTGTGTAAAAAAAAATTACCATATGAAATAGAGTATTTGGCTAACTCATATTTTAGTATTGTGACAAGGATCGGACGGTCCAAATTATACAACAGATAATCACCGTTGATTATTCTTTTTAACACCTTTAATCACAAAGCATTAACACAACATATTCCAAATTTTCCCCTGAGAAAGCCAAAATGTGTTACGGCGGTCAGCGATTACCATCAAAAGCCGAATTAACCGACCCGACCCGCCGGACTTTAACATCACCACCACCGCCGGAGGCGGCCACCGACAACGCCGTAGTAGTCGAAAACCTCCGTGACCGGCTAGCTGAAACGGAGGCGCGGCTTGAACGAGCTAGAGCTAGAGAAGCCGAGCTAACCCGACAACTGGAAGAGATGAAGAGGTTTGTATGTGTAATGGAAATTCTCGAGTGTTATCTCAAGCGAAGTTACAGAGAACAAGAAGTTAAAACCCTAGCTGTGGTTAATGGAACGAAATATGTATAGGTAGAAAAGGTAATTTCGAAGAAAAAGAAGGGTAAATTTGTCCTTTTTTTTTCATGAATGATTATGTTGTTAATGGATTATTGGTGTTTAATGTTTATGGAAATTCTCGAGTGTTATCTTAAGTGCCAATACAGAGAACAACAAGTTAAAATCCTAGCTTTGGGTCAATGGAACGAAATATGTATAGGTAGAAAAGGTAAATTCGATGAAAAAGAAGGGCAAATTTGTCATTTTGTTGATGACTGATTATGATGTTAATGGATTATTAGTCTTTAGTGTTTGTGAAAATCCTAAAACTCTCGTTATGTGTGGGACCCGGAAAAGGCCTGAACACAAGGGTCTATTAGTGAGGGAGGAAAGGTAAATTTGAAGTAAAAGAAGGGTAAAGTTGTCATTTTTTTGATGAATGATTTATGAATTTATGTTGTTAATGGATTATTGGTGTTTTATGTTGTTAATAAAAATTCTTGAGTGTTATCTGATACAGAGAACAACAAGTTAAAACCCTAGCAAAATATGTATAGGTAGAAAAGGGAAATTTGAAGTGATAAGAAGGGTAAATTTTTCATTTTTTTGATGAATGATTTATGTTGTTAATGGATTGTTAGTAGTGTTTAATGTTTTTGGGATTGGTTAATGTAATCATATGTCATGTAATTGTATATTTTTTAGTGTGATACTCCCTTCGTTCCTAAACAAGTGCTCCTTCCAAATGAATTGGCCGTGCTCTTCCAAATTTGGGAGATGGAGGCACCGCTTGAACGAGCTAGAGGGTGAGCTGAGGGCTAGATCGGAAACAGCCTCTAGGTAAGGTCTGCGTACACTCTACCTTTCTGGGACCTCACTTGTGGGATTATACTGGTTATGTTGTTGTTGTTGCATGTGTTTAGCTTTGTGGTTAATGTGGATTATGAACTTGGAATGGTGGAGATAAGTAGTATAGTTAATTATTGATAGTGAAGTTCCTCTAGGAGCTGCCTGGAGCCAGGGGTAAGGTTTGCATATATTCTACCTTTTCCGTACTCCAGTTTGGGGTTTTACTAGTGTATTGTTGTTGTTGAAGTTCCTCGAGGAGCTGCCACGGGGTTGGGGTAAGGTTTGCGTAGACTCTATCCTCTCTAGACCCCACTTGTGGGGCTTTACTGGGTATGTTGTTGTGGTTGTAAGTTCCTTGAGGAGCTGAAAGGAAGTTGATTATGCAAGGGCAAAGGTTAATAGTTGATTGTTTACATAAGTAAACTATCTTGGCCATAATGGCTTAGGATTCAATAAGATCTTTCTTGTTGACGAGGGAAGTGAGACTGGGATGATTTAGGCATATAAAGAAGAGAAGTGTTTATACGAATGACTTCAGACAATATTCGGTGTTTCCCATAATATATAAATAGCATTGGGCACTAATATAGCCATTATAGACTGAGTTTCCAATTTAAATTATCTCTTTTCACATGATGGACCAACACCAGAGGTATAAGATCATCTACCGCGTACTACAAGTCGATATGTCATGCCAAAAGGTTGTATGTATGCCTTACTTCACTGTGCTTCTGCTTCTTCTTGACTGCCTTAGGCAATTAATTGCTTCTTGGCACATGTTAGACAACGATATGTTTCAGCATTAGGAAGGTTTGGGTAGTTCAACTCAAGCTGAATTAGTCCATAGAATTATCTTAAGGTCATTATTGTGTTACTAAAATCATTGAATGGATAAAGTGGTTCATGCCTCGTGTCAAATATGATGGGGTATTGAAAATGTACAGTCGAGTTCTCTAGGGAGTCATATAGGACATACGCCAAGAGATCTTATGATGATTTTCATTGAAGATGGTTTTGCAAGTTTTTTTTTAACAATTGCAAATTTACAATTCTTTCCGAGTTTGTTGGTGGTTCATTAGAACTTATTGATGAAGTAATGTGTGATTCAGTAGTGAAAGTATACATATTGTTCGATAGTAAATATTCTGCAATCAGTGATACAGTTTTGTTCTTGGATACGGCGATAATTGTTCTTAGCTAGGCATGGTCTTTTCTGCTACTGGTTTATGGTTGACATAGCTTTCCACATATTTGGCAGTTTCATGTTGCATCATTTTTCTAGTAAGCGAGACGTTATTAGCTCCTTGATTATAGTTATTCTTGACCATTGATTTTGGAAATGGTTTCAGGATTTTGCTTCCATTTTGTGAGCCTAAAATCTGCGGCCAGCGCTCTACTTTATCTCTGTCCATAGACCTTGTTTCATAGATAGTAATATTGGTGTACTGACCAACCTTCGGATACCTCCACTGATCACCGAGACGGTCTGTCAAAGCCCACGAGCGGGCTGGTTGCTGAGGTAATCTTGTTCGCAATATTACAGCTGGCAGAGTCAGACCAAGTGTTGTGGTGTTGTGATTCAACCGGGATGCCTCTACCATTTAGCCATCCCATGGGGATTAAAACTCCCAATTTCTTAGGTTACAGTTCTTATCGAATCAACAACGTACCCGGTGTAATTCCACAGGTGGGGTCGGGGAACAGGGAACAGGTGTTATCAAATCATCGACAATTATTAGCATTTAGGAGAAGCTTCAAATTCTCATTGGACATTGTATATATGGGATGTCAAGATGTTTTGTGAAATGACGAAGCATGGGCTGTTGTTGCCTTGCTATACAAAATGTTGCACATGATCTTTCTATGGAGTCTGAATCACTCTTCATCTCCTTTATGTGTACACAGACACACACATCTTTTTTAGAATCCAATCTTTATCTCACCAAAGCACTGTCCTTACCATACTTCTTCACTAGGAGAAGTCCAAATTACTTTTGCCACCATGGTTAGTCCCCTACTCTTGTTGATCCCTTCCCCTACTCTTGTTGATCCCTTTGTTACATACTAAAACAAAAGGGGGATTTTGCAATGTATTTTGGTTATAAATACAAACTTACAACAATGACATGTCAAGTGTAATGGAAGGGTAGTGCGTATACCTTTACCTCTACCTTGTGGAGGTAGAGATGATGTTTCTTGTAGACATTAAGCTTAAGTAAAGCATATCAAATCAGATATGAAAAGGAAATATAGCGACAAAATCATGTTAAAAGTAAAGGAGAAAAAAATAGTAGCAACATCGTATCCGATGTATTCCTTCAAAGTGAGATTTGAGGAGGTAGGGTATTCGCTCACCTTATTTCTATCTCAAATGTGAGGTAAAGAGACTGTTTTCGATAGACCTAACGCTAAAAACAAATGAGAAGTTAACAATCAACAGATAATACAGTAATTGAAGCAAAGGACACAACAAATAATAATAACAAATATTAAAAATAATACGATAATCAAAGAATATGGTTGTCTAAACATGATAATAACAATACGAATAATGAAAATTAGACAATGCTTAATGTATCTTTTATCTTTTTATCTAGAGTCATATTCTCGATGAGTTGCCGGGAATCAGGTGATGCAAAACAAAACATGAAAAAATGAGATTCCATGAAAGATGAGTATCTTGGAAAGAGAGCAAAAAAGTGAGCTACTCCAATCAGACATTTCCAGGACAGATATTATAAAGTTACTGTTAATCTATTAAACTTTTAGCAGGCTCTAATATAAGATATTTAAAATTTTCATGACTTTTATGTCTTATCTAATCTCTAATAAAGGCAATTTCTTGCATTAGAAAAGTATAGTGAGAGGATAAACTTTAAATTATTTATCGAGAAAAAAAAAGAAGTAAACTTTGTCTACCCCAGCATACTTAGAGATTACGATTTTTGCTATAACCTTAGGGGAGAAAAATGATAGCTTGGATTTAAAGGCAAACCACATACGAAATTGATTATGTTGCGGTAAATAAAAATATTAGGTGATTTCTTTTTATTATCAAAGTATTAGAAGATAGAACAATTCGTACAGAAATTAATTTGAACATCATGATTATTGTAAAAGCGAAAAAACAAACAAGTAAGCCATGGTGAAAATCATACTGTAAGGTGCTATATTTCAATTTTTTTTGTCTATCTAAATGAAAAGTTTGTATTAGAAGATAGAACAATTCGTACAGAAATTAATTTGAACATCATGATTATTGTAAAAGCGAAAAAACAAACAAGTAAGCCATGGTGAAAATCATACTGTAAGGTGCTATATTTCAATTTTTTTTGTCTATCTAAATGAAAAGTTTGTATAATGTGTCGATTAATATTTTTTAAAAAAATTAAAACCCCTTAGAATTAACGAAAAAAATTGGTTATGTTAGTAAGTATCCTTATATCTTTAACAAATTTTACGTTTGAATCTTGAAAATGAAATTGATATCGAGTCTTGAAAATAAAATTCAACATTGATATAGAGACTTTACCCTCCAAAGGGATATTTTGGTTTGAATCTAAATTAATCAGATTGTAAATATCGAACATCGAATAGGTAAAAGAAAACAAAAAAGAGCCCAAGGAAATGAGAAGTAGAACGGTAGCAAAGATAAAATGATGAAGTATTTTGGCTAGTGACATTATAAATATCGAACACCAAATAGGTAAAAGAAAACAAAAAAGAGTTCAAGGAAACAAGAAGTAGAACGGTAGAAAAGACAAGATGATGAAGTATACTGGCTTGAATTCAAAATAATCAGATTGTAAATATCAAACACCGAATAGATAAAAAAGATGTATAAAAAAAGCCCTAGAAAATGAGAAGTAGAAAGTTAGCAAAGACAAGATGATGAAGTCAACAACTTTTGTTTGGTTACACATCATAATCATCCACAACAACAACTCCAAAATGGCAATCTTATCTTGTTCTTTAAGGTTGTCAAAAAACATATAATTAGGACCCAATTTTCAAACTTAGAGAAATTTGATTAGTTTAATTTCTTTTCAATTTGTAAAGTCCATTAGTGGATCTTGATAGAATAGACCTCACTTACTTCCCTTTTTCTTCATTAGGCGTTGAGTATTTATATTGAAGTTTGATTAAATTTAAATTTGTATTAAAAAATTAAATATTGAAGGTAAAATATTCTTTAACAAAAACGACTTAATACTAGTGTTATGAATCGGACATAATAAGCAAACAACAAGAAAAAAGGAATATCAAGAACACACAGATTTACATGGAAACTCTTCCGAGAAAAACCACGGGCAAAGGCAGAGGAATTCACTATAATGGAGAGGAGTACAATGCGGAGATGATAGTCTCAATTTCGTGTATATGAGAACAACCCGAAACAGCCCACTAAACGCACTTATATAATACATGCATACGAATAAGTCCTAAGCCCAAAAACATACAGGTCGACCCGATCCCGAAGTCCACCACTGACCCCATGAAAAATCACAAACATGAATCGCACCGCAAACTTTTTAGGACCAGATCAACAAAATTCAGGTCACAAACTCTAACAACTAATATTAAGATCTCTGGTTAAAGTTAATGAAGTATTTATCAGTCTACCATAACTTTTATTTGGTGAATAAACTTAAATTAATTAGGTTTTCTTATATTTCTTTCTCCAATTAACATTTCCATTAAACACTTTGAAATTTGGGCTTTCTTCCACTAATAATAACACTTTATTTCGTCTTAAACTTCATTATCACCTATTAATTTCTAGCCAACTAAATCATGACAATTAACCTTTAGTTTAAAGGGATACTTAGTGCTACTTTGCACATGGCTTACTACTATATACTTACTCCGTTCCATTTTACTCGTCCCAATTCAACATTGCATATTGATTAAAAAAAACAATTAATAACATAATTACTGTATCATAGTACCCCCATTAAATGACATTTACATTTTAATTTAGAGAAAAAACAATAATACTAAGGGTAAAAAAGAAAAAAAATAATTGTTTTGTTTTGATTAATGAAAAATGACAAGTAAAATGAGAAATCAAATTAGAAAATTCGGGACGAGTAAAATAGGAAGGAGGGAGTATTTTTTTTATATTCTGTTTTAAAAAGAATGCTTCTCTCGTTTTTTAAAAATATTTTTTTAATTTTAATTTTTTACCTGATATATTTAAGATCATAAAATTAAAATGGAGTATTTTAAAATACATTCATGTATCTTTAATTTAAGACAATAAAATTCAAAAGTGATTATTATTTTCTTAAATTTCATGTCAAACTAGAATTAAATAAATAAATTGAAACGAAGAATATTACATATTATAGCTCTCGTGTCCATTTCACTTCATGTAAGAAATAATTTTTGAAATATAGAGTTTGGTGCGTCTCAGTAGGTTGTCAATATCAATCACTAAATAGAATTTGAAATCAGAGAAAATCAATATTAGTAGAATCATATGCTAGCTTTTTAATGACTTCCCATTTTCACTCACATATAAAATACCTTTATTAGGAGCATTTTATTCTCAAAAACGAAGATTTTTAATATGAATTTTGATTTATTCGAGTTCCAATATAGTTACCAGACGTTGAAAGAAACTATAATTTCATAACATAAGATAACGATAAAAGTGTATCTGAATTATTATTTTTTGTTAGTTTCACATATGAATTATTAGGTGTTTGTATTTTCTACATGAATCATCATCAACTATTTATCTAAACATGCCTCAAAATTGACTAGACCAAATGTTGGATACAATCGTCAAAAGGCACATGATGACTTAATTTGTTCATACATTTCGTCCATGGGACAACTGACTCATTAATGAGAAATTAAATCCTAGAACTGTGAGATGTTTCAAGGCATGTTTTGATAAACAAAAAAACAAAAAAAAACTAATGCAAAAAGTGATACTTCGAGTGTATTTTTGACTATTATTTCTTAATTATTTTTTTAATTTGTCAATGAATTTCTTTAATTATTCGGTGAAGTGCCATTTGACACTATTTCTATTCAAAATAAAAAGAGACTTGTATATCACATAGCACCACACACTTTGCTAGTCAAAGTGTTCTAATTAATAGTTCGGTGATAGTTTAAATAGAAAAATTCGCATCTAATAGTTAAAAATAGAAAACTCGTCAAGTAATAACATTTCAAATATATTTTTTACAACTGTCTTTAATCTAACTTATATACGAACTCTTTACTTTTTATGCTGCGCCATTATCAAATTCTCAAAATTACATTACTTTTCGAGAATCCAACACACATCGATGAGACATTATCGAAACGTCCAAACAAGCTAAGGTATATCGAAAGTGGACCGAACATGACCGCATGACGACCGATTCCTTAAATCACTCGAAAGAAGAAGTAGACAATTTATTTTCCATTTGTAACATAAATACAACATGCATGAACTCACCCAATACAAAAATGCTTACTCAAGATTTGGACAACATGCTAGAAAATTATAGTATAGTAGTAAGTGGTGGAGTCAGGATTTTTATTGAGGGAGTTTAAAAGTAAATGTACAAATTAGTCGAAAGGGTTCCACATCTACTATATATGCATAAAAAAATATTTTTAAGCATGTAAAAACAAAATAATTTTCTGTCGACGGAGATTCGGATGAACCCCGTGGAGCAAATATGGCTCCGTCTATAACCTAGGTTGCACAGATTATTCACTTTCGATACTACAGTACTACACTCGTATGAGATTACTCAAAAGTATACTAGTTATGATGAATTCAACACGTATTCGTTGACGTTTTTGAAAAGTCGAAAAAAGCATGTCTAGTTTAAGTGAATTCGATGCGCATTCATTGAGATTTTTGAAAAGCCAGAACAACATGGCTAGTTTGGCGAATTCGACAAGCATTCATTGACGTTTTCGAAAAGTCGGAAAAAGCATGACTAGTTTTGGCTAATTCGACAAGCATTCGTCGGCATATTTTAAAGTTGGAACAACATCACTAGTTTTGACAAATCCGATACGCATTCATTGATGTTTTTGAAAAGTCGGAAAAACCATGACTAGTTTTGGCTAATTCGACAAGCATTCATTAACATTTTTGAAAATTCAGAACAACATGACTGGTTTTGATAAATTCGATGTGCATTCATTGATGTTTTCAAAAAGTTGGAAAAAGCATGACTAGTTTTGGCTAATTCGACAAGCATTCATTAACATTTTCGAAAATTCAGAACAACATGACTAGTTTTGATAAATTCAATGCGCATTCATTGATGTTTTCGAAAAGTCGGAAAAAGCATGACTAGTTTTGGCTAATTCGACAAGCATTCATTAACATTTTTGAAAATACAGAACAACATGACTAGTTTTGACAAATCCGATACGCATTCATTGATGTTTTTGAAAAGTCGGAAAAAGCATGACTAGTTTTGGCTAATTCGACAAACATTCATGAACACTTTTAAAAATTCAGAACAACATGACTAGTTTTGATGAACTCATCACGCACTGATATTTTTAAAAAGTTCGAGCAACATAGATTGAAGTAACTCCTCAATGGACAAATCTCACTATTTCAACGGCAACTGACATATAATAGTGGTATTCTTGTCTTTACACACTTCCTACATCATACCAACAAGTTGAAACTTGTTGATAGCAACAGCTGAGCAGTTATGTGAAGGGAAAAAAAAAATACTACTCAAAATATACTACTACTTGTAGCAGTAGTCTTTAAGCTCTTACCGGCTTAGCAGTAGCCATTAATGGTGTTGAAATAGCTCAACAAAGCCATATTCTGACACCCCCATTATTGTATTATTAGAAAGTTCAGTTCTTGTTTTGCTTAAAGATTTGAATCTTTTCTTGTTTTTGGGTAGTGGGGTGTTGAAGAAACAGAGGAAAGAAATGATTTTGTTGGTGCTTCATTGACCCCCTCACCCCCCACCCCACCCTCCAAATTATTGCACTAATAGAAATTTCAGTTCTTTTCTTGGTTTTGGCTAGAGGGGTGTGAGAGAAGTAGAGAAAAGAATTGATTTTGTTGGTGTTTTATACCCATTGTTGCTTTATTAGAAAGTTACGTTCTTTCTTTGCTTAAAGTTTGAATCTTTTCTTGTTTTTGGGTAGGTGGGGTGTGAGAGAAGAAGAGAGAAAGAATTGGTTTTGTTTGAGTTTTATTGACCCCCCCCCTCCCTCTCTTTGTTGTTTCTTTGCTTAATGTTTGGATCTTTGCTTGTTTTTGGATAGTGGGTGAGAGAGAAGTAGAGGAAAGAACTGATTATGTTGGTGTTTTATTGACACCCCTCCATTGTTCTTTCTTTGCTTAAAGTTTGAATCTTTTCTTGTTTAGAAAGAATTGATTTTGTTGGTGTATTATTGACATCCTCCATTGTTCTTTTTGTGCTTGAAAGTTTGATCTTTTCTTGTTTTTGGGTTGTTGGGTTGTGAGAGAAGCATAGGAAACAATTGATTTTGTAGGTGTTTTCTTGACAGTATCCATTGTTCTTTCTTTGCTTGAAGTTTGGATCTTTTCTTGTTTTTGGGTTGTTGGGTTGTGAGAAAAGCATAGGAAACAATTGATTTTGTTGGTGTTTTCTTGATACCTTCCATTGGTGTGCATTGTTAGAAACTTGACTTCTTTCTGTGCTTAAAGTTTGAAACTTTTCTTTGTTTTTGGGTTGTTGGGGTGAGAGGGAAGTAGAGGCAAGAGTGAAATGGAAGGTGGGTCAAAATCAAAAATGAAAGAGAGAGTGGAGAGGCAAAAGGGTGTAAATCCAAGGATTGAGCCTTTTGTACCAACGAAAGGTCATGATCCTAGAGAGTTGAAATCTTGGGCTAAGAGGACTGGTTTTGTGTCAACAACTTTTTCCGGGGAGAGTGGAAGAAATAGTCATAGTAGGAGGGATCTTGATAATGGGAGAGATTTGAATGTGAGGAATAATGAGAGTGTTGGATTTGATTTGGAAAGAGGGGTTGATAAAACTGAAACTGTATCTCCTAAGATTGAGCTTGATCCTATTTTAGGAAGGGCAAGGAATAGAGGAGTTGAGATTGAGCCTGATTTAGGTCCCATCGATGAGGGTTCGAGAAATGGAAGAGGTGAAAATCTTGGGAGGAGAGTTGAGATGGAGCCTGATTTAGGTTCTATCGATGAGGGTTCGAGAAATGGAAGAGGAAGAGGAAGAGGTGGAAATCTTGGGAGGAGAGTTGAGATGGAGCCTATTTTGAGAGCGCATAATGAGGAGAGGAAAGACGCTATGAATGCGAATGGCAGTGGCGGTAACAGTGCTAATGGAGATGTGAATGGGAATGGACACATAGCTCAAGCAACTGCTCCAGTTACAGAACCAAGGAAGGATGATGGCAATGTGGATGAAGAAGTGGGAATGGGCGAATATCCCGATGGCGAGGATCCTAGTTATGGAGGGTGGCATCAGTCTGCGCGGCTAAAATGTGGACTAAGGGAAAATCCGGGTCTTGGTTAGTACCTTTTCTGCCTCTTAACACTGTTGATTGTTGCTCTTGTCATGACTTGAACTAATCATTTTTCCTTTTTACTAGATTTTGATTCTTGTAAATATCTTTATGTCAAATGATTTTGGCTGAAACTTAAGAATCTTTTAGAGCAGCATAACTATGAGAGACAGTATTGCGGCCATCTTAGTAGAATTATAATATAGGGATTCAATGTATATGCATCAATGAAATAACCATCTAAGGGGGTCGTCTTTTTTTCTTTTAATGTTCAATCCTTGATGTATGGACCCGGAGTCAGCAGTCTTGCTTATATTTGTAAAGAATGTTCCTTCTGAAAACACAAGAGGGTGGTGGACGGACTGTGAGCTTTTAAAATTGAGTAGACGTAGTAGACTGAAAACTGAGATAAATAAGCTGCATAACAAACTCGTTAGTTTTTAAGTTGAACAAGTATGAAGATAAATTGCAAGAAAGGAGGTAGTCGAGGTTCTTTTATATTGGTGTGGATCAGATGTATTGTGCCTACTCGAGTCCCTTTGGAAGTTGGGGGAAACAAGGGAGTTATATCTCAAGCATTTTGAGGTTTTATGGTTTGTGTACAGTCCTTGGTTTTCTTGCGTTCGCTACCAACATTAGTGAGTTGGTTTTCACTCTATAACCACAAAACGAACAATGCCTTTTGTTTTTTCATTCGATCACCAAACAAACAAACAACACCTTTTGTTTTTTACACGATCAACAAAGAAAGGACACCCACAACCTGTCTCTCTTTTTCTCACTTTGCCTCTAAACAGTGAAGCACGCTGTGCTACATTGCTAGATTGCGTTGGTTGATACGAATTGAAAGGGTAAGCTCTTAAGGAAGCCTTTTTGTGAAAGTAAATTCAAGCATAGGAAGCATTTTAAAAGCTACCTCAGACCAATGAACAATCGACAACTTATCAAAATAAAGAAAAATGAGTTAGACCTCTTACAGTAGACATAAACATAGGTTCTCCGTTGGGAACTAATCTGTCTATCGATACTATATTTAAAGTGGGAAGCCCCTAAGTCTAAGGTTCAATATTAAAATGTCCATCAAAAGTTCATGACCCATTTTATCCTTCAGAACAAAGTAACTTTCTTTAATTAAATGATTTATTTTGAACTACATTGAACCAAGTAAATGGGAAAGAGTCTTTCATACACCAGTACTTATTGCAGTTGTGTAAAATTATCTTAATCATTATTTACAATATCAGGCTTTCACCTTTCAGCTTTAATTTGTTTGCTCCTTTCAACTTTCACCATTAATAATAGTCGTTCTTGCACTTTATAAAGGTGTACAATGAAGTGTCAAAATTCCCTTTTTCCATAAAAGAAAAACTCAAGAACAAAAAGACATGAGAATACTTGGTTTTTATAGCAATAAGACATATGTCCACTGACCAATATGTTTGTCGTTCTAATCTTACAACAACAACATATCCAGTGTAATCCCGCCGCGTCTGGGGAGAGTGGTGTGCATGTAGTTTTACCCCTACCCAATGAAAGTAGAGAGGTTGTTTCTCATAATGGAGGAAAAAGAAATGCAAACATGTCCCACTAATCCATGGTAAAAACTTATCTGCAACCGATGTTGAAATCAAACAAATGAATGCAAAACATGTCTTTCATACATATACTTATCACTTAATCGTGGTTAAATTATATGTGTTTTCTTTAATTTAAGATGCTGACTTGCTGAGGTTAAAGTGCTTGGTTTACTTGCAATGTGTTTTTACCATAATTCAATTATGAGACCAAGTGATTAATTAATTAATATGGTAAAAACTTACCGGCGCCACGTGATTGCATCAACATGTACTAATTTACCATGGTTTAGTGATAAATTAATGCGAGAATGTGTATTAATTAACTATGGTTCAATGATAACAGTTTATGTGATATGTATTCATTGGCTTGGTGTAAACATCGGGTGCGAGTAAATTTTTACCCCATCATACGTTTACACCAAACCAATAGATGCAAGAAATTTGTTTTCATGTAGGCTTCTTTCACATAACCATGGTTAATTAATATATATTCTCACATTGTTAAATTACTCAATCATGGTAAGCTCATGTGGTTTGATGTGAACACCGGGCGCGGGTAAATTTTTAATCCTAGATATAGTAGTTAACAAGTAGAAAATGAATTTATCTCTTTAGGAAGCCAAACTAACAAAAAAAAGAATTAATTTTATCTGTCTGTTGCAAATGGTGCTAAGCATATATCCCAGAAGCAAAACAATAAAGTGATAAAGTAAACAGACACATAGTTGTGTACTTCTATAAAGTGCAATAAAGCACATGCAAAGGTTATACATGAATGTTATCAACGGGGGAAGCTCAACGGAGCAAATAAATTGAAGTTAAAATGTGAAAAGGCTGAAATTGTGAATAACCACCTAGATAATTAGTACAGTTGCAATAAGTACTGATAAGTAAAAGATTTTTTCCTATTTTTTCTGCTCAATGTAGATCAAATTAAGCATAAAATTAATAGTTTTACTCCATGGTGGTGCAAGTCAGCCTTTGATGGATATTTTGGTAGTTCAACTGTAGACTTATGGGCCAACTTTTTGTGTGGTGAGTATATAAAGAAGTCGCAGTTTATTTTGGTTCAGCTCACCAAGGGTAACAAATCAATGATAGTAATGTGCACTTTTTGTTGGTAAATACTTACGCTCACCTGATGTTTACACCAAACTAAAAAAGTTACTATATGCATGACAACACATGTCTTGCGTTCATCAGTTTGATGTAAACACCCGGTGGAGGTATGTAAACCTTTCTATTCTGCCATTACTTTCACATCTTTTCTTTTTGTGGCAAAGTTGTATCCTCCTGGTGTTAAACCAAATAAAAAAAAAAATCTTTTTTACTAGCCGGTTTCCAAGAAAATGCTGCTTGTAGTATGCATTTGATACTCATCCAATATGCATCTTAGTTCTGGACTTTAAAGTGGTCATTGCTGAAATCAAGATATTGTGACTAAATAGACAGATCTCTGAAGCTTTGTATAATGATTAATATAGAATCAAATTATGCTATTTTATCACAAAATTATTTCTGTCGGAAAATTGAATAGATAAAAGTGTGAGATATGTTATGTTACCCTGATCATAGGATATGGTCTAATATAAATTTCATGTGAAATTTATTCTTGGTGTAGTAATAAAGATTTTTCAAGGTGAAATATATTAGATGCACGATCTCCTGAGATTCTACGTTGATCACTATTGACCTTCTTTTGTTTTTTAAACTGCAGTGCCTCTTATGTTTTATGGGTTGCAGCACTATTTGTCATTGGCTGGTTCACTTATTTTTATCCCTCTGATTACTGTTCCCACCATGGGTGGAAGTGATGTGAGTGGTTTCATATGAACTTGCAACTTGAATTACATTTAGTATATGGTTAGCACTTTTTCGTCGTTCTCATTGATTTCTATTTCCATGTGGTGACAGAAAGATACTGCCAATGTGGTTTCCACGATGCTGCTAGTGTCTGGCCTTACGACAATACTGCACTCATATTTTGGCACCCGTCTCCCTTTGGTTCAAGGGAGTTCATTTGTATATTTGGCTCCTGCATTAGTTATCATGAATTCTGAGGAGTACCGGAATCTTGCTGAGCATGTAAGTTAAATGAAGTTACCCTAGTGAGACTTTGGTTTTAGGTCAATGGTTTTTATTTATCAATTTTTCTTTTGTGTGTTGAATTTGTTCAAACGATTACGTACTTTTACTCTACTACTATGTACTCAATGGTGTTCATTATTTCCAGAACAAATTGCTTCTGTAACTTTGTGTCGTAGAGGCTTGGAAAGCTTATGTATGTGTAAATCAGTAACAATCTATAGTCTTTACGCTGCATGTCCCATGGGATATTTCTAGAAAGATCGTGCTTATTCTGCATAATGTTGTATCAATATTGACTGCATGTGAAAATTATTTATTCTGTATATTTTTACATGCTCTTATAATAGATGACGGATTTTTGCTGATGGTGTCCACAGAAATTTAGGTACATAATGAGAGAGTTACAAGGAGCTATAATTGTTGGATCGATTTTCCAGAGCTTCTTGGGTTACAGTGGCTTGATGTCCCTTTTCCTACGGTAATATTTGAGCACTTGACTCATTATCCTTCATGACCAGCCCCCGTTTTGTGAATTTCCTTTGTAAGAAAGCTTGGAAAAGTTGTGTTTCTTTTTAAATAAATGTGAAGTAAATTTCAGTTTATATAAACGTTCTTCGGATTTTGCATGCTATCGAAAAGTAAATAAGTAAACCACTAATGGATTTTGATATGTTGCTGTTTACCCAGTTACCAATTAGCTAGGAGGCCCTGAAAATGCAATATGGTCTTGATCTCCTATTGAATGGACTAGTCTGACTCCTTTAGAAGGTGGTTGAAGGAGAATTGTTTCTCGATTTTATAGCACTATCGTGAAGATTCATAGCTTATCGTGTCATGAGGAAGTTAAATCCCAGCAGGGAAGGTGACACATGACAGGTTTACATAAAGCATAGGAATGATAAGGTTATCTGCCAATTGTTGTAATGTGCAGAATCCTAAAAGGCTAAACCCGTTTTCACATTAAAAATATACTCTTTTCTTATATTTTACAAATCTGACTTGCTTTATACAGCAAGATATGAAAATCAACTTAAGCATCAAGAATTACAATGGAATTCGGGATCGAAGTAAACCTTGTAGTAATTTTCTGTATAAATTAAAGTTTTGCCATGACTAGCTTTAGTCATGATTGTATGCATTAGATCAGTCTTTTATTTCATTTTGTAAGACTCTACCAAGAATTAATCAATCTGTTCTATTTCTTGCAGGTTCATAAATCCCGTTGTGGTCTCGCCAACAGTAGCTGCAGTGGGTTTAGCATTTTTTAGCTATGGCTTTCCACAAGCTGGTAGTTGTGTAGAAATCAGCCTTCCTCAGATACTGCTTATCCTTATTTTTACCTTGGTAGGTATCCATGTGAACTTTTCGTGAAGATCGCAATATCTATTCCTGGTATACTACTTGTATAAGGGAGTTTTTCCCTTTTATTTACTGAAATATCTTCACTTGATAAAACTAAAAAGCGCTTGTATTGGCATGAATAAAATATTCTCATTTATTTCAGATAGAGCTGATATTTATCTATGTTGCTCAGACTCTCCAAAAGTGATGTTGTACCCACGTCGGATCCTTCAAAAATGCACTACTTTTGAAGAATCCTACACGCACCTGTCAATATTTTTGAAGAGTCCGAGCAACAATGTCATACTTCTGAGCTCTAGTATAACTTTTTTCTTTTGCCAACTTTGTTCCGTCATTTCTCTTTGCAGTACCTTGGAGGAATATCCATTTTTGGTCGTCGAGTGTTTCGTATATATGCTGTATGTATTTTCTGCCCTTCCTCTTGTTCTTCTTCTTTACATATTTACCTTTTGGGAGGTGGAGGGGTTTTTGGGACGGGAGCCTCTGAACAAGATAATATTAGTAGATTTAGTTCCAAGACCTTTAGTATGGAGAACTTTGTTATTTTCTGCTAATACGGAAACTATTGTCACATATTCATCTGTATTCTGACAAACAAAAAGAATTATTGCAGGTCCCTGTTAGCGTTATGATCATTTGGGCATATGCGTTTTTCCTGACAGCTGGTGGTGCATACAACTTTAAGGGTTGTAGCCCCAACATACCGAATTCCAACATCCTTATTGATGCTTGTCGAAAGCATGCAGATACAATGAGGCACTGTAGGACTGATGTCTCCAATGCTATGAGAACTGCTGCCTGGGTCAGGATTCCTTACCCTTTCCAATGGGGTGTACCGACCTTTCGGCTACGAACTTCATTCATTATGGTCATTGTATCGTTAGTTGCTTCCATTGACTCGGTGAGTAATCAGTGACCTGTCTAAAGGTGTCATTTATGAT
This sequence comes from Capsicum pubescens, assembly GCA_030864215.1. Lineage (NCBI taxonomy): Eukaryota > Viridiplantae > Streptophyta > Magnoliopsida > Solanales > Solanaceae > Capsicum > Capsicum pubescens. The sequence continues at coordinate 297,733,938 of CM061549.1, forward strand.
GTTGAAATTTTCAGTTAGGTATTTCACCAACACGAGGTCTTCTTTTCCAAACTTGGCATTTCGGGCATAAATTTTGTTCTTCTATGTAATTATCATTATAGGAAAAGGAAACTTACTCTTCTTTTCGTCATGCTGACTGATTGCATTTCACGAGCAAGATAAGATAGGAAAAGGAAACTTACTCTTCTTTTCGTTATGCTGACAGAGTGCATTTCACGAGCAAGATAACATATGAAGATAAAAAAAACAAAAACAAGAATGAGCTAATATGAACTTCCTTCTTTTTTCTTTTTGGTTCCTCTAAAATCTTTCATATTGCTTCAAAAAGATAAAGTAAAAAAGAAAGAAAATCATTTCTCTTTTACTAATCTCACTATCTTCCAGAATTCAAGACCAATTACTGATTAAGACTTGCACATTGTAGATTGGAAGTTATCACTCCGCAGCAATACGAATGAATTTGAAAGCCCCGACCCCTGGTATAGTCAGCAGGGGGATTGGTCTGGAAGGTTTCTGCAGTGTATTGGCTGGACTTTGGGGAACGGGTACTGGGTCGACAACTTTGACAGAGAATGTACATACGATCAATGCAACAAAGGTAGCAAATCGACGGGCTGTACAGCTTGGAGCTGCTCTCTTAATCCTGTTCTCCTTTGTAGGTATGATTCACTGAGGACTTCGTCATCGAAGCTGGAAAAAGCTTATCCCGTATTCCTTCTTTCTGCATGCATCAACGTAAAGTAAAAGGACATTTGATTCAGTTTGCCTCGATGGAAGTTTCTATACTAGTTAGATGAATGGAAAGTGGCATTGCAAGATTTTCTCCATCTCCATTCCCCTTTAGGCCTTTACAAAGCAGTACTTCCTTGATGTTTTTGTTAATAAACATGAATCCGAAAGACATTTACCTGATGTTTGGCAGTTCAACCATAAAGAAGAGTCTCATCAATGGTACATGTAGCATTAGTCGGTAAGTAGTCGATAGGTTTTGAGTGCTATGTTTCATTAACCATTGGTGGGTGGAGAATGATGAGCAACCAAATTGCTATTGAGCTATTCTTGTGGATACTGAACATTTTATGTCTTGTTATTTGTTTCTTTTAAGATGAAAAATGCCCGTTGCCTTGAAAAAAACCCGCCTTTGAATAGCTGATAGGTAACCTCTTATTTTCTCGACTGATGTGGTAGGTAAAATTGGTGCTATTCTTGCTTCTATACCACAAGCGTTGGCAGCCGCGGTACTATGCTTCATATGGGCTCTTATTGTGGCTCTGGGTCTATCGACGTTGCAGTATACGCAAAATGCGAGTTCCCGGAACGTTATAATTGTTGGTGTATCCTTGTTCTTTGGTTTGTCGGTCCCGGCTTATTTTCAGCAGTATGCACCAGAGACTGGCCTAATCTTGCCTGGCTATCTAATTCCTTATGCTGCAGCATCCAATGGACCGGTCCATACCGGGAATGCACAAGTAAGTTCATCGTAAAGACTCCTGTTAATTGTCCCTTCACACCCTACCGGCAATTTTCGTCTTTTTTTCCTCTTGGATTTGAAAAACAAGCATATGATGGGCTTATGTGATGGTTATATTTCAAATTATTTACCAAAATATGGAGAACACTGCAATGCCTGAAGATCAACACTGATGACAATCAATCCAGTGATTCTCCTGTAAATTTCTTAACAACTGCACGGGGTTTGATAAGCGGAAACAGAAACAAAATGGCAACTGATGTGCCAAGACGGATTACCTCGGAAGATGCACTTTTGTAATGTGTTTTCTTTGCTAACTTCCATGAATTTGCTGAGAACTAACATCTTGTTTCTTCCTAATTCTTTTTCAGTTCAATTTCGCAATGAATGCGCTTATGTCCTTAAACATGGTGGTTACGCTATTGGTGGCATTCGTATTAGACAACACGGTCCCTGGTAGCAGACAAGAACGAGGGGTATACGTTTGGTCAAAGGCTGAAGACATTATGACAGATCCTTCTTCCCTTTTAGACTACTCGTTACCGAGTAGAGTAGCAAGATGTTTCCACTGGACTAAATGCATCGGCACATGACGAGATGCAAAAAAAAACTTGCTTTTGCTGCATACCAAACTTCAAGTAAGAAATTTATTGTAGTTCAAGCATAGCTTAGAAAGAGTATAGCTAAAATAGGTGAAAGGTACATACATATTTTACCATCTTATACACAAGGAGGTTACAGATTTCACCAAATTATAGTATTGTCACTGTAATTGTGAAACAGCCATGGGGCTATCCCATATTCAACTATTAATTCATTCTTATATAGAAATGTTAGTTGGTTTTTTGATTATGATGAATGGAAACATTATATTTGAATACTCTTGCAATGAAATGTTGGTTGTTGAGTGTAGTCTCGCTCATCCTTCTATACCAGTCGTCATATTCTTGTAGGTTCTTGTTTCTTCGATTTCTGTTACTATGTTGTCCCCGTATAATTCATTTATCGTATTATTTTGTTGATTATGATGAATGGAAGCATTATGTTTGAATACTCTTGCTATGGAATGTTAGTAGGTTGTTGAGCGTAGTTTGGCACATCCTTCCATACCAGTGGTCGTAGTATTATTCTTGTAGCTTCTTGTTTCTTCGATTTCTGTTATTATTTTGGTGTAATTATTGTTCTCTTTTTCCGCATGCTTTGTCGTGCCTTTTAGTATTTTGTCTTGGTTTCTTCATTCCTAATATCTTCCTGAGCTGCAGAAGGGTCTATTGGAAACAACCTCTTTATTCCAGGGTTGGGTAAGCACTACCCTCCCTAGACCCCCCGGGCCCCACCCCTCAATCGTAGGCTAACACCCATTGAAAGTTGCAAAAAATGGCTCGTTCGTGTCGTTTCGCCCCGTTTGACTACCAAAATGGCCCCAACGACACCGTCGGACCACCCACATCCGCTGCCGCCGGTCGATTTTCTCTCCAAACCGACACCGGGTCCCATGCCCACCCCCGCAATCGTGGGCTAACACCCACCGAAAGTCGGAAAAAAATGGTCCATTCGTGCCGTTTCGCCTGTTTGGCCACCAAAATGGCCCCAGCAACCCCGTCGGACCACCCACATTCACTCAACAGCCCATCCCAACGACCCTGTCGAACCACCCATATCCACTCCACAGCCCGCCCGGGGGGCCGCCAGACGATTTTCACCCCAAACCGACCACGTGGGACTAGTATGTCGTCGTTTCTCTTGCAATGGATGGAAAAATTCACTGTTTGATTAATGGATCTATAAGAGCACACTACATGATGTATGTCACAGGTTTGAACACTGCCAGAGACAAAAGGATGGGTATTTAAGTCGAGAAGGGTAGAGAGGCGGGCCTATTATGCATCGAGTTTCGAACCATGCACCACTGACACTAAGAATTTCTCAGTTATAAAAGAAAATTTATAAAACTATATGATTGCCATGTTTACTCTAAAACCTAAGAGAAAAAATTCTTTAGCTGCTCTATTGCTGCTACCTTTATTATTCATCTCCAGCATGTACAAAAACCTATGAACCTTCATCTCAACTCTCTCTATCTGTCTGTCTATCGATCGATCGAATCTATCTGGTAGAAGTTGGTCTTTTCTTTAGCGAATCTTGGATCAGAGCGCGTAAACTATGATTCGGAGTGAGATGCTGGTCCTTGAGCTTTAAATTTGTCATTGGTGATGTATCTCTTCCTGTCTTTAGCCATTCCTCTATAGCTTCTAACTCATATGAAAATCCATCTGCTGCAACATGTGGATTCCTCATCACTTCCTGCAGCAACGACAAAAATTAGGGTGTGTTTGGTATGACGGAAGTCATTTTTCATGAAAAATGTTTTCCTTGGACGATATTTTCCAATCAAACACTAGAAAATGACTTTCCGCGGAAAACATTTTTCTTGAAAAGTTGATCTACACCCTTAAAATGTTGGGATAGACAACAACATATGGTCCGGGGAGGGTGGTATGTTCGCAACCTTACCCCTAACTTACGAGGGTAGAGAGGTTGTTTCCGATAGAACCTGTGCTCAAGTAAAGCGTAACGAAACAAGAAGGAAAAGGAATATTGTTGGGATAGACAATGAACCTGGAAAATGGGGCAAAGGAAGAAATTAGGAAACTCTGTTGAATCTTCATCACCATCTAGATATCTTCCCTTTGCCACAACACATTCACCATTTGCTACTATTTCATCAGCCAACTTCTTCACTTTCTCTACTTCTCTTGCCAAACTAGTCATGTTCAACTCCCTATCTTCATGAATAGACAAACACTTTATACCTATTCTACCAAGCTCTAGTGCTATATCCAATGGCCACTCCCCGGCCATCGGATCAAGCACTTCAATAAGCTTACTCTGGTCCATCATGATCGCCTCCTCAACTAGCCCGACCCAGTTTCTTCCGGTCAGAATCTGTAAGACTAAGTTCCCATATGCCCGGATATCTGATCTTATATCTGATTTATCACAAGACAAAGGCGTCCTAACACCATGAATTTTCGCCACATTGTTACGATCAAGAAGGATCTTGGAAGGGTTGAGGTTGCCATGAGCCACGGGTCTTGGCTTGACGCGGTGAAGGAAGCATAGGCCCGTACAAACATTGGCTGCAATACATATCCTAGCTTGCCAGTTTAGGACTTTGTTTCTCCTTTTAGAGCCTCTGTTGCCTGAGAAGAGTATGTCTCTTAAGCAGCCATTATGCATATACTCGAACACGATGCACCTTAGCTCAGAGCAATATCCAATCATCGATACCATATGAGGATGCCTAATATGGCTCAAGAGCTTCACCTGCATGAGAATTTTTCGAACTTCATACAAGTAATCATATTATCTTCATGATGTTTTTCCTAATCTTACTCGCCGTCATACTTTGGAGCTACTCTTACCTTTGCCATTAGCATATTGTCGCGTACTTGCTCTACGGAGCTCCAACTTGAAGTATAACGGAGGGTAATTTTAAACCATAGTATTGCAAATAAGTTGAATTACCTTAGCTTGAAATGTGTCTTCAGAATCAACATCTGCAGAACTATACAGTTTGATTGCAACTGAAATATGATGAAGCCTAGCTTTATACACATCAGTCCAATCACCACCAGATTTCAACCTCATACGCTCCGAAAATCCATCTGTGGCTGCTCTAATCTCTGCAGCACTGAACTCCTTGTACTCGAACCTCCGTTCCATCAGCATTGTAGCGTTACTTATCGCGTCTTTTTCCCTACAGAACTCTATCCTTCGTCGTAGAACATCTCTTTGCTTCCTAAACTCCTCAATCTCCTGAAGCGTATCCGTTCTTTGCTTCAATGCTTTCTCCACTTGAACCTCAGCACGCGATCTTGCCAAGGAAGATAGCTGCATCTTGTTTGATAACTCGCGTTGTAGTTCGAGAATCGAGCTGAGCTTACTCTTCGTGACCTCGAATTCAGTGTGAAGTTCACTCAGCTCGTCTTTTGTAGCATCTAACTCTCTCTTTAGATCAGGCTTTTGCGCGATTTCATCATTTATGCAGCCATCAATTTCCTCAGCCTATAGACATAGCAAAGTGTTAAAAAGTATGTAAATTTGCAAAAATGAAACTAGCTAGCTATCATAAGGCGTCCGAGGGGGTGGCCTAGTGATCAATGAGAAACCATGTTGTCTCAAGCAGTGGCGGAGCCAAGATTTTCACTGAGTATATATACAAACTAGTCGAAGGGGGTTCAACATCTACTATATATGCATAAAAAATGTTTTTAACCATGTAGAAATAGTATAAAAACAGTATAATTTTTCGTCGAAGTAGGGTTCGAATGAACCCCCTGCAGCAAAGGTGGCTCCACCACTGGGCTCAAGTTCAAATTCCAGATGAGGCAAAAATGCTGGGTCATTTCATCTCATCTGTCTAAGCCTGGGTGAACAGAGTTACACGGTATCTACGTTGGTGGAAAGGTCGCAAGTAACTCCTGGAATTAGTCGAGGCGAGTGCAAGCTGACCCCGACACCACATTTATTAAAAAAATGTACAAAATTGTAACACTTACTCTTCTAATACATAAAGTGATAGCCCATTGAGCCTTAGCTTGTCCTTCAACATGGGATTTTGCTTCTTCTTTGCTTACATGTATTGCTTCTTTAATCTTCATAAATTTGATTCTCAAAGCATCTTTCTTTTCTTGGACAGTCTAATATATATTTGAATAAACACAAATCAGACTAACATGAATAAGAAAAATTTCAAAAAAAATTAAAAAATTAAGGGAATTATGGAAAAGAACAAAAGAAAATAGACCCCAAAACTCATTAAAAAAACAACAACGTAATTAGAATAACCAACTTGATACGCCTAAGGGTGTGGCCTAATAATCAATAACGTCAGCAAATGACATGGAAGGTCCTGGTTCAAATTCCAACAAAGACAGAGATACGCTAATTGATTTCTTTTCATATGTCTAAATCTTGGTGGCAAGAGTTATACGGTATCTACGTTGGTGAGAAACAACACATATTTTAAATTTCTAATAATAATCAAGTTGCGCGCAAGTTAAGCAATAGATTATTACACAGTATACTAGTTTGTTATATCACTATCATAAAAATTCTGATACCAAACTTAAGTAAGAAATTAAGAAATTTAGAATAAAAACAAATAAAGATAAGGAAGCCAAAGTTGACTTGTCAAAAATAAAATTTTTTTTTGCAACTACTCCAAACTAATCATGGCCACATAATCTATTCTGATTAACTTTTATACACTAATCAACATTTCTTCATAAAAATTTGAATCAAATTTTATAAATTTATTTTCAAACATTTTTTTTGGTCATAGATCAAGTTCCAAAAATTATAATTTGAAAAACTCAAATTTTCATGTTTTAACTTTAAAATTTTTGGTCAATGGAAGTAAATAATGTAAAGGAACTTTTAACATAATCAGATCACTTTAAAAATAACTATAGGTAACCAACTATAAAAAGCGAGATATAGTTACCAAAAATATTAAAATATATGAATATAGCTACAACATATTAAAATATATGAATAATATAAATAAATTTATTCACTTACCATGTGTTCTGTGATGACAATCTCTGTAATATTCTTCTTCTTCTGGACAGTCTCATCAGCAACAAAATCATCAATTTCTTCAAACTTTGTAGATAATAATTGACAAAAATAATTTTCAATTTCTTCTTTATATTTTTCCCATTGATAAAATTCACCATTGCTTGTTGATGATGAAAAATTTGAATCACTTTGATTTTTCAATTTTGAATTATTTTCAGGAAACATTTTAATAACCAAATCTCTAAAACTTTGCCCCATTGATCTTGTTTTTGCAACCATAATTCCTTGATCATCTTCAATTAATCCTTCTCTAAGAAAAACCAACTTCCCTCCACATATAATAAATAATTCACAATATTCTGGCTTTTGTCTATGCACATAAAATGATCCACTTATTGCACTTCTTGATTTCCTATAAACCAAAAAAAAAAAAAAATGTTAAAAAAAATAACAACAACAATATACCCAGTATAATTTCACAAAGTGGGGTAGAACGTTCATAGACCATGCCACTACCTTAAAGGTTAAGAGTCTGTTTCTGATAGACGTTCAGCTCAACAAATATTTTTTTTTTAAATATATCATGTAATTAAATGATAAAAAAAGTTTTTTTTTTTTGGTGTGTGTACCAATTACCATGATGAAGACTTCATGAAAGTCAATGACATGACTAATTTGGTTATCTTAAGACCATTGATCAAATCCACCATAAATTTTTGTATGGATTCATCATATCTTTCAATCTTGATTGCTTCAACTTTCACCTGTATAAAAACACAAAGATGAAATTTTTGTTACAAAAATTAACCAAACCTTATTATAATTTTTTAAAAAAATATTATACATTGCCACAAAAAACTTTGTATCTCCAAAGTATCTTCTCATCTTTTGCATCTTCAAACTTTTCAAGAGCCTTCAACTTTTCTTCATTCAATGAACCAACAGGTAGCTTTCCCACTATACCAAAAAAATAAAAAAATGGAAATTAATTAAAAATGAAGAAAAGAGTAAAAAATTATTATTTGTAAAATAAAAATATAATTGTGTTATACTTACTTGGAGTAATAACATAATCTTTACATATGTTATTAGAAGCATAAAGAATAACAATGGTGATTGGATGATAATTAGAATTCCATCTTTTAAGTGTCCATTGTAAAGTTAAAAAACCATCATGTAAATCTGAATTAATTGCTACATAAGCTTTGTTTTCCATCTCCATAGCCATAGCCATAGCCATGACCAAGAAAAATAATTAAGAAAAAAAAACTTGAAACAGACAAAAAAAAAAAAAAAGAAGTTTTATATATGTATAGTAGTTTTATAAGTCATTATATAGAGAAAAAAAGTCTTAAAAGTGTATCAAATGTGTGTAGCACATGTGAGAAAAGATATATATATATATATATATATATATATAAGTAAAATGAACAAGGTGAAAGAAAGAAAATTAGCTATGGCTTTTTGAAAATCTTGTGTGCGTTTTCAAAAAGAGGAGAATAAAGATTATTTGGCTTTTATATTGTTTATATGAAAAAAGCTAATCTTGTTTGTTAAATTTTTTTTGGGTAAATAACACTTTTTTGGTCCCTTGATTATTGATGAATTTTGATTATAACCCTTGTAATATTTGGCAAGTACAGTATTTTGATATCAAATTTGTTGAAACGTGCACTTTGATCCTATTGTTTTAATGTGCGTTACTTAAATCGAGAGTCTTTCTGAAACAACATCTCTACTTCCACGCCAAAACGAAATCAGGATTTGACCGAAAAAGAAGCAAGGATATAGATATCATGACCGATCACCATCGATAAAGAAGAATCTTTCTAAATCATCACTTCGTGTCAGCGGGGCCTTCAAGCATCCAAAATACGTCGGGATTGAAAGTGACATAGTGTTCCTGATAGAAAATGACGACTCCGTCAGAAAAACAAACTTATTCAAGTTCTTTTTCCTAAAGAAGTCCCACTTCGACCGCCCGACGAGTCGTCTACTTAAAAGGACCCTCCGCGCTGTCCGCGCTTCTAATCTCGATAATGCTACTCAGAATCAATTAGCAAGAGGTCAACGATTGCCTACTCATTGGTAGTGAAAAAGCAAGAACAACAATAGTAACGTCTCAAATGTTCTGATGTGAAATTACGCTAGATATGTTGTTGTCTGTGAATATTCAGAAATTTGCCGTGACTATCACCACTTATTTGCCTGTGCTATATGTTAAACTTGTATTATTATTGGACAGATATGTAGGTTTAAAATAGTCTAAATATAACATATTCCCTGAAAGGAGGACCAAAAACGCTCATTTTAATTAATTGGAAGTTAAATATACTGAATCATATATCACGAGCACTAAAAGCAAGATTTATAAGTAACTTAGGGACTAATAATGTTATTTGTTTTTTATTTTTGGGACTTTTTGGTTTAGGAATTTAGCCGGTGATAGCAAAGATGGGACCAAGATTGATTGCTACTTGATTTGATTTTTGACATTAGAAAATTTCTTGTATATTACTTTAGTGTTGAGTTAATTTAACCGAGTTTCAAAATTAAATTAGATTAATTAATTTAATTTTTTAAAATTAAAATTTGATATTAAAAAATAATATGAAAAGTATTATAAATTTTAATTTTTTTTTTTAAAATTAATTACAAAATATATCTTGAAATATTGATCAAAATTTATATCGTCTGATTTAAAAAAAAAAAAAAAAAAAAAAAGCTAACATATAAAAAGGGTAACATTTAATGTGATTAGTTATTAGTCTATGACGTTTGATAAATGCATAATATCCAAGAATATTCTTTGCGGGTAATTAGCACTAACCCTACTATTTTAATTATTGAAAACTACTCTTTGGTGTGAGTCCAAGGACAAGTCAAATATATTTATGGCAACAAGTTATCTGTATCATCAGCGGTGAAGTGAGAAATTTCGTTAATAGTGTTCAAGATTTAATATATATATATACAGAGTGATTTTCAATTATATATAGTGTATAATATTATATGTCTATCGTATAATTTTTCGACAAAGAATGTTCAATTATCCACTCTTCAGTAATTGTGGCTACGCTATTGCGTATTAAATATCTATACTAGATTAATGAATGCAAAATATGTATTTTTCATATACATATTTATCACTTAATAGTAATGGTTAGGTGAAATTATTCTCAATGTAATTTTTATCTACTAAATTAAGTGCTTCATAGTTTGGTGTAAATATCATAGGGGGTTAAGTACGTTTAATAAGAAAAAAAAAATCTTTTAAACGGTTAATATTACTATGAGGTAGTTAATTTATTTTAATTATAGTTAGGAACTAAATGATAAAAAAAAAAAAAATCACCACAATAATATTTCATGTTATTATCTTATTTTGATGCTCCTTTATTGTTATATTTTCTTGATATTTGTATGGTAGTTTTTTTGGATAATATATAAAATTAACTAATAAACCTTTTTACAACTAGCTAATTAAATCTATTTCATAAAATTAAAGTACAAATTACAGGTCGACCAGTAACATTAGGTTAAAAAATGCATGTTTTATACGTAAGTGTATTTGCTATTTGATTTTAATTTATCTGAAATCCCGCAAAAAGTTTGATTTTAACGTGTTTATAGCTCATTTACTTTTACGATAGAAAGGCAACAAAAATATATTTTATCTTTGTATTTTTTCGACTTATACATGATCTAAGTTTGATTTTCAAGTGTTTATAGCTCATTTACTTTAACGATAGAAAGGTGAAAAAATGCACCTTTTCTTCGTGTCAGTTTATCGATGTACATAAATTACTGAATCTGTCGCTTTATAGAATGTTTAACGAATGCATTTACGTGTAAAATTTACATCTCTTGTCTACATTTTACTAGACTTTAATTAATTTCAAATAGAATATCTCTTATCTATAGTTAAATAATCGACAAAAAATTATTTTTTTCTCTATGTGATAGCTGAGCTTGTCATTTTATGCTTGTGAATTTATATCAAGATATTGTAATTCTTAATCACGAAATAATATGTGATGCTAAATTCGTGGAGTTTCTCATAAAATTTGCTTATTAAAAAGGTTGTCACTCATGAATTTCTTTTCAAATCACTTCTTAAAAAATATGACACAATAATATAACTCACATCAGAGTAGAATACAGTGTCCTCTTTATTATAAAATAGGCTCTCCACGTCCTTTCTTAAGAGATAAAGCAATCGTCACTCGACGGCTCAAAGCTAATTGGTACAACCCGCGTTCTTGTCTACTCATCTTTCACCAATCTAAATAACTTAGTAAGCTATACATAATATTAATTTCTACTTGTCAATTTTTTATAGAAGGATATAAGACTACTATGTAATAGTTTTATATTGTTGATATTTCTTATTGTTTAATATTATTTTATTAAATTGTGGAAGAACGTCAAGGGGGTGTAGCTCATATGGTAGAGCGCTCGCTTCGCATGCGAGAGGCACGGGGTTCGATTCCCCGCACCTCCAGCTATTTTCTCTTTTTATCACTTTTTTTTTTGTTGTTTGTGTGTGTGTGTGGGTGGGGGTGCGGGGGGGTTTGTGCAGGGTAACTAAAACAATTTTTACATCGATTCAACAACAGTAAATCTAATAGAGACACTTAAATTATGAGACGTTTCAACTGAGTATCTGAATATATGATAAAGTACAGTGACGGATCCAGAATTTAAGGATTGTGGGTGCTTAAAAAGTTGAAAAAAGTAAAAAAATTGCTTTAACAAGGTTTGAACCCAGGACACCCCTCTAGCAAAGAACCTTACGATCAATCTAAATGTCAGTGCACCTAACTAACTTTTGTTTTAGTGATTTTTTTTAAATATTTTTTCTACCTATTTTTGTATATTTCCTATGTAATTATACCTATTCCGCATCGATTTTACTGGGTGCTGGAGCACCCCAAAAAATAATGTAGGTTCACCCCTGTAAAGTACTCTTATTAGACCTGTCGTCTTCAACAACAACAACATACTAAGTTCTGGGAAAGATGTTGTGTACGCAGCCTTATATACTTCGATCAGCTTCATAATAGTAAATCTCATATAGACACTTAAATTATGAGATATTTCAATTGAGTATCTAAATATATAATAAAGTACTCCAGTTAGACATGTCGTCTTCAAGAACAACAACATACCCCAGATGTACGGAATTTCACAAGTAAGATCTGCAAAAAATGTTGTGTACGCAACCTTATTCGATCGAGAAAAACCTTGAGTCTGCACAATCATACTCTACAAAACTAGAGAGACTAAAAACAATAGGCTTAGTGCCATACTGTAGTAGTTGTTGTAGCTAGAATTTCTTTTTCCATGATAGTCAAATAATTTTCTTTGCTAGTTTTCTATGTGTTCAATCATTACTTGACAAAATCAACATTTTACACGTTTATATGTGTGGTACTTTTTTTTTTTGTTCAATATACTTTTAAATTTATTGCATATATATATCTTATATTATAGGGGTCATTTTGATGAGTTTGTTCAAGTTGAGTGAATTAGGATAACTCGGTGCCAATTTAACTCATTTAGATATTTTGGTTAATTATAGCTACTTAAATATTTAATTAACCAATTTAACCCATTTCTTTGTCTATAGAATAAAATGGTCATTTTAGTTTTTTTTTTTTTTTTAATTATTACTAGTAAGACATGCATTCCCCTTGGAGGTCATGGGTTCAAACCTTGAAAACAGCCTCTGACAGAAATGCAAAGTAAGGCTGCGTACGATACACCCTTGTAGTGGGGCCCTTCCCCGAACACCGTGCATAGCGGTAGCTTTAGTATACCGGACTGCCTTTTTAGTAAGACATGCATTAAGATTTAAGATAGAAAGGAAAGCACAAGTTGTTTAGGGAGCTTAGTCCGGCTCCGTTATAAAAAAAGTTGGGCGTAGCCTAATGGTGGTCGAAAGTGAAGGCAGAGGCGGACCTACATTGCTAGTAGGGGGTGCACGTGCACCCGCTAGCCTCGAGAAAGCCTCTGTATATATAGTGCGTATATCTGTATATATATATTAGGGAATTATGTTAAGTATATATTGTGCACCTTTAATAAGCACTTGCGTGGGGCTGTCCAGATGATCTAGCAGTCCCCGTAAAAAATTTACTTTTATCCCAATGACTCGAGTTCGAAATTCAATAACATATCTTTATTGCTCCTCCTTTTTCCAAGTACATGTAATGCACTGTCTGTACATGTAATGCACCAGCATATTGCTGTTTTCTACGTTTCCCCTTCCAACGTGCATATATATATATATATATATATATATATATATATATTTAGTAGTCATTTATTTTCATTTTTATTTCTTTTATTTATGTATTGTGGACGTTAGTTATGTATTTTTATTTTATTTTAAAATATATGATGTTTAGTTTACTTTTATCTTTCGATCATTAACTTATTTTTTATTTAAAATATTAGCAATTTAAAATTTGAGATAGGCTTAAATCAAATGTTTCCTGTAGCAACCATCTCGCAAATAAATTTCTCGAATTTCATATTTTTCAAAAGATTTCTACTATTGTTCAAAATATAAAAATGCATTGAATTAAAGTACGATGGATAACACACTTATGTCATATTAAATTTAATTAATGATATTCAATAATATTAAAATTTTGCTTATAAAATACTATAATTAATAAACTTTCAAAGGACTGTATGTCGAATTTTGACACTATTAATTTTTATATTTAAATATAGAGGTGCACCCATCAAACTTAAATCCTGAGTTCGCCTCTGAGTGAAGGTACATTTCTATGATAGCAAGTTCCTTCCATTTCTGCTCAGACATCATGGGCTTCAAAAGGGGGTGGTGCTGCAAAAAGTTTGCATCTTTCATAGTGATCTAGTCTAGCTCCCGCCTTATTTTGTTCCCTGTAGCTATGATGAACGGGTGGTTCTCCCAATATTTTTAACAGAGACGTGCATGCATTAATCAATAATAGGATTATAGATTAAGTTATCTTTTTGTAACATGTGTATTATTGGGATATACTATTAACTATGTAATTTGTGTTATATTATTATATTAGTGAATGTGTTCGCGCTTCGCGCGGTCTTTAAAATATATCGTTAATTTTTTTTAAAAAATTCTTAATCAGTTCAAGAAATATTAATTTGAAGGCAAAAAAAAATTATATTGTGACTACAACAATATACACTTTATATATTACATGTACATATACAATCATTTTATAATAAACATTTTGTAGTAAAAGTAACACATATTTACTAATTATACTAATGAAGAAAAATATATGACAAATCTTTTGATCATGTTCATCCCTTAACAAAATTGTGTTGTCATTATCATCAATTACTTTTAAAAAAAATTCCTTTCATAACTGTTTAGATAAAAGTTCTTTTATTTTTAATTTTAAATCATCATAGAATTTTTATATATGTTTTTGTGTCATTATATTTTTCTAAATAAAAATTATCTTTATTATCTAAGTTTTTTCTAAAAACTCGATGGGTACCAAACAACTTCTTTAATCAAATAATTCTCGTATTTACCATAAAGGAAAGATAGATGAAAAAGAAACCAACAATAAAAAGAATAAGGAAAAGGGAGGGTATATTTAAAATGAAAAAGAGATGTAGCACGAATGAAAAGTTTTGACAAATTAGGCTGAAAAAGAACGAACGTAAGTAAGTTTTCATCTTTTTTCAATTTATTTGTTTTTTTTTTCATATTTTCTTCCTCCCCCTCTAGTTTTTCATCACTAAGAGAATTTTCATTCTTTTGAGATAACATACGACTATTAATTGAGTTGTAGACACGTAATTTTGTCCCTCCCAAAAATCCAATTCATCTATTTTTACCTCGCGTTGTCATACACTCTCATCTAGGGGTGTACATAGGTTGGGTTGATTCGGTTTTTCATTAAAATTTAATCAAACCAATAATGTCGGTTTTCTAAATCTATAAACCAAATCAAACCAATATACAATCGGGTTTTTTATTTCAATTTTAGTTGGATTTTTTCGGTTTTCTCGGTTTTTTTACAATTATAATATGATTGTAGAAAAAAGTTAAGCGTTCTCTCTGAAAAGATAAAAAAATAATGGTCATAGAGTAGTTTCAATTAAAATTAAGTTGGCAAATTACTAAGACGTCTAAACTACTATCTCTCAAAGTAATATTATGTGGATACCCAGTGGTTCAAATTTTAAGTCACTAGTCACAGTAGCTTGTCTGAAAGTTTCCTTCACATAAAATGTGAGCATACAGAAGAATGAAGAATTGGAGACAACTTATTAAAAATTTAACTCCCTTAACTATAATATAATTCCATAAAAAAAGAGAAAGAATAGAAACAAACCTAAATCACAACTTGACGAATGAGGAGAATGAGAAAAGTAAGATGAGGAAATGATGAGAACTTTCTGAAAACTTGGAAAGTAAAATGTAAAGTGAAGCAATTGTAGAGTTTTAGGTTTTTATATTAATATTGGGCTTTGTATTAATTTGTTACTAATGGACAAATATTATAATTAAAGGCCCAAGAATATATATCTATTTTCTGAATATAAAAAAGTAATAAAAGTAATTAGAAAGTAGATTATAAGTAATATTTTTTTACGTATAAAAATTAAAATTATATAAGTATTATGTCGGTTCGGTTTGGGTTCGGTTTGATTTTATTTTTGCTAATACCAAACCAAACAAAAAATGATCGGTTTTTTTTGCCAACACCAAAGCAATCAAACCAAACCATAATTCAGTTTTTTTCCTCGGTTTGGTTTGATTCATTGGTTCGGTTTGACTTAACGGTTCGGTTTGTACACCCCTACTCCCATCCATGTGATTATACCCCACAAAAATACAAAAAATAACAAACTTCTAACAACTTTTGACACATCACCACCCCACCCCACACCCTACCTATCCTACCCCACTACCTTACCCCACATCACCTTTTATCTCATTTTTAACCAACTCTCAAAATAACAAAAAATATAAAAGAGGCCCACAGGGAATAATTTTTCACAACAAGATATACAAGGGGGCCCACCACTAAGAGAAAGGAGATATTCCTTTTGGCTATTTATATACATACACAGAACACGAGAAAGGGGGACATACACCATTCTTTTCTTCTTCTTTTGGGTTCACAAACACACGACACAAAAAGGACACGCCAGAACAGAGACAATTTTTCTTTCTTTCCTTTTTCTGTTGCTTGGCACACGCACACACATGGATGGGGTGGACAAACCTTAAATCGAGGAAGTAGGAGAGCTCAAGAGAGGGTAAAGCAGTGGAGAGACGGAGAGAGTTTGAGAGAGAGTGAAGCAACGGGTGAGGGAGAGAGACCGCCGAACTCGTGCGGGCGACCAGATCTCGCCGGCAATTTGGCGCCGACCAAGTCCACTCCTAAAAAATAGCTTTGTTATTCACCGAAAAACACTCAAAAACCCAACCAAAGTTGACCCGTCTTTCTCCGTCTCATCGCGTCTCATCGAAAAATTACATCAGTGATGCAAATGGGTGCGCAATTTCACTGGGGACTCAAATTTTGGTCAGATTTAGGTGGCATTGTTCGGGTTTTCCTTTCGAGTTATCGCGGAGCTCTTTTCGAATTGGATTTCGAGAAATTTTGTGTTAGAATTAGTTCAAAGTCGAGATCTCGATGTTCATTGAGGTTTCAATGAGGTCCAGTTCGTGAGCTCCGATCAGCTGCGCAATTTGAAATCAAAAGTGCGATCAAATAATAATTGCAGTTCGAAACACTCAATTTAAGGTCCATCTCTCTAGTCTTATTCTCAGTTAATTCTTGGTTTTTGTGTGATTGATTGATATCGTCTCGATTTTTCTCTTATTTTGTGCGTGATGTGAATGATGGATATTATATTTTATTGACAGTGGATGGTTAAAATTATTAATCATGAATTGTGAAAATTTGGTGTTAAAAGGAAATTCGGGGCGCGAATTAAAAATTGTTAAAGTGAATTAGGATTTATTTTGATTTGTTGTTGTTTTGATTCATCGTTATTGTTACTTTCACGTCTAATTGTCAATTTCGCGATAGTATCATGATAGGTCGAACGGGATAGGCAACAGTAGGCTCGGGTAGGCAAATTGAGAACTTGTGGATGATGGAATGTTCGAAATGTATGTTGAATGGCTTTGTTTTATCGCATTTGACTCAATTGTACTCATTTGATCGGAGAATGCCCCGAGGTATCTGTATTGCCTTATCCGGGGAATGCCCCAAGAAAGTTGTACTGGAAGATGGCGCATGGTCAAGGCTCGGAACGTCGGGTGGAGTTTAGTTTAGAATAGAATAGGATTTACATTTCTACATTTTTATTTCGGAACTACATAATTCGGACTGGACATTATTTTGGTTTTGAATTTTTGTTTGTTTGTTTGATTGATTGGTTTGTGTGTGTTTTTGTGTGGTTTATACATTCTATAGTGTCAAATTAGCCGATATGCTCCACCAAGCGACCGTGATTGAACCACGGGACCAAGGGGTGCCTAACACCTTCCTCTCGGTTAACAGAATTCATTAGCCGGAATTTCTGTTTGCAAACCAGTCTGAAAAAGTCAAATTATTTTGAAAAAGATTTTTCAAAGGTGACTTGGCACACCGGAATATGCCAAGTGACGACTCTGGGTTTAAATGTAAATAATCCTTTTTTGAAATAAATTTTCATCTTTTGTCACTCAATAATAATAAAACCCTTTCGAACCTTAAAATCAATCTTTTTGGTAAAAAATGGGGTGTGACAGCTCTGGCGACTCTGCTGGGGATTTTTTAGAATTTGAGCTAATTTGGAGTTCTATCGGCTTAGTTTGGCACTATAAGTGTATAGATATTTTGTTTGCATTGGTTTGTGTTATTTTTTATCATTGTTGAGTGCCTACGTGCTCTTTGTTTACAGTTTTTACTTTATGTGTTACCGCTTTATATCTGGCATCATGTGCATAACCCGAGTCTTTCTTTCTGCAATAAGTCCGTAGTACACGTGTGTACACGACCTATAGTTGAGTTATCCTTATTTTAGGAGGAAAAGTCATTGGGTTGTATGGAGTAGGTGGACAGCTAAAGCAATCCACCATCGACCATACGCTCCCCCGAACAGCCTTGTTAGTGGACCCCATCGTATGTCAGTCTTTAGGTCATGCTTATCTGCATTATATTGAGACTTAGAGGGACCCACGTGACCCTTTGTAGGAGACTCACCCCTAAAGCATCCCTACGTGCAAAATGTTGCATCTTTGAGGGTAAAGTGGTCATTTGACGGACCGATTTGGGGAAAGCATATGTTCAAAGTAAAGTGTGTAGACAGGAAATTGTTGAAAAAAATAAGAGAGAAAAAGAAAAGGAGAGTAGAAAAAAAAAGTGTTTCGTAAGTTTTTAGAGTTCTTTATGACTTTTGATTTTTTATTCACAATCCAAAATTCAAAAAGATTTTTTACCTTTCGCACTCATTTTCTCAAAAAAAACCAAAAAGATTTTCCTTTTATTCCTTTACTATGCATTCATAATTCAAAATTTTCAAAAAGATTTTTCTTTCATAGTTGTTGGTGTCATTTTTGTATGAAGTGTCAAATTAAAAATCCAAAAAGATTTTATTTTTGTCGTGTAATCGTGTCTCTCACGTCAAGGTTTTGTTTGTTCTATAATCCTTAATTGTCCAATCTAGACGAACTACACACCCCTGATTCTCCTCTTTCGGGATGTGAGATACGTAGGCAACCTATTGTTGGTTCGGGGATCTTATTTAAAAAATTCAAAAAAAGATTTTCTTCACTCTTCCTTTAAAGTAGGTGTTTCCTATACATCTTTAAAAGAAAATCACAAAAAAAAAAATTGTTAATAGCTTCAAGTCTCATTTTCGTATGAAATTCAAAAATTGAAAACCCAAAAAGATTTTTCTTTGGTAATCATAGGTTTCGTTTTGTATAGGGAGTTTAAACTTGAAAAATGCAACAAAAAAAAATCGTCAATTCTTTTGACAATTTTTTATTTCCTTTTCGTTTTAAAGTTTCAAGAAAAAAGAAAGGAAAAAGAATTAATTGGCCATTTTGGCAAGACTTCACGAACTACGCACACCTGATTCTCCTCTCTCGGGAGTGAGATACGTAGGCGCCTCTCTTGGGTTTGGTGACCTTTTCAAAAAGAAAAAAAAAAGGTTTTGAAAAAAAAGTATTGAATTCTAACGCATTTGTTATCTCTCGTTCAGTTAGTTTAAGGTGGTTGGTTTGTGGCATTTTGGCTGGTCCTCCATATTGCACCAAGTCACAGAGAAAGTTATGGCGAACAAAGATATCGAGTTTGTTGTCACTGATCAGATAGGGAGTTCGGGCAATGAGAATTTAGGAGCTAATGAAGAGATTCAAAAATTAAGGCAACAAATGATAAAAATGCATCGAGCTTGGGCTAATGGGTTGCCACCTCCTCCATTTCTCACTAATAATCTGGAATATCTTTCTAGCTTGCCTCCAGTGTCACATATACAGTTTTCTATTTTTGTTGACACACCATAACATGCATCAGAACCTGCTCCGGGGCAACACTATCCAAACACTTCTAATATTCATTTCTTCACTCCTCAACACAAAGCTACCACATGCTCGACTCCACCCACTGTTCATGTTTTTGCAGCACCACCCCCACCCGAAACTCCTACTTTTGAGGTTTATCCACAAGTTGTGCCTCCCCACTCTGCGAGAGAGCCTGTATTGAATATTTTTGTTGATCAACATCATGCTATTGAGCCCACATTTAAGTCGACTAATCCTTATGGTTATACTCACCCGCCTGAATTTCCTCTTAACACTGAGAAGCCTGTTATAAAAGAAGAACAAGAGAAAATGACCAAAAAATTGAGAAGTTTGGAACTGGCTATGAAAGACCTCCAGTGACTTGGGGGGTACAAAAGTGTCTCATATAAAGATCTGTGCATGTTTCCAGGGGTTCATCTTCCTTTTGGTTTTAAAATACCGAAGTTTGAGAAGTATGATGGACATGGAGATCCTGTAGCACATTTGAGATGTTATTGCAACCAACTAAGGGGTGCTGGGGGAAGGAAGAATTACTCATGGCATATTTCGGTGAGAGTCTTTCAGGCCTAGCTTCGGAATGGTTTGTTGACCAAGACATCGACAAGTGGATTAGTTGGGATGACCTAGCTAATGAATTTGTGCAACAATTCCAATACAATGTGGAGTTGATTTTTGATGAGAAATCCCTAACTAACATGAAGAAAAAGAGTACTGAGACTTTCAGAGAGTATGCGATTAGACGGCGTGAACAAGCTGCTAGGGTGAAATCGTCAATGAAAGAAAGTAAGATAGTGTAGGTATTTATTCAAGCGCAGGATGAAACATATTATCAACACTTGTTACCTGCATTAAGCAAGCCATTTATTGAGGTCCTCAAAATAGGGGAGATGATAGAAGATGGAATTAAGATCGGCCGCATTGTGAGTTTTGAAACATTGAAAGCGACTACTCAAGCAATTCAAAAAGGTTCGGGAAGTGTCGGAGGGAAGAAGTATGAGGAAGATGGATCTGCCATTGTAGTTGGACAACAGGCACGGGCAAGAGGACCACACTATCGTTACCCACAGGCTCAAACCCAAGCTTATGCCCAAGCTCCACAAAATCTTTCCCAAAATCTATTATACTGTATTTCTCCACCTACATATCCAATATATAATGCACAACCCTATAGTCAATTTCCTTCTTACCCACAATGGCGTGCACTAACTCTTCAGAGTCATCCTCAAACTCCACAGACATACCAAAGCCCTTCTAGGTCCAATTTTCGATCCAAGACAAACAATGAAATGAGGCAAAAGTCAAGAGATAGCTTCACACCAATTGGAGAGTCGTACGCCAATTTATTTCAGAGATTGGTACAGCAGGTCATGATCACTCCTTTTCTTGGGTATACTCTTGACCCGCATTCAAGAAGTTTTGATGCTAATGTACGATGTGCATATCATTCTGATGTTCAGGATCACAGTATTGAAGATTGTCGTTCTTTGAAAAGAGAAATAGAAAAGATGATTCAAGATAAATCAATTATGGTGCAGACCATTGATAGTGAGGAAAGCTCTAGTCATGCTGATATGCAAACCAGTGGCTAAGATGTCAGGCTGAGCAATTGAGAAGTCACCCTTCTCCCTACTAGGAAGAGGTCTGGTAGTGTGTTTTATTTTATTTTCTGTTGTTCGAATTATTTCAGGGTTGTAGTTCGGGATCTATCTTGTTTTGTCCTTTTGTCGTTTATGTTCAAACCCTTCTATCTTTTATTTCAACTAAATGAAATGTCCCATTTTTCTTTGTGTTTTAAATATGTGTTGTTTGTTTTCTTTTCATAGTACATTTTATATTGACTCTAGCGATATAACATACTAGTGAAATTTTCAGTCAGATCTTAAAATTCAGTTTAAGCATGAAAATTGAATCTGAGGGCTAAAGTTAGGAAAAGCATCTGAGAAAATAGGTGGAGTGCTGAGACATTTGGTGACAAGTTAAAGTCTTCTTCAAAAATTAAGGCAATTATTTTGAGAATCGCAAGAATAACTTGGTCATCAATTGAAAAAACTAGCTCAATTAGATCAAATAGCGGATGTGTGCTCCCGAGGAACAGAACAAAAACAAACTCCACGAAAGCATGAGTCATTCAATGTGAGGGATGTACAACAAAGGTGGAGTTGTATGTTCGACAAGTGTAGAAGAAGAGGTGGCACATATGCTCGGGGCAAGTTAGTGTTGTAAAACATGTCACAAGTGATATTGATCGTGCACTTTCACATTGCATGCTATATACTAGTATTTTCAATGATTGATACGACGAAGGCATTTTATTCTGTTACCCAAACATTGTGTCATCCTTTGTTTACCCCGTTTGAGCCTTAGTGTTATTTTCTTTCATACCCCTTTTTTGGAATGAAGATAGAATCAACAAAGCTCAAAAGAAAAGTGTCGAGCAAAAAATAGTGTCAGAAAAAAAAATGTGTCCAAAAAAGAAAGAAAAGAGAAGAATGTCAAGAAAAATAGAGTCAGAAAAAAAAAGAGTTAATAAAAGAAAGAAACAAAAATCAGAAGCAATCAAAATAACAAACTGCCAGAACTGTGCATGACCTAATTCTCCTCTCTCGGGGGTGAGATACGTAGGCTGCCCTACTCCGAACTCGGTCCAACTAAATAAATAATTTAGAGTCACCCAGTCAAAAGAAACTGGGGCATGAGTTAATCCTCATTGTTTGAGTCGATTCCAAAAGTTGTAAGTCCTACCCCACTTCAAGTGTCGTTTAGGCCCCATGCCATCCTTTCTTTCTAACCTTATCCAAAAGCCAAGTTACAACCAAAGAAATACCTTCAGATTAATCTTTGAGGATATTAAGGCTAAGCATGCAAGGGATATGATGATGCATTTGGGAACTACTTGTCTTCCTCAGCATAAGAAATCAGGAGAGAAATAAAAAATGAGAGAGTCTTATTGGTGAAAACCCTCACGGCCATCGTAAGACGATGGTAAGTTGAGAGAAATAAAAATAAGAGAGTCTTATTGGTGAAAATCCTCACAGGCACCATAAGATGACTGTGAGTTGAGAGAAATGAAAATAAGAGACTCTCCTTAGTGGAAAACCCTTACAGACACCATAAGACAATGGTGAGCTGAGGAAAAGAAAATGAGAGAAGCTCGTTGGCGAAAATCCTTCAAGGCTCCACTAGCCGAATGGATCTTAAATGCATTTCACCTAAGAAAGCAACTCAGTTTCAAGACCATTAACTCAACAACAATGGGTAGAAAGTTTGGATGAAAAGATCAGGTAGCTTAATCCAAATTCATGGCATAATCATTAAACTTGATTGTCATTTTAGATAAATTTTTCGTTTCTTTGTTTCAAATGGAGACATTCATTGTCTTTTCTTTCTTCTCTTTATCTTTATTTTGATTTTGATTTTCTTGAGTCAGTTATCCAAATAAAAAAAAATCATTGTCATTTTTCTCGTGTCTTTGAGTCAAGTCCATGACAAAATAAGTGAGAAAAAATTTCAAAATTGGCTACCAGCTTCTTCAATTGCACAAAGCAACACAAAGTCAGCATACAAAGAGACATGATTGTGAGTCGCATAAGGCATGCAGAAAGTTTTGTCAACAGACAATCTTGGGAACGCATGAAAATACCAAGGTTTAAAGGGTTTATCTGAGAAGCATGGCAAAGCCGAGATACCGTATTTGTTTCAGAGTCACTCTTGATAATCTGAGTTTGGTCAATGATGCAGCAAGTCGATGATATATGCTAATGGTTGGAATCAAGGTTAAATGTGACGGGGGCAAGAGCGATTGTCGTGAAAGCTAAATCCACAAACCAGCCACCATGTTTTAAACTAACAAGTTTTCTTTGTATGAAACAGAAATGCATGCTACCTTTGAATCAAGGATTTCAAAGCCTAAACATCAAAGGTCGTAATATTCTCACTTCTACAAATGCAAGAGGCAATGTTGCTGTACAGATTTGGTATTCAAAGCCATGGTAAAACTCATAATCCAATATCTCTAGGAGACACACTTCCTTATTTGGGTAATTTAAGAAACATTCGTAAGGAGACGCACTTCCTTGTTTGGGTAATTCAAGTAATATTTGTAAAGGGACACACTTCCTTGTTTGGACAATTCAAGCAAAATTTGTAAGGAGATGCATTTCCTTATTTTAGTAATTCAAGCGACGTTTGTAAGGAGATACAC
Organism: Capsicum pubescens; assembly: GCA_030864215.1. Taxonomy (NCBI): domain Eukaryota; kingdom Viridiplantae; phylum Streptophyta; class Magnoliopsida; order Solanales; family Solanaceae; genus Capsicum; species Capsicum pubescens. The sequence goes on from CM061549.1 coordinate 297,757,761, forward strand.
TTTCTTGTTTGGGTAATTCAAGAGACATTTGTTAGGAGACACACTTTCCTGTTTGGCCAATTCAAGCAGCATTTATGAGGAGATGCACTTCCTTATTTGGAAAATTCAAGTGATATTTGTGAGGATACGCATTTCCTTGTTTGGGTAATTCAAGCAACATTGGTGAGGAGACATACTTTCTTGTTTGGTAATTCAAGCAACATTTTTAAGGAGACGCGCTTCCTTGTTTGGTAATTCAAGCGGCATTTGTAAGGAGACGCACTTCCTTGTTTGAGTAATTTCAGCAATATTTGAAAGGAGATACACTTTCTGTCTTGGTAATTCAGGCGGCGTTTGTAAGGAGTCGCACTTCCTTGTTTGGGTAATTCTAGCAACATTTGTGAGAAAACGCACTTCCTTGTTTGGTAATTCAAGCGGTATTTGTAAAGAGATGCACTTTCTTATTTAGTAATTCAAGCAACATTTGTAAGGAGATGCACTTCCTTATTTAGTAATTCAAGTAACATTTGTAAGGAGACACACTTCCTTGTTTGGTAATTCAAACGGCATTTGTAAGGAGACGCACTTTCTTGTTTGGGTAATTCCAGCAACATTTGTAAGGAGACGCACTTCCTTGTTTGGGTAATTCAAGCGGCATTGGTAAGGAGACGCACTTCCTTGTTTGGATAATTCCAGCAATATTTGTAAGGAAACACACTTTCTTGTTTGGTAATTCAAGCGGTATTTGTAAGGAGAGGCACTTCCTTATTTGGTAATTCAAGCAATATTTGTAAGGAGACACACTTCCTTGTTTGGTAATTCAAGCGGCATTGGTAAGGAGACACACTTCCTTGTTTGGGTAATTCCAGCAATATTTGTAAGGAAACGCACTTCTTTGTTTGGTAATTCAAGCGGTATTTATAAGGAGAGGCACTTCCTTATTTGGTAATTCAAGCAATATTTGTAAGGAGACGCACTTCCTTGTTTGGTAATTCAAGCGGCATTTGTAAAGAGACGTACTTCCTTGTTTGGGTAATTCCAGCAACATTTGTAATGAGACGCACTTCTTTGTTTGGGTAAGTCAAGCAGCATTGGTAAGGAGACGCACTTTCTTGTTTGGGTAATTCAAGAGACATTTGTTAGGAGATATACTTTCTTATTTTGGTAATTCAAGCAGCATTGGTGAGGAGACACACTTTCTTGTTTGGTAATTCAAGCAACATTTGTAAGGAGATACATTTCCTTATCTGGATAATTCAAGCAATATTGGTAAGGAGACGCACTTTCTTGTTTGGTAATTCAAGTGGCATTTGTAAGGAGATGCATTTCCTTGGGTAATTCAAGTGACATTTGTTGGGAGACGCACTTCCTTGTCAGTCTTCATTTGTCAGGAGTTCGCCTGAAGAATAGGGTGATGAAACTCAAGTAAGGAGTCTAAAAGCAACTGCATAGATAGGATTTTTTTTTTTTGTAATTTCATTTATGTTTTAACTTGTAATTTTTATTTTTGATGTAATAACAGAGCCGCGGACCGGAACCTCGACGGGACCTCACTCGACTCTCCAACTCGGTATTGTCCATCTCCTTCCAATCCTTTAAGATACCTGCGACTTGACTCCCTCATAATTTGGGTAGGTAGGATGTCCTAAGTCAAGACTCGGTTGTCCTTCTTCCTTTGAATAATGGTCGGGTCAAAATTCTGTCTCGTTGTCTACTTCTTTGTATGCAATCTCTTTGTGTTTACATGCAAAGAGAGGCATGATGTAGACACATAATTTTGTCCCTACCAAAAACCCAATTCATCCATTTTTACCTCGCGTTATCATACACTCTCATCCATGTGATTATACCCCACAAAAATATAAAAAATAACAAACTTCTAACAACTTTTGACACATCACCTTGACACATCACTACCCCACCCCACACTCTACCTACCCTACCACACTACCTTACCCCACATCACCTTTTATCTCATTTTTTAACCAACTCAGAAAATAACAAAAAATATAAAAGGGGCCCACAAGGAATAATTTTTCACAACAAGATATACAAGGGGGCCCACCACTAAGAGAAAAGAGATATTTCTTTTGGCTATTTATATACATACACAGAACACGGGAAGGGGGAGGCATACACCATTCTTTTCTTCTTCTTCTTCTGGGTTCACAAACACACGACACAAAAAAGACACGCCAGAACAGAGGCTATTTTTCTTCCTTTTCTTTTTCTGCTGCTTGGCGCACACACACACATGGATGGGGTGGACAGACCTTAAATCGAAGGAGTGGGAGAGCTCGAGAGAGGGTAAAGAAATGGAGAGAGGGAGAGAGTTCGAGAGAGAGTGAAGCAACGGGTGAGGGAGAGAGACCTCGAACTCATGCGGGCGACCAGATTTCGCCGGCGATTCGGCGCCGACCAAGTCCACTCCTAAAAAATAGTTTCGTTATTTACTGAAAAACACTCAAAAACCCAACCAAAGTTGACCCATCTTTCTCTGTCCCATCGCGTCTTATTGAAAAATTCCATCAGTGATGCAAATGGGTGCGCAATTTCACAAGTGACTCAAGTCTTGGTCAGATTTAGGTGTCTTTGTTCGGGTTTTTCTTTCGAGTCATCGCGGAGCTCTTTTCGAATTAGATTTCAAGGAATTTTGTGTTAGAATTAGTTCAAAGTCGAGATCTTGGTGTTCGTTGAGGTTCCAATGAGGTCCAGTTTGTGAGCTCCAGTCAGCTGCGCAGTTTGAAATCAAAAGTACGATCAAATCATAATCGCAGTTCGAAGCACTCAATTTATGGTCCATCTCTCTAGTTTTATTCTCAGTTAATTCTTGGTTTTTGTGTTATTGATTGATATCGTCTCGATTTTTCTCTTATTTTGTGCGTGATGTGAATGATGGATGTTATATTGTATTGACAGTGGATGGTTAAAATTGTTAATCGTGAATTATGGAAATTTGGTGTTAAAAGGGAATTCGGGGCGCGAATTAAAAATTGTTAAAGTGAATTAGGATTAATTTTGATTTGTTGTTGTTTTAATTCATCGTTATTGTTACTTTCACGTCTAATTGTCAATTTCGCGATAGTATCATAATAGGTCGAACGGGATAGGCAACAGTAGGCTCGGGTAGGCAAATTGAGAACTTGTGGATGATGGAATGTTCGAAATGTATGTTGAATGACTTTGTTTTATTGCATTTGACTCAATTGTACTCATTTGGCCGGGGAATGTCCCGAGGTATCTGTATTGCTTTATCCGGGGAATGCCCCAAGAAAGTTGTACTGGAAGATGGCGCATGGTCAAGGGCCGGAACGTTGGGTGGAGTTTAGTTTAGAATAGAATAGGATTTACATTTCTACATTTTTATTTCGGAACTATATAATTCAGACTGGATATTATTTTGGTTTTGAATTTTTATTTGTTTGTTTGATTGATTGGTTTGTGTGTGTTTTTATGCTCCACCGAGTGACCGTGGTTGAACCACGGGATCAAGGGGTGCCTAACACCTTCCCCTCGGTCAACAGAATTTCTTAGCCGGAATCTTTGTTCGCAAACCAGTCTTGAAAGAGTCAAATTATTTTGAAAATGATTTTTCAAAGGTGACTTGGCACACCGGAATATGCCAAGTGGCGACTCTGAGTTTAAATGTAAATAATCCTTTTTCGAAATAAATTTTCATCTTTTGTCACTCAATAATAATAAAACCCTTTCGAACCTTAAAATCAATCTTTTCGGTTGAAAAAGGGGTGTGACATGAGTGATCATCTAAGAAATTAATTCATAAATATACCATCTCAAATAATTTAATATATAAATTTATGCAATTTAAATTCGAAACATCTTTGTTTCACCTTCTCTTATACCATTTATTCCAAATAAAAAGGGAAAGAAAATTTTAAAAAGAAAAAAGAAGACACAAATTAATTAAAAAGTTATTTCTCTTTACTGTTTTTCCTTCTTTCTCTCCCTCTAGTTCCTCAGTCAAGTCATGAGAAAATTTTCTTTCTCCTTTATTTTAAAAATTAGTCGAAGAGAAAGAAATCTGTAAAAAAAAATAAAAAAAATTCCATCTCACCTTCTTTTACCGTGTCATTTGTTGTTTTTTTGTTGCGTCCTAATTTCAATATATAGATCTCTGTCTTTGAAGCCTGAAAAGTAATCAAGTGCATGTTAAATTCTTCTATTAAACAGTGCAAATATTAAAATTTCATACAACTACATGCGAGTATGAAGGTATACTAAAAAAAAACTTATTTATCTATGTAAACAATCACATAAAATGATAAAAGTGTGAGCAAATGAAGTATAAAGTATAAAGAATAATCTGAAACGTAAAGAGAGTATCCAAATGAAATATTATAGATGTCTAAAGAAAATTGAGAAGAAAATGAATTTTAAAGGAAGGGAAAAGAGAAATATAGTGCAATAATAAACAATGAAACTTTTTAGCAATGAAGGTATGATTAATTAGGATTTAAAAGAGTAATTAATATGTAATAAAGAAAGAATTTAAATGTCAGCATTTTAAAATGAAAACGTTTAAGAATGTCAACATTTGGGTTGCTTCAAATGGTAACCTTCTGATTCATAGTATTAAATAGTGAGTTAATTTTTTTTATTACTTTAATTGAGAGAGAGTACTAAAATTCAAGAAAAAAATGAGAATAATGATAAATGTGTTTCTTGATCAATGAAACATGCCACATCAGCATTTTGTTAACTTTCCTTTATATATATATATATATATATGATTTTCATCCCATGTAAAGACACTTTCTTATATTAATAAAATCTTTATTTGAATAAATTATTGTGTTAACATGTGTGTCCTTTGCCTATACAGTAGACAATTTTGCGTATGGAGTATTTTAACTCATGCACGAAAGATTAAAATTGTCGGTTCTTATAAGTAATAAATTAACGTTCACAATCAAAGATGAGGTAGGACAAACATCTTGATGATTGTAGCACAAAATTCGATCTTAATTATGGGATGGGAATATTCCAAATTCTTGTGCTAGTACATTTCGTATGTATTGAACGGACCAATTAGAGATATTTATTTATGTTTTGAATATTTATAAACGATTTCTCTAGTCCATTACATGTACTTATACTCTTAATCTTGATATAATTATTATGATCTATATATGTGGTTTGGTTATTGTTTTAATCTCTTAAAAGGTGCGACTCTTTTGTGAGTCAATATATTCCTAATAGGTTGGATGACGACAAATCACTTAGTGAAATATTAATTAGTTGATAGAACCATGTCTCGAACTTGAGATAGAAGACACCCCTTTATGATTGTTGATAAGTTTTCACGTGAAAACTCTGCAGATGGATTTTATATTCGTCATGTGAAATAAGTTAAGCATTGTAAATAAAGGATTAAATTAATCAATGATTTAAATTTTTCAGAGAATTTAATTTAATTAATTGGTGTCGGTAATTCTAACATGGGGAGTTAAATAAGATGTAATGGTAGATTTCGAAATTAAATCGAGTGCAATTACAGATTTTTAGTGGAATAATTTGTAATTCATTGTGATATGGTAATTCATTCATTTGCGAATTAATATCATAATTGAAAGTCTCACTTAATAAATCTGCGGTTTCTATTATACCTGATTAACTAATCTATTTTGAAAAGGAGAACAAACTTACTAGAAGAAGTAATAATATTATTTACTGGTCTTCTATAAGGAAAAGATATCTTCCGATTTTAAATAAAAAAATATTTTGGACAATGAAAGGACACAAAATATTTTGGATAATAAAGAGGCAGAAAACTTTTTTGACAACTGAAAAGACAAAAACGTTTGCCTCTTGGCTTTCCCCTCTTTAAGAGAAAACATGAATAAATAGGGGTTTTCATTCAGAAGATTATTATCTCTCGATATATTCTTTTTGAATCCAAAAAGTACTTGCTCACACAAGTTTGATAGCAAAAGTTAGTAAGGATATAGTAGAAGACTGTAGTCCTGGAGGTCGAAGCAGTGAACGAATTGTGGAAAACTTCAACAGGTAAGTAGCTTTTCAATTTCGTCTGATGATTTATGTTATCTAGACTATATGTAAGTTATATTGATCCTGTAGAATAGTTGTTTCCACTGTGCATATTCTAACAATTGGTATCAGAGCCTTCTTACATATACTAGATAATGTAAGAGAAATTACATGATTTGTTGTACATATTTCAAATAATAATTGTATAAATCATGTTGTTGCTGGCAGTTTTTTGTATTTTTGATGAAGTTAGTGATTTCCTTAATCTAAATTTATCATTAAAGAAAATATATTTGGTCAACCAAAGAGGCAACCCTGTTGACCCTCGCAAACAGCCCAATCAATAATTGTCGATTTGATCGGTTTTGGAGTTTTTCATTTTTTGACGAACTCCGAATGACTTGAAATTTGGTACGTTCATTGAAAACAACCCACTTAACAATACTCACAAGCAACTGTGAGCCAAGACAATTTTTGGCTATTCGGGGTCGTTTTGATGAGTTTTTGGTTGTTTTTATGTTTTAAAAAAAATAAAAATTCTGAAAAAAATATGTTTTGCAAGCCAGTGGTGATAGGGATCATTCATTATGATTTTCAGTGGTTAATAACAGTAAGTAATATGAGTTTACATGTTGACATAGGTCATCTTTCCCATCGAATAAACTTGTATAGTGTAATACTGTTTTATAGTATCTTATTTTTTATAACTTGTATTAACTTTCCAACTAAGTTACATGTTGGTTCAATGATACAGAGACTTATGAAATGTGATATTTATCTAACTTAAATCAACAGTTTACTCTCTAACTGAGTTGGTTCTGTTTTATTTCAGAGATAAACTATCTGACATTACATGTATATTTGCTTAAATAGTTAAGTTTCACTAATGATTCTAACTATTTAGGTGCATGGTTATATATGTGATGTATTTTTTAAGAATTATATCACTCTGCAGCATGTCTAATGATCTATTTTTAATTGGGTTATATAACAGATTAATCATGTCTTCGTTTAATTCTTTAACTTCTATCCTAAATCAAAATAAATTAGAAGGACCTAACTATGTGGACTGAAAACGTAATTTGGATATTGCTCTTACTGCTAAGGAATTTAAATTTGTATTGGTTGAGGAATGTCCTGTTAAGTCGGCTGAACCGACTGATGATGAGACTAAAGCCTACGATAAGTGGGTGAAGGTTGATGAGATGGCAAGATGCTACATTCTTGCCTCTATAGCAAATGTGTTGCAGCATCAACATCGGTCCATGTCTACTGCTTACGATATACTTAAATCTCTCAAAGATATGTTCGGTGAGCAAAATCGTGTTGTAAAGTAGACGGCCATGAAAACTCTTTTGACCACGAAAATGATTAAAGAAACTTCGGTGAGGGAACATGTTCTTAAAATGATGAGTCTATTGAACAAGCTAAAAATTCTTGGTGCGGTTATTGATAAGAAATCTCAGGTTGAGATGGTCTTACAGACTCTGCCGGACAGTTTTCAACAGTTTCGCTTGAATTATAACATGAATAAGATGGACTTATCTCTCGCAAAATGGTTGAATGAGCCGCAAGAGGCAGAATCTATCATTAAGCAACAAGCTCCTCTTACGGCGTTGATGGTTGACAAACCTTCATCTTCGACTTCTAAGTCGAAAGTCGAAAGGCGAAAAGAAAAAGAAGAAGTCCCGTAAGGTTCCAGGTGCTAATGGTGGTGTGGCTAAGCCTAAGGGCAAGTGCTATCATTGCAAGCAACCTGGTCATTATAAGAAACAGTGTCCCGGCTACATAGCAAAGATGTAAAAATAAGGGATATCTTTTTCATATGTCATTGAAACATTTTTAGCGGTTGTTTCTTCTCAATTTTGGGCTATAAATTCGGGAGCCACTAATCATATATGCACTTCATTGCAGGGATTTCAGGAAACACGACGCCTAAGTGAAAATGAACTAAACGTGTTTCAAGCAAATGGGGAATCAGCACCAGCTTTAGCTATAGGAAATATTTCTATTTCGTTTAGTAGTTCTAGAGTTTTAAGACTGAATAATGTTCTTTAAGTACCTTCTATAAGAAGGAATTTACTTTCAGTTTCAAGAATAATGAATACTGGTTATAATGTTTATTTTGTTAATAATTGTGCCATTATTAAGTTTAATAAGCATTTTATTATTTCTGCTCCTAGAATACATGATTTGTTTGTATTTGAGGTTTTCCATGATATGATACAAACAACGGAACTTAATAATGTTGATCAATCACATAAAATAAAACATATTTCGAAATTGAGTGAAACATACTTATGACACTTACGTCTAGGTCATATTAACTTAAATAGTATCTCACGGTTGGTTTCTGATGAACCTTTGAATTCATTGAAAGTGGAGACACTTCCAACTTGTGAATCCTATTTAGAAGGTAGAATGACCAAGAGACATTTTCCTTCCAAAGAAAATAGAGCCGGTAGTAAGTTAGAATTAATTCATACTGATATGTGTGGTCCTATGAATATACATGCAAGAGATGGTTTTGAGTATTTGTGACCTTCATAGATGATTACTCAAAATATGGATACATTTATTTGTTGCATCATAAATCTAAATGATTTGAAAAATTCAAAAAATTTAAGATGGAAACGGAAAAGCGACATAACAGACATATCCATACATATCCATTCAAAAAATCATGATTATAATTAGTTCAGACTTGTCTATTCGACACCCTTAACGTATTCTTTTATTCGTAATTCTTTATAAATGGATTATACATTATTCCTTATTTATAAATTCTTGTAAATAAATTAACCAATCAATTAACTATGGTAAGATTACATAACATCACAACTTATCTTTAATAAACTACATAAAATTCCTAATTTTTTTTATTAATTACCTAAATCACTTTTTCCAAAAAAAAAAAACAAAAAAACGAACACATCCACAAATTCATAAATTTTCGGATATATAATTTTAATTATGTATCTCCTTTGGTCTAGTTAATTTATTATGTATCTCGAGCAAATAATTTCAGAAAAGGATATATCTCAGTAATCAAATATCTCAACTTCAAAATTATGTATTCAAAAATTGCAAAATAGAGAATTATTTGCAATTTAGAAAAGAGTAGGAATAGGAAGTAATTAGGGGTAAACTTATTGAAATTTATGTAAGTTTTACATTAACTATCGGGCCTCAGGCCCAAACACAAAATTAGTTAAGATCAACCAATTTTGGGTCTGGCCGTGGAAATAATTTCTTGTAGAAATAAGACGGTATATAATAGATCATTGTGGTCCGAGCCTCCCATATAGCGAGAGTTTTAGTGCATCGGACAGCTCAATTTTGGGTTTTCTAATCAAAATTGGACAAGTCAAACTTCAGGCTACTCTATTGGGCCCATAGCTGCCATTTAAGTCCACTACTATTGCCAGATAGCTCTAATTGGGCCGGATTATGATTATCCATATATATGGTCCAAAAATAAAGTTTCATATGGCCCAATAACTCAGATCCATAAGAAGCCTCAAATGTAATTCTTCTGCTAGATTTATGTCTAACTTAAAAGGAATACAACATAAACCCGATTCTTTAGAACTTAATTACAGAAAATTTTGATATGTTGCATAATTAATGAGAATTCCAATTATGGGTCTGTTGATATACATAATTAGCTCCCGATACATTCAAGGAAGATACATTTTTTCTTTTGTAGAGATACATAATTAGCTCATGATATATTTTTTTCCGATTTTGAATCTGTCGAGATACATAATTAACTCTCGATACATCAAATGAAGATACATAATTAGTTGAATGTTTTATAATTACTTTTTAAGGGTGGAGATTTCTATAAATATGATAAGTTAAGGTATATGATTATTTTATTTTTTCTAACTTAAATTCTATTGGTTTTATTAAGTGAGCATTTAGCCATGAAAACAAAAGGATGTGGTATAACAGAGTGGGCTATTCCTCCTTCAATCAGAGGTTTCGATTTCAAACTTTGGGTATGGATTAATTGTTGATAGAGAGAACTCCCTCGAATAGGCTTCATGCGTCGCAAAATTTGAATTAATCGAACTCTAATGCAGATATCACAGATACCGGATAAGAAATCCAATAAAAAGGAGAAGAAAACTTTAAGAAATATTACTTGAATTCTTTGTTTACTTAACATAATCTAAAGTTTGTATTATTGCAAAATATTATTGGGTGTGGTCCTCTTACAATGGTATTAATAGACCATTATGATTGTTTTTAAAGTGCTATTTCACTATAATATAACATAGACCTCTTCTTTCTCCAAAACTTAAACTAATTATTCTACTAACAATTTTGATCTTATTAATGTACAATAGTTGATTAAAAAATTATTACCATTATCAATTACAAATCCATGATAAAATCTTTCTTTTGACAACAAACAATTAAATTCAAACCCACAAAAAAACAAAATAAAATCTAATTACACCTTGATAACTCACACCATAATTATTGTAATTCATTTCCTCAATGATTAATCACTAAATCTCCTAAACTAGTAAGTATATTTATTTATAATGAGATATACAATAAGTTATTATACTATAAAATCTATGAAATTCCATGGCCTTTACAAAGTGGGACCTCTAGGCTACTAATAATACAATGAGTCCAAATTGTCCAAATTGTTGCATTGTCTCTTAGTTAAATGTCCTTAAAAGGGATGACAGAGGATCCAATCCTACTTACTAATTAATTAATAATATTGTTAGAATAAACAAAGTTAATAATTAGAGGGCTATAAAAAATCTAAGGGATAAGTTATCTCGAGATAAAATAAAAGATCATTTAATCTCTTGTTTGGTTGGAGGGATTCATCCAACCCGAGATAACTTATCCCACTATTTTCCCCTTAGTGATGGGATAACTTATCCCATATACATGGTGAGATAAGTTATTCGGGGATAACAATTTCCCAACCAAACGACCCCTAAGTTCCAAAATTAAAGCGTCTTAATGGGTACTACACTGCACTAAATCTTTTGGTATATGTTAAATCAGAAAAAATATTAAATCACAAACATTTATTATACATAATTTTATTTTACGTTTTTACAAGAAATTATTTTTATAATTTGAATCAGTGATATAATAATAATTTTACCTGTTACACAAAGACTGTATCTTAAAAGGATGGTATATTCTACTAAAGCTCCCGCTGCAATTGAGTCGGGAAAAATGGTTAAATCATAAAAATTTATTATATACGATTTCATCTTACATTTTATAGAAAATTATTTTCACGACTTAAATTTATAATACATACACTATTTTACTTATTAATCCAAGACTTTTCATCAAAAAATAAAGGGCCTTAATAATATAGTACTCCCTTCGGGTGAATTAAGACGGTATTTTATAAATACTTAATTATCTTGAATATATTAATTATTTTTTTATTTTTTCGATCGCCTGAAAGGGACAAAAAAAAAATCTCGTTGTTTCTTCAATAATTTCTAATCTCTAGTAGACCCTTATTCATGCTCCGCACAGCAACTTGCTCGGTTAATATTATATGTCTATGCTAAACTTGGTGATCTATTTTCGTTGCATCTCAATTTACGTGGCATACTTTTATTTTTCATTTGTTTCTTATTCGGTAATTAATTAATGACATAATCTCAATTTTATTCTTACCGGTACTACTTAATATCAAAAAACAACTAAAAGTAAATATTAAAGTGAATTTAAAAGAGACAATTCTGTAAACTTTATAAAACCATTAGATTTCGAATCTGATCAAAAGGCGATACATAAAATGAAACACAACGGAGGGAGTAATTTTTTAAAAAAATATTTAAAGTAGTAGTACTATTAATTATGGTTGAAGGGGGCAGAAAGTGCACGTGCGCGTCTCACCGGAATGATGGAGTCAAAAGATACCGCGCACGTGCCTTTGGTCAATGGTCAAAAGCCAGTGTGATCACAATGCACGAGTTTAGGGGGGCCGTAAACATAATTAAATCACTTTTTAACTAAACTATTAATTAATGAATATACGTACTTTATTATTTATACTTTCTAAAGAGTATATAAACATGATTTAAATTACGGATTTTGATTTATTTTAATCTGAATTTCTGACATTACACCTAATTAGAACCTGCTCAAACGTATTATACACATTTTCATAATTAAAGTATTAAATAATTAGTAGAACCTAGTGTTTAATTAAGACATTGGAAGTGCATTAAATCACAGTTCACATTATAGTAGGATGTATAAATGGAATACATCCATCTTAATTAGAAATTACGAATTTAAGTTCCTGTGTATCAAAAAGAACTAATAGGGATTTTTTTATTTTATTTTTGATTTAGTATAACTTCTATAACATTAACTCGTTTGAATTAGTTGGAGTTTCAATATAAAAATACTAAATAAGGAAAAAAAAAAATGAAAATCGCTTCAATATCTTTGACTAAGGTATCGTTATTCTCGTGTTCAATATACGATAAATGAAATCGTCTTTTATAGGAGTAAATAATTCTTTCATCTTGATCTTTTGTTGTACGAATTCGAATTAATTAGCTAAGCAAATAAATTTCAAACATAAGATAATAAAATAAAACTACAGTAGAAACAAATTATGGAAACTCATGTTCGAATATCAATTATTCAACGTTCAGCCTCCGTCTGTCACTCAGTCATAAACTCATCGCATGCAGTGGCGATTCCAGGATTTAAGGATTGTGGGTGCTTAAAAAAACTAAAAAGCTGAAAAAAATGATGTCCCTTTCAGTGAATAACCTTGAAAATCAATCTTAATGTCAGTGCACCCAACCAACTTTTTATTTTAGTGGGTGCTTTTATATTTTTTATACCTATTTTTTATATATTTTCTATGTAATTATATTTATTCCAAGTCGAGTTTACTGGTGCCGAAGAACCCAAAAAAATAATGTAGGTCCGCCCCTAATCGCATATGAAGCTCGCCTAGTATGATTAGCATCTCGTGTGTGGTTTACCAGTTATTAATGCACAGTGAAAAAAGTTATCACAAAGTGCTCATTCGAATAACAACAATTATATAGCAGAGGTTATGGATTTTTCGGGGGCTTCGGAAAAAAAGATTTCGCTTACATACTTCGCTATCTATCTATCTATCTATCTCTCTCTATATATAAAGAATTGAACTATGATAAATTATTATTGGAGTTTAAGATAAGAAGGATGATTATTTTGTGAATTAAGAATAGTATTAGGGTGATAATTGTGATGAACATAGGTCATGGTTTGCATGTTACTTACTCTGCTATTTGTATCTACCTTTTGCTAGATTTCTTCCACATGGAATAAATAACAACCGCTAATTAAATTTTAATTAATTTCATTCACAGCTGTTTCTTTTTTTAAAAAAAAAAAAATATTATTTTTTGGTGATTTGATTTTAGGATAAACTTCAAAGTTGGATATATTTTAGATTCTTAGCTTTATGTTCAGACATTCTCAGATTAAGTTAGTATGAATGTGATTTGGTTTTGATTTATGTATACTTTTGACTAATTTTAGTATCTTTTTTATTATTAAATGAAAATAAAGGTATTTTTGTTTTATTTTTTCTTCATGTTTATGTTTATCTTGATCAAATATATATATATATATATCTATGATAATCTATCTGTTACATGTAGATATGATTCTGAAAAAATGAGACAGCTTTTCAGATTGTAATTAATATTTTTCTTCAGTTTATACAAATTTATGGAAATCATTTTGGGTTAATAAATTGTTTTACTTTTGGATTAGTTTTAAAATGGATTTGAAATTATACCAGATTAAATAAGAGAAAAATAATCACATTCATCAAAAGGTGCAATTAGCACACATTAAAGATAAAATGCATGAAGCTTGCATAAGATGATTTAAACATGTTAAGCATCGATCTATAGATATATTTGTCGCAAATATGAAACAATAATAAGTGAAAGTAAAAAATATATATATGGATAGAAAATATGTTACGAAGGTTCAATCTTTGGTAGATCGTCATTGCTTAATTTAGAAACGTTAAATATCTTACGAGGAAAAGCCCAGTGTGCTTTATTTTTTCCTTAACGGATCTTACATGGATCGAATTTAAACTAGGGCCAAATACCTCTTTATTGAGTGAAAAACAAAAAATACATACGGTGAGTAGATTGTATCACTCTACGTCTCATGATCACCTTAAAGCATATAATTCCACTCGATCGATGAACTCAAATCTAACTCACCGATCCTTTCGAACACAAGATTGAGAAAACTAATTTGAGTAATACGCGAGATTGCGAGAACTAATTCGAGTAATCAATCACTTTTTAAGTTCATCTCAAGATTAATTACCTAATTTAACGTAAACATCAGATACAGATAAATAATGCTATCGTCCCAATAATTTCAATTTTATTTTTTTAGCAATAATTGTTTCACTATAGTATAACCACGTGCTATGTCACGTGCCGTCAAATCGGGCCTTTTAAAAAAAAAATAGCCAATCACTTATGTTATTAGTCACCTAAAGTTGAAACCAATTGCAACACAAGTGTTTAATGTACGAAATCAAAAAAAATCATATTTAATTATGAGTCATTTATAATATAAAAAAATATTTCACAGCACGTAAATCGGAATAACTATAAACTAATTGATCTTATACAGAGTTCATGCACCTAATTATTTACGTTAAACTATTAAGTTTATTCGGCGAATTAAAAAATGACAGTATGATGCACTTAAGCTTTCGTTATTTCGCATTCAATGAATCTTGTACTCAATTTGTTTAAATATATTGGGTGAATATGAAGTTACGGTAAGAAAATAGGGCATGATTGGGGACGCAAAGAGTTCATTTGAATTTTGTATTGGAAAATGTCACGTGTATGAAAAAATGACAGAGCAAGTGTGTGTATACTACTTCTCTAGTTCATATTAAGTAAATTGTCGATATATGACAAACCTCTTAAGAAAATGTTATTTATAACATTTTTGGGTACAAGAATCTGTATATACATGCAACAATAACTTCAATACAAGTTCAAGTTCAAGTCCAAGACAAGAACACTTATGAAGTTTCTTAACACCTTCAACACAAGATTATTAATAATTTATCCAAGAAGTATGTTAACTTTCAGAAATGAGATGAAACAGAATTTTTAAGGTCAAGTCCCCCGACTTCACGAAGTGTCTTTAAGGAATAATTCCCCTCGCTGTACTCGAGGTTATGGAATCTTCCTCCCAGGATAAAATGGCCTTCAATCCGAACAATAGTGGTACCTCAAATTGTTGTATTCTTCGAACTCACTCAACAGCTTAATGACCACACAAATTTATTTATTTTTTAGAAGAAGAGTGTTTTTGCTGTCAAAAATCATGTCAATACCTGAGGAATATATCAGGTATTTATAGTCTTTAATGTGTCCTTTCAAAAAGGATGCATTGGTTTAGCAGAAAGACACATTTTCAGTAGCAATCACGTCCCTGCGCCCAGTTTGTGCTGGACCTGCGCCTGATCTGTGGTCTCAGGTAACGTTTGGCAAATTCCAGTAGCTTTTGCGCTACATCTGCGCCCACAGATCGCGTATTTGCGTTGCGTTTGCGCCCGCAGGTCACCCTACAGCGCGAAACGGTGTGCCTTTTCCCTCGAAGGGTCGCATCCCTTCGTGATGTGTTGCGTATGTGTTTGCATGGCGTCAAAATTGCGCCCGCACTTGGAGAAAAATAATTATATCAGATTTTGGATCAAAAAAATTTACTTGTAAACAAATTTCAAATAAAATTTACCTAAAAATTAGATCTCGTCGTTGGATCCGAAGCCGAAGCCGAGCGAGCGACGGCGCGAGGCACCACCTTGTTCTTGCCTCACTATCCACATGGAGTTAGTGTTTCTCATTAAAACACTTCAAAGTTTCCTTCTCCCACCAATGTGGAAGAATTAGTGAACTTTTTATTTTGAGAGTACACTTTCTAAATAGGTGTCTCTCTTTTCCTCCACCATTTTTTCCTCCATTTTCCATTCACACACACATTGAACTCAACAGAAAAGTATTTATTGACATAACTTAAAGATTACTTTTCACTATTATCCTTTTAATTATTCTCAAATTATTCTTCTGAAAACGTAAAATAGTAAAAACCTCATTAAAAGAAAGAATAAATTATGAAAAATATCTCAATAATTTTCTTGGACTTAAAAAAATTACTTATTTTGAATTTCTTAAAAAAAATCTCAACAATCCACTTAATATGATTATAATTTCAAATTAAAGATTAAATATATTCATCATTCTATTAACTCTTTTTTATTAATATTACCGATCGAACAACTCCGTCTTACTTTCTCCGTTTCGTTTTAGTTGACCCTTTTTCTAAAAATATTTCTTTTAATTTAGTTGTCCCATTGATGAAATCAAAAGGATTTTATTATGTTCTTCCAATACTATCCTTGACATTAAATGATTAAACAAAGTATATTTATTCAAATTTATATTTTCAAAGCATAATTAATAAGGCTAATTTGATAAAATAAGCACCTAATTAATACTTTCTCCGTTTCGTTTTAGTTGACCCTTTTTCTAAAAATATTTCTTTTAATTTAGTTGTCCCTTTGATCAAATCAAAAGGATTTTATTATATTTTTCTAATACTATCTTTGACATTAAATGACTAAACAAAATATATTTATTCAAATTTATATTTTCAAAACATAATTAATAAGACTAATTTGATAAAATAAGTACTTAATTAATATTTTTTTTAATGGGTGTGCCAAGCCCATGGGGGGTAATTAATTCAAAATGGAGGAAATATTTTTTTTAATGAATGTGTCAAGTTCATAGGGGCTAACTAATTTAAAACGGAGGAAGTATATTATATGTTTTGGTTCGAGATATCATGGGAACACAAAAAGTGAAAGATGGTCCAAATGGTTGGCATGGGGAAATTCATTTTCCCATTTTCCAAATTTTCTCATTTATTATTTTCTTGAAAAATAAAAGAGACTTGTTATTGGATCAAGTACTTCCACTTTTACCTCCATCAAATTAGCCAATGTTGTCTTCACTAATTTACTATTCTCAAAAGTTGAGCTACAAATTAAATTCATGGAATTAAACATTTTAAAGTAATATTTTAAGTTTTTGAAGAAATATTTTAAGACAAATCATCTCAAATGCTTACTGGTGCATGCGGGGACCGGTTATGATACATGTCATTTGCACTTTTTAGGGTGCGATCATAGAAAATTCTACGAGCGAATATGTTTTGAACTAGAACTCAAAAATCAGAATACATAACTTAGACGTTGGAATGTGTCTTTCTCTAGGGTGCGATCATAGAAAGCTCTATGGCATATGTCTTTCTCTGATCGTTTTCACGTCTTGATTAAGACAAATATTCATCCCATATGCTTACTTGTGCATGCAAGGACCATTAGACTATATCACGTGTCATTTGCACTTTTTAGGGTGCGGTCATAGAAAGCTTTATGAGCGAATGTATTATGAACTAGAACTCGAAAATCAGTACATATAACTTAGACGTTGGTTATGTCTTTCTCTAGTCGTTGTTTTCACGTCTTGATTATCTGTGTTTTGATTATTATTTTTAATATATGCATGGTATTATAGACAATTCCTATTGCACCCAAGGGTGTGACCTAGTGGTTCAATGAAGTTGGGATGAGCACCATGAGGTCTCAGGTTCAATTCCCAGCCTAGACAAACACTAGGTGTTTTCTTCCCATCTGTTCTAGCCTTGCTGGACAGAGTTACCTGGTACCTGTTGCCGTAAATTTAGTCGAGGTGCACGCAAACTGGCCCGAATACCACGATTATCAAAACAAACAAACAAAAAAAATAGACGATTCCTATGGAAGAATAAACAATTAAATGAAGGAAACATTAATTATATATCTATTTCCCATTTGGTACTAAGTAATTACTACTACTATAGGGATTATAAGTTGTGATCTGATTCTAAGGAGATCATAAGTAAGTTTTGGACTACTAATTGAAACTTTCCAGCTCTAATTAACATGTGGAAATGACATTTTTGCTGAATTTGCAAGCAATAATACTTTGTGCTAAAATTCATTCTTATTATATTCATTTGGTAGTTATACCTAAGTTTAATTTGTTTTACTTCATAAGAAAGTCCTTTGACCAAGTACTTCTAACGTCGAGGTACAATATGGCTTATGATGGGATGATCGATATCTTTTATTCGTACTTAATTAGAAGTTTCGGATGTCTCGAATTCAAACCTCAAATATAGAAAAAAAAATAAAAAAAAAAATTAGAAAGTATTTTTTTAAGTGAATTTTACACAATAAAAATTTTGATTAGTCGAACTAAATTAATCAGATCTCAATATAAATATGTAAAGTCGCGTGGGGAGAAAATGACTTGCAATGAACTCCAACTAAGTGGATGCTTAAATACATGATTAATATCCATAATAAAGATTAAGGAAAATACTCATGGGCCTACTTGAAAATTCCAAAGGGAAAGGGTCAAAGAGAAAATCTTTTAATTTAATTACAAAAATAGCAAGTATTGTGTACTTATTCAAAGGAGCACAACTAGTAGCCACGTACCCCAAATCTTGTGGGTCCCGCTTTCAAGATGGTAACAACAACATACTCAGTATTATCTCAAAAGGATAAAATATATGCAGTCTATATCATTACTTTCGAAGAAGTAGAGGAGTTTACAGTCGATAAAATCGTAATAAAAGATGAAATAACATAAATAAGACATTCATAAAACAGAGCAGAATTACACTATTTAACCGAAAGCACATACCACACTCATACCATCCTAATTAGAAATTTCAACCTAGGTGCAAAGCCGTCTAACTACTAGCAAGACTACCCAGAGCACTCCTGTCAACTGGCTATGACTCACCCACACACACTAGCCCTCTAATCTAATTCGCATCCTTCATACCTTTCTATTTAGGATCATGTCCTCAGCAAATTGTAGTTGTTTTATGTCATGTCTAATCACCTTCCTCCAGTATTTCTTCGGTCTACCATTGTCCTGTCTGAAACCATCCAAAGTCAACCTCTCATACCTACAAAATGGTGCATTAGTGTCCTTCCTCATCACATGTCCAAATCATCTCAACTTCACTTTCCGTATCTTGTCCTTCACCGAAGTCACTCCATCCTCTCCCGAATAATCTTATTCCTAACTCTATCTTCCCTAGTAACTTCACACATCGAATACAATATTTTCATTTCTACCACTTTTAACTTTTAAATATGAAAATTTTTAACTGATTAACACTTCACTTCATATAGCATGGCCGAAGGGACAGCCCTCTTCCAAGAGTTAGCATACTAATTTCACTATCGCTCACATACGAAAAAGAAACTCGATCACTAATAACTATTAAAGTGGGATACGAAAAGTATTTAGTGATATATAAAACTAAAGCTCGAAATACTTAAAGATTTTATTTTTTTTTTGGTAAAGAAATACTTAAAGATATGATTTTAACGTTCACTCTTTTTTTAGTGAAGATCAAAAACACATATAAAAATATTTCGATTTATCAAATTTCTTGAACTACATTATATTATTTATTAAAACGTATTTTAATTATTAATCGTTCAATTTTCTACCTAAAGTATCATAATCATTGCAATTGACAATTAAAGTGTATTTTTGATGAATAATTAATAATACTCAAATATAAAATTCACACATTATAATTCAGAAGCAAAACTTAAAAAAATATTTTAAATATATTTTTAACTATTAGTATTATTTTTTTAATATAAGTTAGTGACAAAAACAGTGAGGCAGCCTACTTTTTCTGACTATTTTGTCCTTCAAACAGTGAATAGGTTTACATTAGCACCGCACTTTGTAACCAATGAATCCACATTTACGTGTTGTTTATATATCAACTAATTACACATGCAAATTTTTGGACACATACAGTTATATATTTTTCAAATAATGTCCATAAATTTCATTCAACAACTATACTTAAAAGACAAAAAATAATACAGGTTGTGATGAACTATTTTTGGTTCTATACAATATTAATCCGTTTTGGGTAAAGTTCGCACGAATACAGTGACAAATTTTAGAAAAATATTTATAGTTTAGGGATGGACATGGTACGATATGGTACGGTATTTTAAACTTTGGTATGGTAATTTCGATTTTCGATATCTAAAAGAACAATATCATGATCATATCAAATTAGTTCAGTATGATGCGGAATTTTTAAATTTGATTTTGATATTTTACGGTATGATAATTCGATAACCATACTTTATTTGATTTCGACTTACATATATTCATATAAATATACTCTAACTTTGAATTTTAAAAAAGTCTCAATTATATCAGACTAACAACTATCTTTATTAATCAATTACACAAAAAGAACATTTCAATCAGGATTGAATAGTCCGAGATGCAAACTCTGAACAACATTACCTAAACTTAAGCATAATACTCTTAAATAATAAGCTTCCAAAAAAAATTATTTCTGAATAAAAGTTATTTTTTTGTTCAATTGACTAATGGATAATATTTAAATATATTTAATAATCTTAAATATAATATATATATATATATATATATATATATGAGTTTTATATATTATTAAAAAATTTTGATGCAGTATACAGTATTTTGATATTATTGCATAAATATCAAATAACATATCAAATATTAAAATAATTTAAAAATTTTATCAAATACCATAACATTCATATCACAATATAAAATTTTTTGATTTCAATATAATATTCAATATATATCATATCATGTCCATCCCTACATATAACTATATGATTGTTGTTATAAGTAATGAAATGTTACTTCTTGAATTAATGATTATAATAAATATTTACGTGTTGATTATATATCTACTATTTACACATGCAAATATTTGGACACATGTATATGTTTGTTTTTCAATTAGTGTCCAAAAAATTTGATTCAACACCTATATTCAAACGACAAAAATACAGGTTGTGAATTAATTAGAACACAATGGTTGATATTAATAATGTATGGTCAATTTAATGCATTAAAATTTTCGTTCGATATGAAATTTAGAAAAAAAAAATTGAACGATAAAAATCTAATATATGTAATCTTACTTTATACTTCTATCGGAGATTATTTTTATGATTGTCAGAACAAATTTTCTATTTCTTGTAAAAACAACAACAATAACAACAATCCTAGTGTACTCTCACAAAGTGAGGTTTGGAGAGGGTAAAATGTATGTCGTCTATACCGCTATCTTCAAAAAAGTAGAGAGACTGTTTCCGATAGACCCCCGACTCAAGATAGAGAATAGTACACCAAGATCGAAATGAAACACGAAACAAGATGGATGGCTATTTCTGGTAAAAAGATATCTTGAAATGTTGTAGTCTTCAATCAAATGGATGATCTAATATTTTAGACACAAAACCTTGATATACATATTGTAATCTTGTAATTAGGTGATTAAAAATATTAGGAGAAAATGTTGTAGCTATAAGCCTATAATACAGAAGAAACAAAGTTTCTCATTAGTATATATTTTAATAAAACATAAAATAAGAAATTAACTACAAAGTTTTTTTAAAAAAAATGTTTTGTACTTTGTTTTGAATATTCCGTAGGACCAATTTACCAAATCGAGATTATATTTCTGATTAAATGTTAACTCATTTCCTTTATTTAGTAAAGTCCTATAATTTCCCTATTGTAATTGATCTTGTATGGCCGCTAAAGATACAGTGGATGGAGTTGCTCCTTCCTTAATCAAAGGTCTCAAGTTCGACTTTTGGATATGAAAAAATCTTTGATAAAGATTGCTACCACCGTATGAGCCCTACCCGATGTGAATTTGTATTAGTTGAACTCAAACGTGGATATCAGATACCGAATGGAAAAAAAAAATTGATCTTGAATGTATGTTGTAACAATAGGTCAACACCCCTCAACTTTAGAAATTAGATTCTATAACTCTACAATTTTGTACCTATAAAGTTTTTTATTTTGTTACCTATACATTAGCTCCTTTCCCAAAACCTCACTACCCTAATCTAGAATTTGACTACATATTTTTGAGTTAGATTTTTAAAATTCTACTTTTTGAATATTTATTTTTTAATGGAATTTGATCAGATTTTGAAAATCGATCTTTAAATGACTTTGTTTTTGGATTTTTATTTTTTTTTAGGATTTCTACTCATTAAACATTAATATTTTTCAAGTAAAGTATTTTAAGTTTCAACTTCAAAATCTACGACGAGATGACGAGCTTTAATACATATAAAGTCTCGATCGATTACAAAAATTGACAACTTAAAATATTTTAATATAGTGCAGCGGGTAATATTGAGAAGTTAGTTCAATATTTTACGACGGACAAATCTACAACTATGCAATAAAATTCATTAAAGGATTAACAACATAATATATATATAAAAAAAAAAAGAGAAATCGATTAGATATATTGATCTATTTAGTGATAAATTATCGATGAAATTGATATCTAATTTTAATTCTTTTTGTAGTGTTATAATATAGGTTCAAATTTACGCTATCAGTATATAAAAAATAAAAACGATATCACATATATATGTGTAGATATTTTAGCAGGCTCGGGATTTATATAGTAACAGTATTTATAGAAAAGGTGTACAAATGTACGTATAATATGGGGATTTGTAATATGCACGATTGCCATTAATAGGTCAGCTTCCTTAAATACTGGGGGACCTAAAAAGACCTATTTCTTGATTTAAGTGGTACTAAACTCAATATAAGACAAATTTCAGGGATCGAAGTGAATATTTAATTTTTCCAGATTATAGGGGTTACTGTTTCCTTGCTGTTTTTTCGGCCATTGGTCTCTAGTAACTTTTGAATTTACTCGAAAATGGTCGTGGTGGGATAAATATGATCCGTTCATTCGTAAAAACAAAGATTTCGTATTTGGGTCTCGAGTGTGTGAAGAATAGTATTAAGGAGCGATTTCTGATTAAATGAGCCATACTCGATTAGAATTAGAATTAATCGAGGTAATAATACGAATTAAGAAATCAAGAATTTTTTGATTGCATCGGAACGTATTTAAAATTTAGAGTCGGTTGGTTCTTCTCTTTATTTACTGTCACATCTGTCCAATAATACCATGGTTGCTAACACTATAGAGAGGTGTTGTTATATATAAAATTAGAAAGAACATGAATATAAAAAAGATAAATATTAGTAGTTTTTTGCTCGTAAAATTATGAATTAACTGATGTGTATCATTCAAATACAGTTTTTTCCCTTTAAATTAGATATTCGCATTTGAAATTTACTGTGTGTATGACATTAATGGTAATTACCTTAGTATTTTGGTATTTATTTTGTACATAATGTATTTTTTAGGCAAAATGTTCTTTTGAACTCTTGTACTATGTTGGTTTTGTAAGTTGAACACTTTTATTTACATGTTTGTTATCTGGACCCTGAACCCACTAAAAAGCTATATTTTAAGTCCTTTGACCGTTGACTTTGCCTATGTGGCATTAAATGGCTGACTAGGATAAGGAGAGTGTAGTCACTCGCCTGTGGGTGCAAGTGGGGGTCAATTTTTGACCAATTTTATTTTAAAATATTTTTTAAAAGAATAAAAATAGTATTCAAATTAAAAAAAAAAATCAAAAAGGATTTATTTTTCCCTCCATATTTTCTAATTTAAAAATATTTTTAAAAATAATAAATTTTAAAAATAAAATTAAAATAAAAAACTTCCCCACCCCACCCTAGCCCGTCCCCACCCCTCACCCAGCCCCGTCCCACCCTACCCCAGCCCCCATACCCTACCTAGCCCCGTCTAGCCCCTCCCCGCCCCACCCCTAGCCCCTTCCAGCCCCCCATCCCAACACCCGTCCAGCCCTTCCCCAACCCACCCCAGCCTGTCCCCGCCACACCTCACCCAGCCCCTACACCCCACCCAACCTCGTCTAGCCCCTCCCCACCCCAGCCCCGTCCAACCCCTCCCCCCACCCCAGCCCCATCCACCCCCTCCCACCCTCAGCCCGTTCAGCCCCCTCCCCACCCCCACCCAACCCCTCACCCCAACCCCCTCCCCAACACCACCTTTAATTTTTTAAAAAGAAAAATTTCCTCTCTATTCAATATCTTTACATTTTTTTTAATTAAAATTTAAATTTGAATCTTTTTATATTTTTTTGGATTATGCTTGAAAAAATTTAAAGTTTTGTAAATTTGTTAAAGATATTCAAATTTAAAATTCATTATGTTTGTTTATATGAATTTATAGTTAAAAATTTAAATTATTTGGAGAAGAATTTTAATTATTTGAAATGAATTTGATATTTAGTTTGTGAGCAAAAATAAATTAAATGACATTTTACAATTTAATTATTTGGATATTTAATTCAAAACATGATTATTTAAATTTTTCTATAATTTATAAATTTTTTTATTTAATTAAATTAATTTTAATATTTAATTTGTCATGTAGCATTTTAAAAAATGACTTGGAATTCCATGAAATACTTGAAAATGACGTGGCACACGTGGCAGGTGACGTGGCACATGTGGCAAGTGACGTGGCACACGTGGCAGCTGACGTGGGAGAGTGTGTTACACTCTCCAAAAATGTGTTTAAAATGTTGTTTTTAGTGAGTTCAGGGATCCAGATGACAAACATGTAAGTAAAAGCGTCTAACTTACAAAACCGACCTAGTACAGGGGTTCAGAAGAGCATTTTGCCTATTTTTTTACATAATATTTGAGTATGTTGTTATAGAAAGATAATTTTAAGAAAAATGCGTACCACTATAATTAACGTCATTATTGTTATTGGTAGAATATATTATAGAGAAGTAAAATATAACATGAAAAATTAGTTCTAGATAGAATCAGGTCACTATGCTAAATATCTTTATAATGAGATAACGTTATAAAGAGTTATAACGGTATATAAAGAGTTCCAGATAGAATCGGGTCACTAAAATTTTGCTCATTAGAACTTGAACATGACAGTCTTATTATATTGTTCAAGAAAATTAGACTCATAAATGAGGTGGGATTGTTGGATTAAAATACAAAATGTTTGAAAAAGCCACTAAGTAGGATTTTCATTTTTCAAAATATATTAATATCAACTTTTTGCTTAAACTTTCACAATCAAAGAAATTCTCTTTATATATTTTCCCCCCACAAATGTTGGCCACTATAGATTTTAGTCTTGTTGAGTTTTTGTTCCCTTTTAATGTGACATTGCTGAGATTATCAGACCCTACCAATACATACATACAATCATTTAATGACAAAAAATTATTCTATCTTATGAATTATGATTATAAAAATATCTAAAATTTAAAAAAGCAAAAGAAAAGGGAATGATGTCCCTATTATGGACTCTTGAATGACCAAAGTCACTATCAAGTATCAATTCGAGAATATAGTAATATTAGATCATATTTTCTATTACTTAAAAAAAAAAATTACGAACATTAATGATATAAAGTATATTTATATACAATCAGAATAATTTAATTAATAGTATATAATAGTAGTAAGTTATTACTACTCATTTTGAGTTACAAAATTAAGATCAGTATAGACAGTTATTATTAGTGCATGTCATCTTAATCTAACGACACAATAAATGGTGTTTGATCATAAAAATTAAATAATATCTGTAGTTGAATTGTGTTTGATCATACTTTTTTATTTAAAATACTTTGTAATTTAAGTGAACAACATTAAAAAAAAATTTAGAAATCAACGGTAAATTGAGTTTCATCATGGTCTTTTGTCGTAATCACTAATAACACAACTGGCAATAAGTTGAGTTTCATCATGATCTTTTGTCGTAATCACTAATAACACAACAGTCATTCACCGCGAGCAAACTCAATTAGCTGTCTTACTAAAATTTTCGAAAATGTCAAGACCTTTTCATACTGACAATTTCTTATATCAAAAAAGAGATCAAGTAGAAGAGAAACTATTCATGGATTGATATATCATAAACTTTGATTCTTCCCATTTAAGAAGGACTCTCATGCCAAAAACAGAAAGAAGAACTTAATTACATGTTGAATTGAAAGTGAAATGAAATCAAGATTTTGAATATTTTCAAAATTTTAAATAAATTGTATTTGATCATGACCAAATGCTGACTTTCAAATAAAGTGAAAAAAAAAAAAAGAAAAAAAAACGTGACCAAACGAATCAAGAATTAACATAGTCTAAGAGTAATTGATTAAGATTCTAATTAATTAATATTCAACTTTACTAAATAGAGCTTAAATAGAAACTAGAATAAAGTACATTTTGCTTAATTAACCTCTTTTCTCTTCTTCTTTGGTAATTAAGTTCTACTTTATGAAACTTATTTTAGTTTTTAGGTGTTTGATAAAAGCATACATTTGAGAAGAAAATAAATTATTTTCTGATAATTAAAACATTGTAAAGTATTTTTATTAGTTCAGATTAAAGAGGAGAAAATAACTTTTTCGCTTATATTTTACATCAATAGTTTATTTAAAATATTATTTTGTAATTTTAGAGCGTGTTGGATGGTGAAATGACATGAGGGGAAAAAAAACAAAATAGAAAACAGTGACAGTAGAATTTCATCATGAAATATTGTCGTAATTGTTGATAACACAACTGACATTCATCCTAGGCATGATTAACTATCTTTCTAATTTTTTTGATCAATTTCGAGGCCTTTTCATACTAGCGACTAATTAGACAAGATAAATCACTATTGATAGAACGACTATGAGCTCTGATACTTTCGTTTAAGAGGGATTCTCACGTCAATTACAGCAAGGAGAACTTAATTACTTATTTTGAATCGAATTGATTAAACATTTCATTGATCTACAAATGTAATTTTTCATTAATAGTTCATTCAAAATATTACTTCGCAATTTTAGAGCGTGTTAGATAGTGAACTAACACTAGAAAAAAAATAGGAATCAACGATAAATTGAGTTTCATCATGATTTTTTGTCGTAATCATTAGTAACACAACTGACATTCACTGCGCACAAGCTCAATTAATTGTCTGTCTAAATTTTTCAAAAATGTCCAGACCTTTTTATATTGACAACCTTTGATATCAAGCAGAGACTAAACATGCGATATAACCTATTCATAGATTGATACATCATGAAATTTGATTTCTCCCGTTTAAGAGGGATTCTCGTGCCAAAAATAGAAAGAAGAGGTCAACTACTCATATTGACTCAAAAGTGAAAATAAGTTTTTAAAATATTTTAAATAAATTATATTTAATCATGATTAAACACGGATTTTCAAATAATTAAAGTGCAAAAAAATAAAAATAAAAAAATCTTAGAACCAAACGGATTCAAAATTGCGCTCAAAATAATTGATTAAGATTCTAATTAATATTCAACTTTACTAAATGGAGATCAAATAGAAACTAGAATGAAGTACATTTTGCTAAATTAACCTCTTTTCTCCTTTTTTATCAATATAATACATTTTAAATATTATTTTATATTTTAAAGCGTGTTGAGTGGTGAAATGACATTAGAAAAAAATCAAATAGAAATTAATGATCGTAGAATTTCATCATGAATTATTGTACTAATTGTTGATAATACACCTGACATCCATCATAGGCACAATTAGCTATCTTTCTAAACTTTTTGAACAATTTTGAGGCCTCTTCATACTGCCTACTTCATATAAAAAACGTGACTAATTAGACGAGAAAAATCACTATTGATAGAACGACTAGGGAGGCTGGTACTTTCGTTTAAGAGGGATTCTCATAAAAATTATATCAAGGAGAACTTAATTACTATCTTGAATCGAACTAATTAATAATTTTGCACTAACCTACGAATTTATTATTACTTGAAATTTATCGCTAAAATTTGTCATTATTTTCTATCTTTTAGCGAGTGTAAATAATAAAATAACAGCTTACAAAAAGTAAAAAAATAGTGAGAAATTAATTTCTCATCAATGAAGTATTTATTGTAATCGCTGATGACCCAACAGATATTCGATAGAAGCTCAACCAGTTGTTTTAAAATTTTTGAAGGTTGCAAGATCTTTTTCTTATTGACTGACTTTTGATGTCAGGAAGAAAATCAACTAGTTGATACAAATTGTTATTTCTAAAACGTTAACATGCTCTGATACTTTCTCTTGAATCAAATTTACTTAATAAATTTATGTTAATACACAAATTCATTAAGTTTAGCGAGTGTTGGAAAGCAAAGTAATAATTAAAAAAAATAAAATATAAATTAGCGATAGACAAATTTCATCATGAATTATTGTCGCTATCGCTGATAATCCAACCGACATTCAATATAGGATCGATTAGTTGTCCTTTTAGATTTTTTGATGGTTGTCAAAGCCATTTCATAATCACTGACTTTAAATGTGTAGAAGAAAATCATCCAGACAAGATCAGCGGACTTTCCTAGGTTGCGTTCGAACTCTTCCTCTTCCTCTAAGATGAATGCTTATATCAAATACAGACTAGAAAACTCAACTACTCATTTTAAATCAAATTTGATTAATAAATTTTTATTGATCTACGAAATTAATGTTACTTAGTAGAGAATAATAATTTATCACTAAGATTCATCATTATTTTCTATTAAACCAATCAAACGAGACACATTATTATTTATAGGTTGATTATACAGGACGAATATTCTTTATCTGTAAAAGAGATTCTCATGCCAATTATAAAAAGGGAAGCTAGATCACTCATCTTAAATTGAATTGACATTATGTAACAATGAAAAATAATTTATCGCTAAAATTCATCACTATTTTTTATTTTTTAAAGCGCAATTTCTTCCAAAAATATTTTAATTCAAATCAAACACAACCTTAAAAATGGACCACATAGTCACATTAATTGATTTATTGGTGGCATTAACAATCGGCATGTTGGACAAGTGTGAAGAAAAAAGTGACACAATGTGTAATAAATAAAATTAAATATAAGTTCAGAATCACATTAATTCATACACTTCTGCAAACTGTTTTAGGTTTAAAATAAAGTCAACTTAGATTTAACATTTTAAATAAAAATATGGTTTAAAACTTGAGATTCCCAATTTACTTACGAAATGATTTCTTTTCTCATCGAATGCTCATATCAAAATAATTTTTAATAAATTGTATATATGATATAAAAATGATATTTAAAGTATTGTCTAATCTAACATGAAAGTACTCTATATTTAAAAGCGATTATCTAAATACTTTAATTTGATCTAAACTAAACACCACAATTCGTTCTCATTGTATCTAACATGACACATAAATATTGAAAATGTCTAGAAGATCACAGGGACTGCTCAAGTAAATTCGTGGACTAAAACCAAAATCGAAAGAATGCCATAAATTTTTAAGAAAAATTAATTGTTTTTATAAAGTCTACTTTTAAAATTATGTAATCGATTTGTTCTAAAAAAAAAATAATTTAATTAATAATATAGTCAAACATTAATTTCTCGAGACATGATTTTCTGTACTAGATATATCAAACTCCTTCTAAATTCCTTTTATATAAAAAAATTATTTTTTTATAAATAATATTTAATATTTTTAAAAAAATTTATAATCTATTATTATTAAAAAAAATGAGATCCCTTACATTTGAGGGTCTAAAGCGATTATTTTTTTTCCAAAAAGGTGGAGCCGCCCCTGAAAAATCATTTCGTAATGTTGAAATCAATCAAATTAAGGTGTCTATATTCAAAATTGAAGTGTCTAATAATCAGTTGGGGTGAGGTTGGAATTCCATCTATGTATCATACCAATTTGTATATGATTATGTTATGATTTTTATGTTAAAGAATAACATGCATGCATATTAGTTTTTTTCTTTATAATGATTACCTCAAAATTGATATAAGTTTTAATTATATCATTAAAATTTGTTAATTTAAAACCATTAGTGGGTCACTTCAATTTGTCTCCCTATTAGTTGATTACTACTAATATATATGTAGTGCGTGTCCCCTATTTGATTAATTTGTTAGTAGGAACTTAAACAATAAAAACAAATAAATTTATTAAATTTGTAAAAAAAAAAACCAATCTATTTAATTAATATAATATAATATAATACAATAAATTACAAAACAATGGTTAATAACTATCCAAACAAGCTGTAAAATCACTTCTTTTTTTTCTCAATGGGACCTTAATAAAGTGACAAAATTGAGGTTTTTAATTATTTTCATACTTATTTATTGAAAGTATATTCATTATTTAATTTATTTAATTATTATTACATTTTTTAGTTAGTCCGTAGAATTATAATGTGCCACCTTACGATTCACAAAATTTAGTGAATTTCAATCTAGTTTCTAATATACATTCAAATAATTTCGATAAACAATCATGAGCAGACGAGGTTGCTAGCTAAATATAGATGCACTTCTCATTTCTTCGATTCATCATTTCTCATATCAATCTCGAGCATAAAAATATATCGAAATTATTACATTTTAAGCGTCTATAACAATCGATAATAACTCTCTAAGTCCAACATTTATATTAATGTTACTAAGGTCATCAATCACAAAGATTTTATAATTTTAACATTTTTATAGCTTACATATAATCTAGTGCAAAATTTCAATTTTATTTCACCAATAGTAATTATCCTTTTTTTTTTTGTAAATTTATAACATATTCAAATTATTTACTGTTGTTAATTTATTTTATTTATTTTGTAAAAAATTGTCCCCCAACCCGGATTATTCGGGGCCTTGCTTCAGACATATTTTCTACTATGTAGTGCCTAAAAAGTCACTGTTTCCTATCCTCCCCCCCCTCCCCCCAGCCCACCTATATGACATTATTTTTTAATTAGTTTTTGAAATAATGTATAAAAATTATATAAAAAATATTATAAATTATAAAAAATAATAAATCAAAATATTTGAAAAGTATGCAAATAAATCTCAATTAAAGATTTTTTATTTGACTTTCGATATAGAATTATATCATATAACTTAAGTATAATTTTCTAAATTAAAATCACTTACTAGTCTTCTCCATCACTTTTGATAATGCATCTCTATATTAAGGGTCTATAAAAAAATAATTTTTTACCTCATAAAAATATGAAGGTAAGATTGGCGTACATATTTTCTCCAAATTTCATTTAGAAAATACATTTAGTATGACATTATTGTAATTTTTAAATGGTGCTTCGTTATTTTGTTAAATGATGCTTCGTTATTTTGTTAAAATTACTTACTATCCTCTTACTTTTCCACTCTCGACAACACATTGTTAAGGATCCATTACAAATAATACCTTACACTCGTAAAATTAAATATTAAATATGCATACATTTTATTTTCTTCGATTTCATCTATAAAACTACTTTGGATATGTCGCTGATGTTGTAATTTTGTAAAGAACACCCCAATATTTTATTAAAATGACTTACCACCCCTTTATTTTTCACTTTACCTCCAATATTTTATTAAAATGACTTACCACCCCTTTACTTTTTCACTTAATATGATAGTATTAGTGTAATTTTTAAATGACGTTATGTTATTTTGTTAAATTTACTTACTATTCTCTTACCTTTTCACTCTCGATAACACATTATTAAGGGTTCATTACAAATAATATCTTACACCATAAAATTAGATATTAAATCTCTATACATTCTATTTTTTCCGATTTCAGCTATAAAACTACATTGAATATGTCGCCGATAATATTTAAATATCATCCCAATATTTTATCAAAATAACTTACAACCCCTTTATTTTTTCACTTTACCCCCACGCCCACCCCCACCCCAACCTCGATAACACATTGTTAAGGATCTATTACAAATAATATCTTACATCATAAAATTAAATATTAAATTTGTATACATTTTATTTTTTCCGATTTCATTTATGAAAGTACATTGAGTATGTCGCCGATGTTGTAATTTTTTAATAACATCCCAATATTTTATCAAAATAACATACTACCCCTTTACTTTTTCACTTTACCCTTACCCCCACCCCAACCTCGATAACACATTGTTAACGGTCCATTACAAATAATATCATTATACCGTAAAATTAGATATTAAATTTATATGCATTCTATTTTCTCCGATTTCATCTATGAAACTACATTGAGTATGTTGCCGATATTATAATTTTTTAATAACATCCCAATATTTTATCAAAATAACTTACTACCCCTTTACTTTTTCACTTTCCCCCACACCCCCACCCTCACCCCAACCCACCCACCCCACCCACGCTCTCCTTTTTCCATAGTTTCTTCAAATGTGTCCCTCTGAATTTACGCCGAATGGCAGCTTAAACCGCTCTTTTCTCCCATTATATTACTCCACATGCTCTTCCCTTACAATCTCTCTTCTTCTTCCTTTCCCTCTCCAAAGTAACAAAATAAATAAAAATAAAATAAATTTCACTATAAACTAGCATAATATATTTTTCTCTCTTCATAGTTCATTCATCTAAAATTTCTTTTACATTTTGCATGCTTTTAAGAACAGAACCCCTTTTGTCCTTGTAGTCAAAAGAACAACAACAAATATATACACAAAATAATACCAAAAGTTTTTGATATCTTAATCTTTAATGGGTTTTTCTTCTAATGGTTAATCAAGTTTGATTCTTCTTCTTCTTTTTATCTTTTTGGAGTTTTGTTGATTTTATTAAAGGAGTTTGAAAGTGTTTTTGAGTTTTTCTTCTTAAACAAATGGCACCAGATAACAACAATTGGTTATCATTTTCTTTGTCTTCGATGGAAATGTTAAACAACTCTTCTCCTACTTCTGCTCATCATCATCATCATCAATCTAACAACATGAAACTTTCTTCCAACTTTGATCTTGGTTCTTCTTCTGCTGATTCTCATCAGTATTATTTTGCTGATAACTTCTTTCCTCATGGTAAGTTTGTGTTACTTTTTTTTCTAAAAGTATTCTTATTCAGAAGTCTCGAGTTTGAGCTCTAGCGATGAGGTAGAGTTCTTTTTTGAGTAGTGTCACAAATCTAGATTAGTCGAGTCAGTAAGTTTGTGTTTTTTTCTTTTTTCTCGTATTCTTAATCAGACCTCTAGCTGTGAGGTAGAGCTCTTTTTTGAGTAGTGTCACAAATCTAGATTAGTCGAGTCAGTAAGTTTGTGTTTCTTTTTTTTTTTTTTTTCCTCTTATTCTTAATAAGAGGTTTCGAGTTTTAGCTCTAGCTGTGGGGTAGAGTTCTTTTTTGAGTAGTGTCACAAATCTAGATTAGTCGAGTCAGTAAGTTTGTGTTTCTTTTTTTTTCTCGTATTCTTGATCAGAGGTCTCGAGTTTTAGCTCTAGCTGTGTGTCTTTTTTGAGCAGTGTCACAAATCTAGATTAGTCGAGTCAGTAAGTTTGTGTTTTTTTTTCCTGGTATTCTTAATCAGAGGTCTCGAGCTTTAGCTCTAGCTGTGAGGTAGAGTTCTTTTTTGAGCAGTGTCACAAATCTAGATTAGTCGAGTCAGTAAGTTTGTGTTTTTTTTTTTTTTCTCGTATTCTTAACCAGAGGTCTCGAGTTTTAGCTCTAGCTGTGAGGTAGAGTTCTTTTTTGAGTAGTGACACGAATCTAGATTAGTCGAGTCAGTAAGTTTGTGTTTCTTTTTTTTTTTCTCGTATTCTTAATCAGAGGTCTCGAGTTTTAGCTCTAGCTGTGAGGTAGAGTTCTTTTTTGAGTAGTGACACGAATCTAGATTAGTTGAGTTAGTAAGTTTGGAAGTTCTTTATAAGTGGAGAGCTAAAACAACTCCATTTTGAGTTTTTTTTTTTTTGGGTTGCGTGAATCCAGATTAGTTGAGCTAGTTAATGTTGAAAGTTCTTTTTAAGTAGAGAGTTAAAACCCCATTTTGAGCTTTTTTATGATGTGAATCTAGATTAGTTTTGAGTCAATGTACTTTTAAAGTTCTTTTAAGTAGAGAGACAAAGCTACATTTAAAGCTTTTTTACGATATGAATCTGGATTAGTCGAGCTAGTAAGTTTCGAAAGTTCTTTTCAGTGGAGAGCTAAAACCCCATTTTGAGCCTTTCTATTGTACTACGGACATATCCTTAGCCATAGTTCTCGAGTTTCAGCTGTGAAAACAACCTCTTATTTAAGTTTAGAACTAAAACCCCATGTCATTTTCTTCGTGACAATGTGAATCTAGATTAGTCGAATCAGTTAACTCCGAAACTTAAATGTGAAATGATAATAGAAGTTTTGAATAGTCTCT
Organism: Capsicum pubescens; assembly: GCA_030864215.1. NCBI lineage: Eukaryota > Viridiplantae > Streptophyta > Magnoliopsida > Solanales > Solanaceae > Capsicum > Capsicum pubescens. The sequence goes on from CM061549.1 coordinate 297,792,041, forward strand.
CATTTGGTTGTTGAGAAAAAGAAAAATGTTAAGATAAAGACAAAGAAAATGCAACCGTGTGTGCTGTTCTGTTTCGGTTACTGCTAATTTTTTTTTTTCATTCATCATCATCATCTCTTTTATATTTATTTAACAGACTGTTTATATTTATTTTTCAAAATTAAAACTCAATTTCTAGCTCAGCAATAATAACTCTAGGTACATTTTTTTTGTTCGTATGCGAATATATATTCAAATGCGTGTCGACTAAGTTTTGCAAATCATTTTTCTCTTATTGCAGGTTGGTCTAACCAAAAATTGCAAGTTATGTATCCAGACGTCGAGAAAGAAGCTATGAGAATAAATATCAATGGCGATTCATCGTCGCTTTTTCAGAACTTTGTGGATTCACAAATCCACCAACAAGTTCCACCGAAGCTCGAGGATTTCCTCGGTGGGGACTCGTCGTCCTTGACGCAGGATTCGTCTTCGTTAACTCATATGTACAACTACAATGATCCTCATAGTCATCATCATCAAGATTTCAAATCTTTGACGGGGTTCCAAGCCTTCTCGACGAATTCAGGTTCTGAAGTTGAGAACTCAGTTGGTACTGAGTTCGGTACGAATGAGTCGTGTAATGAGTTGGGTTATACAACGTGTGTGGCTCCGCCTCCGCCACTTGCTCCTGCTCCTGTACCTGCTGCACCTACCGGAGCGTTGTCGTTAGCGGTTAATGCTACGACTAATCATTGCCCGGAAAAGGAAAAAGCCATTGTTACTGTTGTTGATGAAAGTTGCAAGAAAATTTCTGATACTTTTGGTCAAAGAACTTCCATTTATAGAGGTGTAACAAGGTATAATATTTATTTTCATTTTTTTTTTCCAATTTTGTTATTATAATTTGTATGAAGATGATTGTTTGATGTTTTAGTTGATTTAGATTGAAAAATAAATGGGGTTCGATTTTCTTGATTTTTTGGGTTACATTTTTAGTTTTTTTTTTTCCCCTCCATATGTGTTTGATATTTTAGTAGATTTAGATGGAATAATAAGTGGGGTTTTATTTTCTTGATTGGTTTTTACATTTTGAGAAAGTTTTTAAATGTGAGTTTGATATTTTAGTAGATTTAGAAACTTTTCTTTTACATGTTTAGCAATTTTTTTTTCATGAATGAGTGTTTGATATTTTAGGTTGAATTTTCTTAAATTGTTTTTTTTTTCCAGACATAGATGGACAGGAAGATATGAAGCTCATCTATGGGATAACAGCTGTAGAAGAGAAGGCCAAGCAAGAAAAGGACGTCAAGGTAGTAAAAAGAGCCAATTTTATTTTTGTCGTCGTTCGAAAATTTTGAATGAAAAGGTCAAATATACCCCTTTAACTTCGCGATGTAGATATACTCCTCGTTAAAATGGTGATACATAGATATTCTCGCCACCGATTAATAAACAGTGTGTTTGCATAGATATTCTCGCCACCGACTAATAAATAGTGTGTTTAATTTTGCTCTAAATCCATTTTAAATATCGAGTAGTATATCTGCTCTAGATCACAAAGTCTATTGTAGAGTGTAGTACATATATATTCTCGCCATCTAATAAATGACACATTCGCTCTAAATTCGCTATAATGTTGAATATATCTGCTCTAGATCGCAAAGTTGACGGTGGAGTGTGTAAGTCAAGTTGCATGCAATGAATGTTTCATCAGAAGAGAGCTTTTAGGATGACTGATTGAGTGAGTGATGGCATACACAAATGTTTGCAGTTTGTTGGTACTTTTGGTGTTGGTAAAATTGTGTTTTCACTGCAACAAATTTTTCTTCTCTGTGCTTATGCTTTACTGCTTCCTATTCTTTATACTCTATAGTACTATTGCTTATGCAGAAATGTTGGTAGTATTTGTTTTTCTGTGTTTATTACTATCATTATTCTTTCATGTGATTTGATTCATGCATGTTTTGGTGTTATGGTCTGCAAAAATGTTTATGGTATTTCATGCTTTGATGTCTTTTTGTACATCATCACCATAGTACAATCTTTATATGAAAAAAGTTTTGGAGAAATTTAATGCAGTGTTAAAGATTTGTTTGCATTATTAGATCGCCTAAATAATAATATATACTTCTACCGTTACAATTTATGTTGTGTTAGGTTTTGTTTTTTTTAGTTTCTCATCCGGTATTTGGTACCCGCATTGGAGTCTGACTAATTCGGATTCGCACCGCGTAGGGACCCATTCGGAGGGAAGCGCTCCCTACCAAGGATTTTTTCATATCCAGGGCTCGAATTTGAGACCTTTGGGTAAGGGAGGAGCAGCCCCATCCGCTGCACCACATCCTTTGGTGGTTACGTTGTCTTAGTTTGACTAGGTGTGAGTTTAAACTATATGGTTTTAAATTAGAGATGTATTAGATAATATGAAGACATTGCCTTTATATGTCTTCGTTTTAGTAGTGGTGATCGTATAAATGTGTGATTGTCGAGTAAAAGTCTAATATTTAAGTGGAGATGGATGGATGGATGAGCGAGTCGATTATTCACCGAGTTTTGGACCGTCTCGATTGACTCTCGTATATTTTACGACAAATACACTGATAATGTAAAAAAAAATAAAAATTTATTCCAAAGTTTTCAAGATTTTGTCCAGAAGTTATTATGCTTCTTTATCCATAGATTTTTTTCCTGTTATACAGCATCTAAAATGACAACACATTATTATCCCCCCTACCCTCCACCCCCTCCCCTCCTGAAGTACACATAGCTCAGCTAGTCTATGCACTAGCTAGCTTCTGGTATTCTGAAAATTTTATCAGATTGCTTTTAACTTTTGCTTTATTTCCCCTTTCATTTCATGGGCCAGTGACTCTCATTTAGTTTGACCAAAAGGGCGTCCAATCTCATTCCTCACATGAAAATTTAAATGAACTCCCCACCAAATTCTTTAATATAGTACATGCATTAACCAACTTTTGAACCAAGGGGAATGATTGATTTGACTTATCAAAGGTTTTTTTTTTCTTTTTTTCTCATTCGGTGTCCGGTACCCGCATTGGAGCCCGACTAATCCGGATTCGCGTCGGGTAGGGCCCCATTTGGGGGTAGCGTTTCCAACAGAGTTTTCTCTATGCCCAGGGTCGAACCCTCGACCTCTGGTTAAGGGTGGAACAACCCCATCCGCTGCACCGCAACCCATGTTGGTGACTTATCAAAGAATTTTTATATCTATATACAACATACATCGTGTAATCTTTCTAGTGGAGTCTGGCATGAATAGTGTGTACCCCGATCTTTACCCCTACCTTCCAGAACGACAAGATACATTGTGTAGTTTCGAATGGATAGTGTGTATGTCAACCTTAACCCTACCTTGGAAGGTAGAGAGGCTGTTTTCGTAAGTACTCGTTAAATAGTTTGTAATGAGATCTTGAGAACTTCAATTCAGTAGTCCATGATCCTAATAAATTAGGTCGGAGCAATGAGTTCGGTCAAAATTTAGTATTTGTGTTGATTAAAGAACAACACTTAGTATGTATAAATAATTTATCGAAGAACCGATAAGCTACCTTTTCTTAAGAATTCAAAATTCATACACCGAAAATTCTGGCTCCGTCTATGCTAATAATAAGTGATACTCCTATGGACAACAACATGTTTAACTTTTTCTTGGTCTAGGCAAGACATAAGTCACTATCTTTTTTTATTTTTTGAAGTTATTATATGTCACTATCTTGCCAACCAACAAAATGGATGTACAAATATGTAAATGCTCAAGCATGCCACCATTGGCTTTTCTGTTTTGTTTATATCTTTTTTTGCTCTTTTCCCTTTAAACACTTTCATGTTTGAATCTTGATTAATATTCTCAGCTCATAATCTAATATTTCTCTCATTTTCTCCTCATGAAATGGCGGGATCGCGCTTTCTTACTGCTAATTCCATCCGCAGTGTACTTGGGTAAGTTTTTTCTTTAACTCCTGCATAGCTAAGTTGCACGGACTCTGAACTTTTGATGCTGCACCCGTGTTCGGCATGTTTGAAGAGTCCGAGCGACGTAACTTTCCAAGTTCCATAAATATATATATTTCATAGTTGAGCATAAAGTTGGGATTTTTATATTTGGAAATTTATGAAATGATTGTAGGTGGATATGACAAAGAAGATAAAGCAGCAAGGGCATATGACTTGGCAGCTCTGAAGTACTGGGGTCCCACAGCTACCACCAACTTTCCTGTAATATATGCTATATATATATCTATACCTTATATTAATTTTTTCCTGTTGTTGTTATGGGCATATTCAATTATTGCATGGAAAGTGACATGACCATGAAAACAACTTGTATCTAAACTTATTTTGATTTTATTTTCAGGTTGCCAATTATGCTAAAGAAGTGGAGGAAATGAAACACATGACTAAGCAAGAATTCATTGCCTCTCTAAGAAGGTGGTTACATACTTATTTTCTTGTATTATATTGGTAATGGTTTTTATCCTGTTTTTGTCAATTATTCTGATCGAAATTTCTCCCGTAAATATATAGGAAAAGTAGCGGTTTCTCCCGAGGAGCTTCGATATACCGGGGTGTGACAAGGTACTAATTTTGTTGCAAGCATTTATCTCTCTACATTTTTATCATATACCTTAACTTAGCAATGTAATGCTAAATGATGTAAGATCACTTTTGACACTTTATGTTGAACCCATGATTTTTTATTGCGATACGTGTGGAAGGGTACTAAAATGTCATCGAATGTAATATGTTTTCGGCTGATGGTTTCAAAAGTACGAAGAGGTTTCTGATAAGAACCTTAAAAGTTGAACACGGTCGTGATTAATGATTTGCCTGTCTGTGAAATGGGTAGTTCTTTAAATCCTTGTTACGCTAGTGGTGGTGACTAATGTTTGATGAGACGTTGCAGGCATCATCAACAAGGCCGTTGGCAAGCAAGAATTGGCCGGGTTGCTGGAAACAAGGATCTTTACCTTGGAACATTTGGTAACTAATACTTTCTTGATTCAAATGGATTGAGTTAAGCATTTTCTGATATTAATCGAACTCGGTTTTAAATTGGCTAACAGCTACCGAGGAGGAAGCAGCAGAAGCGTACGACATAGCAGCAATAAAGTTCAGGGGAGTGAATGCAGTGACCAATTTCGAGATGAATCGTTATGATGTTGAGGCCATCATGAAAAGCTCCCTCCCAGTTGGTGGAACCGCTAAGCGCTTGAAGCTCTCCCTTGAATCCGAGCAGAAATCATCGCCGAGCAACCAGCAGTTGACTCAATGCAACAGCAGCAGCAGCAACACCAGCAGTAGCAACAACATCAATTTCGGTGCAGTGCCACCGGTCTCTGCTATCCCTTGTGGTGTGCCATTCGACACAACCACCCCTGCTTACTATCACCACAACTTCTTCCCGTACCTCCACCCCGGCAATGCAGGTGTGCCCGATACCTCCGGTGCTGTGACTGCAATGCCGCTGCTGTCCTCGGCTGCTGATCTCTATATCTGGCCTCACCAATCCTATTGACCGACCTCAACCTCGACCTCAAAACAGATATAGCTAGCTAGCTAGCTAGTTTAACTAATTAGCGATATCCAACTCTGCTAATATGTTAAATCGTCGTTTATTATTTTCATGCTGACCTTTCTTTCTGACCCTTGATAGCATATTAGCGTAGCGCTTAACCTGTGTTTCCGGGGTTCAATGTTGTAAAGTACCTGCAAGTCTTGAGACTTTAATAGTAGTATAAGGTTAGCTAGATGCAATGTTGATCAAAGGGTACTTGGGGAGCACTCATTGTGGAAAAATTTTGGTTTTTCTTTTTCTCTAGTTTCCTCAGCTTTGTTGAGATGCTCCCTAGAGGTCCATATGAACTTGGTTGACGTTTTGCTGGTCGAATTGACATAGAAAACAAAAAAGAAGATGGTATAAAGCTCTTTACATTTAGCAAATTGCGCTTTTTTGATACGTTTCATTTGTTAGGTCGAGTCGAGGGTTTATTGGAAATACAACCTCTCTACTTTGAAGGGGTGAAGGGGGAGTCGTGGAGTAACTGGTAAAGTTGTTGCCATCTGATCAGGAGGTCACGGGTTCAAACCTTGCGATCATTCTTTGACAGAAATGCGATGTAAGACTGCGTATAATACACCTTGAGGTGGGGTCTTTTCCTGACCATGCGTCCTTTTACAAACCTCTACTTCACAACTTTGGATTAAGGTTTGCGTGTATACTATCATTTGTTTTGTCCTTGCAACAAGTTGCAAGATCAATTATCGACTAAAAGTATACATCCAACCTGGAATGGTTGAGATTTTTTTATTCTTAATTAGAGATTTTGAGTATGAGGTTTGCGTATGACAAAAGACATGTTGGAAGTGTCGTCTTTAGTATGCATTTTGTAATGTGTGAATTTGGATTAGTCGAATTTCTAGAACAAAAAATAATAAAATAAAAAAAATGTAAAAAAGTAGTCAATTGATTGTGACACCAGCACACTCTAGGCTGTGTAAATTAGTAAATGCAGTGAGAATAGTAAAACCTGAAAAAGAAGTGTGTTTATTAAAAGTTAGGAAAACAACGATATTATATGATTTTTTTTTTTTTTGACTGAATCTGTAACCATTTTCTGTGATTTCAATAAATGAATACTATAATCTAAGGGATCATTTGGTACACCGGATGAGATAAGTAGGAATATCCCATGAGACTATATTATCTCACCCTTCATATGAGATAGTAATCCATTACTTTAGTATAAATGGCAGGATAAAACAAACTGAAAAATAGAAATCTCATATCAAACATAAAATAAACTTAATCCTAAACATGGAATACAATCATGTAACTTAAAAATTATTTAATAAATTTGTCTACAGTCCCTTTAGTTTTAAATAATTTTTGTGACTGACACCCAAGGGTGTGGCCTAGTGGTTCAATAAAGTTGGAATGAGCATCATGAGGTCCAGGTTCAATTCCCAACCTAGACAAACACTAGGTGTTTCTTTCCATCTGTTCTAACCTTGATGGACAGAGTTAGTTACCTGGTACCTGTTGCTGTGTCTCGAGGTGTGCAAGCTAGTGGTTATCAAAAAAATAATAATTAATTTTTGTGACTGTTTCCAATAAAAGCCGAGGTCTTTCGAAAATAGCGTCTCTACCTCTACGATATAATGGTAAGGTCTACATGCACTCTACCTTACTCAGACTCCAGTTGTGGAATTTCACAGACATGTGGGATATGTTAGTTGTTGTTGGATAGGAGTTTACAAAAAGATGTCTCATTGTTTTGTTTTTTAAAGGGTCACATCAGAATAGGCAGGAAATGAAATGGCATATAGTCAACAAAAGATAATAAATAGTATAATATAGTAATATATATAGCTAGCTAGCAAGCAAGTTGAGAAAGTTATTGAGATTGCATTTTGAAATTTTCAGCATGGAAGTGATGGATGTTATCAACTATCATTAGGCTAAAAAGTCATATACCTAGTGTATCAAATGGCTTTTTAGAAGATATACTTGTTACATCATATGAATTTTTTGATGATTTTGTCAGTTTGGAACCATGCCTTTGGTCCATTTCTCCAAAATAATGAAACTAGCTAACACAATATTATATTATTGTATCGTCAAATCCATCGTTATATATCAATGAAAATACACTATATTGATTTGATCATTATATAACGTGTACAGATAGTACTGTTACATATTTCGTTAAGTTGCTCATAAATCAAAGTGTAAATGTCTCTTGTATGTGTGCAAATATAGTGTATGCTTGTTAATATGGTGTATTCAGCTATAGAGATATTGTATACATGTGAATACACTTGATATGCGTGAGAATGCAATGTATTTAACTATTATTATGCACGCAATTTGAAAACAAAATGTTGTTACATTCCGAAACTAAGCAAAACCTCGTTATTTCTCACACATCTAAGCACAAATAGCGCTATTTACGAAATTTGCCTCATATCTAATAACAAATGAGAGACAACAACAATAATATGCTCAGTATACTCCCACGGTCTGATGGTAGTCTGTACACAGACCTTACCTCTTCCTTAAAAAACAAAAAATCGTCTATCTTAACCGGCCCGGATCTTTACGGGCCGAAATCAAGTCAGGATCAATCCTTAAAGCCTCTTGAAAAGCATTTTGGGCCTCAACATTCACTGGCCCAACAACAAAAAACCCAATCCTTATCCAAACAGCCCATTCCACAGGCTCCAAAATATCCATTAAAGCCGGGTCAACCCGTCTTTCCTGGTTCAACCCGACCCATTACTCAGCCCGAGTCCACTCTCTTGGGGTAGATGGGCGGAATCCAAGGAATACACTTATTATCCGTGCAGATACAGTAATACAAAAATATTATATACGCGGGGGATACATTTACATTTCATTATCATCATGTTCACAAATATATTGTATACTTATTTTGCATGTTCAAATACAAATATTTCACTATTATCATGCGCGCAAATATAATGTAAACTTATTTTGCATGCAAATATAAATATTTCACTATTATTATGCGGGTTAATACAACATATTCCTCTACGTTTCCAAGAAAATATTTATGGCCCATCAGATCGAGTTATTGGGCTTTCAAAATATGGACCGATAAGCTTAGTAGATCAACTAATCTGGATTCACATTGGATAGTCTGGTCTAGAGATCGATCAAGAATTAAGCACTATATGAGTTTAACTTTAAGACTCATTGGACGCATTAAATTTTTAGAGTTACGGATTCAAATCGACTACTCGTTAAAGTTTCAATGAAATTTTATATAGAGATTTATGCGTTAAAGTTGAAACTTTTGATTAAGGGTGAAGGGATCCAAACTATTGCACGGCATAGCTAGGTGATTGAAAAACTAGAAGGCCTCTTATACTTTTCGTAACTCTTGGATATCCACATTCTCAAAATGTAAAAAAAACATTTCTACTCCTAAACTTTCATGATCAAATTTTCGAGATCACTCGGCTCAAATCTGAAATCTCTGATTAAGGGTGGAGGATTCCTTTCCATCCAATCACAAATCTCGACAGTAGTTTGATCTCCAAGTCTCTTAGCTTTTGGATGAATATCGTGTAAAGTGTCTAGCGGAAACAACCTCTCTAACCCCATGAAGGTCGGGATAAGGTTTACGTACATCCTATCCTCTCCAAATCCACTTGTCGGATTACATAGTTGTATCGCGCAGATTGCTCTAATAAAAATCTCAAAGAGTTAATTTCTTCCCTTCCCTCTTTTGTTATCTTGTGCTTTTTTCATTAAATAATTGCTATACTGAAGTTATTTTTCAAAGACCAACTACATAATATATTATATATACATGAGAGTGGATCATTTCAACCCAATATTTCAATGAAGAAACATGAATCAAATAAGTTCTTTGCTTTATGAATTTACATCTTCTTACATTCTTTGGCAAAAGCAACAGTTTACTTCCAAATATAGATAGATACATATATAGTGGAAGACTTAAACTCATATGTTTATGATGCTGCTTCTCAGTGTTAATAAGATGTACAGCATCTCGAAAACTTTCAACCCGAAAAAACAGCTAGGGGAATATAACTGGATTGAAATCTTTGATTTTACAAGATATATGTACAAACATAGAACTAGTAGTAGGAATAGCTAAGAGCGCGCAGCAGAACAGCGATTGAGTAGACTCGATGATAGGAAGATCAAAAGGTTACTCCATAACGAGCTGCATATGACGATTGAGATCTTTGAGATAAGTTGTGCTACTGTAATCTTCTAAATCACATGCATCCAGCATCAATGCTCTTCCTTCCATTGATTTCTGCTTCATGTCTATTGGTACGTTCTCGCCTTTTAACAGCTGAACGGCCTGCATAGTCCAACAATTTACAAGCATTCGGCCAAAACTTCATTCTGTACTACTGTTCATGGATGACTGTTTTACATGCATTCAGTAGCTTTTCAGTTGACATTTCGAGTATCCACAAAAGGATAAGTTATCTAGCTAGCTCTATGACCAAGAATTTCAAGGTGTAATCAATAAGTTAGGTTTCCTTTGAAATGTCTTTGTACTCTAGGGATGTAAATGGGGTGCGGTAAGACAAATCTTAACCAAGCAAATAGTTGACTCGCCCTACCCTGTCCTGTTTAGCAATTTTTGTTTTCTATTTTAGGCCCGCCTTGCCCTACCCCCTTTAGCCTTGCTCCGCTTAAGTTTCAAGGTGTCGGTATCTGTCTTTGTCCAGCTAGCTCGTACCAAAATGTTAGATCGGTCTTGGGGCTAACACAACCGAATTATTTGAAGAAAAAGAAACCTCAATTACCACTACCGGACTATGGAGAGGGGAGGGGGAGGCTATTGTGTAACCAACCCTTTGATTAACTTGTTTGAGTTTAAAGAATCAAAAATATGGAAAATAGAAATGGCTCTTGCCTAGAGGTTTTCTCGGTATGGAAATAGTGTGCAAAGATAAAGACATACCCGTTTCATGTTGGGACGCATGTTTGGCAAGTGATGAATGCATGTAGAAGCTGTAAACATAGCTCGTTTCATCTCAACAACATCGTACGCATCTCCTAGACGAGGGTCCACTAATTCCTTGACATTGTTCTGTTCCAGCATTGGTTTTGCCTATGCAAAAAATGGCAGATATGAATATTTCATCCAGAAATGCACAACAAAACTGTACTGTACCCCTCCGAGGGAAAAAAAAGACGGCCAAACCAGAAGCACGTCCATGATTCAGAATTTGTGAGTGCAGAATGAGGTTAATCTTGTTTTACATATACATTTTAAATTCGTTTTGCACATGCATACATTGTTCAGGTCGAAAGTAATGGGTTCAGTTGAGGCCATACCCACATTACAAGACTCTGTCGGGATGAATCAACAGCGCGACGACCAGTAATAAGCTCCAACACAAGAACACCAAAGGCAAAAACATCGGTCTTCTCGTGAACAAGCCCGTGCATAAAGTACTCGGGTGCCATATATCTGCGAACCAATTTTGCCATATTTTAACGAATGAACACATCTAAGATGCAATCAAACTGAACTTTACATACCCGAAAGTGCCTTCAATAGGAGAAACAACATGATGAACCCATTTTTCTGGTAGCCACTTTGCAAGTCCAAAATCAGATATCTGCAGCCAACACAAACAATAAAAGAAACAACGTTCAAAAACTTCAAGCAACTAACATAAAATATATTCATTGAAAGTGAAGTTTCGAAAGCTAAACAAGATTGAATCGAACCTGAGGTTCATAATCTTCAGTTAGAAGAATGTTTGAGGCTGTAATATCTCTATGGATTATGCGCCTTTGGCAATCATAATGTAGATAGCACAATCCTTCAGCTACCCCGACTGCAACTTTATATCTTATGTTCCATTCAAGGCACTCTTCTCCACCTGAAATGCTGAGTTCTCCTTTATCAGTCAAAACAACGTCAAAAATCCCAATTCACCTCATTACGTTTGATATTTTTTACTATAGGACTTAATTTAAATATGCTGACGAGTAATTCTCTTGTATTATCATTATGTTTAAACCTGTTTGTAGTTTTTGGGTGGAGACATGAATTCAAACAAAGGGATTCAAGAAAATGTGACATCTGCGATTTAAACCTACGACCTAGAGCAATTCATAGAACAACTTTTCTCACAGCGCAAACATCTTATATTTTAAGGGAAACTTCTACATGTTTAAGAAAAGTTGTTTTTTCACCTACACAACCTCGTGGGATCGCAAGTCTTCCTCCAAGGGCATAAAGGCCATGACGACTTGACGTCATCCTAACCTTCCTCCGGTGAATCACCAACAGTATGTTCAGGGTTTCAAACTCAACGATGGTGACTAAACACGAGGTTTATGCTCATTACGCGGACTTAACCAAACACCTTATTGGTTTTGCAGTATATTTTTCGACAAAGCGGATTCAATTAAACCCTTTCGTCTCCACCTAGCTCTGCCCCTACTTATAGTATGTTATCTATTGCATTTCCCAGGTTACTAACTTCACTTATTATGAGCAATTATGCATGGTTATATTCCAAGCAACTTTATAGTGTAAAAGTTCTTTCATACTATTAGCATTCAACTCTCCGTTAGATGACATTACGCTAGAAAATCATGATCGAGAGAGAAGAATACAGCACCGTGTAGTACGGAAGCAAGGCTGCCATGGTGCAAGTATTGAAGAACAAGATGCAAACCACCATCAACACTGAAACCAATTAACTTTGCAGCATTAGTGTTGTTGATATGAGCAATGATTCCTAGCTCAGACAAGAAGTCTCCAACTCTGTCCTCGTCATTCTTTTCTTTCTTTGTTATTTTCTTGACTGCCACGACTTGACCATCTTGCAAATGTCCTTTGTACACTTCTGCATGTCCTCCTTTGCCAATTAAGTTATCTAGTCACATTTCAAAAGACATAAAATAGTATAGTATTAGCATAAATTACTTGCAAAGGAAGTTGATGTTGGCACTTTTTGTTTGATGTAGCTTGTAGATTATGCAATGTTCTTATAAGAGTACAACAACAACAACATACCCAGTATATTCCCACCAAGTGGGGTCTGGGGAGGCTAAATGTATGCAGTCCATACCACTACCTCAGAAGTGAGACTCAGAAGTGAGATAGAGAGGTTGTTTCCGGTAGACCGCCGGCCCAAGGTAAGTGAATCAAGACAAGGAATAGCAAAAAAAAAACAAGATACAATAGAAATTACCACACCCAATAGGATATTAGGACCATAGACAAGATTCATCAAGTAATACAACAAACGATACCACATTCCGAAATGATACTAGTACTATAGCTACTAATACGGATAACAAAGTCCTCCTACCGACTAGCACTGGCGCACTCGCTCCTACTATCCTTCTACCCTAATCTAAATCCTCCGCACCTTCCTATCTAGGGTCATCTCCTCGATAAGTTGAAGCTGCTCCATGTCATGTCTAATGTTCTTATAAGAGTTTAGTAGCAAATTTGCTTGAAAGCAACATGTTTTATGTAGAATTGTGCGATTCTTTGCAAAGGCGGGTCCACGATTTGAAATTTATGAACTTTTATAACGACCTCAATTTAATATGCCTCAGTAACTAAGTTCACAAAGTACCAAGATCCTTTTTTACCATTTAGGTTAGCCGTGATGACACAGTTACTCGATATCTATGTCTTATGAAGGATAATTGGTAACTCGATGAAATAGTAATTCTACACACAAGCTGCCTCGAATACGACGTTTATGACAAGAAAAGAAGGACAAAAAGCTGCTGGCATGTGCAGATGAGTACACATGCAGCTCTGTTCCAGCTGCATTAACTAGACCTTACTTGAAGCAGAAATTTAAATTTTTGATGGGACAAATTGAAACATTAAGGCCCATAGACAATAATAATAGAATAAATTATTGGATTCATGGTTAGTTGTCACTTGTCACTCCCTCTTAGGCATGGTTCAAGAATTCATATTCACATTTTCTTACAAAGTTTTTATACTGTATAATTTGTGTATAAAAGTATAACAAGGGTATTTCAAAATTGACAAAAAAACAAAAGAAAGTTTTTTAAGCAATTGTTTTTAGTAGGTAAGTGAAGCTAGTAAGATGATGTAAAAAAACAGGTCCCCACTTGTACTTTTTTGGGTTTCCCACCTTATGCCTATAAGATGTCCGATTAATTTAAATTTGCGTGTAAAAAAATTATTTTGGGCGATAAAACGCTCTTTATCTTTTCTCTCCTTGAGTCGAGGGTCTATGGAAACGATTTCTATACTCTTACAAGATAGGGGTAAGGTTCGCGTACACTCGACCTTCCCTAGACACCACTTTTTTTCCACCCCACTCCCAAAAGGATCAATAGTGTTTCCGCTACTCCTCTAGGGTAACTCAAAATCACTTGAGCAAGCCTTACTTGTTCAGACCTCACCTTATGATATTATATAGTATTTTGTTAAAATGCTCCTTGTCAAAAAGGGATTATATGTTTAGACCCCGAACTCGAGACCACTCTCTTTATCACCTCACTATAACCTTTACCGGTGGTTCCGACTTCCGACAAGTCACTATCACTTTCTGTCAAAACGCTCCTTATCAAAGACGATCATATATTTAGAACTCAAACTTGAAATCCTGCTTACCACCCCACCACGAGCTTTTGATGGTGGTTACCACAAGTCACTATCAACATCAATTTTGTAATAAAAATGTTGAGCAGTCCATGTTTACTTTTTCTACCAATGGGCCAAAGAAAAGTCTCAATATTCAAGTACTAGGCTGCTTTGACTAGTGAGAGTGTGGGGTAGTTGAATTCCCCAAGAACCCAACATTTAAAAAAATAAACATAAATGTGAACTTATTATTTAGAATAGACAATAGCATGCTGCCTTAAAATGCACAAAAAAGTAGTAACTTGCATATGTCCCATGCTTGGTAGTAGTACTTACTATATTATAAAAAGAAAAAAATATTTAAGAAAGCAAACATTATTGAAATAGCGATACATACTGAGAGTTTGAGTTTAATACTCCCTCCGTCCTAAATTATGTATCGTCATTTGATCGAACACGATATTTAAAAAATAAATATTGACTTTATTAAAGTTACAAAATTACCCTTTTTAAAGAAATGAATAATAATATTTAAAATCAAGTGGGACCACTTTTAATTGAAAAGACAAATAAAAAAAGAAGTAATAAGTAGTATTTAAAATCAAGTGGAACCACTAAGGGTAAAATTGTAATTGTGTTTTTAAAAACTTACCAAATAAAGAAATACTACATTCTTTTTGGGACGGACCAAAAATAAAATGGTGACACATAATTTGGGACGGGGAGAGTATTTTTCTAAGTATTTGTTCACTTGAAGGTGTATCGATTCACTTTTATATCTATTGTATCTATTCACTCTGATACAGAGCGAATAGATACACTAAACTGTAGTTAGTTTAGTTATAATTAGCCAAACTATCGCTATGATAGGTAAACTAAGGCTAAAGTATCGATATTTTTGAATTTGAAAAAAAAAAGTATTTTGAAGGATTCTTTTCTTTCATTTGATGTGTGTGATGTCTATGACAGAGAGTAAGATGATGAAGATGGGTAAAGATAAAGGACTCGCTTTGAGTTTTTACATGTGATGTGTATGATATACCTATGATGGAAGGCGGGGTGATGAATTACATGTGATACCTATGACGGAAAATGAGATTATGAAATTGAATTTGAAAAGAAAAGATTGTTACAGACTTCTAAGCTGATCAGCTTTACGAAAAAAAAGTAAAATATGACATGATAAGCAAACCCCAAAAGAGGAAAGTGAAGTATGATCTAAAATGAGGCACAACTTCACATGGTTTACCTGTTAGCAAATTTGATGTGACATAAATAAGAGGCAAATTTAAGATAGAATTAAAGCGAACAATACGTATTATGGAATGTGACAAATAAGTCAGATTTTTTTTAATATAAGTCGGTCTTAAAACGATTCATTGAATTTCTCCTAAACTTGCTAGGTAAATTCATTTCATAATTAATGATGAGTTATTAAACACTATGTATATATTATATGTGATTATAATTGGCATTTTTTATGGTTTATTAGAAGGATAAGGATTTTAATGAGCTCAAAATTTTGGGTGGAGTAGTGGAAAAGTATTGTCTTTGTCAAGAAATAGTCATAACCCTATTCCAACTGTCCCATGTTATAAAAAGCAATGAACTTTTTGGGTTTCTAGTAATCCCGAGAGCCTCAGAATAACTGATAAAATTATTGTTATGTAATTAGGAATAGACTCTTGCGACTTGTTCTTTTTCCGAACTACTCGCATAGCAGAAACTTTAGTGCATCAGATTTTCCTCTGGTAACCCCAAGAGAATTAACATTTCTTGCAAAATTAATTAAAATAAGATAAAAGTGCAAATTTCTAGTTTTAGTAACTAAAACAAAAATGTTGTAAGTAATTTCTTTCTTTTTTCATGAAAAGAAGAAAAAGGTCCACATTTGTTGCTCCCATATGGTTTTAGCATTCCAAGAACAAATGGGAAAAGAGCAAATTTTCAAAGAAAGACACCTATAACTCTGAGCTTAAAATAATTTTGAAAATAACCATAAAAAATATAGTACTTAATAAACTAGAAAAAAACTACAAAAACTAAATTTACTTTTAATTTATGTGTCTTATTTTTTTACTTTTTATTTGTATCTGATTATCAAGTTCTATTTATGTGTCTTACTAGAATATATCACTTTTTATATTTAATACTTTTACTTTAATATTACACATGATATATTTAAGATCACAAGATATAAAAAAATATCAATACATTACACATGTTTTTGGTAAGATAAGAAAATTTTAGAAAATCTCACTTATTTTTTAACCATCATGCTATATCAAAATAAGACACATAAACTAAAATAAAAATAATAATATCAAATATCCACAGGCGAAATGACCTAAAAGACCCTCTACTCCTATAGAATTGTCAATCTAATTCTAATATTCTATGAAGCTTCATCATAACACTTGATCAAAACAACACACTTAAAATAGTTGAAGTACGTGTAAGTTGACTCAGACATCGCTGTTATAAGAAGTGTTTTGGATGGAAAAAATTCCATTAATAAACACTTTCTTCTCTAATAAATTATACGCGTCACGAATTCAAATCATTCAAGTTATCGCTTTCAAAGCAGATATCAAACAACAATTCAAAATAAACAAATACTACTATTCTAAGGGATCGTTTGATCGGGAAAGAGTTATTCTGAGATTAGTTATTCTACCATGTATATGAAATAACTTATTCTACCACTATGATGTAATTGGTGGGATTAATAATCCTGATACAAACTAATATCTCACAGCAAACATGGAATAAACTAATCCTTCATTTTATCCCGAAACAACTTATCTCCAGGGGCGAACCTACGTATACTTTCGGGGTACTCCAACATCCAGTAAACTCAACGCGGAACAGGTATAATTACATTAAAAAAAATATACGAAAATAGATATAAAACAGATAAAAGCACCCAATAAAATAAAAGTTGGTTGGGTGCACTGGCATTTAAGTTGATCTTAAGCTTCTCCACTAATGGGACGTCCCGGGTTCAAACCTTATTGAAGTGATTTTTTTTCAGATTTTTATTTTTAAAGTACCCACAATCCATAAATCCATTTTTTTTCTTCAAATTTTGTGATTTTTTTTATTTTTTTTTCAGTTTTTTATTTTTTAAGTACCCACAATTCATAAATCCATTTTTTTTCTTCAAATTTTTATTTTTTAAATACTCGCAATCCATAAATCCTGAGTCCGCCACTGCTTATTTCTTATACCTCACACCAAACAACCCCTTAAAACACTCACAACACCATTTAAAAAAGTTGAAAATTTACCTGGGGCAAAATTATCCGTAGCTATAGCAAGTTCATCAAAGCTAAAATTCCTCCATGAAGGTTTAGGCACAACAAAATCATGGCAACAATCAATTGTATCTTCTTGAGCACTTCGAATCCTCGCCAGTAATTTCCTCTTAATATTCTTCTTCGGTAGCGAAAAATTCTCGTACCCTCCAAATAACTGAATAGTCGAAAGTCTCCGTATTGATTTCCTCTTCATTTGATCGAACAAATTCTTAATTCCGCTGGCGCCATTGGAGTGTGAGGAGTTTTCGGAAACAGAGGAACCGAAGCTGCTGCTGCTTCTTTCGCCGCTGCTGCTGCTTATGCTGCTGTTATCAGAATCCGATGTGCCTGAAATGTGAATTTCCAATACTGCCCTTGGTGATAACTCATCGTTATCTTTTCTGTTCTTATCCTTTTCGTCTTTTCCATTTTGCTCTTCTTCTTCTTCTTCTTCTTGTTCCTTTTCTAGTACTACTACTACTAGTACTTCCTGGCTATTCATTTCTTCTTTTTCTACATTTTTTGATACTTGTACAACACTTTCACCTACAAAAAAAAATGTAAAAATTAATCAAATTTATCCATTTATTTGGTAAACATAGATATATACATACGTGAAAAATTACTAAAAATTTAACAAATATTAAGTTCTGAATTGATTGATTAAAAATCAAATTTCATTTGCTCATTTTGTATATGTTATTTAGGTTCGATTAGAAGGTGCAGAAATAGTTAGAACTGAATGCAGAAAGTATGGAAAAAAAAATATCTCGTAAATTTATTATATTCAAATTCTGAATCCGCCTCTGTTTCTGCTTATCCGTGAAAAATGTTCAAAATTTTGAAAAGGGTTTATATATTTATATAAATAAATATACATACATAAAAAGAACAATTGAATGAAATAAATGGTGGTAAAGGAAAGGAAAGGAAAGAACCTTCCATTGGTATATGTGGAATATGTTTGTTGTGTGAAACACAAAAAATGAATGAATATCAAGAAGCTTCTTGTAAAATTTTGAAAAGGAATTTAGAAGAATTAGAATATATTCTATGAAGGTTTATATATGATCATAATTCATGATTAATTCTTCTCCTCTCCCAAGAAAGAAGAAGAGAAAAATAAGAAAAAATGGTATAGCTTAGAGAAGTTGTTATTCTTTTTTGTTTTCTTTGAATGAAATTTAAAAGAGAGGTTGAAAGAAGAGGCAATTGAGAGAAAACCGGTTATGTTGTACTTGGAATATTGTTATGTGTGCTACTTACATTTATATATGCTAAATGGAATGAAAATATTATAATCTAGGGTGTGTTTGGTATGCTATTTTTTCTTAAAATACTTTTAAATTTTTTTTTCATGTTTGATTAGTTAAAATATTTGAAAAATAAGTTTCTCAAAAATGAGATTTATTTTTTAATAGATGTAGGGAAAAGTGATATTTCAAGTTGATTGTCTCCTCCTCTTCAAGCCAGCGCCTCCAGGGGCGGGCCCAAGATTTAGGGTTATGAATGCTTGGGAGGTTCGAACACCTATATAGTGATGCCCAAAATTTTAAAATTCTGCGTGGAAATTAAAGCAATCAATTATTTTCTTGATTTGTTGGATGCTTTTCTAAGTCTTATACTAATTTTTATACATTTTTATATAATTATACTTAGTTTGTCTTGAATTTAACGGATGTCGGAGTAGCAAAATAATGATTATCGGTCCTCTCCTGAGCGCCTCTAACACGGAGAGGTAGATCTTGAATTTAAGCTTTATGAGTTCAATTTCTAAAGTTCTTAGCATCGAACTCATTATATTTTTTAAGTTATGGATTCATATCTACTATCTGTTGCAATTTTATTGAACTTTACATATAAATTTGTGTTTCATGTCGAAAGCACTGGGTTCAGGTGAGCTCAGTGATATGAAGCACAACGATCCCCCGCCCCTTGAACATTCGACCTTATTTTGCTATATAATATATGAATACTCTTTAGATAATATTCCTCTTTTGATTACTTACTAAACGTTAAAAAATAAGTAAGAAACTTACTTTTTTTTTTAAAAGAAAACATTTTCCTTGTACCAAACACACCTCTAATGTAGAATTATTATTTTTTATTAGTTGATGAATCCTAGCCGTTGATATAGACATTCATGATTTGTTTTTTAATTGATGAGATCTCAGCCGTTGGAGTTGGACATTCTTGATTTTTGGCGCAACTAACGCTATGTGTATTGTCGGGGAAAAGATCAAATAACGAACCCAACTAACTTTGAAGTAATTTAAAAGGATTTGAAGGGTATTTTAGGTATACAATATTTTTGGTGGTGGAGTAGTAGTACTACGATATTAGTGACGTATTCAGAATTTTTACCAAGAGTCAACATATATATAGGAAAGTAAATACATGAAAAAAATCGGAGAATTAAACCTATTGTATATATCCATAGATTTATTTTATACTGTAATTTTCTAATAAGACGGTAAATACTTACCAGCATCAGATAGTTACACGACATCATGTAATCTTTCTATGGCTGAGTGGTTTAATGAGTTGAGAGTGCATGTAATTAGTCATGATTAAGTGTTAAAGTCTATATACAAATACATGTCACACATCTATTGATTTGATGTATACACGATATTCAGTTAAATGCTCTTCAATAGGCACCCTTTGGACGATGCAATCAATTGTTAAGTAACGTATAAGGCATAATACGCAAATGTGTCATTTAATTTGTCTTCAACTGACATTTATATCCTTCAACTTTGCATCTGCACTAGTAGGTACACATGTCTTATGTGACAAAATTGTCACGTAGGACGTCGCAAAGGACGTATATGTCTAGCTTGTCTAGCTTTATACAAGTTCAAGTGTCTACTTGTGCGCGTCCGAAATTAAAAGGACATAAATACCGATTGTAATCAAGTTAAAAACACATTTATGTTTTTTTTTTTTTTTAATAAATAGAAGTGGATTCAAAATATGATCAACAATTGTTATAGTATCTTTCTTAATTTGAAATTAGGTTTTATAAGTTTGAAAACAAATCTCAAGGCATGTCTAAAATAGTCAACATCTTTGGTAGCATAGTAGTCTTACTTTTGGATCTTCATAGCTATGTTGGGGACAACATCATTGGAATATCAAAGACATATTGTGTCTCCTAGTGGAATTTGTAATTTTTGGAATGCTAAATTTTTAGTTAAAAATTGAATAAATTAGTGATTCATGAATGAGATTAATCAAGATAAAAAATGTTTTTAAATTTCTTAATGGAATTTCAAGAACAATGAATCTCTTGTTATACATTGCATTTAGCTAAATATGTAGGATTAATTAAGACTACATTCATGAAAAACTACATGTGATATGCTTTTAAGTTAATTTAAAAAAAGGTTTAACTATATTTCAAAAATTGTGGTGTAATGGAAATTTGAGCAATGAAAATAATTCACAGTACGTTGCATTTAGCTAGGTAGATTAAAATACTAAGCATTCATGAAACTATACGTGGTATTCGGATTAACTTGCAACATGCAGGTCCATCTCGACTATGCCAAGCACCAAAAGGGATGGACTTGAATATTTGGCCGCCGCTTAGTAAAATTTTTGAATATTTACCTTTATTGTTCATCGGGTATACGTTTTTATACCTTTAGTTTAAAGTATGTGCAAAAATTAGGTTTATCGATGAAACAAGAGTTCAAACATTTCAAGAAGTTAATTATTGAGAATGAAACAATAAACGTGCAATTTATCGTCTACTGAGCAAGAGTTATAGTTTTATTGACATGTGAACAATTGAACAACACGTACAACTTTTCTTTACGAGGTAGAATTTATAGTTAATTAAGCAAATTCACTATATTAAAAAAAAATAAAAAAAATTCTCAGTTCATTCTGGTAGGTGTACTCATAAAACCAACCAAATTATGAACTTTATATTAATTAATAATCTCTTCCAAGCTAAGATCTCATTTAAAGTTATTACGCATAAATCATTTTTTACATATAATGCAATCAAAAAAGTGAAGGGAGGAGGGAATTTAATTAAGTGAAAATTAGTAGTTACCTAATGTTTATAACTATTATAATTGGATTTTTGTTGTTGCTCGTAGTCAGTTTAATGGTATAAAAATGTTTATTCAATCATGTTATGTTCAAGTAATTACAAGTAAAACATCATGATAAACACTAATAGGTTATTGGGTAAAAATAGTAACTACTAATATTTTAGATGCACAGATTCAAGATTTGAAGGGTATGATTTTTCCAATAACCTAAAGTTAATTTACAAATATTAATTATGGGATCGCATTAAGATATTTATAGATCTTTCGTGAATCCACGTATGCATAGAATATACGTGAAAACTTGTGATTCTTGTGAATCGATGTACTATATACACTAGCTTCACCTCCGACTGACCTGCCAATGGCGAGATAAGATTTTCATCAAGAGTTCCAACACATGCATATTATTCATACATAAATTATAGACATTAAACTTTGTTATTACGAGTTAAAATTCAGTGATGGTGTAAAAAAAAATTATATTGTCGATGTTTATAACTTAAATATATTTGGAGCATATCTAAATACTAATCACTAATGGAATTGACTCAATGATATATACAATCATAATCAATTGGGAGGTTATTGACTACGTACTTATTTGGTAATTAAGACTCTAATCTTGAACATAATCTTGTTTGGATTATTGATAACAAATTGCAACAAAGTCAACCTTTATTTGTATATAATGATCTTTTATTTTGAAAATTGACGTTTATTTTTTTTTGTTGATTTTAGTTTATTCTATTAGTAACTAGTATTATAATCTAATTAAATTGCAAGTATCATCTAGATTTTTTGTAACAAAATCCCTTGTGATGGGGAAAAGTAGCTACAAGTCTCTTGTGCAAGAAAATTTTGAAGTTAATTAAGAAATTTAAAATTTGCCACTAGTATACTCATTATTATTTTTAAAGAGGTAATTAAGACATATATTTAAGAAAAATATAGTTAAAATTCTTTATTTATTTTAATAATTTGTTTCTCAAATAAAGATATATTAGGCTTTTTTTTAACCCGTGGTATTCGGCCATTTTGCATGTATTTAGACTATTCTATCGTATATTTGCTACCTTTCGGTAATAGAAGTATCCAGAAACTCTTTCACCAAAGCTTAAGTAGATACGAAAACGTTGAACTCTTATCTTTAAGATTTTCACGCTACTACAAATTAACCGGATCGAAAAACGGAAAAAGCCTTCATCGAAAATATTCTCGACGGACTACTTTTAAAAATTTGATTGAATTTTAATAGTACTATCTCGCACTTTATTGACTAATAGACCACACCTCGATGCATCAAAATTTAATGCATTTTGCACAAGCAAGTGATAAACAAATTGAGTGTTATCTAATTAAAAATCATGATTTTGTTTCACTTTGATAAATTAACTTTAAAACATGTGCATTAATCAATGATAATTGCCCATAATGCCCGCATGCATAGCTGGTTTTTGTTCATTTGCTTCCTTTAGAAATAATAGTATAACCTTTACTTGGAAAATCTACAAAAAGAAAAAATAAAGTAAAAAAATTGTTATAATAATATTAATTGGATATGTTGTGTGAATTGTCGAAAAGAATGGGGATTTACAAAAAGAAAAAAATAAAGTAAAAACTTTATTATAATAATATTAATTGGATATGTTGTGAGAATTGTTTATTCAACTAATTTGATAATTATGATAAAATTATTGACATAAACTCTACGTCTCTATATATAAAGTATTTTTTTTTCCGTGCCATTTTATGTAACATAATTTGATTAAGCATGAAATTTAAGACGTTAACTATTAGAGAGGAAACTTGAAACATTTCTTAAGAAAATAAACGACATAGAAATATTACATCAATTATCGTCGGCTTCTTTTAGTTTTATTCTTTTATTTACTTTGTATGTTTTTCATTCTCTAATTATTAGACTTTCGATACTTTGTCCGTCTCATTTTATATGCTATTTTTCATGCTTGATAGTCAATTTGAGACCTTTTAAGATTAAGCTTTAAATATTTAAAACTTAATTAAGTTGCAATTCTTCTCCTGTCAAATACGACAAAAAGTACTTTAAAATATTAATGACAATTTCATATTATTTAAATCTCAAAAAATAAAAATTCCAAGTAAATTTAGACAAAAGGAAGCTTAAATAAACTATGGAGTAAATCTTTTTTTTTCCTTAGTTCGGTAAATGAAAAGGATGTTTGCCAAAAGAACTTTAATTGTTATTAATAATATAATATTATAGTAATAAAATCAGTATGAAAAGTTTGGGAATTGTGAAATTGATATTGAATAATTTTTTATTTTTCTGCCCGCTAACTATGATCACTCTTTTGTTTTCTTTTTATTTTTGACTTTTTATATGAGTCATTGATTATGACCCTTGTGTTTTGGCTAGTTATTCAAATATTGTAAGCTTGTAATATGTGCATTAATAATGCAATTTTTAATGTTATTAAACTAAGTTAATTTATAATAACATGTAGTAATTAAGTTGTAGACAGTACTCCGATATAATTATATTTTTAAAACGGAATAATTATCTGCGTTAGTTGCATTTGATGTAAATAATGGATGTAAATAAATCTTTAAACTTCTTAGTGATAAAAATTTGTACGCACCGGTGTATACATCAAATTAATGTTAATCACCATGATTAAGTGATTAAATTAAGTAAAATACATATTAGTTAATTATAGTGAAGTAATATGAACTCTAAATTCTAACATGTGACATGCATATATCGGTTTGGTGTATACAACAAACGCGTATAAGTTTTTATCCTTGTTAGCTGACTACGTAAATAATGTAACGGTCCTGGTTCAACTATTAAGGCATGTGGTTTTGGACTTAGGTATGTACGAATCTGTTTTTTGAATTCTAATTCAAAAAGCGTCTCAACAGTTGATTCTGAATTTCTTTTATAAAGTTTCTAACTTTCTTCTTTTATTCGATTTGAGCAATTGAAATTCACCTAATATGTAATGTACACTCCATTTTCAGAAATTTGCGCTCCGTCATAGGCCTCACAAACAATAGAACCAAGCTTAGTTAGCTCAAACTTTTCAATCTTGTTTTACCTTTCATTTTTGCATTAGAAATGGATATATGGAGCACATACGTCCATTAATTAGATAGATCACCTGCGCGTATGTTATCTATAATAAGAAAAAATTTGGCTTCAGGTAGCGAATAGGAGTAGCAAAGGAAAAATTCGTAATTAGGAGAGAAGACCAGGATTTTCTTTGTCCTTCTAAAGATCAGAAACATATCTGAATTTACCGTCTACTCAGAGAATTAAACCATTCCTAAAAAATCGAAAAACAAAAATTGTAAAAAGGATTTAGGGACATATGATCCCCAATAAACATATCTAAACACTTAAAAAAAAGAGAGGAGGGAATTGGCTAAGAAGCCTATTAAGGCAAATTAGCGATGAAGTTCATAACAATTTTTTTCGATTATTGTTATTATATAATGATTTTATGTTTTTGTGCACAAAAGATATAAATAATTTTTACTCTGTCAAGTTAAGTTGACCCGCAACAATCGATAATTCTCCAAATCATATGATATGATAACTTGAAAAGATACTCGGACAAACAACATAAAAAATTAAAATTTTTTATTTTTTATTCTCCCGTAATTAAATTCTTCAAAATCCTTATAATGAATATTCTTTTATATTGTCAGTATGTATAACCTACGATTTATTTACGGCTATACGATAATTGCTAATGAATTAGTTATATAACCCTAAGCATGATTTGCATCGATCACAAAACTATAATAGAATCTCAAAATATACTTATATTTAATACTTAATGGATGAAATTAGATTTTATCGTTTAGTTGTTGAACTAAACTTGCTACTCTAAATATACTTAATTTAATACAAAATATTATTCCAACTCCACCAACCTCACCAATGTCATTTCAGTTAGGGGAGTACGTTTAACTGAATTCTCCCCAACAATATTATAACTCCTAATTCAAAGTCAAAAGGTTAGAGAAAAAAAACAATTAATTAAATACGATGCATAACTAATTTCAATGCTTGTACATATCTAGTTCTAGTGTCAAATCGAAGGGTTAGATTAAATTTGAGCAGATTAAAAAAAATTGAGTTAATAGATAAACGAGTTATGATATGATGAGTTATTGTTCAGTTAATAAATAAGCGAGTTATGATATGACTAGTTATTGCTTAACCCTCCAAACACTTACATAGAAGGGTTAAAATAGTCTGAACTGATAAATTGATCCGTTCATACTTCGATGGAGTGAACGAATTAAAATAAGTTGATTTAATAAATTGATCCGTCCAAATTTAAGAGAAAATATGTGAGTTTATTTTCTTTCTCCCCTTTATATCTAAGCAAATGTATATGTAACTTATGAAAGAAGGACAGTTCGGTGCACTAAAGCTAAGGTCGCATCACAAGGGTGTATTATATGCAGTCTTATCTTGCATTTCTGCCAGAGGCTATTTCCAAGGCTTGAACCCGTGACCTTATGATCGAATGACAACAACTTTACCGATTACTCCAAAGCTTCCTTTTATCCTATAGGTAACTTATGAATTCTTGAGAATTTTATATGTAGTTTTTGTCTATACATACATTAAAAATTCAGTTAATACTTTTTACATATTAGGTAATAAACTTAATTATTTTTATACATAAATTGGTTAATATAACAATTAGCAGAACTTCAAATACTGAATCCGTCTCGGTATTTCCTTTTTCCTTTGACTGATCAACTGCTTAGGGCAACATTTCTCTTTTCAAGGGGTCCCCTCTTCATATATATTACATTTTTCAAATATATTTAACACTTTTAGTGGCATGACATCCTCAACTATAGCACAAGTTCCTAGTTGAATTTGGTAGTCCAATTTCAAAGTGGGACACCAAAGTATATCCACATGAAAGCTACATCATATGATAAAAATCTCTTTTCAATAAATAAAATAAAATAATATATGATGAAAGCTGATGATAAAAACTATGTTTTGGGGTTGGTTATGGTAGACTGGTAGTAATAATAAATAAAAAAGTGACTCAGTAAAATATAGTATATAGTACATATTTTGAAGATTAGTTGAAAAATGTGATGCAATGATTCTTTACACATCCAAGTATATGGTGCTTTAGATGAATTTTGTTTATTATGGTGATGAATAGTAAAATTAAAAATGAACAAAACCATGCAGGCTTTTTAGTGTAGTAGCTCAAATTTTTTATTTTTTCTTTAAATGATTGTGATTTTTTAAACTTTGGGGGTATAGAAATATTGGGGGGAGAATTGGGGTCGATCTAGCAGAACCTTAAATCTTTAATTTGGACATCGATATACGTGTTTGAACCTCCTGAATACCCATAACTCTTAAATTTTGAGTCCGTTACTGCGTATTTATGTTAGTGGTAACAAAGTACTTCGTAAGAATTAGTCGAGGTGGATGAAAACTTGTTCGGATGTTCATAATCGTCCGTACAAAAGGATATGTTTGGACACAAATTTGGTTTTGGTAGGGAGTTTTGACTTTTTGTGAAGTTAGGTTTTCAAAAATAGGCAAACCTTCGTTATGTGCCAGGATCGTGGGGTTCTTGGCAACTTGAACTTCTCAATTCTTATTAATTTAAGATTCTCGAAATAACCTTGATATTATTTGTTTTACGAATAAGGAAAATGACATATTTGTCCTTGCAATATAAGTCGATGTATTTCATAAAGATACTCAGAGAATCGCGATGATCAAATATGATTTGAGTTGTACGTAATCCAACATAATGATCGGATTGCATATAGTAAAAACTCATAACAAACCTATCATAACTTATTATATTCTTTTTCCCTTCGTGTTAGTTACGCGCAAATATTAAAAATGAGGCTAGAATTTAAATATCGACCCCAAAATATTCCTTTTAGCAAATGATCCGAGGCAGGGCAAGCCCAAGTCCAAGCCCAAGCCCATCCCTTGTTGGACTCCTTAGCCCATTCTCTAATTTATCAAAATATTGAAACAGTAGGATATTGGTTATTTTCCAAACAAGGCCAAAAAGTGGCAATTTTCACTTCTATTGAAGTTTCATTTGTAAAATTTAAAATTTCAAAATACTCTCTACGTCCACTTTTATTTTTCATGTTTCGATTCTCGAAAGTCGAGCTGTAACATTGAAGGCTTTAACAACATTTAACATGCAGCTTTTCATATAGTTTATGAATATCTAAAATTTAAATTTAAAGTAATAAATTAATTTATTCCAATCTAACTCAAAATATTAGTCAAATTGACCCTCGTGAAGCAAAACGTGACAAATAAAAATGAACATAGAGAGAGAGCAGTAATTATGTATCTTCAAAGACGAGACCGAAAAGTCGCAAGTGTGCATAAGCCCAATGGAATACGTGTTGGCCCAATTTATCTTTTAAAGGCCCAAGATTCAATATTAAAGCCCATCTATCAGCCCATAGCCTTTGCTAGTGCCAAGAGTAAATCATTACAAATATGATCCCTCGACTTTTAGCATAATTCTAATTAGGTCCTCGATATTTAAACCAAACGACATATCGAACATACTAGTAGTATTTTTTTTTAACAAGTCCCTGAAATTACATAATTAGAGAAATGTTGACGTAACAAAACATGTAATACGCGGTTTATATATAAAGTGTTACAAACGTCTTTATAGCGTAATCATTGTAAAAATATTTTTTTGAATGTTATAGCGAAATACTGTTATAATGAAAAAAATATGAATTAATAAAAAAACGCAAGATACTGAAAAACAAACGCAAATTCATTAAAAAAAACAAAACAAAACATAACATTGGATCTAACAAGATCCTCTTTCCTATGATTTTTCAAGAAATTAATTGTATTTTCTATATACTTATCATGAAGCTCTTTGTTAACAAAAATGGAACTCATTTCTTTAGCTTTCTCTGTAATTATCTTTCCATTACTCTCCGCCATTACTAGCTTCACCGAGTTAGCCATCGAGTCGCTCGTGTGGGACCCGTCCTCTTCGTTTCTTGGAACTTCTACACCAACCCCTTTATCCTCTAGGATTCGAGCGTTCAGTCCTTCATCGACCAGAAAAGGTAACATAATCAACGGATGACCAAACATTAGCCCTTCTATAATCGAGTTCCATCCACAATGAGTCAAGAATCCACCAACTGACTCGGCGCCCAACTCTTCCATGCTATGCCTCGATCTCTAGTTCTTTCCTCAAAACCATCCGGTAGCTCAATTAGGTCAGTATCTTCCAACCCGGATGGCTTCCTCAGGACCCAAAAGAACGGTGATCCTGATAACTCCAACCAGTAGCGGAGGAAGAGTTTTCATTAAGGGGTTCAGAAGTAAACATACGAACTAATCGAGGGGGTTCAACATCTACTGTATATACATAAAAATAATTTAAACTATATATAAATAGTAAAAAGTTTTGCCCAAGGGGGTTCGGCCCCTCGGCCAAGTGTAGCTCCAGCCCAAGAGCGAGCTCATTGATCTCACTCTGACCAACCATCACTTCACTTCCTAATGCTACATAAACAACTGAACCTTTAGGTTTCTCATTTAACCATTCATCAATCAATATCCAACATTCATTTTTTCCTTCTATACTGCTTTCCATTTCCACTACAGGTGGCATCAACCCTGTTGGAAGCACAGGCATATAAAGTAGATTCTCTAGTAACTTCAACCACTGACCTTCAAACTCATGACAATGACGAATAATAAAAGCATCAGCTCCTTCCTATAAGGGAAACACCTTTACGATACTTATCTGTTACGCCAAAGTCAGTTTTCTGGCTTGATGCCAACAACCTCCGCGCCTCATGGCGGCGATAAGCTGTTAGGGTTTTTGCCCTGATTTTCTTACCAAATTTAATATTTAGGAAGAATTAGGTTCGAATAAATTTCCTGGGATCCTCTTCCTTTCGAACTACAAACGTTTTACTTTTCTTGGAAGGAAAATAAAAGTAATACCATAATTAATTTTACTTTTCCTAAAAAGAAAAATATAATTTTTTTTTCATATTTGGCAAAGATTTTGGACCCTTCTCATGTCATAACACAACAATGTAGTCATTAAAGAGTCTTTATTTAGGGGGAGATTTCTCCAAATGGGTTTAATATGTTTCAATATTAGGTTTTATAATATGTAGCTGATTGGCCAAAATATATAACAATTTACAATGCTTTTTAGTATTGTTTTCTTTGTCATCTGATTTATCATCTCATGGTTTGCAAACTTTAAGCTTCCGCATGACGCACTCTCGATTTCGAACCCAACATAAGCGGCCCTTGTTTCAAATGGTATCCATTTTGGTGGTAACAATAGTGCTCCAACATTGGTGGTGAAGTAAAATTATTCATGTTGATCATGTTGTCAATGGTACCAAAGAATGAATTGAACCAAGCATTGATGATACTATAGCAAATTCTTGATATACCTAGTCTTGTTGAAATTGGAGCCAACCAATATTGTGCAAAATCTTGAATAATCCAATCAGGAGAATTATTTTCCAAGAAATTAGTCACATCTTTTTTCATACCATCCATTGCTTTCTTGAGACATCATTTGATTTTCATTTGTTATATCCATAGTGGCCTCAGCATTTTTTGGCAATCCATCAATTTATGGAAGTGGGATTTCAACAAAATTTATGGAATTAGAAAATTGAGAGGGAATTTTTGGGAGTCTATCAATGTTTCTTGGAGTTGAAATAAAAGAAATTTTGTGACCTTTTTGAGCAATATATGAATTTGGAAAGTTTAAGAAATGGCATCATATGACCAAAAGCTAGCCATGGAAACATTACTATGTGAAGCTTTTTTGTATTGGTGCTTTCATCTCTATTGGCTATGGATTTGACAAGTTGAGTTTCCATGGCAGACAAAAGTTTTTTTGCTAATACTTTGCTATGATGAATAACTATATTATAAAGAGTGTTGAGACTTGAAATCACATTATAAATTGTGTAAACATAGTATTAATATTTTTATGACATGTTGAAGACAATAATTGTAGAGTGGTTGAAAGATAATAATTAAATAAGATCATTCAATCAATTATAGAAAATTAATCTCCATGTGATTTTGCAGGGACACTTGGTCACGATTCTCCATTTAATCTTGACTTAATCCAAGTTAAGAGAATGACTTTTTTAATATGCATATATACTCCTACTACATATAAAGAGCCTGTGTCAAAAATATATTATTTTATTTGTCTCTATTTATGCGATATAAATAGAATTTGAATTGTGTCAATCATAATTTTAATATAATTTTTAAAATATTTGAGCTGTTAACTATTTTAATTTATTATATATTTTTATAATTTTTAAATAATATATGTTATTTTCGTTGTATTAATTTATGCGGCATTGATACAGTTTCGCGAGTCAATTAAATTATTTATCTATTTTATAAATATTTTAATTTGTTAATTATTATGATATATAATATTTTTTTATTCTGTCACGATTTATGTTGCACCGATAAAATTTTGAGAGTCAAATAAAATTTTTATCTATTTTTTTTAGATATTTTAACTTATTAATTATTGTGATTTATAATATTTTTTACGTAATTATCAAATAATGTATTTACTCCCTCTGTCTCAATATATGTGGCTTTGATATAATTTTAAGAATCAACTAAATATTTTGAGATAAGCATCCAGTACTTCCGAACAATGATCAAAGTTGCTACGACACACTCTAACTTCACAAGGGTCCTATTACCCTCCTAAACTCAATTTTAACGTATTTTTGTCACCCTTTTGTGCTGACGCGTGGCACCTTTCACTACTAGAAAAAAAGGAAAAACCGATCACGAAAACCGATTACAAAATCGACCAAATTTTGTGATCGAAAAACTTGTGGTAGCTTTTTAAAAACCGACCACAAGTGGTCGATTTTTTTAAATATATATATATATATTTAAAATTATTTATTATTTTATTAAAATTGGAGAAAATAATTTTCAAGGAAAAAAAACCAACCACAAGTGGTCGGTTTATTATTTAAATTAATTAATTAATTTAACAAAAAACCGACCACAAGTGATCGATTTTGTAATAAATTAATTATTTAATTTAATAAGAAACCGACCACTTGTTGTCGGTTTTAAAAGAAAATAAAATAATAATAAAAAAAAAAACCGACCACTTGTGGTCGTTTTTTTTGATAATTTTGTAAAAAAAATATTGAAAATTTTCAAAATACAAAAATTAAAAATCAAATTATTTACAATAAAGCCCACTAATCATTTACAAACATTGATTATTATCTACAATACATCCCACCAATCATTTAATATACAATCAACCAACCACCATAAGAATACAAACATTATTTACAAAATTTATTGAGATTCCAAATCCAAACTATAAAACATACAAAATACTAAAAACTACAACTCATCATCCGCATCTTCAATCTCAGCATCACCCATTCTATTATCAATATTTCGTTGATATATCCAGTTATAATCAGGTTCCATCTACACAATCAATCACATTCAAGTAATTAGTTCAAGTCACAAAAGTTCACATTTCACATATTAACACCTAAACATTTTCAAGTCACTAATACACTTCACAAGTTACCAAACTAAACTAAAGTCAAATGAAAAGTTCACGTTTCTAGTACCTACACTTAAACATTTTGAAGTCACTAATTCACTTCTCAAGTGACCACACTTTACTAAAATCAAAACGCAAGTTCATATTTCAAATACCTAAATTCAAAACAAAACTCACTAATCCATAATTCAAGTAACTACGCTTAAACATTTCAAGTCACTAAGTCACTTCACAAGTTATCTAACTAAACTAAATTCGAAATGAAAAGTTCACATTTCAAGTACCTAACACACCTAAACATTTTCAAGTCACTAATTCACTTCGAAAATTAGCAAACTAAACTTAATTCAAAATGAAAAGTTCACATTTCAAGTACCTACACCTAAACATTTTCAAGTCACTAAGTCACTTCACAAGTTACCAAACTAAACTAAATTCAAAATGAAAAGTTCACATTTCAAATACCTACCCTTAAACATTTTCAAGTCACTAACTCATTTCTCAAGTGACCACGCTTAACTATATTCAAAACACAAGTCCACCTTTCAAGTAACTACACTTAATTAATCATTTTCGACTCACTAATGCACTTTTCAAGTGACCACACTTAACCACACTTTAGCAAATTCAATTGGCAAGTTCACATTTCAGCTACCTAAACTTTTTTTATGATAAGGTAACATCATTTCAACTATCTAAACTTAAAACAATTTCGAGTCACTAGTTCACTACTCAAGTAACCAAATTTAGTAAATTCAATTGACAAGTTCACATTTCAAGAACCTAAACTTAAACATTTTCGAGTCACTAATTCACTACTACTCAAGTAACCACACTTTAGCAAATTTAATTGACAAGTTCACATTTCAACTACCTAAACTTAAAATATTTTCGAGTCGCTAGTTCACTACTCAAGTAACCAAATTTAGTAAATTCAATTGACAAGTTCACATTTCAAGAACCTAAACTTTAACATTTTCGAGTCACTAATTCACTATCCAAGTAACCACACTTTAGCAAATTCAATTGACAAGTTCACATTTCAACTACCTAAATTTAAAATATTTTTGAGTCACTATATTCAAAACACAAGCCCACCTTTCAAGTAACTACACTTAAAACATTTTCGACTCACTAATGCAATTCTCAAGTGACCACACTTAACTAACTTCAAAACACAAGTTCACATTTCAAGTACCTACACTTAAACATTTTCAAGTCACTAACTCACTTCTCAAGTGACCACACTTCACTATATTCAAAACACAAGTTCACCTTTCAAGTAACTACATTAACTATTTTTGACTCACTAATGTGACATATTTCGTATACAAACTCTGATGAGTTATCGATTATTTTGACTAACATTAATATCACATCAACATACATTATATTATTACTTCGATCCTCAATAGTATCATATATATGAATGAATCATTCAAAATATGTTGATATATACTTTCAGTTATCTAGTTGTTGATTACTGCATACGTCACTACACGAGATATACGTATATACATATATTTAATTGTCTATCAGCTTTCAGATACATACTATAAACATCAAATACATGATTTTACTACCCCATAATAATATACAACGTATTTTACAAATACTCAGATGAATTATCGATTACATTATCGTATGTCATTAATATACCTTCACTGTATAATATGTATATATATATATATATATATATATATAAATATATATACCTATACATACACACACATATACACACTATCGACTATATCAAGTTCTAAATACGTACTATATCTATCACATACGTACACAAGTATATTATCCAATAATATAATGCGGTGTGCTTCTTATACTTACTCATATGAGTGATCGATTAATTATATTTGATTATCTTAATACAATATTAGGTTTTGACTACATCGTTCATCAATCGATCACTAAATAATATATATATATATATATATATATATATATATATATATATATATATATATATATATATATATATATATATATATATGTATATGAACGCTTGAATGAGTACTATATATATCACATCCACAATTATATTACCTTACAATAGACCGTTATCGACATCGTACGATCAGTGTAATTTGAAAAAATATATATATAATTATTTCTAATGAAAATAATATATATATATTTGATTACATCTATATAATTATTGCTCACTAAAAATTATTTATTTATTATTTTTTTTAGTTCAAAAACCGACCACAAGTGGTCGGTTTTTAAAAATATTTTCATTTTAAAAATAAAATAAAAATCGACCACAAGTGGTCGGTTTTTTAAAAATATTTTAAAAAAATAAATAATTAAAAACCGACCACTAGTGGTCGTTTTAAAAAAAAAATAAAAAAAAAATCGACCACAAGTGGTCGGTTTTTTACAAATATTTTTTAATTTTTTTTAAAACCGACCACAAGTGGTTGGTTTTCTTATTTTCTTTTAATTGTTATTTATAAAATAATTAATATTTAAAAATAAATAAATTAAAAACCGTACCACAAGTGGTCGGTTTTTTAAAAATATTTTTTAATTTTTTTTTTTAAAACCTACCACAAGTGGTTGGTTTTATTATTTTTTTATTATTTTTATTTATAAAATAATTAATATAAAAATTATTGAAAAAACTATTTTGAAAATTTAAAAAATAAAAGCGACCACTTGTGGTCGCTTTTTACCAAAAAAAAAAAAAAAAAAACACCGACCACATGTGGTCGGTTTTTCAGTTTTTTTAGTAGTGAATTTAATACATAAAATGATGCCTACGTCAAAGGTGTCATGTCAACTTAAAAAGTTGACAAAAGGTACCATGTCAGCTAAAAAAATGACAAAAATATGCTAAAATTTAGTTCGGGGTAGAACCCCCGTGAAGTTGGTGTGTGTCGTAGCAAATTTGGTCATAGTTCAGGGGTACTAGATGCTTTACTCAAATATTTTATAGCTTTTAAATATTTTAAGTTGTTAATTATTGTGATTTGAAGTACTTTTTCTTTTGTCCCAATTTATGCGGCATCGATAAAATAATGAGAGTCAATAAATTTTTTAATGGCTTTTAAATATTTTAAGTTGGTAATTATTTGATTTGATCCTTAAATTCAAATAGATTAGATTTTAAAACTTTCTTTATTTTAATATTAATACTCTGTTTTATATTTTTTCTCCCTCTAACCTTTCATCACTTAATTAGCTGTTAGGAATTCATGGATATTACAATATTTACAGCATAAACATAGATATTAAATTTATGAGTTAAAGAAAACACAACATAATTTCTTATCATTGACAAGTAAAATAAAAATATGTATCAATTATCCTTACTTTTTAGTTAAAAGCAATTGTTCTATCATGAAATGTTATTTTATAAATTAAAGTAAAACTAAATTAATGGTCATAATATTTTATTGATGTTGAATACAAAGAAATAGACGTAACATATCATATTTTTTTAGCCTTGACTTTTAGTCCGCTTAGATTATTTTCTACTTAATTTTTCTCGAGGAGGTTCAAATTCTTTCATACTCGATTTTGTCATTGATCAATCTCTACTATATTTACTAATCAAAATGACAACATATAATTCATTTTGTCTCTCCGCGTATGTTGCCGTTGAGTAATGATAGTACCACAAAATTCATTTTTGTTTAGCACTATTCATTGACGAATCTATTATTACTATTCCCAGTTCATCTAATTCAGTACATTCATGTGAAATATAAATTTATAAGTAAAAATTCACTAAAACTATAATAAATAATAAATATTAAAAACTCATAATTTTAAAAATATAGCAGATTATTACTAAGAACATTAACTATAAATTAGATTCCGAATCTTCCTCCATCTCTTCATATAATATACCACTTCAACCCACAAAAATGATAAATATTAACTGGCCATATTTGTGAGGCTTAAACCAAAGAAGTAACAATTGACTTCTTTCATTTTGATTAAAGCATTTAAGCTAATTGGAAAAAAAAAATATAAGGCAAAAATGAAAAGATCCTTAATTAGTTTAGGAGATAAAAGAGATGTATACAACTGAAATTAGCTTTGAATATAAAAGAGCGTTGGTAATTGAAAGGCTAAGGTAATTAGCATAATTAAAAGTGTTTTATTGAGTGATTTTGAGTTCTATTTTTTAAATATAGCACATAGATAAGAAAAAACAGAGAAGAATTCAAAAAAAAAAAAAATACAATTGAAGGTCATAAAAATTTGTCACATCACCTTGCCAATGTTTCTCTTTTATACTACTATTATACAGTATATAGATTCTCAAAAGCTTAATTATTGCATGATATGTCTCATACTTCTTTTGTGTTTGCTAACATGAAAAAATACATATAAAAAAATAATATTAAAAAAACAGCGCATTGCATATAAAAAAGATTATCCAACAAAATTATTATATAATAAAAAATTTAATTTTAATTTATTTTTGTTTTATTTTGTAAATATACATATGTAACTCTTCCTTAGTTTATGAATTAAAAAATAAAAAAGTAAATTGAAAAGAAATAAAATAAGAAAAATGATAATGAATAGTATTTACTAATTAAGCATAAACTTGGCCAAATAAATGTAAATGATGAATACAAGGTAAAAATTATTTCGTTCCTTTTTAGTAACTCTTCCTTAATTTATGAAATAAAAAATAAAAAAGTACATTGAAAAGAAATAAATAAGGAAAATGATAATGGATAGTACTTACTAATTAAACATAAATCTTGGCCAAATAAATATAAATGATGAATATAAGGTAAAAAATTATTTCGTTCCATTTTTGCTCCTTTTTGCTCATTTCTATTTTTCATTTAACCCTATTTTTTGCTTGTGATTCATAAAATCCCCATTTTCCTCTCAATTTTTTGCAATTTTTTCTCCTTTTATATTATTAGTGTCATTCCATATACAATTTATAAATTTATTGTTGGAAATAATATAAAGTACTCCTAAAAAAAAAGAAGAAGAGGAGGAAGAGAAGAGAAGTATCAAAAAGTTTTTCATTAGCTTTATTATATGTACAAGTATAGAGAAAAAGTTAAATACGTCTCTTCATTGTCTATCTACCATACTCATAATCTCCAATATATCGTCATACCTTCAATCATGAATATCTTTTTTCCATTCTCGTACTATTTGTTTGCCGCTATGAAAAATCATGGTGAATTTTTTATACGACATTTATTTTTCTATCTTCTTGAAAATCCTTTGAAGAGTATTATGTGTGTGAAATCATATGCTCTACTCTTGACTTTTGCAACAAATTCCTTGGATGGACTTCTGAAAAACAATCTATTTTTCTCTTCTCGTAAATCTTCTGAAGGGGATTGTGTGCTTGAAACAAATGTTATTGGCTTTATTTATAGGTTAGAATTTACGTTTTTTTGTTATTTAATTGTTGCCACTAATATTTACGTTATAACTTATAATGATCAATTTAATGTAATTTTATGGAAAAGAAAAAGGTGGATATTAAATAGATTAATGGTACATTCATTTGAGTAAATGGGTGTAGAGTACGTTTTTTTCTTTCCTTTTAACTTGGTAAAACTGAAGGCAGAATGGCAAAGAATATATCAAAAGCCATTATAATTAGCATTTATTTTGTGAGGCTTTTAAAGTGATGTAGTAAATAAATTATGTATTAAGAAAACCTGAAAAATCCTCAAAAAAAAAAAGGAGAAAAAAGATAAATAGGAATGGTGACCATAGAAAGGCGTCACATTACTCTTGTCTTGTTTATCCTTTATATAAATATATTGGACTTTGGAGTAAAGACGCACCCAACAAAAAAAAAAAAAATTCAATCTTAAATTTGAACTTTCTAATCGTCAATTAAATAAAATTTAATCAAATTATAAGTGTTTTGTAATAACCCATATTTTTAATGAGGGATAAATGAGTAATTTAGCTTATATTATTAATATTAATTAATAGAATTAAGGTGAGCAAGCCAAAAGCCAAAATCCTCTCCCTTATTCAGTTTTTTCAAATTTTCAGTTACAAAAGGAGTAGAATATTAGGTCAATTGTTTCTATTAACTATATTTTTCTATTGAAAGAAGCAGGCCGGCTTTGTTCTTTTTCTACGGGCAGCCATACAAACTAGCAGAAACACTCCAATTTCGCATTCAGGTATTGTGAATTACTTTATCTCCTTAACATATAGTATCTGAAAATATAAATTGCTTTTAGTGAATTCTTTAGGCAAGTGATTAACAAATTAAAATTTCTTTAAATAATTTCTAATCGTAATCTTTATCGATTTAGTTATTGTGTGGGTTTGTTTAAGTGAGAGTAGCAACGGTGACGCAATAGTGAAAAGACATATGACCTAATAACAATGATGATTGGGGGATTAAATTATTAATTACTAGTACCATGTTAATTGAATAAATAGGCAATTAAGTTTTGTTATTCTTGTTGGAAATTGCAAGTGGACACCGTGATAAGTCAATGAAAATTATTTTTAGCTATGCTCTGTGAATAATTCTTTTGTACACATTCGTCACCTTTTTCAGTGGTGTAGTAAGAGGAATTCAGTGGAGTAGTAAAAGGAATTCAATGGAATATTACTTTGATAGTGGCTTCACTAATTGAGTCCTAATCCCAACTAGCATAATTGATATTGTTAATTGATATTTTTGCATAGATTAAAGCTATTCAAGGTTGTTTGGTTGATGTTCTACCTGTTGAAAGATTGGAAAACTTGTCATTAGCAAGATAAGTGAGACTTTAAACTTTGATACTTGCTTTTCAAATCTGTTTCATAAAAAATGTATTTTTTCTGCCTAGTCCATGTGTTGGGACAAGCGTGTGCTTGGTAGAATCGGTGGTCTTTGATCAACCGTGGATATGTATTTTGTTAAGTATATAGAGAATCATTTAATGGTGAGTTGTTGTTGGGTTCATAGTAAATGAGAGGTGTGAATGAAAAATGAAGAAAACCAAGTGAAAGAGAAAAATTGAGATCACATCAATATGAAAAGTGTATTCAAAAATAGAAAAACTTACTAAATTCTCCCACATTGGTGGGAGAAAGAATCTTTAAAGTGTTTATATTGTGAAACACACTCCCATATGGATAAGTGAGGCAAGGAATAAGAGATGTCTCGCGCCGTCGTCGTCGTCGCTCGTTTTGCTTCAGATTTGGATTTGGATTGGTCAAATGATCGATCGATGAGATCTATCTTTTCGGATAAATTTTATTTGATGATCCTTCTATGCATACAACAACAGATGTAATGCTTCAAAAATTTCGAACTAATGCTTCTGTAATTCCAAGCAGAACTAATGCTTCAAAATAGCTGCACTATTTCGAACTTATGTATTATTTCAGAAGGATGAAATCCTTCAGCAAAAGGACACACTGATTCATGGAGAGATATGACTGTTCAGGAAAAGATGCAATCCTTGGATGAACAGACATGAATTTTCAGAACATGTGTAACCTTTGACATGAACCATTGCCTCTTTTCAGAAGAGGCATGTTATGGCTATAAAAACCTGCTTTCTTCCACAGATTTTGATACAAAATTTCAGAATAAAAAAATACTCTTCTTCTCTTTAAAATTTTTGTATGATCATTCAAACTGTTGAGTGCGTTCGACGAGTCCAAATATTTGAGGTACCGCTCTATTTGGATTGAAGGTCATTTTATCCTGGGAGGAAAAATTTCATAACCTCGGGTACAGTGAGGGAAATTGTTTCCTTAAGGAAACTCCGTGAATTTGGACGACTTGGCCTTATTCATTTCTATTTCATCTATTTTCTGAAAAAATAAAATACACCTCTTAGAAAGGTCATTTTGATCTTGTGTTGAGGGCATTTGATATACTTCATTATGTTCTTGTTTATACTTGAACTTTAGTTGAAATTGTTGTTCTGCATATACAAATTCTGCGTACCCGTAGAAGAAAATAACAATCTTAAGGAAACAAACTATTATTACAGAATCTGTATTGCTTGTTTTTAGAGATTAAAATTTTAACTTTCTACTCCGCCTGAACTTAACTAGTGATTTGAAGTCATAAAAACTTCATCACAAGTTAAAGATCATTCGGTTGACAATTGGAAGTCATAAAAACTTCATTTTCAACTAGAAACAAGAAGAGAAGTTTAAAGTTGCTTAACTTTATAAGTAGTATTCTGAAAATACTACGTATTTTTCGTCTTGTGGTGACAAGGAAAATGATAAGCGATAGTCAAATGCAAGATGCGGCAACGTCTGTGGGGGCAACTAATATTGCCACATCAAATCGCACAAATGCTCCGCCTACAATGGCACCGGCGGAGAAGCCCAAAAATTTACGGGCATTGACTTTAAACGATGGCAGCAAAAGATGTTCTTTTACCTCACCACTTTGTGTCTGCAACGGTTCACTAGCGAAGACGTTCCTGAGGTGCCTGAGGAAACCTCGGACAAAGAGCGTTTCATAATTGTAGAATCTTGGAAACATTCAGATTTCCTTTACAGGAATTATATTCTGAGTGATCTCCAAGAAGACCTCTACAATGTCTACAGTGGAACTAAGACATCGAATGAATTGTGGGGGGCTCTTGAATGAAAATATAAAACAGAGGATGCGGGAATTAAGAAATTCCTTGTTGTCCTGAACTTTAAAATGATAGATAGCAAATCGGTTGTCTCTCAAGTACAGGAGTTGCAAGTCATCATACATGATCTCCTAGCAGAAGGTATATCTTTGAAAAATACCTTAGTTGAACAAATAAAAAAAGTTCTTAATACTCACATAAACTGTTTTGTAGGTTTGATTGTGTATGATGCATTTCAAGTAGCAGCGATAGTTGAGAAGTTACTACCTTTGTGAAAAAACTTCAAAAACTACTTAAAGCATAAATGCAAGGAGATGACTGTCGAAGATCTTATTGTCCGACTGCGTATTGAAGAGGACAATAAAGCTGCCGAAAGAAGGTCAAAAGGGAATTCTACAATTAATGGAGCACATATTGTAGAAGATGACCAAAACAATTCTAAGAAAAGAAAGAAAGTTGAACAAGGAAGCAATCAACCCAAGAAGAAATTCAAGGGAAAATGCTTCAATTGTGGCAAGATTAGCCACAAGTCCACGGATTATCGTGCCCCGAAGAAAGACAAGAAGAAGGATCAAACAAATATGATTGAATCCAACAAAGAATACGATGATCTATGTGCTATGTTCTCAGAATGCAACTTGGCGGGGAATCCTCGCGAATGGTGGATGGATTTTGGTGCCACTTGCCATGTATGTGCCAACAAAGAGTTGTTTTCGTCATTCGCTCCTGCTCAAGTAGAAGAAATGATCTACATGGCTAACTCCGCTACTGCTAAGGTAGAAGGAACAGGAAAAATATGTTTGAAAATGACTTCAGGAACGGTCTTCACACATAACAATATCTTGTATGTTCCTGAGTTACGTAGGAATTTAATTTCTGTTTCACTTCTAGACAAGAACAGATTCAAATGTGTAACCATTTCTGGAAAAATTGTAATTAGCAAAGGAGAAATGTATGTAGGAAAAGGCTATCTGATAGAAGGCCTTTATAAGATGAATGTAATGACTGTTGAAATAAATACAAGTTCAAATTCTTCTTATTTGCTTGAGTCTTATGATTTATGGCATAAATGTTTAGGTCATGTTAATTACAAAACGTTACGAAAACTGATTAACTTAGAAGTTTTGCCAAACTTTGAGTGCAATAAATCAAAGTGTCAAACATGTGTGGAATCGAAGTATGCAAAGCATCCTTAAAAGTCCGTTGAAAGGAATTCCAATCTCCTAGACTTAATACACATTGACATTTGTAATATGAAGTCAACGCCATCACATGGTGGGAAAAAGTATTTCATAACTTTTATTGACGATTGCACTAGATACTGTTATGTCTACTTGCTAAATAGTAAGGATGAAACAATAGATGCATTTAGGCAATATAAAACTGAAGTTGAAAATCATTTAGACAAAAAGATCACAATGATAAGAAGTGATAGGAGCGGAGAATATATAAATCTCCCTTTGCGCAAATATGTGTAGAGAATGGAATCATCCATCAAACTACGGCCCCATATTCACCTCAATCTAATGGAATTGCGGAAAGGAAAAACTGAACTTTGAAGGAAATGATGAATGTCGTACTTATAAGTTTTGGTTTACCGCAAAACTTATGGGGGGAGGCTATCCTTACAGCCAATCGTATACTCAATAGAGTTCCCCATAGTAAGACACAATCAATTCCTTATGAAAAGTGGAAAGGAAGAAAACCCAACTTGAAATATTTCAAAGTGTGGGGGTGTCTAGCAAAGGTCTAAATTCTTATGCCTAAAAGGGTTAAGATAGGACCTAAGATGGTAGACTGCGTGTTCATAGGATATGCTAAAAGTAGTAAAGCATGTCGGTTTTTTATTCATAAATCCAAACATCCGGATATAAATGAAAATACGGTAATTGAATCAGACAATGTTGAATTCTTTGAAAACATTTACCCTTATAAAATTAGACATGAACAGTCTAGTGGAGGATTTAAATGACCTCGAGATAAATCAAGTGAGAATGTACATAATGAATAAAATCCAAGACGTAGTACACGTCAAAGAACGTCTACTTCATTTAGATCGGATTTTGTAATATTTCTCTTAGAAAATGAGCCTCAAATATTTAAGGAAGCGATGGCATCTTCGGATTCATCCTTTTGGAAAGAGACAGTCAATAGTGAGATTGATTCAATCTTAAGAAACCATACATGGGAATTGATTGATCTTCCTCCCAAAAATAAACCTTTAGGTTCTAAATGGATCTTCAAACGAAAGATAAAAACGGATGGTACTATTGACAAATACAAGGCAAGACTTGTAGTAAAATGCTTCAAACAGAAAAAAGGTCTTGATTACTTCAATACATATTCCTCCGTAACAAGGATAACATCGATTCGAATGTTAATTGCCTTGTCTGCGGTATATGGTCTTGAAATCCATCAAATGGATGTGAAAATCGCTTTCCTAAATGGCGAATTGGAGGAAGAAATTTACATGGAACAACCTGAGGTTTTTGTAGTTATAGGGAAGGAGAATAAGGTGTGTAGACTTATTAAGTCATTGTATGGACTAAAGCAAGCACCTAAACAATGGCATGCGAAGTTTGACCAAACCATGTTGGCAAACGGGTTCAAGATAAATGAATGTGATAAATGTGTTTACATTAAAGACACTCTGAATCACCAAGTCATTGTTTGTTTATATGTGGATGATATGTTGATCATCAGAAGAGACATTTCTGACATAAATGCAACCAAACGAATGCTCGAGAGCAAGTTTGATATGAAAGACCTTGGAGTTGCAGATGTGATCTTAGGTATAAGAATCCATCGAACTTCACAAGGGTTAGCATTGTCACAGTCTCATTATATCGAAAAAGTACTTGACAAGTTCAAGTATATGGAATTCGGTATTGCCAAGACTCCATTGGATGTGAACTTTGCACTTCGAAAGAATAAAGGTGAAAGTGACTCACAATTGGAGTACGCAAGAGTATTGAGATGTTTAATGTATATAATGAACTGTACACGACTAGACATAACATGTGCTATTAGTAAATTAAGTCGGTACACGAGTAATCCCGACAAAACTCATTGGATGGAAATGAAAAGAGTTTTGAGGTATCTTAAATACACTCAAGATTATGCTTTGTATTATAATAAATATCCTGCGGTACTTGAAGGATATAGTGATGCAAATTGAATCACCGGATCGAACGATGTAAAAGCCACAAGTGGATATATATTTACTATCGCTGGAGGAGCAGTCTCTTGGAAATCA
Source organism: Capsicum pubescens (assembly GCA_030864215.1). NCBI lineage: Eukaryota > Viridiplantae > Streptophyta > Magnoliopsida > Solanales > Solanaceae > Capsicum > Capsicum pubescens. Next base: position 297,835,945 of record CM061549.1, read on the forward strand.
TCCAAACAGACTTGTATTGCTCGCTCTACAATGGAATCTGAATTTATCGCATTGGATAAAGCCGGTGAAGAAGTAAAATGGCTTCGGAATATCTTAGAAGATATTCCTTATTGGCCTAAGCCAGTGGCACCAGTATGTATACACTGTGATAGCCAAGCGGTAATAGGTAAGGCAGGGAGCATGATGTACAACGGTAAATCTCGTCACATACGACGGAGACATAATACCGTCAAGAAACTTCTCTCTAGTGGAATTATCACTGTTGACTATGTAAAGTCAAATGATAATGTGTCGGATCCACTTACAAAAGGCCTATCTAGAGAAGGAGTGGAAAAGATATCTAACGGAATGAGTTTAAGGCCTAGGACGAGTCAGTATGGCGGTAGCTCTACCTAGCAGACTGGAGATCCCAAGATCTAGGTTCAAGGAGATCAAACAAAGTTGTGTCTGACAGGTTCAACATTGTCAATTACCCAACCCATTCTCATGATATAGACAATGTATAGTAATCAAGGATAAGACTTAAAGTGAAAAGTCTTTTAATGATTATCTAAATTTGGCAGATTTGATCAAATAGTTTAATCTATAGGATTGAACGTTTAGAAATCATCTATGTGAGGGCGAAGTGGAAGACGCTTCAAGGAGAATGTTTGTAAAGGCCTATTCTCTAAGCTCTCACGAAACCGGAACGTGTTCATGGCTGAAAAGAACAAAACCGTGAGAACCATAAACGTTAAAAGGCTGGTTGTGTGACATGTGTTGTTTAGGTGTACATTAAAGCTCGATGATTCAAAGATATCAAATCTACCTATTGACTGAGTGCATCTGATACATTTTCACTATGGAAAATTCAAAGAAAAACCCACTTATCCAGATGCAATCAGTCTTTGTTTGAAGATCACATACTTGTCCTTAAAACTTTTAAGAAAAATAGCCATTCCCCATTCATGTGGAGGATTGTTGGGTTCATAGTAAATGAGAGGTGTGAATGGAAATTGGAGAAAACCAAGTGGAAGAGAAAAATTAAGATCATACCAATATGGAAAGTGTACTAAAAAATAGGAAAGTTAACTAAATTCTCCCACATTGGTGGGAGAAAGAAGCTTTAAAGTGTTTATATTGTGAAACACACTCCCACATAGATAAGTGAGGCAAGGAATAAGAGATGCCTCGCACCGTCGTCGTTGTGGCTCGCTCGGCTCGGCTTTGGCTTTGGATTTGTCAAATGATCGATCGATGAGATCTATCTTTTTGGACAAATTTTATTTGATGATCCGAATCTACCAAAACGCAACAATATTCTCCATTTATGCATGCATGCAGCAGCAGATGCAATGCTTCAGAAATTTTGAACTGATGCTTCTGTAATTCCGAACAGAACTAATGCTTCAAAATAGCTGCACTATTTCAAACTAATGTGTTGATTCAAAAGGATGCAATCCTTCAGCAAAAGGACATACTGATTCATGGAGAGAGATGACTGTTCAAGAAAAGATGCAATCTTTAGATGAACAAACATGAATTTTTAGTACATGTGTAACCTTTGACATGAACCATTGTCTCTTTTCAGAAGAGGCATGTTATAGCTATAAGAACCTGCTTTATTCCATAGGTTTTGATACAAAATTTTAGAATAAAAAAAATACTATTTTTCTCTTCAAAAATTCTATGTGATCATTCAAACTGTTGAGTGCGTTCGACGAGTCCAAATATTTGAGGTACCACTATATTTGGATTGAAGGCCATTTTATCCTGGGAGAAAAAATTCCATAACCTCGAGTATAGTGAGGGGAATTGTTTCCTTAAGAAAACTCCATGAATTCGGACGACTTGGCCTTATTCATTTCTGTTTCATCTATTTTCTAAAAAAATAAAATACACCTCTTGGAAAGATCATTTTGATCTTGTGTTGAGGGTATTTGATATACTTCATTGTGTTCTTGTTTATACTTGAACTCTAGTTGGAGTGTTGTTCTGCATACCCGTAGAAGGAAATAACAGTTGTGAGGTGATGTTGGGATATTGGACATATTTACTAGGAGCGTACATGTGTTGTCCTAATATGTTAGGGGCATTGTGTATGCTGCCGTAATATGTAAGGGGCCTTGTACTTGCTGTCGTGATATATTTACTAAGGGCATACATAGCTGTCGTAACATGTTAGGGGCATTGTGTATGCTGCCGTAATCTGTTAGGGGCCTTGTACATGCTGTCATAGTATACTTTGTGGGCATTGTGTATGATTTTGTAGCCTTTTCGGGGTGCTAGGCTGATCATCTTCGCTGCCGTTTATGACAAGACGTGAGAGTGGATGGAGTTGAGATATATATAATGACTTTTTAAACATTTGTTGGACCTTATTGAGCATTATATTGTAAGATATATGTTGTGCATATAATTTATATAATCGTGGTGTGTTGTATTTTCTAACACTTGTTCCAGGGGTATTAAAGTATCGGACCGAGGATATTACTGATTTATATTTTTATATAGCTCACTCCTTACTTACATGTCTGCAGATACTATCGCACAAGATGAAACTAGTGGGTGACGGCTTCTTCGTAAGGATTCTATTGCTAAGGTGAGCCTTCACATTGTTTGTGGGGGGCTTTCGTTTCAGCTTTAGCTATTTAGATTATATTTCCTTTCATTGGGTTAGTAGCATGCCCAAAAGTTGAACTTGTGTAATTCTATTTTATATGCTCCATGATCTTAGTGTAGGATTAGGGATAGAGAATTAGTTTAAGAGTGATTGTTGAATTTATAATTTAATTATGAATTTTGGTTGAATTATTATTCTTTATTTATTTATACATTGGAGTTTCACATACCTTATCTTACTGCTTATTAACTGGTAAAGTGTAAGAAAGATTGGTTCTCCCATTAGGTCGTGTTAGCGGGTGCCAGTTGTTGGGTTATTGGGTATTTTCCCCTTCCTATGTGGATAAATGAAGTCCAATTTGGACCAACCCACTTTTGTCCATAGACTCGTTACTATGGGGCATATATATTGATCTTTTTAGGTCTTATTCACCAACACAAAAAGAGAGTTTTCAGCAGCCAAAGAGAGAAAAATAAAGCTGATTTTCGCACCTAAATTTCAGCCACAACTATCAACTTCAAATTGCGATTTCCGCTTCGTTTCTTGTCCGATTGAGCTGATTTTTGGACTGGTTGTTCCTCTCATCTCAATATTTGATAAGGAACTGATGGAGATTGATTTGGTTTCCTGTTTCTCCTGTTCTTTATTCCCAAACAGTAGCTGCATTTTTTGTGTTTTCACTCCTTTATTTCTCTAGTGTTTGGTGTTGTGGTTTATGTATTGTTTCTTGTTGTTTGACACTTGTTTTGTGGCCCTTTTGGAGAACAATATTGTAACTATTTGGTGATTATAGTGAAGTTTTGGTCCCGTGGTTTTTTACTCTTCACACCGAAGGATTTTCCACGTAAATTTGGTGTCTTGTGTGATTGCCTTTATTCTTGCCCTATCATGTTTGTGTGGTAATACTTTTGCTGCCATATTACTTTGTTTTTCTTGGTTTGCTTGTCTCCTCTTAGTTTAAATTGGAAGGAAAAGTTTAAACTTGGGTATTCTTCCGCTGCTACCCTGTCGGGCTTTATCATAGTGCCCCTGTCTTTCCCAATTAAGTGGTATCAGAGCCCAAGTTTGAGTGTGTCGGAGTGGTGAACTGCGGTTAGTGAGAAGTTTCGGATGTAACGAAAAGACTTTAGGTGTGTAGGAGTGGTGACTGCAATTGGTGAGAAGTTCCCAGTGTAACGACAAGACTGGACATCTGCAGGTGGTGCCTTGTGTCGAAAGTCTTCCTGGCGAGTGGTGATCAGGTGGAGCGTCCCATTGGGTGATAACGGCAGTACAAGATGTTTGGCAAATCATGTGAAGTGACCTAATAGTTGAGATCTATGGTTGTTGCCTCGTGTCGAAAGTCTTCTTGACAAGTGATGGTCAAGCGGCGTATCCCACTGGTTGGTAGTGGCGGTGTGGGCGATGCAATTTTATTAAATTTAAATCCGTACAAAATTTGGATTATATTAAATTCAAAATATATTAGTCTCAAATAAATATTGCATATTAATATAATTGGATTAATTATTTAAGTCCAAATATGTATGGATTTAATTAAAGTCTAATTTTTATTGGGCTAGTCCATTAATTTGGGCTACAAAATGATGAGCCCACTTTACTAAAGCCCAAGATATTATCATATTCTAGAGACCCAAATAAGCACCACGTGTCAAATGACGTGGCATGCCAAGTCAAGTGAACGCCACTAGGACCGTGCCACATGTCAAAATGATGCAGCAGGCCCATGGAATCAAAGCCCATAAAAGGTGCCATGTAACTTAAATTTGATTGGTCAAAGGAATTCCATATTGATCATGACTCTTTCTTTTCCATAAGTATAAATAGGTGTCTCATAATTCAGAAAAAGGACCCTCCAGACCTCTAATAAGTAGCAAGAGAAAGCTCGTGGATCAAACGCCGCAATTTCTCTAAAAAGCTCAAGCATTCAAATCAAGTTAAAAGTGCTTTGAAAGGAGGAAGCAGTGTGGCAGAATCGCTTAAGAAGACTCTTGCTCTACTTGAGCATTCCGATTCCAAATACTCTGGCACAAAGAGCGATGGTCGTTCAACAAATGCGTCATCTCCACTTACACCACAGAAGCTGAGCACTTCAAGGATCAACTTATGTGATAATCCATGTTACTCTCCAATGTCTTCGGTAATCATGCAAGCAATGGTAACTGATGCCTCGTCTATGGAGGAACAGTTTGCGAATCTGACAAAGGCAATTGAAGGCTTGACCAACTATGTTCAGAATCAAGAAGCTAGGATTAATAAGATAGTGGATAAGATGGAAGGCTTGATAGACGGAGAATCTAGCCATGCACCGGGAAAATCTCTAGAGGTTCATGAGATAGAAAATCCTGTGAAATAAACACCATCGACTAAAGAGGTGTAAGTTTCTGCTGAGGGAATGATCCCGATTGGGCAATTGAGGAAATTTATTGAAGGGACCCTCAAAGGCAAGTATGATGTTGTCACCAAGTCTTCCCTTGCATATGCCAAGCCTTACACTGTAAGAATAGATAGCCTCAAAATGTCTGTTGGCTATCAACCTCCTAAATTTCAACAATTTGAGGGCAAAGCTAACCCAAAATAATATGTCGCACACTTTGTCGAGACATGTAATAATGTTGGAACTTACGGTGACTATCTTGTCAAACAGTTTGTTCGTTCCCTAAAGGGAAATGCCTTTGATTGGTATACAGACCTTGAGCCTAACTCCATCTATAGTTGGGAGTAATTGGAACACGAGTTCCTAAATCGATTTTATAGCACAAGGCGTATAGTGAGCATGATAGAGCTCACTAATACTCGGCAAAAAAAGGATGAGCCAGTTATCGACTTCATTAACCGATGGATAAATGCGAGTCTAAACTGCAAATATAGGCTCAGTGAAGCTTCTGCAATAGAGATGTGTGTCCAAGGAATGCACTGGGGACTTCTCTACATCTTGCAAGAAATTAAACCAAAATCCTTTGAAGAGTTAGCTACTCGTGCTCACAACATGGAGTTGAGCATGTCTTCTTCTGGAAAGGAAAGAACGTTTATTCATAACCCTCGAAGGGGAAAGGAAAGGCAGGAACCTAAAAGATGGGGCAAGTTTGTTCCCAAAAATAAAAACAAGGAGTCCATGAATGTTGATGTGTCTCCTGTGAAGGTCAAAGGTAAGCAAGAAGCAAAGTGTGAAGACAACTTCTGAATAAAAAAACTTTAAAGGAGATGCAAGAAAAGGAATATCCCTTCCTTGATTATGATGTTTCAGAGATTTTCGATGAATTCCTTGAGCATAAGTTCATTGAACTTCCAGAGATGAAGCGTCCCAACAAAGCTGGAAGGACCAATGACCCTAATTATTGCAAATATCATAGGCTCGTAAGTCATCCACTGGAAAAGTGCTTTGTCTTTAAAGATAAAGTCATGCAACTGACAAAAGAGAAAAAAATCTTCTTCGACGATGAGACGGCCAATTCTCATCAAATCTCTATTACTTTTAGCTTGATCGACCCAATCCAAATATGAGTCAAAGAACATAATGAGAAAATATTAGAGCCTGACAGGTCTTCAGTTGACGAAGACAATGATGAAGGTTGGACTCTAGTGACGAGGCGCAGACGCAGGAGGATGAGTTTGCAAAAGGAGTATACCAGCAACCAACTAGAAGGAGAATGGTAAAGAAACCAAGAAAATAGAAGTTGGTTGAATTCCTAAAGAAGACGAGGGTGACTGAGCTTCACCATCGAAAACCTCAGCGTCCGGTGACTTTAAAGGAATTCTTACCGAGTTGGTTTCGTGTAAAGAAGGCCCAAGTCAACGTTGAGGCGTCTTGTTTTAATACCGCCAAAGAGGGGAAAAAGGGTGAGAATCTATCCATAGAGGTTCCTTCACCTTCCGAAAAGCTTGCTGAAACTCTTGGCGAAGAGGCACACGTGTGTGATACAAAAATCACATTCACAAATAACGATCTTCTACTTGGTGAGGCCCTACATAACCGTCCCTTATACATAGTGGGTCAAATTCTAGGAAAGAAGATCAATAGAATCTTAATAGATGAGGGATCTGGAGTCAACATCCTGCGTATCCGCACGATGAAAGAACTTGGCATCACTACTAGCGAACTGGACAAAAGTCGTATAATGATCCAAGAATTCAACCAAGGGGGCCAGAGGGCCATGGGATGTATCAAGTTGGGGATTCATATGGATAATTTTCAATCAAACCCATTGATGCATGTGATTGATGCCAAAATTTCATATAATATATTTCTTGGTAGGCCTTAGGTGTTTGGGAACAAAATTATCTCATCCTCTTACTATCAATGCTTGAAGTACCTTGAAGGCAGAGTGGAAAGAAATATAGTTTCTGATGACAAGCCATTCACTGAAGCTGAGTCACATTTTGCCGATGCAAAATTCTACTTGAAGAATCATGTTGTGGATGAGAAAAGGGTTGAAGATGTCACCAAGACCAAGTGTGGCGATCTTGCATCTAAGAAAGTCGTGGTGACTGTCGAAAAAGTTGCCACCAAGAAGCCTCTCTCCACTTCAAATAAAGAAGGTGTCGCTTCTACGAAAAAGAAGGCAACCTCCATTCTTCGTTACGTACCAAAGGTAAGGAAAGAAAAAGATCACCCATCGGATTCACAAGATAATGTGCTAAAGGGGCTAACTTTACCTATCAGGAAGATTGATGCAATAAATCCATCCTCAAGACTTCTTGAAGAGTCTGTGGCTCAAAATCTGCCACAAGATATGACACTCCCTACAAAGCGTACGAAAGAGGGCTTTGATCCAAATGCATACAAGCTATTTGTAAAGGCCGGATACAATCCTAATGAGCCATCAAGGTTGGGCAAACTTCCATCAGAGGGTACAACCAGGCAAACATGTGAAGGCCTAGGATACACACAGCCACCTCCAATTTGAATCTCTATAAGAAGGGCAGTTAGTAATTACATCATCGTAGAAAAAAAATCCACTGTTGCTAAAAGACCCTCTGTCTTTGATCGACTTGGAGAACCAACTGCAAGAATTTCCGTATTCAAAAGGTTGGGACCTCTAAATAAAAAGCAAAGCAACATGCGTCAAAGAAGTCATCAAAGCATGATGATGCACTCTTCATTTAAAATCCAGAAGGACTTCCAAAGTTTGATCCCTTCCAGAATAAGGCGACAGACAGAACATGTGGTTTCATGCAACGAGGTTCTAAAAGCAAAGACGCATACTGTGGTTTATACCAAACAACGTGAAGAAGATGAAGATAGTGTTGTATCCTCATATCATGTTACGACCTAGGACGAGAAAGATGTCTCATCTCAAATAAAGGTTGATGAAGAGATAGAAGATGCCTTTTGGTATTATCATATATCCGTTAACAAAGATGATCCTCAAGAGGAGGAAGATACTGAAGATGCTTCATCGCAACTTGAAGAAGGAGTAAAGGCCACAAGACATCCCTTGAAGGAAGTTAATCTTGGAACCGATGAAGAACCAAAACCAACTTACTTGAATGAGTTTCTAGAAGTGGATGAGGAAATTGCTTATATGGACATACTCAAAGAATATATGGATATATTTTCCTGGAGATATAAGGAAATGCCTAGCTTAGATCCAAAAGTAGAGGTCTATCAGTTGGCAATCAAGAATGGTGCACGTCCTGTTAAGCAAACCCAAAGACGCTTTAGACCGGAGTTGGTTCCACTGATAAAAAATGAAGTTAACAAACTCATTGAAGCTGGCTTTATTCGTAAAGTCAAATATCCCACGTGAATTTCAAGTATTGTTCCAGTACGAAAGAAGAATAACCAAATTCGAGTTTGTGTCAACTTTTGAGATCTCAACAACGCATGCCCTAAGGATGATTTTCCAATCCCCATACCGGAGTTAATGATTGATGCCACCACTGGTTATGAGGCAATGTCCTTCATGGATGGATCATCCGGCTACAATCAAATTCGTATGGCGCTAAAGGATGAAGAACTCACTACATTTCGTATGCCCAAAGAAATTTATTGCTACAAGGTGATGCCTTTTGATTTGAAGAATGCTGGCGCCACTTATCAAAGGTCTATATAGAACAACTTTGACGGCCTGCTCCATAAAAATATTGAATGTTATGTGGATGATCTAGTGGTGAAGTCAAGAAAGAGAGACGACCACTTAAAAGACCTAAGAATGGTATTCGAGTTACTTCGAAGATATCAACTTAGGATGAATCCATTGAAGTGTGCCTTTGGAGTTACTTCAGGAAAGTTTCTTGGCTTCATTGTACGACACCGAGGAATTGAAATTGATCAAGCCAAGGTCGATGCAATTTTAAAGATGCCCGAACCTCGAAATATTCATGAGCTAAAAAGCCTTCAAGGAAGGCTTGCATACTTAAGGAGGTTCATCTCAAACTTGGCCGGAAAATGTCAACCATTTAGTCGTCTTTTGAAGGAAACTTTCTTCGAATGGGACCAAGCTTGTAGTAATGCCTTTAAGAGTATTAAATCATATTTAATAAAGCCACCAGTTCTTGCGGCACCCATACCTGGAAAGCCATTGATACTCTACATCGTAGCACAAGAGAGGTCAGTTGGAGCACTACTGGCTCAAGAAAATAGTGAAGGCAAAGAAAACTCACTTTACTATCTGAGCAGAATGATGACACCAAATGAGCTGAAGTATTCTCCAATTGAAAAGTTATGTTTGGCATTGGCTTTCTCTATCCAAAAGATGAAACACTACTTTCAATCTCATGTTGTCTGTCTCGTGTCTAGGGTTTTGTGATGTCAAAACCAGTTCTAAGTGACCGACTTGCAAGGTGGTACCTTTAATTTCAACAGTTTGAGATTGTGTACGTTCCCCAAAAGGATGTAAAAGGACAAACATTTGCTGACTTCTTGGCAGATCACCCAATACCTGATGACTAGGAGCTGAGTGATAAAATCCCTGATGAAGATACAATGGTTGTTGAAGTTAGATCCCTATGGAAGATTTACTTTGATGGTGCTATACATCGAGATAGAGCTGGTGTTGGCGTAGTATTTGTCACTCCACAAGAAGAGGTCATACCTTACTCTTTTACCTTGACGAATCGTTGCTCCAATAATGTTGTTGAGTATCAAGCGCTTATACTCGGACTAGAGATGGTTGTCGACATGAAGCAACTGCAATTACAAGTTTTTGGCGACTCTCAATTAGTGATAAAGCAGCTGTTGGGAAGCTATGAAATCCGAAAGCCTGAGTTAAGACCATATCATGACTATGTACAAAAGTTGATGGGATGGCTTGGAGAAGTAACTCTCCAGCATGTGCCAAGGAAAGAAAATAAGCAAGCTGATGCCCTAGCTGCCTTGGCCACAACCCTAACTCTTCCAAATAAACGCAAGTCACTATCCGTCAAGAATGGGTAGTACCGCCATCAACTGAGGATGAAGAAAGTAAAGTTGAATACCTCATTTCGATGTCCGAAGCTGTGAAAGAGGATTAGCGATAATCTATAATTGACTACTTGTGTTATGAGATACTTCCCGAAGATCCAAGGAGAAAGACTGAGATTTGTCGTCGTGCACCTTGCTTCCTTTATTACAAAGGCACACTGTACCGAAGATCATTTGAAGGAGTAATCTTATGGTGTTTGGGAGAGGAAGAAACAATTCAAACTTTGCAAGAAGCGCACTCGGGAGTTTGTGGATCGCATCAGTATGGACCAAAGCTCCATTTTCACATTAAAAGGATGGGATATTATTGGCCAATGATGGTGAAAGATTGCTTGGACTATGCTAGAAGATGCAAAGCTTGCCAATTCCATGCAAATTTCATACATCAACCTCCAGAGGTACTACACCCAACTGTAGCATCTTGTCCATTCAATGCTGGGGGAATAGATGTTGTTGGTCCACTACCAAAATTTTCTGATGGACACTTATACATCTTGGCCGCGATAGATTACTTCTCAAAATGGGCTGAAGTTGTTGCTCTCAAGGAAGTAAAGAAGGAAAATGTTGCAAACTTCATCCGAGTAAACATCATCTACCTCTTTGGAATTCCTCAGTACATAATAACTGACAATGGAAAGCCTTTTGATAACAAGCTAATGAACAAAATTTATGATCTCTTTGGCTTCAAGCAACGCAAGTCTTCTATGTACCATGTTGCCGCCAACGGTCTAGCTGAAGCATTCAATAAGACTTTATGCAACTTGTTGAAGAAAGTCATCTCTAAATCCAAACGAGACTGGAATGAGTGAATGGAAGAAACTTTATGGGCGTATAGGAAAACTTACCGTACACCAACGCAAGCAACCCCATACTCATTTTATTTTGGCGTTGAAGCAGTCCTGCCACTTGAGCGTCAAATACCTTCTTTGAGACTGCCTATTCAAGAAGGGCTCACCAATGAAAAAAATGCTAAGTTTCATCTTGCGGAGTTAGAAGCTCTTGATGAGAAGAGGTTGGAGGCTCAATAAAATCTTGAATGCTATCAAGCCCGTCTATCTCGTTCTTTCAACAAAAGGGTTCGCTTGAGGTGATTCCAAGTTGGAGATCAAGTCCTTGCAGTAAGAAGACCCATTATCACTTCTCATAAGTCTGGGGGCAAATTCACCTCGAAGTAGGATGGACCATATGTAGTACAAGAGGCATATTCAAATGGTGCTTACAAACTTGTCGATGTAGATGGCGTGAGGGTTGGCCCCATCAACGCCAAGTTCTTGAAGAAGTACTATCCTTGAAGGAAGATGACACTCCTTAAGGCACGAGTATAAACTGCATGTATACTCCTGGTCCGCAAGAGTATAAACTGTGAACGGTTAAAAAAAACAAATAAATAAATGTCTGCTAGGTTGAAAACCTCGAAAGAGGCGGCCTAGGCAAAACTTAGGACACAAAAAAAACACTCACCTAGAACTACGTTGTGACTTGATCCTCTTCATTGAGGTACGTAGGCGCTTGAAATTTTATTCTGAGTTCAGTTACATGAGTGTCAAAAAAATACATGGCCCTGCTTGATCCTCCGTATGAAAGTTGAGCCTGCATGCATCTTGATTAAGTCTTAGACTTATGACAAATACTTTTGGCTCAATGGGGGCAACCCATTAAAAGGAAAAGAAGCTCTTTCAATAGGATTTGGAATACCCAAAGCCTACAGTTAAGGCATAGATCTTCCATACGTACAATTATCAAGTTTGCAAGTCAAAAGCTTTAATTCTTAAGGCTTTCAAATTGAAGTTGCAAGTTCAACTCGGTTGTCAGACAAAGGCGTAAGCCAATAAGCAATAAGTTTTGGAGAGAAAGGCCAAAGTTCAATACTGCGACATCAATACATCAAAATAAGCAAATAATTCTTGGAGTTGAAATTCAAAAGAAATATTAAAATAAATGTGCAATATAAACAAAAAGGGTTTCCATTATAACCGATAGATCTGACTACTCAATAAAAAAAGGGTAAAAGAAAGCAACAAGAAGGTTTGAAGAAAGACATCTCTTAAGGCTAATCTAAGTATAGCTTATAATTGACTAAATCTTGTAAAGCAGCCTCTAAGACTTGATTCTTCTTCTCCACGACCTTTGAGGCATTTGCCGTAGCGAGGGAGACATCAAAACACTTGGAAAACTCTTCTTCAGTAGTTGAAACTTTGGATTCCATCTCTGCAGCTTCTTGCTTGGCAGTATCTCAGCGAGCTTTCAACTTTTTCACCTTCTTTCTCGCCTTCTCAAGAGATTTACAGGCGGCAGAAACTTCTTCAGATTTCTCATCTCTCTCCCTTAATACAAGATCAAGATGTTCTTTGGCTTTCAAATATGACTCTGACTCTTTAATTGTTGTGGTTTGATCAACAAGGGTGGATTGTGCTTGGTCATAAGAAGTCTTCAGCCTAAAGAAAGACCCCAATAAATTCTGTAAAGGGGAAATATCTTCCCTCATTCCACTCATGTCATTGAGTATAACTTCGACGTCATCTTGAATAGAGGAAGCACGATTCGGAGTAAGGCCTGCAAGTTTGGTACGGATACTAGCCCAAGCTTTCATGATAAATTCCCTTTTAAGCTCTGAAATAACCTTTTTGACAACAAATATAGACATGGTCACCGCTGGTTGCCGAGAAAAGTTTGACTCTATATTTGCTTTAACTTTACCGCAAAGTTTAGAGATGACCTCTTTGGCTGACAAAAGTAACTCTCTTGAGTTTGGACCTGCTACAGACTCGCTGCTATCTTGCGACTTACTTTGGTGAGGATCTTCCAGAATTTGAACATCATTTGGCTGCACACACAAATAAAAACACCATATGAGGGCTATATAAAGGCAAATCATATCTTTAAAATTGTACAGAGTTAAGTCATTACCTTCTCGATGGCTGATGGAGTTTTCGATGAACTAGCGAGAATCTCCACATGGGAGTTGGAATCACTTTTCTTCGCCAAGGATGGTTTTACCTTCTTCCAACAATGATCTCCATGACTACTATCATTCTCATCTTGGTATGGTCATTTATTGAAAGCCGGTTGATTCAGGGCAGGCGGTTCCTCTTTCTGAGTTTCTGCAGGTGGAGGTCCCTTGACTCTGTATGGAATGACTACATTGGCTGTCAAAACTGGAGGCTTAGACACTATTGGGACCTTCTCACCATGTTCTTGAGGAGTGTCGATAATAGGACCTATAATATTCACCAAATAGTGCAAGTTAGCTTCAAGAAAGTTCCCATGAACATTGTCCCACCAAGATTTATACAAGGTAGAAGAATGCTTTCGTGCATTAGGTGTGGCCATAGGAAAAGTAACCTTTGCCATGGATCCATGCAACACACAAATGCGATAAAATCTGAGCCCTTCATTAAGTGATGCTCTGCGAATATCATTTGCTAAGCTACCAGGGAGGCTTTGATAAAATCCAAACTGACGGCTAAATAGATGCGGGCTATATGGCTCAAGGATGAATTAGTCTTCATACCTGAAAGAGAGAAAGTTAAAACGAAGGCTCATGAAGTAACTTATCTCTGAATCAGCTTCTTTATCATTATCCATAAAATAATGAATGTTGGACTTGTTCGGCATGGTAGAAGTCCAAGAAATATTATCTCCTCGATAGATACACTTTCTGGCATGCTCATCGTCAAAATATCTTGCAGTACCTTCTCCAAAATATGCTACCATTAATGGAATGGATAGCCCATTAGGTAGAGAAAAATGTGTCTTGAAATAGCAAGCAAGCCAACCATACACATAATGGATCGGAAAGGATACTTTGATGTGCTCAAGTTGCAAACCTTTGGTAATCCTGTTTAAACCATTATAAATGCTTGACAAGACAGGAACGGCAAGACTAAAAGTTTGCTTAGTGGCTATCATAGCTGCAATTCTAAAAGTTCCCGGACGAATGAAATCTCCATCCGTAGAAGGAAACACAAAGGTGCATAACCAACATGATAAAAAAACTGCCAAATATGTATCAACCCTATGGTCATACCCTACTCCAAGTTTTGAGAATGTCGCATCATCTGCACTTGACCACTTTTCTGCATTCGGAATAGTCCCAGTTGGGTTATGTGTTAACTTCAAGCGAGCAGATTTTTTCTCCTTCCTCACTGGAGCTTTCTCGTACCTCAAGACTCTTTTACACCAAAAAATTATCCACTTGCTTAGAGTAACTCTTGGATTATGAGACTCTTTTTTTTGAAGACACTGAAAGGCTAAAAATAAGAACTCGCAGGTATGAGGGATGAATCTCTTATTCTTCTCATCGACACTGGTAAGATCTTTGAATTCAGGAACTATTTCTTCATAGGGAAAACCTCCGATAGGTAGTCCCCCAATTTCATATAAATCCCAAAGGGATATAGAGAGCTCTCCAGCCGATGTCAGCAACATATTGGTTCTTGAACACCATGCTTCAAGAAAGGCTTGCAGTATGTTTGAACTTCGATCATAGGTAAATAAAAAAGCATAAACAACATCATATACTTTCGCTACCTTCAAAGTTTGTGGACTTCTAGCCAAAATATCCTCAACCCATTCCCAATATCTTTGAATATGATGAAATTCACCGTCTATCTCCACGGAACTTCCCCAATGTATATCTCCCTGGAGTATTTGACGCCCTAGGCAAGGAAGGGTGCTCACAACATTCAACTGACGTTGGTTCGGATCCTGAAGAGTCCATACTTTAACGGATCGATTAGAACCAAGGTCATGTTCGGAAGTCCAGCTCGGTATATGAAGAGAATTCACCAAGGGTGGTCATGGATCTGCACACCTACTGACCAGTTGAGTATGAGTCAATAGCTTGGATAAAATTGTACCATCATCAGCCTCAATAAGAAGATACTTGTTGTTGGAGGATGGAGAGGTATAATCCTTAAATTGAACTATTGTTGCAATCTGCATAAACAAGGGAGGTTTAGTTAAAAACAAGTTGAAGTTGAGCAAGATACCTGTATGAACAGTTGCTGACAGAATATTCCTCTATATTATGGCTTTATTCGATGAAAAAGGAAATTAACACCATCTTGAAGTCAAATTGGTCGGTCTTAAAGTGTACGGAGGCGAAGTTAAACTCTCGCACCCTAAGCCTATTGTTGCAAAGCCACCATCATGAAGTAAAATTGGTCGGTCTTAGAGTGTACGGAGGTGAAGTTAAACTCTCGCACCCTAAGCCGATTGTTGCAAAGCCACCATCTTGAAGCCAAATTGGTCGGTCTTAGAGTGTACGGAGGCGAAGTTAAACTCTCGCACCCTAAGCCGATTGTTGCATATTGCTATTCTTTTCAACCCTACCAAAAAAAAAAAAAAAAAAAAATAATGACAAACAAATAAAGAAAAAAAATAACTCACCAATTGTATGGCAGCCACGGCACAACCAATAATCAAACGAAATCGATGTGAATTGCAGCAGTTGAATTCTGAAACACAAGCGATTAAATGATTGATATTGATAGAAGTTCAAAGTCGGCCAAAATATTCATTGACCAACAAGAATTGAGTCTTACAATTTGACTTCTAATACAATTCAAAGAATGCCTGGTAGTCATGAAAAAAAAAAAGGAGGACAAATCCTAGACGGTAATGAACTCGTGCATGTGCAGTAAAAGAAGATAAAGAAGTAGTAATTTTTTTGGTAAATAGAGGCGGCAAGGAAATAGGGATTAATACAATCCCATTACTAATAAAATAAGAAAAAAAGTAGGATGACATCAGCATTGCATGGTTAAAATAGAAAAGTCAACCCTTTCTTTATTTCTTTTACACGGAAATCGATACTACACAAATGAAAAAATAATATATATATATATATATATTAGATATAATTCAAGTTTAATATATTTATATTTGTTATATATATCGGGTCAATTGTGTATTTCAAGTCTAGTCTATGAAGATCTAGATTCCACGACAAGTCTTGAAGTAGGGGGCATTTGTGGGCGATGCAATTTTATTAAATTTAAATCCGTACAAAATTCGGGTTATATTAAATTCAAAATATATTAGTCTCAAATAAATATTGCAGATTAATATAATTGGATTAATTATTTAAGTTCATATATGTATGGATTTAATTAAAGTTCAATTTTTATTGGGCTAGTTCATTAATTTGGGCTACAAAATGATGAACCCACTTTACTAAAGTCCAAGATATTGTCATATTCTAGAGGCCCAAATAAGCACCACGTGTCAAATGACGTGGCATGCCAAGTCAAGTGAAAGCCAATAGGACCGTGCCACATGTCAAAATGATGTTGTAGACCCATGAAATCAAAACCCATAAAAGGTGTCATGTAACTTAAATTTGATTGGTCAAAGGAAGTCCATATTGATCATGACTCTTCCTTTTCCATAAGTATAAATAAGTGTCTCATAATTCAGAAAAGGGACCCCCAGACCTCTAACAAGTAGCAAGAGAAAGTTCGTGGATCAAACGCCGCAATTTCTCTAAAAAGCTCAAGCATTCAAATCAAGTTCATCAAGATTTAAGATCAAGACTGCAATATTCAAGAACAGGCTCAAAAGCCCTTGAATTCAAGTACAAGTCAAGATCAAGTCTCTCAAATCAACAAATCAAGTTCAAATTCAAGATCAAGCTCTAAGTCCTTGAATTTACATTTGAAAAGGCGAATCCGATGATTCATAGAGATTGTAACACTCGCATTGAAATCAATAAATTAATTGTTGCAATATATTTTCTTTTCTCGATTTATTTATTTTCGATCTCGAGAATTTTATTGTTCAACAGGCGGTACGGGGAGGTCACAAGTGATGTGGTCTTGGTTTGAGAGGGGGATTGTTGAGAAACAAACACAATCCCACATCGGAAAAATAAAGGGAACATGTTCAATATTTAAAGTGTCACCCAATTTCACTAGTATGAGGTTTTTTGGGAGGTGTTAAAAAATAAATTCGTGAGGGCTTGGCCTAAAACGAACAATATTATACTAGTGCGGAGTTTCAGGCGGTCCCAACACCAATCACGTCTAGGAATAATTTTGGGATGTGACATGTTTATACGTTGAAAAGTCATAAAAGAATGATCTAACTTATAGCTGACCTTAATTTATAGTAGGATTTTTTTTATATTTATCAAAAGTCGCATAAATAAACGCAAAAATATTTTATAAAGTAGCTTATAAATTTTAACCAAATGTCCTCACCTACCACTAGCCTTAGTCCTTCCAGAAGCTAATAGTTGTTTAATAGTATCCAAGTAAAATCCATTTTTACCATGATTGATTGTACTTTTAACTATTTATTGTCTTTCAATCAGTATCAAATAGGATAAGGTGGAACTAGATAACCTAATGGTCCAATTTGATATTCTTAGAAAAATCAAACTTGAGCTTAATTTAACTTAAAAAGTTAGCTCATTACATGTAAAATTGTTCGCTATCAAAAATACGGAGATCGAACAAACATCACTTCATCCATAAACGATATAAGACTCTTAATATTCTCTTATGTAGAGAACTGAACGTTTAAAGTGTGAACGATATAATATTAGAGTCCAAAATTAAGTAACCAAGAATTGATATGAGAATCTAACATAATATTTTACTCTACCCAATATATATTAATTAAACACACCCACTAATTTGGTCATGTCAGGAATATATTCTCAAATCTTTTTTTTTTTTTTCAAGTGGCATGGGTAGATTTTAGCATATGCCAAACATAAGATAGTAGTACTATTATACTATAAAAAACACCATAGAGAAGCACAAACAAAATCAAGTTTTGTAACCCATTGAACCTCAAATTTCTCAAATCCATGGCCAATAGTGATGACAATAATACTACTACTAAAAAGCTTCACATAGTTATGTTTCCATGGTTAGCTTTTGGTCATATTATCCCATTTCTTGAACTTTCCAAATTCATAGCCCAAAAAGGTCACAAAATTTCTTTTATTTCAACTCCAAGAAACATTGATAGACTCCCAAAACTACCCCCTCAATTTTCCAATTCCATAAATTTTGTTAAAATCCCACTTCCACAAGTTGATGGATTACCAAAAAATGCTGAGGCCACTATGGATGTAACAAATGAAGAAATGATTTATCTCAAGAAAGCAATGGATGGTATGGGAAAAGAAGTGACTAATTTCTTGGAAACAAATTCTCCTGATTATATCATTCAAGATTTTGCACAATATTGGTTGGCTCCAATTTCATCAAGATTAGGTATATCAAGAATTTACTATAGTATAATCAATGCTTGGTTCATTTCCTTCTTAGGTCCCATTGAACACATGATCAATACCAACAATACTTCACCACCAAAGTTGGAGGATTGTTTGGTACCACCAAAATGGATACCATTTGAAACAAAGGCAGCGTATCGCCACCACGAGGCACAGTGGTTGGTTGAGTCCAGTAAGAAAAATGTTTCTGGTGTTTCAGACATGTATCGTACTGGTGTCACAACTAAAGGGTTAGATGCAATTATTGTTCGTCATTGTTATGAGTTTGAAGGTCAGTGGTTGAAATTACTAGAAGATATGCATGGTATACCTGTGATTCCCACAGGGTTGATGCCACCTATAGTGGACAAAGGTAGTAGTGATGAAAAAAATGAATGTTGGATATCGATTAAAGAATGGTTGGATGAGCAATCCAAAGGTTCAGTTGTTTATGTAGCATTAGGAAGTGAAGTGATGGTTGGTCAGAGTGAGATCGATGAGCTAGCTCTTGGGTTGGAGTTATCAGGATTATCGTTCTTTTGGGTCCTGAGGAAGATATCAGGGTCAGGAAATACTGAGACGATTGAGCTAC
Source organism: Capsicum pubescens (assembly GCA_030864215.1). Classification (NCBI taxonomy): domain Eukaryota; kingdom Viridiplantae; phylum Streptophyta; class Magnoliopsida; order Solanales; family Solanaceae; genus Capsicum; species Capsicum pubescens. The sequence continues at coordinate 297,854,771 of CM061549.1, forward strand.
CAGATGGTTTTGAGGAAAGAACTAAAGGTCGAGGTGTAGTATGGAAGAGTTGGGCGCCTCAGTTGAAAATACTGAGTCATGACTCAGTTGGTGGATTTCTGACTCACTGTGGATGGAGCTCCATCATAGAAGGGCTAATGTTTGGTCATCCGTTGATTATGCTACCTTTTCTGGTAGATCAAGGACTGAACGCTAGAATCCTAGAGGATAAAGGGGTTGGTGTAGAAGTTCCAAGAAACGAAGAGGACGGGTCCTACACGGGTGACTCCGTGGCTAAGTCAGTGAAGCTAGTAATGGTGGAAAATGATGGAAAGATAATTCGAGAGAAAGCTAAAGAAATGATTTCCATATTTGGTAACAAAGAGCTTCATGATGAGTATATAGAAAATGTGATTAAATTCTTGGAAAATCATAGGAATGGGAAGAATTAATAACCATAATTTATTTTGAATCTTAAATCTGAATGTAAGACAGAATAAAGTACTCCATTTTAGTGAAATCTTTCGTACCCTTTTTTCAATGTTTTGTTCTTTTTGGATGGTGTTAAATGAATGATGTGATGTTTACCTTTTTCATAAATTTGTACTTTGCTTTTATTGCCTTCGTTGGCATGACCGAATTTCAATTGATATTTGGTAGTTCCAGAGGCGGATCCAGGATTATCCGAACTCTTCGAGTGCCAAGTAAATTTAATAATGGATGCGGAGAGAGATGGCCGATGAGGCTGACGCCGTGACCTTTGCCAGTGATGTCAACAAATTCGGTTGGCACCCTCACCGTACTTAATAGAGTTTCCGTCGAAGTTTGTGGGTGGGTGGCACCCTCACCGCTCTTAATTGATCCGCCCTTGTGTAGTTCCATTAAGAAATTCAGTATATACATATAATATGTATCGAAAGGTTATATTTTGGTGACGTTCTTATCAGCTCTTTGTCTAGATCCTTCTCTAATCTCCTAAGAAGAGATTAGACGAGCTGTTTCAAAGGAGTGACTTTCGGCCGTAAGAAGTGGAATCGAATAAAAGAAGGGCTTCGATCGATTGACTCTAGCAAATAGTCCATAGCAGATAGATTGAGTTTTAGGCCTGTGTCTGGCCTTGTTTTGGCTTAAAGTAGAGCAGCGGACAAGGGAGAAGGAGAAAGGAGTGGCGCAAGCCGACTAAGCTATTGCCATTGATAAAAGAAGTGGATTCTCAACGTGTCAAGTGGGCCGGGCTGACCCGGCCCACCTACAAAAACCGGCCTGGTAAGCCCAAGGGTTTTAGGATACTGAGTCCCGGGCCGTTTTTTTTTTTTTTAATTTGGGCCCGGCTAATCCGTCCCGGACCAAGCCCGGTCCAAGCCCGCCGGTTAACCGGCCCGGAACATTTTTTTTTTTTTTGGGGGGTTTGGGGCCAAACTAGCCGTTGGCCCAACGGCTATATAGCCGTTTTTGGGTCCAAACGGCTAGTTTGGGCCCATTATTTAAAAAAAAAATTACTTTAAAATAATTATTTAATCTCAAAAAAAAATCTATAAATACCCTACACCTTCAAATCATTTTTCACTTTCTCAAATCTCAATTCTCAAATATTCAATATATTTAATTTCCTAAACTGCTCACTTTAAATTTTTAATTTTGCGTTTACAAAGTACGAGTGGAAGTTTCTAAATTCGCAACCTTCGGATACTTCCAAAATTTGGTATTGTCATTCCATCTCTTACGTTTAATTTTTATTTATTGTATTAATTGTTGAATATTTAATTTTATTATATTTGTGTATTTTGAATTTTTTTAGTTTAATTTAATTTATACTATGGATAAATTAAGAAACCTCGCTACTAAAGGTGTTAAATTTTTTTATCCCGGAAGCAGTAGTGGTAGTAAAAACCGAATTACTAGTGGTAGAGGTACTTCAAGTAGTAGATATACCCGTGTGTCTTCGCCTCCGGTACCGCTTGGTACACCTTTTGAGGAAGAAATAGGTGTAGGTGCTCACGATATGGATTGTGTAGAAGCTCAGGAAAATTACGGTATAGAAGAAGAAAATGAAGTAGATGCAGTTAATTTAGACGAAGATGATGAAAATATTGATGAGACACCCGCAGTAGGAAATGCTAACGTTAGATCTGAATCGGTTAATCTCCATCCCCGTCCTTCCCGTGCCCCAAGACCCGTAAAACAACTAGAGTTGCATGGCAATTTTTTGAACGTATATCAGATACTGAGGTGCAATGCAATATTTGTCAACAAATATATAAACAAAAAAGCGGAGGCAAGCAAGGGGGTACAGGTACGTTAATGAGACATATAGGTGATGCTCACAAAAGAGAGCTAGAAATTGCACGAGGTGGTGGGGATGTTGATGGGCCAACGCAAACTAGAATGGACCCAGCAACCAGTCAGGTAACGAAGAAGTAGAATAAATTGAGGGACCGAAAAAAAATAGCTAAAATGGTAGCCGTGGGTTGTTTACCTTCTTGTTTTCCTTCTTCTGATGCTTTTATTCATTATATTCAAGCTATTTATAATCTTATGTTTAATGGAGTTCCTAAAGTACTTGTCGATCTGATATTTTTAGACTTCATTCACAATATGATTTTTATTTATCAACATTGTTAAAAAATATTCAATGTAGATTGTCCCTAACTTCCGATCTTGATCGTGCTGTAAATAAAAATGATTATTTAACTGTTACTTGTCACTGGATGGATAGTAATTTTGTGATGCAAAAACGTATTCTTGCTTTTTCATATGATGAAGGCCGTAAACATACTGGAGATTTTATTGTTGATTCTATTGTTAAAGTTGCCGAATTTTATGGTATCGAAAATAAAATCTTATGTATTGCTTTTGATAATGCTTCTAACAACAAGACTGCTATAAAAAAATTAAAATCTATGCTATCTCCGCCGTTGCCTGAAATTTTTCATATTAAGTGTGCATGTCATATATATAATTTAATTGTAAAAGATGGTCTTGAATTTTTTGAGCTTTATATTGAAAAAAATCGTCTTGCTATTGGTTGTATTCAAGGAAATAATCAGAGAAATAAAATTAGAGAATTTAAAATTAAATGTCAAGAAAATGAACTTGCACCGATATTGATGCCTGAGGAAATTGATATTAGATGGAATTCTACATATGATTTTTTAAAAACTTATTATAAATATAGAGTTCCTATTACACTGGTTTTTAACCAACATTGCGGTTCATTTACTGATTCTGATGATTGCATGCTACATGATTCTGATTGGGTTGTAATTAATGATCTTGTTAAGTTTTTTAAAAAAATTTATGTAGCTACGGTTGAATTTTCTGGTGCGTATTATCCTACTGTTTGTAATATTTTGGGATATATAACCAATATTTCTAGTTTGCTTAAAGAATATAAAAATAAAGATGATTATAAAGAAGTTGTTGATGCCATGTTTACTAAATTTAAATAATATTTTTTTTTTATTTTTCCTATTTACTTGGTTGGTGCTGTGTTAAATCCGTGCATTAAATATAATACTATGTGCCACTTTAGTACTATTATTTATGCTAACTTAGAAATAAATACTAACAATGATTCTGAATCTGAAAAAGTAGAATCTTATTTGTGGACGACTATGAGTGATGCGAATGAATACATAGAAAAATTATATAATCACTATGCTGATTTATTTGATTTAGCCGTACCTACAAATATCACTCCAACTATCGCTCTTCATCCTCCCGAAGAGTCATCATCTTCTAAAAGGCCGGCACATAGTGGTTTTCCTGATTTCTTTTATGATTTACCTTGTTGGACCAGTGTTGATGAGAGAACTTACACCTCAACTTATTGGGAAGAGTTGAAATATTATCTTCGATCGCCGCCAGAGGATCGCAGACGACGAATCAACACGTTGGGTCGGTGGAGGAGTAATGAAACACAATATTCTGTGTTTTCAAGATTAGCTAGAGACATCTTGAATGTTCCAATGTCAACCGTTGCATCAGAGAGCGTCTTTAGTCAGGGACGACAGCAGCTTGGAGACAACCAACACTCATTGGGAAGCAATGCAATAAATGTTCTAGTTTGCCTCAGAGATTGGATCTGAGCGGATAGAAGAAACCAAGGAATGGAACCGGAGACGAGCGACGAGCTGAAACTTGAAGAAATTATGTCTTCACGGGAGAACTCAGCAAAATCAAGTCCAAAGCATGGTTTTACCCCCGTTGACTTTGACTATCCTATGCAAGTTCCCGCTAATATTAACATGAATGAGTTGAAAAAAATGGTGCATAATTTGTAGATTTTTTATTCATGTAAATTATAAATTTTGGATAATTTCGCAAATCGCAATCAATAAAATTCAACATTCATTCACTCCTCCTTAGTCCTTACTTTATAATTTTTTTCATTTAATGATTTAAATTGAATTTCTAGTTTAAATTTAAAACTTACGTCTAATATATTATTAATTTACTACCAAGTATTATTAATAATTTATTATATTAAGTAGCATATGTTTTGTATATTTGTGTATATATCTTCTATAGATATATATATTTAATGTATACATGTATATATATTTTATAAATTAGTATATAACTCTCTATATATTGTAGTATATATACATGTATTGTAGTATATGTTTTACTTAAAGTAGTATATATATATTGAATGGTGCGTATATTTGTGTATATATCTTCTATAGACATGCATATTTAATGTATACATGCGTATATGTTTTATAAATTAGTTTATAACTATATATATACTGTAGTATATACATATATTGTAGTATATGTTTTATTTAAAGTAGTATATATATATTGAATGGTGCGTATATTGGTGTATATATCTTCTATAGACGTGCATATTTAATGTATACATGCGTATATATTTTATAAATTAGTATATAACTATATATATATTGTAGTATATACATATATTGCAGTATATGTTTTACTTAAAGTAGTACATATATATTGAATGGTGCGTATATTTGTGTATATATCTTCTATAGACGTGCATATTTAATGTATACATGCGTATATGTTTTATAAATTGGTATATAACTATATATATTGTAGTATATACATATATTGTAGTATATGTTTTATTTAAAGTAGTACATATGTATTGAATGGTGCGTATATTTGTGTATATATCTTCTATTGACGTGTATATTTAACGTATACATGTGTATATATTTTATAAATTAGTATATAACTCTATATATATTGTAGTATATACATATATTGTAGCATGTGTTTACTTAAAGTAGTACATATATATTGAATGGTGCGTCTGTTTGCGTATATATCTTCTATTGACGTGTATATTTAACGTATACATGTGTATATGTTTTATAAATTAGTTTATAACTATATATATATTGTAGTATATGTTTTACTTAAACTAGTACATATATATTGAATGGTGCGTATATTTATGTATATATCATCTATTGACGTGTATATTTAACGTATACATATGTATATGTTTTATAAATTAATATATAATTATATATATATTGTAGTATATACATATATTGTAGTATATGTTTTACTTAAAATAGTATATATATATTGAATGGTGCGTATATTTGTGTATATATCTTCTATACACGTGTATATTTAATGTATACATGTGTATATGTTTTATAAATTAGTATATAACTCTATAATATATATATACTTATATATATTGTAGTATATATATGTTGTAGTATATTGTTCATTTAAAGTAGTACATATAGTCGTATATATTGAATGGTGCGTATATATGTGTAATAATGTATATATTTTTTAAATTCTAATTTAGTATATACTATATATATAGTGTATATATATTGATTAACGTATTTAAAATATTTATTACTATAATAATCGTAGTCTCCAAAATCAGTTTTCGTGCACTTCAACTAAATTTATGAAATACGATGATATCTATCGCAGCAATTGATACCAAATAATTCTGTCCACAAGACTAGGACAACTGCGAGAATTACCTAGCGAATAATCAATATTGTTGATTCTTTTGATGTTTATACTAGATCAATTAATGCTACATGATACACTTTAATTACTTAATCAATATGGCTAACATGTATTCGTATCTCAGTTTATCCTTAATTATGATATACTAATTTGATTTGATGTGAATATTGATGATGAGTTAGTTACTCTAATAGCTTCTTCCTTGTAATTAATGCAAAAAAAATAAAAAATGCTTTTGTTATTGCTCAAAAGTGTTTTTCCTTTATTTTGACCAAATATGTCAAATAAGATAATTGAAATGGTTTATGAAAAAGAAAAAGCTTTTTTTTTTCTTTTTTTTTTTTAATTTCGAAGAGACTTGACCAAATATACTATAAATTACGAAGTCCTTTTGGATAATTGTTTCGTAATAGCCTTGTTTTTATTTCTGTTGCAATTTATGGTCTTTTTAGACCATAGTCTAAAGTTTCCTTCTAAGAAAACGTTATCCAAACGGATAATATCTATAAATCTATATTTGCATCATATTTAAAAATAAGGATAAAATTTAAGCAGTAACCTAAAAAAGGACATCGCGTATTAGGAGTTGATTTTTCCTCAGGTCACTCAACTAAATAAAATTGAAATCGAAAGATGATTTTTTGATATATAATAAATATCAGTTGAGCGATTATCTGAAAAATCGAGCGATAAATTGATAATGAAGTAATATATTACATTAATAACCAACATGGGTTGTGGTGCAGCGGAAGAGACTGTTGATCTACCCTTAACCAAAGGTCGAGGGTTCGACCCTGGGCATGGAGAAAACTCTGTTGGGAGCACTATCCCCGAATGGGATCCTATCCGGCGTGAATCCGGATTAGTCGGGCTACAATGCGGGTACCGAAAACCGTCACACCAGATGGGAAACAAAAAAATAGTTCAAAAGAAAATTAAACTTTAAGTGCATTAACAAGTTTTTTTTTTTTTTTGGATTTCTATTATTACAAGTTACAACAATATGATTGTTTAATTTGCATGTCCCTTTATTCCTCACTTCCTTTTCTTATGGAGATAGCCAATAAAGTCATCTATATACTTTTCACTTAAATCTCTATTTCCAAATATTTTTCTCATTTCATTTGCTTTCTCCCAATAAATTTTTCCCTTTTCATCATTCATCATCAATTTTAGTGACTCAGCCACTGAATTTTGAGTCAAAGTTCCATCATTTTCATTTCTTGGAATTTCTAATCCCAACTTCTTTTCTTCCAAACCTCTAGCATTTAGTGCTTGATCTCCCAAAAAAGGTAACATAACTAGTGGTTTGCCAAATTGAAGTCCTTCTATAATAGAACCCCAACCACAATGAGTCAAGAACACGCCGACTGAGTCATGTTTCAGTATCCTGAGTTGTGGGGCCCAACTCGTCCAGACTATCCCTTGGTTTTTTGTACGTTCCTCAAAACCTTCTGGTAACTTTAACGGTTCAAGATCGTGTTGGTTAATCCTCAGAGCCCAGAAAAACGGCAACCCTGAGAGCTCCAAACCATGAGCTAGCTCAGTGAGTTCATTTTGACTCGGGGTCGCCTCTGTTCCCAATGCTACATAGACAACCGATTCTTCACGTTGCATGGCTAACCAATTATTAATAAAACCCCATGCCTCGTCTTTGCCACCTTCAGTATCTTGTACTGAAGGTGGCAATAGGCCAACTGATACGATAGGTTTCTGATGAATCGTGGGAAGAAGATCTAACCATTCTCTTTCTAACTCGTTACAACTCCGAATTAAAAATGCATCGCAACCGGAAAGTGATGTTGCGAATCGATCCCAATCGGAAAGACCAGAAGCATTTTTTTCTAGATGGCCGAAAAACCTGTTAGAGATATAAATATAACATGAAAATATAGGAACAATTTCCATTGAGAACAATAGATGACTTTAAAATATTGAAATTAGCTACCAACTTCATCGCTAATTTATGAGATAAGGTCCAAGTACACCTTAAATTATACTCGAAGTTGCTATGACACACTTAAACTTTATCGGGATTCTATTACTCCATAAACTTATTTTCCCCTTATTTTTGTGCTCCTTTTTGCTGACGTGGCTGCCAAACATCAGAATATTTTAATGCTCCTTTAATTTTGTGTTGACTTGGCAGCAAAGGCGGAGTCAGAATTTTAATTAAGGGGATTCAATATTTGAAGAAAACCTAGCTGAATGGGATTCAACATCTACTATAGATACATAAAAAATAATTTTAATCATGTATAAATAATATATTTTTCCTCGAAAGGGATTCCGATGAACACCCTACCAAAGGGCTGGCTCCACCCTTGCTTGGCAGTCATGTCCGCACAAAAGAAACACAAAAATACAGAAAAAAATTAGTTAATCCAGGGGGCTAAGTAGTATTGACTTGGTAGCAAAGGCGGAGTCAGAATTTTAATTAAGGGGATTCAATATTTGAAGAAAACCTAGCTGAATGAAATTCAACATCTAATATACATACATAAAAAATAATTTTAATCATATATAAATAGTATATTTTTCCTCGAAAGGGGTTCGGATGAACCCCTGCCAAAGGGCTAGCTCCACCCCTGCTTGGCAGTCATGTCAGCACAAAAAAAAACACAAAAAAATATAGAAAAAATGAGTTAATCGGCTAATAGGACTCTCCTAAAGTTTAGGTGTGTCATAACAACTTCGGATATAATTTGAGGGAGACTTATGCCTTATCTCCTAATTTATTGCTAAATATATTGCTCATTAAGTCATCGCTTAATAGAATTAACGGCGAATTTTTCTTGTTTGGCTACAAAATCTATCCATCATTAATTTCATTTTTTTTTCCTTTTTGGAGTGGATTGAACATGTATCTTTCTAAGCTAGCTTAGGCTTGATAGAAAAAAAAAAAAAAAAAAAAAAAAACAGAAATATCCTCTACTAGTAACACAATTTAAGCTCCTATATGTCTTTATTTTGCCTAACAAATTGTGAAAATAGGATTACTCTACCAAATAAAATAAAAAAAAGGTCAAATTCGAATTATTATTCAACAATACCTGTTTATTTCGTAAAGACGATACGCAATATTAGACGGAAAAGGGATCCATTTTGGTGGAAAGGTGAAATCCTCGGGCTCGATCCGTCGTATATTAGTACTATCACTTTTGTCAACCACGGGACCAAAAAATACACTAGACCACGCATTAAACGTGTTAAAGAAGGCACGTGAAATTCCAAGCCTAGCCGCGATGGGGGGCAACCAATAAGGGGTAAAATCGTAAATGATCCAATCAGGGACAGAGTTTTCGAGGAATTGAGTCAACTCAAGTTCGAGTCCATCAAAGGCTTTCTTGAGGTATTGAACCTTGTCAAGTGGTACATCCGTTGTGGCCTCTGCACGCTCCGGTAGACTGCTGGTTAAAGGTAGAGAAAGATTAACGAAATCTATGGAGTAATTTAATTTTTGAGAAAGTTTTGGGAGTCGATCGATGTTTTTAGAAGTTGAAATATAGGAAACTTTGTGACCTTTTCTTGCAATTTGTTTTGCAAGTTCAAAAAATGGAATTAAGTGACCAAAAGCTAACCATGGGAATAATACAACATGAAGTCTTTTAGACTCATCCATGGTGTTAATTGAAGTGAATTTGGTGTTCTTGGTTTATTTAACATTATAACCTTGTATTAGATTAGTTTAATATTCATATGTTTAATTGAGATGATGGTGATAATTATGTCCACTTCTTGTTATAAAATTACTAATTATTTTCATAGAAGATAATGTTACATACACTTGTCTAGTTTATATATATAAGTAACATCATAACCTTGAAAGAAATTAGTTTAATATTCATATGATGGTGAAATTTACGTCCTATTCTTAATATTGTTTGAATTTGTCTTTTCTATTAAGGTGAAAGAAGAATATTTGGTAATAATAATTTTCTACTGAAGATTTCGTAATTGTTCTCTTTTCTTTATTCATATATAATGTCGTTTTCTCCAATTGTCATAATTTGTAAGAAACCTAATTCATTTTGAAAAAGGAAAATTTACCTATATACACAAGGTAACTTTACCTTATTACATAAAATCCCATATTGGAAAAGTAATTACATAAATCTCAAATTAATTACTGAAATTCCCTATTTTTTTTACTTTCTCTCCCATCCCCCTCATACATACAAAAATAACGTTTTTTGCTCCATATTTTGTGCACCGTTTTTTACTTTATATTTGTGTTCCTTTATTTACGCCTAGAATCAAGCTAATCTTCAAATCAAGCCATCTTTTGCTCCTTTTTTTTCCAGCTTTTTCAAATAAAAAATTGTTTCAATTTTTTCTGTAATTCAATTGCATACAACAAAGACATCAAAATAAGCCGATATTGCTAAATCGGATTGCTCTTCCGCTAATTTAGCGAGGGAATAAGACGACAGAGAGGAAGTTGATGTTGATGCTGGGTGTTTTGCTGCGGTGACGGATTTGGCTTGAGAGAGGAGATGAGCACCTTGTACAAAGTGCTTCTTGGATTGGATGTTGGAGCGATTGCTGAAACGAAGATTGGAGAGGTATTTTTGAGGGATATTGTACATGAAAAGGAACATGAATATTGAATACCATTTAATTTGTGAACGTATGCAGATTGTATAATGTCACATTAAACATTCTGATCTTATATACATTATGATATTGGGCATACCTTTTACTTTGTGAATGTCTGCATATTGAATACCATTTACTTTGTGAATGTATGATGATTGTATAATATCACGTTATACATTCTGATTATTTATACATTATGATATTATGCATATCTTTTACTTTGTGTATGTCTGCAGATTGTATAATGTCACATTACACATTCTGATTATTTATACATTATGATATTGTGCATACCTTTGACTTGGTGAATGTATGACGTTTGTATAATGTCACTTTATACATTCTGATTATTTATACATTATGATATTGTGCATATCTTTTATTTTGTGAATGTATGATGATTGTATAATGTCTGCATATTGAATGCCTTATACTTTTTGAATGTCTGCTATTTGTATAAGGTAAAATTATATATTATGACAAGCTTATAGGTCAGACATGTTGAAAGTTAATTCTTAATATGAATTGTATGATATTATACATTTCTTCATACTATTATTTAAATGTATAATATGTCCACATACATGTGCAAATGTTGTATAATGTCATTTTTGTACGTATCAGTTTGCTGCAACCTTTTTTCTTTATGAATTTGAGTTTGTTTATTTTTAAGGGCATGAAATACCATATTGACAATGTATCTGCTCAAATCAAAACTCATTTGATGTTGAATACGTTCAAAACATACCACAACAAACGTCTGATAGTTTGTAAGTAATTTATTTTTTTACATGTATAACGATGTTATAATTATTGAATAGATTGTTACTTCATCATTTTTTTTCAAATCAGGGACTGCGGTGTCTTTGTTGCTGCCTATGCAGAAATATTAAGTGAAGGGCAGCAAGTGCATTCATGTGATTTTGATGCTGGAAGTCAACGTGCACGCTATGCTTCATTATTATGGCATTACAGAGTGACAAAGGACAACGAATAGTCCACAAGTGATAATGACGATCCTCCTCAGCCAAGGAATAGTTTTCTCCAAACAATTGATGAAAGTACAATTGTTACTTTAGAGTAGCATTTTTGTATAATAGTCAGAATTGAAACATCTATTTTTTATTTTTGTAGTTGATGTTAAACAGTTACAATGATTCTTGTTGGATGTTAATTTACATTTGTAAAGGTCTTCAGTTTGTATAATATCAGTTTGCTTCTATCTTCAAATTGTATGGATGTCCTTATTGTTCCTACATATATATCTTCTTGAAGAATTGTTTTGCAATAAATTACACTATGTTGTACTGTTACTATATAGTTTGGTAGTTAATGAGTTTGCCTAACATTTTATTATATATAACGTATAAAAAAATTACACTTTAATGTGTTAGTGTATATCAACACATTGTGTTTTTACCAGTAGGTAAATTATGTTATATGATAATGATACATTGAACAGGTGTCTCATACGTTTAAATTTATGTATTACATAACATCATACATGTTTTTATACGTTCAAGACTTGATAGAAAATAACAAAAATAATTAATATCATATATGTGTATAAAGTATAATACAATATCATACATTATTAACATCTGGTTAAGGAATTTTACATTGAATACTTTGTGAATGTATCATACATTTACACTAACGTATAATCTATAATCATACACATAAAACAAAATGGAAAATGCAACTTAATTGTTCACGATTTATGTTACAAACTGATTTAAGAGCTAATTTAACACTAATGAAAATTCAAGGGACCCTACATACACATATGCCTTATTGTCACTCTTATGGTGGAGTTCCTTGCATGAAATCAAGCCTTGTATTTCTTCAACTAGTAAATCAATCATCAGTCGCATGCATTTCCTGAATGGTCACTGAATTTTGCCGCCTTCTTCGTTTCATAATCCTTAAAAGCAGCCTTAATTGTATCTCCGGCGAGTATGTTGCAGTATGTTTTGCCATCTCCGATATTGATATGGGGATGTTCATATTGATTTTAAGCGAATTGAAGAATGGAGTATAATATAAAAAAATTATGTAAACCTTCACTCCATTATCATTTCTTATTATAATTGGAGAAGAATTACCATCAACGGTGTATTTAATTTCAATTTTTTTCGAACATCGTCAACATTCAATTCTATTGCTATTGTCACAACCAATTTCAGAAAGTTAATACTTTCAGAAACAATAATGACATCACTTTTGTATGATTTATAACTGATTTCCGACTCCCAGACACCGGAATGACGCAACAATATGGGGATGTTCTTTTTTCTTTTTTTTTCAGAAATCAAGAAAGAAGCCAACTATTTTTTTCTCAAAAACGTGTTTCAGCAGTGATGTAAAAAAGAAGAAGCCGACTTTTTTTTTCTCAAAAACGTATTCCAACAATGATGAATATTAACAGTAATGTATAGGATTTATTTTTAAAATTTAAATTTCAGTCCTATATTAACTCATACACTACTTAATTAGGTATTTAATGTCGTAATTTAAGGAATAGGAATATATTTTCTGATTTCTCTTTCCTTAATTGTAGGAAAAATAGTTTTATCATACATCAGACGAATGCATAATAAAGCTACGAATGTATGAGTATATTTAGTAAAATCAGGAGAGAAAAAACTTAAAGGGATTTTATGTAAATACTTTCATATTACATGAAATTTCTGTTGTTTACACTTTTGAAAATTCATCTTAATCATGTACACTAAATTCATTGATCGACTAATTCAATTCTTTCGAATATGATTATACGATCGAAAAATCATTGACTCAACTAATTCAAATTTCCTTTTTCTAATGTTTCACCATATATATACGTTATTTCGCAGAAATTCCTCTACTAAAGCACGTAGCTGAAATAGTCAAAGCTTTAATATTATAGTACAAAATGTATTTATACAAGTGACTTGGAGATCACTTATTAGATAATTACAACTAAATTTCTTGGCAAAATTAAATTTTATGATAGACCTCCCCCCCTCCCCCCCCCCCCAAGCAAATGGATCTGCAGAGCAATGGGTCATCCATAGGAAAGAAATGGTACTACTATTGGGAGACAAGAAGAAAATAACAAGACACACACAGTTGAACTGGGAACTAAAATATGTCATGAAACTAAAAAAAATATCAAAATATGTCATGTTTTTACAGTGTGACCAAAATATGTTTAACTCTCTTAAAAAGAGAGTTATTTACATTGTTTTGAACTGTGTGTATACATAGTGTTTTGAAAATGACAAGACACACAGTTCAACTTTCTCATTAAAAAACAAACTGCAGTTAAGTAGAGTAGAACCCTTGATCCCTCTTTTAACAAAACATTAGATGACATCAACTAGGCAAACCTTCATGCTATACCAACTTTTGATGATATATATAATTATAGTTTACTTTATGAATATTAACTCTACTATCCTAAAATATTATATAGAGTATATGTTATTGTTCAAAACAGGATGGTACCCGGAGCTTCCAAATCTCGAATCGTCCTCTGAGGAGGGCGTACACGATATATTAAGTGAGTTTCATATCGGAATATATATATATATTACTACTATTAATAAGAGTGAAGAAGCAGGCAGTTCTTCGTCAACATGCCTGCTTCTTCACTTGCTTCAGATGCTCCGTGATTTTACTATATTATCCCCAATTAATTATTTTAAATTATTTATATATAAGAAAATTAATAATACTTAATTAAAAAGGAATAGCATAGACATTTATGACATGTCTTTTTCAGCTGCTTCAATCGTAATTTTATTATATCACCTCAAATTAATTATTATAAGTCACCTAGGTATTAAAAAATTAATAATATTTAATAAATAATAAAATAAATATAAATGATAAATCAATTCTTGATGTTTTAAATTAATAGGACATATTCTATGAGACTTATTTAAAAACATTCACAAGTATGTTTGCTCCAAGATTTTATAATATTATCCCTAATTAATTATTGTAAGACATTGACATATAAGAAAATTAATAATATTTAATTAAAAAATGATAAAATAGACATTTATGACATGTCTACTTCAGCTGCTTCAACCGTAATTTTACTATATCACCCCTAATTAATTATTATAAGTCATTTAAATATGCATGTATAGACGTGCATATTTAATGTATACTTGTATATATGTTTTATAAATTAGTATATAACTACATATATTGTAGTATATGTTTTATTTAAAGTAGTACATATATATTGACACTCCAAATATTATTTATGCTAAAATTGAGATAACATAAATAATATATATTGGATCCGTGCTGACACGGGCTACAACATCTAGTATATATATATATATAAGTGAAGTCTTATAAGACCACTCAAATTCATTTGGCATGTGCGTGTTTGAGGCTCTGTGGCGTAGCTCAAATAATAAATTTGGGTTGATCAAAGTATAAAGCGGACAATATGTAAATTTAAAAATCTTATAGGTTGAATCATTATATTTAAATTTTGAACATGTATTCGAATATACAGAGTTGACAAACTTCATTTCAAGTAAACAATAAAAATTTAATGAGTTTAACTCATATATATACGCTAATAATAATATATAAGTATTTTTATGCTATCAATATATTTGAATTATTTATTCGGACTTTTGATATACCTAAACAACTCATAACCTATTTTCTTTTCTTGATTTTCTGCTCTATGTTCGATGTTTTTTTTTTGGGGCATGTCGACTAATTTGGATATTTATCACACAATATTTATTAGAAAAAAATATATTTTCTATTTACTTCTTTTTATTTCTATGGATCAAACATGAAATCTTTAATTAAGAATAAATAGATCCTATTCATTCCTCTAAAATTCTTGGCGATTGGACTTGTTTCATTCGACGGCTTATTGAGATTAATATGTATGAATAAATAATATAATATATTTTAAGTGGTTAGTTAATTATTGAAGCAACCGGCACTTAGAAATTAATATGTTTAAAAGCCTTTATAAAGTTTGACTCACAAGTAGATAATGGGAACATCTTATTATTTATTCAATTGAAATTTATGATATATTGAATATCTAAATAAAATTTTGTGACAAATTATCTATGTATTCACCGCTAACTGATGCGAAAAAATAACCAAATGTAAATAACTCCTTGCATTACATTATTTATCAAATATTATTAATCACACATAGATAATTCTTACACAATAATGGTACGTAAATTTAATCAAAATACAACCTTTTAATATAATTGAGCCTCCGAAATCACGATTATTGAAAGGTGCATGCATACTCAAATTTTTCTTCCCTTTTCATATTTTAGTCTTTTTATAATTTTGAAGGTAACTTAATAATTTCACCACATAATTATTTTGTCTTTCCTTATCACAAAACATATCTTTCACCTCTTTAACCTTTTCCCAATAAATATTACCCTCTTTTGCAACGAAAACCAAATTCAATGACTCAGCCATGCGTCACGAGTAAACGACCCATCTTGATCATTTCTTGGTATTGAATACACCATCTTCTTCTCCTCTAAGAGCGTAGCAATTATCCCATGATCACCCAAAAATGTTAACAAAACCAATGGTTTCTCGAATTGTACCGCCTCTACAACTGAACTCCATCCGGCATGAGACAAAAATCCACCCACTGAGTCAGTATCTTGAGTTGTGGCTCCCAACTCGTGCACACAATCCCCCTTCCCTTTGTTTGATCTTCGAACCCTTCTAGTAATTGAATCAATTCATCATCAGACTCCCCTCTTTTAGTTCTTAAAACCCAGAAAAATGGTCGTTCAGAAAGCTCTAACCCGAGTGCTAACTCAGTAAGTTCATTTTGACACAGTTCTGCTTCGCTACCAAACGCAATGTAAATAACTTTCCCTTTTTCTTGCTCATCAAGCCATAGTTTTATCTTTGTCCACGCGTCAATTTTCGTGGCGTCATCTTCGTACGAGGTAGTCGGAAGTTGCCCCACTGCGAAAACTGGTTTACGATGAGTATTCTCAAATAATTTCAACCATTCCGGTTCAAGTTCTGAACAACTCCTCATAAACAAAAAATCGCAGTTTTCAATAGTTTTAGATAAACGGAAAATATCAGAAACGTTCTCTCCCTCGCCTTTAATGGCAGTTTCAAAGAATCGCGAAACTTCAAACAGCTTGCAAGCAACAGTGGTTTCAAACGTCACCCATTTTGGGGGAACCGTGTATTCCTCTAGTGTCATCCGAACTTCATAGTCATTGCACAATCCTGGCACAGGAGGTACAAAGTAACTCAAAACCGCAGCGATGTATATGCGGAAATAAGCTGTTGGAATGTTGAATTTTGAAGCGAGTGAAGGAATCCAGTAAGAAGCAAAATCAAAGAGTATAAAATCAGGAGCTGAATCTTCAAGAAACTTAGCCATGGGTTCTTCGAGTCCATCATGAGCAATTTCGAGGTACTTGGCTTGCTCATAAGGTACATCAGTAGTGGCTTCTGCATTTTCCGGTAGCTTTTCTACGTGGGGTAGAGGAAGTTTGACGAACTTCAAGAACTGAAAAAGATTCGATGGAAGTTTTGGTAGACGATCAATGTTTCTAGGAGTAAAAATGAAAAAAACTGTATGACCCTTTTGAGCAATGAGCTTTGATAGCTCTAAATATGGAATCATATGGCCAAAAGCTAGCCATGGAAATACTGCATTTTTGTTGTTCTCCACTTTTGTGTTGTAAAATAAATTTGTGGTGGTATATTATTTCTTATCTGGTCCACTATATATAAGATCTAATCCTCCTTTGTTTTGACTTCTAAATTTAAATATTTATTCATATATTAAAATTTAGACCTTATGAATGTGAAAATACTAAGAAGTAACAACACCTATTAAGATCTGGCTATAAAATAGTTAAAAAGTGTCTTTAATTTTTCAATACATAGATATTAATTAATCTAATAGTACTATATTAATAGAATACTTTTTAAAAATATGTGTTGCTTGTCTATACCTTGTACCTAAAGGTCTGCTAATATGACTAGTTTCATGAGGTCAGTACTAAGTATGGACCCAAACTCAATAAGAAATTATATACATTTGTATCATACCCCTTTAATATATCATTGATATAATTTAATAGCACGTTAGACATGTCTTGTTTTCAGATTTTCAAAATCATTTTAAAAAAAAAATCACATGATTAGATACAATTTGACATGGGAATTAGCAAGTGCCGACTGAAAAAGATACAATTATGATATTTGTAAAATAACATGATTTAAAGTATGTAAAATATTTATAACTCCATAAAGATTAAAATAAAATATTTTCTTCATTCCGTTACGTATTGTTTGTCGAAAAATAATTTGACTAATTTTGAGGTAAATTGAGCATTAATTTAATATGTTAAATTAAAATTTAAACATTCAAAAATTATATGAAAAATATAAGTTTCAATTTCCTATTAATATAGTAAATTTTTTAAAAATATTAATTAAAATTGTATTTTGGAATGGATGATTTAAATTTTTTAATAAAGAGTTAAAAGAGATTCACGAAAAATTACTATATAAATCAATCACAAAAGGTCCATGTGAAAAATCGCAAGGAGGAGAATAATGATGGCTTACTTGTGAGACTCTAGGACTACAAAACTTTTTTATCCTTACTTACTTCTTTATAGTAGCAATTTGAAATGACAATCTACTTTTGAGATGTGAGGACTACAAAGCTTTTTCTACCCTTACTTCTATATAGTAATAATAAAGTAAAGTAAAATAATAATGTGTTTATGAATGAAATAAGTGTCACACTGGAAGAGTAATAATTTTAGGAGACAATAAGAAAATGACAAGACATAGACAACTTAACTTTCTTGTCCAAAAAAAAAAAAAAAAAGAAGATCGCCAGTGGTTCAGGACAATAATTGAATACGAATTAAAGTGAATCACAAAGGAAAAACATGTGATGTCTTCAAGTGAGGGGGTATGAGTTTTTAAGTTGGCAAATTTCTAAAATTGCGGCTACATGACATCTTAAATGAATCTCATATAAAAATGTAAGAAGAAATAGAAAAATGTTAGTATACAGTATAGTTCAAGCTCATATGGCATGAGTGTTTTTGGGGCTCGATATCTCAAAAAATAATCTACAAATTAAGAGCTTGAGAATAAAGCGGACAATTTTAGACTTTGGACGATGATAATATATAATTTCATAATTCTAAATTTTTTAAACATTGAATCATCAAATTTGAAGTTTGAACCTATATTCAAAAATGTACAAAGGTGACAAACTTCATTTCAAGTGTATAATGAAAACTTAATGAGTTTAACTTATATACACTAATGATACTATAAATATTTAAATATGTTATAATATATGTTATTTTTTCGGACTTCTAATAATACCTAAACAATTGATGGCCTGTTCTTTTTTTCTGATTTCGTCCACTTTATATTAAATACTCAGTTTCGAGGCATATCGATTAATCTAAATATTTGTCACATAAAATTCATTAAAGAAAAAGGTGGTTTCTATTATATTTGTCATATTCATCCCACTATAATCCATGGTAGTTAGGCTTACTCCATCAAGAAGCTATAATTCATTTTAGCCAAAGTATGATTGACATATTTGTTAGTCTCCTTGTAGCCTATATGTATTACTTGATGGATCCAATATTCCAACCTACATTTGAGACCTTAATTATTGAAGTAACGAGTGCGCACTTTGAAAGTATTTTGAGTTAGAAATATTTGATGAAACATTTTATCATATGTTCAATCTTTAAGTAAAATTTATTAAGAAGCTGGTATTCCTCACAAATTGATACAAAAAGTAATCTAACAGGTAAACAATCTACATGTATAACAATCTTTACATTAAATTATTGATCGATCACACAGAGACAATTCTTACATGAGGTATGTAAACTAAATCACCCCATAAAATTATTTCTCGGTATCGAATATGCTATCTTTTGCTCTTCCAAGAGCCTAGCATTCATCCCTGCCAAAAATGTTTCAACTACTAAACTCCATCCCGAATGGGTCAAAAATACACCTACTGAGTCATGACTCAATATATTCAGTTGTGGAGCCCAACTCGTGCACACAATTCCTCTCGCCTTTGTTCGTTCTTCGAAACCTTCTGGTAATTGAATCAATTCATCATCGAATTCACCTCGTTTAGTTCTTAAAACCCAGAAAAATGGTAGCCCAGAAAGCTCTAATCCGAGAGCTAACTCAATGAGTTCATTTTGACTCAACTTTGCCTCGCTCCCAAACGCCACATAAATCACTTTTCCCTTTTGTTGTTTATCAAGCCATAGTTTCATCTCTCTCCACGCATCAATATTTGTATTCTCATCTTCATACAATGTTGTCGGAAGTTGTCCACTGGCAAAACTGATTTCTGGTGAATATCTTCAATGCCTTTCAACCATTCTAATTCCAATTCTGCACAACTCCTCACAAGCAAGAAATCACAATGTTCAATACTTTTACACATACGAAAACTATCAGAAATGTTCTCTTCCTCGCCCTTGATGGTAGCTTCAAAGATTCTCGAAACTTCAAACAACTTGAATCAGGAGCTGAATCTTCAAGAAACTTAGCATGGTTCTTCGAGTCTATCTTGAGCAAGTTTAATGTACTTGACTTGCTCATAAGGTACATCAATAGTGGCTTCTGCATTTTCTGGTAACTTTTCTACGTGGGGTAAAGGAAGTTTGACGAATTTCAAGAACTGGGAAAGATTCGAGGGAAGTTTTGGGAGACGATCAATGTTTCTAGGAGTAGAAATGAAGGAAACTGTGTAACCCTTTTGAGCTATGAGTTTTGATAGCTCTAAATATGGAATCATATGGCCAAAAGCTAGCCATGGAAATACTGCAATATGTAGATTTTTGTTCTTTTCCATTTTGTGCTATGAAATAAATTTGTGGTGTTATGTTATTTCTTATCTAGTTCATTATATATAAGATCAATCCTCCTCTCTTTTGACTTCTAAATTTGAATATTTATTTATATATTAAAATTAAGACTTTATAAATATGACAATATTATATTAAGATTTGGATTTATTTTTCTTGAAAGGAACCCTTTTAAGATCAGAATATTAAATAGCTAAATAGTTTTAAATTTCTCAACATATATATATAGAGAGAGAGACATATATAGATACTTAATCTGATACTTAGTATATTAATAGAATATTTTTTAAAAATGATATGTTCATTGTTGATTTAGAGCGTGGTGGTTTGCAATGTAGTTTAATCATTTGTGGCAATTTTGGATACCTAAACATATGAACTTATCACTCATACAAACATGATAGTATTTGGATGTACTAACCACAAATTTCCATATTATAAAGTAAGAATAAACTAATTAAAACATCAACAAATTCTTGCTTGATATGAAACTAATTAACAGTCATGAGTAATAAATAGTAGTATTTAATATTCAACGAATTTCTAGATGAAGTGACACTTTCTTTCATGGTGTCGAAGTACTAGGTTCGGATGAATATGTTCATAACATCCTTCCACACACATTGATGCCAGAACATTGACAAATACATTATCCTCCTGAATATTATTGCAATAATTGTATGGACACACTTATATCTACTAATTAGTTTGTGCTACTAACTTTGGTATGTTAATTAGTTGTATTGAACATGTTTATATAGTTCAACTTGCAAGATCTAATAAAACCGAATAGATAATAGTAAGTAATGAACATCTACTGGAACTTTCAACTGAGAACCCTCATAATTGGCCTCTTTCTATTGCTGTTGTTACTTTTTGGTCTTGAGCCGGGATCTATTGGAAACAGTCTCTCTACTTCATCTGAGACAGTGGTATGGGCTGCGTACACTACTTTACTCTTTCCGGGCCTCACTTTGTGGGAATATACTGGGTATGTCAGATGTTGTTGTTTTCACTTGGCACTAGAAAGTTTTCAAAGTGTAATTTTGCATCAGACATTATTGTTGAATATTAGGTTGTTTAATTAGTGCACAGGACAATGTACTCAACTACTCCCTCAGTTAAGACACATTATTCTGAAAGGTAAAAAGGCCAGGATACAAAAAGAACACTTACATATAGCAGAAAAGAGGTATTATGGTTGAAGGTTTCCTTGAGTTTTTAATGTTTTATACTTTCAAGTTTAATCCCGTTTAGAGCTTCTATGCAGTGAAGGATCCAAGATTTAGGAGTCGAGGGTGCTCAGAAGGTTCGAATACATATGTTGATATTCAAAGCTTTAAGATTCTTCTTGAAAACTAAATCACTCAACTATCTTCTTGGTTTAATAGTGTGCTTTTCTGAGTCTTATACTAATTTTTATATATAATTATACCTAGTCTACCTCGAATTTAACGGGTACCAGAGCACCAAAACGATGGTCATAGGTCCATCCCTGCTTCTATGTATCTACTGCTATGGCATCATATTAACCTATGTAAGAGAATTCTTACTATTAAAATGGGATAATTATGCTATATGGCCGCTCGATCTTTTTGTTTGAAGATGTAGATACTTTGTTTTTGTTTTAAATTGGATTTGGGCTAGGTATGATTGGGCCTGGTCATTTAATATGTTTGCCATTATTTACATTTGATGATATAAAATGGCTCTAAGGCCACCAAAAAGTTACTTTAAAAAAAAAAAAAAAAGAGTATAAATAACATAAATACCAACCCTTTTGGAAGTAATTACACTCTCTTCCACTTTTTTAATTACTCTACTCTCTCTTCCTAGTATTATACATAGCATTCTGTGTATATATTGAGATTTTTGTAATATGTTTAAGGAGTTGGGATTTTTTGTAATATTAGAAACATAAGTTGTGTATTTGTGTAATTTTTAGAAAAAAAAATAAGTTTAAGTATTTTATAAACAATGTACATGGATTTATATACATTTTTGCTATATTTATACATTATATATACATGATTATACACTATTTATATAATATCGATACACTTTATACAATATTGATAATTACATAACTTTTGCTATTTTTTTACTAACTTTTTGTGGCTAGTTCATTTTTGAGTTTAAAAAAACTTAATTTTATTTGTTGTAAACTAATTACTTTTTTGAACATATTCAAACTATCCTGATTATTTTAAATGATCAACTTAATTATTGTTGTAACAGACAATATGAGTGATTCAAGGGAAGACGAATTGAGGACTTCACTTTAGACCTCCAAAGATTTGAGGCCCCAGTTTTTTTAACTAATATAGTAAATTTTATGATTATATTTTCACTAAAATAATATAAAAGTTAGATTAAGAAAAATAAAAATATCACTATTTAAAAAGTTATCTAAATTTTAATTAGATAATATTTTAAAATTTTGAATTGAATTACTTACCTTTTCATATTAGCAAATAGTAACATTTTATATAACATCATCCAACAAATTGAATTGATAACAAATGATAACCATTTTATTAACTTGAACTAATTTTTACTAATATAAATAGGGGAAACCACAAAAAAGAACGAATAGTGATATTGACATAGATCAAAGACTTTATGTTTTCTAAGAATATTTGTATTATAAAAGAAAAGGATGAAAAATAAATTATATAAATAATATAAATATCAACCTTCGGTAATTACATTTTCTCCCATTTTTTTAATTATTTTACTTTTTATTTCTATTAATATACATAATATAGTCGATATATACGTAATATTTTGTGTATATGTTGAATTTTTGTAATATGTTTAGAGAGCTGAAATTTTTTGTAATATTAAAAATATAAATTGTGTATTTATGTAATTTTTAAAAATAAATTTGAAAGTTGATTTAAGATAAGTTTTCGCTTGAGAATATGAAAAAGTTATATTTGAATAACAAAATATCATTTATTTCACCACTAACTAAATTAGGGGTTAAAATAAACACCCAACCTCGACCTTATCTCTCTATTGTCTTTGGATTGTTTATTCTATTTCTCCCTCGGTAATTGCTAAAGAAAAACACTCTCTTCTATTTTTAGTAACCAAAGTTTGAATAAAAAACGTTTAAATATTTTCGTCGCTCATTAATAATTATTATGCGATTAACTTGATATATAGCTTAAAAAATATTAAATGATCGAAATAATTTTTTAATATTATTTTTTTAATATAATTAATTTAAATATTAATAAAGTATTTATTAATTTTTTAATAAATATTATTAAATATTTATTTTTAATATAGTGAAGAAATAAAATAAAAACCGAAAGTAAATGGTTACGCCACCCATTTTTCTTTGGAAAGTAGACCAGTTTTTTTTGGGAAAGTACATCCTTTACTTTCCAAATATAGAATTTGCCCTGCCCATCAAAACTTAACCTCATCTTCTCTTCCTTGAAATTCGCTCTTTTTGTTCGGTGCAGTACTAGTATACTGCTTCGTTGTCAACTTTGTAGAAAGAGAGTTCCAAAATCAAGTCGGTTATAGTGGATACTATTTTCAAAGCCTTGAGTTGGGGTTTTCTAAAATATAATAGTGTAGGTAGTGGGTGTGACTTTTGATTGAATCTGCTCTTTAATTTGACTTTTCTTTCAATTTTGTGAGTTGAATTCAAGAAACTTTGCACTTAAATATGCTGTGAAGTTATTGAATTTGAGGTGAGTGCTCAAAAAGCTGCTCCTGTTTCATTTTATTTTGATTATTACTGAAAATAGTTCGGATCAATTTACTTGTTCAATTTATAAAATAAGGGGAAGTTCATATTTTTGTAATATTACTTTGTCATTAGTTAAATTTAGATTTACTAATTATAATTAATTAGATTAGTTTAGTAAAATAATTTTTTAATAAATATTTTTTAAAGGAAAATGTCAATTCGACATGAGCCAAGTAAACTGGAAACGAAACGAATAGTTAAGAGTTACTTTTTGTTTCTGTTTGTTGGTTACGGTTTGATGTATAAGTTTTTTTTTTTGTGCCATAAAATTGAGTAACTAATAAACTTTGATGTGGGTAATTGCAGGTGTTTGGATTGTGGAATGGAAAGGGAGAGGTAATTTATGGTGCAATATTGAGGTGAATAAAATGATTTTGATTTTCAGATATTGGATTGTCGGACTGCCAATAGTGGAGGACTACAGGGAATCTGGTACAAGGTTGATTGACTTGAGTGTTCTCTAGTATTTGGTTAATTTACAGGAGAAATTATTTGCTATTTTGGTTAGAAATGGAGAGGGGAGTTGGTTTTTGGGCATTTCCAAGAGGTCAAACGGAGGGTATTTCCACTGATGCTAGTACAAGGTCTACAAATGTTGAATCTTTCAACAATGTTATGGAGATTATGAATCTAGATGCTTATGCTGGATGGTGCTCTAGCCCAAGTGCAACAGACCAGATGTTTGCGTCTTATGCAACATTTTCTCCAATTAATCAAAGTTATGCACCATTTGAAGGAATGAGTTATGTAGATCAACATATGGGAGCATTTCCTCCAATGGATGCGAATATGGTGGTTAGTAGTCATGACGATGGAGGAGAGAAAATGGTGTCTGGGCAAAATAATGATGATCAGTTCCATTTTGTGGTGGATTCGGGTGATGGGGGAATTGGTTTGGTAGCTGAAAGAAGTAAGAAATCAAGCCAATGTGGTGTTGATGGTGCGGATATGGGCAACTCTATGATCGTAAAGTCACCTTCTCAGCCACTTGCTGAGAGAATGCTTAGGGCATTGGCAATGTTTAAAGAGTCTTCCGACGCGGGAATTTTAGCTCAAGTTTGGATTCCAATAAAGAATGACGAAAATCAGTATGTGTTGACCACGTGTGAACAACCTTATCTTCTTGATCAGGCGCTTTCTGGCTATCGAGAGGTCTCCAGGAAGTTCACTTTTGATACAGAAACAAAACCAGGAGCAACTCCAGGTCTTCCTGGTCGAGTGTTTAGTTCAAGAATTCCTGAGTGGACGTCAAATGTTTTATACTACAAGGAAGCTGAGTATTTACGTGTACAATATGCTGTTAACCATCAAGTTCGTGGATCTATTGCTTTACCTGTCTTTGAGGATGATGCCTCTGAAAGTCCATGTTGTGCAGTGTTGGAACTCGTAACAATGAAGGAGAAACCAAATTTTGATTTGGAAATGGATCATGTTTGTCAGGCTCTTCAGGTTCTCTCCCCTTTTCTTTTCTCATGATATTGTAGCCTTGGAAGTATTTTATGTTTTTTGGTTGTGTCCTTAAGTTTAGTTGCAAATTGTCATTTACTCTTGTTCGGAAAACAGCATATGTTTTTGTTCTTTGAACTTGTGTAACACAAGTTTTTTTAACAGCTAAAAAGAAAATATGAGTAAAAAACTAGTTAATTTAGTTTGCAAAATATTTTTGTGTTATTGAAACTTTAATTTTGAATGCTTACACACACACAATAACTTTGTCTTGCTTTACTATTATTGCGGTGCATTTTTTTTTTTTTTTAAAAAAGAACGGTGGAACTAGTGATCATAGTTTACTAGTCGAGCTTTTCAATCTCGTTAATGGTACCTTGCTTAAAACAACGAAGTAACATTCCAGTTATAGACTGTTGAAGAAATTTTGATAATGAGTATGTGAAATTCTTTAATGTTGAATTTTAGTAACAGTTATTCCTTAAGAATTGTGTTCTATTTGTACTTGTAGAGTAATAACTTCAACAAAGTGATTATACCGATTTGCATGACCTTCCTTATTCCCTACATACCTCTAAAAAGGAAAGAGGTGAGTGAAACCATAGTGACTTAAAGAGAAACTTGTTTGGTTATTTTATGATACTATAGATTCTTGTTTCAACTTTATTACACCATAAAAAACTATAGTAATCTTCTTTTTATACCTATGTTGTTTAGTAATCTTCTTTTTATACCTATCCCACCAAAATTTTATAGTATTGAGATGATAGGTTGCATAATTGAGACACAGATATAATATGATGTCACAGTATACACGTTTCTTATCCTTCTACATTTTTATTGCTTTTGTTTTATACTCATGCATTTTCATATATCTCTAGTTGCAGCCTTAGCTTGGTCTAATTTGTAGCCTCTTCTCATCTGCAGGCCGTGAATTTAAGGAGTATAACGCCTCCGAGACTTGATTCTCAGGTATAATCAAAGTGTTAATCGTACATGAAATTGACACACTGATCTTGTTATTATTTGTTTGTGGCATATTCTCCGTTTAGTCGGCAATTAGACCTTCTACTGGAAAAAAAGTTAATTACAATTTCTGTCTCTTCATCTTGCAATTGTGCAGAATCTTTCAAATAACCAAAGAGATGCTTTAGCTGAGATAACAGATGTTCTGCGAGCAGTTTGTCATGCACATAAGCTGCCTCTTGCTCTAACATGGATTCCCTGTAGTGTCACGAAAGGAGATGAATCCGTAAGAGTGCATACCAAAGGTAATGCAAGTTTAAATGAAAAATGTGTGTTATGTGTTGAGGATACAACTTGTTATGTGAGTGACAAGGAAATGCAAGGATTTGTACATGCATGCATGGAACATTTTCTCGAAGAAGGTGAAGGTATTGTTGGGAAAGCTCTTCAATCCAACCACCCTTTTTTCTACCCTGATGTGAAGGAGTACCATATAAGTGAATACCCACTTGTTCATCATGCACGAAAATGTGGTCTAAATGCTGCAGTGGCTATCAGATTACGTAGTACATTTACCGGTGATGACGATTACATATTGGAGTTCTTTCTTCCTATCAGTATGAAGGGAAGTACCGAGCAACAACTTCTCTTGAATAACCTTTCAGGTACCATGCAAAGAATTTGCAGAAGTTTGAGAACAGTGTCAGATGCAGAATTAGTGGGACAGGGTACATTTGGGTTACAGGATAGATCTGTTCCATGTTTACCACCGATTGCATTGTCTAAGAGAAACACTCAGCACACATTGGATAACAATTCAGATTCTGTGAACGAGTCTCCTTTAGATGCCTCTAATTCAAAGAGTGCTAAAATGCATGTTGTTGATTCTCGTGAACAGGTATATCACTCAATTATCGAACAAGCATTATTTTATCTAATCTACATCCAATTAGATTGTTTTGGTTGAGTATTCAATTTCAATCAAGTTTGGTTTAATGTGAACTAGATCAGCACATTTAATATGCTCCGTATTAAATACTTTATTTTTTAGCATATCCTCTCTTTTACACTCTTGTCTTTCTTGAACAATTTATGTGTCGTCTGCTAATGATTTCTTTCTAAATGCATCTATGCTTTGTTGCACACGTTTTGTAGACAACTATTGGATCAAGAAGACAAATAGAGAAAAAACGAAGTACAGCTGAAAAACATGTCAGCCTAAGTGTTCTTCAGCAATACTTCTCTGGAAGCTTGAAGGATGCTGCAAAAAGCATTGGTGGTAAGCATATATCGGTAATCAGTCCACTAATTTGCAAGTATACTGCATACCTATATATCATATTATCATTACTTTTATAAGATTTTGTCTCAAGTCCAAATGTAGGATTATACGTGTGATCACAATGAATGCTGCTACTATTAGATCTCTCCTCTGTTCTCCTTCAAACATAAATTTGGGACTATTCATACCCATTCAAGACCACCTCTCATAAGTAGGATATATTTTGGATGACTATTGTATATTGTCGATATGCTATTTTGGATGGTTGTTGTATATTGTGTGGAGTTTTATGTAACAGCTTAATTAAATAAAAGAAGGCAGAATAAAATCCGAATGCTGACTATTGTTAAGTAGAAATGTTTTTAAGATTGTGTTAACTATCGATTCCATACTACCTGCACAAGTTGTATTTATCCAAATAAAACACGTACTTACGGAATTCCATTCCAAAAGTGGTATATTATGTAATCTTGTAACTCAAACCTACATCATTGCTTAGTTTTTGATAGAAAAGTTACTTTTATTTTAGAGCAGTAAGCTGTCGTTGACTTCCTTTATTCACATGCACGGTACATTTTCCTAGATTGACAAGTAAAAATAGTTGATGTGGAATATCTGTTTTTTTGTTATTTTTAAGGATATGTAGAGACTTATATTTCACAAAGGAACAGAAAATAAAAAGTATATTTGCTTTTGTTTGAAGTAGTAGACTCTCTTTTGTAAGCTGGTTTTAAAATTAATTGTTATGTGTATTTTCCAGTGTGTCCAACTACCTTGAAAAGGATATGTCGACAACATGGGATATCTAGATGGCCATCCCGGAAGATAAACAAAGTCAATCGGTCTTTAAAAAAGATACAAACAGTGCTTGAGTCTGTACAAGGGGTAGAAGGGGGATTGAAGTTTGATCCAGCCACCGGAGGTCTAGTTCCAGCTGGCTCTATCATACAAGATTTCGATACACGGAAAAACATATTTTTTCCGTTCGAAGATGTCTCTGTCAAAAATCTTCCGGATGTCGTGTCTGTACCCTCAACTTCAGCCAATAACAAAGAAAACTCTATGGTGAAAATGGAAGGGGACTCTTATATTGATGGAAACCAACTCAGCCAATCAAATGATATCAATACTCTCTCGGGAGGGGATAAATCAGCTGTCATGTCTAGATTTTGTTACCAACCCAAGTTGGTTGCATTAGAGTCATCCAGACCTACAAGTCTGAATGTGATCCCACTTACTGATTTTGAAAATGTTTCATTGGGCTCTTTTCTTGCAGAAGAGGGATGCAGGAGGTGGGGATTGAACTATGATACCTTGGACAATTTTGACCGTCATTTCACTCGATGCTCGTTTGCTAAGGCTGTTGGAGGCGATACAGACAGTAAAATGAAAAGAGATAATGAAATAGATGGTGATGGAGGAGTCATTGAACACAATCAGGCCAGTTCTTCAGCCATGACAGACTCATCCAATGGGTCTGGGTCGATGATGAATGTAAGTTCATCAAGTTCTCGCAGTCGTGGTGCAGAGAAGCATTCTATGGTTGAGTTGAACTGTGGTGATAGTGGGTCAACAATTACTGTGAAAGCCACTTACAAAGAAGATACCATCCGATTTAAGTTTGAGCTTTCAGCAGGGTGCTTGCAACTCTATGAAGAGGTTGCTAAAAGGTTTAAACTGCAGACTGGGACATTCCAACTCAAGTATCTTGATGATGAGGCGGAATGGGTGATGTTGGTAAATGATGCAGATTTGCACGAGTGCCTTCAGATAGTGGATTTTGTTGGTGGTCGTACCCTCAAATTTCTTGTTCGTGATACGCCTTGTGCTATGGGTAGCTCAGGCAGCAGTAACTGCTTTTTAGCAAGTGGCTCTTAATACTGCAGCTCTGAAAGCTTAAATCAGCATCTGGTACTTAAAATGATAACAGGATCCCTCGAATGATTTTGAGAGTTGCTAGCCTAGTTTAGACGCGAATCACTAGTATGTTCGGTAGAGCTTTTTCATTCTGCGCAAGATATCCAAAGAGAAGTAAAAGCATAAGTAGTTCAGTAGAAGTGCATAGTAGGTGAAAGTTCATTTATTTTTGCTTTTCTATTACGTTTGCATGCGAGATAGATCGAACATATTTCTACAAATCTCAAGTGTTTTTCCCACTCTGTAAATATGTTAGTTAATTGATGAGTGTTGGAAATAGTCAAAGCTACGTCTTTCAATAAGAGCATAAGTAGTTCAGTAGAAGTGCATAGTAGGTGAAAGTTCATTTATTTATGTTTTTCTATTAAGTTTGCATGTGAGATAGATGGAATATATTTCTTCAAGTCAGAGATGAGTTAAAAGAATCATTTAAGTGTCTTTCCCATTCTATAAATATGTTAGTTAATTGATGAGTGTTCTTTTAGGAAATAGTCAAAGCAATAAAATGTACGTCTTTCAATAAGAATATGTAAAGTTTCCTCTCCTCATGTCTCTTTTTGCAATGTTAGTTCTCTTTTTATTTGATATTTTGCCTACCTGTGCTCCTGAGAAACTTACCTGGACTAAATGACACAGTTGTGTTTTATTTTCAGTTCTATATGGAAAAACAATAATCTCCTACAATTTCCTAAGCATATGTGAAATCTATTTAAATGTTTTCTTTGGTATTTGGTCATAAAATTGATTGACATGACGAAATGGTATTCATTTGTATTTGACGAAATGGTATTCATTTGTATCTTTGGTGTTATATATATATATATATATATATATGCTACTATTAACTTTTTTTCTCTTTTATTCTGCTCTCAAAACATCACAACTCTTCAATGTATATATTACTCGAACACTTAATATATTAATAGAATATTTTATAAAATTATATATGTTGATGGATAATTGGTGGTCTAAATTTATATTTTAATTGAAGGCCTTAAAAATATACATATACATAATAATAAAAAAATTAGTGTAGATTTTTTTTTGTTTTTTCATAATTGTTATTTTTTAGTATAGTATTGTATTTCACATAGTAATATTATTATTTATAACAATAAGGATTGATTTAAGTTAAAAAAGACGTTAGTCATGTGTTATAATGCATTTTTCTCGGATGTTATTGTAAAATTATTATTTATTACTTTAAAAATTTGAGTAGTTTGGTTCAAAATTTTAAAATATTTCTATCAAATAATTATAGTTTTTCATTTATATATTGATTTTGTACGTTTTTTAAAATTATATTCAATATCGTCAAAAAAGAAAATAAAATCATAAACTTAACAATTAAAATTTTTTAAGGCATCAAAATTTTGAAGGCCTAAAGTGAAGATTTTACTAGTCTCACTTGAGCTATCCCTGTTGGTCCTAGTTCATATATGTCGATTTAGAGTGGTGGTTTGATATGATTTAGAATAATATTGCTATTTTGGATACGTAAATGTTAGCGGTGATGGTGAATGACTGTAATGAGATAATACTCAATTACCCTCTGAACTATATTCAAAAAATGTTATGATACATTTTAACTTAAAGGGGTTCTATTATCCCTGAACTAATTAAAAGTGTAATTTTGACACCCTTAGTACCTACGTGGCACATACATGGCACAACACACTGAAGTGTCCACATAGGTCCACGTAGGCACTAAGGGTGTCAAAATTACACTTTTAATTAGTTCAAGGGTAATAGAGTCCCCTTTAAATTGAGATGTGTCGTAGCTTTTTTGGGTATAGTTCAGGGGTAATTAGATATTTTCTCGACTATAATTATTAATGACCACATGTATTAATGATAATTTATAGAGGTCATTTCTTACCATTAACTAATGGTGATGGTAAATGCCAATAATAATTAACGATTATAGTGGTCTTTTCTTAATATGATGTACATATCAGCGTAGGCAATAGTCCAAAGTTAAACAAATATCACCGCCAACCAAAATTTTGGTTAGGGGTTCATGATTTGATTAATAATCGATTTAAATAAAAAATTAATTAAAAGTACATGGACTTAGACCATGACAAGGTATGAATCCATTATTTTGGTTAAAAGAATTTTAGAAGTTGAATCATCAAATATAAATTTTGAATCTTCAAATTCATTTTGAAGCATCGACTAATATAGATATTCTTCGTGTAATGTCCATTAAAGGTTCATTTAATATCAATAAATACATAGCATCCATTGAAGTCGAAAAGTTACGCAAAAAGAATACTCCCACGTTGACTTTTACTTGTCTAATATCTCAAAAATAGATTTTTATTTTTATTTGTTAATTTAACATATCAAGTAAAGACGAAAAAAAAATTCTTGTTTTACCTCAATATTATTTTTTTATTTTTCAAATTATTTTTCAATATCTAAGATTTTACAATTAATATGAGTTTTGATAAATACATAAATCAATCATTATTTCTAGTGGGACATGCAAAGTTTAAAATGAATAGATAAAAATGAACGGAGAGAATAGACAATAAATTACTATGAGATTTGTACCTTAATTTCTCTTGTTCCTAAGTGAAAGCAATTAACTTCAATATATTTGTAGGTGAAATATAAAAGATACAATTACACCTTCTCCCATTCTTATGGTATTCATTTTTATCTCTGTTTTCGACTTATATATATTACAAACAAGCCTATTTGATATTATATTATATTATATTTATTTCGATCATTTTTTTATTTATAATATTTTTTAACTTTGTCTTGAAATTGCCACTTAGTTCATTCGTATGTTGTCACTTTGCTTCTTCTGGTGCTTCTACTTTTGTTTATATATGTATATATACCAAAAAAAATAACATTAATCAACAAGTAAATACACACAACAATAATTATATTACATCATTTATCAAATTCTTATTATCACAATTATTAAAAGGTGCATGCAAACCCAAGTTTTTTTTTTTTTCCATTTCATCTTTCAGTCTTTTTATAGTTTTGAAGAAAACTTAATAAATTCGCCACATAATTATCTTGTCTTTTCTTGTCACAAAAAAGATCTTTCACCTCTTTGACCTTTTTCCTGTAAATCTCACCCTCATCCTCAACGAGTACCAAATTCACTGACTCAGCCACTGAGTCACGAGTGAACGATCCATCTCGATCATCTCTAGGAATTGAATACGCCATCTTCTTCTCCTCCAAAAGCCTAGCATTTATTCCCTGATCAGCCAAGAACGTCAACAGAACCAATGGTCTCTCGAATTGTATTGCCTCGACCACTGAACTCCACCCTGAATGAGTCAAAAATCCACCCACTGAGTGGTGACTCAGTATCTTAAGTTGTGGGGCCCAACTCGTGCACACAATTCCCCTCCCCTTTGTTCGATCTTCGAATCCATGTGGTAATTGAATCAATTCATCATCAGATTCCCCTCTCTTAGTTCTTAAAACCCAGAAAAATGGTAATCCAGAAAGCTCTAACCCGAGAGATAACTCAGTGAGTTCGTTTTGACTCGGTTTTGCTTCACTACCAAATGCCACGTAAATCACTTTCCCCTTTTCTTGTTTGTCAAGCCACAATTTTATCTCTTCCCATGCATTAATCTTCGTGCTATCATCATCATACGTCGTTGTCGGAAGTTGTCCCACTGGAAAAACTGGTTTACGATGAATATCCTCGACAACTTTCAACCATTCTGGCTCAAATTCTGAACAACTTCTCACAAGCAAAAAATCACAGTGTTCGAATGTTTTAAATATACGAAACAAATCAGAAACATTTTCTTCCTCACCTTTCATGGAAGCTTCAAAGATTCTTGAAACTTCAAACAACTTGAAAGCGACGGTGGTCTCAAACGGCACCCATTTTGGGCAAATAGTATATTCCTCTGGTGTCTCCCGAATTTCATAATCATTGTTCAATCCTGGGACAGGTCCGGTGAAACCCAGAGCCGCGGCTATGAATATGCTGAAATAAGCCGTTGGAATGTTGAATTTTGAAGCGATTGAAGGAATCCAGTAAGAAGCAAAGTCGAAGAATATAAAATCAGGAGTTGAATCTTCGAGAAACTTAGTCATGGGCTCTTCAAGTCCATCATATGCAAGTTTGAGGTATTTGACTTGCTCATAAGGTACATCAATAGTGGCTTCTGCATTCTCCGGTAACCTTTCTACGTGGGGCATCGGAAGTTTGACGAACTTCAAGAACTGAGAAAGATTTGAAGGAAGTTTTGGTAGACGGTCGATGTTTCTAGGAGTAGAAATGAAGGAAACTGTATGACCCTTTTGAGCAATGAGCTTTGATAGCTCCAAATATGGAATCATATGGCCAAAAGCTAGCCATGGAAATACTGCCACATGCAACCTTATGTTGTTTTCTGCCATTTTTGTGTGCTAGGTAGAGCTCTGTCTTTTTTCTTGCAAATGCACTTGTAGATATATTAATTAGCAACTAATGATCATTATCAATTTGTAAATATCAAGCATAGTATTCCAACTAATGATCATTATCAATTTGTAAATATCAAGAATGGTATTCCAAGTAAGAAGATTCAATATAACTTAAATTATTTTCCAAAGGCCATTTGCACTATAATTATTTATATAATCTTTGTCCCTTGTCATATCATTCAACTGTATATATATTTTTATATTGTTCGTTGATTGGTTTTTCCGCCCAGAAAATTATTTTATAATGCTATGGATCCACTTGCAGGGCCACTGTGAATATTTTATTTTTTTTCATAATAAAGATTTTGGCTGTCCTGCTACAAGATAAAGTTCTTAGTGTGAATGTGCATTTAAATATTCTTGTGAAACAATCATAGAGACAACTTAGAACCCTTTCGATCATATGAGAATTATTCACTTTTTTTTTTCGAAAATTATATTTACACTTCAACGTATGTCATGCATATATCATAGTATAATTTTTCACTAACATATTTATATTTGCCTGCCTTCTTGTTGGTGAAATATGATGATCATCCACCAATAATTTTTAGATTATTATATACATAACTGATACCATACGGAACAAATATAAAAATACTGCAAGATCGGTTTTTGGAAAAAATAAATGTGTGTATCTTATCTTTGTTACGTTGGACTATTATTGAGATTCATAATATTATAAAGTCTATAGTTTCTACTTGCATTATGCAAGAAATTAAAATACTTCCATAGCACACAAAAATGGCAGAAAATGGCAAAAAGTTGCATATTGCAGTATTTCCATGGCTAGCTTTTGGACATATGATTCCATATTTAGAGCTATCAAAGCTCATTGCTCGTAAGGGTCATACAGTTTCCTTCATTTCTACTCCTAGAAACATCGATCGTCTACCAACACTTCCTCCAAATCTTTCTCGGTTCTTGAAGTTTGTCAAACTTCCGATGCCCCACGTGGAAAAGTTACCGGAGAATGCAGAAGCCACTATTGATGTACCTTATGAACAAGTCAAGTACCTTAAACTTGCTCAAGATGGACTTGAAGAATCCATGGCTAAGTTTCTCGAAGATTCAGCTCCTGATTTTATATTCTTTGATTTTACTTCTTATTGGGTTCCTTCAGTTGCTTCCAAATTCAACATTCCAACGGCTTATTTCAGCATATTCATCGCCGCGTTTCTGGGTTTCGCCGGACCTGTGCCGGGATTGAACAATGATTATGAAATTCGGAAGACGCCAGAGGAATATACTGTTCCACCGAAATGGGTGTCGTTTGAGACCACTGTTGCATGGAAGCTGTTTGAAGTTTCTCGAATCTTCGAGGCATCCATGGAGGGTGATGAAGAGAACATTGCTGATATTACTCGTTTCTATAAATCTGCGGAAAATTGTGATTTTTTTCTTGTGAGGAGTTGTTCTGAATTCGAACCAGAATGGTTGAAAGTTATTCAAGATATTCACCGGAAACCAGTTTTTCCGGTGGGTCAACTTCCGACAACGACATATGAAGATGAAACCACGAAGATCAATGCATGGAGAGAGATAAAATTTTGGCTCGATAAGCAAGAAAAGGGAAGAGTGATTTATGTAGCGTTTGGTAGCGAGGCAAAACCGAGTCAAAATGAACTCACTGAGTTATCACTCGGGTTAGAGCTTTCCGGATTACCATTTTTCTGGATTTTGAGAACTAAAAGAGGGGAATCTGATGATGAATTGATTTGCTTACCAGAAGGGTTCGAGGAACGAACAAAGGGAAGGGGAATTGTGTGCACTAGTTGGGCGCCGCAGCTCAAGATACTAAGTCATGATTCAATAGGTGGATTTTTGACTCATTCTGGATGGAGTTCGGTGGTTGAAGCAATACAATTTGAAAAACCATTGGTTCTATTAACATTCTTGGCTGATCAAGGAATAAATGCTAGGCTTTTGGAGGAGAAGAAGATGGCGTATTCGATATCGAGAAATGATCGGGATGGATCATTCACTCGTGACTCGGTGGCTGAGTCGGTAAGTATGGTACTCGTTAAGGAAGAGGGTGAGATTTATAGAAAGAAGGTTAAAGAGGTGAAATATCTTTTTTGTGACAAGAAAAGACAAGACAATTACGTGAAAAATTTGTTAAATTATCTTCAAAATTATAAGAAAACTAGAACATAAAATGAGTCGATTTGCTTGCACTTTTCAATAATTGTGATTTCAGATCAATTTATGTACCCCTTAGATTATTTTATCGGATTATCAATTATCTCTATGAGTAAGCGATGGTTCTTTTTTCTTTAAAACTGCGGAGTGCTTTGATTTCTATTTGGTTAACTTGTGCATCGATTAACTTAAAACTCATCTCAAAATAAAAGATAAAAATGCAATAAAATTGAATAAATCAAGTTTGACCATGCGTGTGGTAAGCTCATTTGCCGTCTCGTATGAATAAAAGGTTTTGTCGTGACCACGCGGATTTGAAGCCTCGACCAAGAGGACAATACCGTTTAACAAATTTCTTTTTTTTGTCATTAGATCAACAACACACTTCGTACTCGTGGATTTCAAATTTGTAGTTCTTATATACGTAAATTGCAAAGAAAGAACTCCATGGACCTCATCATTTGTTTACACACAAAGAAGATATGAATCTTAATCATCATATCTCATCCATTATAAATGTAATTCATTTTTTTTAAGTCAGATTTGTAATTATTTAGTCTATAATTTTTAACATTTAATAGGTTCGAACGTATAAGATGCTATTTGTTTTTGGATTATTGTAACAATGACATTTAATTTCATCGCAAACCATCGTAGCCGCTCACCAATATTTATCACTCACAACCACCACCACCTCCAATCACCATAATTAGACGTCACCGTTAGTCCATCAATGGTCACTATTTATATCATAATCACCGGCAGCCATCATTTTGCATTGTCAATCACCACTATCAACTTGAACTATCAGGTGCGCAAGTTTCAATATGAACTATCGTTAACTAGTTATCAAAATACAACTCATCAACTATTAAATGTTAACTTTTCCTACCTGAAAATTCAGGTATAAAACTCAAACAATTAATATTTCCGTGGCTATCTTTTGGCCATATGATTCCATATTTAGAGCTATCAAAGCTCATTGCTCAAAAGGGTCATACAGTTTCCTTCTTTTCTACCCCTAGAAACATCCATCGTCTACCAAAACTTCCTCCAAATCTTGTCCAGTTGTTGAAATTCGTCAAACTTCCTCTACCCCGCGTAGAAAATTTACCTGAAAATGCAGAAGCCACCATTGATGTACCTTATGAGCAAGCCAAGTATCTCAAAATTGCTCAAGATGGACTTTGAAGAACCCATGGCTAAGTTTCTCGAAGGTTCAGCTCCTGATTTTATACTCTTTGATTTTACGTCTTACTGGATTCCTTCAATCGCTTCAAAATTCAACATTCCAACAGCCCATTTCGGCATATTCATCGCCGCTTTTTTGGTTTTCACGGGACCTGTGCCGGGATTGAATAATGACTATGAAGTTCGGATGACACCAGAGGAATACACGGTTCCTCCAAAATGGGTACCGTTTAAGACCACTGTTGCTTTCAAGCTGTTTGAAGTTTTGCGAATCTTTGAAGCTACCATGAATGGTGATGAAGAGAACATTTCTGATATTTCTCGTTACTATAATTCTGCTGAAAATTGTGATTCTTTGCTTGTGAGGAGTTGTTCTGAATTTGAATCAGAGTGGTTGAAAGTATTAGAGGATATTCACCCAGTGGGCCAACTTCCTACAACCTCGCATGAAGAGGACACCTCAAAAATCGAAGTGTGCTTGATAAACAGGAAAAGGGGAAAGTGGTTTGGTAGCGAGGCAAAACGAACTCACCGAGATTTCACTCGGATTAGAGTTTTCTGGATTACTTTTTTTTTGGGTTTTAAGAACTAAAGAAGGTGAATGTGATGATGAATTGATTCAATCATCCGAAGGGTTCGAAGAAACGAACAAAGGGACGGGAAATTGTGTGTATGAATTGGGCACCACAACTTAAGATACTAAGTATGACTCAATAGGTGAATTTTTGACTCATTCACAATTCGAGAAGCCATTGGTTCTGTTGACATTTTCGACCGACCAAGGGATAAATGCTAGGCTTTTGGAGGAGAAGAATGTGGCGTATTCAATACCAAGAAATGATCGGGATGGATCGTTCACTCGTGATTCAGTGACTGAGTCGGTGAATTTGGTACTCATTAAGGAAGAGGGTGAGATTTACCGGAAAAAGTGAAAGAAGCAAAAGATATTTTTTGTGACAAGGAAAGACAAGATAATTAATTATGTGGAGAATTTGTTAATTCATCTTCAAAATCATAGGAAGACCATGACATGAAAAGGGAAGAAAAACTTGGGTTTGCATTACTTTTTGATTAATATTAATTCAAAATCATAGCTTAATTAATACTATTGTTAATCAATTTTCTCCATTAATGCTTACATTGTATAACTCTGCATTCTAATAAAACTATATTGAAAGGATCCTCATTCATTCTATCAAAATCGTCGGTGGTTATTGTGCTTTGTTCAATCACACATTTGAATGTTGGAGCTACCATTTCACGTACCTCATATTTAATGTATTATGAAAAAAAAAAGAAAATAGAAATAACAATTAAAGAATGAGTGCGTCCACAAGGACATGACTGAGTGGTTGGGAGATGGTCTCTCATATGTGAGACCTGAGATCAAATCGTGCTCGCCTGAAGAGCAGGGGTTGTGGCAGAAGTTATGAGTTTCCCGAGAGATCTGAAAAAAAAAAAAGTGCAATACGGAAAAAGGTTTTAACTTTTAAGTTTAGAGTATCAACTAAGGAAAAAACTTACACGCACCCGGTGTATACACCAAGTCAATACATGCATGCCATGCATTTGAATTTAAAGTTAATGTTACTTAACCATGATTAATCAACATGTATTTTACTTAATTTAATTATATAACCATGGTGAAAAACATTAGTTTGGTATATTCACCGGGTGCCTGTAAATTTTTACCATAACTATCCTATTAAAAATCTTATCCTTTCTTTATTCTTTCCTTCTTTATAATTGAGAAGTTGCATTTTCCACTAAGCTCTTTATCTTTCAAAAATCACAAATTTGATGCGAGTATATAAAAGGTCACTTTCATTGATCCAAAAAAAAAATCAAAAAGAAAAGAACGATCCTCTCATTTAAGAGTAAAATGTAATTAGGCACATAAAAGAAAGAATGTTCCTTTCATTTAATAGTAAAATGTAATTAGGCACATAAAAGAAATAGTAAATACTTACCCATATTCATTAATAACATCAAATTCAAGTTACAATAGTTTAATGATTTAATTAAAATATATATTAATTAATTATGATTAAATGCTAGTTATGTATATTCAAACACATATTATGCATTTATTAATTTAGCCTAAATTAAACATCCGAATAAATCATGATAGGAACCAGGAGGCCACAACGTAAACGTTAAATCACCTTAACTTCTTCATATATTTATTTTTTTATATTTTAAATCTTCCTCCTTATGTGTTTTAAACTTTGATTTGCTGGCTAAGTATTTGATTCTCAAATTTTCCTTCTAAATTTAGTTTTGATTTCCTTAAAAACTTTCTCTAAAAGGTTATATAGCCTTTTATTTAATTGATATATGTACACTAGATAATTATTTTTTTTCCACCAAAAGATGTTCTTAGGCCTTGTCATGAAGCAAAAGAGGCATGGCTCCACCAAAAAAAGGTGTAGGGAATCTTTTGTGAAAGCAAACAATAGCCTAATGCTTTGTTTGGATACACATTTTTGACACTCAGAAAAGTGAAGGAAAAAAAAAGAAGTAAAGAGGCCAAGCAAGCAAGAAAATTTTATTCTGAAAAAAATTGAACTTTTGTGAGTAAAAGTGAATTTTCTCATAAAAAGTGGGATAAACTTTTAAAATTCTTTGAAGTTTCATTTCAAAATCTGATTCGAAATTCATGATCAAACAGATATTTGTAAATATATTTTTAAAATCTGATTCAAAATTTATGATCAAACAGATATTTGAAAATATAATTTTAAAATCTGACCCAAATTATATCAAAATAGGTGAAACAAATTCATCAAAACATGTATTATTTATTATATAAGCTTAAAGGTATTTTAAAGCATACATATATGAGATAATTTTCAATTTGAATCCACATCCTCCCTTATCTAGCTCCACTATAAAAATATGTTGTGGTGCAGCGGATGAGGTTGTTTCACCCTTAATCAGAGGTCGAGAATTCGACCCTTGACATGAAAAAAACTTTGTTGGGAGCGCAACCCCTAAGTGGGGCTCTACCCGGCGCGAATTTAAATTAATCGGGCTCCAATACGAGTACCAAACATCGAATGAGAAACCAGAAAAAAAGCTCCACCATAATTAGTGTAGTAACCACTATTGTCAAATAGCAAAAAAGAAACTTCTATAATTTCACTTACAAACACACCCTTACCATATAAGAGAAAAAAAAAACGAAAAAAAATATATCACATACTATACCCTCAAATTTCGTCTTGCCTAACAAGTAAATATTCTAAATTTGAAAGTAACAACTATACACTCCAACTTATCTTTACTTGTCCCATAAATACTCAATACTAAGATGACAATTAAAGATATCTGGATGATTACTTTGCAAATTAAAGTATATAACTGATATAATGATACAATTGAGATGTTTAGACGCAATATTATAGTATTGACAGGTACTCAACTTATCTTATATTAGTTGATCATTTTTTATTTTACACGCATGTTAAGAAATCATAAATAAGAAAGTAATTTTATTAATTGACCCTTCAAAATAATTTTTTGAAAATTTTACAAATAAGGATGAACACTTTTTAAAAAAATTCTTACAAAATAATTTAAAAAAATTAATTAATATTTTTCTAATTTAGCAAGGTGGACAACTAATACAACAACCACACACCTAGTAAATTCCACAACTAAAGTCAAGGGAGGCTAAATATACACATACCTTACCACTACCTCGAGGAGGTAAAGAGATTATTTTCTAAATACCTTCGATCAGTGGCGGATCTATCCTTTGCTGAGGGGATTCATCCGAACCCAATTCGGCAGAAAATTATGCTATACATATTTGGGTAAAATTATTTTTTATGTATATATATTAGATGTTGAATCCTCTTCGATTAGTTCATATGTTCACTTATAACCCCCTTCGTAAATATTCTGACTCCGTCACTGACCTCGATTCGAGCATAACAAATTTAGATACAAAGAAAAGGAATCTAGTGCAGGTAATATGACAACACAGAATATTGCAGAATCTCCCATAAAAAGATAGTAATCAATCACAGAATAATAAGATAGTAAATCAAAATACAATAAATATTATACTATCATATTATGATTAGTGTACGAAGATATTTTTATTCAATTAATCTTCTATTTTAATTTGTATCTATGAATAATTATGGTTAGTAAGATAATCAATTATTTTTAGTAAGATAATGAAGTAATACGTACTAATAACAAAAAAAAAACAAAAAAAACGACAGTCACACTGAAGTCATACTAAAGTCACACACATATATATATGTCCTTAAGCCAACATTTCATTAACACCACCACCTTTTTGCCACCGTCCTCCGCCATACTCCCCCGCACTCCGGCGAAGAAACATACAAAATTTAACTTTTTGTGTAAAACAAAAAAATGAACCACCAAAACCACCACCGTCCGGCGATCAAACACGGCGTCAGCAGCGGCGCCTCCGCCGTCAGCGGCGGGGGAAGTGGAGGAGAAGTTCATTTCCGATTACTCTGCCACGTCAACACAGCTGGCGGAGTAATCGGAAACTCAGGCGGTTTAATCCGGCAGCTGGAAGCTCAAACCGGGTGTAAAATCCGGCTCGAAGACCCGTTACCACATTGGCACGAACGGGTCATCAACATCATTGGTGACTCAATTATCGATAGAAAAATCATGATGAAGTGTGATAATAGTAGTGACGAAGTTGAAGTAGTAGAAGTCTCGAGAGCACAAGAAGGTTTGGTTCGTGTTTACGAACGTATTT
The DNA here is from genome assembly GCA_030864215.1 of Capsicum pubescens. Classification (NCBI taxonomy): domain Eukaryota; kingdom Viridiplantae; phylum Streptophyta; class Magnoliopsida; order Solanales; family Solanaceae; genus Capsicum; species Capsicum pubescens. The sequence continues at coordinate 297,897,169 of CM061549.1, forward strand.
TACAGATTGAAGGAAGTGGTGGAGCTGAAAAAAACGGGTCAGTTGGGTGTAGAATGCTTGCAATTTCGAGTCAAATTGGTGCATTAATGGGAAAAGGTGGTGCCATTGTTGATGGTATAAGGAAAAGTACTGGTGCGAAGATTAAGGTTTTGAATAAGGAGCAACTTCCACCTTGTGCTGTACCGGAAGAAGAGTTGATTCAGGTGAGGGTATGTTTGGTTTTTTGTCTGTTTGGAGATGTTAATGTTGTTGTGTTGTTCAATTAGTGATTGTATGACAATGTGATTGAGAGGACCGCTAAGTTGTTGTGAATCATTGAGTATGGAAATGAAATGGAGTGGAATGGATATAGAAGATAGCAACAACAACAAACGGGTTTGGGGAAGGTAGAGTGTACGTAGACCTTATAGAGTTGCTTCAGATGAGGGTATGTTTGGTTTTTTGTCAGTTTGGAGATGTTAATGTTGTTGTGTTGTTCAGTTAGTGATTGTATGACAATGGTTGAGATGAACCTTAAGTTGTTGTGAATTATTGAGTACGTAAATGAAATGGAGTGGAATGGATATAGAAGATAGCAATGACAACATATGTAGGGGTATGGGGAAAGTAAAGTGTACGTAGACCTTATAGAGTTGATTCAGGTGAGGATATGTTTGGTTGTTTTATCTGTTTTGAGATGTTAATGTTGTTGTGTCGTTCGATTAGTGATTGTATGACAATGTGATTGAGAGGACCCCTAAATTGTTGTGAATTATTGAGTATTGAAATGAAATGTAGTGGAATGCATATAGAAGATAGCAACAACAACATACCTAAGGATCTGGGGAAGGTAGAGTGTACGTAGACCTTATAGAGTTGATTCAGGTGAGGGTGTGTTTGGTTGTTTTGTCTGTTTGGAGATGTTAATGTTGTTGTGTTGTATGGTTTGTGCTGTTTTCGTGCTTGGTGTTTGATTTTTTTGTTCGATTAGTGATTGTATGACAATGTGATTGAGCGAACCCCTAAGTTCTTGTGAATTATTGAGTAGTGAAGTGAAATAGAGTGGAATGGATATAGAAGATATCAATAACATACCTAGGCTATGGGGAAGGTAGAGAGTACGTAGACCTTATATAGATGTATATAGAAGATTTATATAGAAATTGCGAGTCAAATTGGTGCTTTAATGGGAAAAGGTCGTGTCATTGTTGATGTATAAGGAAAAGTACGGGTGCAAAGATTAAGATTTTGAATAAGGAGCAACTTCCACCTTGTGCTGTACCGGAAAAAGAGTTGATTCAGGTGAGGGTATGTTTGGTTTTTGTCTGTTTGGAGATATTAATGTTGTTGTGTTGTTTGGAGATGTTAAGGTTTTGATGTTTTTTTTGTTTGATTAGTGATTGTATGACAATGTGATTGAGAGGATCCTTAAGTTGTTGTGAATTATTGAGTATTAAAATGAAATGGAGTGGAATGGATATAGAAGATAGCAACAACAACATACCTAAGGGTCTGGGAAGGTAGAGTGTACGTAAATCTTATAGAATGTGGATATGTTTGGATGTTTTGTCTGTTTGGAGATGTTAATGTTGTTGTGTTGTTCGATTAGTGATTGTATGACAATGTGATTGAGAGGACCCCTAAGTTGTTGTGAATTGTTGAGTATTGAAATGAAATGTAGTGGAATGCATATAGAAGATAACAACAACAACTAAGGGTTTGGGGAAGGTAGAGTGTACGTAGACCTTGTAGTTATTCAGGTGAGGGTATTTTTGGTTGTTTTGTCTATTTGGAGATGTTAATGTTGTTGTGTTGTATGGGTTGTGTTGTTTTCATGTTTGGCGTTTGTTTTTTTGTTTGATTAGTGATTGTATGACAATGTAATTGACCCTTAAGTTGTTGTGAATTTTTGAGTATTGAAACGAAATGGAGTGAAATGGATATAGAAGATAGCAACAACAACAGACCTAAGGGCCTGGGGAAGGTAGAGTGTACGTAGACCTTATAGAGCTGATTCAGGGTATGTTTGGTTGTTTTGTCTGTTTGGAGATGTTAATGTTGTTGTGTTGTATGGTTTGTGTTGTTTTCATGTATGGCGTTTTTTTTTTTGTTCGATTAGTGATTGTATGACAATGTGATTGAGAGGACCCCTAAGTTATTGTGAATTATTGAGTATTGCAATGAAATGTAGTGGAATGGATGTAGAAGATAGCTACGAAAACATACCTAAGGGTCTGGGGAAGGTAGAGTGTACGTAGACCTTATCGAGTTGATTCAGGTGAGGGTATGTTTGGTTATTTTGTCTGTTTGGAGATGTTAGTGTTGTTGTGTTGTTCAATTAGTGATTGTATGACAATGTGATTGAGAGGACCCTTAAGTCGTCGTGAATTATTGTGTATGGAAATGAAATGGATATAGAAGACAACAACAACAACATACTTAAGGGTCTGGGGAAGGTACAGTGTACGGAGACCTGATAGAGTTGTTTCAGGTGAGGGTATGTTTGGTTGTTTTGTCCGTTTGGAGATGTTAATATTGTTGTGTTGTTTTCGTGTTTGGCGTTTGGGTTTTTTGTTTGATTAGTGATTGTATGACAATGTGATTGAGAGGACCGCTAAGTTGTGAATTATTAAGTATGGAAATGAAATGGAGTGGAATGGATATAGAAGATAGCAACAACAACATACCTAACGGTATGGGGAAGGTAGAGTGTACGTAGACCTTATATAGAGTTGATGGTTTTCATGTTTGGTTTTTTTGTTCGATTAATGATTGTATGACCATGTGATCGAGAGGACCCCTAAAAAGTTGTGAATTATTGAGTATTGAATGAAATTTAGTGGAATGGATATAGAAGATAGCAAAACCAACATACCTAAGGGTTTGGGAAGGTAGAGTGTACGTAGACCTTATAGAGTTGATTCAGGTGAAGGTACGTTTGGTTGTTTTGTCTGTTTGGAGATGTTAATGTTGTTGTGTTGTATGGTTTGTGTTGTTTTCGTGTTTGGCGTTTGTTTTTTTCGTTCGATTAGTGATTGTTTGACAATGTAATTGAGAGGGCCCCTAAGTTGTTGTAAATTATTGAATATTGAAATGAAATGTAGTGGAATGGATATAGAAGATAGCAATGACAACATACCTTGGAGTCTGAGAAGGTAGAGTGTACATAGACATTATAGAGAATGTATATAGAAGATTTATATATAGGAATTTTAACTAGTTTGAGAGTGAGGCGTCGTTGTTATATTGACATTGCTTTCGATAGTTAGTGTAATGTGTTTGCTATCGAGAGAACCCCTAACTTGTCACAAGTTATTTAGTGCCAAAATGAAATGGAGTAGAATGAATATAGAAGATAACAACGGCAACAACAATATATCCCATGTAATCCCACAAGTGGGGTCTCGGGAAGGATAGAGTGTACGCAGACCTTACCCTACCTCGTAAAGATATAGAATGAATATAGAAGATTTATATAGATATTCCAACTAGTTTGAGATCGAGGCGTCGTCGTTGTATTCACGTTTCAAATTGCTTTCAATAGTTTGTTTAATGTGTTTGCTTTTGAGAGAACCCTCTTAACTTGACAAAAGTTATTGAGTATTGAAATGAAATGGAGTGGGATGTATATAGAAGCACAACAACATATCTAGTGTAATCCTACAAGTGGGGTCTGGGGAGGGTAGAGTGTACACAGACCTTATAGAAATTCCAACTAGTTTGAGCTTGAGGCGTCATTGTATTTGACATTTCAAATTGCTTTCAATGGTTAGTTTAATGTGTTTGCTGTTGAGGGAACCCTCTTAGAGAGCCCCTAACTTGTCACAAATTATTGAGTACTGAAATGAAATGGAGTGGAATGAATATAGAAGATAACAACAACAACATACTCAATGTAATCCCGCAAGTGTGGTCTGTTAGTGAGTACTGAAATGAAATGGAGTGGAATGAATATAGAAGATAACAACAACAACATACTCAATGTAATCCCGCAAGTGCGGTATGGGGAGGGTAGGGTGTACACCAACCTTACAGCTATCTCATAAGGATAGAGAATGAATATAAAAGATTTATATAGAAATTCCAACTAGTTTGAGATTAAGGGTTGCAATAGATAGTTTAATGTGTTTGCTCTTGGGAGAACCCCTAACTTGTCATAAATTATTGAGTACGGAAATGAAATGGAGTGGAATGAGTATAGAAGATAACAACAACGACATACCCATACCCAGTGTAATCCCACCACCAGTGGGGTCTGAAGAGGGTAGAATGTATGTAGACCGTACCCCTACCTCATAGAGATAGGGAATGAATATAGACGTTTTGTATAGAAATTCCAGCTAGTTTGAGATTGAGGTGACGTTGTATTGACATCTTAAATTGCTTTCAGTAGTTTAATGTGTTTGCTGCTACCAACTTTTCGACTAACTAGAGAAGATATGAAATATCGGATTCGTATGACTAATCTTTTCTTTAGAGTGTGGTGAGAATGATAAAATGTGGGTTTGGGGAAAGGGTTTCACTTGTATGGTTACCGCCCTCCACACCTGTGTTGATCTTCTGCCTTACAGTGGGATGCAGATGGAATCTGTTAAACTTGGTAACCTTTGAGGTAAATCAAAGTCCCTATGTAGCTGCCACATGTTCGACAGCGACACTAAAAAACAATCATTGAAAAAGGAGGGAAAACATAGTGTGTGAATTGATGTGAGAGTTGAGAAAGCCGAAAGGTAGTTATTATTCATTGAGGTGAAATGAAGGACTTACTAGATTTGGAAATGGGCATCCTTCTATACTACTTGCATGGAAGCATGTCGCAACTTTTGCATGCTTTTATACTATTTTCCCATGTTCTCTTTCACTTTTTGTTGGCCTATTATTACTTTTTGCTAATTTGCTTACCGGTTCATGTAGTGGAATGTAAGTTGACAAATTAGAAAGGAACTCCGATGAATTAGTGATTAAGAAGCAGCTAAGTTAGTGATCAAGAAGCAGTAGAGTATGAAGGTGATGAAGATGAAGAAATAGAAGAAAAAGAAGAGAAGTAGAAGACTAGAGTAAATGAGAGAAAAAGAAACTGTCAACCTGTATTATTCATTTTTGTTAGAATTTTAAGTTAACTTCACTCTTAGAAACAGAACAAAGGCAAGAAACAGAGAAAGTATTTGTTGTTGTAAAGCTGTGTTTTTCATTAAACTGAAATTGTGCTTAAATAGAAAAAATTGCAACAACCAAATCCTATAATTAAGCAACTACTTGCACATGATTCCATGATCAGCGACATCCTAAAAAACAGAACCATTAACACCTAAAAAACAACAACTAAACTAAGTTGAGAACATGGCTAAAAAAGCTGGATAATGTCCAGCAACTACTCCTACTTTTACTGCAGAAAGTGAGGCAATAAGCAACACCCCTCCTTGCTTCAGTTGCTGCAAATTCCAAGTCTTTCTCTGAGAAATTCAAATCAGCTCTTTGGCAAGGCTTTGATAAACATATCTGCCAGTTGAAGATCCGTCTTGTAGTACTTTAACCCAATCAATCCTTGTTTCTGCACGTCTCTGAGAAAGAATAATTTGATATTGAAATGCTTGGTTTTTGCATGAAAACAAGATTATTTGAGATAGCAATAGCAGCTTGATTATCTACAAACACCTCTGTGCATTTCTCTTGCTTTAAATTCAGACCAAGTAGCACTTTTCTCAGCCATAAGGCTTGATTTGCAGCAGTTGTTGCTGCAATGAACTTAGCTTCAGCCGTCGATTGCGCAACAATTTCTTGCTTTTTAGAGCACCAAGAAAATACACCTGAACCAAGACTAAAACAATAACCAGAAGTGCTCTTTATGTCTTCAGAAGAACCACTCCAATCACTATCAGAATACCCCTGCAACACGTGCTTCTGATTTGCATTAAACTTGATTCCAAAATTCAGTGTTCCCTTAACATATCTTATCACCCTTTTTGCTGCTCTAAAATGAGTGTTAGTTGCACAATTAGTGAATCTAGATAGAAGACTTACAACATATAAAATGTCGGGTCTAGTTGTTGTAAGATACATAAGACATCTAACCATAGTTCTGTAAAGAGTCTCATCTACTTTTGCAGCTTCATCATTTTTGCTCAACTTCTCCTTTTGACACATCGGAGTAGTTGTTTCTTTGCAATTTTCCATCCTAAACTTTTTCAAGATGTCTCTTGCATACTTCTTTTGACAGATGAAAATTTCATTTTGCTCTTGCTTGATTTCCATTCCTAGAAAATAAATCATTTCTCCCAAGTTCGTCATCAAGTATGCTGCATATCTTCTTTAAATTTCTGAACAAGCTCATGATTGCTTCCTGTAACCAGCAGGTCATCTACATATAGTGAAATAACAATAAGATTTGTTTCATCACCTTTAATGTAGAGAATAGCTTCGCTGAGGCTTTTTCTAAAATCCAACTGCACCAAATGTTCATCAATCCTGCTGTACCAAGCTCTGGGCGCCTGCTTTAGTCCATACAAAGCCTTTTTGAGTTGATACACTTCATCTTCATGCCCTTTGACTGCAAATCCTTCAGGTTGCTCAACATAAATTTCCTCCTCAAGATAGCCATTCAAGAATGCTGATTTAACGTCTAGCTGAAACACTTTCCAACCATTTTGTGCAGCTATAGCCAACAACAATCTGATGGTTTCTAATCTAGCAACAGGAGCAAATGTATCAGAAAAATCAATACCAAAAATTTGAGCATACCCCTTTACAACAAGTCTGGCTTTGTGCTTGTTGATAGAGCCATTTGCGTTCAGCTTGGTTCTGAAAATCCACTTCACTCCTATGACTTTCCTGTCTTCTGGTCTTTTCACAAGTTTCCAAGTCTGGTTCTTCTCAATCATGGTGAGTTCTTCCTTCATTGCAGCTCTCCATTTTGGATTTTTTTCTGCTTCGCAAAAATCTGTTGGCTCAAGAACAACCATGTTGCATCTCTGATAGATATCAGATAGTGATCTTGTGCCTCTAACCGGAACATCATCCACCAATTCATCTTCTTTTAACTGAGGTATTTTACTTTGATCTGGAAATAGCACTGGTTCTGCTTCTTCCCAGTTCCATTTTTCATCCTCCATGAAATAAAGTCTTTACTTACCAAAATTTTCCTTGTATGAGGTTGGAAAACCCTGTAAGCCTTAGAAACAGTGCTATAACCCACAAATATTCCAGCTTCTGCCTTTTTATCAAGCTTCTCTCTTTTACTCTGTGGCACATAAGTAAAGCACAAACCTCCAAACACTTTGAGATTTTTTAAAGAAGGTGTATAACCATACCAGATTTCAAATGGTGTCTTTCCTTCTAATGCTTTTGTTGGAAGCCCGTTGAGTAGAAAGACTGATGTATGAGCAGTTTCTGCCCAAAACTCTTTTGGCAAACACCTTTCATGCAACAAGCATCGAGCCATCTTCATTATGGTACGATTCTTCCTCTCACTAACTCCATTTTGTTGTGGAGTATATGGAGTAGTGAGTTGGTGTTCAATTCCGGCTTCTTCACAAAATGTATTGAATTGATCAGATGTGTACTCCTTGCCGTTGTCGGACCTTAATGATTGAATCTTACAGCCACTTTGAGTTTCAATCCATTGCTTGAATTTCCAAAAATAGTGGCAACCTCTGACTTGAACCTGAGAAAATAAAGCCAACAGATTCTCGTATAGTCATCAATGAAAACAATGTAGTACTTACTCCCTTTGAGTGACAGAGTTCGGTGAGGACCAGCCAAATCTGTGTGGATTAATTTTAGCTTCTCGGTGGCTCTCCAGGTTGCTTTCTTGAAAGGTAGCCTTGCTTGCTTGCCAAATTGACGAGTTTTGCAATCTGGTATTTCGACTTCAAGATTAGGCAGCCCTCGAACCATATCTTTCTTTTGTGAGTTTATTACCGCAGCATGGTTGAAATGTCCGAGTCTTTTGTGCCAAACTTGTGCATTGATTTTAGTTGCAGAATAAGTTTTTTGCTCATGATCTAAAAGATCCAATGTAAAGCTCCTTCCCTTCATCATTACCTTGAATAAGTTTCTGCCATCTTCATCCTTGATTTGACAGTAATTGGTTTCAAAGAAAAGTTTGAAACCATTCTCAAGCATCTGCCTGACACTTAACAAACTATGACTAATATTAGGTACAAAAAACACATTTTTGATTAGTTTTGTACCTGAGGAGCATTTCATTTCCACAGTACCTTTGCCTTCGACAGGAATGTAGTCTCCATTACCAACTTGTGCTTTGGAAATTACTGAAGTATCCACCTCCTTGAAGAGATCACGATCAAATGTAATGTGGTTTGTGCAACCGCTGTCAATAAGCCACTTGTCACTCGGGCAACTAGTTGCCAAACATGTTGCTACAAAGAGTTGCTCTTCATCTTCTTGATTAGCTACCTGTGCAACATTAGTTTGCTGAGTGTTTTTGCAAACCTTCTGACGATGTCTCATCTGCTGACATTTCTCACATTGTTGGTCTGGCCTTCTCCAACATTTGAACGGTGGATGACCCTTCTTTCCACAATGCTTGCAAGGAGGAAAATCACGTTTCGTTCCCCTGTTGATGTTGATCCCAGGAGAATGAGAACTTGAATTTTCCTTCTTGTTCTGCTTCTTCTTTTCTTTGTCTCCCTGGTTTGATTGAACTTTTGCAGGTAGTGCACCCTCAACAGATCTTTCAGACCTCATTAGTCTTCTCTGTTCTTGTGCCTGCAAAGCATTCAATAATTCTGCCAAACTAATCTGTGACAGATCCTTAGAATTTTCCAGCGAGGAAATAGTTGTTTCAAACCTTTCGGGGACTGTTACGAGAATTTTTTGAACCAATCTAGAATCAGGAAATTCAGAGCCAAGTAATCTTACATTGTTGGCAATGTTGAGTAATCTATCAGAATACTCTTTGATTGTCTTTGAATCCTGCATCTTCTGAAGTTCAAATTCTCGGATCAGGTTAAGAGTACGCATACCTTTGATCCGTTCATCTCCTTCATATTCTTTCTTTAAGAAATTCCAGACCTCAAAAGCTGATTTCGATGTCATAATCCTGACAAAGATTTCAGATGAGACTGCAGCGAATAACGTTGCTCTAGCCTTTGATTTTCTTGTTTTCTTTTCCTTGTAATTCCTAATCTGCGCCATGGTTGGATTTTCAGGCAAGAGAGGAACATCATAGTCCTCCTCAACAGCTTCCCATAGATCGTTTGCCTCCATGTGTGCCTCCATTCTTGCTGCCCAGACATGATAGCCTTCATCTTTGAAGACTGGTGGTGCTGGTGCAGTGAAAGGAGTCTCTGAATCCATAAAAAGAAAAAACAAGAAGAGAAAGATATATTTCCCTCAAATGCAGGTCCCTCAAGAAGAGAGCTTTGATACCAATTTGTTAGAATTTTAAGTTAACTTCACTCTTAGAAACAGAACAGAGGCAAGAAACAGAGAAAGTATTTGTTGCTGGAAAGCTGTGTTTTTCATTAAACTGAAATTGTGCTTAAATAGAAAAAATTGCTACAACCAAATCCTATAATTAAGCAACTACTTGCACATGATTCCATGATCAGCAACATCCTAAAAAACAGAACCATTAACACCTAAAAAACAGCAACTAAACTAAGTTGAGAACATGGCTAAAAAGGTTGGTTAATGTCCAGCAACTACTCCTACTTTTACTGCAGAAAGTGAGGCAATAATTAACAAATGAGTAGTATATGTAGCCTATGTATATATAGAGTAGTATTCTTCTAGAAGATAACTAACTACTTCTCTAACTACCTCGTGTAACTAAATGATACTTAGATCCTCTATTACATTTGTATTAAGCTATCTCCTTAACACTCCCCCTCAAACTTGGTACTGCAAATATGTTAGCAAGTCCAAGTTTGGAGATTAAGTATTCATGTTGGACTCTGTTTAGACTTTTGGTTAGAGCATCTGCAGGTTGATCATGTGCTGAAATGCATTTAGGCTTTATTAAGCCTTGTTGAATCTTTTCTCTAATAAAGTGACAATCTATTTCTCTGTGTGTAGTCCTCTAATGATACACAAGATTTGCTGAAATCTGAATTGCAGCTTTACTGTCACTAAAGACTGTAACTGAATCTAAACTCCAAGATCTGATATTAGGCCAATAGTCCAAGTTCAGCTACTGTGGAAGCTAGACTCCTGCACTTAGATTCAGCTGAGCTTCTAGACACAGTAGCTTGCTTCTTTGACTTCCATGAGATGAGTGAATCACCAAGTTTGATAGTGTACCCTGTGATAGATTTCCTAGAGAATGCACAAGCAGCCTAGTTTGCATCACAATGGGCTGTGAGTACATCTTTTTGGTTGCTAGACAATAGTAGACCTTGTCCTGGTTTGCCCTTGATATACTTAACAATTCTGAGAGCTGCATTCATATGAGACTATTTTGGTTTATGTAGGAATTGACTTAGTGTTTGTACACTGTATGCTATATCTGGTCTGGTTACTGGTAGATACAACAGCTTGCCTACAAGTCTTTGATAGGCACCTTGGTCAGCAAGCACATCACCATCTTGATCAGTTTCCTTGATATGCTAATCATACTCACTAGTGGTTAACTTTGTAGTAGTGTCCATAGGTGCAGGGGCTGGTTTGGCAGCACTAAGTCCAGTTTCAGATATGATTTCAAGAACATACTTTCTCTGATGCATGACAATGCCTTGTTGAGATCTGGCAAACTCAATACCTAAGAAGTATCTTCTAGAAGAATACTATTTTATATACTACTCAGGACTGAAAGTCTCTTGATAATCAATCCCTTTCTTTTTGCTATAGCCTTTAGCAACTAGCCTTGCCTTGAATCTCTCCACCTCTCCTGTTGACTTGTATTTCACCTTGTAGATCCATTTGCATCCAATTGGCTTCTTGCCTGCAGGTAAAGGAACCACTGTCCAAATGTTGTTGCTTTCAAGGGCTGCAACTTCAGTTTCAATAGCTTCTATCCACCTGGGATCCTTGATAGCTTCTGCATAAGTTGTTGGTTCAACAATGTTAGAAAATGCAGACAAGTAACATTGATATTTAGATGACAATTTATCATATGATATATAGTCAGATAAGGGATAAGAAACATTGTCATTGATTGTTAATGACACAAAGTCTTTCATCCATCCAGGAGGATGTGATCCTCTTGCTGATTTTCTCTGCAACTCTTGAGCTTGTCTAGCAGTTGTACTTCTAGTTTGTCTAGTGTTAGGAACATATGTTGTTCTTGTGGTTGCAGTTCTTGTTTGAGTTGTTGTAGAAGAAGGCATTGCCGTGGACAAAGATGGCTGAGGTGAGCTTATAGCATCAGTAGTTGACTGTTGTTGCATAGGTGCTTGAGATACAGGCAACTCAATATCAGTTCTTAGAGTCATAGGATTGCCGGTGTCTAGTAACAGATCTTGATCAGACATAGGGAAAATTGTTTCAGGTGATTGAGTAATCTAGATGATTGAGTAATCTGAATTTTGAATGGAAATTTATCTTTCATGAATATGGCATCCCTATTCACAAAAAAAGTTTTGTTAGTCAGATCAAGTAGAATGTATCCCTTCTTAGTTTCTGAATATCCCATATATAGCTTCTCTTGATTTAGGCATAAGTTTGTCTGATTCATTAACAGTCTTTGCATGCATAACACAGGCAACCTAGCACTCTTAAATGATCAAGGGAAGGCTTCCTGTTATACAACCTTTTATAAGGTGTTACATGACCAATTACAGGTGTAGGCAGTCCGTTAATTAAGTAAGTAGCAGCCTTAACACAGTGCCCTCAATATTTGAGAGGGATGTTATCCTGAAACCTAATAACTCTAGTCATTTCTAACAGATGTCTATGTTTTCTTTCTGCAACTCCATTTTGTTGTGGAGTATAAGAACAAGAAGTTTGATGGTTTATACCTGAGTAAACAATTCACCACATAAACTATTTACAAACTCTGTTCCATTATCAGTTCTTAAGGTTTTTATACAAGTATGAAATTGATTCTGAATGTAAGAAAGGAAATACTTAAGCACAACAAACACATCAGACTTTAATTTGAGTAGAAAGATCCATGTCATTCTTGAGTAATCATCTACAATAGTAAGAAAGCATTTATGACCATCACAAGTAGGTATTCTATAGGGGCCCCAAAGGTCCATATGGACTAGATCAAAGGCCTTTTCACTAACTGATGCACTAGTTGGAAAAGGTAGCCTAGCGTGTTTAGCAAATGGACAAATACTGCATGTAGTATTTTTATTTTCTGATCCTAGCCATTTATTCAGTATTTTGTAGGAAACATGGCCAAGTTTTTTATGTCATAGTTCCCTATTAGTACTATTTACAGGCATCACATTGAAGCTGGTTCTTTTAGTTCCTGGTAGTCCCTTATTCAGTAAGAAGTATAATCCATCTCTTTCTCTATCAATCTCCTTCACCTTTCCACTCCAAAGATCCTGAAACACACAAAAGTTAGGAAAAAGGGTAGCTGAACATTGTAGTTGTTTAGTAGCTTTTTGAGACTGATAACAGATTATATTTAAATGGTGGAATGTGAAACACATTTGTGAGAGAGGTATTATCAGATATGTTACTGGTTCCAGTGTGTGTAACTTGTGAAACATAACCATTTGGTAACACCACTTTCATAGGTTGCACAGACTCAGATATTGAATCGTGATTCAGAAGATCAATATCTGCAGTTATGTGATTAGTAGCCCTTGTGTCAATGATCCATTCTTGTGGATCATTTGTAACTAGTAGGGCACTATAAGTACCTAACAAGTTTGCAGAGTTAGCTGAGGGTGCTGAAGCTGAAGTAGTCATGTTATGCAGCGGAACTTGGTTCTGCAACATATGACAATCTGCTCATATTGTTCAGGTGTGAACCTTGGTGGCATGACTACAGCTCCTGTATTTTGCATGTTGTAGGTAGTAGCACCCTGAGATTGCATTTGCAGTGGCTGACAGTACCAATCCTCAGCTCTAGCATTGTGTGCACTAGGACCACTTCTTCTTTGCTTGGATCTGTGATCATACCCTTGTTGTGACCATAGTTGTTTTTGGTCTCAATATTCCCTTTGGAATCACCATAGGCGCCCTGGTGGATATCTAACCAACTGAAAGCACTCACTCTTGTAGTGCCCCTTCAGTTTGCAGTGATCACATACTGCATTTGGATTATAGTTGGTGTTATAACCTCTTTTCCCTTCATGATATGCACCACCTGAGTGACTGGACTTAGAGTACATGGCTACAGCATCACCTATATTAGGTGCAGCAGCAAGAAGACCTGTGGCATTGACAGCTTGAACCACAGACTTCTGACTTTCATCACTTATGATCATGGAGTATGCCATGTTAACAGTAGGTAAGGGTGTCATTAGTAATATCTGACTTCTTGCTTGAGAGTATGCGTCATTTAATCCCGTCAGAAATTGGTACAGTTTTTGCCTCTGAAGATACAACACAAATTCTCTTAATTTCTCTCAATTGCAAGCAGGCCGGGGGTTTATCGGAAACAGCCTCTCTACTACTTCGGAGGTAGCGTACATCTTACCCTCCCTAGACCCCACTTTGTGGGAATACACTGGGTTTGTTGTTGTTGTTGTTGTCGTCTCACAATTGCAAGCAGGAGATGGCACCATAGAATCAAACTCATCCCACAAGTTTTTTAGCTTAGTAAAGTAGACAGAAACAGACTGAACTCCTTGAGAGATGGTAGCAATTTCTTGATGGAAATTATAGGTTCTTGAACTATCAATCTTATCAAATCTTTCTTTTAAATCTTGCCAAAAAGATGTGCATTAGATGCATACACTATTCCACCAAGAAGATCAGAAGATAGAGAATTCATTAACCATGACAGAACAATTGCATTTACTCTTTCCCATTACACAATTCAACAGAGGAACTTCTTTCTTACAAGATCCATCAACAAGGCCAAATTTATTACGCCCTAATAATGCAATTCTAATTGCTTTACTCCAAACAAAATTCTCACTTCCTTTCAACTGGAATGAAACAAGAGAGTTACCAGAAACATCCGCAACAGATAGGTGCAGAGGATGATTAATATCCTGAATTGCAGAGGAATGTGAACTGCTCTGAGTAGGAACTGAGGGAGCTGCAGTTGAATCCATGACTTGAGATTCTGATAATGCCCAACAGATTCAAACGAAATGTGAATTTCTTTATATCAAGAAGAATATAGGATCGCGTGAGCACTGATTTGAATCAGTGAAGCTCTGATACCATGATGAATTAGTGATTAGGAAGCAGCTAAGTTAGTGATCAAGAAGCAGTAGAGTATGAAGGTGATGAAGATGGAGAAGTAGAGGAAAAAGAAGAGAAGTAGAAGACTAGGGTAAATGAGAGAAGAAACTGTCAATCTGTATTATTCACTGTAATGAGTAGTACATGTAGCCTATGTATATATAGAGTAGTATTCTTCTAGAAGATAACTAACTACCTTCCTAACTAACTCTTGTGACTAAATGATACTTAGATCCTCTATTACATTTGTATTAACCTATCTCCTTAACAAACTCCTTATTCTGTGATGGTTTTTTTCTAGTTTGTCTTCTGTAATGGAATATTGAGATGCATTTGGATGTGGCAAATGAAATGATTTTCTTTGTAGGGGAAAAATATGCATTTTATTTGTTCTATCTCTAAATGATTATTTAAAACAATGCAGATAATGGGTGCAATTGTTGCAGTAAAGAAAGCACTAGTTCATGTTTCTCGACGTCTTCAAATTCGCTTACCAGCTGAGAGAAACACACCCCACGTTACTTCAAAAGGTGCATTGCATGAACAATCTGTGGACTTTCCTTTGGATGCAAAATCCTCAATACAACCGTTAGCGAGAAATGCTGTTAATCATTCTCCAGTTGCCCATTCATTATCATCCGATTTTGATAGCGCATTGAATCTGGATGCTGACTGTGCTCAAAGAAAAGTAGTCTTTAGATTGCTTTGCTCTTATGTCGCTGCTGGAGGTGTGATTGGCAGGGGTGCTAATATTGTGAAAGGTCTAGAGAAAGATACTGGCGCTTCTATAAAGTTTTCCACTCCAGCACTACGGTCAAAAGAACGTGTTGCCACCATATTTTCGCTTGAAGTTCGGTGACTATTTGCTTCCTCACTATTTAACTTCTAGTCATGCAATTTTTTCCATTGTGCTTCATTGATGTCACTTCTACAGGTATTTATAAATGCAAGTCTTCTCTAACTGTTCTGAGATTTTCTTTAGACACTGGAGCCATTATACTCGCCTGCACAAGTTGCCACAATTCGAGTGTTTGAAAGATCTGTAGATGTTATCCGTGAACATGGACTTATTAAGGATGGCTCAATAAGTGCAAGAATCTTAGTCGGGCCGCGTGAAATTAAGTGCCTCCTCGATGAAAGAGGAAGATTTTCATCGGATATAGGTTCAACAACGGGGGTTGAAGTACAGCTATTTGGTGCAGAGCACGCTCCGAACTGTGCTGAAGAGCATGACTCAGTGGTGCAGGTATGAGCATAAACTACAATTTTGTTCTCTATGAGTCAAACTAGTGATAGTTATGTACTTCCTAATGTATTTTGTCGCCATAAGGTTAGCCTCTATGTTAACCAATAACAAAATTGGAATAGAACAGTGTAAAATGCCTGAGTAAATCTCAATTACAACAATCTCAAATCGGAGAATTAGGGGAAAAAAAATATTATCAATCCTGTTGCACTTGTATCTTGTAATGGTGTTACATCAAACATGTTTAAGATCTTAGACTTTAGATATGGTGGATTAACTTCATATAATTAAGTCAGTATTCATAAAAATGTACCAAATTCAGTTTAACATCTTCATTAAAATGTACCAAATACAGTTTACTAGTTTTCTTTTTCTTTTACATGAAGGGCATTACAAATCACTTTGAGCTTCTATTAATTCTCTGGCTTGTATAGATAACTTCGCATAATAGTGGGTTTACACCAGGGATCGACATTGAGTCCCTACTTGTTTATCCTAGCTTATGGACGAGCTAACCAACCCAATATTACGAGGTCTCATGGTATATGTTGTTTGCTGATGATAACGTGTTAATTGACGAAACTAGCGAGGGTGTCAACAAAAAGCTATGGCAAAGTACGTTAGAGAGTAAGAGTTTTTCAGATAAGTTGAAGTAAGGCTAAATACATGCATTGCAGGTTTAGTTAGCATGAGAGGAGAGAAGTTGAGGTGGACTAGATTGGGATTGCGGTGCCAAAATGCAAACAATTTAGATATCGAGGCTCGTCGTTTCAAGAGAATGGAATGACAGATGTTGTTACTCATAGGATTAAAACTGGATAGTTGAAATGGAGAACTGCTACTGGAGGTGTTATGTGATAGAAAGATATTTACCGAAGTGAAAGGTAATAAGTTCTATAGAACAGCTGTACGACCGGCTATGTTATATGGTAGTGAATATTGGGCTGCTAAAGACCAACATATCCACAAGATGAGTGCTGCGGAGATGCGGATGCTAAAATGGATGTGCGGTAATACCAGATTAGACAATATTAGGAATGACCAATGAAGAAAGGCATTATTCTAGGCCGTTTAATGCATCTTTTGATTTGAAAATATTTTTGCGTTCATTCTTGCTTTATTTGCAACTAGATGAATGAGCCATTATTCTGCAGATCATTGGCGAGCATGATAATGTGAAGAATGCCCTTTTTCAACTTACTGGTAAGCTGAGGGAAATGGCCTTTTCCAGCTTGGTTTCTGAAGGAGCAGCACCTAAAAACTATTCGGGTTCTTCGCACTCCCATGGAGGTCAACATGAATTTGGTACTAGTATGCCTTCTCAGTCGCCAGATCACTTGTCCAGCTTTTCTTCTCATTACCAAACAGATCACCTTGGTTTTGGGCCAAAATTTGGCGGTCCTCATACAATGTTACCTGACAAACAGGTTTGAAAGCTGTATCCTATTTGCTTACGAGGCTTGCTCCCTCCTTTTCTTCTTTGTCTGGAATACCTTTATGGAGATTTAATGTTTGGAAGGTATTTATTGGTGCAGTCCAAGGATAGAAAGAATACCAAGATGAGCAAGCCGATCAAACAAAGCATGAGTAGCTGGAAGAGTTCTCATGGTGAAATCGAGAGTGGAAGGTTTGAGTCGGGACTAGCGCACACAATCAATTTCTTAATGCTTCGTCTTATAAGGACATCTTGATACCTGACAATTTTGCGCTATTTCTTATTCCTTGGAGGCTATATATATCTGCTTTGTGATGTTTCTTGCTCTTTCATTGGCTGAACAGGATGCAGGAGGACGGGGCAGCAAAAAAAACCGTCGTGAAAAATGTTTCAGAACGAAACTTTAATTCTGTTTATGGCGAGAATGGTTCCAATTTGACTCGACTGAAAGAGGTAAATTCAATATCCTTCCGAAAAGAACTAGGATGAAATCGATGTGATGCCGAGCCCAAGGTTTTCTATTGTAGTGTCATACTGAAGTCAAAATCACGTCATAAAAACTTTGCATTACTATGTATGTACATGTTAAGTTTATGTTGATTGCATCTGTTTTCTATGTTATGGATCAGATCTCTGGAGCCGCAGTCGTCCTACAAACTCCCGGTCCTGGAGAGTGTGATGGAAAAGTGATCATATCCGGTACACCTGAACAAATCCAGATGGCAGAGAGCCTTCTTCAAGCCTTCATCCTCTCGTAAGCAGAACCAGAACCGCCAGTGCTCCGGACACGGACTGACAAGAATGTAGTTGCTATACCATCTGTCGATGAGTTCATTTCTTCTTCGTCGCTACGAAATAGTTATGGTGCATTTGGTGACCTGTAAGTATGATGCATGCTCCATACATATATATGTGTGTGTGTTGTCTAGCGTGTTTGCGTTGGAAATTAGACGTTAGACTTTGGGAAATACAGCGATAAAGCCGTTGTATTAACACCAGATGGTACTAGGCGTGGTGTACCGTCTTTTATAGAAGCGGATTTAGAACTTAAACTTGATGAGTTCGAAATGTAAAGCTCTTAGCATTGAGCTCGTTGCGTTTATGAAAGTATGGGTTTAGAACTCTTATGTTTGTTAGAAATTTTAGTGATTATAACGTATGTATCTACGATGCGTGTCGATCCTACTTGAACTACTATGTCGATCAAGGGTTCACTTTTTCACTTTTCCTATCAAAACTACGATCAACCGTTCACTTTTCTACTTGGACTATTACCATTTATGTATTAAAACACACCTCGAAGCTAATTAGGTCGGCTACAAGTTGTTCCTCTTTCCTTCTTACACCTATCACTAATAGGCTAACTATATCCGTTGTTTTCTTTTTCTGCTTCAATTATCATTATTTACATATTTAAACACACCATCTACTTTACTAAGTGTAATTTAATACATACGTAGTGATATTTTCAATAGGGAAAGTAACCTAGTTGGGATGAACTAAATTTGATTCGTATCGAGAAATTTTTATGCTTGGACAAATTTAGAAACAAGCATAAAACACATATGTGGCCTATCAAACATGTCATTTTTTTTTTTTTCATTTACATAATATATAGTAAAAAATAATAATTTGAATAATAGAAACAAATATAGTTAAAAATAATACTATAACCAGCCATGGCTCTGTATCTCTTTCATTTAGCATGTTTTAAAGGAGAACAGGATTTTTTATTTTTTTTTACTCCTTTCTAAAAATTACACAAATACACAACTTATGTTTTCAATATTACAAAAAATCTCAACTCTCTAAACATATTACAAAAATCTCAACATATACACAGAATGTTATGTATATATCGGCTATGTTATGTATATTAATAGGGAGAGAGAGTAAAGTAATTAAAAAGGTGGGAGAGAGTGTAATTACTTCCAAAAGGGTTGGTATTTATGTTATTTATACCTTACTCCATTTTAGTTTATTTGTCTTATTTTTGTTTTTATTCTGTTTCATAAAAAATCTCTCTTTCCTTATTTGAAAACTTTCTTTTCTAACTTTCCACATTTTAAACCACAAGATTTCAAGTCATTTCTTTTATCTTTTTAAACTTCCTACCGAGTTAAAACCAGACAAATAAATTGAAACTGAGGGAGTATTTGATTTATTTGTCATCAAACAATTTTTTTATATCTTGAAATTATACTAGTGCATGATACTAATAAATTCTTAGTTTTTACAACACTTTCTACATGATCACTACATGAAATGATACTGATATACACTACTAGCAATACCAATGCTATAGAATTTCACTTTGGAGATTTAATTTACTACCATAGCTTTCCTTAGGATTCCGAAAAATGTATGGCGGTTCTTCTTTCTGATGACCGGCATTGCATCTATGATTCTTTTCTCTCGGATGAAGCAGCAGATATCGGTCCGTAGAACCTATAACACTTTTTGGGAGATTTAATTTACTATCATTGCTTCCTTTGGCCTTCCCAATAATGTTAAAACTGTAGCAGATATATGCCTTGATGATAATCCAGCTGCTTCAATTTGATCAACTGGTGCACCATGATCAATGTATCTATCTGGAAGTACCATTGACCTCAACTGCAAAAATTCAACATTTAAAATCTTTTTAAAAGAAAAGTTATTTTCCATAAACCTAAAAAACGTTTTCGAGTGTTCGGTTGGTGAATGGAAGATATTTCTTCACAAAAGATATATATATATATATATATGAGAGACAAAAATACTCCCTTCTGTTTCATTTTATACCGTACTTTCCTTTTCAGTCTGCTTAAAACAAGAATGCCGCGTTTTATATTTTAGTAACTCCTTCACTACAACATCCCACGTTGCATGTTTGAGACCATAAGATTCAAAGGATATTTTGGTACTTCAAACACATATTTAGTTTAAGTAATCTTACTTTCTTAAACTCTGGTGTCCCGTTAAACTAAGACACATTAAATGAAACGGAGGGAGTAATATTAGCAAATTAGAGAGTGTATTGATGAAAATGAGCGCCTAAAAGTTAAGATTGTAGTAAGGAAAATGACTTCCGCCCATAAGCGAGGGAAGTCAAGATTGTAGTAAGGAAAATGACTTCCGCCCATAAGCAAGGGAAGTCAAGATTGTAGTAAGGAAAATGACTTCCGGCCATAAGCAAGGGAAGTCAAGATTGTAGTAAGGAAAATGACTTCCGCCCATAAGCGAGGGAAGCCATTTTCCTTCTTATGATGGAAAACATTTCGTCGCAATATGTTTTATGATAAACAAACACAAGAAAACGACTCTCATGGAAAACATTTTCTTGAAAAATGACTTCTGTCGTAACAAATACAAGTTTCGTAGTCATGTTTACCTTAAGTGGTCCATCCAAGATGCTGTTAAGGCTTAAGAAATGAGTCACATGTGAGCAAAATCCTCCGATCGATCCTTCTTCAACAGTGATCAAGATTTCATGTTCTTTGGCTAATGTCCTAATAAGATCAGCATCCAATGGTTTGCAGAACCTAGCATCAGCTACTGTTACTCTTACATTATGTGTTTGCAAAATGTCTGCAGCTCCCAAACATTGTTGTACTATAGAACCATATCCCAGAATGGCAACTCTTTCACCTTCTCTCAGTATTCTTCCCTTACCAACCTGTTGATATTACAATACAAACATAAACATCAACGTAACTTTAGAGTCTATTTGATTTGAAACTGATGTTATAAACAAGCGTTTACATGGTTGGATAAAGTGCTGAAGTTGATGTTTAGACAAAAAAGTTGCCGATGAGTACTTTTTATATCAAACGACAAATATCAAGGAGAAGGACAAAGGGCGAAAATGATGGTGAAAATCTCGGTCAAATAAAAGGTGCTTGGAAGTGAAAAGATGTAAAGCCAGAAGTTGAATGTGACCAGCTTATAGCGTTTGTAAGATTTTGGCTTATAAGAGCTTTTTGTGTTTATCAAACGCGTAGAGAAGCAAAAAAGTGCTTATAAGCCGGCTTGATCAGCTTATGAGCTTTTACGCACACGCTTTTTAGGCACATTTTATTGTGATGTTACTAGAGGTGAATTGGTATTGATTTGTACCTCAATTGGTATTCCCTTATTGTTAAGAGGAAGAACTGCACCAATTCCATTTCCTCTAGGAAATCTGAAACAGCTAGGCCTATCATCAATAGCTGCTGCTGTTGCAACCATGTGCATTAGCTCTGCTTCGTCCGATGGAGCCATGACTACCATATTAGGCAAACAAGCCATGTATGCCACATCGAATGCTCCACAATGTGTCGGACCATCTGCACCAACCAAACCAGCTCGGTCCATTGCAAACCGGACAGGTAACTTCTGAAGATCCACATCGTGCACCACCTTTTTTACAATCACACAATGTGTTAGTACAACAATCCGAAAATGCAAAGCTTACATTGTACTGTATTATGTCGTTAGTTACCTGATCATAGCCTCGTTGTAAGAACGAGGAGTAGATAGCACAGAACGGTTTTACACCTTCTGTAGCTAAACCAGCTGCAAAGGTAACTGCATGTTGCTCAGCAATGCCAACGTCAAAACAACGTTGGGGGAAATGTTTCTGGAAATAATTAAGGCCAGTTCCACCACCCATTGCAGCATGTATAGCTACAATCTTGTCATCAACTTCAGCTTCTTTTATCAGTGATTCAGCAAAGTATTGAGTATATGAAAGCGTTGGCGACTTGACCTTAAATTGCTTTCCTGTTTTCGGATCAAACTGTACCACCCCTGGAAAATCCCAAACAAACAAATTTCAGTTTTTTCCGAATTTGACAACCTATAGTCGTTTTATTTATCTTCCTTACCATGCATTTTATCAGCCGCTGCTTCAGCAGGAGGATAGCCTTTTCCTTTCTCCGTTACAATGTGAATTAGAACTGGTCCTGGTGCAGGCATTGATTTCACCTTCTCTAAAATAGTAACCAAGTCTTCGATATTGTGTCCGTCTACTGGTCCAATATAATATAATCCTAGCTGCTCGAAAAGAGTGGAACCAGAAGCACTAATCATTCCCCTTGCATATTCATCTACTTTAGCAGCAACTTCATGTGCTTGAGGTCCAATTTGCTTTGTTATAGTCTGGAAAAAAACACAAGAAACATCGTTAATAATTAATGCATACGCGTAATTTCAGTCCTTAAATAACACTAAACCAAAAAATAAGAATCCAATATACCTTTGCAGCTTCGCGAAGTTGTCTGAATTTACGACTAGCTTGGAGTTTGCTCAAGGCACTGCTGAGGGCTCCAACTGGAGTTGCAGGGCCGTCTAAGGTTGCGGTTGGTAAAGAAACTTGTTCATTGTCATTCAATATGACGATCATATTTGAGTCGAGGAATCCTGCATTATTCATGGCCTCATATGCTTGTCCTGCAGTCATGGCTCCGTCTCCGATTACAGAAATGACATGGTTGTCTTTGCCCAAAAGATCACGAGCAACCGCCATGCCTGCAACACATCATTGAACTTTAAACTCCTAATAAACTTGGGATTAGTCAACTTTTTCTTCAAGTGAAAGTCTGTAAGAACCCACAGACCGCTGAAAGTTAAAAAAGGGCAGCTATGCGCGGTGTCCGGGGAAGGGCCCCACCGCAAGGGTGTATCGTACGCATTCTTACCGTGCATTTCTGCCAGAGGCTGTTTCCAAGGCTTGAACCCGTGACCTCCTGGTCACATGGCAGCAACTTTACCAGTTACTCCAAAAAGGGATTCGTTGTGAAGAGAAAATCTCACATTGGAATGGGACACGAAAGTTAGGGACCATACAAGGCGGGTTAGTAATTCAATTGTTGCAGAACGGACAATACTTTGACAGTTGAACTTGAACCGTTACAAAGTTATGTAACGAGACTGAAAAGGGGATTCATTAACTCATTTTCCAACTGAAAGTTCGTAAACACCGATAGACCACTTACAGTTGAACTCAAAAGGGAAATCACTTCAAAGCTTGCCTTAAACAAATCTTATATTACGATGAAAGGGGAAAGTAAAGAGACCATATAAGGCGGCTAGAGCGGACAATACTTTGACAGTTGAACCAGAACCGTTACGAATATAAAGGGATTGAAAATATTACCAAGACCAGCAGAGATGCTTGTTGAACTATGCCCTGCACCAAAAGCATCATAAACACTTTCATCCCTTTTAGGAAAAGGTGCTAGCCCTGAAGTCTTCCTCATTGTATGCATTTTAGACCTCCTTCCTGTCAAAATCTTGTGCGCATACGCCTGCAAAAAAATTTTGTCGTCCACTTCAATTTCCACTATATATACAACAACATACCCAGTGAAATCCCACAAGTGGGGGTCCGGGGAGGGTAGAGTAGAGTGTACGCGGACCTTACCTCTACCTCGTGGAGGTAGAGAGGTTGTTTCCGCGCTCGGCAATTTCCACTATATATACAACAACAACATACCCAGTGAAATCCCACAAGTGGGGGTCTGGGGAGGGTAGAGCGTACACGGACCTTACCCCTACCTCGTGGAGGTAGAGAGGCGGTTTCCGAAGGACCCTCGGCAATTTCACTATATATAAAATTATGGAATTATCTATTCACCTGATGACCAACATCCCATATAATTTTATCCTCAGGAGTGTTGAAAACATGATGCAAAGCAACAGTTAAATCGACAACACCTAAACTCGAACTCAAATGGCCTCCTGTCTTTGCCACTGAATACACAATCTCTGCTCTTAGTTCTGCAGCTAACTGTTCAAGATCCTGTTTTTTCGAAACAAAAACGCACACAAAAAATTGATTAAACAATCCGAAAAATGAATTACAAGCCTTAATTTTTATTTGCTTGATTAGGAATTTACCAGTTTGGATAGATTCTTCATATGTTTTGGATAATTCACTGTATCCAAAAATGGTGTAGGTGGTTTTTCTCCTGAAAAATCAATCTGCAAACTATCTGTTTCTTTGTTTCTTACTATCTTCCCACCGATTTCATCTGAGCCATTCGCCGAAGCTTTTACAAGAAACTGAAACAAGAACACATTAACATTAGTCGCGCCAGCGCGTTCAAGATAACAGATGGTTACACCAGAAATGCTACAAAGATCATAACTTTTACAAGAAACTCAAATGAGAGCTACAAAAGGTCATAAAAGGGCAGCCTGGTGAACTAAAGCTCCCGCAATGCGCGGGGGCCGCGCCGTGGAAGGGCCAGACCACAAGGGTATATGGTACGCTACCTTATCTTGCATTTCTGCAAGAGGCTGTTTTTACAGCTTGAACCCGTGACCTCCTAGTCGCATGACAACAACTTTACCGGTTACTTCAAGGTTCTCCTCAAAAGCTACAATCTTTTACAAGAAGGTGAAACAGGGACATTTGAAGTTTAGTCGGACCAGTGAGTTTCAAACATCAAATGATTATATGGAAAAAGCTACTCCCTCATTGCAAAGTATAAAAGTAAATTATTCTTAAAACTCCGTGCCGGTCAAACTATACATAGATTTAGAACATTGCAGAGTCTTACAGTTAAACCATACATCACATAAATTAAAATGAAGCGAGTACAAAAGATCATAACTTTACATATGCATTTATAAAAAAATGAAAACAAGGATATTCAAGATTAATTGGGATCAGTGCATTTTATATTATATCAGAAAAGCTTTTAAAAAAATAATCACAACTTTACATAACCTTTACAACAAACTTAAACAAAGCCATTCCAAAAATTGTCATGTCAGTGAATTCCAGATATCATAAAAGGGCAGTAAGGTGCACTAAAGCTCCCGCTATATGCAGGGTCGGGGGAAGAGCCCAACCACAAGGATCTATTGTACGCAGCCTTACCTCACATTTCTGCCATGATCACATGACAACTAACTTTACCAGTTACTCAAAGGCTTCCCTTCCACATACCATATGAATAAAAGAAAACAGGCAAAATCATACTAGAAAATCAACAAAAAAATCACAACTCAACATGAAAAGACACAAAGGAAATCCAAGAAAATCAAATGGGGTATCTTATATACTCACTTTTTTCCTAGTTAAGTTGCGAAAGCTCCCGCTATACACAGGGTCAGGGGAAAGGTTCGACCACAAGGATATGTTATACGCAGACTGACCTCACATTTGTGCCATGATCACTTGGCAACAACTTTATCAGTTACTCCACGACTCCCCTTCCACATACCATATGATTAAAGAAATAAAGAAAACAGGCAAAATCATACTAGAAAATCAACCAAAAAATTCACAACTCAACATGAAAAAACACAAAATAAATCCAAGAAAATCAAATGGGGTATCTTATATACTCACTTTTTTCCTAGTTAAGTTGCGAAAGCTCCCGCTATACACAGGGTCAGGGGAAGGGTCCGACCACAAGGATATGTTATACGCAGACTGAGCTCACATTTCTGCCATGATCACATGGCAACAACTTTACCAGTTACTCCACGACTCCCCTTCCACATACCATATGAATAAAAGAAAACAGGCAAAATCATACTAGAAAATCAACAAAAAAAAACACAACTTAACATGAAAAAACACAAAAAAAATTCAAGAAAATCAAATGGGGTATGTTATATACTCACTTTTTTCCTAGTAAAGTTGTGAAATCTTGGAGTTGTCAAGTGTGGAGAAGTGGGGTGCTGGTTGATTCTGAATACAGGACCTGAAGAAACTGCCATGTTTGTATGATGATGAAAATGAACAAGTATAAAAACTAATAGTTAGGAAGGTGACTGAATTTTTGGTTGGACACAAGAAGAGAGTGGGGGACAGAATTTATAGTTAGCACAACTAGGAAGAGCACACCACCTTCTATAAAATAAAAATACTCCCTCCGTTTTAATTTATTTATCTTACTCACTTCATTTTATTTTAATTGATTGATGTTGACTTGACACGATACTTTTCTTAAAAAAAATATTTGAAACTAACCTTATCAATCATATTTTAAAATTTTAAAATTTTAAAATTTTAAATTTGACTACTAATATATTACGTAGTCATTTAGTGAATAGTGATAGATTTTTTTTTAGTAACAAGGAAGAGCACCACTTTCCATAAATAAAAATACTCCGTCCGTTTTAATTTATTTATTTTACTCGCTCTTTTATTTTATTTTATTTTACTTGATTAATATTGCTATAAACATTTGAAGCTAATTATATTTTGAAAATATAAATCTAATTACTAATACATTATGTAGTCATTCAATGATAGTGTATTTTAGTAACAAGGAAGAACACTATCTTCCTTAAACAAAAATACTCGCACCATTTTAATTTATTTATCTTGCTCACTTCATTTTATTTTACTTGATTAATATTGACTTGGCACGATATTTTCTTTGAAAAAGCATTTGAAACTAACCTTATTAATTATATTTTGAAAATCTAAATTTGACTACAAATATATTACGTAGTCATTCACTGATAGATTTTTTTTAGTAACAAGGAAGAGCACCACTTTCCATAAATAAAAATACTCTCTCCATTTTAATTTATTTATCTTACTCACTTCGTTTAATTTTACTTAATTGATGTTGACTTGGCGCGATGCTTTCTTTGTGAAAATATTTGAAATTAATCTTATTAATCGTATTTTGAAAATTTAAATTTGACCTCTAATACGTTATTATTTAATGAGAGGAGTTTTTTTTAGTAACAAGGAAGAGCACCAGCTTCCTTAATATAAAAATACTTCATTTTAATTTATTTATTTTACTGATTCTGTTAATTGTTCTTTGATCTATGTTAACTTGACGCTTTCTTTGACAAAATATTTATTAGGATTTAGGAGTTTGTAGTTAGTCGTAACAAGGAAGAACAGTATCATCCTTAAATAAAAATGTTTGTTTTAATTTATTTGTCTTACTTTCTTTGTATGCTAATTTGGATAATTTTTTTTAAAAAAAATATTAGGAGTTTATTTATTAATTGCTTTTATTATTTATATTTTAAAAATCTTTGACTACTAATACTTTATAGTAGTTAGTAACAAGGAAGAGCAGCGCCATAGTTTAATAAAAATATTGAGTTAATTTTAATTAATTTGTCTTATTTTCTCCGTTTTAAGCTACTTTGATTATGTTAACTTGACGCTTTTTCATGACAAAACATTTATTAGGAGTTTCCTATTTTACTTGGCTGATGTTGATAATAATTTTTAAAAAACACTTACTAGGAATTTAATATATATTAAACTAATCTTATTGATTATATTTTGAAAATCTTGACTATCAAGATTTTATGTAATTATAATGATTAGTATTTAAAGAAAAAATAGAATTTTCTCTTGATTTTATAAATTAGAAAAATAAAATTAAAATTAACTATTTTAGTAAGGAGGTCAATTAAAATAAAATATTTATTTTTGAAAATTCTTTAATTCTAACTTTAAAAAAGAGCAGCCCGGTGAACTAAAGCTGCCGTTATGCGTGGTGTTCGGGGAAAAGCCCATCACAAGGATATATTATATGCAGTCTTATGACTTATCTTGCATTTCTGCCAGAGGTTGTTATTAAGGCTTGAATATATTCTAACTTTTTATATAATATATTTAAAATCATAAACTTAAAAATATTTTAATACATTTTACTTATATGTAATTTAGTATACAAATTAAAATGAATGAATAAAGTATACAAATATCAATTCCCCATGAGATATTGTCTGTACTCTCAACATGGCAAATCCTATATTCTGCTCTCTTTTTTCATCTCTCAATTTTACAGTGAATTTAAGACAGAGTGTCAAATGGGTAAGTTGATCTGAATTTAGGTAATTTATGATAGATTGATGTAAGAAATGAGTTGAGTCAACATTCAATAGTTACTTAGATTGAAATATAAACAAAAAAAAAAAATGTTATAATTCAATCTATTTAATTTTTAATTGTTTTATTTGTTTTTTTATAATTTTTGATATTTAATATAAGAGAAAATGCACTTTTTTTTACGCTGAACTATAAACGAAATTGCTGAGACACACTCCAATTTAAAAGGGGTTCTATTACCCCGAGACTAATTAAAACTGTATTTTTGGCAATCTTAAGATCTACGTGGTACATACGTGACACACTGCGTGAATGAACATACTGAAGGTCCACGTAGGCACTTAAGGTTACTAAAAATATGGTATTAATTATTTCGGAGGGGGGGATAGGACCTCCTTTAAATTGGCGTATGTCTCAACAATTTCGTTTATAATTTAGAGCGAAAACAGTGCATTTACTCTTAATAAAATTATATTTTTTTCTTATTATATATCTGCCTAATTTTTATAGACTAAAATGAGATGAACTAATAAATGAATGGATCACTAATCCATACAAAGTAAAATAGATTGCAAAGGTCATATCTTTTATCGATTAATTTTTATTTATCTCTAGACTACTTAAGTAGAGATGAATTTAAAATTTATAAATTCTTATAAATATTTAGTAGATTTAAATAAAAAGCTATTAAATTTAGGTGAATTCATAATCAGACATCTTATTAAATTAAAATGAAAGTTATAAATTAAGGTGATCTCATGTGTATAGAAATAACTATGGTGTGCATCATAATAATTATTTCTATTCACCATAATTATGTCTATACACATTAGATCACCTTAATTTATAACTTAATCATGTACATATATTATATATTTATTAGATTAATATAAACATAATTTGGCCGTTTGTGAATTTAAATTATATACATTAAGTTTAAATGATTATTTACATGGGTGATGTGTCAATGTAGTTTAACTTTAGAGACAATGTATTAAAACCCCATAAACTTGTCTCCGTAACTTATTTTGACACTTAAATTTCACTTCCGTTTATTTACTTCCCTTAAAATCTTTAAAGTGAATTAATTTCCCTTCTTATACTGATGTGTCATTTAATTATTTTTTTTCATTTATTTTTTTAAAATATCACGTTAGCATAAGGGGAAAATTAATTCACTTTAAAGATGTTAAAGGGGGTTTTGATGCATTAGCTCTTAACTTTATTATCAAAGACAAATGAAGTATTTAAGTTTCAAATTTATTCTCAGTTTCACTAACTTTGGCTTAATTATATAAGTTAAAAATTCAATAATAATTTTTTCACTTGTTAATAATTTGTCTGCCATTGGATCAATCGAAAAAAAACATTTCTCTCTCTTGTTATAATGGATAATTTTTGTCCTCTGCAAAAAGTATTTTACTAATATAATTTTATATTATGCGTATTAAATAGTTTTTTATCTATTATATTAAGTTGATTATTCACTATGATAGGTAATTTTTCATGTCAAATTTTATGTATTGAAAAGTATGCATTTGGTCCAATTGGACAATCTTTAGACATTTTTGAAGCTTGCCTAACATGATTTATACTGACAAACATATACATATAATAAGTTATATACTTTATAATATTATATTTATCTACGCAAATAATGGATAATATATGAATTAAAGTTTTGAAATATTATTTGCGAGCGGTAGAATAAAATTCATTAATTCTTATACATGCTTTTAATAATAGAGTCTTTTATGTCATTACGTGTTTTTATTTCCACTATAAAAAGAATATATGAGACCACGTTATTTATTATATTATGGAGAGTAGAGGAGGGCGCAATATAATATAGCTTATATGTGTTCACTTAAAATTTTAAATTTATCTTAAGTATATATTTTAATTTCATTTTTAATGTATTTTTTTTTTTTTCGAAATGAAGTGCATTGCCTTCTAGCAGGGACGAAGCTAGGTATTGTCAAGAGGATTAATTAAATTCTTTATATACGCGATAAATTATAAAGTAGAAATAGGATAACAACGATTTTTTTTTATTACATATATACATGTGAATCAAATTGCGCAAAAAATATATAGTTTAATGAAAAATGAGTTCTAAAATTATGTAAATTCTTATCCAACTTTTAAGTGTGATCTTTTAGAACCACCGAGTTGGCATAGTGGTTCAGCGCTATGTCCCTTAAGCAAAAGGTCGGGGGTTCGATCCCCGCCTCTGGCGAATGGAGCAAACTTTGTGGTCAGTTCTTTACTGCAAAATGCGCTGACCGAGGAACGAAGGATTAGTTTCACGACTGCCGGCTGGGGATACTTGGGAAACAAAAAAAAAGTGTGATCTTTTAGACTTTTTAATTAAATATTCCTTGTATGGATTTCTGGCTCCACCATTTTAAAGTTGAAGATAATATGCATGTATTATAATAAGATAATATGGATATTTTATGTGTAATCTTTTAGATTTTTTAATTAAAATATTCTTTATATTGATCTCTCACCATTTTATTGTTGAAGATAGTAAGCATGTATTATAATAAGGTAATATGAATATTTTATGTGTGATATTTTAGATTTTTTAATTAAAATATTCGTTATTGTTGAAGATAGTATGCATGTATTATAATAAGGTAGTATGGAGGTTTCCTATTCTGTGTCTGGTATCCGTATTGGAGCTCGACTAATCCGAATTCGCACCGGATAGAACCCCACTTGGGAATAGCGCTCCCAACAGAGTTTTCTCAAAAAAAAAAAAAAAAAAGATAGTATGGAGGTAGGTTTATAAATGAGCTACTTATTTTGGTCTTTTTTTATATATATTTTTGTTGATTTGCGGACTTTATAAATAATTACTTTATCGTGAAATATCAGTAAAGAGTACGACGAAATTAATAGGATTTCTTCATTCTTAATTATTTTTTGTTTGCGCTCTTGGTAGAGAAAAGAAATTTAGGTAATGAGTGTTATTTTTAAAAAAAATAAATATCATAATCCTAATATAAATATCGAGCATTTTGTGAGGAATTAATAATTAAAAAAGATGATGCAAATTTGTCAAAGTGTAAAGGAATCATCCAATTTTCCATTCCACTTTGCAATTTGATGCCATATTTATATCCTTTGTAGATCTTGAGTTGACCCCAAAAAAAAAAAAGAAAAAAAAAGGAACAATGAAAAATGAAAACTCAACCAACATGGTTCTGTGCAGTGTCGCGACTTATTCATTCTTAATTTGAAATTTCGAATTTGATATTTAAATATGAAAAAAATTCTATTAAAAAAGTCAGTAACGGATAATTTGAATTAGTTCGAACTCTAATGTTAATATCGAACACCATGAGGAAAAAAGAAAAAAAAAAAAAAAACTTAAAAGGAGTATTGGATCCTTATCCATTATTGAAAATTCTTTTAATGTGTTCTGTACTTTATTTAACGTGATTGATGATAGACAAGATTGGTTGATTATTTTACTCCTTTGAATTTTTTTTATTTGATTCCTCTATTTTTCTTGAAATTAATTAATAGGAATTACATCATCAAGGACTATCCACACGCACAAAGTTTGGTAAAAGACCATTTCATTTTTTTTTAAGAAAATATTTTAATAGCTTATTTGGTCAAATTTTTAAAATTAATTTATTTGTGAAGTGCCTTTTTTAAAAGTGTTTTTCAAAAATTTTGGTAAGAAGCAAGTTTGTATTTGATCAATAAATTTAAAAGCACTTTTGACCAATATACTAAGAATTTTTCAATTCAAGAAATGGTTCTTACTTCTTTAGGATAGTAACACTTTTCATCCCCTAATTATTGATAAAAATAAATTTAGTAGCCGTTTGGCAATAGATTTTTTTTCTTTTTTTTCGAAAAATTATTTTATTTTAGTGAAAAAAGTAAAAACACGCTCCGTTTGGTCATGAATTTTCCAACTCCAACTCCGGAAAATTATTTGGAAACTCATACTTCTCTCACAAAATTCAAAAACAACTTTAATTTAGTAGACGTTTGGCCATGAAAACTAAATATTTTGAAGTTGGAGTTGGAGTCGTGTTTGACCATGTCTTTTTTGAAAGTTTTTTTTAGACTTTTGAAAAATCTTTTTTAAATATGATTTTAGGCCCCCAATTTTTATAAACTATCAAAATCACCCAATTACTAACCAATTTAACTACTAACATATAACCAAATGTGATTCTTATATATGTACACTTTCATTTATCGAACCAAGTTTGCATTAACGAAGAAAATAGCACTCGAGAACAAATGTAAAAATGGTTGTGTAAAAATTTAAAGATTGAGGTTATATGTAATAATAATGAAAGTTGAAATTGGAAATGGAAATTTCACTTTTCGGAATCCAATTCTGAAATTATTTTTCGAATTTTCATGGTCAAACACCACAATTTAATAAAGTGGAAAAAAATTTCAGAAAAAAGAGAATTTTTTATGGCTAAACGCAACTCCAACTTCATCTTCAACTCCAACTCCAAAAAAAAATAATTTTCATGGCGAAACGGGGCCTAATATAACATGCGACAATTGAATAGTTTATATATATAATTCAATATATTTATGGAATTCATGAACAAAGAGACTAAAAGTATATATTTCAATAAATCAAGGTTAAATATGCTTAATCATACAATGCATGTAGAGGCGGAGCCAGGATTTCAAGTAAGAGGTTTAATATTCAAAGAAAACTAAGTCGAAGGGGATTCAACACCTACTATAACCACATAAAAAATAATTTTTATCATATATAAATAGTATATTTTTCCGTCGAAGGGGATTCGGACGACCCCCTAAAGAGGGCAGGCTCCGCCTCTGCATGCATGCATCACAAAATCAAATTAAAAGTTTTATATAGCAGTCCAGTCGATTGATGGTATTGTTTGCTTTAACATAAATTTAAAGATTTTTTTTTTATATATATATCCAACATCTTTCCTGTATTTTGTCGATGTGAAATTCATCGGGGATTGATTCTATTCCACACATTTTGTAGCAAATATATTCTAGTGTAATTAATAGTACATAACAAATTGTTAATTACTTAATTACTTTATTAAGCTTCACAAGTAGTAATATTTTTTTTCATTAGTTAATTGATTGATGATTGAATGCACAAAAAAGATACCCCATAAACTTACACAAAGCAAATAACCTCTACCTAATTAGATTATTATAAACCATTAATTATAAGTGAATCTATCTTCAACAAGTGGACTAGAAAATTTTAATTATGATAGTACGTGAGCCTAATTTATTGGAGAAAATTCTTTTCTTTAGAAAAAAATCGAGTTAGTAAAATCATTATATAATGACGTGGTAGAATGAATTTGATTTTATTTTAATTTTAAATCAGGAATCTCAATTTTGGATCTATTTTCAATTAGAAAAAAAATCGTTAGTGAGCATTTTTCTCTTTAATGAAATTAACTTACACAAAGCAAATCTCGACTAGTCAAGTTGATAAATTTACGAAGCAATCTACAAAAAATAGAGTAAGAAAATTGAACGATAAACCTAATTTATTGGAGAAAATTCATTGTTTTAGGGTGCAAAAGTCTAAGCTAACAAAATCATTCAGAGATGTGATGGAATGAATGATAAGATTCTAATCAGAAGTCTCGAATCTTACTCCATTTTTTTCATTAAAAAAATAAATAAAAAAATCTTGGTACTTCGCTTTAGTAAATCCTACATAAAATTAATTATAAAATTAGCTACAATAAATAGACTAGGGGTAGACTAACCAAATTTATTGAAAAAGTTTATTTCCTATAGAAAATAGCGAGGATGCAGTGTGATAAATGAGATCTCTTCTTTCATAATCATATATTTCGAGTTTGAATTTATTTTCATTAATGAGCATCCCTTTAATGAAAACCTTACACAAAGTAGATCTCGATTATTCAAGTTAAATTTCGAAATCGTATAGTTGTGCATGAAAAATTAAATCTAACAAGCATTTAATAAATTAAGATTTTATTCTTCAATGATTTTTATTAAATAATCATACAAAATATAATGTTAATTCGACTTGTTCATCTTCAAAAGTAGAGAAAATGACCCCCCACCAAATTAGAATTTTCATCACTATAATTTTTCCTCAAAATGGATAAATCATTTGCATTTTATTACTATCTTTTATTGCATTTTTCAGATTTCACTGATGGATTTACATTGAATATTGTTAATTTATTACCTAAAAATGTATGTTGCGTTGACTGATTTTTATAGTAATTCATTTCCCTTTTTCTTTTTAATTCTGAAAAAAGATTTTTTGAGCCAAGAATCTAAGCTCGTTTGGTACAAGAGATAAGGGATAGTTAATTTCGAAATTAATTTTAGGATGGACTTATCTCATATTTGGTTGAAATAAAATGCATGAAATACTTCATCCAAGATTATATCATTATTTTTATACCATAACTAATTTCGAGATAATTAATTCTGAAATAACTTGTTTCCAACCAAAGGATCCCGAAGTGTATCCACCTTCTTCATATTCTATTTATGAAATTATATTTGATATATTATTATTGCTATTGTCGTGTGAATTAAATCTTACACATTTTTGAATGGTTTAGAGAGGTTGGTTGGCATCACTTAATTAGTGAAGCTTTTTTATTTGAATATTAAGTTGAAGAAGAAGATAATTAAGATGTATTTGGCTCACTAGTTATAGATTCAGCAGAGTCAAATAGTTTTACTCTGACCCAACATATTTTTTGTGTCTCAAAATAGTAGTAATATATATGCTAAAAATATTTGTTTCAAAATAATTGTCAGTTTAAAAGATCAAGAAAATATTGATTATTCTTTTTCAAGTTTATCATTAATATTAATTATTCTAAATTAAAATTAAGAGGCATAATTTTTATTTTTATTTATCATATATAAGAGAGAATAATTAATTTTTATAGTCCTCGTAAGGCTATTTTAGTAATTTCAATTAATTTGTTAATCCATTAAAATTATGGCATGTAACTGATAAAGAAAAAACTACTTTATTTCTTTGTTTCGCAAATGGGACTTTATATGTGGTGTGTCATAATATAATATGAGAAATCATTATTTAGTTTTTGCTTGAATTTTTAGTTCTTTAACTAATTTTTTATTTTTTTTTAAAAAAGATAGAAAATATGGAGGAAATTACAAAGTGGGAAATGAAACGTTCACCAATAAGGTGAGAGTTTAGGCTGATAATCAACTGAATCATTTAGATTCCGCTGTTATTTAACTAATCGGTAAATCTTTTAACTAATTGTATAAGACTATATTTATTTTTGATGAACTGGTATGGTTCTTAATGTTTCCTAATTACTTTTTATGAATTGAATAAAATTCTTTTTATGGACAATTTTATCTTGCTTTTGAAATTATCAATAAAATATTTAAATATTGAAAATTGAAATTATAGATAAAGTTAAAAATAAAGGTAGTGGTATCAATTAAGATCAGATTATTTTTAAAATATCTTTTTGGATTAATATAGAATTTATATTCTTAGGCATAAACTAAATACAAAGAACTAATAGATTCTCCAGGTTCATTTTGATGAATTCAGATTTTTTTTCCTTAATTTAAAGTAAAATTAAGCTTAAATTATTATATTAATTAACTTAAATTCTCGCCACGTGGAATTATGACTAAAATTGAGACTTAATAAATATTTGAAGAAATATATTTCTATTTATAGGTACGGAATATATGTTCATAAACTCATAAAAATATTAATATTTTTCAATTTATGATCTTTACACGCCACGTGGAATTATGACTAAAGTTGAGACTTGATAAATATTTGAAGAAATATATTTCTATTTATAGGTACAAAATATATGTTCATAAACTCATAAAAGTATTAATATTTTTCAATTTATGATCTTTGCAAGTTGTAATTATTTTATATATTTAATTATATTATTATATAAAATATTAAATTATTTAAGTTTGGGTCCGAACTTAGCACGAGCCTTATAAAACTAATATATATATAAATAAAAATTAAAGAATTAATAAGAACTATATTAGTCAAATCACATATTAATTAATTTAATTTTTGCCTAAGAGTTGTGCAAAAATATAAACTTATAAACTATTTCGAGACGAATGGAGTATGTATATATTAAATGTGTATAAATATTAACTTTCATTATCTAGCAATTTATTTCATTATTCGGTTCGATGACATCCGGTGTATACATATTTGTAGTTATTTTATTATTTTTGGTCCACAAGAAAATAATATCTACATAAACCAGCAAAAAAATAAATAAAATAATTACATATTACTTTCAGAGCAAAAAAGTAAGATTTTCAAACGTGTTTTTTAATTGCATGTGTATAATTTTTTCAGATAACTATTTTACTTATTAACAATAAATATAAAATATCTGCTTTTTCTAAATTTTTAAATATTTGTGGAGAAAATATTGAGATAACACAGACTAAAGATACTATTAACGTGTAATATTTTATCTGCCACCTTGAATAATTAGGTTCTTTAGTTACCCAACAAGAAGTAAAGTGTGAAATATAATGATTATAATCTAACACAATAAATTTTAAGTAAAGTGTGAAATATAATGATTATAATCTAACACAATAAATTTTAAGTAAAGTGTGAAATATAATGATTATAATCTAACACAATAAATTTTATCTTAAAATAGCTTAACAACAATAACATTTTCAGTATATTTTCATCAGATGGATTTTGGATGAAATAATTGTATGCAGTCTATATTATTACGGAATAAAAGAGACAAAAAAAATATTAAATAGAAGCTGAATGATAACTCTTGATATTGATTCTTTTCATTAATTCAAATAGAAGAGTATATTTCGATTTAAAAGAAACTAAATAAAATAAATAAGAAAAATATGATATTTTTCTTATATCTATTAGACTAAATATTCTGCAATTAATAAACCCTAAACTTAAAAGGAAGTAAATACTGAAAAATATTCTTAGACTAAAAAGGAAAAATAAAAATATTCTACCATTAATGAAAATCATAAAATAGAAGGAAGATAAATCTCAACACATATCGCTACCTCATACGTGAGATAGAAATACTGTTTTTGATAGACCACGACTCAAGATAAAACGATTTAGAAAAGGAATAGTAATTATAAAAGGACAAGATACGATAGAAATTACCACATCCAAAAATACCATAAATAAGACTCACCAAGTAATACAACAAACAATACAATAATCTGAAATAAAACTAGTATACTATAGCTACTAACACGGATAACAAAGTCCTCCTACATATTAGTACTTCATGCCAACACATTCTCTTCATTTTGCTCCGGATTTTAATCTCTTATGAAAAATATAGCTCCAGATAGGAGTGAGCATATTTTGGTTTAAACCGAAAAAATCGAAAAACCAAACCGAAATTTAATTTTGATTTCGGTTTTTCGGATCGGATTCGGTTTTTAATTTTAAAATTTCAGTTTTTCGGTTCGGTTTTCGATTTTAAAAAAAAAAATCCGGTTAAACCGAAAAACCAAAATTTTATAAATAAATAAATAATATATATATTTTATTATATATATATATATATTGATTAATGACGTTATGTATTATGTTAAGCTTATGATTATTTCATTTCGTTTCATCCATGTTGAGTTATTTATATTTGGGAATGAAAAACAGGTTTGAAAAAAATAATTTTTCTAAAAAAATCCATCAATTTTAAATGCTCAGTTATGAAAAAAAGAGGCTAACTACTTTAATATTTCAAACCGAAATAAAAATCCGAAAGAACCGAACCGAATTTGTAAAAACCAAACCAAACCGAATTTATTTTGGTTTGGTTACGGATGTCATTTTTGTTAATCCGAAAATCGATAAACTGAACCGATATTAAACAATCAGACCGAATCGACCGAATGCCCACCCCTAGCTCCATGAGCAAAAGCTCCTACTATGATGAATCCTGCGATATATTGGTGGTGGGTATATAATGCACCGTGCTGCACTGGAGTAAATCCAATATGTGGTTCTGCGCGTTCCACCACTTCTTCGTTCATTTTCATTGATCGTGAAACATCATGAGCAGCACGATGCGACACACTCATTCCTACTATCCTTCTGTCCTGATCCGAAATCTCAATCGATGTGAATTGGTCTTGGTTATTTTATTTGTTTCGATTTTCACATATTTTCTCCTAATTTTAAAGTACTTTCCTTTTTAGGCAAAAACAATAATGTTTCCATTTTGAAATTCTTGCTCCTTGATCCACACATTTAGTCGTAATAGTCTCAAAGATTCCTTCCTACACTTGGAATCTTCTTCACAACCACCACTTTGCAATTATTTGTGAAAATCAATAGTATGCGGATTCAGAATTTAAAAATTGTGGGTGCTCAGGAACAGAGACGGAGTAAAGATTTCTACTGAGGGGGTTCAAAATATGAAGAAAAACTCATCGAATGAGATTCAACATCTATAATATATAAATAAAAATCATTTTAATCATGTATCAATAGTATAATCTCCAGGGTTCGGATGAACCCTTATTACTAGGTTGGCTCCGCCTCTGCTCAGGAAGTTCAAACACGTATATTGACGCCCAAAACTTTAAGATTCCGCATGGAAATCAAAGCATCCCAACTATTTTTTTTTTTATTCTACAGGTGCTTTTTTTCATCTTATACCAATTTTTATACATATCTTATATAGTTATACCTATTCTGCATCAAATTTATCACGCATCGAAATATTAATATTTTCAACCTAAGTCCACCCCGATTGAAAAACATGCACGTTTCGTTCACTTAGTCCATACATGGTTCTTTTGTAATTATATTTATCAATCATAAACATTACCATTTTCCTACCAAAACCTACAAAAAAACAACAACCTAATTCTTGTATAATATATGTTAATAATCATAACTCAAATTTAAGAGTCAAATACTTATATGGTTCAAAACAATTACAATGTTTTTCATTTTGAACCGTAAAATTTTTTCCTGTTTTGTTTGTTGTCATGTTCCATCCAACATGTTTGAGCCATATGTTTTTTCTTTTTTCTTTTTAGGTTATTTTGGTTGTTTTTTCTTTTGTTTTTTTCCCCTGAAAATATGAAAATACATAATTGAAGACAATAATTGTATAAACGTGAAAAACATTTTGGGTTAAAGTGTGTGGACTAAAATGTAGATTCTCATTAAGAGAGTGACATATGTACATCAATTTACTACTTATTTTAGGTCCACACAAACAAATAAGTACATAATTCACGTGCATGTTTTTAGTATCTAAGAGAAAGACAAAAAATGAATTGTCATGTTTGGTGGCTTATTAATTAAATGTGTTTTTGAAATAATAATGATCCATTAATTTTGTCAAAAATGTATTTTTTTTTTACTCTTCGTCAAATATTTAACAAACTTTGATAGTTAGATTTTGATGAAAATTGTCAAACAACAAAACAAAATATTGTATTAAATATCAATACTTGTAATAAAAGTAGCAAAGTTAGACATTAAAAATAGACAAAATGAAATAGTAATTAATAACCAAAAATACACTTCAAAAACTACACCAATAAAAATAATCAAAGTTGTAAAAATCTTTGCTTACTCCAATGTGAGTGCATTATAAGTCCAATATGTACTTGAGATTGTTGTTATTCCTTCACTTTTAGTCATATGTATCGGGTTTCTCGCAATAGAAAAAAATTTCGCTGAACATCAGCCTTCAAAACGCATCCTGCAATACTTTGATTTGAATTTAATTGAGCTGTAATGCGGATTCGAAAAACCGAGTGATCACTGATACAGATTTAATAATAATTGATCTCTTTAATATTGAAGGGGTTACAGCTGTATATATAGAGAACTGAAGAATAACTAATTACAGAATAACCCAGATGTATTTAATAATTATATATGTAGTCTATTATCCCCCCGCAAGCTGATCAGCGGTAACGAGGGGCAGCTTGGAGCAGAGAGACTGAAAAGGCTGTAACGGAAGAGGCTTGGTGAGAATATCAGCAAGCTGGTCAGTAGATGGGACATAGTGCGTGGCCATCGCTCCTGCAAGTACCTCATCGCGAACAAAGTGACAGTCAGACCCAACATGCTTCATACGATCATGAAGGACTGGATTTTTGGTAACACAAATAGTGGACTGATTGTCACAATAAATCTGTGGTTTCGTGGGGGGAATGCCAAGTGCATCCGTAAGGTATCGTAACCACATGGCTTCAGCAACACCCGCAGCCATGGCACGATATTCTGCTTCTGTGGAGGAACGGGACACTCGCGTTTGCTTCTTGGTGCACCAGGAAATCAGATTCGGTCCCATCATAACAATATATCCAGTAGTGGACTTTCGATCATCTTTGTCGTTAGCCCAATCCGAATCAGAAAAAACAGATATATCAAACGAGCCCTTTTGAAATAAAATTCCACAGTGAAGAGTACCTTGAAGATAGCGCAGAATGCGTTTCAAGGCCTGAAAGTGTTGTTCTGTGGGAGCATGCATTGATTGGGAGACTCGATTGACTGCATATTGGATGTCCGGACGAGTAACAGCAAGATAATGAAGTCCACCGACGAGGCTCCGATATAGTGTAGGATCGGCAAAGGGAGTATTCGGCCCTGGGGATTGGCGGACTGCCATGGGAGTGACCGCGGGTTTGCAGTCTGTCATTCCAGCCCGATTTAGAAGTTCAAGGGTATATTTTGTCTGATGCATCAATATGGTTCCCGATTTGCGGATGAGTTCGAGGCCAAGAAAGAACTCCAGAGGACCGAGGTCCTTAAGTTTGAAGTCACGATGCATAGCTTCAGTAATTTCAGTGATGAGTGACGACGAGCTGCCTGTAATAACAATATCATCCACATAGATAAGAATGATGACTGTCCCTCGAGAACAGTGAAGGGTGAAGAGGCTGTTGTCATGATGGTAGGTGCGAAAACCAAGACCCTGCAGAAAAGTAGAGAGACGTGTGTACCAGGCACGAGGGGCCTGTTTCAGGCCATACAGTGATTTGCGAAGCTTGCAAACATAGTGAGGACAGTTGGGATTAACATATCCCGGTGGCTGAACCATATAGATTTCTTCCTCAAGATGACCATGAAGAAAGGCATTGCTGACGTCTAGCTGATGAAGCGGCCAATCATAGTGAAGAGCAAGAGACAAGACCAGACGAATAGTCTGTTGCTTAACAACAGGGCTGAAGGTCTCCTTATAATCCACACCATACTCCTGATGATACCCTTTTGCAACCAGACGTGCTTTATAGCGAGAAAGAGATCCATCTGAATTTCGTTTGATGCGAAACACCCATTTGCACCCAATAGACTTTCGGTTACTAGGCAGAGGTACCAAATCCCATGTACGTTGTTCATTCAGAGCCTGAAATTCCTCATCCATAGCTTGGCACCAGAAACTATTTTTGGAGGCTTGGTTGTAGGTAGTAGGCTCAGTTGTGGGATGTGCATCAAAGGGTATTTGAGTGTGGTAGGCTTTGGGTTTGAAGGTACCGGCCTTGGCTCGGGTTGTCATAGGATGAGTGTTGAGTGGAGGGTGATTAGGAAGGGGTGGTGGAGTTGTATGATGTGTGGGCGGGGGTTGGGTGGGGCTGCCGTGGGAGCTGGGATGTGCAGCGGTGAATGGGGTGGCTGTATGTGTGTTAGGAGTATGATGTAGGGAAGTGGTGGGTTGTGTGGCAGTCGGCTGGGTGTTCGGGTGGGAGGTTTGGGGTTTCGGGTGGGTAGTGGTGTAGTGGGGTACCGGGTTAGGTGCCGAGTGAGCCGGAGCATGAGCGTGAGAAAAGGACGGAAATAATGGCACAACGCCAAGTGGATTGGGGGAGTATGGAGTAGAGGAAAGACTTGTGTAAGGAAATTGTTCCTCCACAAAACGAACATGACGGGAAACATATGTTTTCTGAGATACAGGATCGAAACATTTGTAACCTTTGATAGTGGGATGATAGCCTAGAAAGACACAAGGGGTGGACCGAGGTTGAAGTTTATGTTGAGTGTGCGGACGCAACCAGGGATAAACTAGACACCCAAACGGGCGGAGATGGATATAGTCGGGTGGATGATTGTAGAGACGGGCATATGGAGTGGAGTTGGAGAGAGTGTGAGTGGGCATGCGATTTATGAGGTAGTTGGCAGTAGCAAGGGCATCAACCCAAAAGGAAACAGGTAAGGTGGAATCATGGAGGAGCGCAACAACTGTTTCTATTAGGTGACGGTGTTTGCGCTCAGCAACGCCATTTTGTTCAGGGGTATATGGACATGAAGTGTGATGAAGAGCCCCTAGATTTTGAAGAAAAACACCAAATGCATTGTTGACAAATTCTTTGCCATTGTCACTGCGAAAAATTTTGATTTTGGCATTAAATTGATTTTGAACCATTCGGTCAAAGTTTACAAAAATAGTATAAGCTTCGGATTTAAATTTCAGAGGATAAAGCCAAGTGAATTTACTGTAATCATCAACAAAACAGATATAATAACGAAAACCTTGAACAGAAGGAACTGAGGTTGGACCCCAAACATCAGAATGAATTAATTGAAATGGCGCAGTGGCCTTGTGTTCAGACAGTGAAAAAGGTAAACGACAAGATTTAGACACTGAACAGGACTCGCAATGTAATTTTTCTGAAAAATTAAAACCTAAGGAAGATAAAATGGATTTGGTGATGGCGGATGATGGGTGCCCAAGCCGGCGATGCCAGGTTGACGAGAGAATGACTTGACTCACAACAGACGGAGACCTGGATGGAAGAGTGTATAGCCCATGCTCACAGTGGCCCGTGTACCGCACCCGGTTCGTGGTATTGTCCACTATCTGGAAATTGGTGTCATTAAAAATGAGGGTGCAGTTATTTTCTTTAGTAAAGCGATAAACAGATAAAAGATTGGATGTGAGGGAAGGGACGTGGTGAAGGGTTGAGAGATGAAATTTACCATTTGGGGTATAGACATACCCAGAGCCGGTGTTTGTGATGGGAAGGGATTGACCATTGCCTACTGTAATAGTTTCTGAGCCATGATACGGATGAGGAGCTTGAAGTTGTGAATAATCCGACGTCACATGGGTGTTAGCACCTGTGTCTAGATACCAATCGCCAGATTGAGCGTTTGTGGACGCATGCATCGCCCTTGATCCTCCGGACTGGCTATTTACATTCTGCGAGTCATCATAACGATACCAGCAATTAGCCGCAGAATGGCCCCGTTTAGCACAAATTTGGCACGTCGGAAGATCTCGTGTGGGCATCCGCTGGTTTCCTCGTCCCTGTCCGCGGCCTGACTGGAAGCCGTCCCTCGGTGGAGGCCCGCCTCTGCCTTGCTGCCCGGTGTTTCGACGGTCACCGCCGCCGCTGCCTTGCCCTTGGTTACGGCGATCGTCACCGCGACCCCTGGCCGAGCCTCCGCTGCCAGCCGAGTAAAGAGCCGTGACGCCAGGGGTGGAACTGGCTTCTCCGAGCAGTAATTTGTGTTCCATGTCTAGATTCAATTCTTCTGCATTAAGCCATCCAGACAGTTGATTCAGAGTGATTTCGACAGGCGAGAGGCGAATATGCTGTTTGAGAGAGGAATAGCCAGCCGGAAGACCACGTATCACGGCATTCACCACGTCTCGTTCAGGAATAATCTCGTTCACAGCATCTAGGTCAGACAGAATAGAGGCCACATCATCAAGGTATTGAGTCATCGTCTTCGTTCCCTTCCGAAGAGTATGCAATTTGTCACGCAACTGAAAAATATGAGCCGTGGACACAGAGTTGTACCTTGTGGCTAGTGCGTCCCAAAGTGAAGCCGATGTGAGAAAACCCCGGGCGTGTTTGTGCACAGAGGGGCTAATAACTGCGAGAAGACAGGCTCGGATCTGAGTGTCTACGATCATCCACGGAAGGTAGTCGGGATTTGGGAGCTTGACGCCGTCCTTCTCGGCTGTCTCGGGCTGCGGCTTCTCCGCACCGTCAATCCATCCGAGCAGCAAGTTGGCTGCGAGGGCGGTGCGGACGTTAAGTGCCCAGGCCGGGTAGTTGTTGTCAGATAATTTTTCGGGGATGAGATTGTGGAGATTCCTGAGCAGTAATTTTACTCCAGACGGTAATTTTGACAGAGGATCAATAACCTTGTCCATGGCGCCGACCTACGGCGGAGGAGGGAGGCCGTGCGGCGTGGTGTAGACGGTGGCGGCGGCGCACACACGTCGGAAAAGAGGAGAGATTAGGGTTTGGGCGGAAGAAGAAACCCTAGCTTTGATACCATGATACAGATTTAATAATAATTGATCTCTTTAATATTGAAGGGGTTACAGCTGTATATATAGAGAACTGAAGAATAACTAATTACAGAATAACCCAGATGTATTTAATAATTATATATGTAGTCTATTAATCACCAACCACAAAAACTCTATATTTTGTTCCAAATCTGGAGCTGACATTTAAATCAGAAATC
Organism: Capsicum pubescens; assembly: GCA_030864215.1. NCBI lineage: Eukaryota > Viridiplantae > Streptophyta > Magnoliopsida > Solanales > Solanaceae > Capsicum > Capsicum pubescens. Next base: position 297,941,372 of record CM061549.1, read on the forward strand.
GACATCGAATCCGGACTATCCAAAATACACAGACTGAAGCGGAAGATCACAAAATGCCCCCATTAACCTAGCATTAAGCATATGTTGTTAAATATTTAATAACAACTAAAAAATATTTATTTTAATTAAATTTAACAGATCAAAAATGCTCACAAATATATTAAAGATCATATTTTAAGTTGCTCCAAAACATAAGGGACCACGAGAAAGGGCGACATTCCAATTCATTTATTTATTTTAGGTCCACAATATGTACAACTTAACTTTTATCAATCTAATATGTATAATTCTTGATAGACATAATTGGTGAAAATGACAAAAAATAAATAAAATAATAATAATAATTTGATTTGTTTGGTAGGTTTTAAGATGGGCTCTTAAACGTGTTTTTGAACAATATAATTTTGATTCACTATTTGTCAAAGGTTTGTGCTTTTGATTTTTGTCAAATATTTATTAAATTTTGGTTGTTAAATATAGTAGAAAAGTGATTTAACAAGAATATAAAATCTTAGAAATCACAAGAATATTTTTTTTTACTATACTTTTTTTCAGGCTCACAACCTCTCTTACAATATGGTATGATGATCGATACGAATTATTTTTTATATAGCCACCAGGATTTTTATCTTTTTATAGATAATAGTGAGATTTGAACTAGAAATACTAACTTGTGACGTTATTATAATGAAATGTGCGATTAATACAATCTTAAAACACAATTTCTTTAACGAGGAACTTTTTTTTTTAACCTAGGATTTAATACAAATACAATTGAATGTAATAATAAAAATAAAAAATTACATTCCATTCAAGTGTTCATGTGTAAATTCCCTCCTCGAAATGCTTAAACTATTAAAGAGAGAGACATTTTTATTTACTAATACTTTTAATTTTTTAAGCTCACAACGTCTCAAGATTTCAACCATTTCATCACAATTCACACAACATATATTGATAGAAGAAACACTTCTATTATTTACCTATTGGTAATATTCATTCCACTACCTATGAAATCTCAATAATCAAGTAGTTCTCTTTGGCTTACATGGTTGTCTTTTTTTTTCTTTTTTCTTTTTTGAGAATATATATATGCCCTTGCATAAAAAAATTGACTTAACGAATTTAAACAATATTAATAATAGAAGTATCGTATAATACTATAACCCATTTAAAATATTAATGGAATATAATAGAGCATATTCATGTGCTTTACCCTGTAAAAAAATGAACTTCAAAGAATATGAGGTTCATAATTTTCTCCATATTTTTTTTCAAGTCGAGCTCATTGTATGGAATTTATTTATTACTATTTATATTTTTTCTATTACGTTAGAGCGAAATTTACCTTATTCGCATTCGAAGAATATCAACGACGAATCCCTTTATAATAATAATATTGAAATATTTTATAGTATAGTTGAATTTGTCATTGTTCACTTCTCTAATGAAAGCATCATTAGCCGGCAAGTTATATCTAGATACTTCAAATCTTGAACTCATCTTTATTTGTCACTTTTTACATTATTAAAATGAAAAAATTATTTTAATTTCCTTAAAAAATATATTTTCCTTCTATTTTTGTCCATGTATTGTGGATAAAAACCTTTTAGCTATTTATAAAATTCCATATTATATTGCATGACGCAATTCCATGAGAAAAATGAACACAATATATCCACTTTTTCATTCAATTTTGTATTGGTAAGTATGTATGAATACATGACATAATCTTGACCTTGTGACCTATTGCGCCCAATATCGCGGGCGAATTCAGAATTTAAAATTAGCAAATTTTAACTTTTATATATGTAACAATTTGTTTATACATGTATCGTATATATATATATATATATATATATATATATATATATATTGATATCCGTTGGACAAGGATGGCTCTGCAACTAGACTAGACCTAATAACTGAAGGTAGTAAGTCTTACCTATTGAATCGTGGTAGTCATATATATTGAGTCAAATATCACTCAGCTCGTGTGTTTAGTTAATTTTTAATATTGAGTTAGATCGAAGATTCATTTCTTATCCTTTATAACTTTCAATATGGGAAAAAAATGATTGCTTACTCAAATAGGATTCCTTCATTGATTCTCATTTTATGATATTTTGTTGGTTTATGCATGACTTTTTAGTTAAAACTACATTATCAATATCTTAGCCAATTAATAGCGTAAGTAGTTTTCTATGAGAAATATTGGCCATTGTTTTGGTCCAATATGTCTCATCCTTATGACTTGAATATAGTACCATATATCTTATTTTTTCAAACATAATAAATTGGAATAGTACGAGTTAGGGGGAGGATTACATCAAATCCAAAAGAAATAATTCACCTAGTTGCAAAGACAACATGGGAACATAGACTACTACATACACAAACCAAAAAAAAAAAAAAAACAATTAAAACAAGAAAAACAATATTGACATGTGTGTGGATTAAATTTCTTTCTCTTGGTTTCTCAAACAGTGTTCGATACTCGGTCTAGAGTCCGCTAATCCGAGTTAGTGCTATATCATTTTCAGGAGCTCAAACCCTACACTTCTGTGTTTAAGGTCTAAGGAATACTTGTCAGCCCACCGAACATAACCTTTTGGAATTACTTATTCAAGAAGAGCATATGAACACCTATTTAAGTTATCTTTCACAAGTAGGATCTGGAGAGGATAGTGTGTATGCAGTCTTATTCTTACTGTGTGAAGGTAGAAGGATTGTTTTCGATAGACCTTCAACTTAAGTAAACATATCAAAAGATAAAAACCAGTATAAAAGAAAATACAGTAATGAAAAAGCTAAGTCGAAAATAATGGAGAAAAGAATAGTAAATGTAGTCATGTGGGTTGGCATTGAATTAATTATTGGTCCAAATAATCAGTTGGGAGTACTTGTATGAGTTTGACAGCAGTGTAGAACTTTTGCCAAATTTAATAAATTCATTCTCTACATTTATACGTGTAGGTCTTTGTCAAATTTAATATATTTATAATCATGTTTTCTGGTTTCATATTGTAAAATGCTTTTCTTAAGGAAGCTGAATAATGCAAAAAGAAAAACAGCTTTGAGTCCAAATTATCTGCTACACATTATAAGGGCCATTTACACTTTTGCTATGCTTTGTGCGGGTTTTTAATTTTTGTCCCTCATAATAACCAACTTTCTCGCAGGACATAAATTAGATTTTCTTATTACAATATTCCACAAAGTTTTCCCAGGTGAAACTTTCATTTTTAAAGAACTTAAGTCCTACTAGGCATAAGTTCGATTGTTAAAAAGGCCAAAAGTGCAACTAATCCACAATACAAATCTACAATTGTGTTTGAATCAAAATCTCTCGAGTTATGAAATGGGCCGTTTCATAAAGCCCATTTCATTTTCACTTCCTTGCTTGTATTATAACCGAAAATGACACTATAACAACGTGGTGTGATCCTCCCACAAAGTGAATTTGGGGAGGGACAGGGTATACACAAACCTTACCTTGGAGGTAGAGAGGTTGTTTCGGTAGAGGGCCCTCTGCTCGAGAAAAAACGAAGATGATATAAATGAAATGGACCACAAAAGAGAGAACCCAATAAAACAGAAAACAATTGTCATTTCAGATTAAATTCAATTGCATCTACAGAAGGTGAGAGTAGTTCCTCAATGAGAAAGCTTACAATAAATGAATGAATCACATGAAAATGACACCTATATAATATCCTGTAATTTGCAGTAGCACAAACAAGAAGGAATTCTTCACCCTCTTAAGAACAAGGGCTAAAAGATGTTCCTCGATTGATACAAAAAAAGATCACATAAATTACACAACAAACAATCTCGTGATCTCAGCCACCGGGGCTTTGCCTCCATTAGGACACCTCTCTCCAATGCCCAGAAACGTGGGCAAAGAAAGATGACAAACAGTTTAAACAGTTATTTACAACCTTAAGCTCTTCCTAGACCTGATTCATCGTAATTCTAATTTATGGTTTAGTACTTGATCACATGATGGCGCAACCAAAGTTCATACATGACCATATGAAAAGCATCATGTCTTATAGGAGGTGAATTCCACTGAAAGTGCTTTTGAACCTGATAACGAGAAGATTAAGAGAACATTAATCACTAGAAAGTAGAAAGTTATTGATATTGACTCTTCCCGTGTTAGCGATGCAATTTCTGTCTTTCACATTCACTAGTACATTATTCTGCATAATGACATGAGAAAGTTTTTCCATTTCAGTCATAAATACACTCGGGGTATTCCAACTTACCTTTACTAAATTGTTGTGCAAGGTGACAAATTCATCTTGTGTGATGTTCTTGAGGATTTGCTTTAGATCATATACATCCTTCTCCCTCAGTATGACCGCAAACTTATGCCAATCGACAATGTCATTGAACGGCAAATCATAGTAATCAGAAAGTATCACTGCAAAGATGACATAACAGTGAACTACAAGTAGAAGAAAAAAGGATGTGCAAGCAGTTACTGAGCAATTCAGAATTGAGTAAGACTCTCTTCCGTGCAAAACTGAATTTGTGAATGAAAATCAAAGACTTGGTTTCACACTATACTACACTTATGTTGCTCGTACTCTTCGAAAAAAGTCAATGGGTGCGTGTTGGATTCGCCAAAACTAGTTTAGAGAATCCAACACGGGTGCGGCATCGAAAGTGAAGGGTCCGCGCAACTTAGATACTACATACCTTTCCTACCCTATTTTAAAGCTTATCATGATTTCAGCATAATATCCAAAAGGTAGTCATACTACGAAGAAATTCTACCATCGCTCAACTTGGTGTGTGTCATGAGGTGCTTAATTGAAGATAAAACAACAGAATAAGAAGAGTCTTAACGACTGTTTCAAGCTGCCCAAAAAGCTCAAATCCTTACCAGGAACACATCCATAATGTATTGAGTCTGTTATACGAGCACTGTTGACCTGGGAACCACCTGGACATATGCAAAACTTTGTCCTGTAAAATCTCTTTTGATAAACAAGAGGTCCTGTGGCCCTGTTTATCCTATTGTTGGAAATATCCAACTCAGTATCATTTTCCCATTGACGTGCCAGGATAACCCTGATTTTAGAGTTTCTATGACCTGCCCAGAAACCCAAAGTTGTCCTGTACAAATCAGGGTTACTGTTAGAGACATGCTATTTTCACTATAATAACTTCTACGCATATATAGCGATAACAACAACAACATACCCAGTGTATTCCCACAAAGTGGGGTCTGGGGAGGGTAAAGTGTACGAAGTCCATACCACTACCACAGATGAAGTAGAGAGGTTGTTTCCGATAGACCCCATGGCTCAGGACGCATATATAGCAATAGGCTATGCAAATATATAGTAATAGGCGGCCATTCATAAGTGACAAACTAGACTACAAAGTTTTACTCAATACGGAAATAGTTCATGGGAAAGACTCATGGTTGGGGAGGGTAAAGAATGAATTAGTTCCTTTTTAAACCTCCTCCTCTAAAGGAAGAAGATTGGGTGGAGTGCATACTATTAGATATTAATCATTAACTTTACAGAATGAATTTTTGAGGGCACTAGACCAATATGCCAGCATGTGATAACCATTGGCATTCAGCACTTTTTCTATTAAAATGTTTTGAAGAAGTCCTCTCACAATAGAATGGATTACCATTTGTCCTTCAATGTATAACAGTACATAGAAAGTGAGTGCAGACAAAACACCTATCTTTTGTTGAGAGTTCTATGGATTTGTATAACTTCACACATCTGAAGATTTATCATTAAAAGCTTGATAACATAAAGGTTACCAGCATCTCTTTTTTTCGGTCTCTCACTAAACTGATTATAGAGGGATTTAACTCAGTTAAAGGGTCTATCGGAAACAACCTCTCTACTTCTACGAAGGTAGTGGTATGGACTGCATACATTTAACCCTCCCCAGACCCCACTATGTGGCAATTCACTGGGTTTGTTGATGTTGTTGTTGTTGTTAACTCAGTTAAAGGCTAATTGTATTGGGACTCCACGAATAAGAGAGAACTACCTGATCAATCTTACTATTGTATGGTAATCAATGTAAAGACAACTGGGCATGAAAGTTGTGTAAAAAGTCTATCTGTGGGTAAGAAGAACACTGTTTCCAACTCAGAATCACTGTTAAATCTTATGTAGTCCTTCAATCTATAGAAGGATGCTCTCTTTTCAGTAACTTCTTTGTACTGTTTGATAAAATTTCTACCTTTCCGTAAAAAAAGGACCACGAAATTTATAAAAGACATGTTCCCACAAAAGGAAGATCGACATAAAAGATAGTAAAGAAGGCATATATTAACGAGACGCCACCGGCATGCTAGATGCAACTGAGAAGCATAATATCAACGGAAGGTACACCAAAAATGTGGTTGAAAATTACAGCAGCCAATATTTATAACATAGATATCATTGCTTGAATTAAAACTTTTAAAGAAAGGTATGTGTCCCGGAAATGGGATGAAAAAGTCAGTTACTCAGAAAGTGCCAAATATGTAGAACTACACTTAGGAAGGGGCTGTATGTGGATTATAATAGTGAGATACTATAATAATTGAAATGTATAGACAAAAGTTTCCTTGTTAAACAGTGCATTGGGACAAGTAAAAGGAAAAGAATGGGTATACCAGCTTGGAGAAAAGGGCATATACTAGTCATTTTTTCATCTTCCAATTTATCCATATTTAATGGCATAATTCAAATGATTATGGCAAAAAAATCTATTACGCATGATTGCGGTAACACTAGGGCCCCAGATCGAGAGGAAGACTATGCAAATGCTATAGAACTTCAGTCTCTACCATATAAACTATTACTACACTGAGGTTTTGTTTCCTTCATCCTTGGCTCAGTGAAATGTCGGATTTTACTATTCACATTGAGGTTACCATGTTGATGTATCAATACACACACAAAAAAAAAGAGTAAAAGAATAAAACAGTAGATAGACATTTGTATGAAAAGGTAATGATCTGATCTGTAGCACAATCGTTATCCAACAGATTACCTGTTCTCAATGTCATTTCCTCCAGCTGGAAGTGCAAATGGCTGCAGAACTTGTGGAAGAGCAACATCCTTATGTGGAATATATCCAACATCATAGCTAGGGGAGCACACAACACGGATTGCATTCTTTACAAGAAAAGAGTGCCCTTCAGTTGCCCTGACACCAACATCATGACAGGTAACAAAGAAGTGATCTGCACCCATGGTTCTATTCCAGTATGGATATTTGGCTATCAAACTATCAACATAGTTCTGTACAATTATGGTCATGTTCTCATATGATGTTCCCTGCATTCCACCAAAGAATTCTTATACAATACATGAAGAGTCCCAAAAGTTAGGTAGTAGCGTATACCCCCATCTTAAATAGTATAGGTGTTTCAAATTCTTATTTTCAGAAAGCTAGGATTAGAATATAATAGAAAAGAAAGGGAAGATCGGATCAGAATATACACTAAGATTACGAGCAAAATGTAAATGTCTTCTCAGAAGTATGAGACTTTTCAATGTTGGCTTAGAATGATAATCTTTATAAAGCAAGAACTGGTATACTAGCACATATTACATAGATGAGCAACAAGAGGAAAGGCCGAAAGAGAAAAGTTCTTTCCACAATAAGTGCAAAGGAGAAAGAAGCGACATTACTGCACACAACACGATTCTTAGTTCCCTTATAAAATGAAAAATGTCTGTTCTCAGCACTGCCTGCTGCATTTAGCTAATAAATTAAGAGAGGAGAAAAAAGATTCTTTTAAGAGAATTCTGGTGCCACAAACATTTGGATTGGAAACACTAACACATTCTGCTAACAAGCCCGTATTAATAGATGCTGGAATAAGACTCTGGATTCCTAAGAAGATTATTTATATTATAGCCATCACTAATGAGGAAACTCCGAAGTAATTGTACTTCTCATTCCTGTGTCCTCTCTAGCATAAGCTCTAAATGAATTAGACAAAGAGTAACCATCATGTCTTTCACTTATTGTTATCGGACACTTACTTTCCATATCTAAGAAAAAGCAAATGCCTTTCAACCTTGTCAAACCAATCGAGTCATATCAAAGAACTTACAGACTTTAACTAAATTAGACAAAAACTAACCATCATTTCTTTCACTCCTTGTTATCAGACACTTTCCTCATCTAAGAAAAAAGCAAATGCCTTTCAACCTTGTAAAAACAATCATCTCTTTCACTCATTCTTATTCGACAATTACCTTCCTCAGTTAAGAAAAAAGCAAATGCCTTTCAACCTTGTTAAACTAATCGAGTCATATGAACGAACTTATTGATTTTAACTAAATAAGACAAAAACTTAGCCATCATCTCTTTCACTCCTTACTGGACACTCACCTCCCTCAGCTAAGAAAACAGCAAAAGCCTTTCAACCTTGTTAAACCAATCAAGTTGTATAGACGAACATAGAGATTTTAATTAAATTAGACAAAAATTAACCATCATGTCTCTCACTCCTTGTTATCGTACACTTACTTTCCCCAGCTAAGAAAAAAGCAAATGCCTCTCAACCTTGTTAAACCAATCAAGGCGTATAGACGAACTTAGAGAGATTTTAACTAAATTAGAGAGAAATTAACCATCATCTCTTTAACTCCTATGTTATCGGACACTTACCTTCCTTAACTTTCTAAAAGACCAATGTCTTCAACCTTGTTAAACCAATCATCATTCGCTGGAATTGAAATATCTGCGAGATCGGGGTCACAATTTGTATCGGTTAAACAAATTGTTAGAATTCCTAAAGTAATACACTCTCACAGGGCCGTATATTCTTCGTGCTGATCAACGATGATTACAATATCGGGTACCCCTGTCATATATTTAATCCCACCCAGATATGTTTGCAAGCGAGATAATTGTCTTTTAAACATAGCTACATCTCTTTTCGGGAGACGGTTGAGTCTCCCTGTTTTTTGTTCCATTCTCAAGTCCCTAAACTTATGAAGTCTTTTTTCTGTAGTGGATCAATTCGTTAACATACCGCCAAGCCATTTTTTATTAACATCGAGTCATTTGTATGAACTTAAGATATTTTAATTAAATTAGACAAAAATTAACCATCATCTCTTTCACTCCTTGTTATCCAACACTTAAATTCCTCAGCTAAGAAAAAGCAAATGCCTTTCAACCTTGTTAAACCAATCGAGTCATATGAATGAATATAGAGATTCTAACTAACCATCATATCTTTCGCTCCTTTTTATAGGACGTTTACTTTTCTCAGCTAGGAAAAAAGCAAACACCTTTCAACTTTGTTAAACCAATTAACTCATTATGTTGATAACATAAATATGATCCGAACCCCAGAAGAGCTAAAAGGTGGTTTTAGACAAACGGGTACAAAAAGAAGCCACCTAATGCCACTGTATAAGGTACTTATTGCCACTCTCCTTTCAAAATTTCAGCACATTATGCAAATGAGGCATTAAACTGAACTAAGTATTGCAACTCTATTTCCAATATCTAACTAATTTGCACAACATTCTACATCGAACCAAAACTCATTCCAAATCTAACTCAAAAATTAATCAAAATTAGCTTCCAAATACTCAAAAACACAATTCATACCTTTCCTCTCATCTTATGACAAGAGATCGGAATGAAGAACAAGTGAGCCTGATCCGGATCATCTGTAACAAACTTACTCTCTCGAATATTCTGGAAGAAATATCCTTCACTAGAATACTTCCCTGTCAACTTCCTTGGCGTTTGATAAAATGTCTTCGGATCTCCATCTTTATACATATACACCTTAAATTTCCTCTCCATTTCTTCATAATTCAACTTAAACACTCCTGGTGAATTATACACATCCGTTATCACCTCCTCCTCCTCCTGCTCACGCTGCTGCTCCGCCACCTGTCTCACTACCTTAAATCACACATAATTTTTTTTAGAAAAAAATTAGCGTGTACCTGAGCTGATTCTACAACCTTAAATCAAAAAAAAAAAAAAAAGAACAAAATTGAAAAAAAAAAAATGAACAAAATTGAAAAAAAAAAAATGAACAAAAAATTGATTAAAATTTCTTTTTAGCGTGTTGCTGCTCCGCTACCTCTCTCACTACCTTAAATCACACAAAAGAGATCCAAATTTTTTTTTTTAGAAAAATTAGGAAAAATTTTTAGTGTGTACTTGAGATAATTATACAAGCTTCAATCACAAGAAAATTCAAAAAAAGGAAAAAATTAAGAAAATTTACCTGAGATGATTGTATGACTAGAGAAGGAGTTAAAGGAGGAGGAGAATTAGAAGAGTGGAAGGATTTGAGGGAGAGATATGTGAAGGAGAGTAGAGTTAAGATGGCGAGGGATAATAGGGAGCTTTGGAGACTACAATAAGTGGAAGACGGTGGTTGTGGTGGTTTCGCCGACCACATTGCCGACGGAGATTGGAGGATTCCGGTGGGAGATTTCGGGTCAAAGGGAAGGAGTTTGGGCTCGGAAAGTGTGGATTTGGGCTTTTTCTAACTGGATTTGAAGGCTAAATATATACACTCATAAACATTTCTACTTTAAAAATATTTCTGAAAATGGGATTTAGAAATTGTTAAATTAAGGCTCGTTTGGTTGGGGAACAAGTTATTCAGTGATAATTTATTTCATAATTAGTTATTTTATAATTTTTATTCCATTCGTAGGGGTTGGTGTGAGGTACAAGGTATAATAGTTTCGAGATAAAATGCAAGATTATTTTATTCTATATTTGCTTGGAGGTATTGGTTAGTCGGAGATTATTTACCATAATAATGAGATAAGTTATTTCATATACAGGTGGGATAATTAGCTCCGAAATAGCTACTTCCGAAATTAATTATTTTGGAATAACTTATTCCCAACTAAACGACTCACTAATGTGAGATAAAATTAACACTATAATCCAAGATTAATAATTTCGAAATAAATTTTTCCGCAATTTTATTTCAACTAAGATATGATAAATTCATCCTAAATTTGATTCTCAACTAAGTTATCCTTTATCCGTCATACCAAATGAACCTAAGAGCACGTTGGAATACCATGAGACGTAGAAATAAATATAAGATTCACGCGTCTTGATTATTACATTAGGTTAGTGATGGAATAATATTTTTTACTGAAATAATTTAAATATAAAGAAGTAAACATATAAAGAAGTCAAACAAATATTTTTGATATTGTATACGATATTTATTTTTATTCTTTGAATTGTATGATCTATCGCGCTTTAAATATATCATAAACTTATTAGCATTAGCGGCTTATCATCATGCATTTTGAATGAAATTATACAATTACTTAAAGCAAGTGAATAAATTCGTAGATGGCCTCAATACTTTCAACGTGGAGCATAAATTGAATATATAAAATTATACGAAAAATATATAAGTTGTAATCTTACTCATATTAATAAGATAAAAAAAAATACATCTTAAAATATTAATCAAAGTTCATGAAATTTAACTCTCGATAATTAAAACATGACAAATAAAATCAAACGGAAATAGTTTAGATTTAAATTTTCATTAGTTTGCTGTATTTTTCTCTGTAAGCTTTCCAGCTATCTGAGTTATAGTCCCCTTGCATGCACTACATTGACAAAAACGCCAATTCACTTGATAAATAAATAAGCAAATTAAGGCAAATAAATAAATAGCATAAAAAATCGAAAGTCGATGAAAATAAGTGATTTTTTTATTTATTATTTTTTACTTTTTATGTTTAGTAAATAATTAATCGAAACTTGTCCTAAAAAAAATATTTCAACGAAGCATGAAAAAATTTAAAATATTTTCTTTAAGAAATAATAGTTGAAAAACTTACACCATAGAAGGATTGAAGCAATAGACGTGAGCCAATATTTTTTGTGGGAATGGTAGCATCTGCATCCACCAAAAGTTATAGGGAAAAGTTATCGTTTTCACCGTAAACTATACATGAAAAGTCTAGTTCACATCTAAACTATCGTAGTGACCTATTACGCACCTAAATTATAAAAAAATGAAACTATTACCTCTCCGCGACGTCCATTTTAAGGCGCGTTTCTTACACTCGTTTTAGGCGTGTTCAGCCTTTTAAATAACAAAAATAAATGACTAAAACATTAAAAATACAACACTCTTAATTTTCAATCGATCTATTGAAACCTAATTCCTATTTACGCCAATTTGAGGCTCCAAACTAAGAACCCTAATTCCCAAATTTATCTTTCAAAATCAAAATTGAAGATCATTTGTTTGAAGAATTGGTAACTAAATGTTAATAAATTTTTTTATTTTATTTTTTCAATTGAAAAAATATTAATATTTTTTTTTTTATTCATTTTAATATGTGGGTCCCGCCTCTTTCAATTGCTTCTTCTTCACCAAAATCACCATAAAAATATCACCATTGACATCATCATCATCAAACTCAAATCTTCACCACAATAATTTTAAGAATAAAACAAATCCTTAAATGTAGGAGCCTTTAATTCAATGACCACAAAAGTCTAGTCTAAACATATGATCATCTGAAGAAAAAATTTAACCATAATTCTCCTACAAAATCAAAAGGAATAGTTCTTGTGAACTTGTCGAGCCAAGATATATACAAAATTCTTCATTTTTCTTTCATTCCCTTCCTTTTTTAGTACTTAGTACTATTGTGTGTTTAAGATATGTATGACCATTATTCAGGGCACAACCAAAATTATCCTTTTCCTACACAGTAGGATTGAACAGACCAAGTTGTAAACTTTCAGAGCAAATTTAAAAGAAAAATCATACAAATAGCAGCAAACACTTATCAAGATTCTTTTTAAAAAAAAAAAAAAAAATTATCTATAAAGAAAAAGGGGCTAGTTGAATTCTTGATTTTGGGGTCTTTCGGAGGAATTGAGGTATGGAAACAGATCATTTGGGTTGAAAAGTTCAAGATTGTACCTGGAAATATAAAAAGATTTAGTTTTGAATGAGATTTTTAGAAAATCAGATCGATTAATCTTCACAAATTCAATGAAGAAATTAGTAACTGTCGGTGGATATTGAAATATTAATGGTTAGTCAAATTGGGAAATTTGAAGTAATTTGAAAGGAAGAAAAGTGATAAATGAGAATAAACTTATGAAGATCCTTGTAATTTCATCCCAAGATCTAAAAGTATCGATTGAAAACTTTTACTTTCGTCAGAAAATAAAATTCCGGCAACCTTCACTTTTTTCTTTGCAGCTATCTATCTCACGACTCATCCTTATTGAGAAGCCTTTGAATCTTGATTTGCTTGATACACTGCTACTGTATTCGTTTGTTGGTGAAGCTCCCTTTTAGAGGTGATGGGAGAGATGAATGGGGTAAGGAAGATGACTTGAAAATTTTTTGTTTAAAAATATTGTTTAAAATTATTTTTGACGTGGAAAGTGATTTGGAAAGTGACATGGAGCGAGTGGAGTACACTCCACTCATTGAACTTGGGCATGGGTGTCGCGGGGAGGTAATAGTTCCACTTTTTTATAGTTTAGGTGTGTAATAGGTCACTATTATAGTTTAGGTGTGACCTAAACTTTTCGTGTATAGTTTGGGGTGAAACGATGATTTTTCCCTTATAATATTCAAAAATTTACTGATCGAAAATATCAAATATGAAACCCTTATATTAAGAGCAAAGAAATTTCGTTCATCCCACCATATTATATAGTCCAGTGTCAAAGTGATTGATAGCAATACAAAGCATTTTAAATTATCTAAATTTCTCTGTTGACAAATTAAATTAAATAATTGAATTATGTGCAAGCTACTGATCATTTTATTACCATTTTTACTTTTTATTTTTATTTTTATTTTTTTAAAAGGAATGTGGACATAACTTGACCATGTAACAAAGCTTTCATAATTCATAGCTTTTTAATCATAATGAATAAATATAAAATAAAATCATAAAAGAAAAATACCTGTTGGTCCAGAACAAAACCTCTTATACATATTAGAATAAGAGTCACATTGCTTATTGCTATCGTGTTTTTTGCTCTGCAAATATCATTAGTGAGAATATAGTGATTCAAGGTGAAAAATGCTAGATGCATAAATCATAAGAATAAAAGAAATTCATTTGATCAATTGACTTAATGTTACAAATTTCTAAAGAAAAATTACCATAAGATGAATGAAATAAACAACACATTTGTCTATTTCATCAAATTGAATGATTTGGCACGTATAACTTTAAAGACTGAACTCTTATATCAAATTTAAATCATGAATTCGTTTATGTAAAGGCATGTCCTAACCGGTTTAGTATAAATTGAACTCATAGTTTTACAAATACTGCTTCTAACGAAGGTTCTAACCAAAAATTCACATAACTTGAACAGGATTCCTTCATTCTAAATCAGAAAAATCTACCAACCCTAAATATAGAAAATCATGTTTAAGGTATTTATCTCTTAAATTAAAAATATAAATTAGACTCAACTCCAATACAATACAATACAATATAATACAATACTATACACAAAAAAATAGTTAATATAAAAGGGCAGTCTGATGCACTAAAGCTACCGACACAAAAAAATAGTTAATATAAAAGGACAGTCTGATGCACTAAAGCTACCGACATAACCTTACCTTGCATTTTCTGCAAGAGGCTGTTTCCAAGACTTGATATAACATTTAAAAAAAAAAGAGTTGATATACTGACATCAAAAAATAAACCAGCTAGCAGTTGCTCACATGTTACTTGTGGACCAAGTGGCTTAGGGTTGGATTGAGAAGTAGTTTGATAATTTTGTGAAATATTATTACCATCTTTGTGTTTGGGTTTCACTAATTGATCCTGTAAATTGGTTAACTGGAGTTTCACTTGATCATTCAAATTGGATAACTTGAGTCACAGCTCGAGTTTCTCTTGATCGCTTAAATTGGACACCAAAAGTTTCACTTGATCTTCACTTAAATTAGGCAACATATTATTAGCAATATTGTTGGTAGGTGCAACAAGATCTGCCGCAAACGCATTATGCTGGAGTTTCACTTGATCGTCTAAATTGGACGACGGCATGTTGGTAGGTGCAACAAGATCTGCAGCAGACGCATTATGCTGGAGTTTCACTTGATCGTCTAAATTGGACGGCGGCATGTTGGTAGGTGCAACAAGATCTGCAGACGCATTATGCTGGAGTTTCACTTGATCGTCTAAATTGGACGGCGGCATGTTGGTAGGTGCAACAAGATCTGCAGACGCATTATGCTGGAGTTTCACTTGATCGTCTAAATTGGACGGCGGCATGTTGGTAGGTGCAACAAGATCTGCAGCAGACGCATTATGCTGGAGTTTCACTTGATCGTCTAAATTGGACGGCGGCATGTTGGTAGGTGCAACAAGATCTGCCGCAAACGCATTATGCTGGAGTTTCACTTGATCGTCTAAATTGGACGACGGCATGTTGGTAGGTGCAACAAGATCTGCAGCAGACGCATTATGCTGGAGTTTCACTTGATCGTCTAAATTGGACGGCGGCATGTTGGTAGGTGCAACAAGATCTGCAGACGCATTATGCTGGAGTTTCACTTGATCGTCTAAATTGGACGGCGGCATGTTGGTAGGTGCAACAAGATCAGCAGCAGACGCATTATGCTGGAGTTTCACTTGATAGTCTAAACTCTAAATTGGACGGCGGCGGCATATTAATAGTAATAGGTATATTGATTTGAGTAACTTTCTCTATCTCATCGCCATATTTTCCATCAGTCTTTCGTCGAGGAAATAGAGCACCAACAGTTTTGAAAGCTATTGCTGAAGCTAATGCAAATGATAAACCTAATTGATAAAAAAAAATGAGTTTTTTTAAGCGGAAATTCATTGAAATTTGGCTCATCGATCAATGTTAGTCATAATCATAAAATTACAAATAATTTATTTATAGATGAATATAAACCATGAATCACTACTAAAAAATGGAAATTTCCAATGTACATTTGATCAGAAATTCATCAAAATTTGGCTTGTCGATTCCATCAAAAACATCATTGGAAATTCCTTTTTTTTTTTTTGTAGTGAATTTAAAGCTGAGAATTTATTTATAAAAAAGTATAACAAACAAATTGAACATACCCCATAGAATAGGACCATTAGATTCATCTCCATAATTCTGATTATCGTCTGCACAAAATTAATAGAATTAATTAGCAAATAATGTTAGAATCATTTACAATATTAAACCAAACAAATTTTTTGGGTTTAATTCTTCTATTAATTAATCAAATCTTTAACTACTAGATTTGTATAAAAAAAACTATACATTTGTTGATTTGATAATCTTTTAGCAGATAACCGAACTATAACCCAAAAACTTAGTCAATATTAAGATGATATTATTATAAAATTCAATATAATAACAATAATCCAGGACCAATCATTATTAATGTGGAAGTCAAACAAACTACTTACTAAAATTTCCAAGACCCGAAAGTCATCGTACAAAAACTACTAACAAAGATCATATCTAAAGTGATATCCAGAAATAAAGTAAATCAAGAATGTTTCATTGCCCGAAAGATGGACAAGAAAAAAATAAGATACCCATGGCAGCCTGAAGACGGAGTGCTCACCCTTGTATCAAGATCTGCTATCAAACTCTAGAGGTGAGGTCATGTCTGAGCCTAGAACACTTTCTGCACTCAACAAAAGAAGAGTACAGGGTAGTATCAGTACAAACCACTATGTACTGGTAGGTATCATAGGCCAACTCAACTTAATAACATGTACACAACATAAATCAAATAACAAATAGATAGGCTTCATCACATAACAAATACTCAATGAATAAACAATACAACAATAATAGGTCAAACAGTGCTCATAAACAAGTCACATAACCATCAAGAGTATCAACCATAATGTAAACATCATAGAATCAACACAATATGTACACACATGCTATGAGACTTATTTTTGCCCAAATAGTCATGACCTGCAGGGAACAATCTATGTTCATGTACCGTACCGGCGTGGTACCCGATCCAACATAAATATAAACGTATCAACGTGGTACCCGATCCAACATAAATATAAACGTACCGGCGTGGTACCCGATCCAACATAAATATAAACGTACCGGCGTGGTACCCGATCCAACATAAATATAAACGTACCGGCGTGGTACCCGATCCAACATAAATATAAACAAGTATTATCAATATCAATTTACACAACATCGTACCAAGTTTACAAGTACACTTAAAGTCATACGATAATTCCATCAAGTCAATTTTCAATAAACATTTATACACGAATCAACAATGCAAACATCAACAATTTCAAGCATGTCCGAATACGAATCCACAAGTATCCAATTTATACTTGTTATAGAATGGGATTCTGGTATGTTTCTTGACCGATCCTTATACTTGTTATAGAATGGGATGTGAAAATCATTAAGTTCTACGTTCCTAAATAATTGATAGGATTATTTATATTAGATTGTTTAAGTTATATAATCCTGTATTTGCTTACATGTGGTATAAGAGCAAGGTTTAGGAACTAATGATTTTCCATTGAGAATAAAGTTTTCTGTTGATTTTATGAATCCTAATTATGAATATTTAGGAATTTAAATTTATTATTAACTAACGTGAATTGAGTGTTGTTAGCCATCACAAAATATATACATTACAATATATATATATATATATAAAACATATACACATGTATACGTTAAATATACACGTCTATAGATGATATATTCACATACATACGCTCTATTCAATGTATATGTACTACTTTAAATAAAATATACTACAATATATATCTACATTATAATATATATAGTTATATACTAATTTATAAAACATATACGCATGTATACGTTAAATATACACGTCTATAAAAGATATATTCACACATATACGCTCTATTCTATATATATGTACTACTTTATATAAAATATACTACAATATATATACATTAAAATATATATATATATATATATATATATATATATATATATATATAATTATATACTAATTTATAAAATATATACACATGTATACGTTAAATATACACGTCTATTGAAGATATATTCACACATATACTCTCTATTCAATATATATGGTACTACTTTAAAGTTTAAATAAAATATACTACAATATATATATATATATATATATATATATATATATATATATATATATATATATATATATATATATATATATATAGTTATATACTAATTTATAAAACATATACACATGTTTACGTTAAATATATACGTCTATAGAAGATATATTCACACGTATACGCTCTATTCAATATAAATGTACTACTTTAAAGTTTAAATAAAATATAATAAAATATATAAACATTACAATATATATATATATATAGTTATATACTAATTTTAAAAACATATACACATGTATACGTTAAATATACACGTCTATAGAAGATATATTGACACATATACTCCCTATTCAGTATATATGTACTACTTTAAGTAAAACATATACTAGAATATATGTATATACTACAATATATATATAGTTATATACTAATTTATAAAATATATACACATGTATACCTTAAATATACACATCTATAGAAGATATATACACATGTATACGCACCATTCAATGTATATATACTACTACTAATAAAATATACTACAATATATACACATTACAATATATATAGATATAGTTATATACTAATTAATAAAACATATACACATGTATACGTTAAATATACACGTCTATAGAAGATATATTCACATATATACACTCTATTCTATGTATATGTGATACTTTAAATTAAATATACTACAATATATATACATTACAATATATATATATATATATATATATAGTTATATACTAATTTATAAAACATATACACATGTATACGTTAAATATACACATCTATAGAAGATATATACACATGTAATCACCATTCAATGTATATATATTACTACTAATAAAATATACTACAATATATATACATATAGTTATATACTAATTTATAAAACATATACACATGTATACGTTAAATATACACGTCTATAGAAGATATATTCACATATATACACTCTATTCTATGTATATGTAATACTTTAAATTAAATATACTACAATATATATACATTACAATATATATAGATATAGTTATATATTAATTTATAAAACATATACACATGTATACATTAAATATACACGTCTATAGAAGATATATTCACATATATACACTCTATTCTATGTATATGTAATACTTTAAATTAAATATACTACAATACGTATACATTACAATATATATAGATATAGTTATATACTAAGTTATATACTAATTTTAAAAAACTCCACAAAAAAAAAAAATATTCTGGGCCGGGCCGGTTAACCGGCGGGCCTGAATCAGGCTTGATCTGGGCCGGGTTAACCGGACCCAAATTAAAAAAATAACCGGTCCGGGACCCGAAACCCTAAAGCCCTAGGGCTTACCGGGCCGGGTCAAACAGGGCCGGGTCCTTTAAGTGGACCGAGTGGACCGGGTCAGCCCAGCCCACTTGACAGACTTAGGAAAAGGTGAGAGCCTAGCGCGAAAGGTTGTGCTTTACAAAGTAAAATAAGACAAGAAGCAAGGGCGCATGCAGCAGCTGCACGAAAACCCTTGCTTCTTAGCGCATCTCTTTTCTTGCTCGTAAGCGCTTGACTAATAAGATAGAAAGAGCCTTTCTAATTACTTGTTTAGTAAAGTCTCACTTTTTTATAGGAGTAGGTGCATGCTAGGGCAAGACACTTTTCATAATTTATATTAATAGAGCTTGCTGAATTTTTTGGCAATATTCCAATATTCTTAAACCGAGTGAAATACTCTTAAGGATACACCTACGCCTCAACTTGTGAAGAATTTTCGTGATTATATTTCAACAACTTTTACAACAATAGTTAATTCTGAAAGCGAATAATGTCAGATATCGAGTTAACCTATTTGATTGATGTTTGGTTTCCCCCACTCCTAAGCTAAGGAGCAAATAAATTTTTTTGAAGAACAGACTCTAAAATATACTATTTACGTGGCGAGAACAAAAAAGATATAATTGCATCAGTCCTTTCAATCAAGCAAACGACGAACGCAAAATTTTAAAAACCTACCCCATAGAAGGAAAGACTTGAGCCAATATCTGCTGTTGAAATTCTAATTGCACCTTCATGCACCAAAAAGTTCATATGTTAAAATTAATAATAATTTTAGACGATATCCAAAATTTACTAACTCGATTAATCTTAATTTTAGACGGCTAGGGGCTAGCTTCCCTAATATTCTTAGGTCTCAAAGCTTCGAACATGATATTTTCAGTTAAGAGTGAAAGAAATTTGATTTGATACATTAATAACTGAATTTATAAAAAAATAAAATAAAAAAAATTCTAACAAGGTTTGTGCAAAATAATAAAATTTAGTGCCTGAAATTTGAACTCCCTAAAATTACAAAAACTCAAACTTGACCATGTAATAGAGCTTAATTCATTACTTTTAATTAGTTAGTTCAAAATAATAAATAGATATAATAATAAAATCATAAAAGAAAAATACCTGATTGAACGCAGTGCGTATATATGTTAAAATAGGAATAACATTTATCATTATTTTCTCCTTGGCACTGCAAATATCATTAATTATTATTAGTATGAATATAGTGATTCATAAAAAAATAAAAGTGTGAAGGGCCTTAAAAATGTTGTTTAAACCTTTTGTCCTTTATTAAAAGTTTCTGCTTTAGACAAAATCGTTTTTTCACTACTTTTCTCAAATTATTATTTATTTATATTTATATTGAATCCTAGAGCATATGGGATTATTACTTTAAAAAATATAGTAAGAATTTTTCTAAAATTAAGA
Source organism: Capsicum pubescens (assembly GCA_030864215.1). Taxonomy (NCBI): domain Eukaryota; kingdom Viridiplantae; phylum Streptophyta; class Magnoliopsida; order Solanales; family Solanaceae; genus Capsicum; species Capsicum pubescens. Next base: position 297,962,255 of record CM061549.1, read on the forward strand.
ATCCTCAAATATAGGGTCAGTAGTACATTGGATTCTTAAAAAAAGAATATACCTTTTCTAAAAATATATTTTAAAAATTAAAGAATTTTAAAATATTTGATAAGAAAAAAATATATATTTTATAAATTAACGAGTACTAAAATATCTGATAAGAAAAAGAATATGATATTACCAGAGTTGAGCCAAAGTTCAAACCCGTTTTCGTCAGTGACTATATAAGATCTCTATCACGTTTTTCCATTTGTTTTATTATTGATGTTTTGCAATTTGTTTGTTTGTTTTGGTTTGATTTAGGCTTATAATATATATTTTTTTGTTTCATTTTTTTCATGAATTAATATCTAACATTAACTTTTAATTTCAAAATTTACACCGATGGTATAAGAGTAAAAAAACAAGAAAGGAGTTCATGAGAAAGGAAATTCACCACCGTCTGATATGGTAGATGATGTATTGACATTTGAAAAACCTCATGGAATGATGGAGTAATAATAGTTATAGTTCCGTCGCTTAAAATGTGTCTGAATCTTTCAAAGATATTTTGTACAAAATATTGTAGGCACAATAATTTTTTCAGTTTCGTCAGACAGTTGAATACTTATGTTTATTTTATAACGCTTGATATCAAGAAAATTATGGTCATGAAAAAAAAGATAAACTTTATACGTGAATTATAATGTAGTTCATTTCCTTTAACTTTATTTTTGGAGTTTGTGGATTAAAGTAAAAGATATCGTAGTTTTTATGCGTAATTTAATTCTAATATTGTCGCATGTCCATAGTATATTTGTTTTAAGAAATTTGTGATTCTTTTTTTATATAGGTGTAGTAGATAGGAGGGTATGGAGGTCACATATTAAGGTAGAAAGTTAAATTATTTTTAATTTATGAATCATTTTTTTTATAATATCGTAGCTTTTATGTGCATTAGATAGGAGGGTATGAAAGTAACGACCTATATTTTATAAGATAAAAGGTTAATTTATTTATTGTACGAGATTTAATTTTTATTTTATAAATTAAAAAATCCTCAATTTATGATAAAAGGTCTAATTTTTATTCTATAATTTAAAACAACGTTTCCAGAAAAAAAGAAAAAAACTTACGCCAAATCTTATAAAATAAATTTAAAAACACTTTCTATAAAATAAGGTTAAAATATTAATCAGGAAAATAAGTAATATCCTACTTAAAATAGAAAATCACATATATAAAGAACCCATGCTTAGGGTAAGCTATAAGGTGAGTTAATTTTCTTTTCATGTTTTATTTCTTGATAGTATCTATAATAAATAAAAATACACGAACAAATTCTAATTTTCTAATGAGTCATATGCCAAGGTACCAAGGTATTGAGATGAGCTTTTTTATTTTTTTTCCTATATTTTAAGTTACCTTAAATTTTTGAATTACACATCAAGTGAATACATGAATATGCATGTGTTACTTTGGTGAGTTGTGTCAAATATTCAAGGGTGTATTCCGATTTTGTTTTTGATAATATTTGGTAGGTAAAGAAGAGACTATACATCTATTGCACAAGCAAGGAAAGGCAAAGATATACAAGATATCCCAAGAAAAAGATTGAACATAATCGGGCAAAACTACAAATTGACAACGCTCGAACAATATAAAAATTATGAAAACATACTTTAATCAGGAGATGATGTAGATAAAGTATGTAACTTCATTATTCTACTTAAAAACGGTATGTACCTTCATTATTTATTTCTTTTAGGACCTTAATTATGTATATCCAAAGTATAGTTATAGACACTGTTATTCTTATGTGCTATTGCTTTGATAGGAATTTACATGGGTGTAAGAGAAAAAGAAAAAGAAAAATATAGTGTTTTCATCAAAATTTGAATAGTAGCTACTTATTTCTTAAAAACTAATATAAATAAAATCATAAAAGGTTTAGACCCGTGATAGTTTTTCTATTTTCCACAATTTGTTAGTGTTAGAACTCCAATAAGTCTACAATAATGTTTAGTTTGCTAATAATGGATTCTCAACGGGGTTTTCTCTATTATGGATGTCATAGATTAGAATAGAAGGTTAAATTCTTTTTGATTTATGAATCATGTTTTTGTAATGTTATAACTTTTATGTGCAATTTAGTATATTTGTATGAAGAAATTTGTGATTATTTTTTATATAAGTGCATTAGATACGAGGGTATGGAGGTCACGAATTAAGAAAATAAAGAATATTGAATTTATTTTGATTTATGAATCATGTTTTTGTAATGTCGTAGTTTTTATGTACAATTTAGTTTTAATGTTGTTGCATGCACATATTATATTTTTAAAAGAACTTTGTGATTCTTTTTTAATTTAGGAGCATTAGATATGAGGGTATGGAGGTCACGGATTAGAGTAGAAGGTTAGTAGGTAGTTATGCTTTGACTTGTTGTTCGATAGGTTTAGATTTGGTGGGAGTCTAGAAGCATTGTATTTGTCATAGTTTTAGCCTTATACATGTATTTTCTTGCTTTTGATGTCTATTACTAACTATTGTGTATTGTGTTTCAATTAACGCATTATTTTTCTGAATGTTATCTACTATTTTTCTTACTAATTAACATGTTTTCTTTGATGTCGTATTTCTTTTTCGTAATACTTTTTTAGTATGGGGTACTAACGTTGATATCTTCATTACAGTGGTTTCTTAGAGCAGAGCAAAAAACACCTTTATTATTAGAAATTTTCATAAATCCTCCAACATGTTGCCTAGGTTTCTCAAGCACAATAGTTTCTTCAGTTTCATTCGCTAGCTTAAAATATATGTAAGTGTGTTCCGAGGTGTGAAGTGGGAGAGAAGGAATGTCACAGTTGGGTTTTGAATAAAACGACCTTAGTCCCCTTCATTTTTTGTGTAAACTTCACTTTAAATTAGTTAGGATTTCTAAATAATCCGATTTAGAGTTTTATTTTGCCTTATATTAAGAGTAATGCTTGATGATGATAAGTTAAAATTCACGTGCAACGCACGTACCCTAACCTAGTATATATATGTGTGAGTGTATATTAAAATGTTGACAACAACATTGATTTTTTGAAAGTAAATGCTATGTTTCATCCTGAACTATACACAAAATTGCTAATGCACTCTCGAACTTTAGGAAGGTCTACTAATTAAAACCAGAACTTTAGAAAGGTCCTGCTAATTAAAATCATATTTTTAGCAACTTTAGCGCCTATGTGGCACATCAGTGAACCAACACACTGAAGGTCCACGTATGTGCCATGTAGGCGATTGCCAAAAATACGATTTTAATTAGTCCAGAGGTAATAGGACCCTCCTAAAGATCGAGTGTGTCTCAATAATTTCGTGTATAATTTAGGGTGGAAACAAACTATTTTCTCATTTTTTGAACTCATAACTTTCACAATATATTACGAATTTAGTGCTAACTAATATCAGAATTAATCAAAATCGACTGCAAATACTAGAAACCAAATAAAAAAAACAATTTTTTTTTTCTTTTTGGTTTCCCCACGGTATCCCCACAGCCGTGAGACTAATCCTCCGTTCCACGGTCAGCGCACTAAGCGCGATAGGGAACTGGCCCACAGAGTTTTCTCTATTCACCAGAGGTGGGGATCGAACCCCCAACCTCTTGCTTAAGGGGTGAGATGCTGAATCACCACACCAACCCTTGAGGTTAAAAAAAAAACAAAAAAAACTCTTAAGAGTAAATTAAGAAGAATAAAAAGTGTTGATATACTTACATCTTTGAATAAAAGATTTATCAACTTGTCACATTTCACAGGCTGACCAATTAGTACCTTCTTAGGCTTATATTGTGATAGCTCGAGTTTCACTTGATCGGTTAAATTGGACAGATAAAGTTCTACTAGATCGCTTACATTGCGCGATAAATCATTGACAGGTGCAGCAGGATTTGCAGAATGCACTTTGCTGAGCTTTCACTTGATCGCTTAAATTGGGACTAGCAACTTTGTTGATAGGTGCAACAGAATTTGTAGACACATTTTTCTCATCGCTTAAAGTGGACGGTATATTTATTGTAACAAATACCGGTATATTGATATCGATAACTTTCTTCGTTTTATCTCTACATTTCTCTTTGGTCTTTCGTATAGAGCACCAATAGTTTTGAAAGCTAGTAGTACTCCAATTGGCAAACCTAATGAAAATAAATAAATATATGTATACAATTAGCAAGAAATCATGAATCAATACTAAAAATGAAAAATTTCAACCGAATATTCGTTAAAAATTTGGCTCGTTTGTCTACATTAGTAAAAAATAAATTCCATGTTTTCGATGGATTTCTGATCGATTACATCCATCGAATAGTAAATTTATTTAGTGGACTCTCAATAAATTCAGCGTACCCAATAAAATAATATTATCTCCGGAATCCTGATTATTGCCTGCAACACAATTAATCAGTGAATAATGTTGGATCAAACAATATTAATTAACAGTATGTAATGAGGAAAAAATTGACTAATTGAAAAAAATTAAAAATTAAAAGTGCTAACCAGCCATGGATCTGTATTATTAGAAGCCTTGTAAAGATGTTCTTAATTAATGAGAAATATGACTTGTTTTTTTATATGTATTAAGTGATATTAGTGGATAATTATGTTCGAGATATTTTATTGGAGTAATCTTCAAGTAATAATGGATCTTCAACATTATTAGGATTCTTAAAAGGAAAATAGAACTCCTATATTCTTGTTTTTTAATTGTTCAACGCTACTATTACTTAAAAGTAATCTCAAGTAATAATAAATTTTATAATATTTTGGGGGATAATAGAAATTTTGGGTCCTATTTATGGATAATTTTGATTTTAATCTTTGTGATATATGTCTCACTGCATTTAACTTTTAATTAGTTAAATATGAGTTTTTTATTCTTTTAATTATGTAGAATATATACATACATACATACATACATACTATGTCTTGGAACGTAATTTACTTACATCTTCGAATAAGTATAGCTCAGCGACCTTAGGCTTGGGCTGATGAGAAGAAATATTTTGAGAATTTTGTGAAGTATTGTCAACTTTGTTTGGAGACATATTAATTTCTGATTTCTCATTTCCATTAGAAGATTTTTCTATAGAAATTCTTTGAGGAAATTTGTATCAAACTTACTGAATTTTGTTGAACTCGTAATTGGAATGCTAGCTCCTCCATAGTATCTAGAAGGAAATCATAGCAATTTTGGCACTTAGAGCCTTGTGAGACATGCCAAAATTTCAAAAGCAGCCTCTCTACTTCAGCTGAGGTAGCGGTATGGTCTGTGTACACTCTACCTTCCGCAGACCCCACTTTGTGAGTGTAATACATTGGGTTTGTTGTTGTTGTTGAGGTCATCCTAGCCTATTAATTAGGAGGTTGCGTGTTCAATTCCTCAATTCGTATTAGTCCCCTCCGAGCTTAAGTGAAGCAGCAAGGATTCATACACCCGACCACAACCAAATTGTTTGGGACTGAGGCTACATTGTTGTTGTTGTAATAGTCATTAGACTGGTGAAGGAACTTGGGCTCTGTTGGAGTCCCACATCGGTGGGTTAAAGGGTCTTTGGTCTCCTTATATGGTCTTGGGCAATCCTCCCCTCATGAGCTAGCTTTTGAGGTTGAGGTAGACCCAAGGTCCATTTCTTTATCATGGTATCAGAGCCAGTTCATTATTTCCGATGTTGGGCCCCCGTCCACGCTCCAGATGTCCAGATCTTAGGGCAGCTGAATGCACTAAGATCTTGCTATGCGCGAGGTTTGGGGAAGGACCGGACTACAAGAGTCTACTGTAATGCAACCTTACCCTGCAGAAACCTTACCCTACATTTCTGCAAGAGGCTGTTTTGACATCCATGCAGTAAAGTAAACCGGAAAACAGTCACTTACAAAGTTTTATTTGTGTTTTTCACTTTCTTCAAAATGCTTTGTTGCTTCAGGTGAGCTTAAAATTTTTATGATTTTCAGGTTGTAACATGTACAAGAATATTCCACCAGCAACCGAAACATTGAGAGACTCGAATTCTCCTGCCATCGGAATACTCACAAGCTCACTTGCATCCTTAGCTTTCACAGAAAGACCGCCCCCTTCGCTGCCCAAAACCAAACACAAAGGTGTATCTGATAACAAATCTGTGAAGTCGCGGGTGAGCCTAGAAATTCTCCTTGGCTTTTGATCGTTTGCAGGATGGCCGGCCAGCATTTTCATGTTGTAATGGTTTCTTAGAGCACCTAAGTGGAGCCAACCACCGGAGACTAACGGGAGTTGAAAGGAAGCTCCTCGACTTGCTCTAAGCGCCTTCTCGTTGAATGGATCACAACAGCCAGGCAACAGAAAGGCGCCACCCTGCCAAAAGATTTGTTTTAGCATATTACAGCCAAACCCCTCTATAACAGCGTCATTTATAGGGATATTTTTTGGATGCTATAGCACAATGCTGCTACAGAGAACATATAATTTAACATGACACGAAAAGTCAGTTTCAAAGAAAACGTGGGCGTTATACTGTGAATGTGAATGTTGTTATAAGGGATGACTGTTATAAATAGGCCTCACTGTACTAATATCAAATATGGCCAAGAATGAGCTTGTACTTTGACAAGATAATCTTCCGTTGCACAAAACAATTTACGTTTTATCAATTGACGTGATCATATGATTGGAATGGAATCCCCCAACGAATAAAGCAGATTCAGTATCATGAATTAAAGCTCTTCGTCTGCAGACAAACGATGTTTGATAGAGCAGTAACCACAATGATAATGTGGACGAACCAAACAACTTACAGTACTAGAAATTTTGAACAATGAAAGAATAGGTGAGAAATGAAGGATAATATGTACGAAAATCAAAATTAAAACGATCTCCTTACCCATCCAAACGCCATTGCTGATCTAAGTAACGTACCAAGATTACCAGGGTCCTGCATCAACCAGTAGTCATGAATTCAATCATTCCGATGTGATTCTTTAGCACAATTTGTGAATTTCTAATTTTCTTATACTCGAGTAGCATTCATTCGTGAACTTAGCAGTATAGTTGATTCCTCTGAGTAGGAAGAAAAAACAAAGGATTTTAAGCTAAGCAAGTTCGGGGTCTAAATAAATAACCTGGATTCCATCAAGAACTAGAATTCGATGAGCATTCTGGAACCACCTACTGCAGTCTTCTTCTAGAAACTCATCATCGACACTGTGAAACGTTGAGGGGATTTTCATTAACGCAATCATTTCAATAGAATCAATCGATTGTAAACCAGAGAGTTTCTTCATCACCGTTGAGCTGATACGGACAAGGCGAACTGATTGAAGATTTAGGTCTTCAGGTATATGAGTTTCATCAAGCACAAGTAAGCAGTCTAATGTAATAGGTCTCTCTTGAACTCTTTCTTGAAAACTATATATTTCCCTGAGAAAGTTCACGTAGATCGGTCAAAATAAGTATCACGACAACACTGTCTAAATCTGAACTAATTCATGAGACTTTCGTTCTACTTTGTCAAACTTTTGCGGGAAGATGTTTACCTCATCATAATTCAAACTGTCAAATGACAAACCAAAACGAATCTCACAAGTGAAATCTGGGGAAGGAAGTGTGTATACAGACCTTACTCCTACCTTGAAAAGGTAGAGAGGCTGTTTCCATAGACCCTTAGCTCAAAACAGATAAAAAGGATGACAGTAGCAGCAAGCAGGAAAAAACAAGAAGAAAATACAATAACGGAGGCTAAAGAATCAACCGATAGAAACAGAAATCAAAGAATACGAAATACAAGACTAATACTAATACTCCTGGAATCAGAAAGCAAACCACTCGACTGCCTATTACCTTCTACCCTAATCCTCGACCTCCACACCCTCATATCAAGGGTCATATCCTAGGTGAGCTGAAGTTGCACCATGTCCTGCCTAATCAACTCACCCCAATACTTCTTAGGCCTACCTCTACCCCTACTGAAGCCCTCTACGGCCAGCCTCAAGGAAGAATGAGTAAAGAATATGAACAACTGCAAAAGATAACAAACCAACAGCTCATCAGGCAGCAGGTAAGAAAGGACATTAGAAAAAAGGGCAGCCCGGTGCACTAAAGCTCCCGCTATGCTCAGGGGAAGGGAAAGGGTCCCATCACAAGGGTGTATTGTAGCAGCCTTACCTTGCATTTTTGCTAGAGGCTGTTTCCAAGGTTGAACCCATGACCTCCTGGTCACATGACAGCAACTTTACCGGTTAGCTCCCCTTCAACCCCAACCCCCACCAAAATAAATAAATAAGGGAACACCCAATTCTACTATATTAGTCATCCAACTTCTCAATTTCAATGTGTTCGTATCATTTTCTTTTTTAATTCATTTCAAAAACGTACAGTCTTTAACTTCAACTTTTCAACTCGACATGCTTAAGACCACAAGAATTAAAAATACTTTGACACATTTTATATATCCTAGATTCAAGACCACATCTTTCCAACTCGACATGTTTAAGACCACAAGAATTTAAAATATTTTGACACATTTTATGTATCCCTGATTCAAGACCACATCTTTACAACTCCGACATGTTTAAGACCACAAGACCACAAGATAAAAAGAAAAGGTATTCTTTTACTTTCTTAAACAACGTGCCAAACTAAAACCAACAAACAAATTGAAACGGATAAAGAACAAGTTACCTAATAGGAGTGGAACCAACAACAAGAACAGAACCATGAGAATGTCTATAAGATGAGTTCTGTCGAAGCTTAAGGCAGTGTTTGACAAAAGGATTTGAAGTACTAGTTATGGATTTCACAATAATGGGTAAAAAAGATTCATTTTTTTCAGAGAAAACAGTAGTAAATTCAGTTGGGGAATTAGATTTTGACCTAAATGGTTGATTTTTGGCTTTGGGTTCTAAAGTTGAAGCTTTAATTTGTGGGAAATTGTAAGGAGATATCCAATGAGTGTTCATGTTAATGGAAATTTGCATTCTTGAAATTGTACTTCATAATCTAAAAGGATGTTCCTTTTTTTTCATTTTTTTTTTTTGAGATCGGATATAGTAGGTACGAGGAGAGGAGAGGTAGGTCGAATAAGTATCGCAGAAAGGTGATTAGATAAAATATGACGAGCTTCAAGTTAATGAGGATATGATGTTATACAGCAGGATTAAAAGGGACAAACAAGTTTTCCAATTAAGTGAGCCTTCAAGTTTTAAAAATCAGGTGAAAGAGACAAAAAAAAATAAAAAAAATAAAAAAATTAATTTTTTTAAAAATATTTTCGTTCCAACAACTTTGTAAATTATAGAACAATTGAGACGAGGATCTTTCCAAAATATCCTCTCTACCTCCCGTGAGGTAGTGGTAAGGTTAGGATATATTTTATCCTCTCCAGACCTCACTTATGACATTACACTGACTACGTTATTATTGTTGTTGTTGGATTGTTTGGTGCACAAAAAATATCATATTAAGATTCAAGGAAAATCGAACTTGAAATTGATTGATAGACGATCTATCTATTGCAAGTATTAACACCGTAAATTATTTTCACTGTTCAAGCTCATAACCTATAAATTATACCAAAATAACTTTCATACCAAGATAACTTTACCGTTACTTCGTAGATAAAACAAATATTCACCAATTTTCTGTTGTTTTTTTTAACAATTATTTATAAAAATGGGTCTCTTTTTATTGCAACAATTGTTTTTTTGAACGTTACATTGAGGGCTCGTTTGATACAAGAGATAAGGGATGGCTAATCCTGAATTAATTTTAGAATAAGCTTACTTCATATTTGGTTAAAATAAAATGAATGAAATAACTCATCGGGAATTAGTTATCCCATTTTGAAAGGAATAATCAATCTCGAAATAACTTGTTTCCAACGAAACAACCAGTGATGGTTTAGAAGAATCTTGAGGTATTAACTCAAAAAATGGCAGCAAAATGTCTAAGAAAAGGGCAGCTCGGTGCACTAAAGCTATCGCTATGATCCAAGGCTTGAACCCGTGACCTCCTGGTCACATGACAGCAACTTTACCAGTTACTCCAAGGCTCTCCTTCAAAATGTCTTAAGGGTAACAAATAGAATTATTATTTTTTAAATATTTTCACAAACTATATGTTTCTTTCTAAACAACAGCTTAATGGCGCTACAACGCGCGATCCGGATTAGTCGGGCTCCAATGCGGCCATCGGACACCGGATGGGAAATAAAAAAAAAAAAAATTGAAAGGTGATTTTCTAGATAGCTCAAGGTCCCCTTTTCTTCCTGATGATCAGTAATATTTTCCAGCAACTCCATATGCTCAACTGGGGATTACTTGTCGCGCAAACACGTGCCAACAACATGCCCAGTGTGATTCCACAAGCGGGATTTGAAAAAGGTAGGATGTACGCTGACCTTACACGTGCCCATAGAGGATTAACAACTATACAGCATCATGTTCTAGGAGGATAAAGTTCCCATAGAGCTACGGTTGTGTCTTTGGATGCAGAGGCCAGTAACTTACTGTCAGCAGAGAACGAAACAGCTAACACTTTCGAGTTTCCTTCTGACTTACCGGAAGTTGTAACTTTTAATACAATGATCATATCATGCTTTGTTATGCATTTTCTTGAACCGAGGTTCTATTGGAAAAGGTCTCTCTACCTCGCAAGGTACGGTTAATTAAGGTCTATGTACAGACTACCCTCCTCCGGGCCCCACTTGTGGGATTACACTGCTTATGTCGTTGTTGATCATATCATGTTCTAACTTGGACAGAGTGACAATACGCATACACTTATAGAAAATGTTTATTTCTTGACAAAGGGTGAGCAACAATACCCTAACACTTATAGAAAATGTTTTTTTCTTGACAAAGGGTGAGCAACAATACCCTAACCATAGACAACGCGCATAAATTGACAGTTTGAAAGTCTCTGAGATCCATACCGTTGATCCCAACCAGCAGTTGCAGCAATTTTCTCGTCTGGACGGACTGAGATTCCAGCTATGCCAGGTCCAAGAACCCTGGTTTACAGAAAAAGTAGAAAAGTTAATTCACCAGATAATAGACCTGCAAACAAATAAATACAATACATAGGCAATTTTTTTACAATGACACCACTAATAGCTGCAAACTGCATAAATCTATTTACTAAGCATGGACAACGTTTTTCCTTGGCTTGACCTATCCATGATCCTTGTCGGGTCCCCTTTAAAGAACAAGGAATTCGAGAGACTAAAACCACCTAAAGGAACCTAATAAACCAAGGACCATCCACGCCCCCACGAAACAGAGATTATCAAATGAATGGACTCATGCTAGAGAGCAAGTCCCAATCAATTTGGAATTTACCGAGACACATCGCTACAAGAGCTTGAGTCTAACTGTACACCACCAACTCAATGTTAAAGTCTATCCAATGCTAAGAGGAGTTAACTTAGGCCACCAGGCTTTACTTCTTACATTTATCCCGAAACACTATTCAGCTTTCATCACCTTTATAATATGGAAACTATGAGTAAAGGACATGAGCAAACCTATATTCAACCATTTTTAACAAAAATCCCCAACCTATGATTGAACACCAAAATCATGCAACAATAAAACCATGAAACATTCATAAAAATTATGCTTTACCAAACATAGGGATTAAAGATTAAACACAATATCACAAAGGATGACCAACTTTTCAAGTACGTGAATAATGAGATTCAAACATCAGAACCGAATTCTCCTCACAGCATTAAGCCATGCACATTTCAGAATCAGTTTTGAATCAGTCATCAGCCAAAACGTTAGTAATAGTTTTTAGCTATAAGAGGAGTTTATGTGAAAAATATATGCACATCAACAGCACCATCCAACAATAGAATATCTTGCAATTTAAGATTAAAATTGGAGTTACCATAGAATGGTCCAATGCAAACATCAAAATTTTCTCATCACCAGCAGCTCCAGAGACACCACCTTTGCATGATCCATCTATGCATAAGCTTAAAACTGCAGGGAGAAGACAAAGATCACTTTTACGCCTGTTGTAAGTATGAAAAATAGAACTCGAAAAGGTGCAGATGAAGTGTTTTATGCATGGTAAGAGTAATGTGCCTGGTTCTGAATGAAACTTGACTGAAGTCAATGGGACGATCCCCTTGACAACAGGGCAACTCTCTATACGTGATTTTATATACTCCCTCTCTAACAAATTAGTGCAACTTATTGTCTTATTTAATTTACTGCATTTACCAGGTCAAAGTAATAACTAGGTGAGGTTTGTTCACCTTATAAAGTGGCCCGGAAGTTAGTATTTTTAGTAGTAAGTTAGGTGGAATAAAACGTTAAAGTTAGGAGTTATATTTGTAGTAGGTGTCTCTATATATAGGGTAAAGTTGTTCTGTTTTTCCTTGTAATTTCAGTCGCCATATTTTTTCTATTCAAGAAAAAGCTTTCGGCTGTTTTATTTTCCTTCACTGTTCATGTTCTATAACTTCTCCTGTTCAATACTTTTGTTATATGGTATCAAAGTCAGGTTCAAGGGAGGAATTCTTTTTCTTTTCTATCTTCTTGTCTATCAGTTTACTCTGTTGGAGAAGTTTGAAAAGTGTGAAGAGAAAGCTTTTGTCATTTGTAGCAATGGAGGCATCAAACGGGGGAAATACTCAATATGGAATAGAAAAACTTGTAGGCACTAACTACAAGTATTGGAGAATGTGTATGGAAGCATACCTTCAAGGTCAGGATCTGTGGGATTTAATTGTAGGAACTGATTCTATAATCCCAGCCAATACTCCTGAGAATGCCGAATCACGAAGGAAATGGAAGATCAAGTGCGGAAAAACACTCTTTGCTTTGAGGACTTCTATCAGCAAGGAGTTTATTGATCATGTTCGTGATGTTGTCTCTCCAAAAGAAGTTTGGGACACGCTCGAAAGGTTGTTTACCAAGAAAAATACAGCAAGGCTGCAATTATTGGAGAATGAGTTGGCAATGTTACAACAGGGAGGTATGTCTGTCTCAGATTACTTTTTGCGAGTTAAAAGTATCTCTGCTGAAATTTCAGAGATTGATCCGGAGGAGAAGATTAGTGAGTCGCGCCTACGGTCCTTTTGTCACTTCCATTCAAGGATGGCCGCAACAACCATCTGTTGAGGAATTGGAGAACATGCTTTCTAATGAAGAAGCTTTAGCTAAACAAATGGCTAAGAATCTTGAAACTGACGGTGTTCTATTTTCTAAAGAGAATTTAATCAAGAAGAATACATCAACTTGGAACAAAAATAAAGAAGAAGAAACAACCACGGTAAAATGTGGAAATTCACTTAATAACATGAAGTGCTACAGATGTGGGAAAATTGGGCACATCAAGAAAAACTGTCGAGTAAAGCTTTCTAAAGCCAATGTTGCGTGAACCAATGACGGAGATGAGCAAACGAAATGGGAACAATGTTTTAGCATCGAAGCTGTTGAACAAAAGTCAGCACAAGATTTTGTCAATTATGCTAACAATAATACGAGGGAAGAGTGGATTGTTGATTCAGGGTGCTCTCATCATGTCACTGGAGATGATTCTTTATTCTCCGAGATGCGAGAACATCATGGAGATTGAGTCATTATCACAACAGATAACTCAACATATCCAGTAGCAAAAGAAGGAGTTGTGACGATTGAGGTTGCTGATGATAAATCCAAAAGTATCAAGTTGCAGGATGTTTATCATGTTTCAGAGTTGAAGAAAAATCTAGTCTCTGTTCCACAAATTACTGATTCTGGAAAATATGTGTTGTTTGGTCCTACTGACGTGAAGGTGCTTGAAAATGTAAAAGAAATATCTGATATTATTTTTACTGGCGAGAGGAAAGGTTCTTTGTTTGTTATGTCAACTGGTGAAGCTTATGTAAAGAAAACAAGCTAAACTGATAGTGCCACAATTTGGCACGCTCGGTTGGGTCATGTGGGCTACCAAATGTTGCAACAGATTTCTTCTAGAAAGTTGGTAGATGGCATGCCAACCTTGAAGAATGTACGTGAAGACGTGATTTGTCAAGGTTGCCAATATGAAAAATCTCATCGTCTTCCTTTTAAAAGGTCATCAAATAAGAGAAACGTGTTGTTTTAATTGGTTCATACAGATTTGATGGGACCAACAAGAACACTAAGTTATAGCGGGCATCGTTATGTTATGGTGTTGGTGGATGATCACTTTAGGTTCACTTGGGTGAAATTTTTGAAAGAGAAGAGCGAAGCATTATCCAGGTTTGTGGAGTTCAAAAATGTTGTTGCAAATGAGTTCGGGAAGAAGATAAAATATCTTCGTAGTGATAATGGTGGAGAATATATATCAGATGACTTCTTCCAGTACTGTCATGACAACGGAATTCTTCGTCGAATGACTTGTCCAAATACTCCTCAACAGAATGGAGTTGCGGAAAGAAAGCTTGCTTATCTTACTTCAGTTTGTCTTTCATGGCTGCATGACAAGAATCTTCCTCGAGAGCTTTGGGCAGAAGCTATTCAATGTGGATGCCATGTGACAAATAGGCTGTCTCCTTGGCTAGGTACACAGAAATCGCCTTTTGAACTTTTATATAGTCAGAAGCCAAATGTGAACTATTTTCGGGTTTTTGGTTCTACTTGTTATGTTCATGTTCCCAGAACTAATAGAACCAAACTTGATCCAAAAGCAAGAAAATGTGTATTTGTTGGCTATGACTCTTATAGGAAGGGCTGGAGATGCATAGATCCAAAGACAAACAGGTTTACCATTTCTAGAGACATGGTATTTGATGAAACGACATCTTTGTTTTCTTCTCAAAAGCTTGTTGTTCTGGGTGGTGATCAAGATAATTTGGAGTTATTATTTCCTAAAGTAAATGTGTTAACACCTTGTAGTGAAGAGGGAGAAAGTATATCTCCAAATCAGAATATTTTAGAAGATGCATCTCCAAGTCAGAACATTACAAGGGAAGGAAATGGTGAACAACAAGCAGCAAGAAGGTCAACAAGGGAGAAAAGCAGTCGGACTACCTCAAAGATTATGAGGTCAAACTTAAAAGTTATTCTGTGACCTCGTGTTTCTTTACAAGAGCAATAACTACGGAAGAACCATTAAGTTATGAAGAAGCAAAGGGCTGTCCACATTGGGAAAGAGCGATGCAAGAAGAGATTAACGCCTTAGACAAGAATGAAACTTGGGAATTGATACCCAAACCAGAAAAATGCAATCCAGTCACTTGCAAATGGGTATTTCGCTTGAAGAAAAAATCTGACGGTAGCATTGACAGGTTTAAAGAGCGTCTAGTTGCTCGTGGGTTTTCTCAAAACTATGGAATGGATTATGAGGAGACGTTTAGTCCGGTAACGAAGATGGTGACAATAAGGTCACTTATTTCGCTAGCTGCTTTCAAAAGTTGGGAGCTATGGCAGCTCGATGTAAAGAACACATTTCTTTACGGAGAATTGGATCGAGAAGTATTTATGGAGCAACCTCATGGCTTTGTCTCTAAGCATTTTCCAAGTCATGTTTGTCGTTTGAAGAAAGCTCTATATGGCCTCAAGCAAGCACCACGAGCTTGGTATGGTAAAGTTGCTCAATACCTTATCTTTTGTGGTTTTAGAGTATCTGATTCAGATTCTAGTTTATTTATAAAATTAGAATCAAATGCATATCTCCTGATATTATTATACGTTGATGATATGATAATAACTGGAGAAAATGAATTAGAAATTTCTAATCTAAGGAAAGACTTGTCTGTTCGTTTTGAGATGAAAAATTTGGGGCAAATTGGATGTTTTCTTGGTCTGGAAGTGGAAAAATCAGATCGAGGCTACTTTGTTTCGCAGAAAGGTTATGCGGAGAGTCTCTTAGAACGTTTCATCATGGGGGAGTCGAAAGAAAAGGCTACCCCAATGGAGCCAAATCTCAAGTTGAAGAAAGATGAAGGCGAGGCTTTAAAGGATGCGATAAAGTTCCGACAACTAGTTGGAAGTTTGATTTATCTGACCATCACAAGGCCAAAAATATCTTACTCTGTTGGTGTCGTTTCTCAATTTATGCAAAATCCAACAACTTCTCATTTGAATGCCGCGAAAAGGATTTTGCGCTATGTGAAGGGATCTCTTACTTATGGACTTTGGTACAAGAGGTGTGATACTTTTTTACTGAGTGGATTTACTGATGCAAATTGGGCAGGTGATACACATGATCGTCGCTCGACTTCAGGTTACTGTTTTAGTACCGGGTCAGCAGTGGTGTCTTGGTGCAGTAAGAAGCAAGATGTTGTTGCTTTGTCTACCACCGAAGCTGAATATATTGCAGCAACCACGATTGCACAAGAGTGCATTTGGTTAAAAAGGCTAATCAGTGATATGTACCAAAAAGTAGACTATGCTGTGCAAATCAAGTGCGACAATGAAAGTGCCATCAAACTTGCATCAAATCCAGTTTTTCATGCTCGAACGAAGCATATTGAGATCCGCCATCACTTTGTTCGTGAGAAAGTCTTAAGTGAAGAGATTGAACTGACAACTGTTCACACCAATGCTCAAGTTGTGGATATATTCACTAAAGCTTTGGAGAAGTCTAAGTTTCAATACTTTCGAGATGCTTTGGGAGTAGTTCATCGTGAGCTTGCACTAAGGGGGAGTGTAACAAATTAGTGCAATTTATTGTCTTATTTAATTTACTGCATTTACCAGGTCAAAGTAATAACTAGGTGAGGTTTGTTCACCTTATAAAGTGGCCCGGAAGTTAGTATCTTTAGGAGTAAGTTAGGTGGAATAAAACGTTAAAGTTAGGAGTTATATTTGTAGTAGGTGTCTCTATATATATAGGGTAAAGTTATTCTGTTTTTCCTTGTAATTTCAGTCGCCATATTTTTTCTATTCAAGAAAAAGCTTTCGGCTGTTTTATTTTCCTTCACTGTTCTTGTTCTATAACTTCTCCTGCTCAATACTTTTGTTATACCCTCCGTCAAAAAAAAAAATGACCTACTTTGACTTGACACAAAATTTAAGAAAATAAAGAAGATAAATTACCTAATATTTTTTGTGTCAACGAAATCATTAATATCGGGTGCGATAGTCATTTTAATTCTCAAAAGTTTTTATTCTTTGAATTGAATGATCTATCGTGCTTTAAACATATCATAAACTTATTAGCATTAGCGGCTTATGAGCTTATCATGCATTAATTGAATGAAATTATACAATTACTTAAAAGCAGTGGCGGATCCAGGACTTTCATTGAGGGGGTTCAGAAGTAAACATACGGACTAGTCGAAGGGGTTCACAACATCTACTATATATACATGAAAATATTTTTGACCGTGTAAAAATAGTATAATTTTCCGTCGAAGGGATGGTTCGGATGAACCCCCTGATTACAAGGTGGATCCACCATTGCTTAAAAGCAAGTGAATAAATCCGTCAATGAACTCAATACTTTCAACGTGGAGCATAAACTGAATACATAAAAGCTCACTTAAATGACAACTAATACTAATTGATTTAAACTCATAACTTTAAAAATATAATTTTTGCCCATTCATTTGAAATCCACGAGAATTTGTGGCCAAATTAATTTCAATCAACAACTAAAATTTGGTCATAAATTTGCTAGATTTTGTCACTATGACGAAATTGAAGTAGATTAATATAGAATTTAGATGTTCGAAAATTATACAAAAAATATTATAAGTTGTAATCCTTCTCATATTTTATTAAGAGTAAATTCATAATTACCCCACTGATGTTGGTCGAGATTTTAAAAAAGACACCTAAACTTTGAATTCGACCCATTACCCCACGATTCTTACTTAATCCGTTGCAAACACACCATTTTTCGCTGAATCTCAGTCATACCAAGGAGAGTAAAATACACGCGCTAATCAGGTGCTGCCACGTGTAAAATACGTTTAATTTATATATTTTTTTATTTTTTAAATAAAATTTTACTTTTTATTTAATTTAACACCCCACCCCACCCCCTCTTCCCCCACCCCACCCCATCCAGCAACTCCCCCTGCAGCTCTACTCCACTCCCCACCCCCACCCCCACCCCCCGTCCAACACCCCCACCCCATCAGCATCTCCCCCAAACACCCCAACCCCCCTTCCTCCATTACCATTCTCTCTCCCCGTCTATTTTTTTAAAAAAATCAATTCAAAAAATAATTTTATGATTGAATTGAGAGTTTTATGATTGAATTGAGTTTTAAAGATAGTTAAATGATATGATTTAACTGAAAAATTGAGCTTTAATGATATGATTTTTTTTTAAAAAAAAAGTTTCAATGGAGAAGTTTTAATGGTGACATTGTGTTGAAGAGCTTTAATGGTGTTGAAGAAGAAATGATGAGTAGTTAAATGATATGATTTAGTTGTAAAATGGAGCTTTAATGAATGTTTTTTTTTTTTTTTAAAAAAAAGTTTTAATGGTGAATTGAGTTGAAGAAGAAAGAGTGGGTGGTTTGGAGGGGAGCGGAGTGGGGGTAGGGATAATTTTAAAAAATAAATAAATATTATTTTTTAAAAAAATATATATAAATTATATATTAAATTATTTTACACGTGACAGCTTTTAATTGGTCAAAAAAGTCAAATTCAACCCCTTTCATGCGCCTGTGGCGCGTGTATACACGTAGAGGGTCAAAATGGTGTGTTTGCAACGAAATAAAGAAGAATCGTGGGGTAATAGATCGAAGTTAATGTTTAGGTGTCTTTTTGCAAATTTCGGACAAGATCAGGGGGTAATTATGTATTTATTCTTTTATTAATACATAAGAAAATACAACTTAAAATATTAATCAAAGTTCATAAAATTTAACTCTCGATAATTAAAACATGACAAATAAAATCAAACGGAAAGAGTTTAGATTTAAATTTTCAGCAGTTTGCTGTATTTTTCTCTGCAAGCTTTCCTGCTATCTGAGTTATAGTCCCCTTGCATGCACTACATTGACAAAAACACCGATTCACTTGATAAATAAATAAATAAATAAATAAATAAATAAATAAATAAATAAATAAATAAATAAATAAATAAATAAATAAATAAATAAATAAATAAATAAATAAATAAATAAATAAGAAAATTAATTAAGGCAAATAAATAGCATAAAAAATCGAAAGTCGATGAAGATAAGTGATTTTTTGACTTATTATTTTTCACTTTTTACGTTTAGTAAATAATTAACCGAAAGTTGTCCTAAAAAATAAGTTCAACGAAGCATGAAAAAATTTAAAATATTTTCTTCAAGAAAATAATAGTTGAAAAACTTACACCATAAAAGGATTCAAGCAATAGTTGTGAGCCAATAAATTTTGTGGAAATGGTAGCACCTGCATGCACCAAAAGTTTATTAATAGTATTCAAAAATATACTAATCGAAAATATCAAATACGAAATCGCTTATATTAAGAGCAAAAAAATGCGTTCATTCCACCATATTATATAGTTCAATATCAAAGTAATTGATAATAAAGCAAAGCATTTTAAATTAACTAAATTTCTCTATTGACAAGGTTAAATCAAATATATTCGAATTATGTGCAAGCTACTGATCATTTATTACCATTGTTACTTCTTTTTTTTTTTTAAAAAAGGAACGTGGACATAACTTGACCATGTAACAAAGCTTTCATAATTCATAACTTTTTAATCATAATGAATAAATATAAAATAAAATCATAAAAAAATAAAAAAATACCTGGTGGTCCAGAACAAAACCTCCTGTATATGTTAGAATAAGAGCCACATTGAAGATTGCTATGGTGTTTTTTGCACTGCATATATATCATTAATGAGAATGTAGTGATTCAAAGTGAAAAATGTTAGATGCATAAACAGTAAGAATAAAAGAAATTCATTTAATCAATTGACTTAATATTACAAATTTCAACAGAAAAATTACCATAAGAAGAATGAAATAGGCAAGGATACATAAAAAAAAAAAAAACACTTGTGTATTTCATCAAATAGATAGATTTTTTTTTTGTGTGTGGTTTTTACTAGCACGGACAACTTTAAAGATTGAACTCTTATATCAAATATAAATCATGAATTTGCTTTTGACACAGAAACGTATGTAAAGGCATGTCCTAACCAATGGTCGATGCATAGCGAAGTATAAATAGAACTCGTAAGATTCTAACCAAGAATTCACATAAATTAAATAGGATTCTTCCACCCTGAACCAGAAAACTCAAATACGAGCCCTGAATATGAAACATCATGTTTAAGCAGCCTTCCACAATACGAATATGAATCTAGCAATTTCAACCCCTCCCCCCCCCCCCCCCCACACACACACAAAAAAAAAAAAAAAAAAAAAGAGTTGATATACTTACATCATTTAATAAACCACCTATCAATTGCTCACATGTCACCTGTGGACCAAGTGGCTCAGGCTTGGATTGAGAAGTAGTTTGATGATTTTGTGAAATATTATTAGCAACTTTGTTGATAGGTGATGCTTTGGGTTGGGGTTTCACTAATTGATCTTGTAAATTGGTCAGCTGAAGTTTCACTTGATCATTTAAATTGGATAACTTGAGTGATAGCTCGAGTTTCGCTTGATCGCTTAAATTAGACACCAAAAGTTTCACTTGATCACTTAAATTAGGCAACATATTACTAGTAACATTGTTGGTAGGTGCAACAAGATCTGCAGCAGACGCATTTCGCTGGAGTTTCGCTTGATCTTCTAAATTGGACGGCGGCATGTTGGTAGGTGCAACAAGATCTGCAGCAGACACATTATGTTGGAGTTTCACTTGATCGTCTGGCGACAACATATTAATAGTAATAGGTATATTGATTTGAGTAACTTTCTCTATCTTATTATCTCCATATTTTTCTTCAGTCTTTCGTCGAGGAAATAGAGCACCAATAGTTTTGAAAGCTACTGCTGAAGCTAATGCAAATGATAAACCTAATAGAAAAAAAAGAAAAAAAAAGTATATGTACCATTAGATAAAAAATCATGAATTACTACTAAAAAATGATTTTTCAAGCGAAAATTCATTGAAATTTTGCTCATCGGTCAATGTTAGTCATAAAATTACGGATAATTTATTTATAGATGAATATATGCCATAAAATGAAAATTTCCAACGTACATCCGATCAGAAATTCATCGAAATTTGGCTTGTCGATTCCATCAAAAACATCATTGGAAATTCCATTTTTAATTTATTTATAAAAGAGTACAACAAACAAATTGAACATACCCCATAGAATAGGACCATTAGATACATCTCCATGATTCTGATTATCGTCTGCACAAAATTAATTAGCAAATAATGTTAGAATCATTTACAATATTAAACCAAACAATTTTTTTTTGGGTTTAATTCTTCTATTAATTACTCAGATCTTTAACTACTAGATTTGTATTAAAAAACTGTATATTTGTTGATTGATCTTTTAGCAGATAAATTATAATCATGAAACATGTTCACATAAATATCTAAGAACAAAAAGAAAAAAATATATAGGTTAAAAAAAATGCTAACCAGCCATGTCTCAGTATTATTAAAAACCTTATTCTTAATTAATGATTAGATATGACTTCTTTTTTATAGGCATAATAATAACTGATATACTTTCGAAGCAATTTTATTTGGAGTTGTCTTCAAGTAATTATGGAACTTCAACGTTATTAGGATTCTTAAAAGGAAAAATAAAAGATATTCATATGGCATACCAAAAAAATGAAATGTATTCTTATCTTCTTCTCTTTTAAAACAATTGACTCGAGTATTTCTATTCTTCTTTTACTCGGAATTATTGCAATTGAGACGAGGATCTTTCCAAAACATCCTCTCTACCTCCCACGAGGTAGTGGTAAGGTTAGGATATACTTTATTGATATATTTTCTCTTCTGTTCTTCTTTTACTCGAAATTGTTGCAATTGAGACGAGGATCTTTCCAAAACATCCTCTCTACCTCCCACGAGGTAGTGGTAAGGTTAGGATATACTTTATTGATATATTTTCTCTTCTGTTCTTCTTTTACTCGGAATTGTTGCAATTGAGACGAGGATCTTTCCAAAACATCCTCTCTACCTCCCACGAGGTAGTGGTAAGGTTAGGATATACTTTATTGATATATTTTCTCTTTTGTTCTTCTTTTACTCGGAATTGTTGCAATTGAGACGAGGATCTTTCCAAAACATCCTCTCTACCTCCCACGAGGTAGTGTTAAGGTTAGAATATATTTTATCCTCTCCAGACCTCACTTATGACATTACACTGACTACGTTATTATTGGATTGTTTGGTGCACAAAAAATATCATATTAAGATTCAAGGAAAATCGAACTTGATAGACGAACTATCGAGAAAAATGAGTCCATAGACCCTCCCAAGTTTTTAATTAAAAAAAGGGGACAAGTGGGTCCCATAATGTCCCAAGTTAAAAAAATAAAGTCGCTTGAACAACTGAAACAGTTGTTCGACAACTGCATTAGTTATCTCAACAACTTCGCACTGTTGTCGCACAACTTCGCACAGTTGTTCTACAACTTTGCAAAGTTGTGGGAACAAAAATATTTAAAAAAAAAAACTGGAAAAAAAATTGTCCCTCTCACCTAATTTTTAAAACTTGAAGGACCTTACTTAATTGGAAAACTTATTTGTCCCTTTTAATCCAAAATTCCCGATCTATCCTATTGCAAGTGTTAACACTGTAAATTATTTTCACTGTTCAAACTCATAACCCATAAATGATACCAAATTAACTTTCATATCAAGGTAACTTTACACGTTATTTCGTAGATAAAACAAATATTCACCAATTTTCTGTTGTTGTGTTTAACAATTATTTATAAAATGGGTCTCTTTTTATTGCAACAATTATTTTTTTGAAGTTTACGTTGAGGGCTCGTTTGATATAAGAGATAAGGGATGACTAATCCTGAATTAATTTTAGGATAAGCTTACTCCATATTTGGTTAAAATAAAATGAATGAAATAACTCATCGGGAATTAGTTATCCCAAGACTGTAGTATTATTTTTATGGAGAAGGACAAAAATAGCCCTTCTCCTAAAACTTATTCCACAAAAATAGCCCCTGTTTTTAATTTTCATTTAATAGCCATTAAAATAATATCATATTTTAGCCATCTTCTAATCACCGCTAAGAAGCCGCAAAAATAGCATAATATATTTCTTTCCTTTTCAATTGAAACTCACACTTTCCTTCCCCAATTTTACCTCAGGATTCCTTTCCATTAAAATCTCACAAATCCTCTTTCAAATACACCATATTACCTTAAAATACCTTCATAAATTGTATATAAATATACAATATCCTCCCTCAATTAGCTTCAAAAAGTTTTTTTCATTCACAATTAACTTTAGTTGATACGAAATTATGGCTTCAAGTTCGATTTTAGTTCCAATTATGCAACAATACGGAGGAGAGTGGTTAAGTGATGTACAGTTTGAAAAATTTACAATCAATGGAGTACTTTTGAATTCGGATTGCAGGTACGAATATTTTGTTGATGAACTGTATAAGCAGTTGAATCTAGAGCGAAATTCTGGTTTAATGATAGTAAAATACATTGTAAAGAGTGGATCTATGACTATTTACAATGATATGAGTGTTAGACTTTATATGGAGATGAAGAAAAAAAATGGATATAAATGAATTTTCATTGTGTATAACACTACAAAACACATTTGAAAATGGAGAATCCTCAACTGGAAATTTGATTGAAACATCTCCGATTGCTATTCAAGTTCATCCGATACCTATTTCTGATTATACAATTGAAGATGAAGAAATGGAAGAACAGACCGAATCGATAATTAAGGATCCACTTCATAAAGATGTTGAAGAAGGGCAGTTGTACTGGGATAAAAATACAATATCAAGTGTGATGAAACATTATGCAATCCGTGAGAGATTCCAATTTAAGGTGAAAAAATCATCATCATCAAGGTATAAACTATATAACTACTTTATATGACCTATGTCAATAATGTGTAAGTTTTATATTTTATTGGAATGTTGGTTTTAAATTTGCATAAATACTGTATATAAACTGCATATGACCTGTGTAACTACTAGATATGACATGTATATATACTGCATATGAACTATATAATTTTTGTATAGCACCTGCATATATATTGGATATTAGACTATATAACTACTTTATATGACCTGTGTCAACAATGTGTAAGTTTTATATTTTATTGGAATATTGGTTTTAAATTTGCATAAATACTGCATATAAACTGCATATGACCTGTGTACAGACTGTGTAACTACTATATATGACCTGTATATATACTGCATATAAAGTACTGCATATGAACTGTGTAATTTCTGTATAGCACCTGCATATATATTGGATATTAGATTATATAACTACTTTATATGACCTGTGTCAACAATGTGTAAGTTTCATATTTTATCGGAATGTTGGTATAAATTTGCATAAATACTGCACATAATATTGTAACTACTGTATAAGACCTGTATATAAACTGCATATGACCTGTGTACAGACTGTGTAACTACTATATAGGACCTGTATATATATACTGCATATGAACTGTGTAATTTCTGTATAGCACCTGCATATATATTGGATATGAACAGTGTACTGCATATACATTTATTGTATATAAATGTATCTAGGTACTATCCTAAGTGTATCAATCAGAGATACAATTGGACTTTTAGATCTTCAAGTCAACAAAATTCAGAAGCTTTCATGGTGACCAAATTTGCCGATGATCACACTTGTCCAATTGCGGACAGAATGCTTTCACAACGGCATGCTACTTCTTTAATCATTGTTAAAATGGTGAAGCACAACTTTCTAAATCTAAAGGCAACATACACTCCAGCAAAGATCATGAAAGAAATGAGAAACTTGTACGAAATTAGGATAAACTACAAAAAAGCATATAGAGCCAAAGAAAAAGCATTTGAACTGGTCAGAGGTTCTTTGCGTAAATCTTATGCTAAATTGCCAGCTTACCTATACATGGTAAACACAATAAATCCTGGATCATTCACAAGACTACACAAAATGGAGGACAATCACTTTTTATATGCTTTTGTCGCGTTGAGCACATCAATTAGTGGCTGGAGATATTGTATGCCTACCATTGTTGTTGATGAAACTTTTTTGAAATCTGCATACAAGGGAACAATGTTGTCTGCTAGTGTGCTGGATGCAGCAGGTGAGTTTTATGAAATTTTTTTAGACAAAATTATGTATATGCTCGCATGCACTGACAGATACTTTCCCACTTGTTTAATCAGGACATATTTTGCCACTAGCATATGCTGTTGTTGATTCTGAAAATGATGCTTCATTGGAATGGTTTTTTCGCATGTTTAACACTTCTTTTGGTGAAAGAGAAGGCATGTGCATAGTATGTGATATGCATGACAACATATTAAAAGCTGCTGCACTTGTATATCCAAATTTGGCTCACTGTATATGCATCTACCATCTATGGAACAACATCAAGGGTAGATTTAAGAAGAATCAAAAGCAATTAAAAAGGATCTTCTTTACAATGGCCAGAACAAAATTAAAGGGGATCGTCTTTACATACATAAAGACAGACTTTGATCGGCTTATGAAAGACATAAACAAAATTGATAATAGGGTGAAGGAGTATCTGTTTGATATAGGCTATGAAAAATGGTCTATAGCTCATGCCCATGTCAACAGGTCGATGTTCATGACTTCAAACATAGTGGAATCCCTAAATTGAGCAAATAGAGATGTAAGAGACCTGCCAATTAAAAAATTCCTATAATTTATGATGGATCTGGTCATGAGATGAAATAATGAGCATAGACAGCATTTAGAAGCAACATTTACAGAACTAGAAAATAAATACAATATAATAATGAGGGAAAATCTCATTCTATCAAATAAAATGAAGGTATTACTTCTTATTTCTACTTCACAGACACTTACATATTGTAATGTGTACACTATATACTAATATATTTGTACATTGCAGGTGATGAGTTCTACTCACTATTCTTATGTAGTCATTGATGAAACTGAAAAACAAAAAATTGTTTGCATGTGTGAAAAAAAAATGTTCCTGCCTATAATTTCAAGTAGATGGCATACCTTGTCCACATGCTATGGCGATCCTAACTTATACGCATATGGACTTACAAAGCTATTGTGCTCCATATTACATAAGAGAAAACTTCTTGAAAGCATATGAACTTTCAGTTATACCACTTCCTGATGAAACATCTTGGCACATCCCTGCAGAGATATCAACTAATATAGTACTGCCACCAATCTGAAAATCAAAATCAGGAAGACCAAAAAAGAACAATCAAGGAAAGGGCATTATGGACTACTTTAAGCAACAAATTTCATGTGGGCGCTGTGGAAAAATAGGACACAATCGAAGAACATGTGGAAATGCTCCAACAAGAATCTAATAGGATGCTGCAAGTAAGGGTGTACATAGGTCGGGTTGGTTCGATTTTTATTAAAAAAGTAAATAAACCAATCATGTCGGTTTATTAAAACTATAAACCAAATCAAACCAACATAAAATTAGTTTTTCGGTTTAGGTTTTAGTCTGTTTTTTCGGATTTTTGGGTTTTTTCTATTTTTTTCGGGTTTTTTTTATAATCTTTAATTTTTACAATTATATTGTGATCAAAGATTAGATCAAATATGTTTTCACTCATGTGCTAATGAAAAATCATAATTATGAAAAAAAGAGGAGCGAAAAACTCTCTTGAAACTACAAAGTGAGATAAAGAGTGAAAAATTTAGGTTTTAAGTTTATATTGGATTTTCGATCATTTAATTAGCACTTAATGGACAAATATTACAACTTAAAAGGCCCAAATCTAAATATATATCTACATCTACTTTCAAATTATTGAAAATTACTAAAACTAGTTGAAAAAGTATTTAATAAATAGATTATAATTAATATTTTATGTATAAAAAAGTTTGAATATTATATATATATATATATATATATACACACACACTAGTTTAGAATAGTGTGTTGCACGTGTATGTCACATCAACCAATAAAATTATACCAAAAACGAATAAGAATATTTAAAAATAGTATTGATGTTAAAATAAGTATTAAATCTATTTAAATGGTATATCGTATAAGATAATGAAAAATAGTGTATCTCAAATCCAGCAAAATTCACAATATGCTTAGCTTTAAATAATTTAGTAAATTTCTTTTATATTCTTTGATTACTTTTTGTAATTCAAACATTACGTCAAAATAGATATACGGTTAAATTTTGACTATTTCAATTTTAATTAAAAAATATTGCAACAATTACAATTATAGAAGGTTAGGGACTTGGGTCCTCAATTCCTAATTTTTATCTTCGTAATATTTTACTTTTTGAATTTCAATTCTCTTGGTGCCTCATTATCATTCTAAGAATACTTATTTTTTTAGGTGAAACCTCTGCTTGATATAGAATACAGGTCATGCATCATTATTATTTTTTTGTGACAATGCATGCATCATTGATTTAGCCTATTATTATTCTTTATTCCTAATCTTAAAGTCATGCTTAAAAAGAACCTTTGCATTCTCTATTTTCTTCTGTAATGTGATAAATCCCCCTACAGAACTCCTAAGCTCAAGATTAATCTTCCTTTTCTTCTCTGGTACGATAAATTCATTCAAAACTCCCTATCCTCAAGAGTCAACAGTGGCCCATTTCACTTTGTTTCCTTAGTGACTCGAACTTTCACTCGCTTGGTTAGAAATGGCTCATAACACTGGAGTAACCTTACATGTAACCCTTTGCATTCATTTTTATTTCCACTATATTTATGAAGGGAAAGGTTTTGAACTCCGAAGGTTGTCTACACCTCAAATAACATCTATGAACCAAACAATTTTATGTTAATAAATCACCCTTTTTTACTGAAAATGCTTCGATCCGTAATGACACATTTTTCATATATGGAAGCTTCTTCCTCATGCCTTCACTATAACTCATTCTCTTAGATATGCAGAACTATATTTGCATAAAGTTCATCTAGATAATGTTACCGGTGCATACTTTGTAATAAAGATTACAATAACATCACTTGCCCTATATAATTTTATAAAGTGGTGAAGAAGAGGATAGAGTATACCCCGATCTTACTTCTACTTCAAGTAGAGAGGACGTTTTCAACAGATCCTCGGACTCAAAGAAAGAGTGGCCCAAAGCATTCCAAAAAATGAAGTAACAGAAGTACAAGAAATAGCAGATAATAACAAAGACAACAGATAGTAACGGGCCTCCTCTATTAATAAGTTCTGGATTACCTTTACTCTTTTAGCACAAAAATATGTCTTTAACTTCAAAAATCCAACCTCAGGTGAAGCGATTGAGGTTAAGTTCTAAGAGTTTGTACAAATCATTCCGTTGCATAAATAATTTGATCCTTTTGATGTTATAAGAATTCCTTCAAAATTAAAATAATATCTTAACGTGGTGATTTACGCAACTTAAAGTCGACAAAAAGTTGAACTTGTAACAAAGTAACCCCACATGAGAAATAAGTTGACCTAAAAACAAAGAGAAAAAAGAGAAGCACAAAACTTATTGTAAATAGTACAAATCATGAAAAAAAACTTGTTGTGCACTTACAAAACATATATAGTCATTGAGTTCTATAAATAAGCAAAATATTCTACGAATTTATTTTCTGCTTGAACCTAATTTGCCTGATAATGAGTTGAAAGAAGTCCTTGATTAACTCAATTTTTTTTTAATTATAAAGCAAGTGTTTTTAGTTTACAACTACTATTAACAAATTAACAATAATAGAAAAGATTATGTTAAGATAGAAGATGACAACCTGAAAATTGTGATGAAAGACAATTGCAAGTCATCTATCAAGAGCTAACAACATCATAATTTTTTCACAAAATCTATCACAAAAACAAAAGATAAACAGTGAAATATATAAAATAAAATTCTCAAAATGACGAAACAAAGTTACACATAGCACATCATAGGATGATTTCAAACAAATAAAACCAAAATCAAAACCTAACATGTAGTATAGATCCTAAAAAGCAATAAAACAAAGAACGTGTTTTTCCTTAAAAACATGCCATACGTTTTTTTATATATATAAATTTTGGTTCTTAACTTTTTTCCTTTCCATAAATAGATTTTTCCTTAAAAACATGTCATACGTTTTTTTATACATATAAATTTTGGTTCTTACTTTTTTTTCCTTTCCAGAAATAGGGTTTTCCCTAAAATGTTGCTAACGAAAATTTTTAACATTGCATTTAATTCCTTTTTGGTATGAGATTCTTCCTTATTTCTTTTTTTCTTTTATATACTAAATATTTGAATGATAATTTAATAATAATTATTTTTAAAAAAATAGTGAAAAGACGATTTTGTCTATTGAGGAGTATTTTAATAAAGGGCAAAAAGTTCAAATCACTTTTTTTAGGGGCTTCACACTTTTAATATATATTATATATATATATATATATTATGTCGGTTTGATTCGGGTTCGGTTTGACTTTTTTTTTGTTAACACCAAACCAAACCAAGAATGGTCGGGTTCTTTTTCTAACGCCAAACCAATCAAACCAAATCATAAGTTGATTTTTTTCTCGTTTGGTTTGGTTCGTCGGTTCGGTTTGACTTGACGATTTGGTCTGTACACCGCTAGCTGCAAGAACACTTTTATCTTTCCCATTTTTTTCTTGAAAAAAGACTATTCTTTTCATAGCAATGTAATAGCAAAAATATTATTTTACTTCAAATGCATTCTACTCTTATAGAAATCTGTGCATTATGATGGTGTTTCATTTAGCCACATTCTGGTGAGGTGCACTAATCAACTCATCTGAGCTGGGAGGTGTAATTTTTCTGCTATAATACTTAATAAAACTGCTTATCATCTGTGTCAATCATGTTGAATATCTATATACAGTTTGAATATATATAAGTACTAGTATTTGTCTTTTGAATTAATTAGCAAATACATGGCACCTCTATATTTTGAATATAACTACTTTTATAAACTATATAAATACTTTATTACAACAATATATAAGTTCTATATCTGGTTGGGATAAATGTATAAAATTGTAGAAATAGTGTGTTTAAACTATGTAACAACTGTATAGGGACTGAATAAATGTTGCATATATACTGAATATTGGTATAAATTTGCATAAATACTTCATATAATATTGTAACTATTGTATTAGACCTGTATATGAACTGCATATGACCTGTGTACAGACTATGTAACTATTATATAGGACTTGTATGTATACTGCATATAAAGTACTGCATATGAACTGTGTAATTTCTGTATAGCACTTGCATATATATTATATATTAGACTATATAACTACTTTATATGACCTGTGTCAATAATGTGTAAGTTTTATATTTTATTGGAATATTGATTTTAAATTTGCATAAATACTGCATATAAACTGCATATGACCTGTGTACAGACTGTGTAACTACTATATAGGACATGTATATATACTGCATATAAAGTACTGCATATGAACTGTGTAATTTTTGTATAACACCTGCATATATATTATATATTAAACTATATAACTACTTTATATGACCTGTGTCAACAATGTGTAACTTTTATATTTTGTTGGTATAAGTTTGCATAAATATTGCATATAAACTGCATATAACCTGTGTACATACTGTGTAACAACTATATAGGACATGTATATATACTTGCATATGAACTGTGTAATTTCTGTATAGCACCTGCATATATATTGGATTTTAAACTATGTAGGAACTGAATAAATGTTGCAGATATACTGAATATCAACTTTGATCAACATAAACTAATATTTCAGCATCAATTGTACAGAATTATATCAATTACCAAAACATATAGTATTCGGCATAACATTTCATAATAAGAATCTCCGAGTGTATCAACACAAAACAAAAATAACCCTAAGCATTTCAACACTAAAACATATCTAACATCAATGCTTCAAAGACATTTCTAACTAAATTGTTGCACACCATCCTTTTTCTTCAACAATCGAACAGTAGATTCATCTTCACTAACTGCACATTGGTTTTGTTTCTTCTTTCTATAATCCCACAGCAACACACCATACCGAGTACGAATAGCATCAATACCATCAAGCAAATACTCAGCAAAGGCAGCAACAAATACACCACAGTTCCTGTAAACATAATACATCATCAGTACAATTGACAAAAAAAGTATGTAAAAATGAGCAATTGAATGTGCATTCAATATACTACGTGTTAGCTTGCGTTGGAAGTCCATCAACAATACGAATATCAAAAGAATTAGCCACTGGAAGTCCATCGCTCCTACTTTCCCAAAATCCAATACAAGAAAGAAAATGTGGAATTAATTCTGAATACGCTGCAACTGATTTCTGAACACGAACAACATGCCTTGCACCATGCATTGAATTATACACATATATGCATTGATCTTTAAAAGACAACCTCGCCAAAATCCAGTGAAAATTCTCAGCAAGATTAATTGGGAAAAGAACATTGTCAACGCTATTCCACAGGACGTTGCATCTCATAAAAAATCCAAGCATGTACTCAACGATTTGATGTTCTTGAGTGATAAGTGTTACATCTCTATTGTTCTCCACAAAATGCTTATACAAAGTCTGAATCAAGCAGTTAAACCAACAATCGGTGGTTGTAAATTTAACTGAATCACAAACAGGATCGTATTTTGACTTCTTTCGCAAATAGTAAAAGATAACATCAATATGCTGAAAATACGAACAACAAAACCACGTTAAAATGCTAAAAATGAATACAGAACACTAATTTAAATCATATAAATACAAGCTACTTATATAACATGCATCATATCAACTACTACATACAAACTGTGTATCTGGACCTGTATATATATACTGAATAACAACTACTGCATTTAAATTGTGTACATACTGTGTAAATACTGCATAGGACCTATATATACATTGCATATTAAGTGTTGCATATAAACTGCACATAAAGTACTGCATAAATAAAGCATAGAACTTATATAACATTCATCATATACAAAATTTCAATATTCCAATTAGATTATCACTATCAAGTACAGAAATAAAAGATATATAACCTACTTAACTAACAAATTCATTACTTAATGAATCGGTTAACGGTACTCCTGGATATGCCAATGTGAAGAACCACTCTTTCATTTTAACAATATTAACTCCATAGTCAAAACATTTTCGGAGATCATTGACAGAATCGGAATAAACAGGCCTGGAAAAAAATGTTACAAAAATTATAATATATGATAAAATAAAGTTAAACAAAAAGAAATTACAAACAGAAACTTACATCTGTTTAACACGCAACGATCTCGCAACAAACCTGTTAAACTTTAACGTCACTTTCATATCATCAATTCGCTCCGTAATACTCTTCACAAAAGGATGCTTTATAGACAAGACATGTTTTCTTGACTGAGCATTCTCTACACACTTAGATGATTGTCCTTCAACTTTGCCACAACCAGAATCAAATTTTGACAAAAATGGAGATTCACATACTGTCGCTGGCTTATGTAATCGGCGAGGAATAGCAGATGTTTCATCCAACATAATAGGCGCAGACACCATGTTTTCCTCAATACCTTTAACATTATCACTTGTAGCTGCATCAACTTTTCTAACATTATCACATACTAAATCAGTCGCATCAGTTGTTGCAACACTCTTATCGGGTTGAGTGAACTTAAAAATTTCAGCATCTGGAATTTCTGATCAGTCAAGCTCATTCTGACTAACCATTGCCACATCACCTTCTTTTTGTGTCTTTTGATCACGAAAAGGTTGAGTAAATTTAGACACTTCAGAATCAGTAAAATTAGACCAATCACTATCAACCTGACTATTTCTACCCTCCCCTATATCCTTATTTTCACCTGAGCTTTGTGTGAACTTCAAAAAATCAAAATCTGAAAAATTCTTCCAAGCACCATCCTTTAAAGTTTCATCCGCAGAATCAACATCGACATGACCACCTACACAATCACCTACAAAATTAACTTTCTCTCCAACGACATCCACCAAATGCCCAATTACGTCACCACCTACACAATTTGTTGTTTTCCCTACATCATACATCAAATTGTCACTTATATGATCCACTTTCGGTACAACGTCATTTTTTTGTCTCACATTAGGTGGATCATTAACTCGATCATCACCTGTACATTCAACATTAGGTGTCTCGTCGTCTTTTCCATTTGAGTTTTTACCATCGTTATCACCAATTGATGTACCAACCTTTAAAAAAAAATTATAAAATAAGTACAATAGTGTATATAAGATTTGTTAAAAAAACAGGAGAAATTCAGGAAAAGAATACCTTAGGCTCATTCTTTATATCTAGAGCTCGAAAAATCAATTCAAATGAGGATTTCATAAACTTCTCCATCGAGAAAACCTTTTTCGTTAACTAAACATAAAAGGAAAAAGTCAACACATCAATTAACAAAAACATACAAATATTAATAAAAACCTTCGACATACCATTTTAACATCACTTCGCAAAAGTGTCAATTCATGATCTGAGCTCGACTGACTACATTCTTGTTTACTGGTGCTAGGCAAATCAACAAAATGCACAACCGTATCCACAGGTTTAATCAGGTAATTGAAGGATTGTTTTTTCAAGAACTGTCGGTGTAATGTTACACAACATAACCTGCACAAAAAAAACAGCACTCGACATTTAAGAAGCACATTGCAATTTAACAAAGCATATATAAATTACAATTTAAAACAACGATATACCTGCTCTTGCCAAATATCAAAAAATGCAGACTTGATCTCCTTGTATGTTGGTCTATACTTTACAAACCAATTCAGTATACGTGGCACACCATCGCCCACTCGATCAGCAAGATGGCCATCGGCATAAGGACAACACTCATAAAACCAACACTGAAATGCAAGAGGAAAACCAGCACAACGATACATAGTTTTTCGTTGATAAACCTTAGACTTCATTGACTCCAACATCAGACGAAAACACAATTTTCCCCAAGAAAATATTTCATAGTTACCAGATTCAACCAATAAGAAATCATTCTTAGTTATAACATAACTATACGTGACAGAAAAAATAAAGGAATAAATGAAGAACAAAACAGAAATTTGTAAAGCATCTTCATCACATCGCCATTTTTTTTTTCATAAAACACTCTTCTAAATCAAGCTTTGTGACCTTGGACTTTCCTGAAAAATACAACTCCATCAGCTTACTTTTTTCACTAACAGCAAACTCATTATTGTAATTTTCGGTACATTTTAAGCCGCTAATTATAGCAAACTCTTGTAAGCCGAAATGTAACCTAGTGTTATTCACTTTAATCCATATTTCATCATCTCTCTCACAAACAAGTTCACTAAGCAACATTCCATGGATAAGTTGATTTTGAGGAAAAACATTTGGTAAAGATAAGAAATACCCAAAGCAACTATTCTTAAACAAATCAAGTTGCGTCTTGTCCAACTTAGATTTCAATGCAGCCACAATAGCACAGTTTGTGTGCACATTGAGCTGACACTTGTAATGATCAGATGGACCAAGAAACAAATCTCAAACCTACAATACATAAGTGTGCTTTTAGATATAAATATTTCAAAAAGCTACATAAATATTTTAAAAAGATACACAAATAGTTGTGCAGTCAATATACTCTAAGTATACGTATACAATATAAATATTCAAACTATAAACAGTTCTTATACAATCCTGATACACATATAGTTATACAGTAAATGTACACTAATTTTACTAATACAGTAATCACTACAACCGTGTTGCTAATTTTACACAGTTACAATTTAAATATTAAAACTATACACAGTTCTTATACAATCATGATACACAAATAGTTGTACTGTCAATGTACACTAATTTTACGCATATAGTATAAATATTTAAACTATACACAGTTCTTGTACAATCCCGATGCACAAATAGCTATACAGTCAATGTACACTAATTTTAGTCATACATACAGTATAAATATTCAAACTATATACAGTTCCTATACAATCCTGATTCTCAAATAGTTATGCATTCAATGTACACTAATTTTACTCATATTACAACAGTCTTGTTAATTTTACACAGTCACAATATAAATATTCAAATTATACACAGTTCTTATACAATCCTGATACACATATAGTTATACAGTAAATGTACACTAATTTTACTAATACAGTAATCATTACAACCGTGTTGCTAATTTTACACAGTTACAATATAAATATTAAAACTATACACAGTTCTTTTACAATCATGATACACAAATAGTTGTACTGTCAATGTACACTAATTGTACACATATAGTATAAATATTCAACTATACATAGTTCTTATATAATCCTGATGCACAAATAGCTATACAGTCAATGCACACTAATTGTAGTCATACATACAGTATAAATATTCAAACTATACACAGTTCCTATACAATTCTGATTCTCAAATAGTTATGCATTCAATGTACACTAATTTTACTCATATTACAACAGTTTTGTTAATTTTACACAGTCACAATATAAATATTTAAACTATACACAGTTCTTATACAATTCTGATACACATATAGTTATATAGTAAATGTACACTAATTTTACTAATACAGTAATCATTACAACCGTGTTGCTAATTTTACACAGTTACAATATAAATATTAAAACTATACACAGTTCTTATACAATCATGATACACAAATAGTTGTACTGTCAATGTACACTAATTGTACGCATATAGTATAATATTCAAACTATACACAGTTCTTATACAATCCTGATGGACAAATAGCTATACAGTCAATGTACACTAATTTTAGTCATACATACAGTATAAATATTCAAACTATACATAGTTCCTATACAATCCTGATTCTCAAATAGTTATGTATTCAATGTACACTAATTTTACTCATATTACAACAGTCTTGTTAATTTTACACATCACAATATAAATATTCAAACTATACACAGTTCTTATACAATTCTGATACACAAATAGTTATACAGTCAATGTACACTAAATTTCATAAAAATCACTACCCAATATATTTCATATACAACACTGACACATATTATATACATCAATAACACACATATTTCAAACATACACAAATTCTACACAACAAGTGAACATCTATCGGACATAATTAATACATACAAAAGCACAAACAATGTACCTCAAAATCAGTTAATTTGGGTATTTTTCTCTTCCAAGGAGCTTTTTTACTTTTCTTTTTGGATGATTGAGCATCATCTTCTCTGTCATTTGATCGATTCGTTTTTTTCGTTTTTTTCGGAGGAACAAGAGCATCTCCTTCCTCAGTCACAATTATCTTCTCCTTTCCTTTAGATAACTTACCATCATCTTCATTATTTTTTGAATCACTGATTTTTTTTATTTTTTTCCGAATGACAACAAGATCTGAATCATCACTCAGATCTGTATGTGCTTTTTTTTTAGTTTTTTTTTTTTTTTTTGCCATTGATGAATCAACTACTACTTTACCTCGAGACCTAGTAATTCAACTAGGACTAGCATGAACATTCTTCAAATCCTTCAATCGAACTTCAGGATTTGTTAAATCTTCAAAATCATCATTTGGAGCAACGAAATTAGGATCATATCTTATACCTTTGCCAGCTAATTTCGTATCAGTATTAACTTTTTTCTTCATTTTCAGCACAACAAACTTCAAAAAACCTAATCGCAAAGAACAGTCGAAAAAGGTAAGGGACTGTAGGTACCAATTATTACCCTTTTTTCGAAAAAAAAGACAACAACTAGCGTGAAC
This sequence comes from Capsicum pubescens, assembly GCA_030864215.1. Taxonomy (NCBI): domain Eukaryota; kingdom Viridiplantae; phylum Streptophyta; class Magnoliopsida; order Solanales; family Solanaceae; genus Capsicum; species Capsicum pubescens. Next base: position 297,999,109 of record CM061549.1, read on the forward strand.
TGTAGATACAAGTTTTTTCTTTTTTTTTTTCGGGAAAAGAGCAACTGCAAAGGGCGCGTTTTTTTTTTTTTTTTTTATTCTTTAGCATGTAGTTTATTAAAATAGAGGGCGCGTGTGGCTTCTTAAAACAAAGGGCTAATAAATGGTATTAAAAACAGTCAAAGTGTTACTTTTGTCCAAAATGGGAAACGTGAGCCATTATTGTCCATTACTTTTTAAAAAAGCTGAAGGGTCGGCTTGGCTCAGCGGTAAGCTTGCTTACCGTGGTGTGCCAGGTCCTGGGTTCGAATCAGCCCTTCAACGAAGCTGGGGTGAGGCTGCCTAGATTATCCCTTCCCCGACACCCACGGAGTGGGTATGAACCGGGTCGGCCCTACTTTTTTAAAAAGTTACGTGGTGTCTTTTTCCTTTATTTTTATCCCATTTTGAAAGGAATAGTCAATCCCGAAATAACTTGTTTCCAACGAAACAACCAGAGATGGTTTAGAAGAATCTTGAGGTATTAACTCAAAAAATGGCAGCAAAATGTCTAAGAGTAAAAAAAGGCAGCCCGGTGCACTAAAACTACCGCTATGTGCGGTGTCCGAGGAAGGACCTCACCACAAGGGTGTATCGTACGAAGCCTTACCTTGCATTTCTGCCAGAGGCTGTTTCCAAGGCTTGAACCCGTGACCTCCTGGTCACATGGCAACAACTTTACCAGTTACTCCAACGCTCCCCTTCAAAATGTCTAAGGGTAACAAATAGAATTATTATTTTTTAAATATTTTCACAAACTATATGTTTCTATCTAAACAACACCTTAATGGCCCTGCAATGTGCGATTCGGATTAGTCGGGCTCCAATGCGGGCACCGGACACCGTATGGGAAACAAAAAGAAAAAACTTGAAAGGTGATTTTCTAGATAGCTCAAGGTTCCCTTTTCTTCCTGATGATCAGTAATATTTTCCAGCAACTCCATATGCTCAACTGGGGATTACTTGTCGCGCAAACACGTGCCAACAACATACCCAGTGTGATTCCACAAGCGGGATTTGGAAAGGGTAGGATGTACGCAGACCTTACACGTGCCCATGGAGGATTAACGACTATACAGCATCATGTTCTAGGAGGATAAAGTTCCCATAGAGCTACTGTTGTGTCTTCGGATGCAGAGGCCAATAACTTACTGTCAGCAGAGAACGAAACAGCGTTGCACTGCAAGAACATATTGTGCAGGAGTGTCAGAGAGAATTTACGCGGGTATATACAGGATCCATGAGAGTGAGAGAGACAAAAAGAATCGAATGAAGTCAGTTTGACGATTGTTTTTAAGGGAAAAGGGGAATTGCATACCGTGGCGTGATGATATTTCAAAATAGCCAGAGGTTTTCCTTTGCGATAATTGTAAATCCTAACCCTGAGAATACAAGATAAGTGAATCAGCTACCGTTAAGAGTGATCCCAAAATACATGAGCAACACATAAAGCAACGATTACTAGAATTTCACGAGCAGCTATCTTAAAGGAATCGATGAACTGCATTAAGAACATCTACACTTTCATCGTACAAATCAAATATGTGATTTTTCTACCTAGTAAAACAAAAGTGGTAACAGGTATGCTTCCAGGAGAGTCCATTTAACATTTAACACTGTCTGACCTTAATAAACACTAGATCAAGTTTCTTAGCGGAGGTTGTAACTTTTAATACAATGATGATCATATTATGTTATTTCATGGACCGAATGCCATATACACATGCTTATAAAAAAAATTCTTTCATTGACAAAAGGGTGTGCGATAGCAGCCTAACCAGACACAATATGAACAGATGGACAGTTTGAAAGTCTCTGAGATCCATACCGTTGATCCCAACCAGCAGTTGCAGCAATTTTCTCGTCTGGACGGATTGAGATTCCAGCTATGCCAGGTCTCTCCAAAGCAATTTCTTTGCTGATCAAACAAGAACCCTGGTTTACAGAAAAGGTAGAAAAGTTACACTCACCAGATAATAAACCTGCAAATAAATAACTAAACAAATTACATAAGAAAGTTGTATACAACTAATAACTATTGTAATAGCTGCAATCTGTAGAAATATCTTTACCAAGTATGGACAATGTTTGTCCTTGACTTGATAGTGTATGCTGCAATAGGGAAACTACACATACTCACAGATTAAACATAATATCATAAAATATGACCAACTTGTCGATGAATGTTGGTAATGAGGTTCGGACATCAGAACCAAATTTTCCTCACAGCATTAAGGCATGAACATTTCAAAATTAGTTTCATTCAGCTTCAAATCAGTCATCAATCAAGACGTTTAGTAATAGCTTCTTGCTATAGGAGGAGTTTATGTGAAAAATTTATGCACATCAACAGCACCATCCAACAATAGCATATCTCGCAATTAGAGATTAAGTTGGAGTTACCGTAGAATGGTCCAATGCAAACATCAAAATTTTCTCATCAGCAGCTCCAGAAAGACCACCTTTACATGATCCATCTATGCATAAGCTTAATACTGTAGGAAGAAGACAAGATGACTTTTACCTGTTGTATGAAAATAGAATAGAAAAGGTGCATTATGAAGAGTTCTGTGTATGGAAGAATAATGTGCCTGGTTCTGAATGAAACTTGGCTGAAGTCAACGGGACTCCCGGATTACGTAAGTCCCACCAAGCAACAGATCCATCTTCGTACCTGTAGGCAGGCATATGTATTTGAATCTAGTTTGGTAAGTCGAGCACCATATAATTTTTTTAACAAAAAATCTATCAAAGAAACTATACCAGTTACATCACGTCCCTACTCCGACAGGAAGCAAAAGAGTAGCATGATCACATTTTTTTATGTGATGAATCATCACTTTTAAAGCATTGTACTGTAACCTCACTCTGAAAATTTAAATGTCTTGCTATTAAGAGCGGAAGATCCTTGTATTATTTTTCATTCCAGTTCACAATTCTTTGACAACAGGGACAACTCTCTATACGTGATTTTATATACTGAATTGATTGAATATAAGAACATTGAACGTCGGTGGTATACCAATATGGTTTTAGACGTCCCAAGATAAGGTACTACTGTTAGGGAACGGACATGGTAGGTAGAACCTGGTTGGCTGCATTGGGAATGTGAGTTCCCTAGTGATTGGTAAATACTAGTTGAAGAGGAAGTGAAATTGAAGCTAGAGGGTTCCCTTGTGATTGATAAGTGCTAGGGAGAAGACAAGATGACTTTTAGTCAATCTCACCTGATTGCGAAGAATCTCTTATATCAGACAGCCGCTTGAGAAGAGTGATGTCTGTTGCAGCACCCCACCCACACCCGAATACACACACAAAGAAAAAGGGAGAAAGAAATTCGATACAACTGAAAGTAAAACTAAGGAGCAAATAAGAATATAAAATTCAACAGAGCACTTTGCTTTCTGGCTATTTATTTGTGTCAGGGGCTATTTGGTTCCAATGCACATGATATCCAATTGGACAGCTAGTATGAAGTACATTCTCTCCCTGATGTTCTACAGTGCAGTTGTAAGTGCTAGAAAAAGAGGACGTGAGATTAATGGCTTAGGAAACTGAATCAGACAGCAATATTGCTTTTGGCTAAGCGCGGAAAGAGGCTGTGTGGGGGTTTAGAAACAAACCACGGAAAAATGAGGTCCATTCAGTCAGTTAGAAGTAGAAAGAGAATTCCTCAGATGGCAGGACATGTTAAATTGTTAAAGTTAGATCAACATGTGCTCCTCAGATCAGAATTATTAGAGAAAAGCACGGTTGTAGGTTTCACGATCATACAAGCATTTCAAATGCTCCACTGTAGTTTAGAAATCTTTTCATATCTACAGGAAGTAAACATTCACGGAATTTTGACAATGTTGAAAAAATCTATTCCTTATATGTACACACAAGCGAATACAAGTATACAAGGAAGCATAAACATATGAATACGAATGTAAAGACACAGAGATAAGAAAATGTAAATTAGATTATTAATGGAGATATGAGGACAAACCCAGCCATAACGCTTAGGAGCCCCTGAGATTCAGAAGGTAAAAATGCTTGAACCGCCAAGCACATTCCTGGAGGTACTTACTTTATAAGCAAATGCAAACGGATATCTTAAATCACATTAAAAGGAAAAAAGACAGTGACTATCCTGAGGTAGAGATAGAGAAATCCAAGCAGATACCGAAGTTTTACGAAGCAGATACCAAAGTATGTGCTACAAGAGCTATGAGGAAAAACAGACCTCTTTGGTTCGGTGTCTGATTTGAGAGGCTACCAGAGCTATGAGGCAGCTGCATGATTCTTTCTGCAGTATTGACATCCCAAATCTCAACCTTTGCACATGGATTGATTAGTGTTCAGCAAACTCCATAAGACAAACTCAAAAGAAAAGATAAGGCAAGTATCAGAAATAACCATCAACCAACCATAGAAGATTGTTCCCCTGCTATAGCAACATATTTTGGTCCTTCACTGAGCTCCTTACCTGAAAATTTCTATATGTTAAACAATTTTATCACTCAAACATTATTAAACCATGCAGAAACCAGCCAAAAAACAGTAACAAAGCTGTATACTTTAGTTGAGAACCACATCGATATAAAGGATGTAATCAAAATATCTAAACACCAGAATTTTCAAAGTAGATGCGGACAACTTTAAAACAAACATAAAATCCAAACACTTGACTTGGATCTGATTTTTTTCTTTTAGATTTAAATAGAACCTATATTGAGAGAATATGGAAGTCAGTTCAAATAGCCCTTGAATACATCGCTTAGCTGACCAATATCTCAAAATAAAATTTCAGAAGTAACAGACAGAGCTTAATTAAAGATTATGAATTCCAAAGTGAAGAAAAGGCAAGCAAGAGATAGAAAACCTTTGGATCTGGTGGAATTAGTGTGTTGATCTCCTTGTTCTTCCCTTTGCATGTCATCAACAATTTCTTTGACCTCCCGATCATCATTTTTCACTGCCTCACTTGGTGACTTTGCAATAGATAGTTTGCAGAAGTGATAAGAGTTTGTCTTTATTGTAAGTAATGGCGTCCTGTTGAAAGCACAAACGGTAATTTAAATCATAAGGTAAACAGCGAGCGATCACCACCAAAGGGTAATAGAAGTTAAACTAACGTGACAGCAAATAGTAAAGCGACTAGTAACAGAAAGTAATGGAACGGGTATTGAAAGGATAATGTCGCAAATATATAAACAAGATCTATTACACCTAGAATTCATTCCTTATAACGGAATTGTAATTGAGTTTATAGTAGTCAAGAATTGAGTTATATTTTGTTTTTGTTGATATTGATTTCGCAGAAAAAGATTTTAAAGCCACAAAATGTGATGCATGACTTGTGCTGTCGTGCAATATGAAGGCCTAGGAAACATTGAAACCTGCTATACTAGCCACATTTAAGTCTAACTTCCCAAACACAATCTATTGGACTGGAGAGACAGAGACAAAAAGGAAGAAGAATTGTCTCCTCAATTAGACTTTTCCCAAAAAGCATGGTGATCTAATTGTCAAGGTTTGGGAATTTCTAAACTTGTCCTTGCATTTCATGCTAATTGACTTTTAACACGGTTATTATTGTATCGGCCCAGAACTCGCTAATTGATCTTTATGCTCAGCCACAAGGGAGGGAACAAGTCTGAAACTCTCTAAAAAGCAAAAGTGGCTTGACTCTTCTTTCTTCCAGTCCACCCATGACATCTTGTTGTATCATGAAAATATTTAGATCATAAGACTTTATTTTCGGTTTTTAAATCAACTTTCCTATAATCACAGATATGAGGTCCAATATTCGGAAGGTTTAGTTTCTTGATGCAACTAATATACCAATCTCTGCATAGTCTTGAACTTCAATACGATCATAGTGAGGATACTGCAGGATCCGATACCACGCATGGGGTTCCAAAAATTTTCCCCTAAAACCCAGAAGGAATGCATAATGATTTATCTTACAGCAAAAAGGGGGGCATAATGCGTTGAGTTTCTTAGAATTGATGACGGTAAAGAGGCTGCGATTAAATCTGAACCAAGAAACCAGGGCAACAAAATACGATATCTTGCATGCTCACACCAAATAACTCTTTCATGTAAACATTCCACAGGAACTCGTCACACACTGTACAAGCAATAAATGAATTAAGATGCAAACTAATGTGACTCTATGTAAGGTACAACCAACATACCCAGTGTTATTCCCCAAGTGGGGTCTGGGGAGGGTAGGATGTACGCAAACTTTACCCTACCTTTGGGGGGTAGAGAGATTGTTTCCAATAGACCCTCAGCTCAAACCTTACTCTATGTAAGGTATCCAATAGTAACGAAATCCGAGAAGACACCAACATTCTTGTATACTTTAAAATATGTAAACGCGAATACCTGGACAAACCTCCTCCTTCAAAATCCCAACATTTGACAGTTCCATCTCTGCCCTGGCTGTGGAAATACAAAAATCAAACGTTCAATCAAATTAGCCCATCGATCTAGAACAGGAGAGGGACTAAAATATCCTCCACTCAAACTAAAGGCATTTTGACAATATTACTGAAAGATCTTTAGCAAACAAATTAACAACTATTAGAAAGACAGAAACAAACACACCTGATAACTTTGTTATCCCCAAGAACGGGACTTGCAGCAACACAAATAACCCCGTGTGCTGCACTATGCACCCTGCAGGTAACAGTATCAAATATTAAAACCCAACTGTGTTATGATCTATGTTGTTCGAACTCTTCAAAAATGTCTATGTGTGCTGACAGATCCTCCAAAAGTAGTGCAATTTTTAAGGAACTGACACAGGTGCGGCAGCATTTTAGGAGAGTCCGAGCAACATAGGTTATGATGTCAATCAGAAATTCAAAGTACAACAAATACACCTCAATCACAAACTAGTTGGTTAAAAAGAAGTTGCAAGCCTCAATCCCGAACTAATTGGGGTCCCCTAAGAATAAGTTCTCATTACAACAACAACAACTACGACACAGTCTCAAACTAGTTGAGGTTGCATAAAGTTTTAAATAAACAGTTACTATGTGACTACGTCTCAATCTATATTAATCAGGAAAGGGAAAAAAAATACAGAATGCATAATAAAACTTGGGACCCAGCCAAAATATTATACCGTCCAATTTATGTGGCAAGGTTTAACTGGGAACGAACTTTAAGAAAGAAACACTTTTTAAAATTGTGGTCTAAAAAAAGCCATAGATTTTGTGTGAAAACGAAAGTGTGTCGGATAAAATGGAACAGAAGAATTATAAACTATACCAAGAAGACGAAACTGTACGATGCTGTACGGTATTCCAAATCCGCAATTCTCCATCAGTTGACCTGAAATGAAACTGAAGTATTTAACTAATCAGTTTGACTTATTGATCAATGTAAAAGGCTTTAAATAACTCGAAATGCTCATACCCTGAAAACAATATACTGTTAGAAGAATGAAAACAAATGTCAGCGACAGAAGCGCGGTGGCCTCGTAACACTGACACCGGGTCTGGCGCTGGTTTTCCACCCATGCTTTGTTCTGTCATTGAAGCATTTTGTCAAACAGCTTGGCATAATGCTTAAAGGAAAAACCGTCCATGAAGAAAACACGACAACTAATACGAAATATTGCAGAGCATACATACAAGGAACAATAACATCAGCAAAATAGTGTGATCACCTAAAACATACTCCCTCTATCCCAATTCACGCGGCACGCTTTTTTTTCTAAGTCCGTCCCAAAAAGACTGTACTTTTACTTATTTGGCAACTTTTTAATGGCACCATACTGTTTTACCCTTATTGGTCCCACTTAACACGAAGAAAAGTCAACTAAAAGTAAGCACTAAAGTAACTTCAATAAGCGCAATTTGGTAAATATAACAAAGTCTCTCCTTATTTCTCCGTGCCCGGTTAAACAGTGTCACGTAAATTGGGACCGAGGAAGCAATAAACTACATATGATAACAGATAACAAAAAAAAGTAACTATAAGAATTCGGCTAATACTACGACAGACACCATGCTCCAGACTACAACCAAGCCTTACCCAATTGAAAATCAAGATAACACTCAACTACCTACTAACCTTCTACCGTAAAAATATTTGGAACTTATGAAAGGAGAAAATCCCTATCTTTATGCCTCTACATTCAAATATTGTGACTCAAAACGAAAATAAAAACCTACTACCACCTACACCTCAATGCCTTGATTCTTGAAATTTCGTTAAGAGTCAATAGTCCAAAACGCACTTAAACTATCACTTTTTCGCAAGTTTCATGCCTCAACTCGATGCTGAGTTGGCCAAATATTTACGCGTCTAAGCCAACTCACCTTGACGCCTTGATTCTTGAAATTTGGTAAGAGTTGATGGTCGAAAACACACCTAAACTATCACTTTTTTCACGAGTTTCATTACTCAATTATCCATTATTCTCTTTACCTACCTGAACTACCATTCTTTTTATATTAAAACACACTTCAATGCTGACTTGGCCAAATATTTCTTCTCGGTCAACAACACATGCGTCTAGGCCAACTCACCTCAACGACTTAATTCTTGAAATTTCGTTAGAGTTAATGGTCAAAAACACACTCAAACTATCACTTTTTCACGAGTTTCATACTCAGTTATCCATCATTCTCTTTTACCTACCTAAATTACTACTCCATCTATATTAAAACACGCCTCGAGGCTGAGTTGGTCAATAGTTGTTCTCAATCAACAACAGGCACGTTAATGCCAACTTAGCATCGAGGTGTGCTTTAATATAAATGGAATGATAGTTGAGATATATTTATTCTCAATCAACAACACGCACGTGTAGGCTAACTCAGCATCGAGGTATGTTTTAATATAGATGGAGTGATAGCTGAGATATATTTATTCTCAATCAACAACAGGCACGTGTAGGCTAACTCAGCATCAAGGTTTATTTTCATATAAATGGAATGATAGTTGAGATATATTTATTCCCAATCAACAACAGCCACGTGTAGGCGAACTCAACATCGAAGTGTGTTTTAACATAGATGGAGTGATAGTTGAGATATATTTATTCTCAATCAACAACAGGCACGTGTAGGCTAACTCAGCATCGAGGTGTATTTTAATATAAACGGAGTGAAGACACGTGTGGGCTAACTCAGAATCGAAGTGTGTTTTAACATAGATGGAGTGATAGCTGAGATATATTTATTCTCAATCAACAACAGGCACGTGCAGACTAACTCAGCATCGGGGTGTGTTTTAATATAGATGGAGTCATAGTTGAGATATATTTATTCTCAATCAACAACAGGCACGTGTAGGCTAACTCAGCATCGAGGTGTATTTTAATATAAACGGAGTGAAGACACGTGTGGGCTAACTCAGAATCGAAGTGTGTTTTAACATAGATGGAGTGATAGCTGAGATATATTTATTCTCAATCAACAACAGGCACGTGCAGACTAACTCAGCATCGGGGTGTGTTTTAATATAGATGGAGTCATAGTTGAGATATATTTATTCCCAATCAACAACAGGCACGTGTAGGCTAACTCAACATCGAGGTGTATTTTAATATAAACGGAGTGAAGACACGTGTGGGCTAACTCAGAATCGAAGTGTGTTTTAACATAGATGGAGTGATAGCTGAGATATATTTATTCTCAATCAACAACAGGCACGTGCAGACTAACTCAGCATCGGGGTGTGTTTTAATATAGATGGAGTCATAGTTGAGATATATTTATTCTCAATCAACAACAGGCACGTGTAGGCTAACTCAGCATCGAGGTGTATTTTAATATAAACGGAGTGAAGACACGTGTGGGCTAACTCAGAATCGAAGTGTGTTTTAACATAGATGGAGTGATAGCTGAGATATATTTATTCTCAATCAACAACAGGCACGTGCAGACTAACTCAGCATCGGGGTGTGTTTTAATATAGATGGAGTCATAGTTGAGATATATTTATTCTCAATCAACAACAGTCACGTGTAGGCTAACTCAACATCGAGGTGTATTTTAATATAAACGGAGTGAAGACACGTGTGGGCTAACTCAGAATCGAAGTGTGTTTTAACATAGATGGAGTGATAGCTGAGAAATATTTATTCTCAATCAACAACAGGCACGTGCAGACTAACTCAGCATCGGGGTGTGTTTTAATATAGATGGAGTCATAGTTGAGATATATTTATTCTCAATCAACAACAGGCACGTGTAGGCTAACTCAGCATCGAGGTGTATTTTAATATAAACGGAGTGAAGACACGTGTGGGCTAACTCAGAATCGAAGTGTGTTTTAACATAGATGGAGTGATAGCTGAGATATATTTATTCTCAATCAACAACAGGCACGTGCAGACTAACTCAGCATCGGGGTGTGTTTTAATATAGATGGAGTCATAGTTGAGATATATTTATTCCCAATCAACAACAGGCACGTGTAGGCTAACTCAACATCGAGGTGTATTTTAATATAAACGGAGTGAAGACACGTGTGGGCTAACTCAGAATCGAAGTGTGTTTTAACATAGATGGAGTGATAGCTGAGATATATTTATTCTCAGTCAACAACAGGCACGTGCAGACTAACTCAGCATCGGGGTGTGTTTTAATATAGATGGAGTCATAGTTGAGATATATTTATTCTCAATCAACAACAGGCACGTGTAGGCTAACTCAGCATCGAGGTGTATTTTAATATAAACGGAGTGAAGACACGTGTGGGCTAACTCAGAATCGAAGTGTGTTTTAACATAGATGGAGTGATAGCTGAGATATATTTATTCTCAATCAACAACAGGCACGTGCAGACTAACTCAGCATCGGGGTGTGTTTTAATATAGATGGAGTCATAGTTGAGATATATTTATTCTCAATCAACAACAGTTACGTGTAGGCTAACTCAACATCGAGGTGTATTTTAATATAAACGGAGTGAAGACACGTGTGGGCTAACTCAGAATCGAAGTGTGTTTTAACATAGATGGAGTGATAGCTGAGAAATATTTATTCTCAATCAACAACAGGCACGTGCAGACTAACTCAGCATCGGGGTGTGTTTTAATATAGATGGAGTCATAGTTGAGATATATTTATTCTCAATCAACAACAGGCACGTGTAAGCTAACTCAGCATCGAGGTGTATTTTAATATAAACGGAGTGAAGACACGTGTGGGCTAACTCAGAATCGAAGTGTGTTTTAACATAGATGGAGTGATAGCTGAGAAATATTTATTCTCAATCAACAGCAGGCACGTGCAGACTAACTCAGCATCGGGGTGTGTTTTAATATAGATGGAGTCATAGTTGAGATATATTTATTCTCAATCAACAACAGGCACGTGTAGGCTAACTCAGCATCGAGGTGTATTTTAATATAAACGGAGTGAAGACACGTGTGGGCTAACTCAGAATCGAAGTGTGTTTTAACATAGATGGAGTGATAGCTGAGATATATTTATTCTCAATCAACAACAGGCACGTGCAGACTAACTCAGCATCGGGGTGTGTTTTAATATAGATGGAGTCATAGTTGAGATATATTTATTCCCAATCAACAACAGGCACGTGTAGGCTAACTCAACATCGAGGTGTATTTTAATATAAACGGAGTGAAGACACGTGTGGGCTAACTCAGAATCGAAGTGTGTTTTAACATAGATGGAGTGATAGCTGAGATATATTTATTCTCAATCAACAACAGGCACGTGCAGACTAACTCAGCATCGGGGTGTGTTTTAATATAGATGGAGTCATAGTTGAGATATATTTATTCTCAATCAACAACAGGCACGTGTAGGCTAACTCAGCATCGAGGTGTATTTTAATATAAACGGAGTGAAGACACGTGTGGGCTAACTCAGAATCGAAGTGTGTTTTAACATAGATGGAGTGATAGCTGAGATATATTTATTCTCAATCAACAACAGGCACGTGCAGACTAACTCAGCATCGGGGTGTGTTTTAATATAGATGGAGTCATAGTTGAGATATATTTATTCTCAATCAACAACAGGCACGTGTAGGCTAACTCAACATCGAGGCGTGTTTTAATATAGATGGAGTGATAGCTGAGATATATTTATTCTCAATCAACAACAGACACGTGTAGGCTAACTCAGCATCGAGGTGTGTTTTAATATAATAGTTGAGATATATTTGTTCCTAATAACTCAAGTTCCAGGAGTATTTTAATATAAATAAAATTATTGTTGAGATATGAAACTCACGAAAAGTGATACTTAGCGCCACAAAATCATAATCTAACAGAAGCTTATTTGGGAAAAAAAAAAAACTTTTCAACTAAAATTAAGCAAAATCCTTGCTATATACTATGATTGTTTATAGAATTACCTGAGTTTGGAGAGGAATTCAAGAATGACGATTTCACTATTTAGAGAAAAAGAATATGGTCTAAAAAGATTATTACTCCCTCAGCTCACCACGAGAGTTAATTGATTGATTAATTAAATTGAAATAAATTAATTCCAAATTTAAATATTTAACTTATATGAAAAATATAGTTATATAAGTAGTAAATTGTACTAATTTTTTATACTTAATAATGAAAATGGCTTTGATTTTTAAGGTCGGCTTAATAAATACTGCGCATTAACAAACGTTTTCACTCTTGTCCATAAGGTAGATTTTATGATATTTCAAGACAATGATAACTGTAAAATTAATAAAAAGTTCTGTCCTATAGGCAAATGTTGAAGTTATTTAGTGGGACACAAATTTAAGACCGAATATTAGAGGATGAAAATTCAAGATCGACCCCAAGGGGACACTAGGCGTAATTTTCTGAAAAAATAACATAAACATACACCTTATAACATATTTACATAAATCCCACTATTATAAAGTAACTACAAAAATTTCAACTAATTATGCATCTTCCTCGGATGTATCGGTAGCTAATTATGTATCTCGATAGACCAACAACAACAACAACATACCCAGTGTATTCTCACATAGTGCGGTCTGGGGAGGGTAGAGTGTACGCAAATCATACCATTACCTCAGGTGAAATAGAGAGTTTGATTCTCGATGTCGATAAACCCAAAATCAGAAAAAAAAAAAAAAAAAAAAAAAGAAATACACGCCAATTAATTGTGTATCTTTACAAAAAAAAAATGTTTCTTCGTTGGATGTATCGAGAGATAATTATGTATCTCGATAGATCCAAAATTGATATTTTTAGTACAAGCCCAAAAATCAGATCACAACTCCTCCCAGCCCAATTCACATAAGCCCAAAAATCAGATCACAACTCCTCCCAGCCCAATTCACATAAGCCCAAAAATCAGATCACAACTCCTCCCAGCCCAATTCACATAAGCCCAAAAGTTAACCCATACTTCAAAAGTAACGGTAATCATCTCTTTCCCTTTTTTTCCCAAACGGTCACCAAAATTGAAATTTGAATCAAACATTTCCGCCACGAGCAGACCAAATCACTCAATTGAAGAGACCTTTTTAAGTTTTTTTTTTTCAAGATTCTCAGATTTTCAGAAACCCTGTAACGAGATAAATCCATGGATACAATTCAATTAAACTCTTTCGGTCAAAATCAAGAAACCCCTTTTCCAGATTTACCCGAAAATTTCGAATGCGAAGGGAAAATTTTGGATCAAGAAACTGTAGAATGTGCTATGGTGGATCAGGATGAAGCGTTTCAGTTTTTAGCGGATTCGATGGTGTGTGACGCGGGTTCCAGGTTAATTCCAAGTGGATTTACAAGATCCAGCTGTACAGGTTTGGAAAAATCACTAATCTCTTTGATTTTGTTGTGTTAGAGTTAGGGTTTAGTCTGTTGCTTTTGTTGCTATTACTTGTTTTTGTACTTCCATTACTTCTCCTAAGATAGCCTCTCTACCTGTGAGGTAGGGGTAAGGTCAGTGGCGGAACCAGAATTTTCATTGAGGGGTTGAGAAATAAGTATACAAACTTGCCGAAGGGAGTTCAACATCTATTATATATATATATAAAAAATATTTGTAGTCATGTAAAAATAGTATAAAAATAGTATAATTTTCCGTCGAAGGAGTTACCCCTGGATGAAAGGTGGCTCCGCCCCTGGGTAAGGTATGTGTACACTCTATCCTCCCCAGACCCCGCTTTGTAGGACTACACTGGCTATGTTGTTGTTGTAGAGTAAGGGTACAGTATATGGTTTTGCAAAAGGGGATATTTCTTAATGTAAAATTAATTGTTTTTCAGGAAAGTGGGGATTTTGAGTCCAATTTTTGTTAAATAGACTTGTAATTTAATAATCTTTGTTAAAGTCTAATTCTTTCTTAAAGTACCATTTATGAATGGATTTACAAGGTGGTGGTGCATACACACACCCCTCCCTGGATTCAACTCATGAGATTGTGCTGGGTAAAGTATATGCAGTCCATACCATTTCCTTAAATAAAGTAGAGAGGTTGTTTTCAGTAGACCCCGGCTCCTGACAAATAACAGTATAACAAGCAGAAAACATAAAAACAAACAACAAAATGGGATAACACTCCAGTGGATAATAAAAGAAACAAGACACCCACAGAGTAATACTTTGACTATCTATCCAAAATCACAAACATCGCCAAAACATCAAGAATAAGAAACTACAAGACACATGCATCATACCATGAATACAGGTATATCAACAAACAAAGAACTCCTCCCTACTAGTAAGGACGCACTCCTACCCACTAACTCTCTACCCTAATCTGCGTCCTCCACACCTTCCTATCAAGGGTCATGTCCTCTGTAAGTTGTAACTGCTCCATGTCATGCCTAATCACTTCCCTCCAATATTTCTTCGGCCTACCTCTACCCCGTTTGAAACCATCCATAACGAGCCTCTCATACCTCCATACTAGGGCATCTTGTCGTTGTTGTTGTACCATTTGTGAATTGCTTTACAAGGTTTTACGCGTCACTTGTGGGAATATGTTGGGTATGCTATTGTCGGAATATGTTGGGTATGTTGTTCTTGTTGATGTACCATTTTTGAAAATCTTTGCAATGTGTGCATAAACACCATCCTCTCCATATCCCACTTGTGTAATTGCATTGGGTATGTTCTTATTGATTTAGTACCATTTCTGAAGAATGAACCTGCCCCATACCGGATATGGTTTTATACAGATTGCATTTACCTAATTGGTTAATAAAGGAGTTTAGTCTGTCATAGTTTTGTAGAATTTGGACCTGAGCTTTGAGGTTTTGGGGGGAAAGTATATAATTTGTAAGAAGGATCTTGATCTGCCTTTATTCAGGGCAATAGTTTTGTATGATTATGCACTATTTCGTTGTAGTTATTGTTGTTTTTTCAGAATGCTTTGTTATGCGTTCTATAGTATTTTGCCGTGATTTCTTCACTTCCTTTAATTCTTTTTTGATCTACTTTGACATGCTTTTCCTTGAGTCGATGGTCTATTGGAAACAACCTCTCCGCCTCCCAAGGTAGGGGTAAGGTCTGCGTACACTCTACCTTGCTCAAACTACACTTGTGGGATTACACTGGGTATGTTATTGTTGTTGTTGTAATACTGTGGGAAAAAGGATATTTTTTGCTCCTTTGTTGGACAGAACCTATTCTTCAGAAGGAAACTGAATTTTCTGTATTTTGTTGGGGATATGACTTGACATAGGTTAATCATCTGTTTGTTTCAGAAAACAAACCAAAGCGGATACTATAGATTGTTTTGAAGTAATTCCATGTGTTATTCACATTTTTTTCTTAGTCCTTATCTTCTCTTCATATTTTACCTTTGAGGCTCCGCTGTTTAGTTAGACTCATATGTTTACATGGTTTGTTGAAATTAGAGGACCTTGTGCTTTTTGTTAATGCTGGATCGGAGACTGCAGTGGAGTCGGATTCCAGTGTGAGCTTTCTGGCTGATAATTTTTACCAAGGTGGAGAACCATTTCAAACGGAGGAGTTCATTACAGAGGGCGGCGAACATGCTTTCATTTACCAGTCAGCAAGATTAGGCAACTTCTGTTATCGGATAGACAATCTTACACCAGGAAACTACTTTGTTGATCTTCATTTTGTTGAGATAATAAATGTAAATGGACCTAAAGGAATGAGAGTGTTCAACGTCTTTCTACAAGATGAAAAGGCAAGTTGATTTGAGTATTAAAAGAGTTGCTTGTATTGGTGTTTATATGTTAAATTTGGATTTGAGAAGTTGTATCGATATGCAGGTTCTGTCTGATTTTGACATCTTCTCTGTTGTTGGAGCCAATAAACCGCTACAATTAGTTGACTCAAGGGTCTCCATCAAGGAGAATGGGATACTTGTGATAAAATTTGAAGGCATTATTGGCAGCCCTGTGGTTAGTGGCATTTGCATAAGAAAAGCTCCGAAAGCGTTAGGTATTTCCCTATTTGCCTTAACTATTTAAGTAATTTGTTGAATGGAATTAGAAGGGTTGAGGAAGAGCTAATTTGTGTAGCTATCTTTGACTGAACTACAGCTTCTCAAGCAGAACATGATCGTCTTACATGCAAAAACTGTGCAGCCGAGATAGATTTTCCATCGGCGCAGGTATGATGTAATAGGTGCAGAAAACCTTCACAGGTAAGGATGTGTTTGGTATGAAGGAAAATGTCTCCACTCATTTTCCTAGAAAAAGTTTTCTTCAAAATATTTTGACTGACCAAACATGGGAAAACTTGAAAATATATTCCTCCATACCAAATACACCCTAAGACTATTGAAATTCTATTTCTTGACGACTTGGATGAATGCAGAAAAAGGTGGCACGGTTGCAGTCAACAGCCAAGTATGAGAAAAAGATACAGGAGCTTGGTGAATTGTTGGAGCGCAAGACAGATGAATGTTATCAATCTTGGATGTCTTATACTGCAGCTAACCAACAACTAGAGAAGGTTAGGATGGAGCTGGACAATAAAACATTTCATACCTATTCACTTGGTAAGGGATATGATTATAACAGCTATACTAACTTTTAGTTTGTTCAGGTTTCTTTAGTGGGAACTGCGATTGTATATGATTCCGAGAACCAATTCGGGGCTTCTCTTGTAGATCTTGAAAATATCACCAGAATATTTATGCTGGTGTTTGAAGTGGTTGAACAAAAACAATCTTTAAATGCCAATTTAGACAGCCTATATTATATAGCCTTCCAGAAAAAGAGTGGTTTTGTCAAGCTATGTTTACTTCCTATATTAAGACCGTTCCTCATCTTTTACATAAATCTGGTCTTTAATACTTTCTTAGTTAGATTTCCTGTGTGGTGTGTTATGGAATCTTAAAGAATCAGTCCTACCTTCTCTTTGAACCAAATTAAGCTGAAGTTCAAGGTATAACCTTCAACATCAACTAGTGACGACAGAAAATGAAAGAAAAGAAGGCCATTGAATGCCAATTTCCATAGATGGAATATTGGAGAAACTACCGATTTGAGTTAGCTATTTTATTTTAGTGCACAAAGTCCAGTTATAGGTGGTTAGGGGAAGCTATTCTTTACTTTATTGATGAGTTTATGACGTTCTCTTTAGTTTTTGAAGAATAATTTGAAGCAATTTTAACCTTTAACAGATCAGAAATTTGAGGACCAAGCTAAGACTATTACAGAAATCTCAACCAAGTATGAGCGCGACAAGAACTATTGGCATGTGGCCATCAATGAACTCGAGATGAAAGTAAAGGTGCTTCCGGACCTCCTCATGAAAATGCAGTGACAGCCTTGTACTTGTCTTAGTGGTTATCGATGTATTCTCAAAATAAACGCATGTCTGATATTCTGGAAAAATCATGCAGATTATGAAACAGGAACACTCCCAGCTCTCTCGTGAGGCACATGAATGTGCAGACTCAATCCCTGATCTGAATAAAATGGTCTTCGCAGTTCATTCATTGGGTTAGTTTGGATTATTCTCGAATCTTATAACTTGACACTGATCACGGACTAAACAAATCTCTCTTTATAATCTGCAGTTGAGCAATATGAAGATCTTAAGATGAAGTATAATGAAGAGCAAGCAAAGAGAAGAAAGCTCTTCAATGAAGTTCAGGAGGCAAAAGGTGCAACTTTTTTTTCATTAGACATTTCATTAAATTGATGGAAGTATTCCTTTTTGTTGACTTATTCACGGTACACCATCTTTCCAGGGAATATCAGAGTATTCTGCCGCTGCCGTCCCTTAAGCAAAGCTGAAGTCTCAGATGGATGCTTAACAGTCGTAGACTTTGATGTTGCCAAGGATGGAGAACTTGGAATCGTAAATGGCAGCTCCACAAAAAAGACATTTAAATTCGACCGTGTCTACACACCGAGAGATGATCAAGGTGTGTTCCCTTATACAAGATTGAGAAAAACAAATAATATAAAAGGTGTTCTCCCTCTAATAGTTTCAGCGTCTTTTAACAGGTGTTGTCTACGCCGATGCTTCGCCGATGGTTATTTCAGTTTTAGACGGTTACAATGTATGTATCTTTGCTTATGGACAAACGGGAACCGGCAAAACATTCACCATGGAGGGTACAAAAGGGAGCAGGGGAGTCAACTATAGGACTCTCGAAGAATTGTTTAAAATCGCGAAGGAGAGGAGTGAAACTTTCACCTATGACATATCTGTCAGTGTGCTTGAAGTCTACAATGAGCAGATCAGGGACCTATTAGCTCCACCGACAACATCAAAAAAGTAAAGTTCATCTCTTATATTGGAGCCTGTAGCTTTTGTGTTACGAGTGAAATGTTGTTATGCTTTGACGCAATAAGATTTCTTCTATCTCTAATTGATTGAACTTTTAATTTTATGGTATCATTTTAGGTTGGAGATAAAACAAGCTCCGGAAGGGTTTCATCACGTTCCAGGACTTGTGGAAGCTAAAGTAGAGAATATCGAAGAAGTCTGGAATGTGCTACAGACTGGAAGCAGTGCACGGGCTGTTGGATCCAACAATGTGAATGAGCATAGTAGCCGTTCTCACTGGTAAAATAGATTGAGTTTCTAATTGGCCTGTTATTGCACATTTCCACTCATTTGGTGTTACTGACTATTTGTCTATTCAATCTTTTTCATCATTTTTCAGCATGCTTTGTATTATGGTAACTGCCAAGAATTTGATCGATGGTGAATGCACAAAGAGCAAGCTTTGGCTTGTGGATTTAGCTGGTAGTGAGAGGCTTGCGAAAACTGATGTCCAAGGTGATAGGCTGAAGGAAGCTCAAAACATCAATAGGTCACTTTTGGCTCTAGGAGACGTGATATCAGCTTTAGCAAACAGAAGCAGCCATATCCCATACAGGTAACGCGGCACCATTTCTGACCGTAGGTTTCTGTTTGGTCATTGAACATTGCAACCTGACAGTTATCTTTGTCACCAGAAACTCCAAGCTGACACATCTACTCCAAGATTCATTAGGTAATCAAATAGTTCCAAGCCGTAAGATTCCTAATTTCCAAAGTTCAACGTTTTACTAAGTTCGAACTTCCCTGCAGGTGGGGAATCAAAAGCATTGATGTTTGTACAGATTAGCCCGTCTGATAAGGACTTAAGTGAAACTATAAGCTCATTGAACTTTGCTACGAGAGTTAGAGGAGTTGAGTTAGGTCCTGTAAGAAAACAAGTTGACAGCGGCGAGCTCCAAAAGTTGAAAACGATGGTTTGTAGAATGCCTTTAAGAATTCTTTGTACTGAATTCTACTCAACCAATTATTATAATCCTCTCGTCTTTTTTGTTTTTCTTCTATTTGGGTTGCAGCTTGACAAGGCAAGGCAGGAAGCTAAATCTAAAGACGAATCCTTGAAGAAACTTGAGGAAAGCCTACAGAACTTAGAGAGTAAGGCTAAAGGGAAAGAACATGTTAGCAAAACTCAACAGGATAAGATTAAGGAACTCGAAAGCCAGCTCAATTTGAAGTCATCGTTACATGGCCAATCAGAGAAACAACTTTCACAGCTTTCAGAGAGATTGAAGGGACGGGAAGAAACGTGTGCTACTCTGCAACAGAAGGTTAGTTAGTTACATGTGATGATTGAGCTTTGTTCTATGACCTGTGGATAATGTCATAATGCTTTGCATATCATTCTGATTTTACTTTTGTATTGATAAAAAGATCTCGGAGCTAGAGAACAAGATGAGACAGAAACAGCAATTTGAGTCTGAAAGCCTCAACAATAAGGTTCTTTCCATTGGCCGTTTAATATAGTGAATTCTCAAAAGGCACACTGGATGGATATTTACAAGCTTATTATAACAGGTCAAGGATCTTGAGAACAAGCTGAAAGAGCGAGACCAAGAGTTTGAGTCTCAGTCTGACATCCTTCACAATAAGGTTCTCATTCGCAAGCATATTATTACCATCTCGAAGTTTCCCATAGCATTTAGCAAAAACCTGACTTCTTGTTTTTTCAGGTTGAGGAGCTTAAGGAAACGCTGAAAGCAAAAGAACAGAATGCAGAGGAGTGCATTCTACTCCGTCAGAAGGTTTGTTGCTTTTATCTTCTGTAATACCGACATTTCAAGACTTGATATTTTCCGCCTATAACATCAAAACTCTGATGAAATGAGAAAACATCGTGTACT
The DNA here is from genome assembly GCA_030864215.1 of Capsicum pubescens. NCBI lineage: Eukaryota > Viridiplantae > Streptophyta > Magnoliopsida > Solanales > Solanaceae > Capsicum > Capsicum pubescens. The sequence goes on from CM061549.1 coordinate 298,019,674, forward strand.
GTTACACTTCCAGATTAAGGAACTTGAAGACAAGATCAAGGAGCAAGAACAACAGTTGGCATGCATGGTTACAGATTCTGATGCCAAGTCTATAAGATCAACCCCTCTTATAAGCAGATGTTCTAGCAGAGACGATTTAACAAGTGACATCGAGCAACGTATTTTGAAGAGCTCAAATGCTCTCAATCGTCAGGCAATTCAGGGATCTAATTTGCCTAAGGGAAAGGACTCTGTCCAACAAGTTAGACGAAAGCGGTTGTCAACAAATAGTGAAGCAGAGAACAACGGTGTTTTGCCAACTTCGGTACATAACAGGACTGAACAGGATTGCCTTCAAGAGGCCAGAAGGAAGCGGTTGTCTAGAAATAGTGACGTAGAGAAAAATGTTGCTCCTTCCATATCAGCTAACGACAGAAGGACCAGGCAATCCGATCCCCCTAGACCAGTTGCAACTGGTGTTGCAAGAGGAACAAAGCCGACTACAACTACCACGAACGCTCAGAGGCCATTCATTCGTAACAAGACTAGCAGAGAGCCCGTTCAAGGAGTTAAAGAGAGGGATGCCAAGAAAAGGATGTGGACAAGATAGCGAACAGAGAAATGTTGGCCCGGACTCCACGGTTATCCTCCAAAACAAGATAGTGAACAGAAACCAAAGAAGCCAACTTGTATTCTGTTGTCTTCACAACTAATGTAACTTGATATTAGTAGTGTGTGTTGATTGGTAGATTATGTGTGTTGTGGTGCATTATGTATATGCCATTTTCATGCAGCTTGGTAGATTACTGTACCTGTATGTTCTATTAATCTACTTACATGTTGCATCTCATTTTAAGGTTGAAATGAAGTGGATGATTATTGATCTAAAGTGGTTCAAAGCAATCAGATTTGTTATACTAAAAATGCTAATTACATCTGACATTCACCATGTCAGGAACAACAAGATACCCAGTGTAATCGCACAAGTGGAGTGAGAGCGTACGATGTACCGAGACCTTACCTTTTTAGGGTAGGGAGGCTGTTTCAGTAGACCCTCGGCTCCTAAGAAATGTCATCAAAGCAAGAGTGCAAGGAACTCATTAACAATATTTCAAGAAAATTTTGTTATTAAGCCTCTTCAAGTTTCTAATTAGCAAAATGACCTACTGAGACAATTTGGCTATTGAGCCTCTTCACGTTTCCAATTAGCAAAATGATCTACTTCTATTTTCTCATATGTCGGATTGATAATCAATCTGTACATATATAGGTCGGATCGATAATCGATCTGTTTATATATCGGTCGAATAGATAATAGATCTATCTAAAAAATGGGCCATTTTCCTAAAAAAAAAAAACTTGTAGTCTATTTAATTAAAAAGAAAACGTGAAAAGGCCATTTAACAAAAGATAAATAGCAAATGATACTCAAGAGTATTATTGCTTGGTGTCAAAGTCGTGGTGGACTCATGATTTTCACTTAGGATATTCGCATTCATGCAAGGTCCTGAAAATGGCCGCAAAATAAGGGGTATGATGCAGTTTCTTTAAAATTTATGTGAGTCAAAAATAAATTTTAGAATTGAATAAAGGTAAAATTGCGTACAATGAATTCTGATGATTCGATCCTTCCTCTTCGAATCTCATGCATAATGAAAGCTTTAGTGTATCAGTCCGAGGAAGTAAATAGATTAGAATTGTTACTGAAATTTTGTTGGCCAGCATATTATACTTTTTGTAGGTCCAAATGGACACCCTAACGTGTCAAAATAAGTGAGATTGATTAAGTTTGAAGAATTTAAATAAATTGAGCTTAGACGAATTATTACTTACTTTGTTTAAGCTATAAATAAATCAATAATTCAACTTGACTAAGTTTGATTGAGTTGATTCATCATGAATGATAATATTAAATTGTGATGTAAGAGCACTTGAGTGTTAGAACTAAAGGGGTAGTGGTGGAATATCACGCAATTTCACTTTCACTATCTTTAGTCGGAGTATTCAGATTCGAACAATTTTAATATTTCTTAATATAATAAAATTAAAAAAATTAATATAAATATCGAACATTGAAGATTTTTTTTATTTTTTATTTAAAAAAAAAGCACTTATGTAGTGTGAATTAGACTCCTAGTTTAGACTATAGCCAAACACACAACCAACTTTTTCTAAAAAATTTGTTAGGCCCTCCCCCCCCCCCCCCCCACCCCTAGGTGACTTCATCATAACTATGTGTGGCTTATTTATTAGACCTTATGGTAAAGCAAAATTGCAATTATTATGAGGCTACATACGAGTTATCTTAAGTCTCACGGCAACAACACCATTGGGAAATTATCTACCATGAATTACGGTGAAATGATAAGTATTTCGTTTATTTTTAATTTGCATTTTTGAATTTGAGTCATATCGAATACGAAGTTAAAGAACGGTTTGTCCTCAATGTGAAATTCCTCGGGATGAATTCGAATTTAATCACATCCAATATGAATATTGAATATTGAGTCGAAAACTGATGAAATACTCTACCTTTATTGTAAGTTAAATAAATTAATTTATAAATTATCTTTTTGATTTATTTACTTTATCATTATCAACTTAAAACACTTTTGATTAGCCAAATAATTTTTATAATTCCTTCATCCTTCTCCTTGGAAATACTATATTCATGTATAAGTAAGTATACACATGTTCCTTGACAAAAGAAAGAGTAAATTCTACTCCCTCCGTTTCAAATTACTCGTCCTAAATTTCTTAATTTGATTTCTAATTTTACTTATCCTTTTTCATTAATCAAGAAGAGATAAAAAATTTTTTCATGTTTTAACCTTTGCATTACTTACTTTTTCTTCAAATTAAAATGTAAACATCATTTAATAGGAGCACTATGGTAAACTAGTCATGTTATTAATTATTTTTCTTAATCAATGTGACATCTCAATTTGGAACGGAGGGAGTAGATGACATAAACTTCCTAGTACTTTTAATACTGCAATTAATTAAACATTTAATTAATTTAATACTACAATTAATTAATCAATTATAATATTGTCATTTACTTTTTATATTTTGGCACCTGGCCGGTGCCAAACCTAGAACACTACGTTAAAGTGTTAAACCTGAAATCGACCTACCATTTTATATATTGACACGTGTCCTTATATCTTTTTTTTGTATAACCTGCTGTCCACATATATTGTTTCTTTAATAAAATTAGTAATACTCATCGTAATTACTCAGTTAATTTTGATTTGAGAACTGAAATTATTTATGCACCATTCAATAAATTTAAAAACTGTGAATATATCTGATATTTCTATCAAGGATAAAATGGAAAATATATGTATAAAATACTTTTGATTTTAAAATTTAGACAATTAAATTAAAATAAATATTTTTAGGAATAAGATTAACTAATACGAAATGGAGAGAGTATTAATTAAGGATAAAATAGCTATAAATTGATAATTATTTGTTGATTTTTTAAATTAGATAAATATTATTAGTCATTTGATTTTAGCTGTATGAATAAATAAAGATGGACGGAGGGAATAATTGACTATATATTGTAATCCTAATTTTGTCTTTCTTCTTAAGGAGAAACGTTTCATTTTTCTTTCTCTTCTTCTATACACATATTATAAGGTTTTAATTTCATCAGAAGAATTTGAGTTTTCAAGAATAATTATGGGTTATTTATGGACTTTGATTTGTCATCTTCATACTCTTGCCGGGTAAATGTTAATTTTACTTTATTATTATTACTTTATTTTAATTTATTATTACTTTAATTTGCTAATTTACTATCATCATATATTTTAGTAATTTTACCAGTTTATATTTCCTCTTTTTCCTTTTACTTCACCTATATTGACTTGATCTCCTTTATGAAAATATTCATTATATTCCAGTTAACTAAATTATTTTTATTAATTATATTTTAAAAATCTCTTAATTTGCTAATGGGTAAAAAAAATGCAGGGAGTAGTATTTTGATGGGTTTTTTTTTTTTTTGGTAACCGGGATATATATTATATATATATGCTTCAACGTCTTACAGGAAAATTGTATGTTGGCAAGCCAACTGTACAAGCACCAGCAGTAGTAACAGCACACCTAGCGCTAGTATTTACAATCTGACAATTAGGATTAGTACTGGTAAACAAAATTTGGTCAGATGTATCTATTCTAACCCTTCGGCAACTCAAGTCTCCATTTGTATCAGCTCTCAAAATATCCTTTTACGAATTCAGGAGGTTCCCAAAATAGTTGCATAGTAGTAGTAGTAGTAGTATTCATCCGTGTCAGTGCATGAGCCAACTTATTTTGTTCTCTGTACACATGTTCCAGTAGCGGATTACCTAGTTTAACCATCAGGTACCTGCAATCAGACATTAAGGGTATGATAGATTAGATACAGCTTGAACAATTGAAAGGCAATCCACATTAATTTGTAGTGGTGTAAAGCAATGTTGAATTGCATCATTCAGACCCAAGAGCAAAGCCTGAAGTTCCGCCTCTGAGGGGTTGGGGCTAAAGAAGTATTTTGATGGTTGATATATAAGAAGAAAATATGTTTTTGGATGTTTGTGGTTTAAAAGTCTAAAAGAGTTACAGTATGTATTATTTATAAATCATTTTATTAGTGGTAGAATATTGAGTTTTAAAGGTAAATTATATATCTAAATGTAAAAAAGGAGTGTCTTTCTTTTCTAGATAAACAAAATTTAAAGATATCATAATATTTTTGTAGGTTTGAAACAAAGCTCATTAAGAGTAAAAAGAAATAAAAGTTTAAATGTTTTCAGTAGTATTATATTAAAGGGAATATTTATATGGATTATTGAAACATAGAGATTATTGTATATATATATATATATATATATATATATATCTTCATGTATCTTATATTACTATTTGTTTTAATTTTGAACTAAATATTGCAGGCCAGTGACGATGTTGCTCTATCCTTTGTAAGTGTTTTAAATTGTTATTTTTATAATTATTTCTGTTTTTTTTCTATTATAAAATTGTTTTTTTTTAAAAGATGATTTTTAATTTTTTGTTTAATTTGGTGATTTAATTAATTGAATAGGTATGCATCAGTAGTAGCAATTGAGACTACTGATAAATTGGATGATGAACAATGGCTGGCTTATTGGATTTTTTATTCTTTTCTTACTCTTATGGAAATGATCCTTCAACCTATTCTTGAATGGTAATTAAGTGAACTTATTCTAACTTTTTGACAAAAAAAAAATTAAATATTATTATCCCGTCTCAATTTACGTGATACTTTTTCTTTTTCTTTGTCTATCTAAAAACACGATGGCTCTCTATTTAGTATTAATTTAATTTAAATTTTTTGATTTTATTGTTAGTGAGACGACTTATAGCCACATATTTCTTTATGACTTGGTTTAGACTACAAGGGTGTGTTTGGTAGGAAGGAAAATGTTTTCGTTTGAAAAAAATAAGTGAATTTCTTATTTATTTAAGTGTTTGACCAACGAAACACTATGGGGTAGCATGGGGCGGGGAGGAGGGTTTGAGCAGTGGCGGAGCTGCCTTTGTTCTAGGGGTTCATCCGAATCCCATTTGACGGAAAATTATACTGTTTTTATATTATTTTTACATAGTTAAAAATATTTTTATGCATATATAGTAGAGTTGAACCCGCTTCGATTAGTTCGTATATTTACTTCTGAATTCTGACTCCGCCACTGTGTGTGAGGGGTGAGAGTTAGGAGCACTAGGTATATGAGAAGGAGACAATGAACTTGAAATGTAACTTATGGACGTTGTTTTCTCTACCTCCATGAGAGAAGTCGCTTTGCTCATTCTATCGAAATGTTTTTTCCTTTCCTATCAAACACACTCTAAAGTTTTGAAAGTCTTGTCCTTCTTTCTTAAACTTTTTACGTCAAACATCTTTTCATAAATTGAGACGGAGAAAGCAGTAAATAGGGTAGTAACTTGCTTTTTTTTGTTGTTGTTGTTGAGAAAATTGATTCATCATTTATTTTTTTGGTTTTTTTTTTTGGAAAATATATAGGATTCCAATATGGTATGATATGAAGTTGCTATTTGTGGCATGGCTAGTTTTGCCACAATTGAGAGGAGCAGCATTTATATATGATAAGTTAGTAAGGGAAAGGATAATCAAGAGATATAGAGAATCAACAATATCACAACAACAAAACAAGTCTCCTAAAGCCAAATCACAACAAATTAACAAATCTCCTAAAGCCAAATCACAACAAATTAACAAGTCTCCTAAGGCCAAATCCAAGACTAAATTTGTGGACTTCATCATTCCCAAAAAGGTTAGTTTCATCAACATTGATATAACTCCGTTTCGTTTTAATTGACCTCTGTTGATTCAGCATACCTCTGAATTTCTCAATATTGAACTTAGTAGAGTATCTATTTTGAGTAAAGCATCTAGTACTCATCCGAACTATCATTAAATATGTTAAGACACACTTCAACTTCACAGGGATTCTTTTACCCCTGAACTAAATTTTAACATATTTTTGTTCACCTTTTTAGCTGACGTGACACTTTTAATGTGGATCCTATTTTATGTAATAAAGGTGTCATGTCAGCACAGAAGGGGGGGACAAAAATATGCGAAAACTGAGTTTAGAAGGGTAATAGGACTCCCGTGAAGTTGGAGTATGACGTACCAACTTTGATCATAGTTCCAGGGGTACTGGATGCTTATCTCATCTATTTTTCTGTACTTTTATCACAAAAGTCATCTTTCTTTTTTATAATATTTTTATTTTTTTTGGAGTATAAAAAGAAGGCAAAAAAAAAAGACAGCTGGTGGAGTAAGCTTCTGTTATGTGCGGAACTTGGAGAAGGAAAAGAAATTACAACAACAATAATTCTTATTTGTCTCACTATCTTATATATGTTTTCAAGTTTGAATAATTTATTTACTAATAATATATAATTATTATGTTAAACAGGGAGGGCAAGAAGCTTACTAAAGAGTGATGGATTATGAAGTACTATTGTATGGATTAACTAATTTTGTTAATTAACACTGAAATATACTATATTGTATAGTATTTGGCTTGTACATTAATATATGGTGTGCAATAATGTGCTCCCACTTTGTAATTTTAGCCTAAACTTTGTAACTTAGAGAAAATCCTACTTTTTTTTTATTAGTTATAATGTTTGTGGATGTTGTCATGTTAAAGTTGATAGTATATGTATAGTTACAAAATTGTGTCTTTTAGTTTAAATTTCACAATTCAAATTTTAGGATTTTGTGTTCGTTTGAGGTAGTGGTATGGACTGCGTATATTTTATCCTTCCTGGACCTCACTTTGTGGGAATACACTAGGTATCATATTGTTGTTGTGTTTTTGAAGTTCGACTATGAAATTCGAATTTAAATTGATATTATGATGTTAAAACTTAACCTCGTTATTAAGCTGATTTACGAGCATGTCTTGAAAATGAGCGATTTGAAATGCATTAATTTATTTTATGAGCAAAATTTTCAGTTTAACAAGTTTTGTCTCATAAATAATACTTTTGACTTTTCGTCTTGAAAATTTACCATAAGACTGAACGAAAATCGAAAATTCTAGGTCGCTCATTTTTAAGATAGACGTATTTTCCTGCCAATGGTAAGGCTCAAGCTCAACACAATAGGAAAAATAACATAATATACACCTTAACTTATCATATTTACACAAATTTACACACTTACAAATCAATTACAAAAATCCCAACTAATTATGTGTCTTCGTTGGATGTATCAGGGAGTTAATTATGTATCTCGACAGACTCAAAATCGAAAAAAATACTGAGAGCTAATTATATAACTTTACACGAAAAAAATATATCTTCGTTGGATGTATTATACATCCCGACAGACCCAAAACCAGAAAAAATATATCGGGAGCTAATTATGTATCTTTACAAAGGAAAAAAATGTATCTTCGTTGGACATTCGGAAGCTAATTATGTATTTCAACAAATTTAAAATCAAAATTTTCAGTAATTATGCAAAATATTGAGATATTTTGTAATTAATCTCCAAACTGTCGGGATTTATGTTGTTTGCCCAAAAATGTAGTAGGCCACAAAAGCTCAAAACATGGGCCTGAAATGACGAAACACCCATTGGGCTCAATTATTGGGCTTCAATGCTTGAAAAGGTGTAGATAAACTATCATTTTTAGGACTCCTCTTTAAACAAAAGCCTTTATAATCTTTTTAAAAATTTAGCCTATTAGAATTGACTTCAAATATGCTGGTTAAAATTTTGAAATTTGTGGTTTGAAAAATTCAAAATATTTTCAAACTAATCTTCGGATATGAAGTTAGGTTTTGATCGAGTTCAATTTTAGAATTTTAAGAATAAAAAGTAGAAGCAGCAACAACGAATTCTAAATTTATTAAACTGGCTAAATTTTAAATAATTCTTAAAACGCGATCTGTTTTAAATAAAGGTGTTACAAATGTAGTATCAAAAATTCACCCTATCAAAACAAATCATCATTCTTTATAATGTAAAAAAATAAAATTTGGACAAAAATACTTGCCTAAAATACCAAAAGATTTAACATAATGTTTTAAAATTTAAATTTATTTTTTTTAATGGTGCAATTATGACATAATGTGCTTAAGTTTAAAAAATTTTAAAAGTAATTTACACAATACTATGCTAGTGATGATGGCATAATTTTATTTGATCTTAGTTGTGAACAAGAACAAAAGATCTAAATAGTAAATATCGATTGACAAATAATTATAATTCTTTTTCCTCATTATAATGCGTAATAAAAGAATAATTTTTTTTTTTTTATAATGATGATAGTGAGTGAGACTAACATGCACGCACTTTAATAATCGTTACAAGAAAAAAACATATTTGTGTCAGATTCTTCTATCACAATTTATCAAATTCGAACATTACAAGATTTTTGTGATGAAATAATAAGTGACAAAATCATAACAAAAATTTGTCCACGTACTTAGATTTGTGACCCATTTTTCGCTGTGTTTTAGCTGGTACATGTTGTCTTAGCTGTGACGTTTCTGATGGAGGGTGGATCGAAGAGAAGGGTCGGCGGGTTTCTAGGCGAGAAAGCTTTTGAAAGTGGCGAAGTTATATACTGTAGGCGAATCAAAAATCAGAATGAAATAGAAAATAAAAATTCTTAAAAGTCGTAATGCAAGTTCACATATATGTATTTTTGGACTCAATGATAATACGCTAAGTATTCTTGTTTTATCTTTAATTAGTTGTTACCTGTTGTCTTGATTGATTGTGACGTTTCTGATGGAGGGTGGATCGAAGAGAAGGGTCGGCGGGTTTTTAGGCGAGAAAGCTTTTGAAAGTGGCGATGTTGTATCCTATAGGCGAATCAAACATCAAAATGAAAATAGAAAATAAAAATTCACAAAATTCGTAATACAAGTTTACATGATACACATATGTATTTTTGGACTCAATGATAATATGCTATGTCTCCTTGTTTTATGTTGTAGTTGTTACCTGCTGTCTTGAGTAATTGTGACGTTTGTGATGGAGGGTGGATCGAAGAGAAGGGTCGGCAGGTTTCTAGGCGAGAAAGTTTTTGAAAGTGGCGATGTTATATACTATAGGCGAATCAAACATCAGAATAAAATAGAAAATAAAAATTCTTAAAATTCGTAATACAAATTCACATGATACACATATATGTATTTTTGGACTCAATGATAACATGCTACGTGTTCTTGTTTTATGTTTTAGCTGTTACCTGCTGTCTTGATTAATTGTGACGTTTGTGATGGAGGGTGGATCGAAGAGAGGGGTCGGCGGGTTTTTAGGCTAGAAAGATTTTGAAAGTGGCAATGTTGTTATATTCTATAAGCGAATCAAACATCAGAATAAAAATAGAAAATAAAATTTTTTAAAATTCGTAATACAAGTTCACATGATTCACACATATATTTTTGGACTCAATGATAATATGTTGTGTCTTCTTACTTTATGTTTTAGTTGTTACCTATTGTCTCAATTAATTGTGACGTCTGTGATGGAAGGTGGATCAAAGAGAGGGATCGGTGGACTACTAGGCTAGAATGATTCCGAAAATGGGTAACGTTACATCCTAAACGAATTAAACATTGGAAGGAATTAAATAGAAGATAAAAAGCCTTAAAAATCGTAATACTCGTTCACATGATACACATATATATTTTTGGACTCAATAATAATACACTACGTCTTCTTGTTTTATGTTTTAGTTGTTACCTGTTGTCTTGATTAATTGTGACGTCTGTGATGGAAGGTGGATCAAAGAGAAGGATCGGTGGACTTCTAGGCTAGAAAGCTTCTGAAAATGGGTAACCTTACATCCTAAGCGAATCAAACATCGGAAGAAAAATAGAAAATAAAAAGCCTTGAAATCGTAATACAAATTCACATGATACACATATATATTTTTGGACTCAAATAATAATATGCTACATTTTCTTGTTTTATGTTTTAGCTGTTACTTGTTGTCTTGATTAATGGTGACGTCTGTAATGATGGAAGGTGGACCGAAGAAAAGGATCGGTGGACTTCCAGGCTAGAAAGCTCCCAAAAATGGGTAACGTTACATCCTAAGCGAATCAAATATCGGAAGAAAAATAGAAAATAAAAAGCCTTAAAATCATAATACAAGTTCATATAATATACATATACGTATCTTGTGGACTTAATGATAATATAACCAAAAGGATAAATACGTATGATATATTGGACCAAAGCGAACAGTAATACGTATTATGAACTTGAGCTACCTTGGTGTTTGGGGTCAGCTTGCATTGCATGCACCTCGACAAATTTTACAAGATGCCTATCACATCTCACCAGCAACAGATATTAGCCAACTCTATCCACTCACCAAAGCTAGACTAAATGAGGTCTAATTAAATCTGAGACCTCGTGGTACTCAACGCTACTTCATTGAACCACTAGGAGCTACGATGTTAATAATTTTTTTCTTCATTTCTCGAAAACCAAACCTGAATCTTTTATGCAATATGTTCGCTTCACTTTATTGACCACTAAATCGACCCTTCTTCTTCGATACTAAAGTAAACTTCTCATGGAACAACCCAAATCCAAACAACAATTTTTTAATTTGGTTTCCATATTTATTAGAAAAAGGCCAAAAATTGTAATGATGGGATAGATACATAGGTGTTTTGTGTTTTTGCAGAACTAACCAAAAATAAAATTGCACAAATGTCCAAATAAAATGACGATGTTGAATGCATTTTTCTCGTTTGGATACTAACCAAAATAGAAAAGAAAACAAAATAAAATGATTATATAGCAAGTACCAACCCATATTGTATAAAACGTTTGATTGAACACAAGTTTGATCAGCAAATGGACAAATAGACCAAAAAGATTCTTTCCATAAAAAAATAATAAATAATAATAATAATTTAAAAAAAAAAAAAAAAAAACACAAAACTAACTGCCTGTTTTTTAAGTTTTCTGTGGATGGTCCAATTTCTGTTTGGTACATTAATTTTTTATTAAATATAAAGCCTATGTATTTTAAAGTCGAACTGTTTAGTTATTGGTTGAGGATAAGTTAAGATGTCTATCTATGTATTATATTAATTATAATTTGTGCTTAATAGCTACGAGACACTGTAGGGATGAGGTGTTTAGATCGATGTGCGTTTTTAAAGTTGGACTTTTTAATTGTCCGCTGAGGATAAGATAAGATGTTTATTATCTATGTATTATATCAAATGTAATTCGTTCTTCGTTGTGAATTATGATCTTTATGAAGATGTTATGTTTAGTTGTCTATTGAGGAGAAAGTTAAGATGTCTATCGATGTATTATATTAACTATAATTTTCTCTTAAATATATAGCTACGAGACGTTGTAGGGATGAGGTGTTTAGATGTGCGTTTTTAAAGTTGGAATTTTCAGTTGTCCGTTGAGAATAAATTAAGATGTTTATCTATGAATTATATCAACAGTAATTCGTTCTTGGTTGTGAATTGTGATCTTTATGAAGATGTTTTATTTGTTAAAAATAAATATATGATACAGAAAAACCTCAAATTAAACTTTTTCATCATAGAATGTGTATTTGTTCGTAATATAATTAATTAGTGAGATAATACCCAATTACCTTCCTGAATTATACTCAAAAAGGTTATGTCACACCTCAACTTAAAGGGGGTCCTATTACCCTTGAACTAATTAAAAGTGTAATTTTGACACCCTTTAAGTTGAGGTGTGTCATAGCGTTTTTGGATATAGTTGAGGTAATTGGATATTTTCTCTTAATTAGTTAAGTCACATAGATACCTTTTACTTTCTCTTTTTAAAATTAATTGTGCAAAGATTTTTTTTTTGTTGTTGTTAATTAAAGAACATTATTTTAAAAATTTTGTAAAAGAAAATTAGGAAAAAATACCACTCATTTATCGTGAAGTTGAAAAGCACATTGTAATATTTCTCTATCATATAACTCATGAATTTCTTGCAGGTTTCTAAATTGACATTTTGTTAGTTGTAGTTCTCTTCCAGAGTGTCTTTCACGTTATTCACACCCCACCCCCACCCCCCCCCCACCCCCACACCCCACCCTCCCACCCCTCTTGTTTTTTTTTTTAGTTATAATTGTCACGTATATAAAAAATATTTACACAATCGAGCAACTCATAAATTGAACAGAAGTTGTGAAACGACATAGTTTTTTAAGTGTTTCCAGATAGTGCAGTATGATAAATATTTTGGAACGACTTTTGAATGTCTTATTCAAAATTCAGGACTATAATAGTAATTTGAAAAGAAAAAGTGTGTACTAAAAAAGGAGAATATATAGAAATTCTAAAGTTTTTTTTTAAAAAAAAAACAGTTATATATTACATAGTTACGTAAGTTTGTGAAGCTTTTTATGGAGGTTAAGATTTTGTCTCAACTTGTTAATCTTGCTTTTTCATGAAAGTGGAAAGTGGAAATGCTCCATGAAGCTAAATAAAGTTGATGTATATGTCACCTTTACAATAAAACTTTTATTTTTATTTTTTAAAATCATTTTTTTTTTTTAATTGTGCGGATCTATTGAAAACAACTTTTTCCAGATAGAAATAAAAATAAGGTCAGTGTACACACGAGAAATACACAAAAGAATCATGTATTCATATTACAACTTGTTAGTTAGAATTCCGGCCTTTTGGGGCTCGAATTATGATTACTTTGATGAGTATTATGCAATGTGCATATGAATTAATTGAAATTCCAGTATGAATATTTGGGTGATTTTGGGTGGGGTAGGTGGGGTGGGGGATGGTGGGGTTAACTAATCTTTTTGAATAAAATAGTTAAAAGGTATGGAATGTTCATAGCTAAAAGCATTTCAAAAAAGCAAAACTTTACCCTACACATAACCAACATCCAAAATCCAAATAATGGATTATTTTAGTTCACTTAGCTTGCAAACTTTCTATTCGCGCAGAGCCGGAGCCAGAATTTCAAGTAAGGAGTTTAATATTAAAAAAAAAATAAGTCGAAGAGGGTTCAACACCTACTATAATCACATAAAAAATAATTTTAATCATGTATAAATAGTATATTTTTCCGTCGAAGGGAGTTCGGAATTTCAAAATTTCACAATTTTTATATAAAAGCGTCTACTTATTATCAGGGGCGGAGCTATATGTAGGATAGGGGGTTCATCTGAACCTCCTTCGACGGAAAATTATGTGATATACATGGTTAAAATTATTATTTTTTATATATATAGTAGATGTCGAACCTTCTTCGGTTAGTTCGTATGTTTACTTGTGAATCTCCTGGTGAAAATTCTGGCTCCGCCACTACTTATTATTACGAAAAAACTCACACAATGTGTGTGTATGTGTGTGAAAGAGAAAGAATTATATGGAGAATAGGCAACAATAAAGCTGCAGCTAGCTAGCAGTGTACATAATACTATATAGGCTTGAAGTTAAACAATTGCAGGTTAGGCTCAGCAAAGTACACAGTCACTGTTGTATATGTCCCATTTTATTGCAACACTTACTAGAAAATCGCTAATTTTTTATGATTTTTTTTTATAAAATCTACTAGGTTATGTCGAAAATTTCTTACCGACAAGCCAAATTATCATAGAACATCGTCAAAAATTAGCGATTTTTTGTAGTGATATACCAAAAAACTTCTTATTAAGTTATCTTAATGACATGATTTTACCATTGCATGATTATAGTACTATGATGTTATTGACCACAAGTTTCAGAAGTTTCGTTCTTTCTTAACACTACAAAAGAACAAGAACGAGCTAGCGATGGACAACTTCCGTTGCTATACAGTCCATCGCTAATCATTCTTAACGATGAATAATCACAAAATCTTGTTAACTACAAATTATTTAGCGATAGATTAATAACGAATTTAATTTGTAAATAAATTTTATTTATATTCAATCAAACACTATCGCATAAATTGAAACATTGAGAGTAGTAGCACATTTATATGACAAGTCTGAGAATTGGTTACCTGATATATAATAGAGGGAGACATATTGACACAATAAGAGACTTCTGATTCTTTACTGACTCAACATACAATAACAAATCAAAGATATTCCAATAATTAAGTTTCCCATCTTTTTGACTGACTCTATAAAAAAAAAATAAAAAAAAATCTATCACCAATCCCAAAAATATATTCAAAAAAAGAAAAATAAGTACCAATTAGACATTGGGATTAGCATTTAAAAAATCTTGTGTTATCAATAAAAGCAAAGAAATAATTAGATCAATTTGCCTATAGATTATGTAACTAGGACAAAGAAGCAACAAAAATCATAACAATAACATATTCAACGTAATTTCATAGATAGAATCTGAAAAGACAAAGTGTACGTATGCAGATCTTATCGCTATTTCATGAAAATAGAAAAAGTATTTCTGAGAAACCCTCGACTCACATAACACCAAGAAACAAGGGCGGACCTATGTTTATTTTCGGAGTTCTTCGACACCCATTAAATTCGATACGGAATAGGTCTAATTACATAGAAAATATACGAAAATAGGTATAAAACATATAAAAACACCCAGTCAAATAAAAAATTTGTTGGATGCACTGGTATTTAGGTTTATCTTAAGGTTCTCTATTGGAAGGGACGTCTCGTCTCGAGTTCGAACCTCGTTGAAGCACCCACGATCCTTAAATTCCGGGGCTGCCACTGCCAAGATAGCAACATGTATAAACAAAAAAAGCTAAGGGGTGCATGTGGGCTAAAACTACTAGTAGTGGAACATGAGATTAAACAAGTAGTACAAGGCAACACACAATGAAAATTTAACCACCACCACCATCATAATCATACACAATTACAATAAGTTCAATACTAAAAACGAAAACAAAACTACTAATTTCTAATAGAAAGAAAAGGGAACCTAAATAGATTAGTAGTATAAATATGATTGTTTTTTTCCTCATCATATTATATAGAGCTAATTAAGGGAGTGTACTATACTGATTCAAATTGTTCCAAGCTTGAATAGTGCTATTCCAATTGTTGGCATTTTGATCCTCATTTGCATTTGCATTGTTGGTATTTGTTGAATTTGGATTAACACCAAATGAATCATCAAAGAACCATTCAGTTGCCAAATTATTCCCATGACTTCCAATTGTATTACTAACATCTTTTCTTGAATTAATATTGTTGTTTCCAAATGTTGTTGCTTCTTGATGATGATGATCTTCTTGTTGTTTCGGCGATGAAATCTCCAAATTTTGGAACAAAATTGGCTGTGGTTTCTGGATTTGGATTTGGTTTTGGTTTTGATTTTGATTTTGATTTTGATCATCAAAAGGGATTGATGATGAAACAATGTTATTCTCTTTTTGATTTTCACCACCAAATAGCATGGCCAATCTTTGTTGTTGTAATTTCCAATGCAAATCTTGGTTAATTGAACTCAATGACTCTATAGAAGATGCCATTGTACCATGATGAACTCCCATTGATCCCATTTCTTGAACTCCAGTTGTACCTGTCGAGAAATAATATAATTAAGTTATAATCAAACACTTCAACATGTTATCAGAACAGGCAAGAGGATACATAACATAATGAAGTTATAATCAAACACTTTAACATGTTATCAGAACAGGCAAGAAGATACATAATATAATAAAATTATAATCAAATACTTTAACATGTTATCAGAACAGACAATACTCTCTAGATTCAAATTTCGCCACCACCCACAAAGAGGAAACTAATTTACATCCATGTAAAGAAATCAGGCTCGCAGAAAAAAGACATGTTGAGACATAACATAATTGAAGCGCCCCCGGTTTGACACTTCAACATGATATCAGGACAAGTAAAAGTTGGCGATAACTTCAAATCTCACCATCGCCTAAACTTTCCACGTGTTTGATCCATAAAAAAGAATCAGACTCACGCGTAAAGTACGTGTAACATAGTAAAAAAATTAATTGTTCTTACCTTGTTTTAGCATAGAACTTGAGAAAGGGAAATTATTGAATCCCAATAAAGAACCAGAACAACTTCCTGAAGGATCAAGATTGAAACAAGAACTTGATCCAATATTTGTAGCACAATTAGTAGTAGTAGTTGAAATGTCACCAAATGTAGAAAATTGGTTGAAAATACTTCCACCAGTTGATGTTGAAGTATTGTTCAATCTTGGAAAATTTAGTCCTCCAAGTTGAAAATCCATAGCTGGTGAAAGACCATGAAAGAATTTTAGCCCACCAATATCTGAAGAACCACTAAGTGTATCTTTTGAATCCCCAGAAAATCTTGAAGATGATGAACAAGTCTTTATCTTCTTGTTTTTCCGGCAACCACCACCTATCGGAACGTTGCGTAACGCTCCACCTTTAGTCCAGTACCTGTCGAGATATAATATAATTAAGTAACTAAAAGTAAAAGAATTTCTAATAATAATAATATAAGATTTTAGATGAAACATGTTATCAGAGCAGGCAAAACGCGTCGCCGTTCAAAATCTCACAAGCTACCAAAAAAAAAAAAAACTTCAGATAAGAAGGTCATACAATTCAAGAGTTAATAAAACTTTTAGTTGAAATAAACATAATAATTCAAACATGTTATCAGAGTAGCCGAGAGGTAATGATTCAAAACAAAACCTCATGACCCACCCAAAAAGCACAAAAAGAAGAAAAAAAAATATTTGATAAGACGGTCACACAGTTCAAACAGTAACCTTCTGCAAGTCTTGCAGAAATGTCTAGGTTGCGAAAGACTATAATTGTTGTAATAGCAAAACTTTGTGTTGGGAGAATCGCATCTCGGACAATTCAAAGCTGGTTCCTTTGGCCTTGCTCCGGCAGGGCCACCGCCGGAGCTCTGGCTATCATCTTTGTTATCTTGACTCGTCATAAGAAAAAGATTCTAACCAAAGATTAGACTTGGCTCTTCTTCTTTTCGCTTTGTGGAGTATATGAAGAGCTAGCTAGTGAAGAAACCCTAATAATGAATAGTTTATAAAATTGAATAAACAAATATATATAAAGAAATGATGATAAAAGGTGAGAGAGGTGGAAGAATAGAGAGGAAAATTAGTTGTGTTTGAGTTTCCTATTGAAGAGGCAAAAGATTTCTTTGAATGGTTTCATGCATGGATTTTTAATTTAATTTGTTAAGATGAGAGGATGTTGATAGCTAGCTTGTGAACTTCATCAAGAAGGATTTTTCATTTTTCTTTTTTGGTGTGTATGAAGAGAGAAAAACAAAGAAAGAAAAAATTTGTGTTTGATTGTTATAGGGATGTGATGGAATAAATAAAGTAGGTTGCATGTGAGAGTGAGGGGTGGGGGGTGGGGTGGAGGTGGGGGTGGGGTAGATCTCACTAGAAAAGTGACTAAGGTTATATATATATATTCTTAGGTAATAGAAAGAGAAAGGATATATAAAAAGACAAAAGAGAGACTAGGTGATCAGATACATATGAGGCAGAATGGTCATGAGATTTCCATATGTAAGAGAAAACAAATGTAAAGTAGAAGATATATAGTATGTGAGGTAAAAAATAATGGAGTAAATAAAGCCAGGTTGAGTCAGAATTTTTATTAAGAAGAATCAAAATATAAAGAAATGAATTAATATATAAAGAAGTTAAAGGAGATTAATTAACATATTAATATATATATATATATAATTGTATATACTAGTTTAATATATCGCACGTGTCTCGCATGTTTAATTTTTGATAATTTAAAATTAGATGATTTTGTTTATTGTAAAAATTTTTAATGAAGGACAAAAAGTTCAAATCACTTCTCAAAGCTAAGATTCTTCATACTTTGATATAATAATGTTAACATAACATATATTCTATTATAAACACACACACATATATATATATATATATTATCACCAGGAGTTTCAACTGGTTAATGAATCGTCATTTTTGCATTTATCATGTAGTACCTATTTTCCTTATTGCTAGAGGTTAAAAGAGACGCATCGATTTGAACCATATTTGTAGTACGATTATTTTTTTGTTTTTTCTATATTTAAAATCTTTTCTTATTTTTAAAGTCATATCTTTACAAAATTTTTGATTACTAAATTAAAACTTTTAAAAATTTGGTACTTCTTATATTTTCTTAACCTAACACTTTCATATTTATTTCTGATTTTTTCAAATCTTATTAAAATCAACTTTAGTTGATTTAGAATTCTTAAACTAATGAAAAGATTTTAATCGTCATTAATTCTTATGACTTCTAATAAAGAAAGATTTTACGATAAATATTTAATTAATTTTTAACTTTTAAATATTAGAAAAATTGTAAAAAAAATGATTTTGTCTAAGCAAAGACTTTTAGTGAAGGTCAAAAAGTTCAAACAATATTTCTAAAGACCTTCACATTTTTAATATAGTATAGAAAAAATAATTTTATCTATCTACGTAGTGTAATTTTTCAGTGAAGTGATATTCATAATCGACACCCCTTTAATAAGAATGGCTCCGCAAAAAAAATAAGCACATGAGATGAGATATTGGATGAAGATGATTGGGTCTCAAATTAGAATTTTAGCTATGAGTTCGACAAAATTTAATAACTTAAGCAAAAATTATACATTTGTGTTAAGAAATAACATATATAGATAATTTATTTAAAACTCAATTAATTATCATTTCTAGAATTAATAATATCTATATAATTAAAATTTTGAATGTGTCTTTTAATTGTTTGAAATTGAAATACAATTATTATTGTTGTTGTCGTTATTATCAGTGGTGAGGCTAATATATATAGAATAATTGTGTTACTCTCGTGCGCATTGTGTGAGATGAACCTAAATGAAGTAATATGATCGATAATAATTTTATAGTAAATTTTGGTTCGCTAGAAATTGAAGTACAATGATTATTCTTGTTGTCGTTATTATCATTGGTGACTGTCTTTGTTCGATTCGACAGAAAAAGTCGAGAACACACACACACATATATATAAGTATGTGTATGTTGTTTTGGTGGTTGTTCGGAGTGTCGAGTCCAATATATATGTCATGGTCATGTTTATCTCATAGATTGCATAAGATGAGCTTAAATGAAACGATATGATCGATGAAAATTTTGTATTGTTAACTTTAATTGGTTGAAATTGAAATATAATTATTACTGTTTTGTTGTTATTATCAGTGGCGAGGCTAATATATATGACATAATTGTGTTACTCTCGTGTATATTGCGTGAGATGAACTTAAATGAAGCGATATGTTCGATGATAATTTTATATAATGAACTTTCATTTGCTAGAAATTGAAGTACAATTTATTATTGTTGTCGTTATTATTATTGGTAACTGTCTTTGTTCCGTGCGGCAAAAGAAAGTTGAGAAAACAAACAAACAAACAAACATTTTCTCGCCTTTCTCCGCCAAATCAAATGAAGACAGATTCTGGTACCTGTGTATCTGTTGCTCTGATATCTTTTCTTTCACTTTCTTTCTTCATTCAGAAAAGGTGAAGATTGAATAGAAAACATGTGGCATAATTGTGCTACTCTTGCGGATTGCATGAAATGAAATACATGAAGCGATATGATCGATGATAATTTTATGTAGGAAATTTTTTTCTAAAATTGATGTACAATAGTCATTGTTGTTGTCATTATTATCAGTGGTGAGACCAATATTTTGGCTAATGGATTTAGATTTAAAAAAAAAAAAATTGCAAAAAATCTGGAAAAATTTATAATATATATATATATAAATTTAATCTATATACAGAGTGTATATAGTTAATCATTTTATTCTTCAATTTTATACTAGTTTACTACCAATCTTTTCATTTCATCAATTTTACCATCATAACTTTTTACTCTTTGCACTTACTTTAAAACTGTTGTGAAAATTGATTTTCTATAAACTTGAGGGTCTATCAAAAATAATTTATTACCTTCACAAAGGTAGAAACAAGATATATCGAAAATCATTTTTTCTCGTACATCTCACCCTCCTCCGATCCAATTATAAAATTTATCTTAAATTTGTTGTTATTGTTATTTTACATACATTTTAATTTAATTTAATAGTTATAAGGGGTCGTTTGGTGAGAGGGTAAGGAATAATTAGTTTCGAGATTAATTTTAGGATAAGCTTATTCTATATTTTGTTGAAATAAAATACACGGAATAATTCATCCCGAAATTTGTTGTGATATTTAAGCCCTTCTTGAGGATGGAATAACTAATCCCGAATAGCTAGTCCAGAAATAGTTAATTCCAGGATAACTAACTTTCCAACTAAACGACCCCTAATAAAATTGGAAGTTTTAGATTATTTTTTCCCTTTAAATTTAGTGTTCGATCGGACATTTTCAAACACTTTTGCTTTTAATGGATAAGAAATGACATTTATTTGTATATTATTTAATTTAATTTTTAAAACCTACAAAAATGACTATGAAATATTTTACTAGCTTGTAAGTTCTAAAAAAGAAACTTTTTAAATTTCGTATTTCGCGAGACATTGTCACACACTTTCTTTTTTAATTTGCAAAAAAGATGTTGTTCTTCTAAACTTTAATAATTTAATTTTAAATTTCTTATTTTTATGGTCACAAAAATGACTATTGCTTTAAAATTTTTATTTTATATAACTAACCACAATACTGTTATTACTTATGCGTTATTCATACGTTCGCTACTGAAAACATCGTTAACCCTGTTTCCCGGCGTTAAGCTTTAATTTCCTTCAAAAAGAGAATCTATCATCTTTAGCAGACACCGCTTCGCATCCTGCAAGCTTTAGTTTCTTTCGAAAAGAGAATCGATCATCTTTAGCAGACACCGCTTCAAAAAGAAATTACTTCTTAAACTTTATATTCAATTCAATCAGACACTATCACATAAGTAGTTAAGACTAATATAGTACTACGATGAACTTAAATGAAGCGATATGATCTATGAAAATTTTGTATTGTCAATTTTAATTGCTTGAAATTGAAATATAATTATTATTATTTTGTCGTTATTATCAGTGGTGAGGCCAATATATATGGCATAATTGTGTTACTCTCGTGCGCATTGCATGAGATGAACTTAAATGAAGCAATATGATCGATGATAATTTTATATAGTGAACTTTAATTAGCTAGAAATTGAAGTACAATTATTATTCTTGTTGTCGTTATTATTATTGATGATTGTCTTCGACAGAAGAAAGCCGAGAAAACAAACAAACATTTTCTCGGCTTTCTTTTGCCGAATCAAACGAAGACAGTTTCTCGTACTATATATATATATATTTGTTTATTTTCACGACTTTCTTTCGCTGAATCGGATAAAGATAGCTTCTCGTACCTGTGTACCTGTTGCACTGATATCTTCTCTTTCACTCTCTTTCTTCATTCAGAAAAGGTAAATATTAAATCGAAAATATGTGGCATAATATTTGTACTACTCTCGCGTACTACATGAAATAAACAGACATGAAGCGATATGATCGATGATAATTTTATGTAGGAAACGTTTTCCTAAAATTAACGTCCAATGTCATTGTTGTTGTCGTTATTATCAGTGGTCACAAAAACGATTATTTCTTTAAAATTCTAATTTTATATAACTAACCACAATACAGTCATTACTTATGTGTTACTCATACATTCATAACTGAAAATATCGTTTTTCCTGATTCTCGGCGTTAAGTTTAATTACCTTCAAAAAGAGAATCAACCATCTTTAGTAGACACCACTTTGCATCCTGCAAGCTTTAATTCCTTTCGAAAAGAGAATCGATCATCTTTAGCAAACTCGGTTCGCATCCTGCTCCTCTACATTAAGAGGTCGTTTGGTCATAGATATTTTTTACTTTTTCTCGGAATTTTTTTTCACTTTATGGAATCATAATGTTTGGCCATAGATATTCCAAAAACATTTCAATTTTTTTTTTGAAAAAAAGTGAAAACAACTTTTTGTTGTTTTCACTTTTTTTCAACTCCAATTCCAAGTTTTTTTTTATTACATATAACCCTAATTTTTTTAATCTTACATAAAAGGCCCTTAAATGGTTTAGATGAGTTTTGGAGCAAATCCGGAAAGAAAGACATTTTTGATGAACAACAAATCAAGTCCGGACACATTTTTGAAAGACATTTCTTCTCGGTAAAAGACATTTTTGAACAACAAATAAAGATTTTAAAGCTAAAAGATCGGTATATTTTCATTATTTGTAGGTATATTTTCATTTTTAAACTCAGGACCCCTTCCATCATTGATGTGAAATTCTTTTCATTCAAGAGTATAATCAGTAGATAAATTAGTTGGGCAATTTTGATAGTTTTAAAAAGTTTGGGTATAAAATTAAATTTTAAAAAGAAATTCAAAAGTCAAAACAAATCTTTTAAAAACACATGGACAAACACAACTCCAACTCCAACTTCAAAATTTTTAAGTTTTTATGGCTAAACGCCTACTAATTTTTTGGCCCCATATTCTGGGTACTAGAAAGTCATTAACTTAATTTCAAAGAATGTCTCGTCAAAAGTCAGCTTGCTACTTAGAAATTTTTCATGAAAAGTCTGTCAAAAATATTATATCGGTTATATTTCACCGAAAATATTATGAACCGCAAGCTCTTAAAGAAATTTATCCTTAAACTTTATATTCAATTCAATTAGACACTATCACAGAAATTAGGACGGATATAGTACTAAGATGAACTTAAATGAAGCGATATGATGAATGAAAATTTTGTATTGTCAATTTTAATTGCTTGAAATTGAAATATAATTATTATTGTTTTATCGTTATTATCAGTGATGAGGCCAATATATATGGCACTGTGTTACTCTCGTGCACATTGCGTGAGATGAAGTTAAATGAAGCAATATGAGCGATGATAATTTTATATAGTGAACTTTAATTTGCTAGAAATTGAATTACAATTATTATTCTTGTTGTCGTTATTATTTTTAGTGACAGTCTTTGTTCGCTTCGACAAAAGAAAGCCTAGAAAACAAACAAACAAACATTTTCTTGGCTTTCTTTTGCCAAATCGAACGAAGACAATTTTTCGTAATATATATATATATATTTGTTTGTTTTCATGGCTTTTCTTCCGCTGAATCGGACGAAGACAGCTTCTCGTACCTGTGTATCAGTTCCACTGATATCTTCTCTTTCACCCTCTTTCTTCATTCGAAAAGGTAAAGATTAAATCGAAAACATGTGGCATAATTGTACTACTCTCACGAACTGCATGAAATGAACATACATGAAGCGATATGATCGATGATAATTTTATGTAGGAAATTTTTTTCTAAATTTGATGTACAATAGTCATTGTTGTTGTCGTTATTATCAGTAGTGAGGCAAATATTTTAGTTAAGGGATTTAAATTTAAAAAAAAAAACATGCAAAAAATCTGAGAAAATTTATAATATTTGATATATATATATATATATATATATATATATATATACATAAATTAAATTTTATATACAGAGTGTATATAATTAATCATCTTATTCTTCAATTTTATACCAGTTTACTACAATCAATTATCTTATTCTTCAATTTGATACTAGTTTACTATCAATTAATTATCTTATTGTTCAATTTTATACTAATTTACTACGGTCTTTTCATTTGATTAATTTTTTCATCATAGTTTTTTACTCTTTGCACTTGTTTTAAAATTGTTGTGAAAATTATTTTTCTATAAATTTGAGGGTCTACCATAAACAATTTATTAATTACCTCCACAAAGGTAGAAACAAGATATATCAAAAATCATTTTTTCCGTATATTTCACCCTCCTCCAACCTCCATTATAAAACTTATTACTATTAAATTTGTTGTTATTGTTATTTTTCATGCATTGTACTCCCCCCGTTTAAAAAAAAATGATCTACTTTTCTTTTTAGTCTGTTTAAAAAAGAATGACTCATTTTCTTATTTAATAGTACTTTAATTTCAACTTTCCGCATGACATGTTTAGGACCACAAGATTAAAGGACATTTTGGTACATTTGATACAACTTTAATTTAAGCCCTTAAGATTCAAAAGTCTTTTTTATTTTCTTAAATTTTTTGTTAAGTTAAAATAGATCATACTTTTTTAAACGGAGGGAGTAACTTAATTGTTTGTTTCGAGGAAGAAGTAATTTACTTGTACTTAATCACAAGTTCATGAGTAGGACAACTGCAAAAGCTATATAGGTTGAGTGCAGTAAACTTAGGTAGTAGGAGTAGAGTATAGTATAGTATATAATAATAATAATAATAATAATAATAATAATAATAATAATAATAATAATAATAATAATAGCTTTAATTCTTCCACCCAATTGAATGCATGCATGCATGCAAAACAATTAAAACTACTATTATCGATTTTGGGAATTAAAGAAAAAGTCTCCAATAAATTGGAGTTATTTTTTCATGCTAATGCATTGAATTACTAAATGATGTGATAGGAGAGAATGTAGGTATCAAAAGTAGAAATTAAGTAACTACCTATTCTAATTTTTGAAAGACATATTTTTCTTTTTAATCCGTAATTCTACAGTTATAAAGGTTGTTTGGTAGGAGAATAAGAGATAATTAATTTTAAAATTAATTTTAAGATGCATTTATTCTATATTTGATTGGAATAAAATGCATGAAATAACTCATCCTGAAATTAGTTATTTTGAAATTATAGTGTTATTTTTATTTTATTTTTAGGATAAAATAATTAATCCTGAGTAGCTAATTCCAACATAACTAATTTTTCAACCAAAGGCCTTAATAAAATTGAAAGTTTTAGGAACCCCCCCTCCCCACCTTAAATTTAGTGTTCGATCGAACATTTTGAAACACTTTTGTTTATATCAATATCTATTATTTGTATCTATAATATATTAGAAATGTAAAGGGTCTTAGAAATGTTGTTAGAACTTTTTACTCTTCATTAAAAGTCTTGCTTTAGATAAAATCGTTTTTTCACTATTTTTTTCTAATATTTAAGAGTTGAAAATTAATTAAATATATTTATGGTAAAACTTTTCCTTATTAGAAGTCATTGGATTTAATGACAACTAATATTTTTTCATTAGTTTAAGAATTCTAAATCAACTAAATTTTATTTTAAGAAGATTTGAAAAAATTTCAAATCTAGAAATAAATATAAAAACGTTTGAATAAGAAAAATTTAAGAAGTACCAAATTTTAAAAAGTTTTGAGTACGTATAAGAATGTAATCAATGATTTTGTAAAAATTTGACTTTAAAATAAGAAAAGATTTTAAATATAAAAAAAAATCGTACCATAAATTTGGTTCAAATTGATGCGGAAAGAGGTACTACATGACTGTCACGACCCGAGCCGGGGCCCTGGCCGCGACAGGAATTCCAAACCACAAAGGCCCGAGATACCCCTGTAACTGCCCAACCCACTAGTGATATTGTTCGCTTTGGGCCCAGGCTCGCACGGCTTTAAAACGCGTCACTAGGGAGTAAGACTTGCTTACTTATATACCCAACATCCCTCCTGTGTTTTGTCGATGTGGGACTCCTTCTCCTAAGTTGGGTGTCACATACACCCCCCCTTATGAACTCAGCGTCCTCGCTGAGGTTTGCCTCATGAATGGGATTTGCCTAGACTCAGGATTGAGGTTTGCCCCGCCTTACCGGAATTTGCCTAAACTCACTTTGAACTCTGACCCACATCGACAAGGCTGACACAGGAGCGACTCTAATACCATTCTTCCGTTCACTGAAACTTTACAATAGATAAAATTATTTAATTTTAAATAATCAAATGTTACACGTGCGAGGCACGTGCGAGGCACGTGCGATTAAACTAGTAGTTACAAAAACGATTATAGCTTTAAATTTCTTATTTTATATAACTAACCAACAATATTATCATTACTTATGTGTTACTCACCCGTTCGTCACTGGAAACACCGTTTCCCCTGTTTCTCGGCGTTAGACTTTAATTTTCTTTGAAAAGAGAATCGATCATTTTTTGCAGACACCACTTTGCATTCTGTAGGCTTTAATTTCCTTCGAAACGAGAAGCTATTATCTTTAGCAAACATCGCTTCGCATCCTGTAGACTTTAATTCCCTTAAAAAAAAAAGAATCAATCATATTTAGCAGACACCGCTTCGCACCCGGCAAACTTTAATTCCTTTCGAAAAAAGAATCGATCATTTTTAGCAAACACTGCTTCATATCCTGCAGACTTTAATTCCTTTCTAAAAGAAAATCGATCATCTTTAGCAGACACCGCTTCACATTTTGCAGGCTTTAATTTTCTTCGAAAAAAGAATCAATCATCTTTAGCAGACACCTCTTTGCACCCGACAAGCTTTAATTCCTTTCGAAAAGATAATCGATCATTTTTAGCAGACACCGCTTCGCATCCTGCAGACTTTGATTCCTTTCTAAAAGAGAATCGATCATCTTTAGCAGACACCGCTTCAAATCTCGTAGGCTTTAATTTCCTTCGAAAAGAGAATCGTTCAACTTTTAGTAGACACCGCTTCGTGTCCTGCTCCTCGACATTAGTTTTTGGCTCCATATTCTGGATACTAGAAAACAGTTAACTTACTTTCAACGAATGTTTCGTCAAAAGTCAGATCGTCGCTTAAAAAGTTATAGTGACAAGTTTGTGAAAAACATTATATCGGTTATATTCCACCGAAAACGTTATGAACCGCGAGATCTTAAACATTATATCGGTTTACTCTTAATTAAAAGACTTGCTTTAGATAAAATCGTCTTTTCACTATTTTTTTCTAATATTTAAGAGTTGAAAATTAATTAAATATATTTATGGTAAAACCTTTCCTTATTAGAAGTCATTGGATTTAATGACAACTAATATTTTTTCATTAGTTTAAGAATTCTAAATCAACTAAATTTTATTTTAAGAAGATTTAAAAAAATTTCAAATCTAGAAATAAATATAAAAACGTTTGAATAAGAAAAATTTAAGAAGTACCAAATTTTAAAAAGTTTTGAGTACGTATAAGAATGTAATCAATGATTTTGTAAGAATTTGACTTTAAAACAAGGAAAGATTTTAAATATAAAAAAAAATCGTACCATAAATTTGGTTCAAATTGATGCGGAAAGAGGTACTACATGACTGTCACGACCCGAGCCGGGGCCCTGGCCGCGACAGGCATTCCGAACTACGAAGGCCCGAGATACCCCTGTAACTGCCCAACCCACTAGTGATATTGTCCGCTTTGGGCCCAGGCTCGCACGACTTTAAAACGCGTCACTAGGTTGTAAGACTTGCTTACTTATATACCCAACATCCCTCCTGTGTTTTGTCGATGTGGGACTCCTTCTCCTAAGTTGGGTGTCACATACACCCCCCCTTATGAACTCAGCGTCCTCGCTGAGGTTTGCCTCATGAATGGGATTTGCCTAGACTCAGGACTGAGGTTTGCCCCGCCTTACCGGAATTTGCCTAAACTCAGTTTGAACTCTGGCCCACATCGACATGGCTGACACTGGAGCGACTCTGATACCATTCTTCCATCCACTGGAACCTTACAATAGATAAAATTATTTAATTTTAAATAATCAAATGTTACACGTGCGATTAAACTAGCAGTTACAAAAACGACTATAGCTTTAAATTTCTTATTTTATATAACTAACCAACAATACTATCATTACTTATGTGTTACTCACCCGTTCGTCACTGAAAACACCATTCCCCCTGTTTCGTGGTGTTAGGCTTTAATTTCCTTTGAAAAGAGAATCGATCATTTTTTGCAGACAGCGCTTTGCATTCTGTAGGCTTTAATTTCCTTCAAAAAGAGAAGCTATTATCTTTAGCAAACATCGCTTCGCATCCTGTAGGCTTTAATTCCCTTAAGAAAAAAAAATCAATCATATTTAGCAGACACCGCTTCGCACCCGACAGACTTTAATTTCTTTCGAAAAGAGAATCGATCATTTTTAGCAAACACTGCTTCGTATCCTACAGACTTTAATTCCTTTCTAAAAGAAAATCGATCATCTTTAGCAGACACCGCTTCACATTTTGCAGGCTTTAATTTCCTTCAAAAAAAGAATCAATCATCTTTAGCAGACACCGCTTCGCACCCGACAGGCTTTAATTCCTTTCAAAAAGAGAATCGATCATTTTTAGCAGACACCGCTTCGCATCCTGCTCCTCGACATTAGTTTTTGGCTCCATATTCTGGATACTAGAAAACAGTTAACTTACTTTCAACGAATGTCTCGTCAAAAGTCAGATCGTCGCTTAAAAAGTTCTCGTGAAAAGTTTGTGAAAAACATTATGTCGGTTATATTCCACCGAAAACGTTATGAACCGCGAGATCTTAAAGAAATATCTTCTTAAATTTTATATTCAATTCAATCAGATACTATCACATAAATTAAGGAGGTCGTTTGTTTGAAAACAAGTTATTCTAGAATTACTAGTTTTGGAATTAGCTATTTCAGGATTAGTTATCCCACTCTCAAAGAGGAATAAGAAAAATACTACAATTCCGAGATAACTAATCTTGGGATGAGTTATTTCATACATTTTATTTTCTAACCAAACATGAAATAAACTCCACTTCTAAATTAATTTCGAAATTAATTATCCTTATTCCTCCTACCAAACGACCACATATAGTATTATATTAAGAATTAAGGACTCGTTTGGTAGAGTGTATAAGATAATACTAAATATGTTGTATTAGTATTACTGAGATTAGTAGTGCAAGGATTAGTAATACTGAGATTATTTTTTATGCAGTGTTTGGTTTGATGTATTAAAAACAATACGTATTGTTATATTTTAAAAAGAATATTGTTTGTTTACAAAAATACCCTCGACATATTATAACTTTGTGTATCTTTTTTGCAAAAGTTTATTATTCTTTTTTTAAAATAAAAAAAAGTTAACAATATAACTAATTATTTACTTTAGAATTTTAAGATTTGATTATTCACTTACAAAAATTATTTTTTTAATATCTTTTCTTTGTTTGTTCATCATTTGCTTGTTGTTCCCACTTTGTGTTATTTTTAAGTTAGAGGGAGGTACGTATAACTTTTGGATGAGACAATAAAATCATTATTAAAATAAAATTCTATTCTATAGAGTGCTAAAATTAAGTAGAAAAAATATTTTTATTTATGGATATCCTATTTACAAAATTAAAGCTTGTATGCAATTTGTTTTTGGATTTTGATCAATAAATATTTTTTTGAGTTGATGGAGTAGTTTTTTTTATAACTAAAATTATTTGGAGGGATATTATTATTTTGATAAATTGAAAAGAAGTAACTCATATTGAATAAATTGAAAAAGATTTAGAAAAAAATTAAAGAAATTTGAGGACGTTTTTGTAAATAATAATAAAATCTGTAAACTAATTTATTTGAATAAATTTATTAGTACAAATATAAAAAATAAAATTAAGAAAATAAAAAAATGTTTAAAAGAATTTGAGGGATATTTTTGTCTTTATACATACTAATCTCATGGTATGAAAACCCATGTATTACTAATACCACCATATGTAATGTATTAGTAATACACCCTATAATACCATGTAGGACGTATAACTAATACATAATATTAGTAATACATTGATTTAAAATCTTACCAAATATAATATTAATTAATACATGGATTATTTCTCCTAATATGGCCTACCAAACTATAAAAGTTCAAAAATCTAGTGTAGTAGTAGCAGAAGGATCTAATAGGGTCAGTGCTAGGGTATGGGGTGTGGGGGTGTGGGTGGGGGGGTGGGGGGCAGTGATTAGTGTGTGAGAAAAGAGGCAACAGTAGCTGTGTGAAAATGGCAGGGACAACAGCCTTGTCTCTTCCTTCTTATGTAATGTCCCTTTTAACTCTATTTAACCCCCCACACTCTTTTTTTTCTCCTTGGCAGACTTCCACATATATATTAACAACCCTACATAGGAGGCTTGCACGCAGAATCGGATTCAGAATTTTTATTTAGAGGGTTCAGAAGTAAATATACGAATTAATTGAAGGGAGTTCAACGTTTATTATATAGACATAAAAAATATTTTTAATCATATAACAATAATATAATTTTTCATCAAATGGAGTTCAGATGAATTTCTGGAGCAAAGGTGACTCCACCACTGCTTAGAGTAACTGAAAAATAGTTGCGATGTGATCAGAAAGTTCGATGCGTGGATTCGGAGTCCGGTGCGAGATCTGAAGAAAATCTATTGGCAGCCCTCGGCGTGCTGTAGAGCGGATGTGGGTGCTTCGATGGGGTCGCCTGGACCATTTTGATGGTCAAAAGGGCGAAACGATGCGAAGGAGCCGTTTTTGGCCGTTTTCGATGGGACAGCCTGATCCATTTCAAACCGTTTAAATATTTTTTAATAGAAATACAAGGTAAGACTGCGTACAATAAAAGTTTGTACTTCGAACCTTCCTTAAATTTCGCACATGAAGAAAGCTTCAGCGCACCGAACTGCTGCCTTTAGCTTACATAGGCATAAAAAAGTCAAGTCAGATTCATGATTTATTTTTTCTAATCATATACAAAAATTATACACTGATCATATATAGTTATAAAGATACTATAAATACATGAATTGCTATTTCTTCCGTCTCATATTACACATCCATTTTTACTATTCCATGTCTTATTTGATGTAACATTGATATTTCATACCGCACAAAAACTTTTTTAGAAAAAACAAAAAGACTTTGAAACCTATGATCAAACTTTTTCTTTTAAATTCATAAAGGGCCTATTTACCTAGGTTATATTCATATAAGAATATAACAAAAAAACAATAATTTATCTAACAAAGAAATTGGCTTTATCGTCAGTGGCGGAGTCAGAATTTTTATTGAGGGAGTTCAGAAGTAAATATACAGACTAGTCAAAGGGGATTCAACATCTATTATATATACATAAAAATATTTTTGATCATATAAAAATAGTATAATTTTCCGAGGAAGGGGATTTGGATGAACCCCCTAACTTCAATGTGGCTCCGCCACTGTTTATCGTACATTATCCTGGTGGTAAATACCTAAAAACACCTCAATTTAGTAAATATATTTTATAACGAAAAATTATATCTTTAGACATAAATAAATGAGAGTAAAATAATTAAAAATTTCTATTAATTGATGTATTCTTAAGAAACGCGTAAAGAAAAACACCGAAAATAATTTCAGATAAGAGACAAATGATGATCAATGAAACTGAAATTTAGTACAAGTTTGCTAGCTAACTTTGTACGTAGCTTTAATTTCACTATTCAAAAGTAAGTTTTGGTAAAAGAAAAAAAAATATTCATGGAAGTACCAACTTATTGGAGCTTATTTAATTATAATTATTCGTTTTGTTCTCTTTTTAATTTTTTTTAAGAAAAATATTATTATTAAAAAAATTATTTTCTCTGGGACATACCAGAGGAACAGTTAAAATGGGACCTTTATTTTGTTATGGGCAAAATGTACGGTCACTGAAATAAATTTAATTTAATGCAAAAAAAAAACGAATATTTACTGTATGTACCTATACATGTGATCCATTATATATATATATATATATTTTGACTGCAAAAGCATTTCGATTTTAATTAATAAATACCTTCTGATAATTAGTATATCTGTATGTACTTATATGAATCTTCATTGTCCATGAGAATTCGGAACCAAAATATACCCTATAACTAAAAAAAGTATCAATGTATGTCATATATAAAAAAAACATCAAAATAGGTTTTGTGCACTTAATAAGTGCACAATACCTTTAACTCTGTAACGAAAGATATCTGACGGTTTTAAAAAGTTAAAATTCACATTATGCACTTAATAAGTGCACAATCCATTTTTTTTATGGACTGTGCACGTAATAAGTGCACAATCCATTTTTGTATAGAATGTGCACTTATTAAGTGCACAATCTCTTTATTTATAGATTGTGCACTTATTATTCATATTATTTATAGATTGAACACGATTATTCATTTTTTCACAATCCATTTATTTATACATTATGCACAATATATTATTTTTTATTGTGCACATTTTTAGTGCTCAATTTATTTATTTATATAGTCCACTTTTTTGCAAAATACTGAATAATTTGATGAAAAAGAAATTAATTAAATGAATGCATATGATTAGACTTATATTGTTTATCTTGGTTAGTATATATGCAACGGGAGATTCCGCTCCATAGTAGAGAAAAATAAGTTGAAAGACCTCAAATGTCTAATTAAAAAAAAACGATAAGTGGGTCTCACAATATTATTAAAAGATAAAATCATTTAAATAATTGAAACGGTTGTTGGGACAATTAAAGTTATTTGATAACTTTGTTAGTTGTCTCAATAACTATCAAAGTTGTCGAACAACTTCGATAGTTATTGAGACAACCTTTTTAGTTGTTGGAACGAAAATATATAAAAAAAAAACTGAATTTTTTTTGGTCCATTTTACCTAATTCTTAAAACTTAAAGTATATTAACTTAATTGACAAATTTGTTTGTCCCTTTTAATTCAAAGTCCCTCCATAGTAATTTATTTTTAGTATTTTTAGTTTTATATTTTTTTCATAAGAAATATTTATTTATTTTTATATATAAATTTTTTTAATTTTTTTCTATTCAACTTCTAAGTGGCTTATAGTTTGATTGATCATATTTAAAATCAAGTTTTTCCAAGAATTAATTTTTACTCTTGACTCCTTATTAATGAATATTTGAAGATTAAAAGATACTTAATTATAACCTAATTTCGTAAAGCATAAATTTAGAGAATAAATTTTGTAGAAAAATAATTTGTAGATTATGAACTTCTTAAGAAAATATTTTGAAATTTAACTTATACGTGGGTCACCAATTAAACATATGCCTCTAATGACTTTGTAGAACCTATGTCTTATATTATAATACAAAATATGAATTTTTATTACAAATTATTTTTGATATAAATATTTTAGATCACTTTTTCATTACTTAAAATATTAAAGGATCAAAATAAGTGCACAATCATGAAAAAAAGTGGACAATATAAATAAATGAATTGTGCACTAAAAAAGTACGCAATCAAAAATAATATATTATGCACTTTTTTAATGCACAACACTAAAAAAGTGCACAATCTTTAAAAAAATGAACAATCTATAAAAAAAATAGATTATGCACTTATTAAGTGCACATTCTATACAAGAATGGATTATGCACTTATTAAGTGCACAGTCCATAAAAAAATGGACTGTGCACTTAAAAAAAAAATGGATTGTGCACTTATTAAGTGCACAATGTAAATTTTAACTTTTTTAACACCGTCAGATGTCTTCCGTTACAAAGTTAAAGGTATTGTGCACTTATTAAGTGCACAAAGCCTATTTTGATACTTTTTTTTAATATGACATACATTGGTACTTTTTTTAGTTGTAGAGCATATTTTGGTTTCGGACTCTGTCCATGACCACGTTTCATTAAATTAAAATTCAATGTAATATAATATTTTATATATAGCATGTAATGTGACCAAAATTCATCATTAATTGACTAATTTTTGCGTTGATTGTCAATTTATCGCACAAGTTTCATCGCTTATTCGAACTTGAGATCAACAATTATGTGCAAAACATTCAAACTCATGACAACAACATATTATGATGTTAGTTTGTTGAATTCCTACACAAGTGTGAAGATAAGAAATTGGTCTCTCTATATATGATCTTGTACAAATCTTTATTTATTTTTTAATTTTCCATCCAGATGTTTAAGTATCCGAACTAAGCACGTCAGAAAGTCGCATATTGGAGGGTTAAAGAGATTTTGTATCGAGTAGAGCTCAAACTCAAGATATCTGAATTATGAAGAGTCTCATGTTGGTAGATTAAGGATGAATGATTTCTTTAATATGACTTGAACAATCTTTTCCTTATGAAATAACTTTTGGATTTGAGTTAAACTTAAATTCATTTTTTTACACCGTAGTAGTTTAATTTACCACTTCACCGCAATCCTGATTCACATCAAATCTTTATTTCAAGAGTTCAAAGGTAAGTACCATATGAAAACTAATTACTAGAATTAGAATGTACATTTAACTTTTTACCCTTGAATGTTGGAATGTCCTAGTTTGGTCCCAACCACCAAACTTTTCACTAGTGTTATTGCTAGTATATACTAAAGAAAGCAAGAAATGATGATGAGGTGGGGGAAGTTGAAAGCAAATGCGTGACAAATACAAATATAATGTGACATAAATTATAAAACATAGTGCCATACATACAAATTACAAAAACACAAATATATAATTGTATATTGTTTGTATATAATATATTATATATGTGCTGGAAAATAAACGTGTAGAGGCCGTAAAATAAGAGCTAAGTGACAGATATATGTTAAGAGTGATACTCGTGAAAGGAAATGACATTGGCTGGATTCCCGTGAGAAACAAACACAACATATATACACAAACCACATGAACCCCCACTCCCCCCAACCCCACCCCACCCCCACCATCCCGCGAAATATATTCCGTGTAGGGATGGATCTAGAATTTTTCATTACGCGTAGTGACAAATTGAATCGTGTTTACGTGAATTATGTTTTTATATACACATACCACATGAAGCTTTCACCCACCCCCACCCCACCGACCGTCCTGAGAAATCCCGTGTAAGAACGGATCTAGAATTTTTCGTTATGAGTAGCGACAAATTCAATCATATTTCGTGGAATTATTCCCATCCTTATCCGTAATCGTAGAAACTGATCAGTCTAGATATGGATGGGGGACAATTCAGCGTC
Organism: Capsicum pubescens; assembly: GCA_030864215.1. Classification (NCBI taxonomy): domain Eukaryota; kingdom Viridiplantae; phylum Streptophyta; class Magnoliopsida; order Solanales; family Solanaceae; genus Capsicum; species Capsicum pubescens. The sequence goes on from CM061549.1 coordinate 298,054,971, forward strand.
TTTGATGGTCTAAAGCTAAGATATATTAAAAAGTTCTTAAACTTTTTTCATAGAATTGACGGGATATGAGACACAAGAGAAGTCCATATGGATTTGATTTAGTGGTGATGAGAGCGGAACGAGTTATGCGTGAGTTAGATACATTCACGATTTACGACAGCTTTTTCGTAAACGTTCAGTTGTATTCACATATACATTGTTCTTTGCATCGTGAAATAAGGTCATCTATATATAACACGGCTCTTCGTACTCCCATATTTTGTGGAATTATCTCCATCCTTATCCGTATCCATAGAAACTGATCAGTCTAGATATGGATGGAGGACGATAATTCAGTGTCTTTGATGGTCTAAAGCTAAGATATATTAAAAGGCTCTTAAACTTTTTTGAGAGAATCTATAGGATATGAGACACAAGAGAAGTCCATATGGATTTGATTTAGTGGTGACGCGAGCAAAACGTGTGCTGTGTGAGTTAGATGCATTTCACAATTTACGACAACTTTTTCGTAGACGTTCAGTTTCATTCACATATACATTGTTCTCTGAACCGTGAAATAAGGTCATCTATAACACAACTTTTCATACTCTCATATTTCTTGAAATTATCTCCATCCTTATCCGTATCCGTAGAAACTGATCAATCCAGATATGGATGGAGAACAACAACTCAGCATCTTTGATGGACAAAAGCTAAGATATATTAAAAGGCTCTTGAACTTTTTTCATAGAATCTATAGGATGTGAGACACAAGAGAAGTCCCTATGGATTTGAATTAGTAGTGATGAGAGCGGAACGTGTGCTGTGTGAGTTAGATGCATTTCTTGATTTATGACAGTTTTTTCATAGACGTTCAGTTTCATTCACATATACATTGTTCTCTGAATCCTGAAATAAGGTCATCTATAACACGACTTTTCGTACTCTCATATTTCGTGTAATTATCTCCATCCTTATCCGTATCCGTAGAAACCAATCAGTCTAAATATGGATGGGAGACAATTCAACGTCTTTGATGAACTAAAGCTAAGATATATTAAAAAGCTCTTGAACTTTTTTCATAGAATCTATAGGATGTGAGACACAAGAGAAGTCCATATGAATTTGATTTAGTGGTGATGAAAGCGGAACTAGCGATGCGTGAATTGGATGTATTTCACGATTTACGATAATTTTTTCGTAGATATTTACTTGCATTCACATACACGGTACTCTACTCTTTGAGCTGTGAAATAAGGTCATCTATAACACAACTCTTCGTACTCTTACCTAGACTAAAATATGATGTTTTTAAGTGAAAGATGGTAGAGTGATAAATTCATTGTTCATTGAGTTTCAGACATTGAAAAAATTGGTTGTTATTGTAAAATGATATTATAGAGGACAACTGTTTTAGATGGGTCTAGCTAACTGTATGAATATTAATTTTAGAATTTAGATATTAGCACTCGAAGCAGTCATTTTAAACTTCAGAACATATAAAATTGAAATCCTAATTTCGACGATTCTAATTTTATGTGTAGTTAAAAGTGCTTTCGAAAGCATACTCAGGGTGTGTCTGTTATGAATAATCTCGTGTAATTTTTAAAAGGATATATAAAATATAAGTAATTACAAATCAATATAAATTTAAATATATGTGTTTGTTGATCATAAAAAAATTATATATACTCCTAATTTCAGCATCATGTCTTATAATAAATGTTTGTACTAACAAATATATTAGGCGGAATTTTAACTACTAAATAGTCGTATTCTAGTTTAATGAATAATTTATAATCGATTTTTTTTTTTTTAGAAAAACTGAAAAATATTTTACATATAATTATAGTAAGTAATTATAGACAATATTTAACAAGAATTGAAAAGTTTAATTTCTGGGCACTTCACCTTGATTTATTACCTTATTTTTATTTTATTTTGGTATTTGGAAGACATATTTATTTCCTTATTAATTACATTCCTTTTTGAACATAAAAAAAAATAAAAATTGCATTCCTTTTTTCCTCTGTCGGCAAAACATCAACAGGCACATCATATGCTTGTAATTCATTATAAATTTATAATTGATTTTATAATTTATAATTCTTTTTATTATTTATTAAAAGGGTTTATGATGCATTAATACCTACATCTAGATAATGTTCGGATTTTATTTTTTTTCAAAATCATTTCATTCAAATTCAGAATTAAACCTAAACCAACAATGGAAAAACATGTTTAAGTGCTAAGGCAACATATTTCAATAATTATTTCTATAGTCACACAAAATATTATGATATACTTAAGATCTCAGAGTCTAAAAAATATCGTGTGTATTATCATGTCAAAAGGTGTTACTGATAGTAAGATGAAAACTTTTTTTCTTAACGAAACTGGTTAAGCAAGCGTACGTCATGCTCAACTATAACTCGGACATTATCTGAGTTTGGTTATAGACAGGATGTTGACGTTACACTCCAACGATCTTTCTTTTAATAACTACCACATACAACATGTTATTTTGCTCTCAAGAATCGAACCTGACTATGACATTAGCTCTAGCATCATTTGTTAGGATCAAACACTTACTATCATGCCAAAAACTGTAACTAATTAACTACATTTACAACAACTCAACTTTATTTCTTAATCAAGTTGTTGGGTATTATGTAGTTTTGATGATTGACAAACTGACACATGAATGAAACATGTTACTTGAACTGGTCCACGCATAGGAAAGCAGATTTCCAGTTTCACTGATAGATGCAGACAAGATTGCTTAAAGACAAGAACGAATAAGCAAGCCTAATTCTGATATACTCAAGCTACTGATCATGTGGGGAATATAACAAGTTGAATTTGATTCAAACACTTAATGATAAGTGAAAGCAATTTGAGTTGAAAAAAGAGTCCTACGTGAAGAAGGAGTTTCACTTCTGAGTATATCTTGAAGAGTCCTATGTGTGGGAGGAGAAAGATTCTGATAAATAAGCATGTGCTGATTTAAAAGAGTTGGAGTTTTACTACAACACTAAGGATACAAGAGTTGGAATTAAAGAAAGAGTCTCACTTGAAGTAGAACTCTATGTAATGAGAGTTTTGATTAAAGGGGGAGTTTAAAATAAAGAATGACTCTTTGGAGAGTTGTGCTTGAATAGAAGATGCATCATTCAGAGTAATTCACGCACTTAAAAAAGCAGAAAAGCTCAATCGACAGATTGACTTCACGAAGTGCTACTCAATCACTGAAGAAACACGTTGAAGAACCTGGTCCTCAGTACAGAATCCAGCTAAGAGTTTTAGCATTGATTTTTAGAGTTGTTCATTGTATTTGAGCTATTCATGTAATATTAGTTTCAGTGTGTTATAAACTGAGTTAGGAGCTAGTCTTCGAGTTAGGGAAAACTCAGAGACTTTGGGAACACATACCTTGGGAGGTGTGTGTGTAGTTAGGAATTGGAGTTTATAATTCCTACTTGTTGAGTTATAGGGATTAGAGTTTATAATTCCTAGTTGTTGAGTTATAGGAATTAGAGTTTATAATTCCTATTTGTTGGTTACAAGAGTTTTGTAATCAGTCGTTGTTGAGGCTCAGAATTTTTTAGTGAAGTTGAGGTTAAATCCTGTAGAGGTGCAGGTCGTGTTTTTTTACACCTTTTGAGCCAAGTGTTTTCCACGTAAAAATCATTGTGTTCTTTACTTTCTGTTTACTGTTTCCTTGAAACACGTCAGGCAACACGTTCCATCGATAAGCAAAAGTTAGGCGAAAATAAGAAAATCAGTAGGGCACAAATTCTTAACAAGTGGTATCAAAGCGGGTTATCTTATGAAGGCTAACACCTTAAGATAAGATCCAAGATGAATTCTACACCACCTACTGAATACTACGAAGGACAAGACATCAATAGGCCTCCGTTGTTCAAGGGACAATACTACTTAGAAAGGAAAGAAAGGATGAAAGATTTCCTTCAGGCTGTGGACTACGAACTATGGAATATAATTATCGATGGACCTCAATACCCCATGAAGAAGGATGTTGAACAGAAGAAAGTATTAAAGGAAAAGAACGAGTATGATGAGGCTGACTTTAAGATGCTTGGAAAGAATGCTAAAGCCAAGTATATTCTTACTTGTGGACTTGGAATAGATGAATACAATAGGATCTCAGGTTGTACCTCCGCAAAACAAATTTGGGATACTCTTGTGGATAGATATGAGAAGAATATGGAGAACTTCAAAAAGAACGAGGGAACCAAGGATAAGTCACCAACATTAAAGGCGTCTGACAAAGAAGAATCAGATATGGATGATAAAAAGTTTGTCAAGAACTTTAAAAAACAATTTAAGAAAGACAGGCGCCAGAACAAGAAAGGAACAAGTAGAAGGTGTTGTTCCAATGATAAGTCTCTGAAAAGATAGATCACATGATCAAAGATTTTCCAGTCTGGGAAATAAAATGTAACGCCCCGCATTTCGGGCTAGAATAAAATATATGACTCTGATGCGTTGATAATCCCCGAACCTTAAATCCTATGACAATTTGGCATGTTAATCAAGTTTGTAGTATGTGAATCCATTTGAGCATGAATTTAGACCATAGAAGTCCTTCAACTCAAGGACGAGTTAAAACTATTTCGATCGATTAAGTTTTAGTGGGCGTTGTAATTTGTGTCAAATTCTATTGACCATAACTCATTGTATATGATGAACTGGGTGGCCTACTATATTCCAAATTGTAGATAATTGAATAATCTTTCCAACGATACTAAATTCGCCTAAAACGGACACCCGGTGAAGATGTTATGGCCATTCAAAGTTGAATGTGTCGCCTATGCACATATAGGCGATGCATAGGGCGGCGCCTATGCAAATATAGGCGATGCATAGGGCGGCGCCTATGTAAATTTAAGCAATGCAAAGGGCGGCGCATAGTTATGGTTTCAGGTGACGAAAACACTCCGTTTTGAGTTACTTTAAGTGCAAGTTAGTCCTTACAAAACCCAAAATCGTCCTTACCCACTCCTAAACGGATTTGGGCCTATTAACAACATTGAAGCCTCCTATAAAATCCCAAAAATCTAATCCTTCAAGAACTTAAGAGAAGGAGCAACTAGGGTTTGAGAAAATAAGCTTGAAGGACCGATCATTCCGAAACTTCTTCGTGAAACAAATTACAGATTCGGAATCCCCTCGACGTAGGCTTCGATAGACACCAAAAATTCGTGGAGAATAAGGTACGCGGGGTTTTCCTAAAATCTCATGGGCATAGAAATCATGTTTTAAGGATTGGGTTTTCGAATTCATGTACATACTCATGTTTCAGAAGCTTTAATGATATTGTTTTGGCCTTTTGGCTTTCCCCCAAAGTGATTTGAAAGTTATATGTATATATATATATGCGTTTGTCCTGAAATATGAATTTAGAGCATGATTTTCATGAAACCTCTCTCTTAATGTAAATTTTTCCATGTTTCACGTAATATACAATGTTTTGAACACGAAAGAGAGGGTTGTGAATGTTGAATATGCATGTAATGAAAGAATGCATGGTTTTGCCAAAAATGCACATGACCACCATATGTTTGATGAAAGTTTTGCATGGATTTGACTTGAGTTTCGGAACATGACATCTTTAATGCAAATTACATGTTTTGGTGGTCTAAACTATGTTTTGAATGAAAGCTCTTGCTTAATACATTATGGCTCAGAAATAGGACTTGCAAGTCTTGGTATGACGATACCAACTCAGACAAATGCCATAACAGACACAGACTAGTTCAGAAATCAGATTTTTATCAGACTCTCATGATTTAGAAATTTCAGAATGATACATGTTCAGAAAAGGCTAAAATAGGGCATAAAGAGAGCTTAGGTGGTTCCCTGAAGAAGGCGGGAGTTTCAGACAACTCTTTGCCTAAAACCGTGGTTTGCCGACCCGGGTATATTATTATGCGCTGACTTAAATGTCCTGTGGCGTATCAGACTCAGACACTCCAACTCTTGCGGCACACTTGGGTTGGGGGCTTCCCCGCCGAGTCAATGGCGGATTCCATACAGCCCGTGGAATATCAGACTTGTAGGGGAATACCACCTAACTCAGAAGTAAAACACAGATCATGATTTGAAATGAACAGACAGGTTGCATATTTTCAGAAAGTGCCCATGTATTTTTCAGAAACAGTTTTATACATGATGTCTTGATGAAAAATTGCTTTCCCTTAATATATATATATATATATATATATATATGTATGTTCCATTATACTACTTTTGGATTGCTTCGCGTGCCAGTACTTTTGTGCTGACCCCCCCTCCTTCCAGGTCCTGAGGCACAGTCTAGGGGTCCAGCTACTCAGTAGACATTCTCGGGTTTGCAGACTTGATCTCACAGTGGTGAGCCTTCTATTATTCGGAAGGCCTAATTATGTCAGACACTATCTTATTTATTATGTTTTTGGTTTATTGGGGGCCTTGTCCCAGCTTCTTTTCAGACAAATGTATATGTTCCTAGTAGAGATTTCACAGACTGATGTCAGATAGTATTATTCAGAAACATTGCAGGACTTGACCATGTTTTCCGTACTCAGTTTCAATTCCGCATTTTATTATGATTATGAATGTTGTGCTTGATAACCAAATAGAGAATGGGTGTTCCGGGCCTTCATGGTTCGGGATGCTCATCATGGCTAGGGCCTAGGCTCGGGTCGTGACAAACTTGGTATCAGAGCCAGGTTCATGGTCCCAGGGTGTCTGCGAAATCGCGTCGGATAGAGTCTTGTTTATGGGTGTATAGTGCGCCACACTTATAAACAGGAAGCTACTAGGCGTTTAGGAATGTTTCCCTTCTTTGTGATTTAGTTCGTGCTTCAGAGTCTAAACTGTCCCCTAATCAATGATCTCTTGTATTACAGTGAAACACGACTATGCCTCCCCGTCACAACATCGATCAGAGTGCTCAGGCAGATGTGGTCCGTCCCACCCATGGGATGCGGACCCGTAATAGAGCTTCCACGCCAGAACCTGTCCCTACTCCGGGAGTCCCTCCAGTTCCAACCAGTCCACATCGGGCTCCGCGAACTAATGTCAACCGTCCACCAACTGCTCAGAGAGATATCTCAAATGCAGAGTTCAGGCGGTCTATCCATATGCTGACAAAGCTGGTAGCTAACCAAGCTCAACGATCGGAAGATATTGGGTCTGCATCCGTTACGTCTGAGGCTACTAGAGTCGGGCATTTCATGAAGATGAATCCACCTAAGTTCACTGGTATAAAGGTGGAGGAAGATCCACAGGAGTTCGTGGATGAGATGGAGAAGATCTTTAAGGTAATGCATGTAGATGAGATTGAAGGAGTGGAATTGGCAACTTATCAGCTTAAGGATGTTGTAAATCAGTGGTATGCAGACTGGGAAAATGCAAAAGGTGAGAGTGCTGAGCTCACAAGTTTGGGGTGATTTTGTAGAAGCTTTCCTTGACAGATTCTTTCCTCTGGAGTTGAGGGAGGCCAAAGCAGAAGAGTTCATGAATCTGAAGCAGTGCAGTATGAGTGTACAGGAGTACACTTTGAAGTTTAATCAACTAGCCCACTATGCACCAGAATTGACTAGCAATATGAGAGCCCGGATGAGGAAATTTGCATCCGGCCTTGCTGATAACCTGATACTTGAGTGTCAGGGGGCAATGCTGAATAGGGAGTTAGACTTTGCTAGACTGACAGTCCACATGCAGCAGGTGGAAGAGAAGAAGAGAAAGATCGCTGAATCTAGAGAGAAGGACAGACAGGCCAAGAGAGTCAAATCTGCGGATCGGCACCAGAGTCAGCCGCAGAGTAGTAATTGGGGAAATAGGTGGTCGAAGAAGATGAGGTTTTGGAATAATACACAGTCAGCGGCCAGCGGCCCAGCGCCCAGACCCCCTGCAAATAGACAGACTCAGAGCTTTCAGACTCCTCATGGATGTAGAGCACCCGATACTCAGTCGCAGGGTATTGTGGCTTAGCAGCATCGCACTTACTCGCGATGTGAAAATTGTGGTAAGAATCATCCGGGGAAATGTCAGTTGGGCACACTTGTATGTTATTCATGTGGTCAGTCAGGCCATTTTCAGAGGGACTGTCCATCTGCTAGGAGGAGTGCTGGTGGTGCGAAGTTTCAGGGAAATTCCACAGCGCCATCCCCATCTCAGAAGGGCGCCACATCAGCTGTCGGGAACAGTCGCAACCGGTTATATGCCTTGACCAACCGCCAGGAGGCGGAAGCTTCCCCAGATGTTGTTACCGGTACGTTACAAATCTTTTCCCGTGATGTTAGTGTGTTACTTGATCCCGGATCCACCTTATCCTATGTGACCCCTTATGTGGTTGTTGGTTTCGGGTTTGAGCCCAGTGTGATTTCTGAACCCTTTTCGGTTTCTACCCCGGTGGGGGATTCTGTTATTGCTAGAAAGGTATATAGGGGTTGTGTGGTGACTGTTGGTAGTCGGGATACGGTGGAAGACCTTATAGAGTTGGACATGGTTGCATTTGATGCTATCTTAGGGATGGATTGGCTCTATTCATGCTACGCCATATTGGATTGTAGGACCCGTAGAGTTACCTTTTCTTTCCCGAATGAACCAATGATAGAATGGGAGGGACATTCTTTAGCACCCAAGGGGCACTTTATATCTTATCTCAGAGCCCAAAAACTTATTTCTAAGGGTTGCTTGTATCACCTTATTCGAGTCAAGGACTCTAAAGTTGAAAATCCTCATCTTCAGTCTGTCCCTGTGGTGAATAAATTTCCAGAAGTCTTTCCCGAAGATCTCCCAGGGGTACCCACTGATAGGGAGATAGAGTTTGGTATTGATGTGTTGCCAGATACCCGTCCCATGTCTATTTCGCCATATAGAATGGCTCCCGTAGAACTAAAGGAGTTGAAAGAGCAGCTAGCAGACCTCCTAGATAAGGGATTTATACGCCCTAGTGTATCTCCTTGGGGTGCACCTGTACTTTTCGTGCGTAAGAAAGACGGTTCCCTTCGTATGTGCATAGATTACCGTCAGTTGAACAATGTCACAATTAAAAACAAATATCCTCTTCCGAGGATTGATGATCTTTTTGACCAGCTTCAGGGTGCTAGATGTTTTTCAAAAATAGACCTTCGTTCGGGCTATCATCAGTTGAAAGTTAGGGAGACAGACATTCCCAAAACAGCTTTCTGAACCCGATATGGTCACTATGAGTTTCTCGTCATGTCCTTCGGGTTAACTAATGCCCCTGCAGCCTTCATGGATCTTATGAACAGAGTTTTCCGTCAGTTTCTTGACTCGTTTGTCATTGTATTTATTGATGATATTCTGATTTATTCTAAGAGTAAGGAGGATCATGTCGATCACCTCCGAATCATTCTTCAGACCCTTAAGGATCATCGGTTGTATGCCAAATTTTCCAAGTGTGAGTTCTGGTTAGATGCTATTGCCTTCTTAGGGCATATTGTGTCCAGTGACGGGATTAGAGTGGATCCCCAGAAAGTTAAGGCAGTGAGAAGATGGCCCAGACCCACGACTCCAACCGATATTCGGAGCTTCTTGGGTTTGGCAGGTTATTACAGAAGATTCGTAGAGGGTTTTTCATCCATAGCGGCTCCACTCACTAAACTGACTCAGAAAAAGGTAAAGTTTGTGTGGTCTGATTTATGCGAAAATAGTTTTGAGAAATTGAAAGACAGACTGACCACTGCACCTGTTTTAACTCTTCCCGAGGGTGTTGATGGTTTTGTGATTTACTGTGATGCGTCCCGTGTGGGACTTGGCTGCGTTTTGATGCAACATGGTAAGGTGGTAGCTTATGCATCTAGGCAGTTGAAGGTGCACGAGCGGAACTACCCTACTCATGATTTGGAGTTAGCGGCTGTGGTGTTTGCCCTTAAGATTTGGCGGAACTACTTGTACGGTGTTTATGTTGATATCTTCACTGATCACAAGAGTCTGCAGTATGTCTTCTCGCAGAAATAATTGAATCTCAGGCAGAGGCGGTGGTTGGAACTCCTGAAAAACTATGATATGAGCCTGCATTACCATTCGGGCAAGGCAAATGTTGTGGCCGACGCCCTCAGCAGGTTGTCTATGGGCAACCTTTCTCATGTAGAAGAAGAAAAGAAGGAGATAGTGAAGGATATTCACCGCCTTGCGAATATGGGAGTGCGACTGTTAGATTTCGAAGATGGAGGGGTAGTTGTTCATGAGTTAGCTAAGGCATCCCTTTGTGCTGAAGTGAAGGAGAAGCAGGTTGAAGATCCCATCTTGATGCAAATCAAGAAAGATGTGGGTCAACAGAAGGTGATGTCTTTTGAAATCGATGGTGATGGCATCCTGAGGTTTCAGGGTAGATTATGTGTTCCGAATGTCGACGGGCTTCGAGAAAAAATTCTTGATGAAGCTCACACCTCGAGGTATGTTGTTCATCCTGGTTCTACTAAGATGTACCATGATTTGAAATCTATGTTTTGGTGGAATAATATGAAGCGAGATGTGGCTAACTTTGTTTCTAAGTGCTTGAATTGCCAACAAGTGAAAGTAGAACATTTGAGGCCAGGAGGTACTTCCCAAGAAATAGCGTTGCCCTTGTGGAAGTGGGAAATGATCAATATGGACTTTATTACAGGACTTCCGAAGTCCTGAAATCAGTATGACTCTATATGGGTGATTGTAGATAGGCTGACCAAGTCAGCTCACTTTCTGCCTGTCAGGACTAACTATTCGGGGGAAAATTATGCCAAGCTGTTCATTGCAGAAATTGTCCGTTTGCATGGAGCGCCTTTCTCTATCATATCCGACGGAGGTACGCAGTTTTCTTCTCAGTTTTGGAGATCGTTTCAGAAAGGTTTAGGTACCCAGGTGAACTTAAGTACAACATTCCACCCTCAGACTGATAGGCAAGATGAACGCACCATCCAGACCCTGGAGGACATGTTGAGGGCCTGTGTGATAGACTTTAAAGGTTTTTGGGTTGATCACTTGCCACTGATAGAGTTTGCCTATAACAACAGCTTCCACTCTAGTATTAAGATGGCACCTTTTGAGGCATTGTATGGTAGGAGATGTAGGTCTCCAGTAGGCTGGTATGAAGTAGGTGAGATGCAGATGTATGGGCCTGATCTTGTTCATCAAGCAATGGAGGATGTGAAACTCATTAGGGAACGACTAAAGGCAGCTCAGAGTCGTCAGAAATCCTATACCGACGTCAGAAAAAAAGAGTTAGAGTTTGAGATTGGAGATTGGGTCTTCCTCAAAGTTTCTCCCATGAAGGGGGTTATGCGTTTTGGGAAGAGGGGTAAGCTAAGTCCTCGCTATATAGGCCCGTATCAGATTATAAGAAGAATAGGTGGAGTTGCGTATGAATTAGAATTGCCTGCAAGTTTGGGTTCTGTTCATCCAGTATTCCACATATCCATGTTGAAAAAGTGCATCAGAGATCACTCTTTGGTGGTGCCCATTGATGAAATCAAGGTGAGCGATTCCTTGTCTTACGAGGAAGAGCCCGTGGGAATCCTAGATCGACAAGTGAGAAAATTGAGGAGTAAAGAGATAGTCTCAGTTAAAGTGTTATGGCGAAATCAGAAAGTTGAAGAAGCAACTTGGGAGTCGGAGCATGACATGAAAGTGAGATACCCGAGCCTATTTGAATCAGCAAGAGACGAATTGAAAGGTACAATTCTTGCTTTATGTTTCCTTCTATGTATGAATCTGTTTGAAATCGTGCGTGACTATTTCCGCGTCATCATTCGGGGATGAATGATCCCAAGGGGGGGATAATGTAACGCCCCGCATTTCGGGCTAGAATAAAATATATGACTCTGATGCGTTGATAATCCCCGAGCCTTAAATCCTATGACAATTTGGCATGTTAATCAAGTTTGTAGTATGTGAATCCATTTGAGCATGAATTTAGACCATAGAAGTCCTTCAACTCAAGGACGAGTTAAAATTATTTCGATCGATTAAGTTTTAGTGGATGTTGTAATTTGTGTCAAATTCTATTGACCATAACTCATTGTATATGATGAACTGGGTGGCCTATTATATACCAAATTGTAGATAATTGAATAAGCTTTCCAACGATACCAAATTCGCCTAAAACGGACACCCGGTGAAGATGTTATGGCCTTTCAAAGTTGAATGTGTCGCCTATGCACATATAGGCGATGCATAGGGCGGCGCCTATGCAAATATAGGCGATGCATAGGGCGGCGCCTATGTAAATTTAAACAATGCAAAGGGCGGCGCATAGTTATGGTTTCAGGTGACGAAAACACTCCGTTTTGAGTTACTTTAAGTGCAAGTTAGTCCTTACAAAACCCAAAATCATCCTTACCCACTCCTAAACGGATTTGGGCCTATTAACAACATTGAAGCCTCCTATAAAATCCCAAAAATCTAATCCTTCAAGAACTTAAGAGAAGGAGCAACTAGGGTTTGAGAAAATAAGCTTGAAGGACCGATCATTCCGAAACTTCTTCGTGAAACAAATTACAGATTTGGAATCCCCTCGACGTAGGCTTCGATAGACACCAAAAATTCGTGGAGAATAAGGTACGCGGGGTTTTCCTAAAATCTCATGGGCATAGAAATCATGTTTTAAGGATTGGGTTTTCGAATTCATGTACATACTCATGTTTCAGAAGCTTTAATGATATTGTTTTGGCCTTTTGGCTTTCCCCCAAAGTGATTTGAAAGTTATATGTATATATATATATGCGTTTGTCCTGAAATATGAATTTAGAGCATGATTTTCATGAAACCTCTCTCTTAATGTAATTTTTTCCATGTTTCACGTAATATACAATGTTTTGAACACGAAAGAGAGGGTTGTGAATGTTGAATATGCATGTAATGAAAGAATGCATGGTTTTGCCAAAAATGCACATGACCACCATATGTTTGATGAAAGTTTTGCATGGATTTGACTTGAGTTTCGGAACATGACATCTTTAATGCAAATTACATGTTTTGGTGGTCTAAACTATGTTTTGAATGAAAGCTCTTGCTTAATACATTATGGCTCAGAAATAGGACTTGCAAGTCTTGGTATGACGATACCAACTCAGACAAATGCCATAACAGACACAGACTAGTTCAGAAATCAGATTTTTATCAGACTCTCATGATTTAGAAATTTCAGAATGATACATGTTCAGAAAAGGCTAAAATAGGGCATAAAGAGAGCTTAGGTGGTTCCCTGAAGAAGGCGGGAGTTTCAGACAACTCTTTGCCTAAAACCGTGGTTTGCCGACCCGGGTATATTATTATACGCTGACTTAAATGTCCTGTGGCGTATCAGACTCAGACACTCCAACTCTTGCGGCACACTTGGGTTGGGGGCTTCCCCGCCGAGTCAATGGCGGATTCCATACAGCCCGTGGAATATCAGACTTGTAGGGGAATACCACCTAACTCAGAAGTGAAACACAGATCATGATTTGAAATGAACAGACAGGTTGCATGTTTTCAGAAAATGCCCATGTATTTTTCAGAAACAGTTTTATACATGATGTCTTGATGAAAAATTGCTTTCCCTTAATATATATATATATATGTTCCATTATACTACTTTTGGATTGCTTCGCGTGCCAGTACTTTTGTGCTGGCCCCCCCTCCTTCCAGGTCCTGAGGCACAGTCTAGGGGTCCAGCTACTCAGTAGACATTCTCGGGTTTGCAGACTTGATCTCACAGTGGTGAGCCTTCTATTATTCGGAAGGCCTAATTATGTCAGACACTATCTTATTTATTATGTTTTTGGTTTACTGGGGGCCTTGTCCCAGCTTCTTTTCAGACAAATGTTTATGTTCCTAGTAGAGATTTCGCAGACTGATGTCAGATAGTATTATTCAGAAATATTGCAGGACTTGACCATGTTTTCCGTACTCAGTTTCAATTATGCATTTTATTATGATTATGAATGTTGTGAATGATAACCAGATAGAGAATGGGTGTTCCGGGCCTTCATGGTTCGGGATGCTCGTCACGGCTAGGGCCTAGGCTCGGGTCGTGACATAAAATGGAGAAAGGAAATGGCTGAAAAGGAATTGAAAGAAAAAAAACAAAAAGAGGGAAGAATATGCAATGGTAGCATCTTGGGAATTTGACTCAAATGATGATGAAGTTGATGAAGCAACACTCATGGCTCTTGGAGATTCAGACTTGGAGGAAGAAGATGATGCTTCTGAGGTAAGTATACTTGAACTTAAAGAAAAGTTGCATTTGTTTTCTAAAACAAATCTTATTTCATTGATGAGTGCACTAATTGATGACTTTCAAGAATCAACTTCTGATAGGGATGAGTTGTTCAACAGTCTTGCAAGCATCAAATTTGATTTTATTGATTTAGAAGCTTGCAAGAACATTGTCGAACAGGAAAACTGCACTCTCAAGAAACAGGTTGAGCAACTTAATTCTTCAAACAATGATCTTAAGTCTGAAGTTCTAAAATTGACACTCTCTGGCAAGGAAAAAAAGGCCATGAGTAAAGATCAAGAAAATGCTGAATTTGAGCTAGTTAGATACAAACAAGAATGTTATGATCTAACTGAAAAAATGAATAAGTTGAGTCAAGAAGTTTCTAAACTAAAACTTGATCTTGAAAGGGAAAATAGGTGGACAAACTCCTCGAGAATTGTTCACAAATTGGGGGAAAGAAATTACAGTGAAAAGGCAGGATTAGGATTCCACAAAAATTTTGATGTTCCTAAAAATTTATGTTATATTTGTGGTAACCTTGGATATCCAACCACTGAATATTCAGTTGCTGCCAAAAGCAGATCTAGCAGTCTAAATCTGGCAAATAAACTATCTCAGACCAAGAAAATGATAAGTAAACTTGGTCAGAAAAACAGGTCACGTAACCTGTTGCATGCATGGGCTAGAAGAAATCTGATTCATTCATTTACTCATACGAAAGGACCCAAGCTTGTCTGGGTGCCTAAATTTAAACCCTAATTTGTTTTGCAGGTGAGAGTGAAAGGAGGCAAGCAAAATTTATACATGGATAAGGCTTGCTCAAGGCATAAGACTATAAGAAAATAAAGTTTCTTTCACTCACCACATTTAAAGGGGGAATGGATTATTTGAATGATGGCCAGATTTGCAGTACTCGTGTAAGGGAGAAGCAAGGGAGGTTTAAAAAAATAAAAAAAAATGATGACTGTGAAACTGATGTGCATGCACAGGAACATGTTGTACCACCTGGTTCAACTGTTGTACAGACTGAGGGCATATTGACAGGGGAAACATGTTGTACCACCTAGTTCAACTGTTGTACAGACTGAGGGCATATTGACAGGGGAAACAACAAATCAATAAATTGATGCATCAATAACACCAACACAAGTTGATGATAATTTTGTTGGTAATTCATAAGAATTGGTGTTGTCACAAGATTCTTGAGATATCTCATGGGAATCAATGGCTTAAGACTATGGTATTTAAATGAAAGTAATTTCACTCTTGAGGGCTATAAAGATGTTGATTATGTGGATTACTTAATTGACTGGAGAAGTACCAAAGGCACTAAGTAGAGAGCATTTTGAAAGGAATAGGTTAGACTTGGGGATGATTAAAATTGCATGAACTCCCCTCAATGATTGACTAGAATAATTATTTTTTTTAATCTTATTAGCTAAAAATTATTCTATTCAGTCTTGCACATTTAGTTGTGTGTTCCAATTCCATATTTTTGACTTTTCTAATCTAATTTTGTATTAGATTGTGCAGAAAAATAGGTACAAGCAAGCAATTATGACCACAAAGTTCTTCTTATCAGGTATGTTCTACGCTGACATAAGCATAGGTTGTCTAAGTTGAAACAGTTGAGCACACCTGTTCAATTCCACACATTTTATCCTCTCATTGTCTAATAAAGCTAATGAATTGTTGACCAAACTTTCTGTGATTCTCTCCAAATGGGTGTGCACAAGTGTGTTAATCCAATACCAGAAATTCCTTCTTCTTTCTCAACCAAAATATCAGTTGTGTACCATATATTTGTCAAGCTTGATCATCAATCGCATGCAGCATATGTTTCTAAAGAATGAAAAGGGACACACTTTCCCTTTTAGTTCCTAATTGGTAATTTTTTTGGAGCTTCTCAGTCCTAAATTAGGTTGACTTATAAAAAAAATAGATGTTCTTAAACAGATGAATCATGTTGCTCTACCTGTTTCAATAAGGAGGGCTAAAACTCATTTGAGGAAAAAAAATTCTGAACTAGAAGCTGCATAAGATAGTCATGAAGTGGAATAAGAAGTCTTTAAGGTTAGGATCATGACTTTGAAGCTTGACCTTGATTGATAGAGGGATAAAAATGTTGAAGTCATTCATCAATTGACACAGTTGATATCACCTGTTCCACCTTCCTCACCAGCTCCTCACTATTTGTATCCTTAGTCATGTCCCACTTTTATACCGTATTTTTTTAATGCTCAATTATTCTTCTTTGTTCAGTACTAGCTTAGGTTTAACGTGGAACATGCTCTGTCAGTTAAATGGAATGGTTATCTTTGCTAAATTGACTTATTTTTGCTCTCTTTAATACATTACTATGTTGGCTAGAGTCTTTGCCTGATTGTTTTGGTGATAGCCCCAGTGGCCATGAATAGCATAACAAATCACTTTGGCTAGTATATTATTGTATTGAAATGTTTTTTCGATGATGCCAAAAGGGGAAAGATAATAGGGTTGTGTAATATTTATAACCCATTGACTAACTTGTTTCATTCTAGTGTTTTATACTTTAGTGCCTACAGGTGAAGATGGTTGAATGCACAAAACAAGAGGTTTGTCATCATCAAAAAGGGGGAATTTGTTGGGTACTATGTAGTTTTGATGATTAACAAACTGACACATGAATGAAATATGTTACTTGAGCTGGTCCACGCATAGGAAAGTAGATTTCCAGTTTCACTGATAGATGCAGACAAGATTGCTTAAAGACAAGAACGAATAAGCAAGCCTAATTCTGATATACTCAAGCTACTGATCATGTGGGGAATATAACAAGTTGAATTTGATTCAAACACTTAATGATAAGTGAAATCAATTTGAGTTGAAAAAGGAGTCCTACGTGAAGAAGGAGTTTCACTTATGAGTATATCTTGAAGAGTCCTATGTGTGAGAGGAGAAAGATTCTGATAAATAAGCATGTGCTGATTTAAAAGAGTTGGAGTTTTACTACAACACTAAGGAGACAAGAGTTGGAATTAAAGAAAGAGTCTCACTTGAAGTAGAACTCTATGTAATGCGAGTTTTGATTAAAGGAGGAGTTTAAAATAAAGAAGACTATTTGGAGAGCTGTGCTTAAATAGAAGATGTATCATTCAGAGTAATTCACGCACTTAAAAAAGCAGAAAAGTTCAATCGACAGATTTACTTCACGAAGTGCTACTCAATCACTGAAGAAACACGTTGAAGAACCTGGTCCTTAGTACATAATCCAACTAAGAGTTTTAGCGTTGATTTTTAGAGTTGTTCATTGTGTTTGAGCTATTCATGTAATATTAGTTTCAGTATGTTATAAAATGAATTAGGAGCTTGTCTTCGAGTTGGGGAAAACTCAAAGACTTTGGGAACACATACCTTGGGAGGTGCGTGTGTGTAGTTAGGAATTGGAGTTTATAATTCCTAGTTGTTGAGTTATAGGGATTAGAGTTTATAATTCCTAGTTGTTGAGTTATAGGAATTAGAGTTTATAATTCCTATTTGTTGGTTACAAGAGTTTTGTAATTAGTCGTTGTTGAGGCTCAAAGTTTTTTAGTAAAGTTGGGGTTAAATCCTGTAGAGGTGCAGGTCGTGATTTTTTTACACCTTTTGAGCCGGGTGTTTTCCACGTAAAAATCATTGTGTTCTTTACTTTTTGTTTACTGGTTCCTTGAAACATGTCAGTGGAACACGTCAGGCAACACGTTCCATCAATAAGCAAAAGTTAGGCGAAAATAAGAAAATCAGTAGCGCACGAATTCTTAACACAAGTCCATCAAACAATTAAACATCATGTTCGACCATACACTCGGACACACAAGTCATCCCCTGCTCATCACCTATGCCTTGCCACAGGCAAGGTGGTATTTCACGATTTACGACAGTTTTTTCGTAGATATTTACTTGCATTCACATGCACAATGCTTTTTGAGCCGTGAAATAAGGTCATCCATAACACGACTTTTCGTACTCTCATATTTCGTGGAATTATCTATATCCTTATCCGTATTCATAGAAACTGATCAGTCTAGATATGGATGGAGGGCAATTCAGCGTCTTTGATGGTCTAAAGCTAAGATATATTAAAAGATTCTTGAACTTCTTTCAGAAAATCTATAGGATGTGAGACACAAGAGAAGTTCATATGGATTTTATTTAGTGGTGATGAGAGCTGACCGAGTATTGTTTGAGTTCGGTGTATTTCACGATTTATGATAGTTTTTCATAGATGTTTACTTGCATTCACATACACGGTGCTCTCTGAGCCATGAAATAAGGTCATATATAACACGACTCTTCGTACTCTCACCTAAACTAAAACATGATGTTTTTAAGTGAAAGATGGTAGAGACAAATTGAATCGTATTTACGTGAATTATGTTTTTATATACACATACCACATGAAGCTTTCATCCCCCTACACCCCACCCCACCCCACCCCACCCACCGTCCTGCGAAATTTCATGTAGGACTGGATCTAAATTTTTTCATTACGAGTAGTTACAAATTCAATTATATTTCGTGAAATTATCCCTATTCTTATCCGTATCCGCAGAAACTGAGTCTAGCTATGAATGGGGGACAACTCAGCGTCTTTGATAGTCTAAAGCTAAGATATATTAAAAGGCTCATAAATTTCTTTAAGAGAATCTATAGGATATGAGACACAAGAGAAGTCCATATGTATTTGATTTAGTGGTGATGAGAGCGGTACGTGTGATGTGTGAGTTAGATGTATGTCACGATTTACGATAGTTTTTCATATATGTTTACTTGCATTCACATATACCGTATTCTCTGAGCCGTGAAATACGGTCATCTATAACACGACTCTTTGTACTCTCATATTTCATGTAATTATCTCCATCCTTAGAAACTGAGTCTAGATATGGATGGGAGACAATTCAACGCCTTTGATTGTCTAAAGCTAAGAGCAGAACGAGTGTTGCTTGAGTTAGATGAATTTCATGATTTACGACAGTTTTTTTCATAAATATTTGCTTGTATTCACATACACGGTGCTTTCTAAATTGTGAAATAAGGTCATCTATAACACGGCTCTTCATACTCTCACCTAGACGAAAATATGATGTTTTTAAGTGAAAAATATATGGTAGAGGGATAAACTCATTGTCCATCGAATTTAAGACCTTGGAAAAATTGGTTTTAGAAAAATTTGACAGTTATTATAATATGATGTTACAAAGGATGATTGTTTCAGAGGGTCTAGCAAACTATAAGAATATTAATTTTAGAATTTAGATACTAGTACTCGAAATAGTAGTTGAAATCCTATTTCCGAAGACTCTGATTTCATGTGTAGTTGAAAATGCTTTCAAGAAAATACTTAAGGTGTGTCTGATCTAAATAATATTGTGTAATTCTAAAATTGATTATATAAAATATAAGTAATTACAAATCAATATAAATCTAATGATATATGTTTTGTTGATCATCAAAGAATTATATATACTCCTAATTTTCAGCATCATGTCTTATAATAAATACTAGTCAAGTGTACGTTCTTTGCACGTGTGTATAACGTTAATCATGAATATTTTTTATAAAAATAAAAAATTTGTTATGAATATGTTATAATATTAATAAGTATAAATTATTATTAAAAAATAAGTAAAATCCTTAGGATTAAAGGTGTATTATAAAGGAACATGAGATACATAATTTATACTCCGTGATAAAATTTATTTTATTTTATGAGGTACCATATAATCTTGTGTATCCCACAAGTTCCTTCCTTGTCGGCTAAACGTGTTGAGCTATAATTTGTTCTATCGTTAAGCAAATAAAGTTGTTCTCTATCGTGTATTAATATTACAATATCAATTATTATTTATATCATAGAAGAAAGTATCCATCCTTTTTAGTCCGTGGTCAAGCTTTTAAAATTAGCTTATTTTGAAAAGTGTTTTTCAAAAAAGTACTTTTAATGAGAAATAGTTTGTATTTGACACTTTCGAACAACAATTAGTGTTTAATCAAGCTTTTAAAAAGTATTTTTAAGTTTATTTTGATCAGAAATGCTTTTCAAATAAGAGCTTTTAAGGAGAAACTACATTTTTAGCTAATGAAAAAATATTTTTTATACTTCCCAAACATTTATTTTCTTACAAAGCTTGGCCAAATACTTTATTTTTTAAAAATGGGCACTTTTGAGAAAAAAAACAAGTATCCACTTACTATCACTTATTTACTTCAAAAAATATTTCCTATCTAATATTATTATCTTAAATAGAAGAAAGAATATTTTTCCTTCCGATCGCCAATACCCAATACATAATTAATATGAAATTATAAGATGAGCAAGAACAAATTATACTTTGGAAAATTTCACTAAAAATATATAGTGTTCATGCCATGTAAATTTCCAGATTATATATAAAAAAATAAATTGTAATGCTTGGATAAAAAACATTTACCTATTTGTATCTTCAGCTATATATTAGAAAAACTGATATTTAAAGCATAAAACTTCATTATTCATTAAATATAAGAAATTTTTCGTTGCAATTCATACCATAATGTAAAAAAAAAAAAAATCTTCCTCTTGTTTCTTGGTCCTTAATTTCCTCTTTTGTTTATTCTTTTTTATTTATTTTCAATAATAATGTAATGATTTAAAAAGTCAATTGTGCAATGTCCAAAATCAAAGGACTAAATAAAGGATACTTTAATTGATTTCAAAGTACCATATAACTTATGATTTCTTAATTATTAATACTCCTAATATCTCTTGTTATATAACTTCTCTTACCATATATTTTAGACTCTTTAATCTTAAATATTATAAAAATAGTTAATTAATTATTGAAAAAAGGCAAAAAGATGATTTTGTCTATTACAGAATATTTTAATGAAGGGTAAAAAGTTCGAATCACTTTTTTAAGGGGCTTCACACTTTTAATATATTATAGATATAGATTATAGATTATAGATATAGATATAGATTATAGATTGTAGATATAGATATAGATTATAGATTATAGTTATAAATTATAGATTATAGATATAGATTTGTACTAACAAATATATTAGGCGGGATTTTAACAACTAAATAGTCGTATTCTAGTTTAATGAATAATTTGTAATCGAGTTTTTTTATTTTTAGAAAAACTGAAAAACATTTTACAAATAATTATAGTAAGTAATTATGGACAATTTTTAACAAGCACTTCACCTTGATTTATTACCTTACTTTTATTTTATTTGGGTATTTGGGAGACATATTTATTTCCTTATTAATTACATTCCTTTTTTCCCTTGCTCTGACAGCAAAACGTTAACAGGCACATCATATGCTTGTATTTCATTACAAATTTATATCGAATTTATAATTTATAGTTCTTTTTATTAATTATCAAAAAGGTTTATGATGCATTAATACCGACATCTACATTATGTTCGGATTTTTTTTTATTTTTTTTTCAAAATCTATTCTACAAATTCGGATCATGTCAAAAGCTATATATTACTGATAATAAGATAAAAACTTTTTTCTAATGAATCTGATTAAGCAAGCGTACATCATGTTCAACTATAACTCGGACCCATCATCTAAGCCTTGCTATAGGCAGGATGTTTACGTCACGCTCCAACAATCCCTCTCTTAATACCTACCACATACAACATGTTATGTTGTTCTCGGGAATCGAACCCGGCCTTGGCATCGACCCTAATATCATTTGTTAGGATCAAACATTTACTATCATGTCAAAAACTATAACTAATTTACTACTTTGTTTCTTAATCAAGTCCATCAAACAACTGAACATCATGTTCGACCATACGTACACTCCGACACACGAGTCATCCCCTGCTCATCACCCGCGCCTCGCCGCAGGCAAGATAATTGACATCATCCGATAACCTTTTTCTTAAATTTCATGTCATTTCAAACTCAGAACAGAGCAGTCCGACACACTAAAACTTTCACTATGCTCGAGGATCGATCGAAACCACAAGGGTCTATTTTGTGCAGTTTTACTCTATATTTCTGCAAGAGACTATTTTCACAATTTAAACTCGTGACCTCCTGATCACATGAAAATACCTTTATCAATTACGCTAAACGGTGTCACATAAATTAAAACAGATAAAGTTTTTGCATGTAAAGGAGGAGGAAAAGGTCAAGTGAGTCAATGAATGGGCTAGTTAATTAAGTTCATTTGGAATATTGAGAGTACAACAAAATTAAAGATAGATTTTCATTTGCCAGAGAAGTCACGTGTTAGTTGAAAAATAGTCCAAAAATCTCCATAACGGCAAATCAGCAAGTACTTCTGTCACACTGCATAATTTTAGAAATGCAGAAAAACTCTTTGATTGACTTGTTCTATTTTCATTCAAACTATTATTCTTCCTGCTATAAAATTAAGTATTTTTTTTAATCGATCACAAAAAGAATGATATCTTTCTACATCTACTTGCGATTAAATTGTACCTTTAACAACAACATGTACAAATATTTATGACTTGTTTTAGATTAGAAATTTCAAAAACCTCCATTTTCATTCTTAAATTCCGATGTCCAGTTAAATACCGTCACATAAACTGACGACTTCGGTCCTTTAGCTCATTGTCATGTTGCTCTCGCCATTTCGGTCATGTTCCCTATACTTGCTCAACCTTTTTTGGTCAATCAAGTAATTTAACTTTATGTAATAAGAATACTTATTCATTAACCATGTTTAAGTGATAAAGTTTATCTAAAATAATACATATCATGTTGTTATTAATTGGAAAAATTACACAAAGTAACATACTTAAGACTATAATTACAATAAATAGCAACACTTTTGTAAAATTACAGTTTATAGCAAGAGTAACATTATTTTACTCATTAACTTACTCTCACTACTTTATATTTTCCTATTTTCACTCTACTATTTCACCTCCCCCAAATATAACCATATCTTTTATCTCTTTTTTCTTTCATCTTATTTTTTTTATCATTTTATTTTTTCATTTTATGTTATTTTTTTTTTTATCTTCACTTTATTTTCTCTCTTCTATTTCTCTTCTTTTTTTTCCTTTTTCTTTTTTTTTAATTTTTTTGTTTTCTTTTTCATATTTAAAGATAATTATCTCCATGATTTTCAAGATTTCAAAATAAAACATCATTACTGTCTTTCACTCTCTTATATCTCTACCTTTTTTTTCTTGTCAATTTTTTTTCATCTTATTTTTTATCATTTTATTTTGATTTCTTTTTCTTTTTCATTTTTTTCTTTACACTTTATTTTCTCTTTTCTGTTTCTCTTTTTTTTTTCCTTTCTCATATCTTTTTTTTCTTTTTCTATTTTCGTTTTCTTCTTCTTTTTTCTATTTTATTTTGTTTCTTTTTTTTTCTTTTATTCTTACACTTCTATTTCTCTTTCTTCCTTTTTTATTCTTTTTCACTTCTCTTTTTTTTCATTTTTTTCTTTATATATATTTTATTCTTTTATCTTTAACTTTTATTTTGAAAAGATAAATATGTATATCACATACACATATTCAAAAAACATACAAAATAAATAAACATATAGATCTGGATATGTATTTACGAAATACAGATCATATTCATATTATACCGTAACAAACATAACTATACTATATATCTTCATATGTATTTGTGAAATACAAATGTGACTCATATAAAATAAGAATATACATATGGATCAGGTATGTATTCTGTAAATACATATGCAGAGCTATATGTATTTTATACATTGTTAGATTTGTCTTTGAACTGTACATACTATGTCATTTTAAAGGGTAATATATGTACTTATTTGTTTTCTTTTACTGTTTAAGATATGTATCTTGTATTTTTTTTTAATTACCTATACAAAATTAAAAAAAAAAAAAAAAGTGAAAAAGGAAAAAAAAAAAAGAAGAAAGAGAAATAGAAGTGTAAAAATAAAAATGAGGAGGAGGAGGAGGAGGAAGGAGGAAGGAGGAAGGAGGAAGAAGAAGAAGAAAAGGAAATCGAAAAAAAAAAAAGGAAAAAAAGAAGAGAAGTAGAAGAGAAAAAATAAAGTGGAAAGAAAAAGAAATTAAAATAAAAAAAAGATTAAAAAAATGAAAAAACTAACAAGAAAAAAATAGTTAGAGATATAAGAGAATGATATTTTGAAATTTTGAAGATAATGAAAATAATAATCTTCACATTTGAGTTTGATTTGGAAAAGAAATCTGCTAATTTAAATAGAGTAATTTATGGAAATTTAATTAGATGGGATAATTATTCCTTGTTTAACTCAACTAAGTTGAGTTAAACAAGGACAGTAAATCGTATTGTATATGTATTTGTACAACAACAGTTTACTTAAATACAAAATACAATTTGTTATTTTTCATAATTATGAAACTATTACTATAAAAATTATAATTAATAATTGCTATTAATTTGGTATTGATTATTTGATTAAACACTTACCCTAAAATGTTAATTTGACCTAATCCACTTTTACAAATGTGACAATCGGCCCAAAAGACAAGCTCACACAGCCCAACTAAAGGGCCATATTGATGAGGAAAATGAATTAATGAATTATTTCATGAAAAAATTACATATATAACGGCATGTTTACTACTACTTACTAGAAATCCCAATTTTTTTCAAAATCTCCTAAAATCCCAACATTTGATCTCTGATGATACAAGTTAATCACATTAGATACATACTGTTGATACATGTATTAATTAACTAAGTCAACACTTTTTAAGGAATGTAACAGATAACTTTCCATTAAATCAGCATTAAAGCTAACTAATTAAGGTAAAAAAAACAAAAGTAAATCCCACAATTAATGAAAATCCGTTTATTACTCCACTTTGTTAAAACATAAACTCTCTTTTAATATATTTTTGAAATTGAAAAATCTTCATTCTTCTTGTTCAGATAAAACATACCATTTTTTTTATTTGTTATTTTCAGTTGTTTGATATGATATTTCGGTGCTTTTACGTCATTTCGGCATCTGGGTTAATGAAATCGAGTATGTTGGTTATACGAGTGATGGAATTCTAGTCAATGAACATGTTACTTACGAAAAAATGATTTCTATAATTGCGGGAGAACTTGAAATCGACGAAACAAGGAAAAAAATAGACAAGAGTACTCTCATTTCGGTTATGGCGCGATTTGCAATTGAGCATTCTTTTAATTACTATGCCAAAAGATCGGTCAAGAAAATGTATGTTAAGATTATTTTTTTTGTGTAGCAGGTGTTGTTGATTTGTTGTACATTAATTTAAATTTGTATTCAATGTTTGGTTGATGATTATTTTACAGATTATTTTTGTGTTCTTATGTTATTAACGCTGAGATACATTTTGTTATGAAAATGATACATTTTGCTAATCTTGTATGTCAGTTTATGAAGTTTTGATTAATTATGTTTCTTGTTGTGTTTTAGTCATGACGTTATGTTAATTTGGTCGAGATACATCTTTATGATAAAAGGTACGTTTTGATCATCTTGTATCTAGGTTAATATATTGATGTCTAATTACGTATCTCGGTGAATATATTGATGTCTTATTATACATTTTGAAAGTAACTGAAGGCTATAAAGTTGATTTTTTGTTTTCATTGATTCAGTTATGTCTTACGATGCCGTTCAGAGGATTATGTTTGGATATTTAAAGCATCATCTCAGTAAGTGGTGTTACCACCTAAATACAAACGTCAACCTGAAAGGCCAAAGATATAATAGAAATGTCCTAGATACATAGAAATGTTCTAGATACATGTTGTAAAATTTTCTAGATACATGTTGTACAAGTTTCACGTCAAGATACATTTTGTTATGAAAATGTACATTTTGCTCCATCTTGTATCTCCGTTGATGAAGTTATGTTTAAATATGTTTCTTGTGTTTTAGTCATGACATTATGTTAATTTGGTCGAGATACATCTTTATGATAAAAGATACGTTTTGATCATCTTGTATCTAGGTTAATATATTGATGTCTAATTATGAATCTCGGCGAACATATTGATGTCTTATTATACAGTTTGAAAGTAACTGAAGGTTATAAAGTTGAAAAATTATTTTCATTGATTCAGTTATATCTTACGATGCCGTTCAGAGGATTATGTTTGGACATTTAAAGCATCATCTCAGTAAGTTGTGTTACCACCTAAATACAAACGTCAACATGGAAGGCCAAAGAAAAACATGCACAAGAAATCAAGTGAAACAATGACATCGAGCAGTAATTGTTGCGGGAGATGTGGTTATGAAGGTCACAATAGGCTCACTTGCAAATTCTTTCCAAAGAAGGAGTGACAAATGTAGTTTACTAATGAATAATGTTGAATAGTTCCTTGGAATGTTGCTGGATTTTTTATCTATTTTGTTCGACATTTTAGTTGATGAGATTTTTGTTTTTTTATGAAATTTAGAAAAAGACATTTACCGAAATAAATAGCATTCTGTGTTAATTTGTTATTTAGTTATATATGTTTTGATGGTGTATTTTTTCGTAACACATAAAGTAGAAATTTAGATATATTGAACTGACAAAGTTATTATACATTCTATTAGTAGTTCTGCTACAGTGAATGATAAAAAATAGATACATTCTTATAGTATGTATCTCCATTTAATTTTAACAAATATGCATCGTTTGTAAAATATAATTTGTCAATATTATTAAGATTTAGTAATATAAGTTCTGCTAGAATTTGTTATGCAGGTTATAGTCAAATATCTTTTTCGATTAAAAAAAAGGGTTGTAGATACATAGAAATGTAATAATTTGTTGGTTACTATAATTATATAGTAAAATAATTTTTTTATAATAGATACATACAATTTGAGAAGATGTATCTCATATAAAGTAATAGATACAAAATCTAATAATTTATTTCACATGTAAAATGTAATAGGTTAATATTTTTAAGACTTAGTTCTATTAAGTTATGATATAATTTGATATGCATGTAAGAGACAACATGAATTATCTATACCAAAAAACTGTTATAGATACATAATACGACAATGTTGTGATGGTTAATACCTATATTGTAATATTTCTTTCTTTATTTTAGATACATAAAATTATAAAATACAGTAAAACATGTAGTCAATACAATGTCTATATATTGCGTGGAAAAAATATCATAACGATAACATGAATATATTTTTATGTTATTTAGCATTGCGTTAGAATGTTAATGCAAAATAGAAGTAATTATTCATTAAAAAAACTTAATGTATATTTGTCTAAAAACTACTAACATCATCAAAGTTTATATCATCAACAACGTTTTTGTGAAGAGGCCATTGAATCGTACACACGAATGCATCGATCCTTTAATGCAATGACTGCCAATATCCAGTGAAAGGCACCATCACAGTTAATTGGGACAAAGACCTCATCAACCAAATGTCAAGGCTGACCTGCGTGTGGACTGAATTCCTTGATGGTGTTAATCAATGGCATCTCCGTATCAGCAACCTCATCAGTCTTTGCAGATGCATCTTGTGTGGCAAGCTCATTGCCAGCGTCAGCATCATAGTAATTCACATATGCCTTATCGATGTACACTTTGAAAAAGCAATCTATGATAGTGTATCTTTTGCTTAGAAAATTCTTGTTCTTGTACTTCTTCCTCAAGTAGTACATGATGACATCCAGATGTTGTTCAAATTGCAAACAAATGAAATATATGTTACATCAGCCTACCGTAATCATTAAAACTGAAAGAGGTACAAATTAAATATTTTATGTATCTAATGTGATTAATGTAGGTAATAAACAATTGTTTCAGATAATGAACAAGATACATATTAATACAAAAAGATACATGTTTTGTTATTATGTATCTAATACAAAATGGGGGCTAGTCTAGCTACTGTCTGATCATGTGCAGAATTTAGGATGCACAAGAGCTCCCCATCTAAGGATTTAAGATTAAATTAACTTTTATAAACAAATAATGTAAATTTTTTTTTTACATTATCAATGCATTTAAATTGTTATAACATACTTGTAACGTAATTCAATCCCTAAAAACAAAAAAATATGAAAAAATTATTTGAGATGCAACAAGTTTACTCTAACATAGTACAATATATATAAAAGCACTAAGAACATAAAACATTAGATACAAGATTATACAAATATATCTTTAATCTCTACAACATGTATCTCAGCGTGAAAAAATGTATCTTGTGTAATTCTACTTTCAATACCATTTAAACAACACAAGAAACATATCAAAACATTAACAGTAACTCTCAAATACAAGTTAATATAACATGTATCTTAGAAATAAAAACATGTATCTATTATATTTAGACTTTAAGTAAAATTGAACAAAACTACATACAAATCAAAGCATTAATGATCACTCACATATACAAGTCCACTTAACATGTATCTATGTACTTTTGAACTTGTATTTTGTTATATTAATTTCAATAAAAAATAAAATACACAAGATACTAATAATTTAGTAACAAAAAAACAGATAAACAATGAAATTCTAAACGTACCATGCAACCCAAAATATGTATCTCGGCCTAACATTCAATAGATTTGAACATGCAATTACCTTGGGAAGTTCATCTCTGGAAAATTGCTTCGACAATTCTTTTTCTCATGGCAGGAGTTTTACTTTCAGGACTGTTGGATCCATTTTTGTTAGAACCACTTTCTTTTTTCTTATCCTTAGAATGCTTTTGTCACAACTTCTTCATAATTTGGGGATCGTTTCTATGTTTTAATCTATTTTCATCAAAGTCAACAAATTCATAATCAAAACTTCTGGAAACGAAGTTAACAACTTCATGAGATTCTTTGATACTTTCTAAATGAGAAACCCGAATATTAAAGGAAGGTCCCAAATCTTTATTCATAATGACAATTCAAACAATGAAGCCTAAAAAAAAATAATCGAAGAAATTGCTCAACCAAATCACCCAAATTTTACTCTGTAAACGTAGGCGCAAAATAATTTTTTTGAAAAAAAAAACATAAAAATAATTAGAAGAAATTGAAGAGGATTTAGGGAGGAAAATTACCTTGCTTCAAGTTTTGAATTGAATGAAGAAGTTGGATAGAAACCGCTCCACAAATTGTGGCGTATAAAGAGGAAAAAGTGGATTATTTTTTATAAAGAATCTTTTTTGTACCAGCAAAGATCAGTCGTTGCTGGTCCGATGGAATACCTTCGTTGTCCTGAAACTTGGCCTTGACATTATCGATGGCATCGCTGGATTCAACTTCAAGGGTTATCGTCTTACCCCTTAGGGTTATTGTCGATGGCCTCCCGCAGGAAAACTTTGCAGCAAGAGCATATTGCAAATTTTCCTCTTAAATATAACCTTGAATATAATATCAGATGGTTCAAATACAATAATAAGTTCACTATTGATTATATCAACATATTACAATTGAAATTCCTTCCCAGATGTGCAAGGAGTTGATTTGAATAGTGTCGCATAAGTTTGTGTATCTAAATCGTTTGGGGTAAAGCAGCCACAATCATGGGGGGCTAAACTTCCATTGAGATCGCATGGGAGAAGAGAGAGTAAGAGAGCTAGGATTTTTTTTATCTCCTTTTTGATAAGAAGACAGTGAGTATGAAATTTTACTTTAATTCAAAAGTTTGAATTAGAGAGAAAGAATGGATCGAAACTGCAGCTGAAATTATGGTGTACAATGAGGAAGAAAAAGGGGTCTTGTTTTGGTAAAGCGTATGAATAGGAGATCTTAAACTTGCATCTCAACTTTCAGTAAAAGTAGTAAATGTTGGGTTATATGTAATATTTTAAAAGTGAAGGGAATTTTAGTAGTTTTGAAACATAAGTTGTTCTTTTAGGTAATTTTTTCTTATTTCATATGTTTTGTTTTTTAAAATTATCTTACACATATTTCGTTTCGATGTCTAAAGTTAGGTTCGATGATTGAAATTTCATATGACTGAAGTTCATGTATAAATATTTCAGTCATATTTGATTGAGATTCAATCATCTTTGTCTGGCTTTGGTTATTTTTGCTCGAACTTTAGTCATACATGCATTAACTTTGAATATAAATGTCTTAAGTCAGCTATTATGCAGGGACGGCTCAAGCATATTTGTGGCCTAAGGCGAAAATCAAATGAAGGCCTTAATTTTGTAAGAAAAAATGACTTTTCTTTAATAAACTCTATTTTCAAAATTATATAATCGATTTTTTCTAATTATTTTTTTAAAATAATAATATAGTCAATGTATTTATTTTTTCTTGAGACATAATACTCTAGATATATGAACTTCTTCTAATAATTTTTTCTTTTATATACAAAATTTATTTTTTCTATAAATAATATTTAATTTATTTAAAAAAATTATAATATATCATCGTAAAAAATGAGGCCCTCAAATTTGGGGGCCTAAGGCGGCCGCCTAATTTTTTAAGAGGTAGAGCCGCCCGTGCTATTATGTATGAACTTCAATCACATATGACTGAAGTTCTAGCAAAAAGTGGTTGAAGTTAGACCAGAGTGATTGAATTTCACGTTAAATTTTGCCTAGACTATTTTTGAAAAACAAATGTGTAAACCTTCCCTATATGGTTGCTCGTGGTTATTGTGATGACAGATATGGTTGGTGACGATAATGGTGGTTGAGATGATAGAGGTGGTTAGTGATAGTGATTGATGATCGTACATAAAATAGTATTCACACAAAAGTATTACTTAATGATATTAAAATTCTGTTCAGAATGTTATATTGATTAAAATTTATTTAGATCAAATAAGTGTTTAAATCTTAATGAAAGAAATACACAAAGAAATACACTTAAATCTCAATACCTCCACTAAGCAGAGGCGGACCTACATTGAGTGTAGGGGGTGCACGTGCACCCGCTAGCCTCGAGAAAAACTCTATATATATAGTTCGTATATCTATATATATATCAGGGTGTTATGCTAAATATATGTCGTGCACCCACCAAAACAACTGATTTGGGGTGAGATTGTTGGGCTTGCCACTTGAAAGTTGCTCTTTTTACCTAATTGCTCAGGTTCGAACCCAAACAACAACGTTTTCTTATTTGCTTCTTTTTCCATTTTCCAAATTAGACGAGCATTGTTGTGCAAATGTATATATTTATCCTTTGATTAAAAAAGACTTCCTACTTAGTAGTCATTTATTTTACACCTTTTCTTTTTTTCTTTTATGTATTGTGGATATTATTGACCTATTTTTTATTTTATTTCAAAATACAATCTTCTCTCCAGCTTCAAAAGATAGATATTCTCTCTAGCTTATACAGTATAATATTTATTTTCTTTAATCTTTTGATCATTGAGTTATTTTCTATTTAAAAAATTAGCAATTTAAAGTTCGAGATAGGCTTAAAGCAAACGTTACCCGTTGCAACCATCTGGCAAACAATTCTCTCGAATTTCATATTTTACAAAAACTTTCTATTATTGCTCAAAATATGAAAGTGCGTTGAATTTAAATATGGTGAATAACACACTTTTGTCATTTAAATCTAATTAATGATATTCAATAATATTAAAATTTTGCTTATAAAATACTATAATTAATAAGTTTTCAAAGAACTGTATGTCGAACTTTGACACTATTAATTACTATATTTAAATATAGAGGTACACCCGTCAAGTTTAAATCCTGAGTTCGCCTCTGCCATAAAGCGTAAATAAATGAATCCTTAATCCGAATTACTAATTTATCATGACTTAAACTAAACTTTGAAAAAGTATTACTTGCACCTCTATTAATTTAGCGTATCTTTTTCTGTAAGAAGATAACTCGTAATTCCTACCTTTCGGATACACAGAGATTAAGTAGCCGTTTGGCCATAGAAATTGTTTCTTTTTTTTTTTTCGAAAAATTATTTTACTTTAGTGAAAAAAGTGAAAACACGCTCCGTGTGTTCATGAATTTTCCAACTCCAACTCCGAAAAATTATTTGAAAAAGTGAAAACAAGTTTTAAATTATTTTCACTTTTTTCACTCATACTTCTTTCACAAAATTTCAAAAACAACTTTAGTAGCCGTTTGACCATGAAAACTAAATTTTTCCGGAGTTGGAGTTGAGTTGTGTTTGACCATGTCTTTTTTGAATTTTTTTTTTACTTTTGAAAAAACTTTTTAAAATATGATTTTATGCCCTAACTTTTACAAACTATCAAAATCACCCAACTAAAATTTACCTACTAATGAAAAAAGAACACAATTAGCCACTATTATAAAAATAATTACATATAAATGGCCATATTTAATAAATTTCAATTATGACATATATAGCCGTTTTCTCATATTTGAAAATTTTAAATATGGATGTTATATTAACAGATCACTGCTTCCTTTTTTTAGGTAACAAATATTATCTTTCAAACAAGTTTATTTTTTTAAGAATTTATTTAATTTATTTCCTTCATTTTCCGTTCCTAAAAAATAGAAAATGATAAGTTGTTATTAAATTTTAGGGTGCCGCTAATTTATTTCTTTAATTTTCTTATACATGAAAGATTTTACTGTGTGTGAATAAATTATTTTTATGTAAAATATATTTTGCATATTTATGGTATATTATATCATATACCATAAATATATAAATATGCTTAGTATGTTTCTTTATACTTTGTATTTTTATATATGTGTGTATATGGTATATACATGGTATAAACTTCATATATAACATACTTTGTATATTTATATTATAAATATGCTTAGTATGTTTCTTAATACATTGTATATTTATATATGTGTGTATATGGTATATATATGATATAAACTTTATATAGAACATACTTTGTATATTTCTATTATAAATATAATACTTTATATATTTATGGGTATAAATATAATATTGTATATATTTATGAGTATAAATATGATACTTTACATATTTATGGGTATAAATATAAATTAACAGTAAAATAATGTCTTAAATAAGGGAGAAAATTAAATAAGGGATAAAAATAATGATGAGAGAGAAAAAAAGATATATATTAATTAGGATAGCATTAATTTTAAAATTATAATTATCTTATTCTTTAAAACTGCTATATACGTAATATTGAAAAAGTAAGGAGAGTTTTATGTAAAAATTTAAAAGATTGAGATTATATGTAATAATAATAAAAATTGTAATTGGAGTTGAAAAAATGTGAAAACAACAAAAACCTATTTTCCCTTTTCATAAAATTTTTCTGGAATTATTTTCTAAATTTTCATGGCCAAACGACACAATTTTCAACTCCGGAAAAAATTTTCGAAAAAAGGGAAAAAATTTCCATGGCCAAACGGGCCCTTAATTTATATTCATGGCCAAACACAACTCAAACTCCAACTACGAAAAAAAGTAATTTTCATGGTCAAACGGAGCCTTAAATTACACTTAAAAATATAATAGTCTTCTACAGATCACATAAAAAAAAAATCACACTAAATAAGTCGAAGTTGTTCGGACTTGAGTGTGGGTATTTGATACGGATACGAATTTAAAGGTCGGATTCTTCATAGTCTCAATTTAAAAATTCGGAGATATGAATTTAGGAACGGATGCAGATACGAAAATTCAGCGAAGAATAATTTAAATATCTAAAAATAAAGTTATAAAACATAAATTACAAGATATTATGTGCAGTTGAGGAGAAAATATTATTTTAAAAAAAAGTTCTAAAAGGAGATAAATAACAAAGAAATTTCTATATACATGTATCCTATTTTATTCAATTTCACCTTATCTTTTGTTTTGATTACTGAATTTCTTAAATTTATTAGAATTTTTTCAGTTGATTTTTGTCAAAGTATCCAAAATTGATTGATCAGATCGGATATCCCACACAGCCACACCTACACCCATACTCATATAGTATCGACATGGGTGCAACACCGAAAATGAAGAGTCCGACTAACTTAGAAAATCACATTAAAGAAAATGTAAATCACACTAAAAATAAGCTTCATGGGACGAGACTCAATCAACTCGACCACCTTAACGAAGGTAATTTAGCATAGAGTTTAAGTACAAAACTGAAATTCCTTAGCATATTTAGACCCCTCAAATTTAACATAGCTTTACTCATTAAATCCCATTTGATTAGTAGCAAATCAATTTACTTAATAAAAAAGAACCAAAAATTAACTTTGCCGCTTTAAACTCCTTCAAGAAGAAAAAAAATTAGCTCAAAAATTTCTAGTGGACAAGTACAATCGAAGAAGACAAAGTTCCAATAGCATAATTACACTTGTAAATATTCCTTTCTTTTTTACTTTTATGTATGGCAATTTGAATTTTGTTTTTGTAAAATTTTGTTGTGGTGCAGTATGCACACCAGTTGTTTGATTAAATGCTTAGCCGAAGTGTCAACCCCTTATTTAAATCAATATTTTTGTTTTAGTTTGATAAATTATTGTGACTTGAAGTTCTAAATTGTGGGGTTCTTGAATTTATCGATGAAGTAGAGAAAAAATTGAGTCTTGAAGAAAAAAATGTAATTTTTGATTATAATTATTGATTCTTGATATTCTTTTTGTTTCAATTTATTTGTCTGCTTTTGATTTCATACGGAGTTTAAGAATGTAAAGAGCAGGGTAAGGTTGCATTTTGTGGTCCGGCTTTTTGTCTAGGTTTGACTTGACACGGAGTTTAAGAAGGTAAAGAAGATTTTTGAATCTTATAGTGTTAAACTAAATGCATGTAGTTGTTGCCAGGTGACTAGGAAGAGTTTAAGAATGTAAAGAGTATGGTAAGGTTGCGTACAATAGACCTTTGTGGTCAGGCTTTTTGTCTAGGTTTGACTTGACACGGAGTTTAAGAAAGCAAAGAAGATTTATGAATCTTATAGTCTTTAACTAAACACATGTAGTTGTTTCCATGTGACCGGCAGGAGTTTACGGGTTCAAGCTATGGAAACAACTTCGTGCAAAAATGTAGGGTAAGGTTGCGTACAATAGACGCTTGTGGTCCGGCCCTTCCCTGGGCCTCGCATATAGCGGGAGCTTTAGTGCAGCGGCTTGCCCTTTATGTAGAATGTTCCAAAATGTCGCTTTATCTTGTGGTCTTAGATATATCACGTGGAAATTTGAAATTATAGAGTTGCCGGAAAAAGAAAGAAACATTCTTTTTGAAATGGAGTGAGTAGTAAAATGATTGAAGATATGCTGAAAAATCCAGCCCAGCATGATAGTTTGTATATATGGTAGCCGATAGAGTAATTTGACATGTAAAAGAATTAGCGAAGTGCTGAAATTCAACAAAGTTATGTGGAAGCATAAGATAAAAATAGCAGAATAATAGCATTAGGACTTGCCAATTACTGGCTAGGGAGTTTTTTGCTCTTTAGGTGTATTTGGTTCTTTTTGGTTATGGTAATATTTACATTGGTTACCAAAAAAAATAGCATTACTGACTAGCCAATTTTATTTATACAATTGTCAGTTCTATTGCTAAGTATGACGTAGTTTGACTTAAACTTTTTGGTGCTCCGGCTTATCAAATTCTTTTTATTTACTTCTCTGAAATTCGAACACCCTTAACTCTGTTCCTGTCTTTGCCGCTACTCTGCACGATGTCTTATTTTGATAATTTATTTGTGCTTGGAAGTGACAATTTTAGAAAGAATTAACCTCTATGTTCTGTCAGAAATCTACTAAGATTATTTCATATGTTGCCGCAAAATTTTCGTTTGCTAACCATACTATATGATTTGCAATTTTTACAATTTGGTTGAGCTTGATTTTTTGTTCCTATTTGTGTTTCCTTCTTTTTTTGAAGAGTTGATCTATAAGAAGCCTATGGCTTCAAGTAGACCGCGTGGCAGCAGTTTCTCTCGAAACATATCTAGTGCAGCTACATCTCAGGTTCCTGGTGTTAAGCTTGGTCCAAATGGCACATCATTTCTTTCATCAGGCATACCAGATCTTGACCGTAATTTCCACTGCACCTCTTTTAGTGTCTCTTTTTCCTTGTTTTCTTTTTCATTATCACGAAGCATGAAATATATATGAACTTTTTTCCATTTGATTTCCAGAGATTTTGGGCGGTGGCTTTACTTTGGGAAGCCTAGTCATGATTATGGAAGACCCTGAGGCACCTCATCATATGCTTTTACTGAGAAATTTCATGTCTCAGGGCCTGATTCACAAGCAACCCCTACTTTATGTCAGCCCAGAAAAAGATCCACGAGGATTTCTTGGAACTTTGCCTAGTCCAATGGCTTCTAAGGAGGAGAAATCTCATGAACGGCCTGCAGAACAGGTTTATACCTTGTTTTCCAGTATCTTAATTTAATATTATATATGAATGTATAATACATGATAATGTAGACCTTGTTGGTTCCTGGAAATTTAAACTTTTAGATCCACTTTAAATTACAGGATGCGAATTTAAGAATCGCTTGGCAATATAAGAAGTACTTCGGCGAACAAAATTCGGAGGTCCAAAGAGGTATGAACACTGGATGATTTTCTTCAAAATTCATTCACTTTTGAACTTGGAGGATGTATAATAATTATTTTTCCTCTAGAGATTGACTTCAGTTGATTAAGGTATTTCTTTTCTTGCAAAATCCAAGATCAATTTTTTTTTTTTGAATTGGTTTTTGTCGTGTGAAGAGGTGACTAAAGATATCTATGATGTCATTTACTGGTCAAAGTGTAAAGAAAGAGGAAATGGATCGTGTCACGATTCTGCTAATGGGAATCCATTGTGAGATTTACTCAATAATGCTCTAGGAGGACTAGATGATGAACCTTTATGTCTCGTGAAATTTTCAATACAATGATACTTTTTGAAGTGCCTATTTAATATTTTTCAGTTTTCTGAAAGCCACAAATAATATGTTTCTACCCTTAAACAACTTGTAAGCATGAGTAGAAATTCCATATGATATCCCTTCAAGCAAAATTTTGAAGGCACTGAAAGTGGAAATAGCTCTGGGACCAAGCTCTCTTACTGTCTAGAACGTCCTGGCAGCTGAGACTTTCTTGTCCAGGATTTGGGCGGATATTAGTGGTACTCCAGTTATCTTCATAAAATTTACTTCTCGAATAAATTCTTGAAGGGCATTTGTTGACTATTAATCTGGTAGTCTCTGTTGATTTTTGACTCCTTGTTTCTGCCCACTTGACTCTTGGAAATAACATCATCCAATATAGAGATATAAAGACTGTCAGTTTGACGGCCTTGGGGTTGTTGCCAATAAGCGTTATAAGTGTGAGTCATATTTCCATAATCAAGTACTTTCTGCAGTGTGCTTTTTGTAGTTGCCCTCTCTTTATGTAGAAGACTTCCTACTCCTTTCTTTGTAATTATGCTGTTAATTGAGAGCGAGGTTTATGCTGAATCTGAAGATTAGCGTGTGCACAATATGTGCAGGTGGGAAAGCTGAATATTGCAACGACTTTGACTTGCGAAAGCCCCTAGAAAGGCACTTCTATAGTGGGCAGCGTGTTGATTGCATTAGTCTTCGAGACTCTTCGAATCTAGCGCCTCTACTTGAACGTTGCTCAACCTTTTCCGCTCAAATATCAAAGTATTATCATATCCTTTTTTCATACATTCAGTTAAAGTTTTCATGTTGGCTGTGATTTATGAACCAGACTGCAATTTGTCAAACGTCAAGTCATAAGGATGCTCAACTTATACCATTTAATGGGATAAGAAAATGGGATGTGGGATTGCTTTCGGGTAATGCAAAAAGATTGTTGTTGTACACCACTATGCCATGATGCCTGCCCTAGATATCATAAAAATGGTCGCAAGGCATAGGGATGACCAAGGGATTCTTTTGTTTGGGAGCATGTCATCAAGGAATAATTAATAGGTAAAAAGGCTAAGAAAAGGATAGACACAAGAGAGAAAGTTGATTTGCCAATCCATGATAAGAGTGCATCTAACATATGTTGGCTGGAAAATCTTTCAAATGATTTAGTAAGAGAAAAAAAAAAGGAAAGAAAGAAAAGAAAACTAAAATATTGAGAAAGAGTCACAATCTACTTAAAAGTTTCTTTATGTTTGTGAAATTCTGATGCCCTCTAGATATTTTGGGAATTAAAAGATGCAGATGCACAATATCCTTCTAATCTCTATTTTTTCCCTGTTCAAGTATCTTTAAAGAGGCACTATCTGTTGGTGCCTACCCTTCTCCGTCTCCTGCAATTAAGATGTTCTTATGGTTTAGCATCTTTCTAAAGCGTATAAAGTGGCAAAAGTCATAATTGTCACCATACTTTGTTGTTCATATGGCATATGAGACGGAATAGTACTTTTTATCAGTTGAATCGTGAAACAATATGTGATAGTGTTGATCATTAATTTATTTATAAGTATTCTCTTTGCATCTGAATTGAGAAAGCAAATACAGTTTTCATGAAATATACAGACACATATTTGATAGACATCATTTAGCTAATGATTTTATTGAGAAGCTAAGTTGTGCGGACTCTTCACTTTTGATGCCGCACCCGTGTCGGATTCTCCAAAAATACACTAGCTTTGGCGAATCCGACATGCATCCGTTGACATTTTTGAAGAGTCCGAGCAACACAGTTGAGAAGAACTAACAAATTACCGATATTGTTAATGAAACATCACATTATTCTATTTTTTGTCAGTTTTGGTCCCCTTCCCGATATTGCTATGATCAGGATTATCTTTCAAATTGTTGTTTTTAACAATCACGTTCTGTTACCTGTTTGAACTATATTAGTGTGAATTTTGTTTCTGTGGCTCCTTTAGTTCTGATTACATTGGATAGATCTATTGATTATAACCTTTATCCTAATATAATGTTAGATCTGATGGCAACATCACATGTGCCGGTCGTATTGCCATTCAGTCACTATGTTCACCTCAGTGCGACTTCTCTGACAAGGTTATTTTCTGAATTTTGGTAACTTGTAATCTAGTTTATGCTTTAACTTTTTTGCCAGTACCAACTCACTGTCCCCTGCGGGACTAACTAGTCCATTAAAATAATGGTCTTTTGTTGTTTGTATAAAGGTGTTGGGTGTCACGATAGAACAAATGCACGATGAAACTGTTTTCATGCTCCTTTTGGGTTCATGTTTCCCTGTGTGACTGTTCATGGCAAAATTTGACTTTGTATTTGCATCTCGTTTTAGGAGTGGGATATGCTCTCTTTTATACGATCCTTGAAAGGCATGGTTCGATCTTCAGGTGCAGTTGCGGTCATATCCTTTCCACCCTCACTTGTCTCACCAACCTTTTTAAAGAGGTGGCAACATCTGGCTGATACCTTGATATCCGTCAAAGCAATTCCCGGTACACCTCTGTTTAATCCATTTTAGAAAATTTTATCTTGTTTTAGTATAAAGTGTGACTAAAACTTGCTGCAGACGAGGACAAAGAATTGGCAAAGCTCCTAACTGGTTACCAAGACATGCTGGGCCTTCTGAGTATACACAAAGTGGCTCGCATAAATACACAGGTGAATGACCTTTTCCGTTTCAACTATTAGCTACAGGAGTTGATCCCGTCTTAATTTTGTTCTGGAATGCTTATTCTCTTTGAATGGATAAATGAGCGAATCATTCAAATGATGCTTGGCTTTTAACTTATAGAAACTAAACATCTCCTAAAAGCATTATTGACTTGACGGAGTGCATGCTGTTCTTAGCCACTTTAGGCTTCTCTTCTTTCCTCATTTAAGCCTTAAGCACAATTTACATCAATAGTGTCGGAAATAATAGAGAGAAATACTGGTAAAGTGGACTTTGATGATAGTCTTGGATAATTAACAGACTTGTTTTGGAGCATCAAAAGGATCTATCATCATTGGAAAAAGCTACAATATTTGGGATCCATCATAGTTGGAAAAGGCTATAATATTTTCAAGTTCTGTGTTATTGGCTGTTATTTTCTGTCCATCAAAACTTATCGGATAAGTTGATCCAATACTTTTAACAGGTCCCTGCAATTCTGGAAGCCACAACATTCTCAATGAAGCTGCGAAAGCGAAGGGCATTGGTTTTAGAGTGCCTTAATCAAGCCCCAGTTGATGGTTCAAGTGGAAGTTCATATGGTACTTCCGGTAGTTGTTCTGGAAGTTCTAAGACAGGGAACCTCGACTTCTAGATAACATTATGTGCGTAACTCCAATTTCTCTCAACCTATGGCATACTCCTGCAAATGCTGGATTTGCAAGGTCATATGAAGCTGGATCTAGCGAACATTCTTATGTTTCTGTCGCACATTCTGAACTTCGTTAACAAAAGCTGTTCAAGAAGAGGATTGCCAGGACGCGTAGTTTGTCTCACTGTATTATAGATTCATAGTGTTTTACACTTTTACAGTAGCAAGATTTAGTTAAATATCATGACATGGATTCATAGCGTTAGCTTAGTGCACCGGGCTGCCCTTTTTTACTTTCTTTTGTATTGAAGGATATGCATTACAGTAACTTATCTTGAAGCAGTTATCTTGATTCCTTAACTACTCCAATGACAGAAACAGTGTTATGTGTCTATTCTTTTGGACAACTCCCACTGTAAGAAGCCTTCAAATTCCATCACCATATAAGTATCATCATACGTTATCGCGGCCGATTGAGACGGCTGCAGCCTGATTTTCCTGGTTCATCTGAACTCGGTATTTTCTACGTCCAGGAAAAGGCAGCACGTGAAGGGTCTGTCGCTAAAATAATGTATTACAAGAAGACATCAATCTCACCATTTAATACCGAAAACATCATAAAGTACTAGAATTACATGAAAGAAAAAGGTGTAGGACTACACTGGGTATGTTGTTGTATGCGTCTTAGCAATGTCAATGACAAACCGGTATTTAACGTCACCAAGGGGGTTCATAAGTGAACATGCGAACTAACTGAAGGGGGTTCAACATCTAATATATATATATACATAAAAAATAATTTTAACCATGCATATGTAACATAATTTTTCGCTGAAAGGGATTCGGATGAACCCCCTCGGCAAAGGGTAGATCCACCACTGTCCTTTGGCAAGACGTTCCAATGCAGTATTTACATAATCCACTGGAATGACTTCAACATCTGCTGCTGTTATATTGTGTTTTGCAGCAAAAATCAAGCATTTCTTGTGTCTCCTTCATCCCTCCTATATCCCACTTCCATCTACAAGTTTCCTCCCTGTCATTTTACGTAAAACACGAGACGAAAAAGACATTCACTCAGTAAAACAATCACTACGTCTCAGTTCCAAGCAAGTTGTGGTCGCTCATTGCAAATCGACGATATAGTATACGAAATAAAAATGGAAACTACTACAACGTAACGACTTTGGTTAGTGTCACACTTGACGATCTACATCTACCATGTACTTTAGACGATCCCCTTATGAGATGGCATAGTAAATTGTTTCACTTAGAAACCTAATTTGAGCAAGTTGTGCCCAAGTATTATTTCACTCCAAAATCTACAAGGTTTAATTAGAATACATAAGTTAGCAGAAATTAAATCGTTTTATCTTCTGTGGCGTTGATGCATCTTATGTCTCTTTGGCTTCAAAGACCTTCTGAAATGCTCTTTTCTTTGATCCCTTACTGATTTTTTTCTCCTCTCATTTTTGCCTAAACTCCCTTCACTTTCTTCTTCTTCTTCTTCAATTTCTCTAATTTGATGTCCTCTTCTTCTTCTTCTCGTCCTTTTTGGGTTGACGCATAAAGAAGTGCAACAATCCAAGACCGAAAAGCATGTATAGAAACATGCCCATGTACTTGTCCAAAGCATGTGACAAATGCACCCACATATGCCCAACTTGTATTGTAAATACAAGAACAAGAGAACAAAGTAGAACATAATTGAGACCATAGCCAGTTTCAGCAAATGAGAAAGGCAAAAGTTCTCTATGTAACACCATAAATCCCACGTTGGGCCGCATACTGTGCTGCACGATTTCCCCGCTAAAAAATCAAGTGGATGACCAAAAAATTTCCCCAGAATTGCACCAACCCCTGAAAACAATGTACCAATTACATTGTCCATCTTATAAACCAATCACCAGTTAAGTAGTTTCCACTAACGGCAAACTATTTAATTACATCTCATGCACACTTCCATTTTCTCCAAACCAGAAAGCTTTTACGTCGAACCAAAAACTCAAACGGAAATCTAAACTCATGCACATAGTGTTTCTCACTTTTCTTTTTTCTTCCGTCTGATGCAGTGTCTGATAGAATGTTGAATGTGCGTAGAATTGATTTGGGGAGTTTCTGTCTGGGAGGGAACAGTTGAGGGGGGAAGAGGTTGGGTAGTTTTAGGATTTTAAATTTTGAAATTTTTTATTTAATTTTTTTTTTATATATATTTTAAAATTACTATTATAGAAAATAATAATAATAATAATAAATAAAATAAACAAATTAATAAAATAATATAATAATAGTAATAGCTAATTAATTTTATATTTAAGAAAATACAATAAAAGTTTATAAATAATTTAAAACAAATATAATTAAGATAATAATAAAACTACTAGTCTATTTATTAAAATTAAAAGGAAAAAATATATATATATATTTTTGAATTTTCATATTATTTAAAAACAAAAATAACAATACAAATAAAAATAAAAATATCCCAAAAAGTAATTTTACTTGTTATTTTTTATTTATTTTCAACTAAACTTATTGAAAATGAAATAACAACTAAAATAAATATTGGACAAAAATAAAAATATTTAATGTCGATAAATAGGTTAAAACTCGGTGAGGGGAGGGTCAAAAATCATGTGTCTACAGTTAGGTTACTATTACTTGTAGCTTCTATAGTAGCCCTTCAACTTTGGTGTATATTTAGGACTCTCCTTTCATTCCATATCCGAGTGCTATCTCTATATACACCTCTTGGCGCAAGTCTCATATATACAAGAAGGTGTTTTTCACATCTGGTGATGATTTGTGCGTATCCAAGGAAAGTAAGATTCTAACTGAAATGACCTTAGTTCTCCATATTTTCATTGAGGGGTTCAGAAGTAAATATACGGACTAATCGAAGGGGTTCAACATCTATTATATATACATAAAAATATTTTTGACCGTGTAAAAATAGTATAAAAAAAGTATAATTTTTCATCGAAGCCGAACCCCCTGATTACAAGGTGGATCCGCCACTGCGTTGTACCTATAGCAGCTTATGAATATAGGAACCAGAGGTGAGTACCGAGATGTTATGTTTATGACAGTAGATGGTACAAGTGCTAACCAAAAATGAATCAGCACCAAGATGTTCAAGAGCTTCAATCTGCTTTTTTCGAGATGTGCTAATTAGTCACCTTTAGTACCATGGCCTTGGCAAACTTGACACCAACGTGACCAAGTTTGCCAAGGCCTACTACGCCAATATGAAGGCCCGGTTTATCTAGTCCAAAGTATCTCAACGGTCTGTACGTACATTGTAATCCCAGCACAAAGAAGAGGGGCTGCAGCAGCTAGGGGCAAGTTTTCCGGGACATCAAATATACAAAATGTTCATCGATAACAATCATGTCTGAGTAGCCTCCATACTTTGGTGTTCCGTCATTGCAGATTGCATTGTAGGTGGCTATTCCCTTGGAGCAATAGTTCTCAAGATCGTTGCTGCAGTCTTCACAAGATCGACATGATCCACAATCTCCTCCGACAGCAACTTTCTCCCCAACGGTGAACTTCTCTACCTTGCTCCCAACCTCAGTTACTTCGCCCACGATCTAATGCCTACATCCATCAGTTAAGCTATTAGAGTTACAATTCAGTTCAAGCTATGAAAAACTAATAGAGTTATTGAACTTGGAGATTGCAAAGTGTGTTTCCAAATTGAGCCAAGACACTTACTCATCAGGCATAATACATAGATAAACAGCTTAACTTGGCCTCAACTAGCAACTAATCACTACAACTTTGAGAATGCACATCTAGACACCTCAACTCATCCCCACTCTGTCTCGTGGATACTCAACGCTGACGTGACACATAAATTTGGAGGTGTCTAGATGATCATTTTGTAAGTTGGAGTGTTCAACTGATACAGTAAAGATGAGTTGAGGTGTCTAGATGAACATCCTTCAATTGGAGCAGCGTTGTTTAGTTGCTAGTTGAGGCCAAGCTAAGGTGTCTATCTATGTATTATGCCTAATCATTAGGCGACAACTATTACTCTATGAGCTTTTGCTTCCCCGTTTACTTCTAGTTACATGAGCTAGAGGGAAGCCATTCACTCTTGTATCATTTTAAGTAGAGGTTATTGAAATGATACATATATAGACGATGATTATGTGGACCGAGAAGATGAGCATGGCAACATTATTGAACACAACAAAGTGTTGATGATTCTGTGAACTGCAAATATGAACATGACAACATTGTTTTGAACAACGCGTTCAAGAGGTTAGAGAACAACTACTCAATCTTGGTTATTCATTTGATAATGTGATTTCGAATAATGATATATGCAAGAGATGTTGTCCAACAACATGTAGAAGACATTTTAAATCAGTTGCTGATTCTCTAGTGTATTTTCAAATAGTACTAATATGCAACACACACTATTAGTGCACATATGTTAAACTAAAGAGATTTGAGGTGTGCATGCCCACATTCTCTCATATAGTACTTTGTAGAGGTTTTAGCCTGAACAACATGATTATAAGT
Source organism: Capsicum pubescens (assembly GCA_030864215.1). Lineage (NCBI taxonomy): Eukaryota > Viridiplantae > Streptophyta > Magnoliopsida > Solanales > Solanaceae > Capsicum > Capsicum pubescens. Next base: position 298,099,798 of record CM061549.1, read on the forward strand.
AAAAAAATATTATCCTCCGTAATCCCACAAGTGAAGTCTGGGAGGCTAAGATGTACTCAGACCTTACCGCTACTTTAAGAGGTAGAGAGGTTGTTTCCGATATACACACACTGCAAAATTTTGCTAAAAATGTACCAAGTATAAAGTATTATTATGGTGCTTTAAGTATTGGTAGAAAATGCAGTTAGTCAATTTTTAGAGAATTAAATTTTTTAAAATTTTTTGCTTTGTTTGCTTCCAGAGTTGCCAATAAGGACTGAACAGTTAAAAAAATGTTCTATAAATAGAACATAATTTTCAGTACCTGTTTTAAAGCCCGACTAATCTGTATTCGTGTAAACAGCTTCTTATTGAAGGCTAGAATTCGGAAACTCTGGTTAAAGATGGAGGGTATCTACCATGATCTTTGGTGATAAACTCATATTGTTTATCAGTTGAATTGTAAAACAATAATTATGATAGTATGTTTTTATGATGGTGGGATCGGCACTAGCTTGCACACACCTCGGCTATTCCATCTTGTACCTGTTACCTCCCACCGGCATAGATTACAGGTAACATCTAACAATAACTATGATATGTAGATAAACTTTTTATCGAAAGAATCATCTCTAAGTTGAGATCAAAACAACTACTGTTGCAAAGCATCAAACTCTGTCGCCTTTTGGTCCATCTTGCACACACCTCAACTATTCCATCACATTGCCATTCAGTCGATATGCTTTCCTCAGTGTGGCTTCTCTGACAAGGTTAGTTTCTGCACATCGGTTGTTACCTGTAATGCAATTTGTTTACGAGAAAATGTTCTCTCATAAGTAGTCACCTTACACTTTTCACCGCAGCTGAAACTTGCTTCATTATCGAAACTTATAACTGAGTTCCATCTTGTAGAGAGAGTAACATGTAAGCAAAAGACTTCAATTGCAACAACATACCTAGTGTATTCCCACAAACTGGGGTCTAGGGAGGGTAAACTGTATGCAGTCCATACCACTACCTCATCTGAAGTAGAGAGGTTGTTTCCGATAGACCCCCGGCTCAGAACAGATAACAAATATGATCAAACAAAAATCATAAAAGCAAGCAAAAGACTTCGATTACTGTATGCATTTTCTTAAGTAATGTTCCACGAGGAGAAATTAAAATAATAGTCTGATGCCAAAAACATCATGAAATACTAGAATGACATGAAGAACACTTAGTCGTGTCTACTCGTCTGCTTTGAGGGTCTTAGCAACGTCAATGACAAAACGATATTTGACATCAGCTTTGGCGAGACGCTCCATTGCAGTATTTACATAATCCATTGGAATGACTTCAATATCTGCTGTTATATTGTGCTTTGCAGCAAAATCAAACATCTCTTGCGTTTCCTTCATCCCTCCGATACCACTTCCAGCCACAAGCTTCCTCCCTGTCATTATATGCAGTTCTCGACTTATTAAAATTACTAGCAGCTAAAAGAATCTAAATATGAGACGATATAACACACATCCTTGCACGGTCATACCAAAATCTGGATAGCGAGAGTAGTTTACTCACCCATAATCAATGGAAAGACAGGTAGCTCGAGTGGTTTTTCAGCTGCACCAAGCACGATAAATTTACCATTAGTCTTCAATAGACCGATCAGTGGTAGGACGGGGTGATTAGCAGAGACTGTATCAAGAATGCCGTCCATTGTGCCCATAGCAGCCTATGAATACAGGAAACACAGTCATTAAGCGTTCATCTTGTTAGTACTTTCACCTTTTAGTATTTTATCCAACAATGGATGGTAGAGATCACAACGAGTTACCTGTAGCTGATCCGGATCAGTGCTAATCAAAAACGAATCAGCACCAAAACGTTCAATGGCTTCCTTCTGTTTACTTTGAGATGTACTAATAACCGTCACCTTTAGACCTAAAGCCTTGGCGAACTTGACACCAACATGACCAAGTCCACCAAGACCTACAACACCAATGTGAAGGCCCGGTTTATCTAATCCGAAGTACCTCAACGGACTATAAGTTGTAATTCCAGCACAAAGGAGAGGTGCTGCAGCATCTAGGGGCATGTTTTCTGGGACACGAACAACGAAATGTTCATCAACAACAATAATGTCTGAGTAGCCTCCGTATGTTGGTGTTCCATCGGTGTACTTTGCACTATAGGTGCCTATTCCTTTGGAACAATAGTTCTCAGTATCGTTGCTGCAGTTTTCACAAGATCGACATGATCCAACTAGGCACCCCACACCAGCTTTCTCTCCAACTTTGAATTTCTCCACCTTGCTACCAACCTCAGTTACTTCACCCACAATCTCATGTCTGTATAAGAATTTTTACACTATCAGGTCACTCGAAGATAACTAGCGTTAACCGACCATAAGAAGTGGGATTAGTTACATCGAAAATAAGACAAATTACCAGCTACAAGTGGTCAAAGATATAATGAATGTAAAAGTCTCTTTGTACTATCAGTGCATGTAAGTTAAATCCCCAAAAACAAGACGGTAGGTACAACAAGCCATGAACATCCAGCCAACTGTCATACTGCAAAAATTGAATAGGTTCGATCTATAGCCATTAGGACCTCTTAAAACGAACTACTAAATTCATCGAGTTTTTCCCAAAGTATTAAAACGGCCAGTTGTAAACTAGTCATTTGGCTGAGGACTTCCAAACACAAACTAAATCAGCGTTACACAAAAAAACAACCGGCAATGAATAGATTAATTGACATTTTTGTACGTTCAACATGTCTTTAGTTTAAGACCACACGATTCAAAAGTCTTCTTTACTTTGTTAAACTCCGGCCAAGCCAAAGCGAGACAAACAAATTGAAACAGAGAGAGTAATAATTTCAATGGAATAAGATTGAGAACATACCCAGGGACCAAAGGATATGTAGCAAATCCCCATTCATTCTTCAACTGATGAAGATCACTATGACAGATACCACAATAGAGTATCTTCAATTTCACATCCTTATCACCAGTTGCCCTGCAAACATAATCATTTTGAGATCAAAACAACACACAAACATTCTAAGTTGCTCGGGCTCTCCAAAAATGTTGTTGCACCTGTGTTGGATCCTTCAAACACACACTACTTTTGAAGGATCCGACTCAAACCCTATGACATTTTTGAAGAGTCCGAGCATCATTTTGAGCCCAAAACAACACACAAACATTCTAAGTTGCTCGGACTCTCCGAAAATACTGCTGCACCTGCGTCGGATCCTTCAAAAACGCACTACTTTTGAAGGATCCGACACATACCATATGATATTTTTGAAGAGTCCGAGAATCATTTTGAGCCCAAAACAACACACAAACTTTCTAAGTTGCTCTGACTCAGAAAATGTTAGCCGCACCTATTTGGATCCTTCAAAAACACACTACTTTTAAGGATCCGACACATCCTATGACATTTTTGAAGAGTCCGTGCATCATTTTGAGACCAAAACAACACACAAACATTCTACGTTGCTTAAACTCTCCGAAAATGTTGCACCAGTGTCGGATCCTTAAAAAATGCACTACTTTTGAAGGATCCCACACACCCTATGACATTTTCGCAGAGTCTGACATCATTTTGAGCCCAAAACAACACACAAACATTCTAAGTTGCTCGGACTCTCCCAAAATATTGCTGCACCTGTGTCGGATCCTTCAAATACGCATTACTTTGAAGGATCCGACACAAATACTATGACATTTTTGAAGAGTCCGAGCAACATAGCACACATTAACCACTATGATACTTTAACCATAAAGTTGATCAAGCCAAAATCTTCTACTTCAATTGTCATATTATTTTATTGTAGTTACTGTCACGTTTCTATCTAATGTTTTTTTTTTTACTATCTGCTCTTTCTTGTACTTCTGTACTACTTACTTTTTTCCCCTCGAGCCAAGGATTGATCGAAAACTTCTCATTTTATAGGACTATACTAGATATGTTATTATATTATAAAAACCTACGTCAAATGTTATCACATCCCATATCGAATCTTCTAAAAATATTATCGACATTTTTAAAAAGTCGGAGCAACTTAGACAAGAATGACATACCTTCTAGAAAATTTAAAGGGGGAAAGTATCCCAGAATTGTCTCTAGCTGCCCAACCAAAAGCCTTAACAGGGTGCATTTCTTCTGGTGATTTCTCCATAACTTCAATTCTTGAATTTCTCACTACTTCAAACAAATTTAATAATTATTCTCTCTTTTTTGATAAAAATAAAGTTGTGGTTCACATAGTATTATTATATAAGTGATGTAACTATTGAAAATTGGTTGAAGTAAAGTGCATGTATGGGATAAGTTACGTCATGGGTGATGCACTAAACAACTATTTCCTCCTTTTTAAAATAATATCTTGAGAGTCAACTTTGTCACACCCCTTTTTCAACTCCAAAAATTAATGTATGTATTTTAAGGTTTGAAAGGGTTTTTTATTAAAGTGACAAAATGAAAATTGGTTCCGAAAAAAAAATTGTTTTTACATTCAAAATCAGAGTCGCCACTTGGCATAATCTGGTGTGCCAAGTCACCATTGGAAAATCCTTTTCGAAACCATTTGACTCTTTAAACCGGTTTACGAACAGAGATTCCGGCTAAGGAATTCTGTTGACCGAGGGGAAGGTGTTAGGCACCCCTCGATCCCGTGGTTCGACCACAGTCGCTTGGTGGAGCGTATCGGCTAATTTGACATTACAAATGTACAAACCACATAAACACACAAAACAAGCAAACAAATAAATCACACAAAATTCAAAACAAACAAAAATAATGTTCAGTCCAAATTATACAATCCAAAATAAAAAAGGTGCTGAAATATAAAACCTATTCTATTCTAAACTAATCATAAACTAAACTCCACTCGACGTTCCGGGCCTTGATCACGAGCCTCCTTTGCGTACATGCTACTTCAGGGCATTCCCCGAATAAATCAATACAAATCCTTCGGGGCATTCCCCGGCCAAATGAGTACAATTTAAACTTTTCGTGCAATAAAGTAGAAAGTACCATTCACGCACATATTCAAACACTCCAATAAATCGTTATTCCTAAATTTGCCTAACCGGCCTACGTTTGCCTACCAAGTTCAACATATCACAATTCTATCATGTTTAACATTATCAATACATCAAAATTAATCAATATTCATTTTCCTCCATTTTTAATCCCCACCTTAATTCATTTTTAACCACGTGATTAACCCATTTCAATACACAATCCACCAATCGAGAATAACAAAAATTCACCAATCATGCTTAGCACATCACACACCCAAATGTCACCAACAGTTCACATCAACAAACAAATCACGATATCGAATCACACACAATCACAATCACATAAGAATTAAATAAAAGAGAAGAAAGAATTGGACCTTAAATTTGAAGCTTTCAAACTCAATGTTATTCGAATAAAGAGAGTCCTCACCCGGAAACCTCGAGCCGAACCTTAACACCAACAATCCAACTCGACAAATAATGACCCGTTCACCGTCACTTTTCACGCCAGGTACTGTTCACCCGTACTGTTCACCGGTACTGTTCATCGGGTACTGTTCATCGGTACTGTTCACCGGGTACTGTTCACCGGTTGTTTTTTTTTTTTTTTTTTTTGTGAGGAAGATTATTTTGTGATTGTTGTTATTGTGGAGAAGATGATGATCAAAGAATGAGCCTCTTTTCCTCTTAGAATTTCTTTTATAATGGGTATGGATTTGTTATGATGTGGGAATTTTGGTGGATCCCCCATATATTCTTTCTTTGTGGACAAGAAAAAGGAGGGGGGGAATCACATGGGTAGTTAGGGTAGGTGGAAACTTTTGATTGGATAGGTTGTTAGGATAAGATAAATTAGTTAGAGGTATTTTTTGTTTATTTTTGTATTTTGGTGGGATATAATTACATGGGGTTGGACATATGGTAAGGTGAACTAAAAATGAATAAAATTAGACTTCGGGAGGGACAAAATTAGGTGTCTACATCATGCCCCCTTTGAATGTAAACACAAAGTGTTTTCAGACAAAGAAGTAGACAGCGAGACCAAATTTTGACCCGACCATTATTCAAAGAAAGAAACAGAAGGAAGAAGGAAAACCGGATCTTGACTTAAGACATCCCACCTACTCACATTATGAGAGGATCGAGTGACAAGTATCTCAACTTTTGGAGGGAGATGGACTATACCGAGTTGGAGAGTCGAGTGAGGTTCCATCGAGGTTCCGGTCCGCGGCTCCGTCATTACATAAAAATAAAATAAAATTACAAGTTAAAACATAAATGAAATTACAAAAATCCTATCTATATAGCTTCTATTGGTTCTTGACTCGACTTTCATCACCCTATTCTTCAGGCGGGCTCCTGATTTGCAATTTCTTTCCACTTGTTGCTTGGCTTTCAATTGCTTCACTTTATTGCTTGACTCTTTTGTTTCTTCACCCTATTCTCCAGGCGGGCTCCTGACTTGCTATTTCATCACCCTGTTCTTCAGGCGGGCTCCTGACTTGCTATTTCATAACTTTGTTACTATGCTTTCAACTTCTTCACCCTGTTCTGCAGGCGGGCTCCTGAAATCACATCAAAACTAAAAAAAAAGAAAATTATCCCCAAACGAATATTACTATAAAGAGAAATGTTATTTTTTTTTTTATTTTATCCTCCGAAGACTTTTTGGAAAAGTCACATCATACCTACTTGCATGTTGCAATGGTGAATCAAGACTCTGACTAAGAAATGCATCTCTTAAGAGTAAAACTAAATAACCAAGACTAGGAAGTGCATCTCCTAAGAATTAAAGTGAGGGATTCTAACTAGAAAGTGCGTCTTCTAGAGATACAAGTTTAAGTTAAAAGTGTGTCACCTAAAAATGAAAACTAGCAAGGAAATGCGTCTCCTAAGGATTAAGTGCAATAACTCGACTAGAAAGTGCATCTTCTAGGAATCAAGACTTAAGTTAGAAAGTGCATCACCTAAAAAGCAAAATTCGAATTACCCAATCAAGGAAGTGCATCTCCTTGCCAAAGTTGCTTGAATTATCAAAACAAAGAAGTGTGTTTCCTTACCAATGCCGCTTGAATTACCAAAACAAGGAAGTGCGTTTCCTTACCAATGCTACTTGAATTACCAAAACAAGGAAATGCGTCTCCTTACCAATGCCGCTTGAATTAACAAAACAAGGAAGTGCGTTTCCTTACCAATGCTACTTGAATTACCAAAACAAGGAAATGCGTCTCCTTACCAATGCCGCTTGAATTACTCAAATAAGGAAGTGCATCTCCTCACAAATGTCTCTTGAATTACTCAAACAATGAAGTGTGTCTTTTCACAAATGTCTCTTGAATTGTTCAAACAAAGAAGTGCGTCTCTTCACAAAATATTTCTTGAATTGCTCAAACAAGGAAGTGCGTCTCCTTACAAATGTCTCTTGAATTTCTCAAACAAGGAAGTGCGTCTCCTTACAAATGTTTTTTGATTTGCCCAAACAGGGAAGTGTATCTCCTTACCAATGTTGTTGGAATTACCCGAACAAGGAAGTGCGTCTCCTTACAAATGTTGTTGGGATTACCTGAACAAGGAAGTGCGTCTCCTTACAAATGTTGCTGGAATTACCCAAACGAGAAAGTGCGTCTCCTTACAAATGTTGCTGGAATTACCCAAACGAGGAAGTGCGTCTCCTTACAAATGTTGCTGGGATTACCCGAATAAGGAAGTGCGTCTCCTTACAAATGTTGCTGGAATTACCCGAACAAGGAAGTGCGTCTCCTTAAAAATGTTGCTGGGATTACCCGAATAAGGAAGTGCGTCTCCTTACAAATGTTGCTGGAATTACCCGAACAAGGAAGTGCGTCTCCTTACAAATGTTGCTGGGATTACCCAAACAAGGAAGTGTGTCTCCTTACAAATGTTGCTGGGATTACCCGAACAAGGAAGTGTGTCTCCTTACAAATGTTGTTGGGATTACCCGAACAAGGAAGTGCGTCTCCTTACAAATGTTACTGGGATTACCCAAACAAAGAAGTGCGTCTCCTTACAAATGTTGCTGGGATGACCCGAATAGAAAGTAAAATTTCATTTTTCAGGAGGGTCCTGAACATAAAGTAAAATCCCATTTTTCAGGAGGGTCCTGAACAGAAAGTAAAATCCCATTTTTCAGGAGGGTCCTGAACAGAAAGTAAAATCCCATTTTTCAGGAGGGTCCTGAACAGAAAGTAAAGTCCCATTTTTCAGGAGGGTCCTGAGCATAAAGTAAAATCCCATTTTCCAGGAGGGTCCTGAACAGAAAGTAAAGTCCCATTTTTCAGGAGGGTCCTGAGCATAAAGTAAAATCCCATTTTCCAGGAGGGTCCTGAACAGAAAGTAAAATCCTATTTTCCTGGAGGGTCCTGAACAGAAAGTAAAATCCCATTTTTCAGGAGGGTCCTGAACAGAAAGTAAAGTCCCATTTTTCAGGAGGGTCCTGAACTGAAAGTAAAATCCCATTTTTCAGGAGGGTCCTGAACAGAAAGTAAAATCCCTGGATATGTATTTCCAATGGTAACTGAATCAAGTGAAACAAATTTGCCCTTGTTTCAATCAAGAAAATTTGTCAGTTAAAAAACTTAGTGGTAGTTTGCAGCATTTGGCTTTCCAGGCATTTTCTCTAGTGTTCATTCCCTTCATTTTGTTTCAGATTGCTGACATTTTCCCCTGTTTTATCGTGTCATTGACCCAAACTCAGATCATTAAGAGTGACTCCAAAATAACCACAGTATCTCTACTTTGTCATACTTCTCATATAAATCCTTCAAACCTTAGTGTTTCATAAGTTCACAATTATGTCACTTTCATATGCTGACTTTGTCTTGCATTGTGCAATTGAAGAAGTTGGTGGCCAGTTTTGAATTCTTTTCTCACTTGTTTTGATATGGACTTGACTCAAAACCAAGAGACAGAAAAAATGACAATGACTTTTATTTGGACTACTGAATCAAGAAAACAAAATAAAATAAAGAGAAAAAAAGAAAAGACAATGAGTGTCCCCATTTGAAACAAAGAAATGGCAAATTTTCTAAAAATGACAATCAACTCTAATGATTATGCCATGCCTTTTAGATTAAGCTACCTGATCTTTCCATCCAACCTCTCTACCAATTATTGTTGAGTTAATGGCCTTGAAACTGAGTTGTTTCCTTAGACCAATTGCATTCAGGCCTCATCGGCTAGTGACGTTTTGAAGGGTCTTTCCCTCAGCTCACCCTTGTCTTAAGGTGTCTGTGAAGTTTTTTACTAATGAGACTCTATTATTCTCATTTCTCCCAACTTACAATCGTCTCACGGTGCCCGTGAGGGTTTTCACCAGTAAGAATCTCTCCTTTTTATCTCTCTCAACTTACTATCGCCTTACGGTGCCCGTGAGGGTTTTCACCAATAAGACTCTCTCATTTTTATTTCTCTCTTGACTCCTTGGTCTGAGGAAGACAGGTAGTTCCCAAATACATCAGCATATCCCTTGCATGCTTTGCCTTAACATCTCCAAAGATTGATCTGAAGGTCTTTTCTTTGGTTGTAACTTGGCTTTTGGATAGGGTTAGAAAGAAAGGATGGCGTGAGGCCCAAACGACACTTGAAGTGGGTTAGGACTTACAACTTTTGGAATCGACTCAAACAATGAGGACTAACTCATGCCCCAGTTTCTTTTGACTGGGTGATTCTAAATTATTTATTTGGTTGGACCGAGCCCTTAGTAGGGCAGCCTACGTATCTCACCCCCGAGAGAGGAGAATCAGGTCATGCGTAGTTCTGGCAGCTTGTTCTTTCACTTGATTCTATTTTTTTCTTTTGTTGACTCTTTTGTCTTTGGGACTTTTCTGACTTTATTTTTCTTGACACTCATCTTTTCTTTCTTTTTCGACATATTTTTTTTGAATTTTGTTGACTCTTATCTTGATTCCAAAAGAGGGGTATGAAAGAAAATAACACTAAAGTTCAAATGGGGTAAACAAAGGATGACACAATGTTTGGATAGCAGAATGAAATGCCTTCATCATATCAATCCTTGAGAATGCAAGTACATAACATGCAATTGAAAGTGAGAGATGAAGATCATTTGCGATATCTTTTTAAGCAGATTGAGTCTTTGTGTCACTACTTCTTCTATAAACTCCACCTTTGTTGTGCATTCCTCACATCAAATGACTCATGCTTTCGTGGAGCTGCTTATCTTCTTGTTTCTCTTGATATAGAGATCACACGTCCACTTATTTGACCTAATTGGGACTTGCCTTTCGATCGATGACCAAGTTGTTCTTGTGATTCTCAAAATAATTACCTTAACTTGTCACCAAATGTCTCAGCACTCTATCTATTTTCTCATATGCTCTCTTTTTCTAACTTTAACCCTCTGATTCAAAGTTCATGCTTAAATTGGATTTTAAGATCTGACTGAACATTTCACTGTATGTCATATCACTAGAGTTAACCCAAAATGTACTATGTAAGGAAAACAAACAAACAACACATATTTAAAACACGAAGAAAAATGGGACACATCATTTAGTTGAAACAAAAGATAGAAGGGTTTGAACATAAACAACAAAAGGACAAAACAAGATAGATCCAGAACTACAACCCTGAAATAGTTCGGATAGCAGAAAATAAAACAAAACAAGCTACCAGACCTCTTCCTAGTAGGGAGAGGGATGACTTCTCAATTGATCAGCCTGACATCTTAGCCACTGGTTTGCATATCAGCATGACTAGAGCTTTCCTCACTGTCAATGTTCTGCACCATGATTGATTTATCTTGAATCATCTTTTCAATTTCTCTTTTCAAAGCACGACAATCTTCAATACTGTGACCCTGAACATCAGAATGATATGCACATCGTACATTAGGATCAAAACTTCTTGAATGTGGGTCGGGAGTATACCCAAGAAGAGGGGTGATCATGTCCTGCTGTACCAATCTCTGGAATAAACTTGTATACGACTCTCCAATGGGTGTGAAGTTATCTCTTGACTTCTGTCTCATTTCATTATTTGGCTTAAATTGAAAACCAGGCCTAGAAGGGCTTCGGTATGTATGTGGAGTTGGAGGATGACTCGGTAGAGTTGGCGCACGCCAGTGTGGGTAAGATGGAGGTTGAACATAAGGTTTCACATTATACACTTGATATGGAGGTGGGGGAATGGGATATAATGGATTTTGGTAAAGATTCTGTAGAGCTTGGGCATAAACTTGGGTTTGAGCCCGTGGGTAACGATGGTGTGGTCCTCTTGCCCATGCCTGTTGTCCAACTGCAATGGCAGATGCATCTTCCATATTATTCTTTCCTCCCATACTTCCCAAATCTTTATGAATTTCTTGAGTAGTCGCTTTTAATGTTGCAAAACTCACAATGCGACCAGTCTTAATTCCATCCTCTATCATCTCCCCCATTTTGAGGACCTCAATAAATGACTTGCCTAATGCAGGTAACAAGTGTTGATAATATATTTCATCCTGCACTTGAATAAATGCCTCTACTATCTTACTTTCTTTCATTTGAGGCTTTACCCTAGCAGCCTATTCACGCCATCTTATCGTGTATTCTCTAAAACCTTCAGTGCTCTTTTTCTTCATGTTGACCAAAGATTTTTCGTTCGGAATCAAGTCGATGTTGTACTGAAAATGTTGAACAAATTCAGAAGCCAAATCATCCCAACTGTTCCATTTATCGATATCCCGATCGATGAACCATTCTGAAGCCAGATGTGAAAGACTCTCGCCAAAGAAGGCCATGAGTAGTTCTTCCTTTCCTCCTGCAGCCCTCAACTGGTTGCAGTAACGTCTCAAGTGTGCTACAGGATCACCGTGCCCTGCATACTTCTCGAACTTAGGCATCTTAAAACCGGGGGGGCAGGTTGATGTCTGGGAACATGCACAGGTCTTTATAGGAAACACTTCTATAATCTCCGATTCCTTGCAAATTCCTCATAGCTTGTTCTAAACTCTTCAGTTTCCGGGCTATGACATCCTGTTCCTCCGTTGCGACAGGTTTCTCGGTATCAAATGGAAATGCAAGCGGCTGAGTGTACCCATACGGTTCATTCAATTGCAGAGTAGGCTCCGTAGCATAATACTGACCATCTGAAACCTTCAGTGCTGGCTCACTGGAAGACCGAGGAAGCCTCATTGTGGGACGCACAGCATATATGGGAGTTTCTTGTGGTGGCGGGGCCACGAATACCGGTGTGATCGGTGGCGCTGGCTGAGCAGCTGGTCTTGATTGGGGAGCTGCCAAGGGCACACCAGAATTGCCAGGATAATAATGTCGCGGAGTGAATCCTGGCGCGTGCTCAGGTGACTCAGTAGGAGCAGAGAATTGTGCTTGAGAGAGCGGTGGACAATTAGAGATATTTCCAAGACCTTCAGAGAGCGGAGGAGGAGGCATTCCGCTGGCCCATGCCCGGTGCAAATCTATCAATTGTTGCCTGAGCCTTACTACCTCATCATTGTGTTCTGAACTTTCTTCCCTGTGATCCTGATCCGGGTCAATGAGCGAATTTTCAATCTCCCTGCTAGCCATTGCGAGCTTTGCTTTGGACCTAGTGAAGTATGGATGACTAGCCAGAGTGCTGCAAACCTACCACTGTTATCTTAAAGAACATGCTCATCAAAGACGACATCCGTTAGGATTAGGGTATACCAAAAGCATGGGAATCACATTGGTAAAAATTGCCCTAAGTTCATCTTCATATCTACCAGCTTTTGAGGGTAGCGAGGTCATTTCAACATCATCCCGATTTTATTTACACATTTTTTTTTTGTATCAATATCTGTTCTTTTCCTCACGTTATCTACCTTTATTTTATCATTCTTTATGGCTTTTGTTTTTCTTTAAAAGAGGAAAAAATAACGAAAAACAACGAAACAAAAATGATTAGACCGAACCCAAAAGTAGGCTGCCTACGTATCATGTTGTACATGAATCAGATCTTGCGTAGTTCGGGAAGTTTTGTCAAAATGGCCAATAATTTTTTTTTTCTCTTGAAACTTTAAAGAGAAAAGAAAATAACAAATTATCAAAAGAATTGACGAAAATCTTTTTTGCATTTTTTAGGTTTAAACTCCCTATACAAAAATGAAATCTATGATTATCAAAGAGGAATCTTTTTGGGTTTTCGATTTAGAATTTCATAGGAAAATGAAACTTGAAACTATTAAAAAAAATCTTTTTGTAGTTTTCTTTTAGAGATGTCTATGAAACACCTACACTAAGTGAAGAGTGAAATTTTATTTTTTTTTGAAATAAGATCCCCGAACCTAAAATAGGTTGCCCACGTATCTCACTCCCGAGAGAGGAGAATCAGGGGTGCGTAGTTCGTCCAGATTGGACAATTAACGATTAAGTAATAAATTAACCCTAACTTAAAAGATATAATAAAAAACAAACGAATAAAACTTCTTGGATGCTCAATTAGACACTTTAACTAAGACTGACACCATCAATTATGGAAAAAATCTTTTTGGTATTTTTGCTTTTGACAAATACGTAGAAAAATTTACGGCTTTGAGAAGACACAAAAAAAAAAAAAAAAAAAAAAAACTTTTTTGAGTTTTTGGATCGTGAAGAACAAAAGCCATAACGAATTCTAAAACAAACTACGACATTCCTCTTTTTTTTTTTTTTTTTTCGTTCTTGTCGGCTCACTATTCTATATATATATATATATATATATATATATATATATATATATATATATATATATATATATTTTTATTTTTTTTTTTATTTTTTTTTTTCTGAAAAGCAGTCCGTCAAATGACCACGTTACCCTTAATAATGCAACAATTAGCATGTATGGATGCTTTAAAGGTGAGTCTCCTACAAAGGGCCATGTGGGTCCCGCTAGGTCTCCACATGATGCACATAAGCATGACCTAAAGGCTGACCTACGTTGTGGTTTACTAACAAGGCTGTTCGGGGGAGCGTATGGTCGATAGTGGCTGCTTTGCTTTCCACCTACTCCATAACACCGACGGCTCCCCCCCTAAAATAAGGGTGACTCAACTAGAGGTTGTGTACAACACGTGTACTACAGACTTGTTGCAGAAAGAAGGCCGGGGGGATGGACTCATGATGACAGATATAAAGCGGTAACACATAGGATAAATACTATAAACAAAGAGCACGAAAACGCACAAAAGTGAAAACAATAACAAAACGATAATCACAAACAATGCTTATACACTCGTAATGCCAAACAAAGCCGATACGACTCAAAAAATAAGCTCGAATTCTGAAATGTCCCCAGCAGAGTCGCCAGAGCTGTCACACCCCTTTTTCGACTCCAAAAATTAATGTATGTATTTTAAGGTTTGAAAGGGTTTTTTATTAAAGTGACAAAATGAAAATTGGTTCCGAAAAAAAAATTGTTTTTACATTCAAAATCAGAGTCGCCACTTGGCATAATCTGGTGTGCCAAGTCACCATTGGAAAATCCTTTTCGAAACCATTTGACTCTTTAAACCGATTTACGAACAGAGGTTCCGGCTAAGGAATTCTGTTGACCGAGGGGAAGGTGTTAGGCACCCCTCGATCCCGTGGTTCGACCACAGTCGCTTGGTGGAGCGTATCGGCTAATTTGACATTACAAATGTACAAACCACATAAACACACAAAACAAGCAAACAAATAAATCACACAAAATTCAAAACAAACAAAAATAATGTTCAGTCCAAATTATACAATCCAAAATAAAAGAGGTGCTGAAATATAAAACCTATTCTATTCTAAACTAATCATAAACTAAACTCCACCCGACGTTCCGGGCCTTGATCACGAGCCTCCTTTGCGTACATGCTACTTCAGGGCATTCCCCGAATAAATCAATACCCATACTGTTCACCGGTACTGTTCACCGGGTACTGTTCATCGGTACTGTTCACCGGGTACTGTTCACCGGTTTTTTTTTTTTTTTTTTTTTGTGAGGAAGATTATTTTGTGATTGTTGTTATTGTGGAGAAGATGATGATCAAAGAATGAGCCTCTTTTCCTCTTAGAATTTCTTTTATAATGGGCATGGATTTGTTATGATGTGGGAATTTTGGTGGGTCCCCCATATATTCTTTCTTTGTGGACAAGAAAAAGGAGGGGGGAATCACATGGGTAGTTAGGGTAGGTGGAAGCTTTTGATTGGATAGGTTGTTAGGATAAGATAAATTAGTTAGAGGTATTTTTTGTTTATTTTTGTATTTTGGTGGGATATAATTACATGGGGTTGGACATATGGTAAGGTGAACTAAAAATGAATAAAATTAGACTTCGGACAAAATTAGGTGTCTACAAACTTAACTAATTTGTAAAGTCAAATTAGGTAAATTTAAATTCAATGTTTTAAGATCAAAATTTTAGATATTCAAAAATTATACTATAAATTGCTATTTTTTTTCATATTATATAAAAAAAATACAGTATATATTTTAAAATATTAATCAAAATTTTCTATTATTTGACTTTAAAAAAATATTGAAAAGTTGTTTTTACTTTTCTTAAGTAGTTGTCAATATGGACTAGTTAATTATGGATATTAGAGAACGTGTTCTTTTGAATAATCATAGAGAGAACAGATTGGCCATTTTATATCATTATCTTATCATTTTCTACATAGAAAAAAAGGTAAATGGAATTAATTTAGTTCTCCCATCTAGTCCATAAATATCTTACCAAAACATTGTGAGTCATTCTTACAAATGATTGGATTTCTGGAAATTGGAAATACTTTTGACAGTATCGAAACAACAATTTTTTATTTTTTTTGTGAAGCGTTAAATTTATATTTTCATATTATATAATGTCTCACAAGTTATATCATAAAAGGTATAACGAAGTTAAGTCGTTGATACTAAATAACAAACACCTTTTTTTGCGGCGTAATAATATCCCATAAATTATGTCGTATGCACCTGATGCTGAAATAACAAACAAGTAAGTTTTTCGTGGCGTAAATTTATATGTTTGTATCGTAATATTTAACAAGTTATGCCGTAGGCAGGGAGGGGCAAATGGAGCTTTTGTTTTTTAAAGGGTGCACTTTCTTCTGGTGATTTCTCCATCACTCAACTCTTGAATTTCTCACTTTGATGGAAAAGTTGAATAAAAAAAAGAATTGTGGTTCAAATAGTATATATTATTTTAGTGACTGAACTGTGGAAAGTTGATGTGCAAGTATATGGAACAAATCTATGTCATGGGTGCTGTATTAAAGAATTAAATTCTTGATAAGTACCCATCAAAGAATATGGTACAGCGGATGGGGCTACTCCTCTCTTAATCATCTCGAGTTTGAATTCTGAGAATGAAAAAATCCTTAATAGAGAGCGCTTCCTCAAACAGACCTTATAGGCATAAATTTAAATTAATCAAAATCCAACATGGATACCAAACATCCAATAGAAAACAAAACAAGAAAATCTTGAAAAGTTGTTTTTGCTTGAGTGGCCAATATATACTGATAATGCTGGCCATTAGAAAAGTGTTACTTTTGAAAAGTCCTTGGACAGAACATGTTGGCAATATATATATATATATATATATATTGGCTTAAGCTTAATTTTATCCTGAATAAATGAACAACAATCATTTATTATCTCTATTAAAAATTGTACTGAATCTCATAATTGTCAATCAAATTTATTGATCACTAGGCTACTTGGGGGTTTGGGCCACAGGTGCCAAAAGAGTTTTAAAATGAAGTGTGGGTGACACAAATCTTAATAATTAAGTGGAAGTGACAATTAAATTATTAAGGATTAAGAAAGTAAAAAAAATTTGAAAATAACCCACAAGTTTTTTAATTTACACTTTGATCCAATGTAAAACCTAATATAACTAGAAATGGAGGAAAAAAAAGGCATGTTTCTCTCTCTTCTCATTTATTGGAGTTTTCTCTCTCTTCGTGATTTTTGTTGTTCATTGTTGTTGTTGCTTTATTCATCATCTTCTTCTTCATTATCATCATCTTGTTCTTCATTATCATCTCTTCTTGCTCATCATCATCATCTTCTTGTTGTTGAACATTGTTGTTGCCGCTACTATTGCTACTTGATCAAATTTTTTTAGGTCAAATTTTATTCGTATATTACTTTGGAATTACTTATAGGTGATTTTAGTAAGTAAAATTATAATTTTTAGTTGAATTTCTCATCTGGGTGTATCTGCTACTGCTGTTTTTTCAAATAGTAGATAGAACATGTAACGTGAATCCAACAGATGAGTAATCTATTGCAACATATTGACTAATCTGTTGCAACATATGAGTAATCTGTTGCAACATATATGACTAATCTGTTGCAACAGATTACTCATCTGTTGGATTTGTATTATAGTGTTGTAATATGAATCCAACATATGGGTCATCTGTTACAACAAATTACTCACTTGTTGCAATAAATGACTCACATATTGGATTTATGTTGCAGGTTCTATCCATTGTAGCAGTAACAAATATACCAAATAAAAAATTCAATAAAAATCATAATTATACTTACAAAATCACCTATGAAGTAATGTCCAAGTGATATACAAACAAAATTTAACCTAAAAAATTCTAAAAATTTCATCAAGGGCACAACGAATAAGTGAAACACATGAAAAATTTCATGAAACAGGTAAAGAAGATAAAAATAGTGTATCATACATCAAATGCAAAAGGATCGAGGGGACAAACGTTTGAGTTCTCCTAAAAATATTTAAGTTCCCTAGTATTTTAATTGTTTTCTAATGGATAACTTATCTATTATAACAAATTTTCTATCTATTTGATAATTTCCGACAGATGAATTATCTGTTGCAACATGTTAGTCATCTGTTGATTCAAATTAAGCAATTATTAGTAATAACTAAATTGATTTAGCTAAAATTAAAGACAAGTCTTTAAGACAATGGGACAAACATTTGAGTTCACCTAAAAATGTTTGAGTTCCCTAGTATTTTAATCATTTTCCAACAAATCACCTTGTTGCAACAAGTTAGTCATCTGTTGCAATAAATGCTTATAACATGTTAGTCATTTGTTGATTCAAATTAAATAATTATTAATAATAATTAAATTGATTTAACTAAAATTGAAGACAAGACCTTAGATAAGGGGGGAAACGTTTGAGTTCTCCTAAAAAATATTTGAGCTTTAGTATTTTAAATTGCTTTTCAACACATATTTTGTATATTTAGTAATTTTCAACAAATGAGTCATATGTTGCAACAATTTAGTCATCTGTTGCAACAGATGTCTATATCTGTTTGATAATTTTCAATAGATGAATTAGTTGTTGCAACAAGTGAGTCATTTGTTGCAACAAATGTCTATATCTATTTTGTCATTTTCAATAGATGTTTTTATTTGTTTGGTCACTTCCAACAGATTACTCATCTGTTGTAACATATTAGTCATCTATTGATTCACATTAAGTCATTATTAGTAATAACTAAATTGATTACTATAATAAAATATGAATTAATAAGTTCAATTACAGTTTCAATTAATCTCATGGTAATTACACGATCAACTAAGTATGTTCGTCCTGAGTAGAGTGATCAATTGACCAATTTTTTTTGAAATGATTCAAACTAAGTCATCATTAGAAATAACTATATTGATTTAACTAAAACTAAAGATGAATTGGTAAATTCAATCACGATTTTAATTAATTTCATAGTAATTACATGATCAATTAAGTGTTTCGTACTGAGTAGAATGATTAATTGACAAATTTTATGTGAAATAATTTAAATTAAACCATTATTAGAAATAACTACATTGATTTAACTAAAATTAAAGATGAATTAGTAAGTTCAATTATGATTTCAATTAATCTCAGTAATTAAAAGATCAATTAAGTGTTTCATCCTTAGTAGAATAATTAATTGACCAATTTTATTTTAAATGATTCAAATTAAGCCTATGTTGATTTAACTAAAATTAAACATGAATTAATTAGTTCGCTTACAATTTCAATTAATCTCATCATAATTACATGATTAACTATGTGTATTCGTCCCGAGTAGAGTGATTAATCGATCAATTTTATTTGAAATAATTCAAATTAAGATATAATTAGTAATAACTAACTTGATTTAACTAAAATTAAAGATAAACTTACAATGTCAATTAATATCATAGTAATTAAATTATCAACTAAGTGTATTCGTCATGATTAGATGATCAATTGACCAATTGTATTTGAAATGAATCAAATTAAGCCATTATTCGTAATAACTAAATTGATATAACTAAAATTAAAGATGAATTGATAAGTTCACTTCCAATTTCAATTAATTTCATAGTAATTACATGATCAACTATGTGCATTCGTCTCGAGGAGAGTGATCAATCGATCAATTTTATTTCAAATGATTCAAATTAAGTCATTATTAGTAATAAATAAATTGATTTTGACTAAATTAAAGATGAATTGATAAGTCCACTTACAATTTCAATTAATGTATTCGTACTTAATAGAATGATCAATTGATAAATTTTATTTTAAATGATTCAAATTAAGCAATTATTAGTAATAACTAAATTGATTTAACTAAAATTAAAGACAAGACCTTAGACAAGGGGACAAACATTTGAGTTCTCTTAAAAACATCTGAACTTTAGTATTTTAAATTATTTTTCAGCATATATCCCATATGTTTGATAATTTTCAAAAGATGAGTCATCTGTTGCAACAACTTAGTCATCTATTGCAACAGGTGTCTATATTTGTCTGATAATTTTCAATAGATGAGTCATTTATTGCAACATGTTAGTCATCTGTTGCAACATATGTCTATATTTGTTTGGTCATTTTCAACAGATGTCTTTATCTGTTTGGTCATTTCCAACAGATGTCTTTATCTGTTTAGTCATTTTCAACAGATTACTCATCTTTTGCAACATGTTAGTCATCTATTGATTCATATTAAGCCATTATATTAGTAATAACTAAATTTATTTAACTAGAATTAAACATGAATTAATAAGTTCAATTACAGTTTCAATTAATCTCATGATAATTACACAATCAACTAAGTGTGTTTGTCCTGAGTAGAGTGATCAATTGACCAATTTTATTTGAAATGATTAAAACCAAACCATAATTAGAAATAACTATATTGATTTAACTAAAATTAAAGATGAATTAGTAAGTTGACTTACAATTTCAATTAATTTTATAGTAATTACATGATCAACTAAGTGTTTCGTCTTAAGTAGAATGATCATTGATCAATTTTATTTGAAATAATTAAAATCAAGCAATTATTAGTAATAATTAAATTAATTTAACTAAAATTAAAGATGAATTGATAATTTTAATTACGATTTCAATTAATCTCATTGTAATTATATGATCATCTAAGTGTATTCATCTTGAGTAAAGTGTTAATTGACCACTTTTATTTGAAATGATTCAAATTAAGATATTATTAGTAATAACTACATTGATATAACTAAAATTAAAGATGAATTGACAAGTTCAATTACGATTTCAATTATTCTCATATTAATTACACGATCATCTTAGTGTGTTCGTTCTGAGTAGAGTGATTAATTGACTAATTTTATTTGAAATGATTCAAATTAAGCCATTATTAGTAATAGCCAAATTGATTTAATAATTACAATTTCAATTAATCTCATAGTAATTACATGATCATTTAAGTGTATAACCTATTGCAACAGATTTAATCTGTTGCAACAGATGAGTCATTTGTTGAAAATTATCAAACAGATATACACATATGTTGCAATAAATTAGTCATCTGTTGTAACAAATGTCTTTATCTGCTGATCATTTTCAACAGATGACCAATCTGTTGCAACATATGACTTTATCTGTTTGTTATTTCCAACAGATTACTAATTTGTTGCAAATAGGTGACTAATTTGTTGCAACAGATGTCTTTATCTGTCTGATCATTTTCAACAGATTACTCATCTTTTGCAACATCTTAGTCATCTATTGATTCATATTAAGCCATTATATTAGTAATAATTAAATTGATTTAACTAGTATTAATAAGTTCAATTACTGTTTCAATTAATCTCATTGTAATTACATGATCAACTAAGTGTGTTCGTCCTGAGCAGAGTGATCAATTGACTAATTTTATTTGAAATGATTTAAACCAAGCCATAATTAGAAATAATTATATTGATTTAACTAAAATTAAAGATGAATTAGTAAGTTTACTTACAATTTTAATTAATTTTATAGTAATTACATGATCAACTAAGTGTTTCGTCTTAAGTAGAATGATCAATTGACCAATTTGATTTAAAATAATTAAAATTAAGTAATTATTAGTAATAACTAAATTGATTTAACTAAAATTAAAGGTGAATTGATAATTTAATTATGATTTCAATTAATCTAATAGTAATTACATGATCATCTAAGTGTATTCGTCTTGAGTAAAGTGTTAATCGACCAATTTTATTTGTAATGATTCAAATTAAGACATTATTAGTAATAACAATATTGATTTAACTAAAATTAAAGATGAATTGATAAGTTCAATTACGATTTCAATTAACATGTTGCAATAGATGAGTAATCTGTTGGAAAAGACCAAACAGTTAAAGACATTTGTTGAAAATGACCAAACATATATAGACATCTGTTGCAACAGATGACTAACCTGTTGCAATAGCTAACTCATCTATTGAAAATTATTCAACAAATATAGACATATGTTGCAACAGATGACTAAATTGTTGCAACATATGACTCATCTATTGAAAATTATTAAATAGACAAGATATATGTGAACTCAGAACCAAAATGAGCCACAGAATTTAAAAAGTGACCAAAATAAATCACCTATTTTAAAAGTTACCAAATTAGGCTAAACGTAATAATTTATTACGTTTTTTATTTTTTCTTAACGGTCAACTAACAGAGTTGACTTTTACAAAAACGTAAGAATTTCTTACGTTTTACACGATGACCGAGAAAAAAATACAGTGAATTATCAAACCAATTAAAAAGATACTGAAAAACGAGTTGTTCAACATAACAAAAAGTTACGTTCTTAACTTTTTAATAGCAGTGGTCCCCCACTCACAATTTTTTCCCCCACAAATGTCCCATCACTTCTACTTTTTCCTCTTTTTACTTATGATAATTGTGAATTTTTTGATTAGTTAAATTTATTTATATTTTACATGTAGTTCAAATAATTTATTTTTCCTCTATGTAATATTTTTTTACGTTTTACATTAAAAATTTAAAAAATAGAAGTATCAATTACCTCATTAACTTAACAATTTTCTTATATTTATTCTATATAAAAAAATAATCACTTCTATCCTTAATTATCCGATTTCTCTCTAAGAAAAAATTATATTTTTGAGTTTTCCTCTACTCCAAAATAATGAAATGTTGAATAATCGTCGATCAAATATGCTACTATATACAAGAATTATATTTTTTTGGTGTGTTAGAAATATAAAATTAATTTTTTCGGATAGTGATTCATCGTAGTTTTCGATTAGTGTTTCGATTAGGATATTGAGGAGACTCACATGCACAAATACGTTTCATATTATAATTAATGGAGTAAAAAATCACAATTTAATTTAGGAACACTCCTAAATTAATATAAGAAAATATATTTTTTTAGGAACACTCCTAAAAAAATATAATTCTTGTATATAGTAGCATATTTGATCAACGATAATTCAACATTTCACTATTTTGGAATAGAGGAAAACTCAAAAGTATAATTTTTTAAAAGAGAAATCGGATAATTAAGGATAGAAGTGATTATTTTTTTATACAGAATAAATATAAGAAAATTGTTAAGTTAATGAGGTAATTGATACTTCTTTTTAAAATTATTTTTTATGTAAAACGTAAAAATTTATTAGAAAAAATAAATTATTTGAACTACATGTAAAATATAAATAAATTTAACTAATAAAAAAATTCATAATTATCATATGTAAAAGGAGAAAAAAGTAGAAGTGATGGGACATTTGTGGAAAAAGAAATTGTGGGTGGAGGACCACTGCTATAAAAAAATTAAGAACGTAACTTTTTGTTACGTTGAACAAATCTTTTTTTTAGTACCTTTTTAATTGATTTGACAATTCATTGTATTTTTTTCTCAGTTATCGTGTAAAACGTAAGAAATTCTTACGTTTTAGTAAAAGTCAACTCCGTTAGTTGACCGTTAAGAAAAAAGTAGAAAACGTAAAAATTATTACGTTTAGCCTATTTTGGTAACTTTTTAAATAGGTGGCCTATTTTGGTCACTTTTTCAATTTCGTGGCTCATTTTGGTTCTGAGTTCGATATATGTTGAAAAGCAATTTAAAATACTAAAGCTCAAATGTTTCTAGGAGAACTCAAACATTTGTCCCCTTGTCTGAGGTCTTCTATTAAAGACTTGTCTTCAACTTTTAATTAAATTAATTTAGTTATTATTAATAATTGCTTAATTTGAATAAACAAATGACTAACCTGTTATAAACATCTGTTGCAATAGATGACTAACTTGTTGCAACAAATAGATAATCTGTTGAAAAATAATTAAAATACTAGGGAACTCAAATATTTTTAGGAGAACACAAATGTTTGTCCCATTATCGTAGAGACGTCTTTAATTTTAGCTAAATCAATTTAGTTATTACTAATAATTGTGCTTAATTTGAATTAACAGATGACTAGCATGTTGCATCAGATGATTCATCTGTTGGAAATTATCAAACAGATAGAAAATCTGTTGTAACAGATGAGTCAACTATTAGAAAGCAATTAAAATATTAGGAAACTTAAACGTTTTTAGGAGAACTCAAATGTTTGTCCCCTTGATCCTTTTGCATTTGATGTATGGTATATTATTTTTGTCTTCTTTACCCGTTTCATAAATTTTTTCATGTGTTTTACTTATTCGTTGTGCCTCTGTTGAATTTTTTTTAAAAAATTTTAGGTCAAATTTTGTTCGTATATCACTTGGACATTACTTCATAGCTTATCTTGTAAGTAAAATTATATTTTTTGTTGAATTTCTTATTTGGTGTATCTGCTACTGCTACAATAGATAGAACCTGTAACATGAATCCAACATATGAGTCATCTATTGCAATAAGTGAGTAATCTGTTGCAATATATGACTAATCTGTTGCAACAGATGACCCATATGTTGGATTCATATTACAATACTATAAAACGAATCCAACAGATGAGTAATCTGTTGCAGCAGATTTTTCATATATGTTGCAATAGATTAATCATTTGTTGCAATAAATTAGTCATATATGTTGCAACAGATTAGTCATATATGTTGCGACAGATTACTCATTTGTTGCAACAGATTAGTCATATATGTTGCAACATATTACTAATCTGTGCAACAAATTAGTCATATATGTTGCAGCAGATTACTAATCTGTGCAATATATTAGTCATATATGTTGCAACAGATTACTAATCTGTGTAATAGATTACTAATCTGTGTAACAGATTAGTCATATATGTTGCAACAAATACTCATCTGTTGGATTCACGTTACATGTTTTATCCATTATTAAAAAACAACAGTAGCAGATACATCCAGATGAGAAATTCAACTAAAAAATAACAAACATTAAAAAAAATAATAAAAAACATAAAAAAATAACAAACACCAACAAATCAAGTTCCTCATTTTCGTCATAATTTAAAAGCCCTAATTTTTTACTTGTGAAAATTGAAAAGAAACGATGAAGAACTCGAAGTTGTTGTCGCCGGAGAATGTTGTCAGGTCGACTGCTGATTGAAAGTAAAAAAAGAACGGGCAAGTACTCAAAACTATTTGTTGCCAGAGGTTGAAGTTGCACAAGATTGAAGGGAGAAATTTAAAAAGTTGTTGGTTGGGAGAAGTTAGAGAGAGAAACTATTGAGAGAAAGAGAGAAGAGAGAGAAATTGATTTGCAAAGGGAGGAAAGTTTTGTGGGTGTGGGTTAATTTGTATTTTGAAAAGAATAAAAAGTTTAGAAAATATTAATCAAGTCCACAATTAACCTAATCAAGTTTCTTAATTATATTTGACCCTTTAAATTGGTCAATGTCACCAATCCTTCATTTAAGACTTAAAAGACACCTTTCCTTCAATTTTCTCAGGCTACTTATACAGAACATATTGGTCATGAATGGGATAATTTTTTACCTGATTTGTTCACTTTTACTTGTCATTATTTTATTTTTCGAGATCAACCCGTGTGAACTTTGACCAGGTGCATAATTTAATATTTTAAAATTAAATTTAGATTGTCAAAAATCAGTAAAAAATGCTATAAATTATAGTTCTTCTTATATTAATATGATCAGTATAGCGACTTTATCATATTACTTTTATTAATTGATATTTCGTAATATGTATTGAAAAATAATTTAGAGAAATTCTTTTAATTTTTTTAATATAAAAATAACAAATAAAAATAAAAATTAATTTTAAAAAATATTTACAAGCAAATTCGAAAAAAGTCCAACATATCTTACCAAAAGATTGGGGGCACGTGGATTTTATTTTATTTTTCTTGTAAAAAAATGATTTTGGAGTCCAATCAGGTTAGTCGTTTAAAATAATCAATATGTATTAATT
The DNA here is from genome assembly GCA_030864215.1 of Capsicum pubescens. Taxonomy (NCBI): domain Eukaryota; kingdom Viridiplantae; phylum Streptophyta; class Magnoliopsida; order Solanales; family Solanaceae; genus Capsicum; species Capsicum pubescens. The sequence continues at coordinate 298,125,396 of CM061549.1, forward strand.
GTATTAAGTGTTACAAATAATCAATTTGTAGTATTAAGTGTTTTAACAATTTAGTATCTTATCAAGTTCATAAGCATTTATCTTACCAAAAAGTAGTGGACACGTTGATTTTTTTAGAAAATGACTTTGGAGTTCACTGGAGTTAGCTAATTAAAAGTGACTGATACATAGATTCTACAAATAAATACTCTAGTTAACATTTTAAATTTATTTTGATTTATAAACACTTTTAATGTTTACCACACATATGTAAATAAGTTATAAATTACTGTAAATTAGTATGACCAGCTTATAAGCTCCATCAACCATTTTCTTTAACACCCAATGGATGAAGGTTAAAAGTCAGGAGCGGACTCACGTAATCCGTGCTGGGTGCTTGAGCACTCATTAACTCCAATTTTTTTTTTTATATATTTATACAGCTTATAATCTCCATCAGCCGTTCTCTTTAACATTCAATGGATGAAGGCTAAAAGTCCGGGCGGATTCACGTAGTCCGTGGTGGGTGCTTGAGTACTCATTAACCTTGTCTTTTTTTATATATTTATACAGAAAATACAGTAAAATCGGCTATAATGTATTGCTAAATCCATTGTAGACACGTGATTTTTGACCCTCCCTGAGTTTTAACCTATTTATCGGCATTAAATATTTTATTTGCTTTGATATTATTTTAATTCTTATTTCATTTTTCATAATTTTTTAGTTAAAATTTAAATAAATAAATAAAGTTACATTTTGAAATATTTTTTATTTATTTATTTTTATTTTAAAAATAATACAAAAAAGAAATTCAAAAATATATTTCATTATTTTTAAATAAATAGACTACTAGTTTTAGTATTATCTTAATTATAATTATTTTAAATTATAGTATTTTCTTAAAATATAAAAATTAATATTCTTTTATTTGTATTATTTATTAAAAAAAAGATAAATCATATCCTATAAAACTACCCTAATCACCCCCTAATTTCTCTCAACCTCTCTCAACTTCCCAACCCCCTACACCCTATATATTGTCACACACACGAGAAGGAAAAAAAAAAAAAGAACACTCACGGACAAAAAATCAAAAGGGAGAGGAACATATTTTTAAAAAGAGGAGAAAATATTTGAAAAACAAGAAAACAAAAATAGAAGGAGAAAAACAAAAAAAATCAGTAGTGAAGACAAGAAAGAAGGAAGGAAAAAAAAAGTAGTGGATTGAGTTCAGGTTCCATTTCAGTTTTAAGTTCCGTTTCAGTTTTCGATGATATCAATTGTAATTAGTTTATCTCACAGGTTTTTATCCATTTCTACACTATTTACTGTATAAGTTTTATTGTGAATCAAAGCATAAGTGCGGATATTTAAATAGTGTCATGCGTTACTTAATGTGTAGAACCTTTCTTACTATCGTATGTTATTTGTTTATGATTATCTTTGTACAGTATTAATAATATGATATTTGTATTTGACTAATTGTATTAAACCTTTTATAAGTTTCAAACTCTAGGAATTATTTTGTTGAATAATCCGATGATTAACTGCATGAAACGTAGTCAGGAAAAGTTGCTAGCTTTATTTGTTCATATATATATTTATATATAATAATTTATTTGTGACCAAGAATGAGATATCTTTTATCTAAATACGGATCAAAAGTAATAAATTAGTATGAACTGTGCAATGCCATAGTAGATAGGATCTATATTATATTCTTTCATAGTAGAATATAATTGATATATAGCAAAATATGACAATTCATGTGTTTCCAAGAGTCGTTAAATTTTTGGCTTTTATATATTATTAATTTTTCGTGGCCCAATAAATATCATTATTTAATTTGTTTAGAAAAATATTCTCCATATATTTATTACCAATATGTTATAGAGCAACGAGTATATATAATATAATAAACATTTGATATTTTAGTTATGATACAGTAATATTAGTTTTACTAACTTTCTAAGTCAAGCAAGCAAGTTATGTTAATTACTAAATAGATATATAGTGGGACCGATTGCATCTATATATTGATTCAGTAAGTTATTTATTATTCTTAAGAGTATAATCTAACTTGCCTTTATGGTATTATTTAAATTATCCAACTTGTCGGTAATTAATTAGTACTTCTTTCACGAAATACCTTCTACTTTTACACTATATAACCATCTAGTAATTGTATAAAAGAAAACTTGTTGTAAGATAAAAGAGCGAAAAAGAATAATATAAATTGTTTCAAATTTTCAAGAAATGGAACAAATACCTTTTAATGCTAGATAAGCTTTAGGAACGTTTGATATATTTGTCTCGATTAAGAATGCGGTGTACGCATCTTTCTGAGACCTTTAAAAATAATTCGAGGATGCAATATTTTACTTCGGCAAAGTTCGTCTTAAAATTAATTTTCACCAGTTTAATACAAGAGTTTTAAATAATTTTAGTATAATAAAATGAGCGATTTTAGGGCCTACTAACATAATTATCAAAATAGTTTTAGTCAAGATAAGTCAATAAAAGCGACCGTGCTAGAACCACGGGACTCGAGGGGTGCCTCACACCTTCCCCTCGGTCAACAGAATTCCTTATCCGGTCTTCTATTTTTGCAGACCATAATAAAGAGCCATTTCCTTTTGACTAGAGATTCAAAAAGGTGACTTGGAACACCAAAACTCAATTTCAAGTGGCGACTCTGTAAAATAAAATAATCTCTACTCAAAACCGTCACTTTAATTGGGAAAACCCTTCGACCTCGATCCTCTCGAGCGAAAAAGGGGTGTGACATCCATAGATAAAAATGGTTGTTGGATGCTTTGGCTTTGGTGTGGAACTTAAGCACCTTAACGCCTGAAATGGCATGTGTTTGATTCCTGGTAGCAACGCAATTTTTTTCCTTAAAGAAAGTAAGCACCCAATAACTTTAAATTTTGGATCCGCTCCTACTAAAAGTTGTCACAAAATAATACAACAATAAGGAGAAATACATAATATTCATTCTTGAACAAAGACAAACTAGAAACTCCAACTAAGCGCAGACACAAACATACTAAAACAAGACTTACAAAAAAAAACACACACACACAATAGCAAGAAAATCAACAATGATTTTCAAGAACAAAAGAAAATGGTTTTGAGATTAAACAGAGTTCATTGTTTTGCCAATGTCGAGCACGAATCGATACTTGACATCGGATTTCAGAAGGCGTTCCAACGCTGTGTTCACGTAGTCCATCGCGACGACTTCAACATCTGGTGTTATGTTATGCTTTGCTGCAAAATCTAACATTTCTTGAGTCTCTTTCATTCCTCCTATGCAACTCCCAACAATTAACTTCCTTCCTGTTTTCCACATTATATACATATTGAATTAGTGGCGGAACCAGGAATTTTACTAAGAGGTATCAAAGAAAATAAGGGAACCAACATATAGTATGTATAAGACTAAAATTTCGTCCTAGCTAAATAGTGCAATTGACACCCCTTAGCATAAGGTGGCTCTGACACTGACAATGATGATGATAAGTATGCCTCAATCTCGAGCAAATTGGATGAACTTATGTTATGTTTTGATGCAAAATCCAACTATTTATAATATGACCTATTTATAACGTGTCCAATCATTCGTTAAGTAAACATATATTATGTATATAAACCTAAATTATGACCTAGCTAAGTAGTGTAATTTTTCAGACTAAGGGGTGTCAATTACCATAAGGTGGCTCTGCCACTGACGACACAATAATGACTGCATGCCTCGATCTCGAGCAAATCGGATGAACTTATGTTATGTTTTGATGCAAAATCCAACTATTTATAATATGACCTATTTATAACGTGTCCAATCTTTCGTTAAGTAAACATATATTATGTATATAAACCTAAATTATGACCTAGCTAAATAGTGTAATTTTTCAGACTAAGGGGTGTCAATTACCATAAGGTGGCTCTGCCACTGACAACACAATAATGACTGCATGCCTCGATCTCAAGCAAATCGGATGAACTTTATGTTATGTTTTTGATCAACAATAAACATCGTGTCCTATCTTTTGTTAAGTCATCATATAGTATGTATAGAAACCTAAATTATGACCTTGCTAAATAGTGTAATTTTTCGGACAAAGGGGTGTCGATTAGCATAAGGTGGCTCTGCCTCTGACAGCACAATAATGAGTACGCCTCAATCTCGAGCAGATTAGATGAACTTTATGTTATGTTTTGATCAATAATAAACATTGTGTCCTATCTTTCGTTAAGTCATCATATAGTATGTATATAAACCTCAACTACGATCTAGCGAAATAGTGTTAAGTTTTCGGACTAAGGGGTGTCAATTAGCATAAGGTAGCTCTGGCACTGACAACACAATAATAAGTATGCTTCAGTCTCGAGCAAATTGGATGAATTTTATGTTATGTTTTGTTCGACAATAAACACAGTGTCCTATCTTTCGTTAAGTCGACATAGAATTCGAAGAGTAAACTATAAGAAGCTATGTACTTACCCATGATGAGTAAAGGGAACACTGGCACTTCAAGTGGTTGTGCAACTGCACCAACCATAACAAGTTTTCCATGAGGCTTTAACATACCAATCAATGGCAAAAGTGGATGGACTGCAGAAACTGTATCAATAATTCCATCCAATGTGTTCATTGCACCCTGTTACATTAATCCAACATTCAAAGTAAGTCATACATTTCAACTGGAGGTGACAAAACTGACTCAATCTTGTAATAACTACTCCAGGTTTAAACAAGTTAGTGTTTTGATCAGTTTGTGAGTCAGTTTGTTGATTTGGTTGAATTTCGAAATGACTCATCAAATTGCTGGATCAAACGTAGAGATTGGGACTTATGTAAATTTGAAAGAACTTACGTTAAATAGTCCGTTTCGCCAAGCTTATAAGAAGTCAAATGTGTCCTTTTTCACTTTATAATGTGGGACTTTTAAAATATTGGTCAAGTACAAATTGTTGCTCTAATTGGTAGTGGTGTTTCTCAAAATGATTATTCTTCAAAATTACTTTTCCAACACATTTTCTAAGTAAAAACACTTTTCAAAATAATCGGAATTTTGAACCTTGACCAAATTAGCTACGAAACATGTTGAACGAGTTGGATTGTGACTAGCAATTTGGCCTATTTGACCTTAACACATTTTGAACAAAACAAACTTCAGATGGAATGGATCATGATTGTTTATCAATTTGACCTAACACGCTTAGTTGTCACCTATAATTTAAAACAACATTGCACATATATATTTAATAGAAAAAAGCCCTGAATTTATACAAACCTGAATTTGCTCAGGATTGTTACTAAGTAAAAATTTATCCGCACCGAGATGTTGAACAGGTTGGATTATGACTCACAATTTGACCTATTTGACCCTAACACATTTTGACCAAAACAAACTTTGGATGTATTGGATCATGACTCGTTTATCAATTTGACCTAACACGCTCAGTTGCCACCTATAATATAAAGCAACATTGCACATACAATATTCATTTAACATACAAAAAAGCCCTGAATTTGTACAAACCTGAATCTGCTCAGGATTGTTGCTAAGTAAAAACTTATCCGCACCGAGATGTTGGAGGGCTTCATCTTTTTTACCAGTAGAAGTACTAATAACTGTGACATTAGCTCCAAATGCCTTAGCAAATTTGACAGCCATATGACCAAGTCCACCAAGACCAACAACACCAATGTGCATTCCAGGCTTGTCAAGCCCAAAATATTTCAATGGACTATAAGTTGTGATCCCTGCACATAACAATGGTGCAGCTTCCATCGACAAATTCTCCGGCCAACGGACTGCAAAGTGCTCATCGACAACCATGAGATCGGAGTAACCACCATACGTCATCGTGCCATCGTGGTACGGGTGACCATATGTCATTATTTGTTTAGGACAGTAATTTTCAAGATCATTTGAACAATTGTCACATTTTTGACATGATCCTACTAGACATCCAACACCAACTTTGTCACCAATCTTAAATTTCTCGACTCTGGTACCAACTTGTGTCACTACCCCCACAATTTCATGCCTATTGTCAGACAATTAAGTAAAAAACAAGGTACATAAATGTTAGAAACATTGACAAAAATGGCAATAAGTTGTGGTAGTACTAGTAGGGGCATGGTGTATAAATTGTGTGTTGTTACATCCACCTACATTGGAAGTTGGCACTAAATGCTAACTTTATTACATAAAAGATTTAATACAGCCCATCATGGTTAAAGTTTCAAGTTTGTTAATATTTAATGCTCCCTCCATTCCAAAATAAATGAATTTTAAGGGTTTGGCGTACCGCTTAAAAAAGGTAACTTGAAAAAAAAATTAATACATCTTTGAATTTTAAAAAATAAATCATTCATTTTGAAACATAAAAGAAGGGCCAAAAATACATTTATTTTGAACCGGAGGGAGTGTGACATAATAACAATTTATCAACACTGGATATTTACATATCCCTTGACTATAAATGACAGTTAACATGTATTCATTGATTTGACGTAAACATGATACATGACTAAGTTTTATCATAAGCTGAGTACTAGTCATTTTCTATCATCCATGAACAAAGTGTGTGTGTATATATATATATGGATCCAAAATTTTAGCTTCAAAATTATGAGCTCATGCCTATTATTTATTGCGATTTTCGTGAATTTTTACACATAACTTTGTATTACATGTTGAAAATATTGAATCTAGATGAACCTAATATTAATACTCTACAACCGCTTCTAACCTTGAGAGAACCTAGTTATTTTCAATAGGACCTTGATGTACTTATTCATAATTAATAAATACTGTTAGGGGTTGTTTGGTTCGACTTCTTATATAAGTATTTGCACTAGTCATAATACATGAAACATAATGCAAATATTAATAATACATGAATAGTACTATAGACATTAATTAGTTATATCAAAATTATGATGCAGAAATTTTATTATAAGATTGATGAAAAAAAAGATATCTAGAGCGTATATGGCGAGACCCCATATTAAAAATACGGTAAATTATCGACTATAACAAGTACTAAAAATAACCTGATAATGTAAAAATTATTTAAACCGTTACGAGTATTAGATAAAGTCATGAATTTCTTACCCTGGAACTATAGGATATCTGGTGACTCCCCATTCATTCTTGAGAAAATGAAGATCTGTGTGGCAAATTCCACAATACAAAATCTTGAATTGCACATCTTTCTCCCCAGTAGCCCTGCACCATAAATTAAACCATTTAAATTCCATGCACTAATTAGCAAAAAAAAAAAATATAGTTCGATGCACGAAACATTTTGTGTTCACATAGAGTTTGGGAAAAGACTACCCCTAAGGAGGTTTATGTAGCTGATTTCACAGCTCGAACTTGTGAATTATAGGTCAAACAACTTTACTGTTGCTTGAAGACTTCCCATCAGGGGCGGAGCCGCCTTTCATCCAGGGTTTCATCTGAACCCCTTTCGATGAAAAATTATATTATTTATACATGGTTAAAATTATTTTTTATGTATATATAGTAAATGTTGAACCCCTTCGACTAGTTCGCATATTTACTTGTGAACCTCTCAATGAAAATTCTGACTTCATCACTAATTCCCATTCCTTCTCAATGGAGGGATGCACTAAATTCAAAGTAGTAATGCAGCAAAAAAAATATTTATCAAGCAACCAGGTTATTTACAAGGTATAAGTAAATTCTCTATGAGAACCATCAACTTGTACTCTATATAAGAAATAATAATGATAACTAACATATATACTATGATAGGTTAAACAACACTGATCACACAAAAGATATTTTTACACTGTCAGTTTGTATAACTTAAATCCGAAAAAGATACATATAGAATTAATTTGGACTTGTAATAACATAATGAGTACCTTCTTGAAAAGTTGAAAGGAGAAAGAACACCAGAAGTGTCTCTAGCTGCCCATCCAAATGCCTTAATTGGATGTTCATTTTCATATGATTTTGCCATTTCAACCAAATAAAAAAAGATATAAAACACAGAAAATAACTAGAGCTATAAAATAATAAAAATAAGAATGATTAGAAAGATGAAACTGAGCAAACTCATAGGGAAAAGCCAATATTTATAGTACTAGTTTGACAAGGTTATATATCTATTTTTACTTGTTTCAAGAAAATATTTAATGGAGTTAAATGCAAATTTCCATTAATTCCTCGATCCATCTTTACTTATTCATTTATTGACTTGATTCACACCTTAAGAAACAAATAATAATATGGGTGAAATTTCTATATCACCATTTTGATGTAATAAATTTAATGCATAATAATAAAGATAAAATAGACACAAAGTCGTAAATTATCAATTGATTTTTCAATCTGAACCATTATTGTTGGATATATAATTTTAACATACTAGACAAGTATAGATAGACAGAGGGAGTAACTCTCTTCGTTATTGTTTTCTCTGTCGTATTTCTCTTTTATACGTCCCTTAAGAAAATATTAATTAAAAAAAGTTTTAAAATTATTTTGCTCTTATTTATCTTTATTAAATATTTATTTTATTTATGTGTCATATATATTTTTTTTAGGTATTTGTAGTTTTCAAATATAATTCCTGTTAATGATAAAATGAAACAAAATAATTGTCTTGGAATTTTAAAATGAAAGTAATTTGTTTGCCATTTTTGTGTGGCAAAAGTAGTTGTGTAATACCACCAAAGGATGTGGTGCAGTGGATGGAGCTGTCTTTTTCTTAATCAGAGGTCTCGGGTTCGAGCCTTGGGTATGAAAAAATCGTTGGTAGTAAGCGGTTCCCTCAAATGAGCCCTACGCGGCACGAATCTGAATTAGTCGAACTCTATTGCGGGTATCGAACACCGAATAGGAAAAAAAATAGCTGTGTTATAGACAGTTAGAGAAATGTAGTAAATGTTTGCAATAATGGTGCAACCACCAAGTTTGATGAAAGTTACTAACTCCATATAAAGACAATTGTTTGCCATCAATTTTGGTTCTTGTAAGACTAATATTTTTTCCTCTTTCTTTTTGCCTAACACCTAATTTCTACTACAAACTCAATAAATACAAACATCACATGAATTTTTGTATTAATGTTTTTATCATTAATTATGATTTATTAATGTATCCCATCCCCAACTGAACACCAACCCCACCCCCACCTCACCCCAACAGTTTTCTACTTTTGATAATAGTTTAACACATACATTGTTGTTATTATGGGGTCATAAAGCCCAAAGAAATTTTACTCGTTAGCATCTATATACATTGTTGTTATTATGGGGTCATAAAGCCCAAAGAAATTTTACTCGTTAGCATCTATCCCCTTCGAAGGGAGCCTTGGAGTAACTGGTAAAGTTTCTGTCATGTGATCAGGAGGTCACGGGTTCAATCCTTGGAAACACGGGTTCAATCCTTGGACACAGCCTCTGACAGAAATGCAAGGTAAGACTGCGTACGATACACCCTTGTGGTGGGGCCCTTCCCCGGACGACATCGCGCATAGCGGTAGCTTTAGTGCACCGAGCTGTATTTTTTGTTTTTAGCATCTACCTATATGGTCAGGTGCACAGCTTTCATCGAAAAATTATGTTGTGTATATAAGCTAAATGTTAGCTATTATGAATGTGTATTTTTTTCCTTCGAAACACACGCTAAATGATATCTTCCTCTATGCTCAAGTTTTGATGAACAAAGTTGCTCGATATCACTAGAAGATAAACAGATACATGATAAAATAATCATTAATTAAAGTGCGAATAACCACATAAATTAGTCCAAACACTACTGTATGTAACGAATAGTCCCTTAGCATATGTATCAAAACAGACAATTATTCGCCCATTTGTGTTTCTTCTGTTAACGATCATTTACTTATTTAAAACTTAATTTTTTTGACGAACTGTCCAATTTGATACATACGCTAAGGGACTGTCCGTTTTAATGTATTGAGTTAACAAAAAGTGTCTATTTCAACTCCGAACTCCGATACAACCACAAGAAATGGACAAGTTATGGGTGCAGTGTCTGTACATGGTAGAAATAGTCTTGGTGCGTGTGATATATATATATATATATATATATAATTATATATATATATACACACACATTGGGAGTAGAAATAAGAAGAGATATTTTGTTACATGTGTTTAACAAATAACATTTGTTTGACAAGTGTTTTTCAGTTAGCTAGGTTGGTCTAAAATTATGGATACTTTTTCTTTAGGAAAAAATTTCTTAAAAATGAAGCAAAATAGATATTTTGAGTGGAAGTAGAAAAAATAAATTCTATAAATAACATTATTGTCTCCTGTCGACTCGCTTTTTAACACACCTCATCTTCATATCCTCTATTTTCATCGTCCCAAATTACTATGAAATGATTGGTGTGAGGTATTAGTTAGTATCAGAATTATTTATCTCACCATATTTACACCATAGTAATAGAATAAGTTATTCCATATATATATATATATATAATGGGATAACTAATCTTGGGATAAAAACAAACTTGAGATTAAGAATTAAAATAACAAAAACTTAAGGGTGACAAGTACAAATAAGAATCTCTAATGGCCAAAATTCAATTATTCCATCCATAAATAAACCCTTCAAATTAAATTCCATGAATAATATATATCAAGTCTTATATTGCCAGAGAAAAATGCTTATTTTTTATTCTAAATTCATAACGATAGTGTTCAGATCAGCTTCCATGCACGTTCAGTCAGCTTTCAACATTTTTCCAACATCGAGCACGAATCGATACTTGACATCTGATTTCGAAAGACGTTCCATCGCAGTATTCACATAATCCATTGAAATAACTTCAACTTCAGGTGTTATATTATGCTTTGCTGCAAAATCAAGCATTTCTTGAGTCTCTCTCATTCCTCCAATGATGCTTCCTCCCATTATTTTCCTCCCTATATATGTATATATTAGAAAAAATGTTATTAGAAATATATATTGAATAATCCAAAGTATAAAGAAATGAAAAGAAATACATTGACCACCCGTTAAACTTGTTAGTAAATTTTAGTTTGACGCTCGATTATGACCTAGTTTAATTGAGTCCCCAAACATGCGATAAAGTGTTCATACTAGAAACATTTAGCTCAAAATCTTAAAATTTTCTTGTGTGCGTTCTCAAAGCCTATGTAGAAAACTTTACAAATTTTGAGCTGAAAGTGTCTAATAATAACACTTTATCGTGTGTTAGGCACTCAACTGAAACAGATTATAATTCGAGTATCTAAATAAAATTTACTAGAAAGTTTGAGGATCGTTGATGTATTTCACCACGAAAATACAGTAATATTATTTATATTTTTTTACCCATAAGCAAGGGGAAAACTGGTAATTCCAGTGGCTTTGCTGATGCACCAACCATTATAAGTTTGCCATGAGGCTTTAATATATTGAACAATGGTAAAATAGGATGTTCTGCTGAAACAGTGTCTATAATTCCATCCAATGTGCTTGTTGCAGCCTGCAAAATAATACTAATAATACTTCTTGTATATGATTCTAGATATCTGCATATATGCTCGTCATCTCATAGACATTATACAATTTATCATATTCACGTTATTATATGTAAAATAAGTAATACCATTCGACGACAAGCATATATGTTAACTATTAAACGAAGGGTGATGAATTTTGCCACATTAGGTATAGGACGTATGTTCAACTTTAATTAGCCCATGAAAATATAGCTCGGCTTCAACCAATTTGTCTTGAATTGGACGAGTTCTTTCATTAAAAACATAGAAAAATAAGTTCTTTCATTAAAAAAAAAAACAACCATAAAACTCTAAAGATCCATATGATCATCCTATTGACTTTCAGATTTCAAAAAAAAAAAAAAAAGAATTGACCGTCTGTATTTCTATTGTGTCAATTACTGATCTACCTTCTCTTAGATTCTTTTGAGTTACTGGTCGTCCTTTTCTTGGATCCTTTCGAGGTACTTACATCTTCGAGTCCATTCTCTAAGGCAATAACTAACTTATCAAAGTAATTTCCAGTAACCTCAGTTAAGCCAACAAGTTTTATACGAAATTCTTGTAAGATCCTTGCTCTGTATAGTCCAATTTCTTGTTAAATCCGAGATGATCCAACAATTCTTTCTCCGCACATTCATGAAGTCGCTCTAGAATAAGGGTGTCAAGTGGGCCGGCTCGACCTGGCCCTCGTAGCTAACCCAGCCCGGTAAGCCCTAGGGCTTTAGGGTTTCGGGTCCCGGGCCGGTTATTTTTTTAAAATGGTCCCGGCTAACTCGTTTCGGTCCAAGCCCGGTCCAGGTCCGCCGGTTAATCGGCCCGGATACCTTTTTTAAAAAAAATAAAAAAAATAAAAAAATTTGGGATTTTGGGTCAAACTAGCCGTTGGCCCAAAGGCTATATACACCGTTTTTGGGTCCAAACGGCTAGTTTGGGCCCATTTATTAAAAAAAAATAAAAATTTAACTTTAAAAAATATTTTTTAATCCCAAAAAAAATTCTATAAATACCCTACAACTTCAAATCATTTTTCACACAATTTTTCACTCTCTCAAATCTCATTCTCTCTCAATTCTCAATTCTCAAATATTCAATATATTTAATTTCTTAAAATGTTCACTTTAATTTTTTAATTTTTCGTTTACAAAGTACGGGCGGAAGTTTCTAAAGTCGCAACCTTCGGATACTTCCAAAATTTGGTATTGTCGTTCCATCTCTTACGTTTAATTTTTATTTATTGTATTAATTGTTTAATATTTAATTTTATTATATTTGTGTATTTTGAATATTTTTAGTTTAATTTAATTTAATTTAATTTATATTGTGGATAAATTAAGAAACATCGCTACTAAAGGTGTTAAAATTTTTTGTCCCGGAAGCGGTAGTGGTAGTAAAAAGCGAATTACTAGCGGTAGAGGTAGTTCAAGTAGTAGATATAACCGTGTGCCTTCGCCTCCGGTACCACTTGGTACACCTTTTGAGGAAGAAATAGGTGTAGGTGCTCACGATATGGATTATGTAGAAGCTTAGGAAAATTACGGTATAGAAGAAGAAAATGAAGTGGATGCGGTTAATTTAGACTAAGATAATGAAAATATTGCTGAGTCACACGCAGTAGGAGATGCTAACGTTATATCTGAATCGGTTAATCTCCCTCCCCGTCCTCCCAGTGCCCCAAGACCTCGTAAAAGAACTAGTGTTGCATGGAAATTTTTTGAACGTATATCAGATATTGAGATGCAATGCAATATTTGTCAACAAATATATATGCATAGAAGTGGAGGCAAGCAAGGGGGTACGGGTACGTTAATGAGACATATAGCTGAAGATCACAAAAGAGAGTTAAATATTGCACAAGGTGGTAGGGATGTTGGTGGGCCAACGCAAACTAGAATGGATCCAGCAACCGGTCACGTAGCGAAGAAGTATAATAAATTGAGGGACAGGGAAGAAATAGCTAAAATGGTAGCTGTAGGTTGTTTGCCTTTTAGTTTTCCTTCTTCCGATGCCTTTATTCATTATATACAAGTAATTTATAATCCTATGTTTAACGGTATTCCTAGAAGTACTTGTCGGTCTGATGTTTTTAGACTTCATTCACAATATTGTTTTTATTTATCAACATTGTTAAAAAATATTCAATGTAGATTGTCCCTAACTTCTGATCTTGGTCGTGCTGTAAATAAAAATGATTATTTAACCGTTGTTTGTCATTGGATGGATAGTAATTTCGTGATGCAAAAACGTATTCTTGCTTTTTTATATGATGAAGATCGTAAACATACTGGACAATTTATTGTTGATTCTATTGTTAAAATTGCCGGATATTATGGTATCAAAAATAAAATTTTATGTATTGCTTTTGATAATGCTTCTAACAACAACACTGCTATAAAAAAATTAAAATCTACGCTATCTCTGCCCTTACCTGAAATTTTTCATATTAATTGTGCATGTCATATATATAATTTAATTGTAAAAGATGGTCTTGAGTTTTTTGAGCTTTATATTGAAAAAATTCGTCTTGTCGTTGGTTTTATTCAGGGAAATAATCGTAGATCGAGAATTAGAGAATTCAAAGTTAAATGTCAAGAAAATGGACTTACACCGATTTTGATGCCTGAGGAAATTGATACTAGATGAAATTCTACGTATGAATTTTTAAAAACTTGTTATAAATATAGAATTCCTATTACACTAGCTTTTAACCAACATTGCGGTTCATTTGCTGATTCTGCTGATTGCATGCTACATAATTCTGATTGGGTTGTAATTAATGATCTTGTTAAGTTTTTAGAAAATTTTTATGTAGCTATGGTTGAATTTTTCGATGCTTATTATCCTACTGTTTGTAATATTTTGGCTTATATAGCCGATATTTCTGGTTTGCTCAAAGAATATAAAATAAAGAAGGTTATAAAGAAGCTGTTGGTGCCATGTTTACGAAATTTAAAAAATATTTTTTCTCGATTCCTCCTATTTACTTGGTTGGTGCTATGATAAATCCGTGCATGAAATATAATAATATGTGCCACTTTAGTATTCTTATTTATACTAACTTAGAAATAAATACTAACCAGGATTCTGAACAAGTACAACCTGATTTGTGGACGGCTACGGCTGATGCAAAGGATTACATAGAAAAATTATATAATCATTATGCTGATTTATTTGATTTAGCCGTACCTACAAATATCACTCCAACTGTCGCTCCTCATCCTCCCGAGGATCCATCATCTTCTGAAAGGCCGGCACATAGTATTTTTTCTGATTCGTTTTATGATTTAAATTGTTGGAACAGTGTTGATGAGAGAACTTACACATCAAATTATCGGGAAGAGCTGAAATATTATCTTCGGACGGCACCAGAGGATCACAGACGACGGATCAACACGTTGGATTGGTGGAGGAGTAATGAAACACAATATCCTGTGCTTTTAAGATTAGCTAGAGATATCTTGAATGTTCCAATGCCAACCGTTGCATCAAAGAGCGCCTTTAGTCAGGGACGACAGCAGCTTGGAGACAACCGACACTCATTGGGAAGCAATGCAATGAATGTTCTAGTTTGCCTCAGAGATTGGATTAGAGCGGAAAGAAGAAACCAAGGAATGGAACCGGAGCCAAGCGACGAGTTGAAACTTGAAGAAATTATGACTTCACGGGAGAACTCAGCAGAATCAAGTCCAATGCATGGTTTTGCCCCCGTTGACTTCGACTATCCTATGCAAGTTCCCGTTGATATTAACATGAATGAGTTGGAAAAAATGCTGCATAATTTGTAGATTTTTCATTCATGTAAATTATAAATTTTGGATCATTTTGCAATAAAATTCCCCTAATTCATTCACTACTTAGTCCTTGCTTTTTATATTTTTTCATTTAACGATTTAAAATTTTAAATTGAATTTCTAGTTTTCTACTTTAAATTAAAAACTTACTTCTAATATATTATTAATTTACTACCAAATATTATTAATTTATTATATTAAGTAGCATATGTTTTGTATATTTGTGCATATATCTTCTATAGAAGTGTATATTTAACGTATACATGTGTATATGTTTTATAAATTAGTATATAAGTATATCTATATATATTGTAATGTATATATAATGTAGTATATTTTATAAGTAGTAGTATATATACATTGAATGGTTCGTATACACGTGTATATATCTTCTATAGAAGTGTATATTTAACGTATACATGTGTATATGTTTTATAAATTAGTATATAAGTATATCTATATATATTGTAATGTATATATAATGTAGTATATTTTATAAGTAGTAGTATATATACATTGAATGGTGCGTATACACGTGTATATATCTTCTATAGAAGTGTATATTTAACGTATACATGTGTATATGTTTTTTAAATTGGATATCTTCTATCAAAGTGTATATATGTGTATATATCTTCAATAGACGTATATATTTAACATATACAAGTGTATATGTTTTACAAATTAGTATATAACTATATATATATATATATACATATTGTAGTATATATATATGTATATTGTAGTATATATTTTATTTAAAATAGTACATATATATTGAATGGTGTGTATATATGTGTATATATCTTCTACAGATGTATATATTTAATGTATCCAAGTGTATATGTTTTACAAATTAGTATATAACTATATATATATACATATTGTAGTATATATATGTATATTGTAGTATATATTTTATTTAAAGTAGTACATATATATTGAATGTTGTGTATATATGTGTATATATCTTCTGTAGACGTATATATTTAACGTATACAAGTGTATATGTTTTACAAATTAGTATATAACTATATATATGTACATATTGTAGTATATATGTATGTATATTGTAGTATATATTTTATTCAAAGTAGTACATATATTTTGAATGGTGTGTATATATGTGTATATATCTTCTACAGATGTATATATTTAATGTATCCAAGTGTATATGTTTTACAAATTAATATATAACTATATATATATACATATTGTAGTATATATATATATATATATATATATATATATATGTATATTGTAGTATATATTTTATTTAACGTATGTCATATATATTGAATGGTGCGTATATATGTGTATATATCTTATATAGATGTATATATTTAACGTATACAAGTGTATATGTTTTATAAATTAGTATAATATAACCATCTATACATTGTAATACATATATATGTATATTGTAGTATATATTTTATTTAAAGTAGTACATACATATTGAATGGTGCGTATATATGTGTATATATCTTCTATAGACGTATATATTTAACGTATACAAGTGTATATGTTTTATAAATTAGTATATAACTATATATATATATATACACATACATAGTATATACATATATATTGTAGTATATATTTTATTTAAAGTAGTACCTATATATTGATTTAAAATGATTTAAAATGAATTTCTAGTTTAAATTTAAAACTTACTTTTAATATATTATTAATTAACTATTATATATTTATATATATATATATATATATATATATATATATTGTTGTATATACTTTATTTAAAGTAGTACATATATATTGACTGGTGCGTATATATGTGTTTATATCTTCTATAGACTTATATCTTTAACTTATACAAGTGTATATGTTTTATAAATTAGTATATAAGTATATATATATATATATATAGTATTATATATATATATATATATATATATTGTAGTATATACTTTATTTAAAGTAGTACATATTATTGAATGGTGCGTATATATGTGTATATATCTTCTATAGACGTATATCTTTAACGTATACAAGTGTATATGTTCTATAAATTAGTATGTAACTATATATATACATATTGTTGTATATATATATATATTGTAGTATATATTTTATTTAAAGCAGTACATATATATTGAATGGTGCGTATATATGTGTATATATCTTTTAAAGTAGTATATATTTAACGTATACAAGTGTATATGTTTTATAAATTAGTATGTAAGTATATATATATATATATTGTAGTATATACTTTATTTAAAGTAGTACATATATATTGAATGGTGCGTATATATGTGTATATATCTTCTATAGACGCATATCTTTAACGTATACAAGTGTATATGTTTTATAAATTAGTATGTAACTATATATATATACATATTGTTGTATATATATATATGTATATTGTAGTATATATTTTATTTAAAGTAGTACATATATATTGAATGGTGCATAAATATGTGTATATATCTTCTAAAGTAGTATATATTTATCGTATACATGTGTATATGTTTTATAAATTAGTATATAACTATGTATATATATATATTGTAGTATATGTTTTATTTAAAGTAGACAAGTAGTACATAAATATTGAATGGTGCGTATATATGTGTATATATCTTCTATAAGCGTATATATTTAACGTATAAATGTTTATATGTTTTATAAATTAGTATATAAATATATATATATATATATATATATATATATATATATATATATATTGTAGTGTATATATATATATTATACTATTATAGTATATGTTTTATTTAAAGTAGTACGTATAGTCATATATAATTATATATTGAATGGTACGTATATATGTGTAATTGTTTATATATTTTTTTAAAAATATATATTGTATATTGGAGTGTATATAGTGTATATTGGAGTGTATATAGTGTATATAATTATAGTGTATATTGGATTTTTTTTGTTTTTAAACGGGTTTGACCGGTTTTTAACCGAGTTTGACCGGGTTTTGGTGGGTTTGACCGGGTTGGGTTAAGTGGGCCGGGTTAGGGTGGATTTTAATTTTTTTACTATTGGGCCCGGCCCGTCTAGCGCCAAAACCGGCCCTCAACCCGGTTAAAATAGAAGGGCCGGTTCCGGGTTGGTCCGTCCCGGCCCATTTGACACCCATACTCTAGATATGCCTCAGCTTGCCCTTGCAAGTACTCGAAAAATTGCTTTTTCGCCTTTTCCTTTTCGGATAAATAAAATCCATAAGCATAAGTCCATTTCAATTCTCTTCTACATTCAACAATTTGTTCCCAAGCTTGTATAATGAACTTCAATTCACTCTCTTGTAAAGAATGCAATTCACTCAATTTCTTCAATCCATTTTCTTTCATCTCATTTAAATCCTTTAAGGCCTTTGTTTTGATTTCTCATTTAACATCCATCTCTCATACTCATAATAATGTGTGTACCTTTGAACAATTTTCTTGGCTTCTTTTTTCTCATTTGTTTCTTTATAATAATTACATCTACCACAACAAGAACCCCATTTTTCTAAACAAAGCCAACAAAATTGATAACCACATTTACAACTCATATGCATACATCCCTTATTTTTCTCAATAGATTTGAAACATTGAGGACACTTCTTAGTGATAACGCCACAATCCAATTCATATTTTCGCTTTCAGCGCGATTTCTATGCCTCCATTTAGCTATAGTATCACAATCAATCGGGCGATGAACTTCATCCAAGCAATTCCAACAGAAACCATTAGAACAATCACAAATCACATCGTAATTCTCACTCCCAATTTCAAATTCCACCGCGTTTTCACATCCAGGACCAGGACAACGCTTGATCTTCTTATTCTCATCGATGTAACTTCTATACAAATAGTCATGATACTTCAATCTATCTTTCTCCGATGCTAACATAATCGTCTTACTTTGACCTACCATGATCTTACAACATGGTTCAGGACAACGTAAGACGAGACATCTAGAGCCACTATCAATCGACGTACTAATGTAACATTCCCAACATTGTTTACAAAAAGGATGTTCGCAATCAGCAAAATCAATCTCATCAAGAGGATATTCCTCAAAACAAATCCCACAAGTCAAAGTCAAAAGTCAAAGGCACAAAATTTCTGTTTCTTTTTGAGATGACATACCTATAGATTTTCGAACTTTTGGTTCGTTAGCGAACCATTCTTCATTAGCTCTAGCCACATTCCAATTATAGTGGCACAAAAGCGCCACTGAAATATCTGTCGACACGGAAAGAATAGTTGAAGTTTTCGAGATATCTTCTTTCATGAGTTTACGTATATCCATAGCCCTCAAAACTCGATAATTTTTCGAGTTATGAGAGTCTATAGGCTCATCAATGGTGCATTCATCATTGAAAACTTCCTTCAAATCCGAATACGAATCCGATTCGACATCGTATATGTCATCATTGGAATCCATTAAGTAAAATTGTGGTGTTGAAACAAGAAAATAAAACCCTAGAGAAATATGTAGGTCTTTTGGAGGAATTTAGGAGAAGAAATTAAACCTAATAAAGGGATTTGAAGGCTTTACGTTAAAACGAGACAATAAATATGTAAATATATAAAGCTAAAATAAAATATACAACCTAAACCTATAAGGTTTCAAGTAAGGGTGTTTATAGTTTTTCTCAAAAAGAGAATTAACTAATAGTTTTTCAAAATACGAGAATCAACTCGAGGTTACTTAGGTGGTAAGCACGCTTCAACTCGAAAGGTTATAAATTCGAGTTATAAGGGAGGGGTAAAAGAATTTTCTTTTATTTTATTTTTTGGAAAAAATGATTAAGTAGATTTTTTATTAGTTTGGTTTGTGTCTGTTTATTTTGGGGTTTTCCATTTTTGTCAAAAAATAATATAGAACAAAACTATGAAAACCCCCAAAAAAATAGCAGACGTATGAAGATCATATTTTTCTTTTGCTTAAATATAATGTTTAGTATTTCAATTTGTTACGAATCTCTAATTTCAGCTTTTCGCATATATGTTTAAGATAACATGATTAAAGGATATTTTTGTTATGTTTAACATATATTTAATTTAAGACTATAAAATTCAAGTCGATCTCACTTACTTTCTTAAACGCCGTATCAAATCAAAGTACAAACGTATTGAAACAAAGTGAATATTATTTAGCTCGAATTGACCATCACAGCTTATCTTAATACAAGCAAACATCAAAGGACTTACAACCCAACATATACATTTGATTTAGAAGTAATTACACTCTCTCCCACTTTTTTAATTACTTTACTCTCTCTCCCTATTAATATACATAACATAGCCGACATATACATAACATTCTATGTATATGTTGAGATTTTTGTAATATGTTTAGGGAGTTGAGATTTTTTGTAATATTGGAAACATAAATTGTGTATTTATGTAATTTTTAGATCCCAGATCACATACTGTTTTAATAGGCGAACAACCCAACTTAATCCATCCTACACTCCTAGGTGGCGAAGAGTCGATATCGAGGTACTAATAAGTATATAATAATTGTGATTTGCAAGCATAGAAATAGAAAAAATACCTGCATTTGTTCTGGATCATGACTAAGCAAGAATGAATTAGCACCAAGAAGTTTAATAGCTTCATCCTTCTTATTAATAGAAGTACTAATAATTGTGACATTAGCTCCAAAAGCCTTAGCAAATTTGACAGCCATATGACCAAGTCCACCAAGACCAACAACACCAATGTGTAATCCAGGCTTATCAAGCCCAAAATATTTCAATGGGCTATATGTTGTGATCCCAGCACACAACAATGGGGCAGCTTCCATCGGTAAACTCTCCGGCCAACGGAACACAAAATGCTCGTTGGCCACCATGAGATCGGAGTAGCCACCGTATGTGGTGGTTCCATCATAGTACGTTGTATTATACGTACTAATCGCGCTAGGACAATATTGTTCGAGGTCATTGGTACAACTGTTACACGTTCGACATGATCCAATAAGTACTCCAACACCTACATTGTCCCCAATATTTACTTTGTTTACCTTGCTACCGACCTTGGTTACTACACCGACGATCTCGTGCCTGTAAAAACACACGTAAGATATGTTGTTCATGGATTAATAAGTCGTTTATATATTATTCAACCTTATATATAGAACACATTAGATGATACTATCCCCATCAAAAGTCTATCTAAAATATTTATTTAATCGATCGATAGATATTTGTGAAAGTAAAGTACGATTGCCTATCAATTGTGGGGCACAAAATTAATAAGCAAAATTATACAAAAGATGTAAGGATAAGGAAATATCAGTACCACATTGAGTGTTTGGGACCATAACATGTTGCATGGAATTATTAAAGTTAGGTACAAATAATAACATCGTCAAAAGAGCATCATACGAGTTGATGTTGTAGTGGTGTATATGTAATTTTTTTTATAATTGTGGTGTTTGGATCATCTTGCGCACCTCGACTAAATCCATGGGATACCTGTCACCTCCCACCAGCAACAGGTGTCAGATAACTCTGTCCACCTAGGTTAGAACAAATGGAAAGAAATTACTTAATGATGTATATGTAATGTTGGGATAAGAGTGGTCCGTTCTATTTTGTTTTGCTTATTTTTGTTTTTCGTTTGGTGTTAGATATCAGTGTACTAAAGCATCCATTATGTGTAAGATTTGGAGAAGAATTAGACTATAAAAATATGTTGTACGCTGCCTTATCAAAATGTTATTTTCTTCAATTCTTTTTATAAGTGATAATAAGAAATCATTTCATCCACACAATAAGTGACTTTTTCGCCTTACAAATTTGGGAGATAAATATAATACAACAATTGTGGTATAAATTAAACAATTTCAAAAGTGCTAGTACTGTATAAATTAAAACTCCTACACTAAATATAAGTTAATGCCAAATTTAATATCGAAATTATATATCTTATCCCTTAGAATTAAACGTTTAAATTTTGTTTACAAACAAACAAACAAAACGAAAATGAGAAGCAAGCTGGCCAGATGAAACTAGGTATATAAATTTATGCAATTTTGTTTTGTCCTTTTTCTACACAAACCAAACAAGAAAAAAGATAAATTTAACAAAAAAATTTCTTTCTTAATTACCCTAGTTTTTTTTTTTTTTAAATAACTTATATATTCTGCAAGTATATGAGAGGATAATTAGAATGGAAAATAATTAATTTAATTACCCAGGCACAATAGGGTACTTGGAATTGCCCCATTCATTCTTGATCTTATGAAGATCTGAGTGACAAATTCCACAATACAACACTTTGAATTGTACATCATTCTCCCCAGTAGCCCTGCACACACACACAAAAAAATAAAAAAAATTAAAACAAACAAATAAATAATAATAATAATAATAATAATAATAATAATAATAATAATAATAATAATAATTTAAAAAATTTGAGTTAATCTCACTATTATGTATAATTAAGGGCGGAGCTAGAGGGGTGGAAGGGGATCATCCGAACCCTCTTTGCTGGAAACATCGAATATATATAAGTTCAATTTTTAAGTAAGATGAACTTTTCAGTGAAGATTATGTCTCAACTACTATGTACAATTTTAAAAATGTATATAGTAGACAAAAATTGATCTAAACGCCACCTATATTTAAAAAGAAAAAGGTTATGCTAATATAGATTGAGCTGGGATGGTTGAAATTTCTTGTTCCATCCTTAGTCAGAAGCCTCGAATTCGAGTTCTGAGAATTTAAAAGAAAAAACATGTTGGTGGCTCCGCATCAATAAATGGACGTGCAACGCCTGAATTATCGAACCCTAATACGAATATCAGATAGTGGATGGATACCTTCTTGAAAAGTTGAAAGGAGAAAGAATACCAAAAGTGTCTCTAGCTGCCCATCCAAATGCCTTAATTGGATGCTCATTTTCATAAGATTTTGCCATTTTTTTCTCTCCAAAAAGTATAAGTGAGAATCACCAAATTAAGAAAAGAACCAAACAAAACTTGAAACACAAGAAACTGTGTTTGGTCCTTTGATTATTGATATCCATATTTATAAATGTTGCACATTTGAGATGTTGGTTTGCTTTGGGCCAATCATTTATTAGAGATTGCTCCAACCAATTAAATTATCCAAAATAATTGTCATTTTTAAAAATTAAAATATAATTAAATGTTTTTCAATGTAGAAAAAGATTAATGTGGTCCAAAAAATAAACATTTAATAAAGGCCAAAGGATAAATAAAATAATTAAGTCAAATTACTATTTTAGTTATTGTTTTCTTAATATCTAATGTGAAATAAAATAACATAATTACTAATCTCGAAACAAACGTTAAATTTTGTTTTTAAACATACAAAAACATGATTGGAAAAGAAAAGAAAAAAAAGAAAATATTATCCTAAGCATTTTTGTTTTAAACCAAAAAGTAAAGACGAAAAAGCAGGCCTTAAAGACACAAGGTGGGTGATTTTATGCAATTTTATTTATTTTTCTCCTTTTTCTATGCAAACCAAACAAGAAAAAAGAGAAATTTAACAACCAAAAAAGAAAAAGAAAATCCCTTTTTTAGTTACCCTAGTTTTTTTTTATAACTGTATTGTCTGGACCAATTTTCACTCACTTTGACTACTCTTCAAGATATTTGCCACCTTTCGCTAGCAACAA
This sequence comes from Capsicum pubescens, assembly GCA_030864215.1. Lineage (NCBI taxonomy): Eukaryota > Viridiplantae > Streptophyta > Magnoliopsida > Solanales > Solanaceae > Capsicum > Capsicum pubescens. The sequence continues at coordinate 298,149,344 of CM061549.1, forward strand.
GTACTAGATAGCTCTGTCCATCAAAACGATGACGGATGGATTATTTCAAGGATTTGATGGATTAATCCCACAGAATTAGAATAAGTACTTAATTATCCATGTAGAAGGGTCCCTGAAGTAACCGGTAAAGTTGCCTTTATGCGACCAAGAGGTCACGGATTCAAGCCTTTAAAACAACTTTTGATAGAAAAGTCAAAATAAGACTGCGTACAATAGACTCTTGTAGTTAACCCCTTTTCCATCCCCTATACATAGTGAAAGCTTTAATACGTTCCACTACATTAAAAACAACAACTATGAAGAGAAAAACACACACACTAATTGTTTCTTTTACATGTTAATAACTGCAGACACCTAATTTTGTCCCTCCCAACGTTGATTTTATTCGTTTTTAGCTCACCTTACCACGTGTCCTCATCCATGTGATCATACCCCATAAAAATACAAAAATAACAAACTCCCTAACAAATTAACAACCTTATCCTAACCAACCTACCCCACCTACCCCTCCAATTAAAAAACAACAAAATTGCACAAAAAAAGGGACCCACTAAACATACACCCGCATCTGTCCATGTAGACACCTAATTTTGTCCCATCCCGATATCACTTTTACTCATTTTTACCTTATCCTATCGTGTACCCTCAACCATGTAATTATCCCTCCACAAATGACAAAAATCAAAACCAACTCTAAACAAATCTTATCCCAAAATTCCCACATAATCCCAATTGATAACAAATTAACAACCTTCCCTATTAAAAGTGGACAACACATCACTATCCTACCCCACCTCACTACCCACATGACCCTCCCTATATTTCTTTTCCAAAAAGATAATACACCCAGGAGTATATACACAATACACTCTCAATTACTCATCCTCACGCCCCTCTCCATTAGCAGACCACACCAAAGGAAGCCACACAGATTCCCTTCACAATTCATACCCCACACTAAAATACACACACAGATATACACCATGGCTCTCACTGGAAATAAACCGGTGAGGAGAAAAAGGGAAAAAATGGTCTTTGAGGGATAAATACACTTAGTGAGAAGAATCAATTGAAAATTCACTGAAATTTCCATCACCCTTTTACTGAAAGTCGAGATACGCGCTAAAATAAGATAGAGATCGCGTCCATTTATTGGCTCCGGTGATCGTGTTGCCGGAAAAACGTTGAAGCATACTGAGATTTGTCAAAATTGGACGTTTTTGATTGCTTTTCAGTTTTCTTTTGTCACTTCCAGCTCGCCTGAGCTCGATTCCATTTGGTTTCAGCCCTTTTGTTGGATTTTTGGGGTGTTTCGGGTCTTGTATGTTGTGGGATTCGTTCGATATTGCGTTTGGGGTGGTTTCCGTGACTAACCCGTTCAATATTCGTGATTTGATTTTCACTTTGAGGTCTTATTCTTGGTTGAAATCTGTTCGGTTGAAAATTTTGAGACACTGATTGGGTTTGGTCGTCGTGGGGCTCCCTGCTTCGAGAATTTCGGTCTCGGATTTCTTTATTATCGACAAGGACAAGTTTCATTGAGGTCCATTTCTTCTCCCGATCTTTACTTTATCTTGATTCTTTATCGATGTTGTGGGTGTGGATAATTTATGTGTTGTGTGTTTGGTTTGAATCTTCGTTGTTTGTTTGTGTTTGATGTTGGCTTTGGATTATGAGACGCGATTGGAAAATCGAAGTATGCGCTAATCATGTGGTTAAAAAATAGATTTGGGGTGAGAATTGAAAACTTGATATAATTGGTGATTTTGGTTAGTTTGATTTCATTGTGTGTTTAACTTGAAATGAACGTTAATTGAACTTGATAGTATCATGATACGTTTAGGCAAAGGTAGGTTGGGTAGGCAAAGTTTAGGATCTGTGATTGTTGAATGATGAAATATTTGTGGAGTGGTTTTGATTTATGCATTGAGATCTATTGTATTCATTTGGCCGGAAAATGCCTCGAGAGATTTGTATTAATTTATCCGGGGAATGCCCCGAAGTATCATGTACTTGAAGACGACGCACGATCAAGGCCCGGAACGTCGGGTGGAGAAAGCAATGGAGCGTAGTTAGGATTATCCTAGAATAGAGTAGGTTTATATTTCCGTATCTTTTTATTTCGGGACTATATAATTGGACTGAACACTAAATTTTGGATTATTTTATTTTGTTTTGCTTGATTGATTGTTTTGCGTGATTTGTGTGATTTATACATTCGTAGTGTCAAATTAGCCGATATGCTCCACCAAGCGACCGTGGTCTAACCACAGGATCAAGGGGTGCCTAACACCTTCCCCTCGATCAACAGAATTCCGTAGTCAGAATCTCTGTTCGCAAATCAGTTTTACAGAGTCAAAACCATTTTGAAAAAGGATGTCCATAGGTGACTTGGCACACCCGATTTATGCTAAGTGGCGACTCTGAGTTTAAATGTAAATTGTCCTTTTCGAAACAAATTTTTAATTTTTTGTCACTTAATAAAAATTCTTTCGAAACTTAAAATTAATCTTTTTGGAGTTAAAAAAAGGGGTGTGACAGCTCTGGCGACTCTGCTGGAGATTTTTCAGAATTTGAGCTTATTTTGGAGTCGTATCGGCTTTGTTTGGCATTACAAATGTATAAACATTGTTTGTGATTTTTGTTTGTGTTATTGTTATCACTTTTGTGCGTTTTTCATGCTCTTTGTTTATAGCATTTATCCTATGTGTTACCGCTTTTATATCTGGCATCATGTGTCTACCCCCAGACCTTCTTTCTGCAACAAGTCCGTAGTACACGTGTTGTACACGACCTCTAGTTGAGTCACCCTTATTTTAGGGGGGGAGCCGTCGGTGTTATGGAGTAGGTGGAAAGCAAAGCAGCCACTATCGACCATATGCTCCCCCGACCAGCCTTGTTAGTGAACCACAACGTAGGTCAGCCTTTAGGTCATGCTTATGTGCATCATACTGAGACCTAGCGGGACCCACATGACCCTTTGTAGGAGACTCACCTCTAAAGCATCCCTACGTGCTAACTGTTGCATCTTTAAGCGTAACGTGGTCATTTGACAGACTGATTTGAAAAAAAAAATATTTTGTTAGGAGTAAGGTGCGTAGGCAAAAAAACGAAAAAGAAAAAAAAAAGAAGAAAAAAAATAGAAAAAGTGAGTCGAAAAGAATGAATAAAAAAGAGTTTCGTAGTTTTTAGAGTTTTTTATGGCTTTTATTTTTCACAATTCCAAAATTCAAAAGGACTTTTTTACCTTTCACACTCATTTTCTCAAAAATATCAAAAAGATTTTCCTTTGTCTCGTTTAGCAAGCATTCACAATTCGAAAACTTCAATTTTTGTTTTTCATTCATAGGATGTGTTTATAAAAGAAAAATGCAGAAAAAAAAGATAGATTTTTTTTACATTTCGTATAACGAAAATACCAAAAGATTTTTCTTTCATAGTTGTTGATGTCATTTTTCTGTGAAGTATCAAAATGAAAACTCAAAAGATTTTATTAACATGGTTCATCATCTGTCTTTGGTCGTGTCTCTTAAGTTAGGGTCTAGCCTGTTATTTAATAATTAATTGTCCAATCCGGACGAACAACGCATGACCTGATTCTCCTCTTTCGAGGGTGAGATACGTAGACAGCCTATTATAGGTTCGGGGATCTTATTTAAAAAATCCAAAAAAAGATTTTCTTCACTTTTCATCTAGAGTAGGTGTTTCATACATGTCTTGAAAATAAAAATACAAAAAAAAATTCTTAATAGTCGTAGGTTTTATTTTTGGTTGATCTTATTTAAAAAATCCAAGAATATTTTTTCGGTAATCATAGATTTTATTTTGTACAGAAATCTGAAAAATTCAAAAAGATTTTATTCACTCTTCACTTAGAGTAGGTGTTTCATAGACATCTCTAAAAGAAAACTACAAAAAGATTTTTCTTTAATAGTTTCAAGTTTCATTTTCCTATGAAATTCAAAATCAAAAACCCCAAAAGATTTTTCTTTGGTAATCATAGGTTTCATTTTGTATAAGGATGTTAAGACTAAAAAATGCAAAAAAAGAATTTTTGTCAATTCTTTTGACAAATTTTTATTTTCTTTTCTTTTTAAAGTTTCAAGAAAAAGAAAAAAAAAGAAAGAAAAAGAGTTTAATCGGCCATTTTGGCAAGACTTCACGAACTACGCACACCTGATTCTCCTCTCTTGGGGGTGAGATACGTAGGCGCCCTTCTTGGGTTCGGTGATCTTTTCAAGAAAAAAAAAAGAAGGTTTTGAAAAACTGTTGAACTCTAACCATTTGCTATCTCTTGTCCAGTTAGTTTAAGGTGGTTGGTTTGTGGCATTTTGGCTGGTCTTCCATATTGCTCCAAGTCACAGAGGAAGTTATGGCCAACAAGGATACCGAGTTAGTTGTCACTAATCAGATAGGGAGTTCGAGGAATGAGAATGTAGGAGATAATGAAGAGATTTGGAAATTAAGGCGGCAAATAATAGAAATGCATCAAGCTTGGGCTAATGGGTTGCCGCCTCCTCCAGTTCCCACTGATAATATGGAATATCTTTCTAGCTTGCCTCCCGTGTCACATGCACAATTTCCCATTTTTGTTGATATGCCACAACATGCATCAGGATCGACTCCGGGGCAACAATATCCAACCACTTCCAATGTTCATTTCCTCACTCTCCAATCCAAGACTACCACATACTCGGCTCCAGCTGCTGTTAGTGCTTTTACGGCGCCACCCCAACCTGAAGCTCTTAATTTTGATGTTCATCCACAAGTTGTGCCTCCCTACTCTACAAGAGAGTGTGCATTGAATATTTTTAGTGATCAACATTATGCTCTCGAGCCCACATTTAAGTCGACTGGTCCTTAAGATTTCCCTCAACCGCCTGAATTTTCTCCTAACACTGAGAAACCTGTTATGACAGAAGAACAAGAGGAAATAGCCAGAAAATTGAGAAGTTTGGAACTGACTATGAAAAACTTGCAAGGACTTGGGGGGTACAAAAGTGTCTCATATAAAGATCTGTGCATGTTTCCAGGTGTACATCTTCCTTTTGGTTTTAAAATGTCAAAGTTTGAGAAGTATGATGGACATGGCAATCCTGTAGCACATTTGAGACGCTATTGCAACCAGCTAAGGGGCGCTGGAGGGAAGGAAGAATTACTCATGGCATATTTCGGTGAGAGTCTTTCAGGTTTAGCTTCAGAATGGTTTGTTGACCAAGAAATCGACAAGTGGAACAACTGGGATGACCTTGCTAACGAATACGTGCAACAATTTCAATACAATATGGAGTTGATTCCTGACGAGAAATCCCTGACTAATATGAAGAAAAAGTGTACTGAAACTTTCAGAGAGTATGCGATTAGATGGCGTGAACAAGCTGCTAGGGTAAAACCGCCAATGAAAGAAAGTAAGCTAGGGGAGGCGTTTATTCAAGCGCAGGATGAAATATATTATCAACACTTGTTACCTGCATTATGCAAGCCATTTATTGAGGTCCTCAAAATGGGGGAGATGATAGAGGATGGAATTAAGACCGGTCGCATTGTGAGTTTTGCAACATTGAAAATGACTACTCAAGCAATTCAAAAAGGTTCGGGAAGTGTTGGAGGAAAGAAGAATGAGGAAGATGCATCGGCCATTATAGTTGGACAACAGGAACCGGTAAGAGGACCATACCATCATTACCCACGGGCTCAAACCCAAGTTTATGGCCAAGTTCCACAGAACCTTTCCAAAAATCCATTATATTCCATTCCCCCATCTCCATATCAAGTGTATAATGCGCAACCATATGTTCAACCCTCATCTTACCCACACTGGCGTGCGCGAACTCTGTCGAGTTATCCTCCAGCTCCACATACATACCGAAACCCTTCTAGGTCTGGTTTTCAATTTAAGCCAAATAATGAAATGAGACAGAAGTCGAGGGATAACTTCACACCGATTGGAGAGTCGTATGCAAGTTTATTCCAGAGATTGGTACAGCAGGACATGATCACTCCTCTCCTTGGGTATACTCCTGACCCACATTCAAGAAGTTTTGATCCTAATGTACGATGTGCATATCATTCTGATGTTCAGGGTCACAGTATTGAAGATTGTCGTGCTTTGAAAAGAGAAATTGAAAAGATGATTCAAGATAAATCAATCATGGTACAGAACATTGACAGTGAGGAAAGCTCTAGTCATGCTGATATGCAAACCAGTGGCTAAGATGTCAGGCTGAGCAATTGAGAAGTCACCCCTCTCCTTACTAGGAAGGGGTCTGGTAGCTTGTTTTGTTTTATTTTCTGCTATGTGAATTATTTCAGGGTTGTAGTTCGGGATCTATCTTGTTTTGTCCTTTTGTTGTTTATGTTCAAACCCTTCTATCTTTTGTTTTAACTAAATAAAGTGTCCCATTTTTCTTTGTTTTATTTATCTGTTATTTGTTTGTTTTCTTTATACAGTACAGTTTATGTTGACTCTAGTGATATGACATGCTTGCGGAATTTTCAGCCAGATCTTAAAGTCCAATTTAACCATTAAACATTAAATCAGAGGGTTAAGGTGAGAAAAAACATCTGAGAAAAATTGTTAGAGTGTTGACATATTTGGTGACCATGTTGAAGCCTTCTTTCAAAATTAAAGAAATTATTTTGAGAATCACAAGAATAACTTGGTCATCAATTGAAAAACAAAGCTCAATTAGGACAAATAGCGGATGTGTGCTCCCGAGGAACAGAACAAAAATCAAATCCACGAAAGCATGAGTCATTCAATGTGAGGGACGTACAACAAAGGTGGAGTTATATGTTCGACAAGTGTAAAAGAAGAGGTGACACATATGCTCGGGGCAAGTTAGTGTTGTAAAACATGTCATAAGTGATATTGATTGTGTACTTTCACATTGCATGCTATGTACTAGCATCTTCAAGGATTCATATGACGAAGGCATTTCATTCTGCTATCCATATATTGTGTCATCCTTTGTGTACCCCATTTGAACCTTAGTTTTATTTTCTTTCATACCCCTCTTTTGGAATCAAGATACAACCAACAAAGCTCAAAAGATAAGTGTCGAGCAAAAGAATAGAGTCAAAAGTTTCAAAAAAAAATATGTCAAAAAGAAGGAAAAGAAAAAGTGTCAGGTAAAATAGAGTAAAAAAAAAAGAAATCAGAATCAAGCAAAAGAACAAGTTGCCAGAACTACACATGACCTGATTCTTCTCTCTCGAGGGTGAGATACGTTGGCTGCCCTACTCAGGGCTCGGTCCAACCAAATAAATAATTTAGAATTGCCCAGTCAAAAGAAACTGGGGCATGAGTTAATCCTCATTGTTTGAGTCAATTCCAAAAAGTTGTAAGTCCTAACCCACTTCAAGTGTCGTTTGGGCCTCAAATTATCCTTTCTTTCTAACCCTATCCAAAAGACAAGTTATAACCAAAGAAAGGCCTTCAGATCAATCTTTGAAGATGTTAAGGCAAAGCATGCAAGGGATATGATGATGCATTTGGGAACTACTTATCTTCCTCAGCATAAGAAATCAAGAGAGAAATAAAAATGAGAGTCTTATTGGTGAAAACCCTCACGGGCACCGTAAGACGATAGTAAGTTGAGAGAAATAAAAATGAGAGAGTCTTATTGGTGAAAACCCTCACGGGCACCGTAAGACGATAGTAAGTTGAGAGAAATAAAAATGAAAGAGTCTTATCGGTGAAAACCCTCACGGGCACCATAGAGAAATGGTGAGCTGAGAGAAAGAAAATGAGAGAGGCTTGCTGTCAAAAAATCCTTCAAGGCACCACTAGCCGAATGAGGTCTCCGAATGCAATTGGCCGAACAAAGTAACTCAGTTTCAGGGCCCTTAACTCAACAACAATTGGTAGAAACTTTGGATAGAAAGATCAATCTGCTTAATCCAAAATGCATGGCATAATCATTAGTATTGACTGTCATTTTTAGATGAATTTTTCGTTTCTTTGTTTTAAAAGGGGACATTCATTGTCTTTTCTTTCTTCTCTTTATTTTAATTTTATCTTTCTTGAGTCAGTTATCAGAACAAAAATTGTCATTCTTTTTTCCGTTTCTTGTCTTTGAGTCAAGTCCGTGTCAAAACAAGTGAGAAAAGATTTCAAAACTGGCTACCAACTTCTTTAATTACACAAAGCAAGACAAAAGCTAGCACATGAAAGAGACATGATTGTGAGCCCAAAAAAGGGCATGCAGAAAGTTTTATCAACAAAGAAGTCGGGGAACTCATGGAAATACCAAGGTTCAAAGGGTTTATTTGAGAAACACGACAAAGCAGAAATACTGTGTTTGTTTCAGAGTCACTCTTAATAAGCTGAGTTTGGGTCAATGATAAAGCAAGTCAATGACATATGCTAATGGTTGGAAGCAAAGCTAAATGTTATGGGGGCAGGATCAATTGCTTCAAAAGCCAAATCCACAAACTAGACACCATGTTTTTAAACTCACAAGTTTTCTTTGTATGTAATAGGAATACATGTTGCATCCAGATCAAGGATTTCAGAGCCTAAACATCAAAGGCCGTAATTTCTTGCCTTAACAAATGCAAGAGGAAAGGTTGCTGCACAGGTTTGGTAATCAAAACCATAGTAAAACTCATAATTCAAGATCTCTAAGAGACGCACTTCTTTGTTTTGGTAATTCAAGCAGCTTTGGTAAGGAGACGTACTTCATTATTTTGATAATTCAAACAACATTGGTAAGGAAACACACTTCCTTGATTGGGTAATTCGAATTTTTCTTCTTAGGTAATGCACTTCCTAACTTAAGTCTTGATTCCTAGAAGACGTACCTTTTAGTCGAGTCATCTCCTATGATTCCTGTAAGACGTACCTTTTAGTCGAGTCATCCCCCATGATTCCTATAAGACGTACCTTTTAGTCGAGTCATTCCATTGATTCCTATAAGACGTACCTTTTAGTCGAGTCATCCCTCATGATTCCTATAAGACGTACCTTTTGGTCGAGTCATTCCCTTTGACCCCTAGAAGACGTACCTTTTAGTTGAGTCATCCCCCTTTGATTCCTATAAGACATACCTTCTAGTCGAGTCATTCCCTTGATTCCTATAAGACATACCTTTTAGTCGAGTCATTTCCCTTGATTCCTAGAAGACGTACCTTTTAGTCGAGTCATTCCATTTGATTTCTATAAGATGTACCTTTTAGTCGAGTCATCCCACTTGATTCCTAAAAGACGTACCTTTTAGTCGAGTCATCTCCCTTGATTCCTATAAGACGTACCTTTTAGTTGGGTCATTCCCTTTGACCCCTATAAGACGTACCTTTTAGTCGAGTCATTCCAATTAACTCATAGAAAATGTATTTCTTTGTTTGAGATAATTCTCTTTTCAGTTTTGATGTGATTTCAGGAGCATGCCCGAAGCACATGGCGAATAAATGGAAAACCAAGCAACAAGGTGAAGAAATTGAAAGTTAAACAGATTAAAAAATAGCAAGTCAGGAGCCCGCCTGAAGAACAGGATGATGAAATTGAAAGTCAGGAGCCCACCTGAAGAACAGGGTGATGAAATGGCAAGTCAGGAGCCCGCCTGAAGAATAGGGTGATAAAATGGAAAGTCAAGTAACAAGGTTAAGAGATTGAAAGTCAAGCAATAAGGTGAAGAAGTTGAAAGCCAAGAAACAAGGTGAAGAAATTGAAAGTTAACAAATTGAAAAATAACAAGTCAGGAGCCCACCTGGAGAATAGGGTGAAGAAATTGAAAGGCAAGCAACAAGTTGAAGATATTCCAAGTTAGGAGCCCGCCTGAAGAATAGGGTGATGAAGTAACGAGTCAAGAGTCCAACAGAAGCTGCATAGATAGGATTTTTGTAATTTCATTTATATTTTTAACTTGTAATTTTCATTTTTGATGTAATGAAAGAGCCGCGGACCGGAACCTCGATGGGACCTCACTCGACTCTCCAACTCGGTATAGTCCATCTTCTTCCAATCCTTTGAGATACCTATCACTTGATTCCATCGTAACTTGGGTAGGTAGGATGTCCTAAGTGTAGACGCGGTTTCCCTCCTCCTTTTTATTTCATTCTCTTTGAATAATGGTCGGGACAAAATTTTACATTCAAAGGGGGCATGCTGTAGACACCTAATTTTGTCCCACCTCGATATCACTTTTACTCATTTTTACCTTATCCTATCTTGTACCCTCAACTATGTAATTATCCCTCCAAAAATGACAAAAATCAAAACCAACTCTAAACAAATCTTATCCCAAAATTTCCACATAATCCCAATTGATAACAAATTAACAACCTTCCCTATTAAAAGTGGACAACACATCACTATCCTACCCCACCTCACTACCCACGTGACCCTCCCTATATTTCTTTTCCAAAAAGATAATACACCCAGGAGTATATACATAATACACTCTCAATTACTCATCCTCACGCCCCTCTCCATTAGCAGACCACACCAAAGGAAACCACACAGATTCCCTTCACAATTCATACGCCACACTAAAATACACACACAGATATACACCATGGCTCTCACCGGAAACAAACCGGTGAGGAGAAAAAGGGAAAAAATGGTCTTTGAGGGATAAATACACTTAGTGAGAAGAATCAATTGAAAATTCACTGAAATTCCCATCACCCTTTTACTGAAAGTCGAGATACGCACTAAAATGAGATAGAGATCGCGTCCAGTTATTGGCTCCGGTGATCGTGTTGCCGGAAAAACGTTAAAGCATACTGAGATTTGTCAAAATTGGATGTTTTTGATTGCTTTTCAGTTTTCTTTTGTCACTGCCAGCTCGCCTGAGCTCGATTCCATTTGGTTTCAGCCCTTTTGTTGGATTTTTGGGGTGTTTCGGGTCTTGTATGTTGCGGGATCCGTTCGATATTGCGTTTGGGGTGTCTTCCGTGACTAACCCATTCAATATTCGTGATTTGGTTTTCACTTTGAGGTCTTATTCTTGGTTGAAATCTGTTCAGTTGGAAATTTTGAGACACTGATTGGGTTTGGTCGTCGTGGGGCTCCCTGATTCGAGGATTTCGGTCTCGGATTTTTTTATTATCAACAAGGACAAGTTTCATTGAGGTCCATTTCTTCTCCCGATCTTTGCTTTATCTTGATTCTTTATCGATGTTGTGGTTGTGGATAATTTATGTGTTGTGTGTTTGGTTTAAATCTTCGTTATTTGTTTGTGTTTGATGTTGGCTTCGAATTATGAGAAGTGATTGGAAAATCGAAGCATGCGCTAATCATGTGGTTAAAAAATGGATTTGGTGTGAGAATTGAAAACTTGATATAATTGATGATTTTGGTTAGTTTGATTTCATTGTGTGTTTAACTTGAAATGAACGTTAATTGAACTTGGTAGTATCATGATACGTTTAGGCAAAGGTAGGTTGGGTAGGCAAAGTTTAGGATCTGTTATTGTTGAATGATGAAATATTTGTGGAGTGGTTTTGATTTATGAATTGAGATCTATTGTATTCATTTGGCCGGGGAATGCCTTGAGAGATTTGTATTGATTTATCCGGGGAATGACCCGAAGTATCATGTACTTGAAGACGACGCACGATCAAGGCCCGAAACGTCGGGTGGAGAAAGAAATGGAGCGTAGTTAGGATTATCCTAGAATAGAGTAGGTTTATATTTCCGTATCTTTTTATTTCGGGACTGTATAATTGTACCAAACACCCACCAAAATTGAGGCGAGAGAGAGAGAACGGGTTGGAGAGAGGAGTAAACGGAGAGGAGAAACGAAAATCAGAAGAAATTAAGAGAGATTGGGCGTGAGAGAGAGAGAGGGAACAACAGAAGGATCAATTAACTGTGAGTTGCTCACCAGAAATCCATCAGAATTTCATCAGGTCAGCCATCGGGAGACGCCCAGTGATGGTTTATCACTGTTCTGGTGAAAAGTAGTCGGAAAACGACATCTCTGGCGGAACCACATCCAAAACAGCTCCTTCCCGTCACCATTTCTCGCTCAAATTTCACTGGAGAGTATATAATGGTCATCGACTAGCTTCTAATCCAGTTATCTTCCATGAGTTTTGAACTTTACTAGTATTAATTGGTTGTAGAGTTAGTCATTCAAGTTTGACACGACGGGTTGGAGATTTGAGTCTGTTCTAGGTTCGTTGGTTCCCGAGGCCCTCGTTGCTGTTGAAATCGGTTCAAGCTGATTGAATAAAAGTAACCTTAAGGTCTAATTCTATCTCCTCTTTCTATAATTATTTTTATGTGATTATGAATGATTCGTGTTTAGCATGTTTGAATCTATATTGCGTGTTGGTTGATGTTGGATTTGGATGTGAGAAATTGAATTGATAGTCGAAGAACTAGGCAATTATTTTTGAGAATGAATTCGGGATGGAATTGGAAAATTGGTTAAAAAATAGGGATGAGTATAGATCAATCTTGATTTATTGTTGCTTTTGTTTAATTCGGAATAAGCATGGATATTATGGGAATAGGCAAACATAGGCCGGATAGGCAAATCTAGAGATTGTGGATTGATCGAATGTTTGAGATGTGTGTTGAAATGGTTTTGTTTTATCGTATTCGACTCAATTGTACTCATTTGGCCGGGGAATACCCCGAAGCCTGTATTGTTTTTATTCGGGGAATGCCCCAAGAAAGTTGTATTCGAAGATGGTGCACGATCAAGTCCCGGAACGTTTGGGTGGAGTTTAGTTTAGGATTAGAATAGGTTTTATATTTCAGTACCTTTTTTATTTTGGACTGTATAATGTGGACTGGACATTATTTTGGTTTTGAATTTTGGGTGATTTGTTTGTTTGCTTGTTTTTGTATTATTTTTGTGGTTTATACATTTATAGTACCAAACTAGATGATATGCTCCATCAAGAGACCGTGGTCGAACCACGGGATCGAGGGGTGCCTAACACCTTCCCCCCGGTCAACAGAATTCCTTAGCCGGAATCTCTATTCGCGGATCAGTGTTATAGAGTCAAAACTATTTAAAAAAGGATATCTACGGGTGACTTGGCACACCCGATTTATGCCAAGTGGCGACTCTGAGTTTTTGAATATAAGAATCCTTTTCGAAACAAATCTTCATTTTATCACTTTAATAACCAAAAACCCCTTCGACCCTTAAAATTCTAATCTTTTGGTTGAAAAAGGGGTGTGACAGCTCTTGCGACTCTGCTGGGGACATTTCAAAATTTGAGCTTATTTTTGAAGTCATATCGGCTTTGTTTGGCGTTATGGGTGTATAAACATTATTTGTGATTATTGTTTGTGTTATTGTTATCACTGTTGTGTGTTTCTGTGCTCTTTGTTTACAGTTTTTCTTTATGTGTTACCGCTTTATATCTGGCATCATTTGCATAATCCGAGTCAATTCTTTCTGCAACAAGTCTCGGAGTGCACGTCGTGCGCACGAACTCTAGTTGAGTCACCCTTATTTTATGGGGGGAGCCGTTGGATGTGTGGAGTAGATGGAAAGCAAAGTAGTCACTATCGACCATATGCTCCCCCGAACGGCCTTGTTAGTAAACCACAACGTAGGTCAGCCTCTAGGTCATTCTTATATGCATCATATTGAGATCTAGTGGGGCCCACACAGTCCTTTGTAGGAGACTCACCCCTAAAGCATCCCTACGTGCTAAATGTTGCATCTTTGAGGGTAATGTGGTCATTTGACGGACTGATTTGGGGAAAACATGTGTTAGAAGTAAAGTGCATAGGCAAGAAATGTTGAAAAAAATATAGAAAAGGTGAGTCGAAAAGAAAAAAGAGAGTTTCATGATTTTAGATTTCTTTATGGCTTTTTCACAATTCAAAAATAAAAAAAGGATTTCTTTTACCTTTCGCATTCGTTGTCTCAAAAACATCAAAAAGATTTTCCTCTTATTCCTTTACCATGCATTCATAATTTGAAAATTTCAAAAAGATTTTCCCTTTATCTCAATTAGCATGAATTCATAATTCTGAAATTCCGAAAAAAATATTTCTTTAGAAGTTTCAAAAATGGTAGTAGTTGTGTCCATTTCATAAAAATGAAAATACCAAAAAGAATTTTTCTTTCATAGTTGTTGGTGTCAGTTTTGTGTGAAGTGTCTAATTAAAAACCCCAAAAAAAAGATTTCGTTTTCATCACCCGTCTGTAATCGCGTCTCTTAGGTCAAGTCTCAGTCTGTTTTAATCCTTAATTGTCCAACTTGGACGAACTACGCATACCTGATTCCCGTCCCTCGGGGCGGGATACGTAGGAAACCCTCGGTGGGTCCGGTAATCTTTATTTTGACCTTTGTCTTAGTCTTAACCTAGGTCTTTCACCCCGTAATCTAGAGTTGTTAGCCAAGTAGGCTGATTTTATTCAGTGTTACTGTTAGGCGAATGGGTGTCATGAAGCGGTCTATCCCATCGACGTATGTCCGCATCAAATTTCCAATGGTTGGGAACCTTTTGCTCTTATCAAATTTTTGAGATAATGTCTTATCTGTTAGTACAGGATGGATCTGTCCACAAAGTCTAGTCCTTATGGTTGTCAAGGTACCCAAAAAGTTGATCATATGGTGGGGCACGTTCAATTATTCTGAAAAGCATGAAGTGAGGAAAGTGTTAGGCAATCTTGTAACACTCATGGATCTCACGCCCCGTTAGGATCTAATAGAAGCTGCATTGACCTTTTGGGATCCAAACAATTTGGTGTTTAGGTTCGAAAGTATTGAATTGACTCCTACCCTGGCAGAAATATCTCATTTGTTTCAATTGACTTATATTGGTCAACAGATGATTTTAGCCCGCAATCATACTCGTAAGAGATTTCTTCGACTCTGTGGATTGAAAGATAACAACCATCTGGGATGTCTTAAGCAATCTTGGATTTTCTTTGACTATTTGTTTGCTAGATTTGGGTCCTTAGAGGGTTTCAACTGCTTTTGGGATGAATTCTGTACTACCAAAAAAATCTGGGAACAACGTCGTCTTGAGGTTTTCTGTCTGGCTTTATTGGGCATCTTAGTGTTCCCGTTAGATGAGAGATGTATCAATACTCGTCTACAATCAGTGGTAATAGCTTTATTCAAGAAAAAAGATGAGGTCACCATTATACCAATGATCTTAACAGAAATATATAAGGCTTTAACTGAAGTAAAATGAGAGGTACGATTTTTTGAGGGGAGTAATCTGATATTACAGTTGTGGATGATGGAGCATTTGCATATGCCTTCTTTGATATAGCAGATGTGATCGACCGTTGTCTGAATGATCGAGTGCAAACCATGCAAGAGAGAATGCGTTTTGATAAATTTTCTTTTCCTATGGGAGTCAATTTCTGGATCGAATTTCTCGAATCAAGAACTCCGAACAACATTCTTTGGTCCTATATGTGGTTTCGTCCTAAGAAAATCTTGATTGGATCTCAAATGCAACTCTTTCTGGTTTTGATAGGACTTAACTGCACTAGTCCTTACAGTCTAAGAAGGGTGATGCGTCAGTTGGGTAGGATGCAAGATGTCCCCCCAATAATGGACCTTCTAAAGGATGTAGAGTACTTTGAAGACCAAGCCGTGGGGGAAAGCAACTATGAGCAATTCTGGAATAACGCGATAAAACTAGGTGTCGATACTCTCGAGGAAAATCCAGGGTGCACTCAAAACTATGAAATCTGGCTACAATCTCTACCCCGTGGCATTAGTAGACCCTTACCAGCCCAACTTTGAGGGCGAAGACGGGAAGCAATCATGGTAGAGGACGATGAGAAGGAAGATCCGGGTGACAAGGTGGAGTTTTTGAGAGTTCAGCTTTCACGTTTGATAATAACTGTGGATGGGTGTCAGAAAAACCTTTTCGAGTGTAATCTCCAAGAGGTGGGGATACGGGCGAGAAGTTTGTTCTCGGGTATCAAAGCATTGTTGCTGGATATGTTGCAAAGTCTGAGTGGAAAAGAGGGGACTTCACAGACGGGTTCATCTCAGCCAGGGACATCACATAGAGCACCAGTTTGAAAGGGTATTTCTTATCTTTATTCAGTTTGAGTCTTTTATATTTCTGTCATTGTAGGGTGGTGTCTGTGTTAAGTTGGAGTCAAGTTGTTTTTCATATTAGGGTCTTTATTAGTAATTTCACGTATGTCGTCTTAGGGGTCTAGAATGTTGTTTTGTATTTGTTGTTTAGTTTTAAAGTGGTCCTAAATTCGTTGTGTGTTTTTTGTTATTTCTTTCATCAAAATGTTATGATGTTCCGTCTTTCTTTTGTTTGTTTGTTTTCATTTTTTGTGAAAAAAAAAACTTCAATTATGTGATGTTTATGCATATGCATCCCGAACTACGCAAGATCTGATTCATGTACAACATGATACGTAGGCAACCTACTTTTGGGTTCGATCTAATCATTTTGTTTCGTCATTTTTCATTATGTTCTCTTTTAAAGAAAAGTAAAAGACATAAAGAATGATAAAATGAAGGTAGATAGCGAGAGAAGAAAATAAAGAAAGGATGATAAGACGAGAAAGGGAAAGAACAGAGACTGATACAAAAAAAAAGGGAAATGAGGGCGAAAGAAAGGAGGTGTGTTTGGAGGAAAGAAGCAAATGAGTGTAGATGAAAATCAGGATGATGTTAAAAATGACCTCTCTACCCTCAAAGACTGGTAGAAATAGACATGAATCTAGGACAATTTTACCAATGTGATTCCCATGCTTGTTGTGTGCCCTAATCCTAATGGATGTCGTCTTTAATGAGCATGTTATTTCAGCTAACAATGGTAGGTTTGCAACACTCTGTCTAGTCACCCGTACTTCACTAGATCAAAAGCAAAGCTCGCCATGGCTAGCAGGGAGATTGAAAATTCGCTCATTGACCCGAATCAGGTTTCCAGGAAAGAAAGTTTAGAACGCAATGATGAGGTAGTAAGGCTCAGGCAACAATTGATAGATTTACACCGAGCATGGGATAGTGTCATGCCTCCTCTTTCGCCCCCTGAAGGTCTTGGGAGTATCTCTAATTGCCCACTGCTCTCTCAAGCACAATTCTCTGCTCCCACTGAGTCACCTGAGCACGCGCCAGGATTCACTCCGCGTCATTATTATCCTGGCACTTCTAGTGTGTCCTTGGCAGCTCCCCAACCAAGACCCGCTGCTCAGCCGGCGCCACTGATCACACCGGTGTTCGTGGCTCTGCCACCGCCTGAAGCTCCCACATATGTTATGCGTCCTACAATGGGGCTTCCTCGGTCTGCCAGTGAGCCAGTATTGAAAGTTCCAGATAGTCAGTATTATGCCCCGAAGCCTACTATGAGAATGAATGAACCGTATGGGTATACTCAGCCACCTGCATTTCCATTTGATATGGAGAAACCTATCGCAACAGAGGAACCGGAAGTCATAGCGTGGAAATTAAAAAGTTTGGAACAGGCCATGAGGAATTTACAGGGAATCGGAGGTTATAAGATGTTTCCTATAAAAATCTTTGCATGTTCCCAGACGTCAACCTTCTCCTTGGTTTTAAAATATCCAAGTTCAAGAAGTATGCTGGGCACGGTGATCCCGTGGCATACTTGAGACGTTATTGCAACCAATTGAGGGCTGCAGGGGGAAGGGAAGAGTTGCTCATGGCTTTTTTTGGCGAGAGTCTTTCTGATATGGCTTCAGAATAGTTTGTCGATCAAGATATCGACAAGTGGAAAAGCTGGGATGACTTAGCTTCTAAGTTTGTGCAACATTTTCAGTATAACGTCGACTTGATTTCGGAAGAAAAATCCTTGGTCAACATGAAGAAGAAAAGCACTGAAGGCTTTAGGGAATACGCGATAAAATGGTGTAAACAGGCCGCCAGGTTAAAGCCTCCAATGAAGGAGAGTAAGCTAGTAGAGGTCTTCATTCAGGCACAGATGAGACCTATTTTCAACATTTACTTCCGGCAATGGGAAAGTCTTTTATTGAAGTCCTCAAAATGGGAGACATAATAGAGGACGGAATTAGGACCGGCCGAATAGTGAGTTTTTCTGCTTTGAAAGACACCACACAAGCGATTCAAGGTGGATCCAGCGCGTTTGGAGGTAAAAAGAAGAAAGAGGACGTGGCGATTGTCGTAGCTGGAACCCATTCCTATACCAAAAGATCGCCTCGCCCCTATCCCCAATCCCAAGCCCAAGTCTACACCCAAGCTCCACATATTCCTCCCCACCATTACTACCATCCACAAAACCCATTATATTCTATTCCACCACCCCCATACCTAGTATATAGCGCGCAGCCATATGCCCAAACCCCTTCTTACCCGCAATGGCACGCGCAAGCTCCACAAAATTGTCCATCAGCTCCACAAAATTACCAAAACCACTCCAGACCCTATTTCCAACCCAGGCTCGAGTACAAAAAAGAGAAGGCGGTCAAAAATCAGTTCACACCTCTTGGGGAGTCATATGCTAGCTTATTTGATACGCTGAGAAAGATGAAGGTCTTAAGCCCAATTCAAGGAAGGCTTATAAATCCATCTCCGAGAAATATCGATTATTCTTTAAGGTATGCGTACTATTCTGACATACCAGGCCATGATATCGAGAAATGCTGGCATTTAAAAAGATTTGTCCAAGATTTAATTGACACAAATCAGATGCTGGTCCAGGCCCCGGAGGGTCCAAACATTAACCAGAATCCGCTGCCAACCCATGCTGAAACTAATATGTTAGAATTGATATATGATGGGAAAGAGTCATCAAGGTGTTATAAGCCTATTGTCAAGATACAGACCAATGAGGAGAAATCAGTGAATGTAGCAGAGTCTTTGAAAGCAATGTCATTGAGCCAGGAAGGAATGAGAGAAGATAAAGCCCAAGAAAGCACAAAGAAACCCCTGATCACAGTGCAAGGTGCCAGAAGGTATGTTGATTTAATTCAGGATAAACTAAGTTGACGGTGGTAGGAGCTTCGAGTAAGCCCATCTTGACGGTGAAAAGAGCACTGGCAGTGCCTATTGTCCTCAAACCAGTGACCCAACCTCTGATAGTTGATACAAAAAGGGTTCCCTGTAACTATAGGCGGACTGTGATGACCTATCAGGGGAAGAAAGTAGTGGAAGATGTAGATGAGGTAGGGGGTTTGACTCAGTCAGGAAGATACTTCGTTCCTGAAAGTTTAAGAAAGTCCAAGCCCTTCATCTATCAAAAAACCTGTCACTGAAGAAGAAGCCGAAGAATTTCTGAAAAAGATGAAGTTGCCAGAGTATTCAATAATAGATCAGTTGAAGAAAACCCCTGCTCAAATTTCCCTCTTATCTTTGTTGTTGCATTCCAAGGAACATCGTGATATTATACTGAAGGTATTAAATGAAACATATGTTCCTAGGGAGATTATAGTAAATCATCTTGAGAAAATGGTTGGAAAAATCTTTGAGGTCAATCGGATCAGCTTCTCTGACGATGAATTTCCCGTTGAAGGTTCGGGCCATAACCGAGGCCTTTACATTAAGTGAAGTGCGAAGATTTCTATGTCACTCATGTCATGATTGACGGAGGTTTAGGAGCAAATATCTGCCCTATTTTTACTTTGAAAAAGTTGAATATTGGTGTTGAGAGGATCAGGCCCAATAACGTATATGTCAGGGCTTTCGATGGTGCAAAATCAAATTCCATTGGCGAAATAGAATTAATGCTAATTATTGGGCCTGTCGAATTCGCCATAGAGTTTCAAGTATTGAATATCGAATCCTCTTATAATCTGTTGTTGGGAAGACCGTGGATCCATAAGGCCAAGGCGATTGCATTTACACTGCACCAGATGATTAAGTTTGAGCATGACAGGCAAGAAGTGGTTATTCATGGTGAAGGAGATTTGTTCACCTACGAAGATTCTCCCTTGTCTTTTATTGAAGCAAACAATGTAGCGGAGATATTTGTCTATCAAATTTTTGATACCGTGCTAGTGGATCGTACCCTTGAAGGGCAGGTTATACCGGGACCACAATTGTCTTCCGCTTCTATCATGATGGTGAGTGAACTTTTGAAATATGAATTCAAGCCAGGATGGGGTTTGGGAGCGTCTCTGCACTGTATAGTTCGTCCCATATGTCCGAGTGAGAACATGGGAACTTTTGGTCTGGGATTTGAGCCTACGGCTGAAAATTTGAAGAAAGCCAAGGAAAGGAAAAATGAAACATGATCACTCCCTCGCCCAATGCCACTACTCATTGAATCATTATTTAAGAGCGGTGTTACAAAGTAGGTCGAATTTGAAGCTGATTTGGTTGATGACTTCCAAAGTCTTTTTATTAAAGTTGATATGGTTGAAGCAGGAGAAGGTACCAGTAAGGCAGGTGTGCAGTTCATAGGCCCAGCTGTCCGTCTTAACAATTGGGAAGTCACTCCTCTCCCCGTTAGGAAGGAGTTTTGGTAGTTCATTTTATTTTTCTTTCTATTTATCCGAGTTATTCCAGGGTTGTAATTCGAAATTTAGCTGGTTTATATTTAGTTGTTTATGTTTAAACCCTCCTATCTTTCCCTTTTAAATGAAATGCAATGTCTCTTTTATTTTGTGTCTAATACAGTTTGTTTTTGTCTTTTTCTTTATACAGTTCTCTTTATGCTGATTCTAATGACATGACATGCATGCGGAATTTTCAGCCTGATCTTAAAATTTAAGCTAATCAAGATATAATGAAGCAAGGGGGGGGGGATATGATGAAGAAGATGCACTAGAAGAAATAAGCAAAGAGTTGGAACAATTTGAAGACAAACCGAATCCTAATTTGAATGAAACTGAGCCAATCAATCTAGGGAATCAAGAAGATGTTAGGGAAACTAAAATCAGTGTACATGCTTTTACAAAGTTAAAAGATGAAATGATTCAAGCATTAATTGATTATAAGGATGTTTTTGCGTGGTCTTATGATGATATGCCTGGTTTAAGCACTGAATTAGTGGCCCATAAATTGCCAACTGATCCCGCATTCCCTCCTGTCAAACAAAAATTGAGGAAGTTTAAAACTGATGTAAGTATTAAAATCAAATAGGAAATCATGAAACAACTTGAAGACAAAGTAATTCGAGTGTCTCGTTATCCCACGTGGTTATCCAATGTTGTTCCTGTCCCAAAGACAGATGGAAAAATTTGAGTATGTGTTGATTACCGTGATTTGAACAGAGCTAGTCCAAAAGATGATTTTCTGCTGTCCAACATTTATATTTTTCTGGACAACTGCGCTAAACATGAGGTTGCCTCTTTTGTGGATTGCTATGCCGGATACCACCAGATTATTATGGATGATGAAGACGCGGAGAAGACATCTTTTATCACACCATGGGGGACCTATTATTATCGAGTGATGCCTTTCGGTTTGAAGAATGCTGGAGCAACATACATGAGAGCCATGACCACTGTGTTTCATGATATGATGCATAAGGAGATTGAGGTCTACATAGATGATGTGATTATTAAGTAAAAAAGTCAGGCTGACCATGTTAAAGATTTAAGAAAGTTCTTTGAAAGACTTCGCAGGTATAATCTCAAGCTCAACCCAGCAAAATATGTATTTGGAGTTCCATCTGGAAAGCTGTTGGGGTTTGTAGTCAGCCGTCGGGGAATTGAATTGAATCCCTCGAAAATCAAAGCCATTCAGGATTTGCCCCCGCCCAAGAATAGGACGGAGGTGATGAGTTTTCTTGGTAGACTGAACTACATCAGCAAGTTTATTTCTCAACTCACAACCACTTGTGAGCCCATATTCAAGTTGCTGAAAAAGAGTGTTGTGGTAGAATGGACTGAAGAATGTCAGGAAGCGTTCGACAGAATCAAAAGATATTTGTCAAATCCGCTCGTGCTGGTACCACCAGAGCCTGGTAGGCCTTTGATCTAATATTTATCAGTCATGGACAATTCTTTCGGTTGTGTCCTGGGTCAACATGATGTCACAGGCAAAAAGAAGCAGGCTATTTATTATCTTAGCAAGAAGTTCACCGCATATGAGGCCAGGTATACTCTTCTTGAAAGGACATGTTGTTCCCTAACTTGGGTAGAGTAGAAGTTGAAGCATTATCTCTCATCCTACACTACTTATCTCTTCTCCCGCATAGATCCTTTGAAGTATATTTTTCAGAAGCCTATGCCGACATGTCGATTGGTAAAGTGGCAAATATTGCTTACCGAGTTCGACATTGTATATGTGACTCGAATCGCCATGAAATCCCAAGCCTTGGTAGATCATCTTGCTGAGAATCCCATTGATGAAGAGTATGAGACGCTAAAGACATACTTTCCTGATGAAGAAGTGTTGTGTGTCGATGAAGTCGTTATACATGCTGATCAAGGTTGGAAGTTGTTCTTCGATGGAGCTGTCAACATGAAAGGAGTCGAAATAGGTGCAGTTCTTACCTCTGAAGCGGGGTAACATTTCTCGGTAACAGCACAACTTCGATTTTATTGTACCAATAACATGGCGGAATACGAAGCGTGCATTCTTGGTTTGAGGTTAGCTGTTGATATGGGATTTCGGGAACTATTAGTGTTGGTGGATTCATATTTGCTTGTCCATCAAATCCAAGGCAATTGGTAGACGCAAGATTTGAAGCTTATACCATATCGACAATGCTTGCAGAAGCTATGTCAACGGTTCGTGTCAGTAAAATTTAGGCATATTCCAAGGATTCATAATGAGATTACTGATGCTTTAGCTACTCTATTTTCAATGCTCCAACATCCTGATAAGGCCTACATCGATCCAGTGCATATACAGAGTCGTGATCAGCGTGCTTACTATAATGCGGTTGAAGAAGAGCTCGATGGAGAACCTTGGTTCTTTGATATCAAGCGATACATTCAGTCAGGAGAATACCCAACACACGCCACCTGTGATCAAAAGAGGACTATTAGGCATTTGGCTAGTGGATTTTTCTCAAGTGGTGGAATCTTATATAAGAGAACTCCGGATCTGGGACTTTTGAGGTGTGTAGATGCAAGAGAAGCCTCGACGATCATGGCTGAAATACACTCTGGAGTATGCGGTCCGCATATGAATGGTTATGTCTTGTCAAAGAAGATACTTCGAGAAGGTTATTATTGGCTTACTATGGAGCGGGATTCTATTCGTTTTGTTCGGAAATATCATCAATGTCAGGTACACGGTGATCTGATACATTCCCCTCCTACTGAGTTGCACACGATGTCTGCTCCATGGCCTTTCGTAGCTTGAGGGATGGACGTGATTGGGCCAATTGAGCCGAAAGCGTCAAATGGGCATAGATTTATTTTGGTGGCCATTGATTACTTTACAAAGTGGGTAGAAGCAGTAACTTTCAAGTCAGTAACAAAGAAAACGGTGGTAGATTTTGTTCATGCCAACATCATTTGTAGGTTTGGAATTCCAAAGATGATCATTACAGATAATGTTGCTAATCTCAATAGTCATTTGATGCAAGAAATGTGTCAACAGTTTAAGATCACACACCGAAATTCCACTCCATATCTTCCAAAGGCTAATGGCATAGTGGAAGCCGCCAATAAGAATATCAAGAAGATACTGCGGAAAATGGTACAAGGGTCTAGACAATGGCATAAGAAGTTGTCGTTTGCATTGCTAGGTTATCGCACTACTGTTCGCACTTCAATAGGGGAAACTCCATATTTATTGGTATATGGGACAGAAACAGTCATCCCTGCAGAAGTTGAAATTCCCTCTCTTCGAGTAATTGTGGAAGCAGAGATTGATGATGACGAGTGGGTCAAAACCCGACTAGAACAATTGAGTTTGATTGAGGAAAAAAGGCTAACGTCTGTATGTCATGGCCAATTGTATCAGAAGATAATGGCTCGAGCGTATAACAAAAAAGTACGACCCAGACATTTTGAAGTTGGTCAGTTGGTATTGAAGCGTATCCTTCCTCACCAGGTTCAAACAAAAGGCAAGTTCTCCCCAAACTAGCAAGGTCCCTTCTTTGTGAAGAAAGTGTTGCCCAATGGAGCCTTACATTTGACAGATATTGAAGGCAAAATGGCAGAAATGACTATCAATACTGATGCGTTCAAAAGATATTATGTATGATATTTTATCCTTTATTGATTTTATTGCATGTTTAGTACTTGCATTTTTGAAGATTGATATGATGAAGGCATTTTATTCTTCTATCCAAACATTGTGTCATCCTTTGTTTACCCGTTTGAGCTTAGTTTTATTTTTTTTCATATCCCTCTTTTGGAATCAAAATAGAGTCAAAGATAAATGTTAGGAAAATAAGAATAAAAGAAAGAGTTCGAAAATAAAAGAAAAAAAAAAGAGAAGAAAAAATCAAAATCAAAACAAAGAATAAGATGATGGAACTACGTGTGACCTGATTCTCCTCTCTTGGGAGTGAGATACGTAGGTTGCCCTATTCAGGGCTCGGTCTAACTAAATAAACCATTTAGAGTCACCCAGTCAAACAAAACTGGGGCATGAGTTGATGTGTTATTTGAGTCAATTCCAAAAGTTGTAAATCCCATCCCCACTTCAAGTATCGTTTGAGCCTCCTGCCATTCTTTTCTTTCTATCCTTATCCAAAACCAAGTTACAACCAAAGAAAGACCTTCAGATAAATCTTTGATAATGTTAAGGCTAAGCCTGCAATGGATACTATAATGCAGTTTGGGGTACTACTTGTTTTCCTCAGCATAAGAAATCAGGAAAGAAATAAAAAAAATGAGAGAGTCTTACTGGTGAAAACCCTTACGGGCACCATAAGGCAATGAAGAGTTGAGAGAAATAAAATGAGAGAGTCTTACTGGTGAAAACCCTTATGGGCACCATAAGGCGATGGAGAGTTGAGAGAAATAAAAATGAGAGTCTTATTGGTGAAAACCCTCATGGGCACCGTAAGGCGATGGCGAGTTCGAGAGAAAGGTGAAAAGGAAAGAGGTTTGTTGGCAAAGATCTTTCAAGATGTCGACAATTGAATGAGATATATGAGTCCAATGGGTTTGAAGAAGCAACAGTGGAAAAGGAACGAACTCAACAACAAATGGGAAGTTTGGATATGAAGATCAGGCAGCTTAATCCAAAATGCATGTCATAGTCATTGGAGTTGGTTACCATCTTTAGATAAGTTTTCTTCATTGTTAAAAAGAGGGACATTGCCCTTTCCTTTCATTTATACATTTATATTTTGTCCTTTTATGTCTTTTTTCAAAAGAAAAGTCTCCATCATTTCTTTACAATGTTTGAGTCTTTTCGGTGTCAAAACAAGCATGAAAGGATTTCAAAACTTGCTACCAGTCTTTCCAATTGTATGAGGAAAAACCAAGGACCAACATATGAAAGAAACATGATCCTAATTCAAGAAAAAGAAAAGAAAGTTCATCAACCGAAGGGTTCTTGGATGTATGGAAATATTCAGCTTCTAAAAGGTGCATCTCAAGGGCAGGGTAAAATAAAAATTCGGTATTTGAATCAAGGTCACTTTCCTCAATCTGGGTCTGGGTCAATGATGCGAAAAGACCGGGGAAAATGTCGGTGATCTGAAACAAAGATGAAAGGAACGAGTGCTGGAGTAGAATCCTGGGAAGCCAAGTGCTGCGAGCCACCACTAAGTTTTAACTGAAAAATTTTCTTTCTTGAAACAGGGGCAAATTCTCTCCACTTAATTCAGCTACCATGGGAATTGCACATCCAAGGGACTTTACTTTCTGTTCAGGACTCTCATGAAAAATGGAATTTACTTTATGTTCAGGACCCTCCTGAAAAATGGGAATTTACTTTATGTTCAGGACCCTCCTGAAAAATGGGATTTTACTTTCAGTTCAGGTCCTTCCTGAAAAATGGGATTTTACTTTCAACAGGCCCCTCCTGGAAAATGGGAATTTATTTTATGTTCAGGACCCTCGTGAAAAATGGGATTTTACCTTTTGTTCAGTACCTTCCTGAAAAATGGGATTTTACCTTTTGTTCAGTACCTTCCTGAAAAATAGGATTTTACGTTATGTTCAGGACCCCCTGAAAAATAGGAATTTACTTTCCGTTCAGGACCCTCCTGGAAAATGGAATTTTGCTTTCTGTTCAGGACCCTCCTGAAAAATGGGATTTTACTTTCTGTTTAGGACCCTCCTGAAAAATGGGAATTTACTTTATGTTCAGGACGCTCCTGAAAAATGGGATTTTACGTTCAGTTCAGGACCCTCCTAAAAGATGAAAATTTACTTTATGTTCAGGACACTCCTGAAAAATGGGATTTTTCTTTCAGTTCAGGTCTCTCCTGAAAAATAGGATTTTACTTTCTGCTCAGGACCCTCTTGAAAAATGGGATTTTACTTTCTGTTCAGGACCCTCCTGGAAAATGGGACTTTACTTTCTGTTCAGGACCCTCCTGAAAAATGGGAATTTACTTTCTGTTCAGGACCCTCCTGAAAAATAGGACTTTACTTTCTGTTCAGGACCCTCCTGAAAAATGGGAATTTACTTTGTTCAGGACCCTCCTGGAAAATGAGAATTTACTTCAAGTTCAGGACCCTCCTGAAAAATAGGATTTTACCTTCTGTTTAGGACCCTCCTGAAGAATGAGATTTTACTTTTAGTTTAGGACCCTCCTGGAAAATGGGAATTTACTTCAAGTTCAGGACTCTCCTGAAAAATGAGATTTTACTTTATGTTCAGGACCCTCTTGAAAAATGAGATTTTACTTTCTGTTCAGGACTCTCCTGAAAAATGGGATTTTACTTTCTGTTCAGGACCCTCCTGAAAAATGGGATTTTAGTTTCTGTTCAGTACCCTCCTGAAAATTGGGATTTTACACTCTGTTCAGGACCCTTCTGAAAAATGAGACTTTTCTTTCTGTTCAGGACCCTCCTAAAAAATGGAATTTTACTTTCTGTTCAGGACCCTCCTGAAAAATAGGATTTTACTTTTATTCAGGACCCTCCTGGAAAATAGGACTTTACTTTTGTTCAGGACCCTCATGAAAAATGGGATTTTACTTTATGTTCAGGACCCTCCTGAAAAATGGGACTTTACTTTCTGTTCAGGACCCTCCTGGAAAATGGGATTTTACTTTCTGTTCAAGACTCTCCTGAAAAATGGGACATTACTTTCAGAAAAATGAAATCTTTTCTTATTATAATCTTTGTTTGAGATGTTTTCGTTCTAGTTTTGATTTTGATTTCAGGAGCCTGCCTGAAGAACAGGGTGATGAAATTGTAAGTCAGGAGCCCGCCTGAAGAACAGGGTGATGAATATTGACAGGAGCCCGCCTGAAGAACAGGGTGAGGAAGATGAAAGCCAAGCAACATGGTAAAAAAATCGAAAGTCGAAAAATAGCAAGTCAGGAGCCCACTCGAAGCATTGGGCGAATAAATGAAAAGTCAAAGCAACAAAGTGAAGAATTTGAAAGCCAAGCAACAAAGTGAAGGAATTGAGAGTCAACAGATTGAAAAATAGCAAGTCAGGAGCCCTCCTGAAGAACGTGATGAAATTGAAAGCCAAGCAACAAGTTGAGAAAATGGCAAGTCAGGAGCCCGCCTGAAGAATAGGGTGATGAAACTCAAGTCAAGAGTCCAAAAGAAGCCGCATAGATATGACTTTTGTAATTTCATTTATGTTTTAACTTGTAATTATTGTTTTTGATGTAATGACAGAGCCGCAGATCGGAACCTCGACAGAAACACGCTCGACTCTCCAACTCGGTATAGTCCCTCCTCTTTCAGTCCTTGGGGATACCTGTGACTTGATTCCCTCATAACTAGGGATGAGTATTACGTTCAAAGTCAAGACTTGGTTTCCCTCCTTCCTACTGTTTCATTCTTGTTGAATAATGGTCGGGATAAAATTTTGTCTCATTGTTTACTTCTTTGTCTGAAAACACTTCATGTTTACATTCAAATGGAGAATGCTGTAGACACCTAATTTTGTTCCTCCCAACGTTGATTTTATCCGTTTTTAGCTCACTTTACCACGTGTCCCCATCCATGTGATCATACCCCATAAAAATACAAAAATAACAAACTCCCTAACAAATTAACAACCTTATCCTAACCAACCTACCCCACCTACCCCTCCAATTAAAAAATAACAAAATTGCACAAAAAAAGGGACCCACTAAACATACACCCGCATCTGTCCACATACATAAATTCCATTTTTCATATATATAAATCACACATACACTCACAAAAAAAAGATTCCACTCACCATCATCTTCTTCTCCACAAAAATACACGCACACTACCAAGGGAGAATACAGAGACTCTATTTTTTCACTTTTCTTCTCCTTCGTTTTCACAATATACACACCCGAAGTTACCTAATAATGCACACAATTCTCTACACCCATTAACACACACTCACAAAACCATACACACACACTACAATACCGGTAAACACCCACCAAAATTGAGGCGAGAGAGAACGGGTTGGAGAGAGGAGTAAACGGAGAGGAGAAACGAAAATCGGAAGAAATTAAGAGAGATTGGGCGTGAGAGAGAGAGAGGGAACAACAGAGGGATCAATTAACCGTGAGTTGCTCGCCGGAAATCCATCAGAATTTCGTCAGGTCAGCCATCGGGAGACGCCCAGTGACGGTTTATCACTGTTTCGGTGAAAAGTAGTCGGAAAATGATATCTCTGGCGGAACCACATCCAAAATAGCTCCTTCCCGTCACCATTTCTCGCTCAAATTTCACTGGAGAGTATATAATGGTCATCGACTAGCTTCTAATCCAGTTAGCTTTCATGAGTTTCGAGCTTTACTAGTATTAATTGGTTGTAGAGTTAGTCATTCAAGTTTGACACGACGGGTTGGAGATTTGAGTCTGTTCGAGGTTCGTTGGTTCCCGAGGCCCTCGTTGCTGTTGAAATCGGTTCAAGCTGATTGAATAAAAGTAACCTTAAGGTCTAATTCTATCTCCTCTTTCTATAATTATTTTTATGTGATTATGAATGATTCGTGTTTAGCATGTTTGAATCTATATTGCGTGTTGGTTGATGTTGGATTTGGATGTGAGAAATTGAATTGATAGTCGAAGAACTAGGCAATTATTTTTGAGAATGAATTCGGGATGGAATTGGAAAATTGGTTAAAAAAAAGGGATGAGTATAGATCAATCTTGATTTACTGTTGCTTTTGTTTAATTCGGAATAAGCATGGATATTATGGGAATAGGCAAACATAGATCGGGTAGGCAAATCTAGAGATTGTGGATTGATCGAATGTTTGAGATGTGTGTTGAAATGGTTTTGTTTTATCGTATTCGACTCAATTGTACTCATTTGGCCGGGGAATGCCCCGAAGTCTGTATTGTTTTTATTCGGGGAATACCCCAAGAAAGTTGTATTCGAAGATGGTGCACGGTCAAGCCCAGAACGTTCGGGTGGAGTTTAGTTTAGGATTAGAATAAGTTTTATATTTCAGTACCTTTTTTATTTTGGACTGTATAATGTGGACTGAACATTATTTTGGTTTTGAATTTCGGGTGATTTGTTTGTTTGCTTTTTTTTGTATTGCTTATGTGGTTTATACATTCATAGTACCAAACAAGCCGATATGCTCCACCAAGCGACCGTGGTCGAACCACGGGATCGAGGGGTGCCTAACACCTTCCTCTCGGTCAACAGAATTCCTTAGCCGGAGTCTCTTTTCGCGGATCAGTGTTACAGAGTCAAAACTATTTTGAAAAAGGATATCCACGGGTGACTTGGCACACCCGATTTATGTCAAGTGGCGACTCTGAGTTTTTGAATATAGTGAATCCTTTTCGAAACAAATCTTCATTTTGTCACTTTAATAACAAAAAACCTTTTCGACCCTTAAAATTCTAATCTTTCGGTTGAAAAAAGGTGTGGCAGTAACTTTTAAGACCTCACATAAAAATTTGACTTTCAACTAGTAATTTTATTGAGAGGCCTTTTTTTTGACTCTATAATATCTAAACATCAGCTAGTGGAGACTAATTTTTATCGAAATGCCCTTTCAACTTCTGCAAATTTTGCTCCGGCAATGTCAAACATCGGCCGGTGGGGGTAGGGTGCTGGTGGATTTGCAACAAGTTCTTGAACGTCTCTTGGACAACTAATTCTCATTTCTTGTTCAATGTATTGCCAATGTCGAGCACGAAACGATACTTCACGTCCGATTTCAAAAGGCGCTCCAACGCTGTATTCACGTAGTCCATTGGCACGATTTCAATATCTGGTGTTATGTTATGCTTTGCTGCGAAATCTACCATCTCTTGTGTCTCTTTCATCCCTCCTATGGCGCTTCCAGCCACTAGTTTCCTTCCTGTTTTCCACATTACATATACTTTAGTCTAAAAAAAAAAGGACAACTCAGTGCACTAAGCTCCTGTTGTGCGCAGAATCCCAAGAAAAGCCACATTACAAATAACTTTTTCATTTGAAATCGTGCATAAAGAAAACTATACTATATTCTTACCCATAAGTAGAGGAAACACGGCCAACTCCACCGGTTTTTCTGGTGCACCAACCATAACAAGCTTACCATGAGATTTCAATAACATAATCAATGGAAGAATAGGGTGATCTGCGGAAACAGTGTCAATGATCCCATCCAATGAGTTCATTGCCGTCTGTTCATATTAATTAAGCGAATAAACAAAAGGTTAGCCTCCGTTCTTGTGTTTAACAAATTGAAATCAAAAGCCTCAACGCATCATTGTCAAAAAAAGAATTTCACGTGCTCGACTCATGAAAAAGAATCAGACAAGGACAGGACGTGTTGAAGACACAATTCAATACATAAAAGTGCTCTCTCTCTAACAGTTGAAAACGATATAATTTAAATCACAAATGTCCAAGTTAAATTCACCTTCATCTGCTCAGGATCGCGACTGATCAAGAAAGAGTCTGCGCCCAAACGCTCCATTGCTTCTTGTTTCTTACTAGCGGATGTACTAATGACAGTGACTTTGGTTCCGAATGCCTTAGCAAACTTAACAGCCATATGTCCGAGCCCTCCAAGACCAACAACACCAATGTGCATTCCAGGCTTATCGAGTCCAAAATATTTCAAAGGACTATAAGTAGTAATTCCAGCACATAACAGGGGAGCAGCATCCATCGACAAGTTCTCAGGCCAGCGTACTACAAAGTGCTCATCAGATACCATGATGTCGGAGTAACCTCCGAATGTCAGGGTTCCGTCTGAGTTATAGCCGTTGTAGGTAGGAGTGTTACGAGGACAGTAATTCTCGAGATCAGCGCTACAATTCTCACATTTGCGACATGATCCTACCAGACATCCAACACCTACTTTGTCACCAACCTTAAATTTCTCCACCTTGCTACCAACCTCAGTTACAACACCAACAACCTCATGCCTGTAATAATACACTAAAATTAGCGACACTACATGGAGTTTATACAAATCCTGATAAATTTCAACATGTTCTAACAACTTAGGATTTAAGTTGAGAGTCTATCAGAAACAACCTCTCTATCTCGAGGTAGAGATAAGTAGTGGCGGGGCCAGAATTTTCACTAAGGGGGTGACACTACATAGAGTCTATACAAAAACCTGATAAATTTCAACATCTTCTAACAACTTAGGATTTAAGTCGAGGGTCTATCGGAAACAACCTCTCTATCTCAAAGTAGAGATAAGTAGTGATAGAGCCCGAATTTTCACTAAGGGGATTCGAAATCGAAAGAAGTAGGCACATCAACTAGCCGAAGGGGGTTAAAAGTAATTTTAACCATGTATAAATAATAAGTAGGCACATCAACTAGCCGAAGGGGGTTAAAAGTAATTTTAACCATGTATAAATAATATAATTTTTCATCGAAGGAAGATCGGGTGAACCCCTAATCATAAGGTGGCTCTATCCTCCCCAAACCTCACATGTGAGATTACACTGAATTTATTATTGTTGCTATGAACGGATGATATACTGAGTATCAAGAAATCTAAACAAGCTTATTGGGAATTATTTTCATGAAAAGCTAGGGGAGCGTAAGGGAGTTCATTATCGTAAAATCACCGTATATACATGGTCAAAATTATTACTTATGTATATATAAAAAAAATTGAATTCCCTTTGGTTATTTGTGCTTTTATATATTTTACGCTTTGAATCTCGTTAGTGAAAGTTCTAGCTCACAGGAGCAAATTATTGTATCACTTGCATTAAAATCAAATCATGAAACATAAAATGCCAATTTCATCTAACACAATATATGGAATTTAACATGCCATTTGACTAAACAAAAAAGATCTAATTAATTTTTTCACAAAAAAATTTAAATAGATAAGAGTTAATTACCCAGGCACCATTGGATATTGGCTATTACCCCATTCATTCTTGAGCTGATGAAGATCAGAATGACAAATTCCACAATACATAACTTTAAATTGCACATCTTTTTCACCAGTCACCCTGCATTCATTATCCTATCATCAAATTTCAAGAATTGAACGTGGCATCGTTCGGATTTCGAGAGTCATACAATTTAATTTTAATTGTAAATTCGGATATGAAATCTTTAAATTTTTTAAAACAAAATTAATTTATTTGAAAACTACGTAAATGATAGTAATGGTCATAACGATTGACAATTCAAAATATTATATATATATATGAATTAATTTATTATCAAAGAGAGATTTGTTTAAATTTTGAAATGGGAAAGGTGTCACATAAATTGTGTAACTAAAAAAATAGCACACCTTCTTGAAAAATTGAAAGGAGAAAGAACACCAGAAGTGTCTCTAGTTGCCCAACCAAATGCCTTAATTGGATGTTCACTCTCATATGATTTTGCCATTTTTTCAGTTGATTTTTTTGGTTTGAAAATAAAAATATTGATGTGTAGTATAATAGAGAAAAATGTCGAAGAATTTATGGATGATATATAAAAATGATTATGTTATGATCCATATTTATAGGATTTTGAGTGTATTATAGGCGATGTTAGTGAGGTGGAACAGTTAACTAGTTACTTAAACAAATTGGATTTTGACTTCTTTTTTTTGGGTCGATTGTTGTAGAATGTTCAGTCCTAATTTGCAGGACTTTTTATTTATTTATTTATTTTAAAACACTTCATGTTATTTTAAGTGTCTTTCGAAAATAATCTCTTTATATTCACGAGATAATTGTATGATCAACATACACGTTATTGTTCCTAGACCTTACTAGTGTGATTTTACTGGATGTGTTGTTGTTGTTGTTGTCACATTATTTTACATCTCTGATCTAGAATTTGAAGCTTATAAATTTCTATAACATTCTCTAATTTTTATAAAGTACTCTTCTCGTTGATGTTCATTTTTATTTGTCTAGTTTGAAAATCAAGAGATAAGTCGTCAGTTAGTTCTTCAATATTTCTATAATTAACTATAATCATTTCTCAATATTTTTCAAAACATTAAATTTATTATTCAAATTGTGATATTGCAAATTCATCATTCTATTTATTGTTTTTCAAGAAATGAGCCAAACCAAAATATTGAACAAATATAAATTGATGGAAAAGTATAATAATAACTAAATTCACAATTAAATCTATATCTATACTTATTCTAAAAATGAGAAATTCCTTAATAAAAAATTTAATTACTAAAATAGTCATTAAAAGTTGATTGGCATTTGTACCCTTCAATTAAACACCATATTCTTACGCAAACAATAATATTATACTCTCTCCCCTCGTTTTTACTTGTCATAATTTGACTTGGCACATCCATTAAGAAAAACAATTAATAACATGATTACTTTACCATAATACCCCTATTAAATGATGTTTACATTGTATGTTGAAATTAATTTGGAGAAAAAATAATTAATACAAAGGGTAAAATATGAAAAAAAAGAAGAAGTTATTTTGATATGCCAAAAATATTAAGTAAAAATAGAAATATAATTAGAAAATTTGTGACAAGTAAAAACGAACCAAAAAAATATTAAAATAAGATGAGTTAAATAGATCCAAACATGACCGGATGCAACTCATTAACTACATCCAATTCTATACGTCTCATTTGGTTTCATATTCCAATACTTATTAGTACAATTTCTAGAATGTTTATTTAATATTTTGGAGTTTTTCTTCATATGCATGTACAATGTATTTACAATCAATTAATTCTAACTAATTAATTTTGCTACGTAATGATTATTGTGAACTAAATTCTTGAACCATTTGCATTAAGGATATTCAAATTGGAATACTAATGGCTACTCTCTCTTGCTATATATATATATATATACTCTGAGTTATTCTGCCTCAGTCCATGCACTAAGACGTAATTGGTTATGACAGATAAAATAATTAATAGGAAGGGAAACCTTGAAGTAACTGGTAAAATTGTTGTCATGTGATCGGGAGGTCACGGGTTCAAGTCATGTGATCGAGAGGTCACGGGTTCAAGCCTTGAAAATAACATCTGACAAAAATGCAAGGTAAGACTACGTACAATAGATCCTTGTGGTCGGTCCCTTCCCCGGACCTTGGCAGAAATGCAAGGTAAGCCTGTGTACCATAGATCCTTGTGGTCGAATCCTTCCTCGGACCCTGTGCATAGCGGGAGCTTTAGATTAGTGCACCGAGCTGCCTTGTTTTAGATAAAATAATTAGTAGATAGTTTCATCTGTGAAACATATCATTATTGATGTTCCTCATACTGGGAAATCTAATGTCAACCAAGATAATGATGCTAAGGATCCAAATGCTATATCTCTTCATGTTTCATACACTATTTGGAGTTGAAAAATCAACAAATTTTGTTTGATTTATGGTCTCGTTAGAAATGGCCTAGCAATAATGTTGAGAAATTTAAAAAATAAGTTGAGAAATTGTCTTGGTAATGATGTTAACGTTGAAAAGAGATATGATCTTTGTACTAGCCAAAAATCTCCTTTTCAAATTGTTTTGCATGAACTTTATAGTTTTCATTTACCCAAGGGTTGTGGCTAGTGGTTCAATGACTTGGGATAAGCATCATGTGATAGGTTCGATTTTCAACAGAGACAAACATTAGATAATTTCTTCCCATAGTTTGTAGTCTTGGTGGACAGAGTTACCTGATACCTGTTGCTGGAGAGAGATGACGGGTATCCCATGGAAATAATCAAGGTGTTGCAAGCTAGCTCGAACACCATGGTTATAAAAATAAATCTTTATATTTTTCATTTGGTGTTGCTTTGCATATGTCTTGATGTTGTAGTAAATATTTGGTGTTGCTTTGCATATGTCTTGATGTTGTAGTTGTTATTTACTTCAATTTTGACAATTTTTTAATCAAATTTGTATAGTGACGCACTAGTATGATATTGTCCGCTTTGGGCCAAGCCCTCACGGATTTGTTTTTGGGCACCTCCCAAAAGGCCTCTTACTAATGGAGTTGGGTGAGACTTTAAATATTGGACATTCTTTCTCTATTTCTCCGATGTGGGATTGTTTTGCTTTCCAACAATCCTCCCCTCAAACTAAGACCACATCACTTGTGAACTCCCCTTCAGTAATAATCCATCTGATCTCGCTAACCATCTTGTACCGCCACTACCAACCAGTGGGACACGCTGCTTGACCACCACTTGTCAAAAAGATTTTTGACACAAGGCATCAACCATAGATCTCCAACTACTAGGTCACTTTACATGATCTACCAAACATCTTGTACCACTGTTATCACCTAACGGGACACGTCGCCTGACCACCACTCGCCAGGAAGACTTTCGACACAAGGCACCATCTGCAGATCTCCAGTCTTGTTGTCAAACCGGGAACTTCTCACCTGCAGATCTCCAGTTTTGTTGTCAAACCGATAACTTCTCATAAAACGCAATCCACAACTCCGACACACCCGAACCTGGACTCTGATACCACTTATTAGGACCGCGTGTAACTTCACCCAAACTCCGCACTAGTATGATATTGTCCACTTTGGGCTAAGCCCTCACTGATTTACTTTTGGGCACCTCCCAAAAGGCCTCTTACTAATGGAGTTAGGTGTGTTATGATTCAGACAGAATAAGTAAACCACAAGTAAAAGAAAATAAGATCAACACACAGATTTACGTGGAAATCCTTGTGGGAAAAACCACGGGCAGAGGCAGAGGAGATTTCACTATAATGGAAAGAGAGTACAATTGGAGAAGGCTGAGTTTTCTGAATAATAAAATAACCCATTAAATCGCACTTATGTATTACGTGCGTACAAATAGGTCCTAGGCCCAAGAACATAAAGGTCAATCAATAAAATTTGGGTCACAACTCTAAAAATCTCCACTTGACATGAATTGTAATTCAGAACTCAAATCCATTTCAAGACATAAACTCTCCACCTCTTCCATAAAAGCCTCTAAGGGCACATCTTAACAACCAACACCAACCAAGTCCAAGCAATGCTCAAACTTGACACTTGGTAGTGTCTTGGTCATCATATCAGTAGGATTATCATGCGTACTAATCTTGCTTACCACAATATCACCACGAGCAATAATTTCATGCACAAAATGATACCGAACATCGATGTGCTTTGTCCTCTCATGAAACATATGATCTTTCGTAAGGAAGATAGAACTCTAACTGTCTTAAAAGACCGTAGTAATCTGTAAGTTTTTACTAAGTTTACCAAACAGACCCTTCAACCAAATAACTTCCTTGAAAGCCTCTGTAATAGCCATGTACTGTGCCTTAATAGTTGACAAACCAACCGTAGTCTGTTAGGTAGCTTTCCAACTAATAGCACAACCACCAATGGTGAAAACATATCATGTAAGGGACCTCCTTTTATCATGATCTCCTGCAAAATCAGAATCAACATACCCGATTACTCTATCTCTATTTCGCCCAAACTGCAAACAAACATCAACAAATCCATGCAAGTATCTGAAAATCCACTGAATTGCTTTCCAAGGTTCTTTTCCAGGATTTGCCATGTATCTTCTAACTGCACTGACGACATAAGATAAATCTGGTCGGGAACACACCATCGCATACATAAGAGACCCGACGGCACTAAAGTATGGAACTCGAGACATATAGTCACGCTCGTCATCTATTTTTGGAGATAAAGTGGCCGAGAGTTTGAAGTGAGCTGGCAATGGAGTACTTACAGGTTTGGCATTTTGCATTCTGAATCAAATATAACTTACACTTTTCTCTATCCCACATAATTTCCATACCAAGGATCTTCTTTGTTGCTCCTAGATCCTTTATCTCAAACTCCTTACTGAGCTGGGCTTTGAATTTTATTATCTCTCTCATATCCTTTACGGCAATCAACATATCATCAACATACAAGAGAAGATACATGAATGAACCATCACTTACCTTTTTGAAGTTGACACAACTATCATAGCTGCTCCTCTGAAACATATGAGAGGTCATAAAAGAATCAAACCTCTTATACCACTGCCTGGGCGACTGCTTTAAGCCATAAAGAGACTTTTCAACAAGCATACATAGTCCTTCTTTCCTGAGACTACCAAACCCTCTGGTTGCTACATATAGATGTCCTCCTCAAGTTCTCCATGTAAGAATGCAGTTTTGACATCCAACTGCTCAAGCTCAAGATCATGCATGGCCACAATACCAAGCAAGGCTCAAATCGAACTATGCTTTACAACTGGAGAAAACACATCTGTGAAGTTGTAGACACCTAATTTTGTCCCTCATGAAGTTGAATTTTGTTCATTTTTAGCTAATCTTACCATGTACCCTCACCCATTCTATACTTTCCCCACAAGAAAACAAATACAACAAATCCTAACAAATTAAATGACCAATCCCAAAATATTCCCTAATCCTAACTAATTTTTACACCTCATCCACACCCTGCCCCTACCCTACCTACCCCACTCACCCCCACCCTCACGTTTTTTTTTCCTTTTAACCAAAATACATAAAACTCTCAATTACTCATCCTCACAGAACATCACTCTCACACACAAAAAGGAACCATCAATATATACACGGAGGAGGATCATTCACAGGAGGATATACCCATACACACATAAAAGTTCTTCTTCTTGAAATTGACAGTGCTTCACCTCACCATTCACGATTCCCTCACAGAAAACACTCTCCATCTTTACTCATCCCACACCCACATCATCATCATCCATACACACAACCAGACTCTCCATTTTTATTTTTTTTCTTTCACCGACCCTCACACACTGATCATACACCTTAAGAAAACACTCGCCTTCACACAAAATCATTCTTCTTTACTCATCTTCTCCACAAAATCTCACACACAGCTACAGAATTCCATACTGAAGCACACAACTCACATCACTCTCACGCTATACACAATACCACACACATATCCATACAGAGCAGAACACGCACACACTGATGTTGACGCACAAAAATTAGTAGCAAGGGAGGTAAAAACAAAGGGAGAGAGAGAGGAATCCAGTGACCTTTTTCGGCAGCCCACCGGAATCGCTATCGAAAAACACCCGCAGTAACTGTGTGGTTACCGATCCGGCAAAGTCCACCAAAAAATGATTAAAAATAGTGATGGGAGACTGAATTTGGGTATGGTTCTTTTGTTGTTTCACGATTTTGGTTTGAGTTATTGAAAATAGAGTACAAGATTGATATTTGGGAATCTGATTTTGATATTTGAGGTTCGATTCGAGGTCAAAATTTGATTTGGAATTTATGTTAAGGTTCGGTTCAAGGTTCTGGTGTGGATTTTATCTCGTTTAATCGAATAATACTTGAAAGCGGCATTGAGGTCCAATTCTTTCCTCTCTTTTGTCACACCCCTTTTCGTACTCCAAAAAAGTTCTCGATTTTAAGTTCGAAAGGTTTTTTATTATTAAGTGACAGAAATGAAGATTTGTTTCGAAGAAGGATGGTTTTTATATTCAAAATCAGATTCGCCACTTGGCATAATCTGGTGTGCCAAGTCACCTTTGGAAATCCTTTTTCAAAACTGTTTTTGACTCTTTAAGACTGGTTTGCGAACATAGATTCCAGCTAAGGAATTCTATTGACCGAGGGGAAGGTGTTAGGCACCCCTCGGTCCCGTGGTTTGACCACGGTCACTTAGTGGAGCATATCGGCTAAATTTGACAATAAGGATGTATAAACCACATAAACACACAACAATCAAGCAAACAAACACAAACCAAAATAAATCCCAGAAAATGAAATGTTCAGTCCAATTTATACAGTCCAAAATAGAAAAATGCGAAAATAAATCCTATCTAACCTATACTAATCTTCATTATGCTTCCTTGCTTTACCCGACGCCGTGGTCCTTCCTCACGAATGTCTTCCGCCAACATAATACGTCGGGGCATTCCCCGATGAATAAACACAAATTCCTCGGGGAATTCCCCGACTAAATAATACATTTGAATTAAATAAGCTAACTAACTAAAAAAAACGTTCAAAACACACATTTAGACATTCAATCAAACAAATCACATCCTAGATTTTTGCCTACCCGAACCTACATTGCCTATCCATTTCGACCTAAGCATACTACTATTATGTTCAACATTATAAACCGAAATTAATCCGAATTCAACGACATTAAGATCCATTTCAAGTCCAACCAAACTATTCTCATTACTTCATTAGTTCGCAATTCCGATCCCCCCACATTTATACATGACAGTTTTTAAATACGAGCACAATTATCCATCCATATCATCATCGATTTCATGGTAACGACAACTTATTCAGATAAGACAGCACCAATCACCAAAAAATGTACAATCAACAAATAATACACTACCACAACATCCACCTACCAAATATCATAACAAGAAAATCAAAAGGTAAGGATTAGAAATGGACTTTCGAAGAAACGAGTCGTGATAATAATATTAAAGAACCCCGAATTCAAAACCTCGAACAAAGAAAAACCTCCGAAATCCAACTCGGTATTGAGGAATTTGCAATCCGAAACTGAGCTCGATTAATGAGGTAAGATGAACAAGAAAACCAAATTCTGAACCCAGTAATAGATGCGGATGAATCTGAGACAATCAAATCACAATAGAACCCACCAACCCGAATGTTTCCCAGCTTAATCTTTTTGGAAATAAAAAGGAAACTAAGGAATTTCAAGCTTTCGAAGACTGGAAACAACTGAACGATGAACCAACGGTCAATTTTGATGAAAAGTTTTGCACCGGAAGACTTAAACCAAGACCAGATTTCTTACCCGTTCTCTCTTATGTCTCGATCTCGAGTATCTTTATCTCTTTCCAATCTCTCACTCTTCCATGGTGCTTTTTCTCGTGTAGCTGTGTGTGTGTTCGTTTCGTCGAGTGAAAGGAAAAAATGGGGGTAATTGTCTCTCCCCCTTTTAGTGAGCTCCCTTTCTATTCCAGTGGATTTGTTTGTGTGTCTGTATCCATGGAAACCAACAAAACAAATGGAGGAGATCTCTATGTGTTACTGTGTTGCTTTCTATTCATAAAAGAAAAATGGAGTAGTTGTGTTCTAGTGAGATCCGTGTATGGAATTTTTGGAGAAGAAGATCATCCCCCTTTGTATCCCTATGTGCGTGTATATATTTTTGTGGGTGGTGTGTGGGACACGTGAGTGGGGTGATGTGTAGGGTAGTGAGGTGGTTTATTTTGATTGGGTAGGTTGTTAGGATAAGATAAAATTAGTTAGAGGTTATTGTTTTGTTATTTTGTGGAGGGATTATCACACGGGTGAGGGTGCAGAGTAAAGTGTGAGCTAAAAATGAATAAAATTGGACTTCGAAGGGAAAAAATTAGGTGTCTATAGAATGCCCCCTTTGAATGTAAACACGAAGTATTATCAGAAAAAGAAGTAGACAACGAGACATAATTTTGTCTCGATCATTATTCAAAAAAAATGAAACAGAAGGAAGGAGGACAACCGACTCTTGATTTTGGACATCCTACCTAACCAAGTTATAAGGGAATCAATTCAAGGGTATCTCAAAGGATTGGAAAGAGAAGGACTATACCGAGTTGGAGAGTCGAGTGAGGTTCCATCGAGGTTCCGGTCCGCGACTCTGTCATTACATCAAAAATGAAAATTACAAGTTAAAAACATAAATAAAATTACAAAAGTCCTATCTATGCGGATTCTTTTGGACTCTTGACTTGAGTTTCATCACCCTATTCTTCAGGCGGGCTCCTGACTTGTAATTTCTTCGCCTTGTTGTTTGACTTTCAACTTCTTCACCTTGTTGTTTGACTTACAACTTCTTGACATTGTTGCTTGACTTTCAATCTCTTAACCTTGTTACTTGACTTTCAATTTCATCACCCTATTCTTTAGGCGGGATCCTGACTTGCCATTTCCATCACCCTGTTCTTCAGGCGGGTTCCTGACTTTCAATTTTTTCACCCTATTCTTCAGGCGGGCTCCTGACTTGCAATTTCTTCAACTTATTGTTTGGCTTTTAATTTCTTCAACTTGTTGTTTGACTTTCAACTTATTTGCCCTGCTCTTCAGGAGGGATCCTGACTTTCGGTTTCATGAACTTCCGATTTCATCACCCTGTTCTCCAGGCAGGCACCTGACTTACAACTTTATCACCCTGTCTTCAGGCGGGCTCCAGAAATCAAAATAAAAACTAGAACGAGAATTATCCGAAACAAAGATTATGATAAAGAAAGATTTCATTTTTGAAAGTAACGTCTCATTTTCCAGGAGGGTCCTGAACAGAAAGTAAAATCTCATTTTTTAGGAGAGTTCTGAACAGAAAGAAAAGTCCCATATTTTGGAAGGGTCCTGAACAAAAAGTAAAGTTCCATTTTTTAGGAGGGTCCTGAACAAAAAGTAAAGTCCCATTTTTCTGGAGGGTCCTGAATAGAAAGTAAAGTCCCATTTTCCAGAAGGGTCCTGAACAGAAAGTAAAATCCCATTTTTCAGGAAGGTCCTGAACAGAAAGTAAAATGTCATTTTTCAGGAGGGTTCTGAACAGAAAGTAAATCTCATTTTCCAGTAGGTTCCTGAATAGAAAGTAAAATCCCATTTTCCAGGAGGGTCCTGAACAGAAAGTAAATTCCCATTTTTCAGGAGGGTCCTGAGCAGAAAGTAAAGTCCCATTTTTCAGCAGGGTCTTGAACAGAAAGTAAAGTCTCATTTTCAGGAGGGTCCTGAACAAAAAGTAAAATCCCATTTTTCAGGAGAGTCCTGAACAGAAAGTAAAATCCCATTTTTCAGGAGGGTCCTGAACATAAAGTAAA
This sequence comes from Capsicum pubescens, assembly GCA_030864215.1. Classification (NCBI taxonomy): domain Eukaryota; kingdom Viridiplantae; phylum Streptophyta; class Magnoliopsida; order Solanales; family Solanaceae; genus Capsicum; species Capsicum pubescens. The sequence continues at coordinate 298,191,418 of CM061549.1, forward strand.
ATCCTATTTTTCAGGAGGGTCCTGAAGATAAAGTAAATTCCCATTTTTCAGGAGGGTCCTACACAGAAAGTAAAGTCCCATTTTAAAGGAGGGTCCTGAACATAAAGTAAATCCCATTTTCCAGGAGGGTCCTGAACATAAAGTAAAGTCTTATTTTCTAGGAGGGTCCTGAACAGAAAGTAAATCCCATTTTTCAGGAGGGTCCTGAACAGAAAGTAAAATCCTCATGGATGTGTTTTTCCAATGGTAACTGAATTAAGTGAAGAGAATTTTCCCTTGTTTCAACAAAGAAAATTTGTTAGTTAAAAACTTAGTGGTGGCTTGCATCACTTGGCTTCCCAAGCATCTGCTCCAATCATTGTTCCTTTCACCTTTGTTTCAGATCACTAAAACTTTCCCCTATCTTGTCGCGTCATTAACCCGAATCCAGATTGAGGGAAATAAGTTCTGACTCGAACAATGAGTTTTCATCTTACCAGGCCTCTGAGATGCACCCTTTTCCAAATCTGAATACTCCCACGAACCCAGAAGCCTGTCGGTTGATAGACTTCCTTTGCTTTGTGTTGAATTACGATCATATTTCTTTCATGTGCTGGTCCTTGGCTTTTCCTCATACAATTTGGAAAGACTGGTAGCAAGTTTTGAAATCCTTTCTCGCTTGTTTTGACACAGACTTGACTTAAAATGTAAAAAAATAATGGTGACTTTTATTTTGATAAATGACATAAAAAGATAAAATATGAATAGGTAAATGAATGAAAAGGGAATGTCTCTTATTCAAAAAGAAGACTTATCTGAATACGACAACCAACTCCAATGAGTACGACATGCATTTTATATTAAGTTGTCTGATCTTCCTATCCAAACTTCCCATTTGTTGTTGAGTTCATGCCTTTGCCACTGATCTGCTTCTTCAAATCCATTGGACTCGTATATCTCATTCAATTGAAGACAACTTAAAAGATTTTTGCCAACAAATCTCTTTCCTTTTCACTTTTCTCTCAAACTCTCCATTGCCTTACGGTGCCCATAAGGGTTTTCACCAATAAGACTCTCTCATTTTTATTTCTCTTAACTCCCAATCTCTTTATGGTGCCCATGAAGGTTTTCACCAGTAAGACTTTCTCATTTTTATTTCTCTCAACTCCCCATCGCCTTATGGTGCCCGTGAGGGTTTTCACCAGTAAAACTCTCTTATTTTTATTTCTTTCCTGATTTCTTATGCTGAAGAAGACAAGTAGTACCCTACAATGTATCATCATATCCATTGCATGCTTAGCCTTAACATTATCAAAGATTGATCTAAAGGACTTTCTTTGGTTGTAGCTTGGCTTTTGGATAAGGTTAGGAAAGGATGGCAAGAGGCTCAAACGACACTTGAAGTGGGAGTGAGACTTACAACTTTTGGAATCGACTCAAATAGCACATTAACTCATGCCCCAGTTTTTGTTGACTGATGACTCTAAAATATTTAATTGGTTGGACCGAGCCCTGAATAGGGCAGCCTACGTATCTCACTCCCAAGATAGGAGAATCAGGTCGCACGTTGTTCCATCAGCTTGTTCTTTGTTTTGATATGATTTTTTTTTCGAACTCTTTCTTTTATTCTTATTTTCCTGACATTTATCTTTGACTCTATTTTTATTCCAAAAGAGGGATAGGAAAGAAAAATAAAACTAAGCTCAAACGGGTAAACAAAGGATGACACAATGTTTGGATAGAAGAATAAAATCCCTTCATCATATCAATCTTCAAAATGCAAGTACTAAACATGCAATAAAATAAACAAAGGATAAAATATCATACATAATATCTTTTGACGGCATCAACATTGATAGCCATTTCTGCCATTTTGCCTTCAATATCTGTCAAATATAAGGCTCCATTGGGCAACACTTTCTTCACAATGAAGGAACCTTGCCAGTTTGGGGAGAACTTGCCTTTCGCTTCAACCTGGTGAGGAAGGATACGCTTCAATACCAGATGTCCAACTTCAAAATTCCTGGATCGTACCTTTTTGTTATACGCTCGAGCCCTTCTCTTCTGATACAATTGGCTATGACATACCAACATTAGCTTTTTTCCTCAATCAAACTCAATTGTTCCAGTCGGGTTTTGACCCACTCGTCATCATCAATCTATGCTTCCACAATGACTCGAAGAGAGTGAATTTCAACTTCTGCAGGAATGACTGCTTCTGTCCTATACACTAATAAATATGGAGTTTCCCCTGTTGAAGGGCGAACAGTAGTGCGATAACCTAGCAATGCAAACGACAACTTCTCATGCCATTGTTTAGACCCTTGTACCATTTTCCACAGTATTTTCTTGATATTTATATTGGTGGCTTCCACAGCGCCATTAGCCTTCAGACGATATGGAGTGGAATTTTGATGTGCGATCTTAAACTGTTGACACACTTCTTGCATCAAATAACTATTGAGATTGGCAGCATTGTCCGCAATGATCATCATAGGAATTCCAAACCTACAAATGATGTTGGCAAGAACAAAATCTACTACCTCCTTCTTTGTCACTGACTTGAAAGTTACTGCTTCTATCCATTTTATAAAGTAATCAATGGCCACCAAAATGAACCTATGCCCATTTGATGCTTTCGGCTCAATCGGCTCGATCACGTCCATCCCCCAAGCTATGAAAGGTCATGGAGCAGACATTGTGTGCAATTCAGCAGAAGGAGAACGTATCAGATCACCGTGTACCTGACATTGATGATATTTTCGAACAAAACGAATGGAATCCCTCTCCATATTAAGCCAATAATAACCTGCTCTGAGAATCTTCTTAGACAAGACATAATCATTCATATGAGGCCCGCGTACTCCAGAATGAACTTCAACCATGATTGCTGAAGCTTCTTTTACATCAACACACCTCAAAAGTCCTAGATCTGGGGTTCTCTTGTATAAGATTCCCCCACTTAAGAAAAATCCACTAGCCAAATGCCTAATAGTCCTTTTTTATCATTGGTGGCATGTGTTGGGTATTCTCCCGATTGGATGTATCGCTTGATATCAAAGAACCAAGGTTCACCATCGAGCTCTTCTTCAATTGTGTTACAATAAGCGTGTTGATTGTGACTCTGTATATGCACTGGATCGATGTAGGCTTTATCAGGATATTGGAGCATTAAAAACAGAGTGGCTAAAGCATCATCAATCTCATTATGAATCCTTAGAATATGCCTAAATTTTCCTGACACAAACCGTTGACATAGCTCCTGCAAGCATTGTCGATGCAGTATGAGCTTCAAATCTCGCGTCTCCCAATCGCCTTAAATTTGATAGACAGGCAAATCTGAATCCCCCAAAACTAATAGTTCCTGGACTCCCATATCAATAGCTAACCTCAAACCAAGAATGCACGCTTCGTAGTCCGCCATGTTATTGGTACAATAAAATCTAAGTTGCACTGTTATTGGGAAATGTTTCCCCAATTCAGAGATAAGAACCGCACCTATTCTGACTCCTTTCATGTTGACAGCTCCATCGAAGAATAGCTTCTAACCTGGACCAACATCTATAATGACTTCATCAACACACAAAACCTCTTCATCAGGAAAATATGTCTTTAATGGTTCATACTCTTCATCAATAGGATTCTCAGCAAGATGATCTGCCAAGGCTTGGGATTTCATAGCTGTTCGAGTCACATATACAATGTCAAACTCGGTAAGCAATATTTGCCACTTTGCCAATCGACCTGTCAGCATAGGCTTCTGAAAGATATACTTCAAATGATCCATGCGGGAGATGAGCTAAGTAGTGTAGGACGAAAGATAATGCTTCAACTTCTGTGCTACCCAAGTTAGGGAGCAACACGTCCTTTCAAGAAGAGTGTACCTGGCCTCATATGCAGTGAACTTTTTGCTAAGATAATAAATAGCCTGCTCCTTTTTGCCTGTTACATTATGTTGCCCCAATACACAACCAAAAGAATTGTCCATGACTGATAAATATAATATCAAAGGCCTACCAGGCTCCGGTGGTACCAGCACGAGCGGATTTGATAAATATCTTTTGATTCTGTCAAATGCTTCCTGATATTCTTCATTCTATTCTACCACAACACTCTTTTTCAACAACTTGAATATGAGCTCATAAGTGGTTATGAGTTGAGCAATAAACCTGCTGATGTAGTTCAGTTTACCAAGAAAACTCACCACCTCCGTTCTATTCTTGGGCGGGGGCAAATCCTGAATGGCTTTGATTTTTGAGGGATCCAATTCAATTCCTCGATGGCTGACTATAAACCCCAACAACTTTCCAGATGGAACTCCAAATACACATTTTGCCGGGTTGAGCTTGAGATTATACCTGCGCAGCCTTTCAAAGTACTTTCTTAAATCTTTAACATGGTCAGCCTGACTGTTTGACCTAATAATCACATCATCAACATAGACCCCAATATCCTTATGCATCATATCATGAAACATAGTGGTCATGGCTCTCATGTATGTTGCTTCATCATTCTTCAAACCGAACGGCATCACTCGGTAACAATAGGTCCCCCATGGTATGATAAAAGATGTCTTCTCTGCGTCTTCATCATCCATAATGATCTGGTGGTATCCTACATAGCAATCCACAAAAGAAGCAACCTCATGTTTAGCATAATTGTCCAGCAAAATATGGATGTTGGATAGAGGAAAGTCATCCTTCGGACTTTCTCTGTTCAAATCACGGTAATCAACATATACTCAAATTTTGCCATCTTTCTTTGGGACAGGAACAACATTGGATAACCACGTAGGATAGCGAGCCACTAGAATGACTTTGGCTTCAAGTTGTTTCATGATTTCCTCTTTGATTTTGATACTTACATCAGTTTTAAACTTCCTCAACTTCTATTTCACAGGGGGGAATGTAGGATCAGTTGGCAATTTATGGGCCACTAATTCGGTGCTTAGACCAGGCTTATCATCATAAGACCATGCAAAAACATCCTTGTAATCAATTAATGCTTGAATTATTCCATCTTTTAGCCGTGGCAAAGAATGTACACTGATTTTAGTTTTCCTAACATCTTCTTAATTCCCTAAATTAATTGGCTCAATTTTATTATAATTTAGATTCCGTTTGTCTTCAAACTGTTCCAACTCTTTGCTTATTTCTTCTAGTGCCTCTTCTTCATTATATTCCCCCTCTTGCTTCATTATATCTTGATTAGTTTGGATTTTAAGATCAGGATGAAAATTCTGCATGCATGTCATGTCATTAGAATCAGCATAAAGAGAACTGTATAAAGAAAAAGACAAAAAAAATATATTAGACACAAAATAAGGGGACATTGTATTTTATTAAAAGGGAAAGATGGGAGGATTTAAACACAAATGACAACAGAATGTAAACAAGCTAAATTCTGAATTATTACCCTGGAATAACTCGGATAAATAGAAAGAAATACAAAATGAACTACCAAAACTCCCTCCTGACGGGTTGAGGAGTGACTTCCCAATTGTTGAGCTGGACCTCAGGACCTATGAACTGTACGTCTGCCTTACTGGTTCCCTCTCCTGCTTCAACCATGCCAACATCAATCAACAGGTTCTAGAAGTCATCAATCGATTCAGCTTCAAATTCTACAGGTTTTGTGACATCGCTCTTGACGAACGATTCACTGAGTAGCGGTGTTGGGCGAGGGAGTGACCATGTTTACTTTTTCCTTTCCTTGGCCTTCTTCAAATCTTCAGCCGTAGGTTTAAATCCCAGACCAAAAGTGCCCATGTTCTCTCTCGGATATATGGGACGAACGATACCGTGCAGAGACACTCCCAAACCCTTCCCTGGCACAAATCTATATTTCAAAATCTCACTCACCATCATGATAGAAGCGAAAGACAATTGTGGTCCCAAAATAACCTATCCTTCAAGGATACGATCTACTGGCACTGTATCAAAAGTTTGATAGACAAATGTCTCCTCTACATTGTTCGCTTCAATTAGAGACAAGGGAGAATCTTAGTAGGTGGACAAATCCCCTTCACCGTGAATAGTCATGCTCAAACTTGATTATCTGGTGCAATGTAGACGCAACCGCCTTGGCCTTGTGGATCCATGGTCTTCCCAACAACAGATTGTAAGAGGATTCGATATTCAATACTTGAAACTCTAGGGTGAATTCAACAGGACCTATAATCAACATTAGTTCTATTTCTCCAATGGAGTTGGACTTTGCTCCATCGAAAGCCCTGACACATACATTATTGGGCCTGATCTTCTCAACACCAATGTTCAACTTTTGCAAGGTGGAAATAGGGAAAATATTTGCGCCAGAACCTCCGTCAATCATGACATGAGTGACGTAGAAATATTCACAATTCACGGTAATATAAATCCCCCGATTATGACCCGTACCTTCAATTGGCAATTCGTCATCAGAGAAGCTGATACGATTGACCTCAAAGATTTTTCCGACCATTTTCTCAAGCTGATTTACTGTAACCTCCCTAGGAACATATGCTTCATTTAATACCTTCAATATAATATCACGATGTTCCTTGGAATACAACAACAATGATAAGAGGGAAATTTGAGCAGGGGTCTTCTTCAACTGATCTATTAATGAATACTCCGACAATTTCATCTTTTTCAAAAATTCTTCGGCTTCTTCTTCAGTGACAGGCTTTTTGATAGATGAAGGTCCACTCCCTATTGTCTTGGACTTCCTCAAACTTTCAGGCATGAAGCATCTTCCTGACCGAGTCAAACCCCCTACCTCATCTATATCTTCCACTACTTCCTTCCCCTGATAGGTCATCAAAATCTGCTTATAGTTCCAGGGAACCTTTTTCATATCAACTATCGGAGGTTGGATAAATGGTTTGATGATAATAGGCGCCATAAGTGCTTCTTTCACCGTCAATATAGGCTTACCTGGAGCTCCTATCACCATCAACTTAGTCTTTTCTTGACTTAAACCAACGACTGCTCTCACTCCTTTCACTGTGATCACGGGTTTCTTTGTGCTTTCTTGAAATTTATCCTCTCCCATCTCTTCCTGGATAAATGATATTGCTTTCAATGAGTCCACCACATTCACTGATTTATCTTCATTGGTCTGTATTCTGACAATAGGCTTATAACAACTTGATGACTCTTTCCCATCATATATCAATTCTAACATATAAGTTTCATCATGGGTTGGCAACAGATTCTGGTTAATGTTTGGAACCTCCGGGGCCTGGACCAAAATCTGATTTGCATCGATTAAATCTTGGACGGCTTTCTTTAAATACCAACATTTCTCAATATCATGGCCTGGCATGTCAGAATAATATGCACACCTTAAAGAATAATCGAGATTCCTGGGAGGTAGATTTGAAAGCCTTCCTTGAATCGGGCTTAAGACCTTCGTCTTTCTCAACATATCAAACAAGCTAGCATATGTCTCCCCGAGAGGAGTAAACTAATTTTTGACCGCCTTCTCTTTCTTGTACTCGTCCTGGGATAGAAACCAGGTCTGGAGGGGTTTTGGTAATTTGGTAAAGTCGATGGATGATTTTGTGGAGCTTGCGCACACCATTGCGGGTAAGAAGGGGTTTGGGCATATGGTTGTGCGCTATATACTGGGTAAAGAGGGGGTGGAATGACATATGATGGGTTTTGCAGAGGGTAATGGTGGGGAGGAATATATGGATCTTGGACATAGGCTTGCGCTTGGGATTAGGTATAGGGGCGAGGCGATCTTTTGGGATAGGAATGGGGTCCAACAACAACGGTCGCCACATCCTCTTTCTTCTTTTACTTCCAAACGCTCCAGAGCCACCTTGAATCGCTTGGGTGGTGGCTTTCAATGTGGAAAAACTCACTATTCAGCTGGTCTTGATTCCGTCCTCTATCATCTACCCCATTTTGAGGACTTCAATAAAAGACTTTCCCATTGCTGGAAGTAAATATTGAAAATAGGTCTCATCCTGTGCCTGAATGAAGACCTCTACCAGCTTACTCTCCTTCATTGGAGGCTTTACCCTGGTGGCCTATTCATGCCATGTTATCGTGTATTCCCTAAAGCCTTCAGTGGTTTTCTTCTTCATGTTGACCAAGGATTTTTCGTCAGGAATCAGGTCGACATTATACTGAAAATGTTGCACAAACTCAGAAGCTAAGTCATCCTAGCTATTCCACTTGTCGATATCTTGATCAACAAACCATTCTGAAGCCAGATCAAAAAGACTCTCGCCAAAGAAAGCCATGAGCAACTCTTCACTTCCCCCTGCAACCCTCAATTGGTTGCAATAACGTCTCAAGTGTGCCACGGGATCACCGTGCCCAGCATACTTCTCGAACTTGGGCATTTTAAAACCGAGGGAAAGGTTGACGTCTGGGAACATGCAAAGATCTTTATAGGAAACACTCTTATAACTTTCGGTTCCCTGCAGATTCCTCATGGCCTGTTCTAAACTCTTCAACTTCCGCGCCATGACTTCTTATTCCTCTATCGTAATAGGCTTCTTCGTATCAAATGAAAGCGCAGGTGGCTGAGTTTACCCATACGGTTCATTAATCTTCAAAGTGGGATCGGGTCATACTACTGATTTTCCAAACTTTTAAACATTGGTTCACTGGCAGACCAAGGGAGTACCATTATCGGACGCACAACATAGGTAGGAGCTTCAGGCGGTGGTGGAGCCACAAATACAGGTGCTGCTGGTGGTGCCGGCTGAGTAGTGGGCCTTGGTTTGGGCGGTGCCAGGGGCACACTAGAAGTGCCCAGATAATATTATCGTAGAGTAAATCCTAGCGCTTGCTTGGGTGACTCAATAGGAATAGAGAATTACGACTGAGAGAGTGGTGGGAAATTGGGGATATTCCCAAGATCTTCGGGGAGTGGAGGAGGAGGCATTCTGCTAGCCCACGCCCGATGCAAATCTATCAATTGTTGCCTGAGCCTTACTACCTCATCATTACGTTCTGAACTTTCTTTCCTGGGATCCTGATCTGGGTTAATGAGCGAATTTTCAATCTCCCTGCTAGCCATGGCAAGCTTTGCTTTTGATCTAGTAAAGTACGGGTGACTAGCCAAGTGCTGCAAACCAACCACTGTTATCTGAAAGAACATGCTCATCAAAGACAACACCCGTTAGGATTAGGTCACACAACAAGCATGGGAATCACATTGGTAAAATTGTCCTAGATTCATGTTCATTTCTACTAGCCTTTGAGGGTAGCGAGGTCATTTTAACTTCATCCCGATCTTTCTCCTACACTCAATTGCTTCTTTCCTCCAACCACACCTCTTTTGTTCTTTCGTCCTCGCTTCTCTTTTCTTTCGCATCAGTCTCTTTCCTTCTTTTTCTGGTCTCATCATTTTTTTTATTTTTTTTTGGCTTTTGCTTTTCTTTTTTTTAAAAAAAGGACAAATAGTGAAATAAAATGATTAGATCGAACCCACAAGTAGGTTGCCTACGTATCATGTTGTACATGAATCAGATCTTGCGTAGTTCGGGCGGTGCATGCATAAATATCACAAAGTTGAAGATTTTTTTTTGATGAAAAATAACCAAAAGAAAGAACAACGCAACGTCACAACATTTCATAAAAGAGACAACTAAAACAAACTTCGGATTTAAGACAACTTTAAAACTAAACAACGAAAGCTAAACAACACTCTAGACCCACAGGACAACATAGTAACTTTTCTAATAAAGACTCTAATGTTAAAACAAACTGGACACCAACTTAACAAAGACACGACAAATACCATGACAAAAACAAAGGACTCAAAAATAAAAGAGATGAAGTGCTCCTTCAAACTGCTGCGCTGCGTGATGGCCCTGGCTGAGATGGACCTATATGTGGAGTTCTCGCTTTCCCATTCAAACTCTGTAACATATCCTGCAATGTATCTTTGATGCTTGGGAAGAAGCTCCTAGCACGTATTCCGGCCTCATGAGAAGCACACCTGAAAAGATTGTTTTGACGTCCTTCCACAGTTATAAGCAAACTTGATAACTGAACTCTCAGTTCCTCCACTTTGGCCCCCGTACTTTCATCCTAACAGTCATCAATTATACATTCTTCCTGTATTCTCCTTCTAAGTTGCGCTGGCAATGGACTAATGGCACCCCGAGGAATAGATTGTAGCCAGATTCCATATCTCGGAGTGTATCCTGGATTATCCAAACCTGCTTCGAGAGAATCTATGCCTATTTTCGTTGCATTAAGCTAGAATTGCTCATATCTAATTTCCCCTTTGGATATATTCTTAAAATACTCGACATCCTTTTGAAGATCCAATATTGGTGGAATATCTTGAGGTCTACCCAACTGACGCATTACCCTACTAGGATTGTAAGGTCTAGTGCATTTGAGCCCCATCAGAACTAGAAGAGGTTGCATGCGACATCCGGACAAGATTACCTTCGAATTAAGCCAACGATAATTCCATAGGATATTTTCATGAGTTCTTGCTTCGAAAAATTCAACCCAAGCATTAACTCCCATAGGTAACGAGAACTTATCAAAACACATTCTTTGTTCGATGGCATTCACTCGCTCGTTTAAACAACAGTCAATCACATACGGTCTAACCAAAGAAGGACTGTGCAAATGTTCCATCATCCATAATTGTAGTATCAATTTGCTTTCTTTGAAAAATCATAGCCCTCCTCTTACCTCAATCAAAGCCTTATACAGTTCCACCAAAATCATAGGTACGATAGTAACTCCATCCTTTTTCTTGAACAAAGCCATCACTACTGATTATAAACGAGTGTTGATATGCCTTTCATCTAACGGGAACACTAAAGTACCTAACAAAGCCAAACAGAAAACCTCAAGACGCCGTTTCTCCCAATTTTTCTTGGTAGTACAAAATTCATCCCAAAAGTGATCAAAACCATCTGGAGACCCAAACCTAGCAAACAAATAATCTAAGGAAATCTAAGATTATTTCAGGGACCCTAGGTGATCATTAGCCTTCAAACCGCAAAGCTCGAGAAATCTCCTGCTAGAATGATTCCGAGCTAGGATTAACTTCTTATCGATATATGGCAAATGAAACAGACCAGATATTTCTGCCAAGGTAGGCGTCATTTCACAACTCCCAAACCTAAACACCAAGTTGTCTGATCCCAGAAGGTCGATGCGGCCTCTATTAGATTTGGTCGGGGTGTGATATTCAAAAGCGATGTAAGATTGCCGAATAATTTTTCTATCTCATGCCTTTCAGAATAGTTGAGCATACCCCACCATTTGATTAACTTTTTGGGCACCTTGTAAACCATCAAGACTCTAGATCCTGTGGACGGTTCCATCCTGTAACAATACATAGAATTATGACTCATGATTCAATAAGGGCAAGGGAATTCCCGACCCTCGGGATTCTGACACAAAGAAGTGTCACATGACACAGGGACAAGCCAACCTATAACTCAAAATCGCCGAATGGAAACGCTAAGAAGACTTAACTTAGCTAGCTGTGACCACTAAAAAATACTTGACTAAGCAGAAAATGGACCTTAACTAGGACTAGGACAACAATTGAACTTAAAAGATTACCGAACCCACCGAGGGTTGCCTATGTATCCCACCCCGAGAGACGAGAATCAGGTATGCGTAGTTTGTCCAGATTGGACCACTAATGATTAACTGATAGACTGACCCTACCTTAAAAGACACAAACAAAGACCGGTGAATAAAATCTTTCTGGGTTTTTAATTAGACACTTCAAATAAGACTAACACCAACAGCTACGAAGGAATTTTTATTTTTTTTGGTATTTTTGTTATATAAAATGTATAAAACTACTACCATTTTTTGCATCTTCTTTTATAAAAGTCTCCTATTAAACAAAAGATCTTTTTGAAATTTTCAAATTATGCATGCTTGCTAAAGAAGACAAAGAAAAATCTTTTTTTTTTTGACAAATGAGTGCAAAAGGTAAAAAATCTTTTTGAATTTTGAAAAACAAAAGTCATAAAGAACTCTAAAAACTACGACACTCTCTTTTTCTTTTTTGACTCACTTTCCTTTCTTTCTCCTATTTTTTTCTTTCAAATGTTTTGTCTACACGCTTTACTTCTAACACATGCTTTCCCTAAATCAGTCCATCAAATGACTACATTACCCTCAAAGATGCAACATTTAGCACGTAGAGATGCTTTAGAGGTGAGTCTCCTACAAAGGGACACGCGGGTCCCGCTAGGTCTCAATATGATGCAAATAAGTATGACCTAAAGGCTGACCTACACTGGGGTTCACTAACAAGGTTGTTCAGGGGAGCGTATGGTCGACAGTGGCTGCGACAGCTTTCCACCCACTCCATAGATCCGACGGCTCCCCTTCCTAAAATAAGGGTGACTCAACTAGAGTTCGTGTACACTACGTGCACTCCGATACTTGTTTCAAAAAGAATTGACTCGGGTTATGAAAATGATGCCAGATATAAAGTGGTAACACATAAAGAAAGATTGTAAACACGTAGCACGTAGGCACATAACAATGATAAAATAAACACAAACGATAACACAAACAATTGTATACACCCATAATGTCAAACTAAGCCGATACAACTCTAAAAATAAGCTCAAATTCTGAAAATTCCCCAACAGAGTTGCCAGAGCTGTCACACCCCTTTTCGTACTCCAAAAAAGTTCTCGATTTTAAGTTCGAAAGGGTTTTTAATTATTAAGTGACAAAAATGAAGATTTGTTTCGAAGAAGGATTGTTTTTATATTCAAAATCAGAGTAGCCACTTGGCATAATCTGGTGTGCCAAGTCACCTTTGAAAATCCTTTTTCAAAACTGTTTTTGACTCTTTAAGATTGGTTTGCAAACAAAGATTCCGGCTAAGGAATTCTGTTGACCTAGGGGAAGGTGTTAGGCACCCCTCGGTTCCGCGGTTTGACCACGGTCGCTTGGTGGAGCATATCGGCTAAATTTGACACTAAGGATGTATAAATCACATAAACACACAACAATCAAGCAAACAAACACAAACAAAATAAATCCCAGAAAATAAAATGTTCAGTACAATTTATACAGTCCAAAATAGAAAAATGCAAAAATAAATCTTATCTAACCTATACTAATCTTCACTACGCTCCCTTTCTTTACCCGACGTCGCTGGCCTTCCTCACGAACGTCTTCCGCCAACATAATACGTCGGGGCATTCTCTGGTGAATAAACACAAATTCCTCGGGGCATTCTCCAACCAAATAATACATTTGAATTAAATAAGCTAACTAACTAAAAAAATGTTCAAAACACACACTTAAACATTCAATCAAACAAATCACATCCTAGATTTTTGCCTACCTGAACCTACATTTCCTATCCATTTCGACCTAAGCATACTACTATTGTGTTCAACGACATCAAGATCTATTTCAATTCCAACCAAACAATTCACATTACTTCATCAGTTCGCAATTCCGATCCCCCCACATTTATACATGACAGTTTTTAAATACGAGCACAATTATCCATCCATATCATCATCGATTTCATGCTAACGACTACTTATTCAGATAAGACAACACCAATCACCAAAAAATGTCAAATCAGCAAACAATACACTACCACAACATCCACCTACCAAATATCATAACAAGAAAATCAAAAGGTAAGGATTAGAAATGGACCTTTGAAGAAACGAGTCGTGATAATAATATTAAAGAACCCCGAATTCAAAACCTCAAACAAAGAAAAACCTTCAAAATCCAACTTGGTATTAAGGAATTTTCAATACGAAACTGAGCTCAATTAATGAGGTAAGATGAACAAGAAAACTAAATTCTGAACTCAGTAATAGATGCGGATGAATCCGAGACAATCAAGTCACAATAAAACCCACCAACACGAGCATTTCCCGGCTTAATCTTCTTGGAAATAAAAAGAAAGCTAAGGAATTTCAAGTTTTCGAAGACTGGAAACAACTGAACGACGAACCAACGGTCAATTTCGACAAAAAGTTTCGTCGGAGAAGGGGTTGAATCTCACTGGAAGACTTAAACCAAGACCAAATTTCTTACCCGTTCTCCCTTTTCTCTCTCTCTCTCTCTCTCTTTCCAATCTCTCACTCTTCCATGGCACTTTTCTCGTGTAGCTCTCTGTGTGTGTGTTCGTTTCGTCGAGTGAAAGGAAAAAACTAGGGTAATTGTCTCTCCCTCTTTTAGTGAGCTCCCTTTCTATTCCAGTGGATTTGTTTGTGTGTCTGTATCCATGGAAATCAACAAAACAAATGGAAGAGCTCTCTATATGTTACTGTGTTGCTCTCTATTCATAAAAGAAAAATGGAGTGGTTGTGTTCTAGTGATATTCGTGTATGGAATTTTTGGAGAAGAAGATCCTCCCCCTTTGTATCCCTATGTGCGTGTATATATTTTTGTGGGTGGTGTGTGGGACATGTGAGTGGGGTGAGGGGTAGGGTAGTGAGGTGGTTTATTATGATTGTACAGGTTATTAGGATAAGATAAAATTAGTTAGAGGTTATTGTTTTGTTATTTTGTGGAGGGATTATCACACGGGTGAGGGTGCATAGTAAAGTGTGAGCTAAAAATGAATAAAATTGGACTTTGAAGAGACAAAATTAGGTTTCTACATCTTTTAATTCTTATGTGTTTGTTGAATGTGATTCGACATGCGAAATGTTGGTGACGTTTAAGTGTTGGGTTGGTTAATATTTGTTTGTTCTGATTCGGTGTTTGATTTCCTTGATTATGGGTTGTGTGACGAAATAATATTTGATTAAGGATTAAAATTGGTTATGTGGGGAATGGAATTGAGAAGTTAATAAAATAGTGAATATAGATCAACTTTGGTTTATCGTTGTTTAATTCGGGATAAGCATGAATGTTGTTTGAATGTGACAGATTTATGATATGTTGAAATGGATAGGCAATATAGGTTCGGGTAGGCAAAATCTAGGAGTGATGTGTTGATTGAATGCTTTGAATTTTTAAATGTGTATTTTGAACGTTTTTCTAGTTAGCTTATTTAATTCAGATGTATTCATTTGGTCGGGGAATGCCCCGAGGTATTTGTGTTCATTTTCCGGGGAATGCCCCAAAGTATTTTGTACTCGAAGGACGTTCGTGAAGAAGGCCTGAGGCATTGGGTAAATTACGAGAGCGTAGTTCAGGATTAGTGTAGGTTAGAATAGGATTTATTTTTTGCATTTCTTTTTTATTTTTGGACTGTATAATTGGACCGAATACTATCTTTTAGATTTATTTTGTTTCGTGTGTTTGATTGATTGCTTTATGTGTTTTTTGTGTGGTTTATACATTTGTAATTTCAAATTAGCCGATAGGCTCCACCAAGAGACCATGGTCGAACCACGGGATCGAGGGGTGCCTAACACCTTCCCCTCGGTCAACAAAATTCCTTAGCCGAAATCTCTGTTTGTGGATCAGTTTTAGAGTCAAAACCATTTTGAAAAAGGATTTCCAATGGTGACTTGGCACGCCCGATTTATGCCAAGTGGCGACTCTGAGTTTTGAATATAAAAGTCCTTTTCGAAGAAAATCTTCTTCTTTTGTCACTTAGTAATAAAAGCCCTTTCAAACTTTAAATGATATCTTTTGGGGTAAAAAAAGGGGTGTGACAGCTCTGGCGACTCTGCTGGGGAAGAAAAGTTTACAATTCGAACTTATTTTGTAGTTGTATCGTCTTAGTTTGGCACTATAGGTGTATGGACATTTTGTTTGTGTTGTTTTGTGTTATTGTATTATCACTGTTGAGTGCCTACGTGCTCTTTGTTTACAGTTTTTATCTTATGTGTTACCACTTTATATCTGTCATCATGTGCATAACCCGAGTTATTCTTTCTGCAACAAGTCCGTAGTACACGTGTTGTACACGACCTCTAGTTGAGTCACCCTTATTTTAGGGAGGAGCCGTCGGTGTTATGGAGTAGGTGGAAAGCAAAGCAACCACTATCGATCATACGCTCCCCCGAACAGCCTTGTTAGTGAACCCCATCGTAAGTCAGCCTTTAGGTCATGCTTATGTGCATCATATTGAAGACCTAGTGGGGCCCACTTGGTCTTTTGTAAGAGACTCACCTCTAAAGTATCCCTATGTGCTAAATGTTGCATCTTTGTAATGTGGTCATTTGAATGACTGATTTGGGGAAAACATATGTTAAAAGTAAAGTATGTAGACAAGAAATCGTTTGAAAAAAAAGTTTCGCAGATTTTAGTGTTCTTAATGCCTTTTTTTTTTCACAATTCAAACATTCAAAAATTCAAAAAGATTTCTTTATTTTCTGCACTCATTTGTTCAAAAATCAAAACATCAAAAAGATTTCTCACTTTGTCTCCTTTAGCATGCATTCATAATTCGAATTTTTTTAAAAAAAAAAAGATTTTTAGCAGTTTTTATAAAAGAAAATGAAAAATGGTAGAAGTTTTGTACATTTCATATAGCAAAAATGCCAAAAAGACTTTTTTCTCTTTCATAGTTGTTGGTGTCAGTTTTGTGTGAAGTGTCTAATTGAAAACCCAAAAATATTTTATTTCTCATCGTCCGTCTGTAATCACGTCTCTCAAGTCAAGTTTTCGTTCATTTTAATCCTCAATTGTCCAATCTGGACGAACTACGCACCCCTGATTCTCCTCTCTCGGGAGTGAGATACGTAGGCAGCCTATTGTTGGTTCGGAGATCTTATTAGAAAAATTCAAAAAAAAAAGAGATTTTCTTCACTCTTTATTAGAGTAGGTGTTTCATGTACATCTTTAAAAGAAAACTACAAAAAAGATTTTTCCTTTAATAGGTTCAAGTTTTATTTTTCATATGAAATTCAAAATCGAAAATCCAAAAAGATTTTTCTTTAGTAATCATAGGTTTCATTTTGTATAGAGAGCTTAAACTCGAAAAATGCAAAAAGATTTTCGTCAATTCTTTTGACAAATTGTTATTTTCTTTTCTTCTTAAAGTTTCAAGAAAAAAAAGAAAAAAAGAGGAAAAAGAGTTTGGTTGGCCATTTTGGCAAAACTTCACGAACTACGCACACCTGATTCTCCTCTCTTGGGAGTGAGATACGTAGGCGCCCTTCTTGGGTTCGGTGATCTTTAAAAAAAAAGGAAAAAGAGGTTGCGAAAAAGTGTTGAACTCTAACACATTTGTTGTTTTTTGTTGAGTCAGTTTAAGGTGGTTGGTTTGTGGCATTCTGGCTGGTCCTTCACATCACACCAAATCTAAAGGGTTAGTTGTGTTCAATAAAGATATAGAGAGTTGCATCATGGATCAATCAAAGAATTAGGAAAATAAGAGTTTGAAGCAAAAGATTAGGAGGCTAAGACAACAAATGATAGAAATGCATCGAGCTTGGGCCAATGGGTTGCCTCCTCCTCTATTTCCCTTTATTGATCCTACAAACACCTCGAGTTTTCCACCAAAATCTCAAAGTCAGTTTTCTACTGTTGTTGATGCACCGCAACATGAATCAGAATTCATTCTAAGCCAAAAGCATCTCAATACTTCCACCACTTTTCCTATAGCTCCTCGGCATAAGCCTGCTACATTCACAACACCATACGTCGTCTATGATTTTGTTGCTCAATCCTCTACTGGGACTTCCACACTGGCTCTCCCAATGGCTGTGTGTCCCCATGCTGCTAGTGAACCTATATTCAATACTCTTGGTGATCATTGTTATACTCCTGAGTCTGTTTTTAAGTTAACTGGACCACCAAAATTTCTTAACAAGAAGTCCAGTACACCAGAAGAGTCAGAGAAACTGGTTGGAAAAATGAAGAGTGCAGAAAATACTATGAAAAATTCTCTAGGACCTGCAGATAAAGAAAATGTTTCATACAAAGACTGAGGCATTCCTCTAAGTGCTAACCTTCCTCCAATCTTTGAGATGTTGAAATTTGGGGAGCAAGATGGGCATGAGGAATCCGTGAAACACTTGGGACAATATTGCAATCAATTAAGGGAACCTGGAGGGAAGAAGAATGAGAAAGATGACACTGCTATTGTAGTTGGAGAACGGGCACACCCAAGAAGACGACGTCGTCGTTGCCGTCAGTTTCAAGCCCAAGTTCATACCCAAGCTCTCCATAATCACTCCCAAAATCCAATATAATTTGTTTCCCCATCTCCATATCTAGTATATTGCGAACAACCATATGTTCAACTCCCTCCTTACCCACAATAGCGCGCACCAA
The DNA here is from genome assembly GCA_030864215.1 of Capsicum pubescens. Classification (NCBI taxonomy): domain Eukaryota; kingdom Viridiplantae; phylum Streptophyta; class Magnoliopsida; order Solanales; family Solanaceae; genus Capsicum; species Capsicum pubescens. The sequence continues at coordinate 298,209,558 of CM061549.1, forward strand.
CTCCTCAAAGTCATACTCTAATTCTACAAACATACCAAAGCCTTTATGGCCCGATGTTCGATCCAAGTTAAATAATGAAATGAGGCAGAAATTGAGGGATAGTTTTACACCAATTGGAGAGTCGTATGCCAGTTTATTTCAGAGATTGGCATAATAAGGCATGATCACTCCTCTCCTTAGGTATACTCCTGACCCGCATTCAAGAAGTTTTGATCCTAATATACGATGTGCATATCATTCTGATGTCCAAGGTCACAGTGTTGAAGATTGTCGTGCTTTGAAAAGAGAAATTGAAAAGATGATTCAAGACAAATTGATTATGGTGCAGAACATTGACAGTGAGAAAAACTCTAGTTATGCTGATACGCAAATCAGTGGCTAAGATGTCAGGCTGATCAATCGAGAAGTCATCCCTCTCCCTAATAGGAAGAGGTTTGGTAGTTTATTTTGTTTTATTTTCTGTTATCCAAATTATTTCAGGGTTGTAGTTCGGGATCTATCTTGTTTTGTCCATTCGTCGTTATGTTCAAACCCTTCTATCTTTTATTTTTATTAAATGAAGTGTCCCTTTTTCTTGTGTTTTAAATGTGTTGTTTGTTTGTTTTCTTTACACAATACATTTTAGGTTGACTCTAGTGATATTACATGCTAGCAGAATTTTCAGCTAGATCTTAAAATTCAATTTAAGCATGAACATTGAATCAAAGGGCTAAGTTAGAAAAAGCATTTGAGAAATAGGTAGGGTGTTGAGACATTTGGTGACAAGTTGAAGCCTTCTTTGAAAATTAAGGCAGTCATTTTGAGAATCGCGAGAATAACTTGGTCATCAACTAAAAAACATGTCTCAATTAGGTCAAATAGTGGTTGCGTGATCCTAAATCAAGAGGAACAGGAAGAAAATCAAATCCACGAAAGCATGAGTCATTCAATGTGAGGGATGTCCAACAAAGGTGGAGTTGTGTGTTCGACAAGTGTAGAAAAAGAGGCGACACATATGTTCGGGGAAAGTTAGTGTTGTAAAATATGTCATAAGTGATATTGATTGTGTACTTTCACATTACATGCTATGTACTAGAATCTTAAAGGATTGATATGACGAAGACATTTCATTCTGCTATCAAAATATTGTGTCATCATTTGTTTACCCCATTTGAGCCATAGTGTTATTTTCTTTCATACTCCTCTTTTGGAATCAAAATAGAGTCAGCAAACCTCAAAAGAAAAGTGTCGAGCAAGCAATAGAGTCAGAAAAATTTCAACTAAAAAAAAAGAAAAAAAAGGAATAAAATATGTCCAAAAAAAGAAAGAAAAGAGTAAATAAAAGAAAAAAAAGGAGAAAAGAGACCAGAAAAAAGCTAAAGTATAAGCTGCCAGAACTACGCATGACCTGATTCTCCTCTCTCGGGGGTGAGATACGTAGGCTGCCCTACTAAGGGCTCGGTCCAAACAAATAAACAATTTAGAGTCACCCAATCAAAAGAAACTGGGGCATGAGTTAATCCTCATTGTTTGAGTCGATTCCAAAAGTTGTAAGTCCTACCCCACTTCAAGTGTCGTTTGGGCCTCATGCCATCCTTTCTTTCTAACCCTATCCAAAAGCCAAGTTACAACCAAAGAAAGACCTTCAGATCAATCTTTGAGGATGTTATGGCTAAGCATGCAAGGGATATGATGATGCATTTGGGAACTACTTATCTTCCTCAGCATAAGAAATCAGGAGAGAAATAAAATGAGAGAGTCTTATTGGTGAAAACCCTCACGGGCACCGTAAGATGATGGTAAGTTGAGAGAGATAAAAATGAGAGTCTTATTGGTGAAAACTTTCACGGGCACCGTAAGACGATTGTGAATTAAGGGAAACAAAGATAAGAGAGTCTCATTAGTGGACCTTTACAGACACCAGAAGGCAATGGTGAGCTGAGGAAAAGAAAATGAGAGAAGCTTGTTGGCGAAAACCCTTCAAGGCGCCACTAGCCGAATAGGGTCTTAAATGCAATTGACCTAAGGAAGCAACTTAGTTTCAAGGCCATTAACTCAACAAAAATAGGTAGAAAGTTTGGATGAAAAGATCAAGTTGCTTAATCCAAATGCATGGCATAATCATTAGTGTTGACTGTCATTTTTAGATAAATTTTTTGTTTCTTTATTTCAAAAGGGGACATTCATTTTCTTTTCTTTCTTCTCTTTATTTTTATTTTATTTTCTTGAGTCAGTTATCCAATAAAAGCCATTGTCATTTTTCTCTTGTCTTTGAGTCAAGTCCATATCAAAACAAGTGAGAAAAGATTTCAAAACTAGCTACCAGCTTCTTCAATTGCACAAAGCAAGACAAAAGGCCAACACATGAAAGAGACATGATTGTGAGCCAAAATAAGGCATGAAAAAAGTTTTGTCAACAGACAAGTCTGGGAACTTATGGAAATATCAAGGTTTAAAGGGTTTATCTGAGAAGCATGGCAAAGCAGAAATACTGTGTTTGTTTCAGAGTCACTCTTAATAATCTGAGTTTGAATCAATGATGTAGCGAGTCAATGACATACGCTAATGGTTGAAAGCAAGATTAAATGTGACAGGGTCAAGAGCAATTGCCACAAAAGCCAAAGCCACAAATCAGCCACCATGTTTTTAAACTCACAAGTTTTCTTTGTATGAAACAGGAATACATGTTATCTTCAAATCAAGGACTTCAGGGTCTAAATATCAAAGGCTATAATGCCTCACTTCCGCAAATGCAAGAGGTAATGTTGCTACACAAATTTGGTAATCAAAACCATGGTAAAACTCATAATCCAATCTCTTAAGGAGACATATTTTCTTTTTCGGGTAATTCAAGTAGCATTTGTGAGGAAACACACTTTCTTGTTTGGGAAATTCAAGTGACATTTGTGAGGAGAAGCACTTCCCTGTCTGGATAATTCAAGTAACATTTGTAAGGAGACACACTTCCTTGTTTGGTTAATTCAAGTGACATTTATGAGGAGACGCACTTCCCTTTCTGGATAATTTAAGCAATATTTGTTAGGAAACGCACTTCCTTGTTTGGGTAATTCAAGAAGCATTTGTGAGGAGACGCACTTCCTTGTTTGGGCTATTCAAGTGACATTTGTGAGGAGACACACTTCCCTGTCTGGATAATTCAAGCAACATTTGTAAGGGGATGCACTTCCTTGTTTGGTTAATTCAAATGACATTGTGAGGAGATGCACTTTCCTGTCTGGATAATTCACGAAACATTTGTTAGGAGATACACTTCCTTATTTGGGTAATTCAACCGACATTGGTAAGAAGACGCACTTCCTTATTTGGGTAATTCAAGAAGCATTTGTAGAGAGACGCACTTCCATATGTGGGTAATTCAAGTGGTATTTGTAAGGAGATGCACTTTTTTGTTTGGGCAATTCAAGCAACATTTGTAAGGAGACGCACTTCCTTGTTTGGTAATTCAAGTGGTATTTGTAAGGAGACACACGTCTTTGTTTGGTAATTCAAGTGGTATTTATAAGGAGACGCACTTCCTTGTTTGGACAATTCAAGCAACATTTGTATGGATATGCACTTCCTTGTTTTGGTAATTCAAGCAACATTTGTAAGGAAACACACTTCTTTGTTTGGTAATTCAAGCGGTATTTGTAAGGGGACGCAATTTCTTGTTTGGTAATTCAAGCGGTATTTGTAAGGAGATGCACTTCCTTATTTGGGCAATTCAAGCAACATTTGTAAGGAGACGCACTTCCTTATTTGGAAAATTCAAGAAAAAATTGTAAGGAGACGCACTTCCTTGTTTGGAAAATTCAAGCAACATTTGTAAGGAGACGCACTTCCTTGTTTGGCCAATTCTAGCAACATGTGTAAGGAGACTCACTTCCTTGTTTGGGTAATTCAAGCAGCATTGGTAAGAAGACACAATTCCTTGTTTTGGTAATTTAAGCAGCATTGGTAAGGAGACACACTTCCTTATTTTGGTAATTCAAGAGGCATGGGTAAGGAGACGCACTTTCCTGTTTGGGTATTTCTAACAACATTTGTAAGGAGAAGCATTTCTTTGTTTGGAGAATTCAAGTATCATTTTGTATGGAGACTCACTTTTTTGTTTGGGTAATTTAACCGACATTTGTAAGGAGATACACTTCTTTGTTTTGATAATTCAAGAAACATCTGTAAGGAGACGTACTTCCTTGTTTGGGTAATTCAAGCGGTATTTGTAAGGAGATGCACTTCCTTGTTTTGATAACTCAAGAAACATTGAAGCCCGCCCGAAGCACAAGGCGAATAAATGGAAAGTCAAGGAACAAGGTGAAACAATTGAAAGTCAAGCAACAAATTAAAAAAATGCAAGTCAGGAGCCCGCCTGAAGAATAGGGTGATGAAACTCAAGTCAAGAGTTCAAAAGAAGCTGCATAGATAGGACTTTTGTAATTTTATTTATCTTTTTAACTCTTGTAAATATTTTTTTTGATGTAATGACAGAGCCGCGATCGGAACCTCGATGGGACCTCACTCAACTCTCCAACTCGGTATAGCCCATCTCCTTCCAATCCTTTGAGATACCTGTCACTTGATTCCCTCATAACTTGGGTAGGTAGGATGTCCTAAGTCATGACTTGGTGTACCTCCTTTCTTTTGTTTCTTTCCTTCAATGATGGTCAGGTCAAAATTTGGTCTCGTTGTCTACTTCTTTGTCTGAAAACACTTCATGTTTACATTCAATGGGGGCATGCTGTAGACACCTAATTTTGTCCCCCGATGTTGAATTTTGTTCATTTTTAGCTAATCTTACCATGTACCCTCACACATTCTATACTTTCCCCACAAGAAAACAAATACAACAAATCCTAACAAATTAAATGACCAATCCCAAAATATTCCCTTATCCTAACTAATTTTTACACCTCATCCACACCCTACCCTACCTACCCCACTCACCCCTACCCTCACATTTTTTATTCCTTTTAACCAAAATACACAAAAACTTTCAATTACTCATCCTCATAGAACATCACTCTCACACATAAAAAGGAACCATTAATATATACACGGAGGAGGATCATTCACAGGAGGATATACCCATATACACACAAAAGTTCTTCTTCTTGCAATTGACAGAGCTTCACCTCACCATTCACAATTTCCTCACAGAAAACACTCTTCATCGTCACTCATCCCACACCCACATCATCATCATCATCCATACACACAACCACACTCTCCATTTTTATTTATTTTTTCTTTCACTGACCCTCACACACTGATCATACACCTTAAGAACACACTCACCTTCACACAAAATCATTCTTCTCCACTCATCTTCTTCACAAAATCTCACACACAGCTATAGAATTCCATGATAAAACACACAACTCACATCACTCTCACGCTCTACATGATACCACACACATATCCAAACAGAGCAGAACATGCACACACTGATGTTGATGCACAAAAATTAGTAACAAGGGATGTAAAAACAAAGGGAGAGAGAGAGAGGAATACGGTGAACTTTTCCGGAAGCCCACCAAAATCGCTATCGGAAAACACCCGTAGTCACTGTGTGGTTACCGATCCGGCAAAGTCCACCAAAAAGTGATTGAAATCAGTGACGGGAGATTGAATTTGGGTATGGGTCTTTGGTTATTACGCGATTTTGGTTCGAGTTATTGAAAACAGAGTACAGGATCGATATTTGGGAATCTGATTTTGATATTTGAGGTTCAAATCGAGGTCAAAATTTGATTTGGAATTCGTGTTAAGGTTCGTTTCGAGGTTCTGGTGCGGATTTTATCTCGTTTAATCGAATAATACTTGAAAGCGACATTGAGGTCCAATTCTTTCCTCTTTCTTAATTCTTATGTGTTTGTTGAATATGAGTCGACATGCGAAATGTTGGTGACGTTTAAGTGTTGGGTTGGTTAATATTTGTTTGTTCTGATTCGGTGTTTGATTTCCTTGATTATGGGTTGTGTGATGAAATAATATCTGATTAAGGATTAAAATTGGTTATGTGGGCAATGGAATTGAGAATTTAATAAAATAATGAATATAGATCAACTTTGGCTTATCATTGTTTAATTCGGGATAAGCATGAATGTTGTTGGAATGTGACGGATTTATGATATGTTGAAATGGATAGGCAATATAGGTTCGGGTAGGCAACATCTAGGAGTGATGTGTTGATTGAATGCTTTGAATTTTTAAATGTGTGTTTTGAACGTTTTTCTAGTTATCTTGTTTAATTCAGATGTATTCATTTGGCCGGGGGATGCCCCGAGGTATTTGTGTTCATTTGCCGGGGAATGCCCCGAAGTATTTTGTACCCGGAGGACGTTCGTGATGAAGGCCCGAGGCATCGGGTAAAGTACGAGAGCGTAGTTCAGGATTAGTGTAGGTTAGAATAGGATTTATTTTTTATTTTTGGACTGTATAATTGGACTGAACACTATCTTTTAGATTTGTTTTGTTTCGTGTGTTTGATTAATTGCTTTATGTATTTTTTGTGTGGTTTATACATTTGTAATGTCAAATTAGCCGATATGCTCCACCAAGCGACCGTGGTCAAACCACGGGATCGAGGGGTGCCTAATACCTTCCCCTCGGTCAACAGAATTCCTTAGCCAGAATCTCTGTTCGCGGATCAATTTTACAGTCAAAACCATTTTGAAAAAGGATTTCCAAAGGTTACTTGGCACACCTGATTTATGCCAAGTGGCGACTCTGAGTTTTGAATATAAAAGTCTTTTTCGAAACAAATCTTCTTCTTTTGTCACTTTGTAATAAAAACTCTTTCAAACTTAAAATGATATCTTTTTTGGTAAAAAAAAGGGGTGTGACAGCTCTTGTGAAGTCAATACCTGAAACCTGACTGTAACCTTTAGCAACTAATTTTGCTTTGTACCTAGCATATTCAACTCCCGATGTTCCTTCTTTCTTTTTGAATACTCACTTACAACAGATAGCTTTCTTATCTTTAGGCAATCTCACCAGATCCCATGTGGCATTCTTATGAAGTGATTCCATCTCCTCCTGCATAACAATCATCCATCGGCCGGAATTATCACAAATAACTGCCTCTGAGTAAGAAGAAGGATCTTCACCGGAATCAATACCTTCTGCTACACTCAATGCATAAGCAACCAAATCAGCTTCAACATACTTCTGAGGAGGTCTAATATCTCTTCTAGGCCTGTCTTTAGCAATAGAATATTGTGGTGCCACTGGTGGTGAAGAAGAAATAGTATCACTCTGTATCTCCGGGCTAGACTAAGAGGTAGGCACTGGTGTAGACTCTGCTCTAATCTGCAATTCAACATGGGTGCTTGAATTTTGTTGATTCATGTAACTAAGCTCATCTGAGGGCGAAGCACTAGATTCGGAGGAAGACCGAAGCATGGCAGTTTCATCAAACAGAACATCCCTGCTAATTATAACTTTTCTTCTTTCTGGACACCAAAGCTTATAACCTTTAACAGCAGGCTTATAACCCATAAATAAACACTTGACAGATCTAGGCTCCAACTTTCCATTATCAACATGAGCATACGCAGGACATCCAAATATCCTCAAATCAGAATAACTAGAAGGAGTACCAGACCATACCTCTTGTGGAGTCTTTTTATCAATCGCGACTGAAGGAGAGGGGTTAATAAGAAGATAAGCTATGGAAGCAGCTTCAGCCCAAAAAAACTTAGGTAAACTAGCATTAGAGAGAATACAACGCACCTTCTCCATCATAGTCCTATTCATTCGTTTAGCCACACCATTCAGTTGCGGAGTATGATGATCTGTCAAGTGCCTCACAATTCCTTTTGACTTGCACAGAGCATTAAATTCATTAGAACAGAACTCTAAACCATTATCAGTCCGAAGGCATTTTACCTGTTTTCCTATTTGTTTTTCAATCATAATTTTCCACTCCTTGAAAGTAGGCAACACATCATTCTTTTGCTTCAGGAAGAACACCCAAACTTTTCTGGAATAGTCAACAAATAATTCGCACCTCCTCTAAAAGGTACTCTAGAAGGACCCCAGAGATCAGAATGAATGTAATCAAGTGTGCCTTTCGTTGAGTGGATGCCTTTAGTAAATCTGACTCTCTTCTGCTTCCCAAAAATGCAATGTTCACAGAACTCCAATTTGGTAATACTCTGTCCATCAAGAAGCCCTCTCCTGCTTAGTTCAGCTATCCCGTTTTCACTCATATGCCCTAGGCGCATATGCCAAAGTTTAGCAATGTTACTTTCTGATATAGAAGAGGTAGAAACTGCTGCATTACCTATAATCGTAGAGCCCTACAAGACATACAAATTTGCAGACTTTCTCTGTCCCTTCATCACAACAAGAGAACCTTTAGTAACTTTCTAGACTCCACCTTCACCAGTGTACCTATTTCATTCGAATCAAGGGTACTCAAGGAAATAAGATTTCTCTTCAGGTCTGGGACATACCGCACATCACCAAGTGTCCTCATAACCCCATCAAATATCTTAATTCTGATTGTTCCAATACCAGCTATCTTGCAAGGTGTGTTATTTCCCATCAACACAATACCTTTAGAGACTGCTTCATATATTATAAACCAATCCCGATTGCGACACATATGAAACATGCAAGATGAATCAAGAATCCAATCCTCACAGGGTTTGGAGTTACCATCAGAAACAACCAAGAGTTCTCCATCACTACCGCTATCTTCAACAAAACTAGCTTCACTGGACTTCTCTGGTTGGTTTTCCTTCTATTTTGGAGTTTCTCTTTTCTCTCTATTTTGTAACTTTCAACACTCTAATTTGATGTGGCCCTTCTTCTTGCAGTAATTACAGGTTTTATTTTTGTTTCTGGATTTTGATCTGTTTCTATCATCACCCCCAGAGTTCCTCTCATGATTCCTTCCTCAAATAAGAAGACCATCTCCTTGAGTCTCCGACCCATTCACAAGATGATTCATCTTCTCCTTAGAGAACAACGCATCATAAACTTCATCTATGGTCAAAGTATCACGACTATATAAAATTGTATCCCTAAAGGTCGTGTATGATGCAGGCAGCGAACACAACAGAATCAATCCTAAATCTTCCTCATCGTACTTAACCTTCAGAGTCTCTAAATCAGAGACAATTTCATTAAAGACAGATATGTGATCTTCCAAATACGCACCCTCAGACATACGATGGGAATAAAGTCATTGTTTGAGATGCAACTTACTTGTCAGGCTCTTCGTCATACACAACGATTCCAATTTCAACCATAATACAGCGGCAGTGGTCTCCTTCAAAACATCCTGTAGAATCTGATTGGATAAATGAAGGTGGATCTGAGATAGAGACTTCCGATCCTTACGCCATTTGTCCTCGTTCGTCCACGATGAGGGCATTTTATCAAACCTTAATAGAGCATCATCCAAATCCATCTGCGCGAGCACAACCCGCATCTTAACGTGCCATAACGAAAATCTGGTATTGCGATCCAACAACGGAATATCATACTTCATGGTTGCCATCCCCAAGAAAACAATCGAACAAGCTTTGATACCAGTTTGTTATGATTCTGACAGAATAAGCAAACCACAAGTAAAAGAAAACAAGAACAACACGCAGATTTACCACGGGTAGAGGCAGAGGAGATTTCACTATAATGGAAAGAGAGTACAATGTAGAGAAGGCTGAATTTTCTGAATAATAAAATAACCCACTAAATCGCACTTATATATTACGTGCGTACAAATAGGTCCTAGGCCCAAGAACATAAAGGTCCATCAACAAAATTCGGGTCACAACTCTAATAGGGTGAGACTTTAAATATTGGACATTCTTTCTCTATTTCTCCAATGTGGGATTATGTTGCTTTCCAACAATAACTACTGTAACATATATACATGACATGAACAAAAACTACTGATTTCTATGAACTCCTAGCTAACACGTGGAACTTGTTGCTTATCGTTTATCTAAGTTTCTTCGATTTCTCATTCTATATTCGTTATCCGTATTGAAATCCGACTAAATACAAATTAATATCATTGTGGCTAAAGAAGATCCACGTAGAAAATGTGAAACTATAACCAAAAATAAAATAAAAAAGAATAATATATATAGTGTGAAATTTGGACCTATTAATAGTTTCAATTTTGGTGTGTGTGTATATTTATATACGTGTCCTTTTTTCATTTCTTTTCCATCTGCAGGAAGCCAACCAAGTTGCTGCCGACAAGATGACCAGGGGTCTATTGAATACTTACTATAGTTGACATTCAAGTCAACAAGAGAATGCACGGTGTACTCTCCACCTTGAAATACCAGCTTTATAGAAGTTCGGAGCCTAAAAGACAAGTTTTTTCATTCTAAAATTTTAAAGAGACATATTAAAATGAAAAAAAAAATCTAAAACGAACAAGGTAAACATAGGTACTTACCTTGTCCACTAAAATTTAACGGCATCAGTTTCATGATAAAGTATTAGGTAAAATCATAATTTACCTTACAAGGTAAATGAAATCATTTATCTTATTCTTTATTGATAAAGTATAAGATAAAATCGTGATTTTAAGTTGAGTCAATTACCTTATCTTTTGACTGAAAAAGTGGAGGATAAATTCTCCAAGGAAGGAGTGTCTGCAATATAAGACTTATTGCTGACAAGGAAGAGAATAAATTTCTTTTGTTGGCTGATTGTAAATGGAAGATAGAATGTCGGTATAGACACCAGTGTGTGTAGACTCTTCATCAATATTTTTATCATTAATATCCTCCTCAGCATCATCAGATGATAAGATTGATCATCATCTGACGATTTATATTATAAAGGTTCATCACTATCCAATTCCACTTATACGTCGTCTTTGTTGTTCACAATTTCTGTGAATTGAGTGAGCGTACCTCCAGAACCATTAAATCTACAAAATGGATTAATCATCTCTTTAACTATAGGAAAAAGACTACTTAATTAAATAAAATGAATTGTTTATTATCTATCAATTGCCTCCATCGAAGAAGGATATTGTGGACCATTTGAATTAATTTTTTTCAAATTCATAGACGCATTGTTAGGTCCTCCCATATCAAAATTATTTACAAGTCCAGGTGAGTTTTGATAATGTGTTTCAACCCACCATCAAATTCGAAGAATTTTGACTTACTCGAAGATCAAACTTACTATTCGTCGATTCTTCAACAATAAGGGAATGTTCAGCAAATGCATATATGTCAAACGTTTGTAGATTAAGGTGATTACCAAAAGTTTTAAGGGTACAAAAAAATAAAGATAAAGAATCATCATTTCAAATAGGAGTTTCACCAAATATTGATCGTCCGTTGAACGTAAAATAATTAGAATATCGATAAAAAATAACCACATCATCTTCCGAATTAGTAATACTCATTTTACTCTTAAAAAAACTTTTCAAACAATCATATTTGAGAGATAAAGGAAACGATTGTACCACTATAGAATGTCGACTATATCGTACGGAATCCCCATCATGCAAAACTACACCACCTCAATGTAAATTTACTCTTACATTATTATCACCCTGTAAACACCTAATTTTGTCCCTCCCGAATTTAATTTTATTCATTTTTAGCTCACCTTACCACACACCCTCATCCATGTGATTATACCCCACAAAAATATATAAAAAAATAATAATAACAGCCCTTAACAAATTTTGTTTTAATCCTATCTCAACAACCTCTCCAATTAAAAGCGGACACCTCACCACCCTACCCATACCCCACCTCGCTACCCTACACCCTATCCCATGTTTTTGTCCAACGAAAATACATATACGGCTACAGAATTGAAAAGAAAGGGGAGGGGGCCCACATGATATTCCTTTTTCGTCTTTCTTTCCAAATGGATAAGGGGGACCATTTTTGCTTGGGCCATCATCACAAAGAATAAAATATATATATATATACACCATTGCACACAATTTTCATTTGGGGGGGGAGGGACCCGCAGAGAACACAATATTCTCTCCATTCGTTATATATATCACACATAGGCCCTCCTCATCAGACAGTAACAACAATACCCGCACTCACCATCATCCTCACGGCCATATACGCACATCTCACAAAAAGTAATCCTCCATTCTTGAAACACACAGAGTACCATACTCTCAATTCTCACACAAGACACCCATAAAGACTTCATTCTTTTCTCTTCTTATCTTCTCCCTCGCAACACGCACAAACACCCACACACTCAATCACACGCACATAAAAACAGAGAGGAAAGACAGATTTAGAAAAAAAGAAGGGGATATGGGTTTCTTTCTTTTTCACCATCATTCACGCACACAGTGACACTAGTGAGAGGGAGAAATCAAGAGAGATAGAGAATAAGAGATTCGAGCGAGAGAGAGATCGTGAGATCGAAGAGAGGGAGAAGGACGGTGGTAAGCTAAAATTGATCGGATAGAGAGAGAGGAGAAGAGAGAGAAGAATCGAAGAATTGAAGAGAGGGGTATTTCTCCGGTGAGTTTAGCCATTGTTCCGTCATAACCCACTGGGAAATGACATAACCAGTAGCAAATCCAATCCGAACTCGTACCAAACGACACCACTATTCTATTTTTCTTTCGGGTTATCGAGGGTTTCCTTTCGAATTGGATTTCAAGAGATTTTTGCATCTAGTTGGTTCGAGGTTCGAGTTGAGGCGGGTTAGTCGATCGAGGTTTCTGGTTCCAGTTCTATCACCCAATTGCATAATTTGCACAATAAAGCTCGATTTGAGGTCCAATTCTGTCTCGTTCTTATTTTGATTTCATTATATACGCGTGATTGGTTTGTGTGAAGCATGATATAAATACTTGGGTGATATCAATTTATTTGTTTGGTTTTGTTGATAATGATTGTAGATTGTTAAAGCGGTGGTCATGAATTATTGGAATTTTGAGAATTAATTTGGGGGTGAGAATTGAAAACTTGATATAATTAGTGAATTTTGGTTAATTTGATTCATTGGTTATTTGAATTGAAATGAACGTTAATTGAACTTGATAGTATCATGATACGTCGATTGGTGTAGGCAAACATAGGTTGGGTAGACAAAGTTTAGAATTTGTGGCTTTGGTTGAATGTTGGAAATTCTGTGGAATGTTTGAAATTTTGTTGAATAGTTTGATTTTCTCGCACTAAACATGTATTCATTTGGCCAGTGAATGCCTCAAGGGATTTGTATTGATTTATCCGGAGAATGCCCCAAAGTATCTTGTATTTGGAGGACGTTCGTGATGAAGGCCCGAGGCATCGGGTAGTGCATAGTTTAGGATTAGTTTAGAATAGAATAGGTTTTAAATTTCCGTATATTTTTATTTTTGGACTGTATAATTGGATTGGACATTATATTTTTAGGATTTCTTTTGTTGGTGTTTGTTTGTTTAAGTGTTGTGTGTTTTATTTGGTTTATACACTTTTAGTGTTGAATTAGCCGATATGCTCCACCAAGCGACTGTGGTCGAACCACGGGATCGAGGGGTGCCTAACACCTTCCCCTCGGTCAACAAAATTTCTTAGCCGGAATCTCTGTTCGCAAACCAATTTAAAGAGTCAAATTATTTTGAAAAGGATTTTCCAAAGGTGACTTGGCACACCCGATTATGCCAAGTGGCGACTCTGAGTTTTGAATATAAATAATCCTTTTTTGAAACAAATTTTTATTTTTGTCACTTTAATAATTAAAACCCTTTCGAACTATAAAATTAATCTTTTTGGAGTTAAAAAAGGGGAGTGACACACCCATTAACAATCTTTTTTTCTTGAATTGATGCAAATGAAAGAAACCTACACTCACACTCTTTATATAGATTCTCTAATTTTGAAGTTGTTACGAGGCAAACATGGAATTCTACCTTACAAGGTGAACATGAGATCCTGCCGAAGGAATTTTAAGGATTGATATGACGAAGGCATTTCATTCTACTATCCAAACATCGTGTCATGTTTTGTTTATCCCATTTGAGCTTTAGTCCTATTTTCTTTCATACCCCTCTTTTGGAATCAAGATAGGGTCAGCAAAACTCAAAAGAAAAGTGTTGAGCAAAAGAATAGAGTCAGAAAGTTTTAAAAAAAGAACAAATGTTTCCAAAAGAAAAAAAGAGTGTCAAGAAAAATAAAGTCAGAAAAGTCCCAAAGAGAAAAAGATTCAACAAAAGAAAACTAAAGTCAGAATCAAGCAAAAAGAGAATAAGCTTCCAGAACTACGCGTGACCCGATTCTCTTCTCTCGGGGGTGATATACGTAGGCTGCCCTACTCTGGCCTCGGTCCAACCAAATAAAAAATTTAGAATTTCCCAGTCAAAAGAAACTGGGGCATGAGTTAATCCTCATTGTTTGAGTCGATTCCAAAAGTTGTAAGTCCTGCCCCACTTTAAGTGTCGTTTGGTCCCAATGTCATCCTTTCTTTCTAACCCTATCCAAAATCTAAGTTACAACCAAAGAAAGACCTTCAGATCAATCTTTGAGAATGTTAAGGCTAAGCATGCAATGGATGCGATGACGCATTTTGGGAACTACTTGTCTTCCTCAGTAGAATCAAGAGAGAAATAAAAATGAGAGAGTCTTATTGGTGAAAACCCTCACGGGCACCGTAATACAATGGTAAGTTGAGAGAAATAAAAATAAGAGAGTATTATCGGTGAAAATCCTCACGAACACCGTAAGATGACTGTGAGTTGAGAGAAATAAAAATAAGGGAACCTTATTGGTGAAAAACCCTCTCGGATACCATAAGGCAATGGTGAGGTGATAAAAAATATGAGAGAATCTTGTTGGAGAAAACCCTTCAAGGTGCCACTAGTCGAATGGGTCCTTAAATGTAGTTGACCTAAGGAAGCAACTCAGTTTCAAGGCCATTAACTCAACAACAATGGGTAGAAAGTATGGATGAAAAGATCAAGTAGCTTAATCCAAAATGTATGGCATAATCATTAGTATTTACTGTCATTTCTAGATGAATTTTTCTTTTCTTTGTTTCAAAAGGGGATATTCATTGCCTTTTCTTTCTTCTCTTTATTTTTATTCTATCTTTCTTGAGTCAGTTATCCAAACAAAAATTGTCTTTCTTTTTTTTCGTTTCTTGTCTTTGAGTCAAGTCCATGTCAAAATAAGTGAGAAAAGATTTCAAAACTGGCTACCAGCTTCTTTAATTGCACAAAGCAAGACAAAAGCTAGCACATAAAAGAGACATGATTGTGAGCCAAAAAAGGGCATGCAGAAAGTTTTGTCAATAGAGAAGTCAGGGAACTCATGGAAATACCAAGGTTCAAAGGGTCTATCTGAGAAGCATGGCAAAGTAGAGATGCTGTGTTTGTCTCAGTCACTCTTAATAATCTAAGTTTGGTCAATGAAGCAGCAAGTCAATGACACCGGCTAATGGTTGGAAGCAAGATTAAATGTGATGACGGCAAGAGCGTTTGCCACGAAAGCCAAAGCCACAAACCAGCCACCATGTTTTTAAACTCACAACCTTTCTTTGTATAGAAACAGGAACACATATTACCTTCAAATCAAGGATTTCAAAGCCTAAACATCAAGCCCCGTAATTTCTCACTTTTACAAATGCAGGAAGCAATGTTGCTGCACAGGTTTGATAATTAAATCATGGTAAAAATTCATCATCTTATATCCCTCGGAGACACACTTTCTTATCCAGGGATTTCAGTTTTCATTTGCTGGATGATACACTTCTTAAATTGAACCTTCACTCCTAGAAGACGTACCTTTTAGTCGAGTAATTCCCTTTGATTCCTATAAGACGTAACTTTTAGTTGGGTCATCTCCTTTGATTCCTATAAGACATACCTTTTAGTCGAGTCATTCCCTTTGATTCCTATAAGACGTACCTTTTAGTCGAGTCATTCCCTTTCACCCCTAAAAGACGTACCTTTTAGTCTAGTCATTCCCTTTGATTCCTATAAGACGTACCTTTTAGTCGAGTCATCTCTCTTTGATTCCTATAAGACGTACCTTTTAGTCGAGTCATTTCCTTTGATTCCTATAAGACGTACCTTTTAGTCGAGTCATTCCCTTTGACCCATAAAAGATGTACCTTTTAGTCTAGTCATTCCCTTTGATTCCTATAAGATGTACCTTTTAGTCGAGTTATCTCCCTTTGATTCCTATAAGATATACCTTCTAGTCGAGTTATTCCCTTGACCCCTAGAAGACGTACCTTTTAGTCGAGTCATTTCCCTTGACCCCTAGAAGACGTACCTTTTAGTCGAGTCATTCCCTTGACTCCTAGAAAACGTACCTTTTAGTCGATTCATTCCCTTTGATTCCTATAAGACGTACTTTTTAGTCGAGTCATCTCCCTTTGATTCCTATAAGATGTACCTTTTAGTCGAGTCATTCCCTTGAACCCTAGAAGACGTACCTTTTAGTCGAGTCATTTTCCTTGACCCCTAGAAGACGTACCTTTTAGTCGAGTCATTCCCTTGACCCCTAGAAGACGTACCTTTAAGTCGAGTCATCTCCCTTTGATTCCTATAAGACGTACCTTTTAATCGAGTCATCTCCCTTTGATTCCTATAAGATGTACCTTTTAGTCGAGTCATCCCCCTTGATTCCTATAAGACGTACCTTTTAGTCGAGTCATCTCTTTTGATTTCTATAAGACGTACCTTTTAGTCGAGTCATTCCCTTTGATTCCTATAAGACGTACCTTTTAGTCGAGTCATTCCATTTGACCCCTAAAAGACATACCTTTTAGTCGATTCATTCCCCTTAACACCTAGAAGACGTACCTTTTAGTCGAGTTATCTCCCTTTGATTCTTATAAGATGTACCTTTTAGTCGAGTCATCTCCCTTTGATTCCTATAAGACGTAGCTTTTAGTTGAGTCATTCTCCTTTGATTCCTATAAGACGTACCTTTTAGTCGAGTCATCTCCCTTGATTCCTATAAGACGTACCTTTTAGTCGAGTCAATTTCTTTTATTCCTATCAGACGCACCTTATAGTTGAGTCATTCTCCTTGATTCCTATAATGATGTGACTTTCACAAAAGTCCTTTGATGATAAACTGGGGCAAAATTCAATTCTTGTTTTTTGGAACTTTACTTTTCTGGCAAACGAAATTTCTCTTTATAATAATTCTTGTTTGGTATAATTTTCTTTGTAGCTTTGATGTGATTTCAGGAGCCTTCCCGAAGAACAGGGTGAATAAGGGCGAATAAATGGAAAACCAAGCGACAAGGTGAAGAAATTGAAAGCATAGCAACAAGTTGATGAAATAGCAAGGCAGGAGCCCAACTGCAGAACAGGGTGAAGAAATTGAAAGCATAGCAACAAGTTGATGAAATAGCAAGTCAGGAACCCGCCTGATGAACAGGGTGAAGAAATTTAAAACCAAGAAACAAGTTGAAGAAACTACAAGTCAGGAGCCCGCCTGAAGAACAGGGTGATGAAACTCAAGTCAAAAGTCCAGAAGAAGCTGTATAGATAGGATTTTGTAATTTCATTTATGTTTTTAACTTGTAATTTTCATTTTTGATGTAATGACAGAGCCACGGACCGGAACCTCGATGGAATCTCACTCGACTCTCCAACTCGGTATAGTCCTTCTCCTTCCAATCCTTTGAAATACCCGTGACTTGATTCCCTCATAACTTGGGTAGGTAGGATGTCTTAAGTCAAGATTCGGTTGTCCTTTTTCCTTTTGTTTTTTACTTTGAATAATGGTCAGGTCAAAATTTGATCTCGTTGTCTACTTCTTTGTCTGAAAACACTTCGTGTTTACATTCAAAGGGGGCATAATGTAGACACCTAATTTTGTTCCTCCCAAATTTAATTTTATTCATTTTTAGCTCACCTTACCACACACCCTCATCCATGTGATTATACCCCACAAAAATACAAAATAATAATAATAATAACAACCCTTAACAAATTTTGTTTTAATCCTATCTCAACAACCTCTCCAATTAAAAGCGGACACCTCACCACCCTGCCCCTACCCCACCTTGCTACCCTACCCCTACCCTATGTTTTTGTCCAACGGAAATACATATATGGCTACAGAATTGAAAAGAAGGGGGAGGGGGCCCCACGTGATATTCCTTTTTCATCTTTCTTTCCAAATGGATAAGGGGGACCATTTTTGCTTGGGCCATCATCACAAAGAATAAAATATATATACACCATTGCACACAATTTTCATTTTAGAGGGGGAGGGACCCGCAGAGAACACAATATTCTCTCTATTCGTTATATATATCACACACAGGCCCTCCTCATCAGACAGTAACAACAATACCCACACTCACCATCATCATCACGGCCATATACGCACATCTTACAAAAAGTAATCCTCCATTCTTGACACACACAGAGTACCATACTTTCAATTCTCACACAGGACACCCATAGAGACTTCATTCTTTTCTCTTCTTATCTTCTCCCTCGCAACACGCACAAACACCCACACACTCAATCACACGCACATAAAAACAGAGAGGAAAGACAGATTTAGAAAAAAAGAAGGGGATATGGGTTTCTTTCCTTTTCACCATCATTCACGCACACAGTGACACTAGTGAGAGGGAGAAATCAAGAGAGATAGAGAATAAGAGATTCGAGCGAGAGAGAGATCGTGAGATCGGAGAGAGAGGGAGAAGGGCGGTGGTAAGCTGAAATTGATTGGATAAAGAGAGACGAATCGAAGAGAGGGGTGTTTCTCCGGCGAGTTTAGCCGTTGTTCCGTCATAACCCAATGGGAAACGACACAACCAGCAGCAAATCCAATCCAAACTCGCACCAAATGACACCACTATTCTGTTTTTCTTTCGGGTTATCGAGGGTCTCCTTTTGAATTGGATTTCAAGAGATTTTTGCGTCTAGTTGTTTTGAGGTTTTCGGTTCTGGTTCTATCACCCAATTGCATAATTTGAACAATAAAGCTCGATTTGAGGTCCAATTCTATCTCGTTCTCATTTTGATTTCATTATATACGCATGATTGGTTTGTGTAAAGCATGATATAAATACTTGGATGATATCGATTTATTTGTTTGGTTTTGTTGATAATGATTGTGGATTGTTAAAGTGGTGGTCGGGAATTGTTGGAATTTTGAGAATTAATTTGGGGGTGAGAATTAAAAACTTGATATAATTGGTGAATTTTGGTTAATTTGATTCATTGGTTGTTTGACTTGAAATGAACGTTAATTGAACTTGATAGTATCATGATACGTCGATTGGTGTAGGCAAACATAGGTTGGGTAGGCAAAGTTTAGACTTTGTGGCTTTGGTTGAATGTTGAAAATTCCGTGGAATGTTTGAAATTTTGTTGAATAGTTTGATTTTCTAGCACTAAAAATGTATTCATTTAGCCGGGGAATGCCTCGAGGGATTTGTATTGATTTATCCGGAGAATGCCCCGAAGTATCTTGTACTTGAAAGACGTTCGTGATGAAGGCCTGAGGCGTCGGGTAGTGCATAGTTTAGGATTAGTTTAGAGTAAAATTGGTTTTACATTTCCATATATTTTTATTTTTGGACTGTATAATTGGACTGGACATTATATTTTTAGTATTTCTTTTGTTGTTGTATGTTTGTTTAAGTGTTGTGTGTTTTATGTGGTTTATACACTTTTAGTATCGAATTAGCCGATATGCTCCACCAAGCGACTGTGGTCGAACCACGGGATAAAGGGGGGGTGATTAACACCTTCCCCTCGGTCAACAGAATTTCTTAGCCGGAATCTCTGTTCGCAAATCAGTTTAAAGAGTCAAATCATTTTGAAAAGGATTTTTCAAAGATGACTTGGCACACCCGATTATGCCAAGTGGCGACTCTGAGTTTTGAATATAAATAATCCTTTTTTGAAACAAATTTTTATTTTTGTCACTTTAATAATGAAAACTCTTTCAAACTATAAAATTAATCTTTTTGGAGTTAAAAAAGGGGTGTGACACACCCATTAACAATCTTTTTTTCTTGAATTGATGCAAATGAAAGAAACCTACACTCACACTCTTTATATAGAATCTCTAATTTTGAAGTTGTTACAAGGCAAGCATGGAATTCTACCTTACAAGGTGAACATGAGATCCTGCCTTACAAGGTGAAAGTCCATACTTGACTTATAATTAGCCCCTCCCTAATTATCAACGATAAGTTTCATCATGCAGACACTCCTTCTTTAGGAAAATTTATTTCCTATTTTTTCAGTCAAACAATAAGGTAAGTGACTCCATTTATCTTGTAAGGTAAAATCACCATTTTTTCTTGTACTTTTTCAACAAAGAATAAGGTAAGCGATCTCCATTTACCCTGTAAGGTAAAATCACGATTTTATGTTACACTTTATCATGAATGTCCTTAACTTTTAATGGACAAGGTAAATATAGTTGTTTACCTTATCCGTTTTGAAAAAAAATTCATTTCCGTAATGGCCATTTATAATTTTGAATAAAAAAAATTACCCTTTAGACTCTGTACTCAGCTTTATTGCCACTTTGCATACATATCTACAGTGGCGGAGTAAATATTTTACTAAGAGGACTCAAAATCGGAAAATGTGAACACAGGAACTAGTTGAAGGGATTCAACGTCCCCTATATATATACATGAAAATAATTTTAAACTTGTATAAATAATACGCATAATTTTCCACTAAAAAAAGTATGAACCCCTCACTATTAGCTAGCTTCGCCACTTCATATCTAAATCTCCTTTTTGCTCAATTGATAGTTTGGCTGGCCCAGACTACCAATGAACTCAACAAAGCAAGGGAAAGACGTCCTTCAAATCCTGAAACATTGTTATTACCTGTACTTTAAAATAAGAGAAAATAAATGGTTTTCCCCCTAAAGTTACAACGAAAACTTACTTTAGCCATTAAATTTAATCTGTAATTATTTATCCACCTAAACAACTTTTATATCAATTTTTTACCACCCTAAAAAAATTATACCACTCTCACTATGGAGAGTGCATCACACTCGCGCCACGTTGGAGCCATGTCGTAGCCACGTCGGATCCATGTCAATGCCACATAAATAAATTATTTTTTTAGATACTATATATATATTTAAAAAAAAAAAAAATTATATATATATATAATTTTTAAAATTTTCAACTCCTTTTTCTTCTCTTTCTCTCCCGTGCCTTCTCCGACAGCCACCACCACCGGATTTCGGCGAGTTTAGCCTCCTCACGTACAGCCTTCTCCCTTTCTCCACTTTTCCGCCACTGCTTCGCCGGAGGCGATGGCCAGCGAAGCTCCTAGTGGTTGGTCGGAATTCGGAAGACGTCAAATGCTACGGCGGCTCTCCATAATTTCGTATATGCAAGTCAAACGAAGTGGTAGTTAAAGGGCATATCGATAATTTTATTCTTAAATCTACAAAAATCCTATAAATCTCCCAAAATATCTTGTGCTTTGGTGTTTTTTTATCTTACAATTTCTTCAGGTTTTGATTTCTGTTTACTGTTTTCTTTCCTTTTCAATACCTAAAAGTTGGTAACTTTATTTTGTTCTGTTCACCTTAATTCCTTTTGTTAGTTCATTGGTTGCTTAATTTTGGTTTAAAGTTTGCTTTCTAATATTTTGAATCTTCCTTATATTATTATGTGCTAATAAAGGTTTAGTTATATGTTTATGTTGTCATTAACTGTTTGTTCATGTGTTTCTTGGATCAGCTGTTTTTTCTTTGTGAATACTAAGTAATCTAAGTTAGTAAAGTTGATTACATTATGTGGTCAAAACAATATTTTTGATGTTGATAATTTTTTATTTGATTTGTGTTTTCCTTGTTTGGTGTTGTTTGAAAGGAAAAAACATGGTGGAGTGTGAGGAAGAAGAAGAAATGGGGATGGTGGGGTGTGAGGAAGAAGGAAAAAAAAAATAATGATTAAAAATATTAAAGTGGGTCCACTTAAATTTTTTTTTTACACTTTTTTTCCACTAAAATGCATTTTTTTTTCCATGTCAGCCGTTAAGGGAGCAAAATAATACATTTTAAAGTTCATAAAAGGGGTAAATAATTACAAGTTAAGTTTAATGACTAAAGTAAATTTTTGTTGCAATATTAGGGGAAAAAGCATGTCTTTTCTCTTAGAATAAGGAAAAAATACAAATGCATCATTAGGTTCATATGTTGGGGGTTAGGCATACCTTACAAAGTGTTCGACTTTTAACATAGTGGTCACTTTCATAAAAGAAGAGTGGTAGTGGGTGATAAAAGCATCAACAGAGATTTCACATCTACATAGAAGTCCGTGCAGGTGTGCAGGTGTGCAGGCGGATTTCAATAAATATGTTGTGCAGATAGGAGTGGAGCTACATGTATGATAGGGGTTTATTCGAAATTTTTTTGACGAAAAATTATATATATATATGATTAAAATTATTTTTTATGTATATATAGTCGATGTCGAACCTCCTTCGATTAATTCATATGTTCACTTGTAAACCTCTTAGGTGAAAATCCTGGCTCCGCCACTAGTGCAGACATGTACTTTAACGCCTATAAATAAATAAATAATATTATGTAAGCGTGCACTTTTATTCTATATGAAATGCAATGCATGATATTCAGGCGTACAACTCCGATCTCAAATCAATCATAAAGTTAAGCAGAGTGCTTCATGTCTTAAGGTAGATCATATATTGATTTCAAAATCAACTCACTTATCAAGTGGGTGTATACTCATTAACTAGCTAGCATTTTCAACAATTTATTTGTCATAGCAGCTCAACCCATCGTGCTAGCAAATGAAAAAGATAGTTTAAAGGCACAACACATAAACATGTCCTTTAACTTGGCCTCAGATCACATTCATGACCTCTAACTTTAGGTTTGCATAAGTAGGCACTTAAACTTGTATAAAGTTAAACAAGTAGACACATATGTCATATGTGACGTCCTATGTGTATTATGCCACGTAGGATGTGTGCGTTTTCTTATTCAACTTTATCTAAGTTAAGTGACTACTTGTGCAATCCCAAACTTGGAGGTCATATATGTGATTTGAACGCAAGTTAAAAGACATATTTATGTATTATGCCTAGTTCAAAACGTACAATTGAGTTATTTTAAATCCTCAAATAATATTGGTACCTACATAAATGCTCATCACTTAATCTATACGGGACCCCCATTTTCCATTACTCCAATTACACATAACTAACACATAGGCATTTCAAAAAAGAATTTAAGCAAGTCTCAACTTGCCTCGAATTGAAGTTCAAGAGTCAAATTTTAAACTTGTCCTTTCTTATGGCTTTCGAATGGTCAAAATCTATTTAAATATATATATTCCTCATTAAAACACGAATCTAATTATTGCTATATTTATTTTGGCTCGAAAGCATATTTAAATCTCAATTTCAACAAATTTCAAATATAGAACTAACTTTTAACCATCTATATCAATATATCTCAATATCCCCATAAAAACTTTATTAGAGAATGTCACATCTAATATGCCAAAGCCATATCCAACAATGAATTTTCAATTCAAAATCCTAAAAAAATAATTGAAACGGTAATTTTTAATTGTCAAACTCTACACTTAAACCCCAATTTCTCAATCTATTTGAATCTCCTATCCACAATATGATCATATAATCACCTACTGTTTCCAACATTAGTGACAAAAAATAATTATAGTTTAACCATAGTGTCCTTATTGTCCCAACTTGCAGATATAATTATTGATATGATAAACCTTTTCCATTAAAATTCATTCTATATTAGCCACATAATTAACTAAATTGTGATTTTGACTCATTAAATCACTAATTAAACTAAACTTTCAATAAATTGTCGAAATTTGTTGAAACCCATAAAAATAAATCAAATATATAAAATTACTAAAAAAAGTCACATTCTCAACCCATTGAAATATTAAAACACCAATTTAAAGTTGTCTTGATAGAAGGTTGATTGTGATCACACTTAGCTTTGTTAGAACTCAAGAACTCAAGTAATGACAATCACTTTTTGGCACTCAAAATTGACACTACCTAACCCCCCAAGTCATACTACTACACTCAATTAGTAAAATTTGATATAAATGCTGGGTGTTGGTAGTTTTAATGCACTGCTTTTCAATGTTACACGATTCTTGAGTATTATCAATACTAGAAAACACAAAATCATATTTAGTCTCTGACTTCTTCCTTTGATACACAAAACATAAGAAACAAGACACACCTCAGGTGACCCCAATTCTCATTTTCTTGACAAAAAATTTCATAAAAAAGATATGCCAGAAACAAGAAATCCCCATCTCAATTCTTGTTCAATGTGTTGCCAATGTCTAGCACAAAACGGTACTTCACATCCGATTTCCAAAGGCGCTCCAACGCTGTATTCACATAGTCCATTGGCACGATTTCAACATCTGGTGTTATGTTATGCTTAGCCGCGAAATCTACCATCTCTTGAGTCTCTTTCATCCCTCCTATGCCACTTCCAGCCACTAGTTTCCTTCCTGTTTTCCATATTGTATATACTTTAGTCTAAAAAAAGGCAACTCAGTGCACTAAGTTCCCGCTATGCGCGGAGTCCCAGGAAAAGCCACATTACATATACTTTAGTCTGAACATTTTTATTTGAAATCATACGAAAACTATATATGCTTACCCATAAGTAGAGGAAACACGGGCAACTCCACTGGTTTTTCTGGTGCACCAACCATAACAAGCTTACCATTAGATTTCAATAACATAAGCAATGGAAGAATAGGGTGCACTGCCGATACAGTGTCGATGATCCCGTCCAATGTGTTCACTGCATCCTGTTCATATTAATAGACGAAAGGTTAGCCTCCGTTCGCGTTTGACAAGTTGAATTCAAAAGGCTCAACGCCACCATTATCAAAAAATAAAAAGGAGAAATTTCACGTGTTTGGCTCATGGAAAAAAGAGAATCAGGGCCGCCCACACGAGGTGGTGGCTTGTTGAAGACACGGTTAATTAAATAAAAGTATTTTTTCAAACAATTAAAACTTTTAGACGAGATGGTCACATAGCTATTATCTATGTCAGGAATGCCCAAGTTATATTCACCTGCATCTGCTCAGAATCACGGCTGATCAAGAAAGAGTCTGCGCCCAAACGCTCAATTGCTTCTTGTTTCTTGCTAGCAGATGTACTAATGACGGTCACTTTGGTTCCAAATGCCTTAGCAAACTTAACAGCCATATGTCCGAGTCCTCCAAGACCAACAACACCAATGTGCATTCCAGGCTTATCGAGTCCAAAATATTTCAAAGGACTATAAGTAGTAATTCCAGCACATAACAGGGGAGCAGCATCCATCGACAAGTTCTCTGGCCAATGTACTACAAAATGCTCATCACATACCATGATGTCGGAGTAACCTCCGAATGTCAGGGTTCCATCTGAGTTATAGCTGTTGTATGTCCAAGTGGGACGACGACAGTAATTCTCAAGATCAACGCTACAATTCTCACATTCGCGACATGATCCAACCAGACATCCAACACCTACTTTGTCACCAACCTTAAATTTCTCCACCTTGCTACCAACCTCAGTTACAACACCAACAATCTCATGCCTGTAATCGTAATATTTGAAATTAGTGACACTCATGAATACATAGAGTCCCAACAACTTAGTATTTACTAAGGTATCAACAACTCAAAATAGCAAGCTAATTGGGCTTAGCTAAGAAAGCATAAGGGGTTCATCTACACAAGATATGGAAATTTAACTAAACAAGTAGAGTGAAGGGTAAAAAACACCTAAAGTATCTCGGTTTTTAAATTTCTTAAATGGCGTTTAGCTTCTAGCACTAAATAATAGGCATTCTGAACTGAAAGGAGGCATTACGGGCCGACTACAAGAAAAACAACGATTCGTAGACTCGGTCAAGTCGCTTATAGAATGCTGACGACTATTTTCCACTACATAAGTGACGGGAGGTTCGACTGCAAGACCCACCCATCGAGTAGGGACGAAAGTCGGCCTTAGCGATCCGACGGTGTCGAGTGGAAGGGCCGTCGCTCAACGGATAAAAGTTACTCTAGTGATAACAGGCTGATCTTTTCCATGAGCTCTCATCGAGATGAAAGGTTTGGCACCTCGATGTTGGCTCTTCACCACCTGGGGCTGTAGTATGTTCCAAGGGTTGGGTTGTTCGCTTCTATCACCAAATGTTTATAATTGAAACAAACTCTAACTATCACTTGTTTACTTTTCCTGTCTTAAATATCACCGTCGTTCAGCTAGAAAAAGTGAATAACTAATAGTCGATATGTGTTTCAATAAACATTTAGCATAGTTCAGAGAAACAACTCAATAAAGATTTAACAATTAAAAAAAAAGACAAATAATTTTTTTCACCAAAAATAAAATAAAAAATAGATAAGAGCTAATTACCCAGGCACAACGGGATACTTGCTATTACCCCATTCATTCTTGAGCTGATGAAGATCAGAGTGACAAATTCCACAATACATAACTTTAAATTGCACATCCTTTTCACCAGTCACCCTGCACAAAAAAAAAAAAAAAAAAAAAAAAAAAAATCATCATAAAAGTTAAAAGAAAAATAAATAAAAATCAAGCAGCAAAATTTCAAGAATTGAACAAAAAAAGATACTCGTTTGTCTCAATTTACGTGACACATTTAAAATTTCGATATGAATTGGACACAAAAGGTTTAAGTTTTTTTTTTAAATAATATTATTATATTTGAAAACTATATAAAACTATAAATCTTATTGACCGTAAAATTGCATCTGCGTCACATAAATCGAGACAGATAAAACAACTTTTTTAACTAAAAAAAATTGAACACCTTCTTGAGAAGTTGAAAGGAGAAAGAACACCAGAAGTGTCTCTAGCTGCCCAACCAAATGCCTTAATTGGATGTTCATTTTCATATGATTTTGCCATTTTGCAGTTGATATTTTTGTTTGAAAATAAAAATATATATACTTTATATGTAGAAGAATATAAAGATACAAAAGTGATAATCTTATGACCCCTATTTATAAGATTTTGAGTGTAGAATAGGTGACGTGATCGAT
Source organism: Capsicum pubescens (assembly GCA_030864215.1). Taxonomy (NCBI): domain Eukaryota; kingdom Viridiplantae; phylum Streptophyta; class Magnoliopsida; order Solanales; family Solanaceae; genus Capsicum; species Capsicum pubescens. Next base: position 298,236,558 of record CM061549.1, read on the forward strand.
GAGGTGGAACAATTAATTAATTACTTAAACAAATTGGATTTTGACTTCTCTTTTTTTTTTTTAGATTGGTGTAGGATTTTCTTTATTTTATTTTTGGCATAAATATAACCTTTTGACTGGCTTCAATGGCATCTAAATGCTTTTTGACTGACTGCAGTTGTATTTGTATTTGTATTGTAAAGGTGTGCGCAAATATACATTTAAGTTTGTATATGTGTAGATGAGAGAGTGGGACGAATCTTGACACTTAAAATAGATGCGTCTATTTATTTAATTTCATAAAGTTTAAGTGTCTATTTATGAAGATTTAAAATTAAAGGATATATAAATGTCCATCGATGTCAAGTTATATGTTTATGTACTATAAGGTATTTGTTATAACACATTTAACATTGTTTTACGTCATTTTTTAAAACAGATCCAATTTTTAAAATTTACATAGTCCGACCTCTACATATTATATGCTCCCTCCGTTTTTTTTTATTTATACAATTCGTTTTTTCGTGATTCTATTTGACTAATTTTCAAAATCTAACTAGATTAGATCTGTTCAATATTTTAAAATTATAATTTGAATATTCAAAGTTTATATAAAAAGTACTATAAGCAGCAATTTTTCTTTTTTACAGTATGATTTACCTCTCCTCCTGATTTAAGAGTTATTATACTATAGCGCGATTTACCTTATGCGTAATCGAAGAAGAATATGAGCAATGTATAGATGGTATAAAAATGAACATTGAACTTAACACAATCTCAAAAAATAGATCATCATTAGTTGAAGATCGGCCAAACCTTTTCAATCCTCCACGGCTGAAGCGAGATATACTTAACACCTCCATCGCACACATCAATGCCGGCCAACTGGAGCATAAACACATAATATCGAGTCCAAATGGATCTAAGGCGTAACTCAAACTCAAAATTAAGCTTCAGAGGTAAGGATTAATGTTAAGAACATAATTGAATAAGTAAAAATGTCCCCTGGGTCTCTAACTGTTTAAGCTTTTAAATGAGATGATTACACAACTCAACATGATATCAAAATCGTCATAGATCCTAATCGCAAAATTAGACCAGAAAGGCCATATGTAAATATTAAAACAATATATCCGATGTATTCCCACATAATAGAGTTTGAGAAGAATAGATTTAACACAGTCCAAACCACTGGTTGAGAGGTGAGGTTTTATGTGAATATCACAAAGCCTTACATCCACAAGTCCAAATTCATGAATTCCAAGAAAAAGAGTAATTATTTTCTTTGTTTCTCATTTTGCTTGTGTGTAAATATTGATGTACTCAACAACGAAGATCATATAGGACGCATGTATATTTTTTAATTTTATATAAATTTAAATACTTATTTATTATAAATATCTAAAGTTAAAAGATATAAATGTTCGGTAAGATTAAGTTAAAAGGTACATTTATATATTATGTCTTTTATTTTAGACATTTGATATTTTTTTTATATTATTTTAAAAAATGGATCTAAGATTTAAATTTACATATTCAAACCTTAACTTATTATACAAAAATAATTTATTTCGTGATCTAATGTTTAAATATTATAATATATATACAGAATCTGAACAAAAAAACTACTGATTCCCGTGAATATAACAAAATTTTAGAGACTATTCACATATTTTCCTTTCTTAAATTTCCCCCAAAAAGAAAAGTTCCAAAAAGCTTTTATGGAAGAACCATAAAGATAATGTAAAAGTATATTTAACAAAAAAAAAAAAAAAGGTAATACAGTGTGAAACATTGATCTATTAATTTTTGCAACTCTTTTTTTAACAGCAGAATGGTCAAGTTGATTGAACATGTAATCTTTTAAATGGGTGGGGCTGTCTCAGACTCTCAGTCTCAGGTTCGAAACCCAGTGCATTTTTTTTTATGGAGTTCGTCGCATAAAACTTGCCTAATAGGACAATTTTACTAAAGTGGAGTTTACTTTATGCACATTCGAACAATTTTACATTTTTTTCGCAATTTTCTTTGAATATATTGATAGGCAAAGTCTCTTTCTCAATCATGCCTTCTTTTGACATATTTTCACTCTTTTTTTTTTTTTTTCATTCGGTGTTTGGTACCCGTATTGGAGTCCGACTAATTCAGATTTGCGCTGGATAGGGTTCCTTTCGAGGGATAGCGGCGTTCCTTATCAAGTATTTTTCCATACCTAGGGCTCGAATCCGAGACCTCTGGATAAGAAAGCAGCAGCCCCATCCATTGCATCAGATAGTTGGTGACATATTCCCACTTTCTCTCTCTCATGTTATTATTTTTTTTATATAATCCTGTTTTCCACTCATTTGTTTTCTTTTTTCCTTTTTTTGCTTTTGTATCTTTTGAGATTATTCTTTGAGGGAAAAAGAAAAAGCATTTTGGGAGAACTTAACTAGTGAGACGATATTTTTGGAGGTTTCGAGCAATATAAATAATATAAAAATGGACTATAGACTTAACACAATCTAAAAAGATAGATCATCAATTAAGGATTGACCAAAAACACATAAAAATTTAGAGACCTTTCCAATCCTCCAAAGCTGGCGTGGGATATACTTAGAAACTTTCGTCCCACTCATCAATGTCTGCTACTTGGAGCATAAAAGACATAACATAATATGGAGCCCAATATCGAGCAAATGGACTTAAAACCACTCAACCTCAAAATTCAGCTTATGAGTTGATGATTAATGCTGAAAACGTAATTAATTAAGTAAAAATATCCTTAAATCTCCAACCATTTAAGTTTTTAAATGCGATAATTATACAACTCAACATGATATCAAAACAAGCATAGATCCCAGGTTTCAGTCTTGTTGTATATGTGTGTGTGTTGGATAAGTCACACAATTTGATTAGGGAGGCCATATGTGAATATTACAAAGTCGCAAGTCAAAATTCATCTATGACAAGAAACAGAGCAATTATTTTCTATGTTTCTCATTTTGCTTGTGTTATGTGATAAAAATGTGAGAAGGGTATTTGAGTTATTTTCTGTGGTAGTAGTTACAAAAAGTTGTTAGAAGGTAGTTGATGATATTACAATAACATACTGAGTTTATTCCCATAAAGTAGGGTCTGGGGAAGCTAAAGTGTACGCAGTTCATACCATTACCTCAAATGAAGTAGAGAGACTGTTTCCGATAGACCTCCGACTCAGAACAGATAATAGTATAACAAACAAACAAACAGAAAACATAAATGTACACAACAAAAATGGGGTAACACATCCCTAGATCATAATAAAAACAAGGCACCCACGACATACTATAAACTATCTATTCGAAATTGAAGACATCATCGAAACACCACGGACAAGCATATGCCCGTTTAGCTCCCAGCGGAACGGAACAATGCCCATGAATCTTCCGCCACATGCCTTATTTATGAATCGACTATGATACTAAATTAGTATAATTTGATATGAATACTGAATGTTGATAGTTTTATCACTCTGCTTTTCAACTACATGATTCTTGAGTGTTATCAACACTAGAAAACACAATATCATATTTATTCTCTGACTCCTTCCTTTGATACACAAACCAAAGAAATAAGACACACATCTCAACTCTTGTTCAGCACAAAACGATACTTCACGTCCAGCACAAAACGATACTTCACGTCCGCTTTCGAAAGGCGCTCCAACGCTGTATTCACGTAGTCCATCGCCACGATTTCAACATCTGGTGTTATGTTATTCTTAGCTGCAAAATCTACCATCTCTTGTGTCTCCTTTATCCCTCCTGTAGCGCTCCCCGCCACTAGCTTCCTTCCTGTTATACACATTATACATCAATACATTTGGTTTAAATTTTCAAAAAAAAATAAAAAAAAATGCATAGACAAAATCGTCAAACGTACCCAGAATCAGGGGAAATATGGGCAACTCTGGTGGTTTTTCAGGCGCACCAACCATCACTAGCTTCCCGTGAGATTTCAACAAATCAATCAATGGAAGAAGAGGGTGAATTGCAGAAACAGTATCGATGATGCCATCCAGTGAGCCAGCTGCAGCCTGTTCATATAACACACACGAAAAAAAAATTTAGTACTATTCATATGTCACAATCGTGTTATAAATTTGAGATCGAAGCATAGTTGATCGATTGGTTAACCTGCATTTGGTCAGGGTCACGACTAACCAAAAATGAGTCCACACCCAAACGCTCAATTGCTTCATCTTTCTTACTAGCAGATGTACTAATGACAGTCACTTTGGTACCAAATGCCTTAGCAAATTTGACAGCCATATGACCAAGTCCACCAAGACCAACAACACCAATATGCATTCCAGGCTTGTCAAGTCCAAAATATTTCAATGGACTATAAGTTGTGATCCCTGCACATAACAAAGGTGCAGCTTCCATTGGTAAATTTTCCGGCCAGTGGACCACGTAGTGCTCATCCGTTACCATGATATCGGAGTAACCACCATACGTAGGTGTTCCATCGGAGTAAATACCATTGTATGTCAATATCTGATCGCGACAGTAGTTTTCAAGATCGTTGTCACAATTTACACATTTTCTACATGATCCTACTAAACATCCAACTCCAACTTTGTCTCCAATTTTAAATTTCTCCACTTTGCTACCAATTTCAGTTACTACACCAACAATTTCATGCCTGTAAGAGAAATTGACAATAACAAAGTATTAAACAAGAATTCTATTAGCATAACATGTTATCATACTCATGTAATTCCACAAGGAGGGTTTGAGGGGGTACGATGTACGCATATCTTACCCCTACCTAGTTGTTCAGCGACATATTTCATTCATCACGAAGCCCAATTATATGATCAAATTTACAATTTCTTAGTCCAAACAGTTAGAAAGAAGGAAAATGCACCCAAAATTAGGTACATATATCATTCAAAATTCTGGATCCGCATCTGTATTTGCCATTTTCCACTTATATTATGTACATTAGGGGTGCAATAAAGAACATATATAGTAAAAGAGATGGAGCCAAATGAAACTTACCCAGGTACCATTGGATATATGCTATTGATCCATTCACCCTTGATCATATGAAGATCAGTATGACAAATTCCACAATACATAACTTTGAACTGCACTTCTTTTTCACCAGTCACCCTTCACCCATTCAAAATTAACCAAACCTCCATTAGTATTCATCTTTGAGGTAAGTAGATATATACCGTTCAACCAATTAGTTTGCTATTAGTGTATATGTTGTGCATAGCTATGGATATTCAGTATAAAATTTACACTTTCCTATACAATTTGTACATATTTCGTAAACTAATTGGTTGGGGTGTTTGTGAAGAATAGTCAATAATATAAGTTAAACCTCCTGATCACATAACAATACAATCGGTAAAGATAAAACATGTAAAATAATCCAAATGCCTTAACATTCTCATGTGTTTTTTCCATCTTCTTGATTTTTGTATTATAAAGATATGTGAAAAGGCTCAAGTATGTCACTGAACTATCAGAAATGGCTTATTTATGTCATTCGTTAAAAGTTGGGCTCATTTATGTCATCGTCGTTACAAAACTGGCTCATCCATGACATTACTTTTTAACAGCCGGTTTTTAAAAACAGCCTTGTCACGTGGCAGCTTATTAGAGGGCCACGTCATTTTTTTTTTTTAAAAAAAATAATTTTCATTTTAAATTTATTTTTTGATCCATTAAAAAGAATCCACCCAATTTTTTGATCCATTAAAAATTAATTTGATCTATGCTTTTAAAATTTGATTAATTTTTCATGATCAAACAAATATTTAAAGATTTTTTTTTTTAAATCTACTACTAAAATTTATAACCAAACGCTATTCTAATTAAGCATATAGTATGTCTTAGCATTCATGAACTATTTTGTCAGTCGAATGTAAGTAAATTTTTATTTTTTTATTTTTTTATTAAGCATAGAATGGCATCATCAACATCAGGGGCGGCTCAAGCAAATTTATGGTTTAAGGCAAAAATCAAACGGAGGCCTTGCGTTTTATTTTTTTATATAAAATTTTTCTTTTTTTATAAATAGTATTTAATATATTTCTTAAAATTTGTAATTTATTATTACTAAACAAAAATAGGCCCCTCAAATTTTGGGGTCTTAGGCGGCCACCTTTTCTCCTAAAGGGTTGAGCCGCCCCTAATCAACATTCAACATTTGTACATAACACTTTATGCATCATCATTTATTATTGCAAAAAACAGGAAGACGACAACATGCCGACATATATAGTATACGTAGAGTTGGCAAAATGAGAAGCTAACTATTAATAATATAATAATAATATTTGGTGTTTATATATCCCTTCAGTTTCAACTGAAAAATGACAAAAGTTTTAGTTAACGTGAATCTTTTTTTTTAAAAAAAAATAAAGTGATAAAAAGCGTGGAGTGTATACTCTCTCCGTTCCCTTTTAGTTACTCGTCCGTCAATTAAAATAGCTATTTTATTATAATATATTTATTAAATGATGTTTACTATTGTATTTGAAATTAATTTAAAAATAATAATAATTAATATTAAAGGTAAAATATGAAAACAATCTTAATATGTCAAAAATAACAAAAAAATGAATCGAACGAGAATTTTTTAAGAATATATTCATGAAAAATTAATCAAATTTTAAAAGCATAGATCAAACTAATTTTCAATGGATCAAAAAGTTGCGTGAATTCTTTTTAATGGATCAAAAAGAAATTATTTTTTTTAAAAAAAAAAAAAAAAAAAAAAATGACGTGGCCCTCTAATAAGCTGCCACGTGGCAAGGCTGTTTTTAAAAATCATCTGTTAAAAAGTAATGGCATGGATCGGCCGGTTTTATAACGACGATGGCATGAAGGAGCCCAACTTTTAACGGATGACATAAATGAGTCATTTCTGATAGTTCAGTAGCATATTTGAGCGTTTTTCCTAAAGATATTAATTACAACAATTAATTTTGAGTGGTAGAATTATATGCCAATGTGTTGATTTTCATTTGTATATATAGGCCTTAGGATGATGATGTATTCGATGAGGTATGAAGCAAATGATATCGTCATGGCTATCGTCATGGCTGCTCTGTACAATTTCCTTTTGTTGGATCAATTAGAGTATTATTATAGGACCAAGGTCTGGCTGCAACAACTTTTTTTTCGATGTCTGATATCCACGTGGGAGGCTTTGAATAGGTCATATATTAATTTTTTTTTCTCGAAAAATATATAAGAAAAGGGTATGGCCACCAATATCAGCCATAAAAGGACCTCTAGTATCCACATTGAAGTTCCCACTGAATCTGAATTCATGTCGAAAAATTTCATATTAGAGGATAAAGTATTTTCTAACAAAAGCGACTCTCGATATCGAAACTTCTAAGTAAAGATGAAGGAATGAGTACAATTCCATCGTTATTGTTCTGATTGCCAGACTTATTTTACATGTTTATATTATTTAAATATACATAGTGGCATGTATATTGTGCCACTAATATGTGTTTGTTTTATTGTGCAAGAAAGGATGAATCAAATCACTTACGACATTATGATGATTCAGGTTAGATATATTTAGAGAGATATCATTTTGATTCATGTTTATATCATTTATATATTTTTTATAATTTTGAATATGCACAAATAAATACTTAAATTTATATAAAGCTGAATAAGTAAATAGGTGTGTCCTCCGTGACATCTACATGATATATATATATATATATATGTTATGAATTTAACCAAAAGTAACCAAAGAAAAGAGAGAATTTGAATGTAGTAATCTTTTACTTACTTACTCAATTTCATCATAAGGCATGGGTTATTTATAGGCCATGCATAGGTCTTACGTAATATTTTAGGGAAAAGTCATCATTTTCACCCCAAACTATACTTGAAAAGTCGAAGACACACCTAAACTGTTGAAGTGACCTAATACACACCTATACTATTTAAAAGTGAAATTATTTACCCCTTCAAATGTCATAATCAGATCTTTTCTTAAATGTGTGTACACACGCTGACACGAGTCAATAGCATATTTTTTCACTTTTTTTTTTTTTTAAGATTAATCTCTTTTCTTTTTCTAGATAAAAATTATCCCATATACACTACTGAGATACATGTTTGTTTTTTGGGAAGCCACATTGCCGGAAAAACATGATTGTCTTGGTTATCAAGAATTTGAGAAACGAGAAAAGAGAAAAGGAGAAAGAAAATAACAGGAAAACAACTAGCTCAAAAATTTAAAAGAAGTTCGATTGAAGTCACCATTGGAAGTGGAAGTCAGCTCCATCAATTTTTTTCAGTATTTGCACTAGCTCTAGCCTACCCTGTTTCTTCAAGTACCAACTTCAATCTTTGTTTTTTAGTTTAAATCTGGGAAAATCCCATTTATTGATAAAAACGAATTTGATCGGATCAAAGCAACCCGAATCAAACAAGCAAAATAACTTTAATTTTTTCACCGCTTCACAATCTTTCGCTATTTTGTAAAATTCAAAAAAAAAAACAAATCCAATTCGATAAAATTCGAGCAAATCATAACCCAATCATAAAAAACCCCAAATTCGAGCAAATCATAAACCCACAATCATAAACACAATCGAATTTTCTCGAATTGCATTTATGATTTGCTCGAGCAAATCATAAATGCAAGAAACCCTCAATTCAACTTTGTAAAATTCGATAAATTCATATCTCAATTCGCAAAATTCGAGAAACCCACTATGCAATTCAGTAAAATACAAGAAATTCAAAAATCAACTCATGAAATTCAAGATACCCACAACTCAATTTTGTAAGATTCAAGCAACCCACAATTCAAATTGATTTTCACCTACCTACAACAAAATATCGAAAAAAAAAAGAAAAAAAAAGAAAAAAAAAGTTAAAAGGATAAGTATATATGTAAACTCAACGATGAATTCATGGAGGTTAGAGAAGAAATTGAGTCAAGGAATTAAAGATGGAGTTAAGAAAGAGAGGAGAAAAGATGAAAGAAGACAAAGATGAAGAGAAAAGAAGAAGAGGAAAACACATAAAAAAGTAAAGAAAGAAAATAAAAACTATATAAATATTTTTTAAAAAGTAATTGAATATAATTAGTTGTTAAAATCCAATTGAATGATGACATGTGGACGTTTTAATAAGATTATGATATTTTTTTGGCTTTTCACGCGCGTGTAGGAATGTGGATATCACTTTCTATGCCAGGTCAGTTACGAGGGGTAAATAGTTTCATTTTTAAATAGTATATGTGTGTTTTAGGTCACTTCAATAGTTTAGGTGTGTCTTCGACTTTTCGAGTATAGTTTGGGATGACAATGATGATTTTTTCCAATATTTTACAAAGGGGTGGGATATAAGTAGGCTATCATAGGTGAAGGAAATAGTAAGACTCCGCTTAAAAAGAAAAGTAAAATGACCACTTAGAAAAATGAGGCTAAATGGATATTTATGTCATCCATTCACAACACTCCTCCTTGAATGACCATAAAAAAAAATCTACTGAATACGTATTTGAGTGCTGTCTCATTAAAAACCTTACTAGAAAAAATCCAATGGGATAAAAACCTTGGTTAATGAAAAAAGAGTGCAACACGTATTTACTCCCCATGAAAAAATATCACTTAATATCTAGGAGATGACGCATTCCAATCTTGTATCTCAACTTCTCAAAGGTTGATGTTGGCAATGCTTTAGTGAACATATCAGCTAGATAATCGTTTGAACGAACTTGTTGAACATCTATTTCACCCCTCTTTTGAAGATCATGAGTAAAGAATAATTTTGGTGAAATGTGTTTTGTTCTGTCTCCTTTGATGTATCCTCCTCTTAATTGAGCTATGCATGTGGCGTTGTCTTCATACAATATTGTTGGAATATTCTTTTTCAAAGTAAGGCCATATATTTCCTGAATGTGTTGAGTTATTAACCTCAACCAAACACATTCTCAACATGCTTCATGAATGGCTATTATCTCTGCATGATTTGAAGATGTAGCAATCATGATTTTTTTTGTTGAACGCCATGATATAGTTGTACCTCCATATGTAAAAAGATAACCTGTCTGAGATCGACCTTTATGTGGGTCAAAAAAACATCCTACATTTGCATAGCCAATTAATTGTGAATCGGACTCATTTGAATAAAATAGTCCCATATCAATAGTTCCTCGGAGGTATCTAAATATATGCTTAATACCATTCCAATGTCTTCATGTTGGGAAAGAACTAAATCTTGCTAATAAATTTACAGCAAAAGATATGTCTGGTCGTGAATTACTAGCAAGATACATTAATGCCCCAATTGCACTAAGATATGGTACCACAGCACCAACAAGTTCTTCATTATTTTCATGAGGTCGAAATGAATCTTTATTAATATCAAGTGATCTCACAATCATTGGGGTACTCAATGAATGTGCTTTATCCATATAAAATCTCTTTAAAATATTTTTAGTATATGTGGATTGATGGACAAATATTCCATTTGTAAAATATTGAATTTGTAGACCAAGACAAAATTTTGTCTTTCCGAGGTCTTTTATTTCAAATTCCTTTTTCAAACATTCTACTGTCTTTGGAAGCTCTTCAGGAGTTCCAATGATATTCAAATCATCAACATATATGGCTATTATGACAAATTTAGATCCAGACTTTTTAATAAAGACACAAGGACAGATTGGGATATTTTTATACCCTTCTTTTAATAGGTATTCGCTAAGGCGATTATACCACATGTGTCCTGATTGCTTTAATCCGTATAAGGATTTCTGAAGCTTGATTGAATAATTTTCTCGAGAAGTTTTATACGCATCAGGCATTTTGAATCCTTCAGGAATTTTCATATAAATATCACTGTCTAATGAGTCATATAAGTAGACTGTGACGACGTCCATCAGATGCATATTAAGTTTTTCACGAACTGCCAAATTAATAAGATACCTGAAGGTGATTGCATTCACCACCGGAGAATATGTCTCCATATAATTAATGCCAGGCCTTTGCAAAAATTCTTGTGCCACAAGTCGTGCTTTATATCTTATGACTTCATTTTTCTCATTTCTTTTTCGCACAAAAATCCATTTATACCCCACTGGCTTTATACCTTCAGGTGTTTGGACTATAGGTTCAAAAAATTTGTGTTTTTTAAGCGAAGCCAATTCAATCTTGATTGCATCTTTCTATTTTGGCCAATCATTTCTCTGTCTACATTCTTCGACAAATTTTCGTTCAAGATCTTCATCTTGTTGCATTATTTCATTTGCAACATTATAAGCAAACACATTGTCGACAATAATTATATCATTTCGATTCTATATTTTTCTTGATAAGACATAACTGGCTGAGATCTCTCTATTTTTATTATTTTCAGGTACCTGAACCTCTTCTGAGGTTTTATCAATTGTTATGTCTTGTTGCACTCCTTGAGTAGATTCCTCCATATTATGATTATTTTGATCTTTTGCTCCTTTTTTTTTTTTAGGATTTTTATCTTTGGAACCGATTGGTCTACCACGTTTTAAGTATGGTTTAGACTCATTTGCAGTATTCAATTATCCTATCGGTACATTAACTCGAATGGGAGCATTAGCAGCTGGAATGTGAGATTTTGTAACTCTTGATAGGTCTGTGAATGCATCTGACAGTTGATTTGTAATATTTTGTAAATGAATTATCTTTTGAACTTCTAGTTCACATTTATTTGTACGAGAATCTAAGTGAGATAATGATAATGCATTCTAGTCTATTTTCTTTTCCAACTGCTTATTTTCTCCCCCTAATGTTGGATATATTATTTCATCAAAATAACAATCATCAAATCTTGTCGTAAATAAATCTCCAGTCATAGGTTCCAAATATTTTATAATAGAAGGAGATTCATACCCGACATATATTTCCAACCTTCTTTGAGGACCCATTTTTGTGCATTGTGATAGAGCAATTGGAACATATACCGCACATCCAAAAATTCTTAGATGGGAAATATTTGGCTCTTGACCAAAAGTTAATTGTAATGGGGAGACTTTTTGATAACTTGTGGGCCTTATCCGCACAAGAGCTGCTGCCTGCAAAATAGCATGACCCCATATCGAAATGGGAAGTTTTGTTCTCATAAGCATTGGTCTAGCGATTAATTGGAGGCGTTTAATCAATGAGTCTGCTAGACCATTTTGAGTATGAACGTGTGCAACCGGATGTTCAATTGTTATTTCAGTTGATACACAATAATCATTAAAAGCCTGGGAAGTAAATTCACCCGCATTATCGAGACGAATTGTCTTTATTGTATAATCTTAAAATTGTGCTCTTAACTTTATTATTTGAGCAAGTAATCTCGCAAATGCCAAATTACGAGTTGATAATAGACACACATGTTACCATCTTGTAGATGCATTTATTAAACCATATAATACTTAAATGGTCAACATTGAGGGTGAATGAACCCATATATATCACCTTGTATACGTTCCAGAAATGCAGGGGATTCAATTCCCACTTTCATTATTGATGGCCTAGTAATTAATTTGCCTTGAGTACATGCAACATAAGAGAATTCCTTAAATTGTAGAATCTTCTGGATCTTCAATGAGTGTCCATATGAATTCTCAATTATTTTGCGCATCATATTAGAACCAGGATGGCCCAACCGATCATGCCAGATAATAAAACTATTTGAATCAGTAAACTTCTGATTTATTATGGCACGTGTTTCAACAGTGCTAATACTTGTGTAGTATAAATTGGAAGAAAGAGCAGGTAATTTTTTAAGTATATATTTATTACCCAACATTATTGTAGTAATATAAAGATATTCAACTTTTTCATCATTGGTAGTCTTAATATGATAGCAATTTTGGCGAATGTCTTTGAAACTTAATCAGTTTCTTTGAGACTTACTACAATATAATGCTTCATCAATCATCAAATTTGTTCCTTCGGGAAATAATAAGTTAGCTTTTTTGGAGCCTTCAATTAATTTTGCACTACCACATATAGTATTAACATTGGCTTCTTTCATCACCAAACAAGAGAAATATTTCTTATCTTTTAGAATAGTATGTGTGGTAGCACTATCTATAAGACATATATCATTGTAACTTATTTTGGATCCAATTGATGATTGGAGAATTTCCATATTCTTCAAATAAAAAAAAACATACTATAAGAAATTTGAAAAACTAACATAAGAAATATAGAACTTAGAAACACACGGTACTTTAATAAAACAGAAAAACATAATTTCAAACAAAAGAAAATAATAACTTTCTTTATAATTTATTCTCAACTAAGGTGATCAGTTCTTCAATCAATGTCCTCATAGAAATCTTCAGCTCTTAAATGGATAATATCCGAGAGGCCCTTAAAGTCATTATCATTGTAAGCAAGATTTGCCTCAACATCATCATATGTATTTGATGGACCTGCTTCATCATCATCACCTCGAAAGGTCAAGTGTACTTACACATCATTTTCTTTCTTTTAAGTGAAGCTTGCTAAAGTTTGAAAAAATGATCAGGCGTACGACAAGCACGGGCCCAATGACCTTTTGTAGACACATAATTTTGTCCCTCCCCGAAAGTATTTTTATCCATTTTTTCCCTCGTCTTACCATGTATCCTACCCCGGGTAATAATATCTTCACAAAAGAATGAAAAATAACTTCTAACAAATTAACAACTCACCCAACCAAAATTTAACACATCACACCCCTACCCCTACCCTACCTCACTACCCTACCCCATGTACCTTCTTCACATTTTTCTTCTTTTTGTAACAAACCATAACAGAATAAGGGACATATACACATTGAGGGGAAAAGAGACAAAATAGACATCACACACAATATAAGGGGAGAAGGATTCCATCTCCAGGGGGGGCCTTTCTTCCATTTTCACAAAACATACGCACATAGAGCCATAAAATTCTTCATCTTTTTCCTTCTTTCATATACACCCACACCACACATATAAAACACGCACACAACAACATACTCTCACCCATACAGATATCCAAATCAAGATAGTGGTAGGATAGAGGAAAGAGACGCAAGGGAGATAGCGGAAAAGGGGGAAGTGATCGGAAAAGGGGAACTGAGCAAGAGAGAGGGGAAAAAAGGTGTAGGTTGACTGTTTACGGTGAGATTTTGCTGAAAACTGTCTGGAATCCAACATCGGAGAATACCATTGATCTTAAAAATCACCTAAAAATTGACCAAAATTCAGTTTAGGTGAGGTTTTTTTGGTTTTTTTGGTGAATTCCGTTAAAGTTCCGCCGGAAAATGACAACCCAGTTGACTGTTCCTAACCAACTACCATAAAAAATAGTCAAAACCGCCATAACCATCCTGGCTCAAATGAAATCGACCAGAAAATGAGCTACACAGTGACGTTTATGCACGAATTGGGTTCAGGTGTGGTCTATCTTTCGCGATATCCGTTTCAGCTCAACTTGGTTTTTGATTTCGTGATTTCCCTATTGGGTTCTGATTTGAACGGAGCTCGGGTCAAAGTTTGTCGAGTTGGGGATCGTATATGAGGTTCAAATTGAGGTTTTTCGGGCGCGGGTCTATCTTCAATATATAGAAATTGACAATTGAGGTCCAATTCTATTCTTTTTTTTATTTCATTATTTTCTTATATTTGGTGTGTTGGATTGAATGTGTGTTTTGTTTGATCCTTGTTGGTGATGAATGCATATTTATTTTAATTCATTATTAGCGGTTTAATTCGGAATAAATATGAATGTCGTTAAACATAATAGTATCATGATAGGGTGAAATTGGTAGGAAAATGGTAGGCCGGGTAGGCAAATTGAGGAATAACAATTTGTTGAGTGTTTGAATATGCGTGTGAATGGTTCGTTCTACTTTATCGCACAAAAATTAAAATTGTACTCATTTGGCTAGAGAATGCCCCGAGGGATTTGTACTGATTTATCCGGGGAATGCTCTGAAGTATTCTGTATTTGAAGGACGTCTGTGATGAAGACCCGAGGCATCGGGTAAGGCATTTCAGCATAGTTTAGGTTAGCGTAGGTTACATTTCAATATATTTTATTTTGGGTCTGTAATAAATTGGACTGGACACTGTATTTTTGGATCTTGTTTTGTTTTGTTTTGTTTTGTTTTGTTGTTTGTTTGATTGTTCGGCATGATTTTGTGTGATTTATACATTCATAATATCAAATTAGCTGATATGCTCTACCAAGAGATCATGGTTGAACCAAGGGATCGGGGGGTGCCTAACACCTTCCCCTCGGTCAACAAAATTTCTTAGCAGGAATCTCTGCTCGTGGATCAATTTTAGAGTCAAAACTGTTTTGAAAAAGGATTTCTAAAGGTGACTTGGCACACCCGATTATGCCAAGTGACGACTTTGAGTTTAAATGTAAATAATCCTTTTTGAAACAAAAAATTTCATCTTTTTATCACTTTAATAATAAAAACCTTTCGAAACTTTAAAATCTTAATCTTTTTAGAATTTAAAAAGGGGTGTGACAGCTTTGGCGACTCTGCTGAGGATTATTTTCATAATTCAAGCTTATTTTTGGAGTTATATCGGCTTAGTTTGGCATTATGTGTGTATAGAAGTTGTTTGTTTTATCATTTGTGTTATTGTTTTTTTGAGTGGCTATGTACTCTTTGTTTACAGTTTTTCTCTATGTGTTACCGCTTTATATCTGGCATCATGTGCATAACCCAAGTCATTCTTTCTGCAATAAGTCCGTAGTGCAAGCTGTGTACACGACCTCTAGTTGATTCACCCTTATCTTAGGAGGGGGAGCCGTCGGCCGGTATGGAGTGGGTGGCAAGCTAAAGTAGCCACTATCGACCATACGCTCCCCCGAACAGCCTTGTTAGTGAACCCCAGCGTAGGCCAGCCTTTAGGTCATGCTTATCTGCATCATGTTGAGACCTAGCGGGATCCACTTGGTCCTTCGTAGGAGACTCGCCCATAAAGCATCTCTACGTGCTAATTGTTGCATTGTTAGAGGATAACAAGGTCATTTGACGGATAATTTAGGGCAAAGCATGTGTTAGAAATAAGTGCGTTGATAAGAAATATGGAAAGGAAAAAAAAAGAGAAAAAAAGAAAGGTGAAAAAAAAAAGAAAAAAAGAGTGTCGTAGGTTATTTTTAGAATTCTTTATGATTTTGTTCTTCACACCCCAAAAATACAAAAAGATTTTTCACCTTTTGCACTCATTTATCAAAAATAAAAACATCAAAAAGATTTTCCTTTTGTTCCTTTAGTAAGCATTCATAATTCAAAATTTTCAAAAGATTTTTCATTCATAGGAGTTATTATAAAAGAAAAATTAAAAAAAAAAATGGTAGAAGTTTTGCACATTTCATATAATGAAAATACCAACAGGATTTTCCTTTCATATTTGTTGGTGTCATTTTTTTAGGGTTAAGTATCAATTTGAAAACTCAAAAAGATTTTATTGATGTTTTTCATCTTTTGATTGTGGTCACGTCTCTCAAGTCAGGGTTCAGTCGGTTATTTAATCCTTAATTGTCCTATCTGGATGAACTACACATCCCTAATTTTTCTCTCTCAGGAGTGAGATACGGAGGCAGCCTATTGTTGGTTCACCGATCTTATTTGAAAAATCCAAAAAGATTTTCTTTAATAGTTTCAAGTTTTATTTTCAAAATCAAAAAACCCAAAAAAGATTTTCTTTGGTAATCACTGGTTTCATTTTGTATAGGAATTTGAAAAAATTCAAAGAGATTTTCTCCACTCTCCATTTAGAGTTGGTGTTTCATATACATCTTTAAAAGAAAATTACAAAAAAAAAAATTCTTTAATAGGTTCAAGTTTCGTTTTTGTGTCAAATTCAAAATCGAAAACCCCAAAAAGACTTTTCTTTGGTAATCATAGGTTTCATTTTATATAGGAATCTGAAAAAATTCAAAAAGATTTTCTTCACTCTTCACTTAGAGTAGGTGTTTCATATACATATTTACAAGAAAACCACAAAAAATATTTTACTTTAATAGGTTCAAGTTTCATTTTCATATGAAATTCAAAATCGAAAACCCAAAAAGATTTTTCTTTGGTAATCATAAGTTTCATTTTGTATAGGAAGCTGAAAAATTCAAAAAAGATTTTTGTCGATTCTTTTGACAATTTTCTTTTCTTTTCTTATTAAAGTTTCAAGAAAAAGAAAGAAGAATAGAAACAAGAGTTTAATTGGCCATTTTGGCAAGACTTCATGAACTACGCACACCTGATTCTCCTCTCTCGGGAGTAAGATACGTAGGCGCCCTTCTTGGATTCGGTGATTTTTTTTTTTAAAAAATAAGAGATGTTTTGAAAAAAATGTTGAACTCTAACGCATTTATTACCTCTTGGTCAATTAGTTTAAGGTGGTTGGTTTGTGGCATCTTGGTTGGTCCTTCATATCACACCAAATTGAAGGAAGGGTTAGTTGTGTCTAACAAGGATATAGAGAGTGACATCATGGATCAAACAAAGAGCCAAGAAATTGTGAGTTTAAAGGAAGAGAATTTGAGACTAAGGCAACAAATGATGAAAATGTATCGAGCTTGGGTCAGTGGGTTGCCTCCTCCTCCATTCCTTACTATTGACCCCACAAATACCTTGAGTTTTTCATCACAATTGCAAGCTCCATGTCCTAATGTTGTTGATGCCCCACAACATGACTCAAAATTCATTCCAATAAAAAAAGAATCTCAATACTTCCGCCACTCTTTCTCTAGCACCTCAGCATAAGCCAACTAAATTCACAACACCACATGTCGTCTGTGATTTTGTTGCTCAATCCTCTGCTGAGACATCCACATTGGCTAGCTGTCCAATAGTTGTGCTTCCCCATGTTGTTAGTGGACCCATGCTCGATACTCTTGGTGATCATTGTTATACTCTTGAGCCTACATTTAAGTTAATTTGACCACCAAAATTTCTTAACAAGAAACCTAGCATGCCTGAAGAACCAGAGAAAATGGTTGGGAAAATGAAGGGTACAGAAGATGCTATGAAAAGTTCCCTAGGACTGGCGGGTAAAGAAGATGTTTCATATAAAAACTGGGGTACGTCTTTAAGTGTTAACCTTTCTTCAATCCTTGAGATGTTGAAATTGAAGAGCAAGATGGACATGAGGATTTCGTGAAACATTTGGGACAGTATTACAATCAATTAAAGGAAACTGGAGGGAAGAAGAATAAGAAAGATGCAATTGCTATTGTAGTTGGAGAACGGGCACATCCAAGAAGACGAAATCGTCATTACCGTCAGTCTCAAGCCCAAGTTCATTCCCAAGATCTCTATAATGACTCCCAAAGTCCATTATACTCTATTTCCTCACCTCCATATCTAGTATACTGCGGACAACCATACGTTCAACTCCCTTCTTACTCACAATGGCGCGCACCAAAGCCTAAGAGTTACCCTCCAACTCTACAAATATATCAAATACCTCCCAGGCCCGATGTTCGATCCAAGTCAAATAATGAGAAGAGGAAGAAGCCTAAGGATAGTTTCACGCCAATTGGAGAATCATATGCCAGTTTATTCCAAAGATTGGTACAGTGGGGCATGATCACTCCCTCCTTGGGTATACTCCTGACTCAAATTCAAGAAGTTTTGATCCTACCGTATGATGTGTATATCATTCTGATGTTCAAGGTCATAGTATTGAAGATTGTCGTGCTTTGAAAAGAGAATTTGAAAAGATGATTCAAGATAAATCAATTATGGTGCAGAACGTTGATCGTGGTGGAAGCTCTAGTCATGTTGATATGCTAACCAGTGGCAAAGTTGTCAGACTGAGAAATTGAGAAGTCACCCCTCTCCTTACTAGGAAGAGGTCTGGTAGTTTGTTTTGTTTTCTTTTCTATATTCTGAATTATTTCAAGATTTTAGTTCGGGATCTATCTTGTTTTGTCCTTTTGTCGTTTATGTTCAAACCCTTCTATCTTTTATTTCAACTAAATGAAGTGTCTCTTTCCCTTTGTATTTTAAATGTGTGTTTATTTTCTTTACACATCACATTTTATGTTGATTCTAGTGTTATGACATGCCTGCGGAATTTTCAGTCAGATCTTAAAATTCAGTTTAAGCATGAACTTTGAATCAGAGGGCTAAAGTTAGAAAAACATTTGAGAAAATAGGTAGAGTGCTGAGACATTTGGTGACAAGTTGAAGCCTTTTTTGAAAATTAAGGCAATTACTTTGAGAATCACAAGAATAACTTGGTCATCTATTGAAAGAGATATCTCAATTTGGTCAAATAGTGAATGTGTGATCCTACATCAAAAGGAACATAAAATCAGCTCCACGAAAGCATGATTCATTCGATGTGAGGAATGTACAACAAAAGTGGAGTGATATATTGAACAAAGTGCAAGAGTAGAGATGCACAGACTTAGTCAAAGTTAATGCTTAAAAGATGTCACAAATGATCTTCATCTCTTACTTTCATATTGCAAGATATGTACTTGCATTTTCAAGGATTGATATGACAAAGGCATTTCATTCTGCAATCCAAACATCGTGTCATCCTTTGTTTACCCCATTTGAGCTTTAATCCTATTTTCTTTCATACCCCTTTTTGGGAATCAAGATAGAGTCAGCAAAGCTCAAAAGAAAAGTGTCGAGCAAAATAATAGAGTCATAAAAATTTCAAAAAAGAAAAAGAAAAAAATAAAATATGTCCAAAAAGAAAGAAAAGAGAAGAGTGTCAAGAAAAATAGAGTCAGAAAAAAATCCCAAAGAGAAAGGAGTCGATAAAAGAAGAAAAAAATTAGAATCAAGTGAAAGAACAAGTTGCAAGAACTACGCGTGATCTGATTCTCCTCTCTCGGGGATGAGATACGTAGGCTGCCCTACTCTGGGCTCGGTTCAATCAAATAAACAGTTTAGAATTGCCCAGTCAAAAGAAACTGGGGCATGAGTTAATTCTCATTGTCTGAGTCAATTCCAAAAGTTGTAAGTCCTATCCCATTTCAAGTGTCATTTGGGCCTCATGCCATCCTTTCTTTCTAACCCTATCCAAAGGCCATTACAACCAAAGAAAGACCTTCAGATCAATCTTTGAGGATGTTAAGGCTAAACATACAAGGGATATGATGATGCATTTGGGAACTACTTGTCTTCCTCAGTATAAGAAATTAGGAGAGAAATAAAAATGAGAGAGTCTTACTGGTGAAAACTCTTACGGGCACTGTAAGATGATGGTAAGTTGAGAGAAATAAAAATGAGAGAGTCTTATTGGTGAAATCCCTCACGGGAACCATAAGACGATGGTGAGTTGAGAGAAATGAAAATGGCGAAGTCTCATTAGTGAAAAATCTTCACGGACACCATAAGACAACGGTGAGCTGAGAGAAATAAAATGAGAGAGGCTTGTTGGAAAAAAACCTTCAAGGCGCCACTAGCCGAATGAGGTCTCTGAATGAAATTGACCTAAGGAAGTAACTCACTTTCAAGGCCATTAACTCAAGAACAATTGGTAGAAAGTTTGGATGGAAAGATCAGGCAGCTTAATCCAAAATGCATGGCATAATCATTAGAGTTGACTATCACTTTTAGATAAATTTTTTGTTTCTTTGTTTCAAATGGGGATATTCATTGTCTTTTCTTTCTTCTTTAAATTTTTATTTTTATGTTCTTGAGTCAGTTATCAAAATAATAATCATCGTCATTTTTTTCTTGTCTTTGAGTCAAGTCCATTTCAAAACAAGTGAGAAAAGATTGCAAAACTGGCTACCAACTTCTTCAATTGCACAAAGCAAGACAAAAGGCCAGCACATGAAAAAAGCATGATTGTGAGCCAAAATAAACCATGCAAAAATTATATCAACAGACAAGTCCAGGAAATAATGAAAATATCGAGGTTCAAAGGGTTTATCTGAGAAACATGGCAATGCATAGATACTGTGTTTGTTTCAGAGTCACTCTTAATGATCTGAGGTTGGATCAATGAAGCAGCAAGTCAATGACATATGTTCATGGTTGGAAGCAAAGTTCAATGTGACGAGGGCAAGAGCGATCGCCGCAAAAGCTAAATCCACAAACCAGCCACCATATTTTAAATTCACAAGTTTTCTTTGATGAAACATGAAACATATTGCGTCCAAAGCAAGGACTTTAGAAGATAAATATCATAGGTTGTGATGTCTTACTTTTACAAATGCAGGAAACAATGTTGCTACACAGGTTTGATAATCAAATCATGGTAAAAATTCATCATCTCATATCCCTCGGAGACACACTTTCTTGTCCAGGGATTTCAGTTTTCATTTGCTGGGTGATACACTTTTTAAATTGAACCTTCATTCCTATAAGACGTACCTTTTAGTCGAGTCATCTCCTTTGATTCCTATAAGATGTACCTTTTAATCGAGTCATATCCCTTGACTCTTAGAAGAAGTACCTTTTAGTCGAGTTATCTCCTTTGATTCCTAAGACGTACCTTTTAGTCGAGTCATCCTGTTTGATTCCTATAAGACGTATCTTTTAATCAAGTCATCTCCCTTGACTCTTAGAAGACGTACCTTTTAGTTGAGTCATCTCCGTTGATTCCTATAAGACGTACTTTTTAGTTGAGTCATTTTTTTTTATTCCTATAAGATGTACCTTTTAGTCGAGTCATCTCCCTTGACTCTTAGAAGACGTACCTTTTAGTTGAGTCATCTCCTTTGATTCCTAAGACGTACGTTTTAGTCGAGTCATTCCCTTTTATTCCTATAAGCCGTACCTTTTAGTCGAGTCATTCCTCTTTATTCCTAGAAGACGTACCTTTTAGTCGAGTCACTCCCTTTGATTCCTAGAAGACGTACCTTTTAGTCGAGTCATCTCCCTTGATTCCTATAAGACGTACCTTTAGTCGAGTCACTCACCTTGATTCCTATAAGACGTACCTTTTAGTCGTGTCACTCCCCCTTGATTTCTAGAAGACGTAATTTTTAGTCGAGTTATCTCCCTTGATTCTTATAAGATGTACCTTTAGTCGAGTCACTCCCTTGATTCCTATAAGACGTACCTTTTAGTCAAGTTACTCCCCTTAATTCCTATAAGACATACCTTTTAGCTGAGTCATTCCACTTGATCCTATAAGACGTACCTTTTAGTCGAGTCATTTACTTGATTACTATAAGATATACCTGTTAGTCGAGTCATTCTTCCTGATTCCTATAAGACGTACATTTTAGTCGAGTCATTCCCCTTGATTCCTATAAGACGTACCTTTTAGTCGAGTCATTCCCTTGATTCCTAGAAGATGTACCTCCTAGTTGAGTCAGTCCCCTTGATTTCTAGAAGATGCACTTTCTAGTCGAGTCATTGCACTTAACCCTTAGGAGAGGCACTTTCTTTCTAGTTTTCATTTATCGGGTGACACATTTTTTAACTTAAACTTGTATCTCTAGAAGATGCACTTTCTAGTCGGAATTCCTTACTTTAATTCTTAGGAGAAACACTTCCTAGTTTTGGTCATTCAATTTTACTCTCAAGAGATGCATTTCTTGGTCAGAGTCTTGATTCATCATTGCAACATCCAAGTAGGTATGATGTTACTTTTCCAAAAGTCTTCTGATGATAAACAGGGGCAAAATTTAATTTCTGTTTTGGAAACTTTACTTTTCAGGCAAATGGAGTTTCTCTTTACAATAATATTTGTTTGGAATAATTTTCATTCTAGTTTTGATGTGATTTTAGGAGCCCACCTGAAGAACAGAGCGAATAAATGGAAAGTCAAGCAACAAGATGAAGCAGTTGAAAGTCAACCAACAAGATGAAGAAATTGCAAGTCAGGAGCCCGCCTGAAGAATAGGGTGATGATGTAGAAAGTCAAGAGTCAAAGAAAGCCGCATAGATAGAGTTTTTGTAATTTAATTTATGTTTTTAACTTGTAATTTTTATTTTTGATGTAATGACAGAGCTGCGGACCGGAACCTCGATGGGACCTCACTCGACTCTCCAACTCGGTTGTCCTTCTTCATTTTGTTTCTTCCTTTGAATATTGGTCGGGTCAAAATTCTGTCTCGTTGTATACTTCTTTGTATGAAAACACTTTGTGTTTACATGCAAAGAGGGGCATGATGTAGACACGTAATTTTGTCCCTCCCCGAAAGTATTTTTATCCATTTTTATCCTCGTCTTACCATGTATCCTACCCCAGGTGATAATCTCTTCACAAAAGAACAAAAAATAACTTCTAATAAATTAACAACTCACCCAACCAAAATTTAACACATCACACCCTTACCCCTACCCTACCTCACTACCCTACCCCACGTACCCCCTTCACATTTTTCTTCTTTTTGTAACAAACCATAACAGAATAAGGGACACATACACATTGAGGGGAAAGGAGACAAAATAGACATCACACATAATATAAGGGTAGAGGGATTCCATCTCCAGGGGGGCCTTTCTTCCATTTTCAGAGAACATACGCACATAGAGCCATAAAATTCTCCATCTTTTTCCTTCTTTCATATACACCCACACCACACCCACAAAACACGCACGCAACAACATACTCTCACCCACACAGAGATCCAAATCAAGAGAGTGGTAGGATAGAGGAAAGAGACGCAGGGGAGATAGCGAAAAAGGGGGAAGTGATCGAAAAAGGGGAACTGAGCGAGAGAGAGGGGAAAAAGGTGTAGGCTGACTATTTTTGGTGAGCTTTCGCCTAAAACTGACCGGAATCCAACACCGGAGAATACCATTGATCTCTAAAATCACCTAAAAATTGACCAAATTTCGTTCAGGTGAGGTTTTTTTTTTTTTTTTTGGTGAATTCCGTTAAAGTTCTACCGGAAAATGACAACCCAGCTGACTGTTCCTAACCAACTACCACCAGAAATAGTCAACATCACCAGAACCAGCCCGACTCCAATGAAATTGACCAGAAAATGAGCTACACAGTGACGTTTATGCACGAAATCGGGTCCAGGTGTGGTCTATCTTTCGCGATATCCGTTTCAGCTCAACTTGGTTTTTGATTTCGCGATTTCCCTATTGGGTTCTAATTTGAACGGAGCTCGGGTCAAAGTTTGTCGAGTCGGGGATCGTATATGAGGTTCGAATTGAGGTTTTTCGGGCGCGGGTCTATCTTCAATATATCGAAATCGACAATTGAGGTCCAATTCTATTTTTATTTTTTTTATTTCATTCTTTTCTTATATTTGGTGTGTTGGATTGAATGTGTGTTTTGTTTGACCCTTGTTGGTGATGAATGCGTATTTATTTTGATTCATTATTAGCGGTTTAATTCGGAATAAATATGAACGTCGTTAAACACAATAGTATCCTGATAGGGTGAAATTGGTAGGAAAATGGTAGGCCGGGTAGGCAAATTGAGGAATAACGATTTGTTGAGTGTTTGAATATGCGTGTGAATGGTTCATTCTATTTTATCGCACAAAAATTGAAACTGTACTTATTTGACCGAAGAATGCCCCGAGGAATTTGTACTGATTTATTCGGGGAATGCCCCGAAGTATTCTGTACTCGAAGGACGTCCGTGATGAAGGCCCGAGGCATCGGGTAAGGTATTGAAACGTAGTTTAGGTTAGCGTAGGTTACATTTAAGTATCTTTTATTTTGGGTCTGTAATAAATTGGACTGGACACTGTATTTTTGGATCTTGTTTTGTTTTGTTTTGTTTTGTTGTTTGTTTGATTTTTCGGCGTGATTTTGTGTGATTTATACATTAATAGTGACAAATTAGCTGATATGTTCCACCAAGAGACCGTGGTTGAACCACGGAATCGGGGGGTGCCTAACACCTTTTCCTCGGTCAACAAAATTTTTTAGCCGGAATCTCTGTTCGCGGATCAGTTTTAGAGTCAAAATCATTTTGAAAAAGGATTTTCAAAGGTGACTTGGCACACCCGATTGTGCCAAGTGGCGACTCTAAGTTTAAATGTAAATAATTCTTTTCGAAACAATTTTTTTTATTTTTTTGTCACTTTAATAATAAAAATCGTTTCGAAACTTTAAAATCTTAATCTTTTTAGAGTTAAAAAAGGGGTGTGACACCTTTCATACCACATCGGTGACAAATGTTAACTTTACCCTTTGAAGGATAATTTTGAGAACCTTTCTTATTCTCTTGTTTATTTTCACCATTATGACGATAATTATTTCTTCCTCTGCCACGTCCTTGCCCAGACCCACGGTTATGGCCTCGACCACGATCTCGATAATAATTTTGCCTTATTTCAGGCTGATCATGCGCTGCTACAACATTCGCTTCAGGGAATGGAGCAGATCCAGTGGGACGAGCTTCATGATTTTTCATTACAAAGTATTACTCTGGTCTGCCACAGGTAGGCATGTAATCAATTCAGAATATTTATTAAATCCTTTTTCACGATATTACTGTTGTCACAATACATTAGAAGCATGAAAAGTAGAAAAAAATTTCTCTAGTAAGTCCTCATCAGTGATGGTTTCTCCACATAATCTTAATATTGAACTTACTGTATGAATAACAGAATTATACTCAACTACGGTTTTAAAATCTTGAAATCGAAGGTGTGTCCAATCATATTTAGCTTTCGGTAATACCGTCAATTTTAGGTAGTGATATCGGTCCTTCAAGTTGATCCATGATTCGAGTGGATCTTTCACAGTTAAATATTCAGTTTTTAATCCTTCGTGGAGGTGATGACGAAGAAAAATCATAGTTTTTTCCTTATCTTGACTTGATGCGTTATTTTCTTGTTTAATAGTATCCCCAAGATTTCTAGCATCAAGGTGAATTTCAGCATCAAGGACCCATGATAAATAATTCTTTCTGATAATGTCCAGTACTACAAACTCAAGTTTCAATAAATTTGACATAGTGAAACTATCATAGAAAGATTAATAAGTTAGATATAATGATATTTTTAAAATAAGATAACCATCTCAAATAAATCTAAATAGAATCATTTATTGTTAATAGATTATTATCAAAAGTTTGTTTCCTTTTGCAATTTATATTTGTGTGTGTGTTGAGTCTGAAAACAAATAGTTACATAATATGTACCTTGTTAGAGTATCGTGCTGATAACGTGTTATGAATTTAACCAAAAGTAACCAAAGAAAAAAGAGAATTTGAATGTATTAATCTTTCACTTACTTAATTTCATCATAAGGCATGAGTTATTTATAGGCCATGCATAAATCTTACATAATATTTTACAAAGGAGTGAGATATGAGTAGGCTATCAAAGGTGGAGGAAATAGTAAGACTCCACTTAAAAAGAAAGGTAAAATGGCCACTTAGAAAAAGGAGACTAAATGGATATTTATGTCATCCATTCACAACAATATATATATATATATATATATATATATTGTCAGACACTTAAAGTTGCAACATCATTCACTTTGGCACCTAAAGTAAACATTGTCCATTTTAAACATTTAAAATAGCCATCGAATATGTCACTTTGGCATTTCTTTTACTATCAGCTAATATTAGAGAGTGGGTGTAATACACACGCTGATGACATGACATAACGACTAATTAAAAGAAAAAATGTGGCATTTTCATATAAAATAATAATTTAAAATAAATTTTATTTTAAAAAAAGAAAAGAAAACCCAATTATGTCTAACCCCCATCCCACCTCACCCCACCCCACAACTATCCCTATACTTTTCCACCTTTTCTTTCTTAGACCCTGTTTGCCTATGAAAATTATAATTTTTCAACGTTGAAGTTGGAGTTGGAGTTGTGTTTTTTCATAAATATAAATTTAAGTTATTTTTTGAAATTTTGTAAGAGAAATAGGAGTGAAAAAAAGTGAAAACAAGTTTTACTTATATTTGAAATTTTTATGGCCAAAGACATATTATTTTTATTTGAGTTATTAAGGTGAAATAATTTTTCAAAAAAAAGTAAATAATTCTCATGGTCAAACGGCTACTAAATTTTCAGTGGATTCCCTTCAGCTCTTTTACTTCGTCTTTTTTTCTTTCATTTCTGTTAATTAAATCAAATGAAAATAACTCCGGCGAAGCAGTGGTAATCGAAATTTCTCAACAATGTCAATGTCAAATAATTTCTGGAGAAGGAAACGAACCCTCATACATTAAAAGCCCCAATTGATAAGGAGCCTGCCAATTCGAATGTGAGAATTAGAAGTTCAAGCCATAGCAGAACTTGGCCGGAGCTAAAATTTTGATGGGTCAATCCCAAAATTATTAATGCCAACTGAAGCCCAAGAACGATGATAATGTCTTTAGATCAAAAGCCCCATCAATGGAGAAACCTAGCACCTCGAATTTAAAGCTCAAGGAACATGTAAATGACAATGAAGTAGCCGAGGAGTTGAATGTAAATCATGTTAAGTAATTCAAAGTTAGTGATCATAATAAGGGGAGAGTGAATTTCAATAAAGACCCATCAAATTATTCCCAAAACTCCTCGATTTTGGAATCAAGGGAGGTGGTGATGGTTTACCGGTGATGGATTCATGGTGCGGGGGAGAAAAAAATGATAATGAAAAAAGTAGAGAACCATCATAATTTTTTCAATTTTTCTAGCTAAAAATAGAGCAATTTTAATCTCTTGCTCCGGTTATACCCTTGACAACAGCTAAAGCTAGTGAAAGTAGAAATTTTGTATTTGAAATTGCACAGGACTGCTCCTTGAAAAGAAAGAAACTGAATCTTTTCATTTAGTTTCTTTATATTTTGCATAGTAGATCTCTTCATTCATTGTTCTTTCTTTTTCCCCCCCTTCCATCTCATCTACCCTTTCAGAGCCAAACAAGTGATTTGTTCTTTTGGAGGTGGACTTCCATTTTCCACCAATGATTTACAGAGAAGAAAATTTTGAGAAAAGACCATAAATGGTCTCTTACCTTAGATCTAAAATAGTCCCTTAAATATAAACTTATTAATTTTAGTTCTTTAACTGTCTAAAAACTTATCAAGTTTGATCTTTGTATATTTTTATACAAAGAACCAGCGTTTATACTAATGGAAATTAAATTCACACCTCCGTTAGATTTTCTCCATCACTAATTCCTCTGTTGTTTCTCTCTCTTCGACATCTTTTTCGTGAATTTCTTTTGTCAAAAAATAGCTTAAAATTAAAAAAGACAACAGCTTGAACACCATAATCAATCTATCGAATTAACTCGATTTGGTGAAGTATGCTATCCACTTTCAAGTTGAGGAGGTGAATAGTAAAATTATTAATTGATTGATCATGTGTTTTAATTTTTTTAATCATTTCTTTATTATTACATTATCTCAGCATTATGAACATTTTTTAATATAAACACTAGCTCTAAGGGTGGCAATGGGGCGGGGCGGTGTAGATGTGGTGCGAATTTCTTTCTAAATTCACGAGTTTAAAAATTGCACCGCATCACCTTTAAACCCGCATAAACTCGCCCCGCACTCATACCCGTGCATACCCGCACCGCACCGCCCCATATTTTTATTTTTTTAAAAATTTATAACTCCATTGGAAAACACAATATTTTCAAGTCCTTGATATATATAAATTAAATAAGTTATGCACGGCAAAGTGGTTTAGTAAGCAAAAACGTTTAATTTTTTATTTGATATTTTGAGTTATAAAATTATTTTACTAATTTGAAAAGAAAAAATTATGAAATTATTTATTATAGTGTTGTGTATGTCGTTTTAAGTATGATAAAATTTGAAGTAAAGAATACATATAATTTTAGGTAGATTCACCAGAATAATACTAAATTTTAGTTGTTGTTTTTTTTAATTTAAACCCGCAACCCATCCCGCGTCGCACTACTTAAAGAAAAAAGAAACTTACTCCAACCCACCCCACACTCGCCCCAAACCCACATAGCCTAAAATACGCTCCGCCTCGCATAATCTAAAATCCGTACCGCACCGCCTCATTGTCATCCCTAACTAATTCTGTTGTTGAAAAAGTTTGAAGGTTAAACTAGATTTCAGTGCAAAAATTAACGAGGTTATCCATCAAGTAGTTTCATGTTGGATAGACAACCTTTTAGTCTCGTAAAAAATATTTTGACGTTTTTTGTTGCAGTTTGATACTTTTTTGTGCAATTTATTAACGTTTTTAATGCATTTTTTGTGGGTAGTTTGGTGACTTTTTGAGTATTTTAGTGTTGTAATTTGATCAAGTTTGATGCAAACTGCTGTTTTTTGTACTTTTAAGTTATTTTCTGACAAGAGAAATTTGAGGATAAGACGTCCAAGAGGAAAACAATTGAGAAATTAGCGATAGAAAAAATGTAATGAAGGTATATGAATTACCGTTAGTATAAATGATTGTTGTTTGTATAAGAATATACAAGAATCTATAAAGACCAAATTTGATAAATTTTTAAATAATTAAAGGACTAAAATCGATAAGTATATATTTAAGGGATTATATTTGACCTACTTCTATAGATAAGGGACCAGTTATGACCTTTTCTCAGAAAATTCTTGTTGAGTCCTTGTGTAAAAAGTCATGTTTTTTTTTTCTTTTTTTTTGTTTCCCAAGGTATCCCCACAGTCGACAGCCGTGAGACTAATCCTCCGTTACTCGGGGGAACTGGCCATAGAGTTTGCTCTATTCGCCAGAGGCGGGGATCAAACCCCCGACCTCTTGCTTAAGGGACATAGTGCTGAACCACTATGCCAACTCTAATGATTTATAAAGTCATGTTACTATATACATACATATGCACTTGCACACACGTATGGAAACGAAGTCACAATTTAAATTTTATGTTTCTAATAATTGTCAAAGTTCATAGTTTTGAGCTTATTGTGTTTTAATACTAATAATTACTAATTTAAATCTACCATTTATCATAAATTAGTGGACTTTAATTTATTTATATAAAAATTATATAATATACAAAAAAATATTAGATTCAGATGAATATGACGTTGCAAAGCTAAACTTTGACTAGTATATCCCCATGACCCCCTCAATACCCACGTTCATTTTCTTGTAATGGTAGCCCCTTTACTTAAATGGTTCATGCACTTACTCTTGTCACACATGAAAACACAAGCATCTTGTGTCGTTATACTATCTCTGAAACATATCACCACGTAGGCTTGTATGACCTATAAACAATACAAACTAAATCAGATGCTACATGTCTCTAATATCTGTCCTCTCATCTCATCATACTTGCTGACAACCCATTTTCTATGCTCCGAGCACTCAGTAAAAAAAACACGTCTATCAAAATTATCCTAGCTACAATCATAATTTTTTTTAAAAAATCAATGTGTAGACAAATATAGAGTCCAATTTTTTTAAAGCCAATCATGTCTACAATAGCATTTTTTTTCAACCCTCCTATTTAAAATATGAACAATTCAAATATTGATCTACCTTGCATCACTATCTGATGTAAGCTCTCCTTTTTTGATCTCATTGCATATTTATGAACCTCAAAAATACTAAATATTGAAAGAAATGTTTAATCATATCACGTACAAATCTCATTAAGTCAACCACCACAGGTGAATAAACATTGAAATCTCTAACCTCGCACTTTACTCACTATCAAAAACTATCACTAACCCTAGTAAGGTCAGGATTTTCTCACCGATCAACCTTTTCTACTTCAATAAAGGCAATTATAACACAACACATGCTAGCACCGTAGTATGCGTAATACCATAATTTATCACCCTTTTACTAGATAACTCAATGCTTAAAAATGTCATGATATAAAAATTAAAATTGATACTTCTGATCTATTATATTTAGTAGTATTATCCCAATGTTCATGAAACCCTCTTTAACATCAGCATATGCTTTTATCAACAAAATAATTCTCATACCTCCTAAAGGACATAATAACAAGAATTTGCACATTCTGAATGCTCCATACATCTAGTCCATGACCATTAGTATTGTCTTCAGTTATCTTAGAGACGTCCCCAAATTTTCATGCTAATCATAACAAGTCTTGATACATGCCTTTAAATTATCCACCCTTTCCTCCTTCTGCTCAAGATACCAATATCCCAGAACTATTTTAGATTAGAAAATAACATGTAACGAAAGGTACAAATCAATGTTATTATGGAAAAAGGAAAAGATATCTGCCCTTCACAAAGTTCAAGTCTTTTGTCTATTATCTATATCCATCTGCATAGGTTCACCATCCATCATAATGAGCAAAATTAATCACTTCAAGATGATATACTTTAGGTCAACCTATTATACAAAGTCATATGATTTGCTTTTTTTTTTCCCTTTGATACAAAAAAAATCATTCCATAGAATAAAATAAAAAACATACACCAGATTTTTGATAGGATACCAATACCCAAGTCTTCGCCAATTTTTCCATCATAGAGTACAATCACTAGGTTCTCTGAAAGCTTATTGAAAAACTTTTTAACCATTCCTCCTAACTTTATAGTCGGATATTCCACCCTAATATTCCTCATGAGTTATATCTTGTTACAAACACATACCCTCAATTATCATATATAGAATTTTTATCAATGGGGTCACTTGGCATGTAGGATTACAAATTGAATCTATCTTATTCAATACTAAGCTCAAATGAAATGAAAAATTCAATAATATTTATTGACAATCGAAATCAAGACAACATGATTTGAGTCTAAACAAAAGATGACCTCAAGATTGATTATTTCAAGTTATAACAATATGTACGTGTATCATGAATCTGATTTGTGTCCACACATATTCGATAGACTGATCAATAATAATAGACTCCCCCACTTTGATAAATACTGCAACTGATACAAAGTACTCAAGTTCTTTGTTTATCCCCATCTACACTATCATATCATCAATGTGTAGCTCATCTTCCTATAATTTAAGCTTAAGAGAACATAACACATGTTAACAAATCGTGCGAACGGATTAATTTGCTCGGAAACAGTCAAGTCATTATTCATTTACTACAATACTTTTTTTCTTATGATTTATTTATTTGCAGTATAAGGAAGTCTTCATAATTCACATATTATCCCTTACTTCAACAACTAACCATGCCCCTCTTTACTGATTGTCATGCTAAACCTCTTACCATATTCGTCCATAAATCCTTAGACTTAAGTATTTTATTCTCTCACATGTTTAGAATTTACCACAAATTATCTCCATGAATATATTGTGCATCTTGAAAGTTATCCCTATATGTAAATCTATCAAATCTCAACCACAATCAATGCACACAATATTTACAGTAATCAATGCCATCTCAATTGCATATATATTAGTAAAAACTTCAAAGTCAACTATGTCATCTAATAGAGGAGGATATGTCTATACTAGCCGTATGTGAAAAGGACATTTAAAAGTTAACTGTGCATCATCTTAATGCATGGATAATAAATGAAAGAAAGGAAAACATGTTAGATGTTCGGTAGCTTCAAGGTCATAAGTATAAAAGTCTACATACCCATGAACAAGATTCTACAAAACACTGCTCCATGATCAAGGACCTAAAGCCTAGACTCTGATACCAACTTTGTCACATCCTAAAAATAACCCCTATGCGTTACTGGCACCCACGCATAACACCTGTCGGGAGAACCAACCTTCCATACACTTTACCAATAAATAAGTACTAAGATAAGACATAGGCAACTTTAATGCATCAATAAATAGTGAATAGTAATCCAACAAAAAATTATAATCAAAAACATATTTCATCAATCACTCTAGATTTAATTATTTAGCCCAAATCTCACACTAATACCATCGAGCATCTAAAAAAGAATTACATGAGTTCAACTCTCAGGCATGCAAATCTATTAAGGAGATAAAACTAAAAATAGATAGAGCTAAAATTACAGCATCCATGAACAATGTGAAGGCTCACCTTAGCAATAGAATCTTCATGAACGAACCGTTAACCACTAGTCTCAACTTCGCAATAGTATCTGCAGACATACAAGTAAGGAGTGAGTTACATATAATTATTACACAGTAAGATCTTCGACTCACTACTTTAATACCCCTAGAACAAGTGTTAGAAAATACAAAGCACAAGAAAATACATAAATAATATGCACACAATATCATTTTTAAACTAATCCTCAATAAGATCCAAATAGAAGTGCAAAAAGCCTCTATGTATCTCAACTCAATCAACTCTCCCAACTTGTCATTAACAGCAGTGAAGATGATCAGCCTACCACCCTGACAAGTCCTCGACGTCATATACAATGCCCCAAAAATATACCACGACAGCAAGTACAAGGTCTCTAACATATTACGGCGACATAGGTATGCCCCTAACATATTACGATATAACATGTATGCCCCTAGTAAATATATCACGACAGCAAGAAAAAGGCCCTCAACATATTACGGAAGTATAGGTATGCCCCTAACATATTACGGAATCACATGTATGCCCTAGTAAATATATCCAATATCTCCTCGCCACCTCACAACTTACCATTAAATGATCCTCAGTATACATAATAAAATACATATTCACGGTTGATCAAAGACCACCGATTCTACCAAGAACAGACTTGTCCCCAAACATGGACTAGGCAGAAAAATCAATTTTCTTATAAAACAAGTTTGAAAAGCAAGCACCAAAGCTTAAAGTCTCCCTTACCTCATTGATGGCAAATTTCCTCGACCTCACAACTCGTAGACCATTAACCAAATAGACTCCATTGGCTTCAATCTATGAAAATATATTAATTAATATTATTAATTAAAATAATCGGGGTCTATTTTCAATATCCCAAAATTTCAAGCTTAAAGCCAAACTTTAATATCTCACCCCACAATCCATGATTTAAAAGAGGAAATTCCAACGTATCTATTCCATTATAATTTATATATGTTAATACCCAAATTTGAAGAACAATACAATAGCCTTAATACTAAAGAAGTAACCTGTAAACAACGGCTAAAACGAGAAGTTGGTAAAACTTTTCTTTGCATTCTCATTTGAAAATTCAAATTTCTATCACCAATATATAAACTTATCAATATGCAATTGTAGAATCAATTTTAGTTGACCACATTATCAAAAATTCTACTTCATTACAAATCCAATGACAACAGCTCCCCCTAAAGAGAAGATTGGGACTAGATATAGATTTTCTCTGTTAAAAGTCACATAAGAAAATTACTTTGAATTGCCATCTCCACCCTACTGATATTAATATATAATTGAAACCTAACTAATTACCCTTCTTACATGAGCATCAATAAAACATAAATTTATCTATTATATACTAGTGAGAGCATCACGACAATTAGAGGTTTCAGTACCTATCTATGCAAAATCCCTACTGCACCAGCTCTTATTTTGCCTGAAAAGAACTCTTGCTCCTCTATGAGGCTGCTACTTCCGATAGAAAAATTTATGAAAACAATTTCCCATTCAACTTCCTAATCATAATGTGCAACATCAAGAATAAAGGAATGGTCTTGGTCCACACCCTTTTATTTATCTTTATTATAATTATTATTTGGTGAAGATTTCCAATTAAGCCTCTATTAAAAAAGTTGGGTTATTACATTCTCTCCCACATAAAATAATGTTTGTCCTCCAACGGATTTTGAATCATATCTGAAGTATCAAATCATTTAAGAAAATTTGCTATTTAAGACCACTTAACCTAGAAGGTAGAGTCTCAGATTTATTTTTCTTCTTATTTGGGATAGCTAATGAGTTTCTTGACTGTAGCTTTAAAATCAATTTTACTAGTGACTATAAAATTAATTTAGTGATCAAAAATATGGTCTACGCACCATAACTTCACTTAAACAACCTTCTTTAAGCTTTGTTGGACCTAAACTGGTCCCAAAAGTTATGCTCCTCTAAAGTTACAACCAACTAGTGAACAACACATGTGCAAGTCTATTTAAAGACTCAAACAATGACTCTACATTACAAGCTACTAACTATTATGGGATAGAAATGGGTCAAAACAACTAATCATGAACCTTTCGCGACATAAAGTCCATCTATCTAGTGTTGGTACTGGGTATCCACATTC
Organism: Capsicum pubescens; assembly: GCA_030864215.1. Lineage (NCBI taxonomy): Eukaryota > Viridiplantae > Streptophyta > Magnoliopsida > Solanales > Solanaceae > Capsicum > Capsicum pubescens. Next base: position 298,271,501 of record CM061549.1, read on the forward strand.
TTTCATGCCCCTATGGTGCTGGAACATATCCAAGCACCTATATCAAAACCCTGTAGTGAAACACAACCATTGCTATTATATATGGTAGTGTCAGAATGCTCTCAAGTATGACAATATTGGATCACATCCATACACCCCTACTTAAATTGTTCATGAACTTACCCTCGTCACATTGTTCATGAACTTACCCTCGTCACACATGAAAACACAAGCATTTTGTGCTGATACACTATATCTGAAACATATCACCTCATAGGCTAGTATAATGTATAAACAATAAAAATTAAATCAGTTGTTATATGTCTCTAATATTTGTCCTCTCATCTCATCACACTTGCTGACAACCCATTTTCTATGCTCCAAGCACTCAGTAAAATAAAATACGCTTATCAAAATTATCCCAGTTACAAGCATAATTTTTTAAAAAATTCAATGTGTAGACAAATATAGAGTCCAATTTTTTTAAAAACCAATCATATCTACAGTAACGTTTTTTCAACCCTCCTATTTAAAATATGATCAGTTCAAACATTGAACTACTTTGCATCACTATCTGATGTTAACTCTCCTTCTTTGATCTCATTGCATATTTATGAACCTTAACAGTACTAAATATTGAAAGAAATGTTTAATCATATCACGTACAAATCTCATTAAGTCAACCACCACGAGTGCATAAACATTGAACCCTCTAACCTCACACTTTATTCACTATCAAAAACTAACCCTAGTAAGGTCAGGATTTCCTCACCGATCAACCTTTTCTACTTCAACAAAGGCAATTATAACACAACACATGCTAGCACCTTAGTATGCATAATACCAGAATCTATCACCCTTTTTAATAGATAACTCAATGATTAAAAATATCATGATATAAAAATTAAAATTCATACTTCTGATCTACTATATTTAATTTTAATATCCCAATGTTCATAACTTGGTTTTAGAAGATATGACACTTAAAGTTGTAGAGCTGGTCGTCTTTCATGTCGAGCCATTGAAGCAGTGCGTCTTGCTATAATTGGATGCTTATATCATGCTATGAGTAGACAATTTTGAATAAATGGTAAGATATGGGTAAGATTTCTCGCAGATATACCTATTACTGGGAAACCTACAGAAGTAAGAATGGGAAGAGGAAAAGGAAATCCTACGGGTTGGATTGCTCGTATGTCTAGAGGACAAATTCTATTTAAAATGGATGGTGTGAGTTTGTCAAATGCCCAACAAGCCTCTACATTAGCGGTGCATAAACTAAATTCGTCAACCAAGTTTATTTCTTCAATATCAGAATACGCTTTTATCAACAAAACAATTCTCATACCTCCTAAAGGACATAATAATAAGAACTTGGACATTCTGAATGCTCTATACATCTAGTCCATGACCATTAATATTGTCTTCAATTATCTTAGATACATCCCCATATTTTCATGCTAATCATAACAAATCCTGCTACATGCCTTTAGATTATCCACCGTTTCTCCTTTTTCTCAAGATATCAATGTCCCAAAACTATTTTATACTAGCAAATAACACCATGTAACAAAAGGTACAAATCAATGTAATTATGGAATAAAAAGAAAAAGATATCTGCCCTTCACAAAGCTTTAAGTCTTTTGTCTATTATCTATATCCATCTGCATAGGTTCACCATCCATCATAATAAGCAAAATTAATCACTTCAAGATGATATACCTTATGTCAAATTCTTATACAAAGTCATATGATTTGCTTTTTTTTTTGTTCCCTTTGATACAAAAAAAATTATTCCATAGAATAAAATAAAAAAATACACCAGATTTTGGATAGGATATCGATACAAATGTCGTCACACTAAGGCAGAACACCAAAAATTGAAAGCATGTCTGATGACATTTGTGTTAACTTATCGCAAATCTGATAAGTTATCACAGAAGTCATCACAGTGAGGCAGAAGGTCTGACGACATTCCTGATAACTTATCAGATTTGTGATAAGTTATCACAAATGTCGTCACCTAAAAGGAATATTTTGAATTTTTTTATTTCAAATTTTTATTAAGTTGTAGGTATAAATAGTAGATTTTAGGGTTCATTTATTGTCCTGGAATATCTTGAACTTATTCCATAGACCAGTTTACTTCTTTTTAGGCTCTGAGCTTGTAATTCAATTTTCAGTCCTTTGATTTAGTTGTGAGAAATTCTTATTGTATTTGGAGGAGAATCAACTTTGGATTTCATCTTTTGTAAGTTTAATTGCTTTAAATTATGAATCCAATCATTGTTATCTCTTTCTATCTTATGAGAAACTAAAACCCACAACTAGGGTTGTGGGATCTATGACTATTCTTTTATTGATTTAATAGTTGGTTAGGGTTCGAGTGATTATGGGAACATCTTTATAATTCTTTTGATTTAATTATTTTCTGTTGGTTGCAAACAATAGGCTTTGCTTACTGTTGATTTTCTTGAGATAAGAAATCAACTCTAGTAAAAAGTAAATTATCAACGAGGATTTAGAAAGGTTAAGCTCTCATCTAATGATTAATGTTGTAACAAGTTTGATCAACTTGAGATAAAATCAATATGAATAGAATGACTTCTTAAGTTCTAGAGAATTAGGAAGTTCAACATCTAGGTAGGTTGAGAAACACTTAGATTGACCGTTGAAACTGATAATCTGGTGTTTCCCGCAAGTCATGAGAATCCAATGCCACATCTATTATTTAATGGGGTTTAGTAATCATAGTGATCACAACCCTAGTTTATTCTTTATCATTGATTTGAACTATTAAAATTTTGGCTTTGAGTTCTAAAGCAAGTTATAACTTTAACATCTGTTCGATCATTAAAAACCCCATTTTGTCTTTTCGTGTTAGTTGTTTGAATTTAACTTGTAGCTTTAGTTTCAAATTATTTTAATCGCCACTCATATTATTCCCTGTGTATTTGACCCCGACTCCAAAGTTGGGTAAATACATTGACAACGACCATCTTGCACTAAATTGACGTGTAAGTTGAGCATTATAAAAAATGGCATCATTGTCGAGGAACAATTTGGTGTATTAAGTTGGTTTGGAATTTTAGTTTACTTGCTTTAATTCAAACTTATAAATATTTGTTTAGTTTATTTTTTATTATTTTTATTTTTATTTTTCTCACACCTTTCTTGAGATGTCAGCCTAGATAGATGGTTTTTTGAGTCATGACGATTCTTGTGATGATTCTTGTTATTATTATGGGGAACCATATTTTGAGGTTTGTTGTCCAGATTTACCTGGAAGTGAATGGACTGGACCTTCACAATATGATGTGGATACTGCCCTACTTACTGTAACTTGGTGTTTGTCTTGTGGTCAAAGTGATCATACTGAAGATATGTGTGTTGTCATGATTCAAGCAAACAAATTGATGAAATAAATTTTAGAGAATTAAGAACAGCTGTGGGCAGAGCTAAAATAGTTACCACTCCCACCATGTTTACAGTGGCTAAACAAAGAAGAATATGAGGAGGACATTAGCCAATTTGAGGAGAAAACTCAAGAATCATAACCACTCGATTGTCATCTTGATCTTGAGACTGACATTGAGAAGGTGAATAAAAGTGAGTGTGTAGTAGATAGTGTAAATTTTGAAGTAGGATTGATTGGGCCTCATTCAAAGCACTTTTCTACATTATGTTTAGATGATATCTTGTCTGTGGAATCATTTAAAATTGTAGAAGAGTGTAAATATGAGGAACAAGAAGCCTATATTCTTGATTTTACATTAGACAAGCAACTTAAAAACACACCTCACTTTAAGACCGAGTTGTTTACCATGCATCATCCATTACTCAGCTTCTTAATCTTTGTACCACCACCCTATGATCTAGGCAAGAAGATGGACTCTAAGTTGGGGGTAAAAATCATATCCTCAAGGTGGAGAAAAAAGTTGAGTCGGGTTGTGCCGCGACACTAAATTAGGCGCTTCTTGGGAGGCAACCCAAGGTATTTTGTTGTTTGTATTTGTATTATGTGATTGACATCAAATCTTCTCACCCATGGTGCCATAGGTATGTTTCTGACTCTCTTGTTTTGGTCTGACGCATTGGGAATGTTGCATAATTTTACGTTGAGGGTGGGGATACTTGTGGGAGTTGATGTCCTCTTGGGGGTTTTGTTGTCGTGCCTTTTTTCCCTGGAGCCTTTTTCCTAGTAGAGCTGGTATGTTTAGGCGTATTGTGTTTGTTTTATGATGTGTTAGGGTTAACTGGGAGAAAACTAAGTATCTATGGCAGTTGACATATTTTTGTTGATTTTTGGGAATGTTAAATACCTCTCCAATTGTCTATTTTATAACTGTGTGATGTTTATCTATATGTGACTGTTGTGAATCTTCTATGGCATTGGTATTAGGGACATGATAATCACTGCTAACAATTGCATGAACCGAATGGGTAGCAGCTTGTGATGTACCTTTATCCTATGTATGTGTGAGACATTATCTAGTTCTCGTTGTGTGTTAAATCCAGAGCTTGCCCGATTGGTCTTGCCTTAGTTGTAGGATAGCGGTTAGGAAAAGATCATAGGTCGTTGTTGATATTATCCACTTTTAGCCCAAATGACCTTCCATGTGTGAATAATATCCCTTGATCCCGAGCTTGAACCTGAATGCCTATAATTTTTTTATTATATCTATCACCTTCTCATTTGTATCATAATGAACCTGTTTTGGCCCTGGTCCTCCTTGGACATTATGCACTTTGACCTAGGCAAATAGCCTAAGTTGAGGGTGGCCATCATTGCGGTGTGTGATGTAGAATGAGTATGAAGAAAGTTAAAATAAGAGAAAAGAGAGTAAAAGTTAGGTGTGGTAGAAAAAGAGCAAGGAAAGCAAAGTTGAGAAAAAGGAAGAAATGAATGACTACAAGACCACACCCATCTTGAGTATGTTTTGATAAAGAAATGGAAAAATAAGGTAAGGGTTAATAAGTGAGACCCCAACAGTAGAAAAGTGACAAGAAGGCTTAGTCACTCTAAATATCCTTGTGTATCATACCATCCCCAAGCCTACATTACAAAGTTGAAGAAAAGACCTATAGTGATCCTAACTTAACTGTTTGAAAGCTTAGGCAATAAAAATAAGGGCAAGCATATGGTATTTGACATGCATTGATTGGAATTTCTTTTTGAGAGTGAGTGTCTCTTGACCGTCCCTGCATTGGCATGCTTGATTTCATATAAGAATGAAGATGGACTTCTTTGTTGTAAGGGTACATCGGTTGCATTGCCAGATGCATACTTGTTTGGGTAGTGTAACTTGTATATATGCATGGTTACTGTTGCTAATTTGATGCCATATCTTGATTCCTGTGTGTCACATTGTTGATCTTCACTGATATACCCAGTTGAGGTTAAAGTGATTGAACTTGGAGAAGGTAATGTGTTTTGAGCTAAAATTGATGATTGATTGTCATAGGTATCTTGTGTTTCTTTTGGTTAAGCATCATAGTGTTGTGTTATGTAGTTGCTTGAGGACAAGCAATTATTTTAAGTTGAGGGTGTTGATGTGCTAGCATTCTGTTAGCACATTTAAGACTTTAAACTCAGAATAATTGTAAGTTCTTAAGTAACTACTATTGTTTGTTATTATATTTCATGTGATTTTGTAGGAAAGTCAAGATGCATGAAAATACATGAAAGCTACGTCAAGAAGGACGATTTTTGGTGAAAATAATTTATTTTTGAAGAATCCACCTGAAAGCACTTCTAACGACTTGTGTGATAACTTATCAGATTTGTGATAAGTTATCACAAATGTCGTCACACTAAGGCAGAACACCAAAAATTGAAAGCATGTCTGATGACATTTGTGTTAACTTATCACAAATCTGATAAGTTATCACAGAAGTCATCACAGTGAGGCAGAAGGTCCGACGACATTCCTGATAACTTATCAGTTTGTGATAAGTTATCACAAATGTCGTCACCTAAAAGAAATATTCTGAATTTTTTTTATTTCAAATTTTTATGAAGTTGTGGGTATAAATAGCAGCTTTTAGGGTTCATTCATTATCCTGGAGCATCTTGAACTTATTTCATAGACCAGTTTACTTCTTTTTGGGCTCTGAGATTGTAATTCAATTTTCAATCCTTTGATTTAGTTGTGGGAAATTCTTATTGTATTTGGAGGATAATTAACTTTGGATTTCATCTTTTGTAAGTTTAATTGCTTTAAATTATGAATCCAATCATTGTTATCTCTTTCTATCTTATGAGCAACTAAAACCCACAACTAGGATTGTGGGATCTATGACTATTCTTTCATTGATTTAATAGTTGGTTAGGGTTCGAGTGATTATGGAAACATCTTGATAATTCTTTTGTATTAATTATTTTCTGTTGGTTGCAAACAATAGGCTTTGCTTACTGTTGATTTTCTTGAGATAAGAAATCAACTCTAGTAAGAAGTGAATTATTAACGAGGATTTGGGAAGGTTAAGCTCTCATCTAATGATTAATGTTGTAACAAGATTGATCAACTTGAGATAAAATCAGTATGAATAGAATGACTTCTTAAGTTCGAGAGAATTAGGAAGTTCAACATCTGGGTAGGTTGAGAAACACTTAGATGGACCGTCGAAACTGATAATCTGGTGTTTCCCACAAGTCGTGAGAATCCAATGCCACAGCTATTATTTAATGGGGTTTAGTAATCATAGTGATTACAACCCTAGTTTATTCTTTATCATTCATTTGAACTATTGAAATTTTGACTTTAAGTTCTAAAGCAAGTTACAACTTTAACATCTGTTCGATCATTAAAAACCCCTTTTTTATCTTTTTATGTCAATTGTTTAAATTTAACTTGTATCTTTAGTTTCAAATTTGTTTAATCGCCACTCACATTGTTCCCTGTGGATTCGACCCCGACTCCAAAGTTGGGTAAATATATTGACGACGACCGCCTTGCACTAAATTGACGTGTAAGTTGAGCTTTATCAACCACCGATTCTACCAAGCACACGCTTTCCCCCACACATGGACTAGGCAGAAAAATCCATTTTCTTATAAAACAAGTTTGAAAAGCAAGCACCAAAGCTTAAAGTCTCACTTACCTCATTAATGGCAAATTTCCTCGACCATACCACTTCTCGAACATTAACCAAATAGCCTCCAATGGATTCAATCTATGCAATTACGTTAATTAACATTATCAATTAAAATGTTAGGGTCAAGTTTCAATATCTCAAAATTTAAAGCTTAGAGCTAATCCTTAGTATCTCACCCCTCAATCTATGACTTAAAAGAGAAAATTTCATGGTATCTATTCAATTATAACTTATATTGGTCTATACCCAAACTCGAACAACATTATGTAAGACAATAGCCTTAATGTTAAAGAAGTAACCTGTAAACAATGGCGGTAAAGAGAAGCTGGTAAAATTTTTCTTTGTATTCTCATTTGAAAATTCAAATTTCTATCACCAATATATAAACTTATCAATATGTAATTGTTGAATCAATTTCAATTAACCACATTATCAAAAATTCTACTTCATTGCAACTCCAATGACAACACCTCCCCCAAAAGAGAAGATTGGGACAAGATACAGATTTTCTCCGTGAATAGTTACATAGGGAACTTACTTTGAATTGCCATCTCCACCCTGTTGAAAATAATATATAATTGAACCCTAACTAATTACCCTTCTTACATGAGCATCAATAAAACATAAATGTATTTATTATATACTAATAAGAGAATCACGACAATTAGAGGTTTCAGTACCTATCTATGCAAAATCGCTACTGCACCGGCTCTTATTTTGCCTGAAAAGAACTCTTGCTCCTTTATGAGGTTGCGGCTTCCGATAGAAAAATTTAAGAAAACAATTACCCTTTCAACTTCCTAATCATAACGTGCTACATCAAGAATAAGGGAATGGGCTTGGCCCACACCCTTTTAATTCTCTTTATTATAACTATTATTTGGTTAAAATTACCAATTAACCCTCTACTAAAAAGTTGGGTTATTACAATTATTCATTCATGAATAACTATAAATTGCTTTCAAATAGCAAAATAGCAAAATTTATTAAGATGGAATATAAATTTTGCCATGATTAAATATTGACCGGACATTTACCAAGGGTTAATGTAGTGAGTAGAAGGGTATAACTGACCAATGGAGCTAAGTATAAGGGCCCTCCAGTTGCAGATCATTCCACCTTAATTGAAATCAATACATTCAGAAGATTGGGCTAATTAAATTACATTATTAGCTAAAATAAAGATAGAAATGAAGTCCAAATTTTAATGAAGTTCTAATATCAGGCATATCTTTTGTTCCCATTTTTAAAAAAAACTTTGTAACTATAAGCTTGACGTATAACTTTATTAGTTTGGTGAGTCTTGTTAATTGTTTAAAGATACGTAGAATGGAGATTGTATTTGATATGTTATTCTCTAAGTATCAATGACTTAGAGATTTTAAGAGATTAAGAAGAAGAAGAAGTAATGAAATGAATAGAGGAAGAAGAACAGAGGAAGAAGACTTCTTGAAGAATAATTCTGTGTATTGAACTAATTACCTTGTACATTGCGTAGTCTTATTACATATACAAAATCATGCCAACTACTTCTACACTTGGCCATTAACTGATAAGCTTAACTAACACTGTTTAACAGTAACTAACTTTTAAAACTGTAACTAACTTCTTGTCACGATCTGAGTTGAGGCCTTGGCCGCGACCGACATTCCGAATCACATAGGCCCAAGAAAACTCCTTAGCATTCTATCATAAGCATAATTTATAATGAGTGCAGATATGTAATGAATTCAAGAAAGTCTGTAAACTGAATAAAATGAAAATCCCAAAATTTTAATATATATCATAACAAAACATCTTCAAACCATGTCTATGAAAGCCTCTAATCATGACTAAACTGTCGAGGCCGGGACAAGGCTCTGGCGAATACTATGAGAACTGAAAATACTGAATGTCTAAATGACCCTGCTTCCGAAATATGGAGGGCTCACCATCTCGAATAATGTCTGACCAAACCTAATGTTGCCCCGGACCGTGATAATGTGCCTTCGAACCTACATCTTGAGACGATGCAGCCGCCCGAGGATGGTATACATGAAATGTATTGACATGTAGAACGGCCAAAATAATAATAGTAATAATGACAGCTTGTTTGTGGAATGTTACTTCCCTTGGAGAGATACGTCTGGATTCCAATAAATTGAGTTCTAATATACCATCAAGCTTATGGAATCTTAAGTATTTAATAGTTCTTGACTTATCGTCAAACAACATGGTTGGTTCAGAAATTCTAGCTAGTTGCAATAAATCTGACTATTTTATGTTGATATGAATGTTGCATCAGGTTTGAACTTGAAATTTTGTACTAACAAAGAGCACCAGACTTAGTGTTCATAAACAAAGAGCACCAAACAATGTGCCTCCTTCTTCATCAAGTTTTTGAACATCAAGTGTTCATAAATCTCACTGTATTAGTAGAAAAGGCTAAAGAAGAAAACACAGTTCTAAATGAGATAGCTAAGTTAGCCCTGTATCCCCAAAAGCCACCCCCTTTGCAGTAACAGATGTTTTTTTACTGATTCAGAGGATGTTGTATTCTTGATTTGGTTAATTTGTATTGCTCATCTCCTCTAACGTGGTCAGTCTCTACCATGGTGATAGAGTTGAATTAAAATCCTTGCTATATGAAGATGTGAGAAAATAGTGTATTATTTAGGGTTCAGAATTGTAGAGTTCGAATATTGGAATTCACATTTTACCAAAGTTAGGATGCAGTCATAATTCATACCACACTAGCGCAACGTATCCCATCACAACTCTGATCAGCTAAGCTTGCTTGGGAAAAAGAGAAAGTAGTGAATATTGGCACACAGGTTTGGATATATTAATGGTAAAGTGGCAAGATAAAAGTATGAAAGGCATAGCCCGGTGCACTAATGCTTCCACTATGCACAGGTCCAGGGAAGGGCCAGACCACAAGGGTCTATTATATGCAACCTCACCTTACTCGGACTTTTCAAAAATGTCATTGCACACTTGCAAAAATGTATTATTTTTTGAAGGATTCCACATATAATCGATAACAATTTTGAGAAACATAAGTTCCTACTCGCTCAAAAAGGAACTCTTAAGGGATTTGTTTCACACGCAGCATCCTACTTAATGCTGAAAAATCATTAAAAAGGTTTTGGGGGTCAAAGCTATTAAATTCTGCTGAAACTATAATTAGAACGCTAGCTCCACCCGCATGGCATAGAAGAAGATAAGAGAAAAAAATAGATAGATTTTCGTTTTGTTCGATCCTCTAAAAAGGGTAAAAAAACCTCTACTTCTATTTTTGGTTGGTGAAGCAAAATGCAACTTCTTGTAACATTGAGCAACGTAGCTTGGACTCTCCAAAAATGTTTCCGCATTCGTGGCTGATCCTTAAAAAGTACACTACTTTTGGAGGATCAGATACGCACCCATCGATATTTTTTAGGCATCCGAGTAACATAGACATTCAGTCTATTGCAAGTATTTTGTGGCAACAAGAAAGCTTTCTTAGCTGAAATTGTCTTGATTCACAAATTACACATGAAAATATAAAACAAGTAAAATTTTAAGCTAAATGTACTTCCATCCCTCTTCAGTTTCCTCCACAATATACTATGCTATTAGTTCTTTTGTCTAACTTACATTTTTTGAAAATGGGATTTGTTGTGTGTGTATATATACTTGAATCTAGAGGCGGATCTAGGGAAAGTTCAACTGAATTCATTATTTTCTTCTCGAACTTTTTGTATATCGAAAAAAAGGATGGCACTCATTCTGAACATGTTAACACTAGATTCTGGATTCACCTCTGGATCGATCCTTTTGCTTAACTGGAACAACATCCACCTTTCATAATAGCAGATATATCATCTTTGCCAATGTTAATTGTTTGTCCTCTTGGTACAGATGTTGTATCATCTCCTATATCAAGATCTTTTCAACTAACCACTCGATAAATCTGAGTGAGTACCTCTGTGAAGGTGTTTTCTACATTGAGTACCTCAAGTGCAGATGTTTCCATGAAGAAAGTGTTCTCTCTTTCTGCAAAACCAATTGATTCACCCATGGGAACATCTCTAAGGTGGCGGAGATCCGCCTTATTCCCCACGAGCATTACAATGATGTTTTGGTCTGTGTCATCTGTCAGTTCTTTGAGCCATCTTGCTACATTTTCAAATGTTACATGATGAGTAATGTTATAAACCAGTAAGGAACCACTTCTCCTCGATAGTATGCACTAGTGATGGCTCAGCACCTTTTCAAGAGACATGAAAAATGATCAGAAATAACATTCAAGGCAAATAGAGATTTTAAACGTGCAATTTAATCATAGTGGAAAACTGTGGTAAATGGATGTCCATCTATTGACGGCTAGTTAGCTCGTGCACACAAATATTGGATCTAGTTTTTGACGATTGATCTAGTATTGTCGAACATATATAGAATCAATGTTTGAACACAAAAAGTGTCGAACATGTTTAAACTGTATAACATGGAGTGACTAAATTTATGAGAAATCTCTATGTAGCAAGATTGATATAAAGATAAAGTAATTCAATTTGTATAGAAATATAATTAGGACAAAAAGAAAGGTAATTTGCGAATTTATGTAGTGGCAAATCCTGCCATGAATTTGCAGATTCAATAGAATGCAATGTTTTCACAAGGTTAGGTGAGATGCGCGTGATATTTGTCACGTAGGATGCATATACCTACTTGTTTAATTTTATGATACTTTAAGCACCTACTTGTGCACACTCAAATTTGGAGGGCATAGATGTCAGCTAACGTCAAGTTAAAGGGCACATTTATGTATGTATTATGCCTTTAAAGAACCCTTAGTTTAGCTTAAAAGACTAATGGTTTGAACTAATGGACTATTGCATTCTCATTTTCAACATTGTGACACACACACCATGATAATGTCAAGAAAAGTTGAATTCTTGATGTGCCCACACAAGCAATACACACATTTTTGTCCACACTTTAGTATATGTCGGAACTGAGGTAGAAGGCTGTCTACGGGTTTGACTAAACTCAGTAGCTTTAGTCCAATTTAGTATTTTTATTAAAAACATTCACTGAATATGTACAAATTTAAATTTAGGACCACTTTATCAACATGTGACACATGTCGTTATTTTAGAATCTTAACCCATAAAATTCAAGTTCTGATTGATAACGCTCAATCTACAGCTCTCGTTTGAGTGTAAAGCGGTCGTTAGCAAATATAGAACCCAACCTGGGTTGGGTGTCGATCCCACAGGGAATAGCTTGGCCAACAAGTAAGTAAAATTACTAAACTTTTGGTGCAAGTCTCGTAAGAAGGGGGGATTCTTGGTTTGCAAGTAATGTAAACAAAAGCTGAAAATAATCAAGTAAAAAGAGAGAGATTGTTACGTTGGTTGTAAACAATGAGAATTTAAGCGTTGGGGTTATGTCCACCTTCTGAGGTATACGTCTCTATTGGCTATGAGTGTGTAGAATTCTGATATGCAATTGCTTATAGAGGATTGTAGTCGATGGTAAATCCAAGCGTCTCTCGACCTAAACAAGGACTATTTCACTTTAACTCTCTCGAGCTTAAAGCGTGTCTAACGGTACGAATTCTCCAAGAGGTTAGTCCAGTTACGGCACTAGCTTTTTAGTAGGAAAGGGTGTCCTACTACCTTGACATTATCTCTTTTCCAGAAAAATAACTTTTCTCTCGAACAAGTTAAATGTTAGACTGGCGTATTCTTGCGTTTGCAACCGCAAAGAATGTAGATTAAGATGAAGAGAATAATGATATAAGCAATATACGTGCCTCGAACTCACAAACTCACAGCAATAGATAGTAACTCATTCGGCTTCCATAACCCCAACAGAGAAGTTTAGTTACCCATGAATGAGAAGGAGATCACGATTGACATTGTTGTTATACCACAAGATTGATTAATTTCGTGTAGCGTAAGTGGTAGGCGTGAGGCGTGAATTCCTTAGCAAGGTAACGATTCTCTTGTTGTGGAAATTAAGAATAGATGAATAGAAAAACTAGAATTAATAGAAAGATTAGAAGAGTTGTAGAATTGTTTGTAGTGTAGAATAATAGAGGAGTAGAAGATGCTCCAAAATCTCTAGCATGATAGGGTATTTATAATACCCATCTCCTAATCCTACTAAGCTAATGAAATAAATAACCAAATCCTACTAGACTAATGAAATCCTTAACCCAAATGTACTAGGTTAAGGTAACATTATCATAATCCACATAAAATAATGAAATACATAACCTAATTGTACTAGGTTAATGTATCATTGTCAAGATCCAGCTTTGTGTCTGTAAGTCCCCAAAGTCTTCAGAATTGTTGTTTTAGCCCGGGACAGATTTTCCATGCAGCAGTTTTGGTCCTTAGGCGTGTAAACTCCCTTCCCTTCCTTCGTGAGCTTTCTTTTGCGTCAAGTAAGCCATAAAATGCTGAATTCTGCATCATTTATACCTGAAACTTTACTAATCATGTTCGTTAGCTCATTTACAGGAAAAAGGACTAAAAGTGCATGAAATATATAATTTGTTCTCAAAACTAGGCTAAAATATGGGCAAAATATATTGATATAGGCGTGTAAATCCGCCTATCATCAACACCCCACACTTAGAGCTTTGTTCGTCCTCGAACAACATATCATGTCCTTCTAAGCATCAACTTAAGGTTTTTACAGCAACAGCACAAAACATTTATTAAGACAAGCACAACGATTATCAACCGAGAGTAGCTTTCCGATTATAAGTAGAAACAATTTAACCTCAAGTATAAACTCGTGATGGTGATCAACTCGCATGCAAATGTTAAAGTGCATAGAATCATATACAACTATCCAAAACTCATCAACCATGTGTGTCTCACCATATAGTACCCATAATCACTCACAAATATAGCATATTTTTCAAACATGGGTATCAAAATGTCCTTGCTCTCACTCTCACAAAGAATTCATATGTAGCGACTGATGACCATAGGCTTGCCCTTAATGTAATACTCTACTAAATGTTGGAATGTTAAGATTAAGATCAAGTAGGTCTTTTGATGGTTGTAATGTAGGCTAAGGGACGGGTAGGACTATTTTGGCCAGGAATAGTGACTAAGTTCCTAAGCGCTTTAATACATCACTTTGTATCATTGACACTTTTTTCTTTCAACCTTTCTTCTTTCTTTTGTTATACCACCCTTGTTCTCCTCTTTTGTTTTTTAATTTTAAGCACAACTCGCTTTTCATCTTTCTTTTCTTTTTTCTTTTCACAACATACCTCTTATGATAGCACTTTCTTTTTCATAACACATTCAAGCACCATTACAATTTATAGCATCATACTCACCCAATTTCCTCTTATGTTGTCACATGACTTTTTCACTTTAAAGCACTTAGGAGTTTGGATCAAATTACGGTCTTGAAAGAAATGGATTAGGCTTACATACAAGGTTGTCAAAGAAATAGGCTAAAGGCTCAAAAGGGTTTAACTAGGCTGATGTCCATGGGTAGGTAAAACTGAAGGTAAATAAATATAGGTTGCCAAAGAAATGCCTAAATCATATCCTAAACTTACACTCCTTATTTTCGCTTTGCATACATACCAGGCAAGTTCTAGCATCAGCTACACACATAGAATATACGATTGTCTCACACACACAAGGCACATGGTCGACTTGCTTGGAAGTAATATAGACTCTCGACCCAACAAGTGAAGGAATTGAACCACACAATATCACATAATGAGTCACAACTAGAGCCTAAACGTCTCAATAGTCACAATTGTAGCACTTACTCTTGTTATAATCTCATGCTGCCTATCAAAATAATTTCATGCGAAGCTAGGAAAAATTTACTACTAAAAAAAACGAAACAAAAACAAAGTAAGCAAACATAGATGCGATAGAGAAGTATAGCATACGATACCGCCACCCCACACTTAAACGGGACACTGCCCTCAGTGGAAAATAAATACAAGGAACCTGGTTAGTCGGACTCTTCCTCATTGTCGGGGGTCATACCCCCTTCGTCGGAATCATCATAAGAGTCGTCGTCAGAGTTCTCCTCCTCGTCAGAGTCTGGCAAGTGTCGATCGTCATCAGTCGGCACATCATCATCTAGAGGTTCCTCAAAGTATACGCCCACTCCACACATCTCCCGTACATGCATGTTCATGGGATAGTCATGGTCCAGCTGTTGGAGCTCTGCAGCAGTTGGAACACGACCTCCGCTCATCATTGTAAACCTCATCATGTCGTACATATGGCGGGAGAAACTCTCATCCCGAGCATGTCTCTCTGTCGTAGTAAGGTTGATGCCATGTGTTGATTCAGCATCTTTGACCTTTGTGAGGTCAACCTTCTTTGGATTGTGTGGGAGTTTATGATCAGCTAGTTCCTCTTCGATATCCTCCTTCCGCAAGATTGCTGTCAACAAATTTCCAAATGTGAAATGGGACCTTTTGTGGAGTCTGGCCTTCCTCATGGTAGATCGAATGATTGCCCCAAAGTTGATAGGGACATTCGTCATCAAATCATAGACCAAACACACTCTATCTCTCGATATCTTGGTGTATTGAGTCCCAGGAATAAGACATGAGTTGACAATGCGCATCCAGATTCTTGCTTCCCTATTTAGTGGAGCATAGGGGAAGGTGTTGTGTCGGACGGTTTCTTTATGTCTGCCCCACCTTGCCATTGATCTGCTTCCACAAAGAGTGTGTCGTATTGCTCTATAAGGAGGCCTGTTGTACAGCTCTTTGAATGGTGCTATGTCGATCGAAGGTAAGCCAAGAAAAGAGTTGATCCAGTCCGCGGTGAGCTGTAACACCTGGCCCCGAATTTTGACTTCATTGCCTGTTGTGTTTGGCGACCAGTTGGCATAAAACTCTCTTGTTAGATCAAGATTACACTCTCCCATGTCGCGGAAGATGAAATCCAACTTCAAAGCCATTATTTTTGCCAACATACACGACTCCTTCTTTGCTAAGGTATCCTTGTTGATCAAGTCGACGTGCACATATTTTCTTTATTTGTTGTTGTTGTACCATGCTTTGGCTTCTTCCTCAAGAACCCATTTTATTCCGAACATTCTGCGTGGTAGTTGTGCTGAGGATGATTCTCCTTGGTCTTTTTGACTTCTCTTCTTGCCCTTTTGGGAAGTGGTCGCCTTCTCCTTGCCTTGCCTCGCTTTAGGTGCCATTGTACCTAAGACTAGAAATAGTGTTAGTTGCAGCACAGTCTCACTTGATACAATCTATAAGCAAGCATTAGGGGTACCACCCCACACTTAGTTTTGTTAACACAAATCAGTGAGGTGAAAGTAGTCGATTTACTCAGATTTCATCGAGATACGTTTTAGGATTGTATTCCGACAAGAAAATCAGCAATGCATCGCTTACTTGCAGCCATTGGACTACTTTCATGGTAGGTATAGCAACTCTACTACATAGGGGTTACCACCTTGAATCGTTATTCTTACAACAATCACAACCTCCTAAGTCGGTAGGCACTATAAGTCTTATCCCTATGACCGGGATAGTCTAACATGTAAGTATCCAAACAACAATCTTAAGTAATATTCATAGCCATAGCAATTCTGCAAATATCATAATAATGCTATTGAAACCAAATTCAAGTCGGAAACAAGTCAAGATATTCCTACGTATATGTTTACTCACATGATTTTGCAACAACAATCCAAACACATGAACATTACCAACAATCTTATATAATTTAGCAATTAATAATAGCCATAGCAACGTAGTACTTACGAGAAATAAATGTAGAATAAGAGAGTACTTACTTGCTTGAAACTTGTGGAGATGGTTTTGTGAATTGGAAGAGCAAAAGAAGAAAATTTTTAGAAGATTTGGAAGAGTATGCGGCGCCTTTAGGGTATTTTCTATTGTGGTTGTGTTATAAAACTAAGTCCCCTTTATATAGGAAGAGTATGGGTCGGGTTATGACCCATTTACAATCGGTTTTGGAGACAAAAATCCTACATATGCGGCGCATTGTCTATGGCATAATGGGACATATGCGCCGCATAGTCTATGGCATTTGTAGACATATGCGGCACATTGTCTATGGCATAATGGGACATATGCGCCGCATAGTCTATGGCATATGAGATATTGAGACCAAATGCCATACTATAGGCGGCGCATAGTCAAAAGCATACCTAGGAATAGGCGGCGCATAGTGTATAGCACACTAGATTCCGAGACCTTAGGCTATAGGATAGGTTGTGCATCGTTCGTGGCCTAGTTTTACCAAGGCCTAGCCTTCCTCGAAGCCTATTTTGGCGTGGGAAAGGCTCAATCCATAGCCTTATGAATCACCCTTCCTAATTTACCAACTTTACCATACAATGCGTCCAAATCGTCAATTGAAATCAATCTCCTCGTTGACTACTTCTTGCACCTATATTCGCTCAAACAAATGAAAACGATTAGTACGATGGGTTGCCTCCCACCAAGCGCCTTAGTTTTGGTCGTGGCACGACTCTTATTTTTGGATTTTTATTTATCAAAAGCAAAACACATACTAGAACGAAATGAAAAATGAAAAATGATAAACGATAAATGATAAACGATGGGTTGCCTCCCATCTAGCGCCTTATTTATTGTCGTGGCTCGACGTAGTAATCTCGAGTACTTAGACTTCATTGAGATAAGTGATGGCCATGTCATTCATCGAGTCAAGAGGACCGATATACGGCTTAACACGTTGGCCATTCACTTTGAAGACAACACCCTTATTGCCTTCCAATTCAACTACTCCAGACGAGTAGACTTGGATAACTTTAAATGGACCAGACCACTTAGATTTTAACTTACCTGGGAAGAGCTTAAATCTGGAGTTGAAGAGTAGTACCATATCACCCTTTTGGAAGTTTCGTCGAACAATCCGCTGATCATGATACTTCTTCATCCGCTCCTTGTATAAATCCGATCTTTCATATGCATGGAGACGGAACTCATCTAATTCGTTCAGCTGCTCCAACCTCAGATTCTTCACATCATCTCAATTCAGATTCAAGTGCTTTAATGCCCACAATGCCTTGTATTCAAGCTCGATGGGTAGATGACAAGCCTTCCCATAAACTAGTTGATAAGGAGACATGCCAATGGGTGTCTTGAATGCAGTCCTATATGCCCATAGTGCATCATCTAGCTTTCGAGACCAATCCTTCCTATTTGCATTAACCGTCTTTGCAAGGATTTGCTTAATCTCGCGATTGGAAACCTCTACTTGTCCACTAGTTTGGGGATGATAAGGCGTAGCTACCTTGTGTTGCTTGACACCATACTTGGCCAATACAGATTTGAATAGCTTGTTGCAAAAGTGAGATCCTCCATCGCTTATGATAGTACGAGGTACCCCAAAGCGAGAGAAGATATTCTTCTTTAAGAACGCTACAACACGCTTTCCTTCGTTGTCGGCCAATGCTACGGCTTCAACCCATTTCGAAACATAATCCACAGCAACCAAGATGTACTTCATTCCAAACGAATTCACGAATGGACCCATGAAGTCAATACCCCACACATCAAAAAGTTCTACCTCTAGAATTTTGGACATGGGCATTTCATGGTGTTTTGAAATAGCACCTTGACGTTGGCATTGGTCAGACCTTCTCACATAGTCGTATGCGTCTCTGAATATCGAAGGCCAATAATAACCACTTTGCAATACTTTTCTTGCCGTTCGATTCCCTGCATGATGTCCTCCAACTTGCGAAGTGTAGCATGCTTCCAATATAGTAGGTACTTCTTCATGGGATATACATCGTCGAATGATCCCATCCGCGCATCTTCGAAACAAATAAGGTTCATCCCAATAGTAGTGCTGAACGTCATGCATAAACTTCCTCCTTTGGTGGTAAGATAAGTTGGCAGGTATCACATTACTCTCTACGAAATTTGCAAAGTCGGCATACCATGGTACTTTCTCCATTTTTGTCGCTAATATCTCCTCGTCAGGGAATGCATCATCAATCTGAATCTCAGGTTGCGCCACATGTTCATTCTCAAGTCTAGATAGGTGATCAGCCACTTGGTTCTCGCAACCTCTTCTATTTTTGACTTCGAAATCAAACTCTTGCAGAAGTAGTACCCATCGAATCAACCTTGGTTTGGCATCCTTCTTCGTCATTAGATACTTAAGAGCTGCATGGTCTGTATGGACGATCACATTGGTACCCAATAGATAGGCACGAAACTTCTCAAACGCATATACAACCGCTAGGAGCTCTTGTTCAGTAACAGTGTAGTTCCTTTGGGCTTCATTTAGGACCTTACTCGCATAGTAGATAGGATGAAATAATTTCTCCTTTCTTTGTCCAAGAAAAGCACCAACGGCTACACCACTAGCATCGCACATGACCTCAAACGGGAGCGTCCAATCTGGTGCTACCATGATAGGGGCTTCAATGAGTTTTCCTTTAAGGCATTCGAATGACTTTAAACAATTGTCATTGAAGTCAAACTTCGCATCTTTCTCCAATAGTTTGCACAATGGACTAGAAATTTTGGAAAAGTCTTTGATGAATCTACGATAGAAACCAGCATGGCCAAGAAAACTACGGACTCCCTTCACCGAAATTGGAGGCGGTAGCTTCTCAATTACCTCTATTTTTGCTCGATCAACCTCTATTCCTCTTTCAGAGATCTTGTGCCCAAGAACGATTCCTTCTTTTACCATGAAGTGGCACTTCTCCCAATTCAGCACAAGGTTGAACTCTACACATCTTTGCAATGCCATGCTCAGGTTTGCCAAACATGCTTCAAAAGACTCACCGACAACTGAAAAGTCGTCCATAAATACCTCCAAAGTGTCTTCAACCATATCAGAGAAAATAGACATCATACAACGTTGAAAGGTGGCTGGGGCATTACACAACCCGAATGGCATGCGTTTGAAGGCAAACGTACCATATGGGCATGTAAATGTTGTCTTCTCTTGGTCTTCGGGGGCAATACAAATCTGATTATAACCTGAATAACCATCCAAGAAGCAAAACCATCCTTTTCCCGCTAATCGATCTAGCATTTGGTCCATAAATAGCATGGGGAAGTGATCCTTGAGTGTCCAAGAATTCAGCTCCATGCATACTCTCCATCCAGTAACGGGCCTGAGTGGAATAAGCTCATTCTTTGCATTCGCGACCACCGTCATTCCTCCTTTCTTGGGAACACATTGTACAGGACTTACCCATGTACTATCAGAGATAGGATATACAACTCCTACGTCTAACCACTTGATAATCTCCTTCTTCACCACTTCTTGCATAGGTGGGTTTAAACGTCTTTGATATTCAATGGTGGGTGTGCACTTTTCTTGAAGCTGAATTTTATGTGTGCAAATCCCAGGTGGAATACCAATAATATCCGCAATGGTCCATCCAATGGATCTAATATACTTGCGTAAGATTGAAATAAGAGCTGCAACTTATTGCTCACCCAAATCGGCCGCCACTATGACTGGAAGTGTGTTTCCGCTTCCTAAGAATGCGTACTTCAAATGACTTGGCAGCTCCTTCAATTCTAGTGTGGGTGATTCTTCAATAGATGGCTTGGCTGGTGGTGTGGGTCGATTCTTGAGATCAAGATCCAGCTTCTTGGGAGTATAGCGATATGTCCCTAATCCCGATAGAGCACAAATAGCTTCTTCAGAAATTTCAGCATCCTCATTCTCTCCTTTCATGAGCAAAACCTCCAAAGGATCATCAAGAATTTGCTCTTCTTCAAATCGTTCTTTCTCATCATCAAAGACAACATCAGCCACAGAAAATACACTCAGATCTTTGGGTTGCTTCATTGATTTGCAAACATCAAATCGAACCACTTCGTCATTTATTCGGAATGAAAGTTCATTAGCTCTCAAATCAATGAGCACACTTCCTGTAGCAAGGAAAGGGCGTCCCAAGATTATGGGAACCTCTGAATCTACTTCATAATCCAAGATGACAAAGTCTGCTGGAAAGATAAATGAAGAAACCTTTACCAAGACATCACATAGAATACCAACCGGTCGTTTTACCGACCTATCTGCCATAACAAGCCTCATGTTAGTTGGTGTAGGATCTCCTAACCCCAACTTCTTGTAGATCGATAATGGAATCAAGTTGATGATGGCTCCTAGGTCACATAATGCTTTGGAAAAGTTCAAAGATCCGACAGTGCAAGGAATAGTGAAAGCTCCGGGGTCGGCCTTCTTCTGAACTATCGATCGGGTAGCAATTGCACTACAATGATGCACATCATCTTTCAGCTCATAACTTGCTGCCCTCTTCTTAGTCAAAAGATCTTTCATAAACTTCGCATACCCAGGCATTTGTTCAAGTGCCTCCACCAATGGAACATTAATGGTCAGCTGCTTTAACATAGTCATGAATTTGCTGAACTTCATGTCATCCGCCACCTTCTTCAATCTTTGGGGAAAAGGTGGTGGTGGGTATGGAAGTGTTCTCTCCATGGCTTTCTTCTCCTCTTGCTTCCGTTTTTCCATTTTTTCAGGCTGCACGTCACTGGGCGTGACATCCTTGACGCCAGGACTGGTTGTTGCGGCATCTTCTCCTTTTGCGTTATCATCCATGTCCGCAACTTCGTCAACCACTTGCTTGCCTTTTTCTGAAGGTTCCAGCACCTTACCACTTCTGGTAGTGATGGCCATGCATGACCCATCATTCCTTGGGTTTTGCACAGTATCGCTAGGTAAAGTGCCAGCCTTTCTTTGATTGAGTGCTGCTGAAAGTTGGCTCAGTTGCTGCTCTATTTTCTTGATTGAAGTGGAATGAGAATCAACTAGTTGTTTCATGGAAGACAAATCATTGATTACCTCAGTAACTCCCACGCTCGTTGCTTCCACTCCTTTCAATAATTTAGTCATCATGTCTTCCATACTTCCAGAATTAGATGTGGTGGTATCACGTCTACCAGGGGGAACATAAACACCACTCTTTTTATTGTTTTTTCTCCAACTACCTTGTTCCTTGTTTCCAGAATTATCATAATAGTTCCGACCTTGGTTTCCTTGGGTATTCCCACGGAAACCCCCCTGATTGTTCACGTAGTTGGCCTCCTCTTCCGAATCAGATTCGTCTCTTCCTTTTAGCGCCACATCTTTCACTTTTTCGGTCTTCCCTGATAATAAATGCTTTGTCAGAAGATCCACTTGCGTTTTCATGTGCGCTAAATCTTGATCACGTTCTTCTTGTCTTCTTCTTTGGTCTGCAGTCATGCCTATAGATAAAGTGGGGCTTGCTACCTCGGAATCCCTGGTATGCCAAGCTCTACTTTGTTTCATCATGCGATCTAGCATATTGCTTGCTTGACCAAAGGTGAGGTCCATAAAAGATCCTCCAGCTGAGTTATCCACCACTGGCTTAGTTATTGAATTCAAGGCTCTATACAATATCTCCATGAGGTGAACATTAGTCATGTGATGGTTTGGGCATCTCGCTAGCTTTGTCTTGAACCTCTCCCATGTTTCATGAAGAGCTTCAGTGGGAAGCTGACGAAAGTTGTTGATTTCATCTCTCAATTGTGCCCTTTTAGAAGGCGGAAAGAATCTTTATAGGAAAGCGTCTCTCAATTGCCTCCAATTTGTAATTGAATCAGGAGTCAGCCTATTCAACCATAGTGTTGCCTCCCCAGACAGAGACAATGGAAATAGACGTAATCGAATTTCATTCTGACCAACACCAGGATTGTCAAAAGACTTGCATGTAGAAATAAAGTTGATGAGATGCATATTCGGATCATCGCCTGCTAGTCCACCAAACAATCCCTTGAGTTGCAATAACTGAATCATGGTGCTTGTGATATTGAACTTGGCTCCGGGCGCTAATGGTGGTGGAATTATAGCTCCAGTGGCTCCGGCACCATCAAGATCATCATCATCGTCATCGAACAGTATTTCACATTGTGCATCCATTGATTCACTGAACAAAAACCTGCAGTAAACAAAAACAAAAACTAAAAGTAAAAGTACGAGAGTCTTCGGCCAAAGGGCCTAGTAATTATTACGAACTTAATTGACACTTGTATTCCTTGGCAGCGGCGTCAATTTTTGATAACGCTCAATCTACAGCTCTCGTTTGAGTGTAAAACGGTCGTTATCAAATATAGAACCCAACCTGGGTTGGGTGTCGATCCCACAGGGAATAGCTTGGCCAACAAGTAAGTAAAATTACTAAACTTTTGGTGCAAGTCTCGTAAGAAGGGGGGATTCTTGGTTTGCAAGTAATGTAAACAAAAGCTGAAAATAATCAAGTAAAAAGAGAGAGATTGTTACGTTGGTTGTAAACAATGAGAATTTAAGCGTTGGGGTTATGTCCACCTTCTGAGGTATACATCTCTATTGGCTATGAGTGTGTAGAATTCTGATATGCAATTGCTTATAGAGGATTATAGTCGATGGTAAATCCAAGCGTCTCTCGACCTAAACAAGGACTATTTCACTTTAACTCTCTCGAGATTAACGCGTGTCTAACGGTACGAATTCTCCAAGAGGTTAGTCCAGTTACGGCACTAGCTTTTTAGTAGGAAAGGGTGTCCTACTACCTTGACATTATCTCTTTTCCAGACAAATAACTTTTCTCTCGAACAAGTTAAATGTTAGACTGGCGTATTCTTGCGTTTGCAACCGCAAAGAATGTAGATTAAGATGAAGAGAATAATGATATAAGCAATATACGTGCCTCGAACTCACAAACTCACAGCAATAGATAGTAACTCATTCGGCTTCCATAACCCCAACAGAGAAGTTTAGTTACCCATGAATGCGAAGGAGATCACGATTGACATTGTTGTTATACCACAAGATTGATTAATTTCGTGTAGCGTAAGTGGTAGGCGTGAGGCGTGAATTCCTTAGCAAGGTAACGATTCTCTTGTTGCGGAAATTAAGAATAGATGAATAGAAAAACTAGAATTAATAGAAAGATTAGAAGAGTTGTAGAATTGTTTGTAGTGTAGAATAATAGAGGAGTAGAAGATGCTCCAAAATCTCTAGCATGATAGGGTATTTATAATACCCATCTCCTAATCCTACTAAGCTAATGAAATAAATAACCAAATCCTACTAGACTAATGAAATCCTTAACCCAAATGTACTAGGTTAAGGTAACATTATCATAATCCACATAAAATAATGAAATACATAACCTAATTGTACTAGGTTAATGTATCATTGTCAAGATCCAGCTTTGTGTCTGTAAGTCCCCAAAGTCTTCAGAATTGCTGTTTTAGCTCGGGACAGATTTTCCATGCAGCAGTTTTGGTCCTTAGGCGTGTAAACTCCCTTCCCTTCCTTCGTGAGCTTTCTTTTGCGTCAAGTAAGCCATAAAATGCTGAATTCTGCATCATTTATACCTGAAACTTTACTAATCATGTTCGTTAGCTCATTTACAGGAAAAAGGACTAAAAGTGCATGAAATATATAATTTGTTCTCAAAACTAGGCTAAAATATGGGCAAAATATATTGATATAGGCGTGTAAATCCGCCTATCATCATTGATTCCCCGCTTCTCACTAGGTTCAGTGTTATATTTTTATTGACAGATTTACTTGCTTTTCGATGAATTTGTGTAAAACACGTTGTTAGATTTCTACACTCTTTGAGCTAAGAATAGAGAGAAATGGAGAAAAGAAGGATATGATTTCTGTTACTAAATTGTATTAATTACATTGTGTGTCTACAAGATAGTACTTATAGAATTTGTTTGCTTCTTGTGACAGATGTATAATGACATCTATCACAGCTAACTAACTAACCCCCTATCACATACAACACACACACTAACTTTCTCTAACAACCATCAACTTGATCATTGCATTCTCTTAGTTCAACACCACCCTCAAGTTGATGGCTTGAAGATGTTCTTCATTCCCAACTTATTCAGAAAATACCTATGTTTACTTTTGTGAGAATGTCTGCTAGATGCTCTTCTGTGGACACGTGATTGGTCTTGATCATCTTTTAGTTGATTCTTTCTCTCACAAAATGACAATCTATTTTGTCCTCTTATGAAATATAGGATTGGATGCAATCTATATTGCTGCTTTGTTATCACACATCAGTTGTACAGCTTGTTTAATCTGAACTCCCAATTCTTGAAAAAACCAAGTATGATGTGATCTTTGTACTACATGTTGCCATGCTTATAAATTCTTCTTCTGCATAGCTCCTGGATACAATCTCTTGCTTCTTTGACTTCCAAGAGATTATGAGTTCAATAGCACACTTACTTTGATTCAACACTATCCCTTTCTTTTACGTAGCCACTTCTATTCCTAAGAAGAACTTCAAATAACCAAGGTCCTTCATATTAAACTTCTGTTGTAGGTCTTCTCTAGATTGATTTATCAAGGTAAGATTATTTCCTATTATCAATAGATCATCCACATAGACAAGAATGATCACTATCTCATTTCTTGGTAAACACGGAGTAATCAAAGTGACTTTGACTGAATCCCATATGTGAAAGAGCATCAATCAGTTTCTTATTCCACTGTCTAGGGGCTTATTTCAAGTCATACAAAGATTTCTGCAATTTCCAGACCTTCTGAGTCTCCCCTATCTACAAAAACCATTAGGAATATGCATGTATACCTCCCCAGAAAGATCACCATTAAGGAGAGCATTGTGAACATCTATTTGAAAAATAAACCATTGTCTAGAGGCAACAAGAGAAATGAGTGATCTAACAGTCACTATCTTAGCTATAGGGGGAAAGGTATCTGAGTAATCTACGCCAGCTTTTTAACTATAACACTTAGCTGCTAGTCTAAATTTATACATTTCAACCTCTCCAGAAGCCTTATACTTTACTTTGTACACCTATCTACAACCAATAGGTACTTTACCAGGTGGCAGATCCATAGTAGACCGGGTGTTATTTTCTGTAAGAGTTGCAATCTCCAGCTTCATAAATCAACTCAAGAAGGATCTTTGGAATCCTCAAAAAAGAAGGAGGGTTCAAGGATAGAGGTGTATAGAGAGAGCATTTGATAATATTGAGGTGAGATATGTGAATAAGTAACACAAGAGGCTAAGGGATACAAACACTGATGTGCTGAGGCAGGTTTAATAGTAACAAAGCCATACATCCAAATAGGATGATTTTCACTTCTAGTGGATTTTCTTAGCACAAAACAGTAGACTGAGAGTGATCATTAGTTGGTGAGGGGAAAGAGGGAAAAGGTTCATGCTCATATTCAGGAGAGGAAGTAGTATCAGGAGTGGGTGAAGATGGAAAGGAAAATGAATGTAGGGAGATATCAATATGAGACAACTACAGGATAGGAAATAGAGGAGAACCAGTAAAGTGTAATTAAAGAAAAAGGAAGACATTTTCTTTAAACATGGCATTTCTACTTGTGAAGAAATGTTTGGTATAAAGGTCATTTAGTTTGTACCCTTTCTGAGTGGAGGAATACCCCATGAAGACACAAGGGATGGATCTTGCAGCGAACTTATCTAAGCCATAAGTACTAGAGGCATAGCCAAGACATCCAAAGACCTTAGAATGAGATAGGGATGAAGGATGTTGATGTAACAGTTTATAAGGAGATTTATGATGAAGTATTTTTTAAGGTCTTTCATTCAGCAAGTACACAACAGTGTCCACATATTCACCCCAAAACTTGAGAGGTATACCTGCTTGGAATCTGAGGGATCTGGCAACTCCCAAAATAGTTCTATGTTTTATTTCCACCACTCCATTCTATTGAGGAGTATAAACATAGGAGGTTTGACGCAATATACCAAGATTATACATAAGAGAATTAAATTCATGACTAAAGAATTCACATCCATTATTATTTCTCAAGACTTTCACAAATGTAGGAAGCAAATTTTGAGTTCTAGTCAGGAAATCTCTTAGCACAAATATCACTTCAGACTTGAACTGAATAAGAAACAATCAAGTAAATCTAGAGTAATCAACAATAGTAACAAAGAACATCTTGTTATTATAAGTAGGTACTTTATAGGACTCCATGTATCACAGTGAAGTAGACTAAAAGGATCCTTGGACAGAAAAGATGCTAGGCAGAAAACAAATCTTTATAAGATTAGCAAGAGGACAAACAGTACACACATGATCCATATACTTCAAATAACTTATTGTAGCATGCCTTTTGATCACTTTAACAGGAGCATGCCCCATTATTTTGTGCCAGAGAACACTGGATTCAGACAATAATTGCACATTATTAGCACACTTATTTGCACTTCTTGCTTGAGTAGAACTATTTTTTAGAATGTATATCCCTTGATCCTCTCTGCCAATCTCCAACACCATGCCAGTATAAAGAACCTGGAATATGTAGAAGTCAGGAAGGAATCCCACTGAAAACTGCAATTCCTTAGTTAGCTTGGATACAAATAAGTGATTATATTTAAACTTAAGTAGATATTGAACATAAAAAAATGGAAGAATTAGGGAGCACACCAGAGGTGCCTTTGTGAGAAACTGACACCTCACCACCTGTTGACAAATATACCTTACTTTGTGAGGACTGAGACACTTTATGACAACTATGGGAAAAAAATCAAGATTAGACACCATATTATTCGTAGCACAAGTGTCAATAATCCAACTATAACTTATAATAGAACTAGTTGGAGCTATCACAATACCAGCATTCACTGCAGGTAGAGTAGAATCATTTTCCTTTTTTCCTTTGTTCAGCAGCATCACAATCTGCTGGTATTGATCTAGTGTAAACTATAGAGTGTGAAGTGGCATATGATGTGATGCACTAGACTGAGATAGCTTATCACTAGTAGAGTATGTGTCCACAGAGTATCAAGAATCAAGACAGGCAAAAGGAGCAATATTCCATACTTAATGTGCATATTGCCCTGCTCTTTTTTTCTTAGATTTAGGCCAATCTGAGGGATAACCAATCAAATTAAATCATCATTCCCTTGTGTGACCATTATAGCCACAAAAATCGTAAATCACTGAAGACCTTTTCTATGGAGCACCTCTATAATTAGTTGCAAGTGTCCTCCACTCATAACATCCTACGAATTAATGTTGTATTGCTATTACCTGAACTACCAGGTCCCAAATACACTTCTTTGAATTTGTGCCCTAGTTTGTGGGTAAACAAAGTTATTACATCTAATATATTAGTAACCTGACTGATGGAGGAACTAGTAGGTATGGACCTATGACTTTCATGATCTATAATCATGGAATAGACCCTGTTAATGGAGGGAATGGGTGTCATTAACAAAATTTGGCTTCGACACTAAGAGTATGTCTCATTAAGACCCATAAGGAAATAAAGAACTCTTTGATAATAAAAGTATTGTGCATAACTTATAGACTTTAAACAATTACATCCCAGAGAGAGCATAAGAGCATCAAACTCATCCCAAAGCATTCTTATTCGAGAGAAATAGTCAGCAATAGACAAAGTTCCTTGAGTGAAGGTAACAATTTATCTATGCAGAAAAATACTTTAGAACCATTCACCTTATCAAATCATTCTTTCAAATCTACCCACACATTATGAGCATTAGAGGCATAGATTATACTACTAAATAAATCCTTTCTTATCGAATTCATAATCCATGATAACACCACAACATTGACTCTTTCCCATTGATCATGCAACAACTCATCAAAGTGATTCTTTGGATATCAACTATCTAAAAACCCTACTTTATTCTTTTCTTCGAGACTTAATGTCATGGATATACTCCAAAGAGTATAATTCTCATAGTAGTGAGCTGAATCGAGATAAGATAGCCACCTAGAGTATTATTAGGATGAAAATGCAGAGGGTAATTATGATCAATCTCAATTGTACCAGATTATATAGTTGTATTCCCAGGTGCCACAGTTGTAGTTGCAGCTTTTACAGTGGAATTTCGAGTAACCATCACTGACACAGCTGTGTTGAGTTAATCTCATTGCATTGAAAAGATACTAAATAAATTTAGTCACTTAAACATAAAGTTGTCAATATCCTATTTGATCCTAGATTGAGATAGCCCATGATAATGAAAAAATTGTGGCTTAACTTGTGTAAACAAGTGCCATTGGAAGGGCCAGTAGTTGAGTTTTTTATTTTTCTTAGAGAACTAAAGATTTTGGAAACTCTAAGTTTCATACTATTTTATAAAGATATATATTTTGATCCAAATTTGTACCGAATATGTGAGAAAAATAAATTTACCCCATAATGGATGTTTACCGTGCGAGAAGGTACAATTTTTTGAAATTAATAATTAAACTTGATTTAGTGAAATCAAGGAAAGGAGTTCGGTGGTTAATCTTTACTTTGAAAATTCATTGACTTTTACAAAATATGAGCTCAATTTGTGATAGTCAAGCCACTCTCATATAAAGAGAAGACAAAGTACATAAGTTATTGACATGATTATGTGAGAAAGTTAAATCAAGATGGAATAACATCTATCACATCTGTGAAGTCAAATGAATTTAACTAATATATTTACTAAACATATTAAAAGGATGTTATTGAATACAACTTGAAGTTTGATTATATTAAAACTCCTTAATTAGGTCCACCAATAATGGCAACCCTACCTAGCACTATAAAATGAATAGTTATGGATTCAAAGGGTAACAACAAGTTATTAATACGTAGATATTTCAGTACTTAAGTAAGACATATATTAGTACTATTATCATAGATTAGAAGTTTGAGTTCTATACTCTCAATAAGGTTCAGTTTAAGGAATAAGAGTCTCAAATATAACAAAGACACTGAAAGAACTTCACCTATATAAACATAGAAGTGGTGCCGCTTTAATTGGGAGATGGAGTTGCTTTCATAGATGTTCATAAATTTCGTATAGCACATGGATATAAAAGTACCAAGCATGTTGAGTAGAAAGAAAGAATCAAATGATTATGCATGTAGTGTCACCGATGTTATTGTTGAAGATATGTCTCAAAAATAAAGTAGAAGTAGATAACTATTAGTAGTTTTAAATTATTAGAGTTCTATGCGGCTTAGACTTAGGAATTAGTTATCCTTTTGTTATTTGAATTTGAATTTAAGTTGAAGTCTAGTTAGAAAGTTAGCTATAAATATATATTTTGAGTTATTAATAAAATAATTTCCTTTGACAATACAATTGCAGTATTTTTTTCTCTCCAAGTCTTTCTCTATTATTTCTTTAATTTCAAAACCAAAAATCAACAATTGGTAGAGTCAATTTCTTGAATGATCTGTGAGTGAGATGAATTCTAAAAATATCTTTCCCCAAATAGCTCCTCCTGTCTTTGATAGTGAGAATTACCAACTTTGGGCAGTAAGAATAGAGACTTATCTTGAGGTTAGATCTTTGGGAGGCCATGGAGGAGGATTATGATGTTCTTTCACTGCCCGATAATCCCACGATAGTCCAGATCAAAATCCATATGGAAAAGAAAATCATAAAATCAAAGGCAAAAGGAACTTTATTTGCTAGTGTGTCTCCAACAATTTTCATGAGAATTATGACCCTTAAATCATTAAAAAAAATTGAGATTATCTGAAGAAAGAATATAAAAGAGATTAAATAATATGAGGCATGAAGGTATTGAATCTAATAAGGAAATTCGAATTGCAAAAGATGAAGGAATCTGAGACTGTTAAAGAGTACTCAGACCGACTTCTTGACATTGTTAACAAGGTAAGATTATTTGGCACAAAATTTAAAAATTCAAGAATTGTTGAAAAAAATTCTTGTTGCAGTGCCTGAAAGATACGAAGTATCAATTACTACATTGGAAAACAAAAAAGACATGTCCAAGATTACCTTGGTAGAATTGTAGCATTGCAAAGACAAAAACAAAGGAAGTTTATGAGGCAGGATGGTATGGTTGAAGGAGCTTTGGTAGACATCCACAAGACTCAAAAAAAAGGTAATAATTTAATAAAACGTACCTACCTTGCCAGCACTGTGGAAAAATAAGTCATCCTCCATTTATGTAACGCCCCACTTTTTCGAGCTAAAGTCGAACTACCTTTCTTATGTTTATAGATCTGAACCCAATGGTTTCTACTTAGATATAAGTATAAATAGAATACCTTATTTTGGTAACATCTGTGTATAGGAATATAAGTCTCAAACATCTCCTGGCTCAAAGTTAAGTAGAGCACTTTCCTATCGATTGACTTTTAGTTGACGATTTTGCATAGGTCAACTTCCAGTGACTATTTATCCTTGGATATAAAGATTTATATGGCCTAATATATATCAAATTAAATTCCTTTGAGTCTTCTTTCCAACACCACTGACCGTTAGTTATTCAAGTCCGGAGTCAAAAGTTATGAGTATTTGAATAAGACACTGTCCATGGTATGTGATGGCCATGCGCCGCACACCAATCGCCAAAGCACACTGCCTCGGCTTTTCTTTGGCCATGCGATGAAAAACCTAAGGTTTTCTTTGTCCATGTGATGCAAAGCCTTTTTGGGGCATCAAAAAGTGTTCTGTTTGATTTATTTTAAGGGCATAAAGGTCTTTTATCATCCCATAACCATTCCTAACCCTATTTGAATTAAACTAAGTCCTTATAAATATTAAATTGCCTCTGTAAATCCCTAAATCAACTCTCCATTATCAATAAAGGAGAAACCACCTAGGGTTTGAAGATTTTGATCTCTAAGGGCAAATCTCTCTATGTTCTTTTCGAATTTTCTCCGTCAAAAGGTATGTGGGACTATCCTAAATCTCATTGGCATGATTTTATCATTTTGTAAGATTTATGAATATATAATTATGTATACACAAGGGTTTTGAAATTATTGAAAACCATGCATTGGGGACCCCATTTTATGATAAATTATTGAAGAGCATGCATTGGGGACCCCATTTTATGATGAAATCTGGTTAAAACAATGAAGGTTTTTCCTAAACTTGAATTATATTTTAGTGTATGAATGTTATGAGTTTTGAGAATTTTTATGAGAGAACAATTTACAAGATTCCCTCTCTTTTTATGAAATCCATTGTCTTAATGAGTTATGGGTAGTTCAAATACATGAATTACAAGCTTGAGAGTAAAATCTTTGTTGTCATTAAGGATTAACATTGTTTATGATACAATGAGAGGATATTTCTCTTGTTTAAAATTGTTTATCCTGTTAATTGAAAGAGTTGCAAGTGTTTTATGAAAGGATAGGCCGCCACATGATAAATTATTGAAAAGGGAATATTTTGCAAATGTTTTCATGTGTTTTGAAATAATAACTATCTTGTGTGATGTTTGAATCTTTTGGGTGGCCATCTACATGATTTTTGAATGAAAGGGGATATGATTATGACATGACATGATATGGCTTACAAGTCTAGGTATGATAATACCTATCAAGAGATGCCCTTAACATTAAAGAGATAAATGTTTTAAAAGCATGAATCATGATTTTAAAGGACTAAAATTGGGTATAAAGAGAGCTAGTTGGTGTAATTCCCCAAGTCTGTACCCCGAACGTTACATGGTGCTTATGACCCCGAAGGACCACAAGCTAACCCTTGACTGATATTTGTTGTAAGCAATGAATAATAATACTGTAATAAATGCAGAAAATAAGCTGAAATGCCAGAAGGTTCAAAATCTAAAATACTGATAAAGAATATCAACTGTAATAATAATCTGCAAAATTGAATACTGTCTGAAAGTCTAGTCTGAAAAGCCTCTAACTGAACTATCTGAAGGTGGATTTGATGGAACAAGCCCCCAACTAACTCCGACAATTGAACTACTGATAAACTAAAATAGTGAAATAAAAGCATGCCTTCAATAGATGAGGACTCACTACTAAACTGCTGCTGATAATTGGATCTGTCTAGGCGCGGTTAGGAACTTGAGCATCTGAACCTATGATATGAGACATCATAGAACAAAGAAAAAGTATGTGTCAGTACATGGAATGTACTGGTATGCTAGATGGGGTAAGGTTGAATGCAAGGGTTCACATACATGAACAATAACTGACTGAATGATATAGAGTAACTGAATGTGAAAGTACATGGATAACTAAAACTGATGTAAATACTGAGTATGCAATACTGTGCATATGCGTGTATACTATAACTGAGCTTTTACTGAAGATGATTTCATATAACTGAGTAACTGATATTTGAGATTACTAATAACTGAGTTACTAAAACTGATTGACTTTATCTGACAGTCCTGATTCTGTAGAACTAAACTGAGTTCTATCCTGAGACTGAAACTGAGATTGTGGAAAGTAATCATCTAACCAACATACCCCTTTTTTTAATAGATTCAGGGTCCAACCTGTAACCCCAGCTGGAAGGATGTTAGTACCGTGCCACGGGTAAAGACACTGAAGAGTTACCTTCATCTGGCAGGTACTCTAATGATAACGGTGGAATCCTCAACTGGCAGGTTAAAACACCTCATCAACCCTCAACTAGAAGGTTTATGTCTCAACCAACGCTGTCTACATAGTTCTGGAATGCAAGGACTGCTTCTAAGGATCACACCCTCTACTGGAAAGTGAGCCCCCATCCTTGGGTTCACTCGGTGCTGAATCCTACTCCCAACTGAAAGACACTGAACTGAGTATACTGAACTAGATTGGACTGATACTGAGTTTACTGAGTTTTCCTGAGTTCTGTAACTGACCGAGTTCTACAAAGCTCTATAGCTAACTGAATTCTACTGATCATGACATGACTGATACTATTCTATAACTAGCACTGGCTCTAGGTAAACTGCTAGATTGTTGGGTATTAAATTCCCCCAGGACTCGATAGAATGAAAAAAAGCATAGCATAATCTTGAAAGACATAACAATAACTACTTGTCCATAATTCATTAATAGAGACATTTTATCAAACACTTGTAGGGCATAAAGCTTGTACATATACTAGCATGTCATGATTGTATCATTTAATTCACATGGACATTCTATCAAACACTTGGGGAGCAAAACTTAATGCACATAATCACGGATAACATATAAGCATTGCAACTAAAATGCCCAAACTTGCAAATTCATGGGTTCAACATGCAATTCATATAATTCCCCATAAATATTATTCTATTTTTCATGAATCTTATCATAATCATGGATTGAAAACCAAATTAACATCATAGATATATGTACAATCAATTTCAAGCATTGAAATCATGAATCTGTAACTTGTAATTTAAGAAGAGGTTCTTGGGCTTCATGGGTGAAAGGAAACCATGAATAAACACCTAACATACCTGAATTGATGAGTTCTTAGGGTTCATAGTGAGTTTCTTGAGCTTTGTTCTTGATTTCTTGAGAGATAGGGTTTGCTAATTGAGAGAGAATGATTTCTTTCTTGAGATAAGTGAGCAATTAATGAGATATTAGGCTATTTCGGGCTTTAATCCTGTGTTTAGGCTGACTAGAATAAGGGGAAAAAACCTAAAAGCCATTGGAATTTAAAACTCAGAACTAACTAAAAATTCCTGATTTTCACCCTTGGCATGACGCGTTGCTTCACTGCATGGGAATCTGGCCCTTAGCGCAGCGCTCCATGATCGTGATGAGATACTGGAAAATGATAATTATGAAAATAACTAGTGGCGCGATGTGGTAATATCACGTTTCCACACTGGATGAGACCTGGAAGCTCACCGCGATGCGGGGTTATTGCGTTGGCTCACTATTTTTTGATAATTACCATTTGGCATGCCTCTGTGATGTGCTGAAGTGCCAGTTAGCACACTGTTTTACTAAAATGGTTCTAACTCCTCATTCGGGTATCGAATTTGGGTGAATCTTATATCGTTGGAAAGCTGACTGAATTTCCTATGCATTGGTAAGCTCAAAATTGAAAAATACTAAATATTTTTAAAAAATTATATAGGATAACCCATATACTAAGGGTTAATTTAAGTTCGAAAAATATGGAGTATTACAATATCTCCCCCTTGGGAACATTCATCCTCGAATAAAATTGATTGAGCTGAGAAACACTGATAAAATGAGTTTACACACTGAACATGCATATCTGATGCACGGAATACACGACTGAGGCTACTGGCAAGCATAGTTCTCATACTGAACATGCATATCTGATGCATGGGTACATGACTGAACTGATTCGTGAATGCATGATTGGATATGAAATGGTATAGAATACTAAGTTTATAACTGTAACTGAACATGGAACTTAGTAGATCTAAGAAAGATGTTACCTTGAGCTAAATCTGAGTTTGCAAAGAAGAGGTAAGGATACTTGGTCCGTATATCTTCTTCTGCTTCCCAAGTAGCTCTCTCAACGAACTGATTCCGCCAAAGAGCTTTGACTAAGGGAACTTCTTTGTTCCTAAGTCTGTAAATTTGATAATCGAGGATCTAGACTGGAACCTCTTTGAAAGAGAGATCATTCTGAATGTCTATGCCCTCTAAAGGAACTATGACTGCTTGGTAACCAATGCATTTCTTTAGTAGGGAGACATGGAATACTGGGTATATTGAAGCTAGATCTGAAGGAAACTCAAGCTCATAAGCTACATTTCTAAAATGACTGAGAATTTCGTAAGGGTCAACATATCGGGGACTGAGTTTTACCTTCTTGCCGAACCTCTTTACCCCTTCATGGGAGAGATTTTCAATAACACAAAATCACCAATCTCAAACTCGAGATCCTTTCTCCTCATATCTGCATATGATTTTTGTCGGCTCTGGGCAGCCCTAAGCCTTTCTCTGATTAGTTGAAACTTCTCTAAGGCATCAAACACTAAGTCAGGCCCTACTACTGCGGCCTCACCTACCTCAAACCAACCAATTGGAGATATACATATCCTACCGTAGAGAGACTCAAATGAAGCCATCTGAATACCGGAGTGATAGTTGTTATTGTATGCAAATTTGATCAAAGAAAAGTGGTCATCCCAACTACTCTTGAAATTGACAACGCGGGCTCTTAACATATCTTCTAGAGTCTGAATGGTCCTTTTTTCTTGACCATCTGTCTAAGGGTGGAAGGTTGTACTGAGGTGGACTTGGGTACCAAGACCCTTTTGGAATGCTTACCAAAAATGAGAGGTAAACTGGGTACCTCTATCTGAGATGATGGATACTGGGACTCCGTGTAACTTGACCAACTCTCTGATATAGAGTTTGGCATAGTCCTCGATTGAATAGAAAGTATAAACTGGCAAGAAATGAGTTGATTTGGTCATCCTGTCTATGATAACCTAAATAGAATCATGCTGATGACGAGTACGAGGCAAACCCATCACAAAGTCTATGTTCATTTTCTTATATTTCCATGTGGGAATACTGAACTCCTGCATGGACCCACTAGGCTTCTGATGCTCAATCTTAACCTGTTGACACATAAAGAACTTAGCTACAAACTCTGTAATATCCCTATTCATCCCACTCTACCAATAGATCTCTCGCAAATCGTGGTACATCTTAGTGGCCCCTGGATGAATAGAGTATCTCACACCATGCACTTCTGCAAGAATTCGTTGCCTCAATTCATCCACACCTGGCACACATACACGACCCTGGAAACGCAACACACCATCTCCTTCTTGGGAGAAGACCTCTACTTTTTTATCTCTGACTGACTCTTTCAACTTTACTAGACTGGGGTCTCTATCCTTCTTTTCCTCACTTTGGAAACTAGAGATGATTCTGAACTATTCTGCACCCATACACTGCCCTCTACTGAATCGACTAAGTGTATACCTAGTCAGGCAAGCTAATGAACTTCCTGAACTAACTTTTTTTTATCATCCTCAACATGAGAAACACTACCCAACGACAATCTACTGTAAGCATTAGCCATTACATTGGCCTTTCTCGGATTATACAGAACACTCATATCATAATCTTACAATAACTCTAACCACCTTCTCTGATGAAAGTTCAAATTTTTTTGACAAAATATATACTGCAAGCTTTTGTGATCTGTGAAAACATCAATATTTACCCCATACAAATAGTGCCCCCAAATCTTTAAGGCAAACACTACAGTTGCTAACTCGATATCATGAGTTGGGTAATTCTTCTTATGGGGATTAATTTGTCTGGAGGTATAGGCTATGACCTTACCACTCTATATAAGGACACAACCAAAACCTACTCTGGATGTATCATAGTACACAACAAACCCATCTGAACCATCTGGTATAGTCAAGACTGGGGCTGAGGTGAGTCGAGTCTTCAACTGCTGAAAACTCTTCTTGCAAGAATCTGACCACTAAAACTAGACTTTCTTCTGAGTCAATCTGGATATGGGGGATTCAATAGACGAAAACCCTTCAACAAACCAACGGTAATAGCAAGCTAAACCCAATAAACTTTGGATATCTGATGGAGAGATGGGTCTAGGCCAGTTTCTCACTGCCTCGGTCTTTTGAGGATCAACTCTAATGCCATCACTAGAAATAATATGACCAAGAAATGTTATTGACCTTAGCCAAAAATTGCACTTACTAAATTTGGTGAACAACTGATGAGTTTTGAGAGTCTGAAGTATGATTCTGAAGTAATCTGCGTGATCATTCTCGCTACGTGAATAGATAAGAATGCCATTGATGAAGACTATAATGAACATATCCATGTACTTCTTGAAAATACGGTTAATCAATTCCATGAAAGCTGTTGGGGCATTTGTAAGATCAAAGGACATGACTAGAAACTCGAAGTGACCATACCGAGTTCTGAAAGTTGTTTTTGGAATGTCATATTTCCTAACTCAGAGTTGATGATAGCCTGATCTGAGGTCTATCTTAGAAAAACAACTGGCACCCTAAAGCTGGTCAAATAAGTCATTGATTCTGGGAAGTGGATATTTATTCTTGACTATGACTCTATTCAACCGACATTAGTCTATACACATTTTAAGAAAATCATCTTTCTTACGCATGAATAAGACTGGTGCGCCCCACAGGGAAGCTCTAGGTATGATGAATCCCTTATCTAGGAGATATTTTAACTGCTCTTTTAACTCTTTGAGTTCTGCTGGTACCATTCTATATGGCGAAATAGATATAGGTTGAGTGCCTGGAAGAAGGTCTATTCCATAGTGAATTTCCCTTTCGGGAGGAACTCCAGGAAGATCTTCGGGAAACACATCTGAGAATTCATTTACTACTGGAACTGACTCAAAACTGGGAGTCTCTGAACTAGAGTCGTTGACTCGTACAAAATGATAGACATATCCCTTGGATATCATTTTTCTTGCTCTAAGGTATGAAATCAACTGACCCTTAAGCGTTGTGGTACTACCCCTCCATTCAAGGACTAGTTCATTTGGAAACTGAAAATAAACTATTCTATTTCTACAATCAACTGAGGCATAGTTAAATGGAGTCAATCTATGCTGAGATAGACATCAAAATATGCCATCTCTAGCTCTACAAGGTCTGCTGAAGTAACTTTCTGAGATATCATAATCGAACAGTTCCTGTATACCCATCGGGCTATGATAGATTTACCCTCTGGGGTAAAAACTAAGAAAAGCTCTGCTAGGATTTCTGGACTGACTCTGAAGTTAACGACTATATAAGGAGTTGCGGAAGATAAAGAAGCTCTTGGTTCTAGCAAGGCATAAACATGTAAATGGAAGATTTGTAATGTACCAGTGATCACATCAGGAGAACTTTCTTGATCTTGTCTGGACTGAAGTGCATAAAGCCTGTTTGGGCGTTGCCCACTAGTGGCACTGAAAGTGGCGCCCTACTGATTCGGGTGACCTGACTGAGCTGAAGGATGATTATACTAACCCTGAGAACCTAAATAAGGACAATCTCTGAATCTGTGTCCTGGTTTACCACACCCAAAATAAACATCACTGCCAACTCTGCAGACACCCTGATACTTTCTGCCATATGTCTGACAAAGAGGATTTGCTCAAGCACTGCTGACACTACCCTGATATTTAGAGCCTTGCACCCTATCTTTGTTACCATTTCTGAACTTAGGGACTAGAGCACTGGCTGAGGAAGGAGCTGGAACCAAGGACTTTGGATGAAGCTGGGAACAGTTACCGCCCTCTGACTTAGCCTGATTGAAATTGAAGCTACCAATTCTGGCTCTCTTGTTCTGCCTCTTTCTCTCTCTCTATTCTTAGCCTCTTCTATCTGTTGAGCATGGACCATAATCCTGGATATGTCCACCTCCTTAATCAACATCGCAGTTTTTCACTTTTTAACTACACTATCTGACACCCTAGACACGAACTTACTTATTCTAGACCTATTGTCTGCTACTACATGGGGAGCGTACCTAGCTAACTGAGTAAACTTAAGGGAATACTCTTCACACTCATACTGCCCTGCCTAAGATTGATAACTCTAACACCTTGGCTTCTCTCAGCTCTAAGGGAAAGAATCTATCTAGAGAAACAGTAGCAAACTTTTCCCATACTATGGGCTCTACAGTTGTGCCCCTGACTACCTTTCATTTCTTAAACCATGTATGAGCTACATTTTATAGCTGATAGGTAGCTAACTCAACACTCTCACTAGAAATTACTCCCGTAATATTTGTGACTCTCTGGACCTGATCGAGGAACTCCTGTAGATCCTCTTTTGACTTAGATCCTAAGAATAGGGGAGGATTCATTCGAGTGAAGTCCCAAATCCTGGATGCAGCAGTATTGGCCACTAGGTTGGCCTGAACAACAGCTGAACATTCATTCTGAGTTGTTACAAAATTGGCTAGAGTAGTGAATGCTGCTCTGAATTCTGCATGGGAGACATGATCGTCCATGGGATCTACTTGAATGGGTTGAGGTGATGACTGATTTCTAATCCTTCTTTCATTATTCTTTCTGGGAGGCATGTTCTATAAATAGAAGAAAGAAACGAATTAGACTGAAAGTTTAACTTGAGCTCATGCTTACGCGCACGACATGAATACTGAAAGAAGGGAAACTTTTCCAAAAATATCTCATAGCCTCCTGTCCATAAGTGTGGCATGCTACACACCCATGCACAAGACTCTACTTGATGCGTCTTTCACACTCCCTAGGACTCTGTTGAACCTTACGCTCAGATACCAAGTTTGTAACGCCCTGATTCTGTACCCCAGACGCAACACGGTGCTTACGACCTCGAATGACCATAAGATAACCCATAAATGATATCTGTTGTGAGCACTGAATAATAATACTGTAATAAATACAAAAAATAGGCTAAAATGCCATAAGGTTAAAAATCCAAAATACTGATAAAGAATATCAACTATAATAATAATCTGCAAAACTGAATATTGTCTGAAAGTCTAGTCTAAAAAGACTCTAACTAAACTATCTAAAGGTGTAGTTGATGGGACAAGCCCTCAACTAACTCTGACTATTGAACTACTAATAAACTGAAATATCAAAATAAAAGCATGCCCTCGATAGATGAGGACTCACTACTAAAACTGTTGCTTATAACTAGATCTGTCTATGCGTGGTCAGGAACCTGAGCAACCGAACCTATGATATGAGACATCATAGTACAAAGAAAGAGTATGTAACAGTACGTGGAATATACTGGTATTCTAGATGAGGTAAGGCTTAATGCAAGGGTTCATATGCATGAACAATAACTGACTGAATTATATAGAGTAACTGAATATGAAAGTACATGGATAACTAAAACTATTGTAATTACTGAGTATGCAATACTGTGTATATGCGTGTATACTATAACTGAGATTTTACTGAAGCTGAGTTTTGAGTTCTGATAACTGAGTAACTGATATCTGAGATTACTAATAACAGAGTTATTGAAACTGATTGACTGTATCTGACAATCCTAATTCTGTAGAACAGAATAGAGTTCAACCCTGAGACTGAAACTAAGATTGTGGGAAGTAATCATCTAACTGACATGCTGCTTTTCTAAATAGATTTAGGGTCCAACCTGTAACCCCAGCTGGAAGGGTGTCAGTACCGTGCCACGGGTAAAGACACTAAAGAGTTACCCTCATCTGGCAGGTACTCTAGTGAGAACGGTGAAATCCTCAACTGGCCGGTTAAAACACCTCATTAACCCTCAACTGGTAGGTCTATGTCTCAACCTATATTGGTTACGTAGTTTTGGAATGCAAGGACTTTTTCTAAGGATCACACCCTCTATTGACAGGTGAGCCCCCATCCTTGGGTTCACTCGGTGCTGAATCTTACTCCGAACTGAAAGACACTGAACTGAGTATACTGGACTGGAATGAACTGATATTGAGTTTACTGAGTTTTCCTGAGTTCTGTAACTGACAGAGTTCTACCGAGTTCTGTAGCTGACTAAATTCTCTTGATCGTGACATGACTAATACTATTTTCTATCTAATACTGGATCTAGGTAAACAACTAGATTGTCGGGTATTAAATACCCCCAGGGCTAAATAGTATGAAAATAAATCATAGCATAATATTGAAAGCCATAACAATAATTACTTGTCCATAATTCATTCATAGAGATATTTTATCAAACACTTGTAGGGCATAAGTTTGTACATATACTATCATGTCATGATTGCATTATTTAATTCACATGGACATTCTATCAAACACTTGGGGAGCACAACTTAATACACATAATCATGGATAACATATAAGCATTGCAACTAAAATGCCCAAACTTGCAAATTCATGGGTTCAATATGCAATTCATATAATTCCCCATAAATATTATTCTATTTTTCATGAATCTTATCATAATCATGGATTGAAAATCAAATTAACATCATAGATATGTGTACAATTAATTTCAAGCACTGAAAATGAATCTGTAACTTGTAATTTAAGAAGAGGTTCTTGGGCTTCATGGGTGAAAGAAACCCATGAATAAACACCTAACATACCTGATTTGATGAGTTCTTAGAGTTCTTAGTGAGTTTCTTGAGCTTTGTTCTTGATTTTTGAGAGCTAGGATTTGCTAATTGAGAGATAATGATTTCTTTCTTGAGATAAGTGAGAAATTAGTGAGATATTAGGCTATTTAGGGCCTTAATCCCATGGTTAGTCTAACTAGAATGAGGGGAAAAAACCTAAAAGACCTTGGAATTTAAAACTCAAAATTAACTGAAAATTTCCAATTTTCACCCTTGGCGCGACACAGCGCTAACTGAAATTTGATAATTGTGAACTAGAGGCTTGTAGAAATGCGGTGGGATCGTGTTGCTCCACTTCATGGTAATATGGCCCTTGGCGTGACGCGCCATGATCGTGACGAGACACTGGAAAATGACAATTATGAAAATGACTGGTGGCGCGATGTGGTGGTATCGCATTGCCACACTAGATGAGACCTAGAAGCTCACTGTGATGAGTGGTCATCATGTTGGCTCACTGTATTTTGAAAATTTAATTTGGCATGCCTCCGCGACGCGCTGAAGTGCCAGTTAGCACACTGTTTTACTAAAATGGTTGTAACTTCTCGCCCGGGTGTCGTATTTGGGTAGATCTTATATCGTTGAAAAGATGACTGAATTTCCTATGCAATGGGAATATATAAACTTAAAATACTGAGTATTTTAAGAAAATTATATAGAATAACCCATGTACTGAGGGTTAATTTAAGTTAGGGAAATACGGGGTATTACAGTTGGTTACCCGAAGAAAGTTTGAGTTTAGATAAATCATAGCCTGAAACTGTGTTTTTATGATATGGGTTTTATATGTTATTCGGCAAGTTGTATAACATGGTATGTCGGGTAGTTAGGCATACCATTTCTTGATACTCCAATCCTTGAGGTAAACTCGGATTGGGGGCTTGGCCGACGAGTTAATGGCAAACCCATATAGCTCATGGGTATTCATGTTTGTAGGTTGTACCATCTAGCTCAGAAGTAAAATAAAGAGTTGAGTCAGTGTTTTACAAGAATGATTTAAATCTCTTTAAGTTATGCCTATGTGTTTTTACCTATATCATTTTAGATTGTTTTCGAATTGCTCTCAATTATTTTATATAAATCATACTATATTTTGGATTGTTCTACATACCAGTACTTTTGAGTATTGACCCCCTATATTTCAGGTTCTGAGGAACAGTCCCGGGGTCTCGCTAAATAGTAGATAATTTCCAGATATCCAAAGTTGGTGAGCTTCCCTTACTTCGGAAGGTATCTTTCATATGTATTGGTTACTTTTTGACTTATGGTCCGACCGAGGCTTTGTCTCAATTTTAGACAGACTAGTATGTTCAGATCAGTATAGGCTTTATAGATTGTTTAGATTGAATTTGAGTTTTCCCTTTTGATACTATGTTATAAAGTTTTAAGTTTGATTTCAGGACTACCAAGTTTTCTGTTTATCTTCTGCCCTTTTATATCATAGGAGTAATGCTTATGATTATATGCTAAGGGGTCTCTCAGGCCTTCATAGTTCAGGATGTCCATCGTGTCCAAGGTCTCGGTTCAGGTTATGATAATTTATATATTGGAAGAGACCAGATGCACAATGCAAGATCAGCAATCAACTTCGCCATGAAGCTGTGATTTGCAAAAATAAATGTCAAAAATATGAAGCATATGCCCAAGTCACCAATGAAGAAGAAGAAAATCACTTATTTGTGTCAACGTATTCTTCAACCAAGAAATCTGATTTTTGAATGATTGACAGTGGTTGTACAAACCACATGACATATGACAAAACTCTTTTTAAAGAGTTTCTGTCTTTGAAAAATAAAAAAATTAGAATTGGGAATTGTGACAGTATTCTTACTTTAGGAAAAGGGAATGTTGCAATCAGAACAATTTTAGGTACAAAAATAATTTCAAATGTCCTTTACGTGTCCGATATTGATAAAAGTTTGTTGAGTATTGGCCAGCTAATGAAAGAAGGATTTAAATTATTATTTGGCAATAAATATTGTTGAATCTTTTATCCCACTAATTATGAGATTTTACAAGTTAATATGAGATTCAAAAGTTTCTTATTTAATCCAATAGAAGATGCATACAAGCCTTGCAAGACCAAAAATAAATTGGCAGACTTGTTTAAGAGGTCAAATTCAGCCAAACCTGTAATCTATAATTTCTGATCCAAGGAGAAGTTTTGAAGATATGTCTCAGAAATAAAGTAGAAGTATACAACTATTAGTAGTTTTAAATTATTAGAGTTCTATGTGTCTTAGACTTAGGAATTAGTTATCTCTTTGTTATTTGAATTTGAATTTAAAATGAAGTCTAGTTAGAAAATTAGCTATAAATATATGTTTTGAGTTATTAATAAAACAATTTCCTTTGACAATACAATTGTAGTACTTTTTTCTCTTCAAATTTTTCTCTATTATTTCTTTAAATTTCAAAGCTAAAAAACAATAATTATCACAAGGAATAACACGTTCAAATCTATTATGTTATGTGAAATTTTGATTTCTTCTTATGGCATTGCGCTAATGTACTGTTCGAATCAAAAAATACATTACTCTATGTGAACATGAATTGATCTTTTTGACCTAATTTATATTTAAATAAATGGGGGATTGTTGGATATTTTATTTAAATTAAATTAATAAATATAAGTATTTTAATAAAGAGGTGCCTTTTTAGGGTAAAGGCAGTTTTTGGACGAAGAGATGTCTT
Source organism: Capsicum pubescens (assembly GCA_030864215.1). Classification (NCBI taxonomy): domain Eukaryota; kingdom Viridiplantae; phylum Streptophyta; class Magnoliopsida; order Solanales; family Solanaceae; genus Capsicum; species Capsicum pubescens. Next base: position 298,316,089 of record CM061549.1, read on the forward strand.
TCCAACAAGATGTGTCTATTAGATGAAGAGGTGCCTCTTAGATAAAAGATTGTGATTTTTATGAAAAGACGTCTTTAGTGAAAGGTTGTGTCCTTTCATCCTTTAGGCACTACCAATTTTATTTAAATCCAACTCTGTAGATTTCTATCATAATTTTTATGAAGTAACTTTTACAAAGCTTTTCCCAAAAGCTTTTCTTCTTCCCACAAAAGATCAAGTCCTGACTTCTTATTTTTTCAGAAGAATCTCTTCACTATTTACTTAGTGCAGAATTCAATAAGATTTTCATATTCACTAAATTATTTGCATATAATCCCATGACAGTCTCGCAGAGGAGAGGAAGAAAATATCGTTTTTAGGAAAGCGTTTCACGCGTATTTCAAGTCTCAAATCCTGTATTAATTGTACAAATTATTAAGCCTTTATTTTTATATTTTTCTTCGTATATTTTATATGTGTTCATGAAACATATTTTCTAACATTAGCAACATTTTAAAAGGTGAGAGGGGAAGCATTTCACTTAATACAAATACAATGTGAGGTGTGAAACTTGAGTCATGTGCCATAAGACTCATGGATCAAACTTCTTTCATCTATATTTAATAAAATAATATAATAGTTGCGAAATATTTAGCAATATTTTATAGTAAATAAATTGCAAGTGTTAAAGTTATCCTGTGATACAAATCAATTATCTTTGGAAACTTCCAAACAATTGAAACATCATAATTCCCAAAGAATATTAGCAACTATATATTTTAATTGGTAAAAGTAAAAAAAAAAGCAATAAACATTACAAGTTCTATAATTTACGATTTTTTTTTTGGTAAACTGGATATTATATATATATATATAAAGAGAGTCATTTCAAAATAGGGGGATCACTCACAGAAGAGGCCCCTAAACTGGTGGAATTACATACAGTAGTTATAGTAGTAATAGGCTTAGCATTGCTATTTACATGAGATAAAATAGACTGATTTCCTAGATATAAGAGGTTATTAAACAGCGATCAGGACACAAAATGATCACAAAAAACACCATAAGCATCATTTTGCAGATGTACAGCGACTGAAGACGGAAGAGACTGGAGAAAAATTACTTCACCAAACTGGGATAAGGAGAAACTTGCACGGTCCAAACTATATGCTACTTTGTTAGCCTCTCAAAAGTTATGCTGTACTACTGGATTCCCCATGCTCTTCAACATTGACCTGTATTGAGATAAAATATTAGTAAAAGGCATGGTAGGATGCTGTAATAGTTGGATTACCTCCACCGAGTCAGTTTCAATAATAATAGGTAAAAGATTGTGTGTGATGGCTAAGTCAAGACCAATTTTTAAGGCTTCAAGTTCAGCCAGTGTATGGCAATGGCTATTGCCCGTGGCAGAAAAACCCACGATCCAATCACTTGAAAAGTTGTGAATGACCCCTCCCAAACCACATTTAGTATAGTCGCTAAAAAACCCCGTCAACATTAAGTTTGTAAAGACCGTCAGAGGGTGGAAACCATCGAACCTTAATAGAAACAGTCCCATGTTGATTGCTAGGAATGGCGGTATAAGTAATATACTTCATGGTTTTTGCTCTAATCACGGCAAAGTTAAGAAGATTTGTTTTTTATGGAATATATTATGGTTTTGGTTTAGCCAAATATTCCAAACAGCCATTGGAAAGAAAATCAGCCAGTCTAAAGAAGCATCCTGAAAGGGAGGGGGGTATGTTTTTAAAGAGTTCAACCAATGTTGGTTTGTAGTATCAAGGTGAAAGGGATTTAAACCTATATCTAACCAAAAAATTTGGGCTATGTAGCAATGGGTGAAATGTGGCTAGGGTTTTCTGGCTCTAGGTGGCAGACTAGGATGTTTGGGTGTGGTGAGATACAGTTTGGGTGTGGTGAGATACCAATATGATAAAGATAAGCCGTAGTGGGAAACCGGCCATTGGAACAAAGCCATAGAAAGTGGAGGATTTTTTATAAGGTGTTGAGTTTCCAAACCCAATTGAAAGCATAGTTTTTGGCTAGAGAAGTATGAATTGATTGATAAACGGATTTCAAAGAAAATAGGCCATTGGCCTATTGGCCTAGTATGGTTTATCATAAGAACCAAGAGATGGATTTGGATGTATATAGTTTACTTTTGTGATGAAAAAGGAAGGCATTTTGAAGGAAATTTTACCCCAATCCCATTGATGGCCTGTCCAAAGATCATCAAGGAAAAGTTCCTCCTCCTTATGAACAAAAGAACCGTGAATAATTTCCCGAAGGGTAGGGAGCTGAGGGACCCAACAATGCATCCAAAAGTTAATAGAATGGCCCGTAGATGGGGTCAATATGTGGCTTGACTACAAAGAGACCCTCCAAGGAGAATATTTTTCCAAATAAAGGAGGTACTAGATTTACAGCGAACATGATTATACTTGTGAAGGAGAGTATTTACCCAAAGAGACGTGGAGTTGGTAGACAGTCGTCAGGCTAGACTTGTTAATATAATTCAATTCTTAATATCAGCCTGTAGAAGACCTAAATCCCCACACTCTTTTGGAGAGGTGACTTTGTCTCAACTAATATAGTGTAGCTTATGCTTTTGGTCGGTTGAACCCCAAAGGAAGTCCATTTGAATTTTATCAATAATGTTATAGGTATTTTTAGGGAGTTTGAAATATTGCATTGTGTAGGATAGGATTGAATTTAAATTTGATCGGATCAAGACAAGCCTACCTACCAGGGAAAGAAATTTAGTTTTCCAAGAGGCTAGTTTTCGACGCATATTATCAACAAGGAATTGAAAATCTACATGTGTCGGTTCTTATGAAGAATGGGCAAACCCAAGTATTTACCAAAGCTGGTTGATGGCGATATGCCAAAAAGATCTTTAATTAGAACCCAAATATATTGAGGGCAGGATGGCGAGAATATAGCTTTTGATTTGGCCGTGTTAATTTTTTGCCCCGAAAGAGTACTGAAACTGGTCATACAGTCTTATAGCATATGGATAGAGGATATGTTAGCCTTAGATATGAGAGTTAGGTCATCTGCAAAAAATAGATGATAAAAGGGAGGTCTATTTCTACTCAGAGTAATTGGGTCCCAGCGCAAAATATCAACCTGATGACAAATATAGTTAGAGAGAAGATCCATACAAAGAATAAAGAAATATGGGGACATAGGATCACCTTGTCAGATACCCCGAGAAGGTGAGAAATAACTAGTCTGATTACCATTAACTAGGACGGAGATATTACTAAAGGATATGCAATTGATAATAATCCTAGTAAGTTTCGGAGGAAACTTAAAGAATAGAATAGTACGATAGACAAAGGACTATTCCAGTCGATCAAAAGCCTTTTCCAAATCTATTTTGAGGATAAGGCTAGCAGACTTCTTTGAGGATCGAGTAATATGGGTAACTAATTCTTAAACCACGATAGCATTATCACAAGCCCAACGTCCTTTCAGAAAGCTGGCTTGATAAAGACTAATAAGGCTGATAAGATGGGGTTTAATTCGATTAGTGATGATTTTAGTAATAATTTTGTAGGTAGTATTACAAAGGCTGATAGGACAGAAGTTTTTTAGAAGGTTTGCCTTGGAAAACTTTGGGATTAGACAAAGGAAGGTGTTATTCATAGATTCTGGGAGAGTCTGAGTATTGAAGACCGTGTGGTACATGGCTATGATTAAAGGTCCAACAATACTCCATTGAGATTAGAAAAAGTGAGGGTGGATCCCGTCCGGTTCCGTATCTTTAAAAGGTTTAAAGGAGAACACAGTCTGCGATATTTTGATGTCCTGGAGAGGGTTATCCAAAATAGAGAGATCTAACTTATGGAAACTAGTATGAGATTGATTTAAATGAGACCAGTCGGTGTGGATGTGTTCGGTAGTAAAACAATTAGAGAAGTAGGTAAGAACATGATGCAAGAGTTGTTCTGGGTCAGTGATCCAGTTATCGTTCGAGTCCTTGAAATAAGAGATCTCATTTCGACGACGCCTATTAAGGACAGTCATGTGAAAATACTTAGTGTTCGCATCTCCCATACTAAACCAGTTAATACAGGAGCGTATTTTCCAATGATACTCCTCCTGTTTGAGAATATTATTGAACTCAATTTTGAGAAGGCGTCCAAGGTTTTGAAGGAAGGTACTAGTAGCATAGTAAGGGGAGTGTTGAATCCCTGCAAGCCATGCAATAATTCATTTTTGGTATTAAAAATATTACCAAAAGTATGGGAACTCCACCTCATAATACTGTCCCGAAAATCAGAGAATGCACGAAAAAAATCATTAGAATCCCAACTTTTCCTAACAATAGAACTAAACTCCGGCTGGTCCATCCAATACTTTTCTAGCCTAAAGGGTTTCCTACCTTGTTCGGAGTATTTATTAGTAAGAGAAATCCGTAGAGTATTATGATCAGAATGGGTTTTAGGTAGGTGAGTAACGTGGGCATTAGGCCAGTTTTCCATCCATTCATGGTGACAAAGACTCTATCTAGTCATTCTAAGATAACAAACTTAAGAATATTCCTATGGTTTGACCAAGTGTATTTACTGCCTTTGTAACCGAGGTCCATAAGTTGACAGGAATTAATATAGTTCCAAAATTCCGAAGTTCTAGTATTATTATAAATCTACCCCCCTATTTATTATTTTGGGAAAGAATATCATTAAAATCACCAGCAAGTAACCAAGGGCCAGAAATCGAATGAGCATAAGGTTCTGCCAAAGGATTCTATGAGTATTATAATCAGTACTAGCATAAATAATAGAAATATGCCAAGATAAATTGAAGGTGCTAACCTTAATCATTGCGTTGAGCTTCTGAGAGGTTTGATGCTTACAAGTAATACTAACAAAGGTTGTGTGCCATAGCAGGACAATACCACCAGACCTACCCACAGCCGGGACTTCCCAATAATCATCAAACCTAAACGCATGCATGAGGCCTAAGTGGTCACAGAGCTTTATTTCTAGTAGATCAACAAAACAAGGACTATGGGAGTTGAGAAGATCACAGATGTTTCTCCTAAAGTTATCGTTGTTAACTCCTTGGGTGTTCCAAACTATGAAGCAAGTTTCTTTATTCATTGGCGATAAAAATTTGAGCGAGGGCTGAGAGCTATCACCAGAAGGAAATTGGCTGCAACGCAGTATTGGTGTCATTATAACTGTAAACTTCACCAGTGCACTATTTATTGTAGGCCGAAGGTCAAAAGAACTTTTCAAAAGTGTTACTAGACAGAGATAAATATACTTTTTATCCTTGTCTTTCGGAAAGATCATTAGAGAAGCATTTTTGAAATTTGAAATCTCCGTGAAGGAACTCGTCCTCTCTGAAATTGCTCTGATTTTGCTGAGTCCCAGAGGTACTGGTGCATGGAGGTTCACAAATTGACCCCGCTGGACTGGAATTGGATTCCATGAAAAGAAAAATAGATTTACATTGGAAACACTTGAAAATATCAATTCACAATAGGGATGTGCAATTCATGATATAAATCCTTAATTCAAAGAATAAATAGGTGGGATAAACATGAAATTCAAGGCTTAAATCACTTATAAATTCATAAACTTAAAACAAGATACTTTGGGTATAAACCCCAACTTGCAAATCATGTAATCTTTAATAAAATTCAAGTTTTTGGACACAAGAATGAAAGATTTGTCCTTGTTCAAACCCCACATACCTTAGATGATGAACTAGATGAAGAAGCTTGGTTTTGAAGTCCTATTTGTGCCCTTGAATGTTGATTCTTGGAGCTTTTGACTTTGAAATCTTGAAATTTGAATTAGTTTGGAAGAAGAATGGTGAAATTTTGGGGATTCTTGAAGTTGGATATTGAAGCTTAGGGTTTTTACTAGAGAGAAATTAATGAAGAATGAGCATATTTTGCTCAATAATACCTTTAATGGTCTGCTTTCACGATTTGGGGGAGTAGGCAAAAGCCCAAACTACCTTTGGGATTTAAAATCTGTAACTGGAACGCCATGTAAGGCATCACCACGATGCGGTAGGTGTGTCATCCCGATACCCACCGCGACACGGTTGAATCGTGGTGACTTACTGGATATTAACAGTTGCTTTTTTGAGGTTCACTACGACGCGGTGCAATCGCGGTGACCCACTAGAATTCAACAAACATCGATTTGGCCTCTACCGCGATGCGATGGCCTTCTCATCGCTATTCTCAACGTGATGTGGTGGAATTGCGATGAGATACTAGAAATTGATGAATGTAGATTTGTCCTCCATCGCAATGCGGCGACTGCCCAGTTGGAACACTGCTTACTAAAATTGCCCTAACTTCTTCACCGAGTGTCGGTTTTGGGTGAATTTGGTATCAATGGAAAGCTTATTAAATTTACCACATAGTGAAAAGTTGAAATCAAGAAAATTCTATATGAATTAGATATTATTCATTTTGGAAGCAATCCCTTAACATTCTAGGAATGAAATTAAGCTAGAAAAAAGTTCAGGATCTTACAGGTACGTTTTAAGTTTCTTTAAGGTGAAAAGGACCGAAAATCCCCCATCCCAAACTTAAAAAAAATAAACTGGATAATTTTATCCCAATGGTTTGGCACTCCCTTATCGTGGAGCATACGCAGCATGTCATGCCATTATCGCAGGGCGTAGACAGCGTGCCACGCCTTATCGTGAACCCTCATTGGTTTGGGTTCTCAAAATGACCCCAAACCTTTTCTAAAAATTTTTGAAACATACCCAAGTCACCCTTTAAATATACCTTATCATGATTTTATTCAAAAAATATTATTACACACACGGGAGGGTCCAAAATAATTTAGTCAAAGTTTTTCAGGTCTCACGTTATAATATGAGCTAATTGGGGTCCAACCTGTGACCCCAGTTGGTAGGGTGTCAATACCGTGCCACGGGTACTAATATTGGCTTTGTGGATCCACTAAAGTGAAGTCCCAAAGAACTAAAGAGTCACCCTCTATAGGAAGGTGCTCTAGTGAGATATATGTCAACCCTCAACTGGAAGGTTAACATCTTAACCTACACTGGATACGTAATTCTGGAATGCAGGGACTACTACTAAAGGTCAAACCATAAACTGGCAAGTGATCCCCCATCCCTGGGTTCGCTCGATGCTAAATTCTGCTCCCAACTAGAATGACTCTGATTACTGGATTGAACTTAGCTTACTGACATGATAACTGACTTAACTGATGATACTCTAATATATCCAAAACCATTCTAAAAATACTAATTCTAAGTAAACAGCTAAGTTTTTGGGTATTCGTAACCCCCAGGACTCGATAACATTACTAGTAGAAGCATACTAAAGCTTCAAAAGCATGATAGGTAGTCATTGTTCAAAATTCATCTATTAGGCATTTCATCAAACATATGGGGGCCATAAAGTTAAAGCATGGGAAATAGTTAAATCATAGCATAATAACATAATTTCAATACAAAAATTATGGGTTATGAATTTAAAATGCAAATATCATCCTTCAAATGGGTCAAAGGCTAATTCCAACAAAAACACATATAAATATGATATAAAAATCAAAATTCATGGAAGTTTATGGATAATATGATTTTAAAGTGGATTCATGGACTCCATGGGTGAAAAGGACCCATTAATGAACATCTAACATACCTTAACTGATGAATCTTCATGAGTTCTTGGTGATTTTCTGAAGCTTGAACTTGGATTTGAAGAAGCTAAGGTTTTGTTCTTGAGAGAGTTTGTGAAAAGATGAGTGATTTTGCCCTTTTGGGACCTTAATCTCTTTGTTATGGGTGAGGCAGAGTAAGGGGAAAATGTCTCAAATACCACCATATACCTGGAATTAATTAAACTAAACATGGCCAGTGACGCGATAAGCGATACATCGCGTTGCTTAGTTAACGCATTAGGTGACGCACCGCGTTGCACCCCACCAACGCGATAAGCGGCGCTCTGCTGCCATATCACATTGACTCACTAGTTTGAACATCCAAACAAGCCTCAAATCTCGTTTGAAAAATCCAAAACTTACCCGAGACATACTATTGACCACCCTGATCTTGAATCAACTTAAAAATCGACATTCTAACGCCAAGAAGATCAGAATTAAAATCATCAAAGTTTAAGAGGCTTTGGAAATGACTAAGTCTTATCTCTTAGTGAAATTTTCTTTATCTTGGACCCCTTTAGCATGCAAGAGTGAGCTGAAATGAGCGAAGATCTTATGGGGTTTTACAATATCTCCCTCTTAGAAATATCTGTCCTCGAATAAGACTGGTTAAGCTGAGAATTACTTAGTTACTTAGATTACATGTTGAATATGCACAACTGAAACATGATTACATGACTGAGTCTAAACATGGTGACTGACTGAACTGATTCATGAATGCATGCAATGACATGAATATGATCATATGGCTTGGACGGAAAATAAAAAAGAGATAATCTAAGGGAAAACTATTACCTTGAACTGAATCTGAGTTTGCGGAGAAAAGGTGAGGGTAACTTAGTTCACATATCTTCTTCCCAAAAACTTACTCATCTTGGACCTACTGTCAGCTACCACATGAGGAGCATATCTATCTAACTGAGTAGACTTGAGGGAATACTCCTTCAAGCTCATGCTTCCCTGCCTCAAGTTAATAAATTCTAACACCTTGGCCTCCCTCTACTCCAGTGGGAAGATTCTATCTAAGAAAGCTATAGCAAACTCTTCCTATTCTATAGGCCCTGCATCAACACCCCTATCAACCTTCCACTACTTAAGCCAAGTATGGGCTACATCCTACAACTAATATACATCAAACTCAGCACTCTCACTAGATATCCCCCATAATATCTGTTACCTTCTACACTATATGTAAGAATTCCTGTGGATCCTCTTTAGACTTGGATCCCTAGAAGGAAGGAGGATTTATTCGGGTGAAGTCCTTAATTCTGGTTACAGCAGTATTGGCCACTGGGTTGGCTAGAACAACAGCTGGCCATTCATTCTGAGATTCTATAGAGCTGGCGAGAGTGGTGAACGCAACCCTAAGTCTATGTGAGAGACATGCTCGTCCAGAGGATCTTTCTGGAAAGGCGGAGGTGTTGGCTGGTTTCTTTCTCCTCTTTTGTTATTCTTTTTGGGAGGCATATTCTGTAAACGGTAGGAAGAAATGGATTATACTGAGAGTTTAACTAGAGCTCATGCTCACTCGCATAACATGAATACTGAAATAAAGGAAAAATTTTCCTAAATGCCTTGTAGCCTCTTTCCCATAAGTGTGGCGCGCTACACACCCATGCACAATACTCTACTTGATGTGACTTTTAGACTTTATAGGATACTTTAAAATCTTAGGCTCTGATACCAAGTTTGTAACACCCCGAGAGTACACCTTGGGCGTCACATGGTGCTCACAGTCCTAAGGGACCACAAGCTAACCCATGAACTGGTACCTGCTATGAGTACTGAATAACATAATCATAAATGCGGAAGAATAACTGATATGCCATAAGGTTTTAATATCTGAAACAAATATTGAATTATGAATCTGAAGAAATAACTATCTGAGTCTAAATAAATACTAAAATATGAGATAAACTGAATAACTAACTGACATGTCAACTGAAGTCTGACTACTGAATAACTGACTGTAGTTTCTGAAATCCTCTAGACTGACTCACTGTGAGTTAATGGGATAGGACCCAACTAGCTCCACTAACTACTGAGCTAAAGATAGAAAATAAAATAATCCATCCTCAAAATATGAGGACTCACCACTGCTACTGCTGAGGGTCTGAGAAGTCTAAGCACAATCCGAGAACTGAGCATCAGAACCTATGATATAATACATCATAGCTCAAAATAAAGGTATGCGATCAGTACTTTGAATGTACTGGTATGCTAAATGAGGTAGGCTAAAATGCATGGATTCATGAGCAGGAATAATAACTGTCTGAATATACGTGTAAAATAAGGAATACTGCATAGAGAGTATGAAATATGTAGATACTAAAAATGTATGAAATCGATAAATACTGTGTATGCATGAAAGTCTGTAAATACTAAAGATACGTGAAATTTGTAGATACTGGGATGCATGACTAAGCATATAACATGAACTGAATAAAAATCTGTAAACTGAAATACTGAGATAACTGATATCTGTATGCTTTGGTCAAACAACACTAAGACTGAATGTCTGAACTGATTACTGGACTAAGACTGTAACTGAGACTGTGACTATGACTGAGACTATGGGAGGTATCATCTAACCGACATTCCCTAATTTAAGCTAATTGGGGTCTAACTTGTAACCCAGTTGGAAGGGTGTTAATACTGTGCCACAGGTACTAACGCTGGCTATGTTGATCCACTATACTGACGTACTATCCCAAAGGACTAAGGGTGTCAAGCCTGAACTGATGGGTGACCCCTGCGAGATAGTCAAGCCTAAACTGATGGGTGACTTCTCATATCCTATGCTGGCTACGTAGTTCTGGAGTTTAGGAACTGCTGCTAGCGACTCTGCCTATCTGATGGGGAAGCCACCATCCCTACACTAACTTGGTTCTAAATACTACTCCTAACTGAAAGACACTAAAAATACTAGACTGTTCTGAGTTTAACTGACTGTTCTGCTAATGCTCATAATATAATCTGAAGTTATTTTGAAAATACTGAAAAGAGACTAAGTAAACAGCTATAGTTTTTGGGTATTCAATACCCCCAGGACTCAAAACAATAATAATAACACAACACAAAAGCTTGGAGGATATAGCATGAAGGCTTTTATTAAATACCTATTCTTGTAGGCATTTTATCAAAATTTGTAGTTCATAGTTTAATCAAATCCTAGGAATGTTATGGAACTTGTAGTAATAGCATGGATTCAATATGAATGACATTAAATCATGATTTAATTCAATAAGTGATCGCATTAAAACATGGGGAATTGATTGACAGCAATAATTTTATTTTTACATATTGTAAAATCATGGTTCATGGAGATTCATAGGTGACATCATAATTAAAAATCAAAATAACTAGAAAATATTATAAATTCATAATTAAAATTAGGTACTTGGACTCCATGGGTGAAAGAAAATCATGAATGAACATTTAACATACCTGGATTAATGAGTTTGAGAGGATTGCTGGTGAGTTTTTGAGATTTGGCCTTGAATTTGAGAGCTAAGGTTTTTGTGTTCTTGAAAAGAATGGATCCTCTTTTGAGTAATTTAATAATAATGGGCATATAATGCCCTACTAGGCTTTAATTTTGTGTTTAGGACAAGTTTAGGGATTAGAAAAATGACCAAACAACCCTTTGGAAATTAAAAATGCGGAACTAGAAAACTAAAAATCCCGATTTGAGGCCCTGACGCGACGTGCCAGGATCGCGGAGCCTCACTAGAAATTGATGATTGGGAATGTGGATAGTGTAACAACATGGTGGTATCGCGTTGCCACCTTGGATGCGACCTGAAAACTTGGCGCGACGCGGTACAATCGCATTGCTTTACTGGAAACTGACAATTGTGAATTAGGTCCTTGGCGCGACCTGCCAACATCACGGTCCCTTATTGGAATTGGACCATTGAGAATTTATAGACCTCCATGATGCGGTGATATCATAGAGTCATACTGGAAATTGACAATTGTCATTTAGACATACTCTGCGACGCGCTACTAGCCTGAATGATGGTGTTCAACGACTGAAACTTAAAATAGCCATAACTCCTCACCCGATTATCGAATTTGGGAAAATTTTGTATCATTGAAAATATAATTGAATTTCCTACACAATGGAAGGCTCTAAAATAAAAAATAATGAGTATTTTAAAAATTTATATATGAATACTCATGTATTAGGACTTAAATTATGTTAGGGAAATACGGGGTATTATAATGGCTCCTAATAGGTGGGTTCCAGCTAACTGTGGCCATGGTGGTTCAAGTCTTGTTAGCATTTCCAGGAGTGGATAACATATTGTACTCAGTATCTAGGGAGACTGCCAAGTAAGGGGAGATAGACATGTTTTTGCTGCTAAAGTTATTGTCATTTCGACAAAGCCAAATGACCCAAAGGCAATGGAGGAGAAAAGTTCCCCAGTTAAGCCAATTTTTGAAGGATTTACCTTTGAGTTGCTTCCATTTCTTTTCCCAGTAGGAAGCACAACAAGTAGTAAGAAGCTTCTTGGGTTTAAAAGTAGACTGGTGGATCAACTTATCCCAAAAAAAAGATGGGATTAAGGCATTTAAAGAAGATGTGGTCAATGGTCTCTTCCTGATCTTGGAAGAGGTGGAAGTAAGGGGGATTGTATAGTCTAATGTGGCTTAGATATGCATCGGTGGGAAGCCTATTATGCAACATAATCCAAAGGAAGGTTTTGATTTTGTTGGGAGTGTTTTCTCTCCATGCCAAAGAGAAGCTTCTTTGGGTTTGTGCATGTTCCCTTGGTCCCTGAGGAGATTGTACATTCTTCCAGTACTAAAGAGACCATTGTTAGTAAGGTCCCAAGTGGGATTATCCTCTTCTGAGGAGTTATGAGGGAGGGTGGTGGTGAGGATAACCTCTTGTAAATGCTGGGGGAGTTCAAAGTAGAGTGAACTGAAGTTTCAGCTACCATTATTGTAGAGGTTATAGATAGTAGTATTCAGGTTAGTGGTGATTAAGGGTCCATGGCTGAGTCTCCTTATGCTACCTAAGTGAGGGATCCAGTTATCCAGGAGAAAATTAACCTTATTCCCTCTGTTGACACACTAGTTTATGCCTTTAGAGCAGTCCCTCCATCCTTGCATGATATTTTTCAAGGTCCTAGTCATGGCAGTAGCACAACCATTCTGGTATTTGGTGGTGAGAACTCTGCCCCAGAGGCTGGTGGGTTGAGTGAAGAGTCGCCAGGCCAGGCTAGCATGAAGGGCTATGTTTCTAGTTTCACTTACTCTTTTATATTTACTCTTTGTTACCTTTATACAATTTTATAGCATCGAACTATTAATTAAGTCTTGTTACCATTGAACCAAGGACTAGTTTGGGAGTTGCCATTATCAGTGGTGGACCCAACTTTCGTATTGAAAAATTACAATGCTTAATAAGTTAAAATTTGAATTTATGTATAAATATGTTAACTCAACTTTTTATTTTTATTTTTTTGTGTGTCTATATTTTTTTTTTTTTTTTCGTGCATCTTTATTTGTCCACTTTTTCATTTTGAGATGTCAAATAATACTTGTCTAGTTTATAAAATTAATGAATAATTTATCTATTTCTAACCAATTTACCCTTAGCATTAAGTATGATTCATTATTTAATGCATTTTCTAATATAAATTTATTATATTTAAAGGGTAATATGTTAAAAGTATCCCTATTATTTACTATTTCTTAAAATTATCCCTATTATTTACTATTTCTTAACTCCTTGTCAATAGAAAAATGGATAAGTAAAAATGAATGAGAGGAGTATATTTTAACACTTCTAAGTAAAATTTTGGGTTCCGTTAATGTCCATCAATCATCATAGTACAAGTGTGTCTCATGTTCAAAGTTAGGAACAAAGCAAGGTAGAATCGAGTGGTTCATCTGAACCTCCTTCAGTGGAAAATTATGTTGTTTAGACATGGTTAAAGTAACTTTTTTTATATATCTATAATAGATGTTGAACTCCTTAAATTTCTTCTTATGTTAACTTCTTCATATTTTAAACCCCCTTCATAAAAATTCTGACTCCGTCAGTACATCCTCACTATGACGACATGAATGATAAGGGGTTTGGTATGAAGGATAAATAATAATAATCCTTGAATAAAATCTTAGATAATTTTATCCTACATTTAGTTAGGAGTATAAATTATTTATTGTTATAAATGTATTTACATTATAGTGAATGTCTATCAAGATCTATCAAGATCTATTTTGATATCTATTAGGATTTGAAGCATCCGTCTTTTACTTAGACTAGGAGTACATTTTCCCTATAAATAGAGGGGTTTTGTTCATTGTATTTACAATCTTACGATCTCTCATCCCTCAAGAAAAGAAATAAGAATCACTCTCTCTATTTTCTCTACTCTTCTCTCTACTATTCTTCTTTATTCTTTCTTGTTTTATAACATGTTATCAGCACAAAGTCTCTTACCAACTGAGATCTGTACGAAGTCTCTTACCAATTGAGATTTGTTCGCACAAGACTCTGCAAAACAAAGTGAGATTATAAATCTGAAGGATTAGTAATTCTTTATGTTATCTTTCTTTTGCTACTACTAATATAATTATTGTTTGATTTGAGGAAAAATAATTGGTTTGGAACCATTTATATTTTAAATTCATTCCTCAAGAACAATATTATCAAAAGGGATGATAATATTTGGGTTCAAGTCCCATCGATTTATGCCTAAGACGCCTTTATATGGATAAAATATTGAGTTTGAATCTCAATACACCATATTGAAGATATTTTGATGGCTAAGGAAAAATAATGGGTATTGGATGAAAAGTCATGAAATTCGACCCATTGAATATGCTCCATTCTATGAAGTGAATGAGGTAGAAATATATGATAAGTCTGAACTATGACAACTTACTTCATTCTTGAGGTGTATGTGGTAGAAGTGCATAATATGTCTGAAAGAAGACAAGTGATTAAATGCACAAATATAATAATGATCATCAAAAGTGATGATATTTTCACACGCTTATATGATTATAAGATATGTTAGAGAAAAATTCTCTACATCATATGTATGCCTCGATTTGCTTCTGAAGTAGCAAAATCTTGAAAGAGGTTATAAGCTATCATAATTTGATAGGCTTAAGGCATGATTATATTCCATTCCTGGGGAATGAGAAACTTATTAATGCAAACGTTCACTTGATTGTGATTGTATCACAACTCACCTCCGAAAGAGGTTGAATAATTTTGAAATCTACTTCTGAAGTAGTAAATCTGAAATTTATTCATGTAATAGTAAATCTAAAATTTACTAAAGAAAAAGTACGTCATGTTAAACTTGAAGTTTACTAGAATAAAAGTTCATAAATTGATATGAACGATTGTGACATCTCGAAGATGTGCATGTATTGAAGAACTAGAAAATTCTTCAAGAATTATTTATGTTGTTTGTTCTCATTATATGTTGGTTGGACCAACTAATATTGGTATTGGATCCCTTCAAATCTAAAAATTATAAAAGGTGAATAAGGGCCCGTTCACCTATTATGTGATATGTTGAAAAGATGCATCAATAAGATGATCACATGTACATTCATTGTCAACTTGCAGTTTGACATTCATAAAGTTGCTTGCTCAATAAAATTGAGTTAAGAACATAATTTTCAAATTGTGCAATCAAGAAAGTTATCTTGATGATGATGGTTTAGCATTGAATGCCTTCGATAAATAGCTAAACCATCACTAATGAGAACAAAGCTTCATGTGTTGGTCTGAAATATGATATTTTGAATACAATAATACTTGTATGCATTAGAACAATAAATTATGATTATTTCTTCCCTCTCAATTGGTTCAAGGTCGGGAACCAATTATTCCATTTAATAATTTTGATGTGCGTTATACGATTAATGAATATACCATAATGCACAAAGATGGATTCTACAAAGATACCATGATACATCTCATTCGAGAAAAATGTGGTGTGAAATTTGACAATCTACCCACAATTTTATACAGAATAATTCAGCATACATAGCACATCTTAAGGGAGGATTCATAAATGGAGATAGAACGAAGCATATTTTGCCAAAGCTTTTCTACATACATGAGCTACAAAAGAATGATGATATTAACGTGTAACAGATTCATTCAACTGATAATGTGACTGATTTATTCACCAAGTCTTCTCCAACTGCAACTTTCAAGAAGATGCTGCACAAGATCGAGATGCAAAGGTCAAGGATGTTCTCATTAGGGGGAGTTAATACGCGTTGTACTCTTTTTTCATTACGAGGTTTTGTCCCACTGGGTTTCCCTTGTAAGGTTTTTAATGAGGCAGCCGAAATGTGTATTATTAGAGATGTGTACTCTTTTTCCTTCACTAGATTTTTTTTTCTACTGGTTTTTTCTAGTAAGGTTTTAACGAGGCACATTATCTACCAATTAGACATTCAAGGGGGAGTGTTATAACTGTATTTACATTATAGTGAATGTCTATCAAGATCTATCAAGATCTACTTTGATATCTATTAGGATTTGAAGCATCCGTCTTTTACTCAGAATAGGAGTAAATTTCCCCTATAAATAGAGGGGTTTTGTTCATTGTATTTACAATCTTATGATCTCTCATCCCTCAAGAAAAGAAATAAGAATCACTCTCTCTATTCTCTCTACTCTTCTTCTTTATTCTTTCTTATTTTATTACATTTCTAATATTATTTATCCTATTATTTATCTATAATAAGAAGATAAGTTATCTCATCATCTATACGGTAATATAACTAATATTATGTGATATCACAATTCGTGAAATAACTTTGACTACTCCATCTCGTATCAAATGACGCTAAGTTCTGGAGTCAATTTCCTAGCAATTTCCCAGCTTCTTCCGATTTCTCCATCCTTTGATTTTTCTACTCAACATTTGCATTAAACACACAATTGTACCCATTTCCGTGTCTTAGTTGTGTAAAACAAGATAGCAATAAGATCAGACCCGACCCGCAAAAGAAGAAGAAATCAAGTATCAATCTACTATTTATTGCTTATTAATTATTACTACTTTCGCACATAAAATGTGCACACAAACATTACTATTATACTTACATTCTATTAAGTGCACCGTTTAGCTAAAACACTTTGATTTTTTTTTTTCGCATGACAAATTAGAAACAAAATCCAATCTGCAAAGAAGAAGAAAGGAGTGTGCAAAATCCATGGTGATTTTAAACGTTGTTGTTACAATAGTCACGGGGCTACCTAAGGCAGTTGATAAGTCCATAGTTTTCTTCTATGTAGTAAAGAAATTCTTCTCAAATAAAGTCTCAATGATGATTGAAGAATTCGAAGGTCAGGTCAAAAACGAAATGTATGAAGCTGCTGAGATATATTTGGGCAACAAGTTGTTGTTTTCCAAAAACAGAAAAATCAAAGTCAGTAAAAAAGAGGAGGAGAAGAATTCGATCAAAGTCACGTTGGAACATAATGAGAAGTTGAAAGATGTTTATTATGGCCATAAATTCAAGTGGATTTGGCAAGAATTCAAATGTTCTGATCATCCTAAAGACAACAATTCCATTCAAAGATCTGAGGTGAAGTCCTTCAAGCTCACTTTTCGAAAGAAAGACAAGAAATTTGTCGTTGAATCTTACTTGACTTTCATTATGAAAGAAGCAAAATATCTAAAACATTAGAACGAAGTAATCATGATTCAACGGTTGTTCCATTTTCCTATATAAACTATATATCACCATCCTTGTATTAAAATATATCTCAATTGTCAATTACTCCACTTTCCTACATGAAAGATGGTGTTAGTTCATGTTGAGGAAAAGGGAACAATGGATATAATTGACAGTATATTCATAAGTAGTTTGATGGTGATAAGATCTATGCAAATTTTATTTTTATTTTTGCAGAGTAGTGAAAGTTATTTTTGACAAAAATCCACATCTTAAAAAAGAAGGTATTAAAAATAGAGTTGCAAGAACAATATGAGAGGAAATATATTATTTTAATATATAGATGAAGATAGTTTATGTAGAGCAAGAAATAACTAATAATTGAGATGCAAAATTCGAGAAAAGATGATAGTTCACATGTGTTAACGTGCAAATTCACGTGACCAACGAAAAAGCATCGGCGTCAAAAATTATTCAGAATTTCTATAATACCTGTTAGCTTGTTTGATACCTAAGCTGAGTTATTATTTCGTTGAAGTTGCGACCGAGAAGAACAAGTTATATATACCCATGTCCTCCATTGATTTATAGCGTGTTTGACCAGAGTTATTTTTATCTTTTCAAAAGTACTTATTTTTTAGTTTAAACAATTACCTTTGAGGCCCTATGGCTATGTTTTTGAGATCTTCAAGCATAAGTAATTTTCCATCTTATTAGTTGTTTTCAAGTATTGACACTTACTCTTCTTGTAAGAAGGGATAATAGCAGGGACGATGCTACAATTGAGAAGACGTTCAATTGAATCCCCTACATTTAAAAATTATATTGTGAAAATTGGTTATCTTAAGTTGTTGTGACCTTCAAACAATGTAAATTTGTCGATCCGACAAGGTAGGTGAACAATTTAAAGATTAATAGAATGAAGTGAACAACATAAGCATGTCAACGTGCTAAAGCTTGTGACGATTTAAATATCGGGATGGAATAATCTTATTTGTACTTATAATGACCAGCGGTTTAAAGGATGAGAGGCAAAGCATTTCACTTAATACGACGTGAGGTGTGGACCTCCATACATGTGGCATAAGCCTCATGGATCAAATTTCTTTCATTTATATTTAATAAAATAATATAATAATTGCAAATATTTAGCATAATTTTATAGTAATTAAATTGCAATAGCGTTAAGTTATCCTGAGGTACAAAACAATCTAGGCACAGTACATAAATATGCCCTTTAACTTGACTTCATATCACATCTATGACCTTCAACTTTGAGTGTAGATAAGTAGGCCCTTAAACTTATATAAAGTTGAATAAGTAGATACATATGTCTGATGTGGCATCCTACGTGGTCAATTCTTATCCTAGATGACATCCTAGGTGTATTATGCCACGTAGGACATATATGTCTACTTTTCAACTTTATACAAGTTTAAGGGCCTACTTGTGCACACCCAAAGTGGAAGGTCATAGATATAATTTGAGGTCAAGTTCAAAGGCATGTTTATGTATTAATTTATATTTTGTAACTTTCAAACAATTGAAATAGCATAATTTCCTAAAACATACTATCAAACTATGAATTTTAACATGGTAAAAGTAAAAAAAAAATAAAAAAATCAATGAATAGTACTAGTTCGATAATTTAAAATATTTTTGTCACGTCCCAAAAATAACCCCTAAGCGTGACTGGCACCCGTGCATAACACCTGTCGGGAGAACCAACCTTTCATACACTTTACCACTAAATAAGTACTAAGCTAAGATATGGGCAACTCTAATTGTAACAGCCCAAGCTCACCGGCGCATGTGAAATTGTCCGCTTTGGAGCCTTGGCCCCTCACGGTTTTAAAACGCGTCACATACGTGGAAGGTATCCATGCACCTATAAGGCACACTTCGTTCCCCTTCACTACCGATGTGGGATTTGCCTAAGTGAATGCAGGCGTTACGTATCGCCGTCCCTACACTCACCCCCCGTAGGGACTCAGCGTCCTCGCTGAGGTTTGCCCCACCACCGGCACCGGCGCTGGCTCTGATACCATCTGTAACAGCCCAAGCTCACCGGCGCATGTGAAATTGTCCGCTTTGGAGCCTTGGCCCCTCACGGTTTTAAAACGCGTCACATACGTGGAAGGTATCCATGCACCTATAAGGCACACTTCGTTCCCCTTCACTATCGATGTGGGATTTGCCTAAGTGAATGCAGGCGTTACGTATCGCCGTCCCTACACATGATGTAACACCCCATACTTAATTACGTGCATTAGTCATGGTTATATGTGTTGGAGTATAAGTATTGATCCTAAGGTATATATGAGTTTAAGTATGAGTATTGATTATTTTGAGATGGTTTCAAGTGTATAGTTTGATTATATGTGTATAGGAATCGATTTTATGTATATCGGAATTTGCCCGTCGATGTTTTCATACGAAGTTTATTGAATAATCTTTCCAACGATATAAAGATTTCCAAAAACGGATAAGTTTCGGATATAATCGAGCACGTTCGAAACTATAAAACGGCGGCCGGGATAATTGTGAACAGTAAATGTGCAGGAAATTCAAACTACTGAGGCCTGCCAGTTTTTTGGGTCGACTTTGAACGATCGTAACTCTCTCAATATTATGAACTGGGAGGGATGAGACCTATCAAAAGAAAGATCTTTGAGTCTTCTTTCCAATGCAATTGGTTTCATCCAAATCCAACATCTGAGTAAGGAGTTATACTCGTTTTACTTCAGCCTCTCAAAACAGTTTTTTAGGGTCAACTTCAAACGATCATAAATCCTTGTAAAGGATGAACTGGGTGTCCTACTTTATATGAAATGAAATCCCTTTGAATTATCTATCCAAAGATACCAATTTCACCCAAATCCGATATCGGAGCAAAGAGTTATGGCCGATTTACTTTAGCCTGTCAAAACAGTCCACCATGGACAGATTCGGATTTACTTAAATTTTTAAGGGCAATATGGTCATTTTCCATCATCTCTTGGACGAAAATTGGTTATTATATAGATATAATTGGTCTTATATCCATCAATTATCATCATATTATTGAGAATAAGGAAACCCTAGCCTAATTTCAACTCCAATTATCTTGTGATTCAACCGTGGAAAGTCCAAATTGATTCCGTAGTTGTGTTCATCGTCTCGAGGGCTTCGAGAAGCATCCCTTATTTGTTCCAACAGGACTTCGAAATCAAAGGGCCATTTTATGGTAAGAATGTAAATTATGTTGGTGTTATTTATATGAATATGTATATATATATATATATATATGTATGCATGTGAGCATAAGAAGTATGCTATTTGATTGTTGTTGAAAGATGATTGGGAAATGATGTTGGATTATGTTGAATTGTGAAGGGATGATGTGGTATTGAAATGATGATTATATATATATATATATATACACATAAACCTATTGTTCAAGTTGGTTTTTGGAATGTTTTGCAAATAGTGGTTGTATGGAATTATGG
This sequence comes from Capsicum pubescens, assembly GCA_030864215.1. Classification (NCBI taxonomy): domain Eukaryota; kingdom Viridiplantae; phylum Streptophyta; class Magnoliopsida; order Solanales; family Solanaceae; genus Capsicum; species Capsicum pubescens. The sequence goes on from CM061549.1 coordinate 298,336,907, forward strand.
AAGAGAATTGTGGTGTTGGGTTGCTAATACTAGATGCCAAATATTTCATTGTAGATAAGTGATTTGTAAAGGCGGGAAGTTGTATTGAATTGGTATCCGAATCTACAACGAGGTATGTAAAGCATACTCTAACAATGTTCTTTGGCATGAAAACACCAATGTTCCATCAAGTAAGATTCCAAGGTTGTCCAAAAACATGTATTGTTCTACATTACCAACGAAGTTGTTTCCATTCTATAAAGTGTAAAAATGTTTCATTGATATACCAAAAGGCTCCTATTTCATTGTTGTGATATTGATGATTCTGAAACACATTGTTGATGTACCAATGAGTCTTTATAACATCGTTATCGTATAGAAGGTCTATTACTTGATTCCTATTGATGTATCATTGTTCCAAAGGTACTATATTGGCATGAACACTAATGTAATAATCTCAAAAGCTTTTGAACTAAGTTGTTGGAAAGATCTCTTATGTGTGTTACTTGATATACGTGTGGGTGGTATCCCAGGGGCATAAGCCTAGCATGGGTCGATCCCAGTTGATATGTACTGGAGGCAGCCTAATGGTCACAGTACGGTACAATATTGATTATTGTTAGGTGGTTGGAGGTTCGGGAGGAGGAGGTAATGGCGAATGATAATTGTAAAGAATGAAATGAACGAATGTATACCGTTCCACAAATGTGTTCGAATTCACGAACCCAATTCAGATTAATGATAATATACATGATCCTAAAAGTGTTTATGAAGTGTGGTTCACTTCTATTATGATTTATTCACTTGCGTCTGATTTTCCTGATCCCCTATATTACATATGATTATTTACAGCTTTACATACTCAGTACATATTTCGTACTGACGTCCCTCACGGGGGACCTGCATTTCATGCTGCAGGCACAGGTGCTTCAGGTCATTCGCAGCATAGATAGGAGCCAGATCATACAGCTATTGTTGGTGAGCTTCAGTTTGCTTTGGAGCTTTCCGAGTCGGTTCCTTATGTTTTGTTATTGTACAGGAGTCATGTGTGGGCGGGGGTTTGTCCCGACCCTAGTTATGTCATTTTGTCATGTATATCCTAGAGGCTTTGTAGACATAAGGAAGGGTCAAGTCATGGGAGTTTATATAGTGATGTTATATTTGTATATGTGGTGGCCCCGACGGCCAAGTATTATATTATATATATATATTTGTGCGTGTTGTGCTGATACAGGGAATTAGACCCTTCTGTATGTAACGAAGTGCTGCCCAAATTTTTGGTGAATGTAAGGGAAAGTACAGGTATTTGAACGGGTTCTCCCGGGCCTTCTCGTCTTCGGGTGCCAGTCCGGCCCGATGGGATTTTGGGGCGTGACAAAAGTGGTATCAGAGCGGTTCGTCCTAGTGAGTCTACAAAGCCGTGTCTACGTTGAGTCTTGTTTATCGGTGTGTTGTGCACCACATCTATAAACAGGAGGCTATGGACATTTAAGAATTGTTTCTTTTCTTCATGTCTTAGATCGTGCGATAGAGCTTATATTGTATATGAAGTCATAGTTGACCACTGAATCAGTTTTTTCCTCTTATTATAGTAATGATGCCGGTTACCAGAAGCAAAATCACCGGTAAGCAAGTAGATGTGGCTGCCGGAGAGGGGACTAGTAAGTCACCCACTATACCAACTAATCAAAGTGAGGCTCCAGCTGAGCATGCATCAGAAACTTCCCCCAGTCCGGAAGAAATAAGGGGGAGGAGAACTATATCCCCAGAGCCACCTATTAATGCTGTTGATCAAGATCTTAGAAATGCAGTGCATTTTTTGACTCGTATAGTTGCTGGGCAAGTCCAAGGGCAAGCTATTCCTGCCGCGGGTTCTAGCGGTACTGATAGGGCGGCTAGTCTTCGGACGCAAGATTTTCTTAAGATGGATCCGCCTACTTTTACCGGATCTGATCTTAACGAAGATCCGCAGGACTTTATTGATCAGATCCAAAGGGCCCTAGAGGTGATGCACGTATCGGGCAGAGAGACAGTGGAGTTAGCCGCGTATAGATTCAAAGGTGAGGCTATATATTGGTATGAAGACTGGAAACGGTCAAGGGGCATTGATGCACCCTCAGCTACTTCGAAAGAGTTCAAAGAGGCATTTATTGATCATTATCTTCCATATGAGACTCGTCAGGCCCATGCGGATCATTTCTTAAATCTTCGGCAGGGTAATACAAGTGTGAGGGAGTATAGTCTTCGATTTAATTCCTTGTCCAGATATGCTCCTAATGTTATAGCTACTATGGATGACAGAGTTCATCGGTATGTGAATGGATTGGATTCATATTTGGTTAGGGATTGTACTATTGCTGCACTGAATAAAGACATGGATATAGCTAGGATCCAAGCATTTGCACAGAAAATGGAAGATCAGAGGCAAAGAAGAAGAACACAGGAATTTGAAAGCGGATCTTCGAAGAGGGCCAGATCTACAGGGCAGTTTATGGCGCCACAGGGAGGTTTTAGACCTCAATTTTCTGCTAGACCACCTAGGCCATTATTTTCTTATTCTGCAGCTAGTGCTCCACCACAGCATCAGGGGTTCAGAGGCAGTCAATTTGGGAAAAGAAGTGAGGGTCATAGTTCGCGATCTGTGGGTTATCATGGGCAAGGAAATATGAGCCAATCGAGACCTGCTGAGAGCCATGCAATAAATGTGGAAGGCATCATATGGGTGTATGTCAAATGGGAACAAATGTTTGTTATTGGTGCGGTATGATGGGGCATATGATGAGAGAATGCCCACGAAGGGGCGCAGGTGGCATAGCACGACCTTCAGGATCAGCTGTTGCATCATCGTCACCGGTATGTTATTCTGGTAGGGGTGCACGACCTGCGGGTCACGCTAGTAATGAAAAAAGAGTCGCCAGTTCCAGCGGGACTCAGAATCGTACTTATGCTTTAGCGGATCGACAGAATCTAGAGGCTTCCCCAGATGTGGTTACGAGTACGTTGTCCATATTTTCATTTGATGTATATGCTCTAATTGATCCCGGTTCTACATTATCATATGTTACTCCTTTAGTTGCTGGAAAGTTCAAAAGGACCCCCGAATTATTAGATAAACCGTTGGAAGTGTCTACCCCGGTTGGGGAATCTATTATTGCTAGAAGAGTTTATAAAGATTGTGTAGTAACTGTGTGTGGTCGAGACACGATGGCCAATCTTGTGGAACTAGAAATGGTAGATTTTGATGTTATAATGGGTATGGATTGGTTGGCGTCTTGTTATGCCAAAATTGACTGTTGTACGAAAAAGATGTATTTAAATTTTCCTGATGAAGCAGTTATTGAATGGCAAGGTAAGATTGGCGCACCAAGAGGTAGATTTATTTCTTATTTCAAAGCGAGAAAAATGATTTCCAAGGGCTACATATGTCATTTAGTTAGAGTAAAGGATACGGAATCGGAATCATCAGATCTTCACACGGTACCAGTGGTAAATGAATATCCTGATGTATTCCCTGAAGATCTTCCAGGTTTGCCTCCTGAACGAGAAGTAGAGTTTGGTATTGATGTAATACCAGGCACCCAACCAATCTCCATTCCTCCGTATAGAATGGCCCCAGCAGAATTACGAGAATTGAAAGAGCAATTGAAAGATTTGCTAGAGAAGGGATTCATAAGGCCTAGTATGTCCCCCTGGGGAGCACCAGTGTTATTTGTGCGCAAAAAGGATGGCTCGCTGAGGATGTGTATTGATTATCGGCAATTAAATAAGGTGACTATTAAGAATAAATATCCTCTCCCAAGAATTGATGATTTATTTGATCAGTTACAGGGCGCCAAGTGTTTTTCTAAGATTGATTTGAGGTCAGGTTACCACCAAGTGAGTGTCAAAGAAAAAGATATACCCAAAACAGCTTTTCGAACAAGGTATGGTCATTATGAGTTTCTAGTTATGTCATTTGGGCTAACAAATGCACCTGCAGCTTTTATGGATTTGATGAATAGGGTGTTTAAGACATTCCTGGATGTATTTGTGATAGTTTTTATAGATGATATTCTAGTTTATTCTAGATCAGAAGAGGACCATGCCAATCACTTACGACAGACATTGCAGACTCTTCGTGATTGTAAGCTTTATGCAAAGTTCTCTAAATGTGAGTTTTGGTTAAATTCGGTGGCATTTTTGGGTCATATTGTATCTAGTGAAGGGATAAAAGTTGATGCTCAAAAGATAGAAGCTGTGAAGAACTGGCCAAGGCCCACAACGCCTACGGAGATTCGTAGTTTTCTCGGGTTGGCCGGTTATTATAGGAGGTTTGTTAAAGACTTTTCTTCCATTTCAGCACCCTTAACCAAGATAACCCATAAAACATCCAAATTCCAATGGGATGATGCGTGTGAGGAGAGTTTCCAAGAATTGAAGAATAAGTTGACTTCTACACCCGTATTGGTACTTCCAGAAGGTACAAAAGGGTATACAGTGTATTGTGATGCTTCCAGAATTGGTTTAGGATGTGTATTGATGCAGCATGGTAAGGTAATAGCATATGCTTCTAGACAATTGCGGCCACATGAGAAAAATTATCCTACACACGATCTTGAGCTGGAAGCAGTTATTTTTGCTTTAAAGATATGGCGCCACTACTTATATGGGGTTCATGTTGATATATATACTGACCATAAGAGCTTGCAGTATATTTTTAATCAGAAGGATCTAAATTTAAGGCAGCGGAGATGGCTTGAACTATTAAAGGACTATGATGTTGATATCTTGTATCATCCAGGGAAAGCAAATGTGGTAGCTGATGCGTTAAGTCGTAAGGCTATGATGGCGCCTATAGAAAGGCAAGGGATGGTTAAAGATCTTCACCAGTTAGCTAGTTTGGGAGTTCGCCTTCTTGAAACTCCGAATAAAGCGCTTATCGTACATAATGCTGCGGAATCTTTATTAGTAGCTGAAGTGAAAGAGAAGCAATATGCAGATCCTATTTTATTACAGCTTAAGGAGAACGTTCAGAGTGGTGCGACCAAGGCATTTGAGCTTACGCGAGAAGGAGTACTTCAGTGCCAAAACCGATTGTGTGTGCCGGATGTAGACGGGCTAAGAAAGAAGATTATGACAGAGGCACATTTTTCAAGGTATTCCATTCATCCAGGATCAACCAAAATGTATCAAGATTTGAAAGATATGTATTGGTGGAATGACATGAAGAAGAGCATTACAGAATTTGTAGCTGAATGTCCAAATTGCCAACGAGTTAAAGTGGAACATCAAAAGCCCGGAGGCTATATGCAATGCATAGATCTTCCAATTTGGAAGTGGGACATGATCAACATGGATTTTGTTACAGGTTTGCCTCATACAGCTCGGAAATTTGATTCTATATGGGTGATTGTGATAGGCTTACTAAATCCACACATTTCTTACCCGTTAAGACCACTTACACAGTTGAAGAATATTCGAAGCTGTATGTTAAAGAAATAGTCCGATTACATGGAGTGCCAACTTCTATTATATCGGATCGGGGAACTCAATTTACTACAAACTTTTGGAAGTCTTTCCAACGGTGTTTGGGAACACAAGTGAATCTGAGTACAGCTTTTCACCCTCAGACGGATGGACAAGCAGAGCGCACCATTCAAACACTTGAAGCTATGCTACGAGCATGTGTTATAGATTTTAAAGGCAGCTGGGATGATCATTTACCTCTTATTGAGTTTGCCTACAATAATAGCTATCATTCAAGTATCAAAATGGCACCATATGAAGCTTTATATGGGAGAAAGTGTAGATCACCAATAGGATGGTTCGAAGCGGGTGAAACTCTTATGTTCGGACCGGACCTTGTGTATCAAGCCATAGAAAAAGTCAAGGTGATTCAGCAACGGTTGAAAACAGCCCAAAGTCGGCACAAGTCATATGCAGATAGTACAAGAAGAGAGCTAGAATTTTCGTTAGGCGATTGGGTATTTTTGAAGGTATCGCCAATGAAAGGGGTGATGAGATTTGGCAAGAAAGGAAAGTTGAGTCCACGATATATAGGCCCGTATAAGATTATTCGAAGATGTGGGCAAGTTGCTTATGAATTAGAGCTACCTCAGGAACTCTCATCAGTGCATCCAGTATTTCATGTATCGATGCTTCGAAAGTGCATCGGAGATCCGTCCCCTATTACTTCTACTGAAGATGTGAAAGTAACAGAAGATCTTACCTATGAGGAGATGCCTATTGCTATATTAGATCGTCAAGTTAAGAAGATGAGAAATAAAGAAGTAGCATCGGTGAAAGTACTTTGGAGAAATCAACAAAGGGAAGAGATTACATGGGAAACGGAGGAAGCAATGAAATCGAAATACCCTTATTTGTTTAAAGGTGAAAAAGAAGTGCAAGGAGGGCAACTGGAACACTAACAAGTGAGTTTTTACATATGCATAATATCTATATGATGACGTGAATATCAATTATGAATTCGAACTTGTTTCGGCTAAATAACTACATTTACATTCGAGGACGAATGTCCTTAAGGGGGGAAGGATGTAACACCCCTTACTTAATTACGTGCATTAGCCATGGTTATATGTGTTGGAGTATAAGTATTGATCCTAAGGTATATATGAGTTAAAGTATGAGTATTGATTATTTTGAGATGGTTTCAAGTGTATAGTTTGATTATATGTGTATAGGAATCGACTGTATGTATATCGGAATTTGCCCGTCGATGTTTTCATACGAAGTTTATTGAATAAGCTTTCCAACGATATAAATATTTCCAAAAACGGATAAGTTTCGGATATAATCGAGCACGTTCGAAACTATAAAACGGCGGCCGGGATAATTGTGAACAGTAAATGTGCAGGAAATTCAAACTACTGAGGCCTGCCAGTTTTTTGGGTCGACTTTGAACGATCGTAACTCTCTCAATATAATGAACTGGGAGGACTTCGACCTATCAAAAGAAAGATCTTTGAGTCTTATTTCCAATGAAATTGGTTTCATCCAAATCCAACATCTGAGTAAGGAGTTATACTCGTTTTACTTCAGCCTCTCAAAACAGTTTTTTTGGGTCAACTTCACACGGTCATAACTCCTTGTAAAGGATAAACTGGGTGTCCTACATTATATGAAATTAAATACCTTTGAATTATATATCCAAAGATACCAATTTCACCCAAATCCGATATCGGAGCAAAGAGTTATGGCCGATTTACTTTAGCCTGTCAAAACAGTCCACCATGGACAGATTCGGATTTACTTAAATTTTTAAGGGCAATATGGTCATTTTCCATCATCTCTTGGACGAAAATTGGTTATTATATAGATATAATTGGTCTTATATCCATCAATTATCATCATATTATTGAGAATAAGGAAACCCTAGCCTAATTTCAACTCCAATTATCTTGTGATTCAACCGTGGAAAGTCCAAATTGATTCCGTAGTTGTGTTCATCGTCTCGAGGGCTTCGAGAAGCATCCCTTATTTGTTCCAACAGGACTTCGAAATCAAAGGGCCATTTTATGGTAAGAATGTAAATTATGTTGGTGTTATTTATATGAATATGTATATATATATATATATATATATATATGTATGCATGTGAGCATAAGAAGTATGCTATTTGATTGTTGTTGAAAGATGATTGGGAAATGATGTTGGATTATGTTGAATTGTGAAGGGATGATGTGGTATTGAAATGATGATTATATATATATATATATATACACATAAACCTATTGTTCAAGTTGGTTTTTGGAATGTTTTGCAAATAGTGGTTGTATGGAATTATGGAAGAGAATTGTGGTGTTGGGTTGCTAATACTAGATGCCAAATATTTCATTGTAGATAAGTGATTTGTAAAGGCGGGAAGTTGTATTGAATTGGTATCCGAATCTACAACGAGGTATGTAAAGCATACTCTAACAATGTTCTTTGGCATGAAAACACCAATGTTCCATCAAGTAAGATTCCAAGGTTGTCCAAAAACATGTATTGTTCTACATTACCAACGAAGTTGTTTCCATTCTATAAAGTGTAAAAATGTTTCATTGATATACCAAAAGGCTCCTATTTCATTGTTGTGATATTGATGATTCTGAAACACATTGTTGATGTACCAATGAGTCTTTATAACATCGTTATCGTATAGAAGGTCTATTACTTGATTCCTATTGATGTATCATTGTTCCAAAGGTACTATATTGGCATGAACACTAATGTAATAATCTCAAAAGCTTTTGAACTAAGTTGTTGGAAAGATCTCTTATGTGTGTTACTTGATATACGTGTGGGTGGTATCCCAGGGGCATAAGCCTAGCATGGGTCGATCCCAGTTGATATGTACTGGAGGCAGCCTAATGGTCACAGTACGGTACAATATTGATTATTGTTAGGTGGTTGGAGGTTCGGGAGGAGGAGGTAATGGCGAATGATAATTGTAAAGAATGAAATGAACGAATGTATACCGTTCCACAAATGTGTTCGAATTCACGAACCCAATTCAGATTAATGATAATATACATGATCCTAAAAGTGTTTATGAAGTGTGGTTCACTTCTATTATGATTTATTCACTTGCGTCTGATTTTCCTGATCCCCTATATTACATATGATTATTTACAGCTTTACATACTCAGTACATATTTCGTACTGACGTCCCTCACGGGGGACCTGCATTTCATGCTGCAGGCACAGGTGCTTCAGGTCATTCGCAGCATAGATAGGAGCCAGATCATACAGCTATTGTTGGTGAGCTTCAGTTTGCTTTGGAGCTTTCCGAGTCGGTTCCTTATGTTTTGTTATTGTACAGGAGTCATGTGTGGGCGGGGTTTGTCCCGACCCTAGTTATTTCATTTTGTCATGTATATCCTAGAGGCTTTGTAGACATAAGGAAGGGTCAAGTCATGGGAGTTTATATAGTGATGTTATATTTGTATATGTGGTGGCCCCGACGGCCAAGTATTATATTATATATATATATTTGTGCGTGTTGTGCTGATACAGGGAATTAGACCCTTCTGTATGTAACGAAGTGCTGCCCAAATTTTTGGTGAATGTAAGGGAAAGTACAGGTATTTGAACGGGTTCTCCCGGGCCTTCTCGGCTTCGGGTGCCAGTCCGGCCCGATGGGATTTTGGGGCGTGACACTAATGCATCAATAAATAGCGAATAGCAATCCAACAAAAAATTATAATCAAACTAATAACTCATCAATCACTCGAGAACTAATTGTTTAGCCCAAATCTCACACTAAGACCATGGAGCATCTAAAAAAGAGTCACATGAGTTCAATCTTGGTCATGCAAATCCATTAAAGAGATAAAACTAAAAATAGATAGAGCTGAAATAACAGCCTCCACGAACAATGTGAAGGCTCACCTTAGCAACAGAATCTTCACGAACAAACCGTTAACCACTAGTCTCACCTTCGCAACAGTATCTGCAGACATGCAAGTAAGGAGTGAGCTATATATAAATATAACTCAGTAAGATCCTCAACTCTTTACTTTACTACCCCTGAAACAAGTGTTAGAAAATACAAGGCACAAGAAAATACATAAATAATATGCACACAATATCTCTTATAAAGTAATGCTCAATAAGATCCAAATAAAAGTACAAAAAGCCTCTTTGTGTCGCAACTCAATCAACTTTCCCGAATTATCATTAACGGTAGTGAAGATGATCAGTCTAGCACCCCGAAAAGTCATAATACCCCATATTTTTTCTCATCTCCGGACAGCTTACGACTCATCCCTCAAATCGTAAAGACTCTTACGAGTCGTATGTAGCAAGTCATACCCATGTAAGTGTGGGATGATTTGAGTTCTGTTCAAGTTTTGAGTTGACCCTAGAAGTAGTCAAGTAAGGTACGAGTCGTATGAAGATAAGTCGTATTGTAAGCAGTATGGGTTCCCTAAGTTCTGTCCAGCTTACGAGTAATGGCTACAAGTTATATAGACATATTACGAGTCGTAAGATATGATTCGTACCCTGACCAGTAGACAATCCAAGAATCAAGCATCATGTTTTGATAGTTTTATAAGTTACTTGGACATACATTAAGTCCCCAATAGCTCCTAGGTCATGAACAAGTCAAAATCTCCCTTAGCGATTAAATTCTTGGGATGTACATAACTATAGTTATATTCAAACAATAATAAATTTTGTTTTAATAAGAATTTTTTATCTCATGACCCACCAAAAGGTAGATAATTGAATTAAACTGAAGCACTGCCAAGCTGTATCACACACTGTCTAGAATACGGGTTGCCAAGTATAACCTGTACCCAGACTATACGAGTCGTATGGAAGACCCGTAAGGACTGCCGAGAATTATCTGTAAAGTATAGTTTAAGGGTTTTTTAGTCTTTTACCCTCTTATAACTCCCAAGCCATGATATTTAACCCCCAAGGGGCATTACTTTGCCTCTATTTCCATCGATTAAACAATATAAACTTCTCATTCTACTCTCAAGAATAAGATTAGGGTTTCTTCTCAAGATCATCTCCCAAGTTTCAAGATTCAAATTCAAAAACCTTCAAGAAAGCATCAAGAATTATGTTTTCCTCTCAAGTTAAAAGCTTAAGGTATGTGGGGTATTCATTCATGGGTCCTTTTCACCCATGGAGCCCCAAAATCCTTTTCTTTCAATTAAAAATTGAATTTTCTATCATTATAATATTTTATATGTTCAAGAAAGATTGAATTCTATGTTTAATGCTGATTTTAATTCAATTCAGTTCATGTATGATCCCGTGCAAGATTTTGAATTCCTCATGCTATGAATTTATGTTTCCTATGCTTTATTCAAGTAAATTCCATGATAGATCCTAAACTCATGATTTATAACAACATTCTCATGTTTAAATTCATGTTTTCCCCATTTTTCATTAAATGCCCATGTCTTAAGTTAAACCGTGACTCAATACTACAATTTGAGTTTAAATGTCATATTTTAATGACCATTCAGTAATGGTGGGTTATGAACACACGATACCTACGTGTTTTTACATGATTTCTATTTTCAAGTAATGAGTTAGTCAGACCATAATTTTTAATATCATATTCAGAACACTATTGTCATGTTGAGAATTATCAGTTTATATGTTTATGATTACCTCAGAATCCATATGCACTGTTATTTTTTGAACACCATAACCTGAGCTTATCAGTTATCAGTATCAGTGCATGCACCGGTTAGTATTTCAGTGTCTTTTAGTTAGGAGTAGGATTTAGCACTGAGAGAACCTAGGGATGGAGGCTCACCCGCCAGTTAGGACTTGGTCCTTAGCAACAGTCCCTAAGTTCTAGAACTACGTATCCAGCTTAGGATTATGAGATGTTACCTGCCAGTTTTGGACTGGCACTCTCTTATGGGTCACCCTCCAGTTAGGACTGACTCCATAGTATTTTGTGACAACAGTTTAGTGATCACGCCAGTTCAGGTTCTACTCCAATGGCAAGGATAGAATAACCCTCCTCAATGAGGGTCGGACGTTAGACTCCATGATAGCTCATATGGTTTATGTCGGTTACATGATAGCTCCCACATTTTAAGTATAATATTCAGCATATAATCAGTTCAGGTTTGTTTGACCAAAGCATACAAATTTATAACTATTCAATTATGCAGATTTTAGTCTTTCAGTTTACAGATTTTTTAAGAAATATGTATATGCTTGGTCTTGCATTCTCAGATATTACAGTTTTTATGCATTCATGCTCATTTATCTCATGTTGTTCAGTTAGTCCTTATTTTATATGCACAGTACCCCATAGTTTCAATCTAGTTATTCAAACTAAGTACAATTCAGTTTTATAGGATTAGTATTCATATATCCACTACTCAACTTACCAATGTTAGTTATCCCTTTTCTCAGATTTTAGTTGTTCGGTCACACAGATATTAGTCATTCAATTAATTACATCTACTTAATACATGTTATGTTGGTTTTGTAAGTTTATTCATTCAGGATTAGTATGTTTGCATATTCAGATCCATGAGTTAAGTCAGTTCTCACCATATAGTTTTAGACCTAGTATTCATACGTCATCCTCAGTATAATTTCTACAACATATTCATCCTTACAAGAGAATGATTTACAACCTTTATGTTTCTACCGCCTCCTAGCTTACAGAATTATTTTTAGCTCATGATTATAAATTCTCTATGATTTACAGTTTTCATGTGTAGTCACGTTTCAAATGTATATATCAACAAATAACTTATATCCTCAGTTTTACAACATGTTTGAAATATTTTCATGATTTAGTGCATGTCTCCATATACACAGTACATTCCAACGTATTGACCACATATATGCGTTTGTGTCTACATCCTTCATAATGTAGGTACCATATATAGCTCTTACAATAGGGTCAGACAGTTTACAGCTTTCAGCCAGTAGGTAATAAGTTCTCCTATTTTGAGAACTCCAAATAGTTGTGGATCATGTACTATGTATTTGATTTTCCATATGTATTGATTATTGGTAATTTGAGGCATATTCCAACTATATATAGTCAGTATAGTAGAGGCTTCATAGTGTCAGTGAGAGTTAGTCATGTAATTTGAGTTCTTTCTTCAGTTGTATCGTGGTGTAAACTATATCAGTATTACCTTTAATCAAACTTTTCATGATTATGCTTCCGCTTAGCAAATTAAGTTTTGTTTTACATATTAAATCAGTTGTTCAAGAAGTATGCCAGCTAATCGGTTAGCTTGGGATCACTTGTGGTTCCAAGTGCCGTGTTACGACTAGAGGGTAGTCTTGAGTCATGACACAAGTACTCGACAATATATTGTAATACCCTGTACTTTTTCCTAGCTTGAAATTGTCCTAAGAATGTTAGAAGCTTACATTGAAAGATAAATCCACTTTTGTACACGTGGTATTTTTAAGATTTTCACTTTTTCACATGGAAAATGGAATAAGCTTTCCATTGATACCAATTTTATCAAAATCCGACATCGGAAAAGGAAGTTATGGACGAAATACAGAAGGCAGTAAAATGCCCAGGTGCGACGGTGAGGCCGACGGACCGTCGTCCACGACTGTCGCAGCGAGGCAGTGTGACTATCTTCTGCCCTAGATCGATGGCCCAGGACGATGGACCGTTGAACTAGCGACGGATTATTGCTCAGGCTGTCGCAAGGGAAACAATGAGGTCCTATTTTACCTAGAAGCGACGGTCAGGACCGACGGACCATCGACCCAGCGACGGACCGTCTCACCCCACCGTCACACCATGGCAGTAAGTTCCAGTTCTGGTCCCAGTGCGATGGTCAGTCCAACAGACCGTCGATCCAGTGACGGATCGTCACACCCACCATCGCATGTTCCGTTCAGTTATTTTAAAGCCATTTTAAAGGGGATTTTTGGTCTTTTATCGTTTATATACCCAGTTATATCTGACCAAAGCTCCTAAATTCATTATCCATCTACAACAACAAAATTGGGGTTTTCTCTCTAAGATTAATCCTTAAGAAAAAAATCCAAATCTTCTTCAAAAACTAAGAGATTCCAATCCTTCAAGTTAAAGAACTTCAAGAAACTCATCACCAGGTATGCATAGTATTCATTCATGGACTCCTTTCATCCATGAAGCCCAAGAATCTCTTTTAAAAGCTTAAGTGTATGGATTTATTTATGAATTTCATGTTGGGTTGCTTTGTTCACGTTGAGAATGACCAATTAAAATTCTAATCCATGTTGGGTGATCAATTTTATATGAAATTGAATAGTATAGATGTAGATTCATGTGAACCTATGATTAAACCCTTGAATGATGAAATTAGAGTTTAATCATGATGTTTATTTGTTGTATAATGTTGTCTACATATACTATACCTAACTAGTATGATATTATGAAATTAGCTTATACATAAATGGAGATTTCATAATATCATTCAGCACCGAGTGAACCCAAGGATGGGAACTCACCTGCTAGTTGAGGGTGTGATTCTTAGAAGAAATCCTTGTGTTCTAGAACTACGTAGCCAGCATAGGTTGAGACATCATACCTGCTAGTTAAGGGTAGATGAGGTGGCTTAAACTGCTAGTTGAGGGTTCCCACCATTCTCATTAGAGTAACCTGCTAGTTGAGGGTCACTCACATGTTTTCCTTACCAGTGGCGCGGTATTGACACCTTTCCAATCAGGGCACAGATTAGACCCCAATTCAGCTATAATGTAATATTTGGGGCATGTCAGTTAGATGACTACTTCCCACAGTTTTATGTTACAGAACCAGGACTGTTAGATACAGTCAATCAGTCTCAGTAATAGAACTCAGATAGTTCTACAGATTTCAGGACTATCAGATACAGTATGGAACTCATATAGTTCGATCATATTTAGGACTGTCAGATACAGTCACTCATGTTATCAGTTATCATAACTCATTCATTAGTAATATTAGTTATCAGTAAACTCATGTTATCACGATTTCAGATATAGTTACTATGTATGCATACATATAGTCTCATGTTCATATTAGTCAGTTAGCCAGTATTGTTCATGCATATGAACCCCATGTATTCAGCCTACCTCACATGAATTCCAGTATATTCAAAGTACTAATGCATTTTCGCTATGGTGTCTTATTCCATATGTTCAGAGACACGAGCTCCAGAACATCAGTAGATTCTAGTCTCAGCAGTCAAAGCTAGCAGTGAGTCCTCATCTTTAGATGAAAAGATCATTAATTTATTATCTCATTAATTTATTTATTAGTTAGAGTTAGTTGGGGACATGTCCCATCAACTCCTTATTCAGACTGTTCAGTCAGTTAGCGGCTTTCCAGACTATTATGTTCAGTTAGTTATTTCAATTGTTTTGGCTATTTCATACCCCATCCATATGTTATAATTTATTAGATCTTATGTTATAGTTTTGAACCTTATGGCCTTCCAGTTCATGTTTCCGCATTATACAACATATTATGTAGTATACAGGTACAAATACCAGTCATGGGTTAGCTTGTGGTCCTTCGGGGTCATGAGCACCGTGTAGCGTTCTGGGTACCAGATTCGGGGTGTTACATATATATAATTCCCCAAGAATATACTACGGGAAAAAAGTACAAGGCCCCTAACATATTACGATGGCATAGGTATGTCCCTAACATATTACGGCAGCACATGTATGCCCTAGTAAATATATCCAATATCTCAATGTAACCTTACAACTTATCATTAAATGATTCTCTGTATACTTAACAAAATATATATCTGCGGTTGACCAAAGACCACCAATTCTACCTAGCACATGCTTTTTCCCACACATGAACTAGGCAAAAAAAACTATTTTCTTATAAAACAAGTTTGAAAAGAAAGCACCAAAGCTTAAAGTCTCCCTTACCTCATTGATGGAAAATTTTCTCGACCTCACAACTCATAGAACATTAACCAAATAGCCTCCAATGGCTTTAATCTATGAAAATAAATTAATTAACATTATCAATTAAACTAGTCAAGGTCAAGTTTCAATATCCCAAAATTTCAAGCTTAGAGCCAAACTTTAGTATCTCACCTCTCAATTCATGACTTCAAAGAGGAAATTCCAACGTATCTATTCAAATATAATTTATATAGGTTAATACCCAAACTCGAAGAACATTACAATAGCCTTAATGCTAAAGAAGTAACCTGTAAACAGCCGGCTAAAAAGAGAAGTTGGTAAAACTTATATTTGCATTCTCATTTGAAAATTCAAATTTGTATCACAAATTTATAAACTTATCAGTATGCAATTGCAGAATCAATATCAGTTGAACCCATTTTCAAAAATTCTACTTCATTGCTACTTCAATGACAACACCTCCCCCTAAAGAGAAGATTGGGACTAGATATAGATTTTTGCTGTGAATAGTTACATAAGGAAATTACTTTGAATTGCCATCTTCACCCTACTGATATTAATATATAATTAAACCCAAACTAATTACCCTTCTTACATGAGCATAAATAAAACATAAATGAATTTATTATATACTAAAGAGAGCCTCATGACAATTAGAGGTTTCAGTACCTGTCTATGCAAAATCCCTACTGCACCAACTCTTATTTTGCCAGAAAAGAACTCTTGCTCCTCTATGAAGCTGCTGCTTCCAATAGAAAAATTTGAGAAAAAAATTATCCTTTCAACTTCTTAATCATAACGTGTAACATCAAGAATAAGAGAATGGGCTTGGCCCACACCCTTTTAATTCTCTTTATTATAATTATTATTTGGTTAAAATTACCAATTAACCCTCTATTAAAAAAGTTGGGTTATTACATTCTCAACAACTTAAAGTAAAGTTCATCCTCGAATGAGTCTTGAATCGTATCTGAAGTATCAAATCAATTAAGAAAATTTGCTATTTAGGACCACTAA
Source organism: Capsicum pubescens (assembly GCA_030864215.1). Classification (NCBI taxonomy): domain Eukaryota; kingdom Viridiplantae; phylum Streptophyta; class Magnoliopsida; order Solanales; family Solanaceae; genus Capsicum; species Capsicum pubescens. The sequence continues at coordinate 298,353,263 of CM061549.1, forward strand.
CCTAGGAGGTAGAGTCTCAGATTTTTCTTCTTATTTGAGATAGCTATTGAGTTACTCGACTGTAGCTTAAAAATAAATTTTAGTGGTGACTTTAAAAATAAGTTAGTGATAAAAAATACGGTCTACGCACCATACCTCCACTTAAATAACCTTCTTAAAGCTTTGTTGGACCTAAACTGGTGCCAAAAGTTGTGCTCTTCTAAAGTTACAACCAACTACTAAACAACACATGTGCAAGTGTAATACCCCGTAAGATCCTAAGCTCAGTTCAGTTGTAGTTTCATGCTTAAGGGGTTCAAGGCTAGAAATTTTCACTAAGTGTTAAGGACTTAGTCATTTTCAAGACCCCTAACATTTACGAATTTTTATTTTGGCCTTTCGATATCGAGATGTTAGTCTTTGAATTGATTCATATTTAGAAAGGTTAATATTATGTCTCAGGAGAGTTTTGGGATTTTTAGATGAGGTTCGGGACATGTTTGGATGACTGAAACAGTGAGCCAATGCGATAAGACTGCAGCGCATTGTCTCTCCTATGTTGCAAGGGTGCGCGATGCGTTGCTTTCTTCCCTGGCGTAAGTAACGCGACATGTTTCATTCTCCCCCAGAGAGAGAGAGACGCGGTGCATTGGTCAGTCCCACACAACTTTATGATTTAAGAGACCAAGGGGCATTTGAGTCATTTCCCTCAACCCAATTCGTCCTTAACACGATTTGGGACTTCCATAAGGGAATTATTTGCCTATTTATCTCAAAATTACTCTCAAGAAACCCTCCTCCATTTCTAAGAACAAAACCTAAGCTTTTTCTCAAGAAATCAAGAGTTCAAGCTTCCAAGTTCAAGAAACCCTCAAGAAATCTTCAAGAAACTTTCTATTAAGGTATGCGGGTATTCATCAATGGGTCCCTTTCACTTATTGAGCCCCAAAATCCTATCTTAATTTACAAGTATAAATCTTATCCTACTTTATGAAATTAATCCATGAATTTAATGCTAAATAAATTAAAAGTCATGTCTACAAGTATTTCCAAATGAATTACGCTAGTTCATGTTTTGAATTACAAGTTTCCATGTCATAATACATTGATTTCATGTTAAATCCCCAACTTATGAATTTAGCCATGTACTTTTGTGGTTTCCAACTTATGAATTTAGCTATGTACTTTTGTGGTTTTCTCATGTTTATCACATTCCTATGTTCAAGTTCATGCTTCTCATTTATTTGGTGAAAGGTTTATGTCTTGAGTCTTTGAACCATGATTCCATACTATAGTTTTGAGCTTTAATATCATATTTTATGATTATACAGTGCTGAAAAGTTATGAATACTCGATACCTATTTGTTTTACATGATTTCAAAACTTCAAGTAATAAGTTAGATAAGCCCTGAATGTTATCATTATACTCAGATATTTATGTTCATGATGAGCACTATCAGAAATAATGTCCATTTGACTTTAGTTCAGTTCAGTACCAGTGTCAGTTCAGTTGGGAGTAGAATTTAGCACCAAGAGAATGCAGGAATGACGGCACCCGCATCAGTTTAGTATGAGTCGTTAATAGCAGTCCCTTAATTCTAGAACTACACAACCAACATAGGATATGAGGGGTCACACGTCAGTTTAGGCTTCACACCCTAGTCCTTTGGGACAACAGATTAGTAGATCCACACAACCACTGTTAGTACTCGTGGCACGATACTGACATCCTTCATACTGGGGTTACAGGGTAGACCCCGATTAGTTCAGATTGGGGCATGTCAGTTACATGATACCTTCCACAATTCCCATCAGTTTTTCAGTATATCTCAATTTAGGTTTTCTTGACCAAGTGTACAGATTGTCAATTATTTAGTTATACAGATTTCAATCTTTCAAATTACAGATTATCTCAGTAACATGTTTATGCTTGGTATTGCATTATCATATACTACATATTTATGCATTCATGCTCAGTTATCTCATGTATTTTAGTTCGTCCTTATCTCACATATCGGTACATTCAAAGTCCTGACTACATAATTTTCCTTTGCGCTATGCAGTCATATAACATAGGTTCAGACGCTCAGTTTCCTAACTTTTCTTAGACAGCTCAGCGTTATCGATTAGCAGTAGTGGCAAGTACTGATCCATCATGGACATGAATGCTTTATAGTTATTTCAGTATTCTCTTATGTTCAGCTAGTCAGAGTTAGTTGGGGTTTTTTTGGGGGGTTTTTCCCATCAACCCCTCATGATATCTAGAGGCTTTCAGATAATCAGTTTGACTGTCTGTTAGTTTATCAGTTTTATCAGTTGTTCCAGACAGACAAATTAGTTCCTAGTACTCTAATTTGATATTTTAGACATGTTATTATTACTTATTTAAGTATTCAGATTTACAGTATCTTATCAGCTTATCTTCCGCTCATGTGTTATAATTTTATTTTTCTAAGTGCTTATAAAAAATACCTGCTCATGGGTTAACTTGTGGTTACTCTTGGCCGTAAGCACCATGTCGCGACTAGGGGGTAGCCTCGAATCGTTACAAACTTGGTATTAGAGCCTAAGGTTTTAAAGTATCCTAGGGAATCTAAAAATTGGGTTTAGTATAGTCTTATGCATGGGTATGAAGCGCGCCACACTTATGGACTAGGGGCTACGAGACATTTTAGAAAAGTTTCCCTTCTTTTAGTATTTATGTCATGCGAAAGAGAATGATCTCTATTAAATTCCGCTTTCTAAGTCATCCATCATTCAATTTATAGACAATGCCTCCTAGAAGAAACAACAAAAAAAGGAACGGGGATCAGCCCGCACCACCGCCTATTCAGGAAGATCCCTTGAATGAGTATGTCTTTCACGCCAAGTTCAGGACTACTTTCACGACCTTAGCCTATTCTGTAGCTGATCAGAACAACCAGTAAGCTATTTCCCCAGCCAATCCAGTGGTAAATACAACCATAATTAGGATTCACTATTTCACTCAGATGAATCTCCATCTGTTTTCAGGATCCAAGTCTGAGGAGGATCCACAAGAGTTTCTAGATATGGTGCAGAAAGTGACAGATATCATGGAAGTCACTTTGAGTGAGAGAGCATACTTGGCCACTGATAACGCTCAAATTACACTCTTGAATGGGTGTAAGCGATCGTTGTCAATACAAAACCCAACTAGGTTGGGGTCAAATCCCACAGGGAATAGGGTGTGAACGTCAATTTGTTTACGAAATGCTTTACTGGTAGTTAATCGTTTCCGAAAGTTGGGGGTTTAAAGTTCACAATGTATCATTCTACACTTTCTGAATTTTTAGAGTTGTTATCAATATAAATGGGAAACCAGGGTTATGATCACCAAAGATGTCGGGTATTGACAGATACCAGGTAATACTAGAGATCCTCGGAATGAGTAGAACAACAGAATATCCCTGACTATGATACTATCTGACTTATCTCTCGACCTCACCATAAAATTTATTATATAATTCTCTCAAACTTAGATAATTTATCTATATCCAATCAGATGTTATCTCAGGTAGATTAATCCAGTTACGACATTAATCATTAAACAGAAGGTTGGTAGCTTTCGAGTCCCTGTTGATAATTCTCGTCCTCTAGTCTGTTTCTCTGTTAGAAGAAAATAAAACCTAAGGCATAATCTAATGTTTGCAACCACTAGATTTCAGTTAAAACCACAGAATTTCAAGATGTTCTACTACTCTTTGAATCCATTAAACACCTAGTTGGATCCTATAACCCCGGCTAATGAAATAAGCCGTTCATGATTTGACGAAGGAAATCGTAAGTTGAATTCATGATGATAATGATAAACTTACGTATAGATGGAAAACAACAAATAATTTCTTCAATTAAATCCCAAGTTAGAAACCCAAGAATAGTTGATAAGAAAGAAACTAAAAATAATTGGCAAAAGAGAACAATGTACGTGTTTCTCCTTCCAAAATTCTAGTTCTCAATAATGAAAACTTCATTACTTAAAAACCCTAAAAACTGCTATTTATACTAAAGCCTAATTAAGGAAATAAAATAACAAAATCACAGCTCGGCTCGGATTTAGGTGACGCCATATTGGTGTTGGTCGTCAGGCTTTTGACGGCGTGTCAGATATGTCGTCAGAAGTCATGCCATCTTGACCTATTCTGCCTCACTCTGACAATGTCCTCTGACGGCTTACCACACTTGTGATGGCGTGTAGCAAATATCGTCAGACCTTCAGCTTATTTCACCATGTTCTGCCTCACTCTGATGGTATATTCTGACGGCTTACCACACTTGTGATGGCATATTGAGAATGTCGTCACTCTCATCCAACAACTCTTCTCCACTGTTCTTCCTAACGCCTTTTTCTGGTAGCTTACCACATCTCTGACGGCTTGCAAGAAATGCCGTCAGATTCATATCAGCTCACTTGTACCGGATTTTACTTATTTTGTTCATCTTTCCTATGTTTTCCTCCCATCCTTGCTACAACTGCAATTTCACAAGAAAACGATCAAAAACAATCAAAAGTTTCTTAAGACTTCGCAATTATTTAGAGTTAAAAGCCTCAAATGTGTTAGCATCTGCTTACACATCAACACCCTTAACTTAAAACAATTGCTTGTCCTCAAGCAACCAAAACACAACTAAGAGAATACAACGAACATTCAGCAGTCAACAACTAATTTTTTTAGCTCAAAACTCAGTTTACCACCTCCAAGGTCAACCAACTTAAACTACTGTGCAATTTATTGAAAAGCAACAATGTAACACAAAGGCTTCTACCCATGGCATCACTAAGTGCCAACAATCATGCATGTAATGTACACTACCCAAACAAGAAAGTAACTTAGCAAGATACTAGTGTGCCCTCACAATAAAGAAATTCCCCTTTTCCCTCATTATCAGCAATCAAGGTATAATCATGGGGATAATCACAAAGACTCTCGCACTCAGAATGAAGTTCAACCAGTGTATGCCAAACACCATATGCTTTCCCTTATCATCATTACCAAAGTGTCTAGACAGGTAAGCTAGGATCAGTATAGGACTTTCTCAGGCTTGTAACGTAGGCTAGGGGATGGTATGGTATTAAACGGCATTTAGAGTGACTAATCTCCTTGGCACTACCTTATCTTATGGGGTCCACTTATTAACCCTTTTTTTCTCTCTTTTTCTTTTCTTGATCACACTTTCAGGATGGGTGCACTTCTTTTTATTCCAACAGATTTTCTTTACTTACTCTTTTTCACCAACACCCAACCTTTTATTCTTTTTCTTTGATTCTTTCTCTTCTATTCTACCCTTCTTCATACCCAACTTATATCACGCACCCCTATGATAGCCACCCTTAACTTAGGTTGTTTGCCTACATTGAGGTGCACAGTTTCCAAGGAGGACCAGGGACAAAACAGGTTCATTATGATTTAAAAAGGGAAGGTGATGGGTTTCATAGAAAGAAAATGGTCAATTTAGGCTCAAACGGGGACCAAGGGAAATAATGCATTACAGGGAAGGTCATTTAGGCTAAAAGTGACTTAAATTTAAAAGCGGCCTATGATCCTTTCCTAACCCCTATCTCTTAACCAAGGCAAAACGAACTGGGAAAGTCCTAGATTCAGCAATACCACAGGGAACACAGTAAGATCTCACACACACTTGGCACACAAGCATTTCACTAACTACTACTTATCTGGTTCATGCAGTTATTCAGCTGTGATTGTTAAGCACAAAAATAATGCCCTAATCACATGCTCAATAGTAACAATTTGAGGCAATTCACACAGTCATGCAAAACAAACCTTCAGAGAGGTATTCAAAATAAAAATAAAAAATTAGTTGACTACCTATAGAACTTGCACTACTCTTAGTTATTTATAGAATATGCTACAACAACATGCTACCCTATACCCTCAACTTAAAATTAAAACAAAATAAAACTAAGGGTTTAGGGCGTACCTAGTAGAGATCAAGTACGAGGATCATGGGGTTTTACCCCCACATCAGTATCTCCAGTCGGGATACTTATATTTGGAGCCTGCTGCTGTGCTGGCTCAGCTACCACTGCATCTGAAGAAGGTGCACTGGATGAGGCTCCTACAGCTCTAGCTCAGAGCGCCTCCTCCCTTCTCAAGTGGTCCTCTAGGGACGCTTGTATTGCCCATTTTAGGTTTGCTTTGTCAGTGGCTGCTACCTCATCACTTGCTTGCGTCGTCTCTTCTGCTCCTATTTTCTGAGCCTTCTTCTTATTCTTTTCCTTTTTATCTGCTTTGCCCTCATTCTCATCATCTCCTTGTCTCTTTCTCTTTCCTTCTCTCTTTTCATCTTTCTTTTCTTTGTTTTTCTTCTTCTTCACAGGCTTCTCAGTAAGATCAAGCAACTCTAATTCACCTTCGGGCTCCTCAGCCACATAATCTGTTACTGTAATGCACTGGAACTGTCTAATCACTCCAAACTCTATCTTTATCTGCTTAAACTCATATCTGAACTGTTTAAGATCTGTACTCAACATTTCTCTTTCTCGCACATCAAACCAATTCTCCAAGTCAGAAAACCTAGCAGGCAAGGACTCATAAGGCTCAAGTGCAGCCCTGATTCTCTTATCTACTGCAGTTACAAACTTCTTGGCAAACTGCTTCAGCTGAGCCTTGCACCATTGAGTTTGTCTAGCAATTTTTCTGAAGTTTGGCAAGTTGAAAGAAAGTCCTGCTGGTGCTGCAGAAGCTGATGGAGCTGACTCAGTTGCAGGCACTGAACCTACCTGTGCTGAAGGTGGTGATGGTACTGCTGCTGCCTCAGGAGATTGTTCGTCCACAGTAGGCACTGAACTAAAATCTGGAATAGGAGGCTCAACTTCTACCTCTGCTCCCTTCTCAAGCCTCAATGTAGGTAGATTTTCATCACTTCTGATCGGGTTGTGAGTCTTTCTAGTAGCGATATCCTCATCCACACCTACGATCTTGGGCACATTTGCTTCTCCACATAGCTTAGTGATCAGACACGGGAATGGATATGCAGTGCCAGGCCTACACACCCAAATATTTATCTCCTCAGCAATAATTTCACCAAAATCCAGGGATATCCCAGTCACTAGACTACCAACTAGTAACACCCTGTCATCTCCCAGTAGATTATCATTTTTTGTAGGGATCAAGTGCGTATGCACTACGCCCCACCAGAACTTTGCCTCAAGTGTCAGAGAAGCTTTGTAGATCCTTTCATTTCGGTTGGTCAACCAAATAGGCTCTCCCTCCGCTATGTGAGTAGCCAACCATCTGCGCTGATTTGCCTTATCTTTTAAACAGACATAGAATGTGGGTGAAGTATCCTGAACATTGAAGTTTGGCCCATGAAGAAACCGGTTGATTGTTGTGTCCGAGATACTCACCATCACTCCCCTCACTGCAATTTTCTCCAGTAATGGCATGTTCGATATTCTCTCACCTTTTTTGCTTCTATTTTCTAGGTTTGCTTGGTAGTTTGGATAAAACTCCCGTACTACTGCTGGACTGTAGAAATCTCCTGTTCTGGTAGTCCACTCTAGGCCATAATCTAGGAACTTTTTCATCACCTCCGGGTAGTTGATCAACCCTTTGGTAATGATTTGTTTTTCTTCAAAGATAGGTCTCCAAATAGGTCTCCGCTGAGTTCTACGCAGACCATCAAGATATACCTTCTCATCTCCCAGAATGAGCCATCTGACATTATCTTTAACCTCCGAGTTTTTGCATCTCACTACAGCTCTCTGAATTGGAGAATCATTATCACTTTGCTTTTCTAAGGATGGTGGTCCCAATTCTGTCTCCTCAGACCCCTGCTCTTCAGATTCAGCCTTCTCAGACTCAGGCTATTCGGACTCGGTTTGCTTGGAACCCTCTTGCTCAGAGGACTCACTCTCAGGTGGGGTAGTAGTTTCAGTATCATCACTATCCTCCACCTGAATGGGTTTAGGTGGAGGAGATACCTTTGGGTTTGTTTTCTTTCTCTTCCACCTGAGAAGTGGTTCTTCATCTTCATAGTCGGAGTCCTCATTAATAAGCTTCCGAACCACTTTTGGCTTTGCCACTTTCTTTGGAGTGTTAGGACTCTTTCTCTTGGGTGCTATTTTTATTCCTGATTGTCGACTTGCACACTTCCTTAACAATGGAGCTTAGTTCGTATGAAGTGTGAGCTTGAGGTGAGAGAATGTGGATGAGAGAAGAAAATTGGTCACTTTGCTTTCAATCCAATCTCTCAAGGGAAAGGTTTTCTTACTTAGTTGTGATCAAGTTGGAGAAGGAAGGAAGATATTATATATTCTAGCTAAGAAAGAAAATAACTAAACATAGAAACCAAATAAACTACCGGGAAGGTGAAGAGTTTAAGCCTAGGCCGGGTCGGATCCAACTTAACATCTGGGCTCGTAATACCTGACGGTATAGAAAAATGTCGTCAGAGTTATGGTAACTCGTTAGGCAATATCGTCGGGGTTAGGCAGACACTTCTTCGTACTAGACCTCTCTGACTTCATTTTCTGGTAAGCCGTCACATGTGTGACGTCTTACCATAAAGGTCGTTAGGGTTCTTTTTAGCAGGTAATCTTGATTTCACCTTCCAGGTATTAAAAACCTAACTATAAGAATAAAAACTAACCTAAAAATGAATGGAAATAAAATTTTGGGTTGCCTCCCAATAGCGCCTGATTTAATGTCGTGGCATGAATCAGTTATCTTGGCTACTCAGACTTCTCCAATACATCATACCGATATCTTTTGTCATCCACATAGAATACATCCATGACTGCAAATACAATCATCTCTTCTTGATTCACTGTGGATAAGTGCATTTTAAACTTTGCTTTATTTTTGCCAACTCGAAACTTGAACTCATTGAGATCCAAATCAAATAGCACTCTCCCTGTGGCCAATAATGGTGTTCCCAGAATAATAGGCACCTCAAAATCATCATCACAGTCTAGAACCATAAAATCCGCAGGAAGAATGAAGTCGGCCACTTTCACTAGCACGTCATGTAGAATACCCACAGGTCTCTTGATTGACCAATCTTCCATCATGAGTCGCATGTTTGTAGGAGTAGGTGACCCTATATCAAGCCTCTTATAGACGGCCAGCGGCATCAAATTAATAATTGCGCCAAGATCACATAAAGCTTTATCAAATTTCACGGGTCCTACTGTGCACGGAATAGTGAAAACACCAGGATCAGGTTTTTTCTGTACTAAGGACTGTGACAAAACAACACTACAATGGTGGAGATTGTCCACCATCTCACAGCTTACTTTCTTCTTCTTCGTCAGCAGATCCTTCATAAATTTAGAATAGCTCGGCATTTGCTCAAGTGCCTCCATCAATGGCACCGTCACTGTTAGTTGTTTCATTACTGCCATGAACTTGCTAAATTTTTCATTATATTCTTTCTTCTTCAACCTCTTTGGAAATAGAGGTTGTGGTCTTGGCATTTGTTTTCATACCACTTCCTCTTTCTTGTCGTCTTCTTTCTCTGATATGTCAACAAAGCCATCCACCTTCTCAGACTCCACTGGATCTCTTCTTTCTGATTTATCAACACTTACATCCTTCTCCACGACTTTGCGCATAGAAGGTCCAGATAACATCTTACCACTCCGATTGGTAATCTCCAAACAAGAGCAATCAATCCACGGGTTTTGAACCGTATCACTAGGTAAAGTACCCGTTTTTCTCTGGTTCAGAGTATCCAAAATTTTGCTCATCTGTTGCTCCAACTGCTTAATCGAAGTAGAGTGTGAGCTAACTAACTGACTGAGGGTAGAAAACTCACTTTTCATATTAGTTACCCCTGAGTTAGTAGCTTGAACTCCCTTTAACAGCTTTTCCATCATGTCCTCCATGGACATCTTTCTAGAACTAGTAGATGCAGCATCCCAACTTTCAGGAGGAACATACAAACCACTCCTGTCATTATTGTTTCTCCAATTTCCCTGATCCCTATCTTTATAATCAGGCTTGTCGTAGAAAGTCCAACCTTGGTTCCCTTGGATACTGCCTCGGAAACCCCCCTGATTACTTACATAGTTGGCCTCAGCATCAGCACCTGCAGATACGGTACCTTGAGCATCCACAGCCTTAATTATTTCAGTCTTGCCGGATAACAAGTTCTTAGCCAGCAAGTCCATCTGCATCTTCAAGTGGCCCATATCCTGATCTCGCTCCTCATCCCTTCTACGTTGTTCTGCAATAATACCATCAGCAATTGTAGGGCTAGACACTATAGAATCCCTAGTGTACCAAGCTCAACTTTGCTAGGTCATTCTATTTAGCATGTCAGAAGCATCCAGAAAAGAGAGGTCAATGAACGAACCACCTGCAGCGTTGTTGACTATTGGCTTTGTCACAGAGTTGAAAGCTCTGTACAAGGTCTCCATCAAATGCAAGTTCGTCATATTATGGTTCGGACATTATGAAAGTTTCTTCTTAAACCTTTCCCAAGTCTCATGCAGTGCTTCAATCAGAAGCTGTCTGAAGTTGCTAATCTCGTCCCTCAATTGTACCCTTCTGGAGGGTTAAAAGAACCGTTCTAGGAATGCATCTTTCAACTATCTCCAGTTGGTTATAGAATCAGGCTCTAACTCATTCAACCATATTGTTGCCTCTCCATACAGAGACAATGGAAACAACCTCAATCATATTGCATTCTGACTCACTCCCGGATTGTCAAAGGATTTGCAGATGGTGATAAAGTTCACCAAATGCATGTTAGGATCATCACCAGAAAAGCCTCCAAATAACCCCTTTCAGATTCAGGAGTTGGATTATGGTACTTTTTATGCTGAACTTTGCACCTGGTGCCAACGGTGGCAGGATGATAGCACCCGTTGCACCATATCCATCCATTCCTTCATCATCATCATCATCCTTATAGTGCATAGGCTGTTGACCATATCTACCTCGAGCTGGACGATTTCTGTTGACGTTTTGCTATACTGGTGCAGCAACTTGCTCCGCTCTCCTTAGGTTTTGAGGATTCAACAATTCCTCATAACCCAAGTCCTCATCATCAGGTTTTTGGTGATATGCTTGTTGACCCAAATTTTGCACATTCACCTGAGCCCTGGCTAAAGCAGCTAATCTTTCTGCTTCCTGTTGTTCAGCCATTCTTTTAATTAGTTGAGTTTCCGGGTTGATTGGTAATAGTAGTGCGTCGAGACTTCTCATTTTTGGCATAAACAACACAGTACCTACAATAAACAAAAACAACAAATAAACGTAAATCAAGGAAACTTAACTATCAACAAATTTTTGCGCACAAAATTTTTAGTCTACAACCGTATTCCCCAGCAACGGCGCCATTTTTTATAACGCTCAAATTACACTCTTTAATGGGTGTAAGAAATCTCTGTCAATATAAAACCCAAATAGGTTAGGGTCGAATCCCACAGGGAATAGGGTGTGAACGTCAATTTGTTTACGAAATACTTTACTGGTAGTTAATCGTTTCCGAAAGTTGGGGGTTTAAAGTTCACAATGTATCAATCTTCACTTTCTGAATTTTTAGAGTTGTTATCAATATAAATGGGAAACCAGGGTTATGATCACCAAAGGTTTCGGGTATTGACAGATACCAGGTAATGCTAGAGATCCTCGGAATGAGTAGAACAACAGAATATCCCTGACTATGATACTATCTGATTTATCTCTCGACCTCACCAGACAATTTATTATCTAATTCTCTCGAACTTAGATAATTTATCTATACCCAATCGGATGTTATCTCAGGTAGATTAATCCAGTTACAACATTAATCATTAAACAGAAGGTTGGTAGCTTCCGAGTCCCTATTGATAATTCTCGTCCTCTAGTCTATTTCTCAGTTAGAAGTAAATAAAACCTAAGGCATAATCTAATGTTTGTAACCACTAGATTTCAGTTAAAACCACAGAATTTCAAGATGTTCTACTACTCTTTGAATCTATTAAACACCTAGCATCATATCAAACCCTAATCCTTGGATCCCATAATCCCGGCTAATGAAATTAGCCGCTCATGATTTGACGAAGGAAATCACAAGTTGAATTCATGATGATAATGATAAACTTACGTATATATGGAAAACAACAAATAATTTCTTCAATTAAATCCCAAGTTAGAAACCCAAGAATAGTTGATAAGAAAGAAACTAAAAATAATTAACAAAAGAGAACAATGCACGTGTTTCTCCTCCAAAATTCTTGTTCTGAATAATGAAAACTTCGTTACTTAAAAACCCCAAAAACTGCAATTTATACTAAAGCCTAATTAAGGAAATAAAATAACAAAATCACAGCTGGGCTCGGATTTAGGTGACACCATATTGGTGTTGGTCATCAGGCTTCTGACGGCGTCGCAGATATGTCGTCAGAAGTCATGCCATCTTGACCTGTTTTGCCTCACTCTGACGATGTCCTCTGACGGCTTACCACACTTGTGACGGTATGTAGCAAATGTCGTCAGACCTTCAGCTTATTTCACCATGTTTTGCCTCACTCTGATGGCATATTCTGACGGCTTAATACACTTATGATGACATATTGAGAATGTTGTCACTCTTATCCAGCAACTCTTCTCCACTGTTCTTCCTAACGCCTTTTTTTGGCATCTTAACATATCTCTGACGGCTTGCAAGAAATTCTATCAGACTCATATCATCTCACTTGTACCAGATTTTTACTTATTTTGGTCATCTTTTCTATGTTTTCCTCCCATCCTTGCTACAACTGCAATATCACAAGAAAACGATCAAAAACAACCAAAAGTTGCTTAAGACTTCATAATTATTTATATTTAAAAGCCTCAAATATTTTATCATCTTCTCACATATCAGCCACATATCAGTTGTGGGGTGTAGCTCACACCTAGTTTAAACATTAGAAGGAGGACCAAGGTATCGATGTAGGGGCTGTAGAGTTGGAGGAGTTTGCCACGGTTTTCCTAGACAGGTTCTTTCATCTAGAGTTGAGGGAAGCTAAGGTGCAGGAGTTCATTAACTTGAAGCAAGGTTGTATGAGTGTGAAGGAGTACTCACTCAAGTTTACTCAGTTGGTGAGGTATGCTCCTATCATGGTGGATAACTTTAGGTCCAAGCTGAGTAAGTTTGTGTCTGGTGTATCTGATAATGTGGTTAAGGAGTATAGGACCGTCATGTTGATTAAGGAGATGGACCTATCTAGATTTATGGATCATGCTTAGAAGATTAAGGAAGAGAAGCTTAAGGACAAAGAGAGAGGGAATAAGATAACCAGAATAGGTAGTTTTAATTTTTATAAGCCAAGGTTAGAAGGCAGTAACCGTCCTTAGTTCTATCAGAAACTTTTATCCCCAGCTCCATCATCATATCGTGCGCCAGCACCTAAATAAAGAAAGACAGTAGGGATAGAGTGCCGGTCTCTATGTCCTAAGGTTGTGTGAACAGTAGTCGTACAAATCCACTCTATAGAAAATATGGTAGAAACCACCAGGGTGAGTGTGGAGTAGGTAATAATGTGTGTTTTAGATGTGGAAAACCAGGACCTAGGATCCGATAGTGTTTGGTGGTTGATCGGAGGGGCAGAAATGATCGCCAACAGGGCCAAACTAATTCTTCAGTTGCACCGGCCGGTCGCCAGACTCAACAGGGTGCCATGTCTAGTGCCACCAGTAGGCAACACTAGAACAGGTTATATGCTCTCCATACTCGGCATTATCAAGAATGTTCTCCTGATGTGGTTACGGGTACATTATAGGTCTTTCATCTTCATGTTTATGTTTTATTAGAACCCGGAGCTTCACTTTCTTTTGTTACTCCTTATATAGCCATTAATTTTGATGTCAGTCTCAAACGTTAGAAGATTCTTTCTCAGTATCTACCCCAGTGGGTAAATCTATTATAGATAGATGGGTATACAGAAATTACCTGATTACAGTATCTCATAAAATCACCTCAGTTGATCTTGTGGAGTTAGAGATGACTAATTTTGATGTCATTCTCGGCATGGATTGGCTCCACTCATGCTATGCCTCAGTCGACTATAGAAATAGAGTCGTTTAATTTTAATTTCCCAATGAACCAGTCATTGAATGGAGGGGTAGTACTTCAGTGCTTAGGGGTCAGATTATTTCATATCTTAAAGTAATGAAAAATGATATCTAAGGGGTGTGTTTACCATCTTGTCCGAGTCAAAGACTCAAATTCTGAAAGTACGGGTCTTAAGTTAGTTTCAGTAGTCATAGAATTTCCAGATGTGTTTCCTAAAGATCTTCTTGAAGTTCCTCTCGAGAGAGAAATTGACTTCAGCATAGATCTCCTTCCATACACCCAGCCTATCTCTACTCCACCCTATAGAATGGCTCCAGCTGATCTTAGAGAATTGAAGGAATAGTTAAAAAAACCTCTTAGATAAGGGTTTTAATAGGCCTAGTGTTTCTCTATGGGGCGCTCCAGTCTTGTTCGTACATAAGAAAGACGGTTCTCTTAGAATGTACATCGATTACCATCAGTTGAATAAAGCCACAATCAAGAATAAATATCCACTCTCTAGAATTGATGGCTTGTTCGACCAACTTTAGGGTGACAGTTATTTCTCTAAGATAGACCTCAAATTCGGCTATCATCAGCTTAGAGTTAGAGAATGTGACATTTTAAAGACAACTTTTAGAACTCGGTATAGTCACTTTGAATTTCTGGTTATGTCCTCCAAACTAACAAATGCCCTTATAGCTTTTATGGACTTGATGAATAGGGTGTTCAAGCAGTACTTGGATACATTCATCATAGTATTTATTGATGATATCCTTGTCTATTCTCGTAGTGTCAGTTATCATACAAACCATATGAGAATTGTGTTGCTGACCCTTAAAGATCATCAGTTGTTCGCTAAATTCATTATGTGCAAATTTTGTCTAATATCAGTAACTTTCCTTGGCCAGATTGTCTCCGATGATGGCATTTGAGTTGACCTTCAAAAAACCAAAGTAGTGAGAAACTGGCTTAGACCTATCTCTCCATTAGATATCAGGAGTTTCTTGGGTTTGGCTGACTATTACAAATAGTTTTTTGAAGGGTTCTCTTCTATTGCTTCCCCATGTCTTGATTGACTCAGAAGAAGGTCAATTTTCAATGGTCAGATTCATGTGAAGAATTTTCAGGAGTTGAAGACTTAACTCACTTTGCCCTAATCTTAACTTAGCCAGATGGTTCAGATAGATTTGTAGTGTATTGTGATGCTTTTAGAGTTGGGCGGGGTTGTGTTTCAATGCAGAGAGGCAAGGTCATAGCCTACACCTCTAGACAACTTAAATCCCATGTAAATAATTATCCAACCCATGATCTTGAGTTGGCAGTTGTTGTCTTCGCCTTAAAGATTGGAGGCATTATCTTTATGGGGTTCATGTTGATGTGTTCACTGATCACAAAAGTCTATAGTACGTATTCAAGCAGAAAAATTTGAATCTTCATCAGAGAAGGTGGCTTGAGTAGTTAAAATTTTATGATATGAGTGTGTTGTATCATCTAGGCAAGGCCAATTATTGGCATATACCCTTAGTAGATTGTCCATGGTAGTATTGCTTATGTTGAGAGAGATAAGAAAAAGTTAGTCTGTGAGGTTCATCAGTTTGCTAGATTAGGTGTTTGGTTGGTTGATTTAGCTGAAGGTAGTATGTGTGTTCAGAATGGTTTGGAATCTTCATTGGTTGCCGAAGTAAAAGAAAAACAAGATAGGGATTCCAGTTTGGTTAAGTTAAAGGAGGCAATTAGAGATTAGAAAGTAGAGGTTTTCTCCCAAGGGAGAGATGGTGTGGTCCGTTGTCAGGGTAGGTTATGTGTTTTCTATGTTGATGGGTTGAGACAGTGAATTTTAGTATAAGTGCATGGTGCGTGTTACTCTATTCATCTAGGAACCACCAAGATGTACCGTGATTTACGAAAAATCTACTGGTGGAGTGGTATGGAGAAGGATATTGCAGAGTTTGTGGCTAAGTGTTCAAATAGTCAACAGGTTAAGGTTGACCACCAAAGTCCTAGTGGTACACTTCAGGAGTTCAGTATCCCCACTTAGAAGTGGGAGGTGGTGAATATGGATTTTGTGACAGGGTTGCCTTGTACGCACCATCAATATGATTCGATATCGGTCATTGTTGATAGAATTACCAAATCAGCTTATTTTTTACCAGTTCATACTTCGTATTCAGATGAGGATTATTCTAGACTCTATCTCAAAGATTTGGTTAAGTTTCAAGGGATTTCATTTTCCATCATTTCAGATAGAGGTACTCAGTTTATCTTTTATTTTTGGAAGGCTTTTCAGAAGGGTTTTGGTACCCAAGTTCATCTCAGTACAAATTTTCATCCTAAGCAGAGTGGACCATTCAAACCTTAGAATACATGTTGAGGGAATGTGTTATTGATGTTAAAGGTAGTTGGGATGACCACTTACCTATGGTTGAGTTTGCCTATAACAATAGTTGTCACTCTAGTATTCAGATGGCCCCATTTGAGCCTTTCTATAGAAGGAGATGTAGGTCTTCTATTGGTTGGTTTGAAGCAGGCGAGGCTGCTTTGATAGGGATAGATTCAGTATTTGAGGCGATGGATAAAGTTTAGTTAATTCTAGAGAGGTTGAAGACAACCCAAAGCCATCAGAAATCTTATGCAGATGTAAGAAGAAGAGATCTTGAGTTTGAGGTTGGTGACTTGGTCTATTTGAAGATTTTTCCCATGAAGGGAGTGAAGACGTTTGGCAAGAAAGGGAAGCTCAGTCCCCTCTATGTTATCCTTTATAAGGTTTTGCACTATTTTGGGAAGATAGCTTATGAGCTCGAGTTGCCTATAGATTTGGCATCAGTACATCTAGTGTTCCACATTTCTTTGTTAAGGAAATATATTAGTGATTCAGTTGTTGTTGTTGTTCCATTTTAAGGTACGGATGTTCAGGATAGCCGTTCCTTCAAAGAAGTCCCAGTTGAGATTCTTGATCATCAAATTCGTAGAAAGGAACAAAGAAGTTTCCTTGGTTAAAGTTCTATGGAGGAATCAATCTGTTGAGGGAGCTACTTGGGAAGCAGAAACAGATATGTGAGCCAAGTACCCTCAAATTTTCTTTGCAAATTCAGATCCAGTTTGAGGTAACAATTTTCCTTAGATTGACTTATTTTTGTTCTCAGTTTCAGCTATGTAACCATTTTCATGTCGTTGCATGCATTCAGTAAATCAGTTCAGTTCATGTATCATGCTTTAGACTCAGTTATGTGATAATGTTCCAAGTCATGCATGTTCAGTATACTATCTTAGTTGCCTTAGTTTTCTTAATCTAACCAATATCATTCGAGGACAAATATTCCCAAGGGGAGATATTGTAATAATATAATACCCGGGGAAATTTTTTGTTGAAATTTTGTGCGTAAACGTGTTGGGTTCTATCTTCTAGAATGAATTATAATTTTTTCGTGCGGAATGTCTTAGATTATGACCCACCATTGCATAGAGTATCGAATAAGATTTCCAACGATATATGGATCATCCAAAACGGACACCTGAGCGACGAGTTATGAACATTCCGATCGAACCGTGAATAGTAGTGAACAGTAAAACGTGCAGGAAAAAAAATACTGAGGCCTGGTGTATTTTTTCTCCAACTTTAAATGATCATAACTCATTGTACATAATGATCTGGGTGATCTACTATATATCAACGGAAATATCTACGAGTCCTCTTTCCGATGAAACTGGTTTCATCCAATTTGTCTATCGGAGAAAAAAGTTATGGTCGATCTACTTCAGCCTACCAAAAGTAAATTTTTGGGTCAACTTCAAACGATCATAACTCCTCGTACACAATGATCGATACTATATATCAACGGAAAGATATGAAAGTCCTATTTCTAATGAAATTTGTTTTATCCAATTTGGATATCGGAGTAAAACGTTATGGTTGGTCTACTTCAGACTATCAAAACAGTCCACCAAAGGACAGATGCGAGAATTATTTGATTTTTAGGGGCGTTTTGGTCATTCCCCCTCACCCAAAATCCGTCCAAACCCTATATAAAAGCCTATTAGAAGCATTATATATTATATTTCACCAAATTCCCTTAAAAAGAAAACCCTAAGCTCCTACATCCAACTTCAAGAACCTCCAAAGTTCACCATTAATTCTGCAAATTTATTCAAGATTCCAAGTTCCTAGTTCAAGAACTCCAAGAACCATCATTCAAAGGCACAATTAACATCTCAAAAATGAGTATCAATCTAAAGTTCATCATTCAAGGTATGTGGGGTTTTTCAACAAGAACTCTCTTTCGTTCTTGTGCCCAAAAGTAATTTTCCTTACAAAGGCATGATTTTTATTTGATTTTTTATGAATTTGAAGCATGAACCCATATCTTATGATGATTATTATGAAATATTAATGTTTATGATTTTGAAAGAAGAATTTACATGTGTGGTGATATAAAGCATGAATCTTGAACGATATTTATCATGATTTTGATATTTGGGTCGCGAACCCCATTTGAAATTGTGTTTTTGAGAAAATGTGTGTTATACGCACGTTGATGTTGACTATTTGAGATGTTTTGAATGATTTGACCTTTTGGTCGTGAATGAGTTATTTTGAACTCGACTGTGAAAGAAATCCACATTTTTATTGATTATGATAAAGGGGTAGCAAATTGGCTCCCTATGAAAATTGTTGAAGTGTTTATTGTGGATTTTCTTTAATGTGATCCTGAGGCTGATTTAAATTTCTGAGCTAAGTCCGGGAGTAATCTTTAGCACCGAGTGGGAGGTATAAAGTGACCTTACTTCCCAAGAACTACGTGCCCCCGTAGGATGTGAGCCTGAGGCTGATTTATATAGTGATCAGTAGTGTTTTTGAATTGATACTGGAAGTCCTACTCCGATGGCAAGGATAGGACGGCTCTCCCCAACATGGGTTGTACGTTGGACTCTATGTGGCTCACATGATTTATGTCGGTTATAGGATCTTCCAATGTGTGTGTGTGTGTACTCTTCTATCTGGGATGAAAACATATTTGCTTAAAAGGCTGAGTTTGAGAAAGTTATTATTCTTAAAAGATTTAAGGAATATATTCTAATGAGAATTGACATGAGATTTGATTGTTTTGATGATTTGAAATTGAGATGAAAGTGAATTGAGAACGTATTGTAATGACTCACTTGTTTTGCTTTACATGTATTATTCATCCATGATTTTGATGATTTAATTCGAGCTAAGTGAGTCATCTGTATCAGCATACATATTTTTATCAACTGTGATGATATTAGGATATTATTTTATATATGCATAGCACCCCCATATTCTCGGTATTTTTCCATGGTACTGACCCACATATTCATATGTGGGCTACATTTTCCCAGAATGTAGGTACAAGATATTGTTGCACCTTCAGATCCAGTCAGTTCGTGGTATCCAGTCAATAGGTGATGAGTCATTTTGATTCAAGGGCTTGGGTTAGTTATGCAAAGTTTATAGTGTTGTATTTTCTTTATTCAGTCGTATTGAGTTGGGGTAGTCTGGAGTCATGACCCGGCTACCTACAGTCAGTACTAGTAGAGGCTTCATAGACAGTCAGTACTAGTAGAGGCTTCATAGACAGTCAGTAGAAGTTGATGTATTTTGTTTCAATTTTGGTTGTAAAGGCAGAATTGTAATCCTGTAAAATTCCATTTTTGTATCGATCAGATTCAGAAAAGAGTTAATTTCTGCTGATTTGTATGGATTTGTATTTTTATTCAGTTGCTTATGAGTTATGCCAGTAGAAGGGTTAGCTTGGGGTCACCTGTGACCCTAAGCACCGTGTGGCGTCTTGGGACCCGATTTTGGGGCGTTACAAACTTGGTATCAGAGCACAGAGTTCAAGTGTCCTAGGGTATCTATGAAGTCGTGTCTAGTAGATTCTTGCGGAATGGTACGGAGACGTCTGTACTTTTCTTCGAGAGGCTACAGGGCATTTAGGAAATGTTTCCCTTCTTTCAAGTCTAAGATCGTGCTATAAAAAGGTTCTCCAAGAAGCTTATATAGATTCTCATCTTACTCTATTCTGGCCAACTCTGCCTCATTTTCAAGGTATCAGAAATAGTTAATCTTAATTCTCCGTAGATAGTTATGGGATTGTAAGAGAGCTAGAAAGTATCCTGTCAGTGCTTTTGAGTTCCAAAGATTGAACTACTTTATTCATGTTCATAAAAGTCGTGAACTAAGCCTAGGTTAGGTGTGCTTTCAGATTCCTCCTCAGAATCTACAATGTTAATCTATACTTCTCCCTCTATGTATTATTTTTGAGATAACATAATTCGCAAGCTCCAGTTTTTCCCCAGGTAATGCTTCTATATTTTCTAGAAGAAATTTCAAAAGTTACACAAAGGGCTTGAGAGGATCTCTCTAGTGTGTTAAGTTCCTTAAGTTGAAAGTTATGCCCTCATTCTTATGAGTTATTTAATTAAGACAGAGTAAGGTGTATTCTTAGATCATTGAATGTTGTGTGTCAAGTTTCTATCTCTTGTATTATGTAATCTTGTTATCATTATATTTGTGAAAAATCAAAGTCTAGTGAAGCCGTGTGGGGCTCTTTCGATTCACTAGCATAGCTTCTTTGTTATTCATCTCATTTTCTTGTTCAAAATACAAACCATAGTCTAGTGAAGCCATGTGGGGCCTATTTCGATTCACTAGCATAGTTACTTTGTTATTCATATAACTTTCTTGATCAAAACACAAAACCAAAGTCTAGTGAAGCCATGTGAGGCATATTTCGATCCACTAGCAACTTGTAGTTCATCTTGTTCCTTGTGCTGGCTGAAAATGTGGGATGTGGAGGTGTAGTATTAAGAAGTATGGTAAGTGTGATTTGTTGAGCATAAGTATAGCAAAATCCCTTTTTTCATGCAATTGGGTTAATAGGAAGTGATATAGTTTGTTCGAGGTATGAAACGGGTGTTGATGGTATTTGTATGACAGAGAGTATAGGTTAGTGATGGAAGTACTCGGTGGGTAAGTGTTGTTAATCTAGGCGCTCTCTAGATTGCAAGAGGAAGTTAAGTCAAGATGTAGAGAGCTATGAACTATGTTAAGTTGTGTATGAAGGATAGATAGTAGTGACGGCTGAAAGAAGAATGTGTTAATGGATTGTGAATAAGATAGGCTATATGATTAGGACCAATTATTATTGTTATGAAGTTTAAGTGGGCTAGTGTTCATGGATGTGTTATTTTATAATCTTCACGTGGGAGTTATGTGTGACATGGAGTTGTAAATTATGTGAAGTGTGAGACCTTAAGTTTGAACGATTGGTGATCATGAAGCCGAATGTGACGGTTTTTGGATTAATGGTATTAGTTGCCGGAAGTGACCTAATAGGCTTGAACAGTGTACACAAGAGTTTAAGTGTAGTTGACTTGTAATTAAGTTTAATATTATATTATGATGAGAAAGTTCACCCAAGATATTATGGGACTGCTTTAATTTTGAGGATTAGTGTATGTGGTGTAGTGAGTCGTGCCATGGGATTGTTATATGGATAAATACTAGTTAGACGATGGATGATGTTTTGATGGCTAAGTTAAGGCGAGGCGTATGATTGGAAATATTGAGCCTCTTAAGTGTGATTTTGATTCTTATGGGTTATAAACATAAGTTCATAGGCATGGTATTAGAGGGAGAAGATAGAAGGAGCATGGTCTATCAAAAGGTTAGAAAGTATTCAAGTTGAGCTAATAGAAATAAGAGTTGAAGCACTAGATGGTGTACATTCCGGCGATAGAGATGTTCGTGGAGATTTGAAATTAGTAAGCATTTGAGAATTTGAGTGGTGGATTAAAGCTAAGGGGGAGATGATAGAACAAGTAGTCAAGTCAAGCTTTTACATTTTAGTAGAAGTACCAGTAAGTTGTAAATTTGCTGTGAGAAAGATCGGTGCTTGACCCAATGTTATTTCAGTATTTTCAGCTGTCCCAAAACCTACTCATGCTTTACATTTCAGTTCCATGATCTTAATTCATGTTCATACACGTGATGGAAAATTACATACTCTTCTAGTTTCCAAAAATGAGAAATTCCAGTTCTTTTAGCAGTTGGAATCACATTCCATAAGTTATGAGCTCTAAATTCAGGGCATGCCGCCCATGACTCATATACTCAAGTTTTATAGTATGTTCAGTTCCAGTACTCAGGCAATACTCTTATTAATCAGTGAGATTCAGTTTCCGTTATGGGTGTCTTCAGTTTTGATACCTTAATGAACCCATTGTATTTGATATTTTATTCCTAAGGCCTCAATAGAGAGAGTCAAGTTATTTACATTATCCCTTCATGTTTCAGGTCTTCATGTTTTAAAATTTTGTGACCTTTTCATTAAGTCAAGCTAATGGTGTTGAGCAGTTATCTAGAAGGGAGAGAAGATACTTCCTTATCTATGATAGAAGGTGGTGTGCTCACGGCGGTGAAGTGAAGTTAGATTGAGGCTAAGTCCTTGATACATGTCGTGGTTAGTTGAAGTTTTAAATGTTTATTTGGAAAGATTGTTGTGCGTTGGTTTTATGCACTTCTATGAGGTTGTAGGAATAGTAATACAGAGTTTTTGTGTATAGTTCAATTGGTTGAGAAAATGTTATGTGTGTCGTTTAAAGAATTGACCAGTATGTGTGAATGATGTAGTTGATGGAATCTTAGAGAAAGCGAGGAAGATGCTTTATGAGTGTTCGTTTAGAGGTGCATGTGCGAAGTGCGTATGTGGTTATGAGTATAGGCTTGAATGTTATGGTTGTATATCTAAAAGAATGCACCGCAAGTTAGCGGATCCCTAGTATAAGATTGTATGTGGTTGTTGGAGTAGCAATAAGAGTTATGTTTGAAGTGAGGAGTTGTGAGGCTCAGTGTGTATTGGGGTTCATGATATAGATTAATATTATAGTGTTATGTGGCATATCTCATGAGTACTTGGAGTTAGGTTTGAACATAGTCGAGGGAGTAGTTGGGAAGTATTGCTAAGTTTGGAAGCAAGGAGTTATGTTTCCCAAGACCTAGAAATTCCTATCTTAATTTATGCCATATGGGTCCTTGTTCCCATACGATAGGATTGTATCAAATTATGGTTCATTTTCTCCCCGAACGATGTCATTTGAATCTTTTGGAGGGAGTGTTGAGAGACGTTTCATTTGGGCGCAAGTGGTCCTTCTTTTGATGAGATCCCCTTCGAGACCTTTGATTCTCAGTCTCTGAATAAACCAAAGATATTGATTCCTTAAAATCAGTCTCTTTTGTTTAAGATCCAACTATGTGATCATTCTCATTATGAATCGCACGTTCTATGAAGTATTCAAAAGTTTGGAGTGAAGTAAGTGGATGGACTTCGTTATCCCAGCCTTTTGTCCTCATTTCCATGGTATTCTGTACTTATTCATCGACATTCGAGGACGAATGTTTCCAAGGGGGAGATGATGTAATACCCCAGGAAATTTTTCGTTGAAATTTTGTGCGTAAACGTGTTGGGTTCTATCTTCTAGAATGAATTTTAAATTTTTCGTGTGGAATGTATTAGATTATTACCCACCATTGCGTAGATTATCGAATAAGCTTTCCAACGATATGTGGATCATCCAAAACGGACACCCGAGCGACGAGTTATGAACATTCCGATCGAACCGTGAATAGTAGTGAACAGTAAAACGTGCAGGAAAAAAAAATACTGAGGCCTGACATATTTTTCCTCCAACTTTAAATGATCATAACTCCTTGTACATAATGATCTGGATGATCTACTATATATCAACGGAAATCTCTACGAGTACTCTTTCCGATGAAACTGGTTTCATCCAATTTGTCTATCGGAGAAAAAAGTTATGGTCGATCTACTTCAGCCTACCAAAAGTAAATTTTTGGGTCAACTTCAAACGATCATAACTCCTCGTACACAATGATCGATACTATATATCAACGGAAAGATATGAAAGTCCTATTTCTAATGAAATTTGTTTTATCCAATTTGGATATCGGAGTAAAACGTTATGGTTGGTCTACTTCAGACTATCAAAACAGTCCACCAAAGGACAGATGCGAGAATTATTTGATTTTTAGGGGAGTTTTGGTCATTCCCCCTCACCCAAAATCCGTCCAAACCCTATATAAAAGCCTATTAGAAGCATTATATGTTATATTTCACCAAATTCCCTTAAAAAGAAAACCCTAAGCTCCTACATCCAACTTCAAGAACCTCCAAAGTTCACCATTAATTCTGCAAATTTATTCAAGATTCCAAGTTCCTAGTTCAAGAACTCCAAGAACCATCATTCAAAGGCACAATTAACATCTCAAAAATGAGTATCGATCTAAAGTTCATCATTCAAGGTATGTGGGGTTTTTCAACAAGAACTCTCTTTCGTTCTTGTGCCCAAAAGTAATTTTCCTTACAAAGGCATGATTTTTATTTGATTTTTTATGAATTTGAAGCATGAACCCATATCTTATGATGATTATTATGAAATCTTAATGTTTATGATTTTGAAAGAAGAATTTACATGTGTGGTGATATAAAGCATGAATCTTGAACGATATTTATCATGATTTTGATATTTGGGTCACGAAATTGTGTTTTTGAGAAAATGTGTGTTATAAGCACGTTGATGTTGAATATTTGAGATGTTTTGAATGATTTGACCTTTTGGTCGTGAATGATTTATTTTGAACTCGACTGTGAAAGAAATTGATTATGATAAAGGGGTAGCAAATTAGCTCCCGATGAAAATTATTGAAGTGTTTATTGTGGATTTTCTTTAATGTGAGCCTGAGGCTGATTTAAATTTCTGAGCTAAGTCCGGGAGTAATCTTTAGTATCGAGTGGGAGGTATAAAGTAACCTTACTTCCCTAGAACTACGTGCCCCTGTAGGATGTGAGCCTGAGGCTGATTTATATAGTGAGCACTAGTGTTTTTGAATTGATACTGGAAGTCCTACTCCGATGGCAAGGATAGGACGGCTCTGCCCAACGTGGGTTGTACGTTGGACTCCATGTGGCTCACATGGTTTATGTCGGCTATAGGATCTCCCAATGTGTGTGTGTGTACTCTTCTATCTGGGATGAAAACATATTTTCTTAAAAGGCTGAGTTTGAGAAAGTCATTATTCTTAAAAGATTTATGGAATATATTCTTATGAGAATTGACATGAGATTTGATTGTTTTGATGATTTGAAATTGAGATGAAAGTGAATTGAGAACGTATTGTAATGACTCACTTGTTTTACTTTACATGTATTATTCATCCTTGATTTTGATGATTTAATTCAAGCTAAGTGAGTCATCTGTATCAGCATGCATAATTTTATAAACTGTGATGATATTAAGATATTATTTTATATATGCATGGCACCCCCATATGCTCGGTATTTTTCCATGGTACTGACCCACATATTCGTATGTGGGCTATATTTTCTCGGAATGTAGGTACAAGGTATAGTTGCACCTTCGGATCCAGTCGGTTCATGGTATCCAGTCAGTAGGTGATGAGTCCTTTTGATTCAAGGGCTTGGGTTAGTTATGCAGAGTTTATAGTGTTGTATTTTCTTTATTCAGTCGTATTTAGTTGGGGTAGTCGGGAGTCATGACCCGGCTACCTACAGTCAGTACTAGTAGAGGCTTCATAGATATTCAGTAGAAGTTGATGTATTTTGTTTCAATTTTGGTTGTAAAGGCAGAATTGTAATCCTGTAAAATTCCATTTTTGTATCGATCAGATTCAGAAAAGAGTTAATTTCTGCTGATTTGTATGGATTTGTATTTTTATTCAGCTGCTTATGAGTTACGCCAGTAGAAGGGTTAGCTTGGGGTCACTTGTGACCCTAAGCACCATGTGACGTCTCGGGACCCGATTTCGAGGCATTACAAATAATCCATAAGATCCTAAGCTCGGTTCAGTTTTAGTTGTATGCTTAAGGGGTTAAAGGCCTGAAATTTTCACTAAGTGTTAAAGACTTAGTCATTTTCAAGAACCCTAAACTCACGGATTTTTATTTTGGCCTTCCCGACCCCGATACGTTGGTCTTTTAGTTGATTCATGTTTAGAGAGATTAATAGTATGTCTTGAGAGAGTTTCAGGTTTTTCCGATGGGGTTCAGGACTGTTTGTGTGGCAGAAATAGTAAGCAAATGGTATAATCCCACAATGCGTTGGTCTCTCCCATGGTGCAAGGGTCCACGATGCATTGCTTTCTCCCTCAGAGTAAGTGACGTGGAGAATTTCTTTCTCCCCTAGAGAGAGAGATGCGGCATGTTGGTCAGTCCCGCTTAGCTTTATGATTGAAAAGCCCAAGGGGCATTTGAGTCATTTCCCTCAACCCAATTAGTCCTTAGCACGATTTGGGATTTCCAAAAGGGCATTATTTTCCCCCTTCACTCAAAATTACTCTCAAGAAACCCTCCTCTTTTCCCAAGAACAAAATCCAAGCTCTTTCTCAAGAAATCAAGAGTTCAAGCTTCCAAGTTCAAGAAACCCTCAAGAAATCTTCAAGAAACTATCTATTGAGGTATGTGGGTATTCATCAATGGGTCCCTTTCACCCATTGAGCCCAAAAACCCTATTTTAACTTACAAGTGTAAATCTTATCCTACTTTATGAAATTAATCCATGAATTTCATGCTAAATCGATTAAAAGTCATGTCTACAAGTGTTTCCAAGTGAATTACTCTAGTTCATGTTTTGAATTGCAAGTTTCCATGTCATACTCCATTGATTTAATATCAAATCCCCAACTTACAAATTTAGCCATGTACTCATGTGGTTTTCTCATGTTTATCACATTCCCATGTTCAAGTTCATGCTTCTCATTTATTTGGTGAAAATTTTCTGTCTTGAATCTTTGAACCATGATTCCATACTACAGTTTTGAGCTTTAATATCATATTTTATGATCATTCAGTGCTGGCGGGTTACGAATACCGACACCTATTTGTTTTACATGATTTCAGAACTTCAAGTAATAAGTTAGTTATGCCATGAATATTATCATTATTCTCAGATATTTATGATCATAATGAGCACTATAAAAAATAATGTCTATTTGACTTTAGTTCAGTTTAGTACCAGTGTCAGTTCAGTTGGGAGTAGGATTTAGCACTGAGCGAATGCAGGGACGGCGGATCTCTCATCAGTTTAGGCAAAGTCATTAGTAGCAGTCCCTAAATTCCAGAACTATGTAGCCAGCGTAGGATATGAGGGGTTACCCGTCAGTTTTGGCTTGACACCCTGGTCCTTTGGGACAACAGATTAGTGGATCCACAAAGCCAGTGTTAGTATCTGTGGCATGATACTGACACCTTTCCAACTAGGGTTATAGGTTGGACCCCGATTAGCTCAGATTGGGGAATATTGATTACATGATACCTTCCACAGTTCAAGACAGTATTTCAGTACATCTCAGTTTAGGTTTTCTTGACCAAGTGTATAGATTGTCAGTTATTCTTTTATATAGATTTCAGTCTTTCATATTACAGATTATCTTAGTAAAATGTTTATGATTGGTCTTGCATTCTCATATACTACATATTCAAGCATTCATGCTCAGTTATCTCATGTATTTCAGTCAGTTCTTATCTCACATACTAGTATATTCAAAGTACTGACCGCATATTTTTCCTTTACGCATATTGTCTTATAACACAAGTTCAGATACTCAATTTTTCGACCATTCTTAGACAGCTCAATGTTATCCAGCAGCAGTAGTGGGGAGTCCTTATCCATCGAGGAAATGATATGATTTTATAGTTATTACAGTATTCTCTTATGTTCAACCAGTCAGAATTAGTTGGGGGTTTGTCCAATTAAACCCTCATGATGTTTAGAGGCTTTCAGACATTAAATTAGACAGTCAGTTAGTTCATCAGTTTTATCAGTTTTTTTGGACAGACAGTTTAGTTCCCAGTACTCTAATAAGATATTTCAGACATGTTATTGTTACTTATTTCAGTATTCAAATTGACAGTATCTTATCAGCTTATCTTCGCTCATGTGTTATATTATTATTATTTTCTTAGTGCTCATAGTAGGTACCAACTCATGGGTTAGATTATGATTACTTGTGGCCGTAAACACTATATCGCGACTAGAGAGTAGCCTCAGGTCGTGATAGCAAGTCTATTTAAAGCCTCAAAAATCAACTCTACATATCATGCTACTAACTATTATGGGATAGAACTGGATCAAACTAACTAATCATGAACCACTCCCTATATATAGTCCATCTAGCTAGTGTTGGTACTAGATATCCATATTCTTTCATGCCCCTTTGGTGCTGGAATACATCCAAGCACCTATATCGGAACCCTATTGTGAAACACAACCATTGCTCTTATATAAGGTAGTGTCGAAATGATCTCAAGAATGACAATGTTGGAACACATATAGCCCTCTTTAATACAAGCAAACTTGCATTTAGTTCTTTCTTTGTATATTATCTTGATATTGATTTTTCCTACAATACAGATGTAAATTTTTGTGGCACATATAATTAATTTATTTTGGTTTAATAAAAATTAGTTAAATTAAACTCTAAATATGTATGGTAAGTTATTTAGTGGGATTAAAATTACTATCTACTCCCCATAACTCACGTTGATGGAGTGTGAGTGGATAATTACTATATACCTAACTCAGTTGATGGAACGTGAAAATATAACTGTTCTCTGTATTATACATTATAAAAAGGTCTTCTCTCTGCCAAGAAAAGAATAAGTTCTATCAAAATTATTCTGAAACATAAGATAAACAAAATGTTGTTCTTGCTTCAGAACAGACGAAAATCAAGTGTGCTTCTGCTAATCTCGATCAACAAGAAAAGTTATGGAAAATTCAGGTAAGTAATTCTTTACTGAATTACTATAATTATGTTTATGTGAAATCATGTAGTTCCACGTTTTTGAATAATTGGTAGAATTTTATATTAGATTGTTTAGGTTATACAACTGTTAAGTCCTTACAACAGAAAGTCCGGGCCCACTCTCGCAACCGTAGGTTATAACACACCGATTTGACCAAAAACAACCCGTTCGCGCCGGTTCACCCCTTTGGCCAGCGAGGCATGATCCACACTCCCACGTCCCCAGACCGCCTAGGAGACCCTGGTCGATTTTCGGCCCAAAACACGCTCGAGCCTAGTCTAGTCTAGTGTACTACATTGATCACGCAAAATTTCTTTGCACTTATTGTCAGTTTATATAACTTAAATCCGAAAAGAAAATGATAAAAATAGAAGTAATATGTACCTTCTTGAAAAATTCAAAGGAGAAAGAACCCCAGAAGTGTCTCTAGCTGCCCATCCAAATGCCTTTACTGGATGTTTATTCTCGTATGATTTTGCCATTTTCTTGATTTTTGGAGATACTACAAACAATTAATTGATTAGTGTTATAGAACAATGTTTTAATTTCGATCAGTACAAATAGACAATAGTTTATATAACTGATGATGTATTCGATGAGGTGTGAAGCAAATGCTATTATATTGTCATGGCTGCTAAGTGCAATTTGACTTTTATTGATTATTAGATTATTATATTACATAAGTATATTATATGATGTTTGTAAGAAGGTCCTTTTGTACGTACCAATATCTGGCTGCAATAATTATTTTTATTTAAATATACATAGTGGCATGCGTAGTAAGGAGTGTCTATTTTATACCACGATAACATGTTCAGTATATTCTCACTAGGTGAAGTCTGAGGAGGATAAATGTACGCAGTCCATATAACTACCTCAAAGATGAGATAGAAATGTTGTTTCCGATAGATTGCCGGCTCAAGATAAAACAATCTAGACAAGGAAGAGTAAAATGACAAGATAACAGTAGAAATTACACCACTCAACAATACTATAGATAAGATTCATCAAGTAATACAACAAACGATACAACATCTTGAAATAATTCTAACCTTCTACCCTAATCTGTCTCCTCCTCATTTTCCTATCTAGGGTCTATTTTATGCTATAACATAAAGATATTAGCCTCAAGTGGCATCTATGGGCTCAGTCTTTAAGTGTGTATAAGTAGATATTTAAACTTATATAAAGTTAAATAGGTAGACATATGTATCCTACCAATGTAGTGTCCTACATGACAATTTGCATTCGACGTTGCATTTATGCCACGTAGAACGTATTTATGTATTTGTTCAATTTTATACAAATTATCTATTTGTGCATATTCAAATTAGAGGGTATAAATATGAGATGACGCAAAATTAAAGATTACATATATGTATTGTGCCTTATTTTTATTGTGTAGGAAACAATAATTCAATTGAATATTGATGGCAGATTGAAGACTCAAATTGATGATTTCAGGTGTGGGAATAGGTATGCCTGTCACACCCCCTTTTTCAACATCCAAAAGATTAATTTTTAGTTTCGAAAGGATTTTTATTATTAAAGTGACGAAAAATAAAAATTTGTTTCGAAAAAGGATTATTTATATTTTTTATTCAGAGTCGCCACTTGGCATAATCCGATGTGCCAAGTCACCTTTGAAAAATCTTTTTTCAAAACAGTTTGACTCTTTAAGACTGGTTTGCGAACAGAGATTCCGGCTAAGGAATTCTGTTGACCGAGGGGAAGGTGTTAGGCACTCCTCGATCCCGTGTTCGACCACGGTCGCTTGGTGGAACGTATCGACTAACTTTGACACTAAGAATGTATAAACCACATAAAACACATAAACAAGCAACAAACACGTCAAAGAACAATCCCAAAACCAAAATAATACTGTTCAGTCCAATTACACAGTCCAAAAATAAAAACATACGGAAATGTAAAACCTATTCTATTCTAAGCTAGTCCTAAACTAAATCCAACCCGCTGCCTCGGGCCTTCGTCACGAACGTCCTCCGGGTACAAAATACTTCGGGGCATTCCCCGACGAATAAACACAAATACCTCGGCGCATTCTCCGGCCAAATGAATACACTTTAGTGCGAGAAAATCAAACTATTTAACAAAATCTCAAATATTCAAAAATAACGAGTCCTAAACTTTGCTTACCCAACCTATATTCTCCTATTCATTTCAACGCCATTTAATGAATCAAAATAAATTAATGATTGCTTTTATCAATGTCAATTCCAACCACCCACGTTGGCTTTCATTTTTCATCAATTACACCCACTACTACTCATATTCATTCCATGTATCATCGAAAACACACTGTGAAGCACAAAGTCATGACATCATAACGTCAACAAAAACTCACCAACTACGATCACATCACACATAATCACAACAATTAAACACATTTGAGACAATAACAAGAATATAGAGTTGAGGGATGGACCTTAAACCGCTCTTTGACCAATATTATTCAACGAGATAAAGAAAACCCGCCTCCGACAACCTCGACTTAAGCTCCAACGACAAATCTGTCCAGCTTAGTATTTGGGTTTTTGAAACCCGAAGTCTGATTCAAATAACCAATTCGCAAAGCGACTGAAAATATTCAATATACGCCCGGGATCGATCTTGATAGACGAAACTGACCCGAACGGACCAAAATATAACCCAAACACACCGAAACATAGCCTAAACGAACCGAAATCTAACCCAAACAGTCCAAAATCTGACCTAAACCAGCCAAAATCAACCCGTTCAGGCAGATTTCAGATGGATTTCATTGTTCGATCTTGGTTCTCGACGACTTTTCCACTGGAGTTAATTCAAAAACTTATCGGGATCGATCCTAACAGACGAAACTGACCCGAACGGACCAACGAGTACCAGGACTAGAATTTCAGAAGAAAGAAAAATAATAGAAAACTCACGATACCGGAGCTCCGGTGAGCTTGGCGGCAAGACGATGGAACAAAGATTGGATTCCAAGAAAACCTAGTACTTTCCGGCTATATTTCTCCACAAAATCGAGGAAGAACAAGACCCACACCCCCCATTCTCGCTGGATTCAGTCTGAACTTTGTCGGAATCGACCAAAATAAACTGGAATCGACCCGAACAGGCTTGTTTTAGGCTGATTCGATCAGCAAGTTCTGGTTCTTGGTGACGAGTGACCGGAAAACTTGATTTTTTGGTCAAAATCTGCTTTTTCGAACTCCCGATCTCGATCTCTCTTCGCGACTCTCTCTCTCGACTTCATCTTGTATCTCCTCTCTGAAACTCCATCTCCCTTAAACTCTATCATGTGTGTGCGTATGGTGAGGTTTTGGTGTGTGTCTATGGCGTGAGGTTAGTGAAAGAAGAGAAAAAATGGACCATATTGTTGTTGTGAGGAAGTAACAAAAAAAATGGGGGCTCTCCGTATTTTTTCTCTTTTTCTCTCCCTCCCTTATGTATATGAATGGAATATGTATATATCTGTGAGTGTTGTGTGTGTAGGTGTATGGGTGGAGTGACGTGAGTAGTGGGGTGGGGGTAGGGATAGGGGTAGGGTGTGATGTGTTTTATTTTGATTGGGTAGGTTGTTAGGATAAGATGTAAAGGGGTTAGGATATGATAGAATTTGTTAGGGAGTTTGTTATTTTTTTGTATTTTGTGAGGGTATAATAACATGGATGAGGGTACACAGAAGGATAAGGTAAAATTGGGTAAATTAATCTTTCGGAGGGACAAAATTGCGTGTCTACATCATGCCCCCTTTGAATGTAAACACGCAGTGTTTTCAGACCAATAAGTAAACAACGTGACCGAATTTTTGTCCCAATCATTATTCAAAGAGAGAAGTAAAAGAAAGAAGGACAATCGACTCCTGTCGGACACCCTATCTACCCAAGTCATGAGGAAATCACAAGTATCTCAAAGGTTGGAAGAGAAGTGGACTATACCGAGTTGGAGAGTCGAGTGAGGTTCCGGTCCGCGGCTCTGTCATTACATCAAAAAATGAAAATTACAAGTTAAAACATAAATGA
Organism: Capsicum pubescens; assembly: GCA_030864215.1. NCBI lineage: Eukaryota > Viridiplantae > Streptophyta > Magnoliopsida > Solanales > Solanaceae > Capsicum > Capsicum pubescens. The sequence goes on from CM061549.1 coordinate 298,386,144, forward strand.
AATTACAAAATCCTATCTATACAGCTTCTGTTGGCTCTTGACTCGACTTTTATCACCCTATTCTTCAGGCGGGCTCCTGACTTGCAATTTCTTTCAACTTGTTGCTTGGCTTTCAATTGTTTCGCTTTGTTGCTTGACTTTTCGTTTCTTCACCCTATTCTCCAGGCGGGCTCCTGACTTGCTATTTCATCACTTTGTTGCTTGACTTTTCGTTTCTTCACCCTATTCTCCAGGCGGGCTCCTGAAATCCAAAATTAAAACTAGAACGAAAATTATCCCGAACAAAAATTATAGTAAGGTAGTATTTCATTTTTGAAAGCGCTGTCCCATTTTTCAGGAGGGTCCTGAACATAAAGTAAAATCCCATTTTTTCAGGAGGGTCCTGAACAGAAAGTAAAATCTATTTTTCAGGAAGGTCCTGAATTGAAAGTAAAATCCCATTTTTTAGGAGGGTCCTGAATAGAAAGTAAAATCCCATTTTTCAGGAGGGTCCTGAACAGAAGGTAAAGTCTCATTTTTCAAGAGGGTCCTGAACAGAAAGTAAAATCTCATTTTTCAGGAGGGTCCTGAACAGAAGGTAAAGTCCCATTTTTCAGGAGGGTCTTGAACAGAAGGTAAAGTCCCATTTTTTAGGAGGGTCCTGAACATAAAGTAAAATCCTATTTTTCAGGAGGGTCCTGAACATAAAGTAAAATCCCATTTTTCAGGAGGGTCCTGAACATAAAGTAAATTCTCATTTTCCAGGAGGGCCTTGAATTGAAAGTAAATTCCCATTTTCCAGGAGGGTCCTGAACATAAAGTAAAATCCCATTTTTTCAGGAGGGTCCTGAACATAAAGTAAATTCCCATTTTCCAGGAGGGTCCTGAATTGAAAGTAAATTCCCATTTTCTAGGAGGGTCCTGAACATAAAGTAAAATCCCATTTTTCAGGAGGGTCCTGAACATAAAGTAAAATCCCATTTTTCAGGAGGGTCCTGAGTTGAAAGTAAATTCCCATTTTCCAGGAAGGTCCTGAACATAAAGTAAAATCCCATTTTCCAGGAGGGTCCTGAACATAAAGTAAAATCTCATTTTTCTCCTGAGCATAAAGTAAAATCTCACGGATGTGGATTTCCAATAGTAGCTGAATTAAGTGAAGCGAATTTGCCCCTATTTCAACAAAGAAAATTTGTCAGTTAAAAACTTAGTGGTGGCTTGCAGCTCTTGGCTTCTCAGGTATGTGCCCCAGCACTCGTTCATTTCATCTTTGTTCCAAATCGCTGACACTTGCCCTGTCTTGCTGCATCATTGCCCCAGATCCAGATTGAGGGAAATGAGTTCTTACTCGAACAATGGGTTTCCATTTTACCATGTCCCTGAGGTGCACTCTTTTCCCGAATCTGAATGCTTCCACGAATCCAACAGCCTGTTGGTTGATAGACTTCCTTTGTTTCGTGTTGAATTACGGTCATTTTTCTTTCCTGTGTTGTTCCTTGAATTTTCCTCATATAATTGGAAAGACTGTTAGTAAATTTTGAAATCCTTTCTCGCTTGTTTTGACGGAGACTTGACTTAAAATGTAAAGAAATGATGGAGACTTTATTTTGATAAATGACATAAAAATACAAAAAGCATGAATATGTAAATGAAAGAAAGGCAATGTCCCATATTCAAAAAGAAAACTTATCTGAATACGACAACCAACTCCAATGAGTATGACATGCATTTTGGATTAAGCTGCCTGATCTTCCTATCCAAACTCCCCATTTGTTGTTGAGTTCGTGCCTTTGCCGTTGAGCCATTTCTTCCAATCCATTGGACTCATACATCACATTTGATTGACGGCATCTCAAAAAACTTTCGCCAACAAATCTCTTTCTTTTCACTTTTCACTTTTCTCTTGAACTCGCCATCGCCTTACGGTGCCCGTGAGGGTTTTCACCAATAAGACTCTCTCATTTTTATTTCTCTCCACTCACCATCGCCTTATGGTGCCTGCGAGGGTTTTCACCAATAAGACTCTCTCATTTTTATTTCTCTCAACTCACCATCGCCTTATGACGCCCGCAGGGTTTTCACTAATAAGACTCTCTCATTTTGTATTTCTTTCCTGATTTCTTATGCTGAGGGAAACAAGTGGTACCTCACAATGTATCATCATATCCATTGCATTCTTAGCCTTAACATTATCAAAAATTGATCTGAAGGACTTTCTTTGGTTGTAACTTGGCTTTCGGATAAGGTTAGAGAAGGATGGCAAGAGGTTCAAACGACACTTGAAGTGGGGGTGGGACTTACAACTTTTGTAATCGACTCAAACAAGACATTAACTCATGCCCCAGTTTTTGTTGACTGGGTGAATCTTAAATCTTTATTTGGTTGGACCAAGCCCGAAATAGGGCAGCCTATGTATCTCACTCCCGAGAGAGAAAAATCAGGTCGCACGTAGTTCCATCAGCTTGTTCTTTGTTTTGATTTGATTTTTTTTCTTTTATTTTCAAACTCTTTCTTTTATTCTTATTTTCTTGACATTTATCTTTGACTCTATTTTGATTCCCAAAAGAGGGATATGAAAGAAAAATAAAACGAAGCTCAAACGGGTAAATAAAGGATGACACAATGTTTGGATAGAAGAATAAAATGCCTTCATCATATCAATCTTCAAAAATGCAAGTACTAAACATGAAATAAAATCAACAAAGGATCAAATATCATACATAATATCTTTTGACCGCATCAGCATCGATAGCCATTTCTGCTATTTTGCCTTCAATATCTGTCAAATATAAGACTCCATTGGGCAACACTTTCTTCACAACGAAGGGACCTTGCCAGTTAGGGGAGAACTTGCCTTTTGCTTCAACCTGGTGAGGAAGGATATGTCTCAATACCAACTGAACAACTTCAAAATTCCTGGGACGGACTTTTTGTTATACGCTCGAGCCATCCTCTTCTGATACAACTGGCCATGACTCACAGACGTTAGCCTTTTTTCCTCAATCAAACTCAAATGTTCTAGTCGGATTTTGACCCATTCGTCATCATCAATCTCTGCTTCTACAATGACTAGAAGAGAGGGAATTTCAACTTCCACAGGGATGACTGCTTCTGTCCCATACACCAATAAATATGGAGTTGCCCCTGTTGAAGTGCGAACAGTGGTGCGATAACCTAGCAATGCAAACGATAACTTTTTATGCCACTGTCTAGACCCTTGTACTATTTTTTACAGTATCTTTTTTATATTCTTATTGGCGGCTTCTACAACACCATTGGCCTTTGGGCGATATGGAGTAGAATTTCGATGTGTGATTTTAAACTGTTGACACACTTCTTGCATCAAATGACTATTGAGATTGACAGCATTGTCTGTAATGATCATCTTAGGAATTCCAAATCTACAAATGATATTGGCATGGACAAAATCTACCACAGCCTTCTTTGTCACTGACTTGAAAGTTACTGCTTCTACCCACTTTGTGAAGTAGTCAATGGCTACCAAAATGAATCTATGTCCATTTGATGCCGTCGGCTCAATTGGTACAATCACATCCATTCCCCAAGCCACGAACGGCCATGGAGCGTCCATTGCATGTAACTCAACAGGAGGAGAACGTATCATATCACTGTGTACCTGACATTGATGACACTTTTGAACAAATTGAATAGAATCCCTCTCCATAGTAAGCCAGTAATAACCTGCTCGAAGAATCTTCTTTGACAAGACATGACCATTCATATGTGACCTGCATACTCCAGAGTGTACTTCAACCATGATTGCCGAGGCTTCTTTTGCATCTACACACCTCAAAAGTCCCAGATCTGGGGTTCTCTTATATAAGATTCCCCCATTTAAGAAAAATCCACTAGCGAAACGCCTAATAGTCCTCTTTAGATCGTTAGTGGCATATGCTGGGTATTCTCCTAACTGAATGTATCGCTTGATATCCAAGAACCAGGGTTCTCCATCGAGCTCTTCTTCAACCGCATTACAGTAAGCATGCTGATCACGACTTTGTATATACACTAGATTGATGTAGGCTTTATCAGGATGTTGGAGCATTGAAGACAGAGTGGCTAAAGCATCACCAATTTCATTATGAATCCTTGGAATATTCCTAAATTTTACTAACACAAACCGTTTACATAGCTCCTGCAAGCATTGTCGATACGGGATGAGCTTCAAATCTCGCATCTCCCATTCGCCTTGAATTTGATGGACGAGCAAATCCGAATCTCCCAACACCAATAATTCTTGGACTCCCATATCAACAACTAACCTCAAACCAAGAATGCAGGCTTCATACTCTGCCATATTATTAGTACAGTAGAATCAAAGCTGTGCTATTACTGGGAAATGTTATCCCGATTCAAAGATAAGAACCGCACCTATTCCGACTCTTTTCATATTGACAACTCCATCGAAGAACAACTTCCAACCTGGATCAGCATCTATAACGACTTCATCGACACACGACACTTCTTCGTCAGGAAAATATGTCTTTAATGGCTCGTACTCTTCATCGATGGGATTCTCAGCAAGATGATCTGCCAAGGCTTGGGCTTTCATGGAGGTTCGAGTCACATATACAATGTCAAACTCGGTAAGCAATATTTGCCACTTTGACAATTGACCTGTCGACATAGGCTTCTGAAAGATATACTTCAAAGGATCCATGCGAGAGATGAGATAAGTAGTATAGGATGAGAGATAATGCTTCAACTTCTATGCTACCTAAGTTAGGGTACAACATGTCCTTTCAAGAAGAGTATACCTGGCCTCATATGTGGTGAACTTCTTGCTAGGATAATAACTAGCCCTTTCCTTTTTGCCTGTGACATCATGTTGACCCAAGACACAACCAAAAGAATTGTCCATGACTGATAAATATAAGATCAAAGGCCTACCAGGCTCCGGGGGTACCAGCACGGGCGGATTTGACAAATATCTTTTGATTCGATCAAACATTTCCTGACATTCTTCTGTCCATTTTACCGCAACACTCTTTTTCAGCAACTTGAATATGGGCTCACAAGTGGTTGTGAGTTGAGCAATAAACCTGCTAATGTACTTCAGTCTACCAAGCAAACTCATCACCTCCGTCCTATTCTTGGGCGGGGGCAAATCCTGAATGGCTTTGATTTTCGAGGGATCCAATTCAATCCCCCGACGGCTGACTACAAACCCCAACATCTTTCCAGACGGAACCCCAAATACACATTTTGCCGGGTTGAGTTTGAGATTATACCTGCAAAGCCTTTCAAAGAACTTTCTTAAATCTTTAACATGGTCGTCCCGACTTTTTGACTTAATAATCACATCATCCACGTATACCTCAATCACTTTATGTATCATATCATGAAACATAGTGGTCATGGATCTCATGTATGTTGCTCCAGCATTCTTCAAACCGAACGGCATCACTCGATAACAATAGGTCCCCCATGGTGTGATAAAAGACGTCTTCTCTGCGTCTTCATCATCCATAATGATCTGGTGATATCCGGCATAGCAATTCACAAAAGAGGCAACCTCGTGTTTAGCACAATTTTCTAACAAAATATGGATGTTGGGCAGTGGAAAATCATCTTTCGGACTTGCTCTGTTCAAATCACGGTAATCAACACACACTCGAATTTTGCCATCTTTCTTTGGTACAGGAACAACATTGGATAACCACATGGGATAACGAGCCACTCGAATTACTTTGGCTTCAAGTTGTTTTATGATTTCCTCTTTGATTTTAATACTTACATCAGTTTTAAACTTCCTCAACTTCTGTTTGACAGGAGGGAACGCGGTATTAGTTGGCAATTTGTGAGCTACTAATTCAGTGCTTAAACCAGGCCTATCATCATAAGACCATGCAAAAACATCCTTATAATCAATTAGTGCTTGAATCATTCCATATTTTAGCGCTGTCAAAGCATGTACACTGATTTTAGTTTCCCTAACATCTTCTTGATCCCCTAGATTTATTGGCTCAGTCTCATTCAAATTAGGATTCAGTTTGTCTTCTAATTGTTCCAACTCTTTGCTTATTTCTTCTAGTGCTTCTTCTTCATCATATTCCCCATCCTGCTTCATTACATCTTGATTAGTTTGGATTTTAAGTTCAGGCTAAAAATTCCACATGCATGTCATGTCATTAGAATCAACATAAAGAGAACTGTATATAAAAAAAAGAAAAACAAAATATATTAGACACGAATCAAAAGGGACATTGCATTTCATTAAATAAAAAGATAGAAGGGTTTAACATAGATGCCAACATAACATAAACAAACTAAAATCCGAATTACAACCCTGAAATAACTCGGATAAACAGAAAGAAAAACAAAATAAACTACCAAAACTCCCTCCTGACGGGAAGAGGAGTGACTTCCCAATTATTGAGCCGGACAACTGGACCTATGAATTGCACGTCTGCCATACTGGTACCTTCTCCTGCTTCGACCATATCAACATCAATAAAAAGGTTCTGGCAGTCATCAACCAATTCAACTTCAAATTCCACATGCTTCGTGACACCGCTCTTAACAAATGATTCACTGAGTAGTGACATTGGGCGAGGGAGTGACCATGTTTCCTTTTTCCTTCCCTTGGCTTTCTTCAGATCTTCCGCCGTAGGCTCAAATCCCAGACCAAACGTGCCCACATTCGCACTCGGACATATGGGATGAACTATACCGTGCAGAGACGCTCCCAAACCCTTTCCTGGCTCAAATCTGTATTTCCAAAGTTCACTCACCATCATGATAGAAGCGGAAGACAATTACAGTCCCGATATAACCTGTCATTCAAGGATACGATTCACTGGCACTGTATCAAAAATTTGATAGACAAATGTCTCCTCTATGTTATTTGCTTCAATAAGAGACAAGGGAGAATCTTCGCAGGCGGACAAATCTCCTTTACCGTGAATAACCACTTCTTGCCTGTGATGCTCAAACTTAATCATTTGGTGCAGTGTAGATGCAACCGCCTTGGCCTTGTGGATCCACGGCCTTCCCAACAACAGATTGTAAGAGAAGTCTATATTCAATACTTGAAACTCTCTGACGAATTCAACAGGACCTATGATCAACATTAGTTCTATTTCGCCAATGGAGTTTGATTTTGCACCATCGAAAGCCCTGACACATACATTGTTGGGCCTGATCCTGTCAGCACCAATATTCAACTTTTGCAAAGTAGAAATAGGGCAAATATTTGAACCTGAACCTCCATCAATCATAACATGAGTGATGTAGAAATCTTCACACTTCACTGTAATGTAAAGGCCCCAGTTATGCCCGGTACCTTCAACAGACAATTCATCGTCAGAAAAGCTGATCCGATTGACCTCAAAGATTTTTCCAACCATTTTCTCAAGATGATTTATTGTAATCTCCTTAGGAACATATTCTTCATTTAATACCTTCAGTAAAACATCACGATGCTCCTTGGAGTGCAACAACAAAGATAAGAGGGAAATTTGAGCAGGGGTTTTCTTCAACTGGTCTATTATTGAATACTCAGGCAATTTCATCTTTTTCAAAAATTCTTCGGCTTCTTCTTCGGTGATAGGCTTTTTGATAAATGACGGTCCACTCACCATTGGCTTGGACTTTCTTAAGCTTTCAGGCACGAAGCATCTTCTTGACCTAGTCACACCCCCTACCTCATCTACATCTTCCACTACTTCTTTACGTGATAGGTCATCACAGTCCGCTCATAATTCCAGAGAACCTTTTTCGTATCAACTATCAGAGGTTGGGTCACCAGTTTGAGGACAATAGGCGCTTCCGGTGCTCCTTTCACCGTCAAGACGGGCTGTCTCAGAGCTCCTACCACTGTCAACTTAGGTTTATCCTGACTTAAATCAACATACCTTCTGGCGCCTTTTACTGTGATCAGGGGTTTCTTTGTGCTTTCTTGGGCTTTATCTTCCCTCATTCCTTCCTGGCTCAATGACATTGCTTTCAAAAACTCTGCTACATTCACCGATTTCTCCTCAATGGTCTGTATCTTGACAATAGGCTTATAACACCTTGAAGACTCTTTACCATCATATATCAATTCTAACATATTGGCTTCAGCATGGGTTGGCAGCGGATTCTAGTTAATGTTTGGACCCTCCGGGGCATGGACCAGCATCTGATTTATGTTAATTAAATCTTGGACAACTCTCTTTAAATGCCAGCATTTCTCGATATCATGGCCTGGCATGTCAGAACAGTACGCATACCTTAAAGAATAATCGAGATTCCTCGGCGGTGGATTTGAAAGCCTTCCTTGAATTGGGCTTAAGACCTTCAGCTTTCTCAACCTATCAAACAAGCTAGCATATGACTCTCCAAGAGGTGTGAATTGATTTTTGACCGCCTTCTCTTTCTTATACTTGGGCCTAGGTTGAAAACCGGGTCTGGAGGGGTTTTGGTAATTTGGTGGAGCGACTGGGCGATTTTGTGGAGCTTGCGCGCGCCACTATGGGTAAGAAGGAGTTTGGGCATATGGCTGCATGCTATATACTGGGTACGGGGGTGGTGGAATATAAAGGGTTTTGTGGAGGGTAGTAATGGTGGGGAGGAATATATGGAGCTTGGGCGTAGACTTGGGCTTGGGGATAGGGGCGAGGTGGTCTTTTGGGATAGGAATGGGTTCTAGCTACGACAGTCGCCACGTCCTCTTTCTTCTTTTTACCTCCGAATGCGCCAGATCCACCTTGAATCGCTTGTGTGGTGGCTTTTAATGCGGCAAAACTCACTATTCGGCCGGTCTTGATTCCGTCCTCTATCATCTCCCCCATTTTGAGGACTTTAATAAAAGATTTTCCCATTGCCAGAAGTAAATGTTGAAAATAAGTCTCATCCTGTGCCTGAATGAAAACTTCAACCAACTTACTTTCTTTCATTGGAGGCTTTACCCTGGTGGCCTGTTCACGCCACATTATCGCGTATTCCCTAAAACCTTCAGTGCCTTTTTTTTTCATGTTGACCAAGGATTTTTCATCCGAAATCAGGTCGATGTTATACTGAAAATATTGAACAAACTCAGAAGATAAGTCATCCCAGCTGTTCCATTTGTCGATATCTCGATCGATAAACCATTCTGAAGCCAGATCAGAAAGACTCTCGCCAAAGAAGGCCATGAGCAGCTCTTCCCTTCCTCCTGCAGCCCTCAACTGGTTGCAACAACGTCTCAAGTGTGCCACGGGATCACCGTGCCCTGCATACTTCTCGAACTTGGGCAATTTAAAATCGAGGGGAGGGTTGATGTCTGGGAACATGCAAAGATCTTTATAGGAAACACTCCTATAATCTCCGATTCCCAACAAATTCCTCATAGCCTGTTCTAAACTTTTCAACTTCCGGGGTACGATATCCTATTCCTCTGTTGCGACAGGTTTCTCCGTATCAAATGGAAATGCAGACGGCTGAGTGTACTCATATGGTTAATTCATTTTCAAAGTAGGCTCCGGGGCATAATACTGACTATCTGGAACCTTCAGTACTGGCTCACTGGCAGACCTAGGAAGCCTCATTGTGGGACACACAACATATATGGGAGTTTCATGTGGTGGCGGAGCCACGAATACCGGTGTGATCGGTGGCGCTGACTGAGCAGCGGGTCTTGATTGGGGTGCTGCCAAGGGCACACCAGAACTGCCAGGATAATAATGTCGCGAAGTGAATCTCAACATCCTTCAGAAGATCCACTGCTGGTGGCACGTCCTGCAGCCTACCCAACTGGCGCATTACCCTAGAAGGACTGTATGGTCTAGTGCAATTGAGCCCTAACATAACTAAAGGGAGTTACGTCTGACAACCCAACAAGATTATCTTTGTTCGAAGCCACAGATAAGTCCACAAAATATTATCCCCGGTTCTTGACTCAAGAAATTCAATCCAAGCGTCGACTCCCACGGGTAGTGAGAATTTATCCAAACGCAACCTGGAGTCCATGGCTTTCACTCGATTGGGAATACAACGATCTACCACGTCTGGTCTAACTAAAGAAGGCGCATGCAAATGCTCCATCATCCATAACTGTAATATCAGGTTACTTCCCTAAAAAAATATCATCCCTCCTTCACTTCGGTTAAAGCCTTATATATTTCTGTTAAGATCATGGGTATGAGAGTGAACCTGCCCTTTTGATTAATGCCCTTGTCGTTTTGATCCTTATGAAATAGAGCCATCACCACAGATTGCAAACGGGTATTAATACGTCTTTCTTCTAGTGGAAACACTAAAATACCTAACAAAGCTAGGGTAAAGACTTCAAGACGCTTTCTCTCCCACTTCTCCTTAGTCATATGAAATTCATCCCAAAAGCCATCAAAACCTTCCGAGGACCCAAATCTAGCGAATAGAAAGTCTAAAGAAATCCATGATTGATTCAGACAACACAAATGTCTGTTATTACTCTTCAAACCACACCCTTGTAGAAACCTATTGCCCGAGTGATTCCGAGCTCGGATCATACTTTTATCAATATAAGGCAAATGAAGCAGACCAGATAATTCTGCCAACATGGGCGTCATTTCACACTTTTCGAACCTAAACACCAAATTACTAGGATCCCAAAAGGTCAGCACAACATCTATTAGGTCTGGACGGGGTGGGACATGCAGAAGTTCCGTAAGATCACCTAATATCTTAAATAGCTCTTGCTAGTCAGCGTAGTTGAACGTGCTCCACCACTTTATTAACTTTTTGGGCACTTTGGAAACCATCAAAACTCTAGACCCTGTAGGCTTCATCCTGTAATGACAAGCCAAACTTACCACTCAAAAATTCAAAACAAGATAAGGAATTCCCGACCCTCGGGATTTTAGCTTAGAAGAAAAAAAATATTGTGTGACATAGAGGGACAGACCGACCTATAACTCAAATTCACCGAACAGTATCGCCGAATGAAATCAGCCTACTTGGCAAGAATTAATTAACAACACTAGATTACAAGAAGGAAAACCCAGGCTAAGACTAAGACAAAGGCCAAAAAATAAAAAATAAAATTACCGGACCCACCGAGGGTTGCCTACGTATCCCGCCCCAAGGGACGGGAATCAGGTACGCGTAGTTCATCCAGCTTGGACAATTAACGATTAACTAACAGATTGACTCTAACTTAAAAGACATAACCAAAGGCAAACGAATAAAATCTTCTTTTTTTTTGGGTTTTTTAATTAGACACTTCAGCTAAAAATGACACCAACAACTACGAAGAAGAAATCTTTTGGTATTTTCGTGAAATGTACAAAACTCCTACAATTTTTTTGCATTTTTCTTTTATAAAAACTCCTATGAATGAAAAATCTTTTTGAAGTTTTCGAATTGTAAATGCATGCTAAACGAGACAAAGGAAGAATGTTTTTGATAATTTTGTTTTTGAGCAATGAGTGCAAAAGGTAAAAAAAATTTTTTGGATTGTGAAGAACAAAAGCCATAAAGAACACTAAAAGCTACGACACTCTCTCTTCTATTTTTTTTTCTTCTTTTCGTCTCACTTCACTTTTTTTTTCTCTATTTTTTTTTTCAACAGTTCCTGACTACGCACCTTACTTCTAACACATGTTTTCACCAAATCAGTTCGTCAAATGACCCCATTACCCTCAAAGATGCAACATTTAGCACGTAGGGATGCGTTAGAGGTGAGTCTCCTACGAAGGACCAAGTGAGCCCCGCTAGGTCTCAATATGATGCACATAAGCATGACCTAAAGGCTAACCTACATTGGGGTTCACTAACAAGGTTGTTCGGGGGAGCGTATGGTTGATAGTGGCTGCGACAGCTTTCCACCTACTCCATAACACCGACGGCTCCCCCCTAAAATAAGGGTGACTCAACTAGAGGTCGTGTACAACACGTGTACTATGGACTTGTTGCAGAAAGAAGGTCGGGGGGTAGACACATGATGCCAGATATAAAAGCGGTAACACATAGGATAAATGCTATAAACAAAGAGCACGAAAAACGCACAAAAAGTGATAACAATAACAAAAATCACAAACAATGTTTATACACTCGTAATGCCAAACAAAGCCGATACGACTCCAAAATAAGCTTGAATTCTGAAATAGTTTCCCCAGCAGAGTCGCCAGAGCTGTCACACCCTCTTTTTCAACATCCAAAAGATTAATTTTTTAGTTTCGAAAAGGTTTTTATTATCAAAGTGACGAAAAATAAAAATTTGCTTCGAAAAAGAATTATTTATATTTTTTATTCAGAGTCACCACTTGGCATAATCTGGTGTGCCAAGTCACCTTTGAAAAATACTTTTTCAAAACAGTTTGACTCTTTAAGACTGGTTTGCGAACAGAGATTCCGGCTAAGGAATTCTGTTGACCGAGGGGAAGGTGTTAGGCACCCCTCGATCTTGTGTTCGACCACGGTCGCTTGGTGGAACGTATCGGCTAACTTTGACACTAAGAATGTATAAACCACATAAAACACATAAACAAGCAACAAACACGTCAAAGAACAATCCCAAAACCAAAATAATACTGTTCAGTCCAATTACACAGTCCAAAAATAAAAACATACGGAAATGTAAAACCTATTCTATTCTAAGTTAGTCCTAAACTAAACTCCAACCCGCTGCCTCGGGCCTTCGTCACGAACGTCCTCCGGGTACAAAATACTTCGGGGCATTCCCCGAAGAATAAACACAAATACCTCGGGGCATTCCCCGGCCAAATGAATACACTTTAGTGCGAGAAAATCAAACTATTTAACAAAATCTCAAATATTCAAAAATAACGAGTCCTAAACTTTGCTTACCCAACCTATATTCCCCTATTCATTTCAACGCCATTTAATGAATCAAAATAAATTAATGATTGCTTTTATCAATGTCAATTCCAACCACCCACGTTGGCTTTCATTTTTCATCAATTACACCCACTACTACTCATATTCATTCCATGTATCATCGAAAACACACTGTGAAGCACAAAGTCATGACATCATAACGTCAACAAAAACTCACCAACTACGATCACATCACACATAATCACAACAATTAAACACATTTGAGACCATAACAAGAATATAGAGTTGAGGGATGGACCTTAAATCGCTCTTTGATCAATATTATTCGACGAGATAAAGAAAACCCGCCTCCGACAACCTCAACTTAAGCTCCAACGACAAATCTGCCCAGCTCAGTATTTGAGAAATTGAAACCCAAAGTCCGATTCAAATAACCAATTCACAAAGCGACTGAAAGTATTCAATACACGCCCGGGATCGATCCTAACAGATGAAACTGACCCGAACGGACCAAAATCTAACCCAAACACACCGAAACATAGCCTGAACGAACCGAAATCTAACCCAAACAATCCAAAATCTGACCCAAACCAGCCGAAATCAACCCGTTCAGGCAGATTTCAGATGGATTTCATTGTTCGATCATGGCTCTCGATGACTTTTCCACCGGAGTTAATTCAAAAACTTACCGAGATCGATCCTAACAGACAAAACTGACCCGAACGGACCAACGAGTACCAGGACTAGAATTTCAGAAGAAAGAAAAATAATAGAAAACTCACGATACCGAAGCTCCGGTGAGTTTGGCGGCAAGACGATGGAACAGGGATTGTATTCCAAGAAAACCTAGTACTTTCCGGCTATATTTCTCCACAAAATTGAGGAAGAACAAGACCCGCACCCCCAATTCTCGCTGGATTCAGTCTGAACTTTGTCGGAATCGACCAAAATAAACTGGAATCGACCCGAACAGGCTTGTTTCAGGCTGATTCGATCAGAAAGTTCTGGTTCTTGGTGACGAGTGACCGGAAAACTAGATTTTTTGGTCAAAATCTGCTCTTTCGAACTCCCGATCTCGATCTCTCTTCGCGACTCTCTCTCTCGACTTCAGCTTGTATCTCCTCTCCGAAACTCCATCTCCCTTAAAATCTATCGTGTGTGTGCGTATGGTGAGGTTTTGGTGTGTGTCTATGGCGTGAGGTTAGTGAAAGAAGAGAAAAAATGGACCATATTGTTGTTGTGAGGAAGAAACAAAAAAAATGGTGGCTCTCCATATTTTTTCTCTTTTTCTCTCCCTCCCTTATGTATATGAATGGAATATGTATATATCTGTGAGTGTTGTGTGTGTAGGTGTATGGGTGGAGTGACGTGAGTAGTGGGGTGGGGGTAGGGGTAGGGGTAGGGTGTGATGTGTTTTATTTTGATTGGGTAGGTTGTTAGGATAAGATGTAAAGGGGTTAGGATAAGATAGAATTTGTTAGGGAGTTTGTTATTTTTTTGTATTTTGTGAGGGTATAATAACATGGATGAGGGTACATGGTAGGATAAGGTAAAATTGGGTAAATTAATCTTTCGGAGGGACAAAATTACGTGTCTACAATGCCCATTAATTTGGACTTAAATATGTCTCTTTCTAAGAAATAAAGAAAAAAAAGGTTATAGTCTAATTTCGAATTATTTTTTCGATCATGTTTATATTATTACACTTGTTGCTTGCTAAAAGCTTCCTCTATATCTCACCAAAAAAAGAAAAAATGCTTCCTCTATAAGGGAGAATACATAGAAACAAAGACTATTTGACTAGATACATGACAAGCTTAGAAAGGATTAAAATTCACTAAAAAGGACAGACCGACGCACTAAGCTCTCGTTATGCAGCAGAATTCAAAAAAAGGTCCAATCATAAGAATTTATTATACACAATCTCACCTTATATTTTTATAAGAGATTATTTTTAATACTTGAACCCGTGACTAGATACGTGACAAGCTTGAAAATTTAGCTAAGCCAACAGTTTCATGCATTATAACATGAAAATTATCTGTCCACGGGGTTAGAATAGCCAGGGGTGGCTCCTAAGGCCTCCAAAACTTGAGGGCCTTATTTTTTTAGTAATAAAAAATTATAAATTTTAAAAAATATATTAAATACTATTTATAGAAAAAATAAATTTTTTATATAAAAAAATTTAGATGGAGTTTGATATTTCTTGTCCAGAATACTGTGTCAAGAAATTAATGCATTGACTCTATTATTAATTAAAAAAAATTATTAAAAAAAATCGATTATATAATTTTAAAAATATACGTTATAAAAATAATTATTTTTTCTTAAAAATATTAGGCCTTTGTTCGATTTTGGCCTTAGGCCACAGAGTCGCTTGAAACGCCCTGAGAATAGCGAGGTGTAAGAATAACTTAAATAATGGTCAGGTATTGGGATTGTAGAGATTTCATTTAATCCCATTAACTCTCACGATATTTTCACCTATAAGGTGTTTGGTAAAATTAAAAAGTACTTAAAAAAAAAACTAAAAACTGATTAAAAGAATCAAAAAGTGAGAAGCTGGATACCCTCAACTTTTTGCTTTTCAGATTAAAATTTTTTTAGGTTTGACCAAAACATTTACTTTTTTATCCTCTATATTTTCCTCCAATTTCAACAATATTCTAAACTTGTAGCCCTTAAATATATAGTTTTTTTTCTTTTTCTCTTTGTCGCTTCACTTCATCTCTTCCCTCCAATTTCCTCTTCATCTTTTTTCTTTGTTTTCATCGAATCCATCATTAATCGGAGGTTTGTTCAAAAATTTTATTTTAAAATTAAAAATTATAAATAATTCACCTTATTTATGGTATTAACAACTTTAAAAATATTTAAGTCATTTTAACAACCAAAAAGTACTTCACATCACTTGTTTATCAAACACATCAACAACTTTTTTCCAGTTTCAGAATTTCTATCCAAACACTTATTTGGTTAATTTATAAGCACTTATTTTAAGCTTTTAATCACTTAAGCTAAAAAGTTTTTTTTAATCTTATCCAAACGGGCTCTAGTCTATTTGGATAGAATTAAAATCTGATCAAATTAGATTTTAATATTTTTTTTTAGTTTTTTTAGGTGTTTGATAAAATTAAAAATTTCTTTTAAAAAAATAAAAACGGATTAAAGAAAAACAAAAAGTGAGAAGCTTGGACCCAATTTTTTACTTTTTAGATTAAAATTCTATTATGTTTGATCAAAACATTTACCTTTCTATCCCTTATATTTTTCTTTAATTCCAACAATACCTTAAACTTGTAGCCCTTAAATATATGATTTTTCGTTCTTTTTTTCTTTGGCTCTTCTCTTCGTCTCTTTCCTCCAATCTTCTCTTCATCTTTCTCCTTTGTTTTCAGCGAATCCATCATTACATTGGAGATTCGCTTAAAATTTTTATTTTAGAATTAAAAATTATAAATAATTTACATTCTTTATGGTGTTAACAATTTTAAGGACATTTAAGTCATTTTGACAACAAAAAAACATTTTAACATCACTTATTTCCCAAACACATCAATGATTTTTTCCAGTTTCAACACTTCTATCTAAACACTTATCTACTTAATTTGTAAATATTTATTTTAAACTTTTAATCGCTTAAGCTAAGCAGTTATTTTTTTAATCGAAGGACTCTTAGTAACTCCCACCATTTACTTTTCCACCTAACATTGAGAGTGTGATTATTTTCTCTTTAAACATGATTCTTATGATTGTTCACCATTGTTCTTTACCAGCATCTGTCTTCTGGTCCTGGGAGATTGAATAACTTTTTTTATCTTTTGCTATTTTATCAATTATTGTACGATCGATTATTTATTTTGTTATTTTGATTATTACTATTATTAATATTAAAGAATTAATCTTATTTAGATAATTACATTGCTTTAGACCCCATTCAAACAAAACTCAACTAACATGTAATTTGAAAAAGAATCGTAGTTAAGGGATCATACACATATTTCAACTAAGATATTAGGATATATAGTTAGTGGTTACCTTTTCCAGAATTATTAGGTTTGTTTGGTATGGAAGGGCAATATTATTTTTTTATTTTTTTTATATTTGGTTGGTCGAACAAATTCTGCAAGTTCATTAAAAATGAGGAGAGTAAATTTCTGATGAGAATAGGAAAAAACAAGTTTTATAAATAACATTTCATTAGTTTATTTTCTTCTCACCTCATCCCCCGCCCCACCAAAAGCCACCCCACCTCTCACACTACCCTTATTGCTTGCTTAGAATATTCACAAAAAAAAAAAAAAAAAAAAAAAAAAAAAAACTAATATCTTGATCAGATTGAATTTCAATCAAAAAAGTAAAAAGAAAGTTGAAGCTAGGGGATCTGGTGGAAAAATCGGCCAACACCATCCAACTAAAGAAACTGGAAAATTAATTGATTGTGAGAACAAAACTTATTTTCAACTTTATCTTATTTTTATGATTGAGAGGGCGATTGCTGGCAGTAGCGGAGCCACTTTTGTTCCGGAAGGTCATCCAAACCTCCTTCGGCAGAACATTATACTATTTTTATATGGTTAAAATATTTTTTATATATATATAATAGATGTTGAATTACCTTCGATTAATTCATACATATATTTTTGAATCCCTCAATAAAAATTTTCTCACTATCATTGATCGCGGGTCACTAAAAGGAAAATAAATGCAGCATCGACCCTACCACTTGGACTATATCTCATTCCCATCATAATTTGTGATTAAAGTTGTCGGTGGAATATTTTCATTTTATAAAAAAATAACTTTTGAGAAATAGTTATTTATTAATCTAAAAGAAGGAAATAATATGGGTCCTCCATGAGGTCAATTCAGAAAATAAAATAACAAGGAAAAGAAAAAGGGAAAAGATATCTATTTGAAATAGTTGTACTATGCGTGAAAAAAATTATTGTTATAGCTCATTTTAATTAACTTAGTTAAAGATTTAAAATCTTTTGGCTTTAAAAGATTAAACCATTTTAATCTAAACAAACATGACTATGTAATTATGATCCATAACTATGTAATCTTTTGTACAGTTTCATATGTATATCAATATAATTACCTTTGATATTTGTACTTTTTATTCGTTGATATGAATTGTATTTTTTGAAGCAATTTGAACCATACAAAAGTATAAAATACAAATTATATACATTGATATGGATTATATTTATTGATATAACTTGTACCATACAAATATAAATGATAAATTTATATTAAGTGATACATTTTTATTTATATATGATAGGCTCAAACAAATAAAAATGATGCAAATACTTATTTATATATAAATACAAATAATGTAATATAAATACTGTAGAACCAACCAAATATACAAATGATAAATTTATATCAAATGATAAATTTGAGAAAGAGATGAAAATATAAAATATAAAATATAAAGAGTGAGAGAAAGGTGAAATACAAAATATAATATATAAAAAATATAGAACGAGGAAGACAAATAAACAAAACAAAAGAGAAAAGAGAGAATCCGGGAAAAAGGCGAATGAGATTAGGAGAGAGGTGAGAGAAATCTTTGTTTTTGTTTAGCATCTCAAATAGTACTATATCCCTCCGTTTCATTTTAATCGAAGCTTTTTGACTTAGCACATTCCTTAAAAAGTTATTTGATAGAGATTTATTTTACTAAAATAATCTTATTAATTATGCATTGAAAATATAAATTTGAGTAAATACATTTTGTTTAATTATTTAATATTGAGGGTAATATTGGAAGAACACGATAAAATCCTCTTGATTTCATCAAAGGAACAACTAATTTGAAACAAATTTTTTTAAAAAGAGAACCAACTAAAACGAGGGAGTATTAGTTATGAATTGTAAGTAGCAAATCGTTGTTAAGGAGAGATAATTTTTGTCATCAAGTTTGCTATTTTGGAAAATTCCATTTTATCTAATTCATATTTTATCCAATCCATTTCAACTTATATTTATATGGATAGAATGTAATTCAATTTATTTTAGCTCATTTCATTTTCAATTCGCCTATTAACCACCACCAACTTGCACCAAGTGATTATTGTATCACAAAGGGCCTATTATTGTTCATACATGAGTATATCCAGAAATATCAACCACTTCTTTTTAGTGTACAATAATATTACTTTCTCTTTCCTATTATTGCTACACATATTACATTACTCAGAAAAATCAAGAATCACCAAAAAAACAAAAAATGGAAAAATCACATGAGAATGAGCATCCAATTAAGGCATTTGGATGGGCAGCTAGAGACACTTCGGGTGTTCTTTCTCCTCTCAATTTTTCAAGAAGGTACAAATTGATTCATTATTTTTATGGATTCTTTGGTTTGAAAATTATATCATCTCCGTCTTAATTTATGTGACACATTTTTTTTAAATTAGTTCCAAAAAGAACGTCACCTTACGATAATTAGAAATAATTTAGCTTGAAACATTATAATTTATAACCGTACAAATATCTCAAGATTGTTTTAGTTCACAAGTTTCAAAAGTTCTCTTGTTTTCTTAAACACCGTGTCAAGTGAAATGCTGCCACATATAATGAGACAGGAAATAATAGATGTTTAAGGTGGTCTGCGTACACGTTTACCCTTCCTAAATCACACTCAGTGAAATTATACTGAATATGTTATTATCGTTGTAATTTAATTTGGGTTGAAATGGATGATGATTGATGCAGGGTGACTGGTGAAAAAGATGTGCAGTTCAAAGTATTATATTGTGGAATTTGTCATACTGATCTTAATCAGATCAAAAATGATTGGGGCATCACCAAATATCCTATTGTACCTGGGCAAGTTTACTCTTTAATGCATTCTTTATTTTACTTTTTATGTTCTTTATTTGTGATCGCCAAAATTTTTTATTGTGCATATAGGTAATAAAAACTTGTAAGAAGCGTTGAATCGATTTTACATTAGAGAATTTTCTAGTGTAACTTTCTGAATTATTATAGATGTAGCTGTATTTTCGCTCATTACAAAATGATAGATTATACCTAGAATATATACACAAAGCTAGGTACAAAAAGGTCAAGATCAGATCCCTGATATCGTGCTTTTTACCTACAATATGTGACTATGTGTGCCTACAATATTTGACTATGTGTATCTAACACAATCTAACAATTGATATACTTTGACAAATATCTTGACATTGGTATCTGACTATCTTAACACTCCCCCTCAAGTTGGAGCTACATGTCATATGCTCCGAACTTGCCACAAATGTATCCAATCCGAGCTCCTCTAAGGGACTTAGTCAAAATATCTGCCAATTGATCATTTGAACCGATGAAGCTGGTGGCCATACATCCGGACTCAATCTTCTGCCTAATAAAATGACAGTCCACTTCTATATGTTTCGTTTTTTCATGGAAAACTGGATTTGAGGCAATATGTAGGGCGGCCTGATTGTCACATATAAGCTTCATCTGTTTGAATTCAACACATTTTAACTCTTGGAGAAGTTGTTTCAACCAATTAAGCTCGCATGTAACAAGGGCCGTAGCTCGATATTCAGCTTCCACACTAGATCTGGAAACAACATCTTGCTTCTTACTTTTCCGAGAAATTAAATTGCCTCCAATCATGATGCAATACCCAGACGTAGAGCATCTATCTATTGGAGAACCTGCCCAATCCGCATCAGAATATGCAACAATGTTTCTGTGACCTTTGTCTTAATATATCAATCCTTGTCCTGGAGCTCTTTTGACGTATCGGAGGATGCGAATTACTGCATTCCAATGATCTTTACATGGAGCTTGGAGAAACTGACTAACCACACTTACTGCAAATGAAATATTCGGGCGTGTGATAGTGAGATAATTCAGTTTACCGACCAATCTTCTATATCTACTGGGATCTTTCAGTGGCTCCCCTTGTCCAGGGACGAGTTTGATGTTTGGATCCATAAGAGTGTCAATGGATTTGCAATTTAACATGCATGTCTCTTTTAATATGTCTAAAGCATATTCTCTTTGTGAGATAGCAATACTTGTCTTGGATTGTGCTACCACAATTCCCAAAATATACTTTAACTTCCCCAAATCTTTGGTTTGAATGTGACTGAACAAATGTTGTCAACATAAACGACCAGATATGACAATGTCGTCAACATAAACGACCAGATAAATGTTCTTTTCTGGACCATTATGTCGATAGTAAACAAAGTGGTCTACTTTACTTCGAGACATGCCAAATTGTTGGATGACAGAACTAAATCTGCCAAACCATGCCCTTGGAGATTGCTTGAGGCCATACAGAGAATGTTTGAGACGGCAAACTAAGTCTGACTCCCCCTGAGCAACAAATTCAGGAGGTTGCTCCATATAAACTTCCTCAGCAAGTTCACCATGCAGAAATGTATTTTTAATATCTAATTGATGAAGCGACCAATGATACATTGCTGCCAAGGAGATAAGCAAACGAACAGATGCAATTTTGGCAACTGGAGAGAATTGGAGAGAATGTATCACCATAGTCAAGACCATAAATCTGGGTCTACCCTTTGGCAACAAGGCGAGCTTTCAGTCGATCAACTGTTCCATCCAAACCCACTTTTACCATATAGATCCATCGACTTCCAACAGTAGATTTCCCCTTTGGTAACTGGACCAACTCCCAAGTGTTATTGGTCTGTAAAACATTCATTTCTTCGATCATAGCATCTCTCCACCCTGGATGTTCTAGTGCTTCACTAATAGTTTTTGGTATAGGTACATTAGATAGGGTAGACACAAAGGTATAATATAATGGGGACAACCGATGATAACTTAAATAGTTATATCTTTCTAGTTGTTGATTTTGTGTAGTACGTATACCTTTGCGTATGGCAATTGGTGGGGTCACTGCATCTGATGAAGGCATGACGGGAGCAGGTGACGACGGAGCAAGACATGAGTCATCGGGAGCAACCAATGTATCAGGACTAGGAGTAGTGCTATAATTATCATTGTTAAGAGGACGAGCACGTCGAGTGTATACTTGTAGAGGAGGAGCGGTTTGAGGGTTTTTTGAAACAGTGACTTGTTGTAGAGGAAGTATAGGTACTGGCAAAACTTGAGGAATTAAACTTCTGCTTGTAGTGCTCGGTGTAAAATAGGGAGATGTTTCAAAAAATGTCACATCTGCACTAATAAAATATTTATTTATTTTTGGATCATAGCATTTGTAACCTTTTTGGTGACAAGAGTATTCTAGAATGGCACACTTCATTGATTTTGGTTGGAGTTTGTCATTTCTAGTACTTTGATCATGGACAAAGCAAATACATCCAAACACTCTCAAAGGTAGATGATAAGGATTTTGACCTGGAAAAAGAATTGAGTAAGGACTTTGTTGTTGCAACACAGTGGAGGGCATTCTATTGATCAAATAACAAGCAGCGAGAACAACATCTCCCCAAAAACGAAGAGGAACGTGATGGTGTATAAGTAAAGTACGAGCAGTTTCGATGAGATGCCTATTTTTACGTTCGGCGACTCCATTTTGTTGAGGAGTATACACACAAGACGTCTGATGAGTGATTCCCTGAGACAACATGAAACTGGAAAAGGGGAGAAGATAAGTACTCTTTGGCATTATCACTTTGTAATACCTTTATTGAAACACCAAATTGATTATTTATCTCAGCACAAATTTTTTGAAAAATAGAGAATACTTCAGAATGATTTTTCATCAAATATACCCACGTGCAACGGGAGAAGTCATCAATAAAGATAACAAAATACTGAAATCCTAGACTTGAAACGACACGACTAGGACCCCATATATCTGAGTGAACAATGTCAAATATAAATGTGGCCCTGTTATTGACTCTTTTGGGAAATGAAGTGTGACTATATTTCCCAAGTTGACATGACTCACATTCAAAAGAAGACAGAGAAAAGACTAGGGATTAACTTTTGAAGTTTTGCGAGACTCGGGTGACCATAACGGTTGTGGAGAAGATCAATTGAGGAAGCAGAAGTGAAGGCAACTGGTGGTAGAGATTTTGACATGTGATATAGTCCCTGTGACTCATATCCTATTTCAATCGTCTTCCCCGTTCTCTGGTCCTGTACAACAACAGAGTCAGCCAAAAAAGTGACACCACAATTGAGGTGCTTGGTTAATTTGCTTATAGATATCAAATTAAATGGACATTCAGGAGCAAATAAAGCTAAGTTTAAGGAAGTAGAGGGAAGAAGTTGCACGTTCCTTATTCCTTTTACTGCAGTTCGTGATCCATTAGCAAGGGTAACTGCGAAGAAGGTTGTGGAATGAATAAGATTTGAGAAAAGATTCTGATTACCAGAGATATGGTCAGATGCACCAGAATCCAATATCCATGGGCAAGTGGGTGAAGACCTGGTTAGACAAGCAAAGGAATTACCAGTTTGTGGGGTGCCAGCTAAAGGTGATTATTGCGTAGCCGCTTGATACTGCAAGTAATCATTATAATCTGCTCCAGACAAAGTAATAGAATTAGACAGTTGACCCTCTGTATCTTTACGGATCTGAGCCACATGAGTTGTACTACGATTGTTAGTACGTTGTGGTCGACCATGCAATTTCGAACAAGTCTGTCGAGTATGGCCTAGCTTGTTGCAATAGGGTCTAGAGTTTCTAATGTTTCCCCTTTGCTGGACATTTTGTTCCTGTGAGTTCTCATTTTTCACAGCTAATACAGATGTCTCAACGTTATTGGTATCATTTGTTTATGAACCAATACGCAGCAATAGAGCTGAAATGCCGATTAAGGAAGGAACTGATGAACTTGCCAAGATTTGATCCCTTATAGGACTCAAATCAGATGGAAGTCCTTTTAGTGCTAGAACCATCAAGAACTTATCTCTTTGTTGCTCCTGCATGGTGACACTTTCATAAAGTGGCATGAGAGAGTCAAATTAATCTTTCAAGGTATCGATTTGTCCTAAATAACTCGCCATATCTTGATTATTCTGCTGAAGTTGGACCAAGTCTGAGACAACCTTGTATATACGTTGTATATCATTCATATACAAAGTCTTAGCTTTAGTCCAAACTTTATAGCAAGTTTTACAAGATTGAAATAGATTGATTAATTTAGGATCCAAAGAGTTTCATAAGAGATTGCATAATTGAGCATCAATTTGAGTCCACTTAGTCCTTTCACTAGTAACAATATCACTAGTATTTTTAACTAAATGATCCTCATATCCTTGTCCCATAAACCATATCTCGACAGATGAAGACCATGGTGTGTAATTATTACTACCTTTCAATTTCATGGTAGTTATAATAGGAGAACTTGAAATAGAGGAAAACATGGATTTGAAATCTCCTGAAGATTCAGTTTTCTCTGAGACATTAGTTAGAGATTCACCTTTCTCTGAAATTATGGCTTCAACAACTAACTGAAATTCTAAAAAAATGAGTTACAAAAAAAAGAATTTTTTTTTGGTTAATAGAACTTGAAACAAAGGAAATAGAAGAACAAGGTTCCTCTTGATGACTAAAGATCTGGTAGAACTATTTCGATCTTAAATGAACAAGAGCTACGCCAGAAAAAGGAAGAAACAGTCGATGAAAATGATTGATTTTGCTGAAAATTATATGAGTGATGGGTAAGATTAGAATGAACGATTGGACCTCACAAACTCAGAATGACAGTTTGACATAGTCAGGAAAACCTACAGGAAGTGCTGTTAGTAAAGGAAGAAGCTGAAATAGTTATGGAAAATCTATCAAAACAGTCACCGGAAAAGGCAACTTGAGCCTCTACAAAGACAACAGGAATCTCTGATACCATATTACAGATGTAGTTGTATTTCAGCTCATTACAAAATGATAGATTATACCTAGAATATATACACAAAGCTAGGTACAAAAAGGTCAATATCAGATTCCTAATATCCTTCTCTTTACCTACAATATGTGACTATGTGTACCTACAATATTTGACTATGTGTATCTATAACACAATCTAACAATTGATATACTTTGACAAATATCTTGACATTGATATCTGACTATCTTAACATGAATAAATCCAATAAAATGCTTCAATATTTTTGAGGGATCCAACCAATTTAAATTTGGACCATATGGTAAATATTTAAACCTCAAAAATAATTATGTAAATACTAGAGTGGACCCGTTCATATTACAAAAGGGCAGGACAGTCCGATGCACTAAGCTCCCACTATGCGAGGGGTCAGTGAAGGATCGGACTACAAAAATCTATTGAATGCAACCTTATCCTACATTTCTGCAAGAGTATGTTTCCACTTTCCACAGCTTGAACCGGTTAACTCTTTTGTCATTCATATTACAAATGTATGGCGGAATTGATTAACAAGAAACTTATGTGTTGGAGGTCAATATAGTTTTGAATTTATGGAATCAAAATTATGTCAATCTCAATTATTTTTGCAAGCATGAAATTGTTGGTGTGGTAACTGAGGTTGATAACAAGGTAGACAAGTTTAAAGTCGGAGAAAAAGTAGGTGTTGGATACTGATGCTGCATTTTTTAATATTATCATAATCCTAAGTGTTGCACTACTCCTTTATCATAATTATAGTGGTGCACTCAACAATATTATCATAATCCTAAGTTCTGCACTACTCCTTTATCATAATTATAATGGTGCACTAAACAATTCTTAATGCCATGCACTCCTAGAATTGGTTTTCTTTTATATATATATTCATCATTAAGCCATTATATATACATCCTAACAATTGTTTTATTGGTCTGAGAAAACAAGGAGAAAGCTAACAATCTACGTTGTATTATTCATATTAAAGAGAGTTTGCTAGTTGAAGGGAGGTGTTCTTTTAGTGGAGCTTTGAATCCAACTCTTGTCCAGAGTTGTAGAGTTATTGTGAGAAGACTGTTGTATCCTGGAGGGGACAAGTCAAGAGGATAACTGCTGGACCGGTGAAACACTTGGTGCAGTGGGCTTGAATCTCCTTAAAGAGAGCGAGATATCCGCGCCTCAGCCAAAGAAGAAGAAGATAATTTTTTTTTTATTTTCTTCACTTGTAATTTTCAGTTGTATTATTATTGTAATTTCACCAACAATTTTAAGGAAATTCAAATGACAACAACTGAAAAATCCGTGGATGTCAAGATCGAAGATCTTAACAAGTCATTCCGGTTCAACGGGACTCACTTCAAGAGGTGAAAGGGTAAAGTGTTTTTCTATTTGAGTCTTCTTAATGTCTCTTACATTTTAACTGCGAAGAATCCAAACAAAGTAGATAACTCTTCCATGAGTGATGAAGAACTCATTTCTCTTGAAGAGAAAGTGAAAAAAATACAATAATGACTCCTGTAAGTATCGGTATTTTTTACTTAATAGTCTGTCTGATATTTTTATGATTATTATGATAAAACTTACTCTAGTACAAAAAAAAATTTGAAAAGCATTACAGAGTAAGTATGACACTGAGGAGGTGGGAGCGAAAAAATATGCGGCTAGCAGATTTTTCAGTTTCCAAATAGTGGACGACAAATCAACGGTAGACCAAGTTCAAGACATTATAATGATCGTTGGCGAACTTAGGTCCGAAGAAGTCAAAAATGGAGATAACCTTATTGTTTGTGGCATAATTGATAAACTTCTACCTTCGTGAAAAGAATTTCAATAAACTATGCGCCACAAGCAAAAGGAAACTTCTCTTGAGACTTTGATAATGAGAATCCGCATGGAAGAAGAAGCAAGGGACCAAGATGCACTTATGCAAACAGAAGAGAACAACATCACACCGAAGGTAAATTTAACTTCAAGTAATGCTACCCCTGAACTTAACAAAAATACTATTTTGAAGCCTAAGAAGAAAAAATTCAAGAAAAATAATGGTAGACATCCCAAAAATAATAATGGTGGAAACAACCAAGCAAAAAAAATTAACATTTACAAGAAAAAGGACCATGCTTTGTCTGTGGCAAGAGTGAGAATATTACTCGATTTTGCAGGTATTGGAAACGTGGGCCTACACCTTAGACAAACATTACCGAAGAACCATTTGTGGCAGTGATAACAGACATAAACATGATGGTGAATGTTGATGGATGGTGGGATGACTCTGGTGCAAACCGTCATGTCTGTTATGACAAAGACTGGTTTAAAAAATATACAAAATTTGAGGAGCCCAAAACCATCATGGTTGGAGATTCACACACAAGTCAAGTACTTGGAATGGGAGATGTCGAATTGAGATTTACTTCTGGAAGGGTATTAATCTTAAAAGATGTACTTTATACTCCTTCTATGAGAAAAAAATTTGATGTCTAATTTTCTTCATAATAAAGCAGGCTTCAAACAGATTATTGAATCTAACCAATATGTAATTGTTAAAAATAATATTTTTGTGGGAAAAGGGTTTGCATATGATGGTATTTCAAGTTAAGTGTTGAAATGAATAAAACATCTACTTTTGTTTACATGCTTTCTTCTACTAATTTTTGGCATACTCGTTTGTGTCATATAAATGATTGTTATATGGGAATCATGAGTAGTTTAGGATTAATTCCAATGATCAAAAAGAACTTTGAAAAAATGTGAGGCTTGTAGTTAGGCCAAAATCACAAGAAGGCCTCATTTTCAAGTTTAAAGTAAAACTGAATTATTAGAATTAATTCATACTGATATTTGTGAACTTGGTGTAATTTTAACTAGTGGAGGAAATAGATATTTTATCACTTTTATTGATGATTTTTTTAAGTTTACATATGCTTACTTAATGAAAAATAAAAGTGATTCTTTTGAGAATTTTAAAACTTTTCTCCATGAAGTTGAAAATCAGTTTAGTAGAAAAATAAAAAGAATAAGAAGTGATAGAGGCCGTGAATATGAGTCACATGAGTTCAATTCTTTTGTTAGATCATTGGGTATAATTCATCAACTCCTCCTCCTTATTCTCCTGCATCTAACAGTGTAGCGGAAAGGAAGAATAGAACTTTGGTTGAGTTAACTAATGTCATGTTAATTGAGTCTTGTGCACCTTTAAGTTTTTGGGGTGAAGCTCTTTTGACTGCTTGTTATGTGTTGATTCGTGTGCCTCATAAAAGGACCAAATTAACGCTTTTGAATTGTGAAAAGGTCATAGCCAAATTTGGGATATCTAAGAGTTTGGGATTTCTTAGCCTATGTAAGGTTAATGGATCCTAAAATCTCTAAGTTGGGTAAAAAAGTTACTACTTGTGCTTTTCTTGGTTATGCTTCAAATAGTACGGCCTATAGATTTTTTAATCTTGAAGATAGTGTGATAATAGAATCAGGTGATGCTATTTTTCATGAAAATAAATTTTCTTTTGTTTCTAAAAATAGTAGGGGTCATGGGACTGAAAAAATATTTTGTTACTACTTAATTCTTCTACCTCTACTTCAAAAAATAAAGAAAATAATTTTGAGTTAAGAAGAAGTAAACGAGCTAGAGTAGAAAAATACTTTGGTCCTGATTATTATATTTTTAACGTTGGAGATGACCCTATCACTTTAAAAGAAGTTTTGCCTTCACATGATGCTATTTTATGAAAAGAGGCTGTAAATGATGAAATGGAATCGCTAATTTCCAATAAAACTTGGAAGCTAGTTGATTTACTACCGGGTTGTAAAATAATTGGATGTAAATGGGTCTTACGTAAAAAATTAAAATCGAATGAATCTGTTGATAAATATAAAGTTAGGCTAGTGGCTAAAGGTTTTAAACAACTAGAAGGCCTAGAATTTTTTTATACTTTTTCACCGGTAACTAGAATTACATCCATTAGACTTTTAGTTGCTATTGCGGCAATATTTGATTTACAAATTCATCAAATGGATGTAAAAATTACTTTTTTAAACGGAGACCTAAATGAGGAGATTTACATGGAATAATCCGAGTGTTTTGTTGAGGCTGGTCAAGAAAGAAAAGTGTGTAAACTTAATAAATCCCTATATGGATTGAAACAAGCACCAAAGCAATGACACAAAATGTTTGATTTCTGCATAATTAATAGTGGGTTTAAAACAAATGAGTGTGATAAGTGCATATATCATAAGTTTTGGAATAATTCAAATGTTATTATTTGCCTATATGTTGATGATTTATTGATCTTTTGCTCAAAATGAATATTATTGATGAAACTAAAAATATTCTTAGAAGCCATTTTGAAATGAAAGATCTTGGTGAGACAAATTTTATTCTAGGAATAAAAATTACTAGAACATGTGATGGATTTTCCTGACCAGTCACAGTATGTTGAGAAAATATTAAAAAAATATAATTTCCTTGATTGCAAGCATGTTGTAACTCCATTTGATTCTAGTGTTCACTTGTTTCCTGTTAAAAGTGAAAATGATGTAATAAATCAAAAGGAATATGCGAGCATAATTGGAAGTTTGAGATATGTGACTGATTGCACTAGGCCTGATATTGCATATGTAGTAGGAGTACTTAGCAGGTTTACTAGCAAGCCAGGTAATGAACATTGGCATGCTATAACCAGAGTAATGAGATATTTAATTGGAACGAAAAATTATGGTTGGTTCTATAATAAATATCCTGATGTACTTGAAGGCTTTTGTGATGCGGATTGGAACACTTTATCAGGTGATTCCTTATGAACTACTGGTTATGTGTTTACTTTGGGTGGTGGTGCTATTTGTTGGAAGTCAAAAAAGCAAACAATTATTTCTAACTCTACCATGGAGGCTGAACTAATTGCTTTAGCTTCAGCTAGTGAGGAAGTGAATTGGTTGAGAGATTTGTTATTTCAAATACCTTATTTTGAAAAATCAATTCCTTCTATTTTAATTCACTGGGATAGCACCTCTGCAATTGGTAGAGTTTAAAATCGTTATTACAATGGTAAATCCAGACCTATACGGAGAAAACACAGTAATGTGAGATCATATTTGACAAATGGTACTATTAATGTTGGTTATGTCAAATCTTGCAGATCCGTTGACTAAAGCTTTAGCAAGAGAAAAGGTCTGGAGCACATCAAGGGGGATGGGATTGAAGCCTATTGAATCTTGAGTCATATGTGAGGAAACCCAACCTAGGGACTAGAGATCCTATAACCAGGTTTAATGGAAAAAATAAATCACATGATGACTTGTTGTAAAAAATGCACTATTTATTTATCCCTCCCTATGATGTGAGTGCATTGGCCTGTAATGATTGTGAGGTTGAGTTTATTAAACTCTTAATGAATATCTGTAGCTCATATGAGTAGGGTGCTAAATTACAGGAGCACTCTCGATGAATTTCACTTTTGTGAGTGTGGAGGTAGGACGCTTTCTATGAGAATTAGGCTCATTCTCAAAAGATACTCATTAAAATTGAGATAGCACAAGACCGTAACGTGCTAGCTATAAAACTCATGTCAAGACCCTGACTATTATGTGTAAGCAGTAAATTTTTATTTCCCTTAAGTAGTCATAGCTCAAGTCTGAGACCACTACGACTCTGGAGTAAAAATTATTGTTTTACTAAGTAAAAGTTCAATGCAGAGCACACCTTCATTATGCATGGTTGTTTTTCTTCAACTATTGGACTCGCTTTTTAATATTACAAAAATGAGTGGGGGATTGATGTTGCATTTTTTAATATTATCATAATCCTCAGTGCTGCACTACTCTTTATCATAATTATAGTGGTGCACTCAACAATATTATCATAATCCTAAGTGATGCACTACTCCTTTATCATAATTATAGTGGTGCACTAAACAATTCTTAATGCCATGCACTCCTAGAATTGGTTTTCTTTTATATATATACATATATAGTCATCATCAAGCCATTATATATACATCCCACCAATTGTTCTTTTGGTTTGAGAGAACAAGGAGAAAGCTAACAATCTACGTTGTATTATTCATATTAAAGAGAGTTTGCTAGTTGAAGAGAGGTGTTCTTTTAGTGGAGCTTTGAACTCAACTCTTGTTCAGAGTTGTTGAGTTATTGTGAGAAGGCTATTGTATCCTGGAGGGGACAAGTCAAGAGGATAACTGATGGACCGGTGAAACATTTGTTGCAGTGGGCTTGAATATCCTTAAAGAGAGCGAGATATCCGCGCCTCAACCAAAGAAGAAGAAGATAATTTTTTTTTTATTTTCTTCACTTGTAATTTTTAGTTGTATTATTGTTGTAATTTAACCAACAAATACTTAGTAGGATCATGTCGAAAATACGAGACATACTTAACACTGTTGGGTTCAATATGTATGAAAAAGGTGTGAATGGAAAATGAAGGGACACAACCTTTGAGGAAAAGACATATTGTTTTGGAAAAGGAGTGACTATTCAGATAGTTGTGTCTTTTCAGAAAAAGACACAATATTTCGAATGAATAGACATGACTCTTCCAAAGGATACTCCTTTTCAGATGAACCATTGCCACCTTTGGAAAGGGGTACTTGATGGCTATATAAACCTGCATTTATCCACAGGTTTAGGCATGGAAAATTTTCTGAATATACAAACTCTTCTTGTCTTCAAAACATTCCGTGTGATCAATCAAATCGTTGAGTGAGTTCGAAGAAATTTCAATTGTTTGAGGTACCGCTACAGTTGGTTTGTTTGGCCATTTTATCCTGGGAGGAAAATTCCACAACCTCGAGTACTTGAGGGGAATTATTTCCTTAAGGACACTCCGTGAATTCGGAGGACTTGGTCATTTCTGTTTTATCTTAATTTCTGAAAAATAAAACACACTTCTTTGAAAGATTATTTTGATCTTGTGTTGAGGGTGTTGTTGTACTTCATAGTGTTCTTGTTTTAAATTTGAACTAGTGTTGAGGTAGTGTTGCGAAAATATAGATTGTGTGTACCCGAAAAACTACAATCTTAAGGAAATAAATTTTGAAAAAAAGAAAGAAAAAAATATTTTTTTTTCTTGTTTCGTGAAATTTTCTTTTCACTGAAGTTTTTTTTCAGAATCTGTATTACTTGTTTTTGGAGATTAAAGCTTTAAGCTTTCTACTCCGTTTGAACTTAACTAGTGATTCGAAGACATAAAATCTTCATCACAAGTTAAAGATCTCTCAGTTGACGATTGAAAGTCATAAAAACTTCATCGTTAACTAGAAACAAGAAGAAAAGTTTAAAGTTGCTTAACTTTATAAGTAGTATTCCAAAAATACTAAATTTTATTGTCTTGTGGTGACAGAAAAAATGACTAATGAAAGTCAAATGCAAGATGCGACAAAGACTGTGGGGGCAACTAGTATTGCCTCAACAAGTTGAGTAAATGCTCCACAACCAATGGCACTTACGGAGAAGCCCAAAAAATTTGCGGGCATTGACTTTAAGCGATGGTAGCAGAAGATGTTCTTATACCTCACAACACTATGTCTTCAAAGGTTCACTAGTGAGGATTCTCCTGAGGTGCCCGAGGGACCCTCGGAAAAAGAGCGTTTCATAATTGTAGAGGCTTGGAAACACTCGGACTTCCTTTACAGGAATTATATATTGAGTGGTCTCCAAGACGACCTCTACAATGTTTACAGTGGAACTAAGACATCGAAGGAATTGTGGGGGGCACTAGAACAACAGTGGATGCAGGAATTAAGAAGTTCTTTGTTGCAAGGTTCCTGAACTTTAAAATGATAGATAGCAAATCGGTTGTCTCTCAAGTGCAGGAATTGCAAGTAATCATCCACGATCTCCTAGAGGAAGGTATATCTTTGAAAAATACCTTAGTTGAACAAATTAAAAATGTTCTAAGTACTCACATAAACTGTTTTGTAGGTTTGATTGTGAATGATGTATTTCAAGTAGCAGCGATAATTGAGAAGCTACCACCTACGTGGAAAGACTTCAAAAACTACTTGAAGCACAAACGCAAGGAGATGACTGTTGAAGATCTTATTGTCCGACTGCGTATTGAAGAGGATAATAAAGTTGTCGAGAGAAGGTCAAAAGGAAATTCTACAATTAATGGAGCACATATTGTAGAAGATGACCAAAAAAATTCAAAGAAAAGGAAGAAAGTTGAACAAGGAAGCAATCAACCCAAGAAGAAGTTCAAGGGAAAGTGGTTCAACTATGGCAAGATTGACCACAAGTCCATGGATTGTCGTGCCCCTAATAAAGGCAATAAAAAGGACCAAGCAAATATGATTGAGTCCAATAAAGAATGTGATGATCTGTGTGCTATGTTTTCAGAATGCAACTTGGTGGGGAATCCTCGCGAGAGGTGGATGGATTATGGTGTCACCCTCCATGTTTGTGCCAATAAAGAGTTGTTTTCGTCATTCGCTCCGGCTCAAGTAGAAGAAATGATCTACATGGATAACTACGCTATGGCTAAGGTAGAAGGAACAGGAAAACTGGGCTTGAAAATGACTTCAGGAAAGGTCTTGACACTTAACAATGTCTTGTACGTTCCATAATTACGTAGGAACTTGATTTCTATTTCACTTCTAGACAAGAACGGATTCAAATGTGTAACCGTTTCTAGAAAAATTATAATTAGCAAAGGAGAAGTGTATGTAGGAAAAGGCTATCTCACTGAGGGCCTTTATAAGATGAATGTAATGAATGTTAAAATCAATAAAAGTTTAAATTCTTCTTACTTGCTTGAGTCTTATAATTTGTGGCATGAACGTTTAGGTCATGTTAATTACAAAACATTACGTAAACTGATTAACTTAGAAGTTTTACCAAACTTTGAGTGCAATAAATCAAAGTGTCAAACGTGTGTGGAATCAAAGTATGCAAACCATCCTTACATGTCCGTTGAAAGAAATTTCAATCCCTTAGACTTAATACACACTGACATTTATGATATGAAGTCAACATCATCACGTGGTGGGAAAAAGTATTTCATAACGTTTATTAACGATTGCACTAGATATTGTTATGTCTACTTGCTAAATAGTAAGGATGAAGCAATAGATGCGTTTAGGCAATACAAAAATGAAGTTGAAAATCAGTTAGAGAAAAAGATAAAAATAATAAGAAGTGATAGGGGCGGAGAATATAAATCTTCCTTCGCTGAAATGTGTAGAGAATGGAATTGTACATCAAACTACAACCCCGTATTCACCTCAATCTAATGGAATTATGGAAAGAAAAAACTGAACTTTGAAGGAAATGATGAATGCCTTACTTATAAGTTCCAGTTTACCGCAAAACTTATGGGGGGAGGCTATCCTTACAGCCAATCGTATACTCAGTAGAGTTCCTCATAGTAAGACACAATCAATTCCTTATGAAAAATGGAAAGAAAGGAAACCCAACTTGAAATATTTCAAAGTGTGGGGGTGTCTAGCAAATGTCCAAGTTCCTATGCCTAAAAAGGTTAAGATAAGACCTAAGACGGTGGACTGCGTGTTCATAGGATATGCTAAAAGCAGTAAAGCATGTCGATTTTTGGTTCATAAATCCAAACATCCGGATATAAATGAAAATACATTAATTGAATCAGATAATGCAGAATTCTTTGAAAACATTTACCCGTATAAAGTTATACATGAACAGTCTAGTGGAGGATCTAAACGACCTCGAGATGGACCAAGTGAGAATGTACATAATGAAGAGAATCCAAGATGTAGTACACGTCAAAGAAAGTCAACTTCGTTTGGATCAGATTTTGTAATATTTCTCTAAGAAAATGAGCCTCAAACGTTTAAAGAAGCGATATCGTCGTCAAACTCATCCTTTTGGAAAGAGGCAGTCAATAGTGAGATTGATTCAATCTTAAGCAACCATACATGGGAATTGGTTAATGTTCCTCCAAGAAATAAATCATTAGGTTCTAAATGAATCTTTAAAAGGAAAATGAAGGTGGATGGTACTATTGACAAATACAAGGCAAGACTTGTAGTAAAAGGCTTCAAACAGAAAGAAGGCCTTGATTACTTTGATACATACTCGCCACTAACAAGGATATCATCGATTCGAATATTAATTGCCTTGGTGGCGGTATATGATCTCGAAATACATCACATGGATGTAAAAACCACATTCGTAAATGGAGAATTGGAGGAAGAAATTTACATGGAACAACTTGAGGGTTTTGTTTTTCCAGGAAAGGAGAATAAGGTGTGTAAACTTATTAAGTCATTGTATGGACTAAATCAAGAACCTAAACAATGGCATGTAAAGTTTGACCAAACCATGTTGGCAAATGGGTTTAAGATAAATGAATGTGATAAATATGTTTACATTAAAGACACTTCAAATCACCAAGTCATTATTTATTTATATGTGGATGATATATTGATCATCAGTAGAGACATTTCTGACATAAATGCAACGAAACGAATGCTCGAGAGCAAGTTTGATATGAAAGACCTTGGAGTTGCGGATATGATCTTAGGTATAAGAATCCATAGAACTCCACAAGGATTGGCATTGTCGCAGTCTCATTATATCGAAAATGTACTTGACAAATTCAAGTATATGGAATTCGATATTGCCAAGACTCCTTTGAATGTGAGCTTTGCACTTCAAAAGAATGAAGGTAAAAGTGACTCACAATTGGAGTACACAAAAGTATTGGGATATTTAATGTATATAATGAACTGCACATGACCAGACATAGCATGCGCTATCAGTAAGTTGAGTCGGTACACGAGTAATCCCAACAAAACTCATTGGATGGCAATGAAAAGAGTTTTGGGGTATCTTAACTACACTCAATACTATGCTTTGCATTATAATAAATATCCCACGGTACTTGAAGGATATAGTGATGCAAATTGGATCACCGGGTCGAAAGAAGTAAAATCCATAAGTGGATATGTATTTGTTATCGGTGGAGAAGTAGTCTCTTGAAAATCATCCAAACAGACTTGTATTGCTCGCTCTACAATGGAATCTGAATTTATCGCATTGAATAAAGCCGGTGAAGAAGCAGAATGACTCTGAAATTTCTTGAAAGATATTTTTTATTGGCCCAAACCAGTGGCACCAGTATGTATACACTGTGATAGCCAAGCAGCAATAGGTAGGGCAGGGAGCATGATGTACAACGGTAAATCTCATCACATACGACGGAGATATAATACCGTTAGGGAACTTCTCTCTAGTGGAATTATCACTGTTGACTATGTAAATTCAAAGGATAATGTGTCGGATCCACTTACAAATGGCCTATCTAGAGAAGGAGTGGAAAGGACACCCAAGGGAATGGGTTTAAGGCCTAGGACAAGTCAGCATGGCGGAAACTCTACCTAGCAGACTGGAGATCCCAAGAGCTAGGTTCGAGGAGATCAAACAAAGTTGTGTATGACAGGTTCAACATTGTCAAAATACCAACCCAGTTTTATGATGTAGACAATGTTTAGTAAACAAGGATAAGACTTAAGGTGAGAAGTCTTTTAATGATTATCTAAATTTGGAAGATTTGACCAAATAGTTTAATCTATGGGATTGAAAGTTTAGAAATCACCTATGTGAGGGCGAAGTGGAAGCCGCTTCAAGGAGAATGTTAGTAAAGGCCTATTCTCTAAGCTCTCATGAATCCAGGACGTGTTCATGGCTGAAAAGAACAAAACCGTGAGAATCATAAATGGTAAAAGGCTGGTTGTGTGACATATGTTGTCTAGGTGTACATTAAAGCTGGACGGTTCAAAGATATCAAATCTACCGATTGACCGAGTGCATTCGATGCATGTTAACTACGGAAAGTTCAAAGGGAAACCCACTTATCCAGATGCAATCAGTCTTTGCTTGATGATCACATAATTGTCCGTAAAATTTTATGAAAAAATAGCCATTTCCCATTCATGTGGGGGATTGTTGGGTTCAATATGTATGAAAAAGGTGTGAATGGAAAATGGAGGGATATAACCTTTGAGAAAAAGACATATTGTTTTGAAAAAGGAGTGACTATTCAGATAGTTGTGTCTATTCAGAAAAAGAAAAAAAATTTCGAATGAACAGACATGACTCTTTCAAAGGATACACCTTTTCAGATGAACAATTGCCACCTTTTGGAAGGGGCACTTGATGGCTATATAAACCTGCATTTATCCACAGGTTTAGGTATGAAAATTTTTCTGAATATACAAACTCTTCTTGTCTTCAAAACATTCCGTCTGATCAATCAAATCGTTGAGTGAGTTCGAAGAGATTTCAATTGTTTGAGGTACCGCTACAGTTGGTTTGTTTGGCCATTTTATCGTGGGAGAAAAATTCCACAACCTCGGGTTCTTGAGGGAAATTATTTCCTTAAGGACACTCCATGAATTCGGAGGACTTGGCCATTTCCGTTTCATCTTAATTTCTGAAAAATAAAACACACTTCTTTGAAAGATTATTTTGATCTTGTGTTGAGGGTGTTGTAGAACTTAATAGTGTTCTTGTTTTAAACTTGAACTAGTGTTGAAGTAGTGTTGCGAAAATGCAGATTGTATGTACCTGAAAAACTACAAACACCTCCATCGCACACGTCAATGTCGGCTAACAGGAGCATAAACACATAATATCGAGCCCAATATCAAGCAAATGGATCTAAGGCGTAACTCAAACTCAAAATTAAGCTTAAAAGGTAAGGATTAATGTTAAGAACATAATTGGATAAGTAAAAATGTCCCCTGGGTCTCTATCCGCTAATTGGATAAGTAAAAATGTCCCCTGGGTCTCTATCCGTTTAAGCTTTTAAATGAGATGATTACACAACTCAACATGATATCAAAATCGTCATAGATCCTAATCGCAAAATTTGACCAGGAAGGCCATATGTAAATATTAAAACAACATATTCAATGTATTCCCACATAATAGAGTTTGAGAAGAATAGATTTAACGCAATCCAAACCAGTACCTGAGAGGTGAGTTTTTATGTGAATATCTCAAAGCCTTACATCCACAATTCCAAATTCACGAATTCCAAGATAAAGAGTAATTATTTTCTTTGTTTCTCATTTTGCTTGTGTGTAAATATTGCTGTACTCAACAACGAAGATCACATAGGACGCATGTATATTGTTTAACTTTATATAAATTTAAATACCAATTAATTGTAAATATCTAAAGTTAGAAGATATAAATATTCGATAAGATTAAGTTAAAAAGCATATTTATATATTATATCTTTTATTTTAGCTATTTGATATTTTTTTTATATTATTTTAAAAAATGGATCTAAGATTTAAATTTACATATTCAAACCTTAACTTATTATACAAAAATAATTTATTTCGTGATCTAATGTTTAAATATTATAATATATATACAGAATCTGAACAAAAAACTACTGATTCCCGTGAATATAACAAAATTTTAGAGACTATTCACATATTTTCTTTTCTTAAATTTCCCCCAAAAACAAAGTTCAAAAAAACTTTTATGGAAGAACCATAAAGATAATGTAAAAGTATATTTAACAAAAAAAAAAAAGGTAATATAGTGTGAAATTTTGATCTATTAATTTTTGCAACTCTTTTTTTAACATCGGAATAGTCAAGTTGATTGAACATGTGATCTTTTAAATGGGTGGGGGTGTCTCAGGTTCGAAACCCAGTGCATTTTTTCTTTATGGAGCTCATCGCATAAAACTTGTCTGATAGGACAATTTTACTAAAGTGGAGTTTACTTTATGCACATTCTAACAATTTTACATTTTGTTCGCAATTTTCTTTGTATATATTGATAGGCAAAGTCTCTTTCTCAATCATGCCTTCTTTTGACATATTCCCACTCTATTTTTTTCGTTTTCCATCTAGTGTTCGGTAGCCGCATTGGAGTCCGATTAATCTGGATTCGTGCTGGGTAGGGTCCCTTTCGAGGGACAGTGTTTCCTACCAAGGATTTTTCCATACCCAGGGCTCGAACCCGAGATTTCTGGTTAAGGGAGGAGCAGCCCCATCCACTGCAGTACATAGGAGATGATATATTCCTACTCTCTCTCTCATGTTATTTTCTTTTTTTATATAATCCTGTTTTCCACTTCTTTGTTTTCTTTTTTCCTTTTTTTGCTTTTGTATCTTTTGTGATTATTCTTTGAGGGAAAAAGAAAAAGCATTTTGGGAGAACTTAACTAATGAGATGATATTTTTGGCGGTTTCGAGCAATATAAATAATATAAAAATGGATTACAGACGTAACACAATCTAAAAAGATAGATCATCAATTGAAGATTGATCAAAAACACATAAAAATTTAGAGACCTTTCCAATCCTCCAAAGGTGGGATATCCTTAGAAACTTTCGTGGAAAAAATTGGCAAGACTACCCACTTCCAAAACTATTTTGCCATTTACCCACTAAAATTATTTTTGATTTAATTTTTAGGGTTAGGATATAAAAACTTGGAAAAAGTTTAAAAAGTGGGGCCCACAAATGGACCAAGGGACCATTTCATCATTTTTAGAACTTTGCAAATTTAATATACTACACTAACACCCTAACTTATTCCAATATCCAAAAAAAAACTTCTCTCTTTCTCCTCTTCAATTCTCTCAACTCCCGCTTAAGAAACCTTTATCCTAAAATTGCCATTTTCGTTTCTTCTTCTTCTCCAGCAGCTTAGGGGTCGTTATTGCATCGTAAGGTTAGTTAAAATCAAGTTGCGATCATTTCTAGATCCATTTAAACGAGTTTCTTTGCTAATCGATTCGTAGTGATGTAGGAAATATAAATTTTTTTTCGAATTTGGTTGATTAAGGAGTTTTGGTTTAGTTTCGGTTTTGTTTAGCAAAAAAGTGTTGAATTGTGGGATAATCATTATTTGAAGAGTTATTTTGGCATTTTGATTCGAACAACGATCTGTTTCTGTTCGTAGACCCGTGGTCTATGAAGTCGACCCATGTTCTATGAAATTAGAATACCCTAGATTGAAATCAATTTTTAGGCGTATGAAATTCTTTTAAAATATAATTGCTGAAATAGTGGAAATTGAAAGATTAATAGCTAATTAGTTTGATTAGGTGCACTAGTATGATTTTTAGAAATTGTTGTGTTTTGATACTGCATGATGGATTTTGGTTCAGTTATTGAAGTGTGTAGTGAACTGTTTGATGGTGGAATAGTTATTTTGGCATTTTAATTTGAACAGTGACCTGTTCCTGTCCGTAGACCCGTGGTCTATGAAATGAGAATGCCTTAGATTGAAATCAATTTTTAGACGTATGAAATTCATTTAAAATATGATGGATGAAATAGTATAAATTAAAAGATTAATAGCTAATTAGTTTGATTAGGTGCACTAGTTTGATTTTGATACTGAATATTGGACTTTGGTGGGGGTATTTCTTAATTTTTTTGGGGGGCGGCGGCGGGGGGTGGGGGGGGGGGGAGTTCATTTGAGCATTTAGTTATTTCTATTGATAGACTTGTGGTCTATGAACTGAAAATGGGATATTTATTCTGCAGGTGTAGATTACATTGAAAATGGATAAAAAATACATCCTTTCTAAATGCAAAGCCAGTACCGTTTCTGATACTGCTGATAGCAATCGAAAAAGAAAAGTTGAGGCAGTTGGAAATGTCTCAAAAAGGAAGAAAAATAAAGAGTCGGTGTCCGAATCAGATTCAGAGTTAAAGGAGATAAGCGACTACGTCGATTCCAGTGAAGATGTTACCAAGCACAGTTCTAGTGGTGACAGTGAAGAGAGAAAAGATAGTGGAAGAAACAGTGCCGATGGGGATAATGATCCCTTTTCCGTGCCATCTCTTTCAAGGTTCATTTCCGTTGAGCGGTATGACCTTCGAACGATAATGGAAGAGGTAGGATCATTCCCGGCAAAGATATCGATCAGATCAAGAATGGATGCTTATCGAGATTTCCAGAAAGTTCTTGTCGATCAAGAGTTGAAGAAAAGATTCAAGATGCCCTGTTTTGGACACCTGAGAAACCTGCCGGAACATCTCAAGTTCAATGGGCAATTGGTCCATTATTTGATGTTGTAACGCGTCAAGAGCGATAAGATGCATCACGAGATGTGGTTCTGCGTTAACAACAAGCCTGCATGTTTTGGCTTGAAAGATTTTTGTTTTATCATGGGACTGAACTGCTCATCATACCCCAGTGAATAAAAAATGAAGAGGGCGTTAGCAAAGGGGGAGAATTTTTGCTTTAAGGTGATGAAAAACAAAAACATTACGACGGCCAACTTTCTACACCTGATCAGAGGGAATAAGCTGAACGAGGACCAGAAGTTTAAGTGTTATTTACTGTGGTTCTTGCATACCATGTTGCTTGCAAAAGATTCGACGAAGGTTGTGGACACGAAACTGATTCGAATGGTTGATTCTTTGAGTTTCTTCGAGAATTATCCGTGGGGGAAAGAGACATTTCAACTGACCCTGGGCTATCTAAAGAAGAAAAGTGACCTGAAGAAGCAGAGGAAAGTATTTGATGAGAAGTAGAAGGCATCCTATGCTCTATTCGGATTTCCCTGGGTATTCAAGGTATCTACCATAAACCCTTTAGTGAGTTTATCGTAGATTCTTGTTTTATTTATACTATGTCATAGACTCTGAGTTTTTTTTTCACTGATGTACTGCTTATAGGTTTGGATCTACGAGGCCTTTCCTCATCTTTGAAAATTTGCTGGAAAATCAACGGATAAGCCCTTTCCCATTTCTCGCATCCTCAGATGGCACACTACAAAAAGTGACCAGATAATCGAAGTCTACCTATTCAAGTACAAAGGAAAAATTACCGAGGTATGAACTCATTTTTTATTATGCAATAATAATACTACTGTTGTATCGAATGTTATGTAATTGTTAATTGATAATTTGTAGAACGTGCACCCGTACATCATCCCTACTCTTAGTGAGACGAAGATGGATTACATGATTTCCTTTGAGCCTTATACGGACGAGGTGAAGAATAACGTCCTCGATGGCTTAAAGAATGAGTTAGAAGAGGTGACTGTACTTATTTCAAATGAGGATAGTGATAATGACGGAGCTTGGCCGGTAACCCCATTGAAGTACGCATTGGTGATGATGATACTTCGAGCACCTCCAAAGATGCAGCGGGCACCTCATCCCCCGGGGATCTTCATAAGCGTGTTGCTACGCTCGAAGAAGCAGTGTTGGATATTGCTGCCTATATTAGAGAGAAAAGACTGAAGAAAAAGAAACAAGATGAGCGACAACACGAGCAAGGTAACTTCATTCAACCAATAATTGATGTTGTTAATGAATTTTCAACTTTAAATATCACCAACACTTTGTAATATGATGATACAGTGAATGTGGACCTTCGTGAATTAGAGAGGAATGAAGAAGGAGAAAAAAAGAGCAAAATGGATGAGTTGGCCTCTGTTGCGACGGGAGAGGAAAAAAAGAAGAAAAGAAGGATGAAGAAGAAGATATGTGCCAAGAAGAAATTCCAAAAGAAGCAGTTGCATTAGAAGCATAAGAAGAAGCTGAAAAAGAAGAAGCAGTAGATGTTGAGAAAAAAAGAGAAGAAGGTGAAGAAGCACTAGATGAAGAAAGTAAAAAAGAAGCAGCTGCAGAAGCAGAAGAAGAACCTGAAAAAGAAACAGCAGCAGATGCTGAGAAAAAAAAAGAAGAAGGTGAAGAAGCACCAGCCGAAGAAGTACCAGCTGCTGCAGATACTGAAATAGAATGAGAAGAAGGTGGGCATAAAGAAGCAGCCGAAGCTGCTGAGAAAAAAGAAGCTGAAGCTGACCAAAAAGATTCGGTCATGGATATCGTAGGTGAAATCAATAGTAACATTTGTGTTGATGAGGAAGACAGGTAAAAAGATATTTGAGTGCTAATATTGTTAATGCGTTGTTGAATGATCGGTAGTTAGGATCGGACACTATTTTTTTATTAGAAACATTGTTTTATTTTATGGTAGTGGTTATGATTTTGCACTGAATCTGTCTCTATCAAACTGATTAGTGGCATTGCTATTTGAATATGCAGGGTGTTGTCATAGTTGGTGTAGTGTATGGTTGATGTCATAGAATGCATACATAATCTTTCGTATACTGCTTGCATGGTCTATCATTACCAAGATGGTCGGTTTTATGTTGCCGTGTTGTTTGATCAGCCATGATTCTATCAAAAATAGTATTAACATTATAGAAAAATAGAATTATTATTATTTATTCAATATCACGACATCCATGTTACGCCTTTTCAAAGAACGAATACTAGCATTATAACACATAACATCATTTTTAGTCCATTCTCCCTTTCTTCGGCCAAAATTAATTTTTATTTTAGTTGATCCCTCTCTATTTTGGTGTCATGTAGCAACACTTTAAAGTGATCCCTCTGTTCTTTGGATTCTTTGAAAAAATTCATGAGAAAATCTTTATTTTCTTCGCATTGTTGGAGCCTTTGTAGTAGATTAAATTTTGCCAAGCCTTGAAAATTTGATGTCTCGGGTCCCGGACTCAACGTTGGTGGACTGGTTGGAGGTGATAGCTCATCAAGCCATTTAAAAAACGAGCATGCACCATTATCCTAGAAAAAAATAATAATTACATAACGACTAACTTAACTTCATAAAAAAGACACACACCGCTTACCTTCGCAATTGCACAATTATAAAATTTGCGACCTGAATTTGAGTCCGTGCGTGATGTCCTCAGGGCAGCCACATTCCCACAATGACAAATTAGAGTATTTTTAGAATTGGATATTTGAGAGGCTTGAGACATTGTAGAATTTTTAAAAATAAAACAAAGCGAATGAAATAAAATAATAAGGGATGACCGACCTTATATCTGAAGTAAAAATGAAGTGTTGACACTGATAGATTATAAAAGTAGTCGTTTATTACCGTTGGAGCAGTAATTTTATTTTTTGAACTGGTGGTGACACTTCATAAACTGTCGTAGATCGTGGCTTATGTCAGCCATCGATTAGACTGGTCAACCGTAGACTTACACCTTTAGATATACATCGATTAATATCCTAAGTATGCATAGACCACGTTGATCGATGTGCACTACCATAGACTGTCACTTGGATGTAGTTAAAAAATGTATAAATAAATTAAAAATAAATGTAGTGTTGATTTCTACACATGTGAGTGAGTGTAAACAAGACACACAATCATATTAGAGCTTGTACAATGTGAATTAAGGAGTGTGTGGATTGATAGTAGTTGAATGTTCAATATGCTAAGAGTAGTGTTTGTCAAAGCACAAGTATGTATTAAGGATATATATTGTATTGAGGATGATGATTGTTCAACCACTATCCATTCCACACACTATTTTGATTTAGGGGTGGTGACGGAAGGAGTATGTGGAATGTGTAGTCATCAAATACAATATATATCCTTAATACATACTTGTGCTTTGAGAAATATTACTCTTAGCACATTGAACATTCAACCACTACCCATCCACACACTCCTTAATTCACTTTGTACAAGCTCTAATATGATTGTGTGTCTTGTTTACACTCACTCACATGTGTAGAAATCAACACTACATTTATTTTTAATTTATTTATTCAATTTTTTAACTACATCCAAGTGACGGTCTATGGCAGTGCACATCGATCAACGTGGTTTACGCATACTTAGGATATCAATCGATGCACATCTAAAGGTGTAATTCTATGATCGACCAGTCTAATCGATGGCTGACATAAGCCATGATCTACTACGGTCTATTAAGTGTCACCACCAGTCTATAGATCAGACTAATCGATGGACCCTCAAGATTATCTATTTATTTTAATTATTTTGTTCCACCAGCCCTAAAATATGTTATTATCTGTTTAAATTTTTTTTAATTTAATTATTTTGTTCCACCAGCCCCAAAATATGTAATTGTCTGTTTAAATCATTTTTATTTTAATTATTTTGTTTCATCAGTTCCAAAATATGTTACT
The DNA here is from genome assembly GCA_030864215.1 of Capsicum pubescens. Classification (NCBI taxonomy): domain Eukaryota; kingdom Viridiplantae; phylum Streptophyta; class Magnoliopsida; order Solanales; family Solanaceae; genus Capsicum; species Capsicum pubescens. The sequence continues at coordinate 298,430,668 of CM061549.1, forward strand.
GTCTGTTTAAATCATTTTTAATTTAATTATTTGGTTCCACCAGTCCCAAAATATGTTATTGTCCATTTTAATTTAACCAGTGACACATCGACTCACATTATCTACGATCGACTACCATACAAGGTCGATGAATGACGGAGTATATGATTCATGATAGACTATATATCACTTTTTACAGAAACTTGAAATTAATAAAGTCAAACTACAATATTGTTTATTGAACGAGACATACATATTTGAAATTCGTGTTTGTACAGAAGAATAACCGACACAAGAAAGAAAAATGAATCATAAAAAATGTGGTAAACATAGTGTTCAAACTGAAATTGTTCATTAAAGAGAAACTGAAACTTACATTAAACTTGTTCATTGCATTACTTGATAAAATTTACAGCAAAAGGGGGAAAATGGAAGAAGCTTTCTTCTAACAAAGTCCTACTGAGAAAGCTTCTTCAACAATGAACAAACCAACAAAAACTTAACAACATAAATAAAAAAAATAGTAAACTAAATTATGGGGATGATGGGGGGTGATGTAGTCGTTGCCGTCCATTCCAAGACGCTCCAGAATTGCTCGGAGGAAACGAGCAATTCATCGGAGCTCACGCTCCAAGTAACGATGGTATTCTCTCAGGCCGTAGAATAGCCGGTCAAAATTATTTCAAAGTAGAAGCAAATCATAGTGACGAGGGGGAACACGTCTAATTGGGCGAAGGGAAATTCTGCGACCAGGCATGATTTCTGATGTTTTGGGGAAGAAGAAGAGGGTTTCTGATGTTTTGGTTTTAGGGACAAGTGAAAGGTTACGTAGAAATAGGGTTTGTACTTATAGTCCTATAGATAGCATCCTTTTATATATCCAGACAATGGTCAGTCGACGCGTGTAAGAATAGAGAACGTTTGGTTTGCGTATACCGGTGTTTTTTCCTGAGAACAGACGTGTTTGTAGCTTTTAATTAATTGGGAACAGGAAATAATGATTCAATGTATCTATTAGAAAGATATGGCGGTATAAATACCTACATAGTGTGTTTGATGATTAATCATATAACAAATATATATTATTTAATAGACCGAGTTAAAGATATACCATAGAATATATGTAGTCTATCGTAGACAAAGCTTTAAGTCGATAACAATTGAACGTTAAATTCTACTAAAATGCACATTTATACCCCAAAACAGCAGCTTTACAACTGAAGCAAAATAAAGCCTATCTATGATTTGTTGGCCATGCTACACGTGGTTCTTTTGTGCCCAGATTTCTTGCATATTGAACACCTATTCCTCCTTTTGGACTTGAACATCTCACCGATGCCCATAGTGCATTTGACTTTCTTCCTTTCAAGTTTGGGATCGTAGGAGGGTGGAGAAATTTTAGTGTCTAGTAATTTCTGTGGCACATTTCATTCGGCCTCTGGATGGACAACATTAATTGCTTCCGAGAATGTGAGGAGGTAACTTGCATCTTTATAAATTGGTGAAGAGTACTCGTAGATGGAGTTTGTAGACACGTAATTTCGTCCCTCCACGATAATATTTTTTTTTTACCCATTTTACCTTATCCTATCGTGTACCCTCACCCATGTAATTATACCCTACATAAAATGACAAAAACAATACCTCTAACTAATTTATCTTATCTTAACAACCCTTTCAATTAAAAAAAAAAGACACATCACCCATACCCTTACCCTCACCACCCCATACCCCACATGACCCCCCTTCATATTCCTTGGTCACAAAGGAAAAGAAAACGGACAACTGTACAAAAGTTGAGGCAATTTTGTTCTCTTTTGGGGATTAGTTTTGGTTTCAATTAATAGGAAAAGAGGAATAGAGGTGGGGCTCACAGAAAATGATTCCATCACCTTCAATATATCAACATACAAATCTCAAAAATAGAAAAGGGGGGAGTTCAGTGAAAGGGGAAGAACTATCATCTTCTTCGGGGGAAACCTCACCATATATACACAAGTTCATCTTCCATTAACGAGCACCATCCCACTCACGAGAACCACCATATACGCACACACTTTCTGAACACACACAATCCTCCACTGTGTCCTATTTTCACTACACACTCACACACCATCGGAGATTGAGAGAGTGAAGAGAGGTCGAGACGAGAGTGAAGAACTAAGAGAGACGAGAAAGGCAGTGAGGAAACGGAGGGGGAAGAAAAGATAAAAGGCAGCTCCGGTTGAATATTCCAGCGACGTTCTCGCCGGAATCATCATCTCATCTTGAAATCCGACTGCCTTCTCTCTAAATCTGTTCAAACCCATCAAAAACACCTGCTCCTCATCGGAAATGCATCAAACCGCTCAAAAATCCACCAAAAACGTGACCCACTTCTTTTGCCGCCACTGTGGTTGCTAATTCCGGCGAGTTCTTAGCCGGAATTGGATATTTCGAGTCGGATTAGGGTGCTGCGATTGAAATCGTGACGTTGTATGCTAAATCTGGTATGGGTTCCTTTTATTCTGCGATTCCTGTGTTCGATTTAGGGAAATAGAAATCAAAGTTGGATTTGGTTCATTGTTGAGGTTCATCGAGTCCGTGAAGCAGCTTCCCTCGAAAAATCCCATTTGATATAAATTGAGGTCCAAATTCTCAAACTCTATCTCTTTTCATTTTATATGTAATGATATCGTTGATTTGTGTGATTCATGTTTGAGTTTGGTGATTAATTTTTGATAGTGTGTTCGAGTTTTTCTTTAATTGTCGTAGTTTGATTGGTTGATTTAATTGAGACTTACTTAATCATGCGGTTGAGAATTAATCGGGACGGGGATTGAAAATTGGTAAAAAGTGAATATTATGGTATTTTGGTTCATTGTTGATGTTGAATGTGATATGTCGTCGAGCGGGAAGGCAAACATTAGGCCGGGTAGGAAAATATTTAGGAATAAGTGCTTACTCGTTGAATTATTGAATGCTTGAAATGCGTGTTGAATGGTTTGGTTTTATTGCTTTTGGATCGAATGTATCATTTAGCCGGGGAATGCCCCGAGACACATTGTATTTATTCACCGGGGAATGCCCCGACGTACTATGTTGGCGAAAGACGTTCATGATGAAGGCCCGAGGCGTCGGGTAGCCTGGGAGCGTAGTTAGGATTAGTATATCTTAGATAGGATTTATTTTTTGCATTTTATTTATTTCGGGTATGTATAATTGGATTGAACACTATACTTTGATTCATTTTGTTTGGTTTGTTTGCTTGCTTTACGTACTTCCTTGTGGTTTGTACATTCTTAGTGTCAAGTTAGACGATACGCTCCACCAAGCGACCGTGGTCAAACCACGGGATCGAGGGGTGCCTAACACCTTCCCCTCGGTCAACAAAATTCCTTAGCCAGAATCTCTGTTCCAATGGTGACTTGGCACACCAGATTATGCCAAGTGGCGACTCTGAGTTTTTAAATGTAAAAATAATCCTTTTTCAGAACAAATCTTCATTTTTTTACTTTAATAATGAAAAATCCTTTCGAACTTAAAATCGAATCTGTTGGAGTACGAAAAAGGTGTGTGACAGCTTTGGCGACTGATGTTAGGCGTATTTACACGCCTAAAGCACCTTAATTTACCCATATTTTAGCTAAGTTTTAAAGGACAAAGTATATAATTCCTGTACTTTTAATCCCTTTTCCTGTAAGTGAGCTAACCAACGTGATTAGCAAGTTTTCAGGAATAAATGATGAAGATTTCAGCATTTTATGGACTGTTGGACGCCAAAGGAAACTTCACGTAAGAAGGAAGGCAGCTTCTGGAAGCTTGTGGACTGAAAGTGATGCATGGAGAACTTGTCCCGGGCAAAAACAACATTTCTAAAGACTTGGGGGATCAGCAGTAACTTAGTAGGATTAGGACAAGTATGCAGTAATCCAGTAGGACTAGGACAATGATAAAAACCCTATTTCAGTAGGACTAGGACAAGGATGTTATAAAAACCCTATTTGCTGAATTTTTCAGCAAGCTTTTTATTATTCACTCATTCATTAATTCAAGTTTTTTTTCATTCAACTTCCACTCCTAATTCACGTTACAATTGTTAACAGAGAAAAACGCTAACTCGTGGGAAACACCAAGAGGAAAAACGTCAACCTTGTTGTGACGCCACACTCTTCTCCAACATGAGATCATTCTAGTTTTGATATGATGATGATGTTTATTGTGATCTCCGTTGCGCTCATGAGTAGCTAAACTTCTCTGTTAGGGTTATGGAAGTCTTATGAGATACTATCTGTTGCTATGAGTTTGTGAATTCTTGATATGTATGCTGCTTATATTATTACTCTCTTCATCTTAATTGAATTCTTGTGGTTGCAAACATATAGAATACGCCAGTATAGCATTAACTTGTTCGAAAGAAAAGTTACATGTCTGGAAAAGAGAGAATGACAAGGAAATAGGGCTACCAACCCCTGTTTAAAAGTTAGTGTCGTAACTGGATTAACCTCTTGGAGAATTCGTACCATTAGTATACGCTTTAAGCTCGAAAGAGTTAAAGTGATATAATCCTTGATGGTCGAAAGACGCTAGGATTTACCATAGAATACGAATCTCTATAAGCGCATGCATGTCTGAATTCCGCATAACTCATAGCCAATAGATACGTAGAACTCATAAGGTGGACATAACCCTAACTTACAATTCTCATTGATTAAAACCTACCAAGCATTCTGTTTTTACTTTGCTATTTTATTTTTATTACTTAACGTCACACTCCAATCCCCCCTTTTTTCACAGAACTTTCACCAAAAGTCTACTAATCGTTGCATACTTAGTGACCGAGTATTCCCTGTGGGATTCGACTCCCAACCCAGTTGGGTTCTATATTTGACAATGACCGCTTACACTCTTACGAGAGTTGTAGTTTGAGCGTTATCAGCGACTCTGCTAGGGATCTCTTCAGAATCTGAGCTTTTTTGGAGTCGTATCGACTTTGTTTGGCATTACGAGTGTATAAGCATTGTTTGTGATTTTTGTTTGTGTTTTTGCTTTTGTGTATTTTCGTGCTCTGGGATTGTATTCGATTTGTTCGAAAGTGTCATCAATGTCAAGTACACGGTGATCTGATACGTTCTCCTCCTGCTGAGTTGCATGCAATGGCCGCTCCATGGCCGTTTGTGGCTTGGGGAATGGATGTGATTGGACCGATTGAGCCGAAGGCATCAAATGGACATAGATTCATTTTTGTAGCCATTGATTACTTCACAAAGTGGGTAGAAGCAGTAACTTTCAAGTCAGTGACAAAGAAGGCTGTGGTAGATTTTGTTCATGCCAACATCATTTGTAGGTTTGGAATTCCTAAGATGATCATTACAGACAATGCTGCCAATCTCAATAGTCATTTGATGCAAGAAGTGTGTCAACAGTTTAAGATCGCACATCAAAATTATACTCTATATCGCCCAAAGGCCAATGGTGTTGTAGAAGCCGCCAATAAGAATATAAAAAAGATACTGCGAAAAATGGTACAAGGGTCTAGACAATGGCATGAAAAGTTGTCGTTTGCATTGCTAGGTTATCGCACCACTGTTCGCACTTTAACAGGGGCAACTCCATATTTATTGGTGTATGGGACAGAAGCAGTCATCCCTGCAGAAGTTGAAATTCCCTCTCTTCGAGTCATTGTAGAAGCAGAGATTGATGATGATGAATGGGTCAAAACCTGACTGGAACATTTGAGTTTGATTGAGGAAAAAAGGCTAACGTCTGTGTGTCATGGACAGTTGTATCAGAGGAGGATGGCTCGAGTGTATAACAAAAAGGTCCGTCCCAGGAATTTTGAAGTTGGCCAGTTGGTATTGAGACGTATCCTTCCTCACCAGGTTGAAGCGAAAGGCAAGTTCTCCCCTAACTGGCAAGGTCCCTTCATTGTGAAGAAAGTGTTGCCCAATGGAGCCCTATATTTAATAGATATTGAAGGTAAAATGGCAGAAATGGCTATCAATGCTGATGCGGTCAAAAGATATTATGTATGATATTTTATCCTTTGTTGATTTTATTGCATGTTTAGTACTTGCATTTTTAATATTGATATGATGAAGGCATTTTATTCTTCTATCTAAACATTGTGTCATCCTTTGTTTACCCATTTGAGCTTCGTTTTATTTTTTCTTTCACATCCCTTTTTTGGAATCAAAATAGAGTCAAAGATAAATGTCAAGAAAATAAGAATAAAAGAAAGAGTTCAAAAAAAAATCAAAACAAAACAAAGAACAAGCTTATGGAACTACGTGCGACTTGATTCTCCTCTCTCGGGAGTGAGATACATAGGCTGCCCTATTTCGGGCTCGGTCCAACCAAATAAACAATTTAGAGTCACCCAGTCAACAAAAACTGGGGCATGAGTTAATGTGTTGTTTGAGTCGATTCCAAAAGTTGTAAGTCCCACCCCCACTTCAAGTATTGTTTGAACCTCTTGCCATCCCTTTTCTAACCTTATTCGAAAGCCAAGTTACAACCAAAGAAAGTCCTTCAGATCAATTTTTGATAATGTTAAGGCTAAACATGCAATGGATATGATGATACATTATGAGGTACCGCTTGTCTCCCTCAGCATAAGAAATCAGGAAAAAAAATACAAAAATGAGAGTCTTATTGGTGAAAATCCCCGCGGGCATCATAAGGCGATGGTTAGTTGAGAGAAATGAAAATGAGAGAGTCTTATTGGTGAAAACCCTCGCAGGCACAATAAGGCGATGGTGAGTGGAGAGAAATGAAAATGAGAGAGTCTTATTGGTGAAAACCCTCACAGGCACCATAAAGCGATGGTGAGTGGAGAGAAATAAAAATAAGAGAGTCTTATTGGTGAAAACTCTCACGGGTACCGTAAGGCGATCGCGAGTTTAAGAGAAAAGTGAAAAGTGAAAAGAAAGAGATTTGTTGGCGAAAGTCATTTAAGATGTCATCAATTGAATCTGATGTTTGAGTCCAATGGATTTGAAGAAGCGGCTCAGCGGCAAAGGCACGAACTCAACAACAAATGAGGAGTTTGGATAGGAAGATCAGGCAGCTTAATCCAAAATGCATGTCATACTCATTGGAGTTGTTTGTCGTATTCAGATAAGTTTTCTTTTTGAATATGGGACATTGCCCTTTTCCTTCATTTACATATTCATGCTTTTTGTCTTTTTATGTCATTTATCAAAATAAAAGTCACCATCATTTCTTTACATTTTAAGTCAAGTCTGTGTCAAAACAAGCGAGAAAAGATTTCAAAATTGACTACCAGTCTTTCCAATTATATGAGGTAAAGTCAAGGACCAGCACATGAAAGAAATATGATCGTAATTCAACACGAAGCAAAGGAAGTCTATCAACTGACAGGCTGTTTGGATTCGTGGAAGCATTCAGATTTGGAAAAAGAGTGCACCTCAGAGGCATGGTAAAATGGAAACCCATTGTTCGAGTCAGAACTCATTTCCCTCAATCTGGATCCGGGTTGATGATGCGGCAAGACAGGGCAAGTATCAGCGATTTGGAACAAAGATGAAAGGAACGAGTGTTGGGGAAGATACCTGAGAAGCCAAGAGCTGCAAGCCACTACTAAGTTTTTAACTGACAAATTTTCTTTGTTGAAATAGGGGCAAATTCGCTTCACTTAATTCAGATACCATTGGAAATACACATCCATGGGATTTTACTGTTGTTCAGGACCCTCCTGAAAAATGGGAATTTACTTTCTGTTCAGGACCCTCCTGAAAAATGAGATTTTACTTTCTGTTCAGGACCCTCCTGAAAAATGGGACTTTACTTTATGTTCAGAACCCTCCTGAAGAATGGGAATTTACTTTCAGTTCAGGACCCTCCTGAAAAATAGGACTTTAGTTCAATTTAGGACCCTTCTGAAAAAAAGGGATTTTACCTTATGTTCAAGACCTTCTTGAAAAATGGGAATTTACTTTTTTGTTCAGGACCCTCCTGAAAAATGGAAATTTACTTTCTGTTCAGGACCCTCCTGGAAAATGGGATTTTACTTTATGTTCAGGACCCTCCTAAAAAATGGGATTTTACTTTCTGTTCAGGACCCTCCTGAAAAATGAGATTTTACTTTTGTTCAGGACCCTCCTGAAAAATAAGAATTTACTTTCTGTTCAGGACTCTCCTGGAAAATGGGATTTTACTCTCTGTTCAGGACCCTCCTGAAAAATGAGACTTTACCTTCTTCTTAGGACCCTCCTGAAAAATGGGACTTTACTTTCAGTTTCGGACCCTCCTGAAAAATGAGAATTTAACTTTCTGCTCAGGATCCTCCTGAAAAATGGGACTTTACTTTCTGTTCAGGACCCTCTTGAAAAATGGGATTTTAATTTCTGTTCAGGACCCTCCTGAAAAATGGGACTTTACTTTCTATTCAGGACCCTCCTGAAAAATGGGATTTTACCATCTGTTCAGGACACTCCTGAAAAATGGGATTTTACTTTATGTTCAGGACCCTCCTGAAAAATGGGATTTTACATTCTATTCAGGACCCTCCTGAAAAATGGGATTCTACTTTATGCTCAGGACCCTCCTGAAAAATGGGAATTTACTTTATGTTTAGCACCCTCCTGAAAAAATAGGGACTTTAACTTCTGCTCAGGACCCTCCTGAAAAAATGAGACTTTACTTTCAGTTCAGGATCCTCCTGAAAAGTGGGAATTTTACTTTCTGTTCAGGACCCTCCTGAAAAATGGGACTTTACTTTCTTTTCAGGACCCTCCTGAAAAATGGGATTTTACCTTCTGTTCAGGACCCTCCTGAAAAATGGGATTTCACTTTATGTTCAGGACCCTCCTGAAAAATGGGATTTTACTTTCTATTCAGGACCCTCCTGAAAAATGGGATTTTACTTTATGTTCAGGAACCTCCTGAAAACTGGGATTCTATTTTATGCTCAAGAACCTCCTGGAAAATGGGACTTTATTTTATGTTTAGGACCCTCCTGAAAAATGGGATTTTACTTTCTGTTCAGGACTCTCCTGAAGAATGGGAATTTATTTTCAGTTCAGGACCCTCCTGAAAAATGGGATTTTACTTTATTTTCAGGACCCTCCTGAAAATTGGGATTCTAATTTATGCCCAGGACCCTCCTGAAGAATGGAAATTTTCTTTCTGTTCAGGACCCTTCTGAAGAATGGGAATTTATTTTCAGTTCAGGACCCTCCTTAAAAATGGGATTTTACTTTTTGTTCAGGGCCCTCCTAGAAAATGGGACAACGCTTTCAAAAATGAAATACTACTTTACTATAGTTTTTGTTTGGAATAATTTTTGTTCTAGTTTTAATTTTAGGTTTCAGGAGCCCGCCTGAAGAACATGGTGATGAAATAGCAAGTCAGGAGCCCGCCAGGAGAACAGAGTGAAGAAATGAAAAGTCAAGCAACAAAGTGATGAAATAGCAAGTCAGGAGCCCGCCTGGAGAATAGGGTGAAGAAATGAAAAGTCAAGCAACAAAGCGAAGCAATTGAAAGCCAAGCAACAAGTTGAAAGAAATTTCAAGTCAGGAGCCCGCCTGAAGAATAAGGTGATAAAAGTCGAGTCAAGAGCCAACAGAAGCTGTATAGATAGGATTTTGTAATTTCATTTATGTTTTAACTTGTAATTTTCACTTTTGATGTAATACAGAGCCGCGGACCGGAACCTCGATGGAACCTCACTCGACTTTAAACCTCGGTATAGTTCACTTCTCTTCCAACACTTTGAGATACTGGTGACTTCCTCATGACTTGGGTAGATAGGGTGTCCGACAGGATTCGATTGTCCTTCTTTCTTTTACTCCTCTTTTTGAATAATGATCGGGACAAAATTCGGTCTCGTTGTTTACTTCTTTGTCTGGAAACACTGCGTGTTAAATTCAAAGGGGGCATGATGTAGACACATAATTTCGTCCCTCCCCGATAATATTTTTTTTTACCCATTTTACCTTATCCTATCGTGTACCCTCACCCATGTAATTATACCCTACATAAAATGACAAAAACAATACCTCTAACTAATTTATCTTATCCTAACAACCCTTTCAATTCAAAAAAAAAAAAAGACACATCACCCATACCCCTACCCTCACCACCCCATACCCCACATGACCCTCCCTTCACATTCCTTAGTCACAAAGGAAAAGAAAACGGACAGTTGTACAAAAGTTTAGGCAATTTTGTTCTCTTTTGGGGATTATTTTTGGTTTCAATTAAAAGGAAAAGAGGAATAGAGTTGGGCCCCACAGAAAATGATTCCATCACCTTCAATATACCAACATACAAATCTCAAAAATAAAAAAGGGGGGGGGGGAGTTCAGTGAAAGGGGAAGAATTATCATCTTCTTTGGGGGAAACCTCACCATATATACACAAGTTCATCTTCCATTAACGAGCACCATCCCACTCACGAGAACCACCATATACGCACACACTTTCTGAACACACACAATCCTCCACTGTGTCCGATTTTCACTACACACTCACACACCATCGGAGATTGAGAGAGTGAAGAGAGGTCGAGATGAGAGTGAAGAACTAAGAGAGACGAGAAAGGCAGTGAGGAAACAGAGGGGGAAGAAAAGATAAAAGGCAGCTCCGGTTGAATATTCCGGCGACGTTCTCGCCGGAATCATCATCTCATCTTGTAATCCAGCTTCCTTCTCTCTAAATCCATTCAAACCCATCAAAAACACCTACTCCTCACCGTAAATGCATCAAACCGCTCAAAAAACCACCAAAAACGTGACCCACTTCTTTTGCCGCCACTGTGGTTGCTAATTCCGGTGAGTTCTTGGCCGGAATTGGATATTTCGGGTCGGATTAGGGCGGTGTGGTCGAAATCGTGACGTTGTATGCTTAATCTGGTACGGGTTCTTGTTATTCTGCGATTTCTGTGTTCGATTTGGGGAAATAGAAATCAAAGTTGGATTTGGTTCGTTGTTGAGGTTCATCGAGTCCGTGAAGCAGCTTCCCTCAAAAAATCCCATTTGATATAAATTGAGGTCCAAATTCTCAAACTCTATCTCTTTTCATTTTATATGTAATGATATCGTTGATTTGTGTGATTCATGTTTGAGTTTGGTGATTAATTTTTGATAGTGTGTTCGAGTTTTTCTTTAATTGTCGTAGTTCGCTTGGTTGATTTAATTGAGACTTGTTTAATCATGTGGTTGAGAATTAATCGGGATGGGGATTGAAAATTGGTAAAAAGTGAATATTATGGTATTTTGATTCATTGTTGATGTTGAATGTGATATGTCGTCGAGCGGGCAGGCAAACATTAGGCCGGGTAGGCAAATATTTAGGAATAAGTGCTTACTCGTTGAATTATTGAATGCTTGAAATGCGTGTTGAATGGTTTGGTTTTATTGCTTTTGGATCGAATGTATCATTTAGCCGGGGAATGCCCCGAGACACATTGTATTTATTCACCGGGGAATGCCCTGATGTACTATGTTGGCGGAAGACGTTCGTGATGAAGGCCCGAGGCGTCGGGTAGCCTGGGAGCGTAGTTAGGATTAGTATAGGTAAGATAGGATTTATTTTCTGTATTTTATTTATTTCGGGTATGTATAATCGGACTGAACACTATACTTTGATTCATTTTGTTTGGTTTGTTTGTTTGCTTTACGTGCTTCCTTGTGGTTTGTACATTCTTAGTGTCATGTTAGCCGATACGCTCCACCAAGCGACCGTGGTCAAACCACGGGATCGAGGGGTGCCTAACACCTTCCCCTTGGTCAACAGAATTCCTTAGCTGGAATCTCTGTTCGCGGATCAGTTTTAGATTCAAAAATCGTTTTTGAAAAGGATTTTCCAATGGTGACTTGGCACACCAGATTATGCCAAGTGGCGACTCTAAGTTTTTAAATGTAAAAATAATCCTTTTTCAGAACAAATCTTCATTTTGTCACTTTAATAATGAAAAATCCTTTCGAACTTAAAATCGAATCTTTTGGAGTACGAAAAAGGGGTGTGACAGCTCTGGCAACTCTGCTGGGGATCTCTTTAGAATCCGAGCTTTTTTGGGGTCGTATCGGCTTTGTTTGGCATTACGAGTGTATAACCATTGTTTGTGATTTTTGTTTGTGTTTTCTCTTTTGTGTATTTTCGTGCTCTTTGTTTACAGTATTTATCCTATGTGTTACCGCTTTTATATCTGACATCATGTGCATAACCCGAGTCATTCTTTCCACAACAAGTCTCGGAGCGCACGTCGTGCGCACGAACTCTAGTTGAGTCACCTTTATCTTAGGGGGGAAGCCGTTGGATGTATGGAGTAGGTGGAAAGCAAAGTAGCCACTATCGACCATATGCTCCCCCGAACGTCTTTGTTAGTGAACCCTAGCGTAGGTCAAACTTTAGGTCATGCTTATGTGCATCATATTGAGACCTAACAGGTCCACTTGGTCTTTTGTAGGAGACTTACCGCTAAAGCATTCCTACGTGCTAAATGTTGCATCTTTGAGGATAACGTGGTCATTTAACATACTGATGTGGGGTAAAGCATGTGTTAGAAAGTAAAGTGTGCGAAAAAAAAGAAAAAAAGAGAAAAAAAGAAAAGAAAAATTAGTCCGAAAAAGAGTTTTGTAGTTTTTAGAGTTCTTTATGACTTTTGTTTTCCACTATTCAAAAATTCAAAAAAAAAAGTGGTAGAAGTTTTGTACATTTCATTTAACAAAAATACCAAAAAGATTTTTTCTTTCATAGTTGTTGGTGTCAAATTAAAAACCCAATTTTTTTTCTATTTTTCTTTTATTCATCGGTCTTTGGTTGTGTTTCTTAAGTTAGAGTCAGTCTGTTAGTTAATCTTTATTTGTCCAACATGGACGAACTACGCATACCTGATTCCCGTCCCTCGGGATGGGATACGTAGGCAACCCTCGGTGGGTCCGGTAACCTTTATTTTGGCCTTCGTCTTAGTCTTAGGCTAGGTCTTTTACCCCGTAACCTAGAGTTGTTAGCCAAGTAGGCTGAATTTATTCAGCGTTACTGTTCGGCGATTCTGAGTCATAAAGCGGTCTATCCCATCGACGTATGTCCACATCAAATTCCCATTGGTTGGGAACCTTTGGCTCTTATCAAATTTTTGAGATAATTTATTATTTACTACTACAGGATGAATCTGTCAACGAAGTCTAGAGTCCTTATGGTTGTCAAGGTACCCAAAAAGTTGATCAAGTGGTGGGGCACGTTCAATTACTCTGAAAAGCACGAAGTGAGAAAAGTGTTAGGCAATCTTGTAGCACTCATGGATCTCACACCTCGTCCGGATCTAATAGAAGTTGCGTTGACTTTCTGGGATCCAAATAATTTGGTGTTTAGGTTCGGAAGTTGTGAATTGACTCTTACCCTGGCAGAAATATCTCGTTTGTTTCAGTTGACTTACATGGGTCAGCAGATGATTTTAGCCCGCAATCATACTCGTAAGAAATTCCTTCGACTCTGTGGATTAAAAGATAACAAGCATCTGAGATGTCTCAAACAATCTTAGATTTCCTTGGACTATTTGTTTGCTAGATTTGGGTCATTAGAGGGTTTCGACTGCTTTTCGGATGAATTCTGTACTACCAAAAAAATCTGGGAACAACGTTGTCTTGAGGTTTTCTGTCTGGATTTGTTGGGTATCTTAGTGTTCCCATTAGATGACAGGTGTATCAATACTCATCTACAATCAGTGGTGATATCTTTATTCAAGAAAAAAGACGAGGTCATCATTGGACCAATGATCTTAACAGAAATATATAAGGCTTTAACTGAAGTAAAAGGAGGGGTATGGTTTTTTTAGGGGAGTAATCTGATATTGACGTTGTGGATGATGGAGCACTTGCATACGCCTTCTTTGATTAGAGAAGATGTGATCTACCGCTGTCTGAATGATTGAGTGCAAGCCATGCAAGAGAGAATGCGTTTTGACAAATTTTCTTTTCCTATGAGAGTCAATTCTTGGATCGAATTTCTCGAATCAAGAACTCCGAAAAACATTCTTTGGTGCTATATGTGGTTTCGTCCTAAGGAAATCTTGATTGGATCTCAAATGCAACTCTTTCTAGTTTTGATAGGACTTAACTGCACTAGGCCTTACAGTCCAAGAAGGGTGATGCGTCAGTTGGGTAGGATGCAAGACGTCCCCCCAATAATGGACCTTCTAAAGGATGTAGAGTACTTTAAAGACCAAGCCATAGGGGAAAGCAAATATGAGCAATTCTGGAATAACGCGATAAAGCTAGGTGTCGATACTCTCGAGGAAAATTCAGGATGCACTCAAAACTATGAAATCTGGCTACAATCTCTGCCCCGTGACATTAGTAGACCCTTACCAGCCCAACTTAGAGGGAGAATATGGGAAGCAATCGTGGTAGAGGACGATGAACAGGAAGATCCGGGTGCCAAGGTGGAGTTTTTGAGAGTTCAGTTGTCACGTTTGATCATAACTGTGGATAGGTGTCAGAGAAACCTTTTCGGGTGTAATCTCCAAGAGGCGGGGATACGGACGAGAAATTTGTTCTCGGGTATCAAAACGTCATTGTAGGATATGTTGCAAAGTCTGAGTGGAAAAAAAGGGGACTTCACAGATGGGTTCATCTTAGCCGGGGAAGTCACACAGAATACCAGTTTGAAAGAACATGTCTTATCTTTATGTAGTTTTGAGTCTTTTATTTTTCTGTCATGGTAGGGTGGTGTCTGTGTTAAGTCGGAGTCAAATTGTTTTGATATTTGGGTCTTTATTAGTAATTGTACGCATGTCGTTAGGGGTTTAGAATTTTGTTTTGTATTTGTTGTTTAGTTTTAAAGTGGTCCTAAATTCGTCGTATGTTTTGTTGTTTCTTTCATCGAAATGTTATGATGTTATGTCTTTCTTTTGTTGACTTATTTTTGTTTTTCGTAAAAAAAAAAACCTTTCAATTATGTGATGTTTATGCATATGCAACCCGAACTACGCAAGATCTGATTCATGTACAACATGATACGTAGGCAACCTACTTTTGGGTTCGATCTAATCATTTCGTTTCATTGTTTTTAATTATTTTTCCTCTTTTAAAGAAAAAAAACAAAATCCATAAAGAATGATAAAATGAAGGTAGATAGCGAGAGAAGCAAAGAAAGAATGGATGATGAGACAATATAAAAAAAAACAGAGACTGATACGGAAAAAAAAAAGGGAAAGGAGGGCGAAAAAAAAGGGGTGTGTTTGGAGGAAAGAAGCAAATAAGTGTAGATTAAAATCGGGATGATTTTAAAATGACCTCGCTACCCTCAAAAGCTGGTAGGAATGAACATGAATTTAAGACAATTTTACAAATGTGATTCCCATGCTTGTTGTGTGCCCTAATCCTAACGGATGTCGTATTTGATGAGCATGTTCCTTCAGATTGAACTGGTAGGTTTGCATCACTCTGGCTAGTCACCCATACTTCACTAGATCAAAAGCAAAGCTCTCCATGGCTAACAGGGAGATTAAAAATTCACTCATTGACCCGGATCAGGATCACAGGGAAGAAAATTCAGAACACAATGATGAGGTAGTAAGGCTCAGGCAATAATTGATAGATTTACACCGGGCATGGGCCAGCGGAATACCTCCTCCTTCGCTCCCTGAAGGTCTTGGGAATATCTCTAATTGCCCACCGCTCTCTCAGGCGCAATTCTCTGCTCCTACTGAGTCACCTGAGCACGCGCCAGGATTCACTCTGCTACATTATTATCCTGGTAGTTCTAGTGTGCCCTTGGCAGCTCCCCAATCAAGAACCGCTGCTCATCCGGTGCCACCGATCACACCGGTATTCGTGGCTCCGCCACCACCTGAAGCTCCCACATATGTTGTGCGTCCGACAATGGGGCTTCCTCCGTCTGCCAGTGAGCCAGTATTGAAGGTTCCAGATAGTCAGTATTATGCCCCGGAGCCTACTTTGAGAATGAATAAACCGTATGGGTACACTGAGCCACCTGCATTTCCATTTAATACGGAGAAACCTGTCGCAATAGAGGAACAGGAAGTCATTGCGCGGAAGTTGAAAAGTTTAGAACAGGCCATGAGGAATTTGCAGGAAATCGGAGGTTATAAGAGGGTTTCCTATAAAGATCTTTGCATGTTCCGAGACATCAACCTTCCCCTCGATTTTAAAATGCCCAAGTTCGAGAAGTATGCAGGGCACGGTGATCCCATGGCACACTATAGACGTTATTGCAACCAATTGAGGGCTGCAGGAGGAAGGGAAGAGCTGCTCATGGCTTTCTTTGGCGAGAGTCTTTCTGATCTGGCTTCAGAATGGTTTATCGATCAAGATATCGACAAGTGGAACAACTGGGATGACTTAGCTTCTGAGTTTGTGCAACATTTTCAGTATAACATCGACCTGATTCCGGACGAAAAATCCTTGGTCAACATGAAGAAGAAAAGCACTGAAAATTTTAGGGAATACGCGATAAGGTGGCGTGAACAAGCCGCCAGGGTAAAGCCTCCAATGAAAGAAAGTAAGTTGGTAGAGGTTTTCATTCAGGCACAGGATGAGACCTATTTTCAATATTTACTTTCGGCAATGGGAAAGCCTTTTATTAAAGTCCTCAAAATGGGGGAGATGATAGAGGACAAAATCAAGACCGGCCGAATAGTGAGTTTTGCCGCATTGAAAGCCACCAAACAAGCGATTCAAGGTGGATCTGGCGCATTCGGAGGTAAAAAGAAGAAAGAGGACGTGGCGACTGTCGTAGCTGGAACCCATTCTTATCTCAAAAGACCACCTCGCCCCTATCCCCAATCCCAAGCCCAAGTCTACGCCCAAGCTCCATATATTCCTCCCCACCATTACTACCCTTCACAAAATCCTTTATATTCTATTCGACCACCCCCGTACCCAGTATACAGCGCGCAGCCATATGCCCAAACCCCTTTTTACCCGCAATGGCGCGTGCAAGCTCCATAAAATTGCCAATCTGCTCCACCGAATTACCAAAACCCCTCCAGACCTGGGTTTTAACCTAGGCCCGAGTATATGAAAGAGAAGGCGGTCAAAAATCAATTCACACCTCTTGGGGAGTTATATGCTAGCTTGTTTGATAGGTTGATAAAGTTGAAGGTCTTAAGCCCAATCCAAGGAAGGCTTTCAAAGCCACCGCCGAGGAATCTCGATTATTCTTTAAGGTGTGCGTACTGTTCTGACATACCAGGCCATGACATCGAGAAATCCTGGCATTTAAAGAGAGCTTTCCAAGATTTAATTGACACAAATCAGATGCTGGTCCAGGCCCCAGAGGGTCCAAACATTAACCAAAATCCGCTGCGAACCCATGCTGAAACCAATATGTTAGAATTGATATATGATGGGAAAAAGTCGTCAAGGTGTTATAAGCCTATCGTCAAGATACAGACCATTGAGGAGAAAATGGTGAATGTAGCAGAGTCTTTGAAAGCAATGTCATTGAGCCAAAAAGGAATGAGAGAAGATAAAGCCCAAGAAAGCACAAAGAAACCCCTGATCACGGTGTAAGGTGTCATAAGGTATGATGATTTAAGTTAGGATAAACCTAAGTTGACAGTGGTAGGAGCTCCGACTAAGCCCATCTTGACGGTGAAAGGAGCACTGGCAGCGCCTATTGTCCTCAAACCGGTGACCCAACCTCCGATAGTTGATACGAAAAGGGTTCCCTGGAATTATGGGCGGACTGTGATGACCTATCACGGGAAAGAAGTAGTGGAAGATGAAGATGAGGTAGGGGGTTTGACTCGGTCAGGAAGATGCTTCGTGCCTGAAAGTTTAAGAAAGTCCAAGCCAATTGTGAGTGGACCGTCATCTATCAAAAAGCCTTTCACCGAAGAAGAAGCTGAAGAATTTTTGAAAAAGATGAAATCGCCAGAGTATTCAATAATAGACTAGTTGAAGAAAACCCCTGCTTAAATTTCCCTCTTATCTTTGTTGTTGCACTCTAAGGAACATCGTGATATTTTACTAAAGGTATTAAATAAAGCATATGTTCCTAGGGAGATTACAGTAAATCAGCTTGAGAAAATGGTTGGAAAAATCTTTGAGGTCAATCGGATCAGCTTTTCTGACGATGAATTGCCTGTTGAAGGTATAGGGCATAATCGGGGCCTTTACATTACAGTGAAGTGCGAAGATTTCTACGTCGCACATGTTATGATTGACGGGGGTTCAGGTGCAAATATCTGTCCTATTTCTACTTTGCAAAAGTTGAATATTGGTGCTGAGAGGATCAGGCCCAATAATGTATGTGTCAGGGCTTTCGATGGTGCAAAATCAAACTCCATTGGCGAAATAGAACTAATGTTGATCATAGGGCCTGTTGAGTTCACCATAGAGTTTCAAGTATTGAATATAGACTCCTCTTACAATCTGCTGTTGGGAAGGCCGTGGATCCACAAGGCCAAGGCGGTTGCATCTACACTGCACCAAATGATTAAGTTTGAGCATGACAAACAAGAAGTGGTTATTCACGGTGAAGGAGATTTGTCCGCCTGCGAAGATTCTCCCTTGTCTCTTATTGAAGCAAATAATGTAGGGGAGATATTCGTCTATCAAATTTTTGATACAGTGCCAGTGAATCATATCCTTGAATGACAGGTTATACCGGGACTGCAATTGTCTTCCGCTTCTATCATGATGGTGAGTGAACTTTGGAAATACGGATTTGAGCTAGGAAAGGATTTAGGAGCGTCTCTACACGGTATAGTTCGTCCCATATGTCCGAGTGAGAACGTGGGCAAGTTTGGTCTGGGAATTGAGCCTACAGCTGAAGATATGAAGAAATCCAAGGGAAGGAAAAAGGAAACATGGTCACTCCCTCGCCCAATGCCACTACTCAGTGAATCGTTTGTTAAGAGCGGCGTCACGAAGCATGTGCAATTTGAAGTTAAATTGGTTGATGACTGCCAAAACCTTTTTATTGAGGTTGATAAGGTCAAAGCAGGAGAAGGTACCAGTATGACAGACGTGCAATTCATAGGTCCAGCTGTCCGGCTCAATAATTGGGAAGTCACTCTTCTCCCCGTCAGGAGGGAGTTATTGTAATTTATTTTGTTTTGCTTTCTATTTATCCGAGTTATTTCAGGGTTGTAATTCGGATTTTAGTTTGTTTATATTATGTTGGCATCTATGTTTAAACCCTTTTATCTTTATATTTAATGAAATGCAATGTCCCTTTTGTTTCGTGTCTAATATATTTTGTTTTTCTTTTTTTATACAGTTCTCTTTATGCTGATTCTAATGACATGACATGCATGCGGAATTTTCAGCCTGATCTTAAAATCCAAACTAATCAAGATGTAATGAAGCAGGATGGGGAATATGATGAAGAAGAAGCACTAGAAGAAATAAGCAAAGAGTTGGAACTGTTTGAAGACAAACCGAATCCTAATTTGAATGAGACTGAGCCAACAAATCTAGGGAATCAAGAAGATATTAGGGAAACTAAAATCAGTGTACATGCTTTGCCACAGCTAAAAGATGGAATGATTCAAGCATTAATTAATTATAAGGATGTTTTTGCATGGTCTTATGATGATATGCCTGGTTTAAGCACTGAACTAGTGGCTCACAAATTGCCAACTGATCCCGCGTTCCCTCCTGTCAAACAGAAGTTGAGGAAGTTTAAAACTGATGTAAGTATTAAAATCAAAGAGGAAATCATGAAACAACTTGAAGCCAAAGTAATTCGAGTGGCTCGTTATCCCATGTGGTTATCCAATGTTGTTCCCATACCAAAGAAAGATTGCAAAATTCTAGTGTGTGTTGATTACCGTGATTTGAACAGAGCAAGTCCGAAAGATGATTTTCCACTGCCCAACATCCATATTTTGTTAGACAACTGTGCTAAACACGAGGTTGCCTCTTTTGTGGATTTCTATGCCGTATATCACCAGATCATTATGGATGATGAAGATGCGGAGAAGACATCTTTTATCACACCATGGGGGACCTATTGTTATCGAGTGATTCCGTTCGGTTTGAAGAATGCTGGAGCAACATACATGAGAGCCATGACCACTATGTTTCATGATATGATGCATAAGGATATTAAGGTATACGTGGATGATGTGATTATTAAGTCAAAAAGTCAGGCCGACCATGTTAAAGATTTAAGAAAGTTCTTTGAAAGGCTTCGCAGGTATAATCTCAAACTCAACCCGGCAAAATGTGTATTTGGAGTTCCGTCTGGAAAGCTGTTGGGGTTTGTGGTCAGTCGTCGGGGGATTGAATTGGATCCCTCGAAAATCAAAGCCATTCAGGATTTTCCCCCGCCCAAGAATAGGACGGAGGTAATGAGTTTTCTTGGTAGACTAAACTACATTAGCAGGTTTATTGCTCAACTCACAACCACTTGTGAGCCCATATTCAAGTTGCTGAAAAAGAGTGTTGCAGTAAAATGGACTGAAGAATGTCAGGAAGCGTTCGACAGAACCAAAAGATATTTGTCAAATCTGCCCGTGCTGGTACCACCGGAGCCTGGTAGGCCTTTGATCTTATATTTATTAGTCATGGACAATTCTTTTGGTTGTGTCCTGGGTCAACATGATGTTACAGGAAAAAAAGCAGGCTATTTATTATCTTAGCAAGAAGTTCACCGTATATGAGGCTAGGTATACTCTTCTTGAAAGGACGTGTTGTGCCCTAACTTGGGTAGCACAAAATTTGAAGCATTATCTCTCATCCTATACTACTTATCTCATCTCCCGCATGGATCCTTTGAAGTATATCTTTTAGAAGCCTATACCGACAGGTCGATTGGCAAAGTGGCAAATATTGCTTACCGAGTTCGACATTGTATATGTGACTCGAACCGCCATGAAAGCCCAAGCTTTGGCAGATCATCTTGCTGAGAATCCCATCGATGAAGAGTACGAGACATTAAAGACATATTTTCCTGATGAAGAAGTGTCGTGTGTCGATGAAGTCGTTATAGATACTGATCCAAGTTGGAAGTTGTTCTTCGATGGAGCTGTCAATATGAAAGGAGTCAGAATAGGTGCGGTTCTTATCTCTGAATCGGGACAATATTTCCCGGTAACAGCACAACTTCGATTTTACTGTACTAATAATATGGTAGAGTATGAAGCTTGCATTCTTGGTTTGAGGTTAGCTATTGATATGGGAGTCCATGAATTATTGGGGTTGGGGGATTCGGATTTGCTCGTCTATTAAATTCAAGGCGATTGGGAGACGTGAGATTTGAAGCTCATCCAGTATCGACAATGCTTACAGGAGCTATGTCGACGGTTTGTGTTAGTAAAATTTAGGCATATTCCAAGGGTTCATAATGAAATTGCTGATTCTGTAGCCACTATGTCTTCAATGCTCCAACATCCTGATAAAGCCTACATCGATCTAGTGCATATACAGAGTCGTGATCAGCATGCTTACTGTAATGCGGTTGAAGAAGAGCTCGATGGAGAACCCTGGTTCTTGGATATCAAGCGATACATTCAGTCAGGAGAATACCCAACATATGCCACCAATGATTAAAAGAGGACAATTAGGTGTTTGGTTAGTGGATTTTTCTTAAATGGGGGGATCTTATATAAGAGAACCCCAGATCTGGGACTTTTGAGGTGTGCAGAGGCAAGAGAAGCCTCAACAATCATGGTTGAAATACACTCTGGATTATGCGAGTCACATATGAATGGTCATGTCTTGTCAAAGAAGATTCTTCGAGCAGGTTATTACTGGCTTACTATGGAGAGGGATTGTATTTGATTTGTTTGAAAGTGTCATCAATGTCAGGTACACGGTGATCTGATACGTTCTCCTCCTCTTGAGTTGTATGCAATGGCTGCTCAATGGCCGTTTATGGCTTGGGGAATGGATATGATTGGACCGATTGTGCCGAAGGCATCAAATGGACATAGATTTATTTTTGTAGCCATTGATTACTTCACAAAGTGGGTAGAAACAGTAACTTTCAAGTTAGTGACAAAGAAGGTTGTGGTAGATTTTGTTCATGCCAACATCATTTGTAGGTTTGGAATTCCTAAGATGATCATTACAGACAATGCTTCCAATCTCAATAGTCATTTGATGCAAGAAGTGTGTCAACAGTTTAAGATCGCACATCAAAATTCTACTCCATATCGCCCAAAGGCCAATGGTGCTGTAGAAGCCGCCAATAAGAATATAAAAAAGATACTGCGAAAAATGGTACAAGGGTCTAGACAGTGGCATGAAAAGTTTCCGTTTGCATTGCTAGGTTATCGCACCACTGTTCGCACTTCAACAGGGGAAACTCCATATTTATTAGTGTATGGGACAGAAGCAGTCATCCCTGCAGAAGTTGAAATTCCCTCTCTTCGAGTCATTGTAGAAGCAGAGATTGATGATGACGAATGGGTCAAAACCCAACTGGAACATTTAAGTTTGATTGAGGAAAAAAGGCTAACGTTTGTGTGTCATGGACAGTTGTATCAGAGGAGGATGGCTCGAGCGTATAACAAAAAGGTCCGTCCCAGGAATTTTGAAGTTGGTCAGTTGGTATTGAGACGTATCCTTCCTCACCAGGTTGAAGCGAAAGGCAAGTTCTCCCCTAACTGGCAAGGTCCCTTCGTTGTGAAGAAAGTGTTGCCCAATTGAGCCCTATATTTGACAGATATTGAAGGCAAAATGGCAGAAATGGCTATCAATGCTGATGCGGTCAAAAGATATTATGTATGATATTTTATCCTTTGTTGATTTTATTGCATGTTTAGTACTTGCATTTTTAAGATTGATATGATGAAGGCATTTTATTCTTCTATCCAAACATTGTGTCATCCTTTGTTTACCCGTTTGAGCTTCGTTTTATTTTTTCTTTTATATCACTCTTTTGGAATCAAAATAGAGTCAAAGATAAATGTCAAGAATATAAGAATAAAAGAAAGAGTTCAAAAAAATAAATCAAATCAAAACAAAGAACAAGCACGGTCCAACCACGTGCAACCTGATTCTCCTCTCTCGGGAGTAAGATACGTAGGCTGCCCTATTTCGGGCTCGGTCCAACCAAATAAACAATTTAGAGTCACCCAGTCAACAAAAACTGGGGCATCAGTTAATGTGTTGTTTGAGTCGATTCCAAAAGTTGTAAGTCCCACCCTCACTTCAAGTGTCGTTTGAACCTCTTGCCATCCTTTTTCTAACCTTATCCAAAAGCCAAGTTACAACCAAAGAAAGTCCTTCAGATCAATTTTTGATAATGTTAAGGCTAAGCATGCAATGGATATGATGATACATTGTGAGGTACCTCTTGTCTCCCTCAGCATAAGAAATCAGGAAAGAAATACAAAAATGAGAGTCTTATTAGTGAAAACCACCGCGGGCATCATAAGGTGATGGTGAGTTGAGAGAAATGAAAATGAGAGAGTCTTATTGGTGAAAACCCTCACAGGCACCATAAGGCGATGGTGAGTGGAGAGAAAATAAAAATGAGAGAGTCTTATTGGTGAAAACCCTCACGGGCACCGTAAGGCGATGGCGAGTTTAAGAGAAAAGTGAAAAGTGAAAAGAAAGAGATTTGTGGGCGAAAGTCTTTTAAGATTTTGTCTATTGAATGTGATGAATGAGTCCAATGGATTTGAAGAAGCGGATCAGCGGCAAAGGCACGAACTCAACAACAAATGGGGAGTTTGGATAGGAAGATCAGACAGCTTAATCCAAAATGCATGTCATACTCATTGGAGTTGGTTGTCGTATTCAGATAAGTTTTTTTTTTGAATATGGGACATTGCCCTTTTCTTTCATTTACATATTCATGCTTTTTGTCTTTTTATGTCATTTATCAAAATAAAAGTCACCATCATTTCTTTACATTTTAAGTCAAGTCTGTGTCAAAACAAGCGAGAAAAGATTTCAAAATTTACTACTAGTCTTTCCAATTATATGAGGAAAAGTCAAGGACCAGCACATGAAAGAAATATGATCGTAATTCAACATGAAGCAAAGGAAGTCTATCAACCGACAGGCTGTTTGGATTCGTGGAAACATTCAGATTTGGGAAAAGAGTGCACCTCAGAGGCATGGTAAAATGGAAACCCATTGTTCGAGTCAGAACTCATTTCCCTCAATCTGGATCCGGGTCGATGATGCGGCAAGATAGGGAAAGTGTCAGCGATTTAGAACAAAGATAAAAGGAACGAGTGCTGGGGCAGATACCTGAGAAGCCAAGAGCTGCAAGCCACCACTAAGTTTTTAACTGACAAATTTTCTTTGTTGAAATAGGGGCAAGTTCGCTTCACTTAATTCAGCTACCATTGGAAATGCACATCCGTGGGATTTTACTGTTGTTCAGGACCCTCCTAAAAAATGGGTATTTACTTTCTGTTCAGGACCCTCCAGAAAAATGGGACTTTACTTTCTGTTCAGGACCCCCCTGAAAAATAAGACTTTACTTTCTGTTCAGGATCCTCCTGAAGAATGGGAATTTACTTTCAGTTCAGGACCCTCCTGAAAAATGGGACTTTACTTTCAATTAAGGACCCTCCTGAAAAAAATGGGATTTTACCTTATGTTCAGGACCCTCCTGAAAAATGAGATTTTACTTTTTTGTTCAGGACCCTCCTGAAAAATGGGAATTTACTTTATGTTCAGGACCCTCCTGAAAATGAGATTTTACTTTATGTTCAGGACCCTCCTGAAAAATGGGATTTTACTTTTGTTCAGGACCCTCCTGAAAAATGGGAATTTACTTTCTGTTCAGGACCCTCCTGAAAAATGGGATTTTACTCTCTGTTCAGGACCCTCCTGAAAAATGGGACTTTACCTTCTGCTCAGGACCCTCCTAAAAAATGGGACGTTACTTTCAGTTCAGAACCCTCCTGAAAAATGGGAATATTACTTTCTGCTCAGGACCCTCCTGAAAAATGGGACTTTACTTTTTGCTCAGGACCCTCCTGAAAAATGGGATTTTACTTTCTGTTCAGGACCCTCCTGAAAAATAGGACTTTACTTTCTGTTCAGGACCCTCCTGAAAAATGGGATTTTACCTTTTGTTCAGGATCCTCCTGAAACATGGGATTTCACTTTATGTTCAGGACCCTCCTAAAAAATGGGATTTTACATTTTGTTCAAGACCCTTATGAAAAATGGGATTCTACTTTATGCTCAGGACCCTCCTGAAAAATGGGACTTTACCTTCTGTTCAGGACCCTCCTGAAAAATGAGAATTTACTTTATGTTCAGGACCCTCCTGAAAAAATAGGGACTTTACCTTCTGCTCAGGACCCTCCTAAAAAATGGGACTTTACTTTCAGTTCAGGACCCTCCTGAAAAATGGGAATTTTACTTTCTGTTCAAGACCCTCCTGAAAAATGGGACTTTACTTTCAGTTTAGGACCCTCCTGAATAATGAGATTTTACCTTCTGTTCAGGACCCTCCTAAAAAATGGTATTTCACTTTATGTTCAAGATCCTCCTGAAAAATGGGATTTTACTTTCTGTTCAGGACCCTCCTGAAAACTGAGATTCTATTTTATGCTCAGGACCCTCCTGGAAAATGGGACTTTACTTTATGTTTAGGACCCTCCTGAAAAATGGGATTTTACTTTCTGTTCAGGACCCTCTTGAAGAATGGGAATTTATTTTCTGTTCAGGACCCTCCTGAAAAATTGGATTTTACTTTATGTCCAGGACCCTCCTGAAAATTGGGATTCTACTTTATGCTCAGGACCCTCCTGAAAAATGGAATTTTACTTTCTGTTCAGGACCCTCCTGAAGAATGGGAATTTATTTTCAGTTCAGGACCCTCCTGAAAAATGGGATTTTACTTTCTGTTCAAGACCCTCCTAGAAAATGGGACAACGCTTTCAAAAATGAAATTCTACTTTACTATATTTTTTGTTTGGGATAATTTTCGTTCTAGTTTTAATTTTAGGTTTCAGGAGCCCGCCTGATGAACAGGGTAATGAAATAGCAAGTCAGGAGCCCGCCTGGAGAGTAGAGTGAAGAAATGAAAAGTCAAGCAACAAAGTGATGAAATAGCAAGCCAGGAGCCCGCCTGGAGAATAGGGTGAAGAAATGAAAAGTCAAGCAACAAAGCGAAGCAATTGAAAGCCAAGCAACAAGTTGAAAGAAATTGCAAGTCAGGAGCCCGCCTGAAGAATAGGGTGATAAAAGTCGAGTCAAGAGCCAACAGAAGCTGTATAGATAGGATTTTATAATTTTATTTTTGTTTTAACTTGTAATTTTCACTTTTGATGTAATGACAGAGCCGCGTACCGGAACCTCGATGGAACCTCACTCGACTTTCCAACTCAATATAGTTCACTTCTCTTCCAACCCTTTGAGATACTGGTGACTTCCTCATGACTTGAGTAGATAGGGTGTCCGACAGGATTCAATTGTCCTACTTTCTTTTACTCCTCTTTTTGAATAATGATCGAGACAAAATTCGGTCTCGTTGTTTACTTCTTTGTCTGAAAACACTGCGTGTTTACATTCAAAGGGGGCATGATGTAGACACGTAATTTCGTCCCTCCCCGATAATATTTTTTTTTTACCCATTTTACCTTATCCTATCGTGTACCCTCACCCATGTAATTATACCCTACATAAAATGACAAAAACAATACCTCTAACTAATTTATCTTATCCTAACAACCCTTTCAATTCAAAAAAAAAAAGGACACATCACCCATACCCCTACCCTCACCACCCCATACCCCACATGACCCCCCTTCACATTCCTTGGTCACAAAGGAAAAGAAAACGGACAGTTGTACAAAAGTTGAGGCAATTTTGTTCTCTTTTGGGGATTAGTTTTGGTTTCAATTAAAAGGAAAAGAGGAATAGAGGTGGGCCCCATAGAAAATGATTTCATCACCTTCAATATACCAACATACAAATCTCAAAAATAAAAAGGGGGGAGTTCAGTGAAAGGGGAAGAACTATCATCTTCTTCGGGGGAAACCTCACCATATATACACAAGTTCATCTTCCATTAACGAGCACCATCCCACTCACGAGAACCACCATATACGCACACACTTTCTGAACACACACAATCCTCCACTGTGTCCGATTTTCACTACACACTCACACACCATCGGAGATTGAGAGAGTGAAAAGAGGTCGAGAAGAGAGTGAAGAACTAAAAGAGACAAGAAAGGCAGTGAGGAAACGGAGGGGGAAGAAAAGATAAAAGGCAGCTCCGGTTGAATATTCCGGCGACGTTCTTGCCGGAATCATCATCTCATCTTGTAATCCGGCTGCCTTCTCTCTAAATCCATTCAAACCCATCAAAAATACCAGCTCCTCACCAGTAATGCATCAAATCGCTCAAAAATCCACCAAAAACGTGACCCACTTCTTTTGCCGCCACCGTGGTTGCTAATTCCGGCGAGTTCTTGGCCGGAATTGGATATTTCGGGTCGGATTAGGGCGCTGCGGTTGAAATCATGATGTTGTATGCTAAATCTGGTATGGGTTCTTATTATTCTGCGATTCCTGTGTTTGATTTGGAGAAATAGAAATCAAAGTTGGATTTGGTTCGTTGTTGAGGTTCATCGAGTCCGTGAAGCAGCTTCCCTCGAAAAATCCCATTTGATATAAATTGAGGTCCAAATTCTCAAACTGTATCTCTTTTTATTTTATATGTAATGATATCGTTGATTTGTGTGATTCATGTTTAGGTTTGGTGATTAATTTTCTATAGTGTGTTCGAGTTTTTCTTTAATTGTTGTAGTTCGCTTGGTTGATTTAATTGAGACTTGCTTAATCATGCGGTTGAGAATTAATCGGGACGGGGATTGAAAATTGGTAAAAAGTGAATATTATGGTATTTTGGTTCATTGTTGATGCTGAATGTAATATGTCTTCAAGTGGGCAGGCAAACATTAGGCCGGGTAGGCAAATATTTAGGAATAAGTGCTAACTCGTTGAATTATTGAATGCTTGAAATGCGTGTTGAATGGTTTGATTTTATTTCTTTTGGATCGAATGTATCATTTAGCCGGGAAATGCCCCGAGACACATTGTATTTATTCACCGGGGAATGCCCCGACGTACTATGTTGGTGGAAGACGTTCGTGATGAAGGCCCGAGGCGTCGGGTAGCCTGGGAGCGTAGTTAGGATTAGTATATGTTAGATAGGATTTATTTTTTGCATTTTATTTATTTCGGGTATGTATAATTGGACTGAACACTATACTTTGATTCATATTGTTTGGTTTGTTTGTTTGCTTTACGTGCTTCCTTGTGGTTTGTACATTCTTAGTGTCAAGTTAGCCGATACACTCCACCAAGCGTCTGTGGTCAAACCAAGGGATCGAGGGGTGCCTAACACCTTCCCCTCGGTCAACAGAATTCCTTAGCCGGAATCTCTGTTTGCAGATCAGTTTTAGAGTCAAAAATCGCTTTTGAAAAGGATTTTCCAATGGTGACTTGGCACACCAGATTATGCCAAGTGGCGACTCTGAGCTTTTAAATGTAAAAATAATCTTTTTTCAGAACAAATCTTCATTTTGTCACTTTAATAATGAAAAACCCTTTCGAACTTAAAATAGAATCTTTTGGAGTACGAAAAAGGGGTGTGACAGAGTTTCCATAACCTACACCATCGCCATACTTTGCTCGCAAAGCTGTCATCGCATGTTCGCACAGCATTTTCACCAAGTCAAATTTCCGATAAGAACAACTCCTCTCCAAGAGATTGACCTTGGCAGTAACACCATTGCCGAACACCGTGTACTGGTCTAGAACCCCGTTTGGATTAGTCACATACAAGGAATCGCTCGCACTCTTGTTATCCCTTATGATCTTTTTCGTACAAGTAACAAATATGTTCTATTTACCATCGACATAGGCATACCTCTCCCTAAACTTTTTACTAAATGTTTTAGCAATTGAATTGACTATGTACGATACGGGGTACTCCCGTTCAACCATCAAAACCGAGTTGAGCGACTCGGCGATGTTTGTGGTCATCACATCGTACCTATTGCCCAGGAAGTGTGCTCTACTCCATTTTTCAAAATCAAGAACATTTTCAAGGACATGTGCTGCCTCGGGGCAATTATACTTCAATTCCTAAAAATTCTCGCTAAACTCATCAAAGGAATACGCCTTTGCCGTGGCGTAGAATAGATAAAAATGTTCTCCACCGTGTTGATTTACACGGAGATTTTCAGCGAGGTGCCTCATGCAAAGTCCATGATGTGCACGACTATATACCCGGGAGAAGACATTGGCGATGCTAATGTGCCTGTCGGGGATAACACATAGATCTGGTTCATCTTCTACGATAGACTTTAATTTCTGGAAGAAGAAGGTCCAAGAAGCATCGTCCTCTTTATCGACGACACTAAAGGCAATTGGAAAGATGTGATTTTGGTGTCCTATGCAACTGCACTCAGCAACACGCCCCCGTACTTTCCTTACAAATGTGTGCCATCGACGGCAATTACCTTTCTCATGTGGGCATATCCCCGTATGCAAGCTCCAAATGCTAAGAAGTAGTAAATGAACGATCCATCAATCTGGTTTACCATGATAGAGTAGAAAAACCCTGGATTCAACAACTCCACCATGTGGGGAAAACCGGAAAGCAAGCATATCCGTGCTCCGGTGTCCCGCGAATGATTCTCGTCGCAATTACACTTCCTTTCCAACACATCCAGTAGCTTGCGTGGCAATGCAACTCCTTGAACACAATCCTTTGAATTTCACTTATGCTTAGACCCTTACCATCCCGAAAATGATTTACGCATAGTGAAGCAATCAATTCGAATGATATTTTCTTCTGCTTGTGGGTGGCGTGTTCAACACCGCACGTGTGCTCCCCGACATACTTCTATATGTAAAATCTGTCCGAGGTTTTGTACTTATTTGCCCGCAACAACCAGCCACAACCAGGAGATACGCATTTCGCCTTCAACAATTTGGTGCAGCTCTTCTCCATACGATAATCAAAAGACTGCCTCACCGCTGCTCCGTCTTGTAGCATTTTGAGATGTTTCTTGTCGGCAAATGTTTGATCACGATAGAAATTGGTTCCGTCAGAGAAGGAATGTACTGGTTGGGATCTCGTTCCATAGTCTTCCTCAGCATCTTGTGAGTCCGATAAAACATCTTCCATATGCACACAGTCATCTTTCATATTCATGGAATGATCGTCATCGCTCTCATAATCATTCAAATTGTCATCGACTGTCGGACACCGAGGTAGGGACGGTGATGAATTCATCGGTCCTTCGAAGGACATGTCGACTACATTTATCCTTAAAACAGGCCTAAAGCCATTTGCATCAACATCCATCATGTAGAGGGACATACGTGCATCATTATTTATGATCGTAGGATTCACCTTTTCCCTCGAATGCATTAGATAACTAATCACCACGTTGCTCGACGCGTAATCTAGATCCCCACTCTGCTTTACGCTTGCAACCAATTCGTCGTATGAATTGTTGCGGCGAACAACAATAGGCAGTGTCACCTTGGTAAAAGATCTCCATTTCCAACCTCTGGGAGTATTCACCCATTCTCCCATGAAATCACCTGCAACCAGAACAAATTCTGCAACAAACATCCTAGAATTAACCTTTGGTCGACGGTAGATTAAGCTTAGGGTCTATGTCGGGATGTATGCACGGTCGATGAATGACAATGACGGGTTGATGACTGCGCAGATATCCGTACAGAAATTTAAAAATACAAATATTGCTTCTAATCAATGGTCGTTGGGTTTATGAAATAGAGAAATAAACTTGGAGTCGCCTCAGTTATTGTAATGTACTTCTAAAGAGTTTTTAACTGATGTGACTGATTTAAAGCTTTTTAACAATGGTGGAAAATGTGTTTGAGAAGATAACAAACTAATGGGGTAAAATGGATGCAATGGACGAGCTTATGGGGTTTGTGGACTGATTTAGAGCTGATCGCCGGAAAATAACGCCGAAAAGGACGCCGGAATCAGAGCTTTTTTTGGAGGGAAAGAACCACCTTCTATTTTTAGCTTTTGAATTTATTTTTTTATATTTTTGAAAACCTAGATATTTTATAATGGTGGATGATGGAGTGGGTTGAAGTGTATTATTAAAAACTTGGAGATGAATTTGTTAAGTTGGAAATATTGGGTTAAAGTGTAGTATTAAAAACATTGTGGGTGAATTTGTTGAGTTGGATAAATTTTTGGTGATGTGGATTAAAAAGGGTATTTGACAAATTTTTCACAACTTTTTAATAAACCACAAAATAGTTTTCAAAAGAGCTTTTTTGGCCAACTTGCCCAACTTTCATCCCACTCATCAATGTCTGCTACTTGGAGCATAAACGACATAACATAATATGGAGCCCAATATCGAGCAAATGGACTTAAAACCACTCAACCTTAAAATTTAGCTTATGAGTTGATGATTAATGTTGAAGACATAATTAATTAAGTAAAAATGTCTCTAAATCTCGAACCGTTTAAGGTTTTTAAATGAAACAATTACACAACTCAACATGATATCAAAACCGGCATAGATCCTAGGTTCGAGTGTCGTTGTATATGTGTAAGTGTGTTGGATAAGTCATAAGTCACACAATTGATTAGGAAGGCCATATGTGAATATTACAAAGCCACAAGTCAAAATTCATCTATGCCTAGAAAGAGAGTAAGTATTTTCTACGTTTCTCATTTTGCTTGTGTATGAGTATTGATGCACTCAATCCATTTTCACCAACGAAGAAATAGTATATATATTCTCTAATTTCTCATGATCACACTCACATTGGTCCAAGAATCATTGGAGGAAGCAAGTGAAGGAAAAATGATGCTAGAAAGCCCCTTGGAAAAGACTTGCGTCTAAGGCGCTTTGGATCTGCTTTTGATCCGCTATAGCATTTCAAGAGCGGATCAAAACAGCCCCTAGTGGGTCTTTTTTTTCAATTGGGTCACTTTTGGACCCTAAAATTATAATAATTATCCTAAACTATAAATATTTTGGAGGCTAGCTCATTCTCTTAGTTTTGCTTGATTATTGATGAATTGAAGAATGTTTCTCCATTGAGTGAGAGTATTGGACGACTTTTGTTGAACTTTGGTTTAGAAACGTTGGTTAAGAGGGCGTTCATCTCCCTCTTGGTCACCGTAGGAATTAGGTGTTCGATTAGATTGTAATTGAGGGTATTAGAGTTTGACATACTCTTTTGTTCTTGGTTACTTCTTTTCTTGTGTCTAATTATCTACCTTATCGATTATCTTTACTTTTTCGTATCATTGTTAGTTTACGTAGTTCGATTCTGTATGACTCACATCCAATCATCTGATTAGGGAACGGAACAATACCCGTGAAGCTTCCGCCACATGCCTAATTTATGAATCGACTCTGATACAAATTAGTATAATTTGGTATAAATACTGAATTTTGATAGTTTTATCGCTCTACTTTTCAACGTTACACGATTCTTGAGTATTACCAATACTAGAAAACACAATATCATATTTATTCTCTGACTCCTTCCTTTGATACACAAAACATAAGAAATAATTTTCTTGACAAAAATTAAATAAACAGCGATATTTCCAGAAACAAGAAGTCCCCATCTTAACTCTTGTTCAATGTATTGCCTATGTCAAGCACAAAACGATACTTCACGTCCGCTTTCGAAAGGCGCTCCAACGCTGTATTCACGCAGTCCATCGC
This sequence comes from Capsicum pubescens, assembly GCA_030864215.1. Lineage (NCBI taxonomy): Eukaryota > Viridiplantae > Streptophyta > Magnoliopsida > Solanales > Solanaceae > Capsicum > Capsicum pubescens. The sequence goes on from CM061549.1 coordinate 298,463,243, forward strand.
CACGATTTCAACATCTGGTGTTATGCTATGCTTTGCCGCGAAATCTACCATCTCTTGTGTCTCCTTTATCCCTCCTATCGCGCTCCCCGCCACTAGCTTCCTTCCTGTTATACACATATTATACATCAATACTTTCGGCTCAAGTTTTCAAAAAAAGCGTACAGACAAAATGTCATTCAAGAATAAACGTACCCAAAAGCAGGGGAAATACGGGTAACTCTAGTGGTTTTTCAGGTGCACCAACCATCACTAGCTTCCCGTGAGATCTCAACAAATCAATCAATGGAAGAAGAGGGTGAATTGCAGAAACAGTATCGATGATGCCATCGAGTGAGCCAGCTGCAGCCTGTTCGCATAACACACGAAAAAAATTTAGTACTATTCATATGTCACAATCGTGTTATAAATTTGAGATCGAAGCATAGTTGATCGATTGGTTAACCTGCATTTGGTCCGGGTCACGACTAACCAAAAATGAGTCCGCACCCAAACGCTCAATTGCTTCATCCTTCTTACTAAGAGATGTACTAATGACAGTAACTTTGGTACCAAAGGCCTTAGCAAATTTGACAGCCATATGACCAAGTCCACCAAGACCAACAACACCAATGTGCATTCCAGGCTTGTCAAGTCCAAAATATTTCAATGGACTATAAGTTGTGATCCCTGCACACAACAATGGGGCAGCTTCCATTGGTAAAGTTTCCGGCCAGTGGACCACGTAGTGCTCATCCGTTACCATGATATCAGAGTAACCACCATACGTAGGTGTTCCATCGGAGTAAATACCATTGTATGTCATTATCTGATCACGGCAGTAATTTTCAAGATCGTTGTCACAATTTACACATTTTCTACATGATCCTACTAAACATCCAACTCCAACTTTATCTCCAATTTTAAATTTCTCCACTTTGCTACCAATTTCAGTTACTACACCAACAATTTCATGCCTGTAAGAGAAATTGACAATTGCAACATATTAAATATGAATAGTATTAGCATAACATGTTATCAGACTAGTGTAATTCACAAGTAGGGTCGGAGGAGGTAGGATGTACATATATCTTACCCCTACCTGGTTGTTCAGCGACATATTTCATTCGTCATGAAGCCCAATTATATGATCAAATTTAAAATTTCTTAGTCCAAACAGTTAGAAAGAAGGAAAATGCACCCAAAATTAGGTACTTATATCGTTCAAAATTCTGGATCCGCCTCTGCATTTATTTAACAAAAGAAAATGTACATATATTGCAATATTACAAGATTACTCTTTCGAAACTTGTGAATGATTTATGATCAGCCAGCCCATCTACCATTTTCCAGTTATATTATGTACATTAGCGGTGCATATCGCAAATTACTTATTAAAGAACATATATAGCAAAAGAGATGGAGCAAAATGAAACTTACCCAGGTACCATAGGATATATGCTATTGCTCCATTCACCCTTGATCTGATGAAGATCAGAATGACAAATTCCACAATACATAACTTTGAACTGCACATCTTTTTCACCAGTCACCCTTCATCGAATCAAAATTAAACCAAACCTCCAATTAGAAAAGTAGATAAATATTGTTCGACCAATTAGTTTACTATCAGTGTATATGTTGTGTATAGCATGTATATTCAGTATAAAATTTATACTTTCCTATACAGTTTGTACATATTTTGTAAACTAATTGGTTGGGGTGTTAGTGAAGAATTGTCAATAATATAGTTTTAACTGCACTTGATCGTCCAAAAAAACTTTGTAATATCAGTTTATATAACTTAAATCAGAAAAGAAAGTTATTAAAAAAAGTGTAGCCCAGTGCAATAAAGTTCTCGCTCTCCGAAAAAGGCCGGACCACAAGGGTTTTTGTATGCAACCTTATCTTGCATTTCTGTCAAAGGATGTTTACACGGATTGAACTCGTGACTTTCTAATTGCATGACAATACCTTTACTGATTAATATAAAGATAAAACGAATGTGTACCTTCTTGAAAAGTTGAAAGGAGAAAGAACACCAGAAGTGTCTCTAGCTGCCCATCCAAATGCATTAACATTCTCATTTGATTTTTCCATCTTCTTGATTATTTTATTTTGGAAATATTACAAACAAATAATTTTGAGTAGTAGAATTATATGCCAATGTGTTGATTTTCATTTGTATATATAGGCCTTAGGATGATGTATTTGATGAGGTGTGAAGCAAATGATATCGTCATGGCTGCTTTGTACAATTTGCTTTTGTTGGATCAATAATTATATATGACATTATAGGACCAAGGTCTGGCTGCAACAACTATTTTTTTCGGTCCGATGTCGGTACCAAATTAAAGACTGTAAATAGGTCATATATCAATTTTCTTTCTCGAAAAATATATAAGAACAAGGGTATGAGCATCAATATTAGCCATAAAAGTCCATTGAATCTGGATTCATGTCGGGAAATCCCATATTGGAGGATAAAGTGTTTCCTAACAAAAGCGACTCCGTATCCAAAGAGACTTGATGCCAAAACTTTTAAGTAGAGATGAAGGAGTACATACAACTCCAACATTATTGTTCTCACTGCAAGACTTATTTTTACATGTTTATATTATTTGAATATACATAGAGGCATGTATATTGTGTCACTAATATGTATTTGTTTTATTGTGCAAGAAAGGATGAATCAAATCATTGACGAGAATATAAAGATTCAGATTAGATATATTTCGAGAGATATCATTTTGAATTAGACATTAATACATAATCATATAGGAGTTTTAACTTGGTCTCGATATTTATATGTTTTTTATAATTTTAAGTGTGCATAAATAGATACTTAAATTTATATAAAGTTAAGTAAGCTAAGACGTGTGTTCTCCGTGATATCTACATGACAATCACATACGAATTGTCACGTAAATGTCTCGTTGAACATATATATATTTACTTGTTCAACTTTATATAAATTAAAGTGTTTGCTTGTGTATACCTAAAGTTGACATTCAGATGCACAAATATATAGAAACGAAGTCACAATTTAAATTTTATGGTTCGAATAATTTTTAAAGTTCATAGTTTTGAGCTTATTGTGTTTTAATAATTAAGAACTTAAACCTACCATTTATCATATATAAATTAGTGGACTTTAATTTATTTATATAAAAAACTATATAATATATAAAAAAAAATATTAGATTTAGATGAATATGACATTGCAAAGCTAGCGCAACTTTGACCAGTATATGCTCATGACCCCCTCAATACCCACGTTCATTTTCTTGTAATGATAGCCCTCTTTAATACAAGCAAACTTGCATTTAGTTTTTTATATACTAGTGTAACTGATGCATGTGTAATTTTTGATTATTTAAAATTAAATGATTTTATCTATTATAAAGATTTTTAATGAAGTGTAAAAAATTCAAAACATATATTTTATTGTAAGCACATATATATTTTACCATCTATTAGTTTCAAGTGGTTAATGGATTTAATATATTGTAGATATTGATGTAGATTTATACACTTTTTAAATCTTCTTAAAATCAAATTTATTTGATTTAGAATTTTTAAACTAATGAAAATAATATTAGTTGTCATTAATTCTGATGACTTCTAATAACTAATAAGGAAAGTTTTACCATAAAGATATTTAATTATTTTTCAACTCTTAAATATTAGAAAAAAAATAGTGAAAAGACGATTTTGTCTAAAACAAAGACTTTTAATGAAGGGCAAAAAGTTCAAACGACATTTCTAAGGACCTTGACACTTTTAATATATTATAGATTATAGATTATAGATATATATATATATACTTCCTCCATTTCATATTAGTTGGCCTCTATTGACTTGGCACACCCATTTAGAAAATCTTAATTAGGGGTTTATTTTACCAAATTAGCCTTATTAATTATACTTTGAAAATATAAATTTGAATAAATACACTTTGTTCAGTCATTTAATGTTAAGGGTAGTATTGGAAGAACATAATAAAATCCTTTTGATCTCATCAAATGGACAACTAAATTGAAACAAATATTTTTAGAAAGATGGTCAACTAAAACGAAACGGAGGGAGTATTAGCTTGATATTGATTTTTCCTACAATACGGAAAGTCTGGTCCAGTGCTCCTGAAATCGTGGGCTATAACATACGAATTTGGCCCGAAAAATGATTCGTTCGCGCCGTTTCGCTCGTTTGATCATCCAATCGGCCCCGCCGACTCCAATGGCCCACACTCCCACGCTCCCAGCATGTCTAGGAGCCCCTGATCGATTTTCGATCCAAAACATGTCCGGACCTAGTCTAGTCTAGTCTAGTCTAGTCTAGTGTACTGCATTGATAGTGTAAAAAGTCTTTGCACTTATTGTCAGTTTGTATAACTTAAATCCGTCAAGAAAATGATAAAGATACAATTAATATGTACCTTCTTGAAAAATTGAAAGGCGAAAGAACACCAGAAGTGTCTCTAGCTGCCCATCCAAATGCCTTTACTTGATGTTCATTCTCATATGGTTTTGCCATTTTCTTGATTTTTGGAGATACTACAAACAATTAATTGATTAGTGTTATAGACCAATGTTTTAATTTCAATCATTAGTATAAATAGACCATAGTGTATAAGATTGAGGATGTAGTCGATGAGGTGTGAAGCAAATGCTATCATCATGGCTGCTATGTGCAATTTGATTTTTATTGATAATTAGAGTATTATATTACATAATACTATATTATATGATGTTGGTTAGAAGGTCCTTTTGTACGTACCAAGGTCTGGCTGCAATAACTATTTTTATTTAAATATATACATACAGTGGCGGAATCAGAATTTTCATCAAGGGGATTCAAAATCGAAAAAAGTAGGCACATGAACTAGTCGAAGGGGGTTCAACATCAATTATATATACATAAAAAATAATTTTAACCATATATAACTAGTATAATTTTCCGTCGAAGGGGGTTCGGATGAACCCCCTAATCATAAGGTGGCTCCGCCACTGTATAAATAGTGGCATGCATAGTAAGAGTGCCTATTTTATACGACTACAATATACCCAGTGTATTCCCACCAGGTGGTCTGAGGAGGGTAAGTGTACGCAATCCATACAGGGTCGTCTCAAGCAAATCAGTGGCCTAATGCGAAAATCAAATGGAGGTCTTAAATTTTCAAGAAAAATATTTTTTTTATAAAATCTGTATTTTAAATTCTAAGATGCAAAGTTGTAAATATTATAGTCGATTTCTTCTAATAATTTTTTTTGTTAATATAACTAATGCATTTAATCTTTCTTGAGACATACTTTAAATACATCAAAATTCTTTACTTTTATATTATAAATTTATTTTTTCTACAAATAATATTTAATAATTTTTTAATAAAAAACTATAATCTATTATTGTTAAAAAAAATAAGGCCCCTCAAATTAGGGGATCTTAGGCGGTTGCCTTTTTTTTTAAAAGGATTGAGCCAACACTGAATCCATATCACTATATCAGAGGTGAGGTAGAGATGTTGTTTCCGATAGACCTCCGGCTCAAGATAAAACAATCTAGACAAGAACAAGATATATACAATAGAAATTACCACACCTGATAATACCATAGACAAGATTCACCAAGTAATATAACAAACGATACAACATTTTGAAATAATACTAACCTTCTACCCTAATCCGTCTCCTCCACAACTTCCTATATAGGTCTATTTTATGCTATAACATAAAGATATTGGCCTCAACTGGCATCTATGCGTTCAGTCTTTTAGGTGTGCATCAATAGTAGATGTTTAAACGTATATAAAGTTAAATAAATAGGCGTATGTATCCTATCGACGTTGCGTCCTGCATGACAATTTGCATCCGATGTGGTGTTTATGCCACTTTAGGACATATTTGTGTACTTGTTCAATTTTATAGAAATCGTGTATTTGTGTATATTCAATTGAATACTGATGGCAGCTTGAAGACTCAAATTGGTGATTTTAGTGTGTCAAACGTGTTTGATGATTTCAGGTGTGGGAATAGGTATGCCCATATTAATTTGGACTAAATATGTCCCTTTCTAGGTATAAAGAAAAAGCTATAGTCTAATTTCGAATCATTTTTCGATCATCATATTACACTTGTTGCTTGCTAAAAGCTTCCTTTATAGGGTAGAATACATCGAAACGAAGACTATTTGACTAGATACATGACAAGCTTAGAAAGGATCAAAATCCACTAAAAAGGGCAGTTTGGTGCACTATATTTTTGTTATGTGTAGGATTTGGGGAAGAATTCGATCACAACGATCTATTATACGCAGCCTCACTTTACATTTCTACAAGGGATTGTTTACAATACTTGAACTCATGACCTCCTGATCACATGGCAACAACTTTATCAGTTACTCCAAAACTCCCCTTCAAGGATCAAAATCCACTAAAAAGAGCAGCCCGGTGCACTGAGCTCCCGCTATGCAAAGGGTTTGAGGAAGGGTCCGACCACAAGCATCTATTGTATGCAGTCTCACATTACATTTCTGCAAGGGACTGTTTTCAATATACTTGAACCCGTGTCCTCCTGATCACATGACAACAACTTTACCAGTTATTCCAAGGCTCCCCTCCGAGGATCAAAATCCACAAAAAGAGTTAAACTCAGCTAAGCCAATAGTTATACGCATTGTAACATGAAAACTATCTGTCCACGAAGATCAGAAAAGCTTGGTGTAACGATTGTACACCATTTGAACTTTCCACCTAATATTGAGGACTTGATTATTTTCTATGTAAACATGATTGCTCATCATTGTTCTTTACCAATATCAGTCTTCTCGTCCTAGGAGATTGAATATTTTTTTTTATATTTTTTATCTTTTGCTATTTTAACAATTATTGTATGATCGGTTATTTAATTCGTTATTTTGATTATTATTACTATTAATGTTAAAGAATTAATCTTATTTAGATTAATTACATTGCTTTAGACACCATTAAAACAAACTTAACTACTTTCCCCGTTTCATTTTAGTTGTTCTTTTTTCTAAAAATATTTGTTTCAATATAGTTGCCCCTTTGAAGAAAACAAGAGGATTTTAATATATTCTTCCAATAATACCCTTGTCAGTAAATGACAAAACAAGTTATATATATTTAAATTTATATTTTCAAAGCATAATTAATAAGACTAATTTGGTCAAATATACCTCTAATAAATATTTTTCTTAATGGGTGTACCAAGTTCATAGGGCCAACTAAGGGTGTCAAACGGGTCGGGCTGACCCGGCCTTACCCGGTCCGATTAGCTAACCCGGCCCGGCAAGGCCTAGGGCTTTAGGGTTCCGGGCCAGTTTTTTTGTTAAAATGGGCCCGGTTAACCCGGCCCGGATCAAGCCCGGTCCAGGCCCTCCGGTTAACCGGCTTGGCCCGGAAAAAAAAATTGATTTTGGGCCAAACTAGCCGTTGGCCCAACGGCTATATAGCCATTTTTGGGTCCAAACGGCTAGTTTGGGCCCATTTAATAAAAAAAAAAAAAAACTTTAAAAAATATTTTTTAATCCCCAAAAAAAATCTATAAATACCCTACAACTTCAAATCATTTTTCACACAATTTTTCACTCTCTCAAATCTCATTCTCTCTCAATTCTCTAATATTCAATATATTTAATTTCTTAAAGTGTTCACTTTAATTTTTTAATTTTCGTTTACAAAGTACGAGCGGAAGTTTCTAAAGTCGCAATCTTCGGATACTTCCAAAATTTGGTATTGTCGTTCCATCTCTTACGTTTAATTTTTATTTATTGTATTAATTGTTTAATATTTAATTTTATTATATTTGTGTATTTTGAATATTTTTAGTTTAATTTAATTTATATTATGGATAAATTAAAAAACCTCGTTGCTAAAGGTGTTAAATTTTTTTATCTCGGAAGCGGTAGTGGTAGTAAAAAGCGAATTACTAGCGGTAGAGGTAGTTCAAGTAATAGATATACCCGTGTGCCTTCGCCTCCGGTACCGCTTGGTACACCTTTTGAGGAAGAAATAGGTGTAGGTGCTCACGATATGGATTATGTAGAAACTCAGGAAAATTACGGTATAGAAGAAGAAAATGAAGTAGATGCAGTTAATTTAGACGAAGATAATGAAAATATTGCTGAAACACCTGCAGTAGGAGATGCTAACGTTAGATCTGAATCAGTTAATCTCCCTTCCCGTCCTCCCAGTGCCCAAAAACCTCGTAAAAGAACTAGTATTGCATGGCAATTTTTTGAACGTATATCAGATATTGAGGTGCAGTGCAATATTTGTCAACAAATATATAAGCATAGAAGTGGAGGCAAGCAAGGGGGTACAGGTACGTTAACGAGACATATAGCTGAAGATCACAAAAGAGAGTTAAATATTGCAAAAGGTGGTGGGGATGTTGGTGGGTCAACGCAAACTAGAATGGACCCAACAACCGGTCAAGTAGCGAAAAAGTATAATAAATTGAGGGACAGGGAAGAAATAGCTAAAATGGTAGTTGTGGGTTGTTTGCCTTTTAGTTTTCCTTCTTCTGATGCTTTTATTCGTTATATACAAGCAATTTATAATCCTATGTTTAATGGTATTCCTAGAACTACTTGTCGGTCTGATATTTTTAGACTCCATTCACAATATTGTTTTTATTTATCAACATTGTTAAAAAATATTCAATGTAGATTGTCCCTAACTTCTGATCTTGGTCGTGCTGTAAATAAAAATGATTATTTAACCGTTACTTGTCATTGGATGAATAGTAATTTCGTGATGCAAAAACGTATTCTTGCTTTTTTATATGATGAAGATCGTAAACATACTGGACAATTTATTGTTGATTCTATTGTTAAAATTGCCGGATATTATGGTATAGAAAATAAAATTTTATGTATTGCTTTTGATAATGCTTCTAACAACAAGACTGCTATAACAAAAATAAAATCTACGCTATCTCCACCCTTGCCTGAAATTTTTCATATTAAGTGTGCATGTCATATATATAATTTAATTGTAAAAGATGGTCTTGAGTTTTTTGAGCTTTATATTGAAAAAATTTGTCTTGCCATTGGTTTTATTCAAGGAAATAATCGTAGATCGAGAATTAGAGAATTTAAACTTAAATGTCAAGAAAATGGACTTACACCGATTTTGATGCCTGAGGAAATTGATACTAGATGGAATTCTACGTATGAATTTCTAAAAACTTGTTATAAATATAGAATTCCTATTACACTAGCTTTTAACCAACATTGCGGTTCATTTGTTGATTCTGCTGATTGCATGCTACATAATTCTGATTGGGTTGTAATTAATGATCTTGTTAAGTTTTTAGAAAAAATTTATGTAGCTACGGTTGAATTTTCTGGTGATTACTATCCTACTGTTTGTAATATTTTGGCATATATAACCGATATTTCTGGTTTGCTCCAACAATATAAAAATAAAGAAGGTTATAAAGAAGCTGTTGGCGCCATGTTTACGAAATTTAAATTAAAAACTTACTTCTACTTTAAATTAAAAACTTACTTCTAATATATTATTAATTTACTACCAAATATTATTAATTTATTATATTAAGTAGCATATGTTTTGTATATTTGTGCATATATCTTCTATAGAAGTGTATATTTAACGTATACATGTGTATATGTTTTATAAATTAGTATATAAGTATATCTATACATATTGTAATGTATATATAATGTAGTATATTTTATAAGTAGTAGTATATATACATTTAATGGTGCGTATACACGTGTATATATCTTCTATAGAAGTGTATATTTAATGTATACATGTGTATATGTTTTATAAATTAGTATATAACTATACAAATATATATTGTAATGTATATACATTATAGTATATTTCATTTAAAGTATTACATATACATAGAATAGAGTGAATGGATCTTCTACAGACGTGTATATTTAACGTATACATGTGTATATATTTTATAAATTAGTATATAACTATACAAATATATATTGTAATGTATATATATTGTATATATCTCATTTAAAGTATTACATATACATAGAATAGAGTGTATATATGTGAATAGATCTTTTATAGACGTGTATATTTAACGTATACATTACTTTATGTTTTATAAATTAGTATATATATGGTAGTATATACTTTTTTTAAAGTAGTACATATATATTGAGTGGTGCGTATATATGTGTATATATCTTCTATAGACGTATATCTTTAAAGTATACAAGTGTATATGTTTTATAAATTAGTATGTAACTATATATATACATATTGTTGTATATATATATATATGTATATCACTATACTGTAGTATATATTTTATTTAAAGTAGTACATATATATTGAATGGTGCATATATATGTGTATATATCTTCTAAAGTAGTATATATTTAACGTATACATGTGTATATGTTTTATAAATTAGTATATATATATATTGTAGTGTATATATATATATATTATACTATTATAGCATATGTTTTATTTAAAGTTGTACGTATAGTCATATATAATTATATATTGAATGGTACGTATATATGTGTAATTGTTTATACTTTATATATTTTTTAAAAAATATATATTGTATATTGGAGTGTATATAGTGTATATTGAATTTTTTATTTATTTTTTAAACGGGTTTGACCGGTTTTTAACCGGGTTTGACCGGTTTTTAACCGGGTTTGACCGGGTCTTGGTGGGTTTGATCGGATTGGGTTAAGTGGGCCGGGTTCGGGTGGATTTTAATTTTTTTAAAGTTTGGCCCGACCCGGCCCGGTTAATCCCAAACCCGGCCCGTCACCGACCCGGAACCCGGGTAAAATGGGAGGGCCGGTTACGGGTTGGCCCGGCCCAGCCCGTTAGACACCCTTAGGGCCAACTAATACAAAACGAAGGGAGCAACATATAATTTGAAAAAGAATCGTAGTTAAGGGATCATACACATATTTCAACTAAGATATTAGGATATATAGTTAGTGGTTACCTTTTCCAGCATTATTAGGTTTGTTTGGTATGGAAGGGCAATATTATTTTTTTATTTTTTTCATATTTGATTGAGGATTCTGCAAGTTCATTAAAAATCAGGAGAGTAATTTCTGATGAGAATAGAAAAAAGCAAGTTTTGTAAATAACATTTCATTAGATTATATCCCCCCCCCCCCCCCCGGCCCCCATATTCGATCCTTATTATTTGTTTAGATTATTCACAAATTTGCAAAAAGAAAAAAAAACTAATATCTTGATCAAATTGAATTTCAATCAAAATAACAAAAAGAAAGTTGAAGCTAGGGGATCTGGTCGAAAAATCAGCTAACACCATTCAACTAAAGAATGAGAAATTAATTAATCGTGAGAACAAGACTTATTTTCAAACTTTAAAAAATTAATTAATTGTGAGAATAAAACTTTATCTTCAAACTTTATCTTATTTCAAAACAAAAGGAGAATAAAGGCAGCATCTACCCTACCACTTGAGGACTATATCTCAATTCCATTATAATTTGTGATAAAAGTTGTCGGTGGTTTTTTTTTCTTTTTATAAAAAATAAATTTTGACAAATAGTCAATTATTTATTTAGGTTAATAAAGAAGGAAATAATATAGGTCCTCCATGAGGTCAATTCAGAAAATAAAATAACAAGGGAAAAAAAAAGGGAAAAGATATCTATTTGAAATAGTTGTACTATGAGTGAAAAAAAACTATTGTTATAGCTCATTTTAATTAACTCAGTTAAAGATTTAAAATCTTTTGGCTTTAAAAGATTAAGTGCGATAAAACATTACTATGTAATTATGATCCATAGCTATGTAATCTTTTGTAGAGTTTCATTTGTATATCAATATAATCAAGTATCTTTGATATTTATATTTTTTATTCGTTGATACGAATATCATTTTTTTAATACAATTTGAAGCATATAAAAGTACAAAATACAAATTATATATCTTGATATGGACTGTATTTATTAATATAATTTAAACTATATAAATGATACATTTAGCGATACATTTGTATTTGTATATGATAGGCTTAAGCAAATCAAATGATGCAAATACTTATTTATATGCAAATACAAATGATGCAGTTGTATATACTGACCGCAAAATCGCCCAAATATACAAATGATAAGTTTGTATCAAATGATAAAATAGTAGCTATGAGTTATAATTAGCAAAACGTTGCTAAGAAAGTCTGATTTTTGTCCTCAAGTTTTCTATTTTTGAAAGTTTCTTTTTATCTAATTCATATTTTATCCAATTTATTTCAACTTATATTTATACGGATTGAATGTAATTCAATTTATTTTACCTTATTTCACTTTCAGTCCGATCCAATTCGCCCAATAAACGCCACCAGCTTGCACTCAAAAAGCCTATTATTATTCATAGATATATCAAAAAATATCAACCACTTCTTTTTTCCTTGTACCCTCCATTAATATTGCTTTCTCTATCCTATTATTGCTGCATAGTACGTTACTGAAAAATTAAGAATCACAAAAAAAAAAAAAAAATTGAAAAAAAAACACGAGAATGAACATTCAATTAAGGCCTTTGATTAACTCATATTTATATGAACGAATTGTAATTCAATTTATTTTAAACTTATTTCATTTTTCGATTCGATTCAATTGGCCTATTAACCACCACCAACTTGCACTCAAAGGGCCTATTATTATTCATACATATATCAAGAAATATCAACCACTTCTTTTTAGTGTACAATAATATTGCTTTCTCTTTCCTCTTATTGCTATCCATAGTACATTGCTCAAAAAATCAAGAATCACCAAAAAACAAAAAATGGAAAAATCACATGAGAATGAACATCCAATTAAGGCATTTGGATGGGCAGCTAGAGACACTTCGGGTGTTCTTTCTCCTCTCAATTTTTCAAGAAGGTACAAATAAATTCATTTTTTTTTTGTGGATTCTTTGGTTTGGAAAATTGTACTTCCTCCGTTTCATTTTATATGGCATACTTTCATTTTTAGTTAGTCTCGAAAAGAATATCACCTTACTATAATTAGAAATAATTTAACTATAAAATTCTTTTTTTACTCTTAATGAAATAGCTTATAACCACGCAAATATCTCAAAATTATTTTAGGCAACGCGTTTCAAAAGATTTTTTTTTTCTTAAACATGATGTCAAGTCAAAGAATGCCACATAAAATAATGGGACCGAGGGAGTAGTAGATGTTTAAGGTGGTCTGCATACACTACTCTTCTTAAATCCCACTCGTGAAATTATACTGAGTATATTATTGTTAGTATTTTATTTGGATTGAAATGGATGATGCAGGGTGACTGGTGAAAAAGATGTGCAGTTCAAAGTATTATATTGTGGAATTTGTCATACTGATCTTCATCAGATCAAAAATGATTGGGGCATCACCAAATATCCTATTATACCTGGGCAAGTTTACTCTTTGATTGCATACTTTATTTTACTTTTTTTATGTTCTTTATTTGTGATCGTCAAAAAATTATATTGTGCATATAGGTAATAAAAATTTGTAAGCAGCGTTGAATCGATTTTACATTAGAGAATTTCTAGTGTAATGCTCCGAAATCCAATATGATGCTTCAATATTTTTGAAGGACTCGAGTAACATAGATATGGACTATATGGTAAATAATTTGAACCTCAAAAATAATTATGTAAATACTAGAGTGGACTATATTTTGTGTAGTTGTTCATATTACAAATGAGCAGGACAACTCGATGCACCAAGCTTCCACTATGCGTGGGGTCTAGTGAAGAATCGGACTACAAAATTCTATTGTATGCAACCTTATCTTGCATTTCTGTAAGAGTTTGTTTTCACTTTCCATAGCTCGAACCAATGACCTCTTTTACTTATGCCAAGGCTCCCCTTGAGTTATTCATATTACTAATGTATAGTGGAATTGATTAACAAGAACTTATGTGTTGGAGGTCAATATATATATATAGTTTTGATTTTATGAAATCAAAATTATGTCAATTTCAATTGTTTTTTCAGGCATGAAATTGTTGGTGTGGTAACTGAGGTTGGTAACAAGGTAGACAACTTTAAAGTCGGAGAGAAAATAGGTGTTGGATACTTAGTAGGATCATGTCGAAAATGTGACAATTGTGCCAATGATCTTGAAAATTACTGTCCTGGTCTGATAATGACAGCCAATGGTACTTACTCTGACGGGACCATCACGCAGGGAGGTTACTCCAATCTCATGGTTGTCGATGAGCATTTTGTCGTTCATTGGCCGGAGAATTTGCCAATGGAAGCTGCTCCATTGTTATGTGCAGGGGTCACAACTTATAGTCCATTGAAATATTTTGGACTTGATAAGCCTGGAATGCACATTGGTGTTGTTGGTCTTGGTGGACTTGGTCATATGGCTGTGAAATTTGCTAAGGCATTTGGTACCAAAGTGACTGTCATTAGTACATCTGCTGGTAAGAAAGATGAAGCAATTGAGCGTTTGGGTGCGGACTCATTTTTGGTCAGTCGTGACCCTGACCAAATGCAGGTTAACCGTTAACCAATCAATCAACTATGCTTCGATCTCAAATTTATAACAGGAGTCAGACACGAGAATAATAATTATACTAATTTTCGTTTGCATGTGTAAATACTAGCAGGCTGCAAGGGGCTCACTTGATGGTATCATTGACACTGTATCTGCAGTTCACCCTATTTCTCCATTGCTTAATTTGTTGAAAACTAATGGGAAGTTAGTGATGGTTGGTGCACCAGAAAAACCACTAGAGTTGCCTGTATTTTCCTTGCTTGCAGGTATATGTGAAACTTTCACGTAGTATCTCATTCTTCATTTCGAACATGTCCCTTTGATTATATTGACATTTGACAACACAAGTTTATAACATGGAAAATAGGACGTAAGCTAGTAGCAGGGAGTGGAACCGGAGGGTTGAAGGAGATGCAAGAGATGGTAAACTTCGCGGCAAAGCATAACATAACACCGGATGTTGAAGTCGTGCCAATGGACTATGTGAATACAGCGTTGGAGCGCCTAGTGAAATCGGACGTGAAGTATCGATTTGTGCTTGATATTGGCAATACATTGAACAAGAGTTAGTATATATGGGACATCTTGTTATCGTTGTGTGTTTGTATTTTAAGTAACAAAATGGTGAGTTCAAGATGGAATTACAAATCCTATACTTTCTACTTTCAAGTATTTGGATATAAGTATTAATGGATGACTCATATATTCCTAATACTTTAATTCGTATTGTGACCTCTTGATGATATTGATTTGTCCTTTAATTTCCTAATATAAGTCTTTATTTCTCCTGCAATTAATATTACAAAAATAAAAAATTTAAAAGTAAAGAAAAACTAGACAAATAAATAATTAAAGAAACAATATTATGTAATTAATTACCTGTTTACATGGGCAAAGAACCAATCTTTTCGAAAATCACTAACACCAACTTGGAAAAAATTGGCAAAAGCTACCTTTCTCAAAACTATTTTGCTAAAAGGACACTAAATTTCTTTTTGAATTATTTTTTAGGATTAGAATGTAAAAAGTGTGTAAAAGTTGAAAAAAGTAGGCCCATATGTTGGCCAAAGGACCATTGTATCGTTTTTCTAACTTTACAATTTCAACAAAATACACTAACACCCATCCACTTATTCCAATATAAAAAAAAAAAAAAAAAATTCTCTCTCCTCTTAAATTGTCTCCCAGCTCCCACTTTCAAGAACTCTTCTCCCTAAACACCATTTTCGTTTTTCCTTCTTCCGCAGCTGCTAAGAGCTCGGTGTTGCTTCATAAGGTTAGTTAAAATCATGTTTCTATCATTTGTAGATCCATTTAAACAGGTTTCTTTGCTAATCGATTCGTAGTGATGTAGGATTTTCTTTTTCTCGAATTTGGTTGATTAAGGAGTTTTGGTTTAGTTCCGTATTTTTTTTAGCAAAGTAGTGTTGAATGGTGGGATAATCGTTATTTGAAGTGTTATTTTGACAGTTTGATTTGAACAGTCACTTATTTCTGTCCGTAGACCCGTGGTCTATGAAATCAGAATGACTAGATTGAAATCAATTTTTAGACGTATGAAATTCTTTTAAAAAATGGTTGCTTAAATAGTGAAAATTGAAAGATTAATAGCTAATTAGTTCGATTAGGTGCACTAGTTTAATTTTTAGCAATTGTTGTGTTTTGATAATGCATGTTGGATTTTGGTTCAGTTATTGATGTTTGGAGTGAACTGTTTGATGGTGGAATAGTGGGATAATCTTTATTTGAAGAGTTATTTTGGCAGTTTGATTCCAACAGTCACCTGTTTCTGTCCGTAGACCTGTAGTCTATGAAATCAGAATGCCCTAGATTGAAATCAATTTTTAGATGTATGAAATTCTTTTAAAATATGATGGCTGAAATAGTGAAAAATGAAAGATTAATAGCTAATTAGTTTGATTAGGTGCACTAGTTTGATTTTGATACTGCATGTTGGATTTTGGTAGGGTATTTCTTTATTATTTTTTTTGGGGTGGGGGGGGGGGGGGTTCATTTGAGTATTGACTTATTTCTATTGATAGATTTGTGGTCTATGAACTGAAAATAGGAGATTTATTCTGCAGGTGTAAATTGTGTTGAAAATGGGTAAAAAAAAAACATCCATCCTAAAAGCAGAGCCGATACCGGTTCTTATTTTGCTGGTAGCAGTAGAAAAAGAAAAGCCGAGGTAGTTAACAATGTCTCAAAAATAAATAAAATTGATGAGGAAGTGTCCGAATCAGATCCGGAGTTAAAGGAGATAAGCGACTACGCTGAGTCTAGTGAAGATGTCCTTCCCGAGCGCAATGTTAGTGGTGACAGTGAAAAGAGAGAAGAAAGTGGGGAAAAATAATGATGATGGGGATAATGATCCCTTATCCGTGCCATGATTGTCAAGGTTCATTTTCGTGGAGCGGTATAACCTTCGAACGATAATGGACGAGGTCGGATCTTTCCCGGCGAAGATATCAGTCAGATCAAGAATGACTGCTTATCGAGAATTTAAGCAAGTTCTTGTCGACCAGGAATTGAAAAAAAGATTCAAGTGGTCCTGTTTCGGACACCTGAGAAACTTGCCGGAACATCTCAGGTTCAATGGGAAGTTGGTCCATTATTTGTTGTTGTGACACGTCAAGAGTGATAAGATACGTCATGAGATGTGGTTCTGCATTAACAACAAGCCTATCTGTTTTGGCTTGAAAGAGTTTTGTTTGTTCACGGGGCTGAACTGCTCATCATACCCCAGTAAATAAAAAATAAAGAAGGTGTTAGACAAGGGGGAGCATTTTGCTTTAAAGTGACCAAAAATAAAAATATTACGGTGGCTAACTTGTTACACTTGATCAGAGGGAATAAGATGAATAAGGACCAGGAGTTTAAGTGTTGTTTACTGTGGTTCTTGCACACCATGTTGCTTGCAAAAGATTCGACGAAGGTTGTTGACACGAAACTGATTCAAATGGTCGATTCTTTGAGTTTCTTCGAGAATTATCTGTAAGGGAAAGAGACATTTCAACTGACTCTGGACTATCTGAAGAAGAAAAGTGACATGAAGAAGCAGAGGGAAGTATTTGATGAGAAACAAAAGGTATCTTATGCTCTATTCGGATTTCCCTGGCATTCATGGTATCTACCATAAACCCTTTAGTGAGTTAATCGTAGATTCTTGTTTAATTTATACTCTATCATAGACTCTGAGTTCTTTTTTAACTGCTGTACTGCATACAGGTTTGGATCTATGAGGCCTTTCCTCATCTTGAAAAATTTGCTAGAAAATCAACGGATGAGCCCTTTTCCATTCCCCGCATCCTCAAAGGGCATACTACAAAAAGTGACCAGATAATCGAAGGCGAACCATTCAAGTACAAAGAAAAAATTACTGAGGTATGAACTTATTTTTTATTATGCAATAATACTACTGTCGTATCGAATGTTATGTAATTGTTAATTGATATTTTGTAGAACGTGCACCCGTACATCATCCCTACTGTTCGTGAGACAAAGATGGATTACATGATTACGTTTAAGAAATATACGAACGAGGTGAAAAATAATGTCCTCGATGGCTTAAAGAAAGGATTAGAAGGGGTGTCTGTCCTTATTTCATATGAGGACAGTGATGATGACAGAGATTTGAGTGGTAACCCCGTTGGAGTATGCGTTGATGATGATGAATCTCAAAGCACGTCGAAAGATGCAGCGGGTACCTCATCCCATGGGGATCTTCATAAGCGTGTTGTTGTTCTTGAGGAAGCGTTGTTGGATACTGTTGCCTATATCAGAGAGAAAAGACTGAATAAAAAGGAAAAAAGATGAGCGGAAACACGAGAGATGTAACTTCATTCAATAATTGATGTTGTTAATGAATTTTCAGCTTTAAATATTAGTAACACTTTGTAATATGATGATACAGTGCATGCGGGCCTTCGTGAATCAGAGAGGAATGAAGAAGTAGAAAAAATGAGCAAAATGGATGAGTTGGCCACTATTGTGGTGGAAGAGGAAAAAAAAAGAAGAAAACAAGGATGAAGAAGAAGAAATGGAAGAAGATAAGAGCCAAGAAGAAAGTGTAAAAGAAGCAGCTGCAGGAGAAGAAGAAAATGTTGAAAAAAAAGCAGCAGCAGTTGAAGAAGAAGGCAAGGAAAAAGAAGGAGTTGCAGTTGAAGAAGGCAAGGAAAAAGAAGAAGCTGAAAAAATAGGAGAAGCATCTGATGAAGAAGAAGAAGCTGATAAAGCTGCAGCGGGTGAAGAAAAAGAAAAAGCTGAGGAAAAAAAGAAAGGTGAGAAAGAAGCAGTTGTTGAAGGTGAAGAAAAAAAAGACGAAGAAGAAAAGGAAGGTGAGAAAGAAGCAGCTGTTGAAGGTGAATGGAAAAAAGAAGATGAGGAAGAAAAACAAGATGGGTTCATGGATATCATTTATTAAATCAACAACACCTATGTGGATGAGATGGAAAATAGTGAAAAAGACATTTGAATGCTAATATTGTTAATGTGTTGAATGATCTGTTGGTTTTTTTATTTCATAGAATATTTATTTAATCTTTCGTATACTACTTTCATAGTCTATCATTACCATACTGCGCCATTTTAAGTTGATGTGTTGATTGATCGACTATGATTCTATAAAAAATAGTGTTAACATTGTAGAAAATAGAAGTATTATTATTTATTCAATATCACTGCATCCATGTTACACTTTTTCAAAGAACGAATACTAGCATTATAGCACATAACATTATTTTTAGGTCAATTTTTATTTTAGTTGATCCCTCTCTATTTGGGTGTCATGTAGTAATACTTTAAGGTAATCCCTTTGTTTTTCGGCTTCTTTGAACAAATTTATAAGAAAATCTCTATTTTCATCGCATTCTTGAAGCCTTTGTAGTAGATTAAATTTTATCAAGCCACGAAAATTTGATGTCTCGAATCCTGGACTAAACGTTGATGGACTGCTTGGAGGTGATAGCTCATCGAGCCATTTATAAAACGAGCATGTACCATTATCCTAGAAAATAAATTATACTTACATAACGATTAACTTAACATTATAAAAAAGACATACACGACTTACCTTCACAATTGCACAGTTATAAAATTTGCGACCTGGATTTGAGTTCGTGCGTGACGTCCTTAAGATAGTCGCATTCCCACAATGACAAATTAGAGTCTTTTTAGAATTGAATGTTTGAGATGCTTGAGACACTGTAGAGGTTTTAAATAAAAATAAAGTTGATGAAATAAAATAATGAGGGAGTGACGACTTTATATATGAAGTAAAAAAGACGTGTTAAGTGTAAAATTAGCCGTTTGTTATCGTTGGAACAGTAATTTTATTTTTGGAACTGGTGGTGACACTTAATAGACTGTCATGGATCATGACCAATGTCATCCATCAACTAAATACTAACGTCTACCGTAGAATTTTCTGGTCTATCGTAGACCTACACCTTTAGGAGTTCATCGACGGATATTTTAATTTTGCATAGACCACGGTGATCTATGTACACTGCTATAGATCAACACTTGGATGCTTTTTAAAAGAGAATAAATAAATTAAAAATAAATGTAGGGTGGGTTTCTACATATGTGAGGGAGTGTAAACAAGTCACACAATCATATTAGAGCTTATACAAATTAGGGGTGGTATATTAAGGAGTGTGTGGATGGGTAGTGGTTGAATGTTCAATCTCCTAAGAGTAATGTTTCTCAAAGCATAAGTATGTATTGAGGATGATGATTATTCAACCACTATCCATTCCACATACTCTTTTGATTTGAGGTGGTGATTGAAGGAGTATGTGAAATGTGTAGTCATCAAATACAAAATATATCCTCAAAACATACTTGTGCTTTGACAAACATTACCCTTAGGTTATTGAACATTCAACCACTACCCAAACACACACTCCGTAATACACCACCCCTAATGTAGACACCCAATTTTGTCCCTCCCCGATATCACTTTTACTCATTTTTACCTTATCCTATCGTGTACCCTCAATCATGTAATTATCCCTCCATAAAATGACAAAAATAACCCTTAACAAATTTTACCTTGTTTTAATCCTATCCTAACAACCTCTCCAATTAAAAGCGGACACCTCCCCAAAAGGAATATGTACACATCATACACAACACGCGAGGAGCATATTTTTTTTTACTCACAGCAACAATACACCATAACAATATAAGGCGGGGCCCACAGTGAAAGAGAGAGGATCTTCCTTTTCTTTTCTATTGTGTTGATACACCTCACAACATATATACACAGAAAACACCATCATCATCTTGGATTTTTGCTCACAATTCACACATATATACACCATTCACCATACAACAATAGGATATGCACACGAAATCCATCCTCTCATCTACATATTCTCTCACTGAACACCTCACACACCTTATTGGAAACTTATACACCCACACTGCCGAAAAGTGAGAAAATGAGAGAGGGCTGACAGAAACTGTCACGCCTCCAATCCTATTGGGGCGTACTGGCACCCGTAATCGAGGAGGCCCGGGAGAACCAGCTCATAACCTTATACTTCCCATGCATACCTTTATGACAATCCAAAATTCGGACAACATCATGTCACATATAAAAGAAAATAATCACCTGTATAAGATCGAGCACACATATATATGTATATACAATACTTGGCCGTTGGAGCCATCACGTCTACTAACAAAACACCACCTTGAATGTACATTAGGTCTACAAAGCCTCTAAACAATACACAGAGTTTAACTAAGGTCAGGACATACCCCGCCATATAACTAACTTCTATACAATACCAAAAGTGACTGGATATGACACGGAAAACCCCGAAGCAAACTGGAGCTCACCAAAAGCAGTTGGATATCCTGGCTCCTACTTGTGCGGTGTATGAGCTGAGGTACCTGTGCCTGCAGCATGATATACAGGTCCCCCGTGGGGGACGTCAGTACGAAATATGTACTGAGTATGTAAAGCTGTAGATAATCACATATGATATAGGAGCTCAATAGAAATCAGAAACAAGTGAATAAATCGTAATAGGAGTGGACCACACTTACTAGAACTTGTGACAACCTGTACATTGTATTTATTCAATCACTTTACCTTCGTTCTTATCATCTTTGTAATCATTGCTGTACTGTACTGTGACCATTTGGCTGCCTCCAGTACATATCAACTGGGATCGACCCATGATAGACTTATGCCCCTGGGATACCACCCATAAACACATAAATTGGGATCGACCCATGATAGGCTTATGCCCCTGGGATACCACCCGATAAGAGAGAACTTCCATCACTTAGTTTAATTAATCTTTGAGATTGTTATTTCGGTCGCCACCGCATTTTTGGTACTTTGAAACAATGATACATCAATAAGAGACATATAAATAGACCATCAATGAAATAACAATGAAGTAAGAACTCATTGGCACATCAATGAAGTATTTTGGAGTCATCAATGCCATAACAATGAAGTAGGAACTTATTGGTATATCAATGAAACGTTTTGGAGTCATTAATAGCACATGGATCTTGTTTGAGTAACCGGATACCTTCTGACATACATTAGTACAATAAACATGTAAGATTTGGAAAACAAGTAAGTATTGGAATGTCTTGACATCTTGTAGGGTGGAAACAAGTTCATTGGTAACGTAGGACATCATACAAAACCATTATGGATCACATGTTATTGAATAACTTTGAAAACTTTCTTAATAGAACAATTGTTCACTTTCATGCCAAAGATATGGTATAGAGTATGCTTTACATACCTGACTGTCAACCTTCAATACTAGTCCCAAATGAACTTCTCGTCTTTTTGGATTACTTATCTACAATGAACATATATAGCAATCTAGTATTAGCGACCAAACGTCACAATTCAATTATTTGAATTCACCAAACTAGTGGTTAAGTAGTAAGCCTTAATTACACCATAAAGGGTTTCACTTTAACCCTCTTATACTCCAATTACATTCACATGCCATGCATATTCATACAACATCCTCCAATATCAAGTTTGGATTCATTTATCCTTCCAACCAATCCATTAAACCAAATTGAGCCATAGACATAAATAATCATCAATTCAATAGTATATCACCATATCCACCTTCCATAACTCAATTACCATATCCACCTTCAACAATTTAATACAACCAAACCATGCAAAATAGTCCATAACCCTATTTTCATCACCTTTCAATAACAACCAATACATATAATCCTCTATCACACATATACATATGGAAGAGAACAAAGGCAAACAATATTCATACCTTAGAATTCACCTCTTTATTATGCAATCCTGTTTGCACAAATAATAGGTGTCGTTCGAAGCTCTAGAGATGACAAACGCAGTTATCAGATTACTTTGGAATTTCTACGGTTGAATCAAAAGTAATTTAAAGGTCAAATTTGGCTAGGGTTTGTTCTTTCTCAATGATTGATGATGAAAATGAGTTTTTGAACTCATATACATGTATATATACACATATTACCGTCCATAATATAATAGGAAATGACCAAAATGCCTTTAAAATTTAAATAATGTCAAATCTGTCCTTTGGTGGACTGTTTTGGTAAGCTAAAGTAGATCGACCATAACTCTTTTCTCCGATATAGGATTTGGGTGAAATTAGTATCGTTGGAAATATAAATCAAAGGGCTTTCATTTCATATAAAGTAGGACACCCAGTTCGTCCTGTACAAGGAGTTATGGTTATTTGAAGTTGACACTAAAAATCTGTTTTGATAGGCTGAAGTAAAACGAGTATAACTCCTTACTCAGATGTTGGATTTGTCTGAAACCAATTAAATTGGAAAGAAGACTCAAAGATCTTTCTTTTCATAGGTCGCAAATCTCCCAGTTCATTATATTAAGGGAGTTATGACCATTTGAAGTTGACCCAAAAATTTGGCTAGCCTCAGTAGTTTGTGTGCAGGAAATTTTCCTGCACATTTACTATTCCCAAATATCCCGGCCACTGTTTTATAGTTTAGAATGTGCTCGATTATATCCGAAACCTATCCGTTTTTTGGAAATCTTTATATCGTTGGAAAGCTTATTCAATAACCTTCTCATGGAACCATCGACGGGCAAATTTCGGTATAAATAAAATAAAAAAATTAATTCCATATAAATAAGACCAATACACGTACTTGAATATGCCAATACATGTACTTGAATATGGGGTGTTACATCCTTCCCTCCTTTAGGACATTCGTCCTCGAATGTTAGCGTAGTTATTCAACCGAAACAAGTTCAAGTCCATCATGAACATTCACATCATCACGTAAATACTATGCATATATAAAAAAAAACTTACTTGTTAATGTTCTAACTCCGTTTCTTGTACTTCCTCTTCATCTTTGAACAAATGAGGGTACTTAGATTTCATTGCTTCCTCAGCTTCCCATGTAATCTCTTCCCTTTGACGATTTCTCCAACGTACTTTCACCGATGCTATCTCTTTATTTCTCATCTTCTTAACTTGGCGATCTAGAATAGCAATAGGAACTTCCTCATAGGTAAGATCTTCCGCAAATTGCACATCCTCAGTAGAAGTGATATGTGATGGATCTCCGATGCACTTTCGAAGCATTGACACATGAAATACCGGATGTACTGATGAGAGCTCTTGGGGTAGCTCTAATTCATATGCAACTTGTCCAAACCTTCGAGTGATCTTATACGGGCCTATATAACGTGGACTCAACTTCCCTTTCTTGCCAAATCTCATTACCCCTTTTCTTGGTGATACCTTCAAAAATACCCAATCACCTATAGAAAACTCTAGTCCTCTCCTTCTACTATCCGCATATGACTTGTGTCGACTTTGGGCTGTTTTCAGTCGTTACTGAATTACTTTAACCTTCTCTATGGCTTGATAAACAAGATCCGGTCCGAACAAAAGAGTTTCACCCACTTCGAACCATCCTATTGGTGATCTACACTTCCTTCCATATAAAGCTTCATATGGTGCCATTTTGATACTTGAATGATAGCTATTATTGTAGGCAAACTCAATAAGAGGTAAATGATCATCCCAGTTGCTCTTAAAATCTATTACACAAGCTCGTAGCATATCTTCAAGTGTTTGGATGGTACGTTCTGCTTGTCCATCTGTTTGAGGGTGAAAAGCTGTACTCAACTTCATTTGTGTTCCTAAACACCTCTGAAAAGACTTCCAAAAGTTTGCGGTAAATTGGGTTCCCCGATCTGATATAATAGAGATTGGCACTCCATGTAATCAGACTATCTCTTTAATGTACATCTTCGCATACTCTTCAACTGTGTAAGTGGTCCTAACTGGTAGGAAATGTGCGGATTTGGTAAGCCTATCAACAATCATCCATATAGAATCAAACTTCCGGGATGTACGAGGCAAACCAATAACGAAATCTATGTTGATCATGTCCCACTTCAAGCTTGGAAGATCAATGAATTGCATATAACCTCCGGGCTTTTGGTGCTCAACTTTAACTCTTTGAAAATTTGGACATTCAGCTACAAATTTTGCAATGCTCTTCTTCATGTCATTCCACCAATACATATCTTTCAAATCTTGATACATTTTGGTTAATCCTAGATGAATGGAATACCTTGAAAAATGTGCCTCTGTCATAATCTTCTTTCTTAGCCCGTCTACATCTGGTACACACAATTGGTTTTGGCACTGAAGTATTCCTTCTCGCGTAAGCTCAAATGCCTTGGTCGCACCACTCTGAACGTTCTCCTTAAGCTGTAATAAAATAGAATCTGCATATTGCTTCTCTTTCACTTCAGTTACTAATGAAGATTCCACAACATTATGTACGATAAACTCTTTATTCGGAGTTTCAAGAAGGCGAACTCCCAAACTAGCTAACTGGTGAAGATCTTTAATCATCCCTTGCCTTTCTATAGGCGCCATCATAGCCTTACGACTTAACACATCAGCTACCATATTTGCTTTCCCTGGATGGTACAAGATATCAACATCGTAGTCCTTTAATAGTTCAAGCCATCTCCGCTGCCTTAAATTTAGATCCTTCTGATTAAAAATATATTGCAACCTCTTATGGTCAGTGTATATATCAACATGAACCCCGTATAAGTAGTGGCGCCATATCTTTAAAGCAAAACTAACTGCTGCCAGCTCAAGATCGTGTGTAGGATAATTTTTCTCATGTGGCCGCAATTGTCTAGAAGCATATGCTATTACCTTACCATGCTGCATCAATACACATCCTAAACCAATTCTGGAAGCATCACAATACACTGTATACCCTTCGGTGCCTTCTGGAAGTACCAACACGGGTGTAGAAATCAACTTGTTCTTTAAATCTTGAAAACTCTTCTCACAGGCATCATTCCATTGGAATTTGGATGCTTTATGGGTTAGCTTGGTTAAGAGTGCTGAAATGAAAGAAAAGCCTTTAACAAACCTTCTATAATAACTGGCTAACCCAAGAAAACTACGAATCTCCGTAGGCGTTGTGGGCCTTGACCAGTTCTTCACAGCTTCTATCTTTTGAGCATCAACCTTTATCCCTTCACTAGATACAATATGACCCAAAAATACCACCGACTTTAACCAAAACTCACATTTGGAGAACTTTTCATAAAGCTTACAATCACGAAGAGTCTGCAATGCCTGTCGTAAGTGATTGGCATGGTCCTCTTCTGATCTAGAATAAACTAGAATATCATCTATAAAAACTATCACAAATATATCCAGGAATGGCTTAAACACCCTATTCATCAAATCCATAAAATTTGCGGGTGCATTTGTTAGCCCAAATGACATAACTAGAAACTCATAATGACCATACCGTGTTCGGAAAGCTGTCTTGGGTATATCCTTCTCTTTGACCCTCACTTGGCGGTAACCTGACCTCAAATCAATCTTAGAAAAGTGCTTGGCGCCCTGTAACTGATCAAATAAATCATCAATTCTTGGGAGAGGATATTTATTCTTAATAGTCACCTTATTCAATTGCCGATAATCAATACACATACTCAGCGAGCCATTCTTTTTGCGCACAAATAACAATGGTGCTCCCCAGGGGGACATACTAGGCCTTATGAATCCCTTCTCTAGCAAATCTTTCAATTTCTCTTTCAATTCTCGTAATTCTGTTGGGGCTATTCTATACGGAGGAATGGAGATTGGTTGGGTGCCTGGTATTACATCAATACCAAACTCTACTTCTCGTTCAGGAGGCAAACCTGGAAGATCTTCAGGAAATACATCAGAAAATTCATTTACCACCGGAACAGCGTGAAGAGTTGGTGGCTCCGCTTCTGTATCCCTTACTCTAACTAAATGATATATGTATCCATTGGAAATCATTCATCTCGCCTTAAAATAAGAAATAAATCTACCTCTTGGCGCACTAATTTCACCTTTCCATTCAAGGACTGATTCATTTGGAAAATGAAAATATACCTTTTTCGTGCAGCAATCAATTGTGGCATAACAAGACGCCAACCAGTTCATACCCATTATAACATCAAAATCTACCATTTCTAACTCCACAAGATCATCCATCGTATCACGACCACAAATAGTTACTATGCAGTTTCGATAAACCCTTCTAGCTATAATAGATTCCCCAACCGGTGTGGACACTTCAAATGGCTTAACTAACAGTTCGGGTATTCTTTCGAACTTTCTAGCAACCAATGGAGTAACATAAGATAATGTATAACCGGTATCAATTAAGGCATATAAATCGAATGAAAAGATAGATAACGTACCCGTAACCACATCTGGGGAAGCCTCTAAATTCTGTCGATCCGCTAGAGCATACGTATGATTTTGAGCCCCGCTAGAACTTGTGTCTCCTCTATCACCTCTAACACGACCCATTGGTTGTGCACCCCTTCCTGAATAAGGCATTGATGATGATGATGCAACAAATGACCCCGTAGGTCGTGCCATACCCCCTATGCCCCTTCGTGGGCATTCTCTCATCATATGCCCCGACATACAGCACCAAAAGCAAACATTGGTCCCCAATCGACATGCGCCCAAATGATACCTTCCACATTTATTGCATGGCTCTCGAGGAGGTCTCGATTGGCTCATATTCCCTTGCCCTTGGTACCTCACTATCCGCGAACTCTGACTCTCACTTCTGTGCCCAAATTGATTTCCTCTGGATCCTTGGAACTGTGGTGGGGCACTAGCTGCAGAATAAGAAGATAATGGCCTAGGTGGTCTAGCAGAAAACTGTGGTCTGAACCCTCCTTGGGATGCCATGAACTGCCCTGTAGATCTGGCCCTCTTGGAATATCCTCTTTCTAATTCCTGTGTTCTTCTCCTCTGCCTCTGATCTTCTATTTTCTGTGCAAAATCTTGGATCCTCTCTATGTCCATATCTTTGTTCAAAGCGGCAATAGTACAATCTCTAACCAGATATGGATCTAGCCTATCCACATATTGATGAACTCTGTCATCCATAGTAGCTACAACATTAGGAGCATATCTCGACAAGGAATTAAATCGTAGACTGTACTCCCTCACGCTCATATTCCCCTGACGAAGATTTAAAAATTGATCTGCACGGGCCTGACGAATCTCGAATGGAAGATAATGATCAAGAAATTCCTCTTTGAACTCTTTCCAAGTAGATGGGGGTGCATCAATACCCCTAGATCATTTCCAGTCCTCGTACCAATATATAGCCTCCCCTTTAAATCTATACGCCGCTAACTCCACTGTCTCTCTACCCGTTACATGCATAACATCTAAGGCCCTTTGAATTTGATCAATAAAGTCCTGTGGGTCCTCGTTAAGATCTGATCCAGTAAAAGATTTGATCAATAATACATCGATCTTGAAGCGTCCCATTAAGGTCCAAATCTACTCCTTTCCTCTTTTATGTTATTGTTGGTGATGTTTGATGCATTAGATTGAATATTGTTAATTGCTTGTGAATGATGAATATTGAGTTTACAGTATGTTGTGGATTGTTAGATGAATATAAAATTTACAGTAGTTGTGGATTGTCGGGAATAGTGGTGTGAACTGTTGTGTATGAATCATGATTCAAAATTAGACTGGGGTGGGATTGAGAATTGAATTTTTTTTTGATAAAAGGCAAGCTTTAATTTATTTTTGAGTCATTGTTGTCGTTGAATGTGATAATGTTATGATAGATCGAGCTTAGGTAGGCAAACATAAGTTGGGGTAGGCAAAGTTTAGAATTTATGGTTTTTGTCGAATGTTTGAAATTTTGTTGAATGTTTGAAATTTGGTTGAATGGTTTGGTTTTCTTGCATTAAAAAATTATACTCATTTGGCCGGGGAATGTCCCGAGGGATTTGTAATGATTTATCCGGAGAGTGCCCCGAAGTATTTTGTACCCAAAAGACGTTCGTGACGAAGGCCCGAGGCATTGGGTAGAGCTTAGAAGCACAGTTTAGGATTAATATAGGTTAGAGTAGGATTT
Organism: Capsicum pubescens; assembly: GCA_030864215.1. NCBI lineage: Eukaryota > Viridiplantae > Streptophyta > Magnoliopsida > Solanales > Solanaceae > Capsicum > Capsicum pubescens. Next base: position 298,492,194 of record CM061549.1, read on the forward strand.
ATATTTTTTCCCAATTTTTCTATTTTAGACTGTATAATTGGGCTGAACATTATTGTTTTGATTTTGGATTGTTGTTTGATGTGTTTGATGCCTGTTTATGTGTTTTATGTGGTTTATACATTTGTAATGTCGAATTAGCTGATACGCTCTACCAAGCGACTGTGGTCGAACCATGGGATCGAGGGGTGCCTAACACCTTCCCCTCGGTCAACAGAATTCCTTAGCCGGAATCTTTGTTCACAAATCAGTCTTAAAGAGTCAAATTGTTTTGAAAAGGATTTTCCAAAGGTGACTTGGCACACCAAATTATGCCAAGTGGCGACTCTGAGTTTTGAATGTAAAAATAATCCATTTTCGGAATAAATTTTCATTTTGTCACCTTAAAGCTAAAAACCCTTTCGAAACTTTAAAACGAAATATTCATCGAAAAAAGGGATGTGACAGCTCTGGCGACTCTGCTGGAGAATTTTCAAAATTCGAGCTTATTTTTGGAGTTGTATCGGTTTAGTTTGACATTATGGGTGTATGAACATTGTTTGTGTTATCGTGTGTGTTTATTTTATCATTGTTTTGTGCCTACGTGCTATGTGTTTACAGTCTTTCGTTATGTGTTACCGCTTTATATCTGGCATCATTTGCATAACCCGAGTCAATTCTTTATGCAACAAGTCTCGGAGTGCACGTCGTGTACACGAACTCTGGTTGTGTCACCCTTATTTTAGGAGGGGGAGCCGTCGGACGTATGGAGTGGGTGGAAAGCTGTCGCAGCCACTATCGACCATATGCTTCCCTGAACAGCCTTGTCAGTGAATCCCAACGTAGGTCAGCCTTTAGGTCATTCTTATGTGCATCATATTGAGACCTAGCGGGGCCTACTTGGTCCTTTGTAGGAGACCACCTCTAAAGCATCCCTACGTGATAAATGTTGCATCTCTGAGTGTAACGTGGTCATTTGACGGATTGATTTAGGAAAAGCATGTGTTAGAAGTAAAGTGTGTAGACAAGACAGTGTTTAAAAAAAAAAGAAAAAAAAAGTGAGTCAAAAGAAGAGTGTCGTAGTTTTTAGAGTTCTTTATGACTTTTGTTTTCCAAAATTCAAAAAGATTTTTACCTTTTGCACTCATTTTTCTAAAATTCAAAAACATCAAAGAGATTTTCCTTTTGTTTCCTTTAGCAAGCATTCACAATTCGAAAACTCCAAAAAGATTTTTTTTAGGAGCTTTTTATAAAAGAAAAATTAAAAAAAAAATGATAGAAGTTTTGTGCATTTCATATAACGAAAATACCAAAAGATTTTTCTTTCATAGTTGTTGGTGTCATTTTTATGTGAAGTGTCAAATTAAAAATCCCAAAAAAGATTTTACTGACGTTTTTCATTGTTTGTCTTTGGTAATTGCTCCTAAGTCAAGGTTTAGTTTGCTATTTAATCCTTAATTGTCCTAGATGGACGAACTACGCACCTCTGATTCTCCTCTTTCGGGATGTGAGATACGTAGGCAACCTATTGTTGGTTCGGGGATCTTATTTCAAAAATCAAAAAATATTTTTCTTCACTCTTCAGTTAGAGTAGGTGTCTATGCATCAATAAAAGAAAACTACAAAAAGATTTTCCTTTAATAGTTTCAAGTTTCATTTTCGTATGAAATGCAAAATTGAAAACCCAAAAAAAAAGTTTCTTTGGTAATCATAAGTTTCATTTTTTATAGGTTATTAAAGCTGAAAATTTCAAAAAAAGATTTTCGTCTATTTTTTGACAATTTGTCATTTTTCTTTTCTTCTTAAAATTTCAAGAAAAAAAAGAAAAAGGAAAAGAGTTTATTTGGCCATTTTGGCAAGACTTCACGAACTACACACACCTGATTCTCCTCTCTCGGGGGTGAGATACGTAGGTGCCCTTCTTGGGTTCGGTGACCTTTTCAAAAAGAAAAAAAAGAGATTTTGAGAAAGTGTTGAACTCTAACGCATTTGTTATCGCTTGTTCAGTTAGTTTGAGGTGGTTGGCTTGCGGCATTTTGACTGGTCCTCCATATTGCACCAAGTCACAGAGAACGTTATGGCCAACAAGGATACCGAGTTTGTTGTCACTAATCAGATAGGGAGTTCGGGAAATGAGAATTTAGGATCTAATAAAGAGATTCGGAAATTAAGGCAACAAATGATAGAAATGCATTGAGCTTGGGCTAATGGGTTGCCGCCTCCCCCAGTTCCCACTAATAATCTAGAATATCTCTCTAGCTTGCCTCCCGTGTCACATACCCAATTTCCCATTTTTGTTGATATGCCACAACATGCATCAGGATCAACTCCGGTGCGACAATATCCAATCACTTCCAATGTTCATCTCCTCACTCCCCTATCCAAGACTACCACATACTCGGCTTCACCTGTTGTTCATGCTTTTGCGGTGCCACCCCCACCTGAAGCTCCTACTTTTGATGTTCATTGACAAGTTGTGCCTCCCTACTCTACAAGAGAGCCTGCATTGAATATTACTGGTGATCAGCGTTATACTTCCGAGCCTACATTCAAGGTGACTGGTCTTTACGGTGACACTCACCCGCCTGAATTTCCTCCTAATACTGAGAAGCCTATTATGACAGAAGAACAAGAGGAAATGGCCAGAAAATTGAGAAGTTTGGAACTGTCTATGAAGAACTTGCGAGGACTTGGGGGTTACAAAAGTGTCTCATATAAGGACTTATACATGTTTCCAGGTGTCAACCTTCCTCCTGGCTTTAAAATGCCAAAGTTTGAGAAATATGATGGACATGGGGACCCAGTGGCACATTTGAAGCGCTATTATAACCAATTAAGAGGCGTTGGAGGGAAGGAAGAACTACTCATGGCTTATTTCGGGGAGAGTCTTTCAGGGCTAGCTTCGGAATGGTTTGTGGACCAAGACATTGACAAGTGCATTAGTTGGGATGACCTAGCTAATGAATTTGTGCAAGAATTTCAATACAATGTGGAGTTGATCCCTGATGAAAAATTCCTAACTAGTATAAAATAGAAGAATACTGAGAGTTTCAGGGAGTATGCGATCAGATGGCGCGAACAAGCTGCTAGAGTAAAACCGCCAATAAAAGAAAGCAAAATAGTGGAGGTGTTTATTCAAGAGCATGATGAAACATATTATCAACACTTTTTACCTGCATTAGGCAAGTCATTTATTGAGGTCCCTAAAATGGGGGAGATGATAGAAGAGGGAATTAAGACTGGTCGCATTGTGAGTTTTACAACATTAAAAGCGACAACTCAAGCAATTCAAAAGGGTTTAGGAAATGTTGGGGTGATAAAGAATGAGGAAGATGCATCTTCTATTATAGTTGGACAACGGGCACGGTCAAGAAGACCCCGTTGTCTTCACTCTCAGGCTCAAACCCAAGTTCATGCCCAAGCTCCACATAATCACTCCCAAAATCCATTATACTCTGCTCCTCCACCTCCGTATCCAATAAATAACGCACAACCACATATACCCCCATGTTACCCACAGTGGAACACACCAACTCCTCAGAGTCATCCTCTAACTCTACAAACATTCCAAAACCCTTCTAAGCCTGATTTTTTATCCAATCCAAATGATGAAATGAGGCAGAAGTCAAGAGATAGCTTCACACCAGTTGGAGAGTCGTATGCTAGTTTATTTTAGAGATTAGTACAATGGGGCATGATCACTCCTCTCCTTAGGTGCACTCTTAATCGGCGTTCCAGAAATTTTGATTCTAATGTACGATGTGCGTATCATTCTGATGCTCGGGGTCATAGTATTGAAGATTGTCGAGATTTGAAAAGAGAAATTGAGAAGATGATTCAAGATGGATCAATTATGGTGCAGAAAATTGATAGTGAGGGAAACTCTAGTTATGTTGATATGCAAACCAGTGGCTAAGATGTCAGGCTGAGCAATTGAGAAGTCACCCCTCTCCCTACTAGGAAGAGGTTTGGTAGTTTGTTTTGTTTTATTTTCTACTATCCAAATTATTTCAGGGTTGTAGTTTGGGATCTATCTTGTTTTTTCCTTTTGTCGTTTATGTTCAAACCCTTCTATCTTTTGTTTCAACTAAATAAAGTGTCCTATTTTCCTTTGTGTTTTAAATATGTGTTGTTTTTTTGTTTTCTTTACATAGTACATTTTATGTTGACTCTAGTGATATGACATGCTAGTGAAATTTTCAGTCAGATCTTAAAATCAGGTTTAAGCATGAGCATTGAATCAGAGGGTTAAAGTTAGAAAAAGAGAGTGTCTGAGAAAATAGGTAGAGTGCTGAGACATTTGGTGACAAGTTGAAGTCTTCTTTGAAAATTAAGACAATTTTTTTAAATCGCAAGAATAACTTGGTCATCAATTAAAAATCATAGCTGAATTAGGTCAAATAGTGGATGTGTGATCCCTATATCAAGAGAAACAAGAAGATAATCAGTTCCACAAAAGCATGAATAATTCGATGTGAGGGATGCATAACAAAGGTGGAGTTGTATACTGGACAAGTATAGAAGAAGAAGTGACACACATGTTCAGTTTAATTTAGTGTTGTTAAAGTGTCACACATGATCTTTATCTCCCATTTTCCAATTGCATGTTATTTACTTACATTCTCAAGGATTGATATGATGAAGGCATTTCATTTTGCTACCCAAACATTGTGTCATCCTTTGTTTACCCCGTTTGAGCCTTAGTATTATTTTATTTCATACCTCTCTTTTGGAATCAAGATAGAGTCAGGAAAGTTCAAGAAAAAGTGTCGAGTGAAAAATAGAGTCAGAAAAATTTCAGAAAAAAAGAGTAGAAGAAAAAGAAGAAGAAAATATGTCCAAAAAAGAAAATAATAGAGAAAAGAGTCAATAAAAGAGAAAAACAAAGAAATTAGAATCAAGCAAAAGAACAAGCTGCCAGAACTACGCGTGAACTGATTCTCCTCTCTCGGGGGTGAGATACGTAGGCTGCCCTACTCTGGGCTCGGTCCAACCAAATAAATAATTTAGAATTGCCCAGTCAAAAGAAACTGGGGCATGAGTTAATCTTCATTGTTTGAGTCGATTCCAAAAGTTGTAAGTCCCACCCCACTTCAAGTGTCGTTTAGGTCCTATGCCATCCTTTCTTTCTAACCCTATCCAAAAACCAACTTACAACCAAAGAAAGACCTTCAGATCAATCTTTGAGAATGTTAAGGCTAAGCATGCAATGGATGTGATGACACATTTTGGATACTACTTATCTTCCTCGGCATAAGGAATCAAGAGAGAAATAAAAATAAGAGAGTCTTATTGGTGAAAAACCCTCACGGGCATCGTAAGATGATGGCAAGTTGAGAGAGATTAAAATAAGAGTTTTATCGGTGAAAACCCTTATGGGCACTGTGAGATGACTGTAAGTTGAAAGAAATGAAAATAAGGGAATCTTATTGGTAAAAAACCCTCTCGGATACTATAAGGCAATGGTCAAGTGATAAAAGGAAATGAGAGAGGCTTGTTGGAGAAAACCCTTTAAGGAGCCACTAGCCGAATGAGGTCTACGAATGCAATTGGCCCAAGAAAGCAACTCACTTTCAGGGTCATTAACTCAACAACAATTTGTGAGAGTTTTGGATGGAAAGATCAGGAAGTTTAATCCGATATACATGTCATAATCATTAGAGTTGATTGTCATTTTCAGATAAACTTTTCTTTCATCTTTTTCAATGGGGACATTCATTATCATTTCTTTCTTTTCTATAGTTATATTTTTATTTTTCTTGAGTCAGTTATCCAAATAAAATCATTGTCATTTTTCTCTTGTCTTTGAGTCAAGTCTATGTCAAAACAAGTGAGAAAAGATTTCAAAACTGGCTATCAACTTCTTTAATTGTACAAAGCAAGGCAGAAAGGTCAACGCATGAAAGAGACATGATTGTGAGCCAAAATGAGGCAAGCAGAAAGTTTTGTCAACAAACAAGTTTGGGAACTCATGAAATACCAAGGTTCCAAGGGGTCTATCTGAGAAGCATGGCAAAACAGAGATGTTGTGTTTGTCTCAGTCACTCTTAATAATTTGAGTTTGGTCAATGAAGCAGCAAGTCAATGACACAGGCTAATGGTTGAAAGCAAGGTTAAATATGACGAAGGCAAGAGCATTTTTCACGAAATCCAAAGCCACAAACCATCCACCATGTTTTTAAACTCAGAACTTTTCTTTGCATGAAACAGGAACACATGTTACCTTCAAATCAAGGATTTCAAAGCCTAAACATCAAGGCCTGTAATTTCTCACTTTTACAAATGCAGGAAGCAATGTTGCTGCATAGGTTTTATAATTAAATCATGATAAAAATTCATCATCTTATATCCCTCGGAGACACACTTTCTTGTCCAGGGATTTCAGTTTTTATTTGCTGGGTGATACACTTCTTAAATTGAACCTTCACTCCTATAAGACGTACCTTTTAGTCGAGTTATTCCCTTTGACCCCTAGAAGACATACCTTTTAGTCGAGTCATTCCCTTTGATTCCTATAAGTCATACCTTTTAGTCGATTCATTCCCTTTGATTCCTATAAGACACACCTTTTAGTTGAGTCATTCCCCTTGACCCCTACAAGACGTACCTTTTAGTCGATTCATCTCCTTCGATTCCTATAAGACATACCTTTTAGTCGAGTCATCTTCTTTGATTCCTATAAGACGTACCTTTTAGTCGAGTCATTCCCTTTGATTCCTATAAGACGTACCTTTTAGTCAAGTCATTCCCTTTGACCCCTAGAAGACGTACCTTTTAGTCGAGTCATTCCCTTTGACCCCTAGAAGACATACCTTTTAGTCGAGTCATTCCCTTTGATTCCTATAAGTCATACCTTTTAGTCGAGTCATTCCCTTTGATTCCTATAAGACGCACTTTTTAGTTGAGTCATTCCCCTTGACCCCTACAAGACATACCTTTTAGTCAATTCATCTCCTTCAATTCCTATAAGACATACCTTTTAGTCGAGTCATCTTCTTTGATTCCTATAAGACGTACCTTTTAGTCGAGTCATTCCCTTTGATTCCTATAAGACGTACCTTTTAGTCAAGTCATTCCCTTTGACCCCTAGAAGACGTACCTTTTAGTCGAGTCATTCCCTTTGATTCCTATAAGACATACCTTTTAGTCGAGTCATTTCTTTTGATTCCTGTAAGACATACCTTTTAGTCGAGTCATCTCCTTTGATTCCTATAAGACGTACCTTTTAGTCGAGTCATTCCCTTTGACCCCTAGAAGACGTACCTTTTAGTCGAGTCATTCTCTTTGATTCCTATAAGACGTACCTTTTAGTCGAGTCATTCCCTTTGATTCATATAAGATGTACCTTTTAGTCGAGTCATTCCCTTTGATTCCTATAAGATGTACCTTTTAGTCGAGTCATTCCCTTTGATTCCTATAAGACGTACCTTTTAGTCGATTCATTCCCTTTGGACCCTAGAAGACGTACCTTTTAGTCGAGTTATTCCCTTTGATTCCTATAAGATGTACCTTTTAGTCGAGTCATCTTTCTTGATTCCTAGTAAGACGTACCTTTTAGTCGAGTCATTTCCCTATGATTCCTATAAGACGTATCTTTTAGTCGAGTCATTCCCTTTGGCCCCTAGAAGTCGTACCTTTTAGTCGAGTCATTCCCTTTGATTCCTATAATATGTACCGTTTAGTTGAGTCATCTCCCTTGATTCCTAGTAAGATGCACCTTTTAGTTGAGTTATCTCTCTTGATTCCTATAAGACGTACCTTTTAGTCGAGTCATTCTCCTTGACCCCTATAAGACGCACCTTATAGTCGAGTCATTCTCCTTGATTCCTATAATGATGTGACTTTTGCAAAAGTCCTTTGATAATAAACTGGGGCTAAATTTAATTCTTGTGTTGGAACTTCACTTTTCTGGCAAATGAAACCTCATTATAATAATCTTTGTTTGGGATAATTTTGTTTTAGTTTTGATGTGATTTCAGGAGTCCACCTGTAGAATAGGGTGAATAAATTAAAAGTCAAGAAACATGGTGAAGAATTTGAAAGTCAAGTAACAAAGTGATGAAATTGAAAGTCAACAGATCAAAAAATAGCAAGTCAGGAACACGCCTGAAGAACAGGGTGAAGAAATTGAAAACCAAGCAACAAGTTGAAGAAATTGCAAGTCAGGAGCCCGCCTGAAGAATAGGGTGATGAAACTCAAGAGTTCAAAATAAGCTGCATAGATAGGATTTCTACAATTTAATTTATGTTTTGACTTGTAATTTTTATTTTTTGATGTAATGACAGAGCCATGGACTGGAACCTCGACAGGGCCTCACTCGACTCTCTAACTTGGTATAATCCATCTCCTTCTAATCCTTTGAGATACCTGCGACTTGATTCCCTCATAACTTGGGTAGGTAGGAGTGTTCTAAGTCAAAACACGGTTGTCCTTCTTCCTTCTATTTTTTTTTAATAATGGTCGGGACAAAATTCTGTCTCGTTGTCTACTTCTTTTTCTGAAAACACTTCGTGTTTACATTTAAAGGGGGCATGATGTAGACACCTAATTTTGTCCCTCCCCGATATCACTTTTACTCATTTTTACCTTATCCTATCGTGTACCCTCAATCATGTAATTATCCCTCCATAAAATGATAAAAATAACAACCCTTAACAAATTTTACCTTGTTTTAATACTATCCTAACAACCTCTCCAATTAAAAGCGGACACCTCTCCAAAAGGAATATGTACACATCATACACAACACGTGAGGAGCATATTTTTTTATTACTCACAACAACAATACACCATAACAATATAAGGCGGGGCCAACAGTGAAAGAGAGGGGGGACTTTGGATTAAAAAGGACAAACAAGTTGTCCAAGTAAATGGGAGTCATCCAAGTTTTTAAAATTAGGTGGGAGGGACAAATCCTTTTTGAGTTTTTTTTTAAGCTTTTCCGTTTTCAACAACTTGTCCCAGTTGTAGAACAACTTTGATAGTTGTTCGACAACTTTGCGAAGTTGTTCAACAACTATCGAAGTTGTTCAACAACTATCGAAGTTGTTCAACAACTGCGTAAGTTGTTCAACAACTAGGCGCAGTTGTTCAACAACTAGGAAAAGTTGTTCAACAACTGCATCTAGTTGTTAAACAACTAGGCGTAGTTGTTCGACAGCTGAGAGAAGTTGTTCAGACAACTAATGTAGTTGTCGAACAACTATCCCAGTTGTTCAAAAGACTTAACTTTTTTCACTTAATAATTTACGGGACCCACTTGTCCTCTTTTCTTAATTGGAAACTTGGGAGGGTCTATTGACTCATTTTTCTCAAGAGAAGGGATCTTTCTTTTATTTTCTATTGTGTTGATACGCCTCACAACATATATACACAGAAAACACCATCATCATCTTGGATTTTAGCTCACAATTCACACATATATACACCATTCACCATATAACAATGGGATACACACACAAAATCCATCCTCTCATCTACATATTCTCTCACTGAACACATCACACACCTCACTGGAAAATTATACACCCACACGACAGGAAAGTGAGAAGACGAGAGAGGGCTGAGAAAAACGGAGGGAGAGTGATCGAAAAAACAATTAAGAGGGAGAGATTTTAGGGAGGAGGAGAATAGTGTCGCCACTGTTAAGCTCGCCGAAAGCTCCGGCGACGCTACAAAAGTGACTGGAGAACACTGGGAAACCACCGAACCCGACCCCCCAACATCGATTCCGACGACCATCCACCGGAAAGAGCTGAAACCCGTTGGCGAGCAATAAAAAATTGGTTTAATTAGTCTCGATTCTGGTGAGATCTACCAAAAAATGACCAAAAATAGTAACGAAGTGTGCTGATTAAGTACTGGTTTTCGGGCTTTGTGATCTTTTCTTTGGGTCGTGGGTTTACTTTTCGTGGATTTGTGTTCGGGTCAAAATTTTAAGATTTTTGAGGTTGATTTGGTAAGGAGTTGGTGAGTCCGTTGTTGAGGTTTGATTCGAGGTTCATCGGCGTAGACTCTATAGGATTTAATCAAAATAATACATCGATCTTGAAGCATCCCATTGAGGTCCAATTCTACTCCTTTCCTCTTTTATTTTATTGTTGGTGATGTTTGATGCATTAGATTGAATATTGTTAATTGCTTGTGAATAATGAATATTGAGTTTACAGTATGTTGTGGATTGTTAGATGAATATAAAATTTACAGTAGTTGTGGATTGTCGGGAATAGTTGTGTGAACTATTGTGTATGAATACTGATTCAAAATTAGACTGGGGTAGGATTGAGAATTGAAAAAATAATTGATAAAAGGCAAGCTTTAATTTATTTTTGAGTCATTGTTGTCGTTGAATGTGATAATGTCATGATAGATCGAGCTCGGGTAGGCAAACATAAGTTGGGGTAGGCAAAGTTTAGAATTTATGATTTTTGTCGAATGTTTGAAATTTTGTTGAATGTTTGAAATTTGGTTGAATGGTTTGGTTTTCTCGCATTGAAAAATTGTACTCATTTGGACGGGGAATGCTCCGAGGGATTTGTATTGATTTATCCGGAGAATGCCCCGAAGTATTTTGTACCCAGAAGACGTTCGTGACGAAGGCCCGAGGCATCGGGTAGATTATGGAAGCACAGATTAAGATTAGTATAGGATAGAGTAGGACTTATATTTTTTGCAATTCTTCTATTTTAGACTGTATAATTGGACTGAACATTATTGTTTTGATTTTGGATTGTTGTTTGATGTGTTTGATGCTTGTTTATGTGTTTTATGTGGTTTATATATTTGTAATGTCGAATTAGCTGATACGCTCTACCAAGAGACTGTGGTCAAACCATGGGATCGAGGGGTGTCTAACACCTTCCCCTCGGTCAACAGAATTCCTTAGCCGGAATCTTTGTTCGCAAATCAATCTTAAAGAGTCAAATTGCTTTGAAAAGGATTTTCCAAAGGTGACTTGGCACACCAGATTATACCAAGTGGCGACTCTGAGTTTTGAATGTAAAAAAAAATCCTTTTTTGGAATAAATTTTCATTTTTTCACTTTAATGCTAAAAACCCTTTCGAAACTTTAAAACGAAATCTTAATAAAAAAAAGGGCTGTGACACTTAACGTATACCAGCATTTTTTCTTGAGAACAGATATTTCTGCAACTTTTCATTAAATGGGAACGGAAAACAATGATTCATTGCATTGATTGGAGAGATAAGGTAGTAAAAAGACCGACATAACGTGTTTGATAAGTAATCATATAAACAATACATAATATTTTATAGACTGTGTGAACAATATACCTTAGAATTTACATAGTCTATCATAGACAATGCTTTAAGTCTATTACAGCTGAACGTGAAATACTACAGAAATGAACCCCCAAAACAACAACTTTACAACTGAAGCAAAAAAAAAGATTTTCTACGATTTGTTGGCCATTCCACATGTGGTTCTTTTGCGCCCGTATTTCTTGCATATTGAACACCTATTCCTCATTTTGGACTTTAATGTCTCACCGACGCCCTTAGTGCATTTGACTTTCTTTCTTTCGTATTTGCGATCATAGGGGGTGGAGAAATCTTTTTGTCTTGCACTTTCTGTGGCACAGTTCATTCAGCCTCTAGAGGGAAAACGTTAATAGCTTTCAAGTACGTGAGGAGGTAAGTTTCAAATTTATGAATTGGCAAAGAGTACTCGTAGATGGAGTTACGATAACCTAAGCCATCGCCATACTTTGCTTGCAAAGCTGCCATCGCATATTCGCACGATATTTTCACCAAGTCAAATTTTTGACAAGAACAACTCCTCTCCAATAGATTGACCTTGGCATTAACACTGTTGCCGAACATCGTGAATTAGTTGAAACCCCCGTTTGCATTAGTCACATACAAAGAATCGCTTGCACTCTTATTAGCCCTTAGGATCCTTTCCGCACAAGGCACAAATTTGTTGTTTTGACCATCGACAAAGGCATGCCACTCCCTAAACTTTTCACTAAATTTTATAGCAATGAATTGAATATGTACGACACAGGGTACTCCCGTTCATCCATCAACACTGAGTTGAGTAACTCGGCAATGTTTGTGGTCATCACATCGTGCCTATTGCCCAGGAAGTGTGCTTTACTCTATTTCTCAAAACCAAGCACATTTTCAAGGACTAGTGCTGCCTCGGGGCTTTCTTCAATTTGACAAAATGCTCGCTAAACTCATCAATAGTATACGCCTTTGCTGCTATGTAGAACAGATAAAGATGTTCTCCACAGTGCTGATTTATACGCAAATTTTCAGCGAGGTGCCTCATGCAAAGTCCATGATGTGCACGACTGTAAACACGGGAGAAGGTATTGGTAATTCTGATGTGTCTGTCGGAGATGACACATAGATCTGGTTCATCTTCTACGATAGACTTCAACTTCTGGAAGAAGAAGCTCCAAGAAGCATCATTCTCTTTATCGACGACACAAAAGGCAATTGAAAAGATGTGATTTTTGGTGTCTTGTGCAACTGCACTCAGCAACACGCCCCCGTACTTTTCGTAAAAATGTGTGCCATCGATGGAAATTATCTTTCTCATGTGGGCATATCCCCGTATGCAAGCTTCGAATGCTAAGAAGTAGTAAATGAACGATCCATCAATCTGGCTTACCATGATAGAGTAAGAAATCCCTGGATTCAATAACTCCACCATGTGGGAAAAAGTCACCAAGCAAGCATATCCATGCTCTGGTGTCCCGCGAATGATGTTCTTCGTAATTACACTTCCTTTCCAACACATTCAATAGCTTGCATGGCAATGCAACTCCTTAAACACAATTCTTTGAATTTCTCTTATGCTTGGACCCTTACCATCTCGAAAATGATTTATGCATAGTGAAGCAATCAATTCAAACGACAATCTCTTATGCCTGCAGGTGGCGTGTTCAACACCGTACGTGTGCAACCTGACATACTTGTATATGTGAAATCTGCAAGAGGTTTCATACTTCATTGCCCTCAACAACCAGCCGCAACCACGAGATAAGCATTTCGCCTTCAATAATTTAGAGCAGTTTTTCTCCAAATAATAATCAAAACACTGCCTCATCGTTGCTGCGTCTAGTAGCATTTTGAGCTCTTTCTTGTCGACGAATGTTTGATCGAGATAGAAATTGGTTTCGTCGGTGAAGAAATATCGTGGTTGTGATCCCGTTCCATGATCTTCATCATCATCTTGAGAGTCCAATGAAACGTCTCCCATATGCATACAATCATCTTCCGTATTAATAGGATCATCATCATCGTTTTTGTAATCACTGAAATCGTCGTCGATTATCGAGCGCGGAAGAGGGGGTTCTGATGAATTTACCGGTCCTTCGAAGGACCTCTCAACTACATTAATCCTCAAAAGAGGCCTAAAGCCATCTGCATCGACATCCATCATGTACATCAGCACACGTACATCACTATTTATGATTGTAGGATTCACTTTTTTCTTGGAATGTATTAGATAACTAATCACCATGTCGCCCGATGCCCAATCTAGATCTCCGCTCTGCATTACGCTTGCAATCAATTCATCGTACGAACTATTGCGGTGAACAGCAACAGGGATTGTCACCTTGGTAAAAGATCTCCATTTCCAGTAGTTGGGAGTCTCCACCCATTCTTCCATGAAATCACCAGAAACTAGAACAAATTCTGCAATAGACATCCTGGAATTAGGCTTTGGTCGACGGTAGATTATGCTTATGGTCTAGGTCGGGTTATATGCACGGTCGATGAATGACGATCAATGGTCGATGACTTGGTAGCTATCCGTACTAAAATCTTGAAATTGCAAATATTGCTTCTAATCAACGATTGTTGGGTTTATGGAATAGAGAAATGAACTTGGGGTTGCCTGAGCTGATGTAATGTACTTTCTAAAGTGGGTTTAATTAATGTGAGTGGTTTCAAGATTTTTAATAATGGTGAAAAGTGTATTTGAGAAGATACCAAACAAATGGGGTAACAATAGTGCAATGGACAAGCTTATGATGTTTGTGGACTGATTTAGAGCTGATCGCCGAAAAATAACGTCGAAAAAGTGGCCTGAATTGGAGCTTTTTGGAGGAAAAAACAACCACCTTCTATTTTTAGCTTTTGGATTTTTTTTTATTTAATATTTTTGGAAACCTAGATATTTTTGTATATATAATGGTGGATGATGGAGTGAGTTGAAGTGTATTATTTAAAACTTGTGGATGAATTTATTAAGTTGGAGGTATTGGTTAAAGTGAATTATTATAAAATTTGCGGGTGAAGTTGTTAAGTTGAAAAAGTTGATGATGATATGGATTTAAGTATCCTTTTGAAAAAAATTTCAAGAAGTTTATAACTTTGACAAAATAGTTTTGCATAGTGCACTTTTGGCAAACTTGTCCAACTTTGTATATTAGGTCTCCATTAGGATATAATCATTGTAACGATCCCATAAACCATATTGTCTAAACCTGTAGTTAACAATAAATCATTATAATGGAGTTCAAAGAAAATAAATATAATAAACAGTTAGATGCACGAAAACATTCCACGTTCACACAAGGTATGAGGAAGATCGAATCGCACCACAAAGGGTGTAATATAAACAGACCTACTCTAATGCAAGCATTAGTGGCTCGCACGCTTCGTTCAACGAGCTAGGACCCACGACCTTTTGGGTCACACAAGTTTCGTAGAAAGGACGTATCTCAAGGTCAAGGAGTGTGATGTAGACAACCTACCCTAATGCCAAGCATTAGTGGCCGACTGTTTCCAGCAAGCTCGAACTGTGGCCTTCACACGGAGATAACTCTACTGTTGCTTACAGCGAGCAAGGACCCATGACCTATTGGTCACATAAGGTTCGTAGAAGGGTCGCATCTCAAGGGATGTAATGTAGACAACCTACCCTAATACAACCATTAATAGCCGGCCATTTCCAGCAAGCTCGAACTATCGCCTTCACACGGAGATAACTCTACCGTTGCTTACAACGAGCTAGGACCCATGACCTATTGGTCACACAAAGTTCGTAGAAGGGTCGCATCTCAAGCTCGAACTGTGGCCTTCACACGAAGATAACTCTACTGTAGAATAAAATTAGGATTAATTAATGGGAAAATTTCAGAAATAACAACTATAGAACCTTAATTGCAACTTTTATAGCAACAGTTTCATAATTACGAAAAATAACAAATTGTATTTTGTATTTAAGTAAACTGTTGCTATACAAATACATATACAACAAGATTTATTGCCCTTATTTTACTCAAATTAGTTGAGTTAAATAAGGAATAATTATCCCTTCTAATTAAATTCTCATAAATTACTCTTATTTATATTAGTAGATTCCTTTTCCAAATCAAACTCAAATATGAAGGTTATTATTTCCATGATCTTCAAAATTTCAAAATATCATTCTCTTATTTCTCTAATTTTTCATTTTTTAAATCTTTTTTTTTTATTTTTATTTTCATTTCTTTCTTTCCACTTGATTTTCTCTCTTCTACTTCTCTTCTTTTTTTTTCCTTTTTCGTTATTTATTTATTTTCTTCTTTTTTTATTTTCTTTTTTTTTCCTTTCCTCATATTTTTTTTCGTTTTCTTCTTCTTCTTCTTCTTTTTTTCAATTTTTTTTCGCTTTTGTTTTTACACTTCTATTTCTAGTTTCTATTTCTCTTTTTTTTTTCCTTTTTCACTTCTTTTTTTTTCGAATTTTTATTTTTCGGTTTTGTTTTTTTCTATTTTTTTGTTTTTCTTTTTTTTTTACCCTTCTATCTCTATCTTTTATTTTTAAAAGACAAATATCTATATCATACATACATATTCAAAAAATATACAAAATAAATTGACGTACAGATCTGGATATGTATTTACGATAAAAAACATACATATATATCTGCATATGTATTTACAGAAATACATATCTGACTCACATGTATATATAAACATATAAGACACAAAATCTCTATAACAAAAATGACAATTATATACATATACATATAAGTAATAAAAAAATACGTGATACATATCTTAAACAGTAAAAGAAAACAAATAAGTACATATGTTACCCTCTAAAATGACATAGTATGTACACAAATTCAACACCGTATAAAATACATATAGCTCTGCATATGTATTTACAAAATACATACCTAATCCATATGTATATTCTTATTTTATATGAGTCACCTTTGTATTTCGCAAATACATATGAAGATATATAGTATAGTTATGTTTGTTACTGTTTAATATGAATATGATATGTATTTCGTAAATACATATGTATGTTTTGTACCGTAAATACATATCCAAATCTGTATGGCTGTCTTTTGTATGTTTTTTGAATATATGTATGTGATATACATATTTGTCTTTTCAATATAAAAGTTAGAGATAGAAGAGTAAAAAAAAAGGAAAAAAAACAACAATTTATAAAAAAAGAGAAGTGAAAAAGAAAAAAAGGAAGAAAGAGAAATAGAAGTGTAAAAAAAAAAAGAAACAAAAAAAAACGAAAATAGAGAAAGAAAAAAAAGATATAAGAAGGAAAAAAAAGAAAACGAAAAAGAAAAAAAAAGAAATAGAAGAGAGAAAATAAAGTTGAAAGAAAAAAAAAGAAAAAGAAATCAAAATAAAAAAATAGATGAAAAAAATAACAAGTAAATAAAAGGTAGAGATATAAGAGAGTGAAAGACAGTAATGATGTTTTATTTAAAAATCTTGAAGATCATTGTAGACACGTAATTTCGTCCCTCATTAATCAAAAGGGCAGGTTCGCTCTCATACCCATGATCTTAACAGAAATATAGAAGGCTTTAACCGAAGTGAAGAGGGGGATGAGATTTTTTTAGGGCAGTAACCTGATATTGCAGTTATGGATGATGGAGCATTTGCATGCGCCTTCTTTAGTTAGACCAGACGTGGTTGATCGTTGTATTCCCAATCAAGTGAAAGCCATGGACCTCAGGTTGCGTTTGGATAAATTCTCGCTACCCGTGGGAGTCGACGCTTGGATTGAATTTGTTGAGTCAAGAACCGAGGATAACATTTTGTGGACTTATCAGTGGCTTCGACCAAAGATAATCTTGTTTGGTTGTCAGATGCAGCTCTTTCTAGTTATGTTAGGGCTCAATTGCACTAGGCCATACATTCCTTCTAGGGTAATGCGCCAGTTGGGTAGGCCGCAGGACGTTCCACCAGTAGTGGATCTTCTAAAAGATGTTGAGTACTTCAAGGACCAAGCCTTAGGTGAGAGCAGATATGAGCAGTTCTGGAAGCATGCAACAGAGATAGGTGTGGACACTCTCAAAGAAAGTTTGGATAATCCGGGGTACACTCAAGGATATGGGGTCTGGTTTCAATCTATCTCTCGAGCTATCAGCCAACCCTTACCAGCGCATCTTAGAGGGAGAATATAGGAAAAATGCATAGTTGACGACCATCAGGATGAAAGTGCGGGGTCTAAAGTGGAGACATTGAGAGTTCAGTTAGTAGATTTGTTCAAGACCGTAGAAAGGCGTCAGAACAATCTTTCCAAGTGCACTTCTCATGAGGCAGGAATACGAGCCAGAAGCTTCTTCCCCAATATTAGGGTGTCTTTACAGGATATGCTACAAAGTTTGAATGGGAGAAAGAGAATTTCACAGACAGGTCCATCTCAGCCAGGGTCATCACGCAGAGCACCAGTCTGAAAGAGAATTTCTTATCTTTATTCAGTTTGAGTCTTTTATGTTTCTGTCATTGTAGGGTGGTGTCTGCTTTAAGTCAAAGTCAAGTTGTTTTTGATATTAGGGTCTTTATTAGTAATTTCATGTATGTCGTCTTAGGGGTCTAGAATGTTGTTTTGTATTTGTTGTTTAGTTTTAAAGTGGTCCTAAATTCTATGTATGTTTTTGTTGTTTCCTTTATCAAATGTTGTGATGTTATGTCTTTCTTTTGTTTGTTTGTTTTCGTTTTTCGTAAAAAAAAAAAAAACCTTCAATTATGTGATGTTTATGCATATGCAGCCCGAACTACGCAAGATCTGATTCATGTACAACATGATACGTAGGCAACCTATTTTTGGGTTCAATCTAATCATTTTGTTTCGTTGTTTTTCATTATTTTTCCTCTTTTAAAGAAAAAAAACAAAAGTCATAAAGAATGATAAAATGAAGGTAGATAGCTCGAGAGGAAAAAAAAGAAAGGATGATGAGACAATAAAGGGAAAGAACAGAGATTGATACGAAAAAAAAAAGAGGGAAAGGAGGGCGAAAAAAAAGTGTAGATAAAAATAAGTGTAGATAAAAATTGGGATGATATTAAAATGACCTCGCTACCCTCAAAAGCTGGTAGAAATGAACATGAATTTAGGACAATTTTACCAATGTGATTCCCATGCTTGTTGTGTGACCTAATCCTAACGGATGTCGTCTTTGATGAGCATGTTCTTTCAGATAACAGTGATAGGTTTGCAGTACTCTGTCTAGTCACCCATACTTCACAAGATCCAAAGCAAAGCTCGCCATGGCTAGTACGGAGATTGAAAATTCGCTCATTGACCCGGATCAGGATCACAGGGAAGAAAGTTCAGAACACAATGATGAGGTAGTAAGGCTCATGCAACAATTGATAGATTTGCACCGGGCATGGGCCAGCGGAATGACTCCTCCTCCGCTCCCTGAAGGTCTTAGGAATATCTCTAATTGTCCACCGCTCTCTCAGGCGCAATTCTCTGCTCCTACTGAGTCACCTGAGCATGCGCCAGGATTCACTCCGCGACATTATTATCCTGGCAGTTCTAGTGTGCCCTTGGCAGATCCCCAATCAAGACCCGCTGCTCAGCCGGTGCCACTGATCATACCAGTATTCGTGGCTCCGCCACCACCTGAAGATCCCACATATGCTGTGCGTCCGACAATGGGGCTTCCTCGGTCTGCCAGTGAGCCAGTATTGAAGGTTCCAGATAGTCAGTATTATACCCCGGAGCCTACTTTGAGAATGAATGAACCGTATGGGTAAACTCAGCCACCTGCATTTCCATTTGATACAGAGAAACCTGTCACAACAGAGGAACAGGAAGTCATAACGCGGAAGTTGAAAAGTTTAGAACAGGCCATGAGGAATTTGCAGGGAATCGGAGGTTATAAGAGTGTTTCTTATAAAGATCTTTGCATGTTCCCAGTCATCAACCTTCCCCTCGGTTTTAAAATGCCCTAGTTCGAGAAGTATGCAGGGCACGGTGATCCCTTGGCACACTTGAGACGTTATTGCAACCAATTGAGGGCGGCAGGAGGAAGGAAAGAGCTGCTCATGGCTTTCTTTGGTGAGAGACTTTCTGATCTGGCTTCAGAATGGTTTATCGATCAAGATATCGACAAATGGAACAGTTGGGATGACTTAGCTTCTGAGTTTGTGCAACATTTTCAGTATAACATCGACCTGATTCCGAACGAAAAATCTTTGGTCAACATGAAGAAGAAAAGCACTGAAAGTTTTAGGGAATACACGATAAGGTGGCATGAACAGGCCGCCAGGGAAAAGCCTCCAATGAAAGAAAGTAAGTTGGTAGAGGTTTTTATTCAGGCACAGGATAAGACCTATTTTCAATATTTACTTCCGGCAAAGGGAAAGTCTTTTATTGAAGTCCTCAAAATGGGGGAGATGATAGAGGACGGAATCAAGACCGGCCGAATAGTGAGTTTTGCCCCATTGAAAGCCACCACACAAGCGATTCAAGGTGGACCTGGCGCATTCGAAGGTAAAAAAAAAAGAAAGAAGACGTGGCGACTGTCGTAGCTGGAACCCATTCCTATCCCAAAAGACCACCTCGCCCCTATCCCCAATCCCAAGCCTAAGTCTACACCCAAGCTCCATATATTCCTCCCCACCATTACTACCCTCCACAAAATCCTTTATATTCCATTACACCACCCCCGTACCCAGTATATAGCGCACAACCATATGCCCAAACCCCTTCTTACCCGCAATGGCACGTGCAAGCTCCATAAAATCGCCCATACGCTCCACCGAATTACCAAAACCCCTCCAGACCTGGTTTTCAACCTAGGCCCGAGTATAAGAAAGAAAAGATGATCAAAAATCAATTCACACCTCTTGGGGAGTCGTATGCTAGCTTGTTTGATAGGTTGAGAAAGTTGAAGGTCTTAAGCCCAATTCAAGGAAGGCTTTCAAATCCACCGCCGAGAAATCTCGATTATTCTTTAAGGTGTGTGTACTGTTCTGACATGACAGGCCATGATATCGAGAAATGCTGGCATTTAAAGAGAGTTGTCCAAGATTTAATTGACACAAATCAGATGCTGGTCCAGGCCCCGAAGGGTCCAAACATTAACTAGAATCTGCTGTCAACCCATGTTGAAACCAATATGTTAGAATTGATATATGACGGGAAGGAGTCTTCAAGGTGTTATAAACCTATTGTCAAGATACAGACCATTGAGGAGAAATCGGTGAATGTAGAAGAGTCTTTGAAAGCAATGTCATTGAGCCAGGAAGGAATGAGAGAAGATAAAGCCCAAGAAAGCACAAAGAAACCCCTGATCACGGTGCAAGGTACCAAAAGGTATGTTGAAATAAGTCAGGATAAACCTAAGTTGACAGTGGTAGGAGCTCTGAGTCAGCCCATCTTGATGGTGAAAGGAGAACTGGCAGCGCTTATTGTCCTCAAATCGGTGACCCAGCCTCCGATAGTTGATACGAAAAGGGTTCCCTGGAATTATGGGCGGACTGTGATGACCTATCATGGGAAGGAATAGTGGAAGATGTAGATGAGGTAGGGGGTTTGACTCAGTTAGAAAGATGCTTCATGCCTGAAAGTTTAAGAAAGTCCAAGCCAATGGTGAGTGGACCGTCATCTATCAAAAAGCCTATCACCGAAGAAGAAGCCGAAGAATTTTTGAAAAATATGAAATTGCCAGAGTATTCAATAATAGACCAGTTGAAGAAAACCCCTGCTCAAATTTCCCTCTTATCTTTGTTGTTGCACTCTAAGGAATATCGTGATATTTTACTGAAGGTATTAAATGAAGCATATATTCCTAGGGAGATTACAGTAAATCAGCTTGAGAAAATGGTTGGAAAAATCTTTGAGGTCAATCGGATTAGCTTTTCTGATGATGAATTGCCTGTTGAAGGTATAGGGAATAACCGGGGCCTTTACATTACAGTGAAGTGCGAAGATTTCTACGCCACTCATGTTATGATTGACGGAGGTTCAGATGCAAATATCTGCCCTATTTCTACTTTGTAAAAGTTGAATATTGGTGCTGAGAGGATCAGGCCCAACAATGTATGTGTCAGGGCTTTCGATGGTGCAAAATCAAACTCCATTGGCAAAATAGAACTAATGTTGATCATAGGGCCTGTTGAGTTGGCCATAGAGTATCAAGTATTGAATATAGACTCCTTTTATAATCTAATAATAGGAAGGTCGTGGATCCACAAGGCCAAGGCGGTTACATCTATACTGCACCAAATGATTAAGTTTGAGCATGACAGGCAAGAAGTGGTTATTCACGGTGAAGGAGATTTGTCCGCCTGCGAAGATTCTCCCTTGTCTCTTATTGAAGCAAATAACATAGAGGAGACATTCGTCTATCAAATTTTTGATACAGTGCCAGTGAATCGTATCCTTGAATGACAGGTTATACCGGGACCGTAATTGTCTTCTGCTTCTATCATAATGGTGAGTGAACTTTGGAAATACGAATTTGAGCCAGGAAAGGATTTGAGAGCATCTCTGCACGGTATAGTTCGTCCCATATGTCCAAACGAGAATGTGGGCACGTTTGGTCTGGGTTTTGAACCCACGGCTGAAGATCTGAAGAAATCCAAGGGAAGGAAAAAGGAAACATGGTCACTCCCTCGCCCAATGCCACTACTCAGTGAATCATTTGGTAAGAGCGGCGTCACGAAGCATGTGGAATTTGAAGTTGAATTGGTTGATGACCGCCAGAACCTTTTTATTGAAGTTGATATGGTTGAAGCAGGAGAAGGTACCAATATGGCAGATGTGCAATTCATAGGTCCAGCTGTCCGGCTCAATAATTGGGAAGTCACTCCTCTCCCCGTCAGGAGGGAGTTATGGTAGTTTATTTTATTTTTCTTTCTGTTTATTAGAGTTATTTCAGGGTTGTAATTTGAATTTTAGTTTGTTTATGTTATATTGGCATCTATGTTTAAACCCTTCTATCTTTTTATTTAATGAAATGCAATGTCCCTTTTGTTTCTGTCTAATATTTTTTTTATACAGTTCTCTTTATGCTGATTCTAATGACATGACATGCAGGCAGAATTTTCATCCTGATCTTAAAATCCAAACTAATCAAGATGTAATGAAGCAGTATGGGGAATATGATGAAGGAGAACCACTAGAAGAAATAAGCAAAGAGTTGGAACTGTTTGAAGACAAACCGAATCCTAATTTGAATGAGACTGAGCCAATAAATCTAGGGAATCAAGAAGATGTTAGCGAAACTAAAATTAGTGTACATGCTTTGCCACAGCTAAAAGATGGAATGATTCAAGCATTAATTGATTATAAAGATGTTTTTGCATGGTCTTATGATGATATGCCTGGTTTAAGCACTGAATTAGTGGCTCACAAATTACCAACTGATCCCGCATTCCCTCCTGTCAAATAGAAGTTGAGGAAGTTTAAAACTGATGTAAGTATTAGAATCAAAGAGAAAATCATGAAACAACTTGAAGCCAAAGTAATTCGAGTGGCTCGTTATCCCATGTGGTTATCCAATGTTGTTCCCGTACCAAAGAAAGATGGCAAAATTCGAGTGTGTGTTGATTACCGTGATTTGAACAAAGCAAGTCCAAAAGATGATTTTCCACTGCCCAACATCCATATTTTATTAGACAACTGTGCTAACCATGAGGTTGCCTCTTTTTTGGATTGCTATGCCGGATATCACCAGATCATTATGGATGATGAAGACGCGGAGAAGACGTCTTTTATCACACCATGGGGAACCTATTGTTATCAAGTGATGTTGTTCGGTTTGAAGAATGCTGGAGCAACATACATGAGATCCATGACCACTATGTTTCATGATATGATGCATAACGAGATTGAGGTCTACGTGGATGATGTGATTATTAAGTCAAAATATCGGGCCGACCATGTTAAAGATTTAAGAAAGTTCTTTGAAAGTCTTCACAGGTATAATCTCATGCTCAACCCGGCAAAATGTGTATTTGGAGTTTCGTCTGGAAAGCTGTTGGGGTTTGTGGTCAGCCGTCGGGGGATTGAATTGGATCCCTCTAAAATCAAAGCCATTCAGGATTTGCCCCCGCCCAAGAGTAGGATGGAGGTGATGAGTTTGCTTGGTAAACTGAACTACATTAGCAGGTTTATTGCTCAATTCACAACCACTTGTGAGCCCATATTCAAGTTGCTAAAAAAGAGTGTTGCGGTAGAATGGACTGAAGAATGTCAGGAGGCGTTTGACATAATCAAAAGATATTTGTCAAATCCGCCCGTAATGGTACCACCGGAGCCTGGTAGGCCTTTGATCTTATATTTATCAGTCATAGATAATTCTTTTGGTGGTGTTCTGGGTCAACATGATGTCATAGGCAAAAAGGAGAAGGTTATTTATTATCTTAGCCAGAAGTTCACGGCATATAAGGCCCGGTATACTCTTCTTGAAAGGACGTGTTGTGCCCTAACTTGGGTAGCACAGAAATTGAAACATTATCTCTCATCCTATACTACTTATCTCATCTCCCGCATCGATCCTTTGAAGTATATCTTTCAGAAGCCTATGCCGACAAGTCGATTAACAATGTGGCAAATATTGCTTACCGAGTTCGACATTGTATATGTGAATCGAAACGCCATGAAAGCCCAAGCCTTGGCAGATCATCTTGCTGAGAATCCCATCGATGAAGAGTACGATCCATTAAAGACATATTTTCCTGATGAAGAAGTGTCGTGTGTCGATGAAGTCGTTATAGATGTTGATCCAGGTTGAAAGTTATTCTTCGATGGAGTTGTCAATATGAAAGGAGTCGGAATAGGTGCGGTTCTTATCTCTGAATTGGGATAATATTTCCCTGTAACATCACAACTTCGATTTTACTGTACTAACAACATGGCAGAGTATGAAGCTTGCATTCTTTGTTTGAGGTTAGTTGTTGATATGGGAGTCCAGGAATTATTAGTGTTGGGGGATTCAGATTTGCTCGTCCATCAAATTCAAGGCGATTGGGAGACGCGAGATTTGAAGCTCATCCCATATCGACAATGCTTGCAGGAGCTATGTTGACGGTTTGTGTTAGTAAAATTTAGACATATTCCAAGGGTTCATAATGAAATTGTTGATTCTTTAGCCACTCTGTCTTCAATGCTCCAACATCCTGATAAAGCCTACATCGATCCAGTGCCTACACAGAGTCGTGATCAACATGCTTACTGTAATACGGTTGAAAAAGAGCTCGATGGAGAACCCTGGTTCTTGGATATCAAGCGATACATTCAGTTAGGAGAATACCCAACATATGCCACCAATGATCAAAAGAGGACTATTAGGCATTTGGCTAGTGGATTTTTCTTAAGTGGGGGGATCTTATATAAGAGAACCCCAGATCTGGGACTTTTGAGGTGTGTAGATGTAATAAAAGCCTCGACAATCATGGTTGAAATACACTCTGGATTATGCGGGTCGCATATGAACGGTCATGTCTTGTCAAAGAAGATTCTTCGAGCAGGTTATTACTGGCTTACTATGGAGAGGGATTCTATTCGATTTGTTTGAAAGTGTCATCAATGTCAGGTACACGGTGATCTGATACGTTCTCCTCCTGCTGAGTTGCATGCAATGGCCTCTCCATGGCCGTTTGTGGCTTGGGGAATGGATGTGAGTGGACCGATTGAGCCAAAGGCATCAAATGGACATAGATTCATTTTGGTAGCCATTTATTACTTCACAAAGTGGGTAGAAGCAGTAACTTTCAAGTCAGTGACAAAGAAGGCTGTGGTAGATTTTGTTCATGCCAACATCATTTGTAGGTTTGGAATTCCTAAGATGATCATTACAAACAATGTTGCCAATCTCAATAGTCATTTGATGCAAGAAGTGTGTCAACAGTTTAAAATCGCACATCGAAATTCAACTCCATATCGCCCAAAGGCCAATGGTGTTGTAGAAGCCGCCAATAAGAATATAAAAAAGATACTGTGAAAAATGGTACAAGGGTCTAGACAGTGGCATGAAAAGTTGCAGTTTGCATTGCTAGGTTATCGCACCACTATTCGCACTTCAACAGGGGCAACTCCATATTTATTGGTGTATGGGACAGAAGGAGTCATCCCTGCAGAAGTTGAAATTCCCTCTCTTCGAGTCATTGTAGAAGCAGAGATTAATGATGACGAATGGGTCAAAACCCGACTGGAACATTTAAGTTTGATTGAGGAAAAAAGGCTAACGTCTGTGTGTCATGGCCAGTTGTATCAGAGAAGGATAGCTCGAGCGTATAAAAAAAAGGTCCATCCCAAGAATTTTGAAGTTGGTCAGTTGGTATTGAAACGTATCCTTCCTCACCAGGTTGAAGCGAAAGTCAAGTTCTCCCCTAACTGGCAAGGTCCCTTCGTTGTGAAGAAAGTGTTGCCCAATAGATCCTTATATTTGACAGATATTGAAGGCAAAATGGCTATCAATGTTGATGCGGTCAAAAGATATTATGTATGATATTTTATCCTTTGTTGATTTTATTGCATGTTTAGTACTTGCATTTTTGAAGATTGATATGATGAAGGCATTTTATTCTTCTATCCAAACATTGTGTCATCCTTTGTTACCCGTTTGAGCTTCATTTTATTTTTCTTTCATATCCCTCTTTTGGAATCAAAATAGAGTCAAAGATAAATGTCAAGCAAAAAAGAATAAAAGAAAGAGTTCAAAAATAAAAGAAAAAAATCAAGTCAAAACAATGAACAAGCTGATGGAACTACGTGCGACCTGATTCTCCTCTCTCGGGAGTGAGATACGTAGGATGCCCTATTTCGGGCTCGGTCCAACCAAATAAAGATTTTAGAGTCACCCAGTCAACAAAAACTGGGGCATGAGTTAATGTGATGTTTGAGTCGATTCCAAAAGTTGTAAGTCCCACCCCCATTTCAACTGTCGTTTAAGCCTCTTGCCATCCTCTTGTAGACACCTAATTTCGTCCCTCCGCAATATCATTTTTACCCATTTTTACCTTATCCTACCGTGTACCCTCAATCATGTAATTATCCCTCCACAAATGACAAAAAAATCAAAACCAACTCTAAACAAATCTTATCCCAAAATCCCCACATAATCCCAATTGATAACAAATTAACAACCTTCCCAATTAAAAGTGGACACCTAATCCTTATCCCTCCAATTAAAAAACAACACCTACCTACCCTACTCTAACAAACCCTATCCCTACCCCTACCCCTACCTCACTAACCTACCCCTACCACTACCCCACCCCTACCCATCTTACCACCCCCTACCCCATACCTCACGCACAATTCCCATCAGGACCCAATAATTTTAACAGAAGGGATTTATATACAGAGATAGAGAAGGCACCAGGGGGAGCATTTTTTTTCATCTTCTACACCAAACAAAAGGGCATAAAAATGGATTAGAACAAAAAAACGGAGATCTTCTCTGAACCAATTTCCATACCAAAATCATCTATACTCACGCATACACAGTGAGATCGAGAGGGAAGGGAGAATCGAGATCGAGTTTTCCAGCCATTCTTCACCGGAAATCACTTCACCTATTCTGATTTCACTTCGAAATTCACTGAAAAACTCGATTGAACACATCTCCATCATCGAAATCAGAACCAGCTGCTTGAATCGGCCTGAAATCAGCCTGTTTGGGTTGATTCCGGTTTGTTTGGGTGGAATCCGGCAAGGTTCGAATTGGTTTCGGCGACAGTTGGTGCGCGGATCTCGTTCGTTTAGTTCGTTTCGATGTTTCTTGCTTTTGAATACTCATCTGTCTCTTCATGAAATTCGCATCTGAATCGGATTTCGGTGATTACTTTGCCCGAATCTCATCGTCTTCTCTTATTTTTCATTTTTCTGGTTACCGTTAGCTCACCGGAGCTCGGTCTACATCAGGTTTCTATTTTCTGTCAGCTTGTTGGGATTTTGGTTCTGTTTGTTTTGTGCTGTTCGTCATTGATATCTGGCTTCGATTGGTTGCGTGGTAAAAGGGGTCGTCGTTCATGCTTTGAATTCTGTGTTAGGAGTTTATTTCTATGTTATGGGTTTCTATTCGTGGGTCTCAAAATTGTTTGGATATTATTCTGATATCGAGTTCGGAGCATATTCGTCATTGAGGTGCTATTGAGGATTCCAAATTCGGGTTTTCTTTAATTCGTATTATCAACGAAAATTGATATTCGGAAGGTTCAATTCTATCCTTGCTCCTCTCAATTTTACGTAATTAGAAATGATTTGTATGTTTGGTATGTGTGAATCTTTGTTATGAATTGTTTGATGTTGGAGTTGAATGTTGAAAACTTGAATTGATAATCGAAGCATGTGATAATTGGGTTAATGGATCGGGGGATCAAAATTGGATAAAAGATGAATAAATTAGTTATTTCGATTCATTGTTATTATTACGTGGCGTCTAATTGTGATTTTGATAGTGTCATGATAGGTCGAGCCGGATAGGCAATATAGGTTCGGGTTGGCAAATTTTAGAACTTGTTGTTTTGGTTGAATGTTGGAATGTGCGTGTGAATTTTTCTTTTAGTTTGTCGTATTTAATTTAAATGTACTCATTTGGCCGGGGAATGCCCCGAAGGATTTGTATTAATTTATCCGGGGAATGCCCCGAAGTACCTTGTACCCTGAGGACGTCCGTGATCAAGGCCCGAGGCATCGAGTAAAGCTTTGGAGCATAGTTTAGGATTAATATAGGTTAGCGTAGGTTTATATTTTTGCATTTTTCTATTTCGGGATTGTATAATTGGACTGGACACTAATTTTGGATTTGTTTTGTTTCATGTGTTTGGATGGATTGTTTTATGTGTTTTTTGTGTGGTTTATACATTTGTAATGCCAAATTAGTCGATACCCTCCACCAGGCGACTGTGGTCAAACCACGGGATCGAGGGGTGCCTAACACCTTCTCCTTGATCAACAGAATTCCTCAACCGGAATCTCTGTTCGCAAAACCAGTTTAAGAGTCAAATGGTTTCGAAAAGGATTTTCTAAAGGTGACTTGGCACACCGGATTATGCCAAGTGGCGACTCTGAATAAAAAAATGTAAATAATCCTTTTTCCGAAACAAACTTTCATTTCTTGTCACTTAAATAATAAAACCCTTTCGAACTTTAAAAATGTATTCCAATGTTTTGGAGTACGCGTAGAAAAAGGGGTGTGACAGATCTGGCGACTCTGCTGGGGGACTTTCAGAATTCGAGCTTATTTTTGAGTCGTATTGACTTTGTTTGGCATTACGAGTGTATAAACATTGTTTGTGATTATTGTTTTGTTATTGTTTTCACTTTTGTGCGTTTTCGTGCTCTTTGTTTATAGTATTTATCCTATGTGTTACCGTTTTATATCTGTCATCATGAGTCCATCCCCCCGGCCTTCTTTCTGCAACAAGTCTGTAGTACACGTGTTGTACACAACCTCTAGTTGAGTCACCCTTATTTTAAGGGGGGAGCCGTCGGTGTTATGGAGTAGGTGGAAAGCAAAGCAGCCACTATCGACCATACGCTCCCCCAAACAGCCTTGTTAGTAAACCACAACGTAGGTCAGCCTTTAGGTCATGCTTATGTGCATCATGTGGAGACCTAGCGGGACCCACATGGACCTTTGTAGGAGACTTACCTTTAAAGCATCCTTACATGCTAATTGTTGCATTATTAAGGGTAACGTGGTCATTTGACGGACTGATTTTCAAAAAAAAAAAAAAAAAAAAAATATATATATATATATATATATATATATATAGAGAGAGAGAGAGAGAGAGAGAGAGAATAGTGAGCCGATAAGAACGAAAAAAAAAAAAAAAAAAAAAGAGGAATGTCGTAGTTTGTTTTAGAATTCGTTATGGCTTTTGTTCTTCACGATCCAAAAACTCAAAAAGATTTTTTTTTGCATTTTTTTTTGTCTTCTCAAAGCCGTAAATTTTTTCTACGTATTTGTCAAAAGCAAAAATACCAAAAAGATTTTTTCCATAATTGATGGTGTCAGTCTTAGTTAAAGTATCTAATTGAGCATCCAAGAAGTTTTATTCGTTTGTTTTTTATTATATCTTTTAAGTTAGGGTTAATTTATTAGTTAATCGTTCAATCTGAATGAAATACGCATACCTGATTCCCTTTCCTCGGGTTGGGATACGTAGGCAACCCTCGGTGGGTCCGGTAAATTTTTGTATCAGACTTTGGTCTTCGTATAGTCTAAGTCTCTCGTCCCATAATCTAGAGTTGTTTGCCAAGTAGACTGATTTCGCTCAGTACTTCTGTTCGGCAAATTGGAGTCATGAATGTGGTCTGTCCCATCGACATATGTTGACGTCAAAAATCCCAAGGGGTTGGGAATCTTCTACTCCTGTCGAATTTTTGAGGTAACGTCTTGTGTGTTATTACAGGATGGATTTGTCCACCAAGTCTAGAGTCCTGATGGTTGTCAAAGTGCCCAAAAAGTTAATCAAATGGTGGGAAATGTTTAACTATGTTGATCAGCAGAAACTGACTAAAATATTAGGTGATCTTACAGAACTCCTGCATGTTACCCCTCGTCCAGATTTAATAGAGGCCTTGTTGACCTTTTGGGATCCGAGTAGTTTGGTGTTCAGGTTTGGGGAATGTGAAATGACTCCTACTTTGGCAGAAATATCCGGTTTGTTGCATTTGCCCTATATCGAGAAGGATATGATCCGAGCACGAAATCATACTGGCGTGAGATTTTTGCAGTCCTGTGGTCTAAAAAGTAAGGGTATCCGTTTGGGTTGTTTAAGTGACTCATGGGTTTCCCTAGATTTTTTGTTCGATAGATTCGGGCACTCAGAAGGTTTTGATTGTTTTTGGGAAGAATTTCATGTGACTAAGGAGAAGTGGGAGAAAAAGCGTCTTGAAGTCTTCACCCTCGCTTTGCTAGGAACGTTAGTGTTTCCACTAGAAGAAAGACATGTTAATACCCGCTTGCAATCTGTGGTGATGGCCCTATTTCATAAGGATCAAAACGATAAGGGCATTAATCAAAAGGGCAGGTTCACTCTCGTACCCATGATCTTAACAGAAATATATAAGGCTTTAACCGAAGTGAAAATGGGAAGGAGATTTTTCGAGGGCAGTAACCTGATATTGCAGTTATGGATGATGGAGCATTTGCATGCACCTTCTTTAGTTAGATCAGATGTGTTAGATCGTTGTATTCCCAATCGAGTGAAAGCCATGGATTCCAGGTTGTGTTTGGACAAATTCTCGCTGCCCGTGGGAGTCAAGGCTTGGATTGAATTTCTTGAATTAAGAACCAAGGACAACATTTTGTGGACTTATCTGTGGCTTCGACCAAAGGTAGTATTGTTGGGGTGTCAGACAGAGTTTCCTTTAGTTATGTTAGGGCTCAATTGCACTAAACCATACAATCCATCCA
Source organism: Capsicum pubescens (assembly GCA_030864215.1). Classification (NCBI taxonomy): domain Eukaryota; kingdom Viridiplantae; phylum Streptophyta; class Magnoliopsida; order Solanales; family Solanaceae; genus Capsicum; species Capsicum pubescens. The sequence goes on from CM061549.1 coordinate 298,522,787, forward strand.
GGGTAATGCGCCAGTTAGGTAGGCTACAAGACGTGCCACCAGTAGTGGATCTTCTGAAGGATGTTGAGTACTTCAAAGACCAAGCCTTAGGTGAGAGCAGGTATGAGCAGTTTTGGAAGCATGCAACAAAGCTAGGTGTGGACACATTCAAAAAAAGTTTGGATAATCCGGGCCACACTCAGGGATATGAGGTCTGACTCTAATCTGTCCCTTGGGGTATCAGTCAACCTTTACCAACACAGCTTAGAGGGAGAATACAGGAAGAATGCATAACAGCTGATCATCAGGATGAAAGTGTAGGGTCCAAAGTGGAAACGCTGAGAGTTCAGTTAGCAGATTTGTTCAAGACGGTAGAAAGGTGTCAGAATGATCTTTCCAGATGCACTCCTCATGAAGCAGGAATACGGGCCCGAAGCTTCTTCCCCGGTATCAGGGTATCTTTACAGGATATGCTACAAGGCTTGAATGGGAGAAAGAGAACTTCAGAGGCAGGTCCATATCAGCCAGGGTCATCGCGCAGAGCACCAGTCTGAAAGAGCATTTCTTATCTTTATTCAGTTGGAGTCTTTTATGTGTCTGTCATTGTAGGGTGGTGTCTGTTTTAAGTCGAGGTCAAGTTGTTTTTGGTATTAGAGTCTTTATTAGTAATTTCACCTGTGTCGTCTTAGGGGTCTATAATGTTGTTTCGTATTTGTTTTTTTTTTTTTAGTTTTTCAGTGGTCCCAAAATTTTATACGTTTTGTTGATAAATTGTTATTTTTCTTTTCTTCTTAAAGTTTAAAAAAAAAATAATAAATAAAATAATGAAAAAAAAAATAATAAAAAAATCAATTGGCCATTTTGGCAAGGCCCGAACTACGCAAGATCTGATTCATGTACAACATGATACGTAGGCAGCCTACTTTTGGGTTCGATCTAATCATTTTGTTTCGTTGTTTTTCATTATTTTTTCCTCTTTTAAGGAAAACAAAAGCCATAAAGAATGATAAAATAAAGGTAGATAATGTGACGAAAAGAACAGATATTGATACAAAAAAAAAGGTGTGTAAATAAAATCGGGATGATGTTGAAATGACCCCGCTACCCTCAAAAGCTGGTAGATATGAACATGAACTTAGGGCAATTTTACCAATGTGATTCCCATGCTTTTGGTATACCCTAATCCTAACGGATGTCGTCTTTGATGAGCATGTTCTTTCAGATAACAGTGGTAGGTTTGCAGCACTCTGGCTAGTCACCCATACTTCACTAGGTCCAAAGCAAAGCTCGCAATGGCTAGCAGGGAGATTGAAAATTTGCTCATTGACCCGGATCAGGATCACAGGGAAGAAAGTTCAGAACACAATGATGAGGTAGTAAGACTCAGGCAACAATTGATAGATTTGCACCGGGCATGGGCCAGCGGAATGCCTCCTCCTCCGCTCCCTGAAGGTCTTGGGAATATCTCTAATTGCCCACCGCTCTCTCAAGCACAATTCTCTGCTCCTACTGAGTCACCTGAGCACGCGCCAGGATTCACTCCGCGACATTATTATCCTGGCAATTCTGGTGTGCCCTTGGCATCTCCCCAATCAAGACCATCTGCTCAGCCAGTGCCACCGATCACACCGGTATTCGTGGCCCCGCCACCACATGAAACTCCCATATATGCTGTGCGTCCCACAATGAGGTTTCCTCGGTCTTCCAGTGAGCCAGTACTGAAGGTTTCAGATGGTCAGTATTATGCTACGGAGCCTACTCTGCAATTGAATGAACCGTATGGGTACACTCAGCCGCCTGCATTTCCATTTGATACGGAGAAACCTGTCGCAACGGAGGAACAGGATGTCATAGCCCGGAAACTGAAGAGTTTGGAACAAGCTATGAGGAATTTGCAAGGAATCGGAGATTATAGAAGTGTTTCCTATAAAGACCTGTGCATGTTCCCTGACATCAACCTGCCTCCCGGTTTTAAGATGCCTAAGTTCGAGAAGTACGCAGGGCACGGTGATCCTGTTGCACACTTGAGACGGTATTGCAACCAGTTGAGGGCTGCAGGAGGAAAAAAAGAACTACTCATGGCCTTCTTTGGCGAGAGTCTTTCAGATCTGGCTTCAGAATGGTTCATCGATCGGGATATCGATAAATGGAACAGTTGGGATGATTTGGCTTCTGAATTTGTTCAAAATTTTCAGTACAACATCGATTTGATTCCGGACGAAAAATCTTTGGTCAACATGAAGAAAAAGAGCACTGAAGGTTTTAGGGAATACGCTATAAGGTGGCGTGAACAGGCCGCTAGGGTAAAGCCTCCAATGAAGGAAAGTAAGTTGGTAGAAGTTTTCATTCAGGCGCAGGATGAGACCTATTTTCAACATTTACTTCCGGCAATGGGAAAGTCTTTTATGGAAGTCCTCAAAATGGGGGAGATGATAGAGGACGGGATTAAGACCGGTCGAATAGTGAGTTTTGCTGCATTAAAAGCTACCACACAAGCGATTCAAGGTGGATCTGGCGCATTTGGAGGAAAAAAGAAGAAAGAGGATGTTGCGACTGTCGTAGCCGGAACCCATACTTATCCTAAAAGGCCACCTCGCCCCTATCCCCAATCCCAAGACCAAGTCTACGCCCAAGCTCCATATATTCCTCCCCACCATTACTACCCTCCACAAAATCCTTTATATTCCATTCCACCACCCCCTTACCCAGTATATAGTGCGCAACCATATGCCCAAACCCCTTCTTACCCGCAGTGGCGCGCGCAAACTTCACAAAATCGCCCATTCGCTCCACCAAATTACCAAAACCCCTCCAGACCCAGTTTTCAGCCTAGGCCCGAGTATAAGCAGGAGAAAACGGTCAAAAATCAATTCACACCTCTTGGGGAGTCATATGCTAGCTTGTTTGATAGGTTGAGGAAGTTGAAGGTTTTAAGCCCAATTCAAGGAAGGCTTTCAAATCCACCACCAAGGAATCTCGATTATTCTTTAAGGTGTGCGTACTGTTCTGATATGCCAGGCCATGATATTGAGAAATGCTGGCATTTAAAGAGAGCTGTCCAAGATTTGATTGACACAAATCAGATGTTGGTCCAAGCCCCGGAGGGTCCAAACATTAACCAGAATCCGCTGCCAACCCATGCTGAAGCCAATATGTTAGAATTGATATATGATGGGAAAGAGTCTTCGAGGGGTTATAAGCCTATTGTCAAGATACACACCACTGAGGAGAAATCGGTGAATGTAGCGGAGTCTTTGAAAGCAATGTCATTGAGCCAGGAAGGAATGAGGGAGGATAAATCCCGAGAAAGCACAAAGAAGCCCCTGATCACAGTACAAGGCGCCGGAAGGTATGGTGATTCGAGTCAGGATAAACCTAAGTTGACATGGTGGGAGCTTTGAGTCAGCCTATCTTGACGGTGAAAGGAGCACTGGCAGCGCCTATTGTCCTCAAACCGGTGACCCAACCTCCGATAGTTGATATGAAAAGGATTCCCTGGAATTATGGGCGGACTGTGATGACCTATCACAGGAAAGAAGTTGTGGAAGATATAGATGAGGTAGGAGGTTTGACCAGGTCAGGAAGATGCTTCATGCCTGAAAGCTTAAGAAAGTCTAAGCCAACGGTGAGTGAACCGTCGTCTATCAAAAAGCCTATCACTGTGGAGGAAGCCGAAGATTTTTTGAAAAAGATGAAATTGCCAGAGTATTCAGTATTAGACCAGTTGAAGAAAACCCCTGCTCAAATTTCCCTTTTATCTTTGTTGTTGCACTCCGAGGAGCATCGTGATGTTTTGCTGAAGGTATTGAATGAAGCATATGTTCCAAGGGAGATTACAATCAACCAGGTTGAGAAAATGGTGGGAAAAATCTTTGAGGTCAATCGGATCAGCTTTTCTGATGGTGAATTGCCTGTTGAAGGTACAGGGCATAATCGGGGTCTTTACATTACAGTGAAGTGTGAGGATTTCTACGTCACTCATGTTATGATTGATGGAGGTTCAGGTGCAAATATTTGCCCTATTTCTACTTTGCAAAAGCTAAATGTTGGTGCTGATAGGATCAAGCCCAACAATGTATGTGTTAGGGCTTTCGATGGTGCAAAGTCAAATTCCATTGGCGAAATAGAACTAATGTTGACCATAGGGCCTGTTGAGTTTGCCATAGAGTTTCAGGTATTGAACGTAGAATCCTCTTACAATCTGTTGTTGGGAAGGCCCTGGATCCACAAGGCCAAGGAGGTTGCATCCACGCTGCACCAAATGATTAAGTTTGAGCATGACAGGCAAGAAGTAGTTATTCATGGTGAAGGAGATTTATCAGCCTACGAAGATCCTCCCTTGTCCTTTATTGAAGCAAATAACGTAGAGGAGACATTCGTCTATCAAATTTTTGATACAGTGCCAGTGAGTCGTATCCTTGAGTGGCAAGCTATACCGGGACCGCAATTGTCTTCTGCATCTATCATGATGGTGAGTGAACTTTGGAAATACGGATTTGAACCAGGAAAAGGTTTGGGAGCATCTCTGCATGGTATAGTTCATCCCATATGTCCGAGTGAGAACGTGGGCACGTTTGGTCTGGGATTTGAGCCTACAGCTGAAGATCTGAAGAAAATCAGGGGAAGGAAGAAGGAAATATGGTCACTCCCTCGCCCAATGCCACTACTCAGTGAGTCATTCGTTAAGAGCGATGTCGCGAAGCATGTGGGATCTGAAGTTGAATTGGTGGGTGACCTCCAGAACTCTTTTATTGAAGTTGATATGGTTGAAGCAGGAGAAGGTACCAGTATGGCAGATGTGCAATTCATAGGTCCAGCTGTCCGGCTCAATAATTGGGAAGTCACTCCTCTCCCCGTCAGGAGGGAGTTTTGGTAGTTTATTTTGTTTTCCTTTCTGTTTATCCAAGTTATTTCAGGGTTGTAATTCGGATTTTAGTTTGTTTATGTTATATTGGTGTCTGTGTTTAAACCCTTCTATCTTTTATTTAATGAAATGCAATGTCCCTTTTGTTTTGTGTCTAATATAGTTTGTTTTTCTTTTTTACACAGTTCTCTTTATGCTGATTCTAATGACATGACATGCATGCGGACTTTTCAGCCTGGTTTTAAAATCCAAAATAATCCAGATGTAATGGAGCAGGATGAGGAATATGATGAAAAAGAAGCATTAGAAGAAATAAGCAAAGGGTTGGAACAATTTGAAGACAAACCGAATCCTAATTTGAATGAAACTAAGCCAATAAATCTAGGGGATCAAGAAGATGTTAGGGAAACTAAAATCAGTGTACATGTTTTGCCCCAGCTAAAGGATGAAATGATTCAAACGTTAATGGATTATAAGGATGTTTTTGCATGGTCTTATGATGATATGCCTGGTTTAAGCACTGAATTAGTGTCTCACAAATTGCCAACGGATCCCGCATTCCCTCCTGTCAAATAGAAGTTGAGGAAGTTTAAAATAGATGTAAGTATTAAAATCAAAGAGGAAATCATGAAACAACTTGAAGCCAAAGTAATTCAAGTGGCTCGTTATCCCATGTGGTTATCCAATGTTGTTCCCGTGCCAAAGAAAGATGGCAAAATTCGAGTGTGTGTTGATTACCGCGATTTGAACAGGGCAAGTCCAAAAGATGATTTTCCACTGCCCAACATCCATATTTTGCTAGACAACTATGCTAAACACGAGGTTGCCTCTTTTGTGGATTGCTATGCCGGATATCACCAGATCATTATGGATGATGAAGATGCGGAGAAGACATCTTTTATCACACCATGGGGGACTTATTGTTATCGGGTGATGCCGTTCGGTTTAAAGAATGCTGGAGCAACATACATGAGAGCCATGACCACTATGTTTCATGACATGATGCATAAGGAGATTGAGGTTTACGTGGATGATGTGATTATTAAGTCAAAAAGTCAGGCTGACCATGTAAAAGACTTGAGAAAGTTCTTTGAAAGACTTCGCAGGTATAACCTCAAACTCAACCCGGCAAAATGTGTATTTGGAGTTCCATCTGGAAAGCTGTTGGTGTTTGTAGTCAGCCGTCGGGGAATTGAATTAGATCCCTCGAAAATCAAAGCCATTCAGGATTTGCCCCCGCCCAAGAATAAAACGGAGGTAATGAGTTTGCTTGGTAGACTGAACTACATTAGCAGGTTTATTGCTCAACTCACAACCACTTGTGAGCCCATATTCAAGTTGCTGAAAAAGAGTGCTGTGGTAAAATGGACTGAAGAATGTCAGGAAGCGTTCGATCGAATCAAAAGATATTTGTCAAATCCGCCCGTGTTGGTACCCCCGGAGCCTGGTAGGCCTTTGATCTTATACTTGTCAGTCATGGACAATTCTTGCGGGTGTGTCCTGGGGCAACATGATGTCACAGGCAAAAAAGAGCAGGCTATTTACTATCTTAGCAAGAAGTTCACCACTTATGAGGCCAGGTATACTCTTCTTGAAAGGACGTGTTGTGCCCTAACTTGGATAGCACAGAAGTTGAAGCACTATCTCTCATCCTATACTACTTATCCCATATCCCGCATGGATCCTTTGAAGTATATCTTTCAGAAGCCTATGCCGACAGGTCGATTGGCAAAGTGGCAAATTTTGCTTACCGAGTTCGACATCGTATATGTGACTCGAACCGCCATGAAAGCCCAAGCCTTGGCAGATCAACTTGCTGAGAATCCCATCGATGAAGAGTACGAGCCATTAAAGACATATTTTCCTGACGAAGAAGTGTCGTGTGTCGATGAAGTCGTTATAGATGTTGATCCAGGTTGGAGGTTATTCTTCGATGGAGCTGTCAATATGAAAGGAGTCGGAATAGGAGCGGTTCTTGTCTCTGAATCGGGACAACATTTCCCGGTAACAGCACAACTTCGATTCTACTGTACTAACAATATGGCAGAGTATGAAGCCTGCATCCTTGGTTTGAGGTTAGCTGTTGATATGGGAGTCCAAGAATTATTGGTGTTGGGAGATTCGGATTTACTCGTCCATCAAATTCAAGGTGATTGGGAGACGCGAGATTTGAAGCTCATCCCGTATCGACAATGCTTGCAGGAGCTATGCCGACGATTTGTGTTAGTAAAATTTAGGCACATTCCAAGGATTCGTAATGAAATTGCTGATGCTTTGGCCACTTTGTCTTCAATGCTCCAACATCCTGACAAAGCCTACATCGATCCAGTGCATGTACAGAGTCGTGATCAGCATGCTTACTGCAATGTGGTTGAAGAAGAGCTCGATGGAGAACCTTGGTTCTTGGATATCAAGCGGTACATTCAATCAGGAGAATACCCAACATATGCCACCAACGATCAAAAGAGGACTCTTAGGCGTTTGGCTAGTGGATTTTTCTCGAGTGGGGGAATCTTGTATAAGAGGACCCCAGATCTGGGACTTCTAAGGTGTGTAGATGCAAAAGAAGCCTCGGCAATCATGGTTGAAATACACTCTGGAGTATGCGGGTCGCATATGAACGGTCACGTCTTGTCAAAGAAGATTCTTCGAGCAGGTTATTACTGGCTTACTATGGAGAGGGATTCTATTCGGTTTGTTCGAAAATGTCATCAATGTCAGGTGCACGGTGATCTGATACGTTCTCCTCCTGTTGAGTTGCATGCAATGGCTGCTCCATGGCCGTTCGTAGCTTGGGGAATGGATGTGATTGGACCGATTGAGCCGAAGGCATCAAATGGACATAGATTCATTTTGGTAGCCATTGACTACTTCACAAAGTGGGTGGAAGCAGTAACTTTCAAGTCGGTGACAAAGAAGGTTGTGGTAGATTTTGTTCATGCCAATATCATTTGTAGATTTGGAATTCCTAAGATGATTATTACAGACAATGCTGCCAATCTCAATAGTCATTTGATGCAAGAAGTGTGTCAACAGTTTAAGATTGCACATCGAAATTCTACTCCATATCGCCCAAAGGCCAATGGTGCTGTAGAAGCCGCCAATAAAAATATAAAAAAGATACTGCGAAAAATGGTACAAGGTTCTAGACAGTGGCATGAAAAGTTGCCGTTTGCATTGCTAGGTTATCGCACCACTGTTCGCACTTCAACAGGGGCAACTCCATATTTATTAGTGTATGGGACAGAAGCAGTCATCCCTGCAAAAGTTGAAATTCCTTCTCTTCGGGTCATTGTAGAAGCAGAGATCGATGACGACGAATGGGTAAAAGCCCGACTGGAACATTTGAGTTTGATCGAGGAAAAAAGGCTAACGTCCGTGTGTCATGGCCAGTTGTATCAAAGGAGGATGGCTCGTGCGTATAACAAAAAGGTCCGTCCCAGGAATTTTGAAGTTGGTCAGTTGGTATTAAGACGTATCCTTCCTCACCAGATTGAAGCGAAGGGCAAGTTCTCCCCTAACTGGCAAGGTCCCTTCGTTGTGAAGAAAGTGTTACCCAATGGAGCCTTATATTTGACAGATATTGAAGGCAAAATGGCAGAAATGGCTATCAATGCTGACGCGGTCAAAAGATACTATGTATGATATTTGGTCCTTTGTTTGATTTTATTGCATGTTTAGTACTTGCATTTTTGAAGATTGATATGACGAAGACATTTTATTCTTCTATCCAAACATTGTGTCATCCTTTGTTTACCCTTTTGAGCCTCGTTTATTTTTCTTTCATATCCCTCTTTTGGAATCAAAATAGAGTCAAAGATAAATGTCAAGAAAATAAGAATAAAAGAAAGAGTTCGAAAAAAAAATAAATCAAATCAAAACAAAGAACAAGCTGATGGAACTACGTGCGACCTGATTCTCCTCTCTCGGGAGTGAGATACGTAGGCTGCCCTATTTCGGGCTCGGTCCAACCAAATAAATATTTAAGATTCACCCAGTCAACAAAACTGGGGCATGAGTTAATGCATTGTTTGAGTCGATTCCAAAAGTTGTAAGTCTCACCCCCACTTCAAGTATCGTTTGAGCCTCTTACCATCTTTTCTAACCTTGACCAAAAGCCAAGTTACAACCAAAGAAAGTCCTTCAGATCGATTTTTGATAGTGTTAAGGCTAAGCATGCAATGGATATGCCGATACATTGCGAAGTACCGCTTATCTCCCTCAGCATAAGAAATCATGAAAGAAATACAAAAATGAGAGAGTCTTATTGGTGAAAACCTTTGCAGGCACCATAAGGCGATGGTGAGTTGTGAGAAAATGAAAATGAGAGAGTCTTATTGGTGAAAACCTTTGCAGGCACCATAAGGCGATGGTAAGTTGAGAGAAATACAAAAATGAGAGAGTCTTATTGGTGAAAACCCTCACGGGCACCGTAAGGCAAGGGAGAGTTTAAGAGAAAGGCGGAAAGTGAAAAGAAAGAGATTGGTTGGCGAAAGTCTTTTTAAATGTCGTCAGTCGAATATGATGTATGAGTACAATGGATTTGAAGAAGCGGCTCAGTGGCAAAAGGCACGAACTCAACAACAAATGGGGAGTTTGGATAGGAAGATCAGGCAGCTCAATCCAAAATGCGTGTCATACTCATTGGGTTTGGTTGTCGTATTCAGATAAGTTTTCTTTTTGAATATGGGACATTCCCCTTTTCTTTCATTTACATATTCATGTTTCTGTCTTTTCTTATGTTATTTATCAAAACAAGAGTCACCATCATTTCTTTACATTTTTTTTTTTTTTAAGTCAAGTCTGTGTCAAAACAAACAAGAAAGGATTTCAAAATTTACTACCAGTCTTTCCAATTATATGAGGAAAAGCCAAGGAACAACACAGAAAAGAAATATGATCATAATTCAACACGAAGCAAAGGAAGTCTATCAACCGATAGGCTATTGGATTCGTAGAAGCATTTCGGATTTGGGAAAAGAGTGCACCTCAGGGGCATGGTAAAAATGGAAACCCATTGTTAGAGTCAGAACTCATTTCCCTCAATCTGGATCCAGGTCAATGATGTGGCAAGACAGGACAAGTGTAAGCAATTTGAAACAAAGATGAAAGGAACGAGTGTTGGGCAGATACCTGAAAAACCAAGATCTGCAAGCCACCACTAAGTTAACTGACAAATTTTTCTTTGATTGAAACAGGGGCAAATTTGTTTCACTTGATTCAGCTACCATGGGAAATGCATATCCAGGATTTTTACTTTCTGTTCAGGACCCTCCTAAAAAATGGGATTTTACTTTCTGTTCAGGACCCTCCTGAAAAATGGGACTTTACTTTCTGTTCAGGACCCTCCTGAAAAATGGGATTTTTACTTTTTGTTCAGGACCCTCCTGAAAAATGGGATTTTACTTTCTGTTCAGGACCCTCCTGAAAAATGGGATTTTACTTTCTGTTCAGGACCCTCCTGAAAAATGGGATTTTACTTTCTGCTCAGGACCCTCCTGAAAAATGGGATTTTACTTTCTGTTCAGGACCCTCCTGAAAAATGGGATTTTACTTTCTGTTCAGGACCCTTCTGAAAAATGGGATTTTACTTTCTGTTCAGGACCCTCCTGAAAAATGGGATTTTACTTTCTGTTCAGGACCCTCCTGAAAAATGGGATTTTACTTTCTGTTCAGGACCCTCCTGAAAAATGGGACTTTACTTTATGTTCAGGACCCTCCTGAAAAATGGGACTTTACTTTCTGTTCAGGACCCTTTTGAAAAATGGGAATTTACTTTCTGTTCAGGACCCTCCTGGAAATGGGACAATGCTTTCAAAAAATGAAATACTAATTATTTATAATTCTTTTTTGGGATAATTTTCTTTCTAGTTTTAATTTTGAGTTTCAGGAGCCCGCCTGAAGAACAAGGTGATGAAATAGCAAGGCAGGAGCCCGCCTGAAGAACAGGGTGATGAAATAGCAAGTTCGGAGCCCACCGGGAGAACAGAGTGAAGAAAATGAAAAGTCAAGCAACAAAGTGATGAAATAGCAAGGCAGGAGCCCGCCTGAAGAACAGGGTGATGAAATAGCAAGTTCGGAGCCCACCGGGAGAACAGAGTGAAGAAAATGAAAAGTCAAGCAACAAAGTGATGAAATAGCAAGTCAGGAGCCCGCCTGGAGAATAGGGTGAAGAAACAAAAGAGTCAAGCAACAAAGTGAAGCAATTGAAAGCCAAGCAACAAAGGAAATGAAATCGCAAGTCAGGAGCCCGCCTGGAGAACAGGGTGATGAAAGTCGAGTCAAGAACCAACAGAAGCTGTATAGATAGGATTTTTGTAATTTCACTTATGCTTTTACTTGTAATTTTCATTTTGATGTAATAACAGAGCCGCGGACCGGGACCTCGACGGAACCTCACTCGATTCTCCAACTCGGTATAGTCCATCTCCGTCCAATCCTTGGAGAAACTTATCACTTGATCCCTTCATAACTTGGGTGGGTAGGCTTTCCTAATTCAAGACCCGTTAGTCCTTCGTTCTCCTGTTTCTTTCTTTGAATAATGGTCGGGACAAAATTCTATCTCGCTGTCTACTTCTTTGCCTGAAAACACTTCATGTTTACATTCAAAGGGGGCATGATGTAGACACCTAATTTCGTCCCTCCGCAATATCATTTTTACCCATTTTTACCTTATCCTACCGTGTACCCTCAATCATGTAATTATCCCTCCACAAATGACAAAAAAATCAAAACCAACTCTAAACAAATCTTATCCCAAAATCCCCACATAATCCCAATTGATAACAAATTAACAACCTTCCCAATTAAAAGTGGACACCTAATCCTTATCCCTCCAATTAAAAAACAACACCTACCTACCCTACTCTAACAAACCCTATCCCTACCCCTACCCCTACCTCACTAACCTACCCCTACCACTACCCCACCCCTACCCATCTTACCACCCCCTACCCCATACCTCACGCACAATTCCCATCAGGACCCAATAATTTTAACAGAAGGGATTTATATACAGAGATAGAGAAGGCACCAGGGGGAGCATTTTTTTTCATCTTCTACACCAAACAAAAGGGCATAAAAATGGATTAGAACAAAAAAATGGAGATCTTCTCTGAACCAATTTCCATACCAAAATCATCTATACTCACGCATACACAGTGAGATCGAGAGGGAAGGGAGAATCGAGATCGAGTTTTCCGGCCATTCTTCACCGGAAATCACTTCACCTATTTTGATTTCACTTCGAAATTCACTGAAAAACTCGATTGAACCCATCTCCATCATCAAAATCAGAACCAGCTGCTTGAATCGGCCTGAAATCAGCCTGTTTGGGTTGATTCCGGTTTGTTTGGGTGGAATCCGGCAAGGTTCAAATTGGTTTCGGCGACAGTTGGTGCGCGGATCTTGTTCGTTTAGTTCGTTTCGATGTTTCTTGCTTTTGAATACTCATCTGTCTCTTCATGAAATTCGCATCTGAATTGGATTTCGGTGATTACTTTGCCCGAATCTCATCGTCTTCTCTTATTTTTCATTTTTCTGGTTACCGTTAGCTCACCGGAGCTCGGTCTACATCAGGTTTCTATTTTCTGTCAGCTTGTTGGGATTTTGGTTCTGTTTGTTTTGTGCTGTTCGTCATTGATATCTGGCTTCGATTGGTTGCGTGGTAAAAGGGGTCGTCGTTCATGCTTTGAATTCTGTGTTAGGAGTTTATTTCTATGTTATGGGTTTCTATTCGTGGGTCTCAAAATTGTTTGGATATTATTCTGATATCGAGTTCGGAGCATATTCGTCATTGAGGTGCTATTGAGGATTCCAAATTCAGGTTTTCTTTAATTCGTATTATCAACGAAAATTGATATTCGGAAGGTTCAATTCTATCCTTGCTCCTCTCAATTTTACGTAATTAGAAATGATTTGTATGTTTGGTATGTGTGAATCTTTGTTATGAATTGTTTGATGTTGGAGTTGAATGTTGAAAACTTGAATTGATAATCGAAGCATGTGATAATTGGGTTAATGGATCGGGGGATCAAAATTGGATAAAAGATGAATAAATTAGTTATTTCGATTCATTGTTATTATTACGTGGCGTCTAATTGTGATTTTGATAGTGTCATGATAGGTCGAGCCGGATAGGCAATATAGGTTCGGGTTGGCAAATTTTAGAACTTGTTGTTTTGGTTGAATGTTGGAATGTGCGTGTGAATTTTTCTTTTAGTTTGTCGTATTTAATTTAAATGTACTCATTTGGCCGGGGAATGCCCCGAAGGATTTGTATTAATTTATCCGGGGAATGCCCCGAAGTACCTTGTACCCTGAGGACGTCCGTGATCAAGGCCCGAGGCATCGGGTAAAGCTTTGGAGCATAGTTTAGGATTAATATAGGTTAGCGTAGGTTTATATTTTTGCATTTTTCTATTTCGGGATTGTATAATTGGACTGGACACTAATTTTGGATTTGTTTTGTTTCATGTGTTTGGATGGATTGTTTTATGTGTTTTTTGTGTGGTTTATACATTTGTAATGCCAAATTAGTCGATACCCTCCACCAGGCGACTGTGGTCAAACCACGGGATCGAGGGGTGCCTAACACCTTCTCCTTGATCAACAGAATTCCTTAACCGGAATCTCTGTTCGCAAAACCAGTTTAAGAGTCAAATGGTTTCGAAAAGGATTTTCTAAAGGTGACTTGGCACACCGGATTATGCCAAGTGGCGACTCTGAATAAAAAAATGTAAATAATCCTTTTTCCGAAACAAACTTTCATTTCTTGTCACTTAAATAATAAAACCCTTTCGAACTTTAAAAATGTATTCCAATGTTTTGGAGTACGCGTAGAAAAAGGGGTGTGACACTCTTTCTAACCTTATCCAAAAGCCAGGTTACAACCAAAGAAAGTCCTTCAGATCAATTCTTGATAATATTAAGTCTAGGCATGCATTGGATATGATGATACATTGTTGGGTACTACTCGTCTTCCTTAGCATAAGAAATCAGGAAAGAAATACAAAATGAGAGAGTCTTATTAGTGAAAAACCCCGCGGGTATCATAAGACGATTTTACTTTCTGTTCAGGACCCTCCTGGAAAATGGAACAACGCTTTCAAAAATGAAATACTACTTTACTATAATTTTTGTTTGGGATAATTTTCGTTCTAGTTTTAATTTTGGGTTTCAGTAGCCCGCCTGAAGAACAGGGTGATGAAATAGCAAGTCAGGAGCCTGCCTGGAGAACAGAGTGAAGAAATGAAAAGTCAAGCAACAAAGTGATGAAATAGCAAGTCAGGAGCCCGCCTGAAGAATAGGGTGAAGAAATGAAAAGTCAAGCAACAAAGCGAAGCAATTGAAAGCCAAGCAACAAGTTGAAAGAAATTGCAAGTCAGGAGCCCACCTGAAGAATAGGGTGATAAAAGTCGAGTCAAGAGCCAACAGAAGCTGTATAGATAGGATTTTGTAATTTTATTTATGTTTTAACTTGTAATTTTCATTTTTGATGTAATGACAGAGCCGCGGACCGGAACCTCACTCGACTCTCAAACTCGGTATATTCCACTTCTCTTCCAACCCTTTGAGATACTTGTGACTTCCTTATGACTTGGGTAGATAGGGTGTCCGACAGGATTCGATTGTCCTTCTTTCTCTTACTCCTCTCTTTGAATAATGATCGGGACAAAATTCGGTCTCGTTGTTTACTTCTTTGTCTGAAAACACTGCGTGTTTACATTCAAAGGGGGCATGATGTAGACACATAATTTCGTCCCTCCCCGATATCGTTTTACCCATTTTTACCTTATCCTACCCATGTAATTAATTACATCCCACAAAAATACAAAAAAATAACTCTCAACAAAATCCCTGACAAACTTTTATTCTTTTTAACATCCTAACAACCCTTTCAATTAAAATAAGACACATTACCCATACCCCTACCCCCAACACCCTTGACACGTACCCTCGTTCATGTGACTATACCCTACAAAAATGAAAAAATAACAACTCTTTATAAAATTCCTAACAAATTTTATCTTGTTTTAATCCTATCCTAACTACCTCTCCCTACCCCCACCTCATAGCCCCTCACCCCTACCCACGTGTACCCACTTCCCCACCCACTCTCACAATTCCACTCACTATCTGCATATACCATATATACACAACAAAATAGAAAAGAAAAGGGGGAGAAAAAGAAGAACACGATTCATATAAAGCACCCCACTTTTCCCTTTTGGTTTCTTCTGGGGTAGAATACATATACAGGGAGAGACTCCATTCTCCCTTTTGGATCGAAAAGCACTACAGCAACCATTGACGATCTTCCATTTTTCTTCTTCGCGAATACACACTCACCCACAGCTAATTCACGGACAGAATCGAAACACTCACGTGTCGATCGAAAAACACCCACACCCACACCCAATCAGAGAGATGGGTAAAAATCAGTAGCGGTTCGGTTGAGGTTTGAGTTTTCCGACGAACTCTTCGCCGGAATCGGTTATCTCGGCCCGTCGAAGCTCCAATGGAGTAAGTCTCGCCGGCAATCTATAAAAAACGGTGACAGATCACAAAGCAGGCGCGAGTTTCGCCTCTCTCACGCAACTTCTGATTTCGTTGTTGAGGTCGGGCATCTAGAAGTCGGACTCGATTTTGTCATGGGTTGTCGATAAGATTTGGACTCGTTCTGTCATCGTTTGTTGATTTTGAGTCGAGGTTCGAATTGAGGTTTTCGGGTGCGGACTTTCTTTAATCGAACAACATTAAGTCCGAAAGCTTCAAATTGAGGTTCAATTCTACTCTTTCATTCTTTTTATTTGGTTGTTGATAATATTCTGTGCATCGAATTGAATGTCGTGTGTTGGTGGATCTATGATGATGAGAATTGTTGTTTGTTTTGATTCGGAGTTTGATTTCCTAGATTATGGATTGATTATGAGTTGTGTGATGAAATGATATCTCATTCGGGAAGTAAAATCAGTATTTGGGATTCGAAAATCAAAAATTGATAAAAAGCAAGTGTTAATTTATTTGTGATTCATTGATGTTGATGAACTTGGTAGTATCATGATAAGACCGTCAAAGGGGTAAGCAAATAGTACGCTTAGGAAGGCAAATTTAGAATTCGTGGATTGTTGAACGTTGAAAATGTGTGATGAATGGCTTGGTTTTATAGTTTATCGTATTTAATTTAAATGTATTCATTTAGCCGGGGAATGCCCGAGACACATTGTATTTATTCACCGGGGAATGCCCCGACGTATTATGTTGGCGGAAGACGTTCGTGATGAAGGTCCGAGGCATCGGGTAAAGCACGGGAGCGTAGTTAGGATTAGCGTAAGTTAGATAGGATTTATTTTTGCATTTTTATTTTGGACTGGACGTCGTGTTTTTTATTCATTTTTGTTTTGTTTGTTTGCGTGATTGATTGTTAGCGCGTACTTTGTGTGATTTATGCATTTGTAGTGTCAAATATTGCCGATATGCTCCACCAAGCGACCGTGGTCGAACCACGGGATCGAGGGGTGCCTAACACCTTCCCCTCGGTCAACAGAATTTCTTAACTGGAATCTCTGTTCGCAAACCAGTTTCAAGAGTCAAATCATTTTTTGAAAAGGATTTTCCAAAGGTGACTTGGCACACCTGATTCATGCCAAGTGGCGACTCTGAGTTTTGAATAAAATGAATCCTTTTCGAAAACAAATTTTTCATCTTTTGTCACTTAATAATAAAAACCCTTTCGAAACCATAAAATCAATCTTTTTGGAGTTAAAAAAGGGGTGTGACAATCATGGAGATAACTATTTTCAAATATGAAAAAAAAAATGAAAAAGGAAAAAAAGTAGAGAAATAGAAGAGAGAAAATAAAGTGAAAATAAAAAAATGAAAATAAAATAAAATGTTAAAAAAAAAGATGAAAAAAAGGGTAAAAGATATCGCTATATTTGGGGGAGGTGAAATAGTGGAGTGAAAATAGGAAAATGTAAAGTAGTGAGAGTAAAACATGCACTTGCCTAGTTAATGAGTAAAATAATATTACTCTTGCTATAAACTGTAATTTTACAAAAGTATTGCTATTTATTGTAATTATAATCTTAAATATGCTACTTTATGTAATTTTTCTTAATTATTAATTGAAACTTACTTGTGTACAGTAGTGTTGGTATACAAATGATTTTCAAATCCAGGCAATGGATCAGGTATTAAAAATTCAGCAGCACTTCTATCTGGAAATCCAATTTCCCATAAAGGTGGACGATTTCTAACGGCTTCAAAAATAATTTGACCCAAAGCTGTTTCACTTCCTGCAACAATTAAATCACTTATGTTAGAAATTGTATCATATTTCGTCCGTCCATTTTTACTTGTCCATAATTAACTTTTCACATACCTTAAAAAATAATAAATAATAGAATAATTCTACGAATACCATAAGCATGTGGCAAAGTCAATTTTCTTATTTAATTAAATACCATTATAGAAAATAAAACAAATAAAATACCTAGTGTAACGTCATATAAAATAAAACAGATAGAATACCTAATATAACTTCAACGTAAGAAGAGAACTTGTATTCTTCCAGAACTCCAGGAACCCAAGAATATAATCCATAAATTCCAGGTCTAACATTATTTATCATGAAATTACCCAATTCATCAGTTTGAGTCCAAAATTGATAACTCTATCAACAATAAATAAATTAATAAATAAAATAGCATAATTAATTCAAAAATAAATATATATTAATTGTACATATATATTGAAGTCTAAATATAAAGGTACAATGTACATATATTTTACCCTCTATAAATTTCATTTTTTATAACTACACTGAATATATTGTCGCTCTCGTTTAAAATAAGAATTTAGACACAAAAGACATTACCTTAGTATCACTTTGCCAGGATCCAACATCTCCAGGGTTGGCAAGTCCAATATATGCACTTTTTGCTGAAAAGCATCTTTGTTTATGTACCTAACAGACATTTATTGAAAATTATATTAAATTATAAATAATCTAATTTATATACATCGACAGTGTGAAGAATTATATATATTTAGCTCGTAACAAATATAATAATTTGCAGTATGCACCTAAATAATCGAAACGATCCAAATTAATGCATTCAAAACAATTAAAACGTTCAAATATAGTACGAAGGGCATATTTAGAACTTTGATTGATTATATTGCTAGTGTGCAAAAGTTAAATTCTATTTTCGTTAACTCACTCACTAATTATAGAATAACTAGGATTTTTTTTTTAAATAATAATTACCAGTCATTAACCAATAATTGACCACTAACTGAGCCACGTTGATCTGCATGAAGATATTCTGGTGATGCAGGGAAATTATAGGGCCATTTGTTTGTTTCTTCATTCATCTGCAAAATTGACAAAATTTTAGTGTCCACTCATAGAATTTAATTAAGTGACAGGTAAAATTATCGTCATGTGATCAGGAGGTCACGGGTTCAAGCCGTGGAAATAACTTTTTGTAGAAGAATAGACTATCCTTGTAATCTGGCCCTTCCCCATATCCCGCTCATATATAGCAGGAGCTTTAGTGCACCACGCTGCCGCTTTTAACAATATTGTTAATGAAGATTAATTAGTTAATTACCTGTCTTTTAGCATCTTCCCAAAGTGTGATATGATCGTTGCTAGAATCTGAATTAACATAGAAAAATACAGGCCCAAAAACTTTAGTCCATGCCTCTCCATTTGTTAATGAAACTCCTAAGTCTGGCCCTGCATAATGTCCACTGAAAAATATCTATAGAAAAAAAAAGAGGTAAATTGCTCAAAACATTTATAATAATTTCACTTACAATACTACTACTATTTAAAAAGACAAATTTCTAACATGTTCCATCGAAAATTGGCTCATCGAAAACATTTTCAACAGACTATTCATCGAAAATCTGATATTTCTAACAAGGGCGAAACTCAAAAATTCACTTCTTTTTTTAGCATAAATCACTTTTCATAGAGTTTAACTTTTATACATTGATATGCCACGTAAGAATTCGTTACCTCTGAAGTAGTGATATAACCTGCATACATTTATCATCCCCAGACTCCATTTGATTGGAATATACTGGGTATATTGTTGTATAAAATAGACACTCTTATTATGCATGCCACTATGTATATTTAAATAAAAATAATTATTGCAGCCAGACATTGGTACGTACAAATTAAAAGGACCTTCTAACAAACATCATATAATATACTATGTAGTAATATAATACTCTAATAATAAAAAAAAAGTCAAATTGCACAGAGCAGCCATGCATGATGATAGCATTTGCTTCACACCTCATCGACTACATCATTTTTTTCCGTTGGAAGGTTCTGATTTGGCAAAAAATTAACTCCATCAGGCGCGTGATGGAATTTGAAATTATACATTTTGCCACATAGGTCAAAAAGGGTCACACGACGTACTAAAATAATAAGTTTGGGAAATACTTAAATTCAGATGTATCATAAATAAAACGTGACAACTTCAGAGGTAATTGATACCTCTCTATATATTAAAAAAAAAAAAAAACTAAATGCAAGTTTGCTTGAGGGGGTCATGGGGATGTACTAGTCAAAGTTTTGAGAGCTTTGCAACTTCATATTCATCTGAATATAATAATTTTTTGTATATTATATAGTTTAATTTATGATAGATGGTAGGTTGAAATTCGAAATTATTAAAACACAATTAGCTCAAAACTATGAACTTTAAAATTATTAGAACCATAAAATTTAAATTTGTATAAATAAGTAAACACATACGTTCTACATGACATTTACGTGGTAATTCGTGTGAGATTGCCATGTAAATGTCATAGAGAATACATGTGTTTACTTGTTCAGCTTTATACAAATTTAAAAATCTATTTATGCATACTTAAAATTATAAAAAATATATAAATGTTGAGACCAAGTTAAAAGACCTATATGATTATGTATTAATGTCTAACTAAAAATGACATCTCTCGAAATATATCTAATCTGAATCTTCATAATGTCGTTAGTGATTTGATTCGTCCTTTCTTGCACAATAAAACAAACACATATTTGTGGCACAATATACATTCCACTATGTATATTTTAAATATTATAAACATGTAAAAATAAGTCTTACAATCAGAGCAATAACGAAGGAGTTGTACGTACTCCTTCATCTTTACTTGAAAGTTTTGGTATCGAATCTCTTATGTATGAAATCGCTTTTGTTAAGAAACACCTTAACTATAAAAAATAGAATTGATCAATTCTAAAAGGAGACTTTCCGACATGAATTGAGATTCAGTGGACTTTTATGGCTAATATTGGTGCTCATACCCTTTTCTTATATATTTTTGAAAAAAAAAATTGATATATGACCTATTTAAAGCCTTTAATATGGTATCGGACATCGGACCGAAAAAAAATAGTTGTTGCAGCCAGACCTTGGTCCTATAATACGTGATAGGTATATAATTATTGATCCAACAAAAGCAAATTGTACAAAGCAGCCATGACGATATCATTTGCTTCACACCTCATCAAATACATCATCATCCTAAGGCCTATATATACAAATGAAAATCAACACATTGGCATACAATTCTACCACTCAAAATTAATATTGTTGTAATTAATATCTCCAGAATACAAAAATCAAGAAGATGGAAAAATCACATGAGAATGTTAAGGCATTTGGATGGGCAGCTAGAGACACTTCTGGTGTACTTTCTCCTTTCAATTTTTCAAGAAGGTACATATTAGGTCTATCTTTATCATTTTCTTTTCGGATTTAAATTATATAAACTGACAGCATACGTGCAAAGACTTTTTACACGATCGATGTAGCTTAGCCTACATTTTTTATTTTTCATCAAATTACATCGTTTTTCGGGACGATTACGGCCCTAAACACTTCAGCCAACTAGTTCATGAAATATGTACGAAGTCTTTAGATAGTGTATACAGTATACTAAATATACTAACATTTCAGCAGATAGTGTATATATTGGTAAACTAATTGACCGAACAGTATATATCCGTAACTTTCCTATTATACCCCAACGATAAAAACTAATGAAGGTTTGGTTAATTTTCGAATGGGTGAAGGGTGACTGGTGAAAAAGATGTGCAGTTCAAAGTGTTGTATTGTGGAATTTGTCATACTGATCTTCATCAGATCAAAAATGATTGGGGTATCACCAAATATCCTATTATACCTGGGTAAGTTTACTCTTTATTTTACCTTTTTATGTTCATTATTTGCTATCGTCAAAAAATTATATTGTGCATATAGGTAATAAAAATTTATAAGAAGCATTGAATCGATTTTACATTAGAGATTTTTCTAGTGTAACACTCTGAATAAATCCAATAAAATGCTTCAATATTTTTGAAGGATCCAAGCAATTTAAATTTGAACTATATGGTAAATATTTGAACCTCAAAAATAATTATGTAAATACTAGAGTGGACCCGTTCATATTACAAATGGGCAGGATGGTCCGATGCACTAAGCTGCCGCTATGCGTGGGGTCAGTGAAGGGTCGGACTACAAAAATCTATTGCATGTGCAACCTTATCGTATATTTCTGCAAGAGTATGATTCCACTTTCCACAGCTTGAACCGGTTACCTCTTTTGTCATTCATATTACAAATGTATAGTGGAATTGATTAACAAGAACTTATGTGTTGGTGGTCAATATATATATATAGTTTTGAATTTATGAAATCAAAATTATGTCAATCTCAATTGTTTTTTCAGGCATGAAATTGTTGGTGTGGTAACTGAGGTTAGTAACAAGGTAGACAAGTTTAAAGTCGGAGAAAAAATAGGCGTTGGATATTTAGTAGGATCATGTCGAATATGTGAAAATTGTGCCAACGATCTTGAAAATTACTGTCCTGGTCTGATAATAACAGCCAATGGTACTTACTCTGACGGGGCCATCACGCATGGAGGTTACTCCGATCTCATGGTTGTCGATGAGCATTTTGTCGTTCATTGGCCGGATAATTTGCCAATGGAAGCTGCTCCATTGTTATGTGCAGGGGTCACAACTTATAGTCCATTGAAATATTTTGGACTTGACAAGCCTGGAATGCACATTGGTGTTGTTGGTCTTGGTGGACTTGGTCGTATGGCTGTCAAATTTGCTAAGGCCTTTGGTACCAAAGTTACTGTCATTAGTACATCTGCTGGTAGCAGGCTGCAAGGGGTTCACTTGATGGTATCATTGACACTGTCTCTGCAGTTCACCCTATTTCTCCATTGCTTAATCTGTTGAAAACTAATGGGAAGTTAGTGATGGTTGGTGCACCAGAAAAGCCATTAGAGTTGCCTGTATTTTCCTTGCTTTCAGGTACGTGAAACTTTCACGTAGTATCTCATTCTTCATTTCTGTCATGTCGCTTTGATTGTACTGACAACACAAGTTTATAACGTGGAAAATAGGACGAAAGCAAGTAGCAGGGAGTGGAACCGGAGGATTGAAGGAGATGCAAGAGATGGTAAACTTCGCGGCAAAGCATAACATAACACCGGATGTTGAAGTCGTGCCAATGGACTATGTGAATACAGCGTTGGAGCGCCTAGTGAAATCGGACGTGAAGTATCGATTTGTGCTTGATATTGGCAATACATTGAACAAGAGTTAGTATATATGGGACATCTTGTTATCGTTGTGTGTTTGTATTTTAAGTAACAAAATGGTGAGGGAATTACATATCATCTACTGTAGACACCTAATTTTGTCCCTCCCCGATAGCATTTTTACCATTTTACCTTCGTCTTACTACGTGTCCTCACCCGTATGATTATATCCCACAAAAATACAAAAAAAATAATAATAACCCTATCCTAACCAACTTTACACCTCATCCTACCAACCCACCCCACCTTAACACATTTTCTTTTCCTCACCACTAACAGAATGGAGATAAGGATATACATATCTATACTCACAGGGCCACAGTGAAGGAGCAGGATATCTTCCTTTTCTTTTCATATATACATACACACTCATCCTCACCATAGGCACATATAGCAACACATACCAGAAGATACAAAAAAAAAAGAGAAAGCACGGATTTCATTTTGCCTGGCTTTATTTTTTTTCTTCTCAAGCTCAAATCGTACACACATCCTCACTGATATGCACGCGCACACAACAAAGAAAAACGAGAGTAGGAAGTTTGTTTGAGGGAGATCCGGCGAAGAAACTGGAAAACGGTGAGAAACCTGATTCCTTTTCGCGTTTTTTCGGTGATATCTGTGCCGGAATCAGCGTCATCAGTGTCCAATTTGTCCGTTCAATGGGTCTAGTCCAAAATCCCCAAAATTTTCTCCGTATTTCGTTGGTTTCTAGCTAAATCTGGCCGAAAATATCAGGGTCGCCGAAATCTGACTTTTCCTGCTGGTTTTTCCTACTGTCAGTTCGCTGGAGCTTGGATTGTACGGGTTTTTATTTTTCTGTCGTTGAGTTTTTGGGTTCGTATATTTTGGTGTTTCGTCGGCGATGTCAGTCCTCGGAGTTTTCGTGTTCAAATCGTGTCAACATTTGTGATTTGGATTCTGTATTAAGAGTTTTTCTTCACTGTTTTTTGGAGCTGTCCAGTTATTATTTTTAATACCGGGTTTGGTTTGATCGTTGTTGAGGTTCTGCTCGGGATATTCGAACGCGGTCTTCGTTTTTTCACTCGATTAATATTTGAGTTTGAAAGCTACGAATCGAGGTCCAATTCTATTCTCCTCTTTTATTTAATGTTTATTATATTTGGTGTGTTGGAGTAAATATTGTGTTTGGTTGATGATTGTGACGTGGTGATATGTTTCGATATTGTGTTTGAGCAGTCGTGATTACTGTGGTTGATATTGATTGATTGATTCACGTGAATGAAGGAATTGAAAGATTTGAATTCATGTGGGAATAAGTGGGGCGAGAATTGAAAACTTGATATAATTAGTAAATTTTGATTAGTCTGATTCATTAGTTGTTTGACTTGAAATAAACGTTAATTGAATTTGGTAGTATCAAGATACGCCGATTGGAATAGGTAAGACGTAGGTCGGGTAGGCAAATCTAGAGATTGTGGGTTGATTGAATGTTTGAAATTTGATTGAATGGATTGATTTTATCACTTTTGAATCAATTGTATAATTTGGTCGGGGAATGCCCCAAAGTATCTGTATATATTTATTCATCGGGGAATGCCCCGAGGTATCATGTACCCGGAGGACGTTCGTGATGAAGGCCTGAGGCGTCGGGTGGAGCATTTGTCTAGAATTAATTCAGAGTAGGATTTATTTTTACACATTTTTTATTTTTGGACTGTATAATTGGACTGGACACTAAATTTTGGATTGTTTTATCTTGTTTGCTTGATTGATTGTTTTGCATGTTTTGTGTGGTTTATATATTCATAATGTCAAATTAGCCTATACGCTCCGCCAAGCGATCGTGGTCAAACCATGGGATCGAGGGGTGCCTAACACCTTCCCCTCGGTCAACAGAATTCCTTAGCCGGAATCTCTGTTCGCGGATCAGTTTTATAGAATCAAAACCGCTTTGAAAAAGGATATTCATTGGTGACTTGGCACACTCGATTTATGCCAAGTGGCGACTCTGAGTTTTGAAACTAATGAATCCTTTTCGAAATAATTTTCATCTTTTGTCACTTTAATAATAAAACCCTTTCGAAACTTAAAACGAATTCTTTCTTTTGGAGTACGAAAAAGGGGTGTGACAGCTCTGGCGACTCTGCTGGGGATATTTTCAGAATTCGGTCTTATTTTTGGAGTCGTATCGGCTTTGTTTGGCATTATGGGTGTATAAACATTGTTTGTGATTATTGTTTGTGTTATTGTTATCACTGTTGTGCGTTTTCATGCTCTTTGTGTACAGTATTTATCCTATATGTTACCGCTTTTATATCTGGCATCATGTGTCTACCCCCAGACCTTCTTTCTGTAACAAGTCTGTAGTACACGTGTTGTACACGACCTCTAGTTAAGTCACCATTATTTTAGGGGGGGAGCCGTCGTTGTTATGGAGTA
This sequence comes from Capsicum pubescens, assembly GCA_030864215.1. Classification (NCBI taxonomy): domain Eukaryota; kingdom Viridiplantae; phylum Streptophyta; class Magnoliopsida; order Solanales; family Solanaceae; genus Capsicum; species Capsicum pubescens. The sequence goes on from CM061549.1 coordinate 298,547,685, forward strand.
GGTGGAAAGCAAAGCAGCCACTATCGACCATACACTCCCCCGAACAACCTTGTTAGTGAATCACAACGTAGGTCAGCCTTTAGGTCATGCTTATGTGCATCATACTGAGACCTAGCGGGACCCACATGGCCCTTTGTAGGAGACTCACCTCTAAAGCATCCCTACGTGCTAACTGTTGCATCTTTAAGGGTAACGTGGTTATTTGACGGGCTGATTTGAAAAAAAAAATATTTTTTAGGAGTAAGGTGCGTAGGCAAAAAATGTTTTTTTTTTAAAAAAAATAGAAAAAGTGAGTCGAAAAGAATGAATCAAAAGGAGTGTCGTAGTTTATTTTAGAGTTCTTTATGGCTTTTGTTCTTCACAATCCAAAAACTCAAAAAGATTTTTTTTTACGTTTTGCATTTATCTTCTCAAAGTACCGCAAGTTCAACAAAAAAAAGAAAAAAAAAAGAGGATTTTGTTTGCCTTTTCTACTTGTTTGTCAAAAGCAAAAATACCAAAAAGATTTTTCTTCATAATTGGTGGTGTCAGTCTTAGTTGAAGTGTCTAGTTGAAAATCAAAAAAAAAGTTTTTATTCATTTGTTTTTTGTTGTGTCTCTTAAGTTAGGGTCAATTTATTAGTTAATCGTTAATTGTCCAATATGGATGAACTACGTGTACCTGATTCCCTTCCCTCGGGTTGGGATACGTAGAAAACCCTCGGTGGGTCCGATAATATTTGTGTTGGCCTTTGTCTTATTATTAGCCTAGATCTCTCGCCCCGTAATCTGGAGTTGTTAGCCAAGTAGACTGATTTTGCTCAGTACTTTCGTTTGGCAAATTGGATTCATGAAGTGGTCTGTCTCATCGACATATGTCTGCATCAAAAATCCCAAGGGTTGGGAATCTTCTACTCCTATCGAATTTTTGAGATAACGTCTTATGTGTTATTATAGGATGGATTTGTCCACCAAGTCTAGAGTCCTGATGGTTGTCAAGGTGCCCAAAAAGTTAATCAAGTGGTGGGAAATGTTTAACTATGTTGATCAGCAGAAACTGATTAAAATATTAGGTGATCTTACGGAACTTCTGCATGTTACCCCTCGTCCAGATTTAATAGAGGTTGTGTTGACCTTTTAGGATCCAAGTAGTTTGGTGTTCAGGTTTAGGGAATGTGAAATGACCCCTACTTTGGCAGAAATATCCAGTTTGTTGCATTTGCCCTATATCGAGAAAGATATGATTCGAGCACGAAATCATACTGGCGTGAGGTTTTTGCAGTCTTGTGGTTTAAAAAGTAAGGGTATGCATTTGGGTTGTTTAAGTGATTCATGGGTTTCCTTAGATTTTTTGTTCGCTAGATTCGGTCCCTCGGAAGGTTTTGATTGTTTTTGGGATGAATTTCATATGACTAAGGAGAAGTGGGAGAGAAAGCATCTTGAAGTCTTCACCCTCGCTTTGTTAGGTACTTTAGTGTTTCCGCTAAAAGAAAGACGTATTAATACACATTTGTAATCTGTGGTGATGGCTCTATTTCATAAGGATCAAAATGACAAGGGCATTAATCAAAAGGGCAGGTTCACTCTCATACCCATGATCTTAACAGAAATATATAAGGCTTTAACCGAAGTGAAGGGGGGGATGAGATTTTTTTAGGGCAGTAACCTGATATTGCAGTTATGGATGATGGAGCATTTGCATGCGCCTTCTTTAGTTAGACTAGACGTGGTTGATCGTTGTATTCCCAATTGAGTGAAAGACATGGACCTCAGGTTGCGTTTGGATAAATTCTCGCTACCCGTGGGAGTCGACGCTTGAATTGAATTTCTTGAGTCAAGAACTGGGGATAACATTTTGTGGACTTGTTAGTGGCTTCGACCAAAGATAATCTTGTTTGGTTGTCAAATGCAGTTCTTTCTAGTTATGTTAGGGCTCAATTGCACTAGACCATACAGTCCTTCTAGGGTAATGCGCCAGTTGGGTAGGCCGCAGGACGTGCCACCAGTAGTGGATCTTCTAAAGGATGTTGAGTACTTCAAGGACCAAGCCTTAGGAGAAAGCAAATACGAGCAGTTCTGGAAGCATGCAACAAAGCTAGGTGTGGACACTCTCAAAGAAAGTTTGGATAATTCGGGGTACACTCAGGGATATGGGGTCTGGCTTCAATCTATCCCTCGGGGTATCAGCCAACCCTTACCAGCGCGGCTTAGGGAAAGAATACAGAAAGAATGCATAGTTGACGATCATCAGGATGAAAGTGCAGGGTCCAAAGTGGAGACACTGAGTGTTCAGTTAGCAGATTAGTTCAAGATGGTAGAAAGGTGTCAGAATAATCTTTCCAAGTGTACTCCTCATGAGGCAAGAATACGGGCCCGAAGCTTCTTCCCTAATATCAGGGTGTCTTTTCAGGATATGCTACAAAGTTTGAATGGGAGAAAGAGAACTTCACAGGCAGGTCCATCTCAGCCAGGGTTATCACGCAGAGCACCAGTCTGAAAAAACGTTTCTTATCTTTATTCAGTTTGAGTCTTTTATGTTTTTGTCATTGTAGGGTGGTGTCTGCTTTAAGTCGAAGTCAAGTTGTTTTTGATATTAGGGTCTTTATTAGTAATTTCACGTATGTCGTCTTAGGGGTCTAGAATGTTGTTTTGTATTTGTTTTTTAGTTTTAAAGTGGTCCTAAATTCTTTGTATGTTTTTGTTGTTTCTTTCATCAAAATGTTATGATGTTACGTCTTTCTTTTGTTTGTTTGTTTTCGTTTTTCGTAAAAAAAAAAAAAGAAAAAAAAAACTTCAATTATGTGATGTTTATGCATATGCAGCCCGAACTACGCAAGATCTGATTCATGTACAACATGATACGTAGGAAACCTACTTTTGGGTTCGATCTAATTATTTTGTTTTGTTGTTTTTCATTATTTTTCCTCTTTTAAAGAAAAAACAAAAGTCATAAAGAATGATAAAATGAAGGTAGATAGCGAGAGAAGAAAAGAAAGAAAGGATGATGAGACAATAAAGGGAAAGAACAGAGACTGATATGAAAAAAAAAAAAAAAAAAGAGGGAAAGGAGGGCGAAGAAAAAAAAGAGTAGATCAAAATAAGTGTAGATAAAAATTGGGATGATGTTAAAATGACCTCGCTACCCTCAAAAGCTGGTAAAAATGAACATGAATTTAGGACAATTTTACCAATGTGATTCCCATGCTTGTTGTGTGCCCTAATCCTAACGGATGTCGTCTTTGATGAGCATGTTCTTTCAGATAACCGTGGTAGGTTTGCAGCACTCTGGATAGTCACCCATACTTCACTAGATCCAAAGCAAAGATCGCTGTCACACCCCCTGTTTTTCAGCGCATCCGATCCCGCTAGGGAGTTGGTTTTAGAGAAAATGGGTTTTTCCAATTAAAGTGACGTTTTGAAAAGGGATTATTTTATTTACAGAGTCGCCACTTGGAATTGATTTTGGGTGTTCCAAGTTACCTTATTGAATCCCTATTCAAAAGGAAATGACTCTTCAATTTTTTTATTTTTTTGGTCTGCGAACTAGAAATCCGGATAAGGAGTTCTGTTGACCGAGGGGAAGGTGTTAGGCACCCCTCGAGTCCCGTGGTTCTAGCACGGTCGCTTTAATGACTTACGTCTGGCTTAAATTAATTTTTTTCCGATTTATAATATTTGTTAACCTAAAAGTTATTTGCCTCCCGCTTTTAATTTATTTTGAAATTATTTATTATATTGACGTGTGGCTTACCGATAGTAGTACTTTTCGGCCTCACCACAAATTTTGAATATATTTCTCGCGCCTTCGTGGCTCTTATGGAGCGTCCCATATTTTCAAAATCTAAATAAGCACCTAATAGGTTTAAAATCTACCCAAACCAATCCAATCGGCTTCAAACGGTAGGTTAATTTATTATAACGAATGGTCGGTAGCAGGGCTTTCCAACTTCATTGTTAATTTCCACTTGTATATTAAATATTAATTATTTAGAGACTAAGAACCTAACTCATTATTTTACAAGTTTGCTCCCTTACAATGGGTTTTCCCTCACTTTTTTCAATAGCAACGAGTCTTGAATAAATTCGAAGCTCATCTCGCGCTTTTCACATTAACTAATGATTGGGCTTTAAGCGTATTTAGAGAACAATATAAAAGTAAAGATAAATAGGACCCGTGATGTCTCTGTCATAATAAACTATGCATTGAATGAATCAAGTCGTGCCCAAAGAAAGTAAAGTGAAAACAAGCATTTGAACCATAGTTAAACAATTCCACAGAATAAAATCATGATCAATACTAGTAACATTAGAAATTAAATAGTGATATAGTTAATGGACTCCTTTGTAGATGTCTTTTTAATAATGACAAATTGAATTAGACAAACTAAAATAAAAAAAGATTTTTCATGCCAAAAACTTCAAAGGCTCATAAAATTCTAACTTAAAATATTAAGGTTAACACACTATATGAAAAGATTTTAGTAACTGAAATTTTAAATAAACTCATAGACAAACATGATTAAAAAGAATTTTACGCCAAAACATAATTTGAATTAGACAGTAACTTAGATTGAAGTGCAAGAAAGCACATACTATGATACCAACTTTAATTTAAATTTAACTACACAAAAATATAAAAATACTCCCTAACCATATTATAGTATCGAAGATTCATAACTCGTTGACACATGTGAAACTCAAGCAAATTAGTAACGTTAGAATCAAGTCTCGTATAATCGTAATGTACATTATCTCTTGTGAAAATAATTAATAACAAAACAAAGGAGACCGACATAAAATCATAAATCAAACCCCAAACTTTAACTTGTTGTCTACTCGTTACGTCACTTAAGCTAAATAATGGTTTCAAGCAATTTTTACTCAAAATAATTAATTAATTAACAATATAATCAAACTTTATATTAACAGAAAAATGAAACATCGAGATGTAATGTGAATCATGTAAACTTTTATTATGATCCCCAAATTTTCTATAATACTCATAGGTAAGAGAATTTGATTATTTAATTCATTCAAATAACTTAGAGATTACAAACAAAATATAAATAAAGAATGGACCTTTAGGTTGGAGACCTCGATGACAAACAAAGCAACCGAACGGAAACCTCGAGTGGACCAAAACTCAACTCACAACTCTTTTTCCTCTCTTTTCTTGTCTAATCTTTTCCTTGCTTGCTTTTCCGTTTCTAAGTTTTCCTTTTTTGTTTTTGGTTTTCCTCCGTATCTTTTTTCTTTTGTGCATGTGTGCATGTGTGTTATATATAATAGTGTATGTGTGTGTTTGTGTCGTGTGTGTGTGTTTGTGGGGAGGTAATGGGAGAGGTTAAGTAGAAGTGGGATTTGTGGGGTGGTTTGGGTAGTTTAGGATTATCTTCTTTTTTTTTTTAATTAATATTTTAAATAAAATAAAAATAATAAAATCTATTTAAAACTAACAAAATACAAGATAAGTTAATTAGCTAGTCTTAGGAATATGGTTAAGAAATATTACTATCACAACATTCTTTATTAAAAGTTGAAAAAGAAATCAAATATAATTTTAGAAAAATTTTCTTCTTTTTTTTTTCTAAAAATGAATAAACAAATAAGTAAAAAAATAAAATAAAAACTTATTTAAAATGTGACTCTATTTTTGTAGTTTTTTCAAAAAATTTAACGAAACTCAAAAATAAGATAAATTTAAAATGCCTAAAAATAAAAATAAAAATAAATAAAATAAAAATTAATTGAACATTAAAATGGTATAAAAATATTAGGTTTGGGTCAAAAATTAGGTGTTTACACTCGCCATGGCTAGCAGGGAGATTGAAAATTTGCTCATTGACCCGGATCAAGATCACAGGGAAGAAAGTTCAGAACACAATGATGAGGTAGTAAGGCTCAGACAACAATTGATATATTTGCACTGGGCATGGGCCAGCAGAATGCCTCCTCCTCCGCTCCCTGAAGGTCTTGGGAATATCTCTAATTGCCCACCGCTCTCTCAGGCGTAATTCTCTGCTCCTACTGAGTCACCTGAGCACGCGCCAGGATTCACTTCGCTACATTATTATCCTGACAATTCTAGTGTGCCCTTGGCAGCTCCCCAATCAAGACCCGCTGCTCAGTCGGCGCCACCGATCACACCGATATTCGTGGCTCCGCCACCACCTAAAGCTCCCACATATGCTATGCGTCCGACAATGGGGCTTCCTCGGTCTGCCAATAAGCCAGTATTGAAGGTTCCAGATAGTCAGTATTATGCCCCGGAGCCTACTTTGAGAATGAATGAACCGTATGGGTACACTCAGCCACCTGCATTTCCATTTGATATGGAGAAACCTGTCACAACAGAGAAACAGGAAGTCATAGCGCGGAAGTTGAAAAGTTTAGAACAAGCCATGAGGAATTTGCAGGGAATCGGAGGTTATAAGAGTGTTTCTTATAAAGATCTTTGCATGTTCCCATACATCAACCTTTCCCTCGTTTTAAAATGCCCAAGTTCGAGAAGTATGCAGGGCACGGTGATCCTGTGGCACACTTGAGACGTTATTCCAACCAATTGAGGGTGGCAGGAGGAAGGGAAGAGTTGCTCATGTCTTTCTTTGGCGAGAGTCTTTCTGATCTGGCTTCAGAATGGTTTATCGATCAAGATATCGACAAGTGGAACAGCTGGGATGAATTAGCTTCCGAGTTTGTGCAACATTTTCAGTATAACATCGACCTGATTCCGGACGAAAAATCCTTGGTCAACATGAAGAAGAAAAGCACTGAAGGTTTCAGGGAATACGCGATAAGGTGGCTTGAACAGGCCGCCAGGAGAAACCCTCCAATGAAAGAAAGTAAGTTGGTAGAGGTTTTCATTCAGGCACAGGATGAGACCTATTTTCAACATTTACTTCCGGCAATGGGAAAGTCTTTTATTGAAGTTCTCAAAATGGGGGAGATGATAGAGGACGGAATCAAGACCGGCCGAATAGTGAGTTTTGCCGCATTAAAATCCACCACACAAGTGATTCAAGGTGGATCTGGCGCATTCGGAGGTAAAAAAAAGAAAGAGGACGTGGCGACTGTCGTAGCTAGAACCCATTCCTATCCCAAAAGACCACCTCGCCCCTATCCCCAATCCCAAGCCCAAGTCTACGCCCAAGCTCCATATATTCCTCCCCACCAATACTACCCTCCACAAAACCCTCTATATTAAATTCCACCACCCCCGTACCCAGAATATAGCGCGCAGCCATATGCCCAAACCCCTTCTTACCCACAATGGAGCGTGCAAGCTCCACAAAATCGCCCATCCGCTCCATCGAATTACAAGAACCCCTCCAGACCCGGCTTCCAACCTAGGCCCGAGTATAAGAAAGAGAAGGCGGTTAAATGACATGCATGCGGAATTTTCAGCCTGATCTTAAAATCAAAACTAATCAAGATGTAATGAAGCAGGATGGGGAATATGATGAAGAAGAAGCACTAGAAGAAATAAGCAAAGAATTGGAACAGTTTGAAGACAAACCGAATCCTAATTTGAATGAGACTGAGCCAATAAATCTAGGGCATCAAGAAGATGTTACGGAAACTAAAATCAGTGTACATGCTTTGCCACAGCTAAAAGATGGAATGATTCAAGCATTAATTGATTATAAGGATGTTTTTGCATGGTCTTATGATGATATGCCTGGTTTAAGCACTGAATTAGTGCCTCACAAATTGCCAACTGATCCCGCGTTCCCTCCTGTCAAACAGAAGTTGAGGAAGTTTATAATGGATGTAAGTGTTAAAATCAAAGAGGAAATCATGAAACAACTTGAAGCCAAAGTAATTCGAGTGGCTCGTTATCCCATGTGGTTATCCAATGTTGTTCCTGTACCAAAGAAAGAGGGCAAAATTCGAGTGTTGTTGATTACCGTGATTTGAACAGAGCAAGTCCGAAAGATGATTTTCCACTGCCCAACATCCATATTTTGCTAGACAACTGTGCTAAAAACGAGGTTGCCTCTTTTATGTATTGCTATGCCGGATATCACCAGATCGTTATGTATGATGAAGACCCGTAGAAGACATCTTTTATCATACCATGAGGGACCTATTGTTATCGAGTGATGCCGTTCGGTTTGAAAAATGCTGGATCAACATACATGAGAGCCATGACCACTATGTTTCATGATATGATGCATAAAGAGATTGAGGTATACGTGGATAATATGATTATTAAGTCAAAAAGGCGGGCCGGCCATGTTAAAGATATAAGAAAATTCTTTGAAAGGCTTCGCAGGTATAATCTCAAGCTCAACCCGGCAAAATATGTATTTGGAGTTCCGTCTGGAAAGTTGTTGGGGTTTGTGGTCAGCCGTTGGGGGATTGAATTGGATCCCTCGAAAATCAAAGTCATTCAGGAGTTGCCCCAGCCCAAGAATAGGACGGAGGTGATGAGTTTGCTTGGTAGACTGAACTACATTAGCAAGTTTATTGCTCAACTCACAACCACTTGTGAGCCCATATTCAAGTTTCTAAAAAATAGTGTTGCGGTAGAATGGACTGAAGAATGTCAGGAAGGGTTCGACAGAATCAAAAGATATTTTTCAAATCCGCCCGTAATGGTACCACCGGAGCTTGGTAGGCCTTTGATCTTATATTTATCAGTCATGGACAATTCTTTTGGTTGTGTCCTGGGTCAACATGATGTCACAGGAAAAAAGGAGCAGGTTATTTATTATCTTAGCAAGAAGTTCACCGCATATGAGGCCCGGTATACTCTTCTTGAAAGGATGTGTTGTGCCCTAACTTGGGTAGCACAGAAGCTAAAGCATTATCTCTCATCCTATACTACTTATCTCATCTTCCGCATGGATCCTTTGAAGTATATCTTTCAGAAACCTATGCCGACAGGTCGATTGGCAAAGTGGCAAATATTGCTTACCGAGTTCGACATTGTATATGTGACTCGAACCGCCATGAAATCCCAAGCCTTGGCAGATCATCTTGCTGAGAATCCCATCGATGAAGATTACGAGCCATTAAAGATATATTTTCCTGATGAAGAAGTGTCGTGTGTTGATGAAGTCGTTATAGATGTCGATCAAGGTTGGAAGTTGTTCTTCGATGGAGCTGTCAATATAAAAGGATTCGGAATAGGTGAGGTTCTTATGTCTGAATCGGGACAACATTTCCCGGTAACAGCACAACTTCAATTTTACTGTACTAACAACATGGAAGAGTATGAAGCCTGCATTCTTGGTTTGAGGTTAGCTGTTGATATGGGAGTCCAGGAATTATTGGTGTTGGGGGATTTGGATTTGCTAGTCCATCAAATTCAAGGAGATTGGGAGACGCGAGATTTGAAGCTCATCCCGTATCGACAATGCTTGCAGGAGCTATTTCAATGGTTTGTGTTAGTAAAATTTAGGCATATTTCAAGGATTCATAATGAAATTGTTGATGCTTTAGCCACTCTATTTTAAATGCTCCAACATCCTGATAAAGCCTACATCGATCCAGTGCATATACAGAGTCGTGATCAGCATGTTTACTGCCATGCGGTTGAAGAAGAGCTCGATGGAGAACCCTGGTTCTTGGATATCAAGCGATACATTCAGTCAGGAAAATACCCAACATATGCTACCAATGATCAAAAGAATACTATTAGGCGTTTGGCTAGTGGATTTTTCTTAAGTGGGGGGATCATATATAAAAGAACCCCAGATCTGGGACTTTTGAGGTGTGTAGATGCAAGAGAAGCCTCGGCAATCATGGTTGAAATACACTCTGGAGTATGCGGTTCACATATGATTGGTCATGTCTTGTCAAAGAAGATTCTTCGAGTAGGTTATTACTGGCTTACTATGGAGAGGGATTCTATTCGATTTGTTCGAAAGTGTCATCAATGTCAGGTATACGGTGATCTGATACATTCTCCTCCTGTTAAGTTGCATGCAATGGCCGCTCCATGGCCGTTTGTGGCTTGGGGAATGGATGTGATTGGGCTGATTGAGCCGAAGGCTTCAAATGGACATAGATTCATTTTGGTAGCCATTGATTACTTCACAAAGTGGGTAGAAGCAGTAACTTTCAAGTTAGTGACAAAGAAGGTTGTGGTAGATTTTGTTCATGCCAACATCATTTGTAGGTTTGGAATTCCTAAGATGATCATTATAGACAATGCTGCCAATCTCAATAGTCATTTGATGCAAGAAGTGTGTCAATAGTTTAAGATAGCACATCGAAATTCTACCCCATATCACCCAAAGGCCAATGGTGTTGTAGAAGCCGTCAATAAGAATATAAAAAAAATACTGCAAAAAATGGTACAAGGGTCTAGACAGTGGCATGAAAAATTGTCGTTTGTATTGCTAGGTTATCGCACCACTGTTCGCACTTCAACAGGGGCAACTCCATATTTATTGGTGTATGGGACAGAAGCAGTCATCCCTACAGAAGTTGAAATTCCCTCTCTTCGAGTCATTGTAGAAGCAGAGATTGATGATGATGAATGGGTCAAAACCCGACTGGAACATTTGAGTTTGATTGAGGAAAAAAACTAACGTCTGTGTGTCATGGCCAGTTGTATCAAAGGAGGATGGCTCGAGCGTATAACAAAAAGGTCCGTCCCAGGAATTTTGAGGCTGGTCAGTTAGTATTGAAACGTATCCTTCCTCACCAGGTTGAAGCGAAAGGCAAGTTCTCCCCTAACTGGCAAGGTCCCTTCGTTGTGAAGAAAGTATTGCCCAATGGAGCCTTATATTTGACAGATATTGAAGGCAAAATGGCTGAAATGGCTATCAATGCTGATGCGGTCAAATGATATTATGTATGATATTTTATCCTTTGTTGATTTTATTGCATGTTTAGTACTTGCATTTTTGAAGATTGATATGATGAAGGTATTTTATTCTTCTATCCAAACATTGTGTCATCCTTTGTTACCCGTTTGAGCTTTATTTTATTTTCTTTCATATCCCTCTTTTGAAATCAAAATAGAGTCAAAGATAAATGTCAAGAAAATAAGAATAAAAGAAAGAGTTCGAAAATAAATAAAAAATCAAATCAAAAAAAAGAACAAGTTGATGGAACTACGTGCGACCTGATTCTCTTCTGTCGAGAGTGAGGTACATAGGTTGCCCTATTTCGGGATCGGTCTAACCAAATAAAGATTTTAGAGTCACCCAGTTGACAAAACCTGGGGCATGAGTTAATGTGTTGTTTGAGTCGATTCCAAAAGTTGTAAGTCCCACCCCCATTTCAAGTGTCGTTTAAGCCTCTTGCCATCCCCTTTCCAACCTTATCCAAAAGCCAGGTTACAACCAAAGAAAGTTCTTCAGATCAATTCTTGATAATGTTAAGGCTAGGCATGCATTGGATATGATGATACATTGTTGGGTACTACTCGTCTTCCTTAGCATAAGAAATCAGGAAAGAAATACACAATGAGAGAGTCTTTTTGGTGAAAACCCCCGCGGGCATCATAAGGCGATGGTGAGTTGAGAGAAATGAAAATGAGAGAGTCTTATTGGTGAAAACCCTCACAGGCACCATAAGGCGATGGTGAGTGGAGAGAAAATAAAAATGAGAGAGTCTTATTGGTGAAAACCCTCACGGGCACCGTAAGGCGATGGCGAGTTCAAGAGAAAAGTGAAAAGTGAAAAGAAAGAGATTTGTTGGCGAAAGTATTTTAAGATTTTGTCAATTGAATGTGATGCAGGAGTCCAATGGATTTAAAGAAGCGGCTCAGCGGCGAAGGCACGAACTCAACAACAAATGGGAAGTTTGGATAGGAAGATCAGACAGCTTAATCCAAAATGCATGTCATACTTATTGGAGTTGGTTGTCGTATTCAGATAAGTTTTCTTTTTGAATAAGGGACATTGCCCTTTTCTTTCATTTACATATTCATGCTTTTTGTCTTTTTATGTTATTTATCAAAATAAAAGTCTCCATCATTTCTTTACATTTTAAGTCAAGTCTGTGTCAAAACAAGCGAGAAAGGATTTCAAAATTTACTACCAGTCTTTCCAATTTTATGAGGAAAATCCAAGGACCAGCACATGAAAGAAATATGATCGTAATTCAACACGAAGCAAAGAAAGTCTATCAACCGATAGGCTGTTGGATTTGTGGAAGCATTCAGATTTGGGAAAAGGGTGCACCTCAGAGGCATGGTAAAATGGAAACCCATTGTTCGAGTCAGAACTCATTTCCCTCAATATGGATCCGGGTCAATGATGCGGCAAGACAGGACAAGTGTCAGCGATTGGGAACAAAGACGAAAGGAAGGAGTGCCGGGGCAGATACCTGAGAAGCCAAGAGCTGCAAGCCACCACTAAGTTTTTAACTGACAAATTTTCTTTGTTGAAAAAGGGGCAAATTCGCTTCACTTAATTTAGCTACCATTGGAAATGTACATCCGTGGAATTTTACTTTATGTTCAGGACCCTTCTGAAAAATGGAATTTTACTTTCTGTTCAGGACCCTTCTGAAAAATGGGACTTTACTTCTGTTCAGGACCCTCCTGAAAATGGGATTCTACTTTATGCTCAGTACCCTCCTGAAAAATAGAATTTTACTTTCTGTTCAGGACCCTCCTAAAAAATGGGATTTTTCTTTCTGTTCAGGACCCTTCTGAAAAATGGGACTTTACTTCTGTTCAGGACCCTCCTAAAAAATGGGATTCTACTTTATGATCAGGACCCTCCTAAAAAATGGGATTTTACTTTCTGTTCAAGACCCTCCTGAAAAATGGGATTTTACTTTATGTTCAGGACCCTCCTGAAAACTGGGATTCTATTTTGTGTTCAGGACCCTCTTGAAAAATGGAATTTTACTTTCTGTTCAGGACCCTCCTGAAGAATGGGAATTTACTTTCAGTTCAAGACCCTCCTGAAAAATGGGACTTTACCTTCTCCTGAAAAATGGGATTTTACTTTCTGTTCAGGACCCTGCTGAAAAAATAGGATTTTACTTTCTGTTCAGGACCCTCCTGAAAAATAGGATTTTACTTTCTGTTCAGGACCCTCCTGGAAAATGGGACAATGCTTTCAAAAATGAAATACTACTTTACTATAATTTTTGTTTGGGATAATTTTCGTTCTAGTTTTAATTTTGGGTTTCAGGAGCTCGCATGAAGAACAGGGTGATGAAATAGCAAGTCAGGAGCCCGCCAGGAGAACAGAGTAAAGAAATGAAAAGCCAAGCTACAAAGTGATGAAATAGCAAGTCAGGAGCCCACCAGGAGAATAGGGTGAAGAACTGAAAAGTCAAGAAACAAAGCAAAGCAATTGAAAGCCAAGCAACAAGTTGAAAGAAATTGCAAGTCAGGAGCCTGCCTGAAGAATAGGGTGATAAAAGTCGAGTCAAGAGCCAATAGAAGCTGTATAGATAGGATTTTGTAATTTCATTTATGTTTTAACTTGTAATTTTCATTTTTGATGTAATGACAGAGTCGCGGACCGGAACCTCGATGAAACCTCACTCGACTCTCCAACTCGGTATAGTCCACTTCTCTTCCAGCCCTTTGAGATACTTATGATTTCCTCATGACTTGGATAGATAGGGTGTCCGACAGGATTCGATTGTCTTTCTTTCTTTTACTCCTCTCTTTGAATAATGATCGGGACAAAATTCGGTCTCGTTCTTTACTTCTTTGTCTGAAAATACTTCGTGTTTACATTCAAAGGGGGCATGATATAGACACCTAATTTTATCCCTCCCCGATAGCATTTTTACCATTTTACCTTCGTCTTACTACGTTTCCTCACCCGTATGATTATATCCCACAAAAATACAAAAAAAAATAGCAACCCTATCCTAACCAACTTTACACCTCATCCTAACAACCCACCCTACCTTAACACATTTTCTTTTCCTCACCACTAACAGAATGGAGATAAGGATATACATATTTATACTCACGGGGCCCACAGTGAAGGAGCAGGACATCTTCTTTTTCTTTTCATATATACATACACACTCATCCTCACCATAGGCACATATAGCAACACATACCAGAAGATACAAAAAAAAAAAAAGCACGGATTTCATTTTGCCTGGCTTTATTTTTTTTCTTCTCAAGCTCAAATCGTACACACATCATCACTGATATACACGCGCACACAACAAAGAAAAACTAGAGTAGGAAGTTTGTTTGAGGGAGATCCGGCGAAGAAACTGGAAAACGGCGAGAAACTTAATTCTTTTTCATGTTATTTCGGTGATATCTGCGCCGGAATCGGTGTCATCAGTTTCCAATTTGTCTGTTCAATGGGTCTAGTCATAAATCCCCAAAATTTTCTTCGTATTTCGTTGGTTTCTAGCTAAATCTGGCCGAAAATATCAGGGTCGCCGAAATCTGACTTTTCCTGTTGGTTTTTTCTACTGTCAGTTCGCCGGAGCTCGGATTGTACGGGTTTTTATTTTTCTGTCGTTGAGTTTTTGGGTTCTCTATTTTGGCATTTCGTTGGCGATGTCAGTCCGCAGAGTTTTTGTGTTCAAATCGTGTCAACATTTCTGATTTGGATTCCGTATTAAGAGTTTTTCTTCACTGGTTTTTGGAGCTGTCCAGTTATTATTTTTAATACCGGGTTTGGTTTGATCGTTGTTGAGGTTCTGCTCGGGATATTCGAACGCGGTCTTCATTTTTTCACTCGATTATTATTTGAGTTTGAAAGCTACGAATCGAGGTCCAATTCTATTCCCTCTTTTATTTAATGTTTATTATATTTGGTGTGTTGGAGTGAATATTGTGTTTGGTTGATGATTGTGACGTGGTGATATGTTTCGATATTGTGTTTGAGCAATCGTGATTACTGTGGTTGATATTGATTGATTGATTCACATGAATGAAGGAATTGTAAGATTTGAATTCATGTGGGAATAAGTAGGGCGAGAATTGATATAATTAGTGAATTTTGATTAGTTTGATTCATTAGGTTTTTGACTTGAAATAAACGTTAATTGAATTTGGTAGTATCAAGATACGCCGATTGGAATAGGCAAGACGTAGGTCGGGTAGACAAATCTAGAGATTATGGATTGATTGAATGTTTGAAATTTGATTGAATGATTTGATTTTATCACTTTTGAATCAATTGTATAATTTGGCCGGGGAATGCCCCGAAGTATCTATATATATTTATTCACCGGGGAATGCCCGAAGGTATTATGTACCCGGAGGACGTTCGTGATGAAGGCCCGAGGCGTCGGGTGGAGCATTAGTCTAGAATTAATTCAGAGTAGGATTTATTTTTACACATTTTTTATTTTTGGACTGTATAATTGGACTGGACACTAAATTTTGGATTGTTTTATCTTGTTTGCTTGATTGATTGTTTTGCATGTTTTGTGTGGTTTATATATTCATAATGTCAAATTAGCCTATACGCTCCGCTAAGCGACCGTGGTCAAACCACGGGATCGAGGGGTGCCTAACACCTTCTCCTCAGTCAACAGAATTCCTTAGCCGGAATCTCTGTTCGTGAATCAGTTTTATAGAGTCAAAACCATTTTGAAAAAGGATATTCATGGGTGACTTGGCACACCCAATTTATGCCAAGTGGTGACTCTGAGTTTTGAAACTAATGAATCCTTTTCGAAACAATTTTCATCTTTTGTCACTTTAATAATAAAATCCTTTCGAAACTTAAAACGAATTCTTTCTTTTGGAGTATAAAAAAGGTGTGTGACATATACTCTTATGTTACAATTTATATGCCACGATAATATAACAAAAGTATTGAGCAGGAGAAGTTATAGAACAAGAACAGTGAAGGAAAATAAAACAGCCGAAAGCTTTTTCTTGAATAGAAAATATGGCGACTGAAATTACAAGAGAAAACAAAGCAACTTTACTCTGTATATATAGAGTCCTACTACAAATATAACTCCTAAATTTAACGTTTTATTCCACCTAACTTACTCCTAAAATTACTAACTTTTGGGCCACTTTATAAGGTGAACAAACCTCACCTAGTAATTATTTTGACCTGAAAAATGCAGTAAACTAAATAAGACAGTAAGTTGCACTAATTTGTTACACTCCCCCTTAGTGCAAGCTCACGATGAACTACTCCCAGAGTATCTCGAAAGTAGTGAAACTTAGACTTCTCCAAAGATTTAGTAAATATATCCGCAACTTGAGCGTTGGTGCGAACAGTTGTCAGTTCAATCTCTTCACTTAGGACTTTCTCACGAATAAAGTGATGGCGGATCTCAATATGCTTCGTTCGAGCATGAAAAACTAGATTTGACGCAAGTTTGATTGCACTTTCGTTGTCACACTTGATTTGCACAGCATAGTCTACTTTCTGGTACATATCATTGATTAGCCTTTTCAACCAAATGCACTCTTCTGCAGCCATGGTTGCTGCAATTTATTCAGCTTCAGTGGTAGACAAAGAAACAACATCTTGCTTCTTGCTGCACCAAGACACCACTGCTGACCCGGTACTAAAATAGTAACCTGAAGTCGAGTGACGATCATGTGTATCACCTGTCCAATTTGCATCATTAAATCCATTCAATAAAAAAGTATCACACCTCTTGTACCAAAGTCCATGACTAAGAGATCCTTTCACATAGCGCAAGATCCTCTTTGCGGCATTTAAGTGAGAAGTTGTTGGATTTTTCATAAATTGATAAATGACACCAACAGAGTAAGATATTTCTGGCCTTGTGATAGTCAGATAAATCAAACTTCCAACTAGTTGTCGGAACTTTATCGCATCCTTCAAAGCCTCGCCTTCATCCTTCTTCAACTTGAGATTTGGCTCCATTGGAGTAGCCTTTTCTTTCGACTCCCCCCATGATGAAATTTTCTAAGAGACTCTCCGCATAACCTTTCTGAGAAACAAAGTAGCCTCAATCTGCTTTTTCCACTTCCAGACCAAGAAAACATCCAATTTGCCCCAAATTTTTCATCTCAAAATGAACAGACAAGTCTTTTCTTAGATTAGAAATTTCTAATTCATTATCTCCAGTTATTATCATATCATCAACGTATATTAATATCAGAAGATATGCATTTGATTCTAATTTTATAAATAAACTAGAATCTGAATCAGATACTCTAAAACCACAAAAGATAAGGTATTGAGCAACTTTACCATACCAAGCTCATGGTGCTTGCTTGAGGCCATATAAAGCTTTCTTCAAACGACAAACATGACTTGGAAACTGCTTATATGCAAAGCCATGAGGTTTCTCCATAAATACTACTCGATCCAACTCTCCGTAAAGAAATGCATTCTTTACATCAAGCTGCCACAGTTTCCAACTTTTGAAAGCAGCTAGCGAAATAAGTGACCTTACTGTCACCATCTTCGCTACCGGACTGAACGTCTCCTCATAATCCAATCCATAGTTTTGAGAAAACCCACGAGCAACTAGACGAGCTTTAAACCTATCAATGGTACCATCAGATTTTTTCTTCAAGCGAAATACCCATTTGCAAGTGACTGGATTGCATTTTTCTGGTTTGGGTACCAATTCCCAAGTTTCATTATTTTCTAAAGCGTCAATCTCTTCTTGCATCGCTCTTTCCCAATGTGGACAGCCCTTTGCTTCTTCATAACTTAATGGTTCTTCCGTAGTTAGTGCTCCTGTAAAGAAACACGAGGTAACGGAATAGATTTTAAGTTTGACCTCATAATCTTTAAGGTAGTCCGATTGCTTTTTGTCCCTTGTTTACCTTCTTGATGCTTGTTGTTCACCATTTCCTTCCCTTGAAATGTTCTGACTTGGAGATGCCACTTCTGAAATATTCTGATTCGGAGATACACTTTCTCCCTCTTCACTACAAGGTGATAACACATCTACTTTAGGAAATAATAACTCCATATTATCTTGATCATCACCCAGAACAACAAGCTTTTGAGAAGAAAACAAAGATGACGTTTCATCAAATACCACGTCTTTAGAAATGGTAAACCTGTTTGTCTTTGGATTCATGCATCTATAGCCCTTCCTATAAGAATCATAACCAACAAATACACATTTTCATGCTTTCGGATCAAGTTTGGTTCTATTAGTTCTGGGAACATGAACATAACAAGTAGAACCAAAAACCCGAAAATAGTTCACACTTGGCTTCTGAATATATAAAAGTTCAAAAGACAATTTCTGTGTACCTGGCCAAGGAGGAAGCCTATTTGTCACATGGCATCCACATTGAATAGCTTCTGCCCAAAGCTCTCGAGAAAGATTCTTGTCATGCAGCCATGAAAGACAAACTGAAGTAAGATAAGCAAGCTTTCTTTCCGCAACTCCATTCTGTTGAGGAGTATCTGTACAAGTCATTTGACGAAGAATTCTGTTGTCATGACAGTACTGGAAGAAGTCATCTGACATATATTCTCCACCATTATCACTATGAAGACATTTTATCTTCTTCCCGAACTCATTTGCAACAACATTTTTGAACTCCACAAACTTAGACAATGCTTCGCTCTTCTCTTTCAAAAATTTCACCCAAGTGAACCTAGAGTGATCATTCACCAACATCATAACATAGCGATGTCCGCTATAACTTGGTGTTCTTGTTGGTCCCATCAAGTCTGTATGAACCAATTCAAACAGAACGTTTCTCCGATTTGATGACCTTTTGAAAAAAAAAACGATGAGATTTTCCATATTGGAAGCCTTGACAAATCACGTCTTCGCACACATTCTTCAAAGTTGGCATGCCATCAACCAACTTTCTAGAAGAAATCTGTTGCAACATTTGGTAGCCCACATGACCCAACCGAGCGTGCCAAATTGCGGCACTATCAGTTTGGCTTGTTTTCTTTACATAAGCTTCACCTGTTGACATAACAAACAAAGAACCTTTCCTCTCGCCAGTAAAAATAATATCAGCAGATATTTCTTTTACCTTTTCAAGCACTTTTACATCAGTAGGACCAAACAATACATATTTTCCAGAATCAGTAATTTGAGGAACAGAGACTAGATTTTTCTTCAAACCTAGAACATGATAAACGTCCTGCAACTTGATACTTTTGGATTTATCATCAGCAACCTCAATCGTCACAACTCCTTCTTTTTCTACTGGATATGTCGAGTTATCTGATGTGATAATGACTCGATATCCATGATGTTCTCGCATCTCCAAGAATAGAGAATTATCTCCAGTGACATGATGAGAGCACCCTGAATCAACGATCCACTCTTCCCTCTTATTGTTGTTAGCATAATTGACAAAATCTTGTGCTGACTTTTGTTCAATAGCTTTGACGCTAAAACATTGTTCCCATTTCATTTGCTCATCTCTGTCATTGGTGCACGCAACATTGGCTTTAGAAAGTTTTACTCGACAGTTTTTCTTGATGTGCCCAATTTTCCCACATCTGTAGCACTTCTTGTTATTATGTGAATTTCCACCTTTTTCGGTGGTTGTTTCTTCTTCTTTATTTTTGTTCTAAGTTGATGTATTCTTCTTGTTCGACTTCTCTTTAGAAAATAGAACATCATCAGTTTCAAGATTCTTAGCCATTTGTTTAGCTAAAGCTTCTTAATTAGAAAGAATGTTCTCTAATTCCTCAACAGATGGTTGTTGCGGCCATCCTTGAATGGAAGTGACAAAAGGACCATACTCCTTTTTCAATCCACGAATAAGATAGCGTCGTAGGCGCGTCTCACTAATCTTCTCTTCCGGATCAATCTCTGAAATTTCAGCACAGATACTTTTAACTCGCAAAAAGTAATCTGAGATAGACATACCTCCCTATTGTAACATTGCCAACTCATTCTCCAATAGTTGCAGCCTTGCTATATTTTTCTTGGTAAACAGCCTTTCGATCGTGTCCCAAACTTCTTTTGGAGAGACAACATCATGAACATGATCAATAAACTCCTTGTTGATAGAAGTTCTCAAAGCAAAGAGTGTTTTTCCACACTTGATCTTCTATTTCCTTCGTGATTCGGCATTCTCAGGAGTATTGGCTGGGATTATTGAATCAGTTCCTACAATTAAATCCCACAAATCCTGACCTTGAAGGTATGCTTCCATACACATTCTCCAATACTTGTAGTTAGTGCCTACAAGTTTTTCTATTCCATATTGAGTATTCCCCCGTTTGAGGCCTCCATTGCTACAAACGACAATAGTTTTCTCTTCACACTTTTCAAACTTCTCCAACAGAGTAAACTGATAGACAAGAAGATAGAAAAGAAAAAAGAATTCCTCCCTTCAACCTTGCTTTGATACCATATAACAAAAGTATTGAGCAGGAGAGTTATAGAACAAGAACAGTGAAGGAAAATAAAACAGCCGAAAGCTTTTTCTTGAACAGAAAATATGGCGACTGAAATTACAAGAGAAAACAGAGAAACTTTACTCTGTATATATAGACTCCTACTACAAATATAACTCCTAAATTTAACGTTTTATTCCACCTAACTTACTCCTAAAATTACTAACTTCCGGGCCACTTTATAAGGTGAACAAACCTCACCTAGTAATTATTTTGACCTGGTAAATGCAGTAAACTAAATAAGACAGTAGGTTGCACTAATTTGTTACAGATAATAAGTACTATTTGGAGAATCAGTGAGCTTTTTCATTGACCAGGTTATCCAAGTGCTCGACCATACTTGTAGGGGAGGGGGGGAAGAGGGGTAAGTAACCTTAGCAGGATATTCTCAATACTTAAATGATAATATAGGAAAGAAAATTTTAAAAATGACTTAGTGATCTTCTCGATAACCTCAGGGGCAGACCTACATATATTTTCGGGGTGCTCCGGCTCCCATCAAATTCGACGAGGAATAGGTAGAATTACATAGAACATATACGAAAATAGGTATAAAACATATAAAAGCACCCACTAAAACAAAAAGTTGATTGGGTGCATTGACATTTAAGTTGATCTAAAGGTTCTCCACTAAAAGGGCATCCTGCATGCGTGTTCGAACCTGTTGAGGTGATTTTTATTTTTTTCAGCTTTTTAATTTTTTAAGCACCCATAGTTCTTAAATTCTGGGCCCGCCACTGGATAACCTTTCTACTTCTTCGGAAGTAGTGGTATGGACTGCGTACACTTTACCCTTTTCAGACCGCGCAGTGTGGGAATATACACTGGGTTTGTTGTTGTTGTAGTGATCTTCTCGACACTTGAATAACGATATAGAAAAGTTATATATATATATATATATAGCTTGGATCAGTTGTGCTTGAGGGTGCTAAGAGGAAATCAAATGAATCACAGCATGCAAACAATATTCCAAATCTGTTTCAAGATTGACCTGCTTGTAACCCAAATCCCATGCCAACATAAGGCCATGGTAGATGGCCCAGAATTCAGCCACATTCGTACAATCCAAATTCTCAAAGAAAGCAGACACCCATCCGCATTCATTTTAACAAAAAAGACCGTAAGGTTCTAACAAAAATATTCGTATATTCTCGCTCGTCCACGGCTTTTTCCCAAGCCAAAATCTCTCTCTCTCTCTCTCTCTATCTATCTATATATATATATATAATCAGGCAGAAATGTAAGGTAAGGTTGCGCACGATACACTCTTGTGGTGGAGCCTTTCCCCGGACACCGCGCATAGCGGTAACTTTAGTGCACCAGACTACCCTTTATATATATATATATATATAATCAATGTAATTTATTATGTTTTAGTAATTTAGTGAAGTAAATATAGTATTTGGATATATGTATTAATGGATGACTCATATATCCCTAACACTTTGATTCGAATTGTGACCTCTTGATCTTATTGATTTGTCCTTTCTAAACGAAATTTTAAAGGAGAAAATCAAACTAGCAAGTTCGAAACACAAAAGCATATGTATTAGCTACATTAGAAGATAACCAAACAAATAAAACAAAATATCAATGAAAAGAGAAATTTTATTAGACTATGGTAAAATAAACATTATTCTCAAGAACAATATCCATTCTAAAAAAAAAATTGAGTATCTGAATAAAAATATCATGACTAACTATATTTTAAAAAATTCTGTATACTCCTATTGGGAAAAATATCAATATTCTAATTATTATCAAAATCCCCTTTTTCTGTCATGGTGAAGAGCCTTCGAGACGAATATAATCATACATGAATCCATTAAAAGGGCCATTAACTGATGCTTGCTTCAAATAAATTATATTTTCACCAATATGAAGTTGTGTCCCTGGAAATTCAATATTGAAAAGTGTATATAATCCATGAATTCCATGTCTTGCTATTGCATTACTCTTCCCAATTTGTGATGAATCAAACATTGGCCTTGGTCTTGATGGATTATTTATCCACACCTATAAATCCATAAATAAATAAAAAAAAAAAAAAAAAAACTACCTATATTGTTATGAAGATGTAAAGGACAAATAAAGTTACTACATGTAAGGGATAATAACATTTTTGTTCCTTGTTAGTAAATTCGAATTATAATCTTTTGTAATATTTGACTAAGCATATTTAATTTTCAATTACGTGACTCGATTACGTATTTATAAATGGTTAGTACATAAAACTTAAACTCATTTGATATTTGATTTTCACAAGATTTTCTCTAAAAAAATTTCCTTAATTAGTGAGAGTAGAGATGAAGGTTACGTACTTGCAAATGGGCATAAGATGCAGAAGCCAAAGCTATATGAAGATAATAAGTTGCACTATCCACACTTTTAAGATCAAATGAAATTTGCCATGTTGTTGGTGAATAACTCTTGTCTTTATTTCTCCTGCAATTAATATTTAAAAAAATTAAAAAAATGGAATTATATATGATTATTAAAGATAAACTAGACAGATAAATAGTTAAAGAAACAATATTATCTAAATTAATTACCTGTTTACATGGGCAAAGAACCAATCTTTTCGAAAATCACTAACACCAACTTTGTATATTAAGTCTCCGTTAGGATATAAATCACTGTAACGATCCCATAAACCATATTGTCTGAACCTGTAATTAACAAAAAATCATTATAATGAAATTCAAAGAAAATAAATAAAATAAACAGTTCTATGCACAAAAGTGTTCCACATTCACACAAGGACCGAGGAAGATCGAACCGCACCTCAAAGGGTGTTATGTAGACAGACCTACTTTAATGCAAGTATCAGTGACTGACATGCTGTTTACAGCGAGCTAGGACCCATGACCTATTAGTCGCACAATGTTCGTATAAGGGTCGCATCTCAAGGGGTGTGATGTAGACAACCTACCCTAATGCAAGCATTAGTGGCTCACACGCCTCTTACAGCGAGCTAGGACCCATGACCTATCTATCACACAAGGTTCGTAGAAAGGTCGCATCTCAAGAGATGTGATGTAGACAACCTACCCCAATGCAAGCATTAGTGGCTCACACACTTCTTACAAAGAGCTAGGACCCATGACCTATTAGTCACAGAAGGTTTAAAGAAGGGTCGCATCCCAAAGGATCTAACGTAGACAGTCTACCCTAATACTAACACGCATTAGTGGCCGACTATTTTCAGAAAGCTTAAACCCCTGACCTTATTGGTTACACAGAGGAGATAACTTTATCGATGCATGTAGAAAAAATTAGAATTAATTAATTGAAACTTACTTATGTACAGTAGTGTTAGTGTACAAATGATTTTCAAATCCAGGCAATGGATCAGGTATAAAAAACTCAGCAGCACTTCTATCTGGAAATCCAATTTCCCATAAAGTTGGACCATTTCTTATTGCTTCAAAAATAATTTGACCCAAAGCTGTTTCACTTCCTGCAACAATTAAATCATTTTTAGGTTAGAAATTGCATCATATTTCGTAAGTTCATTTTTATTTGTCCACAATTAACTTTTCACGCACCTTAAAAAATAATAAATAATAAAATAATATTACAATATCATTCTTTAGAAAATGTATTAGATAATGACTAGTTATTAATTATTTAATATAAATAAATTATTAATTTAGAATCACGTAACTCTAAAACGATAAAATCCTCGTGAAAAGATCTAGTTACAAAAACACTATTGTATATTTAAGTTCAGAAATTCTAAGAATACCATAAGCACATGGCTAAAGTCAATTTTCTTTCAGAAATTCTAAGAATACCATAAGCACATGGCTAAAGTCAATTTTCTTACTTAATTAAATACCGTTATATAAAATGAAATAAATAGAATATCTGGTGTAACGTCATATAAAATGAAACAGATAGAATACCTGGTGTAACTTCAACATAAGAAGAGAACTTGTATTCTCCCAGAACTCCAGGAACCCAAGAATATAATCCATAAATTCCAGGTCTAACATTATTTATCATGAAGTTACCCAATTCATCAGTTTGAGTCCAAAATTGATAACCCTATCAACAATAAATAAATTAATAAATAAAATAGCATAATTAATTCAAAAAAAATATTAATTTTACATATAACCATATATTGAAGTATAAATATAGAGGTACAGTGTACATACATTCTACCCTCTATAAATTTCACTTTTTATAACTACACTGAATATATTGTAGCTATCGTTTAAAATAAAAATTTAGACAAAAAAAAAATTACCTTGGTATCACTTTGCCAAGATCCAACATCCCCAGGGTTGGCAAGTCCAATATATGTACTTTTTGCAGGAAAAGCATCTTTGTTTATGTACCTAAAATTAGACATTAATTGAAAATTATATTAAATTATATAAATAATCTAATTTATACACATCGATAGTGTGAAGAATTATGCAAATTAATGCATTCCAAACAATAAAAAAGATCAAATATAGTACGAGGGGCATAGTTAGAACTTTTTGATTGTTTATATTGCTAATGTATAAACGTTAAACTCTATTTTCGTTAACTCACTCACTAATTATAAAATAACTAGGAATTTTGTTAAAAAAAAAAATAATTACCAGTCATTAACCAATAATTGACCACTCACTGAGCCGCGTTGATCTGCATGAAGATATTCTGGTGATGCAGGGAAATTATAGGGCCATTTGTTTGTTTCTTCATTCATCTGCAAAATTGACAAAATTTTAGTGTCCACTCATAGAATTTAATTAAGTGACAGGTAAAATTATCGTCATGTGATCAGGAGGTCACGGGTTCAAGCCGTGGAAATAACTTTTTGTAGAAGAATAGACCATCCTTGTAATCTGGCCCTTCCCCATATCCCGCTCATATATAGCAGGAGCTTTAGTGCACCACGCTGCCGCTTTTAACAATATTGTTAATGAAGATTAATTAGTTAATTACCTGTCTTTTAGCATCTTCCCAAAGTATGATATGATCGTTGCTAGAATCTGAATTAACATAGAAAAATACAGGCCCAAAAACTTTAGTCCATGCCTCTCCATTTGTTAATGAAACTCCTAAGTCTGGCCCTGCATAATGTCCACTGAAAAATATCTATAGAAAAAAAAAGAGGTAAATTGCTCAAAACATTTATAATAATTTCACTTACAATACTACTACTATTTAAAAAGACAAATTTCAGACATAATCCATCGAAAATTGGCTCATCGAAAACATTTTCAACAGACTATTCATCGAAAATCTCATATTTCTAACAAGACTGTCAGGCGAAACTCAAAAATTCACTCCTTTTTTTTAGTATACATCACTTTTCAGTGTTTAACTTCTATACATTCACATGCCATGTAAGAATTTGTTAGTCAAGTTCGAAGTTCATAACATATATATATATATATATATATATATATATATATATATATCGCTTTTCATGAAGTTCTCTGTATACGATAGTATAAAAATCCGTTATACTATCCGTGTATACATGTTTTTTTAAAAAAAAAAAATCTTTGTATTATAAGATAATTTGTAGCGAAAAATATATATACTTACAGCCAGTGATGTTGGACCAACATGAGAGGTAAGATCTTGCTTAACAGGTCCACCATTGCAATATTCATAACTTGGTGAAATTACCCAAAACCCCATGTGTGGTTTATCACTTATCCAACCATGTACTTTAATATTTCTCATTTCATCTGAATATTGGTACTTGTCATCGACCTAAAAGGTAAATAAGACATTTAAATTAGTAAGCGTTTAAGTTATACATTAACAGTATAAAAGATTTTGTATGCTATCGGCACTACAAGTTATAGAGAAAATGCTCTATTTCCACCTTGAACTATACGCGAAAAGGCTGAGACACAACCGAATTTTAGGAGGGTACTATTACCCCTGGAAAAATTAAAATCGTATTTTTGACATCCTTAGTGCCTACGTGGCACATCACACTGAAAGGTCCACGTAGGCACACGTGTGTACCATGTAGGCACTAAGGTTGTCAAAAATACGATTTTAATTAGTCCACCGGGTAATAGGACCCTTCTAAAGTTTGGGTAATAGGACCCTTCTAAAGTTTGGATATATCTCAGTCTTTTCACGTATAGATCAAGGTGGAAATAGAGCATTTTTTCTATATTAGAGAAACTTATTATTTTATACTTTTTATATTATCAGAGTACAGAACAGAAACTCGATAAAAATATTTTACCTCGTCTTTGAATCTAGGGTTGGATGGATTTGTAAGTTTAACAGCTTCTACATAATCAAGTACTTGGCCATTTATACGATCCTCTTCTGTTGGCATTAGCCTTTGCCTATCGTCTGCTATTGCCATAAAATTAAACCTAATAATAATAATAATAAAAGAAAATTATATACACAAAGTTAATATCCAATATTTAAGAAATATTTCCCTTTAATTTATAAAGGAATTCTCGATAAAATTTTAATTTAACGGTTTCAAAAATATTGTCCATTATAATAAAATTATTATAGAGGATGACTGCAATAGAGTAGGAAGACATACATCGGTCATGAGAGATAATCCTCAAATATCTTAAGCACAGTGATGACTGATATAGAGACGCCTAATAACTACATTTCATAAAACTTATGAAGGCAATAAATTAAATATTAATATTTGAAGGGTGATAAATAAAACTTACAGTGATTTGCTGAGCTTAATAGCAATTCTAGCATCACCCAAACTTGGATCTGGCCATCCTTTTAAATGTTCAAATATTCCATATGAATAAAATCCAGAACTCCTACGTAGCACCACATACCTACATATTTATTTCACAACACAAATCAATATTTTTTACGAATAATTTCAGGGCAGTACGACGCATAAAGCATGAAGGACCACAATCCAAATTAATGAATGTGACGTGAGCAATCTACCCTAATGCTTAGCATTGATGACTGCTTTCACGATTCTAACCCATGACCTATAGGTTAGGTTACGTTGAGACAACTTCACAGTTACTTCAAGATTCGTGGTCCATCCTTCTTAATATAATTTGAACATATTATATTATAGAAATTAAAGTACTACTAATTAATTTTCTAAAATATAATCTCACCTTTTGTCAACGTTTAGAGGAGGACTGTTAGGATTCTTAGGATCATATGTTTTTTGGAAAGAAACTTCAACCATGTTTTCATTTTGTATGATCACACTAAATTTTGATCCAAATAGCCTGCCAAAAGATCAAGAAAAATGTACATAAAATTATTTTGTAAAAATGTTAAAATTATTTATGATACGTTATTGAGTTGAAGAGTATAAAATGGGTAAAAATATTTTTGAAAAAAATTCTTACGTGTCAAAATTACCGTTCCACATAGTATCCCAATACCTGAAATTTTAATTCAAAGAAAAAAGAAATTACTTAATTACCGATACAATAACATCATACGCAATGTAATTTCATAGATGGGTCTGAGTAGTGGCGGAATCAGATTTTTTTTTTTATTACAAGGGTTTTTAATATATCATCACTATATATACGCAAAAAATAATTTTAATCATATATATAAACAATGTAATTTTCAGTTGAAGAAAGCTAACAGCATATCCAATGTTATTTTATAGGTGGGTATGGTTAGTGGAGGAATCAGGATTTTCACTATAAGAGTTTATAGTATACCATTAACTATAAATACATTAAAAAAATAATTTTAATCATATATAAACAGTATAATTTTCCATACATCACAAATTAATAATAGAAAAAAAAACATTTTACAACAATCAGTGAAAAATAAATAAATAAATAAATAAATAAATAAATAAATAAATAAATAAATAAATAAATAAATAAAGTTGTAGCTTACCCCCTTTGTGTTTCTTGTAATGGTTCAAGAAGATTATCAACTCCATTATATTTAACCCCCAAAATAGATCCAATTGGATTAGTTAGAGAAAGTTGCACAATGCCATTATCAATTACCACCTGATAAAATAAGTTATTAAAAAATTAGCAAATAAAAATTAGTCAAAAATATCTTTCATGAAATTATCTTCAAACTTATATATAGTTTCAAATTATAACAACTTAATAAGTGAATACTTCTTAGAAACAAGTGATAACAATATTAGGTCAATTTCTAACATAAATATTAATTAAGACAATATATAATCACGGTACGTCGATTATATACTATGCTTAAAAAATTTTATATAATCGTATCGAAAAATTTGATGTTTACTTGGCTACTTGTGATAGTCATTGTGACTGGATGAGAAACTTCTTGTAGCTTTCGACTCTCATTGGCTGAAGTATTCCTGTTATTCACAAAAAAAATAAAAAAAAATTGAAGATTAAAAATTAGTCGATAATTTAATCCAGGTGATCGTTTCAAAATATTGTATAATAATAACAATAATGTCTCAGTTTCAGACAAGTTAAAATCGGCTATATGAATCATCACGTTTCTATTTTAGTCTGAAGATTCATATAGCTAACCTCGACTTATTTCAAATGGAGACTTCTGAATATTTCATGATAATAGTAAGTTTTTAATATAATACCTAGCATGGTGCACCCTTGAACTTGAACCATTGACAAGCAATAAAAATTGGAAAATAATTGCAAACCACCATAAAACTATTTTATTTTGTTTTTTGAGACCCATCTTTTCCATGTTTCTACACTGGTCTGCAACACAACAAACACCAACATTTAAAAAATTAAAAATTAAAAAAAAAACAAGCATGAAAATTAACAAAGAAGGAAAGAAAAAAAAAAGAAGAGAGAATCTATATTTCATGTTATACCATGAAGAATTACATGTTATCGTAGATCAATTTAACTTAATATAATGGTGCAAAAAGTTACGTATACACTATTAGTGCACATAATTTAAAATCAAAACGAGGACCAGTGAATATATAATATCACGATGCATGCAATGAAAAACAACGATAACAAGTAAATACGTGAGAACTAAAAAGAAAAAAAAAATCTATATTTCATGTTATACCAACCAAGAAGAACTGTCAACTTAACCTGATGGTGTAAAAAAAAAATATGTGTGAGAATTAAAAAGAGAAATCAAGTGAAGAAAAGGGTTTTTATGAACCTCAAGACAAAGCAAAAACTTGTCTACAAAAATCTAAGCTTGAAGAATTACAAAATAATTTTTTATGTGTATTATATATATAGAAGCTTACTAGCCTTTAATAAATTATAGATCGTTTGAATTGTAGTATAATTAGTTACAAATTCCTTATTTAAGTTCTCCAAATTTAGCTTCATGTAAAATGGTTCAAACATGGCAAAGAGGAAAATTTTATTTCATGGAAATTAAAGTTTTGTTCAAAGAAAGTCAACAAAAAATTTAAAACAAATATGGAAAGTTTAGTTCAAAGAAAGTCAACAAATATGGAAAAATTTTCTTTCTATCTGTTTATTTTTTAAATTTTTTTTTTGCGAACCATATATAAATTATATAAAATAATGTTAGTTTACATCACAAATAATACCGTCTATACTCAAACAAAAGTACTTAAGTTCCAAAAAATAAAAATAAAAGTTGGCTTACAAAAACCGGGTAAACTTAAATAAATACATCAAAAGATATTTCAAATTCGAGTCCTGAAAAGGAAATTTTCTCTTTAAACCTCTTAATGCATGTGTTAGGTGCTCATTCGAATTAGGTGAAAGAGATGGATAAGCCGGAAAATAATCTCGATAGAATGTAGAAAAAGTTGGAACAAAGTTTGGAAAATTTTCTCGATGTATATTCCTAGTCAATGACCTTTATTTATGCAAGATAAACTAAAGAAAGAATCTTTCCTTCTAAGCTAAACAATGAAACTACAAATACTAAATATAAAAGAAGAAACTTCTCTTCTAAACTAAGATAAAGTAACCTTCTATTCTAAGTTGGCCCATGTTCTTGTTTGCTACCGAAAATGTTTATTTCGGCCCAAATGTTTATTTCGTCTAACAAATGAATCTTTCTTATTTGGATCGAATGACGCTCTTCCTTTATTCTCAATATCCCCCCTCAAGATGGAGGGGATCGAAGTGAGTCCCATATTGGCAAGAAGACGGTGGTGCGATGGTCCAGAAAGGGACTTTGTGAATATGTCGGCAAGTTGATCCTTTGAAGGGAGATAGTGAAGAGAAATGATCTCGAAAAGAAATTGTTGCCGAACGAAATGACAAACTATCTCCACATGTTTTGTGCATTCGTGGAATATGGGATTTCTTACGATATGAATCATTGTTTGACTGTCGAAATGAACGGGTATCGGCAAAGTCGGTGGAACTGATAGATCAGACAGTAAGCGAGTTAACCAAGTAAGCTCCGCAACTAATCGTCTCATCGATCGATATTCCGCTTCAACTGATGAAAGAGACACAGATGCTTGCTTCTTGGATTTCCAAGAAATGGGAGAACCTCCCATGGAGATGAAAACCCACTGATCGATCGACGAGAATTTGGGAAAGACGCCAAATCCGCATCGCAAAATGTATTGAGGGAGAAAGATGGAGAGGCGGATAAGAAGATCCCTCGACAAGAATGTCCTTTCAAGTAACGCAGAACCTTTAAAGCTGATGTGAAATGTATATCGCAGGGAGTTTGCATATATTGACTTAATGTTAATACTGCATAGCATAGATCTGGCCTGGTATAAGTTAAATAATTTAACTTGCAATCAAATGCCTGTAAACAGAAGGATCTGACATGGGTGTTCCTGATGATTCAGAAAGTTTACAAGAAGGATCCATCGGAGATGATACAGGATGCAGATGAGAAATGTCAAACTCTTGAAGCAAATAAAAGGTATATTTCCTTTGACTGATGATAATTCCATGATCTTCCCTTAAAATTTCCATTCCCAGAAAGTAATGTAGAAGTCCTAGGTCTTTGATTTTGAATTCAGAATGAAGAAACTATTTGAGACACTCAATCTCTTTGGTGTCACTACATGTAATGAGGATATCATCGACGTAGACAGCCACAGTAGATATCAAAGAACCACTCTTTTTAAAAAATAGGGAATAGTCATTGAGAGAAGCACTATAACCTTTGAAATTAAAAGCACCTGCAAGTTTGGCATACCATTGCCTAGAAGCTTGTCTCAAACCATAAAGTGATTTGTTGAGTTTGAACACCAAATTAGGATCAGGAGAAGACAAACCAGGTGGAAACTTCATATACACTTCTTCTTGTAAATCTCCTTGCAAGAAAGTATTTTTAACATCAAATTGAGAAATATCCCAATGCCTTTTAGCAGCCACAGACAAAATGCATCTGATTGTAGTTATTTTGACTACAGGGGAGAAGGTTTCATTGAAATCTACCCCTTCCTTTTAGATGTCCCCTCTTATGACCAGCCTAGCTTTTAGCCTCTCAAGTGATCCATCTGCATGATGTTTTACCTTATAAACCCATTTGCAAGGTAAAGCATTTCTTCCAGGTGGAAATGGAACCACATCCCAAGTGTGGATGGACTGTAGAGTTGCTAGTTCATCATCCATAGCACTGCACCAATCTGGATTAGTAGATGCCTGGTGATAACTAGTTGGTTCTTTGATTTTAGATGCTGATTCAAGAATGAGTTGATTTGATAAAGAGAGTCCAGCAAAAAAATAGAATTAGGTGCAACAGAAGATGCAAAACAAGACTCAGTGACTGGGCTAAAAAATATATTGTTACAGAAATAATCTTATAAATGAACTGGAAGTACACCTTTATTAGTTTTGTCTGATCTCCTAGGAAGTGGTGTACTGGTTGTAGGTGTCACACCCCTCTTTTACGTACTCAAAATTCGTTTTAAAGTTCGAAAGGGTTTTATTATTTAAGTGACAAGAATGAAAATTTGTTTTGGAAAAAGAATTATTATTGCATTTTTATTCAGAGTCGCCACTTGGCATAATCCAGTGTGCCAAGTCACCTTTAGAAAATCCTTTTCGAAACCATTTGACTCTTAAACTGGTTTTGCGAACAGAGATTCCGGTTAAGGAATTCTGTTGGCCAAGGGGAAGGTGTTAGGCACCCCTCGATCCCGTGGTTTGACCACAGTCGCTTGGTGGAGGGTATCGACTAATTTGGCATTACAAATGTATAAACCACACAAAAAAACACATAAAAACAATCCATCAAACACATGAAACAAAACAAATCCAAAATTAGTGTCCAGTCCAATTATACAGTCCCGAAATAGAAATACTGAAATAACCTACACTAGTCCTAAACTATGCTTTACCCGATGCCTCGGGCCTTGATCACGATCATCCTTAGCGTACAAAATTCTTCGGGGCATCCCCCGGTGAGTAAATACAAATTACCTCGGGGCATTCCCCGGTTAAATAAATACACTTTCCAAATACGATAAACAAGACATTCAACAAATATTCCAATCATTCCAACACTACACCAATCCTAAACTTGCTTACCCGAGCTTACTGTTTGCCTACCCGCTCGACGACATATCGCATTCAACATCAACAATGTATCAAAAATATCATAATATTCACTTTTATCAATTTTTTGATTCCCGTCCCCAAATTTCATTTTAATACTAAATTTTCACAACTCATCATTTCTATTTCAGCGACCCACAATCACTTTCAACGACATTAAACAACGAGTCCATATCAAAATAATAAACTATCACCAAACAAGACAATATACATTCATCACCAACAAGCATTAAAACAACACACGAACATCCAAATCAAAATACGAAACATCCCAAATAATAAAAATAGATAAAAAAAAGTGTAGAGTTGGACCTC
The DNA here is from genome assembly GCA_030864215.1 of Capsicum pubescens. Classification (NCBI taxonomy): domain Eukaryota; kingdom Viridiplantae; phylum Streptophyta; class Magnoliopsida; order Solanales; family Solanaceae; genus Capsicum; species Capsicum pubescens. The sequence goes on from CM061549.1 coordinate 298,580,668, forward strand.
GATTGAAGCTTTTATTGTGCCAAAATATGTGATCAAAAGACAAAGCCGGATCCAAAACTCTCGATTTGAACCTTGATAACCAACAACCCCAAACTCGATATTGAATTCAACCGGACATATTGGAAAACAACGACAAAGCCTCACGATGAATTACCCACAAACCCAAATAGAACTCAAAAACAACCCAAGATCTCAAATTCGAAACCCCAAACCATCAATTTCCAACTAACCTTGCACGAACCAAACCAACTCGGATGGATTTAAAACCCTAAGAAATAAGAAATATCGAAAGAACCGAGACTGAAATTATGAAAAATTGAGAAGACCCATATGCAAGATCTCATCGGAATCGAGGGAAAAACGGGTTGGGTCGGCGGCTGGATGTTGACTGGTGCCTGCTGCCGTCGCCGGAGAGAGGTCGGGTCGGGTCGGGTCGGCTGCTGGAGGAGCAGCTCGTGTTGGTTTGTTGGATGTTGACCGGTAGACGACTGACGGCAAGGGACGGAGGACTGTTTCGCCGGCGAACGGAGGGAGGCGGACTGCTTCGCCGGCGAACGGAGGCTTTCTCTGGTTTGTGGGGTGGGACGTTGGTTTCGAAGGGAGGAAGACGGTGACGACGTCGTTATTGCCGCCGTCGTTGGTCGGACGGAGAGGCGTCGAACGGTGGCTTAGTTTTTTTGTTTTTTTAGAGAGAGAGAGAGTCTAGAGAGAAGGTGGAGCTGATTTTTTTTTTGTATATGCCAAGGTCCCTTTTTTTTTGTTACTGTTCCTCCTTTTTTGTGAGAGTATGTGTGTATATATTGAGGTGAGGGTGGGGTAGTGGTGAGGTAGAAGGGGTTACGTGGGGTAGGGGGTAGGGTGTGAGGTGTTTCTTTTTGGTTGGATGGGATAAGGATTAGGTGTTGTTTTTTTATTGGGTGGGTTGTTAGAATATTAGGATAAAACAAAATTAGTTAGGGGTTGTTATTTTTGTCATTTAGTGGAGGGATTATCACACGGGTGAGGGTACACGGTAGGATAGGGTAAACAATAGGTAAAAATAATATCGGAGAGGGACGAAATTAGGTGTCTATAGTAGGTAGATTTTCTGGTGGAGAGGGTAGGTTTGATTGTGAATGTAAAGAATCTGAAGCTGGTAGTATATCTGAAAGTGAAAAAGTGTGGTTTGTGGAGTTTGTGTTGAAAAGAAGTGTGTCATCAGTGAAAAAAACAGTTTCATGGTCTGCTACAGAAAAGATAGGTGGAGGTGATATGGGATTCTTTGTAAAGGGAAAAATGTTCTCATAGAACTGGACATTTCTAGTGACAATTATTTTTTGTGTATTCAACTCTAATAGTTTAAAACCCTTTTGATTAATGGGATAACCAAGAAAAACACAAGTTTGTGCTCTTGATTCAAACTTCCCTCTCCCATGTGACAAAGTGCTAGCATAGCACAAACATCCAAAACACTTTAATGAACTATAATTAGGTGTCTTACCAAACAATCTATGATAGGGAGTTTTTCTATGAAGGACTCTTGAAGGCATCCTGTTAATAAGAAAAGTAACAATGAGACTACACTCTCCCCAATATCTTAAGGAAACCTAAGATTGAAATAAAAGAGCCCTTGTTGTTTCGAGCAAGTGCTTGTGCTTCCTCTCAACAACTCCATTTTGTTGACGGGTAGCCACACATGATGTTTGATGTACAATCCCTTGAGAGTTGAAATAATTAGTTGCAATCAAGCTCTTTCTCAACTCCAGGGGATTATCTGATGTAGACACGTAATTTTGTCCCTTCCGAAGTCCAATTTCATCCATATTTTTTTACTCTTGTCTTACCACGTACCCTGCCCCATTTAATTATCCCTCCACAAAATGACAAAAAATAACAACCCTTAACAAAATTCCAAATAATTTTTATCTTGTTTTAACCTCAAATCAAGGTCCATTTTTCATCCCTTACTCGAGTAATTTTAAATTTTTAATACTTTGTGTGGCGAATTGATAATGTGTGGACTTTGCTTTAGGTGATATTGATTTGTGTTGCTTATTTCGTTGAAGAAATGGTTGTGGATTGTTGAAATAGTAATCTTGAATTGTTGAAATTTGGTGTTAAAAAGGAATTTGTGGTGGAATCGAGGAGTTGATAAAAATAGAATTGAGATTAACTTGGGTTTATTATTGTCTTGTTTAATCCGGAATAAGCATGAATATTTTGTGAACGTGATAGTATCATGATTAGGCCATCGAATGAATAGGCAAAAGTTAGATTCGGGCCGGCAAACTTAGAAATGATGTCTTGGTTGAATGTGTGAAATGTTGAATATGTTGGAGGTTTTCTAGTTTATCACATGAGATTGATATTGTATTCATTTGCAGGGGAATGCCCCGAAGGAATTGTATTTATTCACCGGGAGATGCCCCGAAGTATCATGTACTTGAAGACGGCGCACGATCAAGGCCCGAAACATCGGGTTGAGAAAGCAATGGAGCGTAGTTTAGAATTAGCCTAGAATAGAGTAGGTTTATATTTTCGCATTTTTCTATTTCGGGACTATATAAGTGGACTGGACATTAAATTTTGGATTGTTTTTTTTGTTTGTTTTTGTTTTGTTTGCATGATTGATTGTTTTGCGTGCTTTGTATGGTTTATACATTCGTAGTGTCAAATTAACCGATATGCTCCACCGAGCGACCGTGGTCGAACCACGGGATCGAGGGGTGCCTAACACCTTCCCCTCGGTCAACAAAATTCCTTAGCCAGAATCTCTGTTCACGGATCAGTTTTAGAGTCAAATCATTTTGAAAAGGATTTTTCAAAGGTGACTTGGCACACCGAATTATGTCAAGTGGCGAATCTGAATAAAAAATGTAAATAATCCTTTTTCGAAACAAATTTTCAATCTTTTGTCACTTTAATAATAAAAATCCTTTCGAAATCTTAAAATTAATCTTTTTTTAGTTAAAAAAGGGGGTGTGACAGCTGACCTTATTTTCTTCACCTTAACATTAAATTATCTCTCAACCATATTCAGAAAGCATTGCAATACAGGAAAGGCATTACTTTTGGTTCTCAACAGATAAGTCCAAGTCCCACTACTATAATCATCTACTATAGTAAGGAAGTATCAATATCCATTGTAAGTATCTACCTTGTAGGGTCCCCAAGTATCAATATGAATAAGTTTAAATAAAAAATTTGAAATTTGACTAATGTGGAAAGAAGGTCTACATTGTCTAGCTTTGGGACAAATATCACAAAAACACTCAGAATTAGATAGAAAAGAAAGGAAACTGAACTTCTTCATAAATGAAAAAAGGCAAATGCCCCAATCTAATATGCCAAAGTCTTACATTAGAAGCTGCATTTGTACAAATGGGAAAGAAAGCAGTACTTTCTTTATTAGAAACAGAAACTAAAACTGAAGAACTACTAGGATTAGCAACAATCTTCCTACAAGTAGTCTTGATGAAACTAGAGAATGACTCCTTGGCATTAGGCTTGAGTGGATAAAAATCTTCTTGTGCTTTACCAAAAACTTAAGGCCTCCTCATGGAAAGGCCCTGCATCACACAGTTTGTCAAAGTGAAATAAAAGGTGCAATAAAATTGTTTAGACTTAAAACTAGGAACATATAACACATTTTCTAGAATCAAATCTGAAAATATGGCTACTGAACCTATGTGAGTACCTAAAATGGTTTGATAATTAGGAAGATTGATAGTTAAAAGAAATTAAAGACAAGTTGTGGAAGTAAAGGAAGATGAATTGAAACACATGTGTTCTGATGCACCTGAATCTATGATCCAGGTGCTAGAGTTTAGGACACAAAAACATGAAACAAGATGCTTAGAAATTGTACCAGCTATAGAATTAGCACTGATGTTAATCCCTGAATTTGAACCTTCCTCTATATCTTCATCTGTTTGGACATCTGAACAAACTGAGAATATTGTTCCTTGCTGAAAAACATCTCAGATTTAATAGTTTATTTTTGCACTGCATCTTCCATTATGGCATTATTCTCCCTTATTTGATTTTGAGAACCCTTATCATTTGTGAACTGAAAATTCTCAGGAAAACCTATCAGTCTGTAACAATCTACTTTCGGATGTCCTTACTTTCCACAATAATCACAAGAGACATTTGGATTGTATTTTCCCTTTTTCCTTTGAGATTTGAAAGTTGTTTGGTAAACCTCTGCCGTTGGACCTGAGGAGGTGCAGATCTGAGATAAAAATTTCCAGATCTGTGGGGAGCTGATGGTATAAATTTTTGTGTCTGGTTCCCTGCTTTCTAATTGTTAATATTTCTTGTCATGAAAGCTGATGAATCTGCAGAATTCACAGAGTTGAAATAAGATTCCCTTTGTTTTTCATCTTGCAGAATCAAAGAGTAAGCAAGATTGATGTTAGGTAATGAGTTGATCATGAGAATGTTGTGTCACACCCCCTTTTTAACTCCAAAAGATTTTTTTTAAGTTTGAAAGGGTTTTTATTCTTAAGTGACAAAAGAAAGATTGTTTTGAAAAGGATTCATTATATTCAAAAACTCAGAGTCGCCACTTGGAATAAATCGGGTGTGCCAAGTCACCATGGATATCCCTTTTCAAAACGATTTTGACTCTATAGAACTGATCCGCGAACAGAGATTCTGACTAAGAAATTCTGTTGACCGAGGGGAAGGTGTTAGGCACCCCTCGATCCCGTGGTTTGACCATGGTCGCTTGGTAGAGCGTATTGGCTAAGAATGTATAAACCACATAAAACACATAAACAAGCATCCAAACACACGAAACAAAATAAATCCACAGTATAATGTTCAGTCCAATCATTACAAATCGAGATAGAAAAATATGAAAATGAAAACCTACTTTATTCTAGACTAATCCTAAACTACGCTCCAATGCTTTACCCGATGCCTCGGTCCTTGATCGCGAACGTCCTCCAGGTACAAAGTGCTTCAGGGCATTCCCCGGCAAATGAACACAACTACCTCGGGGAATTCCCCGGCCAAATGAAACATTTAATCCAAAAACCATAAAACCTACCATTCAACACACATTTTTCACATTCAAACAATCCAAAAGTTCTAAATTTGCCTACCCATTTCAACGTATCAAAATTCTATTGCATTCAACAGTATTCATGCTTATTCCAAATTAAACAAAACAACAATAAACCACAATTGATCTATATTCACCCATTTTTACCAATCTCTCAATTCCACCCCAAATTCCTTTTTAACACTAAATTCCCACAATTCACAATCACTATAAACTCAATATTCATCATTCACATCACACATAATTCGTAACCAACAGAATCAACTACTAATCAACACAAACAATTATTTCATCACCACCGAAGATCAAAACCACACACGAATATCCAATTCAAAACATGAAATATCATAAACATTGAAATAAAAGAGAGAAAAAATAGAGTTGAACCTCAATTGAAGTTTTTGATACATCGGAGATAGAACCGCATCCGAAAAACCTCGCATCCAACCTCAATAACGGAGCCTCGATCTAACCCCTCTTTTCAATTTTATCAATCCAAACCAAAATCCCCAAGAAACAAAAAACCCGAACCCAAATATGTATCGAGACTGATCTGTCTAGTCCATTTCTGGTGGCTGCCGAAACAGTAACAACGACGGTAATGGGGAAATTGGTTACCGGCTTAAACGTATTTAAGAGATCTTTTTATTGTTGGTCACTGATTTTGATCCCGTGGGACTGAGTCAGGCAAGATGTGGAGGATTTCAGCAGGTAAATCGCCGAAAATTTTGAAAACTAGTCGGCTTTGTTCACTCCTTTCCGACCAACGTTTTTCTTTATAGTTCTCACTCTCGACCTCTCACGCTCAAATCCCTCTCGATCTCTCCTTCTCAATTTCCGTTCTCTCCTATTCCTCCCTCAGCTCTTCATTACTAGTGGGTGTGTGCGTGAATCTGTATAGAGGAGGATGGTGGTCAGTGTGTGCGTGATGTGTGCTCTTCGATGAGGATCCATGAGTGTGTGAGGTTTGTGCGTAAGAAGAAGAAAAAAAATGGACAGTGTTGTTGTCCTCTTTTAATAGAAAAGGTTGTTAGAATAAAATAAAATTAGTTAGGGGTTGTTATTTTTTATCATTTTATGGAGGGTATAATAACATGGATGAGGGTACATGGTAGGATAAGGTAAAATGGATAAAAATGATATCGGGAAGGTACGAAATTAAGTGTCTACATCATGCCCCCTTTGAATGTAAACACGAAGTGTTTTTAGACAAAGAAGTAGACAACGAGATAAAATTTTGTCCCGACCATTATTCCGACAAACAGAAGGAAAAAAGAACAACCAAGTTGGAGAGTCGAGTGAGGTCGCTGTCGAGGTTCCGATCCGCGGCTCTGTCATTACATCAAAATGAAAAATTACAAGTTAAAACACAAATGAAATTACAAAAATCCTATCTATACAGCTTCTGTTGGACTCTTGACTTGAGTTTCATCACCCTATTCTTCAGGCGGATTTCTGACCTTCAATTTTATCACCCTGTTCTTCAGGCGGGCTCCTGACTTTTGATTTCATCAACTTTTGATTTTATCACCCTACTCTTCAGGCGGACTCCCGACCTTCAATTTTATCACCTTGTTCTTCCGGCGGGCTCCTGACTTTTAATTTCATCACCCTATTCTTCAGGCGGGCTCCTGAAACCAAAATCAAAACTAGAACGAAAATTAATCAAAATCAAAACTAGAACGAAAACTATCCCACACAAAGATTATCATAGGCGGTAATTCATTTTTGAAAGCGTGGTACCATTTTTCAGGAGGGACTCGAACAGAAAGTAAAATCTCATTTTTCAGGAGGGTCCTGAACAGAAAGTAAATCCCATTTTTCAGGAGGATCCTGAACAGAAAGTAAAATCTCATTTTTCAGGAGGGTCCTGAACAGAAAGTAAAATCTTATTTTTCAAAAGGGTCCTGAACAGAAAGTAAATTCTCATTTTTCAGGAGGGTCCTGAACAAACGTAAAGTCCCATTTTTAAGGAGGGTCCTGAACAGAAAGTAAAATCTCATTTTCCAGGAGGGCCCTGAACAGAAAGTGAAATTTCATTTTTCAGGAGGATCAAGTAAAGTTTTATTTTTTAGGAGGGTCCTGAACATAAAGTAAAATCCCATTTTTCAGGAGGGTCCTGAACATAAAGTAAATTCTCATTTTCCAGGAGGGTCCGGAACAGAAAGTCAAAACCCATTTTTCAGGAGGGTCCTGAACATAAAGTAAATTCCCATTTTTCAGGAGGGTCCTGAGCAAAAAGTACAATCTCATTTTCCAGGAGGGTCCTGAACAGAAAGTAAAATCCCATTTTCTAGGAGGGTCCTAAACAGAAAGTAAAATCCCATTGTTTAGGAGGGTCCTAAACAGAAAGTAAAATCCCATTTTTCAGGAGGGTCCTGAACATAAAGAAATTTCCATTTTTCAGGAGGATCCTGAATAGAAAGTAAATTCTCATTTTCCAGGAGGGTCCTGAACAGAAAGTAAAATCCCATTTTTCAGGAGGGTCCTGAACATAAAGTAAATCTCATATTCCAGGAGGGTCCTGAACAGAAAGTAAATCTCTTTTTTCAGGAGGGTCCTGAACATAAAGTAAATTTCCATTTTCCAGGAGGGTCCTGAACAGAAAGTACAATCCCATTTTTCACGAGGGTCCTGAACATAAAGTAAAATCCCATTTTCCAGGAGGGTCCTGAACATAAAGTAAAATTCTATTTTTAGGAGGGTCCTGAACATAAAGTAAATTCTCATTTTTCAGGAGGGTCCTGAACAGAAAGTAAATTCTCATTTTTCAGGAGGGTCCTGAACAGAAAGTAAAATCCTATTTTTCAGGAGGGTCCTGAACATAAAGTAAAATTCCATTTTCCAGGAGGGTCCTGAACATAAAGTAAAATCCCATTTTCCAGGAGGGTCCTGAACAAAAAGTAAAATCCTATTTTTCAGAAGGGTCTTGAACATAAAGTAAATTCCTATTTTCCAGGAGGGTCCTGAACAAAAAGTACAATCCCATTTTTCAGGAGGGTCCTGAACAGAAAGTAAAATCCTATTTTTCAGGAGGGTTCTGAACATAAAGTAAAATCCCATTTTTCAGGAGGGTCCTGAACATAAAGTAAATTCCCATTTTTCAGGAGGGTCCTGAACAGAAAGTAAAATCTCATTTTTCAGGAGAGTCCTGAACATAAAGTAAAATTCTAATTTTCAGGAGGGTCCTGAACATAAAGTAAAATCCCATTTTTCAGGAGGGTCCTGAACATAAATTAAAATCTCATTTTTCTGGAGGGTCCCAAACATAAAGTAAATTTCCATTTTCCAGAAGGTTCCTGAACAGAAAGTAAAATCCTATTTTCCAGGAGGGTCCTAAACATAAAGTAAATTCCCATTTTCCAGGAGAGTCCTAAACATAAAGTAAATTTCCATTTTCCAAGAGGGTCCTGAACAGAAAGTAAAATCTCATTTTTCAGGAGGGTCCTGAACAGAAAGTAAAATCTCACGGATGTGCATTTCCAATGGTAGCTGAATTAAGTGAAGCGAATTTGCCCCTATTTCATCAAAGAAAATTTGTCAGTTAAAAACTTAGTGGTGGCTTGTGGTACTTGGTTGTCCCGACACCTTCTCCAGTGCTCATTCCCTTCATTTTATTTCAGATTGCTGGCATACGACTCTCCAATTGGTGTGAAACCAGTCAGATTTGTTCACTCCTTTCTGACCAATGTTTTTCTCTATATTTCTCACTCTCGACCTCTCTCTTCTTCTTCTCTCTCTCACGCTCAAATCCCTTTCGATCTCTCCTTCTTGATTTCCGTTCTCTCTTATTCCTTCCTCAGCTCTTCGTTACCAGTGGGTGTGTGCGTGAATCTGTATAGAAGAGGATGGTGGTCAGTGTGTGCGTGATGTGTGCTCTTCGGTGAGGATCCGTGAGTGTGTGAGGTTTGTGCGTAAGAAGAAGAAAAAAAATGGACAGTGTTGTTGTCCTCTTTTAATAGGAAAGGCTGTTAGAATAAAATAAAATTAGTTAGGGATTGTTATTTTATTATTATTTTATGGAAGGTATAATAACATGGATGAGGTTACATGGTAGATAAGGTAAAATGGGTAAAAATGATATCGGGAAGGTACAAAATTAGGTGTCTACATGTTGCTTCTAGCTTGAGAATAGGTATCATTAAGACCCATGAGAAACTGTATCAACCTCTCATCCTCTAAGGATTTCTTTAGTTTGAGCTTACCTTCACACATACACACACAACTACACTGAATATTAGAATTAAGAGAATCTAGTTCATCCCATAATTTTTTAAGTTTAGTGAAGTATCCTGCTATGCTACTTGTTCCTTGATTTAAGCTATTGATCTCCTTTTGCAGATGATAAAGCTTAGCACTATTAGACTGATCAAACCTGTGTTCAAGGCTGGTCCAAAGTTCTTGTACAGTTTTGGAATAAATTACACTGTCAGCTATGTCCTTAGAGAGTGAATTCAAGATCCAGAATATGACCATGTCATTGAACCTGTTCTATGCTTGAAAATCTGTTGCATCCGATGTTGGGCATGGGTGGGAACCCGTGATGAATCCCAATTTGTTCTTTGCTGATAGAGTAATTAGGACTGACCTCTTCCACCCTGGATATCCCTTGTCATCAAAGGGTGTATTTACTAGTGTCATACCAGGATTATCAGAAGCATGAGGATGATTAGGATGATTTGGATCCATGGTGAGGGTGCTAGAGTAGTAGTCACTGAAGCAGTAGTTGTTTTCTCTGCCATGTTTGAGATCGAGAAAGGAGAAAGTCGGTGTTGAAACTGATCTGAAAATTATTGCTTTGATACTATGTAGAAAAAATTAGAACAAAGTTTGGGAAATTTTCTCGATGTATATTCCTTGTTAATGACCTTTATTTATACAAAAACTAAACTAAAGAAAGAATCTTCCCTTCTAAGCTAAACAATGAAACTACAAATACTAAATATAAAAGAAAAAGCTTCTCTTCTAAGCTAAAATAAAGTAACCTTCTATTCTAAGTTGGCTCATGTTCTTGTTTGCTACTGAAAATGTTTATTTCGGCCCAAATATTTATTTCGTCTAACAAATAAAGCTTTCTTGTTTGGATCAAATGGCGCTCTTCCTTTATTCTCAACATAGAATAGTAAAGTCAAAGTAAAAGGTGCAGAGAGTGTTTATATCAAAAATCTTACCGCTGTTTAAGTATTTAAAAATATATATATAAACATAAAAACTTATTCGCATAGAGTGTTTATGTTAAGTTGATACAATATACTCCTACTATTTTGATGTGGGTCAGAGTTCAAACTGAGTGTAGGCAAATTCCGATAAGGCAGGGCAAATCTTAGTCCTGAGTCTAAGCAAATCCCATTCGGTGGGGCAAACCTCAGTGAGAACGCTGAGTCCATAGGGGGGTGTATGTAACACCCCAACTTAGGAAAAGGAGTTTCACATCGGCAAAACACAGGAGGGATACTGGGTATATAAGTAAGCAAGCCTTATTAACTAGTGACACGTTTTAAAGCCGTGTGGGCCTGGTCCCAGAGCGAACAATATTACTAGTGGGTTGGGCCGTTACAGGGATCTCTCGAGCCCTGGTGGTTCGGAATGCCCGTCGCGGCCAGGGCCCTGACTCCGGTCGTAACAAGTTGTGACCCTCTAGATAATTGAATTGTCTTTTCAAGACAATATTTTTTAAACTAGCAAGTTCGAAACACATAAAAAGATATGCATTAATTAATTGGCCACACACATTGGAAGATTACCAACCAAAAACAAAATTAAATTACCAAAGATGAGAGAAAAAATTCTTAGACTTTGGTAAAATAAAAACATTATTTTCGACAACAATATCCATTCTTAAAAAAAAAAAAAATGAATATCAAAATACAAAAATACTGTCTATATATTAAAGTATACATCAAAATTCCCCTTTTTCTATCATCGTGAAGTACCTTCGAGACGAATATAATCATACATGAATCCATTGAAAGGGGTATCAATTGATGCTTGCTTCAAATAAATTATATTTTCACCAACATGAAGTTGTGTCCCTGGAAATTCAATATTGAAAAGTGTATATAATCCATGAATTCCATGTCTTGCTATTGCATTACTATTCCCAATTTTTGATGAATCAAACCATGGCCTTGGTTTTGATGGAGTATTTATCCACACCTATAAATTAAAAAAAAAAATACATATTGCTTATATTGTTATGAAGATATAAAGGGCAAAATAATGAAAAAATAAGTAGAGTAATAACCATTTGTATAATGTTACTGATTTTTTTTTACCCTTTCGTAGGAGCTCTCACCCCTTTTACTTAATAGATAACTCGAACACACAACGTCGAGTTGGAGTCGAGCTGTGCTCATCATATGAGCAACTCGAGCTTGTCTGTTATATTCAATACACACTTATAATATAAATTAGAATCATAATGTCTTATAATATTTGATTAAGCATATTTAACTTTCAATTACTTCAAATCATCTGCACTTTTGATAACCCTACTTGAGAATATTCACAAATTTTCAAATTATTAACCATTATACTATTTATGAGGGTAACATACATCTAAAAGTAGTCCAAATATAACATATTTCCTACGTAAATGGACCAGCCAACAACACACATTTTAACTAACTGAATATTAAAGTTGTTAAATCATACATCACATGAACAAAAATCAGAATTATTAAACTAATTATATATCCCTATAATTAATTACTTCATAACGACTTATTAGATTACCTTTTTTTTACACCGTCAGTACATAAAACTTAAACTCATTTGATATTTGATTTTTTTTTTCATGAATTTTATAAACTAAAATATGCTAATTAGTGAGCGTAGAGATGAAGGTTACATACTTGCAAATGGGCATAAGCTGCAGAAGCCAAAGCTATATGAAGATGATAAGTTCCCTTATTATTCACAGTTTTAAGATTAAATAAAATTTGCCATGTTGTTGGTGAAAAACTGTTGTCCTTATTTTTCCTGAAATAAATATTAAAAATATGGAATTAGATGTGATTATTAAAAAAATATATATATAGAAATAAATAATTAAAGAAACAATATTATGTAATTATTTAATAAAATAAATTAATTACCTGATTACATGGGCAAAGAACCAATCTTTTCGAAAATCACTAACACCAACTTTGTATATTAAGTCTCCTTTAGGATATAAATCATTGTAACGATCCCATAAACCATATTGTCTAAATCTGTAATTAGCAACAAATAATGATAATTAAAAAAAAAAAAAAAGACAATCTAGTGTACAAAAACATTCCACGTTCACACAAGATTCTGAAGAATTATCGAGCCGCACACCAAGGATTGTGATATGCAGACAACTGGCCCTAAAGCAAACATTAGTGGTTGGCCGTTTACAAGCTCAAACTCTCAACCTATTGGTCACAAAGAGACGAAGTATATCCCATTCACACAAGGTTTGAGGACGATCGAGTTGCCCCCAAGAGGTGTGATGTAGACAACCTATCCTAATGCAAGCATTAGTGGTTGGCTGTTTACAAGCTCTAACCCGTGACCTATTGGTCACACGGAGACAAAGCATTTTGCGTACGTGCAAGGTTAGAGAAGGGTCATATCCGGAGGGGTATGATGTATGCAGTCTATTCTAATGCAAGCATTAATGGTTGACTACTTTAGCAAGCTCGAATCCATGACGTATTGGTCATACAAGGTTCGGAGAAGGATCGCACCCCAAGGGATGTGATGTATAAAGTCTATTCTAATGCAAGCATTAGTTGTTGACTGCTTCCAGCAAGCTTGAACCCATGACGTATTGGTCATACAAGGTTTGGAGAAAGGTCGCACCCCAAGGAATGTGATGTATACAGTCTACTCTAATGCAAACATCAGTGATTGACTGCTTCCAGCAAGATCGAACCCATGAACTATTGGTCATACAAGGTTTGGAGAACAGTCACATCCCAAGAAGTGTGCTATAGGCAACCTACCCTAACCCCTGACCCTGGCCTATTGGTCGCACAGAGAAGACAATCAACTTTATCGTTGCTCCAATTTTATGTAGAAAAAAAATTAGAATTAATTAATTGAAACTTACTTATGTACAGTAGTGTTAGTGTACAAATGATTTTCAAATCCAGGCAATGGATCAGGTATTAAAAATTCAGCAGCACTTCTATCTGGAAATCCAATTTCCCATAAAGTTGGACCATTTCTTATTGCTTCAAAAATAATTTTACCCAAATGTATTTCCCTTCCTGCAGCAATTAAATTATTTAGGTTAGAAATTGTACCATCATATTTTATCTATTCATTTTTACTTATTCATAATTAACTTGTCACGCACCTTAAGAAATAATAAATTATAGAGGTAATTTTATCATACCATTCTTTGAAAAATATAAATGATGATTTGCAGTATTTAATAGCACAGGTAAAATTGACACAAGATGATTTATTATTCATTTGTTTTGAAATTGGATAAATATTGTTAGATATATGTTTTTAACATATCGAAGAAGTAAAGATGAATTGAGCAAGTACTAAAGTGTTTCATCAGTTCTATATTATATGACACTTTCTTCTATAGGCACGTGTCAAAAGTCTATTTTTTTTCTTTGAAATTCATGCCCACTTAATTAAATATCGTCATATAAAATGAAACAGACAGAATACCTGGTTTGATGGCCACATTAGAAGCGTATTTGTATTCTCCCAGAACTCCAGGAACCCACGAATATAATCCATAAATTCCAGGTCTAACATTATTTATCTTGAAATTACCAAATTTATCAGTTTGAGTCCAAAATTGATAACCCTGTCAATAATAAATAAATTAATGAAGAAAATAGCATAATTAATTAAAAAAAAAAATAACTATTAATTTTACATAAAATCATATATTAAAATCTCAATAGCAAAAATATCCTCTAAGCCTCACCTCTGAGATAGAAGTACAGTATGCATACATTCTATCCTCGACAAATTCCACTTTTAAAAATCATACTAAATATGTTATCGTTATCATTTAAAATAAAAATTTAGACAAATAAGACATTACCTTGCTATCAGTTTGCCAAGAGCCAACATCTCCACGGTTGGCAAGTCCAATATATGCACTTTTTGCAGGAAAAGCATTTTTGTTTATGTACCTAAAAGAAATTATTTATTGAAAATTATATTAAGCACTTTTTTTATATTGTTAGTGTATATACGTTAAACTCAACTAAGAAATTTTAAAAATAATTACCAATCATGAATCAATAATTGACCACTAACTGAGCCACGTTGATTTGCATGAAGATATTCTGGTGATGCAGGAAAATCATAGGGCCATTTTTTTGTTTCTTCATTCATCTGCGAAATTAACAAAATTTTAGCGTTCACTCATGAAATATAAGAAGTGCAATCGTCGAAAAATTATACTGCATATATCTATAGGTAAGATGCTATTCTATTTGGTTAAATATAAATGTTTTGTCAAGAATGGACTTTGAGTCTAACTCAACCTCAAAAGCTAGCTCAAGAGGTGAGGATTGCCCAAGTCCATATAAGAAAACCATCAGTCAATTCCCCAACCAATGTGAGACTTTTTACTCACTCTGACACCCCCTCCTCACGCCCAGGCCCAGCTGGCACTGGTGCGTGGACCGGGAGCCCAAAACAGGGATGAATCTGGCTTTGATACCATGTCAAGAATGGACCTTGGGCCTAACTCAACCTTAAAAGTTAGCTCAAGAGGTGAGGATTGCCCAAGTCCATATAAGCAAACCACCAATTCATTCTCCAACTAATGTGGGACTTTTTACCCACTCTGACAGGTTTCAACAACCTTAACACATTTGAGGGATGTAGCTTAGTGGTGGTAGGTGTTTTGTAAAGGCTAAAGGCGACCGGTGCACGGGTTTGATCCCAGAGGCTGCAATTTGATTTTACTTACCTTTTTAATATTTTCAAAGGAGCTTCTATTTTATTGAACACACTTCCTTACATTTCTACGAGAGGTTGTGACTAGGAGCATGTGACCTCCTAGTCGCAGCACACATGTGGCAATAACTTTACCAGTTACACTAAGGCTCCCTTTAATTGTTCGAATTTAATTTCTAAAAATATTTAATCAATTAAAATTAACAATATTTCCAAATGGAGTTTAATTAATTAATTAATTACCTGTCTTTTAGCATCTTTCCAAAGTATGCTGTGATCTTTGCTAGAATCTGAATTAACATAGAAAAATACAGGTCCGAAAACCTTAGTCCATGCCTCTCCATTTGTTAATGTAACTTGTAATTCTGGCCCTGCATAATGTTTACTGAAAAATATCTGTAGAAAAAAAATGTAAATTGCTTAAACATTTATGATAATTTTACTTACAAGGCTACAACTAAAAAAAATACAAATTTTCGATAAGAGTCCATCACTTTTCCTAGAATTTAACTTATATACGTTGATGTAAGAATTTGTTAACTGCCAATATTATAAGTTTCATATTTCCGAGTGAAACGTCTGTCCAAAGTTCATCGTATATATATCGCTTTTCATGGAGTTTAACTTCTACACATGATAATATAAAAATTTGTTATACTATCAGTATATACACGTTAAATCTGTTTTTTTCTTTGTATTTATAAAAAAGAAAAATTATAGCTAAAAATATATATACTTACAGCCAATGATGTTGGACCAACATGAGATGTAAGATCTTGCTTCAAAGGTCCACCATTGCAATATTCATAACTTGGTGAAATTACCCAAAAACCCATGTGTGGTTTATCACTTATCCAACCATGTACTTTAGTGTTTCTCATTTCATCTGAATATTGATACTTGTCATCAACCTAAAAGGTAAATAAGACACATAAAAATATACATTGATAATATAAAAATTGTTATAGTAAGTTAGGTATTAGATATCATATCAAACTTGACATTAAAAATTACTATCCCTTATTTTTTTTATATTTTTCAGTCACAAAACAGAAACTCAATAAAAATTTATTATTTATCATCAAATTAAAAGGTAAATTACAAGATACTTAAAAATCAGAAAACGTTTAAAATATATACATTAACAGTATAAAATTTGTTATAATAAGTTACGTACAAGGTATCATATCAAACTTGATACAAAAAGTGTTATTCCAGACCGTTTACGTTATAAGTGCACAAAACAGAAAATCAATAAAAATATATGTTACTTGTCATAAACATAAAAGGTAAACAAGATACTTAAAAATCAGAAAACATTCAAGTTATATATATTGACAGAATAAAATATTTGTTATAATAAGTTACGTACTAGATACCATATCGAACTTGCCACAAAAAGTTTTATTCCAGACTGTTTACTCTATCAGTGCACAAAACAGAAAATCAAGAAAATACGTTACTTGTCATCAACATAAAATTAAGGTACTAAACAAGATACTTAAAAATCAGAAAACGTTCAAGTTATATATATACTGACATTATAAAACTTGTTATAATAAGTTATGAATAAGACATCATATATATCAAACATGACACAAAAATTTACTATTTCGTGCTTATTACATTATCGGTGCATAAAACAGAAACTCGATAAAAATATTTTACCTCCCCTTCGAATTTAGGGTTGGATGGATTTTTAAGTTTAACAGCTTCTACATAAGAAAGTTTTTGGCCATTTGCATGATCCTCTTCTGTTGGCATTAACCTTTGCCTATCATCAGCTATTGCCATAAACTGAAACCTAATAATAATAAAAATAAAAAATAAATAAAAATTCAACAAAGATTATATACACAAAGTTAATATATCCAATATAATAAGTATTTTTCCTTTAATTTGTAAGGGAATTTTCTATAAAATTAACAAAATTTATTGTCGAAAACGTTTATAATAATTTAATGATTCCAAAAACATAGATTGTAATAGTAAAATTGTTATAGAGGATGACTATAGTAGTTTAAGCACAGATAAACCTCTTTATATAAGGTTATCGTTACATTTTTTGGTTGCCATAAAGAGATATTGTTACGCTATAGAACATACAATATAACGTAACATGAAAATTCAGTTTTAATAATTACCTTTGATCGTTATAATAAAATGTTATTAAATCTTATAACTATAATTCATGAAATTTTTGAATGCATTAAATAAAAAGCTAAATAATTGAAGGATAATAAATAAAAATATAGAGAGAGAATATTAATATTAAACTTACAATGATTTATTGAGCTTAAATGCAATTCTAGCTTCCTCCATATTTAGATATGGCCATCCTTTTAAATGTTCAAATATTCCATATGAATAAAATCCTGAACTCCCACGCAGCACCACATACCTATAATTATAAGACAGTCCGATGCATAAAGTATACTACGTTCACGGGGTTCAAGAAGGGTCGAGCGAATTCCGATGCAAAGGGTTTGACATAGGCGGTCTAGCTAAGTCACACTTTACACAGAGACAACTTTACGATTGCTCCAAAGCTAGCTCGTCAACCCTTCTATTTTCATGTAATTTCAATATAATGTAAATTATTTTTAAAAAAATTAATTCTTATTACCTTTTGTCAACATTTAGAGGAAGATCACCACGATTTTTAGGATTATATAATTTTTTGAAAGAAACTTCAACCTTGTTAACATCTTGTGCTATAACACTAAATTTTGATGCTAATAGCCTGTCAAAAAATAAAATGTACATCAAATTAGTTAAAAAAAAATAATAATTAAAATTATGTATGTGATGATATTGAGTTGAAGAAAATTAAATATATTAATTATACAAGGTAAAAAAAAAAAAAAAAAATCTTACCTGTCCAATGTACCTTTCCACACAGTATCCCATGACCTACAAATTTGATAAATCAAAAAAAATTATTTAACTACTACCGAATAAAACAATAATATATTCAGTGTAACTTTATAGGTGAGCCCCTACCTCATAGAGATAGAGACGCTATTTTCGAAAGATATTTATCTCAAGTTAAAATACAAAAGTAAAGAAAACAGCGCAAATAATAATAAGATTAAAAAAATTACAGCTTACCCCCTTCGTATAGGATCAAGGAGATTGTCAATACCATTATATTTAATTCCAAAAATTGTACCAGTGGGATTAGTTAGAGAAAGTTGCACAATGCCATTATCAATTATCACCTGATAAAATAAGTTAGTAAAAAATTAGCTCATAAAATTAAGTAAAAAATATATTTCATGAAATTTGTATATAGAGTTTTAATTACAACAACATAATTAAAATTCTCCTTGGAAACAAGTGATAACAATATTTGGTCTCTGATAAAAACATAAATATTAATTAGGACAAATTATAATCACGAATAAATGCCGATTATATATAAATGCCAATTATATACTATACTTTAACAAAATAAATTAAATAATCGTATCGAAAAATTAAGTGTTTTACAATGCTCTTTGTGATAGTAATTTTGACTGGAGGAGAAGCTTTGGCTAAAGTACTCCCTTTGGCTGAAGTATTCCTGTATTTTACAAAACAAAATAAAAAATAAAATTAAATAAAATTAATTTGTATTTATTTCGTGAATGTTCAAAAATATTGTATAATAATAACAACAATAACTTAGTTTCAGTCGCAAACAAGTTGGAGTCAGCTATATCGATTACCACTTCTGCAAACTGCAAATTCATATAGCGGACCTCAACTCATCTGGAACTGAGACTGTCGTCTATTTTACGATAATATATATTAAGAACAAAATAAGGGAGTTTTTAATATAATACCTAGCATGGTGCACCATTGAACCATTGACAAGCAAGAAAAATTGGAAAATAATAGCAAACAACCATACAAATATTTTTGTTTGCCTTTTGTAAAACATTTTTTCCATGTTCCAACTCTGCAACACAACAAAATCAACATTTAAAAAATATAAATAAATAAACATGAATATTATCAAAAGCCATGCTAGAAAAAAATACTAGTCCTAAATGTGAAAATTAAGGCGATAGGAACTCTGCATTTCTTTCTGCTTGATTTAAGTTATTTATAATTACAACGTTTAGAGTTTTTGCATTCATCATTTACAATTACAACGTTATTTACATAATTTATATCGAAATGAGAACCAAAAAATATTATGATGAGGCTACAGGCAGAGTCAGGCTTCCGTAAGAAAAATTCTGACTCATCCACTGATCACGAGACATAGCACATAAAAAGTGAGAACCAAAAAGAGAGATGGAGGGAGGAAAAAAGTTTTATGAACCTCAAGACAAAGCAAAAAAATTGTCTTCAAAATGTAAAGGTGCTAGAACGATTAGAAATGAAATTTCTATTGAGTATTATATAAAAGCTTACTAGACTAATTAATTATAGATTGTTTGAGTTTGTATAGTATGTAACAAATTCCTAATTATAATTTTTCCAAATTTAGCTTCATGTAAAATGGCCCAATATGGGAAAATGCTAATTTTTCTTCCATGGAATGTTTTGTTCAAAGAAATTATGCAGGTGTTTGACCATGAAAATTAAAATAGTTTGGAATTGCTGGAAATAAAATAGTTTAACTTGTTTTCACTTTTTCAAATACAATTTGAAATTATATTTGAAATTCTTAAGGCCAAACACTACAATTTTCACTAAAATAAAATAATTTTTCAAAAAAGAAATTTTAAAACTTCTCATTGTCAAATACCCCATAAGTCAACAAAAAGTTTGTAGAAATATGAAAACTTTTGTTCAAAGTGAGTCTGCATGTATTGAAAAGGAAATATTATGAAGTCATTGCCTTCCTTTTTAGTTGTCATATTTCATTTTTTTTGAGAGTCAATTGACTAATTTTCAAAGTAAAATTAGATCAGATTAATTTAATATTTTAAAATTTAGATATTCAAAAACTATATGAAAATTACTCTAAGTTGTAGCTTTTCTTTTTTCAATATGATTAAAAAATACATCTTAAGATACATAATGATCAAAATTTATATTGTTTGACTCTGAAAAAAAATTACTTTAGTTCCAAACAACACAAGGATGGTTTAGAAAAGAAGAAGGGGGGTGGGCAGGAGGGGGGAGGGTAAACTTAAATAGAATACACCAAAAGATGCAGTGGAGTGACTGAAATTTTATTACTCTAAAATAAATATTTCAAATTCGAGTCTTGAAAAGGAAATTTTTTCAGTAGGACATGCTTTAAAGTTTAAACCTCTTAATCTGCGTATTAAGTGCTAATTCAAATTAGTCAAACGAGATAGTAAAGCCGAAGTAAAAAGTGCAAGCAAGCTAATTTGAACGCGACATGTATAACCCGAAAGAATCATCATTCTATATCATCTAAAAGCTTAAGTCGAATATTAATCAATAGATTTCTTCAGGAGGGCCTTCGAGTCGAATATAATCATACATAATTCCTCTAAAAGGCCCATCACCTCTAGTTTGTTTGAGATACATAACATTGGTTCCAATACCAAGGACAGAGCCAGGAACATTTATAGTATATAGCCTGTATATTCCATGTATACCATGTCTCGCTATCGCGTTATCCTTGCCTATCAACCCTGTCGTATAGTGAGGAGCATCTGTTTCTGGATCATTGAATCGAACCTAAAACATTGGAATGAACATGTGATAAACAATGCGTAGAAATAGCCTCCACCGACCATCCCTATCGTTGAAATATAGCCTGTGTCGAGGAGTTCCAAATTTCACAGATGAAACTTCGCGACCCTAACTATTTTTTCAATTACAGGGCGGAAAACCGGTTAGTTAGAACATAAAATGATTGAGGAAATTATCAGTCCATACTTGTAATTCAGCTTCATGTGCTGAGGCCAATGCTAGTTGAAGTGTATAATTTGATGGTTGATCAACATCTTCAAGATCAAATAGAACTTGCCATGTAGTTGGTGCATAAGTCTTGTTTCCATCATCACTGTATATATATATAACCAAAGTCAGAATCAAGATTCTATGAAGTTTGTGTTTCAACGACAACAACATACCCAGTGTATTCCCACAAAGTAGGGTCTCAGTTACCACTACCTGAGGTTGTTTCCGATAGACCCTCGGCTCAGGACATATAACAGTATATCAAACAAAAAACCCAAAAGCACACAACAAGATGGGAAAATTTTGTGTTCCGTACGACAAAAGTAATTTACTAGCGTCTGTTACGAGAAAAATTTTCTAGGAAAACATTTTTCATGAACAATGACTACTAGTATCATACTAAGCATACTAAGAACTTCCACTTTTTATGGGAAGGGAATGTTCTGATGATAAGAGCAATGTCACTCGGACTCTTCAAAAATTTTGCACGACGTCAAAAAAGCTATGCATTTATGGAGGATCTGATATACGAGGGTGGCAACATTTTTGGAGGGACCGAGCGACATAGGTTTAAAGATGCTAAAGAGTATGAAAATGTTGTGAACATACTTGTAAAAGTATCTATTGAGATGAGCAAAGAACCAATCTGTTTGATAGCTGCTTGATCCAACAGTAAACACCAAATCATCATCAGGGTATATCTCTGTATACCTATCCCATAATCCATATTGCCTAAACCTGAAAAAAAAAGAAAAAAAAGTAACATTACTCAACAACAACGTACTCAGTATAGTCCCAACTTTAACGCGACCTTTGTGGGGTAGAGAGGTTGTTTCCGATAGGAATTCGGCTAACCTTTCTTGCTGATTTGCAACGTATAATTGATTCAAGAGTCTTGGTTGTGCATCAGGGATGAAGAATTCGGTCGCTGTCCTATCGGGAATTCCAATTTCCCACAATGTTGGACCATTTCTTGGAGCGTCGTATATAAGAGTTTCAACCCTTTCGCTTGATCCTGTTTGGATATGTAGAAAGAACATAAATGATTATGTGAAATATCACCAAAATGTCAGTAGGTGCTAAAATTTGAGAAATGGTAAAGTAGACTGCAATGAATCTATAGGTCACGAGTTTGAGTCGTGGAATCAGCCAGTTGTATTTGTAATAAGATAGGCTACCTACATGAACACGAGATGTTTCGTGTACCTGGCGGACTTTATTTAGGTACGAAGATCTGAACCCGTAATTTTAAAAATGTAGGATTCTGTAGTGAGAACATGAATATTGAAACCATCAAGTTCAAGTCATGGACTATATACTTGTCACCTATGTTCCTCAGACTCTCCAAAAATCATGCATCCTCCATGTCAAATCCTCCAGAAATGCACTACTTTGGAGGATCCATTATGCACACGGCAACATTTTTGAAGAGGACGAGCAACATAGCTTGTCAATCCATATCAGGAAAACTTTTTCCATTTTATTCTTAAACTCCTTACCAATTCAAACAACGCCACATAAACTAGAACGGCTGGCGTATTTGCTGACCTGGAGTGAGAATGATGAAAGGATCATACATGTAATCGCCAACATATCCAGGGATCCAAGCATATAAACTATAGTTCCCTGGAATTACATTCTTGATCAAGAAATACCCCTCACTATCTGTTTGAGTCCAAAATTGATAAGCCTGAACAACAACGATATAAAATGGTTAAATTTTCAATTCAAGTAACAGATAGAAATTTGCAAAAAATGACCTTGTTTTCTAATTGCCATGATCCAACATCTCCAGGAGCAGCCAAACCAACGAAAGCTGAATTTGCAACGATGAGACTTTCGCTAACATAGCTACAAAAATACATTTATAATATTAACTTTCCAAAATTCCAAGTGACATGATTCCTCCTTCAGGAGTGAGTATTGGGGCAATTTTTATGTTAAACATACCTGTCTCGGACGAGTAATCTGCCACTTACAACTCCACGTTGATCAGGTCGAGCAAAATCTTCCGAAAGAGGGAAACTATACGGCCAATTTTCAGTTTCGATGAACATTTGTTCTTTGGCATCAGCCCATAGTGTGAGTGTGTCTTGCACATCAGGTGAAAGTGAGTTTATGTACACAAAAACAGGTCCAAAAACTTTTCTCCAGGGCTCTCCATCCCTGAATTTCATGGCCAAAACTTCTCCAGCATAATGTGTACTAAAGAACATCTGTTACATAAATTATCGTGAAATGTGAGTACTCAATAAGTAATCAGGTCCGCGTTTGACACCTTAACACAAAAAGTAGGATCGATCAAGATGTATGAGCCTGACTCATGGTGACCATTTATCAAAGAACATCTGTTACATAAATTATCGTGAAATGTGAGTACTCGATAAGTAATCAGGTCCGTGTTTGACACCTTAACACAAAATGTATGAGTCCGACTCATAGTGACCATTTATCAAAGAATGACTCCGATCGATCCCTAGAATCAGGGGCGGATCTACAATGTCGGGTGGGGGTTCCGGGAACTCCACCCGCTATCGTAGATCTCGTAATATATTAAAAAACAAAAGAAGTCAATAAAATTTTATAGATAGAAACTCATACACAAATTGAAAGTTGGCTTGTTGGCACAGAAGAGACCCTTGAATTGCTTATGTCTCCCTGTTAACATGGGGTCGATACATGATGGGGTTTGTCTTTCTTATTATTATTAACTAGACTAGCTTATTTTATCGGGAACCCACTAGTTTAAAATCCTAAATCCGTCTCTGCCTAGAATCAATATTAAAGCTTGGTATTTTACTCAATTTACTTTGAAATTAATTTATTTACATGATAACTATGACAATAGTATATGACAAGATGACATTATGAGAGTCGACTTTCAACCACCACTGAACTCACATTTAGGTCAATCACGAGCTCGTAGACGTACAAGAGGCCAATATCCATCCCACAACACTACAACATCCCAAAGTTTGCACACCGTATGTGTCATTCTCATCGAAAAAGTTAAAATGCGTACACATATCATACATCTATTGGTTTGGTACGACGACGCTTTTACTTATAAATAAATAAGTTACTTACATTTAGATTTATTGGGCCAGTATGGGAAGTAAGATCTTGTTTGGCTGGCCCACCTGTCCTGAACTCATCAGTTGGAGTAATCATCCAAAACCCGGTTCGTGGAGTTTGGCTGATCCACCCATGAACCCGGTTTTCTTTATTATCACAAGAATATTGATATTTGTCATCCACCTATAACACATACATTTTCAAGCAAATAAATAAAATTATAAAGGCAAAATAACTAAAATATAAAACTTATATAATGTCCCAATTTATGTGGCACAGTTCAAATTTCGAGAGTCAAACAGTTTTATTTGACTTTAAATATTTTTTGAAATAAAATTTATATATTTAAAAACTACGTACGTCCTCTGTCCAACAATACTTGTCCACAATTGACTTGACACATAGGTTAAGAAATAATAAATAATAGGAGTAATTTTACTATATATAACCCTTTGAATATAATAAATTTAACAATCTGAAAAATACATTGAGTACTGAATATTATTTAATTGCAATGGTAAAATGGGTAGCAATAGATAAATTATTCATTGGTTTTTCAAACTGGACAAGTACTGTTGGGTATCTCTTTTCAATATAGTAGACAAGTAAATATGCAAGGTGGGAGTAAAAATTACTATAAGTCACAAAGACAATTCAAAATATTTAAGAAATATATGAAAAAAACTACAATAATGACATATCCAGTGTATTCCCACAAAGTAGGGCCTGTACTGGAGAGGGTAAAATGTACTAGTCCACATACCACTACCCCAGATGAAGTAGAGAGGTTATTTCCGATAAATATATATATGTAAAAACTACGACCAAGAAATACTTATTTGAATCTTGAAAGTCGAAAAATGTCACGTAAATTGAGCCGGAGGGAGTATGAAATGTACCTCTCCTTTGATGAAAGAATTAGTTGGGTTAGTAAGAAGAACAGCTTCTTTATAATCAAGTGATTGGCCCATTTCACGATCATGGGCCGTTGGCATTATCCTTTGACGCTCATCTGATACTGCCATATATTGGAACCTGGCCCAACAATGAAATATTGCGTCAAAAAGGTCGTTCTTAAGACTTAACTACATAGATAATAGTACTTTATCGAAGCTTAGTGACACGTACGACCAAACTTGTTTATCAATATGGCCGAAGTATATAAAATCTATACACTAATTATGTATGTTATACATGATATACATAACCTATACGTTACTCGCTATTTTATAAATTAGATTATTCAACGACAGATGAACTATAATTATCCCAAGTATACACCAGGGGCGGAACCATCTTTGGGCAAGGGTCGGCGAAAAATTATACTATTTACATATGGTTAAAATTATTTTTTATGTATATATCATTATATAGATGTTGAAACTCCTTCGACTAGTTTATATATTTACTTTTGAACCTCCTTAGTGGAAATTCTGCCTCCACCAGTGATATACGCCATACCTCCACCCCCTAAAAAAGCATGCTTATAGATAGAAACACCAAAAAAAAAAAAAAAAAAAGAAGAAGAAGAGAAGAACGGGGGCATCTTTTTTATAATTGTGATGTTCGGGTCAGCTTTCGCGCACCTCGACTAAATTTACAAGATATATGCCACCTTCCACGTGGTTTTCGGATGATCAGCTTTCACACACCTTGACTAAATCCACAAGATACCTGTCACCTCCCACCAACAATAAATAATCTCTGCCCATCAAGGTTAGGACAAATGAAAAGAATCATCTAGTGTTTTTTTCTAAAAACCTTAGATTCTCAACCATTTCATTGACCGGTAGGCCACCATTCGAGTGTTAGAAGAAGGGATAAAAAGGAAATTAAAAATAGAATAAATAATAAAAAGACTTTTAACAAAAAATACATACAAATTTTCTTTGAGCTTGAAGACTATTCTTCCTTGGAAAACATCAATATCTGGCCATCCTTCTAAACGTTCCAAAATTCCATAACAATAAAATCCAGAAATTCCTCTTAGTATTATAAACCTAAAGAAAAAAAATCTTGGTGAAAAAATCAAATATTACATTTCTTAAATAAATTATAAATGCTTAAAATATTAACTAAAATATATATACATATTACTACCACCTTTTGTCAATATTCATTGAAAGTTGTGAAGAATCTAAAGTATCCCAAGTCCTTGTAAATGAAAGCTCCACTTGATTTTCATCTTCCATAATAACATTAAAATTTGTTGCATCAAGTCTGCATACATACACGACATGACATAAAATATTTAGTTTTGTTCTTATTATATACTTTAGAGTTACTAGTAATATTTTTATCGATAGCAAATCGTCTCATATTTTTCCTTTAAACGAAGCTCTAATATAAAATAAATGAATTGATTGTATTTGTCAAAATACTTTTAGGAATTAAAAATAATATATAGAGAGAAAGAACAAGAAGACTTACTTGTCAATAATATTTTTTTCTCCTGGTTTGTTCCAAACAATATCCCAATACCTAATTTTGTTTTCAAGATTTTTAAATTAAGTGAATTTTAAAAAAATAAAAATATAATAAATTAAAGGTGAAATAAGAATTACCCTCTATCATTATCTTTATTTCCATCTTCCAATAAATTATCAATCTCATTATATTGTAATCCAGTGACCATTCCCCCAGGAATAGAAAAAGTAATATTAAAGATCCCATTATCCACCACCACCTTCAAAATATAAAAAAAAAAAAAAAAAAAATTAATTGAAGGGAAAGCAAATAGAGAAAAAAAAAAGAATAAAAATATTATATCAATCAACTTTATCTTAATTCCAAATAAGTTGGAATATACACATGTATTTTTTCTTATACTAAATTATTTATCTTTTTAATACAATTTTGCTATAATAGGAAAATTTGAAATTAATATAGAAGAGGAGGAAGGGTACTAGATCCTTAAAGTAATGGATAGCTGGAAACATAAAATATTTCACATTCATGTAGGGTCCAAAAAAGAATCTAATAATTGTGATGCAGACATCGGACAGTCTATTCTAATACAAACATAAGTAACTGTTTTGAAACTCGATGCACAAAACGTTCTGCATTCATTTCGGGTTCAGAAAAGAACCTAAGAATTGTCATTTAGATAGTCTATCGTAATATAAAAATTAATGACTTCTTCTACGGCTCGATCATAAAAAGATAATGTTATTTTTTAATAGCCATCATCGAATTTCCCTTTTTCTTTTTCTAGTTTATTTTTTAGAAAGAGTAAATTAAAACTGAATAAAAGAAAGTAGAAAGTTTTAAAAAGAGGTATTAATTAGAAGATTTTACATAATCATCCAGTGTAAGCAATTGTACTGGTGGAAAAGACTCCTGGTCTAGTCGACTGCTTAACTTATTTATTCTCCTGCAAAAAATACCAAAAAGAAAAGAAAAAAAAATAGAAATCAAGATATAGGAACCTTGATAATAAACACGTGGTAGGATGAATAAGATTTCTTTAATATTTATATAAATATTAGTATAATTTTTTGTTGAAGTGTGTTTAATTGGCCACCCTACAATACATGTGGCTACGTCAATACGACATACAGGGGCGGACTTATAGCTAATTTTTTGGTGTTTCGACACTCGTTAAATTTAACACAGATCAGGTATAATTATATAAAAAATGTATAAAACTTGATATAAAATTTAGAAAAACACCCACTAAGTCAAGAAGATAGATGGTGCTTTACTTCTCAGACAGAACCTTAAAACTTTGAACGTCAATATGTGTTTTTGAACCTTTCGAATACCCACGATTTAGAAATCCTGAATCCACCACTAACGACATAGAGTGTGATAAGATGAACGAGGCCCCTTTAACGTTGATCAAAGATCTTGTATTCAAACTCTAGGAATGAAAGAATTACTTATTGAGAACACATCCTCACTATCCCACCACCCTACACCCACTCCCATCTCTATTAGTATATGTAACAAGGATAACTCGGTGCATTAAAGCTCTAATTATGTCAGAATTTGGGGATATGTCAAATCAGAAGGTCCTATTAGACACAACCTTACCTTACAATTTTCACGACTTACTTTATAAATAATATTTTTCAAGATTTTTTTTTTTTCGTGGCAATACACCCTGAGTCAAAAGTTGGGAGCATAGTCACAAGTAGCAAAAAAAAAGTGAAATTCCTCATTCACGGGTTTCTCTTGTAACTTCCACTAATATCTTTTTGTCTTTTAACCAAAACCACCTGCCTATGTTGATTCAATAACTCTTCGGTTCCTCCCTTAACCAGAGGTAAATCAGAGGTCTCGGATTCGATTTCTGAATATGAAAAAATTCTTAGTAGGGAGGAGCGCTTTCCCCCGAATGGGTCCTACGCGGCGCGAATCCGGATTAGTCGGACTCAAATGTGGGTATCAGACATCGAATGGGAAATCAAAACAAAAAAAAAAATAACTCTTTGATTCCATAGTAAAAAAATTCACTTAGTTTATAAAGTTTAATCATCGATGGAGTCAGAATTTTTATTAATTGTATTTAAATACAAATAAAACAAAAGAAAATCAACATAAAATATATGTAATTTTTTAAACCTAAATAAGTGTTAATGTAAAAGGAAAAATCTCACTTAATTATGTCACGAAGAAATTGCATATTAATAAATGCCATATCAAGAAAGTGAAAAATACCTTTTTTTATGCAGAAAAATATAATGCCATGAATGTCCTAAAGTTTGGGGTAGTGCACATGTAATTTCAAAAGTGGTTGAATGAATTATATGAAGAATGTTTCTGAAAATAAAAAAGAAAACTTTTTTTTTTTTTTTAAAAGACATGATCACGAGATGTTATTGTGTGGTGTGAATAGGAGTAAAAAGTGAAAGAAAATGCGAATACCATAAATTATGTGAATCATTCCAATTGAAAAAATGACAAAGTTAGGTTCATATGAGAACCAAAATAGGTGTGTGAAAATGGCTATTTCCTTAACCACTTTTATCTTTCCATCACATATACACTTTACATGTGTCACTCACTCAATTTTTCAAATTATTTTTTTTAAAAAAAATATATTTCAAAATTTTAATTTAGCTTTTATATTTTTTTGTTACTACTTACTCTTATATCCATAGAAATATTTGTTGATAGAACCATAAAAGGGAGAGTTAATTTTGTAGACAATTTATAATTTTTTTAAAAAAAATTATGATATTTTAAATAAAATAATTTATACTCTTGATTTCATAAAAAAAATAAATTAAAATAAATAATTTTTAAAAATAATCAACCATTTTAAAACGAAGCTAGTAATATAAAATATAAAACTAGAAACAAGTGTGATATTCTCCATGATCACCCTTCAACAAGAAGTTAAATTGTGACTCTTCAGTTGCAAACTATAGGTAGTGACTTAGTGCTCATCAAAAATGGGAGAAAATTACTAGAAATAAGATCAAAATCAAGCAAAAAAATAAAAATAAAAAAATTGTTCGATGATTTTTTCCATACATGCAACTAAATTTTAATGGCAAAGATAATCAGTATAAGTTAAAAAAAAAAAACTCGGTGCATAAAGTGTTCTGCGTTAATAGGTTCGGAGAAGCCAAAGGCCGTATCAGTGGCGGATCCAGGATTTAAAGGTTTTGAGTGTTTGGAAGGTTCAAATACACATATTAACACCAAAAGTTCTAAGATTCCGCCAGAAAATCAAAGCGCTCGGCTATCGTCTTGATTTTATGGCTGCTTTTTTTCATTTTATATCAATTTTTATGCATCTCTTCTATAACAATGCCTATTCTGCATGGGGTTTAATTACGAGTGCCGGAGCACCACATTTTTGAACCTAGGTCCGCCCCTGAGTCGTACCTAAAGGGTGTGATGTAAATTGTCTACCCTAATACAAACACTAATGATTATTTCCACGACTCATTTCTGAGGTACGTACACAAACTGATTCGAACATCATCATTGTTATAAAAAAAAAATAACAAATTGTCAGCTCAACTAAGATCATGAATTCTATTTCCCCAGATATCTGTTGAATAAAAAACTATAATTAAGTTGGCAGAAACAAACATTAAACATAAAAAATTCTTACATTAATGCAGGTCAAATAGTATTAAAAATGGAGTTACTATAACTAAATGGAAAATTAAAGAAAAGTTAAAGAACACTAACTGTCTTGTTAATGTAGATTCAACCAGCAATAAAAACTGAAGCAAAATTCCCAATAATTCAAGAACATAGCTCCATTCTTTCTTCTTCATTTTCTCACCTCCTAAAAAAATTAACACACACACATTAATTAGAAAAAAGAACTATTTTCTAGTATACAATGGAGAAAAAAAAACAAAAAAAATTATATAAAAAGACAATGTATATATATACCTCTGTGTGTGTTGTGTATAAAGTGTGAAGAAAGGCAAAACAAAGAAGATGCAAATGTTTTGAATGTTTTTTTTTTGTCTTGTGTGTTTACTAGGAGGTGGGGTGGTGGGGGTTGGGGGGTGGGGGGTGGAGGATAAAATTTTGATGGAAGTATTAGTATGAAAAAAAAAAAAAAAAAGAGTTAGTATAAGGTTTGTTTGAGAAATAAATTGAGGTGAGATCATTTCTTGGGTTTATATAGAGTGCTAAATTAACCATTTATTGGTGTTTTAATGAATTATTAAATTATGTTTATATGTTTGAAAGGTTAATTTTATTCAAAATTTCAATCTCATGGAAGACTATTCACTAACTTCCCTACCCCATTATCATTAATTCACATTCCGCTTTACATCGCGTAAAATTTATTTTAAACCGAGATATTTTCTATCAGGAATTTGTTTCATTCGAAAATTTCGATTAAAGATAAATGAATTTCATTCATCCTATCACATTTTTAGTGAGAAGTGAGAACGGAATTTGTTTTCAAAAGTAAGGGAAGAAATAGCATGTATAAAGAAAATACAATATAACATAATTTATAAAATAATAATAATAATAATCTTATATTACTAGTGTATCTAAGTCAAGGCCTTAAAGAAACTCAAGATATATTAATGATTTTATTGTAGTAAATTTATCTTGTCAGATTAATACTATTTATCTGATGAACTCTCCTTGGTTTCACTTAAACTATCCATCTTTAAAGGGGATTAAGGACATTAATCTAGCAGTTTATGAATATTAATTTAAAAATTATAAAAAGGAAATATTAAGAAGTGTACAAATTTCCTTTATATCTTTGATTAAAGTACTATTATTATAATTGGTATTTTTCACTATATTTTAAATGCTTGTACGTTTCTTACTTGCTTTGCTATTATGATGTTAACATAGTTAATTCTAAAAAATGTGAGTATTCTGTCACGATTCAAGTTCATGACACGTATTATTCGCTTTGAATCTAAGTTTATATCACGTGAACTTGAGTTACGACTTATAAGTTTTCTTACTTTTCTTTCTCATTTTGTGTTAGATTCGTCTAAAATATCATGTGCACCTCATTTTTTCGAAGCTCGTTAGTCTAGAAGTCTGTAAACCTGCTTAATCCGCCCTCATCGTATCGGTTTTTGTTGCTCCTTTGGCTATTAATTCTACTTATATTTAATAACGTAGTTGGTAATTGAGTTGTTTTGTCAAATACTAGAAGCTTAGGTAGTTGGTTTTGTGGTTTAAACATTTGACTATATTCACCTAATACTATGTGTTGGGACAATTAGCATAGGGACCAACATATTAATTACTTAGTCTTGTCAAACTATGTAAGAAGAAAAGGGACAAATTGGAGAGTTTCAGTGTGTAAAATCAAATTTTTACGCCTTTCGTCTCATATTAATTGTCTATTTTTTATAGGTCTCTTAAAAAGTCGTAAATTAAAAGAGTTGGTTTACTAATTTAACCTTTAAAAAAACTTTTTTGAAACTTCACAAACTTGTTTATACTTTAAAAGTGAATTAATTGTAAGGGTAACATAAGAGAAAATTAATTAATTCTTTCTTAATTTTGTAAATTGACAAGTAATCGGACAACTATTTTTAGTAATGTAAAACTATTGTGGGACGGATTATGAACTTCCTCCGTCTCAAAATAGTTATCGCCCTTATCAAAAATATTTATCTCAAAATATTTTTCATATTAGAAATTAAGATAAAATTAATTTTTTTCTCTTTTTTACCCCAAATAATAATTGCTCTTGAAAGCTATAAACACCTCAATTATGACACAAAAATAAAATAAATATTCGATAAAAAATATTTTATCTTAAAACATAATAAAGGTAAAATATTTTAATATCCCTCTTAAGATTTTTTTTTTAAGGAGTGTATAAATAAAAAAATATAATAAATTTTTTGAGATGGAAGAATACACTTGTTTCCTTCTTTTTTCTTTTGGGTAGCAAAAAATCAAATTACATTTATAACCATAGTTTACGTCTAAAATTATTAAAATCTTTCTAAGCAATAGTTCAATGTTTCGTTGAAAATTAATATTTTCGATGCGGAGCATAGATATAAATGTTAATACCCATTAACATTTCAACAAATCTTTTACGTCTATAATAATAACAAAAAGGAGTAATTACTTTTGTCACTATTAATAAGAAGGATTTGTTGGCTTTGTAACAAACTGACCTCTTCTAATTTGTGATTATTATGCATATTAATTACTCCCGTTGGTTTAAGTTTTAAGTTTGCATAACTTTAAAGAAAAAATAAATTGTGAGTGTGATTTGATTAATACTTCCTTCGTTTGCTTTTACTTGACACATCTATTAAGAAAAATAATTAATAACATGGTTATTTTATTATAATATTCCTATTAAATGATGTTTTGAAATTAATGTGGAGAAAAGATAATTAATGTGAAGGGTTAAATAGGAAAAAAAAATTCTTGGCCATGAACTAGATCAGAATCATTCTCAACGAGTCCATAAGAAGTGATCCCATTTTTTTCATCGGGTCCAGATAAAGACCAAAGATCTTGAGCGACCGATCCGGCAGAACAACTCAAAAGATAAAGAAGCATCGTTAATCTCTTCCCAAATGCCCCCCACCGGCCCTTCTCCTTTACGGGTCTGAATTTTTCGCATCGATCTTCTCATTTTATCCCTATAATTAATACTCTTTGGAAGTGTAAAATAAGTTTGTAAAGTTCTAAGAAAGTACTCCCTCCGTTTCATTTTAGTTGACCCTTTTTCTAAAAATATTTGTTTTAATTTAGTTGTCCCATTGATGAAATCAAGGAGATTTTAATATGTTTTTTCAATAATACTCTTATCATTAAATGACTAAACAAGTTGTATATATTCAAATTTATATTTTTAAAGTATAATTAATAGGACTAATTTGGTAAAATAGATCCTTAATAAATATTTTTTTCAATGGGTGTGTGGTGTGCCAAGTTTAGAAGGGTCAACTAATACGAAACGGAAGAAGTAGTAAATTAGTAAAGTTATCCTTATAATTTATGATTTTTCAAGAAACATGCAAAAATAAAAATGATCAACTAATATAAAACGAAGAAAATATTACACATGCCAACTATTTTGAAATAGGAGAAGTATAGATAATGTCATATTTAGGAGCTTAAAATTAGCAAGATTAGCATGACCCCTCGAAATAGACAAATTGAT
The DNA here is from genome assembly GCA_030864215.1 of Capsicum pubescens. Taxonomy (NCBI): domain Eukaryota; kingdom Viridiplantae; phylum Streptophyta; class Magnoliopsida; order Solanales; family Solanaceae; genus Capsicum; species Capsicum pubescens. The sequence continues at coordinate 298,614,168 of CM061549.1, forward strand.
TAATAAGCTAATATATAGATTGATGGATTCATACCAATCTCCTGCAAATTTTCTCGTCAAGCGAAACGTGACAAATAAAAAGAAATAAATATTTATTTTTGTCATTATCAAAGCAATTAGATTTCACGTGTCCTCAACTATTGACTACAGTATAATTTTAAATTACCTTCAAATTGAAAAAATTGTTAATAATCAAGAATAAAATGAGAATATTTTCTAGAGCCAGGATAATGTTAAACTAAAAATTTTACGAAACGAAAATTATTCAATTTTAAATAGTATAAGAAAAAATTGATTAAAACATCGGTGTGAGTTTGTTGAAACTAACCTATTGGAAGATTAATCGGTCAAAAATGAACATGAGCGGTTATGATAGCTTAAGTTTCTTCCTCTCAATAGAATCTGTAACCTTCATTATCAGATTCATTTTTTGTGTTTTTTTCGATTAAACTAAAAATTACTAAGAAAGTAGTGATAGTACTGAATATAAAGCCCTTTTTTTACACTAGCTCGGCCTTCGATGTGAACTAGACTCATAAATATAACTACTTGACAAAGAAGAATTAAAGACAAAGATATTAGTATTTTGAAAAGAAATTAGTATAAGTATAAAAATATACCTTTGTTGATGATATAATTAAATCCTTACAATTAAAAAAAACAAAAAATACTTCTCTCATCCTAATTTATGAAGCATACTTTTCTTAGAATGTCAATTTTTTTTTATTTTACAATTAAATTAAATGATATAATTCTCATTTTATGACTAAACAAAACCTATACTAGTTGTCATACTTTTACTAAGTTGTCTTCTTTTTAGCCCTCTTTGATACATTTATATATAGGTGAAGGCATTTGAAGAACCTAATTCCAAGTTGATATTTTAGGGTAGACTAAGGCCCCGTTTGGTCATGGAAATTACTTTTTTTTGGAGATGGAATTGCAGTTGAAGATGAAGTTGGAGTTAGAGTTGTGTTTGACCATTAATATAAATTAAAGTTGTTTTTGAAATTTTGTGAGAGAAGTATGAGTGAAAAAAGTGAAAATAAGTAAAACTTGTTTTCACTTTTCCAAATAATTTTTCGGAGTTGGAGTTAGAAAATTCATGACCAAACAGTGTATATTCTCACTTTTTTTCACTAAAGCGAAATAATTTAAAAAAAAAAAAAATTCTATGGCCAAACAACTACTAAAATATTGACTAGCACAATAGTCATTCCACATAGAACCCCAACCTAAAAAAGGAAAAAAAAAAAGAGTGGACCCTACAAGATATAAAATTGACAACTGTCACACCCCTTTTTTCGTACTCCAAAAAGATTTGTTTTAAGGTTCGAAAGGGTTTTTATTATTAAGTAACAAAAGATGAAAAATTTGTTTTCGAAAAGGATTCATTTTATTCAAAACTCAGAGTCGTCACTTGGCATAGTCCGGTGTGCCAAGTCACCTTTGGAAAATCCTTTTCAAAACGATTTTGACTCTGTAAAACTGATCCGCGAACAGAGAATTCGACTAAGGAATTCTGTTGATCGAGGGGAAGGTGTTAGGCACCCCTCGGTCCCGTGGTTTGACCACGGTCGCTTGGTGGAGTGTATCGACTATTTTGGCATTACGAATGTATAAACCACACAAAAAACATAGAACAATCAATCAAACACACAAACCAAAATAAATTCAAAATATAGTGTCCGGTCCAATTATACAGTCCAAAAATAGAAAAAAAATGCGAAAATATAAATCCTATTCTAAGCTAATGCTAAACTAAGCTCCAACCCACTGCTTTCTCCACCCGACGTTTCCAGGCCTTGATCGTACGTCGTCTTCAAGTACATGGTAACTTCGGGGCATTCCCTGGATAAATCAATACAAATCCCTCGAGGCATTCCCTGGCCAAACGAATACATTTTTTAGCGCGAGAAAATCAAACTATTCAACAAAATTTCAAACATTCCACAAAATTTCCAACATTCAACCAAAGCCACAAATTCTAAACTTTGCCTACCCAACCTATGCTTGCCTAAACCAATCGACGACATATCACATTCAATATGAATAATGAATCAAAATATCATAAGATTCGATTTTATCAGTTTCGATTCCCGTCCCCAACTTCATTCTTATCAGTCAATGATTACACATGTTTCAATTATCAATTCACTCTTCAACATTCAAATCCAACAACAACCAATACGCAATCAAGATTCAAACATACCCAACACATAAATCATTCATCGTCAAACACATAATGATAATAAGAGAATAGAGTCGAGAATTAAACCTCAAAAGCTTTCAATTGACTTAAGAAGAGAGATGAGAGCCGCTTCGGGAACCTCAACGAATACCGAAATCTCGACTATGAACCACACCAATCTCGATATGCCCTTTGCCCTGTTTTTCACCAATCCAAACCAAAATAAAAAAGAAAACGAGAAACCCACAATTAATTTCGCACCCCGCTACTGTTTCAACCATTTACAGCCGGATTTCATCGGAAACTAGATTGAAATGACTCGGGTTCAACCGATTTAGGCACTGATTTTGTTGTTTCTGATGAAATCTAAGCTAGCTATGCCTTTCCGATAGATTTCTACCGTTTGACGGCGGTTTTTGGCGAAGGGTGATTGGGACTTATGATGAAGCTACTATTCCGGTGACAATCGTCATCGAAAAATCGTTCTCCCACCCTTCTCCATCCACTATCTCTGTTTCTTCCTCTCTCATCTTTTTCTCTTTCTCCGTGTGTAGTGTCTATCGTGAAGGAATAGAGTGAGGTGTGTGTGGCTTTCTTCTCCGGTGAGGTGTGATAGTGAGTGATCTTGTGAGTGTCGTGGGATCTGACGGTGGGTATGGGAGGATCTATCTCATGGTGTGTGGAAGAGAAGATGATCAAAAGAAAAAAATGATTTTTTTTCCTCCCGTGTATATGTGTATCTCCAGATCTTAAAGGGAAAAGAAAAATCTCACTAAAAGGGGTGGGGTAGGGGTAGGGTATAGGGTAGTAAGGTGGGGGTAGGGGTAGGGTGTGATGTGGTTTATTTTGATTGGATAGGTTGTTAGGATAAAATAAAATAAGATAAAATTTTGTTAGGTAGTTTGTTATTTTTTGTCATTTTATGGAGGGATAATTACATGATTGAGGGTACACGGTAGGATAAGGTAAAAATGGGTAAAAATGATATTGCGGAGGGACGAAATTAGGTGTATACATCATGCTCCCTTTGAATGTAAACACGAAGTGTTTTCAGACAAAGAAGTAGACAGCAAGACTGAATTTTGTCCCGACTATTATTCAAAGAAAGAAACAGAAGGAAGAAAAGCAACCGAGTCTTGACTTAAGACTTCCTGCCTACCCAAGTTATGAGAGAATCAAGTCATGGGTATTTCAAAGGATTGGAAGAGAAGTGGACTATACCGAGTTGGAGAGTCGAGTGAGGTTCCATCGAGGTTCCGGTCCACGGCTCTGTCATTACATTAAAATGAAAATTACAAGTTAAAGCATAAATGAAATTACAAAAATCCAATCTATACAGCTTTTTTTGGACTCTTGAGTTTCATCACCATATTCTTCAGGCGGGCTCCTGACTTGCTATTTCTTTAACTTGTTGCTTGCCTTTCAATTTCTTCACCCTGTTCTCCAGGCAGGTTCCTGACTTGCTATTTCATCAACTTGTTTCTATGCTTTCAACTTTTGCACCCTGTTCTGCAGGCGGGCTCCTGACTTGCTATTTTTATCAACTTGTTGCTATGCTTTCAATTTCTTCACCCTGTTCTGCAGGTGGGCTCCTGACTTGCTATTTTTCAATTTGTTTAACTTTCAATTTCTTCACCTTGTTGTTTGGTTTTCCATTTATTCACCCTGTGCTTCGGGCATGCTCCTGAAATCACATCAAAACTGGAAAAAAAATTATCCCAAATAAAGAAATGCAATTTCTATGAGTTAATTGGAATGACTCGACTAAAAGGTACGTCTTTTAGGAATCAAGGGGGATGACTCGACTAAAAGGTACGTCTTATAGGAATCCAGGGGATGACTCGACTAAAAGGTACGTCTTATAGGAATCAAAGGGGATGGCTCGACTAAAAGGTACGTCTTATAGGAATCAAAGGGGATGACTCGACTAAAAGGTACGTCTTATAGGAATCAAAGGAAATGACTCAACTAAAAGGTACGTCTTCTAGGGGTCAAAGGGGATGACTCGACTAAAAGGTACGTCTTATAGAAATCAAAGAGGATGACTCGACTAAAAGGTACGTCTTATAGGAATCAAAGGGGATGACTCGACTAAAAGGTACGTCTTCTAGGGGTCAAAGGGGATGACTCGACTAAAAGGTACGTCTTCTAGGGGTCAAAGGGGATGACTCGACTAAAAGGTACGTCTTATAAGAATCAAAGGGGATGACTCGACTAAAAGGTATGTCTTATAGGAATCAAAGGGGATGAATTGACTAAAAGGTACGTCTTCTAGGGGTCAAAGGAGATGACTCGACTAAAAGGTACGTCTTATAGGAATCAAAGGGGATGACTCAACTAAAAGGTACGTCTTCTAGGGGTCAAAGGGGATGACTCGACTAAAAGGTATGTCTTATAGAAATCAAAGGATATGACTCGACTAAAAGGTACGTCTTATAGGAATCAAGGGAAATAACTTGACTAAAAGGTACGTCTTCTAGGGGTCAAAGGGGATGACTCGACTAAAAGGTACGTCTTATAGGAATCAAAGGGGATGACTCGACTAAAAGGTATGTCTTATAGGAATCAAGGGAAATAACTCGACTAAAAGGTATGTCTAATAGGAATCAAAGGAGATGACTCGACTAAAAGGTACGTCTTCTAGGAATCAAGACTTAAGTTAGAAAGTCCCTTACCTAAGAAGAAAAATTTGAATTACCCAATCAAGGAAGTGTGTTTCCTTACCAATGTTGTTTGAATTATCAAAACAATGAAGTGTTTCTCCTTACCAAGCTGTTTGAATTACAAACCTGTGCAGCAACCTTGCCTCTTGCATTTGTTGAGGTGAGAAATTACGGCCTTTGATGTTTAGGCTCTGAAATCCTTGATCTGAATGTAACATGTATTCCTATTACATACAAAGAAAACTTGTGAGTTTAAAAACATGGTGGCTAGTTTGTGGCTTTGGCTTTTGAGGCAATTGCTCTTGCCCCCGTCACATTTAGCTTTGCTTCCAACCATTAGCATATGTCATTGACTTGCTGTATCATTGACTCAAACTCAGCTTATTAAGAGTGACTCTGAAACAAACACAATATTTCTGCTTTGTCGTGTTTCTCAAATAAACCCTTTGAACCTTGGTATTTCCATGAGTTCCCCGACTTCTCTGTTGACAAAATTTTTTTGCATGCCCCTTTTTTTTTGGCTCACAATCATTCTCTTTCATGTGCTAGCTTTTGTCTTGCTTTGTGCAATTAAAGAAACTGGTAGCCAGTTTTAAAATCTTTTCTCACTTGTTTTGACACGGACTTGACTTAAAGACAAGAAACGAAAAAAAAAATGACAATTTTTGTTTCGATAACTTACTCAAGAAAGATAAAATTAAAATAAAGAGAAGAAAGAAAAGACAATGAATGTCCCCTTTTAAAACAAAGAAACGAAAAATTCATCTAAAAATGACAATCAACACTAATGATTATGCCATGCATTTTGGATTAAGCAGCTTGATTTTTTCATCCAAACTTTCTACCCATTATTGTTGATTTAATGGCCTTGAAACTGAGTTGCTTTCTTAGGTCAATTGCATTAAAGCTCTCATTCGTCTAGTGGCGCCTTGAAGGGTTTTCGCCAACAAGCTTCTTTCATTTTCTCTCGGCTCACTATCGTCTTATGGTGCCCGTGAGGATTTTCACCAATAAGATCCTCTCATTTTTATTTCTCTCAACTTACCATCGCCTTATGGTGCCCGTAAGGGTTTTCACCAATAAGACTCTCTCATTTTTATTTCTCTCTTGATTCCCTATGCTGAGGAAGACAAATAGTTCCCAAATGCATCATCATATCCCTTGCATGCTCCGCCTTAACATCCTCAAAGATTGATCTGAAGGTCTTTCTTTGGTTGTAACTTGGTTTTTGGATAAGGTTAGAAAGAAAGGATGGCATGGGTCCCAAACGACACTTGAAGTGGGATATGACTTACAACTTTTGGAATAGACTCAAACAATGAGGATTAACTCATGCCCCAGTTTCTTTTGACTGGGTGACTCTAAATTATTTATTTGGTTGGACCGAGCCCTGAGTAGGGCAGCCTACGTATCTCACCCCCGAGAGAGGAGAATCAGGTCATGCGTAGTTCTGACAACTTGTTCTTTCACTTGATTCTATTTTTTTTCTTTTGTTGACTCTTTTGTCTTTGGGACTTTTCTGACTTTATTTTTCTTGACACTCATCTTTTCTTTCTTTTTCGACATATTTTTTTGAATTTTGTTGACTCTTATCTTGATTTCAAAAGAGGGGTATGAAAGAAAATAACACTAAGGCCCAAGTGGGGGTAAACAAAGAATGACACAGTGTTTGGATAGCAGAATGAAATGCCTTCATCATATCAATTCTTGAAAATACTAGTACATAGCATGCAATGCGAAAGTGCACGATCAAGATCACTTATGAAATGTTTTACAACACTAACTTTCCTCGAGCATGTGTGCCACCTCTTTTTCTACACTTGCCCAGCACACAACTCCGCTTTGTTGTACATTCCTCATGCTGAAGGACTCATGACTTCGTGGAGCTAATTTTCTTCCTGTTCCTCTTGATAGGATCACATAGACACTGTTTGACCTAATTAAGACATGTCTTTCAATTGATGACCAAGTTATCCTTGCGATTCTCAAAAAGTCTTAATTTTCAAAGAAGGCTTCAAGTTGATCACCAAATGCCCCAACACTCTATTTATTTTCTCAGATGCTCTTTTTCCCTAAACTTAACTCTTTGATTCAATGCTTCATGATTAAGTTGGATTTTAAGATCTGACTGAAAATTCTGCAGGCATATCATACCACTAGAATCAACATAAAGTGACTGTATAAAGAAAACAAACAAACAACACATATTTGAAACAAAAACGAAAAGGGACACTTCATTTAGTTGAAATAAAAGATAAAAGGGTTTGAACATAAACGACAAAGGGACAAAACAAGATAGATCCCGAACTACAACCCTGAAATAATTTGAAAAACAGAAAAGAAAATAAAATAAACTACCAGACCTCTTCCTAGTAGGGAGAGGGGTGACTTTTCAATTGCTCAGCCTGACATATTAGCCACTGGTTTGCATATCAATATGACTGGAGCTTCCACCACTGTCAGACACATTTCCTTCAACAAATAAGCTCTGGATCCCCATGCTTAACTCATTGCCTCCCACATATTGTGCAGTATCGCGTGCTGGTGAAGAACTCTGTGGGATGGTCGAAGGGCCAATGTTTTGCACCACAATTAATTTATCTTGAATTATCTTTTCTATTTCTATTTTCAAAGTGCGACAATCTTCAGTACTATAACCCTGAACATCAGAATGATATGCACATCGCACATTAGGATCAAAGCTTCTTGAATGCGGGTCAGGAGTATACCCAAGGAGAGGAGTGATCATGCCCTGTTGTACCAATCTCTAGAATAAACTGGCATAGGATTCCCCAATAGGAGTGAAATTATCTTTTTTCTTCCTCCTCTTTGCGAACTCTGGCCTCGGATGAAATTTGGATTTAGAGGTCCCTTGGTAAATTTATGGGGGTCGAGGACGATGTTGAGGGATAGGTGCATGCCATTGTGGATAAGAAGATGGATGAGCATACAATTGTGCATTGTTCACAGGATATCGAGGAAGAGGAAAGAGATTTCTTGGATTTCGGAGAAAGAAACCTTGTTGCAAGTGGTTATGTGGATCTGATATGTAAGCTCGGGATTGAGGCTGACAGTATTGGTGGGTTGGACCTCTCAAACTCTGCTTTGGCCCTGTCATGACAATAGGTGCGTTTTCCTTCAGTTTCCCTTGGTTGATTGCAATGTCGTCCCGAATGTTTCACAGAATCCTTCTGTCCATCAGGCTCCCCAAATTTTGATGTCTCAAAGCTGGGAGGAAGGTTAACACTTGAAGACATGCCCCAGTTTTTATATGAAACATCTTCATAGCCCATAAGTCCAGGGGAATTTTTCATATCATTTTCTACACTCTTCACTTTCCCAACCATTTTCTCTGGCTCTTTTGGCATGCTGGGCTTCTTAGTAAGAAATTTTGGCGATTCACTTAACTTAACTGTAGGCTCAATAGTATACCAATGATCATCAACAGTATTGAACGTGGAGTCACTAGTGGACTGGGGAAGCAAAATCTTTGGATTGATAGACAAAGTGAAAGCCTTAGTAGAAGGTTGAGCAACAAAAGCACAGACGGTATGTGGTGCTGTGAATATGGTAGACTTATACTGAGGAGATAAAGAAAGAGTGGTGGAAGTGTTGAGGTGCATTTGACGTGGAATGGATTCTGAGGCATGCTGTGGTACATTAACAACAGTAGGAAACTGACTTTGCGATTTTGGTGGAAGACTCAAGGTATTTGCAGGGTCAAAAGTGGGGAACGGAGGTGGAGGTAGCCCACTGGCCCAAGCTCGGTACATTCCCATCATTTGTTGTTTCAGTCTCAAATTCTCTTTCTTTAAACTCTCAATTTCTTGACTCTTTGTTTCATCCATGATGCCACTCTCTATATCTTTGTTGGACACAACTAACCCTTCCTTGGATTTGGTGTGATATGGAGGACCAGCCAGGAAACAACAAACCAACCACCTTAAACTAACTGAACAAAAGGCAACAAATATGTTAGAGTTCAACATTTTTCAAAACCTTTTTTTTTTCTTGAAAAAAAATCACCGAACCCTAGAAGGGCGCCTACGTATCTCACCCCCGAAAGGAGAGAATCAGGTGTGCGTAGTTCGTGAAGTCTTACCAAAATGGTAGATTAAACTCTTTTTCTTTCTTTTTTCTTATTCTTGAAACTTTAAAAAGAAAAGAAAAATAAAAATTTGTCAAAAGAAATGACGAAAATATTTTTGAATTCTTCGGCTTTGACATCCCTATACAAAATGAAACCTATGATTACTAAAGAAAATCTTTTTGGGTTTTGATTTTGAATTTCATATGAAAACGAAACTTGAACCTATTAAAGAAAAATCTTTTTGTAGTTTTCTTTTAAAGATGTATATGAAACACTTACTCTAAATAAAGAGTGAAGAAAATCTTTTTGAATTTTTGAAATAAGATCAACCAAAAATGAAACCTACGACTATTGAGGAAAATCCTTTTTTTTTTTTGTATTTTTCTTTTCAAGTATGTATGAAACACCTACTCTAAATAAAGAGTGAAGAAAATCTTTTTGAATTTTTTAAATAAGATCCCCGAACCAACAATAGGTTGCCTACGTATCTCACTCCTGAAAGAGGAGAATCAGGGGTGCGTAGTTCGTCCAGATTGGACAATTAACGATTAACTAATAAATTGACCATAACTTAAGAGACACAACCAAAAACAAACGAATAAAAACTTTTTGGATTTTCAACTAGACACTTCAACTGAGACTGACACCACCAATTATGAAGAAAAATCTTTTTTGGTATTTTTTCTTTTGACAAATAAGTAGAAAAGGCAAAAAAAAACCCTCTTTTTTTCATTTTTTTTTGTTGAACTTACGGTACTTTGAGAAGATAAATGCAAAACGTAAAAAAAATCTTTTTGAATTTTTGGATCGTGAAGAACAAAAGCCATAAAGAACTCTAAAATAAACTACGACACTCCTTTTGATTCATTCTTTTCGACTCACTTTTTTTATTTTTTATTTTTTTTTCTTTTTCATTTTTTTTTTGCCTACGCACCTTACTCCTAACAATGTTTTTTTTTTCAAATCAGTCCGTCAAATGACCACGTTACCCTTAAAGATGCAACAGTTAGCACGTAGGGATGCTTTAGAGGTGAGTCTCCTACAAAGGGTCATGTGGGTCCCGCTAGGTCTCAGTATGATGCACATAAGCATGACCTAAAGGTTGACCTAGGTTGTGGTTCACTAACAAGACTGTTCGGGGGAGCGTATGGTCGATAGTGGCTGCTTTGCTTTCCACCTACTCCATAACACCGACGGCTCATCCCCTAAAATAAGGGTGACTCAACTAGAGGTCGTGTACAACATGTGTACTACGGACTTGTTGCAGAAAGAAGGACTGGGGGTAGACACATGATGACAAATATAAAAGCGGTAACACATAGAATAAATATTATAAACAAAGAGCACGAAAAACGCACAAAAGTGAAAACAATAACACAAACAAAATCACAAACAATGTTTATACACTCATAATGCCAAACAAAGCCGATACGACTCCAAAAATAGTTTGAATTCTGAAAAAATTGTCTTCCCCATGCTTCAATTATCAATTACACTCTTCAATATTCAAATCCAACAACAACCAATACACAATCAAGATTCAAACATACCCAACGCATAAATCATTCATCGTCAAACACATAATGATAATAAGAGAATAGAGTCGAGAATTAAACCTCAAAAGCTTTCAATTGACTTAAGAAGAGAGATGAGAGCCGCTTCGGGAACCTCAACGAATACCGAAATCTCGACTATGAACCACACCAATCTCGATATGCCCTTTGCCCTGTTTTTCACCAATCCAAATCAAAATAAAAAAGAAAACGAGAAATCCACAATCAATTTCGCACCCCCGCTACTGTTTCAACCATTTACAACCGGATTTCGTCGGAAACTAGATTGAAATGACTCAGGTTCAACCAATTTAGGCACTGATTTTCCTGTTTCTGATGAAATCTAAGCTAGCTACGCCTTTCCGATGGATTTCTACCATTTGACGGCGGGTTTCGGCGAAGGGTGATTGGGACTTATGATGAAGCTACTATTCCGGTGACAATCGTCACCGAAAAATCGTTCTCCCACCCTTCTCCGTCCACTATCTCTGTTTCTTCCTCTCTCGTCTCTTTTTCTCTCTCCGTGTCTAGTGTGTATTGTGAAGAAATAGAGTGAGGTGTGTGTGGCTTTCTTCTCCGGTGAGGTGTGATAGTGAGTGATCTTGTGAGTATCGTGGGATCTGACGGTGGGTATGGGAGGATCTGTCTCGTGGTGTGTGGAAGAGAAGATGATCAAAAGAAAAAAATGATTTTTTTTCCTCCCGTGTATATGTGTATCTCCGGATCTTAAAGGGAAAAGAAAAATCTCATTAAAAGGGGTGGAGTAGGGGTAGGGTATAGGGTAGTAAGGTGGGGGTAGGGGTAGGGTGTGATGTGGTTTATTTTGATTGGATAGGTTGTTAGGATAAAATAAAACAAGATAAAATTTTGTTAGGGAGTTTGTTATTTTTTGTCATTTTATGGAGGGATAATTACATGATTGAGGGTACACAGTAGGATAAGGTAAAAATGGGTAAAAATGATATTGCGGAGGGACGAAATTAGGTGTCTACAACAACAATAACATATTCAGTGTATCTAATCTCAAATAAGAGGAGATTGCTCGGATGTTAAGCACCTTTCACTTTACCCAAAGGTTTTAAGTTTGAGTCACCAATGGAGCAAAAAAAATAAAGCCTAGGGATAGGTAAAAAAAAAATGTACGAAGTCCCACAAACTCATGAGGTATGAAAAAGACAAAGTATATGCAGACCTTACCTCTATCTTTTGAGGTTGTTTTAGATGTACATTAGGAATGTAAGTGTACGCAGTCCCACAAAATAAGGTCTGGGAAAAATAGAGTATATGTAGACTTTACCTCTACCTTTTGAGGTTGTTTAGGTGGACCTCAGGGACGGTGAAAAAAAATAAGTGTACATTGTCCCACAAAATGAGATCTGAAAAAAATAGAGTATATGCAGATCTTACCTCTACGTTTTGAGGTTGTTTTTGATGGACCCTCACCTCAAGAAAAAATAGTCTAGAGCTATTTCGAAAAAAGAAATAATAAAAATATAAAAAACAACAGATAATAACATAAATATATAGCAGATAGCAATAAAATTAAAGCAACAACAAAATAATACTATAATCATGGTAAGTCCATTACTCGCTCACAAACAAATGAAATTCTTTTGTCAGAGATGACTTATAATATGTTAGATTCTTTTGGTTTCAATTTTCGTGGGATGATATTGACTGAATTGCAGGGAATGGAGGACCCAATTATCTCATTTGAAATAGTTTTGGGGTAAAATTATTTTTTTATTCATCAAAGTTGGAGCAAACATCAACGCAAAAAAGGACATTTTTGAGCTATTCTGTTAGCGATGAGAATATTTTTTAGCTACTTAACTACTGGAGCTTGTTATGCTCTCGCTTCGTTCATTCCCACTTGTCTTCTACCCACTATAGTGAAAGAACCTCGCTAACCTTCTCGGTAAGTTAGTCTAACTAAGGTTAAAGATTATTCCATTTCGAATAGCTCAAAGACAAAATTGATCATTTTTCCTATAAAGATTATAAATTTACATTTTAGTATATAATTGTATGTAACCTCATTAATTATTTTCAACTTCTTCACCAAATTTACCAAGCTCTGTATGAAGTTCCAATTTAAGAAAGTCAAACACTACTGCCTACTGGTAATTAGGTAAAAGAAAATTTATTTCATCATTTTCGAAAGTTGTGTATTAATTTTAGTTTCTATAAAAAATGATTTTCATTGCCTAATTTCTCCAAAATGCAAAGAGGGTAATAGAACAATTACATGACTTTAATATGAAAATTTCTTTTATAGAAAACATCCAAAAAGTGAATATAAAACGCAATTTTATTGCTTTAATTCTGAGGGATAAAAAGTGCTAAAATAAAAAAGGTTATAATGAAGATGTGGACGTTTTTATTATTTTCTTTTTGGGATCATGTGATACCAAATTATAAGGACCACTTGTGACTTTTATTGAATGGATTTCCTAAGTTTTTATTTTTTATTTTAAGACATTTTTGTGTAGCAAATCAAGAGTAAGAAAGAGATAATATAAAGAAAGTGAAAAGAATTGTGAGAGGTTTTGTAACAATTATGAGATAGTTAACCATTGAAATAATGGAACACCATTGTTATTTTTAATCAGTTTAAGCCTTGGTGTATAGAGTTATTCGATATCTTTACTGGTAGAATATAACTGAAACTCTGTGAACGTAATTAAAGTGTATGCAAGCTAGCTAAACCCAACACCACGATTAAAAGGATTAAAAAGGGTCGATTTTTACACACATTTGAAATGGAAATTACCTTTTTAACACCAATAATGTTAAAAATATTTACTTATCATGTCACGTAAGGTAAATAGAGGCGAACTTGGTAAACGAATCTTTACATTGTTCGTGTATATACAGAAACACTGACCATCTTATAATCGTTCCCCAGACCCCACTTGTGAAATCACGCTGACTATATTGTCGTTGAATGACCATTTTATCATTGATGGGGTCCTTCGAAACGAATATAATCATACATTACACCTTGAAAAGGGTTAGTAGCTATTGCTTGTGTAAGAAATATTGTGTTTGTTCCATTTAAGAGTAAATTGCCACATACTATAATGCTGTAAAACCAATATAATCCATGAATACCATGTCTTGCAATTGCATTATCTCCACCTATTTTCAGTGTTGTAAAATGAGGTTCTACAACTTTTTCATCGTTGAAACGAACCTTCAAGAAAAAAAAAAAGAAAAAAAAACAATATTCATGAAAGTAAATTGGAGAGTGTAATTAGACGCTGATAAATAATTAATTAAAATGAACATACTTGTAGTTTAGCGCCCTGAGCTGCTGCGAGAGCTAATTGGAGAGTGTAATTAGCCGCGCTATCTACACATTCGAGGTTAAATATGATTTTCCATGTGGTAGCTTCATAGGTCTTGTTCCCTATGTTCCTGCAGATGAATAATTATCTAAAAGTCACATCGTTGCATATTAAAAAGGCAGCTTGGTACACCAAAGCCCCTGTTTTTGGTGTGGGGTCGAGTCTGCAGAAGGGTCAGACAAAGATTGCTAAGTACGGACTTAGAGATCAAATATAATATGTTTCTTTTCATTCCTCGTGAGCCACTTATTTCTCCGAAACAAGAGATTAAAGTCATCTTCCACTTTTTTCCCAAGAAGTCGACGGTGTTACATCATTGGGATACTTCGAATAAACTTGAGTACATATAGGATACACCGGTGCTAAAACCTAATTTGTCTCAAGATATCTTTCAAATTGTTGGGGTCGTTGCTCCAGATTTTGTTCTCCTGGTGTGAAACCAATTGGTTCCGTAGTTTTAGAATTCTGCTGGTCCCAAGTACTACATCTCCATCATTGCATATAGGAATACAAAAAATAAAGAGGAAAAGGCATCACTAGAAGAATTGTGTGAAATAAGTGAATTTATCTAGTTGAGGCATTCTTGATTGATTGAGATAAAACAATTCCTTAAATATAGCTTAACTCTGTCAAGCCTGTACGAGTAGTGAAGAAGTACAGAGCACTTTAGTTGGTTGTTTACCTATAAGAGTCTATTGTACACAACGTTAATGCAAGAGACAGTTTCCAAGGGACTTGAACTTGTGACCTTCTGGTCACATGGCAATAGCCTGAAGCACTGCTAGTTTGAAGTCGAAAGGGGATTTGTTGTGAAGTTTGTGTTAGTGAATCCCACATCAGAATGGGAAGGCAAAAGTTAGGTCATAAAAGGGCGAGTTTAGGACCAGTTAGATGCTGACCTCGCCCTTATGACCTAATTTTTTTAATTTGCCTAAGACAAGCTTCAAAGTGAACCCCGTTTTGAGTTCAACAACCAGCGGTCCAAGGGCCGGTTCAATATACAACAACAACATAACAAAGTGGGGTCTGGAGAGGTAGCCGGTAGGTGTATGCAGATCTTACCCTTACCCTGGGGTAGAGAAACTGTTTCTAATAGAACCTCGGCTTGATGAAAAAGCAATAACAGAAAGGAAGAAGTCATGGCAAAGTACTATATAACTCGAAAATAAGAATGAAATGGAGTTTTAGAGAATACCTAGTAACATGAGCAAAAAACCAGTCTTTTGAATAATTGCTAGTGCCAACATTGTAGATGAGATCATTTTCAGGATACAAAACACTATATTGTTCCCACAAACCATATTGTCTAAATCTGCAAATTAAACCAAAAAGTGGAGAGAATGAGCTACAATTTCAAAGTAAATATTCATGAAGTATTCTCTTCGTTCACTTTTACTTGTCCAGTTTGGACTTTGCACGCCCCTTAAGAAATAATGATCGACATACATTGATTCAGAATTGTTTTGGTATACATGCGCGTTAAACTGTGTAGGTGGAGTTGGAATGAAGAACTCAGCAGCAGTGCGATCTGGTACACCGATTTCCCAAAGTGTTGCTCCATTTCTTGGAGGATTATAAACCATACTCCCTAATCCAATAGTACAACCTGCATTTCGATACACATGAAATTGAACGAAAAGAACAGATAAGATGAAACAAGAGCATCCGAACTAACAAATAGTAACAAAATGCGTAAATCAGAAATCAAAACCTGGAGTTACTTCTACATCAGACGTGTATATGTAATCACCAATAGTTCCAGGGACGGTTGCATACAAGTTATATGTACTGGGTATGACATTTTCTATGGCGAAATTCCCACAAGCATCTGCTTTTGTCCAAAATTGATATCCCTGAAGTTACTCTATTAGTAATCTATATAACTAAAGAGCTTCTTTTAACTTATAAATTTATGGATCATGCAACATTACTTTGTTTTCTCCTTGCCAAGATCCAACATCTCCTGGTGGTGCTAACCCTATATAACTGTTGGATGCTGGTACTAAAGTAGTAGTGCTGAAAATACAAATTATACATCTTAAATATTAGTGCAGTTTTGTGTAATTGAACTTATAAGTACAACATTAGTCACACGTAAATAAAGAGCTTTCGCGATAAAACAATACCGCGTGATTTATGAGGCGCAATAGCATCTACACTTGAAAAAAAAAAACTGAACTGAAACAGATCATTAATCGAATCCAAAGTACTAAAGACACTACTGTTTCCATTATGATGCATAAATATATGTCCCTGAGACAAGGGTGTATCGGAAACAGTGTCTCTATTTCTACGAGGTAGGGGTGAGGTCTACGCACAAACTACTCGCCCCAAAACCCACTTGTGGGGTTACACTGGGTTCATTGATGCATAAATAATATCGATGGAGATGCTAAAGAACGAAAACCAGAAAAACTTGCCTGTCATTAACAAAAAGTTGGCCGGTAACAGTTCCTCTTTGATTAGATTTGATGTAGTCTTCTGAAACTGGAAAATCATAGGGCCAGCTTGCAACTTCTTGATTCATCTGTAAAATCGACAGGGAATTCCTTCAGCACTATGTTAACCGAATTCACTTCTGAAGACATCCCAAATATATTTATAACCGAGTAATCTCTGAGAGTCGTGGCACACAACTCAAAACTTGGTGGACAATGGGTCCGAAGCACTACCCTTCTCTACTTAAATGTCAGGCTTTTGTTGTGACAAGCACAGTTCAGGACGATTAATCTACACATCACATATTATGCTCTTACCACCCGACCAATGCATTTAGGTAAACATCCCGAATAGGAGTATAAAATAAGTAAAAGATTCATATATTACCCTTTTCTTTGCATCATCCCAGAGTACCGTGGGATCGTCCATAGCAGAAGCATTTGAGTTGAGATACAGAAATACAGGGCCAATAACTTTTTTCCATGGCTCTCCTTGTTGAAATTTGATCACAAGATCGTCACCAGCATAATGTCTACTTACAAATACCTGAGGTTAATGATCAAATAGTCAACAACAATAACTAGTACATCTCAGTTCCAAACAAGTCGGGACAGCTATGATTAAATAGTCAGTAACAACTAATAGTACTGCTATTAGTGCGGCTCAATTCAATCAAGTCAGGGCCGGCTATTATCAAACAGTCGATAACAACAACTACTAGTGCACCTCAATTCCAAACAACTTAGGACCGGTAATGATTAAATAGTCAACAAGAAGGGGAGCCTTGGAGTAACTGGTAAAGTTGCTGCCATGTGACCAGGAGGTCATGGGCTCAAGCCTTAGAAACAACCTCTTGCAGAAATGCAAGGTAAGGCTGTGCGTACAATACACCCTTGTGGTGGGCCCTTCCTCGAACACCACGCATAGCGGTAGCTTTAGTGGACCAGGCTGCCCTTTTAGTCAACAACAACAACTACTACAACTAGTACACCTAAATTCCAAACAAGTCAGGGCCAGCTATGATTAAATAGTCAACAACAACTATTTCTACTGCTAGTCAACAACAACTATTACTAGTAGTGCGCCTCAATTCCAAACAAGTCAAGACCGCCATGATAAAATTGTCAACAACTACTATTACTACCACCACTACTACTGCTAGGATGCCTCAATTCCAAACAAGCCGAGACCAGCTATGATTAGATAGTCAACAACAGCAACAACTACTAGTACGTCTCAACTCCAAACAAGTCCGGACCAGTATGATTAAAACGCTAATAACAACAACAACTACTACTATTAGTGCGCCTCAATTCCAAACGAGTGTGGATCGCCCATGATTAAATAGTCGATATTCCTAAAAATCAAAGAGGAGCAAGTGCAACTTACTGGAATTTAATCATTTCAACACTTACAGAAAGTACAGTTGGACCAACATGTGTAGTGAGATCTTGTTTGTAAGGTCCTCCTGTACGAAATTCATCACTCGGAATTATCATCCAAAATCCTACAGGAGGATCAGCACCTACCCATCCATGAACTCTATCATCTTTGTTATCATTTGCATAGAAGTATTTGTCATCCACCTACATATTCGTATACGTAAATTAAACAACTGTATATCATGAATAAAATTGTCCATCTGGTAACTACATGTAAACCTATCACTTGTTCAAATTAAACATCAAGATTCATTTCACTCATTTTAGGCCAAAGGATGTGTTCATAGAATACACAATTTCATTCTCCTCCTAACATAGGTATTGTTTCTCATAACAGATTAAGCTTTTAGATGATCTGGTCACACGTTCAACAGATACATGATCTAAAATAGTATGGATGTTAGCCTTGACGATCTCATAAAATACATGTACAGTCCTACCTCTCCTGTTAGATCTGTATTAGTAGGATTTGTTAAAAGAACAGCTTCTTTGTAGTCAAGCACCTTGCCTGTCTCTCGGTCCACCGGCATTGGCATGATCCTCTGCCTCTCGTCCGACATAGCCATGTAATGAAACCTATAAGGAAAAACATGCAGCTTGGAGACAATTTATAATAGGTAATTTGTTATATATACATTTGATATCCGTGGTGTCCGGGCCAGCTTGCATGCACCTCGACTAATTCCACGCGATACCTGCCACCTCCCACCAGCAACCGGTACCCGGTAACTCTGTCCACCAAGGCTAGAACAGATGCAAAGAAATCACCTAGTGCAGGAACCTCGGACATTACGGTGCTCAACTCAACTTCATTAATACCTGCCACCTCCCACCAGCAACTACCAGGTAACTCTGTCCACCAAGGCTAGAACAGATGCAAGGAAATCACCTAATGCTTGAACCTCAGACCCTACGGTGCTCAACTCACTTCATTGAACCACTAGGCAACACCCTTGGGTGCGGTAATTTATTATATTAAGAATGAGAGAATTTAGATTAGTACATGTCCTGTTGAAGCTTGAATACAACCCTTAGATTTTCGATATCAACAAGGGGCCATCCTTCCAGACGTTCAAATATAGCATACGTATAAAATCCAGGTGTGTCTCGCAGCATCACAAACCTGAAAATTCATCGCTTTAACTTAGTTCGAATTATACAATTACTTGTAACAGAATTTGAGCTTTTACATGGCGCTTCACCTTATATCACTGTTCAATGGAAGTTCATCAGATTGAGAAGTATTCCATGTACTTTTAAATGAAATTTCTGCCTGGTTTTCGTTGTCCATTATGACCTCGAAACTATTTTCCAAAAACCTACATTTGAAATGCAATATGGACTTATACTTTTGGATGGACAAATTTCATGTATGTCAATATGTAAAGAGAAAGTACAACGTAACATACTTTTTTCGAGCTCTTCGAGATGTTGTATGATTCCAAAAAACATCCCAATACCTGAAAAATGTCATAATTTGGTACTATTGTTAGTTAATTTCTCCATTAATGAAACTTTATAATATGAAGAAGTTCATAGGTTATATATACCCTCTATCTTTTTCGACATTTTGGGTCGCGAGTAAGTTGTTGATTCCACAATATGATATGCTCGTAATGAGACCATCTGGTATAGATAAAGTAACATTTGCAATGCCATTGCTCATCGTCGCCTGAAGCAACATAGCATACTAAGAAAATAATACGATAATTGAGGTGCAAGAAATATCCAATAGTAACAGAAAGGGAATAACAAGAAACTACCAGAATAATACTACGACCAGAATAAAATATGTACCATCTAGGCTGGAAGTGAATACAATATTTATACATTACTATGAGAACTACTGTTGAAGGAACGTCTGTTTAATAAATAATGCAAGATTTACGCATCTGATATTTGAATCTTTGTTACACGTAAAAATCTTACTTGTTCAGTTTGTATATCCAATTGGACGATTGGCGTTTCTGTCAATCTTCGTCTGTTTTCAGAACAAATAAACAACAACTCAGTATAAAATTTTCATACTAAATGTTTACACCAGATTAATGAATACGACGTAGACATGTCTATGGAAACATACTCGCTATCATTGAAGTAGGAGTAAGATTTGCGTACGTTCTACCTTCCCTGAAATCCACTTTGTTGGATTATACTGGGCATGTTGTTGTTGTTGACATAGACATGTCTAGAGAAAGAGTGGATTAAAGAAAAGCAAGAATTATTCATTCTAAGCTACTCAAGGTAGGAATACGGTCTGTGTATCCTCTATTGCAATGCTCTCTGGACCCCACTTGCTGCGACAGGTGGTGGCGGAGCCAGTGCATTTAGGGGTGTCAACGGACAATCTTTTGTTGGAAAATTACATTGTGTAGCTAGCTAAAGTATTTTTTTTTTTTATGTATAATATATATATTATACATATTGACACCTCCTAATATTTTTGTGAATTCATTCTAAGAAGTAAACACGCAAAGATACCATAAGGGTTTATAAAAAAGAAAGAGTTGATAACCCAAATGATCGCTCAATTTATTATTTTTCTCTCAGAAAGTCTCACTCAACTATGAAATTTTCACTCAACTTTAATTTTTACTTCAAAAGTCACTCAACTATGATTGTTTTACTTACAAAGTCACTCAAATTATTTAATTGATATTTTTCATTAAAATTTGCTAATATTTTATTTTTTTTTAAAACAAAAAATTTAAGAATTATAAAAGATTTTCATTTAAACAATCAATTTAATGACCCGTTCATATCCAAAATTCATTTAAATAGTTTAAATGAATATCTTTTTTATTTCTTAGAATTTTGATTTTATGACTATTTTTTGCGATGTTCTTGTCCAATGATTACTCTATACTCTAAAGTATATATAGTTATATAGATCTTCAATTAATATCCTAAAATCACAATTATTTGATTGTACAATTTTACTGTTAATTTTACCTCGTTGCAGTGTATATATTATAATGTTACTAATGTTTAATAACATTGCGCTAATGTTTTTTATCATATCATTTTAGTTAAAATATATAGTGTTCCCTTTTATCAACTTTTTAGGAATAAAATTTATTGTATTTATTTGATGCATATGTATATTATACAAGTGGTAATACAAAAAATTGCATTATGATTGAAAAATCAATTCCGTAAATAAATATCATATTGAAAGGTATTTAAATCTAATCAACAAAATGAATATGATTCTGAAAATCTTAAAAATTAATATTAACATTATAAGTGAATTAATATAACTATTTAGGATATTTTAAAATTGCAGAGGCTTAAATATAAAGTAAACATGTAATAATATGGTTCAAATTTTATTTTTTTTAGAATTTTGGTTGTAAATAAAATTTCATGTTAGCAAATTTTTTTAAAAAATAATTAATTAAATAGGTTGAGTGACTTGTAAGTAAAATATCCATAGTTAAGTGACTTTTGAAGTAAAAATCAAAGTTGGGTGATTTTTTGAGATAAGAACCCTAAGTTGAGTGACTTTTGAAGTAAGAAATAAAGTTGAGTGACTTTCTGAGAGAAAAGTCATAAGTTGAGTGACCATTGAAGTTATTAATTCAAAAGAAATAAGATACTCTATTCTATTACAGAAGGAGATAGGGCTATGACCGCATGCCTGTTGAAGAATGAGTCAACACTCATATACAATATATACATAAAAATAATTTTTTGAATATATATAAACAGTATAATTTTCTGCCGACCCGATGTACAATTGGTGTTCATCAATTGCAACAGAGTATACAGTTTACTTTTTTTGAGGTAACCAATTTTGCTATTGAAGTTTGGACAGGAATCCATGTTGGTTGGTGGAATGTTGGTTATTTAGTTGAAGGGTTTAAGAGAAGTTTATTTGGTACAATAAGATGGGATATCAAGATTAAATTTGTTATAAATTTTATCTGAAGCTTAATCTAGGATATTTCACCTTCATTCAACTTGAAATTATTTTATTTCAAAAATTATAATCTCAAGATAACTTAGTCTACATTAGCTCTTTGTGAGATAAGTATAACAATTCTGAATAAAATTTGAGATTAACTTATTAGAGGTATTACTTAATTTCAGAATTATTTTATTTCATTATATGTACTAATTGGGATTACTATCCCATATAAAAAATGTGACAAAATAAATTCATGAAATAGTCTTACTTATTTCATTTCACCTACCAAATAATTTCTAAAAAGATAACATATATTCTCTTCTTTTTAAAAAAAAAATAAAATGTTTCCTTCACAATTCCAAAGCTGGTTTGGGGTCGGTTAAATCTAAATTTGCATTAAAATATTTGATATTAGTACACTCTAACAAAGACGACTTAATTGATTGGGATTAACAAAGACGTCTTAATTTGAATCTAAAATATTTAATCAAGGATGAAGGATATTGGTGTCCGTAGCTTGTAGTTGTGGATACATTTCGACTATTCTATTGCATACCTATTGGCTATTGCTATGCTTCTTCCATAATTTTTTTTTGCTAGGTATCAAATAACGTTATTCATTAAAGTTTAAACAATATTTTTTCATTGTTGGAGTAAATTTATGTGCATTTCAATTATTTTGTGGAGTACTTGCTATCTTCACCAAGTACATGTATTAAATGTTAGATAAAATTGAAAGAAATAATCTAAAGTCTTTTTTTACTCTACCTACTACTTTCATTAAGTACAAATATCAAATAACTCTATACATCAAAACTTAGATACATTAAAAAAAGTTAACTAATTTAAAATATATTAATAGCATAAATTTTTTAAAATATTTTTTGATCAGCATATACAAGTTAAATCCTAATTGCTAATTTTTCAAATTTACCCAATTTTACACATATAATATAACCATAAAATAAGCAGAGACTTACCCATCAGCTGTTAACAGGAATATAAAAGCAACCATAGTAATTAATTCCATGACATATAACCATAGTTGCATATTCTTCCCCATCTTCCTGCAGCACTAATTATAACACAACATAAATATTATTAGCAGAGTTCGAAATTAATATATCGATTCTTAAAATGATCTCAAGTTAATAAAAAATAATATTCAAGTTTACAATCAAATATTTATTGCTGATTTTCTGTAAATTTCTTATTATATACTACAGGGTCTAGACAAAAGTTATTATGTTTCGATAAAACCATATGTAAAACATAGTGTAACCATCCACGGACCTAGAGGCAGAATCAGGATTTTAAACTTTATAGATTCTAAATTCTAGAATAGCAACATGATCAGGTGTTAGTAACTCGATTTAGGATTAAAATTATTGAATTCTGTGAGACTCGTACGTAACCTTCTAGCTTCGCGCCTGCACCGCCCACTAATGTATAAGAACTCTCTAAATATCTATAATATTTGAATGTAAACTCTATTATTATTATTCTTATGTATATTAAAGTTGAAGTTTACGTAAAAATATTTGATAAATTTTAAATTGTGAATCCGCCTATGGCTAATTAATTAGGAAAATCAATAGCTAGCTAGCTAGCACTAGTAATGCCAAATTTTGAAGTTAGACAGTCACGGGTGTACTTAGCATGAGGACAGCAAATGTAGTTTGGTTCAACTTTTTTGACTTTAACCATATATATATTTTTTCGAAAATATATGTTAACATGTACGTTGCTTGTAATTTTCAAAAATATCGATGGGTGCATTGTTAAATTGTTCAAAAATAATATACATTTTTTAAAGGATCGATATGGATGTGACAATATTTTTAGAGAGTAGGAGCAACGTGAATTTACGCTGTATACACTCTAATTACTTATAGTAAATGGAACTAGCTACACACAATCTGCTATCATCGTATAAAAACAATTCACAATATCAATATATGTAATTTAGATGAACTAACTTTGTATTTACAATCATAAAGTACAGCAATGATAGTGAAAATTAATAATTAACGACCAAAAAAAAAAATTAACGTTTGAGACAACTCAATGCACTCGATCAGTATCACGTGTTCATGCAGGGTTCGGAGAAATAATACTAGTATCAATACGTACCTCTCTTTTATACCACCGAGGGACGTACTGAAATTGATAAAATCCCTCCACTTTTAACCAAACATTGAGCTCGAATTCGAGTCTTGAGAATGCAGAGATCTCTCGTAGAGTGAGCCTTCTTCTCCCTTTAATAGGCAAATTTGGACTAATTGGTCCATTGAGTTTCGAATATCAGATGATTATAAAAGAAAAATATAGACATAGATATATACCTCTCGTGGATATTTTTTGTTGCTTTGCTCTAGTTTCGTTTTCCTCCAAAAATGTGTCATATATTTTCTTCTAGTAAAAAGTTTGGGATGAAAGTAACCTATATGACTTTAGCTTATATAAGTTTGAAATTAATTATTAAAAAGTTTTTTAAAGGTAAATATATTTAAAATGTTCTAAATATGGTATGAGGAAGATTCTGTAAATGGTTGAAGCAAAAGTTCTCTCTTTCTTCCCAATGGAAATTTAAATCAAATCAAGATACTAATCTTTTTTATTTCCTTATTCTTTGTACAAGTTTTTATTTGGGGTGTGGGGGGTGTGGGGGGGGGGGGGGGGCTCACCCCACCCCTAAGAGGATCAATACTGTTCCGGCTTACCCTTCAACACCGAGCTCAATCTCTGACAGATGGTCGAGGTGCTCAACCACTTGATCAAGCCTCACTTGTCGTTTAAAAAAATAAAAAACTTTTAAGTGCATTGAATTTGATTTAAAAAGAAAAAAAAAATTCTCCTATTTTAATAAGTGGTAGTCATTTTTATTTTACATATTGTTAATTATATTTTACTCTCTTTTTTGAGGTGCACCTATTTGTTATGGGTTTCGGTAGTTGAGTTTTTGGTTTGCTTGAAAGTTTCAACTTGTAAATTAGCTAACAATTTGTTGGGACATATTTTATGCCTTTTGCTTTCAAATTTAGTTATGTTACTTCACTTTTACTTTATGACATTGTTGTATTATCAATTTTATTTTGTCAAATGATTTATTACTCTCCTCCTCAATAAATTAATCAAGTTAAAAGAAAAATAGATTTTCGTGATTAAAGGGTGCGATGAAATGGATAAGAGATTCTTATATCTTTAACTATAGGTTACCAAGAAAAATGGAAATTTCTGATAGACGGTTCTAATGATGAATCAAATAAAATAATCATCTTATTACTGATGAGGTCCTTCGAAACGAATATAATCGTACATGACTCCTTGATAGGGAGTGAGAGCCATAGTTTGTGTAAGAAAAATTGTGTTTGTTCCTTTGACAAGCAAATTGCCTTGTATTCCAATGCTTTGATGCCAATATAGTCCATGAATTCCATGTCTTGCGATCGCATTACTTCCCCCCATATATCCTGTCGTAAAATGCGGTTCTTGAGCTTTTTCATCGTTGACATGAACCTTAAGAAAAACAAACAAACAAAGAAAAGGTTCATGTAAGTTGTATCGAATAAAATTTGTCTAGTTATCTTAGTCTAGTTAGAGACATAGTATTTAACATATCATATTGTGACACACACACACACACACAAAAAGTACATATCTTTTAGAGCATCTGGCATAAATCTACTGATAGTATTTTTTAAGAGTTCGAACAACATAACTTAACTTATAGTCGGAAGTATAATAAGTCATCAAATAATCAAAGGGTAAATACATACTTGTAATTTAGATTCATGAGCTGCAGCAAGAGCTAGTTGGAGAGTATAATTTGAGGAATTGTCAACATTGGCAAGGTTAAATATTATTTTCCATGTGGTGGCATTATATGTATTGTTTCCTATTTTCCTGCAAAAAAGAAAAAAATATCACTAAGTTTTTTGTTACTAAAATATACAATATAGTGATTGTAAAATAATGTCTATATATAGTCAAATTTCTTTATAATAGTCATTCTTTATAACAACATATTACTATAACAATCATGTTCACTACAGAATTGATTTTTCATATCATGGTATATTCTATGTTCGTAATACCAAACAAAAAATATTATTAAAATAAATGACGTTATTATAAAGAAATTTGATTGTATATATAGGAACTTACCTAGTAACATGAGCATAAAACCAATCTCTTGAGTAATTGCCAGTCTCAACATTGTAGACAAGATCATTTTCAGGATATAGAACACTATATTGTTTCCACAAACCATATTGTCTAAATCTGCAAACAAAAATAGAGTAGATTAGCAATATTGCCCTCTGACGGCTCCATTCTGGGTAGCTTTCACTCTACTTATGTAGGTAGCTTTTTTTCAGGTAGTCCTTTTCGAGTCAGGTGCCTCGATGACTGTGCGCTAAACATTGCTAGCCCCGGCCGAACACTGTCATACCGACGTCACCATCCCAGGTGGGCGTGGAGGGCGATGGGTGACTTTGATACCACGGTTACAACCTTAGAGAACCACACCCCAAAACTAGTTATTAAGATGGGAGAGTCCAAGGCTATAAATACCGCACACCAATACTTTGCAGTACCGATGTAAGACTTTGCAATGGATCATAACATACTCCCTTGGTTCCTTTTTAGCTGTCACATTTCACTTTTCGAGAGTTAATTGACTAATTTATAAAGCTAAATTAGATCAGATTAATTCGATATTTTACAATTAAAATTTAGATATTCAAAAATTATACAAAAAGTACTGTAGATTGTAATTTCAAATCAATATGATGAAAAAACCACATCTCTAACCATGAATTGGAGTAGAGCGGCTCCGAAATGCTGATCAAAGTTTATACCATTTGATTCCTAAAAAGGAAACTATGACATGTAAAAAAGAACGGAGGGAGTAATTATTTTAAACAATTAATTAAAAATTTCGGATATATATATATAACAAGTAAATTTGTGAAACTTACTTTGATTCAGAATTATTTTTGTATTTGTGGACTTTAAATTGTGGAGGTGGATTTGGAATAAAGAATTCAGCAGCAGTTCTATCTGGCACACCAATTTCCCAAATTGTGGCTCCTTTTCTTGGAGGTTCATAAACCAAATTCCCTAATTGAATATCACCTCCTGTATTTTTGTAAAATACAAAAAAAAAAAAAAGATAGAAAAAATTGTTTAGAATTGTGGAAAATTTTAACAAATGAGCAAGAAAGTAAAATTTACCTGACGTTACATGTACATTTGATTCGTATTTGTAATCCCCGATAAATCCTGAAACTGTTGCATACAAGTTATATGTACCGGATATGACATTTTCTATGATGAAGTTTCCATTAGAGTCTGTTTTAGTCCAAAATTGGTAACCCTAGGGATTATAAAATGAAATAAAAAAAGGTTAATAAAACTATATAATTAAAACATTCTTCAAATATTTATAAATTTATAAATCATATATATATAACCTTACTTTATTTTCTCTTTGCCAAGATCCAGCTTGTCCTGGTGTGGCTAACCCTATATATGCATTTGATGCTGGTACATGTTGTTTACTTATAAACCTTATAAAACAAAAACATAAAAATATATCAATCAATCAACTATACTTTGATCTCAAATTGTATTACTTAGATAGGCTATATGAATCATTTATATTCATGATATTTAGCTTCTACATGTATAGCTACTTTAATCTTAATCAATCGAGATTCGTCTTACTATAGATATATGTCTGGTTATAGATTATGTCAAATGAATCCTCGCATTGTAGATATTGGCTACATATTATTATATGTCTGGTTATAGATTATGTCAAATGAATCCTCGCATTGTAGATATTGGCTACATATTATATAGAACTCGACCTATTATGGCTAGGGTTAGAGTGTTGGTAGACCTTGAGGTTAAAGAGCAAAGCATTAATAACCTCTTTGGAATCGCGTACTTCAAGGTTCATTTTTATCCAACGTTATTTACTATTAAGGATCAAAACGAACCTAGGTACATATGTTAAATTTCATTTGGATAATTTGCTGAATATATACTAGTCAATGATATAGTCCAAATCAAAATGAGGTAGGACGCCCATTAAGACGCCGCAATGGGACTACTACAGGAAAGTCCGTCCATACTAGCTAACAATCGCGACCATCCTGAACCTTTCACGATTATATATTGTAGATCTATCTCAGACCGGAAAATTTTTCTTTAGAATAAATTCATATATTCCAAAACATATAAAACCTAATTTAGAATCAGAATCGCGATTGGGACTTGTCTTTTCATAGTGGTGCATAAATAATATAATTTGATTACAGATACTAAAAGATGAATATATAAATTAAAGGGAATTAGAATATTTACCTGTCATGAACTAACAGTTGGCCTCTAACAGTTCCTCTTTGATTAGATTTGATGTAGTCTTTTGAAACCGGAAATTCATAAGGCCAACTTGCAACTTCTTGATTCATCTGTAAATTTGATAAATGTGATTGGGCATAAAGTTTATGAAATATGTGTAATATATTAAAATGTGATGTCCGCAGTCTTAGCGAATCTCACAATGAAATAAGTGAAGAAAGTTAGACGCATCGTAAGAATGAGTTTAAAATCAACTATAGAGGCATCTTTTAGGTTAAAATTCAAGGGACAAAATTCGTGTCGGTCTAGAGTCATAGCGGACAATAACTTAACAGTTGGACTAACGTCGTTACATATAATAATACTGTTGAACTTTGTGGTCAAACATGTCAGGTGTGATGTTGGAAACAAAGTAAGACATATAAATCGAAATCGAAGGAATAAAAAATTAGTATAAACTCAATATACATACTCTTTTCTTTGCATCATTCCACAATATGGAAGGATTTTCCTTAGCTGAAGGATCTGAATTTAGATAAACAAAAACAGGCCCAATAACTTTTTTCCATGTTTCTCCATGTTGAAATTTAATTGCTAAATCCTCTCCTGCATAATGTGTACTCACAAATACCTAGAAATTATGAATAAATTAAAAAAAAAAAAGAAGTTAATAACAAGTGAAAAATTGTACAATGCAATTGAAAGACAGGTAGCCCGGTGCACTAAAATTTTCGCTATGAGTGGGGTCCGGAGAACAACCGGATCACAAGGGTTTATTGTATGCAGTAAAGCTTTCGCTATGTGCAAGGTCCAGAGAAGGACCGGACCACAAGGGTCTATTGTATGCAGTCTTACCTTGCATTTCTGCAAGAGGTTGTTTCCACGGCTTGAACCTGTGACCAGTGATGGAGCCCCGATTTTCATTAAGGGGGTTCAGAAGTAAACATACGATTTTCATTAAGGGGGTTCAAAAGTAAACATACAACTTAACTGAAGGGGGTTCAACATCTACTATATATACGTGAAAAATAATTTTAATTATATATAAATAGTATAGTTTTCCGCGGAAGGGGGTTTAGATGAACTCCCCGACCTAAGGGTAGCTCCGCCCCTGCCTGTGACCTTCGAGTAACATGGAGTCAACTTTACTGGTTACTCCAAGGCTCCCCTTCGAGTAGTTAATTAATTAATTAATTAATTTAATGACTTACACTAAGTACAGTTGGACCAACATGTGTAGTAAGATCTTGTCTAAGAGGTCCTCCAGTACGATATTCATTGCTTGGATTAATCATCCAAAATCCTAGTGGAGGATTAGTATTACTAACCCATCCATAAACTTGACCATCTTTATTATCACTTGCGTAGAAATACTTGTCATCCACCTGCATCATTAGGTGAAAAATATCATGATAAAAGTCTTTTTATGTTGTTATAGTTACCGTCAAGAATTGTGATGGGATGGATAAGATATTTCTCCACTTCTAATCAAAGTCAAAAGGCAAAATCATTATTCGAAGTTTATAAGTTTTGAATTTGAAGCTAGGGTTCTTAAGAGGATCATATGTACATAGTCAGTTGATATATATACACATACAAATATACAAGGTGTGAATCAACGTTACTGGGTTCTACTTAACTCGTATTTCCCATACTAGCTCCAAACTCGTACATAGTACTAACTATTTATCGATTCAACAGAACCTCGTATCTTTGGCTCAAATCCCTATATATGTGTAAAGAAATATACTAAGAATATACAAAATTATTAACACGTTAACCTAAATGGTCAGTGTGTTCACTAGCATCCTTGAAAGTTTATTTTCTGAATCCGCCTCTAACTATAGATCTTGGGTCATTTGAGCATTCAGCATGTAAAAGACCTTGATATAGAGCGTTTTTCCTTAAATCAGATTTATGCAATGTGAATACGAATTAGTCGTATTTTTAAGTTTATACTAATTACAAGGTCGTACCTCGTCTTTTAAATTTGAATTAGTCGGACTAGTAAGAAGAACAGCTTCTTTATAGTCAAGCACTTTGCCATTTTCTCGATCCTCTGCTGTTGGCATGAAACGTTGCCTCTCATCAGAAACAGACATGTAATTAAACCTAAATATACATAAATATACAATATCAATATACTATATATTTATAAATCCCATTCAAAAACAAATTAAACTTTTTTAAAAAAAATTACGTATATTTTTCCATTAATAATGAGAAATTTTATAGACAAAAAAGGTACATACATGTCTTGTTGAAGCTTGAACACAATCCTGAGATTTTGTATATATGAATGTGGCCATCCTTCTAAACGTTCAACGATCGTATACGTATAAAATCCCGGTGTATCGTGTAGCATTATAAACCTAAAATTAAATACAATTATACATCAAATCGAGGTAAACATCTATACTTTGACAATACAACATCAATAACAACGTCCCAGTGTAATACCAGAAATGGGGTTTGCGATTGTAGAATATACGCACATCTTATCGTTGTCTAATAGAGGTACGTCTATACTTGACAATATAAAATTAAATTTTGAAATTAGCAATTTGAAAATGAAAAGAAAAAAAGTACTTCACCTTTTGTCAATTTTTAAGGGAGGTTCATTAGATTGAGAAGCATTCCATGTTCTTTTAAATGAAATTTCTGTCTGATTTTCATTCTCAATTATTACCTCAAAACTTGTCCCCAAAATCCTGCAAAACCAAAAAAAAATAAAAATGATAAAAGCAGAAATAAAGAAGAAAAAGCTACGTATAATAATAATGTTATAAAATTATTGTATGATTATAAGAAGGATAAAGAGACCATTAATAATACAATTGACATTTTGGATGAAGAATTACTTGAGTTACAGAAAATTTTTGAAGATATAACTAGTCAATTTGATGAATGTAGTATATTTAATGTGTATATTTAATTAATATATATATATATATATATATATTTGACTTAATTTCAGCATTTTATTGCCATATGGACAGGACACTTTTGTTCATAATCATGACTCTCGGGTTCAAGTCTTCTGAATGACACTCTCTCATAGAAAACATTTTTCTCTTTAATTAATGAGCTCTATGCAACATGAATTTGGACTACTAGTGTCTATGAGTATCGGACGAAAAAAGTCCTAAAATACTAACAAGAGCAAATTTCCAAAAGATTCCGTCAGAAATTGACTTGTTGGAAATATTGTTGTTGGAATATACTACTCGTGTTCTAATGTAAACGTCCATTGGATATTCACCAAGCTATTTTTTTTTAAATTTGAGATGGAAAAATAAACTTACTTTTTTCGAGTTGTTTGAGGGCCAGTGTTATTCCAAATAATATCCCAATACCTGAAATAGATATATAATTAAGTATTATTAGTAATTAATTTCTACATTAAAAAAAATCGAATTAATTAATCAAAAGATTATAATTAATTAATTAAGTACCCTCTATTATCTTCACCATTTTGGGTGTCTAGTAGATTTTGGACCCCACCATATGATATGCTAGTGACGTGGCCATCTGGTATTGATAAAGTAATATTTTCGAAGCCATTACTCATCGTTACCTATAAAATTTAAATTCTGAATTATTTCTGTTACGAGTAAAAGTCACAAAATTAATTAGCTATAAATATTAAGTAACGTCATTTTGTCCTAAGATCTAAATAAAAGGTGTAAACATGTAGAAAAATGTATATTTGCTTTACTTGTTCGATTTGCCTTTCCAATTTGACGGTTTGTATTCTTGTCAATCTTCGTCTGTTGTTGGAGCAAAAAAAAAATAACAAAATACGTGAATGCTCGTGGTTTAATTGAATCTTCTTCGTATAAAAAATTACATCATATCAATAGGGCATACGTGATTTATTAAAGAAAAAAATTAAAACGGAAAAAGACCAAAATTACCCCTATTTTTTTTCAATTTCTGATCGAGTATAAAAACGCTCCACGACAGATATAAAGGTAATTTTGAATCTTTTTCGTTTAATAAAAGAACCATAAACTTACCCTTTATGAAGACGACAATCAGCTACTAAGAAGAACAACAAAGCAACCATAGTCACCTCCAACAAATGTACATTTAATTGCTTATATCTCCCCATTTTCACTATTAACAAAAATAAAATAAAATAATAATAATAATAATAATCTTCAATAGATTCAATTAAAAATATAACATTTGAATCATTTATATAATAACACTGCAAACAAAAATTAAGTGATTCTTATAATCTGTTTAATTCATAGTGAATAGAGTTGTTCAATACTTTTGTGTTCATGGAAGGCGAAAGAAATTCAATGTAATAGTCGAGGTGTATGAAATTTAGTCTAGATACCACCGTGATAAGGAAAAAAAATGAAATTAATCCATATAATATTTTGTAACACCTAATGTTTTTTTTAATAAAGAAAGAAAAGTAAAACATAGAAGAAATTACATACCTCTATGTTAATCTCCTGTAAATGTAAATATGATACTTGTGTATTAAGCTTTTATAAATTTGAAAATGGTGATTAAATTAGATAATTTTTCATATAAAGAAAAATCTTAAAAGAGAATATACTTAGTCAACGAAAATGAAAGAAGCAAAATACATATATTTTCTTAAGGTAAATCAACTAATAGTCAACCATAATTTACTAAACATAAATTAGTAAATAGTAAGTACTTAAATAAAAATGCCTTGATTTTTTTCATTAAATTTCCTTTTTTTTTTTACTTCAAGAAAAAAGAAAATATTGCCAGCTCATAAATTTCTAGTTTGGGCGGAATAAATTGAATTTGGACATATTAAAATTGGTTGATTTATAAATGGACGAGTTATTGATCCATCTTAAAGTTATATGGATTGAAATGAATTAGTATTAAGTTATAGGTTTTATATTTTTACTTTTATAGCTTTTTAGTAGCTTGTAAAACTCTATTTTTTTCTTTATTAACCCATGGCTAGTTATAACATATCATATTAAAGAAAAAAAGAAAAAGATATTAGACAGATTATATTTTCAAGGGATAGTTTTATCACCTCTCTAATGATAACTATACAAAATGTTGTGATTAAAGTTATTTGATGATCCCAGAGAATTTTATATTTTATGAAAAGGTGTTGTGAGTTATAAGAATGGTGGTTATATCATCAATAGTATATATATTAAAGGCTAAAATAATTTTACAAATCCATATGAATTTTATTTTTCTATTTCAAACAAATCATAATTTATAAACAAACTCTACATGTCTTTATGACTTCTTCTTTTTTTTTTTTCGTTTTCCGCTTTGAAAACACTTCACATAATAAAAATTAAAATTAAACAATTGTAGAATGATCATTTTATCACTAATGAGGTCCATCTAAACTAAGAAAATCATATAAAACTACATTAAATAGTGTTTGTCCATAGCTTAACAAGCAATTTTTTGATATCCAACGATATAAAGTCAATATAATTAGTGAATTTCATGTCTTGCAATCGCATTACTTCTCCCTATAAATCCCAAAAGAAAGGTAGTTATATATATACACTCATCGTTGACACGAGTAATTCATGAATTTCACGTCTTGCAATCGTATTGCTTCTCCTATAAATCCGATCGAAAAGGCAGATAGTTATATACATGCATTCATCATTGACACGATAAATTCGTGAATTTCATGTCTTCCAATCGTATTGGTTCTCCCTATAAATTCAGTTAAAAAAATGGATAGTTATAAATATGCACTCATCGTTGACACGAGTAATTCATGAATTTCATGTCTTGCAATCGTATTGCTTCTCCTATAAATCCGATCGAAAAGGCGATAGTTATATACATGCATTCATCATTGACACGATAAATTCGTGAATTTCATGTCTTCCAATCGTATTGGTTCTCCCTATAAATTCAGTTAAAAAAATGGATAGTTATATATATGCACTCATCGTTGACACGAGTAATTCATGAATTTCATGTCTTGCAATTGTATTGCTTCTCCTATAAATCCGATCGAAAAGGCGATAGTTATATACATGCATTCATCATTGACACGATAAATTCGTGAATTTCATGTATTCCAATCGTATTGGTTCTCCTTATAAATTCAGTTAAAAAAATGGATAGTTATATATATGCACTCATCGTTGACACAAGTAATTCATGAATTTCATGTCTTGCTATCGTATTGCTTCTCCTATAAATCCGATCGAAAAGGCGATAGTTATATACATGAATTCATCATTGACACGATAAATTCGTGAATTTCATGTCTTGTAATCGTATTGGTTCTCCCTATAAATCCAGTTAAAAAACGGGTAGTTATATATATGCACTCATCGTTGACACGATTAATTTGAGGCCTTGGTAACATTTTCAAGGTCAAATATAGTACACCACAGTAGGTTCATTTATTTTTTCTGCATTCCTGCAAAAAAAAAAAAACATCTTATTTTTTTATTTAAAATTGGTATACTGTAGACACCTAATTTTGTCCCTCCCGAAGTCTAATTTTATTCATTTTTAGTTCACCTTACCATGTGTCCAACCCCATGTAATTATATCCCACCAAAATACAAAAATAAACAAAAAATACCTCTAACTAATTTATTTTATCCTAACAACCTATCCAATCAAAAGCTTCCACCTACCCTAACTGTCCATGTGATTCCCCCCCTCCTTTTTCTTGTCCACAAAGAAAGAATATATGGGGGACCCACCAAAATTCCCACATCATAACAAATCCATGCCCATTATAAAAGAAAAATTCTAAGAGGAAAAAGGGGTTCATTCTTTGATCATCATCTTCTCCACAATAACAACAATCACAAAATAATTTTCCTCACAAAAACAACAACAACAACAAAAAAAAAAAAAAAAAAAAACGGTGAACAGTAACCGGTGAACAGTAACCGGCGTAAAAAGTGACGGTGAACGGATCATTATTTGTCGAGTTGGATTGTTGGTGTTAAGGTTCGGCTCGAGGTTTCCGGGTGCGGACTCTCTTTATTCGAATAACATTGAGTTTGAAAGCTTCAAATTTAAGGTCCAATTCTTTCTTCTCTTTTATTTAATTCTTATGTGATTGTGATTGTGATTGCGTGTGATTCGATACTGTGGTTTGTTTGTTGATGTGAACTGTTGGTGACATTTGGGTGTGTGATGTGCTAAGCATGATTGATGAATTTTCGTTATTCTCGATTGGTGGATTGTGTATTGAAATGGGTTAATCACGTGGTTAAAAATGAATTAAGGTGGAGATTAAAAATGGAGGAAAATGAATATTGATTAATTTTGATGTATTGATAATGTGAAACATGATAGAATTGTGATACGTTGAACTTGGTAGGCAAACGTAGGCTTGGTAGGCAAATTTAGGAATAACGAGTTGTTGGAGTGTTTGAATATGTGCGTGAATGGTACTTTCTACTTTATTGCACGAAAAGTTTAAATTGTACTCATTTAGCCGGGGAATGCCCCGAAGGATTTGTATTAATTTATCCGGGGAATGCCCCGAAGTAGCATGTACGCAAAGGAGGATCGTGATCAAGGCCCGGAACGTCGGGTGAAGTTTAGTTCAGGATTAGTTTAGAATAGAATAGGTTTTATATTTCAGCACCTTTTTTATTTTGGATTGTATAATTTGGACTGAACATTATTTTGGTTTGTTTTGAATTTTGTGTGATTTGTTTGTTTGCTTGTTTTGTGTGTTTATGTGGTTTGTACATTTGTAATGTCAAATTAGCCGATATGCTCCACCAAGCGACCGTGGTTGAATCATGGGATCGAGGGGTGCCTAACACCTTCCCCTCGGTCAATAGAATTCCTTAGCCGGAATCTCTGTTCGCGGATCAGTTTTTAGAGTCAAACCGTTTCGAAAAGGATTTTCCAAAGGTGACTTGGCACACCGAATTATGCCAAGTGGCGACTCTGAATAAGAAAAAAATAATGTAAATAATCCTTTTTTTTTAAAACAAATTTTTCATTTTTGTCACCTTAATAATAAAACCCTTTCGAACTTAAAATACATATCTTTTTTTTGGAGTCGAAAAAGAGGTGTGACATATACATTGATTATCATGGGGAAAAAACAATGAAAGAGGTCGAAATATATATTGCTATTCATATAGGTACATAGTCATAAAGAATACTAGATTCAGAATTTAAACATTTTTATCAATTATTTTGAACTTAAAAGTTTTAGCTAATTCATTTCTTTTCACATTTATAAAATGAAATTCATCAATTAATAAAAGTAAAAGATTCTCAACTTTATTTCTTGAATAAGTTGTGAAATAACCATCATGGATTGTAGTGCAGTGGATGGGGCTACTCATGATAGACTAAAGAAAGGCTAAAACAAGAAATTGACACTAGATATGCAAAAATCAGCAAGCACACAAAGAGAAAACAACACTTAGAAAGGAGATGAAGAAGAAAGATTGCATAAATGTAAAGATAGTAGAGTGACCCTTACTTCCACTAGATGATTAACAAAAGGAGATGTATCAAATCTCCAACCACACCTCACAAATGAAAGTTCAAACCACTCTCTTAGGTAGTCACAAAGGGAGTCACCTTCCCCAAGCACCAACCTTTCTTGCCAATTTGTCAACACAAGTGAAATCCATCACTTAGTGTAAACCCTAATTTCAGATTCTCTCTCTAAGAGAGGAAGAAAACTACAACTAAAGAGTATCTCTCAATAATTTCATCAAAGTCTAAGGAAAATACAAGCTAAGGGGTCTATTTATACTCATTACAACCAAATGACAAAAATGCCCTTAATGAGGGGCTTAGAAAAGGGCTCCTATGGAGTGTTATTTTGGAGTGTAAAAAGTCCATCATGCCCTTAGTAAAAGGCGCCTCTTGAGTGTAAGGAACCTCCTCCTTTCTTCACTTGGACAACGCTTTGTAATGGTTCCAAAATGTCTTCAAGCACTTGCAAATCCGAGATTTGATCCTTTGACAATCCGAAGCTTGAACCTTCAACAAGACCTTGTAAACCTTGTACTCTTTATGCTTGTATCATCCTCTCCATCTTGAAAGGATTTGTCCTCAAATTCAGATCTTGCAAAACCAAAGAGAGTGCAAAACAAGCACAAAATCCTCTTGGTAGGAGTGTTAGCATTAGTACTATTATATAATCACCCATGGTTGCTCAAACTTAACATACATCCACATATCCTTGGTTTTTAACTTAAAAATCTTAGCATAACGTATAACAAATACATGCACAACCAACAACTATAATCTTCACATCTCAAGAGTATTCCGGGATCAAATGGGAGCAAATGATAAAGGTTTAAGTCTAGATGACCCATTCCTTTCACTAGGTTACCAAGTTCACAATCATTCAAGGCATTACCCACCACTAGGACAAACACAAGGTCATTATGAACAAGATTAACATAAGGGCTTTCATTACACAAGTTCAAAGGACCATCACTACAAGAAATTTGATTTTTAGTGGCGAAAAAAGTCGCCACTAAATAATGAAATATCGCCACTAAATATCTTTGGCAGCGACAACTATGGCATTGAAAGTACTTCCGAAACTAAAAGTTATTTGTAACGACAAATCTAGATCGCCACAATAAAAAGGTAATTGCGACGAGTTTTATCGCCACAAAAGGTAGATAATTTCGCTGCAAATTGTATTTTGACATAACACATATGGGTTAGGTCGTCACTGATATAGTAGCATTAGCAGCGACTTTGCCGCTGCAAAATCATCATCATTTGTGACGACTTATTTCTTGCCACAAAAACCATGCTATTAGCTGTGACAACTTATGGATCTCCACAAAAACATCATTATCTGTGACGACTTATTTCTCTCCACAAAAATCTTCCTATTATCTGTGACGACTTAAGTGTTGTCACAAAATCACTATTATCTGTGACAATTGTTTCCTCGCCACAAAAACCTTTATATTAGTAGCAACCTTTATCGCCGCAAAATTAGTATCACTAGTGACCACACATTTATATTAGTAGCAATCAATGTCGCGCCTATACCTTTAAATATTAGTGGCGACTCTTATATCTTGTTGCTAAAAATAAACTTATAATAGCAAAATCCATTGCCTCATAGCTACTTAATCATTAGTGGCAAGTCTCAATTTGCCACTAGATTAAATTTTGTGCTCAAATAAAAATACTGTTTTCATCAACCAAAGAATTGAATTTATTCAATACCTATATTAGAAAAAATTGACAACAAATTTAAGAACTACATATAATATTAGCGATTAAAAGCATCCCATAGTATTTAACAAAATAATTCTCCGACTAACTATTACAAGTACTTCACTTACTAAGAAGTCAACGATACATACATTAATAATATAATGATATATAGTACTTCAGTTTTACCATATTCATACATATGATCAAAAATCATACATGCATTCTACGCGTTCATGCTCCTCCTTGGTCAACCCATTGTTTAAGAACGCCCATGCCATTAAAACACACCAAGTCACTTTATGATTGTAGAAAAAAAAAGTGCATATTTATACTGAATGAACTAAAAGACAGTGGTGAAGATTTCGTTAACGAGGTGGCAAGTTCACCCTTAAAATGATTAATTTGAACTTCACCCCTTAAAAGATTTAAAGTGTACGTAAATCTTGTCCTACCTTGTAGAGGTAGAGATGTTGTTTCCGAATCTACTATATATATACATATATTATAGTTTTGACCATGTATAAATAATGTATTTTTTGCTGAGGGAGATTCGGGTGAACCCCCTTGTCCCTCCTAGCTCAACCCCAGCTCTATAGCCTATGTCAATTCGTTATCGAAGCTCAAAGCCTCAAACTAACCATATGTAAAGTGAGAATAACGTAAAGGTTGTGAAAATTGGTCCCATTGTGTAGAGATAAGAACCACATTCATTCAAATATATGTCAATTTCCAATCTAATATCTCAATAGATTGTAAATATTTTATTCCAGAAAATGATCCTTCCAAATTCAAACAAACCTGCTGCAATACATTCCAACTTTTGAAGATATAGTAGTAAGAAAAGGTAGTCACCCCTGAATGTGAATCAAGAAAAGGTGGTCAATGCATTGAAGCCAGCGGCTAGCAACCAGTGGCCAGCGGCTAGCGACCAGCGGTCAGTGGCTAGCGACCAGGAAAACATCAATCACAGGAAGTTACACTGACAAACAATCATTCTTTTTTTCTTTCTTTGGTAATATTTCCAGAATTTCGTCCATTGTCCTTAACCTTTTTTCACATTTTCATTTGCAAATAATTAATTTGTATTTGTGACTTGCAGATAAAAGAAAGTCAAAGTGCTTATGGTTTTTTTCTGGATAATGAGTTGGACAAGAAAGTACCTGTTGCATTCCAGCCATGAGAGCAGCCATTTTTTCTTGAAACATTTTTTCTACTTCTTCTTTCATGTGTTCATTCTCTTCTTTCAGTTTCTTTTGCAAATCCTGATCCATATCTCTTTTCAAATCGGCAGCCATTTGTTCACGCTCTTCTTGCAACTTTCTTTACATGTCAAGTTGCATCTCTTAACGCATACTTTCTACCGCTGAAGACACGCTAGCCTCTATGTTTTCCTGTTGTGTTTGATTCTTTTTAGTAAGCTTCTTACCATATCCTTTTCCCCGAACATATCCCAATTTCTCACCAAGAACCGAAGTTAAAATCTCATCTCCGGTCATGCGAAGCTCGATCTCTTCGGACTGTTGTTCAACAACAAATTATTGGAGTTGTCCCTATAATAATACATAACCATTTACAATCATTGGTTAATATATTGAACGTAACTTATAGTACATCAAAAAGGTAATATGACAGTGATTTCAGAAAATTACATGAATTTGTTCAGATTGTGGATCCAGCCATACACGTTCTCCATTAACATTCTTACGTGTGTGTTGGATCTCCCAGATTTTATCTTGTGTCTCTTTTTCTCCTGTTAGAGGATTTCTCTACAATATCAAAAGGAAAAATATGTTTATATAACCATAAGATTATATAGAATGATATAAATAAGTATATGTAATAATAAGGGAACAAATATGATGTATCTTAATCGTAGATTCCTCTACTTCTGCAAATGATCTTGTACCACAATAAGGTTTAGTTATTTATTTTTCTCTATTTCTTTTGTTTCTCTCGCTGACGACCTGCACTTAAGTGAACAGATTAGGAAATCTTGAATCAATCAAACAATCAATCAATCATACACGACGCGATCCTAATACAAAATAACTTCCATTTCCAACAAAGTAGACTTCTATTTCCAACAAACCAGAATTCCACAATCCACATTTCAAAGCAAATGTGCAGATAGAAGTCAGGCTATAAGATAGAAACATCAAGTTGCAAGTTCACCATTCTGCATTTGAAATACGCTAGTCTAAGAAACTGCAATAGAGGTGCTATTACTTGGCTTGCCGATGACCAAAAATACTAGATATGATAAGAAAAACATCCAGGTCTGAGGGTGTATGGCAGTTATATTTAAAGGTACAGAAATATATTTTCTCAAAAAAAAATTCAATTATGTGTTCGTTACCTTGAATTTATCACTGCCGAAATGTTCCACTAGGTGCTTCCAGTCATCCAACTCAACATCCTCCGGACGATGCGAAAATCTATCTTTATCATTGTTATAACTTGAGTAGATAAGATGTAATCGAGCTTTCCATGATCTAAAAAGTTGTTGCATAGTGCTTATCACAAAACCTTGCAACTTATGCTCTGGCAGCCCATTTCGAATTTCAAATTTATCCTGCACATTTGTTAAACAAACAGAAACTGAGAAATACTATTTGGTCTTAAAAAATAATATTAAAATACTGTTTGGTCTGCAAGATTCACATCCAAGAACACAACCTGAGAAGTCAACTTCCAAGAACACAATCTGAGAACACAACATGTCATGGATGCAGACAATTAAGGTTTGCAAATGCTATACCAGGTCAGCCCCGCAAGATACGGGTAAGATTTCTCCACACAGTAATGTAGATTGCCCGAAAAGAAGCATTCATCATCACAGCCCATTTTTTGTCAAGTTGTGAAGATCACGTCACTTGTTATCCTCATTGATAACTAAACAGAGATTTTATCCAGAAAAAATATTTTCAATAATACAAAGACACGTTAACTAGTCAATCAAACACACAACACAGTTTACTAAAGCTCACAGACCATGCAAGCTGCTTTCCACATAGAATGTGATACAATAATAGCCAAGTAAGATGTTTTCCAAGTTCAGATTTTTCTTTTTTATGAACATAAAAGAGAAAGAAACTAATATGTCATGGCTACAGAAAAAGTATTTTCAATAATACAAAGACACCATAACTAGTCAACCAAACACATAACACTATTTACTAAAGCTGACAGAACATGCAAGATGCTTTCCATAGAGAATATGATACAGTAATAGCCAAACAAGAGAATGAAACCAATACAATATTAAGAGTCATTACCTTGACCCTATACCACATTGCTTCTTCATGTTTTAGAACTATGTTCTTCCAACTTCCATCTCTAAATGAGACAGTGGTTCCCATTATCCAACCACAGTAATTGACAATGTCTCTAGCTCCAGAACCCACGGCTCTATCAATGTCATCTAGAATCATTATTTTAATTTTTCCTCCATGTTTAAACTTAAAATCCACGGTTTTGGATTTGTATTTCCCTCTTTCTTTCTTTTTATTGATGTGGGAAACTGCAAACCAAAAAAATATATTATTATAAAATAAAACGTATATTAAGATTGATCCAGCAAAGTGAAATAACCTGCACCAGTTTTAGCCTCTACACTAAGGCGTACACTTTCATCTAGATTTCTTGATGATTGTGTCTCTGGGGATGTCCTTTGAATAGGTCCTCTTTGCATTTGTTGTGTTTGCAGAGGTCCTTCGCTTGAATTAGATGATTGTCATGTCTCTAAAGAAGTCCCAACAACTCCTATTGGTTGTATTTGTGGCTGAGATGTTGTATCAGAACTTAAACGTTCTCGAAAACTGCCACGGCCGCGTCCACATCCCGCACCTCCTCTTTTACTTCTACCTCGTCCTGTTCCTCTCATTTTCTGTAATATTAGGTTAAAAAGGAGATGTGTATCAGAACCACAAATTAAACATGCCAAAATACATATCTACTGTCGAGGAAATTATCAATTTATAAATTAAAATTTTAAATCAAACAATTTAAAAATATCAAACGGTTTGTTGAACTTTATAAATTTATTGATTCTACTTAAAAACACTAATTTCATTAATTAATAAAAGTTGCAAGCATAATAATACCAAATACAAGATAGCATAATAAGAACACAAAATACAAGATGTAGTTCTATTTAGAACACAAAACACAAGATGCTAGCCTAATATAATAACTTCGCAAAACAAGATGTCAGCCTAATAAGAGCACAAAATACAAAGAACTTCTCATCCATTTTTTCTTCCCAATCTTCAGCAGGACATATCATTGTATTCTCCATCAGTAGCATCAAGTAACTCTTCTTCACTTTCTTCATTATCTGATACGTCCATATAATTGTCATTAATGAAATCATCTTCCTTATTTTCTTGATCATTGGTTCGTAAAACAGATTCTGGTTCAACATCATCCCGGTGTAAAGGCACCTCAATATCGGTTTCATGATTATTGGCACACAAAATATCTTCAACTTCATCTTGCTAGTAAACATCTTCATTCAATGACGTGTCTAGTTCAACTTCAGGCACATTAAAAAAGATCGCGAGGATTAGTCTTTACAACAACAAGCCAATCTTTATCGACCATGTCATTCAAATAGAAGACTTGTTCACACTGAGATGCCAACATAAATGGCTCATTTATATTCATGACACAATGAGTATTCATACTTGTAAAACCATATTTGTCAATCTTATATCCTCTTCCGAGGTGAGCCACATCCCACCAATGACACTTGAACAGATGAACTTTTCTATTTCCTGCATAACGAAACTCAAAAATATCTTGTAATACACCATAATACTCCTTATTAGGGTCTGAAACATCTCCCCTCACAAGAACTCCGTTGTTCTGTGTTTTTCTCATAAGCTCTTTTGTTTGAAATCTAAATCCATTGATCATACATGTTAAATATCGATGTATCAATGGTTCTGGACTAACAACTAAGCTTTTGAGCTCATCATTTGCACGTCCTTGGGAAAATAGTACAAATATCTACAGAAACAAACAATACTATTATCACTAATATAAGAAAATTGAATATATGCTAATATTTATTATGTCATTTAATTAGACACCTACGCGTGCACGAAACCAATCAATAAATCCATTGTCTTCACCCTATGAGCATGTGTATCATGTATTCCCTATAGTTTGCATTAGTTGAGATTAACTAAATTATATTAATGTCAAATTATATTAGAATTAAAAAGAGACTTACTCCCTGTATTGTGAAATCTCATCACAATTTTGAAGCACATAAATACATGCTTGATTGAACTCATCATGAGGTAGCCTATTTTCTCCATCTGAAGCCCCTTTTATTTGCCCACTATATTTAAAAATAGACATCTCACCATTTGACACAGATTCATCATCATTTCGAGTTGATTTATTAAACTTAGTTGAGATGTTCTTTAAATATCGTGAACAGAACGTAAGGCTTTCCTCTGCCAAATACCCTTCGGCAATTGAACCTTCTGGACGACCTTTGTTGCGATTATATGCTTTAAGCTCTCACAAATACCTATAAAGAATTATCATTTAAATAATTATAGAATATTACATTTTAAATATATTGACATTTAATTTTAGAATGAGACAATACCTCTCAAAAGGGTATATGTTTTTATATTGAACGGGTACACCAAGTTTTGCCTCTCTTGCCAAGTGAATTGGAAAATGAATCATGACATCAAAGAACGCTGG
The DNA here is from genome assembly GCA_030864215.1 of Capsicum pubescens. Taxonomy (NCBI): domain Eukaryota; kingdom Viridiplantae; phylum Streptophyta; class Magnoliopsida; order Solanales; family Solanaceae; genus Capsicum; species Capsicum pubescens. The sequence continues at coordinate 298,658,078 of CM061549.1, forward strand.
AGGAAAAATCATTTCAAGTTTGCACAATATGATAGGAATTTCAGACTCTAGGATATCAAGATCCTCAATTCTCAGGCATTTAGAGTATAGATTCTTGAAAAACTTGCCTAATGTTGTAATTGGTTCACAAACTTCCTTAGGCAATAAACCACGTATAGCTACTGGTAAAATATCTTGCAATAACACATGATGATCATGACACTTTAATCCATGTATCTTTTTCTCACGCACGTTAACACACCTAGAAATATTTGATGAAAAGGCATCGGGAACCTTCAAATTAGCTAAGAAATCGCATAACTTGAACTTCTCTTCAGGAGACAAAGCATAGCATACAACCGATAACAAAATATTATCTCCATTCTCAATTGTATGAAAACTTTTCCTAATTCCAAGGTCCATCAAATCATATCTACTTTTCAATGTGTCTTTTGTCTTTCCAACCATACTCATCATAGTTGATAAAAAACTTTCAGACACATTTCTTTCTGTGTGCATTGGATCAAGGTTATGTCGTAAGTCAAAACCATCCCAATAAGGCAATTTAAAAAAGATACTCTTCTTCCTCCAATTATAAGCATCATTGGATATATTACGCTTTCTCTTTTGGCCTTTACCAAAAGTCACATTGCCCAAAGCTTATAATTGCTCAAGTGCTTCAACAACTGTTAAAGGAATAGGTGTAGCCCTCATTTTCCACTTTTCCATCAAATAAAACTCAATTTCTACGCCATGGATGATTCATCGGAAGAAAACGGCGATGACCCAAATAACACAACTTACTACGTAAAAAAATCGAATGTGTATCTTTGTGGCAACAAGGGCATGCAAGTTTTCCTTTGGTTGACCATCCTGAAAGGTTACCATATGCAGGGAAGTCATTAATCGTCCACAGGAGAGCAACACGCAGAAGAAAATTAGATTTTGAGTGTGCATCATAAGTCTCCACCCCGTTCCATAATTCATTCAACTCTTCAATCATTTGTTGTAAGTATACATAAATATCATTGCCTGGACACTTAGGGCCCGGAATAAGAAGAGTCATCATGAAATATGGACTTTTCATGCAATCCCATGGTGGCAAATTATATATAGCTAGCACGATCGGCCGAATACTATAATTGGAACTCATATTCCCATTAGGTTGAAATCCGTCGCTGGCTAAACCTAATCGAACATTTCTTAACTCAGTTGAAAAGGTAGGATAACGCTCATCGAGAGATTTCCATTCAATTGAGTCAGATGGATGTCGCATGACACCATCTTCAATATTTTCCTCCTTGTGTCACCTCATCTTTTTTGCCGTCTCTTTTTCCATGTACAATCTTTGGAGCCTTGGTTTGATTGGAAAATGCCGCAATACTTTATGAGCAACTTTCTTATCTTTATGTTCTTCCAACTTCCACCTAGATTCACCACACTTTGGATATGATTGGAAATTCAAATAGTCACGCCAATATAATATACAATCATTCTTACATGCATCAATTTTGGTGTACCCCAAGCCGAGATCGGAAAGAACCTTTTTTGCTTCATAGAAAAACTTGGGTACAAATGACCCCTCAAGGAGAACCTCTATTAAAAAGTTCAACAACTCATCCATCGATTTGTTGCTCCAATGGTTAGGAACTTTAAGTGGAGTAATTTAACAACAAAAGACAATTTTGAGACTTTGGTGCAACCAGGATAAAGTTCTGTCTGCGCATCTTCTACCAATGTGTAAAACTTTTTTGCATGCACATTTGGATCTTCATTGCCCTCCCGAGAATTAGTATTATCATCCACATTTGTATGTCCACAAGCATCATGAATAATTCCAATAACATCATCATGTTCAATTTCATTATCTTCTACTTGATCACTACCAGCAGGATTAGAATTTTCACCGCTAATCAATACTTCTCCATGATAATTCCAAACTCTATAAGAATCCCAGAAGCCCTTATTCAACAAGTATAGTCTTATTACATCAATCCTCATCTTAAACACAGTGTTCCTTCACTCCTTACAAGGACATCGAATAATAGTGCTCACCCCAGATTGACTGAACACCCAATTAAGAAAGTTATCTACTCCATCTCTATATCTTTGGTCAGATCTATTCGAGATATCCAACCAACTTTTATCCATTTTTATCTTTTCAATCATTAAAAAAATAATTTATTAATTAAAGATACAAGTATGACAATAATCAAAATAAATACAAGATCGAAGTGTATTGTAAATATCACAAAAAAGTTCAAAATCATAGAAACTGAGAAATAAAGTATAATAGCCAACACATCGCCAGGCCTGTCAACATGATAATTTACTCTTAAAGAATATTATTAAACTACTGTTTGATCTACGGGATTTACTTCAAGCACACAACCTGTGAAGTCAACTCCCAACAGTACCTATGTTTTTCTTCTATTCATTAATTTTCTAGTTGAACATCGGCCTTCTTCTCCATAATATTTTTTAATCATATGTCTGAAATTCTTGAAGTTATTAATGTGGATGTATCATCCTTAGAAAATAAGGAGGCATTTTTATCATTCTTGGAAAATTCAAGGCTCAGATTTAGCTTTTTTATGAACATGAAAGAGAAATAAAGAAACCAACATGTCATGGCTACAGACATGGTTTACAAATGAATGCTATACCAGGTCGCCCCCCAAGACACAAGTACGTTTTCTCCACACAGTTATGTAGATTTTTCAGAAAGCAGCATTCATCATCACAGCCTATTTTAAGGTGATTTATGAAGATCACATCACTTGCTATCCTCATTGATTACTTAATACAAATTTTATCTAGAAAAAGTATTTTCAACCATACAAAGACACCGTAACTAGTCAACCGAACACACATCACAATTTAGTGAAGCTCACAGACCATGCAAGATGATTTCCAAATAGAATATGATAAAGTTATAACAAACAGAAACTAATCACAAATGTAATGTTCTGGACAAACTAAAAAATAAAGTATACAATCTGATTTTAAATTATTATAGTTTCCTATACGCAGGTGCAGGGAAAAAAGAATCAAGCATGCACTCATTAACATTTTGAAGAGTACAAGCAAGTTAGTATAGTGATTAGTCTAGAAGTACAGGGATGAGAAGAAAAAATACTGGTGTGACAATTATAGTGCAGTGGCTGTGGATATCAGTGGTGTAGTTAGAGTTGCACCGGAAGCTATAGAAGTTATAGTCTCAGGGATCGTGCCTCCAACCTTTGAACCAAAGGAAACTGCCTACCCCTCCACCAAACCTAGAGTCATGATCTATAAACCTCCTAAAAAATGTCAGCAAGTTTGAGGGGTCGTCAATGTATTCGGTCATAGCAAAAAGACTTGAGGCCCAGATAAGTGATTAACCCAGGCAATGAATTCTGACACCATGACTGCAAACCCGATAAAACGGGTTGACCCGCCAAGATACAGGACTGAAACAACAATGCCAGGTTTTATATTCTTAATAACAATCAATCATCACAGCCCTATTATTTTTATTCCATTCTATTGTTATATGGTTCTGTTATTGCTTTGCCAACGCAGCCTCTGAGAAATAGAGTATAACAGCCAACACATCATCAAGACTCTCAACGTGATAATTAAATATTAAAGAATATTATTAAAATACTGTTTGGTCAGCAAGATTCACTTCCAAGCACACAACCTGTGAAGTCAACTCCCAACAGTAACTATGATTTCTTCTATTAATTAATTTTCTAACTGAACACTGACCTTCTTCTCCGTAATATATTTTAGTCATATGTCACTGGTAAGATTTTTACATATGGTAATGTAGATTGCCCGGAAAGAAGCATTCTTCATGACAACCCATTTTCAGGTGATTTGTGAAGATCTCATCACTTCTTATGACTTATCCTCATTGATAAATAAATGCAGATTTTATCCAAAAAAGTATTTTCAACCATATAAAGACATCGTAACTAGTCAATCGAACACACATCACAATTTAGTAAAGCTCACAGACCATACAAGATGACTTCAACAGAGCATATGATACAGTAATAGTCAAACAAACAGAAACTAATCACAAATGTAATGTTCTGGACAAACTAAAAAATGAAGTATACAATGTGATTTTAAATTATTAGAGTTTCCCATACGCAGGTGCAGGGGAAGAAGAATCAAACATGTACTCATTAACATTTTGAAGAGTACGAGAAAATTAGTGTAGTGATTAGGCTAGCAGTACAAGGATGACGAGAAACAATACTGGTGTGACAATTATAGTGCAGTGAATGAGGATATCAGTGCTGTAGTTAGAGTTGTACCGGAAGCCATAAAAGTTCTAGTCTCAGGGATCGTGCCTCCAACCTTAGAACCAAAGGCAACTGCCTACCCCTCCACCAAACCTAGAGTCATTATCTATAGACCTCCTAAAAAATGATCAGCAAGTTTGAGGGGCCGTCAATGTATTCAGTCATAGCAAAAAGACTTGAGGCTCAGATAAGTGATTAACCCAGGCAATGAGTTTTCTGACACTACCATGACTACAAACCCGATAATACGGGTTGCCCCGCCGAGATACAGGCCTGAAACAACAATGCCAGGTTCTATATTTTCAATAACAATAAATCATCACAGCCCTATCTTTTTCTTTCCATTCCATTGTTATATGGTTTTGTTGTTGCATTGCCAACGCAGCCTCTGAGAAATAGAGTATAACGGCCAACACATCGTCAGGACTCTCAATGCGATAATTAACTCTTAAAGTATATTATTAAAATAATGTTTGTTTTGTAAGATTCACTTCCAAGCGCCCAACCTGTGAAGTCAACTCCCAACAGTACCTATGTTTTCTTCTGTTAATTAATTTTCTAATTGAACATCGGCCTTCTTCTCCATAATATTTTTTAGTCATATGTCTGAAATTCTTGAAGTTATTAATGTGGATCTATCATCCTTAGAGAATAAGGAGGCATGTTTATCATTCTTGGAAAATTCAAGGCTCAGATTTTGCTTTTTTATGAACATGAAAGAGAAAGAAACCAACATGTCATGGCTGCAGACAATGTTTACAAATGAATACTATACCAGGTCTCCCCCCAAGACATGAGTAAGATTTCTCCACCCAGTGATGTAGATTTTCCAGAAAGAAGCATTCATCATCACAGCCTATTTTAAGGTGACTTGTGAAGATCACGTCTCTTATTATCCTCATTGATAAGTTAATACATATTTCATCCAAAAAAACGTATTTTTCAACCATACAAATACATTGTAACTGGTCAATCAAATACACAACACAACCTTCTGATCTAGAGTTAGATGCGCTACCATTACGCCATGGACGACAAAAGAAAGAATTTGAGACTCGGGTAAAATGAGAGAATGAACACAGTACCATGGCTGCAAATCATATCGATGTTGTAAGACAAACTGCAAGAAGAGGAGTAATTGTATCTCGACTCCTTTGTATGTACAGTCAAGATTACTCGTCTATAACAAAGACTACTAAATTGGGTGGCCAAAGATAACACAAATCCCATGTTGGGGGCACGATCCCTGAGACAAGAACTTCTATGGCTTTCGGTGTAACTCTAACTACAACACTGATATCCTCATTTACTACACTAATTGTCACACCAGTTCTTGCCTCCTCATCCGTGTACTGCAAGCCTAGTAACCTATTAAACATTAAACAATAAACTTTTCTCTGCAATAATTGTTGAATCAACATTCCCAATCTACATACATGCAATCACAATAATAATACCAAAAGGTCTACAAATTCAAAAATGAACTTTCAGCTTACCCAAATAAAGATAATGATAACTCACTGACAATTTTTAAAATTGAAAATTAACAAAATACAAAAAATGAATTAGTGAGAAACATAAATTGTACCTTCGGCTCTAACTCAAGAATTTTGAACTCGATTCCTTCGTCCTTCGACCGTACAAAATTCTGTTCCTACAGATTATCAAATAGATTAAAGAAATTGCACAAGCAATCTAAAAAATTACATATATACCCAAAAGGGTTTTGACCCCATACCTTGGAGCACAAACTTTGATAACCTTATTTGAGAAAAAATAAAAATTTCTAGGAAAGAGATATCCAGTTCCTGCAAAAAAATGAGTTAATAGAATTGCACGTGAAAATAAAAAATGCATATACACAAAGAAATCAATTTGAGAAATAACTTTAGAAAACACTATTTCAGTAAAGACGAAATTTTTTAGGCATTTCATCTAACAAATTAACCTAACCCATTTAAGAAATTTGAGATTTGAGAAAGTTTTAACCAACAAACCTAAAAAATTTCAGCTAACCCATGTAGAAAATTTTATTTCTTCAATGGGTTTGAGATTTTGCTTGAGAAAAATGATGAAATGATTCAACAGAGAGATGATGAAGGTTAGCAAAGACGATGAAGGTTAACTTGAGCTTCAGAAGAGAGAGAGATGTTGAAAGAGAAAAGAAATTTTCTTTGTTTTTTAATTGACTGAAAAGTATATGCATACTAGAAGTTTCCTATTCTTAAATTTTTAAAAAATAAAATACATTATCTTTAGTGGCGACGTTGTCGCCACAACATTAGTTCAGAGACGACATTTTATTAGTCGTCGCTATAAAAATTGGAGAGAAAATTTTATTATTAGCAAGAACAGAAATTTTATTATAGTGATAACTATTAGAGGCGACAAAAATTATCCGACGCTAAAATATGATGTATTGCAACGATAATAAATGTCGCCACTAAATGATATGTTTTTGCAGCAACAATTTGATTCGCCACTAATTGTCGCCACTAGAAATCAGATTCTTGTAGTGCATATTCTTTATCAAGATCAACAATACAATTTTGCCAAGGGGGTACACTTTTGGAATACACCCAACTATCCTTTGTTACAGTCATAAAACACCTACCACAAGCAACACAAAGGACACGACTAAGGTAAATATCAAGGAGGGAGGCAACTACAAAGGCCCACAAAAGCCATTTAGCATTGTAACACCAAGTTGGCCAATAAAAAAGTGTCCTACTGATAACGCTCAATCTACAGCTCTCGTTTGAGTGTAAAGCGGTCGTTAGCAAATATAGAACCCAACCTGGGTTGGGTGTCGATCCCACAGGGAATAGCTTGGCCAACAAGTAAGTAAAATTACTAAACTTTTGGTGCAAGTCTCGTAAGAAGGGGGGATTCTTATTTTGCAAGTAATGTAAACAAAAGCTGAAAATAATAAAGTAAAAGGAGAGATATTGTTACGTTGGTTGTAAACAATGAGAATTGAAGCGTTGGGGTTATGTCCACCTTCTGAGGTATACGTCTCTATTGGCTATGAGTGTGTAGAATTCTGACATGCAATTGCTTATAGAGGATTGTAGTCGATGGTAAATCCAAGTGTCTCTCGACCTAAACAAGGACTATTTCACTTTAACTCTCTCGAGCTTAAAGCGTGTCTAACGGTACGAATTCTCCAAGAGGTTAGTCCAGTTACGGCACTAGCTTTTTAATAGGAAAGGGTGTCCTACTACCTTGACATTATCTCTTTTCCAGACAAATAACTTTTCTCTCGAACAAGCTAAATGTTAGACTGGCGTATTCTTGCGTTTGCAACCGCAAAGAATGTAGATTTAAGATGAAGAGAATAATGATATAAGCAATATACGTGCCTCGAACTCACAAACTCACAGCAATAGATAGTAACTCATTCGGCTTCCATAACCCCAACAGAGAAGTTTAGTTACCCATGAATGCAAAGGAAATCACGATTGACATTGTTATTAAATCACGATATTGAGTAATGGCGTGTAGATCAAGTGATAGGCGTGAGGCGTGATTCCTTAGCAAGTAACGATTCTCTTGTTGTGGAATTTAAGAATAGAAGAGTAGAAGAAGAAAAATAGAATTAATGGAAAGATTAGAGGAGTTGTAGAGTAATAGAATTGAATTGTAAGATGAGAAGTTAAGAAGATGTAAGAAGATGTTAGAAGATGTAAGAAGATGTTCTAAAATCTCTAGCATGATAGGGTATTTATAATACCCATATCCTAATCCTACTAAGCTAATGAAATAAATAACCAAATCCTACTAGACTAATGAAATCCTTAACCCAAATGTACTAGGTTAAGGTAACATTATCATAATCCACATAAAATAATGAAATACATAACCTAATTGTACTAGGTTAATGTATCATTGTCAAAATCCAGCTTTGTGTCTGTAAGTCCCCAAAGTCTTCAGAATTATTGTTTTAGCCCGGGACAGATTTTCCATGCATCACTTTTGGTCCTTTAGGCGTCCAAACTCCCTTTCCTTCCTTCGTGAGCTTTCTTTAGCGTCAAGTAAGCCATAAAATGCTGAATTATGCATCATTTATACCTGAAACTTTACTAATCATGTCTGTTAGCTCATTTACAGGAAAAAGGATTAAAAGTGCATGAAATATATAATTTGTTCTCAAAACTAGGCTAAAATATGGGCAAAATATATTGATATAGGCGCGTAAATTCACCTATCATCATCTACCCCTACATAAAACAAATCCAAGACTAGCATAGATATCGTCATAAGCAAAGAGGTAGTATAGAAAGGCATCAAGTGTAAAGGCATCATCCACGGTGCTATCATCGATAACAATGCCAAATGATTCAATAGTTTTAGCACATAAGGATGGAATCAAATCATTTAAACACATATGACTTCCTTCTTTCAAATGAAACATAAACTTTGTAGACACCTAATTTCGTCCCTCCCCGATGTCATTTTTACCCATTGTTATTTTTATCCTACCGCGTACCCTCACCCATGTTATTATACCCGCACAAAATACAAAAAAATAAATAATAATAAGGTAACAAATCTTATCCTAACTAATTCTATCTTATCCTAACAACCTACCCAATCCAAATAAACCACACCACCCCATACCCTACCCCACCTACCCTACCCGCGTGTACCCACTGCCCCACCCACTCTCACAAGACACACTACAAAAAGATATCATTTTCTCCAAAAAAAAAAGGGGACTCACAAGAGGATCAGGAACCAAAAAAAAAAAGAGGAACACACGAAAACACCAATAGCCACACCTCTATTTCCTTTCCATTTTCTGACTCTCACCATCATCATATCATCTTCTTCACAAAGAGAGAGAGCTCAAAAATACAAAAAAACACTCACTGAAACTCGAAATTATGAAGATCCAGAGGGGAAAGTAGAAAAAAGTGAAAAGATTCGGCGGGATTCTACTCGGTTTAAGAGTTTTCCGGCCAGTTTCCTAGCTTCCTCCGGCGAACCTAACGCCGGAATCGATCTCCAGCTGTCAGTTCGGTAAAGTGGGTCTGAAAACGGCCAAAACTCCCTCTATTTTCCTTCAATTTCGGACGAAATCCGGCCTGTGACTGGTTGTTCTAGTCGTCTGCATCACCGTCGACTCACCGGAGTCCGAACCGTGCGGGTGTTCAAATTTCCGTTGGATTTTAACGAGCTTTTTGGGTTCATCTATTACGGGGTTTCGTTATCGATATCGTGATTGTCGGGAGTTTTCGATACTTAAGCCGAGTCATTATTTGGTTTGGGTTTCATATCGCTATTTTTCTTACTGGCTTAAAATTTGTTCGAAGGTCGTTTTCCTATACTGAGTTGAGATTACATCGTTGTTGAGGCTTCCTATTCGGGCTCTTCGGATTCGGGTTTTCTTAAATATTATTATCAAAGAAAATCGATATTCGGAAGGTTCAATTCTATCCTTGCTCCTCTCAATTTTACGTAATTCTGAATAATTTGCGTGTTTGGTATGTTCGAATATGTGTTATGTGTTGGTTGATGTTGGTTTTTGGACTTTGAAAAGTGAATTAATAACTCGAAGCATGTGTTAATCATGTTGGTTGAAATAAATTTGGGGACGGGAATCAAAAATTGATAAAAGTAAATATTATGATATTTTTGATACATTGTTGATGTTGAATGCGGTATGTTGTCGAGCAGGTAGGCAAACAGTAAGCTCGGGTAGGCAAGTTTAGGATTGGTGTAGTGTTGGAATGATTGGAATATTTGTTGAATGTCTTGTTTATCGTATTTGGAAAGTGTATTTATTTAACCGGGGAATGCCCCGAGGTAATTTGTATTTACTCACCGGGGAATGCCCCGAAGAATTTTGTACGCTAAGGATGTTCGTGATCAAGGCCCGAGGCATCGGGTAAAGCATGGTTTAGGACTAGTGTAGGTTATTTCAGTATTTTATTTTGGGTTGTAATAATTGGACTGGACTTTACCTTTTTGTTTTGTTCTGTTGTTTGTTTGATTATTTGGTGTGTTTTTGTGTGGTTTGTACATTTCGTAATGCCAAAATAGTTGATACACTCTAAACCAAGCGACCGTGGTTGAACCACGGGATCGAGGGGTGCCTAACACCTTCCCCTCGGTCAACAGAATTCCTTAGCCGGAATCTCTGTTCGCAAACCGGTTTAAGAGTCAAATGGATTCGAAAAGGATTTTCCAAAGGTGACTTGGCACACCGGATTATGCCAAGTGGCGACTCTGAATAAAAAAAAATGCGAATAATCCTTCTCCGAAACAAATTTTCATTTCTTGTCACTTAAATAGTAAAGCCCTTTTGAACTTTAAAACGAATTTTTAGAGTACGTCAAAAAAAGGGTGTGACAAACTTGGCATCCACAAGTTGAGATTCAAGTAACTTAAGCACAAGTGTGTCAAACAAGAATGCACATGTATAAGCAACACCCCAAAGAGGCAATGACACATTTTCCCTAGGGTCCAAGAATATGAAACCACCTTTGGGAAAGGGGTTATAAATAAAAATCAAGTCACCAAGAAAGGCACCGGGATCAAATGGAAGAAGTAGCCAAGGATCTAGGCCGAGGCTAACCTTTTCTTTCCCTAGAATTCCATTCCCACAATCACGCACATCATTTTCCTTTAAGAGAAGACTAACATTCAAGGATAAAGACCTACGGCCTAAAAGGCTTCTCTCAACAAGGTTCGTTCCATCATTCACAATATTTCCAAACATATGATCACCATGAGCAAAACTAGTAGCACGGTTGCATCACACAAACTCAAAGAGTCATGTCTAATATCATGATCAACCCTATCAACATCATCACTAACTTGAGACTTCTCAAGCATATCATACATAAACTCAAGTAGTGGACTACATTCGTGAGTAAATTGATCTTCATTCACATCTTCACTAGTTGTTGCCAACTCACATACCAACGTAGACTCACCTTGGTTTTCACAAGGGTCAATTAGTGTGTGAATACTCTTGTCACTTGGTATTGGAAACTTATTCAAGTCATGAGTGCTAGCACTAGATGGACACAAATTATTCTTACGAAAAGAATTAATTTTGTCATCTAAAGGATTAACTAGTGCTTGCGGACTCACAACAAGAGTTTGGTCCTTATGCAACCTAAAAATACCAAGAGTATCACAAAAGGAAGATTCACACACTTCTTCACTAAGAAAATCCAAAACTACACTACTTTGGCCACTACTAGCCACATCACAATATTTTAAGTTCAAGGAAGTGTAGAGTGTAAGAATGTCACCTTGTGGATCATAGGAAGTGTGTTCTTCCCTTGATTTTGTGTAAGGTAAGCCTTCATGCTCCACATTACAAGGGAATATTTCAAGTTCTCCCTTTGGACTCACTCCTTCATCACTTGTCCCAAAATGGGGACTTTTGGTCAAGGTCTTGAAGGGAACTTCCTTAGGCTTCTCCTCGGGACTTCTAGGGTCTTGAACCTACACATGAGGAGAGAAAATACTAGGCAAAATGCTAGTATTTGGGTTAGTGAGTAATAAGGATTCTTTGTGGACAAGATCCACAATTAAGCATTCTTTTACCCTTCCAACTTCACTACCCATGGTTTCCCTTTCCCTTTTTTTCCTTTCTTCACACTCTTCTTGTATCTCAACAACAAGTTTCTCTCCATCTTGAGGCTTGACCTCATTCTCTTCGGATTCTAACTTGTAGAGAATAGGCATTAGATTTTGTGAAGTGTAGGATTTGTGAAGTGTAGGATTTTGTGGGAGTATTTGGCTCGGATTTGTGGGTGGAGTTTGGTTTCTAAGTTCCTCTTGTTGGACTTGGTTCATTTGGGGATGTAATGACCTTTGTAGGGTTCGGTTAGGAGAATTTTGGGGTTGGTTTAGTGGCTGGTTTTGGGAAGCTCTTGGAGGGTTAAGCATTTGGTGGAGAGTTTCGGGTATTATATGGAAGAGTTATTGCCTTGGACACTAGAGGATGCATGGTAGAGATTGGGAGTAGAAGAAGGTCGTGAGTTTCTCCTACTTTCAACAAAATCAAGACTCTCACTAAAAGTGGAAATCTCAGTCCACATAGCATCTATATCACTCTTCATGTCTTTTATCAAGGCATCATGACTATCTTCCATTCTTTGAGCAAAGTCTCGACCCAAGGCATCAATTCGAGCCATCAAGGCTCCAATAGCACCATTTCCCAATGGTTGGGAAGTAGTACCTTCGGATTTCATGGAAAATGTACCTAAAAAGTGCAAAAACAGCAAGCAAACAACCTACAAAACGAGCAAACACGTTAGTTCAAAAACCTCACTTCACTCACTTTCAATCTCACCTCACACTTGGCTTCACAAGCGTTGGAGAATCGACAATACTTGGCAAGTTACTTGAGAGGTGAGAAGCTTTGACTCTAAATTGATCTTTGTTTGAAACGACTCAAAATAAGTGATGCACGAACTTGAACCAACAAAATACTACGACTTGAAAATGAGAAAAGCACACAAAAAATGGAGACACGAAATAAACGAACTCTAAACTAATCACCAACCTAGTAGGTACTTACTTGTTTGCTAATTAGTGGTATAATTAACTTAAAAGAAACTAGAATCAAAAATTAGAAACTAGGAAATCTACCTAAGAACTCAATTTGGCCGATTAGCTAGTGATGATATGGCAACTTGTGATTGGACGTTGAGTTTTCAATTTTTTCAACCCTAATTCTCAAGTCTCGGCCTAGAACCCCTTTGGTGAAGAAGAATTTCATTTGGGAGGGAAAAATAAAGGTTTGAAATCCTTTTTGGAGTTTCAAATGAATTCAAAAATAAATGGTCCCCCCCTCCCCCTCTTTGTACTTGGAATGTACTTGATTTTGTACTTTGATTATTCCTTTGTCTCTTCTTTCTTTGGATGACAATGAATATGCCTAGGAATATTCTTTCATAAACACCAAGTACACTCTATTTCTTCTCCTTTTTTGGATCAAACACACTCTTTGAATATTCTTTCTTAGCAAGACTTGATGAACATAGAAGAACAAGATGAATATTTAAGAGTTGACCAAAGTTCGACCCCTAACCAAATGAACTCCAAATCTGATTTTTTTTGTAGATCTAGGTTCCTTAGGCCAAGGTGAGCTCAAATAACAATAAATCACAACCAACCAACGTCCACAACACAAAAAACCACACGAACTTAGCTTCTTGAATCTTCAAAATGCCATAACCATGGTGGACGTAGCTCAAAATTGACCAAATCTTGTTCCAAATGTAGATCTAGACTCCCTAGGTGTTAGACAACAAGAATCTAACACAAAAAACCTTCAAAACAAAGTAAAAACTTGTAGATCTAAGACTCTAAATTCGGATCTAACACAAGACAACACTAGACACCATTTTTTTTTTTGTATTTTCTTATTTTTTTACTCTTTTTTGTTGAGATTTTCTAAATAAGAACACTAAAACCAAGATTTAGGGATGTTGGAACAACCCTAACCAAGGCTCTGATACCAAATGATAGCCTAAAGAAAGGCTAAAACAAGAAATTGACACTAGATATGCAAAAATCAGCAAGCACACAAAGAGAAAACAACACTTAGAAAGGAGATAAAGAAGAAAGATTGCATAAATATAAAGATAGTAGAGTGACCCTTACTTCCACTAGATGATTAACAAAAGGAGATGTATCAAATCTCCAACCACACCTCACAAATGAAAGTTCAAACCACTCTCTTAGGTAAACACAAAGGGAGTCACCTTCCCCAAGCACCAACCTTTCTTGCCAATTTGTCAACACAAGTGAAATCCATCACTTAGTGTAAACCCTAATTTCAGATTCTCTCTCTAAGAGTGGAAGAAAACTACAACTAAACAGTATCTCTCAATAATTTCATCAAAGTCTAAGGAAAATACAAGCTAAAGGGTCTATTTATACTCATTACAACCAAATGACAAAAATGCCCTTAATGAGGGGCTTAGAAAAGGGATCTTATTGAGTGTAATTTTGGAGTGTAAAAGGTCCATCATGCCCTTAGTAAAAGGCGCCTCTTGAGTGTAAGGAACCTCCTCCTTTCTTCACTTGGACAAGGCTATGTAATGGTTCCAAAAGGTCTTCAAGCACTTGCAAATCCGAGACTTGATCCTTTGACAATCCGAAGCTTGAACCTTCTACAAGACCTTGTAAACCTTGTACTCTTTATGCTTGTATCACACCCTTAACCAGAGGTCGAGGGATCGACCCTGGGTATGGAAAAAACTCTGTTGGGAGCGCTGCCACCTTAATGGGCCCTGCAACGCGCGATCCGAATTAGTCGGGGCTCCAATGCGGGCACCTAACATCGAATGAGAAATTAAAAAAAAAAAAAAAAAAAGTTGTGAACCTGAGCTTTAACCATTAATAAAACTCTGAACCACCTTTAGCCATGAGGGCCATTAGTTCATCATCTCCATTTTTATTGTCTATCAACCTCAACGACAAGAAGAGGAGGGAGTAATCGATAAAGTTGTTGTTATGCGACCAAAAAGTCACGGGTTCAAGCCTTGAAAACAGTCTCTAACATAAATGTAAGGTAACATTGCGTACAATACACTCTTATGTTGGGGCTCTTCCCCAAACCCTGCATATAGTGAGAACTTTAATGCACCAGGCTGACATCTTATCAAACATCAATGACAATTAGATAGCAATGAAAATGTTTTGGAAATCTAAAAGAACATCTCTACCTCTACTGGATAGTGATAGTGTCTGCATACATTCTATCCTTTTCAAATTTCACTTGAAAGAATTTACTGGGTATGTTGTTGGATCATAGTACCCGATTAGAAACAGTTTTTCTACCTCGTGCTACCTCCACGGGGTATTAGTAAGGTTTACATACACTTTACCCTCCCTGGAAACCCCACTTATGAAATTTCACCTAAAGCCCGTTTGGATAGGATTAAAAAACTAGTTTTTTAGCTTAAGTGATTAAAAACTTAAAATAAGTGTTTATAAATTAGGCAGATAAATGTTTGTATAGAAGTGCTGAAACTGAAAAAAAGTTGTTGATGTGTTTGGTAAACAAGTGATGTTAAGCACTTTGTTGTTGTTAAAATGACTTAAATGTCCTTAAAATTATTAACACCATAAATAAGGTGAATTATTTATAATTTTTAATTCTAAAATAAAATTTTTGAACTAACCTCCGATGTAATCATGGATTCGATAAAAACAAAGAAGAAAGATGAAGAGGAAATTGGAGGGAAGAGATGAAGTGAAGCGGCAAAGAGAAAAAGAAAAAAAAAATATTTAAGGGCTAAGTTTAGGATATTGTTGGAATTGAAGGAAAATATAAGGGATAAAAAGGTAAATCTTTTGGTCAAACCTAAAAGAATTTTAATCTAAAAAGTAAAAACCTGGGGTACCCACTTTCTCACTTTTTGATTCTTTTAATCAGTTTTTAACTTTTTTTAAACACTTTTAAAATTTTACCAAACACCTTAAAAAGCTAAAAAAGAAATTAAAAGCTGATTTGATCAGATTTTAATCTTATCCAAACGGTATTCTATCGTACTTTAGTATCCTATTCAACATCTACTTCTTTTTCACAATTCAAATTCGAGACTTGTAATAAAAGATAAAGATTATTTTCCTCCTTATCACAAATTTTAGTATACTAAAAAGTCCCTTTTACTATTGTTTGCATTGAAAAATGATTGAAAGAATTACATGACATGACAAATTAAGGTCATATACTTATCCAAAATAGTGATACTTTAAAAATCTTCATAATATAAGGTTAGTCTAGGACTTTGGGATTTAATTGTAGATCGACACTGATATATTTATTATTCGTGCATATATAGCTAGGTAGAGATATTATATGCACGCAAATATAACTTATTTCACTACAATTACACTCATGAACACAGTATTTTTACGCTATAAAGACATTGTGTAGGCATAAATCTCGTCTATTCTTCTACATTTTGAAACCAAATTACAAATACATTTCATAATTAAGTAAAATCTCGCTATGTTATGCTTCTAGGTGAAAATAAACCATAACAACAACAATATTTCCAGTATATTCACATAAAGTGGTGTCCGGGGAGGGTAGAATATACAATCTGTATCACTGCCTCAGAGGTGTGTTTAAAAAGTTATTTTCAATAGACCTTTCTATAACAATACCATTCCCAGTATATTCTCACAAAGTGGACTCTAAGGAGGGTAGAATGCACATAGTCCGTACCACAACCTCATAGGTGAGTTAGAAAGGTTGTTTCCGATAGACCTTTATACAACAACAACACCATTTTGAGTATATATTCTCACAAAGTGGAGTCTGAGGAGGGTAGAATGTACACATCTCATACCACTACCTCAGAGGTGAGTTAGAAAGGTTGTGTCCGATAGACCTTTCTACAACAACAGCACCATTTCGAGTATATTCTCACAAAGTGGATTATGAGGAGGGTAGAATGTACACAGTTCGACCACTATCTTAGAGGTGAATTAGAGACTAGAAAGATTATTTTTGGTAGATCCTGGCTCGAGATCAAATAATAATTCACAAAAAAGTTCTCAAAAAATGATTCTGACAATGGAGGTCTTGTCATACAAAGTGGCAGGCCTGTAAATGAATGGGCCTAACCAAATTGGGCCCTATTTCTGATGGCCCATTTTGTTTGTTGTTATCAAATATGTAATCTATTAGATTATGCGTATAAAACGGATTGGACATTTTGATATGACATTCCCTCATTAGTAGCCAAGTGTTAAAAAAGTCCAACCTCCCAACTGACACACTTGTTATACTCCAAATTTCAACATAATACTATATTACTTGAAATAATAGGTAAAATTATTGATATGTGTCCTAACTCCTCAGGTTATAAATTTAAATCGTGAAAAACAATCTCTTATTGAAGTGTATGATAAGATTTTTTTTGAGGGGGAACTCCAGGATAACCTGCAGCTGTTACAGCCTATGTCACAGCCTCTGTCCTTCAGGCGAGCACTTTATGTATATTGGGTATACCCCCCTCCACTTTGTAATAGCGTGCAAACTACATATGGGATGTAAACCGCACTAGACAAGTCCTATGCGACAGATTCGACTCAGAAGGCATTGAAAGGGGTTAAACCCGGGTCATCCGTGTGGATAACCACCCTCCAACCCAACTGAGTCATCTCAAAGGATCAGTGTATGATAAGATTGTGTATAGTAAATCAATATAATTTGATTTTTTTTTTTGAATCACGCTGGCATAGCAAAAGGTTTTAGTACATCAAATTGCGGTATACTACTTAAATCACATAGAAAAACTTTACTTATGTATCTCATGAAAATGATGATACATGTTTGAGGTCTCTTTTTATATCATAAATTTATGGACTTATATATATGTTTTTGCGTATATTAACAAGCCAGATAAAAAGAAAGTCTCACACAATTATTATTAGTGGTGGGAAACACAAAATAACTTTATAATTATAATGTGCCCATTAAATCCTTTTAATAGATTCATCCAAAATGTAGTGTATTAGCGGTCGCTTTGTAGGTGATTCAAGTTATTTATGTTTTAGTAATATAAAAATTAGTTATGACGAAATTTATATATTATTTTATGTAAAAGTTAATTATCCATGATTTAATTATTCATTTGTTAGTTATTAATATTCAACTTCAATCCTATATTTTAAAAAAAATGCATAAATTTTTTCGTAACTTATAAATGTCTTAGTTATGTGGGTTTTTAAATTACACTATACCTAGCAAAAGAATATTATCAATTATGATATTACTTATACATAATTTAATAATGAATAACTTAACTCATAACCAGCTATCAAACAAAAATAGTTGAGACAGCCATCAAGGAGCGCAATGAAATTAATAAGCTAAATCTATCTGCATTTTTAATCAGATGTTCGAATTTAAATTCTGAGTATCAAAAAAAGTTTGATCAATTCTTTTTTTTATTAGATAAATTTTATATATATAGCGTAACTTTTATTTAATCGAAATTTTAATGTGAATACGAAAAATACTTAAATAGAAAAAAGGTGTAGGGTCCTTGCATTAGGACAATAATATGTGATGAGATTCTCAAGGGGATTGCGGTGGTTATATAACCTATAGTATTTGTTTCGGTTGTAGGTGATGAAATTAAAGTGATATATATAAATATATATATATATATATATATATATATATATATTATATATATATATATATATAATATAATAATAATATTATTATTTGTTGGAGAAAATAATAATAATTAATAACAAACAAATACTAATATTTATGACGATTTTCCCCTTAGACTTTATGGAATAGTAGTGATGGATGCCTCATGAAAGTGTGATATAACGATAAGGTTTGGTAGTATAAGTACCTTTGGATTGTATAACCCCTTTCTAAAAATAGAAAAGGAAATAATTTTTTTAAAAAAAATAGTTTTTAAAAAAAATATATATATAGATCATGCTACTGCTAAAGTTTGTAGTCGAGTGGTAAGTACTTATTCACGTTAATCAGAAGTCTCGAATTTGAGCTATGAGTATGGAGTCCATTTTTGGTGGGGAGCGATTTACCCCCCATAGTTGGACTTCTCGAAGGGCATTTTGAATTAATCGAATTTCGATGTGGGTACGGTACATCAAGCGGAAAATTCAGAATATTAAATACAGATTATTCTTGATTGAGTTAATTACGTATTGTTATCGTTCTCACAGATGGGTTCTGATTTTGAAGTTTGAATATTTCAACATTAATCTCAAATTATCATATAATAATTCAATTTACAATCAATTATTTAAATATTTTGAGAATATTTTAATACAAATAAAACTATAAACAAAAATTATTGAATTCTCGTGACCTCATATCAACACTAGCTAACCGTTCGGTCACATCTCATGATGGTTAAAAAGAGAAATGCAATACGAGGACTTCGTTGAGAATCATTCGTTCTATTATTATTTTTCAAGATGGTTAAAACGAGAACTTTGTCAAAAATCACCCACTCTAGTATTGTTTTTCATTCTTTATTTCAGTTCGAAGTCTCGATGAAACTTGAATGTTGATGCACTAGTGCACCGGGTTACCCTTTAGTGCATATCATTTCTTTCAATATTTTTTCAAATTCAAATTTTATAAAAAAAAAAAAAAAAAAAAGTGAAAATTGACAAAATAGACAATTAATTTTTTTCCAAAATAAATAACATAGAGTCAACGACATTTTCTCAACAAAAGTTTGGCCCAACTCCAATAGAAATCCCTACTCTACGCTAGCAATTTATCATAAATATATTCTTTCCTTAGCATTTAGCAATTTATTAATAAAGAAATAATTAAAACAAGAAACTATGTTTATTAATTAAAAATTCTCATAACTATTTCAAAAGCTAGTCAAACTTTTGCTAGTGAAATTCAATTAAGGCTTCAAAGTGAAATGGTTGATCTACGCAATCGTCATTTAGATTTTATTCCCATTTTTAAAAGTTATTAAAATATAATTTCAAAGAAATTATTCTTCTAAACTACGTTCAAACTCATAATCTCGTCTAATATTTGCTCATATATTGATGAAGCGTATCAATATTTGCTCATCGAATGTAATCTAATGTTTGTAAATCGTAACAATAACTTACAAAATTTTAGATAGTTGGCCAGTGTTAGTTAACGAGAATGTTTGATTTGAAAGATTCATAAATCGTAAGAACGAAAAAAAAGGAACAATTTTAAATAATTGCCCAAAACGAAGTAGGTTAATTTTTCAAAAATATATCGCTTTTGAAAAATATAATATATCAACTTTATATAAAATATATAATAATGTAAAAAAGATGTTTATACACACGTACGTATATTATTTCACAAGCTAAGTGAAAAGGATAGAGAGAGAGAAAAGGAAAATAAATTAATTTAATTTATATTTATGAAAAGGCTATTACTAATATATTTTCTTTAGAGGATTTAGTCACTAATGTAATCAAATAGTGCATGGAAAATGACGTTGTGATGGAATACCATTATTTGAAAATTGGAATGTTCGTCAGATCATAGTCTAAATTAATGTGTGATTTGTAGACCTTCCACTCATAATTAATGAGTGCCACAATGAAATTATTTTTCTAAAAAAAATAGTATAATAGACCCCCTTAGTCCGTCATAAGAAAAGAGACAGTTCGATGCACAAAATATTCAAAAGAAAAATTATTAAAATTATTTTAAAATAATATAGTGGACCTTCTTAGTCTTTCTGAGATAAAAGATAACAGTTTATTCTGACTCAAGCATTAGTGATTGCTTTTAATGTTCGATTTTGTGGCCTATAAATCATACGAAATAACTTTATTGTTTCAATTAAAAAAAGATGTTAGTATTAAATCATTTAAATCGCTATCATTTCCATTTTCTTGTGGGTCAACCTCCCTATTATTATCATGAAAGTGATCTCCTCAATAATGTCAATTTGGTATGTAGACTAATTCACATTATATTAAATAAATTAATTTAATAAAATACCGTTTATATAGTTTAATTTATTCACCATTCATATAATTTTGGTGGGGTTATCTCCTATTTATTAATTATTTAAAAGTCCATGCCGGCTAAAATAACATTGATGTAACAAATTTATAATTAACAAGTAGGATAATAAAATAGAATTAATTAATTAATTATAAAAGTCCCATTATGAAATGATGTGGGCATATACGTAGTTACGTGCATTAAGGCTTAAGCTAAGATAGTGAAAAAAAATCTATTTTAAAGGGTTAATAATTGATAAGATACTTTGTGTTAAATTTATTATTGAGTTATAAAAGGGACATCGTGGTACTTTACTCTAATTAAATAGAGAATTTTTCCATTAATTAAGTTTATTTATAGAACGACGGCAAAAAGGTAGAGTAAACTTAATTAGTAGTTAATTAAATAATTAATTAAACTAATTAATGTGATTTGCCGTCCATGTTAGGCCTGCTTTATATACAAGAAACTAATGATTCCATTCATTTTTACTTGTCCAGTCAGGTGCCGAGCCAAGCCAGTTTGGAGTTAGAGATTTAATCCAAACCGTCTTCAGCGGAAAATTATATTATTTATATATGATTATAATATTAATTTTTTTATGCATATATAGTAGATGTTTAACCTTCTTCAACTAGTTCATGTGTTTTCTTCGTATTTTGAACCTTCTTAGTCTGGGACAGAGCCATCTTTCATCTAGGGGGTTCATCCGAACCCCCTTCTACGGAAAATTATACTATTTATATATGATTAAAATTATTTGTTTATGTATATTTAGTAAATGTTGAAATCCCTTCGACTAGTTCATATGTTTATTTCTGAACCACGTCAATGAAAATTCTGGCTCCGACACTGTTTTTAGTTAAAATTTTGGTTCCGCCACTATGTCTAGGATACTTATAATAATTGTCCAACTTTACTCATCTCGTTTGAAAAAACAAGAAATAAGATACTAATCATTTTATGTCTATTTACCTTTGTTATTCAATACTCTATTCATTTTCGAACATTAGATGACTTATAAATATATTAGCGATATAGTGAAATTAGTCTTTCGTTTATTATCTCTTAAAAAGTATGCCAAGTCAAAACTGAACAGGTAAAAACGGATAAAATAAGTACTTTTTACATATTTACACATAAAATTGTGTTTCAAACCACTTCATGTTCTACATCAAGATTTTGGGGCTAGACGTTCAAATTTTTAGAAAATATTATTGTATTTTGGTTCACTCATAAAGATTTTAGTTATTAGACCATTAATTAGTTAATTAATCAATCAAAGAATGAGATCAGAATCAACTATTGACACGTCTTTTGAGTTAAAATCTAAGGGACAAATTCGTATAAACTTAAATTAAACGCAAATAATAATAAATAAAATAATTAATAAATAAAAAGAAAAAAAATGAAAATTTATATATACATAATCTACCAGCCTGGACATAGACTTTGTGATTCATTGCTGGCAAAAATAGACAACTCAAGAAATCATATAGATAAGGAAAATAATTTACACCACGTAAAGTGTTATGAAAAAAAAAAAAAAAAAAAAAAAAGATTATTCGAAATTTACCTAATTAAATTATATTTTATAAAATTCTATATCACTATATATCTAGTGTTATTATTATTACCAGACAAATTGGTCAAGTCATATGAAAATTCAAGATATTTGTTGGTATAAAGTACAGATTTTATCCACATTAGCTAATTGTACAATCATTAGAAAAAAAGTACTACTAACACGTTGAATTTCCAAAGATTAATTAACCTAATTCTTTTGATTAATTCCCTTTGGTTAATTAGCCGTCTTTCTTTTTATAAATAAAATAATTAATATCATACCGACATGGGTTGTAGTGAAACGGATGGGGTTGCTCCACCCTTAACCAGAGGTCGAGGGTTTGACCCTGGGCATGAAGAAAACTCTGTTGGGAGTGCTACCCCCGAATGGGCCCTACCTGGCGCGAATTCGGATTAGTCGGACTCCAATACGGGTACCGAAGACCATATGAAAAAACAAAAAAAAATAAAAAATATCATAAATGAAATATAATGTCAACTAAGCTATTCCCTTTATTCCATGCAGAAATTATGTGCTGAAGGTTATATTTGAAAACAATTAATTTTGAAATTACTATTTTTTAATGATCAAATGGTAATCTGAAACCACCGACGGACTCAGAATTTAAGGATCGTGAGTGCTAAAAAATTTAAAAAGCTGGAAAAAAAAAATTGCCTCAACAATGTTCAAACTCGAGGCATCCCTTCCAGGGGAGAACCTTAAGATCAACCTAAATGTTAGTGTACCCAACCAATTTTTTGTTTCAGTGGGTCTTTTTATGAGTTTTATGCCTATTTTCGTATATTTTCTATGTAATTATACCTATTCTGCATCGAATTTAATGGGTGTAGGAGCACCCCAAAACTTAACGTAAGTCCGCCCCTGTCTGAAACTCAATTTAAAAACTCACTTTTAAAGGTAAAACGCTCCTTAATATCTGATGAAATTATACCTTGTATTTTTTCAAGTAGGAAGGAACTTATATACCACTATCAAACTAGCGAGTACGTAAAGTCATCTCTATATCATCTGTATATCATGAATTTGAGTCGTGTAAAATAGCACTAATATATTTATATTAGGTAGGTTATTTATATCGATCGCATCTTTTAACGCATAATTCTTTTCCAAACCTTTCATTAAACACGAAATATTTTATATATCAAATTTTCCTTCATAAATACTTTACATGTTTTTTTAAAATTCATATTTAAATTCCTTAAAATGTTACTACTATTATATTGTCCATCAAGTGTCACATTCTAGTTGAGATGAGCCATAACTTGAGAAAAGGTGAGGTGTCAAAAATAATTATTCTCAACTCTATTCTTTTGTACTACTTTTTTAATAGATTCCTTTCATGTCATTTTCAAAATACCTAGAAGTTTTATTTATCGGTTCATATTATTGAATATTTTAGGTGGAGTATATATTCTATTTATGTACTTTCAATAAATTGATCATTACTTCTCCATGCTTTAGCAAGGCTATTATTTCAAGAAATGAAAAGGAAATAATACCACTATTTTTTTTCATTTTATAGGATATATTTTTATTTTGGTATATTTTAGAAAAAGAATAACGATTTTTTATATTTGGAAAATATTTTATTTTGATATTCTAAAGAATATCTATATCTATAATATAGAGTATTAAAAGTGTGAAGACCCTTAGAAAAATGATTTGAACTTTTTGTGCTTCATTAAAAGTCTCTTCTTTAGACAAAACCGTATTTTTATTATTTTCTTTTAATTTATTATTTAATTATTTTTTATTATATTAACTATACTTCCCAAAATATATAGGACTCCTAAAATATATGGTAGGAGAATTAATATTTTTCTTTCTACTAATACTTCCTAAAATATATGGGACTCCTAAAATATATGGAAAAGGACACTCTATAACACTTTTTAAAACAAATAGCCCAAGTTTGAAAACTTTCCAAAAAGTGGTCAGTCGGATATACTATTTCTGCTTTATAGTCATATCCTAATTTGGATCATTTTGGCCTACGTAGTTCATATACAGTCCATATACAATACTGATACAGTTTATATACAATACTGATATAGTATTCAACTTGGGCAATTCGACCCTTTTAAAAATATTTTAATATTTATTTTGCTATAAAAAAATTAAATGATCAAATTTACTGTTTTTTTATTGTTTAGAAATAATAATTAAATTTTATAAAAATGATATAATTGTTAAATAGAATATGTATCTATACAAGATATATGTATAGAAATTGTATAGCCCTATCAAATATGTATATGTATAAAATATATATAAAAAAACATATAGAAAGTATATGAAAATTATATAATTATTGTATAAAACGTGTAAAAAAAATGTACAGTTATTGTATAAATTGTATATCAAATTTATATAATTTTCGTATAAAATATTTATATGTATAAGATTTGCATAGAAACTGTATAGAAGGTGTGTAGAAACGGTATAGAACAAGCCAGTAAATTGAAATGGCTAGAAAGTGAAATTTAAATTCCATGGCCATTTTCATGTAAATAGTTTAATTTGAATTGTCGTTTCTGTTCTTCCCCTAAAATATATGGTAGGAGAATTAATTAATATTTTTCTTTCTACTGTTCAATTAGAAAAATACTCCTAAAATAGGACTCTATTAAAGAAATACTTCTATAAATATTGAGATGTACGTTAAACTAGAGGACAAACCGGTTTGCCTATTGGGAGAATATGATTGATGCTCATCTAACTTGATTCGATTGCATGTCTAGATTGGTGGATGCTTGCTTTTCTAACCCTCAACTTCTTCACTATTTTTGTCAGTATAATAAAATTCAACGTGTGTGTGTGTGTATATATATATATATGTTCTTTGTTTTCATTCAAAATCATTCTTTAGGATCAAAATTTTCGCTCATACAAGAATTAGTTAGATCAAAATCGAAGTTTTGTGATCACAATTATATTTATTTTCTTATAATTTATAGGTCGTGGATGAATGTCAGTTGGTTTTGAAGAATTTCTTGTGTAAAGGTTAGGTTTAATTGTATTATTTTGATACGTTTATTATCTTATTATTTTGTTTTAATTTACAGAGGTTAGATGAATGTGGGTCGGCTTTGAAATTTTTGTTTTAGATAAAGGTTAGGTTTAATTGTATTATCGTAATATATCTATTAGTTTGTTATTTTGTGGTAATTTACAGTTCGTAGATGAATCTCGATCGGCTTTGAGAAATTTTTGTATGTAAAATTTAAGTTTCATTGTATTGTTTTGATATCACTTTTATCGTATTATTTTGTTGCAGTTTACAGGTGATAGATAAATGTTGGTCGGCTTTGAGGAATTTTTTTATGTAAAGGTTAGGTTTAGTTGTATTATTTTGATATCTTTATTATCGTATTATTATATTATTGTTTACGGATGGTAGATGGGTGTCAGACGACTTTGAGAAAATTTTTGTGTGTAAATATTAGATTTAATTGTATTATTTTGATGTCTCTATCATTGTATTATTTTGTTGCAATTTACAGATGGTAGATGAATGTCGATCGACTTTTAAAAATATTTTTGGTAAAGACTAGGTTTAATAAATAAATTCTCCATCTTTACATTCTCAAAAGATATTAAATTTAATTATTATGTTCATCTTTATTATTAAACAAATATCCTATTTAATGTAATGTTTGAACTCAGTAAAGTGAGGTACACGTGCAGGGCACGTACACCTAAACTAGTATTCTTTAACGTCACAAAATTTCATGGAATGTGTAGACCGTTGTTTTTAAAATTTACTTTCATGTATTTTTTTCTAAAAAAAAATAATTCGATGTTTTGTCAAATGCTTTCATATAAAGTTAGTGAAGTTTTATATTAGGTGTAAGGATACTCTTAATAATAAATCTTTACAGAAAAGTTGTGCGGAAGACCTGGCATAAAAGGTGTAATAATCTATTGTTAAAAATATCTTTTCACCGATTATATCCTAACAACTGTCACCAGATCTGATGATTTTACGAAATAAGTATGAAGATAACATAACGATGACATGCGATACAATTTACTATCTTTATCATGACAAACTTCACCTAGAATTAATCCACGAGAAAGAACCTCGATCTCTTTTTCTAAAATAATGATACGATCTCCTTACACTCCTTCCTCCTTGACCCTACTACATACACTCCCCCCTCCCCCCGACCCTAATGCGGACACTCTTTTCTCTCATGTCCTATTATTGTTGTTTTTTCATTTTATAGAATATATTTTTATTTTGGTATATTTTAGAAAAGAATAACGATTTTTTATATTTGGAAACATTTTTTTTAATTTAATATTCATTTTTCCATAAAGAACGTATTCTTAAACGTCACAAAAATTCATGGAATGTGTAGACCGTTGCTTCTAATTAAATCTACTTTCATGTATTTTTTTTCTTAAAAAATAATAATTTGGTGTTCCGTCAAATACTTACATATAAAGTTAGTAAAGTTACATATTAGGTGTAAGAATACTCTTAACAATAAATCTTTAGAGAAAACTTGTGTGGAAGACTTGATGTAAAAAGCGTAATAACCTAATGTTAAAAATACTTTTTCACCGATTATAGCTTAACAACTGTCACCAGATTTAATGGTTTGACGAAACAAGTATGAAGATGACATAACGATGACGTGTGATACAATTTACTATCTTTACCATGACAAACTTCACCTAGAATCCACGAGAAAGAACCTCGATTTCTCTTTCTAAAATAGTGGTACGATCTGCTTACACTCTTTCCTCCTCGACACTACTGCATACACTCGTCCCCCAGACCCTAATGCGGACACTCTTTTCTCTCATATCCTATTATTGTTATTTTTATTTTATAGGATATATTTTTATTTTGGTATATTTTAGAAAAGAATAACGATTTTTTATATTTGAAAAAAATATATTTAATATTCATTTTTCCATAAAGAATATATTCTTAAACGTCACAAAATTGTGTAGACCGTTGCTTCTAATTAAATCTACTTTCATGTATTTTTTTTCCTTAAAAAATAATAATTTGGTGTTCCGTCAAATACTTTCATATAAAGTTAGTGAAGTTACATATTAGGTGTAAGAATACTCTTAACAATAAATCTTTAGAGAAAAATTGTGCGGAAGACCTGGTGTAAAAAGCGTAATAACCTAATGTTAAAAATATTTTTTCACCGATTATAACTTAACAACTGCCACCAGATTTAATGGTTTGACGAAACAAGTATGAAGATGATATAACGATGACGTGTGATACAATTTACTATCTTTACCATGACAAACTTCACCTAGAATCCACGAGAAAGAACCTCGATTTCTCTTTCTAAAATAGTGGTACGATCTGCTTACACTCTTGCCTCCTCGACCCTACTGCATACACTCGGCCCCCCAGATCCTAATGCTGACACTATTTCCTCCCAGATCCTATTATATGGTATTGTATTGAGTATATTATTATTGTTGATATTTCGAAATTACTAAAAAGAAATAACATTACAACCTAACAATAACAACTAGTATTAGATCTACAATGGTTTGACGAAACAAGTGTAAAGATGACATAATGATGACATGTGATACAATTTACTATCTTTACCATAACAAACTTTACCTAGAATCCACAAGAAAGAATCTCAATCTCTACCTCTCAAATAGTGATACGATCTGCTTACACTCTTCCCTGCTCGACCCTACTGCATACACTGTCCCCCCAGACCCTACTACGGACACTATTTCCTCCTACATCCTACTATATGATATTATACTGAATATATTGTGATTATTTATATTGCCATCAGATCTAATGGTGTGCCGAAACAAGTATGAAAATGACATATAATGATGACATGTGACACAATTAATTACTACCTTTACCATGACAACCTTCACCTAGAGTCTACGAAGAAGAACCTCAATCTCTACCTCTAAAATAGTGATACTGCTTATGTGCACTCTTCCCTCCTTGACCCTACTTCAGACACTCTCTCCCCAAGACCCTACTACGGATGCTATCCCTCCCAGATCCTACTATGTCATATGATCCTGGATATATTATTTTTATTGATATTTCGAGATTACTAAAAAGTTGTTGTTGTTGTTGTTGGTGGTGGTGGTGGTGGATAAAGATAGTATCTTTATCATGACAAACTTCACCTAAAGTCGACGAGAAAGAACCTCGATCTCTGTTTCTAAACTAAAGATACGATCTGTATACACTTTTTTCCTTTTCAGATCCTACTGTGTACACTTTCTTCCCCTCAGAACCCATTTGCATATACTTTTTTCTTTCAGATTACATTGAGTATGTTATTATCGTTGATATTTCGAAATTACAAAAAAAAAAAAAGAACTTATTATTATTATTATTATAATTGGGGAAGGTAGTATGAAATTGAGGAAAGTAACGTGGGGGGGGGGGGAAGAGGGGACCAGAATGAAAGGGAGAATCGGAAAATAGCAGAATCAATCACATGGTTTAATGGACCAGTATTGTGCTAGACGTGTCAGTACGGCGTCGTTCTCCCCCCTCCTATTATTGTTTTTGCAGTGGGCAGATGGGCTGTGGGCCCCACCTAACTTTTTTTTCTCAATAAATTATTACACTGTATAACCGTTCATCAAAATAATAGTAATCGATAACTAAACACAATGGATAAACTATATACTTTCTCATTGTAAAATTAATTGACCTATTTTAACTTGATACGAAATTTAAAAATAAATAAATGAATCATATAATTTTAAATTAAAGATATATCACATGTATCAAAATGTTCTTAATTTTGCTATCTTAAATATGTCTAGTAACATTTTAAATTTAAAATATTGCTATAAAAAGAAAAAGGTCATTTAAAAAAAAAAAAATAGGACAAATAAATTGAAATAGAGAGTGTATGTTTTATTCCAATGCTATTACCTCTGACACAAAAATTTTAATTTTATTTTTTTTAAAAAGATTTGTGATTTAAATTTTTTTTGATCATTTATATAGACTTTAATTATAAACCATCTCACTAAAAATAAAAATATAATTCTATATTCAGACGAATTTTAAAAAAAAATGTACCATTGGAGCACAGGGAGTAACTATTTTTGAGAAGCAGCAAAATGGGTGACTTTATTTTAATCTACAGCTCCTTTTATTCAATTTTTACTTATTCACTATAATCAAAATAAATATTTATTTTTATTCATCTAATTTTTAAAATTAATAAATAATTTTTTTATTATTATTACTATTATTATTATTTATTAATTATAATAACTAATGATTTATCATTTTTTCCAATATGTATCGAATAATACTGAACAAATAAAAATAAACGAGTAATATACAACTTCACCGCCCCCTTGTCCCAAGCCTCAGCAGCAGGGCTAGGCTTTTTATTTTTTGTTTCATTATATTTTCTTTCTTCTGTATGGTCTAGTGGAGTAATAATTATTACTACTACTATACTATAGTACAATGTTATAGCATTATAAATGTGGTCGACGTGTTATTTACCTTAGCTTAATTGAAAGACACGTAGCTGAAAAATATCATAAAAAGTATTTTTAAATACATGTGAAGTTAGAGATGGGGGAAATGATTTTTATGTGAACTTAGATAAATAGATTACTATTTATTTATTTATTTATTTAGTTTCTACATTAGTTTTTGATATTTATATTAAAATTTAAATAAATTTATATTCATGTGTCGATGATTTATTTTTGAAATAGTGTTTTAACCTAACTTTTTATTCCAGGCTCGAAGTTAAAATTTCTAATTAAAATGAGAGGAATCTCAATTATATTGTCGAAAATCTATGTCGGTAAATATAGTACTAATTATTACCACTGTGTTCTACTTTTGATGTCTTATTTTATGAGATGAGATACTATAATAAATTAGCATTTGGATGAAAAAGTGTTTGGAATTCTTTTTTCACAAAAAAAAAAAGTATAAATTAGCATTTGGATGAAAAAGTGTTTGGAATTCTTTTTCACAAAAAAAGTATTTTGTGAAAAGCATTTTAACAGTTTCTCCACTCAAATGTCACAATGGAGTTCGGTTCAAAGCTTTTTTTTTTTTTTTTTTTTTCGTCTGGTATTTGGTATTCGCATTAAAATTTTGATTAATTTAAATTGCACATTATAATATTTTCAACAGACCTCTAATTAAGAATGTAGTAACTACATCACAACTTATGTTGGTCGGTTCAAAAGTTGAACAGGACCCTTTTATAAATGTTTTTGTTTAATCTTTTTATATACAT
Organism: Capsicum pubescens; assembly: GCA_030864215.1. NCBI lineage: Eukaryota > Viridiplantae > Streptophyta > Magnoliopsida > Solanales > Solanaceae > Capsicum > Capsicum pubescens. The sequence continues at coordinate 298,688,699 of CM061549.1, forward strand.
TACTCCCCCTATTTCATAATAAATAATGCAATAAGTAGGATTTTACATAGTTAAAAATGTATTAATTGCTCTTTTAATTATTTTTTCTATTTAAAAGAGTAGTTTTTAAGAAATGAATTAGTGAAATCATTTTTTCTTTTTTTTAAGGTATGATAGAAAGGGAGGGAGTACCTAGTATATTGCTAACATATTTCGACCCATCAGAATTCATGCACAGTGAGAAGTACTCATTCATTTTCAATTAAGATTTTAAGTTCATTTTTTACTAGTAGTATTTGTTAAAATGTTTTATCTTTTAATTTGAAATATCGTACATCAAATAAAAAATTCAGGAAAAAAAATATATTCTGATGAGCTAATAAAGAAGGCAACAAATGGTGAACTAACATATATTATAGTTAAGTGACAAAGACTCATTTATTCTCAATGAAGATTTCAAATTCAAGAATCAAGACCTACTAAATATGAAGTTATTTTTATTAGAAAGTTTTTATCCATTAATATGAAACTTTCACTTTGAATATTTATCTAATCGAATTTCAATATAATTATCGAATGAAAACGGAAAAGAAAAGTAGAAATTGATGAGCTAATAAAGGAAGTCACAAATGATGAACCGACACAAATTGTGATGGATTGAAAAATTCTTCTTTATTTGAATGAATGGTCTCAAATTTGAGTCCTACTAAATATGGAGTTATTTCATTAGAAAGTATTTTATTCTTTAACGTGAAACTAATTTTTTTATACAAGTTCAAATTTGATTAAATTTCAGTACAAATAGGAGCGGAATTATTCTTTGTCATTTTTTTATACAAGTTCAAATTTAATTAAATTTCAGTATAAATAGAGGCGGAGTTATCCTTTGCCATTTTTTTTATACAAGTTCAAATTTGATTAAATTTCAGTACAAACAGGGGCGGAATTATCCTTTGCCATTTTTTTTATACAAGTTCAAATTTAATTAAATTTCAGTATAAATAGGGGCGGAGTTATCCTTTGCCATTTTTTTTTATACAAGTTCAAATTTGATTAAATTTCAGTACAAACAGGGACGGAACTATCCTTTGCCATTTTTTTATACAAGTCCAAATTTGATTAAATTTCAGTACAAATAAGGGCGGAGCTATCCTTTGCCATTTTTTTATACAAGTTCAAATTTGATTAAATTTCAGTACAAACAGGGGTGGAGCTACAATTTGCCGAGGGAAATCTCCTTCGACGAAAAATTATGCTATATATGCATGATTAAAATTATTTTATATATATAGATATATATTAGATGTTGAATCTCCTTCGATTGATTCGTATGTTCACTTATGAACCTCTTTAGTGAATATCGTGGATCCGCCGCTGAGTACAAACATCAAACATCCAATAGAAACAAAAAAGAAAAATACATAACGAGCTGATAAAGGAGACCACAAATGAAGAAGCAACATAAATTGTGATAGAGCGATAAATACACCTTCAATCTTAATGAAAAGTCTTAAATTTGAACACTACTAAAATATGAAGTTATTATGTTAGAAAGCGTGTAATTATTTAATATGAATCAACTTTTTTTTTTTATATATATATAAATTCAAATTTGATTAATCTTCAATATAAGCACCAAACGTCGAATAAAAATTTAAAGAGAAGTACAAACTGATGAGCTAAATAAACAAAGTCACAAATGATCAATCGATACATATTATGATAGAACGATAAATATTTTTTCAATTTTAATAAAAAGCCTCAAATTCAAACCTTACTAAATATGAAGTTATTCTGTTAGAAAGCATTTATTCTTTAATATAAATTAATTTTTTATATAAATTCAAATTCGATTAAACTTTAATAAAAACATCAATATCGAACAAAAAATTCAACGAAAATGATGAGCTAATGAAGGAAGCAACAAATGATGAATTAACACAAATTATGATAAAAGTGACAAGTACCTCTGTCCTCTTAATGAAAGATCTCAAATTCGAATCTTAGATAATACAATATGAAGTTATCTTCTTAAAAAGTGTTTTATCCTTAGTATGAAATTAATTTTTCTATAAAATTTTAAATTTAATCAAATTTTAATACAAGTATTAAACATCAAATAAAAAACTGAAAAGAAAAGTATAAAATGATGAGCTAGCATCTAAGCGCAACTAAATATGAAGTTATTTTTGTTTGAAAATTTCTCTCTTTTAGTTTGAGGTTTTCGATATGAATTTCAATTTAATCAAATTTTAATTTTTAATTAAATTTAAGTGCAGATTTATAGCCAATTTTTGTATTCCAGCATTTATTAAATTTGATGCAAATTAAATATCTATAATATATTAAAAGTATGAAGTGCCTTAGAAATGTCGTCTGAATTTTTTGCCCTTCATTAAAAGTCTTTGCTTCAGACAAAATCGTTTTTTCACTATTTTTTCCTAATATATAAGAGTTGAAAATTAATTAAACATATTATGGTAAAATCTTTCCTTATTAGAAGTCATCAAAATTAATAATCAAAAGCTACACGTGCGGCTAAACTAGTAATTATATAAGCACTCAAGGGTGTGATCTAGTGATTCAATGAAGTTGGGATGAGTATCATGAGGTCTCAGGTTTAATTCCTGCAGAGACAAACACTAATTGTTTTCTTTCCATCTGTTCTAGCCTTGGTGGATAGAGTTACCTGGTACCTGTTGCTGGTGGAAGGTGACAGGTATCCCGTGGATTTAATCGAGGTGCGCAAGCTGGCCTGGACATGCGCCCAAAAAGTCAGTGGGTGCTTTAGTTTCCGAAAAAAATATTAAAATTTTGAACGTTAATATGTATATTTGTATCTTTCATACACCCACACCCCCTAAATCTCAAATCCGCCACTGATCAAACTTCAATATAACTATGGAACAAAAACGAACAGAGTTATCTGATACTTGTTGCTGGTGGGAGGTGGCAGGTATCTCATGGATTTAACCGAGGTGCACAAGCTGGCCTGGACAAGCGCCCCAAAAGTCAGCGGGTGCTTTAGTTTCCAGATAAAACCTTAAAATTTTGAATGTTAATATATATATTCGAACCTTTCATACACCCACACCTCCTGAATCTCAAATCCCACCTGTTGCTGGTGGGAGGTGGCAGATATCCCGTGGATTTAATCGAGGTGCACAAGCTAACCTGAATAAGCATCTAAAAAATTAATGGGTGCTTTAATTTTTAGACAAAACCTTAAAATTTAAAACATTAATATGTATATTCAAACCTCTCATATAACCACGCTTTCTAAATTCTAAATTCTGTCACCGATAAAATTTCAATATAACTATCGAACAAAAACCAAAAGAAAAGTATAAAATATGATGAACTAATATAGGTGGGGCCACAGCCACAAATTCTCTGGTGCAATTAAGACAATAGTAATGGTTGAATCCATGAGTTAGTGTCATTGAATGTGTGTGTGTGCATACATGCATCTATTTGTGGGTTGTGGAGACTGACTCCCTTTTTATGTTCATTTGCGGTGCTGCCACGCTTCTTGCTGACGGGCCAATTCCCCCACCTTTTTTACAACCATTTAACAAACTACACATCCAATAACCAATTCCAATTTTAGATAAAGGAACCTATAAGTTTGTAGATAGGTAAAAAGGCAATCATATATATTAAAGTTTTCGTTATGTATGGTGTTCGATGAAGGATCAAATCATAAAGATTTATTATATGTAATTATTAGATATTTTTGTTAGAGATTATGTTATTTTTATGATTTGAATTGATGATTTTCTGATTATATGAAGATAATATTATGATTAGTTACTTCAAGACACCCCTGCATAAGTTTGTAGATAGGTAAAAAGGCAATCATATATATTAAAGTTTTTGTTATGTATGGTGTTTGATGAAGGATCAAATCATAAAGATTTATTATATGTAGCTATTATATATTTTTATTAGAGATTGTGTTATTTTTACGATCTGAACTGATGATTTTCTGATCATATGAAGATAATCTTATGATTAGTTACTTCAAGACACCCCTGCATAATAAGTTTGTAGATAGGTAAAAAGGCAATCATATATATTAAAGAGTTTTCGTTATGTATGGTGTTCGATGAAGGATCAAATCACAAAAATTTACTGTATGTAGTTACTATACATTTTTGTTAGAGTTTATGTTGTTTTTACGATTTGAATTGATGATTTTCTGATCATATGAAGATAATCTTATGATTAGTTACTTCAAGACACCCCTGCAGAATAAGTTTGTAGCTGAGTAAAAGGTGACAAGATGTATTAAAGTTTGTGTTATGCATGGTGTTCGATGAAGAATTAAGTTACAAGGATTTGTTGTATATAATTGGTTTACATTTTCCTTAGAGGTTACGATGTTTTTATGACTTGAACTGGTGATTTTCTGATCACGTGAAGATAATCTTATCAGTTACTTCAAGACACCCCTTCATAAGTTTGTAGTTGGGTAAAAGGTGACCAGATGTATTAAAATTTGCGTTATGCATGGTGTTCCATGAAGAATTAAGCTACAAGATTTGTTGTATGTAATTACTATACAGTTTTGTTAGAGATTATGTTGTTTTCACGATTTGAACTGATAATTTTCTGATCACATGAAGATAATCTTATCAGTTACTTCAAGACACCCTTCATAAATTTGTAGTTAGGTAAAACGTGATTAGATGTATTAAAGTGTGCGTTATGCATGATGTTTGATGAAGGATCAAATCACAATAATTTGTTCTATGTAATTACTATAGTTTTTTGTTAGAGGTTACGTTGTTTTCACAATTTAAATTGGTGATTTTTTAATTACATGAAGATAATTTTACCAGTTATTTTAAGATACCTCTTCATAAATTTGTAGCTAGTATTTGACTAAATAAGATCATTTAATAATCATAATTATTTTTTTATAAATTATTATTATGGCTAGGTAAAAGACAGATGTATTAAAATTTGGGTTATGTATAGGGGTGTGCAAAAATCGAGTCGATCGATAAATCAAACCGATAAAATTGTTATTGAGTTAACAATTTTTTATTGGTTTTATAAAAAATTTATTGGGTAAACGGTTCGATTTTTGTTTTAGCTTATTGGGTTATCGGTTAAACCGATAACCCAATAAGGATACACTAAGTTATTGTTTTACTCTTATCTGTGTTATATATATAAATATTTATATATATATATACACACACACACTACTTATTCACAATTCAAAGATTCACAAAATATATATTAACCTATTCAGAGCAACAAAGACACAATCCAAAGCTCGAGTATTGTCGTGTTGGAAAGCTTGAAGCATTTAGCAGCTTCCAATAATTAGGATTCATTTTTTTTTCAAACTAACATTCAATTCAAGTTTGAAGATTCTTGTAAACTAAAACGCATTGCATATGATTTTGGCGTTAACTAAGATTTCATTTTTTAATTTTAGTTGTTACTATTTTTAATTTATGAGTATTTTCTTATTGGTTAAATTGAAAATTGAATCGTTAAGCATCAAAAATCGATAAGAAAATATCTTATTGATTAATTATTAATTTTGCATATTTAAAAACCAAAAATTAGTAAATCAAACTAATAACACATAAAACTGAATCGATCGATGCACACCCCTAATTGTGTATGATCGATGATATGATTTTAATACCAAGATAAACGAAATTAACATCACTCTTAACTAACCTCGAAAACTTAAATCACGTGTTAAAATTTTTTCAATATTCATGTTACAAAAGTTTAAATTTCAAGGGTCAAATAATTCTACATGATACAATAATTATAACAATAATTTATTTATTATAATCTTATAGATTAAGGTCTAAAAAGGATAAGATATATGCAGATTATATTCATACCGTAAATATAAATAGGATAAATTGAGGTTCGAACAGATAAAATATATACAGATCTTATCTATACCACAAGTATAAAAAAATGCTTTTAATAGATGCTCGATTTAAGAATAAATCGCAATAATTACAATAATAACAACATATTATAATTCCACAAAGTGAAGCATGAAAATGATAAAAGTATATGCAGATTTTATTACTATCAATAATATAGAGACTGGTTTCAATAGACGCTGATTACAAAATAAATCGTGATTTTATATATTCAAAATAAATAAATAAAAACATTACTATAAAAAAAAATCTTATCGAATCGTGAGATTTTAAAAGGTGTCATGCAAAATGAAACGAAAATTATTTTTATAAATCTCAATAAAATAAAATAATAATAATGCCCATATTATTGCTGGCCTCTTTTCTCTTCCTTATCTTCTCCAGTTCCCCTCTCTGTTCCTCTCTTGAAGCTTGCGCCCCTCTTCACGAGCACTTCTTCTCCCTCACAAACCCCCAAAAAAAAATTTATTTTTTTTTCTCAAATATCCAAATATAGAAATCATAAAAAAAATTTAAAAAATATATATAAACAGTCTCCCAAAAATCTGAAAAAAAATTTCATTCCAAAAAACCAAGCAAGAAAATCAGACTTTTTTCTCCTTCAAACTCTTCCCCCATTGATGAATAAAAGTCATTCTTGTCAATTTTGAGCACTTGTCATTCATTTATACCCATAAGTCGAATCACATATTAATCTGTTGCATACAAACAGGATGAAGAGAGATCGAGATCGAGAAAAGGGCTCGAGTTCTAAAGGCAAGAATTGGGCATCTGTAGAAGAGGAAGAACAACCAGATGCCGGAATGGATGAACTATTAGCTGTGTTGGGTTATAAGATCAAGAGCTCTGATATGGCTGAAGTTGCTCAGAAGCTTGAGCAGCTTGAGGTGGCTATGGGTACATCTATGGAAGATGGAATTAGTCATCTTTCTACAGATACAGTGCATAAAAATCCATCTGATCTTTCGGGATGGGTTCAAAGTATGTTGTCTGAGCTGAACAGTACCTCGATTTCAAGTAATTTTGGCATGAGTAGCGGTGAAAATCAACTGATCGTGTCTGGTGGTGGTGGTGGTGGATCTTGTTCGAGTATCATTGATTTCTCGAGAGGCAACGAGGAAAAGAAAACAACAACCGCAATCTCTGATGACGATTTGAGAGCTATTCCAGGTGGTGCTGTGTTCAGCAGCGGAAGAAATCGAAATGAAGTAGATGAGGAGAGTAATAAGCGGCAGAGATCGAGCTTCTGCAGCAGCGGTGGCAGCAACAGCAGCAGTGGCGGTAACTCGTTGACAGATTCAGCTAGGCCGGTTGTACTAGTCGATTCACAAGAAACTGGGGTTCGACTGGTACATACTTTAATGGCGTGTGCTGAAGCTGTTCAACAAGAGAATTTTAATCTAGCTGATGCGCTCGTGAGACACATAGGTATACTTGCTGTTTCGCAATCTGGTGCTATGAGAAAAGTTGCAACTTATTTCGCTGAAGCATTAGCAAGAAGAATCTACAAAATCCATCCACAAGATTCAATCGAATCGTCTTACAACGATGTTTTGCAGATGCACTTTTACGAGACTTGCCCTTACCTGAAATTCGCTCATTTCACTGCGAATCAAGCTATTCTTGAAGCGTTTACGAATTGCAACAAGGTTCATGTAGTGGATTTCAGTTTGAAACAAGGTATGCAATGGCCGGCTCTTATGCAAGCATTAGCTTTACGTCCTGGTGGACCACCAGCATTTAGGCTTACTGGAATTGGCCCTCCACAGCCAGACAACACAGATACCCTCCAACAAGTAGGATGGAAACTGGCTCAACTAGCAGACACCATCGGAATCGAATTCGAGTTCCGTGGATTCGTTGCCAATTCACTAGCTGACCTGGACGCTTCAATGCTCGACATTAGACCAAGTGAAACAGAAGCGGTAGCTGTGAACTCCGTTTTCGAGCTTCATCGACTCCTCGCCAGACAAGGAGCAGTTGAAAAGGTTCTCGACTCAATCAGGCAGATGAACCCGAAGATCGTTACCCTCGTTGAGCAAGAGGCCAACCACAATGCTGGAGTGTTCATTGACAGGTTCAACGAGGCTTTACACTACTACTCAACCATGTTCGACTCGTTGGAAAGCTCGTCGTCCTCACACAATGGAATAACTCAATCTCCGGTCACCAATGAGGACCTCCTCATGTCGGAAATCTACCTAGGTCGACAGATATGCAACGTGGTGGCTTATGAAGGTTCAGACAGAGTCGAACGTCACGAGTCACTGGGTCAATGGAGAGCTAGATTGAATTCAGCCGGGTTCGATCCGGTTCACCTCGGTTCAAATGCTTTCAAACAGGCATCAATGCTCTTAGCTCTCTTTGCTGGAGGCGATGGTTACAGGGTTGATGAAAATGATGGATGTTTAATGTTAGGTTGGCATACAAGGCCACTCATAGCCACGTCAGCATGGCAGATCGCGGCGGAGGACGACGGCGCCGGAGAAGTAGAGCTTCACTGAGTCAACTCAGTTTCAACTCGGGGTGGGGTGGGGTGGGGTGGATGGTGGTGGTGGAAGGGACAATGAAAAGACTTGCCTAAAAATGAGTCAAATCAATGTTTTTTACTATTTTAACCTTTTTATTTATAAGTCAGCCACTTTATTTACTTTTTAACCATCTACTATATATTTTTGTTGTAGTTTTTCTTTTTTTCTTCTTTTTTTGGGACTTATTTTGTGGGTTGGTTTAGATTTTCCTTTTCTTTTTCCCCCCCCTCACTAATTTGTGTATGTCAAGGTGTATCTATACTTGGCCAAAATAAACAAAGGGCTAGAGAGTGATTTGGTGTTTGGGAAAAAAAAAAACTTTGATTTCATTTGGGGAGTTGTGAAATAAATAATTATTTTCTATGGTTCTTTCTCTTAATTTTACATACTACTAGTTTGATTTGCTTTTCCTCTATTCACACTATTTACACCAAGAATGATAATATAATCGATGTAGTCTCATAACTAGCATATGAAGAAAGTAGGATGTATGTAAATTTTGGTTTTACCTTTAGTTTTGGTGTTTATATTGAATCTTGACTAATTTAAATTTGCGCATTGCAAGATTCATTTTCGAAGTGATATTTTCAATTTTTTTTTTTTTATTTTTAGAGTTCAAACTCAAGACATTTAATTAAAATTAAAAAATCCTAATCATTCTATGAGTAGCACATGTTGATATGTATGAATATATTCACTTAGACTATAAAGTACTAACAAGTTAAAAGGTCAAATGGGGAGTAATACATTCAAGTCATATAGTTTAGTCATTTCTAATATGAATGATTCCATTCCATTCACTTGACTATGGAGTACTCCTAAGGAGTTAAAAGAGTCAAATAAAAATTAAATACACTCAAGTCATATAGTATATTTTAGTTATATTTCTTCTCTATGAATGAATTCACTTGACTATATAGTACTAAGAAGTTAAAAAGGTTTCTTATATATACTATTTTTTTTTATACGGTCTTTGGTATTCACATTAGAGCATAAAATAATTTAGATTGTGCATTGCAGGACCCGTTCTATAGATGTTGCTCCTGACAAGATTTTCACCATATTCATAACTCAAATTCGAGATCTTTGATTAATGGTGGAACAGATCCTTCATCAGTGGCAAAACCAGAATTTTCACTAAGGGAGTTTAAAATTGACAAAAAAATGAACATACAAACTAGTAAAAAAGGATTCAACATCGATTATATATACATAAAACATAATTAATCATATATAAATACTAGTATTATAATTCTATACCGCACCACAACTTATGTTGGTCTTGTATAGTTTAGTTATATTTCTTTGTCATTTAACTTTACCATTGTCAACTGAAATGTACTTATTTTCAACTACTTGTAGAATTTTTTTTTATCAAAATCACACACACGGGTGAATGAATTATTTTATTTAATTCTAATGCCTTAATTGTCAACTTTATACACTTTAAAGTCCTTCATCAATCATTCATAAACAGTATTTTTCCCTTTCATATTATCTTTTTAAATTGTATAGTTATTTGATAGGAGTATTAAGAATTTATTGGTTTATTGAGTTTGTGTCGTCTAAGACCTATTTAAGAGAAACGTTTTTGTATTAATTTTTTTTTTTTTTTGAAGGTTTGAATTCGAAATCTCTAACTAAAATTGAAGGAATGACATTCATTTCAGGCACCGCTTGATTGTCAGCTTCGAATGCAACACGTATATACCAAATTTATCGTAATTCAGTACTTTTGATGTCAGGCATAGAATCACAATTAACAATAACAATAAAATAGAGAGGTTTTTTCCGATAAATTTTCAGCAATAAAATCACAAATAAAAAGTCATTAAATTATAATAAATAATAAGTCTGAACCTGTTATTTAAAAAACATAATTAATTCAATAATAAAAATTGCAATAATTAAATTTATAAAATTTAAATTTTGAACCTGTCTTGGTTGATGGTCCACTTCATATTATTTTAAATTTTAGTCTCTATTATAATCCTTTTACTTCAAGACCAACAAGTAATCTTTTTTCCATAAAAGAAAAAAAGTTTTTGAATTGAAAACCATTAAGTTTGTCTGCCATTATTATCTTATATAATTATTGACATGTGACTTGCTTAATATAGAAATATTAACCTTGAAGGTAATTTCATTTTTATTTTTGTCTCAAGACAGAGATTAGTCAGGATTTTGTTCATATAACCATATTGGGTAATTTTTGTGTTTAACAAAAATCATTTAAACTATGTTTAGTTCCTTTTTCATATTAATACATTTGCAAATCTTGTTAAGAGCTTGATTCACTTGGTACTTCTTAAAGTAGTAATTTTCTGCCTAACAAAAGTGGAATTTAAATCTCCTTTTCGTCTAATATAAAATAATTAATGGAGAAAGATTGACTTTTGCTAGTGTGCTAGTATTACAATAATAATATACTTAGGGTTGGTTTGGCCATAAATTTTTTTCATTTTTTTTTTTTGGAAATTGTGGTGTTTAGCCATAAAATTTCAAAAAATTATTTCGGAGTTGGATTCAAGAAAGTGAAAATAACTTTTTGCTGTTTTCACAATTTTTTCACTCCCATTTTCAACTTTCATTATTATTATTATATATAACCTCAATCTTTAAATTTTTACACAACCACCTCTTATAACTACAATCAACCACCAAGAAAAAAATTATTATTTATTTTCTATGGTGCAACATCATTTTTAATTGTTACAAATATTCTAATCTCTTTATCTTCTTTTAGCCAATATTTACTAACGTGAAGTAAAAAATAATAAATGACAATCTATGGGGGAAATATATCAACTTTATTTTGATTAAACTATATTATAGAAATACAAGACCTAGTACATTATGTTATTTAAAAGTGAGAAATTTGATACATTTTTCTTGCCATTCTAATTTTTCGTATATGTGATATAATGGCTATTATAATTTTAATAAATTATTAAAAAGTGGTCAATAAAGTTGCATATCAAACATAGCGTAACGATCCATATTTACGATACAATAATATTCAAGGAAAATCAATATCATCAATAAAGAAAAAGCAAAAAATTAGCACTAATCTATTCAGAAATAATTCATCCGTAATTTAACAAAAAAACAAATTCAATAAAATAATTAATTCAAGTGAAAGTAATTAAGAATTTTCATCAACAAATTTAAGAATATATAAAATATATTTATATCCATCAATCATATTTATCAAAATATATTTTCTCTATTCAATCAATTATAGTTAGATAAACTTATTTAGCTTGTGCTTGTGATATTTTTATTCAAATTTTAGAAGAATAACAATCATAATAAGTTTGTTGTTAATTATTTTATCAATTGAAGACATATAAATTATTTTCTCAACATTTGGTTGTATGTTAGTAGGTAAATTAGTAGTTAAGTGATTTCGATAATTTTTAAAGTTGAGGGCATAAAATCATATTTTTTAAAAAAAATTCAAAGGTCTATTTTTTTTAAAAAAAAGACATGTCCAAACACAATTTCAACTCCAACTCCAACTCCAACTTCGGGAAAAAATAATTTTCATGATCAAACGACTACTTAGTAATAATTTTTTATAAGACATAATGCATGTTTATATGGTACACGTATTTTGTGGTTCGGTGATGGTTTAACCCAAGGAATAAATCTGTGAGGTCTAGTGGATCAAGATGGACAATACATACCAAGTAATCGGAGAAAATGAGATTTTTAACCACGTACAATTTAAATAGAAGAAAATGTCCTTTTTAAATCTCTATGTATAAAATAAAAATATGTTGTAAAAAAGACATAAAATTAAAATAAATTTATATGAGCTAGAAAATCATTTCTCATATGTAATTGGGTGACAACCATACTTTCAACTTTATAGTATTGAGAGATAAGCAAATCTATTTTTAGGTTCAGAGAGTTTGGTATAAATATTATCAAATCCACTTTTGCTTTTTGCAAGATACTTTAGTCCTATATATGTATATTTGAATTTACTAATTTGCATCCACAAAATAAATTTTCCATAATTAGAGAAAAAGATAAGTAAGAGGAAAAAGAAATAAAGTAGATAGGACCTCATTTAAACCACCACCCTAGGATATGGTGCAGCGGATGAGTCTGCTCCTCCCTTAATTAGAAATCTCGATTCGAGTTTTGGGTATGAAAAAATCCTTGCTAGAGAGCGCTACTCCCAAATGGGCCCTACCTGAAGCGGATCCGAATTAATCGGACTTCAATATAAGTTTCGGACACCGAATGACAATTAAAATCAGTGAATTTCGAACACCGAATGAAAAAAAAAAAAACTCATTTAAACCACAACCATAGGATGTGGTGCAGTGGATGAGACTGCTTCTCCCTTAATCAGAGGTTTTGAATTCAAGTTCTGAATATAAAAAAGTATTTCTTAGGAAGCGCTATCCCCGAATGAATTCTATACGATGTGAATTCAAATTAATCGACTCCAATACGAATACCGACCACAAGATTTTTTTTTTTAAAAAGCATTTATACTATTTAGGTATAACATGCCCTCCCAATAGGAATCTTCAAGGGCAATGAACCATGCTCTTCCCATGTGCACTATGTTTCCTTTAAGATTATTAATTGTTGAGACATCAAAGTTGAATATAAAAGGCATTAATTTCCATTTCTTTCTTTGTAATGTGACTTTTGAGGGTCCACTCCAACAAAAAAAAAAGGGGTGGTGGGGTGTCAAGGGGGCACACATTTGAGTGTTAAACACTTGTAAAATATTTATCACTTTTTAACTTATATTTTTGCTTTTTTTTTTTTTTTTAAAAGTTGGGGTAAGTAATAATTTAATTTATTATGTGAAATGTATAAGAGAGTTCTTCTTAGTCAAATCTTAGGGGAGGAGGAAATATGTACTCTCCCATAAGATTTTTTTATTTCAGTGTTTGATATCTATTCTGTAGTATAATTGAATTAGATTTATGCCAGAAAACTTTATATTAAGAGGAAAATATTTCTTATTAATAATAATCTTATGCGAATTTAAGCTCTAGACTTCTGATTTATTACATAATAATATTTATCACTTTGTTATAATTTATAGCGGTTCAAAAAATTGAACCTAAAAGGCATTAATTTACATTTGATTCTTTTTATGTCCCTTTTAATTTGAGGGTCCTCTTCAATAAAAAGATAGGGATGTTCAACATTTGCTTTAGGAACTGATTAAGATTTCATTTCGAACAATCTAGACATGAAAGATAAAGTGTTCTCTATATATCAACAAGAACTCCATATTTTAAATCTGAGCTATAAATTTTTGATTGAAGATGAAAAAATATTTATCACTACATCAGAATCGTTGATGGTTCAAAAAGTTGAACCTTGAAAGCATTGATTTCTATTTCTTTCTTTGCATATGCTTCCTTTTAGTTAGAGGTCCTCTCCAACCAAAAAAATGGGTGTAATTCAGTATTTACTTTAGGAACTGATTGATCTGATTTCGCTTCGAATAATTTAAACATTAAAGGTAAATCGTTCTCTATATCAACTAACAACTCTATACTCCAAATTTAAATTCAAGACTTTTGATTAGTCTTGATGATTCAAAAATTAAACTTAAAAAGCATTAATTTCATTTCTTTCTTTGTATATGTTTCCCTTTTAGTTAGAGGCTCCTCTCCCCCCAAAAAATGGGTGTTCGACATCTACTTTAGGAACTGATTAATCTGATTTCGTTCGGACAATTTGAACGTTGAAGGTAAATTGTTCTCTATATCAACAACAACTTTATACTCTAAATTTAAGTTCGAGATTTTTGATTAAAGATAAAAAAATACTTCTCACCACATCACAATCTTAGATGATTCAAAAATTAAACCTAGATAGCATTAATTTCATTTCTTCTTTTTCTTTGTATATGTTCCCCTTTTAATTTGAGGGCCCTCTCCAACAAAAAAGAAAGGGGGTGGGAAGGGGGCACACAATTGAGTGTTCACTGTTGTCCAGGCAACACTTAGCCATAGCAATAAATTTAAAAAAGGAAAGTGTTAAATGACCATAATTTTTTGATCCAAATTTGATCATAATTATGAAAAGATTTTTATAGCTTTGTTTAGATTTTATCATAAATTAACTAGATTATAGCGTGAATGTAATTTTTTTTCATTATGACCAAATTATGACAAAAAAATTATGGCCAATTTTTTTTTTCCCTTTTAAAAAAATAAATAAAAAGAGGATATAATATAATGTGGAATGTGGGGCTCTATAATACTATTTTGGGTACTAATTTTGGGATATACCCACATTAAATAAAATTGCACATGGTTCTACTTGTGTGATTTTGGACATTTGGGTCCCTCCACCACACTCTTCAAGATCTACATAATATATTTTGTTGTCTTCAAAAAAGTTTACCTTGATATGATGATTTTTGCCTAGTTAGAATAGGTAACAAGTCACATCTCAATTCACTAATTTAAAAATTGGTAAAAATTTATCAATCGCGGAGTCTGAATCAGCTTTCGCGCACCTTGCTTGAATTTATAGGATACTTATCACCTTTCATCAGCAATAGATATCAGGTAATTTATCTACCAAGACTGAAACAGATGGAAAGAATCACCTAATATTTTTTTTGTCTCCGCCTTAATATGATCAATTTTGAATAGTTAGAATAGGTAACAAGTCACATCTCAATTCGCTAATTTGAAAATTGGTAAAAATTTATCAATGGTGGTGTCTGGATCAGCTTTTGCACACCTCGATTAAATTCATAGGATACTTGTCATCTCTCATCAGCAATAAATATCAGGTTATCCATCTACTAAGACTGGGACAGATGGGAAGAATCACCTAATGTTTTTTTGTCTCCGCTGAGATAAGAACCTGACCCACTTTATTGACCACTAGACCACACCTTCGAATGCTTTATCTGTGTAGATTATTTACGTTAAATCAATAAATGATATGTGTTTATATATAAATATGATATGTGTTTATATATATAACTTCTACATGAACTTCATCTGCCTATGGTTAGGGAGTTCTCTTATTATTATTTTTTTTTACTTGAATGCATGAAATTATAGCTTATTATTTTTTTACATAAGATTTTTGAGGGAGTCCTTGAGCAATGTTAGTATTAGTAGTGTGATCTATAACCTATTGGTCATATTTTTGAGACGTAGAGTCAGTTATAAATGCTTGCAGTATCAGGTAGACAGTCTATATCACACTTTTTTAGAGTGCGATTATTTCTTGAGTCTTATATAAACATAGAATATTTCGTGTATCGAAATATCTTATTTTATTCACTCTTGAACAGATCAAATCAAAGCTTGCATTGTAATTATTTTATTTTAATTTAGATGTTGATGTGTTGGATCCAAGAAGTTTGAATTTGGACCTACCATATGCTTTTACCAAACAGAATTACTAAATTCTTTTTTACTTGTTGACGGGGAATTAGTGTAAATCTTTTAATGAAGTATTTTTTTTCTTTCTTTTTTAACTTCATGAAATGTCACAATTTTATTGGAGTTAAGAAAACAAAATTTCTTGTCAAACATTATTATATAGGCCCTAATATAATTATTGATTTTGGACTTTGGATTAAAAAAGTTGGGTTTAGGCCTATTGAAATGTGCATGTGTAGTTTAATTAATAAGTAGCTACCTAGCATGCTAATCAAAGAACTTACAACTTTAATTATGGCCTAAGTTAACATAGGATAAGATCAATGCATCTCATGTTTATCTTAATTATTTAATTCTATTTAATATATAGTGGTCATTGATTAAAGTTTTTTTTTTCTTACTTGAGTAAAGTGTTAAAAAAGTTCTTTGTTATTCAAAGTGAGATTACTTTTAAGGTTTCCAAGCTTATGAATAATTATCCTATACAATGAATCTTCCAAATTATCCTACACTCATGATCACTTGTTTATCAAAAATCAATTCAAACTATCAAAAAAATCAATTTAAATGTGCAATATTGAGCCGGCATCTATCGGAAACAACCTTTCTACCTCATCTCTGAAGTTGTGGTACAGACTCTGGACACTTCAACAGGGGCGGAACCACCTTTAGCTCAGGGGTTCATCCGAATCCCCTTCGACGAAAAATTATACTCCCTCCGTTTCGGAATAAATGAATTGTTGGGGTATTTATTGGTGTTTCAAAATAAGTGAATCGTTGAATTTTTTTTCCAAAATTACCCTTATGATTTGACAAGCAAAAGAGAATGCAACTTTTTTTTTTTGGGTAAAAGAGACTTCAAGGGTGAAAATGGAAATTTATGTTAAATTTATATCTTTGATGCTTTTTTCTTAATCTGTGTGCCAAAATCCAACAATTCATTTATTTCAAAACGGAGGGAGCACTATTTATACATAATTAAAATTATTTTTTATGTATATATAGTTGACGCTGAACCTCATCTGGTTAGTTCTTATATTTATTTCAGAACCCCTTTAGTAAAAATTTTGCATCCATCACTACACTTCACCCTCCTAGAACGCACTTTGTGGAAATATATTGAATAACTTGCTCTTGTTGTTAAATGTGTAAAATTATATGTTACTTCATTTACTTTATATTTTGCTATTTTACTGTCATATTTTTCTTGCAATTCTATTTCAAAAACTTTTCTTTTGAGGTAAGGTCGGTCTATTCGAAACAAAGATATCAATCTCACTAAGTAATTTATAGATTAGCTGACTTATGGTGAGTGTTACACTAAGTTTATAAGCTAATCAAACTGATTTATAAACATTTTTTGATTTATCTTACACTTTGATTAACATCTAAAGTGCTTATAAGACAAAAGATGTAAGTCGATCATTTCCAAATTTATAGTTTTTCAATTTATAAATATTTTAGATTGACCAAAACTTTTACTATTTTATTCTTAATACTTTTTTAAAATTCTCAAAGTACACTTTTTAACAAAACCCCTAACTTCCTATTCATTTCATATTAGTCGTTCATTCTTTTCTTTACATATATTTTAAAATTTATAACATTTCGAAAAAGATTAAGTGCTTTTAGTCATTTTATGAAAAGAACAACTAATCAGCGTTTTTTATCAAACATATCAACTGCTTTTTGTCGATTTCAACATCTTTTATTCAAATACATGACAAATTAATTTCAAACATTTAAAGGCTTATTTTTGAAAAAATAACATAAATATACACCTTAACTTACCATATTTACACAATTTCTCATCCTTATAAAGTAATCTATTTCAACTAATTATGTATCTCTTTTGGATGCATCAGAAGTTAATTATGTATCTCGACAGACCCAAAATTGAAAAAAATGTATCGGATGCTAATTATGTATCTTTAGAAAGGAAAAAAATGTATCTTCAGTGGATGTATCGGGAACTAATTATGTATCTCGACAGACCCAAAATTGAAATTTCAGTAATTATGCAAAATATCAAAATTTTCTGTAATCAAACTCCAAACTGTCGAGGTTTATATTATTTTTCCCATCCCTTAATTCTTCTAATTTTACTTAGCGGTTATTTACGATCAACTAATAATCCAAACGGGCTCATAATGCAGGCCCAAAAAAGCTATTGGGTAGATAAAGAGATCAAATGGAGACAAAATAAAAATTGGGCCTTTTGGTGATAGTCGGCCCAATTTCGTGTTGAGAAGCCCAACATATATTGTAAAGATAACTCAGAGAAATTCATTTTAAAGTTTGAAGAAAATTAGTTACAAATGTTGTATCTTTAAATCTATCAACTTTTTATTTTCTTGTTTCTCGTTTGGTGTTCAGTATCTGCTTTCGATTCTAGTAATTTAAATTCACGCTAAAAAATCTACTTTAAAGGTGAACCCTTTCTATCAAAACGATTTTCAAATCGAACCATGAATACCTTTAGGTGGAATAATTAGTAATCGTGATAAATTTATATTCTCATACTCAAACGACTTCTTAAGTTATAAATAAATACTTTCGGAATAATATCTTTTATTTACTTATCAAACAAATCTAAATTTCAACTTGGCAAAGCCCTTGAAATCCAAGAAAAAATGTCCTTTAAGCACATAAGTGTGTGAGTTGTGTGAACTGCTGGTCAATCAAGTGAATTACGAACTATGTGATATCAAGTTCAAATCTCAATAGACAAATTCTTTTTTTCGTCTATCCTAATTTTGGTAGATAGAATTACCCATTGATAGGAGCAGATAGGTACTCCGTGAAGTTAATCGAACAAAGTTATTTGTTGGTGGAAGTTGTCAGATATTTCGTAGACTTAATCGAGATGTACGCTAGCTGGTTCGAACATCACTAATTGATGAGGGTTGATTAGCTATTTATTACATGAACTTAGTTGAGGTGTATGATAACTGATACTAACACCACTAACGTGTGGGAATAGATAGATATTAGGAAAAATTACGTTGATATTTTATATTTAGAAAATATCTACTATCTATAATAATAATTTTTCTTTTTCAAATTTAACAGTTATAATACGTTTATATTGTATGCATAATTCATTTTTAATACATATACATATTGCAGATTTCTTACCTAACAAGTATAATTCATTTTAAAACACTTATACATCTATATTGCATACACAATATATTTTTTTTGTAGATATTTTTGTAGACAGAGTCGAGATGCACGCTAGCTAATCCTAACATGCCTCCTAAGATAAAAATGAATGGAAAACTAATATAAACATACACCTTAACTTATCATATTTACACAAATCTCCATTTTTACAAAGTAATTACAAAAATCTCAATTAATTATGTATCTTCGTTGGATGTATCGGGAGCTAATTATGTATGTCGACAGATTCAAAGGTAACACCCATCAAATTGGGTTGAAAATGGCTCGTTCGCGCTGTTTTGCCTGTTGGACTACCCAAATGGCCCCACCGACCCTGCTGGGCCAGCCAGAGCTGCTCCACAGCCCGTCAAGGGGCCGCTGGTTGATTTTCGATCCAAACCGTGCTCGAGCCTCGAGCCCACCCGAGAACCGTGGGCTAATACCTATCGAATTGGGCCGAAAATGACCTTTTCGCGTCGTTTCGCCCGTTTGACCACCCAAATGACCCTACTGACCCCGCCGGGCCACCTAGAGCCGCTCCACAGTTCGCTAAATATATCTTTATTGGATGTTTTATGTATCTCGACAGATCCAAAATCAGAAAAAATGTATCGAGAGCTAATTATGTATCTTTACCAAAAAAAAAAATGTATCTTCATTGGATGTATCGGAAGTTAATTATATATATCTTGATCGATTCAAAATTGAGCTTTCAATAATTATACAAAATATCGAGATTATTAAAATTCAAACCGTCGGAATTTATGTTGTTTTTCCAAAATGAAATCCACACCATATACCTACGCCATTGCTAATTGCCACACGTCCACTCATCGCTTTTTTAGTACTCATTAAATTTTAGACCTCAAAGAGCCTTCACTTCATCGGCAGTTCAGTTAGCTTACAATGTCGACAGTAAAGATAACGCCTTCAGCAGCTTCACTTACGACTACTATCAAACACCTTGCCTCCATTCAGAACACCACCATTTTCACATCAAATTCCACTAAGTTTAGAGCACCAAGAAGAGGTTTTACTGTATCAATGGCTGCTTTTGTCCACACCCCACTTGAAGTTTGTGTCAAACAATCAATCACAATACCAAATAAGCTTGGTGACTGTATGTCTTTTCTTGAAAATTTACTCAATTGTTCTGCTTTATGTCATATTGATGATATTCTTGGAATTCATTGTTTAATGCTTGATCATTTTTGTCCTAATAGCTGTTAGAATTATGCAGGTATTAGTAATTCAGTTAGGGGTTGCTTGTAGTTTTGTAAGGGTTATACAACTATTAGTAATGTAGGAATTAGTTATGAGTGAATTTGTGTACTCCCTCCGTCCTATTTTATGCGGCACCGTTTGACTTGGCATGATGTTTAACAATACTTAGTACTTGTGTGACTGTAAATCATCTCATTAAGAGTAAAAAGGGGAATCTTAAAGTTAAATTGTTTCTAACTATAGTTAAGACGACATTCTTTTTGTGAAGGACTTAAAAGGAAAGGATGACACATAAAATGGGACAGAGGGAGAATCAATTTAGATATAAGTTACACAACGTTTGGTAGCTAGTTAGGTAATAAGTTATTCATGAAGCTAGTGAGGGTTAGGCGTACACAGACCTTACCCCTACCTTTGTGGGGTAGAGAGGTTATTCTAATAAGATAACAACATGATCACACCCAATCGATTGTTACATAAAATGGAACTTCTTGTTATTACATAACGACGAATTTAACGATGTGATACAATAAAAGGGTAAGTAATAATCATTGTGTTTAAGCTAATAAACACAATAGGATACAATAGGTAACAATCAATGAAGTAGATTGAGAACCCGAGGTCTTAGGTTCAAATCCCAGCAAAGAAAAAAAGCACTATGTGATTCTTTCCATGTGTCCAAGCTTTGGTGGACAGAGTTACCTGTTATCTAGTGCCGGTGGGAGTTGGAAGGTATCTCGTGGATTTGGTCGAGGTTCGCAAAAGCTAGCCCGAACACCACGGGTATTTAAAAAAAGGATTTGATAAGTAACAACAATCCAAACAAGTGCATTTCATGATTATACTAGGATTTACTTGTTTTTGATAACCGACTAGGATTTACATGTTTATGAGAATGTTTTCATTCCTAAGAAAATTTTTGCCAGGGTTAAATTGTGAGTACTTTTCAAAGTACTGTTATATAATCTTAGTATCAGTTGGAACCATGCAAGCTCAATCAACTATGCTAACTCCCAAGCTAATGGGGCTCGGATTTGAATGTTCTAGAGTCGTTAATCAAGCCGGTATTCAGAGGATAGACTAATTTTATACTAGTCATTGACCTATGCAATTCTCCTCCTTTTTTCTGGAATCGAGTCTGGCTATGCTTTGGGAAGATCACATAAAGGAAGTTGGACCTGTGGAGAACTGAACCCCAGGAAAAAGGAGGAGGAAAGAATAAAAGGGAAGTGAATTAAGAAATCCAAAGTTACATTTTTTCCTGTTACAATTTGTTTACTTAGGCTGGTGTGGTAGGGGAAGCGTTTACTGGGAAGTGTAGTGTCAACCTTTCATTTAATTAAACTTTTATGTGGACTGTCCTGTTTACCACAGCTACAAATCATTGCACTCGTGGCATTAGTAAAAAAACAAGTTTTTAAGTTGAGATTTGGGGTCACAATGCTACCTTTTTCTTATTCAGGCCCATTCACACAGAGGGTTTTGCTTACTTTGGAGGAAAAGCACTTGCCATATGACATGAAGTTTGTTGATTTGAGTAACAAGCCTGACTGGTTAGTTGGGACACACGTTCATTTAAGTCAGTTGTTGCTACATTTGATGATAAATTGGTAGTACTTTCAAGCTGCAAATTTCTTAAGTAACTGAAATTCTTTTGATAATAACTTATCTAGGTTTTTGAAGATAAGCCCTGAAGGTAAAGTTCCTCTTATTAAGCTTGACGAGAAATGGGTTCCAGATTCAGATGTCATCACACAGGCACTGGAGGAGAAGTATCCTGATCCTTCGCTGACAACTCCTCCCGAGAAGGCTTCCGTGTAGGTTTAACCTGTTACGATCATTGACATATTGTTTTCTCATTCAAACAGGCATCCATGGTTATTTATTGCTTCTTCTTGCTACAGTTTGATTTTGAAAATCCTTTCAGAAATTAAGTCTTTTCTGTTCATTTCTTCCTGTTATATGATAATTCTAATCAATAATAGGACATCTTTTGAATCTTTCAAATCTTTTTTCCGCTTATGTGACATATTTATGTTGTGGTTCCATTACGTACCACACATTTTCAAAGCATCGTTCTTTTTAAAAAAATAAAATAAAAAGGACTTGGTTGGGCACTTCTATAGATATGAAAGTAGGCTTACGAAAGAAGGGGGGACTTTACCTTACCTCTTGTCATATATGAGGATTTACAACATAATTTCTTTACAAAAGTGTGGCTACAAAGCTATACCAAAAACTAAGTGGAGGACTCTTCCTATACATTCATTTTCATCTTTGAAGCTTTTATAAAAAGACTATCCTATTCTATGGGTTATGTTAGCTTTCAAGGTACAAGATGTAATTCAACCATAGTCAAACTAGCCCTTACGGAGAATTACTTCTATCCTTGGTTTCTTCCTCAATAAAATGCATCATTTTCCTGAATAAACAGTAAAAGTAGTTGTAAAACAGGAGTATTAATATTATTCTTGTATTTTGTTTGTCTTAGAGTTCTATTACTACCTGTTGTTCCTTTCCCTTCAAGTATCTTTTTGTAGTGCTGCTCGTTCTGCTTCTTTTTTCATCTTTTCTTGACCCAAGGGTCTTCGCAAATAGCCTCCCTACCTCCGTTAGGTAGGGGTAAGGTCTTCATATACATACCTCCTCAGGCCCCACTTGTGGAATTACACTGGATTATTTGTTTGTTGTAAATAGTAAAAACTGGTTCACAGTCATACGACAACAACAACAACAAACCCAGTGTACTCCCACAAAGTAGTGTGTGGGGAGGGTAAGATGTACGCAGTCCATACCGCTACCTCCGAAGAAGTAGAGAGGCTGTTTCCAATAGACCCCCGGCTCTGGTTCACAGTCATAAGGTTTCAAAATCAACTTTTTACTTCCTCTGTTCTCAACCGAGATGTATGGATCTTTGATTGGCTTTCACTTTGTATCCATAGATATGCTGCTAATTCATATTGTGAATATTCTAATTTCTAATTGTTTTGGCATTTTAGTGCACAACTGCTTCTCAGTGTCTTCCATTTTCTTGTAGTGGATCAAAGATCTTCCCGAAGTTTGTTGCTTTTCTGAAAAGCAAAGACTCAAGTGATGGAACTGAGCAGGCTTTACTTGATGAGCTGACAGCTTTCAATGATTACCTTAAAGATAATGTAAGTGATTGTTTTTGAGTTTTGACCAAATTTAATTGCCTTTGCCTAGATGTTTACAAATTGATGACTGCTTGGATCCGAGGAAAATGTGCATTGCAGTGATAAGAGAAGCAATGGATTGTAGCTTCATGTGTGAAGCCAAGCTATGCGCTTCAGATAATTCACGATGATTTCAATGAGAAACGGTCAATTCCTTGAATCTCACTTTGAGGAGTTGAATTAAATTATTATGTATTGGGTGTTAAATTAGTTATTTTAATTGAAACTTGAACTCGACTTTTATAGTACTAAATTCAAATATGTTTGGTACTTTAAATTTTCCTAGATTACGTGCTTCACTTTTAAGAAGAACGCGGTCTACTTCTTACTTTTCACTTCAAGCCTCATGGACCTTGAATCTCTAATAATAGTATTAGGAAGAAAATAAGGAGAAAGATCAAACATGAATAAAAGAACCCAAATTGACCTTGAGTTGATATAGTACTTGTCAGTGTCAACAACCTTCAACTACTTGATGTTTTGTTTTCTCGCCCTTTCACGTGAAAGCGAAAACATCTTTTATTGAAGCCCTTGTTATCGAGGAAAAGAGAGAATCCTCCTTTTTTTTTTTTTTTTTAAATAAAACTGAAAAGGAGAAACAAATGTCTTGGTTTGCGGGACTTGTGAATTTGCTGAAGTAAACAAATGTGAAATCCACCTTAAGCATATTTTTCTCAAACAGGTTAATTCTAGATTTTAGTCCGCACAGTTTCTAGCTACTATTGACGAAGTTATTCTTTGTTTTGACTGAAGGGTCCACTTATCAACGGAAATGAGGTATCTGCTGCTGATTTGTCGCTTGGGCCAAAGCTTTATCATTTAGAAATAGCTTTGGGGTACTATAAGAATTGGTCTATTCCAGATTCACTTTCCTACGTGAAATCATACATGAAGGTATCCGATGCTTATGCAGTTCCTTTTTTTTTTGGGCTATAATAACTATTCCATACATAGAGATCCCTTTTCGGTTGCAGTAACTACTAGGGTATCAGATTTTAGATCCTTAACTTAGCTTCTTATCAACAGTAAATCCTAAATATGACCTCTGTTGGCGGGGGTCTATCAGAAACAACCTCTCTACCCCTTCGGAGGTAGTGGTATGGACTACGTACATTTTACCCTCCCCAGACCCCACTATGTGGGAATACACTGGGTATGTTGTTGTTGTTGTGTAACCTCTGTTGCCGATGAATGCAAGATGATCAATCTATTGATATTTGCAATCTTGACTTGGTTATATACTTTTATTTTATCAGTCTCAAAAGTTGATATTTATGGCCTTCCTCAAAGATTGTTGTCATCTCTCTTAAATCCTAAGAAATAGTTTTGAAGTCTAGGTTCGTAGGATTAAAAATAAGACAGACAGTTGTCATTAGTAGAAAATTAGATGTCAATGGAATTTTTTTGGGTAGATAATACTTATATGTGCATTTATTGGTCTGGCGAGGCAGTTGCCAATGTGGATAGTTTCTTATACCTGAATTTGTTTCGTGCTCAGAGTATATTCTCCAGGGAATCATTCATCAACACGCGGGCACTAAAAGAGGATGTCATTGAAGGTTGGCGACCAAAAGTCATGGGTTAGACAAACTATATCATCATATTTTGTTGAAGATTAGCTTTTTGTCGGAACATCTAGTAAGCTAGAATTTGGAAGTGTCTAGATATATCATCATATGACTGTTCTTTGCCATGTATATTTTGATTAAATACATACTCATCCTTGTTTGACTAAATGATAGCCCGAGTCATATATGTAATACATACTTCCTGAGGTTTGTGTGTATGCAAAAGTTGTTACGATCCATTTTACTGGAATTACATGGATGTTGGGAAAAATTGATGACTGACATCTAGTAGTTATTATTGTAGCAATGATCAGTGTTTGGTTACTGAACTTATCCTATTATATGGCATTTTCATATTCTTTTGCCTGTTCCCGTAGGTAGAAATGCGACACCAAGTTCAGTTCCCTCAGACTTATTTTACTTATACAGACAGTTTTCTAAGGTATATACATTATTCTTCATCGTGAACTATTCAGCCTATCAATTCTGCCGACTTGCAATATAATTAGCAATATGATAAAGAGGTGCCGCCTTGGTGGAATCAAAGTAGCTAAGCTCATCCATGGCCTTAGCCATCAGCTCACCGGCAAATTGCCGAGCCTTTTCTAGCCCCATCAGCTTAGGATATGTAGCCTTATCAGTCACTAGGTCCTTACCAGCTGTCTTTCCTAACACATCTGATGACTTAGTAACATCAAGAATATCATCTACCACTTGAAACAACAGTCCAATGCACCTAGCATAGCTCCTCAGTCTCTCGACAGCAACCTCATTTCCTCCCCCCATTATTGACCCACAAACCACAGCAGCCTCCAAAAGTTTCCCTGTCTTATGGTGGTGAATGTATTCCAGTTCAGTTAGGCTCACTTGTTTTCCCTCACTAGTTATGTCCACAATCTGCCCTCCCACGAGCCCTTCTGAGCCAGCAGCTGAACCCAATTCCCCAATGGCTTGAACCA
This sequence comes from Capsicum pubescens, assembly GCA_030864215.1. Taxonomy (NCBI): domain Eukaryota; kingdom Viridiplantae; phylum Streptophyta; class Magnoliopsida; order Solanales; family Solanaceae; genus Capsicum; species Capsicum pubescens. The sequence goes on from CM061549.1 coordinate 298,714,640, forward strand.
CTCTTTGGGGTGTCACATTCCGAGTCTTGGTTGCCACATGTTCAAAAGCCAAAGACATAAGTGCATCCCCTGCAAGTACTGCAGTGTCTTCCCCGAAAACCTTGTGGTTCGTGGGCTTGCCACGACGTAGATCGTCATTGTCCATGCAGGGAAGATCGTCATGGATGAGTGACATAGTATGGATCATCTCAACCGCACAAGCAACAGGTATAGCTAAGGATTCATCCCCTCCTACAACTTCACAAGAAGCCATGCAGAGGATCGGCCGGACACGTTTTCCTCCAGCTAGGAGTGAGTACCTCATAGCTTCATGAATTTTTATAGGCTCTTGCATTGGTATTGCATCATCTAGTGCTTTGTTTACCTTGATTGCCTTCATTTTCATGTATTCCTTAAACTCAAACTTAGGCAAGATGAATTTCTCTACCTTGGATGAAACTTCTTGTTCTTTGACTTGAAAAGTTTGGGACGCGTTCGCGACATTGCTAGCCTGGATTTTCTTGTGAAGGAAACTGTAAGATTGGCTAGGTGAGGGCTTTCTACTGAAAGTAAAGTTATTGCTTAGAGTATTAGAAAGGACTAGATTTTCATGGCAAGAAATGGTAGCTAAAAATGCCATTGTTATGAGGTTTTTGTATGGTGTTGGTAGTGAAGAACAAGGTCATTCTTATATAGTACTTTTATATAGGTAAGTGATGCTTTTATTCCTCTTGCATAAGGATTATAATTATTCCCTTAATTAAGCCTTGGACTTTAGTGACTTTTCAAGTGTTTTATTCGACAACTTTTTTTCTATGATGCATCTCTACTGCTACTACTACAACAACATACTCAATAAAATCCTACAAGTGAGGTCCAGGGAGGGTAGAGTTTACGTAGACCTTACCACTATCTCGTGATAATGTAGTGATGCATCTCCAATACAAGCTTTCAATATGTTCGCTAGAAGTCATCGGTTCTACTTTTTTTCATAGCATATATACTTTTTTTCTTCTATTTTTGTCTTGAGTAGGGGATCTAACGGACATTCTACCCTACTACTACTACTACGTGGGACTACACTGGGTTGTTGTAGTATATATCTTCATAAAGTAGTGTAACATGATTTTGGTATGGATTTTATGCAGAAATATATTTCTAAGAATTTTCAACGCAATTCACAATAGTCCATAGTTTTATATTCAAAGTTGTTTGTTAAAATTGATTGCTATTGCTCATTTTGTATTATGGACCACAAAATTCAGTCTACTTGTTTTTTCCTTTGTTTATATAAGTCCAATTTGGCAAGGAATTTGGGTGAAAATTCCACGAATACCCTCTTTGCACACCACTATTTAACTTATAACCCACTTTAAAACGACCACCCGAGATTGCGGTATCTGAAATTAGACTTGACAAAAATACAGCGCACAACAAAAATGTGAAGTTGCATATGGTTGAAGTTCACTAGCAAAGCGTTTTGCACTGTGGATAGGAGTGTATAGATCAAACCGTCAAGTCAAATCGAACCGACGAACCGAACCAAACCAAACCGAGAAAAAAAAAAAGACTTATGGTTTGGTTTGATTGGTTTGGCGGTAGAAAAAAAAAAACGACCATTCTTGGTTTGGTTTGATGTTGACAAAAAAAAAGTCAGAACCCGAATTAAACCGACATAATATATATATATATATATATATATATAATATTCGAACTTTTTTATACATAAAATATTAATTATAATCTACTTTTTAAATACTTAAATAGTGATTCTAAAATCGAACATTTTGGCCTAGTTATGCCCATAATTATGATATGTTGTGGGCAGAAAATATTATTGAAAAAGTAAAAAATAAATAAATAAAATTCCAAATATTAGAAGGAAAAAGAAAGGAAATTGCATGTGCATAAAGTGGAATGAACAAATTTTGGGGAATTTGAGACCCATAGAAGTTTCTATATACTAAGGTCCCCTATATTCAATGTACCTTTTATAATGGAAATTTAATTTAATTAATAATGGGACAAATTTGGCCAATTGGAAAATTGAAAAAAAAATGTGCCTATTTAATTCTTTTAGAAAGATGTGGTCTTAGATACGAGGGTGTGGAGGACGCATATTAGTCGAGGGTTGTCACGCTTTTTGAGGGTTTTTAGGCTTGTTGGTATATGTCGTCTACAGGGGCGGAGCCAGCATGTGTAATGGGGGTTAATCGAACCCCTTCGGCGAAAAATTATATTGTTTATACATTACCAAACTGATATTTTATGTATATATAATTGATGTCGAACCCCTTTTGATTAGTTTTTATTTTTATTTTAAACCCCCTTGTGAAAATTCTGGCTCCGCCTATGGACTCGTCTATTATTATAGTAGTTCTTGTTTTTGCTAGCTATCATCATATGTTATTTACGGTGTTTGATTATCATACTATTTTATTGTTGTTCTTATCGCTTGTTGGTATATGTCATCTATTATTATAGTGGTTCTTGTTTTTACGAGCTATCATATGTTGTAATGGAAACGACCAATTCTAGAGATTCCATAGCCTGCAAGGACAAACTAAAAAAAACAATACATTTTTAATTTAGAAACTCCCAAACTACATAGATGTGTTCCTTTGGAGCCATCAAATTTAGAATCATATAAACAAGACACAAGAAAATTATTAAGTTATTTTTACTTTTTTAAAAATTTTGCCAGAATAATTTGATTTTGTTATAATAAGGAAAAGAAAAAACATAAATTAGCATACTTAAATATTAAATTACAAAAAATAACAACACTTTTATCAAATTACATTTTGTAGCATATGTATTTGTATTTTTATAGCAACGGTTTGCAAAAATACAAAATACATATCGATCATAAGGGCAGTAAAAATCATATGTATTTGTATTTTTGTAGCAACAGTTTGCAAAAATACAAAATACAACTTGCTATATTATGAAACTGTTGCTATGAAGCTCATAATTAAGAGGATAAGTATGCTGTTTCTGAATTCTGCCCGCGCTCTGCGCATAGGTAACATGAGCACTAGCTCTATGAAGTTAAAATTGCTTTTTTTCAAGACATTCGTGAATAATAATCCAAATAAAGTACTTTTAGCTATTTCACTTTCTTTTGTTTGTGGTGGTTGTATTTCGTAGTGAAAATGAATGAAGGGCGAGATGTGTGTGCTATTTTTAGATCGATTAATAGTTCATTTAGATCAATGTTTACTTATTTGAATTGTTCTACTACCTTTATTATTATTATTTATTTTTTCACATTAAGAAAAATGGAAGAAAAAAGTCCCACATAAATGTTTACATAGTCACATTTTGGATAATAAGAAGAAAAAGAAAATATTGTTATTCACGAGTTGGATTTGATTTGATCAACACTATTCATTCGTTAAAGATGGGAATTGGAATTTGTACAAGTTAATTGCATAATTTATAATGAGGTACACATTATATTGAAAATTCCAAACTTTGAAGATTTAATTAAATGCACTAGCAATATTAAATTGACTTTGTAATGTTGATAAAGGTTTCTGGACAATAATAATCCACTACAGTATGTATACCTTGTGGAAAATTAACATAAAAAAAAAATTATATTATAACGGCATTGATCGATATCTGAATTTGATGGTCTGAATAATTTGAACTCATGCGGAATCGCATTCCTGTTTGTCAAAGGTTCCTCATTTCTAGCTCGGGATTTTTGATTAAAGGTAAAGAGATTTCATTCATCCTACCACATCCCTCGATATATTTATATTTCGCGATTATGATATTTCTTGAGTTTTTTATTAATCATTGTTAGTATACATGTGAAGATGTGTTATCCAATTGATTGATCTTAAGAACATGTTTAGGCCAAGAAAAAAAAGTTATTTTCATTTATAAATTAGAAATAGGTAACATAGCTTCTAGTTGTTTATTAAGTTCTTATTTGTTTTTGTCTTAGGTACTTTCTATTTGCCTTAATTTTACGTATCTACTTTAAAAATAAAGTGATAAAAATATTTTGTTGCGTTAGAGTAACTAAACTTCACTTAGATTTTGAATAGTATTTCTGAATTTAAGTTGATTCTGTTTCGATTTTTTTTTCAAAGAAAGAGAATTAATTCTCAATCATGATCCAGAATTACTAATCTAGTAAAGTTCAGTGACAATTTTGGTAACTGGATTTGTATTTTATTGAGGACCCAACAATATTATGCATCTCAACACATTTACAAAATCACATATTGACGGAGTGAACATCGCGATGCTTGTGTGTTAAGAATAGAATAGCCCTGCCATGGGAGAAGCTCTGCGTAAACGCATCAATTCTAAGGCAGTATCAATGTTTATGTCTGTATACTGGTCAATGCGCATCCTTAGCAGAGATGGGAGTGTGAGAAAGCAGTAACTTCATGAAAATCACTTCAGCTTCTGAACTCCCTAAAATCACAGATGTCCACATACTCGAGTGGCCGTTCCAAGCAGGATGGTGTGTCCAGATACTTCGAAACTGCTGTGGCATTGTTCCCGGAAGAATCAACCTAATGTTGTAAAGAAATTCCAAGTCATTTATAGCTTTTAAAAGTTAAAAATATATCAAGAGCAGAAACGATTCAAGATCGTACATATATTTATCAAGTGTATAACCAAATATATATACTATTTCTTACAAACATCTCAATTTCACTCAGATTGAGAGAGTTCTTAATCAACAGTAGATCGCAAGAAATCTGACGCATTTTGCTGAAGCAATAGACGTCGCAAGCAGTTGAGAGTAAAAGGAAGCCCATTCAGATCAATGTGTGCATTCAAAAGCTTTGGAGCAAATACAATAATTAGAATCATATGAAATTACCATCACTATAAGATGTTCAAGTGAAACAAGTAGTCAACATCTCACCTCAAGAAAGACAGAATCCAAACGTAGTACCTCAAGTGCAGTCGAGCGAACAAGGAGATCGTACAAATGACTTCTTGTTGGATTATCAACCAGTCCGTCAAATTGAACCTTTAAAAGTCTTATATTCGTGCAGTTGATAAAGCAATATAGCACGAGATAGCTACAGTAAACAACACGCAAGGAATTCAGTTCTGGTGAAAAAAACTGTAGGCATTCAGCATGGTGACACCATTTCATGGATAAAACAAAACGGTTTTATGGCTGGCACAAAGGTTATCTCTTCCCGATGAAGGGTGATAAGATTCGGAAAAATGAGAAAAGGATTTGTTTGGTTTGAAAACACCTTTGAAGAGTTTCAACTTTGTCAAGGTTGAACAATTAAAAATAGAAGAAGGCAGTCTATAATTATGTGAAATGTGAAGGGTTAGCTTCTTGACACGTTTTCTGGTGACATGAATCACCCATCTATCGATACACTGGTATGAAGTCAAGAGAGCATCTCTAGCATCAAGATGAAACTTCACAATGTCCCCTACATGCAGTAACAGAATATTATCTACTGCTTCTTTGAAGTCAGCTTCTTTCTTAAAATTACGACAGAAGTTGAAATCCAGCACCAAATTTGGAAGTGCGGCCCAAATACATCTCCAGTCTTCGGACAAAATACTAGTCCTTGCTGCGTCTCGAACTGGTAAGAGTTCAAGGATACGATCCCTAATATTTATTGGTAAACTACTGATTCTATCTTCACTATCCCCTTCAACAGCAACTCTTTTTCCATCTGCTACAAGAATTTGGGAAGAGAAAATCAAATTAGTCCGTTAAGTTTAGTGTGTGGGGGTGGGGAGTGGGGTTCCTTTCTGTTAGGGCATGAGAAGTTTTGATGATAGACAGATGAATGAAACATGTTGTGCAAAGCTGGTCCATACAAGTGAAACTGCTTCGGACATATGGAGTTCATATTATTACATAAAGCTGTCAATACATGGATAAGCAAAGGATGTTCACACGGCTATATGAAGATAATTGGAGCAGTTAGAGTTTGAGTAGATCAAGAAGTCTACAAGGCAAAAGGATAAAGCAAAAGAGTCCTACTCAATTTAGAAGAAGGTGAGATGGTTACAACAAGGAGTGAGTTACTTGAAAGAGTCCTACAGAAGATACAAGTAAAGAAGAAAAAGGACTGCATCTGAGGGAGCATATATATAGACGACAAGTTGCATTCAAATAGCTCGCTCATGCACAGATAAGAAAATCAACAATTAGCAAAATCGTTCACCAACTTGAAGAAGAACCTAGTTCTTACTTAGTATGTTTTAGACTGCTTGTAATCAGAAGGTTCTTGAGTTGTAATGAGTAAATTGTTCTAGTCTCAGTATTCTATAAACTGAGTTAGGAATCACGTCTTCAAGTTAGGAAACTCGAAGACTTGGGAACACTTATCTTGGGAAGATTTGTGTTTTTGTAGTAATAGGAGTTAGAAGTTTTAATTCCTTGTTTACAAGAAGTCTTGTAATTGTGTTGATTGTTGAGGCTCAAAGTTATAGTGAAGATTGAGGTTAAATCCTGTAGAGGTACAGGTCGTAGTTTTTTACACCTTTTTGAGCCGAGTGTTTTCCACGTAAAAATTACTGTGTTCAGTTTTTACTTCTGTGAACCACGTATACTTACTTGTTCCACAGATAGGCAATCAGTAGGGATCATACTCTAACAAGTGGTATCAGAGAGAGTCATCTTAAATAAGGTTTGCACCTAAGATCAGATCATTATGATGAATTCCGCACCTCCTACTGGTCACAGTGAAGGTCAATCCACTACTAGACCCCCACTCTTTGATGGTACTCATTTCATCTGGTGGAAAGCCAGGATGGAGATGTTTATTCAAGGAGAAGACTATGAATTATGGGATAGGATTACTGAAGGTCCTACTATCCCTATGAAGACAGAAAATGGTGTGCAAGTCAAGAAAATAAGGAGTGAGTTTACTGCTGATGATCTTTTGGCTTTAAAGAAAAATGCTAAGGCAAAGAATATCCTAGTCTGTGGTCTAGGACCTGCTGAATACAATAGAATATCTACCTGTACCACTGCTAAGCAAATATGGGATGCCTTAGTTAAATGCCCATGAAGGTACCTCTCAAGAAAGAAAATTCAGGATCTCTCTCATTTTTACTGAATATGAAGCGTTTAAGATAAAGGAAAATGAATCCTTGCATGATATGATGACAAGACTTACTACTCTAACAAATGAGTTAACCTCCTTGGGAAAAGTCATCACTGAAGAAGAACAAGTAGAGAAGGTTCAAAGGGTGCTACCAAAGTCAAAATAGAATGTTAAAATCACTGCAATCAGGGAAGCAAATAAGGATCTCACAGGTATGACTTTGGATGAACTAGTAGGGAATTTAAGAACCTATGAAATGGAAGTTGATGGCATTAAGGAACAGAAAGCTTCTGAAAAAATCTTGGCCTTGAAGGCTTCTGATAGTGATGAAGAGATTGAACTGGATAAGGAACAAATTGCCTTCATAATAAAAAACTTCAGCAAGTTTTTTAAGAAGAAGAAGGGAACAAGTAGCAAGAAGCGTTCCAATGACAACCCAAATGGATGTTACAAGTGTGGAAAGACTGATCATCAGATCAGAGAGGACTCTCTGGGAAATAGAATGGAGGAAGGAAAAACTTGAAAAAGAACAAAAGGCCAGGAGGAAGGAAAAGGAAGAACATGCCATGATAGCTGCATGGGGATCTGACTCTGATAATGATGATGATGGAGTTGATGAGACAACATTTATGGATTTTGGAGACTCAGACATTGAGGAAGAAGATAATGCTTCTGAGGTAAGTTTACTTGAACTAAAAGAAAAACTGCATCTTTTTTCTAAAACTAAACTTGTTTCCTTGATGGGTGATTTAATTGAAAATTTCCAAGAATTAACTTCTGATAGGGATGAATTGTTCAACAGTCTTGCAAGACTTAAATTTGATTTCATTGACTTGAAAGTTTACAAGCAAAATGTTGACAAAGAAAATTTCACTCTCAAGGAACAAATTACACTGCTTGAGTCCTCAAATAATGATCTTAAGTCTGAAATCCTTAAACTGACTCTCACTGACCATGGGGAAAAGGCCATAAGTAAAGAACAAGAAAATGCTGAACTTGAGTTAACTAAGTACAAACAAGAATGCTATGACTTGACTGAAAAGATGGATAAGATGAGTCAAGAGATAGCAAGATTAAAATTGGATCTAGAAAAGTCAAACAGATGGACAAATTCTTCAAGAATTGTTCATCAGCTTGGTAAAAGAAATTACAATGAAAAAGCAGGCTTGGGTTTTTATAAAGAAGCTACTAATCTTCAAGACTTATGCTATATTTGTGGCAATCTTGGACATCCTACTACTGAATGTTCTATGGCTGCTAAAAGCAGATATTGAAGTCTGAACCTGGCAACCAAACTTTCTCAGACCAAGAAAACAAGCACTAAAATTAGTTTGAGAAACAAGTCTGTCTACTGACTTCCTGCTTGGACTAGAAGGAATTTAATTCATCATTTTACTAACAAAACAGGACCCAAGCTTGTCTGGGTTCCTAAGTCTAACCATTGATTTCTTGTACAGGAGAAGGTGAAGGGAAACAAAAGGCACTGGTACCTAGATAGTTCTTGCTCAAGACATATGACTGGTGACAAGCAAAATTTCCTTTCACTCTCCAAAATAGATGGTGGGGGAGTCTCTTTTGGAAATGGAAAAAGGGGAATCATAACTGGAGTTGGAAAAATTGGCTCATCTGAGTCAAAAGCTTTGGAGGATGTTTATCTTGTGGAAGGACCGAAGCATAACCTGCTAAGCATTTCACAATTGTATGACAAAGGTAATAAAGTAATTTTCACTGCTGCAGGTGTTAAAGTCAAAAGGATGGACACCAAAGAAATTGTGCTTACTGCAAGGAGATACAGAAATGTATACAAAGCAGACATAATGGCAATACCAGGACCTAAGTTGACTTGTCTAAGTGCACTAGAAACTGATCCCCTCCTTTGGCACAGAAGACTTGCACATGCAAGTCTGAAACAACTGAACATACTTTCCTCCAAAGACATGGTATTGGGACTACCCAAGACCAAGTTTAAGGAAGAAAAGTTATGTAGTGCATGTGTAAGGGGGAAGCAGGTAAAATCCTCTTTTAAGTCAAAGAACCATATTAGCACTACCAAATATCTTGACCGGGTTCATATGGACTTGTGTGGACCAATGAGACAACAAAGCAGAAGTGGAAAAAGATATATTTTTGTAATTGTTGATGATTATACCAGGTTCACCTGGACTTTGTTTCTAGCCTCTAAAGAAGATGCCTTTGATGTCTTTGAAATCTTCATTAAGAAAATAGAAAAGAAACTGGGCACTTCATTAGTTTCCATAAGGTCTGACCATGGAACAGAATTTGAGAATGCAAAATTCTTAGATTTTTGTTCATCAAATGGAATAGATCATAACTTCTTAGCTCCTAGAACTCCACAACAAAATGGAGTGGTGGAAAGGAAAAACAGAACCTTGGAAAATATGACTATAACAATGGTGCTTGCAGCAAATGTTGCCAAAAACCTATGGGCTGAGGCAATAAGTACTGCAACATATATCACAAACAAATGCATAATCAGACCCTTGTTAGAAAAGACTCCCTATGAATTACTAAAAGATAGAAAACCTAACATTTCTCACTTTAGAACTTTTGGTTGCAAATGTTTCATAGATAATAATGGTACGGATAATTTGGAAAAATTTGATGCCAAAAGTGATGAGGGAATCTTTTTAGGTTATTCACTCCATAGTAAGACTTACAGAGTTTTAAACAACAGAACTAACTGTGTTGAAGAAAGCATGCATGTGATTTTTGATGAGTTTTATGTTAAGACTAACCTGCAGAAAGAAAACGACACTGAGGAACAGGTTACACAACATGTTCCATCAACTGAAACAGTCAAACTTGGAGGCACTTTCACAGGGGGAACTGAAGCTGAAGGCACAATGTTAAGGGGAATTGAGCCATCAACTGCTTCACATCAGAACATTAGCAGTGATTCAAGCAGCTCACTAGCTTGATCCCAAAAGGATACAAGTATCAAGGTTCGTACCCCATTAAGAATGTACTTACTGATCTCACTTCTGGAATCACCACAAGATCTGGATTGAGAAGTATGTGTGCATTCAAGGCATTCCTGTCAGATATAGAGCCAAAGAAAGTAAGTGAAGCATTGCTTGATGTTGATTGGATTATAGCCACGCAGGATGAATTGAATCAGTTTGAGAGAAGCAAAGTATGACATTTAGTTCCTCTTCCAAAAGATAGATCAGTCATTGAGACTAAATGGGTGTACAGAAATAAAGTTGATGAGCATGGAACAGTCACAAGAAACAAGGCAAGACTGGTGGTTCAAGGATACAACCAAGAAGAAGGAATTGACTTTGATGAGACTTTTGCTCCTGTAGCAAGACTTGGAGACATAAGATTGCTGGTTGCTTTTGCCTCTTACATGGAGTTTATTTTGTACCAGATGGATGTGAAGAGTGCATTCCTAAATGGCATTCTCAAAGAAGAGGTTTATGTGAAGCAACCTCCAGGATTTGAAAGCAGAGAGTTTCCAGATCATGTGTACAAGCTGGATAAGGCCTTGTATGGGGTGAAACAAGCACCAAGGGCCTGGTATGAGAGATTATCAAAGTTTCTGCTGGAGCATGGACACACCAGAGGTAAAATTGACAATACCCTTTTCTTAAAAACTAATGAAAAGGATTTGTTAGTTGTGCAGGTGTATGTGGATGACATTATTTTTGGCTCAACCAACATGAATATGACTCATGACTTTGCTAAACTCATGAGTTGTGAGTTTGAAATGAGCATGATGGGGGAGTTGAATTACTTCCTGGGTCTTCAAATAAAACAGTCAGCATCAGGAACAATGATCCATCAACAAAAGTATGTCAAAGAGCTTCTCAAGAAATTCTCCATGGAGGAAACCAAAGAAATAAGTACTCCCATTTCCACTGCCACAAAACTTGATTTGGATGAAACAGGTTCTGATGTAGAACAAAAACTGTATAGAGGTATGATAGGGTCCTTATTGTATCTCACAACAAGCAGACCTGACATTGTGTTTAGTGTAGGACTATGTGCAAGGTTTCAAGAAAATCCAAAGGAATCCCATCTGAAGTCTGTAAAAAGAATCTTCAGATATTTGAAAGGAACTAGTGATCTTGGGTTGTGGTATCCCAAAGGAAGTAACTTTAATTTGGTAGGATACTCTAATGCTGATTATGCAGGATATTTGGTGGACAGGAAAAACACTACAGGTATGGCACACTTCTTAGGATCATGTTTGATTACCTGGTCCACAAAAAAGCAAAATTCAGTAGCTTTGTCTACTGCTGAGGCTGAATACGTTCTGCTGGGTCATGCTGTGCTCAATTGTTATGGATCAAACAACAACTTCTGGATTTTGGGGTAGATATAGGTTGTGTTCCCATTTTTTGTGATAACACAAGTGCTATAAACATAGCCAAAAATCCTGTCCAACATAAAAGAACTAAGCATATTGATATCCGTCATCACTTCCTTCGAGACAATGTTGAAAAAGGAAATATATCAATTATGTTTTGTTCAACTGAGGAACAAATTACTGACATATTCACTAAGGCTTTGAGTAGGGAACATTTTGAAAAAAATAGGTTAGCATTGGGGATGATTAAATTTGTATAAATCTCCTTCAATGATTGACTAGAATATGCTATGCTTGAGTGATTGTTGATTAATTCAGTCTTACACATTTAGTTGTGTGTCCTAATTCCAAGATTTAAAGCAATGTGATATATCTATGTGTTATTTTTAGATAGATGGATCATCAAGGCAAGAGGGGTCATGGACTAATTAAACACAGGTATGATTATTGTTTTCCATAGCAGCATTAAGAGAAACAGGTCATCTACATGGTTCTTTCTATAATGATTAAAATCGCCAAAACCCAACAGTCATCTCCTTCAAAAGGCTGCCAGACCTTTCCCATCCGTATTGAACCTCTACACCAGCACGTTTCTCCAAATTCACAGTCCTTTTATCCTTCAACTTCCTTCTCACTCTTCTTAAATACGCCTCTTATTTTCTCTCCTATCTCCACTTCTCCTTCAACCTCTAAATATTCACCATACTATGGCATCTTCTTCCTCTCCTCCTTATTCCACAAAATCTGACATTAATCCTTCTACACAACTTATTCTCCACCCAAACATCAATTTATCCTCACTTATCCAACCCCAAATCCTTCTCAACCTATCTGATTTCCCATTCTTCAAGACCTTACCACACCCCTTCTCTCACTCTTCCTTCAAACCCTCACTCTTTCTAGAACCCTTTCTACTATCAGTAGCTCCTCTCCAAATCCTTGATCGAGATGACATTTCAATTTCCAACCTTATTCCTAGACGGTCAAGATCGACTCTGAAACGAAAACCCTCATTTATCGCCATTGATGTTGATGATGATACTCCTGAACACTCTTCTCCCGTTATCACTTCATCTCAAAGTCCACATACTCGAAGAAGAAAACAACATGAAGATGCTTATTTGGAAGCGGAACTTAGGGTAAGTAAAAAGAAACGAGTTGTGCCTAATGCTTCTCCTCCCCCATGTGATTTCTCTTCTGACATTCTCATTCGCTCCAAGAGAAAGCTAAAGCAGAAGCATACCATATCTAAAACATCAAAACCATATCTCTCTCGTAAAATGTCCCCCCCACTCCCAAAGCCTCCTCATCTTCAAAATCTACTGTCAAAGCCTCGACTGCTAAAGTCTCTACTGGAAAAGCCTCTACTCCTTCTAAAGATTCTCCAAAATCTGTGTCACTTCCGAAGAAACAGGTCCCCACACCTAGTCCTTCTGTCTCATCTGACTCAGACTATCTTCCTGACGCTTCTTCTGTGCCTCCTGATGATTTTGATGTTGATATTACTGTTGATACTCCTGCTGATAAAGCTTCTCAGCCAGACCATGTTCTGTATTTTCAGAAATGAAAGATGGTTAGAGGTAGGGTTGTCACTGGTTTTGGGGGTCCTGATATGGAAACTTTGGTATCCAAATTGAGGGTTCAGGGGTGGTCATCCTTGCTTCTGCATGGTAATCATCAAAGAAGGTTTGGAAAAGATGAAGTGTATGAATTTTATACACATGGAGTTGCGATTGGGGACATGATCTCAACCTCTGTTCATGGAAAACTCATCAATCTTTATCCTGCTGATTTGGGTTGAATTCTAAGTATTCCTACTAGAGGTTGGGGTCACTATGTCAAAGGATCTTGACCTCCTCTTGACAATCTTCCATCCGCCCTTGATATCTGCAAATTTTTTTTTGGAAATCCTCTCCTTCCTTCTCATCGTAGGGTGCTGAAAAATGAGATATCTTCTCTCTATCAGTTGTATTTTGATGTGGTCCACAAAATGATCTTACCCAGGCAGGAGAGGCGCACAGTTGCAAGCTTTATTGATCTTACCTTAATGGAACTATTAGATTCTGAGATTCAAATAGACCTTCCCCAACTCATCATTAAACATATGCAAAGGGTACTCGTCAAAGATAAAAATGGTCATGCTCTGCCCTATCAGTTCTGGCTTGCCCCTGTGTTTGATGATTTTCGTGTCTCAGTCAAGGTGTGGTCCTTAAAGACAACTAAGGATGTGATTGGACAAGTGAACCATGCTATGTTACCTGCTGCTATGAGACGTTCAGACAACCCTATGCAGAAGTTGCGAAATGCCTTAGAGGCAAAGCAGGGTGAGCTGGAGGTTGCACAGGCTGCATTGGATACTGCCAAGGCTATTCATGAAGATGAAAAAAGGGCTCTTAAAGATCAAATTGCTTCCCTCACAGCCACCTTAGAGAAGGAAAGAATTGAAAATGTTGTTATCATTCGATCGTTGACCTCTTTTATCCCCTCTACCTCCTCAAAATAAACTCCTCCTTTGTCCCTTAGTTTTTTTTCTCTTTTCTTTCCTGCTTCTTGGTCCACTTTGTTTCTCTTTTTGGTCTTACTGGATAATGTAATTGTATCTGTTTTTGTGCATGAAATGGACTTTTTTTGCCTCACTTGATCTACTTATGTTTAATTCGATGCTTAGCTATGTTTTGCTCTGACTCTTGCTTGTTTTAGTGATTGCCCCAGTGGCCATGGATTATTACACAGTTTTTTCACTTATTGGCTCAGCTTTTCGATGATGTCAAAAGGGGGAAGTAAGATTATACAATGCTTATAACTCAACTGATCTAACCTGTTTCATTCTACTGTGATCCTTTTATTTAATTTCTTATTGAGTATGTCAGGTTCTTTGTAATACTGTGCTGATAAGTTTGTCATCATCAAAAAGGGGGAATTTGTTAGGGCATGAGAAGTTTTGATGATAGACAGATGAATGAAACATGTTGTGCAAAGCTGGTCCATACAAGTGAAACTGCTTCGGACATATGGAGTGCATATTATTACATAAAGCTGTCAACACATGGATAAGCAAAGGATGTTCACATGGCTATATGAAGATAATTAATGCAGTTAAAGTTTGAGTAGATCAAGAAGTCTACAAGGCAGAAGGATAAAGCAAAAGAGTCCTACTCAATTTAGAAGAAGGTGAGATGGTTACAACAAGGAGTGAGTTACTTGAAAGAGTCCTACAGAAGATACAAGTAAAGAAGAAAAAGGACTGCATCTGAGGGAGCATATATATAGAAGATAAGCTGCATTCAAATAGCTCGCTCATGCACAGATAAGAAAATCAACAATCAGCAAAATCGTTCACCAACTTGAAGAAGAACCTAGTTCTTACTTAGTATGTTTTAGACTGCTTGTAATCGGAAGGTTCTTGAGTTGTAATGAGTAAATTGTTCTCGTCTCAGTATTCTATAAACTGAGTTAGGAATCACGTCTTCAAGTTAGGGAACTCGAAGACTTGGGAACACTTATCTTGGGAAGATTTGTGTTTTTGTAGTAATAGGAGTTAGAAGTTTTAATTCCTTGTTTACAAGAAGTCTTGTAATTGTGTTGATTGTTGAGGCTCAAAGTTATAGTGAAGATTGAGGTTAAATCCTGTAGAGGTACAGGTCGTGGTTTTTTACATCTTTTTGAGCCGGGTGTTTTCCACGTAAAAATTATTGTGTTCAGTTTTTACTTCTGTGAACCACGTATACTTACTTGTTCCACAGATAGGCAATCAGTAGGGATCATACTCTAACACTTTCCTTCCACAGTTGGGATGCATAACATACTGTCGAGTGTATGCAACCTTACCCACCCTACCTTGAAAAGGTAGAGAGGCTATTTCTGATAGATCCTCTACTCAAGTAAAACATATCAAATAAAGTGTAAAACATATCAAATAAAGTATGAAAAACAATGAGGAAAGGAGCAAAAACAACAAAAAATATTATGAGAACCAGAGCAAAGGATACAACGGGTACTACTAAAATCTAAAAATATGATGATAAGAAGGTAATAATAACAATATAGAGAAGGGAAATTAGGCGACGCCTGACTATCTACTAACCTCCCCTGATAGTATTAAAGAATTAAAAAGTATAAAATTGTGGTGGGTGTACTTTGATCCTTAATGCATACTGCGGAACTTAAGAAAGTGAATATATTTGGTTCGCTTCAAACCCTTAGAGCCCGTTTGGACATGATCTTTTTGCTCTTTTTTTTTTTCCAAAAAAAATTCAAAAGAGCATTTGGTTTGGTTGTATATTGTACTGATTTTTTTTGAAAGATCAATTTCAAAGTTTCCTCACTCATAGTCGTGGGATTACACTAGGTATGTTGTTGTTGAGGAGTTCCAAAGTTTGAGAAAGTAACTTGACCAGTTTTCAAGTGAATTTTCTTTATTTATGAGTTGGTTTTTCAATTCAAAACTTCAAAAATTATCTATTGTACTGGTGTTCTGCTTATATAGACTTCAGCGATACTTGCCTCATGAGCTAACCGTTGGAGTTGTGTTAGGCCCTCATTACCATCTCTTTTGGTTTCATGGTATCAGAGCCAGATCCAACCCCATTTGGACTCCCGGTCCACGCTCCGATTATATTTACATCCAAAAGTTGTCATACAAGTGGGGTCCAAGGAGGATAAGATGTACACAGATCTAGGGTAGATAAGCTATTCCAATAAACCCTCATCTCGACAAAAAAAAAGGTGCAATCAAAGCAGAAACAAATTGGAAATGATTTATGGTTTCATGCTATGTTACAATTAAAAGCAGCAAACAGAAATAAAAGTGGAAATGGATTGTTTCTTAGGGATTTAAATTTATAAACGAAAATGAATGGAAAACACGTAAGGGAAAAAGAGAGAAATACATACTTTGAGTCACGTTGATAACAGAGAAAATTCCGTGAGCTCTGAGTGAAAAGGAGAAAGGGGCCGGTAGAGTGTTAAATAGGAGTAAATACTCCTTCGTTCCAATTTACGCGGCACGCTTTTTTTAGTTCGCCCTAAGCGAATATATATAGTTCTCTATATTTAGAAACATTTTATTTGTGTTACTTTTTGAAATGATTTATAGCGATATAATATTAAATGGTGCAGTAGCTATCAATTTTAACAAACAACTTTGAATATAGAAAGTAATATCCGAAAGTTTGGAACGAGTTCACGACAGTGCAAGCCTGAATTTTTCTTGTGAAGGTAACTGTAAGAATGGCTAGGTAAGGGCTTTCTACTGAAAGCAAAGTTATTGTTTCGAGTTTTAGAAAGGACCAGATTTTCATGCAATAATTATGAGCTTTTTAGAATTGTGAAGAAAATTATTATGGCAATGATGTTGGTAGTGAAGAACAAGGTCATGATTATTATTGGTGTGTGCATTTTATGCAGAAATGTATCTCTAAGAACTTTCAACACATATCACAAGTCCATACTCTATATTCAAGGTTGTTTGTTAAAATTGATAGCTAATGCACCATTTAATATTGTATCGCTATAAATCTTTTCAAAAAAGTAACAAAAATAAAATGTTTCTGAATATAGAGAACCATATATGCGAACTATAAAAAGCGTGCCGCGTAAATTTGAACGAAGGAGTATTTACTCCTATTTAACACTCTGCCGGCCCCTTTACCCCTTTCTCCTTTTCACTCAGAGCTCAGGGAATTTTCGCTGGTAATCAACATGACTCAAAGTAGGGGTGTACAGATCAAACCGTCAAGTCAAACCGAACCGAGAAAAAAAATCGACTTATGGTTTGGTTTGATTGGTTTGACGTTAGAAAAAAAACCCGTTCATTCTTGATTTGGTTTGGTGTTAACAAAAAAAAAGTCAAACCGAATCTACTTTTTAAATACTTTTTCAACTAGTTTTAGTAATTTTCAATAATTTGAAAGTAGATGTAGATATATAAAATACACAAAGTAGCATACTTAAGTATTAAATTAAAAAAATAACAACACTTTTATCAAATTACATTTTGTAGCATATGTATTTGTATGTATTTGTATTTTTGTAGCATCAGTTTGCAAAAATACAAAATACATATCGATCATAAGGGCAGTAAAAATCATATGTATTTGTATTTTTGTAGCAACAGTTTGCAAAAATACAAAATAAAACTTGCTATATTATGTAATTATGAAACTGTTGCTATGAAACTCATAATTAAGGGGATAAGTATGCTATTTCTGAATTTTGCCCGTAAAGTAGCATACTTAAGTATTAAATTACAAAAAATAGCAACACTTTTATCAAATTACATTTTGTAGCACATGTATTTGTATGTATTGTTAGGATCGATTAGCAGTTCACGCACACTAAATCTGTGAAGAGGATGAAGAAAACTAGAGAGAGAGAGAATTAATTTCGTGGTAACACGCGTGGGTAACCTCCACGGCGGACAGGCTATTTATATTAATGACTTGGAGTATGTACAATTACACAGAGAATGAGAAGTAAACCCATACCTTCCTGCTTAAATCATCAATGAAGGTGACATAGAATCTGAATCCACCAAGTAATGAAACAGGAGATGGTCCCCAAAAGTCTGTACGGACCATTTCCAGCCGTACTTGCTTCGGCTCTCTCGCAGTCTTCGTGAAGCTTACTCGCTTCTGTTTACCCATAACACAACTCTCACAAAGACCCATATCAACAGATTTCAGCCCCTCTAAAGCTCCTTTTGCAGCCAGCATCTTCATTCATTTGGCACTCATGTGTCCAAGTCTGTTGTGCCACAGACATGAACCAGAAGAACCCTCAACAACAGCAACCATGTTTATACACCCTGCAGTGGTGTACAAAGTTCCAGATTTTGTGCCACGTGCTACAACCATAGCACCCTTCACAATCTTCCACGAACCTTTCCCAAACTCTGCTGCGTAGCCTGTGTTATCCAACTGACCAACAGAGATCAGATTCTTCTTGAGACTAGGAATATATCTAACATCCTCCAATGTCTACTGGTTTCCTGCTGGAGTTTTTATGCAGACATCCCCCTTTCCTTCCGCCAATGGCTTATTGTCAGCAAGATACACCTTTCCAAAATTTCCAGACTTGAAGTTTTGGAAAAGATGCACCAGAATCCAATATCCGGGATTCAACCGGGCTGTCCACAGTAAGGATTAGAGCATCCCCAATGTCTTCTGCTGAATTAACAGAATCATTATCATCTTCAGATTTCCGATTCTTCTTCTTCTTGGGTTTCTTGCACTCTGTCCGAAAGTGTCCTTTCTCTCCACAATTCCAATATGTCACGTTGAATTTTTGTGGAGATTTTCCACGATTCTTCGATTTTGATCTGTCATGTGTATTCTGACCCCTCGATTGGTCTCTCCCCCTTCGCTCAACACTGAGAGCACTACCAGATGATTCCTCAATTTCTCATTTGCGAATGCTTTCGCTAAGAACAACATCTCGGATTTCATCAAACTTCAATTTCTCAGATCCACGGGAACTGCTAATCGCAGCAACAACAGTATCCCAAGACTCGGGTAGATATGACATCAAAATCAGTGCTTTAATTTCATCTTAGAAATTAATATCCACAGAACACAGTTGACTAACAATCATATTGAACTCGTTTATATGATCAGCAATAAATCCATTCTCAGACATCTGTAAATTGAACAATCTACGCATCAAATATACCTTGTTCACCGCAGATGGTTTTTCGTACATATTTGATAATGCGTTCAACAGATCGGATGTGGTTTTCTCCTTGACGATGTTGAATGCCACGTTTCTCGACGAAGTCAATCGGATCAGCCCTAGAGCTTGCCGATCCTTGAGCTTTCATTCCTCCTTCTTCATGGACTCCGACTTCACCCCGATCAAGGGTTCGTGAAGATCTTTCTGGTACAAATAGTCTTCAATCTGCATCTTCCAGAAACCAAAATCGGATCCATCAAACTTCTCGATTCCAAACTTTGATCCTTCCATCTTCAGTGATCGTGATGAATCTCTCAAACTTTGATACCAGTTGTTAGGACCGATTAGTAGTTCAGACACACTAAATCTGTGGAGAGGATGAAGAAAACTAGAGAGAGAGTTCTTTAGGACAGAGAGAGAATTAATTTCGTGGTAACACCCGTGGGTACCCTCCACGGCGGACAGGCTATTTATATTAATGACTTGGAGTATGTACAATTACACAGAGAATAAGAATAAAAGGTACAGCCTAAAATTTGGATCGTGGGTAACCGCGTGAACATTAATATATAACATTACGTCACATATTAATCAGGCTCCACAGCCTAACATGTATTTGTATTTTTGTAGCAACATTTTGCAAAAATATAAAATACATATCGATCATAAAGGCAGTAAAAATCATATGTATTTGTATTTTTGTAGCAACAATTTGCAAAAATACAAAATACAACTTGCTATATTATGTAATTATGAAACTGCTGCTATGAAACTCATAATTAAGGGGATAAGTATGCTATTTCTGAATTTTGCCCTATATATATTTAGATTTGGGCCTTTAAGTTGTAATATTTGTCCATTAATTGCTAATTAAATGATCGAAAACCCAATATAAACTTAAAACCTAAACTTTTCACTCTTCATCTCACTTTTTAGTTTCAAGAGAGTTTTTCGCTCCTCATTTTTTCATAATTATGGTTTTTCATTAGCACATGAGTGAAAACATATTTGATCTAGTCTTTGATCACAATATAATTGTAAAAACTAAAGATTATAAAAAAAAAACCCGAAAAAAAACGAAAAAACCGACTAAAACCTAAATAGAAAAAATCAATTTTATGTTGGTTTGATTTGGTTTATAGTTTTAACAAACCGACATGATTGGTTTGATTTTTTTTTTAATAAAAACCGAACCAACCCGACCTATGTACAGCCCTAACTCAAAGTATGTATTTCTCTCTTTTTCCCTTATGTGTTTTGTTTTCATTTTTGTTTATAAATTTAAAGCCCTAAGAAACAATTCATTTCCATTTTTATTTTTGTTTGCTGGTTCTAATTGTAGCATAGCATGAAGCCATAATTCATTTCCAATTTTGTTTCTGCTTTGATTGCACTTTTTTTTGTCGAGATGAGGGTTAATAGCTTATCTACCCTAGATTTGCATACATCTCATCCTCCTTGGACCCTACTTGTATGACAACTTTAGGATGTAAATATAATCAGAGCATGGATCGGGAGTCCAAACAGGGTTGAATCTGGCTCTGATACCATGAAACCAAAAGAGATGGTTATGAGGGCCTAACACAACTCCAACAGTTAGCTCATGAGGCCAGTATCGATAAAGTATATATAAGCAGACCACCAGTCCATTCTCCAACCGATACAAGGCTCTAACTCATTCTACAATAGATAATTTTTGAAGTTTTGAATTGACAAATCAACTCATAAATAAAGAAAAAGAACATGATGAGAGAATTAGGTATCAAAACCCTCTCAATACCCTTTTTTCTTTGAGTAGAAGAACCTAGTGTAACCCCACAACTACGAGTGAGGAATCTTTGAAATTGATCTTTAAAAAAAATTAAAAAAAATCAGTACAATATACAACCAAACCAAATGCTCTTTTGAATTTTTTTTGAAAAAAAAGAACAGAAAAATCATGTCCAAATGGGCTCCAAGTGTTTGAAGTGGACCAAATATATATTCATTTTGTTAAGTTCTGCAGTATGCATTAAGGATCAAAGTACACCCACCACAACTTTATTGTTTTTATTCTTTTATACTATCAGTGAAGGTTAGTAGGTAGTCGAGCGTCGCCTAATTTCCCTCTCTATATTATTATTATTACCTTCTTATTATCATATGTTTAGACTTTAGTATTACCCGTTGTATCATTTGCTCTGGTTATTAACATCATATTTGTTGTTGCTACTGTTCCTTTCCTCATTATTTTTCAATACTTCATTTGATATTTTTTACTTAAGTTGAGGATCTATCAGAAATAGCCTCTCTACCTTCCCAAGGTAGGGGTAAGGCTGCATACACTTGGCGGCATGTTATGCATCTCAACTGTGGAAGGAAAGGAGCTCCCCCCCCACACACACACACCACCACTAAACTTAAGGGACTAATTTCATTTTTTCTTCCCATATTCTTCTAGGATATGGAAAGAGAATTGCTGTTGAAGGGGAGAGTCAAGATAGAATCAGTAGATTACCAAGAAATATTAGGGACCATATCCTTGGGCTCTTATCGGTTCAAGATGCAGCAAGTGTTAGGATCGATTAGCAGTTCACACACACTAAATCTATCTATGGAGAGGATGAAGAAAACTAGAGAGAGAGTTCTTTAGGAGAGAGAGAGAATTAATTTCGTGGTAACACCCGTGGTTAACCTCCACGGCGGACGGGCTATTTATATTAATGACTCGGAGTATGTACAATTACACAGAGAAATGAGAATAAAAGGTACAACCTAAAATTTGGGTCGGGACTCCGCCCCCCACACCCCCCGACAACCTCACCGCGGAGGTTGAACCGTGTGAACATTAATATATAACAGTACGTCACATATTAATCAAGCTCCACAACCTAACAGCAAGGACTAGTATTTTTTCCGAAGACTGGAGATGTATTTGGGCCGTGCTTCCAAATTTGGTGCTGGATTACGACTTCTGTCTTAAGAAAGAAGCCAACTTCAAAAAAGCAGTAGATAATATTCTGTTACTGCATATTGGGGACATTGTGAAGTTTCATCTTGACGCTAGAGGAGCACTCCTGACTTCTAACCAATTTATCGATAGATGGGTGACTCATGTCACCAGAAAATGTGTCAAGAAGCTAATAACCCTTCGCATTCACATAATTATACCTATAGGCTGCCTTCTTCTATTTTTAATTGTTTAATCTTGACAAAGTTGAAACTCTTCAAAGGTGTTTTCAAACCAAACAAATCCTTTTCTCATTTTTCCGAATCTTATCACCCCTCATCGGGAAGAGATAACCTTTGTGCCAGCCATAAAACCGTTTTGTTTTATCCATGAAATGGTGTCACCATACTGAATGCCTACAGTTTTTTTCACCAGAACTGAAGTCCTTGCGTGTTGTTTACTGTAGCTATCTCGTGCTATATTGCTTTATCAACTGCACGAATATAAGACTTTTAAAGGTTCAATTTGACGGACTGGTTGATAATCCAACAAGAAGTCATTTGTACAATCTGCTTGTTAGCTTGACTGCACTTGAGGTACTACATTAGGATTCTGTCTTTGTTGAGGTAAGATATTGAATACTTGTTTCACTTGAACATCTTATAGTGATGGTAA
Organism: Capsicum pubescens; assembly: GCA_030864215.1. Classification (NCBI taxonomy): domain Eukaryota; kingdom Viridiplantae; phylum Streptophyta; class Magnoliopsida; order Solanales; family Solanaceae; genus Capsicum; species Capsicum pubescens. The sequence continues at coordinate 298,737,285 of CM061549.1, forward strand.
TTTCATATGATTCTAATTATTGTATTTGCTCCGAAGCTTTTGAATGCACACATTGATCTGAATGGGCTTCCTTTTACTCTCAACTGCTTGCGACGTCTATTGTTAACAGTAGACTTCAGCAAAATGCGTCAGATTTCTTGCGCTCTACTGTTGATTAAGAACTCTCTCAATCTGAGTGAAATTGAGATGCTTGTAAGAAATAGTATATATATTTGGTTATACACTTGATAAATATATGTACGATCTTGAATCGTTTCTGCTCTTGATATATTTTTAACTTTTAAAAGCTATAATGACTTGGAATTTCTTTATACCATTAGGTCTATTCTTCCGGGAACAATGCCACAGCAGTTTCGAAGTATCAGGACATACCATCCTGCTTGGAACGACCACTCGACAAGCTCGAGTATGTGGACATCATTGATTTTAGGAGTTCAGAAGCTGAAATGATTTTTGTGAAATTAGTGCTTTCTCACACTCCATCTCTGCTAAGGATGTGCATTGACCAGTATACAAACATGAGCATTGATACTGCCTTAGAATTGATGCGTTTTCGCAGAGCTTCTCCCAGGGCAGAGCTATTCTATTCTTAACACAAGCATCACGATGTTCACTCAGTTGATATGTGATTTGAGGGTAGGAAGGTATATTGATGTTTATCGGTTGTCAATTAGTTTTGTTAAACTAGGGATTGAATTGCCAAATTCCCTTAATTTCTTCTTCTTTGTTATGTTTTGGAAGCTCAGTCTGCCTTCCATGTGTTTGATATGATTAGTAGTCTTGCTATCTGTTATCTGTCAGATTGTTTTTGAACAAAGAAGGCAGCAGAGGGTCCGTTGGAAACCACCTCTCTACCTCGATGATATAGGGGTGAGGCGTGAGTATATCCTACCCTCTCCAAACCCCACTTGTGGTATTTCGGTGGGTACGTTGTTGTTTTGAACAAAGAAGGCAGACGAGTGTCAGTTGGAAACAATCTCTCTACCTTCACGAGGTAGAGGTAAGGTGTTAGTATACCAATTCTCACCGGACCCCACTTGGGAGATTTCACTGGGTATATTGTTGTTTTGAATTGAGAAGGCAGTCGAGGGTCCTTTGGAAACAACCTCTCTACCTCCACGAGGTAGGGGTTAGGTTTGAGTATACTAGCCTACCCTCCTCAGACCCCATTTGTGGGATTTCACTAGGTATATTGTTGTTTTATACAAAGAAGGGACCCGAGGATCGTTTGGGAACAACTTTGTTACCTCCAGGCTCCAACGCAAAACTAACGCAAATAGAAAGTACCTAAGACAAAAACAATAAGAGTTTAATAAACAAGTAGAAGCTATGCTACCTATTTCTACTTTATAAATGAAAATAACTTTTTTCCTTGGCCAAAGCTTACTCTTAAGAATTAAGATTAATCAATTCGATACATATCTTTATATGTATACTAACAATGATTAGTAAAAAAAACTCGAGAAATACCATAATCGCTAAATATAAATATATCGAGGGGTGCATGTGGCAGCATGGATGAAATCCCTTTATCTTTAATCAGAGATTTCTAATTACGAATAAGGAAACCTTTGACAGAGAGTGATTCATCTTAAGTGAATCGTATGCTACACGAGTTCAAATTAGAGTCAGACTTCTATATAACGTCACCTAATTATAACGACATTTCACTATAGCGGCCTGATATTCTCTGGAATTGATTTTTCATGTTATATTATACTTCTCTGTAGCGGCATTCTACCTATAACACCAATTACGTGTTGTATATGATCTGTATACTGATAAATAAATGCACATACTTATCCGAGATGGAGTGTGGGAAAGCAATAACATTAAGAAAAGCAGCTCAGCTTCTGAACCCTCAAAACCATCGATGGCCACATACTCAAGCTTGTCGAGAGGCTGTTCCAAACAGGCCAGTGTGTCCAGATACTTCAAAACTACGTTGGCATAGTCACTGGAAGCACAGACCTAATAATGGTGTAAGCAAATATGAAGTGCAAAATTGAACCTGATCATACACATATCAAGTGAAAGACGACATAATTTTCCATAACTTACCATTCTGCCGAAGTCTACATCTAACACGAACAGCGCCTGCACTTAAAAGCTTCGGAGCAAATACAATAATTAGAATCATATGAAATTACCATCACTATAAGATATCAAGTGAACCAAGTAGTCGATAACCTCAACAAAGAATGAATCCAAATGGAGTACCTCAAGTGCAGGAAAGCTAACAAGAAGCTTCTCCAAAGTAGATATTTTATCTTTTGTTGGATTATCAACCACTCCGTTCAATTCGAGTTCTAACAGTCTCATATTCTTGCAGCTCATAGCGAATCCAGCACGAGATAGAACTAACTGCCACGAACATAACTGCCACGAACGTACAAGGACTCCAGCCCTGGTGAAACAATGTTTAGGTACTGATCAGTGGCGGAGCCAGTATTTTCGTTAAAGGGGTTCAGAAGTAAACATACGAATATCATCTATGTCCCCCGTATGCCACAGCAGAATATCATCTATTACATCTTTAAAATTACAACAAAAGTGGCGATTCAGCACCAGATTTGGAAGTGCATCTCCAGTTTTTGGAAAAAATACTAGTTCTTGCTGCGTCTTGAACCGGTAAGAGCTCAAGGATCTGATCTATAATATTTCTTGGCAAATCACTGATTCTATCTTCACCATCCTCTTCAACAGCAAATCTCTTTCCATCTGCTAGATGAATTTGGAGGATAAAAATCAAATTAGTCCCTTATGTTTAGTGGTGGTTTTCGTTTAATGACGGTGGAATCTGATCCATCGTGCGTGCACATAGCCTATTTCACCAAATACGTAGTACCTCCCGGCTTCACCAACATAGGTGATATGTATTTCTTTAACCGCACAGTTCTCCTCCCACTTCATCGACCACTAGGCCACATACTTGATACTACTGTGCAAAAATGAACAAACTAAAGGTGCTTTTGCTCAGGAAAAAGGAACATTATGCAGAGGTATGAAACCTAATCTCCTCAGTATGTTCAACAACAACAACGACATACCTAGTGAAATCCCTTAAAGTGGAGCCTGGGGAGGGTTGAGTGTATGCAGACCTTATCCCTACCTCGTGGAGGTAAAGAGGCTGTTTCCGAAAGCCTCTCGACTCAAGTGAAGCAAATCAAAATAGTAAGAGAGAAAAAATGACAGCGAAGAAAACATGATAACTAGTCGGAATGTAGTGCAGAGCATTGTAGTAAACAACTGGAATATAATCCCACAGTTGGGGTCAGACCGGTGCACTAAGCTTCCACTATGCACCGGATTCAGGGAAGGGTCTAACCACAAGGGTCCATTGTATAGTCTTACCCTATATTTCTAGGTCGTTTCCGTGGCTCGAACCATGACCTCCTGGTCACATCACAACAACATACCATTTACGTCAAAATTTCCCTTTTTTCAAATTTCATCACTGAACAGTAAAATTTCCAACTCGTCGCGGTAAACAACTAGAGTGAAAATTTGCTAGTAATTTTTTCCTTCAAGCATGGACTCAACTACATTTTACACTGATACAAGCACAATGAGCATCAAGAGCACAAGGTATTGTCTAAGGGTTAAGGCTTCGGAATTGGCAAGCAATTGAAGACTTTTCGGAGTATTTTGAAGTCTTGGTCAAGAGAAGGAAGGAGGGGAACTTATGCACTCAATAGGCGCCTCAAGTGAAGGTTAATAAAGACATTTTGCACTCCAAGGAAACACTCAAGAGGCGCCCAATTCCCTTAGCTCATTAAGGGTAGTTTTGTTATTTAGCATGTAATAGTATAAATAGACCATTTTGCTTCTCTTTTCCTTAGACTTTGATGAAATTATTGAGAGATACTCTTTAGTTGTAGTTTTCTTCCTCTCTTAGGGAGAGAATCTGAAATTAGGATTTACGCTAAGTGATGGATTTCACCTGTGTTGACAAATTGGTAAGAAAGGTTGGTGCTTGGGGAAGGTGACTCCCTTTGTGTCTACCTAAGAGAGTGGTTTGAACTTTCATTTGTGAGGTGTGGTTGGAGATTTGATACATCTCCTTTTGTTAAGTAAGGATCACTCTGCTATCTTTACATTTATGCAATCTTTCTTCTTCATCTCCTTTCTAAGTGTTGTTTTCTCTTTGTGTGCTTGCTGATTTTTGCATATCTAGTGTCAATTTCGTGTTTTAGCCTTTCTTTGGGCTATCATACACCCTTATGATTACAACAACCACACATGTACATAAAGAAATTATAGCATATGATCAATATTAAAGATGACAATCTATTACTCAACAGGATAAACGCAGCAATTCACCAAAGGTGAATATCCTATAGTTATATAGTTGATTAATACACGATATGTACAAGAGACAGTTGCATGTTACCCATAAAATAACTATACAAATAGCTAGCTTATAATCCAAAAAAAGAGAGAATTGCATAACCTTGAGTAATGTTGATTGGGTAATTAGCAATTTTTTTTTAGTTTTTTCAATTGAGATGTTGGGCATTAAATAGTGTATTTCTATCCTTGTCAACTTTCCATTTGCACACTCCTTAATAAATCACTAATAAAAAAATAAAAAAATTTACTGATTTATCCTTTAAAGTAAAAGGATAATTTTAATGATTTACCTTTTACGGTTAAAAGAATAATTTTACTGATTTACCCTTATAGTAAAAAGAATAATTTATTGATCTACCACTTTCCATTAACAAAAATTGTTTATTTAAGGCTTATCAAGCTGGTTCATTCAAGGCTTACTAGAATTATTACTCAAAAGTAAAAATATTTAATTCTATCGTGATTTTGTAAATTGCAATTACTTCATCTATTTTATATTACTTGGCTCATGTTGACTTGGCACACTATTTGAGAATATTTAAATAAAGTTTTATATTACTGAACTAACCTTATTAATAATGTTTTAGGACTCTCAATTCAACAACAACTATTTTATGTAGTTATTTGAAAGAGTAGTACGTGATAGAAGTAATAAAACTCTCTTGATCTACAAGAATTGACAAGTAAAATGAAAAAGGGAAAATAATTTGATACGACCATTTTTAGTAATATGGACAATTAATATGAGATAGTCCATTTTGGGATTCACTTAAGCGACAATCGAAGTTTATAATTATATTGTAAATTCATGTTTTAAGTGATACAATTAATTTGAAGTTTGACATATTATTTGTGCAAGCAAGCTTCAAAAATACATACTTTAGGTCAGATAGGAGATTTTTGGTTGAAATGAATCGAGTTTTATGTTCTCTCTATTTTTTTCGCTTTAAAATCAGGTGTCATGTCGTTAAAAAATGGAGTTAATAACTCAAATAGTCACTCAACTTTGGACTTTTATATCAGAAAGTCACTCAACTTTGGATTTTTATCTCAGAAAGTCACTCAACTTTGATCTTTACTCAGAAAGTCACTCAACTTTCACATTAACTGAGTGACTTTCTGAGTAAAAATGTGAAAGTTGAGTAACTTTTTGGGATAAAAGTCCAAAGTTGAGTGACTTTCTGGGATAAAAGTTCAAAGTTGAGTGACTTTCTGGGATAAAAGTCCAAAGTTGAGTGACCATTTGAGTTATTAACTCTTAAAAAATGGCTTGGTATATCACTTTCAACTTGTGTGACCTTTTAAGTAAAATAGTGTTGCATTACTGAAGTTGGTGATCTACAAACTATAGTACAAGGGACCAGATCGGATGGCAATCCAGTACCTATGGGACCTGGTCCTTGCCGAAATCGACTTCAGAATAAGTCAACTGAGTACAACTGGAAACTGTACTTTCTGCAGAAAGTTGATGGCACTGCAAGAGAGGCAATCAACCTCGACCAACGGCATGCATCCTAGGTTGTGTCTCTCTTATAAAAGGAACATCTCACAGTGGGTCGTGTCTGGGTTGTATCTTGAGTCTGTGTCTAACGTTCTTATCTTGTAAAATCTACACCTGAGTTATAGAGGTTAGCAGATTGTCGTCTTGTCTGAGTTCTTAGTTGAGTCATATCAATTAGAGTTAGCTGATTGAATCATCAAGTGTTTAGTCAAGCCCTTCTCATCATTCATTTGATGTTCACGTTGGGTAGAGTTGCCTAGGGTTATCGACTAGAGTTGGTTGACAAGTAAGGTGCAATAGAGTTATTGCATCAGCCTTGTAGTATAGTTGTTACAAGAGTTTAGGTTTAAAAGTTTAATCCTTCTGATTACTAGAGTCTGTAGTCATGTTGGTTGCTTGAAGTTTTAGTGAACAAGTTTGGGAATCGTGATTTTTCCTCCCTTGAGCAAGAAAGTTCTCACGTAAACATAGTGTGCAATTTACTTTTTGCATTGATCTTCTTACATTATTGTCTTACTGCATTTGCATGTCAAGGGACCTGTTCTCTTGACGTTTGGTGGATCCCTACAACTCAACAAATAGGAACAAAGTAAGTGACTTCAAAAAAGTAACCGTAACAACAATAATAACTACATCTCAATCTCAAATTCTGACCATGTTAGTTTTTACACCATTTTATAACAACAATCTATCTGACTATGGCAAGAATTTTAAAAACTGATATACAATGCTGTGAACAAGACAACACTTTCTGCTAAACCACCAAACATCCTCTATTTCTCACTAACCAGTGCAACTTTAACCAAAAGTTGATGACTGAATAATATAGCAAAATACTGCTAATCTTATCATGCACGTCGACGTAGAGTGAGCTTCCAAAAGATCTAATTTGGCAATTCATCCCTCGTTTAACAAAACTAATTGACAACCGATAAATATCAGCCTATCTTCCTACCCGCAAATCACAGATCAACACAGCCAAAGTCAAAAAACGTACGTTGAGAATAGAATAGCTCTGCTCTGGGAGAAGCTCTGGGAAAACGCATCAACTCTAAGGCAACATCAATGTCTATTATGTTTGTTTGCTGAGCAATGCACATCCTTAGCAGAGATGGAGTGAGAGAAAGCAATAGCTTTACAAAAAGCAGTTCAACTTCTGAATTCTTAAAATCATTGATGACAACATACTCGAGCTTGTCGAGAGGTCGTTCCAAGTAGGATGGTGTGTCCAGATACTTCAAAATTGCTTCGGCATTGTCGCTGGTAGCATGAACCTAATGATGGTATAAACAGACACCTGGGTCATTTTAGAATCCTCATGTTCACAAATATGAAGTGCAAAAGTGAACCAGATCATACACATATCATGTGAAACAACAACAACAACAAACCCAGTGTATTCCCACCAAGTGGGGTCTGAGGAGGGTAAAATGTTCGCACTCCATACCGCTACCTCCGAAAAAGTAGAGAGGTTGTTTCCGATAGATCCCCGGACACATATCATGTGAAAGACAGATATAATTTTTTATTACTTACACAAATCCCAAGTTCACTCAAATTGGGGGAATTCTTGATCAACTGTAGAGTGCGAGAAATCAGACCCATTTTGCCGAAGTCTATATCTAACAGTAGACGCCACAAGCAGTTGAGCGTAAAAGGAATCCCATTCGGAACAACGTCTACACTCAAAAGCTTTGGAGCAAATACAATAATTAGAATCACATGAAAGTACCATCACTAAAAGATATTCAAGTGAAACAAGTAGTGAATATCTTACCTCAACGAAGAAAGAATCCAAACTTAGTACCTCAAGTGCAGTAGAGCTAACAAGAAGCTTCGCCAAAGTTGACATTTTATCATTCGTTGGATTATCAACCACGCCATTAAATTTAAGACCTAACAATCTCAAATTCGTGCAGTTCATAAAGCAATCTAGCACGAGATATGAGTGGCTGTCAGCAACGTACAAGCGCTTCAGCCCTGGTGAAACAATGTTTAGGTATTGAGTACCACGACACAAGTCCAAGGACAAGTTGACAAGAAGGGGAGCCTTGATAACACAAAACGATGTGGCTGGCACAAAGGTTGTCCCTTTAAGATGAAGGGTGGTAAGATTCGGAAAACCAAGAAATGGATTGGGTGGTTTGAAAACACATTTGAAGAGTTTCAACTTTGTCAAGGTCGAACAATTAAAAACAGAAGAAGGCAGCGTATAGGTATCGTTATGTGAAATGCGAAGGGTTAGGTCCTTGACACCATTTCTGGTGACATATAGCACCCATTTATCAATAACTGCATGCGAAGGCATACGAGCTCCTCTAGTGTCAAGAACAAACTTAACAATGTCCCCAATATGCAGTAACAGAATATCATCTACTGCTTCTTTGAAGTTGTAATGAGACTCTTTTTTAAAACTACGATTGAAGCGGTGATTCAGCACCAGGTTTGGAAGTCCGGCCCAATTATATCTCCACATTCGGGATAAAATACTAGTTCTTGCTGCGTCGTGAACCGGTAAAAGCTCAAGGATACGATCTATCACATTTCTTGGTAGACCACTGATTCTATCTTTACTTTCCCCTTTGACAGCAACTCTTTTACCACCTTGTTGGAAGAATTTGGAAAAAATAAATAAATAAATCCAATTAGTCCCTTAAGTTTACTGGTAGTTTTTCTTTGATGACAGAGGTGTCCGAGCCATCTTACGTGCACACCAACTAATACATAGTACTTGTACCAATGCCGCTCTAAAGTGTTAAAAACAGGTGCCATCGAGGGGTGGGTTTCCTTACCCACAAACGGTGTGACTCTAAAGAACTATATGATTTTCACTAAGAAGGTTCACAAGTTAACATACGAACTAATCGACGGGGTTCAACCTCTACTATATATACATAACAATAATTTTAACCATGTATATATAGTATAATTTTCCACGGAAGGGGGGTCATGATGAACCCGCTCTAAAGTGTTAAAAACAGGTGCCATCGAGGGGTGGGTTTCCTTACCCACAAACGGTGTGACTCTAAAGAACTATATGATTTTCACTAAGAAGGTTCACAAGTTAACATACGAACTAATCGACGGGGTTCAACCTCTACTATATATACATAACAATAATTTTAACCGTATATATAGTATAATTTTCCGCAGAAGGGGTCATGATGAACCCTTAATGAAAATACTGGTTCGCCACTGTTTACAATTACAACAACCATACATGTACATAAGAAACTATTATGCTTAAAATTCATAATCCAAAAAAATGAACAATCACCAAAAGAGAGAGAGAGAACTGTATACCTTTACTCATGTTGATTTGGGAAACTAGTAATGTTTTGTTGCTATTTTTGAAATTTAAGCAAAAGTGAGTGTGTCTTTTGAGCTTTCATAGGAAAGTGAAAGGTTGTTGAGTGTGGGCTGGGCCTAATACTCTCTAAATTGGGCCAAGTGCTTACATAGCCCATTTTTGGGACTCATTTAGCTTTCATAGGAAAGTGAAAGGTTGTTGAGTGTGGGCTGGGCCTAATACTCTCTAAATTGGGCCAAGTGCTTACATAGACCATTTTTGGGACTCATTTAGCTTTCATAGGAAAGTGAAAGGTTGTTGAGTGTGGGCTGGGCCTAATACTCTCTAAATTGGGCCAAGTGCTTACATAGACCATTTTTGGGACTCATTTAGCTTTCATAGGAAAGTGAAAGGTTGTTGAGTGTGGGCTGGGCCTAATACTCTCTAAATTGGGCCAAGTGCTTACATAGCCCATTTTTGGGACTCAATTTTAATTATAATTGAAAAAACTACGCGGCGTAGAAAATATTCGATTGTAATTACATGGCGTAGCTTATATTTATAATAATTATCATTTATAACTAAAGTTTAGATAAAATAGCTAAATGTATCTTTTGTTGTATTTGTGTATTTAAGCGAATTCCGAAGCTCATATACGTTTATATTTGTATATCTAAATGAATTTCGGAGAACATATACGTTTTCGGCCTAAAGTATATTTATATTTAAGTGAATTTTTGAACTCATATATGTTTTCAGACTAAAGTAGCTACTTAACTTGTAACTGCGTTTTCTAATTACACACACATTAGCCATGGCGCCGAATTTATTGCCTAAATATCATCTATTTCTAAATTTCTGCCTTATAATTGGAAATATTCTGTTGGGCTTAATGATGATATGACATCTAGGCCATGGAAGAAAACAGGCCCAAACATACAAAAGAGTCCAAGTTCAATTAGGATGGCAATGGAACGAGGCGAGTTCAAATAGATGCGACGCGGCTCCTGAATAATGTCATTTTTCAACTATTCAACCATTTTTATTTTACCAAGGTTCAATATTAGCGAGACTAATCAATATTTATTCTTTCGATAAAACAACACGACCTTAGACATATACGGGGCGAGTCTAAGTTTAAGAAGTTGAAGTTGCGCGGGTGCGAAAATCCCATTTCTACATCAACTTATTAGCCTACAAGTAAAGGGTGCAATGTCACATGAGTTAACATGCAAGCAGTGGCGGATCTACATAGGGTCCAATCCAAACCCCCTTCGTCGGAAAATTATACTATTTTTACATGGTAATTTTTTTTTTTATGTATAAATAGTAGAGGTTGAACCCCCTTCGACTAGTCCGTATATGTACTACTGAACCCCTCACTAAAAATCATGGATCCGCCCCTGCATGCAAATACTGTAAAACACGATAATTTATGAAGTTTTACATATCGATAATTATCTTTCGCACGATATATGTGAAATTCGACTATATTCAAAATCAATAAGCATTTTTAAAGTAAAAATCATAATATTAGAGCAAGTTCAGTAATAAGTAGTATCAATAATAATCTCTCACACAATAATATATCTGAATTTCGACTTTACTAATCTCATTTTCTTATTTCTTATCCATAATTCTTTGTCATTTAGTGTATCAAAATTAAAAAGTTTTTTTAAAAAAGAAAAAGTGACGTGAAAAGATTGACTCTAAATTCTGTTAAGGAAAAAGACGAAATAAAATAGAAAATAGTACTAGAAAAGTAAAAGAAAAAAAAGGTACAGAAAACACTTTTGGCTAAATATATTCAGTGTCTCACTTTCTGTTACTAAGGTCACACGACCTTATTAGAAAGTAAAAAAAAGCACTATAGTATAAGGTATAATTATTAGTGTTGCGAATTATTTTATTTTGTATTTGGTAAGAGCTATTATTTAATCGTGAAATTATTTATTTCACAGTTTATATTATAGTGATAGTATAAATTACTATTTTTTAAACATAACAGAATAACGTATCTCGAGATCACTTATTCCAAACGAAACGACCCCTCAGTTCGGTAATCTTGATTTTTTCATTTTAAGAATATTATGCTTATCATTATTGTATCAACATAATTTGGTATGGTTCAATGTTTACAATTTGCTGTATAGTAAAATAACAACCATAGTTTAATCCCACTTCAACTTACCTATAATTTTATAATAGCGAAATATTCAAAAACCCTCAATTATGTCATCATCATACTTGACACGTGTACAAATAATCCAGCACTTTGAGTTTATTAGATTCCCTGTACTATGAAATGTTTAATGGAAAATGCAGAATAAAACAAGAATCCAAAGGCCAATGTCATAAACTTGATGTCATCATTACTTGTATTTCACTTTCTTTTATCGCATTTTATTTTTAAAAAAATAATTCAACGTTCGATATTCGTGAGCTCGATTGATTTGGATCATGCATGGTAAGATTCATTTTGATTTTAACGATGATATGGTTAATAAAATTTTCTTTATATTCAAAGCTTAAACTCAAGACTTCTCGTTAAGAGTGGAGCAGTTTTTACAAAAATTATTTAACGACTTTGATATAATCAAGTAAAAGTTGAGTAATATTTTTTTAAAAAAAAACTAATTTTAAGTCAACATGACGGAAGAAATAGTCTATTTGAACGCATATTTTTGTTTTGTCAAAATATGGTCCAAAATAGTAGTAAGCCATTTACGCATGATTGTACCATCTACATCCAAATTCAAAAGTACCTAACAAAATGAAAACGACCCATATAATGTTCTAGTAAGATTTTTATACGTGAATTTGAATTAGTCGAATTGAAAAATAAATACATGTTGAATGTTGGATATTAAAAAAGACTTGATCATTGATGTCTACAACACATAATATGTATGTATTATGTTGATCAATTTCACTTAAATTCTTTATTTTTTTTATTGTCACGTCATTATTTTTAATAATATAATAAATATTTTAATTATTATTTTTTTAAATGAATTCTAATTGTCACGTCATGTCTTCTTCTTCTCTTTTTTAAAACAAAAATTCAAGAACTCATTAATGGAGTTCCTCATCTTCCTCATTAATGGATTTCTCCGAAACCAAGAAATTCTTTTTGCTCCGAAATCGAAACCAAGAAACACTTGAACTAAGGAAACAATAAGATTTCTCCGATTAATGAATTCTTGAATGAGGAAGTTGGGGAACCTCGATTCAAAAAACTTGAAAAATTTCAAGAACTTCGATTTCCTCTCTTTTTGCTCAAGATCGCCATTAATAGCGAGCTCAAAGTTTCGAATTTCCACAATGTCATATATAATTTCCAACATAACCCACGTATAATTTTCAACTCATTTCTCCGATTTTCTCTATTTTTACTCAAGATCCGCCATTAATGGCGAGTTCAAAGCTTTGAATTTCCACAATGGGGAAGAATTTGTCATTAATGGCAATCTTGATAAAAAAAAAGATGAAATTGGGTTGAATAACTTCATTAATCCGTCATTCAAGAACTTCATTAACCCGCCATTCAAGAACTTCATTAATCCGTTATTTTTTTCCCAAGAATTCTATTTTTGACCCAAGAAGATGAAATTGGTTAAAGAAGAAAATGGAGCAAAATGCAAAATGGGAAAGAAAAGGAAATAATAAAATTAAATAATTATTTTTTAGAGTAAAAAAAGAAAAAATGACGTGAAAATGACATGGCAGCGCGTGCATCACACCACATTCCAAATGACTGGTTGTCAGTTTTCGGAGGGTAATAATTCCACTTTAAAATAGTTCAGGGGTAATAGGTCACCTTTAAAGGTTGAGTGTGTAGTTGGAATTTGGGGTAAATGTTGGGAGGGGGGGGGGGCTTTTGACCATTTTCTCTTAATTAATTAGTACTTTGTTTATGATGGATTTTGATACAGTAATTTGTAAGTGAGTCAAGAGCATGTGTTACAAGTTAACTTATTTTAGGTTTGATTTATCAGCAGTTTGATCACTGAGTGCTAAAGGAAATCAATTGGGTATGAAATAAATGAAATAAGCAAAATAAAGCAAACAAATCTAGGCGAGTTCGATGTGGATATGAATGCAACTGAAATCTGCTCTGAAGTCCAAACAATTCGAGTTGTAGGCAAAACAATATTTACACACTAGCAGTTAAGCAGTAGAAAATAAGAAAAATATTCGGAAATCAAGTAAAATTATTGTATTGAGCAAGACAGTGAGAGATCTGATGATTTTATAAGTGAGGAGGAACAACTATTTATATATAGGTTACAACACTAGGCCTCGACCAATTAGTTAAGATTATTTTCCCACACATAATTAGTTAATCATAGTAAGTCGATATAGCTTAATGTAAATCAGTAACTATTCATCATCTTATTGGTTTAAAGCAATCTAAATATATTCTTATTATAATGTGATATTATTTTCTCACGTCTAAAATTCACATATTTCTTCAAAAAAACTTCACATGATTTAGAATTTTTTAATATTTAGTTAGTTTATCTCAAACTTTTCATCAAGTTGATCCAAGTAACAAAACCTTTTAAAAGTGTTTTTTAGTATCCACTCCGAAGCTTTACGTTATAGTCAACTTTAAAAAAAAATTATATTTAAGATTCGAGCTCGATACCTCTAATTAAGAGCATAGAGACTCTATTCATCCTGGTAGAATCCCGATCAGTTACCCATTTTTATGTGTTAAAATAGTATATACTAGATGATTTTTTTTAATTTTCACTCAGTGTTTGATACACATATTGAAACTCAATTAAATTTGAATTCATACCAAAAAGTATAATATTATAAAAGTAAACCGCTCTCTAACAAAAACAACTCTATATCCAAAGAGCTCGAACAATTAAATTTGAATTCATACCAAAAAGTATAATATTAAAAAAGTAAATCGCTCTCTAACAAAAACAACTCTATATCCAAAGAGCTCGAATGCGAAACATATAATTATACTTTACTTTTTATTTTCTTTAAAAAAAAAATCATCAAAGAATTTGGGAAAAGGATATGGATCCCCTACCCCACCATTATTACAAATGGTCAATGGACCCATTTATTTTATTTCCCCTATACAGTTATGAAGTGCATATCCACATCAAATACAATTAAAAATCAAATTTCACTTTTAGGATTTACCTAACCAATATTAATTACTCTTTTCCATTAAAATAGGTTGTTTATTTCAACAGTCAAACAAACTTTTAATATGAGTTTTTACTGATTTTATTTTAAGATTACAAAAACCTTTTCACCTAACCTATTAAATTCAAATTTATCTCAAAATTATTTATATGAGTTTTATTTAAATTATTTTTATTCAGTTGATCTACATAATATTAAAGTATAAATTTACGAGAAAAGTAAAAAAGAAAAAGAAAAAAGAAGTTAAGAAAAGAGCAATGTCAATTTATTTAGACTAGTAAATATTTTAGAAAATTAAAAAAATTAAACTTAATATGATTAAACTAACGATAGACTTTCTATCAATGTAAAATTTTCTAAGATTTCTTGTCTCTCCTCTCTAAATCGCAAAAGATATAAGGTAAAAATTATTTGACGAGAGTCATATTAAACTGTCAAATTAAAATAAATAACATAAATATATATCGATTAAATTTAGTTATAAAACTAATAAATTATGCGATATTGCTTTCAATCCCCTCCTTTTTCATGTGTAAAGAGTAATGTTATACTAGACAAATTTTATTTTTCTCCCTTCTATTAAAAAGAGAAAAGTTCATTGAATAAAAATTGTGGGGAAAATCACTTTTTTTCTTTTTAAGGACCATTTCCTTATTTACCAAAACAATTATATGTCATGCTTACATAATATAAATATTAATTTCTGTATAAAGAGATTTAGACAATCTAATAATTATTATTATTTCCCTTAAATAGTAGACTTTTTAGATCATTTTTCTAAATTTAACACACTACCAATATTATGAGATTTTTAAAAAAATATTTCTAAAACTACTAAAATACCCACAGTAATTAATTAACTTCAAATTTATCTAATATTAAATACATTTTCCTAAATAGTAGACTTTTTATATCAAAATTATCTAAATTCTGACAAACTGAAAATATTATGAGATTTTTAATAAATCTATTTATTAAAATTATTAAATACCCTCACCAAACAATTAATTCAAATTTATCTAATATTAATTGCATTTTCCCTTAAATAGTAGACTTTTTATATCAAAATTATCTAACTGCAAATAATATGAGATTTTAATAAATCTATTTGCTAAAATTACTAAAATACCCTCACCAAACAATTAATTTCAAATTTATGTACAAACTACTACCCATTACTAAAGGCCCCACAAGGGATGGGAAAGAAGTCTTTGGAAAAATCATATTTTTCTCTCTTCCTGTTTTGTCCCTCTGATTTTGATTTATTTGCAGAAATGCCATGGATCTTGATAATCCCTTTGACTAATTATTTTTTAATTAATTTTAAGTGCAGAAAGTGGAGTGAAAGTGGAGATATGATATGGTGTGTTGAAGTACAGTGTATGTGAAATAATTAAAAATTATGACTTTTGGTACCTAATTGTTGGATTTATTAAAATTCTCATCATATAGCAGATAGATACCAAGGAGTACTTTTCATGGCTAATTGACTAGTTGTTTAGGAATTTTAAAAATTACTAATTGACTAATTGTGTAGGAATTAAAAAAAATAATCAAAAGCCATTGACTAAGAGTAATTTTGTATTTTATAGTATCATGACACTATAATTTTAGATTGAAATTTTTTGACGTTGAGAGTATATTAAAAGTTGAGATCAAAACGTAAGAATTGTTATTGTTTCTGTTAAATAATTTATAAGATTTTCTTACCTATTTTTACCAATCGCATTCAAAGACTATGACTTTTCAATATTGATTGGCTATTCCATGTAGAGAAAATGAAGTGAATGAAAGAAGTTCGTACCTTTATCACATGAAGGTGTAACACTTTGATAAAGGAGGCCGGTGCGATCTAATACGAATGATTTTAATTATCAATAGAACACTCCTCTGATTAACGATCTAACACAAAATATTTATTCATATAAAAAAATTGAGAAACAATCAAGAGGGGAGGAGGAACATGCAAGAAACAAGAATCATCAAATAGAAAAGAAGTAGAGACGTAACACTCAATATAATAACTATTTTTCTCTCTTGTTTTTAAAAGAAACTCGAGTAGAAAATCAATAAAGAAATTTATATTTTAGGCGTCTTTAAATATAATCTGACACTGACAAAGTTGTAGAAGAAATAAGGGCCGATCTCAAGTCTTGTCACGCAGCCCAATATGGATATCGAACCTATAAAAAGGTCTAATAACAACCTCGCGATAAAATCATATCCAACTTATTGTCAATTATTTGCCTTATCTGATTATCTTTATCAAATTATACAATCACAATAATATTTATTTAAAAATGACTACTAAAACTATAACCAAATTATTTTTCTAGCTAAATTTACATTAATACACATACCTCTTCTACTCCTCAATCGTTCTTTCTATAGAAATGACCTCAACAACTACAATAGTTAGGTTTTATGATATACCAAATGAGTATACGGGTATTTAGACATTACACATAAGCATATTATTTAACTTGGCTTCAACTGATATTCATGTCCTTCAATTTTGAGTGCGTGTAAGTAGACATTTAATCTTGTATAAAATCGAACAAGTGGACACACACGTTATACGAGGCATGCTACACGACTTCTTATGCGAATTGCCATATATGAGTGTATCTATTTGTTCAACTTTAATAAGTTTAAAAGTCTACTTATACACTCAAAGTTGGAAAATATAATTATCAGCTGAAACCAAGTTAAATAACATGTTTATATATTCTATCTCTTTATTTATTAGTACATCAACAAAAATGACCAAACTTCAACGGCATGGATTAGTTGCGCTGACACCTCACCATGAACATCAACACACCAAATCAAATCCACATTGCGTAACTCCAGCCTGCCATATACAATGACATAGTTATCAGTCGAAATCAAGTTAAATAACATGTTTGTGTATTTTATGCCTTTATTTATTCATCAATATGTCAACAAAAATTATCGAACTTCAACGGCGTGAATTGATTGCGATGACATCTTACCATGGATATCAACAAATCAAATCAAATCCACATTGCTTAAATTCATCCTATCATACAATGACATAGTTATCAACCAAAACCAAATAAAATAACACGGTTATGTATTTTATGCCTTTATTTATTCATTACTATGTCAAAAATTATTGAACTTCAACGGTTATCATGGACATCAACACACCAAATCAAATCCACATTATCTGACCTCAGCCTGTAATACAATGACATAGTTATCAGTTGAAGTCAAGTTAAATAACATGTTTATGTATTATATGCCTTTATTTATTTACTAATATGTTATCAAAAATTATTGAACTTCAACGGCATGGATTGGTTGCGATGACACCTTACCATGGACATCAACGCACCAGATCAAATCCTCATTGTCCAACTCCAGCCTGCCATACAATGGCAATAACATAATATACGAAACAATCCAAGGGCAAAAATGGTAATCAACAATAGGTGTCACTTCTCCACGTGTTCACACTTCTCTTCTCACTTCTCCTTCTCAACCCGACCCGATTCATCATCATTCCTATATAAACACATCACTTCTCCGATCACTCCACCGTGATCTCTCCCGCCGGCGAACAATTCCGGCCAAACTCCGGCAACCTAAATTACAATTTTTCAAACACAATTCCGATTAGGAAAACGGAAACGGAAAATTGATTTCCATTTCCGTTACGTTTTCCATTTCATTTACCATGGAGGATTATTATGATGAATCTATGCTAATTGAACCTGAACAGGAATGGCAAACGGTGTCGTATTCAAAGAAGAACAACAAAAAAAAGTATGGTAAATCGAATCAACCGGAAGAAGAGGATGAGAATTCCGTTTTCAAATCAATCGAACAACATGCGGAGGAGAGACGAAAGCGTATAATTGAATCTCAGAAGATCTACGAAGGTGCTGTTTCCGGTGGTGAAAGTTCAATCGTCATTGATGATGGAGAAAATGGTGATGCTGCTGGAGAAAGCGGCGGTGTTGTTGTTGAGGAGAAAAAGAGTAAGCCGAAGAAGGCGAAGAAACCTAAGGTTACTGTTGCTGAAGCTGCTGCGAAGATTGATAATTCTGATCTCGCTGTTTTTCTCGTTGATATATCGGTTAGTTATGAATTTTCAGAAATCTGATCTATTTTTACACTGTTTATATATGGTTAAAAATAGTACTTTTTATATTCGTGTGTTTACTTTTTTATATTATGAACTGAACCACTTTATGAAAATTCTGTCTTCGCTACTGTTCATAGGTGATTCTGAATGTGGAATTGAAAAATCTGATCTGTTGTTTATATCGGAAAATTATAATGTTTATACATAGTTAAACTTATGTTGAATCACATTTGACATTTTTCGTGTGTTTATGAAAATTCTGGCTCCGTGACTGTAATTATTGGTGATTTTGAATGTGGAAATGTGGATTGTTTTTGTGAGTTTTGCAGGCGTCATTTGATAAGCAGGAAGATATACAGCTAATGCGATTTGCGGATTACTTTGGACGTGCATTTGCAAAAGTGAGTTCATCTCAGTTCCCATGGATGAAGATTCTCAGGGAATCTTCAGTTGATAAGATGATTGATGTGAGTTTCTCTCTTATCTCTTTTTACTTCGACTTGTTTAGGTGCTTAAAGGTTCCATTTTTTTGCTTTTCGAAGTCAATTTGACTAATTTCAAAGTTTAAATTAGATTAGACTTAAAAACTATACGGAAAGTACTATAGTTGCCTGTCTTTCTCATATCAATATAATGGGAAAATGCTATCTTGAAATGTTAGTCAAAATTCATATCGTTTGACTCTCAAAAAGAAATTTAATTTGTGACAAGTATTCTGCAATGGAAGGAGTAGAATCTTGATATGCAAAATGTGCGGGACGCTAAATATTGAGTCTTGTGCTTTTGTTTTCATTATTTGTATCAACAAATGGATTTTATTCAGGAATAATTACCGAGATCAATGTCAATCATGTCTCTCCTAGAAGTTTTATAGTTATCTACCTTGTCATTTTGTTCTAGGATTCTTCTTCTTCTTCAAATCCTACTTGAGGAGATTTGATTGATTCTGAATTGTTTAATTTAGAATAAAGGGGCTTTTGTATTTCTGTTTCACTATTCTATTGTTATGTAGAAACTGGTAAGTATATAATTCTGCAAGATTCTGTTTTTATAATTTGGGAATAGATTTATATCAGTAGATGGATGCCCTTAATGTTTTAGTGGAATGCCGTGCATGTTATATGCAATGTTCTTGATCTTGAATTCGATAATCTTTGCTTCGGTTTCTTTTTTCTGTTTTTGATTTTCTTTTTCACACTCTTATTGACAGTGGTTTTGATTGTCTGAATGCTGTCGCCTGCACATTTCAATTTTTGAGTAATCAATTTTGTGTTTTATTGGTAATGCTGTTTCTTTTAATGTGTCAACTCTCTTGATATTGAACAGATCCCTCTTTCTCAAATTTCTGAGGATGTTTATAAGACATCGGTTGACTGGCTTAACCAGCGATCATTCGATGCACTTGGTTCCTTTGTGTTATGGTCATTGGATAGCATCATTGCTGATCTTGTACAGCATGAAGGAGCTGTGAAGGGATCCAAAAAAGCGGTTCAGCAAGTATCTTCAAAATCTCAGGTAATAATTCACTTTCTGCTTGTGCTTCGTCTTTTCTGCATGTTATTTTGGAAGTTTTATGGCATGTGTAGTGTAACTTCTGATTCAACTGCTGTTGTCTTCTTATAGTCAAGGGTGGTGGAAAAGCTCAGTTTTCCTCTTACCTTTGTAATATTAGTTCAAAACTTTGTAATTTGGAGGTTTTTCCCTTTCATATCTATACATTCGTGTCGTGTCATCACTGACTGGTTCTGTGGGATATAATTGTTTTATTTAATGGTTTGGGGTTGTCCTGCAGCTTTAGATTTTGTGTTTTCATGTCAATATATCTTGTTTTGGGCTATAAAAATAATCTGATCCATTCTTTTTCAGAAATTTGGTCAGTTATGTTCATTGCAGTACGTTGTAAACTGTGTAGATACTTTTGCTTGTCTGCTTCTACTTGGCGTCAGGCCAAAAATTGCAGAACATTTACCTTTATCATTGTGTACTTCAACCTTTTCTTTTGGGAGCTTCCTCTAAATTTCTTTCCGAAACCTCTAAACGAAACTTCAAACTCGTGAAACGAAGTCATTGTCTCGTGAATTTGAATAACTAATTTATTTATTTCCTTAGTTCTGTTTCCTAAGAATATACCAAGTGAAGTTTCACAATTGTTGCATCTGCTTTCAACGTAAGAAGAATAGAGTATCATGCCGATATGCTATTTGCTTATTAGAAGACTGGTTTAAATCGAACTTTATTCTGGGATAGCTTTATTCCTTCTTTTCCTTTTACGGTATATTAATCATTCAAAATTTGCTAAGAATTGATAGACTTGGAAATTAAGGATCTCAGTAGCTGGTATTTGTGACTTTATCTGATGAAATAGTTGATATATGATTGAACTGCAGGTTGCCTTGTTTGTGGTTCTAGCAATGGTATTTGTGACTTATATGATGTAGTAGTTGATATATGTCATTGGACTGCAGGTTGCCATGTTTGTGGTTCTAGCAATGGTATTGCGACGGAAACCTGATGTTTTAATCAGTCTCTTATCAATAATGAATGAAAATGGGAAATACAAAGGACAAGATAAGCTTCCAGTCATGATTTGGGCGATCGCTCAGGTAAAATCATCATTCATTTCTAGATGATTTTTGGGCTATTGGCATCATCTATCATTTCAATGCTCCTTCACCGATCATTATCTCCTGTGCTTACTTGTCTCAATTGCTATAGGCTTGCCAAGGTGATTTAATCGTGGGATTGTTCATGTGGGTACATTTTCTTTTACCATTGTTGAGCAGTAAAGTGAACAGTAATCCACAGTCGAGAGACTTAATCTTACAGTTGGCTGAGAGGTACATATTTCTACTCTTCTTAAGCTTACTGGAAAGGTGTTTGATCAACTCTTCAAGTACTAATATTGGTTTGCTGTTCTTTCAGAATCATATCCTTTCCAAAAGCCCGCGCTATACTCATAAATGGTGCAGTAAGAAAGGGAGAACGTGTTGTACCTCCATCAGCTCTTGAGGCTTTGATGAGGATCACCTTCCCAGCACCTTCTGCTCGAATTAAGGTGATCTTTACTGCTGATTTTGTCTGTTCCTTCAATATTCAAACAAGCTGCTACAAAATATATATATTCTGTATCGGAGTAGTTTGTAATGCTTGTTATATTCAGGCCACTGAAAGATTTGAAGCTGTCTATCCCACACTGAAAGAGGTAGCTCTTGTTGCTGCCCCTGGGAGCAAAGCAATGAAGCAGTTGACCCAGCGGATACTGCCTTTTGCTATCAAAGCTGTTGCGGAAGGTAAAGCAAAAAGTTCGACTCTATGTTGGCTCTGCAGCCCGTTTGCTTTTGCTTCAGATTTATCAATAATTGCTTATAAAGCTATATAGTCCTGAATATTAAATCTTTTATTTTTAGGTGTTCCTGATCTATCAAAGGAAGCTACTGAGCTATCGATTTGGTGTTTGACTCAGCACCCTGACTGTTACAAGCTGTGGGTAAGAGATCTTAATTCTTGATTTTTTCTCTTTCCAAACTCGTCTCTTTTTTTCTTCAAATTTCTAGTGACTGCTCTGTCATCTTTACCTTGTGATTGTAACAGGACAATATCTATCTGGACAATGTAGAAGCAAGTCTAATAATACTAAAGAAGCTGTCTACGGAGTTCAAGGTGCATTCAGCTAAGGGACCTGAACTTGCTCCATTGAAGGTGACCTTAAACAGTCTCAGACTAAAGGTATGTTAATCTTTCTGTAGTTGAACATAACAGAATGATATTATTGAACAAAAGATGGAGTGTATTAAGTTATTGGTTAATCTTGTAGGCCTGTTTTCGGTTGCGAAGGTAATTATGGCTCAGTTACTCTTTTGGATCTTTTCTCTTTTTTTGGGGGGGTGGGGGGTGGGGGGTGGGGGGAGGGGACATTGGCATCAACAAAAGAGCCCACAAGGGCCAGACATCATTGTTCTTCTTTCCACGTTTATATCGATGTTGTATTGTGTCTGTGTTTAGCATTCAGTTATTAAACTGGCATGCCATAAGGGATGGATGTGTGGTGTCTTTGACATGAAATATGACACATGAAAGTCCTCATACTAGTCTCCGGATTAGTTAATCAAAAATGATCAATGCATCATATATGGAGAGTAGTAAGCTGTTATTAATTCAGCTGATTTGTCTACCTTTATGATACTGTAGAGTGAGAAGGCATTGGCCAGTGTGGATGATGCTGCCCGTCAAACGTCCTTGAAGGAAGTGCAGATTTACTGCAAGATTCTACTTGGACGGTTATCCCATGGTAACGGATGCATTAAGGCTTTCCTTGTTATCGGTCTCACAATGGCTGTGGGTGCTGCTTTTGTCTCCAAGGACTTGCAGTCCCTGGATTTCAAGAAACTGTTGGCAGATCGCTGCAACGAGTTGCAGTCCTTGGATCTCAAGAAACTGGCAGATCTTTGCAACGGCATGCAGTCCCTGGATTTCAAGAAACTGTTAGCCGATTACAACTTGGCCTGATACTTTCCCTCTCACTTAAGAGGGTTGTAAGTCGAATCACCTACCTTTGTTATATGTCTAAATTATGTCCCGGCACAGAGAAGCTAGCACAGCCCACAACAATATGGGTAGAGAAATGAGTTGTTTTAGAAACAAAAAAACGAGGTTAGATATAGTAGATGTGATGCTGAAGTTTTTGGCCTCAGTTCACAGGGTTTGTGTGTGTTTAGTTTTTTATGAAATCTGAACTATTTAAGTAATCGATTTTCTTTGGCTGAATTATGTTTTGATTTTTCCTTTTCCAAACCATTTTTCATCTGATTTGAAATGGTTTGTATATATATGGAAGGAATTGTAAGATGGTTATGCTTGAAAAAGGCTTTCTCTTGACTTTGGTCTATATTAGCCCGCAGGTTTGGTCGAAAATTACACCTATCGACCTTGAAAATGGATGTAGCTAGATTTGCTGCACTTGAGTCGAGGGTCTTGCGAAATCAACTTCTCTACATCCCCAAGGTAGTGGTATGGCTTGCAGACACTTCACCCTCCTCAGACCTCACTAGTGAGGTTTCACTGGATATGCAGTTATTTGACCTTGAAAATGGCTAGTGTTAGAACTTTTCACCCCTACTTGCCTTGGGTGCAAACCTTGAGGTTAAAAGTCAAAATTTGTTAATCGTGAAGGTTTGCTCATAGGGTAGGAGGGGTTAAAAGTTGACCACTACCTCCATAGTCATTCTTGTAAATCATCAACATTCCCCCAAGTAGAAGTTGGACCATGCTAGAGAATGGTACTTCGATAATGTAGTTTGGTTAATACTAATAATGTGACTTCTAGGCTAGCCTTGAAATCATGTACAATTATAGTCAGTGATAGGTTCTTTGGACCAGTCATACAGGGGCATTTTAGACATTTTCTTAGGAAAAAAGGGAAAATATGTTTTCACTTTTTTGGGTTGAATTAAAAGCACTTATCTTACAAATAAAAAAAACACCACTTATAAGTAATCCGAGTAATTGACCTTAAAAATGAATGATCTTGAATTTTGTACTCCCGCTTGTCTCAGGTGCAAACCTTGCACGGTTGCACCTTTAAACATGAAGTTTTGGCCCATGAGGCAAGCGGGATCAAAAGTTGACCACTCATTTTCGAGGTCATTCTCATAAATCATCAACATTCCAGCAAGCAAAATCTGGACCATGCTAGAGAATTGTACTCTGATAATGAAGTTTTTGATCAACTATGAAGATACTAGAGGCTAGCTAGTCTTGAAATCATTGGACCATATTCATACAGGAGTCTTTTTGGGTAAATACTTATATGCATTCCCGGTGTATACATCAAATTAATGTTCTTTACCATGATTAAGTGATTAAATTAAGTAAAATACTTGTTAATTAATTATGGTTAAGTACCATGAACTCTAAATTGAAACACATGTCATGCATGTATTGATTTGATGTATACGCCGGGTGCGTGTAAGTTTTAACCTTGTTTTAGGCCATCTTTTAAGGAAAAAAGGGAAAATGTATTTCACTTTAAATGACATATTGCGTTGAATTTGAGTCGGTCAAAATGAATTGAGATTTACCAAAAGACCATACTAGTTACCAAGAATAGGATAAAGAAAGAAATAGAAGCAAGGTGAATCCAAAATTTTACTCGTATTTATGGCGTAACTAATTCAGTCCTTTAATTACTCTTTATAGCGGTAGTATAAAAACAATCACATAATAAAGCGATGAAGTTTTACATAACAATGATCTGGATTTATTATTATCCGTACAACTACAACCAGACAGAGATATTGTATATTTTCACATACACTTATGCACGTAAATATAATGTATTTCACTATTATTATGCATGCAGATACAATTATTTCACTTCACTATTATTATGCGCACAAATATATTATATTCATATAGGTATATACAATTAGGTTTTCAAAGAAAGATGTTAATTAAGCATGTTAGTCAATTATTTGATGTTTTTCAAATGAAGATGTTAGTTAAGCATCTTACTCAATTATTTTTATAGCTTAATTAATTAACAAGATATATGAATGATGCCTTTTTGCTTCATCACAATGATTGCTAAAGATCGACATGAATCTCACTTAATCTCCACCTTTTTTATTTAATTTCTTTTTATTGTATTGCTTGACCTATTATACGTAGAGAAAAAATCAAGATTTAATTAAACTCAATAATTTCAAAAATCCAAATTTTACGCACACCTCGAACAAATGAATAATAACCCACATTGCATATCAGTATAAAGAAATAACAAATTCTCAGTTGAATATATAGAACATGTTCCATAGTAAATAACTATAAATTTATAATTAGATGTATATATCAAATGCGAATAAATATTTATCGTCGTAGATCTTCTATTATACTTATTTTTTTTGGTTTAAACCACCCGGTGTTCGGTACCTGCTTTTTAGGAGTTCGACTATATTCGGATTCACCCCGCGCCGGGCCCCATTTAGGGGGGAGAGCTCCCAACAGAGTGTTTATCCATACCCAGGATCAAACCCTCGACCTCTGGGTAGGTTGGGGCAGCCCCTTTCCGCTGCGCCACCACTGCTGTTGGTGCTATTATACTTATAAACACATGCAATAAATGCATCAACATGGGTTTCCCTTATTTCATAAGGCATGACGTTCCTACAGGGCATGTAGTTTGTGAGATTAAAATTTAAAAATAATTTCAATTTATATTTATGGTTAAATACAATTTTAATTTATATTCAGGATTAAATACAACTTCAACTTTAATTTTCATAGTCAAACGTCTACTTATAAAAGGGAAAGACGCTCCCTATAAAAAAAAAATCATTCTCCACGTTCAAAACTGAACTTTCTAATTATTGTAAAGGACATTTTCTTTTGGAACTTTCGGAGAAATTTGCAGTTGTTATTCTTTGAATGTTTATTGCGTAAACTTCGTTCCTGTACGGTCGTAACGATAGAGGAAATGTAATTTAACAGAGGCGGAGCCATAATTTTTACTGAGGGGATTCAAAATCTGAAGAAAAACTCACCGAAGGGGGTTCAACATCTACGCAAGGGCGGATCAAGCATATTCGTGGCTTAAGGCGAAAATCAAAAGGAGGACTTAAAATTTTAAGAAAAAAAAACTTTCTTTTAATGAACTCTATTTTCAAAATTAAATAATCAATTTTTTTATAATTTTTTTTTTTCAAGTAATAATATAATCAATGCATTTAATCTTTCTTGAGACATAGTACTCTAGATATATGAACTTCTTCTAATAATTCTTTCTTTTTATATACAAAAATTATTTTTTCTATAAATAATATTTAATTTTTTTTTAAAATCTATATATATTACTGTAAAAAATGAGGCCTCTCAAATTTGGGGGCCTAAGGCAGCCGCTTATTTTTTTACAAGGTAGAGTCACTCCTGCATCTACGATATATACATAAAAATTATTTTAATCATGTATTAATAATATAATTTTTCGTCGAAGGTAGTTCGAACGAACCCCCTATTACTAGGCTGGCTCTGCCTCTGAATGCAAATCGCACTAGACAAGGTTGCATGCGACAACTCGATTGAAAATACATTGACAAGAAGAATTAATCTCTGATCTCTCTTATAAAATATCACTTGTTACACCAACTCGACCACTGTTACGAATATAATAAAGGTCATTTATCCCATAAAATTTTTGATGATCGGTTGAAAGAAGAAAAAAAACTATATGCCAAAAGGCCATGTTACCTCATGTGACCACTAGGATTTATTATTTTAATTTTATTTAGTTCATATAATCACGGCATGTGATGAATATTTTAAAGTCAATAAATTAATTTAAAGAAAGATCTATCCTTTTTCCAATAAATAATTAACCTTTTTAACATAATCAATCCATTTTTCTCTTTTTTCTTTTGGATTAAAGATAAGGGTATTGAAGAGCTATAATTCAATTTATTTTTTTAATACGTATGCTCAAAAATATCTTACATCTAAAGGTTTAAAGTTGGATTTTTATTTTCTTTTTTTGTTTCCTCACTCATAAAAAGGAACAGAAAAAGAAATTCCTTCTTTCTAAAAATTAATTTAATTCCTTTCTTCATTCTCAAGTGTTGGATTAATATTTGTTTACCTACAAAATAATTATTGTTGAGGAGTGTGATGACAAAGACGAATTAAGGATTTAAAGTTTATTGATTTTCAACAATTTTAAGTTAAAAAAATATTATTAAATATGTTAGACAGATCAAACCATCATAAACAAGGATAGCAAAATTTAGGCAAATTCCTTTATTTTTTTGGCTGGCCTAAGAAATTACTTTTATTTGTTATTGAGTTTCAATTAAATATTTCTTATATATTTATTAAATCACTCAATATAAATATAAAACCTATAAAAAAATTACCAAATAAATTGCCTTTGACGGTGGAATAATTAATGTCTTTGTCCTTAATTAATATAAATCACGAGTTCGAATTCTCACAATAAATTGCTTTTCAATAGAAAACATTTTAATCTCTTGATACACCTATTTGATATAAACTTCAAAATACTGAATAATTAAATATAAAAATAAAAAGGAATTAATTTGGACAAATATGAACAACTTTTGGCAGTATTGAGAAAAAAGAGAAAGCAAGCAACAGAAAAAAGTGTTTTTCTTTTTTGTCTTAAAATTTCAAGATCCAAGAAAACAAACTCAACTAACAAGTAGTAACAAGTGTTTTGAAATCAACAATTGAGATATCCAATGTATTTCCACATAGATTCTGCGAAGAATAGAATATACGTAATTTGTATCACTGTCTCAGAAATAATATAGAGATTCTACGTTCAATGGATCCTCATTTAAAATAAAATGTAATCTAGAAAACAATGTAATAGCACTCAAGGGTCTGTTCTAGTGTTTCAATGAAGTTGGGATGAACTTCACGAGGTCTCAAGTTCAATTCCCAGTAGAGATAAACAATTGATGATTTCTTCCCATCTGTTCTAGCCTTGATGAACAGAGTTACCTGATACCTGTTGCTGGTGGGAGGTGACAAGTATCCCGTGGATTTAGTCGAGGTGCGCAAGTTGACTCGGACACTACGATTATAAAAAAAAAATTCTAGAAAATAATGTATGGAAAGTAACAAGTGTACAAAAGATAATAAGAAGCAACAAAACGATAGATAGTAACCGGATATTAATACCATCGCTAGATAAAATTGATATGAATAACAACATACTGAATATATTCCGATATCGTGCGGTCTAGGAAGGATAGAGTGTATGTATTCAATAACACTACCTGACAGGTTCGGTAGAAAGGTTATTTTAGATAGACCCTCGCTCAAGACAAAATCTAGTCCAGAGAAAGCTATAGTAACGGTACAAAACAATAAGGAGTAACACAACAACAAATAGTAATAGAATAATACTACCGCTAGATAAAGTTGATATCAACGACAACATACTCAATATATTCCAACACCATGGGGTCTACTGTCTAGGGAGGATAGAGTAGTGTATGTAATCCATACAACTACCTTAGAAGTGTAGGTAGAGTTATTATTTTCGATAGACCCTCGCTCAACGCAAAATCTAGTCTAGAAAAAGATATAGTAAAGGCAGTGACTCGGCCAGAATTTTCGTTGAGAGGGTTCAGAAGTATATATACGAACTAGTCGAAGGGGGTTCAACATCTATTATATATGCATAAAATATATTTTTAACCATGTAAAAATAATATAAAAACAATATAATTTTTCGTCGAATGAGGTTCGGATGAACCATCTGGAGCAAAGGTGGCTCCACCATTGAGTAAAAGTACAAAAGAATAAGGAGTAACACAACGATAGATAGTAACATAACAATACTACCACATTAGATAAAGTTGACAAGAAATGTAAAGGTACAAAACAATAACGAGTAACACAACGACAAATAGTAACAGAACAACACTACCACGTTAGATCAAGTCAAAAAAATAAATTAATTCCATTTCTTTTTTAAAAAAATAATAATAATTCACCGCAAACACGGCGTTATCACCGGTCATCTTTTTTAATAATTATCAATCAACTAAATGGACTTTTCTTGTGCATTGGTCCCATTTTCACGCCCTAATATTCGCCTACTTACTTTTTTTTTTTTTTTTTTTTTTCATTTTTTTCATTTACCACCTCCAAAATTAATAAACATAATTTACATTTTTGGTCCCTAAATTATTATACTTATAGTCTTCAAGTAAATAAAAATATATATTTCTAGTCACTTTATATAATGTACCTATGTTTTCGAGTCGACAATATTTGGAAAAAAATTTCTTTATCTGTCAAAATAGTGGTAAGATATGTGTATATATTATTCTATTCATGTTTACCTGTGATATTATATCGAGTACATTATTATTGTTTGTGGTATTGTTATTGTTGTGTTATATTAAGACTATTCATAGAATTGCATATCCTCAAATCCGAAGTGACATTATGATGTTAATGTAATATGTCGATAGATTGAGTGGGTTTACACATTTTTCCTTTGTCCCAATTTATTATGTGATGATGTTTTACTGGACGAACTGTTTAAAAATGAAACGGAGACTCTGAAATATGTAGTTTAAAGTAAGTCATAAATATTTGTGTCGTAAATCATCTCATTTAGAGGTAAAACGAGAAGTTTAAAATTAAATTGTTACTAAATAGAGCAAATTTTCATTCTTCGGTGAGCTGATTAAAAAAAAATGTGTCAAATAAATTGGACAAAAAAAATAATTATTTGTTAAATTTGTAAAGATATCAAAAGTGCATGTATCAATTCATCGAAGATTAAATGTGCTTAACAAAAAAATAATGAGGATCAAATAAGAATTAATCGATACTTGAGGGACTAAAAGTGCTAATATTCCAAATTAAAATTACTCTATAAATATTCACACACAACTCTTTTACTTCCACCAAATATTTCCATTTCTTCTCTTATTTTCCTTCAAATTATACTATATAGTAATTTAATTTCCATTTGAAGAGAAGAAAAATGGCAAAGAGGGGTTACAATGCTACTAGCTTCTTGTTGATCCTCTCAATGTTCTTGATTTTGCTCACTTTCTCCAATGTGGTTGAGGTAAATATATTTACGATTTCACTTACTGGTAAAGTTAAAAATTTCGTCAAAAAACGTTCAAGATTTAACGTATAAAACATAATTTCCAACTTATATGTTCAACTGATCACTCTTCGCTGTTCGGCCTATGTGGCCATGTAACTTATTTTGATTAATTATTAGATAAAAATGTAATGTAGGTTATGTTTGAAAACCATTCTAATAATTTAATTTGTGTTTTTTTTTTTTACTTTATTTTTTCAGGGTTACAACAAGCTACGCCCAAGAGGTATATATTTATATATATTTACTTTCATTTTCTTCCTTTCTCTTTTCTTGATTATTAATGTATGAGAAATTGTAAAAAATATTAAGTGATTATTTTTATCCGTCTTAGTTTTGGTGGACAATGTTACATATGTTAGTTGTTGTTGGTGGAAGGTGACGGATATTCGTGAATTTAATTGAGGCGAGCGAAAGTTGACCGGGACATCACGGTTATTAAAACAAAAAGTATGAGAAAATGTAGTATGATTGTGATGAATAGTGATAGATCTCAACAACAATATCGTACCAGTGTAATCTCACAGAGTAGGATTTAGGAAAGCAGATCATACCACTACATTGTTTTCGATAGATTCTCGGCTGACGGTACTTAAATTAGAATCCCTTACCAGAAACTTGATCTCGAAAAGGCCGTTGCTCAAG
Organism: Capsicum pubescens; assembly: GCA_030864215.1. NCBI lineage: Eukaryota > Viridiplantae > Streptophyta > Magnoliopsida > Solanales > Solanaceae > Capsicum > Capsicum pubescens. The sequence goes on from CM061549.1 coordinate 298,768,006, forward strand.
CGAAATAAAAAGGCCAAAGCAGTATACAGAAAGTAGTAGCGAAAAATAAGTAATAGCAAAAAGTAAAAACAGTCATGAAAAAAACTATAGACAACCAGACATAGTAATAGATCTCGAATAATACAAATAAAAAAAACCTGGTATACCTGGGGGAGGAGAATTACATACTCACAATGACCGATAACTCGATCACTAAAATATGAACAGATAGAACGGACTCACCTAGCTAGCTAATCCTAATCTTTTTTTAATCTCTGCTAGAATCTGAACGCGATTCTTAAATTTTTTAAATCTAATTTTTGTTTTTTTTCTTTCTTAAATTTTTTAAATCTATTTTTTTTTTCTTAATGTATTTTTTTTTTGTTTTGTTTAATTAATAGATTGCCAGCCAAGATGTACTTATAGATGCTCAGCAACATCACACAGGAAGCCATGTATGTTCTTTTGTCAAAAATGTTGTGCAACATGTTTATGTGTACCTAAAGGAACCTATGGCAACAAAGCATCATGCCCTTGTTACAACAATTGGAAAACTCAAGAAGGAAAGCCAAAATGCCCTTAAATTAAAATATTATATTTATTATTAGGAAAATTAATCTTTTTTTCCCAATAATTAATGGGAAAAGATTATATTAAGAGAGTACTATGGTTAATTATATTGTGTTTTGTATTGCATTAAACTTAATTTCTCTTTTGGAGTTTTGATGTATGTCTTTAAGCATTTTGTATTTGGAGTCTAATATGATTCGTGTATTAAGATTCATATAGCCGACTTCAACTTTCTTGAAGTTGATATGTTATTGTAATATGTTTTTACGATGAGAATACAATAATAACATATTTGTTAAATTGAGTTTATTTCAAGCGTTGGTGCTATACATAATAGTTTTATTTGCACACTTAATCATTTTATTTGTCACCCTCCCCCCTCCCCCCTCCAAAAAAAAAGAAAAAAAAATCCGACTATATAAAGTTTTCGAAACGAAACTCGAATTTAATTGAATTTCGATATGAGTATCAAACACCAAGAAAAAGATTAAAAAAATGATTTTTTTCTAAAATCTTACTGTTGGCTGTTGGCATAGATGTAAAAGGTGGCCAAGAATAAATACTCGTATTTAATATGTACATCAAACTCAAAAATAATTTAAATGATTGCAATTTGCATAAAAAAAAATATGTTGAGATTGTGAAAGTATATCTATACACACTAGAGTCAAATTTATACTCCAAATTAGTACGACTCAACAATATAGTCATCAAAATAGCAATAATTATGTCCCAAAATCAAATATGTAAGATAGATCTGTTATATCAATCATCACTTTATTTAAGTTTATTTGTTATAAATTAATTAAATTACGTTGATGATTAATTTACCGCAAACTTTCTTCTTTAATTTATTCAATTTTGAAACGACAATAATGTGAGTTAGAATTTACCAAACTATGCTTTGTCATATTCATAGTTGTGTTTTACACTAATACATCAATATATTGGCCAACAATGTGAGCTGGAGTTCTTGTTACGAGTTTGATAAAATTTAATAGTATTGGCCAAAATATTATATTTGTGTTAAGAAATTCATTTAATAATTTATTGAAAATTGAATACACTATCTTTTCTAAATTATAAAACTCATAAACTTAATATTTTAGTTCCATCTCTAGAAAATTAGTTTAAATGTAAAAATTAAATCTTGGAGGAAACTACCAGCCACATCTTCTTTCAATGCCACAATGTAGTCCAGTTTTGGTCTAACCAAGCTCAGTTCAAGCCCTTTCATGATTGGGAGAACATTGACTCGAGTAGTTGGGATAAAACCTGAAAAAACCTCAAACGCAAGCCTTCAATAGCTGGCTTACTTGATGTTGGGAAGCAAACAATCCCACATTGAAAAAATAGAGGAAACATGTCGTATATTTAAAGTATCATTCAACTCCACTAGTATGAGGCCTTTTGGGAGGTGCCTAAAAACAAATCCGTGAGGGCTTGGTCCAAAGCGGACAATATCATACTAGTGCGGAGTTTGGGTGAGGTTGCACGTGATCCCAACAAGTGGCATCAGAGCCTAGGTTCGGGTGTGTCGGAGGAGTGGACTGTGGTTGATGTGAAGTTCCCGGTGAAAAAACGACAAGACTGGAGATCTGTATCACGGTTGATGCCTTGTGTCGAAAAAGTCTTCCTGACGACTGGTGGTCAGGCAGCGTGTCCCGTTGGGTGTTAACGGCGGTACTGAAGGGGATCGGAGGTCACAAGTGATGTGGTCTTGGTTTGAGGGGAGGATTGTTGGGAAGCAAACAATCCCACATCGGAAAAATAGAGGAAACATGTCCTATATTTAAAGTATCATCCAACTCCACTAGCATGAGGCCTTTTGGGAGGTTCCCAAAAACAAATCCGTGAGGGCTTGGCCCAAAGCGGACAATATCATACTAGTGTGGAGTTTGGATGAGGTTGCACGCGGTCCCAACACTTGGAAGGTCCTGTTCCCACACTGTCTCTTAATCAGGAACGACAATAACTTCAACAACAAGAGCAACCCCATCTCTACCCATAATGCCATCTTATCACCCTAGCTACTGATCATACTAGTAATCCAATCACCCATACCATTATCATTGCTATTAAGTGGAACTATTCAAATACTCGACTCCTTAAGCTCAATATAGATGGCTCTGCTTTCGCTAGCCCTGATACTGGAGGAATGAGAGGCATTTTTAGAGGCCATAGTGGTCACTGGGTGCTAGGTTTCTTCCACCACCTTCCTCACATTACCCCCACAATGGCTGAACTTTTAGCTTTGTTGCATGATCTATTAATTGTCAAGTCTAACAATTTTAAAAATATTATTATTGAAACTGACTCAAGTACAGTGCTCCATGTTAGGATCGATTAGCAGTTCACACACATTAAATCTATGGAGAGGATGAAGAAAACTAGAGAGAGAATTCTTTAGAAGAGAGAGAGAGAATTAATTTCGTGGTAACACCCGTGGGTAACCTCCACGGCGGACGGGCTATTTATATTAATGACTCGGAGTATGTACAATTACACAGAGAAATAAAAATAAAAGGTACAACCTAAAATTTGGGTCGGGGTCACATATTAATCAGGCTCCATAACCTAACAATTCTCCCACTTGGAGACTGATTCTGTCATCCAAGAATTACATTCTCAAAAAAAATAAAAATATTCCTCCATCATCAATATGTTCACCACACCGCAACATCTGTAGACATAACTACAGAAAACCAACTAAGGTTTTGCACAACCTTAGTTTACCAACATCAACACATTTTGTCAACATGTCTGCTAGATTATTTGCACCCTCTATCTTTTCCAAACACATATCACCTTCTTCCACTGCCCTGCGAGTGAAATGGTACCGTCTTCTAATGTGCTTTGTCTTTGAATGATAGACCGGGTTCTTCACCAACTGTATGGCACTCTGGCTATCTGTGTAAAGAATCTTCTTAAGCTGTTTCTTGCCCAGTTCTTCTAGATAATCTGCCAGCCATATCATCTGCTTTTCAGCTTCAGCTATTGCCACATACTTAGCCTCAGTAGATGAAAGAGCAACACACTTCTGAAGCCTGGACATCCAACTCACTGTTGTACCACCTACAGTGTAAATGTATCCGGAAGTGCTCATGCTTGAGTCCACATCCCCACCAAGATCAGTTTCAACAAAACCTTGCAGAATCACTTCACCATTGCCAAAACAAAGTGAAGTACTGGATGTACCTTTCAGATATATTAGAAGCCACTTCACAGCTTCCCAATGCTTTTTTCCGGGGTTTGCCATGTACCTGCTAACAACTCCCACTGTATGTGCTATATCAGGTCTAGTGCAGACCATAACATACATCAGACTCCCAACTGCAGAGACATATGGAACAAGTGTCATGTGCTCCCTCTCCTGAGTTGTCTTTGGTGACTGCTCCTTTGACAATTTTGTGTGATTTGCCAATGGAGTAGTCTTGGGTTTAGCATCATTAACTCTGAATTTGGCCAGCACCTTCTCAACGTACTGCTCTTGGGATAGATTCAAAGTGCCAGCAAATCTATCCCGAGAAATCCTCATCCCAAGAATCTGCTTCGCTGTACCTAAATCTTTCATCTCAAACTCAGAAGACAGACTTGCCTTCAGAGAGTTTATCTCCTTCATACTGGATCCTGCAATCAACATATCATCCACATACAAGAGTAAAAATACATAAGAATTAGTTTATTTCTTGAAGTAGCAACATTGATCCTTTTCACTCCTGCGGAAGCCACTCTTGCTTATAAAAGAGTCAAACTTCTTGTACTACTGTCTAGGTGCTTGCTTCAGCCCATACAAGCTTCTGTTGAGCTTGCACACCATGTGTTCCTTGCCTGGAACTACAAACCCCTCTGGCTGCTGCATATAGATTTCCTTATCCAAATCTCCATGTAAAAACACAGTTTTTACATCCATTTGCTCAAGATGCAAATTCTCCAATGCAATAATACTCAATAAAATTTGGATAGTAGTTAATTTCACAACAAGAGAAAATATTTCAGCATAATCAATACCTTTCCTTTGTGAATATCCTTTAACTACTAACCGGGCCTTGAACCTTCTTTTGCTATCTAGTTCTGCCTTAATTCTGAACACCCACTTGTTCAACAAGACTCTCTTCCCTGCAGGTAACTCAGTCAAAATCCACGTGTTATTTTTCTTAAGTGAGTTCATCTCATCATCCATGGCTTGCTCCCACTTGACTGAATCCTCCACCTGTAGGGCCTCAACAACAGACTCGGGTTCCCCTTCATTAGTCAGCAACAGATAATGTAATGATGGTGAATACTTATCTGGTGCTCTAATAGTCCTGGATGATCTCCTCTTAACCTGCTCAGGTGTCACTTGTTCCGCCTCTGGTTCCTCAACGATAGTCTCTGGAGTTTGTTGAGTATTTGCTGTAACATCTTTGGGTGTACTCTTCGGCAACTCAAGCTCAACTCCCACTTGCTTTGTAGTTTCTTGAACCTTTTGCTCTCTGTCCTTATACAAGACATTTTCATCAAATGTCATATTACAATGTCTTAGGATCTTCTTATTCCTATCATCCCAAAACTTGTACCCGAACATGTCAGAACCATAACCTATAAAGTAGCACTTTATAGCTTTAGCATCAAGTTTATCTCTCTTCTCTAGATCAACATGAACATAAGAAGTGCAACCAAAAGTTCTCAAGTGAGAATACTTGAGCTTTTTTCCTGTCCATACTTCTTCAGGAATCTTGAACCCTAGAGGAACTAATGGTCCCCTGTTGATCAAGTATGCAGTTGTGCTCATAGAATCTGCCCAAAACATCTTAGGCAACCCATAGTGTATCTTCATGCTCCTTGCATGTTCATTTAATGTTCTGTTCATCCTTTCAGCAACTCCATTGTGCCTTGCATTCCCGGGAACTGTCCTCATCAATCTGATTCCCTCAGCTGCACATAATTATTTGAATTTTGACTTGTCATATTCTCCTTCATTATTAGATCTCAGGCATTTGATTTTCAAGCCAGTCTGATTTTCAACTTCAGTTTTCCACCTCTTGAAAGTAGCAAACACATCTGACTTATGTTTTAAGAAGTAAACCCATACCTTCCTGCTGAAAGCATCAATGAAGGTGACATAGAATCTGGATCCACCAAGTGATGAAACAGGAGATGGTACCCAAATATCTGTATGGACCATTTTCAGCCGTACTTTCTTCGCCTCTCTTGCAGTCTTCGTGAAGCTTACTCGTTTCTGTTTACCCATAACACAACTATCACAAAGACCCATATCAATAGATTTCAGCCCCTCTAAAGCTCCTTTTGTAGCCAACATCTTTATTCCTTTAGCACTCATGTGTCCAAGTCTGTTGTGCCACAGACATGAACCGGAAGCACCCTCAGCAACAACAACCATGTTTATACACCCTGTAGTGGTGTATAAAGTTCCAGATTTTGTGCCACGTGCTATAACCACAGCACACTTCACAATCTTCCACGAACCTTTCCCAAACTCTGCTGCGTAGCCTGTGCTATCCAACTGACCAACAGAGATCAGATTCTTCTTGAGACTAGGAATATATCTGACATCCTCCAATGTCCACTGATTTCCTGTTGGAGTTTTTATGCAGACATCCCTCTTTTCTTCAATCGCCAATGACTTGTTGTCAGCAAGATACATCTTTCCAAAGTTTCCAGATTTGAAGTTTTGATACAATTCCTTGCTAGGAGATGAATGAAAAGATGCACCAGAATTCAATATCCAGGATTCAACCGGGCTATCCACACTAAGGATTAGAGCATCCCCAATGTCTTCTACTAAATTAACAGAATCATTATCATCTCCCGATTTCTAATTCTTCTTCTTCTTAGGTTTCTTGCACTCTGTTTGAAAGTGTCCTTTCTCTCCACAATTCCAACATGTCACGTTGAATTTTTGTGGAGATTTTCCACGATTCTTCGATTTTGATCTTCCATGTGTATTTTGACCCCTCAATTGGTCTTTCTCCCTTCGATCAACACTGAGAGCACTACCAGATGACTCCCCAATTTCTCATTTGCGAATGCTTTCGCTAAGAACAATATCTCGAATTTCATCAAACTTCAGTTTCTCAGATCCACGGGAACTGCTAATCGCAGCAACAACAGTATCCCAAGACTCGGACAGAGATGACATCAAAATCAATGCTTTAATTTCATCTTCGAAATTAATGTCCACAGAATACAGTTGACTAACAATCATATTGAACTCGTTTGTATGATTAGTAACAGATCCATTCTCAGGCATCTGTAAATTGAACAATCTACGCATCAAATATACCTTATTCATCGCAGATGGCTTTTCGTACATATTTGATAGTGCCTTCAACAGATCAGACGTGGTTTTTTCTTTGACGGTGTTGAACGCCACGTTTCTCGACAAAATCAACCGGATCAGCCCTAGAGCCTGCTGATCCTTGAGCTTCCAGTCCTCCTCCTTCATGGACTCCGGTTTCACCCCAGTCAAGGGTTCGTGAAGATCTTTCTGGTACAGATAGTCTTCGATTTGCATCTTCCAGAAATCGAAATTGGATCCATCAAACTTCTCGATTCCAAACTTCGATCCTTCCATCTCCAGTGATCGTGATGAATATCCCAAGCTTTGATACTAGTTGTTAGGATAGATTAGCAGTTCACACACACTAAATCTATGGAGAGGATGAAGAAAACTAGATAAAGAGTTCTTTAGGAGAGAGAGAGAGAATTAATTTCGTGGTAACACCCGTGGGTAACCTCCACGGCGGACGGACTATTAATATTAATGACTCAGAGTATGTACAATTACACAGATAAATGAGAATAAAAGGTACAACCTAAAATTTGGGTCGGGGTCACATATTAATCAGGCTCCACAACCTAACACTCCATATGTTTACTAACGATCACCCTTCCTATCATAACATTTTAATTGAGTGCAGGTCATTGATAAAGGAGACACAGACAACACCTCAAGTCAAAGCAGTGGCAGATTTGCTGGCGAAGGAAGGAACTAAAGCTCAGTTCATGCAGTCATCGAAACTTCTACGGGCGATGCCCTCTTTTGTAGCTAGCAGCTTTGAAGCAAACATTACTGGTTCTTTAGCCCATCATAGGGTTAAAACGCTTCTTTTGTCCTACAGGGTCCGAATGTGACCCTGAACAATTTATTTTTGACTTCTACATCTACTAGGAGCACAAATTTCTTACCCCTTAATTCCTAATGAAATGATCTTTAATTAACTAAAAAAAAAAATTCTAAAAGTAGTGCGAATATAACATATTTCCTTCACGAAAGGATCAAACACATGCATTTTAATTGATTAACAATTAAATACATATAGTTATACATCAGAGAAGATCAAAGTCACAACTTATCAATAACTAATGGATCCAAGAGTATTGTTCGTGATCAATAAAATAACGTGAGAACTATGAAGTTTTATGTTAAAATTTCAATAGTGACAAAAATATTAGATGATTTTTTGTCATTTGTCCTAGTTAGCTCTAATGAACAACATTATTTAAAACCTATTGCTAATAGACGCGAGAACTATGAAGTTTCATGTTCAATTTTCAATAGCGATAAAAACACTAGATGATATCTTGTCATTTATTCTGGTTAGCTTTAATGAGCGACATTATTTAAAACCAGTTGCTAGTAGACGTGAGAACTATCAAGTTTTATGTTCAAATTTCAATAGCAACAAAAATACTAGATGATATCTTGTCATTTGTTCTAGCTAGCTCTAATAAATGACATTATTTAAAATTGGCAAAATGACCTTCTGGATCCCTATACTATGTCGGTTTTGTAAGTTGAACACTTCTACTTATATGTTTGTCATCTGGATCCCTGAACCCACTAAAAAACAATATTTTAAATCCTTTTTTGGTGAGTGTAACACATACTCTCCCACGTCAGCTGCCACGCCTGACACGTCTGCCACGTCATTTAAAAAAAAATATTACATTAAATTCCAAGTCATTTTTAAAATGCTACATAACAAATTAAATACTAAAATTAATTTAATTAAATAAGAAAAATTTATAAATTGTAGAAAAATTTGAATAATCATGTTTTTATTTTTGCTCACAAATTAAACATCAAATCAATTCCAAATAATTAAAATTCTTCTCCAACTAATTTAAATTTTAAACTATAAATTCATATATACAAACATAATAAATTTTTAAATTTGAATATGTTTAACAAATTCACAAAAAGTTTAATTTTTTTCAACCGAAATTCGCTAATTTTTTTCAATATTCACTATCACTCACTTTCAATTTAAATTTAAATTTTAATCCCCAAAAAAATAAAAAGATTTCAAATTTAAATTTTAATTAAAAAAATAAAAAGAATTGAATTGAGAGGGAGAATTAAAAAATAAAAAGTGAACGTGGGGGGGGGGGGCTGGAAGAGTGTTGGGGTGGGGTGTGGGGGCTGGAAGAGGGTGGGGTGTGGGGGATGGAAGAGGGTGGGGTGGGGTGGGGACGGGACTGGGAGGGGTATCGGGGCTGGGGGTGGGGAGAGGCTGGACGGGGCTGGGGTGGAGAGGCTGGGGGTGGGATGGGATGGGGCTGGGTAGGGTGTGGGGGAGAGCTAGACGGATGTTGGGGTGGGGTAGGGGGCTGACGAGCTGGGATAGGGAGGGAAAAAATATTTTTATTTTTAAAAAATTTTTAAATTAAAAAAAGATGGAGGAAAAAAGGACCTTTTTTATTTTTATTTTAAAATTTTAAATTATTTTAAAAATTTTAAAAATATTTTTAAATTTAAAAAGATGGAGAGAAAAAAAGGACCTTTTTTAATTTTTTTTTAAAATTATTTTAATGTAAAATTGGCCAAAAATTGACCCCCACTCGCACCGCAAGCGAGTGGCTACACTCTCTTTGTCCTAGTCACTATGGCAAGGTCAACGGTCAAAGGGTGCAAAATGTTGTTTTTGAATGGGTTCAAAGGTCCAGATGACAAACATGTAAGTAGAAGTGTCCAACTTACAAAACTGACATAGTACAGGGGTCCAGAAGGTCATTTTGCCTTTAAAATTTGTTGCTAGTAGATCTGAGAACTATGAAGTTTCATCTTCAAATTTCAATAGCAACAAAACACTAGATGATATCTTTGTCATTTGTCCTGACTAGCTCTAATAAACAGAGTTATCTAAAACTTGTTGCTAGTAGAAGGTGATAAACATTATGTGAAATCAAATGAGGATGAGATATATGTAAACTGGCCTAAGAGACTTTTTTTTATTTCCCATTCATTGTCCGGTGCTCGTATTGGAGCACCAACTAATTCGAATCGCGCATTGCAAGGCCCATTAAGGTGGCGGCGCTCCCAACAGAATTTTCTCCATACCCAGGGTCGAACCCTCGAACTCTGATTAAGGATGAAGCAGTCACATCCACTGCACCACAATTCAAGTTGGTAGTTGGCCTAAGAGTTAACATGTATCGTGTAGGTGCAAACAAACCGGCTCATATATCACAATTGTTTCAAATAAAAAATAAAAAAATAATATAAGAACTAAAAATATTATTTTTCAAATAAAAAACTTTTATACTGTTATGAAATATAAAACAAAGAAAAAGAAGAATAGAGAGAGAAGAGAGTAATTCTTTATTTCTCTTGACGGATATCTCTTGGATCTTTGAGAATGATTTACAATAAGTCCTTTCTATTTATAGGAAAAATTTACTCCTAGTTTCTGACTAAAAGACAATACTTCAAATCCTGATAGATATCAACTAGATCTTAGATCTTGATAGATCTTATCTATATAGACATTCACTATAATGTAAATAAATTTATAACACTCCCCCTTGAATGTTTAATTGATAGATAATGTGTTTTGTATTGCATTAACTTAATTTCCCTTTCGGAGTTTTTGATGTATGTTTTTAAGTATTTTGTATTTGGAGTCTAATATGATTCGTGTATTAGGATTCATATAGCAGACTTCAATTTTCTTAGAGTTGAACTGTTATTGTAATATGTTTTACGATGAGAATATAATAATAACATATTTGTTGAATGTTGAATTGAGTTTATTTCAAGCGTTGTTGCCATACATAATCGTTTTATTTGCACACATAATCATTTTATTTTACTAAAATCTTACTGTTGGCAGTTGACATAGTTGTAAAAGGTTGCCAAGGATAAATATTCGTATTTGATATGTACACCAAATTCAAAAATAATTTAAATGAAAAAATTACGTTGAGATAGTGAAAATATATCTACATGCACTAGAGTCAAATATATACTCCAAATTTGGACTTGACAATACAATCATCAAAATAACAATAAGTATTTCGCAAAATCAAATATGTAAGATGAATCTGTTATATCAATCGTCACTTCATTTAAGTTATTTATTATGAATTGATTAAACTTATGTTAAATGATTAACTTACTGCAAACCTCCTTTATTCAATTTTGAAATGACTATAATGTGATCAGCCAGAATTTGCCAACTATGCTTTTTCATATTTGTAAATTGTAATTGTGTCTTACACTACATCAATATATAATGTGAGTTGGAATTCTTGTTACGAGTTCGATAAAAATTTATACTATTACATTTCTGTTAAGACATGCATTTATTTAATATTTACAAATAATTTAATTGAAAATTGAATAAACTATCTTTTCTATATTATACTAGAAGTGCAAGGCCCGTGTCAGCACGGGCCCAACAGTAGAACATGTGGATTGCAATTTTTAAGTTTTAAGATTTATCTTGGAGTAGAAAGTTTAAGCAGTAGAATATTTTCATTAGTATGATTGAGTTAAGGGGATCACAATTGAAACCTTTTTTTAACCTTCTTGTTGAATTTTGCGATCAGAAATATAAAGAAAGAAGAGGCATAAATCTGATGAAATAGCTTAAATCAAATATCCAGGAGATTATTGATTTTCAATATTGCAAAGAATAAGAATCATGTAAACTTACCCGATAAAGAAAATACACACCTTAGATTCGCTATTATTTTGTTTAATTATTATTTTTAACACAGGAAAAGAGTATTGTTTTTTAATAGAGAAGGAAGAGTTGAGATTTTCTTTTCTTTATTTTTTAAAACAGAGAAATGTTAATTAATACTGAGGAGCTGTTAAAAATTGAGAAAGATGCTACACATATTTGATAGAAAATTTGCTAATGTTAAGAAAGTGCGAAGTGTTTGATAGCAAATTTGTGATAGATACACGTTTTTTGTACCTAAATTTACTTTATTTATATTTAAATTAGTTTGTAAAAATCTTTTAAATAATCTTTATACTTCTTTTCTTTAATTTCTTTAAAAAAAATTTAATAGAATTTACTTATGTTTTATTCTTCTCACACTTTACTACATACATTTTATCCTCTTTAAATCTCATCATGCCATTTTACCCTCTTTAAACATCACTGTACATTAAAATTACGATTGAAGCAGCTGAATCAGAAATCAGTCAATTTTTTAATTATTTTTTTTGTTAATTATTGTTATTTACAGTACTTTTTATGTGACACTAATATAATTTTGATAGTCAATCAAATATTTTATGTTGACATATCATTTTGTTATTCTTATTTTTCTAATACATAAATGACTTATAATAAGAAGTGATATAGTAAAATCATCGTTTGAAAGACGAAAATTTAATTTAAAACATTAAGAGTTAATTTCTTATTTTATGTCTATTTTATTTTTTATTAAATATTATTTATTTTCTTAATACCTAGATGACTCATAATAATTAATTAAGAGCGATTGATTACGTTATTACTATAAAATTAATATAATTTGAACATATCCAATAGTAATCATCGATAATTCACCGGAATAGTATATTAATTAAATACGGGATGCTATATTTGCATATACAAAATATGATATTATTAAAAATTATTGGATAGTGCATTATATTTATCTTTCACAATAATAAAATTTTACTATATATTTTTCTTTATTTCTTTTAAACTTGATACATATTGACCCAACACAAATTCTAAGAAAATATTCATTAGAAATTTATTTTATTAAATTAAATTTATTAATTTTGTACTTTAAAAACTCAAAGTTAAGTTTAAATATTAGTATTTCTATATAATAAAAAAATAATTTTAAAATTTAAATTTACTAAAAAAAAATAAAAAAATATTAATTTTTCTATAGAAAAGTCAATTAAAATAATAAAAATAATTTACTTTAAATATTTAGTTGCAATTAATTAAGATAATTTTTTATTTTGTCATGATTTATACTGCACCGATAAAATTTTAAGAGTTGAATAGAACTTTTATCTATTTTTAAAAATTATTTTAACTTGTTAATTATTGTGATTTATGATAATTTTTATGTAATTATCAAATAATATATTTACTCCTTGTGTCCCAATTTATGTGGCTTCGATACAATTTTGAGAGTTAACTAAATTTTTTATATATCTTTTAAATATTTTAAGTTGTTAATCATTATGATTTGCAGTACTTTTTCTTTTATTTCAATTTATGTGGCATTGCTAAAATAATGAGAGTCAATAAAGTTTCTATATGTCTTTTAAATATTTTAAGTTATTAATTATTATGATTTGTGGTAGCAAATTAGTTTTGAACATGATAACCAATTAAATAAATAAAAAAATTTACTTTCAATATGTAGTTATAGTTAATTAATATAAATTAATAGAATATATTAAATATTTAAACCATTATGATGAAACAATGAAATAATTATATATTAGGGTATGGTATGTAATTAAATGGGAGTAGAGGAGTTTTTTGGTAATTGCATAAGAGGTGGTCGAAACCACCTCTTCTATATAATAGAAAAGAAATTTAAATATTTTAAATTGTTAATTATTATGATTTGCAGTACTTTTTCTTTTATCTCAATTTCTTTGTGTAGACACGTGATTTTTGATCCTCCTCGGATTCTAATTTATTTATCGGTATTAAATATTTATATTTATATTTAATCATATATTATTTTGATTATTATTCTTATTTTAATAAATTTTTAGTTGAATAAATAATTAAATAAAGTTAACTTTAAGATATTTTATTTTATTTTTTATTTTTCTTCTAATTTTAAAAAAAATATAATACAAAAAATAAAAATAATATTTTTATTTATAAATTTTTAATAAATAAAAATATTTTGCAAAATATAAAATTAATTAGTTATTATTATATTTATTATCTTTATTATTAATGTCTTCTATTTTTTTATTTTTATATTTCTCAAAATTCAAAAAAATAAAATCCTATCCTAATCCAAGTAACTGTTCCCCCCTATCCCCCCCCCCCAAAGTCCTATACTTAAGGAACTCTCCCACCCCCCAGACAGAGTACGTATTATTCCTATAGACAGACTATTCAGACAACACTTACAGACTATCATATCAGACTATAAAACATCAGAAAAAAAAAAAAAAAAAGAGAAATAGTTGAAGTTAGAGTTCCGTTGAAGTTTTCAGTGATAATCTGTTGTTTCATCATTCGATTTATTCATTATAGGTTCATATTCAAACATGTATTATTTATGTTATCAATTATATTATGAAAAAAAAAAAACATGAATGAGAATGTTCAAATGATTTTATGCATTATTCAATCCGTGATTATATGAATTCAGTGTTATTACATGTTATATGATTAGGTTATCCAATATTTGTATGCAAATGTATTGGATATTAAAAATAGTTGCATGTCAAACTTAAAATTTAGAATGAAAAGAAAAACAGATGAATAGAAAATTAGATAAACACTATTACATGTCCACACAGTATGTTTTATAATTTACACCCACTACACAATGTTCTCACTGATTACACCATTGATACAATAATTCACACACAGTTACACCACTTCACCTTTTCCAATATACATTCACGCGCACACAAACTTCCCATTTTTTCATTCACATAAATTCATTACTAATTCATGACATTAAACTTGCGCACACACTGATATAAAAAAAAAAATAGTGAAGGAGAAGAGGATAACAGTGAAAAAAAAAAAAAGATCAGAAAGTCACCAAAAAATAATTGGTAACTACCCCTTTATGGCCGCCAACGAATCCCATCGGATCTCGTCGGCAAACCCATTAAAACCGGCGACCCACTGCCGGTAACCACCTCAAAATCCGTCATCAACACACCAGATCTGGCCGGAACTATCATAGTGGCGAACCAACCGGCCCCACGCCGCCGTCCTCCTCCCTTTCGCCGGCGCTAAACTCCCCTTCCCTTTCCCGCCGACGTCAATCCATCAACTGGCCAGCAAAGCTTAGCCGCGCCGCCACTGACTCCAGATCTGCCCACACTGGCGCCACCCTCTTCTTCCCTTTCCCACTAGTCATGTTGTCGTCCCTTTTCCCTTTCCGGCGACCATTAATGTTGCTACCATAGTTGTCATCATATGGTTACTGCTAAGAGTTTGATGAGAATGAGATGAAATATTTTATTATAGTTACTTTTATATACTTTTATATGAATAATTTTAATAAGGATATGTATAAAATAACATAACTTAGCTTTACATTTTTTATTATTATGTTCTTTAAGATCCTTAATTTAAAAATGGTATTTATCATCCCACTAATTTGTAATTTTAGTAATTATATTTGGCCGTGTAAGATAACAAAGTTGGATATGAAGTTTTTTTTTTTTTTTTTTTTATTTAATTAATTTTTTTTTCTTTTTCTCTAAACCTCATTATTATGTTGAGCATATATAGATAAGATAAATTATCACAAATTTATAAAAATTAATCATGCCTTTAACACTAGACAAATTTTAGATGAGTTTTAAAATATTCGTCTCAATTAAGAATGCGGCGTACGCATCTTTTCAGAGACATTTTAAAATTCAAGGATGCAATAATGCACCTCGATAAATATATATATATATATATATATATAGCGATTTAATACAAGAGTTTTAAATAATTTTAGTACTTTAAAATGAGTGAATTTAGGCCTTAACACAATTTATCCAAAATAGTTTAAGTCAATAAAGAGACCGTGCTAGAACCACGGGACTCGAGGGGTGCCTCATACCTTCCCCTTGGTCAACAGAATTTCTTACCCAGTCTTCTGTTTTCGCAGACCAACAAAGAGTCATTTCCTTTTGATTAGGGATTCAATAAGGTGACTTGGAACAACATAACTCAATTCCAAGTGACGACTCTGAAAATGATAAAAATTAATCCATATTCAATACCGTCACTTTAATTGGAAAAACCCTTCGATTCGATTCCTTCGGGCGAAAAGGGGGTGTGACATCTCTGGCGACTCTGCTGGGGAGTAATAAGAATTCGAGCTTTTAATATTGACTTATACTTGCTTTAATTATTGTTGATATTGTGTTTATTGGCCTTATGTGCTACTTGTCGATTATTTACCGCTTTGATATTATTTGAACTGTATTATATATTGTTTTCTCTCGCGTACCCCCTCTGAGTCTCTGAAATAGGATAGAGGGAATGCATCATATGCATCCCACCTTCTTTTTGAGATAACCGGAGTGTCAAGGCACCTGGTGAAAGATATAGTCACACATGTTAGGCGGGTTTCGGATCGACAACGAAGGCGGTGTTTCCCTGCTACCGACCAGGTTGTCCCTCCCCGGCTCGAGTATCTGTTCGAGTAAGCCAGTCTAGACACTTATCCCTATTAGGATTAAACTTAGAATAACTGAAAACTCAGAATCTGGTTATCCCTATTAGGTACCGCTTTATTTGCATCATATGCATTTGACTTAGCGGGACTCGGCACAAGGGTCGGGTCTGTCTAGGACAGGTGACCTAATTTATAAAGACCAACATGTTCATTCTACGTACTCTTTGACATTTGCTTGGAAGGCTATTTATTTGTTGACCGGCTTTAGGCAATTTTAAAATGCGAGAAATTAATTTATCCTCAAATTTAGTCAATCATTTTTGAAAGAAAAAATTTACTTTTAAATAATTTTTTTTAAAAGAATATATACAGCAACACAATTTTTGCAATCTTCATGAACTACGAGGGTCTGATTCTCACTTTTTGTGAGATACGTAGGAAGTCCTACCCAGGATACGACCATTTATTTGAAAAATAATAATAATATATTTATTCACAGATTTATCAAAGGATATTTTTAGAAAAAATAATAATAATAATAATAAGAAAAATGATTGTTTTCATGAATATTATTATCTTTATTTTACTTTTCATTCTTATTTTCAAAATTAATTTTAACATAAAAATCATAATAGCCTGAACCTTTAGGGGTCGTGAGCTGAAATTTTGCAAAGTAATAAAATATGTAAACATATATTTTAACAGTCCTGAACCTTTAGGGGTCGTGAGGTTGAAATTTTTATACAACTTCATGCATAAAACAATCATTCTTCTTTTTCTTTATTTCTAAGTCATTTTATTTTTGTTCTTTTAAGTATATTTAGGAGTATTGTCTTCAAACATATAGTTTAAATCTGTCTAGAGGTCTGTTATTGCAAAATTTTTAAAAGAGTCAATTTAAATAAATAATTTTTCTAAAAATATTATCAGTCATATTTCTCTCACTTTGATAAAATTGTTATTTACAACTAAGTCCCTATAATGGTCGCATTAGGTCTCACGAGTCAAGATTAAATTCTTTCAAAATTAATAAATCAAGTTTTGCCTAAGTCTAGACATTTATTAATCTCACGTCCTTATCAATAGGTATAAAATGTCTTCTCCAGTTCGTGAAAAGCGTCAAAAAAGAAAGAGGGATGGGAGTGTACCACTTCATGTTGTTGATGAAATCTCTCTGCAACTTTGGTTATGGTGGAATGCAATGGATACATTCGATTATGGCGAGATACATAAGTATTTGGGTTTTTTGACGTGTATCATGAGAATCAACCCTACTAGGGAGGTGATTATTGCATTACTGAATTTCTGGGACCCGAAGAATAATGTATTTCGCTTTTCAGAGTTTGAGTTGACACCTACTTTAGAAGAGATAGCAGGCTATGTTGGATATGGTGATATGCATCGGAAGAAACTTATAGCCCCAAGACTTATTTCGATAAACAGATTTTGCAAGCTCATGAACATACGGAACACAAAAGAAGAATCAATGAAAAAAGGTTGGGTTTCCTTGCAATTTTTGTATGACAGCTACGAAAGGCAAGAGGGGTTTGAAAAGTACGGTAAACAACTTTGTAATAAGGGGAGTTTTGAGGCTTGAAAAATTCACAGACGATTTGCATTTATGGTAGCCTTTTTAGGCACTATGGCCTTCCCGAGAAGAGAAAAAAAAATTAATATTCATTTAGCGGGAGTGGTACAGATACCGATTAAGAAATATTACACTATGGTACCTATGATCCTAGCTGATATTTACCGTGCTCTGACTGTTTGTCAGAAGGGAAAGAGTTTTTTTGAGGGATGTAATATCTTGTTACAGATGTGGATTGTGGAGCATCTTTATCAACGTCTTACATTGACAAGGTTCGATCCTGAGCGATTTAATCGCATCAACGATTACGAGGAAAGGATGGAGAAATATAAATGTCCAAAAGAAATTGGAGATTGGGTTAAGCTTTTTCGTTCTTTGACAGCAGATAAAATCACTTGGAATCTCCATTGGTTCCCTCGGAGACAAGTCATACATAGTTCTGTCATTCATCCATTCTTGTTATTAATGGGTATTAGAGGTGTTCAATCGTATGTTCCATTGAGGGTTCTACGTCAGCTAGGCAGACGTCAAATAATTCCCATAACGGAAAACATGACTGAATTTGTATTTGAGGTCAAACCAGAGATTCCACTTCCAGAAGATTTGGCCCAGCAGATTTGGGAGGGTTGCCATATTATGGAGATTGAAACGATGGTCATAGAGCGTGAGAAAAGAGAAGTGTACCCAGATTACCGTGAATGGTTTGAAGAACAGTCGAGTTCACCAGTCAGACCAGAAAGATCGGTTAGGGGACCTATAGATCAGGAAGCTGCAATCAGGATAGGAATTGAGAGAGCCATGCGAGAACATCATGAGGCCAACCAAGCTTTGAGAGCAGAATTAGAGCATGCCCGGGCAAAAATAAACGAACAACAAAGGGAATTTGCTGAAGAGAAAGCTAAGTCAGCAAATATTGAGGTTGCACTTCGGGGACAAATCAAGCTTGCTACCACTAGGGGGTCACACGTTGCAGAACTTGCCGCATCTCGCTGACAACAACTTCAAGAAGTTGAAAAGAATATGCAAGAAGAATTTGATCGAGAGAGATCTTAGTGGATTCATGAAAGAGGAATATTGCGAGAACAGTTGGAGGTTGCTTCTTCTTGTGAACAGCGTGCAAGAGAGATGGTTGATTTTCGAGATCGACAGGCCCAGGAATGGGATCAGGCTTTCAGTTCCCTTTGAGGAAAGGTCCACTGTGTAGCACAGGATACTGCCAGAATGGGTTTGGATTATTAGCAGTTGGATTGCGAGGACTTTTTGGCACAAGTACCAGCTTTCGCACAACGACTCACTACTTCATTGAAGGAAATATATTTGAGTTTGGGAGGACATATTAAACCGAAGTCTCCTTGAATGGATAGTTTTTTTCTTTGTCATAGTTTTTCATATTCAGTTTTAAAACTTCTTGTTTAGATATTATGTCTTTTAGTTTTCAGATGTCAGTTAGTAGGTTTTATTTTAGGAGTTGGGTCAGTTATTTTGTCGTATTTATATTATAGAATGTAACGAAGTTGATAGTTTATTTCTATATATATTACATATGTTTTACCTCACTTACTTTATTTATTTTCTTCAAAAAAATAGGAAAAAAAAAAGACAAAACAATTTTGTTAAATTTCTCCCGAACTACGCAAGATCTGATTCATGTCCTGGCATGATACGTAGGCAACCCTCCAAAGGGTTCGATCATAACTTTTGAAAATATGCCTAGAAAAGTCGGGATGAAACACAAAGCTTCCATGATAGGTTGGGAAATGCATATAGAAACATGGCATATAACGTGGCATTATAATGTGTTAAATATATAATACTCACTCGTTTATTACTTGGTCACAGAAAGATAAAGTAATTGGTGGTTGGTTTGTGGTTTAAACTGGCATCACATCCGTATAACACCCGATACAAGGGTAAAAGAAGAATGACCCGTAGAGAAGGTATAGGGTCAAATAGTGAAGAAGAGCAGAATCAGTTGATTTCGCAGGAAGTAGCATCAATGAAAGAAATAAAGTCATTAAAACAACAGATGACGGAGATGTACCAAGCTTGGTTGAATGGACAAGCCCCGCCTTCTTCAATCCCTGGACTTTCAACTTCAAATGATCCAAATTCTGACTCAGCTCAAACTAGTGATCCATTTTACCCACCAGGATTTGGCCCATTTGCTAATATGTCTGAAGTTGCTGGTACTTCTACCATGCGCCCACCAAATCCATCTGTCGTAAATAACCCACTTTTTACTTCTGTAGCGCCAGCTACTGCGGGTACTCAACCGATAGTACCAAAGAATATGGGAAAACCAAATCATGATATATTATATCCTCCTGAAATGACTTTCAAATCCCAAAATCCACCTTATCATGTTCATCAACACGATACACCTATCGTGATTGAGAAGATTGCTAAGAATAAGGAATAAGAGGAGATTGCTAGAAAAGTTAGAATCCTGGAACAGAGTATGAGAAATATGCAAGGAGTAGGTGGACCAAAAAGTATTTCATACAAGGATTTATGTATGTTTACTGATGTCCATTTGTTCATAGGGTTCAAAATGCCAAAATTTGACAAATATAAAGGACACGGCGATCCTGTAGCTCATTTGAAAAAGTTTTGCAATCAATTAAGGGAAGCAGGAGAAAAAGAAGAATTATTGATGACTTACTTTGGAGAAAGCCTTACAGGGATAGCTTCTGAATGGTTCAGTGACCAAGACATTACCCATTGGCACATGTGGGACGACATGGATCGAGATTTCATTCAACAATTTTAGTATAACATTGAGATAGTGCCAGATCGCACTACGCTTGCCAACATGAGAAAAAAGATGACCGAAAGTTTTCGAGAATATGCCGTCAGATGGAGAGAGCAGGCTTCAAGAGTTAGACCATCGATAAAAGAATCTGAAATGATTGATATTTTTCTGTAAGCACAAGAACCTGATTATTTCCATCATTTGCTCTCTACGATCGGAAGCACATTTGCCGAAGTTATCAAAGTTCGAGAGATGGTAGAAAACGGAATCAAATCAGGAAAGATAATCAGCCAGGCCACTTTGAAAGCAACAACACAGACAATTCAAAGTGGTGCAGGAAGTTTTGGAGGAAAGAAAAGAAAAAAGGATGTAGCAACTGTCGTGGCAGGTCCACGACAAAATTGGAGAGGTGCGCGTCAACCATACGCACAGAATCCATTATATTTTGTTCCATCCCCCCAATATCCTATATATAATACACAACCATATGCTCGGGCTCCTTTTTACCCGCAGTGGCATGCACCAGCAATCCAAAATCATCCAATGGCCCCGCAAGTTCAAAGAGGCCCTCCGAGGTCTAATTTTTAGCCTAGAGCAGAATTCAAAAGGGATAACATGGTAAAAGATAATTTCACTCCTATTGGAATATCTTACACCAGTTTATTTCATAGGCTGAGAAAAATGAATGTTCTAAACCCAATTGAGAGAAGGATCCTGAATCCTCCTCCGAAGAATTTGGACTATTCTAGAAGATATGAATACTGTTCTGATGCCCCAGGGCACGACACAGAGAAATGTTGGTATCTGAAAAGAGCCATTCAAGAGTTGATTAATACCCAATAGATTATGGTAGAAAGTCCAGGCGCTTCAAATGTCGATCAAAATCTGTTGCCAGATCATAATGAAACAAACATGCTCGAAGTGATACTCAGTGGTGAAGATTCTATGATTTCCTTTAAGCCGATCATTAAAATTAAAACTGATTCAGAAAAATCAGCAAATGTTGTGGATTTGACGAAAGAAAAGCCTGCAGAAGCGGAGGTGGTGATAGCAAAACTCGAATCATCGAATGATACCTTGGTGATGGGGAAAGAGATTTCAGAAAATATTGGGTCAAGTCAAATAAAGACGAAACTCATTATTCCCGGAAGATCCAATAAGCCTCTTTTAATTATAAAAGGAGCTCCCGTAGCTCCTATTGTTATTAAACCAGTGTAACAGCTGCCTATGGTTGATACCAAGGCAGTCCCTTAGAATTATGATCGCGTTGTGGTGATGCATAAGGGGAAAGTAGTGACTGAAGATGTAGATGAAGTAGGGGGATTAACTCGATCTAGAAGATGTTATACTCCAGTAGAGTTAAGAAAGAATAAACAAGGCGGTGACGAACGAATAACAGTCAAGAAGCCTGTCACTGATGAAGAAGCTGAAGAATTCTTAAAGAAAATAAAATTGCCAGAATATTCTGTTATAGAACAGTTGAAGAAGACATCAGCACAGATTTCTTTGTTGCCTTTATTGATACATTCAGAGAAACACCGCAAGGCTATAATGAAGATTCTTAATGAAGCATGTGTTCCTAGCGAGATTAGAGTAAACTGGAAAAAGTTGTTGGAAGGATCCTTGAAGCAAATAAAGTTACTTTTTCAGATGATGAATTGCCTATGGAAGGTATGAAGCATAACAAAGGTCTGTATATATCTGTGAAATGTGAACATTCCATCGTCACTCGAGTGTTAATTGATGGAGGATCAGGTGCTAACATTTGTCCTATGTCAACTTTGCAAAAGTTGAATTTTAATGTGGAAAGAATCCGACCTAACAATGTATGCGTCAAAGGTTTTGACGGATCAAAAACTGATGCCATTGGTGAAATAGAACTCATATTGACAATCGGGCCTGTGGATTTTGCTATGGATTTTCAAGTGCTGAACATTGATGCTTCGTATAATATGTTATTGGGAAGGCCATGGATTCATAGGGCTAAAACAGTCGCATCAACGTTGCATCAAATGGTCAAATTCGAATGTGACAGGCAAGAGATAAGTGTTTATGGTGAAGGAGACTTATTAATGTATAAAGACTACTCTATTTCTTCCATCGAAGCAGATACTACCAATATGTTAATTCATTAAGCCTCTGAGGTAGTGGTTGTTGATCATATCCTTGAGGGGAATATCATCGCAAGACCACAATTGTCCTCTGCATCTGTTATGGTAGTGAATGAAATGTTGAAGTATGGTTTCGAACCAGGAAAAGGTCTAGGGATGTTTTTGCAAGGCATAGTTCATCCGGTAAACCTCTATGAGAACTTTGGTACTTTTGGTTTGGGATACGAGCCTACTGCTGAAGATATAAAGAAGGCTAAAAAGCATAAGAAAGAGTCATGGTCACTTACCAAGCCGATACCGCCACTTCACGAGTCTTTCATCAAATTCAGTGTTGTTGGATCCTCCAGGTTACCTAATACAAAATCAATGAATGATGATGATACAAAGTTGATTGGCCTTTTTCAGAATTTGTTCATTGAGGCTGATATGGTTGAAATTGGGGAAGGTACCAGCAATGCAGATGTGCAGTTTGTCAGCCCTGATGTCCAGCTTAACAATTGGGAGGCCACTCCTCTCCTTATTATAAAAGAGTCTTAGTAGTTTGTTTGTTTTTCTTACAGTCTTAGTAGTTTGTTTGTTTTTACTCCTGTAATTTAAATTATTCTAGGATTGTAATTCAGAACTTTAAATCTAGTATTTTAGGTTAAAACTCTTTCTATCTATGTTTTAATAAAGCGTAGTTTCCCTTCATTTTATTTTGAGTCTGATTTTTATTTATTTATTTTCTATCATACAGTTCTTTCTATACCGATTCTAATGATATGACATGCATGAAGAATTGTCAACCAGATTTAAAAATCCAATCTAATTATGAAATAATGAATAAAGAAGTTGAGTTTGATGAAAAAGCATTTGAGGATATAAGCAAAGATTTCAAACAGTTTGAGAATAAGACAAATCCCAATTTGGAAGAAACTGAGGCGATCAATTTAGGAGATCATGAAAATATTAGGGAGACTAAGATAAGTGTACATGTTCAACCACAACAAAATAAAGCTATAATTGAAGCCTTGAATGAGTATAAAGACATCTTTGCGTGGTCTTATGATGATATGCCCGGTTTAAGCACTGATTTGGTAGTTCACCAGTTGCCAATTGATCCTGTTTTTCCTCCTGTCAAGCAGAAGCTAAGAAAGCTCAAAACTGACATGAGTGTGAAAATTAAAGAGGAAATCACGAAGCAACTTGAGGCTAAAGTCATTCGAGTGGCCCAGTATCCTACTTGGTTGGCGAATATTGTCCCTGTTCCAAAGAAGGACAACAAAGTTCGGATGTGTGTTGATTATCGTGATCTAAATAAGGCGAGTCCGAAAGATAATTTTCCACTTTCCAATATCCATATTTTGTTGGACAATTGTGCCAAACATGATCTTGAGTCTTTTGTGGATTGTTATGTAGGGTATCACCAGATCATTATGGATCCAGAAGATGCGGAAAAA
The DNA here is from genome assembly GCA_030864215.1 of Capsicum pubescens. NCBI lineage: Eukaryota > Viridiplantae > Streptophyta > Magnoliopsida > Solanales > Solanaceae > Capsicum > Capsicum pubescens. The sequence goes on from CM061549.1 coordinate 298,792,042, forward strand.
ACATCATTTATTACGCCATGGGGGACATATTATTATCGAGTCATGCCTTTTGGACTAACGAATGTTGGGGCAACTTACACGAGGGCAATGACCACAATGTTTCATGACATGATGCACAAAGAGATTGAAGTTTATGTAGACGACGTGATCATTAAGTTAAGAGAGCAATCTAATCATGTCAAAGATTTGAGAAAATTCTTTGAAAGGCTTCAGAGGTATGATCTCAAACTTAACCCAGCAAAATGTGTATTTGGAGTTTCGTCAGGAAAACTCTTGGGTTTTATAGTCAGTCAACGTGGTATTGAGTTAGATCCTTAAAAAAATAAAAGCTATCCAAGATTTACCTCCACCAAAAAATAAAACGGAGGTGATGAGTTTACTTGGAAGGTTGAATTATATCAGTAGATTCATTGCTCAGCTTACGACAATTTGCGAGCCAATATTCAAGTTGTTGAAGAAGAATATTAAAGTTGAATGGACTGAAAAATGTCAAGAGACATTTGACAGAATTAAGAGACACTTGTCGAATCCGCCTATTTTGGTTCCTCTAGAGTCAGACCGACCCTTGATATTGTACATGTCTGTTTTAGATAATTCTTTTGGCTGTGTATTGGGTCACCATGATGTCACAGGAAGAAAAGAACAAGCCATCTACTACCTCAACGAAAAGTTTACCACTTATGAGGCTAAGTACACTCTTCTTGAGAAGACGTGTTGCGCCTTAACTTGGGTAGCCAAAAAGCTGAAACATTACTTGTCATCTTATACTACTTACCTCATCTCTCATATGGATCCTTTAAAGTACATTTTTCAGAAGCCTATGCCCACAGGCAGACTCGCGAAATGGCAGATGTTGCTCACAGAGTTTGATATTGTTTATGTGACACGAACTGCAATGAAAGCTCAAGCCTTGGCGGTTCATTTGGCTGAAAATCTTGTTGATGAGGAGTATGAGCCATTGAAGACTTATTTTCCAGATGAAGAGGTATTGTATGTTGATGAGTTTGTTTCAGAAGATTGCCATTCAGGCTGGAAGTTGTTCTTTGATGGAGCTGCTAATATAAAAGGAGTGGGGATAGGAGCGGTTCTTATTTTTGAATCAGGACAATATTATCCTATAATAGCCCAACTTCGATTCTATTGTACCAATAATATGGCAGAATACGAGGCTTGCATTATGGGATTGAGATTAGCCATTGACATGGGGGTCCAAGAATTATTGGTATTAGGAGATTCAGATTTATTAGTCCACCAAATCCAAGGAGATTGGGAGACTCGTGATTCAAAACTCCTACCATATAGAAGTTGTTTGCAAGATCTTTGTCAACGATTTGTATTAGTGAAGTTCAAACACATTCCCAGAGCTCATAATGAGATTGCTGATGCTTTGGCGACCTTATCTTTGATGCTTCAACATCCCGATAAAACTTATATTGACCCTTTGCATATACAGATTCATGATCAACATGCATATTGTAATGTGGTTGAAGAAGAATTTGATGGGGAGCCGTTGTTCTACGATATCAAAGAATATATTCAGACTGAGAAATATCCTGTACATGCTGATGGTAATCAAAAGAGAACCATTCGACGTTTGTCAAGTGGATTTTTCTTAAGTGGAGGAATCTTGTATAAGAGGACTACTGATTTGGGACTTCTGAGGTGTGTAGATGCTAAAGAAGCTTCAAAAATCATGACTGAAGTACATTCTGGGATTTGTGGACCACACATGAGTGGGTATGTTTTGGCAAAGAAAATACTCCGAGCAGGTTATTATTGGCTTACCATGGAGCGAGATTCTATCAATTTCATTCGTAAATGTCATGAATGCCAGGTATATGGAGACTTGATACATTCCCCTCCATTTGAGTTGCATACAATGACTGCTCCATGGCCTTTTGTGGCTTGGGAAATGGACGTAATTGGACCAATTGAACCAAAAGCTTCGAATGGACATAGGTTCATCTTGGTAGCTATTGATTATTTCACAAAGTGGGTGAAAGCTGCGACTTTCAAGTCAGTGACCAAGAAAGTGATGGTCAATTTTATTCACTTCAACATCATTTGTCGTTTCGGTATTCCAAAGATAATTTTCACGGATAATGCTGCGAATCTCAATAGTCATCTGATGCAAGAAGTGTGCCAGCAATTTAAGATTATGCATCGAAATTCAACTCCTTATCGTCTAAAGGCGAATGAAGTTGTAGAAGCTGCCATTAAGAACTTAAAGAAAATACTCTGTAAGATGGTGCAGGGTTCTCGACAATGGCATGAAAAGTTACCTTTTGCTTTGTTGGGTTATCGTACTACAATTCAGACTTCAATTGGTGCAACTCCTTACTTGTTAGTGTACGGAACTGAAGCAGTTATACCTGCAAAAATTAAAATTCCATCTCTTCGAGTAGTTGTAGAAGCTGAAATTGATGATGACCAATGGGTCAAGACTCGTTTGGAGAAATTAAGCTTGATTGGTGAGAAAAGATTAACATCAGTATGTCATGGACAACTATATCAGAAGAGAATGACACAAGCATATAACAAAAAGGTACGTCACTGACATTTTGAAGTTGGTCAGTTAGTACTAAGACGCATCCTACCCCATCAGATTGAAGCCAAAGGTAAATTTTCTCCTAATTGGCATGGGTCATTCATGGTGAAGAAAGTGTTACCTAATGGCACGTTATATCTGACTGATGTAGAAGGAAAAATGGAAGGAATGCCGGTCAATGCTGATGCAGTTAAAAGATATTATGTATGATATTCATGTACAATTATGTTATGTATGTTTTGTACTTACATTTTTAAAGATTTGAAATGATGAAGGCATTTTGTTCTACTATCTGAATAATATATCAACCTTTGCTTACCCCTTTGAGCTTTTATTTTTCTTCATACCCCTATTTTGGAATCAAATTAGAATTAAAAAAAATTCAATCAAAAATTCAAAATCAAACAAAAGAATGATCTTTCCTGAACTACGTTTGACCTGATTCTTGCTATGACAAGATACGTAGGCAACCCTACTCCGGGTTTCGATCTAACTAGAAGAAATTCAAATTACCCAGAATGAGATAAAACTGGGGCAAAAAGTTTATTTCCTTAATAAGAGTCGATTTTAAAAGTTGTATGTTTCATCCAATGATATATAAATTTTTGAGCCTCATGCCGACCTTTCTTTCTAACCCCTATCCAAAAGCCAAGTTACAACCAAAGAAAGACCTTCAGATCAATCTTTGAGAATGTCAAGGCTAAACATGTTATGAGTGCATGATATTTCATATTTTGGGTATTTATTTAAAAAATAAAAAATAATAATAATAAAATAAAATAAATGAAAATGAGAGAGTCTTATTGGTGAAAACCCTTTCGGGCACCGTAAGACAACTGTGAGCTAAGGCAGAAATGAAAAGGAGATAAGCTCGTTGGCAAAAACCCATTGAGGTGCCACTAGCCGAAGAAATGTTGTTATCAAGAAAGAACAAGTTCAAGATTGGCTTAATTTCAAGCTCAATAAGTGGACAAAAGTTGTAATGATTGGTGTGGGTAGATCTGGTTGTTTTATTCAAAATGCATGTCATAATCACCAGAATCGATTTTCACATTCAGATAAGTTTTCTCTTTGTTTTGAAAAAGAGATGTCTATTGTCTTTTTCTTTTCTTTTATTTTTATTTTTTATTTTTTGTGTCCTTGTCATCAAAAGAAAATTTTTTGTTGTCTTTTGAGTCAAATTCACATCAGGTCGAGTGAGAAAGGACTCCAAACTCGCTACCAACTCCTTTAAGGGTACAAAGCAAGACAAAGGGTCGATGCACAGAGACAACATTTCAAAGTCAAAGTAAGGTACTCAAGATGATTGTGATTTGACCATTTTAAACTCGTAAAAATCTAAGAGATGTATAGGAAGCTAAACTCAGAAGCATCATACAACAGAAATATGATTTGAGTTGAGGATCTCAGTAGTCAGAATTCTGAGTTAGAGGTATAACAATTCAATGAATATTATCATGGATTGGAAAGGAGTTGAGCATGACAAGTGCGAGAGCGGCTACTTCAAAAGCCAAATGCCACAAACCAACCACCACATGTTTTAAAACTCATAATTTTTCTTTGTTTGGAATAGAGATGAAATAATGTTTTCAGATAAAGGATGCGTTTTCACATTTATCAATGCAAGAAACATGGTTACAGCATCCGATGCTGGATCTCGGTCATGGTAAACTTTATTCTTTGCAAGATGTCTAAAGATCCGGTGATAAATAATTTTTTCAGTACAAACTGGGGCAAAAATTTTATGTATGTTGTACGAGAATTTAATTTTGCTCAGGACCCTCCTGAAGAATAGGAATTTACTTTTGCTCAGGACCCTACTGAAGAATGGAAATTTATTTTTGCTCAGGACCCTCCTGAAAAATGAGAATTTAATTTTGCTCAGGACCCTCCTGAAGAATGGAAATTTACTTTTGCTCAGGACCCTCCTGAAGAATGGAAATTTATTTTTGTTCAGGACCCTCCTGAAGAATGAGAATTTATTTTATGTCTAGGACCCTCTTGAAGAATGGGATGTTATTTTCTATTTCACTGTCTACTTGTATGTCCAGGAGCCCGCCTGAAGAATAGGGTGAAGAAAAAAAAAAGTCCAGGAGCCTACCTGAAGAACAGGGTGAAGAAATTGGAAGTCCAGGAGCTCGCCTGAAGAATAGGGTGAAGAAAAAAGAAGTCCAGGAGCCCGCCTGAAGAACAGGGTGAAGAAGTTGTAAGTTCAGAAGCCCGCCTGAAGAACAGGGTGAAGAAATTATAAGTTCAAGAGCCTGCCTGAAGAACAGAGTGAAGAAATTGGAAGTCCAGGAGCTTGCCTAAAGAACAGGGTGAAGAAAAAGGAAGTCCAGGAGCCCGCCTGAAGAACAGGGTGAAGAAGTTGTAAGTTTAGGAGCCCGCCTGAAGAACAGGGTGAAGAAATTGTAAGTCCAGGAGCTTTCCTGAAGAACAGGGTGAAGAAATTGTAAGTCCAGGAGCCCGCCTGAAGAACAGGGTGAAGAAAAAGCAAATCCAGGAGCCCGCCTAAGAAACAGGATGAAGAAATTGTAAGTCCAGGAGCCCGCCTGAAGAACAGGGTGAAGAAATCGAAAGTCAGGAGCCTGCCTGAAGAATAGGGTGAATTTTCAAGTTCAAGTCATGAAGATTTGATTCAAAATTCTAGAGATTGCAATTTTTACTTGTATTTTTCATTTTGAATTTTATTAGTCAGTTGAATGTAAAAGCAGAAGTCGTCAATCGGAAATCGACGGAATCTCACTCGACTTTAACTTTTTCTCTCACCAAATTACCTTTTCAACTACTCATGACCTGATTCACTTATAACCCGGGATAGGTAGGATGTCCAAAAACAGGACTCGGTCACATTTTTTCTTTTATTTTTTATTTTTACTTTTCAAATAATTGGAGAATCAAAAATCATATCTTGTCTACTTCTTTGTATGAAAACTCTTCGAAATTTCACGCAAAGAGGGGCAAAAATGTAGACACATGATTTTTGATCCTCCTCGGATTCTAATTTATTTATCGATATTAAATATTTATATTTATATTTAATCATATATTATTTTGATTATTATTCTTATTTTAAGAAATTTTTAGTTAAATAAATAATTAAATAAAGTTAACTTTAAGATATTTTTTCTTCTAATTTTAAAAAATATATAATACAAAAAAATAAAAATAATATTTTTATTTATAAATTTTTAATAAATAAAAATATTTTGCAAAATATAAAATTAATTAGTTATTATTATATTCATTATTTTATTTATTATTTTTATTATTGATGTCTTCTATTTTTATTTTTATATTTTTCAAAATTCAAAAAAATAAAATCCTATCCTAATCCAAGTAACTGTTCCCCCCTATCCCCCCTCCCCCCCCAAAGTCCTATACTTAAGGAACTCTCCCACCCCCCAGACAGAGTACGTATTATTCCTATAGACAGACTATTCAGACAACACTTACAGACTATCATATCAGACTATAAAACATCAGAAAAAGAAGAAGAAAAGAAGAGAAATAGTTGAAGTTAGAGTTTCGTTGAAGTTTTCAGTGATAATCTATTGTTTCATCATTCGATTTATTCATTACAGGTTCATATTCAAACATGTATTATTTATGTTATCAATTATATTATGAAAAAAAAAAAACATGAACGAGAATGTTCAAATGATTTTATGCATTATTCAATCCGTGATTATGTGAATTCAGTGTTATTACATGTTATATGATTAAGTTATCCAATACTTGTATATTTGTATGCAGATGTATTGGATATTAAAAATACTTGCATGTCAAACTTAAAATTTAGAATGAAAAGAAAAACAAATGAATAGAAAATTAGATAAACACTGTTACATGTCCACACAGTATTATAATTTACACCCACTACACAATGTTCTCACTGATTACACCATTGATACAGTAATTCACACACAGTTACACCACTTCACCTTTTCCAATATACATTCACGCGCACACAAACTTCCCATTTTTTCATTCACAAAAATTCATTACAAATTCATGACATTAAACTTGCGCACAAACTGATATCGAAAAAAAAAAATAGTGAAGGGGAAGAGGATAACAGTGAAAAAAAAAAAGATCAGAAAGTCACCAAAAAATAATTGGTAACTATCCCTTTATGGCTGCCAACGAATCCCATCGGATCTCGTCGGCAAACCCATTAAAATCGGCGACCCACTACCGGTAACCACCTCAAAATCCGTCATCAACACACCAGATCTGGCCGGAACTATCATAGTGGCGAACCAACCGGCCCCACGCCGCCGTCCTACTCCCTTTTGCCGGCGCTAAACTCCCCTTCCTTTTCCCGCCGACGTCAATCATCAACTGGCCAGCAAAGCTTAGCCGCGCCGCCACTGACTCCAGATCTTCCCACACTGGCGCCACCCTCTTCTTCCCTTTCCCACTAGTCATGTTGTCGTCCCTTTTCCCTTTCCGACGACCATTAATGTTGCTACCGTAGTTGTCATCATATGGTTACTGCTAAGAGTTTAATGAGAATGAGATGAAATATTTTATTATAGTTAGTTTTATATACTTTTATATGAATAATTTTAATAAGGATATGTATAAAATAACAAAACTTTGCTTTACATTTTTTGATTATTATGTTCTTTAAGATCCTTAATTTAAAAATGGTATTTATCATCCCACTAATTTGTAATTTTAGTAATTATATTTGGCCGTGTAAGACAACAAAGTTGGTTATGAAGTTTTTTTTTTTGTTTTTTTTTAAAATTTTTTTTCTCTTTTTCTCTAAACCTCATTATTATGTTGAGCATATATAGATAAGATAAATTATCACAAATTTATAAAAATTAATCATGCCTTTAACACTAGATAAATTTTAGATGCGTTTTAAAATATTCGTCTCAATTAAGAATGCGGCGTACGCATCTTTTCAGAGACATTTTAAAATTCAAGGATGCAATAATGCACCTCGATAAATATATATATATATATATATATATATATATATATATATATTCAGCGATTTAATACAAGAGTTTTAAATAATTTTAGTACTTTAAAATGAGTGAATTTAGGCCTTAACACAATTTATCCAAAATATTTTAAGTCAATAAAGCGATCGTGCTAGAACCACGGGACTCGAGGGGTGCCTCACACCTTCCCCTTGGTCAACGGAATTTCTTACCCAGTCTTCTGTTTTCGCAGACCAACAAAGAGTCATTTCCTTTTGATTAGGGATTCAATAAGGTGACTTGGAACACCATAACTCAATTCCAAGTGGCGACTCTGAAAATGATAAAAATTAATCCATATTCAATACCGTCACTTTAATTGGAAAAATCTTTCGATTCGATTCCTTCGGGCGAAAAGGGGGTGTGACACTGTGACATTGCTAAAATAATGAGAGTCAATAAATTTTTTATATGTCTTTTAAATATTTTAAATTATTAATTATTGTGATTTGTGGTAACAAATTAGTTTTGAACATGATAGCCAATTAAATAAATAAAAAATTTTTACTTTCAATATGTAGTTATAGTTAATTAATATAAATTAATTAAATATACTAAATATTAAATCATTATGATGAAATAATAGAATTATTATATATTGGGGTATGATATGTAATTAAGTGGGAGTAAGGAGGTTTTTGGGTACTTTCATAAGAGGTTTTTGGGAGTAAAGAGGTTTTTTAGCACTAAAGTTTGATATTGATGAGATACAAACATAAATGTACATTGATTTAATTAAATATTATTAATTCTGATATATAAATGACTTATAATAATTAATTAGGGGTAATATAATAAAAATATTATTAATTCTATGCATAAATGACTTATAATAATTAATTAGGGTATATAAATGACTTATAATAATTAATTAAGGGTAATATAGTAAAAAATATTATTAATTTTAATATATAAACGACTTATAATAATTAATTAGGAGCAATATAGTAAATCACGAAGCAATTAGGGGTAATATAGGCAGACATGTCATCTATTTTTTTAATTAAATATTATTAATTTTTTAATATATAAATGACTTATAATAATTAATTAGGGATGATATAGTAAAATCACGGTTAAAACAGTTGAATCAAACGTCATAAATATCTATTTTTTTAATTAAATATTATTAATTCTAATATATAAATGACTTATAATAATTAATTAGGAGTAATATAATAAAAAAATATTACTAATTCTAATATATCAATGACTTATAATAATTAATTAGGGGTAATATATAAATCATGGAGCAATTAAGGGTAATATAGTAAATGAAGAAGCAGTGGTTGAAACCAAATGACTTATAATAATTAATTAGGGGTTATATAGTAAAAAATATTATTAATTCTAATATATAAATGAATTATAATAATTAATAGGGGTAAAATAGTAAATTACAGAGTAATTAGGGGTAATATAGACAGACATGTCATCTATTTTTAATTAAATATTATTAATTTTTTAATACATAAATGACTTATAATAATTAATTAGGGATGATACAGTAAAATCACGATTAAAGCAGCTGAAACAAACGTCATAAATTTCTAATTTTTAATTAAATATATTAATTCTAATATATAAATGACTTATAATAATTAATTAGGGGTAATATAATATAAAAATTATTAATTCTAATATATAAATGACTTATAATAATTAATTAGGGGTAATATAGTAAATCACGGAGCAATTAGGGATAATATAGTAAACGACGAAGCACTGGTCGAAACCAGAGCAAGCAAACACGTCATCTATTTTTCAATTAAATATTATTAATTTTTTAATACATAAATGACTTATAATGATTAAATAGGGATGATATAGTAAAATCACGGTTAAAGCAGCTGAAACAAATGTCATAAATATTTATTTTTTTAATTAAATATTATTAATTCTAATATATAAATGATTGATAATAATTAATTAGGGATAATATAATAAAAAAATATTATTAATTCTAATATATAAATGACTTATAATAATTAATTAGGGATAATATAGTAAATTACGGAGCAATTAGGGGTAATATAGTAAATGATAGGGGGTAATATAGTAATTTATTTTTTGAATAAAATATTATTAATTTCTTAATACATAAATGACTTATAATAATTAATTAGGGATGATATAGTAAAATCACGGTTAAAGCAGCTGAAACAAACGTTATAAATATCTATTTTTTAATTAAATATTATTAATTTTCGATAAATGACTTATAATAATTAATTAGGAATAATATAATTAAAAAATATTATTAATTCTAATATATAAATGACTTATAATAATTAATTAGAAATAATATAATAAATCATGAAACAATTAGGATGTAATATAATAAATAATGAGGGTAAAAAAATAAATTCACGAAGAGCTGGTCGAAACCAGCTTTTCTATATAATAGAAAAGAAATAAAACCCATAAACTCAACATTTTATATTAGTGTTGTATTTCTATGTCTAACTAATATTCACTCTATCAATATATTACCAAGCATAGAGATGAATTTTGAATTTGAAGTTTATGAATTTCTATAATGATCTCGAGTTTCAAAACATGCACTTTTAGTTCCTCTACTTATAAATATTCACAAATTTTAGAATTATTAGTTGTTCTATTGTTTATATAATCATGTTAAACTTGTATTTTTCATATGCAAAGGTAATGTATTTCTAAAAACAGTTAAAATATAGCATACTCCCTTCACGAGAGAATTATCAAACACATACATTATTTTAATTGATTAACAATTAAATAGATATAATTATACATCAGAGAAGATCAAAGTCGCAACTTATTAATAACTAATGCAACAAAAATATTAGATGATATCTTTGTCCTAGCTAACTCTGATGAACAAAGTTATCTAAAATTTGTTGCTAGTCGAAGGATGACAAGTATCATGCGAATGCAAGCAAACTGATTCAGACAACACAATTGTTAAAAATAATAATAATAAAAAAAAAAGTAATATAGAAGAACTAAAAGTATTATTTTTCCAATAAAAAACATTTCCAACATTGCCATCCACTTTTTTTATTTTTAAATATTACTTCCTCCGTCTTAAATTATGTGTCGTTATTTTCTTTTTGATCCGTCCAAAAAAAATATCATCTTTCCTTATTTATTAAGTTTTTAAAGACACAATTAGAATTTTATCCTTAGGGATCCTACTTAATTTTAAATAATATTTTTTTATTTATCTTTTTAATTAAAAGTGATCCCATTTTATTTTAAATACTATTGCTCATTTTTTATTTTTTAGGAACGGTAATTTTGTGACTTTAATAAATTCAATAGTTATTTCTTAATATCGTGTTCAATCAGAGACACATAATTTGAGACGGAGGGAGTATTATTTTTTATTTTCTCCTCACTTGCTTTGGATTCTCCTCCCCTTGGTCTAGCCATTATGTCATGAATTTGAAGATGCCTCTAGTGGATTGAAGGAATGTTAAATCTCTTTACTATTTGATACACAAATTGAGTACCCCAATTGCTCAATCCAACAAGGTAATTTTCTTTTCTAACTCCTTAATTTCTTCCATAATTTCAATTTCAATTGTAAAAATCAGATCTTGGAGCTTTTTTCTATATGGAGTTTGCTTAGTTTCTTGAAAAAAATTCAATTTTAAATGTAAAAATTAAATCTTGGAGCTTTTTTCTATATGGAGTTTACTTAGTTTCTTCAAAAAAATTCAATTTTAAATGTAAAAATCAAATCTTGGAGCTTTTTTCTATATTGAGTTTGCTTAGGTTCTTGAAACAAATTCAATTTTAAATGTAAAAATCAAATCTTGGAGCTTTTTTCTATATGGAGTTTGCTTAGTTTCTTCAAAAAAATTCAATTTCAATTGTAAAAATCAAATCTTGGAGCTTTTTTCTGTATGGAGTTTGCTTAGTTTCTTCAAAAAGAATCAATTTTAAATGTAAAAATCAAATCTTGGAGCTTTTTTCTATATGGGGTTTGCTTAGTTTCTTCAAAAATTTCAATTTTAAATGTAAAAATCAAATCTTGGAGACTTTTCCTATCTGGGGTTTGGAGATAGAAACTAGTTTACTTAATTTGTTAGTCTATATATAAGTTGTGACATTAAAGATTAAATTTTTACCTATTTAAACTGAGAAATAGAATCTTGTTTGAAAGTTTTGATCATTTTTTGATTTGGGTGTGGTTAGACTATATAAAACATGTGACATCAAAGATTTCATTTTTACCAATAAATATAATCTTGTTTGAAAATTTGGATCCTTTTTATAGCTGTTTTTTGGAGATAGTGCTTTTGATATCTATCATCATATGTTCTTTATTGTGTTTCGATTATCACTCTTTTTTTTTTTTTTGATAACTGTGGTGTTCGGGCCAGCTTTCGCGCACCTCGACTAAATCCACGGAATACCTGCCACCTCCCACTAGCAAAGGATACCAGGTAACTCAGGTAGGTAACTCAGGTAAGTCTGTCCACCAAGTCTAGGACAGAGGGGAAGAATCACCTGGCGTTTTTTGGGATTTGAATCTAAGACCTCAGGCTCTCAACCCAATTCATTGACCACTAGGCCACCCCCTTGTGGACCACATCCTTGAAATTATCACATTATTTCACTGTTGTTACTGTTTCCGTTCTTGTAGGGCTTTAGGCTCTGCACTGCTTTCCTCGTTAATTGCTATGTTTTCTTCGCTGCTTTCTTTTTCTTTTACTTGGATTTGTTGCACGTGAGCTGAGGGTCTTTCGGAAATAGCCTCTCTACCTCCATGAGGTAGTGGTAAGGTTCGCATACACTCTACCCTCCCATTTGTGGGATTTCTCCGGGTATGTTGTTGTTGTTGGTTTTGGAGATAATAACCAGTTTACCGACATGGTTAGACTATATATAATTTGTGACATCAAAGATTCAATTTTTACCAATTTAAACTGAAAAAGATAAGTCTTGTTTGAAATTTTATAACCTTTTTGTAGATGGGTATTGGAGATAGGGACCATTGAATTGGTTAGACTATATAATATTTGACATTAAAGATTCAATTCTTCTACCAATTTAAACTGGGAAATAAAATCTTGTCTGAAAATTTGGACCCTTTTTGTGTAGATGGATATTGGAGTTAGAGATCAGACGATCAGTTAATAAGTTTGATAGATTACAATTATACTATGTGAAGTCAAAAGGATTCATTTTTACTAATTTAAACTGAAAAGTACAGTCTTGTATCTGGGTATTGGAGAGATTAAATTTGTTAGATTTTATACCACGTGAAGTCAAAAGATATCATTTTTACCATTTAAAAGTGAAAAATAGAATCTTGTTTGAAAATTTGGTACCTTTTTGTGTCTGGGTTTTGGAGATAGAAACCAACCTACCGAATCGGTTAGACTAACCACCAAAGGATGTGGTGCAACGGATGAGGCTGTTCCTTAATCAGGCGTCTCTCGTTTCGAGCCTTGGCTGTGGAAAATCCTTGGAAGGTAGCACTTCTCCAAAATGTTTCCTACACGGTGCAAATCCGGATACCGAATGGGAAACCCAAGAAAAAAAGGAATTGGCTGGACTACATATATCATGTGACATCAAGGATTTCATTTTTACCAACTTAAAATGTAAAATAAAATCTTTTTGAAAATTTGGATCCTTTTTGTATCTGTGTTTTGGAGATAGTAGATTAGACTGTATATAACATGTGACACTAAAGATTTCGTTTATCTACCAATTTTGTGATTTCAGATGACGGATGGTTATTGGATCACTTTTGTGGTAGTTCTATTTTGTCTTGTTGGAGCTTTTGATGCTAGTGCTGGAGATGCTGACCCTTTGTACAGGTAAAATTTTCTTATAACTTTACCTTATGCTTAATATTTTGTGAAAGCTTTTCCATTTTCTACTGTTGATTTTAGTAGTTTAGGCTACGAGTGCAAAGATATAACATAGATTGATTTGAACTGATTTGGAATCACAATTCACATGTGCGGTAATTTGTTTTTATTTTGAGAACGGTAATATATTATAGAAGAAGTACTAAGAAAGGCAATGATATGTCCAAGTTTAGCAAAATACATTCTAATCTTGTAGGATCATAAGAGACTAAGTATGGACTTCGCTTTGTCGTCAAGTTTCTCTTTACACCAAAAAACGAAACAAAGGTGTGCAATTGAACTTGATCTGTTGAGTGACGAATCGAGTTAGCTTTGTTGTCGAAACATCTAGTATTCCTTTTCCTTCCACACGGCCCTCCAAATGCTTACTGGAATGGTATTCCACTATATTGTTTCCCTTTTTCCTTCTCCGTTTCTGCCAACATTGCATCTACTGTGTTGTGTTTTTGGGCATTCAGGTGGGCGTAATGTAGCTTATGGGTTCGTCCGAGATCAGTAGCTTTGGCTCGAACCCTGCATATACAACAACAACAACATACCTAGTGTACTCCCACCTAGTGGGGTCTGGGGAGGGTAAAATGTACACAGTCCATACCACCACCTCCGAAGAAGTAGGGAGGCTGTTTCCGATAGACCCCCGGCTCAGGAAAAAAAGATAGTAAATAAAGTCGTAATAAAACATGATGAAATAACAGAAATAAGGCATCCACAAAGTAGTACCATACACTATTAAACCGCAAGCACCCACCTCACCCAACCCTCCTAACTAGAGACTCCAACCTATGTGCAAAGCCCTACGAGTACTAGCAAGGCTACCCCAAAGCACACCTATCTACGGGCTACAACTCACCCATACACACTAGTCTTCTAACCTAATTCGTGTCCTCCATACCATCCTATTTAGGACTCTGGCTACTGGCTCGAACCCTGCATATGTGTTAAAAAAATCGCAAAATAATTGCAAACATTAGATTGTGAACCAAGTAATGGTAGAATCCCGAACTCGAAATCCATAATGTTCAAATCCTAGATCCGCCTCTATGTCCATAGACCCACTTTGTTGAGAACTAGATGTGAAAGCTGGCACTCATCTTACAGACGAATGAAGAGATGATTCACACTTTCCGATTCAGTAAAACTCTTGTTTGAAGATTTTCCTGTGTTAAACATGCAGCTTTAGCAACCAACCATGTGAAGCAAGCTATTTTGTAGGAGCTTGTGTTTCCAGATTGTGAATCCAAGGCCATGGTAGGTGCCTGTTCCAGGTTGTGTCTAAGCTCTGTAGCGCTGGACTTAAACAGTAAAGATGCCATTACTGTGAGGTCTCCAGATCATTCTGGAAGCATTACTGTTGAAATTTTGGAATGGTTCCTGTTCCAGTGCAGCAACATTGACTTCGTGAATTCCTTTTCAGCTCCTTCGATATTTCTTTTTGGCTTATAGTTTGTTGTACAAAATATTTGGTCTTTCGCAACCTAAATGGCCCTCAAACTTCTAAGTGAATCATATAGCAATTGTTGAGGTACCTAATGGGTATTCTTCCCATCATTTGAGACAAGAACTGGTTAGCGGCTTTAATAATGATATACACTAATATACTCGCTATAGTTCGTTGTGCAAAAGATTTGCTCTTTTCTAAAACTAATTGGCCCTCGAACTTCTAAGTGAATCATATAGCAATTGTTGAGATACATGGTGGGTATTCGTTCCATGATTGAGGAAGGAACCGGTTAGCGACTTGAAGAATGATATACATTAGTATACTCGGGAGATTAGGTTGAGTAGGTTGCCAGTTAGAGTCTATTAAGGTTTCATCATATCAGTCAACTATACGTCAGTCTCAATTAGTTAGGGTCGCCTATATGAATCATATGTATCTATTTTGTTCTTCAGGCCCAATTTTTCCAATAATAAATATTGTCTTTAAGCAAATTAGCGGTTCTCTAAAACCAGAGGTCCGTTATTCGTAAACCTATCTGAACATGGATATACAATTCTCTGATTAGAATAAAATGATTCATTACAAACAACAGATATGTTATAAGTGTAACAACAGCTACTAAGATTTAATACCAACCAGTTGGTCTGATTTGTATTGAATGTTTGCTACCGGTCTGTTGTTCTTTGTCAAATCTTATTGACTTTGAGAGATTGCAGGTCTCTTAGATAGTTTTACGCTAGTACCTTTTGGTTTGTCTTGACCCTTATACTACATTCATTCATCATAATGTCGCACTTATGGACAAGTTCGATGGAGGTCTACAGAAAATGGTTAAATCTTCTTAGACAACTTTCCCTCATTTCATGCAGATATTACCACTTTTAATTTTGTTCAATCGTGTAAGAACGTCAATCTTAGCTTTTATTTTTTCTACAACATTCATCTTGTGAATGTATTTGGATATAAAGGCCCACCGTTCACAATAATAATAGATTGTTTGAATCACAATCAATCTATAGAACTTGCCTTTTACATAATTAGAGAACACTCAATAATTTTTGAAACTTGAAATATTTACTGACATAAGTTATACCTGATTACTACTATGCAAACATTGTTATTT
The DNA here is from genome assembly GCA_030864215.1 of Capsicum pubescens. Taxonomy (NCBI): domain Eukaryota; kingdom Viridiplantae; phylum Streptophyta; class Magnoliopsida; order Solanales; family Solanaceae; genus Capsicum; species Capsicum pubescens. The sequence continues at coordinate 298,808,024 of CM061549.1, forward strand.
AGTACAGAAGGACATTGCACTTATTACAATGTGCACATTACCTTATCGGAATGCCAAAGTAGTGTACTATCCTATTTGTACCAAATCACGATTGTGCAAACTTTAGAAATTTGGATCCGGCAAATTTGGCTAGTTGTGGGGGAATAGGCAGCAAAGTCCAGTTTCTGGAAATATTACATGGATGACTACTGATTGTTATATAACTTGCAATGAATTCGTAAAGGCCGTGAAGGAAATCGTGTGCTAATTTCAGTTTCTAATATGTAATATTTCTATTTGAGAGAAACTAGGAAGGGTAGGATGGTAATTCTATTTTCTAACTTAAAATACCGAAATACCAGATCTTTTGGTAAAGCATCTCCGGTGCTTTATGTGAGGAGCTAGACACAATCTAGTAAAAATATACAAAAGGGCACCAACATACTATTTTTTCTCTGATACAAGCTGAAAGTGACGCTGTGTATTGGTCTTTTTTCCTAAAATATGGACACTGTTTATTGGTCTTATGTGATTATGGCTTTTTTTGTCGATCCACATTTTTTTGGTGTAAACTCATTTATCCAGAGATTGAAAGGAAACAAAAGAACAAAAACAAAGCCCTTCATACAACTGCAGTTCATCATGTGGGATATCCTGAATGATTGTGACACACAATACAAGTAGCAATTTATGAATTTTCTGTGCAGTCAAGAACTTGAACGATCAAACATGATCTTTTTGAAATGTCGTTTCTTTGGTTTAGGGCTTGTTTTGGCCAATGTAAAGAGACTGGATGTGCTGGAGACACATGCTTCCCGCATTGCAAAATTCCTGTAAATGGTTCTTCTTTCGATGCCAGCTCATTTTTGAAAGAGCCTCTATACCTGTGGTTGAAACAAGTGAATTGCCTAAGTGATTGCCAATATCACTGCATGGTTCAAAGAGAAAAAGAACGAGCAACCAATGGATTTGGGCCTGTGAAATATCATGGTAAATGGCCATTCAAACGAGTTTTAGGGCTTCAGGTATGTTAATTAATAGCCTCCTATTCAAGAAAAGTCCCCTCGTTTATGTATTCATATATATCGAGTATTAATCCGGAGTAACATCTTAATCTCTCAGGAGCCTGTGTCTGTTGCTTTCTCTGCACTTAACCTTGCAATGCATCTCCATGGATGGCTGTCCTTTTTCATGCTTATTTACTACAAGTTACGATCAAATGCCGATGAAAACACCTGCTACAATTACACTAGTTTGTGGCATATTTACGCGTTCTTGTCTATAAACTCATGGTTATGGAGTGCTATCTTCCACGGTCGGTAAGTTTATGCTTCAACAGTCTTGAAAATGCCGATTTTGCTTTCCTAACTTTACCAATGTAGAGTTTAGGCTTTTATTTTCTAATCGTATGATGTTGGATTTGTTGCAAGTGCCTGCCAATCCGGCTTGAAAGTTTTTCAGCTTCTTTCAATCTTAGTTCAGTCTACCAATTAAATTGTATCAACTTGTTTTTGTTTATTTATTGCAGGGACGTGGATTTAACAGAAAAGCTGGACTACTCATCTGCTGTGGCATTACTTGGATTTTCACTGATTGTATCAATACTAAGAAGTTTCAGCGTAAAGAATGAAGCGACAAGAGTTCTGGTTGCTGCTCCATTGCTTGCCTTTACCGTCACACACATATTGTACTTGAACAACTATCAAATGGACTACGGTAATGTCTTTCTCTCTCTTTTTAACTTTACGATAAAATGTGCATGCCTCGACAATAGGATGTTGAGAGTATTCTAAAAGAACAAGCACCAAATAATTTTTAACTCAAGTTAGAAAGGATAGAATGCAATATTTATTTGGGTCAAGTTATTTTGCATTTTGGTGTACAAGTTGATCATAATTACTAACTCTCAAAGTCGTGTGGTAGCAATACCAAATCAAATATAGCTAAGCTTTGGAAATCATAATGCCATAATACTTTTCTAAATGCTCCTAATTATTATCCTACTGCAATCATTCGTGCTTAGACGAATTCCAATGTTGTGAAGATTCCAACCGAAAGGCCCTAATATGATGCTTACAGCCAGTGTTCACGAATGCGCTTGCATCGTCGCATAATGCGATGATGCTAAGCGGTGCGAGCCCCTCTCGTTGGGTGTGGCTAATGCAAGCGCATCATGTTGATTTTATTTTTAGGGTCAATTTTGAATTAAAAAAAGAGTCACTTCGTGTTAATTTTATATTTGGGGTAAAAAAAAAAAAGAGTCCACTGCGGTGATTCCCGCTGCTGTAATTTTCTAAGGTTAACTTTGAAGTTCACTGCTGCGTCTCCTTCTTCTTCACTGTGCGACTACCACTACTGCGACTGCTTCTTCTTCACTGCTTCACTTCAATGATGCGCTCGCATTGCTTCACGTAATGCGTGATGCGGAGCCTTGTTGCTTTTTTCCGCATAACGCTTCCCTGAACATTGCTTACGGCTCTTGGCTATTGTTTTGTTGGCATGATTTGTGTCTCAGAATGGATTGGAAAGCATCGCAAACTATTTTTTTGTAATGATGACATACTTTCTGGTGTTTGTATCTGATGATAATTACTGTGACAAATTCTCAGGATGGAACATGAAAGTGTGTGTTGTGATAGCTATTTCTCAACTTCTAATTTGGTCAATCTGGGCTGGAATTAGCCGTCATCCTTCCCGGTGGAAGTTATGGACCGTGGTTATTGGAGGTGGCCTCGCTATGCTCCTAGAGATCTACGACTTCCCTCCATATCAAGGTCTAGTAGACGCGCATGCGCTTTGGCACGCCACCACAATCCCTCTGACGTATATCTGGTGGAGTTTCATCAAGGATGACGCGAAGATTGGAACTTCGAACTTGAGTAAAAAAGACGAGTAGTGTTTTCAAATGGAGAGCTATAGCAAGTATTCAATAGTCCAACTTGCAAGTAAAGGGTGCTTGTTTGTGCAAGAAAAATCAATATTTTTTTTTCGGTCGATAGAAGAGTGTGTTGATATTGCCCAGAGGCAGAGGCGGATTCAGGATTTTGATTCGACGATTAGATTAGATTGTAATTTTATAGTTACAATGTTACATTATTCATTTCCTTACATGACTTTGCAATATTTTCTTGCTTTGTTGGGAATCATTAACTTGTACAACTGATTTTGATTTCTGTTCTTTGAAAACAGTTCTTGCTATTGTGTTGGATTTTCACATGCATGATTTTCCCTTTTTCTAATATGCTCAACTATTTAAAGGGATCGATGATGTATCGAAAATAGCCTCTCTACTTTCGATAACAAGCGGTCACGACCCAATTTCTTAAGTCATGATGGTGTTTACCTCATTCCACCAGTAGGCGAGTCAAGCCATAGCCTGGAACGGCTAATGAGCAGAAATCAGAAAAAGACCACATATAATGATAATAATATTAATAATAAGCGAAAGGCAGAAAGAGAACATATAAATTATATCAAAACGAGAGAAGGAAGAGGATCAAAATATACAAACGAATTCCCCCAAGACTTGGTAAGGCCTGTACAAGAGCCACTATTAAAAGATATCCGGAGTGCTAGACAGAACTCAAAATATACACAATATATACAAGCAGTCTCGAATACAAAAGACTAAACTGAAATAGATAGAGGAGGATCAGTCTCGGATGAGAACTAGCTCACCCTGCTCCGGATCAGTATTGAAAAACAGGAATCATGTTAATGCCGGCTGCTAGTATCCGAATTCGTACATTTTACATTTCTCAAACCTCACTTTTGTTAGATTATACTGGGTACGTTGTTGAACTATTAAAAAGGAATTGAGGGAGTATTCTCGTAAAAATTTACCCGCATCGAATATTTACTACAAGACCAACAAATATGACATATTATGCATTAACACTTTTAAATTTTCAATTAATTGTTTAGTTAGGTATAAGCACCTCGTGCGAATAAGTATTTATCGTGTATTTTATTCAGATACTTTTGACAGGTGCCAGAAATCTTTCTTTTTATAAATTTTATGTAAAAAATATTATAATGAATGGAAAAATTCAAATATACTTTTTAACATTTGTGATTTGCTGCACATTAACCCAATATCATAGTTTAGAGGTAAATTTGAATTCTTTTTATAACAAAGAACCATATTTGAGACCAAAAATTAATAGTATAGGCTATTATGAACGTTTTAAACAAATATCTCACAGTAGGATATAGGTATATACTATAAAAAAAAAAAGATAATGGTCAAAAACACACCTTAAATATCACGTTTTTGTGAATTTCTTACCTGGACTATCAACTATTTGTGTTTAATATTTCAGATTATAAAATGATAATCTGAACAACTCCAAAACTTATGTGCCACATCAGCATCAGGTGTCGAAGAGACATAGTGAGGACGAGTTGGAGTGTTTAGTTGGCGGTCGAGACCAAGTTAAGGTGTCTAGATGGACACTCTCAAAATTGAGTGCCTACTTGTCAAAGCGCCATAAGAGATATAAAGAATAGGCTAATGATTGTAGGACAAACAATCTGTATTTATCCAATAATATTTGTTCAATTTAAAAAATTAGTAGATAACTTATGATTTTGTGTTTATTTTATTTTTGTTATAGTCTGTCCGACCAGCTATGTTGTATGGAGCGGAGTATTGACCTACTAAAAAATTTCACATCCAAAAGTTAAAGGTGACGGAGATGAGGATGTTGCGATGAATGTGTGGTCATACTAGGAAAGATAGCGTGAGGAATGCGATTATTATTATTATTATTATTTTCAACGTGTATATGGCAGATTAGTATTGCACAAATAAAGATGGCCGGGGAAAGTAGAAAAAACTTCTTGTTAATAATCTTAAACTATAAGCTATAATTAAAGTCTAATTCGACGGATAATTCAAGATGATGCAATCAAAAATTAGGAACTTTTCTTTTGTAACCTTTAATTATTCAAAGGTCACTTTCACCTATACCCAAATAAATTAAAAAAAAAAACAAAAAGCCTAAGTTTGACCCATCAAAGTAATATTTTCTTTGTTTGTCATTTCAGCTTTACTTGTTCAATTCCATTAAAAACAATAAATAATAGAAGAAATTTGCTCTATTATTTTTTTAAATATAATAAATTTAATATTTTGAAATATATATTAAATAATAAATACTTCCTCCATTTTTTAAAATATAATGTTTAATTTAACACGAAATTTAAAAAATAATTATTTTTTTTTTGAATATTATGATCTGAAATTAAAATTACGTCAAAGCTATTAAAATCATTTTTTAATCTTTCAATCTTAAATATGTCACGTAAAAAATTAAAACAAAAACATTCTAAAAAAAAGATAATCATTCTCTTTTAAAGAGACTAAAAAAAATCATTCCTTCTTTTTTAAATCGAGAGACTAATCTAAAAATCTATCAACATTGGGATGAATCATCCCTTTCACCTTCTTTGACTGCAGTGGATGACACTGTTTCTTTTTTAATTAAAGGTCTTGGGTTAGACCCTTAGGCATGGACATTCTTGGTAGGAGCGCTTCCCTCCAAATGGGGCTCTGCGCAGTATGGATTCAAATTAATCGAATTCTAATATGGATATCACCATCGAATGAGAAAATAAAAAAAAAATCATCCCTTTCAATGTCCACTCTTAATATTGATATCTCAACCACCTCTGAACTCCAAACACTTGCTATATTTATGAACTTCCTCAAAATATCCCTCCTACAAGCTACCTAATAGTCGAACAAAGACTAAAGTTAGCCATAGTAATCTAATAGTTCGATGTAAAAAAGCTCTCGTTCAACTCATCGAACGTAAATTGAGCAAAAAAAAACGAACAGAGTATTTGCTCGAAATGACAAAGTTTTGTTTTTGTATCTGCCTGATCATCTTCTTCTTTTTTGTCTCAATTCAAACATCTTCATCGTCTCTTTATCTCTCTCCAACCACATTTACGAAGAATTACAATAAAATGCTTGTGAATTTCAAGCTATTCATCTATCCGCCTGTTCAACACATTGCTTTTTCTTCTCCGTCAGCTTCACTGTTCTACAAATCTCTCATTAACAGCGCGTTTGTTACACGCGAACCAGAAGAAGCTCATCTCTTCTTCGTGCCTGTCTCTCCTGGAACTTCAAAGCGCGCTCTGGCGCGCCTTGTACGTGAACTCAGAACTAGATATGCTTTCTGGAATCGTACGCTTGGAGCTGATCATTTCTTCATTTCACCCGAAGGAATTGAGTTCTCTTCCGATAGAAATGCATTGGAGCTGAAGAAAAATTCGGTTCAGATTTCCGTTTTTCCGACTGTTTCTGGTAATCTTATTCCTCACAAGGATATCAGTTTGCCTCCGGTGAGCACACCGGAGCTCAAACTGATCTCCGACGAGCCGGTGAACGGTACTGTTCTGGGATTTCTGAATTGGGATGGGAGGACGGAGGCGGAGCTGGTGAATGAGTTGAAACTAGATGATGATTTCCTCGTTGAATATGAACCGTCGAATCATGTAAAAAGAGCGAAGAACAGCAGGTTCTGCTTGTTCTTCTACTCCGATGGTTCACTTGCAGCAACAAACTCTATGAATATAGCAACAGCAATGTCATCGGGATGCGTGCCGGCGGTTATAGTCGACCGTCCGGTGCAGGATTTCCCGCTGATGGACGTGTTGAGGTGGTCGGAGATGGTGTTGTTGATCGGAAACCGCCGTGGAGCTGACGGAGTGAAGGCGGTGCTGGGCGGTGTAACGGCGGAGAAGTATGAGAAAATGAGGGAATTGTGTGTGGCGGCGGCGCAGCATATGGTGTGGAATGATGAACCTCAGCCGTATGATGCTTTTCATATGGTGATTTATCAGCTGTGGATGAGACGACATACGATTAGATACACTCGAAGGGAAGAATTTTAGTTGGGAAACAAGTTGTATTGGAATAAATTAGTTATTTCAGATTTTTTTTTTTTTTGACTAGGAGTTTCTATCATTTTTCATGATTAGAAGTGAGGGTTATTTATCATTTGAGCAGTTTCATTGTCTTGAAATTGCTATTTAGTATAATTCTGAAATAACTAATCATAAGATGAGTTACATTGTATTTATCAATTAAATATAAGATAAATTATTTTAAAATTAGTTATCCTTCGTAACAAAGAGTCTAGAATTGAAAATTGAACTTCTTGCTTGTAGGAGTAGTGCACGATTAATAATAGTACTATAATCCCGATAAATGGTCAATGAATTGTATGCTTTTTAAGATGATTGTTAATTTGTTACTTCCTTAATAGGACATGAAGTGTAAATCTATTTGAGATTATACTTAAATAAATCAAATATCAATATACAAAGGCCACATACATAGTTCATCTTCGAAACTTGTCTGAATATTCCATTAACATAATACATAAATATGATCCTAAATTTGACATCAAATTATAACTCTGATCTTAAACTATGACAGTGCACAAATTTGACTTTTAACTATTCAAAACTGCACAAATATGACCTCCAATCCTACGTGGCAAAACGCGTGCTCAACACGCAAAACTGAGCGCGTCTAGCTTAAAATCTAAAGGCGTAATACATAAATATGACCCTAAACTTTGACAGTGCACAAATATAACCTTTAACTATTTAAAACTGCACAAATATGACCTTTAAATGAGTTTTCACTATTATTTTTTCATTATTTTCGGCTCAAAGATGAAAATGACATCTAATTTCTTTTGTCATTGCGAAAAAAGAGTAATATTGAAGATTTATTAATTAGGTGGGTCAGCCTCATACGAAAAAATTGTGCAAGTATGTATATATATATATATATATATATTATAAAGTAGAGGGCGAATTTAAGTTATATAATATATCTAAATATAATTTATTTAACTATTAAATTAAAGATGAAACTATACTAACAATAAAAAAAATTATAGTTTTAATAAAACGTTATTAAATTAACGTTATTAAGGATAGTAGTAGCAGTATATTAAATTAACGTTATTAAAACGTTATTAAACTAACGCAGGGGCGGACCTAAGTGGTTGTCATGGGGTTCACCCGAACCCCCTCGGTTAAAAAATTCCGTTGTATATAGGTAGAAAATGCATATTTATGTACGTATATTAATGTTGAACCACATGAAACAAGACACTTAGATAACCCAGTGGTGTTATTTGCTCTTTTTGGGCGCTTCCTTCAGCCTACTGCGTAAAGCTAGGTGCTGCTAAATAATAATAATAATAATAATAAAAAAAAACCGTTTTAACACAAAAAACTAAAATTTGACAGTGTACAAATATAATCTTTAACTATTTAAAACTGCACAAATATGACCTCCCTCCAAATCAGCCCTTTTAACGACATGACATCGTGTGATTGAATTACCCTTCCACGTAGGCGTGAATGAGACTCATGCATATGGGGTTGCAAAATCGGAGTGCACTATCAAAGTTTAAGGTCAAAGTTATAATTTGATATCAAATTTAGGGTCAATATTTATGTATTACGCCTATTCCATTTAAATATTTTGCTTTAGAGTTTAGACATATAGAACAACGCATACAAATAAAGAAATCTTTAATCAATGATTCTGGACAACGACTATAACACGCCCAGGAAAATATATCTAAGATGAGTGGGGGAAAGCCTGAAGCTCCAAAACTGGAAACTCTTTAATGGATAGTTTGACCGATGGATTCTTCAAACTAAGATCTAATTTCTCCAGAATATAATCAGATTTCGATTATAGCCGAAGATCGAAAGAAGACCACTTTCACTTATTCATATGAGACTTTTGCAGTCAAACGGATGTCATTCAGATTGTATAATGCGTTTGTTACTTTTCAATAAAGTGTGATGTCTATATTTTCTGATATGACAGAGTACACTATGGAGGTGTTTTATGAGTGATGGTCAATTGTCTGCAATATTACTTTGCGTTTCTACAAAAAATTGTTTTCACAATTCAAATCTATAATTTTTTTTTTTTTTAATCACATAACAATAATTTTATCAATTACGCCAACAGCCCCTTAAAAACTTGGATATTAGGAAAAAAATAAAAGAAGTTGATGACTAAAGGGCTCAAGTTATGTTGACTTATTCAGCCTAATAGTAGTCAAATATTCTAGATGCTAACTTCAATTAAAACACTACACCAATAAATAATTTATATGAATTTCGAGTTCCTTAAAAAGTTTAATAACAAAAGAGAAAATGTGTTTTCATCCTAAATTATACACGAAATTACTGAAACACACCCAAATTTTAGGAGGGTTCTATCATCCCTAGACTAATTAAAACCCTATTTTGGCAACCTTAGTACCTACGTGGACCTTTAGTATGTTGATTCACTGATGTGCCACGTATGTATTACGTAGACACTAAGGTTGCCGAAAATACAATTTTAATTAATCCATGGTAATAAGACCCTCCTAAAATTTAGATGTGTCTCAACAATTTCGTGTACAGTTCAGGGTGAAAACAAAGTATTTTCCGAATTCAAAATTGCCTCTAAGTTTCTTGTTATCTTACTTTTAAGACCCAACACTTGTTATTTCTTTATTTTTTAAAATTCATTTTGAGAAAACATAAATTTCCCTGTTAATATCTGTCAAATTAAAAACAAGTATTATTGTCAAAGAAAGGTGGTGGAATTTTGAATTCAACAACTAGTTAAGAGTTCGGTTGAATCAAGGTAAAAATTTATCAATTTTGTGATCGTAAACGTTACATGTCATCATGATAGACTTTTGGCGATAGAAAAATATACTCTTCCCATTTCATTTTATGTGTTGCCATTTGATCGGACACAAAATTTTAAAAATAATAAGTGATGACTTTATAAGGTTTACAAAATTGTTCCTCAGTAAGTTACTTTATTGTTTACTTTTTAGTTATCCTTTATTATTAAATGGGATTCAGTAAGTATAAAATGAGAATGACACCACTAAATAGTTACCAAATAAAGAAGGATGACATTCTTTTTGGGACGAAACAAAAAATGACGACACATAAAATAGGACGGAAGAAGTACCGGTAAAATGAGAAGTTCAAAATGACTTCTTCCATTTTAACTGTTTGTCTGATTTTAATTTAATACAAAACTTAAAAAAAAAAAAGTTTTAAATTTTTTATAGTATTTAATTAAAAATACACAAAAATATATTAAAATATTTTATAATTTTATCATCTTAAATATATTATACAAAAGATATTATTTTTAAAAAATAAAAAGAAGAGAGTAAGCAAACAATTCTTTTCACTTTCCCTATTGTGGGTGCTTATGATTGACGTAACTCTTTCATTATTGACTAAAAGGTCTTCAAATGGAGAAAGATGACCTTTTTTTTTTTTTTTCTCTTTGGAACAATAGTTGCAATCCAAGGAGCTGATTTAATGAAGTCGGGATGAGCACCGTAAGATTTTAGATTTAATTCTCAACAGAGATAAAACTAGATGTTTTCTTCTCATCTGTTTTACCTTGGTTGACAGAGTTATCTGATACCTGTTGCTGGTGGGAAGTGATAGGTATCCTGTGAATTTAGTCGAGGTACACGCAAGCTGGCTTGGATATCATGATTATAAAAAAAAAACAGTAGTTTAAGAAAAGTTATCAAAAGGAGAACCTCGGAGTAACGAGTAAAATTATTGCTATATGATCAAAGGTTACGTGTTCAAATTGTTCAAACAATTTCTGGTAAAAATATAAGTTAAGATCACTCACAATATACTCTATGATCAGTGACAGAGTCAGAATTTTCACCAAGGAGGTGAACATAGGAACTAATCGAAGGAGGTTCGACATCTACTATATATACATAAAAAATAATTTTAACCATATGAATATATAGTAGAATTCGAAAAAGGTTCGGATGAACTCCTAAATTAAGTGTAGCTCCGCCCCGCTTATGATCCATTTTCCTCAAATCTTAAATACAGCGAATGCTTTAGTGTACCGAACTGCTGGTGGAAGAAAAAGTCAAATCAACATTTGTATATACAGACAGAGGACAAGTTAAGCTTTAAAAGAGATAAAAAAAACCATGAGAGAATTCTTATCAATGGTGTTTATTTTCTTCTTTGCAAATAAATTTTGGTTGTGTTCTAGTTGTTTGAAAGAAGAAAGAATAGCACTTTTGAACCTCAAAGAAAACATAAATTACACAAATGGTACATATTTTTCAACATGGATAGATAATGAAAACTCAAATTGTTGTGCATGGGAAGGAATTGTTTGCAGCAACACTAGCAAAAGAGTCATTAAATTGTCAATTTCAGTGAAATCACTTGTTAAAAAAAATGAATTTGGAATTTACAGTTCAAATACTGATAATTGGAGAAATTGGCAATTTAATGCATCTTTGTTTCTTCCTTTCAAAAATCTGGAAGTTCTTCGTCTTCGTGGACATTCATTGGCCAATTGGACTCCTAATGAAGGTTTGTTTTCTATATATACTTTCTCCGTACTTAATTATATCTAGGGAAGAGTACTTTGTTTGCGTCTGGAGTTTTCTGTTCGTGGTGTTTGACCGATGTTTGTGATTTCGGATAGATAGTTTATAGTATTATGTTGGGGTTGTATTGTTTCCTGTATTAGCTAGCAGTGTTAGTTTAATTTGCGTACTGAATTAGTTTTATATGCTTTTATGGTTTTGTGTTTGTTATACTGTTTTCTATCCTGAGCCGGGGGTCTATTGGAAACAACCTCTCTACTTCACCTGAGGCAGTGGTATGGTCTGCGTACACTTTACCCTCCCCAGACTCCACTATGTGGGAATACAGTGGGTATGTTGTTGTCGTTGTTGTTGTTTGATTTCAGATTGGAGTGTTTAGTTGTCAGTTGACATCAAGCTGAGGCGTTGTAGTTTCAAAGTTGAAGTGCTTACTTGCCGAGTTTAAGTGTCTGTTTATGTGTTATGTCTTTGCTTTGCAAGACGTAAGTTTAGAGAACTTTTATCTTGTTCGGTATAAGTTTAGAGAACATTTGCCTTGTTAGGTAAAAGTTCTGTAGGAATAAGTTATGCCTCTTTCGGTATAAGTTTTGTAAAAACTAAGTTATGCCTTTTAATACATAATCTGTGGATTATGAGCTGTTGAATAATAAACAAAAAAAACTGACAGAAAAATTGATGGAAAATCAGAGAACTGATCCTTTATTGATGCAAATAGCCTGGATATATAGGCTTACAAACGTATGAGCAAGTCATTGCTTATTACTAGGATTCAACTTACTCCTAACCAATAACTAATAGACCTGCAATTTGACTGAAACAAAAACACTAAAAAAAAATAACTAACAACTTCAAATCTTATCTAAACAAATTATTAATGATTTAAGACAAAGAAAATATGGAGATAAACAAATAACCATGTCTTTCATATTCTGGTGTTGATATCTTCAATACTCCTCCTCAACACCAGCTTCTTCTTTATTCACCCCGCCAACCTGATGATAAAATCTTTCAAACTTATTGCCACTCAAGCCTTTTGTAAATAAATCTGCAGCTTGGTCTTCCGTTCTAACGTGCTTCAACTCAATTTCCTCTTGCAAGACTTTCTCTCGGATAAAATGGTAATGCACCTCCACATGCTTAGTTCTAGCATGAAAAACTGGATTCTTTGCCAAACGTATTGCTGATAAGTTATCACAATACAGAGGAATTGGATACATCACTTGTTGATGCAACTCCTTTAACAGTTGCATAAGCCAACTGTTTTCTTGAGAGGCCATTGCTGCTGCTCGGTACTTTGCTTCAGTGGTTGACAGAGAAACTGTTGGTTGTCTTTTGCTACACCAAGAAATTGCTCCTGACTAAAGCATGAAAACATACCCGGTAGTTGATCGTCGAGTATCATGGTCACCTGCATAGTCAGCATCACAGTAACCAACTAGTTTACAATCTTCACCTTTTTTGTACATAATACCATAGCCTAGTGTATTTTTCACATATCTCAGAATTCGGCAAACTGCTTCCAAGTGAGGTTTCTTCAGATGTTGCATGTATCGACTCATCATACCGACTGCAAAAGAGATGTCTGATCTTGTTAAAGTTAAGTAAATAAGACTTCCTACCAACTGTCGGTACATTGTAGCATCTTCTAAATCTTTCCATTCATGAGCACATATTTTAGAGTTTGGCTCTATTGGCGTCGAGATTGGCTTATACTTAAGCATTCTGAACTTCTTTAGCAAATCTTTGGAATACTTTTGCTGATGGAGAAATATTCCTTCTTGAGAGTAACTGACCTATATAGCAAGAAAATGCTTGAGCTGTCCAAGTTCTTTCATTTGGAAACGAACTGACAAGTTTTCCTTAGTTCAAAAAATTTCTTCTTCATAATCTCCTGTGATGCTTAAATCATCCACATATACCAGTACAGTAGCTATTTTCTCTTCTTTAGCTTTGACGAACAAGCTAGCATCTGCACTAGTCACCAAATACCCACTATGAGTAAGAAATTCAGCAATCTTACCATACCAGGCCCTCGGTACTTGTTTTAATCCATAAAGCGCCTTCCGTAGCTTACACACATACTCAGGGTAATCTTGATTTTTAAAGCCAATTGGCTGATCCATGTAGATCTCCCGATCCAGCTACCCATGCAAAAATGCATTCTTCACGTCCATTTGCCACAAATTTTATTTTTTACAAGCTGCAAGTGCTAATAGGACTCGTACAGTTGTAAGCTTTGCAACTGGACTAAAAGTTTCATCATAATCTAGTCCATATTGTTGAGAAAATCCACGAGCCACCAAACGAGCCTTATGCCTTTCGATTGACCCATCTGCTCGACGCTTTATCTTGAACACCCACTTGCAAGATATCGGCTTCACATCACTTGGTTTTGGTACAAGCTCCCAAGTCTGATTCTGTTTAGTGCTGCTATTTCTTCTTTCATAGCTTTATTCCACTTCTGATCTTGAGATGCTTCTTCAAACGTCTCAGGCTCATTTGCACCTTCTTCCTCCACTATTGCGGCATTGGCATACTTTGGATTTGGCTTTCTGAATCTTGTTGATTTTCTGAGCTGAGTTGGTGTTTCCACTCCACTAGGTTCAGCTTGTTCACATGGTTGTTGATACACACCAGTTTGCCAGGGACATTGGGCTACACCTTCTTCGACATTGTCTTCGTCATCTGTATCTTTTGCTTCTCCTAAACCCAATTGGATTTGAGAAGATTGCACCACATCTTTAAGAACATCTGATTCTGGAAGTACTTCCTTGTCTGATGACCACCATGAAGAAGATTCAACGAACACCACATTCCAGGATGTGTAACACTTTCCGGTTGTTGGGTCACAACATCGCCACCCTTTTCTTTGACTGTCATATCCTACAAAAATACATCTGACAACCTTCTTTTCCATTTTGCTACGTAAATGATCAGGTACAAATACATAACAAACACATCCAAAAACTCGAAAATAACTAACTAAAGGTTTCATATTCCATAATTTTTCGAAAGGTGAAATAAAACATAACCTTTGTTGAGGAAGCCTGTTGATCACAAATGCAGCCGTCCTCATTGCTTCTGCCCAAAAATGTCCTGGTATGTTCTTCGCGTGAAGCATGCTTCGACAAATTTCTGTTAGGTGCCTGTTCTTCCTTTCTGCTATGCCATTCTGTTGTGGAGTGCTAGCACATGTGAACTGATGACGTATTCGGCTTTCTTGAAGGAAATCACAGAACTTGTCTGAGGTATACTCTCCCCCATTATCACTGCGTAGACAACTAATTCTTTTGCCAACTTCCGCTTCTGCTACCTTCTTAAATTCTTTAAACTTTGAAAAAGTTTCAGATTTTTCTTTCACAAAGTAAATCCACACATACCTTGAGAAGTCATCAATAAAAGTCACCATGTACTTCATACCACCTATGGAAGCTTGTTTCACAGGCCCAAACGCATCGGAGTGCACCAACTCCAATGGTTCTCTTGCTTGAAAGTGGGATTCTTCAAAAGGCAGTTGATGTGCTTTTCCATACTGGCAGCCTGCACATACTGTGTCTTTTCTCACTTCAAGTTGTGGAAGTCCCTTCAACATCGACCTCTTCATCATCACCTCTAATTTGGAATAGCTAACGTGACCCAGCCGCATGTGCCACACGTCTGTTGTTTCATTCCTTTTCGTCTTGTCTACATATGCAGCTTCTGCAGACATTACATAAACTGATTCCAACCTTTGACCTCCAACCTTTGACCTTTCATCACCGGTTCTTCTATAATCTCCAGGTCCCGATAGATCTTCATATCTTGTGGTCCAAATAGAACAAAATGGCCAGAAGATGTTAATTGTGCCACAGAGGGACGGTTGAACTTGCCATCCTTGTATGGCAACAATGAAGCTCCTAAATTCTGGCTTCAAGCCATGAATGATGATGCGCTTCGTCCTAATATCACCAATAGGAGCCTCCAGATCCAACTCAGAAATCTCCCGGCATAGCGACTTTACTTTATGAAAGTACTGTGAGATCGTCATGTCGCGTTGTGACACTGACAGCAACTCAGACTCTAAGAGTTGGAGCTTCGTATCATTCTTTTTGGAGAACAGCTTGGTGAACATATCCCAAGCTTCCTGTGGAGTTTTGGCATCACGTATATGCTCTAGTACATCTTCTTTGACTGTGGTCTTCAAGGCGAACATTGCTTTACCCGCTTTGATTCTCCATTTCCGTAAGATACCATTCGTGTCTTCAGCTTCTGGAGACGTAACCTCATTTCCGTTTACTACTTCCCACAAGTCTTGGCCTGGCAAGTACGACATCATGCATGTAGACCAAGAATTGTAGTTTTGGTTGTTAAGTTTCTTGATTCCACCAACTACTTGAAGATGAGTCTGGCTCTGATACCAGATGTTGAATATTAAACAAAAAAACTGACAGAAAAATTGATGGAAAATCAGAGAACTGATCCTTTATTGATGCAAATAGCCTGTATAAATAGGCTTACAAACGTATGAGCAAGTCATTGTTTATTACTAGGACTCAACTTACTCCTAACCAATAACTAATAGACCTGCAATTTGACTGAAACAAGAACACTACAAAAAAATAACTAACAACTTCAAATCTTATCTAAACAAATTATTAATGACTTAAGATAAAGAAAATATGGAGATAAACAAATAACCACGTCTTTCATATTTTGGTGTTGATATCTTCAATATGAGCTTCTTAAGGCGTAATACATGGGAGTGCGTTGTGAAGTTTGCTTTTAGCAAATTTCACATTGGAATGGGAGGGGAAAACTATTGGGCGAATTCTGGAATCAAATGTCGAGGCGCCTTTTGGATTAAAATTCATTGGGACCAACCGTGAGGTTGGCCAAAAGCGGACAACACTTTGACAGTTGAGCCTGGATCACTATAGGTGGTAACAAAATCGGTATGGTGGTGGGGCAAATCTCAATGAAGATTCAAATCTTACGTTGAATGACTATTTGAGACACCAACTTGAAAGCATAGTTGTAGCATATGATCGAGCTAGTAAGTAAAATCGTGCATATATATATATATCTTATTAAGTTTTCCTACATTTTGCTTACAGGTTTTGATAAGCTGAAACAACTACCAAACCTCGAAAGTCTTGATTTGTCTGGAAACAACTTTAATCGCAGCATATTCCTATCTCTTAGTCGACTTACATCTCTCAAGTCATTGAATCTCGGATCTAACAACCTTCGATCAGGTCACAAGTTTTGATTCCCTCTGTTTACCACTTAATTTGAACTATTTTACTACTCCGTTAGACAATATTTTCTATCTTTTATGTCCGAATAGTATTTCAAATTTTGTTTATGTCCAAACGGTTCCGCTCATCAATCTCCTGAAAAGAACAAGTACTTGTGAGTTGTGACTCATCCATTTCCTTAATATTTCAGGTATTGGAAGATTGTCGGGGTTACACAATCTGGAAATATTAGATTTAAGCGTTAACTTTTTGAATGATGAAAGTGTTCATTCTGTTCTAGGTAGAAGTTTCTATCTTGAAAGAACTTTATACTCTTTTACTTTTGCTTCTTTTGTTCCTATGGTTTCCTGATAACAGTTTATAATTACTCGGCCAGAGCTAAATACATCTGGTACAACGTTGAAAAAGCTCGATATAAGGAACAACAGATTTCAAAGCTTTATTCCAAATGAAGGTACATTTTCTTCCGCGAATTAATTTTTTTCAATTGATCTTGTTGTATTTATGTGTATGCTCCGGCACTCGATCAAAATCTCATCTCAAAGCTCAAGATAGAACTGAAAACTGCAAAAACTACTTACAACTCTAGCTCTTTTTGTATTAAAATTGTTTAAAATGCATGGATTTTGAACTTGAAGATGTTATTTTGAATGTATAATTATCCCGAGTTATACCTCTTATTAACAACATCTTAATAGCTTTAATTTTCAATGAACTTATGTATTGTCAAGAATTTTATAACACCTATTGATAATTCTATTGCGTTTCAATGCAAGATTTGGGAACTCTGACAAACTTGACGTACTTACTTTTGGATGGAAATACATTGGACAAGGACTTTCTACAGCACAGTGGTGTATTGTCGTCCCTTAAAGTATTATCAGTATCTAACTGTAACCTGAATGGAACATTACCTGTTCAAGGTAATACATCCAAATATATTACTTGAATGCAATTGATTAAAATTACGTAGATATTAATTGTGGCCAACGTGACATTGTTTACTTCATCTTATATTTGTTTCTTGCACTTTTTTTCCGCATGTTTCAGATATTTTCTGCATAAGCAATAATATAGAACATGAAATGACAATTATCTAATTGTTTTTTTTTTTTCGTGTAGGCTTGTGCGATCTAAAATATCTTGAAGAACTGAGTCTCAGCTTCAACAACTTCCATGGAAATCTCCCTCCATGTCTTGGAAACTTAACATTTCTTCGAGTAATTGATCTCGCTCAAAATCAGTTTACCGGAAACATTGCTTCATCTCCACTTTCAGGTCTCTTGTCTCTTGAATATCTTTTGCTAAAAGACAACAACTTTGAGATTCCAATTTCATTTGAGTCATTTGCTAACCATTCAAAGCTTAAGTATGTCATTCCTGACGACAACTCACTAGTTGTACAAACTTCTGTCAAAAGTTGGATCCCTAAGTTTCAATTGGAAGCCTTGTCGCTGACTAACAACTGCTCTGACATGCCAAATTTCCTTCATTATCAACGTAACTTGAGACAACTTAGTCTTTCGGAATGCAACATGGGTGGAAACTTCCCAAATTGGTTGTTAGAGAACAATACTAGACTCGAAGAAATTTACTTGGATGGAAATGCATTCACTGGAACTCTTCAGTTGTCTTTCCTTCCTAATCTGAAAACGTTTGATATCTCGAACAACAAGATCCAGGGACAACTTCCTCCCAACATCGGATCCATTTTCCCTAATATGTTGAGGTTACAAATGTCCAAAAATATGATTGAAGGCACATTGCCGTCAAGTTTTGGTGACATGAAAAACCTGCAATGCTTGGATTTGTCATACAATAAGTTATCAGGAGACCTACCGATTGAATTGGCTCGTAATGGATCCAAGTTATTCTTTCTGAGACTGTCAAATAACATGTTGGAAGGGGAAATATTTCCGGTATCAACTGACATCAACAGTTTCAAGTACTTATACTTGGATGGAAACAACTTCTCAGGTCCAATTCCACAGCAATTGTCCGCTGCTCCCTTGAGTTCTCTGGATTTAAGTAACAACAATTTGTCGGGAAATGTACCCTCCTGGATTGGTTACATCTCCTCATTAGCCTCTCTCGCATTATCTAATAACAATCTAAATGGTCCTATTCCTGTAGATTATTGTAGACTAGAAGGACTTGAAGTGCTAGATCTCTCCAGAAACAACATTGTTGGTGTGGTTCCATCATGTTTTCGCGCTTCCCAAAACCTTAAACGTGTCTATTTGAGTGAAAACAATTTACAAGGGCAATTCGACATGTTCTCAAATAGCTCGGATTTAAGGGTATTGGATCTTGGAGATAACAGCTTCAGTGGTTCAATTCCGAAATGGTTAGGCAGTAGTCTTGAAATTACCACCTTACTCTTGAAAGGAAATCATCTTCAAGGCACCATTCCGTCAGAGCTATGCCATGCAAGTAAATTGAGAATTATGGATCTTTCTCATAATAATCTCTCGGGACCTATTCCTCACTGCATTGGGAACATAATGCAATTAACAGGAGCGAGAGAAGTGTACCCATATGGTCCAAGATTTTACTTTCCAGGATTCCAGACGTGGGGTAGAGATGCTGTGGTACATGTAGAAGATTCAATGACGAGATCGACAATTCACTTTCAAGTTAACTATGCATGGGTTGGAGCAGACTTTACAACCAAACATAATACCTATTCATACGAAGGTCGCGTTGTTGATTCTATGGCTGGAATTGATCTTTCTAACAACCAGTTGAGTGGTGAAATACCTAGGGAACTCTGTAGCCTTACTGCGATGCGAGCGTTAAACTTGTCAAGTAACTGCATATTTGGAACAATACTATCCGAATTCTCGAACCTCCAGAAAATTGAGAGTTTGGACCTATCATACAACGAATTGAGTGGGAGGATTCCCGCTCAACTTGTAGAGTTGACAACTCTAGCAGTGTTTAGCGTGGCACACAACAATTTAACAGGTATGACTCCACAGCTTACATCTCAGTTTGCAACTTTTACTGAAAGCAGTTATGAGGGGAATCCGTTTCTTTGTGGTCCTCCGTTACATAACAGTTGCATGGAGACTAAAGAGATACCGATGTCATCTCCTGTGCCAGATTGTTGTGAAGACGATCATGGTTTTCTAGAAATGGAGTCGTTCTACATTTCCTTCCTTGTGGCATATGCAAATGTGGTGCTCGCCCTGGTTGTAGTACTTTGTGTAAACCCCTATTGGAGAAATGTTTGGTTTTATTATGTAGAGTCTTATATGTATTTGTGTTACGATTATTTTGCTTCCAAATGTATACGACCTTAAAAATTAAGGTCACTTAGTTGCATTTCATTATGCAAATTGTAACATTGATTAAATATCAAGTTTATTTATACTAGTAGAAGTTTCATTGATTTGCTTGTGTTTGGGAATGTGGTAGTCTTTTTTGCGCCTATAACAATTTGAAAGAATTCCGTAGAATCTTAACCCAATCATATCACGACTTCTGTTAAGTCTGGATATTAGACATGATATTCTTGAACATATTGGCTGTGCTGGGGAAAACATTGCTTCCTACATTTGCGGAATTTCTTTAGATGGTTCTTCTTCTGATTACTTCTGGTTCGTGAAAGAGCCTCTATACTTGTGGTTGAAAGAAGTGACTTGCTTAATATCAGTACTTGCATGCAACACTTGGATTTAGGCCTGTGAAATATCATGGAAAATGGCCATTTAAACGCGTGTTTGCGCTGCAGGTATTTAAATTTATCCTATTCATGAGCATTGACTTGATGTAAGGGTGTCAAACGGGCCGGCCCACTAAAGGAAACTGGACCGGTTTGACCCGGTCCGGTAAGCCCAAGGGCTTTATGGGCCCGGGTACCGGTCCGGTTTTGAATTTGGGCCCGGCCCGGCCCAGATAAGCCTTTTTTAAAAAAAAAAATAAAAAAATTTGGAAAATTGGGCCAAACTAGCCGTTGGCCCAATGGCTATAACGGCTAGTTTGGGCCCAAATATAAAAAATAAAATAAAAAAATTTATGTAAAATTATTTTTTAATCCCAAAAAAAATTCTATAAATACCCTACACTTTCAAATCATTTTCCATACAATTTTTCATTCTCTCAAGTCTCAAATCTCATTTCTCAATTCTCAAATATTCTATATATTTAATTTCTAAAGTGCTCACTTTAATTTTTTTAATTTTGCGATTACTAAGTACGAGTGAAAGTTTCTAAAGTCGCAACCTTCGGATACTTTCAAAATTTAGTATTGTCGTTCCATCTCTTACTTTTAATTTATAATTAGTGTATTAATTGTTGAATATTTATTTTTATTACTTTTTGTGTATTTTAAATATTTTTTAGTTTGATTTATACTATGGATAAATTAAGAAACCTCGGTAAAAGTGTCAAATTTTTTTGTTCCGGAAGTGGTAGTGGTAGCAAAAAGCGAATTACTAGCGGTAGAAGTACTTCAAGTACTAGATATACTCGTGTGCCTTCACCTCCGGTACCACTTAGTCAACCTTTTGAGGAAGAAATAGGTGTAGTTGCTCACGATATGGATTATTTAGAAGTTCAGGAAAATTACGGTATAGAAGAAGAAAATGAAGTAGATGCGGTTGATTTAGATGAAGATGATGAAAATATTGGTGAGACACCCGAAGTAGGAAATGCTAACGTTAGATCCGAATCGGTTAATCTCCCCCCGTCCTCCCCGTGCCCCAAGCGATCGTAAACAAACTAGTGTTGCATGAATTTTTTTTGAACGTATATCAGATACTGAGGTGCAATGCAATATTTGTCAAAAAATATATAAGCATAAAAGAGGAGGCAAGCAAGGGGGTACGGGTACGTTAATGAGACATTTAGTTGAAGACCACGAAAGAGAGTTAAAAATTGCACAAGGTGGTGGGCTGTTGGTGGGCCCACACAAACTAGAATGGACCCAACAACCAATCACGTAACGAAGAAGTATAATAAATTGAGGGACCGGGAAGAAATAACAAAAATGGGAGCTGTAGGTTGTTTGCCTTTTAGTTTTCCTTCTTCTGATGCTTTTATTCATTATATTCAAGCAATTTATAATCCTATGTTTAATAGTATTCCTAGAAGTACTTGTCGGTCTGATATTTTTAGACTTCATTCACAATATTATTTTTATTTATCTACATTGTTAAAAAATATTCAATGTAGAATATCCCTAACTACTGATCTTGGTCGTGCTGTAAATAAAAATAATTATTTAACCGTTACTTGTCACATGATGGATAGTAATTTTGTGATGCAAAAACGTATTCTTGCTTTTTTATATAATGAAGATCGTAAACATACTGGACAATTTATTGCTGACTCGATACATAAAGTTACAACATTTTACGATATCGAAAATAAAATCTTATGTATCGCTTTTGATAACGCTTCTAACAAGAAGACTGCTATAACAAAGTTGAAATCTAAGCTATCACCGCCGTTACCTGAAATTTTTCATATTAAGTGTGCATGTCATAGATATAATTTAATTGTAAAAGATGGTCTTGAGTTTTTTGAGATTTATATTGAAAAAATCCGTCTTGCTGTTGATTTTATACAAGGAAATAATCGTAGATCGAGAATTAAAGAATTTAAAGTTAAATGTCAAGAAAATGGACTTGCACCAATATTGATGCCTAAGGAAGTTGATATTAGATGAAATTCTACGTATGATTTTTTAAAAACTTGTTATAAATATAGAGTTCCTATTACATTAGCTTTTAATCAACATTGTGGTTCATTTGCTGATTCTGCCGATTGCATGCTACTTGATTCTGATTGGGTTGTAATTAATGATCTTGTTAAGTTTTTGGAAAAATTTTATGTAGCTACGGTTGAATTTTTCGGTGCTTATTATCCTACTGTTTGTAATATTTTGGGATATATAACTGATATTTCTGGTTTGCTCAAAGAATATAAAAATAAAGAAGGTTATGAAAATGCTATTGGTGCCATGTTTACTAAATTTAAATTTTTTTTTTTCCCGATTTCCCCTATTTTCTTGGTTGGTGTTATGCTAAATCCGTGCATTAAATACCATACTATGTGCCACTTTAGTACTCTTATTTATCGTAACTTAGAAATAAATACTAACAATGATTCTGAACAAGTACAACCTGATTTGTGGACGGCTACGTCTGATGCGAATGCTTACATAGATAAATTATATAACCACTATGCTGATTTAGTTGATTTAGCTGTACCGACACATATCAGTCCAACTGTTACTCCTCATCCTCCTGAGGTGCCATCATTTTCTAAAAGGTCGACACATTGTGGTTTTCCTGATTTCTTTTATGATTTACCCTGTTGGAACAGTGTTGACGAGGGAGCTTACACATCAACTTATCGGGAAGAGCTTAAGTATTATCTTCGGTCGCCGCCAGAGGATCGCAGACGACGGATCAACACGTTGGATTGGTGGAGGAATAATGAATCACAATATCCTGTGCTTTCAAGATTAGCTAGAGATATCTTGAACGTTCCAATGTCAACCGTTGCATCAGAGAGCGCCTTTAGTCAGGGACGACAGCAACTTGGAGACAACCGACACTTATTGGGAAGCAATGCAATGAATGTTCTAGTTTACCTCAGAGATTGGATTAGAGCAGAAAGAAGAAATCAAGGAATGGAACCGGAGCCGAATAACGAGCAGAAACTTGAAGAAATTATGACTTCGCGAGAGAACTCAGTAGAATCAAGTCCAATGCATGGGTTTGCCCCCATTGACTTTGACTATCCTATGCAAGTTTCTGTTAATATTAACATGAATGAGTTGGAAAAAATGATGCATAGTTTGTAGATTTTTTATTCATGTAAATTATAAATTTTGGATCATTTTACAATCAATAAAATTCAACATTCATTAATTAACTATCAAGTATTATTAATTTATTATATTAAGTAGTAGATGTTTTGTATATTATTGTATATATTTTCTATACACATGTATATTTAACGTATACAAGTGTATATGTTCTATAAATTAGTATGTAATTATATATATATACATATTGTTGTATATATATATGTATATTGTAGTATATATTTTATTTAAAGCAGTACATATATATTGAATGGTGCGTATATATGTGTATATATCTTCTATAAGCGTATATATTTAACGTATAAATGTGTATATGTTTTATAAATTAGTATATAACTATATATATATATTGTAGTGTATATATATATATTGTACTATTGTAGATTTGTAGTATATGTTTTATTTAAAGTAGTACGTATAGTCATATATAATTATATATTGAATGATACGTATATATGTGTAATTGTTTATATATATTTTAAAAAATATATATTGTATAATTGTAGTGTATATAGTGTATATTGAAGTGTATATTGGATTCTTCATTTTTTTTTAACTGGGTTTGACTGGTTTTTAACCGGGTTTAGGTGGGTTTAACCGGGTTGGGTTAAGTGGGCCGGTTCAGGGTTGTTTTCAACATTTTTACTGTTGAACCCGGAACCGGCCCGGCTCACCTAACCCCAACCCGGACCGGAACCGGCCCACAACCCGGTTAAACTAAACGGGCCGGTTTCGGTTTGGCCCGGCCCGGCTTACCTGACACCTTTAACCTGAAGTAATATCTTAATCTTTCAGGAGACTGTGTTGTTACTTTTTCTCTACACTTCACCTTGCAATGCATTTCTGTGGATGAATGTTTCTTCCTCATGTGCCTATTTGCAACAAATTACAATCCAAAAAAGATAACAAGTCCTGCTATGATTGCACAAATTATTTGTGTCCATTTATCCGATCTTCTCTATGATCTCATGGTTAGAGTGCTCGCGTCCACAGTCGGTGAGTTTATGCTTTGACAGTCTTGACAATTCTTGTTATAGTTTCATTTCCTAATCCTCCCCATTGCGGAGTTCAAGATTCTCATTGCTGATCACATGTCAATCGGATATTATCGTTTGCAATGCCTGCCTATCTGGTGTGAAGTTTACTTTTTGTCTTACAGGTAGTAGTTTGGTATAGCCAATCTGAAATGTGTTTAACTAGTTTACATTTCTTTGTTGAGCGGACATGTAATTTACAGGAATCCTTACTACACATATGCTGTGGCATTACTTGGAGTTTCCCTGATTTTGTCAACACTAGAAAGTTTCAATGTGAAGGACACCGATGTATTGTAACGGACTCAGGTAATGTTATCACTCTCACAATTTTATGTTTGGATACAATAAGTTGTTTGACTGTTTTTTTGAGAAACATGCAGCAAGTCTCTCCAAGGCACATATTCTAAACAAATTACCATGTTAAAATTAGTTTATCGGAAACAGTTTCTCCATCTTCATAAGGTAGCTTACATACCACCCTCCCCCAGACCCCACTTATGGTATTACACTGGGTAAGTTATTGTATTCTCACTGGTAATATCACTTGTTCATTGCGTAATATAGGCGCAAGAAAATCGAAGTTTGTCTTCGATGGTGATAGTCAACTAGTCAAGGTTTTCCATTATGGAATTCTTCTTTGCCAGCTCACTTTAAATCAGTCAATTTGCAAAGCAACAAGTTTGAGGATTGTTTTCACTTACCCAAATACAACTTGAAGTTGCATCTGGAACTTTTATGACCAACCATCATTTTTGAATAAAGTGAAATAACTTTTCAAAAAAAAATAAAAAATTTTCATGGCCAAACGGATAGCGATTTTTTTTTGGCATTAGAATACATAAATTGTACATAAACAAAAAGAAGAAAGTTGTTAAGGAATCAAATTTGTTGACTAGTAATTGCATGAAACTTCCATACAAGTGACATTAGAGGAAAATTTTTCCTCATTAGAAAGGGTTTCAAGTCAAGTAAATGATGGTGATAGCCAAGGTCGTTTTTTTTTTTTTTTTTGAAAAGAAAAATCCAGCTCAAATTGCAAGCAATGTTTTGATGAAAATTAGAGAAAAAAAAAGGAATGAATTAATATAATCAAACCTCGTTATAATAGTATTTCACTATAATGGTCCGATTTTCTCCGAGATTGATTTTTGATGTTATATCTTCCCTATAACGACAGTTATCACAACGATATATTCTTTGTAAAATTACCCCTGTAACAATCATACTCAAATATTGTGAAATTATATTTTATATGAAATGTATAATGTGTAAAATTAATAAGATATTAAAATATTTATTATAATTATTATTAACGTCAAGCACATAATAAATTTTAAGTGTGAATATATAAAAAACGAAAAATTGTATTTATATAGTATCCATCAATTACGGTCATAACTTTATGAGGAAAGACTACCGATGGTTAACAAATACATTCCTTCTTCTTGGTACACGAAATCATCAACTTATTATTTTGCATACTTTTATTTATAACAGCTAATTAAGATCTAAATACCAAATGTCAGTATACATATATAATAACACCTCACTATAGTAGCCATGAAACTTTAATACAAATGCTATATTAGATTATAGCAAAATATAGAAGCACAAGAAGACGTTAAAATGATAAAATAAAGAAGCTGCAAGGGACATAACAAGAAAAGTAGTTGTAGAAAATTTCACTCCAGTCTACATCAATTATTACACCGAAATTTTCTTCATGAGAAAGGTTATAAATAGTTTCTCTCTAATAATCAAACAATCAACAAGAATCTAACCATATGTATAATCTTCAATTTTCACTAGGAATCTATAGGTGGACCTATAATGGATAGTATTTATGCAAAGAAAGTGTTGTTTCTCTTTTTGAGTTTATAAGAATATATATAGATTTTAGAATCATCAACTTCCTCTTCTTATATACTTTTTGTTTACACTAGTGTTCGGGCCAGCTTGCACGTACCTTGACGAATTCCACCTCTCACTAGTACAAGTAACGGGCAAGCTTTCTTTTCTTATATATTCTGGATATATCTTATATTATTGTCAATATTCAGTGGCATTGTAGGTTAAGAGGCCGAAATATGACCAATAGCAAGATACTAGTATACTTGTGGTTGTTGATTTTGTTCATGGCAAATGGATGGTGGTGCTGCTATTGTTGTTGGAATGAAGAAAGGACTGCTCTATTGCAACTCAAAGCAAACATAAAATACAGTATAAGCAACGACGACTATTTGTCATCGTGGGGGGATAATGAAACCTCGGATTGTTGTCGATGGGAGGGAATTGTTTGCAGCAACACCACCAGAAGAGTCATACAGTTGTCCATTATTGCTAAGGAAGAACAACTTAGTAATGGTACATATAATGGTGATATTTTGAGCAACTGGCTTTTTAATGCATCTTTATTTGTTCCCTTCAAAAATCTCAAGGCATTGCTCCGTTTGGGTGAAGAATGAAGGTTGGTTTTCTCTATATACACTCCCTCCGTTTTATTTTATATGGTGATGTTTGACTAGGTACGATGTTTGGTACATACCAAAGGTACCTTAAAGCTTGTGGATGTAAACAAGTTATGATAATTCTATTTACAAGAACATGTCATTGAAAGTACAATGAGAAATTTAAAGTTCAGAGAGTTTCCAAATTAAATATAAGGAGGTGTTGTAGTTTTTGAACAGACTAAAACGAAAAGAATGTCATATAAAATGAAACTGAGGGAGTACTACATACCTATAAAATGGTTGTGCCAATCTAAATAGGAAGTACGATCACGACAAGTTCAACTTCCAAGGTTTAAGAATGTTAACTTCAAAGTACAATCTATTTGACTCTCGAAAACTTGGCACTTTCGAAAATTAAGTTTCTTGTTAATTTGGTAACAGGTTTCGAGAAACTGAGACAACTGAGAAAACTGGAAGTACTTGATTTGTCAGAGAACAGATTCAATCACAGCATCTTTGAGCCTATTAGACAGCTTTCATCTCTCAAGTCATTGAACCTCTCACGTAACTACATGGGATCAGTTTCCGACGTATGGCTCACACACAACAAAACTGGATCAGGTTCTAACATATGGTTTGCCTCTTTGAACTATTAGTCTTCCTCAGAAGAGTAAACATATCAATTTCCTTAACATTTTAGTTTCTGAGAGATTGTCAGGGTTAGACAAGCTGGAAATCCTAGATTTGAGCGTTAACAATCTACATCTTGGAAACGTTTTCTCTACTCTAGGTAAGTAAACATGCAATTTTCTTGAAGGTACATATATTTCTGGAAGATTCTTCATTCAGTTGATTTTTATCGCATCCCAGTCTTGCTGCATAGATATATCTAATTGGTACTCCATCGAAAGCACATGTTGATGATTCTTATATGTTTATTTTGCATGTAAGAATTGGGAGCTATAAGAAATATAGAGTACTTACTGTTGGATGGGAACACATTGGATGAGAACTTTCTCAGGAGCAGTGGTGCAATGTCATCCCTTAAAGTCTTATCGGAAGCTCAATGCGGCCTCAATGGAACCCTACCTCTTCAAGGTAATTTCAGACATAGCATCCACCAAATTACCCTTTATACAACTAAGAATGTTTTCATTTTCACATTTAATGCATGAAGTGATGATTATTTTGTTTTTGAAGAGTTTCGAGGGAGATTATTAAATTTCGTGAAATGTTTTGAGAAGAGCTTCTTTTGAAACTTCGAGCAAATGATGTATGTTTAGGTCAAGTGCTTGCTCTGCTAAAACTGATCCACAAATATTATGAAGAATTAACATTAGCAGTTTAAAATCTAAGCACTCGATTATGAGAAGATGTATTATAGTCTACGATGAAATTCTGGCTTAGTCTATTTTCTCTTATTTTTCCTACTTAGCCTTTTCATCTCTTGAGTTACTGTGGGGGGTTCTTGTTTTTCCTTTAGTATCTATATAACAACAAAATAGAACATGTATAACAATTATCTACTTGATCAATTTATAGGCTTGTGTGATCTCAAATATCTTGAAGAAGTAAGTCTCAGCAGAAACAAAATCGTTGGGAGACTCCCTGCATGTCTTGGAAACTTAACATTTCTACGGGTAATTGATCTCACTAACAATCATTTTACAGGAAACATTGCCTCATCCCCACTTTCAAGTCTCTTGTCCCTTGAATACCTCTTGATAGCATACAACAACTTTGAAATACCAATTTCATTCGAGTCATTTGCTAACCATTCCCAACTTAAGTTTATCACTGCTGAAAACAATTCAGTAATTTTACAAACTAATTCTAAAAGCTGGATCCCAAAATTTCAATTGGAAGCCTTGACTTTATCCAACTGCTCTCAAATACCAATTATCAACATCATTTAAGACTTCTTGGTCTATCGAGATGCAACATTGGTGGAGACTTTCCAAATTGGTTATTGCCAAACAATTCTAGACTTGAAGAAGTTTACTTGGATGGAAATGCATTCACTGGATCTCTTCAATTACCGTTCCTTCCTAATCTGGAAGCTTTGGATATCTCAAACAACAAGATTCAAGGAGAACTACCCTCTAACATTGGTTCCATCTTCCCGAAACTATCTGGGGTAATAATGTCCAACAATATGCTTGAGGGCTTGTTCCCTTCAAGTTTCAGTGACATGGAAGACCTTTTTTGGTTGGATTTGTCTTACAATAAGTTAAAAGGAGAGCTTCCTATAGGATTAGCTCGTAAAGGATCCAAGTTATTCTTGCTGAGATTGTCGAATAATTTGTTGGAAGGGGAAATATTTCCAGTTTTAGCTAACATCAACAATTTGCAATATTTGTACTTGGATGGGAACAACTTCTCCGGCCCAATTCCGCAGGCGTTAGTCGCTGATCCTTTATTAAAATCACTGGATTTAAGTGACAATAACTTGTCAGGAAACATACCAGCGTTTCTTGGTAATATCTCCTCCTTAAAATACCTTGCATTGTCCAGAAACCATCTAAAGGGTCATATTCCACCTGATTACTGCAGACTTGAGGGACTTGAGGCATTAGACCTCTCTGAAAACAACCTTGTTGGCGTGATTCCATCATGTTTCAGTGCTTTCCAAGACTTAAAACATGTGCATTTGAGCAAAAACAAGTTACAAGGGCAATTCAACATGTTCTCAAACAGCTCATATTTAGAGCTGTTAGATCTAAGAGAGAACAATTTCAGTGGTTCGATTCCAAAATGGTTGGGCAGTACTTCTAATATAACCATCTTACTACTGAAAGGAAATCGTCTTCAAGGCACCATACCTCCACTGTTATGTCATGCAAGGCACTTAAGAATGCTGGATATTTCTCACAATAATCTTTCTGGACCTATACCTCATTGGTTGGGAAACATAACGCAACAAGCACCAATCACAGTAGAACTCCCATACCGCATTTTTAGATATGTAGGATTCGAGAAGTTTGGAGGAGATGCCTTGATAAACATAGAATACTCAATGGTATCATTCCGTGCACAGATTAGAGCAGAGTTTACGACCAAATATAATACCTATTCCTATGAAGGTGGCATTCTTAGTTACATGTCCGGAGTTGATTTATCTTGCAACCAGTTAAGTGGTGAAATACCGAAGGAACTCAGTAATCTTACTGAGATTCATGCATTAAATTTGTCACATAATCACCTTACTGGAGCAATACCATCAGAATTCTCAAATCTCCAGAATATTGAGAGTTTGGACCTGCCATACAACAACTTGACTGGGAGGATACCCACCCAACTTCTGAAGTTGACAACTCTAGAAGTTTTCACCGTGGCACATAATAATCTAACAGGAAGGACTCCACAGCGTTCTGCGCAGTTTGCAACTTTTAACGAAAGCAGTTATGAGGGAAATCCTTTTCTTTGTGGTCCTCCATTGAACATCAGTTGCATGGAGTCTAAAGAGATTCCAATATACCCTCCAGCACCAAATTGCTGCAAAGATGATGCATCTTTCTTAGATATGGAGTCGTTCTATATTTCCTTTCTTGTGGCATATGCAAATGTGGTGGTTGCAGTGGTTGTTGTCCTCTGGGTAAACCCCTACTGGAGAAATGTTTGGTTCTATTTTGTCGAGTCTTTCATGTATTCATGTTACGATTTTTTTGCTTCCAAAAGGTGAAATTAACTATGTAATATTTCATTATGCAAATGTATGTGTGAGTAGTTCTTGGTGCCTATCAAGCTCATTAATACTAGCGAATGTTGTATTAATTTGCTTGAATCGTCTTTAATCGTTTGCCAGATTAATATTCAGTTCATCTGATGAATTTTCTTTATGTACACACAAGAGAAAGATTAAAACATCTTTATAGAGCTTTCGAACTGGACTATACTAAACACTCTTCTTTCATACAGTAAAATTTTGATATTACAACGACAACATATCTAGTGTAGTCCCACAAAGTGGAATTTGGGGAGGGTAGATTATACAGACCTTACCTCAGAAGTAGAGAGGTTTCTGATAGACCCCGACTCAAGAAAAGGTAGTCCAAAAAGAGGTAACGGAATTGAAAATTAAACATAACAAAGCATACTGAGAGGTAACTACAACAAAATAATACGATAATCGAAGTACAAGAAATAACTAAAAGCAACAGAAATCAAAGGACAAGAAAGTACATGAGCAATACTACGACTACTAGTATGGACGTATAGTAAGACAACGCACAACCTCAAATTTTGACAAAAAGGAAGTAAGACGTAAGCAAAGGTGGCTAAGGACACAAATTTTGTTGACTTGTTGATGGATGGAGATGGATTTGGTTTGACAGAATATTTTTCAAAATAATTTAATCTTAAACGTTTTTCCTGATGAAATAATTCTTCAATATTTGGTTATCTTGAATCATTTGAAGTGTTTTCTCCAAAGAAAATGATTTTCATGCCACCTAGAAAGGTTATCGTGTCTGTGATGGTGATGGTCAAGGTCTTCTCTTTTAAAATTCAATTCTTCTAGATCATTTTTTTTTTTTTAAAAACAACAACAACAACAACGTACCCACTATAGTCCCACAAAGTGGGATCTGGGGATGGTAAGTGTACGCAGTCCATATTGCTACCTCAGGAGTGAGATAGAGAGACTATTTCCAATAGACCCTCGGCTCAAGTAAAAACAGGTTAGAAAAGAAATATTAAAGGAACAAGAAACAATAGGTATTAACTCACCAAATAATAAGATAAACAAGACTATCACCAAGTAATACAAAAAACAATAACACTTTTCGAAAAAGACTAGCAATATAACTACTAGCACAAAAAACAAAACAAAGTCCACCTACCAACTAGCAAGGACGCACTCCTTCCTACTGACCTTCTACCCTAATTTACTTCTTCACATCCTCCTATATAGGGTTAAATTTCAAGAAATATTTTGGTCATGTTAAATTAATAGGCATAGAAGGACAGAACCTACATGCCCGAAAGACTAAATAGTTGACGATAAATATTATGCATAAAAAAGGCATGAAAACTAGTTATACAGTGACGTTCAGGAGGTACCTATATTTTCCACAGTGGAAAACCGTTAGTGAGGGCATATTGTCACGACCTGAACTATGGCCTGGCTGTGACGGGCATTCCGAACCATGAAGGCCCGGACGTCCTACTCTATCTGGTAATCATGCACGATATTCATATCATAAAAGAAGATGCAGAAATATAACTTAATACAGAAACATGGTCAAACTTTGAATTCACTTTAATAATGATGCATAAGATCCAAAATCAACTAAACAACATCTGAAATAGTCTACGAAATCTCTACTACATGATCTAAAGATAACTGTCTGTCTGAAATTTGGGACAAGGCCCCCAGTAGACCAAAACAAAGGGATAACATAATCTGAAATAACAGGCCTTCTGGAACAAAGAAGGCTCACCACTGCACGGATCACTTCTCTCTGGATACTCTACTGATTATCCGGACCCCTGGACTGAGCCTCCGAACCTGGGAGGTAGGGGGTAAAAACAATTGTACTAGTACGCAGAGCAAATCCAAAATAACAATTTATATTCAACATATATGAAAGCAATTTAAATCGGTTCATAAAGATGTCATACAATAAGAAATCACATGGGCATTTTTTTAAAAGACTCTTGTAAAAATCATCTGAACTCTGTGGCAATCTTTATTTTACTTCTGCGCTAGGTGGTAACCCTACAATTCTGTAATTCCACGGGCTATATGGAATCTGCCATTAACTTGGCAGCCAAGCCCCCAACCCAAGTGTGCCGCAAGGGTCGGAGTCTCTGTCTCTACTACGCCACAGGGCCGTCGCCAGCGTACAATAATAATCTACCCATATCGGCAAACACGGTTTCAGGCTAAGGGTTACTTGAACTCGAACCTTCTTCGGGTAACCACCTAACTCTCTTTATGCCCATTTTTAATTCTTTAAAACATGCATTCTCTGAAAAACATATTCTGAAGGCTTTAACTCTGTTGTGGCATACATGCATATGATATCGTCATACCATTGGCTTGCAAGTCTCTATTCTCAAATCAAGGAATTTAGGACCATCATATCATTAATTCTTTTCAAAGAACTCTTTCTTTAAAATCCATTTTCATGCAATTCTTTCTCTTTAACACAACACACATTTATATCAAGAAACACCCTCTCATTTAATGCATGAAGTGATGATTATTTTGTTTGAAGAGTTTCAAGGGAGATTATTATATTTCGTGAAATGTTTTGAGAAGAGCTTCTTTTGAAAATTCGAGCAAATGATGTATGATTAGGTCAAGTGCCTGCTCTGCTAAGACTGATCCACAAATATTATGAAGAATTAACATTAGCAGTTTAAAATCTAAGCACTCGATTATGAGAAGATGTATTATAGTCTACGATGAAATTCTAGCTTAGTTTACTTTCTCTTATTTTTCCTACTTAGCCTTTTCATCTCTTGAGTTTCTGTGGGGTTTTGTGTATTTCCTATAGTATCTTTATAACAATTATCTACTTGTTCAATTTATAGGCTTGTGTGATCTCAAATATCTTGAAGAACTAAGTCTCAGCCGCAACAGATTCACTGGAAAACTCCCTCCATGTCTTGGAAACTTAACATTTCTACGGGTAATTGATCTCACTGCCAATCATTTTACTGGAAACATTGCCTCATCCCCACTTTCAAGTCTCTTGTCGCAAAAAACTACTTTGAAATACCAATTTCATTCGAGTCATTTGCTAACCATTCCATACTTAAGTTTGTCGCTGCTTCCGAAAACTCAGTGATTGTACAAGCTACTTCTAAAAGTTGAATCCCAAAATTTCAATTGGAAGCCTTGAGTTTATCCAACTGCTCTCAAATACCAATTATCAACATCATTTAAGACTTCTTAGTCTCTCGAAATGCAACATTGGTGGAGACTTTCCAAATTGGTTATTGCAAAACAATTCAAAACTCGGACAACTTCACCTGGATGGAAATGCGTTCACTGGATCTCTTCAATTACCGTTCCTTCCTAATCTGAAAAATTTGGATATCTCAAACAACAAGATTCGAGGGCAACTTCCTCCTAACATTGGGTCCATTTTCCCTAATCTCTTTGTGTCAATAATGTCCAACAATATGCTTGAAGGTTTGTTGCCTTCAAGTTTTGCTGACATGATAAACCTTGAATGGTTGGATTTGTCTTACAATAAGTTAGAAGGAGAGCTACCTATACGATTGGCTCGTAAAGGATCCAACTTATTTTTTCTTTGATTGTCTAATAACATGTTGAAAGGGGAAATTTTTCCAGTTTCAGATAACATCAATAATTTTGAATATCTATACTTGGATGGGAACAATTTCTCCGGCCCAATTCCACAGAAGTTATCCACTGCTCTTTTTTTAAGTTCACTGGATTTAAGTGAAAATAACTTGTTGGGAAACATACCAGCGTGGCTTGGTAATATCTCCTCCTTAAGATCCCTTGCATTGTCCAGAAACCATCTAAAGGGTCATATTCCACCTGATTACTGCAGACTTGAGGCGTTAGACCTCTGTGAAAACAACCTTGTTGGCGTGATTCCATCATGTTTCAGTGCTTTCCAAAACTTAAAACACGTGCGCTTGAGCAAAAACAAGTTACAAGGAGAATTCAACATGTTCTCAAGCAGCTCATATTTAAAGCTGTTAGATCTACGAGAGAACAATTTCAGTGGTGCGATTCCAAAATGGTTGGGCAGAACTTCTGATATAGCCATCTTACTACTGAAAGGAAATCGTCTTCAAGGCACCATACCTCCACTGTTATGTCATGCAAGGTACTTACGAATGCTGGATATTTCTCACAATAATCTTTCTGGACCTATTCCTCATTGCTTGGGAAACATAACGCAACAACAAGAAGAGAAGGGAGCCGTTTCTCTAACAGATACATTCTAACAGATGCATATGTAACTAAGGTGTTTGGAGGAGATGCCGTGATAGGCATAGAATCTTCAATCAAAAGATCCTTGGAGAATATGCTTGTAGATACCTATGCTTGGGTTGGAGCAGAGTTTACCACCAAATACAATACCTATTCGTATGAAGGTCGCATGGTTGATTATATGTGCGGAATTGATCTTTCTTACAACCAGTTAAGTGGTGAAATACCCAAGGAACTCAGTAATCTTACCGAGATTCATGCATTAAACTTGTCACATAACCACCTTACTGGAGCAATACCATCAGAATTCTCAAATCTCCAGAATATCGAGAGTTTGGACCTGTCATACAACAACTTGACTGGGAGTATTCCCACTCAACTTCTAAAGTTGACAACTCTAGCAGTTTTTACCGTGGCACATAATAATCTAACATGAAGGACTCCACAGCGTTCTGCGCAGTTTGCAACTTTTACTGAAAGCAGTTATGAGGGAAATCCTTTTCTTTGAGGTCTTCCATTGAACATCAGTTGCACGGAGTCTAAAGAGATTCCAATATACCCTCCAGCACCAAATTGCTGCGAAGATGATGTGTCTTTCTTAGATGTGGAGGCGTTCTATATTTCCTTTCTTGTGGCATATGCAAATGTGGCGGTTGCAGTGGTTGTGGTCCTCTGGGTAAACCCTTACTGGAGAAATGTTTGGTTTCATTTTGTTGAGTCTTTCATGTATTCATGTTATGATTATTTTGCTCTCAAATGTAGGCCTAACTTATTAAGGTCACTTTAATTACGTAACATATCATTATGCAAATCATGTGTGTTATTTTGCTTTGTAACTTCAAGTTTATTAATACTAGTGAAGTTTTATTGATTTGCACTTACCAGAATAATATTCTGCCAGTCATATATATGATTTGTATATGCACACAAGATATAGATTGGAACATCGTTGTAGAGCTTTTGAACTGAACTATGGAAAAGGCACAATATAATTGAAAATGGCCTTCCAAAACTTGTGTAATAACTGTATGAACTAATACATACAGCAAACGATGACCTATGTTATTGAACTAGCATTGTTGTACCTTGAAGATGTGACTATGAAGATAGACAAGGTTATTTCATGCAAACTCTTTTTATTACTTAGGATGTTCTTGTATTGTGTATTAGGTTATGATTGTGATATGATGGTCTCTTTTGCCTCTACACCAATTTGAAAGAGTTCTTCAAAGATAGAAATAACATGCAACACTTGGAGTTGGGCCTCTAAAGTATCACGGAAAATGTACATCTAAAGGCGTGCTTGCGCTGCAGGTATGTAAATTATGGCTTTGAATAGAGGTTCTACAGCTATTTGTGCATCGTTTCTGATCTTCTCTATGATGGTTAAAGTACTCGCTTCCACTGTCAGTGAGTTATGATATTATCGTTGGTCGTGCCTTCCTTTCTGGTGTGAACTGTGAAGTTAATCTTTTGTCTTGCAGTAGTAGTTCCGTATAGAAAAATTGAGTTGTGTTAACTTGTTTACATTTCTTTATTGGAGAGACATGGATTTTATATATAGGAAAACTATACTACTCAACTGTTGTGTCATTTCTTGGATTCACTGATTTTGTCAATAGTAAGAAGTTCAACGTAAAGAACGAGCCTGTGAAAGCCCTAGTTGCTGTTCCACTGCCTGCCTATACAGACCGATGTATTGTAACTGACTCCGGTAATGTTGTCACTCTCACAATTTTATTTTTGGATACAATAAGTTGTTTGACTGTTTTTTGAAAAACAAGCATCAGGTTTCTCTAAGGCACATATTCTAAACAAAATATAGTGTTCTGAAAATTGTTTGGGTGCTTGAAATTACGTCACATATTCTCAGTGATAAAAGAGGTCTATCGGAAACAGTTTCTCCATCTTCATAAGGTTGCACACACACCACCATCCCTTAGGCGCAAGAAAATCGAAGTTGTCTTCGATGCTGATTGTCAACTAGTCAAGGTCTTCCATTATGGAACTCTTCTTTTCCAGTTCACTTTAAATCAATCAATTTGCAAAGCAACAAGTTTGAGCATTGTTTTCACTTACCCAAATACATTCGAAAAAAATAAAAAAATTCATGGCCAAACGGGTAGCAATTTTTTTTTATTTTTTTTTTGGCATTAGAATACATAAATTGTACATAAACAAAAAGAAGAAAGTGGCTAAGGAATAAAATTTGTTGACTAGTAATTGCATGAAACTTCCATACAAGTGACATTAGATGGAAATTTTTCCTAATGAGAAAAAGGGTCTAAGTCAAGTAAATATGATGGTGATAGTCAAGGTCGTTGTTTTTTTTTTCTGAAAAGAAGAATCCAACTCAAATTGCAAGCAATGTTTTGATGAAAATTAGAGAAAAAAACAACGAATGAATTATTATAATCAAACCTCGTTATAATAGTATTTCACTATAATGGTCGATTTTTTTTCAAAGATTGATTTTTGATGTTATATCTTCCCTATAACAACAGTTATCACAGCGATATATTCTTTGTAAAATTACCCCCGTAACAATCATACTCAAATATTGTGAAATTATATTTTGTATGAAATGTATAATTGTGATACCCTACAATTTATAAGGGCATAATAATCCAAAAGAAAAAAAAAGGGATATATTTTTTTTTTTTAAAAAAAGGGTGGGTGGGGAGGAGAGCTAGTAATATTTAAGAAAGGTAAAAGCTGGCCAGCAGCGTATAACAAACAAAGCAAAAACTTAAGGTTTTGTGGCTGCTGGGACATTAGCTAATCAAAAAAAAAAAAAAAAAGAAAGAAAAAAAAGAAGGCGATTTAGAGAAATTTAGGCAAAAATTAGGGCAACATACACTCCGAGAAAAGGAATTCATTGGAGTTTTGCTATTGAACTCGAGGTAAAGTCTTTTATATAGCCTAAACATGGGGTCTTAATTGGGATATTGACATCGGATATTGAAGAATTATTTACCAAAAGATCAAACAAGAATTACTGAATGCTATGAAGTTGCACGTGGGGCAAGGCTTTTACTTGATATGATACTGAAATCGGGTATTTGAGATGTGGCTATTAAGGCCACACTGATTACATGATTCATTTGGAAACCTCTCAAATATGTAATATTTGATATGATATAATGCTTATTGAGTTTATTATTGAACTATTGACTCATTTTGCTTACATGAAATGAATGATACTGTTTATTGTTACTATTTTCTGAGAGAGCATTTATTTCATGATGTTTTATGACTTCTCCCCATTAAAAACGGTTGTGGTTAAGTGTTACTACTCACTGAGATAGCGTCTCACTCCTCGCTATTGTTTTTCAAAAAACGCAGTTGACGGTGAGGATTTCATTAGTTAGAGGATTCGAGTGGCATATTCATGATGAGCCCCACACTTGTTCGCGGGGGCTACAGTTTATTCATTTATTATGTTCTTTTTCCTGAAAACTCTTAGAGTTGCTCCATAGTCATGTCTTTAGAGTTTTTAATATTCTTTCATTATTTTGGACTTGTGGAGTATTTGACTTCCTCTCATAATTTGGAGATGGATTTGATATTGTGATTTGGTGGTTTAAGTGTATTGTTGATGTTGTTGGTGCATTATTGGCGGTATTGGTATGTTGTGGTTGTTGAATTGAGCCAGGGAAAATTTTTGATAGGCCCCAAAACAGGGGGAACTTTATCCGATTTTTTGGTAGAATTCTGACGAGCCTTGCTTTTGAATCCTAACCTCCGTAGCGTCGGTCACTATCTATTTTGGCCCGTGATAATAATGTGTAAAATTTATAAGATATTTAAATAATTATTATAATTATTATTAGTGTCAAGCACATAATAAATTTCAAACGTGAATATTTAAAAACGAAAAATTGTATTTGAATAGTGTCCATCAATTATGGTCATAACTTCACGAAAAAAGACTACTGATGTTTGTCTTTTTTATATTCAAACACTTTCTAATTTTTTGGTTAAATTGGTTAACAAATACTTCCCTCCTTCTAGGTAACGAACTGAATCATTAACTTATTATTTTGCGTACTTTTGTTTATAATAGCTAATAATTGAGATCTAAATATCAAATGTCAATATACATATGTAACAACACCTCACTATAGTAACCATGAAACTTTTAGACAAATACTATCACTATAACGAGATTTGACTGTCTTAGATTATAGCAAAATGTAGAAACACAAGAAGAAGACATTAAAATGATAAAATAAAGAAGCTGCAAGGGACATAACAAGAAAATTAGTTGCAGAAAATTTCATTCCAGTCTGCATCAATTATTACACTAAAGTTTTCTTCATCAGAAGGTTATAAATAGTTTTTCTCTAATATCAAACATCCCACAAGAATCTACCCATAGGTATGATTTTCAATTTCCAATAGGTAACTATAAGAAAGGTTATAAATAGATAGTATTTGTGCAAAGAAAGTGTTGTTTCTCTTTTAGAGTTTATAAGGATATATATAGATTTTAGAATCATCAACTTCCTCTTCTTATATACTTTTTGTTTACACTAGTGTTCGGGCCAGCTTGCACGTACCTTGACGAATTCCACCTCTCACTAGTACAAGTAAAGGGCAAGCTTTCTCTTCTTATATATTCTGGCTATATCTTATATTCTTGTCAATATTCAGTGGCATTGTAGGTTAAGAAGCAGAATATGACTAATAGCAAGATAGTATATTTGTGGTGGTTGATTTTGTTCATGGCAAATGGATGGTGGTGCTGCTATTGTTGTTGGAATGAAGAAAGGACTGCTCTATTGCAACTCAAAGCAAACATAAAATACAGTATAGGCGACTACTATTTGTTATCGTGGGGGGCTAATGAAACCTTGGATTGTTGTCGATGGGAGGGAATTGTTTGCAGCAACACCACCAGAAGAGTCATAGAGTTGTCCATTATTGCTAAGGAAGAACAACTTAGTGATGGTACATATACTGGTGATAGTTTGAGGAACTGGCTTTTCAATGCATCTTTATTTGTTCCCTTCAAAAGTCTCAAAGCTCTGCTCCTACCTGGACATTCATTGGCTGGTTGGGTGAAGAATGAAGGTTTGTTTTCTCTTTATACACTCCCTCCGTTCTATATTATATGGTGATGTTTTACTAGGTACAATGTTTTTCTTCGAGGAATAGAACAAAAAAATGAATGATATTTGGTACATACCAAAGGTACCTTAGAGCTTGTGGTTGTAAACAAGTTATGACCTTTCTATGGTTACAAGAACATGTCATCAAAAGTACAATGAGAAATTTAAAGTTCAAAGAGTTTGCATATATAAAGAGGTGTTGTAGTTTTTGAACGGACTAAAACAGAAAGAATGTCATATAAAATGAAACTAAGGGAGTACTACATACCTATAAAATGGTTCTACCAATCTAAATAGTAAGTATGATCAAAACAAGTTCAACTTCCAAGGTTTAACTTCAAAGTACAATCTATTTGACTCTCGAAAACTTGACTCTGTCACATGATTTAACATGTCCATTTTAATTTTCTTGCTAATTTGGTAACAGGTTTCGAGAAACTTAGTCGACTGAGAAAACTAGAAGTACTTAATTTGTCTCGGAACAATTTCAATCGCAGCATCTTTGAGTCTATTAGTCAACTTTCATCTCTCAAGTCATTGTACCTCGCAGAAAATAATATTGGATCAGGTTCCAACTTCATATTTGCTCCTTGACTCTCCTTCAGAACAAAAATTGCGAAACTGAATTAGTTTCCTTTATATTCTATCTGACTGTCAAAAAGTTTAACTGTTAGTACATAATGTAGCGTCCATTTTATGTTTCTTGTTGATTTGGCTACAGGTTCCGAGAAACTGAGAAATTCGAGGAAAACAGAAAGTCTTGATTTATCATGGAACTGCTTTAACCGCAGCATCTTTCAGTCTCTTAGTCATCTTTCATCTCTCACGTCATTGAACCTAGCAAACAACCGAATTGCATCAGGTTCCAACATGTGGTTTCCTTTGCTTTCCCCTTTGAACTATTAGTCTTCTTACAAGAACGAGAATATGCTAACTAATCCATTTCCATAACGTTTCAGGTCGGGAGAGATTGTCAGGGTTAGACAAGCTGGAAATCTTGGATTTGAGCAATAATGCACTCGATGATGAAAATGGGTTCGCTGCTTTAGGTAATTAAACCTATATCATAACCTACAATAAAATTCTGTTATATAAAGTATATGATACATTTTATGCATATCAACAAAATAAAACATGTATAACGATTAGCTGCTTGTTCATTTTACAGGCTTGTGTGATCTTAAGCATCTTGAAGAACTAAGTCTCAGCAGAAACAAATTCATTGGGAGACTCCCTGCATGTCTTGGGAACTTAACATTTCTTCGGGTAATTGATCTCACTGAAAATCAGTTTACTGGAAACATTGCCTCATCTCCACTTTCACGGCTCTTGTCCCTTGAATATCTCTTGTTAGCAAACAACAATTTTGAAATGCCAATTTCATTCGAATCATTTGCTAACCATTCAAAACTTAAGTTTGTCACTGCTGACAACAACTCAGTAATTTTACAAACTTCTTCTAGTAGCTGGATTCCGAAGTTTCAATTGGAAACCTTGTCATTGTACAATTGCTCTCAAATGCCAAGTTTC
Organism: Capsicum pubescens; assembly: GCA_030864215.1. Taxonomy (NCBI): domain Eukaryota; kingdom Viridiplantae; phylum Streptophyta; class Magnoliopsida; order Solanales; family Solanaceae; genus Capsicum; species Capsicum pubescens. Next base: position 298,849,580 of record CM061549.1, read on the forward strand.
CTTCATTATCAACTTCATTTAAGGTTTCTTCGTCTCTCGAACTGCAACATTGGTGGAAACTTTCCAAATTGGTTGTTAGAAAACAATTCCAGACTGGAAGAAGTTTACTTGGGTGGAAATGCATTCACTGGATCTCTTCAATTGCCATTCCTTCCTTATCTGAAAGCTTTTGATATCTCCAACAACAAGATTCAAGGAAAACTTCCACCTAACATTGGGTCAATTATCCCGAATCTCCTGATGTCAACAATGTCCAACAATATGATTGAAGGTTTGTTGCCTTCAAGTTTTGGTGACATGAAAGGCCTTGAATGCTTGGATTTGTCATACAATAAGTTAACAGGAGACCTGTCGATTGGATTGCCCCGTGAAGGATCCAAGTTGTTTTTACTGAGATTGTCAAATAACATGTTGGCAGGGGAGATATTTCCAGTTTCAGCTAACATAAACAATTTAGCATATTTATACTTGGATGGGAACAACTTCTCTGGCCCAATTCCAAGGAAGTTATCTACTGCTCCTTTACGTACATTGGACTTGAGTTACAACAAATTGTCAGGAAACATACCAGCCTGGCTTGGTGATATCTCCTCCTTAACTTCTCTAGCATTGACCAGAAACCATCTAATGGGTCATATTCCGCCTGATTATTGTAGACTTGAAGGACTTGAGGTGTTAGATCTCTCTGAAAACAACCTTGTTGGTGTGATTCCATCATGTTTCAATGCTTCGCTAGCCTTAAAACATGTGTTTTTGAGCAAAAACAAGTTACAAGGGGAATTTAACATGTTCTCAAACTCTGACCATTTACAAGTGTTGGATCTTAGAGAAAACAAATTCAGCGGCTTCGTTCCAAAATGGTTTGGAAGTCTTGGAATTACCACCTTACTCTTGAAAGGAAATCATCTTCAAGGCATCATTCCCAGAGAGCTGTGCCTCGCGAGTAAATTGAGAATTATGGATCTTTCTCATAATAATATCTCGGGTCCTATTCCTCATTGCTTTGGGAACATAATGCAACGACATTTTATAATAGAAAGATACCCATACTGTCCACCACTTGGATATGCAGGATTCCAGATGTTTGGAAGAGATGCTGTGATAGACGTAGAATCCTCAATGAAGTCATCATCAACACATTTCTTCCGTTATAACTATCCATGGATTCGAGCAGAGTTCACGACCAAATATAATACCTATTCATATGAAGGTAGGACTGTTGACTATATGACTGGAATTGATCTTTCTTGCAACCAGTTAAGTGGTGAAATACCCAAGGAACTCAGTAATCTTACCCAGATTCATGCATTAAACTTGTCACATAACCACCTTACTGGAGCAATACCATCAGAATTCTCAAATCTCCGGAATATTGAGAGTTTGGACCTGTCCTACAACAACTTGACTGGGAGTATTCCCACTCAACTTCTAAAGTTGACAACTCTAGCAGTTTTTACCGTGGCACATAATAATCTAACGGGAAGGACTCCACAGCGTTCTGCGCAGTTTGCAACTTTTAGTGAAAGCAGTTATGAGGGAAATCCTTTTCTTTGTGGTCTTCCATTGAACATCAGTTGCACGGAGCCTAGAGAGATTCCAATATACCCTCCAGCACCAAACTGCTGCGAAGATGATGCTTCTTTTTTAGATATGGAGTCGTTCTATATTTCCTTTCTTGTGGCATATGCAAATGTGGTGGTTGCTGTGGTTGTAGTCCTCTGGGTAAACCCTTACTGGAGAAATGTTTGGTTTTATTTTGTCGAGTCTTTCATGTATTCATGTTACGATTTTTTCGCTTCCAAAAGGTCAATCTAATTATGTAACATTTCACTATGCAAATGTATGTGTGAGTTGTTCTTGGTGCCCATCAAGCTCATTAATACTAGTGAATGTTGATGAATGTTCTGTATGTTCATACAGTAAAATTTTGGCATGCGATGTGAAATAAAATATTTGCTTTTTTTTGGGAAACATTGTTTTGAACATTTGAGGTAATTGAGCTGAAATACACTGACCATGTACCATAATCTGGGAGAAAATTTCTTGTGGAATGTGTATAGTAGCATACAAGGGAAGATGGATACAATAACATATGCGGTGCAATCACACAAGGGAAGATGGATATTTAAAGAAAAATATTGAGTAGATTAAAAAGAAAAGACATGTCACATATAAAAGAGACAACCAAGTGACATATGGAATGTAACGACATAATACCATGTCGTAAAAGGAGATAACAGGTGAAGCCAGCGACCCATCAAGATTAGTCGATCTACAACTACATCCCTAGCGGTAGTTAAACGGGGTGTAAAAGTGAAATGCCAGCAGAATGATCAGTCTGCACTTTGATCTTGTTTTCACTAGGATAAAATTTAACAACTGGTTTTGCTTGTACTTTGATCACCTTTAGATTTTTGGCGTCTCACCAAAACAGCCTCAGAAATACTTTTTAACTCCGCTTTGAATTGCATCGCGCGAGACCGTGATTAAACAAGTAAAAGAAGTGACTGTATGAGAAATCAACCTCCTTTGATCAGTTGCAATTTGAATAGGAAAAAGAAGTGACCATACAAAGATCCCTTGTGTTTTATTACCTATCTACTGTGAAAATGACAATATAACTTAAATAAAGGGACAATAAAATCCAAAAGTTGTATATTCAGCTCATATCTAGTGTAGTTCATAGTTACCACTTGTCGGTTTTAAACATGTCACGTTTTTATGGTATAAAATCATATCGATCAGTAAAAGTAAAATGAGAAGTTTAAAGTTAAATTAAATTATTTTGAAACAGAAGAACAAGAAGACTTGTTAAATGAAAAAATAAAGAAGCTGAAAGGGACATAACAAAAAAAGTAGTTGTAGAAAATTCCACTCCAGTCTACATCAATTATTGCACTATTCCTGCAACCTCCCACCAACGCAGAAGCAAGCTTCTTTTCTTATATATACAGTGTTGTCAATATATAGTGGCCTATGTAACTAGTGGATTGTAGGTAAAGAAGAAGAATATGACTAATAGCAAGAAAGTATATATATGGTTGTTGGTTTTGTTCATGGCAAATGGATGGTGGTGCTGCTATTGTTGTTGGAATGAAGAAAGGACTGCTCTATTGCCGCTCAAGGCAAACATAAAATACAGTACCGGCTACGACTATTTGTCATCATGGGGGGCTAATGAAACCGCGGAATGTTGTCTATGGGAGGGATTTGTTTGCAGCAACAACACCAGAAGAGTCATAGAGTTGTCTTTTGGTGTCAAGAACATTAGTCAAGAAGAACAACTTAGTACTCTTAATGGTACATATACTGATAATATTTTGAGAAACTGGTTTTTTAATGCATTTTTGTTTGTTCCCTTCAAAAATCTCAAGGCTTTGCTCCTCCCTGGACGTTCATTGGCCAGTTGGGTGAAGAATGAAGGTTCGTTTTCTCTATATACCCTCTCTCCATTTTATATTATATGGTGATGTTTTACTAGGTATGATGTGTTTTCTTCAAGGAATAGAACAAAAAAATGAATGATATTTGGTACATACCAAAGGTACCTTAAAGCTTGTGGTTGTAAACAAGTTATGACAATTCTATGGTTACAAGAACATGTCATCAGAAGTACAATCAGAAAGTTACAGTTCCAAGAGTTTCCAAATATAAAGAGGTGTTGTAGTTTTTGAACGGACTAAAACAAAAAGAATGTCACACACAATGTTTATATATATGAAAAATAGTTCTACCAATCCATTTCTATTTACAAAAAGGTGTGTCTTTCTTTTTTAAACGTATTAAAATAGAAAGAGCGTCACATAAACTGAAGCGGAGGAAGTACTACATACCTAAAAAATGGTTCTACCAATCCATATAGGAAGTATGGTCACAATAACTTGAAATGTAACAGCCAACTGTAACTATATACTGGTTGACGAATGTTAACTTCAAAGTATAATCTATTCGACTCTCAAAAACTTTACTCTGTCACATGATTTAACATGTCCATTTTAAGTTTCTTGCTGATTTGGTAACAGGTTTTGAGAAACTGAGACGACTGAGAAAACTGGAAGTACTTGATTTGTCAGGGAACAACTTTAATTGCAGCATCCTTGAGTCTATTAGTGGACTTTCATCTCTCAAGTCATTGAACCTCTCACACAACCAAATTAGATCAGGTTCCGACATACGGTTCACATACAACAAAACTGGATCAGCTGGTTCCAACATATGGTTCCCTCTATTTGCTTCTTTGAATTCGATAAGATATTCTAACTAATCCATTTCCTCTATACTTTAGGTTCTGAGAGATTGTCCGGGTTAGACAAGCTCGAAATACTAGATTTGAGCTATAACAATCTAGAGGGTGAAAATGTTCTCTCTGCTCTAGTTAAGTGAACTTATGAAAAATGTTCTTGAAAAGCTCTTCTTTTTCCACGGTAGCTTTGTAAGCTAATTGTTACAAATTCCTGGACAGTGCTAAATACGGCATTGAAGAAGTTCGATCTAAGGTACAACAGATTCCAGAGTTTTATACCAAATGAAGGTACATGTAATTCTGGAAGATTCTTCTTTCAGTTGATTTTATCGTTCGGGGTGTCTTTCTTGATGTTCTCACTCATTTCTATCTCTTCGAAATTCCCCTTGCTTGCTGCACAAAGTGGCTCTGATACCATTTGTAACGGCCAAGCCCACTAGTGACATTGTCCTCTCTGGGCCCAGACCCACCTCCTTAGAGTGAGGTGGGCCTGTTTACTTATATACCAATATCTCTCCTGTGTTTTGCCGATGTGGGACTCCTTATACTAAGATTGGGTGTTACACCAAATGAACTACATTCCATGCCCTGCACTTTCTCCTACTTCTTCCACTTTTCCAGCAAAACAAAAGGTCCTTCACAAATTTAGGCATTGCCGAAGCCATACAGACTACAATGTAGAAGAAGATAATCTACATCTTCACCGGCCTCCCTGCATAAGTAACACTAGCTGATGCATACAACCTTCTTTTTCTAAGATTTTCTTCCGTCAAGATCACTCATCTAGCAACTAACCAAGTGAAAAAACATACCTTACTTGGAACCTTAGGAATCAGTATCGCCTTTTCACGGAAAGCCTCATCGACCTCACCCATAGCTTTTCATAAAACGGCTTGACAGAAAAATATACACATTTGTTCCCCAGCTTCCATATCTGTCTTTCTTGATTTACATGCAAAGATGATGTTTTTATATGTACCAATTAACATGAGTAGTTGCTCTCATTACCAACATATTGGTTAAACAAATGTTGTTCCACCATTTTAGGCGTCATTTGCAGGTTATTATCACCATTTTAGTCAACGCATTTACACTTTAAAATTTACTTTTGTAACACTTTTAATTACATGTCGATGATTCTTCTATTTTTCTTTTTTTCTTTTTTTTTTTTGCACAAGAGCGTTGGGAGCTTTAAGAAATATAGAGTACTTACTGTTTGATGGAAACACATTGGATGCGAACTTCCTCAGGAGTATTGGTGTAATGTCATCCCTTAAAGTATTATCGGTAGCTCAATGCAACCTCAACGGAACCCTACCACTTCAAGGTAATAACATTGCATCCATCAAATTAGTCTTTAAATTTTCATCTTCCTGGTTGGTGCTAGGTAGGAATATTACATTAAGAATTTCAGTTTCATTGCGCGCTTTTTTATCTATTAGGAGTACTATATTTTCAACTTTTGTGATATGTTTGAGCTACCTAAAATACTAAGCCACGAACTATGAACAACGCCAATGACAACTGTTTCTCGAACAAAGACATTTCAAAATGACTGAAAGTTGAGGTATGAAATTGTAACGCCCCAAAATCGGGTCCCGAGACGTCACACGGTGTTTGAGGCTACAAGTAGCCCCAAACTAACCCTTTGAGCCTACTACTGCATTTAATACTCATTTTAAGAATTTAAATCAAATAATTAGAATTAAATCTCATCAATCCACACTGTAAATATAATGTCCAAATCACAAGATACTGAAAAGTCCGACAACACAACTGACAGTCTAATCTGACAGAGCCTCTACAACTCAAAGAATAGGGAGCCATTGGGACAGGTCCCCAACTGACTCATACTCGAATGAAAGAAGATAAATACAACTGCTGGTAGTACTGAATATCTGTAAATTTGGTCCTCGAACCATGAGGACTCACCACTGCAGAAATGTAGACGAAGGCGCTCGGAATCACTGACGCTGCTGGGACTGAGCACCTGAAACTACATTACGAAACAATGTAGCACATAGACGTATATGTGGGTCAGCACTTTGGGAATATACCGAGTATATGGGGGTGTATGCATTTAAGTAAGCAACATCATTAATCTTTATAGAAATCATGCATGCTGACAATAATGACTCACAAAGCTTGAATATAATCTGAAATACAAATATCATAGATCATGAATAATGAAACATGTATTATGAATCTCGTGAGTCATTATACTTAACTCAAAAATCTGAATTTTCTCTTCTTATTTTCAAAACTCGTAAGCTAAAGAAAATCTTTAAATAATATTTTCAAAACACATACTTCTTTATTGAGGAGAATAGAACTTTAAAACTAAAGGACTCCAAGCTTTAAAAATTTAGGAATTTAAAATTGGGAAACTTTGGAAATCTCAAATAAATCAAACTTTCATCATATACATTTTTAGCTTAATTAGAGTAGGGGACTATTTTGGGAGTTTCTTTTAACAGACATAAGCCATGTGAGCCACATGGAGTCCAATGTTTTGTCCTCCTAAGGAAGAAACCTCACATTGGGGAAAGACGTCATACTCTTGCCAGGTAGTATAACCTCAATTCAGTGATCACAAACTCGGCCTTAGGCCCACAAATCTCAATCCTACGGTGGCACGTAGTTCTGGGGAAGTAGGATGCGCTGAACCCACACTTCCCGCTCGGTGCTAAATACTATTCCCATACTCAGGCTCAGAACTTTTAGGAAATCCATCTCAAAATAACTCAAGGGTCTATAATAAAGACCAAATTATATTTCTCTTAATTTAAATCATACGAAGTTGTGGATTCCTATTTTAACTCAATATCAAACATCAATCTTGATTCAAATCTTGGTAAGTAATCCACTAGAGGAAAGTTCAAGATCATGACATCATAAAAATCCAAACTCATTCTTGATATGAATATAATAACTTAAAATTTCCAAGGATATAGTCTCAAAATCTCAATACTAAATCTTTGGATATAAAATTCAATACTTAACTCATATCAATCCAAAATAATAATTCATGCTCAATATTATTCTAGAAATTATTCAACAATACTAATTCGTAAAGAAAAGTGCAATTCATAATATAAACTTTTAGATTAAAACATAATAGAGAGAAATATCATTAAATCCACAACTTGAATAATTCATAAATTCATAATCCTCAAACAAGATAACTTGAATATAACTTAGTTCATAAATCATAAATACTTAAATAAAATCAACTTTTGGGCACAAGAACGGAAGAATTGTTCTTGTTCAAACCCCACATACCTCAAATTGTGAGTTTAGATGAACTTTTGATTTCGGAACTCTATTCGTGAAATTGATAGGTGCTTCTTGAAGATTTCGACTTGGGGATTCCGATTCTGAAATTATTTTTGAAATTTAACGGATGAATTTTGATGGATATAGATTCTTATTTGGAAGGCAACGTGTTGTTTTCTAATATCAGTATACTTGGCCAATTGGAGCATAATTCTCGTCTTTAAGACAGAAGAAGATTGAAAATTATTGGACCACAGGGATTACCAGGGCGGCGCCTTGCTTAGGCCCTGGGAGAACCTAGGGCGGCACCCTGGTTAAGACGGGGGAGGGAGCAGGGCGGCGCCTCCCTTAGAGCGGGGGTGGGAGCTGGGCGGCGCCCCGCTATCGCGGAGGCTCACTGGTTCGAAATCCAAACACGCCCTAAACGAGGTCCAAAAATTCCGAAGCTCACCCGAGATGTACTATTGACTTTCCCCATCGCAAAGCAACTTGAAAATCAAAAAACGGATGTCGGAAAGGTCATGAAATAATTCCTCGAAGTTGAAGGCTCAAAAATAAACGAAGTGTTGGGACACTTAGCAAAATTTCTAAGGGTAAGACTTCTTTTAATTCGCTCGGAAGGCTTAAACGACGAGGGAACTTCACGGGGTCTTACCGAAATTCAAACAATTAATAGTTGAGGCATTACGCACAACTGATAGCTCAGGTATGAAAATCAAGAAACTGAGATACTAAAGGTGTGTTTTTCACCCTTCACTCTTCTAAAAAGACCAATATAAAACCTAAACAATTGAACTTAAGAAGATGTTTATTATAGCCTACTATGTCATTCTTAGTGTACAACATTTTAAGTTTTCCTACTTGGCCTCTTATTTCGTCACGTTAGCTTGTCGTTCTGGTTTGCGGGCTTCCTATATTTTCTGCATAAAGAAATAGAAAATGTATAAAAAAGTTCTGCTTGTTCATTTTACAGGCTTGTGTGAACTGAAATATCTTGAAGAACTAAGTCTTAGCAGAAACAGCTTCATCGGAACACTCCCTACATGCCTTGGAAACTTAACATATCTTCGGGTAATTGATCTCACTCCAAATCAGTTTACTGAAAACATTGCCTCATCTCCACTTTCATCTCTCTTTTCACTTGAATACCTCTTGATAGCAAACAACAACTTTGAAATACCAATTTCATTCGAGTCATTTGCTAACCATTCAAAACTTAGGTTTGTCATTGCCGACTACAACTCGGTAATTGTACATACTACTTCTAAAAGTTGCATCCCAAAGTTTCAATTGGAGGCCTTATCTTTATTCAACTGCCCTCAAATGCCAAACTTCCTTCATTATCAACATCACTTGAGACTTCTTCGTCTCTCGAGATGCAACATTGGTGGAGACTTTCCAAATTGGTTGTTAGAAAACAATTCTAGGCTTGGAGAAGTTTACTTGGATGGAAATGCATTCGCTGGATCTCTTCAATTGCCATTCCTTCATAATCTGAAAGCTTTGGATATATCGAACAACAAGATTCGAGGGCCACTTCCTCCTAACATTGGATCCATTTTCCCCAATCTCGTGATATCAACAATGTCCAACAATATGCTTGAAGGCATGTTGCCTTCAAGTTTTTCTGACATGAAAAACCTTGAAGGCTTGGATTTGTCATACAATAAGTTAAATGGAGAGCTTCCGATAGGATTGGCTCGTGAAGGATCCAAGTTATATCTTCTGAGATTGTCTAATAACATGTTGAAAGGGGAAATATTTCCAGTTTCAGGTAACATCAACAATTTCCAATATTTATACTTGGATGGGAACAACTTCTCCGGCCCAATTCCACAGAAGTTATCCACTACTCCCTTACAAACGTTGGACTTAAGTTACAATAACTTGTCAGGAAATATACCAGCATGGCTTGGTAATATCTCCTCCTTAACCTCCCTTGCATTGTCCAAAAACCATCTAAAGGGTCATATTCCACCTGATTACTGTAGACTTGAAAGACTGGAGGTGTTAGATCTCTCTGAAAACAACCTTGTCGGTGTGATTCCAGCCTGTTTCAGTGCTTTCCGAGAGTTAAAACGTGTTTATCTGAGCAAAAACAAGTTACAAGGGGAATTCAACATGTTCTCAAACTCATATTTAATAGTGTTGGATCTAAGATATAACAACTTCAGTGGCTCTATTCCAAAATGGTTGGGCAGTCTTGGGATAACAACCTTACTTTTAAAAGGAAATCATCTTCAAGGCACCATTCCCACAGAATTGTGCCGTGTGAGTGAACTGAGAATTATGGATATTTCTCATAACAATCTCTCGGGACCTATTCCACGCTGCGTTGGGAACATAATGCAACAGGCCTTAATAATAGAAACATACCCATACAGTACATCATTTGGATATCCAGGATTCCAGACGTTTGGAGGAGATACGATGATAGATGTAGAATCCTCAATCAAGTCATCATCACCAATTATGTTTCTAGATAACTATGCATGGGTTGGAGCAGAGTTTATGACCAAACACAATACGTATTCCTATGAAGGTAGCATTGTTGATGATATGTCCGGAATCGATCTTTCTTGCAACCAATTAAGTGGCGAATTACCTAAGGAGCTCAGTAATCTTACCCAAATTCGTGCTCTAAACTTGTCACATAACCACATAACCGGAACGATACCATCAGAATTCTCAAATCTACAGAATATCGAGAGTTTGGATCTATCATACAACAACCTGATCGGAAGGATTCCCGCTCAACTTCTAGAATTGACAACTCTAGAAGTGTTCAGCGTGGCGCATAACAATTTAACAGGTAGTACTCCACAGCGTGCTGCGCAGTTTGCAACATTTAATGAAAGCAGTTATGAGGGAAATCCATTTCTTTGTGGTCTTCCATTGCTTATCAGTTGCATGGAGACTAAAGAGATACCGATATTACCTCTTGGACCAGATTGTTGTGAAGATGATACTGGTTTTCTAGATATAGAGTCGTTCTATATTTCCTTTATTGTAGCGTATGCAAATGTGGTGCTCGTAGTGGTTGTAGTCCTCTCAGTAAACCCCTACTGGAGAAATATTTGGTTTTATTATGTTGAGTCTTTTATGTATTCGTGTTACGACTTTTTTGCTTCAAAAATGTAAACCTTACATATTAAGGTCACTTGCAAGTAAATCATACACATGAGTTCTGTTCCGTATATCTTCTTGTTTCTTATAACAATAACAACATACCCGATGTAATCCAACAAGTAGGATCCGCGGAGGGTTGAGTGTACGCGGACCTTATAACCCCTACCTTGGGAGGTAGAAATGTTGTTTCCGATACACTCTTGGCGTGTTTCTTAATACTATACATGCAAATGATTATTGAGTTTCTAGTATCTGCTTACATTAACACATTCAAAATCAACATAACAGATTTCACAAATCATCAGGAAACACAAATCTTTTCGACAGGACTAGGCGATTTTGGATCCGGATGATGTTTTGAGGATCAAGGATCATGTTTGTATTCCTAGAGTGAGTGTTTTGACCAGCTATGATCACGGACGAGGCTCACAGTTCTAGATAGTCTATCCATCCAGGAGCAACGAAGATATATCATGATTTGAAACAGCACTACTGGTGGTGTAAGATGAAAAGGGACATCGCGGAGAATTATGTCTCGGTGCTTGAATAGACAACGGGTGAAGTATGAACATCAAAAGCTAGGCGGTGCGACTTAGAGGATGTCTATACTTGAGTAAAAGTAGGAGCGGATTGCCACAGACTTTGAGGAAGTTTGATGTCGTTTGGGTCATCGCGGATAGATTGACCAAAGATAAGTAACCAAACAAATTCAAACGGAAAGAATATAGATTTATTTTGGCCTTTCAAATATAACTTTGATCATCTTTTATCCTTTTGGGTTTGCTAAAGATAAATATATTTGGCCTAACTAACATAACAGACTTGAAAATTAATGGTGACTACAGTCTACTCTACTAAAAAACATGGCAAAACCCGATCGACTCGATATGTTTGATCTTAATTTTTAAAACCTTTTTGAAATAAAATTGATCAAGCTCGACTTTCTTTTTTTTTTACGTCCAATATCGAGAAAATAATTTTTTATCTCAAGCAATTAAGTTACAATAAGTAGAAATAAAAATTAGAATACATAATATTATTTGCCTGTAACTAGATTGACTAAAAGGCCAAAGAGTCTTACTATCTGCAAGACTGATTTGGGTTCCACCCTGGTTTAGGGTGGTAAACGGACGGATTGAATTGAATTTGGACGGGTTAAATATGGATCGAGCAAAAGTGGTTTGGATTGAAATCCGCCCATATAAATATGGGTAAATATGAATTTGGTCAAATGTGGATTGGGTAAAAATGGTTTCAACTCACGATAACTCCTAAGTCAAAACCTTAAAACTTTTATATTATATCAACTTGACTTTTTTTCCATTTCTTTTTTTTTTAGTATTTTCCTTTTAGTTTTTTTTTGTCTTCCTTCTATATGTAGCCTCTAGTTTTTTTTTTTATTTTTTTGTCATTTCTTTTTTTTTTTCTCTCTTCTCTCTCTACCCTCTGCCCTTTGTTTCTCTTTCTTTTTTCTTTTTTCTTTTTCCTTTTTAGTCTCCTTTTTTTCTATTTTTTATTTTTTGTTTTTACTTCTTTCTCATTTTTTTCTTTTTTTGTTGTATTTTATGTTTTATAAATTTTTTTTATTTTCGAAGAACATGGTTAAGTCGAGTACAAATTATGGATGATGACTAAAATATCGTAACCACTCAGTATATTTGTTTTCACCATCATCTTTTTTCTTATTTCCTTTTCTCCTTTTTTATTATTTTTTCTTTTTGATTTTTTTTGTATTTTTTTTCTTCAATTCTTTCTTTACGCTTTTTTCTCTCTTCTATCTCTAACTTCTACCTCTCTTTCTACTTTTTTTTTTCTTTTTTTGGTTTCCTTTTTTTTTTTTTATGATAACGAAAATACCATAAGCGCATATTGATTTATATGCGCCCAACATTTATAATTCGAGGGCTATGTGGATCCTCAGTCATATATATTTTAGTCTCAAGAAAATACAATTAATTCATATATATTTTTTTTGTTTTTCATCCGGCGTCCGATGCCTGCATTAGAGCCCCGACTAATCCGGATAGGGCGTTGCAGGGCCATTAAGGTGGCAGCGCTTCTAACAGAGTTTTCTCCATAACCATAGCTGGTGAGAGAATTCACAACTAATACTATAATTTTTTTTTTTAATGTATCAAACTATCAACCACAAAAAATTTATGTGTGTGCCCCCCCGCCCCCCACCAAAAGAAAAGTTAAAAATTGATCCCATGCCTTTTAAAAGTAATTACCATTAATAACGAATACACCAAGAATAGAAAATAAGCTAGAAAGTAATTTCAATATTTCATATTTATCAGTCCACATGTCATCCATCGAAAGGTGTATTGATACTCACTTAAGTATAAACTAATTAACTTGTATTATAACAACATCCTGGAGATGGACTAACTTGAACTATGCATAAAATAACCCTCACCAAATATATATAGATGTATTTACGTGATTTATGTTTTTCATGGTTGAATTCGAAACACTATTCAAGAAATCATTTTGCATCAACAAACAAATTGATTGATAAATACATTTCCAATAATGCAATAAATCTAGAATCTCCATTGATTGATTCGATTTTGTCTTTCTTTTTTTTTAAAGTAATTTATTCTGTCAATTATTATTTCCCTAGTTTTAGAATTCTACTCATATCACAACAAATCACAAGATACGAAATTGCTAAAATTAAAGTTGACTCAGAGAAGATAAAAAGATTTGTTGTTAAATTAACCATACTGAATTCTATAGATTTGGAACATCCAACAAATATAGAGATGGAGTACAACTTATTAATGAAACAAATAGTTCCAAATAACTTAGCAATAAAAAGTAAAATATCACTGATCTTTTGATGCACAGTAACAACCCAAAATCCCCTGGCCAATTTTAGTACAAGTTCCATTTTGATAGCCCTTTTCAATACAAGCAGCATTACAATCTGGGAATTGTTCACATGGTCCTAAAAGGACAACATCATCTGCTTCACTTGATGTCATGAAAAGAGCCAAACATAAAAATCCAATTAGCAAAATGGATTTGTTGATAGCCATTTTCTTATATCTAATGCTTTTGTATATGTGTGTGTATGTATGTTTTGTTCTGTGCACAAAAATGTGTGTCTAGGAGTGTCTATTTATACAGAAAGAGCTGTGGTTTTTTTGGTATATAAATTATGGTAGATCTTGTTAATATTTGAAAATCTAATGAATAGAACTTCTATGGAAATTTATATGTTCACTTGCCATGATATTATGATTTTTCTATATAAGGAGTTGAATGTTATGGTGACTTTTTTATGTACCAAAGATTTGGTCCTTTTCTTGGGAATACTTTGTAGGCTATATTTTTTTATTCATGATTTGAGAGTAAAATGCATAGACCTTCTATGGAAATTTATGTATTTACTTTCTATAATATTATGATTTTTCTATATGAGGAGTTGAATGATATGGTAATTTGTTGAAGTAACAAAGATTGGTCCTTTTCTATGGAAATTTATATGGCTATGATATTATGATTTGTCTATGTAAGGAGTTGAATGTTATAATAAATTGGTAAGGTACCAAAGATTTGGTTCTTTTCTTGGGAATATTTTTTAGAATATACACTACATGTCCTAGTTTAGATAATCAAATGAATAGACCTTCTATGGAAATTTATATATTTACTTGCTATGATATTATGATATTTCTATACAAGGAGTTGAATGTTAAAGTACCAAAGATTTGGTTCTTTTTTTTTGGAATTTCTGTTAAGACTATAATATTATGTTCATGTTTTGATGCTTATCTTACTTGCATCAAAACTCAAACCACTTATAAGGCAAAGGTATTTTTTCCACTAAACATTTTAACAACCAATTAGGAAAAAACATGACAGGTCAAGTATGATGTATATTTTGCTATTTGAATGGTCAAGAGCACTGCCTTATTGCTCTTCGACGATGAGTATGATGTCTTAATGCACAACACCAGTAAGTTGTAATTAACAGTTCAACAAATCTTTTTCACTTTCTTTCACATTTATGCACAACTAGGGTGGTAAACGGGCGGATTGGATTGGATTTCAACGGGTTAAATATGGATCGAGGAAAAATGATTTGGATTGCAATCCGCCCATATAAATATGAGTAAATATGGATTTGGTCAAATATTGATTGGGTAAAAATGGTTTCAACTCACTTTAACTCCTAAGTCAAAAACTTAAAACTTTTATATCATATCAACTTTTTTTCATTTCTTTTTTTTTTTAGTTTTTTTTATCTCTCTTCTATATGTAGCCTCTAGTTTTCTTTTTTTCATTTTTTTTTTCTCTCTTCTATCTCTACCCTCTACCCTTTGTTTCTCTTTCTTTTTTCTTTTTTTTCCCTTTTCCTTTTTAGTCTCCTTTTTTTCTATTTTTTATTTTTTTGTTTTTACTTCTTTCTCATTTTTTTTTTATTTTTGGTTGTATTTTATGTTTTATATTTTTTTTATTTTCGAAGAACATGGTTAAGTCGAGTACAAATTATGGATGATGACTAAAATATCATAACCACTCAGTATATTTGTTTTCACCATCATCTTTTTTATTTTTTCCTTTTCTCCTTTTTTATTATTTTTTCTTTTTGATTTTTTTTTGTATTTTTTTCTTCAATTCTTTCTTTACGTTTTTTCCTCTCTTCTATCTCTAACTTCTACCTCTCTTTCTACTTTTTTTTTTCTATTTTTGATTTCCTTCTTTTTTTTATGATAACGAAAATACCATAAGCGCATATTGATTTATATTCGTCCAACATTTATAATTCGAGGGTTATGTGGATCCTTAGTCATATATATTTTAGTCTCAAGAAAATACAATTAATTCATATATTTTTTTTTGGTTTTTCATCCGACGTCCGGTGCCAGCATTGGAGCCCCGGCTAATCCGGATAGGGCGTTGCAGGGCCCATTAAGGTGGCAGCACTCCTAACAGAGTTTTCTCCATAACCAGGGTCGTACCCTCAACCTCTGGTTAAGGGTGGAGCAGCCTCATCCACTGCACCACAACCCATGTTGATTTTAATTCATATACTTATTTGTATATAAATACAAATGATAAATTGCACATATTGACAACTAAACTATTCAAATACAAATAATAAATTTATTTGAAATATATAGTATGATACAAATAAATTTAAAGTAAAAAAATATAAAATGCAATGACAAAAAAAAGATGAGGAAAAGAATATAAAAAAATAAGAAAAATGACGAATCAAGAATGAAAAAGGGGGAAACGAAAATACAAAAAAAAAAAAAAAAAGAATGCAAAGAAATAAAATTGAAAAAGAAAAAAATGATGAAAAAGAAGAAAGAAAAAAAGTATAAGAAACGAGTAAAAAATAAAAAAGAAAAAAAAGTAAATTAAAGGAAAAAAGAAAGAAAAAAATAGTAAATTAAAGGAAAAAAAGAAAGAAAAAAAACAGAAAGAGAAATAAAAGATAGAAAAAAATAATAATAAAGGAGTGAGACTATGGATTATATCTAATTGATAATAGATGTTATGAATTATATAGGCTAAATGAGATAATTAGAAGCTTATATTTATTAACTCATGTAGGTCTCAAGCGAATACGAATGATGAAATAAGAATGAGAAAGGGGAAAGCAAAAAAAAAAAAAGAATACAAAGAAAAAAGAAATAAAAATAAAAAAATAAATAAAAAATGAGAAAGAAAAAAAGAAATTATAAGGAATGAGTAAAATAATAAAAATAAAATGAAAAAAAAAAGATAAATTAAAGGAAAAAAAGAAGAAGAAAAGAAACTAGAAAAGAAAAAAAACTGAAACTTTAAGAATATATGGGTGATCTCTGTGTTTAAATGGATACCCATATTTTACTCATTTTGTCCATATTTGTATGAGCTTTTAAAATGAGTTGAAGTCCATATTTACCTATTTGAAATATGAGTGATCTAATTCACTAAATACGGGTTAAATGGACTCTTTTTACAAATATGAGCTGAAATTGTCACCCCTACCCTGGTTATAAGGACGGGAAAATAAGGGTCTTTTAGTCGTGGACTAAATTATTTTGAAATTATAATCTCAAGATTATAATTTCGATAAAATTACACTATCGACTAAACACAATATAAATTTTAACGGATTTTGAAATATTCCACCTTATCCCGCGTATTAAATTACCGGGTTATTGGGTCTTTTCCCTTCCTATGTAGATAAATGAAGCCCAATTTGGACCAATTCACAAAATACTTGTCAAGTGTAGACAATATCAAAAATACGATTTTAATTAGTCCAGCAGTAATAGGACCCTCCTAAAGTTCGGGTATGTGTCAACAATTTCGTATATAGTTTTGGGAGAAAACAGAGCATTTTCCGAATTCAAAATTGCCTCTAAGTTTCTCGTTATCTTACTTTTAAGACCCAACACTTTTTATTTCTTTATTTTTTGTAAATTCATTTTGAGAAAACATAAATTTCCCTGTTAATAGTTGTCAAATTAAAAACGAGTATTATTGTCAAGTCATAGAAAGGTGGTGGAATTTTGAATTCAACAACTAGATAAGAGTTTGGTTGAATCAAGGTAAACGTTTATCAATTTTGTTATGATCGTAAACGTAACATGTCATCATGATAGACTTTTGGCCATAGGGAAATGTATCCCATGCGTTTCATTTTATATGTTTGCATTTGATCGGATACGGAGTTTAAGAAATAATAAGTGATGACTTTGTAAAGTTTACAAAAT
Organism: Capsicum pubescens; assembly: GCA_030864215.1. Lineage (NCBI taxonomy): Eukaryota > Viridiplantae > Streptophyta > Magnoliopsida > Solanales > Solanaceae > Capsicum > Capsicum pubescens. The sequence goes on from CM061549.1 coordinate 298,866,953, forward strand.
TATTCCTCTTAAATTACTTTATTGTGTACTTTTAATTATCTCTTATTATTAAGTGAGATCAATAAGAATAAAATGGAAATAATGCCACTAAATAGTTATCAAATGAGGAAAGCTTACATTCTTTTTAGGACGGACAAAAAAAATGACGACACATAAAATGGAACGGAGGGAGTACCATCATTAGTAAAATGAGAAGTTCAAAATGACTTCTTCCATTTTAATTATTTATCTGATTTTAATTTAAAAATAAAAAGTTTTTAATTTTTTTATAGTATTAAATTAAAAATACATTAAAATATTTTATAATCTTATCATCTTAAATATATCATATAAAAGAAATTAAATTAAAAGATATTATTTAAAAAGCTAAAAAAAAAAAAGAGAGAAAGCAAACAAATTAAAAAGAAGAAACTAGAGAAAATTGAAGGAAAGATGTCTTTTAAGTCTTGAATGAAGTATTGATGACATTGATCAATGTAAAGGGTCAAACATAATTAAAAAAACTTGATTAGGTTAATTGTGGACTTGATTAATATTTTCTAAACTTTTTAATCTTTTCAAAAATACAAATTAACCCACACCCACAAAACTTCCCTCCCTCTGCAAATCAATCTCTCTCTCTTCTCTCTTTCTCTCGATAGTTTCTCTCTCTAACTTCTTCCAACCAACAACTTTTCAAATTTCTCCCTTCAATCTTGTGCAACTTCAACCTCTGGCAACAAATAGTTTTGAGTTCTTGCCCGTTTCTTTTTTACTTTCAACCGTCAGTCGACGTGATAACATTCTCCGGTGACAACAACTTCGAGTTCTTCATCATTTTTTTTCGATTTTCACAAGTAAAAAGTTAGGGCTTTTAAGTTATGACGAAAATGAGGAACTTGATTTGTTGGTGTTTGTTATTTTTTTATGTTTTTTGTTATTTTTTAATGTTTGTTATTTTGTAGTTGAATTTCTCATCTGGATGTATCTGCTACTGTTGTTTTTTAATAATGGATAAAACATGTAACGTGAATCCAATAGTTGAGTATTTGTTGCAACATATATGACTAATCTGTTGCGCAGATTAGTAATCTGTTGCAACATATATGACTAATATGTTGCGCAGATTAGTAATCTGTTGCAACATATATGACTAATATGTTGCACAGATTAGTAATATGTAGCAACATATATGACTAATCTGTTGCAACATATATGACTAATTTGTTGCACAAATTAGTAATATGTTGCAACATATATGACTAATTTGTTGCAACAAATGAGTAGTCTGTTGCAACATATATGACTAATTTGTTGCAACAAATGAGTAATCTGTTGCAATATATATGACTAATTTGTTGCAACAAATGAGTAATCTGTTGCAACATATATGACTAATCTGTTGGATTCGTTTTATAGTGTTGTAATATGAATCCAATATATGGGTCATCTGTTGCAACGGATTAGTCATATACTGCAACAAATTACTCACTTGTTGCAATAGATGACTCATATGTTGGATTCATGTTGCAGGTTCTATCCATTGTAGCAGTAGCGGATACACCAAATAAGAAATTCAACAATAATTATAATTTTACTTACAAAATAAGCTATGAAGTAATGTCCAAGTGATATACGAACAAAATTTGACCTAAATTTTTTTAAAAAAATTTCAACAGGGGCACAACGAATAAGTAAAACACATGAAAAATTTCATGAAACAGATAAAGAAGACAAAAATAATATACCATACATCAAATGCAAAAGGATCAAGGGGACAAACATTTGAGTTCTCCTAAAAACGTTTAAGTTCTCTAATATTTTAATTTCTTTCTAATAGTTGACCCATCTGTTACAACAAATTTTCTATCTGTTTGATAATTTCCAACAGATGAATCATCTCATGCAACATGCTAGTCATCTGTTGATTCAAATTAACCAATTATTAGTAATAACTAAATTGATTTAGCTAAAATTAAAGGCGTCTCTACGACAAAGGGACAAACATTTGTGTTCTCCTAAAAATATTTGAGTTCCCTAGTATTTTAATTATTTTCCAATAGATTATCTATTTGTTGCAACAAGTTAGTCATCTATTGCAACAGATGTTTATAACAGGTTAGTCATTTATTTATTCAAATTAAACAATTATTAATAATAATTAAATTAATTAAATTAAAATTGAAGGCAAGTCTTTAATACAAGACCTTAGATAAGAGGACAAATGTTTGAGTTCTCCTAAAAATATTTGAGCTTTAGTATTTTAAATTGCTTTTCAACATATATCGAACTCGAAACCAAAATGAGCCACGAAATTGAAAAAGTGACCCAAATAGGCCACCTATTTAAAAAGTTACCAAAATAAGCTAAACGTAATAATTTATTACGTTTTCTACTTTTTTCTTAACGGTCAACTAACGGAGTTGACTTTTACTAAAATGTAAGAATTTCTTACTTTTTATATTTTTTTTGGTAAAACGTAAGAAATTCTTACGTTTTATAAAAAAAAATGTAAGAATTTCTTATGTTTTACACGATAACCGAGAAAAAAATACAATGAATTGTCAAATCAATTTAAAAGGTACTAAAAAAAAGAGTTGTTCAACGTAACAAAAAGTTACGTTCTTAATTTTTTTATAGCAGTGGTCCCCCACCCACAATTCTTTTTTCCACAAATGTCCCATCACTTCTACTTTTTTCTCTTTTTACATATGATAATTATAAATTTTTTTATTAATTAAATTTATTTATATTTTACATGTAGTTCAAAGAAATTATTTTTTCTAATAAATTTTTACGTTTTACATAAAAAAAATTTAAAAAAAGAAGTATCAATTACCTCATTAACTTAACAATTTTCTTATATTTATTCTATATCAAAAAATAATCACTTCTATCCTTAATTATCCGATTTCTCTTTAAAAAAATTATACTTTTGAGTTTTTCTCTAATCCAAAATAGTGAAATGTTGAATTATCGTCGATCAAATATGCTACTATATACAAGAATTATATTTTTTTTGGATTGTTCTTGAAAAAATATATTTTCTTATATTAATTTAGGAGTGTTCTTAAATTAAATTGTGATTTTTTACTCCATTAATTATAATATGAAACGTATTTATGCATGTGAGTCTCCTCAATATCCTAATCGAAACATTAATCGAAAACTACGATGAATCAATATACGAAAAAATTAATTTCATATTTCTAACACACCAAAAAAATATAATTTTTGTATATAGTAACATATTTGATCAACGATAATTCAACATTTAACTATTTTGGAGTAGAGGAAAATTCAAAAGTATAATTTTTTTTAGAGAGAAATCGGATAATTAAGGGTAGAAGTGATTATTTTTTTATATAGAATAAATATAAGAAAATTGCTAAGTTAATGAGGTAATTGATACTTCTATTTTTTAAATTTTTTATGTAAAACGTAAAAATTTATTACATAAAGGAAAAAATAAATTATTTGAGCTACATGTAAAATATAAATAAATTTAACTAATCAAAAAATTCATAATTATCGTATGTAAAAAGAGGAAAAAATAGAAGTGACGAGACATTTGTGGAAAAAAAAATTGTGGGTAGGGGACCACTACTATAAAAAAAGTTAAGAACATAACTTTTTGTTATGTTGAACAACTCGTTTTTTAGTATTTTTTTAATTGATTTGATAATTCACTGCATTTTTTTCCTCGGTCATCGTGTAAAACGTAAGAAATTCTTATGTTTTATATTTTTTTTATAAAACGTAAGAATTTCTTACGTTTTACAAAAAAAATGTAAATCGTAAGAAATTTTTACGTTTTTGTAAAAGTCAACTCCGTTAGTTGACCGTTAAGAAAAAATAAAAAACGTAATAAATTATTACGTTTAGCCTATTTTGGTAACTTTTTAAATTCTATGGCTCATTTTGGTTCTGAGTTCACATATATATTGTCTATTTAATAATTTCCAATAGATGAGTCATATGTTGCAACAATTTAGTCATCTGTTGCAACAGATATCTATATTTGTTGGATAATTTTTAATAGATGAGTTAGCTATTGCAACAGGTTAGTCATTTGTTGCAACAGATGTCTATATATGTTTGGTCATTTTCAACAAATGTCTTTAACTGTTTGGTCTTTTCCAACAGATTACTCATCTATTGCAACATGTTAATTGAAATCGTAATTGAACTTATCAATTCATCTTTAATTTTAGTTAAATCAATGTTGTTATTACTAATAATGTCTTAATTTGAATCATTACAAATAAAATTGGTCAATTAACACTTTACTCAAGATGGATACACTTAGATGATCATGTAATTACTATTTGATTAATTGAAATCGTAATTAAATTATCAATTCATCTTTAATTTTAGTTAAATCAATTTAGTTATTACTAATAATTACTTAATTTTAATTATTTCAAATCAAATTGGTCAATTGATCATTCTACTTTAGATGAAACACTTAGTTGATCATGTAATTACTGTAAAATTAATTGAAATTGTAAGTGAACTTATTAATTCATCTTTAATTTTAGTTAAATCAATATAGTTATTTCTAATTATGACTTGGTTTGAATCATTTCAAATAAAATTGGTCAATTGATCACTCTACTCAGGACGAACACACTTAGTTGATCGTGTAATTACCATGAGATTAATTGAAACAGTAATTGAACTTATTAATACTAGTTAAATCAATTTAGTTATTACTAATATAATGACTTAATATGAATCAATAGATGACTAAGATGTTGCAAAAGATGAGTAATCTGCTGAAAATGACCAAACAGATAAAGACCTCTGTTGCAACAGATTAGTTACCTATTGCAACAGATTAGTAATCTGCTGGAAATAACAAACAGATAAAGTCATATGTTGCAACAGATTGGTCATCTGTTGGAAATAACCAACAGATAAAGACATTTGTTACAACATATGACTAATCTATTGCAACATATGTGTATATCTGTTTGATAATTTTCAACAAATGACTCATCTGTTGCAACAGATTAAATCTGTTGCAATAAGTTATACACTTAAATGATCATGTAATTACTATGAGATTAATTGAAATTGTAATTATTAAATCAATTTGGCTATTACTAATAATGACTTAATTTGAATCATTTCAAATAAAATTAGTCAATTGATCACTTTACTCAGAACGAACACACTAAGATGATCGTGTGATTAATATAAGAATAATTAAAATCGTAATTGAACTTATCAATTCATCTTTAATTTTAGTTATATTAATGTAGTTATTACTAATAATATCTTAATTTGAATCATTTCAATAAAATTGGTCAATTAACACTTTACTCAAGACGAATACACTTAGATGATCATGTAATTACTATGAGATTAATTGAAATTGTAATTAAAATTATCAATTCATCTTTAATTTTAGTTAAATTAATTTAATTATTACTAATAATTGTTTGATTTTAATTATTTCAAATAAAATTGGTCAATTGATCATTCTACTTAAGACGAAACACTTATTTGATCATGTAATTACTATAAAATTAATTGAAATTGTAAGTCAACTTACTAATTCATCTTTAATTTTAGTTAAATCAATATAGTTATTTCTAATTATGGTTTGATTTTAATCATTTCAAATAAAATTGGTCAATTGATTACTCTACTTAGGACGAACACACTTAGTTGATAGTGTAATTACCATGAGATTAATTGAAGCTGTAATTAAACTTATTAATTCATGTTTAATTCTAGTTAAATAAATTTAGTTATTACTAATATAATGGTTTAATATGAATCAATAAATGACTAACATGTTGCAAAAGATGAGTAATCTGTTGAAAATGACTAAACAGATAAAGACATCTGTTGGAAATGACCAAACAGATAAATACATCTGTTGGAAATGACCAAACAAATATAGACATATGTTGCAACAGTTGACTAATCTGTTGTAATAAATGACTCATCTATTGAAAATTATCAAACAAATATAAACATCTGTTGCAACAGATGACTAAGTTGTTGCAACAGATGACTCATCTGTTGAAAATTATCAAACATATAGGATATATGCTGAAAAATAATTTAAAATACTAAAGCTCAGATGTTTTTAAGAAAACTCAAATGTTTGTCCCCTTGTCTAAGGTCTTGTCTTTAATTTTAGTTAAATTAATTTAGTTATTACTAATAATTGCTTAATTTGAATCATTTTAAATAAAATTTATCAATTGTTCATTCTATTAAGGACGAATACATTAATTGAAATTGTAAGTGGACTTATCAATTCATCTTTAATTTAGTCAAAATCAATTTATTTATTATTAATAATGACTTAATTTGAATCATTTGAAATAAAATTGGTCGATTGATCACTCTCCTCGAGACGAATACACATAGTTGATCATGTAATTACTATGGGATTAATTGAAATTGTAAGTGAACTTATCAATTCATCTTTAATTTTAGTTATGTCAATTTAGTTATTACGAATAATGGCTTAATTTGATTCATTTCAAATAAAATTGGTCAATTGATCACTCTAATCATGACGAATACACTTAGTTGATAAATTAATTACTACGAGATTAATTAAAATTGTAAGTTTATCTTTAATTTTAGTTAAATCAATTTAGTTATTACTAATAATATCTTAATTTGAATTATTTCAAATAAAATTGGCCGATTGATCACTCTACTCGGGACGAATACACTTAGTTAATTAGGTAATTACGATGAGATTAATTGAAAATGTAAGTGAACTCATTAATTCATGTTTAATTTTAGTTAAATCAACATAGGCTTAATGTGAATCGTTTAAAATAAAATTGGTCAATTAATTATTCTACTAAGGATGAAACACTTAATTGATCATTTAATTACTGAGATTAATTGAAATCGTAATTGAACTTACTAATTCATCTTTAATTTTAGTTAAATCAATGTAGTTATTTCTAATAATGGTTTAATTTGAATTATTTCACATAAAAATTGTCAATTAATCATTCTACTCAGTACAAAACACTTAATTGATCATGTAATTACTATGAAATTAATTAAAATCGTAATTGAACTTACTAATTCATCTTTAGTTTTTGTTAAATCAGTATAGTTATTTCTAATGATGACTTAGTTTGAATCATTTCAAATAAAATTGATCAATCGATCACTCTACTCAGGACGAACATACTTAGTTGATCGTGTAATTACCATGAGATTAATTAAAACTGTAATTGAACTTATTAATTCATATTGTTTTTTAGTAATCAATTTAGTTATTACTAATAATGACTTAATGTGAATCAATAGATGACTAACATGTTACAACAGATGAGTAATCTGTTGGAAATGACCAAACAAATAAAAACATCTGTTGAAAATGACCAAACAGATAGACATCTGTTGCAACAAATGACTCACTTGTTGCAACAACTAATTCTTCTGTTGAAAATTATTAAACAGATATAGACATCTGTTGCAACAGATGACTAAGTTGTTGCAACATATGACTTATCTGTTGAAAATTACTAAATAGATAAAATATGTGTTGAAAAGCAATTTAAAATACTAAAACTCAAATATTTTTTAGGAGAACTCAAACGTTTCCCCCCTTATCTAATGTCTTGTCTTCAATTTTAGTCAAATCAATTTAATTATTATTAAAATTGCTTAACTTGAATCAACAAATGACTAACCTGTTTAAGCTTTTATTGCAACAGATGACTAATTTGTTGCAACAAATAGGTGATTTGTTGGAAAATAATTAAAATACTAGGGAACTCAAACATTTTTAGGAGAACTCAAATGTTTGTCCCATTGTCTTAAAGACTTGTCTTTAATTTTAGCTAAATCAATTTAGTTATTACTAATTGCTTAATTTGAATCAACAGATGACTAACATGTTGCAACAGATGATTCGTCTGTTGGAAATTATCAAACAAATAGAAAATCTATTATAATAGATGAGTTATTCATTAGAAAATAATTAAAATACTAGGGAACTTAAATGTTTTTAGGAGAACTCAAACATTTGTCCCCTCGATCCTTTTGCATTTGATGTATGATACACTATTTTTATCTTCTTTACCTGTTTCATGAAATTTTTTATGTGTTTCACTTATTCGTTGTGCCCTTGTTGAAATTTTTAGAAGTTTTTTAGGTCAAATTTTGTTCGTATACCACTTGGACATTACCTCATAGGTGATTTTGTAAGTATAATTATGATTTTTGTTGAATTTTTTATTTGGTATATTTGCTACTGCTACAATGGATAGAACTTGCAACATAAATCCAATATATGAGTCATTTATTGCAACAAGTGAGTAATATGTTGCAACATATGAATAATCTGTTGCAACAGATGACCCATATGTTGGATTCATGTTACAACACTATAATACAAATCCAACAGATGAGTAATCTGTTGCAACAGATTAGTCATATATGTTGCAATAGATTACTCATATGTTGCAACAGATTAGTCAATATGTTGCACAGATTACTTATCTGTGCGATAGATTACTCATCTGTTGGATTCACGTTACATGTTTTATCTACTGTTGAAAAAACAGCAGTAGCAGATACACCCAGATGAGAAATTCAACTAAAAATTATAATTTTACTTACTAAAATCACCTATAAGTAATTCCCAAGTGATATACGAATAAAATTTGACCTAAAAAAATTTGATCAAGTAGCAATAGTAGCGGTAACAACAATGTTCAACAACAAGAAGATGATGATGAACAAGAACAGATGATAATGAAGAACAAGATGATGATAATGAAGAAGAAGATGATGAATAAAGTAACAACAACAATGAGCAACAAAAATCACGATGAGAGAGAAAACTCCAATAAATGAGAAGAGAGAGAAACGTGCCTTTTTTCCCTCCATTTCTAGTTATATTAGGTTTTACATTGGATCAAAGTGTAAATTTAAAAACTTGTGGGTTATTTTCAAACTTTTCTTACTTTCATAATCCTTAATAAAGTAATTGTCACCTCCACTCAATTATTAACACTTGTGTCACCCACACTTCATTTTAAAACTCTTTTGTCACCTGTGCCCCAAACCCCAAGAAACTAGACAATTCTTTTCATTTTTCTATTGTGGGTGCTTATGATTGAACTCTTTCACTGTTGACTAAAAGGTTTTCAAATGGAGAAAGATGACCTTTTTTTTTTCTCTCTTTGGAACAATTTAAGAAAAGTCATCAAAAGAAGAACCTCAGAGTAACGAGTAAAATTATTGCTATGTGATCAAAGGTTACGTGTTCAAACTGTTAAAACTAAGTTAAGATTGCTTACAATATACTTTTATTATCAATTTTTCCTCAAATGTTGAATATAGAGGGAGCTTTAGTGTACCGAACTCAATGTAAGAAAAAGTCATATAAACATTTGTATATATAGACAGAGGACAAGTTAAGCTTTAAAAGAGAAAAAAAAAAACATCATGAGAGAATTATTATCATTGGTGTTTATTTTCTTCTTTGCAAATAAATTTTGGTTGTGTTCTAGTTGTTTGAAAAAATAAAGAATAGCACTTTTGAACCTCAAAGAAAACATAAATTACACAAATGGTACATATTTTTCAACATGGATAGATAATGAAAACTCAAATTGTTGTGCATGGGAAGGAATTGTTTGCAGTAACACTAGCAAAAGAGTCATTAAATTGCCAATTTCAGTGAAATCACTTGTTAAAAAAAATGAATTTGGAATTTACAGTTCAAATACTGATAATTGGAGAAATTGGCAATTCAATGCATCTTTGTTTCTTCCTTTCAAAAATTTGAAAGTTCTTCGTCTTCGTGGACATTCATTGGCCAATTAGACTCCTAATGAAGGTTTGTTTTCTATATATACTTTCTCCATACTTAACTATATCTAGGGAAGAGTACTTTGTTTGCGTCTGGAGTTTTCTGTTCGTGGTGTTTGAGTGATGTTTATGATTTCGGATAAATAGTTTATAGTATTATCTTGGGGTTGTATTGTTTCCTGTATTAGCTAGCAGTGTTAGTTTAATTTGCTTACTGAATTAGTTTTATATGCTTTTATGGTTTTGTGTTTGTTATACTGTTTTCTGTCCTGAGCCGGGGGTCTATCGGAAACAACCTCTCTACTTCACCTGAGGCAGTGGTATGGTCTGCGTACACTTTACCCTCCCCAGACCCCACTATGTGGGAATACAGTGGGTATGTTGTCGTCGTTGTTGTTGTTTGATTTCAGATTGGAGTGTTTAGTTGTCAGTTGACATCAAGCTGAGGCGTTGTAGTTTCAAAGTTGAAGTGCTTACTTGCCGAGTTTAAGTGTCTGTTTATGTGTTATGTCTTTGCTTTGCAAGACGTAAGTTTAGAGAACTTTTATCTTGTTCGGTATAAGTTTAGAGAACATTTGCCTTGTTAGGTAAAAGTTCTGTAGGAATAAGTTATGCCTCTTTCGGTATAAGTTTTGTAAAAACTAAGTTATGCCTTGTAATACATAATCTGTGGATTATGAGCTGTTGAATAATAAACAAAAAAAACTGACAGAAAAATTGATGGAAAATCAGAGAACTGATCCTTTATTGATGCAAATAGCCTGTATATATAGGCTTACAAACGTATGAGCAAGTCATTGCTTATTACTAGGACTTAACTTACTCCTAACCAATAACTAATAGACCTGCAATTTGACTGAAACAAAAACATTAAAAAAAAATAACTAACAACTTCAAATCTTATCTAAACAAATTATTAATGACTTAAGACAAAGAAAATATGGAGATAAACAAATAACCATGTCTTTCATATTCTGGTGTTGATATCTTCAATACTCCTCCTCAACACCAGCTTCTTCTTTATTCACCCCGCCAAGCTGATGATAAAATCTTTCAAACTTATTGCCACTCAAGACTTTTGTAAATAAATCTGCAGCTTGGTCTTCCGTTCTAACGTGCTTCAACTCAATTTCCTCTTGTAAGACTTTCTCTCGGATAAAATGGTAATGCACCTCCACATGCTTAGTTCTAGCATGAAAAACTGGATTATTTGCCAAACGTATTGCTGATAAGTTATCACAATACAGAGGAATTGGATACATCACTTGTTGATGCAACTCCTTTAACAGTTGCATAAGCCAACTGCTTTCTTGAGCTGCCATTGCTGCTGCTCGGTACTCTGCTTCAGTGGTTGACAGAGAAACTGTTGGTTGTCTTTTGCTACACCAAGAAATTTCACCTGACTCAAGCATGAAAACATACCCGGTAGTTGATCGTCGAGTATCATGGTCACCTGCATAGTCAGCATCACAGTAACCAACTAGTTTACAATCTTCACCTTTTTTGTACATAATACCATAGCCTAGCGTATTTTTTACATATCTCAGAATTCGGCGAACTGCTTCCAAGTGAGGTTTCTTCGGATGTTGCATGTATCGACTCATCATAGCAATTGCAAAAGAGATGTCTGATCTTGTTAAAGTTAAGTAAATAAGACTTCCTACCAACTGTCGGTACATTGTAGCATCTTCTAAATCTTTTCCTTCATGAGCACATATTTTAGAGTTTGGCTCTATTGGCGTTGAGATTGTCTTACACTTAAGCATTTCGAACTTCTTTAGCAAATCTCTGGAATACTTTTGCTAATGGAGAAATATTCCTTCTTGAGAGTAACTGACCTATATACCAAGAAAATGCTTGAGCTGTCCAAGTTCTTTCATTTGGAAACGAACTGACAAGTTTTCCTTAGATAAAAAAATTTCTTCTTCATAATCTCCTGTGATGCTTAAATCATCCACACATACCAGTACAGTAGCTATTTTCTCTTCTTTAGCTTTGACGAACAAGCTAGCATCTGCACTAGTCACCAAATACCCACTATGAGTAAGAAATTCAACAATCTTACCATACCAGGCCCTCGGTGCTTGTTTTAATCCATAAAGCGCCTTCCGTAGCTTACACACATACTCAGGGTAATCTTGATTTTGAAAGCCAATTGGCTGATCCATGTAGATCTCCCGATCCAGCTCCCCATGCAAAAATGCATTCTTCACGTCCATTTGCCACAAATTCTATTTTTTACAAGCTGCAAGTGCTAATAGGACTCGTACAGTTGTAAGCTTTGTAACTGGACTAAAAGTTTCATCATAATCTAGTCCATATTGTTGAGAAAATCCACGAGCCACCAAACGAGCCTTATGCCTTTCGATTGACCCATCTGCTCGATGCTTTATCTTGAACACCCACTTGTAAGATATCGGCTTCACATCACTTGGTTTTGGTACAAGCTCCCAAGTCTGATTCTGTTTTATTGCTGCTATTTCTTCTTTCATAGCTTTATTCCACTTCTGATCTTGAGATGCTTCTTCAAACGTCTCAGGCTCATTTGCACCTTCTTCCTCCACTATTGCGGCATTGACATACTTTGGATTTGGCTTTCTAAATCTTGTTGATTTTCTGAGCTGAGTTAGTGTTTCCACTCCACTAGGTTCAGCTTGTTCACATGGTTGTTGATACACACCAGTTTGCCAGGGACATTGGGCTACACCTTCTTCGACATTGTCTTCGTCATCTGTATCTTTTGCTTCTCCTAAATACAATTGGATTTGAGAAGATTGCACCACATCTTTAAGAACATCTAATTCTGGCAGTACTTCCTTGTCTGATGACCACCATGAAGAAGATTCAACGAACACCACATTCCAGGATGTGTAACACTTTCCGGTTGTTGGGTCACAACATCGCCAACCTTTTCTGACTGTCATATCCTACAAAAATACATCTGACAACCTTCTTTTCCATTTTGCTACGTAAATGATCAGGTACAAATACATAGCAAACACATCCAAAAACTCAAAAATAACTAACTAAAGGTTTCATATTCCATAATTTTTCGAAAGGTGAAATAAAACATAACCTTTGTTGAGGAAGCCTGTTGATCACAAATGCAACCGTCCTCATTGCTTCTGCCCAAAAACGTCCTGGTATGTTCTTCGCTGAAGCATGCTTCGACAAATTTTTTTCAGGTGCCTGTTCTTCCTTTCTGCTATGCCATTCTGTTGTGGAGTGCTAGCACATGTGAACTGATGACGTATTCGGCTTTCTTGAAGGAAATCACAGAACTTGTCTGAGGTATACTCTCCCCCATTATCACTGCGTAGACAACAAATTCTTTTGCCAACTTCCGCTTCTGCTACTTTCTTAAATTCTTTAAACTTTGAAAAAGTTTCAGATTTTTCTTTCACAAAGTAAATCCACACATACCTTGAGAAGTCATCAATAAAAGTCACCATGTACTTCATCCCACCTATGGAAGCTTGTTTCACAGGCCCAAACACATCGGAGTGCACCAACTCCAATGGTTCTCTTGCTTGAAAGTGGGATTCTTCAAAAGGCAGTTGATGTGCTTTTCCATACTGGTAGCCTGCACATACTGTGTCTTTTCTCACTTCAAGTTGTGGAAGTCCCTTCAACATCGACCTCTTCATCATCACCTCTAATTTGGAATAGCTAACGTGACCCAGCCGCATGTACCACACGTCTGTTGTTTCATTTCTTTTCGTCTTGTCTACATATACAGCTTCTGCAGACATTACATAAACTGATTCCAACCTTTGACCTTTCATCACCGGTTCTTCTATAATCTTCAGGTCCCGATAGATCTTCATATCTTGAGGTCCAAATAGAACAAAATGGCCAGAAGATGTTAACTGTGCCACAGAGAGAAGATTTTTCTTCATACCTGGGACATGGTAAACATTTTGGAGCGGTACCTCGGTATCACTATGTTGAGGAGAAACTACTGTATTACCAATGTGAGCTATCGGTAACTTTGAGTTGTTTGCCGTTACGACTACCCTGCTGCCCTTATACTCTGACAGGTGCTGCAGCTTTTCTTTGTCACCCGTCATATGATTTGAGCATCCCGAGTCAACAATCCAATCCTTCTCGTAATCAATTGTCTTTGTCATTGTAACGAGAGCCAATTCTTCTTCTTCTACAGCAAAGAATGCATATGCATCCCACTTTTCTTCACTATTTGATGTAACAGCATTGCTCTCAATAGTCTTTTTCTTTGACCAACAATCTTTCGCCATATGACCTCATTTTTCACAATTGTAACACTTCTCTAGAAACTTCTTACCGTCGTCTTGATTTTGCGAAGCTCCTCCTGCACGAACACTCTCTCCGCCTTGATGACGTCTTTCCATATCATTATTCTTCTTGGATATACCAGTGGTATGTTGTTTGAAATTCCACCTGCCTCGATTGGCATAGAGTGCCTCTTCTTCCTTCTTTAACGAAACTTCTCCCATTTGCTTAGCTAAGGCTTCTTGACCAGCTAACAAATTTTCGAATTCTACCAGGGACGGTTGAACTTGCCATCCTTGTATGACAACAATAAAGCTCCTAAATTCTGGCTTCAAGCCATGAATGGTGATGCGCTTCATCCTAGTATCACCAATAGGAGCCTCCGGATCCAACTCAGAAATCTCCCGGCATAGCGACTTATACTTTATGAAAGTACTGTGAGATCGTCATGTCGCGTTGTGACACTAACAGCAACTCAGACTCTAAGAGTTGGAGCTTCGTATCATTCTTCTTGGAGAACAGCTTGGCGAACATATCCCAAGCTTCCTGTGGAGTTTTGGCATCACGTATATGCTCTAGTACATCTTCTTCGACTGTGGTCTTCAAGGCGAACATTGCTTTACCCGCTTTGATTCTCCATTTCCGTAAGATACCATTTGTGTCTTCAGCTTCTGGAGACGTAACCTCATTTCCGTTTACTACTTCCCACAAGTCTTGGCCTTGCAAGTACGACATCATGCATGTAGACCAAGAATTGTAGTTTTGGTTGTTGAGTTTCTTGATTCCACCAACTACTTGAAGATGAGTCTGACTCTGATACCAGATGTTGAATATTAAACAAAAAAACTGACAAAAAAATTGATAGAAAATCAGAGAACTGATCCTTTATTGATGCAAATAGTCTGTATATATAGGCTTACAAACGTATGAGCAAGTCATTGCTTATTACTAGGACTCAACTTACTCCTAACCAATAACTAATAGACCTGCAATTTGACTGAAACAAAAACACTAAAAAAAAATAACTAACAACTTCAAATCTTATCTAAACAAATTATTAATGACTTAAGACAAAGAAAATATGGAGATAAACAAATAACCACGTCTTTCATATTTTGGTGTTGATATCTTCAATATGAGCATCTTACATGGGAGTTCGTTGTGAAGTTTGCTTTTAGCAAATTTCACATTGGAATGGGAGGGGAAAACTATTGGGCAAATTCTGGAGTCAAATGTCGAGGCGCCTTTTGGATTAAAATTCATTGGGACCAACCGTGAGGTTGGCCAAAAGCGGACAACACTTTGACAGTTGAGCCTGGATCACTATAGGTGGTAACAAAATCGGTATGGTGGTGGGGCAAATCTCAATGGAAGATTCAAATCTTACGTTGAATGACTATTTGAGACACCAACTCGAAAGCATAGTTGTAGCATATGATCGAGCTAGTAAGTAAAATCGTGCATATATATATATATATATATATCTTATTAAGTTTTCCTACATTTTGCTTACAGGTTTTGATAAGCTGAAACAACTACCAAACCTCGAAAGTCTTGATTTGTCTGGAAACAACTTTAATCGCAGCATATTCCTATCTCTTAGTCGACCTACATCTCTCAAGTCATTGAATCTCGGATCTAACAACCTTCGATCAGGTCACAAGTTTTGATTCCCTCTGTTTACCACTTAATTTGAACTATTTTACTACTCCGTTAGACAATATTTTCTATCTTTTATGTCCAAATAGTATTTCAAATTTTGTTTATGTCCAAACGGCTCCGCTCATCAATCTCCTGAAAATAACAAGTACTTGTGAGTTGTGACTCATCCATTTCCTTAATATTTCAGGTATTGGAAGATTGTCGGGGTTACACAATCTGGAAATATTAGATTTAAGCATTAACTTTTTGAACGATGAAAGTGTTCATTCTGTTCTAGGTAGAAGTTTCTATCTTGAAAGAACTTTATACTCTTTTACTTTTGCTTCTTTTGTTCCTATGGTTTCCTGATAACAGTTTATAATTACTCGGCCAGAGCTAAATACATCTGGTACAACGTTGAAAAAGCTCGATATAAGGAACAACAGATTTCAAAGCTTTATTCCAAATGAAGGTACATTTTCTTCCGCGAATTAATTTTTTTCAATTGATCTTGTTGTATTTATATGTATGCTCCGGCACTCGATCAAAATCTCATCTCAAAGCTCAAGATAGAACTGAAAACTGCAAAAACTACTTACAACTCTAGCTCTTTTTGTATTAAAATTGTTTAAAATGCATGGATTTTGAACTCGAAGATGTTATTTTGAATGTATAATTATCCCGAGTTATACCTCTTATTAACAACATCTTAATAGCTTTAATTTTCAATGAACTTATGTATTGTCAAGAATTTTATAACACCTATTGATAATTCTATTGCGTTTCAATGCAAGATTTGGGAACTCTGAGAAACTTGACGTACTTACTTTTGGATGGAAATACATTGGACAAGGACTTTCTACAGCACAGTGGCGTAATGTCGTCCCTTAAAGTATTATCAGTATCTAACTGTAACCTGAATGGAACATTACCTGTTCAAGGTAATACATCCAAATATATTACTTGAATGCAATTGATTAAAACTACGTAGATATTAATTGTGGCCAACGTGACATTGTTTACTTCATCTTATATTTGTTCTTGCACTTTTTTTCCGCATGTTTCAGATATTTTCTGCATAAGCAATAATATAGAACATGAATTGACAATTATCTAATTGTTTATTTTTCGTGTAGGCTTGTGCGATCTAAAATATCTTGAAGAACTGAGTCTCAGCTTCAACAACTTCCATGGAAATCTCCCTCCATGTCTTGGAAACTTAGCATCTCTTCGAGTAATTGATCTCACTCAAAATCAGTTTACCGGAAACATTGCTTCATCTCCACTTTCAGGTCTCTTGTCTCTTGAATATCTTTTGCTAAAAAACAACAACTTTGAGATTCCAATGTCGTTTGAGTCATTTGCTAACCATTCAAAGCTTAAGTATGTCATTCCTGACGACAACTCACTATTTGTACAAACTTCTGTCAAAAGTTGGATCCCTAAGTTTCAATTGGAAGCCTTGTCGCTGAGTAACAACTGCTCTGACATGCCAAATTTCCTTCATTATCAACGTAACTTGAGACAACTTAGTCTTTCGGAATGCAACATGGGTGGAAACTTCCCAAATTGATTGCTAGAGAACAATACTAGACTCGAAGAAATTTACTTGGATGGAAATGCATTCACTGGAACTCTTCAGTTGTCTTTCCTTCCTAATCTGAAAATGTTTGATATCTCGAACAACAAGATCCAGGGACAACTTCCTCCCCACATCGGATCCATTTTCCCTAATATGTTGAGGTTACAAATGTCCAAAAATATGATTGAAGGCACGTTGCCGTCAAGTTTTGGTGACATGAAAAACCTGCAATGCTTGGATTTGTCATACAATAAGTTATCAGGAGACCTACCGATTGAATTGGCTCGTAATGGATCCAAGTTATTCTTTCTGAGACTGTCAAATAACATGTTGGAAGGGGAAATATTTCCGGTATCAACTGACATCAACAGTTTCAAGTACTTATACTTGGATGGAAACAACTTCTCAGGTCCAATTCTACAGAAATTGTCCGCTGCTCCCTTGAGTTCTCTGGATTTAAGTAACAACAATTTGTCGGGAAATGTACCCTCCTGGATTGGTTACATCTCCTCATTAACCTCTCTCGCATTATCTAATAACAATCTAAATGGTCCTATTCCCGTAGATTATTGTAGACTAGAAGGACTTGAAGTGCTAGATCTCTCCAGAAACAACATTGTTGGTGTGGTTCCATCATGTTTTTGCGCTTCCCAAAACCTTAAACGTGTGTATTTGAGTGAAAACAATTTACAAGGGCAATTCGACATGTTCTCAAATAGCTCGGATTTAAGGGTATTGGATCTTGGAGATAACAACTTCAGTGGTTCAATTCCGAAATGGTTAGGCAGTAGTCTTGAAATTACCACCTTACTCTTGAAAGGAAATCATCTTCAAGGCACCATTCCGTCAGAGCTATGCCATGCAAGTAAATTGAGAATTATGGATCTTTCTCATAATAATCTCTCGGGACCTATTCCGTACATGTAGAAGATTCAATGACAAGATCGACAATTCACTTTCAAGTTAACTATGCATGGGTTGGAGCAGACTTTACAACCAAACATAATATCTATTCATACGAAGGTCGCGTTGTTGATTCTATGGCTGGAATTGATCTTTCTAACAACCAGTTGAGTGGTGAAATACCTAGGGAACTCTGTAGCCTTACTGCGATGCGAGCGTTAAACTTGTCAAGTAACCGCATATTTGGAACAATACTATCCGAATTCTCGAACCTCCAGAAAATTGAGAGTTTGGACCTATCATACAACGAATTGAGTGGGAGGATTCCCGCTCAACTTGTAGAGTTGACAACTCTAGCAGTGTTTAGCGTGGCACACAACAATTTAACAGGTATGACTCCACAGCGTACATCTCAGTTTGCAACTTTTACTGAAAGCAGTTATGAGGGGAATCCGTTTCTTGGTGGTCCTTCGTTACATAACAGTTGCATGGAGACTAAAGAGATACTGATGTCATCTCCTGTGCCAGATTGTTGTGAAGACGATCGTGGTTTTCTAGAAATGGAGTCGTTCTACATTTCCTTCCTTGTGGCATATGCAAATGTGGTGCTCGCCCTGGTTGTAGTACTTTGTGTAAACCCCTATTGGAGAAATGTCTGGTTTTATTATGTAGAGTCTTATATGTATTTGTGTTACGATTATTTTGCTTCCAAATGTATACGACCTTAAAAATTAAGGTCACTTAGTTGCATTTCATTATGCAAATTGTATGAGTTGTTCTTGGTACCTATCAAGTTTATTTATACTAGTAGAAGTTTCATTGATTTGCTTGTGTTTGGGAATGTGGTAGTCTTTTTTGCGCCTATAACAATTTGAAAGAATTCCGTAGAATCTTAACCCAATCATATCACGACTTCTGTTAAGTCTGGATATTAGACATGATATTCTTGAACATATTGGCTGTGCTGGGGAAAACATTGCTTCCTACATTTGCGGAATTTCTTTAGATGGTTCTTCTTCTGATTCGTGAAAGAGCCTCTATACTTGTGGTTGAAAGAAGTGACTTGCTTAATATCAGTACTTGCATGCAACACTTGGATTTAGGCCTGTGAAATATCAAGGAAAATGGCCATTTAAACTCGTGTTTGCGCTGCAGGTATTTAAATTTATCCTATTCATGAGCATTGACTTGAAGTAAGCGTATCAAACGGGCCGGTTTTAACCGGCCCACTAAAGGAAACCGGACCGGTTTGACCCAGCCTGGTAAGCCCAAGGGCTTTAAGGGCTCGGGTCCCGGTCCGGTTGGGTTTTGAATTTGGGCTCGGTTAACCGGGACCGGACTCAACCCGGTTAGGGCCCGCGCGGTTAACCGGCCCGGCCCGGATAAGCCCTTTTTTTTCTTTTCTTTTTTTAGATTTTGGAAAATTGGGCCAAACTAGCTGTTGGCCCAATGGCTATAACGGCTAGTTTGGGCCCAAATATAAAAAAAAAAGTTTTTTTTTTATTTAAAATCATTTTTTAATCCCAAAATTATTTCTATAAATACCCTACACTTTCAAATCATTTTCCACACATTTTTTCATCCTCTCAAATCTCATTCTCTCTCAAATCCCATTTCTCAATTCTCAAATATTCTATATATTTAATTTCTAAAGTGCTCACTTTAATTTTTTTAATTTTGCGATTACTAAGTACGAGTGGAAGTTTTTAAAGTCGCAACCTTCGGATACTTCCAAAATTTGGTGTTGTCGTTCCATCTCTTACTTTTAATTTATAATTAGTGTATTAATTGTTGAATATTTATTTTTATTACTTTTTCTGTATTTTTAATATTTTTAGTTTGATTTATACTATGGATAAATTAAGAAACCTCGGTAAAAGTGTCAATTTTTTTTTTCCGGAAGTGGTAGTGGTAGCAAAAAGCGAATTACTAGCGGTAGAGGTATTTCAAGCAATAGATATACCCGTGTGCCTTCGCCTCCGGTACCACTTAGTCAACCTTTTGAGGAAGAAATAGGTGTAGATGCTCACGATATGGATTATTTAGAAGTTCAGGAAAATTACGGTATAGAAGAAGAAAGTCAAGTAGATGTGGTTGATTTAGATGAAGATGATGAAAATATTGGTGAGACACTCGTAGTAGGAAATGCTAATGTTAGATCCGAATCGGTTAATCTCCCTCCCCGTCCTCCCCGTGCCCCAAGAGCTCGTAAACAAACTAGTGTTGCATGGAAATTTTTTGAATGTATATCAGATACTGAGGTGCAATGCAATATTTGTCAAAAAATATATAAGCATAAAAGAGGAGGCAAGCAAGGGGGTACGGGTACGTTAATGAGACATTTAGCTGAAGACCACGAAAGAGAGTTAAAAATTGCACAAGGTGGTGAGACTGTTGGTGGGCCCACCCAAACTAGAATGGACCCAACAACCGGTCACGTAACGAATAAGTATAATAAATTGAGGGACCGAGAAGAAATAGCAAAAATGGTAGCTCTAGGTTGTTTGCCTTTTAGTTTTCCTTCTTCTGATGCTTTTATTCATTATATTCAAGCAATTTATAATCCTATATTCAATGGTATTCCTAGAAGTACTTGTGGGTCTGATATTTTTAGACTTCATTCACAATATTATTTTTATTTATCTACATTGTTAAAAAATATTCAATGTAGAATATCCCTAACTTCTGATCCTGGTCGTGCTGTAAATAAAAATGATTATTTAACTGTTACTTGTCACTGGATGGATAGCAATTTTGTGATGCAAAAACGTATTCTTGCTTTTTTATATGATGAAGATCGTAAACATACTGGACAATTTATTACTGACTCGATACATAAAGTTGCAGCATTTTATGGTATCAAAAATAAAATCTTATGTATCGCTTTTGATAACGCTTCTAACAACAAGACTGCTATAACAAAGTTGAAATCTAAGCTATCACAGCCGTTACCTGAAATTTTTCATATTAAGTGTGCATGTCATATATATAATTTAATTGTAAAAGATGGTCTTGAGTTTTTTGAGATTTATATTGAAAAAATTCATCTTGCTGTTGGTTTTATACAAGGAAATAATCGTAGATCGAGAATTAAAGAATTTAAAGTTAAATGTCAAGAAAATGGACTTGCACCGATATTGATGCCTGAGGAAATTGATATTAGATAGAATTCTACGTATGATTTTTTAAAAACTTGTTATAAATATAGAGTTCCTATTACATTAGCTTTTAACCAACATTGTGGTTCATTTGCTGATTCTGCCGATTGCATGCTACTTGATTCTGATTGGGTTGTAATTAATGATCTTGTTAAGTTTTTGGAAAATTTTTATGTAGCTACGGTTGAATTTTCCGATGCTTATTATCCTACTGTTTGTAATATTTTGGGATATATAACCGATATTTCTGGTTTGCTCAAAGAATATAAAAATAAAGAAGGTTATGAAAATGTTGTTGGTGCCATGTTTACTAAATTTAAAAAATATTTTTTCCCGATTTCTCCTATGTTCTTGGTTGGTGCTATGCTAAATCCGTGCATTAAATACCATACTATGTGCCACTTTAGTACTCTTATTTATCGTAACTTAGAAATAAATACTAACAATGATTCTGAACAAGTACAACCTGATTTGTGGACGGCTACGTCTGATGCGAATGCTTACATAGATAAATTATATAACCACTATGCTGATTTAGTTGATTTAGTTGTACCGACACATATCAGTTTAACTGTCGCTCCTCATCCTCCTGAGGTGCCATCATTTTCTAAAAGGCCGGCACATTGTGGTTTTCCTGATGATTTACCCTGTTGGAACAGTGTTGACGAGGGAGCTTACACATCAACTTATCGGGAAGAGCTTAAGTATTATCTTCGATCACCGCTAGAGGATCGCAGACGACGGATCCTCACGTTGGATTGGTGGAGGAATAGTGAATCACAATATCCTGTGCTTTCAAGATTAGCTAGAGATATCTTGAACGTTCCAATGTCAACCGTTGCATCAGAGAGCGCCTTTAGTCAGGGACGGCAACAACTTGGAGACAACCGACTTATTGGGAAGCAATGCAATGAATGTTCTAGTTTGCCTCATAGATTGGATTAGAGCAGAAAGAAGAAATCCAGGAATGGAACCGGAGCCGAATAACGAGCAGAAACTTGAAGAAATTATGACTTCGCGGGAGAACTCAGCAGAATCAAGTCCAATGCATGGGTTTGCCCCCATTGACTTTGACTATCCTATGCAAGTTCCCGTTAATATTAACATGGATAAGTTGGAAAAAATGATGCATAGTTGTAGATTTTTTATTCATGTAAATTATAAATTTTGGATCATTTTGCAATCAATAAAATTCAACATTCATTAATTAACTATCAAGTATTATTAATTTATTATACTAAGTAGTATATGTTTTGTATATTATTGTATATATCTTCTATATACATGTATATTTAACGTATATATTTAATGTATCCAAGTGTATATATTTTACAAATTAGTATATAACTATATATATATATACATATTGTAGTATATATAAATGTATATTGTAGAATAGTATATATTTTATTTAAAGTAGTACATATATATTGAATGGTGTGTATATATCTTCTAGACGTATATATTTAACGTATACATGTGTATATGTTTTATAAATTAGTATAATATAACTATCTATATATTGTAATACATATATATTGTAGTATATAGTTTATTTAATTTTAAAGTAGTACATATATATTGAATGGTGTGTATATATCTTCTATAGACGTGTATATTTAACGTATACATGTGTATATATTTTATAAATTAGGATGTAAGTATATATATATATATATATACACACACACTTTATTTAAAGTAGTACATATATATTGAATGATGTGTATATATGTGTAAACATTTTATCTTCTATAGACTTATATCTTTAACGTATACAAATGTATATATTTTATAAATTAGTATATAAGTATATATATATATATATATATATATATATATATATATATATATATATATATATATATATATTGTAGTATATACTTTATTTAAAGTAGTACATATATATTGAACGGTGTGTATATATCTTCTATAGACGTATATCTTTAACGTATACAAGTGTATATGTTCTATAAATTAGTATGTAATTATATATATATACATATTGTTGTATATATATATGTATATTGTAGTATATATTTTATTTAAAGCAGATACATATATATTGAATGGTGCGTATATATGTGTATATACCTTCTATAAGCGTATATATTTAACGTATAAATGTGGATATGTTTTATAAATTAGTATATAACTATATATATATCTATTGTAGTGTATATATATATATTGTACTATTGTAGATTTGTAGTATATGTTTTATTTAAGTAGTACGTATAGTCATAAATAATTATTTATTTAATGATACGTATCTATGTGTAATTGTTTATATATATTTTAAAAAATATATATTGTATAATTGTAGTGTATATAGTGTATATCGAAGTGTATATAGTGTATATAATTGTAGTGTATATTGGATTTTTCATTTTTTTTTTAACCGGGTTTAGGTGGGTTTAACCGGGTTGGGTTAAGTGGGCCGGTTCAGGGTTGTTTTCAACATTTTTACTGTTGAACCCGGAACCAGCCCACCTAACCCCAACCCGGACCGGAACCGGCCCACAACCCGGTTAAACTAAACGAGTCGGTTCCGGTTTGGCCCGGCCCGGCCCACTTGACACCTTTAACTTGAAGTAATATCTTAATCTCTCAGGAGCCTGTGTTTATTACTTTTTCTCTGCACTTCACCTTGCAATGCATTTCTGTGGATGAATGTTTCTTCCTCAATTATTACACCGAAATTTTCTTCATGAGAAAGGTTATAAATAGTTTCTCTCTAATAATCAAACAATCAACAAGAATCTAACCATATGTATGATCTTCAATTTTCACTAGGAATCTATAGGTGGACCTATAATGGATAGTATTTATGCAAAGAAAGTGTTGTTTCTCTTTTTGAGTTTATAAGAATATATATAGATTTTAGAATCATCAACTTCCTCTTCTTATATACTTTTTGTTTACACTAGTGTTCGGGCCAGCTTGCACGTACCTTGACGAATTCCACCTCTCACTAGTACAAGTAACGGGCAAGCTTTCTTTTCTTATATATTCTGGATATATCTTATATTATTGTCAATATTCAGTGGCATTGTAGGTTAAGAGGCCAAAATATGACCAATAGCAAGATACTAGTATACTTGTGGTTGTTGATTTTGTTCATGGCAAATGGATGGTGGTGCTGCTATTGTTGTTGGAATGAAGAAAGGACTGCTCTATTGCAACTCAAAGCAAACATAAAATACAGTATAAGCAACGACGACTATTTGTCATCGTGGGGGGATAATGAAACCTCGGATTGTTGTCGATGGGAGGGAATTGTTTGCAGCAACACCACCAGAAGAGTCATAGAGTTGTCCATTATTGCTAAGGAAGAACAACTTAGTAATGGTACATATAATGGTGATATTTTGAGCAACTGGCTTTTTAATGCATCTTTATTTGTTCCCTTCAAAAATCTCAAGGCATTGCTCCGTTTGGGTGAAGAATGAAGGTTGGTTTTCTCTATATACACTCCCTCCGTTTTATTTTATATGGTGATGTTTGACTAGGTACGATGTTTGGTACATACCAAAGGTACCTTAAAGCTTGTGGATGTAAACAAGTTATGATAATTCTATTTACAAGAACATGTCATTGAAAGTACAATGAGAAATTTAAAGTTCAGAGAGTTTCCAAATTAAATATAAGGAGGTGTTGTAGTTTTTGAACAGACTAAAACGAAAAGAATGTCATATAAAATGAAACTGAGGGAGTACTACATACCTATAAAATGGTTGTGCCAATCTAAATAGGAAGTACGATCACGACAAGTTCAACTTCCAAGGTTTAAGAATGTTAACTTCAAAGTACAATCTATTTGACTCTCGAAAACTTGGCACTCTCGAAAATTAAGTTTCTTGTTAATTTGGTAACAGGTTTCGAGAAACTGAGACAACTGAGAAAACTGGAAGTACTTGATTTGTCAGAGAACAGATTCAATCACAGCATCTTTGAGCCTATTAGACAGCTTTCATCTCTCAAGTCATTGAACCTCTCACGTAACTACATGGGATCAGTTTCCGACGTATGGCTCACACACAACAAAACTGGATCAGGTTCTAACATATGGTTTGCCTCTTTGAACTATTAGTCTTCCTCAGAAGAGTAAACATATCAATTTCCTTAACATTTTAGTTTCTGAGAGATTGTAAGGGTTAGACAAGCTGGAAATCCTAGATTTGAGCGTTAACAATCTACATCTTGGAAACCTTTTCTCTACTCTAGGTAAGTAAACATGCAATTTTCTTGAAGGTACATATATTTCTGGAAGATTCTTCATTCAGTTGATTTTTATCGCATCCCAGTCTTGCTGCATAGATATATCTAATTGGTACTCCATCGAAAGCACATGTTGATGATTCTTATATGTTTATTTTGCATGTAAGAATTGGGAGCTATAAGAAATATAGAGTACTTACTGTTGGATGGGAACACATTGGATGAGAACTTTCTCAGGAGCAGTGGTGTAATGTCATCCCTTAAAGTCTTATCGGTAGCTCAATGCGGCCTCAATGGAACCCTACCTCTTCAAGGTAATTTCAGACATAGCATCCACCAAATTACCCTTTATACAACTAAGAATGTTTTCATTTTCACATTTAATGCATGAAGTGATGATTATTTTGTTTTTGAAGAGTTTCGAGGGAGATTATTAAGTTTCGTGAAATGTTTTGAGAAGAGCTTCTTTTGAAACTTCGAGCAAATGATGTATGTTTAGGTCAAGTGCTTGCTCTGCTAAAACTGATCCACAAATATTATGAAGAATTAACATTAGCAGTTTAAAATCTAAGCACTCGATTATGAGAAGATGTATTATAGTCTACGATGAAATTCTGGCTTAGTCTATTTTCTCTTATTTTTCCTACTTAGCCTTTTCATCTCTTGAGTTACTGTGGGGGGTTCTTGTTTTTCCTTTAGTATCTATATAACAACAAAATAGAACGTGTATAACAATTATCTACTTGATCAATTTATAGGCTTGTGTGATCTCAAATATCCTGAAGAAGTAAGTCTCAGCAGAAACAAAATCATTGGGAGACTCCCTGCATGTCTTGGAAACTTAACATTTCTACGGGTAATTGATCTCACTAACAATCATTTTACAGGAAACATTGCCTCATCCCCACTTTCAAGTCTCTTGTCCCTTGAATACCTCTTGATAGCATACAACAACTTTGAAATACCAATTTCATTCGAGTCATTTGCTAACCATTCCCAACTTAAGTTTATCACTGCTGAAAACAATTCAGTAATTTTACAAACTAATTCTAAAAGCTGGATCCCAAAATTTCAATTGGAAGCCTTGACTTTATCCAACTGCTCTCAAATACCAATTATCAACATCATTTAAGACTTCTTGGTCTATCGAGATGCAACATTGGTGGAGACTTTCCAAATTGGTTATTGCCAAACAATTCTAGACTTGAAGAAGTTTACTTGGATGGAAATGCATTCACTGGATCTCTTCAATTACCGTTCCTTCCTAATCTGGAAGCTTTGGATATCTCAAACAACAAGATTCAAGGAGAACTACCCTCTAACATTGGTTCCATCTTCCCGAAACTATCTGGGGTAATAATGTCCAACAATATGCTTGAGGGCTTGTTCCCTTCAAGTTTCAGTGACATGGAAGACCTTTTTTGGTTGGATTTGTCTTACAATAAGTTAAAAGGAGAGCTTCCTATAGGATTAGCTCGTAAAGGATCCAAGTTATTCTTGCTGAGATTGTCGAATAATTTGTTGGAAGGGGAAATATTTCCAGTTTTAGCTAACATCAACAATTTGCAATATTTGTACTTGGATGGGAACAACTTCTCCGGCCCAATTCCGCAGGCGTTAGTCGCTGATCCTTTATTAAAATCACTGGATTTAAGTGACAATAACTTGTCAGGAAACATACCAGCGTTTCTTGGTAATATCTCCTCCTTAAAATACCTTGCATTGTCCAGAAACCATCTAAAGGGTCATATTCCACCTGATTACTGCAGACTTGAGGGACTTGAGGCATTAGACCTCTCTGAAAACAACCTTGTTGGCGTGATTCCATCATGTTTCAGTGCTTTCCAAGACTTAAAACATGTGCATTTGAGCAAAAACAAGTTACAAGGGCAATTCAACATGTTCTCAAACAGCTCATATTTAGAGCTGTTAGATCTAAGAGAGAACAATTTCAGTGGTTCGATTCCAAAATGGTTGGGCAGTACTTCTAATATAACCATCTTACTACTGAAAGGAAATCGTCTTCAAGGCACCATACCTCCACTGTTATGTCATGCAAGGCACTTAAGAATGCTGGATATTTCTCACAATAATCTTTCTGGACCTATACCTCATTGGTTGGGAAACATAACGCAACAAGCACCAATCACAGTAGAACTCCCATACCGCATTTTTAGATATGTAGGATTCGAGAAGTTTGGAGGAGATGCCTTGATAAACATAGAATACTCAATGCTATCATTCCGTGCACAGATTAGAGCAGAGTTTACGACCAAATATAATACCTATTCCTATGACGGTGGCATTCTTAGTTACATGTCCGGCGTTGATTTATCTTGCAACCAGTTAAGTGGTGAAATACCGAAGGAACTCAGTAATCTTACTGAGATTCATGCATTAAACTTGTCACATAACCACCTTACTGGAGCAATACCATCAGAATTCTCAAATCTCCAGAATATTGAGAGTTTGGACCTGCCATACAACAACTTGACTGGGAGGATACCCACCCAACTTCTGAAGTTGACAACTCTAGAAGTTTTCACCGTGGCACATAATAATCTAACAGGAAGGACTCCACAGCGTTCTGCGCAGTTTGCAACTTTTAACGAAAGCAGTTATGAGGGAAATCCTTTTCTTTGTGGTCCTCCATTGAACATCAGTTGCATGGAGTCTAAAGAGATTCCAATATACCCTCCAGCACCAAATTGCTGCAAAGATGATGCATCTTTCTTAGATATGGAGTCGTTCTATATTTCCTTTCTTGTGGCATATGCAAATGTGGTGGTTGCAGTGGTTGTTGTCCTCTGGGTAAACCCCTACTGGAGAAATGTTTGGTTCTATTTTGTCGAGTCTTTCATGTATTCATGTTACGATTTTTTTGCCTCCAAAAGGTGAAATTAACTATGTAATATTTCATTATGCAAATGTATGTGTGAGTAGTTCTTGGTGCCTATCAAGCTCATTAATACTAGCGAATGTTGTATTAATTTGCTTGAATCGTCTTTAATCGTTTGCCAGATTAATATTCAGTTCATCTGATGAATTTTCTTTATGTACACACAAGAGAAAGATTAAAACATCTTTATAGAGCTTTCGAACTGGACTATACTAAACACTCTTCTTTCATACAGTAAAATTTTGATATTACGACAACATATCTAGTGTAGTCCCACAAAGTGGAATTTGGGGAGGGTAGATTATACAGACCTTACCTCAGAAGTAGAGAGGTTTCTGATAGACCCCGACTCAAGAAAAGGTAGTCCAAAAAGAGGTAACGGAATTGAAAATTAAACATAACAAAGCATACTGAGAGGTAACTACAACAAAATAATACGATAATCGAAGTACAAGAAATAACTAAAAGCAACAGAAATCAAAGGACAAGAAAGTACATGAGCAATACTACGACTACTAGTATGGACGTATAGTAAGACAACGCACAACCTCAAATTTTGACAAAAAGGAAGTAAGACGTAAGCAAAGGTGGCTAAGGACACAAATTTTGTTGACTTGTTGATGGATGGAGATGGATTTGGTTTGACAGAATATTTTTCAAAATAACTTTATCTTAAACGTTTTTCCTGATGAAATAATTCTTCAATATTTGGTTATCTTGAATCATTTGAAGTGTTTTCTCCAAAGAAAATGATTTTCATGCCACCTAGAAAGGTTATCGTGTCTGTGATGGTGATGGTCAAGGTCTTCTCTTTTAAAATTCAATTCTTCTAGATCATTTTTTTTTTAAAAAAACAACAACAACAACAACGTACCCACTATAGTCCCACAAAGTGGGATCTGGGGATGGTAAGTGTACGCAGTCCATATTGCTACCTCAGGAGTGAGACAGAGAGACTATTTCCAATAGACCCTCGGCTCAAGTAAAAACAGGTTAGAAAAGAAATATTAAAGGAACAAGAAACAATAGGTATTAACTCACCAAATAATAAGATAAACAAGACTATCACCAAGTAATACAAAAAACAATAACACTTTTCGAAAAAGACTAGCAATATAACTACTAGCACAAAAAACAAAACAAAGTCCACCTACCAACTAGCAAGGACGCACTCCTTCCTACTGACCTTCTACCCTAATTTACTTCTTCACATCCTCCTATATAGGGTTAAATTTCAAGAAATATTTTGGTCATGTTAAATTAATAGGCATAGAAGGACAGAACCTACATGCCCGAAAGACTAAATAGTCGACGATAAATATTATGCATAAAAAAGGCATGAAAACTAGTTATACAGTGATGTTCAGGAGGTACCTATATTTTCCACAGTGGAAAACCGTTAGTGAGGGCATATTGTCACGACCTGAACTAGGGCCTGGCTGTGACGGGCATTCCGAACCATGAAGTCCCGGACGTCCTACTCTATCTGGTAATCATGCACGACATTCATATCATAAAAGAAGATGCAGAAATATAACTTAATACAGAAACATGGTCAAACTTTGAATTCACTTTAATAATGATGCATAAGATCCAAAATCAACTAAACAACATCTGAAATAGTCTACGAAATCTCTACTACATGATCTAAAGATAACTGTCTGTCTGAAATTTGGGACAAGGCCCCCAGTAGACCAAAACAAAGGGATAACATAATCTGAAATAACAGGCCTTCTGGAACAAAGAAGGCTCACCACTGCACGGATCACTTCTCTCTGGATACTCTACTGATTATCCGGACCCCTGGACTGAGCCTCCGAACCTGGGAGGTAGGGGGTAAAAACAATTGTACTAGTACGCAGAGCAAATCCAAAATAACAATTTATATTCAACATATATGAAAGCAATTTAAATCGGTTCATAAAGATGTCATACAATAAGAAATCACATGGGCATTTTTTTAAAAGACTCTTGTAAAAATCATCTGAACTCTGTGACAATCTTTATTTTACTTCTGCGCTAGGTGGTAACCCTACAATTCTGTAATTCCACGGGCTATATGGAATCTGCCATTAACTCGGCAGCCAAGCCCCCAACCCAAGTGTGCCTCAAGGGCCGGAGTCTCTGTCTCTACTACGCCACAGGGCCGTCGCCAGCGTACAATAATAATCTACCCATATCGGCAAACACGGTTTCAGGCTAAGGGTTACTTGAACTCGAACCTTCTTCGGGTAACCACCTAACTCTCTTTATGCCCATTTTTAATTCTTTAAAACATGCATTCTCTGAAAAACATATTCTGAAGGCTTTAACTCTGTTGTGGCATACATGCATATGATATCGTCATACCATTGGCTTGCAAGTCTCTATTCTCAAATCAAGGAATTTAGGACCATCATATCATTAATTCTTTTCAAAGAACTCTTTCTTTAAAATCCATTTTCATGCAATTCTTTCTCTTTAACACAACACACATTTATATCAAGAAACACCCTCTCATTTAATGCATGAAGTGATGATTATTTTGTTTGAAGAGTTTCAAGGGAGATTATTATATTTCGTGAAATGTTTTGAGAAGAGCTTCTTTTGAAAATTCGAGCAAATGATGTATGATTAGGTCAAGTGCCTGCTCTGCTAAGACTGATCCACAAATATTATGAAGAATTAACATTAGCAGTTTAAAATCTAAGCACTCGATTATGAGAAGATGTATTATAGTCTACGATGAAATTCTAGCTTAGTTTACTTTCTCTTATTTTTCCTACTTAGCCTTTTCATCTCTTGAGTTTCTGTGGGGTTTTGTGTATTTCCTATAGTATATTTATAACAATTATCTACTTGTTCAATTTATAGGCTTGTGTGATCTCAAATATCCTGAAGAACTAAGTCTCAGCCGCAACAGATTCACTGGAAAACTCCCTCCATGTCTTGGAAACTTAACATTTCTACGGGTAATTGATCTCACTGCCAATCATTTTACTGGAAACATTGCCTCATCCCCACTTTCAAGTCTCTTGTCGCAAAAAACTACTTTGAAATACCAATTTCATTCGAGTCATTTGCTAACCATTCCAAACTTAAGTTTGTCACTGCTTCCGAAAACTCAGTGATTGTACAAGTTGAATCCCAAAATTTCAATTGGAAGCCTTGAGTTTATCCAACTGCTCTCAAATACCAATTATCAACATCATTTAAGACTTCTTAGTCTCTCGAAATGCAACATTGGTGGAGACTTTCCAAATTGGTTATTGCAAAACAATTCAAAACTTGGACAACTTCACCTGGATGGAAATGCATTCACTGGATCTCTTCAATTACCGTTCCTTCCTAATCTGAAAACTTTGGATATCTCAAACAACAAGATTCGAGGGCAACTTCCTCCGAACATTGGGTCCATTTTCCCTAATCTCTTTGTGTCAATAATGTCCAACAATATGCTTGAAGGTTTGTTGCCTTCAAGTTTTTCTGACATGAAAAACCTTGAATGGTTGGATTTGTCTTACAATAAGTTAGAAGGAGAGCTACCTATAGGATTGGCTCGTAAAGGATCCAACTTATTTTTTCTGTGATTGTCTAATAACATGTTGAAAGGGGAAATTTTTCCAGTTTCAGATAACATCAATAATTTTGAATATCTATACTTGGATGGGAACAATTTCTCCGGCCCAATTCCACAGAAGTTATCCACTGCTCTTCTTTTAAGTTCACTGGATTTAAGTGAAAATAACTTGTCAGGAAACATACCAGCGTGGCTTGGTAATATCTCCTCCTTAAGATCCCTTGCATTGTCCAGAAACCATCTAAAGGGTCATATTCCACCTGATTACTGCAGACTTGAGGCGTTAGACCTCTGTGAAAACAACCTTGTTGGCGTGATTCCATCATGTTTCAGTGCTTTCCAAAACTTAAAACACGTGCACTTGAGCAAAAACAAGTTACAAGGAGAATTCAAAATGTTCTCAAACAGCTCATATTTAAAGCTGTTAGATCTACGAGAGAACAATTTCAGTGGTGCGATTCCAAAATGGTTGGGCAGAACTTCTGATATAGCCATCTTACTACTGAAAGGAAATCGTCTTCAAGGCACCATACCTCCACTGTTATGAAGGTACTTACGAATGCTGGATATTTCTCACAATAATCTTTCTGGACCTATTCCTCATTGCTTGGGAAACATAACGCAACAACAAGAAGAGAAGGGGGCCGTTTCTCTAACAGATACATTCTAACAGATGCATATGTAACTAAGGTGTTTGGAGGAGATGCCGTGATAGGCATAGAATCTTCAATCAAAAGATCCTTGGAGAATATGCTTGTAGATACCTATGCTTGGGTTGGAGCAGAGTTTACCACCAAATACAATACCTATTCGTATGAAGGTCGCATGGTTGATTATATTTGCGGAATTGATCTTTCTTACAACCAGTTAAGTGGTGAAATACCCAAGGAACTCAGTAATCTTACCGAGATTCATGCATTAAACTTGTCACATAACCACCTTACTGGAGCAATACCATCAGAATTCTCAAATCTCCAGAATATCGAGAGTTTGGACCTGTCATACAACAACTTGACTGGGAGTATTCCCACTCAACTTCTAAAGTTGACAACTCTAGCAGTTTTTACCGTGGCACATAATAATCTAACAGGAAGGACTCCACAGCGTTCTGCGCAGTTTGCAACTTTTACTGAAAGCAGTTATGAGGGGAATCCTTTTCTTTGTGGTCTTCCATTGAACATCAGTTTCACGGAGTCTAAAGAGATTCCAATATACCCTCCAGCACCAAATTGCTGCGAAGATGATGTGTCTTTCTTAGATGTGGAGGCGTTCTATATTTCCTTTCTTGTGGCATATGCAAATGTGGCGGTTGCAGTGGTTGTGGTCCTCTGGGTAAACCCTTACTGGAGAAATGTTTGGTTTCATTTTGTTGAGGCTTTCATGTATTCATGTTATGATTATTTTGCTCTCAAATGTAGGCCTAACTTATTAAGGTCACTTTAATTACGTAACATATCATTATGCAAATCATGTGTGTTATTTTGCTTTGTAACTTCAAGTTTATTAATACTAGTGAAGTTTTATTGATTTGCACTTACCAGAATAATATTCTGCCAGTCATATATATGATTTGTATATGCACACAAGATATAGATTGGAACATCGTTGTAGAGCTTTTGAACTGAACTATGGAAAAGGCACAATATAATTGAAAATGGCCTTCCAAAACTTGTGTAATAACTGTATGAACTAATACATACAGCAAACGATGACCTATGTTATTGAACTAGCATTGTTGTACCTTGAAGATGTGACTATGAAGATAGACAAGGTTATTTCATGCAAACTCTTTTTATTACTTAGGATGTTCTTGTATTGTGTATTAGGTTATGATTGTGATATGATGGTCTCTTTTGCCTCTACACCAATTTGAAAGAGTTCTTCAAAGATAGAAATAACATGCAACACTTGGAGTTGGGCCTCTAAAGTATCACGGAAAATGTACATCTAAAGGCGTGCTTGCGCTGCAGGTATGTAAATTATGGCTTTGAATAGAGGTTCTACAGCTATTTGTGCATCGTTTCTGATCTTCTCTATGATGGTTAAAGTACTCGCTTCCACTGTCAGTGAGTTATGATATTATCGTTGGCCGTGCCTTCCTTTCTGGTGTGAACTGTGAAGTTAATCTTTTGTCTTGCAGTAGTAGTTCAGTATAGAAAAATTGAGTTGTGTTAACTTGTTTACATTTCTTTATTGGAGAGACATGGATTTTATATATAGGAAAACTATACTACTCAACTGTTGTGTCATTTCTTGGATTTTCACTGATTTTGTCAATAGTAAGAAGTTCAACGTAAAGAACGAGCCTGTGAAGGCCCTAGTTGCTGTTCCACTGCCTGCCTTTACAGACCGATGTATTGTAACTGACTCCGGTAATGTTGTCACTCTCACAATTTTATTTTTGGATACAATAAGTTGTTTGACTGTTTTTTGAAAAACAAGCATCAGGTTTCTCTAAGGCACATATTCTAAACAAAATATAGTGTTCTGAAAATTGTTTGGGTGCTTGAAATTACGTCACATATTCTCAGTGATAAAAGAGGTCTATCGGAAACAGTTTCTCCATCTTCATAAGGTTGCACACACACCACCCTCCCTTAGGCGCAAGAAAATCGAAGTTGTCTTCGATGCTGATTGTCAACTAGTCAAGGTCTTCCATTATGGAACTCTTCTTTTCCAGTTCACTTTAAATCAATCAATTTGCAAAGCAACAAGTTTGAGCATTGTTTTCACTTACCCAAATACATTCGAAAAAATAAAAAATTTCATGGCCAAACGGGTAGCGATTTTTTTTTTTTTTTTTTGGCATTAGAATACATAAATTGTACATAAACAAAAAGAAGAAAGTGGCTAAGGAATAAAATTTGTTGACTAGTAATTGCATGAAACTTCCATACAAGTGAC
Source organism: Capsicum pubescens (assembly GCA_030864215.1). Classification (NCBI taxonomy): domain Eukaryota; kingdom Viridiplantae; phylum Streptophyta; class Magnoliopsida; order Solanales; family Solanaceae; genus Capsicum; species Capsicum pubescens. The sequence continues at coordinate 298,901,863 of CM061549.1, forward strand.
ATTAGATGGAAATTTTTCCTAATGGAAAAAGGGTCTAAGTCAAGTAAATATGATGGTGATAGTCAAGGTCGTTGTTTTTATTCTGAAAAGAAGAATCCAACTCAAATTGCAAGCAATGTTTTGATGAAAATTAGAGAAAAAAAAAACGAATGAATTAATATAATCAAACCTCGTTATAATAGTATTTCACTATAATGGTCGAATTTTTTTCAAAGATTGATTTTTGATGTTATATCTTCCCTATAACAACAGTTATCACAACGATATATTCTTTGTAAAATTACACCCGTAACAATCATACTCAAATATTGTGAAATTATATTTTGTATGAAATGTATAATTGTGATACCCTACAATTTATAAGGGCATAATAATCCAAAAGAAAAAAAAAGGGATAATTTTTTTTTTTTTTTTAAAAAGGGTGGGTGGGTGGGTGGGGAGGAGAGCTAGTAATATTTAAGAAAGGTAAAAGCTGGCCAGCAGCGTATAACAAACAAAGCAAAAACTTAAGGTTTTGTGGCTGCTGGGACATTAGCTAATCAAAAAAAAAAAAAAAAAAGAAAGAAAAAAAAGAAGGCGATTTAGAGGAATTTAGGCAAAAATTAGGGCAACATACACTCCGAAAAAAGGAATTCATTGGAGTTTTGGTATTGAACTCGAGGTAAAGTCTTTTATATAGCCTAAACATGGGGTCTTAATTGGGATATTGACATCGGATATTGAAGAATTATTTACCAAAAGATCAAACAAGAATTACTGAATGCTATGAAGTTGCACGTGGGGCAAGGCTTTTACTTGATATGATACTGAAATCGGGTATTTGAGATGTGGCTATTAAGGCCACACTGATTACATGATTCATTTGGAAACCTCCCAAATATGTAATATTTGATATGATATAATGCTTATTGAGTTTATTACTGAACTATTGACTCATTTTGCTTACATGAAATGAATGATACTGTTTATTGTTACTATTTTCTGAAAGAGCATTTATTTCATGATGTTTTATGACTTCTCCCCATTAAAAACGGTTGTGGTTAAGTGTTACTACTCACTGAGATAGCGTCTCACTCCTCGCTATTGTTTTTCAAAAAACGCAGTTGACGGTGAGGATTTCATTAGTTAGAGGATTCGAGTGGCATATTCATGATGAGCCCCACACTTGTTCGCGGGGGCTACAGTTTATTCATTTATTATGTTCTTTTTCCTGAAAACTCTTAGAGTTGCTCCATAGTCATGTCTTTAGAGTTTTTAATATTCTTTCATTATTTTGGACTTGTGGAGTATTTGACTTCCTCTCATAATTTGGAGATGGATTTGATATTGTGATTTGGTGGTTTAAGTGTATTGTTGATGTTGTTGGTGCATTATTGGCGGTATTGGTATGTTGTGGTTGTTGAATTGAGCCAGGGAAAATTTTTGATAGGCCCCAAAACAGGGAGAACTTTATCCGATTTTTTTGTAGAATTCTGACGAGCCTTGCTTTTGAATCCTAACCTCCGTAGCGTCGGTCACTATCTATTTTGGCCCGTGATAATAATGTGTAAAATTTATAAGATATTTAAATAATTATTATAATTATTATTAGTGTCAAGCACATAATAAATTTCAAACGTGAATATTTAAAAACGAAAAATTGTATTTGAATAGTGTCCATCAATTATGGTCATAACTTCACGAAAAAAGACTACTGATGTTTGTCCTTTTTATATTCAAACACTTTCTAATTTTTTGGTTAAATTGGTTAACAAATACTTCCCTCCTTCTAGGTAACGAACTGAATCATTAACTTATTATTTTGCGTACTTTTGTTTATAATAGCTAATAATTGAGATCTAAATATCAAATGTCAATATACATAGGTAACAACACCTCACTATAGTAACCATGAAACTTTTAGACAAATACTATCACTATAACGAGATTTGACTGTCTTAGATTATAGCAAAATGTAGAAACACAAGAAGAAGACATTAAAATGATAAAATAAAGAAGCTGCAAGGGACATAACAAGAAAATTAGTTCCAGAAAATTTCATTCCAGTCTGCATCAATTATTACACTAAAGTTTTCTTCATCAGAAGGTTATAAATAGTTTTTCTCTAATATCAAACATCCCACAAGAATCTACCCATAGGTATGATTTTCAATTTCCAATAGGTAACTATAAGAAAGGTTATAAATAGATAGTATTTGTGCAAAGAAAGTGTTGTTTCTCTTTTAGAGTTTATAAGGATATATATAGATTTTAGAATCATCAACTTCCTCTTCTTATATACTTTTTGTTTACACTAGTGTTCGGGCCAGCTTGCACGTACCTTGACGAATTCCACCTCTCACTAGTACAAGTAAAGGGCAAGCTTTCTCTTCTTATATATTCTGGCTATATCTTATATTCTTGTCAATATTCAGTGGCATTGTAGGTTAAGAAGCAGAATATGACTAATAGCAAGATAGTATATTTGTGGTGGTTGATTTTGTTCATGGAAAATGGATGGTGGTGCTGCTATTGTTGTTGGAATGAAGAAAGGACTGCTCTATTGCAACTCAAAGCAAACATAAAATACAGTATAGGCGACTAATATTTGTTATCGTGAGGGGCTAATGAAACCTTGGATTGTTGTCGATGGGAGGGAATTGTTTGCAGCAACACCACCAGAAGAGTCATAGAGTTGTCAATTATTGCTAAGGAAGAACAACTTAGTGATGGTACATATACTGGTGATAGTTTGAGGAACTGGCTTTTCAATGCATCTTTATTTGTTCCCTTCAAAAGTCTCAAAGCTCTGCTCCTACCTGGACATTCATTGGCTGGTTGGGTGAAGAATGAAGGTTTGTTTTCTCTTTATACACTCCCTCCGTTCTATATTATATGGTGATGTTTTACTAGGTACAATGTTTTTCTTCGAGGAATAGAACAAAAAAATGAATGATATTTGGTACATACCAAAGGTACCTTAGAGCTTGTGGTTGTAAACAAGTTATGACCATTCTATGGTTACAAGAACATGTCATCAAAATTACAATGAGAAATTTAAAGTTCAAAGAGTTTGCATATATAAAGAGGTGTTGTAGTTTTTGAACGGACTAAAACAGAAAGAATGTCATATAAAATGAAACTAAGGGAGTACTACATACCTATAAAATGGTTCAACCAATCTAAATAGTAAGTATGATCAAAACAAGTTCAACTTCCAAGGTTTAACTTCAAAGTACAATCTATTTGACTCTCGAAAACTTGACTCTGTCACATGATTTAACATGTCCATTTTAATTTTCTTGCTAATTTTGTAACAGGTTTCGAGAAACTTAGACGACTGAGAAAACTAGAAGTACTTAATTTGTCTCGGAACAATTTCAATCGCAGCATCTTTGAGTCTATTAGTCAACTTTCATCTCTCAAGTCATTGTACCTCGCAGAAAATAATATTGGATCAGGTTCCAACTTCATATTTGCTCCTTGACTCTCCTTCAGAACAAAAATTGCGAAACTGAATTAGTTTCCTTTATATTCTATCTGACTGTCAAAAAGTTTAACTGTTAGTACATAATGTAGCGTCCATTTTATGTTTCTTGTTGATTTGGCTACAGGTTCCGAGAAACTGAGAAATTCGAGGAAAACAGAAAGTCTTGATTTATCATGGAACTGCTTTAACCGCAGCATCTTTCAGTCTCTTAGTCATCTTTCATCTCTCACGTCATTGAACCTAGCAAACAACCGAATTGCATCAGGTTCCAACATGTGGTTTCCTTTGCTTGCCCCTTTGAACTATTAGTCTTCTTACAAGGACGAGAATATGCTAACTAATCCATTTCCATAACGTTTCAGGTCGGGAGAGATTGTCAGGGTTAGACAAGCTGGAAATCTTGGATTTGAGCAATAATGCACTCGATGATGAAAATGGGTTCGCTGCTTTAGGTAATTAAACCTATATCATAACCTACAATAAAATTCTGTTATATAAAGTATATGATACATTTTATGCATATCAACAAAATAAAACATGTATAACGATTAGCTGCTTGTTCATTTTACAGGCTTGTGTGATCTTAAGCATCTTGAAGAACTAAGTCTCAGCAGAAACAAATTCATTGGGAGACTCCCTGCATGTCTTGGGAACTTAACATTTCTTCGGGTAATTGATCTCACTGAAAATCAGTTTACTGGAAACATTGCCTCATCTCCACTTTCACGGCTCTTGTCCCTTGAATATCACTTGTTAGCAAACAACAATTTTGAAATGCCAATTTCGTTCGAATCATTTGCTAACCATTCAAAACTTAAGTTTGTCACTGCTGACAACAACTCAGTAATTTTACAAACTTCTTCTAGTAGCTGGATTCCGAAGTTTCAATTGGAAACCTTGTCATTGTACAATTTCTCTCAAATGCCAAGTTTCCTTCATTATCAACTTCATTTAAGGTTTCTTCGTCTCTCGAACTGCAACATTGGTGGAAACTTTCCAAATTGGTTGTTAGAAAACAATTCCAGACTGGAAGAAGTTTACTTGGGTGGAAATGCATTCACTGGATCTCTTCAATTTCCATTCCTTCCTTATCTGAAAGCTTTTGATATCTCCAACAACAAGATTCAAGGAAAACTTCCACCTAACATTGGGTCAATTATCCCGAATCTCCTGATGTCAACAATGTCCAACAATATGATTGAAGGTTTGTTGCCTTCAAGTTTTGGTGACATGAAAGGCCTTGAATGCTTGGATTTGTCATACAATAAGTTAACAGGAGACCTGTCGATTGGATTGCCCCGTGAAGGATCCAAGTTGTTTTTACTGAGATTGTCAAATAACATGTTGGCAGGGGAGATATTTCCAGTTTCAGCTAACATAAACAATTTAGCATATTTATACTTGGATGGGAACAACTTCTCTGGCCCAATTCCAAGGAAGTTATCTACTGCTCCTTTACGTACATTGGACTTGAGTTACAACAAATTGTCAGGAAACATACCAGCCTGGCTTGGTGATATCTCCTCCTTAACTTCTCTAGCATTGACCAGAAACCATCTAATGGGTCATATTCCGCCTGATTATTGTAGACTTGAAGGACTTGAGGTGTTAGATCTCTCTGAAAACAACCTTGTTGGTGTGATTCCATCATGTTTCAATGCTTCGCTAGCCTTAAAACATGTGTTTTTGAGCAAAAACAAGTTACAAGGGGAATTTAACATGTTCTCAAACTCTGACCATTTACAAGTGTTGGATCTTAGAGAAAACAAATTCAGCGGCTTCGTTCCAAAATGGTTTGGAAGTTTGGAAGTCTTGGAATTACCACCTTAGTCTTGAAAGGAAATCATCTTCAAGGCATCATTCCCAGAGAGCTGTGCCTCGCGAGTAAATTGAGAATTATGGATCTTTCTCATAATAATATCTTGGGTCCTATTCCTCATTGCTTTGGGAACATAATGCAACAACATTTTCTAATAGAAAGATACCCATACTGTCCACCACTTGGATATGCAGGATTCCAGATGTTTGGAAGAGATGCTGTGATAGACGTAGAATCCTCAATGAAGTCATCATCAACACATTTCTTCCGTTATAACTATCCATGGATTCGAGCAGAGTTCACGACCAAATATAATACCTATTCATATGAAGGTAGGACTGTTGACTATATGACTGGAATTGATCTTTCTTGCAACCAGTTAAGTGGTGAAATACCCAAGGAACTCAGTAATCTTACCCAGATTCATGCATTAAACTTGTTTCATAACCACCTTACTGGAGCAATACCATCAGAATTCTCAAATCTCCGGAATATTGAGAGTTTGGACCTGTCCTACAACAACTTGACTGGGAGTATTCCCACTCAACTTCTAAAGTTGACAACTCTAGCAGTTTTTACCGTGGCACATAATAATCTAACGGGAAGGACTCCACAGCGTTCTGCGCAGTTTGCAACTTTTAGTGAAAGCAGTTATGAGGGAAATCCTTTTCTTTGTGGTCTTCCATTGAACATCAGTTGCACGGAGCCTAGAGAGATTCCAATATACCCTCCAGCACCAAACTGCTGCGAAGATGATGCTTCTTTTTTAGATATGGAGTCGTTCTATATTTCCTTTCTTGTGGCATATGCAAATGTGGTGGTTGCTGTGGTTGTAGTCCTCTGGGTAAACCCTTACTGGAGAAATGTTTGGTTTTATTTTGTCGAGTCTTTCATGTATTCATGTTATGATTTTTTCGCTTCCAAAAGGTCAATCTAATTATGTAACATTTCACTATGCAAATGTATGTGTGAGTTGTTCTTGGTGCCCATCAAGCTCATTAATACTAGTGAATGTTGATGAATGTTCTGTATGTTCATACAGTAAAATTTTGGCATGCGATGTGGAATAAAATATTTGCTTTTTTTTGGGAAACATTGTTTTGAACATTTGAGGTAATTGAGCTGAAATACACTGACCATGTACCATAATCTGGGAGAAAATTTCTTGTGGAATGTGTATAGTAGCATACAAGGGAAGATGGATACAATAACATACGCGGTGCAATCACACAAGGGAAGATGGATATTTAAAGAAAAATATTGAGTAGATTAAAAAGAAAAGACATGTCACATATAAAAGAGACAACCAAGTGACATATGGAATGTAACGACATAATACCATGTCGTAAAAGGAGATAACAGGTGAAGCCAGCGACCCATCAAGATTAGTCGATCTACAACTACATCCCTAGCGGTAGTTAAACGGGGTGTAAAAGTGAAATGCCAGCAGAATGATCAGTCTGCACTTTGATCTTGTTTTCACTAGGATAAAATTTAACAACTGGTTTTGCTTGTACTTTGATCACCTTTAGATTTTTGGCGTCTCACCAAAACAGCCTCAGAAATACTTTTTAACTCCGCTTTGAATTGCATCACGCGAGACCGTGATTAAACAAGTAAAAGAAGTGACTGTATGAGAAATCAACCTCCTTTGACCAGTTGCAATTTGAATAGGAAAAAGAAGTGACCATACAAAGATCCCTTGTGTTTTATTACCTATCTACTGTGAAAATGACAATATAACTTAAATAAAGGGACAATAAAATCCAAAAGTTGTATATTCAGCTCATATCTAGTGTAGTCCATAGTTACCACTTGTCGGTTTTAAACATGTCACGTTTTTATGGTATAAAATCATATCGATCAGTAAAAGTAAAATGAGAAGTTTAAAGTTAAATTAAATTATTTTGAAATATAAAAATGTGTCATTAGTGGTTTGAAAACAATGTATATGGTCCACTGAAATAAGTGCTAAAGACTTAGTAGCTCCCAAACTAGCTGGATTTTTTTGACTTTGCACACATAAAGTATAAATACAAAAAAAGGAAGAAGAAAATGGATAAGGAACCAAATTTTGTTGACTAGTTAAGCACAATAATATCAAAATATACTCCCTCTGTTTTAATTTGTTTGTCTTGCTTTCCGTTTTAGTTAGTTTCAATAAGAACACCTTTTTAGTCTAGCTCAAATTGCAAGCAATGTTTTGATGAAAATTAGAGAAAAATAAATGAATGCACTAATACAGTATAGACTTAGAGTAAACTATTGAAACAGAAGAACAAGAAGACTTATTAAATGAAAAAATAAAGAAGCTGAAAGGGACATAACAAAAAAAGTAGTTGTAGAAAATTCCACTCCAGTCTACATCAATTATTGCACTATTCCTGCAACCTCCCACCAACGCAGAAGCAAGCTTCTTTTCTTATATATACAGTGTTGTCAATATATAGTGGCCTATGTAACTAGTGGATTGTAGGTAAAGAAGAAGAATATGACTAATAGCAAGAAAGTATATATATGGTTGTTGGTTTTGTTCATGGCAAATGGATGGTGGTGCTGCTATTGTTGTTGGAATGAAGAAAGGACTGCTCTATTGCAGCTCAAGGCAAACATAAAATACAGTACCGCTACGACTATTTGTCATCGTGGGGGGCTAATGAAACCGCGGAATGTTGTCAATGGGAGGGAATTGTTTGCAGCCACAACACCAGAAGAGTCATAGAGTTGTCTTTTGGTGTCAAGAACATTAGTCAAGAAGAACAACTTAGCACTCTTAATGGTACATATACTGATAATATTTTGAGAAACTGGCTTTTTAATGCATCTTTGTTTGTTCCCTTCAAAAATCTCAAGGCTTTGCTCCTCCCTGGATGGATGTAGACACCTAATTTTGTCCCTCCCAAGTTCAATTTTATTCATTTTTTTTTATCTCACTTTATCATACACCTTTACCCACGTGATTATACCCTTCATTAAATGATAAAAATAACAAAATCCCTAACAAACTTTTATTCTTTTTAACATCCCAACAACCTACCCAATTAAAATAAACCACATCATACCCTACCCCGACCTCACTACCCCACCTACCCTTCCCCACTACCACATAATTCTCATTCTCACCAGAAACCTCACTCTGGATCACCATATTCACATATCACACACAATAACTAGAGAATATAGATACACGCACAAAAACTTCACCGGAAAAGGAGAGGGTCATCGGAAAACGTACTACGCACGCATCAAACACACATACACCAGATCGGAGGAAAAGATGGGATAGAAGAGAGCTTGAGGGAGAGAACAGTGAGAGAAGTGTGAAATCAGAAATTGGGGGTTTTGATTAGAGAGATTTGAGAGAGGGATAGAGATGAGGGAGAGCTGATCGGAGATTGAGGGAGAGTGAAGAGAAAATAGTATAATCGAGAGAGGTGAGTGAGGGAGAGAAACAGTGAAGGTCAGTCCGGCGATCAGATCTCGCCGGAGATCAAATTAGCATCTAAAAATGACCAAAACCGGCGAGTAACACCCTTTTGCCGGCAGGCTCTCGCCGGAAACAGTGCTTCCACCAGATCTGTGCCTAGAGCTCATCACCACCACGGTCATAGGAGCTCCGGCGAGTTCGAATCTCGCCGAAAACAGTGAAATCGGCGAGTAGCAGCGAGCAGGTAGATACGAACGCGGAAAATACTCCTTTTCCGGCGAATTTTTCACCGAAAAACTCAGTTACTGCATTGCTTACTGTTCGTCTTGGTCTCTATCGAGTCTTTCGAGCTCCGGTGAAGCCAAATCTTAAACCCCAAACACGACCCTGTCGTGGAGAACCCGTTATTCCAACCAATTTTGACCAGAAAATCAGTCGTTTGTGTCAATCCCTGCCGGCAGTTCAGCATCGAATTTTCGTCTGTCATCAAATTATTTCGATCTGGGCTTATTATTTTTTTTACTCTTGGGTTGTGAGATTGAAATTGTCTTTGGGATTTCTGTTCGGGATTAGTTGTTTCTATTTGAGATTGTCGATTCCGAATTCAAATTTGTTCGAAGAATTTGTGATATCGAGTTGGATCTTTGTTGGGGTTGAGGTTCGATTCGAGGCTATCGGGAGCGGGCTTCTTTATTTTTATCAAGCAATATTCTTCGAAAGTTCCAAGTTGAGGTCCAATTCTAATCTTCCCCTCTTTTATTTCATTATTTATTATATTCGATGCATCGAATGTAATATTTGTGTGATTGGTTGATCTTTGTTCTTGGTGAATTATTGGTCGTGTTTGTTCCTTGATTATGGATTGTATGGTGAAATGAGGTCTTGTTCGAGGATTAAAATTAGTTATTTGGGGAATGGGACTAGAAAATTGATAAAAGTAAATTTGGATAATTTTTGATTCGTTGATGATGTTGAAATGTGATAAGAATCATGATAGGTCGAGTTTGATAGGAAAATAGAAGGTTCAGGTAGGCAAATTTAGAACTTTTGGATTGTTGAAAATATTTGTTGAATGATTTTATTTTATGAATTTGGATCGATTGTATTCATTCTCCGGGGAATGCCCCGAGGTCAAATTTGTATTTATTCACCGGGGAATGCCCCGAGGTCATATTTGTATTTATTCACCGAGGAATGCCCCGACGTATCATGTACTCAGAGGACGCCCGTGATGAAGGCTCGAAGCATCGGGTAAGGCATTGGAGCGTAGTTTAGGATTAGTGTAGGTTAGCGTAGGTTTACTTTTCAGTACCTTTTTCATTTCGGGTTGTAATAATTGGACTGGACACTATATTTTTGGACTGGTTTTGTTTGTTTGATTGATCGTTTTTGTATTTTTTTTGTGGTTTGTACATTCATAGTGTCAAAATTAGCCGATACGCTCCACCACGCGACCGTGGTCGAACCACGGGATTGAGGGGTGCCTAAGACCTTCCCCTCGGTCAACAGAATTCCTTAGCTGGAATCTCTGTTCGCAAACCAGTTTAAAGAGTCAAATGGTTTTTGAAAAGGATTTTCCAATGGTGACTTGTCACACCAGATTATGCCAAGTGGCGACTCTGATTTCAAATGTAAAAACAATCCTTCTTCGAAACAAATCATTTTCTTTTGTCACTTAATAATAAAAACCCTTTCGAACCTTAAAATCGAATCCTTTGGATGTCAAAAAAGGGGTGTGACAGCTCTGGTGACTCCTCTGGGGAATCTGTTCAGAATTCAAGCTTATTTTGGAGTCGTATCATCTTTGTTTGGCACTATAGGTGTATAATTTTTTTTTTGTTGTTTTGTGTTATTGTTTTATCATTATGGAACGTTTTCGTGCTCTTTGTGTACAGTATTTATCCTATGTGTTACCGCATTTATATCTGGCATCATGTGTCTACCCCCGGCCTTCTTTCTGCAACAAGTACGTAGTACACGTTTTGTACACGACCTCTAGTTGAGTCACCATTATTTTAGGGGGGGAGCCGTTAGTGTTATGGAGTAGGTGGAAAGCTGTCGCAGCCACTATCGACCATACGCTCCCCGAACAGCCTTGTTAGTGAACCCCAACGTAGGTCAGCCTTTAGGTCATGCTTATGTGCATCATATTGAGACCTAGTGGAGCCCACTTGGTCCTTTGTAGGAGACTCACCTCTAAAGCATCCCTATGTGCTAAATGTTGCATCTTTGAGGATAACATGGTCATTTGACGGACTGATTTGGAAAAAACACGTGTTAGAAGTAAAGTGTGTGGGTAATGAAAAAATAGAGAGAAAATAAAAATAAAACAAGAACCAAAAAAAAAAAAGAGTTTCGTAGTTTTTAGAGTTTTTTATGGCTTTTATTTTTCACAATTCCAAAATTCAAAAGGACTTTTTTTTACCTTTCGCACTCATTTTCTCAAAAACATAATTTTTTTTCCTTTGTCTTGTTTAGCATGCATTCACAATTCGAAAACTTCAAAAATGATTTTTTTTCATTCATAGGATGTGTTTATAAAAGAAAATGCAAAAAAAAAGAGGTGTTAAATTTTTTTTACATTTCGTATAACGAAAATACCAAAAAGATTTTTCTTTCATAGTTGTTGATGTCATTTTTCTGTGAAGTATCAAAATGAAAACTCAAAAGATTTTATTAACATGGTTCATCGTATGTCTTTGGTCGTATCTCTTAAGTCAGGGTCTAGCCTGTTATTTAATCATTAATTGTCCAATCTGGACGAACTATGCACCCCTGATTCTCCTCTTTTGGGAGTGAGATACGTAGGCAGCCTATTGTTGGTTTCGGGGATCTTATTTGAAAAATTCAAAAATATTTCTTCACTCTCCATTTAGAGTAGGCGTTTCATATACGTCTTTAAAAGAAAACTACAAAAAAGATTTTTCCTTTAATAGGTTCAAGTTTCGTTTTCATATGAAATTCAAAATCAAAAACCCAAAAAGATTTTCTTTGGTAATCATAGGTTTCATTTTGTATAGGGATGTTAAAGCCGAAGAATTCAAAAATATTTTCGTCATTTCTTTTGACAAATTTTTCTTTTTTTTTCTTTTTTAAAGTTTCAAGAAAAAGAAAAAAGAAAGAAAAAGAGTTTAATTGGCCATTTTGGCAAGACTTCACGAACTACGCACACCTGATTATCCTCTTTCGGGAGTGAGATACGTAGGCGTCCTTCTTGGGTTCGGTGATCTTTTAAAAAAAAGAGGTTTTGAAAAAACTGTTGAACTCTAACCATTTGCTATCTCTTGTCCAATTAATTTAAGGTGGTTGGTTTGTGGCATTTTGGCAGGTCCTCCATATTGTTCCAAGTCACAGAGGAAGTTATGGCCAACAAGGATACCGAGTTAGTTGTCACTAATCAAATAGGGAGTTCGGGAAATGAGAATGTAGGAGATAATGAAGAGATTCGGAAATTAAGGCGACAAATAATAGAAATGCATCGAGCTTGGGCTAATGGGTTGCCGTCTCCTCCAGTTCCCACTGATAGTCTGGAATATCTTTCTAACTTTCCTCCCGTGTCACATGCACAATTTACCATTTTTGTTGATATGCCACAACATGCATCAGGATCGACTCCGGGGCAACAATATCTAACCACTTCCACTGTTCATTTCCTCACTCCCCAATCCAAGACTACCACATACTCGACTCCAGCTGCTGTTCATGCTTTTGCGGTGCAACCCCCACCTGAAGCTCCTACTTTTGATGTTCATCCACAAGTTGTGCCTCCCTACTCTACAAGAGAGCCTGTATTGAATATTTTTAGTGATCAGCATTATGCTCTCGAGCCCACATTTAAGTCGACTAGTCCTTACGACTGCCCTCAACTGCTTGAATTTCCTCCAAATACTGAGAAGCCTTTTATGACAGAAGAACAAGAGGAAATGGCCAGAAAATTGAGAAGTTTGGAACTGACTATGAAAAACTTGCAAGGACTTAGGGGGTACAAAAGTGTCTCATATAAAGATCTGTGCATGTTTCCTGGTGTAAATCTTCCTCTTGGTTTTAAAATGCCGAAGTTTGAGAAGTATGATGGACATGGCGATCCTGTAGCACATTTGAGACGCTATTGCAACCAGCTAAGGGGCGCCGGAGGGAAGGAAGAATTACTCATGGCATATTTTGGTGAGTCTTTCAGGTTTGGCTTCAAAATGGTTTGTTGACCAAGACATCGACAAGTGGAAAAACTGGGATGACCTTGCTAACGAATTCGTGCAACAATTTCAATACAATATGGAGTTGATTCCTGACGAGAAATCCCTAACTGGTATAAAAAAGAAGAATACTGAGAGTTTCAGGGAGTATGCGATCAGATGGCGCAAACAAGCTGCTAGAGTAAAACCGCCAATGAAAGAAAGTAAGATAGTGGAGGCATTTATTCAAGCGTAGGATGAAACATATTATCAACACTTGTTACCTGCATTAGGCAGGCCATTTATTGAGGTCCTCAAAATGGGGGAGATGATAGAGGATGGAATTAAGACTGGTCGCATTGTGAGTTTTGCAACATTGAAAACGACTACTCAAGCAATTCAAAAAGGTTCGGGAAGTGTGGGAGGAAAGAAGAATGAGGAAGATGCATCTGCCATTGTAGTTGGACAACAGGCATCGGCAAGAGGACTACACCATCGTTACCCACGGGCTCAAACCCAAGTTTATGCCCAAGTTCCACAGAATCCTTCCCAAAATCCATTATATTCCATTCCCCCATCTCCATATCAAGTGTATAATGCGCAACCATATGTTCAACCCCCATCTTACCCACACTGGCGCGCACCAACTCTGCCGAGTTATCCTCCAACTCTACATACATACCGAAGCCCTTCTAGGCCTGGTTTTCAATTTAAGCCAAATAATGAAATGAGACAGAAGTCGAGGGATAGTTTCACACCCATTGGAGAGTCGTATGAAATTTTATTCCAGAGATTGGTATAGAAGGGCATGATTACTCCTCTCCTTGGGTATACTCCTGACCCATATTCAAGAAGTTTTGATACTAATGTACTATGTACATATCATTCCGATGTTCAGGGTCACAGTATTGATGATTGTCGTGCTTTGAAAAGAGAAATTGAAAAGATGATTCAAGATAAATCAATCATGGTGCAGAATATTGACAGTGAGAAAAACTCTAGTCATGCTGATATGCAAACCAGTGACTAAGATGTTAGGCTGAGCAATTGAGAAGTCACCCCTCTCCTTACTAGGAAGGGGTTTGGTAGCTTGTTTTGTTTTATTTTCTGTTCGAATTATTTCAGGGTTGTAGTTTGGGATCTGTCTTATTTTGTCCTTTTTTTGTTTATGTTCAAACCCTTATATCTTTTGTTTCGACTAAATGAAGTGTCTTATTTTCCTTTGTGTTTTAAATATGCATTGTTTGTTTGTTTTGTTTACATAGTACATTTTGTGTTGACTCTAGTGATATGACATGCTAGTGAAATTTCAGCTAGATCTTAAAATCCAGTTTAAGCATGAACATTGAATCAGAGGGTTAAAGTTAGAAAAAGAGAGCATATGAGAAAATAGATAGAGTGCTGATACATTTGGTGACAAGTTAAGGCAATTATTTTGAGAATCACAAGAACAACTTGGTCATCGATCAAAAGGCAAGTCCCAATTAGGTCAAATAGTGGACGTGTGATCGCTATATCAAGAGAAACAAGAAGATAAGAAGCTCCACGAAAGCATGAATCATTTGATGTGAGGAATTTACAACAAAGGTGGAGTTTACAGAAGAAGTAGTAACGCACAGACTCAATCTTCTTAAAAAGATGTCGCAAATAATCTTCATCTCTCACTTCTAATTGCATGTTATGTACTTGCATTCTCAAGGATTGATATGATAAAGGCATTTCATTCTGCTATCCAAACATTGTGTCATCCTTCGTTTACCCCATTTGAGCCTTAGTGTTATTTTATTTCATACCCCTCTTTTGGAATTAAGATAGAGTCAGCAAAACTCAAAAGAAAAGTGTCGAGTGAAAAAATAAAGTCAGAAAAGTTGCAAAAAGAGACAAAAATGTTTCCAAAAAAAAGAGTGTCAAGAAAAAAGAATTGCAAAGTGAAAAGAGAGAATAAAAGAAAAAAAGAGTGTCAAGAAAAGTAGAGTTAGAAAATCTCGAAGAGAAAAAGAGTCAACAAAAGAAAAAATCAGAATCAAGCAAAAGAACAAGCTGCCAGAACTACGCGTGACCTGATTCTCCTCTCTCAAGGGTGAGATACGTAGGCAACCCTTCTAAGGGCTCGGTACAACCAAATAAACAATTTAGAATCACCCAGTCAAAAGAAACTGGGGCATGAGTTAATCCTCATTGTTTGAGTCGATTCCAAAAGTTGTAAGTCCTAACCCACTTCAAGTGTCGTTTGAACCTCATGCCATCCTTTATTTCTAACCCTATCCAAAAGCCAACTTACAACCAAAGAAAGACCTTCAGATCAATCTTTGGGGATGTTAAGGCAAAGCATGCAAGGGATATGATGATGTATTTGGGAACTACCTGTCTTCCTCAGCATAAGGAATCAAGAGAGAAATAAAAATGAGAGAGTCTTATTGGTGAAAACCCTCACGGGCACCGTAAGGTGATGGTAAGTTGAGAGAAGTAAAAATGAGAGAGTATTCTCGGTGAAAACCCTTACGGGCACCATAAGACGATGGTGAGCTGAGAGAAAAATAAGAGAGGTTTGTTGGCGAAAACCCTTCAAGATTCCACTAGCCGAATGAGGTTTCCGAATGTAATTGGCCTAAGGAAGCAACTCAGTTTCAAGGCCATTAACCCAACAACAACTGGTGGAAGGTGTGGATGGAAAGATCAGGCAGATTAATCCAAAATGCATGGCATAATCATTAGAGTTGACTGTCATTTTTAGATAAATTTTTCGTTTCTTTGTTTCAAATGGGGACATTCATTGTCTTTTCTTTCTTCTTTATATTTTTATTTTAATTTTTATTTTTATTTTTATTTTTCTTGGGTCAGTTGTCCAAATAAAAATCACTGTCATTTTTTTTCTTGTCTTTGAGTCAAGTCCTTGTCAAAACAAGTGAGAAAATATTTCAAAACTGCTACCAGCTTCTCCAATTGCACAAAGAAAGACAAAAGTCAGCACATAAAAGAGACATGATTGTTAGCCGAAATAAGGCATACAAATTTTGTCAACAAACAAGTCTGGGAATTCATGAAAATACCAAGGTTCAAAGGGTTTATTTGAGGAGCATGGAAAAGCAGAGATACTGTGTTTGTTTCAGAGTCACTCTTAATAATCTGAGTTTGGGTCAATGATGCAGCAAGTTAATGACCTATTTTAATGGTTGGAAACAAGGTTAAATGTGACGGGGGCAAAAGTAATTGCCATGAAAGCTAAGCCACAAACCAACCACCATGTTTTTAAACTAACAAGTTTTCTTTGTATGAAATAAGAACACATGCTACCTTCGAATCAAGAATTTCAAAGCCTAAACATCAAGGGTCGTAATATTCTCACTTCTACAAATGCAAGAGGCAATGTTGCTGCACATATTTGGTATTCAAGCGGCATTTGTAAGGAGACGCACTTCCTTGTTTTGGTAATTCTAGAAACATTTGTAAAGAGACGCACTTCCTTGTTTGGGTAATTCCAGCAATATTTGTAAGGAAACGCACTTCCTTATTTGGTAAATCCAGCAACATTTGTGAGGAAACACACTTTCTTGTTTGGTAATTCAAGCGGTATTTGTAAGGAGATGCACTTCCTTGTGTGGAAAATTCAAGCAACATTTGTAAGGAGATGCACTTCCTTGTTTGATAATTCAAACAACATTTGTAAGAAGACGCACTTCCTTGTTTGGTAATTCGATTGGCACTTGTAAGGAGACGCACTTTCTTGTTTGGGTAATTCCAGCAACATTTGTAAGGGGACGCACTTTCTTGTATTCAAGCAACATTTGTAAGGAGACACACTTCCTTATTTTGGTAATTCAAGCGCTATCATAAGGAGACACACTTCCAAAGGAGACACACTTTCTTGTTTGGTAATTCGATCGGCATTTGTAAGGAGACGCACTTCCTTGTTCGGGTAATTCCAGCAACATTTGTAAGGAGACGCACTTCCTTGTGTGGGAAATTCAAGCAACATTTGTAAGGAGATGCACTTCCTTGTTTGATAATTCAAGCAACATTTGTAAGGAGACGCACTTCCTTGTTTGGTAATTCGATTGGCATTTGTAAGGAGATGCACTTCCTTGTCTGGGTAATTCAAGCACCATTTGTAAGGAAACTCACTTTCTTGTTCGGGTAATTCAAGCAACACTTGTTAGGAGATACACTTCTTTGTTTGGACAATTCAAGTGGTATTTTTAAGGAGACGCACTTCCTTGTTTGGGTAATTCAAGCGGCATTTGATAAGGAGACGCACTTCCTTGTTTGGGGTAATTCAAGCAACATTTGTAAGGAGACACACTTCCTGGTTTGGGCAATTCAAGAAACATTTGTAAGGAGACGCACTTCCTTGTTTGAGTAATTCAAGAGACATTTGTGATGAGATGCACTTCCTTAGTTGAGTAATTCAAGCGGCATTGGTAAGGAGACGCACTTCTTTGTTTTGGTAATTCAAGCGGCATTGGTAAGGAAATGCACTTCCTTGTTTTGATAATTCAAGCATTGGTAAGGAGATGCACTTCCTTGATTGGGTAATTCTAATTTTTCTTTTTAGGTGATACACTTCCTAACTTAAGTCTTGATTCCTAGAAGATGCACTTTCTAGTCAAGTTATCGCACTTAACCCTAAGGAGATGCACGTCCTTGCTAGTTTTCATTTGTCAGGTGGCACACTTTTTAGCTTAAACTTATATCTCTAGAAGACGCACTTTCTAGTTAGAATCCCTCACTTTAATTCTTAGGAGTGACGCTTCCTAGTCTTGGTTATTTAATTTTACTCTTAAGAGATGCATTTCTTAGTCAGAGTCTTGATTCATCATTGCAACATGCAAGTAGGTATGATGTGACTTTTCCAAAAGTCTTCTGATGATAAACTGGGGCAAAAATTCAATTTCTGTTTTTGAAACTTTACATTTCTGGCAAATAAAACCTCTTTATAATAATATTTGTTTGGGATAATTTTCTTTTTAGTTTTGATATAATTTCAGGAGCCTGCCCGAAGCACAGGGCGAATAAATGGAAAATCAAGCAACAAGGTGAAGAAATTGAAAGTTAAACGATTGAAAAATAGCAAGTCAGGAGCCCGCCTGCAGAACATGGTGAAGAAGTTGAAAGCATGACAACAAGTTGATGAAATAGCAAGTCAGGAGCCCACCTGGAGAACAGGGTGAGGAAATTGAAAGGCAAGCAACAAGTTGAAGAAATTGCAAGTCAGGAGCCCGCCTGAAGAATAGGGTGATGAAACTAGAGTCAAGAACCAACAGAAGCTGTATAGATAGGATTTTGTAATTTCATTTATGTTTTAACTTGTAATTTTCATTTTTGATGTAATGACAGAGCCGCTGACCGGAACCTCGATGGAACCTCACTCGACTCTCCAACTCGGTATAGTCCACTTCTCTTCCAACCCTTTGAGATACTTGTGACTTCCTCATGACTTGGGTAGATAGGGTGTCCGACAGGATTCGATTGTCTTTCTTCCTTCTGTTTCTTTCTTTGAATAATGGTCGGGTCAAAATTTGGTCTCGTTGTCTACTTCTTTGTCTGAAAACACTTCATGTTTACATTCAAAGGGGGCATGCTGTAGACACCTAATTTTATCCCTCTCAAGTCCAATTTTATTCATTTTTTTTTTATCTCACTTTATCATACACCTTTACCCACGTGATTATACCCTCCATAAAATGACAAAAATAACAAAATCCCTAACAAACTTTTATTCCTTTTAACATCCTAAAAACCTACCCAATTAAAATAAACCACATCATACACTACCCCTACCCCTAACCCCACCTCACTACCCTACCTACCCTTCCCCACTACCACATAATTCTCATTCTCACCAGAAACCTCACTCTGGATCACCATATTCACATATCACACACAATAACTAGAGAATATAGATACACGCACAAAAACTTCATCGGAAAAGGAGAGGGTCATTGGAAAATGTACTACGCACGCATCAAACACACATACACCAGATCGGAGGAAAAGATGGGATAGAAGAGATCTTGAGGGAGAGAACAGTGAGAGAAGTGTGAAATAAAAAATTGGGGGTTTTGATTAGAGAGATTAGAGAGATTTGAGAGAGGGATAGAGATGAGGGAGAGCTGATCAGAGATTGAGGGAGAGTGAAGAGAAAATAGTAGAATCGAGAGAGGTGAGTGAGGGAGAGAAATAGTGAAGGTCAGTCTGTCGACCAAATCTCGCCGGAGATCGAATTAGCATCTAAAAACGACCAAAACCGGCGAGTAACACCCTTTTGCCGGAGGGCTCTCGCCGAAAACAGTGCTTCCACCAGATCTGTGCCTAGATCTCATCACCACCAAGGTCATAGGAGCTCCGACGAGTTCGAATCTCGCCAAAAACAGTGAAATCGGCGAGTAGCAGCGAGCAGGTAGATATAAAATACTCCTTTTCCGACGAGTTTTTTGCCAAAAAAATCAGTTACTGCATCGCTTACTATTCGTCTTGGTCTCTATCGAGTCTTTCGAGATCCGGTGAAGCCAAATCTTAAACCCCAAACACGACTCTGTCGTGGAGAACCCGTTATTCCAGCCAATTTTGAACAGAAAATCAGTCGTTTATGTCAATCCCTGTCGGCAGTTCAGCATCGAATTTTTGTCTGTCATCGAATTATTTCAATTTGGGCTTATTATTTTTTTTACTCTTGGGTTGTGAGATTGAAATTTTGTCTTTGGGATTTCTGTTCGGGATTAGTTGTTTCTATTTGAGATTGTCGATTCCGAATTCAAATTTGTTCGAAGAATTTGTGATATCGAGTTGGATCTTTGTTGGGGTTGAGGTTCGATTCGAGGCTATCGGGAGCGGGCTTCTTTATTTTTATCAAGCAATATTCTTCGAAAGTTCCAAGTTGAGGTCCAATTCTAATCTTCCCCTCTTTTATTTCATTATTTATTATATTCGATGCATCGAATTTAATGTTGTGTGATTGGTTGATCTTTGTTCTTGGTGAATTATTGGTCGTGTTTGTTTCTTGATTATGGATTGTATGGTGAAATGAGTTCTTGTTCGAGGATTAAAATTAGTTATTTGGGGAATGGGACTCGAAAATTGATAAAAGTAAATTTGGATAATTTTTGATTCGTTCATGATGTTGAAATGTGATAAGAATCATGATAGGTTGAGTTTGATAGGAAAATAGAAGGTTCGGGTAGGCAAATTAGAACTTTTGGATTGTTGAATATTGAAAATGTTTGTTGAATGGTTTTATTTTATGAATTTGGATCGATTGTATTTATTCACCGGGGAATGCCCCGAGGTCATATTTGTATTTATTCACCGGGGAATGCCCCGACGTATCATGTACTCGGAGGACGCCCGTGATGAAGGCCCGAAGCATCGGGTAAGGCATTGGAGTTTAGTTTAGGATTAGTGTAGGTTAGCGTAGGTTTACTTTTCAATACCTTTTTCATATCGGGTTGTAATAATTGGACTAGACACTATATTTTTGGATTGGTTTTGTTTGTTTGATTGATCGTTTTTGTGTGTTTTTTTGTGGTTTGTACATTCATAGTGTCAAAATTAGCCGATACGCTCCACCAAGCGACCGTGGTCGAACCACGGGATCGAGGGGTGCCTAAGACCTTCCCCTCGGTCAACAAAATTCCTTAGCTGGAATCTCTGTTCGCAAACCAGTTTAAAGAGTCAAATGGTTTTTGAAAAGGATTTTCCAATGGTGACTTGGCACACCAGAATATGCCAAGTGGCGACTCTGATTTCAAATGTAAAAACAATCCTTCTTCGAAACAAATCGTTTCTTTTGTCACTTAATAATAAAAACCCTTTCGAACCTTAAAATCGAATCCTTTGGATGTCGAAAAAGGGGTGTGAAACTGGACATTCATTGGCCGGTTGGGTGAAGAATGAAGGTTCGTTTTATCTATATACCCTCTCTCCATTTTATATTATATGTTGATGTTTTACTAGGTACGATGTTTTTTCTTCAAGGAATAGAACAAAAAAATGAATGATATTTGGTACATACCAAAGGTACCTTAAAGCTTGTGGTTGTAAACAAGTTATGACAATTCTATGGTTACAAGAACATGTCATCAGAAGTACAATCAGAAAGTTACAGTTCCAAGAGTTTCCAAATATAAAGAGGTGTTGTAGTTTTTGAACGGACTAAAACAAAAAGAATGTCACACACAATGTTTATATATATGAACAATAGTTCTACCAATCCATTTCTATTTACAAAAAGGTGTGTCTTTCTTTTTTAAACGTATTAAAATAGAAAGAACGTCACATAAACTGAAGCGGAGGAAGTACTACATACCTAAAAAATGGTTCTACCAATCCATATAGGAAGTATGGTCACAATAACTTGAAATGTAACAGCCAACTGTAACGATATACTGGTTGACGAATGTTAACTTCAAAGTATAATCTATTTGACTCTCAAAAACTTTACTCTGTCACATGATTTAACATGTCCATTTTAAGTTTCTTGCTGATTTGGTAACAGGTTTTGAGAAACTGAGACGACTGCGAAAACTGGAAGTACTTGATTTGTCAGGGAACAACTTTAATTGCGGCATCCTTGAGTCTATTAGTGGACTTTCATCTCTCAAGTCATTGAACCTCTCACACAACCAAATTAGATCAGGTTCCGACATACGGTTCACATACAACAAAACTGGATCAGCTGGTTCCAACATATGGTTCCCTCTATTTGCTTCTTTGAATTCGATAAGATATTCTAACTAATCCATTTCCTCTATACTTTAGGTTCTGAGAGATTGTCCGGGTTAGACAAGCTCGAAATACTAGATTTGAGCTATAACAATCTAGAGGGTGAAAATGTTCTCTCTGCTCTAGGTAAGTGAACTTATGAAAAATGTTCTTGAAAAGCTCTTCTTTTTCCACAGTAGCTTTGTAACATAATTGTTACAAATTCCTGGACAGTGCTAAATACGGCATTGAAGAAGCTCGATCTAAGGTACAACAGATTCCAGAGTTTTATACCAAATGAAGGTACATGTAATTCTGGAAGATTCTTCTTTCAGTTGATTTTATCGTTTGGGGTGTCTTTCTTGATGTTCTCACTCATTTCTATCTCTTCGAAATTCCCCTTGCTTGCTGCACAAAGTGGCTCTGATACCATTTGTAACGGCCAAGCCCACTAGTGACATTGTCCGCTCTGGCCCAGACCCACCTCCCTAGAGTGAGGTGGGCCTGTTTACTTATATACCAATATCTCTCCTGTGTTTTGCCGATGTGAGACTCCTTATACTAAGATTGGGTATTACACCAAATGAACTACATTCCATGCCCTGCACTTTCTCCTACTTCTTCCACTTTTCCAGCAAAACAAAAGGTCCTTCACAAATTTAGGCATTGCCGAAGCCATACAGACTACAATGTAGAAGAAGATAATCTACATCTTCACCGGCCTCCCTGCATAAGTAACACTAGCTGATGCATACAACCTTCTTTTTCTAAGATTTTCTTCCGTCAAGATCACCCATCTAGCAACTAACCATGTGAAAAAACATACCTTACTTGGAACCTTAGGAATCAGTATCGCCTTTTCACGGAAAGCCTCATCGACCTCACCCATAGCTTTTCATAAAACGGCTTGACAAAAAAATATACACATTTGTTCCCCAGCTTCCATATCTGTCTTTCTTGATTTACATGCAAAGATGATGTTTTTATATGTACCAATTAACATGAGTAGTTGCTCTCATTACCAACATATTGGTTAAACAAATGTTGTTCCACCATTTTAGGCGTCATTTGCAGGTTATTATCACCATTTTAGTCAACGCATTTACACTTTAAAATTTACTTTTGTAACACTTTTAACTACATGTCGATGATTCTTCTATTTTTTTTTTTTTTTGCACAAGAGCGTTGGGAGCTTTAAGAAATATAGAGTACTTACTGTTTGATGGAAACACATTGGATGCGAACTTCCTCAGGAGTATTGGTGTAATGTCATCCCTTAAAGTATTATCGGTAGCTCAATGCAACCTCAACGGAACCCTACCACTTCAAGGTAATAACATTGCATCCATCAAATTAGTCTTTAAATTTTCATCTTCCTGGATGGTGCTAGGTAGGAATATTACATTAAGAATTTCAGTTTCATTGCGCGCTTTATTATCTATTAGGAGTACTATATTTTCAACTTTTGTGATATGTTTGAGCTACCTAAAATACTAAGCCACGAACTATGAACAACGCCAATGACAACTGTTTCTCGAACAAAGACATTTCAAAATGACTGAAAGTTGAGGTATGAAATTGTAACGCCCCAAAATCGGGTCCCGAGACGTCACACGGTGTTTGAGGCTACAAGTAGCCCCAAACTAACCCTTTGAGCCTACTACTGCATTTAATACTCATTTTAAGAATTTAAATCAGATAATTAGAATTAAATCTCATCAATCCACACTGTAAATATAATGTCCAAATCACAAGATACTGAAAAGTCCGACAACACAACGGACAGTCTAATCTGATAGAGCCTCTACAACTCAAAGAATAGGGAGCCATTGGGACAGGTCCCCAACTGACTCATACTCGAATGAAAGAAGATACATACAACTGCTGGCAGTACTGAATATCTGTAAATTTGTTCCTCGAACCATGAGGACTCACCACTGCAGAAATGTAGACGAAGGCGCTCGGAATCACTGACGCTGCTGGAACTGAGCACCTGAAACTACATTACGAAACAATGTAGCACATAGACGTATATATGGTCAGCACTTTGGGAATGTACCGAGTATATGGGGGTGTATGCATTTAAGTAAACAACATCATTAATGCTTATAGAAATCATGCATGCTGACAATAATGACTCACAAAGCTTGAATAAAATCTGAAATGCAAATATCATAGATCATGAATAATGAAACATGTATTATGAATCTCGTGAGTCATTATACTTAACTAAAAAATATGAATTTTCTCTTCTTATTCTCAAAACTCGTAAGCTAAAGAAAATCTTTAAATAATATTTTCAAAACGCATACTTCTTTATTGAGGAGAATAGATCTTCTTTAAAACTAAAGGACTCCAAGCTTTAAAAATTTAGGAATTTAAAATTGGGAAACTTTGGAAATCTCAAATAAATCAAACTTTCATCATATATATTTTTAGCTTAATTAGAGTAGGGACTGCTTTTGGGAGTTTCTTTTAACAGACATAAACCATGTGAGCCACATGGAGTCCAATGTTTTGTCCTCCTAAGGAAGAAACCTCACGTTGGGGAAAGGCGTCATACTCTTGCCAGGTAGTATAACCTTAACTCAATGATCATAAACTCGGCCTTAGGCCCACAAATCTCAATCCTACGGTGGCACGTAGTTCTGGGAAAGTAGGATGCGCAGAACCCACACTTCCCGCTCGGTGCTAAATACTATTCCCATAATCTGGCTCACTTTTAGGAAATCCATCTCAAAATAACTCAAGGGTCTATAATAAAGACCAAATTATATTTCTCTTAATTTAAATCATATGAAGTTGTGGATTCCTATTTTAACTCAATATCAAAACATCAATCTTGATTCAAATCTTGGTAAGTAATCCACTAGAGGAAAGTTTAAGATCATGACATCATAAAAATCCAAAATCATTCTTGATATGAATATAATAACTCAAAATTTCCAAGGATATAGTCTCAAAATCTCAATACTAAATCTTTGGATATAAAATTCAATACTTAACTCATATCAATCCAAAATAATAATTCATGCTCAATATTATTCTTGAAATTATTCAACAATATTAATTCGTAAAGAAAAGTGCAATTCATAATATAAACTTTTAGATTAAAACATAATAGAGAGAAATATCATTAAATTCACAACTTGAATAATTCATAAATTCATAATCCTCAAACAAGATAACTTGAATATAACTTAGTTCATAAATCATAAATACTTAAATAAAATCAACTTTTGGGCACAAGAACGGAAGAATTGTTCTTGTTCAAACCCCACATACCTCAAATTGTGAGTTTAGATGAACTTTTGATTTTGGAACTCTATTCGTGAAATTGATAGGTGCTTCTTGAAGATCTCGACTTGGGGATTCCGATTCAGAAATTATTTTTGAAATTTGACGGATGAATTTTGATAGATCTAGATTCTTATTTGGAAGGCAGCATGTTGTTTTCTAATATCAGTATACTTGGCCAATTGGAGCATAATTCTTGTCTTTAAGACAGAACAAGATTGAAAATTATTGAACCACAGGAATTACCAGGGCGGCGCCCTGCTTAGGCCCTGGGAGAACCCAGGGCGGCGCCCTGGTTAAGACAGGGGAGGGAGCAGGGCGGCGCCTCCCTTAGAGAGGGGGTGGGAGCTGGGCGGCGCACCGCTATCGCGGAGGCTCACTGGTTCGAAATCCAAACACGCCCTAAACGAGGTCCAAAAATTTCGAAGCTCACCCGAGATGTACTATTGACTTTCCCCATCGCAAAGCAACTTGAAAATCAAAAAACGGATGTCGGGAAGGTCATGAAATAATTCCTCGAAGTTGAAGGCTAAAAAATAAACGAAGTGTTGGGACACTTAGCAAAATTTCTAAGGGTAAGACTTCTTTTAATTCGCTCGGAAGGCATAAACGACGAGGGAACTTCACGGGGTCTTACCGAAATTCAAACAATTAATAGTTGAGGCGTTACACACAACTGATAGCTCAGATATGAAAATGTAACGCCCCGCATTTCGGGCTAGAATAAAATATATGACTCTGATGCGTTGATAATCCCCGAGCCTTAAATCCTATGCCAATTTGGCATGTTAATAAAGTTTGTAGTATGTGAATCCATTTGAGCATGAATTTAGACCATAGAAGTCCTTCAACTCAAGGACGAGTTAAAACTATTTCGATCGATTAAGTTTTAGTGGACGCTGTAATTTGTGTCAAATTCTATTGACCATAACTCATTGTATATAATGAACTGGATGTCCTACTATATACCAAATTGTAGATGATTGAATAAGCTTTCCAACGATACCAAATTCGCCGAAAACGGACACCCGGTGAAGAAGTTATGACCTTTCAAAGTTGAATGTGTCGCCTATGCACATATAGGCGATGCATAGGGCGGCGCCTATGTAAATTTAGGCAATGCAAAGGGCGGCGCATAGTTATGGTTTTAGGTGACGAAAACACTCCGTTTTGAGTTACTTTAAGTGCAAGTTAGTCCTTACAAAACCCAAAATCGTCCTTACCCACTCCTAAACGGATTTGGGCCTATTAACAACATTGAAGTCTCCTATAAAATCCCAAAAAAATCTAATCCTTCAAAAACTTAAGAGAAGGAGCAACTAGGGTTTGAGAAAATAAGCTTGAAGGACCGATCATTCCGAAACTTCTTTGTGAAACAAATTACAGATTCGGAATCCTCTCGACGTAGGCTTCGATAGACACCAAAAATTCATGGAGAATAAGGTACGCGGGGTTTTCCTAAAATCTCATGGGCATAGAAATCATATTTTAAGAATTGGGTTTTCGAATTCATGTACATACTCATGTTTCAGAAGCTTTAATGATATTGTTTTGGCCTTTTGGCTTTCCCCCAAAGTGATTTGAAAGTTATATGTATATATATATATGCGTTTGTCCTGAAATATGAATTTAGAGCATGATTTTCATGAAACCTCTCTCTTAATGTAAATTTTTCCATGTTTCACGTAATATACAATGTTTTGAACACGAAAGAGAGGGTTGTGAATGTTGAATATGCATGTAATGAAAGAATGCATGGTTTTGCCAAAAATGCACATGACCACCATATGTTTGATGAAGGTTTTGCATGGATTTGACTTGAGTTTCGGAACATGACATCTTTAATGCAAATTACATGTTTTGGTGGTCTAAACTATGTTTTGAATGAAAGCTCTTGCTTAATACATTATGGCTCAGAAATAGGACTTGCAAGTCTTGGTATGACGATACCAACTCAGACAAATGCCATAACAGACACAGACTAGTTCAGAAATCAGATTTTTATCAGACTCTCATGATTTAGAAATTTCAGAATGATACATGTTCAGAAAAGGCTAAAATAGGGCATAAAGAGAGCTTAGGTGGTTCCCTGAAGAAGGCGGGAGTTTCAGACAACTCTTTGCCTAAAACCGTGGTTTGCCGACCCGGGTATATTATTATGCGCTGACTTAAATGTCCTGTGGCATATCAGACTCAGACACTCCAACCCTTGCGGCACACTTGGGTTGGGGGCTTCCCCGCCGAGTCAATGGCGGATTCCATACAACCCGTGGAATATTCAGACTTGTAGGGGAATACCACCTAACTCAGAAGTAAAATACAGATCATGATTTGAAATGAACAGTCAGGTTGCATGTTTTCAGAAAGTGCCCATGTATTTTTCAGAAACAGTTTTATACATGATGTCTTGATGAAAAATTTCTTTCCCTTAATATATATATATATATATATATATGTGTGTATGTTCCATTATACTACTTTTGGATTGCTTCGCGTGCCAGTACTTTTGTGCTGACCCTCCTCCTTCCAGGTTCTGAGGCACAGTCTAGGGGTCCAGCTACTCAGTAGACATTCTCGGGTTTGCAGACTTGATCTCACAGTGGTGAGCCTTCTATTATTCGGAAGGCCTAATTATGTCAGACACTATCTTATTTATTATGTTCTTGGTTTACTGGGGGCCTTGTCCCAGCTTCTTTTCAGACAAATGTTTATGTTCCTAGTAGAGATTTCGCAGACTGATGTCAGATAGTATTATTCAGAAATATTGCAGAACTTGACCATATTTTCCATACTCAGTTTCAATTCCGTATTTTATTATGATTATGAATGTTGTGCATGATAACCAGATAGAGAATGGGTGTTCCGGGCCTTCATGGTTCGGGATGCTCATCACGGCTAGGGCCTAGGCTTGGGTCGTGACAAACTTGGTATCAGAGCACGGTTCATGGTCCCAGGGTGTCTGCGAAATCGCGTCGAGTAGAGTTCTGTTTATGGGTGTTTAGCGCGCCACACTTGTAAACAGGAGGCTACTAGGCGTTTAGGAATGTTTCCCTTCTTTGTTATTTATTTCGTGCTTCAGAGTCTAAACTGTCCCATTATTGGGTTGATTCAAGTGCAAAAAGTTTAGAGTATACATGATATAGTCCTTTTCGATTACGTTCTATAAGATTTTAAAAATTATGGAAAAACTCGATAGGAGTCTGTTAGTGCATCAATATATGCTGATTCTGATGTAAATATTGATCCTGATGGAATCGTGCATTCCATATTAAGGTATTAAGTATCTATTGTCCCTCTCAAAATCTTGTTACAGTTGTGGACAATGTATAGCAGAATGTTGGAACTATATTTCTACCCAAATAGTAGCATAAGTTAAAGTGTTGTTGTCATGACCTATTGGTAGTGATATTGGACCAAGAAGTTGGTGATGTAAAGTCACAAAGTTAGAAGTCAGAGTGAGGGTGATTTTTTGTAAATGAATATTTCAGTTGAATAATCGATGTTTGAGGATGATTTACCCCTTTATAGTGATAAACTAACGTGGTAGCTAGCAGCATGTGTGGATTGTATGGTAGTCCATGGAGGAAGTGTTTTACTCAGATTTTTATTTATACAAAATAATATGTATATTCTTAGACCATTAAATATTAGGTGTCAATTTTCTATCCCTTGTAATATGTAATCTTGTTATCATGATGTTTTTGAAAAAAATAATAATTTAAAGTCTAGTGAAGCCGTGTGGGGCTCTTTCGATTCACTAGCATAGTTGCCTTGTCATCCATCTCATTTTCTTGTTCAAAATACAAAACCAAAGTCTAGTGAAGCCGTGTGAGGCCTGTTTCGATTCACTAGCAACTTGTTGTCCAACTTGTTGTTCTTTCATTGATTTAATATATGTATGGCTGAATCTGTTTGCATGAGATAGAGTTGGTAATGAAGTGATTCATCCTTGTTGGTTATTAGTTTGAAGGTAGAGAAGGAGTTGTTGGTCAGGGTGATTTTTTGATTGCTTGAATGTGGAAATGGCTATATTTAGCGAGTAAGTAATGATTATAGACTCATGGTTGTTTGAGGAATTTGAAGGCAGTCTAAATGTATGAATGAGTAAGTATGAGGTGGGAAATCCATATAAGTAGATACAATTGTACGGGGTTATAATATAAGATTAAGGTTGACCATGTCTATTACGAGGCTTTAACCCCCTTGACCCTCTTTTCATTGGTAGTTGTAAACTAGTGCTACTTGTGAGAAGGTATGTAGTAGATTTTTTAGATATTTGGGTAGAATATCCCAATTTGATGGATTAGTGTATTTATATTATGTTGCATTCTTCATTGGTGGTAGATGATTGATACTAAACAATTGGCTTGAATTTAAATGGTGTGGTGGTAAATAGTGACAAGAGTTTGTTGATGCATATTTTGTGGGATTAATTTAGTAGGCTTGAGGTGCTGAAATAGTACATGCTAACGGAATGATGATAAGGTAAACCGTTAGGTCATGATCGATTATTGTGGTTATGAAGTTCTAGTGCACTAGTGTTTCGTGATGTTTACTTATAGTTTCCAAGTAAAAATTTTGTGTAAGGTTGGGTTGTAAGTCATGCATAGCACTAGATATTAAGTTTGAATAGTTGAAGTTCATAAAGGTGGATGTGATGATTTCTTGATCAATGATGTTAGTTATATGAAAGTGATCTAATAGGCTTGAATAGTGTGTGAAATGGATGAAGTTTAAATTGATTCGTAAGGAAGTATAATGTTGTGGGTATGGTGTGTAAGTATGCCCAAGGTGATATGGAGTTGTGGCATTTCTCTAAGACTATTACATGTTGTGTGTGACTAGTGGTACCATGGAGTTGCTAGTTGGAAAAAGTTTAGTTAGATGATATATGGTGTTCTAGATAGCCAAGTTAAGGAGCCTTGATTGATAGTGTTGAGCCTTTTGATGTGATCTCGATTCTCATGGTAGAGAGATATAAGTTTGGAGTAGCAATATTGGTATGCTAGGACGGAAGTGGTATGGTTCATCAAAGGCTTGGTGATATCCATGTTAAGTGTTAGAATCTAAGTTTGAGTTTTGAAGGTTGAACGGATAGAAATAAGTGTGCAAGCATTATACTTTGACTATTGGTGGCTATGGAAAGATAGAGTGTATCCCAGAAGGTAGTCATTCGGGTTGAGTTCTATGATATGCATGTATTGTCAAATTTTTTAGACCCTAGAGTGCAGTAAGTGTAGTTTAGTTAGAATCTGGTAAGGGATCTCCCAAACACTAGATGATGACTTGAAGCTAAGTGGGAGATGATAGAACGAATAACCAAGTAAGGCTCTCAGATTCTAGTAGTGATGCAGTGTGATTTAGAACATCAGAAAGTAAG
Source organism: Capsicum pubescens (assembly GCA_030864215.1). NCBI lineage: Eukaryota > Viridiplantae > Streptophyta > Magnoliopsida > Solanales > Solanaceae > Capsicum > Capsicum pubescens. Next base: position 298,932,124 of record CM061549.1, read on the forward strand.
GGTGAATCTCAACCCATTCCTACCTCAATATTTTTTTTTTGTTATCCGGATGCTTACTCATGCCTTACGATGCAGTTCCGTGATAATAGTTCATGATTCCGGTATATGATAGAGAGTCACGTACTCTTCCAATTCCAAGATAATGAGTTCTAGTTCATTCAAGTAGTCGGAATCACATTCCTTATGTTATGAACTCTGGTTGAGGTCATGCAACTCATGACGCATGTACTCACTCTTTATAGTGTGCTCAGTCCCATATAAAGATCTTTTTCACGCTTGAGGGTCTTATGTTTTAACCTTTTAGTGACCCTTCCTATGCAATGATAGTGGTGCTGATGTAAATGTTCTTGTTGATGGAAGATCATAGTATGCTTTTTTAGATAAGGCCATAAGTATGAAGTAAGATTTGGGGCCAAGTCTTTGATACATGTGATGGTTAGTGGAAAAGTTTGTGTGTGTATGTTTTTAGGTTAGCGCGTGGGAGTTATATTGATAGTAGTTTAGAAACTATGTGAAGTATCTACTTATGGGTGTTTGCCTTGAAGTTAACATGTGGTTATAAATTAGGCTTGAACGACGTTTTGGGATTGTAGTGGAAGGTCGCCATATGCATTAGCGACTTCATATTAAGAGTTCAGTGTAGTCATTGAAGTGGTAAGGCATGTTATGCTTAGGATGTGTTTTTTAAAAGAGGTATAGAAGGTGGCATCATATGGTTTAGAATAATAGCGTGGTGTAGCATGTTGTATTTTTGTGATTTAGAGTTAGGCTTGATCGCGGGGTAAGGATTAAGATATTTTAGACATTAGTAGAAAAAAAAACATTATCAATGCTCATATGAGAATTTTAAGCTGAGTTGAATGAATATGATATTTATAGGGAATAGTATAGTTAAGGGATATTCGGGAAGTGCTCTAAGCCTTAAAGTAAGAAGTTGTATTGCCAAAGGTCTGAAAATTCTATCCTAATTTAGGAGTTATATGTCTATATTCCAGACTGCAGAGTAGTGTCAATGTTGTGATTTCCTCAGTGGGATGTTTTGTGTAATCCATACCCAAGATTCATGGTTCCCTATTACTGCTAGAGCTTCCTTAGAGAGAGTGTTGAAGAGAATACTCCAGTTAAGTATGAGGGTGTAGTAGAATTCAGTCTGAATGGCAAATAAGTCAGTTTAGCAGTCAGATTCGCATGACTTGTTTTCTTGTCTTTGCACTTATTCATGCTACTCGAAATCTCAGACATGCTACTAGTCGAAGATAGAGTATACCAGTAGTTACGAGTATAGCCCAGTTCATGCATCATGCATTAAATTCAGATTCCAAAAGTTCAGATCAGTGTATTTTTATTAGAGGACATGTCATGTCCGCTTTATTCCATATATTTAAGGCTTCAACAAGTTCCTATCCATCATTCTAGGACGAATGATCCCAAGGGGGATATAATGTAACGCCCCGCATTTCGGGCTAGAATAAAATATATGACTCTGATGCGTTGATAATCCCTGAGCCTTAAATCCTATGCCAATTTGGCATGTTAATCAAGTTTGTAGTATGTGAATCCATTTGAGCATGAATTTAGACCAGAGAAGTCCTTCAACTCAAGGACGAGTTAAAACTATTTCGATCGATTAAGTTTTAGTGGACGTTGTAATTTGTGTCAAATTCTATTGACCATAACTCATTGTATATGATGAACTGGGTGGCCTACTATATACCAAATTGTAGATAATTGAATAATCTTTCCAACGATACCAAATTCGCCTAAAATGGACACCCGGTGAAGAAGTTATGGCCTTTCAAAGTTGAATGTGTCGCCTATGCACATATAGGCGATGCATAGGGCGGCGCCTATGCAAATATAGGCGATGCATAGGGCGGCGCCTATGTAAATTTAGGCAATTCAAAGGGCGGCGCATAGTTATGGTTTCAGGTGACGAAAAAACTCCGTTTTGAGTTACTTTAAGTGCAAGTTAGTCCTTACAAAACCCAAAATCGTCCTTACCCACTCCTAAACGGATTTTGGCCTATTAACAACATTGAAGCCTCCTATAAAAATCCCAAAAATCTAATCCTTCAAGAACTTAAGAGAAGGAGAAACTAGGGTTTGAGAAAATAAGCTTGAAGGACTGATCATTCCGAAACTTCTTCGTGAAACAAATTACAGATTCGGAATCCTCTCGATGTAGGCTTCGATAGACACCAAAAATTCGTGGAGAATAAGGTACGCGGGGTTTTCCTAAAATCTCATGGGCATAGAAATCATGTTTTAAGAATTGGGTTTTCGAATTCATGTACATACTCATGTTTTAGAAGTTTTAATGATATTGTTTTGGCCTTTTGGCTTTCCCCCAAAGTGATTTGAAAATTATATGTATATGTATATATGTGTTTGTCCTGAAATATGAATTGAAAGCATGGTTTTTATGAAACCCCTCTCTTAATGTAAATTTTTCCATGTTTAACGTAATATACAATGTTTTGAACACGAAAGAGAGGGTTGTAAATGTTGAATATGCATGTAATGAAAGAATGCATGGTTTTTCCAAAATACACATGACCACCATATGTTTGATGAAGGTTTTGCATGGATTTGACTTGAGTTTCGGAACATGACATCTTTAATGCAAATTACATGTTTTGGTGGTCTAAACTATGTTTTGAATGAAAGCTCTTGCTTAATACATTATGGCTCAGAAATAGGACTTGCAAGTCTTGGTATGACGATACCAACTCAGACAAATGCCATAACAGACACAGACTAGTTCAGAAATCAGATTTTTATCAGACTCTCATGATTTAGAAATTTCAGAATGATACATGTTCAGAAGGCTAAAATAGGGCATAAAGAGAGCTTAGGTGGTTCCCTGAAGAAGGCGGGAGTTTCAGACAACTCTTTGCCTAAAACCGTGGTTTGCCGACCCGGGTATATTATTATGCGCTGACTTAAATGTCCTGTGGCGTATCAGACTCAGACACTCCAACCCTTGCGGCACACTTGGGTTGGGGGCTTCCCCGCCGAGTCAATGGCGGATTCCATACAGCCCGTGGAATATTCAGACTTGTAGGGTAATACCACCTAACTCAGAAGTAAAACACAGATCATGATTTGAAATGAACAGACAGGTTGCATGTTTTCAGAAAGTGCCCATGTATTTTTCAGAAACAGTTTTATACGTGATGTCTTGATGAAAAATTGCTTTCCCTTAATATATATATATATATATATATATATATATATATGTTCCATTATACTACTTTTGGATTGCTTCGCGTGCCAGTACTTTTATGCTGACCCCCCTCCTTTCAGGTTCTGAGGCACAGTCTAGGGGTCCAGCTACTCAGTAGACATTCTCAGATTTGAAGACTTGATCTCACAGTGGTGAGCCTTCTATTATTCGGAAGGCCTAATTATGTCAGACATTATCTTATTTATTATGTTTTTGGTTTACTTGGGGCCTTGTCCCAGTTTCTTTTCAGACAGATGTTTATGTTCTTAGTAGAGATTTCGCAAACTGATGTCAGATAGTATTATTCAGAAATGTTACAGAACTTGACCATGTTTTTCGTACTCAGTTTCAATTCTGCATTTTATTATGATTATGAATGTTGTGCATGATAACCAGATAGAGAATGGGTGTTCCGGGCCTTCTTGGTTCGGGATGCTCGTCACGGCTAGGGCCTAGGCTCGGGTCGTGACATGGGCATAGAAATCATGTTTTATGAATTGGGTTTTTGAATTCATGTACATAATCATGTTTTAGAAGCTTTAATGATATTGTTTTGGCCTTTTGGCTTTCCCCCAAAGTGATTTGAAAGTTATATGTATATATATATATATATATATATATATATGCGTTTGTCCTAAAATATGAATTTAGAGCATGATTTTCATGAAACCTCTCTCTTAATGTAAATTTTTCCATGTTTCACGTAATATACAATGTTTTGAACACGAAAGAGAGGGTTGTGAATGTTGAATATGCATGTAATGAAAGAATGCATGGTTTTGCCAAAAATGCACATGACCACCATATGTTTGATGAAGGTTTTGCATGGATTTGACTTGAGTTTCGGAACATGACATCTTTAATGCAAATTACATGTTTTGGTGGTCTAAACTATGTTTTGAATGAAAGCTCTTGCTTAATACATTATGGCTCAGAAATAGGACTTGCAAGTCTTGGTATGACGATACCAACTCAGACAAATGTCATAACAGACACAGACTAGTTCAGAAATCAGATTTTTATCAGACTCTCATGATTTAGAAATTTCAGAATGATACATGTTCAGAAAAGGCTAAAATAGGGAATAAAGAGAGCTTAGGTGGTTCCCTGAAGAAGGCGGGAGTTTCAGACAACTCTTTGCCTAAAACCGTGGTTTGCCGACCCGGGTATATTATTATGCGCTGACTTAAATGTCTTGTGGCGTATTAGACTCAGACACTCCAACCCTTGCGGCACACTTGGGTTGGGGGCTTCCCCGCCGAGTCAATGGCGGATTCCATACAGCCCGTGGAATATTTAGACTTGTAGGAGAATACCACCTAACTCAGAAGTAAAACACAGATCATGATTTGAAATGAACAGACAGGTTGCATGTTTTCAGAAAGTGCCCATGTATTTTTCAGAAACAGTTTTATACATGATGTCTTGATGAAAAAATGCTTTCCATTAATATATATATATATATATATATGTATGTTCCATTATACTACTTTTGGATTGCTTCGCGTGCCAGTACTTTTGTGCTGACGCCCTTCCTTCCAGGTTCTGAGGCACAGTCTAGGGGTCCAGCTACTCAGTAGACATTCTCGGGTTTGCAGACTTGATCTCACAGTGGTGAGCCTTCTATTATTCGGAAGGCCTAATTATGTCAGACACTATCTTATTTATTATGTTCTTGGTTTACTGGGGGCCTTGTCCCAGCTTCTTTTCAGACAGATGTTTATGTTCTTAGTAGAGATTTCGCAAACTGATGTCAGATAGTATTATTCAGAAATGTTACAGAACTTGACCATGTTTTTCGTACTCAGTTTCAATTCCGCATTTTATTATGATTATGAATGTTGTGCATGATAACCAGATAGAGAATGGGTGTTCCGGGCCTTCATGGTTCGGGATGCTCGTCACGCCTAGGGCCTAGGCTCGGGTCGTGACAGAAAATCAAGAAACTGAGATACTAAAGGTGTGTTTTTCACCCTTCACTCTTCTAAAAAGGCCAATTTAAAACCTAAGCAATTGAACTTAATAAGATGTTTATTATAGCCTACTATGTAATTCTTAGTGTACAACATTTTAAGTTTTCCTACTTGGCCTCTTATTTCGTCACGTTAGCTGGTCGTTCTGGTTTGCGGGCTTTCTATATTTTCTGCATAAAGAAATAGAAAATGTATAAAAAAGTTCTGCTTGTTCATTTTACTGGCTTGTGTGAACTGAAATATCTTGAAGAACTATAAGTCTTAGCAGAAACAGCTTCATCGGAACACTCCCTACATGCCTTGGAAACTTAACATATCTTCGGGTAATTGATCTCACTCAAAATCAGTTTACTGGAAACATTGCCTCATCTCCACTTTCATCTCTCTTTTCACTTGAATACCTCTTGATAGCAAACAACAACTTTGAAATACCAATTTCATTCGAGTCATTTGCTAACCATTCAAAACTTAAGTTTGTCATTGCCGACTGCGACTCGGTAATTGTACATACTACTTCTAAAAGTTGGATCCCAAAGTTTCAATTGGAGGCCTTATCTTTATTCAACTGCTCTCAAATGCCAAACTTCCTTCATTATCAACATCACTTGAGTCTTCTTCATCTCTCGAGATGCAACATTGGTGGAGACTTTCCAAATTGGTTAATAGAAAACAATTCTAGACTTGGAGAAGTTTACTTGGATGGAAATGCATTCGCTGGATCTCTTCAATTGCCATTCCTTCCTAAACTAAAAGCTTTGGATATCTCAAACAACGAGATTCGAGGGCAACTTCCTCCTAACATTGGGTCCATTTTCCCAAATCTCGTGATATCAGCAATGTCCAACAATATGCTTGAAGGCTTGTTGCCTTCAAGTTTTGCCGACATGAAAAACCTTGAATGCTTGGATTTGTCATACAATAAGTTAAAAGGAGAGCTTCCGACAGGATTGGCTCGTAAAGGATCCAAGTTATATCTTCTGAGATTGTCTAATAACATGTTGAAAGGCGAAATATTTCCAGTTTCAGGTAACATCAACAATTTCCAATATTTATACTTGGATGGGAACAACTTCTCCGGCCCAATTCCACAGAAGTTATCCACTGCTCCCTTACAAACGTTGGACTTAAGTTACAATAACTTGTCAGGAAATATACCAGCATGGCTTGGTAATATCTCCTCCTTAACCTCCCTTGCATTGTCCAAAAACCATCTAAAGAGTCATATTCCACCTGATTACTGTAGACTTGAAAGACTGGAGGTGTTAGATCTCTCTGAAAACAACCTTGTCGGTGTGATTCCAGCCTGTTTCAGTGTTTTCCGAGAGTTAAAGCGTGTTTATCTGAGAAAAAACAAGTTACTAGGGGAATTAAACATGTTCTCAAACTCATATTTAAAAGTGTTGGATCTAAGATATAACAACTTCAGTGGCTCTATTCCAAAATGGTTGGGCAGTCTTGGGATAACTACCTTACTTTTAAAAGGAAATCATCTTCAAGGCACCATTCCCACAGAAATGTGCCGTGCGAGTGAATTGAGAATTATGGATCTTTCTCATAACAATCTCTCGGGACCTTTTCCTCGTTGCTTTAGGAACATAATGCAACGAGAATCTATAATAGAAGAATACCCATACAGTTCATCATTTGTCTATGTAGGATTCCAGACGTTTGGAGGAGATACAATGATAGATGTAGAATCCTCAATCAAGTCATCATCACCAATTATGTTTCTAGATAACTATGCATGGGTTGGAGCAGAGTTTATGACCAAACACAACACATATTCCTATGAAGGTAGCATTGTTGATGATATGTCCGGAATCGATCTTTCTTGCAACCAATTAAGAGGCGAATTACCTAAGGAGCTCAGTAATCTTACCCCAATTCGTGCTCTAAACTTGTCACATAACCACATAACTGGAATGATACCATCAGAATTCTCAAATCTACAGAATATCGAGAGTTTGGATCTATCATACAACAACCTGATCGGAAGGATTCCCGCTCAACTTCTAGAATTGAAAACTCTAGCAGTGTTCAGCGTGGCGCATTACAATTTAATAGGTAGTACTCCACAGCATGCTGCGCAGTTTGCAACATTTAATGAAAGCAGTTATGAGGGAAATCCATTTCCTTGTGGGCTTCCATTGCATATCAGTTGCATGGAGACTAAAGAGACACCGATATCACCTCTTGAACCAGATTGTTGTGAAGATGATACTGGTTTTCTAGATATAGAGTCGTTCTATATTTCCTTTCTTGTAGCGTATGCAAATGTGGTGCTCGTAATGGTTGTAGTCCTCTCAGTAAACCCCTACTGGAGAAATATTTGGTTTTATTATGTTGAGTCTTTCATGTATTCTTGCTACTACTTTTTTGCTTCCAAAATGTAAGCTTTGATCATCTTTTATCCTTTGGGTTTGCTAAAGTTAAATATATTTGGCCTAACTAACATAACAGGCTTGAAAAGTAATGGTGACTACAGTCTACTCTACTAAAAACATGGCAAAACCGGATCGACTCGATATGTTTGATCTTAATTTTTAAAATCTTTTTGAAATAAAATTGATTGAGCTCGACTTTTTTTTTTACGTCCAATATCGAGAAAATAATTTTTTTATCTCAAGCAATTAAGTTACAATAACTATAAATAAAAATAAGATTACAAAGCTTTGTTCCAAATGAAGGTACATTTTCTTCAGAGTTTTTTTTTTTTTTTTTTGAGTTAATCTTGTGGTATTTATGTGTATGAAATATAGATATAGCAACGTACTTTCTCTGGCACTCGATCAAAATCTCAGCTCAGAGCTCAAGATAGAACTTAAAACTGCAAAAATTACTTACAACTCTAGCTCTTTTTGTATTAAAATTGTTTAAAATCCGTGGATTTTGAACTCGAAAATGTCATTTTGAATGTACAATTATCCAGAGTTATACCTCTTATTAACATCTTAATAGATTTAATTTTCAAGAATTTTATAACACCCAGAGTTATACCTCTTATTAACATCTTAATAGATTTAATTTTCAAGAATTTTATAACACCTATTGATAATTCGATTGCGTTTTGTTGAGTATTGTAATACACGTTAATCAAGAATATTGTGTCAATGTATAGTTTGTTAGTTACTTTCCAGAAATCAGTTATAGTCCATTAGTTAGTTATAACTAATTAGTAGCATTGTGAGTAGCATAGTTAGTTATGAACTACTCTAGTATGTGGTCTATAAATACCTATCTCATGTACCATTTATGATTCATTCAACTCAATTCAGTAATCAAGAAATCTGCACATTCCCTATTCCATACCTCTGCTTCATTTCTCTATTTCTTTCTTCTCCTCTTCCTCTCTTCTTCCTCTCTCGATCTTAAAGAACTATTTGTACCTAGTTTAATTACATGGTATCAAAGCCAGGTTGGCTAGATTACTCTTCTGTAACTGTGAATAAGATTCACCTGTAGATCTCAGTAGTAAGCTGTAGCTGATTCTTGAGATCAAGATTTCAAGTTTGGGGCATAAACTGCAAAAATGGTGAATGAAATTGGTACTGAACCTGAAGGATCTTCAAGAACATCAAAATCTGCATTGGATTATAATCACCCTCTCTTCCTCAGTCCTTCAGATGTAAGTGGAATTCAGATCACTTCCTTCCAATTAACAGGTGTTGAGAACTTTTCTATCTAGTTTAGATCTATGTGTATTACCCTGTTAGGAAAGAATAAGTTAGGTATTGTTGATGTCACTTGCTCTAAATATTAATTTTCAATTGATCTGGGAAGCCACTGGGAGAGGGTAAATGCAATTGTCCTATCTTAGATTATGAATTCTGTCTCTAAAGAACTTCTAGGAGGAATCATGTATGCATCAGTTGCTAGTGTTGTCTGGGCAGAGTTGTATGAAAGATTTCACAAAATAGATGGTGCAAGAACTTTCAATTTACACAAAGAAATTGCAACCCTTTCTCAAGGGAATGCATCCGTGTCTTCTTATTTCTCAAAATTGAAAGACTTATGGGAAGAATTTGAGGCACTAGTGCCTGCACCTGGATGTGATTGTGACATGTCCAAAGAGTATGTGCTTCATCTGCAAAAACTGAAACTATTAAGTTTCTGATGGGATTAAATGAATCGTACACACAGGGGCAAGAAGCCAAATTTTACTCATGACCCCTCTTCCTTCTGTAAATCGGGCATATTCCATGGTCATAAGTGATGAAAGTCATAAAGCTACAACAATTCATGCTGGAATCTTGGGAACTAGTCCTGTTGTTATGTCTGGAAATAACTATGATTTGGCAATGTACACAAGATATGGAAATGGTGGGAGTAATCCTCAGAAGCTTAAGAAGAATTACAACCTTCAATGTGATTTCTGCAAATTGAAAGGACATACTAGAGAGACTTGCTGGAAACTTGTTGGTTATCCAAATGATCACAAGTTCAAGAAGAAGTCTAGGATGGAAGGTATCAATACAACTTATAATGTGTGTCTTGGTACACAGCTCAGTCATCATGGTCTAGGATCATGTAATCAACATGCAGGGCAAGGTTTTCAGTCTCATGATACAGGAATTCAAGTTCATTTTGATGTGCAGATGAATCAAATAAGTCAAATGGGAAGTGTACCATTCACTAAAGAGCAATATGAGAAAATATTGAGAATGATTAATAGCAACAACACTGGTTCACATGCAGGAGAATCAACAAATGCTGCTACCACCTCTAATGCAGGTATTAGTGCTTTCTCTGTTAAGTCCAGAGAATGAATTATAGATACGGGGGCTACGAATCACATGGTATCTGATTTAGATTTACTCCTTGGACACTCTACAACAAAGTTAGACACACCAAGAGAGGTGTATTTGCCAAATGGTGGTACTACTAAAGTAACACATGTGGGAAGTAGGTGATTATCAAAAGATAATGTGGTAACTAATGTATACCACATACCAGAATTTCAATACAATTTGTTGTCAGCATCACAAGTGACCAAAGAATGGGAATGTTCAGTAATTTTTTTCCCTGATTTCTGTGTCTTTTAGGATCTTTACACTGGAAAGGTTAGGGGGATTTGTAAGCCTGCTGGAGGACTATATCTACTGGTTGGACAGCAAGATAATGAGATTTCATAGCATGCAGCTAATAAAGTGACAAATGGTGGTACATTGACAATAAGTAATGATGACATAGACCTTTGTCACCCACTCATGCTCTAAAGAAAATAGTTACTTCTGATATTCAAAGTATAGAAGATAGAATAAGGAAATGTACTGTGTGTCCTTGTGTAAAACAATATAGATCTTCTTTTCTCTCAAGCAATATTCAGAGTACATGTTGTTTTGATCTTGTGCACATGGATGTGTGGGGACCTTATAAGATAGCAACTATGAATGGAAATAAATATTTTTTGACAGCTGTGGATGATTTCTCAAGATTTACATGGGTCTTTCTACTTAAATTCAAGACTGATGTGTACATTCAGATTAAATAGTTTCTTACATATGTTAAAACACAGTTTGGTAAGGTTGTTAAAGTAGTAAGAAGTGATAATGGAAATTCAAGACTGATGTGTACATTCAGATTAAATAGTTTCTTACATATGTTAAAACACATTTTGGTAAGGTTGTTAAAGTAGTAAGAAGTGATAATGGAACTGAGTTTACAAACTCAGTATGCAGTAACTTGTTCAGTACAAATGGCATCATACATCAGACAACCTGTGCTTATACACCTCAGCAAAATGGTGTTGCTGAGAGAAAGCACAGACACATCCTAGAAGTCACAAGAGCAGTCAAGTTTCAGGGTGCTATTCCTATACATCTTTGGGGTTATTGTGTGTTAGCTGCAGTGCACATTATTAACAGGTTACCTAGTTCAGCTATTGATTATCAAGTTCCTTATGAGAGGCTATATGGTAAGAAAGCTAACTACGATCACTTGAGAGTGCTGGGATGTCTATGCTATGCTAAAGTGCTGAATGAGCATGACAAGATAATGCCTAGAGATAGAACCACTGGGTTGATAGGGTACTCTAACACATAGAAATGATATGTTCTCTATGACATATCTAGCAAATCTATGTCTGTGTGTAGAGATGTTTCATTTAGGGAAGATATATTCCCATTTAAAGTGAACAAAGATCAAAATAAGTCACCTGTTCATATATTTCCATTGGAAGATCAATGTCCAGTAGTAGGTGATGTTGTGAAACCTCTGCAGATTTCAGTAACTACGACATCTCAAGGAATACCTGACTCAACTAATCAGCAAGAGCAGCAACAACAGGTTGTTCCTACTCCTACACACACTATAACTAAGGTGTATCAAAGAAGATCAACTAGAAGTCAAAGGGTTCCCGACTCACCTAAAAAACAAGTGCAACAAGAGATATCGATAGCTGAGAGGACAAAAAATCAGGCACCTGCATGTCAGGATTAGAGGAAATCAACCAGAGGAAAAAAACCACCTGTGTGGATGACGGATTTTATCACTACTGGAAAGACCAAGAAGGTACCTTATGATCTAGCAAACTATGTTACTTATGACAAATTGTCTTCTCAGTACAAAGCCTATGTAGCAAATTTATCTTCTATTGTTGAACCTACAAGTTACTATGAAGCATGCACGGATTCAAGATGGGTAGAGACTATGAAAGAGGAGATAACAGCTCTTACTTCTAATCACACCTGGGATATAGTGTCCTTACCTAAGGGTAAGAAACCTATAGGTTGTAGGTGGATATACAGAGTTAAATATAAAGACACTGGTGAAGTAGAAAGGTTCAAGGCTAGACTTATAGAAAAAGGATATGGTCAAAGAGAAGGCATTGATTACAAAGAAACTGTAACACCCCGCATTTTGGGCTTGAATAAAAACCATGACTCTGATGCGTTGATAATACCAGAGCGTTAAATACTATGCCAATTTGTCATGTTTATTTAGTATGTGAATCCATTTGAGCATGAATTTATACCATAGAGGTCTTTCAACTCAAGGACGAGTTGAAACTATTTCGATCGATTAAGTTTTAGTGGATGTTGTAATTTATGTCAGTTTCCATCGACCATAACTCTCTGTACATGTAGAATTATAGAGCCTAATATGTGTCAAATGATAGGTCTTCTATTTAACTTTCCAACGATACCAATTTTGCTAAAATCCGACACCCGAGCAAGAAGTTATGGCCTTTCAAAGTAGTATGCATCGCCTAACCAATCGCACATGGCCACTGGAAAGCATATGCGGCGCCTATGTAAATATAGGCGATATCATATGCGGCGCCTATGTAAATATATGCGATATCATATGCGGCACATATCTTATGGTTTCAAGTGACTTAAACACTCCATTTTTGGGGCAAAATGGTCCTTTTTCCACCCTTATTCAGCCATAAACACGAAATTCAGTCCCCAATTCTCCAAAATACATCCACATTCATCTAAAAATTCTCAAGAACACTCCCAAGGGTTTCAAACTAAAAACCCAAATAAATCAAGATTCAACCGTGGGTTTTCAAAATTGATTAGAGATTCGGAATCCCCAATCCACAGGCTTCAAGAAACACCCATTATTTTTTCGAAATAGAGGTACGCGGGGTTTTCCTAAATTCTCATGGGCATAGAAAAATCATGTTTTAGAATGGAGTTTTTGAATCTATGTATATATTCATGTATTAAATGTTTTAACATCATTGTTTTGGTCTTTTGACCTTCCCCAAAGTGATTTGAGAATATGAATGTATGAAACCATGTATTTAAGAATGAATTCTTGTTGAGAGCATGATTTTCGGTGAATTCCCTCTTATTATGAATTTTTCAGATTTCTCATAGCATAAGAATTGTTTTGCAATGCATCCTTGAAAAGCACTATATGAAATGATTGAACTCTTGTTATGATTTAAAGGTGGTTTTAAATCACTAAAGAGGGAATCTAGCATGAATGTTTAATGTTCATAATGCATGTAATGAAAGAGTGCATGGATTTGCTAAAGGCACTAGACCAACATATGTTGATGAAGTTTTTGCATGATTTTGACTTGAGTTTCAAAACACGAAATCTTCTATATCAGTTGCATGTTTTTGGTGGTCTAAATTATGCTCTAAATGAAAGATTTAGCTTAATGTATTATGGCTCAGAAATCATGACAAGTCTTGGTATGACAATACCAATTAAGACCAATGCCATATCAGACTCAGACTAATAGACATTTTAGACTATCATGATTTTAGACATTCAAAATGTTGCATGTACAGAAAAGATTAAAAATGGGCATACAAAGATGTTAGATGGTTCCCTGAAGAGGTCTTGAGTTCAAGCAACTCATTGCCTAAAACCGTGGTTTGCCGATCCGGGTATATTATTATACGCTAACTTAAGTATCGTGTGGCGTATCAGATTCAGGAACTCCAACCCTTACGACATACTCGGGTTGGAGGCTTCCCCGCCGAGTCAATGGCGGATTCCATATCGCCCGTGGAATATCAGACTTGTAGGGGATACCACCTAACTCATAAGCAATACACAGATCAGAGTTTGAGATTTACAGACAGGTTATATGTTTTCAGAAGGTGCCTATGTGTTTTTCAGAAACTGTTTTATGCATAGTGTTTGATGAACATTTGCTCTCACGTATTATATATATATATATATGTTCAATTACTCTATTTTGGATTGCTTCGCGTGCCAGTACAATTGTGCTGACCCCCCCTTCCTCCCAGGTACTGAGGAGTAGTCTAGGGGTCCAGATCCTCAGTAGAGTCTACAGACAGGGTTGTCTCAGAGTTCAGTTGGTGAGCCTTCTTTGCTTCAGAAGGCCTAGTCATTTAGGTATTTATTTCAGTATGGCTTTTGGTCTGTTGGGGGCCTTGTCCCAGTTATTCATATAGTATGTCAGTAGAGATTTTGTAGACTGTTGCAAATGGTTATTAAATATTATTGGGCATGTTTTCAGGCCTTTAACTGTTTTAAATTGTTGACCATGTTTCCGTATTATTGTGTCTATTCTGTATTACTTTGATCATATGAATTATGTGCATGATTAACAGATAGACAAAGGGCGTTCTGGGCCTTTGGGTTCGGGAATGCTCATCACGGCTATAGCCCCGGTTCGGGTCGTGACAGAAACCTTTTCTCTAGTTGTAAAAATGAAGACTGTCAGAACAATACTGGCTACTGCAGCAAGAAGGAAAGGGTTTGTTCAACAGATGGATGTGTATAATGCCTTCTTAAATAGTGATCTAACTGATGAGGTGTACATGGAACTACCCCAGGGATTTGCTAGTCCGGGGGAGAATGCAGTGTGTAGACTAGTCAAATCCCTATATGGACTAAAGCAATCTCCTAGACAGTGGAACAACAAGCTATCAGAAGCTCTACTTAAGTATGGTTTCAGTCAAAGTAAATATGACCCATTACTGTATATCAAGAAAACTACTGAAGGAATTACTCTTGTGTTGGTATATGTTGATGACATGTTAATTACTGGTGACAGTCTCAAGCTGATAGAAGAAACAAAGTTAAACTTGCAACAAAGTTTTAAGATGAAAGATCTCAGAGAGTTAAGGTTCTTCCTTGGAATCGAATTTGCAAGGTCTGATAAAGGAATACTAATGCATCAGAGGAAGTACGCATTAGAATTGTTATCAGAATTAGGACTAACAGCTGCTAAACCTATCTCTACACTTATGGACTACAACATTAAACTAACCTCTAGGCATTTTGATGATCATGTAAAACAGATTCAGCCAGATGAAGATCCTTCAGCTGATAAAGTAACCTATCAGAAATTGATTGGAAAACTACTCTACTTGACAATGACCAGACCTGATATAGCATTCTGTGTTCAAACTTTAAGTCAGTTTTTACAAGCTCCCAAGAAATCTCATATGGATGCAGCATTAAGAGTAGTGAGGTATGTCAAGAATCAACCAGGTCAAGGTGTGTTATTGTCTAGTGATCCAAATGAGGAAGTCAGTGCCTTTTGTGATGCTGATTGGGCATTTTTTCCTCAAACTAAAAGATCTATTACTGGATACTTTGTGAAGATCGGAAAGTCTGTGGTTGCCTGGAAATCAAAGAAACAGGCTACAGTCTCAAGAAGCTCCGTAGAAGCTGAGTTTAGAAGTCTTACTGCAGTTACAGCTGAGCTAGTATGGATTGTGGGATTAATGACTGAAATTGGCATTGAAGTGCATCTACCAGTTGAAGTGTTTAGTGACAGTAAATTTGCTATTCAAATAGCAGCAAATCCTGTCTATCGTGAGAGGACCAAACACATTGATATTGATTGCTTTTTCATAAGGGAGAAAATAGTTCAAGGGATGATTACAACTAAGTATGTTCCAACAGAAGATCAATCTGCAGTTATGCTAACCAAAGGTCTTACCAAATTTCAACTGATGCATCTCAATTCCAAGCTAGGAATATGTGATATCTTCACACCTTCCTAGCTTGAGGGGGAGTGTTGAGTATTGTAATACACGTTAATCAAGAATATTGTGTCAATGTATAGCTTGTTAGTTACTTTCTAGAAATCAGTTATAGTCCATTAGTTAGTTATAACTAATTAGTAGCATTGTGAGTAGCATAGTTAGTTTTGAACTACTCTAGTATGTGGTCTATAAATACCTATCTCATGTACCATTTATGATTCATTCAACTCAATTCAGTAATCAAGAAATCTGCACATTCCCTATTCCATATCTCTGCTTCATTTCTATGTTTCTTTCTTCTCCTCTTTCTCTCTTGATCCTAAAGAACTACTTGTACCTAGTTTAATTACACGTTTCTTTTACATGCAAGATTTAGGAACTCTGAAAAACTTGAAGTATTTACTTTTGAATGGAAATGCATTGGGCAAGGACTTTCTACAGAGCAGTGGCGTAATGTCGTCCCTTAAAGTATTATCAGTATCTAACTGCAACCTGAATGGAACATTACCTATTCAAGGTAATACATGCAAATGTATTATTTTGGAATGCAATTGATTAAAATTACGTAGAAGTTTATCATGGTCATCGTGACATAGTTTACTTCATCTTATATTTATTTCTTACATTTTTTTCTGCATGTTTCAGATATTTTCTGCATAAGCAATAATATAGAACGTGAAATGACAATAACCTTTTTTTTTTGTGTGTGTAGGGTTGTGTGATCTAAAATATCTTGAAGAACTAAGTCTCAGCTTCAACAACTTCCATGGACATCTTCCTCCATGTCTTGGGAACTTAACATTACTCCAAGTAATTGATCTCACTCAAAATCAGTTTACCGGAAACATTGCTTCATCTCCACTTGCAGGTCTATTTTCCCTTGATTATCTTTTGCTAAAAGAAAACAACTTTGAGATTCCAATTTCGTTCGATTCATTTGCTAACCATTCAAAGATTAAGTATGTCATTCCTGACGACAACTCACTTGTTGTACAATCTTCTGTCAAAAGTTGGATCCCTAAGTTTCAATTAGAAGCCTTGTCGCTGACTAACAACTGCTCTGAAATGCCAAATTTCCTTCATTATCAACGTAACTTGAGGCAACTTAGTCTTTCGAAATGCAACATGGGTAGAAACTTCCCAAATTGGTTGTTAGAGAACAATACTAGACTCGAAGAAATTTACTTGGATGGAAATGCATTCACTGGAACTCTTCAATTGTCATTCCTTCCTAATCTGAAAACGTTTGATATCTCAAACAACAAGATCCAGGGACAACTTCCTCCCAACATCGGATCCGTTTTCCCTAATATGTTGAGGTTACAAATGTCCAAAAATATGCTTGAAGGCATGTTGCCATCAAGTTTTGGTGACATGCAAAACCTGCAATGCTTGGATTTGTCATACAATAAGTTATCAGGAGACCTACCGATTGAATTGGCTTGTAATGGATCCAAGTTATTCTTTCTGAGACTTTCAAATAACATGTTGGAAGGGGAAATATTTCCGGTATCAACTGACATCAACAGTTTCAAATACTTATACTTGGATGGAAACAACTTCTCAGGTCCAATTCCACAGAAATTGTCCGCTGCTCCCTTGAGTTCTCTGGATTTAAGTAACAACAATTTGTCGGGAAATGTACCCTTCTGGATTGGTTACATCTCCTCATTAACCTCTCTCGCATTATCTAATAACAATCTAAAGGGTCCTATTCCAGTAGATTATTGTAGACTAGAAGGTTTGTTGGTGTGGTTCCATCATGTTTCCGTGCTTTCCAAAATCTTAAACATGTCTATTTGAGTGAAAACAATTTACAAGGGCAATTCGACATGTTCTCAAATAGCTCGGATTTAAAGGTATTGGATCTTGGAGATAACAACTTCAGTGGTTCAATTCCGAAATGGTTAGGCAGTAGTCTTGAAATAACCACCTTACTCTTGAAAGGAAATCATCTTCAAGGCACCATTCCGACAGAGCTATGCCATGCAAGTAAATTGAGAATTATGGATCTTTCTCATAATAATCTCTCGGGACCTATTCCACACTGCATTGGGAACATAATGCAATTAACAGGAGCGAGAGAAGCGTACCCATATGGTCCAAGATTTTACTTTCCAGGATTCCAGACGTGGGGTAGAGATGTTGTGGTACATGTAGAAGATTCAATGACGAGATCGACAATTCACTTTCAAGTTAACTATGCATGGGTTGGAGCAGACTTTACAACCAAACATAATACCTATTCATACGAAGGTCGTGTTGTTGATTCTATGGCTGGAATTGATCTTTCTAACAACCAGTTGAGAGGTGAAATACCTAGGGAACTCTGTATCCTTACTTCAATACGAGCGCTAAACTTGTCAAGTAACCGCATATTTGGAACAATACTATCCGAATTCTCGAACCTCCAGAAAATTGAGAGTTTGGACCTATCATACAACGAATTGAGTGGGAGGATTCCCCCTCAACTTGTAGAGTTGACAACTCTAGCAGTGTTTAGCGTGGCTCACAACAATTTAATAGGTATGACTCCACAGCGTGCATCTCAGTTTGCAACTTTTACTGAAAGCAGTTATGAGGAGTGTCACACCCCTTTTTCGTTCTCCAAAAAGAATTATATTTTAAGGGTCGAAAGGGTTTTAATTATTAAAGTGACAAAAGATGAAAATTAGTATCGAAAAGGACTTTTATATTCAAAACTCAGAGTCGCCACTCGGCATAATCTGGTGTGCCAAGTCACCTTTGAAAATCCTTTTCAAAAACTGTTTTGACTCTTTAAACTGGTTTGCGAATAGAGATTCCAGCTAAGGAATTCTGTTGACCGAGGGGAAGGTGTTAGGCACCCCTCTATCCCGTGGTTCGGCCACGGTCGCTTGGTGGAGCGTATCGGCTAAATTGACACTATGAATGTACAAACCACACAAACACGTAAACCAATCAAACGGAAAAACAAAACAAAAACGAATCAAAAGTACAGTGTCCAGTCCAATTTATACAGTCCAAATATAAAAATGCAAAAAATAAATCCTATCTAACCTATACTAATTCTAACTATGCTCTCGTGCTTTACCCGATGCTTCGGACCTTCATCACGAATGTCTTCCGCCAACATAGTACGTCGGGGCATTCCCCGGTGAAAAAATACAATGTGTCTCGGGGCATTCCCCGGCTAAATGAATACATTTGAATTAAATACGATAAACTAGAAAGAAACATTCACACGCACATCCCACATTCAACAAAAACACTATTCCTAATTTTCCCTACCCGAACCTACATTTGCCTATCCATTTCCGCCTATCATGATACTATCAAGCCAGAGAAAATTACGCTTATTACAAAATAAATCACTAATAGCAAATCAAAGCCATGATAATCACTTTTATCGATTTTTGATTCCCACCTCAAATGAACCCAAATCTTTTAATTATTCAATTCACCCATTCGATCAATCGATACCAACAACCAATATTTATGATCCTAAAATCACAAAATCACATGAAACAAACTTCACACAATTGGTATTCGTCACACATAGCATCAAACAATAAGATTAAACAAGAATGAGATGAGAAATGGACCTTAACGTCGCTTACAATTAAAATTTCTCCTTCCGACTAAGACCGTGATCTGAATCTCAAACCGAACCTCAACGAACGAACAAGTCCAATTCAATATCTCGAGACAAACAATCGATCAGATTTGAAAACAATTAGAATCTCCAAATGAACCCCCCCAAAAAAAGCTGAACAGATTTTCAAGCCAAGGCTGAAAACCTCAATATGAAAACCAAGATCCGAACCCAGAAACGATAATCGATAGAACTCAAAATCATGTTCTTGATGATGAACCAGTAAAATAGAGGAACCCCCAGCTTAAAAAAAATCAAATACAAAAACTAAACACTCGCGTAACTCGAACTCCGGTGAGCTAGTGATGGCCAGAACTGACAGAGGTAGGTCAGATTCCGGCGAGCTTGGGTGTTTTCTAACTGGGGTCGCCTGAAAATGTTCGAAAAATGGACTGTTCTGGCGAGATTATCGTTTCTTGGTTCGAACTCTCCCAGAGTCCAAAAGAGAATGATGAGCGTCAGCGAAACTGTCACCGGAATAGCGGCCAAAGAACCGAATTTTTTTATTTTTTTTGGTTCTCACCCCATTTTTGCTCTTCTTCCTTGTGATTTTATTCCTCTATGTTCGTCGTGTGTGCGTGAGAGTGAAAATTGAGAAGGTGGTGAGTGGATTCTCAATCCGTGAGTATGAGTACGGTCACTGTCCAGAAAAAAATGGAAGAAGGGTCTCTATTGTGTATCTGTTGCTGTGAGTGTGTGCCATCCCTTTTTTTTCTTCGGTCCCCCTTTTCTTTTGTTGTTAATGTATTATGTGAGGATAAAAATGTGAGTGGGTAGGGAGGTGGAAGCTTTTTATTAGGTAGGTTGTTAGGATAAGATAAATTAGTTAGAGGTATTGTTTTTGTTTATTTTTGTATTTTTTGTGGGGAATAATTAAATGGGTGAGGGTACACAGTAGGATAAAGTAAAAATGGGTAAAAACGATATCGGGGAGGGACGAAATTAGGTTTCTACATCATGCCCCCTTTGATTGTAAACATGAAGTGTTTTTAGACAAAGAAGTAGACAGCGAGACCAAATTTTGACCCGACCATTATTCAAAGAAAGAAACAGAAGGAAGAAGGACAAACGGGTTTTGACTTAAGACATCCTACCTACCCAAGTTATGAGAGAATCAAGTCACGGGTATTTCAAAGGGTTGAAAGAGAAGTGGACTATACCGAGTTGGAGAGTCGAGTGAGGTTCCACCGAGGTTCCGGTCCGCGGCTCTGTCATTACATCAAAATGAAAATTACAAAGTAAAACATAAATGAAATTACAAAATCCTATCTATACAACTTCTGTTGGCTCTCGACTCGATTTTTATCACCCTATTCTTCAGGAGGGCTCCTGACTTGCAATTTCTTTCAACTTGTGGCTTGGCTTTCAATTGCTTCGCTTTGTTGCTTGACTTTTTATTTCTTCAACTTATTCTCCAGGCGGGCTCCTGACTTGCTATTTCATCACCCTGTTCTTCATGCGGGATCCTGAAACCCAAAATTAAAACTAGAACGAAAATTATCCCAAACAAAAATTATAGTAAAGTAGTATTTCATTTTTGAAAGCGTTGTCCCATTTTCCAGGAGGGTCCTGAACAGAAAGTAAAATCTCATTTTTCAAAAGGATCCTGAACAGAAAGTAAAATCTCATTTTTTAGGAGGGTCCTGAACAGAAAGTAATTCCCATTTTTCAGGAGGGTCCTGGACAGAAAGTAAAATCCCATTTTTCAGGAGGATCCTGAACATAAAGTAAAATTCCATTTTTCAGGAGGGTCCTGAACATAAAGTAAAGTCCCATTTATCAGGAGGGTCCTGAACATAAAGTAAAGTCCCATTTCTCAGGAGGGTCCTGAACATAAAGTAAAGTCCCATTTCTCAGGAGGGTCCCGAACATAAAGTAAAGTCCCATTTCTCAGGAGGGTCCTGAACATAAAGTAAAGTCCCATTTCTCAGGAGGGTCCTGAACATAAAGTAAAGTCCCATTTCTTAGGAGGGTCCTGAACATAAAGTAAAGTCCCATTTCTCAGGAGGGTCCTGAACATAAAGTAAAGTCCCATTTTTCAGGAGGGTCCTGAACATAAAGTAAACTCCCATTTTTTAGGAGGGTCCTGGACATTAAGTAAAGTCCCATTTTTCAGGAGGGTCCTGAACTGAAAGTAAATTCCCATTCTTCAAAAGGGTCCTGAACTGAAAGTAAATTCTCATTCTTCAGGAGGGTCCCGAGCTGAAAGTAAATTCCATTTTTCAGGAGGGTCCTGAACATAAAGTAAAATCTCACGGATGTGGATTTCCATTATTAGCTGAATTAAGTGAAGCGAATTTTCCCCTATTTCAACAAAGAAAATTTGTCAGTTAAAAACTTAGTAGTGGCTTGCAGCTCTTGGCTTCTCAGGTATCTGCCCCAGCACTCATTCCTTTCATCTTTGTTCCAAATCGCTGACACTTGCCTTGTCTTGCCGCATCATTGCCCCGGATCCAGATTGAGGGAAATGAGTTCTGACTCGAACAATGGGTTTCCATTTTTCCATGTCCCTGAGGTGCACTCTTTTCCCGAATCTGAATGCTTCCACGAATCCAACAGCCTGTCGGTTGATAGACTTCCTTTGTTTCATGTTGAATTATGGTCATTTTTATTTCCTGTGCTATTCCTTGGATTTCCTCATATAATTGGAAAGACTGGTAGTAAATTTTGAAATCCTTTCTCGCTTGTTTTGATAGAGACTTGACTTAAAATGTAAAGAAATGATGGTGACTTTATTTTGAAAAATGACATAAAAAGACAAAAAGCATGAATATGTAAACGAAGGAAAAGGCAATGCCCCATATTCAAAAAGAAAACTTATCTGAATACGACAACCAACTCCAATGAGTATGACATGCATTTTGGATTAAGCTGCCTGATCTTTCTATCCAAACTCCCCATTTGTTGTTGAGTCCGTGCCTTTTCCTCTGAGCCGCTTCTTTAAATCCATTGGACTCATACATCATATTCGATTCACGACATCTTAAAAGACTTTCGCCAAAAAATCTCTTTTTTTTCACTTTTCACTTTTCTCTTGAACTCGCCATCGTCTTATGGTGCCCGTGAGGGTTTTCACCAATAAGAATATCTCATTTTTATTTCTCTCCACTCACCATCGCCTTATGGTGCCTGCAAGGGTTTTCACCAATAAGACTCTCTCATTTTTATTTCTCTCAACTCACCATCGCCTTATGATGCCCATGGGGGTTTTCACCAATAAGACTCTCTCATTTTGTTTTTCTTTCCTGATTTCTTATGCTGAGGGAGACAAGTGGTACCTCATAATGTATCATCATATCCATTGCACTCTTAGCCTTAACATTATCAAAAATTGATCTGAAGGACTTTCTTTGGTTGTAACTTGAATTTCGGATAAGGTTAGAAAAGGATGGCAAGGGGTTAAAATGACAATTGAAGTGGGGGTGGGACTTACAACTTTTGAAATCGACTCAAACAACATGTTAACTCATGTCCCAGTTTTTGTTGACTGGGTGAATCTTAAATCTTTATTTGGTTGGACCGAGCCCGAAATAGGAAAACCTACGTATCTCACTCCTGAGAGAGGAGAATCAGGTCGCACGTAGTTCCATCAGCTTGTTCTTTGTTTTGATTTGATTTTGATTTTTTTTTTGAACTCTTTCTTTTATTCTTATTTTCTTGACATTTATCTTTGACTATATTTTGATTCCAAAAGAGGGATATGAAAGAAAAATAAAACGAAGCTCAAACGGGTAAACAAAGGATGACACAATGTTTGGATAGAAGAATAAAATGCCTTCATCATATCAATCTTCAAAAAATGCAAGTACTAAACATGCAATAAAATCAACAAAGGATCAAATATCATACATAATATCTTTTGACCGCATCAGCATTGATAGCCATTTCTGTCATTTTGCCTTCAGTATCTGTCAAATATAAAGATCCATTGGGCAACACCTTCTTCACAACGAAGGGACCTTGCCAGTTAGGGGAGAACTTGCCTTTTGCTTCAACCTGGTGAGGAAGGATACGTCTCAATACCAACTAACCAACTTCAAAATTCCTGGGACAGACCTTTTTTTTATATGCTCGAGCCATCCTCCTCTGATACAACTGGACATGACACACAGATGTTAGCCTTTTTTCCTCTATCAAACTCAAATGTTCCAGTTGGGTTTTTACCCATTCGTCATCATCAATCTCTGCTTCTACAATGACTCGAAGAGAGGGAATTTCAACTTTCGCAGGAATGACTGCTTCTGTCCCATACACCAATAAATATGGAGTTGCCCCTGTTGAAGTGCGAACAGTGGTATGATAACCTAGCAATGCAAACAACAACTTTTCATTCCACTGTCTAGACCTTTGTACCATTTTTCGCAGTATCTTTTTTATATTCTTATTGGCGGCTTCTACAGTACCATTGGCCTTTGGGTGATATGGATTAGAATTTCAATGTGCAATCTTAAACTGTTGACATACTTCTTGCATCAAATGACTATTGACATTGGCAGCATTGTCTGTAATAATCATCTTTGGAATTCCAAATCTACAAATGATATTGGCATGAACAAAGTCTAGCATAGCCTTCTTTGTCACCGACTTGAAAGTTACTGCTTCTACCCACTTTGTGAAGTAGTCAATGGCTACCAAAATGAATCTATGTCCATTTGATGCCTTCGGCTCAATCGGTCCAATCACATCCATTCCCCAAGCCACGAACAGCCATGGAGCGGCCATTGCATGCAACTCAACAGGAGAAGAACGTATCAGATCACCGTGCACCTGACATTGATGTCACTTTCGAACAAATTGAATAGAATCTCTCTCCATAGTAAGCCAGTAATATCCTGCTCGAAGAATCTTCTTAGACAAGACATGACCGTTTATATGCGACCCGCATACTCCAGAGTGTATTTCAACCATGATTGCCGAGGCTTCTCTTGCATCTACACACCTCAAAAGTCCCAGATCTGGGGTTCTCTTATATAAGATTCCCCCACTTAAGAAAAATCCACTAGCCAAACGCCTAATAGTCCTCTTTTGATCGTTGGTGGAATATGCTGGGTATTCTCCTGACTGAATGTATCGCTTGATATCCAAGAACCAGGGTTCTCCATCGAGCTCTTCTTCAACCGCATTACAGTAAGCATGCTGATCACGACTTTGTATATGCACTGGATCGATGTAGGCTTTATCAGGATGTTGGAGCATTGAAGACAGAGTGGCTAAAGCATCAACAATTTCATTATGAATCCTTGCAATATGCCTAAATTTTACTAACACAAACCGTTGACATAGCTCTTGCAAGCATTGTCGATACGGGATGAGCTTCAAATCTCGCGTCTCCCAATCACCTTGAATTTGATGGACAAGAAAATCTGAATCCCCCAATACCAATAATTCTTGGACTCCTATATCAACGGCTAACCTCAAACCAAGAATGCAGGCTTCATACACTGCCATATTATTAGTACAGTAGAATCGAAGTTGTGCTGTTATCAGGAAATATTGTCCCGATTCAGAGATAAGAACCGCACCTATTCTGACTCCTTTCATATTGATAGCTCCATTGAAGAACAACTTCCAACCTGGATCAGCATCTATAACGACTTCATCGACACACGACACTTCTTCATCAGGAAAATATGTCTTTAATGGCTCATACTCTTCGTCAATGGGATTCTCAGCAAGATGATCTTCCAAGGCTTGGGCTTTCATGGCGGTTCGAGTCACATATACAATGTCGAACTCGGTAAGCAATATTTTCCACTTTGCCAATCGACCTGTTGGCATAGGCTTCTAAAAGATATACTTCAAAGGATCCATGCGGGAGATGAGATAAGTAGTATAGGATGAGAGATAATGCTTCAACTTCTGTGCTACCCAAGTCAGGGAACAACACGTCCTTTCAAGAAGAGTATACCTGGCCTCATATGTGGTGAACTTCTTGCTAAGATAATAAATAGCCTGCTCTTTTTTTCCTGTGACATCATGTTAACCCAGGACACAACCAAAAGAATTGTCCATGACTGATAAATATAAGATCAAAGGCCTACCAGGCTCTGGGGGTACCAGCACGGGCGGATTTGACAAATATCTTTTGATTCGATCGAACGCTTTCTGACATTCTTCAGTCTATTTTACTGCCGCACTCTTTTTCAGCAACTTGAATATGGGCTCACAAGTGGTTGTGAGTTGAGCAATAATCCTGCTAATGTAGTTCAGTCTACCAAGCAAACTCATTACCTCCGTCCTATTCTTAGGCGGGGGCAAATCCTGAATGACTTTGATTTTTGAGGGATCCAATTCAATCCCCCGACGGCTGGCCACAAACCCCAACAGCTTTCCAGACGGAACTCTAAATACACATTTTACCGGGTTGAGTTTGAGATTATACCTGCGAAGCCTTTCAAAGAACTTTCTTAAATCTATAACATGGTCGGCCCGACTTTTTGACTTAATAATCATATCATCCACGTATACCTCAATCTCCTTATGCATCATATAATGAAACATAGTGGTCATGGCTCTCATGGATGTTGCTATAACATTCTTCAGACCGAATGGCATCACTCGATAACAATAGATCCCCCATGGTGTGATAAAAGACGTCTTCTCCGTATCTTCATCATCCATAATGATCTGGTGATATCCGGCATAGCAATCCACAAAAGAGGCAACCTCGTTTTTAGCACAGTTGTCTAACAAAATATGGATGTTGGGCAGTGGAAAACCATCTTTCGGACTTTCTCTGTTCAAATCATGGTAATCAACACACACTCGAATTTTGCCATCTTTCTTTGGTACGAGAACAACATTGGATAACCACATGGGATGACGAGCCACTCGAATTACTTTGGCTTCAAGTTGTTTCATGATTTTCTCTTTGATTTTAATACTTACATCGGTTTTAAACTTCCTTAACTTCTGTTTGACAGGAGGGAATGCGGGATCAGTTGGCAATTTGCGAGCCACTAATTCAGTGCTCAAACCAGGCATATCATCATAAGACTATGCAAAAACATCCTTATAATCAATTAAAGCTTGAATCATTCCATCTTTTAGCTGTGGCAAAGCATGTACACTGATTTTAGTTTCCCTAACATCTTCTTGATCCCCTAGATTTATTGGCTCAGTCTCATTCAAATTAGGATTTGGTTTGTCTTCAAACTGTTCCAACTCTTTGCTTATTTCTTCTAGTGCTTCTTCTTCATCATATTTCCCATCCTACTTCATTACATCTTGATTAGTTTGGATTTTAAGGTCAGACTAAAAATTCCACATGCATGTCATGTCATTAGAATCAGAATAAAGAGAACTGTATATATATAGAAAAAGAAAAACAAAATATATTAGACACGAATCAAAAGGGACATTGCATTTCATTAAATAAAAAGATAGAAGGGTTTAAACATAGATGCCAACATAACATAAACAAACTAAAATCCAAATTACAACCTTGAAATAACTCGGATAAACAGAAAGAAAAATAAAATAAACTACCAAAACTCCCTCCTGACGGGAAGAGGAGTGACTTCCCAATTGTTGAGCCGGACAACTGGACCTATGAATTGCACGTCTGCTATACTGGTACCTTCTCCTGCTTCTACCATATCAACATCAATAAAAAGGTTCTGGCAGTCATCAACCAATTCAACTTCAAATTCCACACGCTTCATGACACCGCTCTTAACAAATGATTCACTGAGTAGTGGCATTGGGTGAGGGAGAGACCATGTTTCCTTTTTCCTTCCCATGGCTTTCTTCAGATCTTCAGCCATAGGCTCAAATCCTAGACCAAACGTGCCCACGTTCTCACTCAGACATATGGGATGAACTATACCGTGCAGAGACGCTCCCAAACCCTTTCCTGGCTCAAATACGTATTTCCAAAGTTCACTCACCATCATGATAGAAGCGAAAGACAATTGTGGTCCCGGTATAACCTGCCATTCAAGGATACGATTCATTGGCACTGTATCAAAAATTTGATAGACAAATGTCTTCTCTATGTTATTTTCTTTAATAAGAGACAAGGGAGAATATTTGCAGGCGGACAAATCTCCTTCACCGTGAATAACCACTTCTTGCCTGTCATGCTCAAACTTAATCATTTGGTGCAGTGTAGATGCAACCGCCTTGGCCTTGTGGATCCACGACCTTCCCAGCAACATACTGTAAGAGGATCCTATATTCAATACTTGAAACTCTATGGCGAATTCAACAGGCCCTATGATCAACATTAGTTCTATTTCGCCAATGTAGTTTGATTTTGCACCATCGAAAGCCCTGACACATACATTGTTGGTCCTGATTCTGTCAGCACCAATATTTAACTTTTGCAAAGTAGAAATAGGGAAAATATTTACACCTGAACCTCCATCAATCATAACATGAGTGACATAGAAATCTTCACACTTCACTGTAATATAAAGGCCCCGGTTCTGCCCTGTACCTTCAACAGGCAATTCATCGCCAGAAAAGCTGATCTGATTGACCTTAAAGATTTTTCTGACCATTTTCTCAAGATGATTTATTGTAATCTCCTTAGGATGTGTGCTTCATTTAATACCTTCAGTAAAACATCACGATGTTCCTTGGAGTGCAACAGCAAAGATAAGAGGGAAATTTGAGCAGGGGTTTTCTTCAACTGGTCTATTATTGAATACTCTGGCAATTTCATATTTTTCAAAAATTCTTTGGATTCTTCTTCGGTGATAGGATTTTTGATAGATGACGGTCCACTCACCATTGGCTTAGACTTTCTTAAGCTTTCAGGCACGAAGCATCTTCCTGACCTAGTCACACCCCCTACCTCATCTATATCTTCCACTACTTCTTTCCCGTGATAGGTTATCACAGTCCGCCCATAATTCCAAGGAACCTTTTTCGTATCAACTATCGGAGGTTGGGTCACCGGTTTGAGGACAATAGGCGCTGCTAGTGGTCCTTTCACCGTCAAGATGGGCTGACTCAGAGCTCCTACCACTGTCAACTTAGGTTTATCCTGACTTAAATCAACATACCTTCTGGCGCCTTTTACTGTGATCAGGGGTTTCTTTGTGCTTTCTTGGGCTTTATCTTCTCTCATTCCTTCCTGGCTCAATGACATTGCTTTCAAAGACTCTGCCACATTCACCGATTTCTCCTCAATGGTCTGTATCTTGACAATAGGCTTATAACACCTTGAAGACTCTTTCCCATCATATATCAATTCTAACATATTAGCTTCAGCATGGGTTGGCAGCGGATTCTGGTTAATTTTTGGACCCTCCGGGGCCTGGACCAGCATCTAATTTGTGTCAATTAAATCTTGGACAGCTCTCTTTAAATGCCAGCATTTCTCGATATCATGGCCTGGCATGTCAGAACAATACACACACCTTAAAGAATAATCGAGATTCCTCGGCGGTGGATTTGAAAGCCTTCCTTGAATTGGGCTTAAGACCTTCAACTTTCTCAACCTATCAAACAAGCTAGCATATGAATCCCCAAGAGGTGTGAATTGATTTTTGACCGCCTTCTCTTTCTTATACTCGGGCCTAGGTTGAAAACCGAGTCTGGAGGGGTTTTGGTAATTCGGTGGAGCGAATGGGCAATTTTGTGGAGCTTGCGCGCGCCACTGCGGGTAAGAAGGGGTTTGGGCATATGGCTGCGCGCTATATACTGGGTATGGGGGTGGTGGAATGGAATATAAAGGGTTTTGTGAAGGGTAGTAATGGTGGGGAAGAATATATGGAGCTTGGGCGTAGACTTGGGCTTAGGATTGGGGATAGGGGCGATGTGGTCTTTTAGGATAGGAATGGGTTCCGGCTATGATAGTCGCCACGTCCTCTTTCTTCTTTTTACCTCCGAATGTGCCAGATCCACCTTGAATTTCTTGTGTGGTGGCTTTTAATGCGGAAAAACTCACTATTCGGCTGGTCTTGATTTCTTCCTCTATCATCTCCCCCATTTTGAGGACTTCAATAAAAGACTTTCCCATTGCCGAAAGTAAATGTTGAAAATAGGTCTCATCCTGTGCCTGAATGAAAACCTCTACCAACTTACTTACTTTCATTGGAGGTTTTACCCTGGCGGCCTGTTCACACCACCTTATCGCGTATTCCCTAAAACCTTCAGTGCTTTTCTTCTTCATGTTGACCAAAGATTTTTCGTCCGAAATCAGGTCGATGTTATACTGAAAATGTTGCACAAACTCAGAAGCTAAGTCATCCCAGCTATTCCACTTGTCAATATCTTGATCGATAAACCATTCTGAAGCCAGATCAGAAAGACTCTTGCCAAAGAAAGCCATGAGAAACTCTTCTTTTCCTCCTGCAGCCCTTAACTGGTTGCAATAACGTCTCAAGTGTGCCACGGGATCACCGTGTCCTGCATACTTCTCAAACTTGGGCATTTTAAAATCGAGGGGAAGGTTGATGTCTAGGAACATGCATAGATCTTTGTAAGAAACACTCTTATAACCTCCGATTCCCTGCAAATTCCTTATGGCCTATTCTAAACTTTTCAACTTCCGCGCTATGACTTCCTGTTCCTCTGTTGCGACAGGTTTCTCCGTATCAAATGGAAATGCAGGTGGCTGAGTGTACCCATACGGTTTATTCATTCTCAAAGTCAGCTCCAGGGCATAATACTGACTATCTGGAACCTTCAATACTGGATCACTGGCAGACCGAGGAAGCCCTATTGTAGGACACACAGCATATGCGGGAGCTTCAGGTGGTGGAGGAGCCACAAATACCGGTGTGATCGGTGGCGTCGGCTGAGCAACGGGTCTTGATTGGGGAGCTGCCAAGGGCACACTAGAATTACCAGGATAATAATGTAGCGGAGTGAATCCTGGCGCATGCTCAGGTGACTCAGTAGGAGAAGAGAATTGTGCCTGAGAGAGCGGTGGGCAATTAGAGATATTCCCAAGACCTTCATAGAGCGGAGGAGAAGGCATTCCACTGGCCCATGCCCGGTGCAAATCTATTAATTGTTCCCTGAGCCTTACTACCTCATCATTGTGTTCTGAACTTTCTTCCCTGTGATCTTGATCCGGGTCAATGAGCGAATTTTCAATCTCCCTGCTAGCCATGGCGACCTTTGCTTTGGATCTAGTGAAGTATGGGTGACTAGCCAGAGTGTTGCAAACCTACCACTGTTATCTGAAAGAACATGCTCATCAAAGACGACATCCGTTAGGATTAGGGCGCACAACAAGCATGGGAATCACATTGGTAAAATTTTCCTAAATTCATGTTCATTTCTACCAGCTTTTGAGGGTAGCGAGGTCATTTCAACATCATCCCGATTTTTATCTACACTCTTTTTTTTTCGTATCCATCTCTGTTCTTTTCCTTTCTCTCGTTATCTACCTTTATTTTATCATTCTTTATGGCTTTTGTTTTTCTTTAAAAGAGGAAAAAAATAATGAAAAACAACAAAACAAAATGATTAGATCGAACCCAAAAGTAGGTTGCCTACGTATCATGTTGTACATGAATCAGATCTTGCATAGTTCGGGCAGCTTATGCATAAATATCACATAATTGAAGGTTTTTTTTTTCATGAAAAACGAAAACAAGTAAACAAAAGAAAGACGTAACATCCTAACATTTCGATGAAAGACAGCAAAACATATAACGAATTTAGGACCACTTTAAAACTAAACAACAAATACAAAACAACATTCTAAACCCCTAACGACATGCGTGCAATAAAGACTCGGATATCAAAAACAACTTGACTCCGACTTAACAAAGACACCAACCTACAATGACAGAAACATAAAAGACTCAAAACTGAATAAAGATAAGAAATGCTCTTTCAGACTGGTGCTCTGCGTGATGACCCTGGATGAGATGGACCTGCCTATGAAGTTCTCTTTCTCCCATTCAAACTTTGTAGCATATCCTATAAAGACACCCTAATATTAGGGAAGAAGCTTCGGGCCCGTATTCCTGCCTCATGAGAAGTGCACTTGGAAAGATTATTCTGACACCTTTCTACCGTCTTGAACAGATCTGCTAACTGAACTCTCAGTGTCTCCACTTTGGACCCACGCACTTTCATCCTGATGGTCGTCAACTATGCATTCTTCCTGTATTCTCCCTCTAAGCTGCGCTGGTAAGGGTTGACTGATACCCCGAGGGACAGATTGAAACCAGATCCCATATCCCTGAGTGTACCCTGGATTATCCAAACTTTCTTTGAGAGTGTTCACACCTAGCTTTGTTGCATGCTTCCAGAACTGCTCGTATGTGCTTTCACCCAAGGCTTGGTCCTTGAAGTACTCTACATCCTTTAGAAGATCCACTACTGGTGGCACGTCCTGCGGCCTACCCAACTGGCGCATTACCCTAGAAGGACTGTATGGTCTAGTGCAATTAAGCCCTAACATAACTAGAAGGGGCTGCATTTGACAACCAAACAAGATTATCTTTGGTCGAAGCCACAGACAAGTCCACAAAATGTTATCTCCGGTTCTTGAATCAAGAAATTCAATCCAAGCGTCGACTCCCACGGGTAGAGAGAATTTATCCAAACGCAACCTGAGGTCCATGGCTTTCACTCGATTGGGAATACAACGATCTACCATGTCTGGTCTAACTAAAGAAGGCGCATGCAAATGCTCCATCATCCATAACTGCAATATCAGGTTACTGCCCTAAAAAAATCTCATCCCCCCCTTCACTTCGGTTAAAGCCTTATATATTTCTGTTAAGATCATGGGTATGAGAGTGAACCTGCCCTTTTGATTAATGCCCTTGTCGTTTTGATCCTTATGAAATAAAGTCATCACCACAGATTGCAAACGGGTATTAATACGTCTTTCTTCTAGTGGAAACACTAAAATACCTAACAAAGAGAGGGTGAAGACTTCAAGACGCTTTCTCTCCCACTTCTCCTTAGTCATATGAAATTCATCCCAAAAGCAATCAAAAGCTTCCGAGGGCCCGAATCTAGCGAACAAAAAATCTAAGGAAACCCACAAATCACTTAAACAACCCAAATGCAAACCCTTACTTTTTAAACCATAAGACTGCAAAAATCTCACGCCAGTATGATTTCGTGCTCGGATCATATCCTTCTCTATATAGGGCAAATGCAACAAACCGGATATTTCTGCCAAAGTAGGAGTCATTTCACATTCCCCAAACCTGAACACCAAACAACTTGGATCCCAAAAGGCCAACAAAGCCTCTATTAAATTTGGACGAGGGGTAACATGCAGAAGTTCCATAAGATCACCTAATATTTTAATCAGTTTCTGTTGATCAACATAGTTAAACATTTCCCACCACTTGATTAACTTTTTGGGCACCTTGACAACCATCAGGACTCTAGACTTGGTGAACAAATCCATCCTCAAATAACACATAAGACGTTATCTCAAAAATTCGACAGGAGTAGAAGATTCCCAACCCTTGGGATTTTTTACGCAAGCATATGTCGATGAGACAGACCACATTCATGACTCCAATTTGCCAAACAGAAGTACTGAGCGAAATCAGTCTACTTGGCTAACAACTCTAGATTACGGGGGGAGAGACCTAGGCTAATAATAAGACAAAGGCCAACACAAAGATTACCGGACCCACCGAGGGTTGCCTACGTATCCCAACCCGAGGGAAGGAAATCAGGTATGCGTAGTTCATCCAGATTGGACAATTAATGATTAACTAATAAATTGACCCTAACTTAAGAGACAACCAAAAACAAACGAATGAAAACTTTTTGGATTTTCAACTAGATATTTCAACTAAGACTGACACCACCAATTATGAAAAAAAATCTTTTTGGTATTTTGTTTTTGACAAATAAGTAGAAAAGGCAAACAAAACCCTTTTTTTTCATCATTTTTTTTCTTTTGTTGAACTTACGGTACTTTGAGAAGATGAATGCAAAAACGTAAAAAAAAATCTTTTTGAGTTTTTGGATCGTGAAGAACAAAAGCCATAAAGAACTCTAACATAAACTACGACACTCCTTTTTATTTTTTTCGACTCACTTCACTTTTTTTTCTCTATATTTTTTTCAACAGTTCTTGCCTACGCACCTTACTTCTAACACATGTTTTCACCAAATCAGTCCGTCAAATGACCCCATTACCCTCAAAGATGCAACATTTAGCATGTAGGGATGCGTTAGAGGTGAGTCTCCTACAAAGGACCAAGTGGGCCCCGCTAGGTCTTAATATGATGCACATAAGCATGACCTAAAGGCTGAGCTACGTTGGGGTTCACTAACAAGACTGTTCGGGGGAACGTATGGTCGATAGTGGCTGCTTTGCTTTCCACCTACTCCATAACACCGACGGCTCCCGCCTAAAATAAGGGTGACTCGACTAGAGTTCGTGTACAACACGTGTACTACGGACTTGTTGCAGAAAGAAGGCCGGGGGGTAGACACATGATGCTAGATATAAAAGCGGTAACACATAGGATAAATTCTATAA
This sequence comes from Capsicum pubescens, assembly GCA_030864215.1. Lineage (NCBI taxonomy): Eukaryota > Viridiplantae > Streptophyta > Magnoliopsida > Solanales > Solanaceae > Capsicum > Capsicum pubescens. Next base: position 298,965,818 of record CM061549.1, read on the forward strand.
ACAAAGAGCACGAAAAACGCACAAAAAGTGATAACAATAACACAAATCACAAACAATGCTTATACACTCGTAATGCCAAACAAAGACGATACGACTCCAAAATAAGCTTGAATTCTGAAAGGTCCCCAACAGAGTCGCCAGAGCTGTCACACCCCTTTTTCGTTCTCCAAAAAAATTATATTTTAAGGGTCGAAAGGGTTTTAATTATTAAAGTGACAAAAGATGAAAATTAGTTTCGAAAAGGACTTTTTATATTCAAAACTCAGAGTCACCACTCGGCATAATCTGGTGTGCCAAGTCACCTTTGGAAATCCTTTTCAAAAAATGGTTTTGACTCTTTAAACTGGTTTGCGAACAGAGATTCCAGCTAAGGAATTCTGTTGACCGAGGGGAAGGTGTTAGGCACCCCTCGATCCCGCGGTTCGACCATGGTCGCTTGGTGGAGCGTATCGGCTAAATTGACACTACGAATGTACAAACCACACAAACACGTAAACCAATCAAACGGACAAACAAAACAAAAATGAATCAAAAGTACAGTGTCCAGTCCAATTTATACAGTCCAAATATAAAAATGCAAAAAATAAATCCTATCTAACCTATACTAATTCTAACTATGCTCTCGTGTTTTACCCGATGCTTCGGACCTTCATCACGAACGTCTTCCACCAACATAGTACGTCGGGGCATTCCCCGGTGAAAAAATACAATGTGTCTCGGGGCATTCCCCGGCTAAATGAATACATTTGAATTAAATACGATAAACTAGAAAGAAACATTCACACGCACATCCCACATTCAACAAAAACACTATTCCTAATTTTGCCTACCCGAACCTACATTTGCCTATCCATTTCGGCCTATCATGATACTATCAAGCCAAAGAAAATTACGCTTATTACAAAATAAATCACTAATAGAAAATCAAAGCCATGATAATCACTTTTATCGATTTTTGATTCCCACCTCAAATGAACCCAAATCTTTTAATTATTCAATTCACCCATTCGATCAATCGATACCAACAACCAATATTTATGATCCTAAAATCACAAAATCACATGAAACAAACTTCACACAATTGGTATTCATCACACATAGCATCAAACAATAAGATTAAACAAGAATGAGATGAGAAATGGACCTTAACATCGCTTACAATTAAAATTTCTCCTTCCGACTAAGACCGTGATCGGAATCTCGAACCGAACCTCAACGAACGAACAAGTCCAATTCAATATCCCGAGACAAACAATCGATCAGATTTGGAAACGATCAGAATCTCCAAATGAAACCCCCCAAAAAAAGCCGAACAGATTTTCAAGCCAAGGCTGAAAACCTCAATATGAAAACCAAGATCTGAACCCAGAAACGACAATCGATAGAACTCAAAATCATGTTCTTGACGATGAACCAGTAAAATAGAGGAACCCCCAGCTTAAAAAAAAATCAAATAGAAAAACTAAACACTCGCGCAACTCGAACTCCGGTGAGCTAGCGATGGCCAGGACTGACAGAGGTAGGTCAGATTCCGGCGAGCTTGGGTGTTTTCTAAATGGGGTCACCTGAAAATGTTCGAAAAATGGACTGTTCCGGCGAGATTATCGTTTCCCAGTTCGAACTCTCCCGGAGACCAAAAGAGAATGATGAGCGTCAGCGAAACTGTCACCGGAATAGCGGCCAAACAACCGAATTTTTTTTATTTTTTTTTTGGTTCTCACCCCATTTTTGCTCGTCTTCCTTGTGATTTTATTCCTCTATGTTCGTTGTGTGTGCGTGAGAATGAAAATTGAGAAGGTGGTGAGTGGATTTTCAATCCGTGAGTATGAGTATGGTCACTGTCCAGAAAAAAAATGGAAGAAGGGTCTCTATTGTGTATCTGTTGCTGTGAGTGTGTGCCATCCCTTTTTTTTTCTTCGGTCCCCCTTTTCTTTTGTTGTTAATGTATTATGTGAGGATAAAAATGTGAGTGGGTAGGGAGGTGGAAGCTTTTTATTGGGTAGGTTGTTAGGATAAGATAAATTAGTTAGATGTATTGTTTTTTTTTATTTTTTTATTTTTTGTGGGGAATAATTAAATGGGTGAGGGTACACGGTAGGATAAAGTAAAAATGGGTAAAAACGATATCGGGGAGGGACGAAATTAGGTGTCTACAAGGAGAATCCGTTTCTTTGTGGTCCTCCGTTACATAACAATTGCATGGAGACTAAAGAGATACCGATATCACCTCCTGAACCAGATTGTTGTGATGACAATCATGGTTTTCTAGAAATGGAGTCGTTCTACATTTCCTTCCTTGTGGCATATGCAAATGTGGTGCTCGCCCTGGTTGTAGTACTTTGTGTAAACCCTTATTGGAGAAATGTCTGGTTTTATTATGTAGAGTCTTGTATGTATTCATGTTACTATTATTTTGCCTCCAAATGTATACGACGTTAAAAATTAAGGTCACTTAGTTGCATTTCGTTATGCAAATTGTATGTTTGAGTTGTTCTTGGTACCTATCAAGTTTATTACTACTAGTAGAAGTTTTATTGATTTGCTTGTGTTTGGGAATGTGATAATTTTTTTGCGCCTATAACAATTTGAAAGAATTCTGTAGAAGCTAAACCCATCATATCACGACTTCTGTTATCAGACATGATATTCTTGAAAATATTGGATGTGCTGGGGAAAACATGCTTCCTACATTTGCAGAATTTCTTCAGATGGTTCTTCTGACGATGACTTCTGGTTCGTGAAAGAGCCTCTATACTTGTGGTTGAAAGAAGTGAATTGCTTAAGTCACTTCTGGCTGGTATCCGTCCTGCATGCAACACTTGGATTTAGGCCTGTGAAATATCATTGAAAATGGCCATTTAAACACGTGTTTGCGCTGCAGGTATGTAAATTTATCCCATTCATGAGCATTGACTTGAAGTAATATCTTAATCTCTCAGGAGTCTGTGTCTGTTACTTTTTCTCTGCAGTTCACCTTGCAATGCATTTCCGTGGATGAATGTTTCTTCCTCATGTGCCTATTTGCAACAAATTACAATCCAAAAAAGATAACAAGTCCTGCTACGATTACACAAATTATTTGTGTCCATTTATCCGATCTTCTCTATGAACTCATGGTTAGAGTGCTCGCTTCCACAGTCGGTGAATTTATGCTTTGATAGTCTTGGCAATGCTTGTTATAGTTTCATTTCCTAATTCTTCCCATAGCAGAGTTCAAGATTCTCATTGCTGATCACTTGTCAATTGGATATTATCATTTGCAACGCCTGCCTATCTGGTGAGAAGTTTATTTTTTGTCTTGCAGCAGTAGTTTGGTATAGCCAATCTGAAATATGTTAACTAGCTTACATTTCTTTGTTGAGCAGACATGTGTTCTAGTTTTCCCTGATTTTGTCAACACCAGAAAGTTTTCCTCTCACAATTTATTTTTGGATACAATAAGTTGTTTGACTGTTCTTTTGAAAAACAAGCATGAAGTCTCTCTTAGGCACATATTCTAAACAAAATACAGTGTTCTGAAAATTTTCTGGGTGGTTGAAATTATGTTACATATTCGCGGTGGTAAGAGAGGGTCTATCGGAAATAGTTTCTCTATCTTCATAAGGTAGGCAAGATTGCGTACACACCATCCTCCCCCAGACCCTACTTATGGTATTACACTAAGTATGTTATTATATTCTCACTGGTAAATATCACTTATTCATTGCATAATATAGGCGCAAGAAAATCTAAGTTTGTCTTCGATGGTGATAGTCAACTAGTCAAGGCCTTCCATTATGGAATTCTTCTTTGCCAGCTCACTTTAAATTAAAAGGAAATGAATGAAGTTGATGTTAAATTAGAGGAAAATATAGGCACTGGACTACTGAAAGAGACAAATAACAACATCATTAATTAGTGACTGAAGAATTTTCATCAGTGCAAGTAGTGGTTTGAAAGAAATATATTCTGCTCAATGAGCCAGTTATATATATGGTCCACTGGAATAAGTGCTAAAGACTCCAAATATAATATTTGGAGTTGAAGTTGTGTTTGACCATACCTTTCTGAAAATGACTTTTTTTAGACTTTTGGAAAGACAAAAAGTGAAAACAAGTCGAGGATTGTCTTCACTTTTCCAAATACAACTTGAAGTTGTATCTGAAACTTTTATGACCAAACATCATTTTTGAATAAAGTGAAATGACTTTTTGAAAAAAAATAAAAAAATTTCATGGCCAAATGGATAGCGATTTTTTTTGACATTAAAAAATAAATTATAAATAAACAAAAAGAAGAAAGTGACTAATTCCACCTCTCACTAATACAAGTAACGGGCAAACTTTCTCTTCTTATACAGTCTGAATATATCTCATATTATTGTCCATAGTCAGTGGCATTGTAGGTTAAGAAGCAGAATATGACTAATAGCAAGATAGTATATTTGTGGTTATTGATTTTGTTCATGGCAAATGGATGGTGGTGCTGCTATTGTTGTTGGAAAGAAAGGACTGCTCTATTGCAACTCAAAGCAGACATAAAATACAGTACAAGCGGCGACAACTATTTGTTATCGTGGGGGGCTAATGAAACCTCGGATTGTTGTCAATGGGAGGGAATTGTTTGCAGCAACACCACCAGAAGATAGAGTTGTCCATTATTGCTAAGGAAGAACAACTTAGTACTCTTTATGGTACATATGATATTTTGAGGAACTGGCTTTTTAATGCATCTTTATTTGTTCCCTTCAAAAGTCTCAAAGCTCTGCTCCTACCTGGACATTCATTGGCCGGTTGGGTGAAGAATGAAGGTTTGTTTTCTCTTTATGCACTCCCTCCGTTTTATATTATATGGTGATGTTTGACTAGGTACAATGTTTTTCTTCAAGGAATAGAACAAAAAAATGAATGATATTTGGTACATACCAAAGGTACCTTAAAGCTTGTGGTTGTAAACAAGTTATGATAATTCTATGGTTGGTTACAAGAACATGTCATCAAAAGTACAATGAGAAATTTAAAGTTCAAAGAGTTTGCATATATAAAGAGGTGTTATAGTTTTTGAACGGACTAAAACAGAAAGAATGCATATAAAATGAAACTAAGGGAGTACTACATACCTATAAAATGGTTCTACCAATCTAAATAGGAAGTATGATCACAACAAGTTCAATTTCCATGGTTTAACTATAGACTGGTTTAAGAATGTTAACTTCAAAGTACAATCTATTTGACTCTCGAAAACTTGGCACTGTCACAAAATTTAACATGTCCATTTTAAGTTTCTTGCTAATTTGGTAACAGGTTTCAAGAAACTGAGACGACTGAGAAAACTGGAAGTACTTGATTTGTCAGGGAACAGTTTCAATCACAGCATCTTTGAGCCTATTAGTCAACTTTCATCTCTCAAGTCATTGAACCTCTCTCGTAACTACATTGGGTTACGTTCCGACATATGGTTCACACACAACAAAACTGGATCAGGTTCCAACATATGGTTTGCCTCTTTGAACTATTAGTCTTCCTAAGAAGAATACAAATATTCTAACTAATCCATTTCCTTAACATGTTAGTTTCTGAGAGATTGTCAGGGTTAGACAAGCTGGAAATCCTAGATTTGAGCTATAACAATCTAGATTTTGAAAACGTTTTCTCTACTCTACGTAAGTAAACTTGCAATTTTCTTGAAAATCCCTTACTTTTTCTCAGTAGCTTCCTAACATAATTATTATGATTCCTGGACAGAGATAAATACATCTAGGATGGCATTGAAGAGGCTCAATATAAGGTCCAACCATTTCCGGAGTTTTCTACCAAATGAAGGTACATATATTTCTGGAAGATTCTTCATTCAGTTGATTTTTATCGCATCCCAATCTTGCTGCATAGATATATCTAATTGGTACTCCATCGAAAGCACATGTCGATGATTCTTATATGTTTATTTTGCATGTAAGAATTGGGAGCTTTAAGAAATATAGAGTACTTAATGTTGGATGGGAACATATTGGATGAGAACTTTCTCAGGAGTGGTAGTGTAATGTCATCTCTTAAAGTATTATCGGTATCTGGATGTGGCCTCAATGGAACCCTAGCTCTTCAAGGTAATTTCAGACATAGCATCCACCAAACTAAGAATGTTTTCATTTTCTCATTTAATGCATGTAGTGATGATTATTTTCTTTGAAGAGTTTCAAGGGAGACTCTTCAAAGAAGATGATTAGGTCAAGTGCCTGCTCTGCCAAGACTGATCCACAAATATTATGAAGAATTAACACTAGCAGTTTTAAATCTAAGCACTTGATTACTAGAAGATGTATTATAGTCTACGATGAAATTCTGGCTTAGTCTACTTTCTCTTATTTTTCCTACTTGCCTTTTCAACTCTTGAGCTACTGTGGAGGGTTCGTGTTTTTCCTATAGTATCTTTATAACTACAAAATAGAACATGTATAACAGTTATCTACTTGTTGTAGACACGTGATTTCGTCCTCTTAAAGTTCAATTTTTATTCACTTTTACCCATTTTTATTTTATCCTACCGTGTACCCTCATCCATGTTATTATACCCTCACAAAATACAAAAAATAACAAACTCCCTAACAAATTCTATCCTATCCTAACCCCTACATCTTATCCTAACAACCCATCCAATCAAAATAAATCACATCACACCATACCCCACCCCCACCTCACCACTACCCTAACCCTACCTCACTACCCCACCCTCACCTCACAGAATATATACACATTACACATCGGAGAGAAAAAAAAATTGGGATGGATTGAAAAAAATATATATATGCACAGAGTAGAGAGAGACAACAACAGAGATCATCATCCTCCATTTTCCTTCATCTTTCCCAAAATATACACACACTAAAGTGGCGACTCTGAATAAAAAATGTAAATAATCCTTTTACGAAACAAATTTTCATTTCTTGTCACTTAAATAATAAAACCCTTTCGACCCTTAAAACATAATTCTTTCGGAGTCCGTGTAAAAAGGGGTGTGACAGCTCTAGCGACTCTGCTGGGGACTATTTCAGAATTCGAGCTTTTTTTTTGGAGTCGTATCGGCTTTGTTTGGCATTATGAGTGTATAAGCATTGTTTGTGATTTTGGGTTTGTGTTTTCACTTTTGTGCGTTTTCGTGCTCTTTGTTTACAGTATTTATCCTATGTGTTACCGCTTTATATCTGGCATCATTTGCGTAACCCGAGTCAATTCTTTCCGCAACAAGTCTCGGAGCGCACATCGTGCGCACGAACTCTAGTTGAGTCACCTTTATTTTAGGGGGGGTAGCCGTTGGATGTATGGAGTAGGTGGAAAGCAAAGCAGCCACTATCGATCATATGCTCCCTCGAACGGCCTTGTTAGTAAACCACAACGTAGGTCAGCCTTTAGTTCATTCTTATGTGCATCATATTGAAACCTAGCAGGGCCCACACGGTCCTTTGTAGGAGACTCACCTTTAAAGCATCCCTACGTGCTAAATGTTGCATCTTTGAGAGTAACGTGGTCATTTGACGGACCGATTTGGGGAAAACATGTGTTAGAAGTAAAGTGTGAAAAAAAAAAGTGAGTCGAAAATAATGAATCAAAAGGAGTGTCGTAGTTTATTTTAGAGTTCTTTATGGCTTTTGTTCTTCACGATCCAAAACTCAAAAAGATTTTTTTTACGTTTTGCATTTTTCTTCTCAAAGTACCGTAAGTTCAATAAAAAAAAATGAAAAAAAGAGGGTTTTGTTTTCCTTTTCTACTTATTTGTCAAAAACAAAATACCAAAAAGATTTTTTTTATATAATCGGTGGTGTCAGTCTTAGTTGAAATGTCTAGTTGAAAATCCAAAAAGTTTTCATTCGTTTGTTTTTTGTTGTCTCTTAAGTTAGGGTCAATTTATTAGTTAATCGTTAAGTGTCCAATCTGGACGAACTACGCATACCTGATTCCCGTCCCTCAGGGCGGGATACGTAGGCAACCCTCGGTGGGTCCGGTAACCTTTATTTTGGCCTTCGTCTTAGTATTAGGCTAGGTCTTTTACCCCATAACCTAAAGTTGTTAGCCAAGTAGGCTGATTTTATTCAACGTTACTGTTCGGCGATTGGGAGTCATAAAGCGGTCTGTTCCATCGACATACATCCGCATCAAATTCCCATTGGTTGTGAACCTTTTGCTCTTATCAAATTTTTGAGATAATTTCTTATCTGCTACTATAGGATGGATCTGTCCACAAAGTCTAGAGTCCTTATGGTTGTCAAGGTACCCAAAAAGTTGATCAAATGGTGGGGCACGTTCAATTACTCTGAAAAGCACGAAGTGAGGAAAGTGTTAGGCAATCTTGTAACACTCATGGATCTCACGCCTCGTCCGGATCTAATAGAAGCTGCGTTGACTTTCTGGGATCCAAATAATTTGGTGTTTAGGTTCGGAATTTGTGAATTGACTCCTACCCTGGCAGAAGTATCTCGTTTGTTTCGGTTGACTTACATGGGTCAGCAGATGATTTTAGCCCGCAATCATACTCGTAAGAAATTCCTTAGACTCTGTGGATTAAAAGATAACAAGCATCTGGGATGTCTCAAACAATCTTGGATTTCCTTGGACTATTTGTTTGCTAGATTTGGGTCCTTAGAGGGTTTCGACTGCTTTTGGGATGAATTCTGTACTACCAAAAAAATCTAGGAACAACGTCGTCTTGAGGTTTTCTATCTGGCTTTGTTGGGTATCTTAGTGTTCCCGTTAGATGAGAGGTGTATCAATACTCATCTACAATCAGCGGTGATAGCTTTATTCAAGAAAAAAGATGAGGTCACCATTGTACCAATGATCTTAACAGAAATATATAAGGCTTTAACTGAAGTTAAAGGGGGGGTACGATTTTTTGAGGGGAGTAATCTGATATTGTAGTTGTGGATGATGGAGCACTTGCATACGCCTTCTTTGATTAGAGCAGATGTGATCGACCGTTGTCTAAATGATCGAGTGCAAGCCATGCAAGAAAGAATGCGTTTTGACAAATTTTCTTTTCCTATTGGAGTCAATTATTGGATCGAATTTCTCGAATCAAGAACTCCGAACAACATTCTTTGGTGCTATATGTGGTTTCGCCCTAAGAAAATATTGATTGGATCTCAAATGCAACTCTTTCTAGTTTTGATAGGACTTAACTGCACTAGACCTTACAGTCCAAGAAGGGTGATGCGTCAGTTGGGTAGGATGCAAGACATCCCCTCAATAATGGACCTTCTAAAGGATGTAGAGTACTTTAAAGACCAAGCCTTGGGGGAAAGCAAATATGAGCAATTCTGGAATAACGCGATAAAGCTAGGTGTCGATACTCTCGAGGAAAATCCAGGATGCACTCAAAACTATGAAATCTGGCTACAATCTCTGCCCCGTGTCATTAGTAGACCCTTACCAGCCCAACTTAGAGGGAGAATACAGGAAGCAATCATGGTAGAAGATGATGAGCAGGAAGATCCGGGTGCCAAGGTAGAGTTTTTGAGAGTTCAGTTGTCACGTTTGATCACAACTGTGGATGGGTGTCAGAGAAACCTTTGCGGGTGTACTCTCCAAGAGGCGGGGATACGGGCGAGAAATTTGTTCCCGGGTATCAAAACATCGTTGCAGGATATGTTGCAAAGTCTGAGGGGAAAAGTGGGGACTTCACAGATGGGTTCATCTCTGCCGGGGACGTCACACAGAGCACCATCTTGAAAGAGCATGTCTTATATTTATGTAGTTTTGAGTCTTTTATGTTTCTGTCATTGTAGGTTGGTGTCTGTGTTAAGTCGGAGTCAAGTTGTTTTTGATATTCGGGTCTTTATTGCACGCATGTCGTTAGGGGTTTAGAATGTTGTTTTGTATTTGTTGTTTAGTTTTAAAGTGGTCCCAGATTCGTTGTATGTTTTGTTGTCTTTCATCGAAATGTTAGGATGTTACGTCTTTCTTTTGTTTACTTGTTTTCATTTCTCGTGAAAAAAACCTTCAATTGTGTGATGTTTATGCATAAGCAGCCCGAACTACGCAAGATCTGATTCATGTACGACATGATACGTAGGCAACCGACTTTTGGATTCGATCTAATCATTTTGTTTTGTTGTTTTTCATTATTTTTGCTCTTTTAAAGAAAAATAAAAGCCATAAAGAATGATAAAATAAAGGTATATAACGAAAGAAGTGGAAAGAACAGAGATGGATACGAAAAAAAAAAGGGAGTGTAGATAAAAATCGGGATGATGTTGAAATGACCTCGCTACCCTCAAAAGTTGGTAGAAATGAACATGAATTTAGGACAATTTTACCAATGCGATTCCCATGCTTGTTGTGTGCCCTAATCCTAACGGATGTCGTCTTTGATGATTATGTTCTTTCAGCTAACAGTGGTAGGTTTGCAGCACTCTGGCTAGTCACCCATACTTCACAAGATCCAAAGCAAAGCTCGCCATGGCTAGCAGGGAAATTGAAAATTCGCTCATTGACCCGGATCAGGATCACAGGGAAGAAAGTTCAGAACACAATGATGAGGTAGTAAGGCTCAGGAAACAATTGATAGATTTACACCGGGCATGGGCCAGCGGAATGCCTCCTTCTCCTCTCCCTGAAGGTCTTGGGAATATCTCTAATTGCCCACCGCTCTCTCAGGCACAATTCTCTGCTCCTACTGAGTCACCTGAGCACGCGCTGGGATTCACTCCACAACATTATTATCCTGGAAGTTCTGGTGTGCCCTTGGAAGCTCCCCTATCAAGACCCGCTGCTCAGCCGGTGCCACCGATCACACCGGTATTCGTGGCTCCGCCACCACCTGAAGCTCCCACATATGCTGTGCGTCCGACAATGGGGCTTCCTCGGTCTGCCAGTGAGCCAGTATTGAAGGTTCCAGATAGTCAGTATTATGCCCCGGAGCCGATTTTAAGAATGAATAAACAGTATGGGTATACTCATCCACCTACATTTCCATTTGATTCAGAGAAACCTATCGCAACAGAGGAACAGGAAGTCATAGCACAAAAGTTGAAAAGTTTAGAACAGGCCATGAGAAATTTGCAGGGAATCGGAGGTTATAAGAGTGTTTCTTATAAAGATCTTTGCATGTTCCCGGACATCAACTTTCCCCTCGGTTTTAAGATGCCAAAGTTTGAGAAGTATGCAGGACACGGTGATCCCGTGGCACACTTGAGATGCTATTGCAACCAGTTAAGGGCAGCAGGAGGAAGGGAAGAGATGCTCATGGCTTTCTTTGGCGAGAGTCTTTCTGATCTGGCTTCAGAATGGTTTATCGAACAAGATATCGACAAGTGGAACATCTGGGATGACTTAGCTTCTGAGTTTGTGCAACATTTTCAGTATAACATCGACCTGATTCCGGACGAAAAATCTTTGGTCAACATGAAGAAGAAAAGCACTGAAGGTTTTAGGGAATACACGATAAGGTGGCGTGAACAGACCGCTAGGGTAAAGCCTCCGATGAAATAAAGTAAGTTGGTAGAGGTTTTCATTCAGGCACAGGATGAGACTTATTTTCAACATTTACTCCCGGCAATGGGAAAGTCTTTTGTTAAAGTCCTCAAACTGGGGGAGATGATAGAGGACGGAATCAAGACCGGACGAATAGTGAGTTTTTCCGCATTGAAAGCCACCACACAAGCGATTCAAGGTGGATCTGGCGCATTTGGAGGTAAAAAGAAGAAAGAGGACGTGGCGACTGTCATAGCTGGAACCCATTCCTATCCCAAAAGACCACCTCGCCCCTATCCCCAATCCCAAGCCCAAGTCTACGCCCAAGCTCCATATATTCCTTCCCACCATTACTACCCTCCACAAAACCCTTTATATTCCATTCCACCACCCCCGTACCCAGTATATAGCATGCAGCCATATGCCCAAACCCCTTCTTACCCGCAGTGGCGCGCGCAAGCTCCACAAAATCGCCCATTCGCTCCACCAAATTACCAAAACCCCTCCAGACCCAGTTTTCATCCTAGGCCCGAGTATCAGAAAGAGAAGGCGGTCAAAAATCAATTCACACCTCTGGGGGAGTCATATGCTAGTTTGTTTGATAGGTTGAGAAAGTTGAAGGTTTTAAGCCCAATTCAAGGAAGGCTTTCAAATCCATCGCCGAGGAACCTCGATTATTCTTTAAGGTATGCGTACTATTCTGATATGCCAGATCATGATATTGAGAAATGCTGGCATTTAAAGAGAGTTGTCCAAGATTTGATTGACACAAATCAAATGCTGGTCTAGGCCCCGGAGGGTCCAAACATTAACCAAAATCCACTGCCAACCCATGCTGAAGCCAATATGTTAGAATTGATATATGATGGGAAAGATTCTTCGAGGGGTTATAAGCCTATTGTCAAGATACAGATCATTGAGGAGAAATTGGTGAATGTAGCTGAGTCTTTGAAAGCAATGTCATCGAGCCAGGAGGGAATGAGAAAAAATAAAGCCCAGGAAAGCACAAAGAAACCCCTGATCACAGTACAAGGCGCCAGAAGGTATGTTGATTTGAGTCAGGATAAACCTAAGTTGACAGTGGTGGGAGCTCTGAGTCAGCCCATCTTGATGGTGAAAGGAGCACTGGCATCGCCTATTATCCTCAAACCGGTGACCCAACCTCCGATAGTCGATACAAAAAGGGTTCCCTGGAATTATGGGCAGACTATGATGACTTATCATGGGAAAGAAGTAGTGGAAGATGTAGATGAGGTAGGGGTTTGACTAGGTCAGGAAGATGCTTTATGCCTGAAAGCTTAAGAAAGTCCAAGACAACAGTGAGTGGACCGTCATCTATAAAAAAGCCCATCACCGAGGAAGAAGCCGAAGAATTTTTGAAAAAGATGAAATTGTCAGAGTATTCAATATTAGACCAGTTGAAGAAAACCCCTGCTCAAATTTCCCTTTTATCTTTATTGTTGCACTCCAAGGAGCATCGTGATGTTTTACTGAAGGTATTAAATAAAGCATATGTTCCAAGGGAGATTACAATCAACCAGCTTGAGAAAATGGTTGGAAAAATCTTTGAGGTCAATCGGATCAGCTTTTCTGATGATGAATTGCCTGTTGAAGGTACAGGGCATAACTGGGGACTTTACATTACAGTGAAGTGCGAAGAGTTATATGTCACTCATGTTATGATGACGGAGGTTCAGGTGCAAACATTTTCCCTATTTCTACTTTGCAAAAGCTGAATATTGGTGCAGAGAGGATCAGGCCCAACAATGTATGTGTCAGGGCTTTCGATGGTGCAAAATCAAATTCCATTGGCAAAATAGAACTAATGTTGACCATAGGTCCTGTTGAATTTGCTATAGAGTTTCAAGTACTGAATATAGACTCCTCTTACAATCTGTTGTTGGGAAGGCCATGGATCCATTAGGCCAAGGCGGTTGCATCTACACTGCACCAAATGATTACGTTTGAGCATGACAAGCAAGAAGTGGTTATTCACGGTGAAGGAGATTTTTCCACCTACGAAGATTCTCCCTTGTCTCTTATTGAAGCAAATAACGTAGAGGAGACATTCGTCTATCAAATTTTTGATACAATGCCAGTGAATCGTATCCTTGAATGGCAGGTTATACCGGGACCGCAATTGTCTTCCGCTTCTATCATGATAGTGAGTGAACTTTGGAAATACGGATATGAGCCAGGAAAGGGTTTGGGAGCGTCTCTGCACGGTATAGTTCGTCCCTTATGTCTGAGTGAGAACGTGGGTATGTTTGGTCTGGGATTTGAGCCTACGGCTGAAGATCTGAAGAAAGCCAAGGGAAGGAAAAAGGAAACATGGTCACTCCCCCATGCCACTACTCAGTGAATCATTTGTTAAGAGCGGTGTCACGAAGCATGTGGAATTTGAAGTTGAATTGGTTGATGACTTCTAGAACCTTTTTATTGAAGTTGATATGGTCGAAGAAGGAGAAGGTACCAGTATGGCAGACGTGCAACTCATAGGTCCAGCTGTCCGGCTCAATAGTTGGGAAGTCACTCCTCTCCCCGTCAGGAGGGAGTTTTGGTAGTTTATTTTGTTTTTCTTTTTGTTTATCCGAGCTATTTCAGGGTTGTAATTCGGATTTTAGTTTGTTTATGTTATGTTGGCATCTATGTTTAAACCCTCCTATCTTTTTATTTAATGAAATGCAATGTCCCTTTTTGTTTCGTGTCTAATATATTTTGTTTTTCTTTTCTTACACAGTTCTCTTTATGCTGATTCTAATGACATAACATGCATGCGGAATTTTCAGCCTGACCTTAAAATCCAAACTAATCAAGATGTAATGAAGCAGGATGGGGAATATGATGAAGAAAAAGCACTAGAAGAAATAAGCAAAGAGTTGGAACAGTTCGAAGACAAAATGAATCCTAATTTGAATGAGACTGAGCCAATAAATCTAGGGGATCAAGAAGATGTTAGGGAAACTAAAATCAGTGTACATATTTGGCCACATCTAAAAGATGGAATGATTCAAGCATTAATTGATTATAAGGATGTTTTTGCATGGTCTTATGATGATATGCCTGGTTTAAGCACTGAATTAGTGGCTCACAAATTGCCAACTGATCCCGCGTTCCCTCTTGTCAAATAGAAGTTGAGGAAGTTTAAAACTAATGTAAGTATTAAAATCAAAGAGGAAATCATGAAAAAACTTGAAGCCAAAGTAATTCGAGTGGTTCGTTATCCCATGTGGTTATCCAATGTTGTTCCCGTACCAAAGAAAGATGGAAAAATTCGAGTGTGTGTTGATTACCGTGATTTGAACAGAGCAAGTCCGAAAGATGACTTTCCACTGCCAAACATCCATATTTTGTTAGACAACTGTGCTAAACACGAGGTTGCCTCTTTTGTGGATTGCTATGCTGGATATCACCAGATCATTATGGATGATGAAGACACGGAGAAGACATCTTTTATCACACCATGGGGAACTTATTGTTATCAAGTGATGCCGTTCGGTTTGAATAATGCTGGAGCAACATACATGAGAGCCATGACCACTATGTTTCATGATATGATGCATAAGGAGATTGAGGTCTACGTGGATGATGTGATTATTAAGTAAAAATGTCAGGCCGACCATGTAAAAGATTTAAGAAAGTTCTTTGAAAGGCTTCGCAGGTATAATCTCAAACTCAACTCGGCAAAATGTGTGTTTGGAGTTCCGTCTGGAAAGTTGTTGGGGTTTGTAGTCAGCCGTCGGGGAATTGAATTGGATCCCTCAAAAATCAAAGCCATTCAGGATTTGCCTCCGTCCAAGAATAGGACGGAGGTGAAGAGTTTGCTTGGTAGACTGAACTATATTAGCAGATTTATTGCTCAACTCACAACCACTTGTGAGCCCATAATCAAGTTGCTGAAAAAGAGTGTTGCGGTAAAATGGACTGAAGAATGTCAGGAAGCGTTTGATCGAATCAAGAGATATTTGTCAAATCCGCCCGTGTTGGTACCCCCGGAGCCTGGTAGGCCTTTGATCTTATATTTATCAGTCATGAAAAATTCTTTCAGTTGTGTCCTGGGTCAACATGATGTCACAGGTAAAAAAGAGCAGGCTATTTATTATCTTAGCAAGAAGTTCACCACATATGAGGCCAGGTATACTCTTATTGAAAGGACGTGTTGTGCCCTAACTTGGGTAGCACAGAAGTTGAAGCATTATCTCTCATCCTATACTACTTATCTCATCTCCCGCATGGATCCTTTGAAGTATATCTTTCAGAAGCCTATGCCGACAGGTCGATTGGCGAAGTGGCAAATATTGCTTACCGAGTTCGACATTGTATATGTGACTTGAACCGCCATGAAATCCCAAGCCTTGGCAGATTATCTTGCTGAGAATACCATCGATGAAGAGTATGAGCCATTGAAGACATATTTTCCTGACGAAGAAGTGTCATGTGTCGATGAAGCCGTTATATATGCTGATCCAGGTTGGAAATTATTCTTCGATGGAGATGTTAATATGAAAGGAGTCGGAATAGGTGCGGTTCTTATCTCTGCATCAGGATAACATTTCCTGGTAACAGTACAACTTCGATTCTACTGTACTAACAATATGGCAGAGTATGAAGCCTGCATTCTTGGTTTGAGGTTAGCTGTTGATATGGGAGTCCAAGAATTATTGGTATTGGGAGATTCGTATTTGCTCGTCCATCAAATTTGAGGCGATTGTGAGACGCGAGATTTGAAGCTCATCCCGTATCGACAATGCTTGCAAGAGCTATGTCAACGATTTGTGTTAGTAAAATTTAGGCATATTCCAAGGATTCATAATGAAATTGATGATGCTTTATCCACTCTGTCTTCAATGCTCCAATATCCTGATAAAGCCTACATCGATCCAGTGCATATACAGAGTCGTGATCAGCATGCTTACTGTAATGCGGTTGAAGAAGAGCTCGATGGAGAATCCTAGTTCTTGGATATCAAGCGGTACGTTCAGTCAGGAGAATACCCAGCATATGCCACCAACGATCAGAAGAGGACTATTAGGCGTTTGGCTAGTTGATTTTTCTTAAGTGGGGGGATCTTATATAAGAGAACCCCAGATCTGGGACTTTTGAGGTGTGTAGATTCAAGAGAAGCCTCGACAATCATGGCTGAAATACACTCTGGAGTATGCGGGTCTCATATGAACGGTCATGTCTTGTCAAAGAAGATTCTTCGAGCAGGTTATTACTGGCTTACTATGGAGAGGGATTCTATTCAATTTTTTCAAAAGTGTCATCAATGTCAGGTGCACGGCGATCTGATACATTCTCCTTCTGTTGAGTTACATGCAATGGCCTCTCCATGGCCGTTCGTGGCTTGGGGAATAGATGTGATTGGACCGATTGAGCCGAAGGCATCAAATGGACATAGATTCATTTTGGTAGCCATTGACTACTTTACAAAGTGGGTAGAAGCAGTAACTTTCAAGTCAGTGACAAAGAAGGTTGTGGTAGACTTTGTTCATGCCAATATAATTTGTAGATTTGGAATTCCAAAGATGATCATTACAGACAATGCTGCCAATCTCAATAGTCATTTGATGCAAGAAGTATGTCAACAGTTTAAGATTGCACATCGAAATTCTACTCCATATCGCCCAAAGGCCAATAGTGCTGTAGAAGCCGCCAATAAGAATATAAAAAAAATACTGCGAAAAATGGTACAAGGGTCTAGACAGTGGCATAAAAAGTTGTCGTTTGCATTGCTAGGGTATCGTACCACTGTTCGCACTTCAACAGGGGCAACTCCATATTTATTGGTGTATGGGACAGAAGCATTCATCCCTACGGAAGTTGAAATTCCCTCTCTTCAAGTCATTGTAGAAGCAGAGATTGATGATGACGAATAGGTAAAAACCCAGCTGGAACATTTGAGTTTGATAGAGGAAAAAAGGCTAATGTCTGTGTGTCATGGCTAGTTGTATCAGAGGAGGATGGCTCGAGTGTATAACAAAAAGGTCCGTCCCAGGAATTTTGAAGTTGGTCAGTTGGTATTGAGACGTATCCTTCCTCACCAGGTTGAAGCGAAAGGCAAGTTCTCCCCTAACTGGCAAGATCCCTTTTTTTGTGAAGAAAGTGTTGCCCAATGGAGCCTTATATTTGACAGATATTGAAGGCAAAATGGAAGAAATGGCTATCAATGTTGATGCGGTCAAAAGATATTATGTATGATATTTGATCCTTTGTTGATTTTATTGCATGTTTAGTACTTGCATTTTTGAAGATTGATATGATGAAGGCATTTTATTCTTTTATCCAAACATTGTGTCATCCTTTGTTTACCCGTTTGAGCTTCATTTTATTTTCCTTTCATATCCCTCTTTTGGAATCAAAATAGAGTCAAAGATAAATGTCAAGAAAATAAGAATAAAAGAAAGAGTTCGGAAATAAAAGAAAAAAAATCAAATCAAAACAAAGAACAAGCTGATGGAACTACGTACGACCTGATTCTCCCCTCTCGGGAGTGAGATACGTAGGCTACCCTATTTCGGGCTCGGTCCAACCAAATAAAGATCTAAGATTCACCCAGTCAACAAAAATTGGGGCATGAGTTAACATGTTGTTTGAGTCGATTCCAAAGGTTGTAAGTCCCACCCCCACTTCAAGTGTCGTTTGAACCCCTTGCCATCTTTTTCTAACCTTATCCAAAAGCCAAGTTACAACCAAAGAAAGTCCTTCAGATCAATTTTTAATAATGTTAAGGCTAAGCATGCAATGGATATGATGATGCATTGTGAGGTATCACGTGTCTCCCTCAGCATAAGAAATCAGGAAAGAAATACAAAATGAGAGAGTCGTATTAGTGAAAACCCTATGGGCATCATAAGGCAGTGGTGAGTTGAGAGAAAATAAAAATGAGAGAGTCTTATTGGTGAAAACCTTTGCAGGCACCATAAGGCGATGGTGAGTTGAGAGAAATACAAAAATGAGAGAGTCTTATTGGTGAAAACCCTTGCAGGAACCATAAGGCGATGGTGAGTGGAGAGAAATAAAAATGAGAGAGTCTTATTGGTGAAAACCCTCATGGGCACCGTAAGGCGATGGAGAGTTCAAGAGAAAAGTGAAAAGTGAAAAGAAAGAGATTTGTTGGCAAAAGTCATTTAAGATGTCGATAATCGAATGTGATGAATGAGTCCAATGGATTTGAAGAAGCGGCTCAGCGGAAAAGCCACGAACTCAACAACAAATTGGGAGTTTGGATAGGAAGATCAGGCAGCTCAATCCAAAATGCATGTCATACTCATTGGAGTTGGTTGTCGTATTCAGATAAGTTCCCTTTTTGAATATGGGACATTGCCCTTTTCTTTCATTTACATATTCATGTTTTTTTGTCTTTTTTATGTCATTTATCAAAATAAGAGTCACCATCATTTCTTTACATTTTAAGTCAAGTCTGTGTCAAAACAAGCGAGAAAGGATTTCAAAATTTACTACCAGGCTTTCCAATTATATGAGGAAAAGCCAAGGAACAGCACAGGAAAGAAATATGATCGTAATTCAACACGAAGCAAAGGAAGTCTATCAACCGATAGACTATTGGATTCGTGGAAGCATTCAGATTTGGGAAAAGAGTGCACCTCAGGGGCATGGTAAAATGGAAACCCATTGTTTGAGTCAGAACTCATTTCCCTCAATCTGGATCCGGGTCAATGATGCGGCAAGACAGGGCAAGTGTTAGCAATTTGGAACAAAGATGAAAGGAACGAGTGCTGGGGCAGATACCTGAGAAGCCAAGAGCTGCAAGCCGCCACTAAGTTTTTAACTGACAAATTTTCTTTGTTGAAACAGGGGCAAATTTGCTTCACTTAATTCAGCTACTATTGGAAATCCACATCCGTGGGATTTTACTTTATGCTCAGGACCCTCCTGAAAAATGAGATTTTATTTTATGTTCAGGACCCTCCTGAAAAATGGAATTTTACTTTATGCTCAGGACCCTCCTGAAAAATGGGATTTTACTTTATGCTCAGGACCCTCCTGAAAAATGGGAATTTACTTTATGTTCAGGACCCTCCTGAAAAATGAGATTTTACTTTATGCTCAGGACCCTCCTGAAAAATGGGATTTTACTTTATGCTCAGGACCCTTCTGAAAAATGATATTTTATTTTATGCTCAGGACCCTCCTGAAAAATGGGATTTTACTTTATGCTCAGGACCCTCCTGAAAAAATGGGATTTTATTTTATGTTCAGGACCCTCCTGAAAAATGGGATTTTACTTTATGCTCAGGACCCTCCTGAAAAATGAGATTTTACTTTATGCTCAGGACCCTCCTAAAAAATGGGATTTTATTTTATGCTCAGGACCCTCCTGAAAAATGGGAATTTATTTATGCTCAGGACCCTCCTGAAAAATGGGATTTTATAGGGTCCTGAAAAATGGGAATTTACTTTATGCTCAGGACCCTCCTGAAAAATGGGAATTTACTTTATGTTCAGGACCCTCCTAAAAAATGGGATTTTACTTTATGCTCAGGACCCTCCTGAAAAATGGGAATTTATTTTATGTTCAGGACCCTCCTGAAAAATGGGATTTTACTTTCTGTTCAGGACCCTCCTGAAAAATGGGATTTTACATTTTGTTCAGGACCCTCCTGAAAAATGGGATTTTACTTTCTGTTCAGGACCCTCCTGAAAAATGAGATTTTACTTTCTGTTCAGAACCCTCCTGAAAAATGGGACTTTACTTGCTGTTCAGGACCCTCCTGGAAAATGGGACAACGCTTTCCAAAATGAAATACTACTTTACTATAATTTTTGTTTAGGATAATTTTCGTTCTAGTTTTAATTTTGGGTTTCAGGAGCCCGCCTGAAGAACAGGGTGATGAAATAGCAAGTCAGGAGCCCTCCTGGAGAACAGAGTGAAGAAAGGAAAAGTCAAGCAACAAAGTGATAGAATAGCAAGTTAGGAGCCCGCCTGGAGAATAGGGTGAAGAAACGAAAAGTCAAGCAACAAAGCGAAGCAATTGAAAGCCAAGCAACAAGTTGGAATAAATTGCAAGTCAGGAGCCCGCCTGAAGAATAGGGTGATAAAAGTCGAGTCCAGAGCCAACAGAAGCTGTATAGATATGATTTTGTAATTTCATTTATGTTTTAACTTGTAATTTTCATTTTTTGATATAATTACAGAGCCGCGGACCGGAACCTCGATGGAACCTCACTCGACTCTCCAACTCGGTATAGTCCATCTCCTTCCAATCCTTTGAGATACTTGTCACTTAATCCCCTCATAACTTGGGTGGGTAGGATGTCCTAAGTCAGGACCTAGTTTTCCTCCTTCCTCTTGCTCCGTGCTTTTAAATAAAAGTCAGGACAAAATTCCGCCTCTTTGTCTACTGCTTTGTATGAAAACACCATGTGTTTACATCCAAAGGGGGCATGATGTAGACACGTTTATTCACTTTTACCCATTTTTATTTTATCCTACCGTTTACCCTCATCCATGTTATTATACCCTCACAAAATACAAAAAATAACAAACTCCCTAACAAATTCTATCCTATCCTAACCCCTATATCTTATCCTAACAACCCATCCAATCAAAATAAACCACATCACACCATACCCCACCCCCACCTCACCACTACCCTAACCCTACCTCACTACCCCACCCTCACCTCACAAAATATATACACATTACACATCGGAGAAAAAAAAAATTGGGATGGATTGAAAAAAAATATATATATGCACAGAGTAGAGAGAGACAGCAACAGAGATCATCATCCTCCATTTTCCTTCATCTTTCCCAAAATATACACACACTAAAGTGGCGACTCTGAATAAAAAAAGTAAATAATCCTTTTCCGAAATAAATTTTCATTTCTTGTCACTTAAATAATAAAACCCTTTCGAACCTTAAAACATAATTCTTTCGGAGTCCGCGTAAAAAGGGGTGTGACACTTGTTCAATTTATAGGCTTGTGTGATCTAAAATATCTTGAAGAACTAAGTCTCAGCTACAACAACATCACTAGAAAACTCCTTCCATGTCTTGGAAACTTAACATTTCTACGGGTAATTGATTTTACTGGAAATCATTTTGCTGGAAACATTGCCTCATCCCCACTTTCAAGTCTCTTGTCCCTAGAATACCTCTTGATAGAATACAACAACTTTGAAATACCAATTTCATTCGCGTCATTTGCTAACCATTCCAAACTTAAGTTTGTCTTTGCCTGCGAAAACTCGGTAATTGGACAAACTTCTTCCAACAGATGGATACCAAAATTTCAATTGGAAACCTTGACTTTATCCAACTGCTCTCAAATACCAAGTTTCCTTCGTTATCAACTTCATTTAAAACTTCTTATTCTCTCGAGATGTAACATTGGTGGAGACTTTCCAAATTGGTTATTGCAAAACAATTCAAGACTTGGAGGAGTTCAACTGGATGGAAATGCATTCACTGGATCTCTTCAATTACCGTTCCTTCCTAATCTGAAAGCTTTGGATATCTCAAACAACAAGATTCGAGGGCAACTTCCTCCTAACATTGGGTCCATCTTCCCAAAACTCTCTATGTTAATAATGTCCAACAATATGCTTGAGGGCTTGTTCCCTTCACATTTTGGTGACATGGAAGACCTTGTTGTCTTGGATTTGTCATACAATAAGTTAAAAGGAGAAATATCTCTTCTGAGATTGTCGAATAATTTGTTGGAAGGGGAAATATTTCCAGCTTTAGCTAACATCAACAATTTGCAATATTTGTACTTGGATGGGAACAACTTCTCCGGCCTAATTCCGCAGAAGTTAGTCACTGCTCCTTTTTTAAGTATACTGGATTTAAGTGACAATAACTTGTCAGGAAACATACCAGTGTGGCTTGGTAATATCTCCTCCTTAATATCCCTTGCATTATCCAAAAACCATCTAACGGGTCATATTCCACCGGATTACTGAAGACTTGAGGGACTTGACGTGTTAGACCTCTCTGAAAACAACCTTGTTGGAGTGATTCCATCATGTTTCAGTGCTTTCCGAGACTTAAAACATGTGCATTTGAGCAAAAACAAGTTACAAGGGGAATTCAACATGTTCTCAAACAGCTCATATTTAAATCTGTTAGATCTAAGAGAGAACAATTTCAGTGGTTCGATTCCAAAATGGTTGGGCAGTACTTCTGATATAACCATCTTACTACTGAAAGGAAATCATCTTCAAGGCACCATACTATCACACCCCTTTTTTACGTACTCCAAAAGATTATGTTTAAATGCGAAAGAGTTTTATTATTTAAGTGACAAGAAATGAAAATTTATTTCGGAAAAGGATTATTTACATTTTTTATTCAGAGTCGCCACTTGGCATAATCTGGTGTGCCAAGTCACCGTTGGAAAATCCTTTTCAAAACCATTTGACTCTTTAAACTGGTTTGCGAACAGAGACTCCGGCTAAGGAATTCTGTTGACCGAGGGGAAGGTGTTAGGCACCCCTCGATCCCGTGGTTCAACCACGGTCGCTTGGTAGAGTGTATCAACTATTTTGGCATTACGAAATGTATAAACCACACAAAAGCATGCAAAATAATCAAAAAATAAACAAAACAAAACAAAATGTAAAGTCCAGTCCAATTATTACAACCCGAAATAAAATACTGAAATAACCTACACTAGTCCTAAACTATGCTTTACCCGATGCCTCGGGCCTTGATCACGAGCATGTTTTCCGTACAAAATTCTTCGGGGAATTCCCCGGTGAGTAAATACAAATTGCCTCGGGGAATGGGGCATTCCCCGGTTAAATAAGTACAATTTAAACTTTTCGCGCAATAAAGTAGAAAGTACCATTCATGCACATATTCAAACACTCCAACAAATTGCTATTACTAAATTTGCCTACCCGGCCTACGTTTGCCTATGCTTTTGTCAGTCGTATCATGATACTACTGCATTTCAACCATATTTATATTCAAACCAAATTAAACAAAATGTCTTAAATCAATCCAAAATTCCCCATTTTTATCAAATTCTCAATTCCGCCCCAATTTCATTTTAATACTAAATTTTCACAATTTACCATTTCTATTTCAACGACCCACAATCACTTTTCAACAAAATTAAAAAACGAGTCAATATCAAAATAACAACCTATCACCAATCAAGACAACATACATTCATCACCAACAAGTATCAAACAACACCCGAAGCTTAATCCAAACACCAAAGCATAGTAAACAATAGAATAGAAGTGGAAAAGAGTAGAATTGGACCTCGATTGAAGCTTTTATTGTGCCAAAATATGTGATCAAAAGACAAAGTCGGATCCAAAAACTCTCGATTTGAACCTCGGATCGCACCTCAATAACGAACTCGGTTTAATCACCACATCAGACCAAATATTGTAATAACGAAAACCCACAAATGATTTCACCGGAACCAAGTTTAAACGACCACTTTGCCTAGTTTAGAAAGAACAACGGCAAAATCCAGTCCAAAAATATCAATTGACCAAAAACAGAATGCAAAACAAAACCCGCGCCCGACCCGATTCAAGCAGAACCGAAACTGAAATTGTGAAAAATCAAGAAGACCCATACACGAAATCTCGTCGAAACCAACTCGAATCTCACTGGAATCGATGGAAAACGGGTCGGGTGTTATTGTGGGATGATGGTTTTACTATTTCCGGAGAGAAAACAGATGGAAAATCCTGAGACGGGTTTTTGAAGAACTCGTCGTTTTTCGGTGGGTGAGGCGGCGGTTGGTGGTTTTTGCTACCTTCTCTGTCGGCGATCGACGGTTATCACCAGAGATGGGAGAGCGGAGCGGGAGCCCATGTTGGCTTGCTGGATGTTGACCGGTGGACGGCTGACGGCAAGGGATGGAGGAGAGATCGAGGGGAGAGAGGAGGAAGATGCGGTGGCCGCATCACTGGCCGGCCGGCGGTATTCGCCTATGGTGGTGACTGTTGCTGTCTAGCGGTGCCGGTGATGGAGATATGGTGATAGTTTTTGTTGGTTTAGAGAGAGGGTAGAGAGAGGGAGAGAGGGGGATTGATGTTTTTGTATATGCCTGAGGTCCTTCTTCCTCTCCTTTATTGGTGCGTATGGTACTCTGTGTATATAGGCTGTGAGGGTGGTGTCACGACCCGAGCCTAGGCCCTAGCCGTGACGAGCATCCCGAACCATGAAGGCCCGGAACACCCATTCTCTATCTGGTTATCATGCACAACATTCATAATCATAATAAAATACGGAATTGAAACTGAGTACGGAAAATATGGTCAAGTTCTGCAACATTTCTGAATAATACTATCTGACATCAGTCTGCGAAATATCCACTAAGAACATAAACATTTGTCTGAAAAGAAACTGGGACAAGGCCCCCAGTAATCCAAAAACATAATAAATAAGATAATGTCTGACATAATTAGGCCTTCCGAATAATAGAAGGCTCACCACTGTGAGATCAAGTCTGCAAATCCGTGAATGTCTACTGAGTAGCTGGACCCCTAGACTGTGCCTCAGAACCTGGAAGGAGGGGGGTCAACACAAATGTACTGTCACGCGAAGCAATCCAAAAATAATAGTATAATGGAACATACATATATATATATATATATTAAGGGAAAGCAATTTTTCATCAAGACATCATGTATAAAACTGTTTCTGAAAAATACATGGGCACTTTCTGAAAACATGCAACCTGTCTGTTCATTTCAAATCATGATCTGTGTTTTACTTCTGAGTTAGGTGGTATTCCCCTACAAGTCTGAATATTCCACGGGCTGTATGGAATCCGCCATTGACTCGGCGGGGAAGCCCCCAACCCAAGTGTGCCGCAAGGGTTGGAGTGTCTGAGTCTGATATGCCACAGGACATTTAAGTCAGCGCATAATAATATACCCGGGTCGGCAAACCACGGTATTAGGCAAAGAGTTTTCTGAAACTCCCGCCTTCTTCAGGGAACCACCTAAGCTCTCTTTATGCCCTATTTTAGCCTTTTCTGAACATGTATCATTCTGAAATTTCTAAATCATGAGAGTCTGATAAAAATCTGATTTCTGAACTAGTCTGTGTCTGTTATGGCATTTGTCTTAGTTGGTATCGTCATACCAAGACTTGCAAGTCCTATTTCTGAGCCATAATGTATTAAGCAAGAGCTTTCATTCAAAACATAGTTTAGACCACCAAAACATGTAATTTGCATTAAAGATGTCATGTTCCGAAACTCAAGTTAAATCCATGTAAAACTTTCATCAAACATATGGTGGTCATGTGCATTTTTGGCAAAACCATGAATTCTTTCATTACATGCATATTCAACATTCACAACCCTCTCTTTCGTGTTCAAAACATTGTATATTACGTGAAACATGGAAAAATTTACATTAAGAGAGAGGTTTCATGAAAATCATTCTCTAAATTCATATTTCAGGACAAACGCATATATATATACATATAACTTTCAATTCACTTTGGGGGAAAGCCAAAAGGCCAAAACAATATCATTAAAGCTTCTAAAACATGAGTATGTACATGAATTCGAAAACCCAATTCTTAAAACAAGATTTCTATGCCCATGAGATTTTAGGAAAACCCCGCGTACCTTATTCTCCACGAATTTTTGGTGTCTATCGAAGCCTACATCGAGAGGATTCTGAATCTGTAATTTGTTTCACGAAGAAGTTTCGGAATGATCAGTCCTTCAAGCTTATTTTCTCAAACCCTAGTTGCTCCGTCTCTTAATTTCTTGAAGGATTAGATTTTTGGGATTTTATAGGAGGCTTCAATGTTGTTAATAGGCCCAAATCCGTTTAGGAGTGGGTAAGGACGATTTTGGGTTTTGTAAGGACTAACTTGCACTTAAAGTAACTCAAAACGGAGTGTTTTCGTCACCTGAAACCATAACTATGAGCCGCCCTTTGCATTGCCTAAATTTACATAGGCGCCGCCCTATGCATCGCCTATATTTGCATAGGCGCCGCCCAATGCATCGCCTATATGTGCATAGGCGACACATTAAACTTTGAAAGGTCATAACTTCTTCACCGGGTGTCCGTTTTAGGCGAATTTGGTATCGTTGGAAATCTTATTCAATTATCTACAATTTGGTATATAGTAGGCCACCCAGTTCATCATATACAATGAGTTATGGTCAATAGAATTTGACACAAATTACAACGTCCACTAAAACTTAATCGATCGAAATAGTTTTAACTCGTCCTTGAGTTGAAGGACTTCTATGGTCTAAATTCATGCTCAAAAGGATTCACATACTACAAACTTTATTAATGTGCCAAATTGGCATAGGATTTAAGGCTCGGGGATTATCAACGCATCAGAGTCATATATTTTATTCTAGCCCGAAATGCGGGGCGTTACAGGTGGGTATTGGGGTAGGGTAGGTGGGGTAGGGTATGGGGGCATGGGGTAGTGATGTGTTGTCCAAAATTGATAGGAGGGGTGGTTAATTTTGTTATAAAAGAATAATTGGGGATTAGGTTTGTTAGTGGGTTTGTTATTTTTGTATTTTTATGGGATATAATCATACAGGTGAGGGCACGTGGTAAGACAGGGATAAAAATGTGTAACTTGGGTCTTCGGGAGGGACAGAATTAAGTGTCTACATCATGCCCCCTTTGAATGTATACACGAAGTGTTTTCAGGCAAAGACACAGACAGCGAGACCAAATTTTGACCCGACCATTATTCAAAGAAAGAAACAGAAGGAAGAAGAACAACCGGATCTTGACTTAAAACATCCTTCCTACCCAAGTTATGAAAGAATCAAGTCACGAGTATTTCAAAGGATTGTAAGAGAAATGGATTATACCGAGTTGGAGAGTCGAGTGAGGTTCCGTCGAGGTTCCAGCCCGCGACTCTGTCATTACATCAAAATGAAAATTACAAGCTAAAACATAAATGAAATTACAAAATTCCTATCTATACAGCTTCTGTCGGCTCTTGTATTGACTTTTATCACCCTATTCTTCAGGCGGGCTCCTGACTTGCAATTTCTTTCAACTTGTTGCTTGGCTTTCAATTGCTTCATTTTGTTGCATGACTTTTCATTTCTTTACCCTATTCTCCAGGCGGGCTCGTGACTTGCTATTTCATCACTTTGTTGCTTGACTTTCATTTCTTCACTCAGTTCTCTTTGCGGGCCTCTGACTTGCTATTTCATCACCCTGTTCTTCAAGCGGGCTCCTGAAACCAAAAATTAAAACTAGAAGGAAAATTATCCCAAACAAGAATTACAATAAAGTAGTATTTCATTTTTGAAAGTGTTGTCCCATTTTCCAGGAGGGTCCTAAACATAAGGTGAAATCCCATTTTTCAGGAGGGTCCTGAGCATAAAGTAAAGTCCCATTTTTTAGGCGGGTCCTGAACATAAAGTAAAATCCCCTTTTTCAGGAGGGTCCTGAACATAAAGTAAAATCCCATTTTTCAGGAGGGTCCTGAACAGAAAGTAAAATCCCATTTTCCAGGAGGGTCCTGAACAGAAAGTAAAATCCCATTTTTCAGGAGGGTCCTGAACATAGAGTAAAATCCCATTTTTCAGGAGGGTCCTGAACAGAAAGTAAAATCCCATTTTTCAGGAGGGTCCTGAAAATAAAGTAAAATCCCATTTTTCAGGAGGGTCCTGAACCTAAAGTAAAATCTCATTTTTCAGGAGGGTCCTGAACTGAAAGTAAAATCCTATTTTTTCAGGAGGGTCCTGAACATAAAGTAAAATCCCATTTTTCAGGAGGGTCTTGAACATAAAGTAAAATCCCATTTTTCCAGGAGGGTCCTGAACATAAAGTAAAATCCCATTTTTCAGGAGGGTCCTGAACAGAAAGTAAAATCTCATTTTTTAGAAGGGTCCTGAACTGAAAGTAAAATCCCATTTTCCAGGAGGGTCCTGAACATAAAGTATAATCCCATTTTTTCAGGAGTGTCCTGAACATAAAGTAAAATCCCATTTTCCAGGAGGGTCCTGAACATAAAGTAAAATCCAATTTTCCAGGAGGGTCCTGAGCAGAAAGTAAAATCCCATTTTTTCAGGAGGGTCCTGAACAGAAAGTAAAATCCCATTTTTCAGGAGGGTCCTGAACATAAAGTAAAATCCCATTTTTCTAGAGGGTCCTGAACTAAAAGTAAAATCCCATTTTTCAGGAGGGTCCTGAGCATAAAGTAAGTTCCCATTTTTCAGGAGGGTCTTGAGCATAAAGTAAAATCCCATTTTTCAGGAGGGTTCTGAACAGAAAGTAAAATCCCATTTTTCAAGAGGGTCCTGAACATAAAGTAAACTCCCATTTTTCAAGAGGGTCCTCAACATAAAGTAAAGTCCCATTTTTTAGGAGGGTCCTGAACAGAAAGTAAAATCCCATTTTTCAGGAGGGTCCTGGACAGAAAGTAAAATCCCATTTTTCAGGAGCGTCCTGAACAGAAAG
Organism: Capsicum pubescens; assembly: GCA_030864215.1. Taxonomy (NCBI): domain Eukaryota; kingdom Viridiplantae; phylum Streptophyta; class Magnoliopsida; order Solanales; family Solanaceae; genus Capsicum; species Capsicum pubescens. The sequence goes on from CM061549.1 coordinate 298,994,671, forward strand.
TAAAATCCCATTTTTCAGGAGTGTCCTGAGCATAAAGTAAAATCCCACTTTTCAGGAGGGTCCTGAACAGAAGGTAAGATCCTATTTTTCAGGAGGGTCCTGAACAGACAGTAAAATCCCATTTTTCAGGAGGGTCCTGAGCATAAAGTAAGTTCCAATTTTTTAGGAGGGTCCTGAACATAAAGTAAAATCCCATTTTTCAGGAGGGTCCTGAACAGAAAGTAAAATCTCACGGATGTGGACTTCCAATAGTAGTTGAATTAAGTGAAGAGAATTTGCCCCTGTTTCAACAATGAAAATTTGTCAGTTAAAAACTTAGTGGCGGCTTGCAGCTCTTGGCTTCTCAGGTACCTGCCCCAGCACTCGTTCCTTTCATCTTTGTTTCAAATTGCTAACACTTTCCCGGTCTTGCCGCATCATTGACCCGAATCCATATTGAGGGAAATGAGTTCCGACTCGAACAATGGGTTTCCATTTTACCATGCCCCTGAGGTGCACTCTTTTCTCAAATATGAATGCTTCCACAAATCTAATAGCCTGTCGGTTGATAGACTTCCTTTGCTTCATGTTGAATTACGATCATATTTATTTCTTGTGTTGTTCCTTGGCTTTTCCTCATATAATTGGAAAGACTGGTAGTAAATTTTGAAATCCTTTCTCTCTTGTGTTGACACAGACTTGACTTAAAATGTAAAGAAATGACGGTGACCTTTGTTTTGATAAATGATATAAGAAAAGACAAAAGGCATGAATATGTAAATGAAAGAAAAGGGCAATGTCCCATAAAGAAAAACTTATCCGAATACGACGACCAACTCCAATGAGTATGACATGCATTTTGGATTCAGCTGCCTGATCTTCCTATCCAAACTCCTCATTTGTTGTTGAGTTCGTGCCTTTTCCGATGAGCCGCTTCTTCAAATCCATTGGACTCATTCATCACATTTGATTGACGACATCTTAAAAGACTTTCGCCAACAAATCTCTTTCTTTTCACTTTTCTCTTGAAATCTCCATCGCTTTACGGTGCCCGTGAGGGTTTTCACCAATAAGACTCTCTCATTTTTATTTCTCTCCACTTACCATCGCCTTATGGTGCCTGCATGGGTTTTCACCAATAGGACTCTCTCATTTTCATTTCTCTCAACTCACCATCGCCTTATGATGCCCACGGGGGTTTTCATCAATAAGACTCTCTCATTTTTGTATTTCTTTCCTGATTTCTTATGCTGAGGGAGACAAGTGGTACCTCACAATGTATCATCATATCCATTACATTCTTAGTCTTAACATTATAAAAAATTGATCTGAAGGACTTTCTTTGGTTGTAACATGGCTTTTGGATAGGGTTAGAAAAGGATGGCAAAGGGTTCAAACGACACTTGAAGTGGGGCTGGGACTTACAGCTTTTGGAATCGACTCAAACAACATGTTAACTCATGCCCCAGTTTTGTTGACCGGGTGACTCTTAGATCTTTATTTGGTTGGACCGAGCCCGAAATAGGGCAGCCTACGTATCTCACTCCCGAGAGAGGAGAATCAGGTCGCACGTAGTTCCATCAGCTTGTTCTTTGTTTTGATTTGATTTTTTTCTTTTATTTTTGAACTCTTTCTTTTATTCTTATTTTCTTGACATTTATCTTTGACTCCATTTTGATTCCAAAAGAGGGATATGAAAGAAAAATAAACGAAGCTCAAACGAGTAAACAAAGGATGACACAATGTTTGGATAGAAGAATAAAATGCCTTCATTATATCAATCTTCAAAAATGCAAGTACTAAACATGCAATAAACTCAACAAAGGATCAAATATCATACATAGTATCTTTTGACCGCATCAGAATTGATAGCCATTTCTGCCATTTTGCCTTCAATATCTGTCAAATATAAGTCTCCATTGGGCAACACTTTCTTCACAACGAAGGGACCGTTCCAGTTAGGGGAGAACTTTCCTTTCGCTTCAACCTGGTGAGGAAGGATACGTCTCAATACCAACTGACCGACTTCAAAATTCCTGGGACGGACCTTTTTGTTATACGCTTGAGCCATCCTCCTCTGATACAACTGGCCATGACACACAGATGTTAGACTTATTTCCTCAATCAAACTCAAATGTTCCAGTCGGGTTTTTACCCATTCATCATCATCAATCTCTGCTTCTACAATGACTCGAAGAGAGGGAATTTCAACTTCTGCAGGGATGAATGCTTCTGTCCCATACACCAATAAATATGGAGTTTCCACTGTTGAAGTGCGAACAGTGGTACGATACCCTAGCAATGCAAACGGCAACTTTTCATGCCACTGTCTAGACCCTTGTACCATTTTTCGTAGTATCTTTTTTATATTCTTATTGGCGGCTTCTACAGCACCATTGGCCTTTGGGAGATATGGAGTAGAATTTCGATGTGCAATATTAAACTGTTGACATACTTCTTGCATCAAATTACTATTGAGATTGGCAGCATTTTCTGTAATGATCATCTTTGGAATTCCAAATCTACAAATGATATTTGCATGAACAAAGTCTACCACAGCCTTCTTTGTCACTGATTTGAAAGTTACCACTTCTACCTACTTTATGAAGTAGTCAATGGAAACCAAAATGAATCTATGTCCATTTGATGCCTTTGGCTCAATCGGTCCAATCACATCCATTCCCAAAGCCATGAACGGCCATGGAGCAGCCATTGCATGTAACTCAACAGGAGGAGAACGTATCAGATCGTCGTGCACCTGACATTGATGACACTTTTAAACAAATTGAATAGAATCCCTCTCCATAGTAAGCCAGTAATAACCTGCTCGAAGAATCTTCTTTGACAAGACATGACCGTTCATATGCGACCCGCATACTCCAGAGTGTATTTCAACCATGATTGTCGAGGCTTCTCTTGAATCTACACACCTCAAAAGTCCCAGATCTGGGGTTCTCTTATATAAGATTCCCCCACTCAAGAGAAATCCACTAGCCAAACGCCTAATAGTCCTCTTTTGATCGTTGGTGGCATATGCTGGGTATTCTCCTCACTGAATGTACCGCTTGATATCCAAGAACCAGGATTCTCCATCAAGCTCTTCTTCAACCGCATTACAGTAAGCATGCTGATCACGACTTTGTATATGCACTAGATCGATGTAGGCTTTATTAGGATGTTGGAGCATTGAAGACAGAGTGTCTAAAGCATCAGCAATTTCATTATGAATCCTTGGAATATGCCTAAATTTTACTAACAAAAATCATCGACATAGCTCATCGGATTTGCTCGTCCATCAAATCGTCTCCCAATCGCCTTGAATTTGATGGACGAGCAAATTTGAATCTCCCAACACCAATAATTCTTGGACTCCCATATCAACAGCTAACTTTAAACCAAGAATGCAGGCTTCATACTCTGCCATATTGTTAGTACAGTAGAATCGAAGTTGTGCTATTACCGAGAAATGTTGTCCCGATTCAGAGATAAGAATCGCACCTATTCTGACTCCTTTCATATTGAAAGCTCCATCGAAGAATAACCTCCAAACTGGATCAGCATCTATAAAGACTTCATCGACACACGACACTTCTTCGTCAGGAAAATACGTCTTTAATGGCTCGTACTATTCATCGATGGGATTCTCAGCAAGATGATCTGCCAAGTCTTGGGCTTTCATGGCGGTTCAAGTCACATATACGATGTCGAACTCGATAAGCAATATTTTCCACTTTGCCAATCGACCTGTCGGCATAGGCTTCTGAAAGATATACTTCAAATGATCCATGCGGGAGATGAGATAAGTAGTATAGGATGAGAGATAATGCTTCAACTTATGTGCTACCCAAGTTAGGGCACAACACGTCCTTTCAAGAAGAGTATACCTGGCCTCATAAGTGGTGAACTTCTTGCAAAGATAATAAATAGCCTGCTCCTTTTTGCCTGTGACATCATGTTGACCCAGGACACAACCGAAAGAATTTTACATGACTGATAAATATAAGATCATAGGCCTACCAGGCTCCGGGGGTACCAGCACTGGCGGATTTGACAAATATCTTTTGATTCGATCGAATGCTTCCTGACATTCTTCAGTCCATTTTACCGCAGCACTCTTTTTCAGCAACTTGAATATGGGCTCACAAGTGGTTGTGCGTTGAGCAATAAACCTGCTAATGTAGTTCAGTCTACCAAGTAAACTCATCACCTCCGTTCTATTCTTGGGCGGGGGCAAATCCTAAATGGCTTTGATTTTCGAGGGATCCAATTCAATTCCCCGACGGCTGACTACAAACCCCAATAGCTTTCCAGATGGAACTCCAAATACAAATTTTGCCAGGTTGAGTTTGAGATTATACCTGCAAAGCCTTTCAAAGAACTTTCTTAAATATTTAACATGGTTGGCCTGACTTTTTGACTTAATAATCACATCATCCACGTAGACCTCAATCTCCTTATGCATCATATCATGAAACATAGTGGGTATGGCTCTCATGTATGTTGCTCCAGCATTTTTCAAATTGAACGGCATCACTTGATAACAATAAGTTCCCCATGGTGTGATAAAAGATGTCTTCTCTACGTCGTCATCATCCATAATGATCTAGTGATATCCGGCATAGCAATCCACAAAAGAGGCAACCTCATGTTTAGCACAGTTGTCTAAAAAAATGTGAATGTTGGGCAGTGGAAAATCATCTTTCGTACTTGCTCTATTCAAATCATAGTAATCAACACACACTCGAATTTTGCCATCTTTCTTTGGTATGGGAACAACATTGGATATCCACATGGGATAGCGAGCTACTCGAATTACTTTGGCTTCAAGTTGTTTCATGATTTCCTCTTTAATTTTAGTACTTACATCCGTTTTAAACTTCCTCGACTTCTGTTTGACAGGAGGGAACACGGGATCAGTTGGCAATTTTTGAGCCACTAATTCAGTGCTTAAACCAGGCATATCATCATAAGACCATGCAAAAACATCCTTATAATCAATTAATGCTTGAATCATTCCATCTTTTAGTTGTGGATAAGCATGTACGCTGATTTTAGTTTCCCTAACATCTTCTTGATCCCCTAGATTTATTGGCTCAATCTCATTTAAATTAGGATTCGGTTTGTCTTCAAACTGTTCCAACTCTTTGCTTATTTCTTCTAGTGCTTTTTCTTCATCATAATCCCCATCCTGCTTCATTACCTCTTGATTAGTTTGGATTTTAAGATCAAGCTGAAAATTCCGCGTGCATGTCATGTCATTAGAATCAGCATAAAGAGAACTGTGTAAGAAAAGAAAAACAAAATATATTAGACACGAAACAAAAGGGACATTGCATTTCATTAAATAAAAGATAGAAGGGTTTAAACATAGATACCAACATAACATAAACAAACTAAAATCCGAATTACAACCCTGAAATAACTCGGATAAACAGAAAGAAAAACAAAATAAACTACCAAAACTCCCTCCTGATGGGGAGAGGAGTGACTTCCCAATTATTGAGCCGGACAGCTAGACCTATGAATTGCACGTCTGCCATACTGATACCTTCTCCTCCTTCGACCATATCAACTTCAATAAAAAGGTTCTAGAAGTCATCAACCAATTCAACTTCAAATTCCACATGCTTCGTGACACCGCTCTTAACAAATGATTCACTGAGTAGTGGCGTTGGGTGAGGGAGTGACCATGTTTCCTTTTTCCTTCCCTTGGCTTTCTTCAGATCTTCAGCCGTAGGCTCAAATCCCTGACCAAATGTGCCCACGTTCTCACTCATACATATGGGACGAACTATACCGTGCAGAGACGCTCCCAAACCCTTTCCTGGCTCATATACGTATTTCCAAAGTTCACTCACCATCATGATAGAAGCGGAAGACAATTGTGGTCCCGGTATAACCTGTCATTCAAGAATACAATTTACTGGAACTGTATCACAAATTTGATAGACGAATGTCTCCTCTACGTTATTTTCTTCAATAAGAGACAAGGGAGAATATTCGAAGGCGGGCAAACCTCCTTCACCATGAATAACCACTTTTTGCCTGTCATGCTCAAACTTAATCATTTGGTACAATGTAGATGCAACCGCCTTGGCCTTATGGATCCATGGCCTTCCCAACAACAGATTATAAGAGGAGTCTATATTCAGTACTTGAAACTCTATAGCGAATTCAACAGGCCCTATGGTCAACATTAGTTCTATTTCGCCAATGGAATTTGATTTTGCACCATCGAAAACCCTGACACATACATTGTTGGGCCTTATCCTCTCTGCTCCAATATTCAGATTTTGCAAAGTAGAAATAGGGAAAATGTTTGCACCTAAACCTCCATCAATCATAACCTGAGTGACATAGAAATCTTCACACTTCACTGTAATGTAAAGGCCACGGTTATGCCCTGTACCTTCAACGGGCAATTCATCGTCAGAAAAGTTGATCCAATTGACCTCAAAGATTTTTCCGACCATTTTCTCAAGTTGGTTGATTGTAACCTCCCTAGGAACATATGCTTCATTTAATACTTTCAGTAAAACATCACGGTTCTCCTTGGAGTGCAACAACAAAGATAAAAGCGAAATTTGAGCAGGGGTTTTCTTCAACTTGTCTATTATTGAATACTCTGGCAATTTCATCTTTTTAAAAAATTCTTCAGCTTCTTCTTCGGTGATAGGCTTTTTGATAGATGACAGTCCACTCACCATTGGCTTGGACTTTCTTAAGCTTTCAGGCACGAAGCATCTTCCTGACCTAGTCAAACACCTACCTGATCTACATCTTCAACTAATTTTTTCCCGTGATAGGTCATCACAGTCCGCCCATAATTCCAGGTTACCCTTTTCGTATCAACTATCAGAGGTTGGGTCACCGGTTTGAGGACAATAGGCACTGCCAGCGCTCCTTTCACCGTCAAGATGGGCTGACTCAGAGCTCCCACCACTGTCAACTTAGGTTTATCCTGACTTAAATCAACATACCTTCTGGCGCCCTGTACTATGATCAGGGGTTTCTTTGTGTTTTCTTGGGCTTTATCTTCTCTCATTCCTTCCTGGCTCAATGACATTGCTTTCAAAAACTCCGCTACATTCACCGATTTCTCCTCAATGGTCTTTATCTTGACAATAGGCTTATAACCCCTCGAAGAATCTTTCCCATCATATATCAATTCTAACATATTGGCTTCAGCATGGGTTGGCAGCGGATTCTGGTTAATATTTAGACCCTTCGGGGCCTGGACCAGCATCTGATTTGTGTCAATTAAATCTTGGACAGCTCTTTTGAAATGCCAGCATTTCTCATTATCAGGGCCTGGCATATCAGAACAGTCCGCACACCTTAAAGAATAATTGAGATTCCTCGGCGGTGGATTTGAAAGTCTTCCTTGAATTGGGCTTAAAATCTTCAACTTTCTCAACCTATCAAACAAACTAGCATATGACTCCCCCAGAGGTGTGAATTGATTTTTGACCGCCTTCTCTTTCTGATACTCGGGCCTAGGCTGAAAACTGGGTCTGGAGTGGTTTTGGTAATTTGGTGGAGCGAATGGGCGATTTTGTGGAGCTTGCACGCGCCACTGCGGGTAAGAAGGGGTTTGGGCATATGGATGTGCGCTATATACTGGGTACGGGGGTGGTGGAATAGAATATAAAGGGTTTTGTGGAGGGTAGTAATGGTGGGAAGGAATATATGGAGCTTGGGCGTAGACTTGGGCTTGGGATTGGGGATAGGGGAGAGGTGGTCTTTTGGGATAGGAATGGGTTCCAGCTACGACAGTCGCCATGTCCTCTTTCTTCTTTTTACCTCCAAATGCACCAGATCCACCTTGAATCGCTTGTGTGGTGGCTTTCAATGCGGCAAAACTCACTATTCCTCCGGTCTTGATTCCGTCCTCTATCATCTCCCCCATTTTGAGGACTTCAATAAAAGACTTTCCCATTGCCGAGAGTAAATGTTGAAAATAAGTCTCATCCTGTTCCTGAATAAAAACTTCTACCAACTTACTTACTTTCATTGGAGGCTTTACCCTGGCGGCCTGTTCACGCCATCTTATCGCGTATTCCCTAAAACCTTCAGTGCTTTTCTTCTTCATGTTGATCAAAGATTTTTCGTCCGGAATCAGGGCGATGTTATACTAAAAATGTTGCACAAACTCAGAAGCTAAGTCGTCCTAGTTGTTCCACTTGTCGATATCTTGATCGATAAACCATTCTGAAGCCAGATCAGAAAGACTCTCGCTAAAGAAAGCCATGAGCAGCTCTTCCCTTCCTCCTGCAGCCCTCAACTGGTTGCAATAGCGTCTCAAGTGGGCCACGGGATAACCGTGTCCTGCATACTTCTTAAACTTAGGCATTTTAAACCAAGGGGAAGGTTGATGTCTGGTAACATGCACAGATCTTTATAAGAAACACTCTTATAACCTCCGATTCCCTACAAATTTCTCATGGCCCGTTCTAAACTTTTCAACTTCCGTGCTATGACTTCCTGTTCCTCTGTTGCGATAGGTTTATCTGAATCAAATGGAAATTCAGGTGGCTGAGTGTACCCATACGGTTCATTCATTCTCAAAGTCGGCTCCGAGGCATAATACTGACTATCTGGAACCTTCAATACTGGCTCACTGGCAGACCGAGGAAGCCACATTGTCGGATGCACAGCATATGCGGGAGCTTCAGGTGGTGGTGGAGCTACGAATACCGGTGTGATCGGTGGGACCGGCTGAGCAGCGGGTCTTGATTAGGGAGCTACCAAGGGCGCACCAGAACTGCCAGGATAATAATGTCGTGGAGTGAATCCTGGCGCGTGCTCGGATGACTCAGTAGGAGCAGAGAATTGCGCCTGAGAGAGTGGTGGGCAATTAGAGATATTCCCAAGACCTTCAGGGAGCGGAGGAGGAGGCATTCCGCTGGCCCATGCCCGGTGCAAATCTATCAATTGTTGTCTGAGCCTTACTACCTCATCATTGTGTTCTGAACTTTCTTCCCTGTGATCCAGATCCGGGTCAATGAGCGAATTTTCAATCTCCCTGCTATCCATGGCGAGCTTTGCTTTGGATCTAGTGAAGTATGGGTGACTAGCCAGAGTACTGCAAACCTACCACTGTTATCTGAAAGAACATGCTCATCAAAGACGACATACGTTAGGATTAGGGAACACAACAAGCATGGGAATCACATTGGTAAAATTGTCCTAAATTCATGTTCATTTCTACCAGCTTTTGAGGGTAGCGAGGTCATTTCAACATCATCTCGATTTTTATCTACACTCTTTTTTTTAAAAAAAAAAAAAAAAAAAATTCCGTATCCATCTCTATTCTTTCCACTTCTCTCGTTATCTACCTTTATTTTATTATTCTTTATGGCTTATGTTTTTTTCTTTAAAAGAGGAAAAATAATGAAAAACAACAAAACAAAATGATTAGATCGAACCCAAAAGTAGGTTGCCTACGTATCATGTTGTACATGAATCAGATCTTGCGTAGTTCGGGCAGCTTGTGCATAAACATCACTCACTATTTATATATATATATATATATATATATATTTCGAAAATGAAAATAAACAAACAAAGGAAAGTCATAACATCAAAACATTTTGAAGAAAGAAAACAACAAAAACGTACAAAAGTTTGGGACCACTTTAAAACTAAACAACAAATACGAAACAAAATTATAGACCCTAAGACGACATAGGTGAAATTACTAATAAAGACTCTAATACCAAAAACAACTTGACTTCGACTTAAAGCAGACACCACCCTACAATGACAGCCACATAAAAGACTCAACTGAATAAAGATAAGAAATGCTCTTTCAAACTGGTGCTCTGTGTGATGACCCTGGATGAGATGGACCTGCCTGTGAAGTTCTCTTTCTCCCATTTAAACTTTGTAGCATATCCTGTAAACACACCCTGATATTTGGGAAGAAGCTTCGGGCCCGTATTCCTTCCTCATGAGGAGTGCACTTGGAAAGATTATTCTGACACCTTTCTACCGTCTTGAACAAATCTGCTAACTGAACTCTCAGTGTTTCCACTTTGGACCCTAGACTTTCATCCTGATGATCATCTACTATGCATTCCTCCTGTATTCTCCCTCTAAGCTGCGCTGGTAAAGGTTGACTGATACCCCGAGGGATAGATTGAAGCCAGACACTATATCCCTGAGTGTACCCTGGATTATCCAAACTTTCTTTTAGTGTGTCCATACCTAGCTTTGTCTCATGCTTCCAAAACTGCTCGAACTTGCTCTCACCTAAGGCTTGGTCCTTGAAGTACTCAACATCCTTTAGAAGATCCACTGTTGGTGGCACGTCCTGTAGCCTACCCAACTGGTGCATTACCCTAGAAGGACTGTATGTTCTAGTGCAATTGAACCCTAACATGAATAAAGGGAGCTGCGTCTAATAACCCAACAAGATTATGTTCGGTCGAAGCCACAGATAAGTCCACAAAATGTTATCCCCAGTTCTTGATTCAAGAAATTCAATCCAAGCCTCGACTCCCACGGGTAGCGAGAATTTATCCAAACGCAACCTGGAGTCCATGGCTTTCACTCGATTGGGAATACAATGATCTACCACGTCTGGTCTAACTAAAGAAGGCGCATGCAAATGCTCCATCATCCATAACTGCAATATTAGGTTACTGCCCTCAAAAAATCTCATTCCCCCTTTCACTTCAGTTAAAGCCTTATATATTTCTGTTAAGATCATGGGTATGAGAGTGAACCTGCTCTTCTGATTAATGCCCTTGTCGTTTTGATCCTTATGAAATAGAGCCATCACCACAGATTGCAAATGGGTATTAATACGTCTTTCTTCTAGTGGAAACACTAAAATGCCTAACAAAGCGAGGGTGAAGACTTCAAGATGCTTTCTCTCCCACTTCTCCTTAGTCATATGAAATTCATCCCAAAAACAATTAAAACCTTCTGAGGGCCCGAATCTAGCGAACAAAAAGTCTAAGGAAACCCACGAATCACTTAAACAACCCAAACGTACACCCTTACTTTTTAAACCACAAGACTGCAAAAATTTCACGCCAGTATAATTTCGTGCTCGGATCATATCCTTCTCGATATAGGAAAAATGCAACAAACCGGATATTTCTGCCAAAGTAGGAGTCATTTCACATTCCCCAAACCTGAACACCAAACTACTTGGATCCCAAAAGGTCAACAAAGCCTCTATTAAATCTGGACAAGGGGTAATATGCAGAAGTTCCGTAAGATCACCTAATATTTTAATCAATTTCTGCTGATCAACATAGTTAAATATTTCCCACCACTTGATTAACTTTTTGGGCACCTTGACAACCATCAGAACTCTAGACTTGGGGGACAAATCCATCCTGTAATAACACATAAGACATTATATCAAAATTCGACAGGAGTAGAAGATTCCCAACCCTTGGGATTTTTGACGCAAGCACATGTCGATGGGACAGACCACATTCATGACTCCAATTTTCCGAACAGAAGTACTGAGCGAAATCAGTCTACTTGGCAAACAACTCTAGATTACGGGGCGAGAGACCTAGGCTAATAATAAGACAAAGGCCAACACAAAGAATACCGGACCCACCGAGGGTTGCCTACGTATCCCAGCCCGAGGGAAGGGAATCAGGTATTCATAGTTCATCCAGATTGGACAATTAACGATTAACTAATAAATTGACCCTAACTTAAGAGACACAACCAAAAACAAACGAATAAAACTTTTTTGGATTTTCAACTAGACACTTTAACTAAGACTGACACCATCAATTATGAAAAACATCTTTTTGGTATTTCTGTTTTTGACAAATAAGTAGAAAAGACAAACAAAACCTCCCTTTTTTTCTTTTTTTCTTTTTTTTGAGCTTACGGTATTTTAAGAAGACAAATGCAAAACGTAAAAAAAAAAATCTTTTTGAGTTTTTGGATCGTGAAGAACAAAAGCCATAAAGAATTCTAAAATAAACTACGACATTCCTTTTGATTCATTCTTTTCGACTCACTTTTTCTAATTTTTTATTTTTTTTAAAATCAGTCCGTCAAATGACCACGTTACCCTCAAATATGCAACAGTTAGCACGTAGGTATACTTTAGAGGTGAGTCTCCTACAAAGGGTCATGTGGGTCCCGCTAGGTCTCCGCATGATGCACATAAGCATGACCTAAAGGCTGACCTACGTTGTGGTTCACTAACAAGGCTGTTCGGGGGAGCGTATGGTCGATAGTGGCTGCTTTGCTTTCCACCTACTCCATAACACCAACGGCTCCCCCCCTAAAATAAGGGTGACTCAACTATAGGTTGTGTATAACACGTGTACTATGGACTTGTTGCAGAAAGAAGGTCGGGGGCGGACTCATGATGACAGATATAAAGCGGTAACACATAAGATAAATACTATAAACAAAGAGCACGAAAACGCACAAAAGTGAAAACAATAACACAAACAATAATCACAAACAATGCTTATACACTCGTAATGCCAAACAAAGCCGATACGACTCAAAAAAATAAGCTCGAATTCTGAAACGTCCCCAGCAGAGTCGCCAGAGCTGTCACACCCTTTTTTTACGTACTCCAAAGATTATGTTTAAATGCGAAAGGGTTTTATTATTTAAGTGACAAGAAATGAAAATTTGTTTCGGAAAAGGATTATTTACATTTTTTATTCAGAGTTGCCACTTGGCATAATCTGGTGTGCCAAGTCACCATTGGAAAATCCTTTTCAAAACCATTTGACTCTTTAAACTGGTTTGCGAACAGAGACTCTGGCTAAGGAATTCTGTTGACCGAGGGGAAGGTGTTAGGCACCCCTCGATCCCGTGGTTCAACCACGGTCGCTTGGTAGAGTGTATCAACTATTTTGGCATTACAAAATGTATAAACCACACAAAAGCACGCAAAATAATCAAACAATAAACAAAACAAAACAAAATGTAAAGTCCAGTCCAATTATTACAACCCGAAATAAAATACTGAAATAACCTACACTAGTCCTAAACTATGCTTTACCCGATGCCTCGGGCCTTGATCACGAGCATGCTTTGCGTACAAAATTCTTCAAGGCATTCCCCGGTGAGTAAATACAAATTGCCTCGGGGCATTCCCCGGTTAAATAAGTACAATTTAAACTTTTCGCGCAATAAAGTAGAAAGTACCATTCATGCAAATATTCAAACACTCCAACAAATTGATATTACTAAATTTGCCTACCCGGCCTACGTTTGCCTACGCTTTTGCCGGTCGTATCATGATACTACTGCATTTCAACCATATTTATATTCAAACCAAATTAAACAAAATGTCTTTAATCAATCCAAAATTCCCCATTTTTATCAAATTCTCAATTCCACCCCAATTTCATTTTAATACTAAATTTTCACAATTCACCATTTCTATTTCAACGACCCACAATCACTTTTCAACGAAATTAAACAACGAGTCAATATCAAAATAACAACCTATCACCAATCAAGACAACATACATTCATCACCAACAAGTATCAAACAACACCCGAAGCTTAATCCAAACACCAAAGCATAGTAAACAATAAAATAGAAGTGGAAAAGAGTAGAATTGGACCTCTATTGAAGCTTTTATTGTGCCAAAATATGTGATCAAAAGACAAAGTCGGATCCAAAAACTCTCGATTTGAACCTCGGATCGCACCTCAATAACGAACTCGGTTTAATCACCACATCAGACCAAATATTGTAATAACGAAAACCCACAAATGATTTCACTGGAACCAAGTTTAAACGACCACTTCGCCTAGTTTAGAAAGAACAACGGCAAAATCCAATCCAAAAATATCAATTGACCAAGAACAGAATGCAAAACAAAACCCGCGCCCGACCCGATTCAAGCAGAACTGAAACTGAAATTGTGAAAAATCGAGAAGACCCATACACGAAATCTCATAGAAACCAACTCGAATATCACTGGAATCGATGGAAAATGGGTCGGGTGTTATTGTGGGATGATGGTTTTACTATTTCTGGAGAGAAAACAGACGAAAAATCCTGAGACGGGTTTTCGAAGAACTCGTCGTTTTTCGGTGGGTGAGGCGGCGGTTGGTGGTTTTTGCTACCTTCTCTGGCGGCGATCGACGGTTATCACCAGAGATAGGAGAGCGGAGCGGGAGCCCGTGTTGGCTTGCTGGATGTTGACCGGTGGACGGCTGACGGCAAGGGACGGAGGAGAGATTGAGGGGAGAGAGGAGGAAGATGCGGTGGCCGCATCACTGGCCGGTCGGCGGTGTTCGCCTATGGTGGTGACTGTTGCTGTCTGGCGGTGCCGGTGATGGAGAGATGGTGATAGTTTTTATTGGTTTAGAGAGAGGGTAGAGAGAGGGAGAGAGGGGGGATGATGTTTTTGTATATGCCTGAGGTCCTTCCTCCTTTCCTTCATTGGTACGTATGGTACTCTGTGTATATAGGCTGTGAGGGTGGGTATTGGGGTAGGGTATGGGGGCATGGGGTAGTGATGTGTTGTCCAAAATTGATAGGAGGGGTGGTTAATTTTGTTACAAAAGAATAATTGGGGATTAGGTTTGTTAGTGGGTTTGTTATTTTTGTATTTTTATGGGATATAATCATACTGGTGAGGGAACGTTGTAAGACAGGGATAAAAATGTGTAACTTGGGTCTTCGGGAGGGACAGAATTAAGTGTCTACACATACCTCCACTGTTATGTCATGCAAGTTACTAAAGAATTCTGGATCTCTCTCAAAATGATCTCTCGGGACCTATACCACATTGCTTGGGAAACATAATGGAACAAGCATCGATCACAGAAGTACTCCCATCCAATTCATTATTTGGAAATGCAGGATTCGAGAAGTTTGGAGGAGATGCCATGATAAACATAGAATCCTCAATGGAATCATCCCATCCACAGATTAGGTTTCTAGATATCTATGCATGGGTTAGAGCAGAGTTTACGACCAAATATAATACCTATTCCTATGAAGGTGTCATTCTTAGTTATATGTCAGGAGTTGATTTATCTTGCAACCAGTTAAGTGGTGAAATACCGAAGGAACTCAGTAATCTTACTGAGATTCATGCATTAAACTTGTCACATAACCACCTTGCTGGAGCAATACCATCAGAATTCTCAAATCCCATGAATATTGAGAGTTTGGACCTGTCATACAACAACTTGACTGGGAGTATTCCCACACAACTTCTGAAGTTGACAACTCTAGCAGTTTTCACCGTGGCATATAATAATCTAACAGGAAGGACTCCACAGCGTTCTGCTCAGTTTGCAACTTTTAACGAAAGCAGTTATGAGGGAAATCCTTTTCTTTGTGGTCTTCCATTGAACATCAGTTGCACGGAGTCTAAAGCGATTCCAATATACCCTCCAGCACCAAATTTCTGCGACGATGATGCGTCTTTTTTAGAAATGGAGTCGTTCTACATTTCCTTTCTTGTGGCATATGCAAATGTGGTGGTTGCAGTGGTTGTAGTCCTCTGGGTAAACCCATACTGGAGAAATGTTTGGTTTTATTTTTTCGTCTTTCATGTATTCATGTTACTATTTTTTTGCTTCCAAAACTTCAGTTTAATTATGTAACATTTCATTATGCAAATGTATGTGTGAGTTGTTCTTGGTGCCTATCAAGCTCATTAATACTAGTGATTGTTGTATTGATTTGCTTGCATCTTCTTTAATCATTTGCCAGATTAATATTCAGTTCATCTGATGAATGTTCTGTATGTTCATACAGTAAAATTTTGGCATGCGATGTGAAATTAAATATTTACTTTTTTTGTGAAACATTGTTTTGAACATTTGATATGAAATACACCGACTGTGTACTGTAATCTGGGAGAAAATTTGTTGTGGTATGTATATAGTTGCATACAAGGGAAGACGGATACAATAACATACCCAGTGTAATATGATACAAATCAGTTCACCAAGATGCCAAAACAGTCCACAAAACGTGAGAAGAACAAGCAACACAAAGGGATACAAGATGACAAAAACAAAAACACACGGATTTGCAAAATAATAAAAGGATAGATAGTGAGACCAAGATTATTACAAGATTAAGAATCAAGTATATTTCAACATTAACTCCTAATGAATGTAATAATCAAAACCACACTCTTACGGTGACCGCCAAGGTAATCGACTCACCTCAAGATCCACCGTTTCCAAGCAAAGAACAATATTGGCTTTTCCAAGCCCTATATTAAGGATGACTTTTCCAAGTCCTAACTAAGACTATACTAAGGTGGTCTACTCTCAAGAGAGAGGATTTCAAGTGTTTCAATTTTTCATCTTTCATAAACTAACTAGCAAATGAACTAATAGAACCTATTTATAGTCTAACTTATTACATAACAAAATGACCACAATACCCTTAATGAAAAGGGGTGGTCATGGAGTGTTACTTGGACAAGGCTAAGTAACCAAAATTTCCTTAATGAAGGCCCAAAACCGTGAGTCCTCAATCTTCAATGCTCCGAGAAATCTTTCACACGTGGGATTGCTCTTTGGTGTACTCAAATCGGCCCCTCCATGTAGGATCCCGTTTCTTAATGTGATGCCCCACGTACTGACTTCGAATGATGTCATTGAAAGCTAAGGTGTCCATTTGAATCGTATCATCTTCCCCTTCTTGAAAAGGATTCGACCTCGAATCCAAACCTTGCAAAACCAAAGAAAGAACACACAAATACAAACTGCTCATGGCATGAGGGTTAGGGTAAGCACGACAAATCACCTCAACATGCCAAGGTTGCACATATTTAGAATATAACCAAGGATCCGTTGAACTAAATATTACATAATTAATGAAAAATGCACAAAGGATTTGGCTATAGAATTCACCAAAAATGATACTTTGCTTGTCATGTAAACCTAGCAACAAGTTGGGTGCACCATCATCACCAATTCTATATTTGGCACCGGGGTCAAACGGGAAGAGTGGCCATAGACACGGGTCTAGAAAACACTCCTCCTTCCCGTGGTCTCCACCCAAAGTAAACGGCATACTCTCTACAATAGCATACATATTATCCAGAGCAAATTGAAAGTGGAGAAAGGTATCACTAAAGTCGACTTCTACTAAGGTGCCCTCATGTGTGTACTCACTACTAGTTTCACAATCATCACCATGAGTACTCTCAACAATAAAGTCACACAAAGTAGAAGGAGAAGTAGTTTCCAAAACCACACATCCCTTACCCTTAAGAGTACTCTCATCTTCCAAGAAGAGATTTCCATCTTTAGGAGGAATGTTGTCACACCATAGTGGGTTAGCATATCGGCTATAGCTTCTAAGGCAAGCTATACCATCATTTCCACCACTAGTTTCATTAGGAGTGGTTATATCATCCTCAAACAAGACATTATACCTTAAGAGAGCATGATCTATTTCACGGGCAGATTCGGAACAAACACGTTCATCACTCTCTAAAAGATCAATATCAAGTTTCAAAGAGATTTCAAGTGCAAGATTATCCCAAGAATAACTCTCAGGTTCACTCCTATTCTTTTGATCAATATTTTCAACATCATCACACACTTGAGATTCATTAATCACATCACACACATCCTTTAGTGGTGGGCAATTTTCACACAAAAGTTGATCAACATAAATTTCACAAGACGATGTACCTTCATTCAACATAATGGTTTCAACACTAGGTGGACTAAATCGATCTTACAAGAAGAGTCGATTCGGTCATCAATAGGATCAACTAGTGTATCCACACTTACAACAAGTACATCATCATCAAGTGGCAAAGAAACAATAAACTCACATATAGGCAAGCTATAACTCACACTCAATGGGCTACTAGCCACACAATTATCATTCACATGCACAAAAGTGTAAGGGTTAGCTATTTTACCTTGACGTTCATGAGTATGTTCATCTTTACCTCGGTGTGAAAGTCCATCACAAGATTGGGAAGCAACTTCCTTCAGAAAGCTCTTATCGCAAGTTGTTTGGACAATTGGATTTTGAGGGAAGAGTTTGGGTAACAATTGGCGTATAATTTCAATGTGTTGTTTCATATCTTCAAGATCGTCATGGATGCGATCACACGTAGCCTTGAAATTATGTGAAGCCATGGTACCTAACAAAACAAAAAAAAAAGACAACAACAAACAAAAGAAAACAAAAATCTCCTTACCAACACTGGATACACTCACCTTTGTGATTCTCACAATTGGAGCGACAAATATTGAAAGTTGCTTATACTCCGGTAGTCAATAAGATGTCAATCCTACTTGGCGGCCAGAATGGATTCTTGTTTTGATTGACTCAAGACACAAAACAAAATTTACTTATGAACTTGAAATAAAGAAGTTACCATGAGTTACAAATGAGAAAAGCACACAAATAACGAAGACACGAAAGAAACGTATTCAAAAACTAATTTACAACTTAGTAGGTATTTACTAGTTGCCAATTAGTATAAGAATAAAAAAAATGAAACTAAGAATCAACAATAAGAAACTAAGAATCCAAGATTTTGAGCCCTAAGTTTCGGTATTGTACAAAAATTGGTGATGTGGCGGTCTAGGATTGGTTGCGTTTTTTGAAAGGTTCTTATTTTTCCAACTTTGAAATTTTGGTTCAATTTTCAATTCTTGAAGAAGTGTATTTCGGGCCTTGGGGAAGAAAAATATCAAGATTGGAGCCCTTTTTCACATTCAAAAAGGTTTGACTTGTCTTACACCTTTTGGGCAAGACACCTTTTTGAAGGGTTGGTGGCCCTTTCCTCTTTTGGACAACTAGAAAAGTGTTTTTTTCCTCTTTTAGTACCAAGTCTTTTGTAGATCTTTTTGTCCCCCTTCCCTTTTGGTAGGTCTTTGGGATTTGTTTTAAAGACTAACAAGGGCCTCACTTCTTTCCACTTGGCTTTTGAATCAAACAACACTATTGAAGAGCTTTTTTGCAACTAGACATGAAGATAGTCTAGAACAACAAGAACTTTCAATAGAAGTTTGAAAACCTAGCCTCACGTTGAACCTCCAACAATCAACAACACCTTTTTCAATCTTAAAAACCACAATAAAATACCAACAACACGAGCTCAAACCACCTTCAAGTTTTGGTCCACACAACACCACCAACAATGTTCAAGTTCTTGAAACCGTAACAACAATACCAACAACAATGTTCAAGCTCAACTTGGATCTAGACTCAAGGGTGTTAGTGAAGACAAAACTAACACTTAGAAACAACTAAGACATTCAAAACACGCCTAGATTTAGAAACAAATCTTGTCCAAAACAACAACAACAACAAGAACACAATTTCGGCCAAGAACACAAAAAATGGACAGATTTGCCTCTTTTTTGATTTTTCAGTTTTCTAACACTTTTTTTTTTATTTTCAAGTTTACAAGCCCAAGATTGATCTTGTGGGAACAAGATCAAGCCATGATTTGATACCAAATGATACAAATCAGTCCACCAAGATGCCAAAACAGTCCACAAAATGTGAGAAGAACAAGCAACACAAAGGGATACAAGATGACAAAAACAAAAACACACGGATTTGCAAAATAATAAAAGGATAGATAGTGAGACCAAGATTATTACAAGATTAAGAATCAAGTATATTTCAACATTAACTCCTAATGAATGTAATAATCAAAACCACACTCTTACTGTGACCGCCAAGGTAATCGACTCACCTCAAGATCCACCGTTTTCAAGCAAAGAACAATATTGGCTTTTCCAAGCCCTATACTAAGGATGACTTTTCCAAGTCCTAACTAAGACTATACTAAGGTGGTCTACTCTCAAGAGAGAGGATTTCAAGTGTTTTAATTTTTCATCTTTCATAAACTAACTAAAAAATGAACTAATAGAACCTATTTATAGTCTAACTTATTACATAACAAAATGACCACAATATCCTTAATGAAAAGGGGTGGTCATGGAGTGTTACTTGGACAAGGCTAAGTAACCAAAATGTCCTTAATGAAGACCCATAACCGTGAGTCCTCAATCTTCAATGCTCCAAGAAATCTTTCACACGTGGGATTGCTCTTTGGTGTACTCAAATCGGCCCCAACATGTAGGATCCCGTTTCGTAATGTGACCAAAGCTTGATGCCCCACGTACTAACTTCGAATGATGTCATTGAAAGCTAAGGTGGCCATTTGAATCGTATCAGTAATCCCACAAGGGAAGATGGATATTAAAAGAAAAATATTGAGTAGATTAGATAGAAAAGACATGCCACACATAAAAGAGACGACCAAGTGACATGTGGAATATAACGACATAATACTATGTCGTAAAAGGAGACAACAGGTGAAGCCAGCGACCCATCAAGACTAATCGATCTACAACTACATCCTTAGCGGTAGTTAAACGGGGTGAAAAGTGAAATGCCAGCAGAATGATCAGTTTATACGTTGATCTTGTTTTCACTAGGATAAAATTTAATCAACAGCCGGTTTTGCTTGTTCTTTGATCACCTTTAGATTTTTGGTGTCTCACCAAAACAGCCTCAGAAATACTTTGTAACTCCGCTTTGAATTGCATCGCGCGAGACTTCTACTGGTCCATCTATGCCTGAGAAAACCTGAAAAATTTCAACCGTGATTAAACAAGTAAAAGAAGTGACTGTATGAGAAATCAACCTCAAGATCCCGTGTTTTATTACCTATCTACTGTGAAAATGACAATATAACTTAAATAAAGAGACAATAAAATCCAAAAGTTGTATATTCAGCTCATATCTAGTGTAGTCCATAGTTACCACTTGCCTGTTTTAAACACGTCACATTTGTATGGTATAAAATCATATCGATCAGTAAAAGTAAAATGAGAAGTTTAAAGTTAAATTCTTTTGAAATATAAAAATGTGTCATTTTTCTAAGGAACATGCAAATTGCCAAAATTCTTCAGTGCAATGAGTAGTTTGAAAGGAATGTATACTGCTCAATGAGCCATTCTGTATATGGTCCACTGAAATAAATGCTTAAGACTTAGTAGCTCCTAAGCTAGCTAAACTTTTTTGACTTGGCACACATAAAGTATAAATAAATTAAATGAAGGAAGAAGAAAGTGGCTTAGGAATTAAATTTTGTTGACTAGTTAAGCACAATAATATCAAAATATACTTCCTCTGTTTTAATTTATTTGTCTTGCTTTTCATTTTAGTGTGTTTCAAAAAGAACACCTTTTTAGTGTAGCTCAAATTGCAAGCAATGTTTTGATGAAAATTAGAGAAAAATAAATGAATGAACTAATACAGTAGTAAATTAGAGTAAACTATAGAAACAGTAGAACAAGTAGACTTATTATTGCAGTCCAGTCTACATCAATTATTGCACTATTCGATAGAGTACCTGCTACCTCCAACCAGCTCAGATAACGAGCAAGCTTCTTTTCTTATATATAGTGTTGTCAATATCCAGTGGCCTATGTAACAAGTGGATTGTAGGTAAAGAAGAAGAATATGACTAATAGCAAGAAAGTATATTTGTGGTTGTTGGTTTTGATCATTGCAAATGGATGGTGCTGCTGCTATTGTTGTTGGAATGAAGAAAGGACTGCTCTATTGCAGCTCAAGGCAAACATAAAATACAGTACAGGCGACGGCTATTTGTCATGTGGGGAGCTAATGAAACCGCGGATTGTTGTCAATGGAAGGGAATTGTTTGCAGCAACACAACCAGAAGAGTGATAGAGTTGTCTTTTGCTGGTACATATACTGATGATATTTTGAGGAACTGGCTTTTTAATGCATCTTTATTTGTTCCCTTCAAAAATCTCAAAGCTCTACTCCTCCCCGGACATTCATTAGCCAGTTGGGTGAGGAATGAAGGTTCGTTTTCTCTATATACACTCCCTCCGTTTTATGTTATATGGTAGCTTTTGACTTGGCATGTGAGAAAAAGGGAATGATTTTTCGCACACGTCAAAGGTACCATAAATCTTGTGGTCGTAAACATGTTATGATGATGATTCTTTTGTTAAAAGAGCGTGTCATTAAAAGTAAAAATGAGAAATTTAAAATTTAAGAGTTTCCAAATACCAAAAGGTATCATATTCTTTTTTAACGGACTAAAACAGAAAAAATGTCATAAGAAATGAAAGAGAGGGAGTATTACATATCTGAAAAATGGTTCTACCAATCCACATAGGAAGGATAATCTATTTGACTCTCGAAAACTTGACTCTGTCACATGATTGAACATGTCCATTTTAATTTTCTTGCTGATTTGGTAACAGGTTTCGAGAAACTGAGACGAATGAGAAAATTGGAAGTACTTGATTTGTCTTGGAACCACTTCAATCGCAGCATCTTTGAGTCTATTAGTCAACTTTCATCTCTCAAGTCATTGTACCTCTCACACAACCAAATTGGATCAGGTTCCAACTTCATTTTTGCCTCTTCGAACTATTTAGTCTCTCCTTTAGAACAAGAATTGCGAAACCTAATTAGTTTCCTTTATATTTTAGGTTCTGGAATATTGTCAGGGTTAAACAAGCTGGAAATCCTAGATTTGAGCTACAACAATCTAGAGGATGGAAATGTTCTCTTTGCTCTAAGTAAGTAAACTTATGAATATGTTTGTGAAAAGCTTGTTAGGATCGATTTGCTATGGAGAAAACTAGAGAGAAAGTTCTTGAGGAGAGAGAGATAAGTAAGAATGAATTACGTGGTAACACCCGTGAGTAAACTCCACGGCGGACGGGCTATTTATATTAATCAGACTCCACAACCTAACAAAGCTGTCACGACCCGAACCGGGGCCCTGGCCGCGACGGGCATCCCGAACCATGAAGGCCCGAGAGCCCTTCTAGCTGGAAATCATGTGCATAATTCATATACTACAAAGATGCAGAAATACAAAACGGAACCATGGTCATTTGATTTCAACAAAATCATACAGTTATAATTTCAACAAGACTCAAATCCATCTAACGCTTGTCTGCGAAATATCTACTAACTGAAAGAAAGCAACATCTGTTGGAAGACCGGGACAAGGCCTACGGTCGGACCATGAACTAAAAACAATGAAATCATAATATAAGGCCTTCCGAAACAAGGGAGGCTCACCAACTGCAAACTCCAAACAGCCCAATCTACTACTTAGCGGGACCCCGGGACTGTATCTCAGATCCTAAAATATAGGGGGTCAATACAGATGTACTGGTACGCAAAACAATCCAAAATAATGTATTATATATAACTGTAATACCATGTATTTCTATCTAGCTTCGATTCATCTTTAGAACATCAAAGATCTTGCTTCATAGATGAATACCTTTTATTCCCTGTGGTATTTCCAATATTTTGACTTTTTATCACGTGAGAAATCGAATAAGCTTTCCGTCGATACCAAATTCGCCTAAATCTGATACTCAGGTGAAGAGTTAGAGCCATTTGTGAGACAGTGTACCACCTGGTACTTTAGCGCGTCGCAGAGCCATCCAAAATGGAAATTGTCAAAATTCAGTGAACCTCCACGATTCTGCCACGTCGCAAAGTCTTTCCAGTTCGCAACCAAGGTGGCAACGCAATTTTCACCGCATCACGCCAAGGCTCAGTTTCCCAATTGTCCAATTTCCAGTAAGCTGGCGCAATTATGGCGCGTCGCGCCAGCATGAAAAATTGGGATTATCAAATTCCGTTATTTTAATTCCAAAGGTAAAATGGTCATTTTGCTATCCCTATATATATATATACTCTTTTAACACGAGATTTCTCATTATTTCACCCAAATATACTAGTTTTCTCTCAACTTTCTTCAAGAAAAACCATTAGGGTTCATAATTCTAGACCCAAATCATCAAAGTTCCTTCGTGAATCTTTCAAGAATCATATACTAAGGTATGTTGGATGTTGATTCTTGGGTTTCTTCCACCCAAGAAGTTCAAGAATCCTTTTCAAAATTTTAAAGTTTATGTTTTTTTTTGAATTATGTAAATAGAAACTAAAGTTCATGTTGTTGAGAAGTTTTGATTCATGTTTTGACTATAAAGATCCAAGTTTTGACCCCAGTATGTGTTGATTTTGCGGTATTCACGATAAAACCCCTTTAAGAAGCATGTTGAATTATGTAATCATGTTAATTATGTGTATTGAATGTTGTATGACCAAAGTATGCCTTGCACATGTTTGATAAATTGCTTATGTGAAGAAAATAGTGTCATTGTAACATGAAGCATGATATCCCCAAGCATATGTCAACTAGTGCATGCTAAGTGTTCATTGAATGGCCTAAATGAATGAATTATGGTATGTTGCAAGTATTCCTATTCATGTGAACTCCTTGTTGGATGAGTTATGAGACAATAGCATGCTTCCCTTTTACAATTACGTGTTTAAGATTCCTAAGTGCTCGAAATAATGCTTCATTGGTTATGTTGTGAATGATAGTATATTGTCATGATTGTTAAGCAAGAGTTGTCATGTCTTATTTATTTATGGTATCAAGTCCTGGGGGTATTTATACCCAAAAACTTAGATGTTTGTCTAGAGCCTAGTCAGTCTCAAGATAATCTCAGTCGTGCTATGATCAGTAGATTTCAGTTAGTGACAGAAGTTAAGAAAACTCAGTAAATCTCATTATTCAGTCTAATCCAGCTCAGTATACAGTTCAGACCTTAGTAGTATTCAGTAATCAGTCCAGATTTCAGTAAAACTCAGTAAGTTACGAAACTCAGTAGCATTCCGACAGAAAGTAAAATTCAAAAGTATTTCGTCAAATAACGAAATCAAGTAAACTCAGTCAGATCAATCTAGAAATATGAACAGTAACAGATTCAACTCAGTCTAAGTTCAGTTAAGAATTAATTCAGAGTCCTTCAGTTGGGAGTAGGAACTAGCACCGAGCGAGTGCAAGGATGACGGCTTCCCCGTTAGAGAGGTTTAGTCATTAGTAACAGTCCCTAAACTCCA
This sequence comes from Capsicum pubescens, assembly GCA_030864215.1. Classification (NCBI taxonomy): domain Eukaryota; kingdom Viridiplantae; phylum Streptophyta; class Magnoliopsida; order Solanales; family Solanaceae; genus Capsicum; species Capsicum pubescens. Next base: position 299,019,548 of record CM061549.1, read on the forward strand.
GAACTGCGTAGCCAGCGCAGGACCAGGAGTCACCCGTTAGATTAAGGATTGACTATCATACTGCCTTAGGCTTGACTTCCTGTTCAAGGTCACCCGTTAGAGAGGATTGACCATAGCAGAGGTCTTTACCCGTGGCACGGTATTGACACCTTTCCAGCTAGGGTTACAGGTTGGACCCTACTAGATCATATTCGGGGCATGTCGGTTAATTGAGAACTCTCACGGTTGTAGTTTCAGTATCAGTCTTCAGAATAGAACTCAGAAATCAGGACTGTCAGATACAGTCACCCATCTCGGTAAGGAACTTAGATAGTTCCATAAATTCATAGACCTCCCGCTAGATAAACCTGGTCTCATGTAAAGTTAATCAGTATCGGTACTAATAGATCCATAGATCACCCGTTAGGTAGGCCTGATCTCAAACTCAGTCCATCATTTCTATTATTAAAAGGCTCAGAGATCTTCCGCTAGATAGGTCTGATCTCAGATACAATCATTCCTTATCATTATTAATAGATTCATAGATCATCCATTAGAGAGGTTTGATCTCAGATTTAGTCAGTCGATAGTAGCGAGCTCAGAACTTAGTTATTGATATAAGTAGACTCCGTTAATCAGCTTCAGTATCATTAGTTTCAGAGATCACCGGCTAGAGAGGAATGATCTCAACTTTAGTACTTAGTTATCAATATCAGAAGATTCAGTTATTCAGTATCTCAGTATTAGTAGTGAGTTCAGACATCAGTAAAGTAGTATCCGAGTCTTAGTATTCAGAGTCATGATAATTGCAGTTATGGTTTGTGCATTCATGCATATGTCCTCATTCAGTACTCTCGTGATTATTTAGTTAAGTTATGTTCTTGCATAAGTTCTTGCATTTAGCCTTACCTCATCTAGCATACCAGTACATTCAAAGTATTGACGTATACTTTTCTCTTGCGCTATGGTGTCTTATACCATAGGTTCAGAAGTGTGAAATCTAGAGCACCCTTAGCAGTCCAAACTCAGTCAGCAGCAGTAGACGTAGCAGTGAGTCCTCTTTATTCAAGGATGATCCTTATTTTATTATGGCATTAGACTCAGTTTATTTTCAGTAGACGAAGTTAGTTGGGGACATGTCCCATCAAATCCACAGTTCAGACAAGTTTAGAGGCTTTTCGGACAGATGTATTAGTATCCAATTTTCAGTATTGATTATTTTAGATATTTTGAACCTTATGGCAAGTTTCCGCCAGTTTCTTGCATTTATTTCAGTATATTATCCAGTGCTCAGGTACAAATATCAGAAAAGGGTTAGCTTGTGGTCCTTCGGGATCATGAGCACCGTGTGGCATTCCGGTTCCAGAAAATTAGGGCGTTACAATAACATAAGTGAGAGCAATTCATAAAACATTTTACATATAATATATGAAAACACATGGGCATTCTTTAAAGACTTTAACAATTCTTTGAAACATTTCTTTGAAACCATGATCTACTCTTTATTTTACTTCTGAGCTAGATGGTACACCCTATAATCTGTAATTCAACGGGCTATATGGAATCCGCCCTTGACTCGGCGGCCAAGCCCCCAATCCAAATTTGCCGCAATGATTGGAGTATCTATAAGGGGAACACGTAAGATCACACAGCAGGGTGTCAAATTCCCCAATCAAATCAACATGTCATGGTAGTGCACAAGATCACAAAACAAGCCTCCTAACCATAGTCCCAATTTGGGACGACATGAATCGAGGCACAAAAGATCACAAAGCAGGGTACCATAATTCCGTGTCGGCAAATCACGGTTTCTAACGTTGAGTCTTTCAACTCGTACTTTCTTCGGGTAACCATTTAACTCTCTTTAAACCCATTTTTAACCTTTTCTAAACATGCATCTTTCTTGATACAAGAATCGCAATGAAAATACGAAACAAACACTAAAACATTCCAGAAGTTTGAAGAACCGAGGACCCCTTTGGTGACCACTCTCGGATTCACTACAACAACAATGAAAACACAATAACAACAAGATATTGAAGGTGTAAGTACACCAAAACAGCAACAATATGGTGAGATGGACAACAATAACAAAATAGGAACAACACGGTTTTACTAACAAGAGATAGAAACGGTTACAAGAACACAAACTACTACAAGATTACAAATAGAAACGGTTACAAGAACACAAACTACTACAAGATTACAATAAAAAGTAAAGGGATAGTTAGATAGACTTAATGAAGGTATAATCCTAAGAACCCAAGAGCATATTCCACTCTTGGACCCTTAACACTACACACAACGTTCACCTATCTCTTACGAAGACACAAGGTCGGAATCCACCTCCCAAGCATCACGTTTCCAAGCCATGAGATCAACATGAGTGATTCCACACTCTATATGCCTAATTTAGGTTTTGGTGCCTCAAGGAGAGAGGACTTGTATTTCTTTGTGTTTTCAAGACTTACAACATCATGAATAATCTAAGTCTAAAAGCCCTACAATGTTCTATCTATACTAGGTTACAAATAAAATACAAAATGTCCAAAATGCCCTTTTAAGAACTAGGTTCCCTTCAAGTGTATTTAGGGGCTTCCTTGTTGTGTTCCAAGGCTCCTCTTTACGCTCCAAGTGTGAGATTAGGGTCGGTTTGGTGTGTTTTAAGTCCTTCACTCGCACACTCCAAGCCCTGGGTTCATTATATTCTCACATGCGTCCATCTTCGTGGTCATACTTGTATCATTCTTCCCTCCCTAAAAAGGATTCGACCTCTAATCCATGTCTTGCAAAATCAAAGAGAGACAAACAAGCACACTTCCTCATGGCATGAGAGTTTGGATTAGCAAAAATAAACAATAACGGTATGCACTCATAACACTCAAAACATCCCACACCAAAAAAAGAAACCGAGGACCCTTTGAGTTCAAGTCTTGGCCAACAACAAGTCTCGACATGCCAAGGTAGTTCATATTTGACATATAACCAAGAGACCTTAGTGTTAATCATTATGAAGCCATCGACAAATTCACCAAGGACTTGGCTATGATAATCACCCAAAAGAAATGCACCTAAGCCGAGAGTAAATCTTCCCCACCCTAGGATGTCACCGGGATCAAATGGGAAGAGTGGCCATAGACACGGGTCTAAACAACACACCCATTTCCCGTAGTCTTTACCACAGCCACACGGACTACTCTCTACATTGGCATACATATCATCACAAGTAAAGAGAGAGTAGAGAAAGGTGGCACTCAATTCTACTTCTACTATGGTGTCCTCGAAAAAGCCACACAAAGTAGAAGAAGTAGTTTCCAAGACCAGACATTCCTTACCCTTAAGAGTATTCTCATCTTCCAAGAAGAGATTTCCATCTTTAGTAGGAATGTTGTCACACCATAGTGGGTTAGAATATAGGCTATAGCTTCCAAGGCAAGCTATACCATCATTTTCACCACTAAACCTATTAGGAGTGTTTAAACTATCTTCAAACAAGACATTGTACCTAAAGAGTGAATGATCTAACCCGCGGACAGATTTTGAACTTTCACTCTCTAAGGAATCATTATCAAGTTTCAAAGATATGTCAAGCACACAATTAACCCTATGAGCCAAGCAAACATTAGAATCTTTACAACAACATAGGCTCATGGGTTCACTCCTTTTTCCTTGACCAACATTTTCAAATTCTTCACTCACTTGAGACTCATTAATCACATCACACATATTCTCAAGTGGTGGTCAAGTTTTACACACAAGTTGGTCAACACAATTTTCATATGACGATGTACTTTCATTCAACACAATAACTTCAACACTAGGTGGACACAAATCGATCTTACTAGAAGAGTCGATTCGGTCATCTATAGGATCAACTAGTGTATCCACTCGCACAACATGTACATCATCTACAAGTGGTAAGGAATCAATATACTCATACGTAGGTAAGCTAATACTCACACTCAATGGCTTATTAGTCACACATTCATCATCCACATGTACCAAAGTGTAAGAGATAGCTATTGTACCTTGGCGTTCATGAGTATATTCGTCTTTACCTTGGTGCGAAAGTCCTTCACAATTTTGGGCAGCAACTTCCTTCGGGAAGATCTCACCGCAAGGTGTTTGGACCTTAGGTTTTGGATTTGTTGGGATTAGTGTGGATACTAATTGGCGTATCCTTTCAACGTGCCATTTCATGTCTTCAATATTGTCGGTGATGCGGTCAAACGTGGCATCGAGATTGGTGGCAGCCATGGTACCTAAAAGAAAAGACAACAATGAACAACAAAACAAACAAACTTGTTAACTCAAAAATGCCTCACCACACTCTGACTCTCGATTTTTACCTCACACTTGGTTTCACAAGTGTTGAAAGCCGGCTTGTACTTCGTGAGTGATTGAGGGAGGAGTCCACCTTGGTCCGGAATAGATTTTCGTTCGAGTTGACTCAAAGAAAATTTTCTTACGGACTTGAACCAACAAGATACAACGAATTCACAAAAGAGAAAAAAGCACAAAAGAAACGTAGACACGAATAACGGATTCAAGAACTAAGTGACAACCTAGTAGAAGTTTACTAGCTTGTTAATTATTGCTAGGATCAATTAAACGAAACTAAGAGACAACAAAATGAAACTAAGAAATCTAAAATTTTGAGCTCGAAAATATTGTGTGATCAGTAGCAACGATGACTGGCAGCCACGTATTGGTTCGGTTTTATCAAATGGTTATTCTCAAATGTTCAAGTCTTGGTCAAAAATTAATTTGGATTGGTGGAATTTGTTTTAGGAGGGAAAATAAGTCTTGGAGCCTTTTTCAATTTTCAAGACTTAATTTTTCTTATACTTCTCCTTAAAACATGGGTCCTCAAATCATGGAAAAGTGGTTAAGAAGTGATATATAGTCTTTTGGTGGTTGGGGGTCTTTCAAGACTAACAAGTACATACACTTTTTTCCTTTACCTTTTAGGATCTAGCATTCACTTTATGTTTTAACAATAGATGAAGGAAGGTGAAGAGCTTCAAGAACAACAACAACCACACCAAGAACAATAACAACAATCTTCAAGAACAACAACAATTTCAACGGCCAACTCCAATCCACAACAACAAACGGCCAAGTCTCTTTAGTGTTGTGTCTTCGGTTTTAACAAGAGATGAAGGTTGTGAAGAACTTCAAGAACAACAACCACAACACTCCTTTCAACAACAACAATTACACACACGGCCAAGTCAAGTTTCTCAACAAAAATGTCTACCACACGATCTTAAACTTAGATATGGACTCAAGTGTTAGTGAAGAACAAAGATAACACTATAAACACTCAGGACAAAAAAAAAATCTCAGCCAAGACAAAACAAGAACGCAATTCTCGGCCAAGAACACAACACAGACAGATTGCACTTTTTTTGGAATTTTTAGTTTTTCAACAAATTTTTTTTCAACTAACAAGCCCAAGATTGATCTTGTGGGAACAAGATCAAGCCATGCTTTGATACCAAATGATACAAGAATGGGAATGAAAATACGAAACAAACACCAAAATAGTCCACAAGTTTGAAGAACCGAGGACCCCTTTGGTGACCACTCTCGGATTCACTACAACAATGGTGAAAACACAATAACAACAAGATATTGAAGGTGTAAGTACACCAAAACAGCAAAAATATGGCGAGATGGACAACAATAACAAAATAGGAACAACACACGGTTTTACTAACAAGAGATAGAAACGGTTACAAGAACACAAACTACTACAAGATTACAAATAGAAACGGTTACAAGAACACAAACTACTACAAGATTACAATAAAAGTAAAGGGATAGTTAGATAGACTTAATGAAGGTATAATCTTAAGAACCCAAGAGCATATTCTACTCTTGGACCCTTAACACTACACACAACGTTCACCTATCTCTTACGAAGACACAAGGTTGGAATCCACCTCCCAAGCATCACGTTTCCAAGCCATGAGATCAACAAGAGTGATTCCACACTCTATATGCCTAATTTCGGTTTTGGTGCCTCAAGGAGAGAGGACTTGTATTTCTTTGTGTTTTCAAGACTTACAACATCATGAATAATCTAAGTCTAAAAGCCCTACAATGTTCTATTTATACTAGGTTATAAATAAAATACAAAATATCCAAAATTTCCTTTTAAGAACTAGGCTCCCTTCAAGTGTATTTAGGGGCTGCCTTGTTGTGTTCCAAGGCTCCTCTTTACACTCCAAGTGTGATATTAGGGTCGGTTTGGTGTGTTTTAAGTCCTTCACTCGCACACTCCAAGCCCCGAGTTCATTACATTCTCACATGCGTCCATCTTCGTGGTCGTACTTGTATCATTTCTGAATTCAAAATCTGAGTAAAATCTGTATTTTAGTCTGTTCTGAATTTGCTATGAAATTCATCTGTTTGGTATCGTCATACCAAGACTTGCAAGTCATATCTCTAAACCATAAAATATCATGTTACAGTACTTTCATTCAAAACAAGTTGTTTGGACCACCAAATCATTCAAACGGTATAAGAGAGTTTGTATTTCAACATACATGAAAACTTATGCAATGATTTTCTCTTTCAATCCTTAAACATGGCGTGGTCACTTACTTTGTAGTAAATCATGCAATTCTTTCAGTAGACATCTTTTACATTTATCAACAAGTAAAAATACCCTCTCTTCAATTCACAACAATTCTCAAATCATTTAACAATAGCCAAGAACATTTATACCAGGCTTCTAAATGTTAAGTTTTATCAATTCGCAACATGTGAATATCAAGAAGTATCATAACATGAGAGGGAGTGAAAATATTCATGCTCTCAATTCACTTCAAACTTCAAACGCATATATACATATAAATGAAAAAAATAAAATTTAGGGAAAGGCCTCAAGACCAAAACATTATCATCAATAAGGTTCGCAATGCATAATTGTCAATGTAAATTCAAAACTCTTTTTGTAAATACATGATTTCCCAACATTCAAACATTATTAAAAAAAAAAACGTTTTCATCCTGCCCATGTAGTTTAGGAAAACCCACTTAGGTTGAAGGATGAAAATTCAAATATTGATTCGTTTCTTGGAAATCTTGAACTTAAGGATTGATTCTTGATCTTTGATGAAAACCCTAAATTTCTCCTGTTCTTGAGAGTAGAGGATTTGAGATGTTTAATTGATGAAATGGGAGGAAAATATCGCCCCTTGAGGGTTATCAGGCGTGGGCTGGGAGTTATAAGGGAAGAAAAGACTAAAAACCCCTTAAAAATGCGGAAACAAAAACTGAAAAATTAGGGGTGAAATGGAGCGTGTGTCGCACGCTAATCGCTCGACCTCACTGCATCTCTCATGAAAATGACTATAACTTTTCGCTCGGGTATTGGGTTAAGGCGAAATTGGTATCGTTGGAAAGTTGACTCAATTAGCTACAATTTGGCAGATCTTGAGCTGAAAAATTCGACTTGTATCGAAATTTATACACGTTCAAAGTAGATCCTTGTAAAATTGAATACAAATATTTAGCTGAATCGGAGGTTCTTAGCTCAACTTCGCTCTAAGTGATTCCTATGAAGATTTTTCACCTCGAAAGCACTTCAAAAATGAAGATATAGATCATGACACTTATTCTCACTTGTAAATAATTTCTATTAGAGCTTTCACATGTAGGAACAACAGTTCGATTTCTAGTTCGAAAATGTGGTGTGTTACAAAAGCCCTTATTTTTTCTCGGTAGCTTCCTAACGTAACTGGTTTAAGAATGTTGAATTCAAAGATTATTCTATCTGACTCTCAAAAAGCTAACTGTTAGTACATAATTTAGCATCCATTTTAAGTTTCTTGTTGATTTGGTTACAGGTTCCGAGAAACTGAGACATTTGAGGAAAATAGAAAGCCTTGATTTATCATGGAACGGCTTTAACCGCAGCATCTTTCAGTCTCTTAATCAGCTTTCATATCTCACGTCATTGAACCTCGCAAACAACAAAATTGCATCAGGTTCCAACTTGTGGTTTCCTTTGGTTGCCCCTTTGAACTATTAGTCTTCTTACAAGAACGAGAATATGCTAACTAATCCACTTCCATAACGTTTCAGGTCCGGAGAGATTGTCAGGGTTAGACAAGCTGGAAATCTTGGATTTGACCAATAATGCACTCGATGATGAAAATGGGTTCGCTGCTTTAGGTAATTAAACAAATATCATAACCTGCAATAAAATTCAGGTATATACAGTCCAATATATATTTTCTGTGTAATAACAATAACATAAAACTTGTATAACAATTATCTACTTGTTCATTTTATAGGCTTGTGTGATCTAATATATCTTGAAGAACTAAGTCTCAGCAGAAACAAATTCATTGGGAGACTCCCTCCATGTCTTGGGAACTTAACATGTCTTTGGGTAATTGATCTCACTCTAAATTTGTTTACTGGAAACATTGCCTCATCCCCACTTTCAAGTCTCTTGTCCCTTGAATACCTCTTGATAGAAAACAACAACTTTGAAATACCAATTGCATTCGAGTCATTTGCTAACCAATCAAAACTTAGGTTTGTCTTTGCTAAGAAAAACTCTGTAATTGGACAAACTTCTTCCAATAGATGGATACCAAAATTTCAATTGGAAGCCTTGACTTTATTCAACTGCTCCCAAATGCCAAACTTCCTTCATTATCAACATCACTTGAGACTTCTTCGTCTCTCGAGATGCAACATCGGTGGAGACTTTCCAAATTGGTTATTAGCAAACAATTCTAGACTTGGAGAAGTTTACTTGGATGGAAATGCATTCGCTGGATCTCTTCAATTGCCATTCCTTCCTAATCTGAAAGCTTTGGATATCTCAAACAACAAGATTCGAGGGAAACTTCCTCCTAACATTGGGTCCATTTTCCCGAATCTCTTTGTGTCAATAATGTCCAACAATATGCTTGAAGGCTTGTTGCCTTCATGTTTTGCTGACATGAAAAACCTTGAATGGTTGGATTTGTCATACAATAAGTTAAAAGGAGAGCTTCCGATAGGATTGGCTCATAGAGGATCCAAGTTATATTTTCTGAGATTGTCGAATAATTTGTTGGAAGGGGAGATATTTCCAGCTTTAGCTAACATCAAAAATTTGCAATATTTGTACTTGGATGGGAACAACTTCTCCGGCCCAATTCCGCAGAAGTTAGTCACAGCTCCTTTATTAAGTTCACTGGACGTAAGTGACAACAAATTGTCAGGACAAATACCCGCCTGGCTTGGTAATATCTCCTCCTTAAAACCCCTTGTATTGTCCAGAAACCATCTAAAGGGTCATATTCCACCTGATTACTGCAGACTTGAGGGACTTGAGGTGTTAGATCTCACTGAAAACAACCTCGTTGGCGTGATTCCATCATTTTTCAATGCTTCGGTAACCTTAACACGTGTATTTGAGCAAAAAAAAGTTACAAGGGGAATTTAACATGTTCTCAAACTGCTCATATTTAGAGCTGTTAGATCTTGGAGATAACAATTTCAGTGGGTCGATTCCAAAATGGTTGGGCAGTACTTCTACGATAACCACCTTACTCTTGAAAGGAAATTGTCTTCAAGGCACCATACCTCCACAGTTATGTCATGCAAGTTACTTAAGAATTCTGGATCTCTCTCAAATGATCTCTCAGGAGCTATACCACATTGCTGGGGAAACATAATGCAACAAGCATAGATCACAGAAGTACTCCCATCCAGTTCATTAGTTGGATATGCAGGATTCGAGAAGTTTAGAGGAGATGCCAGGATAAACATAGAACCCTCAATGGAATCATCCCATCCACAGATTATGTTTCTAGATATCTATGCATGGGTTAGAGCAGAGTTTACGACCAAATATAATACCTATTCCTATGAATGTAACACCCTGCATTTCGGGATAGAATAAAAACCATGACTCTGACGCGTTGATAATCCCAGAGCCTTAAATCCTATACCAATTTGGTATGTTAATCAATTATGTAGTATGTGAATCCATTTGAACATGAATTTAGACCATAGAGGTCCTTCAACTCAAGGACGAGTTGAAACTATTTTGATCGATTAAGTTTTAGTGGATGTTGTAATTTGTGTCAGCTTCCATCGACCATAACTCTCTGTATATGTCGAATTAGAGAGCATACTATGTATCAAATGATAGGTATTCGAGTTAACTTTCCAACGATACCAATTTTTCTAAAATCCGACACCCGAGCAAGAATTTATGGCCTTTCAAAGTAGTATGCGTCGTCTAACCAATCGCACATGGCCACTGGAAAGCATATGCAATAGCATATGCGGCGCCTATGTAAATATAGGCGATATCATATGCGGCGCCTATGTAAATATAGGCAATATCATATGCGGCGCCTATATAAATATAGGCGATATCATATGCGGAGCCTATGTAAATATATGTGATATCATATGCGGCGCATATCTTATGGTTTCAAGTGTCTTAAACACTCCGTTTTTGGGGCAAAATGGTCCTTTTTCCACCCTTATTCAGCCATAAACACGAAATTCAGTCCCCAATTCTCCAAAATACATCCACATTCATCTAAAAATTCTCAAGAACACTCCCAAAGGTTTCAAACTAAAAACTCAAATAAATCAAGATTTAACCGTGGGTTTTCAAAATTGATTAGAGATTCGGAATTCCCAATCCACAGGCTTCAAGAAGCACCCATTATTTTTCGAAATAGAGGTACGTGGAGTTTATCCTAAAAACTACATGGGCTTGAAATTTGATAAAAGCATGATTTAAGTTTTAATGCATGTATTTTATGGGGGTTTTGAAAACTATATTATAGATTATGTGTTTCAAAGGTTTAAATGCTATTATGCTTTGTTATTATGGCTTTTCCCCCTAAATTGATTTACAGGTATATGTTTATTTATGAAACTAAGATTTGATCTTTGTTTGAGAGAATGAATTATGGACTCCCTCTCTTGTATTAACTTAAAGATTTTGACTTTATTGAAAAGAGAATTGAAAATGCATGTTTCTGTGATTTGAAAAGTCATGGCTTTTGGAACAGTGTCTTAGAGTTATCGAGAGGGTGTATTGATATGACTATGTTTTGATTCAAAGAGAAGAGTTATTTGCATGTGTATGCATGAGTCTATTATTGAACTGTTTTATTGATATGATGGTCCCGAAACTTATGTCTTGAAAGAGAGATTTTTGTATGTTAATGATGGCTCAGAGATATGACTTGCAAGTAAATGGTATGACGATACCATATGTAATTATGCCATAACAGAGTATGTTTTCAGAGTATATGCTCAGAAGATGTCTTCAGAGTATATTTTCAGAGAATGTATGTTTTCATAGAGTTTTAAAAAGAGGCTTAAAGAGTGTTAGGTGGTTACCCGAAGAAGGCGTGAGTTCAAGTAACTCTTAGCCTAAAACCGTATTTGCCGATACGGGTAGATTATTATTGTACGCTGGCGACGGTCGTGTGGCGTAGTAGAGTTAGAGACTCCGACCCTTGCGACACACTTGGGTTGGGGGCTTGGCTGCCATGTCAATGGTAGTTTCCATATGGCCCATTGAATTTTCAAGAATTGTAGGGTATACCACCTAGCGCATAAAATCATAAAGAGTGTTACAGATTTTAGATGTTTTTCACAGAGTTTCTTAAAGATGCCTATGAGATTTCCTACTATACGATCATTTATGAACTGTTTTAAATTTCTCTCATATATGTTAATTATAAATGATTATTTTTGGATTAGCTCTGCGTGCCAGTACTTTTGTGCTAACCCCCTCCCCCCCTCCAACCTCTCAGGTTCTGAGGCTCAGTCTAGGGGTCCAGATAAGCGGTAGATAGTCAGACTTACAGATCAGACTGTGCAATGGTGAGCCTTCTTTTCTACAGAAGGCCTGCAGATTGTTCAGAGTATTAGCAGTAGTTATATTTTGGTCTACTGGGGGCCTTGTCCCAGTTTTTTTTCAAACAGCTGCTTATGTTCTTAGTAGAGATTTCGCAGACTGATGTCAGATATTTCTATTTTAGATTCAACCATATTTCTGTATTAAATTTTAATTCCGTATTATCTTATGTTTTATGAATATTGTGTATGATTACCAGATAGACAGAGGGCGTTCTGGGCCTTCAGGTTCGAGAATGCTCGTCACGGCCAGGGCCTCGATTCAGGTCGTGACAAACTTGGTATCAGAGCAAGGTTCATGATCCTAGGGTGTCTGCGAAATTGCATCGGGTAGAGTCTTGTTTATGGGTGTGTAGCGCGTCACACTTATAAGTAGGAGGCTACAAGGCATTTAGGAATGTCTCTCTTTCTTCATGTTCTAGTTCGTGCTATAGAGTCAGAATGTTCCTCCTTCATACTCTAATTCGTGCTATGGTGTCACCCATACGAAAAGAAAAGTTATCCTAATTTCTTCCTCACTCTGGTGTTTCCAGATATTCTCCGATTATCTAGCAGAAATTTCAGAAGTCCCACAAAGGACGGGAGAGGAGTTCCCTAGTGTAAAATTGTGTCCTCGTTCTTATGAGGCATTCAGTTAAGACAAGAGTAAGATGTGTATTCTTGAGTCATTGAATATTGTGTATCAAGCTTCTATATCTTGTAATCTTTATATCAGTGTATTGTTGAAAACAAAAGCCTAGTGAAGCCGTGTGAGGCCTATTTCGATTCACTAGCAACTTGCTATTCATCTTATTGTTCTTGTGTTTGTTGGAACTATATTTCCACCCGAGTAGTAGTATAAGTTAGAGTGTCGGTGTCATGACCTATTGGTAGTGAAATTAGACCAAGAAGTTTGTGATATGAAGTCATAAGGTCAGAGGTCAGAGTGAGGGTGACTTTTGTGATTAAATATTTATAGTTGAATAACCGTTGATTGAGAATGATTTACCCTTTCGTGGTGGTAGACTAATGTGGTGGTACCATTTATGGATTGTATGGTAGTCCATGGAGGAAGTGTTAACTCAGAATGTTATTTGTTTTCTTCCTTTCAAAATAGAGAAAGAGCCAAGAGTGGATATTTAAGGTGGTTATAGAAACCCCTTATAAGCTATGAATGAAAATGGCTAGATTAGCCAGTAGGTTGTAAGTATAGACTCATTGTCATATAGGGTATCTGAAGGTATTCTAAAGCCCATTGGGGTAAGTAAGTGTGATGTGAGAAAGTCGTATAAGTAGATAAGATTGCATGGTTATAATATAAGCTTAAGGTTGATCATGTCTATTATGTGACCTTACCCCTTAACCTTCTTCTCATTGGTAGTTGTAAACTAATACTACTTGTGAGAAAGAGTGTAGTATATTTTTGAAGTATTTGGGTAGAATATCCCAATTTGAAGTATTAGTATATTTATATTATGTTGCACTCTTCATTGGTTGTAAATGATTGATGCTAGACTATAGGCTTGAATTTAAATGGTGTGGTGGTGAATAGTGGCAAGAGATTGATGATACATGTTTCGTGGGATTAGATTTGTAAGCTTGATGTGTTGAAATAGTACGTGCTGATGGATTATGACAAGGAAAATCGTAAGGTCATGATCGATTATTGTGGTTATGAAGTTCTAGTGTACTAGTGTTTCTTGATGTTTATTTCATTGTTTCTAAGTGAGGATTGTGTGTAAGGTTGGTTGTAAATCATGTTTAGCACTAGACATTAAGTTTGAAACAATTGATGGCCATGGAGGTGGATGTGATGATTCCTTGGTTAATGATACTAGTTATATGGAAGTGATCTATAGGCTTGAATAATGTATGCAAGTGCCTAAGTTTATTTGATTCGTAATGAAGTATGACGTTGTATATGTGATGTAGAAGTATGCCCAAGGTGGTATGAAGCTGTAGTATTTTTCTAAGGCTATTACATGTTATGTGTGGCTACTGGAACCGTTGAGTTGCTAGGTGGAAAAATACTAGATAGATGGTATATGGTGTTCTAAATAGCCAAGTTAAGGACCTTTGATTGATAGCGTTGAGCCTTTTGATATGAGTTTGATTCTCATGGTAGAGGAAAATAAGTTTGAAGTTGCTATATTGGTAGACTATGATAGAAATAGAGTGTCTCATTGAAGACTTGGTGATACCCATGTTAGGTGTTATAATCTAAGCTCAAGTCCTTGAAAGTTGTGCTAATAGAAATAAAAGTAGACGCACTAGAGGGTGTGCACTTCAACTTTGGGGATACTCATGAAGATTAGAAGTTAGTAAGTGTTCGAGTAATAGATGATGACTATTGGGGTTACAGAATGATAGAGTGTGCCTCAGGAGTTAGTATTAGCAGTGGGCGTTCCACTCTCATGTGTGGTCTTTCGGGTTAAGTTTTATTAATTTTGTGTATTGTCATATTTCAGAACCTAGAGTGCAGTGAGTGCAGTTAAGTTTAAAGTCTAGTAAGGTATCTCCCAAAAACTTAAGATGATGGCTTGAAGCTAAGGGGGAGATGACTAAACGAATAACCAAGTAAGACTCTCAGATTCTTGTAGTGACTTCATGATGATATAGAACATCAAAAAGTAAGGGTGAATCTCAACCCATTCCTATCTCAGTATTTCTCAGTGATCCTAATACCTACTCATACTTTACGGTTTAGTTCCATGATCAGTTCGCGTTCATACATATGATAGAGAGTCATGTACTCACGCTTTATAGTGTGCTCTATTTCCATAACTCATGTTTTATGCCAAATGATTGGCGAGATTCAGCTTATAGCCATGAATACCCTAAATTCAGAGCGCTTTGGTGAGTCCCTGTTGTTATTTTGCTATTCCTCAGGCCTCAGATGAGTGTCAAGCTTCATATAGTATCATTCCATGCCTCCAGATCTTATGTTCTAACCTTTTTGTGACTCCTCCTTATGCGATGATAGTGGTGGTGAGTAATTATTCCTTGTTGATAGAAGATCATAGTACGCTTGTTTAGATAAGGCCATAAGTATGAAGTAAGATTTGGGGCCAAGTTTTTCTTTATGTGATGGTTAGTGGAATTTTGTATGTGTATGTTCTTGGGGTAGCTCGTGGGAGTGATATTGATAGTGATTTAGAGAATATGTGAAGTATCCCTTTATGAGTGTTTGCTTTGAAGTTCATATGTGGTTATAAAGATAGGCTTGAATGACATATTGAGATTGTTGTAAAGGAACGCTATATGCGCTACCGACTTCATAGTAAGAGTTCAGAGTAGTCATTGAAGTGGTAAGGCATGTTATACTTAGGATGTGATCTTTAAAGGAGATATAGAAGATTGCATCATATGGTTTAGAATAATAGTGTGGTCTGACATGTTGTATTTTTGTGACTTAGAGTTAGGCTTGATCACGGCGAAGGGATTAAGTTATTTCCGACATTAGTAGAAAGATTTGTCAATGCTCATATGAGAATTTTAAGCTGAGTTGAATGAATATGATATTTAAGAAGAATAGTATAGTTAAGTGATATTCGAGAAGCGTGCTAAGCTTGAAAGTAAGAAGTTGTAATGCCAAAGGCCTGGTAATTCTATCCTAATTCAGGAGTTATATGCCTATGTTCCGGACTGCAGAGTAGTGTCAATATGGTGATTCCTCAGTTGGATGTCTTGTGTAATCCATACCCAAGATTCATGGCTCCCTATTACTGCTAGAATTTCTTTAGAGAATTGTGATGAAGAGATACTCCAGTTAAGTATGAGGGTCTAGTATAATTCAGTCTGTATGGACAATAAGTCAGTTTAGCAGTCAGATTCGCATGACTTGTTTTCTCGTCTTTGCACTTATTCATGCTACTCGAAATCTCAGACATGCTACTATTCCAAGATAGAGTATACCAGTAGTTATGAGTATAGCCCAGTTCATGCATCATGCATTAAATTCAGATTCCAAATGTTCAGTTATGATTCAATTCGTAGGTGCCCTGTGCATCGCCTCAGTTTTCCGAGTATCTTAGTGAATTGAGCATTCATAGAGTGACATAGGGTACCAAGGGGGAGATACCCCATTCAGTTGCATGCATAGATTCTTATTACAAGTTTCGCATCAGTTATTATTGTGTATATATCCATACATTCATACTTCAGTTCAGTCAGATATGTATGCATTAGAAATGCATGTTCAATAGAAAAGTTCAGCTTATAAGTGTATTCAGTCTTGCATTCATGAGAACAACTCGGTCATAGATCCATGCATCAGATATGCATGATTCATTATAAGAATTCAGCCTATGAGTAGCTTCAGTCGTGTGTTCCATGCCTCAGTTATGCATGTCCGGCATAAGCATTTAAAACATCAGTAGTTCCAATCTTATAGTTATGTTTCCGATCAGTGTATTCTTTCTTAGGGAACATATCATGTCAGCATTATCCCATACCCTTAAGACTTCGACATTCTATCCATCATTCGAGGACGAATGATCCCAAGGGGGAGATAATGTAATAGCCCGCATTTTGAGCTAGAATAAAAACCATGACTCTGACGCGTTGATAATCCCAGAGCCTTAAATCCTATGCCAATTTGGCATGTTAATCAATTATGTAGTATGTGAATCCATTTGAGCATGAATTTAGACCATAGAGGTCCTACAACTCAAGGACGAGTTGAAACTATTTCGATCGATTAAGTTTTAGTGGATGTTGTAATTTGTGTCAGCTTCCATCGACCACAACTCTCTGTATATGTCGAATTAGAGAGCCTACTATGTGTCAAATGATAGGTCTTCGAGTTAACTTTCCAACAATACCAATTTTTCTAAAATCCGACACCCGAACAAGATGTTATGGCCTTTCAAAGTAGTATGTGTCGCCTAACCAATCGCACATGGCCACTAGAAAGCATATGCGATAGCATATGCGGCGCCTATGTAAATATAGGCGATATCATATGCAGCGCCTTTGTAAATATAGGTGATATCATATGCGGCGCCTATGTAAATATATGTTATATCATATGCGGCGCATATCTTATGGTTTCAAGTGACTTAAACACTCCGTTTTTGGGGCAAAATGGTCCTTTTTCTCACCCTTATTCAGCCATAAACACGAAATTCAGTCCCCAATTCTCCAAAATATATCCACATTCATCTAAAAATTCTTAAAAACACTCCCAAGGGTTTCAAACTAAAAACCCAAATAAATCAAGATTTAACCATGGGTTTTCAAAATTGATTAGAGATTCGGAATCCCCAATCCACAGGCTTCAAGAAGCACCCATTATTTTTTAAAATAGAGGTACGTGGGGTTTATCCTAAAAACTATATGGGCTTGAAATTTGATAAAAGCATGATTTAAGTTTTAATGCATTTATTTTATGGGGGTTTTGAAAACTATATTATAGATTATGTGTTTCAAAGGTTTAAATGCTATTATGCTTTGTTATTATGGTTTTTCCTCCTAAATTGATTTACAGGTATATGTTTTGTATGAAACTAAGATTTGATCTTTTTTTTTGAGAGAATGAATTATGGACTCCCTCTCTTGTATTAACTTAAAGATTTTGACTTTATTGAAAAGAGAATTGAAAATGCATGTTTCTATGATTTGAAAAGTCATGGCTTTTGGAACAGTGTCTTAGAGTTATTGAGAGGGTGTCTTGATATGACTATGTTTTGATTCAAAGAGAAGAGTTATTTGCATGTGTATGCATGATTCTATTCTTACACTGTTTTATTGATATGATGGTCCCCAAACTTATGTCTTGAAACAGAGATTTTTGTATGTTAATGATGGCTCAGAGATATGACTTTCAAGTCAATGGTATAACGATACCATATGTAATTATGCCATAACAGAGTATGTTTTCAGAGTATGTGTTCAGAAGATGTCTTCAGAGCATATTTTCAGAGAATGTATGTTTTCATAGAGTATTAAAAAGGGGCTTAAAGAGTGTTAGGTGGTTACCCGAAGAAGGCGTGAGTTCAAGTAACTCTTAGCCTGAAACCGTATTTGTCGATACGGGTAGATTATTATTGTACGTTGGCGACGGACGTGTGGCATAGTAGAGTTAGAGACTCCGACCCTTGCGGCACACTTGGGTTGGGGGCTTGGCTGCCGAGTCAATGGCAGTTTCCATATGGCCCATGGAATTTTCAAGAATTGTAGGGTATACCACCTAGCGCAGAAAAGTATAAAGAGTGTTACAGATTTTAGATTTTTTTCACAGAGTTTCTTAAAGATGCTTATGAGATTTCCTACTATACGATCGTTTATGAACTGTTTTAAATTTCTCTCATATATGTTAATTATAAATGATTATTTTTGGATTAGCTCTGCGTACCAGTAATTTTGTGCTGACCCCCTCCAACCTCTCAGGTTCTGAGGCTCAGTCTAGAGGTCCAGATAAGCAGTAGATAGTCAGACTTGCAGATCAGACTGTGTAGTGGTGAGCCTTCTTTACTCCAGAAGGCCTGCAGATTGTTCAGAGTATTAGTAGTAGTTATATTTTGGTCTACTGGGGGCCTTGTCCCAGTTTCTTTTCAAACAGCTTCTTATGTTCTTAGTAGAGATTTCACAGACTGATGTCAGATATTTCTATTTCAGATTCGACCATGTTTCCGTATTAAATTTCAATTCCGCATTATCTTATGTTTTATGAATAATGTGCATGATTACCAGATAGACAGAGGGCGTTCCGGGCCTTCGGGTTCGGGAATGCTTGTCACGGCCAGGGCCCCGGTTCGGGTCTTGACAATGAAGGTGTCATTTTTAGTTATATGTCAGGAGTTGATTTATCTTGCAACCAGTTAAGTGGTGAAATACCCAAGGAACTCAGTAATCTTACTGAGATTCATGCATTAAACTTGTCACATAACCACCTTACTGGAGCAATACCATCAGAATTCTCAAATCTCCAGAATATTGAGAGTTTGGACCTGTCATACAACAACTTGACTGGGAGGATACCCACCCAACTTCTAAAGTTGACAACTCTAGAAGTTTTTACCGTCGCACATAATAATCTAACAGGAAGGACTCCACAGCGTTCTGCGCAGTTTGCAACTTTTAACGAAAGCAGTTATGAGGGAAATCCTTTTCTTTGTGGTCCTCCATTGAACATCAGTTGCACGGAGTCTAAAGAGATTCCAATATACCCTCCAGCACCAAATTTCTGCGAAGATGATGCGTCTTTCTTAGATATGGAGTTGTTCTATATTTCCTTTCTTGTGGCATACGCAAATGTGGTGGTTGCAGTGGTTGTAGTCCTTTGGGTAAACCCATACTGGAGAAATGTTTGGTTTTATTTTGTCGAGTCTTTCATGTATTCATGTTATGATTATTTTGCTCTCAAATGTTGGCCTAACTTATTAAGGTCGCTTTTTAATTACGTAACGTATCGTTACGCAAATCATGTGGGTTATTTTGCTTTGTACCTTCAAGTTTATCTATACTAGTGAAGTTTTATTGATTTGCACTTAACTAGAATAATATTCTGCCTGTCATATGTATGATTTGTATATGCACACAAGATAGAAATTGGAACATCGTTGTAGAGCTTTTGAACTGGACTATGGAAAACGCACAATATAATTGAAAATGGCCTTCCAAAAATTGTGTAATAACTGTATGAACTAATACATACAGCAAACTATGACTTATTTTAATGAACTAGCATTGTTGTACCTTGAAGATACGAATATGAAGATAAACAAGGTTGTTTCATGCAAACTCTTTTTATTACTTAGGATGTTCTTGTATTGTGTATTAGGATATGATTGTGATATGATGGTCTCTTTTGCCTCTGCACCAATTTGAAAGAGTTCTATTTCTTTTTCTTCCTATAGAGTCTAAAACCAATCACATCAAGACTTCTGTGAAGTATGGATACCCGGCATGATATTTTTGAAACATCGAACTCTATGATCTAGGGCATGTTTTTGTTAATGTGGAAATATAGGATGCACTGCAGAAACATGCTTCCGGCATTTGCAAAATCTCTTAAGATGGTTCTACTTCTGATGACCTCTAGTTGAAAGAAATGAATCTCCAGGTATAACTACACTCTTCAAAGATAGAAATAACATGTAACACTTGGAGTTGGGCCTGTAAAGTATCACAGAAAATGTACATCTAAAGGCGTGCTTGTGCTGCAGGTATGTAAATTTATGGCTTTGAATAGAGGTTCTACAGCTCTGAAGTCCTAACATTTATGTATGCCTATATATGAGCATGGTTGAAATAATATCCAAGTCTCCCAGGATCGAGTGTCTGTTACTTTTTCTCTGCACTTCTCCTTGCAATGCATTTCCATGAATGACTGTTCTTTCTCATGTGCTTATTTACTAAAAGTTTACAAAGAAAAGAAGATAACAAGTCCTGCTATGATTACAAGAATTATTTGTGCATAGTTTCTGATCTTCTCTATGATGGTTAAAGTACTCGCTTCCACTGTCAGTGAGTTATGATATTATCGTTGGTCATGCCTGCCTTTCTGGTGTGAACTGTGAAGTTTATCTTTTGTCTTGCAGTAGTAGTTCAGTATAGAAAAATTGAGTTGTGGTAACCTATTTACATTTCTTTATTGGAGAGACATGGATTTTATAGGAAAACTATACTACTCATCTGTTGTGTCATTTCTTGGATTTTCACTGATTTTGTCAATAGTAAGAAGTTCTGTTGAAGATGTAGAGAATGTGGTGGATTAACAAAGAAAACAGAGTAGACTTACTTCCATTTTTCTGTTATAACTGTCTTAGCAGTTAGTTGCATATACTGGTTAACGGTTAGATTAGTTAGTTGGACACCTTACAAGCTAGTCTCTATATAGAAGACAATGTACATGCTGTAATTCCAATGAATACAAGTCTATTCCCTCATCTCTAATGCTTTTTCTCTCTCAGTTTCTTCCGCTCTCTCTCTTCTAATCATGAAGCTTACTGTTGTCTTGCCTAATTACATGGTATCAGAGTTTTACTCACTAGAAAACTAGTAGAGCAAGATCGATTCTGGTGTATTGATATCTTCACGGCAAGATCAAGAAGTCTTGAATCAAGAATTGCAAGTCTGCAACAATGGTGAATCAAAATACTGTTGTTGAATCTGCTGAGGCATCCAGAATTACTCCCAGTTCATTGGACTACAATCATCCTCTCTTTCTCGGCCCTTTTGATGTAAGTGGTATACAAATCATCTCTTTTCAACTGACAGGAGTTGAGAACTTCTCAATCTGGTTTAGATCCATGTGCATAGCTTTACTAGGGAGGAATAAGTTGGGTATTGTTGAAGGAACATGTTCTAAAGATAAGTTCTCCAATGAGTTGAGCAATCACTGGGAAAGAGTCAATGCAATTGTGTTTTCTTGGATCATGAACTCAGTGTCAAAAAATTGCTTGGTGGAATTATGTATGCATCTGTGGCTAGTGTTGTCTGGAATGAGCTATTTGAAAGGTTTAACAAGATTGATTGATGGGGCAAGAACATTCAAACTGCACAAAGAAATAGCTACATTTTCTCAAGGAACTACCTCAGTATCTGTGTATTTCTCTAAACTTAAAGATTTGTGGGAAGAATTTGAGGCTCTTGTGCCTGCACCTGGGTGTGATTGTGATAAGTCAAAGGAATATATGTTACATCTGCAAAAACTGAAACTGTTTCAGTTCCTTATGGGTCTAAATGAGTCATACACACAAGCAAGAAGTCAAATATTGCTTATGACTCCTCTACCAAATATAAACCAAGCATATGCGTTGATAATTAGTGATGAAAGTCACAAATCTATTGTAAATCAGGCAGGGATCTTGGGAATGAGTCCTACAGTGTCACGACCCGAGCCGGGGCCCTGGACGTAATGAGCATCCCGAACCATGGAGGCCTGAGCGCCTTCTAAATCTGGTAATCATGCACAATATTCATATAGTATAAGAAATTTTACGGAAAGAAAAGTAAACGGAATCATGGTCATACTCTGAAATCTGTTCAACAATTCGAAAATAGGTTTATCAACATTTAAACAACATCTTTCTCAGTCTGTGAAATCTCTACTACACATGACATCAATAATTGTCTGAAACCTGGGACAAGGCCCCCAGTGGACCAAAACCAAAGTAAAAAAAAATGTGTCTAAAAAGAGATATGCCTTCCTAAATAAAGAAGGCTCACCACTGCAAACTTCACTTCCGTCTAAAAGCTCTACGAATTAGCAGGACCTCTAGACTGAGCCTCAAACTCTGGAAGGTAGGGGTCAATATAGTTGTACTGGTACGCAGAGCAAATCCAAAATAATAATTTTTATTCAACATAGGTGAGAGAAATTTAAAAATAGTTCATAAATATAAACATGATAAGAAAACACATGGGCATATTTAAAAACTCTGAAAAATTATCTGAACTCTGTGACATACTCTTTGTTTTACTTCTGTGCTAAGTGGTATACCTTATAACTCTGAAATTCCACAGGCTATATGGAATATTCCATTAACTCGGCTCCTCTCGGACCAGCTACTGATCATTGCCTTGGTAAGCTATTGCCTCACAACCTAGCTAATCAGACGCGAGCCCCTCCTCGGGTGGATTCCTCCTTTTGCTCCTCATCCTACGGGGTATTAGCAGCCGTTTCCAACTGTTGATCCCCTCCCAAGGGCAGGTTCTTACGCGTTACTCACCATTCCGCCACTGGAAACACTGACCGAGTCTTTATGGACCCTGTGAACATCTTTTCTTAATGTATTAAAGAGGGCCTCTCTAACCGGTGAAAAGTGGTGGGTGTCCACTAACGGTCATTCCTGGCTCGGCCTCGATAACGCAATTCCGAGAGGAGTCGGTAGTTGGGAACTGGGTCCAAGCCTCCAACCCAAGTTTGTCGTAAGGGTCGGAGTCTCTGTCTCTACTACGCCACAGGACCGTCGCCAGCGTACAATAATAATAATACCCGTATCGGCAAAACACGATTTTAGGCTAAGAGTTACTTGAACTCAAGCCTTCTTCGGGTAACCACCTAACCCTCTTTAAGCCTTTTTTTTTCCTCTTTAAAACATATCATTCACTAAAATCAAACCCTGAAAAACTCTAGCTCTGTTATGGCATACATTTATATGGTATCGTCATACCATTGATTTGCAAGTCGCGTCTCTGAGCCATTAATAGCATATCATAATCTCTGTTTTCAAAACATATGGTTTGTGACCACCATATCAATAAATCAATTCAAAGTACTCTTTCTTAAAACTCATGTAAACCATGCAAGAAACTCTCTTTTTCAACATTTCAAATGCACAAGGTGGTCATATCAAAGTTCTCAATCACATGTAATTCTTTATCTTTAACACAAGAACATAATTATATCAAGAAACTCTCTCTCATCATCTCTAAATCATGTTCAAATACTATGATATTGAGAAGACTATTTTCAAACCATAAATCATGTATTTCAAATCATTCACAATAAGATCATAAACTTAAATTCATCACAGGAGAGGGATTTCATAATTTGTGCTCTCAAACAAATCTTAAAACTCAATTTTCATACATATACATATACGTATAAATTAATTTAAGGGGGAAAAGACCTAAAGGCCAAAACAACAATATCATTAAAACATTCATGATACATAATTAAAACATGAATTCCAAAAACCCTTTTTAAAATTCATGCTTGATAAACTTTAAATCATGTTCAAGCGTTTCAACAGCACATGTAGTTTTTAGGATGAACCCCACGTACCTTAGATTATTTCGGAGAAAGAGCAGAACCCGGATCTTGATCTGTTTCTTGAAATCTTGAACTTAAGATCTTGAGGGAAAGGATTAGGGTTTGGATTTTGAGAGGATTAGAGTAAAATAAGTAATTTTGGCTTCTTGGAGCTGAAATTCCATGTTATAGACGGATTTTGGGTGAGGAGAAATGACCACGGTGCCCCTAGACCCATTGGAAACTGAAATAATGCGTAAAACAGCCTTATATCCGCATCTGGTTTCATGTCGACGCAGCGCGTCATGATCGCGTCGGCTTACTGCCTCACACGGAAAAAGCCATAACTTTTCGTTCGATTATTGGATTTTGGAGAAATTGGTATCGTTGGAAAGCTAATTCAATTATATACAATTTGGTGGGTCTTGAGATGAAAAATTCTATGTGTATCAAGATTTATACACGTTCAAAGTATACCCTTGTAGAATCAAATATCCAATTTTGGATGAATGAAAGGTTCTTAGCTCAACTTTGCTCTAGGCCATTTCTATGAACATTTTTCACCTCATAATCACTTCATGTACTCGGCGAAAGATCATGACACATGAATCTAAGAATAAACCATGGAATTAGATCTTACGCATGTAGGAACAACGGTTCAATTTCTAGCTAAAAAATGCGGGGTGTTACATTATCTCTCCCTTGGGATCATTCATCCTCGAATGATGGGTGGGGACCTTTCGAAGCTCAGAAAGTTTAGAATAAAGAATGTAGTCTTAGATTGAACAAATTTTTTTCTCGACAAAATATGCAATGAAAGCAAACAAGCTTTATGATAACCCCTAGAGGAACGTGTAATCACAAAACATGAGATAATGAGACTTTACGTAGGGATGATCTTGCACATGAGCTCTATGCATCATAATCTTCACAACATAAGGAAGGGATTTATTTGATGATCATAGACCTGATTTATATAGGTACTAATAATGAAATAAGATTTCGTGGACCCTCTCATGATACAACGAAATAGACCTTACACTTAGAAATACTACTCATCTATGCCCCAAACAACAAATAACACACTTCATCATTTCCAACTTACAATTCTCCAATCACACATCTAGCCACAAGAATATGAGTCCCACTACTTAGTACTGCTATGCTGAAGCCTAACTCGGAGTAACAAGGTGATAACTTAAACTATAGGACCCTGTACTTTACATCCCATTAAAAAAATATTGTCATCAAACACCCTCGAGATTTTATTTAGAGAGTACTAACCACATAGCACATAGATTTGTATTTTCAGCAACCACAACATTCAAGCCTAATCATTACTATACCCACTACATGGATTCCCCACTAAGACCAATAATTTCAATCACTTTAACAAATATTTTTGCCATATTCCTCCTTCTTAGCTATTTCACACAACAAAAGTTCATCTCTTTTTCCCTTTTCACCTATAGCCTCAGCTCAAGAATCACATTAATTTTTTTCTTTTAACCTCCAAGAACATCAACTCCTCTACCTAACACATCACCACACTTCCATAGCCACCATTATACTATCATACGGAGGGTCATTAAGGGACCCGAGCATAACTTTCGTGAATGGAAGTAACACTATTAGACTATAACTTATACTTATTGAACTACTCAAAGAGGAACATAAAATGAAGATACGATAAAATAATCACGAGCGCTCTATATATCAAGTGTCTGGATCATAAGTAGAGAGTCATTCGGAAGGCACAATACAACATGAATTCTTAGGATAGAGCATAGTGAGAAACATTGGTGCACATATCAAGGCAAAACGAGGGAAAGAGACTGAATTACCCTCCTGGACTCAAAAAAATCAGTAAGATGAACTGGGCACCCGACGCGATTGGCAACGCGATGCATAGAGACACCGATTTGGCGAATGCGATTACCAACGTGGCGCATCGATATCGTGTTGATCCATTGGTTTTCTCACTCAAACACATCTCAAACACGGTTTGAAAAATTTAGAACTTTCCTAGAACAACCCCTTTACACTCTTGAACATGAATCAACTCAAAAATCTACTTCTCGGGGTCAGTAAGATCAATTTGAAAATGATGAGAGTTATAAGATCATAAATATGACTAAGTCTTTTAACAATCAAAAAAATTTTGAGGTTGACAACTCTCTACATATGCAACCAAGAGTGGTATTGAGTCGAGAACGCTACAGGATGTTACATTACAACTAAGACAAAGATTCCTGCTTGAAGCGATTGCTCCTCGCTTAAGAAACTGAGATTTTTTTCCATGAGTTTGCATAAACCTTATCACTTGGGCTAAACCCAACATAGGATGAATTGGTGACATATAGAAGCATATTCTCTTAGGACCAAACATGTTGGGAGACATAGATTTTTATGGATTACGAACAACATAACATATGGTTTGAATACGTGAAAGACAGGATTACTGAGTGACATAATTGCTTCTAGTTTGGAGATTAGATCACAAACATAAGTCCATAGAGTACTCGAACCGCAGGCATAGGTATAACTTGAACAAATGATGTAATACATTAGTACGATACTCTCCCAAATTGGAGTAGGAGAATTATGCTTGAGTAGAAATAGGTTTATCATGGTTTCTCCCCACAACTTGCCATTCTAAGAAAATTCGGGAACTATATTAATTCACCATCTCCCCCTTAGACCAAAGTCACAACCCTAGACTTACGGATATATCCACTTATCAAATCTATAGCCACAACTCTTAACATAAAAGATACATCACCGCATACTTAAACTCTAAACTCTCCCTGAAGAATTGTATCTAGAAGGCCTTACTTTTTTGTATATGCTACTCTTAACTTTCGCTAGTCTCTATAGCTATCATTCTACAACTCTCACTCTCATAAGCGCACACATTCACACTCCTTATCACAAGAGGGAAGGGGGTATCAGTATAAACATCAACACAAACTTCTATCATTAGTCTATAATACAAAGATACTAAATTATTTCCTAGGACATCCCCTTTCAGGGTCACTAATCGTAATTTCTTCTAACTCTCAAAGTCATCAACTTATGACTAACATTTTCATGGGCATAAACACCCACACTTCTAAACACTTAACACTCCATCTTCCATTCCTTAGAATACTATCATTACACCTCTAATCCCATAACCTACAACTTAACAAAATTTGTAAAACTATGCCAAAGGCGCATATTACCTACCTACATTTCCTGAACTCAACTTTAATGAACACTATACAACAACTCCCCAAGCTTGATACGAGAATAATCACGGAAATAGACTTATATGGGTGTGAATTGAAAGCAACCAAGTGTATGTGCAAGAGAAGTGTAATTAAAGGCCCAAATACACACTAAAATAGCCCACTCCATACACTAGAGGGGCATCCCATTCTTGAAGGGCCTTTTTGGTTATTTTAACTTCTATTTATTTTGTAATATATAAGGAACATGTTAGTGTTTATTCACTTAGTTTTTGAATGTTTAAAATGGTAGAACACACTTGAAACCCTCAATTTCTCTCTCTTGTGAGGCTTGGCCGAAACTAGGTTACAACATTAGGGTGAAATCTTTTTTGTTGTTTGTTTGATTGGAACTTGGGGTGCTTGAAGGATTGAGGTCCTCTCTTGTGTCTCTTTGAAGAGTGTAGGTGTTCCTACTATCATCATTAAGGGTCTTTGTGTGTCATCTACACTTAGGTTCTTAGTCATTATAGTAGTTTATGTCTCACTATCTATCCCTTTGTCTTTTGTAATCTTGTAACGTTATATCTTGTTGTTGTGAAATAAGAATCTGGTTATTCTTATTTTCATCTTTTTCATCTCGTTATTGTTGTGTTGTTGGCTGTTTTTGGGTGTCAAATACACCCTTGTTTATTGTATTCTTGTTATACTTGTCGAATCCGAGTGAGGTCCCCTTTTGGTCCACAATTTTTCTTGAATTTATGGACTGTTTGGGGTATGTTTTGTACTTTCCCTTGTTTGTCTTGTATCATTTGGTATCAAAGTCATCTTTGGTGTTGTTCTTACAATACCAATCTTGGGCTTTCTTGCTAAGAAGAAAAAAATTGGTGTTCTTGTTGTTCTTGGCCTTGAAAGTGTTGTTCTTGTTGTTCATCTTGGCCGAGGTTGCTTGTAGAGTCTAGATCTAGTAGTACTTTGTTGTGTATTGTTTTTTCTTGTGTTAGTTTTGTGATTCACTAACACTAAAAGGTGTCTAGATCTATATTTGATCTTGAACTTGTTAAAGTTGTGTTGTGAACAAGGACCTAGGGCGAGAATTTATGACTTGTTGTGGCCGGTTGGGTCTTGAATTCGTGAATATTGTTATTGTTCTTGAAGGATTGTTGTGGTGTTCATCTTGTTCTTCATCTTATCTTACAACTTAAGACAACCAAAAGTATAATATAGATTCAAAAAGGTGAACCTACAAGTTGTAAAGTTGTTTGTGAAAAGACTTGACCCATCACTTCCTTGACTTGACATCTACTTTTCAACCACTTTTTCTTGTTTAAAGGGACCTTGTTTTGTGGAAATTGTACAAAGTCAAGTCTTGCCTTTTGAAGATTAGACTTAAAGGAGATTCAAGATATATACTTTCCCTCCAAAACCAATTGTTTCCATTACATAGTAACTAAAGTTTGTAAACTTCAACTAGTGACTAATTGTGGGGCCGTGACCAATGGTGTACTTCCACGTCTCCCAAGTTACTGTTCAGGCAAAATTTTTAAGCTCAAATTGTGATCTTTAGTTTTATTTTGTTGTCTCATTAGTTTCGTTTGTTGATTCCAATACTAACTTACAAACTAGTGACAATTTACTAGATTGTGAGTTGGTTTTGAAACCATTTTTTCCGTGTTTACGTTCCTTTGTGTGTTTTTATTCTTTTGAGTCATTGTACACACTCGGTTCACCTCTCAACATCTCACGGATTACAAGCAAACTTACAACAATTGTGAGATTGAAAGTGAGAAAATCCGAGGGACAAAGGATTAAAGAGAGAGTGTGAGGACCATTCTTTGAACAACTAACTTGTTTATTGTTTTGTAGGTAACTTCTTGGCTACAATGGACAACAATGCTCTTGGTGCTATCTTGTAAAGACTTGAAACTATCAACCGAGGAATGGAAAGTATGCTCACGACTATGTCCTCAATCCGAGGAGAGATGTCTACTATGAATGAGAGGTTGGATCTAATGGAGAGTCGAAGAAACTCTCGTGCTTCTACCCCTCGACTCCATGTTTCCTCAAGTGGTAATGACCAAAACCCTTCCATCACCATTTCCCCCGAGACTTTGCCTACAAAATTTAACCCTCCAAGTTCACCACAAAATGCCATGAGCCAAGTTACTAATTACCCTCAAAATCGAGAACAAGGTAGATCACTTCACCCGCAAGTTGATCAAGTCCCACAAGAAGGACTTGGAGGCCCATTCCCTCCCATCCAATCCCCACAACCGAAGATCCACATTACCAAAATAGCCCCCTCAACCGAAACTCCACTTCCCCAAAACCGATATGTCCATATAGAGGAGTATGGAAGAAAGGGACACGAAGTATATGGAGTCTACGATGATGCTTATATGATGGAAGGAGACTTGAGTCGGATAAGATTGAAGCCAAGTCTCAATATGGAGAGGAAGTCGAGTTTCAAAATGAAGATGTTGGCCGAGACTTGTTCATATTGAGCTCTCGGGTTCTTCATGTTTTGCGGACTGTTTTGAGTGCTTTTTCTTGAAGTGGCCAATTGAACGAAGTGAAGCCGTGAATTTGTGGGCAAATTCTTCTCAAGATGAAGAGGATGATACGAGAATAATTACGGAAATAGACTTATGTGGGTGTTTATTGAAATAAACCAAGTTTATGTGCAAGAGAAGTGTAATTAAAGGCCCAAATACACACCAAAAGAGCCCACTCCATACACTAGAGGGGCAGCCCATTCTTGAAGGGCCTTTTTGGTCATTTTAACTTCTCTTTGTTTTGTAATATATAAGGAACATGTTAGGGTTTCTTCACTTAGTTTTTGAATGTTGAAAATGGTAAAACACACTTGAAACCCTCAAGTTCTCTCTCTTGTGAGGCTTGGCCGAAACTAGGTTACAACATTAGGGTGGAATCTCTTTTGTTGTTTGTTTGCTTGGAACTTGGGGTGCTTGAAGGATTTAGGTCCTCTCTTGTGTCTCTTTGAAGAGTGTAGGTGTTCCTACTATCATCGGGTCTTTGTGTGTCATCTACACTTAGGTTCTTAGTCATTATAGTAGTTTATGTCTCATTATCTATCCCTTTGTCTTTTGTAATCTTGTAACGTTATATCTTGTTGTTTTGGAATCCAAATCTGGTTATTCTTGTTGTCATCTTGTTCATCTTGTTATTGTTGTGTTGTTGGCTGTTTTTGGGTGTCAAATAAACTCCTTGTTTTTGGTATTCTTGTTATACTTGTCGAATCCGAGTGAAGTCCCTTTTGGTCCACGATTTTTCTTGAATTTGTGGACTGTTTGGGGTATTTTTTGTGTTTTCCCTTGTTTGTCTTGTATCAAAACTTCTCCGTGCTACAAAGTTCAAAACACAAGTTGGGTACACATGACGCTTATACCATACAACCTTATCTAACAACATGCCATCTTGGGTTCAACTTATTCTTATATGAATATCACTTTTATTATCTTAATGACTCAACCACAAATCATTATTTCTAATGCTAGTCCTCGAGTATATATACCACCATCTTTCCACTCCCTTTTTCATAATTTTCCAACCTAGGCCATTCCACACACCACATCAAGCCTACTAATTAATTCCCACAAAACATGCATCATCAACCTCGAGCTACTATTCTCACCACTACACTCCACATCTAGAGTTTAAGCCTGTTGTCTAGCCTCAATTATATACCACGGTAAAGCATGCCACATATTACACTAATCCATCAAATTGAGAAATCAACCCAAATACTTCACTTCATTTAGCTACTACCTACAATCACAACCCCACCATAACCTCATTATTAAAAATCAAAATCCACTACATACCCTCTCACATGAAATACTAGTTTACTACTATATAAAAAAAAGGGCCATCAAAGGGGTAAAGTCACATGATTGAGTTGGTCGATCTTAATCTTGCAATATAACCCATTTCAATCTTATCAACATATTCTAATTTCTTGCATCATACTTACCTAATCGTACATCACAATGATCTTCAAAAATCAATAAACACTAATGAGTCTCTACTTACAACTTATTAACTAATCTATCCTTTCCATGTACAACCTATAACTGGTCTTTATAACCACCATAACTATCAACTCTAGGTTCCTTTCCTAATTTGAATAGATAATAATCATAGCTAGCCACTTCCTTCACATACTACCCTACAATCCATAAATATTGCTACCGCATTAGTCTATCACTATACAATGGCAACCCACTCCTTAATCCACGATTATACAACTAAAACTATTTATTTACACAAATGACACCCTTGATCTGACTGCTAACCTTGTGACTTCATGTCACCAACTTCTATACCATCTAACTACCAATAGGTCATGACACTTTAACATACGCTAATACTCGGGTGGAAATACAGTTCCAACATTCTGCTACACATAATTATCCTTAAACATCACACCCCCAACAGGAATTTTTATTAAAGGGGACTGAATACACTTCGTACCTCAGGCTGGAAAGCGCAATTTCATCAAGATAAAGGTATACACCTGAATCAATACACCTTGAAGTACTACTGGACTCTTCTCAAGTCCTTGTGCTATCTCGTAACTTTTCTGGATAATTCAATCAAAGAGAACCACATCGCTTGGGGAGCTAGACTCTTAGACTTGTATCGCCTCGACAATAAGACATGGCCCATGAAATTAGAATGAGGAATGGACTTGGATAAATTTCTTATAGATGACTCGATAGCACGAACTGGAGTATGAAAGAATGGGAAACAACTCCTAAATGCCCGCTAGCCTCCTGATTATAAGTGTGGTGCACAACACACCCATAAGCAAGACTCTACTAGACACGATTTCACAGACACCCTGGGACCATGAACGTTGCTCTGATACCAAGTTTTTCATGAAACTAGCTGGGACCCTAGCCGTAACGAGCATCCCAAATCATGGAGGTCCGAGCCCCCTTCTAAATCTGCTAATCATGCACAATATTCATATAGTATAAGAAAATTTGTGGAAAGAAAAGTTAACGGAATCATGGTCATACTCTGAAATCTATTCAATAATGCGAAAATAGGTTTATCAATATTTAAACAACATCTTTCTCAGTCAAAAAAATCGCTACTACACATGACATCAATAACTGTCTGAAACCTGGGACAAGGCCCCCAGTGGACCAAAACCAAAGTAAAAAAAATGTCTAAAAAGAGATATGCCTTCCGGAATAAAGAAGGCTCACCACTGCAAACTTCACTTTTGTTTGAAAGCTCTACGGATTAGCAGGACCTCTAGACTGAGCCTCAGACCCTGAAAGGTAGGGGGTCAATACAGTTGTACTAGTCCGCAGAGCAAATCCAAAATAGTAATTTTTATTCAACATAGGTGAGAGCAATTTAAAAACAGTTCATAAATAAAAACATGATAAGAAAACACATGGGCATATTTAAAAACTCTTAAAAATTATCTGAAATCTATGACACACTCTTCTTTTTACTTCTGCGCTAGGTGGTTTACCCTACAACTCTGAAATTTCATGGGTTATATGAAATCTGCCATTAACTCGGCAGCCAAGCCCCCAACCCGAGTTTTCCACAAGGGTCGGAGTCTCTGTCTCTACTACGCCACAGGGTCGTCACCAGCGTACAACAATAATAATACCCGTATCGATAAAACACGGTTTTAGGCTAAGAGTTACTTGAACTCAAGCCTTCTTCGGGTAACCACCTAACCCTCTTTAAGCCCATTTTTTTTTACTCTTTAAAACATATCATTAACTGAAATAAAACTCTGAAAAACTCTAGCTATGTTATGGCATACATTTATATGGTATCGTCATACCATTGACTTGCAAGTCGCGTCTCTGCATCATTAATAGCATATCATAATCTTTGTTTTCAAAACATAAGGTTTGGGACCACCATATCAATAAATCAATTCAAAGAACTCTTTCTTAAAACTCATGTAAACCATGCAAGATACTCTCTTTTTCAACATTTCAAATACACAAGGTGGTCATATCAAAGTTCTCAATCACATGCAATTATTTCTCTTTAACACAAGAACATAATTATATCAAGAAACTCCCTCTCATCATCTCTAAATCATGTTCAAATACTATGATATTGAGAAGACTATTTTCAAACCATAAATCATGTATTTCAAATCATTCACAATAAGATCATAAAGTTAAATTCATCACAAGAGAGGAATTTCATAATTTGTGCTCTCAAATAAATCTTAAATCTCAATTTTCATACATATACATATACGTATAAATTAATTTAAGGGGGGGAAAACCTAAAGGCCAAAACAACAATGTCATTAAAACATTCATGATGCATAATTAAAACATGGATTCCAAAAACTTTTTTTAAAATTCATTCTTGATAAACTTTAAATCATGTTCAAGCGTTTCAACAGCCCATGTAGTTTTTAGGATGAACCCCACGTACCTTAGATTATTTAGAAGAAAGAGCGGAACCCGGATCTTGATCTGTTTCTTGAAATCTTGAACTTAAGATCTTTATTCTTGATCTTGAGGGAAAGGATTAGGGTTTGGATTTTGAGAGGATTAAAGTAAAATAAGTAATTTTGGCTTCTTGGGGCAGAAATTCCATGTTATAGATGGATTTTGGGTGAGGAGAAATGACCACAGTGCCCCTAAACCCATTGGAAACTGAAATAATGCGTAAAACAGCCTTATATCCGCGGCTGGTTTCATGTCGACGCGATTTCGACGCGATGCGTCATGATCGCGTCGGCTTACTGCCTCACACGGAAAAAGCCATAACTTTTCGCTCGGTTATCGGATTTTGGAGAAATTGGTATTGTTGGAAAGCTAATTCAATTATCTATAATTTGGTGGGTCATAAGATGAAAAATTATATGTGTATCAATAGTTATCCATATTCAAAGTAGACCCTTGTAGAATCAAATATTCAATTTTTAATGAATGAAAGGTTCTTAGCTCAACTTTGCTCTAGGCCATTTCTATGAACATTTTTGACCTCATAATCACTTCATATACTAGGAAAAAGATCATGACACATGAATCTAAGCATAAACCATGGAATTAGATCTTACGCACGTAGGAACGACGGTCGATTTCTAGCTAAAAAATGTGGGTTGTTACATGCAGTTACTGCTAAAAACCTTGAGATAGCCATGTATGCAAGAAATGGACTAGGTAGAAGCCACAGTCAGAAGTTCAAGAAGAATTTCACCCTGCAGTGTAATTTCTGCAAATTCAAGGGGCATACTAAGGAAAACTGCTGGAAGATAATTGGCTATCTTCGAGATTACAAGGCTAAGAAGAAGTTCAGACATGAAGGGACTAACATAGCTTACAATGTTCCTGTGGGTTATCATGAATTTCCAGTGGATCAAAGTGGTTGTGAGTAGTATGCAGGTCAATGCTCTCATTCTAAGTCTCTACAGAAGTGGTCTACTAAGGATGCAGGACAACCACTAGTGTCTGATAGTCAACTGGAGCAATTGAGGCAGATGGGAAATGTTGCATTTACCAAGGAACAATATGAGCGAATCTTGCAAATGATCAACAAGAACAATTTTGTCAACACACCTAGTGACTCTGCAAATGTAACAAGTACAGGTATTTCTTCTTGTTTAGCTTCTTTTGATTCACAGAAATGGATTATAGATACTCGTGCTACTAACCATATGGTTGGGGACTCAGAGTTGTTGCTTAACAAGAGTGTTACACAGAGTTGAAAAAATGAAAGAGGGTATATCTACCAAATGGTGACACTACAATGGTCACTCATGTGGGAACTAGTTGCTTATCATAAGGAAATAACATCACAGATGTTTATCACATTCCGCAGTTTACATGTAGTCTTCTGTCAATGACACAAGTAATTAAGGAATGACATTGCTCGGTGAATTTCTTTCCTGATTTTTGTGTTTCCAGAATCTTTGTACTGGAAAGGTGAGGGGATTGATAAGCTTGATGGAGGTTTATATCTGCTTGCAGATCATTCAAGGAAAGAAGTTGCAATAGCAACTAAAGCATCTAGTGAATCAACTATGGAGAGAACTCAAGCTGAAGTAGATTTGTGGCATCAAAGGTTGGGACATGCATCAACCAATGTGCTGAAAAGAGTTGTAACTCAAGAAATTCCAGTAATAGAAGATAGAATAAAGCAATGTAGTATTTTTCCTAGTGCTAAACAAACTAGGTTACCTTTTTGGTCTACTAACAGTCAAAGTACATGTTGTTTTGATGTAACACCTGTACTTTCGGGCTAGAATCAAGATCGTCGTTCCTACGTGTATAGACCCGAACTAGATGATTCCTTGTTAATATATGTGTGGTGATCAATACTGTAGTGTTATAATACCTTTGAATAAGAATTGAGGTCAAAAAAATCTCCTAACTCTAAGACGAGTTGAAAACATTTCTACCGAATAAGTTTTAGTGGATGTTTAAACTTGGGTCAACTTCCATCAACAATAACTTCTTGTATATAACCAATTAGAGGGCCTACTATATATAAAATGAAATTTCTTCGAATTAGCTTTCCAACGATACCAATTTTGCAAAAATCTGATACCCGAGCGAAAAGTTACAGCCATTTTCATGAGAGAGGCAGTAGCTGCGCGCAATTAGCGTGCGATGCACGCTCTGTCGCACACACCTAATTTTCAGGTTCTGTTTTAGCATTTTTAAGGGAAATTTGGACCTTTACCTCACTCAAAGTCCATCCATAACCTAAGATTTGCACCCCAAGAAGCATAATACACTCTATAATCCAATTTTTCTCTCAAATCAAAACCCTAATCCCTTCCCCAAAGATCAAGATCAAGCTCTTAAGTCAAGAATTCCAAGAAAACAAATCAAGATTCAGATTTTGTTCTTCGAACTACGTAATCTAAGGTACGTGGGGGTTTTCCTAAAACTACATGGCCATTATTAAATCGTTAAAACAATATTTAAACATGGTGAAATCATGAGTTTCAAAGGGGTTTTGAAATTTACAATATAATTGTGTTTTATGAACTCTTAAATAATATTATTGCTTTGGTCTTTACGCCTTCCCCTGAAATTGATTTTGTTAGTATATATGTATCTATATGTGATTGAAGATTTGAAATATCAATTGAGAGCGTGAATTATTGAATCTCCCCTCTCCCATTGTGTTACTACTTGATTTGCAAGTTATGAATTCCTAAATTTCATGATTTAAAGAATGAGTCAAGAGCATTATTATTTTATATGAATTTTATAATGATTGAGATTTGGAGGGGGGGACATATTCATGATTTAATTACTAAATGCAATAATTGAAGAAATCCTAGGAATGTTTTGAGAAATTGACCACCACTTGTTGGAATTGTTGAAAAGATGAACATATTTACATGGTTTTGACTTGTGTTTTGAAACATGAATTCCCTTATACTGTTTGAATGATATGGTGGTTTGAATTTTATGTTTTTGAAAGAAGAGATTGTAATATGATTTTATGGCTTAAAGATTCGACTTGCAAGTCAATGGTATAACGATACCATATAAATGTATGTCATAACAGAGTAAGAGTTTCAGACTTGATTTCTTAGAGAAAACATGTTTAAAGAGCTAAAAGTGGGCTTAAAGAGGGTTAGGTGGTTGCCCGAAGAAGGCTTGAGTTCAAGTAACTCTTAGCCTAAAACCGTGTTTTGCCGATACGGGTATATTATTATTGTACGCTGCCGACGTCCCTATGGCGTAGCAAAGATTCAGATACTCCGACCCTTGCAGCAAACTTGGGTTGGGGGCTTGGCTGCCGAGTTAAGGGCAGATCTCATATAGCCTATGGAATTTAAGAGTTGTAGGGTATACCACCTAGTGCATAAGTAAAATAAAGAGTATGTCACAGAGTTCTGATAATTGCTCAGAGTCTTTTTAAATATGCCTATGTGTTTTCTTATCATATTTATATTTATGAACTATTTTTAAATTGCTCTCACCTATGTTGAATAAAAATTATTATTTTAAATTTTCTCTACGTACCAGTACAATTGTATTGACCCCCTACCTTTCAGGGTCTGAGGCTCAGTCTAGAGGTCCTGCTAAGCCGTAGAGATTTCAGTCAGAGCCTTCTTTATTCCGGAAGGCATATCTCTTTTTAGACATTCACTATTTATTTTGGGTTTGGTCCACTAGGTGCCTTGTCCCAGATTCAGATGAGTTATTGATGTCTTATGTAGTAGAGATTTCGCAGACTGAGAAAGATGTTGTTTAGATGTTGATAAACTTGTTTTCGTATTGTCGAACAGAATCAGTACATGACCATGATTCCGCCTGTTTTATTTTCACATTCTTTTCTTTGTTATTCTAGTATTGTACATGATTACCAGAATGTAGAAGGGCGCCCGGGCCTCCATGGTTCGGGATACTCATCACGGCCAGGGTCTCGGCTCGGATCGTGGAATTTGATCTTATGCACATGGATATGTGGGGACCTTACAAACTATCAACTATGAATGACAACAGATATTTTCTAACAGTGGTTGATGATTTTTCAAGTTTTACTTGGATATTTCTGTTAACGCTTAAATCTGATGTTTGTGTTCTACTACAACATTTTCTTGTGTATGTCAAGACTCAGTTAGAGAAGACCATCAAAGTGGTCAGGACTGACAATGGTACTGAGTTTTTCAACTCAGTATGTAAAAAATTGTTCCAAGAAAATGGCATAATTCATCAAACTACATGTTCTTATTCTCCTCAGCAAAATGGTGTTGTTGAGAGAAAACACAGGCACATCCTAGAGGTGACAAGAGCCATCAGGTTTCCAGATGAAATTCCAATAAGGTTCTGGGGCTATTGTGTTCTAACTGCCGTATATATCATCAATAGATTGCCTAGTTCAGTTATTCAGTTTGTAAGTCCTTATTAGAAACTATATGGTAAACAGTTAAACTGTGATCATCTAAAAGTAATGGGGTGTCTTTTCTATGTCAAAGTATGGAATGAACATGAAAAGCTCATATCTAGAGCAAGGGCATGTATCATGATGGGGTATTCTAGTACTCAGAAGGGATATGTGGTATATGATATGTCTGCTAACACCTTCTCTGTGTGTAAAGGTGTGTCATTCAGGGAAGAGATATTTCCTTTTAAAGAGTTCAAGAAGCAACCTCAATCACCTCTCCATATATTTCCTTTGGAAGATCAATATCTAGTATCAAGTGATATTATGAAACCTCTGCAGATTCCTGTAAATGTCTCATCTCAAGGGATTCCTAGCTCAGTTAACCAGAAAGAGCAACTACTATCAAGTGTGCCTACTCCTAGACAGTCCAAGGTATATTAAAGAAGATCAAATAGAAGTCAAGGGGTTACTCAGCAAGAACAACAACTGCAGAATGTTCCTACCCCTACACAAGCTGTAACTCAACCTTCTGCAACTCAGGATCAAAGAAAATCAACTAGAGAAAGAAAGTCATACTTCACCCGTTGTTTATTCAAGCACCGAGACATAATTCTCCACGATGTCCTTTTTCATTTTACACCATCAGTAGTGCTGTTTCAAAGCATAATATATCTTCGTTGCTCCTGGATGGATTGACTATCTAGAACTGTGAGCCTCCTCCGTGATCATCCTGGTCAAAACACTCACTCTAGGAATACAAACATGACCCTTGATCATCAAAACATCATGTGTTTCTGTGGTAGTATGGAAAGATTTGTGTTTGCTAATTGATCTATGAATATGTATTAATGAAAGCAGATACTATCAACTCAGCAATCATCGGCATAGTATATTAAGAAACAAGAAGGTATAAGAACAGCACTCAGGTGTATGATTTAATGGAAAGTGATCTTAATATGTAAGGTTTACATTTTTGAAGCAAAAAAGTAGTAACAAGAATACAAGAAAGACTCAACATAATAAAACCAAATATTTCTCCAGTAGGGGTTTATTGAGAGGATTACAACCATTACGAGCACCACATTTGAATACGCTACAAGAAAGGAAATATAGAACGACTCTATATCTAGAAAGCCAGTATCGTCTTCACAACAATCAGATCCAAGAGGTGATATCGGTATCTCTTTAGTCTCCGTGCAACTGATATGCAATGGAAGACCACAAAGAAATGGATTTCCCTCATAACTGCTTTCATTAAATGTTGCAAACTGCGCAGCACGCTGTGGAGTTCTACCTGTTAAGTTGTTATGTGCCACGCTAAACACTGCTAGAGTTGTCAATTCTAGAAGTTGAGCGGGAATCCTTCCGATCAGGTTGTTGTATGATAGATCCAAACTCTCGATATTCTGTAGATTTGAGAATTCTGATGGTATCGTTCCAGTTATGTGGTTATGTGACAAGTTTAGAGCACGAATTTGGGTAAGATTACTGAGCTCCTTAGGTAATTCGCCACTTAATTGGTTGCAAGAAAGATCGATTCCGGACATATCATCAACAATGCTACCTTCATAGGAATATGTATTGTGTTTGGTCATAAACTCTGCTCCAACCCATGCATAGTTATTTAGAAACATAATTGGTGATGATGACTTGATTGAGGATTCTACATCTATCATCGTATCTCCTCCAAACGTCTGGAATCCTGGATATCCAAATGATGTACTGTATGGGTATGGTTCTATTATTAAGGCCTGTTGCATTATGTTCCTAAAGCAACGAGGAATAGGTCCCGAGAGATTATTATGAGAAAGATCCATAATTCTCAGTACACTCGCACGGCACAATTCTGTGGGAATGGTGCCTTGAAGATGATTTCCTTTTAAAAGTAAGGTAGTTATCCCATGACTGCCCAACCATTTTGGAATCGAGCCACTGAAGTTGTTATATCTTAGATCCAACACTTTTAAATATGAGTTTGAGAACATGTTGAATTCCCCTTGTAACTTGTTTTTGCTCAGATACACGCGTTTTAACTCTCGGAAAGCACTGAAACAGGCTGGAATCACACCGACAAGGTTGTTTTCAGAGAGATCTAACACCTCAAGTCCTTCAAGTCTACAGTAA
This sequence comes from Capsicum pubescens, assembly GCA_030864215.1. Classification (NCBI taxonomy): domain Eukaryota; kingdom Viridiplantae; phylum Streptophyta; class Magnoliopsida; order Solanales; family Solanaceae; genus Capsicum; species Capsicum pubescens. The sequence goes on from CM061549.1 coordinate 299,059,316, forward strand.
TCAGGTGGAATATGACCCTTTAGATGGTTTTTGGACAATGCAAGGGAGGTTAAGGAGGAGATATTACCAAGCCACGCTGGTATGTTTCCTGTCAATTTGTTGTAACTTAAGTCTAATGTAAGTAAAGGAGCAGTGGATAACTTCTGTGGAATTGGGCCAGAGAAGTTGTTCCCATCCAAGTATAAATATTGGAAATTGTTGATGTTATCTGAAACTGGAAATATTTCCCCGTTCAACATGTTATTAGACAATCTCAGAAGATATAACTTGGATCCTTTACAAGCCAATCCAGTTGGAAGCTCTCCTTTTAACTTATTGTATGACAAATCCAAGCATTCAAGGTTTTTCATGTCAGCAAAACTTGAAGGCAACAAGCCTTCAAGCATATTGTTGGACATTGTTGATATCACGAGTTTTGGGAAAGTGGACCCAATGTTAGGAGGAAGTTGCCCTCGAATCTTGTTGTTTGAGATATCCAAGGCTTTCAGATTAGGAAGGAATGGCGATTGAAGAGATCCAGTGAATGCATTTCCATCCAAGTAAACTTCTCCAAGTCTAGAATTGTTTTCTAATAACCAATTTGGAAAGTCTCCACCAATGTTGCATTTCGAGAGACGAAGAAATCTCAACTGATGTTGATAATGAAGGAAGTTTGGAAATTGAGAGCAGTTGAATAAAGACAACACTTCCAATTGAAACTTTGGGATCCAACTTTTAGAAGTAGTTTGTACAATTACCGAGTTGTAGTCAGCGATGACAAACTTAAGTTTTGAATGGTTAGCAAATGACTCGAATGAAATTGGTATTTCAAAGTTGTTGTTTGCTATCAAGAGGTATTCAAGTGACAAGAGAGCTGAGAGTGGAGATGAGGCAATGTTTCCGGTAAACTGATTTTGAGTGAGATCAATTACCCGAAGATATGTTAAGTTTCCAAGGCACGTAGGGAGTGTTCCGATGAAGCTGTTTCTGCTGAGACTTAGTTCTTCAAGATATTTTAGATCACACAAGCCTAATAAAATGAAAAAGACGATAATTGTTATACATTTTATATTTTGTTACGCAGAAAATATAGGAAGCATGCAAAATAGACCGGGCAGGTAACTTGAAGAAATAAGAGGCCAAGTAGGAAAACTAAATGTTGTGCACTAAGAGAGAATTACATTACAGGCTATAATAAACATCTTCTCAAGTTCAATAGTTAAGGTTTAAAACTGGTTTATTTTAGAAGAATAAAGGGTGAAAACCACACCTAAAGTATCCCGATTTTTTGAGTTTCATACCTGAACTATCAGGTGTCCGAGTTTTCTACCGGAACTATCACCAACTATCTATCAAATCAGACCTCAACTATTAATCATTTGAGTTTCATATATGAACTTTCAAAATAATCATATCATTTTGAATGTCTGTGTTTGAGAAACAGTTGTCATATGTGTTGTTTATAATTGGGGGCTTAGTATTTTAGATAGCTCAAACATTATAGACTATAGAAAAAGTAGAAAATATTGTACACCTAATGGATATAAAGCGCGCCATGGAACCAAACTTCTGAAATTTATGGAACCAAACTTTTGAAATTTTATCTCCTTTCCACAAGATTTATGCAACATTCCTACCTAGCACCATCCAGGAAGATGAAAATTTAAAGAATAATTTGGTGGATGCTATGTCTGAAATTACCTTGAAGTGGTAGGGTTCCGTTGAGGTTGCATTCAGCTACCGATAAGACTTTAAGGGATGACATTACACCACTGATCCTGAGGAAGTTTTCATCCAATGTGTTTCCATCCAACAGTAAATACTCTATATTTCTTAAAGCTCCCAAATCTTTCGTGCCAAAAAAAAAAGAAAAATAGAAGAATCATCAACATTTAGTTAAAGGTGTTACAAAAGTAAACTTTAAAGTGTAAATGCGTGACTAAAATGGTGATAATAACCTGCAAATGACGCCTAAAATGGTGGAACAACATTTGTTTTAAAGCCGTGAGGGTCTAGGCTCAGAGCGGACAATGTCACTAGTGGACTGGGCCATTACAAATGGTATCAGAGTCACTTCATGTAGCAAGCAGGGTGAATTTTGAAGAGATATAAATGAGTTTTGATCAGTTCAGGAGTAGTCTACGGTCCCTTGTTTATTTTTGGTGCGCTCATGTAGTTCTGGGATGTATAGAGGATTGGATGTCTTTTATAGAGAACCATATCTTTTTGTAGGTTCTTTACCTTTTGGTATACCACTTGTATATGTCCGTTTTCTGGCCTTGTGGTTAATGAAGTTATTTACCTGATTAAAAAAAAGCAAGACAGACTGCCGAACGATAAAATCAACTGAAAGAAGAATCTTCCAGAATTATATGTACCTTCATTTGGCATAAAACTCTGGAATCTGTTGTACCTTAGATCGAGCTTCTTCAATGCCATTCTAGATGTATTTAGATCTGTCCAGGAATTTGTAATAACCATGTTAGGAAGCTACCAAGGAAAAAGAAGGCTTTTTGAGAGGGATACTGTCTAAGTTTACTTACCTAGCACTGAGAGAACATGTTCATGATCTAGATTGTTATTGCTCAAATCTAGGATTTCGAGCTTGTCTAACCCGGACAACCTCTCAGAACCTAAAGTATTGAGGAAATGGACTAGTTATAATATCTTATCGAGTTCAAACAAGCAAATAGAGGGAAACCATATGTTGGAACCTGATCCAGGTTTGTTGTATCCGAACCCTATGTCAGAACCTGATCCAATTTGGTTGTGTGAGAGGTTCAATGACTTGAGAGATGAAAGTTGACTAATAGACTCAAAGATGCTGCGATTGAAGTTGTTCCCTGACAAATCAAGTACTTCCAGTTTTCTCATTCGTCTCAGTTTCTCGAAACCTGTTACCAAATCAGCAAGAAAATTAAAATGGACATGTTAAATCATGTGACAGAGACAAGTTTTCGAGAGTCAAACTGATTATACTTTGAAGTTAACATTCGTCAACCAGTATATAGATATGGTTGGAAGTTATATTTAAAGTTATTGTGCTCATACTTCCTTTATGTAGTAGTACTCCCTCCGTTTCATTTTACATGACATTCTTTCTGTTTTAATGGGTTTAAAAAAGAAACACACCTTTTTGTATATAGAAATGGATTGGTAGAACCATTTCTCAGGATTGGTAGAACCATTTCTCAGAAATGTAGTACTCCCTCCGATTCAGTTTGAGTGGCATTCTTTCTGTTTTAGTCCTTTTAAAAAACTTCAAACACCTTTTCATATTTGGAAACTCTTTAACTTTAAATTTCTCATTTTACTGTTAATGGCATGCTCGTTTAACAAAAGATTCATCATAACATGTTTACAACCACAAGCTTAAATCGTTCTTTTTTTTCTTTTCCTTGAAAAAAGACATCGTGCCTAGTCAAACATCACCATATAATATAAATCGGAGGGAGTGTATATAGAGAAAACGAACCTTCATTCTTCACCCAACCGGCCATTGAATGTCCAGGGAGGAGCAAAGCCTTGAGATTTTTGAAGGGAACGAACAAAGATGCATTAAAAAGCCAGTTTCTCAAAATATTGTCAGTATATGTACCATTAAGAGTACTAAGTTGTTCTTCTTGACTAATTTTCTTGACAGCAAAAGACAACTCTATGACTCTTCTGGTTGTGTTGCTGCAAACAATTCCCTCCCATCGACAACAATCCGCGGGTCCATTAGCCCCCCACGATGACAAATAGTCGTCGCCTGTACTGTATTTTGTGTTTGCCTTGAGCTGCAATAGAGCAGTCCTTTCTTCATTCCAACAACAATAGCAGCAGCACCATCCATTTGCCATGAACAAAACCAACAACCACAAATATACTTTCTTTCTATTACTCATATTCTTCTTCTTTACCTACAATCCACTAGTTACATATGCCACTGGATATTGACAACACTATATATATAAGAAAAGAAGCTTGCTCGTTATCTGCGCTGGAGAGAGGTAGCAGGTACTCTATCGAACAATAGTTGATGTTGACTGGAGTGGAATTTTCTACAACTACTTTTTTTGTTATGTCCCTTTCAGCATCTTTATTTTTTCCTTTAACAAGTCTTCTTGTTCTACTGTTTCTATAGTTTACTCTAATTTTATACTTAGTGCTTTCCTTTATTTTTCTCTAATTTTCATCAAAACATTGCTAGCAATTTGAGCTAGACTAAAAAGGTGTTCTTATTGAAACTGACTAAAACGGAAAGCAAGACAAACAAATTAAAACAGAGGGAGTATATTTTGATATTATTGTGCTTAACTAGTCAACAAAATTTGGTTCCTTATCCATTTTCTTCTTCCTTTTTTTGTATTTATACTTTATGTGTGCAAAGTCAAAAAAATCCAGCTAGTTTGGGATCTACTAAGTCTTTAGCACTTATTTCAGTGGACCATATACATTGTTTTCAAACCACTAATGACACATTTTTATATTTTAAAATAATTTAATTTAACTTTAAACTTCTCATTTTACTTTTACTGATCGATATGATTTTATACCATAAAAACGTGACATGTTTAAAACCGACTAGTGGTAACTATGGACTACACTAGATATGAGCTGAATATACAACTTTTGGATTTTATTGTCCCTTTATTTAAGTTATATAGTCATTTTCACAGTAGATAGGTAATAAAACAAAGTGATCTTTGTATGGTCATTTCTATTTTCTATTCAAATTGTAACTGATCAAAGGAGGTTGATTTCTCATACAGTCACTTCTTTTACTTGTTTAATCGCGGTTGAATCTTTTCAGGTTTTCTCAGGCATAGATGGACCAGTAGAAGTCTCGCGTGATGCAATTCAAAGAGGATTACAGAGTATTTCTAATGATGTTTTGGTGGAGAGACCAAAAATCATCATAATTCATATTGAAACTGATCAAAGTACAAGCAAAAGTAGTTGTTGACTAACTTCTATCCCAATGAAAACAAGATCAAAGTACAAATCAATCATTCTGTTGGCATCTCGCTGTCACACTCCGTTTAACTTCCTTTGGGGATGTAGTTGTAGATAGATTAGTCTTGATGGGTCGTTGGCTCCACCTGTTATCTCCTTCTACAACATGCTATTATGTCGTTATATTCCATGTAACTTTTATATGTGATATTTGTAATATACTGAGATTCTAGTCTAAAACTGTTGATTCAATGATTGTTGAATGTCTGTAAGTGCTTAAAAATTACATCTGACTTGTTTTACCCACTGTATGGCAAACTTTACCCATCAAAGTGACTTTACTGTTATAGTCAGTAAAGTTGTCACTTCACTGTTAAAGTAGAAGTTTTAGTTATGTTAATGTAACAATGTGTCAATCTTTCTTTAGTTTGTGCATATAGATCATTCATCTGATGGTTAATACTGAATTAATCTGACAAGTATTGAAATAAGATGCAATCAAATCGACACAACACCATCTAGAATAAATGGACTTGGTAGGAACTAAGAACAACTCACACATACGATTTGCTATAATGAAATGCTACGTAATTAAAGTGACCTTAATATTCAAGGTCATCTACATTTGGAGACAAACAAATAGTAACATGAATACATAAAAGACTCAACAAAATAGAACCAAACAAATCTCCAGTAGGGGTTTACCCAGAGGACCACAACCAGTATGAGAACCACATTTGCATATGCCAAAAGAAAGGAAATATAGAACGCCTCCATTTCTAAAAAAGACGCATCATCTTCGCAGAAATTTGGTGCTGGAGGGTATATTGGAATCTCTTTAGACTCCGTGCAACTGATGTTCAATGGAAGACCACAAAGAAAAGGATTTCCCTCATAACTGCTTTCACTAAAAATTGAAAACTGCGCAGAACGCTGTGGAGTCCTTCCTGTTAGATTATTATGTGCCACGGTAAAAACTTCTAGAGTTGTCAACTTTAGAAGTTGAGTGGGAATACTCCCAGTCAAGTTTTTGTATGACAGGTCCAAACTCTCGATATTCTGAAGATTTGAGAATTCTGATGGTATTGCTCCAGTAAGGTGGTTATGTGACAAGTTTAATGCATGAATCGCGGTAAGATTACCGAGTTCCTTGGGTATTTCACCACTTAACTCGTTGTAAGAAAGATCAATTCCACACATATAATCAGCCATGCTACCTTTATATGAATAGGTATTATATTTGGTCGTAAACTCTGCTCTAACCCATGCATTGTAATCTAGAAACATATTCATGGAGGAGGATTCAGCTAAAAATTCTTCGTCTATCACAGCGTCTCCTACAAACATCTCAACTTCATATCCAAATGATGATATGTATTCGGATATTATTGTATTCCGTGCTTGTTGCGTTATGTTTCCCAAGCAATGAGGTATAGGTCCAGAAAGATTATTGTGAGAAATATCCAGCATTCTTAAGTACCTTGCATGACATAACAGTGGAGGCATGGTGCCTTGAAGACGATTTCCTTTCAGTAGTAAGATGGTTATATCAGAAGTACTGCCCAACCATTTTGGAATCGAACCACTGAAAATGTTGTCTCTTAGATCTAACAGCTGTAAATATGAGGTGTTTGAGAACATGTTGAATTCTCCTTGTAACTTGTTTTTGCTCAAATGCACATGTTTTAAGTTTTGGAAAACACTGAAACATGATGGAATCACGCCAACAAGGTTGTTTTCAGAGAGGTCTAATGCCTCAAGTCCCTCAAGTCTGCAGTAATCAGGTGGAATATGACCCTTTAGATGGTTTCTGGACAATGCAAGGGATTTTAAGGAGGAGATATTACCAAGCCACGCTGGTATGTTTCCTGACAAGTTATTGTCACTTAAATCCAGTATACTTAAAAAAGGAGCAGTGACTAACGCCTGCGGAATTGGGCCGGAGAAGTTGTTCCCATCCAAGTACAAATAGTGAAAATTGTTGATGTTAGCTAAAACTGGAAATATTTCCCCTTCCAACAAATTATTCGACAATCTCAGAACATATATCTTGGATCCTTTACGACCCAATCCTATCGGAAGCTCTCCTTTAACTTATTGTATGACAAGTCCAAGCAGGTAAGGTCTTCCATGTCACCGAAATTTGAAGGGAACAAGCCCTCAAGCATATTGTTGGACATTATTAACACCGAGAGTTTCGGGAAGATGGAACCAACGTTAGGGGGTAGTTCTCCTTGAATCTTGTTGTTGAGATATCCAAAGCTCTCATCTTAGGACGGAATGGCAATTGAAGAGATCCGGTGAATGCATTTCCATCCAAGTGAACTTCTCCAAGTCTAGAGTTGTTTTCTAATAACCAATTTGGAAAGTCTCCACCAATGTTGCATCTCGATAGACCAAGAAATCTTAAATGATGTTGATAATGAAGGACACTTGGTATTTGAGAGCAGTTGGATAAAGTCAAGCCTTCCAATTGAAATTTTGGTATCCATCTATTGGAAGAAGTTTGTCCAATTACAGAGTTTTCGTCAGCAAAGACAAACTTAAGTTTGGAATGGTTAGCAAATGACTCGAATGCAATTGGTATTGCAAAGTTGTTGTTTGCTATCAAGAGGTATTCAAGGGACAAGAGACGTGAAAGTGGCGATGAGGCAATGTTCCAGTAAACCAATTTAGAGTGAGATCAATTACCCGAAGAAATGTTAAGTTTCCAAGACATGCAGGGAGTCTCCCAATGAATTTGTTTCTGCTGAGACTTAGTTCTTCAAGATACTTTAGATCACACAAGCCTATAAAATGAACAAGTAGATAATTTTAATACAAGTTTTATGTTGTTGTTACACAGAAAATGTATACTATACTGTATATAACAGAATTTTATTGTAGGTTATGATATAGGTTTAATTACCTAAAGCAGCGAACCCATTTTCATCATTGAGTGCATTGTTGCTCAAATCCAAGATTTCCAGCTTGTCTAACCCAGACAATCTCTCCGGACCTGAAACGTTATGGAAGTGGATTAGTTAGCATATTCTCGTTCTTGTAAGAAGAGTAATAGTTCAAAGGGGCAACCAAAGGAAACCACATGTTGGAACCTGATGCAATTCGGTTGTTTGCGAGGTTCAATGAAGTGAGAGATGAAAGCTGACTAAGAGACTGAAAGATGCTGCGGTTAAAGCCGTTCCATGATAAATCAAGGCTTTCTATTTTCCTCAAATGTCTCAGTTCCTCGGAACCTGTAACCAAATCAACACAAAACTTAAAATGGACGCTACATTATGTACTAACAGTTAACTTTTTGAGTCTCAGATCGAATAAACTTTGATTTCAACATTTGTTAGGAAGCTACCGAGAAAACATAAGTGCTTTTCACGGACATATTCATAAGTTTACTTACCTAGAGCAGAGAGAACATTTTCATCCTCTAGATTGTTGGAGCTCAAATCTAGGATTTCCAGCTTGTTTAACCCTGACAGTCTTCCAGAACCTAAAATATAAAGGAAACTAAATAGGTTTCGCAATTTTTGTTCTGAAGGAGAGACTAAATAGTTCAAAGGGGAAAATATGAAGTTGGAACCTGATCCAATATTATTTTCTGCGAGGTACAATGACCTGAGAGATGAAAATTGACTAATAGACTCAAAGATGCTGCGATTGAAGTTGTTCCCTGACAAATCAAGTACTTCCAGGTTTCTCAGTCGTCTCAGTTTCTCGAAACCTGTTACCAAATTAGCAAGAAACTTAAAATGGACATGTTAAATCACGCGACAGAGTCAAGTTTTCGAGAGTCAAATAGATTGTACTTTGAAGTTAACATTCGCCAACCAATTTTGTAGGTATGTAATACTCCCTCTCTTTCATTTTTTATGACATTCTTTCTGTTTTAGTCCGTTTAAAAAAGTATGACACCTTTTTGTATTTGGAAACTCTTAACTTTTAAATTTTTCATTTTTACTTTTGATGACATTCTCTTTTAACAAAAGAATCATCATAATATGTTTACAACCACAAGGTTTAAGGTACCTTTGGTGTGTGCCAAAAATCATTCCCTTTTTCTCACACGCCTAGTCAAACGCCACCATATAACATAAAACGGAGGGAGTGTATATAGAGAAAACGAACCTTCGTTCTTCACCCAACCGGTTAATGAATGCCCGAGGGAGAGCTTTGAGATTTTTGAAGGGAACAAATAAAGATGCATTAAAAAGCCAGTTCCTTAAAATATCATCAGTATATGTACCATAAAGAGTACTAAGTTGTTCTTCTTGACTAATTTTCTTGACAGCAATGGACAACTCTACGACTCTTCTGGTGGTGTTGCTGCAAACAATTCCCTCCCATTGACAACAATCCGAGGTTTCATTAGCCCCCCACGATGACAAATAGTCGTCGTTGTTTGTACTGTATTTTATGTTTGCTTTGAGTTGCAATAGAGCAGTCTTTTCTTCATTCCAACAACAATAACAACAACAACATCCATGAACAAAATCAACAACCACAAATATACCATCTTGCTATTAGTCATATTCTGCTTCTTTTAACCTACAATGCCACTGAATATTGACAATAACCTATATATTCCTAGTGGATATTGAAGATCATTAGATTCTTGTGGATTGTTTGAATATTAAAGAGAAACTATTTATAACCTTTCTCATGAAGAAAATTTTAGTGTAATAACTGATGTAGACTGGAGTGAAATTTTTTACAGCTACTTTTCTTGTTATGTCCCTTGCAGCTTCTTTATATTATCATTTTAATGTGTTCTTGTGTTTCTATATTTTGGTATTATCTAATACAGTCAAACCTCGTTATAGTGACAGTGTTTGTCTAAAAGTTTCATGGCTACATAGTGAGATGCTGTTAGATATGTATATTGGCATTTGATAATTAGATCTCAATTAGCTATTATAAACAAAACTCAAAAAAATAATTTGAGGGGAAAATTATTTGAATGGGAAAAATTCCATCATTGACTTGACTTGAGGTCACTTTTATGGAAGTTTCGTCAACAAAATTTAATTGCTTAGCTAAATTTTTTTGAAAAAAAAAAAAAAAAATGTGTGCTAATGTCAAAAAATTGAGCTAGTTTAGGAGCTACAAAGTCTTTAGCACTAACTTCAGTGGACCATATACAGGAAGTATACATTCCTTTTAACACACTAATTGCACTGAAGAATTTTGGCAATTTGTCTGTTCCAAAAACATATGACACATTTGTATATTTCCAAAACAGCTTAACTTTAAACTCCTCATTTTACTTTTACCGATATGATTTTATACCATACAAATGTGACGTGTTTAAAACCGACAAGTTCATGTTCAACACTTATTACTTATGGATGTAGTTGTAGATAGATTAGTCTTGATGGTTATCTCCTTCTACGACATGTTATTATGTCATTATGTCCCATATGTCACTTGGTCGTCTCTTTAATGTGTGACGTGCAGGGGCGGATCTACAGGGGGTTCACGGGTGGCATGGCACTCGCAAACTTCGATCGGATAACTGTGTGTATATATATTGTAGACACCTAATTTCTTCCCTCCATGATATTGTTTTTACCTATTGTTTACCTTATCCTACCGTGTACCCTCACCCGTGTGATAATCCCTCCACAAAATGACAAAAAATAACAACCCCTAACTAATTTTGTTTTATCTTAATATTCTAACAACCCACCCAATAAAAAAACAACACCTAATCCTTATCCCATCCAACCAAAAAGAAACACCTCACACCCTACCCCCTACCCCACGTTACCCCACCCCCCACTCTCTTTTTCTTGTCAAGAAAAAAAGCCTCAAAAAATATATATACCTACCCATACACAAAAAAAGGGGGAACAGTGAACAAAAAATCAAAAAAAAAAGAAAACCATCAGCATTTTGCTCTCTCTCTCTCTCAAAAACTCACTCTCTATCTAAACTCACTCTCTCTCTCCGATCAACAACGGCAGTCGGCCCGTCGCCGGCCTTCACGCCGTTCGTCGGCCGAGAATCGGCCAGATCTCCGCCGCAACGCGTCGGTCAGCCGACCAGCTCGCCGTTCACCGTCATCGTTCGCCGACCCGTAACGTCGACCGGATCTCCGCAACAGTAACGTCGACCAGATCTCTGCCCGTTTCTCCGTCACCAGATCCGACCAGCTCGATCTGTTTGGTTTTTGTTTGGTTTCTTGTTATCTTTGGTTGATTTTGGTTTCGTTTATTTCATGTTTCGACGTTGGTAGTGGGTTTCGTATAGTAAGGTGTTATTCACGGGTTTTGGAGTTCTCCGATTATCATTTTAATACCGAGTATGGTTTGTTCGTCGTGAGGTTCTCCGGTCGAGTTTTGATCTTCGGATTTCCTTATTATCGACAAAACGTTCCATCGAGGTCCATTTCTTAACTCGTCTCTTATATATATATATATATATGTGGTTGGTTGTTTTGATTAGTTGCGATTGCGACTGGTGATTATGGTTTTTGTTGAATTTTTGTTTATGTTGATGTTATGATTGTGATGCTTGGTTGTTTGATTTTGATAGATTAAGGCATAAACTTGATCATGTTCTAATAGATGGATAGAAAGAAAGTCGGGGAATGGAATTAAAAAATTGACAAAAAGATAGATTCGGTTTAATTTGATTTATTGTTGGTATGAATCAATGATGGAATTATGTCCTTAGTCGAGAACGCATAGGCAAACGTAGGCCGGGTAGGCAAATTTAGGAATAACAATTTGTTGGAGTGTTTTGAATATGTGCTTGAATGATACTTTCTACTTTATTGCACGAAAAGTTTAAATTTTACTCATTTGGCCGGGGAATGCCCCGAAGGATTTGTATTGATTTATCCGGGAAATGCTCCGAAGTATCTTGTACCCGGAGGACGTCCGTGATGAAGGCCCGAGGCATCGGGTAAAGCATTAGTTTAGGATTAGCGTAGGTTTATTTTCAGTCCCTTTCTATTTCGGGTTGTAATAATTGGACTGGACTTACATTTCGGTTTGTTTTGTTTTGTTTGATTGTTTTTTTTTTGCATGCTTTTTCTGTAGTTTATACACTTCATAATGTCAAAATAGTCGATACACTCCACCAAGCGATCGTGGTCGAACCACGGGATCGAGGGGTGCCTAACACCTTCCCCTCGGTCAACAGAATTCCTTAGCCGGAATCTCTGTGCGCAAACCGGTTTAAGAGTCAATTGGTTTCGAAAAAGGGATTTTCCAAAGGTGACTTGGCACATCGGATTATGCCAAGTGGAGACTCTGAATAAAAATGCAAATAATCTTTTTTTGAAACAAATTTTCATTTCTTGTCACTAAAATAATAAAACCCTTTCAAACTTTAAAAAATTTCATTTTTGGAGTACGCGTTAAAAAAGGGGTGTGACAGCTCTGGCGACTCTGCTGGGGAACATTTCAGAATTCGAGCTTATTTTTGAGTCGTATCGGCTTTGTTTGGCATTACGAGTGTATAAGCATTGTTTGCAATTATTGTTGGTGTTATTGTTTTCACTTTTGTGCGTTTTCGGGCTCTTTGTTTATAGTATTTATCTTATGTGTTACCGCTTTATATCTGTCATCATGAGTCCGCCCCCCGGCCTTTTTCTGCAAAAAGTTCGTAGTACACGTGTTGTACACAACCTCTAGTTGAGTCACCCTTATTTTAGGGGGGGAGCCGTCGGTGTTATGGAGTAGGTGGAAAGCAAAGCAGCCACTATCGACCATACGCTCCCCCGAACAGCCTTGTTAGTGAACCACAACGTAGGTCAGCCTTTAGGTCATGCTTATATGCATCATACTGAGACCTAGAGGGGCCCACATGGCCCTTTGTAGGAGACTCACCTCTAAAGCATCCCTACGTGCTAACTATTGCATCTTTTAAGGTAATGTGGTCATTTCACGGACTAATTTGAAAAAAAAAAAATGTTAGGAGTAAGGTGCGTAGGCAAGAACTGTTGAAACAAAAAATAGAGAAAAAAAAAGTGAAGTGAGTCGAAAAAAAAAAAAAAAGAGTGTCGTAGTTTATTTTAGAATTCTTTATGGCTTTTGTTCTTCACAATCCAAAAACTCAAAAAGATTTTTTTTACGTGTTGCATTTGTCTTCTTAAAATACCGTAAGCTCAAAAAAAAAAAAAAGAGGTTTTGTTTGTCTTTTCTACTTATTTGTCAAAAGCAAAAATACCAAAAAGATTTTTTTTATAATTGATGGTGTCAGTCTTAGTTAAAGTGTCTAGTTGAAAATTTTTATTCGTTTGTTTTTTATTGTGTCTCTTAAGTTAGGGTCAATTTATTAGTTAATCGTTGATTGTCCAATCTGAATGAACTACGCATACCTGATTCCCTTCCCTCGGGTTGGGATACGTAGGCAACCCTCGGTGGGTCCGGTAAAATCTTTGTGTTGGCCTTTGTCCTATTATTAGCCTAGGTCTCTCGCCCCATAATCTAGAGTTGTTTGCCAAGTAGACTGATTTCGTTCAGTACTTCTGTTCGGCAAATTGGAGTCATGAATGTGGTTTGTCCCATCGACATATGCTTGAGTCAAAAATCCCAAGGGTTGGTAATCTTCTACTCCTGTCGAATTTTTGAAATAACGTCTTATGTGTTATTACAGGATGGATTTGTCCACCAAGTCTAGAGTTCTGATGGTTGTCAAGGTGCCCAAAAAGTTAATCAAGTGGTGGGAAATGTTTAACTATGTTGATCAGCAGAAACCAATTAAATTATTAGGTGATCTTACGGAACTTCTGCATATTACCCCTCGTCCAGATTTAATAGAGGCTTTGTTGACCTTTTGGGATCCAAGTAGTTTGGTGTTCAAGTTTGGAGAATGTGAAATGACTCCTACTTTGGCAGAAATATCCGGTTTGTTGCATTTGCCCTATATCGAGAAGGATATGATCCGAGCACGAAATCATACTGGCGTGAGATTTTTGCAGTCTTGTGGTTTAAAAAGTAAGGGTATCCATTTGGGTTGTTTAAGTGATTCGTGGGTTTCCTTAGACTTTTTGTTCGCTAGATTCAGGCCCTCCGAAGGTTTTGATTGCTTTTGGGATGAATTTCATGTGACTAAGGAGAAATGGGAGAAAAAGCGTCTTGAAGTCTTCACCCTCGCTTTGTTAGGCATTTTAGTGTTTCCACTAGAAGAAAGACGTATTAATACCCGTTTGCAATCTGTGGTGATGGCCCTATTTCGTAAGGATCAAAACGACAAGGGCATTGATCAAAAGGGCAGGTTCACTCTCATACACATGATCTTAACAGAAATATATAAGGCTTTAACCGAAGTGAAGGGGGGGATGAGATTTTTTTAGGGCAGTAACCTGATATTGCAGTTATGGATGATGGAGCATTTGCATGCGCCTTCTTTAGTTAGACCAGACGTGGTAGATCGTTGTATACCCAATCGAGTGAAAGCTATGGACCTCAGGTTGCGTTTGGATAAATTCTCGCTACCCGTGGAAGTCGACGCTTGGATTGAATTTCTTGAGTCAAGAACCGGGGATAACATTTTGTGGACTTATCTGTGGCTTCGACCAAAGATAGTATTGTTAGGTTGTCAGATGCAGTTCCCTTTAGTTATGATAGGGCTCAATTGCACTAGACCATACAATCCTTCTAGGGTAATGCGCCAGTTAGGTAGGCTACAGGACGTTCCACCAGCAGTGGATCTTCTGAAGGATGTTGAGTACTTCAAAGACCAAGCCTTAGGTGAGAGCAGGTATGAGCAGTTTTGGAAGCATGCAACAAAGCTAGGTATGGACACATTCAAAGAAAGTTTGGATAATCCGGGCCACACTCAAGGATATGAGGTCTGGCTTCAATCTGTCCTTCGGGGTATCAGTCAACCCTTACCAGCGCAGCTTAGAGGGAGAATACAGGAAGAATGCATAGTAGACGATCATTAGGATGAAAGTGTAGGGTCCAAAGTGGAAACACTGAGGGTTCAGCTAGCAGACTTGTTCAAGACAGTAGAAAGGTGTCAGAATAATCTTTCTAAGTGCACTCCTCATGAAGCAGGACTACGGGCCCGAAGTTTCTTCCCCGGTATCAGGGTGCCTTTACAGGATATGCTACAAAGTTTAAACGGGAGAAAGAGAACTTCAGAGGCAGGTCCATATCAGCCAGGGTCATCAAGTAGAGCACCAGTCTGAAAGAGCACTTCTTATTTTTATTTAGTTTGAGTCTTTTATGTGTCTGTCACTGTAGAGTGGTGTCGGTTTTAAGTCGAAATCAAGTTGTTTTGGGTATTAGAGTCTTTACTAGTAATTTCACCTGTGTCGTCTTAGGGGTTTATAATGTTGTTTCATATTTGTTGTTTAGTTTTAAAGTGGTCCCAAACTTTTGTACATTTTTGTTGTCTTCTTTCTTCAAAATGTTTTATTGTTACGTTTTTCCTTAGTTTGTTTATTTTCATGCTGCCCGAACTACGCAAGATCTGATTCATGTACAACATCATACGTAGGCAACCTACTTTTGGGTTCGATCTAACCTTTTTGTTTCGTTGTTTTTCATTTTCCTCTTTTAAAGAAAAACAAAAGCCATAAAGAATGATAAAATAAAGGTAGATAACGAGAGAAAAGAAAAGGGCAGAGATTGATACGAAAAGAAAGAAAAAAAAAAAGAGGGAAAGAAAATAATAAGCGTAGAAGATAAAAATAAGTGTGGACAAAAATCAGGATGATGTTAAAATGACCTCGCTACCCTCAAAAGTTGGTAGAAATGAGCATGAATTTAGGGCAATTTTACCAATGTGATTCCCATGCCTGTTGTGCGCCTAATTCTAACGGATGTCGTCTTTGATGAGCATGTTCTTTCAGATAACAGTGGTAGGTTTGCAGCGCCCTGTCTAGTCACCCATACTTCACCAGGTCCAAAGCAAAGTTCTCCATGGCTAACAGAGAAATGGAAAATTTGCTCATTGACCCGGATCAGGAGCACAGGGAAGAAAGTGTTGAACACAACGATGAGGTGGTAAGGCTCAGGCAACAACTGATAAATTTGCATAGGGCATGGGCCAGCGGAATGCCTCCTCCTCCACTCCCTGAAGGTTTAGGAAATGTCTCTAATTGCCCACCGCTCTCTCAGGCGCAATTCTCTGCCCCAACTGAATCACCCGACCACGCGCCAGGATTCACTCCGCGACATTATTATCCTGGCAGTTCTAGTGTGCCCTTGGCAGCTCCTCAATCGAGACCCACTGCTTAGCCAGCGCCCCCGATCACACCGGTATTCGTGGCTCCGCCATCACATGAAACTCCCATATATGTTGCGCGACCCACAATGAGGCTTCCTAGGTCTTTCAGTGAGCCAGTACTGAAGGTTTCAGATGGTCAGTATTATGCTACGGAGCCTACTTTGAAATTGAATGAACCGTATAGGTACACTCAGCCGCCTGCATTTCCATTTGATACGGAGAAACCTGTCGCAACGGAGGAACAGAATGTCATAGCCCAAAAACTGAAGAGTTTAGAGCAAGCTATGAGGAATTTGCAAGGAATCGAAGATTATAGAAGTGTTTCCTATAAAGACCTGTGCATGTTCCCAGACATCAACCTGCCCCCCGGTTTTAAGATGCCTAAGTTCGAGAAGTACGCAGGGCACGGTGATCCTATTGCACACTTGAGACGTTATTGCAACCAATTGAGGGTTGCAGGAAGAAAGGAAGAACTACTCATGGCCTTCTTTGGCGAGAGTCTTTCAGATCTGGCTTCAGAATGGTTCATCGATCGGCATTTCGATAAATGGAACAGTTGGGATGATTTGGCTTCTAAATTTGTTCAACATTTTCAGTACAACATCGACTTGATTCCGGACGAAAAATCTTTGGTCAACATGAAGAAAAAGAGCACTGAAGGTTTTAGGGAATACGCGATAAGGTGGCGTGAACAGGCTGCTAGGGTAAAGCCTCCAATGAAAGAAAGTAAGTTGGTAGAAGTTTTCATTTAGGCGCAGGATGAGACCTATTTTCAACATTTACTTGCGGCAATGGGAAAGTCTTTTATGGAAGTTCTCAAAATGGGGAAGATGATAGAGGACGGGATTAAGACCGGTCGAATAGTGAGTTTTGATGCATTAAAAGCTACCACACAAGCGATTCAAGGTGGAACTGGCGCATTTGGAGGTAAAAAAAAGAAAGAAGATGTGGCGACTGTTGTAGCTGGAACCCATTCCTA
This sequence comes from Capsicum pubescens, assembly GCA_030864215.1. Classification (NCBI taxonomy): domain Eukaryota; kingdom Viridiplantae; phylum Streptophyta; class Magnoliopsida; order Solanales; family Solanaceae; genus Capsicum; species Capsicum pubescens. The sequence goes on from CM061549.1 coordinate 299,076,396, forward strand.
TCCCAAAAGACCGCCTCGCCCCTATCCCCAATCCCAAGCCCAAATCTACACCCAAGCTCCATATATTCCTCCCCACCATTACTACCCTCCACAAAACCCTTTATATTCCATTCCACCAACCCTATACCCAGTATATAGCGCGCAGCCATATGCCCAAACCTCTTCTTACCCGCAGTGGCGCGCGCAAACTCCACAAAATCGCCTATTCACTCCACCAAATTACCAAAACCCCTACAGACCCAGTTTTCAGCCTAGGCCCGAGTATAAGAAGGAGAAGACGATCAAAAATCAATTCACACCTCTTGGGGAGTCATATGCTAGCTTGTTTGATAGGTTGGGGAAGTTGAAGGTTTTAAGCCCAATTCAAGGAAGGCTTTCAAATCCACTGCCGAGGAATCTCGATTATTCTTTAAGGTGTGCGTACTGTTCTGATATGCCCGGCCATGATATCGAGAAATACTGGCATTTAAAGAGATTTGTCCAAGATTTAATTGACACAAATCAGATGCTGGTCCAGGCCCTGGAGGGTCCAAACATTAACCAGAATCCGTTGCCAACCCATGTTGAAGCCAATATGTTAGAATTGATATATGATGGGAAAGAGTCTTCGAGGGGTTATAAGCCTATTGTCAAGATACAGACCATTGAGGAGAAATCGATGAATGTAGCGGAGTCTTTGAAAGCAATGTCATTGAGCCAGGAAGGAATGAGAGAAGATAAAGCTCAAGGAAGCACAAAGAGGCCCCCGATCACAGTACAAGGCGCCAGAAGGTATGGTGATTCGAGTCAGGATAAACCTAAGTTGACAGTGATGGGAGCTCTGTGTCAGCCTATCTTGACGGTGAAAGGAGCACTGACAGCGCCTATTGTCCTCAAACCGGTGACCCAACCTTCGATAGTTGATACGAAAAGGATTCCCTGAAATTATGGGTGGACCGTGATGACCTATCATGGGAAAGAAGTAGTGGAAGATGTAGATGAGGTAAGGGGTTTGACTAGGTCAGAAAGATGCTTCGTGCCTGAAAGCTTAAGAAAGTTCAAGCCAACGGTGAGTGGACCGTCATCTATCAAAAAGCCTATCACCGAAGAAGAAGCCGAAGAATTTTTGAAAAAGATGAAATTGCCAGAGTATTCAATATTAGACCAGCTGAAGAAAACCCCTGCTCAAATTTCCCTTTTATCTTTGTTGTTGCACTCCAAGGAGCATCGTGATGTTTTACTGAAGGTATTAAATGAAGCATATGTTCCAAGGGAGATTACAATCAACCAGCTTGAGAAAATGGTTGGAAAAATCTTTGAGGTCAATCGGATCAGCTTTTCTGATGATGAGTTGCATGTTGAAGGTACAGGGCATAATCGGGGCCTTTACATTACAGTGAAATATGAAGATTTCTATGTCACTCATTTTATGATTGATGGAGGTTCAGGTGCAAATATTTGCCCTATTTCTACTTTGAAAAAGTTGAATATTGGTGCTGACAGGATCAGGCCCAAAAATGTATGCGTTAGGGCTTTCAATGGTACAAAATCAAATTCCATTGGCGAAATAGAACTAATGTTGACCATAGGGCCTGTTTAGTTCGCCATAGAGTTTCAAGTATTGAATGTAGAATCCTCTTATAATCTGTTGTTGGGAAGGTCGTGGATCCACAAGGCCAAGGCGGTTGCATCTACACTGCACCAAATGATCAAGTTTGAGTATGACCGGCAAGAAGTAGTTATTCATGGTGAAGGTGATTTGTCAGCCTACGAAGATTCTCCCTTGTCTCTTATTGAAGCAAATAACGTAGAGGAGACATTCGTCTATCAAATTTTTGATACAGTGCCAGTGAATCGTATCCTTGAATGGCAGGCTATATCGGGACCACAATTGTCTTTTTCTTCTATCATGATGGTGAGTGAACTTTGGAAATACGGATTTGAGCCAGGGAAGGGTTTGGGAGCGTCTCTGCACGGTATAGTTCATCCCAATGTCCGAGTGAGAACCTGGGCACGTTTGGTCTGGGATTTGAGCCTACAGCTGAAAATCTGAAGAAAGCCAAGGGAAGGAAAAAGGAAATATGGTCACTCCCTCGCCCAATGCCACTACTCAGTAAATCATTTGTTAAGAGCGGTGTCACGAAGCATGTAGAATTTGAGTTTGAATTGGTTGATGACTTCCAGAACCTTTGTATCAAAGTTGATATGGTCGAAGCAGGAGAAGGTACCAGTATGGCAGACGTGCAATTCATAGGTCCAGCTGTCCAGCTCAATAATTGGGAAGTCACTCCTCTCCCCGTCAGGAGGGAGTTTTAGTAGTCTATTATGTTTTTCTTTCTGTTTATCCGAGTTATTTCAGGGTTGTAATTCGTACTTTAGTTTGTTTATGTTATGTTGGCGTCTGTGTTTAAACCCTTCTATCTTTTATTTAATGAAATGCAATGTCCCTTTTGTTTTGTGTCTAATATATTTTATTTTTCTTTTCTTACACAGTTCTCTTTATGCTGATTCTAATGACATGACATGCATGTGGAATTTTTAGCCTGATTTTAAAATCCAAACTAATCAAGATATAATGAAGCAGGATGGGGAATATGATGAAGAACAAGCACTAGAAGAAATAAGCAAAGAGTTGGAACAGTTTGAAGACAAACCGAATCCTAATTTGAATGAAACTGAGCCAATAAATCTAGGGGATCAAGAAGATGTTAGGGAAACTAAAATCAGTGTACATACTTTTCCACATCTAAAAGAGGGAATGATTCAAGCATTGATTGATTATAAGGACGTTTTTGCATGGTCTTATGATGATATGCCCGGTTTAAGCACTGGATTAGTGGCTCACAAGTTGCCCACTGATACCGCGTTCCCCCCTGTCAAACAGAAGTTGAGGAAGTTTAAAACCGATGTGAGTATTAAAATCAAAGAGGAAATCATGAAACAACATGAAGCCAAAGTAATTCGAGTGTCTCGTTATCCCATGTGGTTATCCAATGTTGTTCCCGTACCAAAGAAAGATGGCAAAATTCGAGTGTGTGTTGATTATCGTGATTTGAACAGAGCAAGTCCGAAAGATGATTTTCCACTGCCCAACATCCACATTTTGTTAGACAACTGTGCTAAACACGAGGTTGCCTCTTTTGTGGATTGTTATGCCGGATATCACCAGATCATTATGGATGATGAAGACGCGGAGAAGACATCTTTTATCACACTATGGGGAACTTATTATAATCGAGTGATGCCGTTCGGTTTGAAGAATGCTGGAGCAACATACATGAGAGCCATGATCACTATGTTTCATGACATGATGCATAAGGAGATTGAGATCTACGTGGATGATGTGATTATTAAGTCAAAAAGTCAGGCCGACCATGTAAAAGATTTAAGAAAGTTCTTTGAGAGGCTTCGCAGGTATAATCTCAAACTAAACCCGGCCAAATGTGTATTTGGAGTTCCATTTGGAAAGTTGTTCGGGTTTGTAGTTAGCCGTCGGGGAATTGAATTGGATCACTCAAAAATCAAAGCCATTCAGGATTTACCCCCGCCCAAGAATAGAACGGAGGTGATGAGTTTGCTTGGTAGACTGAACTACATTAGCAGGTTTATTGCTCAACTCACAACCACTTGTGAGCCCATATTCAAGTTGCTGAAAAAGAGTGTTGCGGTAAAATGGACTGAAGAATGTCAGGAAGCGTTCGATCGAATCAAAAGATATTTGTCAAATCCGCCCGTGCTGGTACCCCCCGGAGCCTGGTAGGCCTTTGATCTTATATTTATTAGTCATGGACAATTCTTTCGGTTGTGCCCTGGGTCAACATGATGTTACAGGCAAAAAGGAGCAGGTTATTTATTATCTTAGCAAGAAGTTCACCGCATATGAGGCCAGGTATACTCTTCTTGAAAGGACGTGTTATGCCCTAACTTGGGTAGCACAGAAGTTGAAGCATTATCTATCATCCTATACTGCTTATCTCATTTCTCGCATAGATCCTTTGAAGTATATCTTTCAGAAGCCTATGCCGACGGGTCGATTGGCAAAGTGGCAAATATTGCTTACCGAGTTCGACATTGTATATGTGACTCGAACCGCCATGAAAGCTAAAGCCTTGGCAGATCATCTTGCTGAGAATCCCATCGATGAAGAGTACGTGCCCTTAAAGACATATTTTCCTGACGAAGAAGTGTCGTATGTCGATAAAGTCGTTATAGATGCTGATCCAGTTTGGAGGTTATTCTTCGATGGAGCTATCAATATGAAAGGAGTCGGAATAGGTGCGGTTCTTATCTCTGAATCGAGACAACATTTCCCGGTAACAGCACAACTTCGATTCTACTGTACTAATAATATGGCAGAGTATGAAGCCTGCATTCTTGGTTTGAGGTTAGCTGTCGATATGGGAGTCCAGGAATTATTAGTGTTGGGAGATTCGAATTTGCTCGTCCATCAAATTCAAGGCGATTGGGAGACGCGAGATTTGAAGCTCATCCCGTATCGACAATGCTTACAGGAGCTATGTCAACGGTTTGTGTCAGTAAGATTTAGGCATATTCCAAGGATTCGTAATGAAATTGCTGATGCTTTAGCCACTCTGTCTTCAATGCTCCAACATCCTGACAAGACCTACATCGATCCAGTGCATATACAGAGTCGTGATCAGTATGCTTACTGTAATGCGGTTGAAGAAGTGCTCGATGGAGAACCTTGGTTTTTGGATATCAAGCGGTACATTCAGTCAGGAGAATACCCAGCATATGCCACCAACGATCAAAAGAGGGCTATTAGGCGTTTGGCTAGTGGATTTTTCTTAAGTGGGGGAATCTTGTATAAGAGAACCCCAGATCTGGGACTTTTAAGGTGTGTAGATGCAAAAGAAGCCTCGGCAATCATGGTTGAAATACACTCTGGAGTATGCAGGTCGCATATGAACGGTCACGTCTTGTCAAAGAAGATTCTTCGAGCAGGTTATTACTGGCTTACTATGGAGAGGGATTCTATTCAATTTATTCGAAAGTGTCATCAATGTCAGGTGCACGGCGACCTGATACGTTCTCCTCCTGTTGAGTTGCATGCAATGGACGCTCCATGGCCGTTCGTGGCTTGGGGAATGGATGTGATTGGACCGATTGAGCCGAAGGCATCAAATGGACATAGATTCATTTTGGTAGCCATTGACTACTTCACAAAGTGGGTGGAAGCAGTAACTTTCAAGTCAGTGACAAAGAAGGCTGTGGTAGATTTTGTTCATGCCAATATCATTTGTAGATTTGGAATTCCTAAGATAATTATTACAGACAATGCTGTCAATCTCAATAATCATTTGATGCAAGAAGTGTGTCAACAGTTTAGGATCGCACATCGAAATTCTACTCCATAACGCCCAAAGGCCAATGGTGCTGTAGAAGCTGCCAATAAAAATATAAAAAAGATACTGCGAAAAATGGTACAAGGTTCTAGACAGTGGCATGAAAAGTTTCCGTTTGCATTGCTAGGTTATCGCACCACTGTTCGCACTTCAACAGGGGAAACTCCATATTTATTAGTGTATGGGACAGAAGCAGTAATCCCTACAGAAGTTGAAATTACCTCTCTTCGAGTCATTGTAGAAGCAGAGATCGATGATGACGAATGGGTAAAAGCCCGACTGGAACATTTGAGTTTGATCGAGGAAAAAAGGCTAACGTCCATGTGTCATGGACAGTTGTATCAGAGGAGGATGTCTCGTGCGTATAACAAAAAGGTCCGTCCCAGGAATTTTGAAGTTGGTCAGTTGGTATTAAGACGTATCCTTCCTCACCAGGTTAAAGCGAATGGAAAGTTCTCCCCTAACTGGCAAGGTCCCTTCGTTGTGAAGAAAGTGTTACCCAATGGAGCCTTATATTTGACAGATATTGAAGGCAAAATGGCAGAAATGACTATCAATGCTGATGCGGTCAAAAGATACTATGTATGATATTTGGTCCTTTGTTTGATTTTATTGCATGTTTAGTACTTGCATTTTTTAAGATTGATATGATGAAGGCATTTTATTCTTCTATCTAAACATTGTGTCATCCTTTGTTTACCCGTTTGAGCTTCGTTTATTTTTTTTCATATCCCTCTTTTGGAATCAAAATAGAGTCAAAGATAAATGTCAAGAAAATAAGAATAAAAGAAAGAGTTCGAAAATAAAAGAAAAAAAAAATCAAAGCAAAGCAAAGGACAAGCAGATGGAACTACGTGCGACCTGATTCTCCTCTCTCGGGAGTGAGATACGTAGGCTGCCCTATTTCGGGCTCGGTCTAACCAAATAATGATTTAAGATTCACCCAGTCAACAAAACTGGGGCACGAGTTAATGCATTGTTTGAGTCAATTCCCAAAAGTTGTAAGTCCCACCCCCACTTCAAGTATCGTTTGAGCCTCTTACCATCTTTTCTAACCTTGACCAAAAGCCAAGTTACAACCAAAGAAAGTCCTTCAGATCAATTTTTGATAGTGTTAAGGCTAAGCATGCAATGGATATGACGATACATTGCGAAGTACCGCTTGTCTCCCTCAGTATAAGAAATCAGGAAAGAAATACAAAAATGAGAGAGTCTTATTGGTGAAAACCTTTGCAGGCACCATAAGGCGATGGTGAGTTGTGAGAAAATGAAAATGAGAGAGTCTTATTGGTGAAAACCTTTGCAGGCACCATAAGGCGATGGTGAGTTGAGAGAAATACAAAAATGAGAGAGTCTTATTGGTGAAAACCTTTGCAGGCACTGTAAGGCGATGGTGAGTTGAGAGAAATACAAAAATGAGAGTCTTATTGGTGAAAATTCTCATGGGCACCGTAGGGCGATGGAGAGTTTAAGAGAAAGGCGGAAAGTGAAAAGAAAGAGATTTGTTGGCGAAAGTCTTTTTAGATGTCGTCAGTCGAATGTGATGTATGAGTCCAATGGATTTGAAAAAGCGGCTCAGTGGCAAAAGGCACGAACTCAACAACAAATGGGGAGTTTGGATAGGAAGATCAGGCAGCTCAATCCAAAATGCATGTCATACTCATTGGAGTTGGTTGTCGTATTCAGATAAGTTTTCTTTTTGAATATGGGACATTGCCCTTTTCTTTCATTTACATATTCATGTTTTTGTCTTTTCTTATGTTATTTATCAAAACAAGAGTCACCATCATTTCTTTACATTTTTTTAAGTCAAGTCTATGTCAAAACAAGCGAGAAAGGATTTCAAAATTTACTACCAGTCTTTCCAATTATATGAGGAAAAGCCAAGGAACAGCACAGGAAAGAAATATGATCGTAATTCAACACGAAGCAAAGGAAGTCTATCAACCGACAGGCTATTGGATTCGTGGAAGCATTTCAGATTTGGGAAAAGAGTGCACCTCAGGGGCATGGTAAAAATGGAAACCCATTGTTTAAGTCAGAACTCATTTCCCTCAATCTGGATCCGGGTCAATGATGCGGCAAGACACGACAAGTGTTAGCAATTTGGAACAAATATGAAAGGAACGAGTGCTGGGCAGATACCTGAAAAGCCAAGATCTGCAAGCCACCACTAAGTTTTTAACTGACAAATTTTTCTTTGATTGAAACAGGGGACAATTCGTTTCACTTGATTCAGCTACCATTGGAAATGCATATCCAGGGATTTTACTTTATGTTCAGGACCCTCCTGGAAAATGGGAATTTACTTTATGTTCAGGACCCTCCTGAAAAATGGGATTTTACTTTCTGTTCAGGACCCTCCTGAAAAATGGGATTTTACTTTCTGTTCAGGACCCTCCTGCAAAATGGGATTTTACTTTTGTTCAGGACCCTCCTGAAAAATGGGATTTTACTTTATGTTCAGGACCCTCCTGAAAAATGGGAATTTACTTTATGTTCAGGACCCTCCTGGAAAATGGGATTTTACTTTATGTTCAGGACCCTCCTGGAAAATGGGATTTTACTTTTGTTCAGGACCCTCCTGAAAAATGGAATTTTACTTTATGTTCAGGACCCTCCTGAAAAATGGGATTTTACTTTTGTTCAGGACCCTCCTGAAAAAATGGGATTTTACTTTATGTTCAGGACCCTCCTGAAAAATGGGATTTTACTTTATGCTCAGGACCCTCCTGAAAAATAGGATTTTACTTTCTGTTCAGGACCCTCCTGGAAAATGGGACAACGCTTTCAAAAATGAAATACTACTTTACTGTAATCTGTGTTTATGATAATTTTCGTTCTAGTTTTAATTTTGGATTTCAGGAGCCCGCCTGAAGAACAGGGTGATGAACTAGCAAGTCAGGAGCCCGCCTAAAGAACAGGGTGATGAAATATCAAATCAGGAGCCCGCCTGAAGAACAGGGTGTTGAAATAGCAAGTCAGGAGCCCGCCTGGAGAATAGGGTGAAGAAACGAAAGAATCAAGCAACAAAGTGAAGCAATTGAAAGCCAAGCAACAAGTTGAAAAAAATTGCAAGTCAGGAGCCCGCCTGAAGAATAGGATGATGAAAGTCGAGTCAAGAACCAACAGAAGCTGTATAGATAGGATTTTTGTAATTTCATTTATGTTTTAACTTGTAATTTTCATTTTGATGTAATAACAGAGCCGCGGACCGGAACCTCGACGGAACCTCACTCGACTCTCCAACTCGGTATAGTCCACCTCTTCCAATCCTTTGAAATACCCGTGACATGATTCTCTCGTAAGTTGGGTAGGAAGGATGTCTTAAGTCAAGACTCGGTTGTCCTTCTTCCTTCTGTTTCTTTCTTTGAATAATGGTCGGGTCAAAATTTGGTCTCGCTGTCTACTTCTTTGCCTGAAAACACTTCATGTTTACATTCAAAGGGGGAATGATGTAGACACCTAATTTCGTCCCTCCCTGATATTGTTTTTACCTATTGTTTACCCTATCCTACCGTGTACCCTCACCCGTGTGATAATCCCTCCACAAAATGACAAAAAATAACAACCCCTAACTAATTTTGTTTTATCCTAATATTCTAACAACCCACCCAATAAATAAAAAAACACCTAATCCTTATCTCATCCAACCAAAAAGAAACACCTCACACCCTACCCCCTACCCCACGTTACCCCACTCCCCACTCTCTTTTTCTTGTCAAGAAAAAAAGCCTCAAAAAATATATATACCTACCCATACACAAAAAAGGGGGAACAGTGAACAAAAAATCAAAAAAAAGATAAAACCATCAGCATTTTGCTCTCTCTCTCTCAAAAACTCACTCTCTCTCTAAACTCACTCTCTCTCTCCGGTCAACGACGGCAGTCGGCCCGTCGCCGGCCTTCAAGCCGTTCGTCGGACGAGAATCGGCCAGATCTCCGCCGCAACGCGTCGGTCAGCCGACCAGCTCGTCGTTCACCGTCATCGTTCGCCGACCCGTAAAGTCGATCGAATCTCCGCAACAGTAACATCGACCAGATCTCCGCCCGTTTCTCCGTCACCAGATCTAACCAGCTCGATCTGTTTGGTTTTTTTTTGGTTTCTTGTTATCTTTGGTTGATTTTGGTTTCGTCTATTTCATGTTTCAACGTTGGTAGTGGGTTTCGTATAGTAAGGTGTTATTCACGGGTTTTGGAGCTGTCCGGTTATCATTTTAATATCGAGTATGGTTTGTTCGTCGTGAGGTTCTCCGGTCGAGTTTTGGTCTTCGAATTTCCTTATTATCGACAAAACGTTCCATCGAGGTCCATTTCTTAACTCGTCTCTTATATATATATATATATATATATATATATATATATATATATATATATATATATATATATATGTGGTTGGTTGTTTTGATTAGTTGCGATTGCGAGAGGTGATTATGGTTTTTGTTGAATTTTTGTTTATGTTGATGTTATGATTGTGATGCTTGGTTGTTTGGGTTTGGTAGATTAAGGCATAAACTTGATCATGTTCTAATGGATGGATAGAAAGAAAGTCGGGGAATGGAATTGAAAAATTGACAAAAAGATAGATTCGATTTAATTTGATTTATTGTTGGTATGAATCAATGATGGAATTATGTCCTTAGTCGAGAACGCATAGGCAAACGTAGGCCGGGTAGGCAAATTTAGGAATAATAATTTGTTGGAGTGTTTTGAATATGTGCTTGAATGATACTTTCTACTTTATTGCACGAAAAGTTTAAATTTTACTCATTTGGCCGGGGAATGCCCCGAAGGATTTGTATTGATTTATCCGGGGAATGCCCCGAAGTACCTTGTACCCGGAGGACATCCGTGATGAAGGCCCGAGGCATCGGGTAAAGCATTAGTTTAGGATTAGCGTAGGTTTATTTTCAGTCCCTTTCTATTTCGGGTTGTAATAATTGGACTGGACTTACATTTCGGTTTGTTTTGTTTTGTTTGATTGTTTTTTTTTGCATGCTTTTTCTGTGATTTATACACTTCATAATGCCAAAATAGTCGATACACTCCACCAAGCGACTGTGGTCGAACCATGGGATCGAGGGGTGCCTAACACCTTCCCCTCGGTCAACAGAATTCCTTAGCCGGAATCTCTGTGCGCAAACCGATTTAAGAGTCAATTGGTTTCGAAAAAGGGATTTTCCAAAGGTGACTTGGCACACCGAATTATGCCAAGTGGCAACTCTGAATAAAAATACAAATAATCCTTTTTTGAAACAAATTTTCATTTCTTGTCACTAAAATAATAAAACCCTTTTGAACTTTAAAAAATTCCATTTTTGGAGTACGCGTTAAAAAAGGGGTGTGACATATATATATATATATTGATAAAACTGGTATATTATTTAAGTGTCACCCGGTGCAGCAGTTGAGGAAGTAGTGCCAGTGGAAAACGCACTGAAATTTCACGTAGTATACCAGAGTTCAAGTTCAGACGCCAGCAGTATTTTGTTACTTTTTGTTCGTTATTCTATTTTCTATAAGTTTTTTTCCTCTTGACTTAATCTTTGTTTGAGTCTTTTTTTTGGGTAACCTTTCTTTAAGAATTTTTAACTTTTAAGTGTAGAACATAATTGAAGATTCCTTCTTCCTTCAAATTTATAGTTAACCTCTCCTCGTAAAACATAATAATGATGTTTGGCATGATGTTATAATTTCCTAACAATAGAATTGGAAATATCCATTGAATGTTGGCAACTATTTTGTACTATCACGCTGACTGATAAGTTAAATTTAACTCATGTTTACACAATTTATAGTAATTGTTGGGTTCATAGTAATGAAAGTGTGTTGAATGAAAAATGGAGAAATCAAGTGGAAGAGAAAAAATTGAGTTAACACCAAAAATGGAAAGTGTACTCAATTTTGGCAAGTTTACTCTTTCTCCCACATTGGTGGAAAAAGAGAACTTGAGAGTTTTATAATGAGAAACACTTACTCCATATGGCAAGTGAGGCAAGAAATAGATGATGCCTCGCGCCGTTGTCGTGGTCGCTCGCTCGGCTTTGGCATCCCAATCGATGAGATCTATCTTATTGGACAAAATTTATTTGAATTTCGAAGAATGCCAAGGAAATATGCAGTAAAAAAATTTCGTACTGTTTCGGCCTCCATTTATATATATACACGCAGTAACAGTGTTCAGTTTCTGAAAGTTGCAACTCTTCAACGAAAATACACACTGTTTCAGTGAACCAGTGCACTGTTTCAGAAAATTACTGCATTGTTTTAAGTGAATAGACATGCATTTTCAGGAAGAGTCACACACCTCTAATATGAACCAATGTCACCTTTTCAAAGGGGCATCTAGTGGCTATATAAACCTGGTTTCATCCACAGGTTTATGATATAGAAAAATAATCAAATTTTAAGATTACAAAAACTTCTTCTTGTCTTAAAAATACTCTAAGTGTGATCATTCAAACCGTGAGAGTGTTCGAAGAATCCGCCTATTTGAGGTACCGCTATAGTCAGATTGAAGGCCATTTTATCCTGGGAGGAAGATTCCATAATCTCGGGTATAGTGAGGGGAATTATTCCTTAAAGAAAGTCCGTGAATTCGGACGATTTGGCCTTAATCATTTTTGCTTCATCTTTATTTTCTGAAAAATAAATACACCTCTTGGAAAGGTCTTTTTGATCTTGTGTTGAGGGTATTTAATACTTCATTGTGTTCTTGTTCATACTTGAACTCGAGTTGAAGTTGTTGTTCTGTTATACAGATTCTACGTACCCGTATTGTGGAAAATAATAGTAATAACAACAACAACGACAACAAACCCAGTGCATTCCCACATAGTGGGGTCTGAGAAGGGTAAAATGTATGCAGTCCATACACTATCTCAGGAGAAGTAGAAAGGTTGTTTTCGATAGTATTTATAAGAATAATCATATTTTTATTATTTGATCTATTTGTCTATACAAATTGAAAAGACAAATAATCAAATCGAAACCCAAAGTCTATAAAATCGACAAAATATTTTTCTTATTTGGGGCAGTGTAAATAGCAAAACGTAAAGCAAAAAATTAACTGATTTCCAGCTGAATACGTAAAAATTAGGTTCTTCGATAATGTTTCAATGAAATTTTCCTTCAAAAATCTCTTACTAACAAGCCAAATTCCAGTGAGACGCCCATAAAAATTATTCTTTTTGAGTAGTAGCTTTAACGTTAAAAGTGACATGGCACCCGCAACCTCGAAATCCTAGATCCGCCTCTGGTGACGTGTCTTTTCTTTTTAATCTACTCAATATTTTTATTTAATATCCACCTGCCTTTGTAGGATTACATTTGAGTATGTTTCCATCTTCCCTTGTATTAAAATGGACAACTAATGTGGTACAAATCTGGCCTGGAATTGTTGATTCAATTATTGTTGAATGTCTGTATGTACTTAAAAGTTACATATCAAAATATCTATACAACGACAACATACCTAGCGTAATCCCTAAACATCCATGACTTTGTTTTATATAATGTTGCATTAACCTTATCTATACAATCTCAGTAGCGATATGGTCTTGCACTCATTGATCTTCTTTGACTTTATCGAATTTTCGACTATTTATGCATAACAATATCAAGAACTGTGAATTGCAAGCTTAGGGAATCCAGTATATGATGGAAAATATATACATTGCAAAAGAAACTTTTTTCCAGATTATGGAACACGGTCAGTGTGGTTTAGGTGAATTACCTCAATATTTTCAAAACAACGCTAACTTCATATCGTATGCCAAAATTTTCCTGTATGCAAGTAAGGCCTTTATAACGATGTTTCAATCTTTTTCTTGTGTTAAGTACAGATCATTCATATGATGGACTGGATATTAATCTGGCAAGTGCTGAAAGAAGAACAAGCAAAGTAATACAACATTCACTAGTATTAATGAACTTGATAGGCACCAAGAACAACTCACACATACATTTGCATAGTGAAATGTTTCATAATTAATGTGACCTTTTGGAGGCAAAAAAATCGTAAATGAATACATGAAAGACTCGACAAAATTGAACCAAACATTTCTCCAGTAGGGGTTTACCCAGAGGACAACAACCACTGCAACCACCACATTTGCATATGCTACAAGAAAGGAAATATAGAACGACTCCATATCTAAGAAAGACGCATCATCTTCGCAGCAATTTGGTGCTGGAGGGTACATTGGAATCTCTTTAGACTCCATGCAATTGATGTTCAATGGTGGACCACAAAGAAAAGGATTTCCCTCATAACTGCTTTCGTTAAAAGTTGCAAACTGCGCAGAACGCTGTGGAGTCCTTCCTGTTAGATTATTATGTGCCACGGTGAAAACTTCTAGAGTTGTCAACTTTAGAAATTGGGTGGGTATCCTCCCAGTCAAGTTGTTGTATGACAGGTCCAAACTCTCAATATTCTGGAGATTTGAGAATTCTGATGGTATTGCTCCAGTAAGGTGGTTATGTGACAAGTTTAATGCATGAATCTCAGTAAGATTACTGAGTTCCTTCGGTATTTCACCACTTAACTGGTTGCAAGATAAATCAACTCCTGACATATAACTAAGAATGTCGCCTTCATAGGAATAGGTATTATATTTGGTCGTAAACTCTGCTCTAACCCATGCATAGATATCTAGAAACATAATCTGTCGATTGAATGATTCCATTGAGGATTCTATGTTTATCAAGGCATCTGCTCCAAACTTCACGAATCCTGAATATCCAAATGATGAACTGAATGGAGTCAGTGCTTTTTGCATTATGTTTCCCAAACAATGTGGTATAGGTCCCGAGAGATCATTTTGAGAGAGATCCAGAATTCTTAAGTAACTTGCATTACATAACTGTCGAGGTATGGTGCCTTGAAGACGATTTCCTTTCAAGAGTAAGGTGGTTATCATAGAAGTACTGCCCAACCATTTTGGAATCGAACCACTGAAATTGTTGTCTCTTAGATCTAACAGCTGTAAATATGAGCTGTTTGAGAACATGTTGAATTCCCCTTGTAACTTGTTTTTGCTCAAATGCACATGTTCTAAGCCTTGGAAAGTACTGAAACATGAAGGAATCATGCCAACAAGGTTGTTTTCAGAGAGGTCTAACACCTCAAGTCGTTCAAGTCTGCAGTAATCAGGTGGAATATGACCCTTTAGATGGTTTCTGGACAATGCAAGGGATTTTAAAGAGGAGATATTACCAAGCCAGGCTGGTATTTTTCCTGACAATTTGTTATTACTTAAGTCCAATGTACGTAAAGGAGCAGTGGATAACTTCGGTGAAATTGGGCCGGAGAAATTGTTCCCATCCAAGTATAGATATTGAAAATTGTTGGTGTTAGCTGAAACTGAAAATATTTCCCCTTTCAACATGTTATTAGACAATCTCAGAAAAAATAAGTTGGATCCTTTACGAGCCAATCCTATAGGTAGCTCTCCTTTTAACTTATTGTATGACAAGTCCAAGCTGGTAAGGTGTTCCATGTCGGCAAAACTTGAAGGCAACAAACCCTCAAGCATATTGTTGGACATTATTGACATAATGAGATTCGGGAAGATGGAACCAATATTAGAGGGTAGTTCCCCTTGAATCTTGTTGTTTGAGATATCCAAACTTCCAGATTAGGAAGGAACGGTAATTGAAGAGATCCAGTGAATGCATTTCCATCCAGGTGAACTTCTCCAAGTCTAGAATTGTTTTCTAATAACCAATTTGGAAAGTCTCCACCAATGTTGCATTTCGAGAGAATAAGAAGTCTTAAATGAAGTTGATAATGAAGGAAACTTGGTATTTGAAAGCAGTTGGATAAAGTTAAGGCCTCCAACTGAAATTTTGGGATCCAGCTTTTAGAATTAGTTTGTACAATTACTAAATTTTCGGAAGCAGTGACAAACTTAAGTTTTGAATGGTTAGCAAATGACTCAAATGAAATTGGTATTTCAAAGTTGTTGTTTGCTATCAAGAGGTATTCAAGGGACAAGAGACTTGAAAGTGGGGATGAGGCAATGTTTCCTGTAAATTGATTGTCAGTGAGGTCAACTACCCGTAGAAATGTTAAGTTTCCAAGACATGGAGGGAGTTTTCCAGTGAATCTGTTGCGGCTGAGACTTAGTTCTTCAAGATATTTGAGATCACACAAGCCTATAAATTGAACAAGTAGATAATTGTTATAAAGATACTATAGGAAATACAAAAAACCCCACCGTAACTCAAGAGATGAAAAGGCTAAGTAGGAAAAATAGGAGAAAGTAAACGAAGCCATAATTTCATCGTAGACTATAATACATCTACTCATAATCGAATGCTTAGATTTTAAACTGCTAATGTTAATTCTTCACAATATTTGTGGATGAGTCTTAGCAGAGAAGGCACTTGACCTCAAACATACATCATTTGCTCGAATTTTCAAAAGAAGCTCTTCTCAAAACATTTCACGAAATATAATAATCTCCCTCGAAACTCTTCAAACAAAATAATCATCACTTCATGCATTAAATGAGAAAATGATAACATTCTTAGTTGTATAAAGGGTAATTTGGTGGATGCTATGTCTGAAATTACCTTGAAGAGGTAGGGTTCCATTGAGGCCGCATTGAGCTACCGATAAGACTTTAAGGGATGACATTACACCACTGCTCCTGAGAAAGTTCTCATCCAATGTGTTCCCATCCAACAGTAAGTACTCTATATTTCTTATAGCTCCCAATTCTTACATGCAAAATAAACATATAAGAATCATCAACATGTGTTTTCGATGGAGTACCAATTAGATATATCTATGCAGCAAGACTGGGATGCGATAAAAATCAACTGAATGAAGAATCTTCCAGAAATATATGTACCTTCATTTGGTAGAAAACTCTGGAACTGGTTGTACCTTATATCGAGCTTCTTCAATACCATCCTAGATGTATTTATCTCTGTCCAGGAATCATAATAATTATGTTAGGAAGCTACTGAGATAAAGTAAGGGATTTTCAAGAAAATTGCATGTTTACTTACGTAGAGTAGAGAAAACGTTTCCAAGATCTAGATTGCTATAGCTCAAATCTAGGATTTCCAGCTTGTCTAACCCCGAAAATCTCTCAGAAACTAAAATGTTAAGGGAATGGATTAATTAGAATATAACAGGCAAAGAAGCAAACCATATGTTAGAACCTGATCCAGTTTTGTTGTGTGTGAACCATATGCCGGAACATGATCCAATGAAGTTACGAGAGAGGTTCAACGACCTGAGAGATGAAAGTTGACTAATAGGCTCAAAGATGCTGTGATTGAAACTGTTCCCTGACAAATCAAGTACTTCCAGTTTTCTCAGTCGTCTTAGTTTCTCGAAACCTGTTTACCAAATTAGCAAGAAAATTAAAATGGACGTGTTAAATTTTGTGACAGTGAATTTTCGAGAGTTAAATAGATTGTACTTTGAAATTAACATTCTTAAACCAGTCTATAATTAAACTTTGGAAGTTGAACTTGGTGTGAGCATACTTCCTATTTGGATTGGTAGAACCATTTTGTAGGTATGTAGTACTCCTTCTGTTTCATTTTATATGACATTCTTTCTGTTTTAATACATTTAAAATAGAATGATACCTTTTTGTATTTAGAAATGGATTGGTACAACCATTTTTCGGATATGTATTACTCCCTCTGTTTCATTTTATATGACATTCTTTTTGTTTTAGTCCGTTTAAAAACTAGAATACCTCTTTATATATGGACACTCATTGTACTTTTGATGACATGTTCTTGTAACCATAGAATTATCATAACTTGTTTACAACGACAAGCTTTAAGGTACCTTTGGTATGTACCAAATATCATTCATTTTTTTGTTCTATTCCTTGAAGAAAAACATCGTACCTATAAGCACAGTGTAAGTGGTGGAAAGAAGATTTATTAATGAAGCATAAAGCGTATTAAATAGAGTGACAAGATAAACTAAGATGAGTCCTAAACTAACTAAACTAAACTAGTCTTAAATAAACAGAACTACTGACTAATTACACGTGATGTTTCAATAAGCCCCCTCAAGTTAGGGGGTGAGTCACTAAGCCTAACTTGAATAGATTCTTCTCAAAAGAAGGCTTAGGCAGTGCCTTGGTGAGGGTGTCAGCGATTTGATCGGCAGCATGGACGTGAACAACTTGAACCTTTTTGATATTGACATGGTGGCGAACAAAGTGAAAGTCCACTGCAGCATGCTTCACTTTGCTATGGAGGACCGGATTTTTACTCAGGAATGTGGCTCCAAGATGGTCACAACAAATGGTAGGCATCTGATGTTCTTCACTTTGCTATGGAGGACCGGATTTTTACTTAGGAATGTGTCTCCAAGATTGTCACAATAAATGGTAGGCATCTGATGTACTGGAAAGCGCAGCTGAGCAAGGAGTAGCGACTGCAGCAGTTATGGGACCGGATAATTTCTTCACATCCTCGTGGCGAAGGAAGAGTTCGTGATCAAGTAGTTTTTCAAACAATTCCTCATAAGAAACAGATGTATCACGTGCACGAATGGCAGCATAAATTTCACGAAACTCAGGACCTAGGCCACTGAGTATTTTGACGATAAGTTCAGGATTGCATACAGGAGCACCAGCAGTAGCTAACTCATCCGAAAGGGACCGAATAGTGTGAAGATATTCGGTGATGGAACGAGAGTCTTTCGTGGTACAAGCAAGTTGATCATGCAGACTGAAGACCCGAGTTTGTGATCTGTTTGCATAGGTTGTGCACAGAGCGTCCCACGCAGATTTGGACGAGTCCGCTGCAGCAACAGTAGAGGCACTTGTGGGTTCAACAGAGGCCATAAGGGCATTCTGAATGAGTTGATCCTGACGAAACAAAGTTAAAAACGCAGGATTGGGAGATATGTTTGTTCCAACAGTAAGGGTGTGACTAGGGGCTAGAGTGGTCCTGTCGAGATGGCCAAATAGGTTGTAGCCATACATAAGAATGGAGAATTGAGCTTTCTAGGTGGCAAAGTTGTGGCCACCACTGAGTTTGATGGGTAATTGAGATGCAGGGTTGAATTGGATTATGATGTTGGCACCCGTTGCGTTATCAGCATTAACAACTCTAAGGTTGTTGACCATTTATTTTTTTTTGATCTGCGTGAGGAAAGGGAAAAAAAATTGGATCGTGCTCTTAGAGCGTACAAATCTCTGATACCATATAAGCACAGTGTAAGTGCTGGAAAGAAATGATTTATTAATGAAGCATAAAGCGTATTAAATAGAGTAACAGATAAACTAAAATGAGTCCTAAATTAACTAAACTAGACTAGTCCTAAATAAACACAACTACTAACTAATTACACGTGATGTTTCAATAGTACCTGGTCAAACATCACCATATAAAATAAAGAATTTAAGTTTTGTGCACCGGCAGTGTAGAAAATATTCTAAACTATCTGGTGAACTTGACTTGCTATTGCAGTTATTTTTTAAATTTTTATGTAAATAATTGGATAACTTGCAATAGCATGTCAGGTTAGCTGATAGTGTAGAACTTTTTATGCAATGACGTGCACAGAACTTAAACTCTAAAATAAAATGGAGGGAGCGTATATAGAGAAAACGAACCTTCATTCTTCACCCAACCAGCCAATGAATGTCCAGGTAGGAGCAGAGCTTTGAGACTTTTGAAGGGAACAAATAAAGATGCATTAAAAAGCCAGTTCCTCAAAATATCACCAGTATATGTACCATTACTTAGTTGTTCTTCTTGACTAATTCCTTTAAAAATAATGGACAACTCTATGACTCTTCTGGTGGTGTTGCTGCAAACAATCCCCTCCCATTGACAACAATCGGGGGTTTCATTAGCCCCCCATGATGACAAATAGTCGTTGCCTATACTGTATTTTATGTTTGCTTTGAGTTGCAATAGAGAAGTCCTTTCTTCATTCCAACAACAATAGCAGCACCACCATCCATTTGCCATGAACAAAATCAACAACCACAAGTATACTAGTATCTTGCTATTAGTCATATTTCTGCTTCTTAACCTACAATGCCACTGAATATTGGCAAGACTATAAGATATATTCAGACTTTATAAGAAGAGAAAGCTTGCCCGTTACTTGTACTAGTGAGAGGTGGAATCCGTCAAGGTACGTGCAAGCTGACCCGGACGCCCACAGTAATCAAAAAGTATGTAAGAAGAAGAAGTTGATGATTCTAAAATCTATATATATACATTCATGTAAACTCAAAAAGAGA
The DNA here is from genome assembly GCA_030864215.1 of Capsicum pubescens. Classification (NCBI taxonomy): domain Eukaryota; kingdom Viridiplantae; phylum Streptophyta; class Magnoliopsida; order Solanales; family Solanaceae; genus Capsicum; species Capsicum pubescens. The sequence goes on from CM061549.1 coordinate 299,095,984, forward strand.
AAAAAACACTTTCTTTGCACAAATACTATCTACTTAGGTCCACCTATAGATGCCAAGTGGAAATTGAAGATCATTAGATTCTTGTGGATTGTTTGATAATTAGAGAGAAACTATATATAACCTTTCTCATGAAGAAAATTTTAGTGTAATAATTGATGTAGTTTGGGAGTGAAATTTTCTACAACTACTTTTCTTGTTATGTTCCTTGCAGCTTCTTTATTTTATTATTTTAATGTCTTCTTCTTCTTGTGCTTCTATATTTTGCTATAAGCTAATAATTTGTCTAAAAGTTTGATTGCTATTAAAGTGAGGTGCTATTATATATGTATATTGACATTTGGTATTTTGATCTAACTTAGCTGTTATAAACAAAAGTATGCAAAATAATAAGTTGATGATTTCGTGTACCAAGAAGAAGGAATGTATTTGTTAACCATCAGTAGTCTTTCCTGGTAAAGTTATGACCATAACTGATGGACACTATATAAATACAATTTTTCATTTTTAAATATTCACACTTAAAATTTATTATGCGCTTGACATTAATAATAATTATAATAAATATTTTAATATCTTATAAATTTTACAAAGAATATATCGTTGTGATAACTGTCGCTATAGGGAAGATATAACATCAAAAATCAATCTTGAAAAAAATCGGACTATTATAGTGAAATACTGTTATAACGAGGTTTGATTATATTAATTCATTCATTTATTTTTCTCTAATTTTCATCAAAACATTGCTTGCAATTTGAGCTGGATATTTCTTTAAAAAAAAAAAAAAACACCTTGGTTATCACCATCGTTTACTTGACTTGAGACCCTTTCTCATTAGGAAATATATCCCTCTAGTGTCACCTGTATGGAAGTTTCATGCAATTACTAGTCAACAAAATTTGATTCCTTAATTAGCCACTTTCTTCTTTTTGTTTATTTATAATTTATGTATTTTAATGTCAAATAAAATGGTGCTATCTATCTGGCCATGAAAAATATTTACTTTTTTTTTCGAAAAATTATTTCACTTTATTCAAAAATGATGTTTGGTCATAAAAGTTTCAGATACAACTCCAAGTTGTATTTGAAAAAGTGAAAACAATCCTCGACTTGTTTTCACTTTTTGTCTTTCTAAAAGTCTAAAAGGTCTTTTTCAGAAAGGCATGGCCAAACACAACTCCAACTCCAAAAATATTTGGAGTCTTTAGCACTTATTTCAGTGGACCATATACATAACTGACTCATTGAGCAGAATACATTTCTTTCAAACCACTACTTGCACTGATGAAAATTTTTCAGTCACTAATTAATGATGTTGTTGTTTGTCCCTTTCAGTAGTCCAGTGCCTATATTTTCCTCTAATTTAACATCAACTTCATTCATTTCCTTTTAATTTAAAGTGAGCTGGAAAAGAAGAGTTTCCATAATGGAAGACCTTGACTAGTTGACTGTTATAAACCAAATGGGAGAGCCCAATCCAAAAGACTAGTCTAATAGGTGGGAGAATCCATTGGCTTATAACCCCCTTAGCATTTCTCTTTTTTTCCAATGTGGGACATTGGTTCATTACAATCGCCTCCGCTTGAGAACCAATGATCTCGTTGGTCATGGCTATGCCCAGTTGGTCACGGCTGGCACCCCTCTTGGGTCCAGGCCACCACTCCGAGACGCGGCTCCACACGTGATTTGTTTCTCGTTGGTCACGGTTATGCCCAGTTGGTCACGACTGGCACCCCTCGGGTACAGGCCACCACTACTGGCACATAGGCCACCACTCCGAGTCACGGGCTCCTCATTGGTCACGGCTATGCCCAGTTGGTCACGGATGGCACCCCTCAGGTCCAGGCCACCACTCCGAGTCACGGCCCCCACGCATGGAACTCTCAATGAAAGCACCAATGTTATAAACCAAACGGGAGAGCCCAACCCAAAAGACTAGTCTAATAGGTGGGAGAACCTATTGGCTTATAACCCCCTTAGCATTTCTCTTTTTTTCCAAGAGCGGAGGCGATTGTAATGAACCAATGTCCCACATTGGAAAAAAGAGAAATGCTAAGGGGGTTATAAGCCAATGGGTTCTCCCACCTATTAGACTAATTTTTTGGGTTGGGCTCTCCCGTTTGGTTTATAACATTGGTGCTTTCATTGAGAGTCTCATGCGTGGAGGCCGTGACTCGGAGTGGTGGCCTATGTGCCAGTAGTGGTGGCCTGGACCCGAGGGGTGCCAGCCGTGACCAACGAGGAGCCCGTGACTCGGAGTGGTGGCCTATGTGCCAGTAGTGGTGGCCTGGACCCGAGGGGTTCCAGCCGTGACCAACTGGGCATAGCCGGGACCAACGAGGAACAAACCACGTATGGATCCGCGTCTCGGAGTGGTGGCCTGGACCCAAGAAGGGTGTCAGCCATGACCAACTGGGCATAATCGTGACCAACGAGGTCGTTGGTTCTCAAGCGGAGGCGATTTTAATGAACCAATGTCCCACATTGGAAAAAAAGAGAAATGCTAAGGTGATTATAAACCAATGGGTTCCCCCATCTATTAGACTAGTCTTTTGGGTTGGGCTCTCCCATTTGATTTATAACATTGACTATCAGCATCGAAGACAACTTTGATTTTCTTGCGCCTAATTTACTCAATCAACAAGTGATTTCCTACTATTGAGAATACAATAGCATACCCAATGTAGTACCATAAGTGGGGTCTCAGGGAGGGTGGTATGTGCGCAACCTTACCCCACCTTATGAAGATGGAGAAACGATTTCCGATAGACCTTCTCTTATCACTGAGAATATGTGACGTAATTTCAAGCACCCAAACAATTTTCAGAACACTATATTTTGTTTAGAATATGTGCCTTAGAGAAACTTGATGCTTGTTTTTCAAAAAAAGTCAAACAACTTATTGTATCCAAAAATAAAATTATGAGAGTGACAACATTACTGGAGTCAGTTACAATACCTCGGTGTCTGTATAGGCAGGCAGTGGAACAGCAACTAGGGCTTTCACAGGCTCGTCCTTTATGTTGAACTTGTAATTAGGAAAGACAATAGTAAGCTTCTTACAGATGTAGAAATGGAGGAAGCACAGATTCTGTGATTAGAAGAGAGAGAGGAAGAAGCTAAGAGAGAAAAAGCATTACAGATGAGGGAATAGACTTGTATTCATTGGAATTGTAGCATGTACATTGTCTTCTATATATAGACTAGCTTGTAAGGTGTCCAACTAACTAATCTAACCGTTAACCAGTATATGCAACTAACTGCTAAGATAGTTATAACAGAAAAATGAAAGTAAGTCTACTCTATTTTCTTTGTTAATCCACCACATTCTCTACATCTTCAACACTCCCCCTCAAGCTAGGAAGGTGTAAAGATGTCACAGATTCCTAGCTTGGTATTGAGATGAACTTGTTGTGCTCTTGTCAGCCCTTTAGTCAGCATATCTGCAGGTTGATCTTGAGTTACAATATAGTAAGTCCTGATTATTCCTTGAACAATTTTTTCCCTTATAAAGAAGCAATCAATATCAATATGTTTTGTCCTCTCATGATATATTGGATTTGCTGTTATTGGTAGAGCAGACTTGTTATCACTGAACACATCCCCAGGTAGCACCACTTCACTTCTAATCTCTTTCATCAGACCTAGAATCCATATCAGTTCAGTTGTTACTGCTGCAAGACTTCTGAATTCTGCCTCAGTTGAGCTCTTGGAGACAATGGTTTGTTTCTTTAATTTCCAGGACACTATTGATTCTCCAATCTTCACAAAATAACTAGTCACAGACTTTCTAGTTTGAGAGCGAGATGCCCAATCTGCATTACAATAGGCACTTATTCTATTATCTGAGCCACTAGACAACAACACACCTTGAACTGGTTGACTTTTAACATACTTCACCAACCTGAGTGTTGCCTCCATGTGTGACTTCTTAGGATCTTGAAGGAACTGACTTAGTATTTGAACACAAAAGGTTATGTCTGGTCTTGTAATAGTTAAGTACAATATCTTGTCAATCAATTTTTGATAAGCAACTTGATTGACTGGTGGATCATCAGTAGTCTGTCTTTGCTTGACATGCTCATCAAACTGTCTAGATGTTAGCTTGATGTTATAGTCCATAGAAGTAGTTGTAGTCTTGTTTGTTGTTAAGCCTAGCTTAGATAGTAATTCTAATGCGTATTTTCTCTGATGCATTAATAGTCCTTTGTCGGACCTTGCAAACTCTATTCCAAGGAAATATCTCAGCTCACTTCATCTTGAAGTTTTGGTGTAGAATTGTCTTAGTCTCTTCTGTTAGCTTTAGACTTTCTCCGGTGATCATCATGTCATCAACATACACTAGCACAAGAATGATTTCTTCTGTTATCCTTCTGATATATAAGGATGGATCATATTAACTCTGACTGGAGTGGGATCTTACCAAAACCTCTGATAGCTTGGTATTCCATTGCCTTGGTGTTTGTTTAAGGCTATTTAGGGATTTGAGTAGTCTACATACTGCATTCTCCCCCTAACTAGCAAATCCCTGAGGTACTTCATCATAGAGATCACCATTTAGGAATGCATTGTAGACATCCATTTGTTGAACACACTAGTGTTTTCTAGCTGCAGCAGCAAGTACAGTCCTCACTGTCTTCATCTTCACAATAGGTGAGAATGTTTTTTGGTAACCAATTCCTTCTCTTTGTCCATACCCTTTTGCTACAAGTCTAGCTTTAAAGCTCTCAACTTCACCTGAAGCTTTATACGTTACCTTATATATCCACCTGCAACCAATAGCCTTCTTTCCTTTAGGCAAAGGAACAATCTCCCAAGTATGATTGGAATTCAAGGCTTCTATTTCATTCTTTGCAAGGCTCAGAGTAGCTTGTAGGTTCAGCAACACTTGAAGTTTTAGTACATAGCTCTTATAGGATCGGGAAAGTTTATCATATGACACATGATTAGCAAGAGCATGAGGTACCTTCTTTGTGTCTCCGGAAACAAAGTCATTCATCCATATTGGTGGATGTCTATACTTGAGTAGAAGTGGGAGCGGATTGCCACAGACTTTAAGGAAGTTTGATGTCGTTTGAGTCATCGTGGATAGACTAACCAAAGATGAGTAACCAAACAAATTGAAACGGAACGAATATAGATTTTATCTTGGTCTTTCAAATATAACTTTGATATCTTTTATCCTTTGAGTTTGCTAAAGATAAATATATTTGTCCTAACTAACATAACAGACTTGAAAATTAATGGCGACAAAATTAATGGCGACTACAGTCTACTAAAAATACGGCAAAACCCAATCGACTCGATATGTTCAATCTTAATTTTTAAAATCTTTTTGAAATAAAATTGATTGAGGTCGACGTTTTTTCTACATCCAATATCGAGAAAATAAATTTTTATCTCAAGCAATTATGTTAGAGAAAAGACATCTTTTCCCCCCTGAACTTGTCCTCCAAACTCACTTTAACACTTAAACTTAACTTCTGTTTATTTACCCTCCTTAACATCTTTAAAGTATATTATTTTCGCCCCTCAAAACTGAATACCACTCTCACAACGGAGAGTGTGTTACACTCGCCTACACATCAATGCCACGTCAATGCAACGTGGGAGCCACATCATTGCCAAGTAAGAAGTTAAATTTTTCTAAAAAAAAAATTAATCCCCCACACTTTATTTTTATATTTTTTAAAAAAAAAAATAAAATATATACATTTACTATTTTATTTATTTATATATATATATATATATATATATATTAAATAAAAAAAGTACCCCCACCCCCATTTTCTTTCTTCTTCACAACCCCCCACCCTGCCCGCCCACCCCGCCCCCTACCCTGTAACGCAGCCCCCTCCCCCCTTCTATCTTCTTCAAACCACCCCACATTTCCCCTCTCCTTCATTTTCTATCTTCTTCAAACTTAAGCATATTACCAATAGCCATTAAGCAAACCCAACAAAATCAATTCAAAACATAATTAAAAACCCCTTTTGATTCTAACACAAACCCAACAAAACAAATAGCTCAAAATACACCATACATCAAAAACATGAAAAACAAAATGAAGATTGAATTTTTAAAACATAATTATAAGACCTTTATGATTTCTTCATCAAACCACCAATTCAAGAAACAACAATGCAATAGCATCACCACATTCCAATTCAAAACTCTTCATTTCGAAATATTCTGACAAAACCCACCGAAAAATGATTAAAACAAACCCAAAAAAATATACGCACACCATTAACACCACCACCACCATTAACACCGTCGCTAATAACTTTTCTTCAATTTTAATTTTATTTCAAATTTTCAAATTCATGAAGATAATTTTTAATTTTAGAAATTCAATTTCATTCTTTTCTAATGATCTTAAGTCAAGGTGTTTACGTGGAGTGAAGGATTTGGTAATTGAAGGAGAAGAAATTGGAGGTTTGGAGGGGAGGGGTGGGGTGGGGCTGGTGGTGGAGAAATTGGTGGGTGAAGGAGAAGGGGGGCTGGTGATGGCGGGTTTGGAGAGTAGTAAAAATTATGGTGGGGGTGGGGATAGAAGAAAAAGATAAGAAATGGGGGTGGAGGGATACGAAGAATATGAAGAAATGGGGGTGGGGGTATGTTCGCAATAAATTTTCGTCGATGCTGAAAATTAACTGCAAACAAAAATAAAATAAACAAAAAGAATAATTTTATTTAAGAAATTTTGCGGGTACAATTCCGTTATTCTCTCGATTCTTCTCTCCTAGGTTTTTTCGTGATTCGAGGGCCTTTGCAGCATGATTCTCGAATGTAGGATGATTTGAGCCTCCTAGAAGTGTGTTTGGATCTCCAGGAATTGTCTGACAGCACTTCGTCTTGTCGAGTTGATCTCCGGGCAAAACTCCGTTAGTCAATTCGTTGAAGAGCTGTGTAGTCAATGCAGAAGCTTCCTCCAATGCTTGCAGAATGTCCTCCTTTTTCTTTTCTTCCCTTTAGAATGTTATGTTACTCCTTTATTTATAGTTGTAGGGGGTAGGCCTAATTGCTTGTGATTGGCCGAAACATGTCACTTTGCCACTTGGCGCCTTTTGACTGGTTGTTGAATTTGAATGAGATTTTCACATCATTTGTACATATGACGGAGTCTCATTGGTCTTGGATTTGACTGGGATGCCACGTCACTTGATGAGTTTGGGCTTCAAGGTGAGATGGACATTGATGAGGAATACAATAGGCTTATTATTTTTTTAATCCCAAAATAAGTTTAAACCCAATAAAATGTGGATCAAATTTAAATTTTATATGAATTTGATCCAATAAATTTTATGTGTCCACGGATGCCCCCTACTTCAAGGTTGATCGACGTGTAGGCTTGCCGAAACTTGGCGGCAAGACTTAAAGTACTCATGAATGTGTTTTCATTCTCGTGATTTCAAAGGTATTTTTCTCCCAATGTTGATCATGTCAAATTGAAGCATTATGGGTTTGATACCGACACTTATCTCCAGATTGAAGTTTCACGGAGTTGGCATCAATCTGCATAGAACCGAGAAGTTTCATCCGGTCAACACTGTAGATATGTTACATCTTCATTTTTTTATGCAGGTTTATGCAAATGGTCTTGATGTCAGACCAAAAAGGTCGACATGATTGATGTTGAACCATTTAGTGCACTGCTTCCTTACTGCTTGATAAGAAAGTGACTTGGAATGATCTGATTTTATCCTTGACGACGCTGAAAGTTTTCCATTTTATCTTCAATGAGCATGTACTTGGTGTCATTCTTGCGACCTTGTGATGATGAAGTTCTGAGTGTCTGCAGTCCATCGTTTCAAAGCAAGCATGTGGTGCATCTCATTCGTGGGGCTCGACGATAAAGAGGCCTCGAGTGAGAGCATCCCATTCTTTTTCAGGAGAACGTACGTGGTGCCATCCATCTTGATAATATTGACACAGGGAGTAGCCTTTTCTGACTTTGGTGAGCAAGTACTAGGCACACATCCACAAAAATATTTATTCTTCGATGGGAGAACAAAAATATGAGTTGTTTGATTCATAAAAAATGGAATTCAATGTCCTATTTTATCAGTTTTGCACAGCGTCACGATAAATTCCGTATTTTGATGTAGGAGTATCAAAATTAGGAGCCATTTTTTTTGCGTTAGAAACTAGACTCGAAGAGCTACGTCTTATGCAGGAATCGCAATCAGATTGCATCCGAATCGTCCCAGATATTGCTCCAAAAACAGCCTTCTAATCTTGGTTCGTTGGTTATTTCAGCTTTGCGCAGCGTCACGATAAATTCCATAGCTTGACGTGAAAGTATCAGAATCAGGTTTCATTTTTTGAATTGAAAAGTATATTCGCAGAGCTACGTCTCGCACAGAAACCACAATTAGACTGCATCCGAATCATCCTAGATATTGCTCCAAAAATAGCCTTCTAATCTTGGTTCCCTGGTTATTTCAGTTTTGCGCAGCGTCACGATAAATTCCATATCTTGACATGAAAGTATCAGAATCAGGTTCCGTGTTTTTTTTGCATTGGAAAGTAGACTCATAGATCTACGTTAAGCGTGAAATCCATCAGCATATAACCTTTATATTTTCTCAGGTACTTTTCCAAAGTTACAACCTAAATCTTGTTATATTCTATTTCTCCTCAGATTTTGGATACTTCATGAATTTCATCATCTACTTCAGGTTTTAGGCCGCATCACTTCCGCAATATGTTAAAGGCCAGACTAGAGCAATATTCAAATACTACAAGCCTTTTTCTTGTCGAGAAGACTTTATTGCTTGGGAGATAATGAAGAATCCTTTTGCTTTAAGACGGCATCTTCAAAGGACTCCAAATATGCATTCAAGCTTCATACTTTTCCTTTCTTTTTTTTTAGAGTCATTCACAGTTTAGACTCATGCGGGCCAGGAGTGATATACAGTTTAAGCTCGTGCCTTAAGGAGCGTTTTGACTTGCAGTTTAGTCTCGTGCGTCGAGGAGCGTCTTGACTTGTAGTTTAGGCTCATGCATCGATGAGCATTTTTTACTTACAATTAGGCTCGTACATCGAGGAGCATCTTGACTTGCAGTTTAGGCTCGTGCATCAAGAAGCATTTTGACTTGCATTTTAGGCTCGTTCATCGAGGAGCATCATGCAGTTTATGCTCGTGCCTTAAGGAGCGTTTTGACTTGCAGTTTATGCTCGTGCCTTAAGGAGTGTTTTGACTTGCAGTTTAGGCTCGTGTGTCAAGGAGCATTTTGACTTGCAATTTAGGCTCATGTGTCGAGGAGCATTTTGACTTGCAGTTTAGGCTCGTGCGTCGAGGAGCATCATGCAGTTTATGTTTGTGCCTTAAGGAGAATTTTGACTTGTAGTTTAAGCTCGTATAGTAAGGAGCATTTTTGACTTACAGTTTAAGCTCATGCAGCAAGGAGAATTTTTGACTTGCAGTTTAAGCTCGTACAGCAAGGAGCATTTTGGGGAAGAATTCTGGAAACGTAACTTTCCTTCCAACCCTTAGTAATGGAGTATGGTTGCACTTCAGTTTGGTATTTATTGCCCTCATTGGTTGAAACAGATTTGCACTTGATCTTGTGTCGACTTTTAAAAGTTGGAGTTTAGAAGCCTTTTGGTATTTTTTTTCTTTTGCGAGTGATCAATGTCCAAGTATCACCCTTATTGCTATTGGAGAAGTCATTTTGCATGAATTTGCTCATTGTTTTCTTCAAGGATGGAACCCTAATTGGGTCAAAGCTCCCAAATTGTAGCATGATGATTTTTTCAACTTTTGGTGATTCCACAGAGCGCATGGCTTGTAGAGCTTTTGAAATTGAACCTTTCATATGGTGCAGTTTGGCGCTAACATAATTTGTGTCAACTATATCGCCATCATCAATGATGATCTTTCCCTCTTGCATTAATGTCATGATCTTTTCCTTCAGGATGAAGCATTTTGTGGTGTGATGACCAACAATGCGGTGAAATTTGCAGTATTTAGGATCATCGACTTTGTTTGATTCTTCAGGTCGCTTCGACTTAGGAAGTTCAATGACTTCTTTGGCTAACAACTCATCTCCTTTTTGTCATCTCCATGTAGACACGTGATTTTTGACCTTCTCCCGAATGTAACATATATATTTTTCGATTTTAAATATTTATATTTGATTCGATATTATTTTAATTATTATTTTATTATTAGTGAAATTTTAGTTTAAAAAATAAATAACTAAATGAAGTTAATTTTAGGATATTATTTTATTTTATTCCTATTTTAAAAAAAAATACAAAAATTTTAAAAAAATATGTTTCTTTTTAAATAAATAAGTTAGTAGTTTTTGTACTATCTTAATTATATTATTTATTTATTTTTGGCTATTTTTAGACTTTTATTGTATTTTCTTAAATATAAAAATTAATTAATTATTATTATATTATTTTTATTATTTTATTTGTTATTATTATCTTATTTATTTATTATTTTTTGTTATTATTTTTTTAAAAAAAAAAAAAAAAAAAATTAATCCTATCCTATCCTAAAAATACTACCCCAACCAATCCCACATTTTCCTCACCCTCCTCAACTCCCTCCAACTTCCCCAACCCTTTACATATATATACACACACGGACAACACAAGAGAAAAAAAAAAAAAGAAACACTCACGAAAAAAAAAACACAAAACTTGAGATAAACCAAAAAAGAAAAAAAACCTAAGTGGAAAAAGGAAAAATCAAAACTGAAGAAAAAGTTAAAGAAGAGAAAAACAAAACAAGAAGAAGAAACGGACAACAACAAGAAAAGGAGGAAAAAAAAAAAGAAAAAAAAAGTGGAGGTCGGGTCTTCGTTTGAGTTTTCGGTCACGGTATTATTGCTTTTTTTTTTTACTCGGTTTAATTCATCACACAGGTTTCTATTAAATTGTGTACTTTTCCTTTATAAATATTGATATAAATAGAATCATGAATGAAGTTATTTCAATGACTTATTATATAATTTAGTATGTTTAATTTGTTATTTTTATGTAGTTCATGCTTTATGTCTTTATTTGTAATTCTTTAGTTGTTTACGAAATAGTTGATTAAGTTAGTTTTGAATTATAAATGAAATAATTTTATAAATTAATAATGTTAAAAGATTATAAATTTACTTTCAATTTATTTGTAATTAAGTAGTCATGATAAATCCTAACATATGGACCTAAACATGCATACAATTTTATTTTATTTTAAAATGCACACTCATGCTGGAAATAAGGTGGAAAAAGAAAGATCTAGTGTTTAGAGTTGAATAAATTTACTGATTTTTGTGTTTGAAAGGCCGTGCTTTGGATTGATGTTAATTTAAAAAAAAATAAAAAAAATTGTGGAAAATAATTAAAAATTGGCAGTAAACAACTAGTGGTTCTGATTTTGGTATATCATATTGTGTATTTATGGCTTATGTGTATCTTGACTTTTGCGATTTTAATATTTACATGGATTCTTAGTATTTTAGGATGACATTGATTTAATAAATAAATTTTGAGAAATTATAATTATAATAAAATTAATACGGTTAATTTTTGTGAACTTGTTTTATTTTATTTTTATTATAATAATAATTATTATTATTATTATTTTATTCTATTTTATTTTGTATCATTATTTTTAAAAAAAGTTTAATAATTACTTATTAAATTAATTATTTTAAATAATTTTTTTTATGATTTTACAAATGACAAATCAAACTTTTAACACTAGATAAGTTTTAACACGTTTAATAAATATTTGTCTCAATTAAGAATGCGGCGCACGCATCTTTCTGAGATATTTTAAAGTAATTCAAGGATGCAATAATGCACTTTGATAAAAAAAAAAAAATTAAAATTATTTTTTTATCGATTTAATATATAAGAGATACAGAGATATTATAGGTATATTAAAAATGAGCAAATTTAGTCCTTAACACGATTTTCTAAATAGTTTAAGTTAAGTATAAGTCAATAAAGCGACCGTGCTAGAACCACGGGACTCGAGGGGTGCCTCACACCTTCCCCTCGGTCAACAAAATTCCTTACCCAGTCTTCTGTTTTCGCAGACCAACAAAGAGTCATTTTCTTTTGATTAGGGATTCAATAAGGTGACTTGGAACACCATAACTCAATTTCAAGTGGCGACTCTGAAAATGATAAAAAAATAATCCCTATTCAATACCGTCACTTTAATTGGAAAAACCCTTCGACTCCGATCCCTTTGGCCGAAAAAGGGGTGTGACACTCCAAAATGGTGAAGTATTGAGATCCATCCAAAGCACAAGCGTTGAGATTGCGTCGATTGATGGGGCCAATAAGTTTGATCTCAGTAGACGTGGCAGTAGTAGACTTCTTGCACGAAACGTCATTCATTTTTCTAATTTTTTTAATTTTTCTAATTTTTCTGAAGTCCATTGTAGCAGTTGAATATGGGATTTCCTTTGACTTGTAGGAGGAAGAGATGAAGAGCAGAACTGGTCCCATTGGGCGTGCCAATTTGTTCGCAACAAATTTTCGTCGACGCTGAAAATTAACTGCAAGCAAAATAAGATAGGCCTAGTTGCTTGTGATTGGCCGAAACATGTCACTTTGCCACTTGGCGCCTTTTGACTGGTTGTTGAATTTGAATGAGATTTCCACATCATTTGTACATATGACGGCGTCTCATTGGTCTTGGATTTGACTGGGATGTCACGTCACTTGATGAGTTTGGGCTTCAAGGTGAGATGGACCTTGATGAGGAATACAATAGGCTTATTATTTTTTTAAGCCCAAAATAAGTTTAAACCCAATAAAATGTGGATCAAATTTAAATTTTATATAAATTTGATCCAATAAATTTTATGTGTCCACAGGGTATGAAGAAGGTGGTTTTAATATATATATATATATATATATATATATATATATATATATATTAAAAAGTGGGGTCATATCAGTTTTTAAATTAAAAAACACACGTCTTTTTTCTTTTTCTTTTTTTAAATTCCACGTTAATTTTAGGGGTGAAAATAATATACTTTAAAGATGTTAAGAGGGGTAAATAAACAAAAATTAAGTGTAAGTGCTAAAGTGAGTTTGAAGAACAAGTTCATGGGGAAAAAATGTCTTTCTTCATTATGTTACGATAGCTATAAATAAAAATAAGAATACATAATATTATTCGCTTATAACTAGATTGACTAAAAGGCCAAAGAGTCTTTACTATCTGCAACACTGATTTGGGTTCTACCCTTGTTATAAGGGCGGGACAACAAGGGTCTTTCGAGTCGCGGATTAAATTATCCTGAAAATATAATCTTGAGATTATAATTTTGATAAAATTATACCGTCAATTAAATACAATATTAATTTTAATTCATCTTGAAGTATTCTACCTTATCCCGCGTATCAAACTACTGTAAGAATTTTGTTTTTCTTACAAATCTTCTAATTGAAGGGGAGCCTATGTGACCAAAAGATCATAGGTTTAATCAGCGAAAATAACCTCTGATATAATAGATTACTGTGATCTGAACCTTCTTTAAACTCTATGTATAGCGGGAGCTTTAATGTACGGGGCGCTGTACTTTATACAAATGTTCCAATTGCCAATAAGTGTTTCTCTTGTTCCAACCATACCATACCCATACCCCATTAGCCCCACTAGTTTAATTTTCTTTTGTTAGATAGTGTTGGCAAATAAGGGTCCATATGCTATACTTGTGGCTACAAGTCCTCCATTTTTGCAATGCCTTACTCTTTTATTCACCATTCACTACATCCAATTTCAGTAAGGACCCCTCTTTCCCCTTTAGCTAAATCCAGTAATCCAACACCCCCCCCCCCCCCTCTGTGTACTCTGCAGCAAAAGGTATGTCCTTTTTCCTTAATGTGCTATTGACTTGATTCCTTCATGTCTATCTTTCTTGTTCCTACATGAAAATTTTGTACTTGCTTTGCTTATTTGTCTATCAAATTTTTTCAAGATTTCGTTCTAACCTTATGAACAGAGTTATCAATAGTTGGGAGGAAGTAGTTATATCGTGAAATTAGTTAAGGTGTGTGCAAGTTAGCCTGAACACCGCGGCTATAGAAAAAAAACTTCCAGGATTTCATCTTTATTAACCCACCCCCCACGCCCACACACACCCCTCACTATCCTCTCTGTACTCAGTAGCAAAGGTAAGTCTTTTTTTTTGTTGTGCTCTATCTTTCTTGTTCCTAGATGAAAGTTTTGTACTTTCTTTTCTATATTTAGCATATTTCCTTATGTGGGTATCCATTAGATTCTTCCAAGATTTCATCTTTATTAACCTCCCCACCCACCCCACACCCATCTCCTTCTTTCTGTACTCAGTAGCAAAAGTAAGTCTTCCTTATGTGTTATTGACTTGATTTTCTTCTTGTCTATCTTTCTTGTTCCTAGATGAAAATTTTGTAGTTGTTTTGCTTTATTTGGCTTATTTTTCCATGTGGGTTGACCATTAGATTCTTCCAAGATTCCAGATTTACCCCCCCACCCCCCTCCTGTACTCAGTAGCAAAGTGAAGTCTTCTTAATATGCTGTTGACTTAGTTCATTCATCTGTCTTTCTTGTTCCAAGATGAAAAAATTGTAGCTGTTTTGCTTTATTTAGCTTAATTTTCTATGAGGAAGTCTATCATATTCTTCCAAGATTTCATCTTTACAGTAGACCCTTGTGATTGGTCGGAGTGCACTGGGCTGCCTCTTTTTTGTCTCCTCATTCTGTTCATAAGTGGAACGCTAAAACTGAGGATATTTCTGTTTTGCTTAGCTTTATTTTGATTGGTTTCTGTTTGAGTGGGTTAGAATATGCCCCTCATGAGCTAGCTTTTGGGTTACATGGTACCAGTGCTAGGTTCATCCCTGTTTGGGCTCCCAATCTATGCTCCAATTGGATCTTGGCGTGAAGGGGGTGTTAGAATGGATTAGAGTCCCACATCGATTGTGGTTGTCCATCAAATTCTTCCAAGATTTCATCTTTGCTATCCCTCATTCTGTTAATAAGTGACAACTCTTGGTTGCTGAAACTGAGAGGCTTTTTCTGCTTGTCCCAACTTATGTGGCACCATTCCAAAGTGAGCGAAGCGCTCAGCATGTTTTGCCCCTATTAAGGGCTTAAGTGCACTTTAAGTACGCCTTTGGCAACACTACTTTTGCAAAAAGTACTTAATACTTTGGAATTTGATTGTTGTTTTTAATTTGTGGTACACTCTACAAATGAGGTCATCGTAGAGTAACCTTTGTCTTTATTTGCATCGGTAACCATTTTGATACTTGACAATTATTTATTTTTTAAACTAAGAATCTTATTATTTTAGTATTTTCTTTGCCTTTCAGGTTTTCGGTTAATGCTTTGTTGAATATATTTTTCGCCTAACTGGATACAGCCAGAAAATTTGCTTTTGGCTTGTAAAATCTTGTAGATAACCATGGCTACCCCAAACGGGATCATTTATTATTCTGCCAAATCGCCTCAACACCCAAAGGTTCACGCCCACAGTCAAGGGACTGAATATAGCAAACACAATGGATATTCTAATATCCCAAGACTGAAGTTTTCTAATAAGGGGTTCTGGGAGGTGTGTGGAAAACTAAGCAACCGTGTCATCTTCAGGGGATCTCCTGTGTTGTGTCGCTCAACAGAAACACGTGATACTGAGACAAAAGAGGTTGCCAGAAACAGTGGTGATTACTCCAACATATCTAGGTAAGCATGGTTCAACAACAAATGGTTAATGAATATAAATACCAGCAAAAAAATGGAAACCACTATTAAGGAAAATTTAAGACTGTCATTGTTATTGTTGTTGTTCAAATTCAGCATTCGTTAAGAGAATTTTAAAGAATTTGATGTTGGCAATCATTCGGAAGGCATATCTTTATGTTTAATTATGCTTAAGTATCAATCATCTTTTGCTGCTAATAACATATTCACATGAGATCATTCGTAATACAGAACTTGAGCATATACTTCTTTGCCTGATTTGAGCTATTGCTCAAGATTGATTTGTAGATAGAGAATTGGACAGAATACAACACTAATTATCCCCTTCCCCCCCTCCCAAAAAAAAAAGGGTACTGTAGTTGGTGCAAGCTAGAACATCTTGCTTTGTTCCATTTTTATACTGTCGTTGCTTTAGAAGAATAGGAAATTCAAAAACACTTTCAGAGGATCAACGATGCTTTCATTTTCAGCATCACCTCAGTCGTGATCTCTTGGCGGTAACCTTTAATATCATTATGCGGGTTGTGCCATATTTCTTCTGCATTTTACATTCAACTACATCTAATTATTGAAGAAACTGGCTTAACATTCTGAAAAAGTTCATTGGCCTTCGTCCCTGGCATATCCTTGACAGCGTTAACACTGGTTTTGTTTGTTCAGAATGAAAAGTAAAGAGAAGATAGGGACAGGATAGGGAACAGTAGTATATTTCTTCTCCTCCTTTTCCTTCCAAATCCTTCCATACAAACACTATCATAATGTTGCTTCTTAAATTTCTTGTGTTGATAATATCGTAATTATAGTTCATCTCTGGACTATATTTTTGCAGTGTACAAGAAAATGATCAAGCAATCACAGTTGGGAAAGTTATTCCGTCAAGTCAGGCGATTGCTGAAGCTTGTAAATTTGCTTGCAACGATGCCAAATTTGTGAATGAAAGGGCTAAGAATGATATTGTGCTGCTTTCTCGGTACAATATGTGCCTGACATTTTATGCCTTATTTATTCAAGTCTTGCATCAGTTTAAAATAATTACTCCCTTCGATCGGGCGCAGAGTTCAAGAAAGAAAGTTTTGTGGATCGAGTGGTATTAAACATGCCATGAGGTTTTTGAGGCAGTAAAAGAATTTCATTTAGGGTAAAATGAGATGTTTGAAATTAAATTGTTTCCAAATATAGATAAGGTGTCACTTTTTGAAACAGACTAAGAAGGAAGTAGTGTCACATATAATGGAATAGAGGGAGTACTTTATACACCGCAGGAAATCCTCAGAGGAGTCTAATAACTTGATTATTGTCTTCACCACTTTTTTCTAGTTACCACTGAAAAGGAAAAAGCACTTTGTCACTTGCTGTATAGTTGGAGTTTCTCTAACCTTTACCTTTGGTTTTTGTGAATTTGTTAGAAGATTTCTTTTAGTTTTGAATTGTGGTCAAGATATGAGGATATAATTTGTGAACCTTCACTTCGGTAGAAGGAAGAGGAGTGGCTCATTGTTCAAAATGATATTTTGATACAGTTGACTAAACGATCTGAATGTCTTGTAGCTGTGTAAATGTTTTCTTCACGTCTCTTCCTGGAAAATTTGGAGAGATTATGATTCGTTTAACAATCGAACACTTAGAGATTATCTGTGATCACGACACATAGGGAAAGTGTTTGTTTGATGTTTGCTACCTCAAACTGCTCTACTTGTCACGCCATCATCATAATTCAAATACCTCTATAGATCAACTTCAAAAACTATTTTATCATATGAAATATTATATATTAGCTTCATGTAAAATATCTTTTTTAAGTTATTTTTACCTAACAGGGGAATAATGAGAATGGATGCCCGTGCGCGCCAAGATGTTGCATTTCTTGGTTCTGAGTTTCTTAAGCTTGATGGTAAAATTCTTCACCCTGTTCTCAAGCTTTCACGCATGATGAAAAAATCGTATTCAACTGACTTTTTGCAATTGGAAAAGGTTTCCTGCGGGGTACCAAAGTTCAGTACTTTGTTGAATGCTGCTTATAGAATGCACATAGAGAATATTGGGTAGTGGTATTCATGAATGAAATATGGACAATAGCATTTGGATAATAACTTATTGTTATTTAGTGTTGGTGACACACCCTGAGAGTCTGATTGATCGGCCTTTTTCCCCTTTAATTAGCTCGGGCACGGGAAGATACTGAGAAAGTTGATAATGATGTCAAGAAAAGAGCTAAAAGAATCCATCATGTTGCCACTGTGAGTTTGTAATATAATTATTTGCCATAAGATATATCATCACATCCTTTCATTGTGAATGCTTACTAATTGTGCTTAGCAGATTCTTAAAAACATCGCTGAAACGAGACTGAAGAGAGCTGCTGATCGACACTGGAGCGATGGCGCCTTGGAGGTGCATTTTTCCACTTGTTCTGTATAAATTCGTGAAGTGCATTTCGTTCACTTGGTCCCTAACTTAACTGGAGGCAAAGAGGAGAGAATCATTTTCATAAGAAATTAAAATAAACAATTCACATTTCAAGATCCGAAATTTTTCCACACTGTTATTTAACTTGGCTAAGATGAAGCATTTGTTGTATATTCACTTTCAAATACAGTTTAATGGCTCCACCAAATAGACGACCCACTAGAGAGGTAAATGCATAATCCCAGTCCACAGATAGGTAGGGGTTTCTAATTGAAGATACAAAATGAACTAAAAGGTTATAAACTTTAGAGCTGAGGTACATGTGATCAAAGATGTAGGGCATCGAGCGGCACATGTAACCAAAGATCTAATTTATGAGTGTGGAAGTGATGTTTAATACGTTCAGACTAAAATTAGCAGAACATGTTTTCACCTTAAATGCTGTAACCTTCGCCAGTAGTAGTCGCATTGTGTTCAACAAGGTTATTAATGGATTTGACATGTATTTTGTTTAGCATTTTCATTGATATTTTGGAAGTTCAAATCTTCATTAATCTGCAGATTTGGCGTCTGCTACTGATTCAGAACTTTGAGAGCAGATAGTACCTTGTTGATGGCATCACCGTCTTTGCTATGAATTTACGTTGCTTTGCACACTCATAGGTTCTTCAAAATGGTTTGGTGTCTAAGATAAATAATCTAAAAGCAGCTGTTTTTTCCCATTAATCAGGCTGATTTAAGACGTGCCGACTTTGTGGCAAAACAGCGTGCAATGGAGGATTCGCTGACGGCTCTAGAGGTATGGTTATTGCACAAAATGGATTTAATCTTTTATGTCAGGTGTTGTAAGTAGATACGTTTATCTACTTCCTCCGCTTTTATCAATGACTGCACTCGTTACACTATATTTCCTTCTATTCACGATTTCTTTTGTTTGGTTTGGAGTTTTGCAGTTTGTCAAGAACATTCATGATAGGATGGTGAGCAAGATGTACAGATTGTAAGCTCATGTAGTGATTTTGCTTCCTAGCAATAATAACAGAAAAAGAATACAATTCATCTGACTTTAAATCTTCATTTCTACTCCGTATTGGTATCCGTCCTCTGTTCAGGAAAAGAAGTTCCATAGATACAGAAAATACAAGGCATATTACACTTGAGAAGAACGGGAAAACTCTCGAGTTTCTTTCTGGTGAAGTTTCTGCTGATCGCATCACTGCTATACAGGTATTGACCCTTGTCTGATTCAACGCTCTCATGATTAAATTGAATCCTTTGGATATTTATAATTGTGTGCTATCGACCTGCAGGAAGCCTACTGGGATATAGCATCTGCACTTTCCGAAGCTGATGGAATTGACTATACTGATCCAGAAGAGGTCCTAACTTAAAAAAGTGTAAATTACAGTATTAATGACTACGTGTGATATGCTGCTCAGACTCTTCAAAAATGTCGATGGGTTCCTGTTGAATCCTTCAAAACTAGTGCATTTTTGAAGGATCCAACACGGGTGCGGCATCATTTTTGAAGAGCCGCGCAACATAGCGTGTGATGCCTTTGATCTATTTATGCTCTCTTCCACGTCTCAATTCGTTTACGAATTTCCTGATTCGAGCAGCTCGAGCTGTTGGTTGCAACACTTATAGATCTTGATGCAATGGATGGTAAAAGTAGTGTATCCTTGCTGGCTGAGTGTTCAAGTTCTCCTGATGTAAATACAAGGTTAGCGTTTTTTACCCTCTTTTGACATTTCTATGGAATGAATTAGACCTTTGGTCTTCTGTTTTGCGCTTTTAAAAAAAAAGGCTTAGCCCGGTGCACTAAGCTCCCAATATGCACGGGGTCTAGTGAAGGTCAGTCCACAAGTCTCAGGAGTCTATTGTACTCAATCTTGCCCTGCATTTCTGCAAGATGTTATTTCCACAGCTCTAAATCGTGACCTCCAGAGGCTGTTTCGGAAAGGGTCTGTTACATGCTATCTTTTCTAATATGTGCAACTAGACCTCAAATATTTCATATTGGGGGCTCCCAAATTCGTGTTTCTGCTCCTTGATATCAACTGCGCTTTTGTTTTGGATTGATATAAGTGTCACATTTCAAGCTTAGATTCTAGCATGCTTTTTAGTAATTAAGTAACTATCAACTTATGAGGCTCTTAAAGATCGGACCTGTAACCGGTTCATATAATAGATTGAAGCGGTTTCATCTTCAGTTGTCTAATATCAGCTTGATACGAAGATGAAGGCTTTTTACCATCATCATTTGTGATATTTGTCTTTTATTGTTTTGGATGGTACGGTATTTGCCATTTTAGATCTAAACTATGACTCAGACCATTGTAAATTTCTCGGGGAATTTCATCGTGTAGGAAAGCATTAGCAAATGCACTCTCAGCTGCACCGTCAATGTGGACATTAGGAAATGCCGGCATGGGAGCATTGCAGGTAATTTGTACCGAAAACTGATGCCTCAATTCTTGCCATTTCCGCGAGCCACATTTTCTCTTATTGACGTTATTCAACACTAGAGATAACGGTAGGCTTTGTTATGTGTCCGTAGAGACTGGCAGAAGATGACAACCCCGCCATTGCTGCTGCTGCATCAAAAACCATTCTTGAATTGAAAAGACAATGGGAAATAGGAGAAGGCGATAGCTGGAGGTTCATGGTGGACGAAGTGTCACCCAGGGATGTAGGGAGCCAAGATGACAACGGGACATAGTAGAACACGCCGAGTAACTCAATACTGTAGATATCTAGATGAAGGGACTAATCGATATTTCGGAGTCGCTGTGAAAAAATAGTTCATAAGCTCTACTTACATTAGAAAAAATATACTATATCAAAATGATATTCATCCTTTCATGCTATGTAACTTGTATTTTTGAATCCTTTGATGTTTTATGTATGTACCAAAAGTTTTAAGCAACACTTTTGTTCTTGTTATACACAACAGATTTCTAATAAATATATTGTTACTAATACAACTCCTAGTCGTTGCGCTACGGTCTTGAAAACCGGTATAGTTTTGAACAAAGAACTATCGAGGGTTCGAATCCCTCTCTCCGTGATAAAAACTTACTTATCCTCAATTAAAAGTTTAAATTTGAGTTCGAAAATCGAGCCATATTCAAATGTAGGAAGCACTAAAACCTCCAGTAGTAGACTCATAGTAAATGGCTTGATCAACTGTTCGCCACGCACCGACCACATTCACTTGCTTATCTGTCATGTAACATATAGAAGTCTAACATAGATCAACAAGGTTCTTTTATTTTGGTTTTCCCCTCCGGTGTTCGGTATCCGCATTCGGATTCGCGCCGCATAGGGCCCATTCGGGGAAGCAGCGGCCTATCAAGGATTTTTTCATATCCAGGGCTCAAATCCGAGACCTCTGATTAAGGAAGAAACAGCCCCATCCACTGCACTACATCTTTGGTGGTGGTGACCAACAAGGTTCAATGCTACAAAGATAAAGGAAAAAGGGAAATCCAAGTCATCTAACCTTGTGAATACCTTTGTAATAAAGATTTACAACCATTGGATATTTAATTATCTTATTTTCTGTTTTAGTCTCTTTCAAAAAGAGTGTCCTCTTTTATATTTAATACGTTTTCTAGTTCTAATATTGACAAGTTTAAGATCACAAGATTTAAAGAATTATACACATCGTTAGAGGGCATTTGATGCTTTGACCGTCAATTTTTTTTTTACTTTTTTTCAGAGTTGAACTCCGAAAAATACGTTTAGCCATAATTTCTGAAATTCGACTCAGAGTTGAATTTTAGAATTTTCAAGAATTTAAAAAAAAAAAAAAAAAATCAATCCAAATTACTCAAAAAAATTAAAATTAAAATTAATTTATACTCTTGACCAAAATACAACTCTAATTTTCATATATGATTTTTCATTTCAAACACAAATATTCATTCTTTTTCTAATACTCATAGTTTTCATGATCAAATGCCCTCTTAATTCATGACCACAAAATTTAACGATCTACTTTCATTTCTTAAAATTTCATATCCATCCAAACTAAGACACTTAAATTAAAACGAACGAATTTTATTTTTTACTCATGATTAAATACAACTCTTATTTCCAGATATGATTTTTCATTTCAAACACAAATATTCATTCTAATAATCACAGTTTCTATGATCAAACACCCCCTCCTTAATTCATGACCAAAAATTTTAAAAATCTCCTTTTATTTTTAAAATTTCACATCCAAACAAATTAAGATGCTTAAATTGAGACGAACGAAGTACTTCCTCTAATTCAAAATAAGTACATTTTTACCTCCATGCACACATACTAATGAAAAGAAACTAGGACATAAAATTATACTTTACTTTTTATTTTTATCCTTTTAGATTTTATTAAATTACTCTTAAAATTTCAGTCACATAAAAATGAAGTCAATTAAATCTCTTGAACTTCGTACCCTAGAAAGTATAAATATGAGTAAAATCAAAAGAAAATTTCAACATGTATCTTGAAAATAAATAATTCACTTATTTTAAATACTAAAAAGTAGCTCAAAAATTTATTTATTTAAACCGGAGGAAGTTTTTTTTTTTTTCCTTTTTCTTTTGATAAAATTTCTTTATGGATAAGCTCTCTCTTTATTGTTTTTTTAATTTCTTTAGTACTACTAGTAATATAGTAGCAAATTAATTCACTATACTTTTGAAGTTGACACTGTCCTCACTCACTCACTCACTCTCTCTCTCTCTCCATTTCTTTGTGGGGACAAATTCTCTCTCTCTCTCTCCTCTTTGCAAGTTTCAATGGCTACTGTATTTGTCCACAAGACAATTCATCCTGAAGAATACCCTCAGGTGAACTAATTACTTACCAACTTTCCATATTTTTGTTAAAAAAAATTTCAACAATTCTTGCTCTATTTTTCTATATTTTCACAAGAAAATTTGACACTTCTTTGCATATATCAAATTTTATTTTATTTTTAGAAAATGCTTAGTTTTCATACTGAACTATACACGAAATTGATGAGGCCCGAACTAAAACTTTAAGAGGATTCTATTATCCTGGACTAATTAAAATTTTATTTTTGCCAACCTTAGTGACTTACGTGTACCAACACACTGAACGTCCACGTATGTGCCACACATAGGCTTGTCAAAAATAAGATTTTAATTAGTCCATGGGTAATAGGACCCCTTTAATTGGGGCTCAGTATTTTCGCGTATAGTTCAAAGCAGAAATAAAGCATTTTTCTTTTTTTTTTGAGTTCTTGTGGTAAAAAGGAGCCTAAAGTTACTGTCTTGTAACCAGAAGGACGAGTTTAAGTCGTAAAAACAACCTTGTTGACATGTAAAGTAAGGTTGCGGGTAATATATCCTTATGATCCGATTCTTTTGAGGACCCCAGACGTAGCAGTAGCTTTAGTGTATCTTAGTGTTTTTTGTTTAGTTTTCTGTAAATAATGTTCTATTGTTCTATTTTTTTTCTAAAAATATTTGACCTTTTTTTTTTTTTTACATAATATATGAGATGGGATTTTTTTTTTTTCTTGATTTTAGAAGAAAAGATTGTATTTTTATGCTTTCTTCACATAATTGAGATGTTCTTTTTGTGTTTAGTTTTAGATGAAGCATGCATGTTTGATGTTTCAGAAACTTAACAAAAGAATCTATTTTTCTGTTTACTCTTCGTGTTACTCCCTCCGTTTTAATTTGTTTGTCTTACTCTGCTTTTTTATCAGTTAAAATAAAGATGGTTTTTCATTTAACTCTTTAATTATAACTTTTGACGTGACATATTTAAGATTACAAGACTTAAAAGTATTCTTCACTTTCTTAAATTTCGTATCATTTTTTAAACTTCATGCTAAGTTAAAACTAGACAAACAAATTGAAACGGAGGGAGTAAAAAATTTCTTGCTTTCTAGCCAGTATTCTTTTTTAGCTCAAATTGATTCATTTTAACTTAAGGTTTCTCTTGGTTTTGGAAGAAAGATTTAATTTTTGAGAAAACAAGAAGAATCATTTTTCTTTTAACAAAATTGTAGCTTTTGTGCAGTACATCTAGATAATTCACTTGAATTTTGGCTTTTCAAAATGTAAGTTCTTGCATTAGTTAGTACCAAAAATGAAATTTGGAATCCCAAGAAAACTTTGGAAAAAGAGAAAAAATAAAGAGACATGAACAACTTTTGTCTAGTTCTTAATTTTTTTGCTTTTTTACTTCTTTAATGGCTCCCACATGATCACATGATCATCAAGAATGCTTTTCTCTTTTTTCTTTTTTTTAAAATACAGACTATGTTGTTCGAACTCTTCAAGAATGTCATCGGTTGTATGTCAGATCCTTCAAAAGTAGTGAATTTTTTGGAGGATCCGACACGGGACCGCAATATTTTTGGAGAGTCCGAGCCACTTAAAACACAAATCTGCATGTCTAAAATTCAACTTTTGGGATGTTGGTTTTAATTATCAGGTGATTTATGAAGCTCTTGATGCACTACAACAAAAAGAAGGCTCAAACAAGTCAACAATATCAAAGTACATTGAATCTAAGTATGGGAACTTGAATGATGCACACTCAAAGTTACTAACTTACCATTTGGATAGAATGAAACTAACTGGAGAACTTATTTTCCTCAAAAACAACTACATTAAACCTGGTCCAGGTGTACCTCCTAAGCGTGGCCGAGGGCGGCCACCAAAACCGAAAACTACATTGCCAGAAGGAACAGAACTTGCAGCTCCAAAGCCGAGAGGTCGCCCGAAAAAAGACCCCAATGCACCACCTACTCCCAAGAAACCAAAACCAGCAATTGTCCCTAGTAACTTAGCTCCTGTTTCGAAAACCGGAAGGCCTAGAGGTAGGCCTAGGAAGATTAGGCCACAGCCAGCACAAAATGGCCTAGAGTGAAGCTGAAAATTTGTCGACTTTGTTGATGGTGATGACTCTTTATGACTCTGTTATGTCTTAAGTTTTCTTGGTTGAAGTTGTAGTTGTAATGTGTTGTGTTTCTTTTAGCCGTGCGATGTAGATTGTTAGAAGAGTCTGTACTTGTTTTAATGCTTGTTGATTCAAGATTCACAGTAGATAGGAAGGCTAAGCCACAGCCAGCACAAAATGGTGTAGAGTGAAGCTGAAGATTTGTCGACTTTGTTGATGGTGATGACTCTTATGATTGTGTTAATATCTTAAGTTTTCTTGGTTGATGTTGCAGTTGTAGTGTGGTGTGTTTCTTTTAGCTGTGCAATGTAGATTGTTAGAAGAGTTTGTACTTGCTTAATGCTTGTTGATTCAAGATTCACAACATCTATACAAACGCTGGTTTATCAAGAATACGCAAGAAAAGCACCTCGAATCCACAGCCGGAACAAAATGGTGTAGAGTGAAGCTAAAGATTTGTGGACTTTGTTGGGCTGATGACTCTTATGGATGTGTTATGTCTTAAGTTTTTCTTGTTTGATGTTGCATTTGTAGTTGGTTGTGTTTAGTTCTTGTAGCTGTGCAACTTGTTTAATGCTTGTTGATTCAAGATTCACACTGAAATTTTGTGGGATCTTATTAGTTCATTGGGTTATGTTGTTGGTGATGATTCTCAATTCTCCTACATTGATTAAGGGAATGGATTGTTGTCTTTTTATATACATAGTCCGGGCGATCTTTACCTTATGAGCTAGCTTTTGAAGTTTAATTAAATCGAGTTTATTTTCTTGACGTGGTAGTAGAACTAGACTCTATTCATATTCATAGTTTAACTATACTGGGTTGGTCCCATGTTGTTGTCGATCTTCCTAACAGATTGTTGTCTTCTTATGTAGTCATGAATAATTCTCATTTTATCAGCTAGCTTTTGAGGTTGAGATAAGTCATAAATGGGCTCATTTTATGGTTTGAGACCTAATTCTTGTTTTTCATGGAAATATACAAGTTGACCTTCTCCCCTTTTTATTGTGTGCTTTTTTATTGTGTGCTTTTGTGTTTTTTGTTTGTTGTTCTGATATATTATATGTCCTGAGTCGGGGGTCTATCGGAAAGAGTCTCTCTATTTTATCTGAGGCTAAGGTAGTGGTATGGTCTGTGTACAGATTACCCTCTCCAAACCCCACTAGTTATGTTGTTGTTGTATACAAGTGAACCTTTTCTTTTTGTTGTCATGCGACCAGGAGGTCACGGCTTCAAGCAGCGGAAACAGCTTCTTGCAGAAATGTAAGTTAAAGACTGCGTACAATAGATTCTTGTGGCCCGACCCTTCTTCTGACCCCCACATAGCGAGAGTTTTAGTGCACCGAGCTATCGTTTTAACCTTTTCTTTTTGTTGAAAAATTCAATAGTGGTGCTTGATGGTGACTGACAAAGTGAGTGTATGCTGGAGGTGAAGGTGAAAGAAAGGGGAATATTTGGATAAGGGGGTGATATAAGAATATAGTGACAAAGTGGATTTGTGACATGTTTTGTGAACCAAAAACATCACATGTACAAAAAGAACTAGATAGTCTTGTCAAGACATTATCTCTTTATCTTCTAAATCTCTTATGAATTGTTGGTATTGTCTTTGCCCAAGGTGCTTAAGGTCCCCACTTGGATTTGGAATCTTGATTTATTACAAACCCTTGGTTGCAACTTTTTGTTGGAATCTTCTTCTATGTCAAGAGATAGTGAAAGAGTTTAATTGTACTAATAAATAAATTTCTTAAATCTTTTTATAAACTACCTTCGTAAGATAGGGGTAAGGTTGTGTACTTCAGATCTCCCTAATGAGATTACACAACATATATTGTTTTTGTTGTGGTGAAACACATGAGAACTAGGGGAGTCTGGGGCGCATCATCCTTGTCTAAGGGAGCCTTAGAGTAATTGGTAAAGTTATTGTCATGTGACCAGAAGGTCACGGGTTCAAGTCTTGAAAACAGTCTCTGGTAGAAATGCAAGGTAAGGTTGCGTACAATATATCCTTGTGGTGGGGCTCTTCCTCGAACCCTGCGCATCGAGGGAGCTTTAGTGCATCGGGCTGTCCTTTTATTTATCCGGTGTAAAATATCACGAAACAACCTCTTTACCTCTATAAGGTGAGGTAAGGACGTTTATATCCCACCCGCTTCAGACTTCACTTGTGAAATTTCACCGGATATGTTTTACTCCAAAGTAGAATTTTTCAGTGCGAATTTATTTGAATCGAACTCCAAAGCGGGAAACGAACATCAACAACATATTCAATATAATGGAAAAGGTTGAGTGTATGTGGACCTAAACCCATCAAGACAAAGGGTACAATTGTACTTTAGGATATATGATTTTGGACCACTCATTGTATTTGAAATAATTTTCTTTAATGATTCTCTCTTGCTGTATGGTCAATATTAAGTACAGTAGTAGAATCTAAGAGAAAATGACAAAAATGGTCCCTTGTATTATTTTGGGGTAAACCTAAAGTAATTATTAATGTTTGTTTTTTTTTGGAGCAATTTTGATCCTTTAAATTTGCACTTTTAATCTCTTTTAACTATTTGCCAAACCCTTGTATGTTTTAATTTAATGGTTGGAAGTGGTATACAACAACAATAGCTATTAATGCTCCACATGAAGCAAGTTGGAATTGGCTATATCGCTCCATTTAGGCTTACGCATATTTAACTAAGCACACAACCGTCCAAGAGCTCAATTATATGAATCTTCACTTACCATACCGGCCCATTTAAGCTCATGTCAAAGTCATATGACTCTTCACTTACCATACCGGCCCATTTAAGCTCATGTCAGACCAATATTATACAAAACCCGTATCGTTTAAGTCGTGATCTTATGATACATAGATCATACATTAGTATTTCTATCAACCTCAACTTACAAACTAACTATATGAATCTTCACTTACCATACCGGGCCATTTAAGCCCATGTCAAAGTTATATGAATCTTCACTTACCATATCGGCCCATTTAAGCTCATGTCAGTCATATGAATCTTCACTTACCATCCCGGCCCATTTAAGCTCATGGCAAACCGATATTATACAAAACGCGGATCGTTTAAGTCACGATCCTATGCTACAAAGAGTATACATTAGTATTTCTATCAACCTCAACTTACAAACTAACTATATGAATCTTCACTTACCATACCGGCCCATTTAAGCCCATGTCAAAGTTATATGAATCTTCACTTACCATATCGGCCCATTTAAGCTCATGTCAGTCATATGAATCTTCACTTACCATCCCGGCCCATTTAAGCTCATGGCAAACCGATATTATACAAAACGCGGATCGTTTAAGTCACGATCCTATGCTACAAAGAGTATACATTAGTATTACTATCAACCTCACCTTACAAACTAACTTGCATGAGATAAAATAGAGAACAAAAAGTTATCTTAACTTCTTAAACTGAACCAAAAACCTACTTGAGAGATTATAAAAGCTCTATAACTCCTCATATTGAACTGAAAAGCCACAACGACATCGTTTTGTCCTTGTTGAACTTTCTTCATCAACAGTCTGATCTTCTACTAGGAATACATGCTCATGGTTTTCAGGAAGTACAAATGATGGACTAGTCGATTTGGCAATCTCAGGTTTTTCTTGATGAGCGCTCGTGTTCTCACTGCCACCGGCTGGTAAGGAGGATTTATCGCTGGATGCTGCAGCAATATTGACCGCTGATTGCGAGGATGCCCCATCTACGTAGCGATTTTGCAGTCTCTGTCGGGTAACAAGCGATGCAAGAAGCTGATACCACCTGGAAAGGGCTTCTGCTTCAGTCTTCCTCCTCTCTTTGGCCTCTCTTCTCACCTCTTCTTCTGTATATGCCTGATAACATCTCAACAACTTCGACATTAGTTCTACCTGATGGCTTCAAATACAGTAAAGGGTCGTTTGGTAGGATGGATAAGGATAACTAATCCCGGGATTAATTTAGAAGAGGAGCTTATCTCATGTTTGGTTGGGACAAAATGCATGGGATAACTCATCCCGGAATTAGTTATCCCGGGATTGTAGTGTTTTTCTTATCCCTCCTTGAGGGTGGGATAACTAATCCTGGGATAGCTAATCCTAACTTGTTTTCCAACCAAACGACCCCTAATAGTGCTGGACATGTTTGATGGCATTCGAAAGAAAAAGTTCGAGGCATTTCAGAGGAGCTTTATTGGTCCCCCCGTTACAAAGGACATCAAAAATATGTAATCAAGCAATGAAAATCTATTCGAATCAATTTATTTACCTCTAGAATTGCATCCTTGAACTCGGTACACACCACAATCCCCTCATAAACAGGTAGAGATCGAGCATTCCGGAATTCAAATCCAACCATAGCAGGTGCAAAATCTATTTTCAGCCTTTGAGCAACAGGAACCAACCTTGGCAATCTCAAGTGGACTGTACCGGGTGGAAGGCACTTCTCGGACCAAACATCCACTTGACCACGCTCATTCTAGGAAAAAAGACAGCAATAGTCAGATTCTAGCCAGAAACAGCCATAAAGACAAGACTGGCAAACAAACCAAAATAAACCGAGGAAGAATGTTGTAACCAATTATACTTTCTGCTACATATAAGAAAAGAAGCAAAATGGTGTACATACAAACATAACATGCAGAATGTGTGAACAGGCACAAATAACCTTCTCGAGCAATCTCAAGAAGCCAACAAATGAACCAGAAGCAATATTTGAAGGTTGTCAATGAGTGTAGTTGAAGAAAAAAATTGCACAGAACTGCTTATTCTCCAGGTTGAAGCCTAGTACTTTCAGATTCATCATTTAAGATACTATACAACCTAAAGGGGGAACACGAATATGCAAGTTCCCTTCCACTATTCCCTATCCCTTCTCTTTCATGAAAATTAGGTAGCTTCAAAGTCTTTAACCTATAAGCAGATTTTGTAGGCAAAACTCATTCAACCTCCTACTTTCTTCGTTACACTAACCTGATCAGAAAACCTTTTTTTCCACTATCCTCTCATTGTTTCCGCTATAAAACAAGTCATAACCTATTCTTAACAGATCATGCACTTGTGCAGTACAATGCTGATAAATTAACATAAAACGTCAAATTGCAAATAAATCTCAACTTTCTTAACACGCGTATTATTTAGAAGGTTTTACCCTAGGTACAATGCCATTTACTGCAGGTGCAAGAATCAGCGGTTCAGTTTGCCAATGTCCATAGAGGGCGACAGTTCCTCCACAATCCCCGTCGCCACAATCATCATCTTCAACATCCTGTCCTTTGTTCTGCTTTCCAGAACGTTTCAGAACCTGAGCATAAGCCAGCAGATTATGGTACTTCCGCAGCTGTGGACAATCAAAATCATAACGCAGACACACAAAAGATTTATGTTCAGACAAAAACCTTTGCTGGTGTCTCGTTAGCTTTCACTTGGAGCCCCTCGCGAAGCCATCTTTCCTTTCTTTGGAGTATTTGTAAACAGGATCGTGGGTATACTGGATGACCAGAACAAAAACCTAAGACAGGTCCTTTGGGGTAGAGTATCTGATTTTTGTTAAGCCATCTTTCGATTATGTATAGGTGATGACTTCTGTAAGCCTGCAAGGAAAAATTACTTCAAAACAAATCTATCGGTACAACATAGTGACATTTTGGCGGATACTTGTGTTTGTTATACCTGTTGATTTGTGGGAAGAGGTTCAGTCAGTGCCCTAGTTTCCAACTCCATATCTTCGAGAGAGCTCCTGTTTGCTGTAACAGAATTCCATTAAAGAATTTTGCATTAGTTCTCTATCACTATGTTCACACATATCCAGCAGACAATCATTACCTCCTTGTGCAAAATGAACTTCACCATTGGTGGCAACTGACTCCAACTCCTTTAACGGTGCCAATACTTCATCCCACCAAATTGAGTTGACTCGTTCAGATGCTATCTTGTGCCACTTTGTACAGTACCTGACAAGAAAATTGAAAGATATATTAGACAGAAGCATCTACCAGTAAATCTCATCCGTACAGATATTAACACTTTTTACAAATTTTTTTATAAGTCAGCTCTTTCAATTAATTTAAAAGCCTCTGAATGTATCCAATGTCGCCAAAGGCGAAAAGCGCTAAAAAGTGCTCCGAGTCTATCAGAGCTTTAAGCACAAAGCACAATTAAAGTGCAATATAATAAGTGTACTTTAGTTCATAAACAAAATGATGAAGACTATAATGATCAACAACAACATACCAAACAAACTTACAAAAAAAAAAAAATCATGGCTTACACCTCATTGATGTAGGGAAGGAATAAAATGAGGAAAAACTGACAAGGGCAAGACACGATTTTAAGATTCTCTGTGTGACACAGTGATATTATGAAAAAAGTAATTATATAGTAATGAAACCAAGGAGTAATTATTTTATCATGCTGCAGAAAAAATAATTAAGATTATATATAGAACGATGACTAACAGAACTAAACTTAAGAGAAACTACAACACTTAATGAAATTAGGAACACCAAAGCAGCAAGAAGTGGAAACCTGCGTGTCACATCTTTAGCTCCATTTCCAGCAAAAGCAACAACATATCTTAAAGGCAACTTGCATGCAGCAGCTGCAGCTTCCACATTTTGCTCTCCATCAATGATTGCATTTACAACATCAACATGGACCCATTTCCCAGTCAGGTTCTCACCACTGCAGTAGACCTCTGCCCAGTATAGAGGTGCACCTACTTTCCTAGATCCAAGAGCAGTTGATATTCCATGAGAGGAAGTTGAACACTCTTCTGCTTTAATTTTCTTCATTTTGAACGGTGATACATTTGATGAAGTACTTTGTTCATCCTTCACATCTGCGATCATAGTGTTCCTAGAAATTTCAACTGCAGTGGCAGAAAGAGCCATTTCCAGCTGCATCTCAAATTCAAGATCCCCTTTTCTCTTTCGCCTCTCATTAATATCACGCTGAACATCCGATGTTGACTCCGACATTCTTTCATTAGATTTATCTGTAATAGTTTCTCTAGGCTTGCCATTGTTAGCTTGGCCAGCAGATGTTGAAGTCTTATCAGAAACATTATGTTTGCCACCAGCCATAGATTTAGCAGGAGAGATAGGAGAACACCTTGGTCTAGCCACCATCAATGTTGAAGAGTTAAATATCTCGCTACCAGACCTACTAGGGCCTTGACCAGAGGGATATGGTTTCTCAATTTCAGGCTTCAAGGAAGCAACATCCATGATTGATACAAACCTGCAAAGAATGTCTTCAGATATCTTGAAGGTAATTTCTCATGAGATTGAAAACTTGCAATCGTTGGAGCTTTCTTAAAGCTTGCAAGATTGAGAATAGAAAAAATAAGCAGCTTAAAGTGTCCTTTTTGGTATACTACCAGGGGCTTTTCATGTTTGAAATGTAGTAAAAAACCTCTACAAGGGGGAAGTTCTAATGCAACATTGTCACCTAACTTCCTAGACTATGCCGCTTGTTACCAAAATAAAAGTCTTCCAGAAGGTGGACTTCCACAAATGTATCAAAACATATTTATGCACTTCGTTACTCCAAGAATAGTCAATTCGTAGATAAATGTGTTTAACATCACAATGCAATAGCTCTAGCAACTAATTAAATATATAACAGAAAAAATGAGAAACAGAACACAATACGAACTGGGCAACACGAGTCAAAAAAATAATTTAACTGATTGAGACAGCTTCAGAGTTAATACATTCTACGCAGCTTAACTTCATAGATTAAATGCTCTGGATAACTTCTGTTGCGCCTAGCAACCTACCCCTCTCTCTGCCATTGCTCTCTCTACACCATCACTCTATTCCCCCCTTCCCCTCTTCTCTCTTTTCTCTTATAGTAATCCCTCTTTCCCCTTCTCCAACCTTTTTCTGCATTTTGAATTATTCTTGGAATCAAGTGGAAGCCGAACCATGGGAGAGAGGGGAAGGAAACTGTGTTCCTAGCATGACCTTTTGCTTTCACTTAAACATTGAAATGAATATCGTCATGGTCAAGTTAGGGCTTACAGCATTTAAGACATAATCGTCATTCAAAAGCCAGAGTAATGGATAATAAAACAGTCAGTAGAAGAGGAACAGAGGCTTTTTAGTTGTAATAGAATACGAAAAATAGCAGCTTACCTGGTCGTAAGATTCAAAGCCCTAAACAGCGCGACAGATAATGCAGCAACCTGTAATAACAAAAAAGAAAAGGGCTCGTTTCTAAGATCAGTGGGCAAAATACTAATCGCTGTTTCTTCTATCAAGATGTAGAAGCCTGCACAGCCTCTGAATTTACTTTTGAATAGGAAGTTTCCAAAGTTTAAGCAATTAACCAGGATATTACACCATATCTGAATGACCATAGTTTCTTTATTTTCTTTTGTTTTTTTTTTTACGGCAAGAAGGGCAAACAAAGAACTAACGAAATATCCAAGTGAACAAACACAAAAACAGGACAGGTTGTTCTACTTCTTGTCTGAGAAACTTCACAAGCGGATCTGCCATGAATTACTGTGTCTGAACTACAAGAAATTGAAGCTAAATTTGGTGACTTTATCAGAAAAACATTAGTCAAACCACTTTCTTTGGCAGCAACCATAATTGCCTATTACCATCTCCTGCGATTATAAGACTGTGCATGTCAAGTCTACCATGTTAAGCATGCAACATAATCTCCGACCAACTGATTCATATCCTAAAGCAAGAAGATGCAAATATATGATGGGGTGGAGAAGCAAACATGTGACACAAAGGAAATATGTCAATGACAGGGTAGCCATTATTCAATACATATGAAATTTCCAAGAAAGCACACAATGTTGCGATAAAAGCTATGCTCAGAACAAGCAAAATAAAGGAAAAGCTTATAAAGGTAAACATGCCTCTTCTGGGGTTCCTTCCTGAGACTCAAGAGTTGATGCCAAAGCTGAATGAAATGGCTTCTCCGTATCATTTGAACTTCCAACACGAAATTTACTGTGGAACTGCACCCAGTGGTAAGAGGCAAAATAAGAGATCGGAACTTGTCTATCAAATGTCAGTTATGATGAGAACATGCAACAGATACCCAATTGACAAGAGGAGCTAGAGTCTTTGCAGTAAGTTTTGGAACATCGGTCAACTTCATCAGATGTGCAGGCAGCAGTGAAAGTAAAGCAGCCTGGCAAAAGTAAGTATCAGTACCTCGAGCGAACGATTTAAAAGCAAAAGTTCACCAGCATTTCCCATATCATGCACTGTAATTATACAAGATAGCAGTAAGCTTCTTGTTAATTCATCAATGAAGGAAGTACAGAGTTTGATAGTGTTTGTAGAAGAAAGGAAGGAAGAGAACTGAGAGAGGAAGAAGATGAGAGAGAAGAGTAACTGCCTGTATTCATTGTGCTTCAATGTGTATAGTCATATACATTTATAGGCTAGAGATTAGGCTAACGAACTAACTCACTAACTAGCCGTTAGCACTAGTGTAACTAACTGAAAACAGTTATAACAGAAAAACAACTAGTCTATTATTGCTTCTTCTAGAATCTTCCACACTTGAGACCTCTTTCTTTTGTATTCAACACTCCCCCTCAAGCTAGGAAGGTGAAAAAATGTCACACATTCCTAGCTTGTGATTTAGATGCACTTGGTGAGCCTTGGTGAGGTCTTTGGTCAGCATATCTGCAGGTTGATCTTGTGTAGAAATATAGTTTGTAGTGATCATCCCTTGGCTTATCTTTTCTCTTATGAAGAAGTAATCAATGTCAATGTGTTTAGTTCTCTCATGGTAAACTGGATTGGCAGCTATTTGAATAGCTGATTTGCTGTCACTAAACACCTTGACTGGCAGCTTTACTTCCATTCCAATTTCCTTTAGCAAGCCTAGTATCCAAACCAGCTCAGCTGTTACAGCTGCTAAGCTTCTGAATTCAGCCTCAGCTGAACTTCTGGAAACAATAGCTTGTTTCTTTGACTTCCAGCATATAACTGACTTCCCAATTTTTACAAAGTAACCAGTCACTGATCTCCGGGTTTGAGGACATGATGCCCAATCTGCATCACAGTAGGCACTCACCTGATCACTGGGTTCACTAGATAGTAACACACCCTGACCAGGTTGATTTTTAACATATCTCACAACTCTGATTGCAGCATCCATGTGAGACTTCTTTGGCTCTTGTAGAAACTGACTTAGTGTTTGTACACTAAATGCAATATCAGGTCTAGTCATGGTTAAGTATAGTAACTTGCCAATTAGTCTTTGATATACACCTTGATCTGAAGGAGGATCATCAGTAGGTTGTAGTTGTTTGACATGATCATCAAATTGTTTTGAGGTCAGTTTGGCATTGTAGTCCATAGGAGTAACCACTGGTTTAGCTGCTGTCAATCCCAACTCTGATAGTAACTCTAGAGTGTACTTCCTCTGGTGCATTAGTATCCCTTTGCTTGACCTTGCAAATTCTATACCAAGGAAGAACCTTAACTCACCTAGATCCTTCATTTTTAAGCTTTGTTGTAGCATAACTTTTGCATCTTCTATCAGTTTCAAGCTATCACCAGTGATTAGCATATCATCAACATACACAAGTACCAAAATGATTCCTTCTTGTGTCCTTCTTATATACAGAGATGGATCATATTGACTTTGAACAAACTGAGACCTTAGTAAGACTTCTGATAGCTTCGTGTTCCATTGTCTAGGTGCTTGCTTTAAGCCATATAGGGATTTGGTCAGTCTGCATACTGAATTCTCCCCCTGACTGGCAAATCCCTGAGGCAACTCCATGCATACTTCATCAGTGAGGTCACCATTTAGAAATGCATTGTAGACATCCATCTGATGAACAAACCAATTCTTCTTTGCAGCAGTAGCAAGAATAGTTCTTACTGTTTTCATCTTCACAACTGGTGAG
The DNA here is from genome assembly GCA_030864215.1 of Capsicum pubescens. Lineage (NCBI taxonomy): Eukaryota > Viridiplantae > Streptophyta > Magnoliopsida > Solanales > Solanaceae > Capsicum > Capsicum pubescens. The sequence continues at coordinate 299,131,949 of CM061549.1, forward strand.
AAGGTTTCTTTGTAGTCAATCCCTTCTCTTTGTCCATAACCCTTTGCTACAAGTCTGGCTTTAAATCTTTCCACTTCACCTGAAGCCTTATACTTCACCTTATATATCCACTGGCAACCAATGGCTTTTTTACCTTTAGGCAAGGGAACAACCTCCCAAGTGTGGTTGGAATTTAAGGCCTCTATTTCAGTCTTCATTGCATCTATCCATCTAGGATCTTTGCAGGCCTCAGAGTAGCTTGTAGGCTCAGTAACAGATGAGATTTTCACCACAAAACTCTTATAGGACTGAGATAGTTTATCATATGATACATGATTAGCAAGAGCATGACGTACCTTCTTTGTATTCTTAGAGACAAAATCATTCATCCATGCTGGTGACTTCCTTTCTCTAGTTGATTTCCTTTGATCTTGAGTTGCAGATGGTTGAGTTGCAGGCTGTGTAGTATTAGGAACCCTTTGTAGTTGATGTTCTTGCTGAGTAACCTCTTGATCTTTGATACGAGTACGATCACGAGGATGCATGTTTGTGAGATGTATTGAACCCGAGACTTGGAGTGTGAAAGTGAAGTGCAAATGAGGACTTAAAAAGGGTCCAAAACCGTCCATATAATGCTCTCCAAGGTCGCCCACTTGAAGACTTGAGACTAAGGGGTCATTTTGGACATTTCACACCTTTTTTGTAAACTACTATATAAGGAACCTTTTAGGTCATTTGTTAGGGATATTTTGCTGAATATGGATGTTGTATAACACTTAGAAACATTTCCTCTCTAAGGAGAGAAGACCACAAATCTGAAACTTGTAACTAGGGAAATCAACTTGAGTGTGGAATCACTCGTGTTGGATTCAAGCTTGGAAACATTGGATGCTTGGGAGATCGAGGTCACTCTTGTACCAACGTAAGAGAGAGGTTTGTGTTGTGTGTAGTATTAAAGGTCCAAGAGTGTAACAAGTCTTGGGTTGTTAATATTATTCCCTCATTTGGTCTATCTACCTATCTTTATCTTATTGCACTTTGTAGATTCATAGTGGACTGTTTTTGTGGCTTGTTGAATCCGAATTTTGTAACCATTGTGTTCATCTTGTTCATCTTATATTGTGGCTGTTTTGGTGTTGAAAACACACCTCTTTATACCTCTTTATCTTGTTATTGTGTTGTTGATAGCGAATCCGAGAGTGGTCTTCAAAAGGGTCCTCAAATCCTTAAGATTAGTGGACTGTTTTGGAGTTGTTTTGTGTTTCTCTTGTCTTTCTCGTATCATTTGATATCAAAGCCATCGTTGATTTTGTTCTAACAAGATCAATCTTGGGCTTGAGACTTGAAAATTATAATTAAAAAAAAACTGAAAACTGAAATTTCCAGAAAATAGCAATCTGTCCACTTTGTGTTCTTGGCCAAAAATTGTGTTCTTGTTGTATCTTGGCCGAGATTTTTACTTGTCTTAAGTGTTTCTAGTGTTAGTATTGTTCTTCACTAACACTTTGAGTTTATATCTTGATTTGAGCCTTTGTTGTTGATGTTGTAATTGTGAACTTGGACTTGGCCGATTGTTGTTGGTATTGTTGTTGCGGGTTCAAGACTTGAACGTGTGATGTGTTGTTGGTTCAAGTTTTAAACGTGTATTGTGGAGATTGTGTTGTGGAATTTAAGCTTGGAAAGTTGTTGTTGTTTGGGAGGTCCAACTTGAACCTTAGAACTTCAAGACTCAAAGTTTGTGTTCTTGGTGTTCTTCACCATCTCCATATATTGTTGAAAAAAAAAAGTGGTTGTTGATCTTAGAAGTTGAAGAAAAAAGAGTGTGTATTGTGTTAGTCTTGCAAGACATAGATCCAAGTTTCAAGGTGTAGTACTTGTGACTCAAAGACTTTTCCTACACACTAAAGACTTTACATCACTTCTCAACCACTTTCCCATGAAACAAGGGTCCATGTTTTAAGGAAAAGTACTATAAAAGTCAAGTCTTGAAAACTTGAATTTGAAAAGGCTCCAAGACTTGTTTGAATTTCCCTCCTTAAAACAAATTCCACCAATTCCTAAATTGTAAATTGACCAAGACTTGAAATTGGACAACAAAAATTGTTAGAAACCGCAACCAATTATGTGCTGCCACGTCATCCTTGTTACTGTCAGATTTTCTTAGTTTCTTTTTATTGTTCCGTAGTTTCGTTTGATTGGTCCGAACGCTAATTGACAAGCTAGTAAACTCCTACTAGATTGTAAATTAGTTTGTGTCCGTTTGTTCGTGTTTACGTTTGTTGTGTACTTTTATCTTTTTGAATTCGTTGTTAGTTCTTGACTCAAGTCCTACAAGATTTCGTTTGAGTTTCAAACAAAAATCCATTCCTGGACAAGAGTAGACTCGACACTCAATCACTCATGAAGTACAAGCCGGCTTTCAACACTTGTGAAACCAAGTGTGAGGTAAAACCGAGAGTGAGTGTGGTGAGGCATTTTTTGATCTAACAAGTTTGTTTGTTTTCTTTGTTTGTTGTGTCTTTTTATTAGGTACAATGGCTGCCAATAATTTCAATGCCACATGTGATCGTATCAATGACAATATTGAAGATATGAAACGGCACATTGAAATTATACGCCAATTGCTACCCAAACTCTACCCACAAAATCCAATTGTCCAAGCACCTTGCGTTGAGAGCTTCCCGGAGGAAGTTGCTGCCCAACTTGTGAGTAAAACTTGTCCACCACTTGAGGATATGTGTGATGTGATTAATGAATCTCAAGTGAGTGAAGGATTTAAAGATGTTGGCCAAGGAAAAAGGAGTAAACCTATGAGCCTATGTTGTTGTAAAGATGCTAATGTTTGTTTGGCTCATAGGGTTAATCATGTGCTTGACATATATTTGAAACTTGATAATGATTCCTTAGAGAGTGAAAGTTCCAAATCTATGTGCGGGTTAGATAATTCACTCTTTAGGCACAATGTCTTGTTTGAAGATAGTTTATTTACTCCTAATGAATCTAGTGGTGAAAATGATGTTATAGCTTGCCTTGAAGGCTATAACCGATATGCTAACCCACTATGGTGTGACAACATTCCTCCTAAAGATGGAAATCTCTTCTTGGAAGATGAGAGTACTCTTATGGGCAAGGAATGTGTAGTCTTGGAAATGAGTACCCTTGGTAGTACTCTTGGTGTTCATGATGATCAATTTACTCTTAAAAGTAGTTCACTACTTGGGCATGTGAATAGTATGCTTAAAAATTCTCAAGTTAGTGATGGTGTCTATAAAATTGATCTTGATAATGCACATGACTCTTTGAACATCTTGTGTGGTAAAAGCATTGCAATTAGTTTCGTTCATAGAGATCATGTGTATAAAAATGTTTTTGCATGTGAATGTGGAGTGACATTGTAGGGGAAGGAAGGGCTAGCCTCGGCTTAGGTCCTTGGCTAATTTTTCCATTTGATCCCGGCACCCTATTGGAATGTGGAAATCTCGACACTCTCCACTTAATGCTTGGTCAAGACGACAAGCAATGTTTGATTGTGGGTGCTAAGGAAAGAAGACAAGGTTCTTCCTTATCTCTTTTTGTTGGTGGTGACCACATCCTTTGTGCCATTTGTACTCACAACACAAAGGATCCATAGATGTACTTCAAGTTTGTTCCACCTCGGCATGGCATATTGATATGTGTATTTTGCTAACCCTAACCCTCATGTCATGAGGATGTGTGCTTGTTTGTCTTCTCTTGATTTTTCAAGGCATGGATTCGAGGTCAAATCCTTTTCAAGAAGGGGAGGATAATACGGGTACGACCACGAGGATGCATGTTTGTGAGATGTATTGAACCCGAGACTTGGAGTGTGAAAGTGAAGTGCAAATGAGGACTTAAAAAGGGTCCAAAACCGTCCATATAATGCTCTCCAAGGTCGCCCACTTGAAGACTTGAGACTAAGGGGTCATTTTGGACATTTCACACCTTTTTTGTAAACTACTATATAAGGAACCTTTTAGGTCATTTGTTAGGGATATTTTGCTGAATATGGATGTTGTATAACACTTAGAAACATTTCCTCTCTAAGGAGAGAAGACCACAAATCTGAAACTTGTAACTAGGGAAATCAACTTGAGTGTGGAATCACTCGTGTTGGATTCAAGCTTGGAAACATTGGATGCTTGGGAGATCGAGGTCACTCTTGTACCAACGTAAGAGAGAGGTTTGTGTTGTGTGTAGTATTAAAGGTCCAAGAGTGTAACAAGTCTTGGGTTGTTAATATTATTCCCTCATTTGGTCTATCTACCTATCTTTATCTTATTGCACTTTGTAGATTCATAGTGGACTGTTTTTGTGGCTTGTTGAATCCGAATTTTGTAACCATTGTGTTCATCTTGTTCATCTTATATTGTGGCTGTTTTGGTGTTGAAAACACACCTCTTTATACCTCTTTATCTTGTTATTGTGTTGTTGATAGCGAATCCGAGAGTGGTCTTCAAAAGGGTCCTCAAATCCTTAAGATTAGTGGACTGTTTTGGAGTTGTTTTGTGTTTCTCTTGTCTTTCTCGTATCAATCTTTGCTTGATCTTCTTTGATATACCCTGGTTATGGTCTGTCTAGTAGTAGGTACATGAGGCTGTAGGTGTTCTTGCTGGTTCACAATGTTCGGAACCTCTTGAGATGAGACATTTATAGGAGCCTGCAAGGGTGACATAACATCACTTGCTGCTGAATATTGATCTTCTAATGGGAACACATGATAGGGAATCTGATCATCAGCTGCTTCAAGCTTGAAAGAAAACACATTTTCCCTGAAAGACGCATCCCTGCTAACAAAGAAAACATTAGTAGATATGTCTTATAAGACATATCCCTTCTTAGTACTAGAATATCCCATCAACACAGCTGCTCTTGATCTTGGCATGAGCTTGTCAGACTCATTTAGCACCTTAGCATAACAGAGACAACCTATTACTCTTAGGTGCTCACAAGATGGTTTAGTACCATATAATTTCTCATATGGAGTATAATAATCAATACTTGAACTAGGTAACCTGTTTATGAGATACACAGCAGCTAAAACACAATATCCCCAAAACTTAACAGGTATTGTTGCTTGAAACCTCAATGCTCTTGTGACTTCTAGGATGTGTCTGTGCTTTCTTTCAGCCACACCATTCTGTTGAGGTGAATAAGAACATGAGGTGTGATGTACAATACCTTTGGTTGCAAATAAACTACTGCATAATGAGTTCACAAACTCAGTTCCATTGTCAGTTCTAATTACTTTCACAGTTTTGCCAAACTGTGTCTTAACATACTCAAGAAATTGTTGTATCTGCACATACACATCTGACTTGAGTTTCAATAAGAACAACCAAGTAAACCTTGAATCAACCACTGTTAATAAGAATTTATTACCATTCATAGTAGGAATTCTATAAGGTCCCCATAGATCCATATGTATTAGATCAAAAAAACATGCAGACTGAGTATTACTTGTAGGAAAAGGAAGTCTGGTTTGCTTGGCACAAGGACAGATAGTACATTTCTTTACTCTATCTTCTACTACATGAAATTTAGTAGGTAGCAACTTTAGAAGTATATTAGAGGAGGCATGTCCTAATCTTCTATGCCACAGATCAACCTCAGCTTGGGCTTTACTTTCATCAGCTTTAGTAGAGACTTTTGTTGCTGCTACAACCTTCCTTTCTTAAGTATTCACTAAGAGATACAGACCTCCATCAAGCTTACCAATCCCCCTCACCTTTCCAGTACAAAGATCCTGGAAAACACAAAAATCAGGAAAGAAGTTCACTGAACATTTCCATTCCTTGGTCAGTTGTGATACTGAAAGCAAGCTGCATGTAAACTGAGGAATATGATACACATTTGTTACACTATTTTCAGCAGACACATAACTAGATCCCACATGTGTAACTTCAGTCAGATCACCATTAGGTAAATGCACCCTTCTTGGCTTATCTAGTTTTGTTATGGACTCGTTCACTAGTAGGTCTAACTTTCCAACCATGTGATTTGTGGCACCAGTGTCAATTATCCAATTTCTTGACTCATATGAAGCTAGAAATACACTAATACCTGTATTTGCAGCATTTGTTGTCTCAGTAGAAGTGCTAGCACCACTATTTTTGTTGATCATCTTCAGGATTTGATCATATTGTTCCTTAGTAAAGGCTGTTGTTCCCATCTGACCTAGTTGATCCAACTGCATTTCAGACTCTTCTTGATGGCATCCATCATTGAACCAGTTACTTTGGACAGACCTTGAATGTGAACCTTGCCTTGTAGTCATTTCTGTAGTATCTTGAGAATCACGAGTCACCTTGTATGCTGCATTAGCTCCTTCGGACCTGAACCTCTTTTTGAACTTGTGATCTTGAGGATAGCCAACTAACTTCCAACAATTTTCCTTAGTATGACCTTTTAGCTTACAGAAGTCACATTGCAAATTGTAGTTTTCTTGAATTTTTGTGTCCCATTTCTTGTAAACATGGCTAAGTCAAGACTTCTACCAATGCCTGCAGGACCAGATCCTAGCACACCTGCATTAGTAGCTATAGATTTTTGGCTTTCATCACTCATTATCATGGCATATGCCTGATTGACAGTAGGCAGAGGAGCCATAAGTAGTATCTGACTTCTAGCCTGTGTATATGTTTCATTTAGTCCCATGAGGAACTGAAACAACTTCAGTTTTTGTAGATGTAGAACAAACTCCTTGGACTTTTCACAATCCAAACCAGGAGCAGGCACAAGTGCCTCAAATTCTTCCCATAGATCCTTCAGTTTTGAGAAATAGCAGGACACAGAAGTTGTTCCTTGAGATAGTGTTGCAATTTCCTTGTGCAGATTGAAAGTTCTAGCACCATCTACTTTGTTGAATCTTTCAAGCAACTCATTCCACACAACACTTGCAACTGATGCATACATGATTCCACCTAATAACTCTTTAGACACAGAGTTCATAATCCATGATAATACCATAGCATTTACTCTTTCCCAGTGGTTTCCCAGATCAGAAGAAAACTTTTCTTTTGTGCAAGAACCATCAACAAGTCCTAATTTATTCCTTCCTAACAGAGCTACACGCATAGACCTAAACCAGATAGAGAAATTTTCCACACCTGTCAATTGGAAGGAGATGATCTGTGTTCCACTAACATCTGAGGGACTGAGAAAGAGAGGATGATTGTAATCCATTGCAGTAACTGCTCTTGCACTGCTGGTTGATCCACCACTCATTTCGACACCATTTGCCATTACTTGAACCTTCAAATCTTGACTCAAGAAATCCTTCAAGAACTTGAAAAAAATCTGAATCTGTGATTGAGCACTTTCTTCAATCTTCAGAATCGACTAAGGTAGCTAGTTTTGATCTAGCCAACCTGTCTCTGATACCATGTAATTATACAAGATAGCAGTAAGCTTCTTGTTAATTCATCAATGAAGGAAGTACAGAGTTTGATAGTGTTTGTAGAAGAAAGGAAGGAAGAGAACTGAGAGAGGAAGAAGATGAGAGAGAAGAGTAACTGCCTGAATTCATTGTGCTTCAATGTGTGTAGTCATAAACATTTATAGGCTAGAGATTAGGCTAACTAACTAACTAGCCGTTAGCACTAGTGTAACTAACTGAAAACAGTTATAACAGAAAAACAAATAGTCTATTATTGCTTTTTCTAGAATCTTCCACACTTGAGACCTCTTTCTTTTGTATTCAACATGCACACAGAAGACGCATAGCATGCTAAGTCAAATATTAATGGTGTTTTTAGAAAAAGTCATGCTAAGTCAAAGATCAATGTCATAAATGAATGAGAGTTACGAAAAGAAAAAATATGATAACTAAAATTATTTGAGGTTTTTTTTAATAACCGTGGTGTCTGGGCAAACTTTAGTGCACCTCGACTAAATCCATCGGATACCTTCCACCTTCCACCATGCATAGCAATAAATTTCCCAGTGATCATGAGTTGTAAAATCATATAAAGATTTTAAAATTTATACAATTTCTAAGCTTGAACACATGACACAACCATAACAACAACAAAGTTGAAAGATGACAAATGTAGTTGGACATCAAATAGGATTTTCCTATATTTTTCCACATCTTTGTAATTTTCGCTCCCACTCACATATTCCTCGAAATTACCTTGAGTTTAAAATATAATTTCAGAAACCTGTGAAGAAAATATCGGCACGACTTCTAAAAAGTAAGGTCGTCTCACTCCTCACAACTGTTACCATTTTCCCCGTCCTCCCCCAACCGAGTTGACTAAGGAAAACAGAGAATTATACTGCCGCTTAACTTAGACCTCCTTAATTTCCCAAAGTTTTGAATGAACATTCCTGTTTACTAATCTTTTAATTCTTTTTCTTGAAGCCTGGGCAGGTGGGTGGATTCAAGTTAAGAATAAAAGACGAGCCAATAAAATAGTTGTTAGGAGGTTTGGCACATCAGATATCAGTGCATGCAAATATCGGTGGCAATTTGGTTGGTTGGGGGTGGGCGTGGGGGGTGGGGGGGATATCACTCTACAGGCATAAGAAAGAACCTGGATAAGAGGATCATTGCAAGCGCTATCTACCAGCCTGCCCCTTGCTAGTAAACAAAGTAAGTTAACCTTATGCATTAGCTCAGCCAATTCCTGTAATATAAGGGGGAAAAGTATAACTCATTCACATCCAAAAAGGGACTAAATTATAGATGGTATTAATATATTTTCTTATGACATTCAAACCACCTTTTCTTCAGCAGTTGCTCGGCGTACTGTCTTCTGTTTACTAGGACTAGGATCAGGCGGGGCATCAAACTCAACAGTGACACCATTGATTGTATCTTCCTTAACAATGCTTTCAGACTTCAAAGTATGAACTGACCCATCTTCCCAATCAACACCATCAAGTTCATCTTCCCTCTCAATATTCTGACACAGAACATCTGTACTTCCATTTTGCACTTCCGATGGCACGTTTTGTAACACATCTCTAGTGCAGCATTTAGCATCTAATGTAGTCCTTACAACCGTAGTACCAGTAAGCTGCTTTTCTGCCTCCCTTGATACATTCTCAGGCTAAACATACAAAACACCATACAAATTAAGAAATCCATTATTCAAATGCAGTTCATGTCTAAAACATCTTCGGAAACACATGGAAACCACAAATGATTATTCAGCAATGTGAAACAAAGAGATACTTCTTGCTGAAGGAAATGTTTCACTCGATACATTGCATAACTGAAGCGATAGAGCAAGAAAGAAAACTAACCTTGCCCGTGGTATCCTGCTTGCACAGGTAACTATCATCTGTTTTCAAACCCCGAGAACGACGTGACTTGTTGACTCGTTTCAAAAGTTTCCCCACTGCACCACGAGATATGTTTGCAAGAGTTTCTGAAATCAAGCATGTAATTCTTAACGTAGTTCTAACATTCAAGTACTCAAATCTCTACTACTGTTGTCAATGCATATTAAACTTCATATCAAGATTTTAAAAGAAAATATATTAATAAGGAACGATTGCAAAGGAACAAACCATTGCCACTAGCTTCATCTTTGCAGTCACGTGGGTTCTCCATCTCACTATAGCGTTTCAAAGAGTCTTCATTTGCTGTCCAAAATGGAACACATACGTTAACCAGACCTCAGTGTGCTCCGCTAATGAAACTAACAAACTAGCACATAACACAAGTCCATGAGAAACAATCATCAAAGATTGAATTTTTATGCATTCTTGGTTATGTTTTGCTGTGGTTAAACAGTTGCTAAAACTGAAAATAGCAAACAAATGTCAAATAATCTGATGAAAGGGTAGTTAAATATGACACACAAGCAAATGAAAATGAGAAACAATAATCAAAGACTGAATTTTTATGCATTCATGGTTATGTTTAGGAATGGTTAAACAGTTGCTAAACTGAAAATAGCAAACAAATGTGAAATAATCTAATAAAAGAGTAGTTAAATATGACACACAAGCAAATGAAAATGAGAAACAATAATCAAAGATTGAATTTTTATACATTCTTGGTTATGTTTTGTTGTGGTTAAACAGTTGCTAAACTGAAAATAGCAAGCAAATGTCAAATAATCTGATAAAAGGGTAGTTAAATATGACACACAAGCAAATGAAAATGAGAAACAATGTAATGAAAATGAGAAACAATCATCAAAGACTATATTTTTATACATTTTTGGGGGGGTAATTAGTGGGTTAAGGAGTTAGAAAAAAATACCATTTGATTGATTTTGTTGTTTTGCCTGATTTCTGGTTCGCATTTTTTGCTGAGCAAAACAAGAAGAAGAAGAAAGGCGCCAGTTGCTTTTTACGGTTGAAACCTATTACTATTCTCAAAACCCCGGGAAGGAAGAAGAACACAATTGTGCTTCCTTTTTTATTTTATCTTTTTTAGTTTGTTTTTTTTCATTCAGTGCCCGCCCGACTAATTCAGATCGCGCGTTGCAGGTTCATTAAAGAAAGTGGCAGCGCTCAGATCGCGCGTTGCAGGCTCATTAAAGTGTTAGCGCTCCCAACAGAGTCAAATCCTCGATCTGTAATTAAGAGTGAAGCAGCCCATCTACTAACTCTTCGAAACCTATTATATTCCCACATTCTCGAGAAGGAGTAAAATTCAGCTTTCTTTTAAATTTTTCCCTTTTTAAGTTAGTCATAAATAAGATAATATGCGATTTCATTTGACCTCGGCTGATATGTATATTATCTAATTTTAAATATGCATAAATAAATACTTAAAATTATAAAAAATTGAATAAATATATAAATTATCAGATAAGACATCACATAGGACGTATATATATTTTTACTTGTTAAAATTTATATATACAAAAGATTCAAAAAAAATAAAAAAATTCCATTCGTTGTCTTATTCGCATTGGAGTACTAATCCAAATTCGCGTCGGGTAGAGCCTTATTCGGAGATAGCATTTTCTATCAAAGATTTTTTCATACAAAGGCTCAAACCCGAGATCTCTTGATTAAGAGAAGAGCAGTCTCATTCAATGCACTGCATTCTTTGATGGTTAAAAGATCAAGTTAAACCATTTATTCTGTCGTTTAAGTATCTAAGTACTTTTTCTTAAAATAGTTTTAATTGATATCCAAATATATGTAATTTAGATAAAATTATTTCTTTTCTGTTTTCCTTTTTACTAGTTATTACAAGTTCTTTCGAAAATGATCCTTTTTATTTTTTCAGATAACAATTCTCTTTTTAAAAAATAACAAAAATGACTCTTTATATTTGAGTGTAGGTTTAACAGTTCCTTAAATGTATAAGTATTTAACAATTATGATCTTTTAAGTTTATCATAAGTTAACAAAAAAAAAAAAATCCCTTACATATACACTTAACAATTTTGATGTTTTAAATTTATCAAAAATTAACACTTTTAGCCAAAATAATTAAATTTAGCCAAAGGACTATTAAAAAAAAAACAAATATCAAGGGACAAAACCTATGGACTATTTTGAACACCACCTTCAAATATAAGGACCATTTTTGCCATTTTCTCTTCCTTTTTTCTCTTAAACCTTAACTCCGTTCTTTCGGTCTCTTGAATCTTAATAATTCCAATATTCTGCAAAAAAATTGCAGATTTGTGCTTTAATTGCCTATTTCTACATCTATTGGTAAGATTTTATTGTTTTTTAATTCATATTTTAGTGTTATTTAATGATTTTGTTTTTGTTATTTTTTGTTTGATTTGCACATTTGTTTGTATCATGTGTAAAATAGATCCAAAATACTCGTTGCAGTTTTCTATTTTTAGAATCAAACAATATCAACTTTGACAATCGTTTTGAAATGTATATGATAAATATTGCAACTTATAGTACTACTTTTTTGTATAGTTTTTGAATATTCTAATTTTAGTGTTGCATTCTAGAATTAATCTAATGTAATTTAGCTTTGAAAATTAATCAAATTGACTTTCGAGAAAAGAAATGCGACAGCTATTTTAAAGCGAGGGAGTTATTTTTACCATTGATTAAACAAGTTTTTGTTGAATTGCGTAGTATTATTCTTGTTGCTTGTTTTCGCTTTCTGCTACTATTTGTTGTTTTGTGCAGTTTGTTTATTGTAGTATTTTGTTGTAGTATTGTTCTGCTATTATCGGTTATTTTTAGTATAGTTTGTTGATTCTTTTAGAGATAAGCATTCAGTACCAACCCCCGAACTATGATCAAAGTTGCTACGATACACTCTAATTTTACGGGGTCCTATTACTCGTGAACTCAGTTTTAGCATATTTTTGTTGGTCTTTTTTGTTGTTGTGACACCTTTATTACATAAAATGGGATCACGTCAAAGGTGTCACGTTAGCTAGAAAGATTGACAAAAGGTGTCACATCAGATAAAAAGATTGACAAAAATCATTGAATAACACAGAGATATATAATTAGCTCCCAATGTATTCAACGAATATAGAAAATTAATTAAAAAATTTATAATTACTTTATAAGGATGAGAATTTATATAAATATAATAAAATAAGATGGATATTTATGTTATTTATTCATAATTAATTTCTAAATAACTTTGTGATGAACCAAACGACCCCTTCTACTAACATACACAATACACATCTAACCCTAACACAATACTTTTCCTTTTTTCTCTCCCTCGAACATCAAAAATTTCTTCTCATCAATGGTAGATCTCTCTTAAACCTAACAAAATCTCACCGTAATTACTCTTTCTACTACTTTTTCTCCTGTATTAATCCACGTATCCAGCGAGAAATCGCAGATTTGATTGTTCGTTGTTTGTTGCTACATAAATTGGTAAGTTTTTTTTTTTTTTTTGCTTTTATTATAATTGTTTTTTGGTATTGTAGCTGCGGAATGTTCATGTTTAGCATTTTTTATTTTTTTTGTTTCTGCTTATTTTCATTTGTTTGTATTATGGCCAAAAGTTCACGGTTTAGCGTTATTCAATGAGTTTTGTATTTGCTGATTTTCGGATTGCTTGTATAATGTGTACAAGTTCATGATTTAGCTTTATTCAATGACCTTTATTTTTGCTGATTTTTGGATTGTTTGTTTGATTTGTTCATCTGTTTGTATCATGTGTAGAGTAGATTGTATCATTTGTTTCTCTACATATTGGTAAGCTTTTATTGTGTTTAATTGTTTTTGTTTTTTTGCTTTTTGCTATTGTAGCTGTGGAATGTTTAGCATTTTTGAGTGTTTTTAGTTTCAGCTTATTTTCATTTGTTTGTTCGATGCATGTTTCTACAAGATATGATGGTAAGACGTATTGTTTTTGGCTGCTGTAGCTGCAGAATGTTTGTGTTTGGCGTTATTTGATGATTTTTATTTTTGCTGTTTTCCCGATCGTTTGTTTGATTTGTTCATCTGTTTGTATTATGCGCAAAAATTAATGCTTTAGCGTTATTCAATGAGTTTTGATTTTTGAATTGTTTGTATAATGTGTAAAAGTTCATGCTTTAGCTTTATTCAATGAGTTTTGTATTTTCTGATTTTTGGATCGTTTGCTTGAACTCTCCAACTTATATTACTTTCTGTATAGTTTTTGAATATGCTAATTTTTAGTTTTACACTATAAAATTAATCTAATGTAATTTAGCTTTGAAAATTAGTCAAAATTAACTCCCGAAAAGCAAAATGTGACCTCTATTTTAGAATAGAGGGAGTAGATTTTTTCATTGATTTAACAAGTTTTTGTTTAATTGCATAGTATTATTCTTGTTTCTTGTTTTTCGATTTCTGCTACTATTTGTTGTTTTGTGTAGTCTGATTATAGTAGTATTTTGTTGTAGTATTGTTCTGCTATTATCGGTTGTTTTTAGTATAGTTTGTTGATTCTTTTAGAGATAAGCATCCAGTACCCACCCCCACTCCCCACCCCCGAACTATGGCCAAAGTTGCTACGATACACTCCAACTTCACAGGGGTTCTATTACACGTGAACTCAGTTTTAGCATATTCTTGTCGGCCTTTTGTGCTGTCGTGGCACCTTTATTACATAAAATGGGACCACGTCAAAGGTGTCACATTAGCTAGAAAGGTTGACAAAAGGTGTCACGTCAGGTAAAAAGGTTGACAAAAATACGCTAAAATTCAGTTCAGCGGTAATAGGGACCCCGTGAAGTTGGAGTGTGTCGTAGCAAATTTGGTCATAGTTCAGGGGTACTAAATGTTTTACTCTAGTATTATTCTTGTTTTTCGATTTCTACTACTATTTATCGTTTCGTGTAGTTTGATTATAGTGTAGTATTGTTCTGGTATTATCTGTTGTTTTAAGTATAGTCCTTTGTTTCTTTTATTTCTAGTACTTCTTATATAGAGTATTTTTATCTTGAAGTCGAGGGTCTGTCGAAAACGGATCACACTGTATATGTTGTTGTTGGATACAATGCACATTCATTTTTGTTCACTTTGAACCTTTTCTTTCAATATGTTTTGGTGTGATTCAATTACTGATTTTGTGTATATCATTTGTTTTGTCCACTCTGTATCCTTTGTATATGTATCTTCTATTTTCTTTTGCTAAAGTATTTCTGTTTTAGGTAGTTTTGTATCATAGCTATGGGAAGTAGATTGGGAAGAAGAGTTGTAAACTTTGCGAATCTTCCGATTAAGCTCCTCATGCCTTCCTCTTTCTCCAACATCACCGAGATCTCCCTCAAAACCATCCCTTCTGCTTCCAAGGTAACATATCTTAATAAGTAATTTGCGTACTTAGTATTAGAGTGAAGGTTCAAAAGTACATCTAAAGTATTCCGATTTTTCATGTTTCATATCTGTACTATCACATGTGTGAGTTTCCTACGTGAACTATCGTCAGCTATTCATCAAAAGCACACTTCACTATCAATTGGTCACTTTTATACTTGAAATATCACCATCGTTCAGGCTGGAAAAGTAGTGAATGATTGATAGTTGAGGTGCGTTGTGATAAATAGTTGGCGATTGTTCAAGTAGGAGACTTACACACTCGATAGTTCATAGATGAAACTCAAAAATTGGAATTCATTAGGTGTGATTTTGACCATTAACTCTTAGTATTATTAAACTCCATGTTGCTCAGACTCTTCGATAACGTCAACGGGTGCGTGTGGGAGGAAAAGTAGTGTTCTTTTGGAGGATCCGACACGGGTGCGGCAACACATTTGGAGAGTCCGAGCAACATAGTAAACTACAACAATAATCAACTATATGAATCATTTAGTATATTCAATAATTGGAATACAAAATTTAGATTTAAATATTTCTTGAATTTTCATGTATAGATTGAGATAAAGAGGGTATTGGAGTCTCTCTATGGCTTTGAAGTTGAAAAGGTTCAAACTCTTAACATGGATGGCAAGAAGAAGAAGAGAGGTGGGCTGTTAATTGCTAAACCAGACTACAAAAAAGCTTATGTTACTCTTAAGAATCCATTGTCTATATCGCCTGATCTTTTCCCTATCCGAGTGATCCAAGAGGAAAAGAAGAATATGAGCAAGAAATCTAAGTCGTCTAGCATTGTTGAGGATGATGAACCTAAGAAGATGCATTGGCTTGAGGAGAAGAAAGATGGAAGGAATAGGTCAGATATGAGATTAGGTCGTGGCCGTGACCGTGGTGGAGAACATTTTGATGTTGGAGATGTTGGCGCTGCAGCGGCAAAGTTCCCTTGGAGCAGTATGAGGTCTTATGCTTCTAGGTAGATTTATCTTTTTCGCTGTCTAGGTAGATTATCTTTCTGTTCGGAATAATTGAATTTGTATGCTTGCATCATTGTGTTTTGCCAACATGTAATTTGGAATTCCAAGAACTTTGGAAAAAAGAGATGAGAAAGAGCAGTTTGTTAAAGAGACATGAACAACTTTTGTCTAGTTCTTAATTTTTTTTCCTTTTCACTTCTTTAATGGATCCCACATGAGTGAAGCTGAAAATTTGTGGACTTTTTTTATGGTGATGACTCTTTATGAGTTATGACAGTGTTATGTCTTAAGTTTTTCTTGATTGATGTTAATGTTGTAGTTGTGTTTCTTTTAGCTCTGCAATGTAGTTTGTTAGAAGAATGTTTTGATATTCACAGTAAATAGGAAGCTATGTTGTTCGGGCTTCAAAAATGTTGACGGGTGAATGTCATATACTCCAAAAGTAGTGCACTTTGGAGGATCCTACACGAGTGACAACAATTTTTGGAGATTCCAGGCAACATAGATAGGAAGGTTAAACCACAACCAGCACAAAATGGCTTAGAATGAAGCTGAAAATTCGCAAACTTTGTTGATGGTGATGACTCTATTATGTCTTTTAAGTTTTTCTTGGTTGATGTTTTAGTTGTAGTTAGTTCTGTGTAGTTCTTGTAGCTATGCAATGTGTAGATTGTTAGAAGAGTGTGTACTTTTGTAATGCTTGTTGATTCAAGATTCACAGTAGATAGGAAGGTTGAAGCACAGCCAGCATAAATTTGTGGACTCTTTTGTTATCTGTTCTGAGCCGGGGGTCTATCGGACACAACCTCTCTACTTCATCTGAGGTAGTGGTATGGACTACGTAAACTTTACCCTCCTCAGACCCCACTTTGTGGGAATATACTAGGTATATTGTTGTAGTAGTTGTTGTTTGTTTATAGGAGTTTGTTGTATTTCTTACATTGGTTTATGGAGTGTACTATTGTCTTTCACGAGAGATCTACATCTCCTACGCTAGCTTTTGAAGTTGAGGTAGATTAAGAACTTATTTTCTTAACGTGGGATTATTAAACTAAACTTAATTTTTTTTCTTGGTTTACGCAACATCGTGTCTCGTGTAGTTGTTTACGCTAGTGGTGGGGCTAGAATTTTTCATCAAGTATATAGAAGTAAACATATGAAGCTATAGGGATTCGGTATATATTTATATTCACATCATCATTATATTACATACAAAATATTAAAAGTTCTCTCATAAGTCTAAAACATATTCTGAACTAATAGATATCAAATATATGTGTTTGTTTTTCTTCCATTATGTTTTATCTCTAGTTAAGTTGCATTGATACCACATATTTGTTGGTCTTTTAAGATAATTTTCTTTTATGTGGTTTTAGATTTATCCGTTCTTTTTAAAAATTTCCACTTACCATATCGTTACACCTACAAACCATTGCGTTTGTAGGTCGATACAAAACATCTTCAAACTATCAGAGACGATTTTTTCGAATTTTATTCTCAACTCGTATTATTTGCACCGTCTAGCGAATATAGTCATTTTTAAATTTATTTAGGGTGTGTTTGGTATGAAGGAAAATATTTTCATTTCTTATGTTTGGTTGGCTTATATGTTTTGAAAAATGTTTTTAAAACCAACTTATTTTCCTTAAATCTAAAAAAATGACTTCCCTTCAAAAAGTAAGGAAAACATTTTCTGAAACTCTCTTTCAACCTCACTTTAAAGTTAAAATGTTCATATAATTCTCAAAATCATCTACCCTGCTCCCGCCCCCGCTCCCAATACCCTATCACCCCTACCCCACCCTAAAATTCAATTGTTTTAAAAAGTATTTCAAAATTTTTTCTTAGTCCATCCCCTACCCCTATCAGCCTCCTTCCAAAAATAATATTTACATTTTATTAAAAAATTCAAACTTTTCTCTTACCCTACACCCCTACTCTCCCCCCCCTCTTACCAGCCCCCTCTCCCATCCCTTCCCCTCCCCCCAACCTCAAAAAAATTAAATTAAATTTATTTTTAAAAAAAAAATCTTTTTTTTTCTTCCCCCTCACCCCCTACCCTGACCCCCAGCTCCTACTAATCCCCCCCACCCCCCGCGTCAATTTTTAAATTTTTTTTGACAAAAAAAATTCAAAACTTTTTCTTACCCCACCCCTACTACCTATTCTGATACCCCCACCATCCGTCTACCAACTCCCTTTCCAAAAAAGGATTTATTTTTTTAAAATTTATTTTATAAAAAAGGATTCTAAAATGTATTTTTACACTTTAGCTAAACGCTAAAATGTATTTTTTGAAAAATATTTTTTCATTCACCAACCAAATATTAGAAAATATTTTTCAGAAAATATTTTCCATCCACCAACCAAACATAAAAAAACAAGTACGAAAACAACTTATTTTTCAATAAAACATTTTCTAAAAAAATATTTTCCATGAAAAATATTTTCCTTCATACCAAACACACCCTTAGCCTTGTATAACGTCACATCTATCTTAATACTAGAGGTGCATGGTCGTGTCAGCATGGGCCCGACACTATAAATATTTTTTAGCACTAAAATTCGATATTGATGAGATACAAACATAAATGTACATTGATTTAATTAAATATTATTAACTCTAATATATAAATGACTTATAATAATTAATTAGGGATAATATAATAAAGAAATATTATTAATTATAATATATAAATGACTTATAATTAATTAGGGCTAATATAGTAAATCACGGAGCAATTAGGGGTAATATAGGCAGGCATGTCATCCATTTTTTTAATTAAATATTATTAATCTTTTAATACATAAATGACTTATAATAATTAATTAGGGATAATATAGTAAAATCACGGTTAAAGCACTTGAAACAAACGTCATAAATATCTATTTTTTAATTAAATATTATTAATTCTAATATATAAATGACTTATAATAATTAATTAGGGGTAATATAATAAAAAAATATTATTAATTCTAATATATCAATGACTTATAATAATTAATTAGGGGTAATATAGTAAATCATGGAGCAATTAGGGTAATATAGTAAATGACGAAGTAGTGGTCGAAATCAAATGACTTATAATAATTAATTAGGGGTAATATAGTAAAAAAATATTATTAATTCTACTATATAAATAACTTATAATAATTAATTATGGGTAATATAGTAAATTACGAAGCAATTAGGGTTAATATAGGCAGACATGTCATCTATTTTTTAATTAAACATTATTAATTTTTTAATACATAAATGACTTATAATAATTAATTAGGGATGATATAGTAAAATCACGATTAAAGCAGTTGAAACAAACGTCATAAATATCTATTTTTTAATTAAATATTATTAATTCTAATATATAAATGACTTATAATAATTAATTAGGGGTAATATAATAAAAAATATTATTAATTCCAATATATAAATGACTTATAATAATTAATTATGGTGATATAGTAAATCACAGAGCAATTAGGGATAATATAGTAAATAACGAAGCACTGGTCGAAACCAGTGCAGGCAGACATGTCATCTATTTTTTTAATTAAATATTTATTAATTTTTTAATGCATAAATAACTTATAATAATTAATTAGGAATGATTTAGTAAAATAACGGTTAAAGCAGCTGAAACAAAGGTCATAAATATCTATTTTTTTAATTAAATATTATTAATTCTAATATATAAATGACTTATAATAATTAATTAGGGATAATATAGTAAATTACGGAGTAATTACGGGTAATATAGTAAATGATAGGGGGTAATATAATAATCTATTTTTTGAATTAAATATTATTATTTTTAATACATAAATGACTTATAATAATTAATTAGGGATGATATAGTAAAATCACAGTTAAAGCAGCTGAGACAAACGTTATAAATATCTATTTTTTTAATTAAATATTATTAATTCTAATATATAAATGACTTATCATAATTAATTAGGGGTAATATAATAAAAAAAATTATTAATTCTAATATATAAATGACTTTTAATAATTAATTAGGGATAATATAGTAAATCACGGAGCAATTGGGGTGTAATATATGGTTAAAGAAGCTGAAACAAACGTTATAAATAACTATTTTTTAATTAAATATTATTAATTCTAACATATAAATGAGTTATAATAATTAATTAGGTGTAATATAATAATAAAAATATTACTAATACTAATATATAAATGACTTGCAATAATCAATTAGGCATAATATAGTAAATTACGGAGCAATTAGGGTGTAATATAGTAAATGATTGGGGGTAATATAGTAAATATAGTAAATGATAGGGGGTATTATAGTAATCTATTTTTTGAATTAAATATTATTAGTTTTTTAATACACAAATGACTTATAATAATTAATTAGGAATGATGTAGTAAAATTACGGTTAAAGCAGCTGAAACAAACGTTATAAATATCTATTTTTTAATTAAATATTATTAATTCTAATATATAAATAACTTGTAATAATTAATTAGGGGTAATATAATAACAAATATTATTAATTCTAATCTATAAATGACTTGTAATAATTAATTAGGGATAATATAGTAAATCACGGAGCAATTAAGGTGTAATATACGGTTAAAACATCTGAAACAAATGTTATAAATATCTATTTTTTTAATTAAATATTATTAATTCCAATATACAATGAATTATACTAATTAATTAGAGGTAATATAATAAAAAAATATTATTAATTCTAATATATAAATGACTTATAATAATTAATTAGAAATAATATAGTAAATTACGAAGTAATTAAAATATAATATAATAAATGATTTGGGATAATATAATAAATGAAGAGGTGGTCGAAACCACCTCTTCTATTATATAGAAAAGGAAAGAAAAGAAAAGAAATAGAAAAGAAATTTGTATCGCCGCAACATTCATCCTGTGGATGGATAAGCTCAACAGTTGCTACCATATAATTATTTTATAGAATTTGCCTCCTTTGATTTAATCATATGATAACCTCTTCATATATCATCCTTTTCCTTAATTTCTTCAACAACTTTACCTTCTATTTTTTTCACTAATAGTGTGAGCAAATAATTGACAAAAGTTTACAATCAAGCCGCCATAATTTTTACTATAAAAGTTCAAAATATGTAAAAATAAACAAGCAAAAAGTCAAAAGAAATTTAATATTTACTTTATATATAAACCTCTTAATCCTTCACAACAACTAGACGAATATAATCTCTCCTATAAATGAGTAGGGAGCAATAACTCTACAAAATCTCACATAATTTCCGTATTAATCTAATTGGAAAAGAATTTATAACTAAAAGAACATTTGTAATGAATCGTAAAAATCAATCTTTATCGATAACTAATTGTCCAAACAACATAAATTCTAACAGTTTCGAGCTTAATTACTGAAAATTTTAACATTTTACATAATTAGTGAAAATCTCAATTTTAAATCTGTCGAGAATACATAATTAGTTTCCGATACATCCAGCGAAATACATTTTTCCTTTGTAAAGATACATAATCAATTCCCGATACATTCAATGAAGATACATAATTAGTTGAGATTTTCATAATTATCTTCTAAGGGGCAAAAATTTATATAAATATTATAAATTAAGATGTACGTTTATTTTATTTTTTTCTAATTAATTTTGAAATAACTTGTTCCCAATCAAATAACCTTTTATGTTGAGCCTACCAAGAAGCCTTGGGCCTATATACATAAACAAGCCCAAAATACATTTCCCTCTACAGGAAGTCGTCGGTCGAGTCGTTGACCCCAAGTCCAGCTACTATATAAACACATCTACGCTCTACAAAATTTTCCCCATTACCCTTTTTCTCTCTAACCCTAACCCTAACACTACACTTTTCCTTTTTCTCTCCCTCGAACTTCAAAAATTTCTTCTCATCAATGGAAGATCTCTCTTAAAACGAACAAAATCTCACCGTAATTGCTCTTTCTATTGCCTTTTTATCCTGTATTTCTCCACGTATCCGGCGAAAGATTGCAGATTTGATTGTTCGTTGTTTGTTGCTACATAAATTGGTAAGTTTTTTTTTTTTTTTTGCTTTTATTTTAATTGTTTTTTGCTATTGTAGCTGCATTCGCTTATGTTAGCAAAACTTATTTTTTATGGCTACTGTAGCTGCGGAATGTTCGTGTTTAGCGTCATTTGATGATTTTTGTTTTTTCTGTTTTCTCGATTGCTTGTTTGATTTGTTCATCTGTTTGTATTAGTAGCAAAAATTCATGCTTTAGCGTTATTCAATGAGTTTTGTGTTTGCTGATTTTCGGATTGTTTGTTTGATTTGTTCATCTGTTTGTATCATGTGTAAAAATTCATGCGTTAGAGTTATTCAATGAGTTTTGTATTTGCTTATTTTCGGATTGTTTGTTTGATTTGTTCATCTGTTTGTATTATGCGCAAAAATCCATGCTTTAACGTTATTCAATGAGTTATGTATTTGCTGATTTTCGGATTGTTTGTTTGATTTGTTCTGTTTGTATAATGTGTAAAATTCCATGCGTTAGAGTTATTCAATGAGTTTTGTATTTGCTGGTTTTTGGATTGTTTGTTTGATTTGTTCATCTGTTTGTATCATGTGTAGAATAGATTGTATCGTCTGTTACTATATGTGTTGGTAGGCTTTTATTGTTTAATTGTTTTTTGCTATTGAAACTCTGGCATTATTCAATATTTTTCTTTGCTGATTTTTGGATTGTTTGATTTGTTGATCTGTTTGTATCATGTTTAAAATAGTCTGTACAATTGATTCTCTTATGAATGAACAACTCTTTTTTAGCAATGCTTTGTGTACTTTGGTGTGAGTAGTTTTGCTTGTTTGTTTACTTGCTCATGTTTTCGTTTAAATTTTATGCGGAATTATTCTGAAAATATAATGTTTCTGCTTTGACCATAACCTTTGTTCCATTGATGAACATATGTTTTTTTGGTTCTAATCAAATAGTGCATTATTTTTTGTCCGCTTTTAGCCTCTTCTTTCAATATTTAATGTTTAATTACTGCTTTTTTATCTGTATCATTTCCGCGTGTATGTATGAGTTACAATTTTTTGTTTTTGATCTCACTTACATGGTTGTGTATATGCTCGGTATGTTGTTGTTGTTGTATTTACATGGTTGTGTGAATCGTGGAGGATGTGGGCTAGTTATTTTGCTTTAGAATATCTTTCTTGTGTTTTGGTTATTGAAATTGCTATTATAGCTATAAAGATCCTGTTATGGTGTGATTCAATCCTTTTTGTTGCTGTTTTTTTTTTTCACTTGATTACTTGTTTGGTAAGTGTCAGAAGAGGATATATACCTCTCTTCCCATTTGTTTGGAGCCAAATTAGTCAGAAATTTAATTTTGTGCTATTGATATTTCTTTTGTTCAAATGAGGATTAGTTATTTTAATAGCAGATTTTTAATGCTATTGGAATTTTTTGATATTTTTTACCAAGACGCTGCCATATATCTATTTGCTACTTCTTTCTAGAGGCTTTAGATCCACATTTATTTAGTTATTTCCTCGATCTGCGTGTGATATTTATGTTGTCTAACAGTTGGAACAGTTTGTAGTTTAAATGTCATTGTAAGTTTCAACCCTTAGTTTGTTTCTGCTTATTTTGTATTTTTACTGGTTTTGTTTTTGTTAAACATGATTTTAGCAATTATTGTTAGTGTGATTTGTTTCCTTTCTTGCAGATTAGCTTATCTGAAATGTTAATCTGGTTTGTTTCCTTTCTTACAGATTAGCTTTATCTGAAGTTTCCCCAGTCTGCTTACTCCATCATGGCTTCGCTGGATATGTCCCTGGAGGATATGATAAAAAGTAGGAGAAATACCGAGAGGGGTAGTAGGGGTCAAGGCAGGGCCCGACGTGGAAGAGGGGCAGGGGGGTCATTTAGAGGTGGTTCATTTAGAGGTGGAAGGACAACAGGAGCTCCTCGTAGAGGGCCACTTGGCGTTAATGCTTGGCCATCAGCCTACACCATTGCCAAGGCAAGCTCAAAACTATTGGAAATCTTATGATTTCACTGAAACATCTGATATGCTTTATGAACCCAACTGAAGGTTCTCTGCTTTTGTTTAGTTGACGCACAAGCGACTCTTGATTTTTTTGGTTCCATGGAGAAGTCCACTTTGGTTCAGCCATAATAACAACTGTAGGGCAATTGTTGATGATCTTTGAACTTTCTCCTTACTCGAGGATTTCTGATGGATTTTGATATAATTGGGAGATTAAGGTGGCCCTGTTCAGGCAAATCACTTCTTTGTAGTATGCTTCTTGGGGAGATTTCTTAACTGATAATTTAAGAGCCTTTTCACCATTTAAACACCTGTAACCCCTAATTGTCTAGAGGGTTGAACTTTCTTAACCGTCTAATATCCGTATTGTCTAGTAGCGATTGCTCTAGTTTCTCATTATTGGTTTAAAGAGGGAGTTTGTGGCTGTTCTCATGAATTCTACTTGCATTTTGTGGAACTGCTAAGGGACAAGGTCTTCTGTTACCATCTCATTTCAAGGCGTTTTTGCAAAGGTGGCTTCGTATGAACATCAGAACTGGAGCTCTTACCTTTTTGCTTAAGTACCTGATGTGCAGTGGGTCAAATCCTTTATCTCCCATCTACACTTAATTCTGCATCGTTGACTTCTCTTTTGCTATTAGATTGCATTTTTTGAGCAATTCAACTTAACTGGAAATTACTGCTAGTTCGATGGAACTGTGATGAATTGATCTACTGTCAGAGAATGGTGAATTTATCTTATTGTTTGGTAGAATGCTGACATTTAACTTTCCAATCTGTTAATCTTTCCGGCATGCTTGCTTCAGACTTTCCGCAGAACCAAGAATTTGCCGTGGCAGAATGGTTTGTTTGAAGATAGCCTTAGAGCTGCAGGATTGTCATCTGTATTGGAGAGTGGTACAAAGTTATATGTTTCCAATTTGGACACTGGAGTGACTAATGAAGATATAAGGGTACACGTTGAGCTTGTCTTTTCACACTATACACTCCTTTGCAATAGATATCTTCGAAGATTTGTTAAAACCAGATATGAAACACAGGAACTCTTTACGGAGATTGGAGAACTAGTACGATTTGCAATCCACTTTGACAAAAATGGACGTCCAAGTGTAAGTTACTCTGCCCTTCAGTATTGTAATGTTTTTAAGATCTTTTTACTTGCTAAGTTGCTATATGTGTATTAATACAAATGAATCTCATTATTTGCTGTTTAAAGATGACAACACTGTAAGAATTTGTTTATGTTATTATTAATTATCTAGAAAAAAGAAATATGATTGAATTATAACAAGATGAGAGGAGAATGAAAAGGAAGAATATCATGAGCAGTTCTCTGCTGCTGGTCAAAGAAAGTTAAGTTGGCTTGGCATGGTTGAGTAAGACATAGAAGAATTAGTTCTCACTTTAATATGTCAATTTCAAATCTTGCGCCACTTTCTCTCCGGATTTGGTTAATAAAAAGATTGATTTCAAGTTGATAAAATAGAAGACTTTTAACTGATAGCTCTGCCTGTGTAAATTATATGGACTTTTTGCCTTTTGTTATTTGTTCTAAGACATCCAGTTGTGGATAAATTGAATATACTAATTTCTTAGTCACATACAGAATAAAACAGGCATTATTTCAGTAGAACCACATATTCTCACATAGATTGCAGCATTTATCGGCAGAGATTTGTCTTAAAGGTCATAGTAGTAGTTTATTATACAAACTAAATCCTTAAAGGGTGGAGAATTCCTAGTATCTGATTTGTAGACGTGATATGAAACCACCCAAGAAGAGTGTGGTAGTTCTTAGCTTTTAACCCTATAGTATTGTATGATTATCACATTTACTAGTCTAATTTAAGATTCAAAGACCCATGAGAAATGTTTTTACTAAGTGGGGCTATTTTAGATGGCCAATAACTCCCCATCATTGGTTTTTGAGAAAGTACTGCTCTCTACCATTTAATAAATGTGTTGATAGTTATTTTTAAAGGCTGTCGAATGAAAAATTTATTCTTTCCAGTATCATGAGGTAGTGTTCAGGAAAAAAAAGACATTGAAGTCCTGCATCTAGATAGAAGCAGACGTCAACGTAGTCGAATGCATATGCAGATATATGTATTTGTTGCTTTGGTCTTTTGCTTATGAGTTTAACAAATTTGTTCTCAATATTTAGACTTGACGTTGGATTTTATGATGCTAGTCTGTATGGTTTTAGTTTTGTCCTGAATTGTAAAGTTGATCTTATCTTAACTTTCAGGGCGCTGCTGAAGTGGTCTTTGCCAGAAGAAGTGATGCATTCCAAGCTCTTAAAAGATACAACAATGTGCAGTTGGATGGGAAGCCTATGAAGATTGAAATAGTTGGGTCCAACCCAGAAATTCCTTTGGCAGCTCGTGTAAATGTAGTTGGAGGAACCAACCGGAGGAGGACTGTTGTCATGGCGTATGTCATCTATTAACCATCTCTTTCTTCGGCCTGAGAATTTTGTTGTTTCATGTATGTGTATTGTGTATGTTTGAATGCCTAACTATGTGCTCTTACATACTCGAAGTTCTCTGTGTACAAGCACCATACTTCACGTCTCAACCGAGTCTCATTCAATGGATGTACTTGTGGTTATAATAGTGTGCCTAAATAGATTTTAGAGTCTGCTCCAATTGATTTGTTCTATATCAGCCTTGGATCTGAATTTGGATCAAGAGCATTCATTTCATTCTGTCTTCCTTTGTGTATAGGACTGGAAAGTCATTTGGTTTGCTTGTTTTAGATTTTGTTTAGGCGTTCTATGTTTTTTGTTCTATGCTTGATGTGGGTAATCTTGTATTTTCGTTATTCATGATTTTGTGAAATGTTTTTACTTTCCGTGAGAGTTGAATATGTACTTTGATTTTCTTCAGGCCGGGTGGTCCAGCTCGTGGAAGAGGAGGCGCTATTGGTCGTGGTTCTAGGTAAATTTCTGCGTGGTTTACTTGGTAGACGAGATGTGCTTGTGTTTCTTTTATGAATTCAAAGATACGTGTACTTTTTAAGAAAATAAAAACAATAAAGGCTTTAGTAACTAATTGAGATAAATAATAAAATCCTTCTTCTGCACTACCAAGTAAAACTGAAAGATAAATACATGTATAAATATGATAGACATTCAGCACGAGCTGCTTTCATGATTGCATGTGTGCAACTTAGATTTCATTTTTCTGTACAGTCAAAGGGGCCGTGGTGGTTTGAGAAATGCACCTGGACGCGGTCGTGGTCGTGGTGGTGGTCGTGGTTGGGGTAGAGGTCGTGGCCGCGGTGGTAGGGGAAGTAACAGGGGTGCTGATAAGTCTGCTGAGGATCTTGACAAGGAGCTGGAAAACTACCATGCCAATGCCGACTCCATGGAAGCTTGATTGTGAAACTGCTCAACTCTTGTGACCCGTTGATGTGTCTAAAGCCAAAGCAATGATAGTATTTATGTCATTTATAGGTGCGGCTAGCTTGCATGGTGCTACTATCTCTGTGGATTCCATTTCCAACTGATGCTTTCCAGTTTTAGCTTCTTACAGTTTATGATTGTATTGATCAAGGGATTGTTTGATGAAAGCTTTTTAGTACGTAATGAGTGAATGGTAAATAGAGTGGTTTGTGTTTGTCAACTTCCCTTGCAATTGAAGTTATGCATGAATTATGTAATTGTTCAATTTTTTACCACCCAATTACGAGAGAACTTGGATTGTTGATGCTTGGACTCTCCAAAAATGC
Organism: Capsicum pubescens; assembly: GCA_030864215.1. Classification (NCBI taxonomy): domain Eukaryota; kingdom Viridiplantae; phylum Streptophyta; class Magnoliopsida; order Solanales; family Solanaceae; genus Capsicum; species Capsicum pubescens. The sequence continues at coordinate 299,159,393 of CM061549.1, forward strand.
TTATTCCATTCGTGTCGAATCCTTCAAAAACACGCTACTTTTGAAGGACCTGATTAAGTGATCTGATGACATTTTTGAAGAGTCCGAGCAGCATAGGTTGAAAGAACTGTTCTACAGTTGTGTTCGAGTGCTAATGATTACTTAGGGGTCCTTTGGTCCTTGATTAGGAAGTGAATTACTCGGGTATTGAGGTTATGAAGTCACTCAGCCGTATGCTAAACAAAGGGAAAGGTGTCGGTACGGAGTCACGTGAGATGTGGATATAGATTAGGCTATAAGGAATGGAGTCTTAAATTATGGATCGAGACTACACTAAGGAACTAGGGAGCTTGACTGAGAAGAGAATTCAAGGAACGAAACAACTTCTCTAATAGCTTTGTTGAATAGGCGGGCGAAGGCTTTTTGCGCAAATCTTTTTTGTCTTGTAAATGCATTTTTTTCTATTTAGAGAGGCGGCTTCTAGTTCTTAGGAAGAGCCGTACGAGAAAGCAACGAGCCCAGTGCAAGGGCTTAGGTTTAACACTTATATAATAGTCTGTCATCAACTGGAAACGGGCAAGATGGTGATGAATTGTGATTGGTCTAAATCTTCGACTAGCGACTTATTGTGGCCTGCATTAGCATAGCTGGTGTACTTCATTTGACAGCACTTTAACTGCTAGGTATAAGATTCAGTAGATCAAGTATAGTGTTCTATTATAAATATTCAATCTTGCATAATTATTTTCTGCATTATTACTACTTCTATAAGCATAGGAAAGAGTAGGACATCCTGTTTTATAGATGATAATAAAACAAGAAGTACAAATTATTCAATCACAAATACGAAATACCCTTAACCCTGAAAGGAATGAACGATAAAAGAAGCATGTCGTATTAACAAAAAGTTCTGAAAATACTTCATCTATCCTAAACGGATACATTCTCCTCCTCCTCCTCCTCTTTATTTACGTCCTCTTTCTTTTCTTCTTCCTCCTCTTAACTCGAATGCAGATACTGGATACGACCTTTTAATTCCGCTAGGAATAGCAAACGTAATTTTATTCGATTCATCATCCTTGACCGAAATATCAGAAACATTAACCCAAAAAGCTAGCTCCTTTGTCTTAACACCAGTAATATTTTTCAGTCGACGATTTTCAACAAATGATGTAACCTCAGTACCATAAGTAACAGGTTTTTTTGATCTTTTTGAAACAATGTTCAGTTTCTTTCTTTTGCTTCAACCAAACGAACCCTGAATCATGATTTCGACCAACTTCCGCGATTTCCTCCAATGGGAGGAGTCCACGTGGCATGTTGATTTCTTCGACAAGTTCAAGTGATTTCTGCATGCATGTCAATGGGTCAGTGTATATTTCAGCATTTTCACGTTGATGTGACAATGACATGTTTTTTTGAGAGTGTGGAGGGTGGGGGGTGGGGTGGGGGTAGGGGGTTGGAGACAGGGGCGGATCCAGGATTTTCAGTAAGGGGGTTCAGTAGTACATAAACGGACTAGTCGAAGGGGGTTCAGCCTCTATTATTTATACGTAATTTTTTTTTTTTACCATGTAAAAATAGTATAATTTTCCGACGAAGGGGGTTCGGATGAACCCCTGGAATACATGTACATCCGCCACTGGTTGGAGGGAATGAGAAGATGAAAGTTAAGTGTGATGGGAAGTTGTGTGAGTGAGGTATTTGGGAGTTGATGTGGTGTGGGATACTTATAGGTGGAGGAACGAGTCAGAATTTGAAGTTTATGGGTTCTGAATTTCAAAATCGGGGGTTGGGGGAAAGAGGAAGGGGGGGGGGGGGGATGAGAAGATGAAAGTTGAGTGTTATGGGAAGTTGTGTGAGTGAGGGATTTGGGAGTTGATGTGGTGTGGGATACTTTTAGGTGGAGTACCGAGTCAGAATTTGAAGTTTATGGGTTCTCAATTTTAAAGTCGGATTCAAGATTTAGAATTTTTTAAATTATTACAAATGTGTGATAAAAGTTGTTGAGTGAGGGATTTGGGGATTGACGGGGGAGACGAAGCAAAAATTTGAAGTTTATGGATTCTAAATTTTAGAGACAGATTTGGGATTGAAATTTATGACTTCCTATAATGACGTCGAGTTTATATTTCACTCCCTCCCTCTTGAGTTATTTGTCGTGTTTCTGTTTTACACGCTCCTTAAGAGAGTTTTTGACTATTTAGATAGGAGGGCGTGGAAGCCTTAGACTCTATGATAGTAGGTTAGTAGATAGCGATGTGTTGTCTTGTTGTTCGCTCGTATCAGCAGTCATACTATTGCTTTGTAGTTTCTTGTCCTTCGATGTACCGGAATTATTGTATTGTGTTATTGTAGTTTCTGTTTTGTTGCTATCTGTTGTTTTGGAGCAGACACTCGAACCTCTTCAGATCGCACATTGTGAAACTACACTGAATATGTTGTCGTAATTTTATCATTGGGAATCATGATAACCGTGTTGTCCGAGCTAGCTTAACATAATTTTATAATATATTTTATTATATGGATGTTTAATGAAATAATCAATTTTCATTGTCAGATAATGTTGCACATCAGAAATCTAAAGAATAACCTTATAATATTACTAAAAAGAAAGTAGGATATGGGGTAGAATTACTTAAAAAAAAAAAAAAAGTGACGTTCAAAATAACAAACAATATATCCACTATAATCTCACAAACGTGCGTGCGGTCTGAGAAGGATAAAGTATACGCGACCCCATACCACTACCTTTGAAGGTGGAGTGTCATTCCCATTTAGGTCCGATTCAGATTCTTCCGTTGTTTCCTTTTCCTTCCGCACCTTTTCCTCAAAATGAGAAAGAAGATTGTACACTTAAATTGTATTATTTAAGTGTTTATTACTTGCCAAAAATCCTACTTCTACAATTGGTAGGTCACCAGGTTATTCAAATAAGTTGTGTTTTCCGTGGTTTTCCCATGTTACAACTTCCGTACCAATTCGGTCGATCCGGAATGGATCGGTTAAACATTCCATTAGGTAGCGTTCCATTAGACCCTCAACCAACTCAAGGAAAAAACGGTCCAAATGAAACGCAACCACACTAAATCAATCGTTACATAGAATGAGACTTTTTATCGTTACATAACGATGTACATTCTCCTCTCTCTGGGGATTAAGAATTTAAGAATTTGTACATTCTATTTCAGATATCTTGTTTTACAAAAAGAAAAATGTACAGAACTATAATGGATACAAAGAATAGTGAAAATATGAAAAATATTTTTCTTCAAGCAATACAAAATTTGAAGAAAAAAAGAAGAAAGAACATAGAAAGCAATTGTCATACAGTACTACTACTACTTTCTTCTTTGTTCATTAACTTCCGCTCTTCATCTCTCCCGAAAAGCTTTTCAACTACTTCGTTCCAGTTAGCTCTTGCATCGGTGGAATGGTCCGTACTTGTGGATGCACCTTCTACGAGGGAAGCCGCCTCTGTTGTTACTCCTCGTGATGATTCTTCCGCTTTATGCGCTGAAGGTTCCTCATCTGCGTCTGTTGGCACCGCGTGTGGAATGTTTAAAGTGACGGCTCTTTCTAATGCCTTCTTGTGTTCCTTTTCTAGTGTGTGCTGCCTTTCGATTTTCTGAACTGGTGGTGGAGCCGTCGGCGCCTCAGCACTCATAGCCTCCTTGAGTCTCTGCAGGGAAGCGTAAAAATTTCTTCAATAAAGATTTTCAAGTAAGCGACGATGACTTGGTAGCATGCGGAAACATAGCATGGCTTGGCAAAGCTTTATGCATACTTCAGGATCTTAGGGATCGAAAAAACTTCGTGGAAACTTAGCGAGCGTTTGGCCATAGATTCAAATTTTTAGAATTTATCTTCAAATACCTGTTTGGCCATGAAATTTGATCAGATGTTGAAAATCTGATCGTGAACCAGTTTTTGGGACGTCCACTCACAAAACCTCAATTTCTTAGCCACAAGTAAAATGCATGTCCAAATACAACTTCAAAAACTCAAATCTATGGCCAAACGGGAGCTTAGCTCATATACAGTCAAGTTTCGCCTGCATATGGAACGGTCATGCTACTAGGGTGTATTAATACCTATGTTGCTCGGACTCTTCAAAAATGTCAACGGGTGCGTGTCAGATTCGCCAACACTAGTGTATTTTTGGAGAATCCGAGTGCAGCATCGAAAGTGAAGAGTCTGCGCAACTTAGATTAATACACTACGAACTTGAAAAGCACGAAGACTACAAAGAATGAAATTCTCGAACTAATACCAAGGGAATACTAGATAGCACACTAGGTGATTCGTTTGGTTTGGGGTATAAGTAATCCAAGGAATAAGTAATTCCGGGATAAAATATAAAGATCAATTGAACGAGTGTTTGGTTGGAGGGATTAATCAATGGTGGGATAACTTATCCCACCATTTACACCATAGTGATGGGATAACTTATCCCATATACATGGTGGGATAAGTTATCCCGGGATAACTAATCCCGGTATTAGTTATCCCGGGATAACAATTTCCCAACCAAACGACCCCAGGTCATACAGTAAAACTACTTGATGAATTAAAGAAAAACCAGACGGTGCTTCGTTGGTCGTGGGAGAATGCTATTATATCCCCAAAAAAGCTACGACTTTATAATAAAGAGGACACCCTGGCTAATACTCACCGCCTCTTGCCATTTGCACGCATCAAGTGTAATTAATCATTTCTATATATAGTTTGCTTCCTTTCGTGGGATAACCATGAAGGTGATTACGTCTTAAAAGGCTCAAGTGTAGCATTTGCACTCATATGTACATAGGTGTCTTTCTTCCTTAAATGTTATCATCATTTACTTGTGGAAAATTTTTTGTTAGGGATATGAAAATTGAAATCCGACGGGAAAAAGGAAAAACATTCAAAAGTTACTTACCGCTAACGCCTTCTCTGTTTCTCTTTGTATCCAAATAATTGCATGATCAGATGTCGCATTGCATGACAGCACAATATGTTCAAATCTTCCATCAACGGGGATAGCAGTTCTAACATCTGGAGGGTATCTCCCACATCTGTCGAGCAATAACACGTGATTAAGAAAAAGTAATGAAGCATCGATGTCCCAACATCAGCAAATTGAGCAAATCGATGTCACAATGCACTTGAGGAGAAGAACAGAAGAAGACGGAGTAAGCACATACGAATTAAAAGGTTTAAGCTAAAACTTTTGAAACTTAAACAATCAGGTCCGTTAAAGTACTTCAGTCTGTTAAGAGAATCATTATCCTCCATATACGACACATTTAAGAAAATCGTGTCAGGTAATCCAGTTGGACTAAAAGCTTCTGAACGATAGGAACTTAAAGACGGCATTCAACAGTAAGAAAGTGGCATTCATGGTTCACAGCAGGTAGAATACAAGAACTCTTGTCTGGCCAGAAATTTGGGTTCATACATTTGGATGTTTAGACGGTGTATATATCAGTTAGCTACCATGAGTTCTTTGACTTGCATGAACTTCTCTGCTGTTGAATTTGTAAACGGTATACAACTACATCGTCCATGCCTCTTCTCCGAATATAGGATCATTCTTTTTTTTTATAACCGTGGTGTCTAGGTCAGCTTTCGCGCACCTTGACTAATTCCACGGGACACCTGCCACCTCCAACCAGCAACAGGTATCTATTACATGCCTATGCGACTCTGCATGTCCACAAATTCTTCTTGGTGTCTTCAATCTATAAGAGTCATTAGCCTTTCTTTTCTAGTTCATTCGGTGAGAGGGGCATCAAAGTTTGATGCAACGCTAAATCAATTCTAGTCTGCATTGCTCTGTTAGCTTGGAAAAAGCAACGGGAACCAACATTGTAACACATTTCAAATATGAAAAAGTTACAGCGACATCTTGAATAGTTCAAAAATGTCTCATAGTCCAATACATCGGGTAGTATGTTGTCAAAGAGACGTCGCATGTCTGAACCTATTGATGCAACAATAACAACAACAACAACATGCCCAGTGAATTCCCACCTAGTGGAGGACCTATTGATGCAAAATTCCAATATTTTATCGTTGGAGCACTGGAGAAGCGCTCAGCATTTCTACATGAGACAATGGTTGGAATCTTGGAACCAGCCAATCCAATGCGGAGGTAAGGCTGTCTAAAAAGTAATTACTCTTCGGAGATCATAAAAGTAAAACTGCTGAAAAGAGTAGTGTGGAATAGTAGTATTAATATTTGAATGTGATTTACCTGCAAAATTTTCTTTCAACGACGTGATACATTCGACCAGGTGCATATAATCTTCTTGGATCTCTGAGCTTCCTACCTTCAGGTATGAAGGTATCTCTCAAGCACACCAAAAATAACAAGCACGGTAAACTGTCGAAAGCATTAACGCACAGTTTAAGAGATACTTATAACAGTTCATCCATAGCAAAAAATGATCCAAAGGAATTTAGGAAACTCGAGGGCTTTGTTGTGCGCCCAAAGAGTATACGAGAATTGAACTAACCAGAAGACGGATGTGAATATATCTTCCAGTGGGGTGGGCGTTCGTGGTAAGAAATCATCCTGAAGTAGAAGAAGCCAGAATAGATATGTTAATTCAGATAACATGATTGTTTCATGAAGTTCCATTTAGCAGTAAGGAACAAATCAACACCGAGTTTATTGCACTCATGACTTCCACACTACAACGTTACAACTTTAGTTAAGAGATCATAAAAAGAAAAGAAATCAAGTTTGAATGTTCTCAAGAATATTTAAATTCCCAAATAAAAATAGAAAAACATTGTTTTTGCGTTTTTTATAGGTAATTATTTTACTGCAATATCCTAAAAGTTTGACTGCCCCATCAATTAAATCTAGTAGCTGACAGAAACGAATGAGCATGACATCGATAACGGTTAGATCCATCTTAGTACGCAACATGAATCAGCTGTGTTTGGTTTGAGCTAAAGGGCAGAGGCTGTTCCAATTCCTTTCAGTGGATAGGACGACCATTTCCCTCGCTATAAATACCATTTTGTTTAATCATTTCTTCTTTAGAATGGATTTTAACTAACCACTGTTCTGATCCACCGGAATAAGAGCTTGAACCAAATGTCCCTTCTTCCACGGTAGTGGCTTCAAATTCCCCCCTCGTTATCGACAGTTAGAACTATTCGGATCCATTTTTTTTTTCTATATTACCTCAAGGATATGAGTTGTAAGAAAAAACTTCAAAATGGTATAAGCAACTGATCAGAACAAGATTTAGACAGAATGAATTGAAATGAGCTAGTTTTTGGGACAAGATGAACTCTAAGCTAATTCGACAAAAAACTGACCATTTCGAAGTCTCAAATAGTCTAACTTTGCATTTTGGACTATGTCCCAAGTTATGGTACCTGAAATATACTTGTTATAAGATTATTGTGCAAACTTTAATCTACAGTAAGTTGGTCGTCGTATAGAAGAACTAAAAACTGCCAAAGGATAGCGCAACTGTCTTCTAAAGCTCATATGATGGCTATTATACACAAGTCCTACTCTATAAAATCCTGTAAAAACAATGTGCCAGCAATAATTGAGAAGCTTTTTCGTAGATTGGTTCTTTTACATGTACATATCCCAAAACTCTTGATATGTGCTTTCCAAGTACTATACAACAACATACCCAGTGTAATCCCACAAGTGGGGTCTGGGGAGGGTAGGACGTATGTAGACCATACCACTTTGTGGGGTAGAGACGTTGTTCCCGCTCAGCTCAAAAGAAGTTTAGACAAAACAGGATAAAGAGGAAAATGGCAACAACATCATAGCCAGATAAACAGAGCAAATGAAGCAACGTTAGTAGTGAGAATTGAAGAATAAGATACTACGTTAATACGAAATACTACTACTCAAGGGGTGCAACACGAGGACTTCCCCGGGGGCCAGGCTCCCGAAGAGAGAAGCCCAACGAATGTCAGATGCAAAACCCCGCACCTCATTAAGATCATAGTGGCACAGTCTCCCAAAAAAGAAAAAGCAGAACCCATTGAAGACGAGTGAGGTACAACAAGGCCGATCGCCCATCCTATTACCATATAGACATGCCAACAAATCTTGACATAAAGACAAACTATAATCAAGAGACCACATTTATCTGCACTAAAAGTAAGGACAGGATGATAGTCAAAGCAGGCCCAGCGCATTTTTACCATTCGCTCATCACAAGTCGAATGCGATAAATCCCTAAAGGAAACACATTCAGAAAAAATTCAATCCGCTTCTATATTTAAGGACGTATTAAGCTTACAGCATCGGATTTGTTCTTTTCCTCTAGACTCTGACATTCTTCTGCCCAAAATTATTAGCTAAATCAACAGACCAAGCATACATTTTAGTCTAAATCATACTAAACACCATATCCAACATTTTCAATCACAAGCTACTAATGTACAAATATTAATCAAGCAGTAATATTTTTCCCGAATACGTTGCTAAAGCAAGATCGTAACAAATTAAAATAACAAAGCAATGACGACTAAACCAACTCACCTGCAAAATCACTGAGTGGATAATATCAGCATATTTAACAGCTAAGTTGAGCGACAAACACCTAGCAGGAGCAACAGCATAGCAACTGATTAAACTCCTCGGAATACCGCCTAATCTATCCCCGTGATTCGCCACAATTATAGTCAACAAGGATGCAACTCCAGAACCCAAAGAATGCCCCGCAAATATCATCTTGTAACTCTTCCCATTCTCAACCCAAAGCTTTTTCAAAGTTTCGGATTCTTTATTCAACATCCAAATTGCCGCCTTCAACAAACCATGATGCACATACCCACCATCAAACATCTGTTTCCCAAGCTTATTATCCATCAAGACTTTATAATCACTTTCTTTAACCAAATTTAAACCCCGTATGGCTACAACAATCTCATGGTTGTCATGATCAAGGTAAATCAAATAAGGTGGAGCATTACCTGTCCAAAAAACAAAACGACATTAAGTGAAAATTTTGTTGGAAATAAATAGAAAAGAAGCAATAGAATTGGTTACAAGAAAATGCACACAGTAGCGGAGCAAAGAATTTACGTAAGGGGATTCAAAAAATACTAAAACATACACCACCTATGATTTGAACCAGCAACCTAAACTAATTTTTTATACCCCCTTTGAAACTATAATAAGTTTTTCTCTAACATTTTTGCCTTATTTGCACAGTATCATAAAAAATTTCTCTGACAGTTTTGCGCAATTTGCACAATCAAAACATTGCATTTAAACTAAAAACACAATACAATAGGTAAAACCATCCAAACAAGCTGTTAATGATGGATTTAATGATACTATTAAGTAACAATCAAAGTAAAGATTGTTTTTATAGGATAGGTACTTATACTAACAATACGAAACAATACAATAGGTAACAACCATCCAAACAAGGTGTTAGGCACTATCCTAAGAAACTAATTTGCAGCAATACAAAACAACAGGTAACAATCATCCAAACAAGCTCATGTTGGGCACTGTCCTAAGAAACTAATCTATAGAAATACAAAACAATACAATAGATGGCAACCATCCAAACAAGCTTGTGTTAGGCATTGTCCTAAGAAACTAATTCATAACAATACAATAGGTAATAATAAATCATCCAACCAAGCTCGGGTTAGGCACTGTCCTAACAAACTAATTCATAACAATACGAAACAAGAAAATCGGTAACAACCAGTCAAACAACCTTGTGTTAGGCACTGTCCTAAGAAACTAATTAATAACAATACGAAACAGTAAAATCGGTAATAACGATCCAAACAAGCTCGTGTTAGGCATTGTCCTAAGAAACTAATTCATAACAATATAATAGGTAACAACCATCCAAACTAGCTCGTATTAGGCACCGTCCTAAGAAACTAATTCATAACAATAGGATAGGTAACAACCATCCAAATGAGCTGTTACAAATTGATATAATGAAACGATTCAGCAACAATCAAAACAAACATTGTACTTAAAACAACAATACGATACAATAAAATAGGTAACAACTACCCAACAAACATTGTATTTAAAGTAACAACACAATACAATAGGTAACAACCATCCAAACAAGATGATTAAGTAACATTCAAAACAAACATTGTAAGTAAAGTAACAACACAATACAATAGGTAACAACTATCCAAACAAGATGATTAAGTAACATTCAAAACAAACATTGTACTTAAAACAACAACACGAAACAATACAATAGCTAACAACCATCCAAACAAGATAAATAAGTAACATTCAAAACAAACATTGTACTTAAAACAACAAGACGAAACAATACAATAGCCAACAACCATCCAAACAAGCTCGTGCTAAGCACTGTCCTAAGAAACTAATTCAGCGATGCGAAAATATTTACCAAGTGTTACTTTATATGCAACATGCTTCACAGCCCAATGGGGATTAAGCCTATAACCTCCTTCAGGTGCAAACTTTGGTTTATGGAGATCATCTTCATAAACAGCAAGAATTGTACGACAAAGACGAGGTATAGGTTCGAATTCATCGTAGGTTGCTGGAGGCCACGTGGCACTGTCATCATTGCCTATGTAAGTACAACGTTTCCATACCCAACGCATACATCCTAACACCACTACACACTCAAATCCACAAGCAACTGACATTAATTAAGCTTAAGCTAAAATCAAGAACTTCTACTATTACAAATAAGCAAAAGTCAAGAATGTCTACTATATTAAAAAATAGCTAAAATCAAGAATTTCTATTATTACAGATATGCAAAAATCAAGAATGTCTACTATATTAACAATAGTTAAAATCAAGAATTGCTACTACTACTAAAAATAGCAAAATATGCTAAAATCAAGAATTTATACTACTAAAAATAGCTAAAATTCAAGAATTTCTACTTCTAAAGATTGAGTTTTTTGAGGTTTGTAAGTGGAAATATCAAGTGGGGTTGCAATAATTTGCAAAAATATCTGATGGATTTAGGAATTTTTGTTTATTTTTTCAAAAATCAAGAATTTCTACTACTAACTAAAGATTGTGTTTTTTAGGATCATAAGTGGAAATATCAAGTGGGGTTGCAATAATTTACAAAAATCTGTAAAGTTTTTAAGGATTTTTTTTCCAAAAATCAAGAATGTATTAAAATCTCAAATTTTTACATGTGTTGCTAAAATTTGTGTTTATTGAGGTTTATAAGTGGAAATTTAAAGTGGGGTTGGTGAGGATTTACAAGAACATGTGATGTGATAGTTTAGATTTTTTATTTTTTTGGGTCTTTTGAAGATTGTATAAGAAGGGGAAAATGAAGAACAAAATAGAGCTAAATTGAAAATTTTGTAAATTTATATGGGTGAATTATGTGAAAAATGTGTTGTTGGGGTGGCTAGGTGGAAATTTCACTTGGATTTACAAAAAAATTGTAAGAAAAAAATAATATTATAATTTTAAAATATATTATCACACGATTTTACGATTTTATGTCTATCAGATATGAAATAAATTCATTCTAAATTAATTTTTTCTTATACCACACGAGGTGTAAGATTATTTTATTTGTTAAAAGTTTTGACTACAGGGGGGGGGGGGAATTGATTTGATTCCATTTTTGGTTCTTGGCTTAGGGTCTAAGTAAGTGAGTTGTGTTCTTCTTTTTTGTGCTATGATAGAATTGTCAATTAAATTGTTATTTGTACTAATTCATGATTATCTAGAGGCTTAGGCATATATTTTATTGAAATTTGACCAAAAAAAAAATGGAAAGTGAAAGTTGATTATGGTAGTATTTAAAAGTTGAATTTGTATTTGAATATGTAAATCAACAACAAACAATGATATGTCCAATAATTACAGAGCTTATCTTTTATCTTAATAGTTAAACGAGATTGTTTCCTCGCAACGTCATAGTGTATACACAAAGAGCGTCATGAGACAGTTTGATTATTAGGTTGCCCTACCTTGGATGAGAACTCGAAAATTAGGACGCATTCTCGTTCATATTCATCAACAACCAACTTCCACTACCTTGATCGACGACTTTATTTATCCTTTCCTTGAAAATTTAAGAGAGAATTTTTGATAACATCTCATTTCAAGATTAATATTTGAATATGCATTCCACTTGATTTTTCATTTATTTGAAAAACTTATTTTCAATGACTATAATTACTCCAATGTACATCAAAATATATATTGAAGGAAAAAATATATATATATATTCAAAGGCATAGTTGGGGTTGCCGAGAAGGGACCAAATGCGTGTGGTGTTGGACGTATTGACTAATTTTCCACGCTACAAAAGTTGTATAACTTGTATACATCTTCCCAACAAAAGTGAATATCTTATGTATACAACATCACAATTCACCAACATCAAAGGCGGAGCTAGCCTATTAAAGTGGGGGTTCGGACAAACCCCCTTCGACGAAAAATTATATTATTAATACACGATTAAAATGATTTTTATTTATATATTCTAGATGTTGAACCCCATTCGATGAGTTTTTCTTCAAATTTTGAACCCCCTAAGCAAAATTTTAGGCAAAATAACATAGACATACACTTTATCTTATCATATTTTCACTCTTATAAAGTAATTACAAAAAATTCAATTCATTATGTATCTTCGTTGAATGTATCGGGGGCTAATTATGTATCTCGACAGACTCAAAATTGAAATTTTCATTAATTATGTAAAATATCAGAGTTTTCTATAATTAACTTCTAAACTGTCGGGATTTATGTTGTTTGCCCTTGTCATTAACCCCGTTATGCGTTTTGTAGATCAAACAAGTAATTGACTTGGGCCTAAGGTGAAGTTACTGCCTAAGAATAGAGTGGATTTTCACTGAGATTTGGGTTAAGCAATGAAGGGTTAAAGGTGGCACGTTGTGCAAATTATGTCGAAGTTTTAGCTTAGTCTGTTATCCTCTCGCCTCTTCTCTATGTTCTAGAATCTCATCTCGTTCTAGTTACTTCTTCCCCTGTCTGTTAACTATATGATTTCTCCATTTCTATTGTCACTATTATCTTGCTGTTTCAATTCCATTTCTCCATGTTACTGTTGTGTTGAGAAATTCGACGGGATTGTTACAACATCCTTAATTAGAGATTTCAAACTAAGCCCTTGGAAATAGAAATAATTCTATTGGGCGTGCCACCTTCAGAAATTCGATGGGATTATTACAACATCCTTAATCAGAGATTTCAAACTAAGCCCTTGAAAATAGAAATAATTCTATTGGGCGTGCCTCCTTCAGAAATTCGATGGGATTGTTACAACATCCTTAATCAGAGATTTCAAACTAAGCCCTTGAAAATAGAAATAATTCTATTGGGCGTGCCTCCTTCAGAAATTCGATGGGATTGTTACAACATCCTTAATCATAGATTTCAAACTAAGCCCTTGAAAATAGAAATAATTCTATTGGGCGTGCCAACTTCAGAAATTCGATGGGATTGTTACAACATCCTTAATCAGAGATTTCAAACTAAGCCCTTGAAAATAGAAATAATTTTATTGGGCGTGCCACCTTCAGAAATTCGATGGGATTGTTACAACATCCTTAATCAGAGATTTCAAACTAAGCCCTTGAAAATAGAAATAATTCTATTGGGCGTGCCTCCTTCAGAAATTCGATGGGATTGTTACAACATCCTTAATCATAGATTTCAAACTAAGCCCTTGAAAATAGAAATAATTCTATTGGGCGTGCCAACTTCAGAAATTCGATGGGATTGTTACAACATCCTTAATCAGAGATTTCAAACTAAGCCCTTGAAAATAGAAATAATTTTATTGGGCGTGCCACCTTCAGAAATTCGATGGGATTGTTACAACATCCTTAATCAGAGATTAAAAACTAAGCCCTTAGAAATAAAAATAATTCTATTGGGCGTGCCGTGCCACCTTCAGAAATATTATTGAGTCAGATTACAAATATCAAACGATATAATTGGATACAAATTAATTAATTAAACACGTAGTCAATGAATGCCTAAGTTTGGTGATATTTCCATGCAAATTCCACAATTATTTTTTTAATAATATGATCATTCAACATGTTGAGAAGGTATTGACCAATCTTCTTTCCCTATGGCCCATGAGAAAGGAGGATTTGATAGGCATGTTGAATATTTTTGAAATTCTAATATTAAAGTGAAAAATAATTCCACATGTGTGTGAGCTCGTTCACATTGTCGATCTTAAAGTCTGGTTAAAAGAAAAGGATTGCCGAGACTTAATCAGAAACAACCTCTGTATTCACTTAGGTATACGGAAAAGATTGTCAACTACGTATATCTTATACCTTCTCTAGATTTCACGCGTGAAATTATACTGAGTTTGTTGTTATTGTACTTGTAGTATATATAAATAGAAAATATAACAGGAACAAGAAATAAGAAGAATATTCTCTTTCCATCATCTAGAACTTCAAAAAAATGCTACTTACAATTTTTATCAATTAAATTTACTGAAAAGAAACATGAGAATATTCATGCTGAACACACTATTAAGTTAATAAAAATGTGTTCTTTTAAGGAAAAATGATCTATTTTCACTTTGAATTATACACAAAATTACTGAGATCCATCCAAACTTTAAGAGGGTCCTATTATCTTTTGGCCTAATTAAAATCGTATTTTTTGCAATCTTAGTGCCTACGTGGCACATACGTGTGCCTACGTGAACCTTCAGTGTGTTGATTCACTGATGTGCCACGTAGACACTAAGGTTGTCAAAATACGATTTTAATTAATTCAGGGGATAATAGAACTCTCCTAAAGTTCAGGTATATCTCAACAATTTCGTATATAGTTCAGGGTGGAAATTGAACATTTTCTTTTTCTTCTAATAACCTAATATTAAAGCAGAATATAAAGGCCCTCGATTTGAATCTTTGCATGATAAATATTAAAAGGTATTAAAAAAAGAAAATTCAATTTTCATGTGTTTGGAACATGAAACATAAGCCCATATGACTAAAGATGTCACGATACACTTCAGTTTTACAAGAGTCCTATTACCCCTTAAACTCATAACATATTTTGTCACTTTTTTGTGCTGACGTGACATCTTTATTACATAAAATAGGGCTCACGTTAAAGGTATCACGCCAGCAGGGGCGGACCTACACATAATTTTTGGGTGCTCGGGTTCAAACCTCATTGGGGTGATTTTTTATTTTTTCTGGCATCCACACTCCTTAAATCCTGGGTCCGTCACTGCATGTCAGTTAAAAAAGATTGATAAAAGGTACCACATCAACTAAAAAAGATAACAAAAATATGCTAAAATCTAATTCAGGAGGTAATCGTAAAATTGAGTGTGTCGTACCAAATTTGATCATAGTTCGAAAACAGATATTTTACTCTTTGCAATTCAAAGTGAAAAAGACATAAAAACGTGAAAGAAATGGAAAAAAAAAAAAGTCACCAATCAACCCATGAAATATCTAGATACTTAGATTTTCTGGCTCATTTCTTTTCTACCTCATCTAACTAAATCACCATTAACCATAGTAACAATATAATGCTTTCTTCTTCTTGCCTAATACAATAGCCAAATACACTTAATTAGCTGGCCAAATCAAGAAAATTTTCAACCATTAAGAAGAAACTCCCAACTACCTATAAATTAAAGGTTCGAAATATACGTAAATTCTGGCGAAATTTGTTGTAACACGCTTCAACTTTGCGGGGATCCTATGACCCCCTCGACTATTTATTACAGTATTTTTGTGACATATATTGTCCCGCTGGACCACTAGGTGAATACACACGCGCTGAGAAGGGTCTGAAGTGATCCAGCTGGACAAATATATGCTACAAAAATCCGGTAATAAATAGTCTAGGGGGTCATAGGACCCCCGCAAAGTTGAGGCGTATTACAGTAAATCTCGCCAAAATTTAGGTATATTTATGACACTTTACTTTTAATTTTAAGTAAGGAAGATTTTCCCATCAACAAGAACAAAATCAAATCCATCCATCACCTACTATGACTAAACTTGAAGTACATGACATACACTAAAAAAAAAATGTACACACACTTATAAATTCTCACAAATTTTCACAATCAATTGCAAGGCAAATATCTCATTCTATCTCGGAATATCCATTCACTCGAAACTGCTCGGCTATCGATTTATTTTTTTGCTTTATGTAAGCAAAAACGAGCTTTTTCGAGTTGTTCAAAATTTTTTTCTTGCTTTACGTAAGTGAGAACGAGCTTTTTCGAGTTGTTCAAAATGGTGAATTTAGCCCAAGTAATTGGATTTTTTATTATAACAATTGTTGCATTTGTGGCATCAGCTGGTGGTGAACAAGTTGTTACATATGTATTTGGTGACTCATTGACAGAAGTTGGGAACAATAATTATTTGCAATCTTTAGCTAAATCTAATTATCCATTTTATGGAATTGATTATGAAGGTGGAAAAGCTACTGGTAGATTTACAAATGGAAGGACTATTGGTGATATTATATGTAATTTTTATAAACTTTGTTTCATTATCTTGAGTATACTTATTTATTTTCTCATATTTTCAGGTGGCAAATAGGCTGGTCGGGCTAAAACTCATGTTGCTTGACTCTTTAAAAATACAGTCGCGCCGTGTTAGATTTTTCGAAATGAACTACTTTTTGAGGATCCAACATGCAATTATTATCGCACCTTTGTCAGATCTTTCAAAATGAACTACTTTTCGAGGATCCAATATGCAAATACTGTTGCATCTTTGTTTGATCTTTCAAAATGAACTACTTTTTGAGGATCCAACATGCAATTATTGTTGCATCTTTGTCGGATCTTTCAAAACGAACTATTTTTCGAGGATCCAACATGCAAATTAAATGTTGTCTCACCTTTGTCAGATCTTTCAAAACGAACTACTACTTTTCGAGGATCCAACATGCAAATTAAATGTTGTCTCACCTTTGTCAGATCTTTCAAAATGAACTACTTTTCAAAGATCCAACTTGCATTAAGCAGCACTTTAGAGAATTCGAGCAACATGAGTTAAAATGAATGGAATTAATAAAGCGATCATGACCCAATTCATCCAAAGTATGTTGGGTCAACTAGGGTCAAATAATAGGTCATTACTCAATTCACCCAACATGACCAACCTTGCCCCCTCTTTTAATTTTATTTTTTGAAAATAAAATGCGAAAGTTAAATTTATTTCCAAATTTACATAATTTACAATCTTCATGTTCTATAGTAGTATATGTTTTGAATTTGGGTTGCATTTTGATATGTAGGTTTACATTAGTTTGACCGTTTTGCGGCCTATAATTTGATGAGTCATTTCGAGTTCAACATGTTAGGTCAATACAACAAATGTGTCATGATCCAACTACTAAGAAAATGAGAACTTCTAAGAAACGTCTATGACAGAAATCGTTAGAAATTTATCAGATATTATCGACAAGCTAAATTTCGACGAATTTTTTGGGATTCTAACATATTTTTTACTCTTTAATTTTCAGCTGAAAAACTTGGGATTGAATCACCACCCCCATATCTTTCATTAGTACCAAATGATGATGCAATTTTGAAAGGGGTGAATTATGCATCTGGTGGAGCTGGAATACTCAATGACACTGGACTCTATTTTGTAACAATCATTTCATCTCTTTTATATATATATATATATATATATATATATATATATATATATATATATATATATATATATATATATATATATGTCGTTTAAATTGGTTCCAGCGGTCATTTAGACTCTCCGACGTTGGATGTGCATTAATAGAGGCGGAGCCAGACTAGTAAAGGGGATTTGGACGAACCTCATTTGACGAAAAATTATATTATTAATACATGGTTAAAATGATTTTTATGTATATATTGTAGATGTTGAACCCCCTTCGGTGAGTTTTTCTTCAGATATTGAATCCTCTCAGCAGAAATCTTGACTCCGCCTCTGTGTGCATAAGTAGACAGTTAAACCTGTATGAAGTTGAACAATACGAACTCGCGTCCTATATAGCCATTTATGTAAAATTGCCATGTAGATGCCACATAGGACACGTGAGTTTATGTGCCTATTTGTGCACACCTAAAGTTGGAGGGCGTAGATGTCAATTGAGGTCAGGGGTGGAGCCAGAGCCTTTTGGCCAGAGATTCATCCGAACCCTTTTCGAGGAAAAAATATATCATTTATACATTATTAAAATTATATTTTATGTATCTATAGTAGGTGTTGAACCCCTTTCGACTAAATTTTCTTCAAATATTAAACCCTGAATTGAAATCCTGGCTCCGTCTCTGACTGAAGTCAAGTTAACGGACATGTTTATGTATTAATTCTAAATTCTCAAATTAATTTAACTTGCAACTGATTCAGAATATGTTATGTGCACAAAATTACAGATTCAGAGAATGACATTTGATGATCAAATAAATAGTTTTGAGAAGACAAAAGAAGCAATCAAGGCTAAAATTGGACAAGAAGCTGCAGAAAAACATGTTAATGAAGCTGTCTACTTTATTGGAATGGGTAAGTTTTCTTCTTTATTACGTTGCTCAGATTTTTCAAAAATATTGTCACGTATATCCATATCAGATTCTCCAAAAATATTATTTTCGAAGAATTTAACATGCACTTGACGACATTCTTAAAGAATCCACTCAGCATAGATAACGACATAGTACTAGCATCACTTAGTGGGAAATAAGAAAAATTCGATGTTGTTGATGTTTATATCGATCGATCATAGTGATTTATTAGATCGAAAACAGAGGATCTTGAATACTACTTGAAATTAAGAAAAACAAAAAATTACAAACAAATTAAATAATACTTTTTTATTTGCCTATCTTAGTAATATTTTTGCCAAAAAACGATATAACTCTGTTGCTCTGATGCCAAGTTTTTGTTAATTTTTTTTTAGGTAGCAATGACTATGTCAATAACTTCTTGCAACCCTTCTTAGCTGCCGGACAACAATACACGCATGACGAATTCGTAGAGCTTCTAGCATCAACCTTAGGCGAACAATTCACAGTAAGTTGTACATAGTTCAATTCTGATAGCGAAATGAAGAAAAGGTCACGTATATATCCCTGAACTGTTGAAAATGATACGTAAATACCCTCTGTTATACTTTTGGATTATTTGTACTCCTATCGTCTAACTTTGGGTACGTATATGCACCCGAACTATTGAAAATGGTATGTATATACCCTTCAGTTAGACGACGCACGCCACGTGTCCTCATTCGAAAGGAATTAACCCATTTTTCCTTAGCATTTTATCCCCTGACATGCCGACGAAATGTTCTACGACCGCAGTTGGAAGCGAATTTCACCCATGCCTATTTCTTTGCAAACCAAAACCAATGCGGTCGCAGAATATTTAATTTCTTTAGGATGAAGACACGTGGGCGAAACTCACTTTCAGTTCCAGTCGTAGAACATTTTTTCGACAGGTCCGGAGATAAATTGCTAAGATGAAATAAGTTAATTTATTTCAGATGAGGACACGTGGCGCACGCCATCTAACTAAAGGGTATATAATTACTATTTTCAATAATTTGAGGGCATATATGCACCCAAAGTTAGACGACAAGGATACACAAATAACCCAAAAGTAGAACAGAGTGCATTTACATACCATTTTCAATAGTTCGGGGGGTATATCTCACCTTTCTCTCATAACAAAATACTACATACATTATTTTACATCGGAAATCAAACGTTGTACAAGTAATACAGCATGTGATAGTAAGTATAAGTAGCTGTCTATAACACATGTCTTTCCTGTACTGACTTACTGACAACGTTTTTTTTTTAATTTTAGAGGCTTCATCAACTTGGAGCAAGAAAAATAGTGTTCCATGGACTTGGACCACTAGGTTGCATTCCATCACAAAGGGTGAAATCTACAAGAGGAATATGTTTGAAACAAGTCAATTTATGGGTACAACAATTCAATTCAAAAGTCAAGAAATTGGTTGACAATTTGAATAAGCATCTTCCATATGCACAAATGACATTTGCAGATACTTATCCATTAGTACTAGACTTGATTGAGAACCCCAAAGCTTATGGTAAGTTCAATTTTGTCATAACAACAAAAATATATATATATATATATATATATATATTATTTGTTGTTTGTAAAATACTAAAATATTGTTACAAGAGGTAAGGCGTGCTACAATTGACATAACAATCGGCTAAAATTCAATAACTTTTTTTATATTTTTGAGTAAGGTAATTATGATCAAATTTGCTATGACACATCTCATTCACGGGGATCCTATTACCCCCGAACTAAATTTTGACGTATTTTTGTCAATCTTCTTAGCTGATGTGACATCTTTAATGTGAGCCTCATTTTATATAATAAAGATGTCGCGTCAGCATAAAAGGGTGATAAAAATATGTTAAAATTGAGTTCCGAGGTAATAAGACTCTTGTGAAGTTGGAGTGTGTCGTAGCAATTTTGGTCATAGTTCGAGAATGTATAGGATGCTTATCTCTATAGTTTTGGCAGACAACTTATATTTACAGAACAATCAACACACAATTGATTATTTTTCTCTCTTACCTTTCATGACCGATCGATGCCTTACATGCATAGGTACCTACCTACATGGTGTAATTTTGACTATAGGTGATCCCATTACGAGAATAGTTGTGGGTACACACCTTGCTTTATAAAATTGTCCGATAATTAATTTGGTCTCAAGATAAGAAATAACAAATAGACAAGAACGGAGGTAGCCTTTAATTAGAATACGAACTCAACAAAACACAATAGCTTTGATCCAATTCATGTAAAAGTAGATTACCAGCACTTGATGTCATCGTAGTTTAAGCTAAACTTCAAAATCCTAATACCGTCATCCTAAAGTCCATTTCAGAAACTTCAAATCTTGAATTAGCCTCGATTAGATGAGAAATGGTTTATCCTTAACCAAATTTCTCAATTGATAGTTTTCTTTGGAACTTTTAAAGATTGAAATTTTTGTTATTATTTTTGTCTTTAGGTTTCAAAATTTCGAATACATCATGTTGCAATGTGGACACAAGTGTTGGAGGATTGTGTTTGCCAAACTCAAAGTTGTGCAAAAATCGAACCGAATATGTATTTTGGGATGCATTTCATCCAACAGATGCAGCAAATGCAGTGCTTGCGGATCGAATTTTCACCACTTTGTTTCATCAAACCGCGCCTAGTCCTGCACCAGCACCAGCACCAACACCAGCACGGAAGTTTATTTCAAGAAAACATAGAAATTGACCTGGAGGGAAAAAAAAAGTAGTCGGAATGGGACCTATTATGAGACATACAATGTGTTACACAACGAGACATGTCATAGTGAAAAAAATGATTATTCGAATTGTCATCAAAGTTGCTATTGCTATTTGATTCTATTGTAAATTGTTGTTTAATTACATTGTCTTAAATATTTATTGTGAGTACTATGGCCCCTACACTATTTATTAACGTGTTTAGCAAAAATATTTATAGGACCGCCGCAATATTTAAAAATTCAATGTGTTACAACAAATTTCACCAAAAATTGAATATATCTTGAATCTGTTCCCCTATATTTGTTAATTTTGAAGCTAAACTCTCTAATATTAAGATCACACTTAACATAATCAAGAATTGCTAGAACTCCAACATTTTTTGTGTATAATTTGGAAATTTTTTAAAGATTATTTTTTTTGCAACTGTTGATTATTTTATTATTTTATGCAATTGGCAATTTTATTCCATTTTAGAAAATATTTGGGACAGTGTCAAAGCCTTTTCAAGCTAATTTACATTTGAACAATGAAATTCCTAAATTATTAATGCACATGTAATTACTAAGTTAATTATCACTTTTGACAAAATAATTAGTCTAGTTAAATGTTAATTTATGTAATCAGGAACAATATATCCACATAATTATAATCGTTTCATGTTTCTAACAAAACAATCACTAATATTAGAACATTATGCTAAACTTATACAAGAATAATATAAAGCTAAACAGCATAAACAAAACCAAATTAAAAAATTAATAAAAAGGTTTAACTTATACAAGAATAATATAAAGTTAAACAACATAAATAATAACTAAAACAAAACCAAATTAAAAAAAATAATAAAAAGGTAAAAAGAGTAATTGCTCTCAGATATGGGCCAAAATTTTTCCACATGAGAAATTTAATAAGAATTTAACTAGACCTTAAAAAGATTTTAAGCTGAATAAATAAATAAATAAATCCCACTCAATTTCAATTTTCTTTGAAAAAAACTCTCATCTTTACACCAAATTAATATTGGATAAAAGATTCATAAAGCCTTTCTTACATAAATAAAAAAAAAATGAAATTGAGTAAACATTCTTCAGCTAAAAATCCAAAAAGGTCTAATTTAAATCCTTAACAAACTTCTTTATTTCAGTGTGGTTAAAGCAAAATAAATCATCATTGAGCAAACATAATTAATTAAAATTTAGCTATTAAAAAAAAATTGTTGAACTTACGAGAAAACGCATAAATTCATGAGAAAAATATATTGAAATTAGCGTGTCCATAAGTACAAAAAAATAAAATTGATTTAGCATCGTTTCGTATTTTCTCTATTGTTTAATTGATCGAAATAGAGAAAATCATAGTAGATGCTATAAATAAATAAAATATAATTTCAAAAAAAAAAAAAGGAAAAAATTAACAATATTGAAGAGAAATGAAGCAGATCTAAAATAAAATTGTTGAAAAGAAAACTAAAATGGGAATTGAATATTTTGTTAGTATATCTGAATATTTATAGGATATATAGCTAGGGTTTTGTGATGGGCTTTGGGATTTGGGCTTGGGCTTGGGCTTGTTGCTGTTTTCAGCCCATTATGGTTAATCAGGATTTACATGAATTATATATATATTTATCTTATTAATCTCTAAGATTAAGGTAGTTAAATAATACTTATCCACATTTAAGACACGTTTGGTCATAGATTAATCAAGTAGTTTTTTTAAAAAAGAAAAACTTGATAAATAGTATTTACTATACAATTTGCCATAAATAATTTAAACTTCTAAATACTAGAAAATACTAATATTTGCGTCAAATTTCAAATTTTGTGAACTTTTAAAAGTAAAATATGTTTTTTCAAAGACTATGGTCAAATATATGGTGAAATTTCACTCAAATCTTCGTTCAAAAATGACTTGTCAAAAATATTTGAAAATCTGCAACCAAACGCTAGCATAGTATTTATTTCGTAACAAGCAATTTCATATTAATAGTTAAAAATAAAAATGAAAGCGTATACTAATTTCATCATTATATTAATTAGGATAATGATTTCGGAAATATAATGAGTTTGGTGCTAAAAATTGAAATATCTGTATTAATTTCAATTTCCTCGGTGATAAGAATTAAGTACCTTACAAGTTGAATTTGTAGAATTCAAGTCCAGAATCTGCCTCTGACCTCCGAAACAACCAGCTTTTGAACCATCATGCACAACTTTGTTTCCATCTTTACTGAAAACGGACGGAGCCGATGTTTAATCGATTCGACTGAATTAGTAATCTCAACATGCAATAAAGGTAGAAAATAATTTAACTTTTAATAAGCTTTAAAAGTATAATAAGTTTAGTACTAAGAACCTTAAAGGTCAAGTTTTTAAAATCTTGAATCTGACTCTGATCTCCAGAACAACCACCTTTAGTAGCTGCAGTAGGTTCGTTTCGACGGCTACCCCTAATATCCTGAACCACCATCTTTTGAACCATCATGCACAACTTTGCATACATCTCCTTCAACGGATGGAACCTACATACGTTCAATTAATTTAATTGAATTAATATTCTGAACACCTAACAAAGATATATAAACGTATGTATGCTAGAAATTTACTAAAATTTCAATAATCTTTAAAAGTATAATAAGTTCAGTACTAAAAACCTTAAGAGGGGTTCTTCTTCTTATTTCCTTAATTTTATCATCAAAGTATTAATATGATGAAAATGCTTATTATTAAAGTAGTAAGTATTGATCAAGCAAAAATTTGGTTGACAATTTCATTTTTCTAGCCAAGTTTATTAATTTTGCGAGTTCTTATTTAGAATTGAACATGATTTTTATAATAAATTTTATAGGAGTTATTTTTCATAAATTTTTTCGATAAATGTTTGAGTTAATTACACCTTCTGCGAAATGTATACCTTAGAGCTATTTACTTTGAAAGTCTCATAAGAAATTTCTCTGTAGCTTCATCAAGAAAATGACATTTGGTAAAATTAGTAATTTTAATTTACGGTGAAATTTTCATCGGTCATCCTTTTTGAGACAATTATTAGCTATTGCTGTCAATTACCTTCCACGTGAAATAAAAAGAGATAACAACAATTGAATCCATAATTCAAAGCAATTAAACTTACAAAAGATGAAATCAAAGGTTGATTCCCTTCCAAGTTGATTCCCTTCCAAGTTCAAGAGGAATCTCCCAAAATAATAATGAAAATGTATAATTGAGCCTCCACAAATTAATTTTCAATTGAAGGCGTTCAAAAACATGTCTAAGAACCCTAAAAGAGAGATTTTTGTATATTTGTATGTCTTCAATTATGTCTAGGCGTGTGTGTGTATATATATATATTGTTCAATCTTTCCGTGTGTCTACCAAAATTGATCAATATTTTCCAACCTCCAAAGTTGACTATGCGTTCAGCCGCCCTTCCAATTTGATGTGCGGATTTGATTAAAATAAGACCTTGATTTCTAGAGAAGTGTCTAGACAACACTCAATCCTAATTACCATTTAAAATATATTTAAGTATTAAAAGTGTGCTCTCTCTAATAACATAAATTTTTAGATGAGATGGGCATACATTTCAAATGGTATCAGAGCATTTTTTTTTTCCTAGCCTTGAAAAACTCTATTGGTCACATAAAAAGCCAAAACTACGAAAAAACGATCATAATGGTCTCATATCTCTTGTAGTATATTTAAAATAGTCCCTTAAGTATAAATTGAACAGTTTCGGTCGGTTAAGCAGTTCATCTAGATCATATGAATGTAGAGAGATTATTTCTCACGGACCTTTGATTCAAGTAAAGAAAAACATGTACGAATGGTCATTTAGAACATATATAATGGAGAAAAGAGAAGTAGCAATAGCCAATAGTACGATAATTAAAACAAAATAAACAACAAAGTAATACTAAAATCGAAACATAATATAACACAAGTTTTATATCATTCCCACCACCCCCCAATTATCTTTTTTCGTACTATAATTATTTAGCATGGCTAGGGCCACCACCAACGCCACCAGTTACATCAACTCTGCCATCACCATCACCACCACCATTGGCACGAATACCACCATGCACGGACACGGACTCCAACAGAATCGCTTTTTTGCAAATACCACATTTAACATCATCGCAAGAGCAACTTGATGATGAGTAAACACTAGTCGTAGCAGTAGTAGTATTTACCTTACCACTTATACCATCACGAACAACTATACGAACATCTTTTGCACCACCACTTATTGTACTCTGCATGTTGTTCTGAATACCACGATAGACATTGACACTAACAAAAGCCGGTGACGCAACAACAGGACGATCGCCACGTGTTATTTCTTTAGGTCTAAGACCATCAGTACAAAATTCTATGATCAAAGTAATTACAAAGGCAAAAATGAGTAGTATGATGCTTAACACAACAAAATCATCCATATTTTTCTAGCTAATTAAGTTAGTTATGAATTTCTTGTAAAGAAATAAGCCTTCTTTTTATACTAATTAAGTTGCATAACAGAATTTTTATTTGTTAATTTTGTATGAAACGTAATTACCATATTTGGTTACTTTAATTCTTGTAAGAAACTTCTATGTAATTTCATCAAGAAAATAATATTTTTGGTAAAAATAGCCTCATGACAATTTATGTTACTTAAAAATATTTAGGAACATATTTAGTATTGGTGTCATGAAATTAAATTGCTTGCAATGATTCCTCAACTTACAAGTAATTGTTTTGTCCTTTTTTCCAAAATTTCATTTAGACATTTGAATTCGGTTTTGTTTCAATTAAATGCAATACTATGGTACATATGTCTGATGTGAAATATGACGGTAATATTACAATTATCTGAAGGCTTTTCTTTTAATGCTAGATTATTATATTGTTCTTTTGTTCTTCTTGGTGTATTACGTTCCTACATCAAAAATATAATCATCTTTTTCAAATGTGTTCTCTTTCTCGGTAATTTTGTTTTGTGCAAACTCCAAACTTTCAGCTACTACTGTAAATTTTTGAATGTGTCGTGGAACTTTGAGGAGCGATCGGACTAGTGATTTGCACTATTGTCAGCCGAAATCATTTTCAAGGCTCTGATAATCATGCGGGTAAATACGTACACCTCATGATCACATAATATCTACTTGACCAGTTACGTCAGGTTTTTTTTAACTTGTTTCACTCCAAATCACACCCAACGAAAAAAAACAACTCTAATTTGTATTTCTGATCAAACACAACTCTAATTTTCAGATACTATTTTTCACTTTAAACGCAAAAATTACTTAGAGGAATAATTTCAAATCTACTATGGGACCTTATCATTGTGCCAAAATTCTTTACTTCAATAATAATAGTGATGTACGAGTCAAACTATTTTATTAATTACTTATTATTTCACCATTATATATATTGAATATAATTCTTTCCATTGAGGGAGGAATGTTCATCAGAACAAAGAAAAAGAAAATCATATAATTAGAATTTAGTTCACAAACTAATATCATTCATATTTCATACATTACATTATATCCCCCTCTTTTGACAAAACAACAATAATAACAACTTCAATGTAATCTCGCATGAATGGAATCGAGAGTGACTGATGTGTACGCAACTGCATCTCTATTTTGCAAAGGTAGAGAGAAGAGCAGTAACGAAAATTAATAGTAATATTTTATAGAATCGAAGAATAGTAAATACATCATTTTCTCCCCCCCCCCTCCCCGGGGGGCTTTTTTCTAGCTTAGCTACCTAGCTTGCTAGTACTACAACTCATTTAGCATGGCTAGGACCACCATCGCTACCATCACCACCACCATTGACACGGATACCACAGTTCACAGACACGGACTCCAACAAAATCGCCTTTTTGCATACACCACATTTTGTAGTAGAATTTACCTTACCACTTATGCCATCAATAACTATAGTAACATCTTTTGCACCACCAACACCGCCAACTCGAGCAGTGGTGGCAGCCTGGAGGTTGTCACGCCTGCCATCAAAGACGTTAACAAAAACAGGCGTTGAATTCGCAACAGCAGGAGGGGTATCTTCATCAGCTCCAGTACAAAATTCTATGATAAATGTAACAACACAGAGAAAAAATGGTGATACAAGTAACATGATGACAAACAAATCAAATATGTCCATATTTTCTAGCTAAGTTATGAACTTAGCCTACTCTTTATACTAATTTATAAGTAGTACAAAACAGAATTTCCATTAGTTAATTTGATACAAAAAGCAATTGCCATATTTGGTTACTTTGATTCTTGTAGGAAACTTAGGCTTAATTTCATTAACATTTGGTTACTTTGATTCTTGTA
This sequence comes from Capsicum pubescens, assembly GCA_030864215.1. Lineage (NCBI taxonomy): Eukaryota > Viridiplantae > Streptophyta > Magnoliopsida > Solanales > Solanaceae > Capsicum > Capsicum pubescens. Next base: position 299,186,978 of record CM061549.1, read on the forward strand.
GGAAACTCAGGCTTAATTTCATTAACATTTGGTAAAAAATAGCTTCATGACAATTTTATGTTAGTTATTAAAAGTCAATAGCAACAACATATTTGGTATTGGTGATTGTGTAAAAACATTGTCATGATGAAATGCTTGCAAAGATTCCTCTAACTTACAAGTAATTGTTTGTCTAGTCGGAAATCTCATTTAGACACTTGAACTTAGTCGTTCCAATTAAAGGAAGGGGGTTCAGGGTTTCAAGATTTCAAGGGTTCAGGATTCAGGGTTCAAGATTCGGGGTGAATGTGTTACTTGGATGAAACTTGGGATAGAAAAATCAAGAAATATTATGCAATTTGCAAGTATTGTTCAAGAAAAAAACAACAAAATCTAGAAAGGCCACATAGAAAATCACATAAGAAACTGGCATTCCAATGATCATAATAAGGAAACCAATAGAACAAATATAAAGAATTTGTAAATAGGTTCAATATATTTCACCCTACACTGCAAAAGAAACAAGGTTCTCTCATGGATTTGTACAAAATTATGTGGCTTCTGAAGATCAGTAACCTACTTTCTTTTTTTTTCCCGAAAAGGTAGTGGGACTCCACGATAACTAACTAGTCTCATTTCTTGAAACGAAAAATGTGCAGGTTGTTGAATCTCGTGCGATGGGGGCACCAGAAGATTACCATGCTACAAAAGAACCACAGTCAATCCTAGAATTCCCAGAATCATCATCAGTGTGGTCGAGAAGGCGTTGTTGTTTAGATATTGGATGGGATAGGCTGATGATGAACTCGTGGAATCAATAGCTGGAGCCGTGCCATTTAGTAAAGTTCCATTTCTGCCGATACTGCACCACCAAGAATCAACGAATAGGTTAGAGTTGTATACTCAAAATGGAGCGATTCAGTGAGAAATAATGCTGACAACCACCGGTTCATAGCTAATACATATATGGTAGGAACATTACCTTGAAAAAACACAAGAACCATGACCTGCGATATGCAAAACCATAAGAATAATCAGTCTACGAGTTTTCACTCTTTTAGGTTTGACACGTCAAATACTGCAGGGGAAGGAGGAAACAGAAATGGTGTAATTTTGGCTAGATCGACGAAATGCTTACTTGGATTAGTCGTAGTGATCGTAGCCACCCCATTGAAGTCACAAGTCCCGGGAGCCCTCCCCATCATGTGATAGTAAGCATTAAAAGCATAGGTAGCATGTGCAGCCACGTTATCTGGCTCATAACACGGTTCCCCCTGCAACATTGGTGCACAATCTACCTTACCAGCTCCGCAAGCCCAATCTAAAGCAGCCTGTAGCATTTTAGAATCTGCCCCTTCTTTTGCAGCGCAGTAAGTCTGATTTGAAGTATTGTTTGCAAAAAGAGATCCTGAATCAGTCAACCGTAGAATATAAACTGGTGTTCCGTTGTTGTTAAATAATCCCCAATTCTTCTCTGACAAAGGCCCCGCCTTATTGTCTTCGTTGTATAGCTCATAGAGGTAAGTACTAACAGCAATACCGGGATGCTTAGGAGTTCCGGTTTTGTTTAGCACATGCTTTATCAGATTGCTGTTGTAAGTGTTGGCATTCTCTACTGTAGCATCGGGTTCATTCGAGTCACCCATTGATGGCCAGCCTGATTCAGTCACCACAACAGGAATATTGGTGATATTGACATCCTCCATTGCAAAGTAAGCAGCGTCGATCATTGCATCAAAGACGTTAGTATAATGCAAAAGTGTGTTGGAGTCCACTGCTTCTTTATTTGCAGCTAGAGGATTGAAGAGAGCATAATCTAGTGGAATAACGCCGTTGGATAGTATGTAGTCGTAATAGGGATAAACGTTTAGCATGAAATAAGAATTAGTGGATTGCAGGAATTTGAGCAGTGGTACTAATACTGGTTTCAAGGTGTGATTGAAGAAGGCCTGCGATGGGGGGAACGAGTCGAGGATGATGGTAGAAGCTAGAGGTGTTGAAACTTTTATTTGCCTGTCCAGGTTCGATGCCAAAAGGGCTGAATGAACAAACTTAAGGGCGTTGACAAGGATCGGTGCAGCATTTGGAAGGGATGATAGAACCTCGGAACCAACACATATGGTCGTGATGTTGGTCGCTGGATAATGTGCTACGACATTTTGGGCAACCCAATTAGCAGCAGTGGTATTCGATTGACCAACTCCAAGGATCTGTTCATTGGGCACAGAAACAGCAACTTTGATGCCTGTATTTGCAAGCGCAAGAAGCATACCACGATCAGCATTAAAGAGCCGTACATGACGAATTTGCTGTGCTTTAAGAAGTGCAACCACTTGAGTTGGGTGTGGCATGTCCGAGAGCTCCGTTCCAATGTTTACTCCAATAAAGACATCTGCATGAAAGATGAAATATTGTTCTCCCGTCATATATCCAAGTTCACATCAAGAAGATAACTCTTTATTTCCACATGATTGTTCGATAAGATATAGAGAAATGAGCTAAACATCTACATACTAATCTAATAACTAATTAACCATGATTAAGTTGAATAGCTATGATCCGCCGGTAAGATACTCAAGTAGCCATATCTTTTACAACCGGAAAACAACAAATTGGCGGTGTAGTAGTTTATTGTCAGCAAGCAGGTTCATTCATAGACAAAAAAACAGCGTACGGTTGGTACAATAAACTGCAGTGTCTTGTCACATACAAACAAAAATGTGCTTACAAAAAGCATGGGCATAGAACTTCATAGAAAAGAGGAAGTGGACATATATGGCATAAATAAAACAACTTATTTATGTATGCGTCATTTTTTGTATTTCTTATAACAAAGGTGATCAAACTAACTTGTGCACACCTCGACTAATCCTTCGTGTACCGGCTACCTCTCATTAGCACGGTCACCCAATAACTGTTCGCCAAGGTAGGTAACTTAGAAGAAATCACCTAGAGTTTTCGTCTCGGCTGGGATCTCAACCCGAGTCTCCATGGTTTTAATGCATTTTATAATAACAAAGGTGATCATACTAACTTGTGCACACCTCGACTATTCCTTTGTGTACCGGATACCTCTCATTAGCACGGACACCCAATAACTGATCGCCAAAGTAGGTAAATTAGAAGAAATCACCTAGAGTTTTTGTCTCGGCTAGGATCTCAACCCGAGTCTCCATGGTTTTAATGCATTTTATTATAACAAAGGTGATCATACTAACTTGTGCACACCTCGACTATTCCTTCGTGTACCGGCTACCTCTCATTAGCACGGACACCCAATAACTGATCGCCAAAGTAGGTAAATTAGAAGAAATCACCTAGAGTGTTTGTCTCGGCTAGGATTTCAACCCGAGTCTCCATGGTTTCAACGCATTTTATTGACATCTAGACCACACCTTAGATACATCAATTATTGAGGGGTAGAAGCCCAATATTCCACATCAGAATCATAAACCAAGAGAAAATAACTTTAGAATAGAAAGCTGGGACCATGTACTTGGCCAACTTGCTGGTAATTTGGGAGCATGCCAATGTGTCCTAGCTTTAAAAAGCACATGAAATTAGTTGTGTACATCATGTTCTTGCTGATCTTTTTTCCATCTGAGATGTTTGTTCTTTGTCTCGTGCATGATTATAAATCTCGAAAATCTTATTTCTTCGATTTGTCTGGTTCCCTAAAGCCCATATTCTCTTCTTTACTTGAGAAAATGCAACACAAAATGCCACCCGGAGTCTGGCCGGTGCTATATTGGGGCCTGACGAAATCCGGATTCGTACCGGGAAGTCCAAAATTGGGGTAAAGCGATTCCTAACAAAGGCGACTCCACATCCAAGACTCGAACCAAAAACTATATGATTAAGCATAACGGAGTACTGACGACTCTACCACAACCTAGTAAAAGTTTCGCTTTTTTTCCCTTTATAACGGTGGTCGACGCACAAACTTGCTATCTACCACCAGCACAAGTACCGAATAACTCTGCTTGTTACTGAACATCTCCCATATTTTTCAACCACCTCATCGACCACTAGACGACTCTACAACAACCCTTGTAAAAGTTTCTCTTTTTTTCCCTATATAACGGTGGTCGACGCACAAACTTGCTATCTACCACCAGCACAAGTACCGAATAACTCTGCTTGTTACTGAACATCTCCCATATTTTTCACCCACCTCATCGACCACTAGACGACTCCACCACAACCCTTGTAAAAGTTTCTATTTTTTTTCCCCGTTATAACGGTGGTCGACCCACAAACTTGCTATCTACCACCAGCGCAAGTAATGAATAACTCTGCTTGTCAAAAAACATCTCCCATATTTTTCACCCACCTCATCGACCACTAGACTAGACCAACGATACAACCGAGTAAAAAGGTTGTACATTCAACTCTATACTTTGTACACAATTTTGTGGTTTAGGCCAAAAATATCCCTCCTCCAAAAAGATTATACCAAGTCATTCACATTAATAGCCAAACAACTAAACTACAGACAAAAAAGGACAAAAGGAGTAGAAAAGTTAGAAACTTTACTCTTTGAACTTCTTCCTTCTTATCATTTCTTCTTAAGAACACCTAATTCATACTCCATCACTTACATATCTAACATTAAAAAACTCCATAAAACCAAATAAAAAAAAGACTAAATCTCACCTAACCCTCATTTAATGAAAGGAATTAACAAAATCTTGAAGTTTAAGAAAGGTTCAAACTTCACACATGCACAATAAAGAACAATTTTTTTTTCACTTATCATATTAAAATAAAGACATTATAGCAACTAAACAAACCATAATCTACCAAAATAACACTTTCCAAATCAAGAACTTATAAAACTAGTACTAAACATATATCACCTTCATCAGTAAAAACTGCTAAAACAGCATGAACATAGTAAAATAAAGACATTAAAACCAACTAAAACAGACAATAATCAACCAAAATAACACCTTGAAACAGCACTTTCCAAATCAAGAACTTACAAAACTGCTAAAAAATAGCTCACTTCATCAGCAAAAACTTCTAGAAACAGCAAGAACATACTAAAATAAAGACATCAAACCAACTAAAACAAACCATAACTACATTTTGAACAGCACTTTCCAAATCAAGAACTTGTAAAACTACTAAAAACTAGCTCACTTTCATCACCCAAAAATGCCAAAAACAGCAAGAAGATACTAAAATAAAGACATCAAACCAACCAAAACAAACCATAACTACACTTTGAACATATCCAAATCAAGAACTTGTAAAACTACTAAAGAAGCTCACCTTCAGCAGCAAAAACTGCAGAAACAGCTAAAAAAAGCAAGAAGAGCAAGGATTTATTAGTTTCCATCAAACCCCACTTGAGAAAAATGAAGAAACTAATGAGAAACAAAGAAGAAAGATGCTATGTTTGAGCAAAGAGAAAGTGTAGAGTGGAAAGAAGAGAATATTGGAAATGAAAAAAAAAGAATCTCAGAAGAGAAAAAAAGAAGAGTGGGTCAAGAGTGAGGTGAAAAGGTATTTAATAGTACTAAGTAGAAAGAGATGAAGAGAAGTATATAGAAGAACAACAAGAAGATAGTATCAAGCACATGGATGTCTTGTCAGAGTTGATCCTATGGTCAAGAATCCATTACTATTGTTAGATTTTGCGACGCTAATTTTATTGATTCGGTTCTCAAAAGTTTGTGGTGTGATCTATATTTGTAATTTCTTTATGGGTCAATGCTGATAACGGAGGGGTCGAGCTGGTCGTGTATGTTGTTAGGCCTAGAATTTATTTGTACGTACGTATTATATAAGTGCGTGTAGTGAGTTGTTTTTATATTTTTTTTACACGTAATTGAGACTATCATCTCCACCTTGTATTCCTCTCCTTCGTAGTGAATTTCCTCTAGCTATGTTCATAATTTTTTTCGTCAAGGATTTCTTCGTAAATCTTTGTGTTCTTCTTATTTTTCTTTTGCTTGTGGTATTGTTTATTCTTGACCGTTCATAACAACTCTAGCTTTTTTTATTTTGTTTTTTTGGGAGAGGGGGGTTCAACTATGTCAGAGTTGATCCTACGGTCAAGATCCATCGATTAATTTAGATTCGCGTGTAAAATTTATGTTGAAGTGTTTCACGTCGAATGAGAAAAGAATGATCTGAGTCTCATTAGCGTTAACTTTTGAGGTTGAGTTAAATATGAATTCATTTCTTTACTTGATATTAAATGGACCAGCTCGATTATTCTTTATCGACGTTCAAACCCTCGTATTAAAATTGTCCATGCAACAAAGGTCGAGTGTTGGATTTACGGTGGGGTGTTATAAAGAGCAGAGGCTGGCCCAGGATTTCTGATGAGAGGATTCAAAATCTGAAGAAAAAGTCATCGGAGGGGGGTTAACATCTACAATATGTACATAAAAATTATTTTAACCATGTATTAATGAGTATAATTTTTCGTCGAATGAGGTACAAAACAAATCTCGTATTACTAGGCTAGTTTCACCTCTACTAAAGAGTCACACGTCGGATGAAAAAGGATCGACTGATCTCATTATATCGATTTTGACAATTCACCGAGCTATGAATTTTGAGGTTGAGTTAGATTCTAAAATTTAGACGACGTATAATAGATTCTTGTGAATTAGTCCTTATCTGAATTCAGCATATAACGGAATTTTTAATACACACGACAAATATCGTTTTCATATCCAAAATTAAAACACGGAATTTTTATTTAAAAATAGAGGTATCCTATTTATCTCGCAATGATTAAATAGAAATCCAACATATAATCACTTTATATTACTGTTTATTTATTTTGTTTATTTTTCACTCTGCTAAAAATCTTTAATTAGAGTTAGATGGATTTATTAATGAATGTTGTAGTACTATTGATAATTTAAGTAGTGTACAAAACAATCAGTACTTGAAGATTCAATTTTTATTATTATGTCAGAATATAGAAAACAAAATTTGGTAACAAGTTACTATTTAGACATGTGAACATAGGGAATTATTGCTCGTGTGATCTAATAATAATCAATGATAAAACAATAGAAAAATTAAAATGTTTTTTAATACAAGCAAAGCTTAAAAAATAATAACACAACATTCTACTCACTAATTTCTGATTAAATTATTTATATATTTTAAGTGATTTTTTTAATATATTGCGGGATTTAATTTAATCGCATAACATATATATATATATCAAATCATGTATATTTACTGTAATTAAGTAATTTAGTGAAGTTAATATGTATATTAATCAAAGATTATATGTTAAAAATTTATTTACGTACAATTACAAACACATGTGATGTATTTATTATCTTGATATAATCATAAGTGCGAGTAAGCTTTATGCTTTCGCCAAACTTGTAATTTGTAAATAATAGATCCACCCTGATTATATCAAATCAACTATAACACACGAAGCTCGATATAATTTTACAGGTAGAATCATTCTTATATATCAGTTCACAAATACGTATCACCTAAATCACATCACATAATATACATAATATAACTATTGATTTGATTTATAATTTGATATAACTATTAGATGTTGTTCATATATTTTTCTCCTACGTTCTTAAAATTACATTTTAATCAGTTTCAAGTTTTTGTAAAGTTGTCGTCGTCAAGTCGTGAAAATAGTCTCCTACATAAATATAAGACGAGGCTACATATTAGATCTTTGTGATTCAATTTTTTCTCTAACCTCATGCATAGCGTAAATTTTAATAGATCAAACTACTTCTTTAATCAATTCATTTACACATTACGCTGACAATAATAATATACTCAGTATAATCAGTATAATTTTTCATTTCACAATGCAAAAAAAATATGTGCATAGAAGAAAACAAAAGTACTTTTCTAGGTAGCCGTTACAAGACTAGCTAGTAATAAATAAATAAATAAATTTATCATGTTTTGTATGTTTGTTTTTTTGTGTTTATCAATGCTATTTTTTGACATGTAAAATGTTTTAGTACATCAGACTTCTGCAACACCAAAAAAAAACAGACACAGACAGTTAAAAGTAAACAAATAGTAATAAAAAAAAAAAAAAAATTTGGTACTTTGTGGAAAAAATAAAATTAAAATTTATTACAGCTGGTTCCCAACGGTCTTATATTTTTTAAACCACTACATATGTAACTGCAAAAAGAAAAAAAATTGTCTTCGAGGTGTGAGTTCCGAGCTGAAAGAGTTAATTTAAAAAATATATATATTTAAAAAAATAATGAATATTAAAAAAATTAAATCGAACAAATGTCCTTGATCCAGCAATTTAGAAGTCGTCGATGGGTCAGTGACTTGTAAGTCGATGGACCCACAGTCGTTGATCCGGCAGTGACTTCCTTTAATTTTTTATATTTATTTCCAGTTTTTTTTCTATATAAGTTTCTTTTTCGTGTTTGAGTCAAGTTATTTATATCATTTAGTGACTGTCAAATTCTTCAACTGTTTGTTATTGGACTATAATTCTTGAAGAATCAACATTTAAATTCGGTAAATATGTAGTATCAAAGAGATCAAATTCATCGTTGGTGGGTTCTTGAACAATAGGACAACGTTCAATTGAAACATACATATCAAGAATCGTAAAGTTAATGTCATTATAAAAAAATTAAACAGTACGGAGAAATAAAGACAAATTAGAATCATCACTCAAATACAAGTATCATCGTACATTGTAACTCCATTGGCTGAAACGACGTTGGATATCGTCTGGTGATAACCATTAGGTCTTTCGAATTACTTATACTCATTGTGTTCTTTAGTAGATGTTGCAATCGCTCATATTTAAGAGATAATGGATACACTTGCACAACTACAAGTGACTGACTATATCTTACAGAATCGGCTTCATATAAAACATGACCACCCCAAAATAAATTTACTTTTACTGAATTCTCATTCGTCTTTTATGCAACGGAAAAATAACTTCTACAACTTATTCAATGACTAGAGGAGCATGGACCGTGTCAGCACGGGCCTGACATTAAGATATTTATTTATCTTTTCAATTTTGATATATTTAAATAATTTTTTTTAACAAAAGGATTGCATAAGTTTTCTAGGATTCATCCGGAATCTAACACGAGTTCAACATATGTTATTTTAATATGTATTTAGATAATTTAAGTTGTTAACTATTGTAATTCATAATATTTTTTATGTAATTTTCAAATTAATATACGTTACTTTTCTTGTTCAAATTTTTGTGGCATTGATAGTCAATTATATTTTAAAAATAATTTAAATTTTTAATTATTGTGATTTGTAATACTTTTCTTCTATTCCAATTTTAGTGACACTAATATAATTTTAAGAGTCGACCACATATTTTATATCTTTAAAAAAATTTAAGTTGTTAATTATTGTGATTTCTAGTATTTTCATGTAATTTTTTTGAAATATATAACATATTAAATTATTTTTAAATATTTTAAGTTGTTAACTATTGTAATTATAATACTTTTTATGTAATTTTTTGAATAATATATGCTACTTTCCTTGTCCAGAGTTTTGTGTCGATGATAGTCAATTATATTTTTAAAATAATTTAAACTTTTGATCATTGTGATTTATAATATTTTTTCTATTTCAATTTATGTGGCACAATGCTTAAATGACCATAATGATTAATTAGGGGTGATATAGTAAAATGTATTTATTATTATTATTTATTATTTATTATTTTTATTATGTGTGTGTGTTGATTCAAGAAGAATTTGGAAACATTTAAAAATGTGTTAAATGTTACAAATGTTAATAATCTATTTGGTGCTTCTTGATTTCTCTACATTTATCTCTTGTGTGTTTTTACTCTTTTGCCTTTTGAGTATATGTAGTAATTTATATTTTTTAATATATATATATATATATATATATATATATTATTAAATATTATTAAAAAGTAATTTATATATATTTATATATAGTAAAATCGTGAATTCAATATTATTAATTTTTCAATACATAAGTAACTTATAATAATTAATTGCGGGTGATACATTAAAATCATGATTGAAGTAGCAAAAATCAGTCAATTTTTTTTATTTTTTTTTGTTAATTATTGTTATTTACAGTACTTTTTATTTCATTTTCAAATAATATATGTTGCTTTATATCTTCTCATGTCTCGTCCCAATTTATGTGGCACTAATATAATTTTGATAGTCAATCAAATATTTTATGTTGACATATCATTTTGTTATTCTTATTTTTTTAATACATAAATGACTTATAATAAGGAGTGATATAGTAAAATCATCGTTCGAAAGATGAAAATTTAATTTAAAATATTAAGAGTTAATTTCGCATTTTATGTCTATTTTATTTTTCATTAAATATTATTTATTTTCTTAATACCTAGATAACTCATAATAATTGATTAAGAGCGATTGATTATGTTATTACTATAAATATTAATATAATTTTATCATATCCAATAGTAATCATCTATAATTCATCGGAATAGTATATTAATTAAATACAGGATGCTATATTTGCATATGCAAAATATGATATTATTAAACATTATTGGATAGTGCATTATATTTATCTTTCACAATAATAAATTTTTACTATATATTTTTCTTTATTTCCTTTTAACTTGATACATATTGACCCAACACAAATTCTAAGAAAATATTCATTAGAAATTCATTTTATTAAATTAAATTTATTAATTTTGTACTTTAAAAATTTAAAGTTAAGTTTAAATATTAGTATTTCTATATAAGAAAAAAAATATTTTTAAAATTTAAATTTACTAAAATAAATAAATAAATAAATAAAAAGATTAACTTTCTATATAAAAGTCAATTAAAATAATAAAATTGATTTACTTTAAATATTTAGTTGTAATTAATTAAGATAATTTTTTACTTTGTCATGATTTATGGTGCACCGATAAAATTTTGAGAGTTGAATAGAACTTTCATCTATTTTTTAAAAAGTATTTTAACTTGTTAATTATTGTGATTTATAATAATTTTTACGTAATTATCAAATAATATATTTACTCCTTGTGTCCCAATTTATGTGGTTTCGATATAATTTTGAGAATCAACTAAAAATTTTATATATCTTTTAAATATTTTAAGTTGTTAATTATTATAATTTGCAGTACTTTTTCTTTTATTCCAATTTATGTGGTATTGCTAAAATAATGAGAGTCAATGAAATTTTTATATGTCTTTTAAATATTTTAAGTTATTAATTATTGTGATTCGTGGTAACAAATTAGTTTTGGACATGATAGCCAATTAAATAAATAAATTTTTTTTACCTCCAATAGGTAGTTATAGTTAATTAATATAAATTAATAGAATATATTAAATATTTAAATCATTACGATGAAACAATGGAATTATTACATATTGGGGTATGGTATGTAATTAAGTGGGAGTGGAGGAATTTTTTAGTAATTGCACGAGAGGTGGTCGAAACCACCGTATTTTTATATAAGAAAAAAAATAACTTTAAAATTTAAATTTACTAAAATAAATAAATAAAAAGATTAACTTTCTATATAAAAGTCAATTAAAATAATAAAATTGATTTACTTTAAATATTTAGTTACAATTAATTAAGATAATTTTTTATTTTGTCATGATTTATGGTGCACCGATAAAATTTTGAGAGTTGAATAGAACTTTTGTCTATTTTTGAAAAAGTATTTTAACTTGTTAATTATTGTGATTTATAATAATTTTTACGTAATTATCAAATAATATATTTACTCCTTGTATCCCAATTTATGTGGATTCGATACAATTTTGAGAATCAACTAAATTTTTTATATATCTTTTAAATATTTTAAGTTGTTAATTATTATGATTTGCAATACTTTTTCTTTTATCTCAATTTATGTGGCATTGCTAGAAGAATGAGAGTCAATAAAAAATTTATATGTCTTTTAAATATTTTAAATTATTAATTATTGTGATTCGTGGTAACAAATTAGTTTTGAACATGATAGCCAATTAAATTAAAAAAATTACTTTCAATATGTAGTTATAGTTAATTAATATAAATTAATAGAATATATTAAATATTTAAATCATTATGATGAAACAATGAAATTATTATATATTGGGGCATGGTATGTAATTAAGTGAGAGCAGAGGGATTTTTTGGTAACTGCATGAGAGGTGGTCGAAACCACCGTATTTCTATATAAGAAAAAAAATATTTAAAATTTAAATTTACTAAAATAAATAAATAAATAAGAAGATTAATTTCTATATAAAAATTAATTAAAATAATAAAATTGATTTACTTTAAATATTTAGTTGCAATTAATTAAGATAATTTTTTATTTTGTCATGATTTATGGTGCACCGATAAAATTTTGAGAGTTGAATAGAACTTTTATCTATTTTTAAAAAAGTATTTTAACTTGTTAATTATTATGATTTATAATATTTTTTACGTAATTATCAAATAATATATTTACTCCTTGTGTCCCAATTTATGTGGTTTCGATACAATTTTGAGAATCAACTAAAATTTTTATATATCTTTTAAATATTTTAAGTTGTTAATTATTATGATTTGCAGTACTTTTTCTTTTATCTCAATTTATGTGGCATTGCTAAAATAACGAGAGCCAATAAAATTTTTATGTCTTTTAAATATTTTAAGTTATTAATTATTGTGATTCGTGGTAATAAATTAGTTTTGAACATGATACCCAATTAAATAAAAAAAAATTACTTCCAATATGTAGTTATAGTTAATTAATATAAATTAATAGAATATATTAAATATTTAAATCATTATGATGAAACAATGAAATTATTATATATTGGGGCATGATATGTAATTAAGTGAGAGCAGAGGAATTTTTTGGTAACTGCATGAGAGGTGGTCGAAACCACCACATTTCTATATAAGAAAAAATATATTTAAAATTTAAATTTACTAAAATAAATAAATAAATAAGAAGATTAATTTCTATATAAAATCAATTAAAATAATAAAATTGATTTACTTTAAATATTTAGTTGCAATTAAGTAAGATAATTTTTTATTTTGTCATGATTTATGGTGCACCGATAAAATTTTGAGAGTTGAATAGAACTTTTATCTATTTTTAAAAAAGTATTTTAACTTGTTAATTATTGTGATTTATAATATTTTTTACGTAATTATCGAATAATATATTTACTCCTTGTGTCCCAATTTATGTGGATTCGATACAATTTTGAGAATCAACTAAATTTTTTATATATCTTTTAAATATTTTAAGTTGTTAATTATTATGATTTGCAATACTTTTTCTTTTATCTCAATTTATGTGGCATTGCTAAAATAACGAGAGCCAATAAAATTTTTATGTCTTTTAAATATTTTAAGTTATTAATTATTGTGATTCGTGGTAATAGATTAGTTTTCAACATGATAGCCAATTAAATAAAAAAAAAATTACTTCCAATATGTAGTTATGGTTAATTAATATAAATTAATAGAATATATTAAATATTTAAACCATTATGATGAAACAATGGAATTATTATGTATTGGGGCATGGCATGTAATTAAGTGGGAGTGGAGGGATTTTTTGGTAATTGCATGAGAGGTGGTCGAAATCACTGTATTTCTATATAAGAAAAAAATAATTTTAAAATTTAAATTTACTAAAATAAATAAATAAATAAAAATATTAATTTTCTATATAAAAGTCAATTAAAATAATAAATTTGATTTACTTTAAATATTTAGTTGTAATTAATTAAGATAATTTTTTATTTTGTCATGATTTATGGTGCACCAATAAAATTTTGAGAGTTGAATAGAACTTTTATCTATTTTTAAAAAAGTATTTTAACTTGTTAATTATTGTGATTTATAATAATTTTTACGTAATTATCTAATAATATATTTACTCCTTGTGTCCCAATTTATGTGGCTTCGATACAATTCTGAGAATCAACTAAATTTTTTATACATCTTTTAAATATTTTAAGTTGTTAATTATTATGATTTGCAGTACTTTTTCTTTTATCTTAATTTATGTGGCATTGCTAAAACAATGAGAGTCAATAAAATTTCTATATTTCTTTTAATATTTTAAGTTATTAATTATTGTGATTCGTAGTAACAAATTAGTTTTGAATATGATAGTCAATTAAATGAAAAAAAAATTACTTTCAATATGTAGTTATAGTTAATTAATATAAATTAATAGAATATGTTAAATATTTAAACTATTATGATGAAACAATGAAATTATTATATATTAGGGCATGATATGTAATTAAGTGGGAGTGGAAGAGTTTTTTGGTAATTGCATTAGAGGTGGTCGAAACCACCTCTTCTATATAATAGAAAAACAGGAAATTAAAAGAGAAAGGGTTAAAACTCAAACAAAATACGGAGAAGAAACTTGTATAGAGAAATGCTGGGAATAAATAAAAAATTAAAGAAAGACGTTGGTACAAGCCGTTGGACTCACAACGACTTCATTGTCCCACCAACGACTTCTAAATTGTTAGGTCGAGAACATTTTGTCCCATTTGTTTTTTATCAACATTCAATGTCTCCTTTAATATTTTTGATCAAAAACTTAGTTCTTTCAGCTTCGACTCCAGATTTTCTTCATGGAATATATGCTATTTTGATATATTAAAAAACGAATTTAAAGTTTGGAGTTTATGAGTAACGAATGTGAAGGAGTTTGGAGTCTAAATTTTTACCTTATAATATATAGTGTAGTTTTTCGTGGAATGAGGTTCGAATGATCCCCTTGCCTTTACATGACTCACTCTTAGCTTGGGTTATTCGAATTTGTTCCGAGAGCAGTCGACTTGAACCTAAAACTAATTAAGAATGATGAGATCTCAATCATCTCACGCGAACGTATTAGTATTCGTATAAGTTACTAATTGTCTTTGATCTTAATCAAAATTTCTCCTCAAATTTTGATTAGTTTCTTAAAATTTAAATTAGACAATGTCTTGCAATAAAGTAAAAGTAAGAGAGTAATTTTCTTTCCATTAATATGCCCTCCAAAAAAAGTAGTAATTTGAATTATTCGTTATATTATATTTTATCTCTGATATTATATTTATTCTCTCTATATATATCTCCCAAATGGGTAAATAACTATATAGATATTATCAATTTTAGTTTAAACTCTCCCCAAAATTACAAGTAACGTTTATATTTGAAAAAATTAACTTTATATTTTTTATTTTACTTAATGAAATATTTTTATAATCATAAGAATAATATATCTCATATTACACAAGTCAAAGTTGTGAAATGAATTAAGTTAATATTTACTTGGAGCAACACTTATACACTATTAAATCATGCCAATTTGGTTTTATATCCAATTAAGTTATAACAATAATCAATTTAATTATAGATCACAGCAAAATATTAGGAAAATTGTTGTACTTACTTGACAAGTTTTTTAAATGATCAAAAAATATTTTTTTATATAATAATTCTATTTGTTAAAATACTTGAAAGTCAACTTATCTTTTTATTTATTTATTTTGAGCCGGAAGTTTACTGGTAATAATTTTCCTAGTCATAAAGACAAGTGTAATGTCATCGTAAGCTTACTTATGAAATTATATTAATTATGTTATTATTGTTTACGTGAAATGAGTCTATGAATTTTGCTAAAACACTTGAAAGACAGTTTAGCGTAGAGAATAAAGTTCTTGAAGAAACTATATTGTAAACAATCACTTGCAGAGAAATATATTTTTTTCAAGAAAAATATATAAAGCTATTCCAAAAAAAATCAACACATGCTCTAAGAAAGATTTTAATTTCAATCACGAGATTAAAAATAAGCAAGAGATATACTATTATTGTTATTAATATTATTAATTCTTTTATTTTTACAATAAGAAAAAACTTCAATTTCCTAGCTAGGCCAAGTATAAGTCAGGTCGTCGAAGAAATTTCCGTTGTTATCATAGTATCCCAAGTAAAAACCATCTGATCTGACCGTCCATACACACTTGGTGGTCCCTTCCACATCTGGTCCATCATGGATACAATTTCTTGGATCGTTAAACACGTCAAAAGTACTCTCCTTTGTACCCCACCAGAAATGACAAAAATATAAAGTACGATTGAAGAAATCCTCACAAAATGACCAAGTGAAGTCCTTTTTAGTACTGGATAGAAACTGGTCGCCAAGATCATTATCTTTAGAAGCACAATGAACTTTCAGCTGAGGCGAATCGGGAGGAAGATCGCCAATGACTTGTACGTGAAATTGCTTATCTATAAAACAATTAGCTGATATAAAGTTGTCAATGGGAAAAATAAATAACAACATGAATAAGATAATCATGATATACCTACAATGACTCATTTTGAGAAAATATGATTTGGGATCTTAAAAGGTGAGGCAATTTATACAACTTTTTCTTTCACATCTTAGTAAAAAAAATTATGTATTTTTTCTAAATTTAGATTAGTGTTTGACCATAATTATTTGGATCACCTATTAAAAGCTTTACTTCATATATTTGTTTGACCACATATTTTGAATCTGATTTTAAAATTTTATCTTCAAAATAATTTCAAGTTTAAACTAATTATAGAAAAAAAATTATTTTTCACCCGCAAGACTTCAAATTTTGTATAAATTTGAAAAGTAACTCCATATATTTGTTTGACTACATATTTTGAATTTGATTTTAAATAATATGTCTTCAATTTTTTTTTCAAGGTTAAGCCATTTTTAAAAGAAATTTAATTTACACCAGCAAGACTTTAAATTTTTAATCAAAATTTAATAATTTAACTTCATATATTTGTCTAACCACATATCTTGAATTAAAATTTTAAATCTATCTTTAAAAAAATCAAATTTAAAACCATTTTTTGGAGAAATTTAATTTCCATCCTCAAGATTTAGAATTTTGAATCAACTTTTAAAAATTTAACTTTGCATATTTGTTTGACTACATATTTTGAATCAATTTTTAAAAACATGTCTTTAAAATATTGCAAGTTGATATGATTTTTGGGGGAAAAAAATCATTTTCACCTACTAAACTTCAAATTTCAGTCAAAGGAATTTTCAACTAATTTTGATTTTGGTTTTCGAAGGTTTAGACTTATTGGTATTTATTGTATTCTAGTCGTATTCTTGCAGTTTTTGCTTTTAATAACTATCAATCATGTGTTTAGATTTTATCAAGAGTGGTTTGAGATCCTCTGTTAATTACTCTCTTCACTACAGTGGCGGAGCCACCTTTCTTCCAGGGATTTCATCTGAACCATCTTCGACGTAAAATGATACTATTTTATACTACTTTTTTTATATGGTTATTTTTTTATATGCATATATAGTAGGTGGTGAACCCCTTCAACTAGTTCGTATGTTTACTTCTGACCCCTCTTAATGAAAATTATAGTTCCGTCACTGATCATTAATGTACACTTACACTTGCATTTTGTTCATCTTTTGATAAGTTTTCAACTATCATACAAAATTCAACTTACCAATATTTAAAGTTCTAACACATGTTATCAAGTATTAACCATTATTTTAAAGTTATTATTCCCACAGTTTTAACTTGATTCAAAAAATTTAAAAATAAAGAATTTTTTTAATTTTGTGGTCTTGAATTAAAGTTATGTCAAATGCATCAAATTCTTTTTAAATTTTGTGATTATAAACATGTGATATGAAAAATTAGAATTAAGTAGTTGCTAAAAAGGAAATAAATCATTCTTTTTTAAAAGAACGAAAAAGTACTTAGTTACTTTTTTGAGAAAAGACATAATGCCCCCTTAAACTTGTCCGCTCAACTTACTTTATCACTTAAACTTAATTTTCGTTTATTTATTTCACTTAACATCTTTAAAGTGTATTAGTTTCACCCCTTAATATATATTATCACTCTCATAATGGAGAGTGTGTTACACTCGCCACACATCAGCGCCACCTCATTGCCACGTAAAAATTTATAATTTTTTTAAAAAAAGTAATTTCACACACATACTATTTTTATGTATTTTTTTTTAAAAGTAAAAAATATATATATATACTATTTTTATGTATATATACATATAATATATATATACATACATACATATATATATATATATATATATATATATATATATATATATATATATATATATATAAATAAAAATGCCCCCCCCCCCTCCACCCCCTTTTCCTTCTTCTTCAGACCCCCACCCCCTCCTCCCCCGCAATCCCTCCCCAGCAAATAGGTCCCCACCTCACCCCCTGCTCTTAAATAGGTCCCCCCCCCTGCTTTTTCTCCCCTTCCAGCCCCCTCCCCCCTTTCTTGTTAACACAAAAATACCCCTTTTTTCAGCCCCCACCAGCTGCAACCCCACCCCTACAAACAGGTTTGTGATTTTTTTTTCTTATTTTTGGTTCAAATTTTGAATTTTAAAAAGTAATTCAAAAATTATCTTATTAACGAAAAAAATTCAAAAGTAGAAATTAAAAGAAATTTCATTTATGATAAGTGATTCAAAGACAAAATCATCAATTTAATTTAATTTTTGTTCAAATTTTGAGGGAGTTGGATTGAAGTTTGAGATGGTGTTCAATGGGATTTTTTTATTTATTTTTTAATTTAGAGTATTTGTGGTTGTTCTTTGATGGTGTTAATGGAGAAAAATGAAAAAAATTGAAGGAAAGTGTTGATGGAGAATGAATTTGAGGTTGTTAATGGAGGAATTTGAGTGTTGTAGATATTTTGGAGAAGAAAGAATAAAAGGTGTCTATTTTAAATATTTTTTAAAAGAAATTCTATTATATTTTAAAGGGAAAATGCTCAAATATGTCGCTGAACTATCAAAAATGGCTCATTTATGTCATCCGTTAAAATTTGGGCTCATTCATGCTATCACCGTAACAAAACTGGCCCAGCCATGCCATTACTTTTAACAGGCGATTTTTAGAAAACAGTTTTGCCACGTGGCAGCATATTAGAGGTCCACGTCATTTTTTAATTTTAACTTTTTTTTTTTATCCATTAAAAAGAATTCACCCAACTTTTTGATCCATTAAAAATTAGTTTGATCTATGATGATTACGTTAATAGTAGAGTCAAAATTTTGATTAAAAGATTTTAAAATAACATAAAAATATATATGAAGAAATCAATGAACATATATATATATAATATACATTAATTTATTTTATACTCCCACATAAATATATACTCCCATGTTATCTAACTTATCAAAAATATATTGAATTTACTTTTGTTTTTATATATGCCAACTGGCCTTAGACTATATTATACAAATTCCATGTCATCTTCATTTTATTCTTTCTTCTTAGATATTTTATTTCATTAAAGAGAAAAGAACAATAAAATTTTAGAATTAATCAATTCATTGAATTAAGTATATAATGAAATGATAAAGACTATACATACATAATACTTGTGAGTTGTAACTTGCATGCATGACTTATATATTGTTTTTATTCAATTTTTAATTAGGATTGGACAACTTAAAATTAATTATATAAGGATATAAAACTATTACGTCTCACTAATTTTTATGTAACTATATCATTAAATCAAATTATAATTTAAGAAAAACATAATTGTAATTTAGACAAATATTCTACCTCCAATGATTAATGTTGATTGTCAAATAATTATCTTAATATATGATTGTGTCAAAACATTAAACGACATATTAAAAAAGATGAAAGGGAGCAGTATAATGAGTGTTTGAGAGAACAATGTCCCACGTGAAAAGTAAAAAAGAAATAAAATTATTTATAAAATATCGGATATTTAAGGTCTCTTGAAAAAAATGTCAATTTGGTTCAAATCGAATGATATCATACAATATTAAAAGTATTTTATGGTAATTAATTAGCACAATAATTGATATCAACGCCACTGTACTGAAATTTTTGCAGGATGGGTATGAGGATGATAGAGTGACGGCATGAGACGTATTGTCTTTGCTTGTCTATGGATCAATTTACTATATTTGACCACAATTTTTAGCCGCATACAACCAAAAAAAAAAGTCGATGAGCTTGGTAACTATAAATACTCGGATGATATGAGGCGATACACAAATAATCTCAAAATTAACTCATTAACAGTAATTAATCAAGTAAAACTTAATTCAAACGGAGATGATCATATTATTGATCCGTATTGTGAACAGAGTCACACGTGAAAGCCATAAAAGGAAAAAAAAAACTATTGATATGGGGCAATATACAAATAATCTCAAATTTTAAAAGCATAGATCAAACTAATTTTTAATGGATCAAAAAGTTGGGTGGATTCTTTTTAATGCATCAAAAAAAAAAAAAAAAAATTAAAAAAAAAAAATAAAAATGACGTGGACCTCTAATATGCCACCACGTGGCAAAGTTGTTTTCTAAAAATCGGTTGTTAAAAGTAATGTCATGGATGAGTCAGTTTTGTAACGGCGATGGCATGAATGAGTCCAACTTTTAACGAATAACATAAATGAGTCATTTCTGATAATTCAGTGGCATATTTGAACCTTTTCCCTATTTTAAATATAATATTAGTGATTTTTCTTTCTTTCAAATATACACTTTTTTTCTTTAAACGAGTATTTAAAAGAAATTAAATAGACAAAGAACGAGTTTTAACGCGCCCAACAACACTTGTTTACACGCGGGCAGTTAAGGGCTGTAAATAAATGAAAGTTAAGTTTAAATGCTAAAATAAGTTGAGCGGACAAGTTCAGAGGGGAAAACATGTCTTTTCTCTACTTTTTTTATAAGGGAGATCCGATGTATTAAAACTTTCGTTATGTGCGGGTTCAAAGATGTTTAGTCACTTTTTTGATAACTCGTGTGCACTCTTGATTTAAGAAACAACAAATGTGAGCAATTTATCATATCACCCTTTAAATCTAATAAATTTAATCTTTTGAAACATACATTGAATAAAAAAAAATCTAGAAGAAACTATATTTTAAATAATCACTTGCAAAGACCTATATATATATTTTTTCAAGTCAAAAATCTAAAGCTATTCCAAAAAATCAAAACATACACTAAAATATATTTTAATTTCGATCACGAGATTAAAAATAGGCTATAGAGACGCTATTAATATTATTTTACTTTTACTTTTATAACAGGAGAAACGTCCAACTTCCAAGTTAGTCCACTTATATGTCAACTGATCAATAAAAGTTTCATTATGATTCTCATAGTAACCCAAGTAAAAACCATCTGACCTGACCATCCATATACATTTAGTAGTACCATAGTTATTTATTCAATGACGGATACAATTTCTTGGCGTGTTAAACACGTTAAAAACATTCTCCTTTGATCCCCATCAAAAATGACAAAAATATAAAGTATGATTGTAAAAATCCTCGCAAAATGACCAAGTGAACTCTTGATTACGAGATAGAAAATGATATCCAATGTCGTCATCTTTAGAAGCACAATGAACTTTCAGTTGATGCGACTCAATAGGAAGATCGTCAATGATTTGTACATGAAACTACTTAACTATATTTGTTCGTGCACTATTGACTTGACACATACCTTAAGAAACAATAAATAATGAGAGCAATTTTATCATATCGCCCTTTAAATCTAATAAATTTAATCTTTTGAAAAGTAAACTGAACAATGAACAATAATATTTAATAGTCAATTTTAGCGCAAAAAATAAATTACTAGAAGAAACTACATTTTAAACAATCACTTGCAAAGAATTGTATTTTTTTTTCTAAGTCAAAAATCTAAAGCTATTTCAACAATCAAAACATGCACTAAAATATATTTTAATTTCGATCACAAGATTAAAAATAAGCAAGAGGGACTATAGACACGTAAAATTTATTAGGTCAAATTCATATAAAATTTGAATTTGATCCATATCTTATTGGGTCTAGAATTAGTTTGGGCTATAAACTCGTTTTATTCTTCATCAAGGTCTATCTCACCTTGAGGCCCAAACTCATGCCACGTGTCAAATGACGTGGCATCCCAGTCAAATTAAAGATCAATGAGGCAAGGCCACACGATCAAATGAGGTGGCAATCCAAGTCAAATTCAAGAGCCAATGAAACATCGCCAGGTGTCCCAAATGACATATTTTTGGCCAATCACAAGCAACCTTGTCACATAACATTTGTGATAAGTTTGAAAATTGAATGGACCAATCAGAATGAGGCAGAAGAGGTTATTTACACTTGGACTGCCTACCTCCTACAACTATAAATAGGAGGGTTACATAATTTTCTGGGGTCATTCTGCAAGCATTGGAGGAAGCTTCTGCATTGACTACACAACTCTTCAACGAATCGACTAACGGAGTTCTGTCCGGAGGTCAACTCGACAAGACGAAGTGTTGTCAAACAATTCCTGGAGATCCAAACGCATTTCTAGGAGGCTCAAATCATCCGAAAGTTCGAGAATTACGCTACAAAGACCCTCGAATTACGGAAAAGCGTAGGAAAGAAGAATCGAGAGAATAACGGAACTATACCCGCAAAATTACTTTATATAAAATTATTCTTTTTGTTTATTTTATTTTTGTTTGCAGTTAATTTTCACCAAACGAAAATTTGTTGCGAACAAATTTTGGCACGCCCAGTGGGATCAGTTCTGCTCTCCATCTCTTCTTTCTACAGATCAAATTCAACTACTGCTATGGAGGTAAAAAATACGAAAGATGTCTCATGCAAGAACTCTGCTACTGCCACATTTGATGAGCTCAGCCTTGTTGGTCCCCTCACTCGGCGCAAATTTAAGACCAGTGGTTGGACGGATCTGAATACTTCACTTATTTGGAGAAGGCAAAAAAGAGCAAATCTCATATGACGGTTGAAGTTGCAGCCCTTGGGGCAATTTGACATCCTTGCTATGTGATGAATCCTCTCAGACTGGCGTTAATTTTAGTGAATCTGAAGATTCGACTGATTCACCAACTTCAACAAAGGTCAACGCCTTGATGTCTGACGCAACTGATATGGATGAGAAGTTCGCAATAATGGAACAAACCATTGAGGTTTTGAAGAAATCTGTCGAGGGTAAAGATCTTCAAATCGCTCAACTGATGAACAAGTTGGAGTCCTTCGCCCTTGGAGAATCGAGCCACGACCCTGCTTATCCACTCGGCTTTACTCTGCAAAATAAGGATGTCGATGAGTCACCTAGCAAGACTAAATCTCAAAAGAGAAGTAGTCTGCTTCGGTTGCTACTCTAACAGTTCAACAACTACAAGATATGATTACAAATACCATCAAGGCACAATATGACGGTCCATCACAAAGTTTCGTAGGATACTCAAAACCGTATTCTAAGCGAATCGAGAGCTTACCAATGCCAATTGGATATCAACCGCCAAAGTTTCAACAATTTGATAGAAAGGGAAATCCAAGGCAACACATCGCTCATTTCGTTGAGACTTGTAGAAGTGCTGGTACACATGGTGATCTTCTTGTCAAGCAATTTGTTCGCTCCTTGAAAAGCAACACTTTTGGTTGGTACACAGACTTGGAGTCTGAATCAATTGATTGTTGGGAGCAACTAGAGAGTCAGTTCCTAAATCATTTCTACAACACCCGTCGTACGGTCAGCATTATGGAGTTGACAAACACAAGACAAAGTAAAGATGAGCCTGCAGTGGACTACATAAATTATTGACAAACATTGAGCTTTGCTTGCAAGGATCAACTTTCTGAAACTTCCGCGGTTGAAGTTTACATTTAAGGGATGCATTGGAGCCTTGTGTATATCCTTCAAGGAATTAAGCCTCGAACTTTTAAAGAATTAGCTACGCATGCTCATGACATGGAGTTAAGCATTGCAAGTCATAGAATGGCGTCACCTAATTTTTATCCTAAAAAAAAGTTACGAAATTCAACGACTCATCAGAGGACCAAATTGGGGAATCTATGGTGATGACTGTGAGTTCTAAGAAGGCCTCCACAAGACAAAAATTGAAAAAGGAAGCTCCAAAGCAACAAATGCAAAAAGTGGAAAATCAACCAACTTTGAAAGAGTTACAAGCAAGGGTATATCCTTTTTTCCGACTCTGAGTTTCCTGAAATTCTAGACGAGTTGCTAGCCAAAGAAGTCATTGAACTCCCTAAGTCAAAGCGACCCGAAGAATCAAACAAAGTCGACGATCCTAAATACTGCAAATTTCACCTCATTGTTGGTCATCACACCACAAAATGCTTCATCCTGAAGGTAAAGATCATGACATTAATGCAAGAGGGAAAGATCATCATCGATGATGGCGATACAGTTGATGCAAACTATGTTAGCGCTGAACTGGACCATAAAAAAGATTCAATTTCAAAAGTTCTACAACCCATGCGCTCTGTGTCATCATCAAAAGATGAGGAAATCATCATGCTACAATTTGGAAGCCTTGACCCGATTGGGGTTCCAGCCTTGAAGAAAATAATAAACAAATGCATGCAAAATGACTTCTCCAATAGCAAGAAGGGTGGTACTTAGACATTGATCGCTCGCAATAGAAAAAAATGTCAAAGGGCTTCTAAACTCCATCTTTCAAAAGACGACCCAAGATCAAATGCATATCTGCTTCAACCGATGGGGGCAGTAAATATCAAATTGAAGTCCAATAATACTTCATTACAAAGGGTTGGGAGGAAAGTTAAGTTACAAGAATTCTTCCCCAAGACGCTCCTTAAGGCACAAGCATAAACTGCATGATGCTCCTCGATGCACGAGCCTAAACTGCAAGTTAAAATGCTCCTTGATGCACGAGCCTAAACTGCATGTCAAAACGCACCTTAAGGCACAAGCATAAACTGCATGATGCTCCTCGATGCACGAGCCTAAACTGCAAGTCAAAATGCTCCTCGATGCACGAGCCCAATCTGCATGTCAAAACGCTCCTTAAGTCACGAGCACAAACTGCATGATGTTCCTCGATGCACGAGCCTAAACTGCAAGTCAAAATGCTCCTTGATGCACGAGCCTAAACTGTAAGTCAAAACGCTCCTTAAGGTACGAGCATAAACTACATGATGCTCCTCAATGCATGAGCCTAAACTGCAAGTCAAAATGCTCCTTGATACACGAGCCTAAACTGCAAGTAAAAACGCTCTTTAAGGTATGAGCATAAAATACATGATGCTACTCGATCCACGAGCCTAAACTGCAAGTCAAAATGCTCCTTGATGCACGAGCCTAAACTGCAAGTCAAAATGCTCCTTAAGGCACGAGCATAAACTGCATGATGCTCCTTAATGCACGGGCCTAAACTGAAAGTCAAAATATTTCTCGATGCACGAGCCTAAAATGCAAGTCAAAATGCTCCTCGATGCAAGTCAAGATGCTCCTCGATGCATGAGCCTATACTGCAAGTCAAGCTGCTCCTCAATGCACGAGCCTAAACTGCAAATCAAACTACTCATTGATGCACAATCTTAAATTGCAAGTCAAATTACTCTTGGCCCGCATGAGTCTAAACTGTGAACGGCTCTATAAAAAAATAGTAAAAGAGCTAAACAAGGAAAAGTATGAAGTTTGAATGTATATTTGGAGTCCTTTGAAGACGATATCTTTAAAGCAAAAGGATTCCTCATTATCTCCAAGCAATGAAGTCTTTTCGACAAGTAAAATAACTTGTGGTACTTTGACTATTGCTCTAGTCCAACCTTCACCAAATTACAGAAGTGATGCATCCCAAAACTTGAAGTAGAAGAAGAAATTCATGAAGTATTCAAATCTGACGAGAAGTAGAGTATCACAAGACTTAGGCTGCAACTTCAAAAAAGAACCTGAAAAAATACAGAAGTTCAATGATGGTGGTTTTCACGTGAAACGTAGCTCTGCAAATCTACTTTCTAGTTCAAAAAATGACACCTAATTTCGATACTTTCACATCGATATATGGAACTTCTCGTGACGCTGCGCAAAGCTGAAATAACTAGCGAACCAATATTAGAAGACTATTTTGGGAAGCGATATCTGGGATGATTCAGATGCAATCTGATTGTGGTTTCTATGTGAGATGTATCTCTGATAATCTAATTTCCAATGCAAAAAATGACACCTGATTCCGATATTTCCACGTCGAGATACGGAATTTCTCGTGACGCTGCGCAAAGCTGAAAAACTAGCAAACCAAGATTAGTAGGCCATATTTGGAGCGATATCTGGGCCGATTCTGATGTAATCTGATTGTGGTTTTCACGTGAGATGTAGATCTACGAGTCTAGTTTCCAACGCAAAAAACGGCTTCTGACTTCGATGTTCCTATGTCAAGATATGAGAGTTTTCGTAAGACTGCATGAAACAAGAAAAAAGTGACGAAACAGAATTGAAGGTCTTATTTTGAAACGATACCTGGGCAGATCT
The DNA here is from genome assembly GCA_030864215.1 of Capsicum pubescens. Taxonomy (NCBI): domain Eukaryota; kingdom Viridiplantae; phylum Streptophyta; class Magnoliopsida; order Solanales; family Solanaceae; genus Capsicum; species Capsicum pubescens. The sequence goes on from CM061549.1 coordinate 299,213,298, forward strand.
GGTGATAAGATGAGCGTGGTTTTCGCGTAGAACGTAGTCTTGCGAGTCTACTTTCCAACACTACAAGTCGTTCGTGATTCAGACACCTCCACGATGCGTTATGAAGCTTCTTCTATAGATGCGCCAAAGTGCCGAAAGCTCAATTGTGAAAAAAAGAGCAAAAAGAGGAGAAGAACCGGAGTTAAATTTCTGCTCAGGCTGAATTACAATGATTTAAGGGGGAGTTGATGTCCTTTTATAGACTCTGAAAGGCCCCAATTTGATTTTAAAAAGAAATCTGTTGAACAAAGTTGTCTTCAACAAGAACTGGGACGTTTAAGTGTCCAAAAATAAGTCAAATTCCTAATCCTTTTTGTAGTGGGATAACATCATTCCTATTAAAATTCGATATAGGACTAATAGCCGAATCCTACATGATTTGGATATATTTAGTCTTAGACAGAATTTACACTGGATTCACATTATTCTACACGGATAATCATGACTTTGAGGAGTCGGACGTTGATAAAATGCTCAAGTCTTAAAAAAAAAAAGGGCTTCACGAATACTTCAAATCTCATCTCTAACAGGTACGACAAATCAAACACCTTGACGAGCCTTGAAGTAGGGAGCATCTGTAGACACGTAAAATTTATTGGGTCAAATTTATATAAAATTTGGATTTGATTCATATTTTATTGGGTCTAAAATTAGTTTGGGCTATAAACCCGTTTTATTCTTCATCAAGGTCCATCTCACCTTGAGGCCCAAACTCATGTCACGTGTCAAATGACGTGGCATCCCAGTCAAATTAAAGACCAATGAGGCAAGGCCACACGTTCAAATAAGGTGGCAATCCAAGTCAAATTCAAGAGCCAATGAAACATCGCAAAGTGGCCCAAATTACATGTTTTTGGCCAATCACAAACAACCTTATCACATAACATTTGTGATAAGCTTGAAAATTGAATGAACCAATTAGAATGAGGCAGAAGAGATTATTTACACTTGGACTGCATACCCCCTACAACTATAAATAGGAGAGTTACATAATTTTCTAGGGTCATTCTGCAAGTATCGGAGGAAGCTTCTGCATTGACTACACAGCTCTTCAACGAATCGACTAACGGAGTTCTGCCCGAAGGTCAACTCGACAAGACGAAGTGCTGTCAAACAATTCCTGGAGATCCAAACGCATTTTTAGGAGGCTCAAATCATCCGAAAGTTCGAAAATTACGCTTCAAAGGCCCTCGAATTACGGAAAAGCTAAGCAGAGAAGAATCGAGAGAATAACGGAATTGTACCCGCAAAATTACTTTAAATAAAATTATTCTTTTATTTTATTTTAGTTTTGTTTGCAGTTAATTTTCACCAAACGAAAATTTGTTGCGAACAGGGACACTATTAACATTTTTTTTCTTTCACTTTTATAAGAGGAGAAACGTCCAACTTCCTAGTTAGACCACCCATAAGTCAACTGTTCGATAAGATTTCCATTGTGTTTATCATAATATCCCAAGTAAAAACCATTTGACCTGACCGTCCACATACATTTGGTAGTACCATGTTTATCTATTCCATGATGTATACAATTTACTGGAATGGCAAGTACGTCAAAAGCATATTCCTTTGAGCCCTATCAAAAACGACAAAAATATAAAGTACGATTATAAAATCCTCGCAAAACGATCAAGTAAAGTCTTTAGTTCTTGATATAGTATGGTACCCAAGATCATCATTTTTCGAAGCACAATGAACTTTCATTTGAGGTGAATCATAAGGAAGATCGTCAATGATTTGTACATGAAATTGGTTAACTAGTTGTTGTAAGATTGTCAAGGGAAAAGATAAATAATACAACATAAATAGAATTATCATAATATACCTACAGTGACTCATTTTGAGAAGGCATGATACATAAACATGACCTTTAACTTGACATTAAATTATAACTATGTCCTTTTAACTTTGTCAGTGCACAAGTAGACTCTTTAACTATATAAAAGTTGAACAAAAAAATACTCCGATTTTGCAATTTTCATGCGTGAAACTCAATCGCTCCTACGTGTATTAGTAATCCACTCAAGTGCTGCCACCTATTAAAAAAGACACATCATAACGATGATTTTTAACTTTATCAGTGCACAAGTTGGCTCTTTAACTATAAAAAAGTTGAACAAAAAAACCTTCAATTCTAACTCTGACGCACGTGGTTTTGAGTGTATACACGCATTTTATCAGGTAGGATTGAAGTGTTTTTTGTTTAACTTTTGTATAGTTAAGGGGTCTACTTCTGCATTGGTAAGGTTAAAGGTCAAATTATAATTTGATGTCAAGTTAAATTTTTTGTTTATGTATTGTGCCTTTTGAGAAAATATGATTTGGCATCTTAAAAGGTGATGCAATTTATACAACTTTTCCTTTCATACTCTTCGTTCCTTCTTAATTGCTTCCCTGATTTTCGTAGCTGAATTAGATTAGGTTAATTTAATTTTTTAAAATTAAATTTTAGATATTTAAAAACTACATGAAAAGTACTATAAAGTATATATTTATTTATTTTGATTAAAAATTACATATTAAAATATTGATCAAAATTTGTAGCATTTGACTTTAAAAATAAAAAGATAACAAGTAAAATATAATGGATGGTTAGGAACAAAATCTTAATTTTTTACTCCAACAATTATAACATTTCTAAATTTTTTTTTGAATAACAATGACAATTTTTAATTCTAACTTCATTTAAGGTAAAACTATAATTGTATGATTAGTAAAATGAAATTCTAGGAGAATCCAATTTTCTTTCTCAAGAGCTATAAGAAATGTCGTTCCACGTGTCAAAGTGTGAAAATTCTTTTTTATTATATTTTTTTATTATTTTATTTTATTTATTTTATATGGAATCAATTTTTGTTCCTTTTGTTTAAGCATAATAATACTAGGAAAAAATTTAAATTAATGTTTGGCCATAAATTTTTGGATCACATATTCAGAGTTTTAACTTCATATAATTGTAAGAGCACATGTTTTGACTCTTATATTAAAAATTTATCTTCAAAATAATATCAAATTTAAACATTTTATAGCAGAAAATTAATTTTCATCCGCAATACTTCAAATGTATAAATTTGAAAAGTAACTTGATATATTTGTTTGACTTCATATTTTGAATCAAATTTTAAATAATCTGTCTTCAAAATTTTTTAAGTTTAAGCCATTTTTAGAAGAAATTTAATTTACATCCGCAAGATTTCAAATTTTAGGTCCATTTTCGTGATATCAATTAAATGGATGATTTTATGAGGATGAAATGAATTTAAAAAACAAAAACAAATAGGCATTCACATGGAATAATACTTATACACTATTAAATCATGGCAATCTGGTTTTAGATCCAATTAAATAGGACCATGATCAATTTAATTATATAGATCATTGACAATCCTATCTTTTGAAAATAGGATTTAATTATAGTTCAATTTAATTTAATGATCAATCCTATCTTTTTTTTTTTTTTTAACCGAAGGTCTATTGAAAATAATTTTTCTTCGTCATAAAGATAAAGGTAAAGTCATCGTACGTCCTATCCTTCAGACCCTACTTATGAAATTATATTGGATATGTCATTATTGGTTATGTGAAATGATCCTATAAAGTTTGCTAAAACACTTGAAATTCAATTTTAGCATAAAAATAAAATTCTTAGAGAAATTACATTTTAAACTATCGCTTGCAAAGATTTTTTTTTTTTTTTCAAGACAAAAATCAAAACGTACTTAAAAGTAGATTTTAATTTCGGTCACGAGATTAAAAATAAGCACGAGAAGCACCATTCATATTATATTTCTTTTACTTTTACAAGAAGAGAAAGCTCGAACTTCCTAGTCAGATTACCAAGTAAACCGGAATTCGTCTATAAGTTTTCCATCGTGCTTATCATAGTATCCCAAGTAAAAACCATTTGATCTGACCTCCCATACACATGTAAATGTATCATGAAGATTTATTCCTTCTGATTTTCTACAAGATTCTGGCCTGTCAAACACATCGAAAGCACGCTCGTTTGGACCCCACCAAAAATGACAAAAATATAAAGTACGGTTGTAAAAATCCTCACAAAATGACCAATTGAGCTCTTGATTACGAGTTAGAAGATGATATCCAATGTCATTATCTTTAGAAGCACAATGAACTTGCAGTTCAGGCGAATCAGCAGGAAGTTGGTCAATGATTTTTACATGATACTTCTTAACTATAAAACAATTTGCTGATATAAGATTGTCAAGGGGAAAGACAGATAACAACATAAATAAAATAATCATCATATACCTACAGTGACTCATTTTGAGAAAATATAATTCTAAATTTTTGGCCAAAAGAGTTTCAAGTTTAAATCATTTATATAAGAAAATTAATTTTCATCTGCAAGACTTTAAATTTTGGATAACTTTGAATTAACTTCATATATTTGTTTGATTATATATTATGAACCAGATTTTAAAAATCTGTCTTCAAAATTTTTTTTCAAGTTCAAGTCATTTTAAGAAGTTTACTTTTCACCCCCTTAAACTTCAATTTTTGGATCAAAATTTAAAAATCTAACTTCATATATTTGTTTGGTCATATATTTTGAATTAGATTATAAATCTATCTTCAAAAAGTTTTCAATGCTGAATCCAATATTGGGAGAAATTTAATTTTCACCCCCAAGATTTCAAATCTGTATCAACTTTTAAAAGTTCAACTTCTTATATTTGTTGAACACATATTTGAATCATATTTTAAAAATCTGCGTTGAAATTTTTTTCACGTTATACTATTTTTGGGAGAAATTTCATTTCAACCCACAAGACATCTAATTTTTTAAAAAATTTAACTTATATATCTGTTTGACCATCTCTACTTCATTTGAGGTAGTGGTACGGACTCCGTACACTACTCTATCCACTCTCGATTCCATTTTATGAAAATACACTGATATATTGTTATTGTTGTATATTTATTTGACCATATATTTTGAACTAAATTCTTAAAATCTTGCGAAGAAATATGCTTTTTTTAAAGAAAAATTCAAAAGTTATTCCAAAAAAAATAAATAAAAAATCAAAACATGCTCTAAAGTAGATTTTGAATTTGGCCACGAGATTAAAAATAAGCAAGAGAAATACTATTAATATTACTAGTATTCGTACCCGTGCATTGTGCGGAATATTAAGAAATTATAATAATTGAAAATATTTACATGACTTACTTACATAATAACTTATATCATGTTTTTCAATGTAGTGTACTTAGTAAAAAAAAAATATATTAGATCAAAGGAAATTAATAAATAATTGTCAAATGTCAATGAGACTTATTTAAACTTAAATTAATGATCAAACAGTGAATAATTTATTGAGAAAAGTAAAACGCAAGAATAAATGTACCACATAAATTTCAAAATGAAAATGATTCACAAAATGATTAAAGCAAATAGGAAAATTGGTGAAGATATAATTAATAAACAAACTAATAAGAGAACGTATTGAAGACATTTACTTCTTAAGTCTCCATATTTAAGAAAAGAGAGAAACATGATATTGTTACTAATGTGTAACTCGATCTACAAATTATCCTCAACAAAACTATACTTGTGAGAACTTTTGTGGTCAGCTTCACCCTCTTTGAGTCATCCCATTGCTTCGTTATAAAAAAAAAAGATTTATTTATTTACTTATTACTTTGTTGCAATGCTGATATTATTTTCGTTCTTGTTTGGCTTTTTAATCATAGGAAGAGAGAAGCAAGATAAAAAAAAGTTACCCTAGGTGTATGTATGGAGAGGACCCATATAGGTCGTATTCATCACTTGAGCTTTTCGGTGTATGAGGTGATTAGCTTGAAGCAACAACGTTCAGTATCAATAAAATTAAGTAAATGATAAGATACTCCATAAAAAATTAGAAAGATCCAATATCATGAGTAAGACAATGCAAGATACAATTGTTTTACATGTTGTAAAGAAAAAAGTTTACAACATGAAGGCTAAATGGATTTTACAGACCCTCTTTATCACCGCCTCATCTTAACGTAATGACTATACTGATGCATAAACCTTTAAACTTCAAGCATGTATATTAATTTTGAAGAATATTCACAATCTATTTTATATTTTGTTTGAGTTGAGAATCAAAAATGAAAACGTAATATTTCTTAACGGGTTAGCCTTATAGGAGGATTAAGTAAATCACACTTAACATGGATAAATGACTAACTCCAAAATGGTTCAACTTAATTTGGCAAAGCGAATACCTTAGATGAGGAAAAAGGTACTGATATTCGCTCAATTTCAAAGAAGAGGTCGATTGATCAGCATTCGAGCGACATGAGGCAATTGAATTCCCATTATTGCAGAAGGAGAGTTCTGTATAAAAAGTTTAAACGGAAAAGTATATAGTTTTTATCGCTTGGTGAGAACTTATAGAGAATAGACGCCTCATTGTACTATGGTTTATGACCACCCACGTGGCGCTATAATCGACATTGCAGAGACAATTATCTGCTATTATATACATTAAACATCGATCGGAAGAATTAAAAGAATTTAAATTTTGCAATTAATCAATAAAAATAAGATTAATAGGAAAAGAAAAAACACTTGTAGATTATTATTGAGGTTCTTAGACAGAGGCTAATAGCTGAAAGCAAAGCAGCACAATCATGCGATATCAGTTTAGACAAATTCATGCAACGAAAAAAAAAGACGAATTCAATTCTTCTAGAAGTTAACCGATCAGATCTTGTTCCTGAAGATTAGGCAAAGTACATGGCTGGTATACTGCATATTCCACAATTAAATTCCTGAACGTTCAAGTTTGCTCTGGCCCGCATATGCTTCAAACTTGAAAAGAATCTTTCTTAGTTATCTGCACTGACTAACGTTTGTACCACACATAACTAAAGTGTCACGAATTACATAATATGTGTGAAATCCTTACAAAGTTATGATGCGTAATTTCCAGCTTATCATTACACTTCAGTCCGATCACTACCAACACTAAATGATTTTTATACCTTGCATCAAGACATTAAAGATTTGCAACCTTGCTAAGTGTCCTTAAATTCGATCATAAGACTTATATATTCTGAAATATGAAATGAAGCTGCAAACGTACGACAATTATAGAATAATTAATAATATGCCACTATCAGGACAAACAATGGGAATGACAAACAAAAAGAAGAAGAATGAACAAAAGAAAAAAGTTTCACCTAAATTCAATGCTACTCAGATAGATTCTAAATTTTAGTCAAAAACAACACATCATTATGGTTGCATCAATCGAATAAATTCGACAACAATGACCGCAGTGCAAGCAACACAATGAACAGACGAAATATTATAGCATCTAGTATGCCAAACATTGTCTGCCTCAATAAGCAATGCATCCCTATGACAATACAATTAATATTCAGCAAATTCTAAACTCTTGTTGTTATACTTTGAAGCATACCTGTCGTATCTAAAAAAAATTTGGATTCATCCCTTCTGGTGGAAACCTCTTCTTTTTTAAAAAATTGTGACACAACTCTTCTGGTGGAAACCTCTTCTTTTTTAAAAAATTGTGACACAACTCTTCTGGTGGAATTGCAATGTAGATTCAAACTGAAAACCTGTCAAATTCAGTTTCGATTCAAACTGAAGCAACTAAGTTATAAAAAACTGTTGTCAACTCAGTTTTTGGCACAGTTCGAAGCACAAATGTTCCACCAAAGACAGTTTCTGGAAAGATATTGTCAAAATTATTATCTAGGGTTGTCCTAAAACCATCCAAATCACCAAAAAATACTCAATCTTTAACTGATTCTGCAGAAGATTCAGCGAACGAAATCGCGAAGAAAGCTACTATAGAAGTTAACAGATCAAAACCAAGAAAGAAAAGTGTTTGTTTCCAAGAAAATAAAGTTGGTGTTGTTGCTGCTGAGCCTAAAACTCCTGAAAAATCGCCTGTTGTGGCGAAGCCTCGACTTTCTGGTAGCATTACACCTTTTCACAGTGCTGAGAAATGCAGCAAATGCAGATTTGATGGATTGGCTACATCAAGTTATTGGCTTTCTCAGATCAAATTGGCTGAAACTGTTGAAAAACATACCGCAATTATCAAATTATGCCTCTTGTATGCTTCATAACAAAAGTCACATAATCATTAGTTAGATACGTAAATAGAGTAATAAAATGTCCATGACTTTGCTGGAGATACTGATGTCGAGACGAACTTTCTTCAACAAATAGAAGATGCAAATGTTGTATGTAGAGTTATGCCTCTTTGATGCTTCAGAACAAAATCCACATAATCATTAATTGGATAGATAAATTTTAATTTCGTTTGAACTACTAATAAACTGACATGTGAAGAAGAAGAATAGTTATTCATAATACCGTCTGTATAGTTCATAAAACTGAACACTTAATTTCACAATAATTATTTATTATTTTTAATTATTTAATAATGATTTTTGTGGTGCTGACACATGACAGTTTTTGCCTCTCTTATTAGATATAGATAGATAGATAGATTTTTCTTTTACTTTTACAAGAAGATAAAGCTCCAACTTCCTAGTAATCCCAAGAATAAATACTCCGATCTATAATAAGAGTTTCATTATGTTTATCATAGTATCCTAATACACCATTTGATCTAACCTTCCATACACATGTAAACGTTTCAATCAGATATATTCCGTCTGATCTAAGACAAGCTCCTGGGTGGTCAAACACCACAAAAGCACGATCTTTTGTACCCCACTAAAAATGACAAAAAAATAAAGTACAATTATAAAAATCTTCGCAAAACGACCAAGAGAAGTCTTGATTACGAAATAAAAAATGATATCCGATGTCATCATCTTTAGAAGCACAATGAACTTTCAGCTGAGGCCAATCATAAGGAAGTCAATCAATGATTTTAACATGAAACTTATTAACTATAAAACAATTTGCTGATTTAAGGTTGTCAAGAGGAAAGACAAATAACAGCATGAATAAAATAATCATCATATACCTACAGTGAGTTATTTTGAGAAAATATAATTCTAAATTTGTAGCAAAACAATTTCAAGTTTAAATCATTTATATAAAAAAATTAATTTTCACCGGCAAGACATTAAATTTTGGATAACTTCGAATTAACTTCATATATTTGTTTGACTACATATTATGAACCAGATTTTAAAAATCCGTCTTCAGTTTTTTTTTCAAGTTTGAGCCATTTTAAGAAGAGATTTAATTTTCACCCGAAAAACTTCAATTTTGGATCAAAATTTAATAACTTCACATATTTGTTTGACCATATATTTTAAATCAGATTTTAAAATCTATCTTCAAAAAATTTTTCAATGTTGAATCCAATTTTGGGAGAAATTTAATTTTCACCCTCAATATTTCAAATTTGTATCAACTTCTAAAAGTTCACCTTCTTATATTTATTTGACCATATATTTTGAATCATATTTTAAATAGCTGTCTTAAAATCTTTTCAAGTTTATACTATTTTTGGGAAAAAATTCGTTCAACCCACAAGACATCAAATTTAAAATTTCACTTCATGTATTTAAAATCTGCCTTAATTATTTTTTTTAAAGTTTATACCATTTTTAGGAGAAATTTCTTTTCTATCCATATCACTTCAAATTTTAATTTAAAAATTGATCTTCATATATTTGTTTCATCACATCTCTACCTTCATTTTTCTCGTTTTAATCAATATATTAGAGTATTATTATTAAAGCAAATTACATATTTGAGCAATCGATCCATAAAAAAGCCCAAAAAATTCCAATCCAACCAAAAGCGTACTTACCAAAATCGCGCCAAATAGAGAGATTTTGCAAAATCCAATATTACTCACCTTTATAGTTAGTTATCTTAGAACCAAAATTTCTCTCACAAAACAAAACAAAACAAAAAAAACAGTATTCAAAAAGGTACTCTACAATTCTTCTTCTTCTTCCTCTTACTTTCACTCTTCACATTTTTTATGTGCATTTGATTCTATATACATACAATTCAAAATTCATCTTTTGTGCTTATTCAAACCCTAGAAAAAGCGATTTTTTTGTTTGATTTTTGTAGAAAGAAATGGTTATGGATGTTAACAAAGAAATGAATGCTGCGTTTGCGAAGGCGGAGAAGGAGATGGATGAGGTTGACGAAATGCCGGTGGGTCGACGATTTATGAAAGCGAATAGCAAGCGTGGAAGTGGAATTAAGCAGGTGTTGAAGTGAGTTTTTTTTAAAAAAAATCAGTTTAGCGCTTTTTTTTTATGTGTTGAATTTTGAATTTGCTTCTTTACGTTCGCGAGGTAGTGGTAAGGCGTGCGTACAATCTACCATTCCTGGACGTAACTTGTGGATTTTTTTTTTTTTATAACCGTGGTGTCCGAGCCAGCAACTTGTGGAATTTTACTGGCGTTGTTGTTGTTGTTGTATTGAGTTTTGAATTTGCTTCTTTACGATTCGCTAGGTAGTGGTAAGGCATGTGTACAATCTACCATTCCTAGACGTTACTTGTGGAATTTTACTGTTGTTGTTGTATTGAATTTTGCCTCTCAAATTCGACGAGTTAGTGGTAAGGTTTGCGTACACTTTATTAGACGTTACTTGTGGGATTTCACTGGGTATGTGGTTGTTATTGTTTTGAATTTTGAATTTGCATCTCGACCTCCACGAGGTAGTGGTAAGACATACCTCGTGGAGGTCAAGACGCAAATTCAAAACTAAAAACTCAATACAACAACAACATATCCAGTAAAACCCCACAAGTAACGTCTGTGGATGGTAGATTGTACACACACCTTACCACTACCTTGTGAACGTAAAGAAGCAAATTCAAAATTCAACACAACAACAACAACGCTAGTGGATTCCCACACGTAACGTCTAGTAGAGTGTACACAGACCTTATCACTACCTCGTGCAGATCAAGAGGCAAATTCAAAATTCAATACAACAACAACAATAACATACCCAGTGAAATCTCACACGTAACATCCAGTAAAGTGTACACAGACCTTACCACTACCTCGTGGAGGTCGAGAGGCAAATTCAAAATTCAAAACAACAACAACAGTAACATACCAAGTGAAATCCCACATGTAGCATGTACACAGACCTTACCACTACCTCCACAAGGTAGTGGTAAGGTGTGCGTACACTCTACCATCCCTAGACTTTACTTGTGGGATTTCACTGGTGTTGTTGTTGTTGTATTGAATTTTGAATTTGCCTCTTGACCTCCACGAGGTATTGGTAAGGTGTGCATACAATTCCTAGATGTTACTTGTGGAATTTCATCGGCGTTATTGTTGTTGCAATGAGTTTTGAATTTGCTTCTCTACCTCCACGAGGTAGTGGTAAGGTCTGCACACACTTTACTAGACCTTACATGTGGGATTTCACTGGGTATGTTGTTGTTTTGTAGTTTTATTGTAATACATTGAATTTAAATTTGCTATTTGGAAAGCAATTTTGATGAAATAGATAAGTTTTTTGTTGGATTTTTTTTTCAAAAATGTTATTTGGCAAGCAACTTTGATGAAATAGATAAGCTTCTGAATTGAATTTGCTATTTGGAAAGCAATTTTGATGAAATAAATAGGATTTTGGTAGTTTTTTTTTTTTTTTTTCTAGATTTTTGTATGCATTGAATTTGCTATTTGGAAAGCAACTTTGATGAAATAGATAAGTTTTTGGTAGATTAATCTCTTTTTGATAACCGTGGCGTCCGAGTCAGCTTGCCGGCCTAATTCTGCAGTTGCCTACCACCTCCCATGAACTGTCGGTACTAGGTAACTCTGTCTACCAAGGCTAGAACAACTGGAAAGAAATCACCTACTGTGTTTTTCTTCCCACCTCATGGTGCTCAACTCACTTCATTGACCACTACGCCACACCCATGGGTGTCTCTTTTTAATGTAGTTTAGAGTGACTACTTTACGGTTTCGGAAATTACAAGGGAAGAAAAAAGTTCTTGGCAAACATGATTTGTTTTTGGCTCTTCAATTGTGTTTAGTTGACAGTTTTGGAAGTAAAAGTAAAGTAAAAAAAATTAAGATGTACTGCTGAATCTTCTATTATCCATTCTACTGAGCACAAGTGTTGGAGCGAGTTTGGTTTTTCAGTTCAACCCATTTTTATGCATTGGATTTGCTATTTGGAAAGCAACTTGATGAAATAGATAATTTTTCATAGCTAGTTTACAGTTTTGGGATATTACAGAAAGATGAATTCTTTTTGGCTGTTTACTTGTGTTTAGTTCTCAGATTAATAAAAGTGTTGGAAAAAGAAAAATTAAGATGTACTTTTGCAAAAGATGGGATTTTTATGAAAAAAATGAGAATTGTTATAGCAGTTTTTAATGTTCATTTCATAGTTTTGGAGGTATATAACAAAAAGAGAAAAAGCCCAGGGAAGTGAAAGCAGAGATACTATTGAAAAGATGGGTTTTAATCGAAAAAGATGGAAGTTTTTGCAGCTGTTTTATTATGTTATGTTAAGAGTTTTTGTAAGTGAAATAAAATTAAAACATAATATTGTAATCCATGCCTTTCGCTTACTCCACTATTTTAACTGCATCTCTTTGTTATTTTCTACATTTGGATATGTTAAGTTCATTTTGCTATGTTTTTTTTCGTGTATTCGTCAAGTGTCAGATATGTTTTCATTGTGCTATGCTTTTTTTTCTTGTATTGCTCAAGTGTAAAACTAAAACAAGAAAAGAGGGTCAAGGCAGGTTAGAAAATGAAAGTAACCAACCAGGGGTTTGGACTGGGGAAACTCTAGTGGAGGAATTTGTATGATGTACACAGGAAGTAGCAAAGGAAAATCAAAACCTTCAAAAAGCTAGCGAAAGAGTAAAAGAAGTTGAGTAATCTTCTTTAAAAGAGACTTTGAAGTATGAGGACTGCTTAGACTCTTAAAAGTCGTTGGCTCATTCTCCCACTAGTGCATTCTGCTTGGTCACTGGACTCTAGTCCAAAGTAAAAATCTTAATCATCTATAAAAACCAAGTAGAAACTATTTTACAGATGTATAGAAGCATGTAGCGATGTTCTAACCTATTGACATCAAATTGACCAAAGTCCATACAGACATCAATGTAGAATATGCATATAATTTTTCTTTTGGCCACGATTGCTTTGGTTGTTATGCTACGTGGTACCTCTTGTTGCTCCTCCTTCAGTAATTGGGAAAAAGCTTTAAAACTTTTCACTGTAGCTTAACATAATGTCTTTCTATTTAGTTATGCTTATTGAGTCTTCCACATTGGCTAGTGGAAGGGGGACTTGTTCTCTTTATAAGTCTTGGGTACTCCTTACCTCTTGAGCTAGTTTTTGGGGCTTGAGTTAGGCCCAACCTCCATTTTTTAATCATGGTATCCGAATCGGACCCATCCCAATTCTTTGTTTCTCTAATGTTGGGCACCCATTCCACATCGGCCAAGAGATAGGGGACTTGATCTCTTTATATGGCTTGGACAATCCTCCTCTTGAACTAGCTTTTAAGTTGAGTTTGTCCCAATATTCATTTCTTTATTGATCCTTAAAAAAATTTCGGAAAAAAGTTGCGTACATTTTGCATTTAACATTGATGGCAACGTGTGCAGGTCTGCAGTTGATACTGTTGTGAAAAAGGAGAGCATGTCTTCAGTTGATACCGTCGTGAAAAAGGAAGATGAAAAATGTGATTCACAGGTATTAAATGACAATTCATATTGGAGCCTGACTGATAGCTTGATTTTTCTCAATCATGGTTTATGCATGTTGAGGAATCAACTACACTTAATATAAGAAAAATGAAGATGCTGAATAATTGATTACCGTTTGGCTTCTTTTACCATCTAGAGGCTTTGTTTCTAAAAATTGTGATGTTTGCTTCTGTGAAATTATTGTTTAACTGCTAATAACTTAATAACTTACTGGATATGAGAGCATGAATTTTGGTTAAATTATTAATATTGGCAATCCTTATCGAATAAATAAATAAATATTGGTAATGTTACCTATCTCTGTCCCCATCCTCTCAAGAAAAAACGAGGAGAGAGATAAACTGACTGATTGTAGGCTTGTAGTGCTCTTTCCACTCCGTCTATCGCTAGCATTCTCACTGCGATTTATATCCACTTCCTCCTCTCCTTTGTTTCTTTCTATTGTACACAATTGGCCTAGGTTTTGCTCTATTTCCCAAAATTGGACTCCTACTGGCACATATCTAGTTACTTAGCGTGATGTGCTATAGTACTCCTCGTCCGTTCTGGCATTTTAGCCATCCTAATATGGCATCTCAGGGAGCAAATGGGCGTGATTCGTTTGATGAAGACACAAAAATGTATTAATTTGGGTTAAGACAAGGAAAGCGTCTCTCTCTCTCTCTCTAGCCTTGGTTATGGAAGGCCTTAGTAGAATGTTTACAATGGGAATTGCAAGGATTAAATAAATGTGTTAATCCAAGTACATCACACACTTTTTTTATAAAGATTCTCTGATTTTTTGTGAGGCTAATAGAGAGAAGATTCTTTATTTGCACTTATTCTTCTGTTCTTTGAAGCTGTCTCTTGTTCCATTGCAATAGTTCCTATGGCTTCATGCTGATGATTTATATAATATTACCTTTCAAAAAATGTGTTCTGAATTGATTCTTCAACCAGAAATATGTATTTTTCAACATGTGAATGCAAAGTTCTTGTGCTTAGTCACAACATTTGTTCTTCACGGTTCTGCTAAATCCTGTTGCTACTTATCTGTGCTCAGCTGCCGTTGACATAGGTTTGCGAGCTATATGCTACAATTTTTAGGTACTCTAAGAATACTTTTCTAGCTTCTTGGGCTACTAATTTTTGCGCTGGATTATTTTTGACAAGATTTATAAGCAATAAAAGTAATTAGTAATATTGTGTAATTTGTTTTTTCTACTGTCATAATCATGTTTTTACATCTTGCAACTAGGCAGTTCTCCTTCAAGCTTTGCCATAAAAGTTGGTATATGTTCGACCTTTGCTCAGGGAAGCACTGGGGAACATCCCTCTTGGTTGCTGGTTCAAATCCAGCTGGTTGCATACTATATTTGTTGCAGAACATTTTACATAAATATGGTAGTCTGCTATGGGGTTTTCCTTTGTGATTATTTGGCTCAATTACAATACTGCATTACTTGAAGGAAAACTACATTATTAGCTTAATAGTTTTCCCTTTCTCTTTATCTCTCATGGATGTTTGGTCCGGAGGAAATAAGCTATGAAAATTGTCTTTTTAATCATTCCGGAAATAATTGTTTACCAGCAATCTCTAGGAAGAGGAAGGAATATTGAAATTTGATGTCAGTAATTTATCACCTGTACATATCTTGTTATTTCCCTTTTTACTAAGTTAAACTTTAGAAGTTGCCAATTTTTGTATGTTGTGCAGAATAAGCCTTCCAATTTTTCCAGCGTACTCATGGATGACAAGATTTCTCAATGTGCTGGAATAGTAGAAGGACAGCTTTGTCGTACTCAGATGGATTTTGATCATTCTCGTGAACTTCGTGGGAAAAGGAAAGTTAGTTCTCCTATATCGGACCTTCTACATGTCAAGGCTGAACCTGTGGATAACAATTTGGTTGAAACTGCTGTGAAGAATGAACCGGATAGTTTGCCCCATAGTAGCATGGTTCAGGTGAAAAGTAATCATGGAATTACCTATGAGCTTTCTGAAGATGAACTGGATGATATGGCACTATTAGAGCGAAAGAAGCTGTACTCTACGAGATGGGATCCTTCATATAATTTCGGTAGAGTTGTAGAGTGCTCAATCCAAATAGTTTCCTCAGTCTCTGATTGCATACCCACTTCATCTGCGCATGCTAAACCACTAAAAGTTTGCCCGCCACGGAAACGAAGAAAAACTGTCACGTAAATTTTCTTTTTGCTGGTTATATGCTCTATATATGCATATATCGATTTTTATATGGCTACATAATTACATTTACTGTGGATGGCCTCTATCCTCCGTTTTTCCTTCACATGTATGTGTATGTATTTACTTATACTGTACACATTTAATCCATATCTTTATGCAACAAACTGCAGAGATTCGGTTCAAACAGCAATGGAGGAAGATGCTCCTGGACTCTTGAAGGTATTTTCCCATCAAATTGCAATGTTAAAAGTCAGATGGCTCATAGCCTTTATCGATCTTTGCAGGTATTACTTGAAAAAGGCGTAAATGTCGATGAGATTAAGCTTTATGGGGAAAGTGAGAGGGATGAGCCTCTTGATGATTTGTCTACTGAAGACAGCTTCTCAGAGCTTCAAGCTGTTATATCTAAGGTATTGCATACATGTGCTCATGATCTTTCTTGTCACTAATCGCGGAGGAAATCTGCCTATATTTGTAATAGTGTCTGAGTTACCTGTTCCCTGCTGAAGCATGCAATAAATTTTAGTCACTCAATGATCCGGGAAAATTGTTACAGATGGTTAGTTCAGGAATTAGGCCCTTCTTTGAGTTTCTGAACTGTGATTTTTTTCCCCACATATTAATGACTGTCCTTTTCAAATAATTTACTAGTTGAAATCAGTGTTCTAAAAGGTGTGGGCGTGAAACGAGACGTTTTACCTGATGCGGGGCGAGGTGTAAGCCCTGAGGCGGAGCGTAAGCCCGTGGAATTTAATTTTTAATAATTTATTCATTAATATACTAAAGATAAATAATTAGAAAGAAAATTACGTAGAAATTATAAAAAATTCAACGAAATAAATAAAAGTGGAAATGTATATAAAACTATTTCATCTTAAAATGTTAATCGAAGTCAATACTTGACAAAGAAATAATCAGAACTGCTTATCTCAAAGGCCAAATTAGACTTTGTAAAAAAATTGAGTAGAATTTTTTTTTCTGAAACTGGTAACTTGTTTATTTCACTTTAAGATTCACAAATATGCAGTGATTTGGGGGCATTGGTCCCTATTTACAACAAAAGAACTCACAGAACCTGCAGTTATTCTACACAACTAAATGGAGTCCAGTACATCCAGATTTTCTACAGCTTCTACTGAGTAGGATAGTCTACACCAAAAATGAAAAAGCAGAATACAATTCATTTTTATCTGCTGAACTGTACTGCTGAATTGAGACAAGGAGATCCTTTATCCCCCTTTCTATTCATCTTAGCTATGGAAGGATTCAGTAGTATGGTAAATATAACAACCCAAATAACTGGTTGGCTGAGAGGCTTCCAGATAGGGGTCGTAATATGGGGGATTTGGAAATTTGTCATCTTTTATATGCAGATGACACCATTATTATTTGTGAAGCTGAAATGGAGAAAATTAGATACATTAGAGTACTACTGGTGGTATTTGAAGCTGTTTCAGGGCTAAGGGTTAACCGGAGAAAAAGTAACATTTTCCCCATAAAAGTTCCTAACATTCAAATTATGGCACAGATCTTAGGTTGTGGAGTGGAAAACCTTCCTTCTGTTTATCTAGGTTTGCCACTTGGGAGTAGACACAAGGATGTGGAGATCTGGATCAATATTGTGGAAAAAACTGAGAAAAGACTCGCCCTTTGGAAGGCTTAATATTTATCCTTGGGGGAGGATCACTCTTATAAACTCAGCTTTGGATTCTCTTCCTACCTATGTGATGTCCTTATTTCCTATCCCAGCTAGTGTGGTGAAGAGATTGAATAGACTAAGAAGGAATTTTTTATGGAATGGAAAAAAAGAAAGAGGAGGATATAACCCGGTGAAGTGGGTAGTGGTTCATTTGAGCAAAATGCAGGGAGGAATTGGCTTCAGAAATTTAAAAATTCAAAGTAGCAGTCTTCTAATGAAGTGGTTATGGAGATTCAACTAGGAGGAAACTTCACTTTGAAAAGAGGTCATTTCTCATAAATTTGAACTGGATACTTTTTGGTGCTCTAGGGAGGTTAACAGTACCTATGGTGTGGGAGTGTGGAGAACTATTAGGACTCTTTGGCCAAAGCTGCATGCAGACTCTAGAATCAAGGTAGGCAATGGTAATAGAACCTAGTTTTGGAAAGATACTTGGATAGGGCAAACTACACTCCAAGAAGCTTTTCCTGATTTAATAGCCTTAACTAACTCTCCTGAAGTTCATATCAATGAGTTTGGTCCCCTCAAGGTTGGAATCTGAACTTTAGAAAACATCTAAATGATTATGAAGTGGGAAGGGTGGCTGAGTTGTTGAAATTGTTGGAGGACATCCAAGTCACAGCTACTGAAACTGATTCTCTGAGATGGAAACATAAGGTGAATGATATCTTTTTTGTGAATAGGCTTTACAAAAAAGAAAATAATGCAGCTTGGAATGAGAGGTCGGAGATATGGAAAAGAATCTGGAAGAGCATGGTTCCAACTAAGGTAAAATGCTTCACATGGCTAGTAGTAAAGAAAGCATGTCTTAATCGTGAAGTACTACAAAAGAAGGGACAATAGTAGTGACTAGATTTTTCTTGTGTAATGAGATGGGGAAGGAAACAATCACCTATTCTTACATAGTAAGTTTACCACCTAGATCTGGAACTTGTTTTTCAGCCTCACAACGACAGTGGATCATGCCTGAACACACAACTAACCTGATGAATTGCTGGATTAGAAGAGGGGGAGCAAGAGACAGGGAAAATGATGGAGGATGATACCCTCGTGCATTTGGTGGTCAGTATGGAAGGAGAGGAATGGAAGATGTTTTGAAGACAAGATCAACTCCATCCATGATGTGAAATGGAGTTGTTTAGTGTCTTTATTTTTTTGGTGTAAAGAAAGTTGTATAGAGGAAATAGATGACTTGGTAGACTTCTTAGGTAAGCTGTAAAGCTAGAGTCTAACCATTTTATGTAACAGTGATTTTGAAGGTAGCCAACAGTCCATTGCTGAGGAATGCAACAATACTAATTGTCAAAAAAAAAAACTGTACTGCTCCTATTCTCAAAGCACCTAGAGTTCCTTTCTTTTCAAATTGTCCACCATATGTATGCTGGTATAATGCTCCATCTTTTTCTGTCTCTAGTTTCCTTCCGTACTTCTTCCCAGCTTGCCAAGGTTGTTGCCATGTTTCTTGGCATTGTCCAGGTGATCCCTCTGAGTGCCAAAAAGATCCTCCATACTTGACTTGTCACTTTGCAATGGAGAAACAAATGTTTAACAAGAGTCAATCTTGTTTCCAGGGCAATACAAAGATCCTCCAACTTCTCTACTGAAGAGACCTTTAAAGGGGTCTTTGGCTTCCAAATATGTTTCCAGGGCCAATCTTCAATCTGGTGGCTACTAATATTCAGATCTTTGTAGTCTATGTTCACCCTGTAGTTCCCACTGCTGTGACTATTCCACCACAGTTTGTCAACTCTTTCTTGTAAGCCTCTACAAGTCTCCAGGAAGGTGAAAAAAGAGGTCACCCTACTCGTTTCCCAATCATTTGACATTCTTGTAAAAGTGATATCATAACCCTCTTTTGACCGCTGCTCAGCCACTGTTCTGTATTGGTAAAACATCATGTTGTCGATATCTGGAAACTTCTCTTTTAGGCTCTCAGTACCCAGCCAAACAACTACCCAAAAGTTTGTTTTGTTCCATCTGCAATTTTTATGGAGTACTTGGTTTTCAGTAAAAGCCATAGGGCTCTGATGGACTTCCATAGACTTACTTCGGAAGGAGTGTTTATCTCGTTAGTCATCTACCTGCCCTCCTCCATATATTTAGCATTGATGGCTCTTTTCCATAGCATTTGGTATTCCTTTGTGTATCTCCAAAGCCATTTAAGTTTTAAAGCCTTGCTTTGCATTTTTAGGTCCCTGATTCTCGGACCTCCCTTCTTTTTGCTTCCTGTTATAGCCTTCCATTTGACTAGATGAAAACCTTTCTTTTCTTTGTTCCCATGCCACAAAAGGATTTATTGATGCTGTCAAGTCTTTTGATAACACTAATTGGTACAGGGAAGAGGGTCATCATGTAGGAAGGTAGGACATCTAACACTGAGTTGATACGTGTGACTCTTCCTCCCAGTGACAAGTATTGAGACTTTCATCTAGATAGTTTCTTCTCACGCCTTTCTATAACATCATTCCAAATTTCCTTGGATTTTGATTTTGCCCCTAAAGTCATGCCGAAATACATGGTAGGCAAAACTCCCACTTCACCTTTGAGGATTGATGCTAGGAACTTCATATCAGTAACATTATTTATAGGGTATATAGAACTCTTCCTTCGGTTAATGTGAAGCCCCGACACGCTTTCAAATAGTACTAAAATCACCCTCAGATACTTCGATTGGTCAGCACGGGCATCACAAAAATCAATGTGTCATCGGCATACTGTAGTGTGTTATTTCCATGTTGTTTGCCCTTCTATCCATTTCAAAACCACTGATCCAACTGATCCGCTTAGCATTTTTCACCATATTGTTCAAACCCTCCATTGCCAAAATAAATAGGAAAGGGGATAGGAGGTCACGTTATTTTAATCCTCTTTGAGCTTTAAAAAACCTGTTGGGGATCCATTAATAAGGACTGAAAAGCACATTATTGAGGTACACTGCCTAATCCAGTTTATCCATTTACTTCCAAAACCATCCTCTGTATATATCCAGAAGGAAACCCCAATTGACATGATCATACGCCTTTTCTATGTCTAGCTTACACAAAAAACTAGGTTTGTTCTGTTTGAATCTAAAGTCCACTGCTTCATTTGCCACCAAAACTGCATCCATTATTTGTCCCCCCTTGATGAATGTCATTTGTTCTACCAGTTTTTCTATCACCTTTTTTAATCTCTCAGTCAGCACCTTTGGAAATAGTTTGTAGACACTTCCTATCAGACTGATGGGTTTGCAGTCTCTCAGTTCTTTAGCTCTTTTCTTCTTTGGGATAAATTTATAAATTAATTTGCAAAATGATTACAACAACAACAACATACCTAGTGTATTCAGACAGAGTGAGTCTGGGAAGAGTAAAGTGTACGCAGTCCATATCACAACCTCAGATGAAGTAGAGAGGTTGTTTTCGATAGACCCTCGACTCAGGACAAATCACAGTATAACCAACAAACAAATAAAAAAATAAAAAACACAATAAAAATAGGATAATAGACCGCTAGATAATAATGAAAACAAGGCACCCACAAGGTAATACTATAATTATCTATTCGAAATCGAAGACAACACCAAAACACCACGAGCAAGCAACTACAGGCGTAGATACAAACACAAGCACTCTTACCTACTATTACGGGTGAACTCCTGCCCACTAACCCTTTACCTTAATCCGCGTTCTCCACACCTTCCTATCAAAGGTAATGTCCTTTGTAAGTTGTAACTGCTCCATATCAGGTCTAATCACCCCCCTCCAATATTTCTTTGGCCTACCTCTACCCCACCGAAAACCATCCATAGCCAGCCTTTCATACCTATGAACTGGAGCATCCGTGCCCCTTCTCATCACATTCCCAAATCACCGCAACCTCACTTTTCGCATCTTATCCTCTACCGAAGTCACTCCCACCTTCTTATGAATAATCTCATTTCTAGCACCATCACTCCTGGTAAGTTCATACATCCATTGCAACATCATCTCCGCCACCTTCAACTTTTGGATTTGGGAGTTCTTAATGGCCAACACTCTGCCCCGTACAACATAGCCAGTCAGACTGCCACTTTTAGAACTTACCTTTAAGCTTAGGAGGCACCTCCTTATCACACAAGACTCCCGAAGCGAGCCTCCATTTCAACCACCTTGCACTAATACCGTGCGTGACATCCTCCTCAATCTCGCCATTCCTCTGAACCATAGACCTAAGATAGTGAGACTCTCCTTTTTTGAGTAATCTGAAAATCCAACTTCACCACCACGTCAGCTTCATACGACAAATTACTAAACTTACATTCCAAGTACTCCGTCTTAGTCTTGCTCAACCTAAACCCTTTGGACTCAAGGTTATGTCTCCAAACCTCCAACTCATCATTAACACCTACCTGAGTCTCATCAATCAGTACAACATCATCAACAAATAACATACACCGAGGCACCTCCCCCTGAATACGCTGTGTCAAAACATCCATCACTATATCAAAAAATTAATTTGTCAACAAATAAATCCAAAGAAGGAACCTACATGAAGAGTGATGTATTTTTACTTTGAAGTTTGCTCATTGAGTATTTCCCCCCTTTAGCCAATGAAAGCCAAAGAGAGAATAAAATTGAGCTAGGAATAAAAATATTTAAATTTTTATGCCTTTTAACTTCTTAAAATTTAATAACAAGTTGAATTTTATGCTTTTTGGTATTAATTTAAATACTTATTTAGCATTTTACATTTTAATTAGGAGAGTTTTTCTGGGCTTACGCTCCAAAGTAGAAACTCGCCCACCGACTAAGCGTACGCCCAGGCTGACGAGGGTGTTTTTACTACGCCCCGCCCCATGGCTCGACCTAGGAACGCCTTTTAAAACACTGATTGAAATTATCATTATCCTTTGCCATGCTTTCTTAAGATTGACAGTTGATTGTTGATTATTGTATGTTCAGGATATAGATTGATATCAGTTGGCAATGAGTTAATAACTTGAAGTTTAAGCTATTATTTGATTTTTGAAAATTTTGACAGTCTCTTTGATGAGAAGCGGTGGATGCAAATAGCTGCTATCATGACATTGCGCTTGGAAGAAATGTAGTTGGCAGCTTGTTGGTGAAGTGGGGCAATTTCTGGTTAGGACCAGATAATTACAACACTCATGAGTTGTTGAACAACTGCATGACTGAAATTTAAGTTTGGGCATGGGAAGAGGTGGATTTTTAGATAACTAAAGTGATAGACATGGAGATAGAATCAAATGCCTTTTGATATCATTTAATGTGAACCATCGTTTTTATGTTGTAAACTTTTTCTTTTCTTTTGTGAACTGAAGCCACTCAAGTCAATTAACAGAGTTGTCAAAGCTTCATCATGCCTTGATGGTGAGATTGAAATATTTGGCAACTTTAGGATTGTGAAACGAAAGAGTAAATAACAAAGAACTTGGTTTAATTATTCCCTCAAGCTATTGGGGGTTAAATAGCTAAGTTTAGCACCCAAAAGTGTGACCTAGTGGTTAATAAAGTGGGTGAGAATCATGAGGTCTCAGGTTTAAATCCCAACAGAGACCAAAACGCCAGGTGATTTCTTCCCATCTATTCTAGCCTGGATAGAGTTACCTAATATTTGTTGTTGGTAGGAGGTGACATATATCCCATGGAATCAGTTGAGGTGCACTAAAGCTAGCCCGGACACCACAATTAACAATTTTTTAAAGCTAAGCTTACATCTTAAAAATGGAAAGGAAATCAATACAAATCGATACGTAATTACGATGGGAGTAAATTAGGCTACCAACTATATACCCTATATGATCCAAGCTTGCTACATATATAACTGTCCAAGGACCTACAAGGGACTTGTTGAATATGTCTGCAAGCTGATCACTTGACCGCACAAACCTTGTGACGATGTCTCCTGAGAGGTTGAGAGTACCTTTTCTCTTATAAATGATTAATCTCTATGTGATTGGCCCTCTCTTGAAACACTGGGTTCGATGCAATTGAAGTGCAACTTCACTATCTCACACAAGTTCCATTTCTTCAATCTTTCTAAAGTTCAACTCCTTCAAGTTGCTTGATCCATATGAGTTCACATCCTGTCGTTGCTATAGTTCAATATTTTGCCTCTGCACTAGATCTAGCAACTATATTTTGTTTCTTATTTTTCAATACCCAAATTTCCACCAAATAGAACACAGTATCCAGAAGTGGATTGTCTATCCGAGGGTGACCCTGACAAGTTGTCGGAGCAATGATTGCCTCACCGAAAAGTGGTTAGAAAATAGTGTAGCAAGTATAGGTCTACTCGGAATTGCTAGGTGACCTTGTTAGAATAATCAGATCCAATTGCCAATTGCCAGGAGTGATCAAAATCAGGCGGAACTTGGATTGGTAGTGTTGAAATCAGTTGGAGTGTGTTTGAGTATAGAAACTCGCTTGAAGGTGGCCGGAACAGTGCTCACATGCCGCTGCATGGTAGATCTCAATGGAACTGGCGGGCTTTCCGGCGACGCGTGGATGGTATGTCTGGGATGACATTGGTTTGGGTTTTGTTCTTGAGGTCTTCTTCTTCTCGTGGTGGTCTTGGTTTGGTCACAACACTTACAACGGTGCTCACATGCCGGTGCATGGGTAGATCTCACTTGAACTGGCGGGCTTTCTACCGACGCGTGGATGGTATGTCCGGGATGACATTAGTTTGGGTTTGGTTGTTGAGGTCTTCTGCTTCTTGTGGTGATCTTGGTTTAATCACAACACCTACAAAAATAGAGATCTGTTCGGGCAACCAAGAAATTGGCCAGAAAAGTTTTTGAGGTCGAAATATTCTCTTCCTATGTTGTTGGCCTTAACCAAGCTCTAATAACATGAGAAACGAAAGAGAAATTAAGAAAGAACTTGGCTTGATTATTCCCTCACCTTTTAGGATTTAATAGTGAAGTTTACATGTCCTAAAAAGGAATGGAAATCAATACAAATTAATATCTTATTAAAAAACAAGATGCTAAACTATTTACTACTAGCCTCTTTCCTTAATCCTCGACCTCCTCACTCTCTTATCAAGGGGCATGCCCTTGGTAAGCTGAAAAGAATCAATAATAAATTTGTTACATTCCTTATCTCTCCGTCTCAATGACCTTTTATAGGTATCCTACTTTCCGAAAACAAATAATAGAATGGAGAATTGACCTAAACATTATAGAACATGGAATCTTTATTCCTATTGCAAACACCGAGTTTTAACTTAAGTCCTACACATAACATTTTTGTTTTCCCTTATTCCTACAATTTGCAAGTGGTTAATATGTTGAACTTCAATAATAATAGTATCTAGAAATTGAAGTAATCCATACGAATAAGTAAATTAAAGAACGTGCATTAATTAGAGAAAATAATTAGGAAACTGGAAAGCATCCCACAACATTATATATTAGTTACACATAGTAATAATTGTCAAGATAGAATGTAATAGATATGAAGGGGCAAAAGAAGAAACATTAACGTGGAACTAGTCGAGGTGCGTGCAAGCTGCCACGGTTATAAAAAAAAAAAAAACATTAATGCAGAGGAAAAATAGAACAATTAGAAGAGAGAGAAAGACAACGGGAAGGAGAAGGAACATGCTCATGTATAGATTCGTCCATTTATAACTAGTAAGTAATGTTGTTTCTAAGTAACATTATTTTCATTAATAATAATTGTTGGGATTGAAATATTAGTATTTTGAACATATGTAATTATGTAGAGAATTAATGAGGTGACTTTCTTAACTTCAAAATTTAAAGTATCGCATAATTTAAAATAAAAGGAATAAATAGCAAAAAATTGAGGTAAAAGATAAATAGAAATTCTTCCTCGAGAGAGTGCCACATCACCTCTCTTAATGCCCACAATTATGTATACTGGATATTAAAGAACTATATTCTATAAACTGTCAATACATAGGTTAATTTGTCAATGTGATGAAAGAAGAAACTCCCACATTGGTAACAAAGGGGTATTTGGGCCTCTTTATATGGTTGGACAATCTTTCGCCCTTTGAGCTAGCTTATGGAGGCCTGAATTAGGCGAAAAACCTAATTTAACATGGTATCAGATCTGGACTCAATGTCGGCCCCAGGAACAATTGTCGCGGGGGATACCCCCGATCCATGAATGTCATGTAGTTCTGGATAATGGAACCTCAAATTAAAAAAAAAAGTCCAAATTTGGGCTTGAGGGGAGGGGGTGAGGGTGTTGAAGGGAGAATCTCCCACATCGGTGAAAAGAGGGTCCTTGGGCCTCCTTATAAGGCTTGAACAATCCACCCCCCTTTAAGCTTGTTTTTGGGGTGTGAGTTTGGCTTAAAAGCTAATTTAAAAGATATACTTTAATCCACTAAAACTAACATAAGTAATTTCCAAACTATAGCGAGACCATATAAGTCCAATTGATGTAACCTCTGCAATAACCAAAACATCCTAGTATTTTAGATTACTTATGAGTTCCTTAGGAGATTTTCCTCTTGTAATTTTTGGTTGTAAGTATTAGTAGAATACTATGTATATTTCGTTGTTTATAATGCAAGTTACCTTTCTCGAAAAAATATTTTGCAAAACCCTAAACCCGTTCTTATGAGCAACCAATTTTTTTTTTTGATAATCGTGGTGTCTGAGCCATTTTTGCACACCTAAACTAAATCCACGAGATATCTGTCACCTCCTACCAACAACAGGTATCAGGTAACTCTGTCCACCAAGGCTAGGACAAATGGGAAGTATCACCTAGAGTTTTTTTTTTGTCTCTCCTGGGATTTGAACCTGAGACCTCAGGTTCTCAACCCACTTCATTGACCGCTAGGCCACACCCTTGGGTGCTAAACGTAGTTATTTAAATCCCCAATAGTTTGAGGGAATAATTAAGCCGAGTTCCCTCTTATTTTCTCTTCCGTTTCACAATCCTAAAGTTGCCAAATATTTCAATCTTACCGTCAAGGCTTGATGAACTATTTGACAATTCTATTAATTGACATGAATGGCTTCTGTTCACAAAAGAATATAAACGGTTTACAGCTTAAAAGGCTGCTTCACATTAAAAGATATCAAAAGGCATTCAATTCTGTCTCCGTGTCTATCGCTTTAGCTATCTAAAAATCCTCCTCTTTCTATGCCCAAATTTAAATTTCACTCATGCAATTGTTCTACAATTCTGGATTGTTGTAATTATCTGGTTCTAACTAGAAACGGCCCCACTTCACCAACAAACTGCCAACTACTTTTCTTCCAAGCGCAGTATCATGATAGCAGATATCTACATCCACCGCTTCTCATCAAAGAGACTGTCAAATTTTTCAAAAATCAAATAGTAGCTAATTTCAAGTTATTAACTCATTGAATAACTTCATGATTTCGACATTCCAATTGCAAAAATATCAATTTATATCCTGAACCCACAATGATCAATAATCAACTGTCAATCATAAGCAAGCATGACAGAGGATAATGGAAATTTCAACTAGTGAATTATTTGAAAAGGACAGTCATTGATATGTAAAAAATAACAGCTAAGAAACTCAAGAATGGCCTAATTCCTGAGCTAACCATCAACAGCAATTTTTCGGATCTTTGCTAATTGTGGAATTCTAAATGGTAAGCCTACTTCTCTGACCTCTGAAATCATGTCACTTGCAGGAACAACTGTGCTCTTTGATGGAGGAACACCTGTAATGTTTTAGGGATTAGGGAATGGCAATGTTTTTTCTAAAGAGTAATAACTGTATATTAAGTCGTGACTTTTGGCCTCTTGTATGTTAAGTTGAAAGGGAAATATTAAGGAAAAAGTAAAAAAAACTACAAAAATGATAAATAGTATTTGAGGCCTTAGAGAGCTTCACATCACCAGCCCTATGTCCTTACTAGTTTCTAGGTACGTGCTTTGCACGCAGATCTTCAGTTAATTGTTTATTAAGAAACAGTAGATAACATTTATTTAAAATTCTATGTAGGAAGAAAGTTCGTTTTACAATAATGATAAAGTTTATCTACACTAAATATTTACACGAAATCAATTCAACTACCATTAAAGGTAGTTGCAACGTATGATGGTCACAGATGCTCTATTGCATCTAATATAAATTAATCATTGGTCATAAACATGATAATAGCAAGTATATATAATCAATTGGTACGTGGTTAATTTAATAGCAATAGATTTTTTATTTATAAATTTGTCAAACAGTCAGCTACTTAAAATTAGTTTATTTGTTAAGTCTTTGTTTCTCATTTGATTCTATTGAATAACATTAGAAGAAAACTGTAAAGAAATTATCTAAATTTTTGAAGATTGTTATATCAATAAGATAAGTTGGTGTAGAAGTTTTTGTTATTCTCCAAATTCCTTAGACTGAATAGTTGATGTTATTTTGGTCATTCAACATTATTATTTGTGCTTTTATAATAATATTTACATACAGAGAGATAGATTTGGATTTTTCTGGTTATATCTTTTTAGGCAGGGTACTGATCCATTTATTTGATGTTGTGTTATCTTGTTGTTTAGCTTTTCTCCTCCCAACGACAGTCATTGTTAAAGCTAGCTCCACTCCAGTGTACAAGAGCTGAAAAAGTTAGCTATTGTTTGGCTTGTCTGTTTTCTCTCATTGAGCAGGTATAGGCATTAATTTGGTGCAAACTCTAGTTGTCGATATTCATTTTAACATGTTGAATCATTGTTATCTCATATGTATTGCCCTTTTTCTTTTTCAAATTACACTTTAGGCACGGTATCTACAATCCCGGAAGTGGCCTGTTGAATGGGGCTGGTGCCGAGATCTCCAGTCATTTATTTTTGTCTTTGAAAGGCATAACAGGTTGGTTGTTGGCTGCCACTCTGTGATTCTAAGGTCCTGTAGTGTTTCAGGATCCATCAGAATTTATACTTACATACATGCAGGATTGTGCTTGAGCGTCCTGAATATGGTTATGCAACATACTTCTTTGAACTGGTGGATTCTTCCCCTATTGATTGGCAAATCAGGCGATTGGTAATTGCTATGAAGCTTACTAGCTGTAGCAGAGCCACCCTGATCGAGAATAGAACACTCACGGTATTTACCTTAGCTGCTGCTATATTAGTTTTCTTATGATGTTCCCATTTTCATGTTACTGATGTTGATTTGACCAAATTTATTGTGGCCCATTTTCCCCTGGGAGGGGAGAATCGAGTTACAACTTTCTTTGGCGTCATTTGAAGTGAGAAATAGTTGCTTTTACTTTAACCTGTATTTGTCCCTTGCTCTCTCTTTTTCCTATGAGATTTAATATGAAATCCTGGTTTGTGCCACTTCATCTACATCCGTTTTGGTTGGGGCTGTAGATGAAAAAGGTTGGGGGCATAGATGATTGTTGCACTTCCTCAACAAATTTTTTAGTTGTCAATGTTGCTTTACTCTTAATTCATGCTAAATCATTTCCACTATCATGATTGGAATTTGGTAACTAGATAAAATAATCAGTCTGTTTAGCCGTAACCCTGAAATGTTGGTTATCAACTTTTCCAATCTGAAACTTTTGCAGAACTAAAATAAATAAATAATTGTATGTGCTCATTCTTTTAACAATTTAAGCTTTGAGATGAGGCGTTTCAGTATGATATTAGTGTAGTCAGAAGGTTACTGCCACCATTAACGAAATATTTCCGTGTACTTGGTTTTTGAAAAAAAAAAATGTCTTTCCTTGTGACGGGGTGTGTTCCTAGCCTAAAATAATAAACATAGGTGTTCTATCTCTAATGGCTTGAACTTTTAGATGAAGTGGTCACCATCAACGGGAACAGTTCCATACTTCCATATTCTAAACCAAAACGACCATAAACTTCTACTTGTACAAAAAGAAGATAGAGGATAGAAAAGGGGGAGGTTGTGCTTGAAGTTGTCAAGCTAGCTAACTTTTTAACCTGTCATAGGAACATTTGGCACCTTGGTGGAACTCTTAAAAAACATCATCTTAGTGGAAGCAGTCGTTATACGATAGTCAAGGGCTAAATCTGTGTGGTAAAAGTAGAAGCCTTGATAGGAAGAGGAAGCAGGTCTGCGAGCGGAGACAATTATAGCCTGGTAGAAGCAGTTAAAGTAGAACCTTTAACAGCCCTAGAAAATGTTAAGAGGAAGTTGGATTTGTCTGGTGTAGAAAGAGAGGTATTAGTGGTAATTGAAAGGAGGTGCAGTTTTATGAATCTTTTGCCTATGATTGTGTGGAATATGCTCTACTTGACTTTGTGTACTTGCACAAGGAAGGTGAACTCCCTTAAATTGGTGAGATCATAAAGATAGTGAAGGCACTGGTTTGGCTAATGTTAATCCTTTGGTGAGCTTCATAAAACTGCTTTATCTCATTGCATTTTCTTTCTGTCAGCTTTTACTAGGAAGTAACTATGCAGAATTACTTAAAACCATATTGTTTTACATGTAGCATGAACTATCTCTCGACCAACTCCTTATAGTTGGAGGAGTCCGATTTGAGTCCACATTTGATCCAATATATGCTTATTTATGTCCACCTCGTCGATTTTAGTAAAGCTCCCTTAGATCTTGTGGAGACCCTTCTGCTTGTTTCTACTTGGTTTCTGTGAATCTTCAATTGAACACGGGCTTCTTTTTGAGGGGATAAGACAACTAGTAACTTGAAACAGATGTTATTCTTTGCTGAAATTTGATATGATCAGTATTTAAACTAGATGCTATTTTCTATCTTACATAGTGGTTAATGTGGTGGAAGATGAATGATCAATAAGGAAGTCTGAGCTGATTTATCACTAGCTGGTAATGGCAAAGCAGACGACCCTGTAACAATAAGTTCTCTGTGAAGTTTGTCTAAAATGAGAGTTAGGAGAAACTAGCAGATTGATCTCTCCTATATGTCTGATCAATGCCAATTCTGTCTCTCGTTCTCCGTCTGCTTTCTTTACGAAATTTAGCCTCTTCATTGATTTAAAAAAGGATCAACCTTTGGGCTACCTCTTTCTAAATGTTTGTTTAGGGTAATTCTTGTTACCTAAGAAAAGAAGAAAGAAGGGGAATGATAAAGGGGGGATATTGCTCTAAATAGGCGATGGGATTTTGAAAGTGAAATGTAGGACGAAATGAATTAACTTTTTAGAAACAAGTACCATCTTTCGCTTGTTTAGTGCAAAACCATCAATTGCAGCTGAGTTGCCTAATCGTGATAGGAAGTTATTGTTGGAAGTATGGGAATGGAAGGAAAATGGGAAGGAGGAAAAAAGAAATTTAGAAAGCAAAGTCAGGGAGGGGTATGATTAGGTTTGGGAACAAAGAGAAGACTTCAGTATATTCTTCTCTTCTATGGGATTTTGCTGGAGCTTTTTCTTTTCACTATAAGGGTGTAGAAGGTTTCATTAAGCACCTATGCTTGCTAAAAGTACACATAATGAACATCTCCAAACGAGCATGGACATAAGTTGTGCTGATATGGACAACAAATCATCTGCTGTACGACTTCTTGTTCACTGTTCAGATTCTTTTTGACTTTCATTGATTGTGGGCGGACAAGAAGAGGGAGGCGAATCTCAGATGGTTCGGGCATGTGAAAAGGAGATGTGATAGGTTGACTACGGTGGGTCTGAGTAGAGATAGAGATAGGTGAAGAAGTATTGAGGAGAGGTGATTAGACGTGACTTGAAACATCTGCAGTTTACCGAGGACATGACCCTATAGGAGGATATGAAGGTCGAGGATATGGGTAGAAGGTTAGTAGGTAGTTGTGCTTCTAGTTTCCCTTATCAATGATATTAGTATTTCATTTCTACTTGTTTCCTTTGCTTCGGTTACTGTATTATATGTAGGTACCACTGGTATTCTCAACTGTTCTCTCTTTCCCTTTTTCGTTTTGTCATGCTTTGCTTGAGCTGATGGTTTATCGGAAACAACCTCTCTACCCTCATAAGGTAGGGGTAAGGTTGCGTACATACCACCCTCCCTAGACCCTACTTGTGGGATTTCACTAGGTATGTTGTTGTATAGGAAGGAAGACTTGCATGAAAATTTAATCTGGCAAATTTTACTCCTAAACTACAGTATCATGCTCTCTCCTAGTTAATGGTAAAACATATTATCCAGTTGATCGGAAGCAAGATGAAGAGAGATCATGTTTTAAACTTTGCTTGGTATTGAGGCGTAGTAGTAGTTGTTGTGGTTATTGTATGTAAGGAACGTGTAAGAAGTCCATTATCGGTTATAAACTTATATCGATATGTTTTATCTCTTAAGGGCATATTAAGCAAGTATGAAAAACTTTTGGTTTTCCAAGATTTGGCTCATATTATGAGACCAAACTTGCTTGACTTGGACATTGTTTTCTACTGCGTTAGCGGCTAGATTGACTGAAAGCCGTCATCTATTGAGGAAACACTTGAACGCAGATTGCTTTAAACGACAAATTTCTGTGATGTCTTAAGTTAAATCTCTTTTCTTGTTTCCGTACCCTGATTCCTACCTACGGCCTGTAATATGATCCTTTTGGAATGTTAAAATCTCAGTAGAGACATGGCTTAATCATTGTGGATGTCATTTTGTACATCTATTCGATGGTTTTAGTCTATAGAAAATGTCTACAATATAAGTGGAAATGTCCTCAAATGGTCTCTCGACATCCAGAATTATTCATGTATCTTACCAACCTGTTTTCTGCTTACGATGTCAAATCTTTATCTCTTTGAAAACTTTTTCATGCTTCCATTATTTGCACACAGGTCGGAAAAGATCTTAGCGAAGGAGAGGCAAAAGTGTTAAAATCATATGGTTGGGTGCCTAACACCGCGCTGGGAACGATGCTCAAGTATTATGATAGAGTTTATCATGACAGAGCATCGGAGAAACAAAGCGTGGAATGGAAGTCGAAAATTGGGAAGTTGCTTATTGCTGGAATCACTGGCGGTATCATAGTTGAAAAAGATGAGGAAAACGTCGCTCAGAGTTTCCCCGAAATCAAGTTCGAGCTCGAGTAAATCGTCACTTCAGTTGTCGAAAATCTTGTAAATGCTCATCCCTTGTAAACTAGGCTTAAAATGTTTTTATTGTACAGATTTCTGGCTTTGTTAGGCAGGCTGTCTAAAGTCTAAACTTAGTTTTTATTATAAAAAGGAGACAAATTACAGACTTTTTGCAGGACATATTGAGGCTCTAACAACTTTTTGCAGTATTCAATTGGGAAAATGCGGAAACAGCCTCTAATGTTGTTACGTACAATAGACCAGTTTGGTTTGGTCCTTTCCCGAACCCCGCGCATAGCGGGAGCTTTTATTATTCTCTTTGATATATTATTGGCTCATGGAACCAGGTTTCGTGGTGTAGTTGGTTATCACGTCAGTGTAACACACTGAAGGTCTCCGGTTCAAATCCGGGCGAAGCCATTTCTTTTCTTGAGTCAGGGATCTATTGGGTGTAGCCTCACTACCTTCACTGGGTAGAGCTAAGGCTGCGTATTCACCCACCCTCTCCCGACCCGACTTGTGGGATTATACAATGTTTGTTGTTGATGTTGATATTGGCTCATGGTTAATGTTGAACTACTATTAGAAGTACGTTTAAGTTATATACACCGTTCACTGTAAGGAATTTTCACTGTTAGGTTACTTTCACCTGTTTGTAGTACGTAACGTTTACCTGTATGGGGTGGAGGAAGAGGAGGTGGCGGCGGCGGGCGGCAACAAAAAGGGTGTGGAGGAAGAGTGGTGGTGATGGTGTAGGGATCTTTGTGTAAATAATAAAATTTGAGGGTTTTAAAATTAGTGTCATTAACACTAATTTTAAAATTATCACCTCTACTCAATATTTAAGACTTGTGTCACTCTTTTTTAGTTTTGAAACTTTTTTGTCATCCTTAATTAATTTGCCCCCCTTAGGTGACGGTGATATTACTTAAATGGTCTTGGGCATTACATGAAGGTGTGGAATTTGGTATTGTGTCCAAGTCTTTTTTAGTTATCTTATTTTTTTTTAATCCTTCTCGTGAGCTCTCATCTTTTTGCTCTCTTGGTAACCAAAATCTGAGTTAACGGTAGAAGATAGTTACCATCTGAGCAACATCCACTCATCATCAAACCTTGTTTTATAGCGTTTAAAATGATTTTCTTGATAAAATTATTTTGACTATGCTTAGTTTCAAACGAGTTGAGATCCGCGATATCAATTCTCACATTGATCATATTTTATATAGCACGTCGATGTATACAATTCTTTTTAAGTAAAATTCTATGTAAATGCAAATGGTATACAAAAAAAAAAATCAAGAACTCAAATGCACCAAATAAAAAATGTGGGGGACAAATCATATTGATGAGAACTTTCTCGAATCAACTTGTTTGAATTTATTGGATCAAAAAAATGATGAAAAAGACTTATGTTTTTCATTTTTGTCAAAGTGGGGTTCAATGAGATGATTCCTAGGTGCACCACCTTAAAGTAACTAAAACTAATGGAGTTGATATTGAAAAAAAAAAAAGTGTCAAAGTTCTTGCATTACTCCTTCAATGATAATGACACTTGTTCTTTTATAATTGCGACCAATATTCAGTTCAGTTTACGTGTATCTTAATTAGTTTCATGAAATATCAGCTGTCTCATACCAGTACACGTATAGATAACTCTGTCCACTAATGTCACGATTCAAATGGCCATGAGTGGCACCAACTTAGGAGAAGGAGTCCCATATCGGCAAAACACAGAAGGGACGTTGGGTATATAAGTAAGCAATCCTTACTCCCTAGTGACTCGTTTTAAAGTCGTGCGGGCATAGGTCCAGAGCGGACAATATCACTAGTTGGTTGGGGAGTTACAGGGGTCTCTCGGGCCTTGAGATGGTTCGGGATGCCCGTCGCGGCCCGAGCCTTGGCTCGGGTCGTGACAAGAATAGTATCAGAGTCGCTCTTGTGTTCAGCCTTGTCGAAGTGGGCCAGAGTTCAAACTGAGTTTAGGCAAATCCCACTCGGTGGGGCAAACCTCACGCTGGGTATATAAGTAAGCAAGTTTTACTCCCTAGTGACGCGTTTTAAAGTCGTACGAGCCTGAGCCTAGAGCGGACAACATCACTAGTGGGTTGGGAGTTACAAGGGTCTCTCGGGCCTTGATGGTTCGGGATGCTCGTCGCGGCCAGGGCCCCGGCTCTAGTCGTGACAACTAAGAAGGCAAGACTTTGAAATAGATGAACATATAATTTTTTTAACGTATAAATAACATAAATACCAACCCTTTTGGAAGTAATTACACTCTCTCCCATTTTTTTAATTACTTTACTCTCTCTCCCTATTAATATACATAACATAGTCGACATATACATAACATTCTGTGTATATATTGGGATTTTTATAATACATTTACGGAGTTGAGATTTTTTATAATACTTATGTATTTGTGTAATTTTTAGTTTAACCTAACTTAAGTCTACCATCATAACAAATCCAAGGTTGTAATATGATCCTACCAAACTCCACAAAAAAGTGCAATAAGCAAATTAAATGTGTTGAAATTTGATTGAGACAAGTAAACAATTTATCCAATCAAAATTGATGGTCACAAAGACTAATAATGAAAATGGAAGGTGTATGTGTCTTATTTCCAATCAATTATCCATTTATAATATAACACAAAATGAAAAATAATCATGAGTGTGTGTGTACCCATTCCATTTACACTTATAATAAGGTCCCCAAATCCCAACATGGATAGTACAATTTTGGCACCAATTGTTAAAGAACAATGTAGAAACATACGATGTGGTATCATAGGATAAGACTTCACATAAAATATTAAAGAAATATAAATTTAACTTAGATGTACTGACAGTATATTTAAAATGTTATCGTACGTTATTTATTGAAATTTTATGTTACAAAATGGCAACTACTACGTGTCATTTTAATATAATCTGACGATATAAAATATTATATATTATCAATATACAGAAGTTAAATTCGAGAAATTTGACGATGAATGAATAATTTATTAAACTTATACCCCACCACCCCACCACCCACCAAGAAGAAGAAAACAACATCACCTCACATCATCATACTACTACAAGAAACTATATAATAAAATTATAAAGATGATAATAAAGAGAGTATATAAGTAGTAGATATATTGGATATTTACTATATATATATATATATTTTATTATTATTATTTTTTTTGGGTGGGGATCTAATAGTTCTTTTCCTCTTGTTTATGGTGATGATGTGTTGGCAAAATAATATGCTTACAAATATAATCACCAATATATATGTTCCACTCTTTTTGGGGTCCTTTTAAATGGCTTCTAATTAAATAATAATAATCAAAACTCTTTTATGCCAATCTTTAAATTAAACCATGTAAATATGGATGTGATTGATTAGAAAGTGGACCAAAAGAGTGTGCCTATACCCTATAGTGCCTAAAGAGAGAAAGAATCAAGAAGACAGCTCGATGTACAAATCATCAGTTATTATGAAAAAATTAATAATGAATTAACGATATTATAAAAAAAAAAATTGTCAATTGCGAGTCTTTTACGGAAAGATTAATGACGAGTTTTGTAATTCTTTTTATTGTTATATATAAATGTAAGGTTTAAAAAAGGACCTGAAAATACACTGAATCTATTATACATAATTTTATTTTGCCGAACAGATATACTACAACTCTTCATATTGTTACGCAAGTGCCACATTATGCAAGACTGTGAAATTAACGAGCAACTCAATGCATAAAGTGTCATTATATATATCTATTTTCGTAAAAAATTATTTTCACGATTTAAACTCGTGATCATCTAAACATACAATTATAACTCTTACAAGTTATAATTGCACCAAGGTTACTTTTTTTTTTTAAATAGGACAATGAGAGTAAGAATCAAATAATAGAGGCCTATAGATTCATTACATTTGTCAATTAAAGTGAAGAAATTACAAAATTTAAAACTACTTTAGTCATGCCTAGCTTCTAAATATGTTAGCATTACATCATCATTTTCTTTACATTTTTTCTTCTTTAAATTATAATAACTCCCTCCCATTTTTATTTTGAACTTTTACTAATAATAACATGTAATGGTAAACTTACTAAACAAGAATTATACTTTATAGAATAGTAACTATCTAGTAAATTCTATTAAAGAATTTTTTATTATTCCAATTTTCTTACTCCGGATAAGACGAAGCGATCGTTGCTCACCCAAGACGATTGTGTACAAGGTCATAATTCACCCAATCCGGTCTTTCAAGGTGAACAAGAATCGGTGACCGAATTCGTGCAAAAAACATCCTTATTTTTTTTTTTAAGAAAATAGCCCTAACACGCTGTCTATAAAAGGGACTAAATAATATAGAATTGGTCTTGTTCTCAACCCCTAAAAAATAATTAGAATGCGGTGAAAGAATTTCGTCTTTTAGTCAAATGGGACTGTATAGTCAGCCACTAAAATAATATTCGACGTATAATAAATAGTATCTATATATATTATTTTTTTGTATATTTAACTAACTATGGTTGTACTTAATAATTGACAAACACATAATTAGTCGATATACATAATTAGTATATATGTTTACCTGTATATTTAACTAATCATGATTGTATTTAATAATTGACAAACACATAATTAGTTGATATACATAAGTAATATATATGTTTTTTTGTGTATTTAACTAATTATGGTTGTACTTAATAATTGACAAATACATAATTAGTCGATATACATAATTTGTATATATGTTTACCTGTATATTTAATTAATTATGGTTGTATTTAATAATTGACGACTACCTAATTAGTCGATATACATAAGTAGTATATATGTTTTTTTTGTTTATTTAACTAATTATGGTTGTACTTAATAATTGCCAAAGACATAATTAATTGATATACATAATTAGTATATATATATATGTGTGTGTGTTTGTATATTTAACTAACTATGGTTGTACTTAATAATTGACAAACACATAATTGGTCGATATACATAATTAGTATATATGTTTTCTTGTATATTTAACTAATCATGATTGTATTTAATAATTGACAAACACATAATTAGTTGATATACATAAGTAATATATATGTTTTTTTTATGTATTTAACTAATTATGGTTGTACTTAATAATTGACAAACACATAATTAGTCGATATACATAAGTAGTATATATGTTTTTTTGTATATTTAATTAATTGTGGTTGTATTTAACGATTGACAAAATACATAATTAGTTGACAAAAACAATTCATATACAGAAACTACTCGAATAGAGTCGTACATATATTGTCAAAATTTTGTTACGTATTTGCTTTGGTCATTCAAAGAAGCAACTCATAATCTCAACAAACTCTATGAATTTTTTCCTCAGTAAATCAAGGTGATAGTGCTATTTTAGGATGTTGACATGTTGTCACATGATTTGTTCATTTCAAAGGATAACAAAGATTGGTGCTATATTATATTATATTATATTATGTCTCAGAATATAATTAATACAACCAAATTTCTCTATAACAATCATGCGCCCTCGAGAATGACATTTCACTATGATGGCAACGTCCCAACAAGGTTTTTAAAATTTTCAGAAGCTCGAAAGTGAGATCTCTAATCAAGAGTGTAGACTATAGAGATTCTGAACCAACCATCATAATTCTTTCATGATCAGAGGCGGAATCATAATTTCAGCTCAGGAGATGCAAAATCTGAAGAAAAACTCACCGAAGAGGGTTCAACATCTACAATATATACATAAAAATTATTTTAATCACGTACTAATAGTAATTTTTCGTCGAAGAGAGTTCGGACGAACCCCCTATTACTAGGTTGGCTCCGCCTCTGTTCATAATGACATTAATACTCTGACGGTAACGCTCCAACAATAAGCTTTTTAAAATTTTCAGAAGCTCGGAGGTAAGATCTCTAATCAAGAGTGTGGAGATTCTGAACCATCCCACCAAACTCTTCATAATAACATTTCATTCTTACGATAACACTTCAACAAGATTTTTCAAAATTCTAAAAATTCGAACCCAAAATCATTAATTGAGAATGAGGGTATTTTATTTTGAATCATTCCATCACAATTGATATTCGAAAAAGTCTTTGGAACAATCAATATTCAACATGTATCATTTTAGTTCTTGACTTTGTCTTTCCTTTATTATGAGAGGAAGTATATAATATAATTTTTTTTTTCTTGCATGGAGATGCTCAAGTATAGATTTAAAAAGTTCATAATTAATTACTATTATTTTTTACTTTCAATATTTAGCCATATATTTTATATTATCTAATAATAATAATAAAAAGGTCATATTAAATAGAGCAAAAGAATTGGGACCCAAAATCCACTAAATGAACCAATAAGCATGGGGCGGCAGGTCCTACAAAATTTGGCAAACCGCCCCATAAGGGTTTAAATTCCTTTGAATTTTATTTTTTAAAAAAAATAAGAAAATAAAAAAATAGCTTATTATTTTTATTTTCTTAAATTGACGATGTTATGTAATTTCTAGTTATATACATTATATGAAAAAAAAAAAAAATCAATTTACCAAATTTGCACAAAATATATGTTATTGATATAATATATGTTGTGATAATACCATTGTTCGTTTAGGGTTAAGCTCATGCGTTTTTTCTAAAAATTCTCATACCATTAAGATATATTTATAAATTGTATGCGGTTTTTCTTTTTATATTGTTAATATAAGACTCGATCTAATTAGTTCTTCACATGACTCATCATCTCATCGGCTTATCTAGAAATTAACTCTGTGTCACCCACATCAACCAAGTTTAACGGTCTCCAAAATGTCTGTTTTTTTTTTTTTTTTTTTTGTGTGTGTACGCATCTCTAAAGTTAAAGGGATACATTATCAGTTTTAGGTCAAATTCGCATAGTGTTTTTAAAAAATAATCTCACTTTTAAACTGTTCCTATATCTAAATTTAGTGTTTTTCAAAAATATTCACACCATTAAACTGTTCATATGTCTAAATTATATGTAGTTTTTTCTCATTTTAAATTAACGTCAGACTCTGTTCGCATATCCAAACATATCATGTATTCCATGCCAAGTTCTTCTTCATCTTCTTTTTTGGCACCATGCATGATGACATATATACTAATAATACAAATTTATAGATTCGATAAAACTTAGTATTTCAGACAGATCAAATCATATATTTATGTTATAAAAAAAATAAACATCGATCGAGTTTGACATATATTTCATAATACATTACTTTAATTCAGAACTTATAACGTCTAAATTCGATACCACTAACAAAGGTGAACCAAAATTTCCAACTTCTTCTTGAATCATAGTTCTATCATCATCATTATTTCCCAAAATTGGGAGAATAGTATATTTGCCAAACACTTCCAACTGTCTGTTTCCATCATTTTCATATAAACAATGATATCATTTGGTTTTCTCACTAGCCATGTCACTCTTCCACTATTCTTTCCTTTAAAAAAAAAAAAAAAGTGCGTTAAAATTTTTGCTATGCACAGAATTTGAGAAAGAGTTCAACCAGAAAGGTCTATTACGTAGCCTTACCTAGGGGTGGAGCCATCCCAAAGGTCTATTACGCAGGCTTACCTAGGGGCGAAGCCAGCCCTTTGGTAGGGGTTCCTTCGACGGAAAAATATATCGTTTATACATGATTAAAATTATTTTTTATGTATCTATAGTAGGTGTTAAACCTTCTTCGGCTAGGTTTTCTTCAACTATTGAACCCCCTTGATTGAAATCCCGACTCCGCCTCTGCCTTATTACCTTGCATTTCTATACGAGGTTATTTTTAAGACTTGAACCCACGATCCTTTTGAT
Organism: Capsicum pubescens; assembly: GCA_030864215.1. Lineage (NCBI taxonomy): Eukaryota > Viridiplantae > Streptophyta > Magnoliopsida > Solanales > Solanaceae > Capsicum > Capsicum pubescens. The sequence continues at coordinate 299,253,726 of CM061549.1, forward strand.
CATATGATAATAGCAACTTTATCGGTTACTCGAAGAATCTTTTAAAATAAATTTTCTTTAAAGACATAAGATTGTGTATCATTGGTAAAGGCAATGATAGCCAAGACACAAGTTAGCTCCCTAGTAATTTAATTTGTAGCCTTTTTATACCCTAGTAAATAAAATAATAATAATAATAATAATAATAATAATAATAATAATAATAATAAAAACCCTTTTAATCCTGCATAAAATAATAATTGAAAAAAATATTTATGTTGCTAATGATATTGCTTGCATGAAATCTTTAAAGTGTAGACATTTTCTTATCCTTTCTTATTTCCATTATAAATAATACCTAATTTAATTTATTAATATTTTTTTTTAATTTTACAGAGAATGATTAGTTCTTTGCTCAGTGTGACGTAATTATAAACTATACAAACATTTTTTTCAATTTTTGTTCTAAAAATAATAATTCAGCTGTATATATATTTTAATTTTTTTTTAGTGTAAATGTCAAAATTCATAAATTTATTAATGTATACTACAATTTATTATTTTTCACTTGATATAATATAATATGTAATCGATATTGTCACCAACATTGTTTATTAATTTCTATAATTTTCTATTCTTACCAACTAAACCATTTGGATTAATGATCCAACTTAATCTCAAATATTGTTTAATCATGATAACCTTATCTACAGAATAATTTTCATATTTTAAAAATATTTTTTTGTGTGTTTAAAAACCTAAAATACATTATCCATTAATGAACTAAAGGAAATGGGAAAAGTTTCACACGCATTCATTATTTATACCAAATGAATGAATATAACACTTGTTAGTTATATGAACTTAATTTATCACTAACACATTTTCAAATAATTAAATTATGATTTTTAAAGTTAAATTGCTTGATTTGTTGTAAATATGAGTACAATTAAATGTTTTTCGAATACATTTAATGGTAATGAATAGAATTTTATGTTCAAATTTCAATGAAGAAAATACATTGAGTAATTTTTTTTTCATCTATTCAAATTTTGAAAAACAAAGTTATTTAATATTTATATTAATTTTATCTATGCTCAACATGTTAATAGTGAAATTCACCAAACGTGTCAAGTTAGAATCTCTTTGACATGAAAGTGTTTATTCACTTTGGTGGGCCCATTCATATAGTGACATCATGTTCAAGAATGTTGACATCATAATGATGTAATATATGTTTTAAAATTTTCTTGATTTTTAATTTGTAGTACCTTTATTTATTTATTTTAATTTGGGAGTTGAGAGGACATCATTTTCTTGTCTATCATTATCACAAACTATTTTAGATTTCAATAGTTAATCAATGTCTTTACCAATCCTCAATCAATAATCTACATGTTAAAAAAAAATATCCTAGAAAAATATTTACATGTATACTCAATTTATATTTTTGTCTGAATCTCAGTCACATATTACTGAAGCTAAATATTTATTTATTTTTGTATGAACTTCAATCAGAAGCGTCTGAAGTTCAATCATATAAAACTTCAAACCCGGTACATCTAAAGTTATTCTGAAACATACATAGATTTTACATGTCTACTCACTCTGAAACGAATGGTAGGATAACCTATAATTGACAAGTGTGACTTTTGAAGTTTCATACGACTGTAATTATTTCAGTTAATTATTTTTATCTGAATTTCAGTCACACATGTCTGAAGTTCAACCTTTTGTATGAACTTCTATTAAAATTACCCTGTAAAATTTCAAACACCATATATCTTAAAGTTGTTCTCAAAAATAGAAATGTTTTACTCTCTCCGTCTCAAATTATGTATTGTTATTTGATCGGACACGATATTTAAGAAATAAGTATTAACTTTGTTAAAGTTACAAAATTACCCTTCTTAAAGAAACAAGTAATAGTATTTAAAATCAAGTGAAACCACTTTTAATTGAAAAAACAAATAAAAAAAAGGAGTAATGGTATTTAAAATCAAGTGAGACCACTAAGGGTAAAATTATAATTGTGTCTTTAAAAATTTATCAAATAAGAAAAGACGACATTCTTTTTGGGACGGACAAAAAAAAATGGCGACACATAATTTGGAACTGAGGTAGTACTACTATTTTAGAATATATTTTTTTTATCTTTTTAGTTTTGGCTAAGTTCATAAAGATGTCATGATGATCCAAATTTGAGTTTACAAAAATAGACAGGCCCAAATCAACTTTACACGTTGGTTCAAAGACAAAATCTAAAAGAATGGGCCCACAATATAGTGGGAGTTTGGTAGCTTCACTCGCTTACCAAAGCCCACGCGCTTAAAATTTCTAAATGGGCTTGGGCCCACAACAAATTGAGAAATGAATATTTGGGCCCACAATAAATAGAAGAGAAGAAAAAATGTTAGGTCTCGGTGCAGAGGCGTGAAAGACTGATTATGGATGGTTTTGAAAGAGTTAGAGGTCGATTGAGAAAATATTGGGGGGAGATGACATAATTTCAGCTTAACGAGGATGTGACTTTAGATAAGAGGATGTAGTATTGCTTAGGTAGTTGCTTGTCCTTTGATTTCTGGTGCTATCTGTTGTTTTTTATACTTCGACTATCATTTTACTTCTTAGTTATTGTCGTGTTACTATATGCATGTTGTCAACGATTTGATCAATGAAAATAGATAGCGAGTGTTCGGTCGAATTGATCGGGTCATGCAGGAACAAGGTTCAAGTCTACCGATCTGTCAGAATGCCCCGGCTGCATACATTACTGCACTTCCACTTAACACCTATCGTAATGATAAACGACTCGTCTTGTCGTGATCATCTCTTGAATTCTTAAACAAAACTTCCGTCGCTCCATCCCCTAGGGGCAGAGAATCCGTCGCTGTCTCGACTGTTGTTTTGTTACTATATCTGATATTTTTTGTACTTCTGTTATATTTATCGACTGCTTTGGACTACTTTTTCTTGAGCCGATAGTTTACTGAAAATAGCCTCTCTATTTCAGAGGTAAAGCGAAGATCAACGTATACTCTACTCTTTATAAATTTTATTTTGTGAGATTATATTGATTACGTTGCGATTGAATGACCCATAATAAGTGAGTAGGTAAAAGTCTATAGTAACAGACAGAAATATATGCTAAGTGATGATTGGCGGTCAAGTCCCAATTTTGACTTTTTAATTAATTAATTTATTTATTTACTTATTTATTTACTTATGTATTTATCTGCTTTTCTTTATTTTGTTTGTTTAAAGAACAGTATTTGACCTTTTCTCAACTTTTTTAGCACTAGGAAACGCGTATGCCTTTTGTTTTTCCTTTTCAAATCCAATTTGTCTTCTCTTTTTGGTGGCTAGAGTCACGTGAAATGTTATAAAAGAAAGATAATATGCCTGTCGTAATCGTTAAAAATCGTAATAAGATGAATAAGATTTTTTCATTATTATTAGATATTGATTTTTTATTTTTTTTGAGATAATGTTCTATTTCACCCTTGAATTATATTCAAAACGGCTGAAACACACCTCAACTTAAAGAGGGTTCTATTACCCACTAAACTAATTAAATGTATAATTTTGACATTCATAGTGTCTACGTGACACATCACACTGAAGGGTTCACGTAGGCACACGTGTGTGTCAAAAATACACTTTTAATTAGTTCAGAGGGGTAATAGGAGCCCCGTTAAGTTGAGATGTGTCTCAACCATTTTTGGATATATTAGTTCAAGGGTGAAGTAAAGTATTTTCTCTTTCTTTTTTAAATCCAACTTGTCTTTTCTTTTTTTGTGGCTAGAGTTACGTGAAATAATATAAAAGAAAGATAACATGTCTGTCGCGATCGTTAAAAATCGTGATGAGATGAATAAGATTTCTTCAATCTTATCAGATATCGATATAATATAGGTGGATCGATCATTAAAATTACATGTTCGGTAAAAAACCTAATAGTTTTTTTTGCCTAAAATATGTGATTACGTTTTAAAATCACATAATTCAAAATTTGAGCTAAATTAGAACAACTGAATTTTGTCAAACCCCTATGGTCTATCCTAGTTTTAATTCCTTTTCCAAAAATATAAATGTATAGTTCATTTTCTACTATTAATTTCCATTTTAATTGATGATATGTCGTAATTTGCAATAATTCCAATTAAATATTCAAACATTACCAAAATAACATAAAGAATGATATCGAATTTTGTTATGCATGTCTTTTTTTTCTTTCTCATTGACGAAATTTCGATTGTTATGTCGTTTTTCTTTTTCTTTTTGGTTTTCGTTCAGTGTTCTTATTCATATCAGAATTCAATTAAAATTTGAATTTACATATTACGGTGGCTATTTTTTGGGGCGATACTGCCGACAAGATTTTTTCATTCCTATGGACTCGAATCCAAACCTCTAATTAAAGACTGAGGAATCTTATTCGTCGCACTAAAACTATTTTTAAATCATAGATTCTTGTGCATGGAAAAGAAAATGGCTGTTTAAGTTATATTTTTATGTGTTTAATTCCTTTTTTCTATTATAAACTAAAATAGATTTATTCTTTAATGAAGGTTCTACCTTGACAAATACAAAATATTCCCTAGCAGACCATGTGAATGCAAAATATTCCAATATATGCTGCTCTTTGTTCACATTTGATACCAATAAAAGTTTTTTCTTCTTTATTTCTAGCAAGCTGTTTTTCCTTTCATCTCTTGTTTTGGAGCAACAAGAGATACGGATAGTGGCGGAGCCCGGATTTTTATTGAAGAGGTTTAGAAGTAAATATACGAACTAGTCGAAGGAGGTTCAACATCTACTATATATGCATAAAAAATATTTTTAACCATGTAAAGTAATATTAAAACAGTATAATTTTTCATCGAAGAGGTTTCGGATGAACCCTTGGAGCACATGTAGCTCCGCCCTGAGTAGGAAAAGAAAAAAAATCCCTCTAATTTTGGAGCGATCGTTAATAGAAAGTATATTTTTGAGCTATTTGGCTAGTTAAAGGGCAACTTTGAGCTAACTGATTAATGACGAGAGCATTTTTGAGCAAAAAATATAATGAAAGGAAAAAGTTAATCATTTCAGATAGTTTAGGGTATTTCTGACACTTTGTTTTTCATGTATAATTAGAATCTTATACTCGAAACAAAAGAATTTGAATCCTAGATTCGTCATCGATCACAAATTGGACCTTGATTGTACTTAAAATTAGGAATCAGACAAACGAAAAAATAAATTTTGACTCAGGGAACGGAGCTAGAGGGGCGAAAGGGGTCATTTAAATTCCTCAGTCATAAAATTACATTGTATAATTACGTACATATAATTTATATATATATCGAATCCAGAGGCGGAGCCAGGATTTCAACGAAGGCGGTTCCATATTCAAAGAAAACTTAGAATTTCAACTAAGGGAGTTCCATATTCAAAGAAAACTTAGTCGAAGGGGATTCAACACCTACCATAACCACATAAAAAATAATTTTAATCATGTATAAATAATATATTTTTCCGTCGAAAAAGATTCGGTCAAACCCCCGAACAGAAGGCTAACTCCGCCTCTGATCGAATGTAATAATAGAAATTTTGTCTCCATCACTGTATCTGACGATTGACTTGTAGATAAAGTCATCATCCATGATAGATATAGTACTCTTTATCTTTTTGTGTTGTTAATTCCATGAATGCACGTTGATTTTGAATGCCGCGTTATTTAGACTTGAAATTGTACTTCATCAATAACTCCAAATTTTAGAATGTACATACATGTTTCTCCGTTTATTTTTATTTGTCATATTTTATTTTATTAAAGTTGATTTAACTAAACTTTGGAACTAAATTAAAGTAAATTCATATATAGATATATATTTCTTAATTCATTTTTACTTGTCGATTATACTAAAAATAGATGTCCAATAAGTTAGTGGATAATTTATCCATTTTATTCTTGTTATTAAATATTATTCATTATCTAATGTATTTTTTCAACAAATATTAAATTTATTATATTTGAAAGGTGTTATAATAAAATTATCCTAGTATTTATTATTTTTTAAGATGTATGTCAAGTTAATAGTGTACGGATGGAGTATACTATATATGTTATTTTACGGATACAAAAGAATCTGTATATGACAACAACAATTTCAACACAAGTTCAAGTATAAAACAAGAACACTTATGAAGTTATGTAGCATCCTCAACACAAGATCAAAAAGACCTTTCAAAGAAGTGTGTTTTTCAGAAAATTAGATGAAACAGAAAAGGGCCAAGTCTCCCGACTTCACGAAGTGTCCTTAAGGAAATAATTCCCCTCAAGTATCCGAGATTGTGGTACCTCAAATGATCGGATTCTCTTCACTCAACGAAAAGTACAGGTTTATATAGCAAAAGAGGCAGTGGTTTATTCCGAAAAGTTGCGTTTTTTCTTTGTTTTTCTTCGAACTGCTCAAATAAATTTTGAACAAAAAAATAGATCTCCGAGTCCGAGCGAGCGACGACAACGACGGCGTGAGACACCTCTTGATTCTTGCCCCACTTACCATGTGGAGTAAGCGTTCCTTATTAGTGGCGGAGCCAGGATTTTCACTAAGAGGGTCCATTAGTGAACATACGAACTAACCGAAGGGGATTAACATCTACTATATATATATATATATATATAAAATAATTTTAATTATGTATATATAGCAATTTTCTGACGATCTGAACCCCCTACTTGAAGGGTAGCTCCGCCCCTGTTTCTTATTATAAACACTTAGTTTTCTTCTCCCACAAATATAGAAGAATTAGTATACTTTTCATTCTTTAATACACTTTCCATTTTTGAGTGTTATCTCAATTTTTCACTCCACTTAATTCCCTTCATTTTTCATTCACACTTTTGATCTAGAACCCCACAATATATATGTGTGGAAAAAAAAACTAGATATATGTGTGAAGAATAATAACTTTTTTAATAAGTATCTTCAATTTTTTTTATTTTTTTTTTGGGAAAAGGCATCATTTTCACCTCATACTATATCAGAAAAGTCTAAGTCACACCTAAATTATATAAGTGACCTATTACACACCTTAACTATATAAAAGTGATATTATTACCTCCCTGCGACCCCCATTCTAAGGTGCGTGTATTACACTTATTTTAGGCGCGTCCAGCCTATTAAATAACAAAAGTAAACGGCTAAAAACATTTAGGGAAAAGGCATCATTTCCACCCCAAACTATAGTCGAAAAGTCGAATCCACACCTAAACTATATAAGTGACCTATTACACACCTTAACTATAAAAAGATGATACTTTTTACTGACGTGGTGCTGACGTGGCAGTGCGTGTAAAACACTACACCACATGCAAGTGGTGGTAGCCTGACAGGGTGTAAATAGTTTCACTTTTTTATAGTTTAGGTGTGTAATAGGTCACTAGTATAGTTTATGTGTGGCTTCAACTTTTTGGGTATAGTTTGGGATGAAAACGATGCCTTTTCTCTTTTTTTTGGTGTGACATTAATGGTTCTTTTTGACAAAAAAATACATTGTCGTTACCGCGTATATTCATATAGTCATATTTTTGGCTTTAGTTGCATGTCTTGTTTACATTTATTTTGATGCAAAATCCATTATATATATTCTTTGTTTTATGCTTTTCTATTTTTGGCTATTTGACCAACTTTAAGTTCACATGTGTGCAGTGACAGAGTTAGTAATCATAATAATATATAAACATATATATATAAAAAAAAAAAACATTTCCGTAATATAGGCTGAGTTATATGATCTCATATATGAGTATTCAATTGAATACTACTATTCGTAAAATGATTATGTAGTCAAATAGGATACCAAAATTTGATGTGTGTGAATAAATTTATTTTTGATCAAGTCCATTGAATAAGGAAAACTTCTTGGTCATCAACAAAAGTCTCTCTAAAATTTATTTTAAATTGCATTTTCAAAATTCCAGATATATCTCAGCGAGGACGTTGAGTCTCTGAAGAGGTGCACATAACACCTTGGATGAATTTTACATCGACAAAATACAAAAAAAGTTGTTGGATATATAATTAAGGAAGTATGTATTGAGTGTTTTAGTGACATATTTTAAAGTCGTACGAGTTTAGAAAATACCACTAATTAACTTGACCGTTAAGTAATGTGGTTTACTTTTATCAATATATGACAAAATGAATTTGAAAAATGCAATTATGAAGCTAGTCTTCATGAATGAGAAAGAAAAATGAAGATATTTGTTTATAAATTAAAGGTTCACACTATCTAGGTCATGAATTTCTATAAGCTATTGACTATAGAACTTTAGAAAATTAAATAAAAGCTTGATGTTTAGATAATATACGTACAAATATATAGATATTTATAAACATGAAAAATAGGATAATAAATTAAACAAGTCAAAAAATATGAAGCTATAAAATTGACCATAATTTTTTTCTTCTTAGGCTACGCCTTTATTATGTGCAAAAGCGCATGTACGTATTTATTATATGAATTTATCATACGTCTTATAAAGTTCTTCACTTTTCTCGTCTATTTTGATGTTTATTTTGCTTAAGTGTAATATGCATCCCTTCTTCAAAAGCTTACCAGCCTAGAAGCATGTTTAGAGGCGGGGCCAGCCCTCTTTAGGGGGTTCGTCCAAAAAATATACTATTTATACATGATTAAAATTATTTTTTATGTGGTTATGGTAGGCGTTGAACCCCCTTCGACTTATTAGTTTTCTTTGAATATTGAACCCCATTATTTGAAATCCTGACTCCGCCTCTGAGCATGTTGATTCTTCTCGTCGACCCGTCCTCATCTGCCCTTCGTCATGGGCGTCGTCACATACACCCTACCTTAGGGACTTAATTAGCGTCCCCGTTAAGATTTGATCCATCACCGTACGAAGTGAGCGTTCAGTTTTGATACCGTATTTGTCACAACCCAAGTCTATCGCATGCATTTGCTTTGATATGCCCTCCGAACTACGTCATCCAATAACACGCATGTCATGTGAACTTGTACTATATATACCTTTTAAAGCTATTCATTTTCCTATCCCGTTCTGATGTGAATTTCTCTAAGGTATAATATACACTCTTTCTCGAAAACTTGTCAGCGTAAAAGTCCGTCATTTCCTTCTTATGGCGCACACTCACCAGTTCGCTTTTCGTCATGGACGTTGTCACACCTTGTCCACCTATTTTAACTTACTATAGTACGTATAAAATGTCACATATACAGTAAGGTGTCAATTTACTTAATTAGCCTTATAATAATTTTCTTTATAATTTACCAAAAAGTCAATAAATGTAACCTTACAAAGTCTATTGTTCACACACAGTCCAACTTCGTAGTTCGTACTGTGAACGATTAGGTGATGATCAACTTGTGAGTAGTCAAAGTGTATAACGTTATATTATGTGTGTGCATAATTATTTATTTTTAATATTTTTTTCATTGTTACTAGCTCTAGTTAGATGATGAAAAATAATTATATTTAATTACTTTAAATCGTTATGTTGAGTAAATTGTGATCCCGTACGCTTGAGTCGAATGTTAAAAGACTTTTACTATGTATGTATATGACTATGATAAGTTGTATAATTTATTTGCAGTATAATATTATGCGTATGCATAATTATTTATTTATTTTATCGTTGTTCGAGTTAGATAGAGAAAAGTAATCATGTTTACTTTAAATGGAGTAGTTTTGTTGAATAAATTGTGATCTTGTACGATTAGGTCGAATACCAAAAGATTTTTACTATGCATGCATATGACTATGATAGTTATTTATTTTTTGAGTGCAATCATATTATGTGCGTGCACAATTATTTACTTTTTTTTTCTTTTTGTGTTATTCGAGTTAGATGATGAAAAGTAATCATGTTTACTTTAAATAGTAATGTTGAGCAAATTGTGGTCTCGTATGATTAAGCCGAATGTCAAAAGACTTTTCCTATGCATGCATCTGACTATGATAATAAGTCGTACAATTTATTAGCTGTAGTTATTTATTTTTTTGAGTGCAATCATATTATGCGTGTGCACAATTATTTACTTTTTTTGTGATTGTTCGAGTTGAATGAGGAAAAGTAATCATGTTTACTTTGAATAGTTATGTTGAGTAAATTGTGATCTCATACGATTAAGTTGAATACCAAAAGACTTTTACTATATGCATGCATATGACTATGATAAGTCATATAATTTATTAGCGATAGTTATTTATTTTTTGAGTGCAATCATATTATGCGTGTGCACAATTATTTACCTTTTTTTGTGTTATTCGAGTTAGATAAAGAAAAGTAATCATGTTTACTTTAAATGAAGTAGTTTTGTTGAGTAAATTGTGATCTTGTACGATTAAGTCGAATGCCAAAAGACTTTTACTATGCATATGAATATGATAAGTCGTATATTTTATTAGCTGTAGTTTTTTTTTTTTTTGAGTGCAGTCACATTATACGTGTGCACAATTATTTACTTTTTTTGTCGTTGTTCGAGTTATATGAGGAAAAGTAATCATGTTTGATTACTTTAAATAGTTATGTTGAGTAAATTGTGATCTCGTACAATTGAGTAGAATGTCAAAAGACTTTCACTATGCATGCATATGACTATGATAAGTCGTATAATTATTTATTAGCAGTAGTTATGTATTTTTTGACTGCAATCATATTATTGGTGTGCACAATTATTTACTCTTTTTTTTGTAATTGTTTGAGTTAGTCAGTTAGATGATGAAAAGTATTCATGTTTACTTTAAATAGTTGTGTTGGGTAAATTGTGATCTCGTTCGATTAAGTCGAATACCAGAGGACTTTCACTATGCATGCATATGACTATGATAAGTCGTATAATTTATTATCAATAGTTATTTATTTTTTGAGTGTAATCTTATTATGCGTGTGCATAATTATTTACTTTTTTTTTTGTTGTTGTTCGAGTTAGATGAAGAAAAGTAATCATGTTTACTTTAAATAGTTGTGTTGAGTAAAATGTGATCTCGTACGATTAAGTCGAATACTAAAAGACTTTTACTATGATATGACTATGATAAGTCGTATAATTTATTAGTAGTAGTTACTTATTTTTTTTAGTACAATCATATTTAAGGAATATCTTACTATTTGGGTAAATTTTTTTTATGTCAAATTGGGCACATCCAAAAGATAATTACAAGTACTCAAATTGAGAAAATACATACATAAAAAAAATTGCTCTATTTGGGGGATTTTTAACCCAATATCTAAATTATTTTGACATCTCATTTTTCCATTTTAATATAACATGTTAGACAAGTGACTTGTTAAGTGATTTTACAATTGATTATAGCATTTTATTATTATTATTTTTAAATAGTTGGTAAATTATTTATACCAAAACGAAAAATTATTTTTGGTTTGGTTGTCAGGTCAGGTGACTTAATTATATAAGTATGCACTTATTAATGTGGATCCCATATAACTCAAGTTGATTTTTTAAAATAATATTTTTAAGTCAAAACACTAATTCTGAATATTTAGAGATAATAAATTGCATTATTTCAATCTTAATTATTCTTGTAATATGACTTTGTTAATAGTCTAAATATAACATATTTCATGCATAATTGAAGAGACAAAAATACATACATTTTATTAATTAAATGTTAATCAGACATCTCAAGGATTAAAATCAGAATATTATAATAACTTGAGGACTAAAAATTCTTTGTCCCTATATATATATATATATATATTATTATTATTACTTATGTTAGAGTGGCTAAATAAAATTATAGTTAGAGAGTAGTTAAACCATTACCTTTGAATAATAATTTGACTTAGAATTCAAATATTTTTGGAGCGATGACATAATAATATTTCATAAATCAATTCTATCAAGTATTGATTGTTAACACTATACTTACTAGGCCAAATATCAAATTTATATTAAAAAATTTACATGTTTGTGCTTTTTTTAAAAAACTTTTGTGGCAGCAGCTCAACATAAAGAAGAGTCTGGTCCGATCTAAATTTAGATACGACCAATTCATATGACCCACGTCTCATCCTTATTTTTTTTAATTTTAGTTCTGATTTATATTTTTCTCGACAAACTTTTTTATATGGTATTTTCAAATTAAAGTCATTTTTTAGAATCAATTTAAAGGGATTTGAAGAGCAAAATTTTTTGTAATTTTACAAAAGAATTGTGAAAGCAATTGCTAGGAATATATTGTAGAAGATTAAGATTCTCCACCTAAAACTAGGAATCTTAGGTATCCATATAAATAATTATATTTGTAAATTTATATTTTTTTCTTCTTCTCGTGTAAAATAAAAATAAAAACTTATTTGTACTTTTAAGTTAGAATTTTCTTAGTTGAATGAGAAATATTATATAAAGTGTTACTTCTTCTTCCGTTCCAAAATAACTGTCACCTTTTGCTTTTTGAGAGTCAAAAGTCAGTTTCACTAATCTACAGAACTAAATAAGATAAGATTAATTTAATATTCCAAAATTAAGACTTAGATATGACGAACAATATGAAGATTTTTCTCCTATCAATATGATTTGAAAAAAATATATCTTAATATTTTGGTTAAAATTCATGTAGTCTGACTCTCGAGAAGTCAAACGTGATAAATATTTTGGGACTAATGAAGCAATTAACAATTATCTTTGCAATCCTCAGTAAGGCATAAAAATATGCAATACAAATACAAAATTTTCAACATCCCTTATATATATAATAAGTAAATCTTTTTTTAAAAAATATCAACATTCCCTTCTAGATATATATAATTTTTCTGCGAAAATTTCTTCAAAATTGACAAATAGTCATATGATTTGAGTTTAATCATTTTTTAACAAACTTCTAGGTAAATAAAGACTAAAACGAATCAAAAGAAGAATAAAATACATATTTTGAAAATATTTTCAACAACATCTTTGAATTTGTACTTTTCTTGCTGTAATATTCTATCATCTTTAATTAATTCTTAGTTGGAAGTTATGATTAGGTTATCTAATTAATTACTTGATTGAATCAAAATAAGAAGAATCGTCTCGTATTTGTCTTTATTATTAGCAAATCGTTTCGTATTTAATTTCCTCTTATAATTGATAAATATTCAACGTAAAATAGGTTGCGACTCTGCATCCAAATCCTTTGAAAAATATGGTCAAAATCTACACGTTAACTTTTTACTATGGTTTATTAAGGGCGAAGAAAATTAAATAAGACTTTTTTCTAGTTACTGAGAGTTAAATGGAGTGTAAAATTACTCAATTTTACCAAAAAAAAAAAAAAAGTGATCTTTTTCCCAAATTAAATAAAGTGATATAACTTTGGAATTGCTATTTTCCCTAAAATATTTATGAAATTATATATATGCAAACATTCAAAATAGTTCAAAAACTACTTAAGAAATTATGATATATAAGAAATATAATGCAATACTATTCCCACTTATTAATTATACATTGCATCACGTGTTAATTACGCAGCTGCATACATCATCTTTGATAATTCTGATGCACACTAGTTTTTGTCTAATTTATTATTTCCTTAGCAAAAATAAAATAAAATAAAATATTTTTCTTATTACTTAAAATATTAGGTGAATTTCTTTTTATTTGTCCTAATCTTAGTGAATAGAGAAAACTCAATATTTGTGTTGATAGAAGATAATAAATTCCCCCAAAAATTAATTTACGTGTGCATAAATTGACCGCAACATTATGATTGTGAGAGAAAAATAACTTATGCTTAGTTGTGTACTGATAATTTATATATACATAACTTCAATGTGGGCTGTGGTATAGTGATAGAACTACTCCACCCTTAACTAGAGGTTTCGGGTTTGAGCTCTGAATATGAAGAAAATTCTGTTCGGAGTGTTATCCCGAGAATGGATCCTGCAGTGCATGATCCAAATTAGTCGAGGCCACAATGCAGATACCTGACACTGAATAGAAAAACAAAACAAAAAAAAAATTATGTATACATACCTCTAAGGGTGCAATAAGGTTGCTTCTTGCCCACTAATTCCACACTAATCATTGACTAATACTCTAATAGTAGGAGGTTTGGTATCTTCATGATTATTTATTGATTAATTATTTTTTGTCTTTTAGTTTTTGGTTGGGAAGCTTGCCATCTCTAACTCCAACTTGAGATTTAATTGTCTAAATTAAGTGATAAAAACATCTAATTTGACTTTTATCTCATTATAATTAACCCATGTAACAATTCTTTAAACTATCATTATATTTGACATTAAGAAAAATAATTTATTAACTTTACATCTTTATCATTTGGGTATAATATTTTTAATCCATCTAAGGATATGTATTTCTCAATAAGTTTCATCAATTTGTTCCTTGAACTACACAATCTACCAAATTAAAAGCGTACGTACCATGTGAACTTATATTAAGTATTACAAAGTTTTTTATATTTCTCTCATTCTAACGTAACATTAAAGATAATACTACTACACTCTCTTATTCACAAGCTTATCATCCTAGAAAAGTTTTCAGTCGTTTTTTGTGATCTGTCCTCGTCAGTCTGCCTTCCCTCATAAACTTCAGGATAAAATCGCTAGACATGTGAATGGAATTAATTAGCAGATTTATTTTTATTGCGTGTGTGAACAAAAGTCTCACATTTATTTTTAATGGCGTTGAAGCTTTTTAGGGAAAACCGCGCATACTCAGAGGTAGAGCCAGCCTAGTAATAGGGTGTTCATCCAAACCCCCTTCGACGAAAAATTATACTATCAATACATGATTAAAATAATTTTTATGTATATATTGTAAATGTTGAACCTCTTTCGATGAATTTTTCTTCAGATTTTAAACCCCGTCAGCAGAAATCTTGGCTCTGTCTCTGTGTGTGTGTACTTATCCAAAATCGGCAATATCACATCATGTAAGAGTATTTTAGGGCCAAGATAACTTTTGATGTCACCAATGATGTCAAGTGGGATGACATACTTGTTTCAAAATAATACAGAATTTATTTGTTTTTCATTTATCTATAAATATAATTAGATCGTCTTGATATACTCTATGGTGGTAAGCTAGTCAAATCAACCGTAGGTAATTACGTAAAAATAAAAAAATAAACTGCTTTGAAAATTGACAAAGTACAATTTTGACTACCAACTATTGAACTAATTTATAAGTCATATGTATTTAGTAAAAAAACAAGAAAAAAAACTCCACTTGATTGAGATTTATTTACTTTTTAATTTAGCATTTTAAATATTACACTAGTTTATCTACTATTAATTTTTATAAATCCTTATTGCACTATACAAAACTATATTGTTACATGAAAACTGCTCCAATATACAACATTGCACATGGAATTTTTTTTTTTGCTAATTAGTCTATTAATTTTAGTTATGATACCTAATAACATGTAAATATCAATGTTGGAAGCCCACGTGTCACTTTTTAAAATTAAATATGTATAATCAGTACAAACATATTTTTTTAAAAAAATATACTAATGATAATGACAATAGTAATATATAATAATAAAAATGATAATTATAACAAGAGTATAGTAGTGATAATAATAAAAATTCCATACAAAAATAAATAAGTAGTTGTAACTTGTGGCAATTGATAATGTAGCTACATGTGAATTAAGTTGTTGTGAGGACCATAGTCTAGGTGATCAGAATTCAAATTTCAATAGAAAAAAAAAATTATATATAATATTTTTATTTATCTAAGTTTAAGTAAAAATAATCGAGATGATCACAAATTAACTCTTCGATATAATTATTATATTTAAAAAAGGTACTTGCATTATCAAAGTGCTCATTGCTTGCCTCCAACATAAATTTTAGTGGAGTACAAATATTAAAGGCATATAATATATAAAGTACAAATATTAAAGGCATATAATATATAAATCACTTTAGTTTGGCCTCAACCGATAATTAAATATTCAAATTTTGAGAATACATATTTAGATATCTCAAGTCGTTCATATTGTGCCTCGTGAACATCCAACATTAATGTAAAACATATATATAGTTTAAAGGTATTTCAATTATTTAATAAGTTAAAGTGCTCAACTGACACAAGACAAATCTAAAATTGTAAAGAAAAAACATAAGTTGAGGTTTTAAGTAAGAGGCGGAGTCTGGTTTTCAACTAAAGGGGTTCAATAATTAAAGAAAACCTAGTCGGAGGGGATTCAACACCTACTATAAATACATAAAAATAATTTTAATTATATATAAATAGTATATTTTTTCGTCGGAGTTTGAATAAACCGCCCACCAAAGGGCTGGCTCCGCCCCTAGTTCTAACAGTTTCAAATAGAAATTGAAAGGATGGCTAAATTGGTTGAGGAAATAATTTGATCTCAAATGGGAGGTCAAATTCGAAATCTCCTTCATGCTTTCTCGATTGGGTCGTCGCACGGGGCTTGCTTATGCCTAGTACGTTATCTCTTTTCTGGAGTTTGCGAACTATAATTACATTAAAAAAAAAATCAACCTCGCGGAACACCCAAAAAATAGCGACTGCGGATTCTATTTTGACTATTTCATGGATATATCTTGTTTAATAATAAAGTCTGAATGATAGTAGCAAAAAGAAAAGTTGAAACTTTCCATTCACCAATTTATTCTAATTTGTACATTAGAACAAAAGAGTGTTTTTACAACAAAAAGTAAAAAAAAAATATTTTATATGGGACTTTTGTACTTTCTCCCCATATACTTTTTAACTTTTTATTTAACTCCATATAGCAACTAAAACTACTATTAACAAAAAGTGACACGTACCGGTCAATCAAAAGAAAAAAAAGGAAGAGAAATATTTAATTAAACTCTGCGTATCGAACAAACTTATATCACAAGAGTTGCTCAAACTTCCAAGATTCATCAAATGTGACATTATTCATCATGTCACTATGATCATCCTCAAGCAAGAAATCCAATGTGCTAGTGAAATCATTGTTAATTTCCCATCCAAATCCCATGTTGTTGTTATTTTCCATTAATGGCCATTCATCAAAGCTTGGCAAAAACTTCAAATCTTCAAGAATGTTGGATGACGACGATGATGATGATGATGATGTTGATGGTGTTGATGACAATTCTTGAACTAATATCTCATGAGGTTCAATCAATGGAACTTCATCTATACCAAAGCCATTATTGTTGACTTCCACTATAGTTGAGTCAAAATTATTCGCGCAACTCGTCTCCATTGTGTTATTATCATTATTACTGTTGTTGTTGTTGTTGTTGTTGTCTTCTGCTATGATCTCTATCATAGTTGATTGATCTTCAACTTTTTCTTGTTGAATTGGTTGATTTTCTTGTTCTAATATGTTTGTTTGATCATTTGTAACAGTGGAAAGTGGCTTGTGGGTGACTGGATCAATCCCCATTTTCTTCAACTTCTTCTTGATATGTGTGTTCCAGTGGTTCTTGATTTCATTATCGGTTCTTCCAGGCAAATGAGAAGCAATCTTTGACCACCTGCAAATGTTAATATTCACTCGATCAGATCACTAAAAAACATTGATTTAACTGTAACTTAGAATACATTGTAAAAAAATATCAGTTGTGTAAAAGAGAAACTTAGACCAAAATGACATATTTACCCTCCATATATCTTGTGAGGGGGTCCATTTTTCCACTTAGGTAAAAAAAAAAAAGTCTTAAAAAGGTAAAGAAATTTTAAAAATATTATTGATGGATAACAATGACACATGAAAGGTACATAATAAAGAATGGGTACCTGAAATTAAGTTAAAAGTTTTTGTCTACCACTTGAAAGTCACTCTTTTTTTAATTTATTTATTTTCTTGAAATTATAAAAAACATTATGATCCACACAAAGAGCTCCAAATAGACATAGCACTTATTTAATAAGTACTACCATACTTTTAGCTCATGTTTTTTATTTATTTTTGGTTGAAATATTCAAATATGTCAAAAGTGAAAAGGATAGGAGAAATAATTGACATGTTTTTTTTTTTTTTTTTCAAAGATGAATTAATTACTAATGTATTACCTATTTCCAAGTTGAGCATGAAGATCAATAACCATTTTTTCTTCATATTCTGATAAAAGTCCTCTCTTTAAATCTGGTCTTAAATAATTTGTCCATCGTAATCTACAACTCTTTCCACACCTTAATAGCCCTGCACCATAAACAAAAATAATTCATCAACACCCACAAAAAATAAAATGAAAAAAAATATATTATAATAATTATTACTACTATATACTATAATCAAGATATTCTAGTAAATAATTCACTTGCTTTTTAGACAAATGGACCAATTATAGGAATGAAAATAATCATTGAAACCACCCCTTCTCATTTTCCAAGTTAGCATACTATAGAACATTACCCCACATTGAATTTAGGTTGTGTTTGATATGAAGGAAAATATTTAGAATTCAAGTTTGGTGCATCGTTGATGTAGTTTTTTTTTTATACCATCAGTTGAATTTTATCTGTTGTAGTAGGACATTCATTTCTCAGGTAAAAATATAAAAATGGATGAGCTGCTATAATAGGTAAAAGTCACCTGATGTTGTAAAAAAAACAACTACACTGACGATGTATCAAACTTAAACTCAAACATTTAGATATTTTCTCTTTTCATTTGAGTTAGACGTAGCAGATTCTGTTAGAACCTGCTACGTCTGGTATGAATTCGTCAGCACTGCTTAATGCAGACTGACGAATTCAATAAAAGATAGAAAAATGAGAGAGACCTGCAAGTTTAGGGACAGCTCTCCAACAACATTGGCCATTGTTAAGAATGAAGTGAATGAGTTTCTTGTCTTCCTCAGTTGTCCATGGACCTTTCTTCAATCCAACTTTGTCACAACAAGGTTGTCTCCCCATAATAATAATAATAATAATTTTTCAAGAAAATTATTAGAGTTTTGTTTGATGAAACAATAAGAAAGAAAGTAAAAGAACTCTTTTTTTTGTGAGAGATGAAGAGTGGTCTAAATTCTCAAGAGAACTAATGAGACCAACAACAAAGGCAACCTACTTATATATAAAAAAAAAATCATAACCAAACACCCCCCACCCCACCCCACCCCCCACCCCCACTCCACTAACACCCTAGTGGGGTACCACACATTAACACTTCTAAAAAAAAAAAACACGGCTTATCTCATTTCTCTAATGGGTTTTAACACATATTACATAGCGGAGCGAGGTAGGGCTGAGGGGTTTCTTTTTTATGGAAAATTACGTTATTTACATGTTTAAGTTATTTACTTGAGTCGGGGTCTATCGAAAATAACCTCTCTATTTCATTTGAGATAGTGGCATGAACTGCGTACACTGTACCCCAGACTGATATTGTGAGAATACACTAAGTATGTTGTTGTTATTGTTGTATATATAGTAAGTGTTGAGTTTTCTTGAGCTTCTTTATGTGTTTATTTCTTTATATTTTATGACATATTGACAAGAAGAAATTATTCGATTGATAAATATCTTTTTATTTTAATTTAAAAATTGTAAATTCGAATAATTAAAAGAGTAAAAAGATGAGAGCTTCTAGCGAGGAGTAAAAGAAAAATCCGATCACAAAAGGATTCATAATTTAAATTTAATAACTTTACAATTTCGAAATCTCAAAAAACTCAAAAAATTATTTTCATAATTTAATACCTTTCTGATCTTAAAAGATTGTGAATTTGAGTCATAATTTTTTCTTCAAATCACTTACAAAATATAAAAAATAATTTAAATTTGTATTCATGTTAATGCAAAACTCAAATTTTGCAAATATCATTTTTAACTCAAAAACAAATATACCTTTTTGATAAAAAAAAAAATCACAAATTTTATAATGTCAAATGACCACTTAGCTAGACTATTTTTGCTTTTTGCAATTTTATTATTTTCTTATATTTATGTATGTTACACGTGTAACTCAGTCATTCAGCGCGTGCTAGCGCGTGGTATTGTCACCTTCCGAAAGCGCCACCTCAACACCCCTCATTTTCTCTTTGCTTGAGTTTGAAGCATAAAAGTATGGAGAAAAATACTTAAATTTTCTCACACCTCATCAAATAGTAGCGGAGCCAGAAATTTAACGAAGAATGTGTAAATTTTTTATATATTACACTAATGTGTAAAAGTATGGAGAAAAATACTTAAATTTTTTGCTCAATGATATTAAAAATTTTTTGCTCAATGATATTAAAAATTTTTTGCTCAATGATATTAAAAATTTTTTGCTCAATGATATTAAAAATATGCTAGAAAAAATATACACTCATAATAACTATCATTTAAACTTTATACACCACATAAGTTTCTGATGAAGAGTGTATGGATCAGTGGCGGAGCCACCTTTGCTCCATGGGTTCATCTGAACCCTCTTTAACGAAAGCTTACATTGTTTTTATACTATTTTTTTCATGGCTAAAAATATTTTTTATACATATATAGTAGATGTTAGACCCTATTCGACTAATTCTTCTGAACGTCCTCGATGAAAATTCTGACTCCACTACTGAACTGGACCATCCTTTGTCTAAGATGACTCTGCCCATGCTCATCAAGAGTAGATAAAGAAAAAAAAAAAAAAAAGGAAGGGCAGCACATGTATTAAAACTCTCACTGTGTGCGTAATTCGATAAAATAATTAAATCATAAAGATTTATTATGCACAATCTTATATTACATGCATTTCAGAGACTGATTGACTTGAACATGTAATTTCTTGATCACACGACAATAACTTTTTCAATTGCTCCAAGAATCCCACAGATAATAGAAAATAAATTTGTCATACTTTTTTAGCTGCTCCAAGACTGCCTCGGAGAATAGAAAATAAATTGGAAATTTTAGTAAAGTTAAGTAAATTTTCTTGAATATGAATATCCATTTTGGTATAAAGTGGCTATTTTTTTTTTCCACAAATTACATTCATTTGATGTTTATATGGTTGTGGTAATTTTATATGTTGAATGTTGACCTCTAGAAATTTACTTTATCAATGCACATTTTTTTTTTGATAACTTGACTTGGCATGGGGTCTTTGTTTGCATAAGTTATAAATATTGACAGTATAATATTTACATTATCAGTGTAATTTAATAGAAAAAATATACGTCGTGATAAATATTTAGATGATATGCATGATACATAGCTATAATTGTACAAAATTAAAAAAAAAAATGTCTGTATTTTTGTATTTTGAAGGAAATACATATAATACATATACTATGCTAACAGAGTATGTATTGATACAATTCTTTTACGTGGTTCAACTGATACAATATTATACGCTCGATATAGCTATAAATGTACAAATTATTTCAGCTACATATGTTTCATAATTACACTTGAAACAGTAGCTATTTATGAAACTTTATCTAATTTAATTAGTTATATATATATAACATTTAATTACATCATTTTCCATGTTACAGTATCATGTTTGTTATAAAGAATAAAAATTGATAAGAGAAGTAAATTTTCATGTGAGAGAAATTGTTTTCTTAAAGTTAAATTCAAAAATAACAACATAGATCTTTCCTTAGGAATAAATTCATTAGATGTTTAAGGAACTAATTAAAGTAAGATTAATTATTCAATTATTATTTGACACACAACAAAAGTCTACGGTTTTAGTACTCCTAAATGGACCCACAATCGTATATACTAAGCAAAATAATAATAATAATAATAATAATAATAATAATAATAAAATAATAAAAATAAAAATAAAATCTTATCCTTAGATTAAAACCAAAGAAAATTTCATGTGCCAGCTGGTGGTCAAGATTAGTGTAATATACAAAACAATATTGAAAATATACTAAAGTCTACTAGAAGACTCAGTATGAGTTAAAAATAATAATGATAATAATAATGTAATGTACGTGTGCAAATTTACCCAACTTTGATTAAATTTCAAAATTTATATTCACACTTTGAGAAATTTCATCTCGTTTACTAATTACTTGTTACTTGTAATAGAAGATACGAGACTAATAGCGAAAAATAGATTCAGAGTCGGAATTTAAATTTTATCGGTTATAAATTTTAGGATACCGATATAAGGTAGTAGCAACCGAGTTTCAAATTTAATTTTCTTTATATATGTTTAGTGAATTTTTTAAATATCGATACAAAATTTAAACTAATGTTATTGAGTTTAGTTGAATCCGTAAATCGACTTTTAGTTAGAATGAAGCATAAGTATGTATTTAGGTGCAAATGTACCTAATTTGAGGTGAGATTCTTGAATATTTGAATACAAAGTTTGAAATCTCTTACTATTTTTTTATATCATCACAATTCCACTGTTCTTTTTTCTTCTTCTTTTTTTCTCATTTTATTAATTTGTCTTTTGTACAAAAAATATTGAGGTAAGCAATTGATAATTTTCTTATTTCACTCCGAAAAAAGGAGAAGAGTTAACCTTAGTATCTATCCATTAAGTCGCTTAAATTAAAAATAGTTCATGAATATAAAATTATGCATAATCTCTGTATAAACGAGAGAAAATATAAAACGGTGAATCTGGCCAGCAATTTATATATGATCCCCCAAAAATATGCACATAGAATCACTCTCGATCTATTCTTAACTAGAGGTTTCATATTTTAACCTTAGGTGTGATAAATATTTTAAATATGAAGCGATTTCTCCTTTAATGAATTTTGTGCAACTCGAATACAGATTAAATGGCTTTCCATGAGAAGTATCGTACACTAGGTGGGCCAAAAAAAAAATGAAGTTTAGTATTTCCATTGTTTTGTTCTTTTAAAAAAGAATGCATGGAATAAAAAAATTGGTTCATTAATATAAGAATTAAACTAACCAAATTATGGAGCAATATATACATGACAAATAGATTTAAAGATCTTCCAAACTTAAAAAAAAAAAAAATTATTTGGTGCATTTATTTTTATTTTACGAAATAATAAGAAAAAAAAGTGGTTGAGCATCTAATTGGCATATCAACTACCATGAAAATATTATATAGACATGCAAAATTATCATGTTATGTGCTAATATTATTTTCTTTTCAATATATAGTATAAATTAAGGATCTACATTAATACTTTATATTTCACGAGTCACTTTCACATAGAGAAAATGAAATATATTTTCCATCATGACAAATAATTTAAACCAACCACATTATATCTTATTTGTGCACACGAATAACCAATAAATTAATTTATTACCCCCTTTGTCCTAATTTGCATGGCACACAATTCAGAATTCAGATTCGAGGGTCAAATATTTTCAATTTTGATCATGAATTCGAATATAATCATTTAAATTTCTATGTATATATTTGGAAATTAAATAAAAAGTACTTTAAGTTATGATAATTAACAATTCAAAATATTTATAATACATAATTACAGTCAAAGAATAATTCGTTTGACTCTCGAAGAAATATGTCACATGAATTGAGACGGAGGAAGTACTACAGATCTGAACTAACATTTTATTATTATTTTTTATTTTTTAAATTTTTTTGCAATTTGGGATGGATGTTAAATAATTAACCCAATGAGAATTTGATTATTAATGACATGAAACCCCCATTAATTAATTAATCATGTCCTAATTAATACTACCTGTCATATAACAACCAATTTGTGAATGGGCAGCCATGGCTGCTAAAATCACAACATTAATTTATAAGATTTTAACTAACCCTATGAAGTATAAAATCCACATTTTCTTGTGGAATATCTACCTGTTCTAAGTCAATTATATAATAGTAGAAAATGAAATTGATCTTTCTGGTTCCAATTAAGGAACTTTATTATATGGTGTTGAAAATTTTGCTTCACTTGTTTGCTAATGCATGTATATATGTTGTCCTTAAATTGAAAGTGTAGTTTAAGTTATATATATTGATAGTAGTGTATAAAATTATTAATTAATGCATAGGACATTCAACCTATAGATTCATTCGAATCTAGTAATCTAATTTTACTCGAATCCTATATATATATATATATCGTGATCCAAGTTTACGAAACATATCGGAGATAAGCATTCAGTATCTCCTAACTATGACCTAGTTTCCTATGACACACTCCAACTTCACGGGGGTCGTCCTATTATCCTCTGAATTAAATTTTAGCGTATTTTTGTCAACCTTAGCTTTTTAGCTGACACGACACTTGGCAGTCCTTCACGCGCCTCAGGTGCTACATCAGCACAAAAGGGTAACAAAAGTATGGTAAAATTGCGTTCAGGAGAGCAGTAGCACGATCTCCACCCCCGTGAAGTTGGAGTACGTCGTAGCTACTTTGTCATAGTTCAGGGAGATACTGAATGCTTATCTCAAACATAATATTGTCTACTTTTTTCCTATAGACCTTGTGGATTAGTCACTCGGACTACGTAATCATCGAGTCCATAAGCATACTTACCCTATGAATATTTGTGTTATGTCTTATATATGTGTGCGCGCGCGTGTGTTTTCCTATTCTGGTGTTGGATTCACCTAATGTGCAATATTCTTTTTAAGTTATACGAACTTCCTAAAGAAAATATCGCGTAAAGCATGCATGTCACGAAATATATCGCTCTCGAACTTCTTGTGATAAAGTTGTGGAAATAGCTTCTTACCGAAATGTAAGGTAAGACTGCATACAATAAACTGCCCTTTTGAATGTTCTTTCGCGATAGGGTAATTTTCGCTGTTGCTTTAACACTATATCTATATATTTTTTTTATCAAATTTACATATTTCAAAGGTCAATATATACATATAGTAGCTAGCTAGCTAGATACAAAAATGGTAAGTTACTTTTGTTCCCTAATACATCACCAAATATATGACTTATTAGCTGACTTGAATAGGAATAAAAAAAAAAATGAACCGTTGAGTAAACGTATGCCTCGTTTACTTACTATTAGATTATTTCACATTGTTTTATTGACTACTTGTTGTATTATATATAGATAAAAAGATCTTTAATTTGACCAGAAAAATAAAATATAAGCAAGTTTATATTTTGTTATCAAACACTACAGCATGTTTCTAGGCTGAAAAACTTTAGAAGAATGTATGCACACATAACATTTTAGGCGAATTCGGCGTTCGAATGACAGAAGAAAGTGAAGAGGTTTATAAGATATTGCACAAATTTTGACGATATGCGCACTTTTGAGCTCGATAATTGTCACACCCCTTTTTCGACTCCAAAAATTAATGTATTGTAAGTTTCGAAAGGGTTTTTATTATTAAAGTGACAAAGATGAAAATTTGTTTTGAAAATGGATTATTTACATTTTTTATTCAGAGTCGCCACTTGGCATAATCTGGTGTGCCAAGTCACCATTGGAAAATCCTTTTCAAAACCATTTGACTCTTTAAACTGGTTTGCGAACAGAGACTCCGGCTAAGGAATTCTGTTGACCGAGGGGAAGGTGTTAGGCACCTCTCGATCCCGTGGTTCAACCACGGTCGCTTGGTAGAGTGTATCAACTATTTTGGCATTACGAAATGTATAAACCACACAAGAGGCACGCAAAAATAATCAAACAAAACAAAACAGTCCAAAAATGTAAAGTCCAGTCCAATTATACAGTCCAAAAATAGAAAGATACAAAAATATAAATCCTAGTCTAAACTAATTCTAGATTAAGCTTCAATGCCTTACCCGACGCCGCGGGCCTTCATCACGATCATTTTTCGCCAACATGATACGTCGGGGCATTCCCCGGTGAATAAATACAAGTGATCTCGGGGCATTCCCCGGCTAAATAAATACATTTTTTCAATACGAGAAAACCAAATCATTCACCCAAATTTCAATCATTCAAACAATATTTCAAACGTTCAATAAAATCGCAAATTATAAACTTTGCCTACCCAAACTACGTTTGCCTAAACCAATCGGCGCATCATGATACTACCCAATCAAACACTCGTATTTGCTTCAAAATAACCAACGACAATAAATCAAAACAATATTCATTCTTTATCAATTCCTACCATCCAACCCCACATTCCATTTTTTTATACCAAATTCCAACGATTCAAGACAGTCATCTCAACAATCCACAACCATCTATTCAATGAAATCGAACACCAAATTAATGTCACCAAAATTCAACCACACATCAGGCAAATCAAACACGTATAGTAAAGTAAAATTAGAAGAGATAGAGTTGGACCTTAAATTTGAAGCTTTCAAATTCAATGTTATTCGAACAAAGAGAGTCCGCACCCGGAAACCTCGAGCCGAACCTTAACACCAACAATCCAACTCGACAAATAATGACCCGTTTACCGTCACTTTTCACGCCGTCACTGTTCACCGGTTACTTTTTTTTTTTTTTTTTCGTTGTTGTTCTTGTTCTTGTGAGGAAAGATTATTTGGTGATTCTTGTTATTGTGGAGAAAATGATGATCAAAGAATGAGCCTCTTTTCCTCTTAGAATTTTTCTTTTATAATGGACATGGATTTGTTATGATGTAGGAATTTTGGTGGGTCCCCCATATATTCTTTCTTTGTGGACAAGAAAAAGGAGGGGGGGGGATCATATGGGTAGTTAGGGTAGGTGGAAGTTTTTGATTGGGTAGGTTGTTAGGATAAGATAAATTAGTTAGAGGTATTTTTTTTGTTTATTTTTGTATTTTGTGGGATATAATTACATGGGGTTGGACACATGGTAAGGTGAACTAAAAATGAATAAAATTAGACTTCGGGAGGGACAAAATTAGGTGTCTAGAATAATCATAGTACTCGAGAAGGCGAATTCATGAAGTTTGTTAGGTCAAAGCTGACAATATATGCTATGAGCTTGGTTCGATACGACATATTTTTTCTTTGTGCTTTTCATGCATATATTATAACTCACCCCATCAAACTCATCCTTATTATAGGACTAAATAGTGATGAAGAAAATTTAAAACACACTTTACTTGTTTATTTGATTGTGTTTTAATTAACACGTTCCCTCATTTGCAGACTTGATTCTTTTGGTGGAACAAATGTTTGGAAATTCTTTCTTATAATAATGGGTAATTGTGACCCGTAAGATTTAACTTCGAGATCTCTGCCAACGTGTCTTACACTATATATGTCGCATTGTGGCGAACCGGCCTTATAATAAAAACTTATGTTATAAAAGAGAATAAGTCAGTCAAATGACTTTTCATTTCATGTTCGATTTTTCACTAAGTAGTAAGCTAGGATTATATTTTTATTTAATTAATTATTTACCACAAAAGATGGGAGAGCAACTTGAAGAGTGTTGTTGTACTCAACAAAAACAATGCAATTTTAATAACATAGGCAATGATATTTTAGGTACCATTTGTACATTGAAAATATTGATTTGGTATCTTATAGTTAATTACCTATTGGACAAAAGTAATGGAATATCTTGAGATGATTTTAATATAGATATGAATTTTAGTAATTAATTAGGTACATAGCTTGTCCCTACTTCGAACAAGTTGGTGCAAATAAAGAATTGACTCTTTTTATTTAATTTGTTTTTTCCCCAAGGTCGGGTATACGTATTATGGATTGACTAAATTTAAATTTACGCATTGCAAGGCCTAGCTATTTTTTGCGTACCTCTTTCAACATGTTTTTTTTTTTTTTTTTTTTGCATTTTTAAAAGTTTAAACTTTAAACTTCTGATTTGGATGAAGAAATTACGAACTATCTATTAAGAATTAAGAATTGATTAATTAATTACTGTTGAGTAATATTCTATGTGCCATAAAAACCATCTTTTTGTTTAATTAATTTCCATTAACCAAACAAGGGAAAAATGGAATGGATATAATTGGATAAATCAAAAGCTATATGTGGAATTAGTGACTAAATTCTTGGAGAAAAAAAAAGGTGAGACTAGTCCAAATTGAGTACCATGTCAAAAATTAAATAATATTATTAGTACCTTGTACATCGAATTTGATCTCATAAAGTAAAATCAAGGGAGTATTAGCTACCATTAGAAGAAAAAAAACAGAAACCAATAGTGAAAATCTACATAATGTAATTATATTAGTGTCAATTAATCTTATTACTTATTTATTTATAAACAACACTGGACCGGTTAGCCCACATTTCTCGAGGTGGGTTCGGGGTTCGATGCCGAATCTTGATGAAAATCGATCGGTGGCCCCCGTAGGGCTGTGGAGCGCTTTGGGTGGTCAAATGGACGAAACGGAGTGAAGGAACTGTTTTCGGCCCAATTCGGTGGGTGTTAGACCACGGTTCTTGGGGTGGGCCCCGAACTTAGTGCCGAATCTGTGATAAAATCGACCGACGGCCCTTCGACGGGCTATGGAGCGGCTCTGGGTGGTCCGGTGAGGTCGGTGGGGTCATTTGAGTGGTCAAACGGGCGAAACGACAGCAAGCGGGCCGTTTTTAGCCGAATTCGATGGGTGTTAGCCCGCAGTTCTCGTGGTGGGCCCAAACTTGATGCCGAATCTGGGCGGAAATCGGTCGGTGAGCTGTGGAGCGGCTCTGGGTGATCCGGCGGAATCGTTGGGGCCATTTGGGTCTTGTTTGCTCTTGAAGCAAACTCAAAACACAAAACAATGCACATCATTAACTTGCAAACGGATTAAATAAAACTCTAATTATGAACTAACTTTTTTTTGTAAACTTTTATCGCATTAAATTTTGTTTTTTTTATCAAAATCATATCACACGCTTTTGAAAATTATTAATTGGTCAAAATATATTTTTGAGTCAACCTTATTATTATCTTGCAAGAAGGTTCTCACTAGTCACTTCACTATCAATATATAACTAGTACAAATTTGTATGTTTGTTCAAAGACTTGGGAATATATAGTAATATTAATTTGTCCTATTATTCTTTTTATTTGATTTAATATTTTTTCTTTGTAAAGTCTTGAAAAGTAATGTGTAAATATTTGATTCCTTCAATTAGAAATTCTATTACAGCTAAGATTTAATAAAATATTCAAAGTCTTCGAATGAAACCAATATATGTAAATTGGATTTTGGTTCGTGTGGGGCTAATATGATTTCTTATTTAAGCTTATGAACATTCTTTTCATGCATCTTGTTTTTTCGTCGGTATAAAGTCACTTTTAGTAGGAAGTATTTTACTTTTAATATGGAATTTTCAGTGTGAATTTAAATTTACTTAATTTTCGAAGCGTATAACGAATATCAGATGAGAAACTTATATATTGTTTTGTTATCACTCACCATTTTGTGTGTATATGTTGCATGTATATTATGTATATATAAGTGAAATTTGTGTGTGTTTTTATATTAAGATCTTTTTTCGACAATTGCATGATGAATATCGAAGGGGAATGGTCATTCAACTAATTCTCTCAAATCAGAAATAATATTTTTTTTTCTTGATTTTAATTTTATTCAACAAAAATAATAATTTCTGGGATAATAAATATTAGTTAAGTCACCATTTAAAATAATAACTCTTTATTATTTTCTCACGATGGCGAGTTGGATTGGAAATGTATATGAATGCATGATATACATATTATTCAAATATAAGTTTATTTATTAATCATAGTCAAGTGTTATGTGTGTTTTTAACTCAATTTAATGATCATTCATCGTGACAAATTAGTATGATTTGGTGGAAAATCGAGTTAACATAAGATTTTTTTTATTTTTTTTTTATTTTTTTTTTGGGGGGGGGGGGGGGGGTTAAAGACATCATGCCATAATTATTTTAGATTGAGTACTTAACACCTACTCATATAATAAGTCAATGAATATATTTAACAAGATGGCACAAGTGTCATTTTTTTATTTTATATAAATCATCTACATTTATCCAAAATATATTAGTGTAACTAATTCAGATTCACGTATCATAGGCTTCATTTTGATCCGGAAGGAGAAGTTTCCTAACAAAATTTCTTTGTACCCGATTAAGATATTTGATTAAGCGTAAAAGAATCCCATCCATCCCATTACATCTCTCTGTGTTCCACAAGTTCGATTCAAAGTAGAGGTAGATCTTTGTTGGTTACAGACAGGGGCAGAGCCACAATGTTCCGGGGGGGGGGGGGGGAGGTTAACCCAGTAACTTTTGCATAGACTCTAAATTTACGAATTTACGTGACTAATATATTTTAACGAAGACCGTACATATATGTATATTAAGAAATTCACTGAATATCTATAATATATGTATGCTTTTGCAATATCTACTAATTCGTCGAAGAAGTTTTTGTGGGAGCAAACGCATGCATGCACTAATTAAATCAAAATAAATATTTTAAACTAATAATTAACCCAATCACTTTCTCTATTTAATAATTAATTAATTAATTAAGACAATAAACATTCGTAGACATTTGACTCCAATTACAGGCAGGCAATTTCGTTGTTTGATTAAGTTTGTTACTTATGATTTTGAATAAGTCATGATTATTAAAAAATAATTTACAGCTATATATGAATTTGAATAGTTGTTGACTTTACCTTAATAAACTTATTAATGTTCTCTTTTATAAATTAAATATATCGAATTAGTTAATTTAATTATAAGTTGAAAGTTGAAACTTCACCCTGCAAATAGGTACTTTTATTATATATTATACGTGCATGGATTTGGCTCTCCATGCATGTAATATTTAAATTATTAAAATTAATGTTCGTTGAAAGTTATCATCCATATATGTTATTTTTTAAATTAATTAGCTGTGACAGTCTAATAAGAAAAAATTGAGAGATTCGAAAAAAAAAAAAAATAGGGATGTCATTTTTATTCAATTCCAGCCAATGAAGAAATAAATTTTTTTACAAAATTTACATTATTGTTTCAGAATTATATACATACACGTTTTAAATCTACCGAAGAGGGTCTTGGAGCAACGAAAAAGTTGTTTTCGTATTATCTATATATCACAAGTTCAAGTCGTGAAAACAACTACTATTGCTTGCGTTAGTGCAAACCATCTTATATCAAACCCTTA
Source organism: Capsicum pubescens (assembly GCA_030864215.1). Lineage (NCBI taxonomy): Eukaryota > Viridiplantae > Streptophyta > Magnoliopsida > Solanales > Solanaceae > Capsicum > Capsicum pubescens. Next base: position 299,284,668 of record CM061549.1, read on the forward strand.
CGGCGTGACCTTCTCAACAGTGGCGGAGCTAGAATTCTTACTACGAGGTTCGAAGTAAACATACGAACTAGCTGAAGGGCGTTCAACGTTAAGTATAAATACATAACAGATAATTTTAACTATATATAAATAACATAATTTTCCGCCGAAAGGGGGTTCAGGTGAACCTCCTGAGCTAAAGATGGCTCCGCCCCTGCTTCCCAAGAACTCTGCTAATGCGGAATACTTTGTACATTTTAAACTTTTTAAAACCCAAGGAAAAATCTGAGTTACTGTACTAAAGATTGACTTTGGGCATGCATATATAAATTAAATGTTATCCAAAATTTTGACTATTAATAAAACATACTGATAATTTGAAAATTTTATTAGTCAAATGGTTGTGCATGCTAATGGATATGACATTTATATATAACAGCTGGTTGTTTATATTTGAATAATAATCCATAAGCTTTAATTAAAAAGAGAAAAAGGAAGTTTTCAAGAAACATGAATAAGCCAAATTAGATAATTAATGCAAGCAAATTAAAGAAGTCAAACAAGTTTAATATGGTTAATTTGAGTATATCTTATAATATATATCTATATTTAGCAAAGAAAACAAAATTTTTACCTTATAATCATGTAAAAAGTTTAAACGTACATAAGGATTTAATTTAGGAAAAATTAGGGAAAGTGGCATATTTAAGACTATAATTACAATAAATAACAATATTTTTGTAAAATTATAATTTATAGCAAGAGTAACATTATTTTACTCATTAACTAGGCAAGTGCATTTTTTACTCTCACTACTTTACATTTTCCTATTTTCACCTCCCCCAAATATAGTCATATCTTTTACCCTCTTTTTTTTCATCTTATTTTCTTTATCATTTTATTTTTTTATTTTATTTTATTTTCATTTTTTTCATTTTCACTTTATTTATCTTCTTTTTTCCTTTTTCGTTTTATTAATTTTTTGTTTTCTTTTTTTTTCTTTTTCATATTTGAAGATAATTATCTTCATGATCTTCAAGATTTTAAAATAAAATATCATTACTGTCTTTCACTATCTTATGTCTCTATCTTTTTTTTTCTTGTTAGTTTTTTTTCATCTTATTTTTTTATTATTATTTTTTTATATTTTGATTTTTTTTTTCATTTCCACTTTATTCTCTCTTCTATTTCTCTTTTTTTCTTTCCTTTTTTTCGTTTTTTTTTCTCATATCTTTTTTTTTTCGTTTTCTTCTTCTTCTTTATTTTATTTTATTTCTTTTTTTCTTTTATTTTTACACTTCTATTTCTCTTTCTTCCTTTTTCTTTTTCACTTCTCTTTTTTTCATTTTTTTCTTTTTGTATTTTTTTTTTCTTTTTTACTTTTCTATCTCTAACTTTTATTTTGAAAAGACAAATATGTATATCACATACACATATTCAAAAAACATATAAAATACATAGCCATACAGATCTGGATATGTATTTACGGTACAAAACATACATATGTATTTATGATATACATATCATATTCTTATTAAACAGTAACAAACATAACTATACTATATATCTTCATATCTATTTGCGAAATACAAAAGTGACTAATATAAAATAAGAATATACATATGGATCAGGTATGTATTCTGTAAATACATATATAGAGCTATATGTATTTTATACGATGTTGGATTTGTCTTTAAATTGTACATACTATGTCATTTTAGAGGGTAACATATGTAATTATTTGTTTTCTTTTACTGTTTAAGAAATCTATCATGTATTTTTTTATTACCTTTATGTATATGTATATAATTGTCATTTTATTATAGAGATTTTGTGTCATATATGTTTACATATACATGTGAGTCAGATATGTATTTCTGTAAATACATATGCATGTTTTTTTTTTACTGTAAATACATATGCAAATTTGTATGTCTTTTTATTTTGTATATTTTTTGAATATGTATATATCATATAAATATTTGTCTTTTAAAAATAAAAGATAAAGATAGAAGAGTGAAAAAAAAATCAAAAAAAAAATCAAAAAAAGAAGAAAGAGAAATAGAAACTAGAAATAGAAGTATAAAAATAAAAGCGAAAAAAAAATTAAAAAAAGAAGAAGAAAATGAAAAAAAAATGAGAAAAAAAAAGAAAACGAAAAAATAAAAAATAAATAAAAAAAGAAAAAGGAAAAAAAGTGGAAAAGTAGAAGAGAGAAAATAAAGTGGAAAGAAAAAAAATGGAAAAGAAAAAGAAATTAAAATAAAAAAAAAAAGATAAAAAAAATGAAAAAACTAAAAAAATAAATAGTTAGAGATATAAGAGAATGATATTTTGAAATTTTGAAGATCATGGAAATAATAATCTTCATATTTGATTTTGATTTGGAAAAGGAATCTACTAATATAAATAATATAAATAAGAGTAATTTATGGAAATTTAATTAGATGAGATAATTATTCCTTATTTAACTCAATTAATTTGAGTAAAATAAGGATAGTAAATCTTGTTGTATATGTATTTGTATAGCAACAGTTTATTTAAATACAAAATATAATTTGTTATTTTTCGTAATTATGAAACTGTTGCTATAAAAGTTGCAATTAAGACTCTATAGTTGTTATTTCTGAAATTTTCCCAATTTAATTTATGTACATCAACATTATAAGGATATTTTAATTTTACTAATGAATTATAACATGTAACATAATGAATTAGCTAGTTATCATCTTTTCCATATATGATCATTTGCCAACATTAAAGAAACTATCAAAAGTTTAATTTATTTATTTTCATTGCACGATTGTCTCTATTGAATATAATATCATTTAGTATAACAAGAACTATCCAAGACGACACGACATACTACGATCACATACAAAAATATTGTACTTCATCTTGGCTAATATGGAACCTCTCAACAGCCGCCGTCCTTTTATGGGATCCTTTCGGAATAGGTAGGCCCAAGCCTTTTATGGGATCCATAAGATCCTCTCGGGACGAGACGGCGCGACATACTACGATCACATACAGAAGTATTGTACTTCGTCTTGGGTAAAATGTAACTTCTCAACAGCTCTCGTCCTTTTATGAAGTCCTTTCGAAATAGGTAGGTCCAAGCCTTTTATGGGGTTCATGATAAGAACCTCTCCGGATGAGACGACGCAACATACTACGATCGCATACAGAAGTGTTGTACTTCGTCTTGACTAATATGAAACCTCTCAGCAGCTTCCGTCCTTTTATGGGTTCCTTTCGAAATAGGTAGGCCCAAGCCTTTTATGGGGTCCATAAGACCCTCTTTCTCTTTCCCTCTCAAGAAAGAAGAAAGGATTCATTTTTTTCTTTCATCCGAACGATTCTATCTTGTACTGAAAGATTTTTCTTATATATACCGCATTGAGAAATTAAAAATCAACCTCCTAAAAGTACTATTCCCAAACCATTTATTAAGTCATGGAAAACTATGGAAAATATTATTGTTAACAATCTTGTTTTCTCATGAACTATTTATTTTTATTTTTAGAATTTTCTAAGTTTGAAAATTCATGGGGATTCAAAGTGAACCTTCTTTTATACATGCATGTACATATATTTAGCAAGACTTCTGTATTTTCTTTTCATACTTGATTTTGTTACGGTTACTCCAGCAAAAGGGTTGCGGCGTCAAATGGCAGCAGGGGGGTTCATCCAAATCCTCTCAGTCAAAAATTACATTGTATATTGATCATAACAGTAAAATTATTTTTATGTATATATAATTGATGTTGATTCCTTTAGCCACTATCGATAGTCTACCAGAAACAACCTCTCGACTTTCACCAAAGCATTTGAATTACTCCCTTTAATGATATTTTTAGCTTAGCCACTATTGATAGTCTACCAGAAACAACCTCTCAACTTTCACCAAAGCATTTGAATTACTCCCTTTAATGATATTTTTGGCTTAGCCACTACCGATAGTCATCTATAAAAAACAACCTCTCGAACTTCACCAAAACGTATTTATTGAGGTTACAGGAAACTTAACCATCAAAACTTGCAAAACAAATAAAAAAAAATTGACCTAGCTTATATATGTACACAAAGAAAATTCATAAATTTTATTTTCTTTGGGTGGAATTTCAATTGTGTGATGTTAACACGTTTGTATCAGTAGACTAGGTAGCTTAAGTCCAATATATTCTCGTTAAAATCCATCTATCAATTGATTTGGATTTGCCAATAATATAAACTATAGTATAAGATAATCTTAAAATACTAGACATTACATTCAACAATATTAAAAAGTATATGGTAGCATTAGTGGCAGCGGCGGACCTATGGCCAAGTTTTTGTGCTCCGATATCCGCTAAATTCGACGTAGACTAGATATGATTATATAAAAATGTATAAAATTTGGTATTAAATTTAGAAAAGCACCCAGTAAATCAAGAAGATAGCTGGATGCAAAATAGTTGGGTGCTTTAGTTTTCAGGCGGAACCTTAAAGCTTTGGACGTCAATATGTGTGTTCGAACCTTTCGAGCACCCACGACCCCTAAATCCTGGATCCGCCATTGATTAGTGGAGCAACCTTAGGCGAAGGATGATCCGGTACACATTCTTTATCATAAAATTATGTGGTGTACAAACTTTAAATATTATATTCAATTTTGCACATTCTTGACATAACTAAAATGAAAATTTACACACTCTTCGCTAAATTCCTGACTCCGCCACTTTATGCTAGTTATATATTAGACATGAAGTTTCTTGTGTGTTAAGGGATGAAATATGATTATTTCAAAATAAGTATTTTAATTTGTCTCTTTTTATATTATAATGTCACTATTTGAGGACTGGAGTAGGATCAAATTGTCTAATTTTGGGGTTGATTTTAAACAAAGTTTAATTTATTTGTATAGTAACAAAATCAAAAGCACTGTACAAGTTTCTTAATCAACTGAATTTTCATTAGGTATAGTTTTTCTTTTTTAAACATATTTAAGAGAATCTTAACAATGAAGAAATAAGTCATTTGACTCTAGCATTAAATGGTATTTTTGTGGGGTGAAATGCATAAAATAACTCCAAGTCTATTCGCTTCAGAATAACTTAACTTCAGACATGTGGCGTCTAAAGTTTCAAATAGATGAAGTTCAGCCATATTTGTCTAACTAGGTAGATACACGACCAAAATTTTAAAATAGATACAAAGTTAAAAAGTAGTGTTCAAATAAGACACCTCGTAAATTTTTTACTAAATGTATATTTTTTTATTCGTAGAGTACGTTGAATGTACAGAAATAGTTGTACCCACATTAAAAAGAGTCCAATATGAATAAAGCTTAATAACTAATTGGGCTTATCTTGGATTAAAACCATTAGAGAAAGGCCAATTTCTTTAGGAAAAATAACATAAACATACATCCTAACTTATTATATTTACAAAAATTCCCACCCTTACAAAGTAATTATAAAATTTTCAACTAATTATGTATCTTGACAAATCCAAAATAGAAAACAATATACCGGAAGCTTATTACTTATCTTTATAAAGGAAAAAAGTGTATCTTCGTTCGATGTATTATGAGTCTTAACATACTCATAATCGAAAAAAAATGTATCGAGAGCTAATTATGTATCTTTACAAAGAAAAAAATGTATATTCTTTGGAAGTACCAGGAGCTAATAATGTATCTCGGCAAATCCAAAATTGGAATTTTCAGTAATTATGAATTTTTTTTGGAAATTCTCATAATTAAACTTCAAACTGTCGGAATTTATATTGTTTGATCACTTCTTTATGCATTGGGATTAGGCCTTTATTATTGATACAAGGTATATGGATCAATATTGAGCCCATGTATAAGGCCCAAATCATTTTAACAATCAAATGGGCTTAGCCTTGTTTGACTAACCCAACATCACATTCATCATTTGCATAAATGACCTCATTACACTACTATTTAAAACACAACCTCCGCCCAACCCCACCCCTTGCAAAAAATTAGTTATCAAGCAACATACAATATGGCTTTTTTCTTCGTCTGATCGTTAATTTTTATCCCTAGAAATCGAATTTATGCCTAGCGGAGCATTAGTTCTTTAAGAAAGCTGGACATGATATTATGCTGCGAAAATATAAACTTATGACCACAAAAAAAGTTGTTTTTCTTAGGGGATAAAAATTTAAGACCAACACGAAATGGCTAAAAGTGCAAATTACCCTTCTCCTTTTCAGTTAGTCCATTGTATATGGGTTAGCTTTTCTTTTGTGTTATGGGCTTTGTATTTTAGTCTCTCATATTGGCCCAAAGCCCATATGGCAAAGGCCTGGATTTAATGCGTTGATTGCCACAAATAGGATCTTTCGGTGTCACTATTTAAATTTTGTTCCCGTTCGAAACTTCTACTATCTCCGGATACCACTTATTAAATTACATCGAACAAAGGCAGAGCCACCTTTAGCTCAACTTATTAAATTTTATTTTTTTGTTTTTTATCAGTTGTTCGGTGCCCGCATTGAAGCCTCGACTAATCCGTATCGCGCGTTGTAAGGCCCATTAAGGTGGTAACGCTCCCAACAGAGTTTTCTCCATATCCAGGATCGATCTCGATCTCTGATTAAGGGTGAAACAGTCCATCCACTGCACCACAACCCATGTTGATAACACCAATCATATTATTGTTATTGATAATAATACTTACGTAACTAATTTTAATGAGCTTAGCTAACTCTATTAATTAGGAAACTCGAAAAAGTATGTCATACTATAATGTTTGCAGCAACAATCCAACAGATACACACAAAAATGAATGGAAAGTACTAACGTTAGATTCTGTCCTTGTTCCACTCGGCGAAGTTTCCTATTTTCTTTCCTTCTTTTCTCTTCCTTCCTATACAGTACTTGTCACACAAAAATAAATAAAAAAAATAAAAAAATTCCCTTCATTCATATATTTTCAGTTAATTCTGCCAAAGTTGTAATCTTTTTCACTTTTCTGAATATGGGTCTTTGGGATTCCTTCCTCAACTGGCTTCGTAGGTAATTAAGTTTTGTCCTTTTTGCTGTTTTTCAAGAAACCCCCTTTTCATCTGTGAATTGTTTTGTTGAATTTAATTGGAAGTTTTATGAGTTGTAATTTTTGTATATGTGTGTGTGTGTGTGTGGAGAATTGTATTGAGTTGGAAGTTTTATTAGTTGTTATTTTTGGATGTGTGTGTGTGTGTGTGGAGAATTGTATTGAGTTGGGAAGTTTTATGAGTTGTGATTTTTGGTTTTGTTATGTGTTTTTTGGGTGATGATAGTGTTTTGTAGGTTAATTTACTTTGTTATAGTGTTGCTGGTGGGAGGTGATAGATATCCTGTGTATTGTGTATTCAGTCGAGGTGCGTGGAAGCTGACATGGACATCACGGTTATCAAAAAAAGAAATTCCCTTAGTATATATATGGAGAATAGTATTGAATTGGAAGTTCTATGAGTTGTTGTTTTTGGATATATATGTTTTTGTGTGTGTGGAGAATTGTATTGAATTGGAAGTTTTGTGAGTGTGTTATTTTTCGTTTTGTTATGTGTATTTTGGTTGATGGTAGTGTGTTGTAGTTTAATTTACTTTGCTATAGTGTTGCTGGTGGGAGGTGACAGATATCTTGTGTATTCAGTCGAGGTGTGTGAAAGCCGACATGGACACCACGGTTATCAAAAAAAAGAAATTCCCATAGTATATATATATATGGAGAATAGTATTGAATTGGAAGTTTTATGTGTAGTTGTTTTTGGATATATATGTGTGTGTGTGCGCGCGTGCGCGTGTGTGGAGAATTGTATTGAATTGGAAGTTTTATGAATGTTATTTTTGGTTTTGTTATGTGTTTTATGGTTGATGGTGGTGTTTTGTAGTTTAATTTACTTCGTTATAGTGTTGCTGGTGGGAGGTGATAGATATGCTGTGTGTTTAGTTAAGGTGTGTGAAAGAAAGCTGACACGGACAACACAGTTATCAAAAAAAGAAATTCCATTAGTATATATATGTATGGAGAATTGTATTGAATTGAAAGTTTTATGAGTTGTTATTTTTTGTTTTGTTATGTGTTTTTTGGGTGATGGCAGTATTTCGTAGTTTAATTTACTTTGTTATAGTGTTGCTGGTGGGAGGTGACAGATATCCTGTGTATTGTGTATTCAGTCGAGGTGCGTGGAAGCTGACATGGACACCATCGTTATCGTAAAACGGAATTCCCTTAATATATATATGGAGAATTGTATTGAATTGGAAGTTTTATGAGTTTGTTATTTTTGGTTTTGTTGTGTGTTTTTGGGTTGCTGGTAGTGTTTTGTAGCTCAATTTACTTTGCTATAGTGTTGCATTGCTGGTGGGAGGGGGCTGCTATATTTAGTTGAAGTGCATGAAAGCTGGCGCGCACACCACAGTTATAAAATAAAAATCCCTTCATATGTATATTTTTAACTTAATTCTACCAAAGTTGTAATCTTTTTCACTTTTCTGAATATGGGGATTTGGGATTCTTTCCTCAACTGGATTCGTAGGTAATCTAGATTTTGTATTTTTTGCCTTTTTTCAAGAAACCCCTTTTGTTTTGTTGACAAAGCACTCGGTATGTTTTGAGCCTCACTTCAAGGCTTAAGCACGTTTTAAGTGTGCCTTTGACAACATTACCTCAGATCCCACTTGTGGGATTACACTGGGTGTGTTGTTGTGCCGTTGGCATCAACTTGACCGGGGGTAAGCCTGCTACGCACGAGCACCCCCCCACCCCCCGACCCATTGTATGTTGTTGTTGGCATCAGGTTGACTAGGTACGGGTAAAGGCTGCATTACACACCATCCTCCGCATACCTCACTTGTGGAACTACACTGGGTATTGGTAGTGGCGGAGGCAGGATTTTCACGAAGGTGGTTCACAAGTGAACATACAATCTAATCAAAGGGGGTTCGACATCTACTATATATACATAAAAAATGATTTTAACCATGTATATATATAGTATAATTTTCCGTCGAAGGGGGTTCGGATGAAACCCCTATCATACATGTAGCTCCGCCCCTGTATTGGTTTGTTTTAGCTGGTTGATAGAGGAATAATAGCTTGTATGTTGTCCTTAGAATTAGTGTAACGAATCACGGGAGCTATATCATGTATGTGTTAATGTATATTCTGGTCTAGGAAGAAATCCCAGTATAATGATAGGTGACGAACTTTGGCAAGTTCTATGTCAAAGACTAATCATTCACCAATGCCGAAAGCGGGAAGATATAGATAACTTTCTTTTTTATTGGACTAGTTTTTCTTCTACAGTGATATGGAGAATCGTGGACGACTTTTTAAGGGAAAAGCAATTAACATGTCCCCTTACGCTTAATACATGAGAAGGCCGTGTAACCTGTGCCTTACTCCTAATTCCGTTTCCTTCGGAAGTAGTAATTTACCCTTACAAAAGGCACTAGAGAGCAGTCAACGATGTCTAGTGGAATGTTGGATGGCTAGAACATCACTTTTTGTCTAGCACGTACGATTTTGTTCTCTTTTTGCCGAGTTAGATTGGCAACTTATATTTTTATTCTTTAGCTAATGGTTTCTGAGCTAACTATCCAGCTGAATAACGGTGAGTGCCTGATACACATCGTACCGCTGCTCTCTCATTGCTCTCGTCAGAAAGGCTTGGAGCTGCATCTGCTGGCTTAGATTGGGAATAACGTCCACAACTTTTGTGATTACTGCACATAACGAGTTTCCGCCCCCAAACCCTGAATATTGGAAAAAGCATATTTTTAAAAGATCGGGAAAAAACATTGCCATTCATAGTCGCAACGTAATGCGAGTTGTGCTCCTTAATACTGATGCGCAGGTCTCTTTGTTTATCAAGAAAAAACCAGATATAGGAGCTTTTCTCATTAGATGAGATACTTTTGTTCCAAAATAGATTGCTATTCCTTCCAATACTTTTTTCCTTGTTAAATATATTTCATTTACTCCTCCCCTCCGAGCGCATGGTGGCCAGTTTTTGTCAATAATGCTGATTAGAACTTTTAAAGTAAGGGACATCCGCAAGTAACTAAGTAAAAATTCAAGATAAGGCTATGTGTGTGCTAGCCAATCAAGCTACTTTACTAAATATATCTTCATATGCTTATCGGTGTCTTAATGAACGTGAATGTCGTATCAGATTACTTACCAAAAAAGAAAGTTGTATCAGATTGTGTACTAAAGTATTTTTTTGGTAATAATCGTCAATAAAATACTTTACCTTATCCAAAAAAGAAGTTGTATCAGACATATGCAGCGTCTTAATCAAAATGTTCTGGAGTTCTACTGAGTGATGATCTTCTTTTTTTTTCAATATTTTAGGAAGGTTATCCGCGGTGTTTCAGATGTTCTACAACCGTGCAGACTGTTGTTGTATTATATTGTGTGATGCTATTACTACCATAACTAGATATCGCTCTCTTGTATTAATCGTGAAAACTTAATTAGATGTTACTATTCAAGTTGGTCCTTGTAAACTCAAATTCATGTTGTCGGAAGAATGACTGGTGCTTTATTCTTTATGTCGTGTGGTCCTGAGTGACATTGCCGATATCTAAGTTTTCTGTATGTTTCCTTGTTCAGCCTATTTTTTAAACAGGAAATGGAACTTTCGCTGGTAGGCCTTCAAAATGCGGGGAAGACATCGCTCGTCAATGCTATTGCTGTGAGGACCTTATATGCTTTCTCTCCTCTTCCCCCTCGTTATTCTCTTTTTCATTTTTAACGTTTTATGACATTAGATATTTGATCTTTATCAGACTGGAGGCTACAGCGAAGACATGATTCCGACGGTCGGTATCTTTGTCCTCACGTAATTGAACTACCATCTTGTCTTCTTTCGGTTACTTTTCCAATAACATTTCTTACAAATAGGTTGGATTTAATATGCGGAAAGTTACAAAAGGAAATGTGACCATAAAACTCTGGGACCTTGGAGGCCAAAGGAGATTTCGCACGATGTGGGAGCGCTATTGTCGGGGTGTCTCTGCAATATTGTAATTCCGCATCTTGATATCTTTCCTTATCTGTCTCCTTAAATTTTATTTTATTCTCTTCGTTTTTGGCTTACTATAATATGCACTTAATGCTTTTGCTGAATTCAAGATTTTGACATCTTTAGCGGATGAAATTTCTGTGGATGTGAATTTGTACGTCCCGTTCCTGTAGTGAGGTGCAAATCATATAAAGTTATAAACTGCTCATTTTATAGTCAATGTCATTTTTCATTCGTGGGGTCTACCAACAACAACGTACCCTGTGTATTCCCCCCTAGTGGGGTTTGGGGAGGGTAAAATGTACGCAGTCCATACCACTACCTCCGAAGAGGTAGTGAGGCTGTTTGCGATAGATCCCTGGCTCAAGACAAAAAGGATAGTAAATACAGTTGTAATAAAACACAAGACAAGGTGAAATAACAGAAAATACGGCACCCAGAAAGCAGTGTTATAAACTACCAAACCGCAAGCCCCCCTCCCCAACCCTCCTAGCTAGAGACTCCCCTATGTGCAAAGTTCTACGACTACTAGCAAGGTCACCCACCGGCACTAACCTTCTACCCTAAGTCGCGCTTTCCATACCTTCCTATCTAGGGTCATGTCCTCAGTAAGCTGTAAGTGCTCCATGTCATGTCCTCAGTAAGCTGTAAGTGAGGTCTACCGGGGGGAAATATTCGGTGTTGTCGCTTCCGTGACCCTGTTATTTCCTCTTAACTTAAGTTTAACATCATTACTGTTGATTTTAGTTGTGGCGTGTCATACCTTCGCTTGCCTCGTCCTTGTCGTGGTAATTTAATGGCATATGTCCATATGATACTTGGGGGTCGTTTGGTTCTAAACAAGGATATCCCGGGATTATATTCCCCCATCCTATATGAGATTAGATAATACCAAGATTTGGTATAAAATTTATTCCGGTTTTAGCTAATACCAATAAACCAAACACAGAATAATTGTAATTATGTAATCCCAAAAATTTTATACCAGGACGAAGAAAACGACCCCTTAGAGTTGTACTACAATTACTAACTTCTCATTTCTAGCCTCTGCTCTTTTTTTCCAACTTTTCCTTATTAGCAATGCTAGAAAACAGTTTTTGTTGACGACATCATTAAGTATATACAATCGCTATTAGATGAGATTGAGTTCAACAGTTTCTTTTTTTTTTTCCGTGGAACTTCCTTTCACGTGGCCCGACTAGTGAACCGTGTTCTTTTCAGTCCAACTTTTTTGACGAAAATGGAAAGCTTAGCTTTGAGACGTTGAGTATGAAATGACGTTGAATTGACTCGGGATCTTTTATGCCACACAGGTATGTTGTTGATGCTGCTGATAGAGACAGTATACCTATAACCAGAACCGAGTTACATGAGCTTTTGAAGAAACCTTCATTAACTGGGATTCCTTTGCTTATCTTGGGAAACAAAATCGACAAATCAGAAGCTCTTTCACAGAAATCCTTGGTCGATCAATTGTAAGTAGCTGAACATTTACCTTCACGTAATTTATTTCTTTCGCAGAATACATACACCTAAACTCGTCGTGATTTTTCATTTAGACACTTAAGCTGAGGGTCCGACTTATCAACACTTTATATTGTAAAAATATGTACCTAAAATAAGTCATAATATATAGACAGACACCTTTACTTGGCCTCAGCTGGCAACTAAACGCCCTGACTTTGAAAATGCTCATCTTCACACCTTTATTTGGTTTAAGTTGGCTCCGTAAACACGCCAACTTTGAGAATTCGCCCCCGTAAAGGTGTCTAGATGTGCATTTTCAAAGTTAAGGTGTTCACGAGACACATCTATGTCAAGTTGAAGCGTCTAGATGGTCACAACGAAATTTGAGGTGTTCAACTGCCAGTGGAGGGGAATTTTTTTATTTTTTTTTTTGGTTACACCAACCAAAATTTTTGGTAAATAAAATTTATTATACCAAAGGGAGTTATGTACAGATGTTCACACGGAACAAAAGGAAAACGAGTAAATGGTCAAAAACAACCCCAATACTCGACAAGCTTTAACACAACCGAACTACTGCTTACATTTTGACAGCAATTTAAAGCAACTATGGATAGAAATTTAATGCTTCCATTCGCTTTTGCAATGCTGGTCGTGAGCATCCTTTGCCGAAGATACCTTGTATCACTTGCCTCGCGGACGCCTTCGCACTTCTCAGCCTTCCTTGTAATTCTCGCTGATTTCTTTTCTGCCAAATATAGTAGACACATCCCGTGATATCTTGTATCACTTGCCTCGCCAACACCTTCGCACTTTTCAGCCTTTCTTGTAATTCTCGCTGATTTCTTTTCTGCCAAATATAGTAGACATGTCCCGTGATATCTTGTATCACTTGCCTCGCCAACACCTTCGCACTTGTCAGCCTTTCTTGTAATTCTCGCTGATTTCTTTTCTGCCAATATAGTGGACACATCCCGTGAGAGCCATTCGGGATACCTCTGCAACATCAGACTTGCCCTTCATATTAGCTCTTCCCATTGTATTTCATCTTTGCCATGTCAAAACTGATCTGGAAATCCTTTGCCATCGGAGCAACTACAATCACGACTCTGTTGAAAACTCGCATTCAATGAAAAGAGGAGCGTGGGACTCATTCAGATCATCACATAGCCTGCACTTTTGGTCTTTCACGACCCCCCATTTAGCCAACCTATCTTTAGTACTCGAGCTGGCTGCCATTGTTACAAGTAATTCTTCTCCATTCCATGGAACTTTAGAGTAATCACCATATAGCTTCGTATATATATATATCTTTGATCGAGAAGGATCCCCTCTGCTGCAAATCCGCGATCTCCGTGCCAACATCTACCAAATATTTTTTGGCGTTAAAGATCTTCAACAACATCCAAGAGTCTTGTTTAGGTTCAATCTCCCATATTTGTCTCGTTTTTCATTGTAAATATGAACGCACTGTACCCGTATCTATGTATTATGCCTAAAAATACAGGTTACTTGATAAAATGAAATGGTTAGAAATCAAAATTCAGGCACATTATCGACAAATAAGGTATTCAATAGGCCGCGGTCTTAGTTTTACGTGGCTAGATATAAAATCATGACAAATTTAGGTGTCTGTTTATGTGTTCTTTCGCTGTACGAATTTGCTCTCTTAACTATTTGTGCTTCTTGTTACTTCAGAGGTCTCGATTCAATAACGGATAGAGAAGTCTGCTGCTACATGATCTCGTGCAAGGATTCTGTAAATATCGATGCTGTTATCGATTGGCTAATCAAGCACTCAAAGACCGCGAAATGAAGAGCACTTCCTGGGTTCTTGACGCGCCTCGTGGAGGGTATAGTGATCTGGAAAATAGTAGTATGTTCTTTGAGGGTCTTGAAATGATGTTGTTAATATATTTTCTGGCTCATCTTTCTTTTGTTTGTTCTTTATTTACAATTCTGTGTTGTTATAAGTGCTTGAACAATCATAATAATACATTTTTCATTATGAATTTGCATTGTTTTTCGTGCTTCTAACGAGCCCGAGGGTCTTCGGAAACAGCCTCTTTGCCTTCATGAGGTAGGGGTAAGGTTTGCGTACGCTCTTTGTATGTTGTTGATCGTGTGGTTGTTATGCTTCTAAGATATACTCGGATTCTTTTTTTATGATCCAAAAATCCTCGAGGGCTAGGTGGTGCACAGCTCGAAAGAAGGTGAATAAGAATTCCATTCCGAGCTTTCGGTTCATGGTAGTGGCGGACTCAGGATTTAGGGGCTGTGGATGCTCGTGAGGTTCGAACGCACGTATTGATGTCAAAAGCTTTAAGGTTTTGCCTGAAAATTAAAGCACCCAGCTATCTTCTTGACTTTTTTGGGTGCTTTTTTGAAGCTTTTATCGACTTTTCAACTTTTTTTTTTTAATATAATTATACCTAATTTGTGTCAGATTTAACAGGTGTCAGAGCAACAAACAAATGCATATAGGTCAGCCCCTTAACAACATTCGATACTAATATGATCTATACAAAACATAATATGTATATGATCGATCATTTTTTGAGTTTGAAGGATCATTCGTTGTTCACTTTCTTGCGTAATATGCGTCGTAAACATTCACTAATTTTAAATATAAATAGATCTTAACTCATAATAAAATATGTTTAGTTTTAACTACAAAGAGTATTTAATTAAACACAACATGCCTATTATGTATACAACATTATAATATCTCTAAAGAAGTGCTATATAAACATAAGAACAATACTATTAAAAGAATAATAACAACAACAATAATAATAGTTCAAAACAATGCAATTTGTTTTGAATTTAGCTTTCCCAATGACAGCTTGACGACGCCGTTTCTTCTTCTTCTTGGTGCAAATCAAAAGGAAACTTCGGTATTTTTTCATCATATTGATATGGCCGAGCTTTGATCAATCTTAATTCAAAAAAAGAAAAGAAAAAAAACATAAAAAAGATAATGTTAATATAATATAAAAATAGTTGTGAAAAGTTTCATGATATTAAGTAAAGTTAAGTGATTAATATGTTTAATCTGTGAAATACTAACTTGAAATAATATCATGTTGACAAGGCTTTGTTAGAATTTACAAAATATTGCAAGTAATAATAGAAAATTAATATTAAATTTATTATACCGATGCTTTCTCTTCTCCAAAAATCGGGCAAGGGTTGCTCTACGAGCCATGGCCAATGCTGCAAATAGAAAAAATGAAAATAAATTTAAATAAATAAAATAAAAATTAGTTAATAAATTTAAAAAAGAAATTGAAAAACAAGATAAATACCTCCTTTAACATAATCTGTGGATGCATTTAAAGGCTCTGATTTATTTTCTTCAGATTTTTCTTTATTCATCACTTTTTCTAAAATCTCATTCATGTGGAGAGTTGTTGATTTAGAAGCCACATCAATTATTAGCTCTGCCTATACAAATTTTGTTAAGGAAATAAAATAAAATAAAATAAGAACATTATAATTATGAAAGTAGAGAGATATTCGACTCAAATAAAGCATATCGAAATTTGTAAGACATGAAATACGAAGAAGCCATAATGAAAATAAGGGAGAAAAGAACAACAATAATAAATAGTATGATTGTAAAAAATAATAAATAAATAAATAAAAAAAAGATAGTAGGAAAGTAGTAGTAATAATAATAATAATAATAATAATAATACCTTTTCTGGTGATATTTCCTGAAAAATATGGACTTCACCCATGTAGAATATAGTCAATGTTGACAAATTTGGCCTCAAGTGGTCATAATTTTTCCTGCAATTTTATTTTTTTTTGTAAAACAAAAATTATCATTTAAGTAATTTGTAAAATTGAATTTTCAACTCATTCAGAAAAAAATAATAGGAGTAATAATAATAATAAACTATGATGAAAATACCTGGAATTAGAAGTGCTTGTAACTAAAGGAAAAGTCCCTCCAAAGTATTGGGGGTCTTTGGTCAATATGTAATTGTTTAGGGATGGGTTTCTTGAATAATTGGAAACTATTGGGGTTGATTTGTAATTCTGAAAAAAAGGGGAAAAAAAAAAAGAAAAGTTGATTAAAATTTAGATTATGAGAATTAATATAAATAAAGAAATTAATTAAAATTCAATAATAGGGAATTTTGAATAACCTGAAATAATGTGTTTTCATGTTGAGTAGCTAAATTGGTCATAGAGGAAAATGGCCACTTCACTCCAGAAGCTAATTTTAAGCATAAATAGAGAAATAAATTAAAAATCGTGAGTTAGCTAGCACATAAATAAGAGAAATACGAGCAATACGAAATAAGAAATAAGAACTAGGACACCCACTTACCCACCCCACCCGAACTCACCTGGCTAAAGGCTCCTCCTACTCAAGGACACCGGCCTGGGATTACTGCCCGGATACGCAATCGCTCTCCTAACACCTAGCGAACAATCCATACACTCGTCCTAACCTTCTACCCTAATCCGCGACCTCCACACCTTCCCGTCTAGGGTCATGTCCTCAGTGAGCTGCAGCTGCTCCATGTCATGTTTAATCACCTCCCTCCAGTATTTCTTTGGCCTACCTCTACTCCTCCTAAAGCCATCTAAGGCCAGCCTCTCACACCTCCGAACTGGGGCATTCGTGCCCCTCCTCATCACATGCCCAAACCATCTAATTTGCACACACTATTAAACAACGGAAAATTAATTGATAAAGCTATCGACGAGCCTAATTTTGACAGATTTTCAAATCGAAAGTCCATGGACAGATGCATAGTTTATATAAATATATACCCTATCAGTACAAGTAATGGATAATTTTGTTAATCAAAACTTGGACAGATAAGAAAAAATCACTAAGTAATTTTTATGCCATCTGAGATTTAAACCAACAGGCAGATGATGATAGAATTTTGAATTTACGAATTCTAAATTTTTAAAAAGATAGTTTATTAGATTCATGATAAATTATTTATGCATATTAAAGAATTTTGAAGATACTATTGATTTAAAGCTATTGTATTATGTCGAACCCCTATATGAAATTATAATTTTATCCTATTTAAACCTACGACCATACAGTTCATTTACTTTATTAACCACTAGACAACTCGACCTATTGGATGCTTATATAGTTATATTTTACCACGTGATAGAATAAAATTCTTTTAAATTAGACCTTACAAAAATATAGACACCAAATCTATTAGGATAAGTTATCATGTTATATTGATATTTTGGCCTTTTATCCTCAAGGTATCATTCTTAATTAATCTTTTTTTATTATTTTTTTTCTTGAGTTCCTCGTGAAAAACTTTTAAATAATAGTTTGAATCGTGAAGTCGGCTATTAATATTTATTAAGATAAAAGGTTTATATCATTCTCTTTCGAACTATGATCTTTCGATAAATCTTATATGAATATGAAATTTTTAATGCATCAAACTGTCTATTTTTTTTAAAAAAAAAATTAAACTATATACAATCAAAGGACCAATCCAATAAAGATTATGACTAAATTAGGTCTTCCTTAATTACTATGCAAGCAAAAAATAATTCTTTTTGAATTGAAAAAGGAACCAAAGAACAATTAAACACAAAACATTATGAATATCTGAAATTAACAAAGAAGAGTAACAATAAATTTGCTAGAGAAAAGATGCAAGTGAAAAATCAACTTAATTACCTCCTCCGTCTCAAATAATCTATCGTGATTAATAAAAAGAATTATCTCAAATTAATTACTTTTTCCCAGTTTTACATTTGAAGATTATAATCAATTCAATTATAGGTGATGTTATGATTGTTCAAATATCAATGAAGTGTAAAATAGTTTTTAAAAAACTCTTCCAAATTATAAGGAGGATGAACAATAAAATCATCATGACAAATAATTTGAGACGTAATAATTAACTAATAAAGTTCACTTCCGTATCTTACCCCCCCCCCACCCCCGAAAAGAAAAGTACTAATTACTATCATTTGAGATCTACTCACAATGATTAAATAAACCCTAATAAATCATAGCACAAAAGAGTGGTTTTATAATAACCTTATACAATTACAAATACAACTATACTAACTTTCATATGAAACCTAAAATCAAAGAAAGAAAAAGAAGAGTTCTTTTGTTTATAAATATATATATATTTTTATAAAAAAAGAAGATTTATTTTGTACCTTTTTTGTGTTGCTTCTCCATTTCTGGTAATTGAGGTCTGCTGTTGAGGTTCAAAAAATCTATCTCCATTCTTGAATCCATTTTTTTTTCCCACTTCCAAAGATTTATAATATAGTAAAAAAAACTATATAATCAAGAAATGGATATTAATAGAACAAGAAGTATTCTTATAAAATTGTAATAAAGAAGAAGAAAATAGTAGCTAGTATAATATTAGATAAGAAGATCCATACAAGAAGAGAATACAATATTTATGGAACATTAAAATGAAGAAGAAAAAACAAAGAAGAATACGTCAATAAAATCTTTTTTTGAAAAAAAAAGAAGAAAAATTATAGACAGAAAAAACACGTGCTGATTAAATTTGGTCCCTATAAATTTATGGCCACAACTTCTTGTTTATTTTTTTTCTCCTTCCTCATTATATATTTTGCTTCTTCCGGTACGGTACTTATATTGAAGTTCGACTAATTCAAATTTATGTCGAAAAATCTCAATATGAAGGTTGTTATGAACCCACATTAGGTGAGAGAACCGGGAGAACCCATTTGGCCTATAAAATCCCTTAGCATTTCTCTATTTTTTCAATGTGGGGCAATTGGTTCATAACAATCGTCTCTGCTTGAGAACCAACAACCTCGTTGGTCACGGCTAAGCCTCCTCTATTTTTCTAATGTGGGACAATTGGTTCATAACAATCGCCTCTGCTTGAGAACCAATGACCTCGATGGTCACGGCTGAGCCCCTTCTTAGGTCACCACTCCTGGCACACAGGCCACCACTCCGAGTCGCGGCTCCACGCGTGGATCGATCCTCGTTGGTCACGACTGACACCCCTCTTGGTTCTAGGCCACCACTCCTGGAACGCAAGCCACCAGTCCGAGTCACGGCCCAACGCGCATGCATGGATCGATCCTCGTTGGTCACGGCTACTCCCAATTGATCACGACTGGCACTCCTCTTGGGTCCAGGCCACCACTCCTGACACGCAAGCCACCACTCCGAGTCACGGCCCAACGCATGAGACTGTCAATGAGAGCACCAATGTTATAAAACAAACGAGAGAGCCCAACCCAAAAAGCTAGCCTGATAGGTGGGAGAACTTATTTGGCCTACAAACCCCTTAGCATTTCTCTATTTTTTTCAATGAGGGACAATTGGTTCATAACAAAGGATATAACGTTTTCTACCAAAGGCGATATTGTATCGAGAACTCGAACCAGAGATCTCTGATAAAAAATGAAGGAGTACTTACTACATCACGACAACCTTTGGTGGCTGTTTTGAAATTATCGTTTTATTGATTTGAAATATAAGTGATTGGTTGATATTTACTAATTGACTTAGTAAAATATAGTATCTTGCAGAATGTTTAAAACGAGGGGATGTATTTACGTCTTGTCAAATGTCCTATTTTTTATCCCAAAGGTCACATTGTATTACGTACGTAATTATGATGTGTGTGTTTTTTATGAAGTGAAAATTTCTAATTAACCATGTGTTAAATATTGTGGTGGATAATGATAAGTCATGCAATTATCTTTTGTGGACAGTGGGTAGGATGTATTAAAATATTTAATACTTCCTGCGTCCCATTTTACGTATCGTGATTTTCTTTTTTGTTCGTCTCAAAAAAAATATCACTTTTTCTTATTTGGTAACTATTTAAAGACATAATTACACTTTTATCCTTATTGATCTCACTTATAAGGGCCCACTTAATTAAAAATAATAATAGTACATTGTTTTAATGAAGGATAATTTGGTAAAAAATATCAAGTCTTTACTTATTTCTTAAACTTCGTACACGGTCAAATGACGACACGTAAAATGAGACGGAGGGAGTATATTACATGGTGTTGGTTAGTTCTTTGTTTTGTAAGATTTTTATTTCATATTTAGTATTACAGGGTGTATAATTAATATATAAAAAATTATGATATTAATAATACATGAATAAGTATGGGTAAAGATGAAAATATTTTTAGTATATCAAATTAAACAGTGGATAAAAAATAATCTCATCATAACTAATCTCGGTATCACCGATCCAAACATTACTTACACACCCTATTGACCTATTCAATACTATTCTTATACACTCTATCAAACGACTCCTTATGAGTGAGAATTTTTTTATATTGACTAAAGGTTTCGAGTTCAGCTAGGAAGAGTGAAGTTCTTTTTGATGGTAGCGCTAAAACATTCGTAGTGAGTTTTTTTGTAATATAAATTTGAATTAATCGATCAATGTATATTCTGAATAGAATTTTAGAAGAAACAGATCTTTATGTGAAGTTCTTGTTAAATAAATGGACTTTGCGCCTTACTCGACTATAAAAGTTAGTTCATAAAGTCGAAATCGACCGATGTCATATAAAAAGACTACATATTCGCATTTCATCGGATGTGGGACTTTCAACACCCTCACAAGTTCAAATCCATCAACTAGAGCGGAAAAAACATTATTTGAAATCTCGACATTTGAATTTTTATTTTTATTTTTATCTAGATGGATTTAACTCGGATACCATCTTCATAACCTTTCGATCTAACTCAACTTTAAAGTTAGCTCATATAATATATAAGAACTACTAGTAAAGTTCTCTCTTGACATATAATATAATAATAAAGGTAATTAAATACGAAAAAAAAATTCTCCCAAAATGTATTTAAACCTTAAAGTATAGTTATGAATTTCCATTTTAAGGAGAGAAGTAGTTAATTAGCCTTTTTTATTCTTTATTTTCTTTTAATTAGCATTTTCAATAAAGTTGAAGAATCAAAGTGAGCTAAACGTGTTCCTTTTGTCACCTCATTTATAATCAATGGTGACAAATGGATGAATCTTTTATTCATATATTCTACCACCTATAAACCACCCACTACTACTAATTAGGTTTTATCAAATAAGTATCATATATATAAAAGCCAATTTAAAATATGAAATTTGAAATTTATAATTTCTACTATAATTTTAAATTTAATTTTCATAGATATACAGAATCGATCTGGGCATGCAAAAGCTATATTAGCTAGGGTTTTTGTAATTTTATAAATTGTATTTTAGATCCTTCGTTACGTAATTTTTTTTTTTTTTGGTTTCCCATTCGGTGTTCGGTGCCCGCATTGGAGTCCCGACTAATCCGGATCGCGCGTTGCAGGGCCCATTAAGGTGGCAGCGCTCCCAACAGAGTTTTCTCCATACCCAGGGTCGAACCCTCGACCTCTGGTTAAGGGTGGAGCAACGACCTCATCCACTGCATCACAACCCATGTTGGTCCTTCGTTATGTAATTGGACAAACGAGATGATTTTACTTTTACTTAGATGTTTTGGAATTGTGTTGGTATGCAAATGAAGAAATTTCTTTAATGAACCATATATGCTGCGTGGTGTAATTTGGATAAGAAGTGAAGATTACGAACTTAAATATATATATAAATGAATATGAAATTTTTTAAAAACTAGTGAAAATTTCAGTAATATGTTATATATATAAATTTTAAAAACTAGTGAAAAATGGATGAATCTCTTATTCATATATTCTACCTAGAAACCACCTACTACTACTTTTTATCAAATAAGTATCATATATCGGCCAATAAAAGCGAATTTAAAATTTAAGATTTCTACTATAATTATAATAATTTTTATTTAGTGTAAATACATAATTATTCCCCTGATGTTGGCCGAGATTTCCAAAAAGTCACCTAAACTATACTTTCGACCTATTACCCCACGAATCTTACCTAAACCATTGTAAATGCATCATTTTGATCAAAATTTTGACCCTGCATGTCTACACGCACCTGAATGGGAAAAAAAATTAAACCAACGAATTAAAATGTGTCACGTGTGATAAAAAGGACCCACTTTTTAAATTTTGTATTTTAGTTTTCTTTTTTCTTCATTTTCCATCTTCTTTTCCTTCATTTCATCTTCTTCATTTGCCATCTTCTTCATTTTTTTTTCTTCATTTTCCATCTTCTTCCTTCGTTTCTTCTTCTACTTCCTTCTTCTTCTTTTTTTTCTTCTCCATTAATTGTGTCACTCGATTTTCTCCGAAGTTAAAACTTTTAGTTTCCGTCAAATATTCATAAACCATTAATGAAGATTGATGGAGAGGAAGAAGAAGGAAGAAATTACTCCATACTAATGAGTAATGAGATTTCAATACTATTGTCTTCTTCAACTCCTCCAATAAAGCTCTATTAATGGAGTTTTATGATTCAAGTAAATGGTGTTGAAGACGAAAAATAAATTTAATCACAAAAAGGAAACTTGATTTCACAACTTTTAAACAAATTAAGAAGATATTAAAGTCAATACATGATTTTGTATCCCACTAGTTTGATTCATTAAGGATTTTTTTTTTTTTTTCTGAAACTTTCTAGCTTCAATGGAGAATTGGGGAAAAAAGGTGAAAAAGAGAGTAATGACTGTTAATGGAGAATTGAGGAAGAAGAAATGAAGATTGATTAATGGAGAATTAAGGAAAAAGATATGAAGATTGATTAATGGAGAATTGGAGAAGAAAAAATTAAAATTGATTAATTGATAAATAAAATTAAAAGGAAAATTTTATTAAAAAATATAAAAAAAATAAAATTAAACGTATTTACACGTGGCAGCACCTGATTGACGCATGCATTGCGCTCTCTTTCGTGCGACTGAAATTCAGTGAAAAATGATGTATTTGCAAAGGAATAAAGAAGAATCGTGGGGTAATAGATCGAATTCAAAGTTTCAGTGTCTTTTTAAAAATCTCGGCCAACATCAGGGAGGTAATTATGTATTTACTCTTTTATAGATGTATAGAATTTGGGTAAAAGCTATACTACCTAGGTTTTTTTATAATCTCATAAATCATATTTTAGATCCTTTGTCACGCGCTAATTGGATAAACGATATGATTTTACTTTTAGTTAGAAGTTTTGAATTTGTATTGATATGTAAACGAAGAAATTTCTTTAATGAACCATATATGCGTGGTGTAATTTGGATAAAAAGAGAAGATTACGAACCTAAATTAGTATGAAAAATTTAAGAAAGTTGTTGAAAATTTCAATAATATATAAATATATATAAATTTAATAACGAAATGAGAATTCATATACCGATTCTAACTAATATGTCTTATAGGAATATTTAAAACGAGGAATATAACGTCTTATTCAAATGTCCTTAATTTATCCCAAAGGTCATATATACAATGCACATATTGTGGTGTGTGGGGACTTGTTGAGGTGGGGGTGGGGTGGGGTGGGGTGGGGTTTATGAAGTGAAAATTACTAATTTAACCATGTGTTAGTTGTGTAATTACGATCGCTTATTATTGGCTAAATGTCTTGGATTCGATTACAAAATATAAAGTCTTCTTCGATAGAGCGATAAATTTACAATTTTATGAAAGATACTTGTGAACTAAAGTGACGTGATTCTTTTGTAGCCACTCATTGATTAATGGTGAGAAAATATATGGTTGAGACTTTTATACATGTTTATCATATTTAAAAAATACAACTATGATGATAAAAATTTTAATATATGTGCAACGTCTAAATAAGAGCTATTAAATTCTCATAAATCATATATTGCGCTCGAAACCTGCCTCTACTGTTCGAATAAGTGAACTCATTTAGCCTTAATTAAAAAATTTATGTTCTCTAGATGAGGTTATCTTTCTAATGAATCATACACACGCGACATAAATTTAAATTATGGAAAAAGATTTAAAAATTTAACATAATAATTAAAAAGGAAACCAATCTTTTTATTTGTGTATCTTCACAAATTCACCATGAATTATAGCTGTTTCATCACTAATTATCTATTTTTTATGTTAAATCTGTATTGTTAATAATGAGCTTAAAATAATCTAAATACAATATATTTTCTACTTAAAGAAACCAAGAATAAATATTTTAATTAAGTAAAACTTAAATATATTTTTTTATCAAATATCACAAAAACTAAAATAATAATTTATCTATAATTAAGAAATTTAAAACTCTATTATTCTTATTTAAAATCATTCTCCAACTTTCCAAAAAAGGACAAAAGAAAATGGATAATGACACATATAGAAACAAAAGTAAAGATAAGATTCCTATATAGCTTTTTCCTTAGCATCATTAAAGCAGAAAAAAATTCGAGTTCCAAAATGGAAATTCAAATTTCTAATTTGGAAATCCACTTCTTATTTAAAATGAAACAGTTTCATGCATAAAATATTTCACGTTAACAGAACTCAAGAAACGACAACACCTCAAAAGGTGTAATATAGATGCTATCATCACGCAAAGACTAGTAATAATTGCTTCGACGATTCCAACACATAATTATAGATTATACAGAGATGACTTTATCGTTGCTCCGAAACTACTAAAAGTTCCAAAATGGAAACTCAAATTTCTAATTTGGAAAGCCACTTCTTATGTAAAATGACACAGTTTCATGCACAAAACATTTCACGTTAACAAAACTCGAGAAACGACCACACCTCAAGAGGCGTAATCTAGACACTATCATAACGCAAAGACTAGTGACTGCTTCTACGAACGATTCAAATACGTGAATATTGTAGATTATACGGAGATGACTTTATCGTTGCTCCGAAACTGCTAAAAGTTCCAAAATGAAAATTCAAATTTCTAATTTTGAAAGCCACTTCTTATGTAAAATAGCACAATTTCATGCACAAAACATTTCACATTAACAGAACTCGAGGAACGACTACACCTCAAGAGTCGTAATATAAACATTATCACAATGCAAAGACTAGTAACTGCTTCTACGATTCAAACACGTGATTATAGATTATAGGAAAAAGACTATATCGTTGCTCCGAAGCTACTAAAAGTTCAAAAATTGCGAGATATATATGTCAATATCTAAATGCAAGTTGGAGAAAAAAGAGATCCAAAATGGAAATTCAAATTTCTAATTTGGAAAGCCACTTCTTACGAAAATGGATCAATTTCATGCACAAAACATTTCTCGTTACAGAATTTGAGGAACAGCCACACCTTAAGAGGCGTAACATAGACAATATCATAACACAAAGTCTAGTGAAAGATTCTACGATTCAAACACGTGATTGTAGATTATATGGAGATAACTTTATCGTTGTTTCGAGACGAGTTATAAAAGTTCAAAAGTCGCAATATATGTCAATATCTAAATGCAAGTGGGAGAATAGAGTTATTGCTCTCTGTCACCGACAGATACCTTGACAATGCCCACCAATCATTCAATTATTTCATTGCTTTTTTTTTTGTTTTGAAAAAAAAATAATCAAAAGAAATTATATATAGGGAGCAAAAAAGAAATTGTCCAGTTTTCATATAGAGATTAATAATACATTAATAATCACTAAATTCGTTAATAGGTTGATTTTAATAATATTTCGATAATTAATTGATAAAATACGAGTTTGTAAAATTAGCTAATGTGTGACATATATGTATTTTTAGTGCTAATACGGGTCCTCGAGCTAAAGGAGCGTCAAATATTGAGGTGTATTTTGAACATCCTGAACCGTTGATCAGCTATTTTGATAATTAATACAGTAGATAACGTGCGAGTTTGTAAAATTAGCTAACGTGTGACATATATGTACTTTTAGTGCTAATACGGCGTCGATATTGAGGTGCATTTTGAATATCCTTCGTTGAGCAAACTTTTTACATATTTACGGAATCTAAAATTTATATGTATATATACATATAAATAATATCTCGAACTATAGGACTATTATTTTGATTAGATCATCGAATTTATAACAGATTAGTAACACGATAATAACTAAAACAAAAAGATATAAGTAATACTTAAAGTACAAGAGAAAGGAAAATTAACATGACGATAACTATAGCAAAATAATATGATACTTGAATTACAGGAAAAATTAAGGAAAGTGATAGAAGTACAAAAAAAAGAGCATAAGAGTAACGTGACAATAATTATAATAAAATAATATGATATTTAAAGTACAAAATAATAAAGAATCATAAAAATTGAAGAACAAACAACTACATTAGCAATGTCAAGCAAATTTTAGGAGTTCCTATTGTAGTGAAAAACTTGCAGACCAAACAATTTCCAAAAATAAGTCTCTTTTTTTCTATTGGTGAACATCCACAAATTGGATCAGAAAAACCTACTTAATTTATGAAAAATTATCAGTGATGTATTTTCATTTATACAAACAATTACACCAACTTAGTGTAAGTCTCAAACAAGGCATAATACATAAATATGATTCTAAATTTGACACTAAATTATAACTTTGACCTTAAACTTTGATAGTGCACAAATAGGACCTTTTAACTATTCAAAACCTGAACAAATATGACCTCCGATTTTGCAAGCCCATGCGTGAGTTTCACTCGCGCCTACGTGGAAAATTAATCCAATCACACGATGCCACGTCGTTAAAAGGGCTGACTTGGAGGGAGGTCATATTTGTGTAGTTTTGAATAGTTAAAGGTCATATTTGTGCACTGTCAAAGTTTTGCTTTTTGTGTTACCTAGCTTTTTTTTTATTAGAAAAGAAAAAGCAGGGATCGAACCCGCACAGTAGGCTGAAGGAAGCGCCCAAGAAGAGCAAATAACACCACGGGGCTATCTAAGTACCTTGTTTCATGTGGTTCAACATTAATATACGTACATAAATATAGATTTTCTACCTTATTTTGTACAACGTAATTTTTTTACCGAGGGGGTTCGGGTGAATCCCATGACAACCATGTAGGTCCGCCCCTGCGTTAATGTAATAACGTTTTGATAACGTTACATTTTAATAATGTTAAATTGATAACGTTAATTTAATATACTACTACTACTATCCTTAATAATGTTAATTTAATAACGTTTTATTAAAACTATAATTTTTTTTATTATTAGTATAGTTTCATCTTTCATTTAATATTTAAATAAATTATATTTAGATATATTATATAACATAAATTTGCCCTTTGCTTTATAATATATATACATACCCGCGCGATTTTTTCGTATGAGGCTGACCCACCTAATTAATAAATCTTCAATATTGCTTTTTTTTTCCGCAATGACAAAGGAAATTAGATGTCATTTTCATCTTTGAGCCGAAAATAATGAAAAAATAATAGTGAAAAGCCATTTAAAGGTCATATTTGTGCAGTTTTGAATAGTTAAAGGTCATATTTATGCACTGTCAAAGTTTAAGGTCAAAATTATAATTTGGTGTCAAGTTTAGGGTCATATTTATGTATTATGCCCTTAGATTTTAAGTTGGACGCGCCCAATTTTGCGTGTTGAACGTGCGTTTTGCCAATAGAATCGGAGGTCATATTTGTGCAGTTTTGAATAGTTAAAGTTCATATTTGTGCACTGTCAAAGTATAAGGTCAAAGTTATAATTTGGTGTCAAGTTTGGTGCCCTCAAACAATTACAAATATGACCATTGGTACTTCATTACAAATATGACCATTGGTACTTCATATTCCGTCTTCTTGTATTAGTGTTGAGCAGAGTTTTCCTGAAAATACACCATCCAATTTGAGATCATGTAATATGGTGCCTGTGACTTGATTACTAGCCTTCAATTTTTTTTGCCATCCTAAGCCAAACACCGGTGGGTGACATTATTCCATTCTGCGCGAGGTTGGGATCACAAGGAAAATATATACCAGTTCCATTTATCCCCTCACGCCTACGAGTTGTTGTCGATGACAGAGTATGCGACGTTTTTTTAAACATGAGGATACAAGTAACGGAGTTTGAATTTGTATATCTTTTGTAAAAACAAAGTATAAACGAGCCATGCAATTTCTTATCCAGTTCCACATCATCATGTTATTGAAAATAAAATTTGTCACGCTCAATCAATATTAAACTACGTGATACAACGATTTAGATTAGTTGGCCTTTTCCCCGCAAGGGTGTATTGAGATCAATACTAACGGAAATTTCATTCTCGATTTAAAATTATCAGAATTTGATTGCCAATTCTACGGCAAATATAATGTGAGAGGACATCAAACCTTACATCGGAATTATGGGCCATACACGGAGGTTTAATCTTGGCGAAAAATTACAAGCAATGTCTGATGTTGCTATCGGTTATAATTTAGAGTTGTTTTTTTTTTCTTGCATATTAGTTATTTTTTGTGTGATATTTTTAAAAGACACATTACCTTTAACCTCACATATTAATATGATTATTAAAAAGAGTAAAGATTAATTTTAGTTAATAAGATGTTAGTCATTTGTTTTCAATACATTAACTTGGATGTTGTTTTTAAAACTTTATTTATTAATATGAAGTTTGGGTTGTGTAATTTAAAATTCTAAATTTTTCCTAGTAACAATTAGATAACTTTTTTTTTTTTAAATGATTTTTAAACGTATTTCAAAATATTCGTTATTATTTCAAGTGAAATATTGAAATCATAAAATTTACTATTAAAATTTTGGAGGGCTAAAGCAAACGTTTTACTAGTCTTACCCTTTAGTCACCCCTATTTAATGATGTTAGAGCTAATTAAAGGAAAGATTAGAGAAAAATATTTACAAATGTACATTTCATTTTTGTAGACCAAAAGTTAGATTACATTCATGGCCCAAAATCAACTAATTTTTTTGTTGGTTATATAGGATAAAGATACTATTCCTTCAAAATTAAACCTTCTTCTTACCCAAATTTTAGCTTCAAAATATCTCAATTTTGAATTTTTGTAAATAAGTTCGATTTGGAGTGGTTATGGTTACAAAAGATCGGTTATGTATTGAGGAGCTAAAATATGAAATTTTGGATGATTTGGTGCAGTTTTAAGGTGTTTTTGAATGTATTTGATGCTTGGATTTGATGAAGAAAACGAAGTTTGTTTTTTGATACAATAGTGTATATATTTATATACTGTATTGTATATTATTGCATATATTTGTATATTGTATTATATATTATTGTACAATATAGTCTTTTTGTTTCGGTGATTTTCTTCTTCCTCTCTATTTCATACACACTTATACAATATTGATACGTTGTCTAAACATTATATATACATATGTATCTATTTGTCTAATTATGTATAATATTGTATAATTGTATATATACACCTAATATATAACATAATGCAAAATTATAAGAGGTCTATAGTATTATACAAAGAAGCTACTTGACACTCGAGTCCAAGTGACTGTCGAAACATTTTAATTTTGAGATGAATGGCTTGCCATTTTCATATTTATTATAACCTAATAATATCATAACATTATGCGCTAGCTAATATAATAAGTAATATACAAATAATGAAAAAATTCTACAGTTCATTAAACTTGACGTTATTTTGTTCCGCCTTCTAAGTGGGATAAATTAATTCAAGAGTTATTATTTCACGACTATAATCTCGAAATAATTTAATTAGGATTTTAATTTTACAAATTCAGATTCAAATTTCTATCGCTTCTTATTATTCGATTAGTTGGTTCAAATATTTAAACACACATACACCTATTAATTGATAGTGTACGCTTGTTCGTGCATATGCATATATACATCTACGTGATAAGATGGTGGTGAAGTAGTAAGTCGTGGATAATCAGAATTTTTAGTTCGCGCGTGTTTTAGGAGTGAAATCGCTTTTGATAAAGAGTGTTTTTACGTTCCTCCAAAATGTAATTTCAACAGAAATTCACATTACTCAAGCTCAAGACAAATACCAGATACCGAAACAAAAAAAAAAAAAAAATCCTGTAATTCCATATGCTTTTGACTAGAGTTGAGAATAGATTAGGCAAATAAACGTCCACTAATCTTATTTATATGACATATTTTTTAATTCTAATTTATATATTGTATTAGTAAATAGGAATTTCTAACATTGATTTATTTCTTTGTCTTTTGTAACAAATCAGATTGGAGGGTTGGTCTTTTGTTCTATTAATGTCTTCCATCTTTTTTAAAAATAAAATTAAGGTAGGGGTGGGAAATCGAACCCTTAAGAATATGGTTCAGATAATTAGTCAATCGAGCTATCAAGATTTTCCATTAATTTCAGTTCTATTTCAATTTAAACTAGACTAATGAGTTGCAACCATTTTGCTTACCTAGATGTCGTGAGAGGTCACGTCCAGTGACAGAGTCAAAAATTTCATTTAGTGAGATTCAAAGTATAAAGAAGTAAATGTAAAAAGAAGTCGAAGAAGGTTCAACATCTATACTATATACATTAAAAAAAATACAACAAATATGTACAACAAAGTAGCCCAAAAATCTCTTTACAACAAATATAGCCAAGTTTTCTTTTCAAAAAAGTAGCCCAAAAATTATAAAAAAAAATAGCTGCATGTATATTAAGGTATATGTAATGTATCAATATTGCATAATAGTTATGTAATACATCAATATTATATAAAAGTGTAACGTGTATTGATATTGTATAAATTATATATAAATGTGAATCGATATTGTATAAATTATATATACAATTGTAGATATAAGCTCATCTCGATATTAAGAGTCTTTTGGTATATATGTTATTCAATCAAGATGGTTCAAATGGCTATTTCATGTAATTTTAATAAAGTTGAATTAATTTTCTTGTAAATAATTTGATCGATTGGCAATTTTCTATAATTATCCCTATTTTTAATGGAGTATAGAGTTATATAAATTTTACTAAATTACGTTGTGATTTGACTTTTTAAAGTCAAGCGATTTTTCATGTAAAAATCTTGTGTGTCTTATTTTTCCGCACTTCACAAATTTTGGTTATTTAACATGAAATACATAATGAATTAGATTCGTATAAACCAAAAATTAGGGAAATTGTAGAAGTTTGGTTAAATTGGTTTGCCCAAATTTACCTACGGTCGTATAAGTGCATTAAATTAACATAATGTATATGCATTTGTTACGAATGTTTGGTTAATTGTATTAACAAAACAAACGTATCCTAACATTCATTTCATTGCTAGTTAGGATTATAAATCCCTTAGCGTACAATTGATTCATAACAATCGCCTCCGCTTAAGAACCAACGACCTCGTTGGTCACAACTGACACCCCTCTTGGGTTCAGGCCACCACTCCTGGCACACTGGCCACCACTCCGAGTCGCGGCTCCACGCGTAGATCGATCCTCGTTGGTCACGGTTGGCACCCCTCTTGGGTCCAAGCCACCACTGCTGGCACACAGGCTGAGTCACAGCTCCACGTGTGAGACTCTCAATGAAAGCATCAATGTTATAAACCAAATTGGAGAGCCTAACCCAAAAAGATGAGAGAACCCATTTGGTCTATAAACCATTAGCATTTCTCTATTTTTTCAATGTGGGACAATTGGTTCATAACAAATACATAAATTAGTTACGAGAAAATTAAATTCGGAACCTAAAGGGCCACTTTTGTAAAGCCAAAATATCAAAGGAGCCACCCCTTTTTCAAACAAACCAAAACGGACAAAACGCTGAGGGTTCAACAACTTATCACTTCCTGTTAACATATCAAAGCGGACAAAACGCTAAGGGTTCAACAACTTATCACTTTCTGTTAACGATCGTACTATTTGCCAATTGGGCATTTAAACCGTTCGATGAACTCGACAACAAAAACATGCGAGGAGTTTACTTGCTCGGACCATTCATCTAGGAGATCCCCTACTCAACCAACTCGATCGTCTTTGCAGGTCAATGTTATCTACTAGTATTATTATATTATGACCTTAGGTGGGAGGTTCTGAAAGACCCGGATTATGATAGAAGGTTAATAAGCAACGGTGCGTTGTCTTGTTATTTGTCCACATTAGTAGTCTTAGTATTGCTCATGTACGTAGTTCTTCTCCCTTTTTTTATTATTTGTTGTTTCGTGTACTTTAATTATCATATTATTTTGTTGAAATTAGCGTCCCATAGCTATCTGTTTGTTACTATACGTTGTACTTCTATTACTTCCTTTTCTCATTTGTTTTGGATTATTTTCCCTTGAGACGAGTATTTATCAGAAACCGCTTCTCTACGTCTAAGGTAGTTCTGCGGTCTGCGAACATTCCACCCTCCCCAAACTCCATTTTGTAAGATTATACTGAATATATCGTTGTTGTATTATATTAATCAATATTTCTCTTATTTTTATAATGGACCTTCAGATCAATTGTTAGTTTATTCAAAAGCTAATAAATGTTTTTCATAACTTCAAGAATAATAAGCCATGATTAATTGATTTTGCTTCTAATTCAATTTTTGTCAGGTAGATAGTAGTTTTAAAATTCGTTTTCAAACTTGAAATTTTTTTGGAACAATGTCTCTTTGAATGGTTGGAAAAATGTCTTTTTTTTCGTTAACTATACAAGTAAGTAATCTCTATATCTCAAAAGTAGAATTAATTTTTAAGAGTTTAATTTCTATATATTTATAAAGTAAATAAACGTCATATTATAAAAGAAAAATTATAAGTTATTACTTATATTAAGTGCGAATATGAATTTGATTAATCTCCTACAATGAGTTAAATACACTAATTATAGTGTCAGAGTAAGATAACGATAAGCAAAGTCAGATTCAAAATTTGAAGTTTATATGTTTCTCCATATACCTTAATTAATTTATACGTACTATAATAATAACTTATTTCAGTGTGAAAAAATCTAAACAAAACTTATTAGTGTTAATCGATGTTGAGTTGACTTTTATGACATAGTTGTTGATTTGTTTTTTATTTCCTAATTTTTAGACATGTTGTTAGTAGATTTATTAGTTCCTAGTTATTAGAAAGTTAGCCGGGGGTCTATCGGGAACAACCTTTCTACTTCTTTAGAGGTAGAGGTATGGACTGCATACATCTTACCCCCAGACCCCATTAGGTGGGAATACACTGGGTTTGTTGTTGTTGTTGTTGTAGTTATTAGAAAGTTTCTGATTCAGTTATTTCTTGCATTATTTACTGTAAATCTGTTAAGATTTGTTTGTATATTAACAACTCCTCTTTTAATTTAATAAAATAATCTCTCCTTTTCTTTTTCTTTTTTTTATCATTTGTTTCTGAGAAAATTCACGCTTTCTTGCTGAGACGTAGTCGGACTTTAGGAGGGTCCTATTACCCCTGAATTAATTAAAACCATATTTTTGGCAATCTTAGTGCCTACGTGGCACGTACATGTGCCTACGTGGACCTTCAGTGTGTTGATTCACTGATGTGCTACGTAGGCATTTCCAAAAATACGGTTTTAATTATTTCAGGAGTAATAGGACCCTCCTAAAGTTCGGATGTGTCTCAATAATTTCGTGTATAGTTCAGGAAGAAAACAGAACATTTTTCCTTTTTTAAATACCACAATAGGTTCATGTAAATTCATAAGCAGAACTTTAGATCCGCCTCTGATTACAATTAACCATCCATAAATAAATGAGAATTAATATGAAAATAAATAAAGTAATTTGCTACAACAAATACATTGATAGTGTCAAAGTAAAATAACTATAGGTAATCAACCACAATAAGTAAGAATCAAACTTGGAAAATAACCTAAGTAACCTTAGAAAATCGTAAAAGTTCATTTACACTATCAATATATACACGTAAAAAGGATAATTCGGTGAACTAAAGCTTCCGCTATGCGAAGGGTTCAGGGAAGGGTTGAACCATAATGGTCTGTTGTACGCAGCCTTATCTTGCATATCGGTCAGAAATTATTTCCACGTCCACCAGGGGCGGAGCTACCCTTTGCCGAGGGTTTCATCCGAACCCCCTTCGGCGAAAAATTATGCTATATATACATGGTTAAAATTATTTTTTATGTATATATATTAGATGTTGAACCCCCTTCGATTAGTTCGTATGTTCACTTATGAACCCCTTAGTGAATATCCTGGCTCCGCCGTTGACGACCACATGCAACAACTCTAACAGATACTTTAAGGCTCCGTTCTATCGGTATATACAAGTAAAATCCAATTTTCACAGTGGTAGGTAGGTATGCTTTAATCTGTTTGATGTTTAACTACTAATTGAAATGATTAACTAAATAGTACTACTAATATGTTTGCTTGCATTAAAAAATACTCAGTATTGTAAGTGTGAAAGTACAATGTACAAAACCACAAGAGTTGATGTGGTGGTTCAACACCTCACCAGAGGTGGTTCGATCCCCACCTCTGGTGAATGGAAAAAATTCTGTGGTCAGTTCCCTATCGCTTAGTGCGCTGACCGTAGGAACGGAGGATTAGTCTCACGGCTGTGCGCTGACCGTAGAAATAGAGGATTAGTCTCACGACTACCGACTATGGGGATACCTTGACAAACCAAACAAAAAAAAAGTACAATGTACAAATCAAACTACAAATAGGCTAAAAAAAAGACATTAAAGTCTTTTCATATTTTGATAAGGTTTTTTAGGCCCCTTGAGAGGAATATCCTCACATGGCATTGCTGGCTGTTGACATTACACTAACATTAATTATTAATTATAATAATATAATTACAACTCATTATTACCAACAAATGCTCAACATGACTTGCACTGTTACTGGATTTCTTGTATTTGATTATATTATGCCCTAGTTGAACCAGGTGTATCACAAATAACCTCTTTATCTTTACGAGATAGGAATAAAATTGTATACACAACATCCTGAATTAAGAGTTTATCGGAGAGTAACACTTCGTACACACCACCCTAAACCGAGAGTATATTGAAAACCAGGGGCGGAGCTACACTTGGGATAGGATTCGACGGAAAATTATACTATATATATATATGGTTAAAATTATTTTTTATATATATAGTAGATGCCGAACCCCCTTAGATTAGTTCGTATGTTCATTTGTGAACCCCCTTAGTGAAAATCCTGACTTCGTCATTGTCGAAAACAACCTTTTTATCTTCACAAAATAGGAGTAAGACTGCTACATGCCAGCCTGAACTGCATGAATCTATCGGAAACAACATCTCTATCTTCACAAAATAAGGGATAAAACTGTGTACACATCACCCTTCCCGGACCCCATCTAGGAAATTGCTTTGTATATTGTTGTAGTAGTACTATTACCAACAAATCAATCTTAAATCAGAAGCAAATCTTAAAGAACCCAAAAATTATGCAAAATGAGTTGTAACTACAAGGTCATCTCAATTATTTATACAGTTCATCACACTTTTAAAAAAGAATACATCAATATCTAATAAAAGAAAAAAGAAAAAAGAACAGCTCCACTTCAACTGCCAACCAGATCTTAATGAAACTTTGTTTCTACTTGAAAAATAAATTCAAAAAATAAAAATGAACAATTAATCTTCAGTGAAGAACTCCAAGAATGAACAAAGAAATTAAAATGCTCAAAAAAAAAAAAAAAAAGGAAATAATGAGCTGGAACTATTTTCTTGATCAATTTCATTCATTTAGCGCTTCTGCATTGTCAATTATGTCACCTCCAGAATCGATACGGCAGAGTTCTTCGATGCGACTAGTGACCTCGGCCATTGAGGGACGTCTGTCCGGGTACTGAGCAGTGCAATCGACTGCTAGCTGCAATAGCTGAACCATGTCCTCCTCAACGTTTTGGTACCTAAGGAGCTCGAGGTCAAAGACTTCGGCTGTCCATTCCTCTCGTACCACCGATTGCACCCATCTTGGGAGGTCAACACCTTCCTCGTTTGTAATCGAATGTGTTGGAGCCTTCCCCGTCAGGAGTTCCAACAACAAGACGCCAAAGCTGTAAACGTCTGCTTTCTGAGAGATTTTACGAGGGTCGGTTACCTCTGGTGCCCTGTAACCTGCGACGCGATTGGGAGTTGATGATGGGCCGACGAGTTGAGCAAGGCCAAAATCTGAAACACGGGCCTCGTATGATTTGGTTAGGAGGATGTTGGATGACTTGATGTTGCCATGTGAAACCGAGGGCCCTTGTGCGTGAAGGTAGGCGATTCCGTGTGCAGCTCCAAGAGCAATGCCAGCCCTTGTTTCCCAATTCAACGGTGTCCTACCTGCTCCTTTATTGCCTATAGAAAAGACAACATGAATGACAAACTATTGTGACATAAAAGTTATGCAATAATCATAGTAGCAATCAAATATGCCGAATAAAGCATCCAAATAATTCGTAGCTTTTACCCAGAATGTAATCGATAAGCTAACAAAGGTACATTTGGCTCAAATCGATACAAAACAAGTTAAATGTTATACCATCTTGTTACGTCTTGTAAAACTACCAAGTTCTTCCCTATACATATATGCAATATACAACTTTTTCCTAAACGCTTCCAACAACAACAACATACCCCGTGAGATCTCACAATTGGAGTCTAGGGAAGGGTGTATGCAGACCTTACCTCTACGTTTTCTAAGGTAAAAGAGGTTGTTTCTAATAGACCCTCGGCTTAGGAATCTAAAATTGTGCAGATCACTTCTGGATAAAATGTATTTTCAATCTAAATGACGAACATGAATTCGTAGAGCAACAATTGCAGATTCTGAAGCCATTCCAGGTTGACTAACATATACGACATGTCAGATTTCATATTCAGTAACTATAATGTTTATCACATTAGATTAAGATGAAATCCGACTAAACATACACGATAATGCCACTACATCACAATAATGTCAAAAAAACAACATTATTTTTACTGGCTGAGCACATTTGGGCACAATAACGCAACTACAGCACATCAGCCAAAAGCAGCAACTTTTACACAACAGTACTAGTCCAATAACAGATAACAAGATCCAAGATAACAAAAGAGCATCCAAAATTCTCAAAAATGTTACCGCACCCGTGTCAATCCTCCAAAAATACACTACTTTTGGAGGATCCAACACACAACCGTCGACATTTTAAGAGTTCAGGTAACATAGAGAGCAGCAGCATGAGTATCAAACAGACAACTAGAATTTGCAGATCATCGATGTAAATGGTAAACAACACTACTGTACCATACAACAACGACACACTCAGTGAAATCCCACTAGTGTGGTCTGGGGGTAGAGTGTACACAAACCTTACCACTACCTCATGGAGGTAGAGAGGCTCTTTCCGGAGGACACTCAACTCGAGTAACAACAAATCAAAATATGAAAAGGAAAACGACAGTGAAGGAAACAGTAACAACAACGCAATAACCAAAACACCATAATCGACATATGATGATTGAAATGGAAAAGAACGACAGAAAGGAAGTAATTTTCTCACCATGTAAAAGCGCAGAAAGGCTTCCCATTGAGATGTAATCATATACAAGAAGCTTTTCATCTCTGCTATAGTAATAAGCTCTCAAAGGAACCAAATTTTCATGATTCATTTTCCCAACATCTTCAATTTTCTCTCTAAACTCCTTCTCAGGTACCGTAACATCTCTCAATCTCTTCACGACTAACGTAATCCCTGATTCCAAACCAGCTTTATAAGCAGTACCAAATGTCCCTTTACCCAAAACCTCAGCAGAAGCTTTCAACAAATCATCCAAGTTGAAACTTTTCCCTACGTTACCGAAAAACACCAAACTTTTTCCATCATTTACAACTACTTCAGCTTTCCCTTTATCCTTATCTCTCCCACCACCACCAATAGCCGCAATCGCGCTACCCATGAATCCATCTTTCCCACCGTTACTATTATCAACACCTTTCTCTTCAGGAATTTCGACTTCAACTTGCTTATTAACAGCACTAACATTAGCAGATCTTGATTCTTGATCATTCCTTTTTCGACTACAACACAAAAACAACAAACAAACCAACAAGAGCAAGGCAACAACACAACCAACTACAATACCAGCAATTGCACCACCTGAAAGTTTACTTTTTTTCGATTTCTCATTACCACTACTACTATTACTACCACTACCATCACACAAATCAAGTGGCTTCCCACAAAGTGAAGTACCTAAGAAAGCTTCCTTGGGTTGACCCGAAAGTTTACTAGGAATGGATCCATTCAATCCACCATTATCAGACACATTAAACTGAACCAGACTAGGCAAATTCAACTCCGGAATCTCACCAGCAAACGAATTCCCTTGCAAGTACAATGTACCTAAACCACTCAAATTATTAAAAGATTCCGGAATTGTACCAGAAAAATTATTATGAGCCAAATTAAGCCTAACCAGTCCAGTCAAACCGAATATCGAATCAGGTACAGGACCAGTAAATCGATTATTTTGTAAATACAGATTCTTTAAACCTGTAAGAGATGAAAAAACTCCATCTGGAATAACACCAGAAAGTGCATTGTACCTTAGACTAAGAAAATTCAACTTTGTCAGATTTGTAAATAGACCTGAAGGGATTTCCCCAGAAAGTCCCATACCAGGTAAATGAAGTTCAGCAACAAAGTTTTTATCAGGTGAACAAATAACACCTGGCCATGAACATGTTGGACTTGTAATGTTCCACAATAACGAACGACCCCGAAGTGCAGATCGGATAGCTAACAGAGTAGTTCTGTCCGAGACAATATCCGAAGAAGTCAAAGTAGCAATGTAAACATAGAATGTCAAGAAAATATAGATTCTCTTCATTCTTGATAACCTCAAAAACCTCACAAAAAAAACCACAGGGGTGTTTTTTGAGGTTTGAATTTTTGTGGGGTGTTGTTTTCTTGGACTAATTCAATGGAGTGGGAGCCATGTTGTTGTTGTTGTTCATGTAGTGTGTAATGTGTGTGTGTGTGAGGTGGGAAGATGGGGATATAGTAGTAGTACTAGTTGGGGATTTTGGGAAAGGAGGAGGGGGGTTATGAATTTGATGGATTTGGTTGTATTTTGGTGGTTTAAAGAATTATTTTTGAATATAAAATTTAATAAAATGAGTAAGGTTTTGATTTAACTACTAAAATATAAAAAAAGGAAATAAAGTGAATTTTTTACTTTAAAAGAAGGAAAATTATATAAGTATTCATTTAGGTTGGAATTTGTCGGTGAAAGTTGGATTAGAGAATAAAAACAACAAGAAGCTCATGAGTAGGTTTATCGGAAAAAATCTCTCCATCTTTACTAGGTAGAAATATTATTTGCATATATTCTAGGGTGAATTTATATCCAATTTTTTAATGTTCCGATGCTCATTAAATTCGATATAGATTAGATATAATTATATATAAAAAATCAGGTATAAATTTAGAAAAACAATCAATAAGACAAGAAAATAGTTGGATGCTTTAGTTTCGAATCTTTCGTATATTTACAATACCTAATGTACCTTATTTTTTACTTATGAAATTATACTCAATTATTATTGTTGTGATAACAATAAACTTATTATGTAATTTTGCAAATGAGATCGGAAGAGAATGGAAGATAGAGAAATACTACTAGTTGTGTATGAATTTTGGTGGTTTAAAGAATTATTGTTGTTGAATATAAAATTAATAAAATGAGTAAAGGTTTTTGATTCAACTATTAAAATATGAAAAAGGAAATAAAATGAATTAAGAAAAAGATTATATTTATTTAGTTTTGGAATTTGTCGGTGTAACTTGTGGGAAGAGAGAGAGAATAGACTTGTATATTTGATTAGAGAATAATAATAACAAATTAAATGTAATCCTACAAATAAGGTATACTATGTGTGTAGATTTTACTCCGATCTAAAAAGATAGAGAGATTATTCTTACAAATTGAATGTAATCCTACAAATAAGGTATATTATGTGTGTAGATTTTACTCCGATCTAAAAAGATAGAGAGATTATTCTTATAGATTATCGGCTGAAAGAAAGATTCAAAAGATATAGTAATAGAAAGCAGAAATAACAAGAAGACAATACAATAATCTTGACTAACTAAATAGCATATAGTTAAAAAAAAATCTAAAAATAAGATTATCCAAAAATGAATAAAAAAAATGTATTTGACTACGTATTAATCTTCTTTTCTATTTTTCTACCTCTACATCCTCCTAAGGTGATATTCTTGGACTTTGATGAGCTGAAGCTATATCGTGTTCTGTCAAATTACTCTATCCAAATATTTATTTTTAATCTTACTTCTACCCCTCCTCATCAACCCACTACAACTAACATTTTACACTTTTTTATCGCGACATTTACACATCCCATTTTAATACGAGCGAATTATTTCAATCTCATTTATCACATCTTGTCCTGTTACTTCCACCTTATTATTTCTACTATATTTCGGTATCCTCAAAGCTTAGGATGCAGTTGCTTTTGGTAATTTGATACTACATTCGTCTAACAATACTTATTCATTATTGATTTGATATATATATTAAAAAATAATAAATAATAGATATAATTTTACTATATCAATCTTTAAATATAATAAATTTAATACCTTGAGAAATGCACTTAGTGGTGAATAATATTTAATAATAAGAATATAATTAATAGAAAAATATAAATTATTCATTAATTTTTTAAATTAAATAAATATTATTAAACATCTATTTTAATTGTATAATGACCAAGTAAAAAATAGAATAAACGAGAGTAAGAAGTGGCTTTACTCCTAACTTATAACTGAAAATTTTCAACGTAAATTTAAATCAGTGGAGTACCAAAATCTGAATGAGAGAAAAATAATTATATCAAGTTGTATTATTAATTTCTTTTTGTCTCAC
The DNA here is from genome assembly GCA_030864215.1 of Capsicum pubescens. Lineage (NCBI taxonomy): Eukaryota > Viridiplantae > Streptophyta > Magnoliopsida > Solanales > Solanaceae > Capsicum > Capsicum pubescens. Next base: position 299,325,883 of record CM061549.1, read on the forward strand.
TGGAAAGGCAATAATAATAAAAATAATTCAAAGAAAGCTCAAACAGATAGGAAACCAAACATGCCCAATAATAAATCTAAAGTTGTCATCTAAAGTTGGAAATTTTAATAAATTCTTTTAAAACATACTTCCTTTTATACAACTAGGAGTGTACATAGATCGGATTGATTCGGTTTTTATTAAAAAAACAAATAAATAAATCATGTCGATTTATTAAAACTATAAATTAAATCAAACCAATATAAAATTGGTTTTTTCGGATTAGGTTTTAGTCGGTTTTTTAGGGTTTTTCGATTTTTTTGGCTTTTTTTTTATAATCTTTAGTTTTTACAATTATATTGTGATCGAAGACTAGATCAAATATGTTTTTACTCATGTGCTAATGAAAAGCCATAATTATGAAAAAACGAGGAGCGAAAAACTCTCTTAAAACTAAAAAGTGAAATGAAGAGTGAAAAGTTTAGATTTTATGTTTATATTGGATTTCCGATCATTTAATTAGAAATTAATGGATAAATATTACAACTTAAAGTCCTAAATTTTTCCAATATATATCTGCATCCACTTTCAAATTATTAAAAATTACTAAAACTAGTTGAAAAAGTATTCAAAAGTAGATTACAATTAATATTTTATGTATAAAAAAGTTAGAATATTATATATATATATATATATATTATGTCGGTTTGATTCGGGTTTGGTTTGAGTTTTTTTTTGTTTAACACCAAACCAAACCAAGAATGGTCAGGTTTTTTTTTCTAGCGCCAAACCAATCAAACCAAACCATAAGTCGGGTTTTTTTCTCGGTTTGGTTTGGTTCGTCGGTTCGGTTTGACTTGACGATTTGGTCTGTACACCCCTATATACAACCAAATAAAAAATCAATAATAAATCATTCACTTTAAGTCATAAATTACCCTCTGGATATGTAGAAGTAGTCAAATCTCAATTTCGAGCTCATTTTATCCAAAATATTTACTTTGTTTAATTTTTAGTTTTTGATTTTCTTACCTTATAACTAAAATCATTTGAAAAGGATATGTGATAGAGAGTTATTTAATTTTTTAAATAGTACTTGTATTACATAAAATGAAATGAAGAGGGTATTATTTTTTTATGATCATGGACTTGGAAAAGAAACCAAAAAAGATTGTTTGATAATAATTTATTCACATGAGATGGTTACATTACGTCAATATAACAACAACAACATATCGAATGAAATCTTATAAACGGAGATAGAGAGGCCGCTTGTTTTTGAAGGACACTAGACCGTTTCAAGTGCAAAAAAAAAAAAAGTAATTATGAAAAGAAAAATATGACAACTAATATGAAAATAATATAGTGCAATCGGTAAAGAAACAATAACAAAAATCAAAGTGTGATCATTAAAACACAATAAACAACAAATGCTAGTAAATATCAAAAGCAAAATATTACAAGAATAAGTTTTATACTATGGTAAATGCTACAAAGCCTAAACCAATCAAAAAAACAAAATAAAGGTTCTATTACTTACTAACTTTACTTTTCGCAACCTCCCCATTGATATTCGTAAATATATATTTTTTAAGGTCATTATTAGATTTTGTTCCTATTTATAAAATTGCCCAAAATTTTTAATCGTAGTCTAACATTTTTTCATAAAATTTTAATTTTGTTTAAAATAAATCATTAGGAGACTAAATTCTAAAATGTCCATAAACTCTTAGGAGAAAAAAATCGTCATTTATTAAATCATTATCCCAAAAATGACAACAGACGAAACTTCCTAAATTGTTTGCAGGTATATTTACAAGAATTTATTATATTAAGCTTTTATATTTATATAAGATACTATTTCAAATCGAAGAATTCAACTCGAAAGATTTAAAAAATTTCGTAAACAACCGTTATATATACAACAACAAACAACTAACAAACTCAGTGTATTCTCACATACTGGGGTCTGAGAAGGGTAAAATGTACGCAGTTCATACCACTACCTCCGAAGAAGTAGAGAGGCAACCGTTATTTATAAGGTTCGAAAAATAATCAGATTAGAGAATTTATTATACTAAGCTTTTGTATTTCTACAAAAAATTATTTCAAACGAAGGAATAGAGTCCAAAGATACAAACATACAACACGAGTAATTCCCAAAACTTTTGATAATACACAGAGCAAAAATATATATAACGTCTCATCGATCAATAAATAACAAAATTACAACTTTTTATACCATTATTAACAAAGCTGGTTATTAAATATTTTTTCAGACCGTTGGTCATAATTTCATTTTATTTCCGTTGGAACCATTTGATATAAGACAAAAATGTTTTTATTTTATTTTCTTTTGCCTCTTTAAACTTACGTAAATTGTTGACTTTGATTACACAGTTAATTAGTATATTAATAAATTTTTAATCATGATATATCTTACGGTTAAAGAAAAAGACAATGTATATTATGGACAAAAGACAAATCTACCTTCTATAAAATAGACATTAAAAATAAAAAAGATTACGTGAGATTCCAATTAACGCGGCAAAAAAAAACACACACGATAAATTGTATGCATATATACAATAAATAAAATATGATAAATTGTATGCATATATACAAATATTTCGACAAAAATTATTGAATTTACGTATACTTGTATAGTCGCATATTTTAAAGTTGCCTAACATGCTGATATTCAGGTGAAGAAAGTCATTTATTTCAATTACTTTAATATTAAAAATGTATAAATTTTTTAAGATAATTGATCTATTTTTACGGATCAACTTTAATTTCCTCACATTAAAGCTTTTCGATTCACTTTAATTTCTTTGTCAAGATGTCATAAATAATAAACAATAAGCAAAAAACTTTTCTAATAAAAAATAGTTCGAGAACACCTTAATACAAGATATCAAAGCGAAGCAATATTTTCTGTCGAGGATAAAAACTTACATGCATTTGATGTATAAATTTAAATACATTACATGTATGTATTAATTTGATATATATATTGAATGCGTGTAAGTTACACTATAAATATCCCTATAATAAAGTATGATTTACTCCAAATCATCCTGGTTGGATAATCAAAAGTCCAAGTTGTTCATTTATTTATATCAGTCACCGTCTTAAAAAGTCTATCATATTTTCCACATTTGGGATTTATTTTTAATTTTGAAATAAAATTTTTATTAAAATTTATCCCAACCAAATTAACAGGGAATTGACAGCTTCTTAGGAAAACAACTTGAGATCAGATATCAATAAAAAAAAATTATATAAAAAATTGCGCCGATTTATTAGCTGTTTTTAGGTTCGTGTATATATTCGATACTATGATTAAAATAAAATTATTAAACCTTTTGATCATTTCAGAATATTTAATTTATGAATTATATATAGAAAATTAGAGCTAAATCAACTTAGAGTGTGATTGATTTAGTTCAATTGTTGTAATTTTATCTTAGTATTTTTCATTCATTGTTGGCACCAACGTCAAAAACTCTTCGTCTTCGATCTCTCATGTACGTTATTCATTATTTTTCTCATTTTTATAACTTATTGAGGATATGACCTTAGATACGAAAGTGCAGTGAACGCATATTAGGGTAGAAGGATATGAGGTCGGAGTATGTCCATATTGATAGTGCTACGCTTGTAATTTTGTGTTCCTGGATTCTTTTTGATATATGTTGTTTTGGGTTGATCCAGGGGTGGACCTACATATATTTTCGGGATGCTCTGGCGCCCAGTAAACTCGACGCGGAATAGGTATAATTGCATAAAAAATATACGAAAATAGGTATAAAATATATAAATGCACCCACTAAAACAAAAGTTCGTTGGGTGCACTGACATTTAAGTTGATCTTAAGCTTCTCCACTAAAGTGACATCCCGGGTTCGAATCTTGCGGAGGTGTTTTTTTATTTTTATTTTCAGCTTTTTTATTTTTTAAGCACCCACAATCCTTAAATCCTGGGTCCGTCACTGGGTAGATCGCATGTAGTATTACTTTCGGCTAGTATTGACCTGTTACTATTCTGTGTTATTCCGTATTGTCTTTTGTACCTCTATTACATCTTTTCGAGATTGTATTTTGTCTTGAGACGAGAATTCACCGAAAACAACCGCTCTACCTCACTGCTGAAATAATGGTACGAATTGTGTATATTCTACCCTCTCCAAATCCATTGCATGAGAATACACCGGCTATATCGTTGTTGTTGTCTAATTGTTGCAATTCTTGATATAGATTTCCTCTTTTCACGTGTAACCTTTTTATATAAAGGGGATTTATTTTTCATTCATTGCTTGTCTAGTTGTTGCAATTTCAAATATACATCTCCAATATTCATTTGTAACATTTTAAATAAACGTTATCCCTCTAACGATTTTGACTTAATTAAATCGTATATTTATATAAGAAATTCACTTAATATTTATAAATAATCTATTCCTAACTCATTAATAATGTTTTTTTTTTAAAATAAAACAAAGAAGTATACATCTTGGTAAGCTTGATTATATCTTTATCGTAGGTTAGCGTATGGTTAGAATTTCCCTTTCTAAATCTTACCTTGACTTGTACTTGGTCATTTAAAAATTACTCAAACATAAAAATTTAAAAAGTTAGGTAATGATGCAATAAAATTGTGATTTGGGTCAGCTAGCACAACAAGTTTCTTGTGAATCTCCTCCCAAGTCATTTTGAATTTTGAAAAAATATGAATAGAGATAAACAATTTCAAAATGGCAACTCTATGTATAAAGTATTACGTGTTATAGGGTTTGAAGAAGGCTTACACCCTAATGAAGGGGTGTGATGTAGACAGTCTATCCTAATGCAAGCATTAATGACTGCTTTCACGTCTCAAATCCATGACCTAGAGATCATATGGATATAATTTTATCGTTGCTTCGAATCTCCCAAATGAAACATAGCTAATTATAGCGGAAATGATGCAATAAAATAAAAAAAAAAAAAAATCGTGAATCTTTAGTCATTTTGAAAAAAAAAAAATAGGAATAGAGATAAGCAATTTCAAAATGGCAACTCGATGCATAAAGTATTTTAAAGCAAATTCTGCTCTATTTTTATATACTTTTTACTTTTCACATTTAATTCGACCTAATATAAAGGTATTAAGATGAGCTAATAAATACTAGAAAAAAAACAAAGAAGTTAATTCAAGCCAATTTCGCAATAAAACAAAACTACACAGCCGCAATTGCCAAAGAAAAAGTTACAAAGAGGGGCCAAAATGTAATTAAGTCAAAAGCTAGGGGAACTTTCGGCCAATTGGATCAGGAATATTGAAACTTTAGAAACTTGGACGGTCGTATCGATAATGAAAATTATCTCTAAAGTCGTAGTAAAGTGATAAATACTCGATTATTTTTAATATAATTAAAAATCTCGTGTTTGATTATGAAGAAAATTGCCTTTTATAAAAAGTGTTAGTCTATTAGAAACAATCTCTTTACCTCATTTTTGAGATAGTGATACGAACTGCGTATACTCTATCCTACTCGAACGCTACCTTATGAAAATATAATGAATATATTATTATTGTTGTTAAATTTTACGATACAAATTTGAATTAATTGAGGTTTAATACGGGTACGAGACATCGAGCTAAAAAAATAATTAAACTTAGGAACGACATAACGTATCAACTGCATGTTAGTTGGCATTTTTTTTTCTATTCGTTTATGTCACATTGATTGGAATTGATTTTTTTTGTCTGTAAATCTAATTTTTTTAAAAAGTTTTCTTTGATTTATTTCATTGGTTGGGTAGACATCAGTTTTATGGTTTTTTTCTTCTATGTAGGGCCCACATTTTAAAGAATTATTTTCTCCTATATTTGTTGAAAAGAATGCTTACTGATATATAGTTAAATGTTAAATCAATCAAATTAGTATTTTAATTACAAAATTGTGATGAATGATGATAGCTTATATGAAATCAAATTACGTGCGCTATTACAACTAATCCATGTTTTAAAAATGCAATTGCAATCAAATTATGTTCGTTATTTGAATTAAATTATAATAATTTGATTCAGACGTGTCTGGTATTGTTCGATTTGACCTAATGGACCTCATGAATAGTCGATTCATCCTAACAGTCAATGTTGAATCATATATGATGTTACGTTTATTGGCTCTAACTTTCACTCTTATAGGTCAGGATTGTCCCTTTCATTTAAGACGTGTGATTACTGACGATATGTGCGTTAATTTTTCTTCAACATTTCATAAGTAGTTCGACTTTTTCGCCCAATAGCTCCAATAGGGGCATCATATGAGTTATAATCCAATTCGTTCTACTTACAAATTTATTGATGCTACCCAATAGGTGTATAGAACGAAGATATATGATGAAATAGCCGAGACGTGAATAAGCTAATCAATCTTGTTTGTTGCCTATATGTTCAACGTTTAAAGGTTTTAGCATTATATTTATTGTATCTCTAAAGATTTTTATACATAAATTTATATTTCGAAAGTACTAGACCCTGATTACTAGTAAAATACAAATAACCTTCTACAAGAATTGAACATTACATACTTTTTTAACCAGTCATATGTATTTTGCCGGGATAAATTACTCAAGCGAACAAAAAGAGTCATTCAGAAGCATACCGCATTAGTAGGGTCTGGAAAAGGACCGCACCCTAAGGGGTGTGGACAATAAATTTGGTTATCAAGATGCATTTACATCATGCAAGATTGGGTAAATCAACATAGATCAATTAAGGCCCATTAAGTTAATTGGATTGGGTTTGGCTATGTAAAACTCGAAAAATTGCGCGTAATGCTTTTCAAATGGATTGATCTTTAATTTTTGAGTAAATTTCAGAAAATATAGTATAGAGTGGAATTACAAAATGTAGCAACACTTTCATTAATTAAAAATTCTTATCCAGATTTAGGTGCTTTTGAGGTAAAAATGGAAAGTAACGAATTAACGAATTTGGAAAGTGGAAACATTTTTTATTAAGATGTTATTGGGCCTTAAAAATGGTAAAAGCCCACTAAGTTAATTGGATTGGGCTTGGCCCTTTAACCTGTATGATGGGTTTCAGTCCTTCACAAATGGCCCAATATAGTTAGTGTTGTGGGAAATATCCGGATATGTACAATTCGGCCAATTATTTTACCAACAAGACCAAAATATACACAACATACACACTATCGGTGTAAAATATGGAGTGAGTTATATATCGTATGGGGTCGTTTAACAGAAAAATCGTAAAAAAAATCTCATTTTTTAGTTATTTGTTCATATGTCTTAAAAAAGTTCCACCCGTCTTTCCAAACCAACACGACCCATTAAATAGGTCATCAGGGACGCGCCCAAGAAGTTTCACCCAAAACCAATTCGAACGTTCACATCCACCTATAAATCCATAGGCTAACACATACAAAAAATTACAGGAAAAAAACCTCAATTTTTAATATTTTGCTAATATGTCTTTGGAAAAAAAACTTCCGTCCGCCACTCCAAACGTATTCAATTCGTTTAAGCCTAAAATCCATTCGGATGCCCACGACCACTCCAACCCATCAATCCATACGCTAACATACACAGAAATTTGCAAAAACTCCTCAATTTTAAGTATTTTGCTCATATATCTGAAAAATAACCTCCGCCCGCCCATAAAACCAACACAATTCATTTGATAGGCCGTTAGGGCACCGCCTGAGAAGTTTCACCCAAAATTTTTTTGAAGCCCGAGCCTACCCTCGTACCGTGAGCTAACACCCATAAAAAGTTGCAAAAAAAATCCATAACTTCTACCGTTTGTACGTTTGAATTGGAAAATGGCTCCCGCGGCCCTGTCAAAGCTACCCGATCCATTTAATAGATCGTCAGGGGACAACTCGCAGAAGTTTCGCCCAAAATATTTTTCGTAGCACGAGTCCCCCCACCGAAAGTCGCAAAAAATCCACAATTCCTGCCATTTTGTCAGTTTGACTTGGAAAATAGCTCCCCGACCCCGCCAATGCTACCTAATTCATATATGAGTGATGTAAAAGCGAATTCAATATATACATGCACTTTTTTCCCATTAATTCTTGGTTTATAAGTTTCGTTAAAAAGTTTTTTTTTTCTTCATGAACATGGATGGAGTGCACTATAAAGGAGAATATACAAGTGATTCATAATATTCCATTCACCTTTATGTGACATGGTAAGGAATATTAAATCACTTTAGTCAAAAGATACTAACATGTCGTCCACTAATATTTTCCATGCATCGTGTGTATTATGCACTAGTCGATGAAAATATAATAAAGTTAAATTGTAGATTATCTTCGGTTAAAGTATAAATATCTTCTTTTTTAAAAGAAAATTCAAGTTTACAGCGTTAATATCTTCTTTCATCCATTTAATAATATTCTTGACTTGTCACCTAACTTTAAGATACAATGAACCAATAATGTTGCGTGACTCGATGGAACAAACTCTGAATAAGTTATCGAGTCTAAAACTCCATCAAAAGCACCTTCCTTCGACAAATATAACTCTCTTTTTCGCAATATTAACCCAAAATTTTCACACTTTATATTAATATTTTTCTTACATTATAAACACTGGCTTCCCATGCCCAACGCAAGGAATAAGCGCCATCAATTTTTAGGTGTGGAATATCTAATATAGAATAAATAACCTCGTAAGCTAATTTTTGGGGTTAAATTAAATTTTAAGTCCAATTTTTTTATCATTTATTTACTCAAAAGAGATCTTTAAATTGTAATCTAAAAAATAATTAAAATATATTCATTTACTGAACAGTTTGATGGGAGGGATTAACTAGTAGGTTATTTAAGTATAAAATTTGAGATTAAATCTATTTTATATTTGATTGAGGATATTACGATAAGTATTATACTGCAATCATGAGTTAAATATCTCATATAGAATGTGAGATTGTTATCGATACTGATTATACTTAAATTTCAAAATTATAATTTCTGAATAACCCTTAGGAGTTTGACTCAAAAATTATATATTAAGAAGTCTGGAGACACGAGTATGATATTAATTTAAAAGCTCAATTTGGCATAAAAGACAAATTTAAGTATTTACATTGGGATGGATGGATTTAAAAGTTAAAAGTAAGTACAATAAATAATACTCCCTCCGCTTCATAATAAATGAATTGCTGAATTTTAGCATAAAAATTAAGAAAAAAACATTAAAAACATAAATTTAACACAACTTTCCATTTTTACCCCTCAAAAAAAGAAAAAGTTGACCTTGTAATACCTTTTCAAAAGTTAATTGGTTGTCAAATCATAAGAGTAAATTTGAATTTTTTTTTCAATGATTCACTTATTTTGAAACACTAATAAATACCCCAACAATTCACTTATTCTGAAACGGAGGGAGTAGTATTTAGTTGTTATCTCAAAATAAAGATTTGGATACACAAGTTGCCTTTTAAATATCAAGCATACAATGTTAAGGGTATGATTGAAAATAATTATAAATTTTAATATTAAATTTCTAAAATCACAATTATTTTTGAGCTAAAGTAACATTTAAAATGGGCACAATACAAAACAAATATTAGTAATAGTTCACAATTCATCCAATTACTACAACATTCACATAAAGCAAAAGCAAATTTCTTTACATCAAAGTGAAGAGTGGAATCTTAGGCTTTTTCTTTTTCTTTTACAATGCTTTTTTTTTTTTTTTTTGATATTACACATCCCTAGAGCTCATCTTCACTTAGAAATCTCCTTTTCAATGACAAATAATACAAAAATAAATCTCTTTCTAAAAAGACTAAATACATAAAAAGAAAAGAAAAGGACAAGTTGATGTAGATCATTGAGTAAAAGGCCAGCAAAAGTAGATCAAATTTGTAGAATTCATTTATAATTAATTATTTACCTGCAAAAAGAAAAACAAGAGAGAATTAAAATAATATTATATGAGAATGACAAAATTTATAAATGAGTAAGAAAGTAATTGTATTTACCATTTCTTCCAAACATTCTTCTCATGAAAGTTAATAAAATGATGAGAAGAGCAACACCAGCTAATAATCCAATGATAAGTGCAAATGTCTTCTCACTTTCACTATGGGAATCTGCCAATAATTTAATTAATTGGGTAGATTAAAATATAATTCATAATATGAACCTTAAACTATATATATGAGAATAAATATGAATATTCCTATATACCAAAAACTGTGAATATTCATACCACCAAAGATTGTCTAGTTAAGTACTCCTTCAAATCTTCAACTAATTAAAGGTGTCAGATTCTAGCCTTGAAAGGATACGCTTTATAAAAGTGAAACTTCTCGACGTGAATCAAAATTACTGGGGTTCAAGATATCTTGAACCCCACTAATTAAAGGTGTCAGATTCTAGCCTTGAATGGATACGCTTTATAAAAGTGAAACTTCTCGACGTGAATCAAAATTACTGGGGTTCAAGATAGGTAGAAAGTCAAAAAATGTGAATATGTCATCACTCAATATACACTCATATAGCTCATCTAGATGGGTTAGGCGTATATTAAAGTGAAAATGCATATTACTTGCCTATGGTTAACCGATATATAAACATGTGTGTATGAAAGACGCGCATCTTTCATTCACCAATTTGATGTAAATGCTGAAAGAGGATAACTTTTTACATCGTCGAATTGTAGTTTAACCTAAGAATAATAATTCAAAATGTACTCACCATGATGATTAGGAGGTTTAGCATATAGATTAGCTCCCTTAGTTGTATACCTAGCATAACATTTTCCCAAAAACATATCACCATATACACCACCACCACACTCTTTTTTCAACCGTCCGATCGCCTCCGATATACAATCTTGACATTGGGCCATACTCAAATCACCCACGCATTGGGCCATACCATGTACATCTTTCGATCCACCGGCCCTATAAAGCCCATTACCACCCATTAAACTACCCAAAACAGCATCCCTCCGGCCCATTTCATCTAAATCAAACCCGTTAGACGGCCCACATTTTTTCATCACAACGGTTTTATCCTCCGAGCCCAAAAAGGAAATGTTATCATACTTCACGAAACACCCTTGTAATTGTAGAGCTCCACCACATGTCTGTGGGCATAGCTCGGTGAGTTGACTCACCAAGCGTGCCAGACATGTGGCGCAATCCGGCATGGACAAGTCGCCTCGACATTGATATAAACCGTTGATCATGTCTTGCTGGGTGGATCCCACTATGCTATATTTGTTGTACGATGAGTAAGTTGCTGAGTTGACAAGGGAAGTCAGTAGGTTGTTGAGATTCGACTCGTAAGGCGAGTCGGACGAATATTTTACTTGTGAGCAACCACCATAAATAAAACCGTCAACGGACGAATCAGAGAAAGTTACAGGAAAGAAGAAAGAAAAGAAAATGTACATGAAAATGAGAAGAAAATTGAGAAATTTATCCATTTTCTCGAGCAAATTTTAGAACACTCTATAGGTATGAATGTGAGAGAGTTTCAGATATGGTAACTTCAATGAGTATTTAAGGAAAAAAGTTGTGTCCTTTCTTTTTATATTATGGTTATTTTTTATGAACATATTACATATGACATGCAAAAAGTTTAAGGGTAGGAAATGTAAATAGCAAAAAGTTATGGGCCAACTAATCCATTCTTTTAAATTGATAGGCTTTTCTATTAAAATTAAATTTAATATTTCAAAAAGCAAACGTAAAAAGAGAGCAACTTTGCTTGATCAAATAAAAGTTGGACCTTTTTAGTACTACTTACCATTAAAATTTGAACTCCTAATTTATTTACTAAACTTTACATAAATGATTGCAGGTCTTCTTTTAGCCTTTACAATTTTTTTTTTAATTTTATATCTTTTTCATAATAAGTTTTAATTTTTTATATACACGAAATTTGAAAGCAACACAACAAATTTTGCAATATACAAAATCCGAGTTCCAATCCAAGTGGGTGGATGGGGATTCATCTTAACTTCTTCATCGGAAAACTACACCATATATACATGATTAATATTAACTTATATATATATAGAGAGAGAGAGATGTTGAATCTCTTCGACTTTTTCATATGCTAACTTTTTTATATATTGAAACCCTAATTAAAAATTTTAATTTCGTCACCGGTCAAGACCTTAAATTTTGGGATTTAAATTCTTTTGATGCATGATAAAATGTGTACGTGTAATGTACATTACGTAAACTTTGCCAAAGCCAAAAGTTTGTACGTAGGCGAAACATGAGAAAGTGCTTCAACCATTTACCTTATCAGTAAAAGTACTTGTAATATTAGGTTACTTCATTTTGGTACATGACATTTAAAATTATTTTTTAATTTATATATAAAAAAATAAAAAGAACAAAGAAAAGTACTTTGTTTATGTGTGGATTTTTCGCATATCGCGAAGAGAGAATTCTGAAAAAGAAAAGTTTATGGTAAAAAATACGCCTAAACTATCACTTATTTCCCGAGTTTGATACATCAAATATCCATTGTTTTATTTAATTTGCTTAACTATCGTCATTTAGTGACTTTTAACGTCTCAACTATCCATTCCGTTATTTACCTAATGATCTAAAGTATCACCTTTGACCTTTTTGTGAGTTTTACATTCCAACTATCCATTATTTACCTACCTAAAGTATCTATCTTTTCACGAGATTCATACCCAACTATCTATTATTCTATTCACCTATCTAAAGTATCACCTTTTTGCGAGTTTCATACCTCAATTATTCGTTGTTCTGCTTACCTATCCAACATATCACCTTTTTGCAGGCTTCATTGTATCTCAACTATTAGTCCATTTGTATCAAAACATACCTCAATGCTGAGTTGAAATAGATATTTCTTATTTTTGTATTTCTATTTTATTTCTCCTTTTTTTTTTTTTTGTATAAATAACATAAATATAATCCTTTTGAAAGTAATTACACTCCCTCTCACTTTTTTAATTACTTTACTCTCTCTCCCTATTAATATACATAACATAAGCGACATATACATAACATTCTGTGTATATGTTGAGATTTTTGTAATATATTTAGAGAGTTGAAATTTTTTGTAATATTGAAAACATAAGTTTTGTAGTTGTGTAGTTTTTTTTTTTTTTTTTTTTTTTTTTTTTTCTTCGGTCTTTCGACTAGTACTGGGCCAAAACCCAAAAGTTGCAATTTACTCTAAAATTGGGCCAAATTTGCCGTTTCCAATCATACGTGATTGGTACCTTTTAAAACATAGTCAAGTTTCACAAAAACTGTTTAAAGTTTAGCACTCAAAGGTGTGGCCTAGTGGTTCAATGAAATTGGGTTTAGCACCATGAGGTCTCAGGTTCAATTCCCAACAGAAACAAGCATTAGATGATTTCTTCGTCTTTTCTAGCCTTGATGGACAGAGTTACTTGATACCTCTTGTTGGCCATGAAATTATTGGAGGTGCCCGCAAGCTAATCCAGACTCCAGACACCACAATTATAAAAAGAAAAACGTTTAAAGTTTAACCACTTAAAACAAGTTCCATAAAATTTTAGATAAATATAGGGCAAACAACAAAAATGTAATTGTCTAGATACACAAGTCAAAATTCTGGTGTATTTGAGGTACACAGACCAAAAATTTGTGTGTATTCAAATCTCCAAAACTCATTTATATCGGAGATACACAAGCCTAAAATACACACGATTTTCTTTACCTAATATATTTTGTAATTAATTTAAAGTTAAGAGAGTTATTTCTTCGTAATGAAAAAACTCAGACCTCTCCAAAAGCCAAACTTTAGACCTTAAGTTTAATGTTCCGAATTTGAAGTTGGGTTCTAGTATATATTATCGAGTCTAAAGTTTGAATTTCGCAATTTAAATTTCAAATTCAATAGAAGAAAAGGTTAGTTTAATATTTTTGTTTTTTGTTATAAACTTTTGATTCTTTATTTCTGAAATAAGATTAGGTGTAATACATGTTATTGTTGTTGATGTTGAAAATATGACTATTCTTTAAATTGTGATGCTACAAACAACTATTTATTCACTTCCTCATCCCAATTGTTAAGAAAAACTGTATTTGTTTTCTCATAGCAAATTAAACTAATTAGTCTTTCATATAAAAGTAAACTCTTGCAAACTATTACGAATTAATATTCATAGCCATACCTAATTGGAATTTAAAATCAATAAAAGATAGGAAAAGGGTCAAATATAAAATATATTCCATCAACTTTAACTTTGCAATTTAGAGCAAATACTGACCTTGTTCAGAAATTGATACATATATACTCTTCCCCATATAATAAATAGTGCATATATATATCCTCACCGTCTAACAAATAATGCAATATCAAGAAGGATAAATATACATCTGTTAACCAAGCTTGGTTAGCCTAGTGGTTAGCTCACTAGGTCGCTTAAGCAAGTGTTCGGAGTTCGATTCCCGCCTTATGCATGCAACAACCAATTGACTAGCGGCAAACCCTTCACAGAGAATTAGTCCTTGACCTGTTGGGTTGGAGATAGCTTGGGAAACCAAGAAAAAAAAAGATACATCTATTAAACCTCAAGCAAATAATGCATATGAAAAAAATATATGTATCATTAGTTCTTGACCTGTCGAGCTGGAATATCTTGGAAAACAAAAAAAAAATATATACATTTGTTAAACCTCAAACAAATAATGCATATAAAAAAAAATATATGTATCAAATATATATGCTCTACCAACCGCTATATTTCTCTTTTTTAACGATTCTTTAATCTATTGCCTCGTTGTAACGAATCTTTAATCTATTATATAGATTACATAATTTATTTGATAATTCGTTATTAAATAAGATTAGCAATGAATTTTCCCCGATTAGTAATAAAATCTATCAGTAATTGATTCTTATTTTTTTTTAATTAATAAATAAGTCTGAACTCCAAAACTTAACCAAAACATAAACTCATGTATTCCCATCAAAACTTAACCAAAACATCAACAAATCCGGTGTATTTCCATCCAGTGGGGTCTGGGCTCAGGTGAAGTAGAGAGGTGTTTTCGATATACCCCGGTTTAGAACCAATAAAACTTAACCAAAACATCAAAAAAAAAGAAAGAAGGGAAGTCCAGAAAATTGATGATATCGTAAAAGAGTGGATTCAAGATCTGCATAGTTTGACTTAATCGTCAACAAAATAAGTACGGAAAAATCATAAAAGATTAAAGTTTAAATCTCACCATCGAAAAAGAGATCTTACATATATCATCCTTTGAAATATATCATAGTTTGCATACAAACCTGAATGATAAAAATATTTAAAAAATATTTTACGATTCAGGTGTGTTTGCAAACTTTGACATACAAAGGCTATCAAAAGCTGCACAAAAAAGGAAAAAAAAAGAAGAACAAAAATGGCTATGAATTGATGTTAGGCTTCAAATAGAGAGATATATTGGGTAATGTTAAAGAAAATCTTGGCCGTTGAATTTATACCCAAATAGAATATTTTGGAGGCTGTGTTTGTACCACTTAGAAAACCCTAATTATGTATAATTACATTTGTAGCCCTACTATATATTATGATAATTTAATTAATTCATACCAAATAATAATGAGAAACAATTAGTAGTAAATTATATTCCAACCAAATATGTTCAGAAAGAGTGGCTTCTGAATAAAATGCTGCAAGTTGAAGTAGATCTAGATCTAGTGTCTTAAAAATCTACTTACTATCATAATATTATTAAAAATAATTATATATTCAGTGACGGAGCCGGCCTTTGTATATTTTATGTATATACATTATACTATTTTATACCCTATAGATAAAAATTTATATTATTTATAAATCATTAAAATTATATTTTATGTATATATAATAGATGTCGAACCTCCTTCGATTAATTTCTTTTTCAAATTTTGAATCCCCTTCGTGGAAATCCAAGCTTTGCACCTTGTGCATGTCATCCTTTAAAGTATATCATAGTTTTCATACGAACCTGAATCGACATATGTAAACATTTGTTCCTCAGACTCTTAAAATTGCGCCAATTGCATGCAAGATCCTTCAAAAGTATTATATTTTGTGAGGATCTAGCACGAATGCATATTTTTTAAAAGTCCAAACAACATTCATACATTGGCGATTCATACATATGAAACTTGAGTCATATGTGAGGAAACTCAACCTTGGAACTAGAGATCCTATAACCAGGTTCAATGGGAAAAACGAATCACATGATGATTTGTTATGAAAAATGCACTATTTATTTATCCCTCCCTATGATGTGAGTGTATTTGTCTATAATGATTGTGAGGTTAAGTTTATTAAACTCTTAATGAAAATTTGTAGCTCGTATGAGTGAGGTGCTAAATTACAGGAGCACTCTCGACGGATTTCACCTATGTGAGTGTGGAGGTAGGCCGCTTCCTATGACAATTAGGCTCATTCTCAAAAGACACTCATTAAAATCAGGATAGCACAAGGTCGTAACATACTGGCTATAAAGTTCATGTCAACACCTTGACTATTATGTGTAAGCAGTAACTTTTTTATTTTCCCAAAGCAGTCATAGTTCAAGTCTGAGACCACTACTACGACTCTGGAGTATAAATTACTGTTTTACTAAGTGAAGGTTCAATGCAGAGCACACCTTCATTATGCATGGTAGTCTTACTTCGGCTAGTAGACTCTCTTGATTATATTAAAATAAGTGGGGGATTGATGTTGCATTTTAATATTATTAATATTATTAGGCATGGTTAATACAAAATGTATTGCATACAACTTTGTCAACTTTTGTTGGCAAGTCAAGAAGAGAAGTACATTCAAAATAGTTCTGCATGCATTTTTCAATAGCTTTGTCAAAATTTTGCAGCAAACCACTTCAAAAAAAGTTGCTAGGTATATATAGATACATACATTGATATTATTCCATACTATAATATAGTTTGAAGGCTGTGTTTATAACACTTAAAAAACCCTAGTTCTATGAAATTACTTTGTAGCCCTTTTAGATATTTATATTATGACATTATTGACCTTGTATCTTATTATATTGTTGCACTAAATGTATGGCACATGAAAGGGCTAAGCCATTTGACCTTAAGGAAATTAAAGAAAGAAATGTAAATAAAAAGAAATTTTTACTTATTTGAGAAAAACAATATGATATTAGCCGAGTCAAGATTTGAGCTTTATGGGTTCTGAACTCTAATATTTTTAAGTTATTAGTTTCTAAATTAATACTATATACATATTCAATGAATTTTTACGGCAAAGATAGGATTTGAAACAAAGCTAATGACTTTGGCCGAAGCCGGTTGGCATCTTTTATTGTTCTTCTCTCTAATTTTGTTTTTCCAAAGCTAATGACATTTTAGACCTTAGTTTGTTATAGAATAAAGGGTAAAAAAGCATAGCCTAAAATATTCCCATTTTTTTGAGGTTCATACCTGACTACCATCACCATGTGTGTGAGTTTACTAACTTAACAGTTAACAAATGTTTATCGAAACATGCATCAACTATTAATTATTCACTTTTCCTATCTAAAGGATGGTATTTTTCATCCTCAACTCTTTGTTATACAGAAATGTTACTCCATATATTAGAAGTTAGAACACAACCAGTTTGTCTTTCTTGCTTTATACTTACAGTGTAAAGATTTTTATGTTGTTAGTAAATTTTAACACGTAATAATAGATAAGTTTGCTTTAATAAAGTAACGGGGAACCTTAAGACAAGACATCGGGGCGAAGGTATTGTGATGGGCCCGGGTTTGCCCAGTGTAACGATATACAATAATGAAGGGCGATCTGTTGAACACCTTTCATCAAAAGATTATACTGTAGTATATATATAGAAAATTGTATGAACTATATATAAACACAAAGCAAGTGCCGGAAAGAAGATGTTTTATTAATGAAGCAGAAAGCGTATTAAATAGACCAGTCTTTAACTAAACTAGACTAAATAAACAGAACTGCTGAAACATAAATTCTGATTACACTTCTAACTACTAACTAATTTGACACGTGATGTTTCAATACTATATAGGTTAAAAGTTACTACTTATACGCATATATTAAATCGTAAGCACCCTTAAACGAAATTTCTGGCTCTGCTGCTGTATAATGTCACCACCTTAGGGTGCGGCCCTTTCCCAAACCTTGCGACACGAGATGCTTTGAGCACAAGACCTCTGGCCCTTTGTGTTGTGAGTGCATAATAATATTTCAACACTATAATCTCACAACTTACTGAGTGTTTTCATATTGATGAAACTTCCAACCAATATCTTAGTTGAACAATCAAAGAATGCTGACGATATGCAGTAAGTTTCCAACATCACTGTATATATGCAGTCAAATTTTCTATACATATAATATAATTTAGAGACAAAGGGTGTTCATTTGACCAACCTTCAGTCGGTGTGGCTTCGCCACTGACTGTTGGGGGAAGGTATTTACACATGCCACTACTTGATTAAACTTACTACTAGAAAGACTTTGCTTCTAAGCGTAAAGCCAATGTATAAATACTGCTTACTTTGGACTCGCGATGAACGAGCGTGTCCATCACTAGTATGAGAAAAAAAACAATAAGTAGTAGTACAGCAACAGATAATGACCGTAACCAGACTACACCAAATAATACTATCATTAATCTATCCAAAACAACAAACATCATCAAAACTCTAAGAACAAGAAACCACAAGCATAGCACAACAACTATTAGTACGGTCAACAAAAACAAATTAAAGCAAACCTTCCAACTACCCTTCTATCCTAATATGAGTTCTCCACACCTTCCTATCCAGGGAATGTCCTCGGTAAGCTGTAATTGCTCTATATCCTATCGAATCACCTCCCTCCAAAAGTCCAAAAACCAATGCCCATCCCTCCAAAAGAAAATCCAATAGTAATTTGACTCAGTTATTTCCAGCATTAGAGATGTATGTGTTCATCTTGTTTTATTCTAATTCACTGCTATGTCACACAACTCTAATTCTGAGATAACAAAACTGTACTTCGTATTGCTACCACACGCAGATTTGACAGTGGATCGGAATCAATAAAGAAGTATGCTACTTCGGTAGAACTTGGTGGTGGCGGAGAAAGTATTTGAGCTCTGCATCCTGATGGAAGAATAGTTGCTCTATCAGTGGAGGTACGTTTGACTACTGGAAATACTTCTTCTTTGCTCCGGTTGCTTTTTGATGCAACATACCATCTTCGCTTCTCAGTTTGCACTGCAAAAGTAATCCAAAACCTGAGTAAAAATATTGTTAGAACCACTTACAAGTAATCCAACTATGGATGTTACACCTTAATTTATCAATTTAATGTCAACAAGACAGCAGACCATAAGATCTAAAAATAGCCTATTCCTAATCCAAAAGGAGCGATCACAACATCAGATTGAATCATTAATGAGTGCGAAGAGTCTAGAGAGCAAAGAGCTGCAAAGTAACTTTGTCGCTTAACTGTCTAGTGCTCAATGTTTTTGCAAGAAATTTGACAGATGATAAGACCTTAACTAAACCACAGCTAGCGGTTCGTCATTTATCTGATGTTATAGCACTTTGCCTTTTCTCTGCAGAGGCATCCTCATCTACTAATGCAAATTATTTCGCACATAAAAAGGTGGGCATCAGCTTCTAATGGAGAGTATACGAGAGTAGTTTGAAGGAATGATGATATAAGGAAGTACCCCACATGTAGCAAAAGTGTGTTGGTAAAGTTAGAGCATGATCATTACCTTTCGACAAGAAAATAAGAACAAAGGAAATAGCATTGAAGTATTCATCTGTTAAAAGAAAACCATGATATTCAAAACAAATATGATAATTGATTGCCGAGGAGAAATCCCAGTCCTTGATTCTCACTGAAAAGACGCTAAAATAGTTACAAAAAACGACATAATTTCTTTGAACAAACCGTTTTTAGACCCAGTTAAATTGTAAAAGAAGTCGTCCATAAGGAAATTTGAGCACGGTTATACATTACTTCTCAAGGCATCAAATCTAAGTTTTTAGAGTATTCACTTTGATCGGAAAAGCCTGTGGAATATCAAGGATTTTCATTTTCTTTTTGTGACTGTATTAGTATTGTCTGCACTTCTTAAGATCTTTTCAAAATGGCAGCCCGAATTTCTCGCATCCATTACTTAAATAGTGGCTTTTACATCATCATAAATTCCCCAATTTGTAGCATTATATTTTCATTTGAGCGATCACCAATTTTCAAATAATTGATTTGGGAGTACTAATTGAATTGATATTGCATGATTCCAGGATCTGATTTGAGCATAAAAAATTCAACACTTGTTGTTAGTCTTTAACTCACCACAAGTGGAGACAAGATGGGAAATCAATTGAAAAACTCACTGACGATATGCAAATGACCCATCAATGAGCTCCTTAATAGGGGAAAGAAGAAAGAATTAGAAGAATATAGCTAATAGGCGAGAACACAATTTCACTGCCAACTAGAAAAAGAAAACAAGTCGAACTTATTGTAAGTCTTTAACTTACCTTGGTTAATCCATCATAAATGGAGAAAAGATGAAATGTAAATCACCCATCGATGAGCTCCTGTCAATAGGGGAAACAAAAAGGGAAAAAGGAAAGAACCAATTGATCAGTTTCGGAAGAAGACTTTGCAGCTACCTACAAAAAGAAAACAATTACTTACTATATTCCTGGCAGTTGTTGCTGCAATGTGACCGTTGTTTCTTCGAAGAGGAGAAACTGGCAATGTTCATCGTTATTTTTCCTTATTTGCAACAAGGCCCAAACGCCTGGTTCATCTTATACAACAAACGAAATCTATACTCATTTTTTCGAGAGGAAGATAACATGATGCGACTATAGTCATGTGGTGTTTTTCCATTTGCCTTAGATATATCCCATAAACCAGCAAAAGGTATCAAGAAAAACTGAATACCATTACGTTCTAGAGAATATTCTGAATGATTGGATAAGACAAGTTTCCGGGTGATACACGACATCCCATCATCAGATAAGTGAATCAAGTGAGCTGTGATGTCAGTTAATATGCCGTTGTAACATACAGCAAATCCCAAGAAGCTATCATGTATGTACCAATTCTCGGGCAAAATGACTGATTCACGATCAATTCCCCGGTATGGGAATGTTGGCATCCCATTCCACCGCCAACCTGTAATCACTCTAAGCGACAAAGAATCTGAAGCAGAGATGTCGTGCTGCAATAATGAGAGATTCCGAAATAGCGAATTACAAATCCAATAATTTGTCCAATCTGCTTCTATTGTATCTAATTGAACTGGAAATTCTGGCAGCTGTGTAAGCCTCTTGCAATGTGATAAGTCCAAGCACTGAAGAGCACCAAGTTGGGCTATGCTTCGAGGCAAACGCTCAAAATTATTTACAGTGAGATTCAACTCTTTCAAAGAGGATAAGCATCTAATGTCATCCGGAATTTCTCCATCTATTAGATTGCAGTAACTGAGATTCAAAGTCTCCAAGTTTTTCATCTCCATGATAAGTTTAAAATTAATCTTCTTGCAATGTGATAAGTCCAAGAATCGAAGAGCACCAAGTTGGGCTATGCTTTGAGGAAAATGCTCAAAATTATTCCCATTAAGTTGCAACTCTTCCAAAGAATGTAAGCATCCAATGTCTTCCGGAAGTCCTCCATCTATTATATTGCAGTAACTGAGATTCAGAATTTCCAAGGTGCGTAACCCTTCATTCACCCGAGGGAACACAAATAAAACTCGTTCTGCTGATATTCTTTTTCCAAAACTCAAGAATTTAAGCTTGTTCAAGCGTACGATGGAAGATGGAGGCTGTGAAATTAGAGTGAATCTAGCATCAAGCTCCTCCAAGTTTTCTAAATCACCTATCTCTTCTGGCAAGCTTTCAAGTTTAAAGCAGTAGGACACATTCAGCTTCACCAAACATTTCAACTTACAAATGCTGCTTGGAAGAGCTACAAGATTTTTCATACGACTCAAATGGAGCTTTCCCTGAGTTAGGTACTGAATAGAAGAGGGCTTCACTTTTCCCATCACTTCTGGAAATATCTCTAAACTAGAGCAATTCCACATATCCAGATATTCAAGAGATTCCCCACTAACACATGAAAACCTCTCAAGGCTTTCACAATCATACAAATATAATTGGATGAGTTTTCTGCAATTTCCCAGGGAACGGTCAACCTCTCTAAGACTCTTACATGTCCCTAAATACAAATGCTCCAAATTTGGCATCCCACTGAAATCTGGTGTTTGCATCAGTTTTTTTGAGTCGCTGAGATCTAGCCTTCGTAGACACGGGAAATGCTGCAATTCAGGAAACACAATAACAAATATTTCTTATAATACATAAAAGGCATAGTGTTTGTACATAAAAAGGCATAATACATAGACATTCAAAGTTCCAACTTTTATAGAAAAGTAAAATATAACATGAAAAATCAGTTCGCTATAGTGAAAGGTTGTTATAACGAGGTGACGCTATAGAGAGGTCTGACTATATATCTATGTATTTGACCAAAATAAAAATAAAACTGAATTCAACAACTGTACCTTTGTTTCAAACCATAAACGACGCAGCGAACCTTGTCGGAGTTCAAGATGAACAAGTCTTTTGGGTTCAAATTTTTCTGGCAATGATTCCCAAGGATATCCATAATTATCAATCCAACACAAGCTGTTGGGCAGGTACTCAATGGCATCATGTGTATCGAAATCAGTGATGTATAATAATTTAAGCCTACTCATATTTTTCATGACTTCTTTGCTAAAGCGTAGATTTTTAACGCTGTCATCTTGCAGCCAGATTGATTCGATTGCTTTTGACTCCTGATAAAAAAGATCATTAGTCCACAAAATAACAAGAAGAGGGTAAAATGTACGCAGTCCATACCACTACCTCGAGGCGAGGTAGAGAGGCTGTTTCCGATGGACCCCGGGGGTTGAAGTACAGTATTGTTTAGCCTACTTACTGTATTGTTCAGCATAACTTCTTCGAAATCTTCAACATCCCATATTCTGCTAGGTTTTCCCAAATCTTTCTGCATTTTCACCACATATCTACCCATATCTTCAATCAAGTCATGCATTTCAAGCCTACCATTTCCAGAGATGAACACAAGAGAATTAACAATTAGGACATCCAATCCGCATTCAGCTCCATTATCATAGCTGCTGTTGAGGATTCTTAGGACATAAGTTTTATCATGTCCTCTGAAGAAACATGCCATAT
Organism: Capsicum pubescens; assembly: GCA_030864215.1. Classification (NCBI taxonomy): domain Eukaryota; kingdom Viridiplantae; phylum Streptophyta; class Magnoliopsida; order Solanales; family Solanaceae; genus Capsicum; species Capsicum pubescens. Next base: position 299,349,112 of record CM061549.1, read on the forward strand.
CCAGGAACATCTTTTGCTCTTCGGACTCTAAGCCATCATAACTTATTTTGAGTTTCTCAACAATTTCTGATGTTGACTTCTTCTTTATTTTATCTACAATTCCTCTCCATTGAGTTATGTCTTTCCTATGCAACAAAGAACCCCACACCTTGAGGGCTAAAGGAAGGCCTTTAGCATGATTTATGACCTCCAACGACATCTTCTTAAAACGCTCAGCTGGGATTTTGTTTTTGAAAGCATGTTGATTGAACAACAACATAGCTTCATCATCGGGTAGTGTAGGCACTTCATATATTGCATCAGCATTCTCTATCAATTGTCTGTTTCTAGTTGTTATCACAACTCTGCTGCCATCACCAAACCAACGAAGATCACCTGCTAAATACTCCAAATGATCACTATGATCTATGTCATCAAGCACAATTAGCACCTTCATAGAACAAAGTCTACTCGGAATCATAGACTTCCCATCTAACTTATTATTGACGTAATTGTGTTTTTTCCTCAACAGTTCAGATAGAAGGATATTTTGTAAAGAATGCAATTGATTCCTTTTTGCATTTTCTTTAACATCTGCAAGAAAACAAGCAGCTTTGAATTGATAAGACAGAGTATCAAAGATGGCTCTTGCTATTGTCGTTTTACCAACTCCTCCTATTCCCCAAATCCCTACCATCCGAACATCATTGATTCCTATCTGAAGTAGGGCTTTTAAGTTCTTTACATGAGCTTTTTTTCCCACAACTTCGTCCAACGAAGATAAAGAACAACCACTCTTGGAAGAGATTTGGTCGACGATCTGCTGAATTTCCTCTGATTCATTCCTACATAAATAAGAAGATCGATAGGACCTTGCCTTCTTAATGATAGAAACATGTAAAAACATTTAGAAACTTCTAAATGATAATATCAATTAAATTAGATTGTGCGTACAGCATATATATGACTAATTTATTTAGTATTGATTCTGTTTAACTGACACAAAAATCCAAATTTAAATTAAATGGAAATTCTTCATTAAAAGCAATTACGTGTTTTAAACTCACCTGCCACGGATATCACGTCCTTTTAGATTTGCGGCATCAGTTAGGGCAGTTCTCCATCGTTGCACCTTCTGCATCCCCTCAGCATCATCTTTATACTTTAGTTCATATTCGGCAAATGTCTCCACTTTGATTTCGAACATGTGATGGATCCACTTCATAGAAGATCGGTATGACTGTTTGTCCATTTTCTTCTTTATTGCATTCCATGATCTTCACTACTTCATTCAAGCACCACCTCGATGTAGCAAAATTCTTTGAGAAAACGACGACTGCAAATTGAGACACTTCGATAGCATTAAGGAGTTCGTCTGGAATTGAATCACCATCCTCCATCCTTTTATCATCTAGAAAGGTGAATATTCCCCGGTTTTTCAAACCTTCATACAAGTGACCAGTAAATGTTTTACGAGTATCTACACCTCTAAAACTTAGAAACACAACATACTTCCATCGAGGACGGTACTGTGAATTACTCGCAAAAGAGGAAGAAGAAGCCATGAATGTCTGAAAAAGAGAACACACGGTGTGATAATTATCAGATGAAGAAAATGAGGCATTAATATAATGCTCTTATCTACTCCACTTGTCACTAGAATTGTTGAGGAATTCCTTAAAAAAAAAAAAGGAGGAGAGTTGGTGAGATAAAAAAAACTGAACATGTGGGGTCCAGCCCCATAAATATTTTAGAAAATTTTCCGATGAATTTAGGAAAATTTTTCTTCCTTAGGTCAAAAATTGAGCGATATGGCTGAGTGAATATGATCGATCACTCGTCCAATTAAATTTTCCACACATCAAAATTGAACTTTTATTTCTTTAGTAGTGATGTCATCAATAATATCAGTAGCAATATTAGCTACTATAAATAGAGGCAGCTTTTATTTTGATACACCAAAGAAAGAAAATATCAAAGTGAGCGATATTTTAGTAAAGTAAGAATATTCTTTTTGAGTGTGTAGTAGTAGTCACTTTGAGTATTGTATTTGTGATTATGGTGTAAAAATTCTTTATTATAATAATATCAATTGCTCTTCTTTATCCGTAGTTTTTCTCTTATTTAAAAAAGTTTCCACGTAAAATTATTGATGTCATTATTTTATTTTATTTTTCTATTATTTTATCACAAATATTTTCATTATTATTTCACATTTATCCAACAAACTGATATAAAAAACTTCGATTTGCAATGTCTGTATTTTTAATGGTTGGAGCGAATATTGGACTTTTTCACACATCAAAATTGTACTTTTATTTCTTTAGTGGTGTAAATTGAGGCAATATGGAGAGCATTTAGGTATTTTATAGGTTATGATAAAAAATAGTTTGTGAAAGAAAAAAAATAAAAGTGAGTGATATTTTAGTAAGGTGAGAGTCAAAAGAGGGTTATTGTTTTGAGTGTATAGTTATCACTATAAGTATTGTACTTATGATTACGGTGTAAAAATTTCTCATTATAGTAATATCAGTTGCTCCTCTTGATCCATGATTTTTTCCTTATTTAAAAAGATTTTCACGTAAAATCCTTTGTGTCATTATTTTTATTTTATTTCCCTATTATTTTGCCGCAAATAGTTTTGCCGTATTCCACATTTAACCAACAAACTGATATTAGAGATCACGATTTGCAATGTCTGTATTTTTTGATAAATGATGGAAGCCAACACAAGTAGAGTAGTTACTTTGAATGGCATTAATTATGCCATTTGTAGGGAAAAAATAGAAGATATGTTCTATGTCAAGAATTTTTATTAGTCAGTCTTTGATACTATAAAACCTAAAAATAAAATCGATGAAGAATGGAACCTGTTGCGCAGACAGGTTTGCGTTTTATCAGGCAGTAGGTTGACGATAATATGTTGAACTATATTTCTGGAGAGACACATACTCGGTTCCTATGGGAGAATCTTGAAAGTTTGTATGCTCTAAAAACTGAAAATAATAATATGTTCTCGATAAAATAAATATTGAGACTAAAATACCATGATGGTTCTTCGATAGCAGATCACTTGAATAGCTTTTGAGGGGACAATGAATCAGTTATTTGCTATGGACATTAAGTTTGATGAAGAAATTCAAGGCTTGCTTCTACTTGGTTTCCTACCAAACTCTTGAGAAACATTTAGAACTTCATTACCAAATTCTGTTCCCGATGGCGTGAACTCTATGGATTTTGTCAAGAGCAGCATTCTTAATGAAGAGATGAGACAAAAATCTCAAGGTTGTTCTTCGTATGATGTCTTGGTGATTGGCGCTAGGGGAAGAAGCAAGAATCGTGGTTCTCAAAATAGAGAATATTGTAGAAGCAAATTCAAAGGTAAATTTAAAGATATTGAATGCTGTCATTATGGGTTAAAAGGGCACACAAAGAAATTTTGTCGAAAGTAGAAGAAGGGAAACAAAAATAAGGAGGAAAAAGAAAGAAGACAATGATGAAAATTGCATAGCCACCGTCACCACGAAGATCTTGTTATTGTCCTTGATGAAAATCTAATAAATATTGCTTGTGATAAGTCAAATGGGTAGTGGATTATTATGCCGCATCTCACGTGACATCAAGGAAAGATTTTTTTTCTCATCTTATATTCCAGGTGACTTTGAAACCTTGAGTATGTCAATGAAACAGTTTCTAAAGTAGTTGGTATTGGTATAATTTGTTTAGAAATAGTACTGAATTTAAACTGGTTTCTTTCTTTTAATATTATGGTTACTTTTTATGAACATATTACATATGACATGCAAAAAGTTTAAGGGTAGGAAATGGAAATAGTAAAAAGTTATGGGCCAGACTAGTCCGTTCCTTTAAATTGGTAGGCTTTTCCATTAAAATTAAATTGAATATTTCAAAAAAACAGACGTAAAAAGAGAGCAACTTTGCTTGATCAAATAAAAGTTGGACCTTTTTAGTACTACTTACCATTAAAATTTGAGCTACTAATTTATTTACTAAACTTTACATAAATGATTGCAGGTCTTCTTTTAGCCTTTACAAATTTGTTTTTAATTTTATATCTTTTTCATAATAAGTTTTAATTTTTTATATACACGAAATCTGAAAGCAACACACAACAAATTTTGCAATATACAAAATCCGAGTTCCAATCCAAGTGGGTGGATGGGGATTCATCTGAACTTCTTCATCGGAAAACTATACCATATATACATGATTAATATTAACTTATATATATATAGAGAGAGAGATGTTGAATCTCTTCGACTTTTTCATATGCTAACTTTTTTATATATTGAAACCCTAATTAAAAATTTTAATTTCGTCACCGGCCAAGACCTTAAATTTTGGGATTTAAATTCTTTTGATGCATGATAAAATGTGTACGTGTAATGTACATTACGTAAACTTTGCCAAAGCCAAAAGTTTGTACGTAGGCGAAACATGAGAAAGTGCTTAAACCATTTACCTTATCAGTAAAAGTACTTGTAATATTAGGTTACTTCATTTTGGTACATGACATTTAAAATCATTTTTTAATTTATATATAAAAAAATAAAGAACAAAGAAAAGTACTTTGTTTATGTGTGGATTTTTCGCATATCGAAAAGAGAGAATTCTGAAAAAGAAAAGTTTATGGTAAAAAATACACCTAAACTATCACTTATTTCTCGAGTTTGATACATCAAATATCCATTGTTTTATTTAATTTGCTTAACTATCGTCATTTAGTGACTTTTAACGTCTCAATTATCCATTCCGTTATTTACCTAATGATCTAAAGTATCACCTTTGACCTTTTTGTGAGTTTTACATTCCAACTATCCATTATTTACCTACCTAAAGTATCTATCTTTTCACGAGATTCATATCCAACTATCTATTATTCTATTCACCTATCTAAAGTATCACCTTTTTGCAAGTTTCATACCTCAATTATTCATTGTTCTGCTTATCTATCCAACATATCACCTTTTCGCGGGCTTCATTGTATCTCAACTATTAATCCATTTGTATCAAAACATACCTCAATGCTGAGTTGAAATAGTTATTTCTTATTTTTGTATTTCTATTTTATTTCCCCTTTTTCTTTTTTCGGTGTTTCGACTAGTACTGGGCCAAAACCCAAAAGTCTCAATTTACTCTAAAATTGGGCCAAATTTGCCGTTTCCAATCATACGTGATTGGTACCTTTTAAAACATAGTCAAGTTTCACAAAAACTTTTTAAAGTTTAGCACTCAAAGGTGTGGCCTAGTGATTCAATGCAATTGGGTTTAGCACCATGAGGTCTCAGGTTCAATTCCCAACAGAGACAAACATTAGATGATTTCTTCCTATCTGTTCTAGCCTTGATGGACAGGGTTACTTGATACCTCTTGTTGGCCATGAAATTACTCGAGGTGCCCGTAAGCTAACTCTACTTGATACCTCTTGTTGGCCATGAAATTACTCGAGGTGACAACAATCTAACCCAGACCCCAGACGCCAGAATTATAAAAAGAAAACGTTTAAAGTTTAACCGCTTAAAACAAGTTCCATAAAATTTAGATAAATATAGGGCAAACAACAAAAATGTAATTGTCTAGATTACACAAGTCAAAATTCGGGTGTAGTTGAGGTACACAGACCAAAAAATGGAGTGTATTCAAATCTCCAAAACTCATTTATATCGGAGATACACAGGCCTAATACACACCATTTTCTTTACCTAATATATTTTGTAATTAATTTAAAGTTAAGGGAGTTAATTTTTCGTAATGAAAAAACTTCAGACCTCTCCAAAAGTCAAACTTTAGACTTTAAGTTTAATGTTCCGAATTTGAAGTTGGGTTCTAGCATATATTATCGAGTCTAAATTTTGAATTTCGCAATTTAAATTTCAAATTCAATAGAAGAAAAGGTTAGTTTAATATTTTTGTTTTTTGTTATAAACTTTTGATTCTTAATTTCTGAAATAAGATTAGGTGTAATACATGTTATTGTTGTTGATGTTGAAAATATGACTATTCTTTAAATTGTGATGCTACAAACAACTATTTATTCACTTCCTCATCCCAATTGTTAAGAAAAACTGTATTTGTTTTCTCATAGCAAATTAAACTAATTAGTCTTTCATAGCAAATGCTGACCTTGTTCAGAAATTGATACATATATACTCTTCCCCATATAATAAATAGTGCATATATATATCCTCACCGTCTAACAAATAATGCAATATCAAGAAGGATAAATATACATCTGTTAAACCTCAAACAAATAATGCATATAAAAAAATATATATGTATCATTTGTTAAACGTCAGGATATATATGCTCTACCAACCGCTATATTTCTCCTTTTTAATGATTCTTTAATCTATTACCTCGTTGTAACGAATCTTTAATCTATTATATAGATTACATAATTTATTTGATAATTCGTTATTAAATAAGATTAGCAATGAATTTTCCCCAATTAGTAATAAAATCTATCAGTAATTGATTCTTATTTTTTTTAATTAATAAATAAGTCTGAACACCAAAACTTAACCAAAACATCATCAACAACAACAAACCCAGAGTATTATCATCAAAACTTAACCAAAACATCATCAACAACAACAAACCCAGTGTATTCCCATCCAGTGGGGTCTGGGCTCACGTGAAGTAGAGAGGTATTTTCGATATACCCCGGTTTAAAACCAATAAAACTTAACCAAAACATCAAAAAAGAAAAAGAAAAAGGGAAATTATAGAAAATTGAGGATATCGTAAAAGAGTGGATTCAAGATCTGCATAGTTTGACTTAATCGTCAACAAAATAAGTACGTAAAAATCATAAAAGATTAAAGTTTAAATCTCACCATCGAAAAAGAGATCTTGCATATATCATCCTTTTTAATATATCATAGTTTGCATACAAACCTGAATCGATATAAATATTTTAAAAAATACTTTACGATTCAGGTGTGTTTGCAAACTTTGACATACAAAGGCTATCAAAAAGCTGCAAAAAAAAAAAGAAGAACAAAAATGGCTATGAATTGATGTTAGGCTTCAAAAAGTGTATAGTGTTTATATAGATAGATATATTTGGTAATGTTAAAGAAAATCTTGGCCGTTGAATTTATACCCAAATAGAATATTTTGGAGGCTGTGTTTATACCACTTAGAAAACCCTAATTATGTATAATTACATTTGTAGCCCTACTATATATTATGATAATTTAATTAATTCATACCAAATAATAATGAGAAACAATTAGTAATAAATTATATTCCTACCAAATAAGTTCAAAGAGAGTGGCTTCTGAATAAAATGTTGCAAGTTGAAGTAGATCCAGTCTCTTCAAAATCTACATACTATCATAATTTTATTAAAAACAATTATATATTTAGTGGCGGAGCCTGCCTTCGTATATTTTATGTATATACATTATAATATTTTATATCTCTATCGATAAAAAATTATATTATTTATAAATCATTAAAATTATATTTTATGTATATATAATAGATGTCGAACCTCCTTCGATTAATTTCTTTTTCAAATTTTGAATCCCCTTCGTCGAAATCCAAGCTTTGCACCTTGTGCATGTCATCCTTTAAAGTATGTCATAGTTTTCATACGAACCTGAATCGGCATATGTAAACATCTGTTGCCCAGACTCTTAAATTGCGCCAATTGCATGCAAGATCCTCCAAAAGAATTGTATTTTGTGAGGATCTAACACGAATGCCGTAATATTTTTAGAAAATCCAAACAACATCCGTACATTGGCGATTCAGGTGCGTATCGAAGCTTTGACATACAAAGGCTATAAATCAAAACAATTGCTGAGAGTAAAGAAAAAAGAAAATGGAAAAAAACGAGAGTGAGTTTGTGTGTGTCTTCAAAAAAAGTTGCTAGGTATATATAGATACATATATTGATATTATTCCCTACTATAATATAGTTTGGAGGCTGTGTATATAACACTTAGAAAACCCTAGTTCTATGAAATTACTTTGTAGCCCTTTTAGATATTTATATTATGACATTATTGACCTTGATGTATTCATATTGGGCATCTTATTATATTGTTGCACTAAATGTATGGCACATGAAAGGGCTAAGCCATTTGACATTAAGGAAATTAAAGAAAGAAATGCAAATAAAAGAAATTTTTACTTATTTGAGAAAAACAAAATGATGTTAGCCGAGGCAAGATTTGAACTTTATGGGTTCTGAATTCTAATATTTTTAAGTTATTGATTTCTAAATTAATACCTATAGATATTCAATGAATTTTTATGGCAAAGATAGGATTTGAAGCCAAGCTAGTGGCTTTGGCCGAACCCGATCCCGATTGCCATCTTTTACTGTTCTTCTCTCTCATTTTGCTTTTCCAAAGCCAGTGACATTTTAGACCTTAGTTTGTTATAGAATAAAGGGAAAAAAGGATAGCCTATAATATCCCATCTTTTTTTAGGTTCATACCTGACTACCATGTGTGTGAGTTTACAACCTTAACAGTTAACAAATGTTTATCGAAACATGCATCAACTATTAATTATTCACTTTTCCTATCTGAATGATTGTGTTTTTGATCCTCAACTCTTTGTTATATATAAATGTTACTCCATATATTAGAAGTTAGAACACAACCAGTTTGTCTTTCTTGCTTACCAAAATGCAAAGTATGTAACTACTTATATGTTTACGAGATAGACAAACTTGCTTTATAGTGATGCATCTTCAATTCAAAGTTAAGCCACATATACTGACAGTGTAAAGATTTTTATGTTATAAGTAAATTTTAACACGTAATAATAGATAAGTTACTAGGTCAACAATTAATCTATATCCGCACTTTATTTGGTTGTTGACCGACGAAAAGAAGTTGAGATAGGAGAAAGTTTTTAAGCTAAAGAAGAAGACGATGAGCAAAAAGTTTGCTTTAATAAAGTAACGGGGAACCTTAAGACAAGACATCGGGGCGAAGGTATTGTGATGGGCCCGGGTTTGCCCCATTAGTGTAACGATATGCAATAATGAAGGGTGATCTGTTGAACACCTATCATCAAAAAATTATAGTATATATATAGAAAATTGTATGAACTATATATAAACACAAAGCAAGTGCTGAAAAGAAGATGTTTTATTAATGAAGCAGAAGGCGTATTAAATAGTGTTACAGATAAACTAAGATGAGTCCTAAACTAACTAAACTAGACTATTCCTAAATAAACAGAACTGCTGAAACATAAATTCTGATTACACTTGTAACTACTAACTAATTTGACACGTGATGTTTCAATAAGCCCCCTCAAGTTAGTCGATGAGTCACTAAGCCTAACTTGAATAGTTTCTTCTCAAAAGCAAGTTTAGGCAGTGCCTTGGTGAGGGTGTCAACGATTTGATCAGCAACATGGACGTGAATAACTCGAACCTTTTTTATGTCGACATGATGGCGAACAAAGTGAAAGTTCACTGCAACATGCTTCACTTTGCTATGAAGGATCGGATTTTTACTCAGGAATGTGGCTCTAAGATTGTCACAATAAATGGTAGGCATGATACGATACAAACAAGGAGAACACGAAACACACTCCAAAACAGTCCACTAATCTTAAGGATCCAAGGACCTTTTGGAGACCACTCTCGGATTCACTACAACGACAACAAGAACGAGATATAAGGGTGTGTTTCAACCCCAAAACAGCCACCACAAACTAATATTATCAACACAAGATGAAAAACACGAAGAACAATAACAATATTATAACAACAACTGTCGGGTTACACAAACAAGACACACAACGGTTACAAGATTACAATGAACAAAAGGATAGATAGATAGACTACATGAAGACATAATCTTAAGAACCCAAGAGCTTATTCCACTCTTGGACCCTTAACACTACACACAATAATTCACCTATCTCTTACATGGCACAAGAGGGACCTCGATCTCCCAAGCATCCAACGTTTCCAAGCTTGAATCCAACACGAGTGATTCCAAACTCAAGTTGAAACCTAGTTACAATTTCGGCCAAGGAGGGACTTTCTCTCAAGAGAAATGTTTCTAAGTGTTACCTTTCATATTGATACAGATTTAAGAATTAATTGATCTCATTAATATTGAAGGGGTTACAGCTGTATATATAGAGAACTGAAGAATAACTAATTACAGAATAACCCAGATGTATTTAATAATTATATATGTAGTCTATTATCCCCCCGCAAGCTGATCAGCGGTAACGAGGGGCAGCTTGGAGCAGAGAGACTGAAAAGGCTGTAACGGAAGAGGCTTGGTGAGAATATCAGCAAGCTGGTCAGTAGATGGGACATAGTGCGTGGCCATTGCTCCTGCAAGTACCTCATCGCGAACAAAGTGACAGTCAGACCCAACATGCTTCATACGATCATGAAGGACTGGATTTTTGGTAACACAAATAGTGGACTGATTGTCACAATAAATCTGTGGTTTCGTCGGGGGAATGCCAAGTGCATCCGTAAGGTATCGTAACCACATGGCTTCAGCAACACCCGCAGCCATGGCACGATATTCTGCTTCTGTGGAGGAACGGGACACTCGCGTTTGCTTCTTGGTGCACCAGGAAATCAGATTCGGTCCCATCATAACAATATATCCAGTAGTGGACTTTCGATCATCTTTGTCGTTAGCCCAATCCGAATCAGAAAAAACAGATATATCAAACGAGCCCTTTTGAAATAAAATTCCACAGTGAAGAGTACCTTGAAGATAGCGCAGAATGCGTTTCAAGGCTTGAAAGTGTTGTTCTGTGGGAGCATGCATTGATTGGGAGACTCGATTGACTGCATATTGGATGTCCGGACGAGTAACAGCAAGATAATGAAGTCCACCGACGAGGCTCCGATATAGTGTAGGATCGGCAAAGGGAGTATTCGGCCCTGGGGATTGGCGGACTGCCATGGGAGTGACCGCGGGTTTGCAGTCTGTCATTCCAGCCCGATTTAGAAGTTCAAGGGTATATTTTTTCTGATGCATCAATATGGTTCCCGATTTGCGGATGAGTTCGAGGCCAAGAAAGAACTCCAGAGGACCGAGGTCCTTAAGTTTGAAGTCACGATGCATAGCTTCAGTAATTTCAGTGATGAGTGATGACGAGCTGCCTGTAATAACAATATCATCCACATAGATAAGAATGATGACTGTCCCTCGAGAACAGTGAAGGGTGAAGAGGCTGTTGTCATGATGGTAGGTGCGAAAACCAAGACCCTGCAGAAAAGTAGAGAGACGTGTGTACCAGGCACGAGGGGCCTGTTTCAGGCCATACAGTGATTTGCGAAGCTTGCAAACATAGTGAGGACGGTTGGGATTAACATATCCCGGTGGCTGAACCATATAGATTTCTTCCTCAAGATGACCATGAAGAAAGGCATTGCTGACGTCTAGCTGATGAAGCGGCCAATCATAGTGAAGAGCAAGAGACAAGACCAGACGAATAGTCTGTTGCTTAACAACAGGGCTGAAGGTCTCCTTATAATCCACACCATACTCCTGATGATACCCTTTTGCAACCAGACGTGCTTTATAGCGAGAAAGAGATCCATCTGAATTTCGTTTGATGCGAAACACCCATTTGCACCCAATAGACTTGCGGTTACTAGGCAGAGGTACCAAATCCCATGTACGTTGTTCATTCAGAGCCTGAAATTCCTCATCCATAGCTTGGCACCAGAAACTATTTTTGGAGGCTTGGTTGTAGGTAGTAGGCTCAGTTGTGGGATGTGCATCAAAGGGTATTTGAGTGTGGTAGGCTTTGGGTTTGAAGGTACCGGCCTTGGCTCGGGTTGTCATAGGATGAGTGTTGAGTGGAGGGTGATTAGGAAGGGGTGGTGGAGTTGTATGATGCGTGAGCGGGGGTTGGGTGGGGCTGCCGTGGGAGCTGGGATGTGCAGCGGTGGATGGGGTGGCTGTATGTGTGTTAGGAGTATGATGTAGGGAAGTGGTGGGTTGTGTGGCAGTCGGCTGGGTGTTCGGGTGGGAGGTTTGGGGTTTCGGGTGGGTAGTGGTGTAGTGGGGTACCGGGTTAGGTGCCGAGTGAGCCGGAGCATGAGCGTGAGAAAAGGACGGAAATAATGGCACAACGCCAAGTGGATTGGGGGAGTATGGAGTAGAGGAAAGACTTGTGTAAGGAAATTGTTCCTCCACAAAACGAACATGACGGGAAACATATGTTTTCTGAGATACAGGATCGAAACATTTGTAACCTTTGATAGTGGGATGATAGCCTAGAAAGACACAAGGGGTTGACCGAGGTTGAAGTTTATGTTGAGTGTGCGGACGCAACCAGGGATAAACTAGACACCCAAACGGGCGGAGATGGATATAGTCGGGTGGATGATTGTAGAGACGGGCATATGGAGTGGAGTTGGAGAGAGTGTGAGTGGGCATGCGATTTATGAGGTAGTTGGCAGTAGCAAGGGCATCAACCCAAAAGGAAACAGGTAAGGTGGAATCATGGAGGAGCGCAACAACTGTTTCTATTAGGTGACGGTGTTTGCGCTCAGCAACGCCATTTTGTTCAGGGGTATATGGACATGAAGTGTGATGAAGAGCCCCTAGATTTTGAAGAAAAACACCAAATGCATTGTTGACAAATTCTTTGCCATTGTCACTTCGAAAAATTTTGATTTTGGCATTAAATTGATTTTGAACCATTCGGTCAAAGTTTACAAAAATAGTATAAGCTTCGGATTTAAATTTCAGAGGATAAAGCCAAGTGAATTTACTGTAATCATCAACAAAACAGATATAATAACGAAAACCTTGAACAGAAGGAACTGAGGTTGGACCCCAAACATCAGAATGAATTAATTGAAATGGCGCAGTGGCCTTGTGTTCAGACAGTGAAAAAGGTAAACGACAAGATTTAGACACTGAACAGGACTCGCAATGTAATTTTTCTGAAAAATTAAAACCTAAGGAAGATAAAATGGATTTGGTGATGGCGGATGATGGGTGCCCAAGCCGGCGATGCCAGGTTGACGAGAGAATGGCTTGACTCACAACAGACGGAGACCTGGATGGAAGAGTGTATAGCCCATGCTCACAGCGGCCCGTGTACCGCACCCGGTTCGTGGTATTGTCCACTATCTGGAAATTGGTGTCATTAAAAATGAGGGTGCAGTTATTTTCTTTAGTAAAGCGATAAACAGATAAAAGATTGGATGTGAGGGAAGGGACGTGGTGAAGGGTTGAGAGATGAAATTTACCATTTGGGGTATAGACATACCCAAAGCCGGTGTTTGTGATGGGAAGGGATTGACCATTGCCTACTGTAATAGTTTCTGAGCCATGATACGGATGAGGAGCTTGAAGTTGTGAATAATCCGACGTCACATGGGTGTTAGCACCTGTGTCTAGATACCAATCGCCAGATTGAGCGTTTGTGGACGCATGCATCGCCCTTGATCCTCCGGACTGGCTATTTACATTCTGCGAGTCATCATAACGATACCAGCAATTAGCCGCAGAATGGCCCCGTTTAGCACAAATTTGGCACGTCGGAAGATCTCGTGTGGGCATCCGCTGGTTTCCTCGTCCCTGTCCGCGGCCTGACTGGAAGCCGTCCCTCGGTGGAGGCCCGCCTCTGCCTTGCTGCCCGGTGTTTCGACGGTCACCGCCGCCGCTGCCTCGCCCTTGGTTACGGCGATCGTCACCGCGACCCCTGGCCGAGCCTCCGCTGCCAGCCGAGTAAAGAGCCGTGACGCCAGGGGTGGAACTGGCTTCTCCGAGCAGTAATTTGTGTTCCATGTCTAGATTCAATTCTTCTGCATTAAGCCATCCAGACAGTTGATTCAGAGTGATTTCGACAGGCGAGAGGCGAATATGCTGTTTGAGAGAGGAATAGCCAGCCGGAAGACCACGTATCACGGCATTCACCACGTCTCGTTCAGGAATAATCTCGTTCACAGCATCTAGGTCAGACAGAATAGAGGCCACATCATCAAGGTATTGAGTCATCGTCTTCGTTCCCTTCCGAAGAGTATGCAATTTGTCACGCAACTGAAAAATATGAGCCGTGGACACAGAGTTGTACCTTGTGGCTAGTGCGTCCCAAAGTGAAGCCGATGTGAGAAAACCCCGGGCGTGTTTGTGCACAGAGGGGCTAATAACTGCGAGAAGACAGGCTCGGATCTGAGTGTCTACGATCATCCACGGAAGGTAGTCGGGATTTGGGAGCTTGACGCCGTCCTTCTCGGCTGTCTCGGGCTGCGGCTTCTCCGCACCGTCAATCCATCCGAGCAGCAAGTTGGCTGCGAGGGCGGTGCGGACGTTAAGTGCCCAGGCCGGGTAGTTGTTGTCAGATAATTTTTCGGGGATGAGATTGTGGAGATTCCTGAGCAGTAATTTTACTCCAGACGGTAATTTTGACAGAGGATCAATAACCTTGTCCATGGCGCCGACCTACGGCGGAGGAGGGAGGCCGTGCGGCGTGGTGTAGACGGTGGCGGCGGCGCACACACGTCGGAAAAGAGGAGAGATTAGGGTTTGGGCGGAAGAAGAAACCCTAGCTTTGATACCATGATACAGATTTAAGAATTAATTGATCTCATTAATATTGAAGGGGTTACAGCTGTATATATAGAGAACTGAAGAATAACTAATTACAGAATAACCCAGATGTATTTAATAATTATATATGTAGTCTATTACATATTCATCAAAACTAACTACTAAAAATCCTAAAAGGTTCTATTTATAGCATATTACAAAAGTAAGGTGAAATGATAAAAAAAGCCCTTTAATGAATGGCTTCAAGTAGGCGCCCTTGGAGTGCTATGTATGGACGGTTTTGGTGTCCATTTAGGTGCTCCTTTGCACTTCATTTACACACACCAAGTCTCGGGTCCAACATACGCCCTCATAAGTCCATCTACGTGATCGTACTTCTATCAAGGCAGCTGATAGAAAATGCAGCTCAGCGAGAAGATTGGTAACCCACAGGTTTCAGAAATGGTATTAGCCACTGCCCTATACTCAAACTCAGTGGAAGAGCGAGAGACAATAGTTTGCTTCTTTCAGGACCAGCTGATCGGGTTATGACCAAGGAATAGGATATTCCCGGATGTGGAAACTCTATCAGCAATGTCCCCACCCCAATCCACATCAGAGTACACGTGCAGATTGAAGTCCTCAATGGGGGTTACACATAGGACTAGTTGGATGGTGCCACGCAGGTAACGAAGAACACGTTTCACAGATTTCCAATAGAGATCTAATAGTGCTTGCATAAATTAAGACAACTTATTTACTGCATATGAGATGTTTGATCTAGTGAAAGATAGGTATTGAAGCCTGCCTAAGACTCTGCGATAGTGTGTTGCATCAAACAAATGAGTACTATCAAATAGCGTGATTAGCTCAGATGCACTCATTGGCGTGTGGACACTTTTGCAGTCAGTCATTAATTCATCATTCAGGATCTCATTCATTCACATAGTTTGCTTGGGTGAGGATTAAAACGTCAGAGAAGCGTATCACTTCAACACCAATAAAGTAGTGAAGATTACCCAAATCTTTAACGGAAAACTGAGAAGCAAGGGAAGCAATAACCTGATCGACATGGAAAGTGTTGCTACCTGTAACAATGATGTCATCCATATAGACAAGGACAAACATTGTGTCACCTAGACCCTGCCTGGCGAGTAGCGAGACATCCAATTTTGTCTTCGTGAATCTTATGGATGTGAGGGCATTGTACCATGCCCGACGAAATTATTTCAAGCAATAGATTGCTTTGCGTAACCGGCATATGTGAGTGGGTTTGTCATCATTAGTGAAACCCAAAGGTTGTGCCATGTACACCTCCTCGTTCAGGTTGCCTTAGAGAAATGCATTGTTGACATCAAGATTCCAGTTATGGTGAAGTGTCACAGAAAGAAGTATTCGAACCGTGGCAGGATTTAAGACTGGGCTAAAAGTCGCATAGAAGTCAATTCCCAGCCTTTGAGTGAAGCCTTTCACAACCAGCCGTGCTTTATATCTATCAACGGACCCATTTTTTTTTTGTTATCCTACAAAGCCACTTGCAAGAAACAATATTTTTAGTTGGATCAGGAGGAACAAGTTCCCAAGTTTGGTTTTTAATTAAAGCATCAAGTTCTTGTTTCATCGCTTCAAGCCACTCGGGATGTTTTTGTGCTTGTTTGACAGTGATGGGTGTGGTGGTGCAGTTCAATTTAGCCAAGTAATAAAAAATTTATTTGGGTTTGGTGATATTGTTTTGGGAGCGAGTGACAACACGGGTATAGGGAGATGGACAATGAGGCATCGAGGGAGAGAGTTCTGACTCAGGGAAAGGGCAGGTTGGCCGAGGAGCCACTTGAGTTGGATGTGTGGTTTTTCTACATTGATAAACTAGGAAAGGAGGTGGGATGCTATGTATGTTTGTGGGGATAGGTGCTGGTGAACTTGTAGTGGGATGTGGTGGTGGGAGACGCAGGTCAGTAGTTTGGAAAGAGGAGTCCGGTACAGTAGCAATTGTAGAAGGGGAGGGAGATAGAGATTTACCTAGAGAAATTGCAGGAGCTGAATCTACGTCCACTGTTGATACACTGTCCGAGGAGGATTGTGAGTTGATCTGGGATTTTTCCTGAGAGGAAACAGATGTGGATGGGGGGTTTGCAACTGTGTGTGCATGTATTTCTAAGGGAGGAGGTAAATCTGGAAGTGGGGGAAGGTTGGGTGTAGACTGTGAAGACTCTAAAGTTGTGGTATTTTCCCAGTTCAAGAGAGATGAGTTAAGTGCAACATTGAAGAATACAGTTTTAAAAGGAAAAACATTCTCAATAAATTGCACATCTCGGGATAAATATACCTTTGAGGATATTGGATCAAAACACTGGTGACAGTGATAGGATAAGAAAAATCCAAGATAGACACATGGGGTGGATTTAGGTTCAAGTTTATTTTTGGAGTATGGTTTGAGTCAAGGATAGCATAAACAACCAAAAATCCGCAGGGAGCTATAATCTGGTGATTTTTCAGTAAGCATTGGATGGGGATTGATCCCAATTGAGAGGTGGGTAGACGATTGATAAGGTAGACAGTATGATGACACGCGAAAGACCAAAATTGAGGCGGAAGGGACGCCTTGTGTAAGAGGGTTCTGATACCAAAACTCCCCAAGAACACAACAACACAAACACCAAAATCAGTCCACTAGTTCAAGAACTATGGACCCTTTTGATGACCTCTCTCAGATTCGCAAGAAGAACAAGAAGGGAAGTGATATCAAGAGTAAAACACACTAAAATAGCAACAACACTTGATGAACAAGATGCAATAACAACAACACACAGTTACAAGACAAGAACACAAACGGATTACATAGATATAGACAAATGATTACAAGAAAGTAACGATAGTATTATTCTACTTTTGGACGTTTAATATCACACACAACCTAAACCTATATCTTACGTGACCTCAAGGGAACCAAAATTCCCAAGCAATCTTCGTTTCTAAGCAAATGATCAACACAAGGATTCCATTTTGCTAAAGACTCTCAAAGAGGCTATAAAATATATTCTCCAAAAATCTCCCAAAAATGACCTAATGAGGTTCTATTTATACCTAGGTTAACTTATTACAAATGACCAAAAAACCCTTGCAAAGGGGGGATGAACAGTGAACGCGGATGAACAGTGAAACAGTTTTGGAGCTTGTGGGACTTGTTCTCTACACTTCAAAGCTTGTTCCTTGGATGGGCAGCCCCCCGAGCTCGAGTCTTGACGCATTGTACCCTGATCATGATCGTACTCGTATTAGGTTCTTACAGTTTCGACAATATAACGATGTCGTCGTTCTGCAAGGGCAATAACAAAAATAACTAGAGGATCATCCTTAGTCATTCAGCCAACATGTTCAACATCATCATTTTCACACACAAGTTGGTCTTCATGACTTCCATAAGACAATGTACTACCACTTTCCACAATGGCTTCAACACTAGGTGAATCAACTAGTGTATCCACAATCTCAAGTTGTACATTATCATCACAAAATGAAGGCACATTCAGCTCACTTAAAGACAAACTATCATTCACACTTAGTTGGTTATTATCCTCATTCACTAGAGCGCAAAAGTTAGTTTGATTACCTTGTAGCTCATGTGGAGCATGGCCACTCACGGGAATTTGATTAGGAAGGCTTGGATGCTCCATCAAGTTATCCAACTTCTTACACAGAAAGCCTTCCGTCCCTTCTAATCTTCCTTCCATTCTGTCCATTATTCACCTATCTATGTCATCAAGTCTTGCCATGATGGATTTAACCCAACTAGGCATTTCAGCTTCATTCACCACTGTACCCATCAAGAGCTACTAAGCAAACAACACGAAAACACCAAACACATTAAAGATTAGAAAAAAACAGTCCACAATTCGTCACAAAACAGTCCACAATGCATCTCAAAATAGTCCACAATCCCTCACTTTCACACTTTGAATTTTTCACTCTATTGGCCTTACAAGTGTTGATAACTCGCTTATACTCCAATGAGGTTACTTGGTCCCAATTGTGGCTCGAGGTTGGAGTACATTCTTGTTTGAAACGACTCAAATAAGTAATGTACGAACTTGAACCAAAAAAGATACTACGACTCAAAAACGAGAAAAGCACACAACAAACAACGTTAACAAGGAGAATGAACACAAAACTAACTTACAAGCTAGTAGGGTATTACTAGGTTGTCAATTAGTGTCGAGCAAACAAACGAAACTAGGAAACAATAAAATGAAACTAAGAAATCTAAAATTTGAACTCAAAAATATTGCATGAACAGTACTTTAGTGATGTGGCAGTCCACTATTGGCCTCGAGTTTTATCAAAATTTTATTTTCCAATTTCAAGTTTTGATCAATATACAATTTGGAATTGGTGGATTTGGTTAATGGAGGAAAAATTGGTCTTGGAGCCTTTTTGTTCAAATTTCAAAAGCAAAACTCGACTTCTGTGAACTTTCTCCTTGAAACAAGGTCCTTAAATCAAGGAAACGTAGATGAAAAGTCTTTGAAGTGATAGGGACAAGTCTTTCACTAACAACTACTACAAACTTGTCTTTCACCTTTTTAGATCTAGTTTGCACTTTAAGGATTAACAAGATGATGAAAGGGTGAAGAACCTTAAGAACACAATAACAACTCCAAGAACAACAACAATTTCAGTTTCCAACTCCACTACAACAAAACCATCAAATCGGCCAAGGTTTAGGCAACCACAACATCCAACTCGGTCACACCTTATTCACATCAACAACTTCAACAAGTTCAAGTTCAATCTTAGATTTGGACATTTTTTAGTGTTGATAGAAAGAAACCAACACTAGAAACACTCTAAACAAATAAAAGACTACAAGTTCTAGACACACAACAAATAAATCTTGGCCAAGATAACAACAACACAATTTTCGGCCAAGAACACAAAATGGACAGATTTGCACTTTGATTTTTTTTTTCCAGTTTTCAGCTTTTTTTTTTGAATTTTCGTCCAAGAGAACCCAAGATTGGCAGTGTAGGAACACAACCAGCCTTGCTCTGATACCAAATGATACCCAAAACTCCCCAAGAACACAACAACACAAACACCAAAATCAGTCCACTAGTTCAAGAACTATGGACCCTTTTGATGACCTCTCTCGGATTCGTAAGAAGAACAAGAAGAGAAGTGATATCAAGAGTAAAACACACTAAAACAGCAACAACACTTGATGAAAAAGATGCAATAACAACAACACACGGTTACAAGACAAGAACACAAACGGATTACATAGATATAGACAAATGATTACAAGAAAGTAAAGATAGATAGATAGACCAAGGGATGGTATAATATTAACAACCCAAAAGCTTATTCCACTTTTGGACCTTTAATATCACACACAACCTAAACCTATCTCTTACGTGACCTAAAGGGAACCGAAATTTCTAAGCAATCTCCGTTTCTAAGCAAATGATCAACACAAGGATTCCACCTTGTCCAAGGATTCCACCTTGCTAAAGACTCTCAAAGAGGCTACAAAATATATTCTCCAAAAATCTCCCAAAAATGACCTAATGAGGTTCTATTTATACCTAGGTTAACTTATTACAAATGACTAAAAAACTCTTGCAAAGGGCGGATGAACAGTGAAACAGTTTTGGAGCTTGTGGGACTTGTTCTCTACACTTCAAAGCTTGTTCCTTGGATGGGCAGTCCCCCGAGATCGAGTCTTGACGCATTGGACCCCGATCATGATCGTACCCGTATCAGGTTCTTACAGTTTTGACAATATGACGATGTTGTCGTTCTGCAAGGGCAACACGTTGAGGCCTATAGGGTGGGATTGAGAGGTGTTCAATGCCGTGAAGTGAGAGATAAGGGTCAATACCTTTATACTCTCCTCCACCATCAGTGTAAAGTGACATAATTTTGTGTCAAAATGTTTTTCCATCATAGAATGGAATTTTTGAAAGATCTCTTTGACTTCACTTTTAGTCTTTAATGTGTACAACCAAGTGTATTGCGTATAATGATCAACAAAAATACAATATACAAGTTTTTGTCAACAGATAAAACCGGTGGCGGCTCCCATGAATCACTAAAAATAATTTGAAGTGATTTAGAGCTACACAAAGATATTTGGGTAAAAGGATGCCTGCGGGCTTTATTAGATAAGTAAGAATTACAATAAAAATGTTTGTCACGCTCATGAAATGGGAGCGAGAATTTATTTAAAGTAAACCTAAGAACTCTAGAATGAGGATGACCCAAACATTGATGCCAAGTAGTGAACGAAATAGATGTGGAGGTTAGGTGAGCTTGGGGATGTGAGGAAGGCCACTCATAAAGTCCATTGTTGGTTCGGTCGTGCACCAACGGTTTCCGCGTTTCCAGATCCTTCACAACAATGTTAAAAGGAAAAAATTCAATGGATTTTAGATTGTCTTGCGTTTCCAGATAGAAGTTTGCATTTAATGGATGGGGCACACAAAGTGTCGATTAGCTTGAAAACATTATTTGATGCATTTAATTGAATAGAACCAGTGTGAGAAGCGAGAATTTTGTTACCATCACCCATGGAGACATCCTCGTTACCGTGGTACGGTTGTAAGTTGCGTGGCTCTGTAGTAATATGGTGGGTGGCTCCCGAATCGACTATCCAAGGATTGGTGGCAGCAGTAAACCTGGCCTCATAGTTGGCTTTTGCCTCAAAGTGATTATGTGATTCTGAGCGGCAGACGTTGGCGGTGTGGCCAATCCTATTGCAAAGTTGACATTGAGTAACAGAGCTTGGATTTGGGTTAGACTGCCACTGTGGTGGAGTGTTGGGATGTGAATTCTGGAGTCATTGTTGGGAAGTGTTATTCTGCCTGCGATTGTTGGTGTTGGATTTGGTAGGAGTAGCGACTGCAGTAGTTATGGAACCGGATAATTTTTTAGCATCCTCGCGGTGAAGGAAGACTTCATGATCAAGTAGCTTTTCAAACAATTCCTCATAAGAGACAACCGTATCACGTGCACGAATGGCAGCAGAGATTTCACGAATCTCAGGACCTAGGCCATTGAGTATTTTGATGAAAAGTTCAGGATTGCATACAGGAGCACCAGCAGTGGCTAACTCATCCGAAAAGGACCGAATAGTGTGAAGATATTCGGTGATGGAACGAGAGTCCTTCGTGGTACGAGCAAGTTGATCACGCAGACTGAAGACCCGAGTTTGTGATCTGTTTGCATAAGTTGTGTGCAAAGCATCCCACGCAGATTTGGACGAGACGACTGCAGCAACAGTAGAGGCAATTGTGGGTTCAACAGAGGCCATAAGGGCGTTCTTGATAAGTTGATCCTGATGAAACCAAGTTAAAAATGCAGATTAGGAGATATGTTTGTTCCAACAGTGAGGGTGCGACTAGGGGATAGAGTGGTCTCGTCGAGATGGCCAAAGAGGTTGTAGCCATACATAAGCATGGAAAATTGAGCTTTCCAGGTGGCAAAGTTGTGGCCACGAGTTTGATGGGTAACTGAGATTCCGGGTTGAATTATAATGTTAGCACCCGTTGCGTTATCAGCATTAACAACTCTAAGGTTGTTGTGATTGTTGTTGGCCATTTTTTTCTCCTGATCTGCATGAGGAAGATTGGATCGTTCGCTTAGAGCGTATAGATATCTAATACCATATAAACACAGAGCATGTGCTGGAAAGAAATGTTTTATTAATGAAGCAGAAAGGTATTAAATAGAGTTGTAGATAAACTAAGACGAGTCCTAAACTAACTAAACTAGACTAGTCTTAAACACCCTTAAACGAAATTTTTGGCTCTGCTGCTGTATAATGTCACCACCTTAAGGTGCGACCCTTTCCCAAACCTTGCGACACGAGATGCTTTGTGCACAAGAGCCTTATTGTTGTGAGTGCATAGCAATCAAAGAATGCTAACGATATGCAGTAAGTTTCCAACATCACTGTATATACGCAGTCAAATTTTCTTTACATACAATATAATTTAGCGACAAAGGGTGTTCATTTGACCAACCTTCAGTCGATGTGGCTTCGCCACTGACTGTTGGGGGGAAGGTATTTACACATGCCACTACTTGATTAAACTTACTACTAGAAAGACTTTGCTTCTAAGACTAAAGCCAATGTATAAATACTGCTTACTTTGGACTCGCGATGAACGCACGCGTCCAACACTAGTATGAGACAGAAGCAATAAGTAGTAGTACAACAACAGATAATGACCATAAACAGACTACCACCAAATAATAATATCCTCAGTCTACCCAAAACAACAAACATCATCACAACTCCAAGAACAAGAAACCACAAGCATAGCACACGAATATTAGTACGTACAACAAAAACAAATTAAAACACACCTTCCTACTAACCTTCTACCCTAATATGCGTTCTCCACACCTTCCTATCTAGGGCATGTCCTCGGTAAGCTGTAACTGCTCTATATCCCATCAAATTACCTCCCTCCAAAAGTCCAAAAACCAATGCCCGTCCCTCCAAAAGAAAATCCAATAGTAATTTGACTCAGTTATTTCCAGCATTAGTGTTTCTATAGCTATGTATGTGTTCATCTTGTTTGATTCTAATTCTCTGCAATGTCACACAACTATAATTCTGAGATAACAAAACTGTACTTCGTATTGCTACCACACGCAGATTTGACAGTGGATCGGAATCAATAAAGAACTATGCTACTTCGGTAGAACTTGGTGGTGGCAGAGAAAGTATTTGAGCATCCCGATGGAAGAATAGTTGCTCTATCAGTGGAGGTATGTTTGATTACTGTAAATAGTTCTCCTTTGCTCCATTTGCTTTTTGATGTTGCACATATTCAACTAATAAAGAACTTACAATTAGTTGCAATGCTTCTTTCAACCACCCATTTTGGCAAAGTTTTCCTGTTTTGCACATATTCATCTGCAATTGGATTTTGGACAAGCTGCTTATCAGCAAATGGAAATGTGATTATATTTTAAAAGAATGAATTATTGTGTACCCAAGTTCTTTCACGAATCTCTTTCTGAGGCCAAGAGACTAGTTGATCTGTTGTATTCTCAAAGTAGCAGCTTCGCTTCTCAATTTGCACTGCAAAAGTAATCCAAAACCAGTGTAAAAATATTGTTAGAACCACTTACAAGTAATCCAAATATGGATGTTGCACCTTAATTCAATGTCAACAAGACAGCAGACCATAAGATTTAAAAAACAGCAATCCAAAAGGAGCGATCACAACATCAGATTGAATCATTAATTAGTGTGAAGAGTCTTGAGAGCATAGAGCTGCGAAGTAACTGTCACTTAACTGTCTAGTGCTCAATGTTTTTGCAAGAAATTTGACAGATGATAAGACCTTAACTAAACCACAGCTAGCGGTTCGTCATTTATCTGATGTAATAGCACTTTGCCTTTTCTCTGCAGAGGCATCCTCATCTACTAATGCAAATTATTTCGCGAGTAAAAAGGTGAGCATCAGTTTCTCATGGAGAGTATACGAGAGTAGTTTGAAGGAATGATGATATGGAAGTGTAGAAAGTTCGTTTTTTTTCCCTTATATAAGAAAGTACCCCACATGTAGCGAAAGTGTATTGCTAAAGTTGGAGCATGATTGTTACCTTTCGACAAGAAAATGAGAACAAAGGAAATAGCATTGAAGTATTCATCTGCTAATAAAAAACCATGATACTTCAAAACGAATAGGATAATTGATTGCCGAGGAGAAATCCTAGTGCTTGATTCTCACTGAAAAGGCGCGAAACTAGTTAAAGAAACAGCATAATTTATCTAAACAAGCCATTCTAGAGCCAGTTAAATTGTAAAAAGAAGTTGTCCATAAGGAAATTTGAGCACGGTTATACATTACTTTTTATGGCATCAAATCAAAGTTTTTAGATTATTCACTTTGATAGGAAAAGCCAGTGGAATATCAAGGATTTTCGTTCTTCTTTTTTGTGACTCTATTAGTATTGTCTGCACTTCTTAAGATCTTTTCAAAACTTCAGCATAAATTTCTGGCATCCATTACTTAAATAGTGGCTTTTACATCATCGTCAGACAAGGTGGGGAATCAATTGAAAAACTCACCGACGATATGCAAATCACCCATCAATGAGCTCCCGAATAGGGGGAAAGAAGAAAGAATCATAAGAATATAGCAAATAGTCTAGACCACAATTTCACTACCAACAAGAAAGAGAAAACAAGTCAAACTTCTTGTTAGTCTTTAACTTACCTTTGGTTAATCCAACATAAATGGAGACGATAAAATGTAAATCATTCATTGACGAGCTCCTGTCAATAGAGGAAACAAAGAGGGAAAAAGAAAGAAAAAATTGACGGATTTTGGGAGAAGACTTTGCGGCTAACTACAAAAAGAAAACAAGTACTTACTTCGCAGCTAATGGGGACCTTTGTTTCTTAGAAGAGGAGCAACTGGCTTCATCATGATCATCATAACATCATTATTTTCCCTTATTTGCAACAAGGCCTAAACCGTTAGTTCATCTTTATACAGCAAACGGAATTCATACTCTTTCCCGGTTGGATACCTCTACTTGACCACTTGTTTGTGGATGGTATGCAGTGGCCACCTTGTGCCTAACACCATATTTAGCTAGAAGATTTTTAAACCAAGTTGTTAATAAAATGCGTACCTCCATCACTGATTATAGCTCTGGGAGTGCCAAATCAGGAGAATATGTGCTCTTCACAAATTTCAATACCACTCTGGCATCATTAGTGGGGAAAGCTGCTGCTTCCACCCACTTGGATACGTAATCAACTGCCACTAGGATATACAAGTTGCCATTGGATGGTGGGAATGGTCCCATAAAATCTATCCCTCAAACATCGAATACCTCAACTTCAAGAATGTTGTTCAGGGGCATCTCATGATGCCTTGAAATTGTACCTAACCTCTGGCACTGATCACAACCCTTCACGAACGCCACTGCATCCTTGAACAATATTGGCCAAAAGAATCCTGATTGTAACACCTTTCTAACCGTTCGTTCAACCCCATGATGGCCGCCGTAGAGAGATGAATGGCATTTTTGCAGCACTTGTTGAGATTCTTCTTCAGACACACATCGACGCACAATCCCATCCGGGCCCTGTTTGAAGAGAAAAGGCTCGTCCCATATGTATGCACGAGAATCATGTAGCAGTTTCTTTCTCTGTTGAGTGGTAGCTTCAGGAGGGTAAAACCCACACACTAACAAGTTTACTATATCCGCATACCAAGGAACTTCACACACATCAAGATCCAACAAGTTCTCATCCGAAAACTCTTCCCGAATGCATATCATCAGCAATATGGTCATGAGTCTCTAGCTTTGACAAATGGTCTGCAACTTGATTCTCTGCTCCTTTTTAGTTTCGCACTTCTAGGTCAAATTCTTGAAGAAAAAAAATCCACCTAATCAATCATGGTTTGGCATCTTTTTTGTTGAACAAGTACTTGATGGCAACATGGTCCATGTGAACAATAACCTTGGTGCCTGCCAAGTATGATCTAAATTTGTCGAATGCATAAACCAGTGCTAACATCTCTTTATCTGTTACTGTGTAATTCATCTAGGCATCATTCATGACTTTACTTGCATAATAAATAGAATGAAATACCTTGTCTTTTCTTTTCCCCAAAACTGCTCCCACAGCCACGTCACTTGAATCGCACATTAGCTCGAACGGTAACGCCCAATCTAGAGAAATCAAGATGGGTGCTTCTGTCAATTTCTTCTTCAACTTCTCAAAAGCTTCTTGACAAGCAGCCCCAAAGTCAAATTTAGCTTCTTTTTCTAATAATTTACACATAGGGCTTGCAATCTTTGAAAAATCTTGAATAAAATGCCTATAGAAGCCCGCATGCCCCATGAAACTTCACACTCCCTTCACTGTTACCATATATGGCAGCTTTTCGATCACTTCCACTTTGGCTCTATCTACCTCAAGTCCTCTACATGACACCTTATGGCCAAGGACTATTCCTTCCTTGACCAAAAAGTGGCATTTTCCCCAATTCAGCACAAGGCCTTAGCTGCAACAAGGCCTAAACCGTTAGTTCATCTTTATACAGCAAACGGAATTCATACTCTTTTTTCTCGGAGAAAGATAACATGATGTGCCTATAGTCGTTTGGTGTTTTTCCATTTGCCTTAGAAATATCCCACAAACCGGTAAAAGGTATCAAGAAAAAATGAATACAAGGAAGTTTTAGAGCGTATTCTGAATGGTTGGATAAGACAAGTTTCCGGGTGATATATGATATCCCATCATCATCAGATGAGGGAATCAAGTGAGCTGTGATGTCCATTAATGTGCCATTGTAACATACAGCAAATCCCAAGAAGCTATCATGTATGTACCAATCCTTAGGCAAATTGATTGATACACCATCAATTCCCTGGTATGGGAACGTTGGCATCCCATGCCACCGCCAACCTGTAATCACTCTTAGTGACAAGGACTCTGAAGCAGAGATGTCATGCTGCACTAATGAGATATTCTGAAATAACGAATTGCAGATCCGATAATCTGTCCAGTCTGCTTCTATTGTATCTAATAGAACTGGAAATTCTGGCAGCTGTGTAGGCCTCTTGCAATGTGATAAGTCCAAGCATTGGAGAGCACCAAGTTGGGCTATGCTTCGAGGCAAATGCTCGAAATTATTTCCACTGAGATTCAACTTTTTCAAACAGGATAAGCATCCAATGTCATCCGGAAGTCCTCCATCTATTAGATTGCAGTAACTGAGATTCAGAGTTTCCAAGGAGCGTAACTGTAACACCCCGCATTTTTTTCGGACTAGAAATCGAAGCGTCATTCCTACGCGTATTGACCCGAACTAGATGATTCTTTGTTAATATATGTGTGGTGATGAATCCTACAGTATGGGAATACCTTTGGATACGAATTGAGGTCATAAAAATCCCCTAACTCAAAAACGAGTTGAAACCAATTCCATCGAGTACGTTTTAGTGGACATTTCAACTTGGGTCAACTTTCGTCGAGTATAACTTCTGTTATATAATGAACTGGGTGGCCTTATATATATAAAATGAAAGGCCTTTGAGTCCTCTTTCCAGCACAATTGATTTCGTCAAAATCCAACATCGGAGTAAAAAGTTATACCCAATTTACTTCAGCATGTCAGTCTGTCAAATCGAGGGACTGCTGCGGCGTTTTTGATTTCCTTAGGGTTATTTTGATATTTTTCGTCATCCCAAACTTCTTCCACATGATTTAAATCATCCAAAACACTCTATAATCCATTCCTTTTATCAGTTTTAATCTCTGAATTCCTCTCCTCTCTCAAGAGTAAAATGGAAACAAGGCTTTCTTTCAAGATCAAGAATCAATCTCGTAAGTCCAAGATTTCTAAAGAACAAATCAAGATTCGAGTTCTACTCTTTAAACCTTGTAATCTAAGGTACGTAGGGTTTTACTAAATCTACATGGGAATGTTAAATTCTTATTAATCATGTTAAAGGTTTAGAAATTATGAATTTACAAAAAAAGGGGTTTTGGATTTATAATTAGATTCATGCTTTTAAAGTTTTTGATGATATTAATTTGGTCTTGAGGCCTTTCCCCCAAATCTGATTTATAACCATATTTAAGTAGATATATGTAGAGTTTGATGAGTTTGAATTATGAATTGAGAGCATGAACTATTTGAAATCCCTCTCTTATTTACAAGTCTCTTAACTTCGTAAGATATGATGTGTTCGAAATGTGATATTGGAAATATAATTCAACATAAAAGCCTTGACTTTGTTTATGACTTGATTATGATTTTTGAATTGAAGAGAGAGGGTTTTACATGTTGGTAAGTGCTGAATATATATATATGAAAAAAATTTCATGGGTTGTTGAAACTCATGACCACCACATGTTTGTTAAAATGATTGAAAAGAATGACCTTTGCGTAATTTGATAAATGTTTTGGAAGAATGAATCTTTCGGAATTGTTTGAAGTATGGTGGTCTAACCTTTGTATTTTGAAAGAGAAAACTGTAAAGGATATTTTATGGCTCAAAATTATGACTTGCAAGTCTTGGTATGACGATACCAAATCAGATAAAGTCATGATAAAACTCAGAACAGGATACAAATTTCATTTTAGATTTCAGATTTTGAATTCAAAAAGATGCATGTTTAGAATGGGTTAAAAACTGGGCACTAAGAGAGTTAGGTGGTTACCCGAAGAAGGCACGAGTCATATGATTGATTGCCCGAAATCGTGTTTTGCCGATACGGGTATATTATTATACGCTGGCCTAGTGCCCTGGGGCGTATCAGATTCAGATACTTCAACTCTTGCGGCAAACTTGGGTTGGGGGCTTGGCCGTCGAGTTAATGGCGGATCCCATATTGCCCTTGGGAAACTTTCAGATATGTAGCGTGTACCACTTACCTCAGAAGTTAAAAAATAAAGAATGGTTTTATATCTACAGATTTGCATTGAATGATTATTTTAAGTTGCCCATGTGTTTTAAATTATTTCTTGCTTAACATTTTTATGAAATGCTCTCACCTATGTTGTATATAAAAGTACATTATTTTGGATTGCTCTGCGTACCAGTACATCTGTATTGACCCCCCCTCCATCTCAGGATCTGAGGCACAGTCTCAGGGTCCAGTTCAACAATAGGTTTGAGTGCATCGGAAGTTGCAATTGGTGAGCCTCCCTTACTTCGGAAGGCCTGTATTAGAACTTGTTATTGTTATTTCATTTTGATTCATGGCCCGACTGGGGGCTGTAGACACCTAATTTCGTCCCTCCCCGATATCGTTTTTACCTATTGTTTACCTTATCCTACCGTGTACCCTCACCCGTGTGATAATCCATCCACAAAATGACAAAAATAACAAACTCCCTAACAAATTCTATCCTATCCTAACCCCCTTTACAACTCATCCAAACAACCTACCCAATCAAAAATAAACACATCACCCATACCCCTACCCTCACCACCCCATACCCCACGTCACCCCCTAACCCCATCTACACGTTTTTTTTAATCCAAGCTATAACAGAATTGGGGAGGGGGGGGACGACAGACACATATACTGATATACACATACACATATAAGGGGGATCTTCCTTTTCTTCTCCATTCACACAACATACAGCAAGAGACCACTTCATTTTTATCATTCCATCCACACACCATCGCATATACATACACCAATCTCTCACAGATTCAAGGGACGACACAAGGATTCCGTCAATTTACACACACGCACTAACACACTCATACACACAGTGAGCTAGAGAGTAATTTGGCATTGATAAAAGGGAGAGAGAGGGAGGAGAAAGAGACCGAGAGAGAGATAGAGAAATAGCGAAAAGAGGAGAGTTGATCGGAGAAGAGAGAGATAAAAATAGTGAGAGAATGGAACAGAGAGAGTAAAAAGAAGCAGGTATTGGTCCAGCTTTTTCCGGCAAAATCATCGCCGGAATCACCCCGTGGTTGCTGTTACAACATCGAAAAACACCCCTAGAAACAAAACTGACCAAATACGCTCCAAACCCCCCAAAACAGTGACCAAATACTCCAAATCCATCCTTCGTTTGATTCCGTCCAAGTCCAGTCGAAGTTGACTCTAACCAATTCTCTTCCGATGATGTCCATCGAAAAAAATGAATGAAGCGGTGACACCCAACACAGTTCTGATTTGGTGAGTCCAAGTTCTATCGGGATCCAGTCATTGTGGGATTGGTGGTTGATTTTTTCTCGATTTTGATATTGAGTTTGTTTCGTTGGCTGAGGAAGTTCAATCCGAGGTCCGATCGTGGATTTCGTCTCTTCACCCGGTTGATACTAAATTTTGGAATCTTCGAATTGAGGTCCAATTCTCTTCCTTCTCTTTTTGATTTTGTTATTTGTCATGTTCGATGCTTTGAATTGAATACGGTGTGTTAGTTGATATGTGATAAGGTGAATTGTTGGTTGTTGTGATTCGGTATTTGATATCCTTGATCATGGATTGATTATGGGTTGTGTGATGAAATAATGTCTCATTAAGAATTAAAATTGGTTATTTGGGGAATGAGAATCAAAAATTAATAAAAGTGAATGTTATGGTATTTTGATTCATTGTGGATGTTGAACGTGATGTCGTCGAATTGAATAGGAAAAAATGTTTAAGTTAGGTAGGCAAACTTAGAAAATGGTGATTTGTTGAGTGTGAATCGTTCTTTTTTTTTTATCGCATAAGATTTGAAATTGTATTCATTTGCCGGGGAATGCCCCAAGGTTTCATGTACTTATTCGCCGGGGAATGCCTCGAGGTATCTTGTATGCAAAGGAGGTTCGTGATGAAGACCCAAGGCATCGGGTAAAGCAACAGAGTTTAGATTAGGATTAGTGCAGGTTAGAATAGGATTTATATTTTCGCATTTTTATTTTGGTCTGTATAACTGGACTGGACATTATTATTTTGTTTTGTTCGTTTGTTTGATTGTTTTATGTGTTTTTGTGTGGTTTGTACATCGTAGTGTTAAATTAGCCGATTCACTCCGTCAAGCGACCGTGGTCAAACCAAGGGATCGAGGGGTGCCTAACACCTTCCCCTCGGTCAACAGAACTCCTTCGCCGGAATCTTTGTTCGTGGATCAGTCTTTTAGAGTCAAAACATTTTTGAAAAGGATTTATAAAGGTGACTTGGCACACCGATTTTATGTCAAGTGGCGACTCTGAATAAAAATGTAAATAGTCCTTTTTCAAAATAAATCTTTATTTTGTCACTTAATAATAAAAACTCTTTCGAACATAAAAAAAATATATCTTTTTGGAGTTGTAAAAAAGGGGTTTGACAGCTCTGGCGACTCTGCTGGGGACGTTTTAGAATTCGAGCTTATTTTTGAGTCGTATCGGCTTTGTTTGGCATTACGAGTGTATAAGCATTGTTTGTGATTATTGTTTTGTTATTGTTTTTACTTTTGTGCGTTTTCGTGCTCTTTGTTTATAGTATTTATCCTATGTGTTACCGCTTTATATCTGTCATCATGAGTCCATCCCCCCGGCCTTCTTTCTGCAACAAGTCTCGGAGCGCACGTCGTGCGCACGAACTCTAGTTGAGTCACCTTTATTTTTGGGGGGAGCCGTTGGATGTATGGAGTAGGTGGAAAACAAAGCAGCCACTATCGACCATATGCTCCCCCGAATGGCCTTGTTAGTAAACCACAACGTAGGTCAGTCTTTAGGTCATTCTTATGTGCATCATATTGAGACCTAGCGAGGCCTACACGGTCCTTTGTAGGAGACTCACCTTTAAAGCATCCCTACGTGCTAACTGTTGCATATTTGAGGGTAACGTGGTCATTTGACGGACGGATTTTTTATAAAAAAAAAAGAAAAAAAAAAGAAAGAAAAATATAGAAAGCGAGTCGAAAAGAATGAATCAAAAGGAATGTCGTAGTTTATTTTAGAATTCTTTATGGCTTTTGTTCTTCACGATCCAAAAACTCAAAAAGATTTTTTTTTACATTTTTGCATTTTGTCTTCTCAAAGTACCGTAAATTCAAAAAGAAAAAAAAAGTTTTTTCTACGTATTTGTCAAAAGCAAAAATACCAAAAAGATTTTTTCCATAATGGATGGTGTTAGTCTTAGTTAAAGTGTCTAATTGAAAAATCCAAAAAGTTTTTATTCGTTTGTTTTTGGTTTTGTCTCTTAAGTTAGGGTCAATTTATTAGTTAATCGTTAGTTGTCCAATCTGGACGAACTCCGCATACCTAATTTCCGTCCCTCGGGGCGGGATACGTAGGCAACCCTCGGTGGGTCCGGTAACCTTTATTTTGGTCTTCGTCTTAGTCTTAGGCTAGGTCTTTTACTCCGTAACCTAGAGTTGTTAGCCAAGTAGGCTGATTTTATTCAGCGTTACTGTTCGGCGATTTGGAGTCATGAAGCGGTCTGTCCCATCGATGTATGTCCGCATCAAATTCCCATTGGTTGGGAACCTTTTGCTCTTATCAAATTTTGAGACAATTTCTTATCTGCTACTATAGGATGGATCTGTCCACAAAGTTTAGAGTCCTTATGGTTGTCAAGGTACCCAAAAAGTTGATAAAGTGGTGGGGCACATTCAATTACTCCAAAAAGTACGAAGTGAGGAAAGTGTTAGGCAATCTTGTAACACTCATGGATCTCACGCCTCGTACGGATTTAATAGAAGCTGCGTTGACTTTCTGGGATCCAAATAATTTGGTGTTTAGGTTCGGAAGTTGTGAATTGACTCCTACCCTGGCAGAAATATCGCGTTTGTTTCGGTTGACTTACATGGGCCAGCAGATGATTTTAGTCCGCAATCATACTCGTAAGAAATTCCTTCGACTCTGTGGATTAAAAGATAACAAGCATCTGGGATGTCTCAAACAATCTTGGATTTCCTTGGACTATTTGTTTGCTAGATTTGGGTCTTTAGAGGGTTTCGACTGCTTTTGGGATGAATTCTGTACTACCAAAAAAATCTGGGAACAACGTCGTCTTGAGGTTTTCTGTCTGGCTTTGTTGGGTATCTTAGTGTTCCCGTTAGATGAGAGGTGTATCAATACTCGTCTACAATCAGTGGTGATAGCTTTATTCAAGAAAAAAAATGAGGTCACCATTGTACCAATGATCTTAACAGAAATATATAAGGCTTTAACTGAAGTTAAAGGAGGGGTACGATTTTTTGAGGGGAGTAATCTGATATTGCAGCTGTGGATGATGGAGCACTTGCATACGCCTTCTTTGATTAGAGCAGATGTGATCGACCGTTGTCTGAATGATCGAGTACAAGCCATGCAATAAAGAATGCGTTTTGACAAATTTTCTTTTCCTATTGGAGTCAATTCTTGGATCGAATTTCTCGAATCAAGAACTCCGAACAACATTCTTTGGTGCTATATGTGGTTTTGTCCTAAGAAAATCTTGATTGGATCTCAAATGCAACTCTTTCTAGTTTTGATAGGACTTAACTGCACTAGGCCTTACAGTCCAAGAAGGGTGATGCGTCAGTTGGGTAGGATGCAAGACGTCCCCCCAATAATGGACCTTCTAAAGGATGTAGAGTACTTTAAAGACCAAGCCGTGGGGGAAAACAAATATGAGCAATTCTGGAATAACGCGATAAAGTTAGGTGTCGATACTTTCGAGGAAAATCCAGGATGCACTCAAAACTATGAAATCTGGCTACAATCTCTGCCCCGTGGCATTAGTAGACCCTTACCAGCCCAACTTAGAGGGTGAATACGGGAAACAATCATGGTAGAAGATGATGAGCAGGAGGATCCGGGTGCCAAGGTGGAGTTTTTGAGAGTTCAGTTGTCGCGTTTGATCACAACTGTGAATGGGTGTCAGAGAAACCTTTGTGGGTGTACTCTCCAAGAGGCGGGGATACGGGCAAGAAATTTGTTTTCGGGTATCAAAACTTCGTTGCAGGATATGTTGCAAAGTATGAGTGGAAAAGTAGAGACTTCACAGATGGGTTCATCTCAGCCGGGGACATCACACAGAGCACTAGTTTGAAAGAGCATGTCTTATCTTTATGTAGTTTTGAGTCTTTTATGTTTCTGTCATTGTAGGTTGGTGTCTGTGTTAAGTCGGAGTCAAGTTGTTTTTGATATTCGGGTCTTTATTGCACGCCTGTCGTTAGGGGTTTAAAGTGTTGTTTTGTATTTTTTTGTTTAGTTTTAAAGTGGTCCTAAATTCGTTGTATGTTTTGCTGTCTTTCATCGAAATGTTAGGATGTTACGTCTTTCTTTTGTTTACTTGTTTTCGTGTTTCGTGAAAAAAAAAACCTTCAATTGTGTAATGTTTATGCATAAGCTGCCCGAACTACGCAAGATCTGATTCATGTACAACATGATACGTAGGCAACCTACTTTTGGGTTCGATCTAACCATTTTGTTTCGTTGTTTTTCATTTTCCTCTTTTAAAGAAAAATAAAAGCCATAAAGGATGATAAAATAAAGGTAGATAACGAGAGAAAAGAAAAGGGCAGAGATTGATACGAAAAGAAAGAAAAAAAAAGAGAAAAGAGAGGAAAAATAATAATAATAGGTGTAGATAAAAATAAGTGTAGATAAAATCGGGATGATGTTAAAATGACTTCGCTACCCTTGAAAGCTGGTAGAAATGAACATGAACTTAGGGCAATTTTACCCATGTGATTCCCATGCTTTTTGTATACCCTAATCCTAACGGATGTCGTCTTTGATGAGCATGTTCTTTTCGATAACAGTGGTAGGTTTGCAGCACTCTGGCTAGTCACCCATACTTCACTAGATCCAAAGCAAAGCTCGCCATGGCTAGCAGGGAGATTGAAAATTTGCTCATTGACCCGGATTAGGATCATAGGGAAGAAAGTTCAGAACACAATGATGAGGTAGTAAGGCTCAGGCAACAATTGATAGATTTGCACCGGGCATGGGCCAGCGGAATGCCTCCTCCTTCACTCCCTGAAGGTCTTGGGAATATCTCTAACTGCCCACCGCTCTCTCAGGCGCAATTCTCTGTTCCTACTGAGTCACCTGAGTATGCTCCAGGATTCACGCCGCGACATTATTATCCTGGCAGTTCTGGTGTGCCCTTGGCAGCTCCCCAATCAAGACCAGCTGCTCAGCCAGCGCCACCGATCACACCGGTATTCGTGGCCCCGCCACCACATGAAACTCCCATATATGCTGTGCGTCCCACAATGAGGCTTCCTCGGTCTGCCAGTGAGCCAGTATTGAAGGTTCCAGATAGTCAGTATTATGCCCCGGAGCCTACCTTGCAAATGAATGAACCGTATGGGTACACTCAGCCGCCTGCATTTCCATTTGATACGGAGAAACCTGTCGCAACAGAGGAACAGGAAGTCATAGCGCGGAAGTTTAAAAGTTTAGAACAAGCTATGAGGAATTTGCAAGGAATCGGAGATTATAGAAGTGTTTCCTATAAAGATCTGTGCATGTTCCCAGACATCAACCTGCCCCCCGGTTTTAAGATGCCTAAGTTCGAGAAGTACGCAGGACACGGTGATCCCATTGCACACTTGAGACGTTATTGCAACCAGTTGAGGGCTGCAGGAGGAAAGGAAGAACTGCTCATGGCCTTCTTTGGCGAGAGTCTTTCAGATCTGGCTTCAGAATGGTTCATCGATCAAGATATCGATAAATGGAACAGTTGGGATGATTTGGCTTTTGAATTTGTTCAACATTTTCAGTACAACATCGACTTGATTCCGGACGAAAAATCCTTGGTCAACATGAAGAAAAAGAGCACTGAAGGTTTTAGGGAATACGCGATAAGGTGGCGTGAACAAGCCGCTAGGGTATAGCCTCCAATGAAAGAAAGTAAGTTGGTAGAGGTTTTTATTCAGGCACAGAATGAGACTTATTTTCAACATTTACTCCCGGCAATGGGAAAGTCTTTTATTGAAGTCCTCAAAATGGGGGAGACGATAAAGGACGAAATCAAGACCGGACGAATAGTGAGTTTTGACGCATTAAAAGCCACCACACAAGCGATTCAAGGTGGATCTGGCACATTTGGTGGTTAAAAAAAGAAAGAGGACGTGGTGACTGTTGTAGCTGGAACCCATTCCTATCCCAAAATACCACCTCGCCCCTATCCCCAATCCCAAGCCCAAGTCTACGCCCAAGCTCCATATATTCCTCCCCACCATTACTACCCTCCACAAAACCCTTTATATTCCATTTCACCACCCCCTTACCCAGTATATAGCGCGCAACCATATGTCCAAACCCCTTCTTACCCGCAGTGGCGCGCGCAAACTCCACAAAATCGCCCATTCGCTCCACCAAATTACCAAAACCCTTCCAGACCTAGTTTTCAACCTAGGCCCGAGTATAAGAAGGAGAAGATGGTCAAAAATCAATTCACACCTCTTGGGGAGTCATATGCTAGCTTGTTTGATAGGTTGAGAAAGTTGAAGGTTTTAAGCCCAATTCAAGAAAGGCTTTCAAATCCACTACCAAGGAATCTCGATTATTCTTTAAGGTGTGCGTATTGTTCTGATATGCCAGGCCATGATATCGAGAAATGCTGGCATTTAAAGAGAGCTTTCCAAGATTTAATTGACACAAATCAGATGCTGGTCCAGGCCCCGGAGGGTCCAAACATTAACCAGAATCTGCTGCCAACCCATGCTGAAGCCAATATGTTAGAATTGATATATGATGGGAAAGAGTCTTCGAGGGGTTATAAGCCTATTGTCAAGATACCGACCATTGAGGAGAAATCGGTGAATGTAGCAGAGTCTTTGAAAGTAATGTCATTGAGCCAAGAAGGAATGAGAGAAGATAAAGCCCAAGAAAGCACAAAGAAGCCCCTGATCACAGTACAAGGCGCCAGAAGGTATGTTGATTCAAGTCAGGATAAACCTAAGTTGACGGTGGTGGGAGCTCTGAGTCAGCCCATCTTGACGGTGAAAGGAGCACTGGCAGCGCCTATTGTCCTCAAACCGGTGACCCAACCTCCGATATTTGATACGAAAAGAATTCCCTAGAATTATGGGCGGACCGTGATGACCTATCATAGGAAAGAAGTAGTGGAAGATGTAGATGAGGTAGGGGGTTTGACTAGGTCAGGAAGATGTTTCGTGCCTGAAAGCTTAAGAAAGTCCAAGCCAACGGTGAGTGGACCATTATCTATCAAAAATCCTCTCACCGAATAAGAAGCCGAAGAATTTTTGAAAAAGATGAAATTGCCAGAGTATTCAATATTAGACCAGCTGAAGAAAACCCCTGCTCAAATTTCCCTTTTATCTTTGCTGTTGCACTCCAAGGAGCATCGTGATGTTTTACTGAAGGTATTAAATGAAGAATATGTTCCAAGGGAGATTACAATCAACCAGCTTGAGAAAATGGTTGGAAAAATCTTTGAGGTCAATCGGATCAGCTTTTCTGATGATGAATTGCCTGTTGAAGGTACAGGGCATAATCAGGGCCTTTACATTACAGTGAAGTGTGAAGATTTCTATGTCACTCATGTTATGATTGATGGAGGTTCAGGAGCAAACATTTGCCCTATTTCTACTTTGCAAAAGCTGAATATTAGTGCGGAGAGGATCAGGCCCAATAATGTATGTGTCAGGGCTTTCGATGGTGCAAAATCAAATTCCATTGGTGAAATAGAACTAATGTTGACC
The DNA here is from genome assembly GCA_030864215.1 of Capsicum pubescens. Classification (NCBI taxonomy): domain Eukaryota; kingdom Viridiplantae; phylum Streptophyta; class Magnoliopsida; order Solanales; family Solanaceae; genus Capsicum; species Capsicum pubescens. Next base: position 299,386,760 of record CM061549.1, read on the forward strand.
ATAGGGCCTGTTGAGTTCGCCATAGAGTTTCAAGTATTGAATGTAGACTCCTCTTACAATCTGTTGTTGGGAAGGCCGTGGATCCACAAGGCCAAGGCGGTTGCATCTACACTGCACCAAATGATTAAGTTTGAGCATGACAGGCAAGAAGTAGTTATTCATGGTGAAGGAGATTTGTCAGCCTACGAAGATTCTCCCTTGTCTCTTATTGAAGCAAATAACGTAGAGGAGACATTCGTCTATCAAATTTTTAATACAGTGCCAGTGAATCGTATCTTTGAATGACAGGCTATACCGAGACCGCAATTGTCTTCGGCTTCTATCATGATGGTGAGTGAACTTTGGAAATACGGATTTGAGCCAGGAAAGGGTTTGGTAGCGTCTTTGCACGGTATAGTTCATCCCATATGTCTGAGTGAGAACGTGGGCACGTTTGGTCTGGGATTTGAGCCTACAGCTGAGGATCTGAAGAAAGCCAAGGGAAGGAAAAAGGAAATATGGTCACTCCCTCGCCCAATGCCACTACTCAGTGAATCATTTGTTAAGAGCGGTGTCACGAAGCATGTGGAATTTGAGGTTGAATTGGTTGATGACTTCCAGAACCTTTGTATGGAAGTTGATATGGTCGAAGCAGGAGAAGGTACCAGTATGGCAGACATGCAATTCATAGGTCCAGCTGTCCGGCTCAATAATTGGGAAGTCACTCCTCTCCCCGTCAGGAGAGAGTTTTGGTAGTTTATTTTGTTTTTCTTTCTGTTTATCCGAGTTATTTCAGGGTTGTAATTCGGATTTTTAGTTTGTTTATGTTATGTTGGCATCTGTGTTTAAACCCTTCTATCTTTTATTTAATGAAATGCAATGTCCCTTTTGTTTTGTGTCTAATATATTTTGTTTTTCTTTTCTTACACAGTTCTCTTTATGTTGATTCTAATGACATGACATGCATGCGGAATTTTCAGCCTGATCTTAAAATCCAAACTAATCAAGATGTAATGAAGCAGGATGGGGAATATAATGAAGAAGGAGCACTAGAAGAAATAAGCAAATAGTTGGAACAGTTTGAAGACAAACCGAATCCTAATTTGAATGAGACTGAGCCAATAAATCTAGGGGATCAAGAAGATGTTAGGGAAACTAAAATCAGTGTACATGCTTTTCCACAGCTAAAAGCGGGAACGATTCAAGCATTAATTGATTATAAGGATGTTTTTGCATGGTCTTATGATGATATGCCCGGTTTAAGCACAAAATTAGTGGCTCACAAATTGCCAACTGATCCCGCGTTTCCCCCGGTCAAACAGAAGTTGAGGAAGTTTAAAACCAATGTAAGTATTAAAATCAAAGAGGAAATCATGAAACAATTTGAAGCCAAAGTAATTCGAGTGTCTCGCTATCCCATGTGGTTATCCAATGTTGTTCCCGTACCAAAGAAAGATGGCAAAATTCGAGTGTGTATTGGTTACCGCGATTTGAACAGAGCAAGTCCGAAAGATGATTTTCCACTGCCCAACATCCACATTTTGTTAGACAACTGTGCTAAACACGAGGTTGTCTCTTTTGTGGATTGCTATGACGGATATCACCAGATCATTATGGATGATGACGACGCAGAGAAGACATCTTTTATCACACCATGGGGAACTTATTGTTATCGAGTGATGCCGTTCGGTTTGAAGAATACTGGAGCAACATACATGAGAGACATGACCACTATGTTTCATGACATGATGCATAAGGAGATTGAGGTCTACGTGGATGATGTGATTATTAAGTCAAAAAGTCAGGCCAACCATGTTAAAGATTTAAGAAAGTTCTTTGAGAGGCTTCGCAGGTATAATCTCAAACTCAACCCGGCAAAATGTGTATTTGGAGTTCCATCTGGAAAGCTGTTGGGGTTTGTAGTCAGCCATCGGGGAATTGAATTGGATCCCTAAAAAATCAAAGCCATTCAGGATTTACCCCCGCCCAAGAATAGAACGTAGGTGATGAGTTTGCTTGGTAGTCTGAACTACATTAACAGGTTTATTGCTCAACTCACAACCACTTGTGAGCCCATATTCAAGTTGTTGAAAAAGAGTGCTGCGGTAAAATGGACTGAAGAATGTCAGGAAGCGTTCGATCGAATCAAAAGATATTTGTCAAATCCGCTAGTGCTGGTACCCCCCGGAGCCTGGTAGGCCTTTGATCTTATATTTATCAGTCATGGACAATTCTTTTGGTTGTGTCCTGGGTCAACATGATGTCACAGGCAAAAAGGAGTAGGCTATTTATTATCTTAGCAAGAAGTTCACCGCATATGAGGCCAGGTATACTCTTCTTGAAAGGACGTGTTGTTCCCTAACTTGGGTAGCACAGAAGTTGAAGCACTATCTCTCATCCTATACTACTTATCTCATCTCCCGTTTGAGCCTCATTTATTTTTCTTTCATATCCCTCTTTTGGAATCAAAATAGAGTCAAAGATAAATGTCAAGAAAATAAGAATAAAAGAAAGAGTTCGAAAATAAAAGAAAAAAAAATAAAATCAAAACAAAGAACAAGCTGATGGAACTACGTGCGACCTGATTCTCCTCTCTCGGGAGTGAGATACGTAGGCTGCCCTATTTCGGGCTCGGTCCAACCAAATAAAGATTTAAGATTCACCCAGTCAACAAAAACTGGGGCATGAGTTAACATGTTGTTTGAGTCGATTCCAAAAGTTGTAAGTCCCACCCCCACTTCAAGTATCGTTTGAGCCCCTTACCATTTTTTTCTAACCTTAACCAAAAGCCAAGTTACAACCAAAGAAAGTCCTTCAGATCAATTTTTGATAATGTTAAGGCTAAGCATGCAATGGATATTGATGATACATTGTGAGGTACCGCTTGTCTCCCTCAGCATAAGAAATCAGGAAAGAAATACAAAAATGAGAGAGTCTTATTGGTGAAAACCTTTGCAGGCACCATAAGACGATGGTGAGTTGAGAGAAATACAAAAATGAGAGAGTCTTATTGGTGAAAACCTTTGAGGGCACCGTAAGGCGATGGTGAGTTGAGAGAAATACAAAAATGAGAGTCTTATTGGTGAAAATCCTCATGGGCACCGTAGGGCGATGGAGAGTTTAAGAGAAAGGCGGAAAGTGAAAAGAAAGAGATTTGTTGGCGAAAGTCTTTTTAGATGTCGTCAGTCGAATGTGATGTATGAGTCCAATGGATTTGAAGAAGCGGCTCAGCGGCAAAAGGCACGAACTCAACAACAAATGGGGAGTTTGGATAGGAAGATCAGACAGCTCAATCCAAAATGCATGTCATACTCATTGGAGTTGGTTGTCGTATTCAGATAAGTTTTCTTTTTGAATATGGGACATTGCCCTTTTCTTTCATTTACATATTCAAGCTTTTTGTCTTCTTATGTCATTTATCAAAATAAAAGTCACCATCATTTCTTTGCATTTTAAGTCAAGTCTGTGTCAACACAAGCGAGATAGGATTTCAAAATTTACTACCAGTCTTTCCAATTATATGAGGAAAAGCCAAGGAACAGCACAGGAAAGAAATATGATCGTAATTCAACACGAAGCAAAGGAAGTCTATCAACCGACAGGCTATTGGATTCGTGGAAACATTTCAGATTTGGGAAAAGAGTGCACCTCAGGGGCATGGTAAAAATGGAAACCCATTGTTTGAGTCAGAACTCATTTCCCTCAATCTGGACCCGGGTCAATGATGCGGCAAGATACGACAAGTGTTAGCAATTTGGAACAAAGATGAAAGGAACGAGTGCTGGGCAGATACCTGAAAAACCAAGATCTGCAAGCCACCACTAAGTTTTTAACTGACAAATTTTTCTTTGATTGAAACAGGGGCAAATTCGTTTCACTTGATTCAGCTACCATTGGAAATGCATATCCAGGGATTTTACTTTATGTTCAGGACCCTCCTGAAAAATGAGATTTTACTTTATGTTCAGGACCCTCCTGAAAAAATGGGATTTTACTTTCTGTTCAGGACCCTCTTGAAAAATGGGATTTTACTTTCTGTTCAGGACCCTCCTGCAAAATGGGATTTTACTTTATGTTCAGGACCCTCCTGAAAAATGGGATTTTACTTTATGTTCAGGACCCTCCTGAAAAAATGGGATTTTACTTTCTGTTCAGGACCCTCCTGAAAAATGGGATTTTACTTTCTGTTCAGGACCCTCCTGCAAAATGGGATTTTACTTTATGTTTAGGACCCTCCTGAAAAATGGGATTTTACTTTCTGTTCAGGACCCTCCTGAAAAATGGGATTTTACTTTCTGTTCAGGACCCTCCTGCAAAATGGGATTTTACTTTATGTTCAGGACCCTCCTGAAAAATGGGATTTTACTTTTGTTCAGGACCCTCCTGAAAAATGGGATTTTACTTTATGTTCAGGACCCTCCTGAAAAATGGGATTTTACTTTTGTTCAGGACCCTTCTGAAAAATGGGATTTTACTTTTGTTCAAGACCCTCCTGAAAAATGGGATTTTACTTGCTGTTCAGGACCCTCCTGAAAAATGGGATTTTACTTTTGTTCAGGACCCTCCTGAAAAATGGGATTTTACTTTTGTTCAGGACCCTCCTGAAAAATGGGATTTCACTTTATGTTCAGGACCCTCCTGAAAAATGGGATTTCACTTTATGTTCAGGACCCTCCTAAAAATGGGATTTTACTTTATGTTCAGGACCCTCCTGAAAAATGGGATTTTACTTTATGCGCAGGACCCTCCTGAAAAATGGGATTTTACTTTCTGCTCAGGACCCTCCTGGAAAATGGGACAACGCTTTCAAAAGTGAAATACTATTTTACTATAATTTTTGTTTGGGATAATTTTTGTTCTAGTTTTAATGTTGGGTTTCAGGAGCCCGCATGAAGAACAGGGTGATGAAATAGCAAGGCCTGAAGAACAGGGTGATGAAATAGCAAGTCAGGAGCCCGCCTGAAGAACAGGGTAATGAAATAACAAGTCAGGAGCCCGCCTGGAGAATAGGGTAAAGAAACGAAAAGTCAAGCAATTGAAAGCCAAGCAACAAGTTGAAAGAAATTGCAAGTCAGGAGCCCGCCTGAAGAATAGGGTGATGAAAGTCGAGTCAAGAACCAACAGAAGCTGTATAGATAGGATTTTTGTAATTTCATTTATGTTTTAACTTGTAATTTTCATTTTGATGTAATAACAGAGCCGCGGACCGGAACCTCGACGGAACCTCACTCGACTCTCCAACTCGGTATAGTCCACCTCTTCCAATCCTTTGAAATACCCGTGACATGATTCTCTCGTAATTTGGGTAGGAAGGATGTCTTAAGTCAAGACCCGATTGTCCTTCTTCCTTCTGTTTCTTTCTTTGAAAAATGGTCGGGTTAAAATTTGGTCTCGCTGTCTACTTCTTTGCCTGAAAACACTTCGTGTTTACATTCAAAGGGGGCATAATGTAGACACCTAATTTCATCCCTCCCCGATATCGTTTTTACCTATTGTTTACCTTATCCTACCGTGTACCCTCACCTGTGTGATAATCCCTCCACAAAATGACAAAAATAACAAACTCCCTAATAAATTCTATCCTATCCTAACCCCTTTTACACCTCATCCAAACAACCTACCCAATCAAAAATAAACACATCACCCATACCCCTACCCTCACCACCCCATACCCCACGTCACCCCCTAACCCCATCTACACGTTTTTTTTAATCCAAGCTATAACAGAATTGGGAGGGGGGACGGCACACACATATACTGATATACACATACACATATAAGGGGGATCTTCCTTTTCTTCTCCATTCACACAACATACAGCAAGAGACCACTTCATTTTTATCATTCCATCCACACACCATCGCATATACATACACCAATCTCTCACAGATTCAAGGGACGACACAAGGATTCCGTCAATTTACACACACGCACTAACACACTCATACACACAGTGAGCTAGAGAGTAATTTGGCATTGAGAAAAGGGAGAGAGAGGGAGAAGAAAGAGACCGAGAGAGAGATAGATAAATTGCGAGAAGAGGAGAGTTGATCGGAGAAGAGAGAGATAAAAATAGGGAGAGAATGGAACAGAGAGAGTAAAAAGAAGCAGGTGTTGGTCCAGCTTTTTCCGGCAAAATCATCGCCGGAATCACCCCGTGGTTGCTGTTACAACATCGAAAAACACCCCTGGAAATAAAACTGACCAAATACGCTCCAAACCCCCCAAAACAGTGACCAAATACTCCAAATCCATCCTTCGTTTGATTCCGGCCAAGTCCCAGTCGAAGTTGAATCTAACCAATTCTCTTCCGATGATGTCCATCGAAAAAAATGAATGAAGCGGTGACACCCAACACGGTTCTGATTTGGTGAGTCCAAGTTCTATCGGGATCCAGTCATTGTGGGATTGGTGGTTGATTTTTTCTCGATTTTGATATCGAGTTGGTTCCGTTGGCTGATAAAGTTCAATCCGAGGTCCGATCGTGGATTTCGTCTCTTCACCCGGTTAATACTAAATTTTGGAATCTTCGAATTGAGGTCCAATTCTCTTCCTTCTCTTTTTGATTTTGTTATTTGTCATGTTCGATGCTTTGAATTGAATACGGTGTGTTAGTTGATATGTGATAAGGTGAATTGTTGGTTGTTGTGATTCGGTATTTGATATCCTTGATCATGGATTGATTATGGGTTGTGTGATGAAATAATGTCTCATTAAGAATTAAAATTGGTTATTTGGGGAATGAGAATCGAAAATTAATAAAAGTGAATGTTATGGTATTTTGATTCATTGTGGAAGTTGAACGTGATATGTCGTCGAATTGAATAGGAAAAAATGTTTAAGTTGGGTAGGCAAACTTAGAAAATGGTGATTTGTTGAGTGTGTGAATCGTTCTTTTTTTTTTTTATCGCATAAGATTTGAAATTGTATTCATTTGCCGGGGAATGCCCCGAGGTTTCATGTACTTATTCGCCGGGGAATGCCCCGAGGTATCTTGTACGCAAAGGAGGTTCGTGATGAAGACCCAAGGCATCAGGTAAAGCAACGGAGTTTAGCTTAGGATTAGTGTAGGTTAGAATAAGATTTATATTTTCGCATTTTCATTTTGGTCTGTATAACTGGACTGGACATTATTATTTTGTTTTGTTCGTTTGTTTGATTGTTTTATATGTTTTTGTGTGGTTTGTACATCGTAGTGTTAAATTAGCCGATTCACTCCGTCAAGCGACCGTGGTCAAACCACGGGATCGAGGGGTGCCTAACACCTTCCCCTCGGTCAACAGAATTCCTTAGCCGAAATCTTTGTTCGTGGATCAGTCTTTTAGAGTCAAAACATTTTTGAAAAGGATTTATAAAGGTGACTTGGCACACCGATTTTATGTCAAGTGGCGACTCTGAATAAAAATTTAAATAGTCCTTTTTCAAAATAAATCTTCATTTTGTCACTTAATAATAAAAACCCTTTCGAACATAAAAAAAATATATCTTTTTGGAGTTGTAAAAAAGGGGTGTGACAGGGGCTTATCCCAGATTTCAGACAAATGTCATTTTCAGTTGTTAGAGATTTTGCAGACTGATGTTAGACGTTGTTTAGAGGTTTATGTTTTCCATTCCAGATTGTTCAATTGAATTATGATATCGACCATGATTCCGTTTTGTTTTGTATTTCCGCAGTTCCTCTTTGTAAATGAATGGTGTATATGATTGCAAGTTAGAAGGGCTCTCAGGCCTTCATGGTTCGGGATCCCCGTCACGGCCAGGGCTCCGGTTCGGGTCGTGACAGTAACCTTTCATTCACCCGAGGGAACACAAATAACACTCCATCTACTGATTTGTATTTTCCAAAACTCAAGAATTTAAGCTTGTTCAAGCGGACAAAGGAAGATGGAGGTCTTGAAATTAGAGTCCATCCAGCATCAAGCTTCTCCAAATTTTCTAAATCACCTATCTATTCTGGCAAGCTTTCAAGTTTAACGCAGTAGGACACATCCAGCTTCACCAAACATTTCAACTTACAAATGCTGCTTGGAAGAGCTACAAGATTTTTCATATTACACAAATGGAGCTCTCCCCGAGTTAGGTACTGAATAGAAGAGGGCTTCACTTTTCCCATCACTTCTGGAAATATCTCTAAACTAGAGCAATCGTGCAGACTCAGATATTCAAGAGATTCCCCACTAACACATGGAAACCTCTCAAGGCTTTCACAATCAGACAAATATAATTGGATGAGTTTTCTGCAATTTCCCAGGGAATGGTGAACCTCTTTAAGACTCTTACATAACATCAAATCCAAATGCTCCAAATTTGGCATCCCACTGAAATCTGGTGTTTGCATCAGGTTTTGTGAGAAGCTGAGATCCAGCCTTCGTAGACACGGGAAATGCTGCAATTCAGGACACACAATAACAAATATTTCTTATTTATTATACATAAAAGGCATAGTGTTTGTACATAAAAAAGGCATAATACATAGACATTCAAAGTTCCAACTTTTGTAGAAAAGTAAAATATAACATGAAAAATAAGGTGCCGTTATAACGAGGTGACGTTATAGAGAGGTCGGACTATATATCTATGTATTTGACCAAAATAAAAATAAAACTGAATTCAACAATTGTACCTTTGTTTCAAACCATAAATGACGCAGCGAACCTTGTCCGAGTTGAAGATGAACAAGTCTTTTGGGTTCAAATTTTTCTGGCAATGATTCCGAAGGATATCCAGAAATCTGAATCCAAGCCAAGCTGTTGGGCAGGTACTCAATGGCATCATGTGTATCAAATTCGTCGATGTGTAATAATTTAAGCCTATTCATATTTTTCATGACTTCTTTGCTAAAGCGTAGTTTTTTAACTACGCTGTCGTCATCGTGCAGCCAGATTGATTCCACTGCTTTTGACTCCTGATAAAAAAGATCATATTAGTCCACAAAATAATAACAAGAAGAGGGTGAAATGTATGCAGTCCATACCACTACCTCAAGGCGAGGTAGAGAGGCTGTTTTCGATGGACCCATGGGGGTTGAAGTACAGCATTGTTTAGCCTACTTACTGTATTGTTGAGCATAACTTCTTCGAAATCTTCAACGTCCCATATTCTGCTAGGTTCTCCCAATTCTTTCTGCATTTTCACGACATGTCTACCCATATCTTCGATCAAGTCGTGCATTTCAAGCCTATCATCTCCAGAGATGAACACAAGAGATTTATCATTCAGCTCCAATATTATAGCTGCTGTCGAGGATTCTAAGGAAAAAAGTTTTATCATATCCTCTGAAGAAACATGCCATATCCAGGAACATCTTTTGCTCTTCGGGCTCTAACCCATCATAACTTATTTTGAGTTTCTCAACAATTTCTGATTTTGACTTCTCCTTTATTTCATCTACAATTCCTCTCCATTTAGATAGGTCTTTCCCATGCAACAAAGAACCCCACACCTTGAGGGCTAAAGGAAGGCCTTTAGCATGATTTACGACCTCCAACGAGAACACCTTAAAACGCTCATCTGGAATTTTTTTCTTGGGGAAAGCATGTTGATTGAACAACAACATAGCTTCATCATCCGGTAGTGTAGACGCTTCATACATTGCATCATCATTCTCTATCAATTGTCTATTTCTAGTTGTTATCACAACTCTGCTGCCATCACCAAACCAACGAGGATCGCCTGCTAAATACTCCAAATGATCACTATGATCTATGTCATCAAGCACGATTAGCACCTTCATAGAACAAAGTCTCCTCAGAATCATACACTTCCCATCTAACTTATTATTGACGTAATCGGCTTTTTTCCTCAACAGTTCAGATAGAAGGATATTTTGTAAAGAATGCAATTGATTCTTTTTTGCATTTTCTTTAACATCTGCAAGAAAACAAGCAGCTTTAAATTGATACGATAGAGTATCAAAAATGCCTCTTGCTACTGTCGTTTTACCCACTCCTCCTATTCCCCAGATCCCTACCATCCGAACATCATTTATTCCCACAACATCTTGCAAAGAAGATAAAGAATAACCAGGAGGGTATATCAATTGTCTATTTCAAGTATTAGTAAGTATTAGTAAGTATGTCATATTGTTAATGCCCAGGAGGGTATGTCATATTGTTAATGCCCAGGAGGGTATAAACAGTCTATTTTAAGCATGAAAGTAGCAAAACTTGAATAGCTTTAGGAAGATTTTCATGTATTCATGCTCTATCTACCACATGTTGTTTTCAAAAAATATCTTTATCATGTTTCCACTATTCTGCAACATACTGAATATTGTCTGTCCTTGTCTCTGTGATTGGACCACAGCTAAGGGGTCGTTTGGTGGAGGTTATTGAAAAGTTAATACATGCATTCGTTTAATAATGTAATAGTAGTACTGTATTTGATATATCTTTTTACCCTACACTCTATTGTGTATTGACGTGTGTATTACTAATACCTCAAAATTCATAACATTAATAATGTAATGGATCTAATGTATACATTCACATGCTTAAAGACATTATTATTCCTAAAAAAAAATAAAAAATTCACATCCTTTTCAACATATATATTGAGGGTATTATATAAAAAAAATATTTTTTTTAGAAATTATGCAATTCATGTTATTTTTAATATATCGAATCAAATACTTCACAAGAAAAATACAAACATGACTAATGCAAGCATAACTAATACAGACATTGCTAATACAAGCATTACTAATACACCATATTTTACATTATTCTTATATACTCTACCAAGCGACTCCTTAAATGGTAAATATCTGTCGAGGTTTGTATTCTCTATATTTTATTTTATGTGTAATTATTTTCTTTTAATCCATCTAAAGAATATTTATCTTTAGATTTTCACTTAATAAGAAAATGCAATTTAAAAGGTGCAATTTTATAAATTTTATGAAATTATTATTTATTTCTTAAACTCCGTATTCGATCAAATAACAACACATGAAAAGAACACATGAGAAGAACAAGAGAAGAATTAATTCTCTACCACATGAAATTTATCCATGTAACTAGAGAAAATTAAAGAATAGGTGTTTTTAAGTCTTGAATGAAGGATTGGTGACATTGACCAACAGATAGGGTCAAACATTATTAGAAAACTTGATCAAGTAAATTGTGGACTTGATTAATATTTTTAAAACTTTCTAATCTTTTCAAAAATACAAATCAACCCAACCCACACCCTCTTCAATCCAAATCAACCACTCTCTCCTCTCTCTCGACAGCTTCTCTCAACTCTCTCCCAACCAACAGTTCTGCAAAATTTCTCCCTTCAATCCCCGACAACAAATAGTTGGGCTTCGAGTTCCCCTCTTCAATTCAATCAAGCTGTCTCTCATCCCTCTCTCGACAGCTTCTCTTAACTCTCTCCCAACCAACTGTTTTGCAAATTTCTTATTTCAATCCTCGGCGACTTCAATATTCGACTACAAATAGTTGGGATTCTTCATCGGTCCTTTTCTTCTTTCATAGGTAAAAATAGTTGCTCTCCGGCCACAACAACTTCGAATTCTTCATCGGTCCTTTTCTTCTTTCATAGGTAAAAATTTATGGCCTTTTTAGTTTTGAAGAAAGCGAGGAACTTGAGCCAACTTCTCTTATAGTATTGGTTAACAATTTCAATATTTGTTGCACTAATTTGAAATGCGGTCTGAATAAAATCCTAATTTTTGGTATTTCTTCTCTTCTCTTCTCTTTTCGAAGTGAATTATGATATTTTATTGTTTGTTGCATTTTTTTGAAGTTTGATTTTTATTGTTTGTGTTTATAAAAACAAAAGGACAATTTGGTTTGATTTGTTTTGTTCTTGTTCTTGGTAAAAATTGTGAAATTGCTGTTTTTTGTTTAACAAAATCGTGCTACTGTTTTCTCCGACAGATTACCCATCTGGTGCAACATATTAACCATCTGATGCAACAGATTCATCATATGATACAACAGATCAACCATCTGATACACCAGAGGAACCATCAGATTACAATTCTGATACAACAGATTAATAATCTGATGCAATAGCTTTACCATATGTTGCAACAGATTAAGCTTCGGATAAAAAATCTGATGCAACTAATTAACCATCTGGTGCAATGGAAGAACCATCAGATTAATGATCTGATGCAACAGATGAACCTCATGTTGGATAAAATCCTACCATCTCTTCCTACAGGAAAAGTCCAAGACTTGATTTTTCCAACTGATCATTCATTTACCGCGATAGACGACCCTATGTTAGAAGAAATCTAAATAATATTGACCGTTGATAACTGTTCCAATAGATTACTCATGTGTTGTAATAGATGTGTGACCTATTGCACATACCATACATCGTTCTCAACAGATGAGTGATATGTTTTGTATTGTCGCAACAGATTACTCAGCCGTTGCTACGAATTATTTAACTGTTCCAACAGATCAATCATATGTTGCAACAGATGATGTCACAACAATTATGTGATCTGTTGAATAAACCATTCATCTGTCTTAAAAGATGAGTGGTATATTTTGTATTATTGCAACAGATTACTCATCTGCTGCAATAGTTTGGTTATATGCTGCAACAGATATACTACCTGGTGCGACAGATCGGTAATCTGTTGCAACTGTTATTTTACTGTTTTGCTTGTTTGATTTACTGTTATCCTTTTTAATGATGTATTAATCAATAATAATATATTATTTTATGTTCCTATTAATTTTAGATAATATGGTTCCCAAAAGAACAAAAACCGAATCAAGTCCAAGTAAAGGAACAAGTGAAGAAGCTAGGCTACATCCACCACTCTATGAGCTTGCTTTACAAGCGTTATCTCAATCGGAAGCAGAATATGATGAACACGGGGAGGAGGAATGTTTCAAAAGAGATGATGCAGATGCTAATAGCCATTCCACCGAAGATCTAGTCAAAGCCTTCATCATTGATCGTTATCCTGTGAGAATGCAGTGCGATGGTTCCGCAGATTTAACGGGTGATTTCGTGGTTAAGTCAGCCATGGGAAATCTTTCGACGCCTTCAGAAAAATACTTCGAGAACAAAAATTGGATGCTTATTTTAGGGACAGCTGCTTTGGGAAATATCTTGATTTACCAGAGGACAACAATGCTCGTTTCCAAATGAAAATGGTATATGAACTTCTCAAGCGTAGGTTTATGTATGAAAACAAAGATAAGATGGATGAGGTGTGGATAAATTACTGTGGTATGCCTGTTTGTTTTGGTTGGAAGGAGTTTGTCATAGTTACTGGACTAAAATGTTATCTTCCTTCTCAAATTATACCTATTCTAACACAAAAAAAGCACCCCGCACACCCAAAAAAGGCAAAGGCAAGTCGTGTGATCGTGATGACCTGGTGTCCATTGTTGGTCAAAGCTTCAAAAACAAAAATTTGATAGAAGCGTTGAAAGGTAAAGGACTTTCAAAGAAGCACAAGCAATCATTATGCTTGGTTTGGTTTGTACATAATATTCTTTGGGCGAGAGACGTTAACAACAACATAAGCCTCGGTTTAATAAAGCTCTCCGAGGATCTTGAGGCGTTTAACAGCTATCCATGGGGGTATGAAAGCTTCAAAATGACTGTCAAATATTCGTTGACTCCGTTAGCGCCAAAGACAGTCAACTTATATGGCTTCCCATGGGCTTTCATGGTAAATGTTTCTTTCTTCTATTATGATATCATTCATTTTTTTCGCTCAATAATGGTTTTGATTTATTGGCATTATTTTATAGGCTTGGGGGTTTGAAACCATTCCTTATTTGAGACAACAAGTGAACTACCAAGAAGGAGTTTCCTATCCAAGAATCTTGAGATGGTTGTCGGCCAAAACTCATAAAAATATAAATTTTTTTGATCTCTTCAACCCCTCGAAAGATGCAGTAAGTATAATTATAATTAATTTTTTATTTTAATTAATATTTTTTTTTGAATGATCTAATCATCATTCTAATATATGTAATGATTTATGTTAGAATGTGCATCCGTCGCTAGTTCCGACCAATCAAGAGTTGAAGATGCCATTTTTTCTTACTTTACGGCCTATGCAAACTTTATCGGACCCTAAGGTCATCGACAGAATAAAATGGAATTGTTTGGAGCAACAACCATTACAAGAAAAATAATTTTGGAGGGTGGGCTTGTTGTTGTTGATGGAGCTATTGGTAGTGGTAGTGGTGCTGCTGTTGGTGCTAATGATGCTCCTCTTACAGTATTTAAAGCAAACCATTATGAGTATTATCATACTGGTTATACAGATTTTGCCTCTCCCAGCGAATGTTCTTCATGCAAATGTCAAGACTGCAGGGCGAAACATGACGTAGTGATTAATACTATCAATGCATTAACTGCTTCTGTAAAGGAATCGACATATAAGAGGGGTCTCATCTATTGGAAAATTCAAACAGATTTAGACATATATTGCAACAGTTAGGTGATCTGTTGGAATTTATCAAACAGGTCTTCCCACTGTTGCAACAGATGGACTTTAGATAAAAACATCAAGATAATGCAACAGAGGACACATCTATTGAAAAAAAAAGTCTTTGGCTCAGCCATTTCTGTGCCAGTCAGCAAACATTCGATGTGTGTAGGAGCGTACGAGCCGCTCGCTTTAGCGGCATCATCTTTTGGAAGGATCATTCCCCTGTTTAGACCTTCAAAATCCCATGATTTCTTCATCAACACTTCCTTTGGCAAATGATTCATCAGTTTACTCTCCCTCAAGAAGATGGGCAACAACACCATCAGTGGCTCCACGAGGAGAAAAAGATTAAAATCGTCGTCGAGAGGTATATTGGAGTCATAAACATTGATCTTTCCCTCCTCGAGTAATATCTCAACAGCCCGATAATGTATGCCGTTCACACTAATGACTGCAAGAATCTTTTTTGCCTTGGTCCAACTCTTGCCGTGTGGATTTGGCATGTCCCCTCTAATATATCTTAACGTTTCTTCTTCATCCAAGATCAACGTAGGAACCAGGAAATCAAGTCCCATGCCAAGGGATGACGCCTCTCTATTGAGTTGATCATACCTGTCCTTTATCTTCTTACAGAAGTCGAGGTAATTTCTATCGGCAGCGTCATAAGCTTCCCGGTACGTTAATTGCCTTTTCTTCATGAGGCAGAGAATTATGTCAACATGCTGTGAGATAAGAAGTCAGTTTTTAAATAGGGTAGTAATTGTAAAGATGCAACGGATGGTCCATATATTGCATAGGATTCTCTGAATCAATAATCCAACGCAACTTATGCAACATATGAATAATAAGTTGCAACAGAACCATAACCAGTTGCACCAGTATACCCAGATGTTGCAACAGATATGAAATCTGTTGCGTAGCTTCTTATTCATAGGGTAGATTAGAAGGGCTAGGTTAGGAAAAGTAAACTTGCCTTGTCCTCGTACGGCATACGCATATCAGTCATAGTCTGGAAGTCTTGGGGGGAAATAGGAGGCCTGGGGTAATCTGGTGTGCCTGGCTTGGCATTCTTGACCTGTCGCAGATCCCTCTTCTCTTCGGCGTCAAGTTCCGTATATAGGTCCACCTTCTTGACTGGCCCCGAAACTTCAACAACTTTTAGAGAGGGAGGAATTGCAATTTCTTTTGATTTCTGAGCGGAGAGTACGTCTCTAATTACTCTTTTCTTTATCCTAACCAACGTTGTAGGAGTGTGTGGCTCCCTCACCTTCTTGGATGGTATGGCACACATCTTGGATTTGAATTCCTCGATAGCTTTAGAGATAGTCTCTACTTTAACAAAGAGTTTATCCTGTCTGTCTTTACACTCATCGCATTCGCAGGGGTGAGAGGGACCTGTGTATGGGCGAAAATGGGTGTTTTCAAACATATTTATTCTTTCTTGAGCATCAACATGCTCATCATCACGAGTGGTAGCAGCATCAGCATGCCTGCCACCAACACCAACAACTCCACCAGAAGAAGCACCTGGATCTGCCTTAGTAAAAGGTTGGTCATGAAGAACCTCAACATTAGGCTAACCTTGCCTAACTGCTCTTCTTATGGCTGTTGCTCCAGCCAATTCCTTCTTTATTAACTCCACCATTGGGTCTGCAATAATATCAACATGACCTAGAGTAATATAAGAAGTCATCACTGACTCCTCCTCAGGAGGCACGATCCATGGATGCACAACCTATAAAAAAGAAAAAAAAGACAGATGCATTTAAATCATATAATATAATAATTTTCACAGTTGGGCTACATTTAAAAAAAAAGACCTATTTGTTGCATAGTTTGCAGTATATGGTTAAAATCTGTTTGAGTCTGGCTCAGAGAAATAGAGCAACACATGGATAATCTGATGCAAACTATCAATCATCTGTTGCAACAGCTGCACAAGATGGGTAATCTATTATGCAACAGATGATCTGTACGTCGCAACAGATGAATGATATGTTATCAGATTAAATATCTGTTGCATAATTTGGAGTAGATGGTTAATCTTTTAGGAGTCGCGTTCAGAGACCCAAAGCCACAGATGGGTAATCTGATGCAAGATATACCCCATCGCAACAGATGTCCTATCTGGTGCATCAGATATAACATCTCATGCACCAGATATAACATCTGTTCAATAACTTTCTTATCTTTGAGTAGAATTATTTTACTTGAAGAAGATGTACTGCATCATCCGGAGGGTTAAAGAGATCATCCTCCTTAATATTGGTGTTGCTCTTTGCAGCCAACCACCTAAACATCCTTGGATGAGAAACCTCATCCGGGTAATCCATTAACTGCTTTCGGAGGGGAGGAATGGCTTCAAATGCCCAAGCCTAAAAAGTGTAAACAGGAACCAAGCAAAAAAAATTCATAATAACTATATTCAATATAAATTAATGGATGAGTAAAATTAGTGATTAATTTTACCATGAAAGCCCAAGGAAATCCATATAATGTGGTCGTCCCTGAGGATAGCTTTGTCAGTAAATATTGGACAGTCAAGTAGAAGCTGTCATATCCCCAGGGATAATTGTTGAATTTATCAAAATCCTCAGCACGCGCCAACAAATCATCTTCTATGACCTTGTTGACGTCTCTTGCCAATATAACCGAATGGGAAAACCAAACTAAGCACAATTGCTCCCTGTACTGCTCTGGTATGGTTTTATCCTCGAGATCTGTCAACAAATCCGATGCTTTGTAGCCACATCGAGCAATGTCAAACAACCCATCTATTTTTCCCTTGCATTTTCTTGCCTTGGATCTTTTGCGGGGTGGTGGTCCTTCTGGACGATGGCATCTCAGGCCCGTCAGTATGGCAAACTCTTGCAAGCCAAAACAAACAGGCATGCCACAGTAGTTGATCCAGATTTCATTCATCTTTTTTTTGCCCCCTTCCTCCGGATCTTTATCATCCCCCGTGTACTTGATCCTGCGCTTGAGAAGACCATATACCATCGTCATAGGGAAACGGATACGGGCAGAGGGGTCCTCA
The DNA here is from genome assembly GCA_030864215.1 of Capsicum pubescens. Lineage (NCBI taxonomy): Eukaryota > Viridiplantae > Streptophyta > Magnoliopsida > Solanales > Solanaceae > Capsicum > Capsicum pubescens. The sequence goes on from CM061549.1 coordinate 299,404,198, forward strand.
GGCAGCTCAAGAAAGCGTCCAAAGCAGCTCTTCTTAAAAGTCCGCCTATGTTTTCGTTCTTCATAATTTTCATAAAATGTTCAAATTTTTTTCCCATCTGACATTTAAGTACAATTTGACCAGTTAGTTGTTTTCCTTCTGGGTCATTTATCGGCATCACAACTTCAAACCTGTCAATACTAAAAGTTTTGATAGGATCATGCTGGGATGTCAATATTAACTCACGCCCCATCGGTGATCCATTATCATCATGTTGATGATCATCCTCTTTCTCTTTCTGACTCTCCAATTCCTCCTCTTTCTCACTTTCATTTTCTTCATCACCATCTACGGACCCTTGTATACGTCCCTCAATGTTGTTTTCACATCTCTCCTCAGCTTCACTTTTCCCTGACTGAGATTATTCAGAAAGCTCCTCCGAATTCCTCTGTACTGTAGCCTTATTTTTTGAGTGGTCAGACGTTGATTCACTTTCACTTTCTTTTCTTTTGGGAGACATGTTTTACCTACAGACAAAGAAAAACAAAAATTACATTACAGTTGATGTATGCATAGATTTTAAAAAATACATTAAAAATACCATGAATACCGACACACCAACAACCACCACCACAAACACCACCAACTAATGCCAACAAACAAAAAAACACCACGAATACCGACACCACCACAAACACCACTAACCAATGCCACCACTGGTGACACCACGACGACCACAAACACCACCACCACCACCACCACCACCACCACCAACACCATCCAACTATACCACGACAGTCAACGAAACACTACGATGGAAACTAGAGATTTCTCGAGTTCTTCCTACGATTTTATCATCAAAACTCAAAATTGTAAACCCATTCTCGAAGATAATACAACTAAAAGTTTTATTTTTCATCATTAACTTAAAAGCCCTTATTTTTTAGAAAAATAAATAAATATAGAGCTCTTCTCGAACACTGTTGCCTATGAAGACAAAGAAAACGACTGATACAAGCAAAAATGATATAAAAAATAACACCTATGTGGTCGGAAATGAGAAGAAAAACAATCTGTTGTGGAGGGTTGAGCAAATTTGTTGAGTAGTTGTTGTCTGTATTGTATTGTTGAGTGAAAATGAGAGAGAAAGAGCCAGACCTCGAGATTTGAAATGATGAAACGTTTTGTATGAGTTGATTTGTATTTTGGAAAAGAATGACAAGTAGTTTTGAAAATGTTAATTTGGTCTGAAATGATCTTAATTATTTTTAAAATCATAAAATATATATGCATAATTTTTAAAATCATATAAAAACAATTAAAGTTGTAGTTGACCGAGTACTCAAGGAGGTGACCCTGTAAAACTCACCCATGGTCCTAGATTAATCAATTTAGGAGTCTAATATATGAACTCAATTGAAATTATAAAAAACAAATGTTCAACGTGTTGCGTCAGATTTCTCATCTATTGTAAATTATCAATCAGATTAGGTAACAACAGATTACAAATCTGATGTAAATTATCAAACAAATTAAGTCATCTGTTGCGATAAATTACCCATCTGTTGTAAATTATCAAATGAATTGTCATATGTCACAACAGATTACCCATATATTGTAAATTATCAAATAGGCGCTGCCATCTGTTGTGGATGACCCTATGAGAACTCACCCCTAGTCCTAGATTAATCGATAGTTTACCCTATGAGAACTCATCCCTAGTCCCAGATTATTCAATCAAGGTATTAGTACCCTAGTCCTAGATTAATCAATTAAGGTATTAGTCTAACATATGAGGTAGTAAGAATCGGTTCGGCTCAGAGTGATCGATCGCCGACTCTGGTCGGGAGGAACACAGTACCGTTTCATCATGTAATTGACAAAAGACTCAATTGAAGTTGTAGTTGACCCTATGAGAACTCACATTCAATTAAGGTATTAGTCTAACATATGAACTCAATTGAATTATATATAAACAAATATTCAACCTGTTGCAACAGATGTCTTTTCTGTTGGATCAAACAGAATATGTAATCTGTTGTAACATATTACACACCTGTTGTAAACTATCATACAGATTAAGCCATTTGTTGCGATAGATCATGAATATGTTGTAAACTATCAAACAGATTAAGTCATCTGTTGCAACAGATTACCCATTTGTTGTAAATTATCAAATGGATTGAGTTATATATTGCAATAGATTACCCATTTATTGTAAATTATCAAATAGGCACTGTCATCTATTGTAGTTGACATTATGAGAACTTACCCCTAGTCCTAGATCAATCTATTAAGGTATTAGTCTAACATATGAGGTAGTAAGAACCGGTTCGGCTCAGAGCGATCGATCGCCGACTCTGGTCGGGAGGAACACAGTACCGTCTCATCATGCAATTGACAAAAGACTCAATTGAAGTTGTAGTTGACCCTATATTCAATTAGGGTATTAGTACCCTAGTCCTAGATTAATCAATTAAGGTATTAGTCTAACATATGAGGTAGTAAGAATTGGTTCGACTCAGAGTTATCGATCGACGACTCTAGTCGGGAGGAACGCAGTACCGTCTCATCATGCAATTGCCAAAAGACTCAATTGAAGTTGTAGTTGACCTTATGAGAACTCACCCCTAGTCCCAGATTATTCAATCAAGGTATTAGTACCCTAGTCCTAGATTAATCAATTAAGGTATTAGTCAAATATATGAGGTAGTAAGAATCGGTTAGGCTAAGAGTGATCGATCGCCGACTCTGGTCGGGAGGAACGCAGTATCGTTTCATCATGCAATTAACAAAAGACTCAATTGAATTTGTAGTTGACCCTATGAGAACTCACATTCAATTAAGGTATTAGTCTAACATATGAACTTAATTGAATTATATATAAACAAATATTCAACCTATTGCAACAAATGTCTTTTCTGTTGGATCAAACAGATTATGTAATTTGTTGCAACATATTACACATCTGTTGTAAACTATCATACATATTAAGCCATTTATTGCGACAGATCACGAATCTGTTGTAAACTATCAAACAGATTACCCATCTGTTGTAAATTATCAAATGGATCGAGTCATAAGTTGCAATAGATTACCCATCCGTTGTAAATTATCAAATAGGCGCTGTCATCTATTGTAGTTGACATTATGAGAACTCACCCCTAGTCCTAGATCAATCAATTAAGGTATTAGTCTAACATATGAGGTAGTAAGAATCGGTTCCGCTCAGAGTGATCGATCGCCGACTCTGGTCGGGAGGAACGCAATACCGTGTCATCATGCAATTGACAAAAAACAATATTGAAGTTGTAGTTGACCCTATAGTCAATTAGGGTATTAGTACCCTAGTCCTAGATTAATCAATTAAGGTATTAGTTTAACATATGAGGTAGTAAGAATTGGTTCGACTCAGAGTTATCGATCGACGACTCTAGTTGGGAGAAACGCAGTACCGTCTCATCATGCAATTGCCAAAAGACTCAATTGAAGTTGTAGTTTACCTTATGAGAACTCACCCCTAGTCCCATATTATTCAATCAAGGTATTAGTACCCTAGTCCTAGATTAATCAATTAAGGTATTAGTCTAACATATGAGGTAGTACGAATCGGCTCGGCTCAGAGTGATCGATCGATGACTCTGGTCGGAGGAACGCAGTACCGTCTCATCATGAAATTGCCAAAAGACTCAATTAAAGTTGTATTTGACCCTATGAGAACTCACATTCAATTAAGGTTTTAGTCTAACATATGAACTCAATTGAAATTATATATAAACAAATGTTCAACATGTTGCAACATATGTCTTTTCTGTTGGATCAAATCAAACAGATTAGGTAATATGTTGCAACATATTACGCATCTGTTGTAAACTATCAAACAGATTACGCCATTTGTTGTGACAGATCACGAATCTGTTGTAAACTATCAAACAGATTAAGTCATTTGTTGTACTTAAATTTTTTTTGATCCTTTTTTTTATAAAGCAATTTAGGTATTTCCTGTCCGAGATAAAATAGTTAAAATACTAAGGCGGTAAAAAATATTACTCGGTACTACTTTGATAACTCAAAAATCTCCTGAGTGAGTAGTCTTATCTGGTCTTTTCAATGTCACCGTCTCCTCGTGCCCCTCAAAAGTTATTAATGAATATTTAAAACCCCCCATATCTAGAACTCTCTCTCCTTCAGCCATAAAGTAGTCTAGACTAGACTCAACTCATAACTCTTCTTTATTCTTTATTCTCAATTATCTTTGTTGTTTCCTTTTTTCCTTTTTTTTCTCTCTTCTTTTAGATTAGGATCCTTTGGGATCTCAACCAATCAATATCTTTTCTCGACTAAACTGGATGTTCTGATCCGTTTTCTTTTTTGACATTACAGGTATGGTTCAAAGTTGCTCTTTTCATCTCGTCTTCTTCTTTGTATGTCATTTAAATTAGTTATTTACATCTGTTGCTATCAATAATTTACCCATTACCAGTTTGCTATTTATTGAAAAAATGAAGGAAAGGTGACTTTTAAGTCTTGAATGAACGAACCATTGTTTTTATTAAAATATGCGAAAAAAGTCATCTGTTGGGAGAACTTAAAAAGCCTTGTTATCAGTATAGTTTTTTTTATGTCTTTTGTTTGGTACTTTGGTGGTGCTGTTGTTGGGGGTGGTGGTTGTGTTGGAACATGTGATGTTTGTGTTGTGGATGGTGTTGGAACATATGGTGTTGTTTTGTTTGTTTCTTTGTTGTTGATGCTGTTGGTGGTGGTGTTGCAACAGTTTTCTCAACTGTTGCAACTGATAAATCAGCTGTTGGAACAGACGGAGAAACTTTTTGAAGAAATCAAACCAGTAGCAAGGCTGGTTTGATTTATTCCAACAGATGGCCCATCCGTTCCAACATGTCATCCATCCTTTGCAAACGATGCCTCATCGGTTGAGCAGATGGGTAATCTGTTGCATCATATTGGTCATCTGTTGATTCACTCAATTTTGTGTTACCCTTTTGTAATGTTCTTTTTGTTCTTCTCTTGTTTGACATCAAATGTATTTCTCTTGTTTGCAGACAAAAGGAAGTGAAATTGGATCCACTTTTGCCCGGCCAGCATTAAAGGCTAGAGTAAAAATGGATTCGGAGGAATAAACTGCTTACAGATGGAACCACTTCATATGTGGGAGGTATGTATTACTGATCAACCTATCATGAAAACACACATCCAGTACAATAATTTTGTGAATGTTTGTTCTTTACCTATTAGACATTAATTCTTCAAACAAGATATGGAATTTTACAGTTAAGATTGTTAGGTTCGAACTGGAAAGGCTGAGGGACCAAGACGGTGGTGTCGATATCCCATTACAATTTAATGACAGTTTATGCTCATGTTTTTGTGTCAAGTTTGGGGAAGGGTTCAAATTTTTGGCGGCAGTGTAAATATCCAATAGTGATTGGACCAATTCTAATGGCACAATGGACATCTTGAGGCCTCCGAAGCCTCGTAATGCAGCAAACAATGATAGAACCAATAGAAATTTTTCTGGTCCAAATTTATATGGATGGGTGTTGGAGGAGACTATTATACAACAGAAGGTGTTTGGGAGAAAACCTGTGCGGGAAGAGGGAGGTTGAGAAGGTCATATATCATCTTAGTACTTGTTTAAGAGGATACACAGGGTCGGAAGGAAAGTGTAGCGAAATTAGCTTATGAAATTGACATGAAAAATGAAAAAACTGGATGAGATGCAAATGTGAAAGTATATCCAAAAATGAAAATCCATCAGTCGTTGAAGAAAAAGAAGAATGGTCAAGAGGAATTGACCCTGTGTATCCTCTTAAACAATTACTAAGATAATATATGGCCTTCTCATCCTCCCTCTTCCCGCAAAGGTTTTCTCCCAAACACCTTCTGTTGTATAATAGTCTCCTCTACCAATCCATCCATATAAATTTAGACCAGGAGAATTTCTATTGGTTCTATCATTGTTTGCTGCATTGCGAGGCTTTGGAGGCCTTTCAAGAAGTCCATTGTGCCATTAAAACCGGTCCAATACTATTGGATATTTACACTGCCGCCAAAACTTTGAACCCTTCCTTAAACTTGACACAAAAATATGTGCATGAATCGTGTCATTAAATTGTAATGGGGTATCGATACCACCGTCTTGGAACCCTTCGGCCTTATCAGTTCGCACCTATCAAACTAAACTATACAATTCAGGATCTTGTTTGAAGGATCAGTGTCTAATCATCGGTAAAAAACTGCATTCACAAAATCATTGCACTTTATGTGTCTTCACGGTAACCTGATCAATAATATACATAACTCACATGCATGAAAATGGGATCCATTGCACGCATCTTATTCTTCCTACCCCATCAGGACATGTCAGTGTTGTTTATTCATCTGCACGAATGTGATGACTATTAAAATGGAGGTGTGAAGAGTCGTGACTTTTTATCTTAACACATTCAAAACATCTGATGAATCGAAATCTCCATCTGTTGCAACTGACGAATCAGATGTTGGAAGAAATCAAAACATCTCCTCCAAACATATGGTTCATCTGTCGCAACAGATAATCTCTATGTTGCAACAGATGGTAAATCTGTTGTGATAGACCTGACTTTTTTTTAATTAATCTGCACGCATGTGATTACTTCTTTCTAAATATGTTTGTTTCAATTTAGTTTTCCTATTTATAAAATCAAGTGAATTTTATTATATTCTTTCAAGATTACCCCTATTATTAAATGACTACATAAAGTATATTATTCACATTTATACTTTCTAATCATAATTAATAAGGCCAATTTGGTAAAACAATCACCTAATTTAGATTTTTATTAATTGGTGTGCCAAGTCCATGGGGCCCAACTAATACGTAACGGAGGGACTATTAAAAAGAGGTGAAGACTTTTTATCTCACACATTCAAAACAACTAATGAATTGAATACTCCATCTGTTGAAACTGAAACTAATGAATCAGGTGTCAGAAGATATCAAACTATCTCCTCCAACTTATACATAATGTCCATCTGTTGCAACAGATAATACATAAGTTGCATCAGATGTCTTATTTGTTGCATATACAAACCATATATTGCAACAGATGGTAAATCTGTTTTGACAGCCGTCTGTTGCACATTCAATCCGTCCATCTGTTGCAACAGATGCTAAATCTGTTAAAAATGCTGAACGATCTATTGCAACAACTCAATAATAACGGCTTTTATTGAGTCTCAAACCGCTATGAAAAGGTAAGAAGTAATTAGTGTAAAAGAAAAAGTCGCGACTTTTCACAGAAAATAAAATACCACCAGTTTGAATGTAATTAATACAATGGAGCTGAACAGTCCTGCCTTTTGTCCTGACACGTTCAGATTATATTATAGGTCCCTTAATCTTCATTCAACTCTATTTATCTCTTGCATTTTTTCCTTTCGTGTGACATCTTCAACCACTTCTCTTCAAAGAGCATATTCCTTTCTCGTTGAGGTAAGTTTTTTTCTGGCGTAAATTTACCAGTTGGTCGTATACATTGTATTACATTGTGAACATTTTTCTTTACATTTGTCAATTCATACGTGTTCTAGATATGGATGATCCTTTTCCGGACATTGCTATTCTACGCGACACAGTGCGGGAACTTCAAAGGCAGGTTAATGACCTGCAGAGCGAGTTGGTCGCTGTGAGAGAGACAATGTTCAGAGAGATACAGAGGCTGATGAAAGCCCTGCTGCTGCGAGTTGATTGGCCGGCTGTCATTAATGATGATGATGATAATAATAATTAGAATGTGTTTTTCCTTTTAGTGTATGTATTTTAATTTTTCTATATTGGATCTATACCTAATGTATTTTATTTTTCATTTAATGAAAAATTTACTTTTAGTCAGACTTTGGCGTTTTAATTCCTATTCAATTTTCATTTTGTTTTCTTCTAATCTAATGCATGTTAACATGTCGACTGTTGGAGGCAATGTTGAATCCAGTAGCACTAGCAATTTTGGCTTTTGAGTTCTTTCAACAGTTGGAACCGATTGGTCATCTGTTGGGTTTCAACAGATTATCCATCTTTTTCGACAGATTTTCATCTGTTGGAGGAAAACATTCCAGTTGTTTGTGCAACTGTTGAGAATAATTGTGGTTTGCTGTATTATTTAAGTTCATGTTTTGCTTCATTTTATTGATGCACAAGTTATTTAAAAAAAGAAGAAGACATTTTATATATAATAAATGATAACATTAGGTTCACAACAATGAGTTAAATATATAAAAGTCCACAACAAACAAACAAATAAAAAACAACACAAGTTTCTGTAATTACAACGATCATGGTGGATTATGATTCGGGCATGTAGTTCTTTTGAGGCCAGCGCACTTACATATGGAGCACTTGTTTCTTCTTGATAAAAATGATTCTCCAACTCCACGCCTCCTTTTATATGACTTTCTTCCCGGTTTGATAGTGCTCGGGTCTATATATGGAGGAGGTATTAATCTCCCCATAAGCTCTACTGGAACAACTCAAGATTCTTCAGGAGGCACCGGAGTAATATGCCCACTATATGCCATTTCATATTTTTCTACCGAATAATATTGAGAGGAGTGCTCGTAAACTTCAGGTCCATATTTATGGCCGTATTGAGCTCGAAGGGCTGCCATAGCATGTGGACAAGGTATTTTGTCCAAGTAAAAAACTCTACACGTACAAGATCTTGTTTGAAGATCGACCGCGACAGCATCACCATGACCGGTGATACGAAATTTGTAATCTGCTATTTTATGAGAGAATAACCTATTCCCCAAACTAATGTTCGTTGATATTTTCTTTTCGATTTCGAGAACAAATCGGATTCTTTTTTCTGGGCACTTGAACTGCGCACGCCTTTCGTTAAAAAAATCGCTATATCTCGCTTATTTTTTCAAACATAGCCTTAATGGGAAATTCTCTTTCATCGCCAAACAATGAATTCACCAATTCAGCTATGTTTGATGTCATAATATTGTACCTATAGAAAAGAATCACTTAGTACGACATCAAACTAAACTTGTAAATCAAACAAGACATTAAATTCATAAGAATGTACCTATTTGCTGGACAGAATGCCCGGCTCCATCTCTCGAAACCGACACCTGCAAGAAATTTTGCTACCTTGGGATTCACATTCACTATTTGATTGAAATGGTCTAAAAACTCCTCTCTACTATATGCTTTAGCTGCTCTATAAAAAAGGGTGACGATCCTTTAGTTGTGATAGTTGTTTTGAATATTCTCTCCAAGATGCCTGATGCAACAACCAAAGTAAGCTGAAGTGAAGAAAAGTGAACCCATCTTTGGAATACTTGGATGCCTATCTGATACAAAACACAACTCTTCGTTATCTTCGACGCAGCGTCGCAGTTGTTCAAAAAAAAATCCATAAGAGGCATCATATTCCTTGTCCGCTACACAAAAAGTGACAGAAAAGATGTAATTCTCTGTATCCTGCGCCACTGCCGCTAGCAGAACTCCATTATACCTGCTCCTCAAGAAGGTACTGTCGACGGCTATGCCTTTTCTCAAATGTCGAAAACCTTGAATCCAAGCACCATAGGATACCAAAAAGTACTTGAACCTTCCGTTTTCATCTAGATGCAATGCTGTCTTACTTTCGGGATTTGTGGACTCAATCATGTAATGGTAAGCATCCAAGACTTTATACCCATGCTCGAGTGTCCCCCGAACCAGGTCCTTGGCAATCCCCATGGCCGTATATACCTTTCAATAACTGACCAGGAAACCCAAATCCGTAAGGAGTTGATTAGCCATAAGCCTTGTTGACGGGCCTTTGCCATCGGAGAAACTACTCCTGAAATATTCACCGAGGACCTTTGCCGTGGCGTGAGGATTTTTGCCCGAGATGTGCTCCAAACCACACGTGTGATGCTTTTCATGTTTATGAATGACGAATCTGTCAGAACTTGCGTACTTCACCGCTCTCAACCACCACTTGTAGATCGAAGTAGCACATTTGAAGCAAAAGACACTGCTCGAATTAATCACCTTTTTTATTCTGAAATCTTTTTTCACGCAAGAAATAAACAAAGTGTTAGATAGTTCATTCTTGTCCTTGAATGACATTCCAATAAAAAAGCCGGTCCCGTCGTCTTGAAGATTTCTAGATTATGTCGATTGAGAAGAACTGCACGTCGTATTGGTCACATCAACGGGCGTAGGTGTTTGATCATCATCTGGAATATTCATGTCTAGATCATCCAACCTATCATCAAAGAAGTCTTTTTTTTCTTCTTCTTCTACGTTCTGGTTCTCATTCTCTCGTCTTTTCAACCATGTACACCCTTAACACCGGCCTGGTTGAATTACTTAGATAAGAATGCAACCGAACCTGATTGGTTATCTTGAAAGGCAGTAACCTCGGTTGACAATTCAGTCCACAAAAGCTGATGATTAAGTTCACAAAATCATCATACAAAACATCACTTTGGACTGTCATAGCTATCGTCTCTAGCATTTCACCCTCCTTCCAACGCCATACATATCGATTGCTCTTCTCGACCCAATGACCATGATAATCCACCCCTATTGTTATTAATCCCTCCATTAGTGGTACCTAAATAAAGTCATTTGTTAAAAAAAGTTGATAGTGATTTCATAGTGTCGTGAATGAATCCCAACAGATGTGTTATCTGTTGCAACAGGTAAGTGATGAGTCGCAACAGATTCTTACCTGTTGGGATTCATGTGACGGGTCTGAATATCTGTTGCAACAGATGAATCGCCTGTTGGAATTGATATTATAACTAAATCACCTTTGAAGCTGATTTCAACAGATGAGTGACAGTTGCAATAGATAATTAACCTGTTGCGACAGGTTATTAATCTGTTGTAACCTATGTTGGAATCGTGTTCAGGTTCTGTTGCAACAGGTAACTAATCTGTTGCAACATATATGTCAAATGTTGGAACAGATGAGCCATTTGTTTAAACATGAATCCAGCAACCAGTCTTCCTTTGAAACAGATGTCTCATCTGTTGCAACAGATGATTTATCTGTTGCAACAGATGATTTATCTGTTTAAACAGATGGATTTTATGTTGGATTCATGATTGGGTTCTATCCATTGTTGGAAAACAACAACACAATAGCAGTTACCCAGATGACAAATTCAACTAAAAATTATAATTTGACTTACCAACGTCTCCTATGAAGTAATGCCAAAGTGGAAAGTGATGTTAGAAACAAAATTTGACCTAAGAAATTGGTCAAATAGCAACAGTAGCAGTAACAAAAACAACAACAAATGATCAACAAGAACAAGATGAAGATGATAATGAAGTAGAAGATGATGATAATGAAGCAGAAGATGATGAATGAAGCAGTAGCAACAATGAACAACAAAAATCGCTAAGAGAGAGAAATCAACAAAGGGTGAGAAGAGAGAGAAAGACGCCTTTTTTTCCCTTCGTTTTCCGTTATATAGGCTAACATTTGGATCAAAGTGTAAATTTAAAAACTTGTGGGTTATTTTCAAACTTTTCCAACTTTCTTAATCCATAATAAAGTAATTGTCACCTCCACCTAATAATTAAGACTTGTATCACCTACACCTCATTTTAAAACTCTTTTGTCACCTGTGGCCCAAACCCCCATGTAACTATTATTTCAACCACATATATGTTATAGGACAATTCTAGAATTTGAAATTTCATATGTATTTCATTATAACTAGTTTAATCGCACGTTTAATGTTGATTATTTAAACTCAAATCATCTTAAAATTAAATTTAATTGATTTAGAAATATTAAAATAATAAAAAGAGTATTAGTTGCCATTAATTCTAATGACTTCTAATAAGGAAAGATTTTACCATAAATATATTTAATTAATTTTCAACTCTTAAATATTAAGAAAAAAATAGTGAAAAGACGATTTTATCTAAAGCAAAGATTTTTAATGAAGGACAAAAAATTTAAACAACATTTTTAAGGCCCTTCACACTTTTAATATACTAGTTTAGGTTTACGCGCCTCGCGCATGTACCTCAATTTAGTGAGTTCAATTTTATGAAATTACTTAAGATATAAAAAAGTATGACGGTCTTTTAAATTTTTTATTATATTTTTTATTTATTTGTTTTGCATCTCCACATTCGGGATGCTTTCAACTATTATTTAATTTTATGAAAAAGTAGAAATTAGCCAACCGAAAAGCATCTATATGTATATTAATTTAAACATAAGAAATTTTATTACAAAAACATATATTTTCTTTAGTCCTTCCTTGAGCCATTCTCCTTCACCTCTTCTCTTTTTCTTCAGTCCTCTCAATCTCTTCTTTCAACTTCTTCAATTTCATATCAACACAATTATCATTTTATTTGAATTATTTAGGCTTGCCAGCTTCTTCCGAAGCTTCATCAACTAATCTGTTCAACTCATTCAATCTCTCAACTTCATTGCTTGATGTATGATTTTCAATATATTGAGAAGATTTCTCGAAAGATATTTTTGTCAACTAACATTTATATTCAGGATTTTATAATAGTAGGTAGATAGATTAGACTCAATTTATAACGAATAATGTACTTGATTCGTCTTCAAACTTAATTAGTGAGCCCAAAATTGAAAGAGTCAATTATGATCCTAAATTTATATGTTCACCATTCAAACAAAATTATGCATATCAAGATTTAACATGTATTATAACCTTATATTTAGAACTCAGCTAATAAGTTTAATTAAAGACTCAACTATAATACCAACGAAATAGTTAAAAAAAATAATAAAATCAAAGTCACAGTTAAACAAAGAAAAAAGAGATAAGCCTTTGATTTTTTTATCCACTTCATTTGGTGGCGACATGCTTATTTCTTTCAATTTTTGATTAAGAAATCTGAAAATACACACAACAAATTTTGCAGTGTACATAATCTGAACCCATTTCATCGAAAAACTACACCATCTATACATGATTAATATTATTTTTTATGTATATATTGTAGATGCTGAATCTCCTCAATTTCTTCATACACTATCATTTATATAGTGAAACCCTAATTGAAAATTTTGATTTCGCCACTGACCACGACCTTACTGAAGCCTAAATAAATTAACTAAACAAATAAGTAGAAAAATAAAGTTTGGGATTTAAATTCTTTTGATGCATGATAAATTGTGTACGTGTTACGTACATTTCGTATAGTTTGCCAAAGCCAAAAGTTTTGGTGTTTCAACTTGTATTGGGCCAAAACCCAAAAGTCTCAATTTACTCTAAAATTGGGCCAAATTTGCCGTTTCCAATCATACGTGATTGGTACCTTTGAAAAGATAGTCAGGTTTCACAAAAACTTTTTAAAAGATAGCCTTTATGAATAAAGTTACCTAATGTCTGTTATTGGTGGGTGGTCGCAGGTATCCCATGAAATTTACTGTTATTGTTGAAACTTTGGCTATTCTTTGAATTGTGATGCTACAAACAACTATTTATCCACTTCCTCCTCCCAATTGTTAAGAAAAACTGCATTTGTTTTCTCAATGATACCGCAAATTAAACCAATTAATATTCATAGTCATATCTAACTGGAATTTAAAATCAATAAAAGATAGGAAAAGGGTCAAATATAAAATATATTCCCATAAACTTCAACTTTGCAATTTAGAGCAAATACAGACCTGGTTCAAAAAGTGATACATATATACTCTCCCCCATATAATAAGTAGTGTATACATATCCTCACCATCTAACAAATAACGCATATCAAAAAGGATAAATATGCCTCATTTATTAGACCTCAAACAAATAATGCATATAAAAAAAAAAAATAGATATGCATCATTTGTTAAACGTTTGTTAAACGTCAAGGATATATATATGCTCTACCAATCGCTATATTTCTCTTTTTTGATGATTCTTTAATCTATCGCCTTGTTGTAACGAATCTTTAATCTATTATATAGATTACATAATTTATTTGATAATTCATTAGTAAATAAGATTAGCAATGGATTTTCCCCAATTAGTAATAAAATCTATCAGTAATTAATTCTTATTTTTTTAATTAATAAATTAAGTCCGAACATCAAAACTTGAACAAGACATTCAAGATCTGCATAGTTTGACCTAATCGTCAACAAAATAAGTACGTAAAAATCATAAAAGATTAAAGTTTAAATCTCACCATCAAAAAAGAGATCTTGCATATATCATCCTTTGAAATATATCATAGTTTGCATACAAACCTGAATTGATAAAAATATTTTAAAAAATATTTTACGATTCAGGTGTGTTTGCAAACTTTGACATACAAAGGCTATCAAAAAGAAAAAAAAAAGAACAAAATTGGCTATGAATTGATGTTAGGCTTCAAAAAGTGTATAGTGTTTATATAGATAGATATATTGGGTAATGTTAAAGAAAATCTTGGCCGTTGAATTTATACCCAAATAGAATATTTTGGAGGCTGTGTTTATACCACTTAGAAAACCCTAATTACGTATAATTACATTTGTAGCCCTACTTTATATTATGATAATTTAATTAATTCCTACCAAATAATAATGAGAAACAATTAGTAATAAATTATATTCCTACCAAATAAGTTCAAAGAGAGTGGCTTCTGAATAAAATGTTGCAAGTTGAAGTAGATCCAGTCTCTTCAAAATCTACATACTATCATAATTTTATTAAAAACAATTATATATTTAGTGGCGGAGCCTGCCTTCGTATATTTTATGTATATACATTATAATATTTTATATCCCTACCGATAAAAAATTATATTATTTATAAATCATTAAAATTATATTTTATGTATATATAATAGATGTCGAACCTCCTTCGATTAATTTCTTTTTCAAATTTTGAATCCCCTTCGTCGAAATCCAAGCTTTGCACCTTGTGCATGTCATCCTTTAAAGTATGTCATAGTTTTCATACGAACCTGAATCGACATATGTAAACATCTGTTGGCCAGAATCTTAAATTGCGCCAATTGCATGCAAGATCCTCCAAAAGAATTGTATTTTGTGAGGATCTAACACGAATGCCGTAATATTTTTAGAAAATCCAAACAACATCCGTACATTGGCGATTCAGGTGCGTATCGAAGCTTTGACATACAAAGGCTATAAATCAAAACAATTGCTAAGAGTAAAGAAAAAAGAAAATGGAAAAAAATGAGTATGAGTTTATGTGAGTCTTCAAAAATGTTGCTAGGTATATATAGATAAATATTGAAATTATTCCCTACTATAATATAGTTTGGAGGCTGTGTTTATAACACTTAGAAAACCCTAGTTCTATGAAATTACTTTGTAGCCCTTTTAGATATTTATATTATGACATTATTGACCTTGCATCTTATTATATTGTTGCACTAAATGTATGGCACATGAAAGGGCCAAGTCATTTAACCTTAAAGGAAATTAAAGAAAGAAATGCATATAAAAGAAATTTTAACTTAATTGAGAAAAAACAATCTCATCTTAGGCGAGCCAAGATTTGAAGTTTGTGAGTTCTGAATTCTATTACTTGTAAGTTATTGATTTCTAAATTAATACTATATACATATTCAATGAATTTTTACGGCAAAGCTAGCGGCTTTGGCCGAATCCGATTGCCATCTTTTATTGTTCTTCTCTCTAATTCTACTATTCCAAAGCTAATGATATTTTAGACCTTAGTTTGTTATAAATAAAAAAGCATAGCATGAAATATCTCAATTTTTTTTAGGTTCATACCTGACTACTAAATGTGTGAGTTTACTATCTTAACAATTAACAAATATTTATCGAAACACACATTAACTATCAGTTATTCACTTTTCCTATCTAAATGATGGTGTTTTTGATCCTCAACTCTTTGTTATATATATAAAAAAAATTGTAAGAACTATATATAAACAAAGAACAAGTGCTGGAAAGAAGATGTTTTATTAATGAAACAGAAAGCGTATTAAATAGAGTTACAGATAAACTAAGACGAGTCCTAAACTAGACTAGTCCTAAATAAACAGAACTGCTGAAACATAAATTCTAATTACACTTCTAACTACTAACTAATTTGACACGTGATGTTTCAATACTAAATAGGTTAAAAGTTAATACTTATACACATATTAATGTCACCACCTTAGGGTGCGACCCTTTCCCAAACCTTGCGACACGCGATGCTTTGTGCACAAGACCTTCTGGCCCTTATTGTTGTGAGTGCATATTGGTTGATGAGACTTCCAACCAATATGTTAAATGAACAATCAAAGAATGCTGACGATATGCAGTAAGTTTCCAACATCACTGTATATATGCAGTCAAATTTTCTATACATACAATAAAATTTAGCGACAAAGGGTGTTTATTTGACCAACCTTCAGTCGATGTGGCTTCGCCACTGACTGTTGGGGGAAGGTATTTACACATGCCACTACTTGATAAAACTTACTACTAGAAAGGCTTTGCTTCTAAGCCTAAAGCCAATGTATAAATACTGCTTACTTTGGACTCGCGATGAACGCACGTGTCCAACACTAGTATGAGAAACAAGCAATAAGTAGTAGTACAACAACAGATAATGACCATAACCAGACTACCACCAAATAATATTTATAATACTATCGTCAATCTATTCAAAACAACAAACATCATCAATTCTCCAAGAACAAGAAACCACAAACATAGCACAACAACTATTAGTACAGACAACAAAAACAAATTAATTATATAGCTATGTAAATAGCATTAGTGTTTCTATATCTATATACATGTTCATCTTGTTTGATTCTAATTTGATGCTATGTCAGACAACTCTAATTCTGAAATAACAAAACTGTACTTCGTATTGCTACCACACGCAGATTTGACAGTGGATCGGAATCAATAAAGAAGTATGCTAGTTTGGTAGAACTTGGTGGTGGCGGAGAAAGTATTTGAGCTCTGCATCCTGATGGAAGAATAGTTGCTCTATCAGTTTGACTACTGGAAATACTTCTTCCTTGCTCCGGTTGCTTTTTGATGCAACATACAAACAAATAGTTGCTCAGTTTGCACTGCAAAAGTAATCCAAAACCAGAGTACAAATATTGTTAGAACCACTTACAAGTAATCCAAATATGGATGTTACACCTTAATTTATCAATTCAATGTCAACAAGACAGCAGACCATAAGATTTTAAAACAGCCTACTCCTAATCCAAATGGAGCGATCACAATATCAGATTGAATCATTAATTGTCTAGAGAGCAAAGAGATGCAAAGTAACTTTGTCGCTTAACTGTCTAGTGCTTAATGTTTTTGCAAGAAATTTGACAGATGATGAGACCTTAACTAAACCACAGCTAGCAGTTTGTCATTTATCTGATGTTATAGCACTTTGCCTTTTCTCTGCATAGGCATCCCCATCTACTAATGAAAATTATTTCGCACGTAAAAAGGTGAGCATCAGTTTCTGATGGAGAGTATACGAGAGTAGTTTGAAGGAATGATGCTATAAGAAAGTACCCCACATGTAGCGAAAGTGTATTGCTAAAGTTAGAGCATGATCATTACCTTTTGACAAGAAAATGAGAACAAAGGAAATAGCATTGAAGTAGTCATCTGCTACTAAAAACTCACTGACGATATGCAAGTCACCCATCAATGAGCTCCTTAATAGGGGAAAGAAGAAAGAATCAGAAGAATACAGATAATAGGCGAGAACACAATTTCACTGACAACTAGAAAAAGAAAACAAGTCAAACTTGTTGTTAGTCTTTAACTTACCTTGGTTAATCCATCATAAATGGAGAAAAGATGAAATGTAAATCACCCATCGATGAGCTCCTGGCAATAGGCGAAACAAAGAGGGAAAAGAAAGAAGGCTGCAATGTGGCCTTTGTTTCTTAGAAGAGGAGCGACTGGCTTCATCATGGTGTTTGCTATCATCAAATCTGGTCCTCCTTGTCCCGAGGAAATATTCATCCTTATCTTCCTTTATTTGCAACAAGGCCTAAACGCCTAGTTCATCTTATACAACAAACGAAATATATACTTAATTTTTTCGGAGGAAGATAACATGATGTGCCTATAGTCATTTGGCGTTTTTCCATTTGCCTTAGAAATATCCCATAAACCAGCAAAAGGTATCAAGAAAAAATGAATTCCATTACGTTCTAGAGAATATTTTGAGTGGTTGGATAAGACAAGTTTCCGTGTGATGCACGACACCCCATCATCAGATAAGGGAATCAAGTGAGCCGTGATGTCAGTTAATATGCCATGATAACATACAGCAAATCCCAAGAAGCTATCATGTATGTACCAATTCTCTGGCAAATAGACCGATACACCATCAATTCCCTGGTATGGGAATCTTGGCATCCCATGCCACCGCCAACCTGTAATCACTCTAAGCGACAAGGAATCTGAAGCAGAGATGTCGTGCTTCCATAATGAGAGATTCCGAAATAGCGAATTACAGATCCGATAATTTGTCCAGTCTGCTTCTATTGTATCTAATTGAACTGGAAATTCTGGCAGCTGTGTAAGCCTCTTGCAATGTGATAAGTCCAAGCATCGAAGAGCACCAAGTTGGGCTATGGTTCGAGGCAAATGCTCAAAATTATTTCCACTGAGATCCAACTTTTTCAAAGAGGATAAGCATCCAATGTCATCCAGAAGTTCTCCATCTATTAGATTGCAGTAAGTGAGATTCAGAATTTCCAAGGAGCGTAACCCTTCTTCATTCACCCGAGGGAACACAAATAACACTCCATCTTGTTCTGCTGATATGTTTTTTCCAAAACTCAAGAATTTAAGCTTGTTCAAGCGGACGATGGAAGATGGAGGTCGTGAAATTAGAGTCCATGTAGCATCAAGCTCCTCCAAGTTTTCTAAATCACCTATCTCTTCCGGCAAGCTTTCAAATTTTGAGCAAAACGACACATCCAGCTTCACCAAACATTTCAACTTACAAATGCAGCTTGGAAGAGCTACAAGATTTTTCATATTACACAAATGGAGCTCTCCCTTTTTCATATGAGTTAGGTACTGAATAGAAGAGGGCTTCACTTTTTCCATCACTTCTGGAAATATCTCTAAACTAGAGCAATGCCGCATATCCAGATATTCAAGAGATTCCTCACTAACACAAGGAAACCTCTCAAGGCTTTCACAACCATACAAATATAAGCGGATGAGTTTTCGGCAATTTCCCAGGGAATGGTGAACCTCTTTCAGACTCTTACATCTCCCTAAATGCAAATGCTCCAAATTTGGCATCCCACTGAAGTCTGGTGTTTGCATTAGGTTTTGTGAGCTGCTGAGATCTAGCCTCCGTAGACACGGGAAATGCTGCAATTCAGGACACACAATAACAAATATTTCTTATTATACATAGTAGGCATAATATAACATGAAAAATCAGGTCGCTATAGTGAAATGCCGTTATAACGAGGTGACGTTACAGAGAGGTCTGACTATATATCTATGTATATGACCAAAATAAAAATAAAACTGAATTCAACAATTGTACCTTTGTTTCAAACCATAAATGACGGAGCAAAGCTTCTTGGAGTTCAAGATGAACAAGTCTTTTGGGTTCAAATTTTTCTGGCAACGATTCCCAAGGATATCCAAAAATCTCAATCCAACACAAGCTGTTGGGCAGGTACTCAATGGCATCATGTGTATAAAATTCGTTGATGTGTAATATTTTAAGCCTTTCCATATTTTTCATGACTTCTTTGCTAAAGCGTAGTTTTTTAATGCTGTCATCATGCAGCCAGATTGATTCCATTGATTTTGTCTCCTGATAAAAAAGATCATTAGTCCACAAAATAACAAAAAGAAGAAGGCAAAATGTACGCAGTCCATGCCACTACCTCGAGGTGAGGTAGAGAGGCTGTTTCCAATGGACCCCTAGGGGTTGAAGTACAGCATTGTTTAGCCTACTTACTGTATTGTTCAGCATAACTTCTTCGAAATCTTCAACGTCCCATAGTCTGGTAGGTTCTCCCATATCTTTCTGTATTTTTTTCACGACATATCTACCCATATCTTCAATCAAGTCATGCATTTCAAGCCTATCATCTCCAGAGATGAACAGAAGAGATTTATCAATTAGGACATCCAATCCGCATTCAGCTCCAATATTATAGCTGTCGAGGATTCTTAGGACATGAGTTTTAAGATATCCTCTGAAGAAACATGCCATATCCAGGAAGATCTTTTGCTCTTCGGGCTCTAACCCATCATAACTTATTTTGAGTTTCTCAACAATTTCTGATGTTGACTTCTCCATTATTTTATCTACACTTCTTCTCCACTGAGTTAGGTCTTTCCTATGCAACAAAGAACCCCACACCTTGAGGGCTAACGGAAGGCCTTTAGCATGATTTACAACCTCCAACGAGAACATCTTAAAACACTCATCTGGAATTTTGTTTTTGAAAGCATGTTGATTGAACAACAACATAGCTTCATGATCGGGTAGTGTAGACACTTCATATATTGCATCAGCATTCTCTATCAATTGTCTATTTCTAGTTGTTATCACAACTCTGCTGCCATCACCAAACCAACAACGATCAACTGCTAAATACTCCAAATGATCACTATGATCTATGTCATCAAGCACGATTAGCACCTTCATAGAACAAAGTCTTGTTGGAATCATACACTTCCCATCTAACTTATTATTGACGTAATCATCTTTATTCTTCAACAGTTCAGATAGAAGGATATTTTGTAAAGAATGCAATTGATTCTTTTTTCCATTTTCTTTAACATCTGCAAGAAAACAAGCAGCTTTGAATCGATAAGACATAGTATCAAAGATGGCTCTTGCAACTGTCGTTTTACCAACTCCTCCTATTCCCCAGATCCCTACCATCCGAACATCATTGATTTCCACCTGAAGTAGGGATTTTAGTTTCTCTAAATGAGCATTTATTCCCACGACATCTTGCAAAGAAGATAAAGAATAACCACTCTGGCATAGTTTGGAAGAGATTTGGTCGACGATCAGCTGAATTTTCTCTGATTCATTCCTACATAAATGATAAGATCGATAGGACCATGCCTTATTAGTGATAGAAACATGTAAAAACATTTCTTAGTTCGACACAAACATCCAAATTTAAATGGAAATTCTTCCGTTTCTTTCTTCATTAAAAACAACTATGTGTTTTCAACTCACCCATCACGGATATCATATCCTGCAAGACTTGCGGCAGCAGTTAGGGCAGTTCTCCATCGTTGCACCTTCTGCATCCCCTCAGCATCATCCTTATACTTTAGTTCATATTCGTCAAATGATTTTTTAAAGTCCCCAATTTGATATCGAACATGTACTAGATCCACATCATAGAAGATTGGTATGACTGTTTGTCCATTTTCTTTGAGACTGCATTCCATGATCTTCACTAGTTCAGTCAAGCAACGCCTCGATGTAGCAAAATTCTTTGAGAAAACAATGAGTGCAAATTGAGACACTTCGATAGCTTTGAGGCGTTCTTCTGGAATAGAATCCTCCATCCTGTTATCATCTAAAAAGGTGAATATTCCCCGTTTTTTCAAACCTTCATACAAGTGACCCGTAAATGTTTTACGAGTATCCTCACCTCTAAAACTTAGAAACACAACATACTTCCATCGAGGACGGTACTGTGAATTACTCACAAAAGAGGAAGAAGATGCCATGGATGTCTGAAAGAGAGAACACACTGTGTGATAATTATCAGATGAAGAAATACAAAGAAAATGAAAGATGAATGATTCTATAAAGTATTAATACAATGCTCTATCTACTCCACTTGTCATTAAGGAATTCCTTTAAAAAAAAAAGAGGAGGAAATGTGGTGAGAAAGAAAAAATATCTTTTATTTAAAATTACAAGATTTAAAAATTATGCATAGTTGCAAAATTAATGTGGAGTTTATTTTTTTAAACTCGATACATGTTAATAAATTTAAAACGGAGATAGTAGTATATGGGCTATGGTATATTTTAATTGAAGCAAGTAGAAAATTCCTTCAAAGACCACCTAACCTCACTTAAAATATGGAAATAATGGCACTGGTAGTTGCAGTCCCTCTTCTTACTAATAATATTATAGTTCCATATGCATTAAATAGTTTCTGTCCTTTTAATTTCTCAAAGGTTAAATTATGGTTTTTGTCCTTTATATTTGCCAAATGGTTAACTTTTCCATTAATTTTCGTCAAATCTTACGAATAGACTTCAATCAATACTTTATGGAGATTGAAAGTGTTAGCATCCAACTAACTTAAGACCAAAATTGCAATTTATTAATTAGGAAAAAGGCTCAAATATGCCACTAAACTATCAGAAATGACTCATTTATGTCATCCGTCAGAAGTTGGACTCATTCATGCCATTGCCGTTATAAAACCGGTTCATCCTTGCCATTTTTTTTAAAGGTGGTTTTCTAAAAAACTGCTTTGCCACGTGGCCTCTTATTAGAGGTCCACGTCATTTTTTATATTTTATTATTGTTTTTTTTTAGTTTGGATCCATTAAGAAGAATTCACCCACACCCAATCTATCACCTTAACTCTCTTTAATATTACTCTTAATTTTGACCCTAGATTTAAACATATATATAATCATAATTTATTTTTAGGCGTGTTAGAGTCTAAAAAAACATAAAATAAATAAAAAACCACCATCTAGGTACGTAGGGTGTTTTCAGTCCACATATTTTTTAGTGTTGTTTGGTACCTACTCACGCAGACACTATTTATGTGTATATTAATGGATCTTTAATGTGTATATTAAAGAATCCACCCACGCAGAAAAAAGTTATGCTCTACGTCTCGTTCACGTTAAAGAGTATAAAGGCTACCAAATAGCCAAATTCATGAAATAATTAAGACTACCAATAATTAAATTATACAACTTATAATCCAAATTTAGAAGGAATTTTTAGGTATTCTTCCTAATTAAAAGTTATGGTCCTTCATGTATGTGGTATTCTCTTTGTCATAAATTATGTGATGATGTTCGGATTTTGAGAGTCAAAACAAATTATTTTTTAATCACAATTTATTCATTTGTCATTTTAAATTATTAATTATTCTAACCTATATTATTTTAAACGAAGTATTCAAGTGTGTAAATTTCATGTTCGAAGACTAAATGATTATATATATATGTTTAAATCTAGGGTTAAAATTAAGAGTAATATTAAAGTGGGTTAAGGTTATATGTTGGGTGTGGGTGAATTCTTCTTAATGGATCCAAACTAAAAAAAAAATTAAAAAATGACATGGACCTCTAATAAGAGGCCACGTGGCAAAACAGTTTTTTACAAAATCACCGTTAAAAAGTAATGGCATAGATGGATCGGTTTTATAACGGCGATGACATGAATGAGCTCAACTTTTAACGGATGACATAAATGAGTCATTTCTGATAGTTCAGTGGCATATTTAAGCCTTTTTCCTATTAATTATGATGGTTCGACTTGATGTAACATCCTGAAAATTTTAAGCTAAGATCTGAGTGGTTCTTCATGTGTATAGGCCTAAACCCGATGATTCCTAATTATACATAAGTGTCATTGTTGGTGATATTACAATAAATTGCAATAAATATTACAATTGATTACAATTGAAAAAATTACAAAATAATAAAGAAAATATATATTTCTTCTTCTATGGCTGAGGCGCGGATATCTCGCTCTCTTTAAGGAGATTCAAGCTCACTGCGGTAACTATTAGTGCGAAGAGTCTAGAGAGCAAAGAGCTGCGAAGTAACTTTGTCGCTTAACTGTCTAGTGCTTAATGTTTTTGCAAGAAATTTGACAGATGAAAAGATCTTAACCAAACCACAGCTAGCGGTTCGTCATTTATCTGATGTTATAGCACTTTGCCTTTTCTCTGCATAGGCATCCTCATCTACTAATGCAAATTATTCGCAAGTAGAAAGGTGAGCATCAGTTTCTGATGGAGAGTATACGAGAGTAGTTTGAAGGAATGATGATATAAGGAAGTACCCCTGTCACAATCCGATTTCTCAAGTCGTGATGACGCCTATCTTATCCCACCAGTAGGCAAGCCAAACCATAGCCCGGAATGATAGGTAATGGACTAATAGATAGAGACAAAATAAAAGAACGCGTATGATAATAACAACCACAATAATAAGTGAAAACTAAGAAGAGAGCACATGTATTATATCAAAACGAGAGGAGGAAAAAGGACCAACTATACAAATGAATCCTTCCCAAGACCTGATAAGATCAGTACTAGAGCCACTACTAATAGGTACGCAGAGTACTAGACAAAAATCTAAAATGTACACAAGTAGTCTCGAGTGAAAAAGACTAACTAGAGTAGATAGAGGAGGATCAGCCTCGGACGACAGTAAGCCCACCCCTCTCTAAATCAGCACTGAAAGGTAGGAACCACGTCAACGCCGACTGCTAGTACCTGGATCTGCATCAGAAAAAAGATGCAGAAGTGTAGTATGAGTACCAAAAACAACGGGTACTCAGTAGGCATCATTGACCGACTGAGCTTACTACAGAAAAAGTGTAACTACAATGTAAGGACGTAATCTGAGTTATTAGTAAATAAGGATGGAAAGGTAAACAACTACCAAACTATGCAACGGCCGTAAAAGAATAAACTTGTGCGATACAGAAAAATAATAATGTAGTAATAACAATTAAATCAAACATAACCTAACTGAGCCCCCATAAGCCCGCTAGGTACACTGAAGAAGACAATTAACCAACCATACCTCCATAAGCCGGTGGGACACACAAGTGATGAAAGCAAACATAAATAATCAGATGCCGGACTCGAACCGAAACTCAGAGTAACCCCAACTATAATCAGATGCCGGACTCGAACTGGAGCTCATAGTAACAATAATAATCCAATGCCGGACTCGAACCGAAACTCATAGTAACAATAATAGTCAATTGCTGGACTCGAACCGGTACTCATAGTAATCATCATAATCAATTGCCGGACTCGAACCGAAACTTATAGTAACCATAACCCACCGATAATATTAAAATCCATTTCATATTATAACAATGTCAATGTCTAAATAATCATTCATTAATCTTAATTAAAAAGGAATAAATTCAAGGTTTTGCAATTTAGCTTCACGTTCTAAAGTAATAGATGTTATATTATGTGAAAAGATAATATTTCAATATTTACTAGAACGGGGCCCTAATCCGGATAAACAAGACAGCTTATATAAATCAAATAATATGCATCTACAAGTATTTATTCAAAGCTAGCATAATAGTTTCCAATTTCGGTATATAAGCTCAATCTAAAAGTAGGATAAACCTAGCCTACCTGGACGCCAAAGCTAGAATATCTTTACGTGAAGCCTCCAAATAGTATCCCGCTGGAACCCGAGTTTGAATAATATCAAAGAAATTATTTTTCACTTGCCTCCTAACTTATACGAAACTTTGTTGAGCTAAATCAAGAATTCTAACCAAATTTTCTTAAAAGAAAAAGAAAAACAAATCGAGGAGGTGAAAATCTGGGAGAACAAGAAGAGAGTTCGTCTGTATATATAAACTGCTAAGTGCTGATCACTTATTCTTTCCCTTTTAAAAAAATGGTCAAAGTTACTACATATATATGTATATATATAACTAAAGATAGCCTAATGTTAGAAGGCAAGTGGCAACCCACTTGTTGTCCACCCTTTCCCACGTGTGTGGTGGTGTTGCCATAATTAATAATTTTCTACATCGTGTATATATTCGGGTATTGTATAAATTCGTAGTAAAATAATTATAATATTTTGAATATACCATAATTAATAGAAAATTATTTCTAACAAAACCTCTATTATATAATAATAATATTTTAACATTTCTAAAATTACTATCTCCGCTTAAAATATTAATAAATTATAAAAGTCCATTATGAAGTGATATAAATATATGCCACTTAAAGAATTTTATCAATAAGGGTACTAAATTATATTTCAATCAAATATCAAATTAAATTAAATAAACCACGAAACGTTTTGATAATACTAAAATTATATAAATATACTGGAAAATGACCGCAAGGGTCATTACAACCCCACATGTAGCAAAAGTGTGTTGGTAAAGTTAAAGCATGATCATTACCTTTCGACAAGAAAATAAGAACAAAGGAAATAGCATTGAAGTATTCATCTGCTAATAAAACACCATGATACTTCAAAACGAATATGATAATTGATTGCCGAGGAGAAATTCTAGTCCTTGATCCTCACTGAAAAGGTGCTAACTAGTTAGAGAAACGACATAATTTATTTGAACAAACCGTTTTAGAGCTAAGTTAAATTGTATAAAGAAATCTTAAGTTTTTAGATCATTCAATTTGATAAGAAAAGCCTGTGGAATATCAAGGATTTTCATTCTTTTTTTTGTGACTGTATTAGTATTGTCTGCGCTTCTTAAGATCTTTTCAAAACGGCCGCATAAATTTCTGGCATCCATTACTTAAATAGTGGCTTTTACATCATCGTAAATTCCCCAATTTGTAGCATTATATTTTCATTTGAGAGTTCACTAATTTTCAAATCATTGATTTGGGAGTGCTACTTGAGTTAATATCGCATGATTCCAGGATCTGATTTGAGCATAAAAATTTCAACACTTGTTGTTATTCTTTTTAACTTACCTTGATTAATCCAGAATAAATGGAGACAAGATGAAATGTAAATCACCCATCGATGAGCTCCTGTCAATAGGGGAAACAAAGTGGGAAAAATGGAAGAAAAAATTGATCAGTTTCGGTAGAAGAGTTTGCAGCTAACAACAAAAAGAAAACAATTACTTACTATATTCCTGGCAGTTGATGTTGCTGCAAAGTGCATCTACTTGTTGCTTAGAAGAGGAGCAACTGGCTTCATCATCGTGTTCACTATAATCAAATCTGCTCCTCCTTGTCCCAAGACAATGTTCATCATTATTTTCCCTTATTTGCAACAAGGCCTAAATGCCTAGTTCATCTTTATACAACAAACGAAATATATACTCATTTTTTTTGGAGGAAAATAACATGATGTGCCTATAGTCATTTGGTGTTGTTCCATTTGCCTTAGATATATCCCATAAACCAGCAAAAGGTATCAAGAAAAAATGAACACCATTTGGAGAATATTCTGAATGGTTGGATAAGACAAGTTTGCGGGTGATGCACGACATCCCATCATCAGATAAGTGAATCAAGTGAGCTGTGAAGTCAGTTAATATGCCATAGTAACATACAGCAAATCCCAAGAAGCTATCATGTATGTACCAATTCTTAGGCAAATTGACTGGTACACCAACAATTCCCTGGTATGGAAACATTGGTATCCCATGCCACTGCCAACCTGTAATCACTCTTAGTGACAAGGAGTCTGAAGCAGAGATGTCGTGCTGCAAAAATGAGATATTCTGAAATAACGAATTACAGATCGAATAATTTGTCCAATCTGCTTCAACTCTATCTAATTGAACTGGAAATTCTGGCAGCTGTGTAAGCCTCTTGCAATGTGATACGTCCAAGCATCGAAGAGCACCAAGTTGGGCTATGCTTCGAGGCAAATGCCCAAAATTATTTCCACTGAGATTCAACTCTTTCAAAGAGGATAAGCATCCAATGTCATCCGGAAGTTCTCCATCTATTAGATTGCAGTAACTGAGATTCAAAGTCTTCAAGTTTTTCATCCCCATGATAAGTTCAAAATTAATCTTCTTGCAATGTGATAAGTCCAAGAATCGAAGAGCACCAAGTTGGGCTATGCTTTGAGGAAAATACTCAAAATTATTTCCGCTAAGTGTTAACTCTTCCAAAGAATGTAAGCTTCCAATGTCTTCCAGAAGTCCTCCATCTATTAGATTGCAGTGACAGAGATTCAGAATTTTCAAGGAGCGTAACCCTTTGTTCACCCGAGGGAACACAAATAACACTCCCTGAGTTAGGTACTCAGTGGAAGAGGGCTTCTTTTTGTTTTTTTCAAAACTCAAGAATTTAAGCTTGTTCAAGCGGACGATGGAAGATGGAGGTCTAGAAATTAGAGTAAATCTAGCATCAAGCTTCTCCAAATTTTCTAAATCACCTATCTCTTCTGGCAAGCTTTCAACTTTAACGCACTCGGACATATCCAGCTTCACCAAACATTTCAACTTACAAATGCTGCTTGGAAGAGCTACAAGATTTTTCATCTTATTCAAACAGAGCACTCCCTTGGTAATATGAGTTCGGTACTGATTAGAAGAGGGCTTCACTTCTCCGATCATTTCTGGAAATTTCTCTAAACTATAGCACTTCTCCATATCCAGATATTCAAGAGATTCCACACTAACACATGGAAGCCTCTTAAGGCTTTTACAATAATTCAAACTTAAGTGGGTGAGTTTTCTGCAATTTCCAAGGGAATGGTGAACCTCTTTAAGATTCATACATGACAGCAAGTACAAATGCTCCAAATTTGGCATCGCCCTGAAATCTGGTGTTTCCATCAGGTTTCTTGAGCGGCTGAGATCTAGCTTTCGTAGACACGGTAAATGCTGCAATTCAGGACACACAATAACAAATATTTCTTATTATACATAAAAGGCATAGTGTTTGTACATAAAAAGGCATAATACATAGACATTCAAAATTCCAACTTTTGTAGAAAAGTAAAATATAACATGAAAAATCAGATCGCTATAAGTGAAATGCCGTTATAACGAGGTGACGTTATAGAGAGGTCTGAACAATTGTACCTTTGTTTCAAACCATAAATGATGCAGCGAACCTTGGAAGAGATCAAGATGAACAAGTGTTTTGGGTTCAAAATCTTCTGGCAACGATTCCCAAGGATATCCAAAAATCTGAATCCAACCCAAGCTGTTGGGCAGGTACTCAATGGCATCATGTGTATCAAATTTGTTGATGTATAATAGTTTAAGCCTTGTCATATTTTTCATGACTTCTTTGCTAAAGCGTAGTTTTTTAACTCTGTCATGTTGCAGCCAGATTGATTCGATTGCTTTTGACTCCTGATAAAAAAGATCATTAGTCCACAAAATAACAACAAGAAGAGGGTAAAATGTACGCAGTCCATACCACTACCTCGAGGTGAGGTAGAGAGGTTTTTTCCGATGAACCCCTGGGGGTTGAAGTACAGCATTGTTTAGCCTACTTACTGTATTGTTCAGCATAACTTCTTTGAAATCTTCAACGTCCCATATTCTGCTAGGTTCTCCCAATTCTTTCTGCTTTTTCACCACATATCTACCCATATCTTCAATCAAGTCATGCATTTCAAGCTTATTATCTCCAGAGATGAACACAAGAGATTTATCAATTAGGACATCCAATCCGTATTCAGCTCCATTATCATAGCTCTCGAGGACTCTTAGGACATGACTTTTAAGAAATCCTCTGAAGAAACATGCCATATCCAGGAACATCTTTTGCTGTTCGGGCTCTAAACCATCATAACTTATTTTGAGTTTCTCAACAATTTCTGATGTTGACTTCTCCTTTACTTTATCTACAATTCTTCGCCATTGATTTAGGTCTTTCCTATGCAACAAAGAACCCCACACCTTGAGGGCTAAAGGAAGTCCTTTAGCATGATTTACGACCTCCAACGAGAACGTCTTAAAACGCTCATCTGGAATTTTATTTTTGAAAGCATGTTGATTGAGCAACAACATAGCTTCGTCATCAGGTAGTGTAGACACTTCATATATTGCATCATCATTCTCTATCAATTGTCTGTTTCTAGTTGTTATCACAACTCTGCTGCCATCACCAAACCAATGGAGACCACCTGCTAAATACTCCAAATGATCACTATGATCTATGTCATCAAGCACGATTAGCACCTTCATATAACAAAGTCTTTTCGGAATCATAGACTTCCCATCTAACTTATTATTGACGTAATCGTCTTTTTTCCTCAACAGTTCAGATAGAAGGATATTTTGTAAAGAATGCAATTGATTCCTTTTTGCATTTTCTTTAACATCTGCAAGAAAACAAGCAGCTTTGAATCGATAAGACATAGTATCAAAGATGGCTCTTGCAACTGTCGTTTTACCTACTCCTCCTATTCCCCAGATCCCTACCATCCGAACATCATTGATTTTTATCTGAAGTAAGGGTTTTAGTTTCTCTAAATGAGCATTTATTCCCACAACATCTTGCAAAGAAGATAAAGAATAACCACTCTTGTATAGTTTGGAAGAGATGCGGTCGACGATCTGCTGAATTTTCTCTGATTCATTCCTACATAAATAAGAAGATCGATTGTGGAAAATGTGAAGAAGTCAAGTATTAGTAAGTATTGTTAATGTCCAGGAGGGTATAAACAGCCTATATTTTAAGCATGAAAGTAGCAAAACTTGAAAAGAAATTACATGTGTGTTTTCAACTCACCCATCACGGATATCATGTCCTTTTAGATTTGCGGCAGCAGTTAGGGCAGTTCTCCATCGTTGCACCTTCTGCATCCCCTCAACATCATCCTTATACTTTAGTTCATATTCGTCAAATGATTTTTTAAAGTCCCCACTTTGATTTCGAACATGTGATGGATCCACATCATAGAAGATCGGTATGGCTGTTTGTCCATTTTCTTCTTTATTACATTCCATGATCTTCTCTAGTTCATTCAAGCACCACCTCGATGTAGCATAATTCTTTGAGAAAACAACGAGTGCAAATTGAGACACTTCGATAGCATTAAGGAGTTCATATGGAATAGAATCACCATCCTCTATCCTTTTATCATCTAGAAAGGTGAATATTCCCCGGTTTTTCAAACCTTCATACAAGTGACCAGTAAATGTTTTACGAGTATCTTCACCTCTAAAACTTAGAAACACAACATACTTCCATCGAGGACGGTACTGTGAATTACTCGCAAAAGATGATGAAGATGCCATGGATGTCTGAAAAAGAGAACACACTGTGTGATAATTATCAGATGAAGAAATAGAAAGAAGATGAAAGTTGAATGGTTCTATGAAGTATTAATATAATGCTCTATCTACTCCACTTGTCATTAGAATTGTTGTTGTTATTAACGAATTCCTTTAAAAAAAAAAGGAGGAAAGTTGGTGAGAAAGAAAAAAGAGATAAGCATCAGTAGGCCGCTCCCAACTATGGCCAAAGTTGCTACGATATACTATAACTTTACTGGGGTACTATTATCCTAAACTCAATTTTAGCATATTTTTATCATTGTTTTGTGCTGACATGACACCTTTATTACATAAAATGAGGCTCGTATCAAAGGTGTCACGTCAGTTAAAAAGATTGACAAAAGGCATCACGTCAGCATAAAATGATGACAAATAAGATTTAGTTCAGATGGTACTAGGACCTCGTGAAGTGTTAGTATGCCGTAGCAAATTTAGTTCAGATGCTTTACTCAAGAAAAAATGATCAATAATATGGCCCTACTTGAATAGAAAAGAAAATCAACAATTCTAAATAAAGAATAGGGGAGGACAAAAGCTTCTTAAAAAAATATTATTCCCATAGTTTCAATTTGCTTCACCTATTTTTCTAGCGTCTTTAACAATTCTTTAATTTTAACTTTCTACATGACATGTTTAGAACCATAAAATTAAAGCGCATGTTAGTATATTTGACATATCTTTAATTTAACACCACAAGATTCAAAATCCATGCATAAACGCAGAGTTAATGTGGAGTGTATTATATTTTCTTAAACTCTATATATGTTAATCAATTTAAAATGGAGAGTAGTATATGGACTATGGTATATTTTAATGGAAGTTAAAGTAGAAAATTCCTTCAAAGACCAACCTACCCACACTTAAAATATGTAAATAATGGAACTGGTAGTTGCAGTCCCTCTTCTTACTAATAATATAATTTAGTTCCATATGCAATAAAAAGTTTCTGTCATTTTAATTTCTCAAAAGTTAAATTATGGTTTTTGTCCTTTATATTTGCCAAATGGTTAACTTCTCCATTAATTTTCGTCAAATCTTACGAATAGAGTTCGAACAATATTTTATGGAGATTGAAAGTGTTAGCATCCAACAAACTTAAAGACCAAAATTGCATTTTATTAACCATGATGGTTCGACTTGATGTAACATCCTGGAAATTTTGAGCTAAGATCTGAATGGTTCTTCATGTGTGTATAGGCCTAAATTCGATGATTTCTAATTATACATAAGTTTCATGATCAATTCCTTAGCGTGGTTAGTGATTTGTATGCGAATCTTGATCATAAGAAATGCCTACCATAGAGTTAAGTTGACAACATTCCTATCGATTGAGTTTTAGTATTGATATTTTAATGGGATCAACTTCAAATGATGTTAAGTCCTAGAATCTGAAGAGTTTTGAGGTTCAAGCCCCGCTAAATGAAAGGTCTTCGAGCCTTCTTTCTAATGCAACCAACCGTTCGTCAATTCGGTTCTGAATTAAAAAGTTATGAGCATTTCAACGGTCAAACCCGTGGACCACCACGTTGGCAGCATGCGACGAATCCTCTGGGTTTGTCTGTAATCCGGATAAGCTCACTGTATGCTTGCTTCGCTCAGTAGTATACAGATGATGAAATGTTAAGCCTCAGTCCTTGCGGAAAACTTAGATTGGGGACTTAGCCGGTCGAGCGATGGTCAGATCCACATAGCTCGTGGTGCATACATTGTCTGTAATATCTTCTTGTTCAAAATTAAAAAAAAAGACTGCTTTACGGTTTAACTTTGGAGTCACTATTTATATTCCTTCTTATTTTGCATACCAATACATTCCATGTATTGACCATCCTTCGACGCTACATCGTTTCATGATGTAGGTCCGGGATGCATTCTCATGGTTTTGTGCATCATTTGAATTCATTCGGCACAGCTTTAGATGTGGTGAGCCCTCCATTTTCCCGAAGGCCTAGTTGATTCCTTTTTCAGACTTCATGTCATTGTTTTATGGTATTTAATCGGGGTCATGTCCTGGCTTAGATGTTTTCTTGTGTTTCTCCTGTCATGGACGTACGTTAAGCTTGTGCAAATGTTTTGAAGATCAAATATTTTCAATTTCCTTTAACCATGATTTGGAATTGGTTTGATAAAGTGTTCTTCCACAGGTGTTTTAATTGAATGGTCACGATGAATATTAAGGGGTTCTCTCGGGCCTTAAATGGTTCCGAGTGCTTGTTACGTCCAGGGCCTAATCATGAGTCGTGACACCTGAAATTATTTGTTCATACATCAATTTAGTGAGATGTATCCTTCATCTAGATGAACAATGGTAGCCAATTCTATTTCCACATGCTAGATTGGTCATCCCCATTGCCTCAGCCATATAAATAAGTAGAAGCCAGTCGTTGTCATATAGATTGAAACAGCAAAAAAAAGATTGGAACACTAGCTGGTTATAGAGGAAAATATGTATACTTGAACAAAAACTCAACTATGCAATACCTAAGATTGGGCGACGAAAACACGAAGTATTTCTTTGGCAGCATCAGAAGTAGGATAATGCACATAGAATAAAACCAGGAAGCTCATGTCACTAAAAAGGCAATCTGGTCATTCCCTAAACAGGACTCAACCAACTAATTCTTATTTAGTCTGTCACTATGGAAGAAGTAGCTGCTGCTCTGAATGAACTCTTGTTTCTTAAGAAAGTCCTAGGAAATTATTGGTAAAGTTTGACACTGGGAGACTGTTTAAACCAATGAACTTTACCTCTTTAATAAATTATTATTAAAGAGTACACACCCATTTCATGTTGCACTACTCTAAACAAGATAATCTCTGGAATCATCACTCACAGAATGTGACCTGTAATTGATACTATTGGTGATTTTGAGAGTGGTATGAGACACTGCAACTTGTTTTCATACTGTTATTAATGAAGTCGTGTTTTTTCCTCGATAAGGAACACACCCTAAGTTGATAAGTATGCCACTTTTGTCAGCTATAGGGAATTGATGCTCAATATCACACGGCAATGCCAAAAAAGTCTCAAATATCACCAAAAGTCACAAAAAATTCGCAATTTTTGTCATTTCGTCCGTTTGACTTGGAAAATGACTTCACTAGCCTCGCCAAAGCAACCCAATCCATTTAATAAGCCGTCAGGGGACCACCAGAGAAGTTACGCTCAAAATTTTTTAAGGAGTTCGATCCCACCCCCGAACCATGGCTAACATCCACCGAAAGTCGCAAAAAACACGCGATTCCTGCTGTTTCACCCGTTTGACTTGGAAAATGGCTCTCTCGGCTCCACCAAAGCAACCCAATCCATTTAATAGGCTGTCACAGGACCGCTAGAGAAGTTTCACCCAAATGTTTTTTGAAGCCCGAGTACACCACCCGAACCATGGGCTAACACCCACCCAAAGTCTTCGCAAGAAAAACCTGCAGTTTCTGTCATTTTGCACATTTGAATAGGAAAATGGCTCCCTCGACCCCGCCAAAACAACCCGATCCATTTAATAAGCCATCGGTGGACCACTCAAGAAGTTTTGCCCAAATTTTTTCTCGAAGTCCGAGCGCACCTCAAACTGTGGGCTAACACCAATCGAAAGTCACAAAAACCCACAATTCCAATTGTTTTGCCCGTTTGACTTGAAAAGTGGCTCCCCCGACCCCATCAAAGCAACCCGATCCATTTCATAGGTCGTCAAGGGACCGTTCGAGAAGTTTCGCCAAAATTTTTTTCGGAGCCCGAGTCCACCCCCGAACCGTGGGCTAATCACCCGCTAAAAACCCATAAGTCCTATTGTTTCGTCCATTTGACTTGGAAAATAGCTCCCCCGGTCCCGCCAAAACAACCTGATCCATTTAATAAGACGGGACCATCAGAGAAGTTTCAAGCAAAATTTATCTGGGAGCCCGAGCCCACCCGTCGAACTGTGGGCTAACACCCACCTAAAGCCGCAAAAAACCTGTAATTCCTGTCATTCTCCCATTTGACTTGGAAAATGACTCCCCGACCCCACCAAAGGGATCAAATCCATGTAATAGGCCGAAAGGGGACTGCCCGAGAAGTTTCACCCAAGAATTTTTTCAGAGCCCGAGCACCCCCCGAACGGTGGGCTCACTCCACTGAAAGTCACAAAAAATCTGCAATTCCTGCCGTTTCACTCGTTTGACTTGAAAAATTGGTCCACCGTCCAGCTAAAGAAACCCGATCTATTTAATAGGCCATCAGGTGTTCGCGTAGTTTCACCCAAAATTTTTCTCAGAGCCCAACCAAAGAAACCTGATCTATTTAATAGGACGTCAGGAGACCGCCAAGAAGTTTCTCCAACAATTATTTCTGCAGCCCGAGCCCATCCAAAATTGCAAAAGAAAAAACAAAATTCCTCGTTTCGCAAGTTTGACTTGGAAATTGCAAGAAACTATTTAGTGCAAAAGGAACTATTATATTATTAGTAGTATAAATAACATAAATACCAACCATTTTGGAAGTAAATACACTCTTTCCCACTTTTTTAATTACTTTAAACTCTCTCCCTATTAATATAAATAACATAACCGACATATACATAACATTCTGTGTATATGTGAGATTTTTGTAATATGTTTAGGGAGTTAGAATTTTTTGTAATATTAAAAATATATATTGTGTATTTGTGTAATTTTTGCAACTATCAGTGCCATTATTTACATATTTTAAGTGTGATTATGTGGTCTTTGAAGGAATTTTCAACTTACTTCAATTAAAATATACCATAGCCCATTTACTACTCTCTCCATTTTAAATTGATTAACATATATGGAGTTTAAGAAATTACACTTCACATAAACTGCAATTATGCATAGATTTTTTAAATCTTGTGGTCTTAAATAAGATATATGTCAAATATACTGATATGAGCTTTAATTTTATGGTTCTAAACATGTCATGTGAAAAGTTAAAATTTAAGAGTTGTTAAATCTATAGCTATATCTATATCTATATCTATATCTATATCTATATCTATATCTATATCTATATCTATATCTATATCTATATCTATATATTATTAATAACAAAGGATGCAGCCTCCTCATTCAGCCACTTGTCTTCCTATTAATTAGCCATTAGCCATTTGTCATTTTAGGATAAGGATTTAGTTATGTTGGTTATGACATATTAATTTTAATTTTTACAATATTTTTAATTAAAAAACTGTCATGGCTTGCTCATAAGTAGCATATTCACATTTTTTTTATCTTAAATTCAATTTTTTAAAAATATGACGCCATATCAGCATATGCAAATTTCCCTCAATATCTGGTTACTTTTTTAAAAATAAAAAAATTAAACTTTTTTTTATTTTTTTTTATTTTTAAACCTATCACAAAATCTATACTCAACATCTTATCCCTAATTAAAACTTCCCCTATTATATCTCATCATCTCCAAAACCTGTTTTACTTCTATATAACTACTTATTTACCGTAAAACACTTCCAACTATGTAATCTCTTTCAACATTCTTCAAACACTTACGTCTTCTAAAAAGAAATTCAAGTAGGCTTCATCAGCAGCATCACAATTCAAGATATGCGATGAAACAACTATTTGTAATTCGTTGATGGGAAGTAAAGGATCGTCACAATCCTGATATTATTTACGCCATGTTATTCATTCTACAGAACAAAAAGGTACTGCAAGAATTTTTAACTGTTTGTAGATTCTTTTGCTTTTTCATCTCTTAATGAATTGATATGTGTTATACTTTTAGGTAGATTAGATACAAACTTCTATCGCAGATTCAGTTAGGAAACATTTCAAATAATCAGATATTAAAAAGGAAGGATTTATCTTATGACCAACTTTGTTGTCTGTAAAAATACTCCAATGTTCAATGCCAAAAATCATGATTCGAAGCTTAATTTTACTCTACGAACTACTTTTACTGAACGTCTGGTCTTCTTTTTCCATGTAATCTCTTCAATTTCAGACCATTCAAGCAATTGATAAATGAGGTTGATGTTCAGGCGAATGACTTATTTGGTAAGGAAGTCAGTTAATTTTTTTTGCCGTATTTTGTGACTGTTTTCTTCTTCCCCTCTGCT
The DNA here is from genome assembly GCA_030864215.1 of Capsicum pubescens. Classification (NCBI taxonomy): domain Eukaryota; kingdom Viridiplantae; phylum Streptophyta; class Magnoliopsida; order Solanales; family Solanaceae; genus Capsicum; species Capsicum pubescens. Next base: position 299,441,184 of record CM061549.1, read on the forward strand.
GTAATTCAAACAAAAGACCTGTGTATCCAAATCATCTGACTTTTAAGTTGATTCGCTGCCTTACATCTTTAATATTAACACTCTAGCGATTTCAATCAACGTCAATTCTTACAAAACTTAGTCTGCTAACTTCATCTTCTTTCTCCCTGTATTACAATGTTGTTTGTTGTTTGTTAATGAGTTCTATTCAAATTTATATACACAAGTAAACTAATTTTTCTTTAGAATTTACTATTTGATAGGAAGGTTATATTTGTTGTATTGTCGCAACTGATGAATTGTTAATCTTAGACAACAAGTGGTCACATGCGATTTGTTAATCTTAGACAACAGGCGGTCAGTTATATACTGGATGCAATTAGTGTCGGAAAAAGGCAAAACGCGTGGAAAACACTTATGTTTGCACTAACCAGAAGTAAAAATATGTGGATTCCTGCTGTTACCAGGTAATAGCATATTCTTTATTGCATCAATCACTTAAAAAACACCTTTAAATATAAATATTGTACAACTCTTTAGGTACAAGATATAGTTAAGGGTCATGGACAGTACTGACTTTGTAAACTTTTTGCCTTTTTGTTGTCTAATAAACTTGATTTTAGCAAAGCAGTCATCGCCTTAATCGTCGGAGTTACTCTAATCTATATATTACGCAGATAATAAAACACATTAATGGAGGAGATTTTCATAAATACATTGAATATGTGATACTATAAAAAGAAGTAAGGAAGAAACTACTTATTTCCTCTCTCAAATATATTTAGTTTGTACTCTGATATGTATAATTACTTTGTCGACTACAAGTTTACATGGTTTTATGCTGCTCTTTTTGCATCAAATTTTAGTATTTGATGTAAATTTATCAAGTTATTCTCTTAAATTTTGAGGGTTCTTGAGTAGCATGTCACCAATTGAGGGAGGAATCTACAATTTGATTTTCTATTTTTCATTATATGTTACTATTAATTGTTTTCAGTTACTTATAGTGCATTAAAGGCGCCTTCATAAATTTATGATCATATTTTTTTAGATTAGTAATTTCATACAAACTCTGATCAAAGGGAGAGCATTTTTTGAAAAGAAAGAATAGATGCATGTTTAAGAGAATGTTTCATCTTCAAAGATACATGACCTTAGCTTCTTACTTTACTGTGGAATGGTAATTTTGAATTAACCATCAAGTGAAGAGCATCATAGATGACTATTTGATATATAGAATTATGTAGCTACTATTTAAAGGGGACCTTGAAGTACGTGGTAAATTTGTTGCCATGTGACCAGGAGGTCGCGAGTTCAAGCTTTGGAAGCATCGTCTAGCAGAAATGCAAGGTAAGGTTGCGTACTTACAAGTACACCCTTGTACATTATTAAAGAGAAAAGTAGGTCAAACAAATTGAAATTATGGAAATAATATTTTTTTTAAAAGCTTTTGTCCTCCTCTATTCTTTATTTAGATTTGTCGATTTTCTGTTGTCCTCCTCTCTTTTCCATATGATTGATCAATTTTTTCTTTCTCACCAACTTTACTCCTTTTTTTAAAGGAATTCCTTAATAACAACAACAATTCTAAGGACAAGTGGAGTAGATAGAGCATTATATTGATACTTCATAGAACCATTCAACTTTCATCTTCTTTCTATTTCTTCATCTGATAATTATCACACAGTGTGTTCTCTTTTTCAGACATCCATGGCTTCTTCATCCTCTTTTGCGAGTAATTCACAGTACCGTCCTCGATGGAAGTACGTTGTGTTTATGAGTTTTAGAGGTGAGGATACTCGCAAAACATTTACAGGTCACTTGTATGAAGGTTTGAAAAACCGGGGAATATTCACCTTTCTAGATGATAAAAGGATAGAGGATGGTGATTCAATTCCAGAAGAACTCCTTAACGCTATCGAAGTGTCTCAATTTGCAGTCGTTGTTTTCTCAAAGAATTTTGCTACGTCGAGGTGGTGCTTGAATGAACTAGTGAAGATCATGGAATGCAATAAACAAGAAAATGGACAAACAGTCATACCGATCTTCTATGATGTGGATCCATCACATGTTCGAAATCAAAGTGGGGACTTTCAAAAAGCATTTGACGAATATGAACTAAAGTATAAGGATGATGTTGAGGGGATGCAGAAGGTGCAACGATGGAGAACTGCCCTAACTGATCCCGCAAATCTAAAAGGACGTGATATCCGTGGCAGGTGAGTTGAAAACACATAATTGCTTTTAATGAAGAAAGAAAAGGAAGAATTTCCATTTAAATTTGAACGTTTCTGTGAGTTAAAACAGAATCAACACTAAATAAATTAGTCATATATATATTGTATGCACAATCTAATTTAATAGATATTATCATTTAGAAGTAAGAAATGTTTTTATCATTAAGAAGGCATGGCACTATCGATCTTCTTATTTATGTAGGAATGAATCAGAGGAAATTCAGCTGATCGTCGACCAAATCTCTTCCAAACTGTGCAAGACTGGTTATTCTTTATCTTCTTTGCAAAATGTTATGGGAATAAATGCTCATTTAGAGAAACTAAAATCCCTACTTCAGATAGAAATCAATGATGTTCGGATGGTAGGGATCTGGGGAATAGGAGGAATAGGTAAAACGACGATAGCAAGAGCCATCTTTGATACTCTATCTTATGAATTCAAAGCTGCTTGTTTTCTTGCAGATGTTAAAGAAAATGCAAAAAGGAATCAATTGCATTCTTTACAAAATATCCTTCTATCTGAACTGTTGAGGAAAAAAGATGATTACGTCAATAATAAGTTAGATGGGAAGTGTATGATTCCAACAAGACTTTGTTCTATGAAGGTGCTAATCGTGCTTGATGACATAGATCATAGTGATCATTTGGAGTATTTAGCAGGTGATCGTTATTGGTTTGGTGATGGCAGCAGAGTTGTGATAACAACTAGAAATAGACAATTGATAGAGAATGATGATGCAATAATATATGAAGTGTCTACACTACCGGATGATGAAGCTATGTTGTTGTTCAATCAACATGCTTTCAAAAAAAAAATTCCAGATGAGCGTTGTAAGACGTTCTCGTTGGAGGTCGTAAATCATGCTAAAGGCCTTCCTTTAGCCCTGAAAGTGTGGGGTTCTATGTTGTATAGGAAAGACCTAACTAAATGGAGAGGAATTGTAGATAAAATAAAGAAGTCAACATCAGAAATTGCTGAGAAACTCAAGATAAGTTATGATGGGTTAGAGACCGAAGAGCAAAAGATGTTCCTGGATATGGCATGTTTCTTCAGAGGTTATGATAAAACTTTTGTCCTAAGAATCCTCGACAGCAGCTATGATAATAGAGCTGAATGTGGATTGGATGTCCTGATTGATAAATCTCTTGTCTTCATCTCTGGAGATGATAGTCTTGAAATGCACGACTTGATTGAAGATATGGGTAGATATGTCGTGAAAATGCAGAAAGATTCGGGAGAACCTAGCAGAATATGGGACGTTGAAGATTTCGAAGAGGTTATGCAGAACAATACAGTAACTAGGCTAAACAATTTGAACTTCAACCCCCGGGGGTCCATTGGAAACTGATACGATAAAAACTTGGATCGTATCAAAAAGAAGCCAAAACAGTCCACAAACAAAGGGAAACCCGAGAGCAACACAAACACAATTCTCGGCTCCAACAACAACAAGAAACAAGGTGTAAATGACTAACAACAACAAGTGATAAACAACATTATAATAAGAAGAACCACAATAGGATAACAACAATCCAACGATTACAAGATTACAAGAACAATAAGAACTAACGGTTTCCCTAGATAACACTAACTAAGACATGAAATGTAGAGATAGATAGTGAGACATACACTACAATAAGACCCAAGAACCCAAAGATATATTAAATCTAAGGACCCCTAAGACTTACTATAGCAACACCATGTTGAACACCGAACACCTCAGGACCGAACACCGACACTTCAGAAAATTACTAAACCGAGACCTCAAGAAAATAAACAAGAAAAGATGCTTATAGAGAAAGAAGAGAAGTAAGCAATAGATAAGCTTGTATTGCTTGGTACATCTGACATAATGAACTTAAAGCCTATTTATAGGCAAATGACAACACAAATATATGGATACCAATTTTCTATGTGTACCATATATTTGCACCACACACTTATTTTATTATTGAACATACATATAACCACACACTTATTTTATTATTATATCAACTACCACTTGCACGTTGGCCACCATTCTTTGTTGGGTTTGTATTTTTAACACTCCCCCTCAAACCCAACTTCCATCTTAGTCTTCATTCCTAGTTGATAAGAGAAGCTATCGAGCTTGTTGACGCTCAAGATTTTTGTGAACAGGTCTGCAACTTGATCTTCTGTTTTGACCTGCACCATTTGTATTTCTTCTTTAAGAACCTTTTCACGGAGAAAATGGTAATGCACCTCCAGGTGTTTGGTCCTTGCATGGAACACCGGATTCTCCGCTAAACGTATTGCCGATTGGTTATCGCAATACAAAGGAATTGCATACTCCACTGGTTGATGCAAATCCTTCAAAAGTTGGGTAAGCCAAGTACTTTCCTGAGCTGCCATCACCGTTGCTCGGTACTCTGCTTCTGTTGTTGACAACGAGACAGTTGGTTGCCTTTTGCTACACCAAGAAATTGCTCCAGATCCAAGCACAAACACATACCCTGTTGTTGAACGTCGGGTATCATGATCACCAGCATAGTCAGCATCAGAGTAGGCAGCTAATTTGAAATATCCACCTTTCTTGTACATGATGCCATAGCCAAGCGTACCCTTGACACATCTCAAAATCCTTCGAACTGCTTCCAAGTGAGGCTTCTTCAGATTTTGCATGTATCGACTCATCACCCCAACTGCAAATGAAATGTCGGGTCTCGTAAGTGTTAAATAGATCAAACTTCCAGCCAAATGTCGATACATAGTAGCATCATCCGAGTCCTTCCCTTCATGAGCACACATTTTGACATTTTGCTCAATTGGAGTTGAAATCGGCTTGCAGTTAGTCATTCCAAAATTTTTCAACAAATCTTTGGAATACTTGTGCTGGTGTAGAAAAATTCCTTCTTCAGTACGATCAACCTATAAGCCGAGGAAATCTTGAGTTGACCCAATTCATTCATCTGGAATCAAACAGATAAATTCTCCTTGTTCGAAAAATTTCATCTTCACAATCTACCGTGATGATCAAATCATCGACATATACTAGTACTATAGCTAGTTTTCCTCCATTTTCTTTGACAAACAAACTAGGATCTGCACGTGCCACCGAGTAACCACTATGCGTAAGAAATTCAGCAATCTTACCATACCAAGCTCTCGGTGCTTGTTTCAACCCATAAAGCGCCTTTCGAAGCTTATAAACATATTCAGGATGGTCTTGACTCTGAAAACCCATCGGCTGGTCCATGTAAATATCCCGATCTAACTCTCCATGCAGAAATACGTTCTTCACATCCATCTGCCATAGGTTCCAATCCTTACTAGCTGCTAGAGCCAGTAGGACACGCACGGTTGTGAGCTTCGCCACCAGGATAAACGTTTCATCATAATCTAGCCCATATTGTTGAGAGAATCCTTGAGCTACCAGTCGAGACTTGTGACTCTCAATCGATCCATCTGTACGACGCTTTATCTTGTAAATCCACTTGCACGAGATAGGCTTCACATCTCTTGACTTTGGAACAAGATCCAAAGTCTGATTTTGTTCAAGAGCAGCAATCTCCTCTTTCATTGCTTTGGTCCATTCTGACTTTTGAGATGCTTCTTAAAATGTCTCCGGCTCTTTTGAATCGACCTCATCCAATATAGCAGCATTAACATATTTTGGACTCGGCTTCGGAACTCTTGTTGATCTTCTAAGTGGAGTTTGTGCTTCCACTTCACAAGGTTCACCATCTTTGCTTGGATGATGGTATACACCGGTTTGCCATGGATTCTGAGTTGCACCTTCTTCGACATCTCCACTATCATCAACGACATCAGTTTCACCTAGACTCATCTGAATTTGTGAAGACTGTAATTTATCTTTCAGAGTATCTGAGTCTGGCAATGTCTCCTTATCTGAGAACCACAATGAAGAAGCTTCATCAAATACTACATTTCTGGATGTATAGCATTTTACCGTTGTAGGAGCATAACATCTCCACCATTTTCTCTGACTATTGTAGCCAACAAAGATACACCTTACAGCTTTCTTGTCCATTTTGCTACGTAAGTGATCAGGCACAAATACATAGCATACACATCCGAAAACTCGAAAATATCTAACTGTAGGCTTCATGTTCCATAGCTTTTCTGAGGGTGAAAGTAAATGTAACTTTTGTTGAGGAAGCCTATTGATTACATAGGCCGCAGTTCTCATCGCTTCTGCCCAAAAATGTCCCGGTACGTTCCTTGCATGAAGCATAGTTCGACATATTTCTTCCAGGTGCCTATTCTTCCTTTTTGCAACACCATTTTGTTGTGGAGTGTTCGTACATGTGAACTAATGGCGTATTCGACACTCCTGAAGAAAGTCAGAAAACTCATCTGAAGTATATTCTCCCCCATTATCGGTGCGTAGACATCCAATGCCTTTGTTGACCTCTGCTTCTGAAACCTTTTTAAATTCTTTGAATTTTGACAGTCTCCTATTTTTTCTTCATAAAATAAACCCACACATATCTGGAAAAATCATCAATGAAGGTTACCATGTACTTCATCCCACCAATGGAGGCTTGTTTAAAAGGTCCAAACACATCAGAGTGGATTAACTCTAATGGTTCCTTTGATTTAAATTTGGACTCTTCATACGGGAATTGATGAGCCTTCCCATATTGACAGTCTGCACAGATTGTGTTTGTTTTTACCTCAAGTTCAGGAAGTCCTTTGAGCATCGACTTCCTCATCATCACATCTAGCTTGGAATAGCTAACGTGACTCAGCCGTATGTGCCACAAGTCTGCCGTCTCGTTCCTTCTTGTCCTCTCTACGTATGCCGTTTCTGTTGACATCACATAGACTGACTCTAATCTTCGTCCCTTCATCACTGGATCCTTGGAAATATCAAGGTCACGAATACCTTCACATCTTGTGGACCAAATAGAACAAAATGGCCTGAAGATGTTAACTGTGACACCGAAAGTAGATTTTTCTTCATCCCCGGAACATGGTAGACATTTTGAAGTGACACTTCGATACTGTTGCTATGAGGAGACACCACTGTATTACCAACATGAGTAATTGGTAACTTAGAGTTGTTTGCGATCACCACCACACGACTTCTCTTGTATTTTGATAAGTTTTGCAACTTATCTTTATCACCCGTCATATGGTTCGAGCAACCTGAGTCAACGATCCAGTCATTTTCATGATCGATTTTACTAGATGTTGTTGCTGTAAGGGCTAACTCCTCCTCTTCAGTAGCAAAGGATGCCTCCGTATCCCATTCTTCTTCACTGTTGGAGGTAACGACATTACCTTCCACAAATTTTTCCTTCGACCGACAGGTCTTTGCCATGTAGCCCCTTTTCCCATATTTGTAACACTTCCCTTCAAATCTTTTCTTGTTTTCATATTTCTTCTAGCCTCCCCCTTCACGAGTGCTTCCTTCGCCTTGATGACCCTTTTATTCGTCATCATTTTTCTTGGATCCATCATTCTTTCGCTGCTTGAAATTCCGCTTGCCTTTATTGGCGTAGAGTGCCTCTTCTTCATTCTTTAGTGAGACTCCTCCCATTTGTTTAGCTAATGCTTCTTAACCAGCTAACAAATTCTCGAAATCTACAAGTGATGGCTGATTTTTCCATCCCTGTACTGCAGCGACAAAGCTTCTGTATTCTGGCTTCAGAACGTGGATGATAATTCGTTTCATCCTAGTCTCATTAATACGAGCCTTTGGATCCAGTTCGGAAATCTCTCGACACAGTGACTGCACTTTGTGGAAATATTATGCAACAGTCATATTTCCTTGAGTCACTGACAATAACTCGCTTTCAAGAAGTTGGAGCTTAGAGTCGTTCTTCATCGAGAACATCTTGGCGAACGTATCCCAAGCTTCATTTGGGGTCTTTGCATCTCGGATTTTCTCTAGCAAATCCTTCTCAACAGTTGTTTTCAATGCAAACATTGCTTTCCCTGCTTTTATTTTCTATTTTCTCAACGTGCCGTTTGCATCCTCTGTTTCTGGCTGTGTTACTTCGGTTCCATTGATAACCTCCCATAGGTCTTGCCCTTGCATATACGACATTATGCAAGTTGACCATGTGTTGTAATTGTTGTTGTTGAGCTTCTCCATTCCGCCGACAACATGTAGGTCTATCATCATGCTGTCGGAATACTATCAAGGCTGAACACGAACAATACTTCACACGGACAAGCACCGAGCAAGCTAGGAACCTTCGAACAAACACCGACCGAGAGAGGAACCTTCGACAAACTCCACCAGAGTGAGGAACACTATGTATTAATAGTGTCTCGTACAGAGGTTAGTGAACGAGTGGAAAAATTTCCTTCCTGTGAAAGATCAGACAATGCTGCAATCACGGGACAATTCAGGAAAAATTATCACTCCTCCAACCAAGCTCTGATACCAATTGTTGAACACCGAACACCTCAGGATCGAACACCGACACTTCAGAAAATTACTAAATCGAGACCTCAAGAAAATAAACAAGAAAAGATGCTTATAGAGAAAGAAGAGAAGTAAGCAATAGATAAGCTTGTATTGCTTGGTACATCTTACACAATGAACTTAAAGCCTATTTATAGGCAAATGACTACACAAATATATGGATACCAATTTGCTATGTGTACCATATATTTACACTACACACTTATTTTATTATTGAACAAACATATAACCACACACTTATTTTATTATTATATCAACTACCACTTGCACGTTGGCCACCATTCTTTGTTGGGTTTGTATTTTAACACACCACACTCTTACGAAGACACGAGAGGGATTCCATTGCTCAAGCACCATCGTTTTCAAGCAATACACATTCACAAGTGAGTCCACACTTGCTCATGTCCTAGTTTCGGCCTAGGGAGGCTCTCGCTCAAGAGAAGTGTTCTTTCATCAATATTCAATAACTAATGAGCTAAAACCCTAACATGTTCTTTATATAGGCTAATACAAATAATATATAAAATGACAAAAGTTCCCCTTAGTGTTAAATGGACAAAATGGCGCCCATGGAGTGCAATATAGGAGCGGCTTTGGAGCCCTTTTCATACTTCAACTCGTACACTCCGTAGGTTGCATTCAACACACTAAAAAAACGTCCATCTTCATGATCTGTCATGACCTGAGCCTAGGCCCTAGCCGTGACGAGCATCCCGAACCATGAAGGCCCGGAACACCCATTCTCTATCTGGTTATCATGCACAACATTCATAATCATAATAAAATGCAGAATTGAAACTGAGTACGGAAAACATGGTCAAGTTCTGCAACATTTCTGAATAATACTATCTGACATCAGTCTGCGAAATCTCTACTAAGAACATAAACATTTGTCTGAAAAGAAACTGGGACAAGGCCCTGATGATAGGCGAATTTACACGCCTATAGTGCTATATTTTGCCCATATTTTAGCTAAGTTTTGAGGACAAATTATATAATTCATGCACTTTTAGTCCTTTTTCCTGTAAGTGAGCTAACGAACATGATTAGCAAGTTTTCAGGTATAAATGATGCAGAATTCAGCATTTTATGGATAACTTGACGCCAAAGAAAGCTTCACGAAAGGAGGAAAGCAAAGCTTGGACGCCAAGGACCAAAAGTGGCGCATGGAAAATCTGTCCCGGGCAAAAACAACAATTCTAAAGACTTTGGGGACTAGCAGTAACTTATTAGGAGTAGGATAATGATGCAGTAACCCAGTAGGATTGGGTTAAGTAATGCAGTAGCTTAGTAGGAATAGGATAGGAGTATTATAAATACCCTATTCTGCTAGAGATTTTTATCATTCTTCCATTACTTTTAACTTTGAAAACAATTCTTCTACTTTTAATTCTACTTTTTATTCATCTATTCAATTCTTAATTTCCACAACAAGAGAAACGTTACAGGGAGTTCACGCCTAAAACGCCACACCACACCTTACTACACGAGATTTTTATTGTGGTATATTAATAATGTCTATTGAGATTTCCTTCGCACTCTTGGGTAACTAAACTTCTCTGTTGGGGTTATGGAAGCCATATGAGATACTATCTATTACTATGAGTTTGTGAACTCGTGACACGTATGCTGCTTATATCATTATTCTCTTCATCTTAATCTAAATTCTTTGTGGTTGCAAACGCAAAGAATACGCCAGTATAGAATTAACTTGTTCGAAAGAAAAGTTATATGTCTGGAAAAGAGATAATGTCAAGGTAATAGGGCACCAACCCCTGTTAAAAAGTTAGTGCCGTAATTGGATTAACCTCTTGGAGAATTCGTACTGTTAGATACGCTTTAAGCTCGAAAGAGTTAAAGTGAAATAGTCCTGGTTAAGGTCGAAAGACGCCTGGATTTACCATCGAATACAATTCTCTATAAGCACATGCATGTCTGAATTCCGCACAACTCATAGCCAATAGAGACGTACAACTCATAAGGTGGACACAACCCCAACTTCTCAATTCTCATTGATCAAAAACCAACCAAGCAAACCGTTTTTACTCCTTTATTTGCTGTTTTTATTACTTTGTTTACATTACTTGCACGTTAAAATCCCCCCTTTTTACGAGACTTGGTCCAAAAGTCTAGTAATCTTTGCTTACTCATTGACCGGCTATTCCCTGTGGGATCGATACCCAACCCAGTTGGGTTATATATTTGACAACGACCGCTTTACACTCTTATGAGAGCTGTAGATTGAGCGTTATCAAAAATTGGCGCCGCTGCCGGGGAATACGGTTGTCAATTAAGTTCGTAATAATTACTAGACCCTTTGGTCAAAGATTCTCGTACTTTTACTTTTAGTTTTTGTTTTTGTTTACTGCAGTTTTTTTTTATTCAGTGCATGCCCCATACCCGAAGTTCTGGTCAACCGTTATTACCTATCAATCCTGAACCACAACGTATTGGCAGAATGGAGGCACAACACGCAATTGAAAGGATGGATGCTCAACAGGAATAGGCGAGACTAGCTGCGCTATCCGCCGCTCAAGTGCATCAACAGAATATTGATAACCCTGGGCGAGCAACAAATCCTGACGATGAGGATCTAGGTGATGACGAGCTACTAAACCCTAGGCATGCCGCTGAGATCGCAACACCTGCCAACAGAAGAGATCGTCAAGCTAGGTTTAGGCCTGAACGCCAAGCTATGCAACCAGCTTTTGACGATGATGATGATGATCTTGATGGAGCCGGAGCCACAAGAGCCATTATTCCTCCACCATTGGCACCTGGAGCCAAGTTCAACATCACAAGCACCATGATTCAGTTATTGCAGCTCAAGGGATTATTTGGTGGACTAGCAGGCGATGATCCAAATATGCATCTCATCAACTTTATTTCTACATGCAAGTCGTTTGACAATCCTGGCGTTGGTCAGAATGCAATTCGATTACGTCTATTTCCATTGTCTCTGTCTGCGGAGGCAACTCTATGGTTGAATGGGCTGACTCCTGATTCTATTACAAATTGAAGGCAATTGAGAGACGCTTTCCTAGAAAGATTCTTTCCTCCATCCAAAAGAGCACAAATGAGAGATGAAATCAGCAACTTTCGTCAGCTTCCAACTGAAGCCCTTCATGAAACATGGGAGAGGTTCAAGACGAAGCAAATGAGGTGCCCAAACCATCACATGACTAATGTTCACCTAATGGAGATACTTTACAGAGCCTTGAATTCAATAACTAAACCAGTTGTGGATAATGCGGCTGGAGGATCATTCATGGATCTCACCTTTGGTCAGGCAAGCAATATGCTAGACCGGATGACGAAGCAAAGTAGAGCTTGGCATACCAGGGATTCTGAGGTAGCAAGCCCCACTTTATCTATAGGCATGACTGCAGACCAAAGGAGAAGAGAAGAAGAACGTGATCAAGATATGGCGCACATGAAGACACAAGTTGATCTTCTTACAAAGCATCTATTATCGGGGAAGACCGAAAAAGTCAAAGCCATTGCGTCAAAAGGAAGAGACGAATCTGATTCGGATGAAGAGGCCAACTACTTGAACAATCAGGGGGGTTTCCGAGGTAATACCCAAGGAAACCAAGGTCGGAACTATTATGATAAATATGGAAACAAGGACCAAAGTAGTTGGAAGAACAAGAATGACAAAAGTGGTTTGTATGTTCCCCCTGGAAGACGTGACGCCACCACATCTAGTTCTGGAAATATGGAAGAGATGATGGCTAAACTGTTGAAAGGAGTGGAAGCAACCAGCGCGGGAGTAACGGAGGTAATAAATGATTTGTCCTCAATGAAGAAATTGGTTGATTCACATTCCACTTCGATCAAGCAAATAGAGCAGCAATTGAGCCAACTTTCAGCAGTACTCAATCAAAGAAAGACTGGCACCTTACCTAGCGACACTGTGCAAAACCCAAGGAATGATGGGTCATGCATGGCCATTACTACCCGAAGCGGTAAGGTGATGGAAACTTCATCAAAAGGCAAGCAAGTGGTTGACGAAGTAGCAGACATTGATGACAAGGCAAAAAGAGAAGCTGCCGTAGAATCCACCCACGACGTCTATGACGGTACACCGAGTATGTTGCAGCCTGAAAAGGCTGAAAAATGAAGGCAAGAGGAGTAGAAAGCCGTGGAGAAAACAATTCCATATCCACCACCACCTTTTCCTCAAAGATTGAAGAAGGTGGCGGACGATACAAAGTTCAGCAAATTCATGACTATGTTAAAGCAGCTGACCATTAATGTGCCATTGGTGGAGGCACTTGAACAAATGCCTAGGTATGCGAAATTTATGAAGGATCTTTTGACAAAGAAGCGGGCAGCAAGCTATGAGTTGAAAGATAATGTTCATCACTGCAGCGCAATCGCTACCCGATCACTAGTTCAGAAGAAGGCTGACCCCGGTGCTTTCACTATTCCTTGCACCGTTGGATCTTTGAATTTTGCCAAGGTATTATGCGATTTAGGAGCCAGCATCAATTTGATGCCACTATCCATTTACAAAAAGTTGGGGTTGGGTGATCTTACTCCAACCAATATGAGGCTCATAATGGCGGATAGGTCGGTAAAATGACCTGTTGGCATTCTATGTGATGTATTGGTGAAGGTTTCTTCATTCATCTTTCCAGCGGACTTCGTTATTTTAGATTGTGAGGCAGACTCAGAAGTTCCCATAATCTTGGGGCGCCCTTTCCTTGCTACGGGAAGTGTGCTTATTGATTTGAGAGCTAATGAGCTTTCATTCCGAATAAATGACGAAGTAGTTCGCTTTGACGTGTGCAAATCAATGAAGCAACCCAAAGATCTGAATGTATTCTCAGTAGCGGATGTTTATGTTGATGATGAGAAAGAATTACTTGAAGAAGAGCAAACTATTGATGACCCATTGGCGGTTGTGCTCATGAATGGAGAGAGTAAAGATGCTGAAAACTATGAAGAAACTATTGATGCTCTAACCGGATTTGGGTCATATCCTCATGCTCCCAAGAAGCTGGACCTTGATCTCAAAAATCAACCCACACCACCAGCTAAACCATCTATTGAAGAGCCACCCACGTTAGAATTAAAGGAGCTGCCTAGTCATTTAAAGTATGCATTCTTAGGAAGCGGAAACACACTTCCAGTCATTGTGGCGGCAGATTTGGGTGAGCAACAAGTTGCAGCTCTCATTGCTATTTTACGGAAGTACATTAGAGCCATCGTATGGACCATCGCAGATATTATTGGTATTCTACCTGGGATTTGTACACACAAGATTCAGCTTGAAGAAAATTTCACGCCAACCATTGAGCATCAAAGGCGTCTCAATCCACCTATGCAAGAAGTGGTAAAGAAAGAAATTATTAAGTGGTTAGATGCAGGAGTTGTGTATCCAATATCTGACAGTACATGGGTAAGCCCGATACAATGTGTTCCCAAGAAAGGAGGCGTGACGGTGGTCGCGAATGAAAAGAATGAGCTTATTCCACTCAGACCCGTCACCGGATGGAGAGTATGCATGGACTACCGAAAGCTAAATTCATGGACACTCAAAGATCACTTTCCAATGCCATTTATGGACCAAATGCTAGATCGATTAGCGGGGAAAGGTTGGTTTTGATCCCTAGACGGTTATTCCGGCTATAATCAGATTTGTATTGCCCCCGAAGACCAAGAGAAGACAACGTTCACATGCCCATATGGTACGTTTGCCTTCAAACGCATGCCATTCGGGCTATGTAACGCACCAGCCACTTTTCAGCGTTGTATGATGTCCATTTTTTCTGATATGGTTGAAGACACCTTGGAGGTGTTCATGGACGATTTTTTAGTTGTGGGTGAGTCGTTTGAATCATGCTTGGAAAACCTAAGTATGGCGTTACAAAGATGTGTTGAATTCAACCTAGTGCTGAACTGGGAGAACTGCTACTTTATGGTTAAAGAAGGTATCGTCCTTGGGCATAAAATCTCCGAAAAAGGAATTGAGGTTGATCGAGCGAAAATTGAAGTTATTGAGAAGCTACCAGCCCCAATTTCAGTAAAGGGAGTCCGTAGTTTCCTCGGTCATGCAGGTTTCTATCGACGGTTTATCAAAGACTTCTCCAAAATTGCTAGTCCATTGTGCAAACTCTTGGAGAAAGATGCAAAATTTGACTTCAATGAAGATTGTTTGAAGGCATTCGAATGCCTCAAAGGAAAACTAATTGAAGCTCCTATCATGGTAGCACCAGATTGGTCTTTACCGTTTGAAGTCATGTGTGATGCCAGTGGGGTAGCATTAGGCGTTGTACTTGGCCAGAGAAGGGAGAAATTATTCCATCCTATCTACTATGCGAGCAAGGTCCTGAACGAAGCCCAGAAGAACTACACTGTTACAGAACAAGAGCTTCTAGAGGTTGTGTATGCTTTTGAAAAGTTCCGTGCTTATTTGCTGGGAACCAAAGTGGTAGTTCATACTGATCATGCAGCTCTGAGATATCTAATGACAAAGAAGGATGCGAAACCAAGGCTAATTCGATGGGTGTTGTTGCTGCAAGAATTTGATTTCGAGGTAAAAGATAGAAGAGGTTGCGAGAACCAAGT
Organism: Capsicum pubescens; assembly: GCA_030864215.1. NCBI lineage: Eukaryota > Viridiplantae > Streptophyta > Magnoliopsida > Solanales > Solanaceae > Capsicum > Capsicum pubescens. Next base: position 299,456,398 of record CM061549.1, read on the forward strand.
GGCTGATCATCTATCTAGACTCGAGAACGAGCATATAGCGCAGCCTGATCTTGAGATTGATGATGCATTCCCTGACGAAGAGATCTTAGCCACAATAATGGAAGAGTTACCATGGTATGCAGACTTTGCGAATTTTGTGGTGAGTAATGTGATGCCTGCAAATCTATCTTTCCATCAAAAGAGGAAGTTCATGCATAATGTAAAACACTACTTTTGGGATGAGCCATATTTGTTTCGACGATGCGCGGATGGTGTTATCAGGCGATGCATATCCCATGTAGAGGTGCCGAATATATTGGAAGCATGTCACACTTCCCAAGTTGGGGGACATCACGCAGGTAATCGGACAGCAAGGAAGGTATTGCAAAGTGGATACTATTGGCCTTCGATATTTAGAGATGCCTACGAATTTGTGAGAAGATGCGACCAATGTCAGAGACAAGGCACAATTTCGAAACACCATGAGATGCCCATGACGAAAATTCTTGAAGTTGAGCTATTTGATGTATGGGGTATTGATTTCATGGGCCCATTCGTAAATTCGTTTGGAATGAAATACATCCTAGTCGCTGTAGATTATGTTTCAAAATGGGTCGAAGCAGTAGCATTGGCCGACAATGAAGGAAAGCGTGTTGTAGCATTCTTGAAGAGAAATATCTTCTCTCTCTTTGGAGTACCACGTACTATCATAAGCGATGGAGGATCTCACTTTTGCAACAAGCTGTTCAAATCCGTATTGGCCAAATATGGTGTCAAGCAACATAAGGTAGCCACACCGTATCACCCACAAACTAGTGGACAGGTAGAGGTTTCCAATCGAGATATCAAGCAAATCTTTGCTAAGACTGTAAATGCTAATAGGAAGGATTGGTCTCGGAAGCTGGACGATGCACTATGGGCTTATTGGACTGCATTCAAAACTCCAATTGGCTTGTCCCCGTACCAACTGGTTTATGGAAAGGCTTGTCACTTGCCCATTGAGCTCGAGCATAAAGCATTGTGGGCGTTAAAGCAACTTAATTTGAATTGGGATGATGCCATGAATCTGAGATTGGAGCAGCTGAATGAGATGGATGAATTTCGTCTACATGCATATGAAAGATCAGACCTCTACAAGGAACGGATGAAAAAGTATCATGATCAGCGGATTGTTCAACGAAACTTTCAAAAGGATGATATGGTACTTCTTTTCAATTCCAGACTGAAGCTATTCCCAGGTAAGTTAAAGTCCAAATGGTCTGGTCCGTACAAAGTTACCCAAGTCTACTCGACTGGAGTAGTTGAGCTAGAAGACGATAATGGTGTTGTCTTCAAGGTGAATGGCCAATGAGTAAAACCATATATCGGTCCTCTTGACTCGATAAACTATATGGCCACCATCTATCTCGATGAATTCTAAGTACTCGAGGTAACTATGTCGTGCCACGACAATAAATCAAGCGCTAGATGGGAGGCAACCTATCGTTTATCGTTCTTTTTTTTGTTTACGTGTTTGCTTTTGATAAATAAAAATCCAAAAATAAGAGTCGTGCCACGACCAAAACTAAGGCGCTAGATGGGAGGCAACCCATCGTTCTAATCGTTTTTGTTGTCTTTGAGCAAGTGTAGGTGCAAGAGGCGTAAACGAGGAGATTGGTTTCAAATTTTGATTTGGACGTATTGCATGTAAAAGGTGGTAAGTTAGTGATGAAGAAGCAAAAGGCTATGGCTTGGGCATTGCTTATGAAAATATAGGCAACGAACAAGGCTAGGCCTATATAAAACTAGGCCATGAACAAGGCAAGGCCTATACTATGGCCTAAGATCTCGGAATCTAGTGTGCCATAGCATAGGCGCCGCCCATGCCCAAGTGTGCCATAGCATAGGCGCCGCCTATGCCAATGCCTTTTGTCTCCGAATCTCATATGCTATGGCATAGGCGCCGCCTATGCCCAAGAATGCCATGGCATAGGCGCCGCCTATGCTCAACAAGGCTATGCAAAAGGCGCCGCCTATGGTCATTTCTTGTCTCCAAATCCAATTTTAAATGGGTCAAAACCCGACCCAACCTTCTCCTATAAATATGAGACTTAGTCTTGAACCAAAAACACATTGGAAACCTAGCATAAGAGCCGCCTATAGTCCCCAAATCCACTCCAAAATTTTCCTTTTGCTCTTCTTCTTCACAAGAACATCATCCAAAGTCATCAATCAAGTAAGTGCTACTTTGTTCTTCATTTATATTCCGTAAGTACTACACTACTACGCCTATTATGAATTGCTAAATCTTGAAGTAGTATTGGTGATTTGAAAGTGATTGAATTGTTGTGATACAACCAAGTGAGTGAACGTAGACGTAAGAATGATCTTAACTTGTTCCCAACTTGTATTTGATTTTGATGCACTACTTTTGCGGAATTAATATGGTCACAAAAATTGCATAATCTTGTCACTTGAATACTTACATGTTGGAATGACTTGTTCATCGGGATAAGAATTATAGTTGCCTACCGACATAGGAGGTTGTGATTATTTAGATACTATACCTTGATTCAATCCCTATGTAGTAGTCATGATATATCAAACATGAAAGTATTGCCAAGATTACAAGAAGTATGACTGCTCTGATTTTATTGTTGGAATATAGCACCTAAAACGTATGTCGATGAAGTCTGACTAGTCGACCACTTTCACTTCACTAGTCTGTACCAACAAACTAAGTGTGGGGTGGTGCCCCTACTGCTCGTTTATAGATTGTATCTATCGAGATGATGCTAACATGAACATTATTTTAGTCTCAGGTACAATGGCACCCAAAGCAAGACAAGGCAAAGATAAGGCTACCACTTCATAAAAAGGCAAGAAAAGAGGCCGAAAAGAGCAAGGAGAATCATCCTCGATGCAATTACCACACCGCATGTTCGGAATAAAATGGGTTCTTGAGGAGGAAGCAAAGGAATGGTATAGGAACAACAAAGAAAGAAAATATGTTCATGTGGACTTGATAAGCAAGGAAAGCCTAGCAAAGAAAGAACCGCGCATGTTGGCCAAGATCATGGCATTACATCTGGATTTCATCTTCCGAGACATGGGAGAATGCAATCTCGATTTAACAAGAGAATTCTATGCCAACTGGTCACCGAAAACCACAGGAAGCGAGGTCAAGATTCGGGGCCAAGTTTTACAACTCAATGCGGATTTCTTCAACTCCTTTCTTGGCTTGCCTTCAGTCGATCCATCACCATTCAAGGAGCTGTACAGGAGACCTCCATATAGAGCTATTCGACACACACTCTGTGGAACAAGATCCATGGCATGCTGGAGTAGACACAAGGACACTGGTCGACACAAAACCTTCCCATATGCTCCTTTGAATAGGGAAGCAAGGATATGGTTGCGCATAGTCAACTCTTGCCTAATTCCAGGGACTCAGTACACCAAGATAACAAGAGATAGAGTGTTCTTAGTATATGCATTGATGACGAATGTCCCTATCAACGTCGGGGCAATTATTCGTTCCACAATGCGAAAAGCTAGGCTACACAAGAGGTCCCACTTCAGTTTTGGCAACCTGTTGACTGCAATACTAAGGAAAGAAGAAATCGAAGAGGAACCGGCTGATCACAAACTCCCACACAACACAAAGAAGGTTGACCTCACGAAGGTTAAAGATGCTGAAACCACGCATGGAGTCAACCTTACCACTTCAGAAAGGCATGCTCGTGTCGAAAGCTTCTCCCGCCATTTATATGGCATGATGAAGTTTACCATGATGAGCAGGGGTCGTGTTCCAACTGCTGCAGAGCTCCAACAGTTGGATTATGACTACCCAATAAATGAGCATGCGAGGGCGATGTGTGGAGTAGGTGTATATTTTGAGGAACCTCTTGATGACGACATGCCAACCGATGATGATAGACGAATGCCAGACTCCGACGTAGAAGAGAACTCTGATGACGACGACTCTGATGACGATTCCGATGCAGGGGGTATGACCCCAGACATAGAGGATGAGTCCGACTAATCAGGTTCTTCTTATTTATTTTTTCACTGAGGGCAGTGTGTCCCGTCTAAGTGTGGGGTGTTTGCTGGTATTTGCATGCTATACTTCTTTATCTGCATTTGCATTTATTTATGTTATTTATGTTTGGTTGTTTGATTTAGTTAGTAGTCGTAGATTTTTTTATTTTGATGCATGAAATTGTTCTGATAGGAGGCATGGTGTTATGACAAGAGTTTGTGCTAGAATCATTACTATTGAGACACTTAGGCTCTAAGTGTGACTCACTGTGTGATAATTATGTGGTTTAATTCATTCATCTGTTGGGTCAAGAGTCTATACTGCTTCCAATAAAGTTAACCATGTGCCTTGTGTGTGTGAGATGATAGTATATTCTGTGCTTGTGACTGATGCTAGAACTTGCCTGGTGTGTGTGTAAAGCGAAATAAAGAGTGTGAGTTTAGGAGATGATTTAGGCATTTCTTTGGCAACCGATACTTGTTTACCTTCGTTTTACCTACCCGTGGACATTATCCTAGTCAACCCCTTTGAGCCTTTAAGCCATTTTCTTTGACAGCCTCATATGTAAGCCTAATCCATTTTTTTAAGACCATAATTTGATCCAAATTCCTAAGTGCTTTAAGTTGTGAAGTCATGTGACAAAATAAGAGGAAATTGGGTGAGAGTGATGCCTTAGAGTGTATTGGTACTTGAATTTGTTATGAAAAAGAGTGTCTATCATGGAGGTGTGTTATAAAAAAAAAAGAAAAAAAAAGAAGAGAAAGAGAAAAGAAAAAGAAATAGAAAAACAAAAAGATAAATTGTGTTTATGATTAAATAAAAAGATAATTATGCTTGAATGGCAAAATTAGGTGAAAAGGGGTGATAGATGAAAGAAAGGTAGCAGGGTTGATTAAAAGAAAGTGTTAATGGCATAATGTGATGTATTAAAGCGCTTAGGAACATAGTCACTATTTCTGGCCAAAATAGTCCTACCCGTCCCTTAGCCTACATTACAACCTATAGAAGACCTATTTGATCCTAAGCTTAGCATTCTGATATTAGTAGAGCATTACACTATGGGCAAGCCTATGGTCATCAGTTGCAACATATGAATTCTTTGTGAGAGTGAGAGCAAGGATAATCTTATACCCATGTTCTGAAAAATGCAAAACTTGTGAGTGATTATGGGTAATATCTTATGTGAGACACACATGGTTGATGAGTTTTGGGTAGTTGTGTATGATTCTTTGTGCCTTAACTTTTGAATATGAATTAGCCATCATCACGAGTCTATGTTAGAGGTTAAATTGTTTCTAGTAGTGATCAGAAAACTACTCTTTGTTAATGATTGTCGTGCCTGTCTTGATGAATATTTTGTGTTGTTACTGTGAAACCCTAAGTAGATGTTTAGATGGACATGATATTTTGTTCGAGGACGAACAAAGCTTTAAGTGTGGGGTGTTGATGATAGGCGAATTTACACGCCTATAGTGCTATATTTTGCCCATATTTTAGCTAAGTTTTGAGGACAAATTATATAATTCATGCACTTTTAGTCCTTTTTCCTGTAAGTGAGCTAACGAACATGATTAGCAAGTTTTCAGGTATAAATGATGCAGAATTCAGCATTTTATGGATAACTTGACGCCAAAGAAAGCTTCACGAAAGGAGGAAAGCAAAGCTTGGACGCCAAGGACCAAAAGTGGCGCATGGAAAATCTGTCCCGAGCAAAAACAGCAATTCTAAAGACTTTGGGGACTAGCAGTAACTTATTAGGAGTAGGATAATGATGCAGTAACCCAGTAGGATTGGGTTAAGTAATGCAGTAGCTTAGTAGGAATAGGATAGGAGTATTATAAATACCCTATTCTGCTAGAGATTTTTATCATTCTTCCATTACTTTTAACTCTGAAAACAATTCTTCTACTTTTAATTCTGATTTTTATTCATCTATTCAATTCTTAATTTCCACAACAAGAGAAACGTTACTCTGCAAGGGAGTTCACGCCTAAAACGCCACACCACACCTTACTACACGAGATTTTTATTGTGGTATATTAATAATGTCTATTGAGATTTCCTTCGCACTCATGGGTAACTAAACTTCTCTGTTGGGGTTATGGAAGCCATATGAGATACTATCTATTGCTATGAGTTTGTGAACTCATGACACGTATGCTGCTTATATCATTATTCTCTTCATCTTAATCTAAATTCTTTGTGGTTGCAAACGCATAGAATACGCCAGTATAGCATTAACTTGTTCGAAAGAAAAGTTATATGTCTGGAAAAGAGATAATGTCTTGGTAATAGGGCACCAACCCCTGTTAAAAAGTTAGTGCCGTAATTGGATTAACCTCTTGGAGAATTCGTACTGTTAGATACGCTTTAAGCTCGAAAGAGTTAAAGTGAAATAGTCCTGGTTAAGGTCGAAAGACGCCTGGATTTACCATCGAATACAATTCTCTATAAGCACATGCATGTCTGAATTCCGCACAACTCATAGCCAATAGAGACGTACAACTCATAAGGTGGACATAACCCCAACTTCTCAATTCTCATTGATCAAAAACCAACCAAGCAAACCGTTTTTACTCCTTTATTTGCTGTTTTTATTACTTTGTTTACATTACTTGCACGTTAAAATCCCCCCTTTTTACGAGACTTGGTCCAAAAGTCTAGTAATCTTTGCTTACTCATTGACCGGATATTCCCTGTGGGATCGATACCCAACCCAGTTGGGTTATATATTTGACAACGACCGCTTTACACTCTTATGAAAGCTGTAGATTGAGCATTATCAGGCCCCCAGTAAACCAAAAACATAATAAATGAGATAATGTCTGACATAATTAGGCCTTCCGAATAATAGAAGGCTCACCACTGTGAGATCAAGTCTGAAAATCTGAGAATGTCTACTGAGTAGCTGGACCCCTAGACTGTGCCTCAGAACCTGGAAGGAGGGGGGGTCAGCACAAAAGTACTGGCACGCGAAGCAATCCAAAAAAATAGTATAATGGAACATACATATATATATATATATACATATTAAGTGAAAGCAATTTTTCATCAAGACATCATGTATAAAACTGTTTCTGAAAAATACATGGGCACTTTCTGAAAACATGTAACCTGTCTGTTCATTTCAAATCATGATCTGTGTTTTACTTCTGAGTTAGGTGGTATTCATCTACAAGTCTGAATATTCCACGGGCTGTATGGAATCTGCCATTGACTCGGCGGGGAAGCCCCCAACCCAAGTGTGCCACAAGGGTTGGAGTGTCTGAGTCTGATACGCCACAGGACATTTAAGTCAGCGCATAATAATATACCCGGGTCGACAAACCACGGTTTTAGGCAAAGAGTTGTCTGAAACTCCCGCCTTCTTCAGGGAACCACCTAAGCTCTCTTTATGCCCTATTTTAGCCTTTTCTGAACATGTATCATTCTGAAATTTCTAAATCATGAGAGTCTGATAAAAATCTGATTTCTGAACTAGTCTGTGTCTGTTATGACATTTGTCTGAGTTGGTATCGTCATACCAAGACTTGCAAGTCCTATTTCTGAGCCATAATGTATTAAGCAAGAGCTTTCATTCAAAACATAGTTTAGACCACCAAAACATGTAATTTGCATTAAAGATGTCATGTTCCGAAACTCAAGTCAAATCCATGCAAAACTTTCATCAAACATATAGTGGTCATGTGCATTTTTGGCAAAACCATGCATTCTTTCATTACATGCATATTCAACATTCACAACCCTCTCTTTCGTGTTCAAAACATTGCATATTACGTGAAACATGGAAAAATTTACATTAAGAGAGAGGTTTCATGAAAATCATGCTCTAAATTCATATTTCAGGACAAACGCATATATATATATACATATAACTTTCAAATCACTTTGGGGGAAAGCCAAAACAATATCATTAAAGCTTCTGAAACATGAGTATGTACATGAATTCGAAAACCCAATTCTTAAAACATGATTTCTATGCCCATGAGATTTTAGGAAAACCCCGCGTACCTTGTTCTCCACGAATTTTGGGTGTCTATTGAAGCCTACGTCGAGAGGATTCCAAATCTGTAATTTGTTTCACGAACCCGCGGTTGAATCTTGAGTTGCTTGGGTTTTAATGTTGAAACCCTAGGGAGAGTTCTTGAGCAATTTTGGGAAAAGTATGTGTATTATTGTGTTTGAGGTATTAAATCCCGTGTTGGTGGTATATATAGGGGTGGAGGATTACCAAAATACCCCCAAGGAACAATTAAGGTCAAATCTGTCCCTCAGTTGACAGTTTGGTAGACTGGAGTAAATCGATTATAACTTTTTACTCATATACTCAAATTGGATGAAACCAACTGCAATTGAAAGAGGACTCGAAGAGATTTTGTTTGATATATTATAGCTCACACATTTCATTATATACAGGGAGTTATGATCGTTTGAAATTGACCCTGAAATGCTGAAAACTGGGCAATAGTCTATGCGTTTTGCTACTGTATTTAAATCCAAAGGCAGCCTTATGCGTTCCGAAAAATTCCGAAACTTATCCGAGATGTACTATGAGATTTCCCGATCATAACGCAACTTGAAAATCTAAAAGCGGATGTCGAGAAGGTTGAAAAGTTGTATCCCGAAGATTGCCAGCTAAAATAACTCTAAGTCCTCATTACACTTAGAAAATTTTTCAAGTTTTTAAGTCTAAGGGCACTCTATTAAAGGCTAATCCATGCACGACTTTTACAGGGTGTTACATTATCTCCCCCTTGGGATCATTCATCCTTGAATGATGGGTAGGAACTTGTTGAAGCCTTAAATATATGGAATAACGCGGACATGACATGTCCTCTAATAAAATACACTGATCTGAACATTTGGAATCTGAATTTAATGCATGATGCATGAACTGGGCTATACTCGTAACTACTGGTATACTCTATCTTCGACTAGTAGCATGTCTGAGATTTCGAGTAGCATGAATAAGTGCAAAGACAAGAAAACAAGTCATGCGAATCTGACTGCTAAACTGACTTATTGGCCATACAGACTGAATTATACTACACCCTCATACTTAACTGGAGTATTCTCTTCAACACTCTCTCTAAGGAAGCTCTAGCAGTAATAGGGAACCATGAATCTTGGGTATGGATTACACAAAACATCCCACTGAGGAAATCACAACATTGACACTACTCTGCAGTCTGGAATATAGACATATAACTCCTAAATTAGGATAGAATTTTCAGACCTTTGGCAATACAACTTCTTACTTTAAGGCTTAGAGCACTTCCCGAATATCCCTTAACTATACTATTCCCTATAAATATCATATTCATTCAACTCAGCTTAAAATTCTCATATGAGCATTGATAATGTTTTTTTTCTACTAATGTCTAAAATATCTTAATCCTTACCCCGCGATCAAGCCTAACTCTAAATCACAAAAATACAACATGCTACACCACGCTATTATTCTAAACCATATGATGCCACCTTCTATACCTCTTTTAAAAATCACATCCTAAGCATAACATGCCTTACCACTTCAATGACTACACTGAACTCTTAATATGAAGTCGCTAATGCATATGGCGACCTTCCACTACAATCCCAAAACGTCGTTCAAGCCTAATTTATAACCACATGTTAACTTCAAGGCAAAAACCCATAAGTAGATACTTCACATAGTTTCTAAACTACTATCAATATAACTCCCACGCGCTATCCTAAAAACATACACACACAAACTTTTCCACTAACCATCACATGTATCAAAGACTTGGCCCCAAATCTTACTTCATACTTATGGCCTTATCTAAACAAGCATACTATGATCTTCCATCAACAAGAACATTTACATCAACACCACTATCATTGCATAGGAAGGGTCACTAAAAGGTTAAAACATAAGAACCTTAAGCGTGAAAAAGATCTTTATATGGGACTGAGCACACTATAAAGAGTGAGTACATGCGTCATGAGTTGCATGACCTCAACTAGAGATCATAACATAAGGAATATGATTCCGACTACTTGAATGAACTAGAACTCATTATCTTGGAATTGGAAGAGTACGTGACTCTCTATCATATACCGGAATCATGAACTATTAACACGGAACTGCATCGTAAGGCATGAGTAAGCATCCGGATAACAAAAAAAAAAAATATTGAGGTAGGAATGGGTTGAGATTCACCCTTACTTTCTGATGTTCTAAATCACACTGCATCACTACTGGAATCTGAGAGCCTTACTTGGTTATTCGTTCTATCATCTCCCACTTAGCTTCAAGTCATCATCTAGCGTTTGGGAGATCCCTTACCAGATTCTAACTGAACTACACTTACTGCACTCTAGGGTCTGAAAAAATTTACAATACACGCATATCATAGAACTCAACCCGAATGACTACCTTCTGGGATACACTCTATCTTTCCATAGCCACCAATAGTCAAAGTATAATGCTTGCACACTTATTTCTATCCGTTCAACCTTCAAAACTCAAACTTAGATTCTAACACTTAACATGGATATCACCAAGCCTTTGATGAACCATACCACTTCCGTCCTAGCATACCAATATTGCTACTCCAAACTTATATCTCTCTACCATGAGAATCGAGATCACATCAAAAGGCTCAACACTATCAATCAAGGCTCCTTAACTTGGCTATCTAGAACACCATATATCATCTAACTAGTCTTTTTCCAACTAGCAACTCCATGGTACCACTAGTCACACACAACATGTAATAGTCTTAGAGAAATGCCAAAACTCCATATCGCCTTGGGCATACTTACACACCATACCCACAACATTATACTTCATTACGAATCAATTTAAACTTAAGCCATTTCACACACCGTTCAAGCCTATTAGATCACTTTCATATAACTAACATCATTGATCAAGAAATCATCACATCCACCTTTATGAACTTCAACTATTCAAACTTAATATCTAGTGCTATGCATGACTTACAACCCAACCTTACAAAAAATTTTTACTTGGAAACTATAAGTAAACATCACGAAACACTAGTGCACTAGAACTTCATAACCACAATAATCGATCATGACCTAACGGTTTACCTTATCATCATTCCGTTAGCATGTACTATTTCAGCACCTCAAGCCTACTAAATTAATCCCACAAAAATATGCATCAACAAACTCTTGCCACTATTTACCACCACACCATTTAAATTCAAGCCTATAGTTTAGTATCAATCATCTACCACTAATGAAGAATGCAACATAATATAAATACACTAATCCACCAAATTGGGATATTCTACCCAAATATCTCAAAAATCTACTACATACCTTCTCACAAGTAGCACTAGTTTACAACTACCAATGAAAAGAGGGTCAAGGGGGTTAAAGCCTCATAATAGACATGGTCAACCTTAATCTTATATTATAATCCCGTACAATTGTATCTACTTATACGGATTTCTCACCTCATACTTACTCACTCATTCATACATTTAGACTGTCTTCAAATTCCTCAAACAACCATGAGTCTATAATCATAACTTACTAGCTAATATAGCAATTTCCACATTCAAGCAATCAACAAATCACCCTGACTAACAACTCCTTCTCTACCTTCAACTAATAACACACAAGGATGAATCACTTTATTACCAACTCTATCTCATGCAAACAGATTAAGCCATACATATATTAAACCAATGAAAGAACAACAAGTTGGACAACAAGTTGCTAGTGAATCGAAACAGGCCTCACACGGCTTCACTAGATTTTGGTTTTGTATTTTGAACAAGAAAATGAGATGGATGACAAGGCAACTATGCTAGTGAATCGAAAGAGCCCCACACGGCTTCACTAGACTTTAAATTTTTTTTTTTTTTCAAAAACATCATGATAACAAGATTACATATTACAAGGGATAGAAAATTGACACCTAATATTTAATGGTCTAAGAATATACATATTATTCTGTATAAATAAAAATCTGAGTAAAACACTTCCTCCATGGACTACCATACAATCCACACATGCTGCTAGCTACCACATTAGTTTATCACTATAAAGGGGTAAATCATCCTCAAACATCGATTATTCAACTGAAATATTCATTTACACAAAATCACCCTCACTCTGACTTCTAACTTTGTGACTTTACATCACCAACTTCTTGGTCCAATATCACTACCAATAGGTCATGACAACAACACTTTAACTTATGCTACTATTTGGGTAGAAATATAGTTCCAACATTCTGCTATACATTGTCCACAACTGTAACAAGATTTTGAGAGGGACAATATATACTTAATACCTTAAGCTGGAATGCACGATTCCATCAAGATCAATATTTACATCAGAATCAGCATATATTGATGCACTAACAGACTCCTATCGAGTTTTTCCATAATTTTTAAAATCTTATAGAACGTAATCGAAAAGGACTATATCATGTATACTCTAAACTTTTTGCACTTGAATCAACCCAATAATGGGAAAGTTTAGACTCTGAAGCACGAACTAAATCACAAAGAAGGGAAACATTCCTAAACGCCTAGTAGCCTCCTGTTTATAAGTGTGGCGCGCTACACACCCATAAACAGAACTCTACTCGACGCGATTTCGCAGACACCCTGGGACCATGAACCATGCTTTGATACCAAGATTGTCACGACCCGATCCTAGGCCTTAGCCGTGACGAGCATCCCGAACCATGAAGGCCCGGAACACCCATTCTCTATCTGGTTATCATGCACAACATTCATAATCATAATAAAATGCAGAATTGAAACTGAGTACGGAAAACATGGTCAAGTTCTGCAACATTTCTGAATAATACTATCTGACATCAGTCTGCGAAATCTCTACTAAGAACATCAACATTTGTCTGAAAAGAAACTGGGACAAGGCCCCCAGTAAACCAAAAACATAATAAATAAGATAATGTCTGACATAATTAGGCCTTCCGAATAATAGAAGGCTCACCACTGTGAGATCAAGTCTGCAAATCCGAGAATGTCTACTGAGTAGCTGGACCCCTAGACTGTGCCTCAGAACCTGGAAGGAGGGGGGGTCAGTACAAAAGTACTGGCACGCGAAGCAATCCAAAAAAATAGTATAATGGAACATACATATACATATATATATATATACATATTAAGTGAAAGAAATTTTTCATCAAGACATCATGTATAAAACTGTTTCTGAAAAATACATGGGCACTTTCTGAAAACATGTAACCTGTCTGTTCATTTCAAATCATGATCTGTGTTTTACTTCTGAGTTAGGTGGTATTCCCCTACAAGTCTGAATATTCCACGGGCTGTATGGAATCCGCCATTGACTCGGCGGGGAAGCCCCCAACCCAAGTGTGTCGCAAGGGTTGGAGTGTCTGAGTCTGATACGCCACAGGACATTTAAGTCAGCGCATAATACTATACCCGGGTCGGCAAACCACGGTTTTAGGCAAAGAGTTGTCTGAAACTCCCGCCTTCTTCAGGGAACCACCTAAGCTCTCTTTATGCCCTATTTTAGCCTTTTCTGAACATGTATCATTCTGAAATTTCTAAATCATGAGAGTCTGATAAAAATCTGATTTCTGAACTAGTCTGTGTCTGTTATGGCATTTGTCTGAGTTGGTATCGTCATACCAAGACTTGCAAGTCCTATTTCTGAGCCATAATGTATTAAGCAAGAGCTTTCATTCAAAACATAGTTTAGACCACCAAAACATGTAATTTGCATTAAAGATGTCATGTTCCAAAACTCAAGTCAAATCCATGCAAAACTTTCATCAAACATATGGTGTTCATGTGCATTTTTGGCAAAACCATGCATTCTTTCATTACATGCATATTCAACATTCACAACCCTCTCTTTCGTGTTCAAAACATTGCATATTACGTGAAACATGGAAAAATTTACATTAAGAGAGAGGTTTCATGAAAATCATGCTCTAAATTCATATTTCAGGACAAACGCATATATATATATACATATAACTTTCAAATCACTTTGGGGGAAAGCCAAAAGGCCAAAACAATATCATTAAAGCTTCTGAAACATGAGTATGTACATGAATTCGAAAACCCAATTCTTAAGACATGATTTCTATGCCCATGAGATTTTAGGAAAACCCCGCGTACCTTGTTCTCCACGAATTTTGGGTGTCTATTGAAGCCTACGTCGAGAGGATTCCAAATCTGTAATTTGTTTCACGAACCCGCGGTTGAATCTTGAGTTGCTTGGGTTTTAATGTTGAAACCCTAGGGAGAGTTCTTGAGCAATTTTGGGAAAAGTATGTGTATTATGGTGTTTGAGGGATTAAATCCCGTGTTGGTGGTATATATAGGGGTGGAGGATTACCAAAATACCCCTAAGGAACAATTAAGGTCAAATTTGTCCCTCAGTTGATAGTTTGGTAGACTGGAGTAAATCGATTATAACTTTTTACTCATATACTCAAATTGGATGAAACCAACTGCAATTGAAAGAGGACTTGAAGAGCTTTTGTTTGATATATTATAGCTCACACATTTCATTATATACAGGGAGTTATGATCGTTTGAAATTGACCCTGAAATGCTGAAAACTGGGCAATAGTCTATGCGTTTTGCTACTGTTTTTAAATCCAAACGCAGCCTTATGCGTTCCGAAAAATTCCGAAACTTATCCGAGATGTACTATGAGATTTCCCGATCATAACGTAACTTGAAAATCTAAAAGCGGATGTCGGGAAGGTTGAAAAGTTGTATCCCGAAGATTGCCAGCTAAAATGACTCTAAGTCCTCATTACACTTGGAAAATTTTTCAAGTTTTTAAGTCTAAGGGCACTCTATTAAAGGCTAATCCATGCACGACTTTTACAGGGTGTTACATGATCGTTCCCGTATCATCCTCTCCATATTGAGAGGAATTTGACCTCAAATTCACAGCACAACTAAACCAAAACAATCCACAAAATGAGAAGAAACCGAGAACACAACAACTTCAAGTCTCGGCCACATCTTCATTTTGCACCTCGACTTCCTCTCCATCTTGGAATTTGCCTTCAATCTCATCCGGTTCAATTGAGTTTAGCCAAGAAGTTTCACTACAAAACAACAAACGAGTTAGTTGTAAAAGAAAGGTCCTCGCACTCTCTCTTTATTTCTTTGTCCTCAGATTCCTCACACTCAATCTCACAAGTGTTGTATGCTTGCTTGAACTCCGTGAGGTGTTGAGAGGTGAACCTAATGTTTACAACTACCCCAAAGAATAAGAAAAAGAAACACACAAGGACGTAAACACGAAGAACGATTTCAAAACTAACTCACAATCTAGTAAATAGTCACTAGCTTGTAAGTTAGTATTGGAATCAACAAACGAAACTAAGGACACAACAAAATGAAACTAAGAAATCTAAAATTTTGAGCTAAAAGTTGATGTGTGAACAATAAATGATGATGTGGCAGCCACACATTGATTGCGGTTTTTAAACAAGTTGATATTTTGCAATTTTCAAGTCTTGTTCAATCCACAATTTGGAATGGTTGAAATTGGTTAAGGGAGGGAAAATTCAAGACTTAGAGACTTTTTTTTTCAAATTCAAACACAAGTCTTGATTTTCATTGTACTTTCTGCCCAAAACATGGCCCTTAAATCATGGAAAAGTGGTTGTCTTGTCTTTTGAGTGATTGAAAAAGTCTTTGGTGGTTGGGGATTCTTTCAAGACTAACAAGTTTTACACCCTTTTCCTTCACCCTTTTAGATCTAACACTCACTTTTGGTTTAACAATATATGAAGGAGGTGAAGAATATCAAGATCAACAACAACATCACCAAGAACAACAACATCCAACTCCAAATTCCACAACAACAAAGTTAACCATATGGCCAAGGCTTCAACAATTTCAACAAAAAGTTCTTAAGCCACCAATCCTTAACAACAACACAAGGCAAAACTAAGAACTACAATAGCAACACATGGCCAAGGTGAAAACCAGAACACAATGTTCAACAACAATTCAGTCAAGGCTCAAGTTCACGTCAACAACATCAACAAATATAAGCTCAAATCAAGATCGACTCAAAGGTGTTAGTGAACAAGAAAATAACACTTGAAACAACTAAACAAAACAAAGGGACTCCTAGATCTAAGACACAACAATTTCTGCCAAGATGAACAACAAGAACAACAACTTCCTCGGCCAAGAACAACAAGAACATTACTCCTTTTTTTTTTCTAGCAAGCCCAACATTGATTTTGTTGGAATAAAATCAACCATAAGCTCTGATACCAAATGATACGATACAAACTTGGATCGTATAAAAAAGAAGCCAAATCAGTCCACAAACAAAGGAAAACCCGAGAGCAACACAAACACAATTCTCGGCTCCAACAACAACAAGAAACAAGGTGTAAATGACTAACAACAACAAGGGGTAAACATCATTATAATAAGAAGAACCACAATAGGATAACAACAATCCAACGATTACAAGATTACAAGAACAACAAGAACTAACGGTTTCCCTAGATAACACTAACTAAGACATGAAATGTAGAGATAGATAGTGAGACATACACTACAATAAGAACCAAGAACCCAAAGATATATTAAATCTAAGGACCCATAAGACTTACAATATCAACACCACACTCTTACGAAGACACGAGAGGGATTCCACCGCTCAAGCACCATCGTTTCAGAGCAATACACATTCATAAGTGAGTTCACACTTGCTCATGTCCTAGTTTCGGCCTAGGGAGGCTCTCTCTCAAGAGAAGTGTTCTTTCATAAATATTCAATAACTAATGAGCTAAAACCCCAACATGTTCTTTATATAGGCTAATACAAATAATAGATAAAATGGCAAAAGTGCCCCTTAGTGTTAAATGGACAAAATGGCGCCCATGTAGTGCAATATAGGAGAGGCTTTGGAGCCCTTTTCACACTTCAACTCGCACACTCCGTAGGTTGCATTCAACACACTAAAAAAACGTCCATCTTCATGATCGTACCCGTATCAGCAACAGCCTCTCTACCTCACCTCGAGGTAGTGGTATGGACTGCGTACATTTTACCCTCTTGTTGTTGTTATTTTGTGGACTAATGCTTTTTTTATCAGGAGATAAAAGCAATGGAATCAATCTGGCTGCCATATGACAGCGTTGAAAAACTACGCTTTAGCAAAGAAGTCATGAAAAATATGAAAAGGCTTAAAATATTATGCATCAACGAATTTGATACACATGATGCCATTGAGTACCTGCCCAACAGCTTGGCTTGGATTGAGATTTTTGGATATCCGTGGGAATCATTGCCAGAAAAATTTGAACCCAAAAGACTTGTTCATCTTGAACTCCAACAAGGTCCACTGCGTCGTTTATGGTTTGAAACAAAGGTTCAATTGTTGAATTCAGTTTTATTTTTATTTTGGTCAAATACATAGATATATAGTCAGACCTCTCTATAACGTCACCTCGTTATAATTGAATTTCACTATTGCGACCTGATTTTTCATGTTATATTTTACTTTTCTGCAAAAGTTGGAACTTTGAATGCCTATGTATTATGCCTTTTTATGTACAAACACTATGCCTTTTATGTACAATAAGAAAAATTTGTTATTGTGTGTCCTGAATTGCAGAATTTCCCGTGTCTACTAAGGCTAGATCTTAGCCACTCACAAAACCTGATTCAAACACCAGATTTCAGTGGGATGCCAAATTTGGAGCATTTGTATTTAGGGTGATGTAGGAGTCTTAAAGAGGTTCACCATTCCCTGGGAAATTGCTGAAAACTCATCCACTTAAATTTGTATGATTGTGAAAGGCTTGAGAGGTTTCCATGTGTTAGTGGGGAATCTCTTGTTTATCTGTGTCTGGATTATTGCTCTAGTTTAGAGATATTTCCAGAAGTGATTGGAAAAGTGAAGCCCTCTTCTATTCAATACCTAACTCAGGGAGAGCTCCATTTGCGTCGTATGGAAAATCCTGTAGCTCTTCCAAGCAGCTTTTGTAAGTTGAAATGTTTGGTGAAGCTGGATGTGTCGTTTTGCTCAAAATTTGAAAGCTTGCCGGAAGAGATAGGTGATTTAGAAAACTTGGAGGAGCTTGATGCTACATGGACTCTAATTTCAAGACCTCCATATTCCATCGTCCGCTTGAACAAGCTTAAATTCTTGAGTTTTGAAAAAGACAAATCAGAAGAAGGAGTGTTATTTGTGTTCCCTCGGGTGAACAAAGGGTTACGCTCCTTGAAAATTCTGAATCTCTGTCACTGCAATCTAATAGATGGAGGACTTCTGGAAGACATTGGATGCTTACATTCTTTGGAAGAGTTAACACTTAGCAGAAATAATTTAGAGTATTTTCCTCAAAGCATAGTCCAACTTGGTGCTCTTCGATTGTTGGACTTATCACATTGCAAGAAGATTAATTTTAAACTTATCATGGAGATGAAAAACTTTGAGACTTTGAATCTCAGTCACTGCAATCTAATAGATGGAGAACTTCCGGATGACATTGGATGCTTATCCTCTTTGAAAAAGTTGAATCTCAGTGGAAATAATTTTGGGCATTTGCCTCGAAGCATAGCCCAACTTGATGCTCTTCGGTGCTTGGACATATCACATTGCAAGAGGCTTACACAGCTGCCAGAATTTCCAGTTCTATTAGATAAAATAGAAGCAGATTGGACAAATTATTGGATCTGTAATTCATTATTTCAGAATATCTCATTATTGCAGCATGACATCTGTGCTTTAGACTCCTTGTCACTAAGAGTGATTACAGGTTCGCAGTGGCATGGGATGCCAACATTTCCATACCAAGGAATTGTTGGTGTACCAGTCAATTTTCCTGAGAATTGGTACATACATGATAGCTTCTTGGGATTTGCAGTATGTTACTATGGCGGATTGACTGACATCACAGCTCACTTGATTCCCTTATCTGATGATGGGATGTCGTGTATCACCCAGAAACTTATCTTATCCAACCATTATAAATATTCTATAGAACGTAATGGTATTCATTTTTTCTTGATACCTTTTGCTGGTTTATGGGATATATCTAAGGCAAATGGAAAAACACCAAATAACAATAGTCGGACCATGTTATCTTCCTCCCGAAGAAATGAGTATGGATTTCATTTGTTGTATAAAGATGAACATTGCCTTGGGATAAGTAGGACCAGATATGATGATAGTAGGACCAGATATGATGATAGTCCTAGATTAATCAATTAAGGTATTAGTCTAACATATGAGGTAGTAAGAATCGGTTCGGCTCAGAGTGATCGATCGCCGACTCTGGTCGGGAGGAACGCAGTACCGTTTCATCATGTAATTGACAAAAGACTCAATTGAAGTTGTAGTTGACCCTATGAGAACTCACATTAAATTAAGGTATTAGTCTAACATAAGAACTCAATTGAATTATATATAAACAAATATTCAACCTGTTGCAACAGATGTCTTTTCTGTTGGATCAAACAGAATATGTAATTTGTTGTAACATATTACACACCTGTTGTAAACTATCATACAGATTAAGCCATTTGTTGTGATAGATCATGAATCTGTTGTAAACTATCAAACAGATTAAGTCATCTGTTGCAACAGATTACCCATTTGTTGTAAATTATCAAATGGATTGAGTTATATATTGCAATAGATTACCCATTTATTGTAAATTATCAAATATGCACTGTCATCTATTGTAGTTGACATTATGAGAACTTACCCCTAGTCCTAGATCAATCAATTAAGGTATTAGTCTAACATATGAGGTAGTAAGAATCGGTTCGGCTCAGAGTGATCGATCGCCGACTCTGGTCGGGAGGAACACAGTACCGTCTCATCATGCAATTGACAAAAGACTCAATTGAAGTTGTAGTTGACCCTATATTCAATTAGGGTATTAGTACCCTAGTCCTAGATTAATCAATTAAGGTATTAGTCTAACATATGAGGTAGTAAGAATTGGTTCGACTCAGAGTTATCGATCGACGACTCTAGTCGGGAGGAACACAGTACCGTCTCATCATGCAATTGCCAAAAGACTCAATTGAAGTTGTAGTTGACCTTATGAGAACTCACCCCTAGTCCGAGATTATTTAATCAAGGTATTAGTACCCTAGTCCTAGATTAATCAATTAAGGTATTAGTCAAACATATGAGGTAGTAAGAATCGGTTTGGCTCAGAGTGATCGATCGCCGACTCTGGTCGGGAGGAACGCAGTACCATTTCATCATGCAATTAACAAAAGACTCAATTGAATTTGTAGTTGACCCTATGAGAACTCACATTCAATTAAGGTATTAGTCTAACATATGAACTTAATTGAATTATATATAAACAAATATTCAACCTGTTGCAACAGATGTCTTTTCTGTTGGATTAAACAGATTATGTAATTTGTTGCAACATATTACACATCTGTTGTAAACTATCATACATATTAAGCCATTTATTGCAACAGATCACGAATCTGTTGTAAACTATCAAACAGATTACCCATCTGTTGTAAATTATCAAATGGATCGAGTCATAAGTTGCAATAGATTACCTATCCGTTGTAAATTATCAAATAGGCATTGTCATCCATTGTAGTTGACATTATGAGAACTCACCCCTAGTCCTAGATCAATCAATTAAGGTATTAGTCTAACATATGAGGTAGTAAGAATCGGTTCGGCTCAGAGTGATCGATCGCCGACTCTGGTCGGGAAGAACGCAATACCGTGTCATCATGCAATTGACAAAAAACTATATTGAAGTTGTAGTTGACCCTATAGTCAATTAGGGTATTAGTACCCTAGTCCTAGATTAATCAATTAAGGTATTAGTCTAACATATGAGGTAGTAAGAATTGGTTCGACTCAGAGTTATCGATCGACGACTCTAGTTGGGAGGAACGCAGTACCGTCTCATCATGTAATTGCCAAAAGACTCAATTGAAGTTGTAGTTTACCTTATGAGAACTCATCCCTAGTCCCATATTATTCAATCAAGGTATTAGTACCCTAGTCCTAGATTAATCAATTAAGGTATTAGTCTAACATATGAGGTAGTACGAATCGGCTCGGCTCAGAGTGATCGATCGATGACTCTGGTCAGAGGAACGCAGTACCGTCTCATCATGAAATTGCCAAAAGACTCATTAAAGTTGTATTTGACCCTATGAGAACTCACATTCAATTAAGGTTTTAGTCTAACATATGAACTCAATTGAAATTATATATAAACAAATGTTCAACATATTGCAACATATGTCTTTTCTGTTGGATCAAATCAAACAGATTAGGTAATATGTTGCAACATATTACGCATCTGTTGTAAACTATCAAACAGATTACGCCATTTGTTGTGACAGATCACGAATCTGTTGTAAACTATCAAACAGATTAAGTCATCTGTTGCACTTAAATATTTTTTGATCCTTTTTTTATAAAGCAATTTAGGTATTTTCTGTCCGAGATAAAATAGTTAAAATACTAAGGCGGTAAAAAATATTACTCGGTACTACTTTGATAACTCAAAAATCTCCTGAGTGAGTAGTCTTATCTGGTCTTTTCAATGTCACCGTCTCCTCGTGCCACTCAAAAGTTATTAATGAATATTTAAAACCCCCCATATCTAGAACTCTCTCTCCTTCAGACATAAAGTAGTCTAGACTAGACTCAACTCATAACTCTTCTTTATTCTTTATTCTCAATTATCTTTGTTGTTTCCTTTTTTCCTCTTTTCTCTCTCTTCTTTTAGATGAGGATCCTTTGGGATCTCAACCAATCAATATCTTTTCTCGACTAAACTGGATGTTCTGATCCGTTTTCTTTTTTGACATTGCAGGTATGGTTCAAAGTTTCTCTTTTCATCTCGTCTTCTTCTTTGTATGTCATTTAAATTAGTTATTTACATCTGTTGCTATCAATAATTTACCCATTACCAGTTTGCTATTTATTGAAAAATATGAAGGAAAGGTGACTTTTAAGTCTTGAATGAACGAACCATTGTTTTTATTAAAATATGCAAAAAAAGTCATCTGTTGGGAGAACTTAAAAAGCCTTGTTATCAGTATAGTTTTTTTTATGTCTTTTGTTTGGTACTTTGGTGGTGGTGTTGTTGGAGGTGGTGGTTGTGTTGGAACATGTGATGTTTGTGTTGTGGATGGTGTTGGAACATATGGTGTTGTTTTGTTTGTTTCTTTGTTGTTGATGCTGTTGGTGGTGGTGTTGCAACAGTTTTCTCAACTGTTGCAACTGATAAATCAGCTGTTGGAACAGACAGAGCAACTTTTTGAAGAAATCAAACCAGTAGCAAGGCTGGTTTGATTTATTCCAACAGATGGCCCATCCGTTGCAACATGTCATCCATCCTTTGCAAACGATGCCTCATCGGTTGAGCAGATGGGTAATCTGTTGCATCATATTGGTCATCTGTTGATTCACTCAATTTTGTGTTACCCTTTTGTAATATTCTTTTTGTTCTTCTCTTGTTTGACATCAAATGTATTTCTCTTGTTTGCAGACAAAAGGAAGTGAAATTGGATCCACTTTTGCCCGACCAGCATTAAAGGCTAGAGTAAAAATGGATTCGGAGGAATAAGCTGCTTACAGATGGAACCACTTCATATGTGGGAGGTACGTATTACTAATCAACCTATCATGAAAACACACATCCAGTACAATAATTTTGTGAATGTTTGTTCTTTACCTATTAGGCATTAATTCTTCAAACAAGATATGGAATTTCACAGTTAAGATTGTTAGGTTTGAACTGGAAAGGCTGAGGGACCAAGACGGTGGTGTCGATATCCCAAGACAATTTAATGACAGTTTATGCTCATGTTTTTGTGTCAAGTTTGGGAAAGGGTTCAAGTTTTTGGCGGCAGTGTAAATATCCAATAGTGATTGGACCAATTTTAATGGCACAATGTACATCTTGAGGCCTCCGAAGCCTCGTAATGTAGCAAACAATGATAGAACCAATAGAAATTTTTCTGGTCCAAATTTATATGGATGGGTGTTGGAGGAGACTATTATACAACAGAAGGTGTTTGGGAGAAAACCTGTGCGGGAAGAGGGAGGTTGAGAAGGTCATATATTATCTTAGTACTTGTTTAAGAGGATACACAGGGTCGGAAGGAAAGTGTAGCGAAATTAGCTTATGAAATTGACATGAAAAATGAAAAAACTAAATGAGATGCAAATGTGAAAGTGTATCCAAAAATGAAAATCCATCAGTCGTTGAAGAAAAAGAAGAATGGAATTGACCCTGTGTATCCTCTTAAACAAGTACTAAGATAATATATGGCCTTCTCATCCTCCCTCTTCCCACAAAGGTTTTCTCCCAAACACCTTCTGTTGTATAATAGTCTCCTCCACCAATCCATCCATATAAATTTGGACCAGGGGAATTTCTATTGGTTCTATCATTGTTTGCTGCATTGCGAGGCTTTGGAGGCCTTTCAAGAAGTCCATTGTGCCATTAAAACCGGTCCAATCACTATTGAATATTTACACTGCCGCCAAAACTTTGAACCCTTCCTTAAACTTGACACAAAAACATGTGCATGAATCGTGTCATTAAATTGTAATGGGGTATCGACACCACCGTCTTGGAACCCTTCGGCCTTATCAGTTCGCACCTATCAAACTAAACTGTACAATTCAGGATCTTGTTTGAAGGATCAGTGTCTAATCATCGGTAAAAAACTGCATTCACAAAATCATTGCACTTTATGTGTCTTCACGGTAACCTGATCAATAATATACATAACTCGCATGCATGAAAATGGGATCCATAGCACGCATCTTATTCTTCCTACCCCATCAGGACATGTCAGTGTTGTTTATTCATCTGCACGAATGTGATGACTATTAAAATGGAGGTGTGAAGAGTCGTGACTTTTTATCTTAACACATTCAAAACAACTGATGAATCGAAATCTCCATCTGTTGCAACTGACGAATCAGATGTTGGAAGAAATCAAAACATCTCCTCCAAACATATGGTTCATCTGTCGCAACAGATAATCTCTATGTTGCAACAGATGGTAAATCTGTTGTGATAGACCTAACTTTTTTTTAATTAATCTGCACGCATGTGATTACTTCTTTCTAAATATGTTTGTTTCAATTTAGTTTTCCTATTTATAAAATCAAGTGAATTTTATTATATTCTTTCAAGATTACCCCTATTATTAAATGACTACATAAAGTATATTATTCACATTTATACTTTCTAATCATAATTAATAAGGCCAATTTGGTAAAACAATCACCTAATTTATATTTTTATTAATTGGTGTGCCAAGTCCATGGGGCCCAACTAATACGTAACGGAGGGACTATTAAAAAGAGGTGAAGACTTTTTATCTCACACATTCAAAACAGCTAATGAATCGAATACTCCATCTGTTGAAACTGAAACTAATGAATCAAGTGTCAGAAGATATCAAACTATCTCCTCCAACTTATACATAATGTCCATCTGTTGCAACAGATAATACATAAGTTGCATCAGATGTCTTATTTGTTGCATATACAAACCATAAATTGCAACAGATGGTAAATCTGTTTTGACAGCCGTCTGTTGCACATTCAATCCGTCCATCTGTTGCAACAGATGCTAAATCTGTTAAAAATGCTGAACAATCTATTGCAACAACTCAATAATAACGGCTTTTATTGAGTCTCAAACCGCTATGAAAAGGTAAGAAGTAATTAGTGTAAAAGAAAAAGTCCCGACTTTTCACAGAAAATAAAATACCACCAGTTTGAATGTAATTAATACAATGGAGCTGAACAGTCCTGCCTTTTGTCCTGACACGTTCAGATTATATTATAGGTCCCTTAATCTTCATTCAACTCTATTTATCTCTTGCATTTTTTCCTTTCGTGTGACATCTTCAGCCACTTCTCTTCAAAGAGCATATTCCTTTCTCGTTGAGGTAAGTTTTTTTCTGGCGTAAATTTACCAGTTGGTCGTATACGTTGTATTACATTGTGAACATTTTTCTTTACATTTGTCAATTCATACATGTTCTAGATATGGATGATCCTTTTCCGGACATTGCTATTCTACGCGACACAGTGCGGGAACTTCAAAGGCAGGTTAATGACCTGCAGAGCGAGTTGGTCACTGTGAGAGCGACAATGTTCAGAGAGATACAGAGGCTGATGAAAGCCCTGCTGCTGCGAGTTGATTGGCCGGCTGTCATTAATGATGATGATGATAATAATAATTAGAATGTGTTTTTCCTTTTAGTGTATGTATTTTAATTTTTCTATATTGGATCTATACCTAATGTATTTTATTTTTCATTTAATGAAAAATTTACTTTTAGTCAGACTTTGGCGTTTAAATTCCTATTCAATTTTCATTTTGTTTTCTTCTAATCTAATGCATGTTAACATGTCGACTGTTGGAGGCAATGTTGAATCCAGAAGCACTAGAAATTTTGGCTTTTAGGTTCTTTCAACAGTTGGAACCGATTGGTCATCTGTTGGGTTTCAACAGATTATCCATCTTTTTCGACAGATTTTCATCTATTGGAGGAAAACATTCCAGTTGTTTGTGCAACTGTTGAGAATAATTGTGGTCTGCTGTATTATTTAAGTTCATGTTTTGCTTCATTTTATTGATGCACAAGTTATTTAAAAAAAAGAAGACATTTTATATATAATAAATGATAACATTAGGTTCACAACAATGAGTTAAATATATAAAAGTCCACAACAAACAAACAAATAAACAACAACACAAGTTTCTGTAAATACAACGATCATGGTGGATTATGATTCGGGCATGTAGTTCTTTTGAGGCCAGCGCACTTACATATGGAGCACTTGTTTCTTCTTGATAAAAATGATTCTCCAACTCCACGCCTCCTTTTATATGACTTTCTTCCCGGTTTGATAGTGCTCGGGTCAATATATGGAGGAGGTATTAATCTCCCCATAAGCTCTACTGGAACAACTCAAGATTCTTCAGGAGGCACCGGAGTAATATGCCCACTATATGCCATTTCATATTTTTCTACCGAATAATATTGAGAGGAGTGCTCGTAAACTTCAGGTCCATATTTATGGCCGTATTGAGCTCGAAGGGCTGCCATAGCATGTGGACAAGGTATTTTGTCTAAGTCAAAAACTCTACACGTACAAGATCTTGTTTGAAGATCGACCGCGGCAGCATCACCATGACCGGTGATACGAAATTTGTAATCTGCTATTTTATGAGAGAATAACCTATTCCCCAAACTGATGTTCGTTGATATTTTCTTTTCGACTTCGAGAACAAATCGGATTCTTTTTTCTGGGCACTTGAACTGCACACGCCTTTCGTTAAAAAAATCGCTATATCTCGCTTATTTTTTCAAACATAGCCTTAATGGGAAATTCTCTTTCATCGCCAAACAATGAATTCACCGATTCAGCTATGTTTGATGTCATAATATTGTACCTATAGAAAAGAATCACTTAGTACGACATCAAACTAAACTTGTAAATCAAACAAGACATTAAATTCATAAGAATGTACCTATTTGCTGGACAGAATGCCCGGCTCCATCTCTCGAAACCGACACCTGCAAGAAATTTTGCTAGCTTAGGATTCACATCCACTATTTGATTGAAATGATCTAAAAACTCCTCTCTACTATATGTTTTAGCTGCTCTATAAAAAGGGGTGACGACCCTTTCGTTGTGATAGTTGTTTTGAATGTTCTCTCCAAGATGCCTGATGCAACAACCAAAGTAAGCTGAAGTGAAGAAAAGTGAACCCATCTTTGGAATACTTGGATGCCTATCATATACAAAACACAACTCTTCGTTATCTTCGACGCAGCGTCGCAGTTGTTCAAAATATAATCCATAAGAGGCATCATATTCCTTGTCCGCTACACAAAAAGTGACAGAAAAGATGTAATTCTCTGCATCCTGCGCCACTGCCGCTAGCAGAACTCCATTATACCTGCTCCTCAAGAAGGTACCGTCGACGGCTATGCCTTTTCTCAAATGTCGAAAACCTTGAATCCAAGCACCATAGGATACCAAAAAGTACTTGAACCTTCCGTTTTCATCTAGATGCAATGTCGTCTTACTTCCAGGATTTGTGGACTCAATCATGTAACGGTAAGCATCCAAGACTTCATACCCATTCTCGAGTGTCCCCCGAACCATGTCCTTGGCAATCCCCATGGCCGTATATACCTTTCAATAACTGACCAGGAAACCCAAATCCGTAAGGAGTTGATTAGACATAAGCCTTGTTGACGAGCCTTTGCCATCGGGGAAACTACTCCTGAAATATTCACCGAGGACCTTTGTCGTGGCGTGAGGATTTTGGCCCGAGATGTGCTCCAAACCACACGTGTGATGCTTTTCATGTTTATGAATGACGAATCTGTCAGAACTTGCGTACTTCACCGCTCTCAACCACCACTTGTAGATCGAAGTAGCACATTTGAAGCAAAAGACACTGCTCGAATTAATCACCTTCTTTATTCTGAAATCTTTTTTCACGCAAGAAATAAACAAAGTGTTAGATAGTTCATTCTTGTCCTTGAATGACATTCCAATAAAAAAGCTGGTCCCGTCGTCTTGAAGATTTCTAGATTATGTCGATTGAGAAGAACTGCACGTCGTATTGGTCACATCAACGGGCGTAGGTGTTTGATCATCATCTGGAATATTCATGTCTAGATCATCCAACCTATCATCAAAGAAGTCTTTTTTTTCTTCTTCTTCTTCTACGTTCTGGTTCTCATTCTCTCGTCTTTTCAACCATGTACACCCTTAACACCGGCCTGGTTGAATTACTTAGATAAGAATGCAACCGAACCTGATTGGTTATCTTGAAAGGCAGTAACCTCGGTTGACAATTCAGTCCACAAAAGCTGATGATTAAGTTCACAAAATCATCATACAAAACATCACTTTGGACTGTCATAGCTATCGTCTCTAGCATTTCACCCTCCTTCCAACGCCATACATATCGATTGCTCTTATCGACCCAATGACCATGACAATCCACCCCTATTGTTATTAATCCCTCCATTAGTGGTACCTAAATAAAGTCATTTGTTAAAAAAAGTTGATAGTGATTACATAGTGCCGTGAATGAATCCCAACAGATGTGTTATCTGTTGCAACAGGTAAGTGATGAGTCGCAACAGATTCTTACCTGTTGGGATTCATGTGACGGGTCTGAATATCTGTTGCAACAGATGAATCGCCTGTTGGAATTGATGTTATAACTAAATCACCTTTGAAGCTGATTTCAACAGATGAGTGACAGTTGCAATAGATAATTAACCTGTTGCGACAGATGACTTATCTGATGCAACAGGTTATTAATCTTTTGTAACCTATGTTGGAATCGTGTTCAGGTTTTGTTGCAACAGGTAACTAATCTGTTGCAACATATATGTCAAATGTTGGAATAGATGAGCCATTTGTTTAAACATGAATCCAACAATCAGTCTTCCTTTGAAACAAATGTCTCATCTGTTTCAACAGATGATTTATCTGTTTAAACAGATGGATTTTATGTTGGATTCATGATTGGGTTCTATCCATTGTTGGAAAACAACAACACAATAGCAGTTACCCAGATGACAAATTCAACTAAAAATTATAATTTGACTTACCAACGTCTCCTATGAAGTAATGCCAAAGTGGAAAGTGATGTTAGAAACAAATTTGACCTAAGAAATTGGTCAAATAGCAACAGTAGCAGTAACAACAACAACAACAAATGATCAACAAGAACAAGATGAAGATGATCATGAAGTAGAAGATGATGATAATGAAGCAGAAGATGATGAATGAAGCAGCAACAACAATGAACAACAAAAATCGCTAAGAGAGAGAAATCAACAAAGGGCGAGAAGAGAGAGAAAGACGCCTTTTTTCCCCTTCGTTTTCCGTTATATAGGCTAACATTTGGATCAAAGTGTAAATTTAAAAACTTGTGGACAGTTTTGACAGGCTGAAGTAAATCGATCATAACTCTTTGCTCCGGTATCGGATTTGGGTGAAACCAATTGCATTGGAAAGATAATTCAAAGGGATTTCATTTTCATATAAAGTATACCACCCATTTGTTTCTGTACAAGGAGTTATGGTCGTTTAAAGTTGACCCAAAAATCTGTCCCAAAATTCTATTTTTTTTGATAGGCTGTAGTAAAACCGGTATATCTCCTTACTCAGACATTGGATTTGGATGAAACCAATTTCATCGGAAAGAAGACTCTCGGAGATTTTCGTCGATATATAGCATCTCACACAGTTCTTTTTGTACAAGGAGTTATGATCGTCTAAAGTTGATCCAAAAAAAAATTGCCTAGCTGCAGTAATTTTCCTGCAGATTTACTGTTCACAGGCTTTCCGGCCACCGTTTTGAAATTTCGAATGTGCTCGCTTATATGAAATACTCCTCTGTTTTGGGCAAACTTTATAGCGTTGGAAAGCTTATTCCAATACCTACACATACAACTATTGACTGGATACTTCCGAACACCATAAACTTAATTTAACCCATACGCAAGCCTTTAGGACTCCATATAATCGCGATAAGTGTACGGAAAAATTTACGGGGTGTTACAGTATCGAAGCTTTGACATACAAAGGCTATAAATCAAAACAATTGCTAAGAGTAAAGAAAAAAGAAAATGGAAAAAAATGAGTATGAGTTTATGTGAGTCTTCAAAAATGTTGCTAGGTATATATAGATAAATATTGAAATTATTCCCTACTATAATATAGTTTGGAGGCTGTGTTTATAACACTTAGAAAACCCTAGTTCTATGAAATTACTTTGTAGCCCTTTTAGATATTTATATTATGACATTATTGACCTTGCATCTTATTATATTGTTGCACTAAATGTATGGCACATGAAAGGGCTAAGTCATTTAACCTTAAAGGAAATTAAAGAAAGAAATGCATATAAAAGTAATTTTAACTTAATTGAGAAAAAACAATCTCATCTTAGGCGAGCCAAGATTTGAAGTTTATGAGTTCTGAATTCTATTACTTTTAAGTTATTGATTTCTAAATTAATACTATATACATATTCAATGAATTTTTACGGCAAAGCTAGTGGCTTTGGCCGAATCCGATTGCCATCTTTTATGGTTCTTCTCTCTAATTCTGCTATTCCAAAGCTAATGATATTTTAGACCTTAGTTTGTTATAAATAAAAAAGCATAGCATGAAATATCTCAATTTTTTTTAGGTTCATACCTGACTACTAAATGTGTGAGTTTACTATCTTAACAATTAACAAATATTTATCGAAACACACATTAACTATCAATTATTCACTTTTCCTATCTAAATGATGGTGTTTTTGATCCTCAACTCTTTGTTATATATATAAAAAAATTTGTAAGAACTATATATAAACAAAGAACAAGTGCTGGAACGAAGATGTTTTATTAATGAAGCAGAAAACGTATTAAATAGAGTTACAGATAAACTAAGACGAGTCCTAAACTAACTAAACTAGACTAGTCCTAAATAAACAGAACTGCTGAAACATAAATTCTAATTACACTTCTAACTACTAACTAATTTGACACGTGATGTTTCAATACTAAATAGGTTAAAAGTTAATACTTATACACATATATTAATGTCACCACCTTAGGGTGCGACCCTTTCCCAAACCTTGCGACATGCGATGCTTTGTGCACAAGACCTTCTGGCCCTTATTGTTGTGAGTGCATATTGGTTGATGAGACTTCCAACCAATATGTTAAATGAACAATCAAAGAATGCTGACGATATGCAGTAAGTTTCCAACATCACTGTATATATGCAGTCAAATTTTCTATACATACAATAAAATTTAGCGACAAAGGGTGTTCATTTGACCAACCTTCAGTCGATGTGGCTTCGCCATTGACCAACCTTGATTAAACTTACTACTAGAAAGACTTTGCTTCTAAGCCTAAAGCCAATGTATAAATACTGCTTACTTTGGACTCGCGATGAACGCACGTGTCCAACACTAGTATGAGAAACAAGCAATAAGTAGTAGTACAACAACAGATTATGACCATAACCAAACTACCACCAAATAATATTTATAATACTATCCTCAATCTATCCAAAACAACAAACATCATCAATTCTCCAAGAACAAGAAACCACAAACATAGCACAACAACTATTAGTACAAACAACAAAAACAAATTAATTATATAGCTATGTAAATAGCATTAGTGTTTCTATATCTATGTACATGTTCATCTTGTTTGATTCTAATTTGATGCTATGTCAGACAACTCTAATTCTGAAATAACAAAACTGTACTTCGTATTGCTACCACACGCAGATTTGACAGTGGATCGGAATCAATAAAGAAGTGTGCTACTTTGGTAGAACTTGGTGGTGGCGGAGAAAGTATTTGAGCTCTGCATCCTGATGGAAGAATAGTTGCTCTATCAGTTTGACTACTGGAAATACTTCTTCCTTGCTCCGGTTGCTTTTTGATGCAACATACAAACAAATAGTTGCTCAGTTTGCACTGCAAAAGTAATCCAAAACTCACTGACGATATGCAAATCACCCATCAATGAGCTCCTTAATAGGGGAAAGAAGAAAGAATCAAAAGATTACAGCTAATAGGCGAGAACACAATTTCACTGCCAACTAGAAAAAGAAAACAAGTCAAACTTGTTGTTAGTCTTTAACTTACCTTGGTTAATCCATCATAAATGGAGAAAAGATGAAATGTAAATCACCCATCGATGAGCTCCTGGCAATAGGCGAAACAAAGAGGGAAAAGAAAGAAGGCTGCAATGTGGCCTTTGTTTCTTAGAAGAGGAGCGACTGGCTTCATCATGGTGTTTGCTATCATCAAATCTGGTCCTCCTTGTCTCGAGGCAATATTCATCCTTATCTTCCTTTATTTGCAACAAGGCCTAAACGCCTAGTTCATCTTATACAACAAACGAAATATATACTTAATTTTTTCGGAGGAAGATAACATGATGTGCCTATAGTCATTTGGCGTTTTTCCATTTGCCTTAGATTTATCCCATAAACCAGCAATAGGTATCAAGAAAAAATGAATACCATTACGTTCTAGAGAACATTTTGAGTGGTTGGATAAGACAAGTTTCCGTGTGATGCACGACACCCCATCATCATATAAAGGAATCAAGTGAGCCGTGATGTCAGTTAATATGCCATGATAACATACAGCAAATCCCAAGAAGCTATCATGTATGTACCAATTCTCTGGCAAATAGACCGATACACCATCAATTCCCTGGTATGGGAACCTTGGCATCCAATGCCACCGCCAACCTGTAATCACTCTAAGCGACAAGGAATCTGAAGCAGAGATGTCGTGCTGCAATAATGAGAGATTCCGAAATAGCGAATTACAGATCCAATAATTTGTCCAGTCTGCTTCTATTGTATCTAATTGAACTGGAAATTCTGGCAACTGTGTAAGCCTCTTGCAATGTGATAAGTCCAAGCATCGAAGAGCACCAAGTTGGGCTATGGTTCGAGGCAAATGCTCAAAATTATTTCCACTGAGATCCAACTTTTTCAAAGAGGATAAGCATCCAATGTCATCCAGAAGTTCTCCATCTATTAGATTGCAGTAACTGAGATTCAGAATTTCCAAGGAGCGTAACCCTTCATTCACCCGAGGGAACACAAATAACACTCCATCTTGTTCTGCTGATATGTTTTTTCCAAAACTCACGAATTTAAGCTTGTTCAAGCGGACGATGGAAGATGGAGGTCGTGAAATTAGAGTCCATGTAGCATCAAGCTCCTCCAAGTTTTCTAAATCACCTATCTCTTCCGGCAAGCTTTCAAATTTTGGGCAAAACGACACATCCATCTTCACCAAACATTTCAACTTACAAATGCAGCTTGGAAGAGCTACAAGATTTTTCATATTACACAAATGGAGCTCTCCCTTTTTCATATGAGTTAGGTACTGAATAGAAGAGGGCTTCACTTTTTCCATCACTTCTGGAAATATCTCTAAACTAGAGCAATGCCGCATATCCAGATATTCAAGAGATTCCTCACTAACACAAGGAAACCTCTCAAGGCTTTCACAACCATACAAATATAAGCGGATGAGTTTTCAGCAATTTCCCAGGGAATGGTGAACCCCTTTCAGACTCTTACATCTCCCTAAATGCAAATGCTCCAAATTTGGCATCCCACTGAAGTCTGGTGTTTGCATTAGGTTTTGTGAGCTGCTGAGATCTAGCCTCCGTAGACACGGGAAATGCTGCAATTCAGGACACACAATAACAAATATTTCTTATTATACATAGTAGGCATAATATAACATGAAAAATCAGGTCGCTATAGTGAAATGCCGTTATAACGAAGTGACGTTACAGAGAGGTCTGACTATATATCTATGTATATGACCAAAATAAAAATAAAACTGAATTCAACAATTGTACCTTTGTTTCAAACCATAAATGACGGAGCAAAGCTTCTTGGAGTTCAAGATGAACAAGTCTTTTGGGTTCAAATTTTTCTGGCAACGATTCCCAAGGATATCCAAAAATCTCAATCCAACACAAGCTGTTGGGCAGGTACTCAATGGCATCATGTGTATCAAATTCGTTGATGTGTAATATTTTAAGCCTTTCCATATTTTTCATGACTTCTTTGCTAAAGCGTAGTTTTTTAATGCTGTCATCATGCAGCCAGATTGATTCCATTGATTTTGTCTCCTGATAAAAAAGATCATTAGTCCACAAAATAACAAAAAGAAGAAGGCAAAATGTATGCAGTCCATGCCACTACCTCGAGGTGAGGTAGAGAGGCTGTTTCTGATGGACCCCTGGGGGTTGAAGTACAGCATTGTTTAGCCTACTTACTGTATTGTTCAGCATAACTTCTTCGAAATCTTCAACGTCCCATATTCTGGTAGGTTCTCCCAAATCTTTCTGTATTTTTTTCACGACATATCTACCCATATCTTCAATCAAGTCATGCATTTCAAGCCTATCATCTCCAGAGATGAACACAAGAGATTTATCAATTAGGACATCCAATCCGCATTCAGCTCCAATATTATAGCTGTCGAGGATTCTTAGGACATAAGTTTTAAGATATCCTCTGAAGAAACATGCCATATCCAGGAAGATCTTTTGCTCTTCGGGCTCTAACCCATCATAACTTATTTTGAGTTTCTCAACAATTTCTGATGTTGACTTCTCCATTATTTTATCTACACTTCTTCTCCACTGAGTTAGGTCTTTCCTATGCAACAAAGAACCCCACACCTTGAGGGCTAACGGAAGGCCTTTAGCATGATTTACAACCTCCAACGAGAACATCTTAAAACACTCATCTGGAATTTTGTTTTTGAAAGCATGTTGATTGAACAACAACATAGCTTCATGATCGGGTAGTGTAGACACTTCATATATTGCATCAGCATTCTCTATCAATTGTCTATTTCTAGTTGTTATCACAACTCTGCTGCCATCACCAAACCAACAACGATCACCTGCTAAATACTCCAAATGATCACTATGATCTATGTCATCAAGCACGATTAGCACCTTCATAGAACAAAGTCTTGTTGGAATCATACACTTCCCATCTAACTTATTATTGACGTAATCATCTTTATTCTTCAACAGTTCAGATAGAAGGATATTTTGTAAAGAATGCAATTGATTCTTTTTTCCATTTTCTTTAACATCTGCAAGAAAACAAGCAGCTTTGAATCGATAAAATAGAGTATCAAAGATGGCTCTTGCAATTACCGTTTTACCAACTCCTCCTATTCCCCAGATCCCTACCATCCGAACATCATTGATTTCCACCTGAAGTAGGGATTTTAGTTTCTCTAAATGAGCATTTATTCCCACGACATCTTCCAAAGAAGATAAAGAATAACCACTCTGGCATAGTTTGGAAGAGATTTGGTCGACGATCAGCTGAATTTTCTCTGATTCATTCCTACATAAATGAGAAGATCGATAGGACCATGCCTTATTAGAGATAGAAACATGTAAAAACATTTCTTAGTTCTAAATGATAATATGACTAATTTATTTAGTGGTGATTCTTTTTAACCGACACAAAAATCCAAATTTAAATGGAAAGTCTTCCGTTTCTTTCTTCATTAAAAACAATTATGTGTTTTCAACTCACCCATCACGGATATCATATCCTGCAAGACTTGCGGCAGCAGTTAGGGCAGTTCTCCATCGTTGCACCTTCTGCATCCCCTCAGCATCATCCTTATGCTTCAGTTCATATTCGTCAAATGATTTTTTAAAGTCCCCAATTTGATATCGAACATGTGATGGAGCCACATCATAGAAGATAGGTATGACTGTTTGTCCATTTTCTTTGAGACTGCATTCCATGATCTTCACTAGTTCATTCAAGCACCACCTCGATGTAGCAAAATTCTTTGAGAAAACAATGAGTGCAAATTGAGACACTTCGATAGCTTTGAGGCGTTCTTCTGGAATAGAATCCTCCATCCTGTTATCATCTAGAAAGGTGAATATTCCCCGGTTTTTCAAACCTTCATACAAGTGACCCGTAAATGTTTTACAAGTATCCTCACCTCTAAAACTTAGAAACACAGCATACTTCCATCGAGGACGGTACTGTGAATTACTCGCAAAAGAGGAAGAAGATGCCATGGATGTCTGAAAGAGAGAGCACACGGTGTGCTAATAATAATCAGATGAAGAAATAGAAAGAAAATGAAAGATGAATGATTCTATAAAGTATTAATACAATGCTCTATCTACTCCACTTGTCATTAAGGAATTCCTTTAAAAAAAAAAGGAGGAAATGTGGTGAGAAAGAAAAAATATCTTTTATTTAAAATTACAAGATTTAAAAATTATGCATAGTTGCAAAATTAATGTGGAGTTTATTTTTTTAAACTCCATACATGTTAATAAATTTAAAACGGAGATAGTAGTATATGGGCTATGGTATATTTTAATTGAAGCAAGTAGAAAATTCCTTCAAAGACCACCTAACCTCACTTAAAATATGGAAATAATGGCACTGGTAGTTGCAGTCCCTCTTCTTACTAATAATATAATAGTTCCATATGCATTAAATAGTTTCTGTCCTTTTAATTTCTCAAAAGTTAAATTATGGTTTTTGTCCTTTATATTTGCCAAATGGTTAACTTTTCCATTAATTTTCGTCAAATTGTACGAATAGACTTCAATCAATACTTTATGGAGATTGAAAGTGTTAGCATCCAACAAACTTAAGACCAAAATTGCAATTTATTAATTAGGAAAAAGGCTCAAATATGCCACTAAACTATCAGAAATGACTCATTTATGTCATCCGTTAAAAGTTGGACTCATTCATGCCATCGCCGTTATAAAACCGGTTCATCCTTGCCATTTTTTTTAAAGGTGGTTTTCTAAAAAACTGCTTTGCCACGTGGCCTCTTATTAGAGGTCCACGTCATTTTTTTATTTTATTATTGTTTTTTTTTAGTTTGGATCCATTAAGAAGAATTCACCCACACCCAACCTATCACCTTAACTCACTTTAATATTACTCTTAATTTTGACCCTAGATTTAAATATATATATATATAATCATAATTTATTTTTAGGCGTGTTAGAGTTTAAAAAAACATAAAATAAATAAAAAACCACCATCTAGGTACGTAGGGTGTTTTCAGTCCACATATTTTTTAGTGTTGTTTGGTACCTACTCACGCAGACACTATTTATGTGTATATTAATGGATCTTTAATGTGTATATTAAAGAATCCACCCACGCAGAAAAAAGTTATGCTCTACGTCTCGTTCACGTTAAAGAGTATAAAGGCTACCAAATAGCCAAATTCATGAAATAATTAAGACTACCAATAATTAAATTATACAACTTATAATCCAAATTTAGAAGGAATTTTTAGGTATTCTTCCTAATTAAAAGTTGTGGTCCTTCATGTATGTGGTATTCTCTTTGTCCTAAATTATGTGATGGTGTTCGGATTTTGAGAGTCAAAACAAATTATTTTTTAATCACAATTTATTCATTTGCCATTTTAAATTATTAATTATTCTAACCTATATTATTTTAAACGAAGTATTCAAGTGTGTAAATTTCATGTTCGAAGACTAAATGATTATATATATATGTTTAAATCTAGGGTTAAAATTAAGAGTAATATTAAAGTAGGTTAAGTTTATATGTTGGGTGTGGGTGAATTCTTCTTAATGGATCCAAACTAAAAAAAAAATTAAAATTAAAAAATGACGTGGACCTCTAATAAGAGGCCACGTGGCAAAACAGTTTTTTACAAAACCACCGTTAAAAAGTAATGGCATGGATGGATCGGTTTTATAACGGTGATGGCATGAATGAGCCCAACTTTTAACGGATGACATAAATGAGTCATTTCTGAAAGTTCAGTGGCATATTTAAGCCTTTTCCCTATTAATTATGATGGTTCGACTTGATGTAACATCCTGGAAATTTTAAGCTAAGATCTGAGTGGTTCTTCATGTGTGTATAGGCCTAAACCCGATGATTCCTAATTATACATGTGTCATTGTTGGTGATATTACAATAAATTGCAATAAATATTACAATTGAAAAAATTACAAAATAATTAAGAAAATATATATTTCTTCTTCTATGGCTGAGGCGCGGATATCTCGCTCTCTTTAAGGAGATTCAAGCCCACTGCGGTAACTATTAGTGCGAAGAGTCTAGAGAGCAAAGAGCTCCGAAGTAACTTTGTCGCTTAACTGTCTAGTGCTTAATGTTTTTGCAAGAAATTTGACAGATGAAAAGATCTTAACTAAACCACAGCTAGCGGTTCGTCATTTATCTGATGTTATAGCACTTTGCCTTTTCTCTGCATAGGCATCCTCATCTACTAATGCAAATTATTCGCAAGTAGAAAGGTGAGCATCAGTTTTTGATGGAGAGTATACGAGAGTAGTTTGAAGGAATGATGATATAAGGAAGTACCCCTGTCACAATTCGATTTCTCAAGTCGTGATGGCGCCTATCTTATCCTACCAGTAGGCAAGCCAAACCATAGCCCGGAATGATAGGTAATGGACTAATAGATAGAAACAAAATAAAAGAACGCGTATGATAATAACAACCACAATAATAAGTGAAAACTAAGAAGAGAGCACATGTATTATATCAAAACGAGAGGAGGAAAAAGGACCAACTATACAAATGAATCCTTCCCAAGACCTGATAAGATCAGTACTAGAGCCACTACTAACAGGTACGCAGAGTACTAGACAAAAATCTAAAATGTACACAAGTAGTCTCGAGTGAAAAAGACTAACTAGAGTAGATAGAGGAGGATCAGCCTCGGACGACAGTAAGCCCACCCCGCTCTAAATCAGCACTGAAAGGTAGGAACCACGTCAACGCCGACTGCTAGTACCTGGATCTGCATCAGAAAAAAGATGCAGAAGTGTAGTATGAGTACCAAAAACAACGGGTACTCAGTAGGCATCATCGGCCGACTAAGCTTACTACAGAAAAAGTGTAACTACAATGTAAGAACGTAATCTGAGTTATTAGTAAATAAGGATGGAAAGGTAAACAACTACCAAACTATGCAACGGCCGTAAAAGAATAAACTTGTGCGATACAGAAAAATAATAATGTAGTAATAACAATTAAATCAAACATAACCTAACTGAGCCCCCATAAGCCCGCTAGGCACACTGAAGAATACAATTAACCAACCATACCCCCATAAGCCGGTGGGACACACAAGTGATGAAAGCAAACATAAATAATCAGATGCCGGACTCGAACCGAAACTCAGAGTAACCCCAACTATAATCAGATACCGGACTCAAACCGGAGCTCATAGTAACAATAATAATCCAATGCCGGACTCGAACCGAAACTCTTAGTAACAATAATAGTCAATTGCTGGACTCGAACCGGTACTCATAGTAATCATAATAATCAATTGCCGGACTCGAACCGAAACTTATAGTAACCATAACCCACCGATAATATTAAAATCCATTTCATAGTATAACAATGTCAATGTCTAAATAATCATTCATTAATCTTAATTAAAAAGGAATAAATTCAAGGTTTTGCAATTTAAATTCACGTTCTAAAGTAATAGATGTTATATTATGTGAAAAGATAATATTTCAATATTTACTAGAACGGGGCCCTAATCCGGATAAACAAGACAGCTTATATAAATCAAATAATATGCATCTACAAGTATTTATTCAAAGCTAGCATAATAGTTCCCAATTTCGGTATATAAGCTCAATCTAAAAGTAGGATAAACCTAGCCTACCTGGACGCCAAATCTAGAATATCTTTACGTGAAGCCTCCAAATAGTATCCCGCTGGAACCCGAGTTTGAATAATATCAAAGAAATTATTTTTCACTTGCCTCCTAACTTATACGAAACTTTGTTGAGCTAAATCAAGAATTCTAACCAAATTTTCTTAAAAGAAAAAGAAAAACAAATCGAGGAGGTGAAAATCTGGGAGAACAAGAAGAGAGTTCGTCTGTATATATAAACTGCTAAGTGCTGATCACTTATTCTTTCCCTTTTAAAAAAATGGTCAAAGTTACTACATATATATGTATATATATAACTAAAGATAGCCTAATGTTAGAAGGCAAGTGGCAACCCACTTGTTGTCCACCCTTTCCCACGTGTGTGGTGGTGTTGCCATAATTAATAATTTTCTACATCGTGTATATATTCGGGTATTGTATAAATTCGTAGTAAAATAATTATAATATTTTGAATATACCATAATTAATAGAAAATTATTTCTAACAAAACCTCTATTATATAATAATAATATTTTAACATTTCTAAATTTACTATCTTCGCTTAAAATATTAATAAATTATAAAAGTCCATTATGAAGTGATATAAATATATGCCACTTAAAGAATTTTATCAATAAGGGTACTAAATTATATTTCAATCAAATATCAAATTAAATTAAATAAACCACGAAACGTTTAGATAATACTAAAATTATATAAATATACTGGAAAATGACCGCAAGGGTCATTACAACCCCACATGTAGCAAAAGTGTGTTGGTAAAGTTAAAGCATGATCATTACCTTTCGACAAGAAAATAAGAACAAAGGAAATAGCATTGAAGTATTCATCTGCTAATAAAACACCATGATACTTCAAAACGAATATGATAATTGATTGCCGAGGAGAAATTCTAGTCCTTGATCCTCACTGAAAAGGTGCTAACTAGTTAGAGAAACGACATAATTTATTTGAACAAACCGTTTTAGAGCTAAGTTAAATTGTATAAAGAAATCTTAAGTTTTTAGATCATTCAATTTGATAAGAAAAGCCTGTGGAATATCAAGGATTTTCATTCTTTTTTTTGTGACTGTATTAGTATTGTCTGCGCTTCTTAAGATCTTTTCAAAACGGCCGCATAAATTTCTGGCATCCATTACTTAAATAGTGGCTTTTACATCATCGTAAATTCCCCAATTTGTAGCATTATATTTTCATTTGAGAGTTCACTAATTTTCAAATCATTGATTTGGGAGTGCTACTTGAGTTAATATCGCATGATTCCAGGATCTGATTTGAGCATAAAAATTTCAACACTTGTTGTTATTCTTTTTAACTTACCTTGATTAATCCAGAATAAATGGAGACAAGATGAAATGTAAATCACCCATCGATGAGCTCCTGTCAATAGGGGAAACAAAGTGGGAAAAATGGAAGAAAAAATTGATCAGTTTCGGTAGAAGAGTTTGCAGCTAACAACAAAAAGAAAACAATTACTTACTATATTCCTGGCAGTTGATGTTGCTGCAAAGTGCATCTACTTGTTGCTTAGAAGAGGAGCAACTGGCTTCATCATCGTGTTCACTATAATCAAATCTGCTCCTCCTTGTCCCAAGACAATGTTCATCATTATTTTCCCTTATTTGCAACAAGGCCTAAATGCCTAGTTCATCTTTATACAACAAACGAAATATATACTCATTTTTTTTGGAGGAAAATAACATGATGTGCCTATAGTCATTTGGTGTTGTTCCATTTGCCTTAGATATATCCCATAAACCAGCAAAAGGTATCAAGAAAAAATGAACACCATTTGGAGAATATTCTGAATGGTTGGATAAGACAAGTTTGCGGGTGATGCACGACATCCCATCATCAGATAAGTGAATCAAGTGAGCTGTGAAGTCAGTTAATATGCCATAGTAACATACAGCAAATCCCAAGAAGCTATCATGTATGTACCAATTCTTAGGCAAATTGACTGGTACACCAACAATTCCCTGGTATGGAAACATTGGTATCCCATGCCACTGCCAACCTGTAATCACTCTTAGTGACAAGGAGTCTGAAGCAGAGATGTCGTGCTGCAAAAATGAGATATTCTGAAATAACGAATTACAGATCGAATAATTTGTCCAATCTGCTTCAACTCTATCTAATTGAACTGGAAATTCTGGCAGCTGTGTAAGCCTCTTGCAATGTGATACGTCCAAGCATCGAAGAGCACCAAGTTGGGCTATGCTTCGAGGCAAATGCCCAAAATTATTTCCACTGAGATTCAACTCTTTCAAAGAGGATAAGCATCCAATGTCATCTGGAAGTTCTCCATCTATTAGATTGCAGTAACTGAGATTCAAAGTCTCCAAGTTTTTCATCCCCACGATAAGTTCAAAATTAATCTTCTTGCAATGTGATAAGTCCAAGAATCGAAGAGCACCAAGTTGGGCTATGCTTTGAGGAAAATACTCAAAATTATTTCCGCTAAGTGTTAACTCTTCCAAAGAATGTAAGCATCCAATGTCTTCCTGAAGTCCTCCATCTATTAGATTGCAGTGACAAAGATTCAGAATTTTCAAGGAGCGTAACCCTTTGTTCACCCGAGGGAACACAAATAACACTCCCTGAGTTAGGTACTCAGTAGAAGAGGGCTTCTTTTTGTTTTTTTCAAAACTCAAGAATTTAAGCTTGTTCAAGCGGACGATGGAAGATGGAGGTCTAGAAATTAGAGTAAATCTAGCATCAAGCTCCTCCAAGTTTTCTAAATCACCTATCTCTTCTGGCAAGCTTTCAACTTTAAAGCAGTAGGACACATTCAGCTTCACCAAACATTTCAACTTACAAATGCTGCTTGGAAGAGCTACAAGATTTTTCATCTTATTCAAACAGAGCACTCCCTTGGTAATATGAGTTCGGTACTGATTAGAAGAGGGCTTCACTTCTCCGATCATTTCTGGAAATTTCTCTAAACTATAGCACTTCTCCATATCCAGATATTCAAGAGATTCCACACTAACACATGGAAGCCTCTTAAGGCTTTTACAACAATTCAAACTTAAGTGGATGAGTTTTCTGCAATTTCCAAGGGAATGGTGAACCTCTTTAAGATTCATACATGACACCAAATACAAATGCTCCAAATTTGGCATCGCCCTGAAATCTGGTGTTTGCATCAGGTTTCTTGAGCGGCTGAGATCTAGCTTTCGTAGACACGGTAAATGCTGCAATTCAGGACACACAATAACAAATATTTCTTATTATACATAAAAGGCATAGTGTTTGTACATAAAAAGGCATAGTACATAGACATTCAAAATTCCAACTTTTGTAGAAAAGTAAAATATAACATGAAAAATCAGGTCGCTATAAGTGAAATGCCGTTACAACGAGGTGACGTTATAGAGAGGTCTGAACAATTGTACCTTTGTTTCAAACCATAAATGATGCAGCGAACCTTGGAAGAGATCAAGATGAACAAGGTTTTTGGGTTCAAAATCTTCTGGCAACGATTCCCAAGGATATCCAAAAATCTGAATCCAACCCAAGCTGTTGGGCAGGTACTCAATGGCATCATGTGTATCAAATTTGTTGATGTATAATAGTTTAAGCCTTTTCATATTTTTCATGACTTCTTTGCTAAAAAATAGTTTTTTAACGCTGTCATTTTCCAGCCAGATTGATTCCATTGCTTTTGTCTCCTGATAAAAAAGATCATATTAGTCCACAAAATAACAACAAGAAGAGGGTAAAATGTACGCAGTCCATACCACTACCTCGAAGGAGAGGTACGGATGAAGTTAAACATTGTTTAGCCTACTTACTGTATTGTTCAGCATAACTTCTTTGAAATCTTCAACGTCCCATATTCTGCTAGGTTCTCCCAATTCTTTCTGCATTTTCACGACATATCTACCCATATCTTCAATCAAGTCGTGCATTTCAAGCCTATCATCTCCAGAGATGAACACAAGAGATTTGTCAATTAGGACATCCAATCCGCATTCAGCTCCAATACTATAGCTCTCGAGGACTCTTAGGACTTCACTTTTATGATATCCTCTGAGGAAACATGCCATATCCAGGAACATCTTTTGCTCTTCGGACTCTAAACCATCATAACTTATTTTGAGTTTCTCAACAATTTCTGATGTTGACTTGTCCTTTATTTTATCTATTATTCTTCGCCATTGAGTTAGGTCTTTCCTATGCAACAAAGAACCCCACACCTTGAGGGCTAAAGGAAGTCCTTTAGCATGATTTACGACCTCCAACGAGAACGTCTTAAAACGCTCATCTGGAATTTTATTTTTGAAAGCATGTTGATTGAGCAACAACATAGCTTCGTCATCAGGTAGTGTAGACACTTCATATATTGCATCATCATTCTCTATCAATTGTCTGTTTCTAGTTGTTATCACAACTCTGCTGCCATCACCAAACCAATGAAGACCACCTGCTAAATACTCCAAATGATCACTATGATCTATGTCATCAAGCACGATTAGCACCTTCATATAACAAAGTCTTTTCGGAATCATAGACTTCCCATCTAACTTATTATTGACGTAATCGTCTTTTTTCCTCAACAGTTCAGATAGAAGGATATTTTGTAGAGAATGCAATTGATTCCTTTTTGCATTTTCTTTAACATCTGCAAGAAAACAAACAGCTTTGAATCGATAAGACAGAGTATCAAAGATGGCTCTTGCTACTGTCGTTTTACCAACTCCTCCTATTCCCCAGATCCCTACCATCCGAACATCATTGATTTTTATCTGAAGTAAGGGTTTTAGTTTGTCTAAATGAGCATTTATTCCCACAACATCTTGCAAAGAAGATAAAGAATAACCACTCTTGTATAGTTTGGAAGAGATGCGGTCGACGATCTGCTGAATTTTCTCTGATTCATTCCTACATAAATAAGAAGATCGATTGTGGAAGATGTGAAGAAGTCAAGTATTAGTAAGTATTGTTAATGTCCAGGAGGGTATAAACAGCCTATATTTTAAGCATGAAAGTAGCAAAACTTGAAAAGAAATTACATGTGTGTTTTCAACTCACCCATCACGGATATCATGTCCTTTAAGAT
Source organism: Capsicum pubescens (assembly GCA_030864215.1). NCBI lineage: Eukaryota > Viridiplantae > Streptophyta > Magnoliopsida > Solanales > Solanaceae > Capsicum > Capsicum pubescens. The sequence continues at coordinate 299,500,759 of CM061549.1, forward strand.
TTCCGGCAGCAGTTAGGGCAGTTCTCCATCGTTGCACCTTCTGCATCCCCTCAACATCATCCTTATACTTTAGTTCATATTCGTCAAATGATTTTTTAAAGTCCCCAGTTTGATTTCGAACATGTGATGGATCCACATCATAGAAGATCGGTATGGCTGTTTGTCCATTTTCTTCTTTATTACATTCCATGATCTTCTCTAGTTCATTCAAGCACCACCTCGATGTAGCATAATTCTTTGAGAAAACAACGAGTGCAAATTGAGACACTTCAATAGCATTAAGGAGTTCATATGGAATAGAATCACCATCCTCCATCCTTTTATCATCTAGAAAGGTGAATATTCCCCGGTTTTTCAAACCTTCATACAAGTGACCAGTAAATGTTTTACGAGTATCTTCACCTCTAAAACTTAGAAACACAACATACTTCCATCGAGGACGGTACTGTGAATTACTCGCAAAAGATGATGAAGATGCCATGGATGTCTGAAAAAGAGAACACACTGTGTGATAATTATCAGATGAAGAAATAGAAAGAAGATGAAAGTTGAATGGTTCTATGAAGTATTAATATAATGCTCTATCTACTCCACTTGTCATTAGAATTGTTGTTGTTATTAACGAATTCCTTCAAAAAAAAAAAGGAGGAAAGTTGGTGAGAAAGAAAAAAGAGATAAGCATCAGTTAAACTATGGCCAAAGTTGCTACGACATACTATAACTTTACTGGGGTACTATTATCCTAAACTCAATTTTAGCATATTTTTATCATTGTTTTGTGCTGACATGACACCTTTATTACATAAAATGAGGCTCGTATCAAAGGTGTCACGTCAGTTAAAAAGATTGACAAAAGGTGTCACATCAGCTTAAAATTATGACAAATAAAATTTAGTTCAGATGGTACTAGGACCTCGTGAAGTGTGAGTATACCGTAGCAAATTTAGTTCAGATGCTTTACTCAAGAAAAAAGGATCAATAATATGGCCCTACTTGAATAGAAAAGAAAATCAACAATTCTAAATAAAGAATAGAGGAGGACAAAAGCTTCTTAAAAAAATATTATTCCCATAGTTTCAATTTGCTTCACCTATTTTTCTAGCATCTTTAACAATTCTTTAATTTTAACTTTCTACATGACATGTTTAGAATCATAAAATTAAAGCGCATGTCAATATATTTGACATATCTTTAATTTAACACCACAAGATTCAAAATCCATGCATAAACGCAGAGTTAATGTGGAGTGTATTATATTTTCTTAAACTCCATATATGTTAATCAATTTAAAATGGAGAGTAGTATATGGACTATGGTATATTTTAATGGAAGTTAAAGTAGAAAATTCCTACAAAGACCAACCTACCCACACTTAAAATATGTAAATAATGGAACTGGTAGTTGCAGTCCCTCTTCTTACTAATAATATAATTTAGTTCCATATGCAATAAAAAGTTTCTGTCATTTTAATTTCTCAAAAGTTAAATTATGGTTTTTGTCCTTTATATTTGCCAAATGGTTATCTTCTCCATTAATTTTCGTCAAATCTTACGAATAGAGTTCGAACAATATTTTATGGAGATTGAAAGTGTTAGCATCCAACAAACTTAAAGACCAAAATTGCATTTTATTAACCATGATGGTTCGACTTGATGTAACATCCCGGAAATTTTGAGCTAAGATCTGAATGGTTCTTCATGTGTGTATAGGCCTAAATTCGATGATTTCTAATTATACATAAGTGTCATGATCAATTCCTTAGCGTGGTTAGTGATTTGTATGCGAATCTTGATCATAAGAAATGCCTACCATAGAGTTAAGTTGACAGCATTCCTATCGATTGAGTTTTAGTATTGATATTTTAATGGGATCAACTTCAAATGATGTTAAGTCCTAGAATCTGAAGAGTTTTGAGGTTGAAGCCCTGTTAAATGAAAGGTCTTCGAGCCTTCTTTCTAATGCAACCAACCGTTCGTCAATTCGGTTCTGAATAAAAAAGTTATGAGCATTTCAACGGTCAAACCCGTGGACCACCACGTTGGCAGCATGTGACGAATCCTCTGGGTTTGTCTGTAATCCGGATAACCTCACTGTATGCTTGCTTCGCTCAGTAGTATACAGATGATGAAATGTTAAGCCTCAGTCCTTGCGGCAAACTTAGATTGGGGACTTAGCCGGTCGAGCGATGGTCAGATCCACATAGCTCGTGGTGCATACATTGTCTGTAATATCTTCTTGTTCAAAATTAAAAAAAAAAAGACTGCTCTACGGTTTAACTTTGGAGTCACTATTTATATTCCTTCTTATTTTGCATACCAATACATTCCATGTATTGACCATCCTTCGACGCTACATCGTTTCATGATGTAGGTCCGGGATGCATTCTCATGGTTTTGTGCATCATTTGAATTCATTCGGCACAGCTTTAGCTGTGGTGAGCCCTCCATTTTCCCGAAGGCCTAGTTGATTCCTTTGTCAGACTTCGTGTCATTGTTTTATGGTATTTAATCGGGATCATGTCCTGGCTTAGATGTTTTCTTGTGTTTCTCCTGTCATGGACGTACGTTAAGCTTGTACAAATGTTTTGAAGATCAAATATTTTCAATTTCCATTAACCATGATTTGGAATTGGTTTGATAAAGTGTTCTTCCACAGGTGTTTTAATTGAATGCTCACGATGAATATTAGGGGGTTCTCTCAGGCCTTAAATGGTTCCGAGTGCTTGTTACGTCCAGGGCCTAATCGTGAGTCGTGACACCTGAAATTATTTGTTCATACATCAATTTAGTGAGATGTATCCTTCATCTAGATGAACAATGGTAGCCAATATCCTCATTGCCTCAGCCATATAAATAAGTAGAAGCCAGTCGTTGTCATATAGATTGAAACAGCAAAAAAAAGATTGGAACACTGGCTGGTTATAGAGGAAAATATGTATACTTGAACAAAAACTCAACTATGCAATACCTAAGATTGGGCGACGAAAACACGAAGTATTTCTTTGGCAGCATCAGAAGTAGGATAATGCACATAGAATAAAACCAGGAAGCTCATGTCACTAAAAAGGCAATCTGGTCATTCCCTAAACAGGACTCAACCAACTAATTCTTATTTAGTCTGTCACTAAGGAAGAAGTAGCTGCTGCTCTGAATGAACTCTTGTTTCTTAAGAAAGTCCTAGGAAATTATTGGTAAAGTTTGACACTGGGAGGCTGTTTAAACCAATGAACTTTACCTCTTTAATAAATTATTATTAAAGAGTACACACCCATTTCATGTTGCACTACTCTAAACAAGATAATCTCTGGAATCATCACTCACAGAATGCGACCTGTAATTGATACTATTGGTGATTTTGAGAGTGGTATGAGACACTGCAACTTGTTTTCATACTGTTATTATCCTCGATAAGGAACACACCCTAAGTTGATAAGTATGCCACTTTTGTCAGCTATAGGGAATTGATGCTCAATATCACACGGCAATGCCAAAAAAGTCTCAAATATCACCAAAAGTCACAAAAAATTCGCAATTTTTGTCATTTCGTCCTTTTGACTTGGAAAATGACTCCACTATCCTTGCCAAAGCAACCCAATCCATTTAATAAGTCGTCAGGGGACCACCGGAGAAGTTACGCTCAAAATTTTTTAAGGAGTTCGATCCCACCCCCGAACCATGGGCTAACATCCACCGAAAGTCGCAAAAAACACGCGATTCCTGCTGTTTCACCCGTTTGACTTGGAAAATGGCTCTCTCGGCCCCACCAAAGCAACCCAATCCATTTAATAGGCTGTCACAGGACCGCTAGAGAAGTTTCACCCAAATATTTTTCGAAGCCTGAGTACACCACCCAAACCATGGGCTAACACCCACCCAAAGTCTTCGCAAGAAAAACCTGCAGTTTCTGTCATTTTGCACATTTGAATAGGAAAATGGCTCCCTCGACCCCGCCAAAACAACCCGATCCATCTAATAAGCCATCGGTGGACCACTCGAGAAGTTTTGCCCAAATTTTTTCTCGAAGTCCGAGCGCACCTCAAACCGTGGGCTAACCACCAATCGAAAGTCACAAAAACCCACAATTCCAACTGTTTTGCCCGTTTGACTTGAAAAGTGGATCCCCCGACCCCATCAAAGCAACCCGATCCATTTCATAGTTCGTCAAGGGATTGTTCGAGAAGTTTCGCCAAAAAAATTTTCGGAGCCCGAGTCCACCCCCGAACCGTGGGCTAATCACCCACTGAATGTCGCTAAAAACCCATAAGTCCTATTGTTTCGTCCATTTGACTTGAAAAATAGCTCCCCCGGTCCCGTCAAAACAACATGATCCATTTAATAAGACGTCAGCGGACCACCAGAGAAGTTTCAAGCAAAATTTATCTGGGAGTCCGAGCCCACCCGTCGAACTGTGGGCTAACACCCACCTAAAGTCGCAAAAAACCTGCAATTCCTGTCATTCTCCCATTTGACTTGGAAAATGACTCCCCGACCCCACCAAAGGGATCAAATCCATGTAATAGGCCGAAAGGGGACTGCCCGAGAAGTTTCACCCAAGAATTTTTTCGGAGCCCGAGCACCCCCCGAACGGTGGGCTCACCCCACTGAAAGTCACAAAAAATCTGTAATTCCTGACTTGAAAAATTGCTCCACCGGCCAGCTAAAGAAACTCGATCTATTTAATAGGCCATCAGGTGATCGCGTAGTTTCACCCAAAAATTTTCTAAGAGCCCAACCAAAGAAACCTGATCTATTTAATAGGACGTCAGGAGACCACCAAGAAGTTTCTCCAACAATTATTTCTGCAGCCCGAGCCCAATCCCCGAGCCCATCCAAAATTGCAAAAAAAAAATAAAAAAAATTCCTCGTTTCGCAAGTTTGACTTGGAAATTGCAAGAAACTATTTAGTGCAAAAGGAACTATTATATTATTAGTAGTGTAAATAACATAAATACCAACCCTTTTGGAAGTAATTACACTCTTTCCCACTTTTTTAATTACTTTAAACTCTCTCCCTATAAATATAAATAACATAACCGACATATACAAAGCATTTTGTGTATATGTGAGATTTTTGTAATATGTTTAGGGAGTTAGAATTTTTTGTAATATTAAAAATATAAATTGTGTATTTGTGTAATTTTTGCAACTACCAGTGCCATTATTTACATATTTTAAGTGTGGTTAGGTGGTCTTTGAAGGAATTTTCTACTTCCTTCAATTAAAATATACCATAGCCCATTTACTACTCTCTCCATTTTAAATTGATTAACATATATGGAGTTTAAGAAAATACACTTCACATAAATTGCAATTATGCATAGATTTTTTAAATCTTGTGGTCTTAAATAAGATATATGTCAAATATACTGATATGCGCTTTAATTTTATGGTTCTAAACATGTCATGTGAAAAGTTAAAATTTAAGAGTTGTTAAATCTATATCTATATCTATATCTATATATTATTAATAACAAAGGATGCAACCTCCTCATTCAGCCATGTGTCTTCCTATTAATTAGCCATTTGTCATATTAGGATAAGGATTTAGTTATGTTGGTTATGACATATTAATTTTAATTTTTACAATATTTTTAATTAAAAAACTGTCATGGCTTGCTCATAAGTAGCATATTCACATTTTTTATCTTAAATTCAATTTTTTAAAAATATGACGCCATATCAGCATATGCAAATTTCCCTCAATATCTGGTTACTTTTTTAAAAATAAAAAAATAAAACTTTTTTTTTTTTTCTTTTTTAAACCTATCACAAAATCTATACTCAACATCTTATCCCTAATTAAAACTTCCCCTATTATATCTCATCATCTCCAAAACCTGTTTTACTTCTATATAACTACTTATTTACCGTAAAACACTTCCAACTATGTAATCTCTTTCAACATTCTTCAAACACTTACGTCTTCTAAAAAGAAATTCAAGTAGGCTTCATCAGCAGCATCACAATTCAAGATATGCGATGAAACAACTATTTGTAATTCGTTGATGGGAAGTAAAGGATCGTCACAATCCTGATATTATTTACGCCATGTTATTCATTCTACAGAACAAAAAGGTACTGCAAGAATTTTTAACTGTTTGTAGATTCTTTTGCTTTTTCATCTCTTAATGAATTGATATGTGTTATACTTTTAGGTAGATTAGATACAAACTTCTATCGCAGATTCAGTTAGGAAACATTTCAAATAATCAGATATTAAAAAGGAAGGATTTATCTTATGACCAACTTTGTTGTCTGTAAAAATACTCCAATGTTCAATGCCAAAAATCATGATTCGAAGCTTAATTTTACTCTACGAACTACTTTTACTGAACGTCTGGTCTTCTTTTTCCATGTAATCTCTTCAATTTCAGACCATTCAAGCAATTGATAAATGAGGTTGATGTTCAGGCGAATGACTTATTTGGTAAGGAAGTCAGTTAATTTTTTTTGCCGTATTTTGTGACTGTTTTCTTCTTCCCCTCTGCTGTAATTCAAACAAAAGACCTGTGTATCCAAATCATCTGACTTTTAAGTTGATTCGCTGCCTTACATCTTTAATATTAACACTCTAGCGATTTCAATCAACGTCAATTCTTACAAAACTTAGTCTGCTAACTTCATCTTCTTTCTCCCTGTATTACAATGTTGTTTGTTGTTTGTTAATGAGTTCTATTCAAATTTATATACACAAGTAAACTAATTTTTCTTTAGAATTTACTATTTGATAGGAAGGTTATATTTGTTGTATTGTCGCAACTGATGAATTGTTAATCTTAGACAACAAGTGGTCACATGCGATTTGTTAATCTTAGACAACAGGCGGTCAGTTATATACTGGATGCAATTAGTGTCGGAAAAAGGCAAAACGCGTGGAAAACACTTATGTTTGCACTAACCAGAAGTAAAAATATGTGGATTCCTGCTGTTACCAGGTAATAGCATATTCTTTATTGCATCAATCACTTAAAAAACACCTTTAAATATAAATATTGTACAACTCTTTAGGTACAAGATATAGTTAAGGGTCATGGACAGTACTGACTTTGTAAACTTTTTGCCTTTTTGTTGTCTAATAAACTTGATTTTAGCAAAGCAGTCATCGCCTTAATCGTCGGAGTTACTCTAATCTATATATTACGCAGATAATAAAACACATTAATGGAGGAGATTTTCATAAATACATTGAATATGTGATACTATAAAAAGAAGTAAGGAAGAAACTACTTATTTCCTCTCTCAAATATATTTAGTTTGTACTCTGATATGTATAATTACTTTGTCGACTACAAGTTTACATGGTTTTATGCTGCTCTTTTTGCATCAAATTTTAGTATTTGATGTAAATTTATCAAGTTATTCTCTTAAATTTTGAGGGTTCTTGAGTAGCATGTCACCAATTGAGGGAGGAATCTACAATTTGATTTTCTATTTTTCATTATATGTTACTATTAATTGTTTTCAGTTACTTATAGTGCATTAAAGGCGCCTTCATAAATTTATGATCATATTTTTTTAGATTAGTAATTTCATACAAACTCTGATCAAAGGGAGAGCATTTTTTGAAAAGAAAGAATAGATGCATGTTTAAGAGAATGTTTCATCTTCAAAGATACATGACCTTAGCTTCTTACTTTACTGTGGAATGGTAATTTTGAATTAACCATCAAGTGAAGAGCATCATAGATGACTATTTGATATATAGAATTATGTAGCTACTATTTAAAGGGGACCTTGAAGTACGTGGTAAATTTGTTGCCATGTGACCAGGAGGTCGCGAGTTCAAGCTTTGGAAGCATCGTCTAGCAGAAATGCAAGGTAAGGTTGCGTACTTACAAGTACACCCTTGTACATTATTAAAGAGAAAAGTAGGTCAAACAAATTGAAATTATGGAAATAATATTTTTTTTAAAAGCTTTTGTCCTCCTCTATTCTTTATTTAGATTTGTCGATTTTCTGTTGTCCTCCTCTCTTTTCCATATGATTGATCAATTTTTTCTTTCTCACCAACTTTACTCCTTTTTTTAAAGGAATTCCTTAATAACAACAACAATTCTAAGGACAAGTGGAGTAGATAGAGCATTATATTGATACTTCATAGAACCATTCAACTTTCATCTTCTTTCTATTTCTTCATCTGATAATTATCACACAGTGTGTTCTCTTTTTCAGACATCCATGGCTTCTTCATCCTCTTTTGCGAGTAATTCACAGTACCGTCCTCGATGGAAGTACGTTGTGTTTATGAGTTTTAGAGGTGAGGATACTCGCAAAACATTTACAGGTCACTTGTATGAAGGTTTGAAAAACCGGGGAATATTCACCTTTCTAGATGATAAAAGGATAGAGGATGGTGATTCAATTCCAGAAGAACTCCTTAACGCTATCGAAGTGTCTCAATTTGCAGTCGTTGTTTTCTCAAAGAATTTTTCTACGTCGAGGTGGTGCTTGAATGAACTAGTGAAGATCATGGAATGCAATAAACAAGAAAATGGACAAACAGTCATACCGATCTTCTATGATGTGGATCCATCACATGTTCGAAATCAAAGTGGGGACTTTCAAAAAGCATTTGACGAATATGAACTAAAGTATAAGGATGATGTTGAGGGGATGCAGAAGGTGCAACGATGGAGAACTGCCCTAACTGATCCCGCAAATCTAAAAGGACGTGATATCCGTGGCAGGTGAGTTGAAAACACATAATTGCTTTTAATGAAGAAAGAAACGGAAGAATTTCCATTTAAATTTGAACGTTTGTGTGAGTTAAAACAGAATCAACACTAAATAAATTAGTCATATATATATTGTTTGCACAATCTAATTTAATAGATATTATCATTTAGAAGTAAGAAATGTTTTTACATGTTTCTATCATTAAGAAGGCATGGCACTATCGATCTTCTTATTTATGTAGGAATGAATCAGAGGAAATTCAGCTGATCGTCGACCAAATCTCTTCCAAACTGTGCAAGACTGGTTATTCTTTATCTTCTTTGCAAAATGTTGTGGGAATAAATGCTCATTTAGAGAAACTAAAATCCCTACTTCAGATAGAAATCAATGATGTTCGGATGGTAGGGATCTGGGGAATAGGAGGAATAGGTAAAACAACGATAGCAAGAGCCATCTTTGATACTCTATCTTATGAATTCAAAGCTGCTTGTTTTCTTGCAGATGTTAAAGAAAATGCAAAAAGGAATCAATTGCATTCATTACAAAATATCCTTCTATCTGAACTGTTGAGGAAAAAAGATGATTACGTCAATAATAAGTTAGATGGGAAGTGTATGATTCCAACAAGACTTTGTTCTATGAAGGTGCTAATCGTGCTTGATGACATAGATCATAGTGATCATTTGGAGTATTTAGCAGGTGATCGTTATTGGTTTGGTGATGGCAGCAGAGTTGTGATAACAACTAGAAATAGACAATTGATAGAGAATGATGATGCAATAATATATGAAGTTTCTACACTACCCGATGATGAAGCTATGTTGTTGTTCAATCAACATGCTTTCAAAAAAAAAATTCCAGATGAGCGTTGTAAGACGTTCTCGTTGGAGGTCGTAAATCATGCTAAAGGCCTTCCTTTAGCCCTGAAAGTGTGGGGTTCTATGTTGTATAAGAAAGACCTAACTAAATGGAGAGGAATTGTAGATAAAATAAAGAAGTCAACATCAGAAATTGCTGAGAAACTCAAGATAAGTTATGATGGGTTAGAGCCCGAAGAGCAAAAGATGTTCCTGGATATGGCATGTTTCTTCAGAGGTTATGATAAAACTTTTGTCCTAAGAATCCTCGACAGCAGCTATGCTAATAGAGCTGAATGTGGATTGGATGTCCTGATTGATAAATCTCTTGTCTTCATCTCTGGAGATGATAGTCTTGAAATGCACGACTTGATTGAAGATATGGGTAGATATGTCGTGAAAATGCAGAAAGATTCGGGAGAACCTAGCAGAATATGGGACGTTGAAGATTTCGAAGAGGTTATGCAGAACAATACAGTAAGTAGGCTAAACAATTTGAACTTCAACCCCCGGGGGTCCATCGGAAACTGATACGATAAAAACTTGGATCGCATCAAAAAGAAGCCAAAACAGTCCACAAACAAAGGGAAACCCGAGAGCAACACAAACACAATTCTCGGCTCCAACAACAACAAGAAACAAGGTGTAAATGACTAACAACAACAAGTGATAAAAAACATTATAATAAGAAGAACCACAATAGGACAACAATCCAACGATTACAAGATTACAAGAACAATAAGAACTAACGGTTTCCCTAGATAACACTAACTAAGACATGAAATGTAGAGATAGATAGTGAGACATACACTACAATAAGACCCAAGAACCCAAAGATATATTAAATCTAAGGACCCCTAAGACTTACTATAGCAACACCATGTTGAACACCGAACACCTCAGGACCGAACACCGACACTTCAGAAAATTACTAAACCGAGACCTCAAGAAAATAAACAAGAAAAGATGCTTATAGAGAAAGAAGAGAAGTAAGCAATAGATAAGCTTGTATTGCTTGGTACATCTGACATAATGAACTTAAAGCCTATTTATAGGCAAATGACAACACAAATATATGGATACCAATTTTCTATGTGTACCATATATTTACACCACACACTTATTTTATTATTGAACATACATATAACCACACACTTATTTTATGATTATATCAACTACCACTTGCACGTTGGCCACCATTCTTTGTTGGGTTTGTATTTTAACACTCCCCCTCAAACCCAACTTCCATCTTAGTCTTCATTCCTAGTTGATAAGAGAAGCTATCGAGCTTGTTGACGCTCAAGCTTTTTGTGAACAGGTCTGCAACTTGATCTTCTGTTTTGACCTGCACCATTTGTATTTCTTCTTTAAGAACCTTTTCACGGAGAAAATGGTAATGCACCTCCAGGTGTTTGGTCCTTGCATGGAACACCGGATTCTCCGCTAAACGTATTGCCGATTGGTTATCGCAATACAAAGGAATTGCATACTCCACTGGTTGATGCAAATCCTTCAAAAGTTGGGTAAGCCAAGTACTTTCCTGAGCTGCCATCACCGTTGCTCGGTACTCTGCTTCTGTTGTTGACAACGAGACAGTTGGTTGCCTTTTGCTACACCAAGAAATTGCTCCAGATCCAAGCACAAACACATACCCTGTTGTTGAACGTCGGGTATCATGATCACCAGCATAGTCAGCATCAGAGTAGGCAGCTAATTTGCAATATCCACCTTTCTTGTACATGATGCCATAGCCAAGCGTACCCTTGACACATCTCAAAATCCTTCGAACTGCTTCCAAGTGAGGCTTCTTCAGATTTTGCATGTATCGACTCATCACCCCAACTGCAAATGAAATGTCGGGTCTCGTAAGTGTTAAATAGATCAAACTTCCAGCCAAATGTCGATACATAGTAGCATCTTCCAAGTCCTTCCCTTCATGAGCACACATTTTGACATTTTGCTCAATTGGAGTTGAAATCGGCTTGCAGTTAGTCATTCCAAAATTTTTCAACAAATCTTTGGAATACTTGTGCTGGTGTAGAAAAATTCCTTCTTCAGTACGATCAACCTCTAAGCCGAGGAAATCTTGAGTTGACCCAATTCTTTCATCTGGAATCAAACAGATAAATTCTCCTTGTTCAAAAAATTTCATCTTCACAATCTACCGTGATGATCAAATCATCGACATATACTAGTACTATAGCTAGTTTTCCTCCATTTGCTTTGACAAACAAACTAAGATCTGCACATGCCACCGAGTAACCACTATGCATAAGAAATTCAGCAATCTTACCATACCAAGCTCTCGGTGCTTGTTTCAACCCATAAAGCGCTTTTCGAAGTTTATAAACATATTCAGGATGGTCTTGACTCCGAAAACCCATCGGCTGGTCCATGTAAATATCCCGATCTAACTCTCCATGCAGAAATACGTTCTTCACATCCATTTGCCATAGGTTCCAATCCTTACTAGCCGCTAGAGCCAGTAGGACACACACGGTTGTGAGCTTCGCCACCAGGATAAACGTTTCATCATAATCTAGCCCATATTGTTGAGAGAATCCTCGAGCTACCAGTCGAGCCTTGTGCCTCTCAATCGATCCATCTGTACGACGCTTTATCTTGTAAATCCACTTGCACGAGATAGGCTTCACATCTCTTGACTTTGGAACAAGATCCAAAGTCTGATTTTGTTCAAGAGCAGCAATCTCCTCTTTCATTGCTTTGGTCCATTCTGACTTTTGAGATGCTTCTTAAAATGTCTCCGGCTCTTTTGAATCGACCTCCTCCAATATAGCAGCATTAACATATTTTGGACTCGGCTTCGGAACTCTTGTTGATCTTCTAAGTGGAGTTTGTGCTTCCACTTCACAAGGTTCACCATCTTTGCTTGGATGATGGAATACACCGGTTTGCCATGGATTCTAAGTTGCACCTTCTTCGACATCTCCACTATCATCAACGACATCAGTTTCACCTAGACTCATCTGAATTTGTGAAGACTGTAATTCATCTTTCAGAGTATCTAAGTCTGGCAATGTCTCCTTATCTGAGAACCACCATGAAGAAGCTTCATCAAATACTACATTTCTGGATGTGTAGCATTTTACCGTTGTAGGATCATAACATCTCCACCATTTTCTCTGACTATTGTAGCCAACAAATATACACCTTATAGCTTTCTTGTCCATTTTGCTACGTAAGTGATCAGGCACAAATACATAGCATACACATCCGAAAACTCAAAAATAGCTAACTGTAGGCTTCATGTTCCATAGCTTTTCTGAGGGTGAAAGTAAATGTAACTTTTGTTGAGGAAGCCTATTGATTACATAGGCCGCAGTTCTCATCGCTTCTGCCCAAAAACGTCCCGGTACGTTCCTTGCATGAAGCATAGTTCGACATATTTCTTCCAGGTGCCTATTCTTCCTTTTTGCAACACCATTTTGTTGTGGAGTGTTCGTACATGTGAACTAATGGCATATTCGACACTCCTGAAGAAAGTCAGAAAACTCATCTGAAGTATATTCTCCCCCATTATCGGTGCGTAGACATCCAATGCCTTTGTTGACCTCTGCTTCTGAAACCTTTTTAAATTCTTTGAATTTTGACAGAGTCTCCTATTTTTTCTTCATAAAATAAACCCACACATATCTGGAAAAATCATCAATGAAGGTTACCATGTACTTCATCCCACCAATGGAGGCTTGTTTAAAAGGTCCAAACACATCAGAGTGGATTAACTCTAATGGTTCCTTTGCTTTAAATTTGGACTCTTCATACGGGAATTGATGAGCCTTACCATATTGACAGTCTGCACAGATTGTGTCTGTTTTCACCTCAAGTTCAGGAAGTCCTTTGAGCATCGAATTCCTCATCATCACATCTAGCTTGGAATAGCTAACGTGACTCAGCCGTATATGCCACAAGTCTGCCGTCTCGTTCCTTCTTGTCCTCTCTACGTATGCCGTTTCTGCTGACATCACATAGACTGACTCTAATCTTCGTCCCTTCATCACTGGATCCTTGGAAATATCAAGGTCACGATATACCTTCACATCTTGTGGACCAAATAGAACAAAATGGCCTGAAGATGTTAACTGTGACACCGAAAGAAGATTTTTCTTCATCCCCGGAACATGGTAGAAATTTTGAAGTGCCACTTCGATACTGTTACTATGAGGAGACACCACTGTATTACCAACATGAGTAATTGGTAACTTAGAGTTGTTTGCGATCACCACCACACGACTTTCCTTGTATTTTGATAAGTTTTGCAACTTATCTTTATCACCCGTCATATGGTTCGAGCAACTTGAGTCAACGATCCAGTCATTTTCATGATCGATTTTACTAGATGTTGTTGCTGTAAGGGCTAACTCCTCCTCTTCAGTAGCAAAGGATGCCTCCGTATCCCATTCTTCTTCACTGTTGGAGGTAACGACATTACCTTCCACAGATTTTTCCTTCGACCGACAGGTCTTTGCCATGTAGCCCCTTTTCCCATATTTGTAACACTTCCCTTCAAATCTTTTCTTGTTTTCATATTTCTTCTAGCCTCCCCCTTCACGAGTGCTTCCTTCGCCTTGATGACCCTTTTATTCGTCATCATTTTTCTTGGATCCATCATTCTTTCGCTGCTTGAAATTCCGCTTGCCTTTATTGGCGTAGAGTGCCTCTTCTTCATTCTTTAGTGAGACTCCTCCCATTTGTTTAGATAATGCTTCTTAACCAGCTAACAAATTCTCGAAATCTACAAGTGATGGCTGATTTTTCCATCCCTGTACTGCAGCGACAAAGCTTCTGTATTCTGGCTTCAGAACGTGGATGATAATTCGTTTCATCCTAGTCTCATTAATACGAGCTTTTGGATCCAGTTCGGAAATCTCTCGACACAGTGACTGCACTTTGTGGAAATATTATGCAATAGTCATATTTCCTTGAGTCACTGACAATAACTCGCTTTCAAGAAGTTGGAGCTTAGAGTCGTTCTTCATCGAGAACATCTTGGCGAACGTATCCTAAGCTTCATTTGGGGTCTTTGCATCTCGGATTTTCTCTAGCAAATCCTTCTCAACAGTTGTTTTCAATGCAAACATTGCTTTCCCTCCTTTTATTTTCTATTTTCTCAATGTGCCGTTTGCATCCTCTGTTTCTGGCTGTGTTACTTCGGTTCCGTTGATAACCTCCCATAGGTCTTGCCCTTGCATATACGACATTATGCAAGTTGACCATGTGTTGTAATTGTTGTTGTTGAGCTTCTCCATTCCGCCGACAACATGTAGGTTTATCATCATGCCGTCGGAATACTATCAAGTCTGAACAAGAACAATACTTCACACGGACAAGCACCGAGCAAGCTAGGAACCTTCGAACAAACACCGACCGAGAGAGGAACCTTCGACAAACTCCACCAGAGTGAGGAACACTATGTATTAATAGTGTCTCGTACAGAGGTTAGTGAACGAGTGGAAAAATTTCCTTCCTGTGAAAGATCAGACAATGCTGCAATCACGGAACAATTCAGGAAAAATTATCACTCCTCCAACCAAGCTCTGATACCAATTGTTGAACACCGAACACCTCAGGATCGAACACCGACACTTCAGAAAATTACTAAATCGAGACCTCAAGAAAATAAACAAGAAAAGATGCTTATAGAGAAAGAAGAGAAGTAAGCAATAGATAAGCTTGTATTGCTTGGTACATCTTACACAATGAACTTAAAGCCTATTTATAGGCAAATGACTACACAAATATATGGATACCAATTTGCTATGTGTACCATATATTTACACTACACACTTATTTTATTATTGAACAAACATATAACCACACACTTATTTTATAATTATATCAACTACCACTTGCACGTTGGCCACCATTCTTTGTTGGGTTTGTATTTTTAACACACCACACTCTTACGAAGACACGAGAGGGATTCCACTGCTCAAGCACCATCATTTCCAAGCAATACACATTCACAAGTGAGTCCACACTTGCTCATGTCCTAGTTTCGGCCTAGGGAGGCTCTCGCTCAAGAGAAGTGTTCTTTCATCAATATTCAATAACTAATGAGCTAAAACCCTAACATGTTCTTTATATAGGCTAATACAAAAAATATATAAAATGACAAAAGTGCCCCTTAGTGTTAAATGGACAAAATGGCGCCCATGGAGTGCAATATAGGAGCGGCTTTGGAGCCCTTTTCACACTTCAACTCGTACACTCCCTAGGTTGCATTCAACACACTAAAAAAACATCCATCTTCATGATCGTGCCCGTATCATCCTCTCCATCTTGAGAGGAATTTGACCTCAAATTCACAGCACAACTAAACCAAAACAATCCACAAAATGAGAAGAAACCGAGAACACAAAAACTTCAAGTCTCAACCACATCTTCATTTTACACCTCGGCTTCCTCTCCATCTTGGAATTTGCCTTCAATCTCATCCGGTTCAATTGAGTTTAGCCAAGAAGTTTCACTACAAAACAACAAACGAGTTAGTTGTAAAAGAAAGGTCCTCGCACTCTCTCTTTATTTCTTTGTCCTCAGATTCCTCACACTCAATCTCACAAGTGTTGTATGCTTGCTTGAACTCCGTGAGGTGTTGAGAGATGAACCTAATGTTTACAACGACCCCAAAGAATAAGAAAAAGAAACACACAAGGACGTAAACACGAAGAACGATTTCAAAACTAACTCACAATCTAGTAAATAGTCACTAGCTTGTAAGTTAGTATTGGAATCAACAAACGAAACTAAGGACACAACAAAATGAAACTAAGAAATCTAAAATTTTGAGCTAAAAGTTGATGTGTGAACAGTAAATGATGATGTGGCAGCCACACATTGATTGCGGTTTTTAAACAAGTTGATATTTTGCAATTTTCAAGTCTTGTTCAATCCACAATTTGGAATGGTTGAAATTGGTTAAGGGAGGGAAAATTCAAGACTTAGAGACTTTTTTTTTCAAATTCAAACACAAGTCTTGATTTTCATTGTACTTTCTGCCCAAAACATGGAAAAGTGGTTGTCTTGTCTTTTGAGTGATTGAAAAAGTCTTTGGTGGTTGGGGATTCTTTCAAGACTAACAAGTTTTACACCCTTTTCCTTCACCCTTTTAGATCTAACACTCACTTTTGGTTTAACAATATATGAAGGAGGTGAAGAATATCAAGATCAACAACAACATCACCAAGAACAACAACATCCAACTCCAAAT
This sequence comes from Capsicum pubescens, assembly GCA_030864215.1. Taxonomy (NCBI): domain Eukaryota; kingdom Viridiplantae; phylum Streptophyta; class Magnoliopsida; order Solanales; family Solanaceae; genus Capsicum; species Capsicum pubescens. The sequence goes on from CM061549.1 coordinate 299,517,519, forward strand.
TCCACAACAACAAAGTTAACCATATGGCCAAGGCTTCAACAATTTCAACAAAAAGTTCTTAAGCCACCAATCCTTAACAACAACACAAGGCAAAACTTAGAACTACAATAGCAACACATGGCCAAGGTGAAAACCAGAACACAATGTTCAACAACAATTCAGTCAAGGCTCAAGTTCACGTCAACAACATCAACAAATATAAGCTCAAATCAAGATCGACTCAAAGGTGTTAGTGAACAAGAAACTAACACTTGAAACAACTAAACAAAACAAAGGGACTCCTAGATCTAAGACACAACAATTTCTGCCAAGATGAACAACAAGAACAACAACTTCCTCGGCCAAGAACAACAAGAACATTACTCCTTTTTTTTTTTCTAGCAAGCCCAACATTGATTTTGTTGGAATAAAATCAACCATAAGCTCTGATACCAAATGATACGATACAAACTTGGATCGTATAAAAAAGAAGCCAAATCAGTCCACAAACAAAGGAAAACCCGAGAGCAACACAAACACAATTCTCGGCTCCAACAACAACAAGAAACAAGGTGTAAATGACTAACAACAACAAGGGGTAAACATCATTATAATAAGAAGAACCACAATAGGATAACAACAATCCAACGATTACAAGATTACAAGAACAACAAGAACTAACGGTTTCCCTAGATAACACTAACTAAGACATGAAATGTAAAGATAGATAGTGAGACATACACTACAATAAGAACCAAGAACCCAAAGATATATTAAATCTAAGGACCCCTAAGACTTACAATAGCAACACCACACTCTTACGAAGACACGAGAGGGATTCCACCGCTCAAGCACCATCGTTTCAGAGCAATACACATTCATAAGTGAGTTCACACTTGCTCATGTCCTAGTTTCGGTCTAGGGAGGCTCTCTCTCAAGAGAAGTGTTCTTTCATAAATATTCAATAACTAATGAGCTAAAACCCTAACATGTTCTTTATATAGGCTAATACAAATAATATATAAAATGAAAAAAGTGCCCCTTAGTGTTAAATGGACAAAATGGCGCCCATGGAGTGCAATATAGGGGCGGCTTTGGAGCCCTTTTCACACTTCAACTCGCACACTCCGTAGGTTGCATTCAACACACTAAAAAAACGTCCATCTTCATGATCGTACCCGTATCAGAAACAACCTCTCTACCTCACCTCGAGGTAGTGGTATGGACTGCGTACATTTTACCCTATTGTTGTTGTTATTTTGTGGACTAATGCTTTTTTTATCAGGAGATAAAAGCAATGGAATCAATCTGGCTGCCATATGACAGCGTTGAAAAACTACGCTTTAGCAAAGAAGTCATGAAAAATATGAAAAGGCTTAAAATATTATGCATCAACGAATTTGATACACATGATGCCATTGAGTACCTGCCCAACAGCTTGGCTTGGATTGAGATTTTTGGATATCCGTGGGAATCATTGCCAGAAAAATTTGAACCCAAAAGACTTGTTCATCTTGAACTCCAACAAGGTCCACTGCGTCGTTTATGGTTTGAAACAAAGGTTCAATTGTTGAATTCAGTTTTATTTTTATTTTGGTCAAATACATAGATATATAGTCAGACCTCTCTATAACGTCACCTCGTTATAATTGAATTTCACTATTGCGACCTGATTTTTCATGTTATATTTTACTTTTCTGCAAAAGTTGAAACTTTGAATGTCTATGTATTATGTCTTTTTATGTACAAACACTATGCCTTTTATGTACAATAAGAAAAATTTGTTATTGTGTGTCCTGAATTGCAGAATTTCCCGTGTCTACTAAGGCTAGATCTCAGCCACTCACAAAACCTGATTCAAACACCAGATTTCAGTGGGATGCCAAATTTGGAGCATTTGTATTTAGGGAGATGTAGGAGTCTTAAAGAGGTTCACCATTCCCTGGGAAATTGCAGAAAACTCATCCACTTAAATTTGTATGATTGTGAAAGGCTTGAGAGGTTTCCATGTGTTAGTGGGGAATCTCTTGTTTATCTGTGTCTGGATTATTGCTCTAGTTTAGAGATATTTCCAGAAGTGATTGGAAAAGTGAAGCCCTCTTCTATTCAGTACCTAACTCAGGGAGAGCTCCATTTGCGTCGTATGGAAAATCCTGTAGCTCTTCCAAGCAGCTTTTGTAAGTTGAAGTGTTTGGTGAAGCTGGATGTGTCGTTTTGCTCAAAATTTGAAAGCTTTCCAGAAGAGATAGGTGATTTAGAAAACTTGGAAGAGCTTGATGCTACATGGACTCTAATTTCAAGACCTCCATCTTCCATCGTCCGCTTGAACAAGCTTAAATTCTTGAGTTTTGAAAAAGACAAATCAGAAGAAGGAGTGTTATTTGTGTTCCCTCGGGTGAACAAAGGGTTACGCTCCTTGAAAATTCTGAATCTCTGTCACTGCAATCTAATAGATGGAGGACTTCTGGAAGACATTGGATGCTTACATTCTTTGGAAGAGTTAACACTTAGCGGAAATAATTTAGAGTATTTTCCTCAAAGCATAGTCCAACTTGGTGCTCTTCGATTGTTGGACTTATCACATTGCAAGAAGATTAATTTTAAACTTATCATGGAGATGAAAAACTTGGAGACTTTGAATCTCAGTCACTGCAATCTAATAGATGGAGAACTTCCGGATGACATTGGATGCTTATCCTCTTTGAAAGAGTTGAATCTCAGTGGAAATAATTTTGGGCATTTGCCTCGAAGCATAGCCCAACTTGATGCTCTTCGATGCTTGGACGTATCACATTGCAAGAGGCTTACACAGCTGCCAGAATTTCCAGTTCTATTAGATACAATAGAAGCAGATTGGACAAATTATTGGATCTGTAATTCATTATTTCAGAATATCTCATTATTGCAGCATGACATCTCTGCTTTAGACTCCTTGTCACTAAGAGTGATTACAGGTTCGCAGTGGCATGGGATGCCAACGTTTCCATACCAGGGAATTGTTGGTGTACCAGTCAATTTGCCTGAGAATTGGTACATACATGATAGCTTCTTGGGATTTGCAGTATGTTACTATGGCGGATTGACTGACATCACAGCTCACTTGATTCCCTTATCTGATGATGGGATGTCGTGTATCACCCAGAAACTTATCTTATCCAACCATTATAAATATTCTATAGAACGTAATGGTATTCATTTTTTCTTGATACCTTTTGCTCGTTTATGGGATATATCTAAGGCAAATGGAAAAACACCAAATGACTATAGTCGCATCATGTTATCTTCCTCCCGAAGAAATGAGTATGGATTTCATTTGTTGTATAAAGATGAACATTGCCTTGGGACAAGTAGGACCAGATATGATGATAGTGAAGCCAGTTGCTCCTCTTCTAAGAAACAAAGGTCACATTGCAGCAACGTCAACTGCCAGGAATATAGTAAGTAATTGTTTTCTTTTTGTTGTTAGCTGCAAAGTCTTTTTCCAAAACTGACCAATTTTTTCTTCAGTTTTTCCCTCTTTGTTTCCCCTATTGACAGGAGCTCATCGATGGGTGATTTACATTTCATCTTGTCTCCATTTATTCTGGATTAACCAAGGTAAGTTAAAGACTAACAACAAGTGTTGAAATTTTTATGCTCAAATAAGATCCTGGAATCATGCAATATTAATTCAATTAGTAGTCCCAAATCAATAATTTGAAAATTAGTGAACTATCAAATGAAAATATAATGCTACAAATTGGGGAATTTATGATAGAAAGCCACTATTTAAGTAATGGACGCCAGAAATTTATTCTGCCGTTTTGAACAGATCTTAACAAGTGCTTTTCCTATCAAAGTGAATAATCAAAAAACTTAGATTTGGTGCCATGAAAATAATGTATAACCGTGCTCAAATTTCCCTATGGACAACTTCTTTTTACGATTTAACTGGCTCTAAAACGGTTTGTTCGAATAAATTATGTCGTTTCTTTAACTAGTTAGCGCCTTTTCAGTGAGAATCAAAAACTAGGATTTCTCCTTAGCAATCAGTTATCATATTTGTTTTGAAGTATCATGGTTTTTTATTAGCAGATGAACACTTCAATGCTATTTTCTTTGTTCTCATTTTCTTGTCGAAAGGTAATGATCATGCTCTAACTTTAGCAATACACTTCTGCTACATGTGGGGTACATTCTACACTTCCCTATCATCATTCCTTCAAACTACTCTCCATCAGAAACCGATGAGGATGCGTCTGCAGAGAAAAGGCAAAGTGCTATAACATCAGATAAATGACAAACCGCTAGCTGTGGTAAAGTTAAGGTCTTATCATCTGTCAAATTTCTTGCAAAAACATTGATTCAATCTGATGTTGTGATGGCACCTTTTGGATTAGGAATAGGCTGTTTTTTTAATCTTACGATCTGCTGTGTTGTTGACATTGAATTGATAAATTAAGGTGTAACATCCATATTTGGATTACTTGTAAGTGGTTCTAACAATATTTTTACTCTGGTTTTGGATTACTTTTGCAGCGCAAACTGAGAAGCGAAGATGGTACTTTGAGAATAGAACCGGTCTCACTACCTAGGCAGGGCATATATTTCCTCTATTTGTAACAGATCAACTAGACTCTTGGCCTGAGAAAGACATTCGTGAAAGAACTTGGGTACGCGGTCACTCATTCTCTTAAAATATAATCACATTTCCATTTGCTGATAAGTAGCTTGTCCAAAATCCAATTGCAGATGAATATGTGCAAAACAAGAAAACTTTGCCAAAACGGGTGGATGAAAGAAGCATTGCAACTACTTGTAAGTTCCCTTACATCAAAAAGCAAACGGAGCAAAGGAGAACTATTTCCAGTAATCAAACGTACCTCCACTGATAGAGCAACTATTCTTCCATTGGGATGTAGAGCTCAAATACTTTCTCTGCCACCACCATGTTCTACCGAAGTAGCATACTTCTTTATTGATTCCGATCCACTGTCAAATCTGCGTGTGGTAGCAATACGAAGTACAGTTTTGTTATCTCAGAATTAGAGTTGTGTGACATAGCATAGAATTAGAATCAAACAAGATGAACACATACATAGCTATAGAAACACTAATGCTGGAAATAACAGAGTCAAATTACTATTGGATTTTCTTTTGGTTTCTAACTCTTTTGTCTGGTGACAAAGCAATTTGGTCATTATTTTTACTAATTCAGTATGTTGAAGACTCAGCAATATTTTGCTGGACCATGACTTTTTCAGCTACCTTGGAAATTTACAACTGAAAGAACAATTCAATTGCAGAGAAGAGAGATGGGCATTGGTTTTTGGACTTTTGGAGGGAGGTGATTCGACTACATATGGAGCAATTACAGCTTACTGAGGACATGACCCTCGATAGGAAGATGCAGAGAATGCATATTAGGGTAGAAGGCTAGTTGGAGGGTGTGCTTTAATTTGTTTTTGTAATCCGTACTAAAGTCGCAACATAATTTTTAAATTTTGGATGTAAATAGTGGCAGGAATTGCGGTTTTTTGCTACTTTTGGTGGGGGCTAGCCCCACGATTTGGGGGGTGGGTTCGGTTTTCAAGAAAATTTTGGGTTAAACTTCTTGATCGATCCTCTAATGACCTATTAAATAGATAGAATTTCTTTGGTGGGCGGGGGTGCTATTTTCCAAGTCAAATGAGCGAAACGACAGGAATTGTGGGTTTTTTGTGACTTCCAGTGGTCGTGAACCCACAGTTCGGTTCTGGGGGTGTGCTCGGGCTAGGGAAAACGTTTTGGGCGAAACTTCTCGAGCGGTCCCATGATGGGCTATTAAATGGATCGAGTTTCTTTATTGGGGTCGGGAGAAACATTTTTCAAGTCACCCGAGCCTACCCCTTAAATCGTGGGCACACCCCACCGAAAGTCGCAAAAAAACGCAATTCCTGCCACTATTTACATCCGAAAATTAAAAATTATGTTGCAACTTAGTACGGACAACAAAAACAAATTAAAGTATACCTTCCAACTACCCTTCTATCCTAATATGCATTCTCCACCTTCCTATCTAGGATCATGTCCTCGGTAAACTGTAACTGCTCCATATCATGTCGAATCACCTACCTCCAAAAGTCCAAAAACCAATATCCATCTCTCCTCTGCAATTGAATTGTCCTTTCAATGGTAAATTTCCAAGGTAGCCGAAAAAGTCTTGGTCCAGCAAAATATTGCTGTCTTCAACATACCGAATTAGCAAATAATAATGAACGAATTGCACCAGACAACAGCTGACTTCCACTGTGATTGAAGGAGTCAATTATTAATAGAAGAAATAATCTAAACAATTTTATGTGTCAGCTGACAACAGCTGACTTTGTTGTGATTGAAGGAAGCTCATTGCATCTTATGAAATAGAGGAACTGCTGAAACATAAATTCTGATTACACTTCTAACTAACTAATTTGACATGTGATATTTCAATACTATATAGGTTAAAAGTTACTACTTATACGCATATATTAAATCTTAAACACCCTTAAACGAAATTTCTGGCTCTACTGCTGTATAATGTCACCACCTTAGGGTGCAACGCTTTCCCAAACCTTGCGACACGAGATGCTTTGTGCACAAGACCTTCTAGCCCTTATTGTTGTGAGTGCATAATAATATTTCAATAAAACTACAATCTCACAACCTACTAAGTGTTTTCATACAATATAATTTAGCGACAAAGGGTATTTCCACATGCCACTACTTGATTAAACTGTGTGTTATGAATTTAACCAAGATGGAGGTCCTATTTGCGAAGATGTCAAACTACATTTGGGACCCCGGGAAGATGTCTATATATAGTAGGGGAATATAATCTATTAGGGCTTATGTTATGAAGCTGTCTTTTATTTTCTTATCTAAAGTTTTAGCATTCTGGAATCTCCCTTTTCTATTTTCTCTTTTGTTTCTATGATGAATTCTTATTTCAATGTATTTGGACATGGTTCTCCTTGTCAAAATGATTCCCCTTCGTTACACTTTGCTTCTAAGCCTAAAGCCAATGTATAAATACTGCTTACTTTGGATTCACGTTGAACGCACGTGTCCAACACTAGTATGAGACAGAAGCAATAAGTAGTAGTACAACAACAAATAATGACCATAACCAGACTACGACCAAATAATACTATCCTCAATCTACCCAAAACAACCAACATCTTCAAAACTCCAAGAACAAGAACCACAAGCATATCACAACGACTATTAGTACGGACAACAAAAACAAATTAAAGCAAACCTTCCAACTACCCGTCTACCCTAATATGTGCTCTCCACACCTTCCTATCTAGGGCATGTCCTCGGTAAGCTGTAACTGCTGTATATCCCGTCAAATCACCTCCCTCCAAAAGTCCAAAAACCAATGCCCATCCCTCCAAAAGAAAATACAATAGTAATTTGACTCAGTTATTTCCAGCATTAGTGTTTCTATAGCTATGTACATGTTCATCTTGTTTGATTCTAATTCTCTGCTATGTCATACAACTCTAATTCTGAGATAACAAAACTGTACTTCGTATTGCTACCACACGCAGATTTGACAGTGGATCGGAACCAACAAATAATTATGCTACTTCGGTAGAACTTGGTGGTGGCGGAGAAAGTATTTGAGCTCTAAATCCCAATGGAAGAATAGTTGCTCTATCAGTGAGGGTACGCTTGATTACCGGAAATATTAGTTCCAATGCTTCTTTCTTTTTTTGGTAAAAAAAGTAAAATATTACCATAACCATCAAAACAACCAATACAAATATAGAGCCCCTTCCTTTGTGCAGGAAAAAGCCTCCAACAAAACCAGGAAACTATCCACCCGTTTGGGCAAAGTTTTCTTGTTTTGCACATATTCATCTGCAATTGGATTTTTGGACAAGCTAATTATCAGCAAATGGAAATGTGATTATATTTTAAGAGAATGAGTTACCGCGTACCCAAGTTCTTTCACGAATCTCTTTCTCAGGCCAAGAGGAAATAGAGGAAACATGTGTGATGCATAGCAGTGACACCGGTTCTATTCTCAAAGTACCATCTTCGCTTCTCAGTTTGCACTGCAAAAGTAATCCAAAACCAGAGTAAAAATATTGTTAGAGCCACTTAAAAGTAATCCAAATATGGATGTTACACCTTAATTTATCAATTCAATGTCAGCAAGACAGCAGACCATAAGATTTAAATAACCGTGCGAAGAGTCCTGAGAGCAAAGAGCTGCGAAGTAGCTTTTTTCGCTTAACTATGTAGCGCTCAACGTTTTTGCAAGAAACTTGACAGATGATGAGACCTTAACTTTACCACAGCTAGCAGTTTGTCATTTATCTGATGTTATAGCACTTTGCCTTTTCTCTGCATAGGCATCCTCATCTACTAATGAAAATTATTTCGCAAGTAAAAAGGTGAGCATCAGTTTCTGATGGAGAGTATACGAGAGTAGTTTGAAGGAATGATGATATGGAAGTTTAGAAAGTTCGTTTTTTCCCTTATATAAGAAAGTACCCCACATGTAGCAAAAGTGTATTGCTAAATGAGACTGTAGCAGCTGAGCCTGAGGGTAATGATATGAGAAGGAAACTACGAAAATGAAACTCAAATACGAAAACACAAGAAAACAATGGAAACAAAACAAGACAAGTAAAGCATAAATAGATAGATCAACACAAAATGATAAAGAGAGGACAAGCAAAGGTATGTTAAATCCTAAGATAAACACTCCCAAGTATAAGCATATCCAAAATCATCCAAGTCTAAAAATAAAGAAAGTAGGTCAAGACCATTTATTCCAATTGGGCTCAAAAGTGACCCTAAATGCTAATTGAGCCCAAAAGTGACCCAAAGTCCAAAACTCAACATAGAACATTCTTCATTCTTTCAAACTTCTCACGAGGGATCACAATATTCCTCTTCATCTCTAAAGCTTGGCCATGAGACGCTGTCACTTGTATCAACGTGGGAGTGGGATAAAACTGAATATGTTTATGTTGTTGGTCGTATGGGACCGTAGCAATTGAATGTTTTCATCATTAAACAATATAGTGAAGTTCCTCAAGGGAAAAAAAGGGAGATAATACAATTCAAATAGCATAGGGATTTAATAATACATGAATTACCAAGTGGAATTACTTGGTTCAAAAGTTATCTAACTACATTAAATTCTGGGATATTTTGAGACTCTAATGCGTAGTGTATTTGGTTTACAATTACACAACTAATCTTCCAACTTTGAATTGATTCAACTGCTTTGATTTATAAACACAGGGAATAAACGTTGTAATAATCACATTGGTTCTTGTAATTACTGATAGAAGACCCAAGTTTGTGATCTGTTTGCATAAGTTGTGTGCAAAGTGTCCCACGCAGATTTGGACGAGTCGGCTGCAGCAACAGTAGAGGCAATTGTGGGTTCAATAGAGCCCATAAGGGCATTCTGGATGAGTTGATCCTGACGAAACCAAGTTTAAAATGCGGATTGGGAGATATGTTTGTGACAACAGTGATGGTGCGACTAGGGGCTGGAGTGGTCCCGTCGAGATGGCCAAAGAGGTTGTAGCCATATATAAGCATGGAAAATTAAGCTTTCCAGGTGGCAAAGTTGTGGCCACAGCTGAGTTTGATGGGTAACTGAGATGCTGGGTTGAATTATAATGTTAGCACCCATTGCGTTATCAGGATTAACAACTCTAAGGTTGTTGTCATTGTTGTTGGCCATTTTTTTTTTCTGATCTGCATGAGGAAGGGAGATGAAGAAAAAAAAAATTGGATCGTTTGCTTAGAGCGTATAGATATCTGATACCATATAAACACTGAGCAAGTGCTGGAAAGAAGATGTTGAAGCAGAAAGCGTATTAAATAGAGTCACAGAAAAACTAAGATGAGTCCTAAACTAACTAAACTAGACTAGTCCTAAATAAATAGAACTGCTGAAACATAAATTCTGATTACACTTCTAACTACTAACTAATTTGACACGTGATGTGTCAATACTATATAGGTTAAAAGTTACTACTTATACGCATATATTAAATCTTAAACACCCTTAAAAAAAATTTCTGGCTCTACTGCTGTATAATGTCACCACCTTAGGGTGCGACCCTTTCCCAAACCTTGCGACACGAGATGCTTTGTGCACAAGACCTTCTGGCCCTCATTGTTGTGAGTGCATAATAATATTTCAATAAAACTACAATCTCACAACCTACTAAGTGTTGTCATCTTGATGAGACTTCCAACCAATATGTTAAATGAACAATCAAAGAATGCGCTAACGATATGCAGTAAGTTTCCAACATCACTGTATATATGCAGTCAAATTTTCTATACATACAATATAATTTAGCAACAAAGGGTTCTCATTTGGCCAACCTTCAGTCGATGTGGCTTCGCCACTGACTGTTGGGGGAAGGTATTTACACATGCCACTACTTGATTAAACTTACTACTAGAAAGACTTTGCTTCTAAGCGTAAAGCCAATGTATAAATATTGCTTACTTTGGATTCGCATTGATTGCACGTGTCCACCACTAGTATGAGAAAAGAAGCAATAATGAGTAGTACAACACCAGATAATGACCATAACCAGACTACCACCAAATAATACTATCCTCACTCTACCCAAAACAACAAACATCATCAAATATCCAAGAACAAGAAACCACAAGCATAGCACAAAGACTATTAGTACGGACAACAAAAACAAATTAAAGCAAACCTTCCAACTACGCTTCTACCCTAATATGCGTTCTCCACGCCTTCCTATCTAGGGAATGTCCTTGGTAAAGCTGTAACTGCTCTATATCCCATCAAATCACCTCCTTCCAAAAGTCCCAAAACCAATGCCCATCCCTCCAAAAGAAAATCCAATAGTAATTTGACTCGGTCATTTCCAGCATCAGTGTTTCTATAGCTATGTATGTGTTCATCTTGTTTGATTCTAATTCTCTGCTATATCACACAACTCTAATTCTGAGATAACAAAACTGTACTTCGTATTGCTACCACACGCAGATTTGACAGTGGATCGGAATCAATAAAGAACTATGCTACTTCAGTAGAACTTGGTGGTGGCGGAGAAAGTATTTGAGCTCTGCATCCTGATGGAAGAGTAGTTCTTTGCTCCGGTTGCTTTTTGATGGAACATACCATCTTCGCTTCTCAGTTTGCACTGCAAAAGTAATCCAAAACCGGAGTAAAAATATTCTTAGAACCACTTACAAGTACTCCAAATATGGATGGTACACCTTAATTTATCAACTCAATGTCACAAGACAGCAGACCATAAGATTTAAAAAACAGCCTACTCCTAATCCAAAAGGAGCGACCACAATATCAGATTGAATCATTAATTAGTGCGAAGAGTCTAGAGAGCAAAGAGCTGCGAAGTAACTTTGTCGCTTAACTGTCTAGTGCTCAATGTTTTTGCAAGAAATTTGACAGATGATAAGACCTTAACTAAACCACAGCTAGTGGTTTGTCATTTATCTGATGTAATAGCACTTTGCCTTTTCTCTGCAGAGGCACCCTCATCTACTAATGCAAATTATTTTGCAAGTAGAAAGGTGAGCATCAGTTTCTGATGGAGAGTATACGAGAGTAGTTTGAAGGAAATACTCTCGTAGCAAAAGTGTGTTGCTAAAGTTAGAGCATGATCATTACCTTTCGACAAGAAAATGAGAACGAAGGAAAATAGCATTGAAGTATTCATCTGCTTAAAAAAACCATGATACTTCAAAACGAATATGATAATTGGTTGCCGAGGAGAAATCCTAGTCCTTGATTCTCACTGAAAAGGCACTAACTAGTTAAAGAAACGACATAATTTATAATTTATAATTTATTTAAACAAGCCGTTCTAGAGCCAGTTAAATTGTAAAAAGAAGTTGTCCATAAGGAAATTTGAGCACGGTTATACATTACTTTTCATGGCATCAAATCAAAACGGCAGAATAAATTTCTGGCATCCATTACTTAAATAGTGGCTTTCTATCGTAAATTCCCCAATTTTTTCTGGAGGAAGAGAACATGATGTGCCTATAGTCATTTGGTGTTTTTCCATTTGCCTTTGATATATCCCATAAAGCAGCAAAAGGTATCAAGAAAAAATGAATACCATTACGTACTAGATATTTTGAATGGTTAGACAAGACAAGTTTCCGGGTGATGCACGACATCCCATCATCAGATAAGGGAATCAAGTGAGCTGTGATGTCAGTTAATTTGCCATGGTAACATACAGCAAATCCCAAGAAGCTATCATGTATGTACCAATTCTCAGGCAAATTGACCGACACACCATCAATTCCCTGGTATGGGAACCTTGGCATCTGATGCCACCGCAAACCTGTAATCACTCTAACCGACAAGGAATCTGAAGCAGAGATGGCGTGCTGCAATAATAAGAGATTACGAAATAACGAATTACAGATCCAATAATTTGTCCAATCTGCTTCTATTGTATCTAATAGAACTGGAAATTCTGGCAGCTGTGTAAGCCTCTCGCATTGTGATAAGTCCAAGCATCGAAGAGCATCAAGTTGGGCTATGCTTCGAGGCAGATGCTCGAAATTATTACCACTGAGATCCAACCTTTTCAAAGAGGATAAGCATCCAATGTCATCCGGAAGTTCTCCATCTATTAGATTGCAGTAACTGAGATTCAAAGTCTCCAAGTTTTTCATCCCCACGATAAGTTCAAAATCAATCTTCTTGCAACGTGATAAGTCCAAGAATTGAAGAGCACCAAGTTGGACTATGCTTCGAGGCAAATGCTCGAAATTATTTCCACTAAGTGTCAACTCTTCCAAAGAATGTAAGCATCCAATGTCTTCCAGAAGTCCTCCATCTATTAGATTGCAGTGACAGAGATTCAAAATTTTCAAGGAGCATAACCCTTTGTTCACCCAAGGGAACACAAATAACACTCCCTCTTTAATTTTTTTTTTTTCAAAACTCAATAATTTAAGCTTGTTCAAGCGGACAATGGAAGATGGAGGTCTTGAAATTAGAGTCCATCCAGCATGAAGCTCCTCCAAATTTTCTAAATCACCCATCTCTTCTGGCAAGCTTTCAAGTTTAACGCAGTAAGACACATCCAGCTTCACCAAACATTTCAACTTACAAATGCTGCTTGGAAGAGCTACAAGATTTTTCATAGATCTCGAAAGGAGCTTCACTTTTCCCATCACTTCTGGAAATATCTCTAAACTAGAGCAATCCCACATATTCAGATATTCAAGAGATTCCCCAATAACACATGGAAACCTCTTAAGGCTTTCACAACCAACCAAAGATAATACAATGAGTTTTTTGCAATTTCCCAGGGAATGGTGAACCTCTTTCAGACTCTCACATAACCCCAAATCCAAATGCTCCAAATTTGGCATCCCACTAAAATCTGGTGTTTGCATCAGGTTTTGTGAGCTGCTGAGATCTAGCGTTCGTAGACATGGGAAATGCTGCAATTCAGGACACACAATAACAAATATTTCTTAATATACATAAAAGGCGTAGTGTTTGTACATAAAAAGGCATAATACATAGACATTCAAAGTTCCAACTTTGGTAAAAAAGTAAAATATAACATGAAAAATTAGGTCGCTATTGTGAACTGCCGTTACAACGAGGTGATGTTATAGAGAGGTCTGACTATATATCTATGTAAAAAAGGACAGCCCGGTGAACTAAAGCTACCGCTATGCACAGTATAGATACGTGATTTTTTATCCTCCTCGAATTTTAACTTATTTTTCGATATTAAATATTTATTTTTAAAAATAATACAAAAATTTTAAAAAATATTTTTCTTTTTAAATTTTAAACAAATAAGCAAGTAATTTTAGTACTATCTTAATTATATTTATTTTTGGCTATTTTGTAAACTTATATTGTATTTTTTTAAATATAAAAATTAATTAGTTATTATTATATTATTTTTATTTTTATTTTATTTATTTATTATTTATTATTTTTATTCATTATTAACTATCTTCTATAAAAAATAAAAAGAAAAAGAAATCAGAAACCAGAAAACACAGAGAAAGAAAAGTTAAAAAATATCAAAGATTATAGAGAGGAAATAAAAAGAAAAGCACAAGACTATTAACAAAATAGCAGAAGAGAAAAGAAAGAGTAGCAAATTGAGTTTTGAGTTTCCGTTTGAGCTTTCGGGGATAACATTCTTGCTTTAGTTTCAATTAATTCTTCACACAGGTTCTCATTAAATTCGTACTGTTTACTTTCATAAATTCTATTATGAATGGAAAAACATGAATGAGAATGTTTGAATGGCCTCAATGCATTACTTAGTATGTATGTTTGATTATATGAACGAGTTGTTACCATATATTATGTTATATTATTAATTTATTGAGTGATTATATATCTGTTCAATGAATATATTAAAAAAATCAGACGTAGTGATACACTGGCATATGCATATACATGCTAAATCACACACATGTAAATGAATAACGATGATTCGGGCTGTTTGAAATACAGCAGTAAGTGCAAAAGACGTATTTATAAGGGTTGTGTCAGTAGGCATAAGAATTCCTCGTCTTGATCTTTTATGATGAAAGGATTTGCATGAAATCTCTTAAACCATTTGCATGTTTGGGTGGTCTGAATTGAGTTTTCATGAAAGAATCATGCATGGTACAATGTGGATAAGAATTAGGACTTGCAAGTCTTGGTGTGACGACACCAACTCAGTTAAAGCCATAGTAATTCAGAACAGAATAGAACACATGTTTGAAATCAGATTTTCAGATGTTGAAACTAGAAAAATGCATGATTCAGAACAGGATAAAATTGGGCATAAAGAGAGCTTAGGTGGTTCCCCGAAGAAGGCATGAGTTCAGATAACTCATTGCCCAAAACCGCGATTTGCCGATCCGGGTATATTATTATACGCTGGCCTAGTACCCTGTGGCGTATCAGACTCAGATACTCCAACCCTTGCGGCACACTTGGGTTGGGGGCTTCCCCGCCGAGTCAATGACGGATTCCATATAGCCCGTGGAATATCAGACTTGTAGGAGAGTGCCACCTAACTCAGAAGTAATACAAAGATTAGAAACGGTATTGTTAAGAATGGTTTATGATTTTCAGAAAAGTTCCCATGTGTTTTGAAACTATTTTATGCATGATGTTTTGTAACCCGCTCTCAACTATTTTATATTTATGCAAATTTGTTATTTTGGATTTCTTCGTGTACCTGTACATCTGTATTGACCCCCTCCCCCTACCTCTCAGGTTCTGAGGCTCAGTCTAGGGGTCCAGATAAGCAGTAGATTTCATCAGACAGAGTTGCAATGTTCAGTTGGTGAGCCTTTCAGAAGGCCTGTTTACTTTCAGACAATTATTATTAGTTATGGTTTTGGTCAACTGGGGGCCTTGTCCCAATTTTTAAATTGTGTTAGTGATCATGTAGTAGAGATTCGCAAACGGTTTGCAGATGTTGTTAGATGGTGTTGGATTTCATTTTCCATTGCTAACTTTATATCAGATTTATGACCATGATTCCGTTTGTAATAATTTCCGCATTTCCTTATTTGTGTATGAATGGTGTATATGATTTCAAGTTAGAAGGGTGTCCGGGCCTTCATGGTTCGGGATGCTCGTCACGGCCAGGGCCTCGGTTCGGGTCGTGACACTTATAACCACAGTAAGAAATTGATCGTGACACTTACGTCTAATTAGGAATCACCAGGTTTAGGCCTTTACATATATGAAGAACCATTCACATCTTAGCTTAAAATTTTCGGGATGTTACATGAAGTGGAACCCATGTTTAATGCATAGAATTGTCTATCATTGTTCATCTAGATGAAAGATACATCTCACTAAATTGATGTACGAACCTATAATTTCAAGTGTCATGACTCACAACTGGGTCCTGGACTTAACAGACACTCAGAACCATTTAAGGTCCGAGAGAACTCCATAGTATTCATCGTGAGCATTCAATTAAAACATTTGCAGAAGAACACTTTAAATACCATGAAACAATGACTTGATGTCTGACGTAAGCATCAACTAGGCCTTTGGGAGAATGGAGGGCTCACCACTGCTAAAGCTGTCCCAAATGAATTCTAATGATCGACAAAACCACAAGAATCTGTCGAATCGCCTCCCTTCAAAAGTCCAAAAAACCAATGCCCATCCCTCCAAAAGAAAATCCAACTGTAATTTGACTCAGTTATTTCCAGCATTAATGTTTCTATGGCTGTGTACATGTTCATCTTGTTTGATTCTAATTCTATGCTATGTCACACAACTCTAATTCTGACATAACACAGATTTGACAGTGGATCGGAATCAATAAAGAAGTATGCTACTTCGGTAGAACTTGGTGGTGGCGGAGAAAGTATTTGAGCTCTACATCCCGATGGAAGAATAGTTGCTCTACCAGTGGAGGTACGTTTGATTACTACAAATAGTTCTCCTTTGCTCCGTTTGCTTTTTGATGTGAGAGAACTTACTAGTAGTTGCAATGCTTCTTTCATCCACCCGTTTTGGCAAAGTTTTCTTGTTTTGCACATATTCATCTGCAATTGGCTTTTGGACAAGCTACTTGTCAGCAAATGGAAATGAGATTATATTTTAAAAGAATGAATTACCGCGTACCCAAGTTCTTTCACGAATCTCTTTCTCAGGCCAAGAGACCAGTTCTATTCTCAAAGTAGCATCTTCGCTTCTCCGTTTGCGCTACAAAAGTAATCCAAAACCAGAGTAAAAATATTGTTAGAATGCTTACAAGTAATCCAAATATGGATGTTACACCATAATTTATCAATTCAATGTCAACAAGACAGCAGACCATAAGATTTAAAAAACAGCCTACTCCTAATCCAAAAGGAGTGATCACAACATCAGACTGAATCGTTAATTAGTGCGACGAGTCTTGAGAGCAAAGAGCTGTGAAGTAATTTGACAGATGATAAGATCTTTACCACAGCTAGCGGTTTGTCATATATCTGATGTAATAGCACTTTGCTTTTTCTCTGCAGACGCATCCTCATCGACTAATGAAAATTAAGTTGAAAGCTTTTTTACGAATTGAACTCTTGTACAGAATTTTTCTAGAGTCAACTTCAAACGATTATAACTCTCAGATTATGAAGAGTTTTAGAGTTCAAGACCCCACCAAATGAAAGTTATTTGAGTCTTCTTTCCAACGCATTTGATTTCTTGTTAATCCAATTCCGGAGCAAGGAGTTTATGATATTTTAGTAAAGCATTGTCCAGCAGTGAGATACCACGACCAATCCAACGACCGTTGGAAGATGAAATCCAGCATAAATGGAGACAAGATGAAATGTAAATCATTCATCGATGAGCTCCTGTCAATATGAGAAACAAGGAGGGAAAAAGAAAGAAAAGGTTGATCAGTTTTGGAAGAAACTTTGCAGCTAACTACAAAAAGAAAACAATTATTTACTATATTCCTGGCAGTTGTTGCTGCGAAGTGCATCTACTTGTTGCTGCAATGTGACCTTTGTTTCTTATAAGAGGAGCAACTGGCTTCATCATGGTGTTCACTATCATCAAATCTGCTCCTCCTTGTCCCTTATTTGCAACAAATGAAATCTACACGTTTGAAATTTATATTCATTTTCTTCGGAGGAAGAGAACATGATGTGCCTATAGTCATTTGGAGTTTTTCCATTTGCCTTAGATATATCCCATAAACCAGCAAAAGGTATCACGAAAAAATGAGTACCATAACGTTCCAGATATTTTGAAAAGACAAGTTTCCGGGTGATGCCCAACATCCCATCATCAGATAAGTGAATCAAGTGAGCTGTGACGTCAGTAAATTTGCCAATGCAACATACAGCAAATCCCAAGAATCTATCATGTATGTACCAATTCTCAGGCAAATTGACTGATTCACCATCACTTCCATAGTATGGGAACCTTGGCATCGCATTCCGCAGTTTCCAACTTGAAATCACTCTAAGCTACAAGGAACCTGAAGCAGAGATGTCATGCTGCAATAATGAGATATTCCGAAACAACGAATCATAGATCCAATAATTTGTCAAATCTGCTTCAATTGTATCTAATTGAACTGGAAATTCTGGCAGCCGTGTGAGCCTCTTGCAATGTGATAAATCCAAGCACCGAAGAGCACCAAGTTGGGCTATGCTTTGAGGCAAATGCTCGAAATTATTTCCACTGAGATTCAACTCATTCAAAGAGGATAAGCATCCAATGTCATCCGGAAGTCCTCCCTCTATTAGATTGCAGTAACTGAGATCCAGAGTTTCCACGGAGCGTAACCCTTCATTCACCCGAGGGAACACAAATAACACTCCATCTTCTGATTTGTTTTTTCCAAAACTTAAGAATTTAAGCTTGTTCAAGCGAACGATGGAAGATGGAGGTCTTGAAATTAAAGTACATGTAGCATCAAGCTCCTCCAAGTTTTCTAAATCACCTATCTCTTCTGGCAAGTTTTCAAGTTTAAAGCAGTAGGACACATCCAGCTTCACCAAACATTTCAACTTACAAATACTGCTTGGAAGAGCTACAAGATTTTCCATACGACTCAAAAAGAGCTGTCCCTGAGTTAGGTACTGAATAGAAGAGGGCTTCATTTCTCCCATAGTATTGTACCATACCATACTATACCATACCATTTAAACATATTCAGATATATGGTGTCATGGTTTCTAAACTATAGCAATGCAACATATTCAGATATTCAAGAGATTCCCCACTAACACGTGGAAACCTCTCAAGGCTTACACAACCAACCAAAGATAATAGAATGAGTTTTCTGCAACTTCCCAGGGAATGGTTAACCTCTTTCAGACTCTCACAGAACCGCAAATTCAAATGCTCCAAATTTGGCATCCCACTGAAATCTGGTGTCTGCATCAGGTTTTGAGAGCTGCCGAGATCTAGCCTTCGTAGCCATGGGAAATGCTGCAATTCAGGACACACAATAACAAATATTTCTTAATATACATAAAAGGCGTAGTGTTTGTATATAAAAAGGCATAAGACATAGATATTCAAAGTTCCAACTTTTGTAAAAAAGTAAAATATAACATGAAAAATCAGGTCGCTATTGTGAACTGCCGTTATAATGAGGTGATGTTACAGAGAGGTCTGACTATATATCTATGTAAAAAGGGGCAGCCCGGTGCACTAAAGCTACCGCTATATACAGTATAGACACGTGATTTGTTTATCCTCCTCGAATTTTAACTTATTTTTCGATATTAAATATTTATTTTTAAAAATAATACAAATTTTTTTTAAAAAAAATTCTTTTTAAATTTAAAATAAATAAGCTAGTACTTTTAGTACTTGATTATACTTATTTTTGGCTATTTTGTAAATTTTTATTGTATTTTTTAAAATATAAAAATTAATTAATTATTATTATATTATTTTTATTATTATTTTACTTATTTATTATCTATTATTTTTATTCATTATTAACTATCTTCTATAAAAAAAAAAAATCAGAAACCAGACAGAAAAAATCAAAGAAAACATAGAGAAAGAAAAGTTAAAATTTTTATCAAAGATTACAGAGGGGAAATAAAAAGAAAGGCACAAGACTATTAGCAAAAGAGCAGAATAGAAAAGAAAGAGTAGCGAATTGAGTTTCGAGTTTCCGTTTGAGCTTTCGGGGATAACGTTCTTGCTTTAGTTACAAGTTCTCATTAAATTCGTACTGTTTACTTTCATAAATTCTATTATGAATGGAAAAACATGAATGAAAATGTTTGAATGGCCTCAATGCATTACTTAGCATGTATGTTTGATTATATGATATTAAGAAAATCAGACGTAGTGATACACTTGCATATGCATATACATGCTAAATCACACACATGTAAATGAATAACGATGGTTCGGGCTGTTTGAAATACAGCAGTAAGTGCAAAAGACGGTATTTATAAGGGTTGTGTCAGTAGGTATAAGAGTTCCTCGTCTTGATCTTTTATGATGAAAGGGTAAAATTGGGTTGAATTGTTTATATAGATTTTTGGGTATAGATTGTTTTTCTTTTGGGAAAAATCAATTGGGGTTTGAAGAAAATTTAATGAGTATATTCCTAGTTAGTTGAGAAAATTGAAGGAAAGATGTTTTTTAAGTCTTGAATGAAGGATTGGTGACATTGACCAACTTAAAGGGTCAAACATCATTAGGAAACTTGATTAAGTTAATTATGGATTTGATTAATATTTTCAAAACTTTCTAATCTTTTCAAAAATACAAATTAACCCACCCCCCTCTTCAATCCAAATCAACCAATCTCTCTCCTCTCTCTCTCGACAGCTTCTCTCAACTCTCTCCTAACCAACAGTTTTGCAAAATTCTTCCTTCAACCTCCGGCGAAAAATAGACAGGTGAGTTCCCTTTCGACTTTCAACCATCATTCTTGAAGACTTCTTCGGTGACAACTTCGAGTTCTTCGTCGTCCCATTTTCTTTTTCACCGGTAAAAAAATTATGAAGAAACAGAGGAACTTGAGCCAACTACTCTTCTAGTATTGAATGTGGCCTGAATAAAACCCTAATTTCTGGCATTTCTTCTTCTTGTTGTCATACTGTTGATTAGGATTTGTTGGTGATTTTTGTTCACAGTTGATGTTCTCTATGTGTGTGTGTGTGATGTGTTGGTGTTGCTGGGTTGATTTGTTGTTTGTCTTGGTAAAAATGGTGTTGCAACAGATGAATCATATGATGCAACAGGTGAAGACATCTGATGCAACAGATGAAAACATCTGATGCAGCAGATGAAAATATTTGATGCAACAGATTAAGATCTGATGCAACAGATGAACAATCTAACAAACGACTCTTCTGTTTGAAAGAAATCTAAACAATATTGATCCAACAGATAACTCATTTTGCAACAGATGAGTGATATGTTTCAACAGTTTAGTGATCTATTTTTATTATTTCCAACGGTTTACTCATCCGTTGCAACAGGTCAGTTATATGTTGCAACAGATAACATACCTGGTGCAATAGATGTGTGATCTATTTTTACTGTTTCCAACGGATTACTCATCCGCTGCAACAGGTTGGTTATATGTTGCAACAGATAAACTACCTGGTGCAACATATTAGTGATCTGTTTTAACTGTTTCCAACGGATTACTCATCTTTGCAACAGATTGGTTATATATTACAACAAATAAACTACCTGATGCAACAGATTAGAGATTTGTTTTTATTGTTTCTAATAGTTTACTCATCCGTTGCAACAGGTCGGCTATATGTTGCAACAGACAACATACCTGGTGCAACATATTAGAGATCTATTTTTATTATTTCCAATGGTTTACTCATCCGTTGCAATAAGTCGATTCTATGTTGCAACAGATAACATACCGGGTGCAACAGATATGTGGTCTGTTGGAACTGTTAGTTTACCGTTGTGCATGTTAGATTTACTGTTATCCCTTTTTAACGATGCATTAATCAATTATAATGTCACGACCCGAACTGGGGCCCTGGCCATGACGAGTATCTCGAACCATAAAGGCCCGAAATACCCATATCTGTCTGGTAGTCATGCACATAATTCATATGATAAAGAAATGCGGAAGATAAACAATAATATGGAAACATGGTCAAGAATCATATCAAAACAATAATGGAGAATAATGTCCCACAATCTCAATCAACATCTCGAATACGTCTGCAAAATCTCTACTACATGACTGAAACAAATAACTATCTGAAAACTGGGACAAGGCCCCCAGTAGACCCAAAACTACTAAATAATAAATGAACTGACAGACATCAGGCCTTCCGAAATGTAGAAGGATCACCACTTGATTCTATAAATCTATCGGAAGAGATCTACTGGTTATCTGGACCCCTAGACTGTGCCTCCGAACCTGGGAGGGAAGGGGGTCAATACAAAAGTACTGGTACGCAGAGATATCAAAACAAAACATAATATTTTTAGAAAATATAGTTGAGAGCCATTATAACCAGTTTCATATCAAATCATTTGAAAACACATGGGCATAATGTAATGATTTTTCAACAACAATGTAATGCAATTGAGCTAGGTGGAATACCCTACAATTGTAATTCCACGGCTATGTGGAATCCGCCTCTGGTGCTCGGCGGCCAAGCCTCCAATCCAAGTAGGCTCCAGGATTTGGAGCCGGTATACCCCCATGTGAGTACACCACAGGGAATCCCCCCATGTGAGATGTCCTAATTATTTTATTATCCTCCCATGTAGGATACAATATCATATGACCCGCATTGGCAACTACGGTTTCCAACGATGAGCCCTTTCACTCAAATGCCTTCTTCGGGCATCCACCTTTCTCATGGAAATCAATGCATTCAACTTTGTTCAAATCAATCACATGTCATACTCTGTAGGGTATCGTCATACCGACTTGCAAGTCATCAGTATCATATCATTCTCTTCATTCAATCATCACATGCAACATATTTTAATTTGTCATAATTATGAAACATGCATATCCATATATAATATATCAAACCACTTCGGAATTAGGCCTAAAGACCAAATCTATATCATAAAACGTTTAGAACATAGTCATATTCGTAATTTCAAAACTCCCATTTTGAAAACATGAATTTTTAAAGCCCATGATATTTTTAAGATAACCCCACGTACCTCTATATGCGAAGATGATAGATGCTTCTTGAAGCCTACGTTCTGGGGATTCCAAATATGTAATTGGTTTCAAAAACCCATGGCTAAATCTTGAGTTAATTGGGTTTTTATTTTGAAACCCTAAGGAGTGTTCTTGAGCAATTTTGATGAATGAAGGTGTATTTTGGTGTTTGAGGGATTAAATCCGTGTTGGTGGTATATATAGGGGTGGAGGATGACCAAAATACCCCTAAGGAACAATTAAGGTCAAATCTGTCCCTCAGTTGACAGTTTGATAGGCTGGAGTAAATCGATTATAACTTTTTACTCATATACTCAAATTGGATGAAACCAACTGCATTTGAAAGAGGACTCAAAGAGATTCGTTTGATATATTATAGCTCACACAGTTCAATATATACATAGAGTTATGATCATTTGAAGTTGACCCTGAAATGCTGAAAACTGGGCAATAGGCTATGCGTTTTGTTACTATTTTGAAATCCAAACGCAGCCTTATGCATTCCGAAAAATTTTGAAATTTATCCGAGATGTACTATGAGCTTTCCCGATCGTAACACAACTTGAAAATCTAAAAACGGATGTCGTGAAGGTTGAAAAGTTGTATCCCGAAGATTTCCAGATAAAATGACTCTAAGTCCTCATTACACTTAGAAGAATTTTCAAGTTTTTAAGTCTAAGGGCACTCTATAAAAGGCTAATCCATGCACGAATTTTACGGGGTGTTACATATAATCTATTTTATGTTCTTGTTAATTTAAGATAATATGGATCCCAAAAGAAAAGAAACCGAATCAAGTCCAAGTAAAGGAACAAGTGCAGCAGCTCGGCTACATCCACCACTCTATGAGCTTTCTTTACAAGTGTTATCTCAATCGGGAGCAGAAGATAATGAACACGGGGAGGAGGAATGTCTCAAAAGAGATGATCCAAATGTTAATATCCCTTCCGCCGAAGAGTTGGTCAAAACCTTCAGCATTAATCGTTATCCTATGAGAATACAGTGCGATGGTGCCATAGATTTAACGGGTGATTTTATGGTTAAGTAATGCCATGGGAAAATCTTTCAACGCCTTCAGAAAAATACTTCGAGAACAAAAATTGGATGCTTATTTCAGGAAAAGCTGCTTTGGGCAATATCTTGATTTGCCGGAGGACAACAATGCTTGTTTCCAGATGAAAATAGTATACGATCTTCTCAAGCGTAGGTTTATGTATGAAAACAAAGACAAGATGGATGAGGTGCAGATAAATTACTGTGACATTCCTGTTTGTTTTGGTTGGAAAGAGTTTGCTATAGTTACCGGACTAAAATGTTATCCTCCTTCTCCTTCTCAAGTTATACCTACTCTGACCCAAAAAAAAATACTCCGCACACCCAAAAAAGGCAAAGGCAAGTCGAGTGATCGTGATGACCTGGTGTCGATTGTTGGTCCAAGCTTCAAAAACAAAAATTTGATATAAGCGTTGAAAGGTAAAGGACTCTCAAAGAAGCACAAGCAATCATTCTGCATGGTTTGATTTGTACATGATATTCTTTGGGTGAGCGACGTTAACAATAACATAAGCGTTGGTTTAATAAAGCTCTCCGAGGATCTTGAAGCATTTAACAACTATCCTTGGGGTTATGAAAGCTTCAAAATGACTGTGCAATATTTGTTGACTCCGTTAACGCCAAAGACAGTCAACTTATAAGGCTTTTCATGGGCCTTTATGGTAAATATTTCTTTTATCATGATAGATTCATCATTTTTTATTTAATAATGCTTTTGATTTATTGGCGTTATGTTATAGGCTTGGGCATTTGAAGTCATTCCTTATTTGAGACAACAAGTGAACAAACAGGAAGAAATTTTCTATCCAAGAATCCTGAGATGGTTGTCGACCAAAACCGATAGAAATGCAAAATTTCTTGATCTTTTCAATCCCCAAGAAAGAAGTAAGTCCAATTCTAATCATGTTTTTGTTTTAATTAATGATTGTTTTAAATGATTTCATCGTCTTTTGTCTTTGTCTTCTAATTTTCTAAAAATAGATAAAGTGATTATCGAAAGATTCGTTCGAATCTGACCCAATATGAATTTTTAGCTAAAATGGTTTTTAGGGAGATAGAGAAAGATACAAAACTCTATTATCTATATTTTAATTTCAAATTATATATCATTCTAATATATGTACCAATTTATTTTAGATTGTCTATTTGTGGCTTGTTCCGACCAACCGAGAGTTAAAGATGCCATTTTTTCTTACTTTACAGTCTATACAAACTTTACCGGACTCTAAGGTCGTTGATGGAATAAAAATGGAATTATTTGGAGCAACAACCATCACAAGAAAAACAATTTTGGAGGGTGGGCTTGTTGCTGTTAACGATGGTAGTCGTAGTAGTAGTGGTGCTGCTGTTGGGGATAATGATACTCCTCTTAACGTTTTTGAAACAACAAGACATTATGATTATAATCATACTGGTTGTACATATTTTTCTCCAGATTTTGCATCATCTAGCAAATGTTCTGCATGCAAATGTCAAGACTGCAAGGCGAAACACGATGGAGTGTTTAATGCTATTAATGCACTAACTGCTTTTGTAAAGGAAATGACATCTAAGAGGGGTGTCATTCCATCAAAGAGGATTTCATATCCATACACTCCACTAGAGATCAAGGCGGCTAAGAGGAGAAGGAAAGATACTTCCAAGGCATCATCAAGCATCGAAAAAATTAAAATTGCAACGCCTCTGTCTTTGTACTACACCAATGTTCAGTGTACAAGGCCCACAAGAGAGCAACATGAGTTGAAGAAGGTGAATGTAAATTAGCTGTTCCAACAAATAAACAGGCACATATCTGTTTCAACAGATGATACATCTGTTGAAAATTATCAAACAGATATATACATCTGTTGCAACTGTTATCTAACTTGTTGTATCAGATGCATTATCTGTTGCATCAGATGCGTTATATGTTGCAACAGATGGGCCATCTGTTCGAAATTATCGTACTGCTATGATTTACCCGTTCGAATTCGTCCCAACAGATGATCCATCTGGCGCAACAGATGTACAATCTGTTGTATACCTATAATTAGCATTGACAATTCTGGCTTTCCAAGTAGATGTCACAGTAGAAGCCACTGCTGAAGAGCATAATATCACAGTTTATAATCCATCAACTGCTTCCAAAGAAGAAGAAAAAGTAGAGCCTGTCAGTTCGGGGAGAACGGAAGAATTACTCATTTGAAGGGTTCAACATCTCGGACGAGGCTAAATAAAAACTAACACAGTTGATCATCGACTATTCAGAATGGATTGCCGATGGGTTGTTAAAGCATCATGATGGCAGGTACATAAATCAACTTTTAAAGATATTGGTTTATACGATTCTTGTTGTAAGAACATGACATTAACACATATAAATCATGTAGAAAACAAAATGATGAACGCTACAAAGTGAATGAATTAAGTCTTGGTTTTAATATGTTCGAGTTTGTTGTTGCACATCCCGGAATGAAGAATTGATTCAATTTGATGTCACAGCCCCAAACTTGCTGGAATGATGAGGTTTAAATGTCATACATATTACTATGGAGTATTAATTAATATTTTATTTAATTGCATCTACGTATTAATTTTTTATTACGTAATACAAAATGTTTAATAATATGCGCAGCACATCGATGTCGTTTTTTACTACCTCCGAAAGAAGGTCAAGTTGCAAACACAATAACAATACAGATATACGACAGAAAATTATGTGTACAAAGTTTACATCAATAATGCCTACGATAGGTATTATCAACAACAACGGAAAGTTTTCCAAAATGAGGAATGTTTAATCAACATCATCAAAGGTTTTAGCATTCTGACTAGCTTACTGTCACGCCCCAAATCCCATTGGAGCAGACTGGCACCCGTAGCCGAGGAGGCCCGGGAGAACCCGTTCATAACCTATACTTTCACATTTACGTTACTTATGAAAATTAGAAATTTGGGCAGCACTTCGTTGTAAATAGAAGAAAAAAGTACCTGTATCAGCCCAGCAGACACGCATATATATATATAAACAGTAATTGGCCGTCAGAGCCATCACGTCTATCAACCAAACACTCCTATGGCTGTACAACATGTCTACAAAAGCCTCTACATAGATACACAACTGAGTTAGGGTCGGGACAAACTCCCGCCCACAAAAGACTTTTATACAAATACCAAAAATACATATAGAAACGACTTGGGATGCCCCGAAACAACTGGAGCTCACCACTATCAACAGAATGTCCTGGCTCTTACTGCGGAGGTGTACGACCTGAAGTACCTGTTCCTGCAGGCATGAATACAGGTCCCCCGTGAGGGACGTCAGTACGGAAATATGTACTGAGTATGTAAGGCAGTGAGTATCAAGATGAGATACAAAAGATCAACAGAACCCAGATACCAGTGAATAAACAATATGAGTAGACCACACTTAAAAGAGCTGATGGGATACCTGCACATTACTTTCATATCATTACTTCCCGTATTCCTTATCAATACATAACATATGTCATACAATGGCCAACTGATCAGTGGTACTAATACAATACATCAGGGACCACCCCTGGAATAGCGTATATACATAATCTTTATAATACAATGGCCAACTGATCAGTGGTACTAATACAATACATCATATCAACAATTTAAAATAAAGACATTCCATTTCTTACTTCAATTAATCTTTGAGATTGGTTACTTTGTGGTCACACCTTATGGAACTTGAAACCATGATACCTCAATAGGAAAAACATGTAAATAGGTAATCAATATCATGAAAATGAAGTAGAGAATCATGGATACCTCATTAAACCATTTCGGAGTCAACAATAGTATATGGACATTTTTTTTGACTAGCCGGACATCTTAAAAGTGAAAACAAGTTCAATTGGTAGTGTCGAAGATCATATGATGTTATTATGTGTCATGTGTCGTAGGACAATGTTGGAAGATTACTTGAGAGTGCCATGGGTCATTATTCATGCCAAAGATTAGATAGAGTATGTCTTACATACCTTGATATAACCTCTTCAATACAAGTCCAACTTGACTTCCCGTACTCTTCGAACACTTATCCACAATAAGTCATTTGTGGCAAACTAGTATTAGCAACCAAACCTTACCATTTAGGTATTAACTTCACCAAATAATGTCTAGGAAGTAATCCTTTAACTCATCAATAAGAGTGCTACATACATCCTCTTATACTCTTATTACATTCACATATCATGCATTTTCATGCAATATCCCTCAACATCACTCTTAGCCTTTATTTCCCCTCTTAATCACCATCCAATACCAACATGATCACTAGGCATACATAACCACTAATATAATGATATATCACCACAATTCATCCTCCATAATCCAATACAACAACTTCCATAATTTACTACTAACAATTTATACAAAACAATTCATAACTATGTTTCTAGTTATCTTCCAACATCAAGACAATACTCATAATCCCTTATCAATACTTATTCATGGATAAGAATCAAGAATAAACAATATTCATACCTTAACAATGAACTCTTGTATTTAGAATCCTCCTTACATAACCATGGGGTGCTTCTCGAAGCTTTCGAGATGGTGAACACAACTACGGAACCAATTCGAATTTAAAACGGTTGAATCACAAAATATTTGAAGTTGAAATTAGGCTAGGGTTTCACATTCTCTTAATAATTGGATGATATATGATATATATGAGGCTAAGTGTATTTTTATAAAGACCAATTTTCGTCCAAGAGGTAATAGAAAATGACCATTTTGCCCTAAAAATTTAAATAAATCCGAATCTGTCCCCAGTGGACAGTTTTGACAGGCTGAAGTAAATCGATCATAACTCTTTTCTCCGGTATCGGATTTGGGTGAAACCAATTGCATTGGAAAGATAATTCAAAGGGATTTCATTTTTATATAAAGTATACCACCCAGTTCTTCCTGTACAAGGAGTTATGGTCGTTTCAATTTGACCCAAAAATCTGTCCCAAAATTCTGTTTTTTTTTTTGATAGGCTGTAGTAAAACGGGTATAGCTCCTTACTCAGACATTGGATTTGGATGAAACCAATTTCATCGGAAATAAGACTCTCGGAGATTTTCGTCGATATATAGCAGCTCACACAGTTCTTTTTTGTTCAAGGAGTTATGATCGTCTAAAGTTGATCCAAAAAAAAATTGCCTAGCTGCAGTAATTTTCCTGCAGATTTACTGTTCACAGGCTTCCCGGCCACCGTTTTGAAATTTCGAATGTGCTCGCTTATATGAAATACTCCTCTATTTTGGGCAAACTTTATATCGTTGGAAAGCTTATTCCAATACCTACACATACAACTATTGACGAGATACTTCCGAACACCATAAACTTAATTTAACCCATACGCAAGCCTTTAGGACTCCATATAATCGCGATAAGTGTACGAAAAAATTTACGGGGTGTTACACTTACCTTGGCATTTGGTCGACGAAGTGTATATCCTAATCAATTGTGGTGATGAATTTCATTGGGTGTTGGCTGTCATCATTCTAAAAGAGAGGCGCATCTGAGTTTATGACTCGATGTCATGAAGGAGACGTTTTGGGCCTTCGTCTAAGATACAAAAGTTGGCCAAAATATTGCCTACTTACCTTGATATGAGCGGCTTTTTGGACCAAAAGGTTCGTACTGATTGGTCGATGATTAAAGAATACCGGGATAAATTGGGTAATCCATTTGATGAACAATATGTTGAAGGAATTGCTCAACAAACCATTGGTAGCCTGTAAGTTTAAGTTTCATGATTTAGTTTCATTTCACAAATTTCACAACGCTTGCATGAACGGCAAGATATGGATTAGCTATTTTTTTAAAACGCAGGGATTGCGGTATTTTTGTTGCCACGTACGCCGAGTATTTGAGCGATGGATTACAAGTACCAAATATGGACTTGATGCTGGATTACTCCGCAAAAGATATGCTGCTGTTTTATGGAAATACGGAGAAACAAAAGCTCAGAAGCCGTACGCAAGAGACATTAAATATCCACGACGACCAAAGCCAAATTCTGCAGCTCCGGATGAAGAACAACTTGTCCATATTGATTAGATCTTTATAGCTTGAGTCCGTCAATGTAATAACCTATCCTCCTTGATTTAACTTGTTGATTTATTCGTAGAGTACATCATTTGTACCCATAATGATTTTTTTTATATTTCATTTATTTGTTGAGTTATTTCATGTAATTTCCGAAGGCTTTAATTTATTTTATGTTGTCTATGAATATAATTTAATCCTGATTTTTGAACATGTTAATTGAAATGGAATACTAGATTCAAATATTGCACAGGATAATATAGCTGCTGCAACAAACGATATATTTTATCAAATAGATTTAGACCTATGTTGCAACATGAGATGCAACACCTAGGTCATCTGCTTGAAATTATATAACAGGTCTTCCTACTTTCTTGATTTATTGCAATAAATTACCTATCAGTTGCAACAGATAGATTATATATTGCAACAAATTGTATATTTGTTGCTATAGACCAACTTGAAAACATCTGCATAATGCAACAGATGACCAACCTATTCCAACAGATAATCAATCTGTCACAACAGGTATTATATATATTACAACAGATATAAAATCTGTTGCATTATAAAAATTTAAATTTTGCTAGACATAAAAATTATTGTCACTACATGTAAAGTGAAGTGGCTTGAAATGAAAAATTGTTATCTTTTTCGTTTCTGTCTTTGTACATATTCTTTATATACGGGATCCAACCAATTAGTTAGTACCCCATAAGCCTAGACCCATTGCATCTCTCCCACATCGGCAATGCACATACCGGTCATTTCTGTGCCGATCAGCAAACACTCGATGTATGCAAGCGAGTATGGCCCGCACGCTGCATCGATTCTATTTCTCTGGAGCTTGATATTCTTATTGCGACCTTCAAAATTCCATGATTCCTTTGGCAAGACTTCAGCCGGTAAATGATCCATCAGCTTACTCTGTGTCAACAACTTGGGCAACAACTTCAAGAGTGGCTGCATGTGGGCTAAAAACTTGACCTTGCTGAAGACAGGTAAGTTACAGTCATAAACCTTAATCTTTCCCTCGTAGAGTAGTATCTCAACAGTGAGAAAATGTTTGACTTCCACGTTCATGACTGTAAGGATTCTTTTTGCCTTAGTCTAGCTCTTGTCGTGTGGATATGGCCTCTTCCCTCTAACATATTTAATCGTTTCTTCATCCCATTGGAACGTAGAAACTAACTTATTAAATCCGGGGCCACCGGAATCAGCTAGGTTACGGAGATCAGCGTACCTATCCTTTAAATTGTTATAGAAGTTGAGGTCCATTATCCTATCGGCAACATCATAAGCATCCGGGTACGCTAATTGTCTGCCCCTCATGAGGCAGAGAATTTCATCAACATACTGTGGTATAAGAAGATAATTTTAAAATAGGTTAGTAATTGTAAAGAATAAAAACACAGTGTAAAGAAACCGATGTAGAGGGTTCTCTGAATCAGTTCACAGATTACTCAGCCAACGCAACTTATGCAATAAATATGCCTTATGTTGGAACAGATCACACATCTGCTATGTAGATTTTTCTTCATGGAGTAGATTGGAAGGCTAGGTTAGCAAAAGTAAACCTACATTGTCCTCGTACCACTCACACATATTTGTCATATTCGTAAAGTCTTTGGCGGCAAATGAATGAACGGTGTATTCTTTTCGAACCTTCGTCTTGCCATTCATGATTTCTAGCAGTTCCTTCTTCTGCCAAGCACCGCGAATATGTCCACCTTCTTCGGCAGCCCCTGAACTTTAACAACTCTTGGAGTTGCGAATATGTCCACCTTCTGCAGCGGCTCCTGAACTTCAACATCTCTTGGAGCGGGAGGAGTTGCAATTTTTGCTGATTTCAGAGCGGAGAGAATTTTTCTAATTTTTCTTCTCTTCCTCCTAACCGCCACTGTAGGAGTGCATGACTCCCTCACCTCGTTGGATGGTATGACACCCCTCCTGGATTTCAACTTCTCAGCAGCTTTAGTGATAGCCCGTAGATTTTCAAGGAGTTTATCCTCTATGTCCTTGCACACTTTGCATTTGTAATGAGAACATGAAGGTGGGGAGGGGTGAGAGGGACCACTGTAAGGATGGGAGGGACTGGTGTAGGGGTAAGAGGGACCTGTGCAAGGGGTATTTTCAAAAGTATTTATTTTTTGCTGAACACCAACATGCTCATAATCACGACTGGCAGTAGCAGCAGCATCAGGATGGCTGCCACCATCACAAACAACTCCACCAGCAACACCCCCAGAATAAGTACCCGATTCTGTTGCAGTTTGAGGTTGGTCGTGAAGAGCTTCAATATTAGGCTGACCTTGCCTAAAATCTATTCTTATGGATGTTGCTCTAGCCAATTCCTTCTTAACTCCACCGTTGGGTCTTCTTTTATATTAACAAGACCCAGAGTAAGAAAATAAGTCATCCCCAGCTCATCATTGGGAGGCACGATCCAAGGATGCACAACCTATAAAAAAAGACAGGAGGAATTCAAATCATATAATAATAATTTGCAGTCAGTTGGGTTACATGGATGTTAACACAGCCAACTTATACAACAGATAATCCAACTTCCATAACAGCTGATCTGTATGTTGCAACAGATTGACAATATGTTGCATCAGATTACACATCTGTTGCATAATTTGCATCAGATGGGTAATCTGTTGAGTCGAGTTCAGAGAACCAGAGCAACAGATAGTTAATCTGTTGTGAAATATGGATTATCTGTCGCAACAGATTACCTATCTGTTGCACTAGTTGCAGTTGATGGGTAATCTGTTGCAACAGACAACCTATCTACCACAACAGATGGAACATCTATTTCAATATCTTTCTTTGAGGAAAATTATTTTAGTTGAAAGAAGACGTACTGCATCATCCGGAGGGTTAAAGAGATCAGCCTCCTATTCCTTAATATTTTTTTCCACCCTTTGCAGCCGTCAACCACCTAAGGATCCTTGGATGAGAAACCTCATCCGGGTAAACCTTGAACTACTTTCGGAGGGGAGGAATGGTTTCACATGCCCAAGCCTAAAAAATGTAAATAGGAAGCAAGCAAAAAAAAGTCATAATAAGTATATTCATTATAAATTAATGGATAAGTAAAAATAGTGATCAATTTTACCATGAAATTCCAGGGAAAGTCGTACAATGTGGTCGTCTTTGCGGATAGCTTTGCCAGTAAATATTCGACAGTCAAGTAGTAGCTGTCATATCTCCAGGGATAATTGATGAATTTCCCAAAATCATCAGCAAGCGCCAACAAATCATGTTCTATGACTTTTCTAACGTCTCTTGCCAATAAAACGGAATGGACAAACCAAACTAACCACAATTTCTCCCTGCAGTGCTTTGATATGTTTTTATTCTCGAGATCCGACATGAAATCTTTTCCTTTGTAGCTAGGTCCAACAATGCCCAACAACCCATCTTTTTTTACCTCGCATTTGTTGGACCCTTTGTGGGGATGTTTCCTTGATGAGAGGTTCTTCTGGACGATCGCATCTCAAGCCCGTCACTATGGCAAACTCTTTCAATCCAAAACAAACCGGCATGCCACAGTAGTTGATCCAGATTTCATCCATCTTTTTTTCGCACTTCTTCCCAGCATAATCGATCCTGCGTTTGAGAAGGCCATATACCATGCTCATTGGGAAACGGAGAGTGTGGTCCTCAGACAGCTCAAGAAAGTATGCAAAGCAACTCTTCTTAAAAAGTCCATCTATGTTTTCATTCTTCATAATACTTCTAAGTTCGTCAAAAGGTTTTCCCAAGTGACATTTAAGTACAAGATCACCAAATACTGTGTTACGGCTATTCATCGGCATCACAACTCGAAACTTGTCAATACTAATGGTTTTGACAAAATCATGCTGGGATTTCGATATTATTTCACGCCCCATTGGTGAGGAGGAGTCATCACTTTTCTCACCTTCATTTTGCCCTGACTGAGATTATTCTGAAAGTTCCTCCGAATCTATCTGTACTCTAGCCTTTTTAGTTTGTTGATAAGAAGTTGATCCACTTTCTCCACTTTCAGTTTCTTTTCTTTTGGGAGACATTTTTTAACTACAAACAATAGAAAAACAAAAAATACATTTCATTTGATGTCTGCATAATTTTTTAAAAAAAGGTAAGAAAAATTTCAATAAATTATTTTGCGCCACATTACAAAAAAAATACTCCAACGGATAACCCATCAGTTGGAACAGATGAGGAATCTGTTTGAAAACCTATTTAATATCTCCCAACAGATCTTCCACCAGTTGCAACAGATGGACCACCACCACCACAATCAATGCTACCACCAAGACCACCACCAATGCCACCAATACCAACACCAAGACCACCGACACCACCATCAAAAACACAAATACCGACACCACCACCAACAACAACCACCACCAACACCACAAACACCATCCAATAATACCACAATAGTCAACAAAATTGAGAGACAAAAACTAGGGTTTTCTCAGGTGCATCCTAATTTTTTAGCATCAAAACACAAAATTGTTAATCCATTCTCGAAGATAATACAACTAAAAATCTTCTTTTTCATCATTAACTAAAAAACACTAATTTTTAGAATAAAGAACAAATGTAGAACTCTTCTCGAACTTTGTTACCTGCGAAGACAGAGAAAACAACGGATACAAGCGAGAATGAAGTCGAAAATAACAATTATATGGTCGGAAATAAAAAGAAAATTGATCTATTTTGAAGGGTTGAGCAATATGTTGAGTAGTTGTTGTCTGTATTATTGAGAGAGAGAGGAGCAAGAACTTGAGATTTGAAATGAGGAAAAGTTTTTACCACAAATGGGTAATTTGTATGGGTTGATTTATAATTTTGGAAAAGAATGACAAGTTTTGAAATTGTCAATTTGGTCCGAATTGATATTAATTAACTTTTAAATTTCAAAAGATATAGTTTTTAAAATATTAAGTTAATGAGAACTCATTTCAACTCAGAGTGATCGATCGATGACTCGGGTCAAGATGAACGCAATACCAACACCATGCAAATGCAACAACTCAATTAAAGTTGTTGTTGATCCTGTGAGCTCATTCATTCATCCCTAGTTCCACCTAAATCAACGTAGGTACTATTATTAATCTTAACATTAAGTTAATGAGAACTCATTTTAACTCAGAGTGATCGATCGACGACTCGGGTCGGGATGAATGCAATACCAACACCATGCAAATGCAACGGCTCAATTGAAGTTGTTGTTGACCCTTTGAGCTCATTCATTCATCCCTAGTTCCACCTAAATCAATGTAGGTACTATTATTAATCTTAAAATTAAGTTAATGAGAACTCATTTCAACTCAGAGTGATCGATCAACGACTCGGGTCAAGATGAACGTAATACCAACACCATGCAAATGCAACGACTTAATTGAAGTTGTTGTTGACCCTTTGAGCTCATTCATTCATCCCTAGTTCCATCTAGATCAATGTAGGTACTATTATTAATCTTAACATTAAGTTAATGAGAACTCATTTCAACGAACTCATTTCAACTCAGAGTGATCGATCGACAACTCAGGCCGGGATGAACGCAATACCAACACCATGCAAATGCAACGGCTCAATTGAAGTTGTTGTTGACCCTTTGAGCTCATTCATTCATCCCTAGTTCCACCTAAATCAATGTAGGTACTATTATTAATCTTAAAATTAAGTTAATGAGAACTCATTTCAACTCAGAGTGATCGATCAACGACTCGGGTCAAGATGAACGTAATACCAACACCATGCAAATGCAACGACTTAATTGAAGTTGTTGTTGACCCTTTGAGCTCATTCATTCATCCCTAGTTCCACCTAGATCAATGTAGGTACTATTATTAATCTTAACATTAAGTTAATGAGAACTCATTTCAACGAACTCATTTCAACTCAGAGTGATCGATCGACAACTCAGGCCGGGATGAACGCAATACCAACACCATGCAAATGCAACGGCTCAATTAAAGTAGTTGTTGACCCTGTGAGCTCATTCATTCATCCCTAGTTTCACCTAAATCAATTGCAATGAAATCTGTTGCAACAAACGACTGAGTTCTTGGATATTTTCAAACGGATAATCATATTTGTTGCAATAGATGACATATCTGATTTAATTATCAAATAGACATTTGCATCTATTGTGACAGATGACTTAGCTGTTGGAAATTTTCAAACAGATATTTATATCTGTTGTAACAGATGACATATCTGATTTAGTTATCAAATGGACATTTGCATCTGTTGTCATAGATGACTGAGCTGTTGGAATTTTTCAAACAGATATTTATATATGTTGCAATAGACGACATATCTGTTTGAAAATCTTTTTTTTCTTTTAATTTTAAAGCAAGCTTCTATCCAAGTAGATAAAGTAGTACTACTAAAGGCGGTAAAAAATATTTCTTGGATAACTCAAAAATCTCATTGAGTTGTCTTGTCTTTTCAATGTCAACCGTTTTCTTCCTCGTGCCCCTCAAATTATTAATGAATATTAATTAATGAATATTGAAACCCCTAATACTTTCTTCGTTTTATATTAATTGACCCCTATTGACTTGGCGCACCCATTAAGAAAATATTAATTAGGGGTTTATTGTACTAAATTAGCCTTATTAATTATGCTTTGAAAATATAAATTTGAATAAATACACTTTGTTTAGTCATTTAATATTAAGGGTAGTACATCTAGAAATTAGAATTATCTAATCTCTCCTTCATCCCTAAATTTATTTTATTCGTCTCTCATCTTTTTCTTTCTATCCTCTTTAGGGTTATCACAACCTTTTTTCTCTCCTCTTTCTCATAAAGTTCTTCTCGGATCTAAACTGATCCATATCTTAGATTCCTCGATGGAAATTGTTGTTTTAATCCCCTTTTGACATTAAGGTATGGTTCACTATTACTCTTTCATTCTCGTTTTCTTCTTTGCAAGCTATTTACATCTGTTTTTTATTTAATTACCATTTACCCCTATCATATTTATTTAAAAAATTTGAAGGAACTTTTAATTGTTGAATAAACGAACTGAGAATTTTTATTATAATATGTGAAAAAAATTCATTTGTTGGGAGAAGTTTAAAAGCCTTGTTGGCAGTATCATTTTTTTGTATGTATTTTGTTTGTTTCTTTGTTGTTGATGCTGTTATTGATGTTGTTGGTGGGGTTGGCGTTGTTGGAACTTGTGGTGTGGTGTTGTTGACAATGGAGGATCCAGGTTTTTTAGACGGTGGGTGCTCTTTTAGCTTAAAAATAGTGGAGTCCAAAAAATCAACAAAAGGAGTAAGGGAGAAAAAATAAAAGAAAGTTTAAAGTGAATAAGGAGAGAGGAGTTGGTTATCAAAATTAAAAAAATATGTGTTGAGTGGGAATTGAACTCAAGACCAAAAGAAATAAATAGCCTTAAGCACCCATAAACAACCACTAGGCCAACCAAACAACTCTTACTATGAGTTCAGTGGGTGCTCGCGCACCCGAAGAACTCCATGTGGGTCCGCCCCTGGTTGTTGATGGTGTTGGAACATAAAAAATGATGTTGTTTTCTTTGTTGTTGATGTTTTTTATTTGTTATTTCTTTGTAGTTTATGTTGTTGTTGATGTTGCAACAGACGAAGCAACTGTTGGAACAAATTAAACCACCAGCAAGGCTAGTTTGACGTATTCCAACAGACTTCACATCTGATGCAACAGATGGATAATGTTCTTTCTGTGACATTAGTTTTTCCTCTTCTTTGTAGATATAAGGAACTGAAAGTTGATCAACTTTTGTCAGATCATCACAAGAGGCTGCAGTAAAGATAGGTTCGGAGGAATAAGCTGCATACAGATGGTACCACTTCATATGTGGAGGTATGTATTACAGATAATGTTATCGTGGAAACACATATAAAGTACACTGATTTTGTGAATGATGTTTTTACCGATTAGTCATAGATCATTGAAACAAGATATCTGCAATTTTACAGTTAAGTTTGGTAGGTCCGAACTAATAAGGCTGAGGGACCATGAATATGGTTCTGATACCCTATTAACATTTAATGTTGGTTGTTGCTCATGTTTATTTGCCATGCCTTCTACAGACTTTCGTTGTGGCAAGAATTTCTGGTGACGGTGCAGACTTTTGCATGACAGATATGTTGTCCTCTATATGGGAGAAAATGATCAGCAAAAAGGTTGAGATATTGAGATCGTTTAATCTGTTCACTAACTTGGGCTACGGTTTGGAGATCTTGCCTCTCCTTGCTTATCTTGTGCATACAAATGTGAAGAGTGTAAGTCAAAACATGATGGGGTGATTAATACTGTTAATGTATTAACTGCTGATGTAAAGGAATTGATATCTAACAATAGTGTCATTCGATCAAAGAGGATTTCAGTTTCATTCACTCCATTCGATTAACAGAACAGCTTGACACAGTGAAAACTAATATTAAGAGATTACTGATTATGTCTTCTCAAGACTTGCTTCTACCAGAAAACTGTTCTGCATTGAGTGTTGCACTATCCATATATGCTGCAGGACCAGATTTATCAGCCGAGAGAGCGCTTGCCTTGGAAAAACTCAAAGAGAACCTTCCATACTTCTCCTTGACCTTGCGTAGAGCTAAGAAGGACCAAGAGGAGTATTATAAGAAAGTTGCCAAGAAAGTGGTCCTCGTTGACAAACTCATAAAAGATCAAGAGCTCTATACTGAGCTCAACGGCCACAATTACAAAATGATTGAATTGACAATTTGTTGCAACAGATGGATATGTCAGTTTGTTTTTCCATCAGATGTGGCATCTGATGCAACTTGCTAGTCATCTGTTTATTCAATTTCATCGAGAGCATTAGATTTTTCTAAACACTTCTTGTCCAAACTCAATTTTTGCTCTTGGATTGTTTTTGTTTTGTTTTCATACTTTAAGCTGGATGCAAAGAAAAAAATAGAAGCAATCCAAGAGCAAAAATTGATTTTGCCTAAGAAGTGTTTAGAAAAATCTAATGTTCTCAATGAAATTGAATAAACAAATGACTAGCAAGTTGCAACAGACGCCACATCTGATGGAAAAGCAAACTGATATATCCATCTGTTGCAACAGATTGTCAATATGTTGTAAGTTATCTAAAGGTGGAATATATTTTGCAACAGATTATCAATCTGTTAGATTTATTTTAAAGCAATTTTCTTTTCTTTCCGAAATACAATAAAAAGATAAAATGTTGTATTTAGATCCCTTTCTTTTTAATTTACATATTCGAAAAGTCACCATTTTTATTTAATTAAGGGATATGAACAGTCGTGGCTTTTTGTTTGACTAAGTCAAGTCACCCTTTCAATTCAATCATTTTATAAATAGGTCCCTCCGGCCTCCTCTCACTCGTTCATTCTACTACACTTACAATACAAATATGGCTGATCCAGATTCGTACAAGGAGATTCATATCGAGTCCTTGCAGGAAATTCAAAGGCAGTTTGATAAAACTGAACTCCAGAGGAATTTGGCTGACTTCAAAGCAAGGCTGAGAAGGGCCCTGCAGCTGCTGGATGAAAATTGTCCGGTTGACAATAATAATAGTAATAATAATAATAATAATAGTAATAATAATAATAATAATAGTAATAATAATAATAATAGTAATAATAATAATTAGGTTATGTTTTTTGTTTCTTTTAGCGTATGTATTTTTCTTTTGTATATCCGATCTTAGGGATTCAAAAAAAATCTATGTATATATTTGGTTTGGTTTGGTCGATTTTGAATTTTTAATTCTTATTTAATATTTAATTATCATTCTATTTATTCTCTATTCTCAACATGTCGACGGTTGGAGGTAGGGCTTTAGCATTTGTGGCAGCAGATGGTGGTGAAAAGTAATGATGATTCTCCTAAAAACGGTTCATTAAGAAATAATATGGAACTAAATGATATTATAACCGTAAAAGAAAGATTATTTAATTTTAAAAAAAGTCACAACATTGGATTAATTAAGTTATAAGATGATATGATTGTTAAGAAAAAGGTGAATGAATAGTCGTGACTTTTTGTCTAAACACATTCAACAAACAACGCTGCTGATGCATCAAATTCCTAATTTGTTGCGACCGATGAATCAGTTAGAAGAAATAAAAAAAGCTCCTTAAACAGATGGTCGATTTATTGCAACAGATGCTATATCTGTTGAAACAGATGGGTTATCTGATGCAACAGATATACAATTTGTTGTCATAACTCAATAAAAAAAATGGTTATTATTTTATTAAAGAAATGGTTATTGAAAATCAGGTGTCGTTGATTTTTAAATTGAGCAAAAGGTTATTTAAATTTAATAAGCTGAAAAGTCATGACTTGTCACAATAATAAAAACTCACCAGCTTTATTTAATTAAGTCATTTCTTTTCACATAAAATAATAAGGAAATAAATGATAAACACAATTTAAGCTGAAAAGTTATGACTTATCACAATATTGCTTAATTTAATTAAGTCATAAGTTTTTTACAGTAATCAAGAATGTCATTAATAAATGGAGGTGAACAGTTGCACCTTTAAATCTGCTTTATTAATTTATATAATTAAAAAATCAGAAAATTTGGATGTTATGATGATAAAAAAAAAAAATTTGAAAGAAAGATTTATCTGATGCAACAGGTTATCTATTTGTTGCAACGGATGATATATCTGTTGTCACAGATGAATTAACTGATGCAACAAATATATAATCTGTTGTAGCAACTCAGTGTAAAAACGGTTCCTTGAAAGAACTAATTATTAATAATAATAAGCTAAAAAGTCATGACTTATCACAATATTGCTTAATTTAATTAAGTCATAACTTTTTACAGTAATCAAGAATGTCATTAATAAATGGAGGTGAACAGTTGCGCACTTAAATCTGTTTTATTAATTTATATAATTATAGTAATGGCAATAATAATAATAATAATAATAATAATAATAGTAGTAATAATAATTATGTTACGTTTTTTATTTTAGCGTATGTATTTTCCTACTTTTGTATATCGAATCTACCCAAGGGATTCAAAATCTATGTTTGGTGGTCGACTTTAAATTTTTAATTCTTATTTAGTATTTAATTATCATTCTGTTTATTTCTTATTTTCAACATGTCGATGGTTGGTGGTAGAGATTGAGCATTTGTGGCAACAGAGGTTAATCTGATGCGACAGATGGACCATATTTTGCAACAAGCGGTTATTAATAAAAAAGAATTATTGTTGTTATTGAGAGGGTGAAAAGACATGACTGCTTTTCGATTATTTAATATGAAACACGGTTCGTAAATAAATAATAAAGAAACAAATGATAAACATAATTTATAACCGTAATAGAATGGTTATTTAATTTTAATAACTGATCGTGACTCTTCCGACATATTTGTTTTTAAATCTGTATTTTCTAATTTATATAATAAAAGTCACCAAATTTGGATTAAAGATATGTTGACTATTAAAAAAGGTAGCTTATATGTGCAACAGATATATTATCTGATACAACAAATTGTATATTTGTTGCAATAAATGGTTGTCACAGATGGGTTATCTGATGAAACAGATATATAATCTGTTACGACAACTCAAAAAATCGGCTACTGAAAAGAACTTATCAAGTCATAACTTTCCACAGTATCAAAAAGTCATCAGTTTGAATGTAATTAATAAATAGAGGTGAACAGTCGCACCTTTTTGTTTCTGAATCTGTTTTTTTTTTTAATTTATATAATAAAAAAAGTCAGTAAATTTGGATTAATGATATGATGATAATTTTTTTTTTTTAAAAAGATAGATTATATGTTACACAGATAGATTCTCTGATTCAACAGATATAGAATCTGTTGTCACAACTCAATAAAAATAGTTCTTGAAAAGAACTAATTAATAATAATAATCTGAAAAGTCATGACTTATCACAATATTTGTTGATTTAATTAATTAATAACTTTTCACAGTAATCAAAAATGTAATTAATAAATGGAGGTAAACAATTACATTATATGTCGCAATAGATATATTATCTGATACAACAGGTTTTCTATTTGTTGCAACAGATAATATATTTGTTGTCACAGATGAGTTATCTGATGCAACAGACATAGAGTCTGTTGTCACAACTCAATAAAAACGGTTCTTGAAAAGAACTAATTAATAATAATAATCTGAAAAGTCATGACTTATCACAATATTTCTTAATTTAATTAAGTCATAACTTTTCACAGTAATCAAATCAAAAATGTAATTAATAAATAGAGGTGAACAGTCACGTCTTTTTGCCTAACTCATTCAAATTCAATCCGCTATAAATGAGATAAGAATGAGGGTAAAATGAATATGAAAAATTGTTCCGAATTTCAAATGGACTAATTAAAGTCTTTAACACTAGACAAATTTTAGGTATGTTAAATAGTCGTCTCAATTAAGAATGTAGCATACGCATCTTTCTGAGACATTTAAAATTCAAGGATGCAATAATGCACCTTGACAAATATTTTTCTTAAATGAACTTTTCACCGATTTATTTAATATAAGATAATAGACAAGTTTTTTTTGTATAATAAAAATGAGTAATTTTAGGCCTTAACATAATTCATAAAAAATATTTTAAGTCAAGATAAGTCAATAAAAGCGACCGTACTAGAACCACGGGACTCGAGGAGTGCCTCACAACTTTCCCTCGGTCAACATAATTTCTTACCCGATCTTCTGTTTTTGCAGACCAAATAAAAGTCATTTCCTTTTGATTAGGATTCACCTGGAACACCATAACTCGATTTCAATCAGCGACTCTATAATAAAATAATCCCTATTCAAAACCGTCACTTTAATTGGAAAAACGCTTCGACTCCTCCCTCTGAGCGAAAAAGGGGTGTGACGCGGTGTCTGAGAAAGGGCCCCACCATAAGGGTGTATCGTACGCAG
This sequence comes from Capsicum pubescens, assembly GCA_030864215.1. Classification (NCBI taxonomy): domain Eukaryota; kingdom Viridiplantae; phylum Streptophyta; class Magnoliopsida; order Solanales; family Solanaceae; genus Capsicum; species Capsicum pubescens. The sequence goes on from CM061549.1 coordinate 299,560,176, forward strand.
CCTTACCTAGCATTTTTGTCAGAGCCTGTTTCCAAGGCTTGAACCCGTGACCTCCTGGTCACATGGAGGCAACTTTACTAGTTACTCAAGGCTCCCCTTCTGACTATATATATATATATGTATTTGACGAAAAAAAAAATAAAACTGAATTCAACAATTGTACCTTTGTTTCAAACCATAAATGACGCAGCGAACCTTCTCGGAGATAAAGATGAACAAGCCTTTTGGGTTCAAATTCTTCTGGCAACGATTCAATGGCATCATGTGTATCAAATTTGTTGATGTATAATAGTTTAAGCCTTTTCATATTTTTCATGACTTCTTTGCTAAAATATACTTTTTCACCTCTGACATCTCGCAGCCAGGTTGATTCGATTGCTTTTGACTAAAATGTACGCAGTCCATACCACTACCTCGAGGTGAGGTAGAGAGGTTATTTCCGATGGACCCCTGGGGGTTGAAATTAGCCTACTTACTGTATTGTTCAGCATAACTTCTTCGAAATCTTCAGCGTCCCATATTCTGCTAGGTTCTCCCAAATCTTCCTGTATTTTTTTCACCACATATCTACCCATATCTTCAATCAAGTCGTGCATTTCAAGCGTATCATCTTCAGAGATGAACACGAGATTTATCAATTAGGACATCCAATCCATATTCAGCTCCATTATTATAGCTGCTCTTGAGGATTATTAGGACATAAGTTTTATCATATCCTCTTAAGAAACATGCCATATCCAGGAACATCTTTTGCTCTTTGGGCTCTAACCCATCATAACTTATTTTGAGTTTCTCAACAATTTCTGATTTTGAATTGTCCTTTAATTCATCTACAATTCCTCTCCATTTAGTTAGGTCTTTCCCATGAAACAAAGAACCCCACACCTTGAGGGCTAAAGGAAGGCCTTTAGCATGATTTACGACCTCCTGTGAGAACATCTTAAAACGCTCATCTGGATTTTCCTTTTTGAAAGCATGTTGATTGAACAAAAACATAGATTCATCATCGGGTAGTGTAGGCACTTCATACATTGCATGAGCATTCTCTATCCATTGTCTATCTCTAGTTGTTATCACAACTCTGCTGCCATCACCAAACCAATCAAGATCACCTGCTAAATACTCCAAATGATCACTATGATCTATGTCATCAAGCACGATTAGCACCTTCATAGAACAGAGTCTTCCCGGAATCATACACTTCCCATCTAACTTATTATTGAAGTAATCGTCTTTTTTCCTCAACAGTTCAGATAGAAGGATATTTTGTAAAGAATGCAATTGATACCTTTTTGTATTTTCTTTAACATCTGCAAGAAAACAAGCAGCTTTGAATTGATAAGATAGAGTCTCAAAGATGGCTCTTGCAACTGTCGTTTTACCTACTCCTCCTATTCCCCAGATCCCTACCATCCGAACATCATTGATTTCTATCTGAAGTAGGGATTTTAGATTCTCTAAATGAGCATTTATTCCCACAACATCTTGCAAAGAAGATAAAGAATAACCACTCTTGCAAGAGATTTCGTCGACGATCTGCTGAATTTCCTTTGCTTCATTCCTACATAAATAAGAAGATCGATTGTGGAAAATGTGAGAAAATCAAGTATTAGTAAATTAATGTCAGGAGGGTATAAACAGTCTATATTTTAAGCATGAAAGTAGAAAAACTTGAATAGTTTTGGCAAGATTTAGGATTAATTTTAAAAAATATTTAAACCATAATCATTTAAGAGGGTTCACAATTTCACTTAACAAATTAAATAAAGGGAAAATTATTCGGATTAGTCCCTATTGAGTTTTTATTACCACTTAAAGTTTAATTTTTAATTAATTATAATTCAAAAGTCCCTATTGCCTATTAATTATTCCTAATTACAATTCAGAGTTTTTCTCATGTATTTTCTCTCTTTTTCTATTTTCTATTATTCTATTCTTTTTTTTTCCTTTTTCAGTTTTTTTTCTTCCTTTTTTCTTTTTTTTTTTTTTGTTGCTTTCTCTTTATTTTTTATTTTTTCAATTTTTTCTTTTTTTTATTTTTATTTTTTATTCATTTATTTTTTGTAGCTTACACGATAGTACAACCATAATTGTAGCCTAAATCATATTTTCTTTCTATTTTTTTCATCTTTTTCCATATTTCTTCTTCTTTTTTTTTACAATCTTTTTTTTTTTTTCATTTTCTTTGATTCTTTATTCGTCCTTTTTTATTTGTTTGTCCATTTTTTCTCCTTTGATTTGGGACTACTAATTGAATTAATATTGCATGATTCCAGGATCTTATTTGAGCATAAAAATTTAATATTTTTATACCCTTAATCCATTTTCATTCCTTTTTCCTTTTTCCTTTTTCATACAGTTAGAAACAACTCTTTTTCTTTAAAAAAATTTCAATGGCTTCTGTACAATACTCACTTCTTCATATAAAATTTTACGACAGAAGAGAAAGAAAAACATACAAATTTGACTATTATTATTTTTCGCTTCTTCAAACAAATTTCTTTTAAGGGACATAAAGAAAAAATGCACACATATGTTTTTTTTTTTCACTCCAAAAAAATTATTAGATAATTATTAGATTTGTTCAATTCTTATTTTTCACTTCTTCAATTAATTCTGAATTTTATTTTAAGGATAAATAGAGAATCAGAAAAAAATATTGAAGAAATCTCCACAGATCTATCTGTGCAGATCTACAGGGGAGTATTAATTGAATAAACACGCTTTTGTTGCAAGAATTAATATGCAAATATAAAGCAATTAACCACGATTCTGATACCAATGTAAGAGTTATACAAGATTTGTGAATCTTTTTGTTGCAGCTGCTTCAAGTCACAAAATTGAAAGAATTTCTCCAAGTCCTACTTTGATTTACTAGAAAACAAAGACAATATATACCACAAACTAAATGTTATTGTGGCGTTGATGTTTATTTTAGAAAAGAAAATTATTTTTAATGATAGAAACATATAAAAACATTTCTTCCGTTTAAATGATAATCAATTTAATTAGATTGTGCATATATGACTAATTTATTTAGTGTTGATTCTGTTTAACTGACAGAAACATCCAAATTTAAATGGAAATTCTTCCGTTTCTTTCTTCATTAAAAGCAATTAACGTCCTTCTAGATTTGCGGCAGCAGTTAGGGCAGTTCTCCATCGTTGCACCTTCTGCATCCCCTCAGCATCATCCCTATACTTTAGTTCATATTCGGCAAATGTCTCCACTTTGATTTCGAACATGTGATGGATCCACATCATAGAAGATCATCGGTATGACTGTTTGTCCATTTTCTTCTTCCTCGCATTCCATGATCTTCACTACTTCATTCAAGCACCACCTCGATGTAGCAAAATTCTTTGAGAAAACAACGAGTGCAAATTGAGACACTTCGATAGCTTTGAGGAGTTCTTCTGGAATAGAATCACCATCCTCTATCCTTTTATCATCTAGAAAGGTGAATATTCCCCGGTTTTTCAAACATTCATACAAGTGACCCGTAAATGTTTTGCGAGTATCTTCACCTCTAAAACTTAGAAACACAACATACTTCCATCGAGGACGGTACTGTGAGGAAGAAGAACCCATGGATGTTGTGATGATAATTATCAGATGAAGAAATAGATAGATGAATGTTTCTGTCAAGTATTAATGATCAATCATATGGCCCTACTTGAATGGAAAAGTAAGTCAACAATTCTAAATAAAGAAAAGAGGAGGACAGAAGCTTTCAAAAAAGAATTAAATTTATTTGACCAACATTTTTTTAAAAATGTGTTTAACAACTTAATGATTTCAATTTTTTACGTGGCACGTTTAGAATCCTAAAATTAATTAAAGCACATGTCAGTATATTTGACATATATATGATTCACGATTATTCCCATTATTTTACTTTTTTTTATGAGATATTATTAATCTTTTAATACTTAAATGATCGTAATAATTAATTAGTGGTGATGTAGTAAAATCACAATTGAAACAGCAAAGCAAACATGTTTTAAATGACGTGTAATAACTAATTAGAAGTGATATAGCAAAATTATTATTAAAAATACTTGTGAAGTTTTTTTAAGTGAGCCTCATATAATGCGTAAATTTGATTTATCATTTTATGTCTATTTTATCTTTTTAATTAAATGTTATTAATTTTTTAATACTTAGATGACTTATAATAATTAACTAAAAATAATATAGTGATATTATGATTGAAACAGCTAAAACAGACATGAGAAAAATGTTTATTTTGCTTTTTTATTAAACATTAGTATTACTTTTCTATTACTCAAAATTTATTTTAAATTACATGAAAGATAAATATTATGAAAAAAGAACCTTAATCAAAATAATAAAATTTATTTTATTTAAAATATCCAGTGATAATTTACATGAATTATCATCTTATTAGTTTAGATTACTTAAATATATTAAATTTAAATAATTTACTTTAAATCTACAAATCTATATATAATAATAAAAGAAAATCAATAGAAGGTCTTTGGCCAAGAATCCTATTTATCTTTTTTCTCCTTTTTTTTTTGGAGTTTTTCTTTCATTTTTTTCAATTATTTTGTTTTTAAAATCATTTTCATAACTTACATCTCTTTATGTTCATAATAAATTACATTCTTAATAAATATTAATAAAATTCAAAACTCTAAAACCTTTTATATTCATAACCTCCAATTATTTAATTTTGTATTAAAATGTCCAATGACAACTTTTCTTCTTATAAGTAAATCGGAAAAGAGTCAATCTCAATACTATTCGACATGGGACAACTTTGTCCTCCTTTTTTGTTTTTGGCCTAAAGTGCTCTCGTCATTAGTCACATGGCTAAAGAATGTCTTTCCCGTATCGGTTGCTCTATCTCGAATGGAAAAGGATCAATTTTACCTCTAGCTAGAATGCAAATTTTTAGTGTATTCCTTTTAAGGAAAAAGAGAAGATGAGGTCAATGTTTATTTTTATGCTGCCACCTTTTGTTAATATGAAATAATAACTTTAATTTTTAATATGTACACTATGCAATTTTAATTTCTTGTATTACTATGCCTTTAAAAAATTTGATTTCTGAAATTTGGTAAACATTCTTCTCTATATTTTTTCACTCCCGAAGTGGTATTTATAAGTATATTTTGATCATTTTGCCATTACATCATGCAATATCTTTTTCCGAGGATGCTTGACTTGATAGTCTCTGCCTTCTTTTCGCTTTATAGGTATTATGAACTAGGACCTGATGATCCTCCTTATTCTGTCAAGTTTTATAATTGTTGTGGAGCAGACGATCCTATAATATGTGCATTCCGAAAGTCACTCTTCTAAGTTCTATTTATTTTCTTAGAGTAGATTTTTTTATGCTATGTATAATTTATCAATAACTATTTTATAATTTTATATCTTTTTAAGAGCTATGTATTATTTTGTTAGAGTAGCTTTCTTTTATATTATGTGTAGTTCATTAATTAATTGTATTTCTCTCTTTATTCTAATATCATTAAAACTTTTATTGTACATAAAAAGAAGATTACTACTATGATAGTTTTTCTTGTATGGGTACCATATAGCAATAGAAAAAAATCTTATCGGCCAAAATATATAGTTTAAATTGCATTATTTTTGATATTTTTAATTAATTAAATTTCATCTTCAACTGCTCTAACACTTTTAGTTAACAATTTGGTTGTCCTACTTTTTCATTTCATGTAAAAATTAATTTTATTTTTTTGCTCTCCTAAGGGTTGATTGACATACAAATGAAGTAGGATATTGATATGACAAAAATCTAACTATTGTTCTTTAAAATTCTTTCGAGAAAAATTATTTGTATGCATAAGAAGAAGAATTTTCATTGAACATTTTAGTGCAAAATTAAATAATTGGGGGTTATGAATATAAAATGTTTTAGAGTTATGGATTTTATTAATATTAAAAGAGTGTAACTTATTATGAACATAAAGAAAAGTGAGTTATGAAAATGATTTTAAAAATAAAATAATAAAAAAATAAAAGAAAAACTCCAAAAAATGAGAAAAAGGATAAATAGGATCCTTGGTCAAAGAGAGGTATCACATCACCTTGTCTTAATTGTTCTTTATTATTATATATAGATATAGATTTACAATATAATATTCTCAAAAGTTTATATTTTTTTAGATAACTATTTGTCTATTTTTTTCGTTGGTGAGGTCCACTTTTTTTGCATGTGTTTAGACCAGAGTATTTATCTTTTGAAGTAGAGGCAAGGGAAGAGGCAAACGTATACATATGCTACTTAAGAAAGTATCTATATATCATTTTGCAATTATGTTGTCATGACCCGAACCGGGGCCCTAGTCGTGACGAGCATCCCGAACCACGAAGGCACGGAACACCCCGCTAAATCTGGTAATCATGCACAATATTCATAAAATAAACAAAAATGCAGAACTTAAAATCTGAAACAGAAACATGGTCATAATACTGAAACAAAAATAAAGGAGTCTGAATAATAATGTCTGACTCAGTGTACGAAATCTCTACTCTGAACTAGATAAGCTGTCTGAAAACTGGGACAAGGCCCCAAGTAGACCAAAAACATAACAAATAATAATAGTCTGACATGACTAGGCCTTCTGAATAATAGAAGGCTCACCACTGTAAGATCCAATCTGCAATCTGAAAATGTCTACTGAGTAGTGGACCCCTAGACTGTGCCTCAGAACCTGAAAGGAGGGGGGGAGGGGTCAGCACAAAAGTACTGGCACACGAAGCAATCCAAAATAGAGTAATTGAACATATATATATATATAATACGTGAGAGAAATTTTCATCAAAACATCATGCATAAAACAGTTTCTGAAAAACACATAGGCATTTTCTGAAAACATGAAACCTGTCTGTAAATTTCAAACTCTGATCTGTGTATTACTTCTGAGTTAGGTGGTATCCCCTACAAATCTGATAATTCCCTGGGCGGTATGAAATCCGTCATTGACTCGGCGGGGAAGCCTGAGTGTGCCGCAAGGATTGGAGTTCCTGAATCTGATACGCCACACGACACTTAAGTCAGCGTATAATAATATACCCGGGTCGGCAAACCACAGTTCTAGGCAATGAGTTGCTTGAACTCAATCCCTCTTCAGGGAACCACCTAACATCTCTGTATGCCCATTTTTAACCTTTTCTGAACATGCATCAGTCTGAAATTCTAAAACATGCAAATCTGATAAAGTCTTATTTCTGCATTAGTCTGTGTCTGTTATGGCATTTTCTGAGTTTGGTATCGTCATACCAAGACTTGCAAGTCATGATTTTCTAAGCCATAATACATTAAGATAAATCTTTTATTTAAAGCATAACTTAGACCACCCAAAACATGCAACTGATATAGAAGATTTCGTGTTCCGAAACTCAAGTCAAAATCATGCACAAACTTCATCAAACATATGGTGGTCTAGTGCCTTTAGCAAATCCATGCACTCTTTCATTACATGCATTATGAACATTAAACATTCATGCTAAATTCCCTCTTTAGTGATTTAAAACCACCTTTAAATCATAACAAGAATTCAACCATCTCATATAGTGCTTTTCAAGAATGCATTGCAAAATAATTCATATGCTATGAAAAAAAATCTAAAAATTCATAATAAGAGGGAATTCACCCAAATTCATGCTCTCAACAAGAATTCATTCTTAAATACATGCTTTCATACATATATATTCTCAAATCACTTTGGGGAAGGCCAAAAGACCAAAACAATGATGTTAAAACATCTAATACATAAATATATACATAATTTTAAAAACCCCATTCTAAAACATGATTTTTCTATGCCCATGAGAATTTAGGAAAACCCCGCGTACCTCTATTTCCGAAGATACTAGATGTTTCTTGAAGCTCGCGGATTGGTGATTCTGAATATGTAATTATCTTCGAAAACCTATGGTCGAATCTTGAACTATTTGGGTTTTTATTTTAAAACCCTAAGGAGTGTTCTTGAGCAATTTTGATGAATGAAGGTGTATTTTGGTGTTTGAGGGATTAAATCCCGTGTTTAAGTGGATGGAGTAGGGGAAAATGACCAAAACACCCTCATATGCTTGGAGGCTAGAAGCTGAAAACTGGGCACCCCCGTAACTGGCAGGGCGGCGCCCTGCTCTGAGAGGCTCCCTAAGCAGGGCGACGCCTTGCTTAGAGAGGCTCTCTAAGCTGGGCGGCGCCCCCTTATCGCGGAGAGCTACTGTTTTTCCAACCCAAACACGACCTTAGACTCGTCTAAAAATTCCGAAACTCCTCCGAGACGTACTACAACCTTTCCCCATCACAATGCAACAAGAAAATCCAAAAACGGATGTTGGGAAGATCGAAAAGTTGTATCCCGAAGGTTGCCAGCTAAAAATGACTCTAAGTCCCTTTACACTTAGAAATTTTTTTAAGTCATTAAGTCTAAGAGCGAAATATTAAGGACTAATCCATGCACGACTTTTACGGGGCGTTACATTATCCCCCCTTGGGATCATTCGTCCCCGAATGATGACACGGAATACAGTCACGCATGATTTCAAGTAGATTCATACATAGAAGGAAAGCGTAAGGCAAGAATTGTACCTTCCATCTCATTATTTGTTGGATCAAATAGGCTTGGGTATCTATCTCTCATGTCGTTTTCTGACTCCCAAGTTGCTTCTTCAACTTTCTGATTTCGCCACAGCACTTTAACTGAAGCTATCTCTTTGCTCCTCAATTTTCTAACCTGTCGGTCTATGATTGCTACAGGATCTTCTTCATAAGACAAGGAGTCTGACACCTTGATTTCTTCAACAGGAAAAACTAAGGAATGGTCTCCTATGCACTTCTTCAACATGGATATGTGGAATACCGGATGAACAGAACCCAAACTTGCAGTTAATTCTAATTCATACGCAACTCCACCTATTCTTCTCACAATCTGATATGGTCATATATAGCAAGGACTTAGCTTACCTTTCTTCCCGAATCGCATAACTCCCTTCATGGGAGAAACTTTAAGAAATACCCAATCTCCAACTTCAAACTCTAATTCTCTTCTCCTAACGTCAGCATAGGATTTCTGATGACTCTGAGCTGTCTTAAGTCGTTCCCTAATGAGTTTCACATCCTCCATTGCCTGATGAATAAGATCAGGCCCATACATCTGCATCTCGCCTACTTCATACCACCCTATTGGAGACCTACATCTCCTACCATACAGTGGCTCAAACGGTGCCATCTTAATATTGGAATGGAAACTGTTATTATACGCAAATTCTAATAATGGCAAGTGATCTACCCAACTACCTTTGAAATCTATTACACAAGCCCTCAACATATCCTCAAGGGTCTGAATGGTGCGCTCAGCTTGCCCATCAGTCTGAGGGTGGAATGCTGTACTTAGGTTCACTTGGGTACCTAGACCTTTCCGAAACGATCTCCAAAACTGAGAAGAGAACTGCGTACCTCGATCGGATATAATAGAGACAGGCGCTCCATGCAAACGGACAATTTATGCGATGAACAGCTTAGCATAATCTTCTCCCGAATAGTTAGTCCTGACAGGAAGAAAATGCGCTGACTTAGTCAGCCTATCTACAATCACCCATATAGAGTCATACTGATTTCGGGACTTCGGAAGTCCTGTAATAAAGTCCATATTGATCATTTCCCACTTCCACAAGGGCAAAGCTATCTCTTGGGAAGTACCTCCTGGCCTCAAATGTTCTACTTTCACTTGTTGGCAATTCAAACACTTAGAAACAAAGTTATCCACATCTCGCTTCATATTATTCCACCAAAACATAGATTTCAAGTCATGGTACATCTTAGTAGAACCAGGATGAACAACATACTTCAAAGTGTGAGCTTCATTAAGAATTCTCTTTCGTAAGTCATCTACATCTGGTACATATAATCTGCCCTGAAACCTCAAAATACCATTACCACCAATTTTGAAGGACATCACTTTCTGTTGACCCACATCTTTCTTGATCTCCATCAAGATGGGATCTCTAACCTGCTTCTTCTTAACTTCTGCACAAAGGGAAGACTTAGATGTCTCATGAACAATCACCCCTCCATCTTCGAAATTTAAGAGTTGCACTCCCAGATTTGCAAGGCGGTGAATATCCTTCACAATCTCTTTCTTCCCTTCTTCGACATGAGAAAGGCTGCCCATAGACAACCTGCTGAGGGCGTTGGCTACAATATTTGCCTTGCCCGGATGGTAATGCAGGCTCATATCATAGTCTTTCAGAAGTTCCAACCACCGCATCTGTCTGAGATTCAATTCTTTCTGCGAGAAAACATATTGCAGACTCTTGTGGTCAGTGAAGATATCAACATGAACACCGTACAAGTAGTACCACCAAATCTTAAGTTCAAACACCACAACTGCTAACTCCAAATCATGGGTGGGGTAGTTCCGCTCGTGCACCTTCAACTGCCTAGATGCATAAGCCACTACCTTACCATGCTGCATCAACACACAACCAAGTCCCACACGGGACGCATCACAGTAAGCCACAAAACCATCAACACCCTCGGGAAGAGTCAAAACAGGTGCAGTGGTCAGTCTGTCCTTCAACTTCTCAAAACTATCTTCACACAAATCGGACCACACAAACTTCACCTTTTTCTGAGTCAATTTGGTGAGTGGAGCAGCTATGGAAGAAAAACTCTCTACGAACCTTCTGTAATAACCCGCCAAACCCAAGAAGCTCCGGATGTCGGTTGGAGTTGTGGGTCTGGGCCATTTTCTTACTGTCTCAACTTTCTGGGGATCCACTCTAATCCCGTCACCGGACACAATATGCCCCAAGAAGGCAATAGCATCTAACCAGAATTCGCACTTAGAAAAATTGGCATACAACTAATGATCCTTAAGGGTCTGAAGAATGATTCGAAGGTGATTGGCATAATCCTCCTCACTCTTGGAATAGATCAAAATATTATCGATAAATACAATAACGAACAAGTCAAGAAACTGATGGAAAACTCTGTTCATAAGGTCCATGAAGGCTGCAGAGGCATTAGTCAACCCGAAGGACATAACTAAAAACTCATAGTGACCATATCGAGTTCAGAAGGCTGTTTTGGGAATGTCTGACTCCCTAACTTTCAACTGATGATAACCCGAACGAAGGTCTATTTTTGGAAAACATCTAGCACCCTAAAGCTGGTAAAAAAAATCATCAATCCTAGAAAGAGGATATTTGTTTTTAATCGTGACCTTATTCAGTTGACGGTAGTCTATGCACATACGAAGGGAACCGTCTTTCTTTCGCACGAAAAGTACAGGTGCACCCCAAGGAGACACACTGGGGCGTATAAAACCCTTATCTAGAAGGTCTGCTAGCTGCTCTTTCAACTCTTTTAGTTTTGCAGGAGCCATCCTATATGGCGAAATAGAAATGGGACGGGTATCTGGAAACACATCAATACCAAACTCTATCTCCCTATCAGGTGGTATCCCTGGGAGTTCATCTGGAAAGACTTCTGGAAATTCATTCACTACAGGGACAGAATGAAGAGGAAGACTCTCGGCATTAGAGTCCTTGACTCAGATAAGGTGATACAAATAACCCTTAGAGATGAGTCTTCGGGCTCTGAGATACGATATAAAGTGCCCTCTAGGTGCTAGAGAATGTCCTTCCCATTTTATCACTGGTTCATTCGGGAAATAAAAAGTAACTTTTCGAGTCCTATAATCTAATGTGGCATAGCACAAATGGAGCCAATCCATCCCTAGGATAGCATCAAACGCAACCATATCTAGCTCTATAAGATCTGTCACTGTATCCCGACTACCAACCGTCACAATACAATCCTTATACACCCTTCTAGCAACAACAGAATCCCCCACCGGGGTAGAAACAGAAAAGGGTTCAGAAATCACACTAGGCTCAAACCCGAAACCAACAGCCACATAAGGGGTCACATAGGATAAAGTAAACCCAGGATCAAGTAACACATAAATATCACGGGAAAAGATTTGTAACGTACCGATAACAACATCTGGGGAAGCTTCCGCCTCCTGGCGGTTGGTCAAAGCATATAACCGATTGCGACTGTTCCCGACAGCTGATGTGGCACCTTTTTTAGGCGGGGGTGGTGCCGAAGAATTGCCCTGTGACCTTGCACCACCAGCATTCTTCCTAGCAGATGGACAGTCCCTCTGAAAGTGGCCCGGCTGACCACATGAGTAACATTCCGACGAGCCCATCTGACACTTTCCCGGATGATTTCTACCACAAGTCTCACACCGCGGATAAGTGCGGTGCTGCTGAGCCACACTACCCTGCGACTGAGTATCTGATGCTCTGTATCCATGATGAGTCTGAAAACTCTGAGATCGTCTGTCTACTGATGGTGGGGTGCTGGGGCGCTAGAAGTTGACTGCGCATTACCCCAATTTTTCTTATTCTGCCATTTATTACCCCATTACCGCCCTGAGGCTGACTGTGACTCTGGTTGGCTGATCTGGCTCGTTTCGCTTGCCTTTCCACTTCCCTAGTCTCAGAGATCTTCTTATTTTTCTCTTTTATCTGCTGCATATGAACGGTCAGCCTAGCAAAGTCTAACTCCTTATTCAACATAGCCCCCTGGCACTCAAGCACCAGGTTATCAGCAAGGTCGGATGCAAATTTCCTCATCCGAGCTCTCATATTACTAGTCAACTCTGGTGCATAACGGGCTAGTTTATTAAACTTCAAAGTTTACTCCTGGACACTCATACTGCCCTGCTTCAGATTCATAAACTCTTCCGCCTTGGCCTCCCTCAACTCCAGAGGAAAGAATCGATCAAGAAAAGCTTCCACAAATTCGCCCCAAACTGTGGGCTCAGAACTCTCACCTTTTCCATCCTCCCAGTCGGCATACCACTGATTCGCAATATCTTTGAGCTGATAAGTTGCTAGTTCCACCCCTTCAACCTCATCCACATGCATTACCTTAAAAAAATTTCCATCTTATCCAAGAACTCTTGTGGATCCTCCTCCACCTTGGTGCCTGTGAACTTAGGTGGGTTCATTTTCATGAAATGTCCGACCCTAGTAACCTCAGACGTAACAGATGTAGACCCAACATCTTCTGATCGTTGAGCCTGGTTGGCTACCAACTGTGTTAGCATATGAATAGACCGTCTGAATTTTGCATTGGAAATATCTCCCTAAGCAGTTGGGGGACGGTTGACATTAGTCCGCAGAGCCTGAGGTGAACTGGTCGGGACTGGAGGGACTCCCGGAGTAGGGACAAGTTCTGGAGTGGGAACCCTGTTATGGGTTCGCATCCCATGGGTGGGACGGACCTCATCTGTCTGAGCATTCTGATCAATGTTGCGACGGGGAGGCATAACTGTGTTTCTGAAATACAAAAGATCATTGATTAGGGAACTGCTCAGACTCTGAAGCACGAACTAAATCACAAAGAAGGGAAACACTTCCTAAATGCCTAGTAGCCTCTTGCTTATAAGTGTGACGTGCTACACACCCATAAACAAGACTCTACCCGATGCAATTTTGCAGAAACCCTGGGACCATGAACCGTGCTTTCATACCAAATTTGTCACGACCCGAACCGGGGCCCTAGTCGTGACGAGCATCCCAAACCATGAAGGCCCGGAACACCGCGCTAAATCTAGTAATCATGCACAATATTCATAAAATAAACAAAAATGCGGAACTTAAAATCTGAAACGGAAACATGGTCATAATACTGAAACAAAAATAAAGGCGTCTGAATAACAATGTCTGACTCAGTCTGCGAAATCTCTACTCTGAACTAGATAAGCTGTTTGAAAACTGGGACAAGGCCCCTAGTAGACCAAAAACATAACAACTAATAATAGTCTGACATAACTAGGCCTTCTGAATAATAGAAGGCTCACCACTGTAAGATCCAATCTGCAATCTGAAAATGTCTACTGAGTAGCTGGACCCCTAGACTGTGCCTCAGAACCTGGAAGGAGGGGGGGTCAGCACAAAAGTACTGGCACACGAAGCAATCCAAAATAGAGTAATTGAACATATATATATATATAATACGTGAGAGCAATTTTCATCAAAACATCATGCATAAAACAGTTTCTGAAAAACACATGGGCATTTTCTGAAAACATGAAACCTATCGGTAAATTTCAAACTCTGATCTGTGTATTACTTCTGAGTTAGGTGGTATCCCCTACAAATCTGATAATTCCATGGGCGGTATGGAATCCGCCATTGACTCGGCGGGGAAGCCTCCAACCCGAGTGTGCCGCAAGGGTTAGAGTTCCTAAATCTGATACGCCACACGACACTTAAGTCAGCGTATAATAATATACCCGGGTCGGCAAACCACGGTTCTAGGCAATGAGTTGCTTGAACTCAAGCCCTCTTCAGGGAACCACCTAACATCTCTGTATGCCCATTTTTAACCTTTTCTGAACATGCATCAGTCTGAAATTCTAAAACATGCAAATCTGATAAAGCCTGATTTCTGCATTAGTCTGTGTCTGTTATGGCATTTTCTGAGTTTGGTATCGTCATACCAAGACTTGCAAGTCATGATTTTCTGAGCCATAATACATTAAGATAAATCTTTTATTTAAAGCATAACTTAGACCACCCAAAACATGCAACTGATATAGAAGATTTTGTGTTCCGAAACTCAAGTCAAAATCATGCACAAACTTCATCAAACATAAGGTGGTCTAGTGCCTTTAGCAAATCCATGCACTCTTTCATTACATGCATTATGAACATTAAACATTCATGCTAAATTCCCTCTTTAGTGATTTAAAACTACCTTTAAATCATAACAAGAATTCAACCATCTCATATAGTGCTTTTCAAGAATGCATTGCAAAATAATTCATATGCTATGAAATTTTTTTTGAAAATTCATAATAAGAGGGAATTCACCCAAATTCATGCTCTCAACAAGAATTCATTCTTAAATACATGCTTTCATACATATATATTCTCAAATCACTTTGGGAAAGGCCAAAAGACCAAAACAATGATGTTAAAACATCTAATACATAAATATATACATAATTTTAAAAACTCCATTCTAAAACATGATTTTTCTATGCCTCTATTTCCGAAGATACTAGATGTTTCTTGAAGCTCGCGGATTGGTGATTCTGAATATGTAATTATCTTCGAAAACCTATGGTCGAATCTTGAACTATTTGGGTTTTTATTTTAAAACCCTAAGGAGTGTTCTTCAGCAATTTTGATGAATGAAAGTGTATTTTGGTGTTTGAGGGATTAAATCCCGTGTTTAAGTGGATGAAGTAGGGGAAAATGACCAAAACACCCTCATATGCTCGGAGGCTAGAAGCTGAAAACTAGGCACCCTCGTAACTGGCAGGGCGGCGCCCTGCTCTGAGAGGCTCCCTAAGCAGGGCGACGCCTTGTTTAGACAGGCTCTCTAAACTGGGCGGCGCCCCCTTATCGCGGAGAGCTACTGGTTTGCCAACCCAAATACGACCTTAGGCTCGTCTAAAAATTCTGAAACTCCTCCGAGACGTACTACAACCTTGCCCCATCACAACGCAACAAGAAAATCTAAAAACAGATGTCGGGAAGATCGAAAAGTTGTATCCCGAAGGTTGCTAGCTAAAAATGACTCTAAGTCCCTTTACACTTAGAAATTTTTTTAAGTCATTAAGTCTAAGAGCGAAATATTAAGGACTAATCCATGCACGACTTTTACGGGGCGTTACATATGTAGGTCAACTTTAGTAAATCTTTTGATAAGGTATGAGAATGTAACATTAGTTTATAATTTTCAAATGACATTTAAATTCGTAAGAAATTTGTTTATTGTATGTAAAATTGTAGTTTTTGAATTTTCACATTTTATAATTTTTTTGTTAAACATTTTTAAAGATTATTACTCCCTCAGTTTAAAAAAGAATGACCTAGTTTGACTTGGCATGGAGTTTAAGAAAATAAAGAAGACTTTTAAATCTTGTGGTCTTAAATAAAAGATACTTTAATCATGTGGTCTTAAGCATGCCACGTGGAAAGTTAAAAGTAAAAAGTTGCTAAAAATGGAAAGAGGTTATTCTTTTTTAAACGGACTAAAAAGGAAAGTAGGTCATTCTTTTTTAAACAGAGGGAGTACTACTTTCTATTCTCTATTGATTTGAACCGTTCAAGCTTACAACTTAAGAAAAACAAAAGTGTTGCTAAGATAACAATGATTTTATGAAGTCGGTTGTCTCTTTTTATTTCATTTTCTTGCCCAAGAGAGGAATCTTGATTCTTCTCTCAACCTTAAATAATCACTTATCAAAAAATAAATTTTCGAAGTTGGTAACAAATTTTATTTTTTTCCCTTTTGTTTAGACACAGACAAAGTTATACGGCACCTCTCTATGACAAAAAATGTTAATTATATTTTTTTACTAATATTTTGATACTTTACTATTTTTCTTCACTTATGATGAGCTAAGTATTAAAAGAAAGTTACTTCTTAAAATAATTACTTTATATTAACTACCATTTATTACGTTTTCCTTTATTAACTACCTGTTGCTGATTTTCCTACTTAAATGTATAATTAAATAATAGTAATGGCATAATTTGGTACTCCCTCTGTTTCAAAAGAATGATTAACTTTCCTTTTTAGTTCTTTTCAAACAGAATGATCTCTTTCCATTTTTAGCAACTTTTTACTTTTAACTTTCCACGTGGCGTGCTTAAGACCACAGGATTAAAGTATCTTTTATTTAAGACCACAAAATTTAAAATTCTTCTTTATTTTCTTAAACTTCGTGTCAAGTCAAACCAGATCATTCTTTTTTAAACGGAGGGAGTACAATTTTCTAGATTCTAATAGTGAAAAACTATTACTGATTAATTTTGTTGCATATAATGTATACAATGGGGTCCTTGTCAGATTATATAAAATTCCAGCAAACATCACTAAAGAAATGATGGTGAAGTTGCTAAAAGACTCAAAACTTTGAAGTGGTCTTATTCATTTACTCCCTCCGTTCCATTTTACCCGTTCCAAATTTTCTAGTTTGGCGTCCCATTTTACTTGTCCTTTTTTACTTATCAAGACATGACAATTTTTTTTCCATGTTTTACCCTTTGCATTAATTACTTTTTTAAAAAATTAAAATATAAATATCATTTAATAAGGGTATTATGGTAAACTAGACATGTTATTTATTGTTTTTCTTAATAATTGTGCCATCACAATTTGGGACGGATAAAATGGGATGGAGGGAGTATCATATTTCTCAGTTTTTAAGTAAGTGATATTTTTAGCTTGTACATACTCTTTAAAAAATTATTTATTCTTAAAAAATAAAAGAAGTATTTTTACTTTCTTTTAATAAATTCCTTTATAAAAATTTACTCTTCAATATTTTCTTGGTCAGATAAAACCTTTTTATTTAATGAAGTAACAAATTAAAATCTTAATTAGCTAAAATATTATTTATTTATGAACGAAGAAAGTATTACGAAGATCAATATAAAATTAACTTATTGGCCGGAGTTTACGAGGACTGTGACTTGTTTTTCCTTTTCCATGTGAATCCCAAAATATTTTACAATGGGAAAATTAATATTAAATATGTCTTGTGCCTTGGTTATTGATGATCAATAGTAGTATTTATAGCTCTCTCAATACTCCATTAAACATATTTGATTTTTAATTAATTTAAAAGTTGTAGTTTTTCTCTCTATATAGGGAAAATTATCTTATAATTACATTATGCTATTTTAACAGATAATTTTCTTCAAGATATGGAGTAATTAAACTACAAATTTATCATAACCTATGGATAAATAAAAAGAATAATTTAGCAGTTAACAGAGGAAAAAGAAATTTCATAGCATTTCACATCTTCAACACCCCTCCCCCTAACACTACCTACACCATCCCATACTAGTCTTAGCTTCTTATTTTCATATTGTTTGTCTAGATTATATACAAATATTTTTTCATATATTAATTTTTGTTTACATATCGAATACGAAAACATAAGTAAGATATATACCCACTTATTTTTCTAAAAATATTTTCCTCCGTACGGAACACACTATATATGTCTAGTCTCCATCTTCCCCTAGCTAGCTAGTAGCTCCCCACTCCAACAAATACCTAACGTTGACAAGGTAAACAAATACAACACAGACACTTTATTAAAATTATTGGAAAAATTTACCAAGAAATCTGAGAGTTGTTTCTGTTTTAGGGCATGGGGGGAGTTGGGGGATATATGAACCTCTCCGAAAAATTGTACGTTATATATATAAAGTTAAAATTATTTTTTATATGTAGATGTTAATCTTCTTAATTTCTTCACGTTTTTTTTTTTTTTATATACATTTAAAATTCTTGTAGTGAAAATCATCCAAAGCTATATTAAAGTTACATATTCAAAAGGAACTATAAGCTCAAAAATAACTTTTCCAGGAGAATTAGCCATTCTTGTGAAGTTGATATATGTGAAAGGTACATATTCAAAAGGAAAAATATAAAAATACACCCGAATTATATAGTGAAATTGTGAGGATAATTCTATATACAACAACATTAAGAAGCCACACACCAGGACGACACTCATGTATAGAGCTGTGACCATGATGAATGATGATGAGATCAGATACACTTGCGAGTGTTTTGAGCTTGTTGACTTGTTGAGAAACGTGGGTTGCGAGTATCAATTTCATACAAGGTCTTCGTAAGAGAATTTGTGCTTGTAGAATTTAGCGTTGAGGGTTTTTGGGTTATATATTACCCATTAGTTTCATTGATTTTCCTACTTTTGTATCATTCTATCCTTAAATTTTTTGTCTTGTTATTTTAGCTTGTTCTTGTAATTTTACGTACTTTATTTCTCTTCTCGTATTTTGACACGTATCATTTCCATATTCATGAAGGCAGCACCAATGCAGATGAAGGGAAAGCTATTAAAAAAAAAAAAAAAGCCACCATATGTTAAAAGACTTACAATAACCAGGTTGTTGATACAAAAAAATTCATAGTGAAAATTTGTGAAAGTATTTTGACAGTTCCTTAATTAACGTGGACTTGTTAAGTCTTTTATGAAAAAGTATTGATGAGGCTGGCATTGTGATGGCATTATAGGGAGCTCATCAAATGTGACGTTATGACTTAAAGAATCATTAATTCTCCAATATTTTCTTTCACTAAACTTGTTGGAAATATTTGTCAAGAAATTCGACAGCTCCTTTTTGTGAAGTTCGTGGCACTCCTTTGATGATACATGATGAGGCTGGCACCTTGATGGACTAGGGGAGTTTGAATATGAGTTACAAGTTCGGTCGAACTCAATAATTTAAAGTCAGATATTATATTTATCTTACGAATTTATATATTATTACTCGTAATTTAGATTTGAATCAATTTAACTTTTTTTTTTTTTTTTGAAATCATAAACTTTAAATTTAATTTGACTCCATAATTTCATCTATCATAGGAAGCTCAAATCTAACTTAGACGAATTTAAAAGTCATTTAGGCGTTGCTTATTCTCCGATCTAAATCTTTCACATTGATTTCAACCGATTAAGTAAAGTGTATTTTAAAAAGAAAAAAAAGTTACTTACATATTCACAAGTAGGTTTTAATTCATCTAAATTTTATACAAAGTCTTAAACGTAACCATCCAAATGTTTGCTTACAGATTCATGTGAATATGACTTTTTTTCACTATTATATCCACTTGCTTCACAACCATACATCACTGTCAAGATAGAAGTTGCTTATTATGGCACCGAGCTGTCCATTTTTTTTTATAGTGGAGTGAAAATAGGAAAATGTAAAATAGTGAGAGTAAAACATGCACTTGCCTAGTTAAAGAGTAAAATAATGCTACTCTTACTATAAACTATAATTTTACAAAACTGTTGTTATTTATTGTAATTATAGTTTTAAGTATGCTATTTTTTTATAATTTTTCCTAAATAAAGGCCAACCAAAAAAGATTGAAAGGAGACAGAAAAAAGTAAATGTCTGTTTAAGGTGATTTATGCATAGATTTTTTAATTTTGTAGTCTTATATTAAAGATATGTTAAATATACTAACATGCGTTTTATTTATATGATTCTAAGCAAATAATATGAAAAGTTAAAATTAAAAAGTTCTTCAATACACTAAAAAAGAAAGTAAATCAAATAAATTGAAACTATCAAAATAATATACTCTTTTTAAAGGAATTCCATAATAACAACAACAATTCTATTGACAAGTGGAGTACATAGAGCACTATATTAATAGAATACTTCACAGAACCATTCATCTTTCATTTTCTTTCTATTTCTTCATCTGATAATTATCACAACAAACATGGCTTCTTCTTCCTCTTTTGTGGTAATTCACAGTACCGTCCTCGATGGAAGTATGCTGTGTTTCTAAGTTTTAGAGGTAAAGATACTCGTAAAACATTTACTGGTCACTTGTATGAAGGTTTGAAAGACCGGGGAATATTCACCTTTCAAGATGATAAAAGGATAGAGGATGGTGATTCTATTCCAGATGAACTCCTTAATGCTATCGAACTGTCTCAATTTGCAGTCGTTGTTTTCTCAAAGAAGTTTGCCACGTCGAGGTGGTGCTTGAATGAAGTAGTGAAGATCATGGAATGCAATAAAGAAGAAAATGGACAAACAGTCATACCGATCTTTCATGATGTGGATCCATCACATGTTCGAAATCAAAGTGGAGACTTTGCAAAAGAAGGCATGGTCCTATTGATCTTCTTATTTATTTAGGAATGAACCAGAGGAAATTCAGCAGATCGTCGACCGAATCTCTTCCAAACTATGCAAGAGTGGTTATTCTTTATCTTCTTTGCAAGATGTTGTCGGAATAAATGCTCATTTAGAGAAACTAAAATCCCTACTTCAAATAGGAATCAATGATGTTCGGATGGTAGGGATCTGGGGAATAGGAGGAGTTGGTAAAACGACAATAGCAAGAGCCATCTTTGATACTCTTATCTTATCAATTCAAAGCTGCTTGTTTTCTTGCAAATGTTAAAGAAACTGCAAAAAGGAATCAATTGCATTCCTTACAAAATATCCTTCTATCTGAACTGTTGAGGAAAAAAGACAATTACGTCAATAATAAGTTAGATGGGAAGTGTATGATTCCGACAAGACTTTGTTCTATGAAGGTGCTAATCGTGCTTGATGACATAGATCATAGTGATCATTTGGAGTATTTAGCAGGCGATCTTCGTTGGTTCGGTGACGGAAGCAGAGTTGTGATAACAACTAGAAAACAGACAATTGAAAGGGAATGATGATGCAATATATGAAGTGTCTACACTGCCCGATCATGAAGCTATGTTGTTGTTCAATCGACATGCTTTCAAAAATAAAATTCCAGATGAACGTTTTAAGATGATGTCGTTGGAGGTCGTGAATCATGCTAAAGGACTTCCTTTAGCCCTCAAGGTGTGGGGTTCTTTGTTGCATAGGAAAGACCTAACTCAATGGAGAAGAATAGTAGATAAAATAAAGGAGAAGTCAACATCAGAAATTGTTGAGAAACTCAAAATAAGTTATGATGGGTTAGAGCCCGAAGAGAAAAAGATGTTCCTGGATATGGCATGTTTCTTCAGAGGATATCTTAAAAGTCATGTCCTAAGAGTCCTCGAGAGCTATGATAATGGAGCTGAATATGGATTGGATGTCCTAATTGATAAATCTCTTGTGTTCATCTCTGGAGATTATAAGCTTGAAATGCATGACTTGATTGAAGATATGGGTAGACATGTCGTGAAAATGCAGAAAGATTAGGGAGAACCTACCAGAATATGGGACGTTGAAGATTTCGAAGAAGTTTTGCTGAACAATACAGTAAGTAGGCTAAACAATGCTGTACTTCAACCCCCAGGGGTCCATCGCAAACAGCCTCTCTATCTCACCTCGAGTTAGTGATATGGACTGCATACATTTCACCCTCTTCTTGTTGTTATTTTGTGGACTAATGATCTTTTTTATCAGGAGTCAAAAGCAATCGAATCAATCTGGCTGCAAGATGACAGCGTTAAAAAACTACGCTTTAGCAAAGAAGTCATGAAAAATATGAAAAGGCTTAAATTATTATGCATCAACAGATTTTATACACATGATGCCATTGAGTACCTGCCCAACAGCTTGGCTTGGATTCAAATTTTTGGATATCCTTGGGAATCATTGCCAGAAGAATTTGAACCCAAAAGACTTGTTCATCTTAAACTCCGTGAAGGTTCGCTGCGTCGTTTTTTTGAAACAAAGGTACAATTGTTGAATACAGGCCCTTAACTATTCGACTTTTCTCGGTTAGGCACCTCAATTAGGTCATATACCTATTGAACCTTTTACTCCTTTTCAAATGGTTTCAATTGAGCCCAATTTACTGACGTGGCGAAAAATGTAAAATGCGTGTAATACACACACTTATAATCAGGAGGCTATCGGACATTTAAGAGTTATTTTTTATTCTTTCATACTCTAGTTCGTGTTATAGCGTCGTCCATAATAAAGTTATCCAAATTCCTTCCTTATTTTAATTTTATGGGTCATGCCTTATTATCGAGGCGATACAAGTCTAAGAGTACGCTGATGATGTGGCGATGTAACGAATTAAGTAACGACACGTGGTATTTTAAGCCCCCTTCCCCCCGTATCCCTTCCCTTCCCTTCCAAACACCCCTCCCCCCACCCCCCTTCCCCACCACCGGCAGCCTTCTCTTCCAAACACCACCACCCCTTCGTCGATTGAACACCCCCCAGCCCCCTTCGCGAATGAACACAGAAAGTAAAAAATAAATAAATTGTATCTTGTATTTTTTTTTTTTAAATTTCTTCGTGGTTTTTAAAAAAGTCATTAATGGAGAAGAAGTTACGGAGAAGTCATTAATTATGGTTTCTCATTCAATTTATATATGATTGCTTTTTAAAGAAACCATTAATAGAGAAGAAGATGATGGCTATTTTTTTTTTTTTAAATTTCTTTATAATATGTTTTTTTTATTGGTTGATTAAGATATGGATAGTATAATTTGGTTTTGCTAAATTGTATGTCCTAAAATGATAAGTGAATTGATATTCTTTTTCTTGGTTGTAGCCATTAATGGAGAAGAAGAAGAAATGAAGATGGTGATTTTTTTTTTTTTAATTTATTTTAAGTTCCTTTTTTTTGATTGGTTGGGGATTTTTATTGTCACGCCCCAAATCCCATTGGAGCGGACTGGCACCCGTAGCCGAGGAGGCCCGGGAGAACCCGTTCATAACCTATACTTTCACATTTACATTACTTATGAAAATTAGAAATTTGGGCAGCACTTTGTTGTAAATAGAAGAAAACAGTACCTGTATCAGCCCAGCAGACACGCACATATATATATATAAACAGTAATTGGCCGTCAGAGCCATCACGCCTATCAACCAAACACTCCTATGGCTGTACAATATGTCTACAAAAGCCTCTACATAGATACACAACTGAGTTAGGGTCGGGACAAACTCCCGCCCACAAAAGACTTTTATACAAATACCAAAAATACATATAGAAACGACTTGGGGTGCCCCGAAACAACTGGAGCTCACCACTATCAACAGAATGTCCTGGCTCTTACTGCGGAGGTGTACGACCTGAAGTACCTGCTCCTGCAGGCATGAATACAGGTCCCCCATGAGGGACGTCAGTACGGAAATATGTACTGAGTATGTAAGGCAGTGAGTATCAAGATGAGATACAAAAGATCAACAGAACCCAGATACCAGTGAATAAACAGTATGAGTAGACCACACCTAAAAGAGTTGATGGGATACCTGCACATTACTTTCATATCACTACTTCCCGTATTCCTTATCAATACATAACATATGTCATACAATGACCAACTGATCAGTGGTACTAATACAATACATCAGGGACCACCCCTGGAATAGCATATATACATAATCTTTATAATACAATGGCCAACTGATCAGTGGTACTAATACAATACATCATATCATCAATTTAAAATAAAGACATTCCATTCTTAATTCAATTAATCTTTGAGATTGGTTACTTTGTGGTCACACCTTATGGAACTTGAAACCATGATACCTCAATAGGAAAGACATGTAAATAGGTAATCAATATCATGAAAATGAAGTAGAGAATCATGGATACCTCATTAAACCATTTCGGAGTCAACAATAGTATATGGACATTTTTTTGACTAGCCGGACATCTTAAAAGTGAAAACAAGTTCAATTGGTAGTGTCGAAGATCATATGATGTTATTATGTGTCATGTGTCGTAGGACAATGTTGGAAGCTTACTTGAGAGTGCCATGGGTCATTATTCATGCCAAAGATTAGATAGAGTATGTCTTACATACCTTGATATAACCACTTCAATACAAGTCCAACTTGACTTCCCGTACTCTTCGAACACTTATCTACAATAAGTCATTTGTGGCAAACTAGTATTAGCAACCAAACCTTACCATTTAGGTATTAACTTCACCAAATAATGTCTAGGAAGTAATCCTTTAACTCATCAATAAGAGTGCTACATACATTCTCTTATACTCTTATTACATTCACATATCATGCATTTTCATGCAATATCCCTCAACATCACTCTTAGCCTTTATTTCCCCTCTTAATCACCATCCAATACCAACATGATCACTAGGCATACATAACCACTAATATAATGATATATCACCACAATTCATCCTCCATAATCCAATACAACAACTTCCATAATTTACTACTAACAATTTATACAAAACAATTCATAACTATGTTTCTAGTTATCTTCCAACATCAAGACAATACTCATAATCCTTTATCAATACTTATTCATGGATAAGAATCAAGAATAAACAATATTCATACCTTAACAATGAACTCTTGTATTTAGAATCCTCCTTACATAACCATGGGGTGCTTCTCGAAGCTTTCGAGATGGTGAACACAACTACAGAACCAATTCGAATTTTCTACGGTTGAATCACAAAATATTTGAAGTTGAAATTAGGCTAGGGTTTCACCTTCTCTTAATAATTGGATGATATATGATATATATGAGGCTAAGTGTATGTTTATAAAGGCCAATTTTCGTCCAAGAGGTAATAGAAAATGACTATTTTTCCCTAAAAATTTAAATAAATCCGAATCTGTCCCCAGTGGACAGTTTTGACAGGCTGAAGTAAATCGATCATAACTCTTTGCTCCGGTATCGGATTTGGGTGAAACTAATTGAATTGGAAAGATAATTCAAAGGGATTTCATTTTCATATAAAGTATACCACCCAGTTCTTCCTGTACAAGGATTAATGGTCGTTTAAAGTTGACCCAAAAATCTGTCCCAAAATTCTGTTTTTTTTTTATAGTATGTAGTAAAACGGGTATAGCTCCTTACTCAGACATTGGATTTGGATGAAACTAATTTCATCGGAAATAAGACTCTTGGAGATTTTCGTCGATATATAGCAGCTCACACAGTTCTTTTTGTACAAGGAGTTATGATCGTCTAAAGTTGATCCAAAAAAAAATTGCCTAGCTGCAGTAATTTTCCTGCAGATTTACTGTTCACAGGCTTCCCGGCCACTGTTTTGAAATTTCGAATGTGCTCGCTTATATCAAATACTCCTCTGTTTTGGGCAAATTTTATATCGTTGGAAAGCTTATTCCAATAACTACACATACAACTATTGACGGGATACTTCCGAACACCATAAACTTAATTTAACCCATACGCAAGCCTTTAGGACTCCATATAATCGCGATAAGTGTACGAAAAAATTTACGGGGTGTTACATTCTCCCCCCCTTAAGAACATTCGTCCTCGAATGTTAGCATAGTTACTCAATTAAGACATGTCCAAGCTTACAATTAACATATTCATCATCATAACATACTTGCATAAAAATAAACACTTACTTGTTATTGTTCTTCTTCCGTCTCATGAACTTCCTCCTCATCGTTGAATAGGTAAGGGTACTTAATCTTCATCGCTTCCTCGGCTTCCCATGTGATCTCCTCAACTTTTTGATTCCTCCAAAGTACTTTTACCGATGCTATCTCTTTATTCCTTATCTTTTTAATTTGGCGATCAAGAATAGCAATAGGCATTTCTTCAAAAGTGAGATCTTCTGTAACTTGTACATCTTCCGTAGTAGTGATGTGCGATGGATCTCCGATATACTTGCGAAGCATCGAAACATGAAATATGGGATGAACTGCTGAGAGCTTTTGAGGTAGCTCTAACTCATAAGCAACTTGTCCAAATCTTTGAATGATCTTGTACGGACCTATGTATCGTGGACTTAACTTTCCTTTCTTGCCAAACCTCATCACTCCTTTCATTGGTGATACTTTCAAGAATACCCAATCGTCGATAGAAAACTCAAGTCCTCTTCTTCTAACATCCGCATAAGATTTGTGTCGACTTTGAGCTGTTTCAAGCCGTTGTTGGATCACTTTAACCTTCTCCATTGCTTGATAAACAAGATCCGGTCCAAACAAGACCGCATCACCTGCTTCAAACCATCCTATTGGCGACCTACACTTTCTTCCATACAATGCTTCATATGGTGCCATTTTGATATTTGAATGATAGCTATTATTGTAGGCAAACTCGATAAGAGGTAGGTGATCATCCCAGTTGCCTTTGAAATCTAATACACATGCTCATAGCATATCTTCAAGTGTCTGGATGGTACGTTCCGCTTGTCCGTCCGTTTGAGGATGAAAAGTCGTACTTAGATTTACTTGTGTCCCCAAACTCCTTTGAAAAGACTTCCAGAAATTCACGGTAAATTGGGCTCCTCGATCGGATATAATGGAAATTGGAACTCCATGTAACCGAACGATCTCCATAATATACAACTTCGCATACTCTTCCGCCGTATAAGTTGTCTTAACTGGTAAGAAGTGCGCGGATTTGGTAAGCCTATCAATGATCACCCATATGGAATCAAACTTCCGAAATGTACGAGGCAAACCCGTGATGAAATCCATATTGATCTTGTCCCACTTCCAGACGGGAAGATCTATACATT
The DNA here is from genome assembly GCA_030864215.1 of Capsicum pubescens. NCBI lineage: Eukaryota > Viridiplantae > Streptophyta > Magnoliopsida > Solanales > Solanaceae > Capsicum > Capsicum pubescens. The sequence goes on from CM061549.1 coordinate 299,587,208, forward strand.
GCATGTAACCACCGGGTTTCTGGTGTTCTACTTTGACTCTTTGACAATTCGGACATTCAGCTACAAATTCGGCAATATTCTTCTTCATGTCATTCCACCAATATATTTCATTCAAATCTTGATACATCTTCGTCGACCCTGGATGGATGGAATACCTTGAATAGTGTGCTTCTGTCATAATTCTCTTTCTTAGCTCAACTACATCAGGTACACATAAACGATTCTGACACTGAAGCACTCCTTCTCGCGTAAGCTCAAATGCCTTTGTCGTGCCACTCTGCACATCCTCCTTAAGCTGCAATAAAATTGGATCTGCATACTGCTTCTCTTTCACTTCAGCTATCAATGAAGATTTCGCTGCATTACGTACAATAACCTCTTCATCTAGAGTTTCGAGAAGTCGAACTCCCAAATTAGCTAGTTGGTGAAGATCCTTAATCATCCCCTGCTTTTCTATAGATGCCATTTTAGACTTACGACTCAGTGCATCCGCTACCACATTCGCTTTCCCTGGATGATACAAGATATCAACATCGTAATCTTTCAACAATTCAAGCCATCTCCGCTGCCTCAAGTTTAGATCTTTCTGACTGAAGATATATTGCAGGCTCTTATGATCGGTATATATGTCAACATGAACCCCATATAAGTAGTGGCGCCATATCTTCAAAGCAAATATAACTGCAGCTAGCTCAAGATCATGCGTGGGATAATTCCTCTCATGTGGTCGCAACTGTCTAGAGCCATAGGCTATTACTCTACCATGTTGCATTAATACGCATCCTAAGCCAATTCTCAAAGCATCACAGTACACTGCATACCCTTCTGTGCCTTCAGGAAGTACCAATATCGGTGTAGAAGTCAACTTGCTCTTCAGATCTTGGAAACTCTTTTCACAGGCATCATTCCATTGAAACTTGGAGGCTTTATGCATCAACTTAGTCAAGGGTGCAGAAATAAAAGAAAAACCTTCAACAAACCTTCTATAATAACCTGCCAACCCTAGGAAACTACGAATCTCCATAGGCGTCGTGGGTCTTGGCCAATTCTTCACAGCCTTAATCTTCTGAGTGTCAACTTTTATCCCTTCACTGGATACAATATGGCCCAAAAATGCCACTGACTTGAGCCAAAACTCACATTTAGAAAACTTCGCATACAGCTTATGATCACGAAGAATCTGCAATGCCTGCCTTAAGTGATTAACATGATCCTCTTCTGATCTAGAGTAGACCAGAATATTATCTATGAAAACTATCACGAACACATCTAGAAACGGCTTAAACAGCCTATTCATCAGATCCATAAAAACTGCGGGTGCATTTGTCAGCCCGAATGACATAACCAGGAATTCATAATGACCATACCGTGTTCGGAAAGCTGTCTTGGGTATATCTTTATCCTTGACTCTCACTTGATGATAGCCTGATCTCAAGTCAATCTTGGAAAAACACTGGGCACCCTGCAACTGGTCAAATAAATCATCAATTCGGGGAAGAGGGTATTTATTCTTGATAGTCACCTTATTCAATTGCCGATAGTCAATACACATCCTCAACGAACCATCTTTCTTACGCACAAACAATACTGGTGCTCCCCAAGGGGACATACTAGGCCTGATGAATCCCTTCTCTAGCAAGTCTTTCAGTTGCTCTTTCAATTCTCGCAACTCTGCTGGTGCCATTCTATAAGGAGGAATTGAGATTGGCTGTGTGTCTGGCAACATATCAATACCAAACTCCACTTCTCGTTCAGGAGGTAAACCTGGTAGTTCTTCAGGAAATTCATTCACAACCGGAACGGTCTGAAAAGTTGGCGGCTCTGCCTCTGTATCCCTTACTCTAACCAAATGGTATATGTACCCCTTGGAAATCATTTTTCTTGCCCTAAAGTAAGAAATAAATCTACCTCTCGGTGCACCAACATTACCTTTCCATTCAAGGACTGCCTTATTTGGGAAATGGAAATATACCTTTTTCATGCAGCAATCAATTGTGGCATAACAAGACGCCAACCAGTCCATACCTATTATAACATCAAAATCTACCATTTCTAACTCTACAAGATCAGCCATCGTATCACGACCATAAACAGTTACTATGCAGTTTCGATAAACCCTTCTAGTTATAATAGATTCCCCGACCGGTGTGGACACTTCAAATGGCTTAACAAACAGTTCGGGTATTCTTGCTTCTGGTAACCGGCATCATTACTATAATAAGAGAAACAAACTGATTCAGTGGTCAACTATGACTTCATATACAATATAAGCTCTATCGCACGATCTAAGACATGAAGAAAAGAAACAATTCCTAAATGTCCATAGCCTCCTGTTTATAGATGTGGTGCACAACACACCGATAAACGAGATTCTACGTAGACACGGCTTTGTAAACTCACTAGGACAAACTTCTCTGATACCACTTCTGTCACGCCCCAAATCCCATTGGAGCGGACTGGCACCCGTAGCCGAGGAGGCCCGGGAGAACCCGTTCATAACCTATACTTTCACATTTACATTACTTATGAAAATTAGAAATTTGGGCAGCACTTTGTTGTAAATAGAAGAAAACAATACCTGTATCAGCCCAGAAGACACGCACATATATATATATAAACAGTAATTGGCTGTCAGAGCCATCACGCCTATCAACCAAACACTCCTATGGCTGTACAATATGTCTACAAAAGCCTCTACATAGATACACAACTGAGTTAGGGTCGGGACAAACTCCCGCCCACAAAAGACTTTTATACAAATACCAAAAATACATATAGAAACGACTTGGGGTGCCCCGAAACAACTGGAGCTCACCACTATCAACAGAATGTCCTGGCTCTTACTGCGGAGGTGTACGACCTGAAGTACCTGCTCCTGCAGGCATGAATACAGGTCCCCTGTGAGGGACGTCAGTACGGAAATATGTACTGAGTATGTAAGGCAGTGAGTATCAAGATGAGATACAAAAGATCAACAGAACCCAGATACCAGTGAATAAACAGTATGAGTAGACCACACCTAAAAGAGCTGATGGGATACCTGCACATTACTTTCATATCACTACTTCCCGTATTCCTTATCAATACATAACATATGTCATACAATGGCCAACTGATCAGTGGTACTAATACAATACATCAGGGACCACCCCTGGAATAGCATATATACATAATCTTTATAATACAATGGCCAACTGATCAGTGGTACTAATACAATACATCATATCATCAATTTAAAATAAAGACATTCCATTCTTAATTCAATTAATCTTTGAGATTGGTTACTTTGTGGTCACACCTTATGGAACTTGAAACCATGATACCTCAATAGGAAAGACATGTAAATAGGTAATCAATATCATGAAAATGAAGTAGAGAATCATGGATACCTCATTAAACCATTTCGGAGTCAACAATAGTATATGGACATTTTTTTGACTAGCCGGACATCTTAAAAGTGAAAACAAGTTCAATTGGTAGTGTCGAAGATCATATGATGTTATTATGTGTCATGTGTCGTAGGACAATGTTGGAAGCTTACTTGAGAGTGCCATGGGTCATTATTCATGCCAAAGATTAGATAGAGTATGTCTTACATACCTTGATATAACCACTTCAATACAAGTCCAACTTGACTTCCCGTACTCTTCGAACACTTATCTACAATAAGTCATTTGTGGCAAACTAGTATTAGCAACCAAACCTTACCATTTAGGTATTAACTTCACCAAATAATGTCTAGAAATTAATCCTTTAACTCATCAATAAGAGTGCTACATACATCCTCTTATACTCTTATTACATTCACATATCATGCATTTTCATGCAATATCCCTCAACATTACTCTTAGCCTTTATTTCCCCTCTTAATCACAATCCAATACCAACATGATCACTAGGCATACATAACCACTAATATAATGATATATCACCACAATTCATCCTCCATAATCCAATACAACAACTTCCATAATTTACTACTAAAAATTTATACAAAACAATTCATAACTATGTTTCTAGTTATCTTCCAACATCAAGACAATACTCATAATCCTTTATCAATACTTATTCATGGATAAGAATCAAGAATAAACAATATTCATACCTTAACAATGAACTCTTGTATTTAGAATCCTCCTTACATAACCATGGGGTGCTTCTCGAAGCTTTCGAGATGGTGAACACAACTACAGAACCAATTCGAATTTTCTACGGTTGAATCACAAAATATTTGAAGTTGAAATTAGGCTAGGGTTTCACCTTCTCTTAATAATTGGATGATATATGATATATATGAGGCTAAGTGTATGTTTATAAAGGCCAATTTTCGTCCAAGAGGTAATAGAAAATGACTATTTTGCCCTAAAAATTTAAATAAATCCGAATCTGTCCCCAGTGGACAGTTTTGACAGGCTGAAGTAAATCGATCATAACTCTTTGCTACGGTATCGGATTTGGGTGAAACCAATTGCATTGGAAATATAATTCAAAGGGATTTCATTTTCATATAAAGTATACCACCCAGTTATTCCTGTACAAGTAGTTATGGTCATTTAAAGTTGACCCAAAATCTGTCCCAAAATTCTGTTTTTTTTTTTTTGATAGGCTGTAGTAAAACGGGTATAGCTCCTTACTCAGACATTGGATTTGGATGAAACCAATTTCATCGGAAAGAATACTCTCGGAGATTTTCGTCGATATATAGAAGCTCACACAGTTCTTTTTGTACAAGGAGTTATGATCGTCTAAAGTTGATCCAAAAAAAATTGCCTAGCTGCAGTAATTTTCCTGCAGATTTACTGTTCACAGGCTTCCCGGCCACCGTTTTGAAATTTCGAATGTGCTCGCTTATATGAAATACTCCTCTGTTTTGGGCAAACTTTATATCATCGAAAATATTATTCCAATACCTACACATACAACTATTGACGGGATACTTCCGAACACCATAAACTTAATTTAACCCATACGCAAGCCTTTAGGACTCCATATAATCGCGATAAGTGTACAAAAAAAATTTACGGGGTGTTACATTTATATTTAATCTTTTTACTAATTATGGCTTCTCACTATCCATTTGAAGAGTGTATTACACATGCCACGCCAAGTCAGCACCACGTCAGCAATTGTGCTCAATTGAAACGTTTTTGTGAAGAAGTAATGGTTCAATAGGTACTTGACCTAATTGAGGTGCCTAAGCGGGAAAAGTCGAATTGTTGAGGGGCTTGTATATGTATTCAGCCTTTTTATATTTATTTTGGTCAAATACATAGATATATAGTCAGTAGGGGAGCCTTGGAGTAACTGATAAAGTTGCCTCCATGTGATCAGGAGGTCATGGATGTGATCAGGAGGTCATGGGTTCAAGCCTTGGAAACAGCCTCTGACAAAAATGCAAGAGGTCATGGGTTCAAGCTTTGGAAACAACCTCTGACAAAAATGCAAGGTAAGACTGCGTACGATACACCCTTGTGGTGGGGCCCTTCCCCAGACACCGCGTGTCACATCCCTTTTTCGCCCGAAGGAGGAGTCGAAGCGTTTTTTCAATTAAAGTGACGGTTTTGAATAGGTATTATTTTATTATAGAGTCGCCACTTGAAATCGAGTTATGGTGTTCCAAGTAACCTTTTTGAATTCCTAATAAAAAGGAAATGACTCTTATTTGGTCTGCGAAAACAGAAAACTGGGTAAGGAATTCTGTTGACCGAGGAAAGGTATGAGGCACCCCTCGAGTCCCGTGGTTCTAGTACGATGACTTTTATTGACTTATGTTGACTTAAAATATTTTTTATGAATTATGTTAACGCCTAAAATTGCTCATTTTTATTATACCAAAAAAACTTGTCTATTATCTTATATTAAATAAATCGGTAAAAAGTTAATTTTGAAAAAATATTTGTCAAGATGTATTATTGCATTCTTGAATTTTAAGTGTTTTTAATATACCTAAAAATTTGTCTAGTGTTAAACACTTAAATTAGTCCATTTGAAATTCGGAATAATTTTTCATATTCATTTTACCCTCATTCGTATCTCATTTTAAAACAAATTTCAATGCAATTTTTGCCACCATATCTTTTCGTAAAGTACTATCCTTTAATTTCAATGCCAGTAGTCTTCTGTAATTTAAAATCATTTAACACCATCTTGTATAATTTTGCATCAGTTTTGAATTACTAATTTACTATGCATATATATTTGAATATAATGTGTTAACTAACATTTAAATTAGAAGAATCGTCTTTAAACTCAAAAGTTTTATTTCCGAAAGCATGGAAATTTCCTTAAGATAAACATGGCACTTACTAATTTGATGGAAAAAAAAATATTAGAATTTTCAATTTAGCGTATTACTCCTATATAATTCCAAAACATCAAAGAGATTCCACAATCTGTCATTATTTCCTTATTTATTATATTATTATATTTTGGCAAAGGAAAAACAACCAATTAACTAGGAATATACTTATTAAATTTTCTTCAAACCCCAATTGATTTTTCCCAAAAGAAAAACAATCTATATAAACAAATCAACCCAATTTTACCCTTTCATCGCTACAAGTAAAAGATCAAGACGAGGAATTCTTATGCCTACTGACACAACCCTTATAAACACGTCTTTTGCACTTACTGCTATATTTCAAACAAGCCTGAATTTCAATGAGATGCCATGGTTCCCATACCAGGGAATTGATGGTGTACCAGTCAATTTGCCTGAGAATTGGTACATACATGATAGCTTCTTGGGATTTGCTGTATGTTACTATGGCGGATTGACTGACATCACAGCTCACTTGATTCCCTTATCTGATGATGATGGGATGCCGTGTATCACCCGGAAACTTGTCTTTTCAAAATATCTGGAACGTAATTGTACTCATTTTTTCTTGTTACCTTTTGCTGGTTTATGGGATATATCTAAGGCAAATGGAAAAACACCAAATGACTATGGGCGCATCATGTTCTCTTCCTCCCAAAAAGATAAGTATGAATTTCGTTTGTTGTATAAAGCTGAACATAACGATGAACAGTGCCCTGGGACAAGGAGGAGCAGATTTGATGATAGTGAACACCATGATGAAGCCAGTTGCTCCTCTTCTAAGAAACAAAGGTCACATTGCAGCAACAAGTAGATGCACTTTGCAGCAACATCAACTGCCAGGAATATAGTAAGCAATTGTTTTCTTTTTGTTGTTAGCTGTGAAGCCTTCTTCCGAAACTGATCAATTTTTTCTTCCGTTTTTCCCTCTTTGTTTCCCCTATTGACAGGAGCTCATCGATGGGTGATTTACATTTCATCTTGTCTCCATTTATGCTGGATTAACCAAGGTAAGTTAAAGACTAACAACAAGTGTTGAAATTATTATGCTCAAATAACATCCGGGAATCAAGCAATGTTAATTCAATTAGTAGTCCCAAATCAATTATTTGAAAATTAGTGAACTCTCGAATGAAAATATAATGCTACAAATTGGGGAATTTACGATAGTAATGTATAACCATGCTCAAATTTCCTTATGGACTTCTTCTTTTTACAATTTAACTGGCTCTAGAACAGCTTGTTTAAATAAATTATAAATTATGTCGTCTCTTTAACTAGTTAGCGCCGTTTCAGTGAGAATCAAGGACTAGGATTTCTCCTCGGCAATCAATTATCATATTCGTTTTGAAGTATCATGGTTTTTTTACAGATGAATACTTCAATGATATTTCCTTTGCTCTCATTTTCTTGTCGAAAGGTAATGTTCATGCTCTAACTTTAGCAAGTACACTTTTGCTACATGTAGGGTACTTTGTTATATAAGGGAAACAACGAACCTTCTATACTTCCATATCATCAAACTACTCTCGTATACTCTCCCATCAGAAACTGATGCTCACCTTTCTACTTGCGAAATAATTTTCATTAGTAGATGAGCATGCCTCTGCAGAGAAAAGGCAAACTGCTATTACATCAGATAAATGACAAACCTCTAGCTGTGGTAAAGTTAAGGTCTTATCATCTGTCATATTTCTTGTAAAACCATTGAGCGCTAGATAGTTAAGCGAAAAAGTTACTTTGCAGCTCTTTGCTCTCAAGACTCTTGGCACTAATTAATGATTCAATCTGATGTTGTGACCACCTAAGCTGCTCGGACTCTCCAAAAACGTTGTCGCACCAATGTTGGATCCTTCAAAAATGCACTACTTTTAAAGGATCCGACACACACCCCGATGACATTTTTGAAGAGTTCGAGCAACATAGGTGATTAATTTTGGATTTTTTTAAATCTTATGGTCTGCTGCCTTTTTGACATTGAATTGATAAATTAAGGTGTAACATCCATATTTAGATTACTTGTAAGTGGTTCTATCAATATTTTTACTCTGGTTTTGGATTACTTTTGCAGTGCAAATTGAGAAGCGAAGATGCTACTTTGAGACTACAACAGATCAACTAGACTCTTGGCCTGCGAAAGAGATTCGTGAAAGAACTTGGGTACGCGATAATTCGTTCTTTTAAAGTATAACCACAATTCCGTTTGCTGATAAGTAGCTTGTCCAAAATCCAATTGCAGATGAATATGTGCAAAACAAGAAAACTTTGCCAAAATGGGTGGATGAAAGAAGCAATGCAACTACTAGTAAGTTCCCTCACATCAAAAAGCAAACGGAGCAAAGGAGAACTATTTCCGGTAATCAAACGCACTTCCACTGATAGAGCAACTATACCTCTATTGGGATGTAGAGCTCAAATACTTTATCTGCCACCACCAAGTTCTACCGAAGCAGCATACTTCTTTATTGATTCCGATCCACTTTCAAATCTGAATGTGTTAGTAATACGAAGTACAGTTTTGTTATCTCAGAATTAGAGTTGTGTGACATAGCAGAGAATTAGAATCAAACAAGATGAACACATACATAGCTATAGAAACACAAATTCTGGTAATAACTAAGTCAAATTACTATTGGATTTTCTTTTGGAAGGATGGGCATTAGTTTTAGGACTTTTGGGGGGAGGTGATTCGACAGGATCAATTACAGTAAATTACAGTTTTACTGAGGACATGGCCCCAGATAGGAAGGTGTGGAGAACGCATATTAGGATAGTAGGAAAGTGTGCTATAATTTGTTTATGTTGTCCGTACTAATAGTTGTTGTGCTATGCTTTTGGTTTCTTGTTCTTGAAGTTTTGATGATGTTTCTTGTTTTGGGTAGATTGAGGATAACATTATTTGGTGTTAGTCTGGTTATGGTCATTATCTACTGCTGTACTGCTACTTTTTACTTCTTTTCTCATACTAGTGTTGGACACCTGCGTTGCAGTCCAAGGTAAGCAGTACCTATATCATGTGTCATGCAGAAACTCCTAAAACTCCATTGTTATATCACAAACTATTCAATTTGAAAATACAAGATTGAATAAATATTCAATTAGCCTGACCAAATGACTCCTTTATACAAACTGTTCCATATAAAAATACAAGTTTAAATCTAAGTTTAGACCAGAATATCACGTTTCATTATAAAATAAAGTCACATCTTCATATCTGCTGATGAGTAGCCTGTCCAAAATCCTATTGCAGATGAATGTGCACGAAGCAAGAAAGTTGTGCCAAAGCAGGTGGATGAAAGAAGCATTGCAACTACCAGTAAGTTGCCTCATATCAAAAGCAGGTGGATGAAAGAAGCATTGCAACTACCAGTAAGTCGCCTCATATCAAAAACTAAACGGAGATGCAGTATCCCATTTTCAGTTCTCTTATGCTTCTTTTAAAGGAAAATGTGAAACATAAGATGTTTAGATCATTGTGAAACATGAGGCAATGCCACTTCTAAGACAAAATTTTCCAAATACTTTTTTCTTTTTTGGAAAAGAGTGTCTATCAGTCAGTTGCCTCACATCGAAAGCACAAACGGTCAAAGGGGAACTATCTCCAGGAATATTCTGTTGTATCTCTAGTGGTAGAGCTCAAATACTCTCTGCCAATACTAAGTTATATACTGCAAATCTATGTTGTAGAAAGTAGTTTGTGAATATGAAGCAATGCGGATGATCAATCTAGCATGTGGAGAGTAGTTCAGAGCAGTGACGTTGGAAAATTATTGCATAGAATTGTCTATCATTGTTCATCTAGATGAAGGATACATCTCACTAAATTGATGTATGAACCTATAATTTCAAGTGTCACAACTCACGATTAGGCCCTGAACGTAACAGACACTCAAAACCATTTAAGGCTCCAGAGAACCTCTTAATATTCATCGTGAGCATTCAATTAAAACATTTGTGGAAGAACACTTTATTAGACCAATTACAAATCATGGTTAAAAGGAAATCCAAAATATTTGATCTTCATAATATTTGCACAACCTTGACGTAGGTCCATGAAGCCTCTAACATGCGAAATACAAGAAAACATCTAAGCCGGGACATGACCCCGACAAAATACCATAAAACAATGACATGAAGTCTGACATAGGAATCAACTCGACCTTCGGGAGAATGGAGGGCTTACCACTGCTAAAGCTGTCCCGGATGAATTTTAATGATGCACAAAACCACGAGAATGTATCCCCGGACCTACATCATGAAACGATGTAGCGTCGGAACACGGTCAGTACATTGGAATGTATTGGTATGCAAAATAAAAAGGAATATAAATAGTGACTCCAAAGTTAAACCGTAAAGCAACCTTTTCTTTAATTTTGAACAAGATGATATTATCGACAACGTATGCACCAAGGGCTAAGTGGGTACGGCCCTCACTAGACCGGCTAAGTCCCCAAGCCAAGTTTGCCGCAAGGACTTTGGCATAATATTTCATCCTCTATATACTACTGAGCAAAGCAAGCATACAGTGAGTGTTATGAACTCGGTCATGGGCTTTGGACTTGGGCCTGAGGTGAAGTTACAACCCAACAAAAGAGTGGATTTCCTTTGGGATCCGGGTTAGTCAAACACCTTAAATGGGAGCAGTTACCTACTGAAGAGATTATGCAAATTAAGCTGAAGCTTTGGCTTAGTCTATATTCTGTCATCTTCCCTTCAATGGTCTATTATCTCATCTCCTTCTAGTTACCTTCTTCCTCTGTTACTCGTAGATTTCCCATTAGTGTTTGTCCGTTGTTACTTTGTCGCTCGAATTCTTATTTGTATTCGGATTTGGGAAGTATAATATATATATTAGAGTTGCGGTGTGAAATTGAGGTTGCTACAGTGAGATTATCCTAATTACAGACAAACCCAGAGGGTTCATCGCATGCGGCCAACGTTGTGGTCCACTGGTTTTCCCATTGAAATGCTCATAACCTTTTCTTCGGAATCGAATTGACATACGGTCGGTTGCATTAGAAAGAAAGCTCGAAGACCTTTCATTTAATAGGTCTTGGGCCTCAAAACTCTTCATATTCTAGGAGTTGATTGTTTGAAGTTGATCCTAGTAAAATATAATACTAAAACTCAATAGGAATGCTGTTAACTTGACTCTATGGTAGGTATTTCTTATGATCAAGATCGCATACAAAGCACTAACCAGACTAAGGAATTGATCATGACACTTACGTATAATTAGGAACCATCGGGTTTAGGCCTATACACACGAAGAACCAGTCCGATCTTGGCTTAAAAATTTTGGGATGTTACATCAAGTCAGAACCATCATGGTTAATAAAATGCAATTTTGGTCTTTAAGTTTGTTGGATGCTAACACTTTCAATCTCCATAAAATATTGTTCGAACTCTATTTGTAAGATTTGACGAAAATTAATGGAGAAATTAACCATTTGGCAAATATAAAGGACAAAAACCATAATTTAACTTTTGAGAAATTAAAAGGACAGAAACAATTTAGTGCATATGGGACTATTATATTATTAGTAAGAAGAGGGACTGCAAATACATTAAAAAGAAAAGTAGTCAAACAAATTGAAATTATGGAAATAATATTCTTTTTAAAAGCTTTTGTCCTCCTCTATTGTTTATTGTTTATTTAGAATTGTTGATTTTCTATCGTCCTTCCTCTCTTTTCCATATGATTGATCAATTTTTTTCTTTCTCACCAACTCTCCTCCTTTTTTTAAAGGAATTCCTTAATAACAACAACAATTCTAATGACAAGTGGAGTAGATAAGGGCATTATATTAATACTTCATTGAACCATTCATCTTTCATTTTCTTTCTATTTCTTCATCTGATAATTAACGCCGTGTGTTCTCTTTTTCAGACATCCATGGCTTCTTCTTCCTCTTTTGGGAGTAATTCACAGTACCGTCCTCGATGGAAGTATGTTGTGTTTCTAAGTTTTAGAGGTGAAGATACTCGTAAAACATTTACTGGTCACTTGTATGAAGGTTTGAAAAGCCGGGGAATATTCACCTTTCTAGATGATAAAAGGATGGAGGATGGTGATTCAATTCCAGAAGAACTCCTTAAAGCTATCAAAGAGTCTCAATTTGCAGTCATCATTTTCTCAAAGAATTATGCTACGTCGAGGTGGTGCTTGAATGAAGTAGTGAAGATCATGGAATGCAAGGAAGAAGAAAATGGACAAACAGTCATACCGATCTTCTATGATGTGGATCCATCACATGTTCGAAATCAAAGTGGAGACTTTGCAGTACCATTTGCCGAATATGAACTAAAGTATAGGGATGACGTTGAGGGGATGCAGAAGGTGCAACGATGGAGAACTGCCCTAACTGCTGCTGCAAATCTGAAAGGACGTGATATCCGTGGCAGGTGAGTTGAAAACACATAATTGCTTTTAATGAAGAAAGAAACGGAAGAATTTCCATTTAAATTTGGATGTTTCTGTCAGTTAAACAGAATCAACACCAAATAAATTAGTCATATATATACTGTATGCACAATCTAATTAAATTGATTATCATTTAGAAGTAAGAAATGTTTTTATATGTTTCTATCATTAAGAAGGCATGGTCCTATCGATCTTCTTATTTATGTAGGAATGAATCAGAGGAAATTCAGCAGATCGTCGACCGCATCTCTTCCAAACTATGCAGGAGTGGTTATTCTTTATATTCTTTGCAAGATATTGTGGGAATAAATGCTCATTTAGAGAAACTGGAATCCCTACTTCAGATAGAAATCAATGATGTTCGGATGGTAGGGATCTGGGGAATAGGAGGAGTAGGTAAAACGACAATAGCAAGAGCCATCTTTGATACTCTATCTTATCAATTCAAAGCTGCTTGTTTTCTTGCAGATGTTAAAGAAAATGCAAGAAAGAATCAATTGTATTCTTTACAAAATATCCTTCTATCTGAACTGTTGAGGAAAAAAGATGATTACGTCAATAATAAGTTAGATGGGAAGTGTATGATTCTGACAAGACTTTGTTCTATGAAGGTGCTAATCGTGCTTGATGACATAGATCATAGTGATCATTTGGAGTATTTAGCAGGCGATCTTTGTTGGTTCGGTGACGGCAGCAGAGTTGTGATAACAACTAGAAATAGACAATTGATAGAGAATGATGATGCAATATATGAAGTGTCTACACTACCCGATCATGAAGCTATGTTGTTGTTCAATCAACATGCTTTCAAAAATAAAATTCCAGATGAGCGTTTTAAGATGATGTCGTTGGAGGTCGTAAATCATGCTAAAGGCCTTCCTTTAGCCCTCAAGGTGTGGGGTTCATTGTTGAGAAACTCAAGGAAAGACCTAACTAAATGGAGAAGAATTGTAGATAAAATAAAGGAAAAGTCAACATCAGAAATTGTTGAACAACTCAAAATAAGTTATGATGGGTTAGAGCCCGAAGAGCAAAAGATATTCCTGGATATGGCATGTTTCTTCAGAGGATATGATAAAACTAAAGTCCTACAAATCATCGGCAGCTATAATATTGGAGCTGAATGCGGATTGGATGTCCTAATCGATAAATCTCTTGTGTTCATCTCCGGAGATGATAACCTTGAAATGCATGACTTGATTGAAGATATGGGTAGATATGTGGTGAAAATGCAGAAAGATTTGGGAGAACCTAGAAGAATATGGGACGTTGAAGATTTCGAAGAAGTTATGCTGAACAATACAGTAAGTAGGCTAAACAATTTTGAACTGTTAGGATCGAGAACCCGGTTATTGTGGAATTTAGCCAAACAATGCTATAATGACAGTAACAAAGACAATAACAAGTTGATAGTAACGGTACTTAAAGAAAAATAAAGGAGGCACGAATTTAATGTGGTTCGATCAGTGTGACCTACGTCCACAAGCGGAGAGGAACAACTTCACTTTATCAACAAGAGTACAACAGAGAGATTACAAAATTAGAGCAGTCACTCTAATTAATTAACCCAAATATCCCAAGAGAAGAAACTCACAAGATCACTCCAAAAGAAAGGGCTCACAAAAGTGTTTCCCAACACCCACTCTCTAACTTAATACTCTAATAGGAAGGGAGAGTAAAACAAGAGAATGAAAGAGAACTCTTGTAAATTGAAGTATTACAAATGAGAAAGAAGGCCCCTATTTATAGTGATGAGAATGAACTTGTTGATGTCATCCATGATGTAAAATCAAAGTTGTAAATTTCAGCAAAATGCATGTGAATGGAAGAAATCTACCAACAAAATGTTTGGTAGCAACTTTGGTTGAACAAGTAGCAACTTTGTTTGAACAAGTAACAACTTTGTTTGAACAAAGTGTGAATCAAAGAAATATACGAAAGGCCACATTACAAATCTCCACCTTTTGCTTCCTCTCCGCAAAAGCCCGTGTGGCCAAAATCATTCTTCACAAACGGCAATCAAGCTCAAGCAAAGCTTGAACTTACTGACCGGAAGAGACTTTGTGAACATGTCTGCAGGATTGTCTCTAGTGTTGATCTTCTGAACAGAGACCTTTCCTTCAATAATAGATTCCCGAATAAAATGGTACTTGATGTCAATATGCTTCGTCCTCTCATGATACATTTGATCTTTAGTCAAGTGGATGGCACTTTGACTATCACAGAAAATAATAATACCACCTTGGTGTGGACCGAGTTCAGCAAATAGACCCTTCAACCATAAGGATTCTTTGATAGCCTCGGTCACTACCATATATTCTGCTTCGGTAGTAGATAAAGCTACTAGGTGTTGTAATGTAGCTTTCCAACTGATAGCACAACCACCAATGCAAAATACGTAGCCATCCAGTGATCTTCTTTTGTCAAGATCACCTGCATAATCTGAGTCTACAAAATCAACCAAAGTGTTAGTATTTCTTCCGAATTCCAAACATGCGTTTGAAGTACCACGCAAGTATCTGAGAATTCATTTCACCGCCTGCCAATGTGCTTAACCAGGATAAGCCATATATCGGCTTACCACACTTACTGCTTGTGAAATATCTGGACTGTAGATACCATTGCGTACATAATACTGCCAACTTCACTAGAATACGGTACATGTGCCATATACCTTTCTTCTTCCTCTGACTGCGGTGATTGAGCAACTGATAACTTAAAATGAGCAACAAGAGGAGTACTTACTGGTTTAGCTTATTTCATGCCAAACCTCTCCAAGTACTTCTTCTAGGTCAGAAATAGCCTGCGGGCTTTTTGATCTCTTCTGATCTCCATGCCAAGGATTTTCTTAGCTTCTCCCAAATCTTTCATTTCAAATTCACTTTTCAGTTGACTTTTCAAATTGTGAATTTCTGTCAAATTGTAAGACCCCGCAAAGTTCCCTCGTCATTAGAGCTTTCAAAACGAGTCACATGGA
Source organism: Capsicum pubescens (assembly GCA_030864215.1). NCBI lineage: Eukaryota > Viridiplantae > Streptophyta > Magnoliopsida > Solanales > Solanaceae > Capsicum > Capsicum pubescens. Next base: position 299,602,928 of record CM061549.1, read on the forward strand.
GCCTAACACTTAGAACTTTAGCTAAGTGTTCAACACTTAGTTTATTTTGAACCTTCAAACTTCAGGGAATTAATTCATGACCTTTCCGACATCCGTTTTTCAATTTTCAAGTTGCGTTACGATCGAACAAGCTCATAGTACATATCGGGTGAGTTTCGGAATTTTTTCAAAACGCATAAGGCCGCGTTTGGATTTCAAACCAGTAGCAAAAACGCTACTTTTGCCCAGTTTTCAGTATTTCAGAGTCAACTTCCAACAATCATAACTTCCTGTATTTAACGAACTGGGTGAGCTACTATACATCAAATGAAAGCTTTTTGAGTCTTCTTTCCAATGCAATTGTTTCATCCAATTTTATCATCGAAGTAAAAAGTTATGATCAATTTACTTCAGCATATCAAACCAGTAACTGAGGGACAAATGTGACTTTATTTGTTTCCTTAGGGGCATTTTGGTCATTTTCCATCCCCCAATCATGCTTTAAAACGGGATTCAGCTTACATTGGACCAAAATTTGGTCATTTATCTGAAAATTCTCAAGAACCAAACACATGAGCTTCAACCAAGAATTCAAGATCTCTAAAAATTTCACCGCAGGAATTCAAAAATAATTTAGGAATCATAATCCCCAAGTTGAGATCTTCAAGAAGCACCTATTATTTTATGAGTAGAGTTCCGGAATCGCAAGTTCATCCAAAGTCACAAATTTGAGGTATGTGGGGTTTGAACAAGAATAATCCTTCCGTTCTTGTGCCCAAAACTTAATTTTTATTGCAAGAGATATTTGATTTTTGCATGTTATTTATGAAATTAGATTTGAGCTCATATACTATGTTGCTATTTATGAGATTATGAGGTTATAAGTTATTTAAGTTGTGATTTTCATGATTTTGTAATTTTTATGTCTTGAATTGAATGTTTATATCATGAGTTATACCCTTTATTTATGAATTGATATTTTTGAATAATTTCAAGACTGATATTGAGTTTGAGTTGTTATTGAGAATGGTTATGAGATTTGAATCTTAAATTTGAGTCCAAAGATTTGGTATTGAGATTTTTAAGCCTATGTTCTTGAAAACAATGAACTATTGTATTTATGTCAAGAATGAGTTCAGATTTTGATAAAGATATGATTTTGAGAAGATTTGAGTCAAGAATGATATTGTGATTTTGAGTTGAAAGTAGGAATCCACAATTGATTATGATTCAATTATGAGAAATATGATTTGGTCTTCATTATAGACCCTTGAGATTATTTTGAGGTGGATTTCCTAAATGAGACTGAGCTTGAGTACGGGAGTAGTATTTAGCACCGAGCGGGAGGTGTGGGTGAGCGTACCCTACTTTCCCAGAACTACGTGCCACCGTAGGATTGAGATTTGTGGGCCTAAGGCCGAGTTTGTGATCACTGAGTTGAGGTTATACTCCCTGAAAAGAGTATGACGCTCCTTCCCAATGTGGGGTTTCTTCCTTAGGAGGACAAAATGTTGGACTCCATGATAAGCTCACATGGTTTATGTCGGTTATAAGAAACTCCCATGGTGTGTGTGTGTCTCTGCTCTATCTAAGATAAGTGTGTATGGTTTGAAAACTATGATTTGTGAGAAAGTTCCTTGTTTTTGAAAGATTGAAATGTTATGTTCTAAAGAGAGTTGTTTTAAGACTTGATTACTTTACAAGTTGAAACCGAGCAGAAAGTGAATTTGGAACTTATTGTAATGACTCACGTAATTTATTTTACATGTATTATTCATCAATGATTTTGATGATTTAATTCAAGCTAAGTGAGTTATTTATATCAGCATGCATAATTTTATAAACTGTGATGATATTAAAATATTATTTTATATATGCATTGCATCCCCATATACTCAGTACATTTCCATGGTACTGACCCACATATTCGTATGTGGGCTACATTTTCTCGGAATGTAGGTACAAGGTATTGTATGCACCTTCAGATCCAGTCAGTTCGTGGTATCCAGTCAACAGGTGATGAGTCCTTTTGATTCAAGGGCTTGGGTCAGTTATGCAGAACTAATAGTGTTGTATTTTCTTTATTCAGTCGTATTGAGTTGGGATAGTCGGGAGTCATGACCCGGCTACCTGCAGTCAGTACTAGTAGAGGCTTCATAGACAGTCGGTAGAAGTTGATGTATTCCGTTTCAGTTTTGGTTGTAAAGGCAGAATTGTAATCTTGTAAATTCAGTTTTGAATCGATCAGATTCAGAAAAGAGTTATTTTCCGTAGATTTGTATAGATTTATACTTTTTTGTTCAGTTGCTTATGAGTTATGCCAGTAGAAGGGTTAACTTGGGGTCACTTGTGACCCTAAGCACCGTGTGACGTCTCGGGACCCGATTTCGGGGCGTTACAAACTTGGTATCAGAGCATAGAGTTCGAGTGTCCTAGGGTGTCTGTGAAGCCATGTCTAGTAGAGTCTTGCAGAACGGTACGGAGACGTCTGTACTTTTCTTCGAGAGGCTACAGGGCATTTAGGAAATGTTTTCCTTCTTTCAAGTCTAAGATCATGCAATAAAAAGGTTCTCTAAGAAACTTATACAGATTCTAATCTTACTCTATTCAGGCCATATCCGCCTTACTTTCAAGATATCAGAAACAGTCAAGCTCGAATCTTTATTGATAATGCTTTCTCAGATACTCTCCACAGATAGTCATGGGGTTATAAGCGAGCTAGAAAGTACCCCCTCAGTGCCTTTGAGTTTCAAAGATTGAATTGCTTTATTCATTCAAAAAATTCGCGCACTAAGCCCAAGTCAGATGTTCTTTCATATTCCTCCTCATAATCCATAATCATAATCTATACTTTCCTATCTATATATTATTCTTGAGATAGCATGATCAACAAGTTCCAGTTTCTCTCTTGATAATGCTTTCAAATTTGCTAGTAAGAAGTTTCAAAAGTTTCATAAAGCGGCTTGAGAGGAGCCTTCTAGTGTGTTATAAGTCCCTCAAATTTAAAGTTATACCCTCATTCTTATGAGTTTCTCAGTTAAGAAAGAATAAGATGTGTATCCTTAGATCATTGAATATTGTGTGTTAAGTTTCTATATCTTGTAACCTTGTTATTATTGTTTTGCTGAAAAATCAAAGTCTAGTGAAGCTGTGTGTGGACTATTTCGATTCACTAGCATAGTTGCTTCGTGATTCATCATATTTTCTTTTTTCAAAACTCAAAATCAAAGTCTAGTGAAGCCATGTGAGGCCTATTTCGATTCACTAGCAACTTGTTGTTCATCTTGTTATGCTTGTGTTGGTTGAAAGTATAGGTTTAGAGGTGTAGTGACAAAAAAAAATGGTAAGGGCGATTTATTGAATATAAGTATAGCTGAATCTTTTAGTATGAGAATGAGTCAGTAATGCAGTGATATGTCCTGGTGTGTTAGATTAGTATAAGGTAGAGAAGGAGTTATTAGTTAAGGTGAATTATTGAATGCTTAAAGTATGAAGAGAGTTGTTGACAGGTTGTTGTGCAACAAAAGTATAGGTTATTGATGAAGGTACTTGGTGGATGAGTGTTGTTAATTTAGGCGTTCCTGAGATTGCAAAAAGGGAGTTAGTTGAAACTTATAGAGATATGAAAGAAGTTAGGTGTATAGATGAGTGAATAGTAATGATATGTAGAAGGAGGATGTGTTGATGGATTGTAAATGTGATAGACCATAGGTTTGTCAATTTTCTGCTGAATGCCCCTCAATATTGAGAGTCTTCTCATTAAATAGAAAATATTCAATGATTACATTCCTAAAGATCCGTCTTCCTATCCCTAAAGATCAGCTTTTCTATCCCTCTAAATCCACTATTCTATCCCACCAAATCTGCTCTTACTAAAGTCACTATTATTCTCTTTAATTACTAAATCAAATCTATGTAATTACACCAATATATGATTACATTAATATACAATATTTACATCATGCTAACAAGGATTACAACTGATTATTATTGTTATGAGGTCTTAGCAGACTAGTGTTTTTTGAATGATTGGCATGTAAGAATAATTGTGAAGATTGTGGTTAATCATAGTTAAAACAAGATACTAAGTTTGAATAGTAGATGGTGATCAAGGTGAGTATAATGATTGATGTGCTATGAATGTTAGTTGTACAAAAGGTGATAGTAGGCTTGAACAGTGTATACAAGAATTTAAGTTTGTTGTTTCGGAATTTTGTGAGATGATAATTGTAGAAGCGAAAGAAAGTTTAGTATATTCTATGGGAGTTCAGTGGTCATGTGTATTATTATATCCCATATCCTAAAGTGATTGAAGTTCAGTTTAGAGTTTATTAAGTGGTTCATGGACTTAATGATGATTGCTTAAAGCTAAGGGGGAGATGATAGAGCAAGTAACCAAGTCAGGATCTCAGATTCTTGTAGTAGTGCCAGTATGTGTAGGAATAATGTAAGGGGAGAGGATTCCCAACCCATTCTCTTGTCAGTGCATGTATTCAAGAAATCAATTCATTTTATATTATTTAATTCAAGTATCCGTGCTTTCCACGTGGTTGATAAAATGCCTTCAAGAATTATCTTTGAACAAAGAATTACATATCATGTTAAACTAGTTTCAAGATAAATCCCCAAGTTATGAATTTTGCCATGTCCAATTTCAAGAGAATTTCATGTAAATCACCAATTCATGATTTCAAGATTTGCTCTATGTATTATACTTTATACCCCAAAAAAAAAGAAAAAAAAAACTTGAATTTTATAAAGGATTACATGACTTACAAGTTGGGGTTTATGCCAAAATTATCATGTTTTGAGTTTATAAAGTTATAAGTGATTTAAGCCTTGAATTACATGACTATTTTCATATATCTATGCATATAAAGTGATTTTCCATATTTTTCCCAATTAAGTTTAAGCATGATATTGAGATTATTGATCTTGTTATTTTGATGGTATTCAAGTATTTTCAAGAAGCATGTTGTTTTGCTATGAATTTAAATGTTTATACATGAAGTGTAAATTGGGATTCATATCGATTATTACTATTTTCAAGATTATGTGTTTTGGGGAGACTTTGAAGATAAATTTCATGAGTTTGTTCATATTTTCATGCACATTTATGAGATTTCCAGATTTTAAGATGAACTACGAATGTTTATGTTATCAAGTATAAATTTTGAGATGTTTTGGCACAAGTTTGAAGCATGGGCTTTAAGCCCTAAGATTGAGTTTTGATATTTCAACAAGCTTGTATTTTTTTTTACATACTTTGATACCCTATTCCTAAGGCCTCGATAAAGAGAGTCAAGTTATTTACAGTATCCCTTCATATTTTAGGTCTCCATATTCTAATCTTTCAGTGACCTTTTTATTTAGTCGAGATGGTGATGATGAGCAGTTGTCTAGAGGGGAGAGAGTAAATATTTCTTGTTGATGAAAGATGTTTGTGTGCTTATTTTAGCTAAGTTGGTAAATATAAAGTAAGATCGAGGCCAAGTCTTCGATACATGTCATGGTTAGTTGAAGTTTTATGTGTTATGTAAGTCCATAAGTTTGAAAGAATTTTGAGGTGACATTTTGAGTGTGGTTGGGTTAGTCGAGAATATTTTATGTGTATCATCTTAAGAATTGAATAATACATAGAAGTTGTTATGAGTAAGGTGTTAGGGAATATGAGAAAAATGCTTTATGAGTGTTTGTTTAGAGGTGCGTATGTGGGTATGAAGGTAGGCTTGAATGTTATATTTGTATATATGTGGAAGGGTGCATTGCACATTAGTAAATGTCTAGTACGAGGTTGAGTGTGGTTGTTGGAGTGGTAATGAGAATTTTTCAAGAGATGAGAAGTTGTGAAATCTAGGGTGTGTTGAATTCATGATTCAAACTAGTAATATAGTGTTATGTGGTGTGTCTTGTGACTTCGAGATTAGGCTTGAACATGGTGATAAGATTTCGTTCCGACTAGACATGAGTAGATGGAAATATCAACGACCATGTGAGAATTAGAAGATGAACCAATGAGTATGGTCTTTAAGGGAAGGGAATGGTTGAGACATTATTTTAGAAGTGTGTAGTTTGTAAGTAAGGTGTTGTGAGGCCTAAAGTTCAGAAATTCTATCCCAGTGTATGATTCAGTTTCAGCATCCAGTAATCCAGTTTAACAATCAAACGGATAGATTCCTTTAGTTTTTAATTTTCCGAACTAGTCTGGTCTTACTACCTGAAGTTTCATAAGTACGGTCATTCCAGAAAATAGTTGTTGACACCCATGAAAATTGTGAATTCAGCTCAGTATATGTATCAGGTATCAGTTTCAGAATTCGGACATCTAGTCATGATTCGGTTCATTAGTATTCATTGAACGATCTTTATTTTCCAAATATTTCAGCTCAGGCAATGTGATACTCATTGCGTAATCTTAGCCTCATTTTTCTCATGATTTAAGCCTGCACAAACTATCGCTTCGTCGTCTATAAGTATAATCGCACCTTGAGCACATCAAGCGAATTCTGAACTCTCAGCATGAGTCAGCTCTTTATAATAAGTAAAGGCAAGTCAGCTCAGACTCAATCGAAGATAACAGCCTTCCCTCATTCAGCTCCTCTCTAATCAAAGATTCAGCTATATAGCTATTCTTATCATGAGTAAATATATTCATCAAAGTGTAACAAAGTTGATAAGGATATAGGTCCGGTTGAGCAAGTTATTCCAACTTTGCATCCTTAGTTTCTCGGTATCCTTAGCCTGTCTAGGGTCATTCGAGGACGAATGTTCCCAAGGGGGAGATATTGTAAGACCCCGTAAAGTTCCCTCATCGTTAGAGCTTTCAAAACGAGTCACGTGGAGCCTAACACTTAGAACTTTAGCTAAGTGTTCAACACTTAGTTTATTTTGAACCTTCAAACTTCGGGGAATTAATTCATGACCTTCCCGACATCTGTTTTTTGATATTCAAGTTGCGTTACGATCGAGCAAGCTCATATTACATATCAGATGAGTTTCAGAATTTTTTCAAAACGCATAAGGCCGCGTTTGGATTTCAAACCAGTAGCAAAAACGCTACTTTTGCCCAGTTTTCAGCATTTCAGGGTCAACTTCCAACAATCATAACTTCCTGTATTTAACTAATTGAGTAAGCTACTATATATCAAATGAAATATCTTTGAGTCTTCTTTCCAATGCAATTGGTTTCATCCAATTTTATCATCGGATTAAAAAGTTATGATCAATTTACTTCAGCATATCAAACCAGTAACTGAGGGACAAATGTGACTTTATTTGTTTCCTTAGGGGCATTTAGGTCATTTTCCATTCCCCAATCATGCTTTAAAACGGGATTCAGCTTACATTGGACCAAAATTTGGTCATTTATCTGAAAATTCTCAAGAACCAAACACATGAGCTTCAACCAAGAATTCAAGATCTCTAAAAATTTCACCGCAGGAATTCAAAAATAATTTAGGAATCATAATCCCCAAGTTGAGATCTTCAAGAAGCACCTATTATTTTATGAGTAGAGTTCCGGAATCGCAAGTTCATCCAAAGTCACAAATTTGAGGTATGTGGGGTTTGAACAAGAATAATCCTTCCGTTCTTGTGCCCAAAACTTAATTTTTATTGCAAGAGATATTTGATTTTTGCATGTTATTTATGAAATTAGATTTGAGCTCATATACTATGTTGCTATTTATGAGATTATGAGGTTATAAGTTATTTAAGTTGTGATTTTCATGATTTTGTAATTTTTATGTCTTGAATTGAATGTTTATATCATGAGTTATACCCTTTATTTATGAATTGATATTTTTGAATAATTTCAAGACTGATATTGAGTTTGAGTTGTTATTGAGAATGGTTATGAGATTTGAATCTTAAATTTGAGTCCAAAGATTTGGTATTGAGATTTTTAAGCCTATGTTCTTGAAAACAATGAACTATTGTATTTATGTCAAGAATGAGTTCAGATTTTGATAAAGATATGATTTTGAGAAGATTTGAGTCAAGAATGATATTGTGATTTTGAGTTGAAAGTAGGAATCCACAATTGATTATGATTCAATTATGAGAAATATGATTTGGTCTTCATTATAGACCCTTGAGATTATTTTGAGGTGGATTTCCTAAATGAGACTGAGCTTGAGTACGGGAGTAGTATTTAGCACCGAGCGGGAGGTGTGGGTGAGCGTACCCTACTTTCCCAGAACTACGTGCCACCGTGGGATTGAGATTTGTGGGCCTAAGGCCGAGTTTGTGATCACTGAGTTGAGGTTATACTCCCTGAAAAGAGTATGACGCTCCTTCCCAATGTGGGGTTTCTTCCTTAGGAGGACAAAATGTTGGACTCCATGATAAGCTCACATGGTTTATGTCGGTTATAAGAAACTCCCATGGTGTGTGTGTGTCTCTGCTCTATCTAAGATAAGTGTGTATGGTTTGAAAACTATGATTTGTGAGAAAGTTCCTTGTTTTTGAAAGATTGAAATGTTATGTTCTAAAGAGAGTTGTTTTAAGACTTGATTACTTTACAAGTTGAAACCGAGCAGAAAGTGAATTTGGAACTTATTGTAATGACTCACGTAATTTATTTTACATGTATTATTCATCAATGATTTTGATGATTTAATTCAAGCTAAGTGAGTTATTTATATCAGCATGCATAATTTTATAAACTGTGATGATATTAAAATATTATTTTATATATGCATTGCATCCCCATATACTCAGTACATTTCCATGGTACTGACCCACATATTCGTATGTGGGCTATATTTTCTCGGAATGTAGGTACAAGGTATTGTATGCACCTTCAGATCCAGTCAGTTCGTGGTATCCAGTCAACAGGTGATGAGTCCTTTTGATTCAAGGGCTTGGGTCAGTTATGCAGAACTAATAGTGTTGTATTTTCTTTATTCAGTCGTATTGAGTTGGGATAGTCGGGAGTCATGACCCGGCTACCTGCAGTCAGTACTAGTAGAGGCTTCATAGACAGTCGGTAGAAGTTGATGTATTCCGTTTCAGTTTTGGTTGTAAAGGCAGAATTGTAATCTTGTAAATTCAGTTTTGTATCGATCAGATTCAGTAAAGAGTTATTTTCCGTAGATTTGTATAGATTTATACTTTTTGTTCAGTTGCTTATGAGTTATGCCAGTAGAAGGGTTAACTTGGGGTCACTTGTGACCCTAAGCACCGTGTGACGTCTCGGGACCCGATTTCGGGGCGTTACACAAATCCTTAGCAGCAATGAGCATGTCATCAACATATTATAGTAAGTAAATGACTGAACCATCATTTAACTTTCGAAAGTAAACACAACTATCATACATGCTTCTTGAATAACCATGACCCAACATAAAGGAATCAAGCCTCTTGTACCACTGTCTTGGAGATTGTTTTAATCCGTACAAGGATTTCTTTAACCAGCAAACATGATCTGCCTTTCCTTCAATTTTAAATCCTTCAAGCTGTTGCATGTATATTTGTTCCTCAAGTTCTCCATGTGATAAAGTTGTCTTAACATCAAGTTGTTCTAATTCCAAATCATGCAAGGCAACTAAGGCAAGCAAGACACAAATAGAGCTATGTTTAACAACAGGTGAGAAAATATCATTAAAATCAACTCCTTGTACCTGACTATAGCCCTTTGCAACTAATCGTGCCTTATACCTTGCATCTTCAACCCCTGGAATTCCATCTTTTTTCTTGAAGACCCATTTGCAACCAATGATTCTGCTCCCTGACGGTGGCTTCACAAGAGACCAAGTACCATTCTTATAAAGAGATCCAATTTCTTCATTCATTGCAATCAACCACTTGGCTGAATCAGCACCAGAAACTGCTTCTGAATAATTTGATGGTTCTCCAATTTCTTCAATTTCCTGTGCAACTGAAAAAGAAAATGCAACATAATCTTCATACCTTTCTGGTCTGTGAATTCTTCTTGGGTCTATGTGTTGCTATGGAATACTCATTTGGTTCAACTTCAGAAGTCACAACTTCTGGATTTTCAACTGTATTTTGTTCCACAGTTGATGATGAGCTTGGCTCAGAAGGTATGCCAAGCTCAACCTCCACCTGTTCATACACATCATGCTCTTTGTTCTTGGTACAAGAGCTAGAACACTCTTTTCTAGAATGTAACATGGAGGATTCATCAAAGGTTACATCTCTGCTAATTATAAATTTTGGTGACTTGGGATCAGGGCACCAAAGTCTGTATCCTTTCACCCCAGATGCATAACTAAGGAAAATACATTTTAGCCCTTGGCTCTAATTTTTCATCATTTACATGCATGTAAGCAGGACAACCAAAAACTTTTAAGTCATAATAATTAGCAGGTGTACCTGACCATATTTCCTCCGGAGTCTTGAAGTTTAAAGGTGCAGAAGGAGCACGGTTGATAATATAACAAGCTGTAGAGATAGCCTCTGCCCAAAAAGCATTTGTCAATCCAGCATTTGAAATCATGCAACGGTCTCTTTCTTAAAGAGTCTTGTTCATCCTTTCTGCAACACCATTTTGTTGAGGTGTTATCCTCACAGTGCGGTGTCGAGAAATTCCTTCATTTTTGCAAAATTTGTTGAACTCGTCATTACAAAATTCCAAGCCATTATCAGTTCTAAGCCGCTTGACCTGTTTTCCTGTTTGCTTCTCAATCAAAACTTTCCATTGTTTAAAAGTTAAGAAAACATCACTTTTGTTTTTCAGGAAATAAACCCAAACCTTCCTTGAATAATCATCTATGAAAGTTATCATATACCTTGCACCACCTTTTGATGGGGTACTGGAAGGACCACAAAGATCTGAATGAGTGTAGTCCAAAGTAACTTTTGTTCGATGAACTGCTGGAAATTTGAAGCTGACTCTTTTCTACTTTCCAAACACACAGTGTTCACAAACTCCATTTTTCCAATACTTTGTCCACATAGGAGACCTCTTTTGCTGAGGATGGAAAGACCTTTCTCACTCATATGCCCCAATCGCATATGCCACAATTTGGTGATGTCGGGATTAGATTGATTTGAAGTGGAAACTGCAGCAGCACCTGTAATAACAGATCCAATAAAGTGTACAACGTACCTGATCTATGTGCTTTCATGATCACAAGAGCGCCTAGAGAGACTTTCAAAACTCCACCTTCACCTGTGTATTTACACCCAAGAGATTCTAGAGTGCCCAATGAAATGAGATTTTTCTTCAAGTCAGGAACATATCTAACATCAGTGAGAGTTCTCACCACACCATCATGCATTTTAATTCGGACTGTACCTTTATCAAAAACTTTGTAAGGAGCATTGTTGCCCATCAAGACAACTCCACCTCCAACAGATTCAAATATGGTAAACAAATCCCTATTGGGACATATATGATAAGAACAACCCGAATCCAAAATCCACTCATCATTAGATTTAAAACAATTATTAGTTGCTAAAAATATTGTTCCCTCAGACTCATCAGCAGCTACACTTGTTTTGGCGGAGTTAGCATTTTGATGCTCATTTTTGTTTTCTTTACACTTTTCTTTGTTTTTCAACTTATGGCATTCAAAAATAAGATGACCTTTCTTATAACAGTATTTGCACACAACATTTCTAGATTTAGACTTTGACCTTGATTGAAACCTCTCAATATTTGATTCTTTCTTATTAGATCTACCTCTTACAAATAATTCTTCCCCATGGGCTGCGCTACTTTCTCCAGTAATATCTCTATCTATCTATTCCTTTTTTCTTAAGATAGATTTGATTTCTTTGTAAGAGATATTTTCTTTTTCATAAAACATAGTATCTCTAATATGCTTAAATGATTGGGGGTAAGGAAATAAGTAATAAGACGGCTTGATCTTCATCATTAACTTCAGCGTCTATATTACTCAAATCCATAAGAATAGAATCAAAAGCATCAAGATGTGAGGGTATAAAGGTACCTTCAACCATACGAAATGTGTAAAGCTTTTGCTTCAGGTAAAGTCGATTTTCCACTGTCCTCTTCATATACCAGGATTTTAGTTTTTCCCACATGCCTTTTGCTGTGGTTTCTGTAGATACTTCACGTAAAATCTCATTTGAGAGATTTAGAATACTACCTGATTTTGCCTTTTTGTCTATGACGGCAAATTCTTCGTCCATCATTTTTTCCGGCTTCTTCTCCTTTCCTTCTAGTGCCACATCTAAGCCCTCCTAAATTAGGATAGCTTCCATCTTTAATTGCCACATCCCGAAGTTTGCACTTCGGTCAAATTTCTCAACATAAGTCTTTGTTATAGTCATTTTGGCTACTGAATATAACTTGGTTAGATCCGGCTCTGATACCAATTTGTTAGGATCGAGAACCAGGTTATTGCGGAATTTAGCCAAACAATGTAATAATGACAATAACAAAGACAATAACAAGTTGATAGTAACGGTACTTAAAGAAAAATAAAGGAGGCACAAATTTAACGTGGTTCGGTTAGTGTGACCTACGTCCACGAGCAGAGAGGAACAACTTCACTATATCAACAAGAGTACAATAGAGAGATTACAAAATTAGAGTAGTCACTAAGAGAAGAAACTCACAAGATCACTCCAAAAGAAAGGGCTTACAAAAGTGTTTCCCAACACCCACTCTCTAACTTAATACTCTAATAGGAAGGGAGAATAAAACAAGAGAATGAAAGAGAACTCTTGTAAATTGATGTATTACAAATGAGAAAGAAGGCCCCTATTTATAGTGATGAGAATGAACTTGTTGATGTCATCCATGATGTAAAATCAAAGTTGTAAATTTCAGCAAAATGCATGTGAATGGAAGAAATCTACCAACAAAATGTTTGGTAGCAACTTTGGTTGAACAAGTAGCAACTTTGGTTGAACAAGTAGAAACTTTGTTTGAACAAGTAGCAACTTTGTTTGAACAAATTGTGAATCAAAGAAATAAACAAAAGGCCACATTACATGAACTTCAACTAGTGGTATGGACTGCGTACATTTTACCTTCTTGTTGTTGTTATTTCGTGGACTAATGATCTTTTTTATCAGGAGACAAAAGCAATGGAATCAATCTGGCTGGAAAATGACAGCGTTAAAAAACTACGCTTTGGCAAAGAAGTCATGAAAAATATGAATAGACTTAAATTATTACACACCAACAAATTTGATACACATGATGCCATTGAGTACCTGCCCAACAGCTTGTGTTGGATTAAGATTTATAGATATCCTTGGGAATCATTGCCAGAAAAATTTGAACCCAAAAGACTTGATCATCTTGAACTCCAACAAGGTTCGCTGCGTCGTTTATGGTTTGAAACAAAGGTACAATTGTTGAATTCAGTTTTATTTTTATACTGGTCAAATATAAAGGTATATATAGTCAAACCTCTCTGTAACGTCACCTCGTTATAACGACATTTCACTATAGCGACCTGATTTTTCATGTTATATTTTACTTTTCTACAAAAGTTGGAACTTTGAATGTCTACGTATTATGCCTTTTTATGTACAAACACTATGCCTTTTATGTACAATAAGAAATATTTGTTATTGTGTGTCCTGAATTGCAGCGTTTCCCGTGTCTACGAAGGCTAGATCTCTGCCTCTCACAAAACCTGATTCAAACACCAGATTTCAGTGGGATGCCAAATTTGGAGCATTTGTATTTGGGGTTATGCAAGAATCTTAAAGAGGTTCACCATTCCCTGGAAAATTGCAGAAAACTCATCAGTTTATATTTGTTTGGTTGTGAAAGCCTTGAGAGGTTTCCATGTGTTAGTGTGGAATCTCTTGAATATCTGGATCTGAAGGGTTGCTCTAGTTTAGAGATATTTCCAGAAGTGATGGGAAAAGTGAATCCCTCTTCTATTCAGTACCTAACTCAGGGAAACCTCAATTTGCGTGACATGAAAAATCTTGTAGCTCTTCCAAGCAGCATTTGTAAGTTGAAATGTTTGGTGACGCTGGATATGTCCTACTGCCTTAAACTTGAAAGCTTACCAGAAGAGATAGGTGATTTAGAAAACTTGGAGGAGCTTGATGCTAGATTTACTCTAATTTCAAGAACTCCATCTTCCATCGTCCGCTTGAACAAGCTTAAATTCTTGAGTTTTCAAAAAAGAAAATTGAAGCCCTGTTATATTGAGTACCTAACTCAGGGAGAGTTATTTGTGTTCCCTCGGGTGAACAAAGGGTTACGCTCCTTGAAAATTCTGAATCTCTGTCACTGCAATCTAATAGATGGAGGACTTCTGGAAGACATTGGATGCTTAAATTCTTTGGAAGAGTTAACACTTAGCGGAAATAATTTTGAGTATTTTCCTCAAAGCATAGTCCAACTTGGTTCTCTTCGATTCTTGGACTTATCACATGGCACAAACATTAATTTTGAACTTATCATGGAGATGAAAAACTTGGAGACTTTGAATCTCAGTTACTGCAATCTAATAGATGGAGAACTTCCGGATGACATTGGATGCTTATCCTCTTTGAAAGAGTTGAATCTCAGTGGAAATAATTTTGGGCATTTGCCTCAAAGCATTGCCCAACTTGGTGCTCTTCGGTGCTTGCACGTATCAGATTGCAAGAGGCTTACACAGCTGCCAGAATTTCCACTTCTATTAGATACAATAGAAGCAGATTGGACAAATTATTCGATCTGTAATTCGTTATTTCGGAATCTCTCATTATTGCAGCATGACATCTCTGCTTCAGATTCCTTGTCGCTTAGAGTGATTACAGGTTGGACTTGGCAGTGGCATGGGATACCAACGTTCCCATACAAGGGAATTGATGGTGTAGCAATCAATTTGCCTAAGAATTGGTACATACATGATAGCTTCTTAGGATTTTATGTATGTTACCATGGCAGATTAACTGACATCACAGCTCACTTGATTCCCTTATCTGATGATGGGATGTCGTGTATCACCCGAAAACTTGTCTTATCCAACCATTCAAAATATTCTCTAGAAAGTTGTGGTATTCATTTTTTCTTGATACCTTTTGCTGGTTTATGGGATATATCTAAGTCAAATGGAAAAACACCAAATGACTATAGTCACATCAAGTTATCTTCCTCCAAAAAAAAGGAGTATAAATTTCGATTGTTGTATAAAGATGAACTAGGCATTTAGGCCTTGTTGAAAATAAGGGAAAATAATGATGAATGTTGCCTTGGGACAAGGAGGACCAGATTTGATGATAGTG
This sequence comes from Capsicum pubescens, assembly GCA_030864215.1. Classification (NCBI taxonomy): domain Eukaryota; kingdom Viridiplantae; phylum Streptophyta; class Magnoliopsida; order Solanales; family Solanaceae; genus Capsicum; species Capsicum pubescens. The sequence continues at coordinate 299,618,084 of CM061549.1, forward strand.
AACACCATGATTCAGGTCATATTGCAGCAACAAGTGGATGCACTTTGCAGCAACATCAACTGCCAGGAACATAGTAAGTAATTGTTTTCTTTTTGTGGTTAGCTGTAAAGTCTTTTTCCGAAACTGATCAATTTTTTCTTCCGTTTTCCCCTCTTTGTTTTTCCTATTGACAGGAGCTCATCGATGGGTGATTTACATTTCATCTTGTCTCCATTTATGCTAGATTAACCAAGGTAAGTGTTGAAATTTTTATGCTCAAATAAGATCCTGAAATTAGTAGTCCCAAATCAATTATTTGAAAATTAGTGAACTCTCAAATGAAAATATAATGCTACGAATTGGGGAATTTATGATAGAAAGCTACTATTAAAGTAATGGATCCCAGAAATTTATTCTGCCGTTTTGAAGAGATCTTAACAAGTGCTTTTCCACAGGCTTTTCCTATCAAAAAGAATGATCTAAAAACTTAGATTTGATGCCATGAAAAGTAATGTATAACCGTGCTCAAATTTCCTTACGGACAACTTCTTTTTTACAATTTAACTGGCTCTAGAATGGCTTGTTTAAATAAATTATGTCGTTTCTTTAACTAGTTAGCGCCTTTTCAGTGAGAATCAAGGACTAGGATTTCTCCTTGGCAATCAATTATCATATTCGTTTTGAAGTATCATGGTTTTTTTAGCAGATGAATACTTCAATGCTATTTTCCTTTGTTCTCATTTTCTTGTCGAAAGGTAACAATCATGCTCTAACTTTAGCAATACACTTTCGCTACATGTGGGGAACTTTCTTATATAAGGGAAAAAAGGAACTTTCTACACTTCCATATCATCATTCCTTCAAACTACTCTCCATCAGAAACCGATGCTCACCTTTTTACTTGCAATATAATTTTCATTAGTCCATGAGTATGCGTCTGCAGAGAAAAGGCAAAGTGCTATTACATCAGATAAATGACAAACCGCTAGGTGTGGTAAAGTTAAGATCTTATCATCTGTCAAATTACTTCACAGCTCTTTGCTCTCAAGACTCTTCGCACTAATTAATGATTCAATCTGATATTATGATCGCTTCTTTTGGATTAGGAATAGGCTGTTTTTAAAATCTTATGGTCTGCTGCCTTTTTGACATTAAGGGCAGCCGGATGCACTAAAGCTACCTCTAGGCGCGGTGTCTGGGGAAGGGCCCCACCACAAGGGTGAATCGTACGCAGCCTTACCTTGCATTTCTGCCAGAGGTTGTTTCCAAGGCTTGAACCCGTGACCTCCTGGTCACATTGCATTTGGATTACTTGTAAGTGGTTCTAACAATATTTTTACTCTGGTTTTGGATTACGTTTGCAGCGCAAACTGAGAAGCGAAGATGCAGAAAAGTTGTGCTTTAATTTGTTTTTGTTGTCCGTACTAATAGTTGTTGTGCTATGCTTGTGGTTTCTTGTTCTTGAAGTTTTGATGATGTTTGTTGTTTTGGGTTGGTGTTAGTCTGGTTATGGTCATTATCTGTTGCTGTACTACTACTTATTACTTCTTTTCTCATACTAGTGTTGGACACGTGCGTTCACTTGATTGTTATATCACAAACTATTCAATTTGAAAATACAAGGTTGAATAAATATTCAATTCGCCTGACCGAATTACTTCTTTGTACAAACTGTTCCATATAAAAATACAAGTTTAAATCGAAGTTTAGACCAGAATATCACGTTTCATTATAAAATAAAGTCACATCTTCATATCTGCTGATGAGTAGCCTATCCAAAATCCTATTGCAGATGAATGTGCACGAAGCAAGAAAGTTGTGCCAAAGCAGGTGGATGAAAGAAGCATTGCAACTACCAGTAAGTCGCCTCATATCAAAAACTAAACGTAGATGCAGTATCCCATTTTCAGTTCTCTTATGCTTCTTTTAAAGGAAGATGTGAAACATAAGATGTTTAGATCATTGTGAAACATGAGGCAATGCCACTTCTAAGACAAAATTTTCCAATTACTTTTTTCTTTTTTGGAAAAGAGTGTCTATCAGTCAGTTGCCTCACATCGAAAGCACAAACGGTCAAAGGGGAACTATCTCCAGGAATATTCTGTTGTATCTCTAGTGGTAGAGCTCAAATACTCTCTGCCAATACTAAGTTATATACTGCAAATCTATGTTGTAGAAAGTAGTTTGTGAATATGAAGCAATGCGGATGATCAATCTAGCATGTGGAGAGTAGTTCAGAGCAGTGACGTTGGAAAATTATTGCATAGAATTGTCAATCATTGTTCATCTACATGAAAGATACATCTCACTAAATTGATGTACGAACCTATAATTTCAAGTGTCACGACTCACAATTAGGCCCTGAATGTAACAGACACTCAGAACCATTTAAGGCTCGAGAGAACCTCTTAATATTCATCGTGAGCATTCAATTAAAATATTTGTGGAAGAACACTTTATTAGACCAATTCCAAATCATAGTTAAAAGGAAATTGAAAATATTTGATCTTCATAATATTTGCACAACCTTGGCGTAGGTCCATGAATCCTCTAACATGAGAAATACAAGAAAACATCTAAGCCAGGACGTGACCCCGACAAAATACCATAAAACAATGACATGAAGTCTGACTTAGGAATCAACTAGGCCTTCGCGAGAATGGAGGGCTTACCACTGCTAAAGCTGTCCCGGATGAATTTTAATGATGCACAAAACCACGAGAATGTATCCCCGGACCTACATCATGAAACGATGTAGCGTCGGAACACGGTCAGTACATTGGAATGTATTGGCAAAATAAAAAGGAATATAAATAGTGACTCCAAAGTTAAACCGTAAAGCAACCTTTTCTTTACTTTTGAACAAGATGATATTATCGACAACGTATGCACCAAGGGCTAAGTGGGTCCGGCCATCGCTAGACCGGCTAAGTCCCCAAGCCAAGTTTGCCGCAAGGACTTCGGCATAATATTTCGTCCTTTGTATACTACTGAGCAAAGCAAGCATACAGTGAGTGTTATGAACTCGGTCATGGGCTTTGGACTTGGGCCTGAGGTGAAGTACAGCCAAACAAAAGAGTGGATTTCCTTTGGGATCCGGGTTAGGCAAACACCTTAAATGGGAGCAGTTACCTACTGAAGAGATTATGCAAATTATGCTGAAGCTTTGGCTTAGTCTATATTCTCTCATCTTCCCTTCAATGGTCTATTATCTCATCTCCTTCTAGTTACCTTCTTCCTCTGTTACTCGTAGATTTCCCATTAGTGTTTGTCCGTTGTTACTTTGTCGTTCGAATTCTTATTTGTATTCGGATTTGGGAAGTATAATATATATATTAGAGTTGCGGTGTGAAATTGAGGTTGTTACAGTGAGATTATCCTAATTACAAACAAACCCAGAGGGTTCATCGCATGCGGCCAACGTTGTGGTCCACTGGTTTGCCCATTGAAATGCTCATAACCTTTTCTTCGGAATCGAATTGACATACGGTCGGTTGCATTAGAAAGAAAGCTCGAAGACCTTTCATTTAATAGGTCTTGGGCCTCAAAACTCTTCATATTCTAGGAGTTGATTGTTTGAAGTTGATCCTAGTAAAATATAATACTAAAACTCAGTAGGAATGCTGTTAACTTGACTCTATGGTAGGTATTTCTTATGATCAAGATCGCATACAAAGCACTAACCAGACTAAGGAATTGATCATGACACTTACGTATAATTAGGAACCATCGGGTTTACGCCTATACACACGAAGAACCAGTCCGATCTTGGCTTAAAAATTTTGGGATGTTACATCAAGTCAGAACCATCATGGTTAATAAAATGCAATTTTGGTCTTTAAGTTTGTTGGATAAAATATTGTTTGAACTCTATTTGTAAGATTTGACGAAAATTAATGGAGAAATTAATCATTTGTCAAATATGAAGGACAAAAACCATAATTTAACCTTTGAGAAATTAAAAGGACAGAAACTATTTAGTGCATATGGAACTATTATATTATTAGTAAGAAGAGGGACTGCAACTACCAGTGCCATTATTTATATATTTTAAGTGTGGTTAGGTGGTCTTTGATGGAATTTTCTACTTCCTTCAATTAAAATATACCATAGCCCATATGCTACAATCTCCGTTTTAAATTGATTAACATATATGGTGTAACACCCCGTAAATTTTTTCGTACACTTATCGCGATTATATGGAGTCCTAAAGGCTTGCGTATGGGTTAAATTAAGTTTATGGAGTTCGGAAGTATCCCGTCAATAGTTGTATGTGTAGGTATTGGAATAAACTTTCCAACGATATAAAGTTTGCCCAAAACAGAGGAGTATTTCATATAAGCGAGCACATTCGAAATTTCAAAACGGTGGGCGGGAAGCCTGTGAACAGTAAATCTGCGGGAAAATTACTGCAGCTAGGCAATTTTTTTTGGATCAACTTTAGACGATCATAATTCCTTGTACAAAAATAATTGTGTGAGATGCTATATATCAACGAAAATCTCCGAGAGTCTTCTTTCCAATGAAATTGGTTTCATCCAAATCCAATGTCTGAGTAAGGAGCTATACCCGTTTTACTACAGCCTATCAAAAAAAAAAAACAGAATTTTGGGACAGATTTTTGGGTCAACTTTAAACGACCATAAATCCTTTTACAGGAAGAACTGGGTGGTATACTTTATATGAAAATGAAATCCCTTTGAATTATCTTTCCAATGAAATTGGTTTCACCCAAATCCGATACTGGAGCAAAGCGTTATGATCGATTTACTTCAGCCTGTCAAAACTGTCCACTGGGGACAGATTCGGATTTATTTAAATTTTTAGGGCAAAATGGTCATTTTCTATTACCTCTTGGACGAAAAATTGGTCTTTATAAACATACACTTAGCCTCATATATATCATATATCATCCAATTATTAAGAGAAGGTGAAACCCTAGCCTAATTTCAACTTCAAATATTTTGTGATTCAACCGTAGAAAATTCGAATTGGTTCCGTAGTTGTGTTCACCATCTCGAAAGCTTCGAGAAGCACCCCATGGTTATGTAAGGAGGATTCTAAATACAAGAGTTCATTGTTAAGGTATGAATATTGTTTATTCTTGATTCTTATCCATGAATAAGTATTGATAAGGGATTATGAGTATTGTCTTGATGTTGGAAGATAACTAGAAACATAGTTATGAATTGTTTTGTATAAATTGTTAGTAGTAAATTATGGAAGTTTTTGGTATTGGATTATGGAGGATGAATTGTGGTGATATATCACTATATTAGTGGTTATGTAGGCCTAGTGATCATGTTGGTATTGGATGGTGATTAAGAGGGGAAATAAAGGCTAAGAGTGATGTTGAGGGATATTCCATGATATGTGAATGTAATAAGAGTATAAGAGGATGTATGTAGCACTCTTATTGATGAGTTAAAGGATTACTTCCTAGACATTATTTGGTGAAGTTAATACCTAAATGGTAAGGTTTGGTTGCTAATACTAGTTTGCCACAAATGACTTATTGTAGATAAGTGTTCGAAGAGTATGGGAAGTCAAGTTGGACTTGTATTGAAGTGGTTATATCAAGGTATGTAAGACATACTCTATCTAATCTTTGGCATGAATAATGACCCATGGCACTCTCAAGTAAGCTTCCAACATTGTCCTATGACACATGACACATAATAACATCATATGATCTTCGACACTACCAATTGAACTTGTTTTCACTTTTAAGATGTCCGGCTAGTCAAAAAAATGTCCATATACTACTGTTGACTCCGAAATGGTTTAATGAGGTATCCATGATTCTCTACTTCATTTTCATGATATTGATTACCTATTTACATGTTTTTCCTATTGAGGTATCATGGTTTCAAGTTCCATAAGGTGTGACCACAAAGTAACCAATCTCAAAGATTAATTGAATTAAGAAATGGAATGTCTTTATTTTAAATTGTTGATATGATGTATTGTATTAGTACCACTGATCAGTTGGCCATTGTATTATAAAGATTATGTATATATGCTATTCCAGGGGTGGTCCCTGATGTATTGTATTAGTACCACTGATCAGTTGGCCATTGTATGACATATGTTATGTATTGATAAGGAATACGGGAACTAATGATATGAAAGTAATGTGCAGGTATCCCATCAGCTCTTTTAAGTGTGGTCTACTCATACTGTTTATTCACTGGTATCTGGGTTCTGTTGATCTTTTGTATCTCATCTTGATACTCACTGCCTTACATACTCAGTACATATTTCCGTACTGATGTCCCTCACGGGGGACCTGTATTCATGCCTGCAGGAACAGGTACTTCAGGTCGTACACCTACGCAGTAAGAGCCAGGACATTCTGTTGATAGTGGTGAGCTCCAGTTGTTTCGGGGCATCCCAAGTCGTTTCTATATGTACTTTTGGTATTTGTATAAAAGTCTTTTGTGGGCGGGAGTTTGTCCCGACCCTAACCCAGTTGTGTATCTATGTAGAGGCTTTTGTAGACATATTGTACAGCCATAGGAGTGTTTGGTTGATAGACGTGATGGCTCTGACGGCCAGTTACTGTTTATATATATATATATATGCGTGTCTGTTGGGCTGATGCAGGTACTGTTGTATTCTATTTACAACGAAGTGCTGCCCAAATTTCTAATTTTCATAAGTAATGTAAATGTGAAAGTATAGGTTATGAACGGGTTCTCCCGGGCCTCCTCGGCTACGGGTGCCAGTCCGCTCCAATGGGATTTGGGGCGTGACATATGGAGTTTAAGAAAATAAACTCCACATTAACTCTGCAATTATGCATGAATTTTTATATTTTGTGGTCTTAAATTAAAGATATATCAAATATACTGACATGCACTTTAATGTTATGGTTCTAAACATGCCATGAGGAAAGTTGAAATTAAAGAATTATTAAACGGGCTAAAAAAGTTGGTGAAACAAATTGAAAGTATGGGAATAATATTTTTTTTAAAAAGCTTTTGTCCTCCTCTATTATTTATTTAGAATTGTTGATTTTCTTTTGCATTCAAGTAGGGCCATATGATTGCTCATTTTTTCTTGAGTAAAGCATCTAGTACTTCTGAACCGTTACGAGACACTCCAACTTCACGAGGGTTTTATTATCTCCTGAATTAAATTTTAGTATATTATTATCATCCTTTTAAGTTGACATGACACCTTTTGTCAACCTTTTTATCTGACGTGGTACCTTTGACGCGGGGCTCATTTTACGTAACAAAGGTAGACCTTATGAAGTTGGAGTGTGTCGTAGCAACTTTAGCCATAATTCGCGGTACCGATATGCTTATTTCTTTTTTTTTCTTTCTTACCAACTTTCCTCCTTTTTTAAAAGGAATTCCTTAATAACAACAACAATTCTAATCACAGAACCATTCATCTTGCATTTTCTTTCTATTTCTTCATCTGATAATTATCACAACATCCATGGCATCTTCTTCCTCTATTGCGAGTCATTCACAGTACCGTCCTCGATGGAAGTATGTTGTGTTTCTAAGTTTTAGAGGTATAGATACTCGTAAAAAATTTACTAGTCACTTGTATGAAGGTTTGAAAAACTGGGGAATATTCACCTTTCTAGATGATAAAAGGATGGAGGATGGTGATTCAATTCCAGAAGAACTCATTAAAGCTATCGAAGTGTCTCAATTTGCAGTCATCGTTTTCTCAAAGAATTTTTCTACGTCGAGGTGATGCTTGAATGAACTAGTGAAGATCATTGAATGCAAAAAAGAAGAAAATGGACAAACAGTCATACCGATCTTCTATGAAGTGGATCCATCACATGTTCGAAATCAAACTGGGGACTTTGAAAAAGCATTTGACGAATATGAACTAAAGTATAAGGATGATGTTGAGGGGATGAAGAAGGTGCAACGATGGAGAACTGCCCTAATTGATGCTGCAAATGTAAAAGGATATGATATTCGTGAGAGGTGAGTTGAAAACACATATATAATGAAGAAAGAAACGGAAGAATTTCCATTTAAATTTGGATGTTTGTGTGAGTTAAAACAGAATCAACACTAAATAACTTAATTAGTTATATATACTCTATGCACAATCTAATTAAATTGATATTATCATTTAGAAGTAAGAAATGTTTTTACATGTTTCTACCATTAAGAAGGCGTGGTCCTATCGATCTTCTTATTTATGTAGGAATGAATCAGAGGAAATTCAGCAGATCGTCGACCGCATCTCTTCCAAACTATGCAAGAGTGGTTATTCTTTATCTTCTTTACAAGATGTTGTGGGAATAAATGCTCATTTAGAGAAACTGGAGCCCCTACTTCAGATAGAAATCAATGATGTTCGGATGGTAGGGATCTGGGGAATAGGAGGAGTTGGTAAAACGACAATAGCAAGAGCCATCTTTGATACTCTTATCTTATCAATTCAAAGCTGCTTGTTTTCTTGCTGATGTTAAAGAAAATGCAAAAAGGAATCAATTGCATTCTTTACAAAATATCCTTCTATCTGAACTGTTGAGGAAAAAAGACAATTACGTCAATAATAAGTTAGATGGGAAGTGTATGATTCCGACAAGACTTTGTTCTATGAAGGTGCTAATCGTGCTTGATGACATAGATCATAGTGATCATTTGGAGTATTTAGCAGGTGATCGTTGTTGGTTTGGTGATGACAGCAGAGTTGTGATAACAACTAGAGATAGAAAATTGATACAGAATGATGATGCAATATATGAAGTGTCTACACTACCTGATGATGAAGCTATGTTGTTGTTCAATCAACATGCTTTCAAAAAGAAATTCCAGATGAGCGTTTTAAGATGATGTCGTTGGAGGTAGTGAATCATGCTAAAGGCCTTCCTTTAGCCCTCAAGGTGTGGGGTTCTTTGTTGCATGGGAAAGACCTAACTCAATGGAGAAGAATTGTAGATGAAATAATAGACAAGTCAACATCAGAAATTGTTGAGAAACTCAGAATATATTATGATGGGTTACAGCCCGACCAGCAAAAGATGTTCCTGGATATGGCATGCTCCCTCAGAGGATACCGTAAAAGTCATGTCCTAAGAATCCTCGACAGCTATGATAATGGAGCTGAATGCGGATTGGATGTCCTAATTGATAAATCTCTTGTGTTTATCTCTGGAGATGATAGGCTTGAAATGCATGACTTGATTGAAGATATGGGTAGATATGTCATGAAATTGCAGAAAGATAAGGGAGAACCTAGCAGAATATGGGACGTTGAAGATTTCAAAGAAGTTATGCTGAACAATACAGTAAGTAACCTAAACAATGCTGTACTTCAACCCCCAGGGGTCCATCGGAAACAGCCTCTCTACCTCACCTCGAGGTAGTGGTATGGACTGCGTACATTTTACCCTCTTCTTGTTGTTATTTTGTGGACTAATGATTTTTTTTCTCAGGAGACAAAAGCAATAGAATCAATCTGGCTGCAAGGTGGCAGCATTAAAAAACTATATTTTTGCGAAGAAGTCATGAAAAATATGAAAAGGCTCAAAATGTTACACATCAAAAAATTTGATACACATGGTGCCATTACCTGCCCAACAGCTTGGGTTGGATTCAGATTTTTCGATATCCTTGGGAATCATTGCCAGAAAAATTTGAACCCAAAAGACTTGTTCATCTTGAACTCGGACATGGTTCGCTGCGTCGTTTATGGTTTGAAACAAAGGTACAATTGCTGAATTCAGTTTTATTTTTATTTTTGGTCAAATACATAGATATATAGTCAGACCTCTCTATAACGTCACCTCGTTATAACTGAATTTCACTATAGCGACCTGATTTTTCATGTTATATTTTACTTTTATGCAAAAGTTGGAACTTTGAATGTCTATGTATTATGCCTTTTTATGTACAAACACTACGCCTTTTATGTATAATAAGAAATATTTGTTATTGTGTGTCCTGAATTGCAGCATTTCCCGTGTCTACGAAGGCTAGATCTCAGCAGCTCACAAAACTTGATGGAAACACCAGATTTCAGTGTGATGCCAAATTTGGATCATTTGGATTTGGGGTCATGCAAGAGTCTTAAAGAGGTTCACTATTCCCTGGGAAGGTGCAGAAAACTCATCCACTTAGATTTGTGGAATTGTGAAAGCCTTGAGAGTTTTCCATGTGTTAGTGGGGAATCTCTTGAATATCTGGACACGCGGAGTTGCTCTAGTTTAGAGATATTTCCAGAAGTGATGGGAAAAGTGAAGCTCTCTTCTATTACCGAGGGAGAGCTCCATTTGCGTAATATGAAAAATCTTGTAGCTCTTCCAAGCAGCATTTGCAAGTTGAAATGTTTGGTGAAGCTGGATGTGTCCTACTGCTTTAAATTTGAAAGCTTGCCAGAAGAGATAGGTGATTTAGAAAAATTGGAGGAGCTTGATGCTAGATGTACTCTAATTTCTAGATCTCCATCTTCCATCGTCCGCTTGAACAAGCTTAAATTCTTGAGTTTTGAAAAAAACAATTCAGAAGATGGAGTCTTATTTGTGTTCCCTAGGGTGAACAAAGGGTTACGGTCCTTGAAAATTTTGAATCTTTGTCACTGCAATCTTATAGATGGAGGACTTCTGGAAGACATTGGATGCTTATATTCTTTGGAAGAGTTAACACTTAGCGGAAATAATTTTGAGTATTTTCCTCAAAGCATAGTCCAACTTGGTGCTCTTCGATTGTTGGACTTATCACATTGGAAGAAGATTAATGTTAAACTTATCATGGAGATGAAAAACTTGGAGATTTTGTATCTCAGTTACTGCAATCTAATAGATGGAGAACTTCCCGATGACATTGGATGCTTGTCCTCTTTGAAAAAGTTGTATCTCAGTGGAAATAATTTTAAGCATTTGCCTCAAAGCATAGCCCAACTTGGTGCTCTTCGATGATTGAACGTATCACATTGCATGAGGCTTACACGTCTGCCAGAATTTCCACTTCTATTAGATACAATAGAAGCAGATTGGACAAATTATTCGATCTGTAGTTCGTTATTTCAGAATATCTCATTATTGCAGCACGACATCTCTGCTTCAGATTCCTTGTCGCTTAGAGTGATTACAGGTCAGCGGCAGCATGGGATGCCATGGTTCCCATACCAGGGAATTGACGGTGTATCAGTCAATTTGCCTGAGAATTGGTACATACATGATAGCTTCGTGGGATTTGCAGTATGTTACCATGGCAAATTAACAGACGTCACAGCTCACTTGATTCCCTTATCTGATGATGGGATGTCGTGCATCACCCGGAAACTTGTCTTTTCAAAATATCTAGAACGTTATGGTACTCATTTTTTCTTGATACCTTTTGCTGGTTTATGGGATATATCTAAGGCAAATGGAAAAACACCAAATGACTATAGGCGCATCATGTTATCCTCCACAAAAATAAGTACATATTTAGTTTGTTGTATAAAGATGAACTAGGTGTCCAAGCCTTGTTACAAGAAAACGGAAATAATGATGAACATTGCCTTGGGACAAGGAGGAGCAGATTTGATGATAGTGAACACCCTCTTCTAAGAATAGAATAATGTATTGGGTAAGTAATTGCAGCAAATGCCAGGAATAGAGTAAGTAATTGTTTTCTTTTTGTTGTTAGCTGCAAAACCTTTTTCCGAAACTGATCAATTTTTTCTTCCATTTTTCCCACTTTGTTTCCCCTATTGACAGGAGCTCATCGATGGGTGATTTACATTTCATCTTGTCTCCATTTATGCTGGATTAACCAAGGTAAGTTAAAGACTAACAACAAGTGTTGAAATTTTTATGCTCAAATAAGATCCTGGAATCATGCAATATTAATTCAATTAGTAGTCCCAAATCAATTATTTGAAAATTAGTGAACTCTCAAATGAAAAGGTAATGCTACAAATTGGGGAGTTTACGATAAAAAACCACTATTTTAATAATGGATGCCAGAAATTTATTCTGCCGTTTTGATTTGATGCCATGAAAAGTAATGTATATGATACAGCCCAGAATTCTTATGGAAGGAGCCTAAAGAGTAAATGACATGAATTACTCTTGAACAACTCACTTCTAATACCCTAATTGGGAATTCTGTAACAAGAGAGGAAAGAAGAAGATTGTAATTCACTGTGTAATTTCTGAATGACTATTACAATAGCTAACTTTGGGGACAGGTGTATCATGTGCTAAGTCACGTTCCCTGTCACTTCACTAAAACAAACCAACTGTTTTTAACTAACAACCAGCTAGTGTAAATGAATTACAAATGAGTTTTGAAATACAATTGGTCTAAATGAACTAATGAACTGGAATCATATCAGTATAACCGTGCTCAAATTTCCTTATGGACAACTTCTTTTTACAATTTAACTGGCTCTAGAACGGCTTGTTTAATAAAATTATAAATTATGTCGTTTCTTTAACTAGTTAGCGCCGTTTCAGTGAGAATCAAGGACTAGGATTTCTCCTCGGCAATCAATTATCATATTCATTTTGAAGTATCATGGTTTTTTTAAGCAGATGAATACTTCAATGCTATTTTCCTTTGTTCTCATTTTCTTGTCGAAAGGTAATGATCATACTCTAACTTTAGCAAGTACACTTTTGCTACATGTTGGGTACTTTCTTATATAAGGGAAAGAACGAACCATCTACACTTCCATATCATCAAACTACTCTCGTATACTCTCCCATCAGAAACTGATGCTCACCTTTCTACTTGCGAAATAATTTTCATTAGTAGATGAGCATGCCTCTGCAGAGAAAAGGCAAACTGCTATTACATCAGATAAATGACAAACCACTAGCTGTGGTAAAGTTAAGGTCTTATCATCTGTCAAATTTCTTGCAAAAACATTGAGTGATAGATAGTTAAGCGAAAAAGTTACTTCTCAGCTCTTTTCTCTCAAGACTCTTCGCACTAATTAATGATTCAATCTGATGTTGTGATCACCTAAGTTGCTCGGACTCTCCAAAAACGTTGCCGCACCAGTGTCGGATCCTTCAAAAATGTACTACTTTTAAAGGATCCGACACTGTTGAATACAAAAGAAAGAGGTCTCAAGTGTGGAAGATTCTAGAAGAGTTAGTTATGGTTGAAAGTCTGTTATAACTGTTTTCTATAAACAGTTAGTTATAGTGTGGTTAAAGGCTAGTGAAAGTAGTTAGAGAGAGTAGTTGATTACTCTATAAATAACCAATTATGTACTATGGATAACATAAGTTGAATAAAACTGATTCTCTCATCTCTCTCTCAGTTCTCTTTCTTCCTCTCTTCTTCTTCTACTGCTATCAAACTCTGTACATCTGTACTTCCACCATTGTTGAATAAACAAGAAGCTTACTGCTATCTTGTATAATTTCATGGTATCAGAGCCAGGTTGGCTAGATCAAAACTAGCTACCTTAGTCGATTCTGAAGATTGAAGAAAGTGCTCAATCACAGATTCAGGTTTTTTCAATTTCTTGAAGGATTTCTTGAGTCAAGATTTGAAAGTTCAAGTAATTGCAAATGGTAAGGATTTCTTGAGTCAAGATTTGAAAGTTCAAGTAATGGAAAATGGTGTCGAATTGGGTGGTGGATCAACCAGCAGTGCAGGAGCTGTTACTGCAATGGATTACAATCATCCTCTATTTCTCAGTCAGTCCCTCAGATGTTAGTGGTACACAGATCATCTCCTTCCAATTGACAGGTGTGGAAAATTTCTCTATCTGGTTTAGATCTATGCGTGTAGCTCTGTTAGGAAGGAATAAATTAGTACTTGTTGATGGTTCTTGCACTAAAGAAAAGTTTTCTTCTGATCTGGGAAACCACTGGGAAAGAGTAAATGCTATTGTATTATCATGGATTATGAACTCTGTGTCTAAAGAGTTATTAGGTGGAATCATGTATGCATCAGTTGCAAGTGTTGTGTGGAATGAGTTGCTTGAAAGATTCAACAAAGTAGATGGTGCTAGAACTTTCAATCTACACAAAGAAATTGCAACACTATCTCAAGGAACAACTTCTGTGTCCTGCTATTTCTCAAAACTGAAGGATCTATGGGAAGAATTTGAGGCACTTGTGCCTGCTCCTGGTTGTGATTATGAAAAGTCCAAGGAATTTGTTCTGCATCTACAAAAACTGAAGTTGTTTCAGTTCCTCATGGGACTAAATGAAACATATACACAGGCTAGAAGTCAGACACTACTTATGGCTCCTTTGCCTACTGTCAATCAGGCATATGCCATGATAATGAGTGATGAAAGCCAAAAATCTGTAGCTACTAATGCAGGTGTGCTAGGATCTGGTCCTGCAGGCATTGGTAGAAGTCTTGACTTAGCCATGTTTACAAGAAATGGGACACAGAAATTCAAGAAGAACTACAATTTGCAATGTGACTTCTGTAAGCTAAAAGGTCATACTAAGGAAAACTGTTGGAAGTTAGTTGGATATCCTCAAGATCAAAAGTTCAAAAAGAGGTTCATGTCCGAAGGAGCTAATGCAGCATACAAGGTGACTACTGATTCTCAAGATACTACAGAAATGACTACAAGGCAAGGTTCTCATTCAAGGTCTGTCCAAAGTAACTGGTTCAATGATGGATGCCATCAAGAAGAGTCTGAAATGCAGCTGGATCAACTAGGTCAGATGGGAACAACAACCTTTACTAAGGAACAATATGATCAAATCCTGAAGATGATCAACAAAAATAATGGTGCTAGCACTTCTTCTGAGACAGCAAATGCTGCAAATGCAGGTATTAGTGTATTTCTAGCTTCATATGAGTCAAGAAATTGGATAATTGACACCGGTGCCACAAATCACATGGTTGGAAAGTTAGACTTACTAGTGAATGAGTCCATAACAAAACTAGATAAGCCAAGAAGGGTGTATTTACCTAATGGTGATTTGACTGAAGTTACACATGTGGGATCTAGGTATGTGTCTGCTGAAAATAGTTGTCACGACCCGAGCCTAGGCCCTAGCCGTGACGAGCATCCCGAACTATGAAGGCCCGGAACACCCATTCTCTATCTGGTTATCATGCACAACATTCATAATCATAATAAAATGCGGAATTGAAACTGAGTACGGAAAACATGGTCAAGTTCTGCAACATTTATGAATAATACTATCTGACATCAGTCTGCGAAATCTCTACTAAGAACATAAACATCTGTCTGAAAAGAAACTGGGACAAGGCCCCCAGTAGACCTAAAACATAATAAATAAGATAATGTCTGACATAATTAGGCCTTCCGAATAATAGAAGGCTCACCACTGTGAGATCAAGTCTGCAAATTCGAGAATGTCTACTGAGTAGCTGGACCCCTAGACTGTGCCTCAGAACCTGGAAGGAGGGGGGGTCAGCACAAAAGTACTGGCACGCGAAGCAATCCAAAAGTAGTATAATGGAACATACATACATATATATATATTAAGGAAAAGCAATTTTTCATCAAGACATCATGTATAAAACTGTTTCTGAAAAATACATGGGCACTTTCTGAAAACATGCAACCTGTCTGTTCATTTCAAATCATGATCTGTGTTTTACTTCTGAGTTAGGTGGTATTCCCCTACAAGTCTGAATATTCCACGGGCTGTATGGAATCCGCCATTGACTCGGCGGGGAAGCCCCCAACCCAAGTGTGCCGCAAGGGTTGGAGTGTCTGAGTCTGATACGCCACAGGACATTTAAGTCAGCGCATAATAATATACCCGGGTCGGCAAACCACGGTTTTAGGTAAAGAGTTGTCTGAAACTCCCGCCTTTTTCAGGGAACCACCTAAGCTCTCTTTATGCCCTATTTTAGCCTTTTCTGAACATGTATCATTCTGAAATTTCTAAATCATGAGAGTCTGATAAAAATCTGATTTCTGAACTAGTCTGTGTCTGTTATGGCATTTGTCTGAGTTGGTATCGTCATACCAAGACTTGCAAGTCATGATTTTTCTGAGCCATAATGTATTAAGCAAGAGCTTTCATTCAAAACATAGTTTAGACCACCAAAACATGTAATTTGCATTAAAGATGTCATGTTCCGAAACTCAAGTCAAATCCATGCAAAACTTTTATCAAACATATGGTGGTCATGTGCATTTTTGGCAAAACCATGCATTCTTTCATTACATGCATATTCAACATTCACAACCCTCTCTTTCGTGTTCAAAACATTGTATATTACGTGAAACATGGAAAAATTTACATTAAGAGAGAGGTTTCATGAAAATCATGCTCTAAATTCATCTTTCAGGACAAACGCATATATATATATACATATAACTTTCAAATCACTTTGGGGGAAAGCCAAAAGGCCAAAACAATATCATTAAAGCTTCTGAAACATGAGTATGTACATGAATTCGAAAACCCAATTCTTAAAACATGATTTCTATGCCCATGAGATTTTAGGAAAACCCCGCGTACCTTATTCTCCACGAATTTTTGGTGTCTATCGAAGCCTACGTCGAGAGGATTCCGAATCTGTAATTTGTTTCTCGAAGAAGTTTCGGAAGGATCGGTCCTTCAAGCTTATTTTCTCAAACCCTAGTTGCTCCTTCTCTTAAGTTTTTGAAGGATTAGATTTTTGAGGTTTTTATAGGAGGCTTCAATGTTGTTAATAGGCCCAAATCCTTTTAGGAATGGGTAAGGACGATTTTTTTGGGTTTTGTAAGGACTAACTTGCGCTTAAAGTAACTCAAAACGGAGGCCCAAATCCGTTTTACATAGGCGCCGCCCTATGCATCGCCTATATGTGCATAGGCGACACATTCAACTTTGAAAGGCCATAACTTCTTCACCGGGTGTCCGTTTTAGGCGAATTTGGTATCGTTGGAAAGCTTATTCAATTATCTACAATTTGGTATATAGTAGGCCACCCAGTTCATCATATATAATGAGTTATGGTCAATAAAATTTGACACAAATTACAACGTCCACTAAAACTTAATCGATCGAAATAGTTTTAACTCGTCCTTGAGTTGAAGGACTTCTATGGTCTAAATTCATGCTCAAATGGATTCACATACTACAAACTTGATTAACATGCCAAATTGGCATAGGATTTAAGGCTCGGGGATTATCAACGCATCAAAGTCATATATTTTATTCTAGCCCGAAATGCGGGGCGTTACAATAGTATAACAAATGTGTATCATATTCCTCAGTTTACATGCAGCTTTCTTTCAGTATCACAGCTGACCAAGGAATGGAAATGTTCAGTGAACTTCTTTCCTGATTTTTGTGTTTTCCAGGATCTTTGTATTGGAAAGGTGAGGGGGATTGGTAAGCTTGATGGAGTTCTGTATCTCTTAGTGAATACTCAAGAAAGGAAGGTTGCAGCAGCAACAAAAGTCTCTACTAAAGCTAATGAAAGTAAAGCCCAAGCTGAGGTTGATCTGTGGCATAGAAGATTAGGACATGCCTCCTCTAATATACTTCTAAAGTTGCTACGTACTAAGTTTCATGTAGTAGAAGATAGAGTAAAGAAATGTACTATCTGTCCTGGTGCCAAGCAAACCATACATCCTTTTCCTACAAGTAATACTCAGTCTGCATGTTGTTTTGATCTAATACATATGGATCTATGGGGACCTTATAGAATTCCTACCATGAATGGTAATAAATTCTTCTTAACAGTGGCTGATGATTGTTCAAGGTTTACTTGGTTGTTCTTATTGAAACTCAAGTCAGATGTGTATGTGCAGATACAACAATTTCTTGAGTATGTTAAGACACAGTTTGGCAAAACTGTGAAAGTAATTAGAACTGACAATGGAACTGAGTTTGTGAACTCATTATGAAGTAGTTTATTTGCAACCAAGGGTATTATACATCACACCTCATGTTCTTATTCACCTCAACAGAATGGTGTGGCTGAAAGAAAGCACAGACACATCCTAGAGGTCACAAGAGCATTGAGGTTTCAAGAAACAATACTTGTTAAGTTTTGGGGATATTATGTTTTAGCTGTTGTTTACGTCATAAACAGGTTACCTAGTTCAAGTATTGATTATTATACTCCATATGAGAAATTATATGGTACTAAACCATCTTGTGAGAACCTAAGAGTAATGGGTTGTCTATGTTATGCTAAGGTGCTAAATGAGTCTGACAAGCTCATGCCAAGATCAAGAGCAGCCGTGTTGATGGGATATTCTAGTACTAAGAAGGGATATGTCTTATATGACATATCTACTAATGTTTTCTTTGTTAGCAGAGATGTGTCTTTCAGGGAAGATGTGTTTCCTTTCACGCTTGAAGCAACTGATGATCAGATTCCCTATCATGTGTTTCCATTAGAAGATCAATATCCAGCAACAAGTGATGTTATGGCACCCCTGCAGGCTCCTATAAATGTCTCATCTCAAGAGGTTCCTAACATTGTGAACCAGCAAGAGCACCTACAGTCTCATGTACCTACTACTAGACAAACCATAACCAAGGTATATCAAAGAAGATCAAGCAAACATCAAGAGGTTATTCAGCAAGAACAGCAACTACAAAGGGTTCCTAATACTACACAGCCTGCAACTCAACCATCTGCAGCTCAAGATCAAAGAAAATCAACTAGAGAAAGGAAGTCACCAGCATGGATGAATGACTTTGTCTCTAAGAATACAAAGAAGGAACCTCATGCTCTTGCTAATCATGTATCATATGATAAACTATCTGTCCTATAAGAGTTTTGTGGTGAAAACCTCATCTGTTACTGAGCCTACAAGCTACTCTGAGGCCTGCAAAGATCCTAGATGGATAGATGTAATGAAGACTGAAATAGAGGCCTTAAATTCCAACCACACTTGGGAGGTTGTTCCCTTGCCTAAAGGTAAAAAAGCCATTGGTTGCAGGTGGATATATAAGGTGAAGTATAAGGCTTCAAGTGAAGTGGGAAGATTTAAAGCCAGACTTGTAGCAAAAGGTTATGGACAAAGAGAAGGGATTGACTACAAAGAAACCTTCTCACCAGTTGTGAAGATGAAAACAGTAAGAACTATTCTTGCTACTGCTGCAAAGAAAAATTGGTTTGTTCATCAAATGGATGTCTATAATGCATTTCTAAATGGTGACCTCACTGATGAAGTATACATGGAGTTGCCTCAGGGATTTGCCAGTCGGGGGAGAATTCAGTATGTAGAATGACCAAATCCCTATATGGCTTAAAGCAAGCACCTAGACAATGGAACACAAAGCTATCAGAAGTCTTACTAAGGTCTCAGTTTGTTCAAAGTCAATATGATCCATCTCTGTATATAAAAAGGACACAAGAAGGAATCACTTTGGTACTTGTGTATGTTGATGATATGCTAATCACTGGTGATAGCTTGAAACTGATAGAAGATGCAAAAGGTATGCTACAACAAAGCTTCAAAATGAAGGATCTAGGTGAGTTAAGGTTCTTCCTTGGTATAGAATTTGCAAGGTCAAGCAAAGGGATACTAATGCACCAGAGGAAGTACACTCTAGAGTTACTATCAGAGTTGGGATTGACAGCAGCTAAACCAGTGGTTACTCCTATGGATTACAATGTCAAACTGACCTCAAAACAATTTGATGATCATGTCAAACAGCTACAACCTATTGATGATCCTCCTGCAGATCAAGGTGTATATCAAAGACTGATTGGCAAGTTACTATACTTAACCATGACTAGACCTGATATTGCATTTAGTGTACAGACTCTAAGTCAGTTTCTACAAAAACCAAAGAAATCTCACATGGATGCTGCAATCAGAGTTGTGAGATATGTTAAAAATCAACCTGGTCAGGGTGTGTTACTATCTAGTGAACCAAGTGATCAAGTGAGTGCCTACTGTGATGCAGATTGGGCATCATGTCCTCAAACCAAGAGATCAGTGACTGGTTACTTTGTAAAAATTGGGAAGTCAGTTGTATGCTGGAAGTCAAAGAAACAAGCTACTGTTTCCAGAAGTTCAACGGAGGATGAATTCAGAAGCTTAGCAGCTGTAACAGCTGAGCTGGTTTGGATACTAGGTTTGCTAAAGGAAATTGGAATGGAAGTAAAGCTGGCAGTCAAGGTGTTTAGTGACAGCAAATCAGTTATTCAAATAGCTGCCAATCCAGTTTACCATGAGAGAACTAAACACATTGACATTGATTGCTTCTTCATAAGAGAAAATATAAGCCAAGGGATGATCACTACAAACTATATTTCTACACAAGATCAGCCTGCAATATGCTGACCAAAGGACTCACCAAGGCTCAGCAAGTGCATCTAAATCACAAGCCAGGAATGTGTGACATTTTTTCACCTTCCTAGCTTGAGGGGGAGTGTTGAATACAAAAGAAAAAGGTCTCAAGTGTGGAAGATTCTAGAAGATTTAGTTATGGTTGAAAGTCTGTTATAACTGTTTTCTATAAACAGTTAGTTATAGTGTGGTTAAAGGCTAGTGAAAGTAGTTAGAGAGAGTAGTTGATTACTCTATAAATAACCAATTATGTACTATGTATAACATAAGTTGAATAAAACTGATTCTCTCATCTCTCTCTCTCTCAGTTCTCTTTCTCCCTCTCTTCTTCTTCTACTGCTATCAAACTTTGTACATCTGTACTTCCACCATTGTTGAATAAACAAGAAGCTTACTGCTATCTTGTATAATTTCAGACACACACCCCGATCACCCCTTTAGGATTAAATCTTATAGTCTGCTGCCTTTTTGACATTGAATTGATAAATTAAGGTGTAACAACGATATTTGGATTACTTGTAAGTGGTTCTAACAATATTTTTACTCTGGTTTTGGATAACTTTTGCAGTGCAAACTGAGAAATGAAGATGCTACTTTGAGAATAGAACTGGTCTCACTGCCTATGCAGCGCACATGTTTCCTCTATTTATAACAGATCAACTAGACTCTTGGCCTGTGAAAGAGATTCGTGGAAGAACTGACCCTAGATATGGACTTTTGGACTTTTGGAGGGAGGTGATTCTACCGAATATGGAGCAGTTACATTTTACTGAGGACATGACCCTAGATAGGAAGGTGTGGAGAATGCATAATAGGGTAGAAGGGTAGTTGGAAGGTGTGCTTTAATTTGTTTTTGTTGTCCGTACTAATAGTCATTTTGATATGCTTGTGGTTTCTTGTTCTTGGAGTTTTGATGATGTTAATGTGAACAAACCTCCAGGTTGTGATGAAATGGATACTATTGTGGGTGATTTTGAGAGTGGTATGAGACGGCATTGCAATTTGTTTTCCATACTTTTATTAATAAAGTCATTTTCTTATTTTAAAGGAGCTTGTTTTCCTAGAGAAAATATTTTCCAAAATTTTTAGCCAAACGAACATGAGAAAATAGATTCTAAACCTGTCTCAATAATGACATGTGTTTGTATATAGACTCCTTATACTTAGACTCGACTACAACAGGTTTTCACTAAACCAATAGATGCATGTCACATGTATGCATACAGACGTTTATAATTGAACCATCGTTAATTAACATGCATTTTCACATTAGTATTCAATATACATATGATTTGGTGTAAACATGTGGTGCCAGTGGCTGCACCCTTCTAGCGTTGCCAACAACATGAAGAATGAAAGAGACAGAGTAAAAAAATACTCAGAAAAACAAAAACAAGAACATCCAATAACTCACTACATTGATAAATTTCCAACACCACTGAGTAATTTACAAATGATCATTACTTTATTAAGCTTATATATTCAATTAACTACTAACTTTTGCTAATAAGGATTACATTAGGCTTGATTTCTATGCCTAAAATAAAGCCAATGTACATCTCCTTTGCCAACTTTGGTGTCTAAATCTCTAATACATCAAACTTTGGTGTCACCAGCTTTGTTCTCAAAATACCATGTTCCAAGTTTGCACTGCAAAAGTAATCCAAAACAAAAGAGCGAAACTAGTTAAAACCATTTCTATACGTTACCAAAATATAGACATTACTCGTACTACATTATCACGATTAATCTCACAACGAAAAGTGAGATAGCTACATCTTCCTAACGCAAGTTGATCATAACATCACGTGTTAATCATGCATTAGTGCAAACAGTTTAGAGATTCTAATGCAATAAGCAAAGTTAACACAAAGACTTTGCATGATTTCAAATGCTAGATTGATCTGAGCCGAACCGACTCTTACTACCTCAAATGTTAGAATAATACCTTAATCTAGGGCCAGGGTGGGTTCTCATAGGGTCAGCTACAACTTCAATTGAGTCTTTGGGCAATTGCATGATGAGGCGATATTGCGTTCTTCCCGACCAGAGACGCCGATCGATCACTCTGAGCCAAACCGATTCTTACTACCTCAAATATTAGACTAATACCTTAATCTAGGTTCTGGGTGGGTTCTCATAGGGTCAGCTACAACTTCAATTGAGTCTTTGGGCAATTGCATGATGAGGCGGTATTGCGTTCCTCCCGACCAGAGACGTCGATCGATCACTCTGAGCCGAACCGATTCTTACTACCTCAAATGTTAGACTAATACCTTAATTTAGGGACGAGGTGGGTTCTCATAGGGTCAGATACAACTTCAATTGAGTCTTTGGGCAATTGCATGATGAGGCGATATTGCGTTCTTCCCGACCAGAGACGCCGATCGATCACTCTGAGCCAAACCGATTCTTACTACCTCAAATATTAGACTAATACCTTAATCTAGGTTCTGGGTGGGTTCTCATAGGGTCAGCTACAACTTCAATTGAGTCTTTGGGCAATTGCATGATGAGGCGGTACTGCGTTCCTCCCGACCAGAGACACCGATCGATCACTCTGAGCCGAACCGATTCTTACTACCTCAAATGTTAGACTAATACCTTAATCTAGGGCCGGGGGTGAGTAATCTAATTTTAATCGAGTCCATATGTTAGACTAATAGTACTCTTTCGACAATTGCATGATGAGACGGTTAAAAATTACCATATCTTTTATAACTTTTGAAAATAATTAAGATCAAATCGAACCAAATTAACATTTTCAAAACTTGTCATTCTTTTCCAAAATACAAATCAACCCAGACAAAACGTCTCATATATATTTCTCGCTCTCTTCTCTCTCATTCTCACTCAACAACAGTACAGACAACAACTACTCAACCCTTCACAACAAATCGCTTTTCTTCTCATTTGCAAACACATAGGTCTTATTTCCGACTTCATTCTTGCTTGTATCCATCATTTTTCTTTGTCTTCGTAGGTAACAGGTTACAGATTTCGAGAAGATTTCTATATTTGTTATTTTTTTCTGAAATATAATGTCTTTTAAGTTAATGATGAAAACTAAAACTTTTTGGTGTATTATCTTTGAGAATGGGTTTACAATTTTGAGTTTTAATGGTAAAATCGTAGGAAGAACTCTAGAAAACCCTACTTTCTGTCGTAGTGTTCCGTTGACTGTCGGGGTATTGTTGGATGGTGCTTGAGGTGTTGTTGTTGGTGGTGGTGTTTGTGGTAGCTTTCGGTGGTGTCGGTATTCGTGGTGTTTGTGGCATTGGGTGGTGGTGTTTGTGACTTTGTGGTGGCTGTTGGTGTGTCTGTATTGGTGGTGTTTGTAATGTATTTTTAAAATTTATGCATACATCAATTTGTAATTTTTATTTTTCTGTTGTTTGTAGGTAAAACATGTCTCCCAAAAGAAAAGAAAGTGAAAGCGGATCAACATCTCAACACCCAAAAAAAGGGCTACAGTACAGAGAGATTCAGAGGAGGATCTTACTGAACAATCTCAGACAGGGAAAAGTGAAGCTGAGGAGAGATATGAAAACAACGTTGAGGGAGGTGGAGAAGGGTTTGTGGATGTTGATGAAGAAAATGAAAGTGAGAAAGAGAAAGAGGATGATCATTAACATGATGATAATGGATCACCAATGGGGCATGAATTAATATCGACATCCCAGCATGATCCTGTCAAAACTTTTAATATTGATAGGTTTCAAGTTGCGATGCCGATAAATGAACCAGAAGCAAAACTAAAACTAACTGGTGATGTTGTACTTAAATGTCAGATGGGGAATTTTAACAAT
This sequence comes from Capsicum pubescens, assembly GCA_030864215.1. Lineage (NCBI taxonomy): Eukaryota > Viridiplantae > Streptophyta > Magnoliopsida > Solanales > Solanaceae > Capsicum > Capsicum pubescens. The sequence continues at coordinate 299,642,053 of CM061549.1, forward strand.
TTTAGGAAAATTATAAAGAACAAAAACATAGACGGGCTTTTTAAGAAGAGCTGCTTTGGATGCTTTCTTGAGCTGCCTGAGGACCCCTCCTCCCCGTTTCCATTTCCCTTCAATGATGGTATATGGTCTTCTAAACCGCAGGATCAAGTGCGTGGGGGATGATAAAGATCCGGAGGAGGGGGGCGAAAAGAAGATGTATGAAATCTGGATAAACTACTGTGGCATGCCGGTTTACTTTGGCTTGCAAGAGTTTTCCATAGTGACGGGCTTGAGATGCCATCGCCCAGAAGAACCACCCCCACCCCTCAAAAGATCCAAGGCAAGAAAACGCAAGGAAAAAATAGATGGGTTGTTTGACATTGCTCGAAGTGGCTACAAAGCATTGGATTTGTTGACAGATCTCGAGGATAAAACCATACTAGAGCAGTACAGGGAGCAATTGTACTTAGTTTGGTTTGCCCATTCGGTTTTATTGGAAAGAGACGTCAACAAGGTCATAGAAGATGATTTGTTGGCACGTGCTGAGGATTTTGATAAATTCAACAATTATCCCTGGGGATATGACAACTTCTACTAGACTGTCCAATATTTACTGTTAAAGCTATCCTCAAAGACGAACTCATTATACGTCTTTCCTTGGGCTTCCATGGTAAAATTAAAAAATTAATCACTATTTTTACTCATCCTTTAATTTATGTTGAATATAGTTATTTTTTTTGCTTGCATCCTGTTTACAGTTTTTAGGTTTGGGTATTGGAAGCCATTCCTCCCCTCCGAAAGCAGGTTATGGATTATCCGGAGGAGGTTTCTCATCCAAGTATGTTTAGGTGGTAGGCTGCAAAAAGAAACACCAAAATTAAGGAGGCTAATCCCTTTAACCCGATGATGCAGTACGTCTTCTTCAAAGTAAAGATATTGAACAGATATGATATCTGATGCACCAGATGGGAAATCTGTTGTGACAAATTACCCATCCTATGCCAACAGGTCCAACAGATGGATAATCTTTTGAGACAGACGATTGATATGTTGCATCAGATTATCCATCTGTTGCTTTGGTTCTGTGAACCGGACTCCTAACAGATTAACCATCTACTGCAAACTATGCAACAGATGGGTAATCTGATGCAACATATTGTTAATCTGTTGCATAAGTTGACTGTTAATATGTTAACCCAACTGTGAAAATTATTATATTATATGATTTAAATGTATCTGTCTTTTTTTTCTAGGTTGTTCATCCATGGATCGTGCCTACTGAGGAGGATTCATTGATGACTTCTTATATTACTCTAGGTTATGTTGATACTATAGCAGACCCAACGGTGGATTTAATAAGGAAGGAATTAGCTGGAGAAACAACCATAAGAAGAGCAGCTAGGCAAGGTCAGCCTAATGTTGAGGCTCTTCATGAACAACCTACTAAGGCAGATCCGGGTGCTTCTTTGGGTGGAGTTGTTGGTGTTGGTGGAAGGCATGCTGATGCTGCTACCACTCGTGATGATGAGCATGTTCATGCTCAAGGAAAAATAAATATGTTTGAAAACACCCCTTTACACCCTTACACAGGTCCCTCTCACCCCTCTTCACCCTCGTGTTCTCGTTGCAAATGCGAGGAGTGCAAGGACAGCCAGGATAAACTCTTTGAAAAAGCAGAGGCTATCTCTAAAGCTATCGAGGATTTCAAATTCAAGAGGGGTGTCATACCATCCAAGAAGTTGAGGGAGCGATACACTCCTACATTGTTGGTTAGGAGGAAGAAAAGAGCAATAACCGACGTACTCTCCTATTGGAAATCAAAAATAATTACAGCTCCTCCCTCTCAAAAAGCTGTTGAAGTTCAGGGGCCATTGAAGAAGAAGGTGGACATATACGCTGAACTTGGTGCCAAAAAGAAGAGGGATCTGCGACAGGCCAAGAATTCCAAGCCAGGCGCACCAGATTACCCAAGGCCTCCCTTTCCCCCCAAGACTTCCAGACTATGACAGATATGCGTGCGCATCACGAGGATAAGACAAGTTTACTTCTCCTAACCAAGACTTCTAATCTAATCTACCCCATGAGGAAGCAGCTACGCAACAGATGTAAATCTGTTGCAACAGCTGGATATTCTGGTGCAATTGTTAGTGGTTCTGTTGCAACTTAGTATCCATTTGTTGTATAAGTTGCGTTGGATTATTGATTTAGAGAACCCTATGCAACAGATAGACCATCTTTACAATTACTAACCTATTTAAAAAATTTCTTCTTATATCACAGCATGTTGACAAAATTCTCTGCCTCATGAGGGAAAAACAGTTAGCGTACCCGAAAGCTTATGACGCGACCGATAGAATAATGGACCTCGACTTCTGCAAGAAGTTCAAGAATAAGTACGATCAACTCCAGCGTGATGCGTCAGCCTGTGGCGCGGGACTTGATTTCTTAGTTTCTACGTTGGACTTGGATAAAGAAGAAATGATAAAATATGTTAGGGGGGATAGGCCAAATCCACACGATAAGAGCTGGACCGTGGCAAAGAGGATTCTTGCAGTCATTAGCATAAAGGGCATATATTATCGGGCTGTTGAGATACTACTCGAGGAGGGAAAGATCAATGTTTATGACAGCAACTTACCTCTCGTCGACGAGCTCGAACTTTTTTCCTCGTGGAGCCACTGATAGAGCTGTTGCCCATCTTGTTGAGGGAGAGTAAACTGATGAATCATTTGCCAAAGTAAATGTTGATGAAGAATTCATGGGATTTTGTAGGTCGAAACAATGGCATGATCCTTCCAAAAAATGATGGCGGTTGCGCGAGCGGCTCGCACGCCCTTGCACACATCGAATATTTGCTGACCGGCACAGAAATGGCCAAGCCAACGACCTTTCTGTGCGACAACGTTGTGGCAAACCTGCAAGAGGTCTGGGCTTATGGGGTACTAACTGGACGCTTGGAGCCTCTATATATCGAAGAGCCTGTGAAATAACAGTTTTTTATTTCAAGTCACACTTCACTTTACTTTAAAATTTTAAATTAAATGTACATGTAGTGGCAATAATTGTTTCCTAATGAATGAAAGTTGAGTTTCTTATAATGCAATAGATTGTCAATCTGTTATAAAATGTATTCTATCTGTTCTGGCTGATAGTTTATCTATTTCAATAGGCTGGTCATCAGTTGCATTATGCCGATGCTATTTTTTTCTATCTAATCTAGTCTAATATGTTGCAACAGCGGGAAAATCTGTTTGATAATTTCCAACAGATGACTTAAATTTTACATCATATGCCCAAATCTGTTAGATATTTTGCAGCAATTACACGCTTGAATATCCATGTGCTCGACAACACCAAACCAGTAGCAAATACACCACCATGAAAACTTCAGCAATTAGGCTTGAAAATCCATGTGCCCAACACCACCGAACCAATAGCAATAACGACAACAATTAAGTATCTTCTTGCTCGATTTTGTTTCTCTTCAGAAGCCTTGACTTTCTTCAACAAACCCCAGATTACACGATTTGCTTTTGAAGGGTGTCGTTCTTCATACCAATTAAAGTAATCGCATCCACCCAATTTCTATAAAATAAGAACACAATTACAAAACAATTACAAGTCAATAATTAATCAACTAATTAAATAAAAAAAAATTACCTTTGAAATCTTACAAGTAAAAAACCTACGACTTGGATTTTGTTGAGTCCAGGAAGTCTTCAATAGAGCTTCATGACCGCATTTACAATATCGAACGTTATCACAAAAAACAGCGGAATATGCGCTCGACATTGTCAAGCTCAGTTGGAAAAAAATGAAAAAAAGATGAAGAAAAGAAAGACCAAATGCAAATACTGTGAAAGAATATTTGGATAGATAAAAAAAAAGATGACTACGAAGAAGAAGATTTGGGAATTTATTGTTAAATTTTAGGAAGAAGATGAATATATAAGACGTTGGGGAAAAAAACTTGACCGTTGGGGGAAAAATCAGACGCCAAGTCAGCAAAAGTGCCGACCTGATACATTTGTGACTATTTTATTTTAGGTGTTTGAACTGAACAATGTCGATGGGTTCCACATTTTTTATTTCAATTCACTTTCACTTTTTTACTTGTGGCAATTTTTTTTTATATCCAATGAAAGTTGAAATATAAAATGCAACAGATTCTCCATACGTTGTAACAAATATTCTACCTGTTCTGACATATAATTTATCTGTTGCAGTAGGTTAGTCATCTGTTGCATTATGTCGGTGTTTCTATGTAAGTCTCTCTGTTGCAGAAGTGGGAAGACATGTTTAATAAATTCCAACAGATTACATACCTGTTGCAACATATGTCAATTTTGTTTGATATTATACAACAGATATTCTGTCTGTTGCAACAGATACATTATCAGTTGCTATTCCATTTCAATTAATAAGTTCAAATCTAAGGAAAAAATAAAATTCATAGACAAAATAAAATAAAATAATACGAAGCCATAAGAAATTAGCTAAAATAAAATCAACGAATAAATGAGATGAAAAAAAATTGTTATGGTAATAGATCTCAACAAATACATCAACAATTTAAGTATTGATGCCAAGGAATGGATTCCTTCCTAAGGAGGGGTGAGGTTATTACTTTGACAGACTCAAGCTATAAAGATCTACTCAATATGTACAAGTTGTTCTTCTTCCGATGCTATGGAATTCGGCTTTGCTATTGTTGCTTAGGTACGGTTTCTGCGCTCTCAGTTCTCCGTCTTTCCATAAAAAGAGTTGATTAGCATATTGTCAATGCTATTCAGTAGTAGCTTCTACGTCCACCTGTAAAGCCAGAATGGTCAATGCTAGTCACGGAGATACAACAAAACGGAAAAGGATAATGCATCTATTCTAGCAAATCAAACAGGTCTTCCTCCTGTTTTAAATTGTCCCAAACAGATTATATTCTGTTGCAACAATGAATCACATGTTGGGTCAAATGCCTACATGAGGAAGACCTGTATGATAATCTCCAACGGATGAACAATCTGTTGCAACATATGACTCATCTATTGCTGCAGATGGGTCATCTGTTGGTACAAATAGAAGCGGTACGAAGAGCTGTTTGATTTGCTAAAACAGACGAGACATATGTCGCAACAGGTACTTTATTTGGTGCAACAAGTTATACAATTGTTGCAATAGAAATATAATCTGTTTGATAATTTTCAGCAGATGTGTCATCCGCGGAAATAGAAATGTGTCCGTTTGCAGTTGGAAGACATATATATTCACCTTGTTCAGCTCGTGTTGCTCTCCTTTGGACATTGTACATTGCTCAGTGCAACACACGGATAGAGGCTTGATAATGCCTTGGAAATCACTTTCCTTCTCCTCTTAGCCATAATCTCTAATGGAGTGGATGGAAATAAAATCCTTTTTTGATGGAATGACACCCCTCATAGATGTCAATTCCTTTACAGATGCAGTAAATGCATTAATAGCATTAATCACTACATCATGTTTCGCCCTGCAGTCTTGACATTTGCATGCAGAACATTCGCTGGGAGAGGCAAAATCTGTATAACCAATATGATCATACTCATAATGGTTTGTTTTAAATACCATAAGAAGAGCATCATTAGCACCAACAACAGTACCACTACCACCACCAACAACTCCATCACCACTAAGACCATCAACAACAACAAAGTCACCCTCCAAAATTATTTTTCTTGTAATGGTTGTTGCTCCAAACAATTCCATTTTTATTCTTTCGATGACCTTAGGGTCTGATAAAGTTTGCCCAGACTGTAAAGTAAGAAAAAATGGCATCTTCAACTCTCGATTAGTCGAAACTAGCGATAATCCCGAAATTTTTGCTAGAATATAATTATCAATTTTCTTAGCTTCTTCCCATTTCCAATGGAGTAATTTAAATCTTCCAATCTTCTTTATTTACAGCAACTCATCTTCCAAATTAATCCCGAAATTAGCTATCTTTATTCCTCCTACCGAACGACAGGTATTTCTTTGGCAGCTTCAAAAGTAGGATAATATACTCAGAATTAATAAAATCACGAGTCTCATGTCACTAAAAGGCAATCTGGTCATTCCCTAAACAGGACTCAACCAACTAAATTCTTATTTAGTCTGTCACTAAGGAGGTCACAGGTAAAGTTGTTGGTAACGTTGTTGTCATGTGATCAGGAGGTCATGAGTTCAAGTATTGGAAACAGACTCTGACAGAAATGCAATGTAAGACTGCGTACAATACACCCTTGTGGTGGGTCCCTTTCCCAGATCCTGCGCATAGCGGGAGTTTTAGTATACCGAACTGTCCTTTTCCCGTCACTAAAGAAGAAGTAGCTGCTGTTCTGAATGATGTTCATGTGAACAAACCTCCAGGTTGACGGAATGGATACTATTGTGGGTGATTCTGAGAGTGATATGACAAGACATCGCAATTCTTTTCCCTACTTTTATTAATGACGTAACTTTCTTTATTTTAAAGGAGCCTATTTTCCCATTTTTTCAACATTTTTAGCCGAACGAACATGAGAAAATAGATTCTAAACCTGTCTCAATAATGACGTGTTTGTATATAGACTCCTAATACTTAGACTCGACTACAACAAGTTTGCACTAAATCAATAGATGCATGTCACATGTATGCATACAGACGTTTATAGCTGAACCATCGTTAATTAACATGCATTTTCCCATTAGTATTCAATAAACATATGATTTGGTGTAAACACGTGGTGTCAGTGGCTGCATCCTTCTAAACTTTGCCAACAACATGAAGAATGATAGAGATTAGAGGAAAAAAAATAACAACAACAACATACCCAGTGTATTCCCACATAGTGAGGTCTGGGGAGGATAGAGTGTACGCAGATCATACCACTACCTCTGAAGAAATAGAGAGGCTGTTTTTGATACACCCCCGGCTTAGGACAGATAACAGTATAGCAAATCACAAAACATAAATACGTATATACTAGTACAATAGGAAGAATAAACTAAAACCGGTATCCACAAGGTAATACAACAGATACTACTAAAAAACAACCTAATAATAACTACTAACTTTTGCTAATAAGGATTACATTAGGCTTGATTTCTACGCCTAAACAAAGCCAATGTACATCTCCTTTGCCAACATTGGTGTCTAAATCTCTAATATATCAAACAACTCCAATTGTAAAACAACAAACAGGTAACATACTCCTATGACTACCTCTGGTACTTTGTATTTGTTCCCTTAAAATTGGAGTTGCGTTGAACTACTTAATCCGAGTGCTAGATTGACCATTGTCGGTGATTAATCAATTCCTATTCACAAACTACGTACTTCTACCATGTTGGTTTTGGTAGTAGATCGATATCAATGGAGACTATGCTTCTTCTGTGGAACTTGATAGCGGTGGAGAAAGTATTTGAGCTCTACATCCCCATGGAAGAATAGTTGTTCTTCCACTGGAGGTACGTTCCCCTTTGATCCGCTTGCTTTGTGATGTGAGACGACTTATTAATACTTCCAACGCTTCTTTCATCCACCCATTTTGGCATAGTTTTCTTGCTTCGTGCACACTCATCTGCACATTGGAAAGTACTTGTCAGCTAAGACGAATGTGTCCCCTTTACTAATAAGACCAGTATATAGATCAATGTGCATTTTTAAATCAATGGATTACTGCATACCCAAGTTCTTTCGCGAATCTCTTTCTCGGGCCACTAGTCGAGTTCTTCTGTTACAAATAGAGGAAACATGTGCCCTTCATAGGCAGTGTCACCGGCTTTGTTCTCAAAATACCATGTTCCAAGTTTGCACTGCAAAAGCAATCAAAAACAAAAGAGCGAAACTAGTTAAAACCATTTATATACGTTACCAAAATATAAACATTACTCGTGCTACATTATCACGATTAATCTCACAACAGTAAGATAATCACATATTCCTAACGCAAGTTGATCAGAACATCACATGTTAATCATGCATTAATGCAAACAGTTTTGAGATTCTGATGCAATAAGCAATCACAACAGTAAGATAATCACATATTCCTAACGCAAGTTGATCAGAACATCACATGTTAATCATGCATTAATGCAAACAGTTTTGAGATTCTGATGCAATAAGCAAAGTTAACACGACGACTTTGTTTTTTATTTTCGCCTTTTCACTTCAAGAGAAGCGTAAAAGAACAAAAAGTGATGACGGGGGAGAACAAACCTCAACTTCACCTCGTACTCCAGCTTCCTCGATTGTCTCACGTTGTGCTGCATCTTCAATCGTTTCATCTTTTTCCCAACCTCCCTGCCATGACAAGAGAGATCGTTCTATTTAAGACACAGATTCTTCGCCTAGTATTACAGTCACAGAAAGCATCCAAATAAATTGGTATATATTACTAGAAATGACAATTTTCTGTATTTAAAAGCATGAAACGTATCATTTTACTGTTAGCGAAATGATTTATAGTCGCAGAAATGCCTCTAATATACTTTAAACACCGTGCCCAGTCAAACATCGTCACATAGCTATGGATCAATAGCTACCTTAGGGAATAACAATCCTTTGCCTTTTCTCTGAGGACTTATAAGAAGAACTTCAAATGTATCTTCATCTACCAACGATAACTCGATGATGTCTTTATATCTGTAAGGTATACATCTGCAGAAAAATACATCATCAGAGAAACCAATATAGTTAATAATTGAATACATCTTTCCACATGAAAATTATACAACAATGTCAAATCCATGTGATACAACTTTAAAAAAATGTATATACCATACAGTAATAGTCTTTCACTATTAGAATCTAGATAATTGTATCAAACTATGCCATAACTATTATTTAATTAAACATTTAAGTAAAAAAATCAGCAACAGAATGTCCTTTTTTTCCAGGAAAAAAAAAAAACAATACATGTGATGAGTTGAAAACAGTTAGCCAAACATCACATGACTTTCTGGTTCTCTCCAAAAATATAAAATTTTCAAGAAATCAAAAGAAAAAAGAGACAATAAATGAGACAGAGGTGAAGTCAGAAATTTTATTTTATTGGTTTTGAACCATAACTCGTATTTGGTTACTAGTTCCTATATAAATTATTGGGAAAAAGGTGCGAAAAATATCTATACTTTGGCGAAATTTGTATTTACGCATCCTGAACTTTGCGTGAGTTCCCTCTAGACTTTTTTTACCGTACTTAACTGGCATACATTTGGCCACTTGGACCACTGCGTGTATTTCACGGATATTGAGCGCGTAAGAAAAAAATATTTGATAAGGGGCAAATATATGCCAATTAAATACAGTAAAAAATAGTCTAGAGTGTTCATAGGACTCCTGCAAAGTTCAGGGTGCGTAACTGCAAATTTCACCTAAGTACGGGTAATTTTTGAACATTTTTCTCTAAATTATTTGCACATATTAGATGGTATTTTTAAATACAGTGTGCGCAAAAGTTAATAGGTTCTGCCAAAAATCTTTAAGATCAACATATTTCTACAAAAAAATACAACAACAAAAACAAAATATCGGTGAAATCCCATGAATGAGGTCTAGGGAGGGTAGAATATACGCAAACCGTACCACTACCTCGAGAAGATAAAGAGGTTGTTTTTTAAAGACTCTCGACTCAAGTAAAAAATCAAATCCAAAAAGCCAAGAGGGGTAAAAGTTGAATAAGTCAATTGCAATCATAGAGGGAGATGACCAATTGACCATCTCTTTTATTTTTTCCTAGAAGTCAACTCTCCACAATAAAAACATTTTTTAGAAAAAAAGATAAATTAAGGACAAAAACCATAATTTAACTTTTATGAAATTAAAAGGACAGAAACTATTTAGTGCATATTTTCCTTCACATGACAACTTAGAGGAGAAAATTGAACAAAAGGTGACTTTTAAGTCTTTGAATGAAGGATTGGTGACATTGACCAACTTAAAGGGTCAAACACCATTAGGAAAGTTAATTAAGTTTAATTGTGGACTTGATTAATCTTTTCAAAAATACAAATCAACCCAACCCACACCCCACTTCAATCCAAATCAACCACTCTCTCTCCTCTCTCTGACAGCTTCTCTCAACTCTCTCCCAACCAACAGTTCTGCAAATTTCTCCTTTCAATCCTCGGCGTCTTCAACATCCGACAATAAATAGTTGGGCTTCGAGTTCGTTTTCGACTTCAAACCTTCAATCGACGTGTGACAGCCTTGCTCTCTGGCCACAACAGCTTTGAATTCTTCAACCTTCAATCGACGTGACATCCTTTCTCTCCGGCCACAACAGCTTCGAATTCATCATCGTTCCTTTTCTTCTTGCGCAGGTAAAAATTTATGGCCTTTTTAGTTTTGAAGAAAACGAGGAACTTGAGCCAACAACCAACTTCTCTTATAGTATTGGTTAACAATTTCAATATTTTTTGCTTTAATTTGAAATGCGGTCTTAATAAAACCCTAATTTCTGGTATTTCTTCTCTTCTCTTTTCGAAGTGAATTATGATTTTTTGTTGTTTGTTGCGTTTATTTGAAGTTTGATTTTTGTTGTTTGTGTTTTATATACAAACAAAACAATGATTTAGGTTGATTTGTTCTGTTCTTATTCTTGGTAAAAATTGTTGTTTTTCTGTTGAACAAAACGTGCTACTGTTTTTTGTTTTATCCAACAGATTATCCATCTGATGCAACATATTTATCAGACGATGCAACAGATCAACTATCTGATGCACCAGAGGAACCATCAGATTACCACTTTGAAGCAACAGATTAATCATATGATGCAACAGATTTATCATATGATGTAACAGTTTATATATATAATGCAACAGATTAACCATATGTTGCAACAGATTAAGCATTGTATAAAAAACCTGATGCAACTGATTAACCATCTAATGCAACTGAAGAACCATCGGATTAATGATCTGATTCAACAGATGAACCTTCTGTTGGATAAAATCCTGTCAACTATTCCAACAGGACATGTCCAAGACATGATTTTTCCAACTGATCATTCATCTGCCGTTTGGAAGAAATCTAAACAATATTGACCGTTGATAACGGTTCCAACAGATCGCTCATGTGCTGCAACAGATGTGTGACCTGTTGCACACACCATTTATCTTTCTCAACCGATGAGTGATATATTTTATAGTATCGCAACAGATTACTCAGATATTGCTGCAGGTTATTTAACTGTTCCAACAGATCACTCATATGTTGCAACAGATGATGATGCAACAGATGTTTGATCTGTTGCACAGACCATTAATTTTTCTCAATAGATAAGTGATGTTTTTTGTATTTTTACAACAGATTACTCATCCGTTGAAACAGGTTATTTAACTGTTCCAATAGATCACTCATGTTGCAACAATGTTGTGATCTGTTGCACAGACTATTCATCTGTATTAAAAGATGAGTGATATATTTTGCATTGTTGCAACAGATTGCTCATCCGCTGCAACAGGTTTGTTATATGCCCAACAGATGTACTACCTGGTGCAACAGATTAGTGATATGTTGGAACTGTTACTTTACTGTTATGCTTGTTAGATTTAATTTTATCCTTTATAACTATGCATTAATCAACTATAATGTATTTTTTATGTTCCTTTTAATTTTAGATAATATGGATCCCAAAAGAACAGAACCCGAATCAAGTCCAAGTAAAGGAACAAGTGAAGCAGCTAGGCTACATCCACCACTCTATGAGATTGCTTTACAAACGTTATCTCAGTCAGGAGCAGAGTATGATGAACAAGAGGGGAAGGAATGTTTCGAAAGAGATGATCCAAATGCTAATAGCCCTTCCGCCGAAGAGTTGGTCAAAACCTTCAGCATTGATCATTATCCCGTAAGAATGCAGTGCCATAGTGCCACAGATTTAACAGGTGATTTCGTGGTTAAGTCAGCCATGGGAAAATATTTCGACGCCTTCAGAAAAATACTTCGAGAACAAAAATTGGATGCTTATTTTAGGGACAACTATTTTGGAAAATATCTTGATTTGCCGGAGGACAACAATGCTCGTTTCCAAATGAAAATGGTATATGAACTTCTCAAGCGTAGGTTTATGTATGAAAACAAAGATAAGATGGATGAGGTGTGGATAAATTACTGTGGCATGCCTGTTTGTTTTGGTTGGAAGAAGTTTACCATAGTTACTGGACTAAAATGTTACCCTCCTTCTCAAGTTATGCCTATTCTAACACAAAAAAAAGCACCCCGCACACCCAAAAAAAGGCAAAGGAGGCAAGTCGTCCGATCGTGATGAGCTGGTGTCCATTGTTGGTCGAAGCTTCAAAAATAAAAATTTGATAGAAGCGTTGAAAGGTAAAGAACTTTCAAAGAAGCACAAGCAGTCATTGTGCTTGGTTTGGTTTGTACATAATATTCTTTGGGCGAGAGACGTTAACAACAACATAAGATTTGCTTTAATAAAGCTCTCCGAGGATCTTGAGTCATTTAACAACTATCCTTGGGGTTATGAAAGCTTAAAAATGACTGTCCTATATTTGTTGACTCCGTTGGTGCCAAAGATAATCAAGTTATATGGCTTTCCATGGGCTTTCATGGTAAATCTTTCGTTTTCTTTTATTATGATACCATTCATTTTTTTTACTCAATAATGGTTTTGATTTATTGGTGTTATTTTATAGGCTTGGGCTTTTGAAGCCATTCCTCATTTGAGACAACAAGTGAACTACCAGGAAGAAGTTTCCTGTCCAAGAATCTTGAGATGGTTGTTGGCCAAAACTGATAAAAATGCAAAATTTGTTGATCTCTTCAACCCCCCGAAGGATGCAGTAAGTATAATTATAATTAAGCTTTTATTTTAATTAATGATTTTTTTGAATGATCTAATCATCATTCTAATATATGTAATGATTTATGTTAGATTGTGCATCCGTCGCTAGTTCCGACCAATCGAGAGTTGAAGATGCCATTTTTTCTTACTTTACGGTCTGGGCAAACTTTATCAGACCCTAAGGTCATCGAAAGAATAAAAATGGAATTGTTTGGAGCAACAACCATTACAAGAAAAATAATTTTGGAGGGTGACTTTGTTGTTGTTGATGGTCTTAGTGGTGATGGAGTTGTTGGTGGTGGTAGTGGTACTGCTGTTGGTGCTAATGATGCTCTTCTTATGGTATTTAAAATAAACCATTATGAGTATGATCATATTGGTTATACAGATTTTGCCTCTCCCAGCGAATGTTCTGCATGCAAATGTCAAGACTGCAGGGCGAAACATGATGTAGTGATTAATGCTATTAATGCATTTACTGCATCTGTAAAGGAATTGACATCTATGAGGGGTGTCATTCCATCAAAGAGGATTTTATTTCCATCCACTCCATTAGAGATTATGGCTAAGAGGAGAAGGAAAGTGATTTCCAAGGCATTATCAAGCCTCTATCCGTGTGTTGCACTGAGCAATGTACAATGTCCAAAGGAGAGCAACACGAGCTGAACAAGGTGAATATATATGTCTTCCAACTGCAAACGGACACATTTCTATTTTCGTGGATGACATATCTGCTGAAAATTATCAAACAGATTATATTTCTATTGCAACAATTGTATAACTTGTTGCACCAGATAAAGTACCTGTTCCGACATATGTCTCTTCTGTTTTAGCAAATCAAACAGCTCTTTGTACCGCTTCTATTTGTACCAACAGATGACCCATCTGCAGCAATAGATGAGTCATATGTTGCAACAGATTGTTCATCCGTTGGAGATTATCATACAGGTCTTCCTCATGTAGGCATTTGACCCAACATGTGATTCATTGTTGCAACAGAATATAATCTGTTTGGGACAATTTAAAATAGGAGGAAGACCTGTTTGATTTGCTAGAATAGATGCATTATCCTTTTACGTTTTGTTGTATCTCCATGACTAGCATTGACCATTCTGGATTTACAGGTGGACGTAGAAGCTACTACTGAATAGCATTGAAAATATGCTAATCAACTCTTTTTATGGAAAGACAGAGAACTGAGAGTGCAGAAACCGTACCTAAGCAACAATAGCAAAGACGAATTCCATAGCACCGGAAGAACAACAATTTGTCCATATTGAGTAGATCTTTATAGCTTGAGTCTGTCAAAGTAATAACCTCACCCCTCCTTAGGAAGGAATCCATTCCTTGGCATCAATACTTAAATTATTGATGTATTTGTTGAGATCTATTACCATAACAATTTTTTTACATCTCATTTATTCGTTGATTTTATTTTAGCTAATTTCTTATGGCTTCGTATTATTTTATTTTATTTTGTATATGAATTTTATTTTTTCCTTAGATTTGAACTTATTAATTGAAATGGAATAGCAACTGATAATGTATCTGTTGCAACAGACGGAATATCTGTTGTATAATATCAAACAGAATTGACATATGTTGTAACAGGTATGTAATCTGTTGGAATTTATTAAACATGTCTTCCCACTTCTGCAACAGAGATACTTACATAGAAACACCGACATAATGCAACAGATGACTAACCTACTGCAACAGATAAATTATATGTCAGAACAGGTAGAATATCTGTTACAACGTATGGAGAATCTGTTGCATTTTATATTTCAACTTTCATTGGATATAAAAAAAAATTGCCACAAGTAAAAAAGTGAAAGTGAATTGAAATAAAAAATGTGGAACCCATCGACATTGTTCAGTTCAAACACCTAAAATAAAATAGTCACAAATGTATCAGGTCGGCACTTTTGCTGACTTGGCGTCTGATTTTTCCCCCAACGGTCAAGTTTTTTTCCCCAACGTCTTATATATTCATATTCTTCCTAAAATTTAACCATAAATTCCCAAATCTTCTTCTTCGTAGTCATCTTTTTTTTTATCTATCCAAATATTCTTTCACAGTATTTGCATTTGGTCTTTCTTTTCTTCATCTTTTTTTCATTTTTTTCCAACTGAGCTTGACAATGTCGAGCGCATATTCTGCTGTTTTTTGTGATAACGTTCGATATTGTAAATGCGGTCATGAAGCTCTATTGAAGACTTCCTGGACTCAACAAAATCCAAGTCGTAGGTTTTTTACTTGTAAGATTTCAAAGGTAAAAAAAAATTTTATTTAATTAGTTGATTAATTATTGACTTGTAATTGTGTTCTTATTTTATAGAAATTGGGTAGATGCGATTACTTTAATTGGTATGAAGAACGACACCCTTCACAAGCAAATCGTGTAATCTGGGGTTTGTTGAAGAAAGTCAAGGCTTCTGAAGAGAAACAAAATCGAGCAAGAAGATACTTAATTGTTGTCGTTATTGCTATTGGTTCGGTGGTGTTGGGCACATGGATTTTCAAGCCTAATTGCTGAAATTTTCATGGTGATGTATTTTCTACTGGTTTGGTGTTGTCGAGCACATGGATATTCAAGCGTGTAATTGCTGCAAAATATCTAACAGATTTGGGCATATGATGTAAAATTTAAGTCATCTGTTGGAAATTATCAAACAAATTTTCCCGCTGTTGCAACATATTAGACTAGATTAGATAGAAAAAAATAGCATCGGCATAATGCAACTGATGACCAACCTATTGAAACAGATAAACTATCAGCCAGAACAGATAGAATACATTTTATAATAGATTGACAATCTATTGCATTATAAGAAACTCAACTTTCATTCATTAGGAAACAATTATTGCCACTACATGTACATTTAATTTAAAATTTTAAAGTAAAGTGAAGTGTGACTTGAAATAAAAAACTGTTATTTCACAGGCTCTTCGATATATAGAGGCTCCAAGCGTCCAGTTAGTACCCCATAAGCCCAGACCTCTTGTAGGTTTGCCACAACGTTGTCGCACAGAAAGGTCGTTGGCTTGGCCATTTCTGTGCCGGTCAGCAAATATTCGATGTGTGCAAGGGCGTGCGAGCCGCTCGCGCAACCGCCATCATTTTTTGGAAGGATCATGCCATTGTTTCGACCTACAAAATCCCATGAATTCTTCATCAACATTTACTTTGGCAAATGATTCATCAGTTTACTCTCCCTCAACAAGATGGGCAACAGCTCTATCAGTGGCTCCACGAGGAAAAAAGTTCGAGCTCGTCGACGAGAGGTAAGTTGCTGTCATAAACATTGATCTTTCCCTCCTCGAGTAGTATCTCAACAGCCCGATAATATATGCCCTTTATGCTAATGACTGCAAGAATCCTCTTTGCCACGGTCCACTTCTTACCGTGTGGATTTTGCCTATCCCCCCTAACATATATTATCATTTCTTCTTTATCCAAGTCCAACGTAGAAACTAAGAAATCAAGTCCCGCACCACAGGCTAACGCATCACGCTGGAGTTGATCGTACTTATTCTTGAACTTCTTGCAGAAGTCGAGGTCCATTATTCTATCGGTCGCGTCATAAGCTTTCGGGTACGCTAACTGTTTTTCCCTCATGAGGCAGAGAATTTTGTCAACATGCTGTGATATAAGAAGAATTTTTTTAAATAGGTTAGTAATAGAAAAGATGGTCTATCTGTTGCATAGGGTTCTCTAAATCAATAATCCAACGCAACTTATACAACAAATGGATACTAAGTTGCAACAGAACCACTAACAATTGCACCAGAATATCCAGCTGTTGCAACAGATTTACATCTGTTGCGTAGCTGCTTCCTCATGGGGTAGATTAGATTAGAAGTCTTGGTTAGGAGAAGTAAACTTGTCTTGTCCTCGTGATGCGCACGCATATCTGTCATAGTCTGGAAGTCTTGGGGGGGAAAGGGAGGCCTTGGGTAATCTGGTGCGCCTGGCTTGGAATTCTTGGCCTGTCGCAGATCCCTCTTCTCTTTGGCACCAAGTTCAGCGTATATGTCCACCTTCTTCTTCAATGGCCCCTGAACTTCAACAGCTTTTTGAGAGGGAGGAGCTGTAATTATTTTTGATTTCCAATAGGAGAGTACGTCGGTTATTGCTCTTTTCTTCCTCCTAACTAACAATGTAGGAGTGTATCGCTCCCTCAACTTCTTGGATAGTATGACACCCCTCTTGGATTTGAAATCCTCGATAGATTTAGAGATAGCCTCTGCTTTTTCAAAGAGTTTATCCTAGCTGTCCTTGCACTCCTCGCATTCGCAACGAGAACACGAGGGTGAAGAGGGGTGAGAGGGACCTGTGTAAGGGTGTAAAGGGGTGTTTTCAAACATATTTATTTTTCCTTGAGCATGAACATGCTCATCATCACGAGTGGTAGCAGCATCAGCATGCCTTCCACCAACACCAACAACTCCACCCAAAGAAGCACCCGGATCTGCCTTAGTAGGTTGTTCATGAAGAGCCTCAACATTAGGCTGACCTTGCCTAGCTGCTCTTCTTATGGCTGTTGCTCCAGCTAATTCCTTCCTTATTAAATCCACCGTTGGGTCTGCTATAGTATCAACATAACCTAGAGTAATATAAGAAGTCATCAATGAATCCTCCTCAGTAGGCACGATCCATGGATGAACAACCTAGAAAAAAAAGATAGATACATTTAAATCATATAATATAATAATTTTCACAGTTGGGTTAACATATTAACAGTCAACTTATGCAACAGATTAACAATATGTTGCATCAGATTACCCATCTGTTGCATAGTTTACAGTAAATGGTTAATCTGTTAGGAGTCCGGTTCACAGAACCAAAGCAACAGATGGGTAATCTTATGCAACATATCAATCGTCTGTCTCAACAGATTATCCATCTGTTGGACCTGTTGGCATAGGATGGATAATTTGTCACAACAGATTTCCCATCTGGTGCATCAGATATCATATCTGTTCAATATCTTTACTTTAAAGAAGATGTACTGCATCATCCGGAGGGTTAAAGGGATCAACCTCCTTAATTTTGATGTTTCTCTTTGCAGCCTACCACCTAAACATCCTTGGATGAGAAACCTCCTCCGGATAATCCATAACCTGCTTTCGGAGGGGAGGAATGGCTTCCAATACCCAAGCCTAAAAAATGTAAACAGGATGCAAGCAAAAAAAAATAGCTATATTCAACATAAATTAAAGGATGAGTAAAAATAGTGATTAATTTTATAATTTTATCATGAAAGCCCAAGGAAATCCGTTTAATGAGTTCGTCTTTGAGGATAGCTTTAACAGTAAATATTGGACAGTCAAGTAGAAGTTGTCATATCCCCAGGGATAATTGTTGAATTTATCAAAATCCTCAGCACGTGCCAACAAATCATCTTCTATGACCTTGTTGATGTCTCTTGCCAATAAAACCGAATGGGCAAACCAAACTAATCACAATTGTTCCCTGTACTGCTCTGGTATGGTTTTATCCTCGAGATCTGTCAACAAATCCAATGCTTTGTAGCCACTTCGAGCAATGTCAAACAACCCATCTATTTTTTCCTTCGTTTTTTTTGCCTTGGATCTTTTGAGGGGTGGGGATGGTTCTTCTGGGCGATGGCATCTCAAGCCCGTCACTATGGAAAACTCTTGCAAGCCAAAGCAAATCGGCATGCCACAGTAGTTTATCAAGATTTCATACATCTTCTTTTCGCCCCTCTCCTCCGGATCTTTATCATCCCCCACGTACTTGATTCTGCGGTTGAGAAGACCATATACCATCATCAAAGGGAAATGGAAACGGGGAGGAGGGGTCCTCAGGCATCTCAAGAAAGCATCCAAAGCAGCTCTTCTTAAAAATCCCGTCTATGTTTTTGTTCTTCATAATTTTCCTAAAATTGTTAAAATTCCCCATCTGACATTTAAGTTCAACATCACCAGTTAGTTTTAGTTCTGCTTCTGGTTCATTTATCGGCATCGCAACTTGAAACCTATCAATATTAAAAGTTTTGACAGGATCATGCTGGGATGTCGATATTAATTCATGCCCCATTGGTGATCCATTATCATCATGTTGATGATCATCCTCTTTCTCTTTCTCACTTTCATTTTCTTCATCAACATCCACAGACCCTTCTCCACCTCCCTCAACGTTGTTTTCATATCTCTCCTCAGCTTCACTTTTCCCTGTCTGAGATTGTTCAGTAAGATCCTCCTCCGAATCTCTCTGTACTGTAGCCCTTTTTTTGGGTGTTGAGATGTTGATCCGCTTTCACTTTCTTTTCTTTTGGGAGACATGTTTTACCTACAAATAATAGAAAAACAAAAATTACAAATTGATTTATTCATAAATTTTAAAAATACATTACAAACACCACCAATACAGACACACCAACAGCCACCACAAAGTCACAAACACCACCACCCAATGCCACAAACACCACGAATACCGACACCACCGAAAGCCACCACAAACACCACCACCACCACCAACACCTCAAACACCATCCAACAATACCCCGACAGTCAACGGAACACTACAACAGAAAGTAGGGTTTTCTAGAGTTCTTCCTACGATTTTACCATTAAAACTCAAAATTGTAAACCCATTCTCAAAGATAATACACCAAAAAGTTTTATTTTTCATCATTAACTTAAAAGCCATTATATTTTAGAAAAAAATAACAAATATAGAACTCTTCTCAAAATCTGTAACCTGTTACCTACGAAGACAAAGAAAAATGATGGATACAAGCAAGAATGAAGTCGAAAATAAGACCTATGTGTTTGCAAATGAGAAGAAAAGTGATTTGTTGTGAAGGGTTGAGTAGTTGTTGTCTTTACTGTTGTAGAGTGAGAATGAGAGAGAAGAGAGCGAGAAATATATATGAGACATTTTTTCTGGGTTGATTTGTATTTTGGAAAAGAATGACAAGTTTTGAAAATGCTAATTTGGTTCGATTTGATCTTAATTATTTTCAAAAGTTATAAAAGATATGGTAATTTTTAACCGTCTCATCATGCAATTGTCGAAAGAGTACTATTAGTCTAACATATGAACTCGATTGAAATTAGATTACTCACCCCCGACCCTAGATTAAGGTATTAGTCTAACATTTGAGGTAGTAAGAATCGGTTCGGCTCAGAGTGATCGATCGGCGTCTCTGGTCGGGAGGAACGCAATACCGCCTCATCATGCAATTGCCCAAAGACTCAATTGAAGTTGTAGCTGACCCTATGAGAACCCACCCAGACCCTAGATTAAGGTATTAATCTAATATTTGAGGTAGTAAGAATCGGTTTGGCTCAGAGTGATCGATCGGCGTCTCTGGTCGGGAGGAACGCAATATCGCCTCATCATGCAATTGCCCAAAGACTCAATTGAAGTTGTAGCTGACCCTATGAGAACCCACCTCGTCCCTAAATTAAGGTATTAGTCTAACATTTGAGGTAGTAAGAATCGGTTCAGCTCAGAGTGATCAATCGGCGTCTCTGGTCGGGAGGAACGCAATACCGCCTTATCATGAAATTGCCCAAAGACTCAATTGAAGTTGTATCTGACCCTATGAGAACCCACCCCAGCCCTAGATTAAGGTATTAGTCTAACATTTGAGGTAGTAAGAATCGGTTCGGCTCAGAGTGATCGATCGGCGTCTCTGGTCGAGAGGAACGCAATACTGCCTCATCATGCAATTTCCGAAAGACTCAATTGAAGTTGTAGCTGACCCTATGAGAACCCACCCTGGCCCTAGATTAAGGTATTATTCTAACATTTGAGGTAGTAAGAGTCGGTTCGGCTCAGATAAATCCAGCATTTGAAATCATGCAAAGTCTTTGTGTTAACTTTGTTTATTGCATTAGAATCTCTAAACTGTTTGCACTAATGCATGATTAACACGTGATGTTATGATCAACTTGCGTTAGGAAGATGCATCTATCTCACTGTTCGTTGTGAGATTAATCGTGATAATGTAGTACGAGTAATGTCTATATTTTGGTAACGTATATAAATGGTTTTAACAAGTTTCGCTCTTTTGTTTTGGATTACTTTTGCAGTGCAAACTTGGAACATGGTATTTTGAGAACAAAGCCGGTGACACTGCCTATGAAGGGCACATGTTTCCTCTATTTGTAACAGAAGAACTCGACTATTGGCCTGAGAAACAGATTCGCGAAAGAACTTGGGTACGCAATAATCCATTGTTATTAAAATGCACATTGATTTAGTTACTGGTCTTAGTAGTAAAGGTGACTCATTGATCTTCGTCTTAGCTGACAAGAACTTTCCAATGTGCAGATGAATGTGGGCGAAGCAAGAAAACTATGCCAAAATGGGTGGATGAAAGAAGCGTTAGAAGTATTAGTAAGTCGTCTCACATCACAAAGCAAGCGGATCAAAGGGGAACGTACCTCCAGTGGAAGAACAACGATTCTTCCTTGGGGATGTAGAGCTCAAATACTTTCTCCACCGCTATCAAGTTCCACCGAATTAGCATAGTCTCCATTGATATCGATCCACTACCAAAACCAACATGGTAGACGTAGTTTGTGAATAGGAATTGATTACTCACCGGCAATGGTCAATCTAGCACGCGGATTAAGTAGTTCAACGCGACTCCAATTTTAAGGGAACAAATACAAAGTGCCAGAGGTAGTCATAGGAGTATGTTACTTGTTTGTTGTTTTACAATTGGAGTTGTTTGATGTATTAGAGATTTAGACACCAAAGTTGGCAAAGGAGATGTACATTGGCATTATTTAGGCATAGAAATCAAGCCTAATGTAATCCTTATTAGCAAAGTTTAGTAGTTAATTGAATATATAACCTTAATAAAGTAATGATCATTTGTAAATTACTCAGTGGTGTTGGAAATTTATCAATGTAGTGAGTTATTGGATGTTCTTGTTTTTGTTTTTCTGAGTTTTTTTTTTACTCTGATCTCTTTCATTCTTCATGTTGTTGGCAATGCTAGAAGGATGCAGCCACTGGCACCACATGTTTACACCAAATCATATGTATATTGAATACTAATGTGAAAATGCATGTTAATTAACGATGGTTCAATTATAAACGTCTGTATGCATACATGTGACATGCATCTATTGGTTTAGTGAAAACCTGTTGTAGTCGAGTCTAAGTATAAGGAGTCTATATACAAACACATGTCATTAGTGAGACAGGTTTAGAATCTATTTTCTCATGTTCGTTTGGCTAAAAATTTTGGAAAATATTTTCTCTTGGAAAACAAGCTCCTTTAAAATAAGAAAATGACTTTATTAATAAAAGTATGGAAAACAAATTGCAATGCCGTCTCATACCACTCTCAAAATCACCCACAATAGTATCCATTTCATCACAACCTGGAGGTTTGTTCACATTAACATCATCAAAACTCCAAGAACAAGAAACCACAAGCATATCAAAATGACTATTAGTACGGACAACAAAAACAAATTAAAGCACACCTTCCAACTACCCTTCTACCCTATTATGCATTCTCCACACCTTCCTATCTAGGTTCATATCCTCAGTAAAATGTAACTGCTCCATATCCTGTAGAATCACCTCCCTCCAAAAGTCCAAAAGTCCAAAAGTCCATATCTAGGGTCAGTTCTTCCACGAATCTCTTTCACAGGCCAAGAGTCTAGTTGATCTGTTATAAATAGAGGAAACATGTGCGCTGCATAGGCAGTGAGACCAGTTCTATTCTCAAAGTAGCATCTTCGTTTCTCAGTTTGCACTGCAAAAGTTATCCAAAACCAGAGTAAAAATATTGTTAGAACCACTTACAAGTAATCCAAATATCGTTGTTACACCTTAATTTATCAATTCAATGTCAAAAAGGCAGCAGACTATAAGATTTAATCCTAAAGGGGTGATCGGGGTGTGTGTCTGAAATTATACAAGATAGCAGTAAGCTTCTTGTTTATTCAACAATGGTGGAAGTACAGATGTACAGAGTTTGATAGCAGTAGAAGAAGAAGAGAGGAAGAAAGAGAACTGAGAGAGGGATGAGAGAATCAGTTTTATTCAACTTATGTTATCCATAGTACATAATTGGTTATTTATAGAGTAATCAACTACTCTCTCTAACTACTTTCACTAGCCTTTAACCACACTATAACTAACTGTTTATAGAAAACAGTTATAACAGACTTTCAACCATAACTAACTCTTCTAGAATCTTCCACACTTGAGACCTCTTTCTTTTGTATTCAACACTCCCCCTCAAGCTAGGAAGGTGAAAAAATGTCACACATTCCTGGCTTGTGATTTAGATGCACTTGTTGAGCCTTGGTGAGGCCTTTGGTCAGCATATTGCAGGCTGATCTTGTGTAGAAATATAGTTTGTAGTGATCATCCCTTGGCTTATCTTTTCTCTTATGAAGAAGCAATCAATGTCAATGTGTTTAGTTCTCTCGTGGTAAACTGGATTGGCAGCTATTTGAATAGCTGATTTGATGTCACTAAACACCTTGACTGGCAGCTTTACTTCCATTCCAATTTCCTTTAGCAAACCTAGTATCCAAACCAGCTCAGCTGTTACAGCTGCTAAGCTTCTGAATTCATCCTCAGTTGAACTTCTGGAAACAGTAGCTTGTTTCTTTGACTTCCAGCATACAACTGACTTCCTAATTTTTAAAAAGTAACCAGTCACTGATCTCTTGGTTTGAGGACATGATGCCCAATCTGCATCACAGTAGGCACTCACTTGATCACTTGGTTCACTAGATAGTAACACACCCTGACCAGGTTGATTTTTAACATATCTCACAACTCTGATTGCAGCATCCATGTGAGATTTCTTTGGTTTTTGTAGAAACTGACTTAGTGTCTGTACACTAAATGCAATATCAGGTCTAGTCATGGTTAAGTATAGTAACTTGCCAATCAGTCTTTGATATACACCTTGATCTGCAGGAGGATCATCAGTAGGTTGTAGCTGTTTGACATGATCATCAAATTGTTTTGAGGTCAGTTTGACATTGTAATCCATAGGAGTAACCACTAGTTTAGCTGTTGTCAATCCCAACTCTGATAGTAACTCTAGAGTGTACTTCCTCTGGTGCATTAGTATCCCTTTGCTTGACCTTGCAAATTCTATACCAAGGAAGAACCTTAACTCACCTAGATCCTTCATTTTGAAGCTTTGTTGTAGCATACCTTTTGCATCTTCTATCAGTTTCAAGCTATCACCAGTGATTAGCATATCATCAACATACACAAGTACCAAAGTGATTCCTTCTTGTGTCCTTCTTATATACAGAGATGGATCATATTGACTTTGAACAAACTGAGACCTTAGTAAGACTTCTGATAGCTTTGTGTTCCATTGTCTAGGTGCTTGCTTTAAGCCATATAGGGATTTGGTCAGTCTACCTACTGAATTCTCCCCTGACTGGCAAATCCCTGAGGCAACTCTATGTATACTTCATCAGTGAGGTCACCATTTAGAAATGCATTGTAGACATCCATTTGATGAACAAACCAATTTTTCTTTGCTGCAGTAGCAAGAATAGTTCTTACTGTTTTCATCTTCACAACTGGTGAGAAGGTTTCTTTGTAGTCAATCCATTCTCTTTGTCCATAACCCTTTGCTACAAGTTTGGCTTTAAATCTTCCCACTTCACCTGAAGCCTTATACTTCACCTTATATATCTACCTGCAACCAATGGCTTTTTTACCTTTAGGCAAGGGAACAACCTCCCAAGTGTGGTTGGAATTTAAGGCCTCTATTTCAGTCTTCATTGCATCTATCCATCTAGGATCTTTGCAGGCCTCAGAGTAGCTTGTAGGCTCAGTAAGAGATGAGGTTTTCACCACAAAACTCTTATAGGACTGAGATAGTTTATCATATGATACATGATTAGCAAGAGCATGAGGTACCTTCTTTGTATTCTTAGAGACAAAGTCATTCATCCATGCTGGTGACTTCCTTTCTCTAGTTGATTTTCTTTGATCTTGAGTTGCAGATGGTTGAGTTGCAGGATGTGTAGTATTAGGAACCCTTTGTAGTTGTTGTTCTTGCTGAATAACCTCTTGATGTTTGCTTGATCTTCTTTGATATACCTTGGTTATGGTTTGTCTAGTAGTAGGTACATGAAACTGTAGGTGCTCTTGCTGGTTCACAATGTTAGGAACCTCTTGAGATGAGACATTTATAGGAGCCTGCAGGGGTGCCATAACATCACTTGCTGCTGGATATTGATCTTCTAATGGAAACACATGATAGGGAATCTGATCATCAGCTTCTTCAAGCGTGAAAGGAAACACATCTTCCCTGAAAGACACATCTCTGCTAACAAAGAAAACATTAGTAGATATGTCATATAAGACATATCCCTTCTTAGTACTAGAATATCCCATCAACACAGCTGCTCTTGATCTTGGCATGAGCTTGTCAGACTCATTTAGCACCTTAGCATAACATAGACAACCCATTACTCTTAGGTTCTCACAAGATGGTTTAGTACCATATAATTTCTCAGATGGAGTATAATAATCAATACTTGAACTAGGTAACCTGTTTATGACGTAAACAACAGAATATTCCTGGAGATAGTTCCCCTTTGACCGTTTGTGCTTTCGATGTGAGGCAACTGACTGATAGACACTCTTTTCCAAAAAAGAAAAAAGTATTTGGAAAATTTTGTCTTAGAAGTGGCATTGCCTCCTGTTTCACAATGATCTAAACATCTTATGTTTCACATCTTCCTTTAAAAGAAGCATAAGAGAACTGAAAATGGGATACTGCATCTACGTTTAGTTTTTGATATGAGGCGACTTACTGGTAGTTGCAATGCTTCTTTCATCCACCTGCTTTGGCACAACTTTCTTGCTTCGTGCACATTCATCTGCAATAGGATTTTGGACAGGCTACTCATCAGCAGATATGAAGATGTGACTTTATTTTATAATGAAACGTGATATTCTGGTCTAAACTTCGATTTAAACTTGTATTTTTATATGGAACAGTTTGTACAAAGAAGTAATTCGGTCAGGCGAATTGAATATTTATTCAATCTTGTATTTTCAAATTGAATAGTTTGTGATATAACAATCAAGTGAACGCACGTGTCCAACACTAGTATGAGAAAAGAAGTAATAAGTAGTAGTACAGCAACAGATAATGACCATAACCAGACTAACACCAACCCAAAACAACAAACATCATCAAAACTTCAAGAACAAGAAACCACAAGCATAGCACAACAACTATTAGTACGGACAACAAAAACAAATTAAAGCACAACTTTTCTGCATCTTCGCTTCTCAGTTTGCGCTGCAAACGTAATCCAAAACCAGAGTAAAAATATTGTTAGAACCACTTACAAGTAATCCAAATGCAATGTGACCAGGAGGTCACGGGTTCAAGCCTTGGAAACAACCTCTGGCAGAAATGCAAGGTAAGGCTGCGTACGATTCACCCTTGTGGTGGGGCCCTTCCCCGGACACTGCGCCTAGAGGTAGCTTTAGTGCATCGGGCTGCCCTTAATGTCAAAAAGGCAGCAGACCATAAGATTTTAAAAACAGCCTGTTCCTAATCCAAAAGAAGCGATCATAATATCAGATTGAATCATTAATTAGTGCGAAGAGTCTTGAGAGCAAAGAGCTGTGAAGTAATTTGACAGATGATAAGATCTTAACTTTACCACACCTAGCGGTTTGTCATTTATCTGATGTAATAGCACTTTGCCTTTTCTCTGCAGACGCATACTCATGGACTAATGAAAATTATATTGCAAGTAAAAAGGTGAGCATCGGTTTCTGATGGAGAGTAGTTTGAAGGAATGATGAGATGGAAGTGTAGAAAGTTCCTTTTTTCCCTTATATAAGAAAGTTCCCCACATGTAGCGAAAGTGTATTGCTAAAGTTAGAGCATGATTGTTACCTTTCGACAAGAAAATGAGAACAAAGGAAAATAGCATTGAAGTATTCATCTGCTAAAAAAACCATGATACTTCAAAACGAATATGATAATTGATTGCCAAGGAGAAATCCTAGTCCTTGATTCTCACTGAAAAGGCGCTAACTAGTTAAAGAAACGACATAATTTATTTAAACAAGCCGTTCTAGAGCCAGTTAAATTGTAAAGAAGAAGTTGTCCGTAAGGAAATTTGAGCACGGTTATACATTACTTTTCATGGCATCAAATCTAAGTTTTTAGATCATTCTTTTTGATAGGAAAAGCCTGTGGAAAAGCACTTGTTAAGATCTCTTCAAAACGGCAGAATAAATTTCTGGGATCCATTACTTAAATAGTAGCTTTCTATCATAAATTCCCCAATTCGTAGCATTATATTTTCATTTGAGAGTTCACTAATTTTCAAATAATTGATTTGGGACTACTAATTTCAGGATCTTATTTGAGCATAAAAATTTCAACACTTACCTTGGTTAATCTAGCATAAATGGAGACAAGATGAAATGTAAATCACCCATCGATGAGCTCCTGTCAATAGGAAAAACAAAGAGGGGAAAACGGAAGAAAAAATTGATCAGTTTCGGAAAAAGACTTTACAGCTAACCACAAAAAGAAAACAATTACTTACTATGTTCCTGGCAGTTGATGTTGCTGCAAAGTGCATCCACTTGTTGCTGCAATATGACCTGAATCATGGTGTTCACTATCTTCAAATCTGGTCCTCCTTGTCCCAAGGCAACATTCATCATTATTTTCCCTTATTTTCAACAAGGCCTAAATGCCTAGTTCATCTTTATACAACAATCGAAATTTATACTCCTTTTTTTTGGAGGAAGATAACTTGATGTGACTATAGGCATTTGGTGTTTTTCCATTTGACTTAGATATATCCCATAAACCAGCAAAAGGTATCAAGAAAAAATGAATACCACAACTTTCTAGAGAATATTTTGAATGGTTGGATAAGACAAGTTTTCGGGTGATACACGACATCCCATCATCAGATAAGGGAATCAAGTGAGCTGTGATGTCAGTTAATCTTCCATGGTAACATACATAAAATCCTAAGAAGCTATCATGTATGTACCAATTCTTAGGCAAATTGATTGCTACACCATCAATTCCCTTGTATGGAAACGTTGGTATCCCATGCCACTGCCAAGTCCAACCTGTAATCACTCTAAGCGACAAGGAATCTGAAGCAGAGATGTCATGCTGCAATAATGAGAGATTCCGAAATAACGAATTACAGATCGAATAATTTGTCCAATCTGCTTCTATTGTATCTAATAGAAGTGGAAATTCTGGCAGCTGTGTAAGCCTCTTGCAATCTGATACGTGCAAGCACCGAAGAGCACCAAGTTGGGCAATGCTTTGAGGCAAATGCCCAAAATTATTTCCACTGAGATTCAACTCTTTCAAAGAGGATAAGCATCCAATGTCATCCGGAAGTTCTCCATCTATTAGATTGCAGTAACTGAGATTCAAAGTCTCCAAGTTTTTCATCTCCATGATAAGTTCAAAATTAATGTTTGTGCCATGTGATAAGTCCAAGAATCGAAGAGAACCAAGTTGGACTATGCTTTGAGGAAAATACTCAAAATTATTTCCGCTAAGTGTTAACTCTTCCAAAGAATTTAAGCATCCAATGTCTTCCAGAAGTCCTCCATCTATTAGATTGCAGTGACAGAGATTCAGAATTTTCAAGGAGCGTAACCCTTTGTTCACCCGAGGGAACACAAATAACTCTCCCTGAGTTAGGTACTCAATATAACAGGGCTTCAATTTTCTTTTTTGAAAACTCAAGAATTTAAGCTTGTTCAAGCGGACGATGGAAGATGGAGTTCTTGAAATTAGAGTAAATCTAGCATCAAGCTCCTCCAAGTTTTCTAAATCACCTATCTCTTCTGGTAAGCTTTCAAGTTTAAGGCAGTAGGACATATCCAGCGTCACCAAACATTTCAACTTACAAATGCTGCTTGGAAGAGCTACAAGATTTTTCATGTCACGCAAATTGAGGTTTCCCTGAGTTAGGTACTGAATAGAAGAGGGATTCACTTTTCCCATCACTTCTGGAAATATCTCTAAACTAGAGCAACCCTTCAGATCCAGATATTCAAGAGATTCCACACTAACACATGGAAACCTCTCAAGGCTTTCACAACCATACAAATATAAACTGATGAGTTTTCTGCAATTTTCCAGGGAATGGTGAACCTCTTTAAGATTCTTGCATAACCCCAAATACAAATGCTCCAAATTTGGCATCCCACTGAAATCTGGTGTTTGAATCAGGTTTTGTGAGAGGCAGAGATCTAGCCTTCGTAGACACGGGAAACGCTGCAATTCAGGACACACAATAACAAATATTTCTTATTGTACATAAAAGGCATAGTGTTTGTACATAAAAAGGCATAATACGTAGACATTCAAAGTTCCAACTTTTGTAGAAAAGTAAAATATAACATGAAAAATCAGGTCGCTATAGTGAAATGTCGTTATAACGAGGTGACGTTATAGAGAGGTTTGACTATATATACCTTTATATTTGACCAGTATAAAAATAAAACTGAATTCAACAATTGTACCTTTGTTTCAAACCATAAACGACTCAGCGAACCTTGTTGGAGTTCAAGATGATCAAGTCTTTTGGGTTCAAATTTTTCTGGCAATGATTCCCAAGGATATCTATAAATCTTAATCCAACCCAAGCTGTTGGGAAGGTACTCAATGGCATCATGTGTATCAAATTTGTTGGTGTGTAATAATTTAAGTCTATTCATATTTTTCATGACTTCTTTGCCAAAGCGTAGTTTTTTAACGCTGTCATTTTCCAGCCAGATTGATTCCATTGCTTTTGTCTCCTGATAAAAAAGATCATTAGTCCACGAAATAACAACAACAAGAAGGTAAAATGTACGCAGTCCATACCACTAGTTGAAGTTCATGTAATGTGGCCTTTTGTTTATTTCTTTGATTCACAATTAGTTCAAACAAAGTTGCTACTTGTTCAAACAAAGTTTCTACTTGTTCAACCAAAGTTGCTACTTGTTCAACCAAAGTTGCTACCAAACATTTTGTTGGTAGATTTCTTCCATTCACATGCATTTTGCTGAAATTTACAACTTTGATTTTACATCATGGATGACATCAACAAGTTCATTCTCATCACTATAAATAGGGGCCTTCTTTCTCATTTGTAATACATCAATTTACAAGAGTTCTCCTTCATTCTCTTGTTTTATTCTCCCTTCCTATTAGAGTATTAAGTTAGAGAGTGGGTGTTGGGAAACACTTTTGTAAGCCCTTTCTTTTGGAGTGATCTTGTGAGTTTCTTCTCGTGGGATATTTGGGTTAATTAGAGTGACTACTCTAATTTTGTAATCTCTCTATTGTACTCTTGTTGATATAGTGAAGTTGTTCCTCTCTGCTCGTGGACGTAGGTCACACTAACCGAACCACGTTAAATTTGTGCCTCATTTATTTTTCTTTAAGTACCGTTACTATCAACTTGTTATTGTCTTTGTTATTGTCATTATTACATTGTTTGGCTAAATTCCGCAATAACCGGGTTCTCTATCCTAACAAATTGGTATCAGAGCCGGATCTAACCAGGTTATATTCAGTAGCCAAAATGACAATAACAAAGACTTATGTTGAGAAATTTCACCGAAGTGCAAACTTCGGGATGTGGCAATTAAAGATGGAAGCTATCCTAATTCAGGAGGGCTTAGATGTGTCACTAGAAGGAAAGGAGAAGAAGCCGGAAAAAATGATGGACGAAGAATTTGCCGTCATAGACAAAAAGGCAAAATCAGGTAGTATTCTAAATCTCTCAAATGAGGTTTTACGTGAAGTATCTGCAGAAACCACAGCAAAAGGCATGTGGGAAAAACTAAAAGTCTGGTATATGAAGAGGATAGTGGAAAATCGACTTTACCTGAAGCAAAAGCTTTACACATTTCGTATGGTTGAAGGTACCTTTATACTCTCACATCTTGATGCTTTTGATTCTATTCTTATGGATTTGAGTAATATAGACGCTGAAGTTAATGATGAAGATCAAGCCGTCTTATTACTTATTTCCTTACCCCAATCATTTAAGCATATTAGAGATACTATGCTTTATGAAAAAGAAAATATCTCTTACAAAGAAATCAAATCTACCTTAAGAACAAAGGAACAGATAGATAGAGATATTACTGGAGAAAGTAGCGCAGCCCATGGGGAAGAATTATTTGTAAGAGGTAGATCTAATAAGAAAGAATCAAATATTGAGAGGTTTCAATCAAGGTCAAAGTCTAAATCTAGAAATGTTGTGTGCAAATACTGTTATAAGAAAGGTCATCTTATTTCTGAATGCTATAAGTTGAAAAACAAAGAAAAGTGTAAAGAAAACAAAAATGAGCATCAAAATGCTAACTCCGCCAAAACAAGTGTAGCTGCTGATGAGTCTGAGGGAACAATATTTTTAGCAACTAATAATAGTTTTAAATCTAATGATGAGTGGATTTTGGATTCGGGTTGTTCTTATCATATATGTCCCAATAGGGATTTGTTTACCATATTTGAATCTGTTGGAGGTGGAGTTGTCTTGATGGGCAACAATGCTCCTTACAAAGTTTTTGATAAAGGTACAGTCCGAATTAAAATGCATGATGGTGTGGTGAGAACTCTAACTGATGTTAGATATGTTCCTGACTTGAAGAAAAATCTCATTTCATTGGGCAATCTAGAATCTCTTGGGTGTAAATACACAGGTGAAGGTGGAGTTTTGAAAGTCTCTCTAGGCGCTCTTGTGATCATGAAAGCACACAGATCAGGTACGTTGTACACTTTATTGGATCTGCTATTACAGGTGCTGCTGCAGTTTCCACTTCAAATCAATCTGATCCCGACATCACCAAATTGTGGCATATGCGATTGGGGCATATGAGTGAGAAAGGTCTTTCCATCCTCAGCAAAAGAGGTCTCCTATGTGGACAAAGTATTGGAAAAATGGAGTTTGTGAACACTGTGTGTTAGGAAAGTAGAAAAGAGTCAGCTTCAAATTTCCAGCAGTTCATCGAACAAAAGGTACTTTGGACTACACTCATTCAGATCTTTGGGGTCCTTCCCGTACCCCATCAAAAGGTGGTGCAAGGTATATGATAACTTTCATAGATGATTATTCAAAGAAGGTTTGGGTTTATTTCCTGAAAAACAAAAGTGATGTTTTTTTAACTTTTAAACAATGGAAAGTTTTGATTGAGAAGAAAACAGGAAAACAGGTCAAGCGGCTTAGAACTGATAATGGCTTGGAATTTTGTAATGACAAGTTCAACAAATTTTGCAAAAATGAAGGAATTGCTCGACACCGCACTGTGAGGATGACACCTCAACAAAATGGTGTTGCAGAAAGGATGAACAAGACTCTTTTGGAAAGAGACCGTTGCATGATTTCAAATACTGGATTGACAAATGCTTTTTGGGCAGAGGCTATCTCTACAGCTTGTTATATTATCAACCGTGCTCCTTCTGCACCTTTGAACTTCAAGACTCCGGAGGTGTTTAGTGACAGCAAATCAGCTATTCAAATAGCTGCCAATCCAGTTTACCATGAGAGAACTAAACACATTGACATTGATTGCTTCTTCATAAGAGAAAAGATAAGCCAAGGGATGATCACTACAAACTATATTTCTACACAAGATCAGCCTGCAATATGCTGACCAAAGGCCTCACCAAGGCTCAACAAGTGCATCTAAATCACAAGCCAGGAATGTGTGACATTTTTTCACCTTCCTAGCTTGAGGGGGAGTGTTGAATACAAAAGAAAGAGGTCTCAAGTGTGGAAGATTCTAGAAGAGTTAGTTATGGTTGAAAGTCTGTTATAACTATTTTCTATAAACAGTTAGTTATAGTGTGGTTAAAGGCTAGTGAAAGTAGTTAGAGAGAGTAGTTGATTACTCTATAAATAACCAATTATGTACTATGGATAACATAAGTTGAATAAAACTGATTCTCTCATCTCTCTCT
This sequence comes from Capsicum pubescens, assembly GCA_030864215.1. NCBI lineage: Eukaryota > Viridiplantae > Streptophyta > Magnoliopsida > Solanales > Solanaceae > Capsicum > Capsicum pubescens. The sequence continues at coordinate 299,674,788 of CM061549.1, forward strand.
CAGTTCTCTTTCTTCCTCTCTTCTTCTTCTACTGCTATCAAACTCTGTACATCTGTACTTCCACCATTGTTGAATAAACAAGAAGCTTACTGCTATCTTGTATAATTTCAGACACACACCCCGATCACCCCTTTAGGATTAAATCTTATAGTCTGCTGCCTTTTTGACATTGAATTGATAAATTAAGGTGTAACAACGATATTTGGATTACTTGTAAGTGGTTCTAACAATATTTTTACTCTGGTTTTGGATAACTTTTGCAGTGCAAACTGAGAAACGAAGATGCTACTTTGAGAATAGAACTGGTCTCACTGCCTATGCAGCGCACATGTTTCCTCTATTTATAACAGATCAACTAGACTCTTGGCCTGTGAAAGAGATTCGTGGAAGAACTGACCCTAGATATGGACTTTTGGACTTTTGGACTTTTGGAGGGAGGTGATTCTACAGGATATGGAGCAGTTACATTTTACTGAGGACATGAACCTAGATAGGAAGGTGTGGAGAATGCATAATAGGGTAGAAGGGTAGTTGGAAGGTGTGCTTTAATTTGTTTTTGTTGTCCGTACTAATAGTCATTTTGATATGCTTGTGGTTTCTTGTTCTTGGAGTTTTGATGATGTTAATGTGAACAAACCTCCAGGTTGTGATGAAATGGATACTATTGTGGGTGATTTTGAGAGTGGTATGAGACGGCATTGCAATTTGTTTTCCATACTTTTATTAATAAAGTCATTTTCTTATTTTAAAGGAGCTTGTTTTCCTAGAGAAAATATTTTCCAAAATTTTTAGCCAAACGAACATGAGAAAATAGATTCTAAACCTGTCTCAATAATGACATGTGTTTGTATATAGACTCCTTATACTTAGACTCGACTACAACAGGTTTTCACTAAACCAATAGATGCATGTCACATGTATGCATACAGACGTTTATAATTGAACCATCGTTAATTAACATGCATTTTCACATTAGTATTCAATATACATATGATTTGGTGTAAACATGTGGTGCCAGTGGCTGCATCCTTCTAGCGTTGCCAACAACATGAAGAATGAAAGAGACAGAGTAAAAAAATACTCAGAAAAACAAAAACAAGAACATCCAATAACTCACTACATTGATAAATTTCCAACACCACTGAGTAATTTACAAATGATCATTACTTTATTAAGCTTATATATTCAATTAACTACTAACTTTTGCTAATAAGGATTACATTAGGCTTGATTTCTATGCCTAAAATAAAGCCAATGTACATCTCCTTTGCCAACTTTGGTGTCTAAATCTCTAATACATCAAACAACTCCAATTGTAAAACAACAAACAAGTAACATACTCCTATGACTACCTCTAGTACTTTGTATTTGTTCCCTTAAAATTGGAGTCGCGTTGAACTACTTAATCCGCGTGCTAGATTGACCATTTCCGGTGAGTAATCAATTCCTATTCACAAACTACGTCTACCATGTTGGTTTTGGTAGTGGATCGATATCAATGGAGACTATGCTTATTCGGTGGAACTTGATAGCGGTGGAGAAAGTATTTGAGCTCTACATCCCCAAGGAAGAATCGCTGTTCTTCCCCTGGAGGTACGTTCCCCTTTGATCCGCTTGCTTTGTGATGTGAGACGACTTACTAATACTTCTAACGCTTCTTTCATCCACCCATTTTGGCATAGTTTTCTTGCTTCGCCCACATTCATCTGCACATTGGAAAGTTCTTGTCAGCTAAGACGAAGATCAATGTGTCACCTTTACTACTAAGACCAGTAACTAAATCAATGTGCATTTTAATAACAATGGATTATTGCGTACCCAAGTTCTTTCGCGAATCTCTTTCTCAGGCCAATAGTCGAGTTCTTCTGTTACAAATAGAGGAAACATGTGCCCTTCATAGGCAGTGTCACCGGTTTTGTTCTCAAAATACCATGTTCCAAGTTTGCACTGCAAAAGTAATCCAAAACAAAAGAGCGAAACTAGTTAAAACCATTTATATACGTTACCAAAATATAGACAGTACTCGTACTACATTATCACGATTAATCTCACAACGAACAGTGAGATAGCTGCATCTTCCTAACGCAAGTTGATCATAACATCACGTGTTAATCATGCATTAGTGCAAACAGTTTAGAGATTCTAATGCAATAAGCAAAGTTAACACAAAGACTGTTTTCTATTTTTCGCCTTTTCACATCAAGAGAAACGTAAAAGAACAAAAAGAGATGTCGAGGGAGAACAAACCTCAACTTCACCTCGTACTCCAGCTTCCTCAATTGTCTCACATTGTGCTGCATCTTCGATCGTTTCATCTTTTTCCCAACCTCCCTGCCATGACAAGAGATATCGTTCTATTTAAGACACAGAGTCGTCGCCTAATATTGCAGTCACAGAAAGCATCAAAATGAATTGGTATATATTACTCTCTCCTTCCTTTTTAGTATGACTTGTAAAGAAATGACACTTTTTTGTATTTAAAAGCATGAAACGTATCATTTTACTCTTAGCGAAATGATTTATAGTCGCAGAAATGCCTCTTAAAAACCGTGCCCAGTCAAACATGGATCAATAGCTACCTTTGGGAATAACAACAATCCTTTGCCTTTTCTTTGAGGACTAATATGAAGAACTTCAAATGCATCTTCATCAACCAACGATAACTCGATGAAGTCTTTATTTCTGTAGGGTATACATCTGCAGAAAAATACATGATCAAAGAAACCAATATAGTTAATTAATTATTGAACACAAATTTTATTCCAAACCCAAAAAAAACAAAATACATCTATCCACATGAAAATTATACAACAATGTCAAATCCATGTGATACAACTTTAAAAAAATGTACATCCATGTTCAGTAATAGTCTTTCACTATTAGAATCTAGAAAATTGTATCAAATAATGTGATAACTATTATTTTAATTAAACATTTAAGTAGGAAAATCAGAAATAGAATGTCCCTTTTTTCCAGGGCAAAAACAACAAGACATGTGATGAGTTGAAAACAGTTAGCCAAACATCACATGACTTTCTGGTTTTCTCCAAAAATATAAAATTTTCGTGAAATCAGAAGAAAAAAAAGACAATAAATGAGACAGAGGCGAAGTCAGAAATTTCAGTTTATTGGTTTTGAACCATGACTCGTATTTGGTTACTTGTTCCTATATAAATTATTGGAAAAAAGGTGCGAAAAATATTTATACTTTGGCGAAATTTGCAGTTACGCATCCTGAACTTTGCGGGGTTCTATGACCTCTCTAAACAATGTTTTACCGTATTCAACTGGCATACAGGAGCGGAGCTACATACAAGGTAGGGGGTTCATCCGAACCCCCTTCGATGGAAAATTATACTATATGTACATGGTTAAAATTATTATTTATTTACATATAGTAGATGTCGAACCCCCTTCGGTTAGTTTGTATATTCACTTGTGAACCCCCTTGGTGCCAATCCTGGCTCCGCCACTGCTGGCATATATTTGGCCACTTGGACCACTGTGTGTATTTCGCGCACATTGAGCGCGTAAGAAAAAAATGTTTGATAAGGGACAAATATATGTCAATTAAATACGGTAAAAAATAGTATAGGGTCATAGGACCCCCCGCAAAGTTCAGGGTGCGTAACTACATATTTCACCTAAGCACGAGTATTTTTCGCAAATTTTTCTCTAAATTATTTCCACATATTAGATGGTATTTTTAAATACAGTGCCAAAAATCTGTAAGATCAACACATTTCTACAAACAAATACAACAACAAAAACAACATACCGGTGAAATCTCACAAATGAGATTTAGGGAGGGCAGAATGTACGCAAACCTTACCACTAACTCAACTGCAGTAAATCTAGATACAAAGAAGAATGAAACAGTGAAACATTTCTTCTTACAAATGTGTAGAAAAAATCAACTAAAAAAGCCAAGGGGGGGTGGGGGGGGGGGGGGTAAAAGTTGAATAAGTCAATTGCTATCATAGAGGGAGATGACCAATTGACCATCTCTTTTGTTTTTTCCTAGAAGTCAACTCTCCACAACAAAAACATTTTTAGAAAAAAAAAAAAAGGATAATGGTTAACATAAAGAAAATTGTTCTAACCCAGAAATTAAATCATGAAAACAAAAAACATAAACATTACATTGATTACCAATTAACATTTAATGCAAGAGCAACTTAAGGGGATAGAATAGTATTAACTTGATTACATTGATTACCAATTTTGGTCTTTAAGTGTGTTGGATGCTAACACTTTCAATCTCCCTAAAATATTGATCGAACTCTATTTGTAAGATTTGACGAAACTTAATGGAGAAATTAAACATTTGACAAATATAAAGGACAAAAACCATAATTTAACTTTTGAGAAACTATTTGGATTTTGGTGCATATGGAACTAAATTATATTATTAGTAAGAAGAGGGATTGCAACTATATACATATTTTAAGTGTAGTTAGGTGGTCTTTGAAGGAATTTTCTACTTCAATTAAAATATACCATAGCCCATATACTACTCTTTTCCTTTTAAATAACAATAGTATACGCACTGTGCGATCCACGAATAAAAATATAAAAAAAATGTGTTTATTCTATAAATATATTTTCATCCGAAATATATGTATAGTTGGATATAGTCAAACTATATTATTATTGTTTATTTATATATTTCATAATATTGAAAAGAATTAGTTTATGAATAGTATTTAGAACTCGTTAATGATAACTTTTCTTAAATTTTTTAATTTTTTTTAATATTTCCAAATTCAGATATTCTTATGTTTTAATTCAAAAAATTTATTACAATAGTCTATTAGCCTTGTTTTAAAATTGACAAGTGACTTATTCTTGTGCCGTCACTTACTTCATTTAGTGCTTCGTCCTTAAACTCCACATTAACTTTGCAATTATTCATAGATTTTTGAATCTTATTAATTTTAGAATTCTAAACAAGTTGAAATCAAAAAGTTGTACGTGGTTAAAAATGTGGATCTTGAGTAACCTAACGATAATGCTTTCTACTTTGAAATTGGCCTTGATAAAGGCATACACACAAGGTGTTTGTAAAAATGCGTAAGTAAAAAATTTTGAAAGCTTTTGTCCTCTCCTTTTCTTCATTTAGAATTGTTGACTTTCTTTTCCATTCAAGTAGGGCCATATGATTGATCATTAATACTTCACAGAACCATTCATCTTTCATCTTCTTTCTATTTCTTCATCTTATAATTCTCACACACATCCATGGCATCTTCTTCCTCACAGCACCGTCCTCGATGGAAGTATGTTGTTTTTCTAAGTTTTAGAGGTGAAGATACTCGTAAAACATTTACGGGTCACTTGTATGAAGGTTTGAAAAACCGGGGAATATTCACCTTTCTAGATGATAAAAGGATAGAGGATGGTGATTCTATTCCAGATGAACTCCTTAATGCTATCGAACTGTCTCAATTTGCAGTCGTTGTTTTCTCAAAGAATTTTGCTACGTCGAGGTGGTGCTTGAATGAAGTAGTGAAGATCATGGAATGCAATAAAGAAGAAAATGGACAAACAGTCATACCGATCTTCTATGATGTGGATCCATCACATGTTCGAAATCAAACTGGGGACTTTGAAAAAGCATTTGACGAATATGAACTGAAGTATAAAGATGATGCTGAGGGGATGCAGAAGGTTCAGCGATGGAGAACTGCCCTAACTGCTGCCGCAAATCTAAAAGGACATGATATCCGTGGCAGGTGAGTTGAAAACGCCATAATTGCTTTTAATGAAGAAAGAAACGGAGGAATTTCCATTTAAATTTGCACGTTTGAGTGAGTTAAACAGAATCAACACTAAATAAATTAGTCATATATACTGTATGCACTATCTAATTTAGAAGTAAGAGATGTTTTTGTATGTTTCTATCATTAAGAAGGCATGGTCCTATCGATCTTCTTATTTATGCAGGAATGAATCAGAGGAAATTCAGCAGATCGTCGACCAAATATCTTCCAAACTATGCAAGAGTGGTTATTCTTTATCTTCTTTGCAAAATGTGGTGGGAATAAATGCTCATTTAGAGAAACTGGAATCCCTACTTCAGGTAGAAATCAAAGATGTTCGGATGGTAGGGCTCTGGGGAATAGGAGGAGTAGGTAAAACGACAATAGCAAGAGCCATCTTTGATACTCTATCTTATCAATTCAAAGCTGCTTGTTTTCTTGCAGATGTTAAAGAAAATGCAAAAAGGAATCAATTGCATTCCTTACAAAATATCCTTCTATCTGAACTGTTGAGGAAAAAAGACGATTACGTCAATAATAAGTTAGATGGGAAGTGTATGATTCTGACAAGACTTTGTTCTATGAAGGTGCTAATCATGCTTGATGACATAGATCATAGTGATCATTTGGAGTATTTAGCAGGTGATCGTTGTTGGTTTGGTGATGGCAGCAGAGTTGTGATAACAACTAGAAATAGACAATTGATAGAGAATGCTGATGCAATATATGAAGTGCCTACAATACCCGATGATGAAGCTATGTTGTTGTTCAATCAACATGCTTTCAAGAAAGAAATTCCAGATGAGCGTTTTAAGGTGTTCTCGTTGGAGGTCTTAAATCACGCTAAAGGCCTTCCTTTAGCCCTCAAGGTGTGGGGTTCTTTGTTGCATAGGAAAGACCTAAATCAATGGCGAAGAATTGTTGATAAAGTAAAGGAGAAGTCAACATCAGAAATTGTTGAGAAACTCAAAATAAGTTATGATGGTTTAGAGCCCGAACAGCAAAAGATGTTCCTGGATATGGCATGTTTCTTCAGAGGATTTCTTAAAAGTCATGTCCTAAGAGTCCTCGAGAGCTATGATAATGGAGCTGAATACGGATTGGATGTCCTAATTGATAAATCTCTTGTGTTCATCTCTGGAGATAATAAGCTTGAAATGCATGACTTGATTGAAGATATGGGTAGATATGTGGTGAAAAAGCAGAAAGAATTGGGAGAACCTAGCAGAATATGGGACGTTGAAGATTTCAAAGAAGTTATGCTGAACAATACAGTAAGTAGGCTAAACAATGTTGTACTTCAACCCCCAGGGGTTCATCGGAAAAAACCTCTCTACCTCACCTCGAGGTAGTGGTATGGACTGCGTACATTTTACCCTCTTCTTGTTGTTATTTTGTGGACTAATGATCTTTTTTATCAGGAGTCAAAAGCAATCGAATCAATCTGGCTGCAACATGACAGAGTTAAAAAACTACGCTTTAGCAAAGAAGTCATGAAAAATATGACAAGGCTTAAACTATTATACATCAACAAATTTGATACACATGATGCCATTGAGTACCTGCCCAACAGCTTGTGTTGGATTGAGATTTTTGGATATCCTTGGGAATCGTTGCCAGAAAAATTTGAACCCAAAAGACTTGTTCATCTTGAACTCCGAGAAGCTTTGCTCCGTCATTTATGGTTTGAAACAAAGGTACAATTGTTGAATTCAGTTTTATTTTTATTTTTGGTCAAATACATAGATATATAGTCAGACCTCTCTATAACGTCACCTCGTTATAACGGAATTTCACTATAGCGACTTGATTTTTCATGTTATATTTTACTTTTCTACAAAAGTTGGAACTTTGAATGTCTATGTATTATGCCTTTTTATGTACAAACACTATGCCTTTTATATATAATAAGAAATATTTGTTATTTTGTGTCCTGAATTGCAGCATTTCCCGCGTCTACGAACGCTAGATCTCCGCTTCTCAGAAAACCTGATGCAAACACCAGATTTCAGTGGGATGCCAAATTTGGAGCATTTGTATTTGGTGGCATGTGTGAGTCTTAAAGAGGTTCACCATTCCCTGGGAAATTGCAGAAAACTCATCCGCTTAGATTTGTCTGAGTGTGAAAGCCTTGAGAGGTTTCCATGTGTTAGTGGGGAATCTCTTGAATATCTGAGACTGGAGTTTTGCTCTAGTTTAGAGATATTTCCAGAAGTGATGGGAAAAGTGAAGCCCTCTTCTATTCAGTACCTAACTCAGGGAGAGCTCCTTTTGGGTCTTATGGAAAATCTTGTAGCTCTTCCAAGCAGCATTTGTAAGTTGAAATGTTTGGTGAAGCTGGATGTGTCCTACTGCTTTAAACTTGAAAGCTTGCCGGAAGAGATCGGTGATTTAGAAAACTTGGAGGAGCTTGAAGCTAGATTAACTCTAATTTCAAGACTTCCATCTTCCATTGTCCGATTGAACAAGCTTAAATTCTTGAGTTTTGGAAAAAACATATCAGCAGAACGAATGTTATTTGTGTTCCCTCGGGTGAACAAAGGGTTACGATCCTTGAAAATTCTGAATCTCTGTCACTGCTATCTAATAGATGGAGGACTTCCGAAAGACATTGGATGCTTACATTCTTTGGAAGAGTTAACACTTAGCGGAAATAATTTTGAGTATTTTCCTCAAAGCATAGTCCAACTTGGTGCTCTTCGATTGTTGGACTTATCACATTGCAAGAAGATTAATTTTAAACTTATCATGGAGATGAAAAACTTGGAGACTTTGGATCTCAGTTACTGCAATCTGATAGATGGAGAACTTCCGGATGACATTGGATGCTTATCCTCTTTGAAAAAGTTGAATCTCAGTGAAAATAATTTCGAGCATTTGCCTCGAAGCATAGCCCAACTTGGTGCTCTTCGATGCTTGGACGTATCACATTGCAAGAGGCTTACACAGCTGCCAGAATTTCCAGTTCTATTAGATACAATAGAAGCAGATTGGAAAAATTATTGGATCTGTAATTCGTTATTTCGGAATATCTCATTATTGCAGCATCACATCTCTGCTTCAGACTCCTTGTCACTAAGAGTGATTACAGATTGGCAGTTGAATGAGATGCCAAGGTTCCCATACCAGGGAATTGATGGTGTATCAGTCATTTTGCCTAAGAATTGGTACATACATGGTAGCTTCGTGGGATTTGCTGTATGTTACCATGGCATATTAACTGACATCACAGCTCACTTGATTCCCTTGTCTGATGATGGGATGTCGTGTATCACCCGTAAACTTGTCTTATCCAACCATTCAAAATATTCTCTAGAACATTATGGTGTTCATTTTTTCTTGATACCTTTTGCTGGTTTATGGGATATATCTAAGGCAAATGGAAAAACACCAAATGACTATAGGCACATCATGTTATCTTCCTCCAAAAAATATGCGTATGAATTTCGTTTGATGTATAAAGATGAACTAGGCATTTAGGCCTTGTTGCAAATAAGGGAAAATAATGATGAACATTGCCTTGGGACAAGAAGGAGCAAATATGATGATAGTGAACACCATGATGAAGTAAGTAGTTGTTTACTTTTTGTAGTTAGCTACAAAGTCTTCTCCCAAAACTGATCAATTTTTTTCTTTCTTTTTTCCTCTTTGTTTCGCCCATTGTCAGGAGCTCATCGATGAATGATCTACATTTTAGCAGATGAATCCTTCAATGCCATTTCCTTTGTTCTCATTTTCTTGTCGAAAGGTAATGATCATGCTCTAACTTTAGCAATGCACTTTTGGTCATTATTTTTACTAATTCAGTATGTTGAAGACTCAGCAATATTTTGCTGGATCATGATTTTTTCAGCTACCTTGGAAATTTACAACTGAAAGAACAATGAAGAGAGATGTGCATTGGTTTTTGGACTTTTGGAGGGAGGTGATTTGACAGGATATGGAGCAGTTAAAGTTTTCCGAGGACATTACCCTAGATGCAAAGGTTTGGAGAACGCATATTAGGGTAGAAGGGTAGTTGGAAGGTGTGCTTTAATTTGTTTTTGTTGTCCGTACTAGCAGTGGCGGATGTACATGTATTTCAAGGGGTTCATCCGAACCCCCTTCGTCGGAAAATTATACTATTTTTACATGGTAAAATTTTTTTTTATGTATAAATAATAGAGGTTGAACCCCCTTCGACTAATCCGTATATGTACTACTGAACCCCCTCACTGAAAATCCTGAATCCGCCCCTGCGTACTAGTAGTCGTTTTGCTATGCTTGTGGCTTCTTATTCTTGGAGTTTTAATGATGTTTGTTGTTTTGGATAGATTAATGATAGTATTATTTGGTGTAGTCTGGTTACGGTCATTATCTGCTGCTGTACTACTACTTATTGTTTCTTTTCTCATACTATTGTTGGACACGTAAGTTGCACGTGAGTCCGGTAAGCCGTACCTATAGTATGTGTCATGCAAAAACTCCATTGTTATAAGTAGTATACATATTATGTCTAACAAACAATGCATATTTATCACGGTAAGGATATATATGCTTTATTTATTAGACGGCGAGAACATATATGCATCACTTTTTTTAACGAAGTTTTATTTCGCTCTAAATCTCAAAGTTGAGGGATATATACTGAGAAAACAAATATAGTTTTTCTTAATAATTGGGAGGAGGAAGTGAATAAATTGTCGTTTGTAGTGTCCCACTTGAAAGAATAGTCAAAATTTCAACAATATAACAAAAAAAATTTAAAATTAACTGTCCCTTCATATTTTATACTATCGAATTTGAAATTGAAACTGCGAAATTCAAACTTCGGACTCGAAAATATCTGCTACCTCTAGAAGCCAACTTCAAACTTGGAACACTAGGGGTATACCGGAATTAGTTATCCCACTCTCAAGAAGGGATAAGAAAAACATTACAATTCCGAGATAACTAATTCCGAAATTAGTTATCTTTATCCCTCCTACCGAACGACAGGTATTTCTTTGCCAGCATCAAAAGTAGGATAATATACTAAGAATAAAATCAGGAATCTCATGTCACTAAAAGGCAATCTGGTCATTCCCTAAACAGGACCCAACCAAGTATTCGAAACAACCTCCGGAAGAAATGCAATGCAACGTAAGGCTGCGTACAGGTAGGGCCCTTCCCCGGACACTACGCACTAAGGAAGAAGTAGCTGCTGACGTTAATGTGAACAAACCTCCAGGTTGTGATGAAATGGATACTATTGTGGGTGATTCTAACAGTGGTATGATTCAAATCCATGTGACACAACTTTAAAAAATATGTACATCCATGTTCAGTAATAGTCTTTCACTATTAGATCATATAATTTTTATTGTATGTATCTCAGTACTCAAAATAAAAAATTTTGTGGTTATGGATAAAGATGGTAGGTAGTGATGGTTGAATGTATAGAAATTTACTAATTAAGCTAATGAGAAGAAAGTTGAGAAATTTCTGAGTGTCTTTTTCATTTGATGTACTTCTATTTATCCTTATTACAATGTATTAAAATATAAATAAAATTACTATCTAACTACCTTATCTCTAATATAATTAATGCTCGTACATCTATACAATTTCTAACGTGGATTGCTGCTTTAAGTGACAGTGGGGTTGCTGCTTTAAGTGGGTAGACTAGAAGTGGAAGGTTGGCTGTCAACAGTACAAGTGGAAGGTTGGCTGTCAACAATGGAAGTGGAAGGTGCGGGTCCAGGAATTTTCTTCATGGGGTTTGAAAAATAAAAATATAAATGTGTGAATAAGTCAATAAAATATAATTTTAAGGAACGTAATAGTATATAGTCTATAAATATAAAATACTTAAACTTATATTTTAACTTATTTTAAAGTTTATTTTTTTTAGGGTTATACTTAAACTTATATTTAACTTATTTTAAAGTTTATTTTTTTTATATAGCAGGTGAGGTATGTAGTCTTTTTTTTAATAGTTGTAGGCTTCTTCTTTTTTGTTCTGTAGGCGTCCAGCTGTAGGTTTCAGTCTACTTTTTTTAGAAAAAGCAGCCTGATGGGGATTAAACCCGCGACCAAGTCTGGTAGCACCCCAAGAAGTGGAGATTACACCACTGAGCTATCCAACAACCTTGTATTAGATGGTTCAAAATTAATATATATACATAAATATAGATTTTCTACCTTATATATCCAACGTAATTTTTTGCCGAGGGGTTCGGGTGAACCCCTCGCCACTACGTAGGTCCGCCCCCTGTGGAAGGCTGGCTGTCAACAGATGACAGTGTTTAATAGTGAAATGGAGTAGTGATGAAATTATATCTTTATAAAAATCATCCTTGAATTGATATATAATTTGGGTTCTACCTATAATTTTTTTTCAATAATTGTAGAATGATGCCTAATTTATAATTTGGGTTCTACCTATAATTTTTTTCTTTCTTCCACATACATAAACTAGTTTCTTACTTCAAATCACCCCTTATTCTTCGGAATACCAATTTCTTCCAAATCCATCCTTCAAAAATAGAATATGCAAAAACAGAGTCGTAGCCATTTCAAGCCAGAGAAATCATGGTGCCTCATCATGGGTTTAATAATAGGAGGTGCCTTTTTCTTGTCCATGTTTCTCAAAACGTCAAACAATTGGATCCTGTGCAGCAACAACAACAATAATAAAGCTCTTGATGAGCAACTCCAGCTGGTGGATGCCATTTTACACTATGCAACATCGAGAGTGATACCTCAACAAAACATAGACGAGATCAGGATATCTTTTGATGTTCTGAAAAAAACGAACTACTTGTAATTTTCTTGTATTTGGTTTAGGCCATGATTCTCAAATGTGGGCATCATTTAATTCCCTTGGAAACACATTGTTCCTAGAGGAAGATCCGAAATGGGTGGAGACCATACTAAAAGATGCCCCTTTCCTTCATGCTGAAACCGTGAAATATCGGACTATGCTGTCAGAGGCAGATGAGCTAGTGGAACATTACCATAAAGAACCAGATTGTTCTGCCAAGAAATCATTTCTACGTGGCAACCATGGCTGTAAATTAGGATTGGATATGTTACCAGATGAAGTTTACAATAAGGAATGGGATGTGATTATGTATAGATGCACCACGAGGCTATTTTGCAGAAGCACCAGGTAGAATGGCAGCTATTTATTCGGCAGCTGTTATGGCCAGAAATAGGCCGAAAGGTAAAGGCGGCGTAACTCATGTGTTTTTACACGATGTGGATCGTAAGGTAGAAAAAATTTATGCTGAGCTCTTCTTGTGTAGGAAATATTTGGTCAAAGGGGTAGCAAGGAATTGGCATTTTGAGATTCCTCCACCATCAATTTTTGCTAGAATATAATTATCAATTTTCTTAGCTTCTTCCCCTTTCCAATGGAGTAATTTAAATCTTCCAATCTTCTTTATTTACAGCAACTCATCTACCAAATTAATCCCGAAATTAGCTATCTTTATTCCTCCTACCGAACGACCGGTATTTCTTTGGCACCTTCAAAAGTAGGATAATATACTCAGAATTAATAAAATCACGAGTCTCATGTCACTAAAAGGCAATCTGGTCATTCCCTAAACAGGACTCAACCAACTAAATTCTTATTTAGTCTGTCACTAAGGAGGTCACAGGTAAAGTTGTTGGTAACGTTGTTGTCATGTGATCAGGAGGTATTGGAAACAGACTCTGACAGAAATGCAACGTAAGACTGCGTACAATACACCCTTGTGGTGGGTCCCTTTCCCAGATCCTGCGCATAGCGGGAGTTTTAGTGTACCGAACTGTCCTTTTCCCGTCACTAAAGAAGAAGTAGCTGTTGTTCTGAATGATGTTAATGTGAACAAACCTCCAGGTTGACAGAATGGATACTATTGTGGGTGATTCTGAGAGTGATATGACAAGACATCGCAATTCTTTTCCCTACTTTTATTAATGACGTAACTTTCTTTATTTTAAAGGAGACTATTTTCCCAGAAAAAATATTTTTTCAACATTTTTAGCCGAACGAACATGAGAAAATAGATTCTAAACCTGTCTCAATAATGACTTGTTTGTATATAGACTCCTAATGCTTAGACTCGACTACAACAAGTTTGCACTAAATCAATAGATGCATGTCACATGTATGCATACAGACGTTTATAGCTGAACCATCGTTAATTAACATGCATTTTCACATTAGTATTCAATATACATATGATTTGGTGTAAACACGTGGTGCCAGTGGCTGCATCCTTCTAAACTTTGCCAACAACATGAAGAATGATAGAGATCAGAGGAAAAAAAATAACAACAACAACATACCCAGTGTATTCCCACATAGTGAGGTCTGGGGAGGATAGAGTGTACGCAGATCATACCACTACCTCCGAAGAAATAGAGAGGCTGTTTTTGATAGACCCCCGGCTTAGGACAAATAACAGTATAGAAAATCACAAAACATAAATATGTATATACTAGTACAGTATGCAAAATAAACTAAAACAGGTATCCACAAGGTAATACAACAGCCACCAGATACTATTAAAAAACAACCTAATAATAACTACTAACTTTTGCTAATAAGGATTACATTAGGCTTGATTTCTACGCCTAAACAAAGCCAATGTACATCTCCTTTGCCAACATTGGTGTCTAAATCTCTAATATATCAAACAACTCCAATTGTAAAACAACAAACAGGTAACATACTCCTATGACTACCTCTGGTACTTCGTATTTGTTCCCTTAAAATTGGAGTTGCGTTGAACTACTTAATCCGCGTGCTAGATTGACCATTGTCGGTGATTAATCAATTCCTATTCACAAACTACGTACTTCTACCATGTTGGTTTTGGTAGTAGATCGATATCAATGGAGACTATGCTTCTTCTGTGGAACTTGATAGCGGTGGAGAAAGTATTTGAGCTCTACATCCCCATGGAAGAATAGTTGTTCTTCCACTGGAGGTACGTTCCCCTTTGATCCGCTTGCTTTGTGATGTGAGACGACTTATTAATACTTCCAACGCTTCTTTCATCCACCCATTTTGGCATAGTTTTCTTGCTTCGTGCACACTCATCTGCACATTGGAAAGTACTTGTCAGCTAAGACGAATGTGTCGCCTTTACTAAAAAGACCAGTATATAGATCAATGTGCATTTTTAAAACAATGGATTACTGCCTACCCAAGTTCTTTCGCGAATCTCTTTCTCGGGCCACTAGTCGAGTTCTTCTGTTACAAATAGAGGAAACATGTGCCCTTCATAGGCAGTGTCACCGGCTTTGTTCTCAAAATACCATGTTCCAAGTTTGCACTGCAAAAGCAATCAAAAACAAAAGAGCGAAACTAGTTAAAACCATTTATATACGTTACCAAAATATAAACATTACTCGTGCTACATTATCACGATTAATCTCACAACAGTAAGATAATCACATATTCCTAACGCAAGTTGATCAGAACATCACATGTTAATCATGCATTAATGCAAACAGTTTTGAGATTCTGATGCAATACGCAATCACAACAGTAAGATAATCACATATTCCTAACGCAAGTTGATCAGAACATCACATGTTAATCATGCATTAATGCAAACAGTTTTGAGATTCTGATGCAATAAGCAAAGTTAACACGACGACTTTGTTTTTTATTTTCGCCTTTTCACTTCCAGAGAAGCGTAAAAGAACAAAAAGTGATGACGAGGGAGAACAAACCTCAACTTCACCTCGTACTCCAGCTTCCTCGATTGTCTCACGTTGTGCTGCATCTTCAATCGTTTCATCTTTTTCCCAACCTCCCTGCCATGACAAGAGAGATCGTTCTATTTAAGACACAGATTCTTCGCCTAGTATTACAGTCACAGAAAGCATCGAAATGAATTGGTATATATTACTAGAAATGACAATTTTCTGTATTTAAAAGCATGAAACGTATCATTTTACTGTTAGCGAAATGATTTATAGTCGCAGAAATGCCTCTAATATACTTTAAACACCGTGCCCAGTCAAACATCGTCACATAGCTATGGATCAATAGCTACCTTAGGGAATAACAATCCTTTGCCTTTTCTCTGAGGACTTATAAGAAGAACTTCAAATGCATCTTCATCTACCAACGATAACTCGATGAAGTCTTTATATCTGTAAGGTATACATCTGCAGAAAAATACATCATCAGAGAAACCAATATAGTTAATAATTGAATACATCTTTCCACATGAAAATTATACAACAATGTCAAATCCATGTGATACAACTTTAAAAAAATGTATATACCATACAGTAATAGTCTTTCACTATTAGAATCTAGATAATTGTATCAAACTATGCCTTAACTATTATTTAATTAAACATTTAAGTAAAAAAATCAGCAACAGAATGTCCTTTTTTTCCAGGAAAAAAAATAAAATACATGTGATGAGTTGAAAACAGTTAGCCAAACATCACATGACTTTCTGGTTCTCTCCAAAAATATAAAATTTTCAAGAAATCAAAAGAAAAAAGAGACAATAAATGAGACAGAGGCGAAATCAGAAATTTCAGTTTATTGGTTTTGAACCATAACTCGTATTTGGTTACTAGTTCCTATGTAAATTATTGGGAAAAAGGTGCGAAAAATATCTATACTTTGGCGAAATTTGTATTTACGCATCCTGAACTTTGCGTGAGTTCCCTCTAGACTTTTTTTACCGTACTTAACTGACATACATTTGGCCACTTGGACCACTGCGTGTATTTTACGGATATTGAGCGCGTAAGAAAAAAATATTTGATAAGGGGCAAATATATGCCAATTAAATACAGTAAAAAATAGTCTAGAGTGGTCATAGGACTCCTGCAAAGTTCAGGGTGCGTAACTGCAAATTTCACCTAAGTACGTACGGGTAATTTTTGAACATTTTTCTCTAAATTATTTGCACATATTAGATGGTATTTTTAAATACAGTGTGCGCAAAAGTTAATAGGTTCTGCCAAAAATCTTTAAGATCAACACATTTCTACAAACAAATACAACAACAAAAACAAAATATCGGTGAAATCACACGAATGAGGTCTAGAGAGGGTAGAATATACGCAAACCTTACCACTACCTCGAGAAGATAAAGAGGTTGTTTTTTAAAGACTCTCGACTCAAGTAAAAAATCAAATCCAAAAAGCCAAGAGGGGTAAAAGTTGAATAAGTCAATTGCAATCATAGAGGGAGATGACCAATTGACCTTCTCTTTTATTTTTTCCTAGAAGTCAACTCTCCACAATAAAAACATTTTTTAGAAAAAAAGATAAATTAAGGACAAAAACCATAATTTAACTTTTATGAAATTAAAAGGACAGAAACTATTTAGTGCATATTTTCCTTCACATGACAGCTTAGAGGAGAAAATTGAACAAAAGGTGACTTTTAAGTCTTTGAATGAAGGATTGGTGACATTGACCAACTTAAAGGGTCAAACACCATTAGAAAAGTTAATTAAGTTTAATTGTGGACTTGATTAATCTTTTCAAAAATACAAATCAACCCAACCCACACCCCTCTTCAATCCAAATCAACCACTCTCTCTCCTCTCTCTCGACAGCTTCTCTCAACTCTCTCCCAACCAACAGTTCTGCAAATTTCTCCTTTCAATCCTCGGCGTCTTCAACATCCGACGATAAATATTTGGGCTTCGAGTTCGTTTTCGACTTCAAACCTTCAATCGACGTGTGACAGCCTTGCTCTCTGGCCACAACAGCTTTGAATTCTTCAACCTTCAATCGACGTGACATCCTTTCTCTCCGGCCACAACAGCTTCGAATTCATCATCGTTCCTTTTCTTCTTGCGCAGGTAAAAATTTATGGCCTTTTTAGTTTTGAAGAAAACGAGGAACTTGAGCCAACAACCAACTTCTCTTATAGTATTGGTTAACAATTTCAATATTTTTTGCTTTAATTTGAAATGCGGTCTTAATAAAACGCTAATTTCTGGTATTTCTTCTCTTCTCTTTTCGAAGTGAATTATGATTTTTTGTTGTTTGTTGCGTTTATTTGAAGTTTGATTTTTGTTGTTTGTGTTTTATATACAAACAAAACAATGATTTAGGTTGATTTGTTCTGTTCTTGTTCTTGGTAAAAATTGTTGTTTTTCTGTTGAACAAAACGTGCTACCGTTTTTTGTTTTATCCAACAGATTATCCATCTGATGCAACATATATATCAGACGATGCAATAGATCAACTGTCTGATGCACCAGAGGAACCATCAGATTACCATTTTGAAGCAACAGATTAATCTATGATGCAACAGATTTATCATATGATGTAACAGTTTATATATATAATGCAACAGATTAACCATATGTTGCATCAGATTAAGCATTGTATAAAAAACCTGATGCAACTGATTAACCATCTAATGCAACTGAAGAACCATCGAATTAATGATCTGATGCAACAGATGAACCTTCTGTTGGATAAAATCCTGTCAACTATTCCAACAGGACATGTCCAAGACATGATTTTTCCAACTGATCATTCAACTGCCGTTTGGAAGAAATCTAAACAATATTGACCGTTGATAACTGTTCCAAAAAATCGCTCATGTGCTGCAATAGATGTGTGACCTGTTGCACACACCATTTATCTTTCTCAACCGATGAGTGATATGTTTTGTATTATCGCAACAGATTACTCAGACGTTGCTGCAGGTTATTTAACTGTTCCAATAGATCACTCATATGTTGCAACAGATGATGTTGCAACAGATGTTTGATCTGCTGCACAGACCATTAATTTTTCTCAACAGATAAGTGATATTTTTTGTATTGTTGCAACAGATTACTCATCCGTTGTAACAGGTTATTTAACTGTTCCAATAGATCACTCATGTTGCAACAATGTTGTGATATGTTGCACAGACTATTCATCTGTATTAAAAGATGAGTGATACATTTTGCATTGTTGCAACAGATTGCTCATCCGCTGCAACAGGTTTGTTATATGCCCAACAGATGTACTACCTGGTGCAACATATTAGTGATATGTTGGAACTGTTACTTTACTGTTATGCTTGTTAGATTTACTATTATCCTTTATAACAATGCATTAATCAACTATAATGTATTTTTTATGTTGCTTTTAATTTTAGATAATACGGATCCCAAAAGAACAGAAGCCGAATCAAGTCCAAGTAAAGGAACAAGTGAAGCAGCTAGGCTACATCCACCACTCTATGAGCTTGCTTTACAAGCGTTATCTCAGTCAGGAGCAGAGTATGATGAACAAGAGGGGAAGGAATGTTTTGAAAGAGATGATCCAAATGCTAATAGCCCTTCCGCCGAAGAGTTGGTCAAAACCTTCAGCATTGATCGTTATCCCGTAAGAATGCAGTGCGATAGTGCCACAAATTTAACAGGTGATTTCGTGGTTAAGTCATCCATGGAAAAATCTTTCGACGCCTTCAGAAAAATACTTCGAGAACAAAAATTGGATGCTTATTTTAGGGACAGCTGTTTTGAAAAATATCTTGATTTGTCGGAGGACAACAATGCTCATTTCCAAATGAAAATGGTATATGAACTTCTCAAGCGTAGGTTTATGTATGAAAACAAAGATAAGATGGATGAGGTGTGGATAAATTACTGTGGCATGCCTGTTTGTTTTGGTTGGAAGAAGTTTACCATAGTTACTGGACTAAAATAATACCCTCCTTCTCAAGTTATGCCTATTCTAACTCCTTCTCAAGTTATGCCTATTCTAATACAAAAAAAGCACCCCACACACCCAAAAAAAGGCAAAGGAGGCAAGTCGTCCGATCATGATGAGTTGGTGTCCATTGTTGGTCGAAGCTTCAAAAATAAAAATTTGATAGAAGCGTTGAAAGGTAAAGAACTTTCAAAGAAGCACAAACAGTCATTGTGCTTGGTTTGGTTTGTACATAATATTCTTTGGGCGAGAGACGTTAACAACAACATAAGCGTTGCTTTAGTAAAGCTCTCCGAGGATCTTGAGTCGTTTAACAGCTATCCTTGGGGTTATGAAAGCTTCAAAATGACTGTCCTATATTTGTTGACTCCGTTGGCGCCAAAGACAATCAAGTTATATGGCTTTCCATGGGCTTTCATGGTAAATCTTTCGTTTTCTTTTATTATGATACCATTCATTTTTTTTACTCAATAATGGTTTTGATTTATTGGCGTTATTTTATAGGCTTGGGTTTTTGAAGCCATTCCTCATTTGAGACAACAAGTGAACTACCAGGAAGAAGTTTCCTGTCCAAGAATCTTGAGATGGTTGTCGGCCAAAACTGATAAAAATGCAAAATTTGTTGATCTCTTCAACCCCCGAAGGATGCAGTAAGTATAATTATAATTAAGCTTTAATTAATGATTTTTTTGAATGATCTAATCATCATTCTAATATATGTAATGATTTATGTTAGATTGTGCATCCGTCGCTAGTTCCGACCAATCGAGAGTTGAAGATGCTGTTTTTTCTTACTTTACGGTCTGGGAAAACTTTATCAGACCCTAAGGTCATCGAAAGAATAAAAATGGAATTGTTTGAAGCAACAACCATTACAAGAAAAATAATTTTGGAGGGTGACCTTGTTGTTGTTGATGGTCTTAGTGGTGATGGAGCTGTTGGTGGTGGTAGTGATACTGCTGTTGGTGCTAATGATGCTCTTCTTATGGTATTTAAAATAAACCATTATGAGTATGATCATATTGGTTATACAGATTTTGCCTCTCCCAGCGAATGTTCTGCATGCAAATGTCAAGACTGCAGGGCGAAACATGATGTAGTGATTAATGCTATTAATTCATTTACTGCATCTATAAAGGAATTGACATCTATGAGGGGTGTCATTCCATCAAAGAGGATTTTATTTCCATCCACTCCATTAGAGATTATGGCTAAGAGGAGAAGGAAAGTGATTTCCAAGGCATTATCAAGCATCCAAAAGAGCGAAATTGCAAGTCCTCTGTCCGTGTGTTGCACTGAGCAATGTACAATGTCCAAAGGAGAGCAACACAAGCTGAACAAGGTGAATATATATGTCTTCCAACTGCAAACGGACATATTTTTATTTTCGCGGATGACACATCTGCTGAAAATTATCAAACAGATTATATTTTTGTTGCAACAATTGTATAACTTGTTGCACCAGATAAAGTACCTGTTGCGACATATGTCTCGTCTGTTTTAGCAAATCAAAAAGCTCTTTGTACCGCTTCTATTTGTACCAACAGATGACCCATCTGCAGCAATAGATGAGTCATATATTGCAACAGATTGTTCATCCGTTGGAGATTATCATACAGGTCTTCCTTATGTAGGAATTTGACCCAACAGGTGATTCATTGTTGCAACAGAATATAATCTGTTTGGAACAATTTAAAACAGGAGGAAGACCTGTTTGATTTGCTAGAACAGATACATTATCCTTTTCCATTTTGTTGTATCTCCGTGACTAGCATTGACCATTCTGGCTTTACAGGTGGACGTAGAAGCTACTACTGAACAACATTGACAATATGTTAATCAACTCTTTTTATGGAAAGACGGAGAACTGAGAGCGCAGAAACCGTACCTAAGCAACAATAGCAAAGCCGAATTCCATAGCACCGGAAGAAGAACAACTTGTCCATATTGAGTAGATCTTTATAGCTTGAGTCTGTTAAAGTAACAACCTCACCCCTCCTTAGGAAGGAATCCATTCCTTGGCATCAATACTTAAATTGTTGATGTATTTGTTGAGATCTATTACCATAACAATTTTTTTACATCTCATTTATTCGTTGATTTTATTTTAGCTAATTTCTTATGGCTTCGTATTATTTTATTTTATTTTGTCTATGAATTTTATTTTTTTCTTAGATTTGAACTTATTAATTGAAATGGAATAGCAACTGATAATGTATCTGTTGCAACAGACGGAATATCTGTTGTATAATATCAAACAGAATTGACATATGTTGCAACAGGTATGTAATCTGTTGGAATTTATTAAACATGCCTTCCCACTTCTGCAACAGAGAGACTTACATAGAAACACCAACATAATGCAACAGATGACTAACCTACTGCAACAGATAAATTATATGTCAGAACAGGTAGAATATCTGTTACAACGTATGGAGAATCTGTTGCATTTTATATTTCAACTTTCATTGGATATAAAAAAAAATTGCCACAAGTAAAAAAGTGAAAGTGAATTAAATAAAAAATGTGGAACCCATCGACATTGTTCAGTTCAAACACCTAAAATAAAATAGTCACAAATGTATCAGGTCGGCACTTTTGCTGACTTGGCGTCTGATTTTCCCCCCAACGGTCAAGTTTTTTTCCCCAACGTCTTATATATTCATCTTCTTCCTAAAATTTAACCATAAATTCCCAAATCTTCTTCTTCGTAGTCATCTTTTTTTTGTATCTATCCAAATATTCTTTCACAGTATTTGCATTTGGTCTTTCTTTTCTTCATCTTTTTTTCATTTTTTCCAACTGAGCTTGACAATGTCGAGCGCATATTCCGCTATTTTTTTTATAACGTTCGTTATTTGTAAATACGGTCATGAAGCTCTATTGAAGACTTCCTGGACTCAACAAAATCCAAGTCGTAGGTTTTTTACTTGTAAGATTTCAAAGGTAAAAAAAAAATTTATGTAATTAGTTGATTAATTATTGACTTGTAATTGTTTTGTAATTGTGTTCTTATTTTATAGAAATTGGGTGGATGCGATTACTTTAATTGGTATGAAGAACGACACCCTTCACAAGCAAATCGTGTAATCTGGGGTTTGTTGAAGAAAGTCAAGGCTTCTGAAGAGAAACAAAATCAAGCAAGAAGATACTTAATTGTTGCCGTTATTGCTATTGGTTCGGTGGTGTTGGGCACATGGATTTTCAAGCCTAATTGCTGAAATTTTTATGGTGGTGTATTTGCTACTGATTTGGTGTTGTCGAGCACATGGATATTCAAACGTGTAATTGCTGCAAAATATCTAACAGATTTGGGCATATGATGTAAAATTTAAGTCATCTGTTGGAAATTATCAAATAGATTTTCCCGCTGTTGCAACATATTAGACTAGATTAGATAGAAAAAAATAGCATTGGCATAATGCAACTGATGACCAACCTATTAAAACAGATAAACTATCAGCCAGAACAGATAGAATACATTTTATAAAAGATTGACAATCTATTGCATTATAAGAAACTCAACTTTCATTCATTAGGAAAACATTATTTCCACTACATGTACATTTAATTTAAAATTTTAAAGTAAAGTGAAGTGTGACTTGAAATAAAAAAACTGTTATTTCACAGGCTCTTCGATATATAGAGGCTCCAAGCGTCCAGTTAGTACCCCATAAGCCCAGACCTCTTGCAGGTTTGCCACAACGTTGTCGCACAGAAAGGTCATTGGCTTGGCCATTTCTGTGCCGGTCAGCAAATATTCGATGTGTGCAAGGGCGTGCGAGCCGCTCGTGCAAGCGCCATCATTTTTTAAAAGGATCATGCCATTGTTTCGACCTACAAAATCTCATGAATTCTTCATCAATACTTCCTTTGGAAAATGATTCATCAGTTTACTCTCCCTCAACAAGATGGGCAACAGCTCTATCAGTGGCTCCACGAGGAAAAAAAGTTCGAGCTCGTCGACGAGAGGTAAGTTGTTGTCATAAACATTGATCTTTCCCTCCTCGAGTAGTATCTCAACAGCCCGATAATATATGCCCTTCACGCTAATGACTGCAAGAATCCTCTTTCCCACGGTCTAGCTCTTGCCGTGTGGATTTGGCCTATCCCCCCTAACATATTTTATCATTTCTTCTTTATCCAAGTCCAACGTAGAAACTAAGAAATCAAGTCCCGCGCCACAGGCTGACGCATCACGCTGGAGTTGATCGTACTTATTCTTGAACTTCTTGCAGAAGTTGAGGTCCATTATCCTATCGGTCGCGTCATAAGCTTCCGGGTACGCTAACTGCCTTTCCCTCATGAGGCAGAGAATTTTGTCAACATACTGTGATATAAGAAGAAATTTTTTAAATAGGTTAGTAATTGTAAAGATGGTCTATATGTTGCATAGGGTTCTCTAAATCAATAATCCAATGCAACTTATGCAACAAATGGATACTAAGTTGCAACAGAACCACTAACAATTGCACCAGAATATCCAGTTGTTGCAACAGATTTACATATGTTGCGTAGCTACTTCCTCATGGGGTAGATTAGATTAGAAGACTGGGTTAGGAGAAGTAAACTTGTCTTGTCCTCGTAATGGGCACGCATATCTGTCATAGTCTGGAAGTCTTGGGGGGGAAAGGGAGGCCTTGGGTAATCTGGTGCGCCTGGCTTGGAATTCTTGGCCTGTCGTAGATCCCTCTTCTCTTTGGCGCCAAGTTCAGCGTATATGTCCACCTTCTTCTTCAATGGCCCCTGAACTTCAACAACTTTTTAAGAGGGAGGAGCTGTAATTATTTTTGATTTTCGATAGAAGAGTACGTCGGTTATTGCTCTTTTCTTCCTCCTAACCAACAATGTAGGAGTGTATCGCTCCCTCAACTTCTTGGATGGTATGGCACCCCTCTTGGATTTGAAATCCTCGACAACTTTAGAGATAGCCTCTGCTTTTTCAAAGAGTTTATCCTGGCTGTCCTTGCACTCCTCGTATTCGCAATGAGAACACGAGGGTGAAGAGGGGTGAGAGGGACCTGTGTAAGGGTGTAAAGGGGTGTTTTCAAATATATTTATTTTTTATTGAGCATGAACATGCTTATCATCATGAGTGGTAGCAGCATCAGCATGACTGCCACCAACACCAACAACTTCACCCGAAGAAGCACCCAGATCTGCCTTAGTAGGTTGTTCATGAAGAGCCTCAACATTAGGCTGACCTTGCCTAACTGCTCTTCTTATGGCTGTTGCTCCAGCCAATTCCTTCCTTATTAAATCCACCGTTGGGTATGCTATAGTATCAACATGACCTAGAGTAATATAAGAAGTCATCAATGAATCCTCCTCAGTAGGCACGATCCATGGATGAACAACCTAGAAAAAAAAGACAGATACATTTAAATCATATAATATAATAATTTTCACAGTTGGGTTAATAGATTAACAGTCAACTTCTGTAACAGATTAACAATATGTTGCATCAGATTACCCATCTGTTGCATAGTTTGCAGTAGATGGTTAATCTGTTAGGAGTCGGGTTCACAGAACCAAAGAAATAGATGGGTAATCTGATGCAACATATCAATCGTCTGTCTCAAAAGATTATCCATCTGTTGGACCTGTTGGCATAGGATGGGTAATTTGTCACAATAGATTTCCCATCTGGTGCATCAGATATCATATCTGTTCAATATCTTTACTTTGAAGAAGACGTACTGCATCATCCGGAGGGTTAAAGGGATCAACCTCCTTAATTTTGGTGTTGCTCTTTGCAGCCAACCACCTAAACATCCTTGGATGACAAACCTCCTTCGGATAATCCATAACCTTCTTTCGGAGGGGAGGAATGGCTTCCAATGCCCAAGCCTAAAAAATGTAAACAGGATGCAAGCAAAAAAAATAACTATATTCAGCATAAATTGATGGATGAGTAAAAATAGTGATTAATTTTTTAATTTTACCATGAAAACCCAAGGAAAGATGTATAATGAGTTCGTCTTTGAGGATAGCTTTAACAGTAAATATTGGACAGTCAAGTAGAAGTTGTCATATCCCCAGGGATAATTGTTGAATTTATCAAAATCCTAAGCACGTGCCAACAAATCATCTTCTATGACCTTGTTGACGTCTCTTGCCAATAAAACCGAATGGGAAAACCAAACTAAGCACAATTTCTCCCTGTACTGCTCTGGTATGGTTTTATCCTCGAGATCTGTCAACAAATCCAATGCTTTGTAGCCACTTCGAGCAATGTCAAACAACCCATCTATTTTTTCCTTGCGTTTTCTTGCCTTGGATCTTTTGAGGGGGTGGTTCTTCTGGGCGATGGCATCTCAAGCCCGTCACTATGGCAAACTCTTGAAAGCCAAAGCAAACCGGCATGCCACAGTAGTTTATCCAGATTTTATCCATCTTCTTTTCGCCCCCTCCTCCGGATCTTTATCATCCCCCACGTACTTGATCCTGCACTTGAGAAGACCATATACCATCGTCGAAGGGAAACGGAAACGAGAAGGGGGGTCCTCAGGCAGTTCAAGAAAGCGTCCAAAGCAGCTCTTCTTAAAAATCCCGTCTATGTTTTTTTTCTTCATAATTTTCCTAAAATTGTTAAAATTCCTCATCTGACATTTAAGTACAACATCACCAGTTAGTTTTAGTTCTTCTTCTGGTTCATTTATCGGCATCGCAACTTGAAACCTATCAATATTAAAAGTTTTGATAGGATCATGCTGGGATGTCGATATTAATTCATGCCCCATTGGTGATCCATTATCATCATGTTGATGATCATCCTCTTTCTCTTTCTCACTTTCATTTTCTTCATCAACATCCACAGACCCTTCTCTACCTCCCTCAACGTTGTTTTCATATCTCTCCTCAGCTTCAGTTTTCCCTGTCTGAGATTGTTCAGTAAGATCCTCCTCCGAATCCCTCTGTACTGTAGCCCTTTTTTGGGTGGTGAGACGTTGATCCGCTTTCACTTTCTTTTCTTTTGAGAGACATGTTTTACCTACATATAATAGAAAAACAAAAATTACAAATTGATGTATGCATAAATTTTAAAAATACATTACAAACACCACCAATACAGACACACCAACAGCCACCACAAAATCACAAACACCACCACCCAATGCCACAAACACCACGAATATCGATACCACCGACAGCCACCACAAACACCACCACTAACAACAATACCTCAAACATCATCCAACAATACCCCGACAGTCAACGGAACACTGCGATAGAAAGTAGGATTTTCTAGAGTTCTTCCTATGATTTTACCATTAAAACTCAAAATTGTAAACCCATTCTCAAAGATAATACACCAAAAAGTTTTATTTTTCATCATTAACTTAAAATCCATTATATTTTAGAAAAAAATAACAAATATAGAACTCTTCTCAAAATCTGTAACCTGTTACCTGTGAAGACAAAGAAAAATGATAGATAGAAGCAAGAATGAAGTCGAAAATAAGACCTATGTATTTGCAAATGAGAAGAAAAGCGATTTTTTGTGAAGGGTTAAGTAGTTGTTGTCTGTACTATTATTGAGTGAGAATGAGAGAGAAGAGAGTGAGAAATAGATATGAGACGTTTTGTCTGGGTTGATTTGTATTTTGGAAAAGAATGACAAGTTTTGAAAATGATAATTTGGTCCGATTTGATCTTAATTATTTTCAAAAGTTATAAAAGATATTGTAATTTTTAACCGTCTCATCATGCAATTGTCAAAAGAGTACTATTAGTCTAACATATGAACTCGATTGAAATTATATTAGTCACCCCCGGCCCTAGATTAAGGTATTAGTCTAACATTTGAGGTAGTAAGAATCGGTTCGGCTCAGAGTGATCGATCGGCGTCTCTGGTCGGGAGGAACGCAATACCGCCTCATCATGCAATTGCCCAAAGACTCAATTGAAGTTGTAGCTGACCCTATGAGAACCCACCCCGACCCTAGATTAAGGTATTAGTCTAACATTTGAGGTAGTAAGAATCAGTTTGGCTCAGAGTGATCGATCGGCGTCTCTGGTCGGGAGGAACGCAATACCGCCTCATCATGCAATTGCCCAAAGACTCAATTGAAGTTGTAACTGACCCTATGAGAACCCACCCCGACCCTAAATTAAGGTATTAGTCTAACATTTGAGGTAGTAAGAATTGGTTCGGCTCAGAGTGATTGATCGGCGTCTCTGGTCGGGAGGAACGCAATACCGGCTCATCATGCAATTTCCCAAAGACTCAATTGAAGTTGTAGTTGACCCTATGAGAACCCACCCCGGCCCTAAATTAAGGTATTAGTCTAACATTTGAGGTAGTAAGAATCGGTTCGGCTCAGAGTGATCGATCGGCGTCTCTGGTCAGGAGGAACCCAATACCGCCTCATCATGCAATTTCTCAAAGACTCAATTAAAGTTGTAGATGACCCTATGAGAACCCACCCTGGCCCTAGATTAAGGTATTAGTCTAATATTTGAGGTAGTAAGAATCGGTTCGGCTCAGAGTGATCGATCGGCGTCTCTGGTCGGGGGGAACGCAATACCGCCTCATCATGCAATTGCCCAAAGACTTAATTGAAGTTGTAGCTGATCCTATGAGAACCCACCCCGGCCCTAGATTAAGGTATTAGTCTAATATTTGAACTCAATTGAAATTATATATAAACAAATGTTAAACCTGTTGCAACAGATGCCATCTCTTTTAGATTAAATCAAACAGATTAGGTAATCTGTTGCAACAGATTAAAAATCAGTTGTAAATTATCAAATAAATTAAGTCATCTGTTGCGACAGATAACCTAGCTTTGGAAATTTCCAATCAGAAATCGTCATCTATCATCTGTTGCACTTAAATGTTTTAAGCTCCTCTTTTTTTAAAGCAATTTAAGGTATTTCCTGTCCGAGATGAAAAAAATTAAAATACTAAGGCGGTAAAAAATATTAATCCGTACTACTTGGATAACTCAAAAATCTCCTGATTGGGTAGTCTTATCTGGTCTTTTCAATGTCACCGTCTCCTCGTGCCTCTCAAAAGTTATTTATGAATTTAAAGCCCCTACTCAACTCATGCATGTATCACCACTCTTTTTAATTCTCAATTCTCTTTCTTTCATTTTTTTCCCCTCTTTCGTCTTTTCTATCGAATGAGGATCCTTTCGAATCTGAACCAATCAAGATCTTTTCTCGACTGAACTTGATGTTCTGATCCCTTTGTTGTTTTGACATTGCAGGTACGATTCACTATTACTCTTTTCATCTCGTCTTCTTCTTTGTATGTCATTTAAATTAGATATTTACATCTGCTGCTATTATTGATTTACCCATTACCAGTTTCCTATTTATTGAGAAAATTTAAGGAAAGGTGACTTGAAGTCTTGAAAGAACGAACCAATGTTTTTATTAGAATATGCGAAAAAAAGTCATCTGTTGGGAGAACATAAAAAGCCTTGTTGTCAGGATAGTTATTTTTATGTCTTTTGTTTGGTACTTTGGTGGTGCTGTTGTTGGGGATGGTGGTCGTGTTGGAACATGTGATGTTTGTGTTGTGGATGGTGTTGGAACATATGGTTTTGTTTCTTTGTTGTTGATGTTGTTGTTGGTGGTGTTGCAACAGTTTCCTCAACTATTGCAACTGATGAATCAGCTGTTGGAACAGACGGAGCAGTTGTTTGAAGAAATCAAACCAGTAAGCAAGGCTGGTTTGATTTATTCCAACAGATGACCCATACGTTGCGACATGTTATCCATCTATTGCAACAATGCCTCATCGGTTGAACAGATGGGTAATCTGTTGCATCATATTGGTCATCTGTTGATTCAGTCAATTTTGTGTTCCCATTTTGTAAAGACAGAACAATTGTTTGAAGATATCAAACCAAGTAGAAAGGCTGGTTTGATTTATTTCAACAGATGAACTATCTATTACAACATGTCATCCATCTGTTGCAGCGGATGCCTCATCAGTTGAACAGATGGGTAATCTGTTACATCGGAAATTCGAATTAGTCATCTGTTGATTCACTCAATTTTGTGTTATCCTTTTGTAATGTTCTTTTTGTCCTTATCTTGTTTGACATCAAATGTATTTCTCTTGTTTGCAGATAAAAGGAAGTGAAACTGGATCTACTTTTGCCCGGACAGCATTAAAGGCTAGAGTAAATATGGCATTGTACAGTTTAGTTTGATAGGTGCGAACTGATAAAAGGCCGAATGGTTCCAAGACGATGGTGCCAATACCCCGCTATAACTTAATGAGGGTCTATGCTCATGTTATTGTGTCAGTTTGGGGAAGGGTTCAAATTTTTAGCGGTAGTATAAATATCCAATAGCGATTGGACCAATTTTAAGGGCGCAATGGACTTCTTGAAAGGCCTACGAAGCCTCGCAATGCAGCATACAACGATGGAACCAATAGAAATTCTCCAGTTCCAGATTTATATGGATGGGTTATTGGAGGAGACTATTATAAAATAGAAGGCACTTGGGAGAATACCCGTGCAGGAAGAGGGAGGTTGAGAAGGCCATATATCATCTCAGTCCTTGTTTAAGAGGAAACACAGGGTAGGAAGGAAAAGTGTGGTAAATTGGATGCTGAAATTGACATGAAAAAACTGGATGAGCTGCGAATGTGAAAGTGTATCCAAAAGTGAAAGTCCATCAGTCGTTGAAGAAAAAAAGGAATGGTCAACAGGTCTGGAGCTGGACACTTTGCTCGAGAATGCAACTAGCGAGCGTGGCCTAAATGAAGACCCACAAAGTGCAGGACCAGAACTCTAAGGAAGAAGCTTCGCGAGCACGGAAGGTGGTAAGATTGTCGGTCAGAATTGAAACCTGAACCAACAACTCCTGAATTAAAAATACGGGATCAAGCCAAGGTGACAATTTATCAAGTTAAACTTGCATGTCTTGTCTTCTATTTATGGCTCTGGTCAGGTCAAAGGTAGTGGAAACAATAAGGCATGGGATTTCAGCCCAACTTCGGACCTTTTTGTTTCTACTGCCATTGACCTGATCATAGCCACAAAAAGAAGGCATGGCATTCAAGTTAGACTTTAGAAATTGACGCCTTGGCTACCCTTATTTTTAATTCAAGAGTTGTTGATTCAGGTTTCAATTCTGACCGACAATCTTATCACCTTGCGTGCTCGTGAAGCTTCTTCCTTAGAGTTCTGGTCCTGCACTTTGTGGGTCTTCGTTTAGACCACGCTCGCTGGTTGCATTCTCGATCAAAGTGTCCATCTCCAGACCTGTTGACCATTCCCTTTTTTCTTCAACGACTGATGGACTTTCACTTTTGGATACACTTTCACATTCGCAGCTCATCCAGTTTTTTCATTTTTCATGTCAATTTCAGCATCCAATTCGCTACTCTTTTCCTTCCTACCCTGTGTTTCCTCTTAAACAAGGACTGAGATGATATATGGCCTTCTCAACCTCCCTCTTCCCGCACGGGTATTCTCCCAAGTGCCTTCTATTTTATAATAGTCTCCTCCAATAACCCATCCATATAAATCTGGAACTGGGAAATTTCTATTGGTTCCATCGTTGTATGCTACATTGCGAGGCTTCGGAGGCCTTTCAAGAAGTCCATTGCGCCCTTAAAATCGGTCCAATCGCTATTGGATATTTACAATGCCGCCAAAAACTTGAACCCTTCCCCAAACTGACACAAAAACATGAGCATAGACCGTCATTAAATTGTAGCGGGGTATCGACACCACCGTCTTGGAACCCTTCGGCCTTTTATCAGTTCGCACCTATCAAACTAAATTGTACAATGCAGGATCTTGTTTGAAGGATCAGCGTCTAACCGGTAAAAAACTGCATTCACAAAATCATTGCACTTTATGTGTATCTGTCATGGTAGCCTGATAAAAAATATGTACATAACTCCCCACGCATGAAAGTGGATCCATTGCACGCACCTTATTCTTCCTACCCCATCAGGACTTGTCAGACAGTGTTGTTTATCTGCACGCATGTGATGATTATTAAAAAAGAGGTGTGAAGAGTCATGACTTTTTATTTCAACACATTCAAAACAGCCGATAAATGAAATATCCATCTGTTGCAACTGATGAATCAGCTGTTGGAAAAGATCAAAACGTCTCCCCCAACATATGGTCCATCTGTCGCAACACATGTGTTGCAATAGATGGTACATCTGTTGCGATAGACCAGAAAATTTTTATTCATCTCCACGCATGTCATGACTCTTAAAAAAGAGGTGAAGAGTCGTGACATTTTATCTAACACATTCAAAATAGCTGATGAACTGATATCTCCATCTGTTGCAGCTGGTGAATCAGCTTTTGGAAGAATCAAAAAATTTCCACCAACAGATGGATATCTATCGTAACAGATAATCCATATGTTGCAACAGATGATAAATATGTTTTGACAGACTACAGACCATCTGTTGCAATAGATTCTAATCCCAACTTTCTGTTGCAACTGCTCAATAATATACCGGTTGTTGCCGTTTTGAAATGGTGAGAAGTATTATTATTAATTAATCAAAAAGAAAAAAGTCGCGACTTTTCACATGATACAAAATGCCACTAGTTTGAATGTAATTAATACAATGAAGCTGAGCAGACGTGCCTTTTGTCCTCATACATCCAGATTCAATCCTCTATAAATAGGTCCCTCCTTAATATTCTTGAATCTTCTATCTGCTAAACTATATTTATTTCTTGCATTTTTTCTTTTCGTGTGACATCTTCAACCACTTCTCTTCAAAAAAGCATATTCCTTTCTCGTTGAGGTAAGTTTTCTTCTCCGGTGTGAATCTACCAATTTGTAGTATTCGTTGTATTGCATTTAAACTCTTTTCTTTACATTTGTCAATTCATGTATGCGCGTTCTAGATATGACTGATCCTATTTGGGACATTGCTATTTTGTGTGATACGGTGAGGGAACTTCAGAGGCAGGTTAATGACCTGCAGAGGGAGTTGGTCGCTGTGAGAGCGACGATGTTCAGAGAGATGCAGAGGCTGATGAGGGCCCTGCTGCTGCGAGTTGATTGGCCGGCTGTCATTAATGATGATGATGATGATAATAATAATAATAATTAGAATGTATTTTTTTCTTTTAGAGTGTGTATTTTAATTTTTCTATATTGGATGTATTTTATTTTTCGTTTAATGAAAAATTTACTTTTAGTCAACCTTGGCTTTTTTATTCTTATTCACTTTTCATTCGGTCTATTTCTTCTATACATACATGTTAACATGTCGACGGTTGGAGGCAGGCAAGGAGCAATGTTGAATCCAGTAGCACCAGTAATTTTGGCTTTTGAGTTCTTTCAATAAATGGTCCATGTGTTGGAACAGATTGGTCATCTATTGGTTTTCTGTCAACATATTATCCATCTATTTCGACAGAATCTGTTGGAGGAAAAGATTCCAGTTTGATGGAACTGTTGAGAGTATTTGTGGTCTGTTGTATTATTTAGTTCATGTTTTGCCTCTTTTTATTGATGCACAAGTTATTAAAAAGGATATTCGGTTCACAACAATGATTTAAATATATAAAATTCCACAACAAACAAACAACAACACAAGTTTCTTCAATTACTATCATGGTGGATTACTATTCGGGCATGTAGTTCTTTTGTGGCCAGCGCACTTACATATGGAGCACTTGTTTCTTCTAGATGAAAATGATTCTCCAACTCCACGCCTCCTTTTATATGGCTTTCTTCCCAGTTTGATAGTGCTTGGGTCAATATATGGAGGAGGTATTAATCTCCCCACAAGCTCTGCAGGAACAATCCAAGATTCTTCGGGAGGCACCGGAGTAATATGCCCATTATATGCCATTTCATATTTTTCCACCGAATAATATTGAGAGGAGTGCTCATAAATTTCAGGTCCATACTTATGACCGTATTGAGCTCGAAGCGCTGCCATAGCATGTGGACAAGGTATCTTGTCCAAGTCAAAAACTCTACTCGTACATGATCTTGTTTGAAGATCGACCGTGGCAGCATCGCCATAACCGGTGATGCTGAACTTGTAATCTGCTATTTTATGAGATAATAACCTATTCCCCAAACTGACGTTCGTTGATATTATTTTTTCAATTTCGAGAACAAATCGGGTTCTGTTATCTGGGCACTTGAACTGCACCCGCGTTTCGTTAAAAAATTCGCTATACTTCTTCCTTAATTTTTCAAATATAGCCTTGATGGGAAATTCTCTTTCATCGCCAAACAATGAATTCACCGATTCGGCTATGTTTGATGTCATAATATTGTACCTATACAAAAGAAAGAATGAATCACTTAGTACGACATCATACTAAACTAGTAAATCAAACAAGACATTAAATTCATAAGAATGTACCTATCTGCGGGATAGAATGCCCGACTCCATCTCTCGAACCCGACACGTGCGAGAAATTCTGCTGCCTTGGGATTCACATCCTCTATTTGATTGAAATAGTCTAAAAACTCCTCTCTACTATATGCTTTAGTTGCTCTATAAAAAAGGGTGACGACCCTTTTGTTGTGATAGTTGTTTCGAATGTTCTCTCCAAGATGCCTGATGCAACAACCAAAGTAAGCTAAAGTGAAAAAAAGTTAGCCCATCTTTGTAATACTTGGATGTCTATCCGATACAAAACACAACTCTTCGGTATCTTCGATGCAGCTTCGCAGTTGTTCAAAAAAAAATCCATAAGAGGCATCACATTCCTTGTCCGCTACACAAAAAGCGACAGAAAAGATGTGATTCTCCGCATCCTGCGCCACCGCCACCAGCAGAACTCCATTATACCTTCTCCTCAAGAAGGTACCGTCGACGGCTATGCCTTTTCTCAAATGTCTAAAACCTTGAATCCAAGCACCATAGGATACAAAAAAGTACTTGAACCTTCCGTTTTCATCCAGATGCAATGTCGTCTTACTTCCGTGATTTGTGGACTCAATCATGTAACGGTAGGCATCCAGGACTGCATACCCATACTCGAGTGTCCCCCTAACCAGGTCCTTGGCAATCTCCATGGAAGTATATATCTTCCAATAACTGACCAGGACACCCAAATCTGTAAGGAGTTGATTGGCCATAACCCTTGTTGAAGGGCCTTTGCTATCGGGGAAACTACTCCTGAAATATTCACCGAGGACCTTTGCCGTGGCGTGAGGATTTTGCCCGGAGATGTGCTTCGAACCACATATGTGATGCTTTTCATGTTTATGAATGAAAAATCGATCAGAACTTGCGTACTTCACCGCTCTCAGCCACCACTTCCAGTTCGAATTAGCACATTTGAAGCAAAAGACACAGCTCGAATTAATCACCTTCTTTATTCTGAAATCTTTTTTCAAGCAAGAAATAAACAAAGTGGTAGATAGTTCATTCTTGTCCCTGAATGACATTCCAATAAAAAAGCCGGTCCCGTCGTCTTGAAGATTTCCATATTTTGTCGATTGAGAACTGCACATCGTATTGGTCGCATCACCGGGCGTAAGTGTTTGATCATCATCTGGAATATTCATGTCTAGATCATCCAATCTATCATCAAAGAAATCTTCTTGTTCTTCTTCGTCCTTCTCATTCTCTCTCGTCTTTTCAACCATGTACACCCTTAAAACCGGCCTGGTTGAATCACTTAGATAAGCATGCAACCAAACCTGATCGGTTATCTTGAAAGGCAGCACCCTCTAATTTTTAAAAGAACTGTGCATGTAGCTGATGGTGAGTTCTTCCGGTTGATAATTCCGTCCACAAAAGCTGATGATTAAGTTCACAAAATCATCATACGAAACATCACTTTGGACTGTCATGGCTATCGTCTCTAGCATTTCACCCTCCTTCCAACGCCATACATATCGATTGTTCTTCTCGATCCATTGACCATGACAATCCACCCCTATTGTTATTGATCCCTCCATCGTTGGTACCTAAATAAAGTTATTTGTTAAAAAAAGTTGATAGTGATTTCATAGTGTCGTAAATGAATCCCAACATATACGTAATCTGTTGCAACAGGTAAGTGATCAGTGGCAATAGATTACTTACCTGTTGGGATTCATGTTACGCTCCTGAATATCTGTTGCAACAGATGATGCGCCTGATGGGATTGACGTTATAGTACTAAATCACCTTTGAAGTTGGTTCCAACAGATGAGTGACATGTTGCTACAGATAATTAACTTGTTGCGACAGATGACTTACCTGTTGCAACAGACAATACTTCTGTTAGAATCGTGTTCAAGTTTTGTTGCAACAGGTTACAATCGGTTGAAACAGATATTTATCATGTCGCATCAGAAAACTAATCTGTTGCAACAGATGGATCATATATTGCATCAGATAACCCATCTGTTTAAACATGAATTCAACATATCAGTCTTCTATTTAAACAGGTGTATCATCTGTCGCAACAGATTATTTATCTTTTAAACAGATGGATCTTATGTTGGATTCATGATCGCGTTCTATCAAAACAACACAATAGCAGTTACCCGATGTTAAATTCAACTAAAAATCATAATTTGACTTACCAAGGTCTCCTATGAAGTAATGCCAAAGTGAAAAGTGATGTTCGAAACTAAATTTGACCTAAGAAATTGGTCAAATAGCAACAATAACAACAACAGCTACAACAACAACAACAACAAATGGTCAACAAGAAGAAGATGAAGATGATAATGAAGTAGAAGGTGATGATAATGAAGCAAAAAATGATGAATAAAGCAGCAGCAACAATGAACAACAAAAATCGCTAAGAGAGAGAAAACAACAATGGAAGAGAGAGAAAGGCGCCTTTTTCTCCCTCCGTTTTCAGTTATATGGGTAAACATTTGGATCAAAGTGTAAATTTAAAAACTTGTGGGTTATTTTGAAAGGAAAAAGGCATCGTTTTCACCCCAAACTATACCCGAAAAGTCGAAGCCACACCTAAACTATACTAGTGACCTATTACACACCTAAATTATAAAAAAGTGAAACTATTTACACCCTGTCAGGCTACCACCACTTGCATGTGGTGTAGTGTTTTACACGCGCTGCCACGTCAGCACCACATCAGTAAAAAGTATCACTTTTTTATAGTTAAGGTGTGTAATAGGTCACTTATATAGTTTAGGTGTGGAGTCGACTTTTCGACTATAGTTTGGGGTGGAAACGATGCTTTTTCCCTTAATGTTTTTAGTCGTTTACTTTTGTTATTTAATAGGCTAGACGCGCCTAAAATAAGTGTAACACACGCGCCTTAGAATGGGGGTCGCGGGGAGGTAATAATATCACTTTTATATAGTTAAGGTGTGTAATAGGTCACTTATATAATTTAGGTGTGGCTTAGACTTTTCTTGTATAGTATGGGGTGAAAATGATGTCTTTTTCCACAACTTTCTTAATCCATAATAAAGTAATTGTCACCTCCACTCAATAATTAAGACTTTTGTCACCCACACCTCATTTTAAAACTCTTTTGTCACCTACAGCTCAAAACCCCAGCTTAGTGACATTAAATATCAATGTGAGCGCATTAAAGTCATTTTACAAAATCAATCCACTAAAAGAAATTGTCTTTTATTTTTTATTGTTTGAATCTTCTCAGAAGTTTTGAAAAAGGCCCATATTTTCCTATTTAATTACACACCATGCCATGCAATAAATGTTCCTTGTAGGATATGGTGGGGCGCATTAACTTTCCTATTTGTCATAAATTGTATGGCACCTGCTTCTTCCATCTTTTTTCATTTCTATTTCCAAATTTGATTGATGTATTATTTTATTTTATTTTGTTAAAATATATTATTTCATTAGGTCTATATAAAATTGTTTAAATCATATTAGTTAATCCACTTAATAAAAGTAAGGAAATTTTAGTCTTTATTCAAATTTTATATTAAAAATAAAATTTGCTTCTTCACTTGTTTATTTTAGTAAAAAAAGAAAAAAAATATTATTTTAGTTTGATACTATTTTTATAATTAAGTATATGAAATACATAACCAAATTTAAATTTTAAAGTATATGTAATAATATATGTATACATATATATATTCTATATTACAAATGATGCCCTTCATGAAGAAAATATCATTGAATGTAGTGGGGTATCAAAACTTTTCTAAATCTAACATAAATAAAGTAATTTTAAAAAATCATAATTTATATTAATTAAATATAATTAAAATTTAAATAAACGTTATATATTTTTTATTCTTATACTAGAATAATAAATAGAAAATATTGTTTTACTCATTTATTTTAGCAATTAAAAAATAATAATTATTTTCTTCTAATATTAACCTTGTGATTTAGTAACTCTATCAAATACTAAATGTCAAATATAAGTTTTCAAACATCTTAATAAAATTAATTTAGTAAAATAAATTTCTGATAAATAATATTTAGGACGTGTGTCAAGTCATATGGACCAAGTAAAGAAAATAGAATATGTTTAATAAATTGACATAAATTGTTAATACAACTTTAATCAATTATATATTAATAAAATTGATCAACATTAAAAGAATATGAACTTATGAAATTATTATTTTTTCTTTAATAATTGAGAGGACTTTACATTAAAAAAAGAGAGCAAGAGCATATAAACATATTTTCATTTTTTTGATTTATGTGATATATTTTGAATAAAAATATACTCTTTCATTTAAGTTTATATGATGTAATTTGATTAAATAATGACATACATTTATTTTTTCAAATACTAGAGAATTTTACTTGGAAAGAAAAGTCTTGTATATTACCATATTTGGGTCCATAACTACAGGTTTCACCAGACAAGATCTTGACCAAATAATGGGAATAATATTCTTTTTTGAAAGCTTTGGTTTATTTAGAATTGTCGACTTTCTTTTCCATTCACGTAGGGCCATATGATTGATCATTCATACTTCACAGAACCATTCATCTTTCCTTTCCTTTCTATCTCTTCATCTGATAATTATCACAACAAACATGGCTTCTTCTTCCTCACAGTACCGTCCTCGATGGAAGTATGTTGTGTTTCTAAGTTTTAGAGGTATAGATACTCGTAAAACATTTACTGGTCACTTGTACGAAGGTTTGAAAAACCGGGGATTATTCACCTTTTTAGATGATAAAAGGATTGAGGATGGTGATTCTATTCCAGAAGAACTCGTTAAAGCTATCGAAAGTCTCAATTTGCAGTCGTCGTTTTCTCAAAGAATTTTGCTACGTCGAGGTGGTGCTTGAATGAACTAGTGAAGATCATGGAATGCAATAAAGAAGAAAATGGACAAACAGTCATACCGATCTTCCATGATGTGGATCCTTCACATGTTCGAAATCAAACTGGGGACTTTAAAAAAGCATTTGACGAATATGAACTGAAGTATAAGGATGATGCTGAGGGGATGCAGAAGGTGCAACGATGGAGAACTGCCCTAACTGCTGCTGCAAATCTAAAAGGACGTGATATCCGGGGCAGGTGAGTTGAAAACACATAATTGCTTTTAATGAAGAAAGAAACGGAGGAATTTCCATTTAAATTTGGATGTTTCTGTCAGTTAAACAGAATCAGCACTAAATAAATTAGTCATATATATACAGTATGCACAATCTAATTAAATTGATTATCATTAAGAAGTAAGAAATGTTTTTATATGTTTCTATCATTAAGAAGGCATGGTCCTATCGATCTTCTTATTTATGTAGGAATGAATCAGAGGAAATTCAGCAGATCGTCGACCAAATCTCTTCCACACTATGCAAGACTGGTTATTCTTTATCTTCTTTGCAAGATGTTGTGGGAATAAATGGTCATTTAGAGAAACTAAAATCCCGACTTCAGATAGAAATCAATGATGTTCGGATGGTAGGGATCTGGGGAATGGGAGGAGTTGGTAAAACGACAATTGCAAGAGCCATCTTTAATATTCTATCTTGTCGATTCAAAGCTGCTTGTTTTCTTGCAGATGTTAAAGAAAATGCAAAAAGGAATCAATTGCATTCTTTACAAAATATTCTTCTATCTGAACTGTTGAGGAAAAAAGAGGATTACGTCAATAATAAGTTAGATGGGAAGTCTATGATTCCGGAAAGACTTTGTTCTATGAAGGTGCTAATCGTGCTTGATGACATAGATCATAGGGATCAATTGGAGTATTTAGCAGGTGATCTTGATTGGTTTGGTGATGGCAGCAGAGTTGTGATAACAACTAGAGATAGACAATAGATAGAGAATGCTCATGCAATGTATGAAGTGCCTACACTACCCGATGATGAAGCTATGTTGTTGTTCAATCAACATGCTTTCAAAAATAAAATCCCAGATGAGCGTTTTAAGACGATTTCGTCGGAGGTCGTGAGTCATGCTAAAGGCCTTCCTTTAGCCCTGAAGGTGTGGGGTTCTATGTTGTATAGGAAAGACATAACTAAATGGAGAGGAATTGTAGATGAAATAAAGGAGAAGTCAACATCAGAAATTGTCACGACCCAAATTCGGGATCGTGATGGCACCTATCCCATCCTCGTGATAGGTAAGTCAAAAACTCAATTCCAAGAACAACATCTCAAACTCATATAAACGGGAGAAAATAGAACATAATTTATTCCGAATAATCTCATAAGTAGATACATAGTCTAGTAAAATCCTTTCGTAGATGATCCCAGGTCTGGAAGTCACTAATACAAGCCACTAAATACAGAACCAAAAGAAAGTTCGAGTCTTTCAAAATGCGGAAAATGCATAAGAATAAAGCTGAAGGAGATTTTAGTAGTCGCTGAAACCAGTAGCAGCTACCTTGAATCTACGATGATACTAGCAATGAAGGAACCACAGGAATCAATATCCAGAGGTCGTCGGATCTGTACCTGCACGTAGGATGCAGAAAATGCAAGAGTGAGTATGGGACCACGTGTACTCAGCAAGCATCGTCGACCGACCCTAATTCAAAGTGGTGACGAGTGACACCACATAGAACATTTAAAAACAAATATACAACCTGCGCTCAGGAAGACCACATTAATCAAACAGAATAATCCAGTTTAACAGTCATAAAGATATCATAACATATTCCAATGATTTCTCAACCAGATAAAATAATTAATACATACACAATAATCACAAAGTCAAAATCCACTTTAACTATTCTGAAGCAAATAAATCAATGCAGCGCAATGCAATGCAATGCAAATACATATACTGTACAGGCGTGCACGCCGATCCCATAAATATATACAATATACTGTGCAGGCGTGCACTCCGACCCCATAAATATATATAATATACTGTGCAGGCATGCACTCCGACCCCATAAATATATATAATATACTATGCAGGCGTGCACTCCGATCCCATAAATATATATAATATACTGTGCAGGCGTGCACTCCAATCCCATAAATATATATAATATACTGTGCAGGCGTGCACTCCGCTCCCATAAATATATATAATATACTGTGCAGGCGTGCACTCCGACCCCATAAGTATATATAATATGCTGTGCAGGCGTGCACTCCGCTCCCATAAATATATATATAATATACTGTGCAGTGCAATGCATGATGTGCAAGTATCATCATCAGCTAACCTTCTCAACAGTTACCATAATAAATCAGTCCAGCAGGAGCATACAATTAACTGATTTTATCCCTTCAAATAACACTGGTACCTGCATAGATGCTCGTCACAATCATCTACACGGAACCCCCAAATTCCCATTACTCCCATTACACATAACTAACAATTATTCAAGTAAGCACGTTGAAAAAGAATCTAAGGAAAGTCTCAACTTGCCTCAAATCCGAGCCCAAATGTCAACTTATGAACTTGTCCTTCCATAACACTTCTAAATAGTTACAATCTGTGCGCATATGAAAACCCCATTTTATAAAGTTTTACTTTAAGGAACCTAGGCTTAAAACTGTGATTTATCAAAATCAACTATAAGTGAAATTTGTAACCCAAAACTAGACATGAACGACGGTTGTAGTTTAACCAAATACGTAGGAATACTAGTCATACATTCACTTTAATCCTTATTTTCTAATGATTACCTCATTATTTATTATATCCACTATGATCACTAATATAAGAAAAGTCAAAAACTTAGAATTTGACAATATACACCTTTGAATCCTTACTGCCAAAGTAGTATATTAGTAGTAACCAAAATTTGGTGGCTGATACGTGCACCTCATACTATAATAGTGAGGTTGTCTAATCATTTTAATCAAAATTCTCAGGTATTCACTCATAAAAATTCAAGTCAAACTCACCCTAATTTTCAGAACAATGAATAATTTTCCATATATATATATATATATATTTATAATTTCCTACAACTTAATGAAAACAAGAGATGTAGGCAGCAACATGGTTATAACAAAATTTTGACAAAATTCTTTACAATCCTTAATTTGTCACTTTTCAATCATTATTTGCGGTACCCATTAACAGTTTTCTAATATCATTGGCCAATTAAGAAAATTGTTTCATGTAATCAATATACATTAGGACCACTATTATCTCTTCTTATCTTAAAACAATAAACAATAGTTGAAAATAAGACTAACAAAATTACTATTCTGCGATACTTATATTTTGAGAACTCCCAAGAACAACTTCACACTTTCATCGAATGGATAGAAACTGTTCAAGTAAGTGATAATTCAGCATTACCATAGCCACTAAACTAAGAAAATATCCATTAACTATAGCAACAATTACATACCTGAAGCAAGTCTTGGAAGAAACTCTTTCAAGGTTGTGATGGGAGGGTTGTTGATGTTGTTGGTGTGTGTGAATATATTGTAGAAGATGAGAGTGATGTGAGTATTCTGTGATGGTTTTTGGTGAGAGTCTATGTGGAGAAGATGGTATATGTGTGTGATTACCTATAAGGAAAAGGCTATGCATTATTGCAGTAATCAAGTACTAGTGCTGAATGATTGAATCCACTAAGGTAACTTTTTTTTATTTTTTTATCCTAAAGAAGCTTTCCAACCAGCCTTTGTCTCTTGCAGGTCCCCAAAATTAATAAATAAATAAAAAAAAAAATTAGTAGGGTCATTACAGAAATTGTTGAGAAACTCAAAATAAGTTATGATGGGTTAGGGCCCGAAGAGAAAAAGATGTTCCTGGATATGGCATGTTTCCTCAGAGGATATGATTAAGCTAAAGTCCTAAGAATCCTCGGCAGCTATGATAATGGAGCTGAACGCAGATTGGATGTCCTAATTGATAAATCTCTTGTGTTCATCTCCGAAGATGATGATAGGCTTGATATGCACGACTTTATTGAAGATATGGGTAGATATGTCGTGAAAACGCAGAAAGATTTGGGAGAACCTAGCAGAATATGGGAAGTTGAAGATTTCGAAGAAGTTATGCTGAACAATACAGTAAGTAGGCTAAACAATTTTGAACTTCAACCCCGGGTGTCTATCAGAAACAGCCTCTCTACCTCACCTCGAGGTAGTGGTATGGACTGCGTATATTTTACCCTCTTCTTGTTGTCATTTTGTGGACTAATATGATCTTTTTTATCAGGATTCAAAAGAAATCGAGTCAATCTGGCTGCCATATGACGAGTTAAAAAACTACGCTTTAGCAAAGAAGTCATGAAAAATATGAAAAGGCTTAAAATATTATGCATCGACGGTTTTGATACACATGATGACATTGAGTACCTGCCCAACAGCTTGGCTTGGATTCACATTTATGGATATCCTTCGGAATCATTGCCAGAAAAATTTGAACCCAAAACACTTGTTCATCTTGAACTCCAACAAGGTTTGCTGCGTCATTTATGGTTTGAAACAAAGGTACAATTGTTGAATTCAGTTTTATTTTTATTTTGGTCAAATACATAGATATATAGTCCGAAGGGGAGCCTTGAAGTAACCGGTAAAGTTGCCGCCATGTGACCAGGAGGTTACAGTTTCAAGCCTTGGAAACAGTCTCTGACAGAAATGCAAGGAAAGGCTGCGTACGATACACCCTTGTGGTGGGACCCTTCCCCGGACACCGCGTGTGTCACGACCCGAACCAGGGCCCTGGCCGTGACGAGCATTCCGAACCATGAAGGCCCGAAACACCCCTATCTATCTGGTAATCATGCACATAATTCATATGATAATAAGAAATGCGAAAGATACGCAATATTACGGAAACATGGTCATAAATCAAATGAAAAATCAATAAAGGGGAAATTAATGTCCCACAACATCTATCGACATCTGAACAACCGTCTGCGAAATCTCTACTACATGACTGAAACAAATTACTGTCTAAAAACTAGGACAAGGCCCCCAGTAGACCCAAAACTAAGAAATGATAAATGAAACTGCCAGATATCAGGCCTTCCGAAATATAGAAGGCTTACCAAGTGAGTCTGCGAATCTGTCTGAGGAAATCTACTGATTTTCTGGACCCCTAGACTGTGCCTACAAACCTGGGAGGGAAGGGGGTCAATACAAAAGTACTGGTACGCAGAGATATCAAAACAAAACATAATATTTTTACAAAATATAGTTGAGAGCCATTATAAAGCAGTTTCATATCAAGTCATTTGAAATCACATGGGCATAATGTAATTGTTTTCAACAACAATGTAATGCAGCTGAGCTAGGTGGAATACCCTACATATCACATCTACACCAACAGTC
Source organism: Capsicum pubescens (assembly GCA_030864215.1). NCBI lineage: Eukaryota > Viridiplantae > Streptophyta > Magnoliopsida > Solanales > Solanaceae > Capsicum > Capsicum pubescens. The sequence continues at coordinate 299,718,813 of CM061549.1, forward strand.
AAACCTCGGTTGCCGCCGAGATTAGAGTATAAGTGAGGGGAAGACACACAAGATCACACAGCAGGGTGTCTCGACCCAATGGTAGTGCACAAGATCACAAAGCAGGGCTCCTAACCATAGTCCCAAATTGGGAATGACATAAAGTCAGGTACGCAAGATCACAAAGCAGGGTACCAAATCCCCATGTCGGCAAACACGGTTTCCAGCGATGAGCCCTTACACTCAAACGCCTTCTTCGGGTATCCACCTATCTCATGTAAAATCAATGCATTCAAATTTCATCTGATTAAATCGCATATCGTATTCTGTAGGGTATCGTCATACCCGACTTGCAAGTCATCAATATCACATCAACATATGCATAATCATGTAAAAATCAAGATGCTTCATCATTTACAAGTAGTGAACAATTTCAAGAACAACAATTTCAAGAACAACCAACAACAATTCCAACGGCCAACTCCCAAATCAACAACAACAATGGGCTAAGTTTATGTTCACAACAACAACATCAAAATACAAGCTCAAATCAAGATATAGACTCAATGTGTTAGTGAGGAACAAAACTAACACTTAGAGACAACAAATACAAGTAAAAGTCTTGGCCAAGACACAACAAAAACACAATTTTCGGCCAAGAACACAAAGTGGACAGATTGCTCTTTTTTCTGGAATTTTCAGTTTTCAGCAACAATTTTTTTTTTTTGAATTTTCTAAGAAGAAATTCCAAGATTGATCTTGTAGGAACAAGATCAAGCCATGCTTTGATACCAAATGTTACGGGACCAACTAGAGAAACACGAAACAACCACAAAACAATCCAATACACCCTCCAAAACAGTCCACAAATCACAACAAATCGTGGACCAAATGGAGACCTCACTCAGATTCGACAAATATAACAAGAATATAAGAAACAAAGGTGTATTTGACACCCAAGACAGCCACAAAACACAACAAAAATGTGAGAAACAATATGACAACAAAAACAACCAGATTCGGATTCCACAATAACAAGATACAAAAAGAATAGTAACTTGACATACAATATTCACAAATCTAAGAACCCTAACAATGAGAAAGGACCCTAAGACAAATGAATAGAAACATCAAGTTCTTACTTGGACCAAGAGGAACTCATGAACCTCAAGAGCTAAGTTTTCAAGCAAACAAACAACAAAAGTGATTCCACCCTCTTGTTGTTACCTAGTTTCAAGTTTCAGATTTGCCTCAAGGAAAGAGGACTTTGTGTTTTCATGTTATACAATATTCATATTCATCAAAAACTAGTGAATGAAATCCTAAAAGGTTCTATTTATAGCCATTACAAAAAATAGAAGCTAAAATGTCCAAAATGCCCCTCTAGAGATAGGCTCCCTTCAAGTGTAATGTAGGGGTTGTCTTGTTGTGTTCCAAGGCTCCTCTTTACACTTCAAGTGTGAGATTAGGGTTGGGTTGGTGTGTTTTAAGTCCTTCACTTTCACACTCCAAGTCTCGGGTTCTTTACGCTCTCACATTCGTCCATCTTCGTGGTCGTACTTGTATCACAATTCTCATGACATTCAAATAATGACTTAGAAATCATATTAAAAGCAAGTTATTAGCATTTAATTGAAAACCCCCATTTAAAAGCATGCATGTTCATAAAAACTAAACCCATGAGATTTTTGGATAACCCCACGTACCTCTATATGCGAATATGATAGGTGCTTCTTGAAGCCTACGTTCTGGGAATTCCAAATGTGTCATTGGTTTCAAAAACCCACGGCTAAATCTTGAGTTAATTGGATTTTTATTTTGAAACCCTAAGGAGTGTTCTTGAGATAATTTGATGAATATGATAATATTTTGGTGTTTGAGGGATTAAATCTCGTGTTTAAGTTGATAGAGTAGGGGAAAATGACCAAGACACCCTCAAATGCTCGGAGGTTGAAAGCTGAAAACTGGACACCCCCGTAACTGGCAGGGCGGCGCCCTGCTCTGAGAGGCTCCCTAACCAAGGCGACCCCTTGCTTAGAGAGGCTCTCTAAGCTAGGCGGCGCCCCCTTATCGCGGAGAGCTACTGTTTTACCAACCCAAACACGACCTTAGGATAGTCTAAAAATTTTGAAACTCCTCCGAGACGTACTACAACCTTGTCCCATCGCAACTCAACAAGAAAATCCAAAAACGGATGTCGGGAAGGTTGAAAAGTTGTATCCCGAAGATTGCCAGCTAAAATGACTCTAACTCCTTGTTTCACCTAGAATAAATTTTCAAGTTTTTAAGTCTAAGAGCACTCTATTAAAGGCTAATCCATGCACGACTTTTACGGGGTGTTACAGCATGTCACACCCCTTTTTCGCCCGGAGGAAGGAGTCGAAGCGTTTTTTCAATTAAAATGACGATTTTGATTAGGGATTATTTTATTACAGAGTCGTCACTTGGAATCGAGTTATGGTGTTCCAAGTCACCTTTTTGAATCCCTAATAAAAAAGAAATGACTCTTATTTGGTCTATGAAAACAGAAGACCGGGTAAGGAATTCTGTTGACCGAGGGGAAGGTGTGAGGCACCCCTCGAGTCCTATGGTTCTAGTACGGTCCCTTTTATTGACTTATCTTGACTTAAAATATTTTTTATGAATTATGTTAAGGCCTAAAATTACTCATTTTTATTATACCGAAAAAATTTGTGTATTATCTTATATTAAATAAATCGGTGAAAAGTTAATTTTAGAAAAATATTTGTCAAGGTGCATTATTGCATCCTTGAATTTTAAATGTCTGTGTATGCTACATTCTTAATTGAATGACTATTTAATATACCTAAAAATTTGTCTAGTGTTAAAGACTTTAATTAGTCTATTTTGAAATTCAGAAGAATTTTTCATATTCATTTTACCCTCATTCTTATCTCATTTTACAACAAATTTCAATGCATTTTTCGCCACCATATCTTTTCGTAAAGTACTATCCTTTACTTTCAATGTCAATAGTCTTCTGTAATTTAAAATCATTAACACGATCTTGTATGATTTTGCATCAATTTTGAATTACTAATTTACTAAGCATATACATTTGAATATAATGTGTCAACTAACATTTAAATTAGAAGAATCTTCTTTAAAATCAAAAAGCTTTATTTCCGAAAGCATGGAAATTTCCTTAAGATAAACATGGCACTTACTAATTTGATTGGAAAAAAAAAATATTAGAATTTTCAATTCAACATATTACTCCTGTATAATTCCAAAACATCAAAGACATTCCTTATTTATTATTTTATTATATTTTGCCAAAGGAAAAAAACAACAACTAACTAGGAATAAACTTATTAAATTTTCTTCAAACCCCAATTGATTTTTCCCAAAAGAAAAACAATATATACCCAACAATCTATATAAATAAATCAACCCAATTTTATCCTTTCATCGCCCGAATCATCGTTATCCGTTTACATGTGTGTGATTTAGCGTGTATATGCATATGCCAGTGTATCACTACGTCTGATTTTTTTAATATATTCATTGAACAGATATATAATCACTCAATATATAAATTAATAATATATGATAACAACTCGTTCATATAATCAAACATACATACTAAGTAATGCATTGAGGCTATTCAAACATTCTCATTCATGTTTTTCCATTCATAATAGAATTTATGAAAGTAAACAGTATGAATTTAATGAGAACCTGTGTGAAGAATTAATTGAAACTAAAGTAAGAACGTTATCCACGAAAGCTCAAACGGAAACTCGAAACTCAATTTGCCACTCTTTCTTTTCTCTTCTGCTCTTTTATTAATAGTCTCGTACTTTTCTTTTTATTTCCTCTCTGTAATCTTTGATATTTTTAAACTTTTCTTTCTCTGTGTTTACTCTGATTTTTTCTGTCTGGTTTCTGATTGTGAATGTACTAGTTTTTCTCTGAGGTTGAAGAGTCTTTTTTTTTTTTTTTTTTTTTTATAGAAGATAGTTAATAAAAATAATAAATAAATAAAATAATACAATAATAACTAATTAATTTTTATATTTAAAAAAATACAATAAAAGTTTACAAAATAGCCAAAAATAAATATAATTAAGATAGTACTAAAACTACAAGCTTATTTGTTTAAAATTTAAAAAGAAAAATATTTTTAAATTTTTTGTATTATTTTTGCATAGCGGTAGCTTTAGTGCACCGGGCTGCCCTTTTTTACATATATATTTAGTCAGACCTCTCTGTAACATTACCTCGTTATAACGACAGTTCACTATAGCGACCTGATTTTTCATGTTATATTTTACTTTTCTACAAAAGTTGGAACTTTGAATGTCAATGTACTATCCTTTGGAAGAGTTACAACTTAGTGGAAATAATTTTGAGTATTTTCCTCAAAGCATAGCCCAACTTGGTGCTCTTCGATTCTTGGTCTTATCACATTGCAAGAAGATTAATTTTGAACTTATCGTGGGGATGAAAAACTTGGAGACTTTGAATCTCAGTTACTACAATCTAATAGATGGAGAACTTCCAGATGACATTGGATGCTTATCCTCTTTGAAAAAGTTGGATCTCGGTGGAAATAATTTCGAGCATTTGCCTCGAAGCATAGCCCAACTTGGTGCTCTTCGATGCTTGGACGTATCACATTGCCAGAGGCTTACACAGCTGCCAGAATTTCCAGTTCAATTAGATAGAGTTGAAGCAGATTGGAAAAATTATTCGATCTGTAATTCGTTATTTCGGAATCTCTCATTATTGCAGCACGACATCTCTGCTTCAGACTCCTTGTCGCTTAGAGTGATTACAAGTTTGCGTTTCAGTGAGAAGCCATGGTTCCCATACCAGAGAATTGATGGTGCACCAGTCAATTTACCTGAGAATTGGTACATACATGATAGCTTCTTGGGATTTGCTGTATGTTACAAGGGCACAAAAATGGACATCACAGCTCACTTGATTCCCTTATCTGATGATGGGATGTCGTGTATCACCCGGAAACTTGTCTTATCCAACGATTCAAAATATTCTCTAGGACATAATGGTATTCATTTTTTCTTGATACCTTTTGCTGGTTTATGGGATATATCAAAGGCAAATGGAAAGACACCAAATGACTATAGGCACATCATGTTCTCTTCCGCCAAAAAAAATGAGTATATAGTTCGTTTGTAGTATAAAGATGAAAATAACGATGAACATTGCCCTGGGACAAGGAGGAGCAGATTTGATGATAGTGAACACCATGATGAAGCCAGTTGCTCCTCTGCTAAGAAACAAAGGTCACATTGCAGCAACAAGTAGATGCACTTTGCAGCAACATCAAAGTGAATAATCTAAAAACTTAGATTTGATGCCATGAAAAGTAATGTATAACGGTGCTCAAATTTCCTTACGGACAACTTCTTTTTACAATTTAACTGGCTCTTGAATGACTTGTTTAAATAAATTATGCCATTTCTTTAACTAGTTTCGCGCCTTTTCAGTGAGAATCAAGCACTAGGATTTCTCCTCGGCAATCAATTATCATATTCGTATTGAAGTATCATGGTTCTTTAGCAATGAATACTTCAATGCTATTTTCCTTTGTTCTCCTTTTCTTGTCGAAAGGTAACAATCAGCTCTAACTTTAGCAATACACTTTTGCTACATGTGGGGTACTTTCTTATATAAGGGAATGAACGAACTTTCTACACTTCCATATCACCATTCCTTCAAACTACTCTCGTATACTCTCCATCAGAAACTGATGTTCACCTTTTTACTTGCGAAATAATTCAGTAGTAGATGAGCATGCCTCTGCAGTGAAAAGGCAAAGTGCTATTACATCAGATAAATGACAAACCACTAGCTGTAGTAAAGTTAAGGTCTTAACATCTGTCAAATTTCTTGCCAAAACATTGAGCGATAGATAGTTAAGCGAAAAAGTTACTTCACAGCTCTTTGCTCTCAAGACACTTCGCACTAATTAATGATTCAATCTGATGTTGTGACCACCTAAGCTGCTCGGACTCTCCAAAAACGTTGTCGCACCAGTGTTGGATCCTTCAAATATGCACTACTTTTAAAGGATCCGACACACACCCAGATGACATTTTTGAAGAGTTCGAGCAACATAGGTGATCACTCCTTTTGGATTAGGAATAGGCTGTTTTTTAAATCTTATGGTCTGCTGTCTTGTTGACATTGAATTGATAAATTAAGGTGTAACATCCATATTTGGATTACTTGTAAGTGGTTCTAACAAAATCTTTACTCAGGTTTTGGATTACTTTTGCAGCGCAAACTGAGAAGCAAAGATGGTACGTTGCATCAAAAAGCAACCGGAGGAAAGAAGTATTTCCAGCAGTCAAACGTACCTCCACTGATAGAGCAACTATTCTTCCATCAGGATGTAGAGCTCAAATACTTTCTCCACCACCACCAAGTTCTACCGAAGTAGCATAGTTCTTTATTGATTCCAATCCACTGTCAAATCTGCGTTATCTCAGAATTAGACTTGTGCGACATAGCATAGAATTAGAATCAAACAAGATGAACATGTACATAGCTATAGAAACATTAATGCTGGAAATAACTGAGTCAAATTACAGTTGGATTTTCTTTTGGAGGGATGGTCATTGGTTTTTGGACTTTTGAAGGGAGGCGATTCGACAGATTCTTGTGGTTTTGTCGATCATTAGAATTCATTCGGGACAGCTTTAGCTGTGGTGAGCCCTCCATTCTACCGAAGGCCTAGTTGATGCCTACGTCAAACTTCAAGTCATTGTTTCATGGTATTTAAAGTGTTCTTCTGCAAATGTTTTAATTGAATGCTCACTATGAATACTATGGAGTTCTCTCGGACCTTAAATGGTTTTGAGTGTCTGTTAAGTCCAGGACCTAGTCGTGAGTCGTGACACTTGAAATTATAGGTTCATACATCAATTTAGTGAGATGTATCCTTCATCTAGATGAACAATGATAGACAATTCTATGCAATAATTTTCCAACGTCACTGCTCTGAACTACTTTCCACATGCTAGATTGATCATCCGCATTGCTTCTGTTAGAAATCGGGCAGAAATAAAGCAAACCACTAGCAAAAAGAAAACAAGAACACACAAATTTATGTGGAAATCCTTGCGGGAAAAACCACGGGTAGAGACAGGAGGTTTCGCTATGAAAGGAGAGAAGTACAATATGGAGCGACGTGATTTCTGAAAAATCAAAATCGACCCACTTATTGCACTTATATAATACGTGCATACAAATAAGTCCTAGGCCCCCAAAACATAAAGGTCCATACCACCATAGACCACATTGAAAATCACAAACCTGGGTTGCACCGCAAAACTTTCTGGGCTGAATCAACAAAATTCAGGTCACAACTCTAACAGCTTCATTTTCACAAACAGTCTCTCTGACCAAAATGCAAGGTAAGACTGCATACAATACACCCTTGTGGTGGGATCCTGTCCCGTACCCTGCTTATAGAGGGAGCTTTAGTGCACCAGGCTGCCTTTTTTCTGTCACTAAGGAAGAAGTAGTCTGTTGTTATGAATGACGTTAATGTAAACAAACCTCCAGGTTGTGACGGTATGGATACTATTGTGGGTGATTCTGAGAGTGGTATGAGACGACATTGCAATTTGTTTTCCCAACTTTTATTAATGAAGTCATTTTTCTTATTTTAAAGGACCTTGTTTTCGTGGAGAAAATATTTTTCAAAACTTTTAGCCAAACGAACATGAAAAAATAGATTTTAAACCTGTCTCAATAATGATATTTTAAATCTTAATGTTGTGACAAAGGTAAAACCTCTTCAACCTATCTTAATGTTTTTATATTGATGGGATTTCTACTCAATATAATACTAAAAACTTGGTCGCATCTGGTGTTTATATCAAGCAAATAACGACATGTGTTTGTATATTGACTTCTAATACATAACCACGACTATTAACATACATTCTCACCTCATTAGATCACTCAAGACTCGGCTACAACAAGTTTACACTAAATCAATAGACGCATGTCACATGTATGCATACAGACGTTTATAACTGACTCATCGTTAATTAACATGCATTTTCACATTAGTATTCAATATACATATGATTTGGTGTAAGCATGTGGTGCCAGTGGCTGCATCCTTCTAGCTTTGCCAACAACATGAAGAATGAAAGAGATCAGAGTAATTCATGTAATCTAATCTAATAAGATGATAATTCATGTAAATTATCACTGGATATTTTAAATAAAATAAATTTTATTATTTTGATTAAGGTTCTTTTTTTCATAATATTTACCCTTCATGTGATTTAAAATAAATTTTGAGCAATAGAAAACTAATAATGTTTAATAAAAAAAGTAAAATAGACATTTTTCACATGTTTGTTTCAGCTATAGCACTATATTATTTTTAGTTAATTATTATAAGTCATTTAAGTATTAAAAAATTAATAACAGTTAATTAAAAAGATAAAATATACATAAAATGATAAATTAATTTTTGATGTTTTTAATTAACTTTACGTCTTAAATGAGGCTCACTTAAAAAAAATCACAAGTATTTTTTTATAGTAATTTTGTTATGTTACTTCTGTAGACACCTAATTTCGTCCCTCCCCGATGTCGTTTTTACCCATTGTTATTTTTATCCTACCGCGTACCCTCACCCATGTTATTATACCCTCACAAAATACAAAAAAAAATAATAACAAACTCCCTAACAAATTCTATCCTATCCTAACCCCTACATCTTATCCTAACAACCTACCCAATCAAAAGAACCCACTTCACTACCCTACCCCACCTACCCTACCTCACTACCCCACCCTCACCTCACAGAAATATATACACCACAAAACAAAGAACAATGGGGGGACTCACATTTCACGAAGGAACCGACTGGCAAAAAAAAAAGAGGGGATTTGGGATTTTTCTTTCTTCTCCAAAATTATCCACGCCATATACACACATACTCTCACCTTGACAATAGGGACAAACACACACAGTGAAGAAACTCACACAGACGCACACACAACCATCGTCATCCATTTACACCGGAAAACCACAATACACCGACAACAATAATCATCAGCTAGTGAGGAGAGACGATGGGAAATGGATCGGGAAAGGGAAATTGAGACGCGCGAGAGAAAGAGAGTTGCGCAGAAAGTGAAGGAAAAAGAGGGAGAGGGATCGATTTTGAGTTTTCCGGCGAGATTATCTCCGGAATCGGCTGGCCGGAACACCCCCTGGCAATAGTCAGCGGAAAACGTGAAATCAGCAATCGAAAAACAACCGCATCTCTCTCTACAATCCCTCTCTACTGCTTCACCACCACCACCGGCGAGTTCATCGCCACTTTCTCCTCAATCTCCTCTACCACCACCGCTCCACCAAGATGCCGCCTCTTAACATCAGCAACCGAACAAAACCATCCCCCACCAGCAAAATCTGCCACTGTTGGTGAGGATTCACCAGTCAAAAACCGCCTTCCACCGACGAAACCACCACCGGGAGCAGCTCATCGACAAACTCCCTCACGTCGTCTCTGCCGTCGGCAAATTCCTTCTCCATCATATGAATTTCATCTTTCATCTCTTTACTGTTATTGATTAGGTAATATATATTGAGTTGGTGTCCTTGGATTCAAATCTATTCGGATCGTAATTCGCGATATCGAGTTGGTCGGGTTGTCGAGGCTGATTCGAGGTTCGTCGGTACGCGGAGTCATCCTCTCGATTGACTGATATTTGGAATAAAATCATCATTGAGGTCCATTTCTTCTAACCGAATCTTTAATTTATTTTGACTTTTATTGATGTTGTTGGTGTGGATGATTTATTTGTTGTGTGTTTGGTTTGAATCTTCGTTATTTGTGTTGTGTTTGATGTTGGTTGCGGATTTTGAGACGTGATCTAATAATCGAAGCATGTTGTAATTAGAGTGGTTAAAAAATGGGTTTGTGGGTGAGAATTGAAAACTTGACATAATTGGCAATTTTGGTTAGTTTGATTTCATTGTTCGTATAACGTGAAAGGAACGTTAATTTGATTTTGGTAGTAACATGATACATCGATCGGAATAGGCAAAACGTAGGTCGGGTAGGCAAATCTAGAGATTGTGGGTTGATTGAATGGTTGAAATGTGATTGAATGGTTGAAATTTGATTGAATGATTTGATTTTATCACTTTTTGAATCAATTGTATAATTTATCCGGGGAATGCCCCGAAGAATTTGTATTGATTTCACCGGGGAATGCCCCGACGTATCATGTTGGCGGAAAATAATCGTGATGAAGGCCCGCGGCGTCGGGTAATGCATTGTAGCTTAGTCTAGATTTAGTTTAGACTAGGATTTATATTTTTGTATTTTTTCTATTTTTCGGACTGTATAATTGGACTGGACTTTTACATTTTTGGATTGTTTTGTTTTGTTTATTGTTTGATTATTTTGTGCTCTTTTGTGTGGTTTATACATTTCATAATGCCAAAACAGTCGATACACTCCACCAAGCGACCATGGTCGAACCACGGGATCGAGGGGTGCCTAACACCTTCCCCTCGGTCAACAGAATTCCTTAGTCGGAATCTTTGTTCGCAAACCGGTTTAAGAGTCAAATGGTTTCGAAAAGGATTTTTCAAAGGTGACTTGGCACACCGGATTATGCCAAGTGGCGACTCTAAATAAAAAATGTAAATAATTCTTTTTTTCGAAACAAATTTTCATTTTTGTCACTTAAATAATAAAACCCTTTCGAACCTTAAAATACATATCTTTTTTGGAATCGAAAAAAAGGGGTGTGACAGCTCTGGCGACTCTGCTGGGGACATTTCAGAATTCGAGCTTCTTTTTGAGTCGTATCGGCTTTGTTTGGCATTACGAGTGTATAAGCATTGTTTGTGATTATTGTTTTGTTATTGTTTTCACTTTTGTGTATTTCGTGCTCTTTGTTTATAGTATTTATCCTATGTGTTACCGCTTTATATCTGTCATCATGAGTCCACCCCTCGGCCTTCTTTCTGCAACAAGTCTCGGAGCGCACGTCGTGCGCACGAACTCTAGTTGAGTCACCTTTATTTTAGGGGGGGAGCCGTTGGATGTATGGAGTAGGTGGAAAGCAAAGCAGCCACTATCGACCATATGCTCCCCCGAACGGCCTTGTTAGTAAACCACAACGTAGGTCAGCCTTTAGGTCATTCTTATGTGCATCATATTGAGACCTAGCGAGGCCTACACGGTCCTTTGTAGGAGACTCACCTTTAAAGCATCGCTACGTGCTAACTGTTGCATATTTGAGGGTAACGTGGTCATTTGACGGACAGATTTAAAAAAAAAAAAAAAAAGTGAGTCGAAAAGAATGAATCAAAAGGAGTGTCGTAGTCTATTTTAGAATTCTTTATGGCTTTTGTTCTTCACGATCCAAAAACTCAAAAAAGATTTTATTTACATTTTTTGCATTTTTGTCTTCTCAAAGTACCGTAAATTCAAAAAGAAAAAAAAAAGTTTTTTTCTACGTATTTGTCAAAAGCAAAAATACCAAAAAGATTTTTTTTCATAATGGATGGTGTCAGTCTTAGTTAAAGTGTCTAATTGAAAAATCCAAAAAGTTCTTATTCGTTTGTTTTTTGTTTTGTCTCTTAATTTAGGGTCAATTTATTAGTTAATCGTTAGTTGTCCAATCTGGACGAACTACGCATACCTGATTTCCGTCCCTCGGGGCGGGATATGTAGGCAACCCTCGGTGGGTCCGGTAACCTTTATTTTGGTCTTCGTCTTAGTCCTAGGCTAGGTCTTTTATTCCGTAACCTAGAGTTGTTAGCCAAGTAGGCTGATTTTATTCAGCGTTACTGTTCGGCGATTTGGAGTCATGAAGCGGTCTGTCTCATTGACGTATGTCCGCATCAAATTCCCATTGGTTGGGAACCTTTTGCTCTTATCAAATTTTGAGACAATTTCTTATCTGCTACTACAGGATGGATCTGTCCACAAAGTCTAGAGTCCTTATGGTTGTCAAGGTACCCAAAAAGTTGATCAAGTGGTGGGGCACGTTCAATTACTCCGAAAAGCATGAAGTGAGGAAAGTGTTAGGCAATCTTGTAACACTCATGGATCTCACGCCTCGTCCGGATTTAATAGAAGCTGCGTTGACTTTCTGGGATCCAAATAATTTGGTGTTTAGGTTCGGAAGTTGTGAATTGACTCCTACCCTGGCAGAAATATCTTGTTTGTTTCGGTTGACTTACATGGGCCAGCAGATGATTTTAGCCCGCAATCATACTCGTAAGAAATTCCTTCGACTCTGTGGATTAAAAGATAACAAGCATCTAGGATGTCTCAAACAATCTTGGATTTCCTTGGACTATTTGTTTGCTAGATTTGGGTCTTTAGAGGGTTTCGACTGCTTTTGGGATGAATTCTGTACTACCAAAAAAATCTGGGAACAACGTCGTCTTGAGGTTTTCTGTCTGGCTTTGTTGGGTATCTTAGTGTTCCCGTTAGATGAGAGGTGTATCAATACTCGTCTGCAATTAGTGGTGATAGCTTTATTCAAGAAAAAAGATGAGGTCACCATTGTACCAATGATCTTAACAGAAATATATAAGGCTTTAACTGAAGTAAAAGGAGGGGTACGATTTTTTGAGGGGAGTAATCTGATATTGCAGCTGTGGATGATGGAGCACTTGCATACGCCTTCTTTGATTAGAGCAGATGTGATCGACCGTTGTCTGAATGATCGAGTGCAAGCCATGCAAGAAAGAATGCGTTTTGACAAATTTTCTTTTCCTATTGGAGTCAATTCTTGGATCGAATTTCTCGAATCAAGAACTCCAAACAACATTATTTGGTGCTATATGTGGTTTTGTCCTAAGAAAATCTTGATTGGATCTCAAATGCAACTCTTTCTAGTTTTGATAGGACTTAACTGCACTAGGCCTTACAGTCCAAGAAGGGTGATGCGTCAGTTGGGTAGGATGCAAGACGTCCCCCCAATAATGGACCTTCTAAAGGATGTAGAGTACTTTAAAGACCAAGCCGTGGGGGAAAGCAAATATGAGCAATTCCGGAATAACGCAATAAAGTTAGGTGTCGATACTTTCGAGGAAAATCCAGGATACACTCAAAACTATGAAATCTGGTTACAATCTCTGCCCCGTGGCATTAGTAGACCCTTACCAGCCCAACTTAGAGGGCAAATGCGGGAAGCAACCATGGTAGAAGATGATGAGCAGGAAGATCCGGATGCCAAGGTGGAGTTTTTGAGAGTTCAGTTGCCGCGTGGGTGTCAGAGAAACCTTTGCGGGTGTACTCTCCAAGAGGCGGGGATACAGGGAAGAAATTTGTTTCCGGGTATCAAAACGTCGTTGCAGGACATGTTGCAAAGTCTAAGTGGAAAAGTGGGGACTTCACAGATGGGTTCATCTCAGCCGGGGACATCACACAGAGCACCAGTTTGAAAGAGCATGTCTTATCTTTATGTAGTTTTGAGTCTTTTATGTTTCTGTCATTGTAGGTTGGTGTCTGTGTTAAGTCGGAGTCAAGTTGTTTTTTATATTCGGGTCTTTATTGCACGCATATCGTTAGGAGTTTAAAGTGTTGTTTTGTATTTGTTGTTTAGTTTTAAAGTGGTCCTAAATTTGTTGTATGTTTTGCTGTCTTTCATCGAAATGTTAGGATGTTACGTTTTTCTTTTGTTTACTTGTTTTCGTGTTTCATGAAAAAAAAAACCTTCAATTGTGTAATGTTTATGCATAAGCTGCCTGAACTACGCAAGATCTGATTCATGTACAACATGATACGTAGGCAACCTACTTTTGGGTTCGATCTAATCATTTCGTTTCGTTGTTTTTCATTATTTTTCCTCTTTTAAAGGAAAAAAAAAGGAACAAAAGCCATAAAGAATAATAAAATAAAGGTAGATAACGAGAGAAGTGGAAAGAACAGAGGTGGATACGAAAAAAAAAAAAGTGTAGATAAAAATCAGGATGATGTTGAAATGACCTCGCTACCCTCAAAAGCTGGTAGAAATGAACATGAATTTAGGACAATTTTTACCAATGTGACTCTCATGCTTGTTGTGTGCCCTAATCCTAACGGATGTCGTCTTTGATGGTTTGCAGCACTCTGGCTAGTCAACCATACTTCACTAGATCCAAAGTAAAGCTCGTCATGGCTAGCAGGGAGATTGAAAATTCGTTCATTGACCCGGATCAGGATCACAGGAAAGAAAGTTCAGAACACAATGATGAGGTAGTAAGGCTCAGACAACAATTGATAGATTTGCATCGGGCATGGGCCAGCGGAATGCATCCTCCTCCGCTCCCTGAAGGTCTTGGGAATATCTCTAATTGTCCACCGCTCTCTCAGGCACAATTCTCTGCTCCTACTGAGTCACCTGAGCACGCGCCAGGATTCACTCCGCGACATTATTATCCTGGCAATTCTGGTGTGCCCTTGGCAGCTCCCCAATCAAGACCAGCTGCTCATCCAGCGCCACCGATCACACCGGTATTCGTGGCCCCGCCACCACATGAAACTCCCATATATGTTGTGCGTCCCACAATAAGGCTTCCTCGGTCTTCCAGTGAGCCAGTACTGAAGGTTTCAGATGGTCAGTATTATGCTACGGAGCCTACTTTGCAATTGAATGAACCGTATGGGTACACTCAGCCGCCTGCATTTCCATTTGATACGGAGAAACCTGTCGCAACAGAGGAACAGGAAGTCATAGCGCGGAAGTTGAAAAGTTTAGAACAAGCTATGAGAAATTTGCAAGGAATCGGAGATTATAGAAGTGTTTCCTATAAAGATCTGTGCATGTTCCCAGACATCAACCTGCCCCCCGGTTTTAAGATGCCTAAGTTCGAGAAGTACACAGGGCACGGTGATCCTGTTGCACACTTGAGACGTTATTGCAACCAGTTGAGGGCTGCAAGAGGAAAGGAAGAACTACTCATGGCCTTCTTTGGCGAGAGTATTTCAGATCTGGCTTCAGAATGGTTCATCGATCGGGATATTGATAAATGGAACAGTTGGGATAATTTGGCTTCTGAATTTGTTCAACATTTTCAGTACAACATCGACTTGATTCCGGACGAAAAATCTTTGGTCAACATGAAGAAAAAGAGCACTGAAGGTTTTAGGGAATACGCAATAAGGTGGCATGAACAGGCCGCTAGGGTAAAGCCTCCAATGAAATAAAGTAAGTTGGTAGAAGTTTTCATTCAGGCGCAGGATGAGACCTATTTTCAACATTTACTTTCGGCAATGGGAAAGTCTTTTATGGAAGTCCTCAAAATGGGGGAGATGATAGAGGACGGGATTAAGACCGGTCGAATAGTGAGTTTTTCTGCATTAAAAGCTACCACATAAGCGATTCAAAGTGGATCTGGCGCATTTGGAGGTAAAAAGAAGAAAGAGAATGTTGCGACTGTCGTAGCCGGAACCCATTCTTATCCTAAAAGACCACCTCGCCCCTATCCCAATCCCAAGCCCAAGTCTACGCCCAAGCTCCATATATTCCTCCCCACCATTACTACCCTCCACAAAATCTTTTATATTCCATTCCACCACCCTCTTACCCAGTATATAGCGCGCAGCCATATGCCCAAACCCCTTCTTACCCACAGTGGCGCGCGCAAACTCCACAAAATCGCCCATTTGCTCCACCAAATTACCAAAACCCCTCCAGACCCAGTTTTCAGCCTAAGCCCAAGTATAAGAAGGACAAGATGGTCAAAAATCAATTCACACCTCTTGGGGAGTCATATGCTAGTTTGTTTGATAGGTTGAGGAAGTTGAAGGTTTTAAGCCTAATTCAAGGAAGGCTTTCAAATCCACCACCAAGGAATCTCTATTATTCTTTAAGAAGTGCGTACTGTTCTGATATGCCAGGTCATGATATTGAGAAATGTTGGCATTTAAAGAGAGTTGTCCAAGATTTAATTGACACAAATCAGATGCTGGTCCAAGCCCCGGAGGGTCCAAACATTAACCAGAATCCGCTGCCAACCCATGCTGAAGCCAATATGTTGGAATTGATATATGATGGGAAAGAGTCTTCAAGGGGTTATAAGCCTATTGTCAAGATACAGACCATTGAGGAAAAATCGGTGAATGTAGCGGAGTCTTTGAAAGCAATGTCATTGAGCCAGGAAGGAATGAGAGAAGATAAAGCCCGAGAAAGCACAAAGAAGCCCCTGATCACAGTACAAGGCGCCAGAAGGTATATTGATTCAAGTCAGGATAAACCTAAGTTGATGGTGGTGGGAGCTCTGAGTCAGCCCATTTTGACGGTGAAAGGAGCACTGGCCGTGCCTATTGTCCTCAAACCGGTGACCCAACCTCCGATAGTTGAAACGAAAAGGATTCCCTGGAATTATGGACGGACCGTGATGACCTATCATGGGAAAGAAGTAGTGGAAGATGTAGATGAGGTAGGGGGTTTGACTAGGTCAGGAAGATGTTTCGTGCCTGAAAGCTTAAGAAAGTCCAAGCCAATGGTGAGTGGACCGTCATCTATCAAAAAGCCTATCACCGAAGAAGAAGCCGAAGAATTTTTGAAAAAGATGAAATTTCCAGAGTATTCAATATTAGACCAGCTGAAGAAAACCCCTGCTCAAATTTCCCTTTTATCGTGATGTTCTACTGAAGGTATTAAATGAAGCATATGTTCCAAGGGAGATTACAATCAACCAGCTTGAGAAAATGGTTGGAAAAATCTTTGAGGTCAATCGGATCAGCTTTTCTGATGATGAATTGCCTGTTGAAGGTACAGGGCATAATCGGGGCCTTTACATTACAGTGAAGTGTGAAGATTTCTATGTCACTCATGTTCTGATTGATGGAGGTTCAGGATCAAACATTTGCCCTATTTCTACTTTGCAAAAGTTGAATATTGGTGCGGAGAGGATCAGGCCCAACAATGTATGTGTCAGGGCTTTCGATGGTGCAAAATCAAATTCCATTGGCGAAATAGAACTAATGTTGACCATAGGGCCTGTTGAGTTCGCCATAGAGTTTCAAGTATTAAATGTAGACTCCTCTTACAATCTGTTGTTGGGAAGGCCGTGGATCCACAAGGCCAAGGCGGTTGCATCTACACTACACCAAATGATTAAGTTTGAGCATGACAGGCAAGAGGTAGTTATTCATGGTGAAGGAGATTTTTCAGCCTACGAGGATTCTCCCTTGTCTCTTATTGAAGCAAATAACGTAGAGGAGACATTCGTCTATCAAATTTTTGATATAGTGCCAGTGAATCGTATCCTTGAATGGCAGGCTATACCGGGACCGTAATTGTCTTCTGTTTCTATCATGATGGTGAGTGAACTTTGGAAATACGGATTTGAGCCAGGAAAGGGTTTGGGAGCGTCTCTGCACGGTATAGTTCATCCCATATGTCCGAGTGAGAACGTGGGAACGTTTGGTCTGGGATTTGAGCCTACAGCTGAAGATCTGAAGAAAGCCAAGGGAAGGAAAAAGGAAATATGGTCACTCCCTCGCCCAATGCCACTACTCAGTGAATCATTTGTTAAGAGCGGTGTCACGAAGCATGTGGAATTTGAGGTTGAATTGGTTGATAACTTCCAGAACCTTTGTATGGAAGTTGATATGGTCGAAGTAGGAGAAGGTACCAGTATGGCAGACGTGCAATTCATAGGTTCAGCTGTCCAGCTTAATAATTGGGAAGTCACTCCTCTCCCCGTCAGGAGGGAGTTTTGGTAGTCTATTTTGTTTTTCTTTCTGTTTATCCGAGTTATTTCAGGGTTGTAATTCGAACTTTAGTTTGTTTATGTTATGTTGGCGTCTGTGTTTAAACCCTTCTATCTTTTATTTAATGAAATGCAATGTCCCTTTTGTTTTGTGTCTAATATATTTTGTTTTTCTTTTCTTACACAGTTCTCTTTATGCTGATTCTAATGACATGACATGCATGCGGAATTTTTAGCCTGATTTTAAAATCCAAACTAATCAAGATGTAATGAAGCAAGATGGGGAATATGATGAAGAACAAGCACTAGAAGAAATAAGCAAAGAGTTGGAACAGTTTGAAGACAAATCGAATCCTAATTTGAATGAAATTGAGCCAATAAATCTAGGGGATCAAGAAGATGTTAGGGAAACTAAAATCAGTGTACATGCTTTGCCACAGCTAAAAGAGGGAATGATTCAAGCGTTAATTGATTATAAGGATGTTTTTGCATGGTGTTATGATGATATGCCCGGTTTAAGCACAAAATTAGTGGCTCACAAGTTGCCAACTGATCCCGCGTTCCCCCCTGTCAAACAGAAGTTGAGGAAGTTTAAAACCGATGTGAGTATTAAAATCAAAGAGGAAATCATGAAACAACTTGAAGCCAAAGTAATTCGAGTGTCTCGTTATCCTATGTGGTTATCCAATGTTGTTCCCGTACCAAAGAAAGATGGCAAAATTCGAGTGTGTGTTGATTATCGTGATTTGAACAGAGCAAGTCCGAAAGATGATTTTCCACTACCCAATATTCACATTTTGTTAGACAACTGTGCTAAACACGAGGTTGCCTCTTTTGTGGATTGCTATGTCGGATATCACCAGATCATTATGAATGATGAAGACGCGGAGAAGACATCTTTTATCACACCATGGGGAACTTATTGTTTTCGAGTGATGTCGTTCGGTTTGAAGAATGCTGGAGCAACATACATGAGAGCCATGACCACTATGTTTCATGACATGATGCATAAGGAGATTGAGGTCTACGTGGATGATGTGATTATTAAGTCAAAAAGTCAGGCCGACCATGTTAAAGATTTAAGAAAGTTCTTTGAGAGGCTTCGCAGGTATAATCTCAAACTTAACCCGGCCAAATGTGTATTTGGAGTTCCATCTGGAAAGTTGTTGGGGTTTGTAGTCAGTCGTCGGGGAATTGAATTGGATCCCTCAAAAATCAAAGCCATTCAGGATTTGTCCCCGCCCAAGAATAGAACAGAGGTGATGAGTTTGCTTGGAAGACTGAACTACATTAGCAGGTTTATTGCTCAACTCACAACCACTTGTGAGCCCATATTCAAGTTGTTGAAAAAGAGTGTTGCGGTAAAATGGACTGAAGAATGTCAAGAAGCGTTTGATCGAATCAAAAGATATTTGTCAAATCCGCCAGTGCTGGTACCCCCCGGAGCCTAGTAGGCCTTTGATCTTATATTTATCAGTCATGGACAATTCTTTTGGTTGTGTCCTGGGTCAACATGATTTCACAGGCAAAAAGGAGCAGGCTATTTATTATCTTAGCAAGAAGTTCACCGCATATGAGGCCAGGTATACTCTTCTTGAAAGGACGTGTTGTTCCCTAACTTGGGTAGCACAGAAGTTGAAGCATTATCTATCATCCTATACTACTTATCTCATTTCCCGCATGGATCCTTTGAAGTATATCTTTCAGAAGCCTATGCCGATGGGTCGATTGGCAAAGTGGCAAATATTGCTTACCGAGTTCGACATTGTATATGTGACTCGAACCGCCATGAAAGCCCAAGCCTTGGCAGATCATCTTGCTGAGAATCCCATCGATGAAGAGTACGAGCCGTTAAAGACATATTTTCCTGACGAAGAAGTGTCGTGTGTCGATGAAGTCGTTATAGATGCTGATCCAGTTTGGAGGTTATTCTTCGATGGAGCTGTCAATATGAAAGGAGTCGGAATAGGTGCAGTTCTTATCTCTGAATTGGGACAACATTTCCCGGTAACAGCACAACTTCGATTCTACTGTACTAACAATATGGCAGAGTATGAAGCCTGCATCCTTGGTTTGAGGTTAGCTGTTGATATGGGAGTCCAAGAATTATTGGTGTTGGGAGATTCGGATTTGCTCGTCCATCAAATTCAAGGCAATTGGGAGAAGCGAGATTTGAAACTCATCCCGTATCGATAATGCTTGCAGGAGCTATGTCGACAATTTGTGTTAGTAAAATTTAGGCATATTCCAAGGATTCATAATGAAATTGTTGATGCTTTAGCCACTATGTCTTCAATGCTCCAACATCCTGACAAAGCCTATATCGATCCAGTGCATATACAGAGTTGTGATCAGCATGCTTACTGTAATGCGGTTGAAGAAGAGCTCGATGGAGAACCTTGTTTTTGGATATCAAGCGGTACATTCAGTCAGGAGAATACCCAGCATATGCCACCAACGATCAAAAGAGGACTATTAGGCGTTTGGCTAGTGGATTTTTCTTAAGTGGGGGAATCTTTTATAAGAGGACCCCAGATCTGGGACTTTTAAGGTGTGTAGATGCAAAAGAAGCCTCGGCAATCATGGTTGAAATACACTCTGGAGTATGCGGGTCGCATATGAATGGTCACGTCTTGTCAAAGAAGATTCTTCGAGCAGGTTATTACTGGCTTACTATGGAGAGGGATTCTATTCAATTTGTTTGAAAGTGTCATCAATGTCAGGTGCACGGCGACCTGATACGTTCTCCTCCTGTTGAGTTGCATGCAATGGCCGCTCCATGGCCGTTCGTGGCTTGGGGAATGGATGTGATTGGACCGATTGAGCCGAAGGCATCAAATGGACATAGATTCATTTTGGTAGCCATTGACTACTTCACAAAGTGGGTGAAAGCAGTAACTTTCAAGTCAGTGACAAAGAAGGCTGTGGTAGATTTTGTTCATGCCAATATCATTTGTAGATTTGGAATTCCTAAGATGATCATTACAGACAGTGCTGCCAATCTCAATAGTCATTTGATGCAAGAAGTGTGTCAACAGTTTAAGATCGCACATCGAAATTCTACTCCATATCGCCCAAAGGCCAATGGTGTTGTAGAAGCCGCCAATAAAAATATAAAAAAGATACTGCGAAAAATGGTACAAGGTTCTAGACAGTGGCATGAAAAGTTGCCGTTTGCATTGCTAGGTTATCGCACCACTGTTCGCACTTCAACAGGGGCAACTCCATATTTATTAGTGTATGGGACAGAAGCAATCATCCCTGCAGAAGTTGAAATTCCCTCTCTTCGAGTCATTGTAGAAGCAGAGATTGATGATGACGAATGGGTAAAAACCCGATTGGAACATTTGAGTTTGATCGAGGAAAAAAGGGTAACGTCCGTGTGTCATGGCCAGTTGTATCAGAGGAGGATGGCTCGTGCGTATAACAAAAAGGTCCGTCCCAGGAATTTTGAAGTTGGTCAGTTGGTATTGAGGCGTATCCTTCCTCACCAGGTTGAAGCGAAAGGCAAGTTCTCCCCTAACTGGCAAGGTCCCTTCGTTGTGAAGAAAGTGTTGCCCAATGGAGCCTTATATTTGACAGATATTGAAGGCAAAATGGCAGAAATGGCTATCAATTCTGACGCGGTCAAAAGATACTATGTATGATATTTGATCCTTTGTTGAGTTTATTGCATGTTTAGTACTTGCATTTTTGAAGATTGATATGATGAAGGCATTTTATTCTTCTATCCAAACATTGTGTCATCCTTTGATTACCCGTTTGAGCCTCGTTTATTTTTCTTTCATATCCCTCTTTTGGAATCAAAATAGAGTCAAAGATAAATGTCAAGAAAATAAGAATAAAAGAAAGAGTTCGAAAATTAAAAAAAAAAATCAAAGCAAAGCAAAGGACAAGCAGATGGAACTACGTGCGACCTGATTCTCCTCTCTTGGGAGTGAGATACGTAGGCTGCCCTATTTCGGGCTTGGTCCAACCATATAAAGATTTAAGATTCACCCAGTCAACAAAAATTGGGGCATGAGTTAATGCATTGTTTAAGTCGATTCCAAAAGTTGTAAGTCCCACCCCCACTTCGAGTATCATTTGAGGCTCTTACCATCTTTTCTAACCTTGACCAAAAGCCAAGTTACAACCAAAGAAAGCCCTTCAGATCAATTTTTGATAGTGTTAAGGCTAAGCATGCAATGGATATGACGATACATTGCGAAGTACCGCTTGTCTCCCTCAGCATAAGAAATCAGGAAAGAAATACAAAAATGAGAGTCTTATTGGTGAAAACCTTTGCAGGCACCATAAGGCGATGGTGAGTTGTGAGAAAATGAAAATGAGAGAGTCTTATTGGTGAAAACCTTTGCAGGCACCATAAGGCGATGGTGAGTTGTGAGAAAATGAAAATGAGAGAGTCTTATTGGTGAAAACCTTTGCAGACACCATAAGGCGATGATGAGTTGTGAGAAAATGAAAATGAGACAGTCTTATTGGTGAAAACCTTTGCAGGCACCATAAGGCGATGGTGAGTTGAGAGAAATACAAAAATGAGAGAGTCTTATTGGTGAAAACCTTTGCGGGCATCGTAAGGCTATGGTGAGTTGAGGGAAATACAAAAATGAGAGAGTCTTATTGGTGAAAACCCTCACGGGCACCGTAAGGCGATGGAGAGTTCAAGAGAAAAGTGAAAAGTGAAAAGAAAGAGATTTGTTAGCGAATGTCTTTTTAGATGTCGTCAGTCGAATGTGATGTATGAGTCCAATGGATTTGAAGAAGCGGCTCAGCGACAAAAGGCACGAACTCAACAACAAATGGGGAGTTTGGATAGGAAGATCAGGCAGCTGAATCCAAAATGCATGTCATACTCATTGGAGTTGGTTGTCATATTCAGATAAGTTTTCTTTTTGAATATGGGACATTGCCCTTTTCTTTCATTTACATATTCATGTTTTTGTCTTTTCTTATGTTATTTATAAAAACAAAAGTCACCATCATTTCTTTACATTTTTAAGTCAAGTTTGTGTCAACACAAGCGAGAAAGGATTTCAAAATTTACTACCAGTCTTTCCAATTATATAAGAAAAAGCCAAGGAACAGCACATGAAAGAAATATGATCGTAATTCAACACGAAGCAAAGGAAGTCTATCAACCGACAGGCTATTGGATTCGTGGAATCATTCAGATTTGGGAAAAGAGTGCACCTCAGGGGCATGGTAAAATGAAAACCCATTGTTTGAGTCAGAACTCATTTCCCTCAATCTGGATCTTGGTCAATGATGCGGCAAGACACTACAAGTGTTAGCAATTTGGAACAAAGATGAAAAGAACGAGTGCTGGGCAGATACCGGAAAAGCCAAGATCTGCAAGCCACCACTAAGTTTTCAACTGACAAATTTTTCTTTGATTGAAACAGGGGCAAATTCGTTTCACTTGATTCAGCTACCATTGGAAATGCATATCCAGGGATTTTACTTTCTGTTCAGGACCCTCCTGCAAAATGGGATTTTACTTTATGTTCAGGACCCTCCTGAAAAATGGGAATTTACTTTATGTTCAGGACCCTCTTGAAAAATGAGAATTTACTTTATGTTCAGGACCCTCCTGAAAAATGGGATTTTACTTTATGTTCAGGACCCTCCTGAAAAATGGGAATTTACTTTATGTTCAGGACCCTCCTGAAAAATGGGATTTTACTTTCTGTTCAGGACCCTCCTGAAAAATGGGATTTTACTTTCTGTTCAGGACCCTCCTGAAAAATGGGATTTTACTTTTGTTCAGGACCCTCCTGAAAAATGGGATTTTACTTCTGTTCAGGACTCTCCTGAAGAATGGGAATTTACTTTCTGTTCAGGACCCTCCTGAAAAATGGGATTTTACCTTATGTTCAGGCCCCTCCTGAAAAATGGGATTTTACTTTATGTCCAGGACCCTCCTGAAGAATGGGATTTTACTTCATGTTCAGGACCCTCCTGAAAAATGAGATTTTACCTTATGTTCAGGACCCTCCTGAAAAATGGGATTTTACCTTATGTTCAGGACCCTCCTGAAGAATGGGATTTTACTTTTGTTCAGGACCCTCCTGAAAAATGAGATTTTACTTTATGTTCAGGACCCTCCTGAAAAATGGGATTTTACCTTATGTTCAGGACCCTCCTGAAGAATTGGATTTTACTTTTGTTCAGGACTCTCCTGAAAAATGAGATTTTACTTTATGTCCAAGACCCTCCTGAAAAATGGGAATTTACCTTATGTTCAGGACCCTCCTGAAGAATGGGATTTTACTTTTGTTCAGGACCCTCCTGAAAAATGGGAATTTACTTTATGTCCAGGACCCTCCTGAAGAATGGGAATTTACTTTCAGTCCAGGACCCTCCTGAAAAATGGAAATTTACCTTATGTTCAGGACCCTCCTGAAGAATGGGATTTTACTTTTGTTCAGAACCCTCCTGAAAAATGGGAATTTACTTTATGTCCAGGACCCTCCTGAAGAATGGGAATTTACTTTCAGTTCAGGACCCTCCTGAAAAATGGGATTTTACCTTATGTTCAGGACCCTCCTGAAGAATGGGATTTTACCTTATGTTCAGGACCCTCCTGAAGAATGGGATTTTACTTTTGTTCAGGACCCTCCTGAAAAATAGGATTATACTTTATGTTCAGGACCCTCCTGAAAAATGGGATTTTACCTTATGTTCAGGACCCTCCTGAAGAATGGGATTTTACTTTTGTTCAGGACCCTCCTGAAAAATGGGATTTTACTTTATGTCTAGGACCCTCCTGAAAAATAGGAATTTACCTTATGTTCAGGACCCTCCTGAAGAATGGGATTTTACTTTTGTTCAGGACCCTCCTGAAAAATGGGAATTTACTTTATGTCCAGGACCCTCCTGAAGAATGGGAATTTACTTTCAGTTCAGGACCCTCCTGAAAAATGGGATTTTACCTTATGTTCAGGACCCTCCTGAAGAATGGGATTTTACTTTAGTTCAGGACCCTCCTGAAAAATGGGATTTTACTTTATGTTCAGGACCCTCCTGAAAAATGGGATTTTACCTTATGTTCAGGACCCTCCTGAAGAATGGGATTTTACTTTTGCTCAGGACCCTCCTGAAAAATGAGATTTTACTTTATGTCCAGGACCCTCTTGAAAAATGGAAATTTACCTTATGTTCAGGACCCTCCTGAAAAATGGGATTTTACTTTTGTTCAGGGCCCTCCTGAAGAATGGGAATTTACTTTATGTCCAGGACCCTCCTGAAAAATGGGATTTTACTTTTGTTCAGGACCCTCCTGAAAAATGGGATTTTACTTTATGTTCAGGACCCTCCTGAAAAATGGGATTTTACTTTTTGTTCAGTGATTTTACTTTATGTTCAGGACCCTCCTGAAAAATGGGGATTTACTTTCAATTCAGGACCCTCCTGAAAAATGGGGATTTACTTTCAATTCAGGACCCTCCTGAAGAATGGAAATTTACTTTCTGCTCAGGACCCTCCTAAAAAATGGGAATTTACTTTCAATTCAGGACCCTCCTGAAAAATGGGATTTTGCTTTATGTTCAGGACCCTCTTGAAAAATGAGACTTTACTTTCTGTTCAGGACCCTCCTGAAAAAATGGGATTTTACTTTATGTTCAGGACCCTCCTGAAAAATGGGATGTTACTTTCTGTCCAGGACCCTCCTGAAAAATGGGAATTTACTTTATATTCAGGACCCTCCTGAAAAATGAGATTTTACTTTATGCGCACGACCCTCCTGAAAAATGGGATTTTACTTTCTGCTCAGACCCTCCTGGAAAATGGGACAACGCTTTCAAAAGTGAAATACTATTTTACTATAATTTTGTTTGAGATAATTTTTGTTCTAGTTTTAATGTTGGGTTTCAGGAGCCCGCCTGAAGAACAGGGTGATGAAATAGCAAGTCCGGAGCCCGCCTGGAGAATAGGTTGAAGAAATGAAAAGCCATGCAACAAAGCGAAGTAACTGAAAGCCAAGCAACAAGTCGAAAGAAATTGCAAGTCAGGAGCCCGCCTGAAGAATAGGGTGATGAAAAGTCTAGTCAAGAATCAACAGAAGCTGTATAGATAGGATTTTTGTAATTTCATTTATGTTTTAGCTTGTAATTTTCATTTTGATGTAATAACAGAGCCGCGGACCGGAACCTCGACGGAACCTCACTCGACTCTCCAACTTGGTATAGTTCATCTCCGTCCAATCCTTGGAGATACTTATCAATCTGGCTGCAACATGGCAGAGTTAAAAAACTATGCTTTACAAAGAAGTCGTCAAAAATATGAAAAGGCTTAAAATATTATACATCAAATATTTTGATACATATGATGCCATTGAGTACCTGCCAAACAGCTTGAGTTGGATTGACATTTTTGGATATCCTTGGGAATCGTTGCCAGAAGAATTTGAACCCAAAAAACTTGTTCATCTTCAACTCGGACAAGGTTCACTGTGTCATTTATGGTTTGAAACCAAGGTGCAATTGTTGAATTCAGTTTTATTTTTATTTTGGTCAAATACATAGATATATAGTCAGACCTCTATGTAACATCACCTCGTTATAACGGCATTTCACTATAGCGACCTGATTTTTCATGTTACATTTTACTTTTCTACAAAAGTTGGAACTTTGAATGTCTATGTATTATGCCTTTTTATGTACAAACACTATGCCTTTTATGTATAATAAGAAATATTTGTTATTGTGTGTCCTGAATTGCAGCATTTCCTGTGTCTACGAAAGCTGGATCTCAGCTTCTCACAAAACCTGATGCAAACACCAGATTTCAGTGGGATGCCAAATTTGGAGCATTTGGATTTGGGGTCCTGTGAGAGTCTTAAAGAGGTTCACCATTCCCTGGGAGATTATAGAAAACTCATCCACTTAAATTTGTGGTATTGTAAAAGCCTTAAGAGGTTTCCATGTGTTAGTGGGGAATCTCTTGAATATCTGAATATGTGGAATTGCTCTAGTTTAGAGATATTTCCAAAAGTGATGGGAAAAGTGAAGCCCTCTTCTATTCAGTACCTAACTCAAGGAGAGCTCCTTTTGAGTTGTATGGAAAATCTTGTAGCTCTTCCAAGCAGCATTTGTAAGTTGAAATGTTTGGTGAAGTTGAATGTGTCCTACTGCTTTAAAGTTGAAAGCTTGCCGGAAGAGATAGGTGATTTAGAAAACTTGGAGGAGCTTGATGCTACATGTACTCTAATTTCAAGACCTCCATCTTCCATCGTCCGCTTGAACAAGCTTAAATTCTTGAGTTTTGAAATAAGAATATCGGCAGAACGAATGTTATTTGTGTTCCCTCGGGTGAATGAAGGGTTACGCTCCTTGGAAATTCTGAATCTCAGTTACTGCAATCTAATAGATGGAGGACTTCCAGATGACATTGGATGCTTACATTCTTTGGAAGAGTTACAACTTAGCGGGAATAATTTAGAGCATTTGCCTCGAAGCATAGCCCAACTTGGTGCTCTTCGATGCTTGGGCTTATCACGTTGCAAGAAGATTAATTTTGAACTTATCGTGGGGATGAAAAAATTGGAGACTTTGAATCTCAGTTACTGCAATCTAATAGATGGAGAACTTCCGGATGACATTGGATGCTTATCCTCTTTGAAAGAATTGGATCTCAGTAGAAATAATTTCGAGCATAGCCCAACTTGGTGCTCTTCGATGCTTGGACGTATCACATTGCAAGAGGCTTACACAGCTGCCAGAATTTCCAGTTCTATTAGATACAATAGATGCAGATTGGACAGAATATCGGATCTGTAATTCGTTATTTCAGAATCTCTCATTATTGCAGCATGACATCTCTGCTTCAAACTCCTTGTCACTAAGAGTGATTACTGATTGGCGGGGACATCAGATATATATGCCAACGTTTCCATACCAGGGAATTGATGGGGTACCAGTCAATTTGCCTAAGAATTGGTACATACATGATAGCTTCTTGGGATTTGCTTTATGTTACCTTGGCGGATTAACTCATGATATCACAGCGCACTTGATTCCCTTATCTGATGATGGGATGTCGTGTATCACCCGGAAACTTGTCTTATCCAACCATTTAGAATATTCTCTAGAACGTAATGGTATTCATTTTTTCTTGATACCTTTTACTGGTTTATGGGATATATCTAAGGCAAATGGAAAAACACCAAATGACTATAGTCACATCATGTTCTCTTCCTCCAGAAAAAATGAGTACATATTTAGTTTGTTGTACAAAGATGAACTAGGCGTCCAGGCCATGTTGCAAATAAGGGAGAATAACGATGAACATTGCCCTGGGACAAGGAGGAGCAGATTTGATGATAGTGAACACCATGATGAAGCCAGTTGCTCCTCTTATAAGAAACAAAGGTCACATTGCAGCAACAAGTAGATGCACTTTGCAGCAACATCAACTGCCAGGAATATAGTAAGTAATTGTTTTCTTTTTGTTGTTAGCTGCAAAGTCTTCTTCCGAAACTGATCAATTTTTTCTTTCCTTTTTCCCTCTTTGTTTCCCCTATTGACAGGAGCTCATCGATGGGCGATTAACCAAGGTAAATTGAAGACTAACAACAAGTGTTGAACTTTTTATACTCAAATAAGATCCTGGAATCATGCAATATTAACTCAATTAGTAGTCTCAAATCAATTATTTGAAAATTAGTGAACTCTCAAATGAAAATATAATGCTACAAATTGGGGAATTTAATGGATAGCGACTATTTAAGTAATGCATGCCAGAAATTTATTCTGCCGTTTTGAAAAGATCTTAAGAAGTGCAGACAAAGTGAATAATCTAAAAACTTAGATTTTGATGCCATGAAAAGTTATGTATAACGGTGCTCAAATTTCCTTACGGACAACTTCTTTTTACAATTTAACTGGCTCTAGAATGGCTTGTTTAAATAAATTATGTCTTTTCTTTAACTAGTAGCGCCTTTTCAGTGAGAATCAAGGACTAGGATTTCTCCTTGGCAATCAATTATCATATTCGTATACTTTTGCTACATGCTCTAACTTTAGCATTACACTTTTGCTACATGTGGGGTACTTTCTTATAAAAGGGAAAAACAAACTTTCTACACTTCCATATCATCATTCCTTCATACTACTCTCGTATACTCTCCATCAGAAACTGATGCTCACGATGAATATACTATGGAGTTCTCTTGAACCTTAAATGGTTCTGAGTGTCTGTTAAGTCCAGGACCTAGTCGTGAGTCGTGACACTTGAAATTATAGGTTCATACATCAATTTAGTGAGATGCATCTTTCATCTAGATGAACAATGATAGACAATTCTATGCAATAATTTTCCAGCATCACTGCTCTGAACTACTTTCCACATGCTAGATTGATCGTCCGCATTGCTTCTGTTAGAAATCGGGCGGAAATAAAGCAAACCACAAGCAGAAAGAAAACAAGAACACACAGATTTACGTGAAAACCCTTGCGGGAAAAAACCACGGGTAGAGACAGAGGAGGTTTCTCTATGAAAGGAGAGAAGTACAATATGGAGCGACGTAATTTCTGAATAATCAAAATCGACCCACTAATTGCACTTATATAATATGTGAATACAAATAAGTCCTAGGCCCAAAAACATAAAGGTTCATACCACCACAGACCCCGTTGAAAATCACAAATATGGGTCACACTGCGAAACTTTCTAGGCCGGATCAACAAAATTCAGGTCGCAACTCTAACTACTTCATTTTCACAAACAGTCTCTGACAGAAATGCAAGGTAAGACTACATACAATACACCCTGGTGGTGGGGCCCTGCCCCGTACCCTGCTTATAGCTGGAGCCTTAGTGCACCAGGCTGCCCTTTTTCTATCACTAAGGAAGAAGTAGCCTGCTGTTATGAATGACGTTAATGTAAACAAACCTCTAGGTTGTGATGGAATGGATACTATTGTGGGTGATTCTGAGAGTGGTATGAGACGACATTGCAATTTGTTTTCCCAACTTTTATTAATGAAGTCATTTTTCTTATTTTAAAGGACCTTGTTTTGTGGAGAAAATATTTTTTCAAAACTTTTAGCCAAACGAACGTGAAAAAATAGATTTTAAACCTGTCTCAATGATGACATGTGTTTGTATATAGACTCCTTATACTTAGACTCGACTACAACAGGTTTACACTAAACCAATAGATGCATGTCACATGTATGCATACAGACGTTTATAACTGAACCATCGTTAATTAACATGCATTTTCACATTAGTATTCAATATACATATGATTTGGTGTAAACACGTGGTGTCAGTGGCTGCATCCTTCTAAACTTTGCCAACAACATTAAGAATGAAAGTGATCAGAGGAAAAAAAAATAACAACAACATACCCAGTGTATTTCCACATAGTGAGATCTGGGGAGGATAGAGTGTACGCAGATCATACCACTACCTCCGAAGAAATAGAGAGGTTGTTTCCGATAGACCCCCGGCTTAGGACAGATAACAGTATAGCAAATCACAACACATAAATACGTATATACTAGTACAGTATGCAAAATAAACTAAAACCGGTATCCACAAGGTAATATAACAGCCACCAGATACTACTAAAAAACAACCTAATAATAACTACTAACTTTTGCTAATAAGGATTACATTAGGCTTGATTTCTATGCCTAAACAAAGCCAATGTACATCTCCTTTGCCAACATTGGTGTCTAAATCTCTAATATATCAAACAACTCCAATTGCAAAACAACAAACAAGCAACATACTCCTATGACTACCTCTGGTACTTTTTCTTTGTTCCCTTAAAATTGGAGTCGTGTTGAACTACTTAATCCGCGTGCTAGATTGACCATTGCCAGTGATTAATCAATTCCTATTCACAAACTACGTCTACCACGTTGGTTTTGGTAGTAGATCGATATCAATGGAGACTATGCTTCTTCGGTGGAACTTGATAGCGGTGGAGAAAGTAGTTGAGCTCTACATCCCCAAGGAAGGATCGTTGTTCTTCCACTGGAGGTACGTTCCCCTTTGATCCGCTTGCTTTGTGATGTGAGACGACTTACTAATACTTCCAACGCTTCTTTCATCCAACCATTTTGGCATAGTTTTCTTGCTTCGTGCACACTCATCTGCACATTGGAAAGTTCTTGTCAGCTAAGACGAAGATCAATGTGTCACTTCAACTAATAAGACCAGTATATAGATCAAGGTTCATTTTAAAAACAATGGATTATAGCGTACCCAAGTTCTTTCGCGAATCTCTTTCTCAGGCCAGTAGTCGAGTTCTTCTGTTACAAACAGCGGAAACATGTGCCCTTCATAGGCAGTGTCACCGGCTTTGTTCTCAAAGTACCATGTTCCAAGTTTGCACTGCAAAAGTAATCCAAAACCGAAACAGTGAATTAAAACCACTTTCATAAGTTACCAAAATATAAACGTTGCTCGTTCTACATTATCACGATTAATCTCACAACTACAACAACAACAACAAACCCAGTATATTCCAACAAAGTGGGGTCTGGAAACGGTAAAATGTACGCAGTCCATACCACTACCCCGAAGAAATAGAGAGGTTGTTTCCGATAGACCCCCAACTCAAGACAAAAGGAATTAATCTCACAACTAACAGTGAGATAATCACATATTCCTAACGCAAGTTGATCATAACATCACATGTTAATCATGCATTAGTGCAAACAGTTTTGAGATTCTGATGCAATAAGCAAAGTTAACACGCCGACTTTGTTTTTTATTTTTCACCTTTTCACATCAAGAGAAGCGTAAAAGAACATAAAGAGATGTCGAGGGAGAACAAACCTCAACTTCACCTCGTACTCCAGCTTCCTCAATTGTCTCACGTTGTGCTGCATCTTCGATTGTTTCATCTTTTTCCCAACCTCCCTGCCATGACAAGAGATATCGTTCTATTTAAGACACAGAGTCGTCGCCTAATATTGCAGTCACAGAAAGCATCAAAATGAATTGGTATATATTACTCCCTCCTTCCTTTTTAGTATGACTTGTAAAGAAATGACACCTTTTTGTATTTAAAAGCATGAAACGTATCATTTTACTCTTAGCGAAATAATTTATAGTCGCAGAAATGCCTCTTAAAAACCGTGCCCAGTCAAACATGGATCAATAGCTACCTTAGGGAATAACAATCCTTTGCCTTTTCTCTGAGGACTTATAAGAAGAACTTCAAATGCATCTTCATCTACCAACGATAACTCGATGAAGTCTTTATATCTGTAAGGTATACATCTGCAGAAAAATACATCATCAAAAAAACCAATATAGTTAATTAATTATTGAACAACAAATTTTATTCCAAACCAAGAAAATAAATAAAAAAATACGTCTTTCCACATGAAAATTATACAACAATGTCAAATCCATGTGATACAACTTTAAAAAAATGTACATCCATGTTCAGTAATAGTCTTTCACTATTAGAATCTAGAAAATTGTATCACATTATGCCATAAATATTATTTAATTAAACATTTAAGTAGGAAAATCAGCAACAGAATGTCCCTTTTTTCCCAGGGCAAAAAAACAAGACATGTGATGAGTTGAAAACAGATAGCCAAACATCACATGACTTTATGGTTTTCTCCAAAAATATGAAATTTTCAAGAAATCAAAAGAAAAAAAGACAATAAGTGAGACAGAGGCGAAGTCAGAAACTTCAGTTCATTGGTTTTGAACCATAACTCGTATATAAATTATTGGGAAAAAGGTGCGGAAAATATCTATACTTTAGCGAAATTTGCATTTGAGCATCCTGAACTTTGTGTGGGTCCTATGACCCCTCTACACTATTTTTTACCATATTTAACTGACATATATTTGGCCACTTGGACCACTGCATATATTTCACGCACATTGAGCGCGTAAGAAAAAAATGTTTGATAAGGGGCAAATATATGCCAATTAAAAAAGTAACAAATAGTCTAGAGGGGTCATAGGACCCCCGCAAAGTCCAGGGTGTGCAACTCAAATTTCACCTAAGCATAGATATTTTTCGCACATTTTTCTCTAAATTATTTGCACATATTAGATGGTATTTTTAAATACATTTTGCACAAAAGTTAATAGGTTCTGCCAAAAAATCTGTAAGATCAACACATTTATACAAACAAATACAACAACAAAAACAAAACATCGGTGAAATCCCATAAATGAGGTCTAGGGAAGGCAGAATGTACGCAGACCTTACCACTACCTCGAGGAGGTAGAGAGGTTGTTTCTGAAAGACCCTCAACTCAACTGCAGCAAATCCAGGTACAAAGAAGAGTATGTTGAAATCCCACAAATGAGGTTTAGGGAAGGCAGAATGTACGCAGACCTTACCACTACCTCGAGGAGGTAGAGAGGTTGTTTCCGAATGACCCTCGACTCAAGTGCAGCAAATCCAGGTACGAAGAAGAACATGTTGAAATCCCACAAATGAGGTCTAGGGAGGGCAGAATGTACGAATACCTTCCCACTACCTCGAGAAGGTAGAAAAGTTGTTTTCGAAAGACCCTCGACTCAAGTGCAGCAAATCCAGGTACGAAGAAGAACATGTTGAAATCCCACAAATGAGGTCTAGGGAGGGCAGAATGTACGAATACCTTACCACTACCTCGAGAAGGTAGAGAGGTTGTTTTCGAAAGACCCTCGACTCAAGTACAGCAAACCCAGACACAAAGAAGAACAAAAAAGTGAAGCATTTCTTCTTACAAATGTGAAGAAAAAATCAATTCAAAAAAGGCAAGGGGGGTAAAAGTTGAATAAGTCAATTGCAATCATAGAGGGAGATGACCAATTGACCATCTCTTTTGTTTTTTCCTACAAGTCAACTCTCCATTAACAAAAACATTTTTAGAAAAAAAAACAAAAAAATAAAAGAAATCATAATTAACATTATTGTTTAAAGAAAATTGTTCTAACCCAGAAATTAAATCATGAAAAACAAAAAACATAAACATTACTTAAATTACCTATTAACATTTAATGCAAGAGAAGCTTAAGGGGGTGGGGTATAACTTACGTGTTCGATCAAATCCAGTAACTTTGATCCAAACCATGTTATTAAACACATAAAAATTATCAATCTAGACTTCCATAACTTCAAAAAACTCGAATCTCGAACCCATAAGTTTCAAATCTTGATCAGCATTTTCGACACGAAAACATAGATATAATTTACGTACACACGTTAAACAACATAAAATATCAAACAAATTGAACATTAAATTCCTCATAACATATGACATCAAAATTACAATAAAGTTCAGTTTAAATTCTGAATCCGCCTCTGCACGTTACACGAGGTACGTACCCGACAACTTGTCGACGACCCTTGTTGTAACGTTGCAAATGCCGTCCGGAGCGTGATACAAGATCCACCATATTCTTCAACTCCATTAATTCTTGATTGAAAATTTATCTTTTTTGGTTGTTTTTTAACCAAAGAAAAAAATAAAGAAAGAAGAAAATAATGGACCCCTTTATGTAATCAAACAAAATTATACTGGAAAATATCAAGAACAATGAAAAAAAAATTGAGTTTTTTTTTTTTTTTTTTTTTGTGTGTTTGTTGAAATGATTGGTTAATAAGAGGGAAAAAAACGGTTAGCGATATATGAATAGAAATGTTTTGTCTTCAAAATGGTGGATTTTAAGTGGTGCATTTTGGAGGTGGCACGTGTGTGATTAGACCGGCACGTGTGGACCGGTTCGGGTAATGAATCCGGTTATTTTATTTTTGTCATTTTTGTCCTTCTCCCTATTGAATAACTATAGGCCCACTCTCATGGCATGGAGTGTGACTTCTCAAAATAAATAATGTGAAGATATTATTCGAAATTAAGTCGAGGGCTTATCGAAAATAATTTTTTTATCGCATTTTAAAGGTAGTGGTACGATTGCTTACGCATTTTATGGGAATATATTGGATTTATTGTTGTTGTATTATTCGATATTGCTTGATTTTATCTGTAGTTGCTAGGGCGAGCTTAGATGCTCGATTATGGATTCATGTAAATCTAAGTATCTTTTGCTCGGAACTTATATATTCAATAAGAAATGTATAAAATAATTGATCCTTGTGGTTTAGCGTTTCTCCGTATTCAACGTATAGTGAAAGCTTAGTGAATCGGAATGTCTTTTTTTTAATTGAATATGAGCTCGATTGTTGTTATAATATTAAGTTTAGGTTGCATAGGAAGCTCAAAAACTTTTAAATTTGTCTCGATTTTATTTAAAATTATGCACAATTTTATCCTACTTGTTGGGGTGAGTCCAGATTCTCGATTACGGATTCATATAGATCAGATAGCTTTTGTCCAAATCTTATATATTAGATTACGAAACTCAACGAATATTTGACTGTGAAATATTAAGTTTAGTCGGATAGAAACTTTGAAAATTTTAAATTCTAGCTCCGCTCTTACAACATTATTAATCAACTCTTTTCGTTAATTCATACATTTGCCATAACAAAAATCTTCATTTTGCCTTTAAATTTCTTTGAGTTTTCCCTAAACAAAATCCTTTCATGAAATGAATGAATTTCACATATTCAAATATTTTGAGTAAAAAGATTTGATAATTTCAATGTTGAATCTTCTTGACATAAGAAAACTTGTGCAATACATATTGTTGTGAAAGTAATATAAAAAATCTTACTTTATGATCATATATTTAACTCGAGAGGATAAATAATATTATCCTTTTGGTAAATAATTAATTTCCCTTCATTCACAATTCCCACAGCTTTCTTGGATAATATAGATATACTAAGGCCACACAGAAAATCTAGGACAATTCTTATAAACAAATTACGTATATATATATATATTTGTTTCACTATAATTATATGCATCAAGCTTTATTTATATATCGTTAAGATTCCTTCTTCATTAATTAGAGATAGATTGTATTGAAAATAGAAAATCTGTTGGGAGGAGATTATTTACTTAATTACAAATTATATTTAACGTGAATTTATATTCGTTGAGTCTACGTTTTAGTCCAAAAACTAGTAAAGTTATTATCATGTGATCAGAGGTCAGGGTTTAAATCGTGAAAATAGTTTCTTCAAGAAATGTAAAGTAAAATTGTGTACGATAAATTTTTATGATTCGCCTCTTTCCCAAATCATGTACATAGCGCAAGCTTTCGTACAGTTCTATACGTTTTAAATAGTAGATACTAAAAGAGAGTTATAAAGTTATTATCTATAGAAGCTTCTATGTCAAATTAGTATGGATTGGTCCTCTAGACTGGTGGGAAAATTAGAAAAAAAGGAAAAAGGCATTATTTCCACCTCATACGATATAAGAAAAGTTTAAGCCACATCTAAATTATATAAGTGACCTATTACACATCTTAATTATATAAAAGTGATATTATTACCTCTCCGTGACCCCCACTCTAAGGCGCGTGTGTTACACTTATTTTAGGCTCATCCAGCCTATTAAAAAACAAAAGTAAACGGCTAAAAACATTAAGGGAAAAGGCATCGTTTTCACCCCAAACTATAGTCGAAAAGTCGAATCCACACCTAAACTATATAAGTGACCTATTACACACCTTAACTATAAAAAAGTGATACTTTTTGCTGACGTGGCAGCGCGTGTAAAACACTACACCACATGCAAGTGGTGGTAGCCTGACAGGGTGTAAAAAGTATCACTTTTTTATAGTTAAGGTGTGTAATAGGTCACTTATATAATTTAGGTGTGAATTAGACTTTTCAACTATAGTTTGGGATGGAAACAATGTTTTTTTCTTTAAAAAAAAAAATAGAAAAGAAATTAATTTTAATAAGAAATATTAGCATGCATGCTAAGAAAATTGGAACATAGTGAACATTAAAAATACATATATACGTATTAAAATTACTAATGTCAATTGCATGAGATCATTGTTTTTGTATCCTTATCTAAGATAACGTCAAGAAACTTTTCTAGATCGATGTATCATACTTATCTTTTTCCTTTTGGTTTCTCACACGATATCTGGTAACCAATATTAGAGTTCTGTTAATTTGGATTCGCGCCAAAAAGTTTAAAGGGGGTGGGGGGTGTTTACCAAAGACGATTACATATCAAGAACTCGAACTCGAGACCTCTGGTTAAGGACAGAAGACAGTGACAGACCTAGAATTTAAGAATAGTGGGATCTTAAAAAATTAAAAAACTAAGAAAAAAATAAAAATGACCTCAATGAGGTTCAAACTCGAGTCACCACTTCAAGTAAAACACCTTAAGATCAATCTAAATGTCAATGCACCCAACCAACTTTTGTTTGAGTGGGTGCTTTTATATGTTATATACCTATTTTTATATATTTTTAATGTAATTATACCTATTCCGCGTTGAGTTTAGTGGGTGTCGGAGCACTCCAAATTATGACTTAGGTCCGCCCCAGACAGAAGAGTACTTACCACTCCACCGTCGTTGTCTGGTAACCGACATTAGAGTCCTGCTAATTTGGGCTCACATCGAAAAGTTTTACTAGCTACAATTGGGGGTTGGGGGGGGTGGGGGGGAAGCTTCGTACCAAAGACGATTACACATCAAAAACTT
Source organism: Capsicum pubescens (assembly GCA_030864215.1). Lineage (NCBI taxonomy): Eukaryota > Viridiplantae > Streptophyta > Magnoliopsida > Solanales > Solanaceae > Capsicum > Capsicum pubescens. The sequence goes on from CM061549.1 coordinate 299,756,053, forward strand.
GAAAACCAAAATTTCTGGTTAAGAAAAGAAAAATACTTACCACTCAACCGCAACTTTTGGTGGTGTATCCTACTAATCTCACTTTCTAGAATACTTTAAAGTCAATTTAATTTCAATAAACTAAAATTTAGAAAAGGACTAGCCGTTTTCACAAAAAAAATATTAATATGAAAACTTTGAAGAAACCAAAAAAATTATAAAAGGTAGGTTTTAGTTTAGACTTATTGTATGATGGACAACAATCATTAACCTAATTATTTTCCAGTTAATTAAAAAGGATTTAATGATTAATAGAATATTCAAAATAATAATTAGATTTGGTTTGAATATTTCAGAGAAGACATAATAAAGACATGAAGCCGAATCTAATCTAATGCAACCACGTTAATACTTATTACTTATTAATTATTACTATTAAAAAATCCATTAAACAAACTAAGTAGATAAATAAATTAATGTGAAAGTTGAATATTCTTAATAATAATTAGATTTGGTTTGAATTTTCAATAATGTGAACCATGTTCCTTTTAATCACTCTATATTATTCATTCATGAACTATGATTATCTAGAATCTTTTGTTTCAACCATTATTTGTTTTTTTAATCTAGAAATAGTATTAATGGTGCATGTGAAAAAAATATTCCCATATGTCGTAAGGAGATGTGTCATAATTTTTAACATATAAGGCTCAATTTTTATTTATTTATTTTTTTAGAAAAAGATAACAATTCTAATTAATTTTGTACTTGGATAGTGAAATTCATTGTCATATAAAAAACAACGAGCACCCTAGTGATAATTAGACGTATAACATTAATTTGATAACGTACGTATTGTTAATGTGACTTTACGAGAATAAGATGACGGGGTTAAATTCTCAGCGCATCATAAAAATAAGATGAATTAGATTCTAGTCGTAACACATTTATGGCCTACGACAAATTCATGAAGATAATCTAGTCATTGAGTTCAGATATTGATGCATCGTGATGATAAGATTATGAGTGCAAGGTCCATTTATTATGAGCTAATATAACATTATGACGATAAAACGATAGGTTAGAGTTTCAATGCATATGGTGTGAGATAAGCATCCAGTACCTCCTCGAACTATGACCGGAGTTGCTGCGACACACTCCAACTTCACAGGGGTCCTATTACCCCTCTGAACTCAATTTTAGCGTATTTTTGTCATCCTTTTATGCTGACGTGGCACCTTTTGTCAATCTTTTTAGCTGATGTGACACATTTGACGTGGACCCCATTTTATGTAATAAAGGTGTCACGTCAGTACATAAAGATGACAAAAATATAATAAAATTGAGTTCAGACGAATGACAAAAGGGTACAATTTATTATGACCTCACACAACTTTAGGAGTGGTGAGATATCAGAATAAATTATTAATAAGAAAAAAAAAATCTATATATCTTCATATTTAGTTAAACAACTATTTATCTAAAAGCATTTGGCTATAATGTATACTTCCTATTGAAAGATTAATTAAATGTTTAACATCAAGAACATTAACTCAATCAATAAATAAATAATTCTCAAGTGAAAAGGACAATTGATTTTGTGTCTTTAGATGTTGACATAAATTAAATTATAAAAAAAGAGTAACTAAAGTCATGAAAACATTTGCACAATTTTGTTGATTATTGGAAAAAAACACAATTAAAAGAGACTCATTATTACTACTATTACAAGAAAAATATTTCTAGATGAAGTGTGACCAAGTCTTCAAAATGACAAAGAAAATTTAGAATAATCCAAAACCTAGTTGGCATTGATTCATTCATTACAAAATAATACTTTAGACAAATTCTTATCTACTCATATTATATTTTGAGAATTAGAAAGTTGTAATAATGAAAAACTATATTACAAAGCACTATAAAACAAAATTAGATTCATTATTTCAAGGTCATAATTGATGATTGTGGTGAAGTGATAAATATTTTTTTCATTAATTATTAAATAAAAGTTTCATATTCGAATCTTGAAAATAAAACCTCTTTCGATAAAAAAAAAAAAAAAAAAAACTTTATTATTGAATTAGAATAATATCGATATAAATCTAAATTAACCAAGCATCAGAATAAGCATAGAAAAATAAAGACTTATTTTAAACTCATATAGTTTAGATAATTGTTGAATTATTAATGATGATTAACTATATGTGAAGTCATGGAAGAATTGGCCATCTAATTAAAGTGTCTCCTAGGAAAATTACAAAACTTTGATGGAAATTGACTAAATGAAAATATTAGTAAAGAAAATGTTCTTCTTTTTTCATTTTCCAAAACTTTTTTTTATATTTTCTATCGAATGCTCGGTATCATATTAGAATTCAATTAATCCAAATTCGAACAAAAAAGTTTCACTATGTGGGAAGGGAGCTGAAATGCGATTCCTTACCAAAGATGACCTATATCCAGAACTCGAATCGAGACTTTTAATTAAGGATAAAATAATACTTATTGTTCTACTACAATATTTGATGGTCATTTTTCAAACGCACTTTAACTTTCGAATTTTAATTGATATTTTAATACGCAAGTGGTATAAACATGTTCATCACTAAGCATAAAACTAAATTGTTCAAAAAGAAAATAGAAAACAAGAAAATTTGAAGAATAATTGAGTAAACGCAAAATTATAAAACATATCGCGTCTATTAATAAGATGATAGTTAGATTTTTTTAAGAAAAAAATTGTGTGTGTATCTAATTCGCAAAAATCTAAGTTTTTCATCTTACTACTGTTGAAGAATATTACAAGATGGAAAAGATTCTTGTGTCCTATGTAAAAATTTCAGATTTTGATTACTAAAAGGAGAAACTCTCGATAGAGAACTTTTTTTTTTTTTTTTTTTTTTAATCTTACCAATGAAATTCAGATTAATAGGACCACTAAATTTTAAATATCAACTCGATATAAAAACTAAATACAGAATATTATCATTTACAATAAATATATTGATAAAAGATAAAATATTTTTTTGTTCAATTAAAAAATTGTGTGTACCTAATTCACGAAAATCTAAGTTTTTCATCTTACAATTATTGAGGAACATTACGAGATGGAAAGATTCTTTTGTTCTATGTAAAAGTTTCAGATTTTGATTACTAAAAGGAGAAACTCTCGATAGAGAACGCTTTTTCTTCTCTTTTTTTTTTAATCTTACCAATGAAACTCAGATTAATAGGACAACTAAATTTCAAATATCAACTCGATACAAAAACTAAATATAAAATATTAGTATCATTTACAATAAATATATTGATAAAAGATAAAATATTTTTTTTTTTTTCAATTAAAAAATTGGACCATCGTTGACTTACCAAATACCAAGTCTTCCTTGTTTGGACAAAATACGCCAGCCTTTGAGAAACACATTTAATTGCAAAATTATGTTAACCTTTTTGTAAGTCAAGTGGACAAATTTTCAAAGCTAGATTAAATCAGGGTATTTTAATATACTATATATTTATAATTTATTTTGTTCGCGGTAAATATTGGATAGCTAAGTGGAGTGAATATCAGTTGAAAGCATTTGGATCGTAAGCTCACTCTAAGATGAGTGTTCTCCGATTTCGACTTTTCTCGAGCTTCTAAGCAATACATCATAATAGCAACGTGTTCTCTCTAGATGGAGCGATCGAAATTTTTTATTTCTTTTTAGAATTCAAGAAAACGTCACGACAAGACAAGTTGTTTATCGTTATAATAGACGTCGAGTGAAAGTACAGTAACGCATGCAGCTGAGACACCTTGTATTCAAAAAATTATACAAAAGAATAATATTAATATGATGTATTTTTTTCTTATATTGATATCACGAAAAATTATAATAAAATATGACGAATATTTTAGGACGGAAAAGAGTAGTTTCTTTCATAGCATTGAATTTGCCCCCTTTTTTTTCTCTAAAATTGAAATTATCCAAATGAACGCATTTAATTTCCGCCCACAATTTCAGAAAATTCCAAAATTAATAGAACAGCAAATTAGGTACAATAAATATTTGAAGTAGCAATTTCTTCTGTATGAACTACGAAACATTCAAGCTCACAGAGTTTTTTTTTTTTTTCAAACTTAATTAAAACCACCATAGACTTTTTAGAGAATTTTTAATTTGGTTGTTATATTAATGTATGATTTCTTAAAAGATATGATATGTATTTATAATTTGGATGGAGATTTGAAATTAAATTTAGAACATTCCAATTTTATGTTGCTTTTTTAAAAATAAAAAAAAATGTCTACGTCAGGGAGGAGGATTAACCGGGATTGTTTAAACAGGTAGGGCGGGACATAGAATATCGAAAATTAAATTATCGAATCGAATTGAAAAATTTGGTGATTGGTATTCGATATTTGATATGATATTGGGGAGTAAAATTTCAACATTTCAGCATTCGAAATTGAGTTTGGTTCAGGATATTAATATTGTTTGGTATTCGGTATTTACAGAATATCGAATTATTTATAATATATATTTATATATGTATATAATACGATATGTCTAAGTCACCCAATAGACAATAGTATCAGTCAAAGAATCTCTTAGACCTTAGTAATATATTCGTAAAAAGCACAAAAAAAGTTGAAGTTTAAATATAGTTTGCACATCTCCAATTTTAATATGGAATTGCCAAATACCGTATCGAATCGAAATTTAATTTACCTATTACCGAATTATCAAATCGATGTTTAAAAGTATGGTATGTGGAATCTACTCTCAGATAACGATTACCAAATTATCGAAACCCAAACTTTAAAAATATCTAATCGAATGTCCACCCCTACAAACAGGCATAGGCGAACTAAATGACATTCTTGGGGTCAAGTCGAATTTATATTTTTAAAACATAATTAATAAAATTAATCTAATAAATAAACTCCTAATAAATATTTTTCTTAAAAATCAATAAAAATTAATTAATACACATTTTCAGATTAATATGATTTCATAACTTGATGAATTAATATGATTTCATATAAACACCCGACGTAAATAAATGTTAATATTTTTTTTCATAATCGACCATGAATCATGCATGGTCGGTGTCAAAATAGAAATCTTGTCTCTAGTTAAATTTATTAGATTTAGAGAATCAAGGGGGAAATGTCGGTCATGTTGATTTAATTATTTATTTTATTGAAAATAAATAATTTTAAGAATTTTTATGATATTTTATTTGGTCCCTTTGACATTGAATTTTGATATTCCCAACAATCTACTCAATTAATTGCACATGTACTACTCCCCGTCTTATTTATTTAGTATATTAAAAAATAAATATTTTAATAATATTCGTTCAATTTAAAAGTTAAAAGATAATATTATTAAATACTATATATTATATAATATATTTCATAAAATGTTGAATTTATTATATTTATCCTGGAATATAATAAATGTTTAAAGTCCTAGTTATGTTTAATTCATGTAAATAGGAGGGATAAGGTGCTTTATTAACTCCTTGTGTTTAGGTTCATGTCATGAGGTTATATATAATATTACTTTAGTTTCAATTTATGCGAAAGTATTCAATTGAAAAATATAAATATTTTTAAAACTTTGGTCTAAAATAAGTTATATAATTTTTATGATTGTAAATTATTTTATTAAGAATAAAATAAAAAGTTTGAAGTTAAACTGACATTTTCTTTGTCTGAATTTATGTGAAGGTGCTTGACTGAATGTAGAGTACTTTAATAATGAAAAAATTACTTTTAAAACTTGTGATTTATAATAACTCTTTAATAATGAAAAAAACATTTTTAAAACTTGTGATTTATAATAACTCTCATATTACGTACATAGATATATATAGGTATTCGATTAAAATCGACACAAAATTACTTAAATCAATACAAATTGTCAATTAAGTCCGGACGTAATAAGTAGGGATATCTCATGAGATTATTTATCTCAATCACTATTAATCCTATTATTTTAGTATAAATGATGGAACAAAATAATCCCATATTAGTTAATATCCAACACCACAGAGTTAATCACAAAGTCTATCAAATTATTTTTCTTATCCCACGTACCAAACAACTACTTATGCTTATTAAGATATTTTATTATTTGAGCTATGTTAGACTCGTGTTTTTTTTCTTTTTGCTTATGAATTTTATAATAATATCGATCGATTTAGGGTCACTTAATTTTAGAATTGAATCATAGCAACCTTAAATATCATAAAAAAAAAAAAAAAAAGACGAAATATAGAAATATAACAATGCAATTATAAATACAAGAAAATTTTATATCAAGAAATTACATTCTCATTCATAACCTTTTTTTTTTTTTTTAAAACGAATTAAAAAAGATACAAATTTTAAGGACAAGGGTTTTCACTCACAAAGTAGCACTTACAAGTGCTTGCTTTTATTCCAATTGTTGGATCAAAATAGGACTCTCCAAATTGTTGGATGCAATATTTTTTGCAAAGTGGTAACTCTTTTGAACAAGGAACATAAGCCAAATAAGGTAACAAACATTGGAAATTTGGAATTCACCATTCACTTGTGTGATCACCAACATGCCTACAAAAATCAATTACTATACGTTAAGGTTCGGTCGAACTCAATAACTTAATTTGATCTAAATGTTACGTTCATTTGAAGAATATATATATATATATATATAATAACTTAATTTGATCTAAATGTTACGTCCATTTGAAGAATATATATATAAGCATCCAGTATTCCTTGAACTATGGTCAAAGTTGCTACGACATACTCCAGCTTCACAGGATTTCTATTATCCTCCTGAACTCAATTTTAGTGTATTTTTGTCACCCTTTTGTGATGATGTGACACATTTATTACATAAAATGGGGTCCACATCAAAGGGGTCACATCAGCTAAAAAGGTTGATAAAAGGTGTCACGTCAGCACAAAAAAATGACAAAATATGCAAAATTGAGTTCAGGAGGTAATAGAACTCCTGTGAAGTTGGAGTGTGTCGTAGCAAATTTGATCATTGTTCAGAAGGGTACTAGATGTTTTACTCTCTATATATCTACACACACAAAAAGTATTTAATGGAGCAGTATCGGATTTATCAGAACTTATTTTCCTTTTGAGTAAAGCATCTAGTACCCTCTTGAACTATGATCAAATTCGCTATGACACACTTCAACTTCACAGGGTTGTATTATCCCGCTGAACTAAATTTTAGCTTATTTTTGTCAAACTTTTTAGCTGACGTGACACCTTTTGTCAATCTTTTTAGCTAATATGTCACCTTTGACGTAGACCCATTTTATGTAATAAAGATGTCACGCAAGAGTGACAAAAGTACGCCAAAATTAAGTTTAGGCAGATAATAGGACCCCTCTGAAGTTGGAGTGTGTCGTAACAACTTTGGCCATAATAGTTCGGAACACCGAATGCTTATCTCTTTCCTCTATGTGAATATTGATACATCCACCAACACAAATCCTGAATAAATCAATCCATCAAAATTCAAATAAATATAAAAAAAATCACATAAATTTTTTTATCTCTATTGAAAAGTTGAACTTTGATCTTCTACCATTATCATCTATCACTAAGTTAAAATAATCCTTTTAAATTGATGAAAAAATTAAAAACAAAAAGAAAGAAAATTAATTTTGAAAAGAAAATACATACCACAAATGTAAGTAATGAGGAAAATCAAACTGCGGAAAGATGCACCAAAATTTTCCATTGAATAATTTAGTGCATAAAATAGTCACTTTAACTATTTTTATAATTGTAAAATTTAAGAGATTACAGTAATAGAAAAAAATTATAACAGAAATTTTATAGATGGACTACTTTTTTTTTTTTTAACCATTTAATGTTTCTATTAATGGGATATATATCCATTTAATGAATCCATTAATGGATAGAAATCTTTGATGACCACCTAATACCACCTAATATAATTATTCATTTTATGTGTAGTTATTTTCTTTTTTATCCATCCCAAAAATAATATCATCTTTCCTTGATAACTATTTAAAGATACAATTTCATTTTTATTCTTAATTGGTCCAACTTAATTAAAGATTGATCGTAGTACATTTTGTAATAAAGGACAATTTGGTAAACATCTTGAAGTCTTTTATTACTTCTTAAACTCTGTGTTCGATCAAACTATAACACATAAAATGAAACGAAGGAGTACTATATTAGAAGCTACAGGAGTCCTAAGGCAAATAAAAATAATTTTGCATTAGATAAAATAATCTCTTTAATTATTTTCCTAAAAAAAAGTCTAAGGATTCACATGTAACCCAATATCTTATGGCACGAGCTGAAGATAATCATGCACCACCAGTGTTCACATTCCTCAGGGGAAGGTTTGACATCTCGATGTTGGCTCTTTGCCACCTAGGACTGTAATATGTTCCAAGGGTCGACAGTGACGGAGCTATCTTTGCTCCAGGGGTTCATCCGAACTCCTTTCGTCGAAAAATTATACTATTTTTACATAATTAAAAATATTTTTTATGCATATGTAGTAGATGTTGAACCCCCTTCGACATTTACTTCTGAACCCCCTCAATGAAAATCTTAACTCCGCCACTGAGGGTCAGGCAGCACATTTTTTTTATTGAATAAAATTGAAATCAAGAAGAAATATGACTTTCTAAATAATAATTCTTAGTCGAGTGAACATCAGAAAAAACAATCCTTTTGAGTCATTTTAGGTTTTGTCAAACTTTTGTTTTGTTGTTCCAAATTGTATACTTATGTCATACTTTTGGTATGTTATGTGTATATATATTTAGTCTATGTATCACAGAAATCCTCTTTTCCTTAAACCACGTTCATATATCTATCTATCATTTTGACAACAAACCCTTTATTTCGTAGAAAATCCAGATATGAAATTTATAAATAGCGATGAACTGTATATAATGCCAATATGCAAGGTATGAAACTCGCAAAAATGTACATTATAAATTGGCTAATTTATAGTTTTTTACTCATGTATTTCTTTTCAAATATATGTGGCGAAACACGAGTTTTCTAAATTGAGGATCTAGCGAAACAGTCTCTCGTCCCCACAAATATAGGGGCAAGATTTGTGTCACTTATTAGTTTTACGGTTTCAATCAATTCAGACTCACTTAACTTAGAATCGAGCCGTGACAATCTTAAATTCTGAAGATAGAGAGACCTTTATCATCGGTGCAATTACAAAGTACAAGGAAAATTCAGATCAAAATCTCACTTTCTCATTCATCTTTCACCTTCATTTAGAACAGACTAAAAATGATATAAATTCTAACGATTGAGAAATTTGCAATCCCAATGGCATGTACAAGTACCTACCTGTTTATTTTCCACACACTTTGAAAAAAGAAACTTCTTTCCATATCGATCTTCGCAAGGTGGTGATTCTTTCGAACAAGGGACAAAAATCAAATATTTTGTTTCACATGGATAAGAAGCATGCATCACTTGTGTCATCACGAGCATGCCTGCAAAATCAAGTAGTAAATGTTACGAGTTCGATCGAATGAAAAGTATTGAATAACTCAGTTTATCACTTGTGTCATCACGAGCATGCCTGCAAAATCAAGTAGTAAATGTTACGAGTTCGATCGAATGAAAAGTATTGAATAACTCAGTTTATCAAAATTTAAGCGGATATAAGGAGATCACATAAAAACTTTTTATGATCAATTGAGAATTTGAACACTTGATAAATCCAAAACTAAAAAGAAAAAAAATACTAATTTTGAAAATACAATAACAATTGTAGATGTATGCATACCACAAAGAAAATAGAACAACGAAAAGATGCACCTGTTATGGATAGTGGATGCTCATTACAATAATATCCCACTTTGTATATTAATTAAAGTTATCACTTTCATGTTCCACAATGATACTACGGCTATAAATAGACTACGGATGACAAAGGAGCTAAGATAAGAAATAAGAATAACTTTCATATTCTATCAAACTTTCTTTTGTAGTTCTTATTCTCTGCTCCCTTGACGTATTTTTATATCACGTTATCAGTACGAGTCTCTGCAATTCCCTTCCGAAGGTATTTAAAGGTTAGTATTTTATTTTCAGACGCGATATGACCACCTGAAGATGGTCATACTCCCACAAGCTCGTAATGAATGGACCTATTTGAGGTTCCAAGACTTCAAAAATGTAACTGAATTTAATTCTGCGATGTTCAAAATTAAATCGCAGTATGACTTATACGGGGAAAAGGTCACAGATCACGACATGATTGAAAAAATCACTTTCTACTTTTCACTCTCGAATATGGTCCTGCAACAGCAGTACCGAGAAATGAATTTCAAAAAATATTCTGAATTAATTGGTCATCTTCTTGTTGCTGAACAATAGAATGATCTTTTAATAAAAAATAATGAAACTCGGCCTCCTGGTACTGCTCCATTCCCAGAAGTGAATGCTGCAAATTTTCACCCAACTTGGCGTGAAAGAAATCCTGACCCCAGTCGTGGTCGAGGTCGAGGTCGAGGTCGTGGTCGTGGTCGTGGCAGGTATTTCAATCAGGGTAATCGTTTTGCAATAAATAATAACTCTCAGCACCAGCAGTGCAAAAAGAGGGGTAAAGCTCCTGAAGTTGCACCAAGGACGAACCCTGAAAGTAGATGCTATCGATGTGGAGGAAAGGGGCACTAGGAGCGTGCCTGTCGTACGCCTAAGCATCTGGTAAAACTATATCAGGCGTCCCTGAAAAGGCCACAAAATGATGTTGAAACAAACTTCCTCCTAGAAGATAACATTGAGCCTATGGACTTGGAAATGTCAGATCTCTTTGCAGTTCCTGAAGAACAAGTAAATCACCCTGTAGGTGATAATAATGATATGATCTGATTATGTTAATTTTCTGTTAAGTTTGTATTAGTTTATTTTCTTTTGTTTGTTTAAGTTAAAATTAATTTACGTCTCTATTATTAATATTTTAATAATCTTATAAAGTTTATATAATATATTATGTGCTAGTGCCATAGTATAGTATTATGATCACTAAGTAATTTTGGTTTTGTAGTACGCACATAAAGTTTTAATAGTGTGAGCTATTTATATAATGTTATAGTACATAAATTATGCTAACGTTATGACTAGAATTATTTATTGCAGTAATGAATATTCATAAAAGACATATTATGAAATTAACATGAGTAGCCAATAGATCATGTTATTACATACAATTTTAAATATGTGTACTTTAGATACACATGGTTAGTAATAGCAAAACTATTATGTAATAGAGATATTAATTGTTTAGAACACAGCTGCAATTAAAAGATGGATATAAAAATAAAATAATGTGTAAATGCATGATATTATGTGTTGGTTATATTATAATATGTTATGTGCTAGTTATATTATAATATTTATTTTATTTATATTTTTATCTTGAAGAAAATATGAATACTCCTCAAGTCTTATTTGGATCAATAATCGATTATGACGATATTTGTGTAATTGATAGTGGGACAACACATGCAATATTTAAAGATGAAAAATATTTTTCCCACTTACTCAGAAGAAGAGCAAATGTTACAACAATTGATGGTAATTCAAAATTGATCGAAGGCTTCGAAAGAGCTACTATATTTCTGCCTATGGGGACAAAATTAGTTATAGAAGATGCATTGTTCTCTTCTAAATCCCCAAGAAACTTATTGAGTTTTAAAGATATTCGCAGAAATGGATATCATGTTGAGACAATAAATGAAATGAATGCCGAATATCTTGGCATTACAAAGAATGTCTCAGGTCAAAAACAAATGCTGGAGAAATTACCAGCTTTGTCTTCCAACTTATACTATGCCGAAATTAGTACAAATGAAGCACACTCTATCGTAAACCGGAAGTTTACTCATATAAATATATTTGTACTCTGGCATGATCGAATAGGCCATCCTGGATCAATAATGATTAGACGAATCATTAAAAATTCAAAAGGGCATCCGTTAAAGAACCTGAAGATTCTTATATCGGATGAATTTTCATGTGCTGCTTGTTATCAAGGAAAATTGATAACTAGGCCATCACCACTGAAAGTTAGCGGTGAATCCCCTCAGTTTCTAGAACGTATACATGGGGATATATGTGGGCCTATTCACCCACCTAGTGGGACATTTAGATATTTTATGGTCCTAATAGACGTATCTTCAAGATGGTCGCATGTGTGCCTCTTGTCATCTCGCAACCTGGTGTTTGCGAAATTATTGGCACAAATAATAAGATTAAGGGCGCAATTCCCAGATTATCCTATTAAGGCTATTCACCTCGATAATGCTGGAGAATTTACATCCCAAACTTTTGATGATTATTGCATGTCTGTTGGGATAAAAGTTGAACATCCTATTGCTCATGTTCATACTCAAAATGGCCTTGCTGAGTCATTTATTAAGCGCCTACAATTGATAGCAAGACCACTGCTTATGAAAACAAAATTGCCTACTACTGTTTGGGGTCATGTTATTTTACATGCAGCATCACTTGTTCATCTCAGGCCAACTCATTGTAATAAATACTCCCCGTTTCAATTGGTTCTGGGCCATGAGCCAAATATTTTTCATCTACGAATTTTTGAATGTGTTGTATATGTGTCAATTGCTCCACCTCAGTGTACTAAGATGGAGCCCCAGAGAAGGTTAATAATATATGTGGGGTTTGAGTCATCCTCTATAATTCGCTACCTTGAACCATTAACGGGAGATTTATTTACTGCTCGATTTGCAGATTATAGATTTGATGAAACAAATTTTCCGCAATTAGGGGGAGAAAAACGTGACCTTAAAAGAGAAATTGCGTGAAAAGTTTCATCATTATCTTATTTTGATCCACGTACCCCCATATGTGAAAGTGAGATCCGAAAGATCATTCACATACAGAAATTAGCAAATCAAATGCCAGATGCATTTACTAATTTGAAAAGGATAACCAAGTCACATATCCCTGCAGCGAATGTGCCTGTCCGAATTGAAATTCCAAAAGAACCATCTTCTAATGTCATAGCTTTTGAATCCCATTCACGCCTAAAGCGTGGTAGGCCTTTGGGTTAAAAGGATAAAAATTCTAGAAAAAGAAGCGCGAAAAATGATGGTATTGTAAAAGATTCTCCTGAAGAGACTCAAAATTTGATTAATCCTGATATTCCTGAAGAAATTAGTGAACTCGAGACTCAAGTGAATGAAGAACTTTCAATAAGTTCTACTAATGATGAGGTAAATTTAGATCGATCGAAAATTACAGTGGATAATATTTTTGCATATAATGTTGCACTAAATATGATGCAAGACAATGAGGACCTTGAACCTCTATCTGTCGAAGTGTCGACAAAGAAAAGATTGGCCAAAATGGCAAGAGGCAATTCAATTTGAATTGAACTCACTTGCTAAACGGGAGGTTTTTAGACCTGTAGTCCAGACACCAAATGGTGTAAAATCAGTTGGCTATAAATGGGTCTTCGTATGTAAAAGAAATGAGAAAAATAAAATTGTAAGATACAAGGCACGCCTTGTTGCACAAGGATTTTCTCAAAGACCCGGTATTGAATATGAAGAAACATATTCACCTGTCATAGATGAAATAACGTTTAGATACCTCATTGGTCTAGCTGTACACGAAAATCTTAAAATCCATCTAATGGATGTGATTATAGCTTATCTTTATGGTTCACTTGATAACGATATTTACATGAAAATCCCAGAAGGATTAAAATTGCCTGAAGCATATAGTTCAAAGTCTCTGAAATTATATTCAATCAGATTACAAAGATCGTTGTACGGTCTAAAACAATCAGGGCGTATGTGGTATAATCGCCTAAGTGAGTACTTGAAAAATAAAGGATACATAAATGATGTTATTTGTCCTTCTATTTTCATTAAGAAAGCGACGTCAGGGTTTGTCATACTTGTTGTTTATGTGGATGGTATAAATCTCATCGGGACTCCAGAAGAGGTCCAAAAGGAAACCGAATATCTAAAGGAAGAATTCAAAATGAAAGATCTTAGAAAGATAAAACTTTGTCTTGATCTGCAAAGTGAATATTTAACAGACAGAGTATTCATCCATCAAACTGCCTATACCCAGAAGGTATTGAAACGATTTTACATGGACAAAGCATATCCATTAAGTACTCCAATGGTTGTTCGATCACTTGAAGTGAGTAAAGATCTTTTTCGACCTCTGAAAGAGGGTGAAAAGATTCTTGGTCGTGAAGTACCATATCTCAGTGCTATTGATAACGCTCAACTTATACGTTAATTTAGTGCAAGGCGATCGTCGTCAATATATTTACCCAACTTTGGAGTCGGTGTCCAATCCACAGGGAACAATGTGAGTGGCAATTAAACTAATTTGAAACTAAAGCTACAAGTTAAATTCAAATAACTGACACGAAAAGACAAAATGGGGGTTTTTAATGGTTGAACAAGTGATTGTTGGTAATCAAGAGTTTATGGAATAACCAAAATTATGTTCACTAGGGCTTATGGTACATGACAAATATTAAAGGTGAATCAAGGTTCTCACGGTAGTTAGGATAACAAGTTATCTTTATCAATGATATGCTCAAATATCTCTCGACCTATTCAAGTGTCTAATTTCCTAATTCTCTCGGACTTAGTGAATCGCTACTGACTGCCCAGATTTTACCTCAAGTTAATCAACCTTGTTACAGCGCTGATTATTAAACGAAGCCTTTCCGAGTCCCTGTTGATAATTCACTTCCTACTGTATTTGATTTCTTTCTCAAGCAAATCAAAGCAGGTGTTATCTATTATTTGCAACCAACAGACGTTAATTAAAACCTCAGAATTATCAAGAAATCCTACCACCTTTTGAATCTTGAACACTTAGCACCTTATCAAGACTTTGAAGAGATTATCATTCACTTCCTACTATTTATGATTTCTTTCTCAAGCAAACCAAAGTAGATACACCTATTGTTTGCAACCAACAGACATAAATTATAATCTCAAAATTATTAAGAAATCCTAACACTTATTAAACCTTGAGTATTTAACACCTTATCATGACCTAACCCTAGATTCTATAATCCAGGTTAATGGAATTTAGCCACTCATGATGTAACGATCGAAACACATAATTGAATTCATGATTTGAAAGATAAACTTACAGAGATGAATAATAATTAGTGAATCGTAGATTAGATCACAAAGTGAAATTCCAAAACAATGATGATAATCTCTTCAAAGTATTTGCTTTTTCAAGCCTAGAAAATTAGAGAGAGAAAATATCAAAGTGCATCCCCAAAACTCAATCTGCAGCCCCCCCCCCCTTAGAAAACCCTAAACAAGGCTTTAAATAGTTAATCCTAAATAAGGGAATAAAATCAAGGTTTCAGCTTTTTCTCGGAATAGACGACGTCATTTCTGACGGCTTGTCAGACACCTGACGGCTTGTGCGGAATATCGTCAAAGCTTCCAGCATAATAGCATCTTCTGTTTTTCCTGACGACAAAATCTTGACGGCTTATCAAATATGTGACGACATGTCAAAAATGTCGTCACATCCATACTAGCAATCATCATGTTCTGCTTTGAGTTGACGGCAATTTTGACGCCTTATCACAGTTGTGACGACATATCAAAAATGTCGTCACACTTCACTTCACTTCTTCAGATTCTGTCTAAGCTTGACGGCAACTTTGATAACCAATCACCAGGCTGACGACACGTCAAAAAATATCATCAGAAACACTTCAGTTCATTTGCACCAAATTTTACTTGGTTTATTCCTCTTTCTTTTAATTTTCACCCTTATCACTTACACCTGCATTAACACAACAAAAACAATCAAAAATAACAAAAATTGCTTAAGACTTCACAACTATTTAGAATTAAAAGCCTCAAATGTGTTAGTATCTGCTCACACATCAGCTAGTGGTACACTTATGTACCTCGCTAATGCTACAAGGCCGGATATAGAATTTTCTGTTAATCTGCTAGCGAGGTATAGTTCTTCCCCTACGCGAAGACACTGGAACGGAGTTAAGCATATATTGAGGTACCTAAAAGGAACTATTGATATGGGTTTGTTTTATACTAACAAAACTAGTCCAGATCTTGTTGGTTATGCGGATGCAGGTTATTTATCTGACCCACATAAAGCACGGTCCCAAACAGGTTATGTGTTTACATATGGAGGTACTGCAATATCATGACGATCGACAAAGCAATCCATCGTTGCTACTTCTTCTAATCATGCTGAGATAATAGCAATCCATAAAGCAAGTAGAGAATTCATTTGGCTGAGATCAGTAGTACATTCAATAAAAGAGAGATGTGGCCTGAAGTTTGATATCAAGGTACCTACAGTCATATTTGAAGATAATGCAGCATGCATAGCTCAACTAAAAGGAGGCTTTATAAAGGGAGATAGAACGAAGCACATTTCGCCAAAGTTATTCTTCACGCACGACCTTCAGAAGAATGGTGATATTGATGTGCAGCAGATCCATTCCTGTGACAATCCTGCAGATTTATTCACCAAATCTTTACCAACTTCAACCTTTGAGAAGATGGTATACAGGATTGGGATGTGAAGACTAAACCTGTTGAATCGAGGTCTTCATCAGGGGGAGTAAGAATACGCGTTGTACTCTCTTTTTCTTAACCAAGGTTTTGTAATTACAAATACAAGAAAACTTTGGATCAAAACACCACTTTCTCATTCATCATCATTTATTTACTCGCTATTAAGTTATAAATATTAATTCCTTTAGTCAATCAACTGCTCTAACCGCTAACAAATCAAACCCCAAGCAAAATTGAATCATAACGCGCACTCTTGACTCACCAACCGCTAACAAATCAAACCCCAACCAAACTTAAATTGTAACGTCTGATCTTGACTCACCAATCGCTAACAAATCAAACTCCAAGAAAGATTGAATCGTAACACGTGGTCTTGACTCGTCTACAGATTCAACCGTACCAAATCCAGGATAAACAAACTCCAATCAATGATTAATAATAACAAATACAAGAAAACTTCCGATTAAAACATTACTTTCTCATTCATCATCATTTATTTTATTTATTTATTTTTTATTTTGAAACAAACTAGAAAAATTCTAATTATGATTACAAGGGGGTTTATAGGTGCAGACACAATTATGTTGTACACCACTATCCTCACACTTTGCATCAACATAACGTGTTGGATCATTATGAAAAGCAACTTTACAATATAAAGGGCAATCTGGCTGGTAAAGTATCACAAGGAACATAAGCTGTGAAACGATATTCACACAACTTGTCATCACCATTCACTTGTATCGTCATCAACATTCCTGCAAAATCGAGACGTGTTATAAGTTCAGCCGAATGTAATAACTTAATTATTGATTTGGAGACGGTTGGAAATTGTTCAAATTTTGTTTGTTCTTATTTTTCGAGCTGTGAGGTAGGGAAGGCTGATAATTGTGGGTCATCATTAACATGCCTGCAAAATCGAGGGGTGTTACGATTTTTTTATTAGGTAGGGCCCCATTCAGGGGTAGCGCTCCCAACAGAGTTTTCTCTATGCTCAGGGTCGAATCCTCGACCTCTGATTAAGGGTGGAGCAGCCCCATCAGCTACACCACAACCCATGTTGGTTGGAGTGTTACGAATTCAGTCGAATGCAATAACTTAATTATTGATGGGAGACGATCGAAAATTGTCAAAATTTTGTTTATTTTTTATTTTTCGAGGGTGGGGGTGGGGTGAGGGGAGGGTGATAATTCTGGGGTTAGCATCAGTCTGTGTGTATACAAGTATTTTCCACTAGGGGTGTTTACGATTTGGTTAACCAACCAAAAAATCGAACCAAACCTATTACCTAAACTGAACTTCATTAAGTTCGATTTGGTTTTACATTTTCAAAAATCGAATAACATTTGATTTTGTTCAAAAAAATTGAAGAAATGATTCAATCGACCCAACAAAGTCTATATACATTTTTTAATTATATATACATAATATATTTAATTACTGATGAGAGACGATCGGCCCAAATTTTGTTTATGGGTTGGGATGGAAGAGATTCATAGTTGCGGGGTTAGAATCAGTTTGTGTGTATACAAGTACTTCCCACAACACAAACACAAGTACATAATAACTCGAACACATCAAAGTTTAAATAAAAGTAAAAAGTATCAAATAACATTTTTTTGTCTCTACTGGGATTTAAATTATGATTTATTATGATTATCATCTACAAGGTGAACATTTTATTTCCTCTTAATTTAACAAAAATAAATTCTAAACAAAGAGAAGGAATATTAATAAGCTTTGAAAATCAAATAAAAATTGTAGATGCATACTTACCACAAAAACAAGCAATGAGGAAAATAGAAGATCGAAAAGAAACACCAAAGTTTTCCATTGAATAATTTTGTGTGTGAATAAAATTGTTATATTGTCTCTCTTTTATAATAGCAGAATTTACTATAATAGAGGAAATTTATAATAGAAATTTTCTTAATGGATATCAATCTTGACTTAATATGAAAATTGGAAAAAGAGATTATAGTTAATTTAAAAAGGGGATAAGTATCCGAATTAGCAAAAATAGGTTCATAATTTTCTTATTTAGCATAAGTTTCAATTAATTACCATTCATAGGCTCCTCTTGCCTATTAATCTATCTATATTATATCTATCTCTATCTCTATCTCTATTTATATCTATATCAATATCTATCTATAATTTATAATCTATAATCTATAATTTATAATCTATAATTTATAATTTATAATATATAATCTATAATTTATATCTATAATTTATATCTATATCTATATCTATAATCTATATCTGCAATCTATAATATATTAAAAGTGTGACCCTTAGAAAAGTTATTTGAACTTTTTGTTCTTCATTAAAAGACTCTGCAATAGACAAAATTATTTTTTCACTTATTTTTTTTAATTATTATTTATCTTTATAATATTTAAAATTAAGGAGTCCTAAAATATTTTGATAAGAGAGTACTATATTTTAAAAATTGAAGAGTTCTAAATTATTTGGTAAGAAAAAATATATGGTAATAAATATTAGGAGAATTAATATTTAAGGAGTTCTAAAATTTTTGGTAAGAAGAAGAACTATTTTCTCAAATTAAAAATTCAAACCAAATAATATTCTTTTTACAAGTTTTTTCTATTCAACGTTAAAAACTAGATTTACAATTGAATACTATTCAATACTCATCATATTATAAGAACAGAAATAATCATCTCATAGATTAATGAACACTTTTTATTATAGTTTTAAGAAAATATGCCAAAACCACATAAATTTGTTCTTCCCATATTCAAAGATTATAGTTAACATGATAAACACGTGCAAAGCACGTACACTTAACTAGTTATGTTAAAAGTGTGAAGGTGTTTATACATGTCATTTGAACTTTACGCCCTTCATTAAAAGTCTCCGCAATAGATAAAAGTGTCTTTTCACGTATTTTCTTTAATTATTATATTGTTAAATTATTATATAATATTTTAAAATTGATTAAAGTCCTTTTTTTATCTAGGTAAGAAATCATACTATTTAACACTTTTAAATCAATTAAAATTTACCTTATATAAAAGAAATCTATAATTTTATTGAAATAAGAAACTATAAATGTCAAAATTTGAGGAAAAATCAGATTAATAGAGAAAAAAAATTCATAAAAAAAAAATAAAACACCACAACCACAAATAAGAAATGGCTTTAGAAAAAGAACTAAAAGCACCAGAATTTAAGGGGAAATCCGATTAATGGAGGAAAGAAAAAGTTTCTTTAAAATTAAACGTGTCAAATATTTTGTGGGGACAGAAAACCCCACCTAAAAAAGCTAGGCATGAAAAGCAAAAAAAAATTAATAATAAAAACTATGGATGGAAAGGGAAAAAAATTAAGAAGCAAAAAAAAAAAGGAAGGTATAATAATTATCCAAAGATTTAAGACTTTCAAATTAATAAAAAAATTATATAATTTAGATGAGAAATCATAATATTTAACACTTCTAAATAAATTAGAGTTTCACTTCGTATAAAAAAAGAATGTCTATAATTTTAATTTAATTAAGGACTCCTAAATATATATAAAAAGAAATTAATGACTCCTAAAATATAAGAAAAGAATACTATATATAAATATATATAAAAAAATAATAAAAGTCCTTATTTGATGTAAATAAGAAATCATAATAATTGACTTCTAAATCAATTAAAACTTTACCTTATATAAAATAATTAATAAAAATTACAATTCTATTTAAGTGATATTGTGATCAAATTTTTGAAATAATACACTGACATGATCGCTTCTTCGTCTCGCTGCAAACTTCGATAGATGAAGATAGAATGCCACCACGAATAGGTGATAACATTGCTCGCGGGGATGATATTGGGATATCAGTAGGGTAATTTCTCAACCTATTGTTTGTTTCTTGCCAAAATCTAGCACAACTATTGACCTCTTGCTTTATCTGTTATTCTATTATGTTTTTTCAAGTCGGGGACTATTGAAAACAATCTCACTTTCATGCAAAGAATAAGACGTTTGTATATCCTATTCTTTTCGGATCATACTTATGACATTATTGTTATTGATTTTTAAATTTGATTGGTGATTCATGATTGATATTATGATTGATATTATATAGGCGGTGAGGTTGGTTGGAGCTAGAGGCGGAGCCAGGATTTCAAGTAAGGGGGTTCAATATTCAAAGAAAACTAAGTCGAAGGGAATTCAATACCTACTATAACCACAAAAAAATATTTTTAATCATGTATAAATAGTATATTTTTTCGTCGAAGGGGTTTCGGACGAACCCCTAATGAGCGCAGGCTCCGCCTCTGGTTGGAGCAGAGAGGTATGTTGGTATTCGTTTTTACAGTATACTCAAAGAGTTCTCCAACCAGGTTACCAGGTTAAAAGTCAAATCCACAGGTATTTATTACGTAATATTTCATAATGTATCGTATTGTATTTTTTTAATGCTACAATGTTTGGATAAGCTTGTATTTTTTTTTTACTTTTATTTGGTTTAGGAATGTTGGTGGTAGAGATATTTTTATAACTACTTTTCCGATGAGCTTTGAAGGTGCAGTCTATAACAATTTCATTAATTTCACGCTAAGCGACATGTGCAATTGAAATTAATGAAAACTTTGGATCAAATACATCACTTTCTGATTCATCATCATTTATTTACTCGCTACTAAGTTAATATTAGTTCCTTTAATCAATTAACTCCTTTAACCGCTAACAAATCAAATCTCAAGAAAAATTGAATCATAACACCTGCTCTTGACTCACCAATCGCTAACAAATCAAACCCCAAGCAAGATCAAATCGAAACACATGTTCTTGACTCATCTACGAACTCAACTGTACCAAATTCAGAATAAACAAACTCCAGTCAACGATTAATGATTACAAATGCAAGAAAACTTTAGATCAAAACATCACTTTCTCATTCAGCATCATTTATTTGATCTTTTTTTAAAAAAAACAGACTAAAAAATTCTAGTCGCGATCACAAGGGGGTTTATAGGTGCATACACAAGTAGATTGTACACCACTATCCTCACACCTTGCATCAACATAACGTGTTGGATCCTTTTGAAAAGCAACTTTACAATATAAAGGGCAATCTGGTAAAGTTTCACAAGGTACATAACCAGTGAAACGATACTCACATAACTTGCCATCACCATTCACTTGTGTCATCATCATCATCCCTGTAAAATCGAGACGTGTTACGAGTTCAGATGAATATAATAACTTAATTATTGATTTGGAGACGATCGAAAATTATTCAAAATTTATTTATTTTTATTTTTCGGGTGTGGGGTAGGGGAGGGTGATAATTGCGGGGTTAGAATCAATCTGTTGTATATATACAAGTATTTTCTACTAGGGTTGTTCGCGATTTGGTAAATCCAAGGACGGCTCAAGTATGTTAGTGGCCTAAGGCCAAATCAAACGGAGGCCTTAAAATTTTAAGAAAAAAGTTATTTTTTTAACAAAATCTATTTTAAAATTATATGCTCGCTTTCGTCTAATAAGTTTCTTTTAGTTAGTGATATAATCAATGCATTTACTTTTTCTTGAGATATAATACTCCAAATATATCAAAATTCTACTAATTATACTTTTATCATACATAAAAAAAATATTTTTACACATAATATATATTATTACTTAAAAAATGAGGCCCTCAGATTTAGGGGTCTTAGGCGATGCCTTTTTTTCAACAGGGTAGGGCCGCCCCTGGGTAAACCAAGCCGAAAAATCGAATCAAACCTATTACATAAACCAAACTTCACTTGTTTGGTTTGGTTTGGTTTTGATTTTATTTAAAAAAAAATTGAAGAAAGAACCGAATCGAATTCACAATGTGTATATACATTTTTTTGTAATTATATATAAATAATATAACTTAATTATTGATGGGAGGCTATTGGGATTTGCCCAAATTTTGTTTATTTTTCTATTTTGAGGTGGGAGTGAGGGAGGTTGATAATTGCGGGGTTAGACTCAGTATGTGCGTCTACAAGTTCTTTTCAAAAACACAAATACTGAATAACTCGAACACATCAAATTTTAAACAGAAGTAAAAAAAAAATCAAATAACGTTTTTTTTATTTCTACTGAGATTTGAATTATGATCTATTGTGATTGTCATCTACCACAAGGTTAACATTTTATTTCCTCTTAATTTAATAAAAATAAATCTAAACAAAGAGAAGGCATATTAACTTTGAAAATCTAATAGAAATTGTAGATGCATACTTACCACAAAAACAAGCCATGAGGAAAATGGAATAGCGAAAAGAAATACCAAAGTTTTCCATTGAATAAAATTGTTATATTATCTCTCTTTTATAATAGGAGAATTTGGGAAATTGTGATAATAGAGGAAATTTATTATTGTAATCTTCTTAATGGATATCAATTTTGACTTAATATGAAAATTGGAAAAAGAGATTATAGTTATTAATCCAAAGAAAGATCACTTGACTTAATTTATAGTTTGACTACCATCTTTTCAATATAACATGGATATAGATTTGAACAAAGTTATGAATATTTATTTCTTATTTAATGTTATTCCTTAAATAGTCAAATCTCTCGATAGTAATAATACTATAGTCAAACCTCTCGATAGTAATAATATTATAGTCAAACCACTCGATAGTAATAGCTTTTGTTCAAAAAATCCATGGCTATTATAGAGAGGTGTTATTATACAGGTATAGTGTCATTTGATGCTTAAACCTCATTTAACTGTTATATATAAAAATATGAAAAATTATTTCTTTGTACTTTTTATATTATGAACAAAAATAAAGTACTTGTTATATTTGAAATGTCAATTAATTCTCATATTTCATTATTGAAAGGACTAATACATTACTAAAAGAAAATCATAATTAGATATATCGCAGCGACGAAGAATTAAAATCTAAGGAACATATGCAATTGAAATTAATGAAAAGTTCAAATATTCCATGGTTACGTAAGAATTCTATAATTGTAGGTTATTTCGTAAATTTATAATCTCTTAATGATAATATATCGCTTGCATTGACAAAATTTTTTGCTCAAACTTTCAGCAAAAGGGTATTCATTTGCTTCCTCATGAAGGTTGCTTAAGAGCTTAACAGTCGACTCTTTTATCTCATTCCAAGTAGCAGTAGGTTGAGGATCTTCATTACGGTTATTCCAAATATAGAAAAAATTAACTCTACATCACGCTTCGAATGCAAAGCAATATAATGTTGGATGACAAAAACTTCTTTTGCATATATCTTCACAAGGGTAAAAATAAGATTTGTGTACACACTATCGTTTGCAGAGCCCACTTTGTTCTATTACACTCTATTATCATAACGTCGAACCACAAGAATTTCTATCATAATACTTTTCAATTATGTATATTTCTCGAAGTATTTCCACAAAAAATTAAAAAATCAAGAACTTGATTTTTCTTTTCAGATTTAAAATTAAACTGTTTGACTCTAAGAACATAGTACAAACTTATCTGTTAGAACTATCCAACGAACTAGATACAGAGATTGTTTTGTTATAGATGTATCAGTATTCTGCTTGTTGTACGAGATGCACACAAGCAGAACCGCCAATAAATCTCATAATACAAAGAGTGAAGGGAAACTTGGTGCACTAAAGCCCCCGCTATGCACTAGTCACGGGAAGGACCGGACCACAAGGTCTCATTAAACAAAGAGTATTCAACGAAATGAGTAAGTGAAAGGCATTGGAGGGAATGTGTTTTAATATGCCTATACATCAGAATCAGAATCAGATGTGACTTCAGACTGAGATTCTGCTTCCTCCTCCTCTTCCTCGTCATCATATTCATCGATTTTTATTGTGCTTTTGACAGTCATCTTTGTCAACGCGGCAGTCTTGCTAGCCCTCTGTGACCGAGTACCTGTTACAACACGAGGAGTTGGAACAACAGATTGGGATAATTCTTCGTCTGATGAAGATTCTTCTACTTCCTTAGCCCGTCTCCTTGTACGAGTTGCTCTAGTTGATTTTGGAGCTGGAGTTGGAAGTACTTCCATCGAGTCATCCTCGTCAAGTATAACATCAAGATCCAACTTTCCTGAGATGTGATAACACACGTTAACAAAATTACCATAAGCAAATGCATAGCTAAGTGATTCAACTGACTACGAAAAGACTTAAGGTAATAAATCTATTTAACAAAATATCGCCAAAGTTTTACTCCATCGGTGGATGTAGGAGGATACTTGCCATTCTGTAGGACACCCAATTACACTTATTATGCTAATTCTAATTTAATTTTCAGATCACCTAAGAATTTACAATATTGATTACGATGGCTCGATTGAAGCATCCTAGAGAGCTGATGAAAAAAATGAGACAGTAACTGATTAGTTACCTAAGATAAGTTGAACTTCATCGGATGATAACTTCTGATCAGGAGATTTGTCTAAACCCTTGAGTCTCTCAGCCATCTGTTTCAACTCCTTAAGAAGCTCCTTTTCAGCTAGTACGGAAACACGATTCAACAGCTGCCTCATTAACTTAACAGCCCCTTGTTCTGTCGGTCTAAAGTGGAGCAAGAATAATGTCTTGCACAGTGCAGAAACGTATGCTTTCTCTGCAGCTGTCTTCTTTGCGGGGAAGCTAACCACCTTGACAAACAACCCAAAGAAATAGTCATTGCATTGAACAGAAAAGGAATACTGATAAAAGTATTGTACATAGATATGTTCGTTAAACTAAACAGGATGAGGGCGATAAAAGTATTGTACATTGATATGTTCGTTAAACTAAACAGGATGAGGGCGTTGAAGAGAAAGAGGTGAATAAGTACCTCGGCAGCTATACGGATTGCAAGCCCTTCTTCCCCACTCTCGTGCACAGAAGTAGGTTCAGCTGAATCATTGTGGTTTTCATTTTCATTGGATGATACAGTTTCCTTCGATGGTGAAGTTTCCTCATAATACAAGGGAGCCTGCATCATCTGCACCATAAAACGAGATGCTTGGATAGCACGCTTTCGCATGTTAGAGACCACGTATGTAGATCCTGTGGCATTGCCATTGATGCCTGGCCACAAAGAGCGCATAACTGGCATGAAAGCCTTGGATAAACATTTCTGCATTGCAAACCAGAAATTTCCTTTAATAACCAAAAAAAAAAAATCGCAAATAGATCTATCCAATTCTCGTATGATTTGCAAGAACAAATGTGAAATTCTACTAACCTTGTGGTTCAACGAGAGGGATGGATAATGCTCAAAGAATACAGAAAGGCACTGCTTTAACCTGTGAGGTAAACTATTGTCAGATGGATTTTCAGAAGGTGAATACAAAGATAAGTGAACAGTAAAGAGATTTACCTCTCAAGTTCCTTATTCTCACTACAGAAATACAAGCTTATGAGCTTAGCTAATAGCAGAGGATTTGACAATGTAGGTATGCTTGGATACTTCTTACTTAGCAGAAGAATCTTAGCAAATCCCTCACCAAGAACTGTTTGAACTGTCTCATGTTCATCATAGTCATCGGAATCACCTGAATTGTGCTTCTCCAATCCAGCATATAACAAGTCAAGTAATTCTATCTCCACATCCTCAGTGCCAATGCTGAATTTGATATCAGATAAATTTATTTTATGATCTTGGAGTTGTGATGAGAGATCCTGGTTCATTGCTTTATCAACTACATTAGGACCATGCCACAATCCAAGGTCAATCAATGCCTTAGAAGCCATCACAGTAACTGAAGAGGGACCCTTAGCAAAGGAAGATCTTAGTTGCTTTACTAAATCTTCACTAGGTCTCCTTTCTAACAATCCAAAGAGACCAAGGCACCTAATAGCAGCCCTCTGAACGTCTAAGTGGACGTGTTTTGCCTACATTTCACAACAATACAAAATACCTTAGAACTCTGTTATGTAGATAACAGCGGAACAAAAAACATGCAACTGCAATTCATCCATCTCATTACCAGAATGCAAGTGAAAGATGGAAGAAAATGAGGAGATAGCACACAAAATAACTATGCGAAAAGAAATATTAGAGAAGATCACTTTTTCAAGATACAGACCCCAGGAAGCAATACGGAATGCAAAACTTCAGTTGGTTCTATTGCTTTTCCATGCATCCAGCGAAAAGACTGAGCATGTTCTAAGAGAAGGCTAATCACAGCAAGACAGTGCAACCACTGTATAAAGTCCGCAGTCCTCTCTCTGCAAGGTCTAGCAAGTTCCTCCACTACCCGTAAAACTACTTCTTCAAATTCTCCTGGAGCTGAATGAACTTTTCTTGTCAGCTCTGCCACAGCAGCAGCCCAATCTTTATCACCACCTAGATTGATACCATCTCCTATGACAACCTCATTGTCGTGCTCATCTAATTCATGATCAGGAGGTCTGTGAAGCAACTCCTGCAGAAATCCATTTGCAACTCTTCTGTTGGTAACATCAGAAAAATCAAGCATCGCACCCAGCAATAGCAGTTGGCGAGAGGCAAATCGGTAATTGATTCCTGCAATAATCAGGTACTATCATTGTTAGCACAAAATGGAAGGAAAAGAAAACAGAGGACGGAGATCTGAAAAATGAAGAACTACATTCAAGTTCCTCACCAGCAACTGTGTGAGCTTTAACCAATTCAACATAATCACCAATAGAAGCAGGAAGAACTCTGTCAAGAAGATCATTTTTATCTGATGCTTCTGCTGCATATACAGCAGATTCTGTGCCCATTGTTGTAGCTGCTTCAGAGCCCTTTGCCTGTTTAGTAATCATATTGAATATTTACAAGATGGCGATGAGAAAATATTGGCACTACTCATCAAAACAAATAAAAAGTTCATGAACAGCAGCATATCTTTCGCATGTTTAAGAGAGATAAATAGCAACAATCCCAGAATTAAACCTGCTATGAGTGACCCTAATCACCCAGAAACTTTGTATGACGAAGTGCATTTAGCAGTAAACTACAACTAGGTTTCCCACTCCAGTTCAACAGAATTCTCAAGCCTAAGCTCAAATATGTTCCTAGATACCTCTACAAGAAAATTGTGAAGGAACCTGCAATCATTACTTTGGACCTTCATTATTAACATTCACATAATTCAAGTTGAGGACATAAGGCCTCAATATACTTCGATAGTAGCAAAAGAACTTATATGAGCAAAAATGACCAATTTGTACTTATTCAAAGTACCATTAGAAGTCAAATACAGAACTGATAACCTGAGTTATTCATAAAAAATGAACTAATCACGACAGCACGTCATACCTTATTTAGTATAATCGTATGCTACAAAATATGACACGACAGTTAATATCACTAGCATGTCATCGTGCAATTAATCAACTAGATTTTAAATGATTAAATTCCAAAATTTAGCAGAGCAGACCAAGGCTCTATAAGTTGGACCTAATAACTTTGAAATTAAGTGTGCACATATCGCAATATGCTCTACCCCAACAAAGAAATATATAGAACTCGATTTCCTATTCACATCATGCAATCCATGCAAAACACTTTGGCAAGCACAAAAATACATAAGAATTTACATCTAATCTATTCAGCTGATGTCAGCAATTTGTGATTAGCCACATTTTTAATTGAATGATGTCCATTTACTGCTCAGATAATTAAGGTTAAACAAGATAGGTGTTCACTTATTTATGTTCTAGTCTTCCAGTGTGGCTCTTGAAACATTGCGGATAAGGAAAATGTTGGATCTATAAACAAATAACTTACTAAATTATAAAGGAGTTTTAGCCGTAAGATGTTACACCGAGACAGTCGAAAACATAACATGAGACCTGATAAACAAATAATAAATACCCACTTGTGCCTCCATTTGCAAGTGCTTACAGACAGCTCTCCAGAAGAAAGCAACTTCTGCTTCCATGAGTTGGATGCTAAGATTGCATTGACCTGGTATGCAGAGAGGATATGCAATCAAATTTTAGAACTGCGAGCATAAATTGCTGCAGTCTTGATGAAAGAATCAATTTTATGAAGAATAAAACCAAAAATAAATATCTCTATCAAGATACATAACTGAAGTTAAACTAACTAAGCAATTTATCATTCTATTCTGCATTTTCAGGAAACTTAGATCAAGAATTACATTTAAACATAATTTCCTATCAAAAACAGAAACCAATATCTTGAATTATGAACCAATAAGCATACTAAGCCATTCCGAGAAAGCAAAAGAAGTAGCCATCAAATAGTTTAAATTTCTAACACCAACCTTCAACAGCATCATTATTTGATCTAAGAAATTGCCTCATACTTTGACCATCTTGTAACTTAATCAATCCTGCTTTTAGTAGACTCTCCATTGCATTCTCTCCGACTGATTCATATGTTTCCACATCAAGATATTTAAGTAGTTCTAGTGCGTTCCCGTTGCAACACTTGGTGAGCCACTCATCTTTCAGCATCCTAAAGCACTCCTTAACAACAGATGAAGCACGATCAGCAAGTCCTCTCTCCAAAATAAGTGTCCTGAGCTTGATGCTGCAAAATGTAGAAAACAGTAAGATGTCATAGGATACCTATGAACTGGAACCAACTTAAATGAGTGGATTAATTAAAGCATCTCTTTAGAACACAACTGCATACATCTAGCCAATTGTATGATCAACCTTACACAAGGAATCCATCATATAAATCTAAATGAAGTTGAGAGCACCTATTTACTTAAATGCATAAGCACATATATATCTACAATTTAAAACAGTCTATGGTAACATCATGTGTCCCTTTTGGTTGTGAATTAGGTTACGCAAATCTAAGCTCCAATATTTCCAGAGTTAATGCACTAACAAGTAACATGTGAAATGGATTAAACAAGATTCAGGACAACAAAAGACTCTCAATGAAACTCTTTTCCAGCTTAAATCAAGTGGCCATCATAAATTCTGTATTTGGAGTTGTACTTGTATGCTTGTCGGGAACCCTCTCATATTCTAATGTCCCAGCAGCAGTTTCTATTGATGTAAAAGTAGGATACGTATCTGGTAATGTTAACAAACGACTCCAAAAAAAGAGAAACGTTATAGAACTCTCTTGATATGGACCGAGAAACAAACAAGGGCATAAATTACTTCACCATATTTGAGGTTTCTTGTTTGTTTTAGGACAAAATGAGGAGGAGTTATTTGTAGTCAGCAATGGGAGAATATCAGGGAGAGAACCAGGCTGATACCAATAATATTTCTAAGCGTACACATAACCACAGACATGAGATATATTCTCTGCAGGAATCCTGATGATAGATGAAAACTGCACAAAGTAATAAAGAATACACATCTTTCAGTGATCCCCAAGAAAAAATGGATATCATCCCAACACGAAGAAAGGGGAAGTCAAAGATGATGCATTTAGTCAATGGCTTAAAGTTACCTGAGGCTCTGCAGAGGAAATTTACCAGCAATAACGCAATAAGCTGCTTTGCGTACTGATTCACTCACATCCAGGGTACACTCAATTATTGCTGCAGAAGATAAATGAGATGGTGGAAGACATAAGACAATTGTCCTACGGACATCCTGCAGAAATGCAATATAGAGGAATTCATCAATTCATTTGGATGTAGTTACATTAAGTAAAATATACATATATGGCTAGATACTGTAGATTCTTCACTACTATTAGGTAATATATAGACAAAATGAGTGGCATAATGATTGTTTTGAGCAATACATAATGAAGTATGATGCATCATTTTCACCTAAGGAGAATACATTGCTAACACATAATGGTTAAAAAACTCACCACATTTTGCTCAAGAGGAAGAGTCTCCAGAAATAGTTCCAAAATGTCAACATTTTCTGTGTCATTCACAAACCGTGAAAGCGCCCTCACGGCAAAAGTACGGACAGCGGCAACCTTATCACCAACACGCAATTTCATGCTCTCTAAAACTTCATCCCAAAGTTCAGAGCTGACTTCTGTGTCATCTGGCAATCGTATTATGATCTAGAAGAGAAGAAAATCCTTACAGAGATTACAACTTACGAGAAAATATCAATTTTTCTACAACTGACCGAGTTAAAAGTGGGACAAAAATCAAAAGAAAGTACAAGCTTGTGTATTTTCTTAGGAAAGAGAAACTCCTAAGATGAAAAGTAAACAGATTTTGAAAGAGAGGAGGGAAATCACCTTACTCAAGCTATCTACTTATCAAAATTCAAAGCAAAACAGGATCCTCCTACTCTCTCTGCTCGGCAAATTGACAATTGTACACAAAGTTTACATTTTCCTATCCTGTGATTAGTTCAAAGACTGTGGGATCAAAAACACACATAAAGTATCATGATTTTTGGAATTTCATACCTAAACTATCATGTGTGTAAGTTTCCTACCTGAACTATCACCAACTATTTATTAAAACACACCTCAACTATCAATTATTTACTTTTTCTACCTGAAATATCATCATAGTTGCAGAAAGAAAAGTAAACAATTGATAATTGGGGTGTGTTTTGTTAAACAATTGGCGATAGTTAAGGTATGAAATGTTTTTTACCATTAGCTCTAGTTCAAATATGTAGGCAAATAGGGACCAAAATGCATAAAAAATATATATATATGCTTTTCACTTATTTTGGGAACTCTATACTATTTATAACTCAGGTTAGAAAATCATACACCTGGTAGTTCATGTATGAAACTCAAAAAGGTGATTCCAATTCAATTATGTAGGCAAATAGGCACAATAAAAAGTAGCATAAAGCACGACTTTTTACTAATTTACAATATTTTCCACTCCATACCTCAGAAATAATCTGGCAAGCTCTAGTCCTAGCAGTTTTACTACCCGCAACGTAAGCTACAACCAAAAACTCCATAAACTTTTCCAGAACTCATCAAACTCCGAACCACATTTCGAGTCACGAGCACCAACAAAACTTCTCCGATGAATTCGTAGTAGATCGGAGATATGAAACCTCTTTGAATTTTCGTA
Organism: Capsicum pubescens; assembly: GCA_030864215.1. Classification (NCBI taxonomy): domain Eukaryota; kingdom Viridiplantae; phylum Streptophyta; class Magnoliopsida; order Solanales; family Solanaceae; genus Capsicum; species Capsicum pubescens. Next base: position 299,787,573 of record CM061549.1, read on the forward strand.
GTTGTGTTGCTTGGGAAGAGCGAACGTTATCGAAAATCCTAGCAATTTTTCAGTTAACTTTCGGTGTAATTCTAGTTCGTCTACTACTGGAACTGGCACTTTTCGAACGATTTTTGTAGCAAAAAAGGGCAAAATAGGCAAAAGAAAAAGCAAAAAAAGCACAATTTTTCACTAATTGAAGAACTTTATACCTCAGAAATTATCTGGCAGGCTCTAATCCTAGCAGTTTTATTAATTCACAACACAAGCCACAATCAAAAACTTCATAAGCTTCTCCAAAAACTCATCACACTCCGAACCACATTTCGCGTCACGAGCACTAGCAAAAACGGATACAAATCTAATAATCCGTTCAGCAGAAGCAGTACGCCGGTCAAAATCAAATATAGGCATCAACGCTCTAACAAACGCATCGAAAAACTTCTCCGATGAATTTGTAGTAGAACGGAGAGCTAAAAGCTCTTTGAGTTTTCAGAGATTTGTTTCTTGAGAGGAACGGACATCATCAAAAACCCTTGCGATTTTTTCGGTCAGTATTTGGTGGAATTCGTCTTTATTTACTACCAGAACTGACATTTTTGGAACGATTTTTGCAGTAATAAAAAAAAGCATATAAAGCACAAATTTTCACTAATTTTACCTCAAAGATTATCTGGCAAGCTCTAACCCTAGCAGTTTTACTATACACAACGCAAGCCACAGCCAAAAACTGGCATTTACTACTGGAACTGGCACTTTTCGAACGATTTTTTGCAGGAAAAACGGCAAAATATGCACACAAAAAAAGGCAAATAAAGCACAAATTTTCAATTTTTTAACAGTTCATACCTCAGAAATTATCTGACAAGCTCGAATCCTAGCAGTTTTACTAGCAGCAACAGAAGCAACAAGCAAAAACTCCATAAACTTCTCCAAAAAATCATCACACTCCGCACCACATTTCGCATCACGAGCACTAGCAAAAACCGCAACAAATCTAATAATCCGCTCAGCAGAAGCAGTACGCCGGTGAAAATCAAAAATAGGCATCAACGCTCTAACAAACGCATCGAAAAACTTCTCCGATAAAATTGTAGTAGAACGAAGAGCCAAAAGCTCTTTGAGTTTTCGGAGATTTGTTGCTTGAGAGGAACGAACATCATCCAAAATCCTAGAGATTTTTTCGGTTAACTTTTGGAGGAATTCGTCTTCGTTTAGTACTGGAACTGGCATTTTTGAGCAATATTTGGGGGAGGATGATTCAATTTTCTCAGTAGATCTATGGAGAGTGTATTGTTGTTTGTGGAACTTTTGGGAATGGCTTTCAGTGAAATGATTTTGAATTTGTGGAGCGGGAACTTTTTGTATGTGGTCCATTTGTGCTTTATATGGACTATAATCATTTTTATTAGTGGAATATTTCGATGCGAATTCCAATTTAGCTCGGCTTCATAACACTAGATCGGAAATTAAGTAGTAATAATAATAAGTAAAAACAACAAAAATTCCGACATATTAGAGCCTAATTATAGAAAACTTTGATATTTTGTATAATTATTGAAAATTTCGATTTTGGATCTGTCGAGATACATAATTAGTTCCCGATACATTCGATGAATATGTATTTTTTTTCTTTATAAAGATACTTAATTAGCTTTCGATACATTTTTTTATTTTTTGGTCTGTCAAGATATATAATACATCCAAATCCAACGAAGATACATTTTTTTCCTTTGTACATCTTTTTTGATTTTGAGTTTGTCGAGATACATAATTAACTTTCGATATATTCATCGAAGATACGTAATTAGTTGTTTTTTTTGTAATTACCTTGTAGGGGCAAAATTTTTTGTAAATATGTTAAGAAAAAATGCATAAAGTAGCATACTGAAATATTAAATTATAAAAAACATCAACACTCTTATCAAATTACATTTTGTAACATATGTATTTATATGTATTTGTATTTTTGTATCAACAGTTTGCAAAAATACAAAATACATATCGATCATAAGGGCAGTAAAAATCATATATATTTGTATTTTTGTAGCAACAGTTTGCAAAAATATAAAATACAACTTGTTATATTATGTAATTATGAAACTGTTGATATGAAATTCATAATTAAGAGGATAAGTATGTTATTTCTGAATTTTGCCCAATATGTTAAGTGTATATTTATGTTATTTTTCCTAAACTATTAGGAGCGGGCTTCTTTGAACCAAATGGGCCTAATACAGTTGACAGCAAATGATGCATTTGGACCAATTAATGTTTCTTTTGGGCTGGACTTTTTGATGGGCCAAACCAAGAAAGTGTAAAAATCCAAATCCAAACCCAACTATGAAGCCTTTTGTGTATATCTATATATAAACGCTGGTTTATCAAGAATACTCAAGAAAAATACTTAGAATTGTAATTAGATGAGGTCATAAAAAGAAGTTCTATTGGATTATATTCACCGTTCATTTCTACAACAAAAACAACAACAATATACCCAGTGTATTCCCGGAAAGTGGGATCGGATGAGGGTAAAGTGTACGTTGTTCATACCACTACCTCGGCTCAGCGGCGGATCCAGGATTTAATGATCGTGGGTGCTTAAAAAATTTAAAAAAAATTAAACTCCCTCAATGAGGTTCGGACCTAGAGCACCCCTTCCATTGGAGAATCTTAAGACCAACCTAAATGTCAATTCATCCGGCCAACTTTTTGTTTTAGTGTGTGTTTTTATATGTTTTATACCTATTCCCGTATATTTTTTATGTAATTATAACTATTCCGCGTTGAGTTTAATGGTTGCCGGAGCACCCCAAAACATAATATAGGTCCGCTCTTGCCTCAGCTGAAGTAGAGAGGTTGTTTCGGATAGACCCTCGACTCTTGTCACCATTCATTTCTTAAAAGGGATAAATCCAAAATCATGGGCCAACTTAATTATCATATTCATATGATATGATTCTTATTCCATTGTCCAATGACTTGCCTTAGTTAGTAGTATGTATGTATATACATATGAATTAAGTTGCATCACATGTTATTTCACTTTAACACAATCACCATCCACTAATTTTGGTCCCAATCACAAGTGACATAATTTCCATGCTTAGGTTATTTATTACTTATATGTTTCTTTTTAGTACATTCCACTTTGTCCAAAAAGTTTGGGGTGATATATATGAGAATATGTATTAGATAAGCATTGTTGCTTTAGTGGCATTGAACTAGGCAAATATATGTGAACATTCTTGATTCTCTTTTAACAATAATTGATCCTAGAATATTCTTTTAGGAATAATATATTCATGAATATTGGATTTAATTTAATAATGTTACAATATATAATTAATGTTATTTAATATATACATAAAAACAACTTCTGACAGAAATGCAAGGTAAAGTTGCGTACAATACATCCTTGTGATGGGCTCTTTCCCCGACCCTGCACATACCGGCAGCTTTAGTGCACCGGGCTGTACTTTTTTACAATATATAATCCACGCTATTTAATAACTAATATAGTTAATGGGCAAATAAATTGACAAATTTCATGAACAAACAATATTTTATTTTTTTAAAAAAAAATATTCAACTCTCAAAATCCATGGGCAAATGATAGTAAAATAAATGAAAATATGTTAAATATGAATAAGAATTTGTTATACCTTGGCAAGTTGCCAAAACCTAGGAGAATGAACAAGAGAATAGAATAATATTGTTCATAACAAGGCAACCAATAAACTTATTATTTCTTGTTATAATTATTAATTTATTATTGTCATACATTGGATTTGTTGTTGTTGTATTGTCATCATCCTCCAAAATGTAGACAAAAAATTAGTTTAAAAACATTATCACTTATACACTCAGTATATATATTTAAAAGAATTTTTACACTATAATATCACCTAAATGATAGATACAAGAAACCATTCATATAAAGTGGCATTACTCACTTTAATTCAAGGCATGATATATATTAGTTGTCCATTTGATGTCGCATATTCTTATTAAAACATCGACTAATTTGAATTACATAAAAGATAAACACTCCTTATCATCAATTAGATTTATTTTTTTCATTCACAAAGTTCAAATCCGACCTCTAACTATGGGCGGAGCAATCGTGGAGAGATCTGTAGCATGATAAAATATACTAATGATATAAATTTATTTGTATTATTAGGGTGTACTTGTATGGAGGAAAATATATTTTAAAAAAATTTCACGTTTGATTGGCCAAAATGTTGGGAAAATAAATTTCTTAAAAATGAGGAAAATTAATTCCCTCGCGAAAATAGGAAAAACAAGTTGCATAATTGTCTCCTCCGCACCCACCCTACCCCCCGAACCCCATCCCTTTACCATTTCGCTCCCGAACCCCCACTCCCGACCCTATCTCGGCCTCATAGTGCTTTCTTAGATAACATATCTTTCGGAATAATATTTTCGTGTTTACTTACCAAACACTTGAAAATAAATATGAAACCCACTTATTTCCAAGAAAACATTTTCTATGAAATCAATTTTTGTGGAAAATATTTTGATTGGTACCAAACAAATAATTAGTTTTTATATATATTAAATAAGTTTATTAAAAAGTTCCAAGAAAAGCCTGTAGAATATATTGATCAATCAATAATTTCCAGATTTTTCTTCCATAGGCCAATTATCACTAAGTATAACTTTCAAATTTAGATATATCCAATGAAAAATTGTAGATTTTAGTAATAGTTTTTCTATTATTATTATTATTATTATTATTATTATTATTATTATATTTTTCATTGTTATGTGGCCATGTGATTATGTGAATATTTGGTTCTCATCGAACAGTTTCATTGACTTTCATGTGCATGACCAAATTTACCACATGAAATGACAAGTAAATAATTACAAAAAAATTGGTATTATAATAGTATTAATATCTGATTTGCTATGTTGATTATGGAACAAACAAAACAGGCTTAGTTAATTGTCTATGTACCTTTCACTAATTAATTAATCTTGTTTTGATTAAACATATCTTTTAACTTTATGTCTGAGAGATACTTTGGTTTTGACTTTTAGCAGCGAATATTTTTATTTTACACAAATATATCTTTGACGTCTGTTAAAAAGGAGTAATTTCTTTAAATTTGAAAGAAAAATAACTTATAAAACGCATTTGGAGTCTTGATCTTTAGTCAAGTTGGGAGTTACTTCATTCTCAGAGTGTGGTCAAACACGAGTTATAATTGCATTTCTCAAACGTGATTTATGTTTCGTTTGTCAAAAGCGATTATGAGTCACCTTTGTCTAACTTGACTTATAATTCGTCTTTGTCTAACTTGACTTATAATTCGCCTTTGGCAAACACGACTATATTAGTTGTGTTTCTGTGTTTGTCAAACATGACTTATAATTCCCCTTTGACAAACACGACTTATATTAGTTGTGTTCTTGTGTTTGTCAAACGTGACTTATAATTCCCCTTTGACAAACGCGACTTATATTAGTTGTGTACTTGTGTTTGTCAAACGTGACTTATAATTAGCCTTTGACAAACACGACTTATATTGGTTGTGTACTTATGTTTGTCAAAAGTGACTTATAATTCACCTATGATTGTCAAATGTGACTTATAATTCGCCTTTGACAAACGAGACTTATATTAGTTGCGTACTTATGTCTGTCAAAAGTGACTTATAATTCGCCTTTGACAAACACGACTTATATTAGTTGTTTACTTCTGTTTGTCAAAAATGATTTATAATTCGCCTTTGACAAACACGACTTTTATTAGTTGTGTACTTATGCTTGTCCAACGCGACTTATAATTCGCCTTTGACAAACACGACTTTACTTATATTAGTTGTGTACTTATGTTTGTCAAAATTAAGTGACTTATAATCCGCCTTTGACAAACACGACTTATACTAGTTGTGTACTTATATTTGTCAAAAGTGACTTATAATTCGCCTTTGACAAACACAGCTTATATTAGTTGCGTACTTGTGTTTGTCAAAAGTGACTTATAATTCGCCTTTGACAAACACGCCTTATATTAGTTATGTAATTGTGTTTGTCAAACGTGACTATAATTCGCCTTTGACAAACACGACTTATATTAGTTGTGTACTTGTGTTTGTCAAACGTGACTTATAATTCACCTTTGACAAACACGACTTATATTAGTTGTGTAATTGTGTTTGTCAAACGTAACTATAATTCGTCTTTGATAAACACGACTCATATTAGTTGTGTACTTGTGTTTGTCAAACGTGACTATAATTCGCCTTTGACAAACACGACTTATATTAGTTGTGTACTTGTGTTTGTCAAACGTGACTTATAATTCACCTTTGACAAACACGACTTATATTAGTTGTGTAATTGTGTTTGTCAAACGTAACTATAATTCGTCTTTGATAAACACGACTCATATTAGTTGTGTACTTGTGCTTGTCAAACGTGACTATAATTCACCTTTGACAAACACGACTTCTATTAATTGTGTACTTGTGTTTGTTAAACGTGACTTATAATTCGCCTTTGACAAACACTACTTATATTAATTGTGTACTTGTGTTTGTCAAACGTGACTTATAATTCGCCTTTGACAAACACTACTTATATTAGTTGTGTACTTCCAGAGGCGGAAGCGGAATTTCAAGTAAGGGAGTTCAATATTCAAAGAAAACTAAGTCGAAGGGGGTTCAACACCTACTATAACCACATAAAAAAATAATTTTAATCATGTATAAATAGTATATTTTTCCGTCAAAGGGGGTTCGAATGACCCCCCTAAAGAGGGATGGCTTCGCCTCTGTGTATTTGTCAAACGTGACTTATAATTCGCCTTTGTCAAACACGACTTATATTAGTTGTGTACTTGTGTTTGTCAAACGTGGCTTATAATTCGCCTATGACAAATACAACTTATATTAGTTGTATACTTGTGTTTGTCATACGTGATTAATAAGTCACATTTGTCAAACACGTACGACTTACAAATCACGTTTGTAAGTTAAAATGAGATTTTTGTTATTTAATTATACCCAAAATGTACGATCTAAGTAATTTAAAGTCATATCGCGTAGAGTTTTTATTTTTAAATTTTGGACTCAAAATCTCTCGTTAAAAGTGTTGAAATTCTAATTCTTATCCGTCCCACCTTCCTTCGTTGTAAATTTGAGATGGTATTATAATAATAAGTCTGATTCATCTCTAAATTTTTTATAGTGAAAATTTTAATACATCGAACTGTTCTTTTTACAACAATGGTAGGTGTTGTTGCAACTCATTATTAATTTCAACTTGAAGATATGTTGACTTTTTGTTAGCCCTTTTAATATAAGAATGCCAAAAATATTTTTTTTCTATTAATTTTCAAGAGTGACCTTCATCTAATGAGATATTATTTTAAGCCCCTTTCATTCAAGTCTCTTTCAATTAAATCTTATAAATGTTCTTATCTTATTCATAAGAGTGCTATTTTTTTTATTTTTTTTTTGGTCTCAAGGGTTGTAATGGGATGAATGAACTACTTTTACTTTTAACAACAAATTTATAGAGAATCGAGCAAATTCTCTTAGACGTAAATTCGAATCTGAATATTACAGATTCTAGTTCGAGATTTTACCATTTTTTTGATTTACTAAATTTGAAATTAATTATTTGAACTTGTTTAGTGAAAATTTTGATATATACATATCGTCCAAGCAAAAATTATTAGGCTCATTTGAATCCACACCAACCCTCAGAATCACTCCCCCCCCCTCCCGCCCCCTCGGTGGGAATACATAAGAGAGAATTTCTCATTTACTCGATCTCATACAATGAAATTTTTTAATTAATCGATCCAATAAATTTTGTATATAAATATACATAAAAAAGGCAAAATGAAAGAATAATTCTCACAAGTTGAAAGTGAAAGAAGGTGATGCTAGGATTAGACAAAGCAAACTGTCAAACAATTCACATTAATATTAAGAAAAAAAATTAGTTTAAATTAAGACTCGATTTAAGATTTAAACTTTATGAATTCATCTTTTAAAATTTAAGCAATAAACTCAATATAATTTGAAATTATGAATTCATAATTCAATATTTGATGAAAAATTAAAGGTTTCCACACATATTATCATGTTACATTATGAGGAGGTTGCATCCACCTTTTATTAATTTTGATCAACTAAATATATATTTAATTTAGTAGAAACCATTGCACAAAATATTTTGATCAATCAAAGCATAAAAAAAAATTGAAGAAAAAAAAAATCCATACCAAAATCTAATTGTATTTTGAACTTTTGGTGGCTTTATTTTTTGCATATATAGTTCTATTTTACGTTGAAAATACTGAGTTTAATTGAATTTATTGCGGGAAAAAAATTGCAATGTGCCTATGATTAGATTGGAAGATTCAGGACTGATACACTATAATAAGATACTATTAATTTTGGTCAAGATTCGATTTTAATTATTTGTTTAAGAATATAATTAAATGTCATTTTCTTGCATTATTATTTTCTAATTTGGTTGTTTGTTGGTGGCCTTTTAAAATTTCAATGACCTTTCTGATTCTTAAACATATAATACTAACTCATGTACAACTCTGACTCTATTATGAATAAATTCAATAATTAAGCAAGTACTAATTATTATTAGCAACTACTAAACCATTATCATATAGTTATTTGATGTCATTAATGATATATATCTCATTATTAATCTCTGAACTTAGAAGGGAATCTTCAAGTAACGATGAAGTTGTTTTCTAATGATCTGTATGTTACTGGTTCGAGCCGTGAAAATAGTCGTCAATGCTTGCATTTAGATACGTTGTTTACTAGACTCCTTTTTATACGGCCTGAATTCCCTGAATCCTGAGTGGATACGAAATCTACTGTGCACTGGGCTACCCTTTTATTAATCTATGGACTTGGACTGTTTATTTGATATAATATTGTTCAGATCGAAATGCAGATATTATAAATTATATATTGATTATATACGGTTAAACACACATACGTATATATTCCAAAAATGTGTATCGTCCTCAAACAAATCCTTAACGACATATTGAGCATAAAGTTTCATTAGTTAATTAGAGATCTCTGGTTCGACTCCAAAATATGGAGAGAAAGAAATATTGGCATAAACGCCTCTCTCCTTGGATGGATCTTTCGAGTCACAAATTCAATTTAATCGAGGTTTTAATACGAGTAGAAAATACCGAGCTAGAAATCGAAAACATTTCACCAATTAAAATTCTCTATTTTTATTTTTCAAATTTTATCTCAAACATATATTAAAAAATAATAATTGGATTGTCTTTCTCAATCACAATAAAGAAACTTTACATCCCATACATGAGGATGTCACCCCTCCTGTTTTGGAAAGAACAACCATACAAGAAAATGACCCCATTATAGTACTATGTGTTTGTTTATTTATTTTGGTTTTTAGTGGTCAATGTTTTGGATTTGAGCTCTCGGAATATGAAATCGCCTTTGTTAGAAAATGTTACGAGCATAATAGTGATAGTGCTATCATATTATTACTACTATGTCCAAGGTATCATTCTATGTGAATTTTTTCGACGTAAGTTTAAGAGTAAAATATCCAGTAATTCTGAACTATGACCAAATTTGATACGACACACCAACTTTACATGAGTTCTATTACCTCCCGAACTAAAGTTTAGCGTATTTTTGTCAAGCTTTTTAGCTGACATAACACCTTTTGTCAACATTTTTAGCTGACGTGGACCTCATTTTATGTAATAAAGATGTCACGTCAACACAAAAGGGTGATAAAAAATACTTTGAAATTGAGTTTAAGGTTAGTAGGATCCCTGTGGAATTGGAATGTGTCATAGCAACTTTGATCATAGTTCGAGAGGGTACTAGATGCTTCTATCTAAATTTAAATATAATCTATTGTAAATTCAAATTTAATCGAAACTCAATATAAATATGTAAACCTATCATGTCCTTTTAGAAGCAACTTGTAGATGAAGGGTCCTCATCTTCTTTGCTTCTTTAATTCTCACATATATATTTTTGTCAATAGGTCAAAATTGAATTGAATTCTTGATTGGATTGTGAAGGTTGGGTCTTTGTCCCCTTCCTATTGGCTTATCAATGAAAGGAGACCTTTGAATATTATTTAGTTGAAATTTCACTTCTAAAATTTTTGAATTAAAGTTTTTTAGTGTTTTACCTAGAGTTATTTTCTATGTTTTATTTTCGTCTAAATTGTACGAATTCTTCACTTTCGATGCCATATTTATATCGGATTCTTTAAAAATACACTATTTTTTAAAAATTAGATAATGCACATAGTACGATAAGTTTTAGTTGTTAGTTATCATCAAAAATCTAAGAAGTGAAAGTAGGAATTAAGAGCTGAATTTGATGGAATTAAACCTGAACAAATGGAGTTTTTGAAGTTGATATGTGTTCACAAGGGTTGGAGAAGTGTTAGGGCTGCCTAGGCGCACCCAGGGGCGGAGCTCCATATAAGGTAAGGGGTTCATCCGAGCCCTCTTCGACGAAAAATTGTACTATATATACATGGTTGAAATTATTTTTTATGTATATATAGTAGATGTCGAATCCCATTCGGTTAGTTCGTATGTTCACTTGTGAACCGAACCCCCTTGGTGTCAATCCTGGCTCCGCCACTGGGCGCACCTTGGGCACATACCAAACGCGGGGTGGACTGTTTTGAGGTGTGGGAGCAGGTTGAGGGGTTGACTCTTTCAAGAGTCCGAGTAACGTAGATTTTCACCTTAAAAAGTAGGAAAAATAACATAAACATACACCTTAACTTACCGTACAATTGTCCACCCTAACAAAGTAATTGTAAAAATCTTACCTAATTATGTATCTCGACAGACCCCAGATCGAAAAAGAAAATATTTGGAGCTAATTATATATCTTTATAAAGGAAAAAATATATTTTTGTTTGATGTATCAAGAGTTAATTATGTATGTTAATAGACTCAAAGCCCCGATCTTCAGTAACTATATAAAATATTGAATTTTTTTGTAATTAAACTCTAAATTGTTGAAATTTATGTTGTTTGTCATGAAAAGTACACATAACGTGCCGTTTCAGTTGGCTTATTAGAAGGGAAAAAAATTAATTTGACTAAAATTGTGCAGCAAATTTCTAACTATGAAAGTGACACAAAAGAAGACTATTTCCTTCTTATTTATTAATAAACATAAATTAACATATTATTCTACATAGTTGACTCAATTGTTAGTGTCATAAAAAAAGTATGGGGTGCCATTTTCCAAAGGTATATATATGCAAGAATTTTCCAAAGAAAGTTCTAACGTAATAGATCAGATAATTTTTCGAAGTTGAAGTTAGAGTTAGTCATGAATATAAATTATTTTTTTAAAAAAAAATTGTTAGAGAAGTAAAAGTGAAAAAAATATAATTTCAAACTGTATTTGAAATTCTCGTGATCAAACACTACTATTTTTTACTTTTTTCATAAAAATAAAATAACTTTCTGAAAAAAAAGTGAAAAATTCCCGTAGCCAAATGGTTTCTTATTGCCTGCCATTTGACTAAAGCTTCTACTATTGTTTTAGTTTTTCACAAGGAAACTGTCATGATCAGACAGAAAATAAGCAAATCACAAGTAAAAGAAAAACAAGAACACATAGATTTACGTGGAAATTCTTATGGAAAAAATCACGGGTAGAGGAATTCACTATAATGGAGAGAGAGAGTACAATGTTGGAGACGACAGTCTTAATTTCGTGTGCGTATAGAATAATTCAAAACAGTCTACTAAATCTCACTTATATAATACATGCGTACAAATAGGTCCTAGGTCCAAAAACATAAAGGTCCATACCGCGGGGGTTTTGCCTCTCACCCCATCGGGATCAATGGTGGGCGCCCGATCCCTACGCTACCACCACAAACCCCATTGAAAATGACAAACATGAATCGCACCGCAGAACTTTCAGGATCGGTTCAACAAAATTCGGGTGACAACTCTAACAGAAACTATGTTTTATATTGCCATTTGGCTCAAAATAATCAAATGACAAGAATGTAATATCATAAAAAAGAAAAAAAAAATGTCCTGTCCCTCTACACTCAAAATAATTATCAGATCTCGAAAATGATTATCGAAAATTAATATCCTTTATAGAAACATATTTTCAATGAGAATGTTGCACACATAAATCATAGCTAGCCATGTGAAGAATATATTTTTTTAATACATTTTAGATACAAAAAACTATGGTTTATGATTTTTAGTTACCAAATAATAAAAATGTCAACTCCATTTTTTGATTGACATTTTTATTGCCCTTTTTTTTATTTTTCACTCGAATTTAATATTCATTGAAATTGATTAAATAGAAATTTACAACAAAGAATGTTATGCTATAGCTGTCTAATACTAATTATGAATACATTTAAGTTTATCTCAAATAATTAAAGGAAATTAAGACATCTAATTTAATTATTTCGAAAATTATATTAATCGACTCTTAATAAAACTAATTTCTCTTATTAAATTATCCTAACTGGCATATGAAGAAAGTGGTTGGCCACAAAAGATTGTAATAAAATGATTGTTGAGATGGTAAGTACCTATCTAACAGCTTATTATATATATTTTTAGACATATGATAATATGTCCATCTCAAATTATTTGTCAAATTTTATTTTTCAAGAGTCACACTATAAATATTTTAAAATATATATTTACACTATGATGATATGAGAAAATTTACGACTTATATTAATTCTCATATAATTTTTAAATTTTAAAATATTAAATTATTCTAGTTTAGTTTAACTCTAAACATACTTAAAATGGCTGATGTAACTATCTTCGATCTCAGAGTATGAAAAAAATTCTTGGTAGGAAGCGCTATCAATATCTCTCAAATGGGGCCCTACCCGATGCAAATTCGAATTAGTCAAACTTCAATACAGATATCGGACATCAAATATCCTCCCCCCCCCTCCAAAAAAAAATTTATCAAGGTATGAAAGTGAGCATAGATTTTGAATTGAATTTAAGCACGATCGATCAACATACATACCTAATATTTAAAGGTTAATTTAATGTACTAAAGTCATCTTTGTACGTGAGGTTTGGTGAAAAGTCAGACAGTAAGAAATTTTTTGTACGTAATTTTAACTTATATTTTTATCAGAAACGGTTTTTACGATTTAAATTCGTAATAATTTAATGACATGATAACAATTTTATCAGTTACATAAAGGACCGGAGAACACACCATGAGATCTTTTGCCGTCATGAAAGATAATGGAAAAAGTCAACTTTTCCGGCACGAAGGAAAAATATTAACCGTTGATTTGATAAAAATACGTAGGGATATGAATGGGCGGGAAATATTATGCCACGTAAGCATATAGATTAACCCATTCGAAGCCCCCACTAAATTGATTACTATCAAATTTCACATTAAGAATTATATACACTGATATATAAAATTTAAACTTTTATTTTAAAAAAAAAAATTATAATGGTGTGTTTTAGACATCTTACAAGCTGGGGCGGAGCTCGATTCAAATTAATAGTGATTTGACATTCATTAAATTCAATGTAAAATAAATATAATAATATATAAAAAAAAAACATTAATATAAGATGAAGAAACGTATTTTTAAAATAAAAAAGATAACTGGATGCTTTAATTTCCGAGAGAAACCTCAAAGTTTTGGATGTCAATGTATGTATTTTGATCTGTCGAACAACCACAACGTCTAAATCCTGAATCGTCACTGCTCACAAGGTGAACTTTGTGAAAGTAGTTTGATTTGAAGAATAAGTAATTACGAGATACAGATGGTTTCGTATGAATAAGAAATGTATGGATATTTTAAAGGTGTAAGAGGTTAATATAATTGGTTTGATTGATGAGAGATAGAAGTGGTGAAGAAGTATCGAGGAGAGGTAATAGAATAAAACATGATATATTTATAGTTTGTCGAAAATGATATGTCTAGAGTCTAGATGATGGTGTTCCTCCACTTGTTAAATCCAATGCAGATTACATATAATTATATAAGAAATGTATAAAAATTAATATAGGATGAAAACAAGTACCCTTAGAACTAAAAAGATAACTGAGTATAGTATTTTAATTGCTAGACGAAACCTTAAAGCATTTGGTGTCAGAACGTATATAGTTAAACATTATTATTATTACTTTTCAACTATCTTATTTTCGCTCTTACTAGTGTTGTTTTCATTACTTCATTCTCGTATTATTCGTTTTTTTTCTCAATTATTATTGTATTTCACTTTCAAGCCTACAAGTGGCGGACTTAAGAGAAAAATTGTAGTGCTTCGCCATTCATTAAATTCGATCCAAATTAGGTATAGTTATATAAGGAATGTATAACAATTGATTTCATCATCGATTACTAGACTGAACTCTAAAACTTTTGGTGTCAATATATGTATTCAAACCTCTCAAGCACCAATGACCCTTAAATTTTCAAGTCTGCCACTGAAGCCTACATTGATATGCTATACTTGACTTGAGAGTCTATCACGAATAATATCTCTATCTTCACATGTACAAATAAAGTTGGCATACACGCCATAACCATCCTCTCCAAAGCGCACTTGTTAGATTCCATTAATATCATCAGTGGTGGATTGAGAATTTAGGCTTCGCGAGTGTTCGTGGGAGTACCACACCACCCAAAACGCACCCACAACATACGACCACTCGTACCCTAGACAGAATGTTGGACTCCAATCCTGTTCAACATACGACCACAAGTACCAACTCGTATCCAATCATACGATCGGTACCCATAAATCGCATCCAAGACAGAATCCAAGGGGTTGGACACTAGACAACATGCGAATTGGACTATACCACTCATACCATCTCCATACGACTCGTATGGAGTCTAGTCGTACCTATGACAGTACATGATCAAGAACACACTTCTTAACATACGACTTGGGCTCCCTAGGTCGTACCCACATCGTACGACTAGTAAGCCTAAGTCGTATGATGTCCAGAGAGTTCAAAATTCAGGAATTTTTTAAGGATCAAACTCAAGGTGTTTCAATCCCCCCCCCCCCTCCCCCCCCCCCCCCCACTTGGATCATTCGTCCTCGAATGATGGAACAAAACATGACTAGCACGATTTAAACCCCAAACACCCCTACTCTGACCTTATTAAAACACTTATTAAAAGCCAATCCAAACAGGCCCTTAGATTTTTTTTTGTTGTTTTTTACGAATATATTATCAAAGTTTAAGAGATTTGTTGGGATGACTAATACTATTGTCTATTTGATATATATATATATATATATATATATATATATTTATATTTACATATATATATGCGATATTCGGTAAATACCGAGTACTAAACGGTATTAATATCTTGTACCAAACTCAATCTCGAATATCGAAATATTAAAATTTTACTCTCAAATACCATATAAAATATCAAATTACCAAATACTAAAAATTTTAATTTGATTTAGTAATTCGATTTTTGATATTTTAGGTCCGGCCCTGTATGGAACGTTCAAAAAAGTTTAAATGCTCGAATTTGATCCAAACACGACACATATATTTTATTACTAATAATCAAATTGATACTTTCAATGCAAAAATGGGTCCCACATAATTTGACAAGTCTCCTTATCACTAAAACTCTAGAAATAAACGACACGTGTCGGTAAAAACAATGCTTTTTCCCGACTCTTTGGTATCGTCCTTTACTCCGTACAAAGCCAAATAAGTACACCGGCTCAAAAGGTAGTACGTCCATTAGATTCCCTTTTATTTTCTTGCTTTTTGTTTACTTCTTTTCTTTCACCAACCCAATTTTATTTTTTACCTAACACCCATAAATTTAATACTCCATTGTGCAACAATATTTATTCGCTCTATTAAAAATAAATATTTAATAATTAAAAAAACAACATAAACATGCAATTTAACTTATTATAATTTATATCTCCACTTTTATAGAGTAATTACAAGAATTCAACTAATTATGTATTTTTATTGGATGTATCGGGAGCTAATTATGTATCTCGACAAACTCAAAATCGAGAAAAATATATGGAGAGCTACTTATATATCTTTATAAATAAAAAGTGTATCTTCGTTGAATGTATCGAAAGATAATTATGTATCTCAACAAATGCAAAATTAAGATATTCAGTAATTATGCAAAAATTCTAACTTTTTATATATAATAAAACTTCAAACTGTTGGAATTTATGTTGTTTGCGTTATTTATTCGGCTTGAAAAATCAATGAATAATTTATCATTGTCAGTAGATGTGATTTATCACTCAATGCATTTCTCAAAATCAAGAGTAATATTATAAAATTATACCTATTATTTATTATTATTTTTAAATATATGTACCAAATCAATAGTGAACAAGTATTGTTTAACAATATCTTCAAATCTGCTAAGATGCCCAAGGCGTGGAGATGGAGCACGATGATTCCTGTCTATAAAAACAAAGGTGACATTCAGAGTTGCAACAATTACCGTGGTATTAAGTTGTTGAGTCACACGATGAAGATTTGAGAGAGGATAGTGGAGCGGAGGTTGAGGAAGTTAGTTCATATTTTAGAGAATCAATTTGGTTTTATGACTGGTCGCTCGACGACTGAGACAATTCACCTTGTGTGGAGACTGGTTCAGTAGTATAGAGAGAGGAAGAGGGATTTCCACATGATGTTTATTGACCTGGAAAAGGCGTATGACAAGGTCCCTAGGGAGGTTCTGTGAAGATGCTTGGAGGCGAGGAAAATACCAGTGGCGTACATCCGTTCGATTAAGGACATGTACGAGGGGGTGAAGACCCGGGTAAGGATCGCGGGAGGAGATTCTGAGCATTTTTCGGTCTTGACAGGGCTGCATCAGGGATCGACTCTTAGCCCATTCTTATTCGCCTTGGTGATGGATGTGTTGACGAGGAATATACAAGGGGAGGTCCCTTGGTGTTTGCTTTTTAAAAATAACATAAACGTGCAATTTAACTTATTATAATTTATATCTCCACTTTTACGAAGTAATTACAAAAATTCAACTAATTATGTATTTTTATTGGATGTATCGGGAGCTAATTATGTATCTCGACAAACTCAAAATCGAGAAAAATATACGGAGAGCTACTTATATATCTTTACAAAGAAAAAGTGTATCTTCGTTGAATGTATAGAAAGATAATTATGTATCTCGACAAATGCAAAATTGAGATATTCAGTAATTATGCAAAATTTTGAAACTTTTTATATATAATAAAACTTCAAACTGTTGGTATTTATGTTGTTTGCGCTATTTATTCGGCTTGAAAAATCAATGAATAATTTATCATTGTCTGTAAATGCAATTTATCACTCAATGCATTTCTCAAAGGATTAAATTTATTATATTTCAAGAGTAGTATTGTAAAATTACACCTATTATTTAATATTTTTTTAATATATGTACATACGGAGTCAATAAAACAAGTATAGTAGAACGGAAGAAATAATTTGTTAATTTAATTAAAAAACTATTTGTGCTTTTATTAATTAATTGATAGCAATTTTTATAAATGAAAATGCTTTTAAATTTTTCGTATTTTTCGTCTGACTTGTATGTGTTAAGCATGGTGTCAACATTCAACATTCATTCCGAGTCAAAATCAAACTCTCCATGAGATTTTGCTCTATCTTTCATTCTAAAACATAACTCGTATCATGCGTTTATATTTAGCCGAAATTTGCTCTAAAAGGTATAGCTATCTCACGAACCTCTTATCCATTCTCATTTCTCAAGTGAATGGAGTCATATGCTAAATTTAAACCGAATCACATAAAAAAAATTAATTATTAAAAATTCTAGTTCCGTGACTATCGCTTCTTAGACCTTGCTAAAAATAACTAAACTAGTAAATTTCAAGAGAGATATGCTTTTATTTTAGTTGACCATTTTGTACTACTTAACTTAGGTTCATTGAATTCGAAAAAGATAACATTCAAAGTACATTGCGCACTCGTGTCTTTCTTTAAGAAAAAGGTGAAAAAGTTCTAGTAACGTGCCAAATTTCAAAGTTGTGAATAATAATTAAGGGCGGAGCTATAATATTAAGTACTCAATTTATATCTATAATCTATAATCTAAATTTATATTTATATTTATATTTATAATCTATAATCTATTAAAAGTATAAAGGACCTCAGAAATATCGTTTGAATTTTTTACCATTCATTAAACGTTTTTACTTTAGACAAAATCGGTTTTTTTTACTATTTTTCCTAATATTTAAAAGTTAAAAATTAATTAAATATATTTATGGTAAAACCTTTTATTCTTAGAAGTTATCAGAATTGATGACAACTAATATTTTTTTTCATTACTTTAAGAATTTTAAATTAACTAATTTGATTTTAAGAAGATTTAAAAAATCTCTAAATCTACGTCTACATCTACAAATTTGATTTTAACAAAGTTGCCCAAATATTAGTATAATACGTGTTACTACTATTTCTGATGTATATTATTTTTGTTTTGTATAGAATTAGGACTTGATTTATTTATTTTACAAAACTTCTTGTTATGTCTTCTTTTATTTTTTGCACTTTATTAAAAACCTTTTATCGTCTAATTTCAAATAATCAAAAATTACAAATACAAGGCACGTGGGACTAAACTAGTTTATTTAAATTTGATAGTATAGTTAAATTGTTTTATAACGACGTCGTTTGTTTAATTTTTTTAAATTTATTTTTGCTTTTTGAAAGAGAACTAAATATTAAGTAACTAGTGTGAAACTAAGCATGAAATGAGACTATAAAATACTGCAACTTTTTAAATATATATTTCCATCTCAATATCAAAAAACAAGTTGTAAATGCCTAAATAAATTTAAAATCTATAATTTTAAATTCCGACTTCACCTATGACGATAAAGGCAAAGACGGAAAAGGAGACTATAAAATACTGCAAAAGTATAAATTTAATTATATTTAATAGTGTTATTATTTCTCACTTTCAGGATAATAATCAATTTTCAATTTGTAAATATGTCTAATATAGTAGTACTTAAAAAACTACTTATAAATCACGAAAAGTGAGAGAGTTGGGCGTGAAAAATATAACAATGATGCAATATTAAACGAGCACTAAATAATACTTATATTTAAATATTTTATTTTTAAATTAATAATTTATTTATTTTTAAATTAATAACTAAAATGAGCTATTAGCATAACAATTTCAAAATCTATAAACTTTAAATTTTAATTTCCTTTTTGACAATAAATACAAAGTAGAAAGTAGACTTTAAAGTGTGTAAAAAAAGTATAGCTTTAATTATCTTTGACCATTTAGCTATTCCTCACTTTGAGGACAATAATTATGAGTTTTTTGACTTGTAATTTGTCTAATAATGAATTAAAAAAATAAGCACTCAATATTATTCACTCTAAACCATTAAAAGTGGAATGAAAAATAAAAAGGAAATACATTATAAAAAAAAAGACTACTTTTTCTTTGGAAATGTACACCACAAGAAGCACATGACACTATATCTAAAAAGTAAAAGTTTTACATAAAAAAATAATATTGTACTGTATACTATTGACCCGTGATCATCATAATTTATAGGCAAAATCACATTCTGGATCATGTCCTATATCGATTTTGTAAGTTGGACATTTCTACTTCCATGTTTGTCATCTCGATCCCTGAAATCACTAAAAAATAATATTTTAAACCTTTTTTGGATGAGTGTAACACACTCTCCCCTACGTCAGCTGCCACATTATTTAAAAAAAATAAAAAAAGTATTACATTAAATTCTAAGTCATTTTTAAAATGCTACACAACAAATTAAATATTAAAATTAATTTAATTAAATAAGAAAAAATTATAAATTGTAGAAAACTTGAATAATCATGTTTTTATTTTTGCTCACAAATTAAACATCAAATCCATTCTAAATAATTAAAATTCTTCTCCAACTAATTTAAATTTTTAACTATAAATTTATATATACAAACATAATAAATTTTTTATTTTTATATTTGAATATTTTTAACAAATTCACAAAAAGTTTATTTTTTTTCAAGCAAAATTCACTAACTTTTTTCAATATTCACTATCACTCACTTTCAATTTAAATTTAAATTTTAATTCCCAGAAAAATAAAAAGATTTCAAATTTAAATTTTAATTAAAAAAAAAGAATTGAATTGAGAGAAAAAATTAAAATAAAAAATAAAAAGTGAACGTGTGTGTGTGGGGGGGGGGGGCTGAAAGAGTGTTAGGGTGGGGTGTAGGGTCTGGAAGAGTGTTGGGGTGGGGTGAAGGGGCTGGAAGGGGCTGGAGTGGGGTGGGGATGGGGTTGGGAGGGGTGTGGGGGCTGGGGGTGGGGTGGGGAGGGGCTAGACGGGGCTGGTGAGATGTGGGAGGGACGGGGCTGGGGGTGGGGTGGGATGGGGCTGGGTGGGGTGTAGGGATGGGAATGGGGAGAGAAAAAAATATTTTTTTAAAATTTTTTAAAATGATTTTTTAATTTTTAAAAATATTTTAAAATTATTTTATTTTTTAAAAAAACATTTTAAAATTATTTTTATTTTTAAAATTTTAAAATTATTTTTAAATTAAAAAGGATGGAGGAAAAAAAAAGACCCTTTTTAAATTTTAAAAAATAATTTTAAAAATATTTTAAAATTATTTTTAAATTTTTTTATTTTTAAATTTTAAAAAATAAAGATAGAGGAAAAAAGGACCCTTTTAAAAAAAAAATAAAAAAATTTAATATTATTTTTATTTGTTTTTTAATTATTTTAATGTAAAATTTGTCAAAAATTGACACCCACTCGCACCTTAGGCGGGTGGCTACACTCTCTTTGTCCTAGTCACCATGATCTTGCCACATAGGCAAGGTCAACGGTCAAAGGGTGCGAAATGTTATTTTTTGATGGTTTCAAGGGTCTAGATGACAAACATATAAGTAGAAGTGTCCAACTTACAAAAACGATATAGTACAGGGATCCAGAAGGTCATTTTGCCTAATTTACAAATGCAACTTGGTTAAATTTATTTTTTTTCTTACATATCAATAATTGCATCAAATAAAGTGAAAGAATAATTGAGTTAAAAGAAAGGCAGCAACAATATTTACCTTACATTATAAGTGTAATTTTACACGTGGGAGGATGATATGTACGTAATCTTACTTTCACTTTATAAAGATAAAAAAGATTATTAAGTAAATTTTTGATTCTAAGAAAAAACGTGATAAAATTAAGTATTAATATAATAATACCGTAAGAAGCAACACAAGCAAATGATCAACTTGTAATAATAGAATCAGAAAATAAAATAGTACGTGAGTAATAATAGCAATACTTCTAAGGAGATCATTGGACGATGCTCGACTTACATACTAATCTTAGTTTCACCTTATTTCTCGACTTACTTATCATCCTATCTCGAGTCATATTCTCGATAAGTTGCAGGAGTGTAATATCCTATCTAATCACATTTAATTTCTCCAATACTTCGTTCTATGGTAACATAAGCAAATGATCAACATGTAATAATAGAACCAGAAAACAAGATATATAGTACGTGAATAATAATATCAATACTTCTAAGGAGATTGGACGATGCTCGACTTACATACTAATCTTAGCTTCACCTTAATTCTCGACTTACTTATCATTTTATCTAGAGTCATATTCTCGATAAGTTGCAGGCGCGTAATGTCGTATCCAATCACATTTCTCCAATACTTCGTTCTATGGTAACATAAGCAAATGATCAACATGTAATAATAGAATCATAAAACAAGGTTGTACGTGAGTAATAATAGCACTTCTAAGGAGATTGACCGATGCTCGACTTACATACTATTCTTAGCTTCACCTTAATTCTCGACTTACGTATCATCCTATCTCGAGTCGTATCCTCGATAAGTTGCAGAGGTGTAATGTATTATCTAATCACATTTCTCTAATACTTCGTTCTATGGTAACATAAGCAAACGACCAACATGTAATAATAGAATCAGAAAACAAGATAGTACGTGAGTAATAATAGCAATACTTCTAAGGAGATCATTGGACGATGCTCGACTTACATACTAATCTTAGTTTCACCTTATTTCTCGACTTACTTATCATCCTATCTCGAGTCATATTCTCGATAAGTTGCAGGAGTGTAATATCCTATCTAATCACATTTAATTTCTCCAATACTTCGTTCTATGGTAACATAAGCAAATGATCAACATGTAATAATAGAATCAGAAAACAAGATAGTACGTGAGTAATAATAGAAATACTTCTAAGGAGATCATTGGACGATGCTCGACTTACATACTAATCTTAGTTTCACCTTATTTCTCGACTTACTTATCATCCTATCTCGAGTCATATTCTCGATAAGTTGCAGGAGTGTAATATCCTATCTAATCACATTTAATTTCTCCAATACTTCGTTCTATGGTAACATAAGCAAATGATCAACATGTAATAATAGAATCAGAAAACAAGATATATAGTACGTGAATAATAATATCAATACTTCTAAGGAGATTGGACGATGCTCGACTTACATACTAATCTTAGCTTCACCTTAATTCTCGACTTACTTATCATTTTATCTAGAGTCATATTCTCGATAAGTTGCAGGCGCGTAATGTCGTATCCAATCACATTTCTCCAATACTTCGTTCTATGGTAACATAAGCAAATGATCAACATGTAATAATAGAATCAGAAAACAAGATAGTACGTGAGTAATAATATCAATACTTCTAAGGAGATTGGACGATGCTCGACTTACATACTAATCTTAGCTTCACCTTAATTCTCGACTTACTTATCATTTTATCTAGAGTCATATTCTCGAAAAGTTGCAGGCGCGTAATGTCGTATCCAATCACATTTCTCCAATACTTCGTTCTATGGTAACATAAGCAAATGATCAACATGTAATAATAGAATCATAAAACAAGGTTGTACGTGAGTAATAATAGCACTTCTAAGGAGATTGACCGATGCTCGACTTACATACTATTCTTAGCTTCACCTTAATTCTCGACTTACGTATCATCCTATCTCGAGTCGTATCCTCGATAAGTTGCAGAGGTGTAATGTATTATCTAATCACATTTCTCTAATACTTCGTTCTATGGTAACATAAGCAAACGATCAACATGTAATAATAGAATCAGAAAACAAGATAGTACGTGAGTAATAATAGCAATACTTCTAAGGAGATCATTGGACGATGCTCGACTTACATACTAATCTTAGTTTCACCTTATTTCTCGACTTACTTATCATCCTATCTCGAGTCATATTCTCGATAAGTTGCAGGAGTGTAATATCCTATCTAATCACATTTAATTTCTCCAATACTTCGTTCTATGGTAACATAAGCAAATGATCAACATGTAATAATAGAATCAGAAAACAAGATATATAGTACGTGAATAATAATATCAATACTTCTAAGGAGATTGGACGATGCTCGACTTACATACTAATCTTAGCTTCACCTTAATTCTCGACTTACTTATCATTTTATCTAGAGTCATATTCTCGATAAGTTGCAGGCGCGTAATGTCGTATCCAATCACATTTCTCCAATACTTCGTTCTATGGTAACATAAGCAAATGATCAACATGTAATAATAGAATCAGAAAACAAGATAGTACGTGAGTAATAATATCAATACTTCTAAGGAGATTGGACGATGCTCGACTTACATACTAATCTTAGCTTCACCTTAATTCTCGACTTACTTATCATTTTATCTAGAGTCATATTCTCGATAAGTTACAGGCGCGTAATGTCGTATCCAATCACATTTCTCCAATACTTCGTTCTATGGTAACATAAGCAAATGATCAACATGTAATAATAGAATCATAAAACAAGGTTGTACGTGAGTAATAATAGCACTTCTAAGGAGATTGACCGATGCTCGACTTACATACTATTCTTAGCTTCACCTTAATTCTCGACTTACGTATCATCCTATCTCGAGTCGTATCCTCGATAAGTTGCAGAGGTGTAATGTATTATCTAATCACATTTCTCTAATACTTCGTTCTATGGTAACATAAGCAAACGACCAACATGTAATAATAGAATCAGAAAACAAGATAGTACGTGAGTAATAATAGCAATACTTCTAAGGAGATCATTGGACGATGCTCGACTTACATACTAATCTTAGTTTCACCTTATTTCTCGACTTACTTATCATCCTATCTCGAGTCATATTCTCGATAAGTTGCAGGAGTGTAATATCCTATCTAATCACATTTAATTTCTCCAATACTTCGTTCTATGGTAACATAAGCAAATGATCAACATGTAATAATAGAATCAGAAAACAAGATATATAGTACGTGAATAATAATATCAATACTTCTAAGGAGATTGGACGATGCTCGACTTACATACTAATCTTAGCTTCACCTTAATTCTCGACTTACTTATCATTTTATCTAGAGTCATATTCTCGATAAGTTGCAGGCGCGTAATGTCGTATCCAATCACATTTCTCCAATACTTCGTTCTATGGTAACATAAGCAAATGATCAACATGTAATAATAGAATCAGAAAACAAGATAGTACGTGAGTAATAATATCAATACTTCTAAGGATATTAGAGGATGCTCGACTTACCTACTGTTCTTAGCTTCACCTTATTTCTTGACTTACCTATCTATCATTCTATCTAGAGTCACATTCTCAATAAGTTGCAGGCGTTTAGTGTCCCATCTAATCATATTTTTTCAATAGTTCTTCGTTCTATTTCTATCTGATCTCCGAGTAAGAGATTAAAAAAGAAGAAGGTAAATTAACCCAATGCAATCAAACTAATAAAGGAATAATCCCAAATGCATCTACTTAATTTATTTAGAAAATTATTAATGAGTTTAATAACAGATATAGTTTGGTCATCAAAGCCATTTATGGCAAATTAGTGAAATCTTATCATCTATGAAATCTTAAATAGATTGATCATATTAATTAGCAAAATTATGTTATTTTATCGATTGAGTAATCTTTTTCCTCTTTTAAATACGTTAATTTAGAATAATAGGAGCATACTTTTCACTTTAATCCATAATTTATTGATTTAAAAGGTGATTTTATGCTATACTAATTAAGGAAAGGACACATGCCTAAGATAATTGAAAATTAAATTAAACTCATCACACTGCGAGTTATGATTTAAATATCTAAAATTCAAATAAAATTAAACACATTGATAGTCCAGATTCCAAATTTAAAATATAAGCTACGAACTTTGTGTAATCGTACTTTAAACTTCGTCATTATTTATCGTACAAAGAAAACATCATGTAGATCACTACCTTGTAGGTAAAAAGACAATCTCAACCTTCGTCAACTCACCAAACAATTGAGATATATTAAGTTCAAGGCAGAAATAACTTCATTATACAATAATTTTTTTTTTATATTTCTTAATATCTAAATTTTAAACTATATGTCAACCATCGAGACCCTTGATTAAGCATGCATTATGAATCCTTTACTTATCCCGAGGTCATATCTTCCTCTACTTTCATAAATTTTTTCCTCTTAGCTTACAAAATTTGTGTGATCGTACTTCAAATTCTAATTATTTTTTTGCGATCTAAACACACGTTGACTTTTGTCTTGTGGTGAAAAACTATTTATTTTCTTGTGCTAAGAATTTTATACAATCATATTTCTCTCGTAATTTCCTCTTCTTTTTTTTTCTTCGATATTAATTTCTTTTTTTAATTAAATTTTACGCGATCGTACTTCAAACTCCATTTTTTTCCATACAAAAAACATGTTGACCATTGCCATGGTTAAAAAGACCATTTTAACCTTCCCCAAATCACCTAACGACTTCAATATTTCAACTTATTAGTCAAAAATTTAAAAACACACACTGTAAATTGATAAATTAAATAAAAATAAAAATAAAACTAATAAAAAATAATAATACCGGTACTTCACGTAACCGGTAAAAAGCAATAGAATCCTCAGATTGGATTCTCTTTTTTCTCATATTCAATATTCATCACTTTACCCACTATTTGGAACAACCCAACTTGTCTTATTTTATTTATTTATTTATATTTTCAATGTCTATTTAATTTATTAGTACTATATTTCTCCATTTCAACCATTATTATTAAAATAGGAAATAAAGGAAAAAAAAAAGGAAAATAATTAAGTAGCACTCTTTTGTTTCAAAAGGTGTTATCTTAGTCAAAAATATTTTATTCCAAAATAAAGTGTTATCTTAAATGTTCAACACAAAAATTAGTACTTCTTTCGTTCCTTTTTAATTATCATATTTTATTTTTCATGAGTCAATTTAACTAATTTTTAAATCTAAATTAAATTAAATTATTTTTTAAATTAGAATTTATATATTTAAAAAATTATACAAAAAATACTGTAAATTATATATTTTTTAATATGATTAAAAATACTTCTATATTTTATTTCTTAGTAAAAAATATTTTATTTCAAAATAAGTTTCATCTTAAATGTTCAACACAAAAATTCGTACTTGTTTCGTTCCTTTTTAATTATCATGTTTCACTCTTCAAGAGTCAATTTGATCACTTTTAAATCTAAATTAGATTACTTTGATTTTAAAAATTAAGATTCAGATATTCAAAAAATTATACGAAAATTACTATAACTTAAATCTTTTAATGTGATTAATTTTTTTTTTATATTTTAAAATATTAATTAAAATTTATATCGTTTGATTCTTAAAAAGAAATCAGGAGGGTTAAAAAAGAACGAAGATAGTATATATTTTTTTAGTTACATGATTATGCTCATCTTCTAAATGATATTTAATTTTCAAGAAATATTTACTTAAATAAAAATAATTTATTTAGTAAATTATATATTATATTTATTGATTTTTTAATGATCTAAATAAGATACTCCTATATTTATATATTTATGGTAAGGTGACATTTATTTTGAGACACTAAGTAAATAAGTGTATTTTTTAATATTCCAACCAACCCTGCAAATCGGCTATATATACAGTGCAAAATTAGTCTGCCATTCATCATCTTCTTATAGATATATTTGAGAATTTTTAGAATTAGAATTCTATTTCCAGCATGTCTCTGCTTTCAGATCTTATCAATCTTAATCTCTCTGAAACAACTGACAAAATTATTGCTGAATATATATGGTGAGCTCTTCTTTTTTTTTTGCCACCCCATTGAAAAAGATTTGTTGTTTTTGAATTTTTTATTTTTATTTTTGGTGTGTGTTTTGATTCTTGAAGGTGTTAAGGATTGTTCTATGATGTTTTTGTTCAAAGGGTCTTCATCTTTTGTGGTGTTTTTGTTTGTTGTTGAATTTTTGTAGAGCTAATGATGTTTTTTTTTGTGATCTGGTTACTCAATGGTATTTCTTTTTTTGTTCTTTTTAATCTTTTAATATACTTTTTTGGTGTGTCTTTATGATTGTTGAAGGTGTTAAGGATGTCATTCTGATGTTTTTGCTCAAAGGGTGTCCATTTTTTGTGGTGTTTTTGAATTTTAGTGCATTCACTGATACTTTTTTGTTGTGATCTAGTGATTAGTCTTGAGTATATATGGTGAGCTCTTCTTTTTTGCCACCCCATTGAAAGAGATTTGTTGTTTTTGATTTTTTAATATTTTTTTGTGATTTTTTTGTTGTGTTTTATGATTCTTGAAGGTGTTAAGGATGTTTTTCTGATGTTTTTGCTTAAAGGGTGTCCATTTTTCTGTTTGATGTGTCTGTGTTTGTATATTGAGTGTTGTTTTTCTTCTTGTTGTTTGCCACTCCATTAGACATGAAAAAGATTTGTTCTTTTTGATTTTTTTAATAATGTTTTGTGACTTTTTGGTTGTTCTTATCATTCTTGAAGCTATTAAGGATTGTTTTTTGAGTTTTTTCCTCTTAAGGGTGTCCATTTTTTTGTGATCTAGTGTATAGCTTGAGTGTTTTTGTATGCCCAATAGAATATTTTTGGGTCTGTTCCTTTCACCTCATTACTAATGGGGTTGCTATGTCTTTACACCAGAAAAAGATTTCATCTTTTCGATTTTTTTTACTAATGTTTTGTGCTTTTTTGGTGTGTTTAATGATTCTTGAAGCCATTAAGGATTGTTGTTGCTCTATTTTTACATCAGAGATTAAAAAGGTTTCTTTTTTTTTCTGACTATTAACATTTTTGGTGCCTGTTGTATGGATCTGATGATTGTTGAAGCTACTAAGGATTGTGTTATGAGTTTTTTTTCCTTGGTGGTTTTGTCTGTTTTGGAATTTGAGTATGATGTCTTGTTGAGTGTTATTGCACACCAAATGGTAACTGTTCAGGTCCTCTGTGTTCTTTTCCACCCCATTAAGTTTTTTTTTTTTTTTTTACACTTAGACGTGAAAAAGATCCTTTTTTGATTTTTTAAACGACTTATTTAGTGTTCTTTTAGTGGGATCTTATGATTCTTGAAGCTATTAAAGTTTGTTTTTTGGGTTCCTTATTTTTTTTTTTTTTCTCTCAAAGGGTGTTTTGGGTTTTTGGTTTGTTTTGGAACTTTTTGAGTGTGATCCCTTGTTGAGTGTTATTGCACACCAAATGGTAGTCTTTTTCTTTTTTGGTTCTTTGCCACTCATGAAGTTGTTTTGTTTTTATACTTTACATCATCAAGATTCCTTTTTGATTCTTTAAACAACTTTTGTGGAGTCTCTTTTATGGATCTTATGATTCTTGTAAAGATTTTTTTTTTGGTTTCTTTGTTGTGATCTATTGAGTAGTCTTGGTCTATCGGAAACAGCCTCTCTACCTCTACCTCACCGCTGAGGTAGTTATACAGACTACGTACACTTACCCCCGACCCCCACTTTGTGGGAATACATTGGGTTTGTTGTAGTTGATTTGTTTAGTAGTCTTGAGTGGTATCTTTTTTCTTTTTGTGTGTGAAATGTTAAAGAGTGTTTATGTTATTTGTTCTGTCAATTTCATTAGATCCATTATTTTCCTTTGTATTTTTGTTTCTTTTGTAGTTTTCCTCTTCAATGCGGTCATTTTTCCATCTCATATGAAGAAAAAAAGACACTTTTCACATAGTAAAAGAAAACTTTCTTGTTTTTGTTTGCTAAGGCATTGGAGTGGAGTATACATGGTTTCATAGAAAAGGCTAAAACTTAAATTATTTATTGTGTGAATGAGTGATATTATTTTGGAGAAAGATCTGATTTTAATTCAATTCTTAGCTCTACATGTGACTTCGTATGATTTAAAAAAATGTACTTTTGATGTTAATATATACATATTTTTGTCCGTTTGTTACCAGGATTGGTGGATCAGGCATGGACATGAGGAGCAAAGCCAGGGTATAATTTTTTATTGATATAATTATACTTTTTACCCGTATTTTCGATAAAATTGAAATTTGTTTATATGGGTGTTGTTTTTGTTTTCTTGATTTACAGACTCTCCCTGGTCCAGTTACCGATCCTTCAAAACTTCCGAAATGGAACTATGATGGTTCCAGCACCGGTCAAGCTCCCGGGGAAGATAGTGAAGTGATCTTATAGTAAGCAGCAGCCTTTTGATGTGTAGATTTTTCCGATTTTTTTTTTGTTGTGAAACGAACGTTTTCTGATTATTATTTAATTGTAATTTGACATAGTCCACAAGCAATCTTCAAGGATCCATTCAGAAGAGGCAACAATATCTTGGTCAGTTTCCTTTTGTTTGTTACCTATCATTAACTCCGGCATTCATGTTTTTTCTTGTTGACTTTTATTGAGTATCTGAAAAGAATTTTAACTTCTATACGTCAGTGATCGCATATTATGTTTCTTGAACTCTTCAAACTGTTGTCTTTTGCGTGTCGGATCCCTCCAAAATTTGCGCATTTTTGGTGATCTGATGACACGAGTCAGCGACGTATACGGGAGAATGTACATGATGTTAAAATGCACTGATAGTTACATCCTTTTGGTGAATCTTTTGTTTCCAAAAGTAGTGCATTTTTGGAGGATAACTTAGACCGGAGAATTAACATGATGTTTAAATAGACTGATTACGCTCTCCGTATAATATTAGTTAAATCCTTTTCGTGAGTCATTTGTTTGATTCTGTTTTTCTTTTTTCTACTGAAGGTCATGTGTGATGCCTACACACCTGCTGGTGAGCCCATTCCAACAAACAAGAGGCACGCTGCCGCCAAGATCTTCAGCCACCCTGATGTTGTTGCTGAAGAAACCTGGTATCCACTTAATCTATTAAGCGTTTAAAGTACATTCTAGTTTTTGTTTTCGATGACGTACCTTGCAAATTTCCAGTTCGAGTGAAAAAACTGTGTATAATATGACTTAGGTATGGCATTGAGCAAGAATATACCTTGTTGCAAAGGGAGGTCAACTGGCCTCTGGGATGGCCCATCGGAGGTTTTCCTGGACCACAGGTATATTATTAATACCTACTATACATTTTGCTATATTTTTCTTTTGTTTCCCGAGTCTTTTAGGCGTTAGTTCTTTCATTTGGCTTATCTGTGCCTTAGTCATAGATTATTTTCTCACGTTGCTGGCGTTAGATAAGAATCGGAAAGGCGAAAAATGTCTGCAATATAGGATGGTGTTTCTTGGTGTTCCAAAGAAGTCTCTATCTATTTCCTCATGCTTTGGTCCTCTTATCTGTGGTCCTACTACTTTATATTCACCTAACAATTTTTGACTGTTTCATCTGTGGGACCGTACTAATTCGGAGTTAGCTAACTGTCCATTTAACCGTATTTATTTTTGTGTATAGGGACCATACTACTGTGGAACCGGAGCTGACAAGGCCTTTGGACGTGACATAGTGGACGCCCACTACAAGGCATGTCTTTATGCTGGCATTAACATCAGCGGTATCAATGGAGAAGTCATGCCCGGACAGGTAAGGAGGCATTCGCGTTTGCTTATCTAGTCAGAGTCGAATGATTTCACAAATGTTTGATGTGTTTTAGTTCAAATCTTATGCAGTGGGAATTCCAAGTAGGACCTGCTGTTGGCATCTCATCCGGTGATGAAGTGTGGGTAGCTCGTTACATTCTTGAGGTATCGTAGCTTATAACAGTTGACACTTGTATCGACCATTTTGGTCTATTTCAGTTCAGTTCTCTTGCGGTTTTGTTGAGGTTGAATGCAATTTTCTTATTGACTTGGTGGTATAACAGAGGATTGCAGAGATTTCCGGAGTGGTCGTGTCATTCGACCCCAAGCCTATTCCGGTGAGCTTTCTACTATGTACATTTTTCAAGTTTCTTGAAATTCAGGCGATTCTTCGATGTGTTGTCAGAACACGTTGGTTACAATCTGGTCTCAGTTACCATGAACTGGTTGTGTATTAACGATGGATGTTTCTTTTATTGTCAGGGCGACTGGAACGGGGCTGGTGCTCATACAAACTACAGGTAGAGGAATAACTGTTGATTCATTCGACTTCCATCTTTAATTCCACTCGTTCCTATGAGTAAAACTTCGGAATTTTTTTCAGCACCAAGTCCATGAGGGAAGACGGAGGCTATGAAGTCATCAAGAAGGCCATTGAAAAGCTTAGCCTGAAGCACAAAGAGCACATTGCTGCATATGGTGAAGGCAACGAGCGTCGTCTCACTGGAAAGCATGAAACAGCCAACATCAACAGCTTCAAATGGGTAATATAAACATTCTCTCTTTCTCATCATTTCTCATTTTGGCCGTTCTTTTTATCCGTTCTTGGTAGAGGTTCAACTAAGGTTATCACGACTTCCAAAAAGAACGACACCTTTCAATACGTGGACCACAAAACGCATCCAACATCTTATGTTGTCTCGTGACACAACTTCATTTTGACGTGTTATCAGGGGGTTGCAAACCGTGGTGCATCAGTCCGTGTTGGAAGGGACACAGAGAAGGCAGGCAAGGGATACTTCGAGGACAGAAGGCCAGCCTCAAACATGGACCCCTACGTTGTTACCTCCATGATCGCGGAGACCACCATCCTCGCGAAGCCTTGAAGATTTTTACGATTACTTGCTGCTCGAAGGATCGCTTGTTTCTGGTTTGCACAATGTGGGATAGGAGGAAACATTGAATTGTCGAACGAACCCTTTCGACTTCATCTGTGTTATTTTAGTTATATAGGGTAGTAGTCTCTGTCTTTGCCATTTTTATTGTTATTTGCCAGTTGAAGTTTTGTATTTTCTTACAGCAAGGCCTATGATTTGGCAAATGCTGTTTACAAACAATGTTAATTCTTATTATTAATAACAAAAATATTGAAAGGGTTTGGTTCTATTTCTCAGATACTGTTGTTTTGAGACAAGTGATAAAATACAACTTCAAAAAAAACACTTCTAATAGTTTTGTGGTCATGCAAAACTTTCTTTCTAAGTTGCTCGGACTCTCCAAAAATAGTGCTGCACCCATATCGGATCCTTCGAAAATACGCTATTTTTGGACGATCCGACACGCACTCGTCGATATTTTTAAAGAGTCCGAGCAACATAGATTTCTGCCTTTGTAAACACCCCCCCTACCCCACTCGAAGGCAAAAAGATTTTAAAATCTTATAATTTACGATCAATTCGTTCAACATTTTCTTTTTTAGAGGACAATTTTTCACATCTAAATTATGTATTAGATATGCTGATACCCAGAGCCATTGAACCGGCCCAACCAGCAACCAGAGTTGTATGGCCAGATAAAAATGATTTTGGTTATAGTTTTCCGTGATTTTGGTTATAGTTTTCCGTGCGATGGCCCAGGACGGCGAATCTGAATGTGTATACTTAGTTGTAGAGCATTTTGAGTCTTTCTTTTAAGGATCGTACCTATGCATCTCCTTACTTTTATCTCCTTGCTTTATAGCGATTATAAAAGAAAAAAAGGGTAAGATTTAAACGAGCTACCTAACCTTGATAGTTAAAATCATATATTGCGATATTAATGATGAGAGATATCTTGAGAGATAAGAATTTATGTTTGGTCATAGATGCTTAAAGTTTGACAGCTACAACGAATCAAACTTTGGACTCGTATGTTTGGGGTATATCGGAAACAACCTTTCTATCTCTACAAGGCAGAGGTATGGTCTGATATATTCTACACTCTCCAAACCCCACTTGTGGAATTACATGGGGATGTTGTTGTTGTTGTGGTCAAAAGAATACTGAATGTATCTCCGCTTTTTGAATTTCACACATGAACTATTAGGCGTGTCAGTTTCCTACTTGAAATAACATCAATTATTCGTCAAAACACACCTCAACTATCAATTGTTCACACCTGAATGATGATGATACTTCAGGTATGAAAATAAACAATCAATAGTTGAGGTGTGCTTTGACAAATAGCTGGTGATATTCAGTGGCAGAGCCAATATCTTAACTAAGGGGGTTCAAAATCGAAAAATGTGAACAAAAGAACCAGTCAAAGGGGTTCAACGTCTGCTATATATACATGAAAAATAATTTTAAGCTTGTATAAATAGTATAATTTTTCATCGAAGAGAGTTCGTATGAACCCCCTCACTATTAGCTAACTCCGCCCCTGGTGATATTTCAGGTAGAAAAATTGAAGTACTTTAGATATATTTTCGACCATTAACTCTTAATTTTATTAAAATAATACTACAACTTGAAATTTTTTAATATGATCTAAATTGGCTATCTATGCAAATTGCCTGTGTCGTTGGATACCAGAACACTCATACCCGACCCGCTTCATAAAGGGGTTTAGGGTTTAAGTCAATTCAATTTTGGAAATACTAAACCCAACAATTAATCATTCAATTTCGATTACTTTAATGATGTTTCTCCGACAAGCTTCTGCTAATTTGCTCAAAAGATTCCGGTTTTGCCCTCAATCACTTCAAAGAAGTTCCCCAATTTTGCTATCCAATGCTGGTATGTTTTTTTTTTTTTTTTTATGATTTTTTTCATATTAAATTGTGTTTGATTATCAAGATTTGCATTTGAGCTAATTATGCAATTTTTTTTAAGCTATAGTATTAATACTTGAACTCTAAAAGCTCTCTAATAGACTAATGACACAGAGTTTAAGAAAATAAAAAAGAACTTTTGGACTTGTGGTCTTAAATTAAAGTTATGTCAAATGTATCAAAATATCGTTAATCTTGTAGTTTAGACTGTCACGTGGAAAGTAGTTCATTCTTTTTGAAACGGAGCGAGTATATTTTATTAGGAACAGAGGTGTTCAATTGGAACAAAACATAGTTTGGGTGTCTAAGTAGAATATCCGGACAAGTTAAAGGGGCTGAAGTTGCTCGGACTCTCCAAAAATGTTGTCATACCCGTATCGGATCCTTCAAAAAATACACTAGTTTTGGAGGATCCGACACACATCCATCGACGTTTTTGAAGAGTCCAAGCAACATAGGGACTGACTATACCTACTTTCTATTAATAAGAATAAAGTTGATATTTTTTTTTTTGTCATATTAAATTGTGTTTGATGATCAAGATTTGCATCTGGGCTAATTATGCAGTTTTTTTGAGCTACTGTATTCAATACTATAGCTCAAAAGTTTTTTTTTCAAAATTTGAATGTAGTTTGCTGTCCAATGATGGTAATTTTATGTATTCAGAGTTCATGACAATAAAGGTTCGATTTTTTATGTTATATTAAATTGTGTTCAATGATCAAGATTTGCATCTGGGTTAATTTTGCAGCTGTTTGAGCTGCATTGTTTAATGATGCTATGTGCTACTTTGTATTTCCATCATTTTGTTCATCACTTTTGCTTGTCACATTTCGTTTATCGAGAGTCAAACTGTATGAACTTTAACCAACATTTTAAGATATGTTTTTTCATCGTATTAATATGAGAAAGAATGCAACTTATAGTATTTTTTATATAGTTTTCAAATATCTAAATTTAAAATGTTAAACTAATCTTATTCAATTTAGCTCCAAAAATTAGCTGATTGACCATCATGAAGCGGAATATGACAAGTAAAAGTGAACAAAGGGAGCATAAAGAACCTACTTTCTTTTCATGAATAAATATTTTTTTTTTCATATACTACGTCCGTTTCAATTTGTGTGTCTTGTTTTGACTTGGCCCGGAGTTTAAGAAAGTAGAAGACTTTTAAATCTTGTGGTCTTAAATTTAACGATATGTGGAATGTACTAAAACGTCATGGCACATGGAAAGTTGAAATTATAAAGTTGCCGAAAAAAGAGAAGAGACATTCTTTTGGAACGGACTAAAAAAAAAGTATGACAAAAAAATTGCAACAGAGAGAGTAGTAAATTGTGTTAAATGATCAAGGTTTGCGCTCGGCTAAGTATGCAGCTTTTTGAGCTATAGTATCTAACAATGCTATGTGCTATTTCGTATTTCCAGCATTTTGTTCATCAGCCACACTTCTACTTCTTTGGCAGGAAAATGTCGATTTTCCAGTGAGCTTGGTTCTGGAGGGTACTTTTCAGACTCATCTCGATGGATTTTTCTGTTTGGACCAGCTGGTATTCACTACTCTTATGGGGTAATCCATTTGTTTGTTGATGTCGTATGCTTGTATTTTAGCTCATAGCATATTAATATTTTCTGAACATCAATTGTCAGCTATATCCAATACAGAATTCTTTTAGTAAGAACCTCCACCTGTTATCAAACTATGTAGCAGAGGCAATATTTCGGTGTAGTCCTTTAGAGCTTATATGTTTCTTCAATCAAACACAATAAACTGTAAATTTCAACATGCAGGAAAGATCCATTTTTTTATTTGTAAATTTTTTGACTCCAGGAGAAAAATATTCTCTCGTAAAATGAAGCATCCTTCTCTAGATGTCATCATTTAAAGCGAACACGATGATTTTCTTAAGTTAGAGTCATTTATGTTCTGCTATCACGACAATGTATCTGGTTTTGTCTCCACTCTTATAGTACTACTTCTCTTTTTATCTTCCTGCGGTTAAGAAAGCAGCAGTTGTTCTATTATATGTTAATTTTCTGTAGAAAAAAATCATCTATGATCTGAGCACAAATTGTACCAAGATCACTCAATGCACAAGTTAAACTAAGGATCGGTGTTTCAGGCTATATAAGTTCATGAATAAAGACCTTGATTTTTCCTTGAGATGTCGTTATTGAAGCCACGTACGATGTAAATTGCCATCAGACCTACTTTGATAAAACATTAACTGTATTTTTCTGTTGCAGCCGTAATCCTTGGAGTAAATGCTAGTCCTGCCTTGGCAGAAGAGGTTTCTACTCCAGCAACTACTGGAATCGATGGAGTTGATGTTGAAATCAGTGGCTTGCGCAAAATTGAGGATGGGTCCGTGGTATCTAATATACACACATCCAAATGGAGAGTTTTTACAGACAGTGGAAGGGATTTGTTTTTACAGGCATGCAAGCTTCCTATGTTATTACTGATACTTTTGTATTTATCTTTGCAATTCAATTTGGTTTCATACTGTCTGAACTTGCAGTAGTATTTCTATTCAACTAGGGAAAACTTGAGGAAGCTGAAAAGCTGTTCCTGTCTGCTTTGCGAGAAGCTAAAGAAGGTTTCGGAGATAGGGATCCACATGTTGCATCTGCATACAACAATCTGGTAGGTCCACTATTAGATGCCCTTTGACCTTCAGGCTCTCAATATAATCTTCTTCTGGCTATTAATAAAATTGTTTACCTTATTTTAAAAAAATGTTACACCTTTAACATTATTTTTCAAAATTAATTCTAATGCTATTGTGGTCAAGTAATTTTAAAACACCAAGTATTGCAATTTGGGAAATGATAGTCTTCAAGGTGCATTTTGCACGTTAGTTACTTGGGTGTGATCGTTTAATTCCGTACATGCCAAGGAAGTCAATGAATGATGCACACACTTTACGAAATTTGGTTCTTGGAGACGTGCTGATTCCCCACTTGTGGGATTACACTGGGTATGTTGTTGTTGGAGATGTGCTGATTCTCATTTCTTATTAAGACTCCAATTTTGATATTGTATTACGTGGAGAAGGTTGAATCTTAAGATGTATCCAATAGCAATGTAGTGTAGACATACAAAATG
This sequence comes from Capsicum pubescens, assembly GCA_030864215.1. Lineage (NCBI taxonomy): Eukaryota > Viridiplantae > Streptophyta > Magnoliopsida > Solanales > Solanaceae > Capsicum > Capsicum pubescens. Next base: position 299,824,655 of record CM061549.1, read on the forward strand.
TCCTATACTTAAAATTGTCTTAATTAGAAATATGCCACATGAAACAGAATAGAGTGAACACGTAATTGCATGAAGCTCTTTTTCTGCTGGAATGACAAGTCTATCTAGAAAGGTTATTGGCTATGTTTTTTGTGACAGGCCGAGCTGTACAGAGTCAAAAAGGCATTTGATAAAGCAGAACCTATGTACTTAGAAGCAATCATTATACTCGAGGAATCATTCGGACAAGAAGACGTACGGTAAGTATTGAAATGACTTTTAATAGAACAGAACCAATGTTTACTATATATTACTAGTGTAGAGACGCCTAGTTGGGGGGCACTCATATGTGTGCTATTTTAGTACATGATTTCTTGTTGGTCCTTAATTAATACCTTTCCCTTTTACGTTGTCAAATTTTGAGTAGTATATCCGTTTATATATGAACTTTTGCTACTCTTATACTGCACAAAGTGAGGTCTGCCGTGTTGAAGCTCGACACTTAAGGTTGAGTCATTGATAAGCAACGGAAGAAACGTGGTGAATTGTCAACATTTGCAAACAGGTCATCTATTAGCAGATCTGACAACTTCCATGGGTTTCTATGAGAAAGAATTGCTGCACACTAGTCTGCAGTTCTTTTATATTCAATGAATGAACTAAGCCTCAATCCTGAGGTTGTCGGGTCAGTTATATGAATTTTCTGTGTCAATTTTGCTCTATTAAAGTACATCTCATTCCAATACAGTTTTTTTTAGGTCTTTTTAGACAAATAAGGAGTTCTCGATATTTCATTCTTATCCGTGTAGACACTTGTTTAATTAAAATCTAATTAGTTGATATCATCTATATGGATCCTATACCTTCATTGTGTTGTCTTCGTGGTTAAGTCCAAATTGACTCCGAGTTTATAGGTCTATGGCATCTCTTTTCATTGTGTTTGAGGTTATATCATAGTTAATTTCCAAGGCTACAGTTTTATATTAGAGTGATAGTTACTTCGTTAGTCCGTCTATCTGCATCTTTGATTAGTAATTACTTACTTGAAAGTTGATTATCACTTCTCCTTATATGCTTGCTTTTGTGTCGTAGAGTTGCGGCAGCCCTTCACAATCTAGGCCAATTTTATCTTATGCAAAGAAAACTGGAACAAGCTCGTGGTGTCTATGAGGTAAGTGGGCAAACATTTCCAGACAATTTTCTTTTGCCATTATCATTCATAAGATTTTATGACATTACTGCAATGTTCATGACATCATTGTATTATTTGTTAAGCTGGTGTATATCTCTTTGTGGTTTATTATCCATAGCCAGTGGATAGGTTTGCTTAGAATTTCTTGATTTTATGTGCTTGGCCGACATAATATTGTAGTGTTTTCATGTTAAACATTTGTTGTATTATTTATTGAAGGACATGAATTGGATCCAAGTATGCCGTCATTTAATTTGTCCTTTTCTTTCTTGGGTCAAATTGGTGTGTATGGATTTTCTTTGCTATAGCACCTTCTTGCCGTCATATCCTGTGTACATAATTTCGCTTTTTCAAGAGCTTATATTCTGTGACCTTAAACTTACGTATTAGCACTGGAAACAGTCCTACTCTAAGTTAAATGCTTCTAACGCTAACTTTAGCATGGACCGTAAGTTTCATCGAGGTTGCAAATAGTTTAAATTAATTAACCTTATCAAACTATGCTTAAGTTGGGCATACCTGTATTGCATATTACATGTTTTATTTGACGTGGCACAAATATCAAGTTAAAAGTTGAAAATTTGGATTGCAATATGAAGGGAACATGTTGGGGCGATTGATTACCTATTTGGTTCTTCATTTTTGTTTTTGAAATGGACCTCTTTGGTTCTTCATAATCAACATAAGAGAAAGGCTTATTGAGAATTGCAAGAGTATGTTAGCATATGATCGAAACTTCCTTTTCAATTTAGTGGATATGACTTGGTACTGAACAGGATATATTTTTTTGATGATTGGAGTGAGAAAATTTTGCCTTCGTCGGTCTGTTTCTTGATATTCCGAGGATTGATAATCAGTTTTAATCTAAAGTATAACATTATTTAACAATTGGTTTTCCTTTTTCAAAATTATCAAGTGCCCTTTCGTATCAGTTTCTGATATTGTTTTCTTTTCTTTTTCATCCACAATATTAACATGACAGCGTGCTTTAAAGGTATGTTACTATTGCCTGAACTTGCAATGAATTTACTTCAGTTGTTGCTATTACAGTTTCTAACTATAGCTCTTTCACCATTTTACCTTGTAGATAAAGAGGCGTGTCTTAGGGGAGGCTCATCCAGACTATGCTGACACCATGTATCATCTGGGAACAGTAATGCCACAATTTCTGCTCCATTTCATTTTATATAATTCTGATGGTCGACATAGAAGTATACTTCCCGTTACACCCTGAGTTCGGGGCACAACAGGCCAATGCTTTTACATTGGTTACAAACAGCTTATAGCCAGTCTAAAGTGGAGGTCCACCAAAATGATGGAGAATAGGGCAATGTTACAACTTCGAGTAAACAATTGGAATACCAGATATAGAGCTTCCCTCTAATAAACATTTAACCAGAGAGAGAAACAATTTTGTTCATGTACTTGATTACTTGACTATCTCTCTCGCTATCTGTGTTAGGATTTGGGTTTATTTCCCAAATGGCTTGAATAATGAGTTCTATTTATTATTTTTTTCTTTTTTGATAACCGTGGTGTCCGGGCCAGCTTGCGCGCACCTCGACTATATTTTTATTTTTTATAATGAGTTCTATATTTTTCGATATAAGATCAAGAAAATAAAGATATCTTTATTTAAAACGAAAACACAAGAAGACGGGGAGGAAAAAGCGGCTACCAAATGAATGCCCTTAGCCAAACTGACATGTCGAACTTTGAAGCAAGAGATCTCCTTCACAACTTCTGCCTCTTATGCTAGATCTCTAATCAATCCTTTTCTTCTCCTACAACTATGTACATTTCAGTAGTTAAAGTTTTGTTTTATCTTTAAGTTCTTATTCTAGTTAAAATCTAATATGAACCTAAAACTTTTGGCTTGTGCATTTTACATTCGATGGCTGGTTCTTTTCCTCTGTATATGTTTTATGTCTCCACTCTTTCACTTAATCCTTTTTGGATAGCCTTTCCTTTTCTGTCACCCTAGTCATTCTGTAGTTATTATCTACATTTATATGCTTATGGCTAAATTAAAAATGTAGACAGAAGTAAATTTTGATAATATGGTGCATATAATTTCTAGCGGCTCTCCTAAAAATTGAAACCACTTCTGCTGATGGGCAGTCTTTTCTTATTTTGACTGACAAGAGAATCCCACTCCACTTCAGGTGCTGTATCTTCAGGGGAAATACAAGGATTCAGAGGCTCTGATTCGCGATTCCATTCGGATTTTGGAGGTCTCCTAATTTGTTACACTTGCTCATTGTGGGCTTTCTATAATAGCATGATCTTTGTTTCTGTTGTTACAAATTTGTTTACCATTGTAGGATGGAGGTCAAGGTGAATCAATGATGTGCACCAAGCGGATGCGACATCTAGCTGAGGTTGTGCTTGTATTCTTTTTTGCATTTGCACCAAGGTTATGCAAATATTGCTTGTGCATACAGTGAAAACCATTGAGGTTACTTTCGCTGGTTACAGTTGATCTAGCTTACAGTAGTCCCATACGAAGGGACAGAGCACTATTTTTTGTCAATTCCGTGTGACTGAGACTTAAAAACTTACTTTTGTGGTGGACAAGTAACGGACGCTACAGAAGATTGATTAAATGTTGCATCTGAATATGTCCCCTCCTAACAGCTACGCTTGTAAAAAAGACTTATTCAAGCATATAAAGAGCAAATTGACATGGCGCGTAAGCTAGATATTTTTCCAAAGCAAGCTAGATTATTAAGCTAGACTTCTTAATAATGCAAGTAACTCTATCAAAGCTTTACGTTCCAACTTCTTGCATAGATAACTGATTTGTTAGCCTGTTATAGTTTCAATACTTGGGTCGTAGCTCTGGTCTGGACTAGCTCCACAATATGAATAACTGTTGATCCTATAAGGAATGTCATCTGAAGCATGAAATATTCTTCCTGTATTTTGTTAGTAATTCAACAACTTGCATCTTAGCAGATCGAGGTAGAAAGAATGTTATGTGTACACTTAGGAAGTTTCTTGAAATTAAAGTTGTCATTCTCTACATTAGGGGGGAAAGGCATTGCAAATGACTTGGGTTGTTATAACTGGGCTTCCTGTTTTGTTTTATTTTTCTTTTAAGGCGGCTGTCGATTATCTCTTTTTCATCCTTTACTCATCTTATACCACATCTTAGTATTCCGAAAGTATTGAGCTGTTGCTCAATTCAAGATGTGTAATTGTAACAGATCTGTCTGCTTTTGTCTGTCACAAAATGCTGAATTACTTGGTAAAGTTGGCTTGCTATCTACTTTCCTTATAGATATATATTAAATCTGACCGGATCGAAGAGGCTGAGAATGTGCTGAGAAAGATCCTGCATATTATGGAATTAGCAAAGGTATACTAACATCTCTTTTCTTCCAGAATCTTTCATTGTTGCAATCTGTTTCAGAAATGCTCATCTGAAGGTATCTCCAGTTCCGCAGTTCGTATTACCCATTTTTGGAGTGCTGACATCTTCATTGTTTAATTGGTGGTTTAAAATGCATATCACGGATTCAACTTTGTTTTCATAGGTGCTAAAATTTTAACAACACAACAACAACATACCCAGTGTTTTCCCAAAAAGTTGGGTCTGGGGAGAGTAAAGTGGAAGCAGTCCACTACTACCTCAAATGAAGTAGAGAGGCTGTTTCCGATAGACCCCCGGCTCAAGACAAATAACAGTATAACAAACAAAAATCATAAAAACAAACAACCAAATGGGATAACACACCACTAGATAATAAAAGAAATAAGCCACCCATAGAGTAATACTATAAACTATCTATCCGAAATCACAAACATCACCAAAAACCCACGAACAAGAAACTTTAAGACACATGCATAACATTATAACTATAGGCAAAACTACAAACAAGACACTCCTCCCTATTAGTAAGGACACACTCCTACCCACTAACCCTCTAATCAGCATTAGCTCTTCCAATTTAAAACTTGATTTTCTTCTGTTTCAGTGGGCAAGCAAGACCTATCTCTACTTCTCTGTCTAAACTGTTCAATCAGCAAAAAAGGATAGAGAGAAAAGACAAACCATCTGAAGTTTTCTGTTTGTTGCTTTCCGCAACGTCTGACTATAAGTTACACTTTAGTATGATTGTGTAGCAGTCTAAGCACTCAACTTAATTTTGTGACTAAACTAACAGGCAAAGTGAGGACATTTCTATCGGTTTCCAAAATTCAATTCAAATTATGATAACTGGAGCGGTGGGGATTCTTTGTTATGTGGATGACAGTAGTATGGTGTTTAGTCTTGTTGCAATAGCTTTTGTTAGTGTCTCCAGGGAAAAGCACAAGTGAGCACTAATTTTCAGTTTTCAGCAAAATGTCAAAGTTGCTTAAGCTGATAAATTCCTTTTGCAAGGTAAAATATCATGATCAGAATGCAAATATATCCTAATGCTTTCAGATTTATTTACTCGTGATCTTAGCGAAAAGGCCGAGAAAGATATTCAGATCTAATTACTACAACAACAACAACAAACCCAGTATATTCCCACATAGTGGGGTCTGGGGAGGGTAAAATGTACGCAGTCCATACCACTACCCCCGAGGGAGTAGAGAGGCTGTTTCCGATAGACCCCCGGCTCAAGACGAAGGACCGTAGACCAAAAGACAAGCAAAATGATAAAATAACAGAGACGCATCATCCACAAAAAAGAAGTGCAATTACCCAACCAAAGACCCCCCTCCCCCAAATCTAGAACTATCAACCAAGCTACGCCTAACCCTTCTACCTACAGACTATGACTCGACCGCACACCTTAGCCCTTTAGCTTAATACTCTTCCTCCAAGCCTTTCTATCGAGGGTCATGTCCTTAGTAAGCTGTAACTGCTCCATGTCACGTCTAATCACTCCTCTCCAGTACATCTTCGGTCTACCCCTACCCCGCTTGAAACCCTCCAAGGCCAACCTCTCACACCTACGAACTGGGGCATGCCCCTTCTCATCACGTGGCCAAACCATCTCAACCTCACTTCCCGCAACTTATCCTCCACCGAAGCCACTCCCACCTTCTCCCAAATAATCTCATTCCTGACCCTGTCAGCCCTCGTAAATCCGCACATCCAATGCAACATTCTCATTTCTTCCACCTTCAACTTTTGGACGTGAGAATTCTTAACAGGCCAACACTCCGCCCCATATAACTGTGACGTCAAATTTTACTCATGCCAATCCTTCCCCCAAGTTTTCATGTCTGAAGATGCATATCCTGATCATATAGAACTGAAATGATAGGATTCCAGTATTCTTATTCTGTTTGCGTTTCTTTCCGTTTAAAGCCTCTAGTGTTCAAAGTTGGATCAAAATTATGGAACTCGGATGCATAATTTTTGCCCTTTTTTTCCTTCTGAAATGATTCTGTATTCCCAGACCTTGTTGCTCTATATCCATAATCTTTTTTCTCATATGTTACTCATATCTTTCAGGGTTGGAAGTCTTTAGAGACTGTAATTGCAGCTGAACGTCTGGCGCTGACCCTTCAGTCCCTAGGAAACTTGAAAGAAGCTCAAGAGCTTTTAGAGAGGTGAATCATATACTCTAATTAATTACTGAATAAGGTGGATGCTTTTAAAATTCTGATCAAGCATGACGTGATATAATTTCTGGAGCAGGTGTCTTGATGCCCGAAGAGCTTTACTCCCTGAGGACCACATTCAGGTTTTTCCCTCTAAATCCTGAACATCATATAAGCAATTCAAGATGATTATGCTATCTGTTGATTTTACTAGTATGAATTCTATGTAATTTCCCTTATTTCTTTCTTCGTTAATAGGTTGCTGCAAATTTGCTACATCTTGCTAGAGTTAAAATGCTCGACCCCAATAAGCTCAAGAAGACTAATGCTAATCAAGTAAAGGCTGAGCTTGATATGGCAAAAGATCTTTTAAGCAAGTCAATAAGGTATTTGTTAGTTTAAGCAAGTCAATAAGGTATTTGTTAGTCTTAGCTTAGGTTTTCTTTTATGTTTTCATCTTATAATTGCCGCCTAATATTATTTCGTAATAGTTAAAGGTATATCTATTCTTTTGAAAGTTCAGTTTGAAATATCTTTTGATTTAATTTGTTAGTATCCCCTGCGATTTTTTTTTTTTTGAGATACACCACATTTTGTGCTTAAATTAAATAGAAGGGGAGGAATACCTGTTCCATTGAATGCGTCATACGATCACACCAGACTTTAATCCCAAGCAAAATTGACTAGCTTTACATTGACCATCAATTTACTGCAATCCTTCATCTAGATTTGGAACCGAAAATATGAGCAACCTTACACAGGTGAAGTTGCATGACCATTATATATATTTTTAATAAGATAATAATAGTAGATCTGTAAATATACAAGTTATATATAAAAGTAGAGAATCTACATTAAAATATGGTTCTCTGCGAAGAGGCACAATTATCTAAAAATTTATAGGCACTAAAGACTAGTTCCTAGTAGCAAAAGCATATTCTACTCTCTCAAAGGCTATCTTGTCGTTTTCTCTGGACTACACACATAAGTGTCTGGAGGGCTATATCCCATGCACTGCATCGTCTTTATTCTCTTTTGAAGTGTAGCTGAATGTCACGTTAGTAACATTGGCTGGAGTTGGCCACTGTATGCTGATCAACTCAGCGCCGATAATCATTGATGGCATGCTTCCGTAAAGTATATGCTCTACATCTTCCTTCAATACACTTTCTGCTCCTTCTCCATATATCCTGGTTCATCTGTTTGTACAATTACAAGATGAGGTTTGAAATTTGTCCGTTCTCAGTATTGCTGGTTTCTCTTTGAACCTCAAGTCTAACAAGTAAAAGTAGTTCCGTGTATCAGTAGTGAATGAACTCTTATATTATTTATCATTTTCTTCTGGGTCTATTTAGCTTGTGTAGGTTAATCAATTATGGTACTTTTGACTCATCTGGTAGAAATTGCTCAAACTATATGTTACCAATCGTCTTATTTAATGTGTAATTGATAGCAAGGAGTTTTAAGTGTTTTTCTGTGTCAAAGGAATTGCTTTGCTTTATACAGTTTAGAGGTGAACGAGGAATTAGGATTTCTTTCTGAGTCTGTCTTTTCACTCAGGATAACATATCTCCGCCTGATGAGCGTGATATATATGCCTGTTTCCTAAGTTATACCTCGCCCTATCTCGGAGACATCCTTTGTTAGCTGGTCCCACAAGCTCGTGCATTATCAATATTGGTGACCATGCCAACTTTCCTCAGTCAACTGTTTTTTCATAATTGGTGATTGTAGTGTGGCTCGGAAAAACCTGGTGCCTTCCGTGAAAGAGAAAGGAAGTAAACAGTCTTATGGAGAATCTACGACAACAGTAAGGAGCAGGCAATCGGCACTGATTATCCTGGTCAGTTCTCATTATTGATTGTTTATGAAACGAAACAGCCAGTAAAATGTTATCCTCTGCTAACTTCTGTTATTTAAGCGATCCAACCAATATTTGTTTAAGATGTTAAAACTGTTAGATCCTTTTTTGCTTTTGTTTTTGTGAAGTATAGGCATATAAATATATGGTACTCCTGTATTTGGATACAGTAACATACAACTATAGTTTAAACTTAGCGGCCAAAGAAGCCGGTCTTGCTGGGTCCCGTCTTGTAGTAAGCAGGTTTTAGCAAATTATGTCTTCCAATTCTCTCAAAGTTCTTCTAATTTCTTACATTTCCTAGTACCTTGAAGGTATATGGTTTATACAACATCATACCTAGTCTAATCCCACAAGTGGGGTCTCCCCATCCACGGAGAGTAGGACGGACATACACAGACTTTTACCTCTATTTTTACGGGGTAGAGAGGTTGATGTGGATAGAACCTCGATTCAATGACGCAGGAAAGTAAGAAAGAAAAGGAAACAACAAAGTGTACGAAAAAAGAGCAGTCAATTCTTCCTAGTATAATCGTTAAATTAAGAAGCTTTAGAAGCACTATCTAATTGAATTCTGAATTCTAGAGGGCCCAACTGAATAGTTTTACTTGGGTTTTCCTGCTATATATATAGTGGATTTCAATTAAATATTCTCACTCATGAGTTTCTGCCGACCTCTTAGACGGCATTACTCTACCCTGGAATCGTAACACAGAATTGATGTTTTGTGTTTCTTCTGAGTAAGTTGTTGTGCATACATAGAATTCCCAAAGTGGCAGAATGTTCATCTTTCTGCCTTTGTACTGTAGCTTAACTGACTGATCACTAGCGCCCTTTATTAGTAATATTTTTCTTAAACTCTTAAGTTGCGCGGTCTCTTCAATTTCGATGCAGCACCCGTGTTAGATTCTCCAAAAATACACTAGTTTTGGCAAATCTGACACGCACCCGTTGACATTTTTGAAGATCCAAGCAACATAGCTTAAACTCCTAATGTTTAAATTAGCTTTATTGTTGATTTGCCTGCAGTTGCAATCGTTTGATGCTCTTTCATTGCTGGAGATGAAAAAGCTGGAGCTTGAAGATTCGAAGGTTAGGTTATATCGGGTTTTCTTTAATTGACAATCTTATCTGTTTCTCTGCGATATTTCAAAGTTCAAACATGATGAAACTGTTCTTTAACTTCACCTTCTACCGAAACAGGACCCTTATAGCTCTGAGGCTGAGAGCGCTCTTCGTGGATGCATTTCTGCATACAAGGAGGTATTTGAAGTTTCGTTTTGGATTGATCGGCAAGTTTGCAGTTGTATTTAGCGTTACAAGTACAATATGAAGTCCCAAGAACTTCTGTTTCTATCTTTGGATATATTTTTCTTGGCGCAAGTCAAAATCTTTGTCCTGAGCCGGGGGTCTATCGGAAACAACCTCTCTACTTCTTCGGAGGTAGTGGTATGGACTGCGTACATTTTACCCTCCCCAGACCCCACTATGTGGGAATACTCTGGGTATGTTGTTGTTGTTGGCGCAAAGTCGAAATCTCCATTGAACGATGAATATTATGTACAAACGTTTTTAGATAATTTTCTTGGACACTTTCCTCCATACCAGACACACCCTACATCTAAATAAGACATCGATAAGAGACCTGCACATTTTCTGATTTACTAATGTACAACTATTTGAACTGTAATCAAGTACTTCAACGATTAAAAAGGGCAGACCGGTGCACTAAAGCTACCGCTATGCGCGGTGTCCGGGGAAGGGCCCCACCACAAGGGTGTATCGTACGCAGCCTTACCTTGCATTTCTGCCAGAGGCTGTTTCCAAGGTTTGAACCCGTGACCTCCTGGTCACATGGCAACAACTTTATCAGTTACTCTAAGGCTCCCCTTCTAAGTACTTCAACGATTAATGGACGAAATATAATGTTTATTCTCAATTGTTGATTTTATTCTCTGTTGCTTTTGCAGTTTGTAACTGAGAAGTCACTATCTGATGCTCCTGGAGTAAAAGCTGAATACATCTTGTGCTTGAAGCATCTAGTTGATCTATTAACTGATAACAAGACCTCGAGTCGATCTAGCAATGCTGCTTTACAAGAGTTGAAAGATGAAATCAAGCGCGTAGAAGTTGACCTCTCGAAGAAAGGAGGGCGTAGAAGCTGAACTCTCTATGAAAAGAGCGCGAAGAATTGCCAACGAGATGGATAATTGTCCATAGCATATGCAGTCAATCAAGATCAGTCCAGATATGAAATGTCAAGATTGATTAAACCAGTAACACACATGGATATACACTCTTTTATATGCTAGAGAAAAGAAAGAGAGAAGCATCCAGTACCCCCGAACTATGGCCAAAGTTACTACGACGCACTCCAACTTCACAGGGGTCCTATTACCCTCCCGAACTCAATTTTAGCGTATTTTTGTCACCCTTTTATGCTGACGTGACACTTTTATTACATGAATCGGGGCCACGTCAGCTAAAAAGGTTGACAAAAATATGCTAAAATTTAGTTCAGGGGTAATAGAACCCCCGTGAAGTTGGAGTGCATCGTACAAAATTCGGTCATAATTCAGGAGGGTACTAGATGCTTTACTCGAAAATAAAAATAAAAAGTTGGGGTGCTGTTATTTCAGTGTAAAATGCTATATTTAAATGAATTTATGCAAGCAAAGAGAGTTTTTTTTATAGTTTCATATCTAGAATGTTAGGTGTGTGTATTGACACTCAAAGTGTTAAGGTTTCGAACAGAAATCAAAGCACCGGGATATCTTTTTGGTTTTACGGGTGCTTTTTTTCATCCTATATTAATTTTTATACATTTCTTATATAATCATACATATTTTGCGTCGGATTTAACAAATGCCGAAGCATCAATATTTTCAACTTAGGTCCGCCTCTGCTAATTATCAACTACATCTCGAAGCTGATTAGAACAAGTGTTTGAATATAATCATTAAAAGGTGTGTGACACTTAATTTGCTAATAAAATTTCATTCTCTTGGCAGTTGACTCATTAGTTTCGAGACATGTTCTGATAAATAGTTGTGATAATTTAAGTAAACAACACAAACGCATGATGATTCGGGTAATCAACTCACAAAGAAGTGATACTTTAGGTGTGTTTTTGTATACTATCTCTAAAACCAATATAAGTCGTATCATTCATATTTGATAACATTTTAGTTGCTATGTATAAAACTTAGCACGATATTGAATTACGAGGTCTTCTTGAGCAACTTTATCACGAATGTAACGAAAATCTACATCAATATGTTTAGAGCGATCATGAAACACCGAATTACAAGTCATATACGTAGAGCTAACATTATCGCACGAACTGGTTCCCAAAGAAATACACCAAGCTCAGAAAGAACGAGCCGAATCCAAATAGTTTCAGCAACAGTGTAAGCAATCGCCCTGTACTCTGCTTCAGTAGAGGATCCAGAAACAGTTGGTTGCTTCTTTGCACGCCGAGAGATAAGATTATCACCCAAAAATACAACAAATCCAATAGTGGAACGTTGACTATCCGAGCAACCAGCCCAATCAACGTCAGAGTAAGCAATCATTGTAGAAATAGGTGAAGATGCTTTGAGAAAAATACCATATTTCGTTATCAGTTTAAAATCTTATCTCACATAATTAATTAATATATGTATGAACTATGTGAGAATTATATAACTACGTCCCTGCATTACTAATATCGCATGTATGAATTATGTGAAAATTATATAACTACATCCCTGCATTACTAATATTTACGTAACTCTAACTAACAACCAAACGACCCCTGAAATTATACTCCAATAATTGCAGTTTACTGTCTTTCTGATTAGACTAAACAAGCAGCCAAAGGCTACATCATATTAATTGATTAAGATTTTGGACTATAGTTATTTTTATTTTATTAAATTATTTTATTTCTTAATTTTCTTCTAGTTTTTTTTTTTCTCCAAATTTAATTGTAATTGATAAAGACCTCACTCTTCCAAAAAGAAAACATTGCGTGCCATAACCAAAAGTATTTTCCACTTTCAAATTATTATTCCAATGAACAAGTTGAATTTCCATCTCAATCATTTAAGTATAATAATTAGATACGTAATTAGAAGAGTCTACATAATAATACAAAATTTCATTGTATTTTAATAATCAAATTGTTTGAAAAATATTTTCTAAGTTCATTATTTTGACCACAAATGTAATCTGTATATTGGCTTGACGACAAAAAATATTAAATTTTCATTTAATTTAAAAATGGAATAATTACCATATGGAACGTATTTTAAAATTGAAATTTTTTTCTAATATGCCATTAAACTTTTAGAAATATCTGTTTTTCGTTATAATTTTGGCTCATTTATGCCATCATCCTTAAAAGTTAGTCTCATCTACGTCATTGTCGTTACAGAAAAGTTCATTCATGCCAGCCATTATAGATGAGCCCAAATTATAACGGATGATATAAATAAACCATTTTTAATAGTTCAACTGTATATCTTTAAAATTTAGGGGTGCAGTACTTGCATAGGTACCTCAACTATGTGACAGATATTTGTCGAATCCTTGTAGTTCGATACTTCTTTGAATCCCATGCATAGTACGATCATTTATTAGTGTGCTGAGCTGTCCTTTTTACAAAGATTTGTGATAAATTTATGTATTGATTATTCATTTTAAGTTAGCAATACGTATTTTGTTCTAAATAAGATTAAAAAATCGATCTTCGAGAAATAAAAAATACACTTTATCAAAGATTGTGATAAGACGATTAGAATTTTTCTCGTCCATAATCAGATGTCTCAAGTTTGACCTTATGTCTGAAAAAAATTCTGATATAATACGCTTTCCTTTTTATCGATATATTTTCAATCGTACCCCTCATCAAAAATCTCGATACAAATACTGAACATCGAACAATAAATACAAAAGAAAATAAAAAGTGAGTCAAAGTAAATAAAAAATCTGTCATGATTGAGAATTAAATAACTTGAGAAATAAATTTTCAGAATTTCATGAAAGAGAGTGTCCATTAAAAAATAGTACATGACCTTTCTTTCCTAGAACCCCAATATCATTATTTTCTCACCTAAAAAAAATAATTCTAGGGCCCCAAAAATGACCCACTCTAATTTAATATAATATAATTGTTTTTGGTACATTCAAAATTTCAAAATTTAATATATACAGACATATTAATGTGACATCATAACAATGACCTCTATTAAGGCTCTAGCTATAATGGGAACATTCATATATATATATATATATAATTTTTTTTGCTCTTTATATGATATTCGATTCGATGTTTGAGTAGAGTTTAATTAATCTGTATTTATAAAGGAAAGTTCTATTTTGAAAGTAAAATACTACCTATTAAATAATTCGATGTTTGAGTAGAGTTTAATTAATCTGCATTTATAAAGGAAAGTTTCTATTTTGAAAATAAAATACTACCTATTAAATGATTCGATATTTGAGTAGAGCTTAATTAATCTGCATTTATAAAGAAAAAGTTTATTTTGAAAGTAAAATACTATCTATTAAACACAATTTTGTATCTCAAATTTAAAATCGAGATATCTCATTGCATGTAATAAGGACATGTAAGAAATTTTTATGATGATCTATATGAAGGATCTGATATATATTATAAAAAAATAATAATCATGTATTACTTAAAGTAATTATTGCATCCCCACATAACTCAATCATTTTAACATATAGATAAGGAATTAATAAATTTAATAATGTAAAGTTTAGTCCATTTCACTTTTAAAAATCAAATTAGACGTTAGACAATTTAACGACACTTGTAGGTAGATTTATTTATGTGATATATAAGAATTTAAGTTTTGTGTACGATTCATATATATATATATATATATTTGTCATAATATGACTTCTTATGTCAAATTAAACGTAATATGATAATTTTAAATAGAATAATACATTATTTATTATATCCAATTAAGTTAAATTGATTGCATAATTTTTTTAACCTATATATATATATATGCACTCCAATTACATTATAGTTGTACTGAAGCATTTAAAAACCAACCAAATACAATTCCTCATACATACAAAAGTGTCAAACTTTTATTATTCTCTCAGTATTTCCAAATTCAAAATAAAAATAAAAAAATACACACACTTTCTTCTTCTTCATCTTTCACTAATAGAAAAAAAAAAAATGTCATCTTCATCTTCTTTATCTTACAACATAAAAAAACCATCAAAATCTAATACTAATATTGATGATTTATCTCTAGTTAAAGCATCAACAATGGCTAATTGGTATGAAGAAATTGAAGTACTTTCAAGAAATTACAAAAAATCACAACAAACATCATCAAAATACAAGGTACAAGTTCAAGAATTGTCACAATATTCATCATCATCTTCAAATAATGTTTTTATTCCAATAAAATTAAGTAGTAATAGTAATCTAAGCTGCTCGAACTCTTCAAAAGTGCCGTCGCATAAAAAATACACGTACATGTCGACATTTTTGAAGAGTCCAAGCAATAATAATAATAATAATAATAATGTTTCTCTTTTTGATAAATATGAGATTGAGAGAATATCAAGTCAACTAGATGAATACATAGAAAGTACTAAAGAGAAAATTAAGAATAGTGAGAATAAAAAGTTGAATAATTTTAAAGGGTTTTTATTGTTTAGATATTATAAGATGATGATGAATATATGTGTTACAAGTTCATATGATGACGTGGCGGTGGCACAGTCGCCGGCGCCGGTGGTGAAGTTTGACTCTTGCCGGCTATGGAGAAGGGGTTCATAACGATCAGGCGCGGATTCGGGATTTTAATTTGATGAATACGGTTTATAACGTTCTTATTATTGAATTTATTGTATTTTAAGAATTATGTATTCATGATGTTAGTTGAGATTTTAGTATGTTCGAACATGTTATGTTTCATGTTGAAATATCGAGTTCAGATTAATTCGTTGTATATTTAGAATTATGTATTCTTGATGTTTTTTTTGAGATTTTAGTACGTGTATATTGTGTTTCACGTTAAAAATACTGAGTTCAGATGAATTAGTTGTATATTTAGAATTACGCATTCATAATGGTTTTTTTTTTGGAGATTTTAGTGATATGTTGTGTGTATTATGTTTCATGTTGAAATAATGAGTTTAGATGAATTCGTTGTATTTTTAGAATTATGCATTCATAATTTTTTTTTTGAGATTTTAGTAATATATTCATGTCTACGATGTTTCATTTTGAAATATCGAGTTCAAATGAATTCGTTGTATCTTTAGAATTATGTATTCATGATGTTTTTTGAGATTGCAGTATGTTTATATATATTGTGTTTCACGTTGAAAATACCGAGTTCAGATGAATTCATTATGAAAGTTTATAAACTTTTATTGGTTGAAATATTGAGTTTAGATTAATTCGTTGTATCTTTAGAATTATGCATTCATGATGTTTGTTGAGATTTTAGTATGTTCACATATATTATGTTTCACGCTGAAATATTGAGTTCAGATGAATTTGTTGTATCTTTAGAATTATGCATTCATGATGTTTTTTTTTTTTAGGGGATTTTAGTATGCTCGTATATATTATATTTCATGTCAAAATATTGAGTTCAGATGAATTCGTTGCATCTTTAGAATTATGCATTGATATTTTTTTTTTGAGATTTTAGTATGCTCGTATATATTATGTCACGTTGAAATATTGAGTTCAGATGAACTCGCTGTATCTTTATAATTATGCATTCATGATGTTTGTTGAGATTTTAGTATGTTCATGATACATATTATGTTTCACGTTGAAATATTGTGTTCAGATGAATTTTTTGTATCTTTAGAATTATGCATTCGTGATGCTTTTTTTTGAGATTTTAGTATGTTTATGTATATTGTATTTCACGTTGAAAATACTGAGTTCAGATGAATTCGTTATGAAAGTTTATAAATTTTTACTGATTTGACCATCCATTATCCGAAGTTCATTACCCCCAACTTATCTGAATTCACATCGCATAGTGCTTACCATAGCAAAAATACTTCTTCATAGAAACTATTTTTCATTTTCATAACTCGAACAAGAAATTAACCACCAATATTAATTGAAATTTATCGAGCTTTTACATATATAATATGCTTCACGTTGGAAATGCTACGTTCAAATGAACCAATTGATCTAGATACGGCCTGATGCTGCTAATTTTACTTGAGTCGAGGGTCTTTCAGAAATAGTTATTTTACCTTCACAAGGTAGCTACATGTAAGATTTGTGTATACCCTATATCCTCCAGGCCCATCTATGAAATTACACTAGGTATATCGTTGTTGTTAGTGGTGGTTTTAAATTAATTTTACTTGAGTCGAGGGTCTTTCAGAAATAGTTGTTTTACCTTCACAAGGTAGCAAGGTGTAAGGTTTTTGTCTACCCTATCTTCTCCAGACCTATCTATGAAGTTACACTAGGTATGCCGTTGTTGTTGGCGGTTTTAAGCTCACGCTATAACCAGAGGCGGAGCCAGGATTTCAACGAAGGGGGTTCCATATACAAATAAAACTTAGGATTTCAACTAAGGGGGTTCAATATTCAAAGAAAACTTAGTCGAAGGGGGTTCAACACCTACTATAACCACATAAAAAATAATTTTAATCATGTATAAATAGTATATTTTTCTATCGAATGGGGTTCGGCCGAACTCCCGAACAGAAGGCTGGCTCTGCCCCTGACTATAACTTGAGTTAGAGATCTTTCGTAAATAGTTGTTCAACCTTCACGAGGTACAAGTTGCAATTTTAGTACGTACTTGAAATTTGAATAATACATTATGCATCTGACCATAATAATAAATGCTTTCATATATGTGGGGTTTGATTTGTCAACAATTTAAAGCAGTGGGGGTCAAATTGCTCATAAAAAAGGTATATAAAGTACAATTGGAAATAGAGGGACAATATACAACATGGAAATTATTAATTTAGTGAGTAGTAGGTGAAATTAGAATGAAATAATAGTCACTCAAAAATACATATTTTGCATTTTTGGATATCTTGAATATGAAATCATCTTTATTATCAAGTATTTTACTTTAAATATGAAAAATTTCAAAATAAATTCAACGTTATAAGTAGGTAGAGTTTGCTTTTTTATTCAAAAAATAATAATTAAGATTTTTTTAAAAAATTAAAATATGAATAAATTATTTTTTAATTATACACTTAGTGCCAAGTGTCAAGGAAGGAAAAAGGGTGGCAAATTCAAAACACCAGCATGAAAAAGTAACAATATTAAGAAACGAGGTTCGAGAATGAAGAAGGGGTAGAATTACTGAATGAATAGGAGCTGTAGCTAATATTCGAGGCATAAAAAAAGCATTTTCTACAGGATTCCGAGTCCACCAGCCACCCCAACCTAATTCATGATAAGCCCACCAACTTTCTTGCAAAATGTCTACGGTTAAAAACCACTGACACACTCAATAATGTTACTAGTTAGAATCTACAAAGAGATAAGCATTTTCGGTACTTTCGAACTATGACCAAAATTGCTACGACACACTCCAACTTCACAGGGTTAATTTTATTACCCAGCTGAATTCAATTTTAGCGTATTTTTATCACATGCTGATGTGGCACCTTTATTACATGAAGAGCCACGTTATCTAAAAAGGTACCACGTCAGCTAAAAAGAGTGACAAAAATACGCTAAAATTGAGTTCATAAATAATAAAATTTATGTGAAATTGAAGTATATCGTAACAAATTCGATCATAGTTGGGGGTTACTAGGGAATTAAATTTTGTTTCTCCAATTCCAATAATTAATTTCATATTTCTCTTTTTGGTGACAAGTGTAATTAAATTAAACCACATGTCTTCCATTGTCACCTTTATAACTTCTCTATTCATTTGCCTTCTCCATTAATTAATATTGAATTTTGTGAAAAATTAATTGAACTCATGTTGTGTTTTCATTTTCCACTTCCATTCTATCATATTCTTCTTCTTATTATTATTATTACAATTCAACAATATTATTTTGTAGCATGTGTTCCTCAACAATATGGTAATAATACAACTCTTGTTGAGTTTCTTCCTGGTTTTGATGGCCCTCTTCCTTTTCATCTTGAGACTGGGTAAGTTTGATCTATATGAATTTAAGTTATATATATCGACAATAAAAAGAAATTGATAGTATTACTTTCTGTTTAAACGTTGTTACATATTGTTTCACAATGCAGCAGCATCGTATTGTTTTAATGGTTATATCACTTTTCATAGTTACATAATATCACTCATATACACCTAAGTAGGGTACGAGGTACCACTAAAGGATGTGGTGTAGCGGATGTCGTTGCTTCTCCCTTGATCAGAGGTCTCGGGTTCGAGTCCTGAGTATGAAAAAATCTCGAGATCTGGGAATGGAAAAATCCTTGGTAGAGAGCGGGGTTGGCCCTACGCAGTGCGGATCTGGATTAGTCGGGCTCCAATGCGGGTATCAGACACTGAATGAGAAATCAAAAAGAAAAAGTAGGGTACGAGGTAGAGTTACAAAGAGTTACTATAAAAAAAGTAGGATTGATATAAGTAAAAATAAAACGATCACCCTAAATCGGTGATTACATAAAATAAGTTTTTTTTTTTTTTTTTACCTAAAGATGGACTTAATGATATGATCAATAAATTTTTTAAGTAATCATTAAAACAAACATTGTATTTACAACGATCCAAACAAAGTGTTTGTGTAATTAACCTATGAATTACAAGTTGATGAATTATTTTTTATAGAAATACCAGCTAAATGCTTATCAATGATATAAGTACATATATAATTATCTTATAAGTGATTTGATTGTCAGATATATCGGAGTTGGCGAACCCGAGGAAGTACAACTATTTTATTACTTTGTTAAATCCGAATCCGACCCGAGAAAAGATCCGATCTTGATATGGCTAACGGGTGGACCAGGCTGCTCATCTATCACAGGCCTATTATATGAAATTGGTAAGTATTAAAATACATTTTGGTTTATATATATTGATTGATTGATAATGTAATAAAAAAAATGCACTATTAGATTATCTAAAATATAAATACAAGTAAATACAAAATATGGGATTAGTAATTTGAAAAGTAAACAGGTTAATGCTTAAAAATTATTTTGGCTTAGAGGCGCTTAAAATAAGTCAATTCAAACAGATTCTAAGCGTTGACTCAATCACTAGCTATCAGTCATCACTATTGTCAAACCACGTCTGTCATCACAACTACCAGCGACCATCACCGCGGATGTCAACCACTACAGTCAATCGATACAACACTTACCACTTTAATCACTATAATTGTATCTACTGCCGCCACTATTGTTATTGCCACCAACTCCATCATCACTATCAGTCCTTACCACCACTGCGATCAATTCTTAGGACTATCAACCATCTCCATCATCACAATTAGCACCATTGTCAACTACTACCATCTCTGTACAAGTATTGGTTCGATTGGTAGATGGTAAATGACTTTTCGTCGGAGTTGAAGTTGCGAAAATTGAGGTAGCGACTGACGACTTCAGAACATCTCAGATCTTTTTATTTATTATGTCTTATGTTTCATTCATATCTAGGACATTTTAGACTATTATTACAATTAGTTGAATCTGTATTAGAGGCTTGTACTGATGACAATCTGATCCAGAATGTATCTTTGATACATATATTTGGGATTCTTCTATTTCTTCTGTTTCCGCTTTTGAATCCCTTTAACTCTTGTTCTTTAGGTTGAGTCAGACTTACTTGTTCGGTGGGTGTGACAAGTGCCACCACGTGTTTATTTCTGAGTCGTGACAACCATCACCACCGACCGCCTCTACTAGCGCAGCTACCACCATCACCATCACCAACCGTAACACCAACCATTACCATAACCACCACTACAAAATATTTTTACCATCACTAGCGAACATAAATGCTATACATTTAATTTCAATAATAATTTTATTTTATTAAATTTAACAAATTAAAATACACTAATAAAACTTTGTTTTGTAGGTCCATTGGTTTTTGCACAAAAAACATTTAATGGAAGCCTACCAATTCTTGTATCAACTCCATATTCTTGGACAAAGGTAAACACAGATATAATGAACATTTAATTCTCGAGTTTAAGTTATATACATTATCAGATCACTTAAAAGAATATTGTTTATCGATAAGCTTCATTTAATTTGTAGTTTGCAAGTATAATTTTCTTGGACCAGCCTTTAAATACTGGATTCTCAATAACTTCAACATCATCCAAATGTACTGATGATCTACAAGCTAGCAATTATGTCTATGAGTTTCTATTAAAGGTACATACTTTTTATAATATCATATGATAATATCAGGCGAGATGCTTTGTGCATCGAACTACTTTTTAATATTATACGAAACTAACTATACATATGATTCATGTTGCAGTGGTTCAATGATCATACAGAATTTATTTCGAATCCTTTCTACGTTTCTGGGGACTCATATTCAGGCATCATAATTCCAATTATTGTTCAACTAATATCAGACGGTAAGTCCATATAATACCGTCAGACCCCTCTATAACAACATTCTTATAATATTTCATCTCTATAAAAGCAATAACCGTCTTCATAACAGTACGCTTTCTTAGTATTGCGTAGAATTTTATCAAAATTATTATTAATTTTTAATAAAAATATTAATTATTTGAAAAATATTTTTCAAAAAATGACTTATATTAGATAGAGTGAAATGAAAATGCAGGAAATGAAGCAGCCAACAAGCAATTAATCAACCTTAAGGTAACATTCTCTTTCGTCCCAATTTATGTAGCGTCATTTAATTTTGATACAAAATTTAAGAAGAAGATTTTTTTTAATGACATTCTTTTTGGGATATACTAAAAAAGGAAAAGGTATCACGTAAATTGAGACAGTGGAGGGTTTAAATATTGTTTTTCATACGCTTTCCTAAATTACTTAACTTTATTCTCTGTTTGACGTTTAGTCGATAAATAAATACCCTTGCCGTTAATAATAATAATAATCTCGTATTTGCGCTCTTATTACTAATGGAGCTCTAGCGCGTAAAATGAGTGAACTTCACGTGTCCAAATTTATTTATTTACTAAACAAAAAATAAGTCTAAATTTACCCCTCAACTCTATTGATTGTTTAAGGGGAAAATGATTTTTTTTTTCCTTCTAAAATCAGTTTCAATACATATACTGTATGTATCTATACGTACATAATATATACATTAATAGTGTATATATTGTGTATAATTTGACCCTTTATAAACAAATAGATTGAATAATATATATCTGTAACTTTCCCATTTTTTAATTGTAATATTCTTTAGGGCTATACACTTGGCAATCCAGTAACATTTTCAGAAGAAAAAAATTATCAAATTCCTTTCAGTCATGGTATGGGCCTAATTACAGATGAACTTTATGAGGTTGGTTCATTTTTATTTTGAATATATTTCTGTAAAATTCAAAAATAGTCATTTTTCAGGTTTATAATTAATAATAGTTACTCCTATTAGTTAAAGTTTTATTTGTGAAATTTCAAACTTTAAATTTCACACTATCCACTTTTCGGCCATGTCTTTGAAAAATAGTTATTTTTACGGAGTTTCGTATTTCACATGTGAAATTGCATGAAACTATTCTGAAGTTTCACTTACAAAATTTGAAACTTCATGACGGTAGTTATTTTTCAATTAAAGGGGTTGAAAAGTGGGTTAGTCTATCGTATTACTACTTCAAATACAAATAGCGTTCGCTAGCTACTTTTCGGTCATGCCTTTAACAAAATTATTGTTGTCTTCTATGATGTTCTCTTTGAGTTTTACCTATAAAATTTGAAACTTCACGACAATCCTATTTTCAATCACATTTATAAAAAAAAATTGTCATTTTCATGTAGTCTCATATTTCACGAGTTTAACTCTACAACACCCTCTAGAACTTCAAATATAAAATTTGAATAATTACCTTTTCCATCATGTCTTTAAAAAAATAGTCATTGTCGTGGAATTTCATACTCCACGAGTGTAACTCCAAAGACATCCTTGTGAAGCGTCGTCGCCTATAAAATTTGAAACTCCATGACAATGACTATTTTTCAATTATAAGAACTGAAAAGTGACTATTTATATGAATTTTATCCAAATACTTTATGTCAAATTTAGCACAAAAATGATTAGTTGATATATCCTTGTTGTAATATTTTTAGTCACTAAAGGAGAATTGCAAAGGTGAATACCAAAACACAAGTCCTACAAGTGAACTGTGTATGCAATATCTTACAATGTTCAAGAAGGTAAAGTTGCATTTAAAAAAGAAAAAAAAAATTAATTATAGAATTGTTTAGAATAATTTACTTTATTATTTTTAATATGTTGTAATATATATTTTTTTTGTAGCTTGTAAGTGGTATATATGATCAACATATTTTAGAGCCTCTTTGTGGATTAGACATTCCAAACCAACAACAATTATTTGGTGAAAGAAGATTTCTTGGTGAGGAATTTGTCTTGTTGAAAAATGATGATTCCATTTGTCAAGAAAGTCATGTAAGTCCTTCAATTGTTATTTCAAGAAAGTCTGAAAGTTCAACAGCTCTCATCGTTGACGAACACCTGTACTAATAAGACAAAATATAATTGAGATTCGGGGTGGGAGGTTGGGATTGATACAACTAAGATGAGGAGGGGTCGATACAATCAGGAAAAGGGGATTATCAAGATCTATACAATCGAGAAACCTGTACTGAATTCTATCTTTCTGAAAAGAATAAATGGATGTCAATAGTATATTGTTGACCGCACCATACGCTAGCTCGTACACCAAATGTACGACTAGAATACTACTTAGTGAAGTAGAAAGATTGACCGACTTGGGAGCGATGGTGCAACTAGTATACTACTTAGTCAAGTAGAAAGATCGACCTGAGATCGATGGTACGACCAGAATACTACTTAGTGAAGTAGAAAGATTGACCGACTTAAGAGCGATGGTACAACTATAATACTACTTAGTCAAGTAGAAAGATCGACCTGGGAACGATGGTACGACTAGAATACTACTTAGTGAAGTAGAAAGATTGACCGACTTGGGAGTGATGGTACGACTAGAATACTACTTAGTGAAGTAGAAAGATTGACCGACTTGGGAGCGATGGTACGACTAGAATACTACTTAGTCAAGTAGAAAGATCGACCTGAGAGCGATGGTACGACTAGAATACTACTTAGTGAAGTAGAAAGATTGACCGACTTGGGAGCGATGGTGCGATTAGAATACTGCTTAGTCAAGTAGAAAGATCGACCTGAGAACGATGGTACGACTAGAATACTACTTAGTGAAGTAGAAAGATTGACCGACTTGGGAGTGATGGTACGACTAGTATACTACTTAGTCAAGTAGAAAGATCGACCTGAGATCGATGGTACGACCAGAATACTACTTAGTGAAGTAGAAAGATTGACCGACTTGGGAGTGATGGTACGACTATAATACTACTTAGTCAAGTAGAAAGATCGACCTGGGAACGATGGTACGACTAGAATACTACTTAGTGAAGTAGAAAGATTGACCGACTTGGGAGCGATGGTACGACTAGAATACTACTTAGTCAAGTAGAAAGATCGACCTGGGAACGATGGTACGACTAGAATACTACTTAGTGAAGTAGAAAGATTGACCGACTTGGGAGCGATGGTACGACTAGAATACTACTTAGTGAAGTAGAAAGATTGACCGACTTGGGAGCAATGGTACGACTAGAATACTACTTAGTCAAGTAGAAAGATCGACCTGAGAGCGATGGTACGACTAGAATACTACTTAGTGAAGTAGAAAGATTGACCGACTTGAGAGCGATGGTGCGATTAGAATACTGCTTAGTCAAGTAGAAAGATCGACCTGAGAACGATGGTACGACTAGAATACTACTTAGTGAAGTAGAAAGATTGACTGACTTGGGAGCGATGGTACGACTAGTATACTACTTAGTCAAGTAGAAAGATCGACCTGAGATCGATGGTACGACCAGAATACTACTTAGTGAAGTAGAAAGATTGACCGACTTGGGAGTGATGGTACGACTATAATACTACTTAGTCAAGTAGAAAGATCGACCTGAGAGCGATGGTACAACCAGAATACTACTTAATCAAGAAGAAAAATTGACCGACTTGAGAGCGATGGTATGACTAGAATACTACTTAGTCAAGTAGAATGAAAGATCGACCTGAGAGCGATGGTACGACCAGAATACCACTTAATCAAGTAGAAAAATTGACCGACTTGAGAGCGATGGTATTACTAGAATACTACATAGTCTAATAGAAAGATCGACCTGAGAGCGATGGTACGACCAGAATACTACTTAGTTAAGTAGAAAAATTGACCGACTTGAGAGCGATGGTATGACTAGAATACTACTTAGTCAAGTAGAAAGATTGACCGACATGAGAGTGATGGTAAGACTAGAATACTGTTAGGGTTTTTGCCCTGATTTTCTTACTATATTTAAGTTTTATTTTTTCTTAGAAGGAAAATAAAAGTTACCATAATTACTTTTACTTTTCCTGAAAGGAAAATATAAAACTTTTTCATATTTGGCAAACCTCTTTTTTGGAGGAAAGGTTTTGGACATCTATAAATAGAAGACCCCTCTTCTCATACAATAACACATCAGCATCCACAATGTAGTCATCAAAGAGTCTTTGTTTAGGGGGAGATTTCTCCCAATAAGTTTTAGGATTTTTAATATTAGGTTTTATATGTAGGCCAATTGGCCAAATCATATAATAAAATTATGTTTTTAGTATTATTTTTCGTTGTCATCTTATTTATCGTCTCATAGTTTGCAACTAATAGCTTCCGCATGACGCCCTCTCGATTTCGAACCCAACAAATACTACTTAGTCAAGTAGAAAGATCGACTTGAGAGCGATGGTACGACTAGAATACTACTTAATCAAGTAGAAAGATCGACCCGAAGGCGAGGGTACGACTAGAATACTACTTATTCAAGTAGAAAGATCGACCTGAAAGCGATGGTACGACTAGACTACTGCTTGTCGACCTGAGAGCGAGGCAAGTCGAGAAGGGACTGAGAGTCAAGTTGAAAGATCGACCTGACAGCGATGGTACGACTAGAATACTACTTAATCAAGTAGAAAGATCGACCTGAAAGCAATGGTACGACGAGAATACTGCTTATCGACCTGAGAGCGAGGCAAGTCGAGAAGGGACTGAGAGTCAAGTAGAAAGATCGACCTGACAGCGATGGTACGACCAGAATACTACTTAGTGAAGTAGAAAGATTGACCGACTTGGGAGTGATGGTACGACTATAATACTACTTAGTCAAGTAGAAAGATCGACCTGGGAACGATGGTACGACTAGAATACTACTTAGTGAAGTAGAAAGATTGACCGACTTGGGAGCGATGGTACGACTAGAATACTACTTAGTGAAGTAGAAAGATTGACCAACTTGGGAGCAATGGTACGACTAGAATACTACTTAGTCAAGTAGAAAGATCGACTTGAGAGCGATGGTACGACTAGAATACTACTTAGTGAAGTAGAAAGATTGACCGACTTGAGAGCGATGGTGCGATTAGAATACTACTTAGTCAAGTAGAAAGATCGATCTGAGAACGATGGTACGACTAGAATACTACTTAGTGAAGTAGAAAGATTGACCGACTTGGGAGCGATGGTACGACTAGTATACTACTTAGTCAAGTAGAAAGATCGACCTGAGATCGATGGTACGACCAGAATACTACTTAGTGAAGTAGAAAGATTGACCGACTTGGGAGTGATGGTACAACTATAATACTACTTAGTCAAGTAGAAAGATCGACCTGAGAGCGATGGTACAACCAGAATACTACTTAATCAAGAAGAAAAATTGACCGACTTGAGAGCGATGGTATGACTAGAATACTACTTAGTCAAGTAGAATGAAAGATCGACCTGAGAGCGATGGTACGACCAGAATACCACTTAATCAAGTAGAAAAATTGACCGACTTGAGAGCGATGGTATTACTAGAATACTACATAGTCTAATAGAAAGATCGACCTGAGAGCGATGGTACGACCAGAATACTACTTAGTTAAGTAGAAAAATTTACCGACTTGAGAGCGATGGTATGACTAGAATACTACTTAGTCAAGTAGAAAGATTGACCGACATGAGAGTGATGGTAAGACTAGAATACTGTTAGGGTTTTTGCCCTGATTTTCTTACTATATTTAAGTTTTATTTTTTCTTAGGAAAATAAAAGTTACCATAATTACTTTTACTTTTCCTGAAAGGAAAATATAAAACTTTTTCATATTTGGCAAACCTCTTTTTTGGAGGAAAGGTTTTGGACATCTATAAATAGAAGACCCCTCTTCTCATACAATAACACATCAGCATCCACAATGTAGTCATCAAAGAGTCTTTGTTTAGGGGGAGATTTCTCCCAATAAGTTTTAGGATTTTTAATATTATTTTTAATATTAGGTTTTATATGTAGGCCAATTGGCCAAATCATATAATAAAATTATGTTTTTAGTATTATTTTTCGTTGTCATCTTATTTATCGTCTCATAGTTTGCAACTAATAGCTTCCGCATGACGCCCTCTCGATTTCGAACCCAACAAATACTACTTAGTCAAGTAGAAAGATCGACTTGAGAGCGATGGTACGACTAGAATACTACTTAATCAAGTAGAAAGATCGACCCGAAGGCGAGGGTACGACTAGAATACTACTTATTCAAGTAGAAAGATCGACCTGAAAGCGATGGTACGACTAGATTACTGCTTGTCGACCTGAGAGCGAGGCAAGTCGAGAAGGGACTGAGAGTCAAGTTGAAAGATCGACCTGACAGCGATGGTACGACTAGAATACTACTTAATCAAGTAGAAAGATCGACCTGAAAGCAATGGTACGACAAGAATACTGCTTATCGACCTGAGAGCGAGGCAAGTCGAGAAGGGACTGAGAGTCAAGTAGAAAGATCGACCTGACAGCGATGGTACGAGTAGAATACTACGAGTAGAATACTACTTAGTCAAGTAGAAAGATCAACATGAGAGCAATGGTACGACTAAAATACTGCTTATCGACCTGAGAGAGAGGCAAGTCGAGAAGGGGTTGAGACTTTAAGCATGTTTTTTTTTTTATAATTTCAGATTGCTAAACTTGAGCTCTCATTTTATTGGGTAAATAACCCTAAAGTTCAAGAGGTCCTTCATGTTAGAAAGGTACATATTTCAATTATTTAATTTGCAATATATTGCTTAAAATTATGAAGCAAGATATTAATTTTTTTATTTTTTTTTTGTTGTTCTTTTTATTTTTTATGTTAGGAAAAAATAGAAAGACCATGGTTGAGATGTAGAAGAACTATGAGGAATACAACTTACAAAATGACACTCATGAATAGTATACCTTATCATATAAATCTTAGTTCTAAAGGTTATCGATCGCTTATATACAGGTTTGTTATTATATATACACTAATAAAACAATATGAATCGTTTTCTTTAATGAGTTCAAGTAATTTGACTGACGTTATTGTATATACGTAATGAGTTTATTTTTGTAAAAAAACAGTGGTGATCATGACATGTTAGTTCCTTTTCAATCGACTCAAGCATGGATAAAGAATTTAAATTATTCTATTACTGACGATTGGCGTCCCTGGATTGTTGATGGTCAAGTTGCAGGGTACGATTCGACTAATTTAAATTTGTGTTTTAGATCTAATTTTTGTCTAAATTAGATTGGAAGATACAATTATTATCCTAAATTATATGTCTATTTTCTGCAGTTATACAAGATCTTATTCTAATCATATGACATTTGCAACAGT
This sequence comes from Capsicum pubescens, assembly GCA_030864215.1. NCBI lineage: Eukaryota > Viridiplantae > Streptophyta > Magnoliopsida > Solanales > Solanaceae > Capsicum > Capsicum pubescens. The sequence goes on from CM061549.1 coordinate 299,853,156, forward strand.
GAAGGTAAGAAATTTATATTCTACTGTATATTTCGTTCTGACTTTATACGAAATTTAAAAAATTAAAAAGATTTTTGAATCTTGCGATTTAAATTAGATATGTAGAATGTACCAAAATATCATTCACCGAAAAGTTGAAAAAAAAGAAGAAGCAAAGAGACATTTTTCTTAGACGGATTAAAAAGAAAAGTGAAAAAAGAGCAGTCTTGTGCACTAAAGCTCCCGTTATGCATGGAGTTCGAGAAAAGGTCAGACCACAAAGGTCTATTGCACATAGCCTTATCTTGCAAGCTGGACTATAAGCAGCGGTGGAGCATCACGAACCTCCTTCGGCGGGAAATTGTACTATTTATGCATGACCAAAATTACTTTTTTATATATATATATATATATCAAATGTTGAACCTTTTTGGCTAGTGTTTCTTCAAACTTTGAACCCCCTCAGTTTGAATTCTCACTCCGTCTCTGACTACAAGAGGCTATTCGCCCGGCTTGAACCTCAGACGTTATGGACATATGAAAGCAACTAAACCAGTTACTCAAGGCTCCCTTGCGAGACTAAAAAGAAAAGTAAGACAAACAAATTGAAACGGAGGAAATATATGAAAATATAATCTCATATTTAATTGTAAAATTATTAATTTGTTGCTTATATTCTCTCATTTCTTATTATTTTGTTCTTTTTTTTTTTTAATGGTAGGGAGGAGGACACACTGCTCCAGAGTATAAACGTAAAGAGTGTTATCATATGTTTAAAAGATGGATAACTCAACAATCTTTATAAACTTGTTAATCCATGGAAGTGTAAAATCAAATTTATTTCTTATATATAATTGTCTTTGTGACAATTTATTAATTATCGAGTTGTGTAATCATGCTAAAGAGATAATAACTAATAAGATTGTTGTATTTATTTTCGATTAATCGATGAGTTATTTCTAATCTTTCAATTTTTTATTTAACCGATAAGTAAATGTTCATTTCAATATTTTTTTCCTTTCCCTTGTTTTCATTAATTTGTTCATATATATAATTTTCACGAGGTATTTATTGCTAAAACAAACGTCATAAACTAATAAATATGAGGTCACTGAATAAAAAGACTATTTATCTAATTAGAACTACTAAGATAATGTTGGGAATGATTTGTTGAAAATGATACTTCAAAGACACGAACTAATCATTTTATTTAGGTTAATAGAGCTTTCATCCATTTTAAATCAAAAGCCAAAAAGAACTTAGAGCTTAAAGAGAAGAGTTCGGTCGATAAAAAGCTATCAAAATTTTATTCAATGACAAATACATTATAAAGATATCAAAAAATATGTGAGTTAGACTATAATTTTCTTGTTATATAGTTCTCGTCAAATCTAACGAATAGAGTTTAGCTATAGAGATTAAAAGTGTTAGCTTTTGATGAACTTAACGAATCTAAATTATCAAGTACACACTTAAAGGATCTTTCAGAAGTCATGGATTTGAGTCGTGAAAATAACCTCCTAAAAATGAGTGTACAATTACGTGCAATAAACTTTCATAATTTAATTTTTTTTTTTTCCTCAAACTCTGTGTATAACGAGAGTTTAATACATCAGACTCCATTTTTTTTTACTGGGGACTATTTTGTACCAACACTCAATTATAAGGACCACTTTTATTTATGGGTGCTCCTCTCTCTAACCATGAATCGTATCGTAGTTTGGTGGGCAAACTCAATTTCTTTAACATATACGAGGCCTGATTTGTCTTTTGTTGTTCAACATTTAAGATATTACCTCGTTTGGTTATGAAAATTATATTTTTTCGGAGTTGGAGTTAGAGTTGAAGGTGAAATTAGAGTTGGAATTGTGTTTGATCATAAATATAAATTTATCCATTTCATGTCATTGGTGTGGGCTGACAATAGTGTAGGCTTGTAGTAGACCTGTGAGCCCATAATGGGGGGGTGCACTAGGTTAAGACTTTTAAGCCTATAAATATAAGGTTAGGTCCCCTCTCCTGTCTTTAACAACAAGACGCATTCCCATAAGCTGTCAGCCGTCAAAAACAAAGGAGAGATAGATTCAGCTTAGTTCGTCTAGATTCAGCTTAGTTCGTCTTTGGTTACGTTTAAGCAATGGCGGACAAAGATACACACCTTTCCTGTCTCATATTCCTTTACTTATAGGTATTCTTGGTTTATGTGAATATGTGGTGTGTTTCTATATTAATTTTAACAATATTTTCACCAAGTCCCTCGCCGGACTTGTTCATTATCCTCTTTTACTCAAGTTGGGTGTTCAGGCCCCCTCGAACTTGCAGTGGGGGTGGGGGTGGGGGTGTTGAAGTTACATCTGCCTGTGCATGACTATTTTATTTGTTGTATGTCATTATTGGGTTTAGCCCAGCTGTAAATAATAGTTAGTAGGACCATTTTATGTTTTCGAATCTTTCGGCTCACACTTGTACAAAAGAGAACAGATAGGTCCTGTTAGATCAATCAGATATTTTCTAAGAAAAGTTTTTCTCATTCCTTTGAAAATAGTCGTTCAACCTTCACGAGGTACGAATACGATCTGCATACACTCTATCTTCGTTGGACTTGAACTGTGAAATTACGCCGGATATATTATTGTTGTCGGTGATAGTTTTAAGCTAAATATGTAGTATGTGATCACAAGTTGCTGTCATAGTACTTGAAATTTGAATAATATATTATGCATCTGACCATAATAATAAATGCTTTCAGATATGTGGGGTTTGATTTGTCAACAATTTAAAGCAGTGGGGGTCAAATTGCTCATAAATACATATTTTGCATTTTTGGTTACATTTTCTTCATTATTCATGAGAGGTTCAATTTCGGATTTGGATATGAAATCATCTTTATTATAAAGTATTTTATCTTTAAATATGAAAGATTTCAAAACAAATTCATCGTTATTCTAGACCTAACACAGATATTATTCGATATCAAGTGAAAACAAAAAGTAAGCTAAGTCATCGATGGATCGTTAAAAGTTGTTCAAATATTTCACTTAGACACCTCAAACATGACTGTTACCTATTAGACACTTTAATATTAACAAATTTGTACCGATAGTATATAAAATGACAGTTAGGTTAAAAATATTGTGTGTGTAATTCACACGCCTTGTCTTTAAAAAGTGACTAATAAGATCGTTACATGTGGCATGTGGACCCAAATTAAGTTTAAAAAAAGAAATATCTGATTTTTAAAAGACAAAAATTAAATTAGTATATTCAGAAACCTTTATTTTTTATATAGATTGAAAGGAGAAAAAGGGTAAAGAGCTGACATGGTATAAGTAGGTAGAGTTTGCTTTTTTTTATTCAAAAAATAATAATTAAGATTTAAAATAAACATAAAAATATGAATAAATTGTTTTTTAATTATGCACTTTTATTAGTGCCAATTGTCAAGGAAAGAAAAAGGGTGGAAAATTCAAAACACCGGAAAAGTAACAATATTAAGAAACGAGGTCCGAGAATGAAAAAAGGGGTAAATTACTGAATGAATACGAGCTGCAGCTAATATTCGAGGCATTAGAAAATATTGAGTTCAGATAAATTCGTTATGAAAGCTTATATACTTTTATTGGCTGAAATATTGAGTTTAGATTAATTCGTTGTATCTTTAAATTATGCATTCATGATATTTTTGAGATTTTAGTATGTTCATATATATCGTATTTCACGTTGAAAATACTAAGTTCAGATGAATTCATTATGAAAGTTTATTAACTTTTATTGATTTGACCATTCATTATCTAAAGTTCACTGTCCTCGATTGATCTGAATTCGCATCGTGTTGTGCTTACAAAGGGGAAATACTGCTTAGTAGAAACTTTTTTTTTAATTTTTTTTAATTGTCGTATCTTAAGTTTGAGACTTCTAATTATTGGTTACATCCAATCATATTCCTGGATGGTGTTAGTTTGTATGTAAGTTTGATATAGGCATAAATGTACTATATTTTGATACATTTAATTTACACACTTATATATGAATGTCATTCAGAAATTAAATTGCACATTTTAATTAAGGTTGGTGATAAAAATGATAATATATACTTGCTGAGTAGAAGACTATACATAGGTTCTATTCTTTTGCTATATTTCAAATGGTATATATATACATATATATATATATATAAAATCTCTTTTTATAACCTTTGCATTGCTTGATCAAATGGTGGTTTTAAGCTAATTTTATTTGATCCGAGGATCTTTCGAAAATGGTCGCTTTATCTTCACGAGGTAGTTATAAGGATTGCGTATATCCTACTTTCTCTAGATTTATTAATGAGATTATACTAGGGATGTTGTTGTTGTTCTTAGTGATGGCTTAAAGCTAATGTTACTTGAGCTGAGGGTCTTTTGAAAATAACCGCTAGCTCTACCTTCACGAGGTACGGATACGATCTGCATATATTCTATCCTCTTCAAATTTGAACCGTAAAATTAAGTTGAATGTATTATTGTTCTCAGTGGTTGTTACAAAGTGGCAGTCCGACTGACTATATAATATGGAGCAGAGTGTTGGCCTGTTAAGAACTCCCACATCCAAAAGTTGAAGGTAGCGGAGAAGAAGATGTTGAGATGGATTTGCAGACTTACTAGTAGGGATAGGATTAGAAATGAGATTATTCGAGAGAAGGTGGGCGTGACTTCGGTGGAAGACAAGATGCGGGAAGTGAGGTTGAGATGGTCTGGGCATGTGATGAGGTGGAGCACGAATGCCCAGTACGGAGGTGTGAGGGCTTGCTATGGATGGTTTCAAACCGGGTAGAAGTAGGCCGAAGAAATATTGAAGGAAAGTGATTAGGCATGACATGGAGAAGTTACAACTTACAGAGGACGTGATCCTTGATAAGAACGTGTGGAGAACGCAGATTATGGTAGAGGGTTAGTGAGAAGGTATGCGTCCTTGCTAGTAGGGAGTAGTGGTGGACCCAAGATTTAAGGATTGTGGGTGCTTAAAAAATTAAAAAGTTGAAAAAAGTAAAAAATTGCTTCAACGAGGTTCGAACTCGGGATGTCCCTTCCAATAGAGAACCTTAAGATCAATCTAAATACTAGTGCACCCAACCAACTTTTCGTTTTAGTGGGTGCTTCTATATCTTTTATACCTATTTTGGTATATTTTCTATGTAATTATACCTATTTCGCATCGAGTTTACTGGGCTTCGGAGCACCCCAAAAAACAATGTAGGTCCGCCTCTGGTAGGGAGGAGTGCTTTGTTTGGCGATTTTACCAGTAGTCTAAGTGTTGTAAATGTGGCGATTTTACCAATATATACATTACAATATATATTTGTATAGTTATATACTAATTTATAAAATATATAAACATGTATACATTAAATATACACGTCTATAGAAGATCTATTCACATATATACACTCTATTCTATGTATATGTAATACTTTAAATGAGATATACTACAATATATATACATTACAATATATATTTGTATAGTTATATACTAATTTATAAAATATATACTCATGTATACGTTAAATATACACGTCTATAGAAGATCTATTCACATATATACACTCTATTCTATGTATATGTAATACTTTAAATCAAATATACTACAATATATATACATTGCAATATATATTTGTATAGTTATATACTAATTTATAAAACATATACAAATGTATACGTTAAATATACACGTCTATAGAAGATCTATTCACATATATACACTCTATTCTATGTATTTGTAATACTTTAAATGAGATATACTACAATATATATACATTACAATATATATTTGTATAGTTATATACTAATTTATAAAACATATACACATGTATACGTTAAATTTACACGTCTATAGAAGATCTATTCACATATATACACTCTATTCTATGTATATGTAATACTTTAAATGAGATATACTACAATATATATATATACATTACAATATATATTTGTATAGTTATATACTAATTTATAAAACTTATACACATGTATACGTTAAATATACACGTCTATAGAAGATCTGTTCACATATATACACTCTATTCTATGTATATGTAATACTTTAAATGAGATATACTACAATATATATATATACATTACAATATATATTTGTATAGTTATATACTAGTTTATAAAATATATACACATGTATACTTTAAATACACGTCTATAGAAGATCTATTCACATATATACACTCTATTCTATGTATATGTAATATTTTAAATGAAATATACTATAATATATATACATTACAATATATATTTGTATAGTTATATACTAATTTATAAAACATATACACATGTATACGTTAAATATACACGTCTATAGAGATCTATTCACATATATACACTCTATTCTATGTATATGTAATACTTTAAATGAAATATACTACAATATATATACATTACAATATATATTTGCATAGTTATATACTAATTTATAAGACATATACATATGTATACGTTAAATATACACGTCTATAGAAGATCTGTTCACATATATACACTCTATTCTATGTATATGTAATACTTTAAATGAGATATACTACAATATATATATATACATTACAATATATATTTGTATAGTTATATACTAATTTATAAAATATATACACATGTATACGTTAAATATACACGTCTATAGAAGATCTATTCACATATATACACTCTATTCTATGTATATGTAATACTTTAAATGAGATATACTACAGTATATATACATTACAATATATATTTGTATAGTTCTATACTAATTTATAAAATATATACACATATATACGTTAAATATACACGTCTATAGAAGATCTATTCACATACATACACTCTATTCTATGTATATGTAACAATTTAAATGAGATATACTACAATATATATACATTACAATATATATTTGTATAGTTATATACTAATTTATAAAACATATACACATGTATACGTTAAAAATACACGTCTATAGAAGATCTATTCACATATATACACTCTATTCTATGTATATGTAATACTTTAAATGAAATATACTACAATATATATACATTACAATATATATTTGTATAGTTATATACTAATTTATAAAATATATACACATGTATACGTTAAATATACACGTTTATAGAAGATCTATTCAAATATATACACTCTATTCTATGTATATGTAATACTTTAAATGAAATATACTAGAATATATATACATTACAATATATATTTGTATAGTTATATACTAATTTATAAAACATACACACATGTTTACATTAAATATACACGTCAATAGAAGATCTATTCACATATATACACTCTATTCTATGTATATGTAATACTTTAAATGAAATATACTATACTATATTTGTATAGTTATATACTAATTTGTAAAACATATACACTTGGATACGTTAAATATATATGTCTATAGAAGATATATACACACCATTCAATATATATGTACTAGTTTAAATAAAATCTATACTACAATACGTATATATATACTACAATATTTATATATATATATATAGTTATATACTAATTTATAAACCATATACATAACGTATACATTAAATATACTCATCTATAGAAGATATATACACATATATATATACCATTCAATATATTCACTGCTTTAAATAAAACATACACTACAATATATATATATACTAATTTATAAAATATATACACATGTATACGTTAAATATATACTACTTTAGATTTAGAAGATACACACACATATATATATACCATTCAATATATACACTACTTTAAATAAAAGTATAAAACATATGCTACTTAATATAATAAATTAATAATTCTTGATAGTAAATTAATAATGTATTAAAACTAAGTTTTTAATTTCAGTTTGTGAAATTCTGAATTTTCAAAAAAAAAAAAACTTAACCGGGTCGGTTAACCGGCGGGCCCAAACCGGGTTGGGTCCAGGCCGGGTTAACCGGACCCAAATAAAAAACCCAACCGGGCTGGGACCCGAACCCCTAAAGCCTTTGGACTTACCGGGCCGGTTTGGGCCGGTTTTAACCGGCCCGTTTGACACCCATAGTTTCAAGCCAATGTAGCATGTGATCAGAAGTTGCTATTTTAGTACTTTGAAATTTGAATAATATGTTATGCATGTAACAATAATAATAAATGCTTTCATATATGTGGGGTTTGATTTTTCAAAAGTTTAAAGCAGTGGGATCAAGTGCTCATAGTATGCATATTTTTTTTATGGTTAATTTAATTTGAAGTTCTATTTTTTCATATTGAAAGTTATATTGATGCACTAAAGCTTCCGTTACGCATGAGGTCTGTGAAAGATCCGACTACAAAAGTCTATTGTATGCAGTATTATCTTGCAAGACTGCAAGGGGCTTTTTCCATAAGAAACCTGCATTAGACTTTATAAATAAAATAAAATTATTTCTTTTAAGAAACTATAAAAGATTCTACCTTTAAATGTGAGTTTCGAACTAATGCACTATATATCTTTAGAGGATCATACACGTACATGTCGAACAATAATAATAATAATAATAATAATAATAATAATGTTTCCCTTCTTGATAAATATGATATTGAAAGAATATCAAGTGATCGACTAGATGAATACATAGAAATAGGGGTGTTCATGGGTCGGTTTGGGTTGGTTATTGGTCAAAATCATAACCAAACCAATTTAGTCGGTTTTAAAATTTCTAAAACCAAACCAAACCAAATAAAAAAATAACCATCGGTTTGGTTCTTGTCGGTTTAGTTCGGTTTGGTTCGATTTTTTCGGTTTATAACCTTAGCTAATGATAAAAGTTGAAAATTTAAAAAATAAATCCAATCTAACATATGAGATATCAACCGAGTGTTGTATTTCAACCTTGAAACTACGATGTCAACTGAGTGTTATACTTCGGCAAAATCATGCCAACACCATATGAACACTTCTAAGAAAATATTTAAAAACAATATTTAACAGAATGATATGATAAACCCCTCAAAAGGTGAACACATAAACTTCTTGCTCAACAAGGTTAAAAAAAAGAAGTTAAAAATAGTGATTGTCTATAGTCTAATGAATCTCAGCTGTAAATTTCAATATGCAACAAGATATTATTTTCACAATTAGTATCATTTGTCATTCAAAATGTGAAATTCATTTAGAATCTCATAAAGTACTGTCAACTGGATGAAGACATATGACTGAATGTGTTACGACTAAAGTTAAATCATGATTAAAATATAAAATATAACAAATATTTAGATTGTATTTATGAATAATATATAAATAGTTGTATATATATATATATATATATATATATATATATATATATATATATATATATATATATATCGGTTCGGTTTGATTATTTTGTCGGCTATTTTAGAGTAACCAAACCTAACCAAATATCGGTGTTTTTAATCGATTTGGTTTGAATCGCGATTCGATTTGGTTAAAAACCAAACCGTGAACACCCATACATAGAAAGTACTAAAGAGAAAATTAAGAATAAAAAGTTCCATATTTTAAAAGGGTTTTTATTGTTTAAATATTATAAGATGATGAATATATGTGCTACAAGTTCAAATGATGACGTGGCACAGTCACCGGAAAAGTCGCCGGCATCGGTGGTGAAGTTTGACTTTGCCGGCCAGGGAGAAAGGGTTAATTAATAATGGTCAGACGCGAATTCAAAATTTTAATTTGATGCATACGATTAATAACGTTTTTATTATTGAAACCAGTCACCCCAACCTAATTAATAATTTACAGGTTGTATGTTGTCCCTCTATTTCCAATTGTACTTTATATACCTTTTTTATGAGCAATTTGACCCCACAACGTTATTAATCCTATTCATCAAACGTTATTAATCGTTTGATAAGCCCACCAACTTTCTTGCAAAATGTCTACGGTTAAAAACCACTGACACACTCAATAATGTTACTAGTTAGAATCTACAAAGAGATAAGCATATTCGGTACTTTCGAACTATGACCAAAATTGCTACGACACACTCCAACTTCACAGGGTTAATTTTATTACCCAGTTGAATTCAATTTTAGCGTATTTTTATCACATGCTGATGTGGCACCTTTATTACATGAAGAGCCACGTTATCTAAAAAGGTACCACGTCAGCTAAAAAGAGTGACAAAAATACGCTAAAATTGAGTTCATAAATAATAAAATTTATGTGAAATTGAAGTATATCGTAACAAATTCGATCATAGTTGGGGGTTACTAGGGAATTAAATTTTGTTTCTCCAATTCCAATAATTAATTTCATATTTCTCTTTTTGGTGACAAGTGTAATTAAATTAGACCACATGTCTTCCATTGTCATTATATAACTTCTCTATTCATTTGCCTTCTTCATTAATTAATTATGAATTTTGTGAAAAATTAATTGAACTCATGTTGTGTTTTCATTTTCCACTTCCATTCTATCATATTCTTCTTCTTATTATTATTATTACAATTCAACAGTATTATTTTGTAGCATGTGTTCCTCAACAATATGGTAATAATACAACTCTTGTTGAGTTTCTTCCTGGTTTTGATGGACCTCTTCCTTTTCATCTTGAGACTGGGTAAGTTTGATCTATATGAATTTAAGTTATATATATCGACAATAAAAAGAAATTGATAGTATTACTTTCTGTTTAAACGTTGTTACATATTGTTTCATAATGCAGCAGCATCGTATTGTTTTAATGGTTATATCACTTTTCATAGTTACATAATATCACTTATATACACCTAAGTAGGGTACGAGGTACCACTAAAGGGTGTGGTGTAGCGGATGTTGTTGCTCCTCCCTTGATCAGAGGTTTCGGGTTCGAGTCCTGAGTATGAAAAAATCCTTGGTAGGTAGCGTTTCACCCCGAATGGATCCTACGCGGAGCGAATCTGGATTAGTCGGGCTCCAATACGGGTATCGAATACCGGATGAAAAAAAAAAAAGTAGGGTACAAGGTACCACTAAAAAGTTGTGGATGTGGTGCAGCGGGTGTGGTTGCTCCTCTCTTAATCAGAGATCTCGAGTTCGAGATCTGGGAATGGAAAAATCCTTGGTAGGGAGCGGGGTGGGCCCTACGCAGTGCGGATCTGGATTAGTCGGGCTCCAATGCGGGTATCTGACACTGAATGAGAAATCAAAAAGAAAAAGTAGGGTACGAGGTATGTCACACCCCTGTTTTTCACCACATCCGACCCCCGCTAGGGAGTTGGTTTTAGAAAAAATGGGTTTTTCCAATTAAAGTGACGTTTTGAGAAGGGATTGTTTTATTTACAGAGTCGCCACTTGGAATTGAGTTTGGGTGTTCCAAGTCACCTTATTGAATCCCTATTCAAAAGGAAATGACTCTTCAATTTTTAATTTTTGGTCTGCGAACTAGAAATCCGGATAAGGAATTTTGTTGACCGAGGGAAAGGTGTTAGGCACCCCTTGAGTCCCGTGGTTCTAGCACGGTCGCTTTAATGACTTACGTCTGGCTTAAATTAATTTATTTATTTTTTGTTTTGGATTTATAATATTTGTTAGCCTAAAGTTGTTTGCCTCCCGCTTTTAACTTATTTTAAATTATTTAAAACTGCGTTGATGTGTGGCTTATCGATAGTAGTACTTTTCGGCCTCACCACGAGTTTTGGTATATTTCTAGCGCCTTTGAGGCATTTATGAGTCGTCCCCATTTTCCTAATCTAAATAAGCACCTGACATGTTTAGAATCTATCCAACCCAATTAGATCGGCTGCAAATGGTATGATAAATTTTATTATAACGAATAGCCGGTAGCAGGGCTTTCCAACTTCATCGTTAATTTCTCTTGTATGTTAAATCTTAATTATTTAGAGGTTAGGAACCTAACTCGTTAATTTACAAGTTCACTCCCTCACAGTTATTTTTCTTCTCTTTTCTTTTCTATGCGATGAGGTTTAGAATAAATTCGCATCCCGTCTCGCTCCCTTACAAATAAGTTTCCTACTCTTACTTTCTTAATTACGATGGGCCTTAAATAAATCTGTTATCCTCTTATTTTACCTCACCTAACTCTTTTATACTGAACTAGTATTTAGTACGATAATATTACACTAAGAAAACTTATTAAGTAAAATGATTTAATCATGTTACAATCTAAAAACAAATAAAATTAGTTGTTAATATGTGGTTGTTCACGTGAAGAGATACTAAAAGAATGTGCCATTCCTAACGGGACACTATATCATCCATGACTACAGTTTCTCTTATGTTTAACAATTTTCATTAAATTAAATTTTCATTATACCTTTTTATTTCATCAGCCTATATGTGAACCACAAAGTTAAATACATCATTTTGATAAACAAAATTCAACCATCCATCCTTAATATATAATATACAATTTTGTTTTCTATTTCATGTACAACAGTTTCTAAGATGTTCACCGATAGCGACTTTCTTTTCATGTTTAATTCTTTTTTAAACAAAAATAAATAAATAAATCTTTTACGTGTATTAATTTTTTAATTATTCACGTTCCTTCACCAACATCTATAATTGGTCAAATTAAGCAATAAAAGACTACAACAACTCAAGCAAACAATGTTAGTGTCAATATAATCCTAAATTTCCACTTCCTATATTACTCAGATAGACAAATACGAATATCACATTAATAATAGTAATAATAATAAAAAAAAATTAAAAAAAAAATGAGTGGACCTTTAAGCACGTTATTATACCAAACACTTTGCTTTAAATTTTATCAATATAAACATAGAAAAATACTTCATATTGAAACATCATATATAACAAATGAGCAAACTTCATAACGTGGGAATCAAGTGTTTATAATCATTATATTACATTACAAAGAGAAAGGTTCAAGATTACCTCTTGTGAAAATAATTCCTAACAACAAGAAGAAGAAGCCTCGAACTTAAACCGTGAACAAACTCAAAGTCTTCTTATTTTTTCTTTTGTCCGTTCCCTTTTTTCAAACTTTTTTTTTTCTTTTCGATGTTCTTGTTTTCTTTTTTCTTCTTCTGTTTCTTGATGTTTCTTTTGTTTCTTTTTGTTTCTTTTTGTTTTCTTTCTGTTTTCTTGATCCCCCCTTGCATGTGTGCATGTGTTGCATATATATAGTTGTGTATGTGTGTGTTTGTGTCGTGTGTGTGTGTTTGCCGTGTGTGTGTGTTTGTGGGGAGGTAATGGGAGAGGTTAAGTAGAAGTGGGATTTGTGAGGTAGTTTAGGATTATCTTTTTTTTTTTTTTGTAAATTTTAATTAATATTTTAAATAAAAATGAAAATAATAAAATCCATTTAAAACTAACAAAATACAAGATAAGTTAATTAGCTAGTCTTAGGAATATGGTTAAGAAATATTAATATCACAATATTCTTTACTAAAAATTGAAAGAAGAAAACAAATATAATTTTTTTTATTTTTTTTAAATAAATAAACAAATAAAAAATAAAAAATAAAATAAAACTTATTTAAAATTTGACTCTATTTTTGTAGTTTTTTCCAAAATTTTAAAATAAATTTAGTAAAAATAAGATAAATTTAAAATATCTAATTTAGACCCTAAAAAGAAATCGAACGCTAAAATGGCAAAAACACTTAGGTTTGGTAAAAAATTAGGTGTTTACAAGGTAGAGTTACAAAGAGTTACTATAAAAAAAGTAGGATTGATATAAGTAAAAATAAAACGATCACCCTAAAGCGGTGATTACATAAAATAAGACCTTTTTTTTTTTTACCTAAAGATGGACTTAATGATATGATCAATAAATTTTTTAAGTAATCATTAAAACAAACATTGTATTTACAACGATCCAAACAAAGTGTTTGTGTAATTAACCTATGAATTACAAGTTGATAATTATTCTTTTAATAGGATTACCAGCTAATTCTCATCAATCATATAAGTACATATATAATTATTATCTTATAAGTGATCTGATTGTCAGATATATCGAAGTTGGCGAATCAGAGGAAGTACAACTATTTTATTACTTTATTAAATCTGAATCCGACCCGAGAAAAGATCCGATCTTGATATGGCTAACGGGTGGGCCTGGTTGCTCATCTCTCTCAGGCCTATTATATGAAATTGGTAAGTATTAAAATATATTTTGGTTTATATATATTGATTGATTGATAATGTAATAAAAAATTGCACTATTAGATTATGTAAAATATGAATACAAGTAAATATAAAATATGGGATTAGTAATTTGAAAAGTACACCGGTTATGCTTAAAAATTATTTTGGCTTAGAAACGCTTAAAATAAATTAATTCAAACAGATCTAAGCGTTGACTCAATTACTAGCCACCTCCTCTAACAACCATTGCCGTCACAGTCATCATACGATTGTCAACCACCAATTACCGGTCATCGCTATCATCAAACCCCGTTTGTCATCACAACTACTATCGAGCAACCACCGCGGATGTCAACCACTACAGTCAATCGATACACCACGTACCACTTTAATCATTATAGTTATATTTACTGTCGTCGCTATTGTTGTTGCCACCTCCACCACCACTATCAGTCATTGCCACCACTGCGATTAATCCCTAGTACTATCTGCCACTTCCATCATCACACTTAGCACCATCGTCAATTATCACCATCTGCACCCTGTACGAGTATTGGTTCGATTGATAGATGGTAAATGACATTTCGTCGGAGTTGACATTGCGGAGATCGAGGTGGCGACCGATGGACTTTTATCATCACTAGCGAATATAAATACTGTATATTTAATTTCAATAACAATTTTATTTTATTAAATTTAACAAATTAAATTACACTGATAAAACTATGTTTTGTAGGTCCATTAGCTTTTGCTCAAAAAATATTTAATGGAAGCCTACCTATTCTTGTTTCTGCTCCATATTCTTGGACAAAGGTAAACACAAACATAATGTAGATTTAATTCTCAAATTTAAGTTATATACACTATCAGATCACTTAAAAGAATATAATATTTATCGATACGCTTCGTTTAATTTGTAGTTTGCAAGTATAATTTTCTTGGACCAGCCTTTAAATACTGGATTTTCAATAACTTCAACATCATCCAAATGTACTGATGATCTACAAGCTAGCAATTATGTCTATGAGTTTCTATTAAAGGTACATATTTTTTACAAATGTTTCAACAATATTAAACTAATTCTCTTTATAATATGATATGATAATATCACGCGAGATGCTTTATGCATCGAACTGCTTTTTAATATTACACAAAACTAACGATACGTATGATTCATGTTGCAGTGGTTCGATAATCATACATAATTTATTTCGAATCCTTTTTATGTTTCTAGGGACTCATATTCAGGCATCATAATTCCAGTTATTGTTCAACTAATATCAGACGGTAAGTCCATATAATACGCTTTATCAAAGTACTACCGGGTTTTGTAATATTATAATTAATTTTTAATAAATATATTTATTATCCGTAAAATATTTTTCGAAAAATGACTTATATAGATTGAGTGATATGAAAATGCAGGAAATGAAGCAGCCAACAAGCAATTGATCAACATTAAGGTAACATTCTCTTAATTTCTCTTTTGTCCCACTTTATGTAGCGTAATTTAATTTTGACACAAAATTTAAGAAGAAAAATAAATACCTTTGTCGATAAGTAAATACCCTTGTCGTTAGTAATCATCTCGTATTTGCGCTCTTATTACTAATGGAGCTCTAACGTACGATGAGTGAACTTCACGTGTCCAAATTTATTTATTTTTTAAAGAAAAAATGACTAAAATGATTCTTTTTTTTTTTTTCAAAAAAAATCTAAATTTACCCCTCAACTCTTATGATTGTTTAAGGGGAAAATGAGGTTTTTTTCCCCTTCTAAAATGAGTTTCAATACATATACTATCTGTATCTATACATAACATATACATTAATTGTGTATATATTGTGTATAATTTGACCTTTTATAAACAAATAGATTGAATAATATATATCCCTAACTTTCCCATTTTTTAATGGTAATATTCTTTAGGGCTATACACTTGGCAATCCAGCAACATTTCCAGAAGAAAATAATTATCAAATTCCTTTCAGTCATGGTATGTTTCTAATTCCTGATGAGCTTTATGAGGTTGGTTCATTTTTATTTTGTATATATTTTTGTAAAATTCACAAATAGTCATTTTTCAGTTTTGTAATTAATAATAGTTATTGTTTAAAGTTTTATTTGTGAAATTTCAAACTATCCACTTTTCGGTCATGCCTTTGAAAAATAGTATAGTTATTTTTACGGAGTTTTATATGTTACATGTGAAATTGCATGACACTATTCTGAAGTTTCACTTATAAAATTTGAAACTTCATGACGATAGCTATTTTGACTTTTAAAGAGGTTGAAAAGCGGTTAGTCTCTCCCGTAGCATCACCTATAAAATTTGAAACTCCATGACAATAACTATTTTTCAATTATACGAACTGAAAAGTGACTATTTATGAATTTTATCCAAATAATTTTATGTCAAACAATTTTGCACAAAAATGATGAGTTGATATATTCTTGTTGTAACATTTTTAGTTACTGAAGGAGAATTGCAAAGGTGATTATCAAAACATAAGTCCTACAAATGAACTATGTGTACAATATCTTACAATGTTCAAGAAGGTAAAGTAAAGTTGCATTTTTTATTTTATTTTTAAATGAGACATATTATAGAATTGTTTAGAATAATTTACTTTATTTTTAATAGGTTGTAATAATTTTTTTTTGTAGCTTGTAAGTGGTATATATGATCTACATATTTTAGAGCCTCTTTGTGGATTAGACTCTCCAAATCAACAACAATTATTTGGTGAAAGAAGATCACTTGGAGAGGATTTTGTCTTGTTGAAAAATGATGATTCCATTTGTCAAGAAAGTCCTGTAAGTCCTTCAATTGTTACTTCAAGAAAGTCTGAAGTTGTAACAGCTTTCATCGCTGACGAACACCTGTACTAATAAGATAAAATATAATTGAGATTTGGGGTGGGGGTGGGAGGTTTGGATTGATACAATTAAGATGAGGAGGGATCGATACAATCAAGAAAAGGGAATTACCAGGATCTATACAATCGAGAAACCTGTACTTAATTCCGCTCTTTCTGAAAAGAATAAATGGATATCAATAATATATTGCTGACCACACTATAGGTTAGCTCATACACCAAATGTACGACTAGAATACTACTTAGTCAAGTAGAAAGATAGACCGACTTGAGAGCGATGGTACGACTAGAATACTACTTAGTCAAGTAGAAAGATTGACCGACTTGAGAGCGATGGTACGACTAGAATACTACTTGATTGACCGACTGGAGAGCGGGGGTACGATTAGAATACTACTTAGTCAAGTTGAAAGATCGACTTGAGAGTGATGGTACAACTAGAATACTACGTAGTCAAGTAGAAAGATCAACTTGAGAGCGAGGGTACGACTAGAATACTACTTAGTCAAGTAGAAAGATTGACCGACTTGAGAGCGATGGTACGACTAGACTACTACTTGATTGACCGACTGGAGAGCGGGGGTACGATTAGAATACTACTTAGTCAAGTAGAAAGATCGACTTGAAAGCGAGGGTACGTCTAGAATACTACTTAGTCAAGTAGAAAGATCAACCGACTTGAGAGCGATGGTATGATTAGAATAATTCTTAGTGAAGTAGATAGATCGACCTGAGAGCGATGGTACGACTAGAATACTACTTAGTCAAGTAGAAAGATAGACCGACTTGAGAGCGATGGTGCGACTAGAATACTACTTAGTCAAGTAGAAAGATTGACCGACTTGAGAGCGATGGTACGACTAGAATACTACTTGATTGACCGACTGGAGAGCGGGGGTACGATTAGAATACTACTTAGTCAAGTTGAAAGATCGACTTGAGAGTGATGGTACAACTAGAATACTACGTAGTCAAGTAGAAAGATCAACTTGAGAGCGAGGGTACGACTAGAATACTACTTAGTCAAGTAGAAAGATTGACCGACTTGAGAGCGATGGTACGACTAGACTACTACTTGATTGACCGACTGGAGAGCGGGGGTACGATTAGAATACTACTTAGTCAAGTTGAAAGATCGACTTGAGAGCGATGATACAACTACAATACTACGTAGTCAAGTAGAAAGATCGACTTGAAAGCGAGGGTACGTCTAGAATACTACTTAGTCAAGTAGAAAGACCGACCGACTTGAGAGCGATGGTATGATTAGAATAATTCTTAGTGAAGTAGATAGATCGACCTGAGAGCGATGGTACGACTAGAATACTACTTAGTCAAGTAGAAAGATCGACTTGAGAGCAAAGGCACGACTAGAATATTACTTAGTCAAGTAGAAAGATCAACTGACTTGATACCATTGGTACTGTTGGGTTCAATATGTATGAAAAAAGTGTGAATGGAAAATGGAGAGAAAAGTGGAGGAAATGAGAACACAATTTAGAAAGTATACTCCCAAATTGGAAAGTGCATAATTTTCTGTGTTTAATACTCCATTTATATGCATTCAGTAGTGTTTCGAAACATACATGAAGAAACTGTTTCGAACTGAACAGATGCTTCAGAAGGATGCACTGTTTCAAACAGACATATTCCTTGGACAAACAGACATGATTTTCCAGAAAAGGTGCAACCTTTAAAGTGAACCATTGCCTCTTTTCAGAAGAGGCATGTTATGGCTATATAAACCTGCTTTTATTCACAGGTTTAGATACGAAATTTTCAGAATACACAAACTCTTCTTGTCTTCAAAATATTTTGTGTGATCAATCAAACTGTTCAGTGAGTTCGAAGATATTCCAATTGTTTAAGGTACCGCTACAGTTGGTTTGTTTGACCATTTTATCCTGGGAGGAAAATTCCGCAACCTCGGGTACAGTGAGGGGAATTATTTTCTTAAGGACACTCCGTGAATTCGGAGGACTTGGCCATTTCTGTTTCATCTTAATTTCTGAAAATAAAATACACCTCTTATAAAGATCATTTTGATCTTGGGTTGAGGGTATTTTCTGTACTTCATTGTGTTCTTATTTTTTAAACATTGAACTAAAGTTGAAGTTGTTATTGCACATATACAGATTCTGTGTACCCGAATACATTACGATATAACAGGTACGACTAGAATACTACTTAGTCAAGTAGAAAGATTGACCGACTTGAGACCGATGGTACTACTAGAATACTACTTAGTCAAGTAGAAAGATCGACCCGAGAACGATGGTACGACTAGAATACAACTTATCGACCTGAGAGCGTGGCTGGTCGAGAAGGGACTGAGAGTCAAGTAGAAAGATCGACCTGACAGCTATGGTACGATTAGAATACTACTTAGCCAAGTAGAAAGATCAACCTAAGAGCAATGATACGACTAGAATACTGCTTATCGACCTGAGAGTGAGGCAAGTCGAGAAGGGCTGAGACTTTATGCATGTGTTTTTATAACTTCAGGTTGCTAAACTTGAGCTCTCATTTTACTGGGCAAATAACCCTAAAGTTCAAGAGGTCCTCCATGTTATAAAGGTACATATTTCAATTATTTAATTTGTAATATATATATATATATATATATATATATATATTGTTTAAAATTAAGGAACAAGATATTTAAATTTTTTATTTTTGTTATTGTTTTTTTTTTTATTTTTGTGTTAGGAAAAAATTGACAGACCATGGTTGAGATGTAGAAGAACTATGAAGAATACAACTTACAAAATGACACTCATCAATAGTATACCTTATCATATAAATCTTAGTTCTGAAGGTTATCGATCGCTTATATACAAGTTCGTTATTTTATTTACACTAATAAAACATGAATCGTTTTCTTTAATGAGTTCAAGTAATTTGATCGACGTTATTGTATATACGTAATGAGTTTATTTTTGTAAAAAAAAAAAACAGCGGTGATCATGACATGTTAGTTCCTTTTCAATCGACTCAAGCATGGAATAAGAGTTTAAATTATTCTATTACTGACGATTGGCGTCCCTGGATTGTTGATGGTCAAGTTGCAGGGTGCGATTCGACTAATTTAAATTTGTGTTTTGGATCTAATTTTTGTCTAAATTAGATGAGAAAATACAATTATTATCCTAAATTATATGTCTATTTTCTGCAGTTATACAAGATCTTATTCTAATCATATGACATTTGCAACAGTGAAGGTAAGAAACCTATATTCTACTGTATATTTTGTTCTGACTTGACATGAAGTTTAAGAAATTAAAGAAGATTTTTGTGTTTTGCGATTTTAAATTAGATATGTAGAATGTACCAAAATGACATTTAATCTGGTGATTTTAAATTCTTACGTGAAAAGTTGGAAAAAAAAGAAGAGGAAAGAGACATTTTTCTTAGATGGATTAAAAAGAAAAGTAAAAAAAGAGCAGTCCGGTGCACTAAAGCTTCCGTTATATACGGGGTTCGAGAAAAGACCAGATCTCAAAGGTCTATTGTACACAACCTTATCTTGCAAGGCTGGATTGCAAGCAGGGGCGGAGCACGAACCCCCTTCGACGAAAAATTATATTATTTATGCACAACAAAAATTACTTTTTATGTAAATATATATTAGATGTCGAACTCTTTCGGCTAGTGTTTCTTCAAACTTTGAACCTCCTCGGTTCGAATTCTCGCGCCGTCTCTGACTGCAAGAGACTATTGTCACGACTTGAACCTCTAACGTTCTGGTCGTATGAAAGTAGCTTAATCAGTTACTCGAGGCTTTCTTTCGAAATTAAAAAAAAAAAAGTAAGACAAATAAATTGAAACGAAGGAAATATATGAATATATAATCTCAAATTTAATTTTAAAATTATGATCTTATTGCTTATATTATCACATTTCTTAATATATATATTTTTTTCATGGTAGGGAGGAGGACACACTGCTCCAGAGTATAAACCTAAAGAGTGTTATCATATGTTCAAAAGATGGATAACTCAACAACCTTTGTAAATTTGTGAATTCTTGGAAGTGTTAAATTAAATTTATTTCTTAAAAAATAATTGTGTTTGTGACAATTTGATGTTTTTCAACTAAATATGAGATGCTATAAAAATAATTCTAACATGTTGTTTGTCCAACTTTAATATGGTATATTATCAAATAACATATCGAATCGAAGTTTAATTTATCGATCACTGAATTATCGAGTCGATGTTTAAAAGTACGCTATGCGGTATCTATCCTCAAATATCGATTACCGAATTAGCGAATTCAATCTTTAAAAATACCGAATCAAATATCGAACACCCACCTCTACCCACATGTAACGAAAGCTTAGTGCATCAGACTCCTTGTTAGAGCTGTCGATACGGGTCGGCTCAGCCCATTTGGGCTAGCCCACACGGGGTTTGAGTTTGACGGGTCAGGTCGGGCCGACCCATTAGAATGATGAGCCAAAAGAACCAAGTCCACACCATTACTCTGTGGGCCTCACGGGACAATCCACTTTTAAAAAAATAATATTTTATAATTTAATTTTAAAATATTAATAAACATAAGTATTACCGGACAATATTATATAGTGTTAATATTTCTTAGTCAAGTCTCTAACACCCAAAAAAAACTCTTAATAGAGAAATTAAATACCTTTTGACATAATATCCTTCGAACCAAATAAAAATACTAATAAGCAATCTAAATAATTGTATGTATTTGACTTACGGGTTGACCCGTGGGTTAGCTCAATCCATATTGCTCAAGCTCCAGGGGCTACGGGCTTATTCGGACCGGGCTAAAAAACCCTATTCTTAAATGAGCTATAAAAACTGAAGCCCAACTTCATCAAATTACAGATCGGGTCAGGCCGGCCCAACGAGCCTGGCCCATATTGACGACTCTACCCTTGTTTTTACAAGGGACTATTTTGTACCAACACTTAAATAAAGGGACCTTTTTATCACTTTTTCCCCCCTTTTCTCCTTACAACCCCATTGATACACATCAAACAAACAGTTCATAGATTCACAATGACCATATCAAGAAAAGCACTAAAAACCACCCTTTCTCCTCCCTTACACCACCTCTCTACCACCCACCCCACCACCCCACCATGGTTCACCCCACCCCCACCCCACCACCATCAAGACCCAATACTCAACACCCTTTCACAAGCCATAAAAAACACCCCCACTAAACCCCTTCAAATCTCCCTTAAACCCATCCTCCCATCACTTAAACCCCATCACATAATCAATCTCATTAACCTTAATCCTCATTCATTAACCCCTTCTTCCCTCCTCTCTTTCTTCACTTGGCTTTCAACTTTTAACAATTCAAGATTCACCCACACACTTCACACTTATTCCACTATGACCCTTTTTCTCTACACCCACAAAATGCACACACAAGCTCAGCTTTTGATCAACACCATTGTTTCAAGAAAAGGTAAAGACTCAGCCTTTACTGTTTTTCAAGCTTTCTTGAAAGCTAAAGGTACAAACTTTACATGTTTTGTTAATGTTTTGAGTGGAATTATTGATGCTTATTTGGATTTGGGGTTTGTTTATGATGCTATACAATGTGTTAGGCTTATACAAAGGTATAGAATTAGGTTGTCTTTTGAAGGTTGTACTAAGGTTCTTGAATATTTGATGAAGTTTGATTCACCAATGGTAGCTTTTGATTTTTATAAGGAGATTTTGGAATATGGGTATCCACCAAATGTGTATTTCTTTAATGTATTGATGAGTAAGTTGTGTAAGGAAGGTAAAATGATGGAAGCGCGGTCGGTGTTTATTGAGATGTGGAAGAGGAATTTGAGGCCTAGTGTTGTTAGTTTTAATATTTTGATTAATGGATATTGTAGATTAGGTGATATGGATGGAGGGTATAGGTTGAAAAGGGAGATGGAGGAAAGAGGAATTTCGCCTGATGTTTATACGTATAGTGTGATGATTAACGGGCTTTGTAAGAGCGCTTGGATGAGCGATGCGAATGAGTTGTTTAATGAGATGTGTGTAAAAGGTTTGGTTCCGAATGTTGTTATCTTCACGACTTTGATTAGTGGTCATTGCAAGGACGGTAGCGTTGGTTTGGCCATGGACGCTTATCAAGAAATGTTGAAGCAGGGGGTGGAACCAGATTTAATAACGTATAACACGCTTGTCAATGGACTTTGTAAGAGCGGGGATTTAGACGAAGCGAGGAAGCTCATTCATGTGATGATTGAAAAGGGTTTGAAGCCTGATAAAATCACATATACGACAGTTATCGATGGATGTTGTAAGGAAGGAGAATTAGATGGAGCCTTTGAGGTAAAGAAAATGATGGTTGATAACGGTATTGAACTTGATGATGTGGCATATACAGCCGTTATTACAGGTTTATGTAGGCAAGGGCTAATAGTTGATGCAGAAAGGATTTTAACTGAAATGTTGAATGCCGGTTTAAAGCCTGATGACCCCGTTTATACTGTGGTCATCGATGGTTTCTGTAAGAAGGGGGATATTAAGATGGGTTTTAAGTTGCTAAGGCAGATGCAAAGTAATGGACCTGCACCGAATGTAATAACTTACAACGTGCTTTTGAATGGTCTGTGCAGACAGGGACAAATGAGAAACGCTGAAATGCTATTACAAGCGATGCTTAATCTAGGTATAAATCCAGATGACATTACCTATAACATTCTTTTGGAAGGGCATTGTAAGCATGGGAATCCTGATGATTATGATAAGCTACGTGGTGAAATGGGGCTTGTTCACGACTATGCTACCTATACTTCACTAGTTGGTAGCTTATGTAGGAGCTCAAGACGTCAGCCCAAGAAGTCATTCATGTAAGACGAGAGCTCAAATCAATGAAACTGTGTGGGCTCCCCTTGCTCCCCGTTGGAAATGAGTCTTATGGTGATCCATGGAACTTCTAGATGTTATCAAGTAGCATTGAGGACGGATCAGCGGAAATTTCTCCTGGCTTGTTTATAATGCTGTAAGATGGATGCCAACGAATGCAATTATAGATAAACTGATGAAGATAATGTCAGGTTTTGATGGCTTCTGATGCCCAGTGTTGCCAGGTGAATTTTTGTTACCTCACCAAATTGCTAGAAAAAGAGTAAAGTTTCGTTATTTGTTCATGTTCATCTTCTTCTTGTCATTAGATCCATTCTTAGTTGGACCCTTGCGTGCATACAAGGATGCATAATATTTCGGTCTATTGCCTTATCACAAAGGAGACACTATTTTGATAAAGAAAAAATGTTATTAAAATGTTTGAGAGCAAAAACACATCCACATTCAAGACGTATACCAAAAAGAAGTAACAAGCCACTTGATTCATAGAGGAATATTATTTTTAGTCCGACAAAGTAAAAGAAAATACAAATAACGGAGAGCATTTTGCAAACCTTGAGCGGGTCTACCACTTCCACTGTTGTTTCTATGCCTATTCCTGATAATTCTTTACTTCTTATTTGATTGATGTTGATCGTAGTCTTCTTTTCTTGTTTGACGATTGATTCAGTGTTGTACTTATATATTGATACTTTAATGGAACCTATCCACAGTCAAATGCTGCCATGTCGTTAGTGGTTTGAGCTTCTGGATACATATTTTGGTTCGTTTTGCTAGTACTTACTATTCATCGTGTCTAGTCTTGAATAACGAAGTTGGTCTTATTATGTAGGCATACAATGTACATAGCTAAATTAATTAAGTTTTTCATATATGAGCGTATTCAACTCTAGTATCAACGGTATGGTGCACGAATATTGCTCCACAATCTATTGCTATTTTCGCGCTTTCATGTCTCCGTCTCTCTCCTTCCCATTGAATTCTTTTTGTTGTTTGGATTCTCTAAAGCAAGGGATCCTGTATGTCTTTACTGTCTATGCTATCTTATTTTCCTGTTCTGACATTTTGCAGTGTATTTACCTTTCACTCAACGAGAACAAGAACAACAACTACTATTACATAACCAGCGTAATCCCACAAGTGGGGTCCGAAGGGGTAGTATGTACGCAGATCTTACCCCTAGCTTGGATGGTAGAGAGACGTATTTCTGATAGACCTTTCACTTGTTGAAGAATTTTAGAATTGCAATGTCGACATGTCAATGCGCTTCCCTCTGGACATGTGAAAGGTATCTCACAAGTAGCTATCCTTGAACCCGTCCATCAACGTTGCAGTCTACTATAGTTGAGAAAAAGGCCTAAAAAGTATACTAGAGGAAGCAAGTACATCGTTAGTCAGCATCGATGATCTGGCACAAACAACAGAAACTACATAAATCGAACACGAGTAAGCTGAAGCTGTAACTTTCCAAGATGACCTATGCCTAAGTATCCTTGTATCTCTTAATAAACAAGATAAGCATACAACAACGTGACCCGAGCAGTTTATTCGAGCTTTTCCTCGAATGAATTGGTTGAAGTACAACATGGATGGATGGTGCATGTCGAGGAAATCCTGGGAAGAGTTCTTATGGCCTTTGTATACGCGATGTATTGGGTGATGCCAACGAAACTTATGCTATTATATACAGACATGGAGGTGTAAGCTATTGCAATTAGAGAGGCTCTAAAGTTTGAAAAAAGGGCAGCTCAGTGCTCTAAAGCTCCCGCTATGCGCAGGGTCTGAGGAAGGAACTCGCCACAAGGGTGTATTATACGCAGTCTTACCTTGACATTTCTGCAAGAGGTTGTTTCCAAGGCTTGAACCGGCTCTAAAGTAGTGTGATGAAAATATTTAGAGGATAAAATGGAAGTTGGTGTAGTTTATTTTGCTTACCATTTTACTTTCCACTTATACTAGATGTCATTTTGTAATATCTAAATTTTAGCAAGGTTCCGGGTGTGGGGCTGGGGTTCAGATATTCTGTGGGCTGAAAATCAGCCGAGGTGTGCTAGGGAGGTTGGGGAGCGTCCCAGTGTGGTCCGTTCGGGTGGGTGGGGCCATTTGGGTGGTCAAACGGGCGAAACGGCGCGAACGGAGCGTTTTGTAAATACTAAATTTTGTCTAAGTTCATGTTTGTGTCATGATGTAAGTGACTAGTTTGATGTTATTAGCAAAAGTGATTGCCAAGTACCCTGCAACATCAACAACATACCCAGTGTAATCTCTTAAGTGGGGTCTAGAAAGGACAAGCCCGGTGGACTTTTGGAACCTCTGCCAGTGGCGGAGCGATCATGGGATAGTGTTGTGATGGGCTTCATCACGGCACTACCATTGTCCGGTTTCATTATGATCGTGGTTGATAGATTCTCGAAGTATGCAACCTTCATTCCCGCATCACCGGATTGCAAGGTCGAAGAAGTAGCTCCTTTGTTTCTTAAGAACGTGGTAAAGTATTGGGGACTACCACAGACTATCATAAGTGACCGAGACCCGTGCTTCACGGGTCAATTTTGGACGAAGCTCTTTCCACTTTTGGGTTCGGAGTTGCAATGTACGCAAATTTTACTTCTATTTTTATTGAGCAGAGAAATTGTTTTCGATAGATACTCCGCTCAAAACAGAAGTTATCGAAGTGTGGATGCAAGAACATGCAACAAATTAGCAAGGTATAAGACAAATAAATCAACAAACGAATAGTACATATCGCGGAGAATAAGAAACTACACGACTACTAAATACTATAATGAATTGTACATATTGCGGAGAATAAGAAACTACACGACTACTAAATACTATAGCTACTAAGAAGGAAAGGAGATGAGAGATTGTGAAAAATATCAGAAGGAAAGGAGATGAGAGATTGTGAAAAATATCTAAAATTTATCATCAAACGCCTAGTAAATATCGTAAAAAAGGTAGAATTCAAAATATTTTTCTATATTTTTTACACATTACAATTTTACTTTAATATAAAAGAAAGGTATTTGGTGCTCGAGAATTATTCTTATCTTAAAGTTAAAATTAGGAGAGTCTAGCCGATCATTTTCACGTTTCCTCCAATTTTATGTTCGTCTTTAATTTTAATTCATCAATAACTTTTTTCTTTTGCGGAGCATAAATTTATAATTTCGCATCTTAATATCCTACAAGTTATAAATTTATAATTTCGCATCATATTTTTTTTGTTTTTGCGGTGCATAAATTTTATGTTCATGCCTCGCTGCTAAATATATGTTCAATTGCTAAAGTTAGAATCTAAAACTAATCTATTTGACAGATAAAAATTAAATATCAGTACATTTTAAAGGACATACAATGTAAACAACATAAATCCCGACAATTTGAAGTTGAATTATAAAAAATCTCGATTTTGAGTCTGACGAGATACATAATTAGCTCTCGATATATCCAATGAAGATGTATTTTTTCCTCTGTAAAGATTCATAATTAGCTCCCGATACATTTAGCCGATTTTGAATCGATCGAAATACATAATACATCCAACAAAGATACATTTTTTCCTTTATAGAGATACATAATTAGCTCTCGATACATTTTTTTTTATTTTGGGTCTGTCGAAACATAATTAGCTTTTTTTTTATTTTGGTTCTGTCGAAACATAATTAGCTCCCGATACATCTAACGAAGTTGGAGACACATTTTTTTCTCTACATAATTAGCTTCCGATATATTTTTCTGATTTTGAGTCCGGCGAAATATATAATACACATATTTTCTCCTAAATACATAATTGGCTCTCGATACATTTTTTTTCAATTTTGGGTTTATCGAGATACATAATTAGCTCCCGATATATCCAATGAAGACACATTTTTTCCTTTACATAATTAGCTCCCGATACAATTTTCTGATTTTGAGTCTGTTGAAATACATAATACATACAACAAAGATACATTTTTTCTTTTGTAAAAATACATAATTAACTTACGATATATTTTTTTTAAATTTTAAATCTGTCGAGATACATAATTACTTCACCGATACATCCAAGGAACACATAATGGTTTGGACTTTTTATGTTTACATAATTAGCCCATTCAAGAATTGAATTTTTCACATACATTTTTGTCACTACTCAGAGCCAAAAGTTTGGAATTTTAATTTTAATATTCTGTCAGTGATTAGTTGGTAAACAAGAAAATTAAATTGCATCACCCATCAGCAGAACAAGTACCACTTTGACTACTAGCAAATTTTTTATTATATTTTTCAATCTTTTACTCCAATTTACATACCAAAATTAAGGTAACTTTCATTATTAAGTGGAGCTGTTCTTATTTATTTATTTATTTATTTATTTATTTATTTATTTATTTATTTATTTATTTTGTAATTTTCATTATTTGATCCTATTTATTGGAATTTTGATAGTCTATCAGTTATTAGTTGCTCTAATTTTACATACCCTTTTAGGTAGTCTTTCAAATTCTTGATTTTTTGTTTGTTTTTATTAAGTGGGGTTATGTGTTTTTGTTCATTCTTTGATCCCTATTGTAGTTGTTGTTATAAAAATTTGTTCTTGGAATGTTTTGTTACAGCTTACAACTAAATTTTGTCAAAATTCAGAGGCAAAAGTTGGGTTTTTTTGGTTTAATTGAGTGGAGCTATGTGTTTTTGCTCATTCATTGATCCTAATTGTAGTTCTGATAATAAAAATTTGATCTTGGAATGTATTGTTACAGCTGAATTTGTTACTATCTCCGTTTCAGTTTCTTTGGCCTATTTTGACTTGACACGAAATAGAATAAAGCATCTAGTACCCTCCTGAACTATGACCAAATTTGCTCTGACACACTCCAATTTCACGGGGTCCCTATTACCCCTGAACTAAATTTTAGCGTATTTTTGTCAACCTTTTTAGCTAACGTGGCACCTTTGACGTGGGTCCCATTTTTGTGTAATAAAGGTGTCATATCAGCACAAAAGAGCTACAAAAATACGCTAAAATTGACTTCAGGGGTAGCCCCTGTGAAGTTGGATTGTGTCGTAGCAACTTTGACCATAATTCGAGGGGGTACAAGATGCTTATCTCCACGAAATATAAGAAAGTAAAACAAGAATTTTGAATCTTGTCAAAATGACCTTTCATTTTGTAGTCTTAAATATGCTAAGTAGAAAGTTGAAATTATAGACTTGCTAAAAAGGGAAAAGGGTCATTCTTTAAAAAGGAAAGTAGGAGAAACAAATTGAATCGGAGGGAGTAGAATTCAGAGCTAATAGTTGGAATTTTGATAGTTTCTAAGTGATTAGTTGGTGACCAAGAATATCAAAAAGCAATACCACACTTGATTTCTAGTCATTCTTGATAAATTTCTTCAATCTGTTCCTCCAATTGTACCTACCGTTTAAGTAATCCTTCAAATTCTTGGTTTTCTTGTGTGTTTTTATTAAGTGGGATTATGTGTTTTTGTTCGTTCTTTGATCCTAATTGTAGTTCTGATTATAAAAATTTGATCTTGGAATGTATTGTTTCAACTGAATTTGTTACTATCCCGTTTCAATTTTTTTGGTCTTTTTTGACTTGGCACGAAATTTAAGAAAGTAAAAATGGCTTTTGAATCTTGTCAAAATGACCTTTCATTTTTTAGTCTTAAACATGCTACGTAGAAAGTTAAGATTATGGAGTTGCTAAGTAGGCGAAACAAATTGAAACGGAGGGAGTAGAATTCAGAGCTAAAAGTTGGAATTTTGATAGTGTCTCAGTGATTAGTTGGTGACCAACAATATCAAAACAGCAATACCCCACTTGATTTCTAGTCATTTCTGATAAAAGGCTTTCAATCTTACACTCCAATTTTACATACCCTTTTAGGTACTTGTTCAAATTCTTGATTTTTGTCCGTCGCTAAAAAAGGAAAGGGTTATGTGTATTTTGTTCATTATTTGATCCTAATTGTAGTTCTTGATTATAAAAAACTGTGCTTGGAATGTATTGTTACACTTCTGCAGTAGCTGGAGGAAAATGGCAGAAGTAGCTGATGATGATCGTGAGCAACAAGTTACGCAACCAGAAAAGAAGAAACCAGAGACTGAGGATGAGAAAAGGTCAAATCTTTATTCTATGAAGAATTTACCCAGTTCACTTTATTCATGAATTTATGAAAATAAGTGTTTTTTAAGCTTTCGTGTAGTTCGACAATAGTATTATCTATCTTGCTGTAGTATTGTTATCTACTGTATGTTGTTCTTGTCATTGTCTGTTGTTTCTTGTACTTCCATTTACCTCTTTTGTTAGACTGTTGTTGTCTTTGAACTGAGGGTCTATCGAAAACAGCCTCTCTACCTATGAGGTAGTCTGCATACAATATTCCCTCCCCAGACCACACTTTGTGGAGGTACACTGGGTGCGTTGTTGTTGAAAAGTGTCTTTTAGCTGTTAATTACTTTATTTCAAGAAGCAAGAGACTGAGGATGAAAAAGGGTCAAATTTTATCGTAATATAGAATTGACCCAGTTCATTTTTTCATGCAACAACATACCTAGTGTAATCCCACAAGTAGGTTTTGGGGAAGGTAGTGTGTACGCAAACCTTGTCCTTACTTTGAGAGGTAGAGAGTGTTTCCGATAGACCCTTGACTCAAGAAAGTTCACTTTCTTCATGAATTTATAAAAATAGAAGTGTTTTTAGCTGTTTTACATTTTCTTTCTTGAAAGAAAGAGACTGAGGGTGGCAAAAGGTCAACTTTATTCTGTTAACAATTGAACCAACGACATACCCAGTGCCATCTCACAAGTGGGATCTGGGAGGGTAGAGTGTACAAAAACCTAGGACCTTGAGAGGTAGAGAGGTTGTTTTCGATAGATCCTCAGGTTAACGGAAAAAGAAATAGTGTAAGTGAAGAAGCCATAGCAAAATACTGTAGAAAGCATGACAGACCATTCTGAAAAAAAGAACAGTAACTACAACAAAATAATACCATAATCGAAGTACATGAAACTTCAGGATGATACACGGCTAGTAGTATGGAACGATAAGAAAGACAACATTCTACTACCTATAACCTTTTACCCTAATTTGTGTTCTTTACAACCTCCTATCTAAGGTCATGTCCTTGGTAAGTAGAAATTGTTCCATTTTCGGGAAAAAAACTTGTTTGTGAAGCGTCTCAATTGAACTTTGAAATTCTATGACCTCCCAAACTAACCTCAATTCCGTATGAACTTCCTAATCTTGTACTCTTTGTATTCGTTACTGACATGAACTAATGAGAAAAAAATTGTTCTAATGAAGTTTTTAGCTGTTATTCACATTTCGTTCAATGATGACTTGTGTGCAGAAGAAAAAAGATTGTTCCTGGAAGTTTGATGAAAGCTGTGGTGAGGCCTGGTGGTGGTGAATCAAAACCTGCTGAGGGTAATCAGGTATACTCATACATTTTATTTTCTGAATTATGTGTTTGTGATGAGATTCATATTGATGCAAAAATCAGTTTCAGTGAGTTTTAGGAAGGAAAATAATAATATTGGTTAATTATTGTGTTTTTGATGCATTGGAACAGGTAATATATCATTGTACAGTTAGAACACTGGATGGAGTTACAGTTGAATCGACACGGTCAGAGTTTGGAGGTAGGATTGATATGTGGAACCTTTCGGAAGCTATAGGTTTTACGAGCAAACTACTTATGCAGAAGAGTTATGGATGTAAACATGTTGCTTACATCATTATTCTTATTCAAAATACGGAATACCGAGTAGTAGATAAGTACCACGAATGAATATTTGCTGATGGGATTTACAAATAAAAGTACCGCACTTCTACATTTTGATTTTGTCATATAAATTAACTGAGTCTTATTTCCATTGCTGCATTAGGACTGCACATTTGGTTGCCATCATTTTAGTAATAACTTTTTTTTAACTCTGTTTCTTGGAATGGTTGCACTACTTTTTAGTTTAACTCACATCTACTCACATGAACTCTGTAGTTTGGAGTATGTGAATCTTGACTTATTGCACTGAAATCTCTTTTCTTTTATGTTTTCTTACACAGGCAAGGGTACCCCAATAAGGCATGTTATTGGAAAAAGCAAGATCATTTTAGGATTGCTGGAGGGAATTCCAACAATGTTGAAGGGTGAAGTTGCGATGGTATGTAAATTTGAGCTTTTCATATAGTTACTGCGACCCGGATCTGTATATGTGAAGTCCTTCAAAAATAAATAAGCTATAACATGTTGTTTTTCTCTGCAAAATTATCTCAAAATTGTGAAGTTTTCTTTATTTTCTCCAGTAGTTTCTTATTAGTTTCATGACAAGAACATGTTTAGTCTACTTTTTTAGTAACCTCTTCGGAACATAATACGTCTCCAATATTTGGATGCTGTTAAAAGGGATAAAATAGAAAAAAATATTCTCTGATCATTTTCATAAGTTAAATACAATTATATGCCCCTTAATATGAGCTTGTGAAGTCATTTTCTCTTTGTTCTCACATCTTTACATGGATGATATGGAAAATCATTTTGTAGCTCACTCTTTGTTGGCTAATCTCAGTTCAAAATGAAACCTGAAATGCACTATGGAGAGAAGGACTGTCCAGTTGTAGCTCCAGATAATTTTCCCAAGGATTCCGAGCTTCATTTTGAGATTGAGCTGATCGAATTCTCCAAAGTGAAGGCAAGAATGCTCCTACATCCTATATAATGACATTGAAATGGACGTGGCATTCCAGATCACTATGCTCCCTCTAGTTCCCGAATTAGTGCCTACATAGGTTTGTTGGAGCTGTATGTGCTGCTATTTGTTCCTGGCTATGGAACCTATTGATATCACTTATGTTGTCCCTTGTTTAGGATGATGATGATATGAAATGAACTTAAGAAGAAGTGGGGATTCATATAGCCGACCCAACTTCATTTGGGACTGAGGCGTAGTTGTTGTTCTTGTAGTATGGTACTCCTATCTTTTTTACTGCATCTGATTGTTGCGAATTGCTACTAGAAGAGTGGTAGTACCATGAAAAGAAATGTTCTACTTAGAAGAAATTGATAGCAATCATTCAAGGAAGTTTCTATCATTTTGGTTTCTTTTCTTTTCTCTAGTTCTTTGTATTTTGGTTTTGTTAGTTTTTTTCCTTTTCGGATCAGTACGAGATTTCCCCAACTTGTGCCAAAGCTTTTCTGTCAGATCTTTGAATGCTTACTTTTTCCCTCTCTTTTAGAAATTTTGGTAGTTTCATTTATGATAGGATGTATCTCATAAATTTGTCTATTCTTTTTCATATTCAGGTGATCACCGATGATTTGGGGGTCCTTAAAAAGGTACACAGGTTGCTGCTTAACAGTTATTTTTCCTTCTTCCTTACCCACATCTTCAGTAACCTATTTGAACACACGGGTAAAATGTATGTGAGTACATACTTACTCGGTGTGATAAGCAGCAATTTTGATAGCTTGCAATTTTCGAGCATATAGTGGCAACAACATGAATGAGAATTGTTATAGCAAGATGTGGTTTCAAAATGGCATATTTAACTCAAGTGTATTTAGATGTAACAAGTGAAATGATTGTTTTGGAATGTTAAACAGGTTATAGAAGAAGGACAAAGCTGGGAAACACCTCGGGAACCTTATGAAGTAAAAGCTTGGTAGAAACCCTTCTTTCTCCGGAGGCGCCTATTTCCTATGGATGCTGCAATGATAGTTGTAAATATGCGAGTCTGTAAGTGTCAGTTAAATGTGTATAATCTGAATTATGATTTATTCTAGGATTTCGGCGAAGTCAGGAGATGGCAAAGTGATTCTATCGCGGACTCAGGATGAACCATATTTCTTCACATTTGGTAAATCTGAGGTTCGGTAATAATTTCCATTCCATGTGAAATTTTTCCTATATGCTCTTGATCACAGTTGTTTGCTTCAATATTCAAACTAAGCTATCCCCTTGTTTTTACCTTAGATGAAAATTTTATATAATTCGGAATTCCACTTTCAATTGAGTTGGGATGCCAAGCTCTTTAGTTTTGCTGTCCAGGACGTCAGGGTTTGAATTTCCTTTTATCTTGATCGCGATGTATCTAATGATGGGTTCTATTTTCACCAACTCCAGGTACCCGAAGGTCTCGAACTGGGAATAGCAACCATGCCACGTGGAGAGAAAGCAGTCATTTATGTTAAAAGTCAATATTATACAGAATCTACTTTAATGCCTGTGGTAGAAGGTGTTGACGAAGTCCATTTTGAGGTGGAACTTGTCCATTTTATTCAGGTAGAGCATCTATCTTGATCATTCCGAGAGTGCTTCTTTCTACGGCAGGAGATATTCTTGTATTTATCTTTTTTATTCTTAATCATCAACTTTCAGTCACAATATCATTAATGAAACAATGTCTGCGCGATATTACATGAACTCTTCATTTGACTTGACATATCCGTGCTAAGCAGATATCACATGAATTTGGATGCTTTGCGAAGATCCTTAAAATTTAGTGTATCCTCAGCCTTATCACTGTAATTTGGTGCATTTTCTGATTATAATCATGATGTTCTGACTTATCCTTGATCATAGTTTTTCCATCGGTAGGACGTATTTCATTATTGCCACCTTACTATTATCTTTGATTTCTAATTCTAGTATTCCATTTTCATAAGGATAACGTGGAAAAGGTAACCACAAATGTTAACATATATATTCAATGACCTCTATGTGTCATTATTCTTGAGTCTTGACTAATATGCTTGAGGCCAAAAGAAAGGAGCATGCTTCTTCAAAGCACAAGTTATGGGTTATTTCATATCTGAAGGTATGATTTTGGTTTCTCATATTTGGCCTTTTTGAGCAATAATGATCTGAAGATGCTAAAAAAGGATAAAGTAGAACTAGAATCATATCAAAGGAAGTTGTCTCAAAGGATCAATTCTGATATAGCTAAAGAACAGAACAAAATAGAAGCAGAGGATCCATTATAGGTGATATCGACTAGTCAGGCTTTAGACTTAGTTGTTTTTGTTGCACTTACATTAGGTTGATGTTCATCAGGAGTCATTTTAGTCTAGTTATAAACTTATCTGTCACTAGGAAATAAGTATGGGATTTAAGGGACCTGTAGTATTAGTGAACTCCTCATTTTCCGTGTAAGACGAATTATTTAGTGCTGGAATGAAAGAGGTCAAGATAAAGTGGAATGAATGTATAAATTCGCATGACTGACCCAAACTAATTGGATAGAAGCATGATAGATTGAATGATTGTATATTGACAAATAACAATGTCGAAGATAAATCAAGGGCACTGTTCATGCATTTGCTAATTATTTGGGAGAGTAAAGGTGGTATTCTCTTAAATTTCATCTGGCTGTTTTAAAAGTATTTTTATCACGCATTTCAATGCTAAGAGATGCTTCATCATGTGTAAATTTCCATCGAATGATCCTCTGATGCTTGCGACCCCTCCTTCATCTGCCCAAAGGGCGCGTGACTTTAAGTTCAGTATGATTTACAATTTATGGAAAAGCAAAGAAGTCTGCTCAATTTATCTTTTACTGTTTTTTTTTCCTATGAAGAATCTAACTGCGATATTATTGACTCAGGTGCGCGATGTGCTTGGAGATGGACGCCTCATAAAACGCCGAATACGTGATGGAAGAGGTACTAGCATAACTTTGAGCTTATATACCTCTTTGGCACCTCTCATCACTATTATCTGTCAGGTTCTGCTTAATATATCTTAATGGAAACAAGAGAATTCATGAGTTCTGATTTTTGTTTTCAAACACTACTTTTATCAGAATCAAATAGTTTATCTAGGGTCCAACAATGCACTCTATTTGTTTTCCATATGGTGATTCATCATGTGCCCTTGTTTCACGCAGGATTTACTTCCCTGGTTAACTTCCTTTTTCATGAACCCTGGACTATCATTCTCAAGTATTAAATAGCAGTATTTATGATTGACACGACAATTATCATCCTACACTATTTTGAGAAGCTAAACTCAACAATAACAACGACGACATACCCAGTATATTCCCACCAAGTGGGGTCTGGGGAGGGTAAGTGTACGCTAGTCCATACCACTACCTTAGAGGTTAGAGGTGAGATAGAGAGGTTGTTTCAGATTGAGAAGCTATATTCATTTAGTGTGAATACAATTGAATTTGCATAACCTCAAATTTATTGAATATCTTAGACAACTATTATGCTACAATAACCAACCCTAGTTATGTTGATAGCTTAAGGGTCGTTCTCACCCTCTGCACTTTGTCCATTTAGAAGGACTTTTTGACTGGATTTAGCATCTCTTCGGATTGTCATTATCTTAGAGACTGGGAGGAATGATGTCCAGCAGTGAGGTGAAAAGACTTGATTTGGAATTACAAAATTCAGCAAGAGCCATTTCAATGATATGGCATGAGTCGCGACATTCATTTTATGATTTCATCTTATCGACTATTGTAGGTTGAAACATTCTTAATTATGGACCTTGTTATGGGATATTAAATGCATTCATGGCAATAGATGATAATTGTTGTGCCTGGTTTCTATATGGAGTCGACAATTTGGTATTTTCTATTGGACCTGCTTGATAAGCTTTCTTCACATTTGTATTTAAGATGTTACCTATTTGATGAAGGTGTTAGATGTTCTTGTGATTTTAATGCCATGTACACCTTTATGTTGTTTGTTCTTTTTGTGATTTTAGTTACGTGAGTTAAAGCTTATCTACGATAACGTTAATATTAACTGGAAAAACTTTCTGTCTTCTATGGAATGATTAGGTGAATTTCCTATGGATTGCCCTCTGCAAGACAGTCTACTGCGTGTACACTACAAAGGTTCGCTTCTAAACGAAGAGAAGACGGTGTTCTATGATACAAGAATTGACAACAATGGTCAGCCTTTAGAGTTCAGCTCTGGAGAAGGACTTGTAAGTCCTTTGACCAATGACGTGATTTATTCCTTGTTTTTGTTTAACTTTTTATTTCGCCATTGTAACTATAGCTTGCGTATAAGCATACTTTATGTGTGAGATAAGCATTCTTTTGCTTTTAACTGTTTCAGTTTTTATGTTTGAGTTCTCCATTTTCTACATCAGGTTCCTCAAGGGTTTGAAATGTCCGTTCGTCTGATGTTGCCTGGAGAGGTATCTCTTGTAACATGCCCGCCTGATTATGCCTATGACAAATTTGAAAGGTTAGGAGGTAGAAACCTTCGGCTTGTACTTTTGCCTTTCTTGGTGCTCCCCGATGAAATCTGTTCATCATAAATACGTCTTTTCTTATGAGAACTTTCCGCTAATAGTAGCATTTACACTTCATTTTTTTATGGGCTCAGGCCAGCGAATGTTCCTGAAGGGACTTATGTGCAATGGGAGATTGAGCTTCTCGACTTTAACACACCGAAGGTAAAGTTACCAATAGTGGGGATGTAAAGATATTACAGTAGGGTGAGATAAGGAGAAAGAATTTGCATCTGGTAAAGAATCTCATGTTCTCGATTCTCTAGTTCATTGGACTGAATCTGTGTGCTCTCCATGTCAATTGCAGGACTGGACTGGTTTCAGTTTCCGAGAAATAATGGACGATGTAGAGAAGATCAAAGGCACGGTATGTATCAAACAAATTCGTGCAGAAACTTTAAGCAATACATAAATCTGCTACTTCCCAAATGATTAGAGTTTCCACGGTAAATATATGTTTATAGCTTGGAGTATGATTGGTATAGGCATCCACTTAACAACCGGAGGCTTTGTCCTGACATTAATCTGGATGCTTGGACTAGGTTTAGTGCCGCAACTGTTAAACTTGTAATCTGAATATTTATCCTTTATGAAAGTTTGCTTTTTAGTCGGAAATGTGGTAGTCTTGGTCCCGGTTTAGACCATGATTCCCGGTTAGAAATGGTTACCAAAGCAGCTATTATTCATTTTATGGGAAGTCATTTGCTGCCACTGTTCCTCTTTCAGGGTAACAGGCTTTTCAAGGAAGGGAAATTTGAACTTGCCAAAGCAAAGTATGAGAAGGTACGTGTGATCTGCTCCACTCTCTCGGGATCTGTGTTCAGATTGATTGTTCCCTTCACTAGTTGGGGTTGGAGCTCTATTACGTTCTGTTGTTATTCTAGGAGGACTTAATAACACAACCTATGTTTGTTTTCTGTACCGTTATCATCATTATCTAATTTACCAAGACAATATTCCTTCGGCAAGCAAAAGACCTCTAATGAGCTCTTTGTTGCAACTAAATAAGTATCTTAAGTTATTTGTTTTCGTATTAATTATAGTCGTCAGAGTTTTAATACTTAAGGTTTACCTGTTTAAGACTTTTGATTGATGCTGGTTTCAAAACAATTGAGAACGTTGGAATTTTCTTTTTATAAATATTCGTTCATATTGCTAGCTATTGATTCTTCAAACTACACATTTATGAGAAACCAGGGCCGTAAATTTAGATGTTTCATTTTATGTGGCATTTCTATTTGGATCGATGAGGAATTCTAAAACTTTAGAAGTGGATTTTAAACTTGTATTTTTCTTACAGGTGCTTCGTGAGTTTAATCATGTTCATCCTCAGGATGACGAGGAGGGAAAGGAATTTGCAAACACCAGGGTAATTTTATTTTGCAGAACAGATTATATTGTGTTTTTATCAAGAAAGAGGAAAATGTTGTTCTCGTTACAATTGAAACAATCAGTTATATTTCTTTTTCTGTCAATTTTCGACTTTCTAAAGGCCTTTTTTTTCTTCCTTGTGAATGTACAAAGAATTTATTGCATCTCAATGTTGCCGCCTGCTTACTGAAGTTGGGAGAGCATAAGAAGTCAATTGAGGCGTGCAATAAGGTGACCCTCGAACTTTGTGCTAGCGCCTAGCAGGCATATATGCAGGCCTCGCTTTTGAATCCAGTTAGACTCGTTTCTCATGGCGTTGTGTAGGTGTTAGATGCAAATCCTGTTCATGTGAAAGCTCTCTATCGACGTGGGATGGCTTACATGGCTTCCGGAGATTTTGAAGAAGCAAGAGCTGATTTCAATAAGGTAGCTTCTTCTTGTATTTAGGTTATCATCAATGTTGGCTGCAATACTAGCAAATACGTAGTGACGTGAACACCAACCCTCAGTATTTATCATTAATGTCAGCTGCTATGACCAGTAAATACCGAGTGATGCGTGTAACTTTTGAATGTTATTATAAGAATCTCAATGCGGCCATTTTCCGAAGTTTAGAGGCTGACTAGATCAGAGACGAAGGGGGTTCAGTGCTACATTATAGGATAGTTGAGCTCTCCTGGCTTATTTTACGATAGAGTTTAGTTTTATACTGATGTTAGATGTGGTGACGTTCTAAAATTACACGTGCAACGCTTGTAGATGATGAGCATCGACAAGTCATCTGATACATTATACAATAGTTGAGCTCTCCTGGCTTATTTTACGATAGAGATTAGTTTTATACTGATGTTAGATGTTGTGACGTTCTAAATTACGCGTGCAAACGCTTGTAGATGATGAGCATTGACAAATCATCTGAGGGGAGTGCTAAAGCAGCTCTTTTGAAACTGAAAAGGGAGGAACAGGTGAGTAGTTGTATTATGCATAAACTTTTTATCCATTCAAGCTTTTCGACACTAAATTCCAACCATTTGGACGAGCAGGAAGTCGAGAGGAAGGTTCGTAAGCAATTTAAGGGACTGTTTGACAAAAG
This sequence comes from Capsicum pubescens, assembly GCA_030864215.1. NCBI lineage: Eukaryota > Viridiplantae > Streptophyta > Magnoliopsida > Solanales > Solanaceae > Capsicum > Capsicum pubescens. The sequence continues at coordinate 299,892,656 of CM061549.1, forward strand.
ACCCGGTGAAATCGCAGAAGCCGGGACTAATGACGGAGGGGATGAGGCTACAAGTGAAAACCCCGAAAAGGATGATCTCGACAATATAGACGACCATGAAGAGAGAACTCGTCAGACCACAGAACCTCAACCTCGGCCAGGTATATTGTCGCAATTGAGAAAGCTTTTCGCGTCTGTTGGCCTTAACCGATGCACCATATTGTGAGGATTCAAGACCACGAAACACCCCGCAATGATCGTGCAACATCGCTTCGTTACTGCTCAAGCATTATAAGGTGATTGCTAGGTCTGTGTCACAACATAATAAATTGATGAAGATGAGAAAACAGATAACAGAAGCAGAAAATTTCTATCTTTGACATAGTTCATGTTGCTGTAGTTGCTTCCTATGTTGCTCAGACTCTTCAAAAATGTCAACGGGTGCGTGTCGGATTCGCCAAAACTTGTGTATTTTTGGAGAATCCGACACGGGTGCAGCATCCAAAGTGAAGAGTCCGCGTTCGCACAACTTAGGTTGTTTTATAATGGGATTTTCCTTTCTACCTATGAGGCCAAATGTATTTAGAATTTTACAAATTACAAATTATAGCTTTGTTGAGGATAATACTAAATGACTAAATCATAATTCATGTCAACTTTTTTCTTTTTCCCCATCCGGTGTCCGGTACCTGCATTAGAGCCCGACTAATCCGGTAGTACCACTTTTATGTAGGTTATATATTCACTTATGAGTCTTCTTTGATTGGCTCTACGTCGGGCAAATTTGGTTAATTAATGTGTGTATTCGCGATAATCTCATTTCTTTTGACAGAGAGGGGGTCCGCCTTCTTCTATTTATACATCTAGGATTCGACTTTTATCATGGATACTAATAGGAATTCAACCATTATGGCTAGGAAAAGTTTGATTCAGTAGGAGAAGAAGAGACAAAAATTGAAATAGAAATATCATTCGATTCGTCGATTTGGACGCTATCGAGAATGTTGTTATAGAGAACATATTATATATTCCCTTCGTTTCAATTTGAGTGCCTGGTTTTGACTCGATACGGACTTTAAGAAAGGAAACAAGACTTTTGAATCTTGTGGTCTTCACAGGCATTCTGTTGAAACGAACTAAAAAAAAAAAGTTAGACAAATAAATTGAAACAGCGGGAGTGCGTAACAAGAAAATAATGAAATGGTTAAGCTTCATTGACGCGATCTGTGAGGTTTCAGGTTTAAATCTCAATCGAAGCAAAATATTAAGTGATTTCTCCCTATTTGTTCCAGCTTTTAGTGAACGAAGTTATTTAATAATAAGACAAAGAATTCACAATATTATATGTTCTCTAATAGAAATTTAAATAAATTTTAAATATCAGAAAGTAGTACACAGGGATTATCCCAATAAAGGGCAAATTAAATAAACTATTGAAAAAAGTGCATAGGGATTAACTCATTGGACCAATGAAAACAGTACAAATTAAAAACAAATTTTGCCGTTAATTTTGAAAAAAATTGGAGGTCATAAAATTTTTATTTGAATCCAGCATATAAAGCACATAAAATACCAAGTCTATTTTCCAATGATTGGAGAGATATAAGTTCATGTGACACTCGTACGAGAAAAAAAATATTAGGTGATTTTCATATTTGTCCTAACTTGGTTGACAAAGTTATTTGATATGTGTTGTGTTGCTGGTGAGATGACGGGTGTCTTGACGATTTAGTCGAGGTGCTCGAAAGCTGACCTGGACGCAACTATAACAATTAAACTTAGGTTAAATTAGGTCTTATTTCAGCGCGAAAAATAAGTCATTGGTGTAACACTAGGTGATTCTTTCTTCCTATCTCTCCTAATTTTAATGGACAAAGTTACTTGGTATATATTGTGTTGCTGGAGAGATGTGATCGACTGGTATCTTGACGATTTAGTTAAGGTGCTCGAAAGGTGACCTGAACACGATTATAATGACTAAAGTTAGGTTAAATTAGGTGTTATTTTCGGCGCGAAAATAAGTCGTTGGTGCAGCTAATGCTAGTGGTTGCTCCTTATTCGAAACATTCATTTGCAAAGAGATTCAATCGTCAAAATCAATAAAATATGATCACTCGAATATGTTCGTTCATACATCTATCGACTTTAAATTCTGAATTTACGTATACGTGAGTATACCTAATTATGTATATATTATGGCGAGGTGGGGTGGGGTAGGGTGGGTTGGGGTGGGGGTAGGGGGTTAGAGGGGGGTTTGGGGGGGACCAAAATTTGGTGGAAAATATAAGTCAAAAATAGTAGACCAAACAATTTTTGTCATATTGGTGTGCTTTGCTCATCTACTATTATTTCCTTTCTTTAAAGATAAGATTCTCCAAGCGTGCATGTAAAATACAGTTGGCAAACCATGCCTTTTATTTAAATATAACATTTAATATTTGAAAAATACTGATCCGACTAATTCAGACTCACGTTGTACAACACATATTAAAGAAAAAAGTGCTCACATGACTCAAACTCGAAATCTCTAATCGAAGGAGGTTCGACATCTATTATATATATACATAAAATATAATTTTAACAGTGTATAAATAGTTTAATTTTCTGCCAAAGGGAGTTTGGTGAACCCCCATTACAAAGGCTGGCTCCGTCCCTAATTCCATACAGAAGCAGCGTTAGGGGCGCACAGTGGCGGAGCCAAGAGGTTCATTAAGGGGGTTCGAAAGTGCACACACGAACTAGCCGAAGGGGGTTCAACATATATAATATATACATAAAAAATAATTTTAACAGTGTATAAATAGTGTAATTTTTCACCGAAGGGGGTTCGGATGAACCCCTGGATATATGCTAGATCCGCCACTGCAAAAGGGGCGCGATTCACCTGAACCTTCTTCGAGAGAATTATATTATATAGCTATAAGATCAACTATATATAGTATATGTTAAATCTTTTTAGCTTTTCTCTAACGATATTTCACATATATATGTTAGTATTTTTTTATATTTTAAATCTCGTTAGTAAAAAATTTCTGATTCCGCTACTAATTGAGTACATACACCATCATATCCCTATAGGTGGTCCAAACTCTAAACCATGAACTTCTCGAGGAGCACATTAAAGCAAACTTTGAATTATTTCTTTTTAGATTTGTAGTAGTTAGTTTTAGTTATATATATAAAATTATACAATCCAGCTGTTTCCTTTAAACTTTCATTTAATTTAATTTCTCTTTTATCTCTTTTTTTGGCTTCTTTTAATTTACATTTAGTTAGTTATATTTGGTAAACATTTATCTTTAGGTTTGGTGCCAGCTAATGTCTTGCTATTCCTTATTAATTAAAAATTATTAAGTCTTGTTATACGTTCTTAATTTCTTCTTTTGTTTTTTATCCGTCGCGGGTTCAAGCCGTGGAAACAATCCGTGCAGAAATATTAAATTTGCGTGTAATTGACACTTGTAGTCCAACCCTGCGACCTTTAGTGCACCGAATTGCCTTTTTTATTTTATTTTTTTTCTAGCTAGAACATTTTCAAAATAAAGTTGTTTAATCTATTATTACTTTGAGTACTTACATCAACAATTACGTAATTCACCTTTTATTATCATTTCAATATGGTGAAGAAGCCATAAAAACAAGAAAAATGACTTTTGACACGTCATTTTCTTTAGAATTACGATAACTTTTTAATTTTCTTATAAACTTTTATTTCAATTTTTTTTGGAGGACGAATTTTTCATCGTGAATCTGAAATAATCGAAATTCAAAACAGATATCGAATATAAGGATCTATGAATTGGCAAAGCATATAATTTCAACCTAGAATAAGGAATTTTTTTTTTTTCTATTGTTTGGTCAATTACAACAAAAAGAAAAGAATGAGGTCCTTTTTTAGCTGGCTCATATTTAATATGGTGAAGAAAATAAGAGATAATAGGACTGATAAGTCATGGCTAGTAAAGAATCAATAACAAAGATATTTAATGATATGACTAGTAATATATTTTTGTTCTTACTAATATATGCTTTTTACACCTAAGAAGTTTCTCTTTAAAGTATATACTTAGAGATAAGCATCCGGTACCCCTCGAATTATGGCCAAAGTTGCTACGACACACTTCAATTTTGCATAATTTCTATTACCTCCCTGAACTTGATTTTACGATATTTTTTTGTCATTCTTTTGTGCTGACATGACGCAGTTATTACATAAAAATGGGGTTCACGTTAAAAGTGTCACGTCAGCTAAAAAGGGTGACAAAAATGCACTAAAATTGAATTCGAAGGATAATAGGACCCCTATAAAATTGAAGTATATCGTAGCAAATTTACTCAGAGTTCGGGTGTACTAGATGATTTACTCTTATTTACTTTATGACAGTAGTATATTATTATTTTGCTTACCATCAAGTTATTTTGATGGACGGATAGAATTTCTTCATCCTTACTATCAGGGGCGGATTCAGGGGGATGGGTGGGGGTTCTCAGAAATCCAGAAATTTTCGTGCGAATTTAGTATTTATATAGAGAAATTCCGTAAATATATAGGAATTATAAGTTGGAAACTCATAAACAAAGTTTGTTGTTGGTCTAGTGGAGTAAAAGGTCTTGATGAAAGTTTTATTAAACTTAAATTCTAGATTCGTTTTTGTTTAAATTCTGAATCCGTCTTTGTTTACTATACGGATGGTGATGGGGTGCCTCTGCTTAAATTCTGGATCCGTCTCTGCTCACTATAGGGATGGTGATGGGGTGAGGCGATCGAGGCGAGGCAAAGCGAGTGAGAATACTTAACCCGCAAGAATTTCAACCATATATGCCCCACACTTGCATAATGTTAAACCCGTTCTGCCTCATTGCATCTCTAATCCTTCGAGGTCTCATGTTTAAATATCGAATATGTATTCCTTTTTAATAAGGGACAAACATATTTTTCTTTTTAATGGACCTCATGTAATGTTGAATTCAGATTAACTAATCAATCGATGGTTCATACAAATATCGGACACCAGATAAAAGCAAAAAAAAATAAAAAAAAATCTTCTTGTTCTTACTTCCAAGTCTTATGTTTTTACAACTAAAAAAAGGTTTCTCTCAAGTATATGTTTCTTTGTTGACCATCATATTTCTTTCATCTTTAATCAGAAATTTTAATCGTATTTAAGTCTGGTAAAGTGTGAAATAATAGAGAACGACTTAATAATTTTTCTTTTGATTAATGTTACGCAACATTAATTGCGTGCAGAATAATCGAGATCCTAATACAATTACTGTTAGAGTTGTGACCCTAATTTTGTTGATTCAGTCCTAAAAGTTTTGCGGTGCGACCCATATTGGTGATTTTCAATAGGGCCCGTGGTGGTAGTAGCGTAGGGATTGGGCCTATGACTTATTTGTATGCACGTATCATATAAGTACATTTAGTAGATTATTTTGGGTATTCAGAAAAATACGTCATTGAGACAATTCATCTCCACATTGTACTCTCTCCATTATAATGAAACCTCCTCTGCCTCTGCCCGTGATTTTTTCTGCAAGAATTTTCACGTAAATCTATGTGCTCTTATTTTTCTTTCTGCCTGTGGTTTGCTTTGTTCTGTCCTATTCGTAACAATTATTACGCTTCATATGAAAACTAAAAGTAATATGTACGTATTATATTTTGTTTTTACTTTCAACCATATGAGGATATATTTTTGTTGTTACTTAGAAGCATTTTATTTTACAGCTAAGAAGTCTCTCCTAAAGTCTACAACTTACTCATTGCCTCAACAACTTTTCTAGGTTAGTTGGCAAATATAAAGTGTATGTAACTTTTTCTATATTTTGGTTTCCAAGAAAATCCGCAATCGTTATTTTTAGATGCACATCAAAAAAAAATAAAAAAAAATCATTTTAGAATAATAGTCCGCAAATTACATTAAAGAGATAAATAATCATATATGAGATCGATCGAGAAAGCATATTGAGGGTTTGCAACTTGTGAATTACCTTCACTCTATTTGGGAGATCACCTGACGTTCAACCAACTCGGCCATTTTTTTGTATTTTCATTAATTAATATATTATTTCATTTGTTTTATTTATATATTGTAGTTTAATCAGATATAGAATTTAAAAAAAGAAACAAAGATTTTTTAAATTTTTGTTCTTAAATATTCCATAAAAAAAATGATGAACATTTTCTAAACGTGGTTAAATGCAATTAATCATTAATAAACTAATCAAGTCAAAATAACTCAAGTACAATTAGACTTGTGCAAATTGTTTTTTATATAAGAAAAGAAAAAGAAAGGGGGATTAATATAAATTACTTTAATTAACATCTAAAACTTTCTTAATCATGAATTTGCCGGTAGAAGATTCTCAAGTATTTGTCTTCTAAGTTGCATGCAAATTGCTGATATGGTAGGCCCCACAGTTAATAAGTCTCGGTGAATAGAATTATTCGATATTTGTGTTGTTGGGAAGGGCGAGCGGAACTAGCGAGGAGTAAGGGATTCATCTGAGCATCATTCATTGAAAATTTATATTGTGTGTAGTATTGGAGCCAGAAATTTAGTAAAGAATGTGCAAATTTTCTTCTCAGTCGTATTAAGAATTCATAATACTTATCATTTAACCTTTGTACACCATATAATTTTCTGATGAAAAATATAAATCGAACCACCCTTAAACTAAAGTGGCTCCGTGTCCGTGGTGTGTATATTGTCAGAGTTAATTTTTATGTATATATAATGAATATTGAATCTCCTAAATTAACTTCTTTGTATTTTTTTATTTTTTTATTTTTTTGAATCGTCATAGTACTATTACTGAAAAGTAACAAATATCCTATAAGATAATTAACGCACATTCAAACTGACTCGAACACCACCATACTATATCAAAAAAATGTGTCCCTATACTTTAAGGTAAGTTTCATACTAATACCATCTTTAACAATTTGACAATTACAATTATGTAATCCTTGTATTTTGCAATTTTGACCAATTGCCTTAATTATTTTTTTGCTAGCCACAAATTCTAATAATTTTTTTTTATTTTTTTTTTTGAGTAGTTAGTGGTTACTAGTACGAATATATATTCACTAAAGTCTATTCAAACAATTAAATTTTTATGTGACCGACCACGTCAAATTAATTAATGAATCAGGACACATGTACAAATATTTTTTCCAATGTGTAATTATATTTTTCTTGACCTTTTAGGTTGAATATTTCATACATGTAGCAAGTGGTAAAAATAAGAAGAGTATATGGGTGGTTGTAGAGTGATAAGCAGATGCGGATTCAGAATTTGAAATTTTTAGGTGTCGAACGAACATATTAATCAGTTCATTAGGTCAACTCGAATGCCCCATAATATGAAAATTTCCTACAAAAATTTAAATTTAGCCGGACTTTAATGAAAGATATCAAACATCGAATGAAAAATTATAAAAAAGTGAAGTAGGAAAGAAGAGTATAGATTAACCGAGGAGGGTTATGATAGAACGACAAATACTTTTTCATTTTTAATCGAAAAACTTGTATTTGAGTGTACTTGAATATAGAATCACTTTTGTTAAAAAGTATGTGCTCTGTTCCGCAGCGTGAAACTTTCCAATGCAAATTCAAATCTAATCAAACTTTAACGAAGAATATCAGATATCGAATAAAAAAAATTAAAAAAAGAAGAAAATGAAGGCATTGACTATTGTAATTCAAATTTTGATTTATGCATTCCTAAAAACAAGTGAGTTGGGTCCTATCAGTGGCGGATCTAATATATATTCAGGGGTTCATTTGAACTCCTTTCGACGAAAAATTACATTATTTATACATAGTTAAAATTATTTTTTATGTATATATAATATATGTTGAACCCCTTCGACTAGTTTGTGTGTGCACTTTCGAACCCCCTTAATGAACATCTTGACTTCGCCACTGGGTCCTACCAATTGGTGGTATGGGAGAATAACAAAATAGAAAGGATAAGTGTCACTCGAGAGTATAACCTAGTGATCAATACAACGGGATAAATTTAGGACAAATCGTCTAAATTTAATAGACGATACAAAAATATTTTACGTGACTTTTTTTCTCAATATTCTAAATTTTGATGGCACACATTTATCTAATAACTGTATTGGTGAGCCAACAAATTAACTTTTAACTTTACAGTTAAGGCATAAGTTAACTTGAATATCACGATTATAATTATATCAATCACAAAGAAAAAACTGCACTTTAACATTAAAAATATAGAAGACCGTCAAATCAGATTTCAGACCGACTTAAGCTTTAATAGACCGACTTAGTTTAAATTTGTGTTAGTGAAAGATTTTAAAAACCCACACAAGCTGATTCGAACACTATCCTCGGAAATAAAATAACAAAAAATATGATGACATAAACTAAAACCAACTACTTTTATGAAATTTTCTATTAGTATATAAAAGAAAATATTTTATTTACACAAAACACAAGCCCCAACAACTCCTCTAGATTAACATATACACCTTCTTCTTTTTTCTTCAAAAGTATTAATAAAAATATGTACTCAAAACAAGCACTAACAATATGTGACAACTACTAATCTAGTACCCTACTTACACTCTACTTTCCCAAAACCAACTCTTTTATTACTCAAATCAAATTCAACCCACAAATTTTGTTGATGAAAATTACCAATAATATTACTTGCTATTCCAAGTTTTTCTGATTTTCCAATCCCCAAACAATGAACACCTCCACCTACATCATCCAACATATTCTCTTTATTGACCAATATTTCAACTCCATTCTCAAATTCTAGTGTCATATCCCCTATCGATCGACCAGCCTCTATAGAATTTACAGCATCGAAGCACATATCGAGCGATTGACCATATACGTACTCCTTCTTCAATTTCGGACCTACTAACCTAACAATTTCATCTCGGACTTTATCATACGCCTCCTCTACTAGAAAAGTGTATTGGGTCCCCGAATCGATCATCATCTGGCCGGACCCACCCGCGTCCGGCTGGAAAACCTTCTCGGAGATATTCAATTTTTTCCCTCCAATTTTTATCCCCAACATGCCAATAGTATATGCTAGGGGGTCCAAATTTGGCATGCGTTGACTTCGAGGAAAAGTCAAAAGATTAATATATTTAAACATATGTGAATTAGGGTTTTGACCTAGGTAAAACGTCCCACTTGGACTAACTTTCCCCTGTCGACTTGGCACACAGTACGAGAACTTTTGCACCTTCGCTTGCGACGCGAATGAGAACCTACCAAGATTCATTCCTAAAATACCCTCTGCGTCGCGCGACTCCGTCGCGCAACCTAGGATCAAAGGAGGGGTATTTTGGGAATTCGAAAAAGTAATTTTCTCTTTGACAAGATTACCCTCAGCTAATGTACCATCAGCATAGAAGTAAGAATAGTGACAGAGACTATTTTGGTCACATGAAGTTGGGAGGGTAAAATCAGGTATACGTGGTTTACATAAAGGATGATTGCATGGTAAAACAGAAAATGAAGAGGATAAAGAAGGATCAAATATTGTTGATGGAGGTGTTTTTGGTAATTTTTTTTTATTACATTGAATCCAAGAAAGTTGACTACCAGTATCTAAAACCATTTGTTGATCTTGTGGAGGTGTACCTATAGGAAGTGTAACAATAAGAGCCATTGAATATTTGAAATTTGATTTATAGTTCAAAGATGATGGTGTTTTTGTCATGGCTTTTGATGAAGATAGAAAATTCATTTTCAAATTTTGAGATAAAGGGGTTGTTTTAATTGGAAAAGAAAGTGAAAGGGTTGTGTTTTCTTGAATTTTTTTGGATATTGATAGATGAAGAAAATTTAGAAAGAAAATCAAGAAAGCTTTGTAAGTTGCCATGGTGAAGAGAAAATTCTAGATTTTGGTGTTGTGGAATGGGGTGTTTGGCTATTTATATGGTTTTTGTAGGGAGGATTTTTTTTATTTTTATTTTTTTAAAATAAATAAATAAATAAAAAGAGGAAAATAAGGGGGAAAAAAGAAAAAGAGAAAGGGAAAACGCGGCTTTGGAGATGTAATTATTATTTTGAGTTGTTTTTGTATGATATATAAAAATTAGAAATTAAAAAGTTGTATGTAATGATCATTTAGTTTGTTATCCACTTGTGGAGTATACTACATTGTTGTTGAGCCACTACTTTTCTTGTATATACTTTTTTTTGTTATGGCGTTTGAATCAGTTTTTGTATTTCAACGATATTAGCGAGTATATATTATCTTTTACGTACTGAAATAAGTATTGAATAACTTTGTTCGTTGAGGCTAAGGTAGATAGAAAGAATGGATCGCCTAGTGTTGTTTTATTTTGGTGAAATTTGAATCGATGAAATCTCATGGTTCTTTTCTCACTTATTCATTGACCATTATGTCATACGTACAGTTAATAATATTATTCTTGTATAGTACAATATTCGAAATTCATTATGTAATACTCAAATTCCGTGAAACTTTTCTGATATTAGAACTCAAATATTAGAGACTAAAGACAAAGTCAGAATTTTTAGTTTATGGATTCTCAGACATATTTCCTTTTGATTATTTCCTTTTTCTTATCTTCTGTTTCTATGAAAATTAAATTACTCCATTATTTACATAATTATAGACTTTTCCCTATGATATAACCCTTCACTACCCTATGAAAAAACTAAAATAAGAAACAAATATTTTTTCTAAAAAAAAAAAAAAGAAGAAAAATGACAAGAATCCCTATATTCTTTTCTTTTGTTTCTATGAAAACAAAAAAATATGAGTTGTTAATTAACATCCACAACAAGTACTAGTGGATGAATTTGAACTTATATAAAACAAGAAAATAGATAAAAATAATTTTATGTGATTATCAATTAAGGAGACAAATTTGAAAATTTAATTAATTAGCTTTATGGAATAATGTCATTTTCTAAACACAAGAACCATGTTTTATTTTAATTGGTTGGTGTTTGGCAAGCAACTTGTCATTTAGCTATTGTTTTCTTTCCTTTCACTATCTTACTTTATTTTTTTCTCTATAATTTTTTCCCTATTATATAGGTAAACATTTCTCCTCCACAATTTCTTATTAATTAGAAAATATATGATTAATAGCACTTTTGGTACCTTAATTGTCAGGGAAAAGAGTTAGAAATATATCTACATTCTGACGAAATTTATTGTAATACACCTCAATTTCATGGGGTCCTATGACCCCCCTCGATTATTTATTATCATATTCTGTGACATATATTTATCTAGCTGGACCAGTTCAAACCCTTATGCGCTCAGTGTGTTCACGCAATGATCCAAATATATGGGGGGCATAGGACCCCCGCAAAGTTAAAATGTGTTACAATAAATTTCGTTAAAATTTAGATATATTTCGAATTCCCCCCCCCCTAATTGTTAATAAAGTATTAATTGTACAAGTATCTGATTAAGTATATTTACTTGTTAATTATTTAACATGTGTATTTTTTATTCTGTTACATATGGATATTTATAAAATCTTATGACTATTAACTTTTTCATGATTTAATTACGCACGTATTATCTAAAATTTTATATTGTTACTTTCTGTTTGAGGGTAATTTACTTTTAAAAAATAATTTAAATATAACATATTTTCTTCAAGGGATTCAAAGCATATATTTTGATTAATTGAGGTTAAATATATTTGAATCGTAAACTAAAAGGATCGAAATTAAAATTTATCAATAGTTAAGGGACCAAAAGATATATTCTATCTTAATTTTATTTTCTCTTGATGTTCAAATATTTTTCTAATATGAGATTACAATGACCACAAGAGATATTTTTTTTTCTCCCAATTATTTCCTTTTTATTTTTTGTGATTCTTTTAGCTCCATCTTTTTCTTTTTGTTCTCTTTTTCATCCACTAATTGTCTTTTAATAATTTATTTAATTTGTTATAAATATTAAAAGGTCTATATATTAGTAAAAGGAACAGTCTATGGCCTATTTTCTTTCTTAATTATCATTTGTTATTTAATTCATCTAATTAATTAAGAATTGCCATCTCCGAACCAAAAAATTGATATAATTCCACTCATTAATTTAAGAAAAAGGCTATTATTTCTTTTAAACACTGGTCTTTTAACTATATATCTTTTATTTAAAATAAGATTCCTTTTGTATTAAGAAAATTAAAAGTAAGCTATAGTGGAAATTAATCTTTAATTTCATAAAATTATTAGGTGGTCTAGAATATATAAAAGACTCTTCTTATAGCACCACTCATTTTCTGTTCACATTTCTTTTTCTTGACTAATTATACTGTTAATTAGTGGGACCAATTATGACAATCATATAATTAAAAATTAATTTTTTCATGCATATAATTTGGCACTAAATTTCAGAGCCATGTATAATACTAATATAATATACTTGAGAAAAAAATATAGAAAACTAAGGATTTTGTAGACATCAATCATCATTTTTTAAAAAAAAATTCACTCACTATTCGTAGTAACACTCGATCAAGTATAAATTTAAACATTACAAGGCGTATTTTTAAAAAATACGACATTTATATTACTATTCTTTTTTTAATTCTCAGGATTCGAACCAGAAACAAAGAACTGTATATAATTGTAATTGGACTCAAAAGTCAAGAAAGATAACCTAAGACCTAGGTTAGATATCCTTTATATATAATTGATAAATATTGTAAATACTTTTTTTTTTTTGAAAAAAAGTTGAATGAAAAAACGTAAAATGGAAGTTGTAGGACATTAAAAGATTGTGCTAGCTAGCCCATTGACATCATTTCAAAAATATATATAATAACACAAATTAAACTTGTAGGTGAATATATCTTATACTATATGGAATTGAAAATGATAATTAGCAATAATTTTATTGAATTCTGTCCTATATGGATATCTTCCAAATTATTTTTAACAAGTACGATAGATATGTTAGACATCACATCAATAAATACATGTATATATATATTTATTTTTAAAGTGACTTGATGACATAAATATTCGACTATCACAAATAATATATATAATTATTCTTAGAATTTAAATCTAAAATTTTTATAACTTTAACGTAAAATGACAAAAAATATTTTTTAACCATTTAAAATAAAGCAATTACACTCTTTTTTTTTTTTTTTTGCCTTTGACATAAAATACCTTTATTGATAGTTTAATAGGACAAATTTGTCCCTAAACTATATTAAACATACACTAATAATGTCACTCATTTATTTTTTCAACTATTTTTTTTCACCATTTAGTAAAACAAAGCAGATATTTTTGAACCATGTGATGACTACACACCTAATTCTGAATTGAAATAAAGTTTTAGGTTTCATGTGACACGTAGTTTTGATATAGATTACGAATTTGAATCGTGAAAATAATTATTAATATTTATATTAGAATACATAAATTATTTATATCAAATTTCAAAAAGTGCGGTCTTTACTCAGATTTTATTAAGGAAAAATGTTCTATTACCACGTTAAACTTTATGCAAAAAGGCTGAGGCACATTTGAATTTTAAGAGGATTCTATTACCCTCCTGGACTAATTAAAATCGTATTTTTGATAACCTTAATGCCTACGTAGCATACACGTGTGCCTACGTGGACCCTTTAGTGTGTTGTGCCATGTATGTGTCACGTATGCTCTAAGGTTGTCAAAAATACGATTTCAATTAGTCCAGAGGCGTAATAGGACCCTTCTAAAGTTTGAATGTGTCTCAACCTTTTTACGTATAGTTCAAGATGGTAATAGAGTATTTTCTCTTTTATTAATACAAAATGTTTTGTATACTAAACTAATATATTTTTTTAATTTCATATTTTATTATATTATTACTATTTATTAATGATGAAATGGATAAGAAGAGATGATAGAAAAAGTATTGGTACAAATTCAATTCACTATCAAAATCACATGTGTTTAATAAATCATTTTCACTCGATTTATGTGAAAAAAGTTTAGAGAATCGTTAAATTTCTCACACGTAGCATAATATTAATAAATAAAAATAGCCATAAATTGAAGTAACTATCAAGCTTTTGAATTATTATATGGGCAAGTTTTAGCCATATGGCACAATAAAATTCATCCACATTTTTGTCCAAAAATTAAATATTCTTTGAGTATTTTTGTGTAGAAACCTTGTTTAAAAAGATTAAAGCTTTTCTTATGTGGTGTTTGGATCTTAATTTTTGAAAAAAAAATTAAAAAAATTATCGGGCAGTAAGTACACCTTCATTTTTAATTAGAGATTTTGAATTAAACTTTAGGAATTGAGGTTGCCGAGATAAGACAAAGTTGTCGGGCCTTAAATGAGTAATGGGAGAGATCAAAAACGAAGATTTTCTGATGCAGTGTGGATAACAAACATTGAATGGAAAAGACATCCATTACGTACAAACGAATTTTGTTATTAACCTGCCGATAAATAGCTCGTATAGCTTTTTGAACATTTTGATAATTTGTTCGTGTTGGGATCAATAAAGTTTTAATGATTGATAAGTAAATGAAATATGTTAATCAAGATGGTTCACTAATGCGTAAAACCATGGATGCAAGTCCGCTAATACATGAAGGCAAGAGTGCTTGATTTCAGGAAATGATAAACCCGTACGTCTGATAAATTCAAAATAACTATCGCGTGTGGAGATGAAGAGGTTGAGTACTTTGAATACAACACATAAAGACAGTTGAGTTGAAGAAGGAGTTTTACTTCAAATAAAACTCTGAAAAACAAGAGTTTGATCGAATGAGCAAGAAGTCTGGTCTGATAAAAAAACTCTTTGAAGATTTGTGGTTAAGACGCACTTACAGAGCAAAAAGACAATTAAAAAATGACTAAAGGAACACGTAGTTGAACCTGGTTCTTATACGTAGAAAGTTAAGGAGCCTTAGATTCTATGTATTAGGGGTTGGTTCTTGCGCTGTAACTCTTGTTGTAATTTTAGGTTCAGTGAAATATAATTATAAACTGAAGATATAATACATAAATATGACCTTAAATTTGACATCAAATTATAATACTGATCTTAAACTTTAACAGCGTACAAATAGAACCTTTAATTATTCAAAACTTAAACAAATAATTTATTGGTTGTTGAAGGAAAAAAGCTTATGAAACAAAAGAAATCTTAATATTTTTTTTCTCCAATCCTTTCAATTAAATTTGTCCACATATAACCTTATATGTGTAATTTATCCTTTGTCAAAATCAATTATAGGCCTCCATGCATGTTTTATGAATATTTTTTAATTAAAAATTTCGAATTTAAATTCTAAAAATAATGAAAAAAACTTGTGATACGAAGTGTTTTACGTACTCGATGAATTATCGATACTGAATACCAGATGATTATATCGAAAATAATTGTGAATGCATTTATTTTTCAGGATAAGAAAAAGACATTCCCTTAAGAAATTCCACTCTTACTGGATTTCTATTAGTTAAATATCATTATTACATTTAAGTTGATTTAGATTGACACTAATTGATATTAATTAATTAACACACACATCTCTATCTGTTCTGAAATTTTGTCTTAGCTAATAATAATTATGGCCAGCTTTTCTTGCTTAACTAATCTTTATCTTATAAGGTGGATTAGGATTTTATTTTACCATTATGAATAATGTAGACTCGAGTTTAATATTTGCTCATATAATATTGCTATACCTTATAGACAGAATATCGAACTTGTATGATGTAATTTTCGATCAATCCGATCGATGAATGATGAATATGTAATACCCCAACTTAGGATAAGGAGTCCCTACATCGGCAAAACACGAGAGGGATGTTGGGTATATGAGTAAGCAAGCGTTACTCCCTAGTAACGCGTTTTAAAGCCGTGCGAGCTTGGACCCAAAGCGGACAATATCACTAGCTGGTTGGGCCGTTACAGGGGTCTCTTGGGCCTTCGTGACTCGGATGCCCGTCACGGCCAGGGCCCTGGGTCGGGTTGTGACAGAATGGTATCAGAGCCGCTCCTGTGTCAGCCCTGACGATGTGAGCCAGAGTTCAAACTGAGTTTAGGCAAATTCCATTCGGTGGGGCAAACCTAGGGGTGTTCATGGTTTGGTTTTTAACCAAACCGAACCGCGATTCAAACCAAACCGATTAAAAAAACTGATATTTGGTTTGGTTTGGTTTGGTTTTGAATTTTAAAAAATCGATACTAATTTGATTTGGTTTGATTTTACTCTAAAATAACCGACAAAATAACCAAATCGAACCGATATATATATATATATATATTATAATTATTTATGTATTATTCATAAATACAATATAAATATTTATTACATTTTATATTTTAATCATGATTTAACTTTAGTCGTAACACATTAAGTCATTTCTTCATCTAGTTGATAGTACCTTATGAGATTCCAAGTGAATTTCGCACTTTGAATGACAAATGATACTAATTGTGAAAATAATATCTTGTTGTATATTAAAATTTATAGCTGAGATTCATTTGATTATAGACAATCATTAATTTTAACTTTCTTTTTGAACTTTGTTGAGCAAGAAGTTTATGTGTTCACCTTTTGGAGGGTTTATCATATCATTCTGTTAAATGTAGTTTTAAAATATTTTTTTAGAAGCATTCATATGGTATTGTTCATAGCTTTGCCGAAGTATAACACTCAGTTGACATCTTAGTTTCAAGGTTGAGATACAACACTCGGTTAACATCTCATATGTTAGATTGGATTTTTTTTTTTAATTTTCAACTTTTATCATTAGCTAAAGTTATAAACCGAACCAAACCGAACTAAACCGACAAGAACCAAACCGACGATTATTTTTTTGTTTGGTTTTAAAAATTTAAAAACCGACTAAGTTGGTTTGGTTATGGTTTTGACCAATAACCGACCCATGAACACCCCTAGGCAAACCTCAGCGAGGACGCTGAGTTCATAAGGGGGTGTATGTAACACCCCAACTTAGGATAAGGAGTTTCATATGGGCAAAACACCGGGGGGGATGTTAGGTATATAACTTATAAGTAAGCAAGTCTTACTCCCTAGTGACGCGTTTTAAAGCTGTGCAGTCCTGGGTCCAACGCAGATAATATCACTAGCGGGTTGGGTCGTTACAGAGGTCTCTCGGGCCTTCGTGGCTCAGGATGCCCGTCACGGCCAGGGTCCTGGATCGGGTCGCGACAGAATATCAGTGAAATATATACATATATTTCTTAAAATTAAAATTATTTTTAACTAAAAACTAAAATATATTTAATACTCACGGATTAATGTCACAAAAAAGGGGAAAAAGTGATTCACGAGCTTTCTATTAATGAATAATTAGTTTGAAAATAAAAGGTTTGAAATTTCACAATCCTCCTATGATATGAAAAAGATGAGATGTCCCATTAATCATTAATTTGTAGGTTAATAATAAAAACTATTTAAACTTTTTCTTGTTAATTTCAACTTCTTTATTAATTGTCTTTGGACACATGTAGAGAAATTTGTGGAAAATTTTTCAAACACAGATAGTGACATAAAAAAAAAAAAGTTTGTTACTTCAATAAACATTAGGAGATCATCACGTGAAAGAAGATTAATAGAAGTAATAGAAGTTATAAATATATATATATTTTTTTGGTTTAAACCATCCGATGTCCGATACCCGCTTTTTAAAAGTTATAAATATTGAATGACTTTCAAAACGAAATTCATGCACAAATAATGAGAGGAAAAAAAGGAGAACACGAGCAAATAAGTACGAACAATATTTGAGAGAGTTTTGCTTAGCAATTGAAGTGCAATCTAATACAGTGAATTAAATTATTGAAGAATCTGTTTCATCTACGTGTCTAACAATCTTTTATTCTAGTTAATATAATATGAATTTGGAAGTTTATTGAGTTGTAATTTTTCATGCTTTCTCAGCGTCGGTGTGTTATAAACTGGTTAAGAAGTTTAGTTTTCGAGTTGAGATAACTCAGAGATTTTGGTAACATAAACCTTGGGAGGTTTGTACGTTTTTAGGAATTAGAGTTAGTTCCCAGGGTTGCTAGAGTTGTGTAATATGATTTTCAACAGTCTAGGGAGATTGTTGAACATTAGGAATTAGAGTTTATAATTTCTTAGGTTACAGAATTTGTAATCTTTTGTTGAGAGGCTCATTGTGTTTAGTGAAGTTGGAGTTAAATCCTACAGAGGTACAGGTCGTGATTTTTTACATCTTTTGTGAGCCGGATGTTTTCCACATAATAAAAATCACTGTCTCATTTACTAACTGGTTTAGCATTGTTGAAACACGTCAGGCAACCTATATCACTGATAGAAAACTGTTAGGCATGTTTCACTGACAGAAAACTGTTTGGCCAAAATAACTAAATCAGTAGGTCGCGTACTACATCAGTTGACTCACTTCAATTGAATCAAAATATGTGCGTCTCGAACAAGATCCAATATAGGTCCAACACAATCATACTAGTAAAAAAAGATTCGAAATCTCTAATTAAAAATAGAGGTCCAACACAATCATACTAGTAAAAAAAGATTCGAAATCTCTAATTAAAAATAGAGGCACAGAGCAATTAACTGTGAGTTAAAAACCCTAGAATTTTTTTTCTTCAATTAAGAACTCAATGACAAGACAATGACAATATGTAACATAGTATATATGGATTGATTTCACAGTAAATAATCAATGAATTTGATAGTCAAGTTTTATCCAATTCAAGTTGTTGCCTCCCTCAAATGGGACAAAGATAATTCAATTAATGGTACTTAGATGACTAATGTTGAATTATTACTTTATTCTTTGACTATATTACAATTAGGGAAATTAAATGAACAGATCAAAATAGATTAAGTCGATAAGTAAATAGGATATCGACTCATTCAAAATTATTTGAAATGAAATGAAATGAATTAAAAAGAATGAATCATTATATAATGTAATACATTTTATTACCATACTAAATGGTTTTATAATATTTATCTCAGAATCTTAAACAACATATTAAGTAGGCGTTGGATCATGAATTTTTTTTACCTTTTTTTTAAAAAATTATTTTATTTTAGTAAAAAAATTAAAAATTAGAGTGATTAAAGATGGAAAGTAACTTATTTCTTGGTCAATTTTCTCCCTAAGAATAAAACAATCTAACACACTTTTCTTTTTTATAATTTTTTTATTAATATATTCTTTAAAAATGTTCTCTTTTCCTTTTTGGATATCATTATGTTTATTTATCTTAGATTCATTGAACTAGCAAAAAGATTTCATCCATTGTTTAATTCCCCATCTATATTTATTTTGTTGATTTTGGCTCTATATGGTTAATCTATCTACCCAAAAAAAAATAAAAAAATCATATATTATTTTAACACAATAGAATCTTGAATTATTTTTTATTTTCTGTGTCAACTAACAATAATCTTGAACACAATATAATCATCAGATCTCTCTATAACAATTCCTCTGAAATAGTAATATTTTATTGTAACGATCAAATTTTATTTAAAAGTGTTTTTTTTATTTTATATTTCATTTTAGCAACTAAAAGATATTTGGATAATAAAATAAATGTAACCTAATATGATTCTCCTTGAACAACTATTTGAAGAATGTTTGTGGTATTGTCTAATTTTCTCACTACAATACAAATAAAAGAAATAAATTCCTTTTAAGATTTTTATAAATCAATGTTTTATTATAATTCTTTTGATCAATAATATTTGGTAGGGGCCCTATAAGGTCTAAGGGAACAAACTTCCAAACCTATAGTGACTAAAAAATTATTTTTCTCATTTTTTTTTTAAAATTATTTTACATCAATATGAAATTATGCTTTGTTTTTATTGCATATCATCAGAAGTCGTGTCGAAAAATTTCACATTAGAAATAGAATATTTTCTTAATAAAGGGACTTTATATTCCGTAAAACTCTCGAATAGAGATCTCTAGTTAAGATTAAAAGAATACTTATTACTCCACTATAATCCCGAATAAGAATGACAAATATTGTAACTATATATTATCACACATAAATTCTACTACTAGCCATCAATTTTTCCTAATATTTTTATTTGTAGAAGCAAAGAATGCAAGTACTTTCCATCAATATCAATCATTATAAAAGAGATATAGTCCACAACTCACATTAAATTAAACTAAACATATGCCCATACTACTATACTAATGTTTGCATTTTGGACCACGTTATTATATTATGATGCCCATGACGGAAGACGAGTCTCTAAAGAAGGTATGCACATTACACCTTGAATGAATCCGCATTAAAATGAGTAAGACCGTTAATAAAAATACATTTAAAATCAATTGTTGCAAGGAACAATCCGTCTGGATCTAGAACCAAAGCGGACAAGAACGTAATAATTAGACCTAGACCATTAAATATAATTTTTTATAAATTATAATCAGTCTATTCTCATATAATCATACATCATTTTTTTCAAAGCTTATCCTCTAATTTAAGATAGAAAAAAGAGGGCCCCTTAGATAAGAAAGAAGTTGTAACATTTTGACTTATTTTTGAACTACTTAATTATATTTATAAGTTGTATATAAATTATTATGATTGAGACAATGCAAAGGATGTCACTGAAAGCTATATACTTGTTTTGTACCTTCTTCTATCCGACGGTATTTGATTGAACACGAAATTTAAAATATCAAATCCAAGTATAAAAATTGCCAACGAATAGAATATATATAAATTCTTTCAAAGTGTTGTGATCATCCCATTTTACTAAGCCATAGTTGACATTGAACTAGCTAATTAACTTGTCAAGTTGATCATCAATAGATATTATTAGGCTTTTCAATGTGGTCCTTAGATAGAGAGAATGATTAAGCCAACCAAAAAGTTGATCTATTCTTATCCAAATTGAAGACATAATTAGAATGATGGCATGGGTGTCGATCGCGAATTCAGGATGTAGAGTCAGTACGTTCAAAATGAATGTAATTTTTTGAGTCAGCAAAAAGCGAATCAGGAACGTAACAGAATGATGATCGTTAAAGAGTTTCAAATAAGTAATTATAATATCTGAATATTCCAGTTTTCGAACAGGTCAAAAATGAAAGTTATTTGGAATCACTACCCTTGTTTTACACCTACATGTTCCATGTTTGGTTGAAACATATTCAAATCTCTTGTAGTTTAGCCTATTTGGTACTTGGGACCAAAATACCTTTTAATGTTCATGTTCTTGAATCTATAATAACATTTTTGCTATAGGTTCCTGTGATTATTGAATACCATTTTGATGAGCATGATGGAAGTTTCCATCAGAGACGGATTCTCTGGATTTAGTTGAGGTGTGTTTTGATAAACAGTTAGTGATAATTTAAATAGTAACTCGCAAAAACGTGATATTTTAGGTGTATTTCGATAAATAGTTGGTGATAATTCAGATAGTAACTCACAAAACGTGAAAATTTTAGGTGTGAACGGTTGGTGATTATTCAAATAGTAACTCACAGAAATATGATATTTTAGGTGTGAACAATTGGTGATGACTCAGATAGTAACCTGCAAAAACGTGATATTTTAGGTGTGAACAATTGGTGATAATTCAGATAATAACTCACAAAAACGTGATATTTTAGGTGTGAACAGTTGGTGATAATTCAGATAGTAACTCGCAAAAACGTGATATCTTAGGTCTGTTTCGATAAACAGTTGGTGATAGTTCAGATAGTAACTTGCAAAAAGGTGATATTTTAGGTGTGTTTCGATAAACAGTTGGTGATAGTTCAAATAGTAACTCGCAAAAACGTGATATATTAGGTGTGTTTCGATAAACAGTTGGTGATAATTCAGCTAGTAACTCGCAAAACGTGATATTTTAGGTTGTGTTTCAATAAATAACTGGTGATAATTCAGATAGTAACTCGCAAAAACGTGATATTTTAGATGTGTTTCAATAAACAGTTGGTGATAATTCAGATAGTAACTCGCAAAAAGTGATATTTTAGGTGTGTTTTAATAAACAGTTGGTGATAATTTAGGTAGTAACTAGCAAAAACTTGATATTTTAGGTGTGTTTCAATAAATAGTTGGTGATAATTCACATAGTAACTCGCAAAAACGTGATATTTTAGGTGCGTTTCGATAAACAATTGCTGATAATTCAGATAGTAACTCCCAAAAACGTGATATTTTAGGTGTGTTTCGATAAACAATTGATGATAATTCAGATAGTAACTCGCAAAAACGTGATGTTTTAGGTGTGTTTTGATAAACAGTTGGTGATAATTCAGATAGCAACTCTCAAAAATGTTAGGCCCATTGGTCCAAAAGTCTGTGGACTATTCATGTGGATCAGTACTGTATAGGCCCAGCCCAGATGATTGTCTTTCTTAACAGAAATTTATATTTTTTTGCAGAGTTTGAAGATTTAACTTCTTTTTTTTTTTTTTTTTGCAGAGTTTGAAGATTGAATTATACTATAAGTAGTTCCAATTTTGACTTAGCACAAGGTAAAATCTGCACTAATGAATCTTTTTCTCTATATCTATTTTCAAAATAATTAGTTTAATTTGATTACCAAGTTTGCTACGACTTCTTGATTCAACTGATTTTGCTTTATTCTGCATAACTAGAAAGGTTCTTTTTAATTTCTTGTTTGATGATTCAATACATTTGTCTGATTTTGACTTGCCATGTGGACTTTAAGAAAGTGAAGAGACGTGGTCTTAAATGAAAGATACGTAACGTAGAGTATATAAAAATATTCTTTTAACGTTGTGGTCTTAAACATGCCACGTATAAAGTTATTAAGCAAAGAAAGAAATATTTTCCCCGAAACTAACTAAAAAGGAAAGTAAAACAGATAAATTGGAACCGAGTGGCTTGTAGTTTTTCGATAACTGTAGTGTCAGATTGGCTTGGACATACGAGAAGAAATCACTTAGTATTTTTTCCTTCATCGGATTTTGAACTTGACACCTTATGCTTCTCAACACGCTTAAATGACCACTAGACCACACGCCTAGACCGTTCGGTCTTAAGGAAAAATGCTCAATGTAGTGAAAGTTTCATTTGTTCTGGGGATTTCCTATCAAGTTATTAGATTAGAATGTGATTTATATGCACCAGTAGCGTAAAGAATTTCTACACGCACATTGTGAAAGCAGTCTGTGCGGTTCCAGCAGGTTACACGCACACATAGCTGCAATGGCTTTAGTATCCAAACTTCTCATAGACAGTGGTAGAGCCACATCATCTTTGTATGTTGACTCCCCTTAGTGAAATTCCTGGCTGTGCCGTTGCTCATAGATGCTTAAATTTGGATATGTGAGATCAGAAAGCGTAAGTGTATTGTTTATATTCATGTTTGAACTGCACATCGCGACAGTACTTTACAGGGTGAAGGTGTTTGGTATTTCTATAACAGAAAACAAAGAATTGTTTTGAAACAGCCTCTCGACCTCACAAAAAGTAGGGGTAAGCCGTAAGGTCTGCGCATAGCAGGAAGTTCTTTATCGATATCCTGTTAAAGGTTTTGGAGATGCAAACTTTTTATACAAACAATTCCTACAACTATTTGTTTCAGTTTGTACATGCTAATGCATTCTGTAAGTTCTTCAATATCCGAGGCAAGATAGGACAGAGCATACACCTAAGACGATCTACATCTTTGCATG
Source organism: Capsicum pubescens (assembly GCA_030864215.1). Classification (NCBI taxonomy): domain Eukaryota; kingdom Viridiplantae; phylum Streptophyta; class Magnoliopsida; order Solanales; family Solanaceae; genus Capsicum; species Capsicum pubescens. The sequence continues at coordinate 299,916,302 of CM061549.1, forward strand.
CTAAATCCTTAGATTTGTCGTTTGCAGCATATGAAAATAAGTACATTGTCCGAGAATGAAACACTAATATATGTTGTGTGATGCAGTATCAACGATTCTGAAGAATGAATTCCGATCTGGTACTACATACCGGTGGATGTCACTGTAAAAAAGTTAGATGGCAAGTCTATGCACCATCAAGCTTTGTTGCATGGGATTGTAATTGTTCTGACTGCTCCATGAGACGAAACACACACTTCATAGTTCCCTCGGAGAGATTTGAACTTATCGGAGACTCCAAGGAGTTCATCACAACCTATACATTCGGGACTCACACTGCTAAGCACACCTTCTGTAAAGTTTGTGGCATAACTTCTTTCTACATCCCACGATCAAATCCAGATGGAATAGCTGTTACATTAAGGTGCGTTGACCCTGGTACGGTAACTCATGTTGAGATCAAATGTTTCGATGGACAAAATTGGGAAGGCTCCTACAAGCAAACTGGCATTGCATCGTGTTCAAAGGCAACAGATGAAGAAGACCCTAAATGATATCGACCCTTTTGGTTTGAAAAGCCAGAAGCATAATGTAACACTTGATGAAGCTTGCTGCTGCAGGACCTTTAGTGAATCGATGAGATCATGAACAACATTAGAAGATCCTTCCTGGTCGTCGTTGATCAAGTTTTCTTGATTCATCTTCTCTTATCTATTTTTCACAAATCTGTATTGTTGTTATAAGTTGATATCTATATGCTCCAATATACAATTCATTACTGTATTTTCCTTTTTATATGTGATTTTATGATGTTTTACTTGTGCTAAGGGTCTATCGGAAACAACCGCTCTACCTTCACAATATAGGGGTAAGACTGCGTGCATACCACTCTTCCCAGACTTCACTTGTGATATTACTCTGGGTGTGTTGAATTCAGCCTACAAAATGATACTCATATCGATGCAATTTCACAGCTTTTACCTATGTATTGTTACTGTAATATGAGATGTTTGTGTAAAGATCGTCACTACTTTACCTATGTCTTTCCTGGAACTCAGTGAAATTGAACATGCCATTCATCATACCTTCTACCTTCACCTCTTTGGTTGCGATGGCTGGCGCGCCTTTCTTGGTGGTTGGGACTGACTGCTTGAATACTCGAGGTTGTCATCCTCTATTTTTGTGCAACCACGACCTCGACCCTGCTTACTAACTTCCATAGCCACAACCTTCCCCTCATTCTTTTGGTTTCTTACATTATTGCCTTGTCATTCCCATTTTACCTTTTCAACATTCGTCCTCATTGACTTAATGTCCTGAGCCGGGGGTCTATCGGAAACATCCTCTCTACTTCATCTGAGGTAGTGGTATGGACTGCGTACACTTTACACTCCCCATACCCCCACTTTGTGGGAATACACTGGGTATGTTGTTGTCGTTGTACTCATTGGCTTAACCCACGGGCTAGTGAATTGGAGGTCCACACAAACTATGCAAACTATCTTAGTGGTCTTTGGTTTACATTCTATATGTGCTACTTGAGCCATCTTCATTTATAATTTTATCTGATCTTGTATGGCCATATATCCATCTTAAACATCTGACCAAACTCATGGAAACTTTGGCATGTAACTTCTTGTTAGGCAAGCATTTTATAAGATTTAGCATTACAGTTAAATTGTTATCTTCCTATTGCAGAACAATCCATTGTTTAAGTCCTCCTATTTCAATTCTATATGTTACTGTTCATCTGTAGTACTATTATTCTCTTTGTACTATGAGCTTACTACAAGGACGTCTATGTATGTTTGATCCCCTCCCACCAGCATCTCGATTAACCTATCCACCAAGGATGGGATAAGTTATGATTACTTCTGAAGGAGATCAAAGTACAAGAGGTTGATGATATTTTTTACTTGATGTGCAAATGGTAGGTGTTGTTTGCTGGCTAAGCTGAATAATTGGCTAGTCTTGTCCATTCATTATGGTGTAATGTCTATCAAATAAACTATTAATTAGTCTATCAAAAAGTTCAAACATGTCCAGCCACAATCCTTGTCAGAATAAAAGATTGTAACATAATTATTGGAAAAAGAAAAGCGCATCGTTCATACATAACACACAACACACCCGCTGAAATCCCACAAGTGGGTTCAGGGAAAGGTAGAGTACACGCATACCTTTAACCCTACCTCGTGGAGGAAGAGGTTTTTTTCGCAGGACCATCTATCAAGCTTTCTGTTTATGCTGCTACTCCAACATAGCCAGCGTCCGGCCATGACACAAATGGTCCGCTGGATGTTCGAAATACAGGCTCATCACTTGGCAAATGTATGCAAATGAATAGCAGTTCACCATCAGCAAACCTATATCTCGGTAAGAATCTATAAATCGAAGGATCTTCCATAGTAAACAATGCACTCCAAGATTCCTTGACACCATAGTCTTTCAATGCCCATAACTTATGGGTTTCGAACCCGCGCAAACGATCAACAGCATGAACACATAGCATTCCGTCCAATACTGAAACGCCAACAAAGACGATGCCCACAAGGGATAATATTTCCTCCGGCAAGGGTATCTCTCCATACGTTTCTTTTGAAATACTAAATGACACAAGAGAATACTCTCTTGAGCTAGAGTGTCTTGAGCCACGGTCTCTTGAATTACCGATCCAATGAAATGCCTCACGTACAAATGCCAAAGATTGAGTACGAGTCATCGCATTGTAAATGCCATGAGGATGTTTATTGATTTTTCTCCAGGAACCAACTTTCAACGCAAGAATTTCATTAGATTCATCGCAAATTCTAAGGATCTTATAGTCACCGCTAGTTGAGTCATAACCAAATCCATAACGAGTAAACTCGCCAGCTTCAAACTCTGAAGCGGGAAGTACTACTGATTCTCTTGTGGAGGGGTTCCACAGAAAATGCATGGGGTGTCCATCAGTCATAATATCAGAAACTGCGACAACAACCAACCCATCACAAGCACACACGACTCTAAATAACGGTTTTGAGCTTAAAGGGCAAACAAGTTTTTGTGCATCCTCGGCTATTTGAGAAGACGATAAAGGACAACAGTAGCTGGAAAATCTACTTTCATTCTGGCACCAGAGGGTAGTAAGGAATTTTTGGGAATTCCGGTCGTTCTTGGCACGCTTGAAATGCTTCATCTTAAAGTAAGGATCGGAGATCAATGTATTCCAAAACTTTGAAACACATTTGCATTGATGAAGAGATCGCACAGGTAACCTGCTAAGGATGTTCATAATTATTTCCTCTTCCAAGTAAACTGCCGGCTCCTAGATAGGACAAGAAAGAGTGATCAGAAAAAAAATTTAAAAGCATAAAAATATTCCTCTTAGCCATCACAAACGCACCTAGAAATAGAAGCTAACTCCAACTAACAACAATTAAACACAATCGTAATAACACCCTGAAATCACCTGATCAACAATGCCGGTAATTTCTCAGTCACAAAATCATATTATGAACTGATGAAAAAAGAATGAAGCAGTAGTTTTTTCGTAACAGGGATGAGAAAGAATTATATCAAATTGGTGTTGCTAGCTAGCCATCCATCATGTCTTCCTTGGAAAATGTTACTATCTTCAATGCTAGTCATAAACCAGTAAGAAAGTCCCAACACAAATAGAATTTACGTCCAACCAAAAACAATTGAACTCATTCGTCCGTAAGCAACGCCATCAGAACTAACCTGATCAACATCCATTTGGTCTGTACGACTGTTTGACGTCTCCAATATGCTCTTCCCTGAAATTTAATTAAAAAAATTGTGATTGGTTATAGAGGAGGATAAAGCACAACAAAGCAGAATATGTTAAGAATTCATCACCAATTTAATTGATATCTAAGATATTTCCAAGAAAAATCTAGAACATTCAAGAGTTGCCGAAAATTGAAGGTAGGTCTCTAGAATGAATGTTCACGAAACAAAAGTCTGAGACACATTCTAGAACGGGTAATTCTAGAAATAAATAGATGGAGGAACATTCCAGAATAGAGCAGTAAATACCGTTAACTAGATTCTTCCATCACCACCACCTATAAATAATGGTGGTTCATTTGAGATGTAAGCGTGCTCAATAAGTTGTACCGAGTAAGGAGTGAGTGCTCAAGCAAGTAAGCAAAGAAGTGAGTGATGAAGAGAAAAATAAAAGGGAGCAACAAAGAGAGTTGCTAGAGGGTGACAGCAAGAAAAATTGAGTGTAAGAATTGTAAGAACGAAGCTGGTCTTCACTGTGGAATAATAAAGTTCAAACTGTGAGCAACTAATTGTGCTCAATAATTCTCAATAGAATAGAGAGAGGCCGCCTTGGTGGGAATAGTTAGAAGGTAGCAGCCACAGGCGCATCTAAATGGAGGTTATGGGTTCAGGTGAACCCAAGGTTAGTTTACGATAAACCTATTATGTGGGAACCCATGGTAAGCATGCTTCCCAAGTTATGTCAAAGCCAAAGGCTCTAAACACCCCCCACCCCTCATGTTTCAAGTCCATAAAATCGAGTTTCTCCTCTGTCTTCTCCTCTTGCCCCTGTCTCCTTTCCCAACTCCCAAGCACTAATCATCGCCCAGTTTGCTTAAACTATAAGGGCATGTCTCTCCCTCTTTTTATCTGTCTATTACTGAAGTTGCAAGGAATATAGACTGCCCTGCTGATACAGCAGTCCACATAATGATCAAAGTCGAAGTGTGAGCCTATTAGTGAAGCAGTTTCACTTTTTTTCCATGATTTTGGTGTCCGGGCCTCGACTAAATCTATGGGATACCAGGTAACTCTGTACCCTGCCGAAAAGCCAAACCTTGCTCAATTATCTACTAACGTTGTAGCCTAAATCCGCAACCTCCTTAAGCTTCTATATAAGGTCCTATCCTCAGTAAAATATTATTATATAAACAATCAAGCAAAAGTGAAAAAGCACACAAACAGCAGCAGAAAGAAACAAGGGGAGCATGTATGTGTATGTATACCATTGCAAATTTGAAGGACGGATCCTGCTTTCTTCTTGTTTTGTTGGTGAATAAACTTAAGAGCAGCTTCTCGTCTATTTTCCATTAAATAGTTAGCCTTAATTTTATTTGCAATCAAATACTTCTTCTTCATCATCACCTGCTGACCATGGCAATTGGATTTCCTCTGCTGTATCATATCATCAATAATTGCCATTCTACAGTTTTCTCTGATGATTGAGAAAGACTCAGTTTTTCTTCGATTCAGAGACCACAAACCTCAGTTTTTTCTTCAATTTGGATACAAAAAATCTCAGTTTTGGACACGAAAAGACTCATTTTTTTTGCCAATTTGGACAAAAAAATCTCAGTTTTTCTTCGGTTTGGACATGAAAAACTCAGTCTTTTGCCAATTTGGAGATGAAAAGACTCGATTTTTCTTCGATTTGGACATGAAAAACTCAGTTTTTCTTCGATTTGGCGATGAAAAGACTCAGTTTTTCTCCAACTTGGAGACGTAAAGACACACACACCAACAGAAGCCTTAACCAACTGCTGGAGTTTGAATTTTGGTAATCCGCCAGTTCAGGTCAACAGATTGCCCCAAGAATTAGCCCCAAAATATTTTGCCCAATATCCCCCATTATATTAAATACTGTTTTTCAATTAATGTGTAAATAGAATTTTTAGTCCTAAATAATGCACCAATATCCCCCATTATATTAAATACTACTAGAACGAGGAAACCACATTAAACTAGAAAATCGAAAATTTATTGGTGCATTATTTAGGACTAAAAATTCTATTTACACATTAATTGAAAAACTATCAACCTATAAATAAATTAGGTCTCCTCTCCAACTTTAGAAATAATTATTATTGGTGATTTTTTAAAAAAAAAATAAAAAATTGTTGGTTTAAACTATTTTTTCTTCTTTGAAAACTTGTCTTGAATACCATATTGCTTAAATTTTTCTGATTAAATCATTGTGATGACATTTTGTATCCCATTTAGTGATGTGATTAGGCTCTCCAAGTCGAGTTTTTTTTCCCTCAAACTGTTGAAAAGTTTATATCTTTGCGCAAAGTTTTCAGGCAGTTTAGCAAATTTGGCTTGGGAAAAATGTTTGTGTTACCCAGTAAGATCAAGAATAAGCTGTAAAATGTTGGTTTTTTTTCTTTTTCTTTCTTTTTCTCGAGCTAAGAAGGCATATACGAGTGGTGTTGAAATTGAAACTTTGTGTCATGCTAAAATGTATACGAAGAGTGTGAAAGTAGACGATTGCAATAAGATATAAGCTTGAAAAATACTTTCAAGTGGTGAAAGTTATTTTCAATTTTGATTATTTAGGTAATACTTCAAGCACGATTTTTTGTCAATCGGTTTAAAATGTCATTTTGCGTTGCTCAAGGTAATTGTATTGGGGGTAAGTTTATGAGGGCAACGTGGAGTCATGACGAGAAAAACAAGGACAAGTTTATTGCTCAATGCTAGGACATGTTTACGACCGTAAGTTTCAAAAGTCTTCGTCAAGTTAAAAAAGTGAAAGAGGGGGTATTGAATTAGAATGCAATTTCTTTTGCACCGACAGTGTAAAGAACTTTACATGCTCATCCTGTCATCCGTGTTATATGTGTCATTGATGTGTGTCTAGCTGCCCTATTCTTTGTTGGAACTTTGAAGTTTTGATGATTGATCACGGAATGAAACATGTTCCTCAAGCTGGTTCATGCACATGGTTCAGTGGCATGCAGATCAAGATGATATCGCTTAAGTGGCTAGAGAAGTTCCGATAAACTCAAGATAGATATCACGTGTAACAAAGAGAAGTTGAGTTTAAATCACAATACTTAAAGATAGAAGAGGGAATGAGGAATTCAACCTAGACGAGGAGATTGACTTGAAGAAGACTTTGATAGAAGAGGGAATGACGAATTCTATCTGGACGAGGAGTTTGAGTTGAAAGAGGACTTTGAATAAACAACAAACTCTGATGAGTTGAAGAGTTCAAAGCAAGATAAAAGACTAATGACTTTGAAGGACTTTTCAGAGAGTTGTTTATATATCAAGGGAGTAACTCATTTAGTGACTCACGCACTTACAAAGACAGCAACATATCGACAAATTATCTGTGAAGTTCCAAAGCTTGAAGCAGTCGAAGTTGAACCTGGGGAACTAGAAGACTTAGAAACACTCACCTTGGAAGATTTGTGTTTTGTAAAAATAGGAGTTAGAGTTTAATTCCTCGATTATAAGAGGTTTGTAATTTGTTGATTATTGAGGCTTAGTTGTTTTAGTGGAGTTGGGGTTAAATCATATAGAGAGGTACATATCGTGGTTTTTTACACCTCTTTGAGCCGGGTTTTTTCTACGTAAATATCACTGTGCAATTTACTTACTGTTTTAGCCAGATAGGAACACGTTAGTTAACCTGTTTCGCAGATAAGCAAATGTTAGGCTAAAATAAGTAATCAGTGGGGCACGTACTCTAACATCCTTAATATCGGAGATGCTCATAGATGCTTGAATTTGGATAGATGAGATCCTAAAGAACAAGTGTACTGACTGTCGATGAGCTTGAAATGTCATTACCTTTTTCTTATGATGAAATATTTTCTGAATTTACTATTTAGTGTTGTTCGTATTCCCCATCTTTAGCTGCAGAATATGAGATCCTACTCCTACTGGTTGCGATGGCTAGTGTGCCTTCTTAGTGGCTGGTGTTGTTTTCTATGTTTTCGGATACAAAAATTTGTATTTAGACACAACAATTTCAACATAAGTTCAAGTCTAAAACAAGAACACCTATGAAGTTATATAACACCCTCAACACAATTTCAAAGAACGGTGTTTTTTTTTCTTCAGAAATTTAGATGAAACAGAAAAGGCTAAGTCCTTCGACTTCACGAAGTGTCCTCAAAGAAATAATTTCCCTCAAGTACCCGAGGTTGCAAATTTTTTCTTCCAGGATAAAATGGCCTAACAATCCGACGGTAGTGGTACCTCAAACGATCAGATTCTCCTTGAACTCAATCAACGATTAGATGATCACACAGAGTATATGTTAAGAAAACAAGAAGAGTTTTATTGCAGAAAATTTTTTGTACCTAAACCTGTGGATAAATGCAGGTTTATATAACTATCAAGTGCCTCTTCCGAAAGGTGGCAATGGTTCATTCGAAAAGGTGTATCCTTTAGAAGAGTCATGTCTGTTCATTCAAAACATTATGTCTTTTTCTAAACAGACACAACTATCTAAACAGTCACACCTTTTTCAAAATAATGTCTTTTCTTCAAAAGTTGTGTCTCTCTATTTTTCATTCACACCAATTAAACCCAACAATCCCCTACATGAATGGAGTATGGCTAATCTTTGTAAAATTTTACGGACAAGTATTTGATCATCAAGCAAAGACTGATTGCATCTAGATAAGTGGGTTTTTCTTTGAACTTTCCGTAGTGAACATGCATCGGATGCACTCGGTCAATCGGTAGAATTGATATCTTTGAACCAGCGAGCTTTAATGTACACCTACACAACACATGTCACACAACCAGCCTTTTACCGTTTATGGTTCTCACGGTTTTGTTCGTTTCAGCCATGAACACGTTCCGGTCTCATGAGAGCTTAGAGAATAGGCCTTTAATAACATTCTCCTTGAAGCGGCTTCGACTTCGCCCTCACATATGTGATTTCTTGACGTTCAATCCCATAGATTAAACTATTTGGTCAAATCTGTCAAATTTAGATAATCATTAAAATACTTTTCACCTTAAGTCTTATCCTTGATTACTAAACATTGCTTAAATCATGAGAATGGGTTGGCTATACCGATAATGTTGAACCTGTTAGACACAACTTTGTTTGATCTCCTTGAACTTAGCTCTTAGGATCTCCAGTCTGCTAGGTAGAGTAATCGTCATGCTGACTTGTCCTAGGCTGTAAACCCATTCTCTTGGATGTCCTCTCAACTTCTTCTCTTGATAGGCCTTTTATAAGTAGATCTGACACATAATCATTTAACTTCACATAGTCAACAGTCATAATTTCACTAGAGAGAAGTTCTCTAAAGGTATTATATCTCTATCTTATGTGACGAGATTTACCATTGTATATCATGCTCCCTGCCCTACCTATTGTCGCTTGGCTATCACAGCGTATACATACTGGTTCCACTGGTTTGGGTCAATAAGAAATATCTTTCAAGAAATTCCGAAGCCATTCTGCTTCTTTACCGGGGTTATCCAATGCGATAAATTTAAATTCCATTGTAGAGCGAGCAATACATGTCTATTTGGATGATTTCCAAGAGATCGCTCCTCCATCGATAGTAAATACATATCCACTTATGTATTTTACTTCGTTTGATCTGGTGATCCAATTTGCATAAATATATCCTTCAAATACCGCGGGATATTTATTATAATGCAAAGTATAGTCTTGAGTGTATTTAAAATACCCTAAAACTCTTTTTATTGTCATCCAATGAGTTTTGTTGGGATTACTCGTGTACCGACTCAACTTATTAATAGCGCATGCTATGTCTAGTCATGTACAATTCATTATATACATTAAACATCTCAATATTCTTGCGTACTCCAACTGTGAGTCACTTTCACCCTTTTTCTTTTGAAGTGCGAAGCTCACGTCCAATGGAGTCTTGGCAATACCAAATTTCAAATACTTGAATTTGTCAAGTACCTTTTCTATGTAATGAGATTGTGACAATGTCAACCCTTGTGGAGTTCTATGTATTCTTATTCCCAAGACCATATCCGCAACTCCAAGGTCTTTCATATCAAACTTGCTTTTAAGCATTCATTTAGTAGCATTTATGTTCGAAAAGTCTCTACTGATGATCAACATATCATGCACATACAAACAACTAATGACTTGGTGATTTTGACTGTCTTTAATGTAAACACATTTAACACATTCATTAATCTTGAACCCGTTTGTCAACATGATTTGGTCAAACTTCGCATGCCACTGTTTAGGGGCTTGTTTTAGTTCATAAAGTGAATTAACAAGTTTACACACCTTACTTTTTTTTTCTGGAACCACAAAACCCTTAGGTTGTTCCATGTAAATTTCTTCCTCCAATTCTCTATTTAGGAATGTTGTTTTCACATCGAACATTTGATGGATTTCAAGACTATATACTGCCGCCAAGGCAATTAACATCTGAATTGACATTATCCTCGTTGCTGGTGAGTACGTATCAAAGTAATCAAGGTCTTCTTTTTGGTTAAAGTCTTTTACGACAAGTATTGCCTTGTATTTGTCAATATTATCATCAGCTTTCATTTATCAACCAACTCCCACATATGGTTGCTTAAGATTGAATCAATCTCACTATTGACCGCCTCTTTTCAAAAGAATGAGTCTGAAGACGTTGTTTCCTTAAATGTTTGAGGCTCATTTTCTAAGAGAAATGTTACAAAATCGGATCCAAATGAAGTTAACGTTCTTTGACGTGTACTATGTCTTGGATTCGCATCATTATGCACATCCTCACTTGGTTCATCTCGAGGTCGTTTAGACCCCCCACTAGATTGTTCATGTCTAGTTTTATATGGATAAATGTGTTCAAAGAATTCAGCATTATCTGATTCAATTATCGTATTTTCATTAATATCCGAATGTTTGGAGTTATGAACCAAAAACCGACATGCTTTACTACTTTAGCATATCCTATGAACACGTAGTCCACCGTCTTAGGTCCTATCTTTACCCTTTTTGGCATAGGTACTTGGACTTTCGCTAGACACCCCCACACTTTGAAATATTTCAAATTAGGTTTCCTTCATTTCATTTTTCATAAGGAATTGATTACGTCTTACTATGGGGAACTCTATGGCGGCTGGAAAGAAAGACGACCTCATCCTATTAAGTATACGATTGGCTGTAAAGATAGCCTCCCCTCACAAGTTTTGCAGTAAATCTAAACTTATAAGTAAAGAATTCATCATTTCCTTCAAAGTTCGGTTTTTTCTTTTCGCAATTCTATTAGACTGGGTGAGTACGGGGATGTAGTTTAATGGACAATTCCATTCTCTACACATATTTCGGCAAAGGAAGATTCATATTCTCCGCCCCTATCATTTCTTATCAATTTTATCTTTTTCTCTAATTGATTTTCAACTTCAGTTGTGTATTGCCTAAACACATCTATTGCTTCATCCTTACTATTTAGCAAATAGACATAACAATATCTAGTGCAATCATCAATAAAAGTTATAAAATACCTTTTTCCCACCACGAGATAGTGTTGACTTCATATCACAAATATCAGTGTGGATTAAGTCTAAGGGATTGGAATTCCTTTCAACGGACTTATACGGATGCTTAACATACTTTGATTCCACACACGTTTGATATTTTGATTTATTGCACTCAAAGTTTGGCAAAACTTCTAAGTTAATCAGTTTTCACAATATTTTGTAATTAACATGGCCTAATCGTTCATGCCATAAATCATAAGACTCAAGCAAGTAAGAAGAAACAGAACTTTTATTGATTTCAACAGTCATTACATTCATCTTATATAGGCTTTCAGTGAGATAGTCTTTTCCTACATACAATTCTCCTTTGCTAATTACAACTTTTCCTAAAACTGTTACACATTTGAATTCGTTTTAATCTAGAAGTGATATGAAAATTAAGTTCTTTCTTAACTCCGGTATGTACAAGACATTTTTGAGTGTCAACACTTTGCCTAAAGTCATTTTCAAGCATACTTTTCTTGTTCCTACTACTGTTGCTGTAGCGGAGTTAGCCATGAAGGTCTTTTCTTCTCCTTAAGCCGGAGCGAAAGTTGAAAACAACTCTTTATTAACACAAACATGACAGGTGGCACCGGAATCCCACCACCATTCGCGTGAATTTCCCATCAAGTTGCATTCGGAAAGCATGACACACAGATCATCCATTTCTTTCTTGGACTCAGCCACATTTGTTTGGTCCTTTTTCTTGACTTTCTTAGAGGCCCGACAATCTGTTGATTTGTGGCCAATCTTACCACAATTGAAGCACTTTCCCTTGAATTTCTTCTTGGGTTGATTGCTTTCATTTTCAGCTTTCTTGCGTTTTTTGGAGTTGTGGTCGTCTTCTATAATATTTGCTCCATTCATTGTAGAATTTCCTATTGACCTTCTTTCTGCAACCTTATTGTCTTTTTCAATGCGCAATTTGACGATTAGATCTTCGACAGACATCTCCTTACGTTTGTGTTTCAAATAGTTCTTGAAGTCCTTCCACATGAGTGGCAGTTTCTCTATTATTGTTGATACTTGAAACGTTTTATTCACGATCAAACCTACAATACAGTTTATGTGAATATTAAGAACACTTTTCAATTGGTCACCAAAGGTATTTGTCAAAATCATACCTTCCGCAAGGAGATCATGGATGATCACTTGCAGTTCCGGCACTTGGGAGACAGCAGACTTGCTGTCTATCATCTTATATTTCAGGAATCTTGCAACGAAGAACTTTTTAGTTCTGGCATCCTCTGTCTTGTACTTCCGTTCTAGGGCTCCCCACAACTCTTTTGCAGTCTTTGTTCCACTATACACATTATAGAGGTCATCTTGGAGACCACTCAAGATGTAGTTCCGGCAAAGGAAAGCGAAGTGTTTTCAAGCCTCCACAATCATAAATCGCTCTTGTTCAGAGGTTCCCTCGGGCACCTCTGGAGCTTCCTCAAATGTGAACCTTTGAAGAAAAAGAGTGGTGAGGTAGAAAAATATTTTTTGCTGCCATCTTTTGAAGTCAATACCCGCGAACTTTTCGGGTTTCTCCGCTGGTGCCATAGCTTGCGGAGCATTATTACACTCGTTATGGCAATATTAGTTACCGCCATAGTCTTTGCAGTATCATGTACTTGACTATCGTTAGTCATTTTCTTATCACAACTAGACAAAAAATTTAGTATATCAAAATACTAATCAATAAAGTTGCGGCAACTTTAAACACCACTTGTTTCTAGTTTAACGATGAAGTTTTTATGACTCCCAATCGTCAACTAAGTGATTTTAACTTGTGATGAAGATTTTATTTCTTCAAATCACTTGTTAAGTTCAAACGGAGTAGAAAGCTAAAAGCTTTAATCTCCATAAATCAAGGTATACAGATTCTGGAAAAAAAAAAACTTTAGTGAAAAGAAAATTTCACCAAACAAGCAAAAAAAAAATTTTTGTCAAATTTATTTCCTTAAGATTGTTGTTTTTTATGTTTTCGGGTACAAGAATCTGTATTTAGGCACAACAACTTCAACACAAGTTCAAGTCTAAAAGCAAGAACACCTATGAAGTTATATAACACCCTCAACACAAGATCAAAAAGACCTTTCAAAGAAGTATTTTTTCTTCTTTAGAAATTTAGATGAAATAGAAAAGGCCAAGTCCTTCGACTTCACGAAGTGTCCTTAAGGAAATAATTCCCCTCAAGTACCCGAGGTTGCGAAATTTTTCTCCCAGGATAAAATGGCCTAACAATCCGACTGTAGTGGTACCTCGAATGATCGGATTCTCTTCGAACTCACTCAACTATTAAATGATCACATGGAGTATATTTTCAAAAAACAAGAAGAGTTTTATTTTAGAAAAAATTTTGTACCTAAACCTGTGGATAAATGCAGATTTATATAGCCATCAAGTGCCCCTTCCGAAAGGTAGCAATGGTTCATCTAAAAAGATGTATCCTTTGGAAGAGTCATGTCTGTTCATTCGAAACATTGTGTCTTTTTCTGAATAGACACAACTATCTAAACAGTCACACCTTTTCCAGAACAATATGTATTTTCTTCAAAGGTTGTGTCCCTCCATTTTCCATTCACACCAATTGAACCCAACAGTTGGGATAGACTGCTTGAATACTCAAGGTAGTCGTCCTCCATTTTCATGCAATCACGACCTCGACCCTGAGGACTAGCTTCCATAGCCACAACCTTCCCGTCATTCTTTTGGTTTCTTACGTTATTGCCTTGTCATTCATATTTCACCTTTTCAATATTCCTATTCATTGACTTCAGATTGTTGCTTCCATAAGATTATTATTATTATTAAGTTTGTTGTTTTTTCTAGTTTAGTAAAATCTGTATTTTACAAAAAGAACTTCAAATATATATTCAAACTAATAATATGAACAATCAAATGAAATCGTAACTCTGTATTCACAACTTTGAACTTCAACAATAAATTCAATTCAATTTGTGAACATCAGGAAATGAAGTTCAAACTATTTTCTGAAAAATAGCAAAACCAAGCGTTTAGAAAAAGATGAAGATTCAAGTCCACCAAATTCACAGTGTCCTTAACAAAATTATTCCTCTCAAGTACCTGAGGTTATGAAATTTATCGTCCAGGATAAATGAATCACTTCGACTGAATAGCGGTACCTCAAACTCTGTCGAACTACAAACATACTCAATGGTAGTAAATCACACTAGAGGTTCTTTTTCAAGAAAGAGGAGTGTTTTTTATTCAAAATTTCATATTCGTACCTTGAGGAAAAATTTAAGTATTTATAACCATCAAGGTGTTATTCATGAAGATGAGCATTGATTCCGAAAGATGCATCCCTTCATAAAGGTGCAACTATTCAGGAGAGTCACAACCCGTTGAAAAAGTCATAACCATCCACATGGAAAAGGTGTCTATTCAAATTGCATCCTTTATTTTGATATATTTTTTTTTTCCGAAAAAACACTTATTCATATTGCATTCACACCTCTTAAAAACCTATCAGTTATGCATATCTTCGTTCAATTCATTACCACCATCTTTTATAAAAGGGCTCAAACTCCTATAGCAAAAGTGGGAAACAACCACCCGATAGCAAGCAAGGACTCATAAAGTGTTACCTCATCATCATTGTGTTCAACAAAGTAAAGGTTAAATGGACAACCTATACGTTCGTTCGACTTTACCATCCGTTCCTATGTCTATGATAATGATCAACTAAAGTCAAAATGACAAATACATCAATTTTAGTCAACCCGTCCCTCATTCACAAAATTTGTTGTATTAGACAACGTAGTAAGGGAAATTGATCAATTGCGTACAAACAATCATATCCCTTTCATTGCAAAGAGATATATATGCAGGGGCGGACCTACATGGTGCTCAGGGGATTCATCTGAACTCTCCTGATCGAAAAATTACACTATATATGAGGTCAAATTCTGATTTTATGAGTATATATATTAAAATGAACCACCTAAGAAAGGCTGAAAAGCTTAGCTCAATGGCCAAGGGGTTCAATTGTTGTTGGGTGTCGTGGGTTCAAATCCCACGCCGTGGGCTTGAATCTTTGTTCTTCTTTGTTTATTTCTCTCATTATTTTTCTCTTTTATGTCATTTCTTCTTTTCAATTTATTTTTGTTCAAATTTATTAGACACTTTTTTAAAAAAAAATTGCCTTTTATTCTTTTACCTCATTTTTTTGCTACATAACTCTCTTTTCCGCCGGTCGATTTTTTGCCCAAAACTTTGTCGGGCCTTGGATTCATCTCCGAAATCGTGGGTTAACACCCATTGATTTGGTCCGAAAATAGCCCATTCACGATGTTCCGCTTGTTTGACCATCCAAATGGCTCTGCCGACCCACCCTCTCCCGCTCCTCAGCTAGCCGAGGGACCCCCAATCGATTTTCGGTCCAAAACTCCGCCGGCCCTGGGCCCTCCCTCAAAACTGTGGGCTAACACCCACCGATTTGGCCTGAAAATGGCTCATTTGTGCCGCTTCGTCCGTTTGACCACCCAAATGACCCCGCTGCCTCTCACCGATCCACTCTTACCCGTTCCCCAGTCAGCTGGGGGGTCGTCCGTCGATTTTCGGTCCAAAACTCCATTGGTCCCCTGGCCCACCTCCTAAACTGTGGGCTAATGAGTCAATGACCACCAATTTGGCCCGAAAACGGATCGTTCGTACATTTGACCACCCAATTGGGCCCGCAGACCCCATCGACCCACCCTCACCCGCTCCTCTGTCATTTGGGGGGTTGTCAGTCGATTGTCGGTTGGCCAGACAACCGATTTGGCCAGAAAACGGCCCATTCCCGCCGTTTCACCCATCTGACAATATTACTAATAATTGTTGAAGTTAAGTCAAGAAAGAGTTGAAAAGCCTATTATTTATTGTTGTAATGTAATTGCTGGGACAATGAATGAGAAAACAAATAGTCATTTTTTTCCAAAATAAAGTCTCTCTTTATCCACTATACATCGCACAAAAATATCAATTAAATGACCAATTCTTAATGCTCTTTTTCTTTTCTTCTTCTTCTTCTTCAATTTGGGCTTAGCATACAGTTATTTTCTCAGGAGATTATTGATTTGGTAATTGTGAACTTTGTTGTTTCCGCGATGACTATGTTGGATTTCTGTTATATTCTAAGCGTTTCTTTTGATTAAATAGGATGATGAGACATACGAAGTTGTTCCTGGATGTATCAATAGTTAGACTCCTCTTAGTTTCAGACTGAATCTTGTGATATCACAGTAGTTATTCTATGGTTTGCATCGCCATTCTTATTTTGTTGTATGATTTATTCATTTTTTTCCTCTCTCTTTTTTAGAGGCCTTTTTCACCTATTTTAATTCATTTTATTATAACAAAAAAAAAAAAAAAAATATTTTAACAGATTGTCACACCCCTCTTTTTTCACCGCATCCAACCCCGCAAGAGAGTTGGTTTTAGAGAAAACGAGTTTTTTTCAATCAAAGTGACGTTTTAAATAGGAATTATTTTATTCTACAGAGTTGTCACTTGGAATTGAGTTTGGATTCAAAAGGAAATGACTCTTGATCTTGATTCGTGAACTAGAAATTCGGATAAGGAATTCTATTGACCGAGAGGAACGTGTGAGGCACCCCTCGAGTCCCGTGGTTCTAGCACGGTCGCTTTAATGACTTATGTCTTGCTTAAATTACTCTCTTCGAGATAGAGGATTTGTTAGCCTAACATTGACTTATCTTTCGCTTCCTATTTATTCTAAATTTCTTTGAAACCGTATTGATGCGTGGCTTACCGATAGTAGTACTTTTCGGTCTTACCACAAGTTTTGATATATTTCTCATGCCTTTGAGGCATTTATGGATCGTCCCATTTTCCAAATCTAGATAATTAAGCACCTAACAGATTTAGAATCTATCCAACCCGGTTCAAACAACTTCAAATGGTATATTAAATTTTATTATAACGAATGGTCGATAGCAGTTATTTTCGACTTCATCGTTA
Organism: Capsicum pubescens; assembly: GCA_030864215.1. Classification (NCBI taxonomy): domain Eukaryota; kingdom Viridiplantae; phylum Streptophyta; class Magnoliopsida; order Solanales; family Solanaceae; genus Capsicum; species Capsicum pubescens. The sequence goes on from CM061549.1 coordinate 299,933,501, forward strand.
ATTATCACTTATATATTAAAAATTAAATTTTCTAAAGATTAAGAACCTATCTCATTCTTTTACAAATTCACTCCCATACAATTGATTTTTCCCCTCTTTTCTTTTATCAAATATGATGGGTCATAAATAAATTCGCAACCCATCTTATTTTGCATTCCAATGATTAATATGCTAATTTGGGACTTAAACAAAGTAAAGTTCTAATATTCTGGGATTCATCTCATAAAGTCTCGTAAGGAATGGTTTAAGTAAGTGATAAAACTTCTTATTAAAATAAAATTAATCAAAAGAAGGGACTGTATCCACATTATTAGACAGTATGAATAGTCTTATAAAAAAAAATCTATTACTTCAAATAATACTAATCTAAAACCTAATAAAAGTCAACTAAATCAGATTGATACATCTCTTTCAAATTCAACAGCCGATTATATTAATCGCCTACTATTAAATACTATGCCTCAAACAAGAATTCCAAATAGAAAAAAAATAAATCATACAGTATTACAATATGTTACCAAGCTATCATTAACAGCCTTTTAGGGTTAACATGATTTTATTCTAATTGTAATGAGGATACCTACAACAAACAATAATGTAATGTTGCTAGATCATTTAAATTAATGGGTTTTTACATGCTTATAAACCCTTAGTAAATCAACGTAGTAGAACCTAAAGGAATCACTTTATAAATATCAACTAGCATAACAAAGTGAACTTTTGACTTATTTTAAGCAAAATCATTCATAACTTTTTAAAAATAGCAACGAAATGACTAAGAATGAACCTTTCGTAGACAAAAATTTTCTTTGTTCGTTCAAAGCTCGAAGCTTTCGAACAAGATAGCATAAGACTTTGAGCATGCTATAGGAAAACTTCAAAAAGACTACGATCTATTGATTTCAAAGGTTAACAATAACTAACTTTTAGGAACCACGAACTCAGAGTCTAAATAAAACTTCACATTAAGTTCTTTTTGTCTCTCATTATCTTTATCTCCCTTTTTTTTTGTATTCTAACATCACTGTGTTGTCTTGTGTTATTTTATTTTTTTCTCTCTAATCTACTCTTATTATATTCATACCTGCATGTTATGAAAGAAGTTAACAATGCAGTATAACTTTACTAGCAATCTATCACATTGAATGACATGTAGTTACTCAAGTTGGAAGAAAAGCAATTATAGTGGTAATTCTAATAGGTTAAATGCATACAACATGAAAAGATAGCAAGGAGACTCCAACTTAACAGAATGCAGACATACATTATAGAATTGGAAAAAGACTTTATTATATTCATAATAGTGCCTCTGTGTGAGGGTAGTTTTAGGTTAGTGGGAAAAGGGTGGTTTATGAGGATATTGGGTAGTTTTAGTTTTTTGTTTTTTTTTAATCAATATTTTAAGTAAAATAAAGATGATAAAATATATTTAAAGCTAACAAAATACAAATAAGTTAAATAGCTAGTCTTAGAAATATGAATATCTCTAGATTCTTTATTAAAAGTTAAAAGAAGAAGACAAATATAATTTTTATTATTATTATTATTATTATTTTAAAATAGATAAATAAATACATAAATAATAATAAAATAAAAGCTTATTAAAATGTGATTTCATTTTTGTAGTTTTCAAAATTTTTAACAAACCTTTTAAAATAAGATAAACTTAAAATATCTAATTTAGACCTAAAAAAAATAAAAAAATTGAATACTAAAATGATATAAAAACATTAGATTTAGTCAAAAATTAGATGTTTACACATATTGGTCATTAAACAGAAGCAACGCATTATATTTGTATTCCTCATTAATGCTCTATTAATGGTGAATATTACAAGCTAAGTGAATAAGCACTATGCAATTAATCTTTAGAAATGAATAGGCACAAAATTGATATATATATATATATATGAGACTTAGACAATCTTATGTGGCATGTTTTAGAGATCTCCATTCCCACTTTTCTTTTTTCTCCTTTTTTTTGACATTTTTTCTCATTTTTTTAATTAATTTATTTTATAAAATCATGTCCTTAATTTATACATTCAATTACATAAATTCTACTCTCAAATATTAGTAATGTCCATAACTTTCAAGCCTTTCATATTCATAACCCTCAATTAGTTAATGTTTAAGAAGACCATTTATTTTTCTCTTCTTTTTTTTTTGTTTTCAAACTCTAGATATTTTGTTAATTGTTTTTATCTTTCTTTATAATTAATGTGATTAATTTGTATTAAGTAAAAATTTATATCTATATATAATTAAAAAATTAAATTTCTACTCTTAATAATATCATTAACTTCATGACTTTAAAGTTTTCAAATTCACAATCTCTAATTATTTAATTATAAAATTTAAAATAACTTATGATGTTCCTCCATTTTCATCTATATAAAATCATAATATTTTGTTTCATAAGACCCATACTCAAGAGTATCCTTTTTGTTTTATTTTTGAAATAGTGTTCTTTATATTATTTTTTTAGTATTAAATTCAAGCTTATGAAGAAGACTTTTGAAGGTTGGTCATTTGTCAAAGAGGCTTTTGAACAAGAGCTTAAAAAAGTTGTACAAAAATTTTGTAGTTTTTTCGTGTATTTTCTTATGGTTAACATAAAAAAAATAGGTATGTGTGCGTCAGTGTTCATGGGTATGTGCTCTATATGTTCATATTTTTTTATTATTGTAAATTTTATAGGCTTTTGAAGGTTGATCGTCTGTCAAAGAGGCTGTCGAACAAGAGCTTAAAAAATTGTACACTAATTTTGTATTTCTTTTTTCGTCTATTTTCTTATGGTTAACGTAAAAACAATAGTTGTGTGTGTGTGTGTGAGTGTTCATGGGTATGTTCTCTATGTGTAACTTCTATGATATGAACTTTCCTGATTTTTTTATTATTGTAAATTTTAAAGGCTTTTGAAGGTTGATCGTTTGTCAAAGAGGCTATCGAACAAGGGTTTAAAAAATTATACACTAATTTTGTATTTTTTTTCCTATCTATTTTCTTATAGCTAACGTAAAAAAAAATAGATGTATGTGTGTGAGTGTTCATGGGTATGTTCTTTATAAGTAACTTATATACTATGAACTTTCATGATTTGATTATTGTAAATTTCATTTTCGTTTAAGCAATAGCTATTGTAATCTTGTTGGTGCTAATTACTAACCAAACTTCAAACAATACTATTAATGGCTTAAAAATAATATTTACTAAATAATGAAATACATTATTCTTTATGTGTTTTTTGTGATGCGGAAAACAATTTATGTTTTCTTTAACGATTTGTTTATTTATGTAGAAGAGGTGATGCGGCACCTCTCTATGACCTTCAATTGTATTTAACTTTTTCTTATTTTTCGGACATTATTCTCCTCATTTCACTATATAATAATACAATAATCTATTTTAAAAATATTTTTATTTTTCTTAAATAATTTATTTAATAAGTCATTTTCATAACTCACACAACTTCATATTCCTATAACTTCTATTCTAATAATGTCCATTAATTTTGTACTTTTAACTCACATATTATCATTTTTATAACTCATGTTTTTTATAATCTCCATTACCCAAGAAAATTAAGAGTTATAAGCAAACTGGCATTGCTTCTTGTTCAAAGACTTCGGATGAAGAAGACCCACAATGGCTAGTGCACCTTTCTTGGTGGTTGGAACAGACTGCTTGAATACTCAAGGTTGTCATCCTCTATTTTTGTGCAACCACGACCTCGACCCGGATGACTAACTTCCATCGCCACAACCTTCCCCTCATTCTTTTGGTTTCATACATATTGCCTTGTCATTCCTATTTCACCTTTTCAATATTCGTCCTCATTGACTTAATGTCCTGAGCCGGGGGTCTATCGGAAACAACCTCTCTACTTCATCTAAGGTAGTGATCCATTCCCTCTTTCTCTTACTTACCGTTGTCGCACCATCAGCCACTTTTAAGATTGTGATTTATCAACTAGAAGTAAGAACACTATACAGAAGTTTTCCAAACATGTCAAGTATCTAACCTTACAACAGAAAGTTATTATCAAAACAACATAACAATGTCATCCCACAAATAGAGTCTAGGGAGCAGTTTCCGATATAAGAAAAGAAGAATTCGGAAAGTTATTATCAAATAATCTATTAATTAGTCTATCAAAAAGTTTAAGCATGTCCAGCCACAATCCTTATAAGAATACAAGATGGTAACATAATTATTGGAAAAAGAAAAGCGCATCGATCATATATAACACACACAACACACCCACTGAAATCCCACAAGTGGGTTAAGGGAAAGGTCGAGTACACGCATACCTTAACTCTACCTCGTGGAGGAAGAGGTTGTTTTCGCAGGACCATCTATCATACATAAGAAACTAATAAGTAAGTGATTTCGGGGAGATCAAGCTTTCTGTATATGCTTCTCCTTCAACACAGCTAGCTTGCAGCCATGACACAAATGGTCCACTGGATGTACGAAATACAGGCTCACCACTTGGAAAATGTAAGCAACTGAATAGCAGTTCACCATCAGCAAACCTATATTTCGGTATGAATCTATAAATCAAGGGATCTTCCGTAGCAAGCAATGCACTCCAAGATTCCTTAACACCATAGTCTTTCAATGCCCATAACTTCAAAGTTTCGAACCCGTGCAAATTATTAGCAGCATGAACACATAGCATTCCGTCCAATACTGAAACGCCAACAAAGACGATGCCCACAAGGGATAATATTTCCTCCGGCAAGGGTATCTCTCCATACATTTCTTTTGAAATACTAAATGACACAAGAGAATACTCTCTTGAGCTAGAGTGTCTTGAGCCACGGTCTCTTGAATTACCGATCCAATGAAATGCCTCACGTACAAATGCCAAAGATTGAGTACGAGTCATCGCATTGTAAATGCCATGAGGATGTTTATTGATTTTTCTCCAGGAACCAACTTTCAACGCAAGAATTTCATTAGATTCATCGCAAATTCTAAGGATCTTATAGTCACAGCTAGTTGAGTCATAACCAAATCCATAACGAGTAAACTCGCCAGCTTCAAACTCTGAAGCGGGAAGTACTACTGATTCTCTTGTGGAGGGGTTCCACAGAAAATGCATGGGGTGTCCATCAGTCATAATATCAGAAACTGCGACAACAACCAACCCATCACAAGCACACACGACTCTAAATAACGGTTTTGAGCTTAAAGGGCGAACAAGTTTTTGTGCATCCTCGGCTATTTGAGACGACGACAAAGGACAACAGTAGCTGGAAAATCTACTTTCATTCTGGCACCAGAGGGTAATAAGGAATTTTTGGGAATTCCGGTCGTTCTTGGAACGCTTGAAATGCTTCATCTTAAAGTAAGGATCGGAGATCAATGTATTCCAAAACTTTGAAACACATTTGCATTGATGAAGAGATCGCACAGGTAACCTGCTAAGGATGTTCATAATTATTTCCTCTTTGAAGTAAACTGCCGGCTCCTAGATAGGACAAGAAAGAGTGATCAGACAATTTTTTTAAAAGCATAAAAATATTCCTCTTAGCCATCACAAACGCACCTAGAAATAAAATAGTTACATTGTTAAAATAAAAACACCAAGAAATAGAAGCTAAGTCCAAACAACAACGATTAAACATAATCGTAATAACACCCTGAAATCACCTGATCAACAATGCCAGTACTTTCTCAGTCAGAAAATCATATTATGAACTGATGAAAAAAGAATGAAGCAGTAGTTTTTTCGTAACAGGGATGAGAAAGAATTATATCAAATTGGTGTTGCTAGCTAGCCATCCATCATGTCTTCCTTGGAAAATGTTACTATTCATAAACCAGTAAGAAAGTCCCAACACAAATAGAATCTACGTCTAACCAAAAACAATTGACCTCATTTGTAAGTAAGCAACACCATCAGAACTAACCTGATCAACATCCATTTGGTCTGTATGACTGTTTGTCGTCTCCAATATGCTCTTCCCTGAAATTTAATTAAAAAAATTGTGATTGGTTATAGAGGAGGATAAAGCACAACAAAGCAGAATATGTTAAGAATTCATCACCAATTTATTGATATCTAAGATATTTCAAAGAAAAATTTAGAACATTCAAGAGTTTCCGAAAATTGAAGGAATATCCCTAGCATGAATGTTCACGAAATAAAAGTCTGGGACACATTCTAAAAAGGGTAATTCTAGAAATAAATAGATGGAGGAACATTCCAAAATAGAGCAGTAAATACCGTTAACTAGATTCTTCCATCACCACCACCTATAAATAGTGGTGGTTCATTTGAGATGTAAGCGTGCTCAAATAAGTTGTACTGAGTAAGGAGTGAGTGCTCAAGCAAGTAAGTAAGCAAAGAAGTAAGTGATGAAGAGAAAAATAAAAGGGAGCAACAAAAAGAGTTGCTAGAGTGTGACAGCAAGAAAAATTGAGTGTAAGAATTGTAAGACCGAAGCGGGTCATCACTGTGGAATAATAAAGTTCAAATTGTGAGAAACTAATTGTGCTCAATAGTTCTCAACAGAATAGAGAGAGGCCGCCTTGGTGGGAATAGTTAGAAGGTAGCAGCAATAGGTGTAGAGAATAGCAGAAGAAAGGTGTAGTTGGAGAGACTTCTGCTAGCCCAAGATCATTAACTAAGATCGGAAGATTCAACTAAGAAGAGGAAGCTAGAAAGGTGAAGGAAGATATTGAAAGGAAACTTGGGCATAGAAGAAGAGTACTTGAATTGACTTGTTTTTTTTTTGTTGGTTGGATACAAATGTACAAGACCTATCCCTATTTATACTAGTCTTTGGATGGTTCTAGAAATTCTTCTAGATACATCCACAAGAAAATTCTAGTGACTTTCTCTTCCACTCTTCTACTCTAGATATTTCCACAAAGTGCTTATCCAAGTGTCTACACTATTCTTTTCTAGATTATTCTATCTAGAATATGTAGATATTTTCTTCAACATAATTATCCTAGAAATTACAATACATAGTCTAGAAAATCTATGCTATCCAAAAAATCAACTTTAATATTTTTCACAATAGGCGCATCTAAATGCAGCGTATGGGTTCACGTGAACCCAAGGTCAGTTTACTGATAAAAGTCTGAAGTTGCACGGACTCTTCATTTTTGATGCCGCATCCGTGTCGGATTATTCAAAAATACACTAATTGTGGCGAATCCCACACACACCCAGTGACATTTCTGATGAGTCCGAGCAACATATAAACCTATTATGTGGGAACCCAAGCGAAGTAGAGTGACATTGAACCCATGGTAAGCATACTTCCCAAGTTAGGTCAAAGCCAAAGGCACTAAACACCTCCCACCCCTCATGTTTCAAGTCCATAAAATCGAGTTTCTCCTCTGTCTTCTCCTTTTGCCCCTGTCTCCTTTCACAACTCCCAAGCACTAGTCATCGCCCAGTTTGCTTAAACTATAAGGGCATGTCTCTCCCTCTTTTTATCTGTCTATTACTAAAGTTGTAAGGTATAAAAACTGCCCTGTTGATACAGCAGTCCACATAACTATCAAAGTGGTGTGAGCCTATTAGTGAAGCAATTTTTTTTTTTATAACTGTGGTGTCCAGGCTTCGGTGGAGGACAAGATGCGAGAAGTGAGGTTATGTTGGTTCGGGAGCATGATGAGGAGGGGCTTGGATGCTCCAGTACGGAGGTGTGACAGCATGGCTATGGATGGTTTTAGGGGGGTAGAGGTAGGCCATGGAAATATTGGAGGGAGGTGATTAGGCATGATATGGAGCAGTTACAGCTTACGGAGGACATGACTCTTGATAGGAAGATATGGAGGACGTGGATTAGGGTAGAGAGTTAGGGTGTAGGAGTGCGTCTGTAACAGTAGGGAAGAGTACTCTCTTTGCATCAGGAGTTTTCTGTTCGTGGTGTTTGAGTACTGTCTATGATTTCGAATAGATAGTTTCCAGTATTATCTTGTGGTTCTATTATTTCCTGTAGTAGCTAACAGTGTTAGTTTATTTTGCATATGTAGTAGTTTATATGCTTTTATGTTTTGTGCTTGTTATACTATTATCTATCCTGAGTCGGGGTCTATCGGAAACAACCTCTCTACTCCACCTAAGATAGTGGTATGGTCTTCTTACACATTACCCTCCCCAAACCCCACTATGTGGGAATGCACTGGGTATGCTGCTGCTGTTTTAACTGTGGTGTCCAGACCTCGACTAAATCTACGCGATACCAGGTAACTCTGTACCCTGCCGAAAAGCCAAACCTCGCTCAATTACCTGTTAAGCTTCTACCCTAATCTGCAACCTCCTTAAGCTTCTATATAAGGTCCTATCCTCGGTAATATATTATTATAAACAATCAAGCAAAAGTGAAAAAACACACAAACAGCATGTATGTATGTATGTATGTATGTATACCTTTGCAAATTTGAAGGACAGGTCCAGATTTCTTCTTCTTCTTCTGTTGGCGAATAAACTTAGGAGCAGCTTCTCCTCTATTTCTCATTAAATATTTAGCCTTAGTTTTATTTGCAACCGAATACTTCTTCATCAACTAGATTTCCAATGCTGCATCATACCATCGATAATTGTCATGCAACATTTTTATTTTTTTTCCGATTTGGACACGAAAAGACACAGTTGTTCTTCGATTCGGAGACCAAAAAACTCTAATTTTTTGCCAATTTGGAGAGGAAAATGCTCAGTTTTTCTTCAATTTGGACATTTGGAGAGGAAAATGCTCATTTTTTTCTTCAATTTGGACATGAAAAACTCAGTTTTTAGCCGATTTGGAGATGAAAAGAATCAGTTTTTCTTCGACTGTAACAACCATGTATAAACTAAAATACTTCTCCAATACAAAATATCCCTATTTATAATACTAGAAAATCGAGAAATTATCATAAATAGTCCCTTAATGATAAGAATAGATCTAAAATATTCTCTTAATTATATACTTATCAGTTTTGGTTCTTTAATAATTTAAAAGTCTATTAAATTAGGTCTTTGGCTATTTTTATCAAGTTTGGCATTTGTTTATTTTTAATAGAAACAACGTTGGAGTTATACTAATGAAACCCCGCCTCCGTGAGATTTTATCTTTCTGTTACTTTTTCCTATGATCTTATCATTTTTTCTATTAACTTTTTCTGACCACTTTCTATAAACTACTCGAACCATACTCAAAATCTTCATCTTGAATTTTGTTATGTTCAAGTTGTCTTCAATGATAATAAAAGTTTATTCTTGCATCGAACTTTATCGTTATTGTCTTCTTCTACGGAACATAGCATATTCATGTCATTAGCAACAATAATATATTTCCTTTTATTAGAGTTTGCGCCTTCTTCCCTGATAAATTTTATTTTGAATTGTCGAGGTTAAGATTTTTTCATCAGAGAAATTTAAGGAAAAGGTCGCAAGCAGAGAGAAGCAATTAAGGAAATGGGTTACGATTTGATTTCACGGAGGCAAAAATTTCATTAATATAAATCGTACGTTGTTTATTCCTAGCCTTTTAAGAATAAAAACTATTTTCCTCAAATGATGTATATTTTTGAAAAATATGAATTATATATATCCTAATACAAAACATATACTAGGAGTTTAAAATCAAATTCTTTTTGGTTTATGAAAACGCTTCTATAAAAAGAGTTGTTTGTTGTTAAGACTGTTATGTGGGTCGGGTCGGGCCAACCCGGAATCGGCCCGTGTCATTTAACCGGTTTGTGGGCTGGGTTGGGGTCTAAGTGGGCAGGACCGGGCTGGGCTCAACAGTAAAAAAATTAAAAACAATCCTAATTCGGCCCACTTAACCCAACCCGGTCAAACCAACCTAAACTCGATCAAACCCGGTTAAAAAATCGATCAAAAATATAAAAAAAACTTTTTTTTCAATATACATTATATATACCCACCTATATACATTATAAATACGTTAAACAATATATATACACTATATATATAGTATATACTACATTAGAATTTAAAAAATATATACACATATACATAACTACACATATATACGCACCATCCAATATACATGTACTACATTAAAGTTTAAATAAAATATACTACAATATATATACATTACAATATATATATATATATATATATATATATATATATATATAGTTATATAGTTATATATATATATATATAGTTATATACTAATTTATAAAATATATACACATTATTACGTTAAACATACATATCTATACTAATTTATAAAACATATACACATGTATACGTTAAATATACACGTCTATAGAAGATATATACACATGTATACGCACCATTCAATGTATATATACTACTAATAATAAAATACACTACAATATATATATATATATATATATATTACAATATATATATATATTACAATATATATAGATATAGTTATATACTAATTTATAAAACATATACACGTGTATACGTTAAATATACACGTCTATAGAAGATATATTCACATATATACACTCTATTCTATGTATATGTAATACTTTAAATTAAATATACTACAATATATATACATTACAATATATATATATAGTTATATAGTTATATACTAATTTATAAAACATATACACATGTATACGTTAAATATACACATCTATAGAAGATATATACACATGTATACGCACCATTCAATGTATATATACTACTACTAATAAAATATACTACAATATATATACATTACAATATATATATAGATATAGTTATGTACTAATTTATAAAACATATACACATGTATACGTTAAATATACACGTCTATAGAAGATATATTCACATATATACACTCTATTCTATGTATATGTAATATTTTAAATTAAATATACTACAATATATATACATTACAATATATATATATATATATATATATATATATATATATATATAGTTATATACTAATTTATAAAACATATACATAAATATACAAAACATATGCTACTTAATATAATAAATTAATAATACTTGGTAGTAAATTAATAATACATTAGGAGTAAGTTTTTAATTTAAAGTAGAAAACTAGAAATTCAATTTAAAATTTTAAATCATTAAATGAAAAAAATATAAAAAGTAAGGACTAAGGAGTGAATGAATTTGGGGAATTTTATTGATTGCAAAATGATCCAAAATTTATAATTTACATGAATGAAAAATCTACAAATTATGCATCATTTTTTCCAACTCATGCATGTTAATATTAACGGGAACTTGCATAGGATAGTCGAAGTCAACAGGGGCAAAACCATGCATTGGACTTGATTCTGTTGAGTTCTCCTGTGAAGACATAATTTCTTCAAGTTTCAGCTCGCAGCTCGGCTTCGGTTCCATTCCTTGGTTTCTTCTTTCCGCTCTAATTCAATCTCTGAGGGAAACTAGAACATTCATTGCATTGTTTCTCAATGAGTGTCGGTTGTCTCCAAGCTATTGCCGTCCCTGACTAAAGGCGCTCTCTGATGCAACGGTTGACATTGGAACATTCAAGATATCTCTAGCTAATCTTGAAAGCACAGAATATTGTGTTTCATTACTCCTCCACCAATCCAACGTGTTGATCCGTCGTCTGCGATCCTCTGGCGCCGATCGAAGATAATATTTCAGCTCTTCCCAATAAGTTTATGTGTAAGCTCTCTCATCAACACTGTTCCAACAAGTTAAATCATAAAAGGAATCAGGAAAACCACTATGTGCTGGCCTTTTAGAAGATGACGGCTCCTCGGGAGGATGAGGAGCCACAGTTGGAGTGATATTTGTAAGTACGACTAAATCAAATAAATCAGTATAGTGATTATATAATTTTTCTATGTAATCCTTTACAGGATTCAGAATCATGGTTAATATTTATTTCTAAGTTAGTATAAATAATAGTACTAAAGTGGCACATATTATTATATTTCATGCACGGATTTAACATAACACCAACCAAGTAAATAGGGGGAAATGGGATTTTTTTTTTAAATTTAGTAAACATGGCACCAACAGCTTCTTTATAACCTTCTTTATTTTTATATTCTTTGAGCAAACTAGAAATATCGGCTATATATGCCAAAATATTACAAACAGTAGGATAATAAACACCGGAAAAATCAACCGTAGCAACATAAATTTTTTCTAAAAACTTAACAAGATCCTTAATCACAACCCAATCAGAATCATGTAGCATGCAATCAGCAGAATTAGTAAATGAACCGCAATGTTGGTTAAAAGCTAGTGTAATAGAAATTCTATATTTATAACAAGTTTTTAAAAAATCATACGTAGAATTCCATCTAATATCAATTTCTTCAGGCATCAATATCGGTGCAAGTCCATTTTCTTAACATTTAACTTTAAATTCTCTAATTCTCGATCTACGATTATTTCCTTGAATAAAACCAACAGCAAGACGATTTTTTCAATATAAAGCTCGAAAAAATCAAGAATATCTTTTACAATTAAATTATATATATGACATGCACACTTAATAAGAAAAATTTCAGGCAACGACGGAGATAACATAGATTTTAATTTTTTTATAGCAGTCTTGTTGTTAGAAGCATTATCAAAAACAATACATAAAATTTTATTTTCGATACCATAATATCCGGCAACTTTAACAATAGAATCAACAATAAAATCTTCAGTATGTTTACGATCTTCATCATATAAAAAAGCAAGAATACGTTTTTGCATCACAAAATTACTATCCATCCAGTGACAAGTAACGGTCAAATAATCATTTTTATTTACAGCACGACCAAGATCAGAAGTTAAGGACAATCTACATTGAATATTTTTTAACAATGTTGATAAATAAAAACAATATTGTGAATGAAGTCGAAAAATATCAGACCGACAAGTACTTTTAGGAATACCGTTAAATGTAGGATTATAAATTGCTTGTATATAATGAATAAAGGCATCAGAAGAAGGAAAACTAAAAAGCAAACAACCCACAACTACCATTTTAGCTATTTCTTCTCGGTCCCTCAATTTATTATACTTCTTCGTTACCTGACCGGTTGTTGGGTCCATTCTAGTTTGCGTTGGCCCACCAACATCCCCACCACTTCGTGCAATATTTAACTCTCTTTCGTGAGCTTCACCTATATGTCTCATTAACGTACCCGTACCCCCTTGCTTGTCTCCACTTCTATGCTTATATATTTGTTGACAAATATTGCATTGCACCTCAGTATCTAATATACGTTCAAAAAATTGTCATGCAACACTAGTTGTTTTAAGAGGTCTTGCAGCACGGGAAGGACGAGGAGGGAGATTAACCGATTCAGATCTAACGTTAGCATTTCCTACTGCGGGTGTCTCACCAATATTTTTATTATCTTCGTCTAAATTAACCGCATCTACTTCATTTTCTTCTTCTATATCGTAATTTTCCTGAGCTTCTACATAATCCATATTGTGAGCACCTACACCTATTTCTTCCTCAAAAGGTGTACCAAGCGGTACCGGAGGCGAAGGCACACGGGTATATCTACTACTTGAACTACCTCTACCGCTAGTAATTCATTTTTTACTACCACTACCGCTTCTGGCACAAAAAATTTTAACACCTTTAGTAGCGAGGTTTCTTAGTTTATCCATAGTATAAATTAAATTAAACTAAAAAAATTCAAAATACACAAATATAATAAAATTAAATATTAAACAATTAATACAATAAATAAAAATTAAACGTAAGAGATGGAACGACAATACCAAATTTTGAAAGTATCCGAAGGTTGCGACTTTAGAAACTTCCCCTCGTACTTTGTAAACGAAAAATTAAAAAATTAAAGTGAACACTTTAAGAAATTAAATATATTGAATATTTGAGAATTGAGATTTGAGAGAGTGAAAAATTATGTGAAAAATGATTTGAAGGTATAGGGTATTTATAGAATATTTTTGGGGATTAAAAAATAATTTTTAAAGTATTTTTTTTTTTTTTTTAAGAAATGTGCCCAAACTAGCCGTTTGGACCCAAAAACGGCTATATAGCCGTTGGGCCAACGGCTAGTTTGGCCCAAAACTCTTTTTTTTTTTAAAATAAAAAATAAAAATTCAAGCCGGGCCGGTTAATCGATGGGCCTGGATCGGGCGGTTCGGGACGGGTTAACCGGACCCAAATTAAAAAAATAATCGGCTCGGGACCTGAAACCCTAAAGCCCTAGGGTTTACCGAGCAGGGTCCTTTATGTGGTCCGGATAGGGTCGAGTAGAGCCGGGTCGGTCCGGCCCACTTGACAGGCTTATTTGTTGTTTAGTGTAATGATTTAATTGAGGAATAATTATTATGAGGAATAGAAGGTGGGAATAATTATTTTTCTTTTCAATTTTTCTTTCTTTAGTTCAAATTTCTTACCATTTACTTTATCATTGTATTTTTAATTTTTCAATTGTGTATCTGTATTGATGTAACAAGTAATAATAATTTTTTTTCCTTTTATCTTCAAACTTAAAACGTTTTTTAATAGAGATCAAGTATTTTGTATATAAATATAAACTGACAATGCCAAAATAAAGGGAAAGATTAAGGTGATTTTGTTTAGAGCTGTCAATACGGGTCGGTTCAGCCTATTCGGGCTAGTTCACACAGGCTTTGAGTTTGACGGGTCAGGTCGGGCTGGCCCATCAAAATGATGAGTCAAAAAATACCAAGCATACACCATTACTCCGTGGGTTGCGGGACTCACGGGCCAACCCACTTTTTAAAAAATAATATTTTATAATTTAATTTTAGAATGTTAATAAACATAAATATTACCAGACAATATTACATAGTGTTAATACTTGTTAATCAAGTCTCCGACATCCCAAAAAATACTTCTAGTAGCGAAATTAAATAATTTTTGACATGATATCCTTCGAACCAAATAAAAATACTAATAAACAATCTAAATAGTTGTATTTATTTGACTTATGGGCCAACCCACGAATTAGCCCAAACCACATTGCTCAAGTCCCACGGACCATGGGCTTATCCGAGCCGAAACTGCAAAAACTGAAGCCTAACTCCATCAAATTACAAGTTGGGTCGGGCCGACCCAATAAGCCTACCCTATATTGACGGCTCTAGTTTTGTTTGAGGAACAAGATGATTGTTCGACATAGGTAACTTTGATTGAAACATTTTTAGGAACTTGGCTCCAAATTGATGATTAACTTGGGTCATTTAACACTTACAAGTTGGTTGGCTCTCTTTGGATGGTTGTATCGTATTCTATTCTTAGTTAAAATACAATGTTAGTACTTTCAATTTTCTTCTATCACAATTTTTAGGTTGTCATTTTTTGTTTTAATGTAGCCATTTTTTTAACCTTTAGGTTGAGCAGGACAAAAGTGAAATATTTGGAGTGTAAATTCAGTGATGCGAGCCATGAGGTAGACGTGGAGTGAGGCTTGACACGCAATTTATCTCTAAAAGAGAATTGATATCCCAGTGAGGAGGTTCGAGAAGCTTGATATACGTAGGGGTACGAGGAGAGGTAGCTATAGATCGAAAAAATATTAAAAAAAGGTAATTAATAGTTACGATTCGCAAAACCAAAAAAAAGAAATTATAATGTTATATATTTGTTAATTTCTATAGACTATAGTATAGCTTTTCATATATTTTTTTGCCTTGAATTCTGTGGAGCAATATTTGATATTTCATCTTACGTGTTCACGATTTAATTAGTAATATCACTAATTGATTATTTGAATTATTTTAACGAGTGTCATATAATTAGTTAAATAGTAGTAATACATTTCTTATCAAATAGGAGTGGAAAGTAAACTTTATTTATAATAGTACTAGTTATTTCCAACTTAATTATATATTTCGATCTTTGATCGTTGGGTCTCAAGGGCGGCTCTACTACCCTTATAGAAAAAAGATGGTCGCCTTAGGCCCCCGAATTTGAGGGGCCTCATTTTATTTTTAGTAATAATAGATTATAGATTTTTCTGAAAGATTTAAATATTATTTGTAGAAAAAATAACTTTTTTATATAAAAAAGAATAAATCGAATAAGTTTAATTTATCTAGAATACTATGTCACAAAAGAAGATTGAACGCAGTAGACTTTATAAAAAAAAGTTAATTTTTATGTAAAAATTCAAAGCCTCCATTTTATTTTGACCTTAGGCCTCTTATGCGCTTGAGCCGCCCCTGTTGGGTCTTTATTCACCGATTTTTGTTATAGATTTTCATGCTAGTGTGAAATCAGGAGACGTTTACTGGTGGCAAATATGAGCCATTGATCAAGTTGTGCCAGTATCACATGTGCAAGTTGGAAAGGTTAGGCCTTGAATACTGGTGATGACATGCATAGGTTTGGTACGTTCATGATTATTTACCATTATAAATGATGTGATTATAGCCGAAATATGATCTTATGGTTTTTCTTCTTGTTAGACGGTTAAGTTATGTGGTAACTAGTTGTCTATTAGCTAACTATTGCACTTGATGGCTAGGAAGCTAATGTATTAGTTAATGAATCTTGCTTAGTTGGAACATGGTAGCTAATGATGGTCAGTTAATGAATGATGTCATTTAATAAAAGATGGTTAGGCGACAAGTAGTAATGTATTGTCTAGTAATGATTAACAAAAATAGGATGAATAGTTGATAATAATAGATGGTGGATAAATGACGGTTTTGGTCTAATGATGAACCTAGACTAGATGTTAGATGTTGACTATTAAATGAATAGTGGTTATTTGTTATCCCGTGAATAAGGATTATGTGAAGGATAATGTTTAGGCTAATAACTAGAGGTTATGTGATGACTAGCGAACTAGCGGTTTAATAATAATAAATGTTGGTTAGCTAATAACGAGTAATTGGGATGTATTGATAAGATAGATATCTTTACGGTTATGAATATATTGGCTTGCGTCTGTGCACCTATTATATGCCTATATTTATGTGTTGAGAGTTATGATGATACATTGATACCCGACAAGGTCGGAGGATATTATGATGATATTAATACCCGGTTCGAGTCCGGAGGATACTATTGAGATGATATTGATACCCGGCAAGGCCGGAGGATACTATTGAGATGATATTGATACCCGGCAAGGCCGGAGGATATTATGATGATATTGATACCTGGTTCGAGTCCGGAGGATACTATTGAGATGATATTGATACCCGGCAAGGCCGGAGGATATTGTGATAATATTGATACCCGATTTAAGTCCGGAGGATACTATTGAGATGATATTGATACCCGGTAAGGCCGGAGGATGATGACGATGATGATGGTCCTGATGAGGACAGTTATGATGCACTGTGATATTGATGGTACATTTTGCATTCATTCCTGTATGCGCATTTCCTATCACCAGTATGTACCTATGTCTATCAGCCGATATGGGACGGTTGCATAGATATGGGTGACGAATATGTCTTGTGTTATTGTTTGTTGATTGAACCTTCCGAGTCTGGATCGGTGGGGGTACGCATTGGCTCGGCTAGGTATTTGATTATCCGGAGTAGCCGGTTATTTACGATGTTATTGATATTGTTATTATCATGGTTATGATCATTATTATGGCTAGCTTATGACATATTGATCATGAATCAACTATTGGGATTGAGGTATGTCTTCAACCTTTGCTATCTTATGATTACATTACTATGCACGATTATTCTATGTCTAGCCATATGGATTAGAAATTCTGAGTATGTTGGTATTGAATCCTGATAGTATTATAATGAGGTTTAAAAATGAGAACATGACGATTTAGGTTATGTTTGAGATGACCTCCTATTTTTTTATTTTTTATATATATATATATGTCTAGCTATATGAAGCCATGATACTATCAGATATCCCTTCATTCATTGTTCATATTGTATAGTCGTTCTTTCGCCTTGTATATTACAATGTATCTTTCTTTCGCTCTTTACTTGTATATTGACCTGGGATATACGGTATAGCATTGGCATATATTGAATGTAGCCGGAATAGGATAGTTCACCTTGATTATTCCTTAGTCTTCTTATTTTAGACTCTTGGACATAAATATGATAGTTGTCCCTTGTTATTCTCATTGACTTATTATATGATTTATGGACTTTTGGTTGCAGTTTCCATTCTGTTTATATGTTGTATATATCTACTTTATCTTTGGAGCTTAGTTGGCAGTTGCCTACTGAGTACCATTCGTTTGGTACTCATACTACACCTCTGCAGCCTGCAGATCATAATACGAGTTATTGCCGTTGATGTGTGTATCGTGTGGAGTAGCCCTGATTCAGAGACTTAGAGTGAGCTCCTGACGTTCGGAGTATTACTTATCTCTCTCCTATGTATTAGCCTAGCCTCTAAGTTGTATTCAGAGGTAAGTTGAATCAGTGTATTTCTCCTTGATATCTCACTTTTGTACTCTTATTATGTTTAGAAGTTCTTGTACTGATACCACCAGGTTTTGGGATTCATCTATGTATTGATCTTTATCTCATATATTCCGCATTCTTTTTCTTATGTTATTAAGTAGTCCGTTACTAGCCGTTCTGGACTACATGTTGGCTTGCCTACTGGTGGGTTATGGTAGGCGTCATCATGACCTGATGAGTTGGGTCGTGACAGCTATGAAACACTAATCGGAAAAAAATAATTTCATATTTTTAACACACACCAAAAAATATAAATTTTTAGATAATAGCTTACTTGATCGATAAAAATTCAACCATTCACTATTTTGGAGTAGAGAAAAACAGAAAAATATTTTTTTTTTAGAGAGAAATCGGATAATTAAGGGTAGAAGAGGCTTATTTTTTTAATATAGGATAAAATAAGGGAAGTGAATGGTATTTATCCACGTGGACAGCCACATCAACGTTTTTTTCCACGTGTCCGCGCGTGTATTACACGCTGCGGACTTTCAGCAAAAAGGGACCACGCGACGTACTAAAAGAATAAGTTTGGGGGTACTTAGGACTAATAAAAGTTCAGGTGTACCATGAATAAAACTCGACAAGTTAGGGGGCTAATGTATACTTCTCTCTTTTCATTTTCTATATGAAAGTCTACATTTTTTTTTTTGTTGGAAATCTAAAGTTTAAGAAAATAGTTTAACTTATATATATTATGTATAATGTTTTTCAGATTAATAAATCTTCTTATTATGAACTGTCACAATAATGTTACAATAATATCTTTTAAGTATTTTGATCAATATATTGTATATATAGGCGTATTAAATCCTCGGCTTCGATCCCTACATATGGAGTCACGTTTGGAAGGGAATACTTTACCCCCCATATTGGGAGGCTCCGGCCTGATTTTGGATTAGTCGAGTTCCAATATTGTAGGTATCGAACACAGGGAAGGAAACGAAAAATAAAAGACCTTGATCATATTTTTTCTTCAAGTAGAACTTTGTAAATCATATATTTAAATAGAGGTAACAAATTATGTAGTTAAAAAGGAAATGAAAAAAAAACAATCAATCAACATCAGATAAATTAAAGTAATTAATTAATTTCCTATTAGTTGTCCCTAAAATAAGTTATGGCCAAAATCTTACAGCAGCCTTTACAACTATTAGGTCAAAATCTTAATTAATTGGTGTTACTTTAATAGATGTAATGAAAATTTATGAAAACTTAGATTGATTAGATGGACTATGAAAATAAATAAAAGTGGGGGCGGCAAAATTAGCAACTCTAAACATGATTCGTTCAATTCATTTAAGTTAATAAACAATTTATTTATTAATTAACTCGATTAATTCCGATTCGCCTCATTTTACTCATTTATATGTTGAGTTGATTTGAGCTAAATATGTAATCCAGTTAACTCATGAGAATTTAATTAATAAAAAAAAATGAAATATTGTTACTTCAATACGAAGTAGAGATGGATATTGTAAGTTTAAATTTTTTTTCCATATGTAAGTCAATTAAAACCTACTCATTTTCCATGATCGAATTTCATTCTCTTACAATATCCTGTTACGTATTTAAATTGTTTGTAAATAATTTTATCCGTCACTTAATGGAAATTGAATTTCAAGTCCGTCACCGTGACTCTTCGGCTGCAATATTTAGTCAATGACATAAATAACGTGCTCTTCGATCTTAACCAATATGGTATCAAGTTCGAGTTCTAAGAAATAAGTCGCTTTAGGTAAGAAGCATTTTACTAGCTCCTAAAATGGGACTTTCCAACTCAAATTCGTATTAGTCGTGTTAAGAGTCACACATCAGATATCGAATGAATTGTTAATCTCTTTATATGGTTTCGAATAGTTCTCATTCTATGAGATTATCTATGAGGTTGAGCTACGCAAAAGATAATCCATCGATATCCACTATTGGACATTGTGTGAAAATTAATAAAAGTTTTAGAGAAAATGGTCTATTACCCCCCAACCTTTAGTCGAAATTCCAAATATACACTCAACCTTTACAAAAGTCTCATTACCCCTCTAAACATTTTTTTACTGTATTTAGTACCCCTCGAATTGCTGAGCTATCATGGGAGGTGAGAACACCTCCAATAGGCGCGTCAGCTGAGGCTTCAATCATTCAAAATCAGTATTTTTAAATGTCACATGTATAATACATTTCATTATTTTTAATTATTAAATAATGTTTTCTTCTCCAACTAATAAAAGACCTTTTTTTTTTTTTTTTTTTTTTGTCTTCTTCTCTTTCTCAAAACAAAAAAATCCAAGAACTCATTAATGGTATTTCTCATCCTCCTCATCTCAAATTTCATTATCTTTCTCATTCAAGAACTTGATATGGACTCAAAACGTAAGGCTAAAGCCATCAATGAAGTGAAACGGAGCAAATTATACATGATTCATTACTCCAAATTATACAAGACTAAGGGCAACAGAGTCCAGAAAAGCAAAATTAGAAGAAGCAAGAATTGAACTCTCCACGTACCAAGCACATAAACAAGCATTTTAATCTATGGATTGTCTATGTGTCTTCTTTTAGCAGAGAACTCTTCCCTTTATCATTAACAAATAAAACATTTTCCCCTTTCATTGTTCTCAAAAAGCTCCAAAAATAAATTCATCAATGGTATCCGCTTCTTCATCTTCTTTGTTGCCATTTTCCTTCAATAATCGAATCTGCACCATCATCTTCTCAAATTTTTTTTTGTGAATTTTCAATAGCATCGTTCGACAATCATCTTTTTCGCCTCTTTTCAAAATTGGCGCTACTAGTTCTTCAAAATTATTGCCTCCACCGTCGACAATGACGAGAAATTATTTCAATTATTTATCACCTTGACTTCCCGACTTTCCTAAAATTTGTATCATTGTTTCAATTTCATGAATGTGCATCAATACAAGACACCCAAAAAATTTCGTTTTTCAACTTTCAACGAATAAAAATTAACCAAAAGATCTAAACTTTGCAGTAGACGTCTTCTTCTTCACTTATGTTTTTTTTTTCATAGGATCTAAGTGACAAAGCTCAAGGATCAGTTAGTTTCAGTAGAAGTAGCAAAGAAAGCAACTCAAGAACAACTTGAGAAAATCCGGAGTTATTGCGGAAAAAATGAATCTCTTTCCTACCGTTTTCTCCTCGATGGAGCTCCAAAAGTTTGAAAATCCACAACCAAAAGTTAAATTACAACATCAATCTCCAAAAAGAAAAAAAGAGAAGATCAAATTGTGGTGTTAAGAGAGATTAGAGAGGAAGATGAATTTTTTTTCTTGAAAATGAAAGGTTGAAAGAGAATGGAGATGAAATAATTTTTGTAAAGAAAAATGAGAATATTGTTGTGGGCCCAAGTGCGTGAAATGCACGGACGCCTTATTAATTGGTTTATGTTGACAGGTCAGCAATTGGGGGGGTAATAAATTCGGTAAAAAAAAGTTTAGAGGGGTAATAAGTCTCCTTTAAAGATTAAGTGTGTAGTTAAAATTTCGACTAAAGATTGGGAGTAATAGACCATTTTCTCAAAGTTTTATAAACGGCTATTTTAAAATACCATGAGAGAATAATTTTTATATTTATTGTCCTTAATAGTACAATTTGTGCATATTTTATCCCAAAGTCTCTGGTTTAACCCTAAATATGGCATGTGCATGCAGAATAGTATATTATTGGTACTATAGTCGAAACAGATAATTTAATTAAATGCATGAAAAGGATATTTTATGCTATATATATTGTCTTATATAGTCCACTCAAGAATCTACATAAATAATGATGAATCAATTGCCCTTTCTCATTTTTGGAAATTTGTTTTAAAATTTAAGTTTTTACGCACAATAATACGATAATAACATAACCAGTATAATCTCATAAGTGAAGTTTGAATATGGTATATTATACACCAATCTTACCCCTATTTTATCAGATAAAAATATTATTCTTAATAGACACTAGACTCAAATAAAACATATCAAAGTAGCTAAGAAAGGAAAATATTACTTAGCTTGTACTATAAATATTATTTATACGATTAAATTATTTACTGTTAGAGTTTGTGACCCAAATTCTATTGATCCGATCTTGAAAAGTTCGCGATTTTTCCCGTCAAGAATTTTCACGTAAATTTGTGTGTCTTCTTCTTATTTTTTTTTTGCTTTATGGTATTGCTTATTCTGTCCGAACATAATATTTACAAAATAGTATTAATTAATATATTTTATTTGGGACAACCTCTCTATCTCTTAAGGTATGAGTCAGGTTGTTCACCCACCGTCCTTTCCATATTCCATTTATGAGATTACACTAAATAACCGTAACGAAAGCAGAAAATTTGGCTATTAAGTCTCTTCAAGTTTTTAAATAGCAAAATGGTTCACTTCTATTTTCTCATCTCTCGGATTAATAATCGATTTGTCCATATATAGGTTGGATCGATAATTGATCTGTCGAATTGATAATCAATCTGTCAATATATTGGTTGGATCGGTAATCGATCTGTCTATATATTGGTCGGATAGATAATAAATTTATCTAAAAAATGAATCATTTCCCTAAAAAAAACCTTGTAGTCTATTTAATTAAAAAGAAGATTTGAAAAGATCATTTATCAAAAGATCTCATAAAAATAACAGTATACTCAATATAGTAGTAGCACAAAATAAACTCTAAATTAAAGAGGATAATGTGTATTCGAATTTTACTTCGAGTGTAGAAAAATTATTTCTGATAAATCGTTGACTAGAAATCAACAATTTTGGACCTCACATTTGAAAATTTGTCTTTTTCCGTCGGCTGCATACCCCACAAGCACTTAATTAACTCCTAACTAAAATGGACATCACAATAAAGGAGGACAACAACACTAGTGAAACCCTAAAATTTTCTTGATTTTTTTTTTTAAAAAAATTATTTTTATTTTTATTATTATTATTTTTTTCATAAACTTTGTAGACCGTAGTATGGTTTTAAACCTAGGCACCTAGCTAGCTCAATTCTCTTGTATTTAGCTCGACCATATAAGTGTTATTTATTAACAATGACAAAGTTAATTAAGATTTGGTTTGATTAAGTCATTTCTACTCAATCTAATTGTTTTATGATCTAAGCCAAAGTCAAAAAATAGCTCGATTGAGCTGTTTTTGCTCAGCTCTATTATTTAGCTGAATAATATACTTTATTTTCTCTTTAGTTTTATACATTTAACTAATCAGACTGATATGAATTCAACCTTGTCATGGTTAAACTAATTAAAGGAAAAAAATACTTTTTATTAAAAGTTGAATAGAGTACTTATTACTCCTAATTACTTTTCTTAAGTTTTTTTTTCTTTTCAATAACTTTGTACTCCCTCTGTTTTAAAAAGATTGACATACTTTCTTTTTTAGTTTGTTTCAAAATAAATGATCATTTTTCTTTTTTAATAATATTTTAATTTCAATTTTACAGTACGTGGCATGCTTAAGACCACAAGATTGAAGGATATTTTGGTATATTTGACACTACTTTAATTCAGGACCACAAGAATCAAAAGTCTTATTTACTTTCTTAAACTCCGTGTTAAGTCAAATTAGATTTAAACGGAGGGAGTAGTTGGTTTTAAACCTAGCTAGGCTCCTAGCTAGCTCAATCTCTTGTATTTAATATACAATCTCACAAATATAAGATCTGAAAACAGTAAAATCTAAAATCCGAAAAAGTATAATAAAAGCAAACTTTTTGAATAATAGCCCTATATTTGATTTATAGTAAAATCAATGGGATTCAACCAAACGGAATATTTTTGGCACCAAGTATGAATTTAGACATCAAAAGTCACAAAAAAAAAATTAAAAGCATTATATTTCTAAAGTCATGATTACAAAATTGTAATAAATTAATAAATAAAATCAAATCAATTAAATTTAAATTCCTAATTCACTTTTAGGGAGCAAAACAAGAAAAGAAAGGAGAGAAATTAAAGATAATAAGGTAGCACTAAGTTTTAATCTAGGGTTCCAAATAAATTTGGGATAAAGAATTTTCTCATTTCATTTGAAAAGCAGAAAACAATAATTGAGCAATCAACCCCTTTTTTCAATTTGTGCGTGTTATCCTTATAACTTCATGTTGTCAAATGCCTAGGAGGTCACAGCTCAATCTGTCGATATAGCATCTTACAGAAATGCCGAGTAAGGTTGCATACAATAGATCCAAATTCGATCCGCATGTAGAGGGAGCTTAGGTGCACCGACAAGTTGCCTCTTTTTTTTTTTTTTAATTCATTGATTGTTCATGGACGATAGTTGGGGTCAGCGGCTCTCCCAGGATCAGATCTCTAAGGAAGAGGATCAAGTTGACCCTTATAACATACAAACTACGGTAATCTTCTCTGTATCGTTTCAATTTTAATCAAAAAATAAAAACCTAGAGTAAAAATCTAGTACCCCTCATAACTATGATCAAATTTACTACGACACTTTCCAATTTTATGAGGGTCCTATTATCCCTGAACTAAATTTTAGCATATTTTTGTCAACCTTTTTAGCTGACGTGATACCTTTGACATGGGTCCAATTTTATCTAATAAAGGTATCACGTCGGCGCAAAAGGTTGACAAAAATATGCTAAAATTGAGTTCAAGAAATAGTAGGAGCCCTGTGAAGTTGAAGGATATCGTAGAAACTTGACCATAGTTCGGGAATACTGGATGCTTATCTCAAATATATATATATATAAAGAAGATGGAAAGGCATGAACAAGGAACATATATTCAAGATTTTCCAGATGTACTTACACAATTAGAAATCTGTAAACTAATTTGGACTTGAAGAAGAATACTCAGATAATAATTCATCTAATAAATCAGAACCTAATTCTTCAAATATCAACACATTTTCTTCTTCTTTTATAGTAACATTTTTCTTCATCACTTTCTTATTTTTTCTTGAAGTACAACTTCTTTTCTTGTGTTTTTCTTTTAGGGCAGCAGCTGGTGACATTAATCCATCTGGCAATAAGTAGCTACATTCCATTTTTGTTAGCGATTCGCGCACTTTTTCTACTGGGAAATTCAGGGAAATCGAAGGACCTCTCATGCAAAACGCGGCTTGGTCATAAGCTAAAGCAGCTTCTTCAGCAGTGTTGAATGTTCCTAACCAAACCCTAATTCCATTTCTCATTGAATCCCTAATAGGAGTAATTTAATTATATCACCTTTTAAATATCATAAATTAATTCTTTGAAAAATATACTGAGTAATAAATAGTGTTTAATAAGGGTAGAATGGCCAAGTGGGTAATTTATTTATTGATTTTTTAAACTGGATAAATATTATTGGACATTTAATTTTAGTAACATGGATAATTAAAGATGGATAGAGGAAGTAGTATCTAATAGCAAAGGTAAAGTAGGCACCAACAAAGGTTATGGTGCAGTGGTAAGTGCTTTTTCGTCCTAAACTAGAGGTCTCGAGTTCGAGTTGTCTTTGTTAGAGAGCGTTTTACCCCCCGCCCCTCCCTCCTTCCAATATGGGACTTTCTGGCTCAAATTCGAATTTAATCAGGCTCCAATACAAGTACCGACCGGACACTGAGTGAGAAACTAAAAAAAAAAAAAAGGAGGTAAAATGGCCACAAATGAGTAATTATCTATTAATTTTCCAAATTAAACAAGTATTGTTGGACACCTATTTTTAATAACGAACATAGGACAAATAAAAATGGCCGAAAAGATTAAGTTGTTAATTTTATTATTTAATGTTAATTGATTAACATAAATCATTTGGTTGTCTACCACCCAACTCCCCCCACCAGTAGAAATATGTATTGAAAACTTTAAAGGGACAAGTTTAAATAGAAATCCCCAATTATTTTAATAGCAAACTAAAATAGATAAATCAACCTAATTCAACAAACAAATACAATAGTATTTCAACAGAAAGATTTATATCAACTCTACCATAACTCAATGCGTTGAATTTAACTTGTTTATCAATATGAAATGAAGGCCATATATCATTGTGACATAACATTAATTTTATTGCCCTACGTAATGTACCTTATTTCTTCACTCTCATTTATACATGATTATTATATTGTTCACGCTTCAAATCAGATATTGAGGAGAACATGTCATATCTTATAACAGCTAATTAATATATAAAATATGTCTTTCGAGGAAAAAAAAAAGGCTCACCTCCTAATAACCATATCCTTAAAGTTGTTTTCCTTTTTCTTATCTAATTGAAAAGTATCCAAATATTCTTTTGCATAAATATTTCACCTTTCTTGGAAACAAAACATGGTCCATATAATGTTTATTCAAAATAAATAAATTAAGATAGGTGGTACATTGAGTTCACCAAAAGTCTTTATCTTTTATCTTTGATTCGCAAGTTGTCTGACCAGCTTTATCATCTACTTGATTAATTTCTCTCTACATAAAAAATTTACGATTAAAATAGACCTCCGAACAACTATATAATAGAAATAGGTAGATTTTCTTCTTTGTATAAAAATAATATGTTGCATGTATTTCTTATGATATGTATTAAATTATTTAAAAAAAATAAAAAAATTCAAACTAATCACTATTTTGACTAGTTGGTATCTTTTGTTGTAGTCATTTAATTTTTTTTTAAATTCAAACTAATCACTATTTTGACTAGTTGGTATCTTTTGTTGTAGTCATTAAATTTTTTTTATACCCCTTCTAAGCAATTTTTATTGTGTTTGCATGTGCTTGAATATAAAAAAAGTGATATTTAAAAAAAGAATATTGAAAAATTGATTTTTAAAAGTTGCAATAATTGTACTTGAATGTGTATTTAATTTGAAAAAATCTAGAAGCTTTGTGGAAAACAAATTCACTTGAAAAAATCATCAAAAATATTTTTTGCATACTTAAAACTCACCTTTAAATTTTATTCAAAAAATTAATTTAATATATAACTAAACATCGTTCTGATTTATTTATTTTTAAAAGAAAAAGATAATTTCCGAACTGGGTCTTAATGTCCATATTCACTGAAACTATGTGACATCACCGTAAGGTCCATGATGATGCATTCAGTGACGTCATAATTGGAAAAAGAAAAATAACAGGAATATTGAGCACCATAAACTGAAGATTGAAATTTAATACTCTTTTCTCCGATTCAATTTGTCTGTCTTACTTTTATTTTAGTTCGTTTAAAAAAAAAAAGTCTCAAATTCTCGATCATAAAATTAAAAAATATTTTGATATACTATGTGTTTCTTTAATTTAAGACAACAAAATTTAAAAATCATTCTTTATTTTCTTTAATTACACGTACGTTTTTTCCCACTCTCTCTCTCTCTTAGGAGGATTAATAGTATTCCTAGCTACTTTCCTTCAGCGTGATTTAAATTCTCAACCTATAAACGTAACAATAGAGGTGTTCAACAATTTTAACAAGCAAAGTACATGATCCTTAATAAAAAGATGCAGAGGGACCGATTAGGATTAATGGTTAGTGAGTAGGAGTACCTCCTTACTGATAGGGAGGAGCGTTTTGTTTATCGATGTACATGTAGTCATAGTGTTATGCATGCGTAATTTCTTGTTTGTGGTGTTTTGATGATGTTTGTAATTTCAGATAGACAGTTTATATAGCATTATTACTCTATGAGTGTTCTGTTTGTTTTATTATGTGTCTGATCCTATTTTATTATTTGTTTTTTATGTTTTTTGCTTGTTATACTGTTATTTATCCTGAGCTGGAGTTTATCGAAAATAATTTATCTACTTCATTTAAGATAATCTCTTTATTCTTTTCAGATTAAATTTTGTAAAAATACACTGAATATATTATTATTTTTTATTAAATTTCATATAAAATTAAAATCAGATAAATAAATTAAAACGGATAGGAGTAAACAATAATAGCCTCACATTTTGAGATTTGTCTTTTTCCGTCGTCTGATAGATACCCCACAAGCCACTTCTTTCCCTAAATGAACGTACAATTAAATACGACAATCAATATTAAGTGAAAGAGCTAGTTTCTTCTCTTTCTAACTTTTGTTTTTTCTTTTTAATTGCCTTTTGTATAATTGAAAGAGAGCTTTCAAATAATTGATAAAATTATTGTCATATCAGGAGATTATAAATTTAAATCTTAAAAATAACTTTTAATAAAAATGTAAAATATATTTGTGTATAATACATTCTTATGATGGAGTCTTCTCCTCCCTTTCTTCGTAGATTATTAGCTCCGAAACACCTATACCAAAAGCTCAATATGCAATTTGCATGAAATTTATTTTTCAGCTTCAAACTAGTAAGTGAGATTCCATAAATTTGTAGCCAAAAAAATATTATTATTATTATTATTTTTATTTATGAAAAGTATTTTCTTATATTTAATTTTGTATTGGACAAGAAAAGAATGCGCATAGCCAGTGGCGGAGCCACATTGAATTCAGGGGTTCATTTGAATCTCCTTTGTCGAAAAATTATGTTATTTTTACATGATCAAAAATATTTCTATGTATATATAGTAGATGTTGAATCACCTTCGATTAGTCCGTATATTTATTTATGAATCCTTCAATGAAAATTCTGGCTCTGCCACTGTGCATAACGAAAGATTTAGCGCACCAAACTATTTTTTTTTTTTTTTTTTTGCCTTTTGTATAGTTAAGATTATATCTATTCTTTTGTTTTTTACTTGGATATTCATTATTCGTATTTGGGACCGTTTAAATTTTGTAGCATGTTCTTGTCTTGAGTTGGAGGTATTTCGGGAATAACTTATCTGCCTCACATTTGAAGTAGAGATAAGGGGTGTGTTTGGTATGAAGGAAAATGTTTTCCTAGAAAACAAGTTGATTTCTTACTTGTTTTCTTATGTTTGGTTGGTGGATAGAAAATATTTTCCGAAAAATATTTTATAGTGTTTGGTTGGTGAATGAAAATATTTTAAAAAAAATACATTTTAGAAAAATAATTTTTAATTTCAAAAAATATTTTTTTTAGGGTGTGTTCGATATGAAGGAGGAAAAACATTTTCTAAAAAAGTAAGTTATTTCTTACTTATATTCGTGTGTTCGTTATGCAAATTGTATAAATATATGTTTTCTAAAAGTATTTGTATATATTTAACAAAAATAATGAGAACGAAAAGGATAAAATGGGTGGGATAAGAAAAAAGTTTTAAATTATTTTCTTAAAAAATTAAAAACATTAATCTTTTTTTTGGAAAGGGGTTGGTAGGTGGGGGTTGGGGTAGTCAAAATAGATATTAAGGGTGGGGGTAAGAAAACAATTTTGATTTTTTAAAAAATAAATTAATTTTTTTTTTGGGGGTGGGTGGGTGACTAGTAAGGGGTGGGGGTAGGAGAGAAAGAGTCGGATAAGAAAAAAATTGATTTTTTTTTTGAATGGGGAGTATTAGGGGGTAGGGGTAGGGGTAGGGAAGTGAGGGTGGGGTAAGGAAAAAAATTAAATTTTTAAAAATTATTTTTTTTTGTGGGGGGGTGGGGGTGGGGGAGGGAGGGAGGGAGGTGGAGGTCGGTAGGGGAGGTAAGAAAAAAGTTTGAATCTTTTTTAAAAAATTAATTTTTATTTTGGAAAGGAGGGGTTTGGGTTTTGGGTAGAGGGGTGAGGTAAGAAAAAAATTTAAAATATTCTTTTTAATAAAGGTGGTAGGGGGTAGGGGTGGGGTGGGCATGGGGGTGGGGATGGGGTGGGGGATTGAGGGTCGCGTAGGGATGAGTGATTTTGAGAGTTGTATGAATATTTCAACTTAAGAGTGAGATTGAAAGTAAGTTTTGAAAAATGTTTTCCTTACTTTTTGGAGGGAAGTTATTTTCCTTAGAATTGAGGAAAATAAGTTCATTTTCCAAATCATTTAAGCCAACCAAACATGAGAAAATTAAAAAACATTTTCTGAAAAATGTTTTCCTTCATACCAAACACACCCAAGGTCTACATACATTCTACCCTACTTAGATTCTATTTTGTGGAACTATGCTGGGTATGTTATTGGCCTGATTAAATTTGAATTAATTTCATAATGTCTTACAATGGGGATTAAAACTCACTATCAAAGACAATCTTGCATCCAATAGGTTCAAACTCGAGGCAACTGATTAAAGATAAACATCTTATTTTTCTTTTGGCCCTAATTTTATAATCGAAAAGCTTGGACATGAATTGATTTGTGTACCAAATAATAATCATAACCACACATCAATCTAAACACATGCAAATTCAAGACTTAAATATTATATATAGATTCAAGTTCAGGATATATCCTGCCACAACTAATTCACCCTATTGGATTCACAATCTCTGTTACATAAAGATAGGGGTAAAATCTATATACATCGTATTCTTCCCCAAGCCCATTCGTGTCACTATACTTGGTATGTTGTTCTTGTTGGATTCAAAATCTACTCTTTTTATCTCAATTTATGTGAAAGAATTCAGAGTATGAGGGTCAAAACACTTAATTTTGACTATGAATTTGGGTACACTACGATTTATCATATGTTTTAAAATAGAATTCACTTAGTTGAAAGCTATATGGAAAGTATAACAGTCGATGAATGATGATCCAAAATATTTACAAGAAGTTTGAGGTAGAGTTAGCTATATGAATCTTTAGTGATCATGGCGTTTCATTTAAGCTCATCTTTAACAACTTATATCCCAAAAAATAAGAGGGAAAAATATAACTCGGCTGCCAAAAGTTGCTTAGTTGAGCAAAAAATCCCAATACAACAACAAAATACTCACTATATTTCCATTAAGTGAGATTTGGGGAGGGTAAGTTCCTGCAGTCCATACCACTACCTTAGAAGTGAGATAGAAAAGTTGTTTTCGATAGACCGTACCCCTGGCTCAAGATAAAACAACCTAGAAAAGGAATAGTAAAAGGACAAGATACTATGTACATAAGATACTATGTACATAAGATACTATGTACATGATTCACCAAGCAATATAACAAACGATATAATATTCTGAAATAATACTAGTACTATCGCTATTGACACGGATAATCCAACCCCCCTACCTACTAGCACTGACATACTTGTTCCTACTATCCTGCTACCCTAATCCGCCTCTCATCTTCCTATGTAGGATCATGTCCTCGATAAACTAAAGCTGCTCCATGTCATGTCTAATCAACTTCCTCCCACGAGCAAAAAATTGATTTCTCAAATGAGGATTCACAATACAATTAAGATGAGATGGCCAAAGAGAGGAAAAGTAGTTTAAAGAAAATGACCAATTCATACACAGGAAAATTCAAACATTTCTGATGAGACATACTCTAATTATCGTTGAAGCAGTCACTAATGCTTGCATTAGGTTAGGCTCTACACCACACCCCTTGTAGGGCAACCTATCCCGGCTCCTACTAACACAGAATGCTTTGTGCATTGGACTATCCTTTATAATATAAATTACCCTACTTCAACAACAACATATCTAGTGTATTCTCACAAAGTGAAGTTTGAAAAGGGTATAGTATACGCAGTTCATACCATTACCTCAAATGAAGTAGAAAAGTTGTTTTTGATAGACCCTCAGCTTAGGACAGAGTAATTACCTACTCAAGTTGTAAGATATATGTACAACATAAGACATCAAGTAACTAACCCTCAAAAAAACACATTAAACAATGAGCAACAAATCAAGCAGGAGCACAAAGAGTTGTAACCTTTAATATCAGTTGACATAAAAGTTTTTATTTTCTTCATTACATCAAGCCTCAAGGGTAGGGGCAGAGAAAGGGGAAAGAAGAAGGGATTACAATATGAATAATCAAACGCTTACTAACAAAGTAAAAATTCATATAATCAACTAACTGAACTGCTAAAATCCCTGCATAAAAAAACTCATTATTTGGTTGAAATTCTTTTTTTTTTTCCTTTTCGAATAAGTTTTTTTCTATACATCTATTGATTATTGTGTTAGAAACTTTCACCAATACCACTAAACTATAAGTCAGGCCGACGTTAGCTTGCTGGTCTGACTTGATTTGTTGATTAGGGTTTCGATGAATGGACCAATTGGGAATTTTTTCCCAAAAATGTTTGAATTTTTTTTAAGTATATAGGGTAAATTATAAGAGAGAAAAGAAGTTAAAAAATTAAATCTACTTAGAAGTAGAACACTTAGATAAGAGTTCATCTAATAAATCAGGACCTAAATCTTCAAGAACCAACACATTATTTTCTTCCTTAGTAGATTTTATTATTTTCTTACCTTTACTATTTCTCTTCTTGTGTTTCTCCTTTATAACTTCGGTTATAGATGTTGAACCCTCTTGACCAGTATACTTTAATCCACGTAGCGATTCTTGAACTCTCTCCACTGGAAAATTAAGATAAATTGATGGACCGCGCATCGAGAATGCAGCTTGGTCATAAGCTAAAGCAGCTTCTTCAGCAGTATCGAATGTTCCAAGCCAAACCCTAATTCCATTTCTTGTTGAATCCCTAATTTCAGCTGCATATTTTCCCCATGGCCTTTTTCTAACACCAATGTATTGTTTTTCCTTTTGTGTATTTTCTTGATCTTGAATATTATTATTATTGTTGAAGCTAATAATCTCTTCTTCATCTTCAATTTTGATTTCTTCATAGGAAATATTTTCTATTGCAAAATTTCTATTTCCCCCTCTAAAGGAATCCATCTTTGGATGAAAATATATACCTTATGATTATGAAAAAAATAAATATTACCTTAGCAAATTTGTTTTTAGAGATGTTTTGTGATGAAGTGGTGGAAAATGGATTGGTTATTTTTGGATTATAAAAGTGGAAAAAATAGTTAGCAAGATTCTTTGACAACTTTTCTTTCTTTTTTTCCTTCCCTTTGAGGCTTTGACAACTAGGATGCCAATATATGGCACTAGATTTGATTGATGTGATTTGTAGTTGCAAGTTAGATTAGATTTAATTTATCAACTTCTTATAGTGACTTGTTTTGATATTTTTTAATTGTTACAGTAGGATGCTGTTATAGAGATCGTAATCTTTAATTCTTCTTTAGGAGCTTCAATCATTTTTGATGCCTCGGTGAACCAAACCTACAATCGTAGGATCGGAGGTGAAGGGTGTTTACCATCCGAGCAACCTCTTCTTGTCATAGAAAAAATAATATGAAAGTCTGTTCCAAAGAAAATTAATTGTTTTACGAAATGTTATTTAGAGGATAGACTGCTATAGAGAAGTCTGAGTATATGAATTTCAACTAGATCTATATGTAGCCACAAAAAGATTAAAGATAAGCATTTTTAATCTTCAAGCATCTAATATTCCAAATTTATTAATCTGATTAATTTAAATTTGTGTTTAAAAAGTCAATTAATTACGTGAGATTTTAGCCTTTTTATACTTGAGAATTTCATTCACACAATTAAATTCGAGATTATCTCTGATTAATAATTAAAAGAAAACCACTATCGTTCCAAAAAAAAACATTTTGGTATAGTCCTAGGTTTCTTTCATATTTGTGGGTGTTACGGGATTCCTGGGTTGTATTATTATTAAGTAATATTAAAATTTTATACTAATAATTGTGAATAATTATATGACTAATTAAATATACATATATAAATATACAAGAAACATTATTTATCTTGGAATATTGATGAAGAAGAATGACAGTTTGATGTATTAAAGCTTTTGCTATGCGCGGAATATGAGAAAGAGCCGAATCACAAAGGTTTATTATACGCAACCTTACCTTACATTTCTGCAAAAGGCTGTTTCCACGACTTGAACCCGTGAACCTTTGATCACACGACAATAATTTTAACCGTTACTCGAAGGATGACTTTCAAATTGATAATAGTGATAATAAATTCAATTTGCTTAATTGCTTATCATCAGCTTTTTCATTAACAGTGAATCTATCTCATCATTAATTAAAATTTAGAAAGTAAGCAATTAATTTACAAATTAATAATTGCAATTATTGGATTTAATGTTTAATTTGATGACTCTTTGATAGTGATTTTGTCGTTTTTCAGCCGGCTATACCCCAAAATTATTTCATTTCTTTTTTATAACCCAAACATTCGATGTTTATTGAATACATGTATAATGTTTTAATGAAGAGTTTTTGTATTTTCATATTTAAATACTACATTGGAAATATTTGTTGTTGGCATAATAGGTAAGCGAGTTAATAACTCAAATGGTCAATCAATTTATGACTTTTCTCTCAGAAAGTCTTATTCCAAAAGTCACTCATCTTAATTAGTATTTTTCTCTCAGAAAGTCACTTAACTTTAATTTTTACTTTAAAAGTCACTTAACTATGAATATTTTACTTACAAAGTCACTCAACCTATTTAATTAATTAACTATTAATTAAAGTTTGCTAACATGATATTTTATTTAAAATCAAAATTCTAAAAAAAAACTAAAAAATCATTTGAACCATATTATTACATATTCTTATGTTTACTTTATAACTAGCTGAAATTTTAAAATATCATAAATAATTTATATCAATTCACTTATAATGTTAATACTAATTCTTAAGATTTTCAGAATCATATACTAATTTAGCTGATTAGATTTAATTAACTTTCAACGTGATACTTATTTATGGAATTGATTTTTCAATCATAATGTAATTTTTTGTATTACCACTTGTACATTATGCAGACGCATCAAATAAATACAATGAATTTTATTCCTAATGAGTTGACAAAAAGGAACATTATAGATTTTAAACTAAAATGATATAATATAAAACATTAGCAAATGTTATTAAACATTAGTAACATTATAATATATACACTATAATGTCACACCCCTTTTTCGACTCCAAAAAAAAAGATACGTATTTTAAGTTCGAAAGGATTTTATTATTAAGGTGACAAAAATGAAAAATTTGTTTCGAAAAAAAAGGATTATTTACATTATTTTTTTCTTATTCAGAGTTGCCACTTGGCATAATTCGGTGTGCCAAGTCACCTTTGGAAAATCCTTTTCGAAACGGTTTGACTCTAAAAACTGATCCGCGAATAGAAATTCCGGCTAAGGAATTCTGTTGACCGAGGGGAAGGTGTTAGGCACCCCTCGATCCCATGGTTCAACCACGGTCGCTTGGTGGAGCATATCGGCTAATTTGACATTACAAATGTACAAACCACATAAACACACAAAACAAGCAAACAAACAAATCACACAAAATTCAAAACAAACCAAAATAATGTTCAGTCTAAATTATACAATCCAAAATAAAAGAGGTGCTGAAATATAAAACTTATTCTATTCTAAAATAATCCTAAAATAAACTCCACCCGACGTTCCGGGCCTTGATCACGAGCCTCCTTTGCGTACATGCTACTTCGGGGCATTCCCCGGATAAATCATACAAATTCTTCGAGGCATTCCCCGGCTAAATGAGTTCAATTTAAACTTTTCGTGCAATAAAGTAGAAAGTACCATTCATGCGCATATTCAAACACTCCAACAACTTGTTATTCCTAAATTTGCCTACCAAGCCTACGTTTGCCTACCAAGTTCAACATATCACAATTCTATCATGTTTAACATTATCAATACATCAAAATTAATCAATATTCATTTTCCTCCATTTTTAAAACCTCTTTTTTTTTTAAAAGATCACCGAACCCAAGAAGGACACCTACGTATCTCACTCCCGAGAGAGGAGAATCAGGTGTGCGTAGTTCGTGAAGTTTTGCCAAAATGGCCAATTAAACTCTTTTTTCTTTCTTGAAACAAAGTGTCAAAAGAATTGACGATTTTTTTTTATTTTTATTTTTTGGTTTAAATCTCTATACAAAATGAAACCTGTGATTACCAAAGAAAAAAACTTTTTGGATTTTCGATTTTTGAATTTCATGTGAAAATGAAACTTGAACCTATTAAAGGAAAATCTTTTTGTAGTTTTCTTTTAAAGACGTATATGAAACGCCTACTCTAAATGGAGAGTCAAGAAATATTTTTGGATTTTTCAAATAAGATTCCCGAACCCATAATAGGTTGCCTACGTATCTCACTCCCGAGAGCGGAGAATCAGGGGTGCGTAGTTCGTCCATATTGGACAAGTAAAGATTAACTAACAGACTGACCCTAACTTAAGAGACACAACCAAAGACCGATGAATAAAAGAAAAATAGAAAAAAATTGGGTTTTTAATTTGACACCAACAACTATGAAAGAAATTATTTTTTTTGAAATTTTCGAAATATGAATGCGTGGTAAAGGAATAAAAAGTTTTTTTTTTTTTTTTGATATTTTCCTTTATAAAACCTCCTATTGCTTGTTATACTGTTATTTATCCTGAGCTGGAGTTTATCGAAAATAATTTATCTACTTCATTTAAGATAATCTCTTTATTCTTTTCAGATTAAATTTTGTAAAAATACACTGAATATATTATTATTTTTTATTAAATTTCATATAAAATTAAAATCAGATAAATAAATTAAAAGAAACTAAGTAAACAATAATAGCCTCACATTTTGAGATTTGTCTTTTTCCGTCGTCTGATAGATACCCCACAAGCCACTTCTTTCCCTAAATAAACGTACAATTAAATACGACAATCAATGTTAAGTGAAAGAGCTAGTTTCTTCTCTTTCTAACTTTTGTTTTTTCTTTTTAATTGCCTTTTGTATAATTGAAAGAGAGCTTTCAAATAATTGATAAAATTATTATCATATCAGGAGATTATAAATTTAAATCTTAAAAATAACTTTTAATAAAAATGTAAAGGAATATGACACCAACAACTATGAAAGAAATTATTTTTTTTTGAAATTTTCGAAATATGAATGCGTGGTAAAGGAATAAAAAGTTTTTTTTTTTTTTTGATATTTTCCTTTATAAAACCTCCTATTGTAAAAAAAAACTTTTTTTTTGAAATTTTTGAATTGTGAAAAACAAAAGTCATAAAGAACTCTAAAAACTACAAAACTCTTTTTTTGGACTATTTTTTTTTTCTTTTTTTTTGTTTCACACACTTTACTTTCTAACACATGCTTTACCCCACATCAGTTTGTCAAATGACCACGTTATCCTCGAAGATGCAACATTTAGCACGTAGGAATGCTTTAGAGGTAAGTCTCCTACAAAGGACCAAGTAGACCCCGCTAGGTCTCAATATGATGCACATAAGAATGACCTAAAGGCTGACCTACGTTGTGGTTTACTAACAAGGCCGTTCAGGGGAGCATATGGTCGATAGTGACTGCTTTGCTTTCCACCTACTCCATACATCCAAGGGTCCCCCCCTAAAATAAAGGTAACTCAACTAGAGTTAGTGCGCACGACGTGCGCTCCGAGACTTGTTGCGGAAAGAATTGTCTCGAGTTATGCAAATGATGTCAGATATAAAGCGGTAACACATAGGATAAATACTGTAAACAAAGAGCACGAAAATGCACAAAAGTGAAAACACAAACAAAAATCACAAACAATGTTTATACACTCGTAATGCCAAACAAAGTCGATACGACTCCAAAAAAAGCTCAAATTCTGAAATAATCCCTAGCAGAGTCGCCAGAGCTGTCACACCCCTTTTTCGACTCTAAAAAAAAGATATGTATTTTAAGTTCGAAAGGGTTTTATTATTAAGGTGACAAAAATGAAAAAAATGTTTTAAAAAAAGGATTATTTACATTATTTTTTTCTTATTCAGAGTCGCCACTTGGTATAATTCGGTGTGCCAAGTCACCTTTGGAAAATCCCTTTCGAAACGGTTTGACTCTAAAAACTGATCCACGAACAGAGATTCCGGCTAAGGAATTCTGTTGACCGAGGGGAAGGTGTTAGGCACCCCTCGATTCCGTGGTTCAACCACGGTCGCTTGGTGGAGCATATCGGCTAATTTGACATTACAAATGTACAAACCACATAAACACACAAAACAAGCAAACAAACAAATCACACAAAATTCAAAACAAACCAAA
Organism: Capsicum pubescens; assembly: GCA_030864215.1. Classification (NCBI taxonomy): domain Eukaryota; kingdom Viridiplantae; phylum Streptophyta; class Magnoliopsida; order Solanales; family Solanaceae; genus Capsicum; species Capsicum pubescens. Next base: position 299,971,783 of record CM061549.1, read on the forward strand.
ATAATGTTCAGTCCAAATTATACAATCCAAAATAAAAGAGGTGCTGAAATATAAAACCTATTCTATTCTAAACTAATCCTAAACTAAACTCCACCCGACGTTCCGGGCCTTGATCACGAGCCTCCTTTGCGTACATGCTACTTCGGGGCATTCCCCGGATAAATCATACAAATTCTTCGAGGCATTCCCCGGCTAAATGAGTTCAATTTAAACTTTTCGTGCAATAAAGTAGAAAGTACCATTCATGCGCATATTCAAACACTCCAACAACTTGTTATTCCTAAATTTGCCTACCAAGCCTACGTTTGCCTACCAAGTTCAACATATCACAATTCTATCATGTTTAACATTATCAATACATCAAAATTAATCAATATTCATTTTCCTCCATTTTTAATCCCCACCTTAATTCATTTTTAACCACGTGATTAACCCATTTCAATACACAATCCACCAATCGAGAATAACAAAAATTCACCAATCATGCTTAGCACATCACACACCCAAATGTCACCAACAGTTCACATCAACAAACAAACCACGGTATCGAATCACACGCAATCACAATCACATAAGAATTAAATAAAAGAGAAGAAAGAATTGGACCTTAAATTTGAAGCTTTCAAACTCAATGTTATTCGAGTATAGAGAGTCCGCAACCGAAAACCTTGAGCCGAACCTTAACACCAACAATCCAACTCGACAAATAATGACCCGTTCACTGTCACTTTTCACGCCGTTATTGTTCACCGGTACTGTTCACCGATACTGTTCACCGGTTACTGTTCACCGGTACTGTTCATCGGTTACTTTTTTTTTTTTTTTTTTGTTGTTGTTGTTGTTCTTGTTCTTGTGAGGAAGATTATTTTGTGATTGTTGTTATTGTGGAGAAGATGATGATCAAAGAATGAGCCTCTCCTTTTTCCTCTTAGAATTTTTCTTTTATAATGGATATGGATTTGTTATGATGTGAGAATTTTGGTGGGTCCCCCATATATTCTTTCTTTGTGGACAAGAAAAAGGAGGGGGGATCACATGGGTAGTTAGGGTAGGTGGAAGCTTTTGATTGGGTAGGTTGTTAGGATAAGATAAATTAGTTAGAGGTATTTTTTGTTTATTTTTGTGGGATATAATTACATAGGGTTGAACACATGGTAAGGTGAACTAAAAATGAATAAAATTAGACTTCGGAAGGGACAAAACTAGGTGTCTACATATAACGAGGTAAAATTAGCAGCAAAAATTGTACAATCAAATGATTGTGATTTTAGGATATTAATTGATGATTTGTATGATAATATATACTTTAGAGTATAGAGTAATTATTGGACAACAAAATTGCAAAAAATAGTAGTAAAATTAAAATTCTAAGAAATAAAGAGATATTTTTTTAAATCATTTAAATGAATTTTGGATTGGGGGTGGGGGGTGGTGGTGGGGTCATTAAATTGATTGTTTAAATGATTTTTTTATTTCTTAAAATTTTTATTTTAAAAAAAAATTACATGATAGCAAATTTTAATGAAAAAAATAAATAAATAGCTTGTGCGACGTTGTAAGTAAAACACTCATAGTTGAGTGACTTTTGAAGTAAAAAGTAAAGTTAAGTGACTTTCTGAGAAAAGAACTCATAGTCGAGTGACTTTTAGTTTTAGAGTAAAAATCAAAGTTGAGTGACTTTCTTAAAAAAGTTGATAAGTTGAGTGAGCATTTGGGTTGTTAACTTTACATAGACAGGACCTTTAACTTCATACCAAATTATAACTATGGCCTTTAACTTTACCAGTGCACAAGTAGATCCTTTAACTATACAAAAGCTGAACAAAAAAAACTCCAATCCTACATGGCAAAATGCGTGTATACACTCAAAACCACGCGCATCAGAGTTAGAATTGAGGTATATTTTTGTTCAACTTTTGTATAATTAAAGGGCCTACTTGTGCACTTACAAAGTTAAAGGTTATAGTTATAATGTGTCTTTTTTGTTAGGCGGATGCATCTGAGTGAATTATTAGTCCACGTAGGAGCGATTGAGTTCACGCATGTAAGTTGCAAAATTGGAGTGCTTTTTTGTTCAGCTTTTGTATAGTTAAAACTTTAGGGTTACTAAAATTTTCTTTATTTAAAGAAGGGTACAATTGAAAAAAAACGTGAGTAGTATCTTTTTGATTATCTAAAACATCATTTATTTAGTAACAGAAACAACAACTAGACAAGCACTTATATTTAGAAACATAGGAAATATCTGAAACTAACAAGAAAGTCACTGTTTAATTTTTGCGCGAGACGTGTTAGTTGTTGGGTTCAATAGGATGTGTGAATAAAAAATGAAGAGAATTTCTGGAGAAAAGTGAGCTCATACTTAAAAGGTAAGTATATTTCTCCCATATTGATGGGAGAAAACAACTTTATTTTATTTTTATTAAGAAACACTAAACAAGAGGTGCCTCGCGCCGTTGTGTTGCTCGGCTTTGGATAATTTTTAAACAAAGTTTATTTGAAACTTAAAAAAATAAGTGAAATTTTTAATCTAAAAATCCAACGAAAAATATTTTCTCCATGAACATGCATGCAAAAACACACCTCGAAAGGGTCGCAACCCGTCGAGAAAATGACACACTGTTTCAAAAAAAGGGTGACTGCTCGATCGAACATGACTGTTCAAAAAAGACACTATTTCGATACAGATAGATATGACTGTTCCGAAATGATACACATTTTCATGAACCATTGCTTTTTTTTTTTTTTTTTTTCCAAACCACCATTGGTGGGGATTTGGCTTAGCCTAATCTATATATTGATATAGATAAAATTACAAAATGGTGTGTTGGAAGAGTTTTTCTGAGCTCGAATTCATGAACCATTGCTCACTTTACGAAGGAGCACTTGATAGCTATAAGTACCTGAACTTTTTCCTCAGGTATATGTACGAAATTTTCAGTATTGAAAAACACTCTTCTACTTTTAAAAACTCTTTGTGATCATCAACCGTTGTGATAAAACATCCATTGATGATTAACAAGCCAAATTAATTAGATACTCTCTCCATTTACTTGTGATAAAAGAAAAGTACTCCAACTCTACAATAAATTGATTATATATAATTAACAACTCCTTTATGTGGTTTACCTAATGAAGAGGGAAACTACATTGCACAAAAAATATAATATACACAAACAGGAAAGAAGAACCCTACGTAGTCATTACTAAAAGTTATATCCTTTGAAACAAATAAAGTATAAATAAGGTAAACTCAAAATTACCTTAGACAAACTTTAAATAAAAATATTATTTTATTCATAAATCATAAGTGAATTTAAATTCAATCATTTTTTACACCTAATTCTATGAGACAGAAATGTGACTTGGGATCTTGATATTTAAAATCATTACCTATTCGAATAGTAATGCTTTGAAATAAGGTAAACTAAAGAGATTTAAAAAACTGAAGCATTACAATTTCATTTTATTTTTTTTGCTTTTAGATTTAGGAGATATCAGAATTTCTTTTTTCCATCTTATGGTTGATATATTTTTCTCTACATTTTTATTTTTTGGTTTATTATTTGAAATAATAAAAAAGTTTGATAATAATAAATGAAATCGATCAGTAATTCAACATTTAAAAATAAAAGAAATTGACAATAATTTCGTAATAAATATAAAATCAAATACATCTTGAATCTTATAACGAATTCAAAGTTTTATCTTCATAAGTGTAAACAATAGTCATGTTTACATAACGCGGATCTACTTCAAGCCACAGTCTCCTCAGATGATAAGGTATATTTCATACCCTTCGTTTGAGGAGAGCTAGATTCTCACCAAAAAATCTATAGATTTCATGAAAAAAGATTAGGTTTTTCTTTTGGAAAAAGGTCAGTCAGATCACATCCAGTACCAATATATGAACCTCTGACTCTAACAATTCCGACAACATCCACAACGTTATTTGAATAAAAGACATTAAATATATACTCACGCATACAAAAATAATAATGTAATAATTTAAAGTTATTTTTTTTGTTGTTGCATATTAAATTATTTTTTATGTGATATTTTTAAAAGACATCTAAACTCTAATTTCACATATTAATATGATTCTTCATAAAAGTAAGAAATTATTCTAGTGAATAAGATGTTAGAGATTTATTTGCAATACATTACTTTGATTGTTATTGTCAAAACTTATTTATTAATATGAAGTTTGAGTTGTTTAATTCAAAATTCTAAAATCTTGTAAAAAAATTAGATAGTTTTTATTATAAATTTATGTATATTATAATAAATATCTATGAAGATAGAGGGAATATCTCTCAAGTTATAAAATGTCTATCTTTTAGAAAAAAATTATGAGTTTTTTAAGTGCTCTCTTCATCGTAATTTATCCCTCAAGACGATCCCTTATTGCGCAAGAGAAAGCAACAAATTTGTTGGAGTTATTATATGGTTGATTTATTCATCAAGTCTCTACAAACTACAACTTTTGAGAAGATGACGTACAAAGTTGAAATGTGAAGATTCAATCTTTGAATTGATGTACTCATCAGGAGGAGCTTATCGCGTTGTACTCTTTTTCTTTTCAAGGTTTTGTCCCACTAATTTTCTTGTAAAGTTTTTAATGAGGCAATTAAAATGTGTATTAAGAGATGTATTTTCTTTTACCTTCACTAGATTTTTTCTCAATAAGTTTTTTCTATGAGCCACATTATCAATCAATTAAAAATTCAAGGGTAAGTACTATAAATATATTTACAATATAATTAATGTCTATCAAGATATAGTGAAAATCTAAATATTTAGTGGGCTCTAAATAGAGTGAAAGTTGCAAAACACTCATAATTTCTGTCATTTCACCCGTTTAACTTGAAAAATGGCTCTTCTAGCCCCGCCAAAGCAACCTGATCAATTTAATTGACCGTCAGGGAACGCCTGAGAAGTTCCGCCCAAAATTTTTCTGAAGCCCTATTCCACTCCTCAAACCGTGGGTTAACACCCACTGAAAGTCACAAAATCCGCAATTCCTATCGTTTTGTCGTTTGACATGGAAAAAGACTCTCTCGGCTCCGACAAAGCAACCTGATCTATTTAATAGACCATCAAGGGACAACCCAAAAAGTTTCACCCAAATTTTTTTGCGGAGCCCGAGCCCACCCCCCAACCGTGGGCTAACACCCTCTGCAATTCCTGTCATTTCGCCCTTTTGACTTGAAAAATGATCTCCCAACCCTGTCAAGAAACTCGATCCATTTAATAGGTTGTCGGGGGACCGCTCAAAAAATTTTGCCCAAAATTTTCTCGGAGCCTAAGCCCACCCCCCTAACAGCAGGCTAACACCCACCGAAAGTCACAAAAAACCTGCAATTCCTTTCATTTTGCCTGTTTGACTTGAAAAATTGCTCCCCCTATCCCGCCAAAGAAACCTGATCCATTTAAAAAGTCGTCAGGTGACTACCCTAGAAGTTTCGTCCAAAATATTTTTCAAACCCGAGGCCACCCCTCGAACTGTGGTTAACACCTATCAAAAGTCGCAAAAAAATTGTAATTTCTGTAGTTTCGCTCGTTTGACTTGGAAAATAGCTCCTCCGATCCCGCCAAAATAACTCTATTTATTCAACAGGCCGTTAGGGGACCAATCCAGAAGTTTCGCCCAAAATACTTCTCGGTGCCCAAGCCCACCCCCGAACCGTGGGTTAACACCCTCTGAAAGTTGCACAAAAATCATAATTCTTGTTGTATCACCCCTTTGACTTGGAAAATGGCCCACCCGAACCCGCCAAAACAATCTGATCCATTTAATAGGATGTCAGGGGATCACCCGAAAAGTTTTTTCTAATTTTTTTATTGAATACCGTGTCCACCCTCAAAATCGTAGGCTAACACCCATTGAAAGTCACAAAAACCCCACAATTTTTATCGTTTCATCCATCTGACTTGAAAAATGGCTCCCGACCCCACCAAAGCAACTAAATCCATTTAATAAGCTATCAAGGAAAAAATTCTCAATTTTTAGTATTTCGCTCATATGTCTTAGAAAAACTCTGGCCGCCCCTCTATACAAGCATGATCCATTTAATAGGTCGTCATGGGCTCATCCAAAAAGTTTCACCCAAGACCCATTCGAACGTCCACACTCACCCATCAATCCATAGGCTAACACACACGAAAAATTGCAAAAGATCCTCAAATTTTAGTACATCGCTTATATGTCTTTAAAAAAAAACCTCCGCCTAGCCCTTCAAACCAACACGATTCATTCAATAAGTCGCCAGGGGAGTGCCCAAAATCCATTTGACGCCCATACCCACCCATCTATATATTGACTAACAAGCGCAAAAAATAGTAAAAAATTCTCAATTTTTGTTATTTCGCTCATATGTCTGTAAAAATGCTTCGCCCGCCCCATCAAACCAACACTATCCATTTAACAGATCGTCAGGGAGGGCGCCCAAGAAGTTTCGCCCAAAACTCATTCAAATGCCCACACTCATTCATCAGTCCATAGGCAAACACACACAGAAAGTTACCAAAACAATCCTCAATTTTTAGCATTTCCCTCAAATGTCTTGCAAAAAAACTCTGCCCGCCCCTTCAAACCAACACGGTCAATTTAATAGACCGTCAGGAGCACGTCCAAGAAGTTTCGTCCAAAACTTATTCGGACGGTCACAACCACCCATCAATTCATAAGCTAACACAAATTAAAAATTTCAAAAAATCCTCAATTTTTAGTATTTCGCTCATATGTGTTAAAAAAAATGTTTCTCCACTCCTCCAAGTTACAGACAACTAAACAATTTGGACTCTATGAAAAAGTTGGGACTTTATACTGTGTTTATTTTTGTTGTTGCTAATAAGATGTATACCAATGATATGTTGCATTTAAGTAACATCTAATATGAATTATGAATACGAATATTGTGGCATTAGACAATTCCAAATAAAATAAGCAAAAAGTATAATTATCATACATCCCAAATTTGATGTGCTTTTTATACTTATCAAATTAGAAAGTTGCAAATTTAATTAAGGGTGATTTAGTTAAAATCCTACTTAATTTCTAAGAGTAAGTAATTTCTTAAGGGAAAGACAAAAACACTAAGGGGTCGTTTGGTTGGATTATTTCGGGATTATTTATTCCATCCTCAAGGAGAGACAAGAAAAACACTACAATTCTGGGATAATTAATCGCGGAATGAGTTATTCCATGCATTTTGTTACAGCCAAACATGGGATAAATTCTTCTTCTAAATTAATCTCGGAATTAGTTATCTTAATCCCTCCTACCAAACTATCCCTAATTAATATAAAATCGGAGCGAGTAGTGTTTACATATGACTTTCGATTTAGGTCACGTCTCTTTTAATTGAGTTTGTATTTATGAAATTAAAAAAAAAAAGTATAAGAATTATTTATTTGATGTTGAAATATTCGACTGGAGAAAACTCAGTGGTCAGTTTCCTACCGCTTAGTGCACTGATCGAGGAACGAAGGATTAGTCTCACGGCTGCCAGCCGTGGAAATACCTTGGGAAACTAAAAAAGAAAAAAAAAAGAAATATTCGACAGTAGTGATTTTTTTGTTAGTAGTGTGAAAGTTTTGTGATTATTATATTAGAAAATATAATTATGTGAACTTTTAAGAAAACAAATCATAGTTGTGACCATACGTGAATGTACACAAATTTTGATTTACTATCTTTCTTTACTGTTAAAAGATAAAAAACATAGTTAAATTATCTAGATTTTTCAAGTTTTATGTTTAAATTATCGAGTGTGTGAGTTTTTTATCCGAACTATCACTAATTATTTATCAAAATACATATAACAACTAATCGTCGATGTGTGTTTTAACTTTGAACAAATATTTTATGACGATTCAACTATAAAACTCAAAAAGCTAAATACTTTATGTATATTTTGATCATTTAACTCTTCTTTATAAACCACTTTTATATTAAGAAAAATTTAACCCTACAAACTATCTTTACAAACTACAATAAAGTCCAAATAAAACAAAAATACCCCTCAAAATTATACTCGAAATTGTTATGACGCGCTTAATTATTCAATAAAATAAAAGCTCCTTTAAAAATATTAAAATAATTGCAGTTGCTGGGATACCTACCACCACTAAGCTGCATCCCTCAAATGTATTAAGGCTGTTCAAACTTTTATATTTAACCAAATAAAACAACATTTTATCTATATACACGGTATAATTTTTCGATGAAAGTTGTTCACTTGACTACCTTTTGTACAAGGTGGCTCCGCCCCTGATCACCTCTCTAAACTCTTTTTCTCTCTATATATATTTTAGTATTTTTTTTGTGCTGACGTAGCTGCCGAGTCAACACAAAAACTCATTTTTTTCTGTATTTTTGCGCCTCTTTTGTACTGACGTGGCTGCCAAATCAACATAGAAACTCATTTTTATGTTTTTTTTTTTGTGTTGACGTAATTGTCAAGTCAGTATAAAAATATTTAAAAAATAAATTTAATGGTAATAAGACCTCCATTAACAATTTCGGAAGTTGAATATAATTTAGGATACTTGTGCCTTACCTTACAAATATCAAAAAGTAAATAGTAAAAAAAAAAAAAAAAAACTAATTTATATGTGAAACAAAATTTTCCATTTTGGTCTGATGTATTTCCAACTTCCTTTGTAGGGTTTTTGTTACCACTCTTTTTCCTCCATTCTTTCTTCTCTTTACAATCCTTCCTCTAATAAAGGTATACTTCTTTTCCTATCAACAATCTTCTTTAACTAATTTTGTTTTTTGCTATATGCATATTACTACATTCTTGATTTAATAATCTTGTTTAATTTACCTAAAATGGCAATAGGACAAGCTAGGAATCTTTTTTATTTGTGTTTATGTAAGGATAAATTGTCAAAGTTGAGATTTTTTTCAGTTTCTAGTAGGTTGTTACAAGATAATTTTATAGAACCAAAAAGAATTCAAGATTTTGGTGTTTTTGGACACCCTTTATCAACCCCACCTCAATTTTCATCTTTAGGGATTAATCAATGGAAAAGATTGAATCTTTTTGTTTTTTGTGTACACCCTTATTGTAGCATGGTGAGAAATGAGGATAATGAAGAGGATGAGTGTGGGAAGGGAGTATTAGGGTGTGGGAAAAAATTGAATTTTGTTGAGGTAGGTAGTCGTGATGCGGTCGAAAATGGGGATAATGAGTTAGAAGTTTGTGAAAATGGGGGATTAGGGTGTGAGAAAAGACTGAATTTTGTCGAGGTAGGTAGTTGTGATGTGGTCGAAAATGGGGATAATGAGTTAGAAGTTTGTGATTTGGATGTGGAAGAGGGTGAGAGTGAGAAAGGGGCATTAGGGTGTGAGAAAAGATTGAATTTTGTTCAGATAAGTTGTCGTGATCCGGTGGAAATATATAGGGAGCTTAGGGATGGTATTAAGTGTGAAAAGCAAACGCGAGGTGATTGGGATACGTTGATTGAGATATTTAGGTGTTTTGCTAAGTCGGGGTGGGCTTCGAATCAGGCTTTAGCCGTGTATATTGGGGCTTCATTTTTTCCTACAGCAGCTCAGAAGTTTCGGAATTTTTTCTTTAAGAAGTGTAAGGTTGATATAGTGAAGTACTTAGTGTCGCTTGGTCCGGGTATTGAAGCTGAGAAGTTTCTGTTTCCGATTTTCGTGGAGTTTTGCTTAGAGGAATTTCCTGATGAGATAAAGAACTTTAGTAAAATGGTTGAGTCGGCGGATTTGACAAAGCCGCATACTTGGTTTCCGTTTGCTAGGGCGATGAAACGCAAGATCATATATCACTGTGGTCCTACTAATAGTGGTAAAACATATAATGCATTGCAAAGGTTCATGGAAGCAAAGAAGGGGATTTATTGTAGTCCTCTAAGATTGTTGGCTATGGAGGTTTTTGATAAGGTGAATGGATTAGGTGTATACTGTAGTCTTCTTACAGGGCAGGAGAAGAAGCACGTCCCGTTTTCTAATCACGTTGCTTGCACGGTTGAGATGGTTTCGACTGATGAAATGTATGATGTGGCAGTTATTGATGAAATCCAAATGATGTCTGACACATATAGAGGTTATGCATGGACGAGGGCTGTACTAGGGTTAAAGGCCGATGAGATACATGTTTGTGGAGATCCGAGTGTTTTGAATAGTATTCGCAAAATCTGTTCTGAAACTGGGGATGAGTTGGTAGAACAGCATTATGAGAGGTTTAAGCCGTTGGTGGTTGAAGCAAAGACCCTTTTAGGTGATCTCAAAAGTGTGAGGTCTGGGGACTGTGTCGTTGCCTTTTCAAGAAGAGAGATATTTGAAGTGAAATTGGCGATTGAAAAGCATACTAATCACCGTTGTTGTGTAATATATGGTGCTTTACCACCAGAGACACGAAGACAGCAAGCCACCTTGTTTAATGATCCAAACAATGAGTTTGATGTTTTGGTTGCTAGTGACGCGGTCGGAATGGGTTTAAACCTAAACATTCGAAGAATCATCTTCTACACCCTGTCAAAGTACAATGGTGATAGGATTGTTCCCGTTCCAGCATCACAGGTGAAGCAGATTGCTGGAAGAGCTGGTCGAAGAGGAAGTCGTTATCCTGAAGGACTAGCAACCACTTTGCAGCTGGAGGATTTAGACTACTTAATCGAGTGTCTGAAGAAGCCATTTGACGAAGTTAACAAAGTTGGGCTCTTTCCTTTCTATGAGCAGGTTGAGCTATTTGCTGGGCAAATTCCAAATTCTACATTCTCCGAGCTGCTTGATAGGTTTGGTGAAAATTGTCGTTTGGATGGTTCTTACTTCTTGTGCCAGTATAACCACATAAAAAAGATAGCTAATATGCTGGAGAAAATTCAAGGATTATCACTTGAAGATCGTTTCTATTTTTGCTTCGCCCCTGTTAACATTAGAGATCCAAAAGCAATGTATCATCTTCTGAAGTTTGCTTCAGCGTATGCACAAGCTCTACCTGTTAATATAGCAATGGGCATGCCAAAATGTTCTGCTCGTAATGATTCGGAACTCTTGGATCTTGAGACTAAACACCAAGTGTTATCCATGTACATGTGGTTATCTAATCACTTTGAGGTGGATAGGTTTCCATATTTCAAAAAGGCCGAGGCAATGGCAACGGGGATTGCAGAGTTACTAGGTGCATCACTAGCAAATGCTCGCTGGAAACCTGAGTTGAGGAATGCTGTGAACCACAAAAAGCGGTCAGGAAAGACCAAGGTCAGTTGTTAAGTAGTTATGATGAATTCCTCTTGCCACCTTTTTGATTTCGTTATTGGTTCCATATAAGCGAGCTTGAAATTTCCAATTAAAAAAGAAACACAAATAACGTCCGTGTCGTATTGTCATGCATGGATGAAGGCCCCCCACCCCCCCAATTATCAAAGGCAATTATTACTTGTTCTTTTGGATTTGCTACAATAACCTAGTTGTCGTTGTCACTTACCTAAGCAGACTTTGGATTTGTGCAATTGTTTAATGAGATGATCACCATTCGAGCTCGTTCATGCTTTATCCTCATTGAAGTAAATGGTCAAAAAATCATCATTAGAGTACTAGTAATGGGAGCTGTTAATGTCTGGTTTCTCCATTTCCTTGAGGAGAAAGTAATCGTGTTACATCATTAGTACAAATTTATGTGGTTTATGGGTTCATTTGTAGTTTTTTCAATACTGTATGTCATTCCAAAACCTCTCTATGGTCGACGATCTGGTGCTTTCTGCAAGACTGTTTAATTGGACAGTAATGACTAGTGAGACTGTGTGGTTACAACAACAACAACAACAACAACAACATACCCAGTATACTCCCACCAAGTGGGGTCTGGGGAGGGTAAGTGTACGCAGTCCATACCACTACCTCAGATGTGAGATAGAGAGGCTGTTTCCGATACCCCCGGCTCAAAATAAAACAATCTAGACAAGGAAAGAGTCAGATGCTAATAAAGTTGATTCTAAGAGATAGGTCGTTTAGCGGGTAGCTATAGGCTGTGTTGTCGTCATGTTAGGTTGTACAGCTAATAAAACTCTGCAGGACTGGTTTGGTGGTGGTACCATAGTGATGTCCTGCCGAAACTGATTGGTAATATGAAGATAGCGTAGTAGTGCCTTTTTTTTTTCCACACAATGGTGTCTGAGCCAGCTTGCGCACCACGCTGGTCGTTTATTGTCTCTCGTTTTTTTAAAAAAATTACGGTGGTGTCCAGGACAGATTGTGTGCACCTCGACTGTTCCACTAAGCACCTACCTCCTAGAACAGGTAATATGATGATAGCATAATAGTCATAATAGCACTGTTATAAGACGAGAAAGATGTTACCACTTGGTTTCTTGTTCCCTGTACTGCATACCATGCTTCCAAATACATTATGTTCGAACTCTCAAAAAATGTTGTCACACCAGTGTCGAACCCTCGAAATTGCACTACTTTTGGAGGATCTAACACTCACCCGGCAACATTCTTGTAGAACCCCTGCAACCTAGTAACTTTTTTTGAAGTATCGAGCAATCTAGGTTGACGAGGTGCATTGAAGTCTTTGCTTAACCTAGATCATTGCAAAATGGACTCTTCTCATATACAAGTCATTCACAGAAATGTTTTGTTATATCCTTTTTTCATTTTATTGCCAATCCTAAGATATCCTGAATTTGTTTATCATTTGTTTCCTTTTACAGGAGAAACCGGACAACAACTTTGTCTCGACACCAGCAGCCGCAGAAGGTTGCAGCGCGATGCTGCTAGTTTAGCGGTTCATGTATACTAATACAGGCATCCAAGGAAAGCAGATAGTCTTGTACAACTCCCAGATATAGTAGACTAGAATTAGAATCATAACAAGGAAGAATATGCAAGTTTCATCCAAATGTTATCATGACTAGGTTAGGGGTGGCTCGAGGGTGAAACTAGTAAAGCGTTCGCTTTAGGCTCAAAAATACTGTGAAGTTAATGATTTTATTTTCACTTAGGAGAGAGGCACAATCTAATGCATGAATAGCTTAGCTTTTCATGTATTAATTTTATACCTTGTTTGGTTTGCAAATAGGATAGAATTTATTCAATGTACTATTACTTTTATACAATGTTGTTTGGTTGGTAGTTTTCAAATGTTGTATAAAAGTTAATTCATGTATTAATCTTATACGGTGTTTGTTTTGTGTTTTTTGTAATCCTACATAATTAATAGTCACATAACTTATGAGAAAATTAATGTACAATTTTGTGTGTGATAGAAGGTGAAATAAGTTGTGTGGGTATTAGTTATTAGTTATACATGGATTAAATAACAAATTTACATAGTTACCCCTACCAATTATCTTTGAAATCTTTCAATTCAATATTTAGTAATTTAGGAGAGAAGATTTCAAATTCGGTGATTAGAATGTAGAAATCAGTTAATAATCATACTGGAGGATATTCGAGAGTGGGATGTATGCAAACCTTTCCCCTGCCTTTGTGAGACAGAGAGGCTGTTTCCGATGGACCCTCAATTCAAAAGGGAACTGAGCTTAATGACAAATCACAATTATGAAATGATAAGTCCTAACAGGATGATATAATTCTCCAGTGTGCTAAATTGATATAATGTCTTATTGTGTTGGGAAAGAGTTTTTCCAGTTTCATATTTTTGTGCTGAGAATGCATTTCAACTTTCTCCAACCTTGGTGTGGAAAACTCAACAATCACAGCAAACCTGCTGATTAAATTACAGAAAGAAGTACAAACTAGAGATCCAAGTTGTTGGTGCCATTTATGAGGACATTCACTGTGGCATACCAATTTACAGTCTTCTCTGCTCTCTTCTTTTGATCTCAATACAAAAAAATCCATCAACTTTAAAACTGATAACACTGCCAGGAAAAGGTGAATGGAAAGAACTTATTACGGGTACCGAGTCCCGATGCTCATTTCCTTAGCAAGGCACTACACTGAGCCATAATCTTTGAGGCTCTAGTAATTGCGTCGGTCATGTAGAAATTCTCCACGGCAGGTGTGAATGGAGTAGCGCTTACTTTTTGGCTGACCTCAGGTCTCAAAGAGGTTGAGAATGTGGCTGGTTGTCTTTCATCCAGTTCTAGGAGATTGGGTGCCACTGTCCTAATTCGAGATCGGATTGCACCTAGACTGTCATAGGGTAATCCGACACCGGCCACCTCAGACAATGCTCTTATTATTTTCCAATCATCCCTGGCATCACCAACAGTAGGAACAGCTGGGAGTGTGATCTGAGCACATCCTTCTGTGTTTTCATATATTCCTTCTTTCTCTGTGAAAGCAGATGTCGGCAAAATCACATTGGCACGATACACACCACGATCACCATGGTGACCTTGGTAAACGACAAAGGCATCATCTGGGAGTTTGTCCAAGCTCACATCGTCAGCACCCATCAGATATACAAACTTTGCAGACTCGATGCATTTATGAGATTCAGGTACAAGTCCAAGATCAAGAGCGGCAGCTTGGGCACCATTCAAAAGCAAAACATTTAGCCCATTCCAATCAGGTCTCACAACATTATTGTTCTTTGCAATAGTCTCAACAGCAGCAAAAACAGCATCCTTATCCTCTCGCTCAAACACACCAGCACCGACGATGATCACCGGGTTCTTAGCATTTTTGAGAGCCGAGGAAAAGGGATGGCGGCCCTCAGCAATTTCAACTAGTGTTTTAGGGTCTGTTCCAAGATGTTGATGATCATAGTTGAAATCAGCAGCAGGCCCAACATAACCTACCTTAGCGTTTGTTGCTTTAACTGTTTTGCGAATTCTGGCATTCACCATAGCAGCTTCCACCCTTGGCTGGAAAATTCAAGAAGATAGTAGCCAATAATCAAGAAAGCATGAGAATGGATACACAGCTATCTACAGGTAATACATAAATGAATAAATGTGCGACATTGTCCAAAAAGGATCTAGGTAATCAAAACTACCCCTCAAAAGTGTATCATTCAAGTAGCATCATCCCGTCACTAGATTCAATGTCAGATAAATGGTAGACTGTACACCAAGTGCGAAAACTTCTTAAGCGCTTTCGTGTCCCACATATTTCTTCCAAACCTCCCTCCCCTTCCCTCGTTGAATACTTCATGTAAACATATGATAAATGAGTTCCCATTGCTCTCCCCACCATCCTCCTCCAAAACAACCACCCTGTCTTCAATGGATTTACCACTGACTATTATAGAAACTCAAAATTATCCATAATGCTTTATCACACTTCTGAATATCATCCGTCTGATCCCCTAAATTAGGTTAGCCTATTCACCAACATTTTGATCTTTCAACTATTAGCTTAAATATCACTAATCTAAGAATTAGTCCATTCCTGAGAAGTCAAAAAATGAATATTATGCCAAGTTCCATCTCATTGTTCATTCCAGGAGATTAAAGTTTACCCCAATGACCATATTAGCTCTTTAACTTACTCGTCATCAGTAACAAGAGAACTAGCTTCCCCTTTTATTACTTACTGAAGAGAGAGAGAGGCGGAAAAATTTCCATTAATCAGTCTTCTAAAAGAAAGCTGAAAAGGTGGAGCTAGTTTCATCAATTGCACACATTTACGTTCTTGCCGTGATAATAATACTCTAGCTGAATTTAACAAAAAAAGATATTCTAAATTGAAATAAAAATTTATTAACACGAGATGTTTCCCTAAACTACAAAAACATACCCATATGGGGAACCCATTTTCTAGAAACTCGTAAGCAAATTTAAATGGCGAAAGCTTAATCTAGCCACCCATCCCACCCCACCCAAAAGGACGCCCAGGGATGTCCGTACTGTATTTGGGTGGTGACAGGAGAAGGCATAGGCAAGGAGACAGAAACTGAATGAATAATCATGGAGTGTTTCCGTCCAGTATACACATATTTTGAAACCAAGTTACCTGGGTTCCAACCAAGAGGAAAGCATCTGCTTTCTCCAAGCCACTAATGCCAGTATTCATAATATATCCAGATCGCAGGTCAGCATTTGGATGCATGCCATTTCCTTCACAAAAGATGTTGTTTGACCCCATTTTGTTCAAAAGATCTTTCAGTGCCATCATGGATTCTGCATCAGAGAGCTTTCCTGCAACACCAACAATTTCTTCTGGCTTAATTTGATGCATGACTTCAGCAACAATAGCTAGAGCATCCCGCCAGGTCACTGCTTTAAATCGTCCATCAGGACCACGGATCATGGGATCATTCAGCCTTTGCCTCTTCAAACCATCATAAAAGAATCGTGTTTTGTCTGATATCCATTCTTCATTGATGTCCTGTGCCATTACGTGCAGGAATTCTTTTAATTTACAATGAAAAGAAAGGAAAAAAACAGATGTAGAAATAATAATTCAAAATTCTACAACTAAGAAGTTAGCACATCGATTAATAAATTCTACAGTTCAGATGGGAAAAAATTAGAGCACCGATAATACACAGCACCTCATTTAATCGTGGTACAACACGCATGACCTCTGGACCTCTACTATCAATTCGGATGTTAGAACCAACAGCATCAGTCACATCAATGCTTTCTGTGCCCTTTAGCTCCCAATTTCTGGCTTTGAAGGCAAAAGGTTTTGATGTAAGGGCTCCCACTGGACAAATATCAATCACATTTCCTGAAAGCTCACTTGTCATAAGCTTTTCAACGTAAGTTCCAATCTCTTCTCCACTACCACGACCCAACATTCCAAGATCCTCCACTCCAGCTACTTCTGATGCGAACCTGACACACCTGTCTCACAAACAGGCCAAAAATCAAAGGTTACTGTATTAGAGATATAAAATGCTGTCAAGCAAGTCTTTCCTATTCTTCCTGTGTCTAAAGCTTAAACCTCATAAATATTGGCTTACTCAATCTCTCATACACGCCCTAAAGTTTTTCTAAAGCTGTACCACCACCAAAGAGGAGAAATGTTGAGGTTATCAGTGGAAAGAATTAACTCAAAAAGGGCAGAACTACGTCAGAGAAATGAAGGGGCTAGTTTAAATTGTTCTGTTGTAGGATGGTTTACACCGCAAAAAATGACACTTGGGGAGAGGTATTCCTAAGAAGACTCGTCTTGGGGAGAGGTGATTAGGCAGGATATGGGGCAGCTTCATCTTACCAATGACATGACACTTGACAGGAGGATGTGGAGGTCAAGTATCAGGGTAGAGTTTTAGAAGCTTGTTGAATGCTTCTCCTTTTCGTCCAGGAGTATTAGTTTCATTTTTACGTCTGCTTATTCTTAAATATATAGTACTACCTCTGTGTGTGTGTGTGTGTGCGGGGTTTAGGTATTAGGCTCTCCTTTCTTCTGACGGTTCTTAATTAGAAATCATGCGCATAAGGGATGAACGTCTAAATGATCATAGAGCTCTGGCTTGCAGGTTTTTTTCATGATATTTGGGAAACATAAATATAATACAGCAGTGATGGTTGGTTACGCTTAGGGATGGCAACGGAACCGGAATATTCCGTTCCGTTCCGCTAATGCCGTTTCCGATTTATTTCCGGTACCGGTAACGACACGGTCCGGTTGGTGCCGGTTTACCGGTACCCAATGGTCCGGAATACGATACCGGTCCGAACTTGCGAAAAATTCCAGTATTTCCGGTTGACCGGTCCGTCACTGTTTAAATTTCAGCCCCCTTTTTTTTTTTTTTTCTAAAAGACTTGGTTTGCAACGGCTCTTTTGGCTGTTGCATTTCTACCCGTTATTACCCCCCCCCCCCTTCCAATTACCCCCACCACCCTTTAAAATTTTTACTATAAATATACTTCATTTCAATTATTTTTTCACACAAATATTATCAATTTTCATACTCTCTCTTAATATTCTCTCACATTCTCTCTAAATATTTCTAGTTTTATTATATTAGTTGAAGACTTGAAGTTGAGGATTCATTTATTATACTAGTTGGAGTTGAAGATTTTTTGAAGATATTACAAGCTTCAATTATCATCTTTTAATTCTGACATTTGTTATACGTCTGCTTTTACGCAGACGTTCGGTATATTCGTTCCAACTTTAATCTCTTTTTATTTATGTTAATTATCTATATTTTTAATTTTTAGTATCTACATTTATTTACGAACATCAATTTGTATTTGTATTGCTTGTTTTAATATTTTATTTTGAATTATGGATTTTGGGAAAAATAGTAGTGGTAAAAAACTAATTTTTGGTAAGGTCTTTCATAGAAATAAAAAAAGTAAGGCTAGTACTAGTTCATTACCGCCTAGATTTAATGAAACTTCATTATCACAACCTAATGGTTCGGATGTTGGTATCGGTATGGAATTAGATAATGAGACCCTGAATAGACGTTATAATAATTTTGAGGAAGACTTAACGGAGGAAGATGATATAGAAGAACAAGAATTAGGTGATACCCCTACCCCTACTAGTCTGGTTATGGAATTACTGGAACACGGTGAAGAACTTCCCCCTTTACCGGAATTTACTAGGGCCAAAGGTACCGAATGTACTAAAAGGTCTTTAGTTTGAAAATTTATGGAGCATGATAGGGTAAAAAATACTGCTACTTGCAATAAATGCAAGAATGTTTTTAAACATTTGACTGGGGGAAAAAATGGCGGGACAGGATTGCTAACTTCGCATTTGATGAGATGTAACAAAGAATTTATTCGTCTAAAAAACGAGGCTAAGGCAAAAAAAGATGGTACAACATTTGTACATGAATCTGTAGGAGGTAATATGGTTCAAAAGCGTTTAGACATGTTTAACCCGGCTGAAGCAAGTTCATCATCGACATATAGTGAAGATGTAAATAGAGAAGAACTAGCGAAAATGGTTGTTGTTATGGGTTTGCCTTTTAGTTTTCCTTCGCATCCCGGTTTTATTCATTATATTCAACGAGTATATAATCCCTCTTTTAAAGTTTTTTCACGAAATACAATTAAAAATGATATTTTTAAATTTCAAGCTGAACATTATCATTTTCTTCGTTGCTTATTTGATAAATTTGATGGTAGAATATCTGTTACTTTTGATATGGGTACTAGTGTTGTCGGTAATGATTATTTTACTCTCACGGCTCATTGAATTGATCACGATTGGAACATGCAAAAAAGAATTATTGCTTATAAATATGTCGATGAGTCTAAAACCGGTATGTATATAGCTAGTACACTAGCGGAGAGCATGAAATATTTTAGATTTATTGGTAAACCTATGGCATGCACATTAGATAATGCTTCTAATAATTTGAAAGCTATTGGCGAGTTAAAAACTAGATTATGTTTAGTGTATCAAGATCATTTTCATGTTAGATGTTCTGCACATATTTTAAATTTAATAGTACATGATGGTATTCATTTGTTTGGAAATGGTTGTCTTAAAGTGCGAATTGCTTGTAGTTCTATGTTTAAAAATAAAAAAAGGGTTGTAATGGATGATTTTAAACGTAAATGTCAACAATGTGGCCTTCCATATAGAAAAATTCCAAAAGAAATTCCTACTAGATGGAATTCTTTGTTTCAAATGTTTGAAGTTGTTGTTATATATCGTAAACCTATACAATTAGTTTATAATTCTTATAATGAGGATGTTAATTTAATGCTAGATGAAGATGATTGGACTGAAGTAGAAGAACTTTGTAAATTTTTGAAAACTTCTTATCAAGCTACGAACACAGTATCTGCTCAATATACTCCAACTATTTCTTCTGTTTTAGTAACTATTACTACTATTTCTAAAGTACTTGTTGAATATAAAAAAATATGTCCTAACAAAGAGGCAATTGAAGCTATAATTGAAAAATTTTTAAAATATTATTTTCCTATTCCACAAATTCTTTTAACAACTAATTTATTAAACCCATTTTATAAAGAACATGGTACAGTGATGTTGGTTAGAAAATTATACAACAATTTAGAAATTGGACTTCATGAAAAGCCATCAGTTGAAACTTGTTGTGCTAGCATAGTATCTACAGCTAGGAGTTTATATAACTTGTATCAAGTTATGGAACAAAATATTGGGCCGATTGAACCTCCTACTTCTAGACGTAGATATGATGATTTAGATGGCGAGATGGGCGAAGAACTTGGTCTTCAATGTTGTAGGAGTAATGATTTTGATTCGTATCTTTCGCAGGACCGGGAAAATATTAGAGATGAAACTGGAAAACAACAACTTTTATCGTGGTGGAAGACCCGGATCAGACAATTTCCAAAACTTTCAAGGATGGTTTGAGATTTGTTATCAGCTCAAGCTTCTTCAGTTGCTTTGGAGCAAGCTTTCAGCGCAGGAAGATTTATAATAGGAGATCATCGGTATTCGTTAGCAAGGGATAGTTTGGAGATTTCGGTATTATTTAGAGATTCGATCAATGCCGAACGAAGAAATTTTGGGCTCCCCAAATTACCGCCCCATATTGAAGACGAAATAGATGAAATTTTTGAGGAAAATAGTGATGATGGAATGGAAGCAATGGAGGAACAAGGAAATAGACCAATTCCAGAGGATTTATCCGCCGAAGAATTAGAAAAGTTACGCCAAAAAAATTATAGACAATTTAGATATTAATAAGATTCTACAATAGAGATCTAATTCACACAGAACCCTTCCGAGAAGGTGGCTGCGTAGATTAGATTTACATTTAATATCTTTGTAATAAATGTACAACGTACGAAATTTGAATAAATATAACGGCTATTCGCCTAATTTTGTTTTAAAATTTCTCTTTTGTTTGTTTATAAAGTTAGGAAAATTTTTAACTTCCTAAACTTATTAAAAATATTATATTAACTTAACATATATTTTTTAAGTTAAAATTTAAAACCTTTTAAAATAATTAAAACTTAAACTTATTATAAAAAAGTTAATAAATTATATAAACTATATAAGTTAAAAATATATATATATATATAACTTGTATATTAATCCCATTAAGTTATAATTTAAATTAAAACTTAAAAACAAAAAAATTTAAAAACAAAAACTGGTACTGTAGGCGCTATTCCGGTAATGTTCCGGTATCGCTCCGGTCCGTTCCGGTTCCACATCGGTAGCTAGCGGACCGGTCCGAACAAGGGGAATTTTCCGGTATTCCGGTTCCGGCGCTATAAAACGGTAATGAGGTTCCGGTACCGTTCCGAATCCGGTCAAACCGGTCCGGCGGTTCCGGTTCCGGTCCGTTGACAGCCTTAGTTACGCTACATCCACAAGATGCATGTATGATTCAGGATGTAGGTGAAGGTAAATACCCAGTATGCATCTATACTTTTTTTTGGGTTGCTATTTTTTTAATCTATTATAAACCTGCAGAAAGTAACTATACTCAAGTCACGCCTATTGGACCAAGGTACATCGACGCACACAAAACATCCACGTACCATGGACGGCTGGCATGTTACAAGTTATCACAAGTTACAAGAACAGTTACCAAATTTTGGTTCCATACGTCAAGGTTGAATTTACACTTCATCTCCACCCAGAATTGAATCACTAGCATCTTATGTTTTGGCAAAAAAACACTAGGAAAGGTAAGGATCAAACACAGACCTTGTACACTGGATGCACCGGGTCATCACAGTCTTCACCAATGGGCCCAAATTCTTGTCAACCACGGATCTCTTCATTTCAGTGAAACGCCCGCGGTCGGAGCCAAAAGCCATAGATTGATCCTGGAGATCGCATTCTCCTCCCTGATCACAAATTGGGCAATCCAATGGATGGTTCATTAGCAAGAACTCCATGACTCCTTCACGAGCCTTTTTGGCAATAGGTGTATCTGTCTTGATCTTCATTCCTGCATGACCTCCAGTTAAATTTGCAAGGCTCGACACTAAAGTAAATCCAAGGAACAGATGGAAACGCAAACAATAATCTACCAATAATAACTCAATATTATCTACAAATAGAACCAGCCTACGTAAAAATTATCAAAATGACAAGCGACTATGAAGTAAAACGAAATGCACAACATGTCAAGATGTTACTAAGCTAAAGAAAATATTATCTATAGAAAATATTGAAAGTACCAGCTTGCTATAATTCTTCAAAAAGGCAAAAGTGAAGAAGAAAAAAATGGCTATAGAAACTTTGTTTTGACAAAGCTCAATAAATATTTCTAAATTACTAATACAATGCATGCAATATCACCACTCGGAGCATACATGCTGCAATGAACATATCATTAACCCATAATATGTGATTTTGTTAACTACTATTGTAATCTGAAATGGCTTTATTTCTATTGTTTCTTTTTCCTGGGATCACAAGATTGTCCTTTTCCAGTTGACTCTTGATACAACTATAGCACATATGGTGACTTGCAGATCATGAGTTTGATGCACATACACAGCCTCTTTTGCAGAAATGCAATGGGAAGACTTCAGTTGGTCCTCAATTAAGACCAGCAACACTAGACCACTATTACTACGCAAAACAAAATCCTTCAAATGAACATGATCATTACCACCCCATACAGTCTGCTTCACTTAGAGCTTGTTTGGATGGTTGGTACTTTTTGTATTGTTTTGTGTTGTTATATTGAACACGATGTTTGTTTTGATTGTTACTTAAATTTTATTGTATCGTATCGTTAATCCATTGTTAGGCAACAACGAAAAGTCCCATTTTGAGAAACGATCAATTTTGTGTGATAATGTCATTGGCTTTCTTTATTTCGTTTCGTCTTTACTTATTATAATACTCTTATTTTATCTTTTACCCTGCCTTTGTATAGTAGTTCTACTCCGTAACTGACTTTTTTTTGTATATTTATCCTTCAAATTGTTGATGTGTGACATTATGTAAGGACAAAAATACATACAACTTACCCAAACATTGTATTCCTTAAACAACACGTTACGATACATTATAAAACAACCATCTAATCAAAGTGTTAAGCACAAGATTTAAGCTGGAAAGCTCTCTCTTTTCCCATTTTTTAACAATAGGCAGTCTAAGTAGAACTGAATGGATATTGAGGATTGATAAAGCTACGTTTTTTAGAGCTTAAACAAGCATTAAAAGCATCAAATTGAGCATACAAATCAAAACACAAATCAAGATCAATAAAAAATACACACTATAACTCAAAATACAGGCATGGGACACAAAGCAACATGCAAATTAGAACTGAATACAACAGCACACCCAGAGTAGTCCCACAAAGTGGGGTCCGGTGAGGATAGGGTGTACGCAGACCTTACCTCTGCGACATAGAGAGGCTGCTTCCGAGCAAATTTTAACTGAATGGATATTGAAGATTTATAAAGCTACGTATTCTATAGCTTAAACAAGCATTTAAAGCATCAAATTGAGCATAATAAAAACCCAAATACTAATCAGAATCAATAAAACTACCACTACACCTGGAAATGCAGACATTGCACAAGAAGCAATGGGAGAACTAAAACTGAGTAGATACTGAAAATTGATAAAGCTACGCATTTTGAGTGCTTAAACAAGAATATAAAGCATCAAATTGAGCATAAAAATCCCAATACAAATCGAGAACACTAAGACTATCAGTACACACAGAGATGCAGGCATTGCTTTATAGCTAACCCAACAAACTAAAGCATTAAAAAAGCACATTTTTGAGAGCTTAAACAAGCATATAAAGCATCAAATTAAGCATAAAAATCAGAACATATACGAGATCAACAAAACTATCACTATACATGGAAGTGCAGTCATCACTTCTATAGCTTACCCAACAAATTAAATTACTAAACAAGACCTTTTTGAGAGATTAAACAAGCATATGAGGGCAGCCGAGTGTACTAAAGCTCCCGCTAACCACTATGGGCAGGTGCAATGAAGGACCGGATCACGAGCTTAAACAAGCATAAAAATCCAAATACAAATCTAGATCAATAAAAATATCACTTTACATGGAAATGCAGACATTGCTTCTATAGATGACCCGAAAAAAGGGGCAGCCCAGTGCACTAAAGCTCCCACTACAGGCGGAGTCTGGGGATGAACCGAACCACAAGGATATAACTCGAAATACAAATCCAGCTCGAGATCAATAAAACTATCACTATACATGGAAGTGCAGGCATTGCTTCTATAGCTGAACCGACAAATTAAAGTACTAAAAATGACATTTTTGAGAGCTTAAACAGGCATACGAGGCCAGCCTGGTGCATCAAAGCTCCCTCTATGCACGATACGGGGAAGGGCCAGACCACAAGCATATCAAACATCAAACTGAGCGTAAAAATCAAAATCGAAATTATACTCATAACACTACAACATGAGATAAGCTCATCCTAAAATCAATACCGGGATTACGAGCCCTTAAACTAACAAAGAAGAAATTTTTGAGAGCTTAAACAAGCGTATAAATCGAAATACAAATCGCGATCAGTAAATTCTCGGGTTACCTGGAAGTGCAGGCATAGCACAAGAAGCAACAGGTTTAGGAGACTTCTCAACTTCAACAAGACACATTCTACAATTCCCGGCAATGGAAAGTCGACTATGATAACAAAATCTGGGGATATCAACGCCAGCAACTTCACAAGCTTGTAACACAGTCATTCCTTTAGGGATTTTGACCGGATATCCATCAACGAACACCTCAATAGCATCTTCCGGATTAGGGAAATGAACACGGGCACCGCCAACTGGGGTACAAGGAGGAAGATCTGGTTGTTGTACGGCGGCGGCAGAGGCATCGGCGTTGTTGAGGTCCGGCGTAGAGGTGATTGTACGGAGGAAGTGTGTGGTGGGGCCATTATTATGGAAGAGTCTAGAAGAAGATCGGAGGGTTCGAGAAGCGAGTAACCCTAATCCCATTTTTGTGATCTTCAGCTGTTATTCTTCTCTGTGAATGGAATGGAGAAATGGAGTGTGGAGAGCAGATGTGCTACGTTTGGTTTCCACAAATTTGTGAGGAAATGGAAACCGGGTCGGGTCGGGTCGGGTCGGGTCGGGTTATGAGTTTTGGGCCTAGAGTAAAATGGCCCATTAAGTAGATGGAAGTTCAGAAATGGGCTCGATTCATATTTGTAAAAATAACATAAATCCTAACCTTATTAGAATTATTTACACTCTCTCCCACTTCCTTAATTATTTTGCTCTCTCTCCCGATTCATATATATAACAAGGTCAACATATGCATAAAAACCTTTGTATATGAAAAGGTCGACATATACATAACAAGACCGATTCATATACATAACAAGTAAGACAAGACCGATATATACATAACAAAATCGATTCATATACATAACAGGACTGACATATACATAGAAAGCTATGTATATGTATTTTTAGAGAAAAATGAAATTTTTGTAATATGTTTGGAGAGATAGATTTTTTGTAATAAGTGAAACTTAAGTTGTGGATTTATGCAATTTTTAGTTCATGTCCTCCATAAAAAGAAGGCAAATAACATAAATCTCCACAGTTTGGAGCTTAATTATAAAAAATCGCAACATTTTATGTAATTATTGAAAAACTCAATTTTAGATCTGTCGAGATGCTGAATTAGCTTCTTATACATAAAATGAAGATACTTTTTTTTTTATTTGTAAAGATATATAATTAGCTTTTGATTATTTTTTCAGTTTTGGGTCTGTCGAGATACATAATACATCCAACGAAGATACATTTTTTCCTTTGTAAAGATAAATAATTAGCTTCTAATATATTTTTTCTGATTTTGGATCTGTTGAAATACATATTTAGCTCCCTGCCTGATACATGCAACAAAGGTACATAATTAGTTGAAAATTTTATAATTACTTTATAAGGATGAGAATTTGTATAAATATGATAAGTGGATATTTATGTTATTTTTTCTTGTCTTAAACTTTCGTAGAGTTTAAAGTTCAAGATCACTCACTTTCAACTTCATTCTCGTAAATAACATGATTTTGAGAATGCTTCTGTAATGCATAGAAACCAGGTTAATTTATAAAGTCTGTATGCGTACAAATATAGGTAATATCTATAGGATATCAATCAAGATTCCTCTTACAATACATGGGCACTCCGTTCCGATTGGTTTATTGACTTGACACGGAACTCAATAAAGCAGAGAAAACGTTTAAATCTTGTAATCTTAAACTAAAGACAGGTAAAACATACCAAAAATGTTTTTTAATCCTGGGTTTCATACATGTTATGCGGAAAAAATTGAAATTAAAGAATCATCAGAAAGTAGACAAATAAATTGTAACAGAGGGAGTACTATGCATTACATCTCATGCCAACATTGCAATAAGTAACTGGTGTTGCACCTTTACTGTCAAAAGCATCCTTCAATCAACAACTAAGAAGAGGAGAGTAATGTAATTGACAAGTTAAGAGACTTCAAATATCTCATAGCTGCAATTTACACTTCACTCTCATCCACAATACCAATTCCCCCCCCCCCCCCCCCCCCCCAAGTGGGATTGCAGAGCATTTTTCGACAACGTTTTAAGCAGTAATAACAGCTAAGAATTACATTTCCTTCTCGTCATTTCGCGAGGATGTGCTTTACAAGAATTCAGAATGCTATGTCACCAAAAATAAGTGTAATCAAGCATTTCTACGTTAATCTCGTTTTAGGGCCTTTGTAATGAAGGCTTTTGAAATAACTATTATAATGTATGACAATAATGTAATAGTAATACCTAACAGCAGAATCAAATGGTCATATCTAGAGTCCTGGACTGTGTAGACGCGAAGCCTTATTGTGTCCCAGTTACTCTCTGTCCAAACAGGGTCAGCTTCTCCCATGGGATCGGAGGAATTATGAGGTAACACCTCCCAAGTGTCAGTGTCGTACTTCAGTCGAGTTGAGTACGCTGGGACATACCTGAAATTACATTTGATAGATAAGTTCAGTGCAAGAAAAATGTATCCCAAACAACTATAGAGTATCAAGCGAGAAAACTGGTGTAAATTACATTGCGAGGACAACCTAACCAGCCCGGAAATCCAGTTACTGACCAACAATCATCGGTAAGCTGACCAAATCGTCTGTTTTTATCAGCTAATGGAAGTCAAAGTAGGATTGGAGGCGAATCAAGGATTTGAACTATACGGGTTCAACCTTTGAGGTTCCTAACAGTGAACCTATTTGTATCTTTAAAATTATGGGTTTAGACCTACTATTTATTGCACATGTAATAAATTTTTACACCTGCGTTTATGCTCCGCATTGAAAGTAGTGGGTTCAGATGAACCTGGTGTCGCAACTCTATATCTGCCCCTCAATAGGACAAGCATACGACAGAAAGAACAGAGGCTTAACTAACATACAAAAGCTGGCATGAACTGAATTTCAGCAAATTAAAACTGTGGAACTACCTGGTCGTGGAAATGACACAAACACCCTTCCCGTCTGTCTCTGCTTTGACACACATTTCCCCATTGCCGCTGCAGCCTTTTGGACAAGCAGAGCTCACATTCTTTGAAGGGATAGCTGTTTTATCTGCTAGGAAATTCCACACGAACCGGGAAACATCCCCCACATTACCAAGATATGGCTGAGAAGAAGGTTCCCCCAGGACAACTCCCACATAATTGTTTGGGCAACTTGTAGAGGGAGCAATGTAACGATTTACTAGTTCACAAGTTAAGCCCGGTTCACAACTTAACAAGCAGCCGACAAGTTCTTCAACCAAGGAGGCATTTATGTTGATGCTATTCAAAACTGAATTACTTATTTCCTTCTTATCGCTGGCCAGAATGTACAAACTTCGGGCAACAACAGAAGCGGCTGCCACTATGGCAGAGGAGTTTATATTTGCTGCTAACATGGAAAAAATATTCTAAATTAGAAAACGTTATGTGATTCTACAACAATGAATTAATCCAGACAAAGGAAAGGAATCCGAAGAGTGAAATAACAACTCACATAGATCATCCAAGTGGCTGTGATAGAATTTATTAGTGAAGACAGCATCGAAGTCTTCAAGGACTACCCCAGAAGTCTCTGGATTCTGTTTAAGAACCAAAGAAATAAGATCCCAGTCAGACAAACGAATGGCAAGAGTTCCTTATTTTATTTTTTTTTGAAACTGGTAACTTTGTATATTCCTCAAAACAGTACTGAAACTGTACTGGTCAGTATTTACAACATGTACTTCAAATCCTACTAGATCTTCCTAAATTGAGTCTAGTACATCAATTATGGAGATAGTATCATTTGAATATATCTGATTAAAGAGTTTCTCATTTAATTTATACATTTTTCCAAGCCATTGATAGCAATTGATTCTCTACCATTAACCATCATCACCAACATTCATACAGTCCTCCATCAAGCCTTTCATTAATGTCCAGTAATTTGAATATCCATGTAGTTCTTCTAAAGTTCATTATTCGAACTTCTGCTCATACTCTAGTAAACTCTGTCCTTTTTTGTTTTAATCAGTATACTCTAGTAACTCTATTCTAAAGCAATAAAGAAAGCGCAAACACCAGTCGGATATTACAAGGATGTTATCAATTCCATTATTCCCTTCATCAATTTTCCTCCACCATCCTGTTTCTCCCCTCGGTGCCCCACCATCAACTACGAGGACCACTCATAAGCTGCTAAAAATTGAGGAAGCCATACATATTTACTACAACATAATGCAGGGTATCATAGAACTTCACACAAAATACTAATGGCAACTGGAACAGATAATGCAGGACTTCGTTTTGTTTTCTTCAAGTTACTTGTGAGAGGTGCAGAAAGTAATTTGTACACTCTTCCTGATTATCCTACCATCATATTATTTAACATTTATAATATCCTTTGAGAAGGAGAAAGTGCATTGAGTAGATCAAATTGAAGATCATGGAAGGCACAAAGAAAATAAACTATCATTTATAACAGAAATACTTGGGCATTTTCACCAACCTTCTTCAAAAATGTCATCAGTGAGGACGGGGGTAACCCTGGATTTGATTTACTGGCCCCTGAGATCTTAATGCTTTGTGTCTTAAGCGAACCTAGAGCATACTTGAGGGCATTTAAAGTTCCACTTGTGGCACTCTCCTGCAAAAGTGAATCAGGTGATAGTGTGCCAAGTATTAGCCATGCTGATTGAAGAATCAAGTTTTTTGAATATAAAGCAGAAAGATAAGAAGCAGGCTAAATAAGAAAGCATCATATATGTGGTGATGATAGATTTAAATGGTTTTGAATTTCTTCAATATCTGGGTAGCAGTGTGTTAATAATTTCATGATTTGATTTCCATTAACATACAAGATTGAGGACAGATAAGTATACATATGATTGACATACTTTCACAGCTTAAAGTAAGCACCAAGCTGAGAATGCAGGAGATCATAATCTAACTAAACAAATATGCAATTTTTTTTGACAACACTACGCAATTATATAATTTTGTAGCACCTTAATTCTTAAAAATCATTATCATACAAAAATTATATACTTTCATAGTTCAAGCAAACATGTGAACAACAAAGAGATTGCAAATATTTGATAGTACAAATTAATAACCAAATTAGCAAGCAGGATAAAACCTTACCCTTGTACTATGAGCAAAGAATGTGTTATCATCCGGAGCGGAACCCTTTCCAACTGAACCAATTTCAAGAACCTATACAAACAAACTCGGATATAACACTGGTGTAAATGGACATGCTCGGTCTGATTAGGGGTCTCTAAATACATTAAAAACACAACTTGTAAATCAAAACATTTCATATGGAACTAAGGAATCCACCTAACAGAAACAACATCATAACCAGATCTTACCCCTAACATTAATAAACTAATAAATGTTAAATTTCACGCTAATTCAATAATAGAAGCATATCTAGCACGTGCTGAAATTGCAACATAATCAACAACACAACTGGCTGGGATAACAATCAGCAGAAACAAGCGATCATTAGAAGAGAAGGGTCGGAATCAATAACAATTTAAGATTTATTTCTTCTGTATTCAGACCCTGAGGTTGAACGAGTAATTCTCAGATATATTTCTGACGTCTATAACCCTCTCATGCCATAATGACCTCATCAGAAAGAAAATACATGTCATTTTCAAAGTTTACATCGGATAAAAGTAGTTAGGCCATTAATGCACTCTGGCAAAAGTCATGCAACGGAAAATAAATACCTTTTCAATTAGCGCCAAGTCAAGTCCACTAACAGCATCAGAATGTTGATCAAGCTCAAGAAGAAATCTCCTACTGCCAAGATAGCCCCAGGCCTCCCCAGTGAAAACAGCAAATACAAGCTGCAGAAGGGAAGTGTCACAAAGCATGCATAGTAGGGTTACTAAACAGTATTTGATGCATACAATTAAGAAGACAAAAACTGGTAAAAGATTTTCATGATAATTGTTATAGAAACATAAACTAAAATAAGAAATGCTTAAATTATTAGCACAAAAGCATGTATATTGTTGTAGCTGGAGATTATCCCACAGGAACTGCACTCAGTGCTCATGGCTTAGATAAAGATATAATGCACTAAAACAGAAGCCAATAGGAAAATTAAAACACTTAAGGGAGACTACAGTAGGCATGTTTAATAATTAACAACATGTTCACCTGTTTATCAAGGTCCCCCAAGCCATCAACACGTGAAAGAGCATCCACCACTGCCAGCAATGAGATCAACCCCTGGAGAGAAGTGTGTACATATGATCCATGGTATTAAGAAAATATAGAAGTGCAAGGAGACTCGAGCCTTGAGAGTGCAGGAGAATTGAACAAAGCATAATTGACAATTCCATTAAGACAATGATACAAATAGCATTTATGAAGCAACTCACAGATATAGGGGAATCTGCACCAACACTTTTGTCACGAAAAAAGGAAGTCGCATCCATAGAAGCCACAGTCAATATTGTAGGCTTTGCCTTCTTTGATGATGAGGTGATTATTGGTGGTAGCGCTGACCAGACACTGCCGTTGGAAATTACACATGTTATAGGTAAGATATTGAGGTAAATTCTGTAGGGAAAAGTTTCAGAGTTTACAACAACAACAACAACAACAACAACAGGCCCAGTGTATTCCCACAAAGTGAGGTCTGGGGAGGGTAAGATGTACACAGTCCATACCACTACATCCGAAGAAGTAGAGAGGCTGTTTCCAATAGACCCCCGGCTCAAGATGGAGAATAGTACACCAAGATCGTAAAGAAACATGTAATAGGAAAAGATGACATACAGAAACAAGACATAATAGAGATAATTATCAAAGAAGTACAAGCAATTCGAAATAAGAAATAAGCACTAGGACACCACCTAGTAGTAACATACACTCACAAACCAGAGGCTCCTCTTCAAGGACACAGTCCTAGTAACATACACTCACTCACCCCACCCAAACTCACCTGACTAAAGGCTCCTACTCAAGGACACAGGCCTAGGATTACTGCTCGACTACCCAATCGATCTCCTAACACCTTGCCACAATCCACACACTCACCCTAACCTTCTACCCTAATCCGCGACCTCTACACCTTCCTGTCTAGGGTCATGTTCTCAGTAAGCTGCAGCTGCTCCATGTCATGTCTAATCACCTCCCTCCAGTACTTCTTCGGCCTACCTCTACTCCTCTTAAAGCCATCCAAAGCTAGCCTCTCACACCTTCGAACCGGGGCATCCGTGCCCCTCCTCATCACATGCCCAAACCATCTCAACCTTCCTTCTCACATCTTATCCTCCACCGAAGTCACTCCCACCTTCTCCCGGATAGTCTCATTCCTAACTCTATCCCCTCTAGTAAGTCCACACATCCAACGCAACATTTTCATTTCCGCCACCTTCAATCTTTGGATCTAAGTGTACTTGACTGGCCAACATTCCGTTCCATACAGCATGGCCGGACGGACTGTCACTCTGTAGATTTTGCCTTTAAGCTTAAGGGGAACCTTCTTATCACACAACACTCCAGAGGCGAGCTTCCACTTCATCCACCCTGCTCCAATACGTTTAGAGACATAACCTATGCATCAAGAACTCAATACGTTTACAAACACGATAATAACCTATGCATCAAGAACTCAAAAAAAGGCAAGGCAAAGACAAGAACACTTAAACATTCAGTTGTCTGCGAAACTAGAATAAAAAATTCCATTTGTGCACCACTATCAACTATAGGAACATCAGATAATAAGATATTGAAAGACAACATCCACCCAGGACCAGGAGATGCAACGCCAGTACCACTCACCCATGCGAACAAAAACTTTTCAAATCCAATGAACTCCCTCCGTCCCATTTTATATGTCGCCATTTGACCGGGCACGGAGTTTAAAAAATGAAGTGATGACTTTGTAAAGTTTACAAAATTGCCCCTCTTAAAGTTTACTTTTTAGTTGTCTTTTCTTATTAAGTGAGACCCAGTAAGGATAAAATGGGGATGTTCCCATCAAATAGTTACCAAATAAGGAAAGATGACATTCTTTTTGGGACGGACTAAAAAGGAAATGACAACACGTAAATGGGACGTAGGGAGTAAAAGATTCCATTAAGAAATATTATTCTACTAGTAGGATGTCCTGGATTGTACTATTCTACCATCAGCTGAGTAGGAGTGGCTTCTTCTTATTTAGTTTTACTGAATTAACACCAAACACCAAAGACCCATATAACAGTATCAACAATCACACAAGAAACCAAAGGAAATTGGTAAGTTTGAAAAGAAGGCCAGCCCGGTGTACAATGCATCCCGCATTAGCATCTGCATAAGATACCTTATATACTACATATACTACTCAATATCAAGGTCAAACCCATTCCTCTGATGTTTATGCTATCCTTTACTAAAGATGTCGCATATTTAATTTTTTTATAAGGGAAAAACAAGGTTAATCAAAGATAATCCTTTACTAAATTTCTCTCAGATTTGATCTGGATTTAGCTGGGTAACTGAAAAGGAAAGGGATAGCAGTTCAATCTGCTCAAGAGTACAATGAGTATCTTTGGAATCAGTTAATTAGGACAGTATCTCACCTGTACCCACCCAATGGAAGGCAAGTCTGTTCTCTAAGACAAGATTCTGAATCCCGAGTCCCAGACTTTGTTGTCTGATAAAAATAACACAATATGGGTAAATTTGATAAGTAAAATATCAGATGCGTATCCAAGATTTTCTTAAGGACTATTCCAAATCTTTAGCGACATGAAGAGTCTTTAACCTGCATCACAAGATCAAAGTCGGCCACATCAACAGTGTATGATTTCGTTCGCTTCTCATTTCTCAAAGCAACCTGCACCATATTAACAAGTAGAATATATGTTAATGAAAATGTTTATGGAAACTTCCATTTCAAAATATTTGCCACCCTTGTTTACACAGCCAGAATATAATGACAAGTATCTTCAATATCCTCGCCCTCAAATTTTTCATTTATTGATTACTTTGAAGACAGTAAGGTCTATTGTATGTTGACATATGAAACACCTTTAGAAAACAAAATCGGGGAAATTTAGGATGGCAAGAGTTCTAGAAGAAGTTAGTAAGCATCCAATAAAAGGCACTCGTAAGTCGTAGTAAGTAATTATCATAGTAACTAAAGAAAAAGATCTTATGGAGAAACTAAATGAGAAGAGATTTTCTTTGAGAAAGAAAATGTGGCGAAGAGATTTACAAAGATAAAATACATAACAAACCTCTTGCAAGGCCAACGTGCTACTGTTTGAAAGCAAAAATACAGGAAAATTGTAAGCCTTCCACATCAATCCAGATCCCTGCAAGTTGAGGATAAAAACATTTACTTTATCGTACAGGTTCCCATAATGCAAAGCTGAATAAAAGGACGAGTTGTCTACAAGCGATTGTAAAATGGGAATTTATTTATTTTGATGATTCAATTGCATATAAGATGCATACAAAAGATATAGAACCTTTTTTTTTTGAGAAGGTAACATGCAAAAGATATAGAACCTTTCACAAAATATAAACATACGGCCGAGTGGAATGCCATATTGCTCAAGGTAAAAGGACATTGATGACAAAGTTTTAAATCATAATCCCCGATTTCATCCTTAATGAACCATAAATCTTAAGAGCATTGAAGGCAGCTTTCAAATAATTGGTTTAGCAGTTTCTGTCGTTAAATCATCAAGAAACCACAACAAAGAAAATAAAAAGGAACTTCAGCGTACGTTGCAGACTAAAACTTATAGAGTATTCCTTTGGCTCAATATTCGACAGATCACAACTAAAAGTTTAGAAAAAGGAACCATATAATTCTTGGGATAACAGTGACAACGTGCATCATGAGGAGCTTGTGGATTTCATTTAGCTTAACATCAAGCATTAAAGAACTTTAATGATAAATTTGGATGGAAGCATAGTGATGAAAAGGTTAAAATGCACCATTAATTTTTTTTATAATCAGTCAAACAAACAGAAGCATATGATCATAATAGTTCTCCACAACATACAGTTGGGTTCCATTCAAAATTGCCACTTTTATAAGGAGCGAATTCAGCTTGCGGAAACTTTCTGTCAGGGGAAAATCCTGTAACAGAAAAGGACCATAGTAATTATTCAAATCCTTTGAAAGAATAAGAAGAGAAAAATTAACTAAAATACTTACCTTTTAAGCTATTTTGAAGCTGAGAACCTGATTCAACTAATACACCAACAACACGCATAGAAAAATCTGCATCATTCGATAACCTGAAAAACAACACACTACCTGAAATCAACCAAAGATAGAATGGTGTACCCATTGTGCTTAGGCAGAAGTTCTACAAAGCAGAAAATTTGCACACTTATCAGATATTCCAGATGTATGAAATGACATCTCCATACAACAAAACATTTCTTTTTCATTTTCCTTTTCTGGAAAAGGATCCAGATTTTGTGTTACACTATGATGCATAAACATCATCAAAATTCAAAAGGCAAATTCGATGGTGACACAAAAGCATGCACCTCTCAAGAACATTCATACTCATGAGAAGTTAGACATAAACCCTTGTTCACAGCCCAGCAGAGACCAAGATGCTATAAATGGAAATGTTCACCCTTTAGCTAAACGAAATTATGAAGTTTCTGCTCTCTGTCAACTGAATATCTACTAGAAAGCCGTCAACAATATAGCAGCTGATATTTAATGTGCAATATAGATATGCTGTAGAATACTAAAAAAACTTATTAGCCTCTATCATGTCCACGAAATGCAATTTAATGGAACTACTTTAAATAAAATCCAAGAAGTGAGCCAGTGTTTGACAACTCTCGCAGCAAAACAGAACTTGTAGTTTTACGTGACCACTAAGTAGTTGTTTACTTTTCAATTCATTGTCACTCTCTAAACCAAGGGTTCCCCTACGGTCTACTCCTAGTCACTATAGCAACCACGACCAAAACTTATCAATAACAAAATCACCACATCAAATAAAAGAAAGTTATTTGTTTTTTGATAAGTAAACTTAAGTTCTAAAATTTCGGGGGTCTATCGAAAACAGCCTCTCTACTTCACCTCTCTACTTCACCTGAGGTAGTGGTATGGTCCGCGTACACTCTACCCTCCCCAGACCCCACTATATGGGAATACATTGGGTATGTTGTTGTTGTTGTAAACTTAAGTTCTAAAATTCTTTCCAACTCATTGAGCTAAATACAAGCAGGGGGTGCAAACAGTTATCTGTTAAGTGCAGTCACCTAATAATATGTACATATTTTCAGATTCAAGTCCCATCAATAGAAAAGGTTCATTTTTTAACTGGAAGACCTGGAATTTTGTTTTCCTTTTCTTTGTTAGACAGGTCAACATTTGCTATCATCTAGAAATTCATTCATCAATCTATACCAAAAGAAAGAGAGTATAAGGTGCACATTAAGCGGAACTAAAGAGTGGAACAGATTGGTGTACCGCAACTCAATTAACCACTCAAAGGAGGCTCAACTATTTGGCAAATGTGGGAAGGAATTTTTAGTAAAATGCTAAAAAAGAAACAAATTTTTATATCCAAAGGACGGCAGAAGATGCACAGTCTTGTCCAAAAATATTACAAAGAGAGAAATTTACATGCCTTGCAAAAAGATCCTCAAATTGATCCATAGACACCAGTAATGCAGATGGCTCAGCCAACTTATTTGCAATTTTGAACCTAGCAACTGGTGCAACTATGTTGGCACGCCCAGGGTCTAGCCATGCACAAGAAGAGTTAGACGAGAAAATTAAAAGCAGATGAGACATCTCATAGACCAAAAATGCAACTAAACGCATACTTCGTACTTGAACAACCGATCTCCCCTGAAAGGTTAAGCAGCCGTACACATGGATACCCGTCAATGGCAATGTACATTGACTTCTCAAGATCAGGAACTGACTGGAAAGAGTTCACTTGATCTGAAGCTGTTCAAATTAATAAAAAATTCAAAAACCAAACAAAACTGTTGGTAAGAAGCTAAAGGAAGAAAGAAAGACATGCGTTCAAAGTGAATAAATTTGGCACTCCCAATAGAACTCTCCATAGGAATGCTTTCTGAAATGAAGGGTAACATGACATGACGTGCACATACTCGATTCTTCCTTAATTAGAACAAACAAACTCAACAATCCAATCAAATCCATGCGCCTTAGAATGACTAAAAATCCCAAAATAAAATCCACCGATAAAAAAAAAAAACTGAAATTCACAAAGCTCCTTTCATAATATAACTGCGCTAGCTTTCTTTCTTGTTAATTTAGTTATGCGCTTATGCTCCAGTTTAAAAGAACGCTTCCAATCACCTGAGGAGATGATCTACGCCATTCATGAGGTAAATTAGCTTCCATATTTCAAGTACATGAAATATCTCATGTTCAATGTCAGAGGAGAAATAAGCAAACAAGATGATTGTCTAAAACCCACCTCCTTGAAATAGTTCTAAGCTCATACTTAATTCCTGTTACTATCTGTTATTTTTGTTACTATAGACTATTTCTTGCACTTCCATTACTTCTTTTTCTGAACTGCTTTGGACTATTTTTTCCTTGAGCTAAGGGTCTATCGGAGACAGTTTATATCGGAGATAAGGTTGCATACATTCTATCCTCCCCAGACCCCAACTGTACGGGATAACACATTTTATACTGGGTATGTTGTTGTTGTTGCTTATATGTAGTTAATTATTCGCTATAAGTTAAAATCTACATTTGCACTTCATTTATCAAAAAATCAATTTTTTCTTCATTTCCAGCTTAGTGATTTGTTAATTTGCTTAATAACAAAAATATGATTTAGCATATATATCAAACAGTAACATTAACACCTCATTTTTGCCCAAAAATGTAATCTTTTAGGTAACATTGATTAAAAACTGTAAGATTCTCCGAAGAACCAAGCTGCTGCAAAAGCTACAACAACAACAACAACAACAACATAAATTTTAAATTTATAGTATTTTTCGTACAGTTTTCAAACATCTGAACTTTAAATATAACATATTAAATTATTCTAATTCAATTCAGCTCAGAGAATTAGTGAAATGTGACAAGTAAAAATGAACGTGGTGACCTGAGAAAGAGAAGCAAAACTGAGCAATTAAGCAGAGAAGAAAGACGAAAAGCTTTGAATTGTCCATATCAGAAGCTTCTAGAAACACTAAACCCTAGACCATTGACCCGGTTTTCTCCGGTCCAGAGCTTTGTGTTCTTCTTTCTCTTTCCGGTTCAGTCCGGTTCGGATTACTTAGATGTTGACTCGTCGGAGAATCGGAATATTCCGGGGGAGATCGTCGACGGCGACGGGGAGCTGGAGTTTACTTCTACAAGTGAATGATAAAAGAGGATAAAAATATTTTATTACGTTAACCTCCTGTGTAGTTTTTGAAATTACATTATTTACCTCGCATCTCTATTATTATTACTTTAGTCCTATTGGTTTCTTTCTTCGTGATTTAGTCCCTTCAATAGTTCAATTAGGCGTAAAGTGACAATTTCGTGAAATATCCTTTCTATATCCCAATTGATTCGTTTAGGTAATAATTGAATACGAGCAAGAGTCTATCAAAAATAGACTCTTTCCACGAGTCAAAGACAAAATTGATATATACTCTATTTTTTAAGTTTCCGCTTATTGAATTCCATTGATATTTTATTGTTATTATAAAGGTTAAGATCTGATACTATATACTCCTCATTATTAATCAAACCTTCATTTTTAATTGTAGGCGGCAGGTTCGAGTCTACAGAGAGCGTGTTGTACCTCCTAAATAAGACCTCTAAATAAAAAACTAAATCAATCGAATTCCAAAAACTAATCATATATGAGAATCTTTTTTTCTTTTAACCTCTCCCTAGTAGCTTCCACGCTTTTTCTCCCTTGATGAACGCATTCACAACCTTTTAGTTGGACGTGAAAGATGCTTACTGTCCGAGCAACTCCCTCCTCTGAGAATAAAAAAGATATTTTATCAATTAAGCAAAACAAACTCTAAATGGATGAAAAGTAAATTCACTCCATAATTTAGGGACCAAATCCGAAAAGAACAAAATATAAAAACCCGCCCCATCCAAATCAAACCAAACACAGAAACAGGTAAAATCCAGTTCGAATTTACGAAACAAAGAATTAAAAATCTCAGAAAGATTACTTTGCTATATACAAGTAAGCGAATTTTTTTTCTTTAATATTTATTAAAATTCAAGCTGTTTATTTTAATTGTTTAAGCCTTAAAGCAACTGGATTTTATCTAGCTGTATTTTAATTGTAATTGGGAAGAATTTGTAGAATTTTATGGCTATTTATACCTTCTTTTTTTCTAGGTGTAAAGCTTTTTTTCATTATTGTTTAATCTGCTGTATTTACAATTAGAAACTTTTGCTGAAATTTTTCAAGCCATTTTTTATAACCGTAATGTCTAGGCCAGTTTTCATGCACCTCAACTTACCAGCAACAGATATTAGGAAATTTTTGAGTCATTTATACATTTGTTCTTTTCCAAATGTGTATTAGTAGAAGTGTTTTTTTTTTAGTTTCTTGGTGTTAGGAGGTGTGAGAGGTTGGTTATAGTCGGGCGTGACGCGAGGTAGAGGTAGGTCTAAGAAGTATTTGGGTGAGGTGTTAGGCAGTATGTGAAGCATCTCTAGCTCACCGAGGACATTGAACCTTGATAGGAGGGCGTGAGCGGTTGATTGTAATAGGCTTGAGGAGGGGTAGAGGTAAGCCGAAGAAGTTTTGGGGTGAGGTGATTACGTAGGATATGAGGCATATGCGGCTCACGAAGGACATGACCCTTGATATGAGGACGTGAGAGTTGGTTGTAATAGGCTACAGGAGAGGTAGGTTTAAGAAATATTGGGGTGAGGTGATTAGGTAGGATACGACGCATATGTAGCTCACCAAGGACATGACCTTTGATAGGAGGGCGTGAGAGTTGGTTGTAATAGGCTTGAGGAGAGGTAGATTTAAGAATTATTCGGGTAAGGTGATTAGGTAGGATATGTTGCATCTCCAGCACACCGAGGACATGACCCTTGATGAGGGGGCATGGGAGTTGGTTGTAATAGGCTTGAGGAGAGGTAGATTTAAGAATTATTGGGGTGAGGTGATTAGGTAGGATATGTTGCATCTCCAGCACACCGAGGACATGACCCTTGATGAGGGGGCGTGGGAGTTGATTGTAATAGGCTTGAGGAGAGGTAGATTAAGAATTATTGGGGTGAGGTGATTAGGTAGGATATGGTGCATCTCCAGCACACCGAGGACATGACCCTTGATGAGGGGGCGTGGGAGTTGGTTGTAATAGGCTTGAGGAGAGGTAGATTTAAGAATTACTGGGGTGAGGTGATTAGGTAGGATATGGTGTATCTCCAGCACACCGAAGACATGACCCTTGATAGGGGGGGGGGGGCGTGAGAGTTGGTTGTAATAGGCTTGAGGAGAGGTAGGTGTAAGAATTATTGCAGTGAGGTGATTAGGTAGGATATGGTGCATCTCCAGCACACCGAGGACATTGACCCTTGATAGGAGGGCGTGGGAGGTTGATTGTAATAGGTGTATTGAGTGAGGTGATTAGGCAGGATATGACGCATATTCAGCTTACCGAGGATATGACCCTTGATAGGAGGGTGTGAAGGTCGAGGATTAGGTTAGAAGGATAGTAGTCAAACATTTTTGTTCCCTTTTCAGAGTGTTGTATTATTCTTTTCTTTTTCCTCTTATTTTTAGGTTTCTTTCATTAGTTAGTCTTTCAGCATCTTATTACCTTCTTGTTGTTTCTATTTGTTGCTATTGCCTTTTTTTCACTGATTGCTCAGCCGAGGGTCCTTCAATAAAAACCCCTTACCTTCTCAAAGGTAGGATAAGGTCTGTTTACACTCTAACCTCCTTAAGACCCTGCTCTGGGTTTGTTGTTGTTGTTTGGTGGTGGTGGAATGCCTGAGGCTTGGAGATGGAGTACGATAATTTCATTATATAAAAATAAGGGTGACATTCAGAGTTGCAACAACTATAGGGGCATTAAGCTGTTGAGTCATACTATGAAGATTTGGGAGAGGGTGGTGGAGCGGAGATTGAGGAGGGTCGTGTTCATTTCGGAGAACCAGTTTGGTTTTATGCCTGGTCGCTCAACGATAGAGGCAATACACCTGTCGGAGGGGGGGGGGGTGAGAAATTGGAGGTTTGGAGGAAAACACTTGAATCTAAGGGGTTCAGGTTGAGTAGATCCAAGACGGAGTATATGGAATGCAAGTTTAGTGACATGAGGCAGGAGGACGAAGTGGTTTATAAATATAGAGTTATAAACCTATTTTAGGAAGAGGGCTTATGACAAAGAGGTCGTGTCCATTTATAAATATAGAGTTATAAAGATATTCTAAAAATACTTTATTAAACAAACACAAAGAAAAATCCAAACTTAAAAACATCAATTCAAAACTAACAGAACAAAAAGAAATGTCCACTATCAAGTTACTTAAGTTAACTACTCTTCCCAAACACATAGGGATTAGGATTTATTTATTTTAGTTAATTTGCTATTTTTAGTTATTTTGTCTTCTGATTTTACTTTTCAATTAGGAATAGTATTTGTATTAAAAACTTTTTCCAAAATTATAACTCACGTTTATTTACTAAAAATAAAAAATAAATATAATTAAGAAGTTAAATTTAATACTGTCAAAGTAAAATACACTCACCGACAGACAGTGCTGACAACAGATTATATTAATTAATTATTAATAATAAAGGAACTAATTATTAATTAAAAATAGTAAAAAGAAAAGACAAAAGTTTCAAAACACACTTTGACTTGGAAAAAAATAACCCCGTGTAAACACGACTGTGCCGATGATAGAGTACGACGATGATTTCCGGTACCCTGAGGTGGTACGACGTCTGCGCCGATGATTTCCGGCGACGTCGATGATGATTTCCTGCGACGGCACATCGACAATGCCGTCTCTATTCCGCTAGTCGTTGGTCGGGACTTTTTCAGGTAAGTTGCCGGTTAATTATTCAATGTTTCTAGTTAAATTTCTTCTTTATTTCGGTCAACGTCTCTGAAATCGGTTGACCGAATTGTAGACGGCGGAAGCACCCATCCCCGCCTCAGTCTCGTGTCGAGACGGGCTCGGCAGCACAGCCGAGTCCGAGCAACATAGGTCTACGATTCAGGGGAATGGCGAGATTGATGAGGATGTCTCTAATCGTATTAGACCAGGTTGGATGGAGTGGAGGCTCGCCTCAGGAGTGTTGTGTGATAGGAAGGTGCCCCTTAAGCTTAAAGGCAAATTCTATAGAGTGGCGGTCCGTCCAGCCATGCTTTATGGAGCGGAGTGTTGGCCTGTCAAGAACGCCCATATTCAAAAATTGAAGGTGGCGGAAATGAGAATGTTGCATTGGATGTGTGGGTTTACTAGAGGGGATAGAGTTAGGAATGAGATTATCTGGGAGAAAGTGAGAGTGGCTTCGGTGGAGGACAAGATGCGGGAAGGAAGGCTGAGATGGTTTGGGCATATGATGAGGAGGGGCGCGGATGCTCCTGTTCGTAGGTGCGAGAGGCTAGCTCTAGATGGATACTGGAGGGCAGTGATTAGACAGGACATGGAGCAGCTTCAGCTTATTGAGGACATGACCCTAGATAGGCAAGTGTGGAGGTTGTGGATAAGGGTAGAAGGCTAGGGCGAGTGCGTGACGTGTAGCGAGCAGTTAGGAGAGCTCCTGGTTAGCTGGGTTAGTAATCCTAGGATGGTGGTCATAGGTAGGAGCCGCGAGCCAGGAGAGTTTAGGTGTGGTAGGTGTCTCTGGCTGTGAGTGGAGGTTACTATTAGGCGGGTGTCCTATACCATATTTCTTATTTCTTATTGCTTATGGCTCTTAGCCCTCTTATTCCATATTGCTCTGATTTCTATTTTTATTACTTCTTATCCTTTACTCCTGGTAAGACACTTATCCTGCTTCATGTTTCATCACGAGTTTGTTTACTATTCTTTATCTTGAGCCAGGGGGTCTATCGGAAACAACCTCTCTACTTCTTCGGAGGTAGCGGTATGGACTGCGTACATTTTACCCTCCCCAGACCCCACTTTGTGGGAATACACTAGGCCTGTTGTTGTTGTTGTTTGGTGGTGGTGGTGGTGGTGTTTTGATTCACTGAACTTTACACAGTTGTATTTACAATTGGAAGTTTTTTTTTTTGGGGGGGTGGGGGGGGGAGGGTTGTGTAAACTTTGAAAACTTTCAGGCTTTTTATATATTTCTTTTCAGATAAAAATTAGGAAAAATAGGTGCTTTGTTATTGTACCCATTTACTTTTTGGATTTTCTTCTAACTGTACTTTTGGTGCTGTATTAACACAGAACATTGGAATGGACAAGAGAGCATTATACCGGGCAAAGCTGAAGGAACAGAAGCAGAAGCGAATTGATTCCCCTCTTGTAAGGTATTATACACCAGTGAGTCAATGAAGTGTCTGTATTTTCATTTCGTGGTGTTAAGTTGTTAGTAAATGATAATTCCCTGCTATATACCCTTTGAAAAATTCGTGTACAAAGACAAGCTTTCTGAAATAAAGTTTTTGCCATCCAAATATAGACTGAGGATCTGGAAACATGATGCTTATTTTGGTAAAGATAAGAGTAAAGTAGATGTGGAAACTCGTTGCTCATAAGGAGTAGATTGTGTTGATGGCTTTGTTCATAGTCATATCAACGTGTTGGTTTCTAGAATTTAGCCTATGGTTTCACCTGCATTGCTGCAGCTGCTTTCGTCTTTCCTTAATACCCAAATCAGTATATATATGTGTGTGCTCTTGATTTTTGATGTGCAACTAATTTTGTGTTTCAACACCGGAAGTTTTTATCTGCACTGTATTTGGTCTTTTACATGATTGGACGTGATTGCAACTTATACCTAAGACGGTTTTTTATTTACAATCCTAGTTGAAGGCATGTATCGGTGTTCATGACAATAACCATCTGATTTTGTCTAATGTAGAGTTGTCAGCACTAATTTTTCTGAATCTCACTCCCCAAGTCCTGATTTTATTATAAATTCTGTGAAACCACAGGTACAATGAGCACGATCAACCTGTATGTAGAGTGTGTGATGTTGTTCTGAAATCTGAATCACAGTGGCCTGGACATC
Organism: Capsicum pubescens; assembly: GCA_030864215.1. Classification (NCBI taxonomy): domain Eukaryota; kingdom Viridiplantae; phylum Streptophyta; class Magnoliopsida; order Solanales; family Solanaceae; genus Capsicum; species Capsicum pubescens. The sequence goes on from CM061549.1 coordinate 300,015,268, forward strand.
AAGCTTCTCGTAAACATCATGAGGTATGATCTTACTATTTGATGTTTGGTCTTAGCTTATTGTGTACTGGAATTTGTTGCATGCAAATCCAAGCTTAGTTAACTGGTCACATTGCATGAGTTTTCTGCTGGTGATCTATGCTGATCATGCATGTATTATTGCGCTTTGATGTGCTTGTAAAAAGCCTCTTTAGTTCTTGCTACTCATCTCTTGTTTTTTCCCCTTTAGATATGAAAGATATGTGCTGCGCACTTCCCTGCTAAGACTAATTGTTATGTTTGTACAGGCCATAAGTAATCTCAAAGCTAATGCTGCTGACTCGAAAAATCCAAACAATGTAAAAAGCGAGCCTCCAAAGGAGTTGCCTAAAACCAAGCCTGAAATTTCTGAGGGCTTAAGCCGTAAAGAACCTGAACCTTCTGCTGCATTGCCCAAGTCTCGTGTATCATCTATTCTTCCTTCCAATTTCTTTGACCAGCAAGAGACAAAGAGGCCAAAAATTGGTAAGTTGCCTCTGGGAATTTTCTTTTCAGAAGTTTTCTGTATGGAAAATTTAAACAGTGGTTCAAGCATGATGATATCTTAAATGTATCCCGTGATGTGAATAAAAAACACATTCTATGATTTTGCAAGTTGTAATCTTAATCCACGCATTATGGATGTATGGTGAGTCTTTGCTGGTTCATTTGTGTATGTTTTAAAATATTTGCTTAAAAGGAAGAATATCTTATTATTAGAGAGATAAAAAGGCGGGGGATAGGGAGAGAAATCCGTAGTTCTGCTGCTATTTGGTGTTCCTGATTTGGCCTGTCCATACTTTGTATGGAAGCCTTTAGGTATACAATGATATCCTTATCTTCGATTTAACTTTTATATACTTTGTAATGAGGATTTGTGTAGCATCCAATTTACTCTCCTCTCATTGTCATGGATGTCTTATCTAGTCAGTTTTCATGTTTCAGATAAAGATTCGGCTAGGTTGGGAGGCCATGTATCTCACAGAGGTCCTCCAGTTTCAGATCAAACTGAAGAGGTTGAACCGTCTTCGGCAAGGTCTAGCATTCAGGGCCTATCTACTTCCAAGAATGGTGAGACTAGAAGCATGGAGAATCAGCGATCTGGTGAAAACGGACCGATGTCAAAAGTGAGTTCTGGTTCAGATGCTAAGCAGGTCAAAGGAGCTCTTCCTGCAGGTTTCTTTGACAACAAAGATGCCGACTTACGTGCTCGTGGTATTACACCGGTCAAACCAGATGTCAAGTAAGATTTGATAACTTGCTTAGCAGACCTAGTTCCTTACTCTTTGATGGTTGACCTCAGATGGGATCTTTCATGTCTTATGCAACTGATTTCTTTAATAAGAACCAGAAAGCCAATTGCTACGCGATATGAATAGACTATCTAAATGAGAAATAGCACTTTCTGCTGGCAATATAGATACTCAAAAAAGCCAGATGTGCCCTCTTTCAGAGTCACAAGAGCTATAAGGCTCATTTATCTTCCATTTGTTCCTCCAACTTTCAAGTTGTATTCATGTTTCTCCTGCATTGCAGCCTAGGCAGTGCCAGTAGCTCTATCTTCTTCATGATTACGTTTAATTAGATGTGCTGTAACTGTCTTGGTTCAGAGGTGCGATTGAACTGCTATAAGTGCACTGTGCACTATAGTCTGGAAATGTCTGCAACGGCTGAAGCTATGAAGCCGCCTTTGATCTTACTGCTCTGATTGTGATTAAAATATCACTGTTGCATCATAAGTAAATCCTTCTAGTTTTTCATCGGCTCCTTCAGATTTTGGAGATGATAAATCATCGTACTTCTTATATGACTGCTGTGTTCTCTCAAGTGTCTTAACTGATCTAGTCTTGGGCTTAGCGCCCCCCACCCCCTCGTTTTCAGTTTTGCTCCTCCAGGCATGCTTAATGTCGACTCTAATGACTTCATTGCAGGGATGAGTACAAAGAATTTGAGAAGTTAATTCAAGAAGACTTAAAAGAGGTTGACAACCGTTTAGAGGAAGAAGAGGTCATCTTTTATTACAATATGCCTGTTGAGCCTTCGGTAAATTTTCTATCCTGTTAAACCATGTTATTGACCCGCTTTTGCCATTTATATTGCAGATTGATGCTGCAGAAATGATTGAAGAGGAAGTATCTGTCGAACAGAGGTCAGTTTCTCACATGATGAAAACTGATTTTGTCCTTTCCGAAAATTTTGCTATCTTTTGTTTACTACTTTGATATTGCATGACTTCAGGGGCATTAAGGAAAGACTGGAGATGTTGCTGCGGAAGAAGATGGAACTTAAGGCGGCCAAGTCTTCGTTAGGAACCCGAGAAAGTAAGATTGCAGATAAGGAGTCTAGTGATGATGAATCATCAAGTGATAGTGACGAAAATCTTACTGTGGACTGGAGAGCTAAACATTTGTGACCCGTCTATGCTGATAGTACACATTCTCTCGTCTCTCCGTCATCGTCATATTGTGAACTGCATTGCTCAGACTCCCCTAAAATGCACGAATTTGGAGGATTGTAACACCCCGAACTTTCGGGCTAGGATTTGAACTCGTACACGTATAGAGGCCCAAATCCGATGATTTTGATATAAGTGGTAAGATCAATTATCTAGCGTGGTTAGTTCTTTGAATATGAATTATGGTCATAAGAAGCCTCCAGCACAAAGTTGAGTTACAACTAATTGATTTATGCATGAGTTCTCTTCACTTGTGTTCCTATTTTAAGACTTTTCAAGAACAACTATAATATGATGAAAGATGATATGAAGAGATGAACTTGCAAGTGCTTTGGAATTGTTTTCAAAAATCTTTTATGAATCATGGTTTTTTCTAATGATATGCAAGAACTCTCACAATTTTCATAATGATGCTTAAATGATGAACAGAATGACTTGCAAGTCATGATATGGCGATATCATTATGATATGAATTTTTATGTTTAGTGGATGGTTGATGAAATAAAGACGAAATGTTTATTTTTAAAAGATGATTTATGATATAAAACAGGGGCTTAAAAAGGGGCTTAAAAAGAATTAGATGGCTAATCGAGACGGTGTGCGTCTAATAGACTCACTACTTGAAACCTATGTTTTATCGATGTAGAGTGGTTCGCTCCTTGATTGAACGGCCTTATGTGTCAACTCTATGAGGATGATTGATGTAGGCCTTTGTGGTGTATGTCCCAGTTCATGTGGCAACATTGACTGGGGCTTTGCTGGTCGGGTGTTGATCGAATTCACATAGTCCGTGGTGTATATATGACGTCGGTGATATCATCTAGTTCAGAAGTTATACTAAAGAATATTTATGAGTCTTTTCAGTTGATGATTTATGTTCATAATATCCCATGTATCCTAATCTAATATATGGTTTCAATTTTACTTTATGTTATGCTCCCCTTTCCAGTTTTACATACCAATTGTTATCTCATTTACCTTAAACTTGATCCACTTCTCTTTACCCAAGCGGACATTTAATCCTTCTTTTTGGTTTTTCAGCTGATGCTCGATATCCACACTGAAATCCGATTAATCCGGATTCGCGCAAGGGTAGGGCCCATTCTACGATAGCGTTTCCTATCAAGAATTTTTTCACACAGGATTCGAATCCGAGACCAACATACATTTAATGAGTTGCCTTACTTTTCAACAATTAATTAAAATAACATAATTTAGTTTGTTACTTTGCTTATTGGCCAACAAGTGTCTTAAAAGTGTTCATAAAACTCTCAGACCACTAATGACTTTTGATATATTATTAAATAAAAATATTCATCTCAAAGTGGAATTCAGGAAACTTTTATGGTCAACTTTTTAAGTGCTTGTTTGCTAGTTGTATAACATATGATAATAATTTATATAATAAAATTACATTTGATAAGCACACAGAGATTTCTACTGGTCTATTTTTCAAAAAAATATAAACCCAATAATGTGGATTTTAAGATATTTTTCTTTTTTTAAAAAAAAATTAGGGGTCAAAGATGAAAATGAGCAACTCAAAAGAGACAAATATAGGGAATGAATTGGCCAAAAAGACCAGAAAAAAAGGGTGCCAATGAAATTCTGAAAAATAATAATTTAAAGATAATTTTTGAATAAATAAATATGAATAATTTAGACATAATATGACAAAGATAACTATAGTAACATAAATATTTAAAGAAATATTAATCAAAGAAACAAAAGGAATATGTGAACCACAATTACTCAATTGTATAAAACTTTATATTAAAAAGCTAATTGTGCCTTTTTTAGGTCTTGCATGAGAGGTTCATGCAAAAGGAGGCACATAATAAATAAAGGAAGTTTCATAACCACAATATTCAAGTCTAAATAGTATATAAATTGGGTTTATGTGTATCTCGATTATTCTATCGAGTATATCAGATAATTATGTTCATCAAAGAATATTCGAACAAATTAGAAGAAATAATCACTACTTAACGTTTTCTTGATTTGATGAGATCTCAACTTAAATTCTCATGCTTCTCCTCTCACTTTATTGATCACTGGGTCGCATGCCCTCTCGGTGCATGCAATTCACCAATAATTATGTAGAGAGTTCTTGAATAAGTTTATAATTAGTATCTACGTGTTTGATAAACAGAAAAGTTTTCATTTTCATCGTTATATATCTATCATTTTCATGTAACAATAATGTTAAATTTAGAGATAAGCATTCAGTACCCTCTCGAATTATGATCAAAGTTGCTATGACGCACTCCAACTTTACAGGGGTCCTATTACCTCCTGAACTCAATATTAGCGTATTTTTATCATCCTTTTATGCTGACGTGACATCTTTATTACATAAAATGGATCCCATGTCAATGGTGTCACGTCACCTAAAAAGGTTGACAAAAGGTGCCACATCAGCATAAAAAGGTGACAAAAATACACTAAAATTGAGTTCAGGAGGGTAATTGGACCTCATAAAATTGGAGTATGTCGCAGCAAATTTGATCATAGTTCGGGGTACTAGATTCTTTACTCTTAAATTTATATTACTTTCTTCTAAATAACCTTAACAATTTCAAATAACAAGTGTTGGATTAAAATAGCAAATCATGTTCTATATTCTAAAGCCATGTTAGGTCATGAACAATTTAAATTAGCAGCTAGCATCATCTATATACGGTATACATCCAATAATTATATGAAATTAAAATTTTTGATATCGTAATTTTGATATATTATGGTATATGAAGTATATTTTAATTTTTTTTTGGTGTTGGGTATATGCACCAATAAATTTTCGATTTTCTAGTTTAATGTGGTCTTCTAATTTTTATCTAAATTGCTCGGATTCTTAAAAAATGTCTACGGGTGTGTGTTGGATTCTTCAAAAATAGTGTATTTTTGAAGAATCCGACTCGAGTGCAACAACATTTTTGGAGAGTCTGAGTAACTTAGATTTTTATAGTGGAGAAGTATTATAGGTTACGGTATTATATTGTATTAAGCAAACGGGAAATGACACTTCAAATTAAACTATTTCCATGAAAATGGCCATGGAATTTAAATTTCACTTTCTAGCCATTTCAATTTACTGGCTTGTTCTATACCGTTTCTACATACCTTCTATACAGTTTCTATACATATATTATACATATAAATATTTTATACGAAAATTATACAGTTTTGATATACAATTTATACAATAACTGTACTTTTTTTTACACGTTTTATATAACAATTATATAATTTTCATACATTTTCTATATATTTTTTATGCATATACATATTTTATAGAACTATACAATTTCTATACATATATCTTATATAGATACATATTCTATTTAACAATTATATTATTTTTATATAATTTAATTATTATTTTTAAATAATAAAAAAAAAGTAGAATATTTAATCAGTTAAAAAATTTATAACAAAAAAAAAATTAAAATACTTTTAAAAGGTTAAATTGCTCAAGTTGAATACTGTATCAGTATTATATATAGATTGTATCAGTATTGTATATGATATGGACTACATAGGTCAAAATGACCCAAATTAAAAAATAATTATAAAGCGAAAATAGTCTACTTTTGGAAAAGTTTTCTGCTATTTATATTTTTAAAAAGTGTTATAGAGTGTGTTTTTTCCAAATATTTTGTTGAGGTCCAACCACCTTGGGGGCTAATTCTTGGGGCAATCGGTTGACCCGAACTGGCATACCAAAATCCAATTGATGAAGAATTATTCGATTGCAAATAAAATTAAGGTTAAATATTTAATGAGAAATAGACGAGAAGCTGCTCCTAAGTTTATTGGCCAACAGAAGAAGAAGAAGAAGAAAGCAGGACCTGTCCTTCAAATTTGCAAAGGTATACATACATACATGCATAGGACGTTATATAGAAGCTTATGGAGGTTGCGGATTAGGGTAGAAGGTTAGCATGTAGTTGAACATAGGTTGGGCTTTTCGGTAGGGTACAGAGTTACCTGGTATCCCGTAGATTTAGTCGAGTCCTGGACACCACAGTTACAACAACAACATATCCGGTGTATTGCCATATAGTGGGGTCTGTTTAGTAGAGAGACTGTGTTCAATAGATTCCGGCTCAGGACAGATAATAGTATATAACAAACACAAAACATAAAAACATATAAACTAATACAGTATGCAAAATAAACTAACACTGCTAGCTAAAATATAGGAAATAATAGAACCACAAGATAATACTGTAAACTATCTATTCGAAATCCTAGACATGACTCAAACACCACGGACAGGAAACTCCAGACGCAAAGAGAGTACTCTTCCCTACTGTTACAGACGCACTTCTACACCTAACCCTGTACTTTAATCCGCGTCCTCCACACCTTCCTATCGAGGGCTATGTCCTCCGTAAGCTATAACTGCTTCATATCATGCCTAATCATCTCCCTCCAATATTTCTATGGCCTACCTCTACCCCGCCTAAAATCATCCATAGCCAGCCTCTCACACCTCGGTACTGGAGCATCCGAGACCCTCCTCATCAAGTGCCCGAACCAACGTAACCTCACTTCTCGCATCTTGTCCTCCATCGAAGCCTGGACGCCACAGTTATCAAAAAAAAAAAAAAAGAATTGCTTCACTAATAGGCTCACACTTCGACTTTGGTTGTTATGTGGACTACTGTATCAGCAGGGCAGTCTATATTCCTTGCAACTTCAGTAACAGAGAAATAAAAAGAGGGAGAGACATGCCATTATAGTTTAAGCAAACTGGGTGACGACTAGTGCTTGGGAGTTGGGAAAGGAGACAGGGGCAAGAGGAGATGACAGAGGAGAAACTTGGTTTTATGGACTTGAAACATGAGGGGTGGGGGTGTTTAGAGCCTTTGGCTTTGACATAACTTGGGAAGCATGCTTACCATGGGTTCCCACATAATAGGTTTATCATAAACTATAACCTGGGGTTCACATGAACCCATACCCTCCATTTAGATGCGCCTGTGGATGCTACCTTCTAACTATTCCCACCAAGGCGGCCTCTCTCTATTCTATTGAGAATTATTGAGCACAATTAGTTGCTCACAGTTTGAACTTTATTATTCCACAGTGAAGACCAGCTTTGGTCTTACAATTCTTACACTCAATTTTTCTTGCTGTCACCCTCTAGCAACTCTCTTTGTTGCTCCCTTTTATTTTTCTCTTCATCACTCACTTCTTTGCTTACTTGCTTGAGCACTCACTCCTTACTCGGTACAACTTATTGAGCACGCTTACATCTCAAATGAACCACCATTATTTATAGGTGGTGGTGATGGAAGAATCTAGTTAACGGTATTTACTGCTCTATTCTGGAATGTTCCTCCATCTATCTATTTCTAGAATTAGCCATTCTAGAATGTGTCTCAGACTTTTATTTCGTGAACATTCATTCTAGAGACCTACCTTCTATTTTCGGCAACTCTTGAATGTTCTAGATTTTTCTTTGAAATATCTTAGATATCAATTAAATTGGTGATGAATTCTTAACATATTCTACTTTGTTGTGCTTTATCCTCCTCTATAACCAATCACAATTTTTTTAATTAAATTTCAGGGAAGAGCATATTGGAGACGTCAAACAGTCGTACAGACCAAATGGATGTTGATCAGGTTAGTTCTGAGGGTGTTGCTTACGTACAAATGAGTTCAATTGTTTTTGGTTGGACGTAAATTCTATTTGTGTTGGGACTTTCTTACTGGTTTATGACTAGCATTGAAGATAGTAACATTTTCCAAGGAAGACATGATGGATGGCTAGCTAGCAACACCAATTTGATATAATTCTTTCTCATCCCTGTTACGAAAAAACTACTGCTTCATTCTTTTTTCATCAGTTCATAATATGATTTTGTGGCTGAGAAATCACTGGCATTGTTGATCAGGTGATTTCAGCGTGTTATTACGATTGTGTTTAATTGTTGTTGGTTGGACTTAGCTTCTATTTCTAGGTGTTTTTATTTTGACAATGTAACTATTTTATTTCTAGGTGCGTTTGTTATGGCTATGAGGAATATTTTTATGCTTTTAAAAAAATTGTGTGATCACACTTTCTTGTCCTATCTAGGAGCCGGCAGTTTACTTGGAAGAGGAAATAATTATGAACATCCTTAGCAGGTTACCTGTGCGATCTCTTCATCAATGCAAATGTGTTTCAAAGTTTTGGAATACATTGATCTCCGATCCTTACTTTAAGATGAAGCATTTCAAGCGTGCCAAGAACGACCGGAATTCCCAAAAATTCCTTATTACCCTCTTGTGCGAGGATGAAAGTAGATTTTCCAGCTACTGTTGTCCTTTATCGTCGTCTCAAATGGCTGAGGATGCACAAAAACTTGTTCGCCCTTCAAGCTCGAACCTGTTATTTAGAGTCGTGTGTGCTTGTGATGGGTTGGTTGTTGTCGCAGTTTCTGATATTATGACTGATAGACACCCCATGCATTTGCTATGGAACCCCTCCACAAGAGAATCAGTAGTACTTCCCACTTCAGAGTTTGAAGCTGACGAGTTTACTCGTTATGGATTTGGTTATGACTCAACTAGCGGTGACTATAAGATCCTTAGAATTTGCAATGAAACTAATGAAATTCTTGCGTTGAAAGTTGGTTCCTGGAGAAAAATCAATAAACATCCTCATGGCGTTTACAATGCGGTGACTCGTACACACTCTTTGGCGTTTGTACGTGAGGCATTTCATTGGATCGGTAGTTCAAGAGAACGTGGCTCAAGATACACTAGCTCAAGAGAGCATTCTCTGGTGTCATTTAGTATTTCAAAAGAAATGTATGGAGAGATACCCTTGCCGGAGGAAATATTATCCCTTGTGGGCATCGTCTTTGTTGGCGTTTCAGTATTGGACGGAATGCTATGAATCGTTTGTGCGGGTTCGAAACCCATAAGTTATGAGCATTGAAAGACTATGGTGTCAAGGAATCTTGGAGTGCATAGTAAAAGCCTTCGATTTATAGATTCATACCTAAATATAGGTTTGCTGATGATGAACTGCTATTCAGTTGCATACATTTGCCAAGTGATGAGACTGTATTTCGTACATCCAGTGGACCATTTTTGTCATGGCCGGATGCTGGCTATGTTGGAGGAGTACATATACAGAAAGCTTGATCTCTCCGAGATCACTTATTTATTAGTTTCTTATGTATGATAGACGGTCCTGCGAAAACAACCTCTTCCTCCACGAGGTAGAGTTAAAGGTATGCGTGTACTCTACCTTTCCCTGAACCCACTTGTGGAATTTCAGTGGGTGTGTTATATTACCCTTAACTAATTATTATAAGTCATTTATATATTAAAATTAATAATATTTAATTAAAAAAATAGATATTTTTGACGTTTGTTTCAGCTGCTTTAACCGTGATTTTACTATATCTTCCCCAATTAATTATTATAAGTCATTTATGTATTAAAAAATTACTAATATTTAATTAAAAAAATAGATGACATGTCTGCCTATATTACCCCTAATTGCTCCATGATTTACTAATACAATTGGAGTATCATTGTACTAATGTCCCAAACTTTCAAGTAAAATTTTAATTGATTTTAAAACTTATATTTAAGGTGTATAATTCAAATAAGAAAAGGTTTGATAATCAAATTTCAATGAATTTTTTATTTTATTTATTAAAAACAATTGTATAAAGACAACTTTGTCTATAGCGGAGAGTTTTAATGAAGGATAAAAAGTTTAAATCATTTTTTTAATAATCTTCACACTTTTATAATATACTAGTTTAATTGCACGTGCCTCGCACGTGTGCGAAATTTTTTAATGAAGTGCAAAAAGTTTAAATCACTTCTTAAAGGTTTTTCACACTTTAATATAATAAAGTAAACATCACATATATTTTATTATAAGTACATATATATTTTTACCATCAGAAGTTTCAATTGGTTAATAAATTAGATTTGTAGTACGATTATTTTTTTCTATATCTAAAATCTTTCTTTATTTTTAAAGTTAAATCTTTAGAAAATCTTTGATTACTTACTTAAAACTTTTAAAAAATTGATATTTCTTACATTTTTCTTATTCTAACGCTTTTATATTTATTTCTAGATGTTCTTAAAATCAACTTTAATTGATTTAAAAATTTTAAACTAATGAAAAAGGTATTAGTTGTCATTAGTTTTGATGACTTCTAATAAGGGTATGTTTTATTATAATATTTAATTAATTTGTAGCTCTTAAATATTAGAAAAATAGTTAAAAGACGATTTTGTCTAAAACAAAGACTTTTAACGAAGGGCAAAAAGTTTAAACAATATTTGTAAAGCCCTTCACACTTTTAATATAATATATATATATATATATATAAATATATATATATATATATATATATATATGATTTATCGTCACGAAAATTCAAAATCCCTAGCTCACTCTCTTTTTTGTATAATAGTTTGAAAGTTTCTTTGGTGTTTTGTAAAGAGACGTGTACGAGTTTTTTTTTTGTAACACATGCAACGCACGTATCCTAGACTAGTATATATATATATCAGTTAGTTTGATTTGATTCGGTCATTAATGTAACGACCCGCATAGCGATTTTATTCTTTTAAACCCATTACCAAATAAATAAATAATTTTATATTTGAATCAAGACCAGTAATTGCCTATATTGACTTAAACAAATGCTGAAAGATATTAAATTATGGAACAAAGTGACATTTTGCTAATTTAAATGATCTTTAATATTTTCTCTTTGTTTCCCTATGCATACTAGTGGACAAGGTCCTATGAGCTGGTAAAATAAATATATAGTCCTCCAAACTTGAGATTAGTTTGTGACTTGTGAATGTATCAGTGTAAATAAATTTTATCAATATTTAAATCTCGTATTTTAATTAGAGAAAAGGCTCAAATATGTCACTGAACTATCAGAAATGACTTATTTATGTCATCCGTTAAAAGTTGGGCTCATTCATGCCATCGCCGTTATAAAACTGACTCATCCATGCCATTACTTTTAATAGCCGGTTTTAGAAAACAGCTTTGCCACGTGGCAACATATTAGAGGTCCACGTCATTTTTATTTTTTTATTTTTTTTTAAAAAAAATGAATTGTTTTTTGATGCATTAAAAAGTATCCACCCAACTTTTTAATCCATTAAAAATTAGTTTGATCTATACTTTTAAAATTTGAGATTATTTGTATATTGCCCAATTTCAATAGTTTTTTTTTCCTTTTCTGGCTTTCACGTGTGACTCTGTTCACAATACAGATTAATAATATGATCATCTCCCTTTGAACTAAGTTTTACTTGATTAATTACTGTTAATAAGTTAATTTTGAGATTATTTATGTATCGCCTCATATCATCCGAGTATTTATAGTTACCAAGCACATCGACTTTTTTTTGTTGTTGTTGTATGCGGCTTAAAATTGTGGTCAACTATAGTAAACTGATCCATAGACAAGCAAAGACAATAAGACAATACGTCTCATGCCGTCACTCTATCATCCTCATACCCATCCTGCAAAAATTTCAGTACAGTGGTGTTGATATCAATTATTGTGCTAATTAATTACCATAAAATACTTTTAATATTGTATGATATCATTCGCTTTGAACCAAATTGGCATTTTTTTTTCAAGAGACCTTAAATATCCGACATTTTATAAATAATTTCATTTCTTTTTTACTTTTCACGTGGGACATTGTTCTCTCAAACACTCATTATACTGCTCCCTTTCATCTTTTTTAATGTCGTTTAATGTTTTGACACAATTATATATATATTAAGATAATTATTTGACAATCAACATTAATCACTGGAGGTAGAATATTTGTCTAAATTAGAATTATGTTTTTCTTAAATTACAATTTGATTTAATGATATAGTTACATAAAAATTGGTGAGACGTCATAGTTTTATATCCTTATATAATTAATTTTAAGTGGTCCAATTCTAATTAGAAATTGAATAAAAACAATATATAAGCCATGCATGTAAGTTACAACTCACAAGTATTATGTATGTATAGTCTTTATCATTTCATTATATACTTAATTCAATGAATTGATTAATTCCAAAATTTTATTGTTCTTTTCTCTTTAATGAAATAAAATATCTAAGAAGAAAGAACAAAATGAAGATGACATGGAATTTGTATAATATAGTCTAAGGCCAGTTGGCGTATATAAAATCAAAAGTAAATCCAATATATTTTTGATAAGTTAGATAACATGGGAGTATATATTTGTGTGGGAGTATAAAATAAATTAATGTATAGTTATATATATATATATATATATATATATATATATATATATATGTTCATTGATTTCTTCATATATGTTTTTATGTTATTTTAAAATCTTTTAATGAAAATTTTGACTCTACTATTAACCTAATCGTCATAGATCAAACTAATTTTTAATGGATCAAAAAGTTGGGTGGATTCTTTTTAATGGATAAAAAAAAATCAATTAAATGACGTGGACCTCTAATATGCTGTCACGTGGCAAAGCTGTTTTCTAAAAAGCGGTTGTTAAAAGTAATGGTATGGATGGGTCAGTTTTGTTACGGCGATGGCATGAATGAGCCCAACTTTTAACGAATGAAAAAAATGAGTCATTTCTGATAGTCCAGTAGCATATTTGAGCCTTTTCCCTTTTAATTAAGAAAGTTTACCTGAATTTATAATTGACATAATATATAAATATGACCTTAAACTTGACACCAAATTATTACATTGACCTTAAACTTTGACAGTGCACAAATAAGAGATCTTTAACTATTCAAAACCTGAACAAATAAACACTCCGATCCTATGTGGCAAAACGCGTGTTGTACACGTAAAACGGTTCACGTCCGAGTTGGAATTGAAGGATTTTTTTTGTTTAGCTTTTGTATAGTTAAAGAGTCTATTTGTGCACCGACAAAGTTAAAGATCATATTTATAATGTGTTTTTTATTAGGTGGCACCATATGAGTGGATGAGTAATCCACGTCAGAGCAAGTGAAGGATTTTGACCCGACACTGTAAAGAATTATTTATATTAACGGTGTATATATAATAATCAGATTCATTTTTTTTTGCTGATGAGGATGAGGGGACCGTTGCATATAAATTGATGGAATGCAGTTGATGGACCCAAAAGAAGTAGAAAATAGGTGTATTAACATGAATGAAATTTAAGTGGCAATAGGGTTAGCCACGAAGATGTACTTATAATCAAAACTTCCTACCTCTTTCAAACTACAAAAAGGAAGGAAAGATATTGACAATTCATCTCCATTCAGTACACGGTGTCCGTATTGGAGCCCCGACTAATCTGTATCGCTCGTTGTAGGGCCCATTAAGGTAGCAGCGCTCCCAACAGAGCTTTCTTCATACCTAAGGTCGAACCCTCGACCTTTGAAGGGTGGAACAACCTCATCCACTGCACCACAACTCATGTTGGTTCTCTCTTATCTGTTAAAAGATGAGATTTGATCACTTGTTTGGATTTCATGTGCTATTTTGGCCCTTCACTTAGATACCTATGGATAACAAACACTCTCTTATATAGTCCCCCCTAAATATCTTCCCCTCTATGCATGCACTTTTTCTAGTATCTTTATTATTCTCTTTCCATTTTCCTCTTCTTCTTGATTGAATATTCAATAGTTTTGTCCATTTCCTTCAAAAGATAGACTACGTACGTAACCTAAAATGTATCAAAACCAACATCACCCTTTTCCTTGTTTGTGTTGCCACCCTCATACTTACATTAGAATGGTACGATGCCTTTCTCATACTCTCTCTTTAGTATTGTTCTTTTTTTTTTTTTTGGTTAGAACTTCAATTTGATAGGTTCAACTTTTAAGATTTTTCAATAATAACTCAGTATACTTTTGAGATTATAGATTTATATTTTGTCCCGCATACGCGTACGTACTCATTTTGTTAATAATAAGAAAAAATACCCTATTTCACCCTTGAACTATACCCAAAATGGCTGAGACATACCTCAACTTAACGGGGTCCTATTGCTCCTGAACTAATTAAAAGTGTAATTTTGACACCCTTAGTGCCTACATGGCACACACGTGTGCTTACATGGAACCTTCAGTGTGCTATGTCACGTATTGCCTTGTAGGCACTTATTACACTTTTAATTCAAAGGCGGATCTAGAATTTAAAGGTTGTGGGTTCCTAATTTATAATTTTTACCACTAGACCAACTAACACACTTTGTTTGTGGGTTCCCAACTTATAATTCTTATATATTTACTATTTTTTTCAATATAAATTCAAGAACCGTACGAAAGTTACTGGTTCCCAGGAACCCGCAACTTATACTCTACATCCGTCCCTGTTTTAATTAGTTTAGAGGGTAATAGGACCCTCTTTAAGTTGAGGTGCGTCTCAGCCATTTTGAATATAGTTCAAGGGTAAAATAGAGCATTACCTCAAATAATAATGTTACATTATGGCAGGTACAAAATATGATAGAGAGGTGTTTGGTGCTTGGGATGGATAGAGATGAATGTGCTAAGACACTAGCTATACATGCCAGAATTCGTCCACTCGTAACACTAACAGGTCATTAATTATTAATCTGTTTTATCATTCTAAGCAGTGGCAGAGCCAGGATTTTCACTAAGAGGATTCATAAGTAAATATAAAAATTAATTGAAGGGAATTCAACATCTAATACATATACATAAAAATAATTTTCATCACGTATATATAATATAATTTTCTGACAAAAAAAGTTCGGATGAACCCCTAACTTAAGTGTAGATTCGCCACTGATTCTAAGTATGTATTTAATTTTGGATGATAAAACTCTTGAGCTCAAAAATTCCTATATAACTTAAACTTAAGTGATACAGTAAAAGTTTTTTCTAGTCTTTTATTGACTAATATTTATGTATCGGATTCTTTATTTGTACATCGTCTCTTCTCGAAGTCTGATTATCCTTGTCTTTGTTTATACCTCAGCTTGGAACAAATTAAGTTTACTAGATTTTTAATTGGCATAATACATAAATATATGATCCTAAATTTAATACTAAATTATAACATTAATCTTAAGTTTTGACAGTGCACAAGTAGGCTCTTTAACTATACAAAACCTGAATAAATAAACATTTCAATCCTACGTGGCAAAATGTGTGTATACACTCAAAACCACGCGCGTCGGAGTTAGAATTGAAGGATTTTTTTTTTCCAGCTTTTGTATAATTAAAGGGTCTACTTGTGCACTAGCAAAGTTAAAGGTCATAGTTATAATGTATTTTTTTTATTAGGTGGCAGCATATGAGTGGATGACTAATCCATGTAGGTGCAGGTGAGGTACACGCGTGTAAGTTGTTAAATCAGAGTGTTTATTTGTTCAGGTTTTGTATAGTTAAAGGGTTTACTTGTGCACTGTCAAAAATTAAGCTCAATGCTATAATTTGGTGTCAAGTTTAGGGTGATATTTATGTATTTTGCGTTTTTAATTTCTCGTTGAAAGAGAACAACATATATACTAGTATTATATCTTTGACTATATATGATTGACAATTGCAGTGTGGAGAGAGCTTATGAAGGAGAACAAGGACTTCTTTCAAGCTTATTTCACCAACATACCCTCCTCAAGTAATTTATGAGTCATCTGAGATTGATTTTTACATTAACTAATAATGAAATACTTAAACTATATATTAGTAATTATGTTAACATTTTTGTTAGGCTTTCAAAGAGAACCAAGATTTGGGAGATGGAAACAATATTGACAGCATTGGAGGGGGGATCCAATGTCTGATACTCGCATTGAAGTCAGACCATATCCAGACATGTTTCTGCGCCCAATCTGAGCGCGGCACTCCCAACAGGAGGCGGCCACCTATAAAAGAGTGATTTGAACTTTTTGCCCTTCATTAAAAGGCTCCTCTTTGGACAAAATCGTCTTTTCACCTTTTCTTAAATTATTATTTAAGTTTTTTTTTAATAATATTGTCTCCTAAAATATAATGAATTTGAAAAAATTTTGGTCAATTAAAAACTTCTATGATTATCAATTTAAATTTGACTATTTTTGACAAACTATAAACAACAATAGGAGTACGTTAGTTTTCCCGCTCAAGACCAAGATGGAAATATAAGTTGCTTGCAAAGAAAAATTGCATTCTATAGGTGTACGTGACTTGTGCGTGTACCTCACTCTAATGAGTTCAAACATTACACTAAATAGGATATTTATTTAAATAATAAATATGAATATAATAATTTAATTTAATAACTTTTGAGTATGTAAAGATGGAGAATTTATTTATTAAACCTAATCTTTACCAAAAATATTTTTAAAAGTCTATCGACATTCATCTATCATCTATAAATTTCAACAAAACAATACAATGATAGAGACATCAAAATAATACAATTAAATCTCATATACGTAGGTTATAATGTATAATAATGTGGAGGAATGTATATAAACATTTATAATTCGGGAGAGAGAAAAATTAAATAACAAATACAGAAGAGAAGGTAAGTGAGAAACTTATGGAATGGAATGATAAAATGCTCAATCTGTTGAGCTCATGCTGCTAAGCAGCTTAGAGAGAAGAATTGCAGATTGAGAGAATTAGAAGAAGATATTTTCTTATTATGTTCAATTGATCAGTACATTGCTTTATTTATACTAGTGCACCTATACAAGCTTCACACGTATTGCACCTCACCAGATAACTACTCTTATTCAACTAAGTGACGGCTAAGCAATGTAAGTGGGTGTTGTTAACTAACTGTGTTGGTTGAACTTCTACTAACTGCTGCATTTATTCTGATACTCCCCCTCAAGCTGGAATCTATGTATACATTCAGTACTCCCAGCTTGCTCAAAAGTGCATGATGTTGTGCAACACCTAGTCCTTTCCTGAGCAAGTCTGCAAGTTGCTCCTTAGTGCCAATATGTTATGTACTGATCAAACCAGTTTTGATTTTTTTCCCTAACAAAATGGCAATCTATCTCAATGTGCTTAGTCCTCTCTTGAAAGATGGGATTAGCACTGATTTGGATTGTTGTCTTACTGTCACAATGCACCCTGACAGGTGTTTCAATGTTCACATTCAACTCTTTCAAGAGCCCTGTAATCCATATTACTTCAGACACAACAGCTTCCATACTTCTATATTCAGCTTCAGCTGAACTTCTACTTACATTGTGTTGCTTTTTTTACTTCCATGATAGGAGTGACCTCCCTAGTTTCACCACATATCCAGTCACTGATCTTCTGCTGTTAGGGCATGCTGCCCAGTTTGAGTCACAGAATGCTTGAAGCTGTGTACTAGGAATCCCACTTAGTAATATTCCTTGTCCTGGACAACCTTTGATATACCTCACTAATCTTATGGCTGCTTCCCAATGTGACACCTTTGGCTTCTGCATAAATTGTGACAGTAATTGTACAACAAAGCTTATGTCAGGTCTTGTAGTGGTTAAGTATAGCAATCTCCCAATTAGTCTCTGATATGCAGTGATGTCTCTAAATATTGAGTCACCTGTGTTGCCAGTGTACTCATCAAATTCAACTGTAGTCAGCTTGATGTTAGCCTCTAGAGGTGTAGTAACTAGCTTGGCACCACTCAAGCCAGTCTCCGCATTAAGCTCTAATGCAAACTTTCTTTGAGTTAGTAAAATTCTTGTCTTGGACCTCAGCACCTCAATCCCAAGAAAATACTTGAGATCACCAAGATCTTTCATATTGAAACTGTTGTGTAGTGCGGCCTTAACCTCCTGAATCAATGTGTTGTTGTTTCCTGTGATAAGTAGGTCATCTACATAAATCAATACCACAGCTATCTCATCTCCCTTTCTCTTAATGAACAAAGAGTGGTCATAGGCACTTTGTACATAATCTATTTCTGTTAGAGCTTCAGTAAGTTTAAGATTTCATTGCCTAGATGCTTGTTTGAGTCCATACAAAGATTTAAGCAGTTTACATACTTTATTCTCCTCCTGTCTCTGGAAACCCTGAGGCAACTCCATGTAAACATCCTCAGTAAGATCAACTTGGAGAAATGCATTGTGAACATCCATTTGAAATAATGGCCAGTTATGAGATGCAGCAATGCTGATGACAGTTCTCACAGTTACCATTTTGGTAACAGGTGAGAAAGTCTCATCATAATCCAGTCCTTCTTGTTGGTTGTAGCCTTTGGCTACCAACCTAGACTTATATCTTTCAACTTCACCATTTGCTTTATGTTTTACCTTATACACCCACTTAGAACCAATAACTCTTTTACCAACAGGTAAATCAATCAATATCCATGTCTTATTCTGTTTCAAGACTTGAACTTCAGCTTTTATGGCTTCAATCCAGTGAGGATAAGTAGAAGCTTCCTTGAATAAAAAAGGTTTTACCTGTGCAGAGAATGCTGCAACATAGGAGTTGTAAGAGTCACTCATACTAGCATAAGTGATGTAATCATCAATGAGGTAGAGGCAAGCAACATTAGTTCTTTTGGACAAAACATAATCCTTGTGCCACAAGGGTGGTTTAGCTGATCTAGCAGTTCTTCTAACATCTGCAGACTCTCTCACCTGTATATTTGGACTAGGAACAATAACAGGTTCTTCATCATGGATATCTGCAGGCTGGTCAATGACATAATCTGCAATAACTTCAGTGGGTTCCTGTTGAACAGGTAGGTCATTAGAAACTGAGTCAGTAGCACCAATAGGTGGAGCATAAGTATCACCAGCAGCTATCAACAGCTCAGGCTGGTCTAGGACTGGGAAAAACAAGTCTGGAGAGTTTGTTGAGTCATGTTTGAAGGGAAAAATATGCTCCATAAAAGTAACATCTCTACTAATGAAAATAAGGTGATTTTCTAGGTCCAACAACCTATAACCCTTTTGAGTCTCTGAATACCCCATCAATACTGTTTTCCTTGCTCTTGGAGCAAATTTATCCACCCTAGGCAACACAGATGCAAAGCATAAACAGCCAAAAATCCTTAGGTGACTGAGATCAGGTTCTTGCCTGTATAAAACTTCATGTGGTGATCTTCCATTTAACACTGCACTAGGCATCTTATTAATCAAGTAAGTGGTTGTTTTAACACAATGACCCCAGTACTTTATAGGCTTCCCACACTGAAATCTCAGTGCTCTAGCAGTGTTCATGATGTGCCTGTGCTTTCTCTCGACCACCCCATTTTGTTGGGGAGTATAAGCACATGAACTTTGATGAACAATACCAAGAGAAGAAAATAAAGTATTACAATTCACATTGAAGAACTCTGTACCATTATCTGTTCTTATAACCTGCACTTTGACATCAAACTGTGTATGTACCATAGTCAAGAAATCCTTTAAAACTCCATATACTTCAATTTTACATTGAATTAGACATATCCAAGTAAATTTGTTGCAATCATCAACAACTGTGACAAAGTATTGCTTTTTATCATATGTAGGGGTTTTGTATGGCCCCCAAACATCTACATGAATAAGCTGGAAGCAATATGTGGACTTACTTTGACTATCAGGAAACACTAGTCTACTTTGCTTAGCTACAGAACAAGTTTGACAAGAATTAAGTTGTCTGCTATCAATGTGACCTCTGAGTGCTGAAATATGTTGCATTGCTTGATAAGAAGGGTGACCCAGTCTAGCATGCCATAAGTCAGTTTAATTGTGTTCCTTTATTGTTAAGCTGACAACTACATTTATTTCATTCTTCAGTAAGTTCAAACCATTGTGTTCTCTACCAGTACCAATCACCTTGCCACTGTAAAGACCCTGCAAGACACAGAAATCAGGGAAGAAACTGACACTGCAAGATAAGTCCTTAGTCAGCCTTGCTACTGAAAGTAGATTGAACTTGAAGTCAGGGACATGTAGGACATTTTTCACTGCAAATTTTCCCAGAATAACAGTTTCTCCAGAATGTTTAACCATTGCCTTCTTTCTTGTGGGCATCTGTACTGTTTCTGTGATTGCTAGTTCCTTTATATGAGTTAAAAAGTCTTTACATAGGGTAATATGGTGAGTAACTCCTGAGTCAATAATCCAATTTTATATACCACAGTCATTGTTCAAAGAAACATTACCTGCTAGATTAGCTTTGCAGTCATTTGCATCTTTATTGTGCTTCAAATTGTGCACCTGCTCCATATCATTAATAGTGAGCTCATGTAGTTCCTGTTCTCCTTTATTTGTTGTTGTTGCATTATTTGCATAAGACCTGAAGCTTGAAGGTCCAACATGGTTGTAATTTCCTGTTCTAGAGTTATTGACTCTATTAGGATAAGCTGGTGTGTGTGGTGATCTAGACATGGGAAATTTCTTCTTGCTCCTAAAATCAGGTGGAAAACCCACCAGTCTATAACAGTCAGTTGTTACATGGTTTCTGTATCCACAAATCTCACAAGTTTCCCCTGATTGTGGCTTCTTTCCACCTCTGAAAGTATTACCCTTACCTGCTAACATGGTAAAAGGTTCCTTGGTAGATCCCACTACACCTAACAATCTCTGACTTTCCTCTTGAACTACAATCGAATAAGCTTGATTAACACTAGGTGCTTCTATTTTTAGAAGAATATCACTGCGCACATGACTAAATGTCTCATTCAATCCCATTAGAAACATTAATAACCTTTGTTGCTGCAAATGTTCAATATAAGGCTTAGCTTCAGCACAATTACGCGCGGGAGAAGGAACCAACACATCCAATTCATCCCACAGATCACATAATTTTGACTAGTACTCAATAACAAAATCAGTACCTTGTCTAAGCCCAGCAACTTCAGTCCATAACTGGTAGACGCGAGTGAGATTAGATTTCTCAAAACGCTCCTTGAAGTCCTCCCAGACACGTCGAGCATTCGAAGCATATACGATAGTAGTCAACAAATTTGGTGCAACAGTGCTGCTTATCCATGACAAAACGACAGCATTACATCTTTTTCGTTGAGCAAGTAGTTCACCTTTGTACGAACTCTTCACACAGGTGCCATCAACAAAACCTAATTTGTGTTTTACCAATAACGCCTGCCTCATTGACCTGCTCCATAACCCATAGTTTTTCGATCCGGTGAGCTTAACTGCAATCAAAGCAACACCAGGTGTATCCATAGATTACAAGTACAATGGATGATTATGCTCTAAGGTAGCAACTGTTAGATCTGCCATTGATGAATCCTCGAATTGAGAAAGAAAAAATTAACTACGCGGAAGACTACCTCGTCACAGAGATCTCTGCTCTGATACCATGAGAAACTTATGGAATAGAATGATAAAATGCTCAATCTTTAAGCAGCTTACAGAGAAGAATTGTAGATTGAGAGAATTAGAAGAAGATATTTTATTATTATGTTCAATTGATCAGTACATTGCTTTATTTATACTAGTGCACCTATACAAGCTTCACACGTATTGCACCTCACCAGATAACTACTCTTATCCAGCTAAGTGACAGCTAAGAAATGTAAGTGGGTGCTGTTAACTAACTGTGTAGGTTTAACTTCCACTAACTGCTGCACTTATTCTGATAGTAAGTAACAATCAAACATCTGCAATTTATGTTGTTTACCAAATGTAAATCCATAGTTGATCCAACTGCTTTATTTATCATCCATATTTTGATTCTTCAATTTTCTTTGATGTACAAACTTTTAGAAGTTGAAGTTCCGGTGAAAAATAGTTTTTACACTATTTCTATTATAGTACAATTGATTTTGGGAATCACCAAAGTTGATTTGCTCATTGCATCTACCTACCCACCCTCCTTAAACTACCCTACCCCAAAGCCATGGAAAAAAATTGATAAAAAGGCATCCCGATGCACTGAAGTGTCTGTTATATGTAGGGTTCAGAGAAGGGTTGTATCCATAAAAGTTTATTATACGCAGTCTTAGCTTGCATTTCTGCCAAACACTGTTTCGATGTTTTGAACCTATAACTTCCTGGTCACACATTACAACAACTTTATCAGTTACTGGCTTTCTTTCAATATAGGAAAAATGCTATTCATATCATATACCAATTGATGTAAGATATATATTTCAATTTACAGACACATGGAGAGAGATGGTGACAAAAATCTTACTGTGGACTGGAGAGCTAAACATTTGTGACCCATCTATGCTGATAGTACACATTCTCTCTTCTCTCTCCCTCATCGTCATATTGTGAACTACGTTGCTCAGACTCTCCTAAAATGCACATTTTTGGAGGATTGTAACACCCCGAACTTTTGGGCCAGAATTTGAACTCGTATGCGTATAGGCCCAAATCTAGATGATTCTAGTTGAATATAAGTGTTAAGATCAATTATGTGGCGTGGTTAGTGCTTTAATTTGAATATGAATTATGGTCATAAGAAACCAACACAAAGTTTAGTTACAACTAATTGATTTATTCATGAGTTCTCTTCACTTGTGTACCCATTTTAAGACTTTTCAAGAACTTAATTCTATAATGATGAAAGATAATATGAAGTCATAGATGAACTTGCAAGTGCTTTGGAATTGTTTTCAAAAATCTTTTATGAATCATGGTCTCTTCTAATGATACCAAGAACCTTCACAACCTTCATAGTGATGCTTAAATGATGAACAGAATTGACTTGCAAGTCATGATATGGCGATATCATTATGATATGAATTTTTATGTTTAGTGGATGGTTGATGAAATAAAGACGAAATGTTTATTTTTAAAAGATGATTTATGATATGAATGTGCTACAATATTGGCTTAAAAAGAATTAGATGATTAATTGAGAAGGTATGAGTTTAAAAAGCTCACTGTCCGAAATTTATGTTTTGCCACCGTAAGGGTGGTTCGCTCCTTAATTGAACAATCCTATGTGGCATCTCTATGAGGATGATTTATATAGGCCTTTATGATGTATATCCCAATCCATGAGGCAACATTGATTGGGGCCTTGCTTGTCGGGTGCTTATCGGATCCACATAGCTCGTGGTGTATATGTGTATATATAATGTCGATGATATCATCTAGTTCAAAAGTAATACTCCCTCCGTCCCACTTTATGTGTCATCATGTCCTTTTTGGTCCGTCTCAAAAAAAATGTCATCTTTCCTTATTTGGTAACTGTTTAAAGACACAATTTCACTTGTACCCTTATTAGTCCCACTTAATTAAAAAAAAAGTTAATAACAAATTTTTTGATAAAGGGCAATTTGGTAAACATTACCAAGTGTTCCCTTATTTCTTAAACTCCGTATCCGGTCAAATGACGACACATAAAATAAGAGGAAGGGAGTATTAAAGAACATTTATGAGTCTTTTCAGTTGATGATTTATGTCCATAATATCCCATGTTTCCTCGTCCAATTTATGGTTTCAATTTTACTTTTTTTTTTTTTTTTGGGTAAGAGTTTCAATTTTACTTTATGTTATGCTTAAAGTAATATGGGCCAATTTTACTTTATGTTATGCTTAAATTTATGGTTTCAATTTATGTCCTTCTCAATTTTACATATCAATACATTTCAGTTAGAGCCGTAAATATGGGTCAGGCCGGTTGGGCTGATTCGATTCGGCCTGTAATTTGATGGAGTTGGATTTAGTTTTTGTAGCCCATTTAAGAATAGGGCTTTTTAGCCCGGTCCGAATAAGTCCGTGGCTCGTGGGGATTGAGTAATGTGGGTTGGGCTAGCCCGTGGGCCGACCCGTAAGTCAAATACATGCAACTATTTAGATTGCTTATAAGTATTTTTATTTGGTTCGAAGGATATCATATAAAAAATTATTTAATTTCGCTATTAAAAGTATTTTTAAGGGTGTTGGAGATTTGATTAACAAGTATTAACACTATGTAATATTATTTGATAATATTTATGTTTATTAGCATTCTAAAATTAAATTATAAAATATTAATTTTTAAAAAGTGGGCTGACCCGTGACACCCGTAACCCAGAGAATAATGGTGTGGGCTTGGTGTTTTTTGGCCCATCATTTTGATGGGCCGACTCAAACTCAAAGTCCATATGGACTAACCCCCATGGGTTGGGCCGACCCATGTTGACAGCTCTAAATTTTCAGTATTGACCGTCTTGGACGCTGCATCGTTTTATGAAGCAGAACATTATACAGTAATGACTCATTTCCTTGTCATCTCATTTACCTTAAACTTGATCCACTTACTATATATCTAAGCAGACATTTAATTAATTAAAATAATATAATTTAGTTTGTTACAATGACTCATTTAATTAATTAAGCAGACATTTAATCAGTTGCCTTACTTTTCAACAATTAATTAAAATAATGTAATTTAGTTTGTTACTTTGCTTATTGGCCAACAAGTGTCTTAAATAGTTCATAAACCTCTCAAACCACTAATGACTTTGATATATAATTAAATAAAAAATTCATCTCAAAGTGGAACTCAGAAAACGTTATGGTCAACTTTTTAAGTGCTTGTTTGCTAGTTGTATAACATATGATAATAAATTATATAATTACATCTGATAAGCACAACAAGATTTCTACTGGTCTATTTTTCAAAAAAAATATAAACCAATCATGTGGCTTTTAAGATTTTTCTTTTCCTTTTAAAAAAATAATTATTAGGTGTCAACTATGAAAATGGGCAACTCAAAAGAGACAAATATAGGAAATGAATTGGCCAAAAGACCAAGAAAAAAGGGTGCCAATGAAATTAAGAAAAATAATAATTTAAAGATAATTTTTGAATAAATAAATATGGATAATTTAGACATAATATGACAAAGATAACTACAGTAACATAAATATTTAAAGTAATATTAACCAAAGAAACAAAAGAAATATGTGAACCACAATTACTCAATTGTATAGAACTTTATATTAAAAAGCTAATTGTGCCTTTTCTAGGTCTTGCATGAGAGGTTCATGCAAAAGGAGGTACATAATAAATAAAGGAAGTTTCATGACCACAAGATTCTAAGTCTAAATATTACATAAATTGAGTTTGGATGTATCTCGATTATTCTATCGAGTATATCAGATAATTATGTTCATTAAAGAGTATTCGGACAAATTAAAAGAAATAATCACTACTTAATATTTTCTTGCTTTGATAAGATAATCTGAACTTAAACTCTTATGCTTCTCCTTTCACTTTATTGATCACCAGACCAGGTCATATGCACTTTCTATGCATGCAATTCACCAACAATTATTTAGAGAGTTCTTGATAAGTTTATAAGTATCTACGCGTTTAATAAACAGAAAAGTTTTCAGAAGTCAATAAATCTCCTAAGTTCATTTACATATTTATCTTTTTCATGTAACAAAAGGTTCGAATACTATCTAAACTTTGGTAACATTTCTCAGCTTTGCGGGGGTCCTATGACACTCTAGACTATTTATTACTGTATTTCCATGGCATATATTTGGCCAGCTGAACCACTGCGTGAATACACGCGCACTAGCGCGTAAGAGTATGAAGTGGTCTAGATGGACAAATATATACCACAGAAAGACGGTAATAAATAGTCCGGGGGGAGGGGGGCAGTCATAGGACCTCCACAAAGTTGAGGCGTGTTACAGTAAATTTCGCCAAAGTTTAAATATATTTCTGACTCTTTTCCCTAACAATAATGTTAAATTTATATTAATTTCTTCTAAATAACCTTAACAATTTCAAATAATAAGCTTATTATGTGATAAGTGTTGGATTAAAATAGCAAATCATGTTGGTCATGTTAGGTCATGAACAATTTAAATTAACAGCTAGCATAATCTATTTATGGTTATTAAACACTCTAATTAAATTGTTAAGTGGGTTTAACCCTGTCAACATAAAAGACCATTAAGTGGAGGTTTAATTTGTTAATTAGGCCATTAAGTGGAGGTTTTCATATCACCACCATATAAACCTAAAAAAAAGAAAAATTTGAATTTGATGGCTTTTAAAAGTATTAGTAACAGTTAGTGGTTTATGCCTCCTAAGATTTCCATTAGCATAGCCCATTTGTGGTTTGAGTTTTTATTTTTATTTTAAAAATAATAAATTAGGAAAAATAACGTAAACATACATCTTAAATTATTATATTTACACAAATTTCTACCCTTACAAAATAGTTACAATAATTTAAACTAATTATGTATCTTCGTTGGATGTATTGGGAGCTCATTATGCATCTGGATAGACCCAAAATCGAAAAAAATGTATTGGGAGATAATTACATATCTTTACAAAGGAAAAAATGTATCTTCGTTGGATGTATTATGTATCTCGACAGATCCAAAATAAAAAAAAATGTCTCGAGAGTTAATTATTTCTTTTACAAAGAAAAAAATATATCTTCGTTGGATTTATCAGGAGCTAATTATGTATCTCGACAGAACCAAAATCGAGATTTTTAGTAATTATGCAAAATGTCTGAATTTTCTGTAATTAAAGTCCAAACTGTCGGATTTTTTGTTGTTTGCCCAATAAATTGATCATCTAGCACTTGGCATTATCTGGCCTGATTAATTTAGATTCATGCAGAGTAAAGTCTTTACAATTTTTTCCATTCTCGAGGATCGAACCCTATTACTAAAAACATACGTTTTTCGATAATATTCATATGTAATTGGCTCGTTGAAAACATTTCCGACGAACTTTGTATGAAAATTCCATATTCCAATCGGTGTCGCGATAGAAACATTTGTCGAAAATTCACATATTTAGTATGTCGGAGACAAATTTAACTAACGATGAAGAGATCTCATTCATTCCATCAAAATTCTTAATTTTTTTTTGTTTTTTCTTGTCTTTTGTCAATTTATTTTAAAGTAAGACAAACATAGAGGATAATTAGTTTTATAAATTGTATTCATTATAAAAAAAAAGTATTAACAGATAGTGGTTTATGCCTTCATATATTCCCATTAGATAATTTATATGTGACTCACCATTTCCAACTTTAATTTGCTCTAAGAAGTTTAGACCATTTTCTTTATTTAATTTATTTAATATAAATATTTGGAAGTAATGGGATACATCAAATACCTTATTAGAAGTGGAGTTAAAATAACCTTTGGGATTAGAATAACTCTTGCACACATTTTAAGTTGATATACTATATCGCATATAGAGATGGGCATGGTATGGTATATACCGAATATCATATCGAAAAGTTTTATACTGCGATATTAATGTTATTGTATTTGATATGGTGTTTGGTAGGAATTTTAAATTATTTTGGTATTTAGTACGATATTTGGTATTTATGTAATAAATACCGAAATACCATATACCGCACCGATGTTTTTTAATAGTATATAAAATCCATATTATATATAATTTTAATATTATTAAATATATTTATATATCATCCATTAGCCAAAGAAAAGACACTAATTATCATATGTTGTTGCAATTTTTTTTTCACAAAGGTAAGAGGCCTGAATCCTGATACAGAACTTTGTTCATAAGCAAGTGAAGGAACACATTTCAGTATTATAACGCATTCAAATCTGTGTAATCGCATTTTGATGAACTTACATGTATTGTCTGATTTCGCTTGGGCTATATGAAATACACGTAAATGTTTGAAACTGTTGCATCATAATCTGATATGATTGAGACGTTTTCTAAGTTCAAAATTATAGTTATTTTTATATGAATATTTGTAAGTCGAAATAAAATAAAGTATGGTTATCGAATTACCATACCGTAAAATATCGAAATCGAATTTAAAAATACCAAATCATACCAAACTAATTTGATATGTTAATGATATTGTTCTTTTAGATACCAAAAATCAAATTTATCTTATCGACATTTAAAATATCGTATCATATCCACCCTTAATAACATATGCTAATATATACCCGCCTGATATAACAACTGTCACTACATTTCATAATATATAAATTGTGGCTACATTTTGTAATTACACAAAATAGTCTAGCAAATACGATAAAGTTATAATTTTATATTTGTATGTTCAATATTAACAATATTAAATTCATTACAAGATAAGTGCACTTAGTTTTCCAGCTAACTGTTTGAATGGGAATTGGTTAAAGATGAAATATTTCAATGTTTGATTACATTTCAAAGGATAGAAAATTGAAGGGTCATAGTTGGTATAATGTGATTGATGATGTAAAATTATTTTGATTAAGTATTACAAAAAAGTTACTATATAGTTATATGTAACGAAAAAGTCACTCAATTTTATCTACGTATCATACCGTAAGATAGGACTTACGAGTATCAAACTATCTTTTATACCAGCTAGTCGCTGCAACATCTTCATGTATGTAATTATAATTAGTTCGGCGTCCGACTAAATACAGATTCAAGTTAGAAAATCTCACACTAGGGATGAATCACGCTCCAACAACGACGGCCTGATGGTCAAGCTAAGGCTCGAATCGAGACCTATAATTAACGATGAAGAAATATATACTCATCACTTGATAAAATCTTTTTGGTTGTTGTAATATAGTGACTTTATATGAATAACTTGGTGATCACTTTAATTTACTTATAGCCAAAATAAGATAAATAATAGTATGGTTTTATTATTACAGAATTCGTGCTAAGTTACGTTGCTCTGACTCTTCAAAATCTAGCCATATTCATATCAAATTCTTTAAAAATGCATTATTTTTAAAGAAATCCGACACGTATCTAATGAAATTTTTGAAGAGTCCGAACAACTTAGATTTATGGTAATAACACTTATCAAATATTCAATGATTATACAAGTAGATCAAATGGGAAACATGAATAGTGCAATTTGGTGTGATATTCCAACCAACTCCAACTAGCATATATTTCTATTGATTTTGCAGCTACATGATAACTTACATATAGGGTGGGCATGGTATCCTATATATCGAACTATGATATAAAATTAAAATTTTTAATAACGTGATTTTGATATATTATGGTATAAGGTATGTATTTTAAATTTTTTTTGGTGTTTATAATTTATAAATGACATATCGAAATATCTAATATCAAACCGAAGTATATAGTTGCATAAATAACTTATATATATTATTAAAATATAAATAAATATACAACTTAGTATTAGAATAAAACTAAATGTTTAGAGACGTTGAAACTTTGGGTTTATCTTGATTGAAAATGTCTTTTTTATGTAGTTGATTAACGAAAGTTCTGTACTTTCTTCTGGATATATTTTCTTACATGTGTAAACTGTAAATGCGTTAGTAAGATACAATTGAAACGTGTTTCTGAAAATTCGAAGTCATAATACTCTATTATATGATCGAGTATATATTTTCGAAATTGAACAAACTATGACTTTCGATTACCATACTGCAAAATACTGAAATCAAACTTCAAAATACTGAATCATACCAAATTAACATCGTATGATAATTGTATAATATTTTTAAAATCTAAAGACTGAAATCACCGTATCGAAATTTTAAATACCATACCGTACATATATATACCTCAACTTACATGTGTTAAGACTAATTACACAATGCTGCTATCTCCAATTTGAAGAAAGTAAAATAACAATTTGAATTTTTCAAAAATCAACTTGGAAATTATTTATTATTTTATCAGAATCTAAAATATGGTTGTAGTAATTCAATTTGAACATGTCAAACATATTTATCTTGATATTGCGTGCATGCATGCGTGTATCCATATATAATATTCTCTCCTGACATTATTTTCTTATTAGTCCGTATTAAAAAAATATTTATTTTTGAAATTTAAAAATAATTACTTTAGACTTTCATTTAACACTTAATAACAAACATTTTATAGTCTTATAATCCTATATATGAATATATATAAATACTATAATAAATTAAAACGTTAAGTTTCAAAAATATTCTTTACTAGCTAGATAGCAATTAAACATACATGCAAAGTTACTCAAGCCGCCAAGCCAATTCATTTGTACGTTATTTTATAATCTCTTTTAATAATTAAATTCAAACACTTATAATACTTATATCATTATTTTAATTAGACCACAGATATATTATACACTTGTAATATTAAAATACAAGTGTATGATTTGTGGGCGCATATATTCATGTGATATCACAATTTCCCTATAGGGCGGATCTAGTCTTTTTTCGACACGGATTCAATCAAATTCAGTAACTTTATTTCAAGTTGTGTATTGTCTAATAAATTCTATTTTATACTTACACAATATTAATTTAAAATTCATAAATTTTAAATTTCGATATCACCTCTGATTGTTTTTTCTGTATTTCAGCTTAAATTATTTAAACATAAACTAAATTCATGAAATACGTACACAATATTAGTTTAAAATTCCTATATTCATGAATTCTATTTAATACGTATATAATATTAGTTTAAAATTCATAAATTTCAAATTTCGACATCGCCTCTGATTATATGAAATACGTATACAATATTAGTTTAAAATTCCTATTTATTTATGAAATCTATTTAATACGTATACAATATTAATTTAAAATTCATAAATTTTAAACTTCGACATCACCTTCGATTGTTTTTCCTGTATTTCAACTTAAATTATTTAAACATAAACTAAATTCATGAAATCTATTCATAAAATACGTGCACAATATTAGTTAAAAATTCCTATATTTATGAAACCTATTTAATACGTACAGAACAGTAGTTTAAAATTCATACATTTCAAATTTCGGCATCCCTTTGATTATATGAAATACGTATACAATATTATTTTAAAATTCTTGTTTATTTATGAAATCTATTTAATACGTATACAATATTAGTTTAAAATTCATAAATTATTCAAATTTCGACATGGCCTCTGATTATATGAAATACGTATACAATATTAGTTTAAAATTCCTATTTATTTATGAAATCTATTTAATACGTACACAATATTAGTTTAAAATTCATAAATTTTAAATTTTGACATTGCCTCTGATTATATGAAATACATACATAATATTAGTTTAAAATTCCTGTTTATTTATGAAATCTATTTAATACGTACACAATATTAGTTTATGAATTCATAAATTTCAAATTTCGACATCGCCTACTATTATTTTCCTATATTTCAACTAAAATTATTTAAACATAAACTAATTTTTTAAAAAGTTGTGGTAGAGTTTGTGAGTTGCATATAAATATACAGCCACACACTTCTTCCTCAACAAACAGTTAATCAAAATCTCTTTCTCTATATATATACATATATCTAATAGATTCTTCTTTCAGTCATTTTTGTCTGAACTTTTTCGTAAAATCTCATAATAAAATTTAAACATCATCAAAATTTTCTCATTATTATTACAATCTCCGTGAATTTGAAATATCTATCATGACAAGAGCAGAGGAAGTAGTAGAGATGAACGTGAATGGAGATCGAGCAGAATATGAAGTTGAGGATGTTCGAGATAAGATGGAATCTTCTAGAGCAAGTCGATTTCAACTGCTCGAAAATGATCTTGTTGGAGTTGATAATTTGTTCAGAAAAATTAGCAGACAAAGTGTATTTAATGGCTTTAAAGATTTCATTATTCATCCTGAAAGCAGGTACGTTTAACTCAGTACTCTCGCTGCAGCACGCTTAACTTTTTCTCTCTACTATAATCTATCTTGGAATTAGTTATATTGAAAATATAATAATGTCTTAAGCCGGGGTCTATCGGAAACAGCCTCTCTACTTCTTCGGAGGTAGTGGTATAGACTGCGTACATTCTACCCTCCCCAGACCCCACTATGTGAGAATATACTGGGTTTGTTGTTGTTGTTGTTGAAAATATAATAATGTCACTTTTTTCGATCCCACACTGAGGGTGGAATAACAATCTTGAATAACTAATCCCGAGATAGTTTGTTTCTCGACCAAATTAACGAGCCTTCAAGGTTTCGTTATTATTAATCCCGAGATAACTTGTTACCTCCCGCTACAGCGTGCTTAACTTTCTTTCTCTACAACTTAACTTGCAACAATGGTGAAAATGTGAGAATTAATTTTTACTTTTTATTTTTATTTTTATTTTTAAAGTTCTTGTGAAATGAGAGTTGTGGATTAGAAGAAAAAACGGTTATTTAACTACTTTTTGTGATCTAATTAGTACTTACTATTTATAGATATATAGTTATCTATTTGGAGTCTTTTAATTTTTCGATTAAATTATTCTGAGATTATAATAATATTGAAATTATAATGCTTGAACCAGTTTATCCCCACGTTAGAGGTGAGATAAAATAATCTTAGGTTTGATTGGGTAAGCAGATTAGATAAGTTTTATCTAATCCTCAGATATTTCACTTTATCTCACGTACCAAATGATCATAATTTTTTTTTTTTTTTATTATAAGTGATCTAATTTGCCTATATGTTTCGACTAATTCCACTGAATACAAAGCTACATACTACCTCCCGTAATATATACATTAAATAACTCTATCTATAAAGACTTTTTGACTCAAGTTAAACCTCAATCACGAAAATTCTTAATCTATTTTATTGATTATTATTAATCAATATACTGTCACATTATTAATTTAAAAAATTGACCTAAAATAAGATGCAAATCCTATAGTCATGAGATCGTACATATATATAATTTAAAATTCTTAAAATATACTAGTGGCATTTTTTTATTTTTATAACTGAGATGTGCCAGTTAACTTGCATACACTTCGAGATAAAGCATCATTTTCGAAATTGCAAATTGATTTGGTAAAAAGGGTAACTATACTTATATTTTACATTATTACATAATCAAGTTTCAAGCAGCCATACAATGTTGACCACATGCTCAGTATTCGTTTAGTCATAGAAATTTTTTCCTTTTTTTAGAAAATTTTATTTCACTTTAACGAAAAAAGTAAAAACATGCTGCGTTTGGCCATTAATTTTCTAACTCCAATTCCGAAAAATTAATTGTAAAAGTGAAAACAAGTTTTTTCACTCATCTCTCACAAAATTTCAAAAACAACTTTAATTTATATTCATGGTCAAACACATTTCCAACTCCAACTTCAGAAAAAAATAATTTTCATGGCCAAACGGGACCAATATTAACTTAATTGTACCACTTCTATTTACTTTTATTTGTTATGTTTTGATTTATAAGAGTTTATTTAATTAATTCTAAAGATTAAACTGAATATCTTACTCCCCCTGTTTTAAAAAGAATGACATTTTTTGATTTGGCATAATACATAAACATGCCCCTTTAGCTTGGCGTCAAATCATATCTATGACCTTCAATTTTAGGTGTGCATAAATAGACACTTAAACTTGTATAAAATTGAACAAGTAGACACATATGTCCTATGTGGCGCCCTACATGGCCAGTTCTAGTCCTACCTGGCGTCTTATGCCACATATAGGACGTGCGCGTCTATTTGTTCAACTTTATACAAGTTTAAGCGTCTACTTGTGCACAACTAGAGTTGAAACTCATAGATGTGATTTGAGGTCAAATTAAAGGACATGTTTATGTATTACGCCTTTTGATTTTGCACAGAGTTAAAGGAAATAAAGAAAGCTTTTGAAATCTTTGGTCTTAAATTAAAGTTATGTCAAATTTATGAAAATGTCCTTTAATATTATGGTCTTAAACACGTCACGTGAAAAAGTTAGAATTAAGTATTGTCAAAAAAAGAAAAAGATCATTTTTGTTGAAACAAACTAAAAAAGAATGCCGGTCATTTTTTTTTTGAAACAGAAAGAGTAATACATTTTATATTCACAGGGGTTGTCCCTTGCATGCATTATGCATGAGTTTGTTATTAATACAATAAGAGACATGTTTATTTCAACTAAAGAGAAATAAAAATAATTAAGAGAAATAATTAAGTATAAGGTGTAGTTATTGAGTTATATAGGGGAATTTTAGTGGGAAAAAGATCAAATATACCATTGAACTATTGAAAATGGACTATTTATGATATCTGTTATAAGTTTGACTCATCTATATCATTGCCTTTAAATGTTTGGTTCGTCTATGCCACTATCGTTACAGAAAAGTTCATTTGCATGTGTCATTAATTCGCAACGGTGATTTTACAAAACTATTTTTGCCACATGACCTTTTATTTTGCAATGTTGACCTCTAATAAGAGGTCACGTGGCAAAAATGATCTTGCCAAAATCACCGTTATAAAATAATGGCAGGAATGAACCATTAATTTCTGTAATGACAGTGACATAGATGAGCCAAACTTTTAGTGATAGTGATATAGATGAGACAAACTTATTACGGAAGACATCGATGAACTATTTCTAATAATTCAATAACATATTTGAGCCTTTTCCTAATTTTAGTAGCTCGATTGTTTACGTTGACTACCTATACTTTTTTCGCCGTGTTGATAAGGGTTCAAATTCCTCACCTTATAGCCTCCCCCCTTTTTCCCTTCCCCTGACGGGCCAAAAAGATAAATAAATAAATAAATAAATAAATAAAAGTTACTATGTTACACTTATTTAATATTGTTTTTCGAAAATTAAATAGTTTTAAAAATTACTTCTTTTTAATGTTAAAAAGTATAGTTAAAAATAGTTATCAACTTTAATATATTAAATTTTTAAAGTAATAATTATTTTTAAGCTAAAACAACAGTTAAAATGGAACGGAAGGAGTAACTAATTAGTTTGTCAAGTGGAGAAATTTGTTAAAATGGAAAAGAAAGGCGCATTTAGTTTGTCAAATAGAGAAATTGCAGCTTAAAATAAAGTCCAAAAATAATTAATATGCAGAAAATGTATCACCTTAATTATTCAGACGTTTTGAAAAAATTGTTATACTATAAATTAATTGTGAGCTATGATAGATTGAAAGTAACATTTAATATTCACTTCTCCATTTTTAATTAAAGGTTTCATATAGTCGAGTTTTCGAAAATACAAAAGTTTCGTAGAAAGTGTTTTCAATTTTATTTAACCTTACATGACGAGAATTTGAATTAGTTAGGCTTCCAAAGTGTATATCGAACAATAGGTTGGAAAATGGGGCGGAGCTAGGGGGCTCAAAGAGGTTCATCGTCTAAAAATTACACTATATTTACACAGATCAATATTATTTCTTATGCATATATAGTCGATATGAATATCAAATCTTCTTGACTTGGAGATTCAGTTCTTGAAAGTTATTAATAGTTTAGTCAATTTTGGCATTTGAGCTTCATTCAAACTTCTAGACTTTGGTGAACCCCATTTCACCTTTGACGTGGAGGTATGGACTGTGTATACTCTACCCTCTATAGACCTCACTTTCTGGGAATACACTGGGTAAGTCGTTGTTGTTTTGGAGCCCCATTTCAGTCCCAACGGTCTGAATTTGGAAACTTTAGATCCACAATGTCAACTTTGAAGTTCATTCTGAAGCGACTAAATTATAAAAACTTCATAAATGTTAGACTATTTTTTAAATAAAGGGCAGCCCGGTGCACTAAAGCTACCGCTATGCACGGTGTCCGGGGAAGGGCCCCACCACAAGGGTGTATCGTACGCAGCCTTACCTTGCATTTCTGCCAAAGGCTGTTTCCAAGACTTGAACCCGTAACCTCCTGGTCACATGGAAGCAACTATTTGTGTCCTTCGCCTGTGTAAAAGTTCGTGCATACAAGCAAAAATGACTTCTGCATAAGCAAATTCGTTGGATATTTGTTTGATCGCGCAGAAGTTCTAGTTATAATGCACGCATAAGTCAGTACTAAGTACTAACCAACTTTCACACAATGCTACCTTATATTATATTTGTTATAACAATCCTCTTGAGTTTTTAAACTTCATACTATCAAGAATGTTTACGAACATGAACAATCAAAATTTGATATGCAGGTGGTACAGGATGTGGGAAAATTTCATTCTTATATGGTCAATATATTCATCATTTTTTACACCAATGGAGTTTGCATTCTTCAATGGATTACCAAGAAAACTATTTCTCTTAGACATTTGTGGTCAAATAGTTTTTCTTGTCGATATAGTTATTCAATTCTTTGTTGCATATAGAGATAGTCAGACTTACAAGATGGTGTATAAACGTACCCCTATCGCGCTTCGGTTAGTCTCCTTTACTCTCCTAGTTTTCACCTTTACGCGAAAAAAAAATTTAACTCGAAAGTTTATCTGAGTTTTGTTTTGTTTTTGCAGGTACTTGAAATCTCATTTCATTATGGATTTTCTTGGTTGCATGCCTTGGGATATAATTTACAAGGTACCTGAGTAGTTTCGTTTCTTCACTGTTTGACTTGATATGATGTTTAAGATGCTAACCATTTTTTGGCATATGGTATAGTGAAAGAAAATATCGATGATGTAATGTTTGTGAAGTTAGTAAATTTGGATACTTAAATGAATTTCGACTCATGTGATGGCGGAGATGAGAATGTTGCGATGGATATGTGGACTTACTGGGAGGGATAGGGTTAGAAATGAGACTATTTGGGTGAAGGTGGGAGTGACTTCAGTGGATGACAAGATGCTAGAAGTGAGGTTGCATTGGTTCGGGCATGTGATGAGGAGAGACACGAACGCTCCAGTTCAGAGGTGTGAGAGACTGGCTATGTATAGTTTTAGGCGGGGTAGAGGTTGGCCGAAGAAATATCTGAGGGAGGTGATTAGGCAGGACATGAGGCAGTTACAGCTTACGGAGGACATGACCCTTGATAGGAATGTGTGGAGAACACGGATTAGGGTGGAGGGGTAGTAGGTAGGAGTACGTTCGTAATAGTAGGGAAGAGTACTCTGTTTGTATCTGTGCCTGGAGTGTCTTGTAGCCTCATGGTGTTTTGTTGATGCCTATGATTTCGTATAACTTGTTTATAATACTACTTTGTCGGTGTCTTATTCCTTTACTATCTAGCGGTGTGATATCCCTTGTTGTTGTTTGTTCTTGTGTTTTTTGTTTGTTATATTTGTTATCTGTCCTGAGTCAGGGGTCTATCGGAAACAACCTCTCTACTTCATCTGAGGTAGTGGTATGTACTGCGTACACTTTACCCTCCCTAGACCCCACACCCCACTTTACGGGAATACCCCGGGTATGTTGTTGTTGTTGTTCTAGCTCTTTTAACCAATGCTGTGTAATTTGTATCAATCAGGCTGTTGGCAGCAAAGAGGAAGTGAGATACCTCTTATGGATTCGGTTAAGTAGGGCGCGAAGAATTACTTACTTTTTCCAGAAGATGGAAAAAGATATTCGGATCAATTACCTCTTCACGAGGATTGTAAAACTTATCACCGTAGAACTCTACTGCACGCACACAGCAGCCTGCATCTTTTACTATTTAGCGACTACGCTGTCTGAAAAGCAAGAAGGTTACACATGGATTGGTAGTTTGAAGTTGGGAGATTATAGTTTCTCAAACTTCAGAGATATTGATCTTTGGACGCGATACACTACTTCAATGTATTTCGCCATTGTTACTATGGCAACTGTTGGTAAGTGTCGCGTGCACATTTCATTCTTCTGGATGTTTGAAAGAGGATAGTAGTGATGTTTGTGCAATCTACATAACGCGAGTAGTTAGAGACTGATTCGCTTTATCCAGTAGTCGTTCTTGACAAATTTCTGTTGTCTTTCCATCTTACAGGCTATGGAGATATACATGCAGTCAACTTGAGGGAAATGATATTTGTCATGATTTACGTCTCTTTTGATATGATTCTAAGTGCTTATTTGATCGGTAACATGACAGCTCTAATCGTAAAAGGATCAAAAACTGAACGATACAGGGATAAGATGACGGATCTATTGAAATATATGAACAGAAATAGACTTGGAAGGGACATTCGTAATCAAATAAAAGGTCACTTACGCTTACAATATGAAAGCGCTTACACTGATGCTGCTGTTCTCCAGGACATTCCAATCTCCATCCGAGCCAAGGTAAATCTACGAAAGAAAAAAATTTGATGTCAGTCGATGTACAGTTTACTTGGCAGTTCAGAAGGAAAATTCAACTGATTTTTTTTTGCAGATATCGCAGAATTTATATCAGTCTTACATAGAAAATGTTCCGCTTTTTAAGGGCTGTTCCTCGGAATTCATAAGTCAAGTTGTAAGTAAATATGCCCTTTGAGATGAAACGCTTCTTCACAACAAGCTGAGTGCGCTGTACTGATTTTGGATGCGGTTAAATTTTTGCAGGTAACGCGAGTCCATGAGGAATTTTTCCTCCCCGGAGAAGTGATAATGGAACAAGGCAATGTAGTAGACCAGCTTTATTTTGTCTGTCATGGTGTTCTGGTACGATGTTCTATTTGATTTTGCGCTTGTGTCTTCGTAATAAGGCAAGTATACTCATTGTATTTATCGAAAAAATCCAGGAGGAGGTCGGTATAGCGAAGGATGGATCAGAAGAGACCGTGGCACTTCTCGAGCCTAACAGCTCATTCGGAGACATTTCCATCGTTTGCAACATTCCTCAACCCTATACAGTTCGTGTTTGTGAACTATGCAGGCTTATACGTATCGATAAGCAGTCATTTTCCAATATTCTGGAGATCTATTTTCATGATGGACGAAAAATCTTGAGTAATTTACTACAGGTAAGGGAAATGAGACTCGACCTTTTTACTGCAAGTTTAGAAGCCGTTTTTTTTCACTCATATAACTATCTGGTTTAGTTTTTCAACAACGGGGAGTAATTTACTTGTCCTAAGCCGGAAGTCTATCGGAAACAGCCTCTCTAATTCACCTGAGGTAGTGATATGGTCTGCGTACACTCTACCCTCCCCAGACCCCACTATGTGGGAATACACAGGTTATATTGTTGTTGTTGTTGTTGTTGTTGTTGGGGAGTAATTTACTTACATTAGTACGACACAAAATGACAGGGAAAAGAATCTAACCTCCGCGTGAAGCAACTGGAATCGGATATTGCACTCCATATAGGAAAGCATGAGGCGGAGCTTGCGTTGAGAGTGAACAGTGCAGCTTATCATGGTGATCTGCATCAGCTGAAGAGTCTAATTCGAGCTGGAGCTGATCCGAACAAGAAAGATTATGACGGAAGATCACCTCTGGTATGAGCTTCGACAGATGATTTTAAAAGAATACTGGAGTTCGAAAACTGCAAATTTCTCTTAATCGATGTTTGTTTTTTTAACAGCATCTTGCAGCATCGAGAGGCTATGAAGACATAACTTCTTTTCTCATCCAAGAAGGCGTTGACATCAACGATCCAGGTATATTTTTCTTAAACGAGTCTGCTTCACCTGCAACGAGTCCTTTTTCATGTTCATTGTTACTTAATGTTGCTATTTATCATATAGATAAATTTGGCAACACGCCGCTGCTTGAAGCAATCAAGAGTGGACATGATCGCGTTGCTTCACTGCTAGTTAAAGAAGGGGCTTTGTTGAACATCGAAAATTCTGGTAGCTTCCTTTGTACGGTGATAGCAAAGGGGGATTCAGATTTTTTGCGAAGGCTATTATCAAACGGTGTTGATCCGAACACCAAAGACTATGATCAGCGAACGCCACTTCATGTTGCTGCTACTCAAGGACAATACTCCATGACAAAGCTGCTTTTGGGAGCTGGCGCTTCTGTTTTCTCAAAGGATAGGTACAATAAAATCTCAATCTTTATCGATATCTTATCGAATGTACTTCTAGAATGAGACATCATGGTAGCTAACGATGACATGAGTTGAACTTAAATGGAGAAACACAGTCACTAAGGAAACATATAGCCGACCTCAACTCTTTAGGACTACCGCATAGTTGTTGTTTAAACATCATGGTAACTCTTGTATTGAAATTCGACATTGTACAAGCGGATTATCGTGTAATGTCTACTTTTGTCATGTTTCAGATGGGGAAATACTCCAGTTGATGAAGCTAGAGTAAGTGGAAACAAGCAAATGATCAGTCTTTTAGAAGAAGCAAAATCAGCTCAATTATCTGAATTCTCTGATGTTCCACATGAGATCTCAGGTATTTCTTAATCTGAACATTCAATCAAAAGTCTCAAAAATCTGTGTTACTATCTGTTTTTGTCTGTTGTCTTGAGCCGGGGGTCTATCGGAAACAACCTCTCTACTTCTTTGGAGGTAGTGGTATAGACTGCGTACATTTTACCCTCCCCAGACCCCACTATGTGGGAATACACGGGGTTTGTTTGTTGTATCTGTTTTTGTCTGTCATTTCTGCCACTTATGTTACTTCTTTTTTGTGATTGAACTGTTTCCCTTGAGCCAAGGGTCTATCTGAAACAGTCT
Organism: Capsicum pubescens; assembly: GCA_030864215.1. Classification (NCBI taxonomy): domain Eukaryota; kingdom Viridiplantae; phylum Streptophyta; class Magnoliopsida; order Solanales; family Solanaceae; genus Capsicum; species Capsicum pubescens. The sequence goes on from CM061549.1 coordinate 300,055,889, forward strand.
CTCTACCTCTGAGGTTGAGGTAAGTTCTGAGTACGATGTACCCTGCCTAAACCCCACTTTGTGAGACTACATTGGGTATGTTGTTACGTTGTAGGCAAATCAAAGATTTGATAGGTATTCAATTCTTGTAGCTTGACATGTTTTTTGGTACAATGACAGACAAACTGCGGCCACGGAAATGCACTGTGTTTCCTTTCCATCCATGGGAGTCCAAAGATTTGAGAAAACATGGTGTTGTCCTGTGGATACCTCAGACGATTGAAGAGCTCGTTACAGCAGCATCAGAACAACTCGATTTCCCATCGGGCTGTTGTATATTATCTGAAGATGCTGGTAAAATTATTGATGTAGATATGATTGTTGATGGTCAAAAATTATACTTGATCAATGAATCAACTTGAGTTTTCCCCTTCACGTCATTCTGTATGTAGCTTTGGGTGTTTTGTACATATTGTTCCACTAGAATGAAGATGAATAAAACTATCTTCAAATTCTAGTTCTAATTCTCACATTGTATGTATATGAACTATGTTGCTCGGACTCTTCAAAAGTGTCGACAAGCTTGTGTCTGATCCACTAAAACGGAGTTGAATAAGACTATCTTCAAGTTATAGTTCTAATAATTCTCACATTGTATGTATATGAACTATGTTGCTCGGACTCTTCAAAAGTGTCGACAGGCTCATATCTGATCCACTAAGATAAAGATGAATAAAACTATCTTCAAATTCTAGTTCTAATTCTCACATTGTATGTATATGAACTAAGTTGCTCGGACTCTTCAAAAGTGTCGACAAGCTTGTGTCTGATCCACTAAAAACGAAGATGAATAAGACTATCTTCAAGTTGTAGTTCTAATAATTCTCACATTGTATGTATATGAACTATGTTGTTCAAACTCTTCAAATGTGTCGATAGGCTCGTGTCTGATCCACTAAAACGAAGATGAATAAGACTATCTTCAAATTCTAGTTCTAATCACATTGTATGTAGATGAACTATGTTGTTCAAACTCTTCAAAAGTGTTGACAGGGTCATGTCTGATCCACTAAAATGAAGATGAATAAAACTATCTTCAAGTTATAGTTCTAATAATTCTCACATTATATACAAACTAACTGCTCAGACTCTTCAAAAGTGTCGACAGGCTGGCGTCTGATCCTCCAAAAGTCGTGAAGTGTTTGGAGGATCTGACACGAGTGTGGCAGCATTAATACCGTACCATGTCACCTTTATTTGCGAACTCAGTAACTAAAACGAGCTACGAGTATGATATTCAAAATCCAAGTGGAATAACATTCTTGACACACATAATATAGAAGAATATCAAACTACAAAAGTATGCATTGAAACATGATTGTGACTTGATCAAACTATTCCAAACACATGGTTTGAAATTTATCACCCATGACTTTTATCGTCCAAGTCAGTAAAAGCTTATTCACACTCGATGTTTACATCAAATTATACTAAGAAAACAAACCTCAAATATATCATCGAACTGATGTAAACACAAAAATAAATTCTAAGTCAAGAAAGGATCATGAGAAGTACAATGACATCAAATTCATAAGCTTATTAAACAAAATTGTGCTACAATAATATTTCAATTACCATATAATAATTATCAGTAGCTACAAACAACCTAAGAGAAAAATAGAAAATGAAGAGCAGAAAAACTATTTATACTACATGATTTTACACTGGATATGCATATCTTTTAAAATTGAAGAAAATGCAAAAAGAAAAAAAAAAAACCGTCATAGGGTGATCTTGAATTTTTTATCACGCTTAACAAAATCTTTTTAAAAAAATGACATTTGTTTCCTATCATACATAAGTTCTAGTCATAACGTACGCATGTTTTAGTTTTGCTTATGCGGCAAGAGTTCGTAACACTTCAAGCTATTACTGATGCAATTGAGCAACTATGAAGCAAAACTTGTGACCAATTGAGTAGGTTTACTGTATTGAAATGTCTCTGTACTCCTATCTCGTAGACAAAACTAATTTATGTCCGATGGACAACAAAAATAATTTTTTTTCTAAAAAAAAATTAAGTGGTACCCGACTCACTCCCTCATGCTATCGTTGTCAGCTTCCTCCTCACTTAAATCAAGATCAGCTAACAATTCCTCCAACGGGACAGAAGGAGAATCGTCACCATCAGTCACAGATGCCATTTCTGATGGCTGATACTCCTTGTTACGGTAAAGGGATATGTTGAACCTCAAATCTGGATTCTCCTCTAAATCTCTTAAGAATTGTTCATACTCAGAGTTCATCTTCTCTTCATGATCTCTCCCCTTTGCATTGTCATCAATCTCCATATTGAGAGATTTCAGCTTCCATGAACGAGGCTTCCCATGCTTCTTCTGCCATTTCTCTTCATAGCTCTTCTTAACCAGTATCACATCTGGGAGAACAAAGCCTTTATACTTGTCCAGCTCGCTATCATTACTATTAGCAGCATATAAGTCATACCCGAGTGCATAATCCCCAGGATTTAGAAGATGCCCCAGATGTGTTCGTATGTTGAAAATTGTATCATTCTTTCCAAAATCAGATATACGAGCTACTTGGGCATCTGCCAAAGCATACTTAGATCCACCAATGTTGACCTCAGAAGAAACAGCCTCAATATCTAGAACTATATATTCCACAAGCTGCCTACTAGAAAGTAGGGACTTAAAAGACGCCCTCCAGTATTGTTCCGCATCCAGAAAACAGTTCCTGAGAGTAAATGGGTCAAGTAAAGCAATGTGGTTACTCACCTTGGTGCAGATCACAAGTGGTCCAAGATTCCCCAAACTATTTGAAACTTTTGGCGGAAGACAAATCAAGTCCTCACGACAAACTGGGGAAATTTCAACTGAAAAGGTATACTTATAGTTGTAATTGTTGCTCTTGGGATCATGAGACACCAGTTGTTTGTCATTACGGCTCCGACTGGGAACAACTTTTCCTATGAACTCCACAAACTTTACAGCATGACTTCTATTAGAGAAGAACAGATCAATTCCTTGATCCATTTGCTTAATCATTATAGCACGAGCAGCGGCATCATGCTTAAGAATAAGCTGTTCCAAATAGAAGAAAGTTCGCCTGTGAGAAACATGCTGCCGTAGCTGCACTGCAGCCACCCACTGATCAGGATTAGCCTGAACCCTCGTACAGGATTCACACATTTGGTCTTGGATAACATATTCAACTGTATACGCCTGCTCAAGGATAGCTCCATGAAGAACTTCTTTCTGAACTTTCAACTTGACTTTGATTCTCTTGGAGTGAGGTTCAGTCCAAATGAACTCTGCCTGCACTAAACGAACTTTATTCAAATTCTTCAACCTCTTCACACAGAATGTCAATAGCTCCTTTGATTCTAATTGGGCTTTAATCCAGGTCCTAGGAGGCTGCAAATAGCTGTCACATTCAGGGCAATGACATATGATAACATGCTTCTGGAGACCCTCTGTAATGTCAATTTCAGACCTCAAGCAGTTGGCACACATATTGGCAGCATTTGGTTGCATACTTATACCACATTTGCAGCATAAAACATTTCCAATTGTATGATGCACTGTAAACATACCCATTTCTTGTGCCATGGCTGGTAAGAGACAGATAAGACCTAAGCAGAAAAAGGACAATAAGGACGATGAAATATGCATAAACAATCTAAATTACAAACCACCTAAAAAGTATGCCATATATTGCAAAGTCAAAGTCTACATTCACATCTGGTGGGTAGCAGATTTTTATGTATCATGGCTCCAGATTAAACATAGAAACTAAGACATGTCGAGAACAAGCTACTGGGAAATTTAATTCCAGTAATCTCAATGCTATGGCTTCAAAAATAAGTGAAAAAGAAACATGAAGTGGAATCCTTTCTAAAGCCACGACGAGAGCTTTTTATTTTTCAGTGAACCTTTAGTCCAAGACTAGAAGAAGCACAGGTAAGTGCACCTCTTGAACAAAATTGATTTAAAACAAGACAAAATTTCAAACTGAACCCACATTTAGATTCCCCAAAGAAAATCAGCATATAAGCAGTGACTTACGCTTACTGTTACTGACTTCAGAATTCACATTAATTCAGTAAATTCCAACTCCGCCACTAACTCAAGAAAATCAAATACAATAGACTAACAAACCAAACAAGCAGTACAATCAATCACGTCTAGCTAAACTCACAAAAATTAACACAATCCATACTACAAAAGTAAAAAACAGCAAACCCATCACATCAAAATCAAAAATTGAACTCACAAATAACTGATATCAAAGTCAACGAGCACCACAAATAACACATACACAACGAATAACTTAAACAGTGCATGCTTCAGCTTCAGGACAGCTATTAGTCCAATACAGGCGATGCTTTAATCTTCACATTGAAGCTAAACTGTTCACGAATGTAAATAGTACTAAATGTCGGAGCTCTCAATTTACTTGTTCCAATTTGACTTGCATAAATGTTAAAAACTACATAGGTACTTAGATGTTTTCGTCCAACATGTACATAAAATCGGTTGCACTCTGATCCTTAGTTCATGAACAAAAGAATACATACATGTATCACAAAATTCAAAGAAAGTGTTCTTCTTCCAACACAAGGTTCATTTTTAACATAAAAGTAGTGTCATCATAAAGCAAGTATAAATGCAAGACGTGAATCATATCTTTCCTTTTCACTCGGGCATTCAAAGTTGAAACATTGGCACTATTTACTGACTCCTAGAGGATCATAAACAGAACTTGACAAACTCACTTTTGATTCTCCATATCTAGGAGGATCACAAGGAAGCAGAACTTGACAACTAATCTATGTTAGAGGAAAATACAATCAAATCTCTCTTCCACATACAGCAAAACAATCAATCAATCGAGCATTTTCCCTTACTATTACTTCTCCTTTAACCCAACAAAGTAGGCAAATGACACTGTTAAACTATAGTTTAACCATTGTAGAATAAATTAATCCGTGCAACTTACTTTTACTACTACTAAAGGTTGCACTCTGATCCTTAGTTCATGAACAAAAGAATACATGTATCACAAAATTCAAAGAAAGTGTTCTTCTTCCAACACAAGGTTCATTTTTAACATAAAAGAAGTGTCATCATAAAGTATAAATGCAAGACGTGAATCATATCTTTCCTTTTTCACTCGGGCATTCAAAGTTGAAACATTGGCACGATTTACTGATTCCTAGAGGATCATAAACAGAACTTGACAAACTCACACTTTTGATAATTCTCCATATCTAGGATGGATCACAAGGAAACAGAACTTGACAACTAATCTATGTATGTTGAGGAAAAATACAATCAAATCTCTCTTCCACATACAGCAAAAAAATCAATCAATCGAGCATTTTCCCTTACTATTACTGCTCCTTTAACCCAACAAACTAGGCAAATGACACTGTTAAACTATAGTTTAACGATTGTAGAATAAAATTAATCCGTGCAGCTTACTTTTAGTCAAAGAAAAAGGTCACTAGTACATCACTTCCCTTTTTTAATATTTTGTTTGAGAAAATACACTCTTTCACCCCTGAACTATAAGCGAAATTGCTGAGACACCTGAACTTAAAGAGGTCCTATTACCCCTGGACTAATTAAAATCGTATTTTTAACAACCTTAGTGCCTATGTGGCACATACGTGTACCAACACACTGAACGTCCACATATGTGCCACATAGGCACTAAGGTTGTCAAAAATACGATTTTAATTAGTCCAGGGTAATAAAGTTGGGTGTGTCTCAGTATTTTCGCGTATAGTTCAAGGTGGAAATAGATCATTTTCCCTATTTTGTTATATTGAGACATAGTAGCAATAGCCATAATTATCACAAGGAGTAAGCATGAAAATCGCCCCTTTCATTTCCATTGACATATCCAGGTAGGGCAGACGGGAAGTTACACTATGTATACATGGTCAAACAGAAATTGAAGACTATCAACAACAACAACAACAACAACAGCAGCAGCAGAAATTGAGCATGCAAATGATCGATGGAGCAAAAATTGTTACCTGTTGAGCGCAACAAGCCAACAACACAAGCTTTCACCTTCGATTTTGTCTCTAGATTTTTGAATTTGAGCAGCGTTTTCAGTTTTGTGAATAATATTGAATTGTGAGAATGTGGAAACAATGAATAAAGTCATAAACCCTAATACCCTATTGTGAATAATATAAAATTGGTGCTTGGGCCAGTGGGTGTCAATTTTATCGGGTTATCGGGTGGCCCGATTAAAAAAACAATAACAGAAATTATAAACCGGACACCCAACCCGATAATTAAAATAGGAAAAATTACCTAAAACCACAACATAACTATCTAAACTTCTAAAAATTCCCTCGCTTCTTAAAAATTACTTAAATCCCAACATTTCATATTTTTACTACCTTTCGGATACAAGTTAACTTACAATTAAAAAGCTCCTTTTTACCAAAAAAAAGACTCCACATCTCCTCTTTGAACGGCGCAAAATTCGGCGCAAAATCTAGCCATTTTCTATCATCTTCTTCATCTGTTTCAAAAAATTCAATCAAGGTAATCCCCCCCCCCCCCCATAAAATCAGCTTCAATTTATTTAATTCATTTTTTACATTTTTATTTTTCAAAAAAATAATTTACCGCAAGTAAAGCTATCTGACAGTTCTGTCTTTTCGTACCTAGATTTCTTTAATTTCACTTTTTTATGCTTCATTGTTTGAATTATCAGCACGAATAGAAAGTTTGGATCTTTTATTAGTCTTGGGGTTTCTCAATTACAAAGTATCAAAGAATCTCAAGAAGTTGTAAACTTCGTTCCGGAAGGTTTTGATTTTGAAATTGATGGTTTTCATGAAAATAGGTTAAAACATAGAAACGATCCTCAAATTATGAAGAAATTACGTCAAAAGCTTGCTAAGAAGGACAAGAAAAAAGAAAGTGGTTCTAAGAAAAGAGGACCCAACAGTCCTGCAAGTAAAGCTCCCGTCAAGAAAAGAAGAACTGTCGAAGAAATTTGTAGAGATGAGTTTCCTAAGGTAATTGCATGTACAAATTTGTTCAATGATAGGCCGAGATACATATTTTGTGATGGATGATACATTTGAAAAAAAATAATTTTTATCTGATTGTTTGTTGCTAATAATTTATATGTATCTTGTGATTTATTTTGATATTGTAATTAATATAACAAAAGATACAAGTTTCTTGTCATTAGATACATGTTATGTTGTCTTGTCTTGTGTCTGTGAGTTGTTGTTAATGCTTTGATATGTATCTATTGGTGTATAAACTTGACTGGAAATTATATTATAAGAGATACAAGTTATCACTTCATAGATACATGTTATGTTACCTTGTATCTGGTACAACTGTTAACAAAAGATACAAGTTTTTTAATAGATACATGATATGTTGACTTGTATCTTTGAGTTGTTCTTAATGCTTTGATAAGTATCTATTTATGTTTAAATTTACTTAAAGTTATATTGTAAGAGATACAAGTTATTACTTAATAGATACATGTTGTATTAACTTGTATCTTGTACTTACTGTTAATTTATTGAAATGTATCTAGTGTTGTTTAATTGTTACTGAAAGTCATATAACAAAACATACAAGTTAATACCTACATACATACATGTTGTATTAACTTGTATCTAAAGTATGCTGTTATTAGAGTATTTGTTTTTATTGTACTGTCTTAATGTAGAGTTGTTGCATATCGATTAATTTTTTCATTATTGTTTCTTTTTGTTTTTAAAAATTGAGTTATGTCATAAAGGAAATTCCAACTCATCCTCTTAGATTTGTAAGTTCATGCAATTTAAGATTTAAGGATGAAATTAAAGAAGTTGTCGGGCAAAAAGTTGTACACTTATTTGAGAAGACTATTTTCGGATGTTATCTCAACATACCTCTTTCTAATTATATTGGACAAATAATAAAATGTCTTCTTATGCTCGAGATCGAGCAACCAAATCAAGAAGAGATACATGTTTTTGTCAAAGGCCAGATTCTTAGATTTTCCATCAATGAATTTGCTTTGATAATTGGCTTAAAATGTTTTGGTAATGTTGATGATTTCAAATATGAAGATTCTTCTACGAGTAGGCTTATGAAAAGGTATTTTTTATGTTCGGGTATTGATGCTCAATACCATCGTCTGAGATATGCTACTCTTTTGTGCAATTATGGGCCTGAAAAAACAGAGAACAGATATTTTAGTGAGAATGATGATCCACCAAGGTAAAGGAGCAAGTTCGCACCAAAAGAAATAAATCATATTTTGCATATTAAGTAGTTGTTTATTTGTTTGCTGGTTGGATATTACAAATACTAGGAAGTTGATAGAAACTTTTATGATTTTTCGATGAGGTTGGTAATGTTAGGTGCTCATACATTATGTTAAAAATTAAGATCTAGGAATAAATTTAGTTGCATAAACCCATGCATTGTTAGCAACAGGGTTATCAAGGTGATCCAAGAGGTTCTCAAGTGGTCCTTTGCCAGTAACAATAACAACAGGGTTGTCAAGGTGATCACATTGCCCTTTCATCATTCACATCAGCAAATCTTCTTCTGTTATGAAACTGTATTTCTACTGAACACTATGTCCCTTTCATCAGCCACATCAACAAATCTTCTTTGGTTATTAAACAATATTTCTATGGAATGATGGATGCTTTTTATGTGGGTGATGGTATTTTATTTTTTCTACTGGAAGTTGAGTTTATACTAGTGAAATCTATTTCTACATTTAGAGTTGAATGATGAAAATTCCTAATGCGGGGAATATATCAATTCTTTTGCTAAAACAGGCTAGTGTAGTTGCAGCCAAGAATAGTCTTGGTGCTGGTGATACTACTGATCGATCTGGAAAGCTTGAAGATTTCCTATATCCTCACTATTATGATTCTGATGATGCGGCATCTATGGATACATCTGCGGGCCACACTCCAGTTAGATTTTCCAACCACAATTTTTGTGTTGGAGCTAATAAAGAGGTTAATGGAGGTGTGTCCTTGCTCAGCCACCTTACAATGGAATTTGAGCAACGGAAGAAGAATTTTGACAATGAATCCATGGCAATTGTTAACTTGTAGCCAAGGCAGTTACATTCTACTAATCCTGCAGATGAGTATCGGAGACTGAAACACAGGTTCGAGGAATGGAAAAAAGAGTACAAGACCCAGTTGAACGAGATGAGGGCCAAAGTACATATGCTTGCTAAAGCAGGAAAGAATCATAGAAAATGGTGGGGGTAAGAAGAGCAAGTGATTTTAGCTTAAAATCATTCTCATTTTTTTTTAGGGCGTTAAACTGTATAGGTGATACTAATTTCCCCAACTATGGTTGATAATCTAGCAAAGTTGGTGGAGATTGTGGAAATAGTGTACGCATGCTCAATTATGGATCCTCTGTGATTCCTCAGCTAGATAGTTTAGAGCTTGATTGTGAATAGCTTGTTGTAGCAACAATGCTAGGTTGTGGAAGTACATTAGATAACTTGCGAAAAAATGGACTATGGGTATTCTCAGTCTTGTGTTTTTTGTATTAGCAAATGTTGTAATTAGTTATTGAAAGCTGGTGATCAATTGTAGAAAAGTGATTAATTGATTGTTCACGAATTCCATAATGAATGGCAAAATGTGATGGTGTTTTTCTTATGAGCATTCTTCTTGTTCTCCTTTCAACTCTTTTCACCAATCTTGACCTTTTATTATGTATTGACTATTCGTATGACTTGCCCCTTCACTTAAAAGTGTTTTTAAATTTTTGTCATGTCTATATGTTTAGGAATCTGCCCTTTCAATCATTCTCATCTCCGGCGCCAGAGAAGTCGAGTGATTTAATGTATCCAGAACTATTTGAAGCCTTTGTAAATTCACTATCGATTTCGATCCTAGTGTATATTGCTGTTTGAGATCCTTGTGCCTATGGAGATTGATTACAATGATTCGGAGTTTAAAAAACACCACTAAAATCCCTGCATTTATATGCTAGTAAAATATATATTTAGTGCTTTTATTGAGCTGAGGTGAACTTGAATGGAGTGATATAGATAGTGAAGGTTTATGTAGTTTGAGACATATTTATTGTTGTCATAAGATTCAACTGAAATGCTACTGACTCAAAAGTATTTATCACATGGTAAAATAGTTATCATCTACTAAATATGTGCAATGCTACAACATTTTAGATATATTTATGTATCGAAATACGTTGTTCTTCCATTTTATAAAGACGTAGTATTAAATACATATTTTATAATATTTTACAATCATATGTATCTAATATACTGAAACATAAATTAGAATATAATGACATTAAACTTCACAGTATTACATTAATAAGAATCTACAACAGTTTTTTTTAACAATTAATACCTGTTCTCTCTAAAATGCATAACACATTTAGCACAACTTAATGGTACTATTACAAAAAACTAATGACATATTTATATTATAGAAGTGAATATTTAAACTTATACCTACAAAAATAACTGAGAAAGATCTTATTAAATTAAATGTATCTACTTTAAAAAAATACATATTTTACTAAATAATAATTGTAAATAACAAAACATTAAATTATTATATATCATTAACCATTTTCATTTACTCAGGATGCATGTTTGCCTTCAACCTGATTGACACATTATATCAAAACTTATAGTCCTACAATATACAATTATATTCTACAATTATTACAAATTGTACAAACTTGTATCTACAAATTTAGGATAGATACATCATATAAAAGTATAAATCATTACAATCTTTTACTACAGCATAACAACTACAATAACATTATTAGATCAATATTGCTTAATTTCTAAATGATATTTCACGATAATTTCAATCTCCAAACACATGATGCTTTAAATTTTTGTACCCCGACGACATGATGCTTTAAAGATTAAAACACAATCCTCCGAACGGCATTGTAGAACATAGCTGAATCAATCAAAACACAAGTTCAAATTATTTTTCTTAGTAAATATGGAAAAAACTGATTTCTATATCCATTAACAACATTGAATACTTGTATAACATGTATCTATAAATTTAACATGTATCTAGGACATTTATATGTATCTAGTACATTTTCTGATATATATGCGAAAATAAAACACAACATGAAACAAAATTAAACATAACTTCCTAAACTGAGATACGAGATGAGCAGAATTTATCATTTTCATAACAAAATGTATCACGGAACGCAACTTGCTCAACATGTATCTAGTAAATTTACAACATGTATCTACAACATTTATATGTATCTAGGACATTTCTGATAAATATGTGAAACTAACACACAACAACAAACATAATTAACAAACACTTGATAAACTGAGATACAAGATTAGCAAAATGTATCATTTTCATAACAAAATGTGTCTCAGCGTTAATAACATAAAAACACAAAAACCAAACTGTAAAATAATCATCAACAGAACATTGAATAATAATGTAACGAGCTTTTTTTAATTATCTAATGTAGTGATGACAAGAGGATACGTCCCAAATTCACGCTCAATTTTTTTAATTTCGACATACAGCTTCACACTCATTTCGTTCCGAATGAACAACGGACAAGCATTACCTTCAACAATGTAACGAGCTTTTATTTTTTTTCCTTGATTCGTCGATTTCAAACTCTACCTCAATTGTAGAAATCGGTTTTTCCTAACTAACATGTTCACTGACCACAATTCCATCACTCTTATAATCAACATACTCGATTTCGTCAATTCAAACACCGAAATGACGTAGAAACACCGAAATATTCATATCAAACAAACGAAATTAACAAATCAACAAAAAAAAGTATTTTTTGTCCGACCAAGAAGAATTAAGAATTATTAAATTTCAAATAAGTTTTTAAAAGAGACTCCTCGATTTCGTTAACCCAAACACCGGAATAACGTGAAAACACCAAAATATTCATATCAAACAAACAAAATTAACAAATCAAAAAAAAAAAACCTATGTTTTGTCTGACCAAGAAGAATGAAGAATTTTTAAATTTCAAAAATATTTTTGAAAGAGACTCCATGCTTTAACAAAGTGGAGTAATAAATGAATTACCACTAATTGTGGGATTTGATTTTACTTTTTACCTTAATTAGTTAGCTTTAATGCTGATTTTATAAAAAGTTGTCTGACTTAGTTAATTAATACATTTATCAGCAATATGTATCTAATGTGATTAACTTGTATCATTAGAGGTCAAATGTTGGGATTTTAAGAGATTTTGAAACATGTTGGGATTTTTAGTAATTAATACTAAACATGTTGGGATATATGTAACTTTTCCATTAAAATAACCAATCCATTAACCTGATAAACAAATTATCGGTTCGGATTAACGGTTTGAGCCGAAATCTGGACAACCCAAAAAGTACAATGATCAAAATTCATAAGCTTCATTAGACAAAATTGTGTTACAATAATATTTCAATACTATATAATAATTATTGTAGCTACAAACAACGTAAGAGAAAAATAGAAAATGAATAACAGAAAAACTATTAATACTATATGAGTTTACACAGGATATGCATATATGCTTTTAAAATTGAAGAAAATGCAAAAAAGCCGTCATAGGGGGATCTTGAATTTTTGATCTTGCTTAACAAAATCTTTTAAAAAAATGACATTTGTTTCCTATCATACATAAGTTCTAGTCATAACGTACGTATATTTTAGTCTTACTTATGAGGCAAGAGTTGTGACATGAACTATGTTGTTCTAATCACATTGTATGTATATGAACTATGTTATTCAAACTCTTCAAAAATGTCGATAGGCACGTGTATGATCCACTAAAATGAAGATGAATAAAACTATCTTCAAGTTATAGTGCTAATAATTCTCACATTGTATACAAACTATAGTTACTCAGATTCTTCAAAAATGTTGACAGACTAACATCTGATCCTCCAAAAGTCGTGCAGTGTTTGGAGGACCTGACACGAGTGTGGAAGCCTTAATAACAAAGTTATTAATACCGTACCATGTCACCTTTATTTTCTAACTCAGTAATTAAAACGAGCTACGAGTATGATAATCAAAGTCCAAGTGGAATAATATTCTTGATACACATAATATAGAATTCTATGCATTGAGTCAACATGATTGTGACTTGATCAAATTATTTCAAACACATGGTTTGAAATTTATTACCCATGACTTTGATCGTCCAAGTCAGTAAAAGCTTATTCGCACTCGATGTTTACATCAAATTATATTAAGAAAAAAAGCCTCAACTATATCATCGAATCGATATAAACACGGAAATAAATTCGAAGTGAGCCAAGAAAGGATAATGAGAAGTACAATCATCAAATTCATAAGCTTTTTAAACAAAATTGTGCTACAATATTTCAATACTATATAATAATTATCAGTAGCTACAAACAACCTAAGAGTAAAAAAAAAAAGAAAATGAAGAACCAAAAAGCTATTAATACTATATGATTTTATACTGGATATGCATATGCTTTTAAAAATAAAGAAATTCCAAAAAAAAATCATCATTGGATGGTCTTGAATTTTTGGTCTCGCTTAACAAAATCTTTTAAAAAATGACATTTGTTTACAATCATACATAAGTTCTAGTCATATTCATAACGTAATATTTTAGTTTCGCGTATGAGGCAAGAGTTCGCGACATTTCAAGATGTTACTGAAGCAAAACTTGCGATCAATTGAGTAAACATACTGTATTGAAATGTCTCTGTACTCCTATCTTATACAAAATTAATTTATGTCCGATGGACAACAAAGATCATTTTTTTCTAGAAAAAATATTAAGCGGGGCCAAAAAATCAATACGAATACAGATAGTTGATACTATCAAGCACCTTTGATGTGTTGAACTTGTTGAAAATGCTTTTGAGCTGCTATATTACTAGTATTTGCTGTATCCTCATTGATTTCGCTGTCAAGTAATTGTGTATCATTTCTCTCATGACAAAGAAATTTGCAAAGGGTGTTGATAAAACATCCCAAAATTGGAATTTTTGAAAGAAAATATGTAATTTGTTGTAGATTCATGGCAAATTTAATCAAAAAAAGAAAATTTGTAAAATGGTTTTTGAGTGAAGAAGGCAAGTGATTGTTGAATATGTGAAACAAGTTTGAATTAATTTATAGATGGAATTATTGGTGGGACCAAAAATGTTTGATAACATAGTCCATTAAATTTTTTTAAAAAAATGTTTTCTTGGTAACCAAGTCCAACTTTCTTGTGACTTTTTAACATTTTTATTTTATTTTAAAGATAATGGTGGACACTTTTAAACATAATAATAATAATCTTTTGAAAATTATTATCTCCATAATGTTAAGACTCGATTAAGTCTAACGTTTTGTTCATATATTAATCAACTTTATTGATAAAATATTAGGTTGTTGTCTAATGTTTGCTATTTCTATGAAATTTTAGATTGTTGATATCCGGATATCGCATGATATTTTCTCAAAATAGATTTTTGGATCTTGATCTAAAAGGCTTATAAGCTATCGAGAAGTAGAAAAGAAGATTAAGAAATTAAAGATCTTCTAAATTTTGTGGTTTTAAATTAGAAATATATTAAGTGTACTATATACTTTTTAATTTTATGATTTATATTACATGAAAAATTGAAATTAAAAAGTTATAAAAAACGAAAAAAATATTTTTTAAAAATGAATTAAAAGAGAGAATAAAGAGAAATAAATTAAAACGAAGAGAGTAATATAATATAATATAGAAAAAAATGACTTATTTTCACCCTAAACAATACACAAAATTATTGAGACACATCTGAACTTTATGAGGATCCTATTACTCTTGGACTAATTAAAATCGTATTTTTGGTAACCTTTGTACCTACGTGGTGGCACATACGTGTGCCTACATGGATCTTCAGTTTGTTGATTCACCGATGTACCACGTGTGCCACGTAGACTCTAAGGTTGCCAGAAATATCATTTTAATTAATTCAAAAGTAATAAAACTTTTCTAAAATTTAAATGTATCTCAACCATTTTACGTATAATTCAAAGCGGAAGAGAGCATTTTCCCTATAATATATTCAAATTGTGAGGCAATAGAGTTGGAAAAATTGCATGAAAAGATAAAACGTCAAATTGAGGTGGCCACCAGTATCTTTTTTACAAGAATAAAAAAAAGAGGTAGGAGGTAAATGACAACAAAGTGAGACGTGGTTACATTTTTGCCAAGCAATTTAAGTAAAAAAATGGGAGTGATTTTTGTTTGATAAGATACGATCACATGTAAAAAAGAGAGTTCCATATATTAAAGTGTTTTTCTTAGACGTGAAGTTTGGAGAAAGAGTGAACTATAAAAATCTAATTTTTTTTTATTTTTCATTCGATGTTTGGTGCCCGCATTGGAGCTCTGATTAATTTGGATCACATGTTGCAGGGCTCATTAAGGTGGCAGTGCTCCTAACAGAGCTTTCTCCATACCCAGGATCGAACCCTCGACCTCTGATTAAGGGTGGAGCAGCCCCATTCACCGTACCACAATCCATGTTGGTTAGAAATCTATTAAATACAGTCTTAACTTATATTTTTATCTCCAGGGTTCCTCTTCAAAAATATGCTGACATGTAGAAATGGACATGATACGGTATAGTACGATATTTGAAGCTTCAATACGGTAATTACGGTATTCAATTCTTAAAAATTCTATACTATTACAATATCATATTAATTCGGTATGGTTCAATATTTTGATGTTCGATTTTAGTATTTACAGTATGATAATTGATGATCATAATTTGTTCAACTTCTACAATAGATACTCATATAATAGAGTATTATTACTTCGACTTTTAAAAAACACATCTCAATTGTATCGTAATTTCATATTACACATGTAGAAATATTCAGAAAGAAGTACAAACAACTCTTTTTGTTAGTCAGTTGCACAAAAAAAATACATTACATTCAAAATAGAGTAGCCCAAGTTCCAGTATCTTAACATTTTGTGAAGCTGGAATCTCAGGCCATTCAAAAGACGGAGAGTTTCAAGTATCTGAGGTCTATGATGAGATTGACGAGGATGTCACGTATCGTATTGGGGTAAGGTGGTTGAAATAGACTCGCTTCGGGAGTTTTATGTGATAAGAAGGTGCCTCCGAAGCTTAAAGGTAAGTTCTACAGAGTGACAGTCCGACTGGCTATATTGTATGGAGCGCAGTGTTAACCAATTAAGAAATCTCACATTTAGAATTTAAAGGTGGCGGAGATGAGGATGTTGCGATAGATGTGTGGTTATACTAGGAAAGATAGGGTGAGGAATGAGATTATTCGGAAAAAGGTGAGAGTGGCTTTGGTGGAGGACAAGATGCGAGAAGTGAGGTTACATTGGTTTGGCACATGATGAGGAGGGGTTCTGATGCTCCAGTGCGGAGGTGTGAGACACTGGCTATGGATGATTTTAGGCGGGGTAGAGATAGGCCGAAGAAATATTGGATGGAGGTGATTAGGCATGATATGAAGCAGTTACAGCTTATGGAGCACATGACCTTTGATAGGAAGGTGTGGAGGATGTAGATTAGGGTAGAGGGTTAGGGGGTGAGAGTGCGTCGGTAACAGTAGGGGAGTGTTCTTTGTTTGTGTCTGTAGTTTCCTGTTCGCGGTGTTGAGTGTTATCTGTAATTTCGGATTTATAGTTTTATTATTATCCTGTGGCTCTAGTATTATATTGTGGCTAGCGTTGTTAGTTTAAATACGTTTATGTTTTGTGTTGTTATATTGTTATTGATTCTAAGTCGGGAGTCTATCGAAAACAGCCTCTCTACTTCACTGAGGTAGTGGTATGAACTTCACTGAGGTAGTGGTATGAACTGCGTACACTCTATCCTCCCCTGACCCCACTAGGTGGAAATACACTGGGTACGTTGTTGTTGTTATCTTTTGTATGGTATTCGATATTTCGGTATGTTATTTTTAAATATCGAATACCAAATATCGTACCATTACAAACAAAAATTTAAATTGTATACCATAAATCATATCAAATACCATAATATCAAAACCACAATATTAAAAATTTCAATTTGATATGATAATTCAGTATATACCATATTATGTCCACCCCTAATAATATGTGACTTTTTAAAATTACAAATGAAATTTTAACGAGCAAGAAATAAATATAGTTAGTTTTAACGAGTGAATAATAAATATTCATAAGTTGGAAAAACAACAACAGAAGAGGATCATTTACTAAACAATAATCTCAAAAGGGTATAGCCTGCAAAACACACACCTTCAAACCTTGAATGAGGAAAAGGTGTAAGATGAATCGATGACAAATTCAGAATTTAAAATTTATGACTCGTACCGTAACTTTTAATATAATATATCAAGTACTGGATTTAAATTGTGACCTCTTGACTATTAAATCATTTGCTTTGAAAGACAAAGATAAAAGTCAAATTGAGATAGCTATCAAAGATAAATTCAGAATTTAAAATTTATAATTCGTATCATAACTTCTAATACAATATATCGAGTGCTAAATTTAAATTATGACCTCATGACTACTAAGGTAGCCACCAATATCTTTCTTCACAAAAATAAAAACAAAGCTAGGAAAATGATAGGATTTGATTGCCAAGCAAAATAATGGACTATGCTTTGAATTTTTTTTTATTTTTTATAAATACCTTATCATCCACAAACCAAAATTAAAAAAATAAAAAAAAATCCAATTCTTGGCAAAGAAGAAATACAAAGTTTTGCATCTAATATAAATGTGGGATTCTCAAAGAACAAGATAAAAGGATAATATGATGTACTAAAAGTCCTCGAACCCAAAAAGAAATAAACCAATATAGGAGCGACGATTAAGAAAGAATAAGAAAAAAAAGAATTGCTTAAGTAAGGTAGCATCTATTTGATAGAATATAACGACCCGATCTCTTTGCTTTTGATGGTCGCATGCGAAAAGAAAATTTAGGATGATGGCTTTCAAACGATGAGTAAGGAATGGGGAGAGGGCGACTGTTTTTTTTTATTCAAAAATTTCTCGAATCACGTGTTTTCTCTTCGTAAGACTAAGAGAAATGAATAAACATAAAAAAAAAAAAAAAAAAAAAAGAATCAAGTCGCACTACTTTATCCTTGAGGGTAGCCGGGATTTAAAATATGTGAGCTTTCAGCTATGTGTAGGGGTCGGGGAAGGGCCGGGGAATCTCAAAGAAGCACTTACAATTTTCCCAAAGTTAATACTTTAGAGAGAGTGTGTATATGCCCTCAAACAAAATGAAAAAGAACAAAATTACTGATAAGTCATAATCATACTACAAAAAAAAAAACAAGAACTAAATCACAAAGTAGTTCAAGCTAGCCAAATACAGAGGCGAAACCAGGATTTTAGGTCTGTGGGTTCAGAATTTTAAGAGAAAGAGTAAAAAACAAAAACACTAGTGTTGCTAATTGGGTTCGAACTGGGGTGAAAGACATTTTACTCTCACCTCTCCTCCGCTATACCAACGTCCCATGTTTGTATGTGGGTTCGCAGCTATATATTTTATATATTATTTCTGAATTTTATAGTATAAATACAGGGTCTACGTAAAAGTTACTGGGTTCGGCTGAACCACCAAACACCCTCTAGCTCCGCCTCTGGCCATATACAAGGAATTATCCCAGACAGAGAGTTAAACACTACGAATCACGAAATGCAGAAGTAGAAAAATGTGTATGTTGCATTCCATAAACACTTGAGCGAAAGATCATGATTTAATCAACGGCTTAATGTAGGCTACTTCTGCTTTAGGTGATGCACGCTGAAATTTTGATACCTCAACGAGCATTTTTAATCTCGCGTCAAGAGGTTCATCAAATAGACCATGAGCGATTAGCATTCTCACCAGCACTGGCGACTTGGCAAACAAAAGCTTGATGAGTTGCATCTCAGGCGGTGTTCCTCTGAAGCGATTAAATGTCATATCTGAGAAACGTTCCATTTTGAGGGATCTCAAAAAAAATACAAAAGCAATTGAGGCTCCATGTCATCTGTGAGGGTGCATAACAATGAAGACATGACTACAACATATCCGAGTACCCGAGAAATCCAAGACAAGGTGCTCGAGCGCAGAACAATACTTGAAAAACTCTGCTGCTCAAGCAACGAGCAATGAGATATTAAACTTTCGAGCAATTCAGGAGAGATTGTGACATAACATAGTTCCAGGCTAATTAACCTATCGAATCCTTGAAAGGCCGAAGAGGGATGTATTACGCAATTATGAAGATTAAGATGCCTAAGTTGCGAATATGTGAAAAGTGAACAAGGCAATTTGTACCGATTTTCATTCCAATAATCATATGGTAAGCGAAGAACAAGATGCTGAATGTCACTCCGAGAGAGGAAATATATGAAGTTGTCAATGTTCGGGCAATTTTCCAATTATGGCAAATGTTGAGGGTAAACTTAGTCATGGGTCCTTCGTGAAGGGTCAAAAACTGGCAGATAATCTTTTTAAATTTAATCGTAGGGTCTAGTAAATCATTTTTTGTTGTCCAATGAGATTCATCAACCGTCATCTCTGTAAGTCTACACCAGTTATACCTCCATTTCTTTGATAAGATGCTTGTCCTCACAGCTAGGTGTGGGCGTGAATTAGAAAAATTCATCAAAAATATATAAAAATAAATCCACCTATGCATCATAATTTTCTATATACACAATATAATTCTTTTACGAAGGGTGTTCACCTGAACAACCTTCGGCCTATATGGCTTCATCGTTGACTGTTCGGGGGAAGGTATTTACATATGCTACAACTAGATGAAACTTAATACTAGATACTCCAACCAACATTGACTACTAAAAAATATACTCCAGTACTTCTCTGGAACATGTTAAAATTGGTCTTGTGCCTAACTCACACCCCCAAAAGCTAGCTCATGAGGAGGAGGATTGCCCAAGCATTATAAACAGACCACCCATCTCATTAACCACCAATGTGAAACTGTCTTCTCAATCTTTAACACCTCACCTCACACCCAGGCCTAGTTAATTGGGCGTAGACAATCCCCCGAATCTAAATCGGGGGCCCAACATTGGGTGAGAATGGGCCCTGCTTTGATACCATGTGAAAACATTTGCTAAGACTCCATTGATGGAGCTAAGAAGAGGAGGAGAAGAAGAATAAAAAATTATAATTGTTTCTAAAATTTGTGTTACAATCTGAGATTTGTGAGATGTTGTGCCTTATATAGGCTGTGAAAGTGATACAAAATATCCAATAACCAACTCCTTCTAGAACATTCTATTTGAAGCTCATTGAGCTCACTCCACTCACTAACTAACCAACTAATTGACAGCTCATTGAGCTCACTCCACTCACTAACTAACCAACTAACCGAGAAACTAACTAACCAACAAAGTTACAGCTAACTGTGATCTACAAGGCAAAATGAAACCAATGTAACAGCACTAATCCAATGTAACATTGAACCATTTTACGATCACCAACACATTTAATTGGTCTTCTAGATTGACCGTGTTGTATTTGGCGCAAATTTTATCTGCAATTGGTTTTTGGACAAGTCACTTGTCAGCAAATGGAAGATCTGATTATATTTTGAAATGAAATTTTTTAAAAATGGACTATTTCAAACCCAAGTTCTTTCGTGAGTCTCTCTCTCAATTCAAGAGTCTAGTTGCTCTTTTACAAACATCGTGTTAGAGTGGGTAAAAGTCCCACATTGGTTGGTGAATGGACTAGTGGTTTGCTTATATGGACTTGGGTAATCCTCACCTCTTGAGCTAGCTTTTGAGGTTGAGTTAGGCCCAAGGTCCATTTCTTGACATGGTATCAGAGCCAGGTCCATTCCCGTTTTGGGCTCCCGGTCCACGCGCCAGTGCCAGTTGGGCCAGGGCGTGAGGGAGGTGTTAGAGTGGGTAAAAGTCCCACATTGGTTGGGGAATGGACTAGTGGTTTGCTTATATGGACTTGGGTAGTTCTCACCTCTTGATCTAGCTTTTGAGATTGAGTTAGGCCCAAGGTTCATTCTTGACACATCGGCGTTGTTCTCAATGTAACCATCGTCCCAGTTTGCACTGCAAAAGTAATAAAAAATGAAAAGAGTGAAAATTGTAAGAAACCACTTAAGAAGTAATCAAAACATAGACAATACGTTTTACTTTTATAAAGATCAAAGTCAACATACTAGGCGGAGGACAGTAAGATAAAAAGATCTGTATTCCTAATCCACGACGGGGAATAATAGCTTACCGCTAGAGGTATTTGATTCCTTGAAATAGTTTCCTTTGGTCCGTTTGCTTTGTGATGTGAGGCTACTTATTAGTAGTTCCCGTGATTCTTTTATCCAATCATTTCGGCACAACTTTCTTTCTTCGGGTACAGTCATCTGATAGGATTTTGGACAGGATACTCATCACCTTTACTAATGTAACCAGTATATAGATATAAAAGATTTGAAGAAATCACGGATTGTTACGCACCCAAGTTCTTTTGTGAATCTCCACCGGCTTCTTCATGTGCGATATTCTGTTGGTTCATCATTGTTTTCCTTCATTTGTAACAAGGCCTCATGCTCATCTTTATACAACAAACAAGTCCAAACTGCATCAACTCTTCCGAAAAAGATAATCTAATGCACCCATAGTCATTTGGTGTTCTTCCCTTTGCCTCAGATGTATCCCATAAGCCAGTAAAAGGAACCAAGAGAAAATAAATGTTAGATACTTTGCGAAATTTTGAATGGTTGGATAGGACAAGTTTCTTGGTGATACACGGCAATCCATCATCAGATAAGGGAATCAAGTGAGCTGTGATGTCGATTAATTTGCCAGAGTAACATACAGCAAATCCCATGAAGTTATCACTTACATACCAATTTTCAGGCAAACCGACTGATATACCTCCACCAGCTTTCCGATGGGGGAAGCAACTTGGGATAAGCTTGTTCCAATTACTGGTAAAGACTCTTAGTGACGAGGAATCTGAAGCGGAGATGTCATGCTGAAATGATGAGATGTTTTGAAACAACGAATTACAGATCGAACCATCCCTCCAGTTTGCATCTATTGTATGTAATCTCTGGGAAAGTTCTGGCAGCTGTGAAAGCCTCATGCAATTTGATAAGAACAAGGATTGAAGAGCACCAAGTTGCTGTATGCTTCGAGGCAAACACTCAAAATTATTTGCAGTGAGATCCAACACTTCCAAAGAGGATAAGCATCCAATGTCTTCAGGAAGTACTGCATCTATTTGATTGCAGTGACCGAGATACAAGTATTTCAAAGAGGATAAGCATCCAATGTCTTTCGGAAGTCCTCCATCTATTATATTGCAGTAGCTGAGATCCAGACATTACAATGAGAGTAACCCTGCATTCACCGGAGGGAAAACAAAGTACTCTCCACCTGCTGATTTATGTTTTACAAAACTCAAGAATTTAAGTTTGTTCAAGCGTACAATGGAAGGCGGAGGTTGTGAAATTAGCGTATAACTGACATCAAGCTCCACCAAGTTTTTTAAATCACCTATTTCTGCTGGGAAGTTTTCAAGTTTAAAGCACCTGGACACATCTAGCTTCACCAAACCTTTCAACATGCCAATGCTGCGTGGAAGAGCTACAAGTTTTTTTCATACAACTCAAATCTAGCTTTGTAAAACAAGCTTGGGGAGGAAAAATAGATGACGGTAGTTTCCTTATCCCGGCGCTCTTCACCTTAATCTCTAACTCTGGCTTCATTCTTCCGACGATTTCTGGAAATTTCTCTAAACTAGAGCAACCCTCTAGAACCAGATATTTAAGAGATTCCACATTAAAAAATGGAAACCTCTCGAGGCTTTCACAACGATACAAATCTAACTGGATGAGTTTTCTACAACATCTCAGGGAATGGTGAACCTCTTTAAGACTTGTACATCCTCTCAGATTCAAATACTCCAAATTTGGCATGCCCGTGAAATCTGGTGTTCGCTTCAGGCTTTTCGAGTAGCCGAGATCTAGTCTTCATAGACACGGCAAATCCTGCTATTCTTATTACAGAAAGAAAATAATATATAGTTTAATCCCTTATTATATAATGAGAGTCAACAACATAATTTTTGGTAGTGGAATGAGAAATATCTCACTGAAGGACTAAACTAATAACTTCTTTCATTTAAACACTAACATCATAAGTCTAGCACAAGCCAAAATAAAAAGTATGTCAAATGAAACGGTACCTTTCTTTTTGTCCATAAATCATGCAGCAAATTCCACCGGAGATCAAGATGAACAAGCCATTGGGGTTCAAATTTTTCGGGCCATGACACCCAAGGATAGTGATGCCAGACAACCCACTGCAAGTAGTTGGAAAGGTACTCAATGGAGCCATTGTGAATGTCTTCCGAATAAGAATAGTTCATCTGCCCCATGTATAATATCCTAAGACTTTTCATATTTTGCATTGCTTCTTTATTAAAGCATATTCGTTTCAAAGAAGTAAACCGAATTGCTTCCATTGCCGTTGTCCCCTGGTAAAAAAGGTCATAAGTGAATAAATTATAAATTCAGAATTGGTTATCTAGAGTCCAAGCATATTCTTTAAGATTTGATGTCTTTTAGGGTTATATCAATAATATATTCTAGGCCTCGGATTTTTATTGA
Source organism: Capsicum pubescens (assembly GCA_030864215.1). Classification (NCBI taxonomy): domain Eukaryota; kingdom Viridiplantae; phylum Streptophyta; class Magnoliopsida; order Solanales; family Solanaceae; genus Capsicum; species Capsicum pubescens. Next base: position 300,079,563 of record CM061549.1, read on the forward strand.
GTTGAATAACGAATCCTATCATATGTGTTTTCAAAAATGGACTCTGTGGTTCAATCCGAAAGAAGAAACTTGCACCGCATTAGCATGGATATCACTTCCAGGTTTGCTGTGCAACTTGTTCGATGATGACTGTTTTCTCCATAACCTTTATCCATAGGGAAGCCTATGGGACTAACTAAGGATCAAAATTAGGCCAAGTGTTACTCGTGGAAAGGTCGAGGTGTACCTGTCTTAATAACAATAAGATAACGGAATACACAGTGCTGATTAAAAATGGTTACCGATACATTAGCCATGTTACAATATTAATTTGCTTCTCCTACTAAAATGGCGTATTTGCAAGAAGATGAAGCAAATGGAACAAATAACTGGATTTGAAATGCCAACTTCTTACAGCGCTCATCTGGAACTTTTTTTCTGAAAGCATGTTGATTGAACAATTTCATAGCTTCATGATCAGGCAATAGTTCCACTTCATATATTGCACAATCATTAATCTTTATCAGATCTCTATTTCTAGTTGTTACAATAACTCTGCTTCCTTTACCAAACCAAGTAACATCACCTGCTAAATACTCCAAATGATCGTTATCGTCTATGTCATATAGCACAATTAGCACCTTCATAGAACAAAGTCTTGTCGGAATCATGCACTTCCCCACTTGCTGACTCTTGACGTAATTATCCTTCTCTCCTAAGAAGGATATTTTGTAAAGAACACAGCCTGTTCTTTTTTGCATTTTCCTTAACATCATCAAGAATACAAGCAGCTTCAAATCGACGAGATAGATTATATTTATGAAAGATGGTCGTTCCTATTGTCGTTTTGCCTATCCCGCCCATTCCCCAGATCCCTACGATCCGAACATCATTGATTTCTTGCTTAAGAAGGGACTCTACTTTCTCTAAATGAGTATCTAATCCCACAACATCTTGCGAAGAATATAAAAAATAAGCACTCTTGTGTAATTTGGAGATGTGATCAACGATCCGCTGAATATTGTCAGATTCAATCCTACAAATATACGAAGATTGAGTCAAGAAATAGTATGTATTTGTTAAGAAATGGATCTTAGGCCTAACTCTCAGATTCAATCTTACAAATATAAGAAGATTGAGTCAAGAAATAGTATGTATTTGTTAAGAAATGGATCTTGGACCTAACTCAACCTCAAAAGCTAGTTGAGGCTACCAATCCATTCCTCAACCAATGTGCCACCCCCCTCACGCCCAGGCGCATGGACCAGTCCATTCCCCAACCAATGTGCCACCCCTCTCACGCCCAACCAATGTGCCACCTCCCTCACGCCCAGGCGCATGGACCAGTCCATTCCCCAACCAATGTGCCACCCCTCTCATGCCCAGGTGCATGGACCGGGAGCCCAAAACGGGGATGGACCTTGGTTTGATACTATGTCAAGAAATGGACCTTGAGCCTAACTCAACCTCAAAAGTTAGCTCATGAGTTGAGGATTACCCAAATCTATATAAGCAAACTACCAGTCCATTCCCCAACCAATGCGGGACTTTTACCCACTCTAACAGTATTTCATGTTGTTAATGTTCAGGAGGGTAGTAAAAAGTCTATATTCTAAGCATGAAAATTGCAAAACTTGAATGGTACGGTTTAGGAGGATTTTTATGTATTACCTCTAATTAAATTGATACAACTATGCCTTTTTACTATAGGAAGATATATAATCCACTATATCTTTTTTTTTCTGAAATGAAAAAAAAAACATTTCATACGTCTAAATGATAATCAATGAAATTAGATTGTGCATGCAGTAGTATTCCTAGCTCAAAGAGATATAGATTTAATTTCCACATTTTTATTTTTAATTAGGTAAATCTGACTAGTTTATTTAGTGTTGATTCTGTTTAAGTGTCACGATGCGACCCGAGGCCCTGGCCGCGACGGACATCCAGACCCACGAAGGTCCTAGAGGTTTGCCCCACTAGTGATATTGCCCGCTTTGGGCCCAGGCCCCAACCCATTAGTGATATTGTCCGCTTTGGGCCCAGGCTCGCACGACTTTAAAAAACGAGGTTTGTCCCACCGAATGGGATTTGCCTACACTCAGGACTGAGATTTTCCCCGGCCTTACCGGGATTTGCCTACAGTGGATCTCAGTTTGAACTCTGGCCTACATCGATAGGGCTAACACATGAGCATCTTTGATACCATTCTGTCACGAACCAACCCGAGGCCCTGGCCGCGACGACATCCTGACCCAGGAAAGTCCGACATACCCCTGAAACTCCCCAACCCACTAGTGATATTGTCCGCTTTGGGCCCAGACCCGCACGTCTTTAAAACACATCAATAGAGAAAGTCCGAGATACCCCTGCAACTCCCCAACCCACCGCTTTGGGCCCAAACCCACAAGACTTTAAAAAGCGAGGTTTGCCCCTCCGAATGGGATTTTCCTACACTTAGGACTGAGATTTTCCCTGGCCTTACCGGGATTTGCCTACAGTGGATCTCAGTTAGAACTCTGGCCTACATCGACAGGGCTAGCACAGGAGAAACTCTGATACCATTCCGTCATGACCCAACCCAGTTTGAACTCTGGCCTACATCGACAGGGCTAACACAAGAGCAACTCTGATACCATTTTGTCATGACCCAACCCGAGGCCCTGGCCGCGGCGGCATCCTGACCCAGGAAAGTCCGAGATACCCCTGAAACTCCCCAACCCACTAGTGATATTGTCCGCTTTGGGCCCAGACCCGCACAACTTTAAAACGCATCAATAGAGAAAGTACGAGATACCCCTGCAACTCCCCAACCCACCGCTTTGGGCCCAGACTCGCATGGCTTTAAAACGCATCAATAGAGAAATTCCGAGATACCCCTGAAACTACCCAACCCACCGCTTTGGGCCCAGACCCGCATGACTTTAAAACGCATCAATAGAGGAAGTCTGAGATACCCCTGAAACTTCTTAACCCACCGCTTTGGGCCCAGACCCGCATGGCTTTAAAACGCATCAATAGAGAAAGTCCGAGATACCCCTGAAACTCCCCAACCTATTAGTGATATTGTCCGCTTTGGGCCCAGAACCGCATGGATTTAAAACGCATCAATAGAGAAAGTCCGAGATACCCCTGCAACTCCCCAACCCACTAGTGATATTGTCCGCTTTGGCCCCAGACCCGCACGGCTTTGAAACGCATCATTAGAAAGTAAGGCTTTCTTACTTATATACCCAGCATCCCTCCCGTGTTTTGCCGATGTGGGACTCCTTCTTAAGTTGGGGTGTTACATTAAGTCACAGAATCCAAATTTGAATGGAAATAGTTCCATTTTTTTCAATAGTTTTGTGTTTTCACAACAACAACAACAACAACAAACCCAGTATATTCCCACATAGTGGGGTCTGGGGGTATAGTGTACGCAGTCCATACCATTACCTCAAAAGAGGTAGAGAGGCTATTTCCGATAGACCCCCGGCTCAAGATAATTTCAACTCACCCTTTACAGATATCAATTCCTTTTAGATTAGACGCAACAGTTAGAGTATTCCTCTATCGTTGCACCTTCTGCATCCCCTCCATCATCCTTATACCTCAATTCGTGTTTGGCTAATGCTTTTGCAAAACTCTCTGTTTGGTTTCGAACATGTGATGGATCTACATCATAGAACACTGGGATGACTATTTGTCCATTTTTTTCCTTGCATTCCATGATATCCACTAGTTCATTCAAGCACCACCTATATGTAGCATAATTCTTTGAGAAAACAACCAAGGCAGCTTTAGAGTCTTTGATAGCCTTCATGAGTTTTTCAGGGATCGAATCGCCATAATCTAGCCTTTCATCATCTTGAAATGTCAATATTCCCCTCTTTTTCAAACCTTCATACAAGTGACCAGTAAATGTTTTACGAGTATCTTCACCTCTAAAACTTAGAAACACAACATACTTCCATTGTGAACTACTCACAGTAGAAGAAGATAATGCCATGGATTTGGTTAATATTTGAGAAGAAATATTTAAAAAGACAGTGTAGATAGATAGTGGTTGTATGTGACAAGAGAAGAAAAGTTTCTACCAAGATGGGCTCTACTTAAATTGAATTATTGGACCTAATCAACTGATGCAGTAGGAAATATCTGTGAAGTCTCTTTGAACTGTAACAAAAAGAGAAAATGATAAAAAACACTCTTAAAAGTATCATTTTTTTTTGCGAGTTTTCTACCTGAACTTTCAATTATTATCTTTTCCTATCTGAGCCATGGTAATACACGTTAGGGACAACATACAGTTCAAATAGAAAAAATAAAGCCTCACAAAAATGTGATACTTGAGGTGTGTGTTTTACCATACCTAATGAGAAATTTCAGCAGGTTGAAGGGGAGCCTTGGAGTAACTGGTAAAGTTGTTGTCATGTGACCAGGAGGTCACGGGTTCAAGCCTTGAAAATAGTTTATGGTAGAAATGTAAGGTAAGTCTGCATACGATACAATCTTGTGATGGGCCCTTCTCCGGATACCGTGCATAGCGATAGCTTTAGTGCACCGGGCCCTTTTTTTTATTGAGAAATTTCAGCAGGTATTGCTCTAGAAATCTAATGGGTTTTAACCATATATTTTTTACTGATCTGACTCTTTTTACCGATCTGACTCCTCCTATCCGAGGGTACTTTTTAGCATCTCCACACTTTACGTTAGTTTGGGGAGGAGGGGAGACATCGTTAGGAAATTCCAATTTTCTCTTGCTTATATTACTTTATGTTAGAAACAACCTCTCTACTTCTGAGGTAGGGGTAAGGTCTGCGTGCACTCTACCCTCCCAGAACCCACTTTGTGAGACTACACTTTGGTATGTTGTTATTGTTGTTATATTATTCAGGGGAATGGTGAGATTGATGAGGATATCTTCCACCGTATTAGGGCAGGTTGGATGAAGTGGAGTCTCTCCTCAGGAGAATTGTGTGATAAGAAGGTGTCGCTAAAACTTAAAGGAAAATTTTACAGAGTGGCAGTCCGTCCGGCCATGCTGTATGGAGCGGAGTGTTCGCCAGTGAAGAACGCCCATATCCAAAAATTGAAGGTGGCGGAAATGCGGATGTTACGTTGAATGTGTGCGCTTACTAGGAGTGATAGAGTTAGAAATGAGAGTATCCGGGAGAAAGTTGGAGTGGCTTCGGTGGAGGACTAGATGCACGAAGTTCGATTGAGATGGTTCGGTGATACGGGTACAATCATAAAGATGGATGTTTTTTAGTGTGTTGAATGCAACCTACGGAGTATACGAGTTGGAGTGTGAAAAGGGCTCAAAAACCATCCCTCTATTGCACTCCATGGGAGCCATTTTGTTCATTTAACACTAAGGGGCACTTTTGTCATTTTGCCTTTTATTGTAATAAGTCTATAAATAGAACATGTTAGGGTTTATTTTATTTGGTTGCTGAATATTGATGTAAGAACACTTGACAGAAGGTTCTCTAGGCCGAAAACTAGGGCATGGCAAGTGTGGAAACACTTGTGAATGTGTATTGCTTGGAAACGTTGGTGCTTGAGCGGTGGAATCCCTCTCGTGTCTTCGTAAGAGTGTGGTGTTGCTATTGTAAGTTCTAGGGGTCCTTAGATGGAATATGTCTATGGGTTCTTGGATCTTATTGTAGTGAATGTCACACTTTCTATCTTTACATTTCATGTTTTAGTTTGTGTTGTCTAGTTAACCATTGGTTCTTGTTGTTCTGGTAATCGTTGGTTCTTGTTATCATAGTGTTGTTTCTTCCTACCATATTATTGATTATCTCTTGTTGTTGTTGCTATTTTTAGGTGTCAAATAAACCTACATATCTTGTATTCTTGTTGTGTTTGTCGAATCCGAGAGAGGTCCCCATTTGGTCTGCGATTTGTGGACTGTTTTGGGGTGTGATTTCATGTTCCCTTGTTTTGTCCCATATCATTCGGGCATGTGAGGAGGAGGGTCACGGATGCCCCAGTTCATAGGTGTGAGAGGCTGGCTTTGGATGATTTCAGGCGGGGTAGGGGTAGGCCGAAGAAATATTGGAGGGAGATGATTAGACGTGACATGGAGCAGTTACAGCTTACTGAGGACATGACCCTAGATAGGAAGGTTTGGAGGTCGCGGATTAGAGTAGAAGGTTAGTGCCTGTGGGTGGGTCGCAGTCAGTAGTTAGGAGAGCTTTGGAGTGGGGTTAAGTGGGTGGGGTGCCTTTGGTTTGTTAGTATAGGGTATTACTGTGTGGGTATTTCATTTCTATTGTGCCATCTTGTTTCATGCTCTACTATGAACTTGCTTATTATTCTTTGTCCTGAGCCGGGGGTCTATCGAAACAACCTTGCTATCTCTCCGGAGGTAGTGGTATGGACTGCGTACATTTTACCCTCCCCAGACTCCACTGTGTGGGAATACATTGGGTTTGTTTTTGCTTCTCCTTGATCCCTGCAGGAAGGACGATTTATGAAAAAAAGTAAAAGAAATTTTTTTGAAATATAATAGGTTCTTCTAGAATGTCCTAATGTAATGTCTTGAATAAGCATCATGTAGGATTATCTCAAGATTCCAGAGTAGTGATAGAAGATAAAACTCACTAGATTTTTCTTGTAGATGGTCTTGTACATTTATAATCAACCAAAAATAAAACCAATTCAAGTATATTCTCCGTATTAAAGTTTTTCTTCTCCGTATTAAAGTTTTTCTTTCTCTTTTTATAGCTTCCTTTTATAAGTTGAATCTTTCTATCTTAGTTAACGATCTTGGGCCAGCCCTCTTTAATTACATGTCTTTTAGTTTCTCTCTATAAATCAATGTTGTTAATTTCATTAGCAAATATAGCTAAGTTATAGTAAGGAGTTGAGCGTCAGCAATTACTTAGGGGTCATTTGGTGTGAGGTATAAGGGATAAGTAATCCCGAGATAAAATGAAGGATCATTTTCTCCCATGTTTGGTTGGAGGGATTAGTCAATTCCGGGATAACTTATTCTACCATTTACATTGTAGTGATGGGATAACTTATCCCATACACATGGTGGGATAAGTTATCTCGGGTAATTAATTATCCTGGATCATACCACTGCTTTTGAGATGGAGAAATTTGGCTATTAATCCTCTTCAAGTTTTCAATTAGCAAAATGGTCAATCCTATTCAAGTTTTTAATTAGTAAAATGGCCTATTTTTATTTTCTCATTTGTCGGACAGATAATAGATCTGTCGGACAGATAATAGATCTGTCGGACAGATAATAGATCTGTCGGATTGATAATCGATTTGTCTAAATATCTCTCGGACAGATAGTAGATCTGTTGAATTGATAATCAATCTGTCTATATATCTGTCGGCCAGATAATAGATCTGTATCAAAAATAGGTCATCCCCTTAAATAAAAAAACTTATGGTCCATTTAATTAAAAAATAGACTTAAAAGGTCTATTTAACAAAGAGTCCTCCTTTTGATGAGTTATTTATTACTCTCTTCATCTCAAATTATCCGTATCAAATTTTCTAATTTAATTTCTCATTTTACTTGTTTTTTTTTCATTAATCAAGAAGAGACAATTTTTTTCCATGTTTTACCCTTTGCATTAATTACTTTGTCTTCAAATTAAAATATAAACATCATTTAATAGGGGTACTATGGTAAACTAACCATGTTATTAATTATTTTTCCTAATTAATGTGTCATTCAATTTGGGATGGATAATTTGGGACGGAGGGAGTATCTTTAATCACAATGAATGGATAAATTACCCTTCTTTATCTTTGCACCTTCTTTGGCTTGTACTTCTAGTTGTCCATTGTGTGCATATTACATTTAGGGGAGTTCATGGGACGGTTTGGGTCGGTTATTGATCGAAATCATAACCAAACCAACTTAGTGGGTTTTTAAATTTCTAAACTCAAACGAAACAAAAAAATAACCGTCGGTTTGGTTCTTGTCGGTTTAGTTCGGTTTGGTTCGATTTTTTCGGTTTATAACTTTAGCTAATGATAAAATTTAAAAATTTAATAAAATAAATTCAATCTAACATATGAGATGTCAACCGAGTGTTGTATCTCAACCTTGAAACTAAGATGTCAACTGAGTGTTATACTTCCGCAAAGCTGTAATACCCGTGCTTTTTCTTAGCTTGAAAATCATCTCAAGAATGTTAGAACTTGATTTGAAATAAGAATTCATTCTTATATACATGGTATTTCCATAATTTTCACTTCCTATACGTGGAAAATTGAATAAGCTTTCCATCGATATATAATTCGCTCAAATCCGACACCCAGGCGAAGAGTTAGGTCCTTTTTAGCAAGACAACGTTTGACCTGAGCCTTCAATGCGTCGCAGAGATAGCTCAAATGGAAATTGTCAAATTCCAGTGTTGCTCTGCGATACTGGCACATCGCGCCAAACTTCCAGGTCATAGACAAGGTGGCAACGCGATAGCTCCACGTCGCGCCACCATGCAATTTCTCAATTGTCAATTTCCAGTGACACGGCACGTCGCGCCAAGGGCCCAATTCGGAAAATTTTACTAAAAATTTAATGACGTGTCCAGGGTTAAAAGGGTCAACTTCCTACCCCTATTTAAGCCCTTTAACACGTGATTCAACCACTTTTCACCCAAAATATATTAGTTTCTCTCAAGAACAAGCTAGGGTTTCTATTGGGGATTCAAATTCAGGAAGGTTTCACCATCAATCTTCATGAAATCACGATCTAAGGTAAGCATAGTGTTCATTCATGGGCTCCTTTCGACCATGAAGTCCAAGAATCCCCTTTCAACTACAAATTATGGATTTTGTTTATGTGTTCATGCTTTGTATGTTCTCTTTCATGTTGAGAAATAAGGAATTGATTTCTATTCCATGATTTGATGATAAATTCCATGTGGGTTGATTAGAATAGATAAATATTTACGAAATCTCATGACTAAAACCTTGTATGATGAAATTGGAAGTGAACCATGATGTTTAATTGCTATACCATGATGTTTACATGTACTATGCCTGCCATATGTTTGATAAAATTAACTAGCATTATATCATGAAAATCCCCATAAATGTACAAGTTTATGCCTATTACGTTTGATGAAATGCTTCAATAAACGTATTGTGGTGATTATCATGTATTCAAGAATATCAAGTCATGTCAGTTTCCTTCCATCGAATCCTGGGGGTACTTGTACCCAAAATATTAGCTGTGTGCCTAGATCCATGTCATGTTTTCACGATACTCTTAGTCAAGCTATGAACTCTTAGACTTCAGATAATCTTACGACTCAGGAAAAATGTCCATGATCTCATGACTCAGTCAGTTGTCAGATATCAGTAGTATTCCGTCAGCCATGGAAATTCAGTAACTCAGTCCATGCTTAGTTCAGTTCAGTAAATCATGTTCAGTGTCCATTCAAATAGGAGTAGGAATTAGCACCGAGTGAACCCAAGGATAGGGACTCACCTATTATATGAGGGTGTGATTCCTAGAAACAATTCTTGCATTCCAGAACTATGTAGCTAGCATAGGTTGAGACATCGTAGCCTGCTATATAAGGGTAGATGTCACGACTCAAACTAGGGTCTGGCCATGATGGACATCCCGAACCATGAAGGCTCGGACAACCCTTCTCTATCTGGTAATCATGCACAACATTCATATAATAAAAGAAGATACGAAAATATAATCTTCTACGGAAACATGGTCAATTCTGAATTCAACATAAGTATGGAAACTGTAAATCAACTACATCTAAATAACATCTGACTCAGTCTGCAAAATCTCTACTACATGAAAATCTGACAACTGTCTGAAACTGGGACAAGGCCCCCAGTAGACCAAAACTAAATTAAGTGACATAATCTAAACAAACATGCCTTTTGGAATGGAGAAGGCTCACCACTGCACAATCTGATCAGCTATCTGAATTATCTACTGCTTATCTGGACCCCTAGACTGAGTCTCAGAACCTAAGAGGTAGGGAGAGGGGGTCAATACAGATGTACTGGTACGAAAATCATATCCAAAATAATCATTTATTATTCAACATATATGAGAGCAATTTAAAATAGCTCATAAGTATATCAAATAGTAAGAATTCACATGGGCATTTTAAAGACTCTGTAAAAATCATCTCAACTCTGAGAAATTTGTGTTACTTCTGCGCTAGGTGGTATACCCTACAACTCTGAAAAATTCCATGGGCTATATGGAAACTGCCATTAACTCAGCAGCAAGCCCCCAACCCAAGTATGCCGCAAGGGTCGGAGTCTTTGAATCTACTACGCCATATGGCCGTCGCCAGCGTACAATAATAATCTACCCGTATCGGCAAATACAGTTTCAGGCTAAGAGTTTCTTGAACTCGCACCTTCTACGGATAACCACCTAACCCTCTTTAAGCCCCTTTTTTAAAACTCTATCAAAACATACAGTCTCTGAAAACATACTCTGAAGACATGCTCTGAAAACATACTCTGAAAACATAATCTGTTATGGCATAAATACATATGGTATCGTCATACCATTGACTTGCAAGTCACATCTCTGAGCCATTATTAGTCTATCATAAATCTCTGTATTCAAAACACAAATTTTGAGACCAGTATTTCAATAATTCAATTCAATGAATCCTTTTTTCTAAAACCTCATATAAACACATGCAATTCTTTCTCATACACACAAGAACATATTGATAACAAGAAATACCCTCTCAACAATTCTAAATCATGTTTAAATGCCAGGATATTGCAAAAAATATCTTTCAAATCACAATACCATAATTTTTAATTCAATACAAGAGAGGGAGTTCATAATTTATACTCTCAACAATCTTAAATCTCAAATTCATACATATACATATATATGTAAATCAATTTAGGGGAAAAGACCACAAGGCCAAAGCAATAGTAACATTGAAACTTTCGAAATGCATAATCAATAATATAGTTTTCAAAATCCCCATAAAATACATGCATCAAAACCTTTAAATAGGGACCTAATTAATAGGGTTTTCCTTTAAATTTCTAGATAGAGGTACGTGGGGTTTATCCCCAACTCTAATTGATGATCTTTTTAATCAACTTCAGGATGCTAAATGTTTTTCAAAGACCTTCATTCAGGATATCACCAGTTGAAAGTTAGAGAGTCAGAGATTCCTAAAACAGCTTTCCAAACCAGATACGGCCATTATGAATTCTTAGTCATGTCCTTCGGGTTGACTAATGCCCCTGCAACTTTCATGGACCTAATTAATAGGGTTTCCATCAGTTTCTGAATCTGTTTGTCATTGTATTCATTGATGACATTTTGGTATATTCTAAGAGCGAGGAGGACCATGCCAATCACCTCCAAATTATCCTTCAGACCCTTAAAGATAATAAATTGTATGCAAAATTTTCCAAGTGTGAATTCTGGCTGAATGCTATTGCGTTCTTGGGGCATGTTGTGTCTAGTGAGGGGATTAAGGTTGATCCCCAAAAGATTGAGGCAGTGAGAAAATGGCTCAGACCCATGACTCCAACCGACATTCAGAGCTTCTGGGGTTTGACGGGTTATTACAGAAGATTCGTCGAGAGTTTTTCTTCCATAGCTGCATCACTTACTAAGTTGACTAAGAAAAAGGTGAAGTTTTTATGGTCTGACTCTTGTGAGAATAGTTTTGAGAAGTTGAAAGACAGGTTGGCTACTGCTCCTGTTCTGACACTTTTGGAGGGTACAAAAGGTTTTGTTGTATACTGTGATATGTCTTGAGTGGGACTTGGGTGTGTTCTTATGCAACACGGTAAGGTAGTAGCTTATACATCTAGGCCGTTGAAGGTGCACGGGCGGAACTACCCTACTCATGACTTGGAGTTAGCGGTTGTGGTTTTTGCACTTAAGATCTGGCGACACTATTTGTATGGGGTACACGTTGATATATTTACTGACCACAAGAGTTTACAGTATGTTTTCTCACAGAAAGAATTGAATCTCAGGCAGAGGAGGTGGTTGAAACTTTTAAAAGACTATGACATGATCCTGCACAATCATCCGGGCAAGGTAAATGTGGTAGTCGATGCCCTCAACGGGTTGCCTATGGGAAGTCTTTCTTATGTTGAGGAAGAGAAGAGGGAGATGGTGAAGGATATTCACCGACTTGCAAATCTAGGAGTGCGATTTTTGGATTCCGAGGATGGAGGAACGGTTGTTCATGAGATAGCTAAATCTTCCCTTTGTGTAGAAGTCAAAGAGAAACAGGTTGAAGATCCCATCTTGATGCAGATCAAGAAAGATGTGGGTCAACAAAAGGTAATGTCATTTGAAATTGGTGGTGATGGCATAAATACTCTGAAAACATAATCTGTTATGGCATAAATTGTCACGCCCCAAATCCCATTGGAGCGGACTGGCACCCGTAGCCGAGGAGGCCCGGGAGAACCCGTTCATAACCTATACTTTCACATTTACATTACTTATGAAAATTAGAAATTTGGGCAGCACTTCGTTGTAAATAGAAGAAAACAGTACCTGTATCAGCCCAACAGACACGCATATGTATATATATAAATAGTAATTGGCCGTCAGAGCCATCACGTCTATCAACCAAACACTCCTATGGCTGTACAATATGTCTACAAAAGCCTCTACATAGATACACAACTGAGTTAGGGTCGGGACAAACTCCCGCCCACAAAAGACTTTTATACAAATACCAAAAGTACATATAGAAACGACTTGGGATGCCCCGAAACAACTGGAGCTCACCACTATCAACAGAATGTCCTGGATCTTACTGTGGAGGTGTACGACCTGAAATACCTGTTCCAGCAGGCATGAATACAGGTCCCCCATGAGGGACGTCAATACGGAAATATGTACTGAGTATGTAAGGCAGTGAGTATCAAGATGAGATACAAAAGATCAACAAAACCCAGATACCAGTGAATAAACAGTATGAGTAGACCACACTTAAAAGAGCTGATGGGATACCTGCACATTACTTTCATATCATTACTTCCCGTATTCCTTATCAATACATAACATATGTCATACAATGGCCAACTGATCAGTGGTACTAATACAATACATCAGGGACCACCCCTGGAATAGCATATATACATAATCTTTATAATACAATGGCCAACTGATCAGTGGTACTAATACAATACATCATATCATCAATTTAAAATAAAGACATTCCATTTCTTAATTCAATTAATCTTTGAGGTTGGTTACTTTGTGGTCACACCTTATGGAACTTGAAACCATGATACCTCAATAGGAAAAACATGTAAATAGGTAATCAATATCATGAAAATGAAGTAGAGAATCATGGATACCTCATTAAACCATTTCGGAGTCAACAATAGTATATGGACATTTTTTTGACTAGCCGGACATCTTAAAAGTGAAAACAAGTTCAATTGGTAGTGTCGAAGATCATATGATGTTATTATGTGTCATGTGTCGTAGGACAATGTTGGAATCTTACTTGAGAGTGCCATGGGTCATTATTCATGCCAAAGATTAGATAGAGTATGTCTTACATACCTTGATATAACCACTTCAATACAAGTCCAACTTGACTTCCCGTACTCTTCGAACACTTATCTACAATAAGTCATTTGTGGCAAACTAGTATTAGCAAACAAACCTTACCATTTAGGTATTAAATTCACCAAATAATGTCTAGGAATTAATCCTTTAACTCATCAATAAGAGTGCTACATACATCCTCTTATACTCTTATTACATTCACCTATCATGCATTTTCAGGCAATATCCCTCAACATCACTCTTAGCCTTTATTTCCCCTCTTAATCACCATCCAATACCAACATGATCACTAGGCATACATAACCACTAATATAATGATATATCACCACAATTCATTCTCCATAATCTAATACAACAACTTCCATAATTTACTACTAACAATTTATACAAAACAATTCATAATTATGTTTCTAGTTATCTTCCAACATCAAGACAATACTCATAATCCTTTATCAATACTTATTCATGGATAAGAATCAAGAATAAACAATATTCATACCTTAACAATGAACTCTTGTATTTAGAATCCTCCTTACATAACCATGGGGTGCTTCTCAAAGCTTTCGAGATGGTGAACACAACTACGGAAACAATTCGAATTTTCTACGGTTGAATCACAAAATATTTGAAGTGGAAATTAGGCTAGGGTTTCACCTTCTCTTAATAATTGGATGATATATGATATATATGAGGCTAAGTGTATGTTTATAAAGACCAATTTTCGTCCAAGAGGTAATAGAAAATGACCATTTTGCCCTAAAAAATTAAATAAATCCGAATCTGTCCCCAGTGGACAGTTTTGAAAGGCTGAAGTAAATCGATCATAACTCTTTGATCCGGTATCGGATTTGGGTGAAACCAATTGCATCGGAAAGATAATTCAAAGGGATTTCATTTTCATATAAAGTATACCACCCAGTTCTTCCTTTACAAGGAGTTATGGTCATTTAAAGTTGACCCAAAAATCTGTCCCAAAATTCTGTTTTGTTTTTGATAGGCTGTAGTAAAACGGGTATAGCTCCTTACTCAGACATTGGATTTCGATGAAACCAATTTCATCGGAAATAAGACTCTCGGAGATTTTCGTTGATATATAGCATCTCACACAGTTCTTTTTGTACAAGGAGTTATGATCGTCTAAAGTTGATCCAAAAAAAAAATTGCCTAGCTGCAGTAATTTTCCTGCAGATTTACTGTTCACAGGCTTCCCGGCCACCGTTTTGAAATTTCGAATGTGCTCGCTTATATGAAATACTCCTCTATTTTGGGCAAAATTTCTATCGTTGGAAATCTTATTCCAATACCTACACATACAACTATTGACGGGATACTTCCGAACACCATAAACTTAATTTAACCCATACGCAAGCCTTTAGGACTCCATATAATCGCGATAAGTGTACGAAAAAATTTACGGGGTGTTACATTCTCCCCCCCTTAAGAACATTCGTCATCGAATGTTAGCATAGTTACTCAATTAAGTCATGTCCAAGCTTACAATTAACATATTCATCATCATAACATACTTGCATAAAAATAAACACTTACTTGTTATTGTTCTTCTTCCGTCTCATGAACTTCCTCCTCATCGTTGAATAGGTAAGGGTACTTAATCTTCATCGCTTCCTCGGCTTCCCATGTGATCTCCTCAACTTGTTGATTCCTCCAAAGTACTTTTACCGATGCTATCTCTTTATTCCTTATCTTTTTAATTTGGTGATCAAGAATAGCAATAGGCATTTCTTCAAAAGTGAGATCTTCTGTAACTTGTACATCTTCCGTAGTAGTGATGTGCGATGGATCTCCGATGTACTTGCGAAGCATCGAAACATGAAATATGGGATGAACTGTTGAGAGCTCTTGAGGTAGCTCTAACTCATAAGCAACTTGTCCAAATCTTTGAATGATCTTGTACGGACTTATGTATCGTGGACTTAACTTTCCTTTCTTGCCAAACCTCATCACTCCTTTCATTGGTGATACTTTCAAGAATACCCAATCGTCGATAGAAAACTCAAGTCCTCTTCTTCTAACATCCGCATAAGATTTGTGTCGACTTTGAGCTGTTTCAAGCCGTTGTTGGATCACTTTAACCTTCTCCATTGCTTGATAAACAAGATCCGGTCCAAACAAGACCGCATCACCTGCTTCAAACCATCCTATTGGCGATCTACACTTTCTTCCATACAATGCTTCATATGGTGCCATTTTGATACTTGAATGATAGCTATTATTGTAGGCAAACTCGATAAGAGGTAGGTGATCATCCCAGTTGCCTTTGAAATCTAATACACATGCTCGTAGCATATCTTCAAGTGTCTGGATGGTACGTTCCGCTTGTCCGTCCGTTTGAGGATGAAAAGTCGTACTTAGATTTACTTGTGTCCCCAAACTCCTTTGAAAAGACTTCCAGAAATTCGCGGTAAATTGGGCTCCTCGATCGGATATAATGGAAATTGGAACTCCATGTAACCGAACGATCTCCTTAATATACAACTTCGCATACTCTTCCGCCGTATAAGTTGTCTTAACTGGTAAGAAGTGCACGAATTTGGTAAGCCTATCAATGATCACCCATATGGAATCAAACTTCCGAAATGTACGAGGCAAACCCGTGATGAAATCCATATTGATCTTGTCCCACTTCCAGACTGGAAGATCTATACATTGCATGTAACCACCGGGTTTCTGGTGTTCTACTTTGACTCTTTGACAATTCGGACATTCAGCTACAAATTCGGCAATATTCTTCTTCATGTCATTCCACCAATATATTGCTTTCAAATCTTGATACATCTTAGTCGACCCTGGATGGATGGAATACCTTGAACAGTGTGCTTCTGTCATAATTCTCTTTCTTAGCTCAACTACATCAGGAAATTCATTCACAACCGGAACGGTCTGAAAAGTTGGCGGCTCTGCCTCTGTATCCCTTACTCTAACCAAATGGTATATGTACCCCTTGGAAATCATTTTTCTTGCCTTAAAGTAAGAAATAAATCTACCTCTCGGCGCGCCAACATTACCCTTCCATTCAAGGACTGCCTCATTTGGGAAATGGAAATATACCTTCTTAGAACGGCAATCTACTATAGCATAACAAAACGCTAACCAATCCATGCCCATAATAACATCAAAATCTACCATTTCTAACACAACAAGATCGGCCATCGTATCACGACCACAAATATTCACAACACAATTTCGATAAACATTCCTAGCTATAAGAGATTCCCCCACTGGCGTTGATACTTCAAATGGCTTGGCTAATAATTTGGGTGTTCTTCCAAACCTTCCCGCAACCAAAGGAGTAGCATACGATAATGTAGAACCAGGATCAATTAAGGCATACACATCAAATGCAAAGATGGACAACGTACCTATAACCACGTCTGGAGAAGCCTCTAAATTCTACCGATCTGCTAGGGCATACACACGGTTCTGAGCTCCTCTAGAACTAGCTGCTCCTCTATCACCTCTACCGTGACCCATAGGTTGTGCACCCCTACTCAAAGGAGGCACCGATGATGACGTAACAGCTGATCCGGTAGGGCGTGTTATACCACCTGTGGTCCTGCGTGGGCAATCTCTAGCCATATGCCCCGGCTTACCGCACCAAAAGCAATTGTTCGTTCCAAGCCGACATTCGCCAAAGTGAAATCTTCTACATATGGGGCACGGGTGTCGTGGAGGTCTCAATTGACTCATACTCCCTTGCCCTTGATACCCCACTGTTCGCGAACTCTGATTTTCACTGCTTTGCCCGAACTGATTACCTCTGAACCTTTGAAATTGCGGTGGAGCACTAATTGCAGGATAAGAAGATAACGGGCTAGGCAATATAAGAGAGAACGAAGGCCTAAAACCTCCCTAAGATGCCATAAACTGCCCTATAGCTCTGGCCCGCTTAGAATATCCTTTTTCTGATTCCTGGGTTCTTCTTCTTTGCCTCTGATCTTCTATTTTCTGAGCGAAAGCTTGTATCCTCGCTATATCCATGTCCTTGTTCAAAGCAGCAATGGTACAATCTCTAACCAAGTATGGTTCCAATCTATCCACATAGTGATGAACTCTGTCATCCATAGTAGCTACCACATTAGAAGCATATCAAGACAAGGAGTTAAATCGAAGACTATACTCCCTTACACTCATATTACCCTGACGAAGATTTAAGAATTGATCTGCACGGGCCTGACGAGTCTCAAATGGAAGATAATGATCAATAAATGCATCTTTGAACTCTCCCCACGTAGTTGGAGGTGTATCAATACCCCTAGATCGTTTCCAATCCTCGTACCACAATATAGCCTCTCTTTTCAGTCTATATGCTGCTAGCTCAACCATCTCTTTACCGGATATGTGCATAACATCTAGAGCCCTTTGGGTTTGATCGACAAAGTCCTGCGGGTCTTCGTTAATATCTGATCCGGTAAAAGTAGGAGGATCCAGTTTCAGAAAATCCTGTGTCCGAAGGCTAGCTACTCTATCCGTACCACTAGAACCCGTGGTAGGAATAGCTTGCCCTTGAACTTGACCGGCAACTATACACGTCAGAAGTTGTACTGCATCCCTCAAATCTCGATCAACAACATTAATAGATGGCCCTTCCGGAGGAGAAGAAGCTCCTGATAAATGCTCAGCTTGAGACTCACTTTGTTCAGCTTGTGCCGGTGGTGACTTACTAGTACCTTCTCCGGCCACTACATCTACTCGCTTCCACTTATTCTTTCTCCTTGTAACCGGCATCGTTACTATAATAATAATAAAAAAAATTGGATTAAGCGATCGATTATGACTTTATCTCTAATATGGGCTCTATTGCACGATCTAAGAAATGGAGAATGGAAACAATCCCTAAATGTCCAATAGCCTCCTATTTATAGATGTGGTGCACAACACACCGATAAACGAGATTCTATGTAGACACGGCTTTGTAGACTCACTAGGACGAACTTCTCTGATACCACTTCTGTCACGCCCCAAATCCCATTGGAGCAGACTGGCACCCGTAGCCGAGGAGGCCCGGGAGAACCCGTTCATAACCTATACTTTCACATTTACATTACTTATGAAAATTAGAAATTTGGGCAGCACTTCGTTGTAAATAGAAGAAAACAGTACCTGTATCAGCCCAGCAGACACGCATATATATATATATAAACAGTAATTGGCCGTCAGAGCCATCACGTCTATCAACCAAACACTCCTATGGCTGTACAATATGTCTACAAAAGCCTCTACATAGATACACAACTGAGTTAGGGTTGGGACAAACTCCCGCCCACAAAAGACTTTTATACAAATACCAAAAATACATATAGAAACGACTTGGGATGCCCCGAAACAACTGGAGCTCACCACTATCAACAGAATATCCTGGCTCTTACTGCGGAGGTGTACGACCTGAAGTACCTGTTCCTGCAGGCATGGATACAGGTCCCCCGTGAGGGACGTCAGTACGGAAGTATGTAAGGCAGTGAGTATCAAGATGAGATACAAAAGATCAACAGAACCCAGATACCAGTGAATAAACAGTATGAGTAGACCACACTTAAAAGAGCTAATGGGATACCTGCACATTACTTTCATATCATTACTTCCCGTATTTCTTATCAATACATAACATATGTCATACAATGGCCAACTGATCAGTGGTACTAATACAATACATCAGGGACCACCCCTGGAATAGCATATATACATAATCTTTATAATACAATGGCCAACTGATCAGTGGTACTAATACAATACATCATATCATCAATTTAAAATAAAGACATTCTATTTCTTAATTCAATTAATCTTTGAGATTGGTTACTTTGTGGTCACACCTTATGGAACTTGAAACCATGATACCTCAATAGGAAAAACATGTAAATAGGTAATCAATATCATGAAAATGAAGTAGAGAATCATGGATACCTCATTAAACCATTTCGGAGTCAACAATAGTAAATGGACATTTTTTTTACTAGCCGGACATCTTAAAAGTGAAAACAAGTTCAATTGGTAGTGTCGAAGATCATATGATGTTATTATGTGTCATGTCTCGTAGGACAATGTTGGAAGCTTACTTGAGAGTGCCATGGGTCATTATTCATGCCAATGATTAGATAGAGTATGTCTTACATACCTTGATATAACCACTTCAATACAAGTCCAACTTGACTTCCCGTACTCTTCGAACACTTATCTACAATAAGTCATTTGTGGCAAACTAGTATTAGCAAACAAACCTTACCATTTAGGTATTAACTTCACCAAATAATGTCTAGGAAGTAATCCTTTAACTCATCAATAAGAGTTCTACATACATCCTCTTATACTCTTATTACATTCACATATCATGCATTTTCATGCAATATCCCTCAACATCACTCTTAGCCTTTATTTCCCCTCTTAATCACCATCCAATACCAACATGATCACTAGGCATACATAACCACTAATATAATGATATATCACCACAATTCATTCTCCATAATCTAATACAACAACTTCCATAATTTACTACTAACAATTTATACAAAACAATTCATAACTATGTTTCTAGTTATCTTCCAACATCAAGACAATACTCATAATCCTTTATCAATACTTATTCATGGATAAGAATCAAGAATAAACAATATTCATACCTTAACAATGAACTCTTGTATTTAGAATCCTCCTTACATAACCATGGGGTGCTTCTCAAAGCTTTCGAGATGGTGAACACAACTACGGAACCAATTCGAATTTTCTACGGTTGAATCACAAAATATTTGAAGTTGAAATTAGGCTAGGGTTTCACCTTCTCTTAATAATTGGATGATATATGATATATATGAGGCTAAGTGTATGTTTATAAAGACCAATTTTTGTCCAAGAGGTAATAGAAAATGACCATTTTGCCCTAAAAATTTAAATAAAATCCGAATCTGTCCCCAGTGGACAGTTTTGAAAGGCTGAAGTAAATCGATCATAACTCTTTGATCCGGTATCGGATTTGGGTGAAACCAATTGAATTGGAAAGATAATTCAAAGGGATTTCATTTTCATATAAAGTAAACCACCCAGTTATTCCTGTACAAGGAGTTATGGTCGGTTAAAGTTGACCCAAAAATCTGTCCCAAAATTCTGTTTTTTTTTTGATAGGCTGTAGTAAAACGGGTATAGCTCCTTACTCAGACATTGGATTTGGATGAAACTAATTTCATCGGAAAGAAGACTCTCGGATCTTTTCGTCGATATATAGAAGCTCACACAGTTCTTTTTGTACAAGGAGTTATGATCGTCTAAAGTTGATCCAAAAAAATAATTGCCTAGCTGCAGTAATTTTCCTGCAGATTTACTGTTCACAGGCTTCCCGGCCACCGTTTTGAAATTTCGAATGTGCTCGCTTATATGAAATACTCCTCTGTTTTGGGCAAACTTTATATCGTTGGAAATCTTATTCCAATACCTACACATACAACTATTGACGGGATACTTCCGAACACCATAAACTTAATTTAACCCATACGCAAGCCTTTAGGACTCCATATAATCGCGATAAGTGTACGAAAAAATTTACGGGGTGTTACAAATTCACTATAATGAAGGGAGAGTACAATGATGGAGATGATAGTCTCAATTTCGTGTGTATATGAATGACCCTAAATAGCCTACTAAATCGCACTTGTATAATACATGCGTACAAATAGGTCCTAGACCCCAAAACAGAAAGGTCCATACTACGGGGGATTCACCCCCGCACCCCATCGGGATCAGTGGTGGGCTCCGGGATCAGGCCTATTGGCCCGATCCCTACGCTACCACTAAAAACCCCATTGAAAATCACAAACATGGTCACACCGCGAAACTTTCAAGGTCGGATTAGCAAAATTCGGGTGACAACTCTAACAATCTCCACCTTCACATGAATTCTAATTCAGAACTCAAATCTATTTCAAGACAAACTCTCCACCTCTTCCACAAAAGCCCCTAAGGGCACATCTTAACAACTAACACCAACCAAGTCCAGCAATGCTCAAACTTGGCACTTGGTAGTGTCTTGTTCATCATATCGGGTTATCATGGGTACTAATCTTGCTTATCAGAATATCACCACGAGCAATAATTTTATGCACAAAATGATATCAAACATCGATGTGCTTTGTTCTCTCGTGAAATATCTGATCTTTCATAAGGAAGATAGCACTCTAACTATCGCAAAAGACCGTAGTAATTTGTAAGTCTTTGCTAAGTTCACCAAATAGACCCTTCAACCAAATAGCTTCCTTGAAAGCCTCTATAATAGCCATGTACTCTCCCTCAGTAGTTGACAAAGAAACCATAGTATGTAAAGTAGCTTTCCAACTGATAGCACAGCCACCAAAGGCGAAAACATTGCCTGTAAGGGACCTCCTTTTATCAAGGTCTCCTGCAAAATCAGAATCAATATACTCAATCACTCCATCTCTATTTTTCCTAAACTGCAAACAAAAATCAACAGATCCATGCAAGTATCTGAAAATCCATTGAACTGTTTTCCAATGTTCTTTGCCAAGATTTGCCATGTATCTGCTAACTACACTGACGGCATAAGATAAATGTGGTCGGAAACACATCACCGCATACATAAGAGACCCGACGACACTAGAGTATGAAACTCGAGACATATAGTCATGCTCATCATCTGTCTTTGGAGATAACATAACCGAGAGTTTGAAGTGAGCTACCAATAGAGTACTGACAGGTTTGGCATTTTGCATATTGAACCTATGAAGCACTTTTTCAATATAACTTCTCTGGCTCAAGTATAACTTACACTTCTCTCTATCCCTCAGAATTTCTATGGCAAGAATCTTCTTTGCTGCTCCTAGATCTTTCATCTCAAACTCCTTGCTGAGCTGGGCTTTGACTTTTATGTTATCTCTCATATCCTTTGTTGTAATCAACATATCATCAACATACAAGAGAAGATATACGAATGAACCATAACTTACCTCCTTGAAGTAGACACAACTATCATAACTACTACTTCAAAATATATGAGAGGTCATAAAAGAGTCAAACCTCTTTTACAACTGTCTGGGCGACTGTTTTAAGCCATAAAGAGACTTTTTCAGCAAACATACATAGTCCTTCTTTCCTGAAACTACAAATCCCTCTGGTCGTTGCATATAGACTTTGATACGGGAATAACAATGGAAACACAAAATCACACTCCAAATCAATCCACTAATCTTAAGGATTCGAGGACCAAGATGGAGACCACACTCGGATTCGCTACCAACAATAAGAATACAAGATACAAGGGTGTATTTCAACACCAAAACAGCTATAAAACGTGATGAATAATATCAACAACAATAGCACAAACTTCAGATTCAATAAACGACCCAAAATAGTCCACTACACAAGATAACAACAACAAAAGTAAAGGATAGATAGTGAGGCCAAGATTATTACAAGATTAAGAACTAAAGAGTGTATTAAACTCAAAAACCCCTAATGAATGTAATAATCAAAACTACACTCTCACGGTGACCGCCAAGGGAATCAACTCACCTTAAGATCCACCATTTCTAAGCAAAGAACAATGTTAGCTTTTCTAAGCCCTATACTAGAACTACACTAAGTTGGTCTACTCTCAAGAGAGAGAATTTTAAGTTTTTCAATATTTTATCTTTCATAAACTAATGAAAATAAGACTAAAGGAGCCTATTTATAATCTATTACAAAATGAACACAAAATGACTCCAATGCCCTTAATGAGGAGGGATGGTCATGGAGTGTCACTTGGACAAAGATAGGTGACCAAAATGCCCTTAATAAAGGGAACCAAAATCGTGAACCAACAAAGGTGGTCCAAACTCGAGAGTCCTTAAGTCTTCAATTCTCCAAGCAATCTTCCACACTCAGGTTTGATCAATGGTAGGCTCAAAACGTTCCCTCTAAGTATAATACCGTGCCCTCCATGCGACCAAAGCTTGATTCTTCACATAGTAACTTTGAATGATGTCGGCGAAAGCTAAGGTGGCCATTATTCTCGTATCAGATGTCCTCCTCAAGTTCTCCATGTAAGAATGCAGTTTTGACATCCAGCTGCTCAAGCTCAAGTTTATGCATGGCCACAATACCAAGCAAGGCTCGAATCGAACTATATTTTACAATTGGAGAAAACACATCTGTGAAGTCAACACCTGAAACCTGACTGTAACCTTTAGCAACTAGTCTTGCTTTGTACCTAGCATCTTCAACTCCCGATATTCCTTCTTTCTTTTTAAATACCCACTTGTAACGAACAACTTTCTTATCTTTAGGAAATTTCATCAGATCCCATGTGTCATTCTTATGAAGTGATTCCATCTTCTCCTGCATAGCAATCATCCATCGGCCAAAATCATCACAACTAACTGCCTTTTAGTAAGAAGAAGGTTCTTCACCGGAATCAATACCTTCTGCTATATTCAATGCATAAGCAATCAAATCAGCTTCAGCATATTTCTGAGGAGGTCTAATATCTCTCCTAGACCTGTCTTTAGCAATAGAATATTTTGGCACCACTAGTGGTGAAGAAGAAATAATATCACTCTGTATCTCATGGCTAGACTGAGAAGTAGGCACTTGTGTAGACTCTGCTCCAATCCGCAATTCAATATGGGTGCTTGACTTTTGCTGATTCATGTCACTAAGCTCATCTGAGGGCGAAGCACTGGATTCAGAGGAAGCTCAAAAAATGGTCGTTTCATCAAATACAACATCCCTGCTAATTATAACTTTTCTGCTTTCTGGACACCAAAGTTTATAACCTTTAACACCAGGATTATAACCCATAAATAAGCACTTCACACATCTAGGTTCCAATTTTCCATTATCAACATGAGCATAAGTAGGACATCCAAATATCCTCAAATCAGAATAACTAGTAAGAGTACCAGACCATACCTCTTGTAGAGTCTTTTTATCAATCGCGACTGACGAAGAGCGGTTAATAAGAAGACAAGTTGTGGAAACAACTTTAGCCCAAAAAGACTTGGGTAAACCAACATATGATAGAATACAACACACCTTCTCCATTATAGTCTTATTCATTCGTTTGGCCACACCATTCTGCTGCGGAGTATGACGAACTGTTAATTGGCTCACAATTTCTTCTGACTTGCACAAAATATTAAATTCATTAGAACAGAACTCTAAACCATGATCAGTCCGGAGGCGTTTTACCTGCTTTCCTATTTGCTTTTCAATCATAGTTTTCCACTCCTTGAAAGTAGGAAACACATCATTCTTTTGCTTCAGGAAGAACACCCAAATTTTTCTAGAATAGTCATCAATAATAGTCAACAAGTAATTAGCACCTCCTCTAAAAGGTACTCTTGAAGGACCCCAGAGACCAGAATGAATGTAATTAAGTGTGTCTTTAGTTGAATAGATGTCTTTAGTGAATCTGACTGTCTTCTGCTTCCCAAAAACTCAGTGCTCATAGAACTCCAATTTGGTAATACTCTAGCCATCAAGAAGTCTTCTCCTGCTTAGTTCAGCCATCCCGTTTTCACTCATATGCCCTGAACGCATATGCCAAAGTTTAGCAATGTCATTATCTAATAGAGAGGAGGTAGAAACAACAACATCACCTGTAACTGTAGAGCCTTGCAAAACGTACAAATCAGCAGTCTTTCTCTGTCTCTTCATCACAACAAGGGCACCATTGGAAACCTTTAGGACTCCACCTTCACCAGTGTACTTATATCCATTCGAATCAAGGGTACTCAAGGAAATAAGATTTCTCTTCAAGTCAGGAACATACCGCACATCACCAAGTGTCCTCACAACCCCATCAAACATCTTGATCCTGATTGTTCCAATACCATCTATCTTATAAGGTGTGTTATTCTCCATCAATATAACACCTTTAGAGATTGTTTCATATGTTGTAAACTAATCCCAATTTCGACACATATGAATCGTGCAAGCTAAATCAAGAATCAAATCCTCACAGGGTTTAGAGTTACCATCAGAAACGACCAAGAGTTCTCCATTACTATCACC
Source organism: Capsicum pubescens (assembly GCA_030864215.1). Classification (NCBI taxonomy): domain Eukaryota; kingdom Viridiplantae; phylum Streptophyta; class Magnoliopsida; order Solanales; family Solanaceae; genus Capsicum; species Capsicum pubescens. The sequence continues at coordinate 300,105,088 of CM061549.1, forward strand.
ATTCTCAACAAAACTAGCTTCACCGGACTTCTCTGGTTGGTTTTTTCTTCGATTTTGGAGCTTCTCTTTTCTCTTTATTCTGTAACTTATAACACTAGGATTTGATATGGCCCTTCTTCTTGAAGTAATTACAGGTTTTGTTTCTATTTCTGGATTTTGATCTATTCCCATCATCACCTCCAGAGTTCATCTCACGAGTCCTTCCTCGAACAATAGGACCATCTCCTTGAGTCTCCAACTCATTCACAAGATGTTTCTTCTTCTCCTTAGAGAACAACGCATTATAGACTTCAACTATGGTCAGGGTATCACGACTATATAAAATCGTATCCCTAAAGGTCGTGTATTATGCAGGCAGCGAACACAACAAAATCAACCCTAGATCTTCCTCATCGTACTTAACCTCCAGATCGAGTCTTTAAATCAAAGACTATTTCCTTAAAGAAGGATAGGTGATCCTCCAAGGACGCACCCTCAAACATGCGATGGGAATAAAGTCGTTGTTTGAGATGCAACTTACTTGTTAGGCTCTTCGTCATACATAATGATTCCAGTTTCAACCACAACGCAACGACAATGGTCTCCTTCAAAACATCCTGTAGAATCCGATTGGATAAATGAAGGTGGATCTGAGATAGAGCCTTCCAAGCCTTGCGCTGTTTGTCCTCATCCGTCCATGATGAGGGTATCTTATCAAACCCTAATAGAGTATCGTCCAAATTTATCTGCACGAGCACAACCCGCATCTTAACTTGCCATAAGGAGAATCTGGTGTTGCAATCCAACAACGAAATATCATACTTCATGGTTGTCATCCCCGAGAAAACAATCGATCTAGCTCTGATCTCAGTTTTTTATGATCGGGCAGAAAATAAGCAAACCACAAGCAAAAGAAAAACAAGAACACACAGATTTATGTGGAAACCCTTGCGGAAAAAAACACGGGCGGAGGCCAAGGAATTCACTATAATAGAGAGAGAGTACAATGTTGGAGACAATAGTCTCAATTTCGTGTGTATAAGAATGACCCGAAACAACCCACTAAATCGCACTTATATAATATGTGCGTACAAATAGGCCCTAGGCCCAAAAACATAAAGGTTCATATCTCGGGGGATTCGCCCCCGCACCCCCCTCGAGATCAGTGGCGACCCCATTGAAAGTCACAAACATGGGTCGCACCGCAAAACTTTCAGGTTCAGATCAACAAAATTCGAGTGACAACTCTAACAAGATGTAAAATATAACAAAAGTTATACCTCACAACGTTGCACCTGAATCTAGAAATATACTAGTGAGTGTAGATCTCACTAGAAATAGTTAGTATGTTATTGTTAATCCAATACTTCTTTCTTTTCTTTTTTATTTATTCTATTTGGGTTGGGCACATCTCTTAATAAATCTGATACTTCTATAAAATTAAAAGCAATTTTATCAATATATTACTAATTAAATTTTATAGTTCTTTCCAAACCAATAATGATTACATTTATTGAATAGAGACATAATAGAAAGATTTTGTTCAAACTACTCTTAAAGGATCAAAGAAGCAAGTATTTAATAATATAAGTATAACCAAATGAAGAAAATAAAAAGAAATGATGGGACTAGTTCAAAAGTAGAGGAATGTTTTCATAAAAATCATATGGAGTTTGTCTTGCTTTGAATGAACGTTAGTGGATGTTTGTACAATTATCCCATGTGCACATTTTAAGTGAATAACCTTAACCCAAGTGTTTCCTTTTTGTTCCTCACAACTTGAAGTTCAAATACTATAAATAAAATACACATCTTTAACTCTTGCCAAGCACAAAGCTATGGAGAAAAATGCAGAGCTGGTTTTCATTCCATCTCCGGGATTGGGTCATGTTGCCCCCGCCATCGAATTTGCCAAACACATACTTGATGCAGGTGAATGTCTCTGCATTTCCTTCCTCATCATGAAACATCCCGCCGATTTCGGCGTTCAACCTTATCTCCAATCACTCTCTTCTCACTCCCGCTTGCGCTTCGTTGATGTTTCAATTGACCCAAAAACAGCTGCTGAACTGTTGTCTAACAAGGACAGATTCTTGTATGATTTCATCGATGGCCATAAACACAAGGTAAATGAATTTGTTCGCAATAAACTTGGCTCTACACGACTTGCTGGCTTTGTCCTTGACATGTTCTGCATCTCAATGATTGACGTAGCTAATGAATTTGGTGTTCCTAGTTATATTTACTTTACCTCCGCTGCTGCTTTTCTTGCATTGTCCCTTCATTTCGAAGCACTGAGGAACACCTCCGATTATGACTATTCCGAGTCTGATGAAGAATTGCAGATTCTTGGATTTAAAAATCCATATCCTGCTAAAATTTTACCTAAGCCAGCTAAATCAGTTACGCCTAGCTCGATTTTGTACTTCGATGGCATTCGTCGTTTTAAAGAGACGAAAGGTATCGTTATCAATACCTTCACAGAGCTTGAACCTTTTGCTTTGCAATCACTCTCCGATTCTAAAATTGCTCCTCCGATTTACCCGATTCATCCTGTAGTCAATTCAGATGACAGTAACAAAAAGCAAGAAACAGAAAGTATCATCAAGTGGTTGGATGAGCAGTCAAACTCATCTGTAGTATTCTTGTGCTTTGGAACCATGGGAAGCTTTGAACCTGAGCAGGTAAAAGAAATAGCAGTAGCACTAGAGCGCAGTGGCCACCGGTTCTTGTGGTCCTTACGAAGGCCTCCACCAAAGGGGAAAATAGAGATGCCGAGCGATTATGACAACTGCGAGGAAGTGCTGCCGGAAGGGTTCTTGGACAGGACAAAAGGAATTGGGAAAGTGGCCGGATGGGCACCACAAGTGACTGTGCTTTCACATTCTGCTGTGGGCGCGTTTGTGTCGCATTGTGGGTGGAATTCGACGTTGGAGGGCGTGTGTTGTGGGGTGCCTATGGCTGCTTGGCCCTTGCATGCTGAACAACAGATGAATGCGTTTTTGTTGGTTAAAGAATTGGGGTTGGCAGTAGAGATTCGGATGGACTATGTTAAGGACTTCGAGAGGAAAAATCCAGTTGTCATAGTTAGTGCCGAGGAAATTGAAGGCGCCATACGGAAGCTTATGGAGAACGGTGAAGAGAATGAATTGAGGAAAAGGGTAAAGGAAATGCAAGAGAAGAGCAGGATAGCCATGGAAGAAGGTGGATCATCTTATACCTCTTTACGACTTCTAATCGAGGATTTCATCTGCAACATTTCTTGAAGATTGATTTTCCACTTGAAGATCTTCAGCAATGACAAGTTTTTCACTGGATAAATCTTACTCTGATGCTCTGAACAAAACTTTTAAATGCATTATCAAGAGCACACAAGTTTTCAATGTGGATACTTGTGGTTGTTGCCTAGACTTGTTGGAAATCGTTTAAGAAGATTGTATGTAATGCAACATTTAGAGTTGTTTCGTAGAGATTTTTGAACAAAAATTTAGACTACAAATCACTGAAGATGTTTTTGTCTTTGTACCTAGACACGTATATACACTTTTATGCATCATTGATATATTTTTATACAAGTCATATATAAAAATATATTTTTATACAAGTACCTAAACAAATTGATTCTTTTGTTTTCACTTCCTTCTACACAAAGAAAAAGTTAGTGTAGTCTGCTTCGGTGACAAGCAAATCTATTATTAACAACTTTGTGATTTTAAACAGATATCTCTCGTTAAAAAAATAGTGCATATATACTTCTAGTGTTCAACAAATGAGGCATATATATTCTTTTCATTAACAAACCTGTATTTACTGAACTAAAAATAAAATCCTAAGACTGGTTTTTTATTCCAAAAGGTCGCGTGGTTTTTAAATTTTACCTCACCCATCCTTTCTACCCCTCCCAACAAGACAAATGACGTTGTTATAGAGAGGTTCGACTAAATAAGATCATCATCTGAACCACGCAGTGATGACTGAATAAATAGGGATTGAATATTTTTTTTAGTTGGGTCAGGTGTGGATGGGTAAAAAGAATGAGTGAAATTCCTCCAATGTAATTAGGGGTGTTCATGGTTTGGTTTTTAACCAAAGCGAACCGCGATCCAAACCAAATCGATTAAAAAATCCGATAGTTGGTTAGGTTTGGTTTGGTTTGGTTTTGAATCTTAAAAAACCAATACTAACTTGGTTTGGTTTGGTTTGATTTTACTCTAAAATAACTGACAAAATAACCAAATCGAACCGATATATATATTATAATTATTTATGTATTATTCATAAATACAATATAAATATTTGTTACATTTTATATTTTAATCATGATTTAACTTTAGTCGTAACACATTCAGTCATATGTCTTCATTCAATTGAGAGAGCCTTATGAGATTCTAAATGAATTTCGCACTTTGAGTGATAAATGATACTAATTGTGAATATAATATCTTGTTGTATATTGAAATTTACAGTTGAGATTCATAAGACTATAGATAATCACTAATTTTAACTTTCTTTTTAAACCTTGTTGAGAAAGAAGTTTATGTGTTCACGTTTTGGGGGTTTATCATATCATTCTGTTAAATGTAGTTTTTAAATATTTTCTTAGAAGCATTCATGGTGTTGTTCATGGCTTTTGTAACGACCCGATTTGCTGAATCGGAACGCTACACGGTGCTCATGACCCCCACAAGCTAACCCATGACTGATATTTGTACCTGTATACTGCATAAGATAACATAATAATACAGAAACATGCACTGAAAGGCCATAAGGTTCGATCATGAACATAACTGAATAACGTAACATCTGTGTGGGGTAATAGAATACCCAAAATAAAATTGAAGTCTAAAACATGATAGTCTGTATCTAGTCTGAAAGCCTCTACTATCTGAAGAATCTGAATAAGGAGTTGATGGGACATGTCCCCAACTAACTCCAACTAATAAGCTAGTCAATGAGGTAATAGAAAATCATTATGTCCTCGAAGGATGAGGACTCACTTCTACTCTGACTGCTAAAACTGGAATCTACTGCTGATCTTGAACTCATGTCTCTGAACCTATGGTGTAACATAAAAAGAAAGCACCATAGCGCAAATGCGTCAGTACAATGGAATGTACTGAGTATACATGCGAGATAGGCTATATACAAGGGTTTGCATGCATGATCAATACTAACTGACTGTCTAACATGAACGTGAGAATGCATACATAAATACGCAACTGTAACTGACAATGTGATAACATGATACTAATACCGTGGTAGCATGACTACTGAGTCTGGATACTGATAACATGACATAACTGATAACATGAATGACTGTATCTAAATATAACAGATAACATGGGTGACTGTGTCTGACAGTCCTGAATCTGATGGAACTATCTGAGTTCTGTACTATGTTTGAGTTGACTGTGTTTGATAGTCCTGAAATCTGAAGAACTATCTGAGTTCTATTACTGAGACTGATTGACTGTATCTGACAGTCCTGATTCTGTAACATGAAACTGTGGGAAGTAGTATCTAACCGACATGCCTCAAATGTGCTATAATAGCTGAGCCGGGGTCCAATCTATGCCCTGATTGGAAGGGTGTCAATACCGCACCACTGGTAAGGACAACATATGAGTAACCCTCATATAACAGGTAACTCTAGCGAGAACGGTGGAACCCTCACATAACAGGTTAAGCCACCTCATCTACCCTCATATAGCAGGCTACGATGTCTCAACCTATGCTGGCTATATAGTTCTGGAACGCAAGAATTGCTTCTAGGAATCACACCCTCGTATAATAGGTGAGTCCCCATCCTTGGGTTCACTCGGTGCTAATTCCTACTCCCATCTGAATGGACACTGAACATGATTTACTGAACTGAACTGAGCATGGACTGAGTTACTGAATTTTCGTGGCTAACAAAATACTACTGATATCTGACATCTGACTGAGTCATGAGATCATAGAGATTTTTCCTGAGTCGTAAGACTATCTGAAGTCTAAGAGTTCATAGCTTGAATGAGAGTATCGTGAAAACATGACATGGATCTAGGCACACAGCTAATATTTTGGGTACAAGTACCCTCAGGACTCGGTGGAAGGAAACTGACATGACTTGATATTCTTGAATACATGATAATCACCACAATACGTTTATTGAAGCATTTCATCAAATGTCTAATAGGCATAAGCTTGTACATTTATGGGGATTTTCATGATATCATGCTAGTTAGGCAAATTTCCTTCATTTAGGCATTTTATCAAACATGTGGCAGGCATAGTACATGTAAACATCATGGTATAACAATTAAACATCATGGTTCACATCCAATTTCATCATACAAGGTTTTAGTCATGAGATTTCGTAAATCTTTATCTATACTAATCAACCAACATGGAATTTATCATCAAATCATGGAATAGAAATCAATTCCTTATTTCTCAACATGAAAGAGAACATACAAAGCATGAACACATGAAGAAAATCCATAACTTGTAGATGAAAGGGATTCTTGGACTTCATGGATTAAAGGAGCCCATGAATGAACACTATGCATACCTTAGATCGTGATTTCGTGAAGATTGATGGTGAAACCTTCCTGAATTTGAATCCCCAATAGAAACCCTAGCTTGTTCTTGAGATAAACTTGAGAGAAACTAATATAATTTGGGTGAAAAGTGGTTGAATCACGTGTTAAAGGGATTAAATAGGGGTAGAAAGTTGACCCTTTTAACCTTGGACACATCATTAAATTTTCAGTAAAATGTCCCGAATTGGGCCCTTGGCGCGACGCGGCGTTATCGCGCCGTGTCACTGGAAATTGACAATTGGGAAATTGCATGGTGGCGTGATGCGGAGCTATCGCGTTGCCACCTTGTCTATGACCTGGAATTTTGGCGCGATATGACAGTACCGTAGAGCAACACTGGAATTTGACAATTGCCATTTGAGCTATCTCTGCGACGCGCTGAAGGCTCAGGTCAAACGTTGTCTCACTAAAAAGGACCTAACTCTTCGCCTGGGTGTCAGATTTGGGTGAATTATATATCGATGGAAAACTTATTCAATTTTCCACTTGATAGAAAGTGAAAATTATGGAAATACCATGTGTATAATAATGAATTCTAATTTTACATCAAGTTCTAACATCCTTGAGATGATTTTCAAGCTAAGAAAAAGCACGGGTATTACAATATCTTCCTCTTGAGAACATTCGTCCTCAAATGAGACTAACTGAGAGGGGAAACAATGAGCTGAACATGAATAACTGGAACATGATCTCATGACGGACGCGACTGACAAGCTGAACATAACATACTGAACATGCATATCTGATGCATGTGTAACTGATTCATAAATGCATAACTGAAAGTTCTGAAGAACTAAGTTTTCTCACAATGAGAATGCACGTCTGATGCATAACTATATAACTGATCTGATACATGAATGCATGACTGAATATGCGGTGGTACTTGATACCAAGTTTATCATGGGAACATGAACATGAGACTGAATACTAAGTTAGTGATGTACACTAATCATGAAACTGAGTAAGCTTAAGGAGAACTGTTACCTTGAGCTTGATCTGAGTCGGTGGGAAAAAGGTTAAGGTACTTGGTACGCATATCTACTTCTGCTTTCCAAGTAGCTCCCTCTACAGACTGATTTTTTCGAAGAACTTTAACTAGAGGGACTTCTTTGTTCCTCAATCTACGGGTCTGATAGTCTAGGATTTCAACTGGAATCTCTTCATAAGAGAGCCTGTTCTGAACATCAATGCTCTGAATAGGGACTATGATTGATGGGTCACCTATACACTTCTTGAGCAAAGAGACATGAAAGACTAGATGAACTGAGGCTAGATATGAAGGCAATTCGAGCTCATAAGCTACCTTGCCAAAACGACTGAGAATCTTGAAGGGACCGACATATCGGGGACTGAGTTTTCCCTTCTTGCCGAATCTCTCCACTCCCTTCATAAGAAAGATCTTTAGGTAGACATGATCACCAATCTCAAACTCGATATCTTTTCTACGAACATCTGCATAAGACTTTTGTCGGCTCTGAGCATCCCAGAGTCTTTCTCTGATCAATTGGACATTCCCTAAGGCGTCGAATACCAAGTCAGGCCCTATGACTGAGGCCTCACTAACTTTGAACCAACCAATTGGAGATCTACATCTCCTACCATAGAGAGCTTCGAATGGAGCCATATGAATACTGGAGTGATAGTTGTTGTTGTATGCAAACACAATCAAAGACAAGTGGTCATTCCAACTACCCTTGAAATCAATTACACACGCCCTTAGCATATCTTCCAAAGTCTGAATGGTCCTTTCTGCTTGACCATCTGTATAAGGATGAAAGGTTGTACTGATATGAACTTGGATACCAAGACGCTTTTGGAATGCTTTCCAAAAATGAGAGTCGAACTGGGTACCTCTGTCTGAGATAATGGACAATGGAACACCGTGCAATCTGACCAACTCTTTGATGTAGAGTTTGGCGTAATCCTCAGCTGAATAAGAGGAATGAACTGGAAAGAAATGAGCTGATTTGGTCATTCTGTCTACAATGACCCAAACTGAATCATGATGATGATGAGTTCGAGGAAAACTCATCACAAAGACCATGTTCACAACTTCCCACTTCCAAGTAGGAATGGCGAACTCCTGTATAGGACCACTAGGCTTCTGATGCTCTATCTTAACCTACTGACATATAGATCACTTAGCCACAAACTTTGCAATATCTCTTTTCATCCCACTCCACCAATAGATCTCCCGCAAGTCGTGGTATATCTTAGTAGCCCTTGGATGAATAGAGCAGTGTACGCCATGCACTTCTGTAAGAATTCGCTGCCTTATGTCATCTATGCCTGGAAAACAGAGACGACCCTGACAACGAAGGACGTCATCTCCCCCTTGGGAGAAAACCTCTATTTTCTGATTCAGAACTGACTCTTTTAGCTTGACAAGTCTAGGATCCTTATCTTTCTTTTCTTTCATCTCAGAAACTAGAGATGATTCTGAACTACTCTGAACATATACACCGCCCTCTGAAGATTCGACTAAGCGAACGCCTAGTCTAGCAAGCTAGTGGACTTCCTGGGCTAACTTCTTCTTTCTATCTTCAACATGAGAAATACTACCCATGGACAGTCTACTGAGACCGTCGACCACTACGTTGGCCTTACCCGAATAATAGAGGACACTCATGTCATAATCTTTTAAGATCTCTAACCACCTTCTCTAACGAAGATTGAGATCGTTTTAAGAAAAGACATACTGAAGGCTCTTATGATCTGTGAGTACATCCATATGAACTCCGTAGAGATAATGCCTCCAAATCTTTAAGGAAAATAATATGGCTACTAACTCAAGGTCATGAGTAGGATAATTCTTCTCATGGGGCTTTAACTGTCTGGAGGCATAGGCTATGACCTTACCATGTTGCATGAGCACACAACCCAAACCTACTCTAGATGCATCACAATACACTACAAACCTATTTGAACCATCTGGAAGAGCTAGAGCTGGAGCTGGAGCTGAGGTGAGTCGAGTCTTCAACTCCTGAAAACTCTTCTCGCGAGAATCTGACCACTGAAACTTGACCTTCTTCTGAGTCAATATGTACATAGGGGATGCAATAGAAGAAAATCACTCAACAAACTGTCTGTAATAGCCAGTCAAGCCTAAGAAACTCCTGATATCTGATGGAGAGATAGGGCGAGGCCAGTTTTTTACCGCTTTGGTCTTCTGAGGATCTACTCTAATGCCATCACCGAAAATGATATGACCAAGGAACGCTACTGACCTTAGCCAAAATTTGTACTTACTGAATTTAGTGAATAGTTGATGATCTCTGAGAGCCTGATGTACTATTCTGAGATGGTCTACATGATCGCGCTTTGTGCGAGAATAGACTAGAATATCATCTATAAAGACTATGACAAACATATCCAAGTACTTCTTGAACACACAGTTCATCAAGTCCATGAAAGTGGCTAGGGCGTTGGTAAGACCAAATAACATAATTAGAAATTCGAAGTGACCATACCGCGTATGGAAAGCTATCTTCGAAATGTCACATTCTCTAACTCTAAGCTGATGATAGCCGGATCTAAGGTCTATCTTAGAGAAATAACTGGCACCCTGAAGTTGGTCAAACAAGTCATCGATTTTGGGAAGAGGATACTTGTTCTTGACCGTGACTTTATTGAGTTGACGGTAATCTATACACATTCTGAGTGAACCTTCTTTCTTGCGCACGAATAAGACTGGTGCTCCCCATGAGGAAATACTGGGTCTAATGAATCCCTTATCTGAGAGATCCTTCAACTGTTCTTTCAGTTACTCGAGTTCTGCTGGTGCCATTCTATATGGCGGAATAGAGATAGGTTGAGTGTCTGAAAGAAGATCAATACCAAAGTCTATTTCCCTTTTGGGAGGAATTCCTGGAAGATCTTTGGGAAAGACATCTGAATATTCATTCACTACTGGAACTGATTTGAGACTGGGAGCCTTGGAACTGGAATCTCTAACATGAATTAGATGATAAACACATCCCTTAGATATTAATCTCCTTGCCCGAAGGTAGGAAATAAGCTGACCACTGAAAGTGGATACACTACCCTTCCACTCTAGGACGGGTTAATTCGGGAACTGAAATTGAACTATTCTATTTCTGCAGTCGACTAAGGCATAGCAGGAATGAAGCCAATTCATGTCGAGAATGACATCAAAATCAGTCATCTCTAATTCGACTAAGTCTGTTGAAGTGACTTTTTGAAATATCATAACCGGGCAGTTCCTGTATACCCGTTGGGCTATGATGGTTTTACCCACAGAGGTAGAGACTGAAAAGGGCTCTTCTAGAATTTTGGGACTGATTCCGAAATCAACTACTATATAAGGAGTAACGAAAGACAAGGAAGCTCCTGGATCTAGCAAAGCGTAAACATGCACATGAAAGATCTGTAACGTACCAGTAACTACATCAGGATAACTTTCCTGATCGTGTTAAGTTTGAAGAGCATAGAGACGATTTGGGCATTTCCCGCTAGTAGCACTAGAAGTGGCACCCTGCTGATTTGGGCGACCCGATTGAGCTGAAAAGCGATTTTATTGACCCTGAGGACCTGGCTGCAGATAGTCTCTAACTCTATGTCCTGGCTTTCCACAACCAAAACAAATGCCACTACCTGTTCTACACACACCCTGATGGTGCTTACCATAAGTCTGGCAAAGAGAACAGGTGCGGGCACTGCTAATACTGCCCTCGGACTTAGAGCCTGGAGCTCTATCTTTGTTACCCTCTCTGAACTTAGGAACTGAAGAAATGGCTGTAGAGGGGGCTGGAACTGATGACTTAGGATGAAACTGGAAATGGTTTCCTCCTTCTGACTTAGGTGAGCGAAGTTGAAACTACCTATCTTTGCTCTCTTATTCTGTTTCTCTCTCTGCTTAATCTTTTACTCCTCTATCTACTGAGCATGAGTCATAAGCCTGGCTAAGGTCATGTCACTATTCAGCATGGCGGATCTGCACTTATTAACCACGCTCCTAAAGCAAACTTACTCATTTTGGTGCTACCGTCTGCAACTACATGAAGGGCATATCTGGATAATTGAGAAAACTTTAGAGAATACTCTTTCACCGTCATATTGCCCTGCCTGAAGTTGATGAACTCTAGCACCTTAGCTTCTCTAAGCTCTTGGGGAAAAAATCTATCTAAGAATGCAGTGACAAACTCCTCCCACTCTATAGGACCTGCATCATCTGATATTTTGGACTTTCACTTTTTGAACCAAGCATGAGCCACATCCTGCAACTGATATGCAGCTAGCTCAGCACTCTCAACAGTAGTCACCCCCATGATGTCTGTCACTTTCTGAACTTGATTAATGAATTCATGAAGGTCTTCGTCTACCTTAGACCTGAGGAAGGTTGGAGGATTCATTCGGGTGAAGTCCTGAATCCTCGCTGTAGCTGAGTTGGCCACCGGGTTGGCCGGAATAACTGTTGGTTGTTCATTATGAGCAGCGGCTGATTGAGCAAGAGTGGAAAATGTGGTCCTGAACTCTGCATGAGAAACATGATCGCCCAAAGGTTCTTCGGGCTGAGGGGCTGACTGATTTCTTCTCTTAGGAGGCATGTTCTGAAATAAAAAGAAGAAGCGGATTAGAATAAGAGACTGACTTGTGATTATGCTCACTGGCACGACATGAGTACTGAAATAAGGAAAACTTTTCTTAAACATCTCATAGCCTCTTGCACATAAATATGGCGCACAACACACCCATGCACAAGACTCTACTAGATGCGGCTTTCAGACTTCCTAGGACTCTATTGAACCTTAGGCTCTGATACTAAGTATATAACGACCCAATTTGCTGAACCGAAACGCTACACGGTGCTCATGACCCCGAAGGACCACAAGCTAACCCATGACTGATATCTGTACCTGTATACTGCATAAGATAACATAATAATGCAGAAACATGCACTGAAAGGCCATAAGGTTTGATCATGAACATAACTGAATAACGTAACATCTGTGTGGGGTAATAGAATACCCAAAACAAAACTGAAGTCTAAAACATAATAGTCTGTATCTAGTCTGAAAGCCTCTACTGTCTGAAGAATTTGAATAAGGATTTGATGGGACATGTTCCCAACTAACTCCAACTAATAAGCTAGTCAATGAGATAATAGAAAATCATTATGTCCTCGAAGGATGAGGACTCACTTCTACTCTGACTGCTGAAACTGGAATCTACTATTGATCTGGAACTCGTGTCTCTGAACCTATGGTGTAACATAAAAAGAAAGCACCATAGCGCAAATGCGTCAGTACAATGGAATGTACTGAGTATACATGCGAGGTAGGCTATATGCAAGGGTTTGCATGCATGATTCTCATGACTCGAACTAGGGCCTGGCCGTGATGGACATACCGAACCATGAAGGCGCGGAATGCCCTTCTCTATCTAATAATCATGCATAACATTCATATAATAAAAGAAGATACAGAAACATAATCTGCTACGAAAACATGGTCAACTCTGAATTCAACATAAGTATGGAAACTATAAATCAACTACATCTAAATAACATCTGAATCAGTCTGCAAAATCTCTACTACATGAAAATCTGACAACTTTTTGAAACTGGGACAAGACCCCCAGTAGACCAAAACTGAAATAAGTGACATAATCTGAAAAGACAGGCCTTCTGGAATAGAGAAGGCTCACCACTGCACAATCTGATCAGCTGTCCAAATTATCTACTGCTTATCTGGACCCCTAGACTGAATCTCAGAACCTGAGAGGTAGGGGGAGGGGGTCAATACAGATGTACTGGTACGCAGAGCATATCCAAAATAATCATTTATTATTCAACATATATGAGAGCAATTTAAAATAGTTCATAAGTATATCAAATAGTAAGAATTCACATGGGCATTTTAAAGACTCTGTAAAAATCATCTCAACTCTGAGAAATCTGTGTTACTTCTGCGCTAGGTGGTATACCCTACAACTCTGAAAAATTCCATAGGCTATATGAAAACTTTCATTAACTCGGCAGCAAAGCCCCCAACCCAATTGTGCCGCAAGGGTCGGAGTCTCTGAATCTACTACGCCACCAGGCCGTCGCCAGCGTATAATAATAATCTACCAGTATCAGCAAATACGATTTCAGGCTAAGAGTTGCTTGAACTTGCTCCTTCTTCGGGTAACCACCTACCCTCTTTAAGCCCCTTTTTTAAAATGCTATCAAAATATACAGTCTTTGAAAACATGCTCTGAAAACATAATCTGTTATGGCATAAATACATATGATATCGTCATACCATTGACTTGCAAGTCACATCTCTGAGCCATTATTAGTCTATCATAAATCTATGTATTCAAAACACAAGTTTTGAGACCAGCATTTCAATAATTCAATTCAATGAATCTTTTTTTTTTCAAACCACATGTAAATACATGGAATTCTTTTTCATACACACAAGAACATATTGATATCTAGAAACACCCTATCAACAATTCCAAATTATGTTCAAATGCCAGGATATTGCAAAAACATCTTTCAAATCACAAAACCATAATCTTTAATTCAATACAAGAGAGGGAGTTCAAAATTTATGCTCTCAACAATCTTAAATCTCAAATTCATACATATACATATATGTGTAAATCAATTTAGGGGAAAAGGACCAAAAGGCCAAAGCAATAGTAGCATTGAAAACTTTCGAAATGCATAATCAATAATATAGTTTTCAAAACCTCCATAAAATACATGCATCAAAACCTTTAAATCATGCTTTAACAATTTCAAGCCCATGTAGTTTTTAGAACAAACCCCACGTACCTCTATCTAGAAATTTAAAGGATGCTTCTTGATGCCCACGACTTGGGGATTCCAAATCTTCAATTTGTTTTGAAAATCCACGGTTGAATCTTGATTTATTTGGATTATCAATATAGAACCCTAGAAAGTGTTCTTGAATATTTTTGGTGAATGTATGAGTAATATGCTCAATTAGGGTTGAAATCTCTTGTTTGGACTGATAAGGGTATGGGAAAATACCCAATATACCCTTAATGAGATCGGTATAAAAAATATAACGGGGAGCCCTATTTTATGGGCCACAGCGATGCGCCACTATCGCGGTGGCTCACTGGAAATTGACGAATGGGAATTTGGGATCCTCCGCGACGTGCCACTATCGCGAGGTCCCACTGAAATTTGACAATTGCTAATTAAACCCTCTCCGCGATGTGCTAAACACTAGAATGACGATGTTTTATGACTAGCACATAAAATAGCCATAACTTCTTCACCGAGTGTCCGTTTTGGATGAATCTTATATCGACGGAAAGGTTATTTAGTCATCTACATAATGAAAAGTTGAAATCTAAGGGATTCCACAAAAAACTAAGTATAAATCATTATTGAAGCCAATGCTTGATATTTTAGGGACAAAATTTAGCTAAGAAAAACTTTGGGGCGTTACAATATCGCCCCCTTAGGAACATTCGTCCTCGAATGTTGACGCGGGATACAGACAAGTATAATTTCAAGCATACTAAGGTATAGAAAGAATAAGGAAAGGATTGTACCTTCCATTTCATCATCCATTGGATCAAAAAGTTTTGGGTATCTAGCTCTCATGTCAACTTCTGATTCCCAAGTCGCTTCTTCAATTTTCTGGTTTCTCCACAACTCTTTAACTGAGGCAATCTCTTTGTTCCTCAATCTTCTAACTTGGCGATCCAAAATCTCTATAGGTTCTTCTTCATAGGATAAGGAGTCTGTCACTTTGATTTCTTCAATAGTCAATACAAATGAATGGTCCCCAATACACTTTTTCAACATGGATATGTGAAATACCGGATGAACGAAACCCAAACTTGCAGGCAACTCTAACTCATACGCAACTCCACCTATCCTTCTCACAATCTGGCATGGCCCTATATAGTGAGGACTCAGCTTACCTTTCTTCCCGAATCGCATGACTCCCTTCATAGGAGAGACTTTAAGAAATACCCAATCACTAACATCAAACTCTAAGTCTCTTCTCCTTACATCAGTGTAAGACTTCTAGCGAATCTGAGCTGTCTTGAGTCGTTCTCTAATAATTTTCACATCCTCCATTGCCTGATGAACAAGGTCAGGCCCGAACAACTGGGTCTCTCCCACTCCATACCACCCTAAAGGCGATCTACATATTCTTCCATACAAGGCCTCAAATGGAGCCATCTTAATACTAGCATGATAGCTATTATTATATGCAAACTCTATTAATGACAAGTTCTCTACCCAACTACTTTTAAAATCAATCACACAGGCCCTCAACATATCTTCAAGGGTCTGGATGGTGCGCTCAGCTTGCCCATCTATCTAAGGGTGGAAAGACATGCTTAAATTCACTTGGGTACCTAAACCCTTTTGAAACGATCTCCAAAACTATGAAGAAAACTGTGTACCTCTGTCAGATATGATGGACACAGGTGCCTCATGCAAGCGAACTATTTATGCAATGAACATCTTGGGATAATCCTCTCCCGAATAATTTGTCCTGACAGGTAGAAAGTGAGCTGACTTGCTAAGCCGATCCACAATCACCCTAATGGAATCATACTAGTTTTGGGACCTCGGAAGTACTGTAATGAAGACCATATTAATCATCTCTCACTTCCACAAAGGCAAAGCTATTTCTTGAGAAGAACTGCATGGCCTCAAGTGTTCCACTTTAACTTGTTGACAATTCAAACACTTGGAAACATAGTTAGCCACATCACGCTTCATATGGTTTTCAAATCTTGATACATCTTAGTAAAGCCAGGGTGAACAACATACCTCAATGTGTGAGCTTCGTCAAGGATTCTCTTCCTCAGACCATCTACATCTGGAACACACAACCTACCCTGGCATCTCAAAATACCATCACCACCAATTTCAAATGACATTACCTTTTGTTGACCCACATCTTTCTTGATCTGCATCAATATGGGATCTTCAACCTGCTTCTCTTTGACTTCTACACAAAAGGAAGATTTAGCTATCTCATCAACAACCACTCCTCCATCCTCAGAATCCAAAAGTCGCACTCCTATATTTGCAAGCCAGTGAATATCCTTCACCATCTCCCTCTACTCTTCCTCAACATAAGAAAGACTTCCCATAGACAACCCGTTGAGGGCATCGACTACCACAGTTGCCTTGCCCAGATGATAGTGCAGGCTCATGTCATAGTCTTTTAAAAGCTTCAACCACCTTCTCTGCCTGAGATTCAATTCTTTCTGCGAGAAAACATACTGTAAACTCTTGTGGTCAGTAAATATATCAACGTGTACCCCATACAAATAGTGCCGCCAGATCTTAAGTGCAAAAACCACAACCGCTAACTCCAAGTCATGAGTAGGGTAGTTCCGCTCGTGCACCTTCAACGGCCTAGATGCATAAGCTACTACCTTATCGTGCTGCATAAAAAAACACCCAAGTCCCACTCAAGACACATCATAGTATACAAAAAAACCTTCTGTACCCTCCAAAAGAGTCAGAACAGGAGCAGTAGTCAACCTGTCTTTCAAATTCTCAAAACTATTCTCACAAGAGTCAGACCATAAAAACTTTACCTTTTTCTGAGTCAAATTAGTAAGTGGTGCAGCTATGGAAGAAAAACTCTCGACGAATCTTCTGTAATAACTCACCAAACCCAAGAAGCTCTGAATGTCGGTTGGAGTCATGGATCTGGGCCATTTTATCAGTGCCTCAATCTTTTGGGGATCAACCTTAATCCCCTCACTAGACACAACATTCCCCAAGAACGCAATAGCATTCAACCACACTTGGAAAATTTTATATACAATTTATTATCTTTAAGGGTCTGAAGGATAATTTGGAGGTGATTGGCATGGTCCTCCTCGCTCTTAGAATATACCAAAATGTCATCAATGACAAACAGATTAAAAAACTGATGGAAAACGCTATTAATTAGATCCATGAAAGTTGCAGGGGCATTAGTCAACTTGAAAGACATGACTAAGAATTCATAATGGTTGTATCTGGTTTGGAAAGCTATTTTGGGAATATCTGACTCTCTAACTTTCAACTGGTGATATCCCGAACGAAGGTCTATCTTTAAAAAACATTTAGCATCCTGAAGTTGATCAAAAAGATCATCAATCCTAGGAAGGGGATATTTATTTTTAATCATGACCTTATTCAACTGGCAGTAATCTATGCATAGACGAAGGAAACCATCTTTCTTTCACATGAAAAGTACAGGTGTACCCCAGGGAGACACACTAGGGTGGATAAAACCTTTATCTAGAAGATCTGCTAGCTGTTCTTTCAACTCTTTTAGCTCTGCAGGAGCCATCCTATATGGCAGAATGGAAATAGGATGGGTATCTAGCAATAAATCAATACCAAAATCTATCTCCCTATCAGGTGGTATTCCTAGGAGATCATCTGGAAAGACTTCCGGGAATTTATTCACTACGGAGACAGACTGAAGAGGAAGACTTTTGGCACTAGAATCATTAACCTGAATAAGATGATACAAGCAACCTTTGGAAATAAGTTTATGGGCCCTGAGATAAGATATGAAATATCCTCAAGGTGCTAGAGAATGTCCCTCCTATTCTATCACAGACTCATTCAGAAAATAAAAGGTGACTCTTCGGGTCCTACAATTCATGGTGGCATAGCATGAATGGAGCCAGTCTATCTCTAAGATGGCATCAAAATCAACCATATCAAGTTCTATGAGATCTTCCTTAGTATCCCAGATGAAAATAGACTCAACATAATTTCTATACACCCTCCTAGCCACAATAAAATCTCCCACCGGGGTGGAAACCGAAAAAGGTTCAGCAATCACATCAGGCTCAAAACCAAAACCAACAGCCACGAATGGGGTCACATAAGACAAGGTAAACCCGGGATCAAGTAATACATACACATCACAAGAAAATATTTGCAACATACCGGTGACTACATCTGGTGAGGCCTCTGCCTCCTAGCGGTTGGTTAAAGCATATAACCGATTTATACCATTTCTAGCAGCTGAAGTGGCACCCTTCTGAGGTGGTGGTGCAGATGAATTCACCTGCGACTTGGCTCCTCCAATATTACTCTTTGTTTCCAGATAGTCTCTCTGGATATGGCCTGGCTGGCCGCTTGAATAACACACCAAAGCGCCAAACTGACATCTCCCTGGGTGATTCCTCCCGCATCACCCACAGTATGGATAGGACTGAGAGGTCTGGGCTACACTTCCCTACGAATGCATACCCTGCATCCTCGGCCCCTGACTAGACTGAAAATTCTAGGTGCGCTGCTTAGCTGTGGGTCTAGACACTGGAGCACTAGCTGCCGACTATGCATTATCCAAATTCTTTTTCTTTTGCCATTTTCCGCCCAAATTACCTCTCTGCTACTGACTATGACTCGGGTCTATCGCTCTGGCTCTCTTTGCCTGCTTGTTTTTTTTCCTAGATTTGGCTATCTTCTTCTTCTACTCCTCAACTTGCGGCATGTGGACTGACAGTCTAGAAAAGTCCATATCCCTATTCAGCATAGCTCCCTGACACTCAAGCACCAGATCATCTGAAAGGTCGGAAGTAAACTTCCTCATTCGGGCCCTCATACTACTCGTCATCTCAAGAGCATAACGGGCCAACTGGTTAAACTTTAAAGTATACTCCTGAACACTCATCTTTCCTTCTTAAGGTTCATGAACTCCTCTGCTTTAGCTTCCCTCAGCTCCAGAGGAAATAATCGGTCAAGAAAAGCTTCCACAAACTTATCCCAAACTGTGGGCTCAGCACTGTCATCCTTCACATATTTCCACTCATTGTACCATTGGTTCACTACATCTTTTAGCTGATGTGTTGCTAGCTCAACACCCTCAACCTGATCAACATGCATTACTTTGAAAATCTTCTATATTTTGTCTACGAACTCCTGCAGGTCCTCTTCTACCTTAGTGCCAGAGAACTTGGGCGGGTTCATTCTCATGAACTGGCCCACTCTAGTAACTTCAGAAGTAACAAACGCAGATGCAGTATCCTCCGACCTTTGAGTCTGTGCGGCTACCAGCTATGCAAGTATGTGAATAGATTGTCTGAATTCAGCATTAGAAACCTCTCCTTCACGAGGTTGAGTGCGATTGGCCCCCATCCGGAGATCTCTGGGAGGAATAGTCGGTATAGGAGGTACTCTCAGAGTAGGAACAGGTTCTGAGGTATGAGCTCTGTTAAAGGTCCGCATCCCATGGGTGGGACGGACTTCATCATCCTGAGCATTAACGTTGGTGCGACGGGGAGGCATCGCTGGTTTTCTGAAAAGTAAGAGATCATTGATTAGGGGACAGATTAGACTCTAAAGCACGAACTAAATCACAAAGAAGAGAAATATTCTTAAATGCCTAGTAGCCTCCTGCTTAGAAGTGTGGCGCGCTACACACCCATAAACAAAACTCTACCCGACACAATTTCGTAGACACCCTGGGACCATGAACCAGGCTTTGATACCAAGTTTGTCATGACCCAAACTAGGGCCTGGCCGTGATGGACATCCCGAACCATGAAGGCTTGGAACGCCCTTCTCTATCTGGTAATCATGCACAATATTCATATAATAAAAGAAGATGTGAAAACATAATCTGCTACAGGAACATGGTCAACTCTGAATTCAACATAAGTATAGAAATTGTAAATCAACTACATCTAAATAACATCTGACTTAGTATGCGAAACCTCTACTACATAAAAATCTGACAACTGTCTAAAACTGGGACAAGGCCCCCAGTAGACCAAAACGTAAATAAGTGACATAATCTGAAAAGACAGGCCTTCTGAAATAGAGAAGGCTCACCACTGCACAATCTGATCAGCTGTCTGAATTATCTACTGCTTATCTGGACCCCTAAACTGGTATGGGGGAGGGATTCAATACAGATGTACTGGTACGCAGAGCATATCCAAAATAATTATTTATTATTCAACATATATGAGAGCAATTTAAAACAGTTCATAAGTATATCAAATAGTAAGAATTCAAATGGGCATTTTAAAGACTCTGTAAAAATCATCTCAACTCTGAGAAATCTGTGTTACTTCTGCGCTAGGTGGTATACCCTAAAACTCTAAAAAATTTCATGGTCTATATAGAAACTGCCATTAACTCGGCAGCGAAGCCCCCAACCCAAGTGTGCCGCAAGGGTCGGAGTCTCTGAATCTACTACGCCACACGGTCGTCGCCAGCGTACGATAATAAACTACCCGTATCATCAAATATAGTTTCAGGCAAAGAGTTGCTTGAACTCGCGCCTTCTTCGGGTAACCACTTAACCCTTTTTAAGCCCCTTTTAAAAATTTATTAAAACATGCAGTTTCTGAAAACATACTCTGAAAACATAATCTGTTATGGCATAAATACATATGGTATCGTCATACCATTGACTTACAAGTCATATCTCTGAGCCATTATTAGTCTATCATAAATCTCTGTATTCAAAACTCAAGTTTTGAGACTAGCATTTCAATAATTCAGTTCAATGAATCCTTTTTTCTCAAACCTCATGTAAACACATACAATTCTTTCTCATACACACAAGAACATATTGATAACTAGAAACACCCTCTCAAAAATTCCAAATCATGTTCAAATGCCAGGATATTGCAAAAAATATCTTTCAAATCACAAAACCATAATCTTTAATTCAATACAAGAGAGGGAGTTCATAATTTATACTTTCAACAACCTTAAATCTCAAATTCATACATATACATATACATATACATATATATGTAAACCAATTTAGGAGAAAAGACCACAAGGCCAAAGTAATAGTAGCATTGAAACTTTCGAAATGCATAATCAATAATATAGTTTTCAAAACCCCCATAAAATACATGCATCAAAACCTTTAAATTATGCTTTAACAATTTCAAGCCCATGTAGTTTTTAGGATAAACCCCACATACCTCTATCTAGAAATTTAAAGGATGCTTCTTGATGCCCGGGGATTCCAAATCTTCAATTTATTTTGAAAATCCACAGTTGAATCTTGATTTATTTGGATTATCAATATGGAACCCTAGAGAGTGTTCTTGAATATTTTCGGTAAATGTATGAGTAATATGCTCAATTAGGGTTGAAATCTCGTGTTTGGACTGATAAGGGTGTGGGACAATACCCAATATACCCTTAATGAGACCGGTATAAAAAAATATAACTGAAAGCCCGGTTTTATGGGCCACCGCGATGCGCCACTATCGCGGTGGCTCACTAAAAATTGATGAATGAGAATTTGGGATCCTCCGTGACGCGCCACAATTGCGAGGTCCTACTGGAATTTGACAATTGAGCATATTGGGTATTTTTCCACACCCTTATCAATCCAAACACGAGATTTCAACCCTAATTGAGCATATTACTCATACATTCACCAAAAATATTCAAGAACACTCTCTAGGGTTCCATATTGATAATCGAAATAAATCAAGATTCAACCGAGGGTTTTCAAAATAAATTAAAGATTTGGAATCCCCAAGACGTGGGCATCAAGAAGCATCCTTTAAATTTCTAGATAGAGGTACGTGGGGTTTATCCTAAAAACTACATGGGCTTGAAATTGTTAAAGCATGATTTAAAGGTTTTGATGCATGTATTTTATGGGGGTTTTGTAAACTATATTATTGATTATGCATTTCGAAAGTTTCAATGTTACTATTGCTTTGGCCTTGTGGTCTTTTCCCCTAAATTGATTTACATATATATGTATATGTATGAATTTGAGATTTAAGATTGTTGAGAGTATAAATTATGAACTCCCTCTCTTGTATTGAATTAAAGATTATGGTTTTGTGATTAGAAAGATATTTTTTGCAATATCCTGGCATTTAAACATGATTTGGAATTGTTGAGAGGTGTTTCTTGTTATCAATATGTTCTTGTGTGTATGAGAAAGAATTGCATGTGTTTACATGAGGTTTTAGAAAAAATGATTCATTGAATTGAATTATTGAAATGCTGGTCTCAAAACTTGCGTTTTGAATACAGAGATTTATGATAGACTAATAATGGCTCAGAGATGTGACTTGCAAGTCCATGGTATGACGATACCATATGTATTTATGTAACACCCCGTAAATTTTTTCGTACACTTATCGCGATTATATGGAGTCCTAAAGGCTTGCGTATGGGTTAAATTAAGTTTATGGTGTTCGGAAGTATCCCGTCAATAGTTGTATGTGTAGGTATTGGAATAAGCTTTCCAACGATATAAAGTTTTTCCAAAACAGAGAAGTATTTCATATTAGCGAGCACATTCGAAATTTCAAAACGGTGGCCGAGAAGCCTGTGAACAGTAAATCTGCAGGAAAATTACTGCAGCTAGGCAATTTTTTTTTTGGATCAACTTTAGACGATCATAACTCCTTGTACAAAAAGAACTGTGTGAGCTGCTATATATCAACGAAAATCTACGAGAGTCTTCTTTCCGATGAAATTGGTTTCATCCAAATCCAATGTCTGAGTAAGGAGCTATATCCGTTTTACTACAGCCTATCAAAAAACAAAACAGAATTTTGGGACAGATTTTTGGGTCAACTTTAAACGACCATAACTCCTTGTACAGGAAGAACTGGGTGGTATACTTTATATGAAAATGAAATACCTTTGAATTATATTTCCAATGCAATTGGTTTCACCCAAATCCGATACCGTAGCAAAGAGTTATGATCGATTTACTTCAGCCTGTCAAAACTGTCCACTGGGGACAGATTCGGATTTATTTAAATTTTTAGGGCAAAATGGTCATTTTCTATTACCTCTTGGACGAAAATTGGTCTTTATAAACATACACTTAGCCTCATATATATCATATATCATCCAATTATTAAGAGAAGGTGAAACCCTAGCCTAATTTCAACTTCAAATATTTTGTGATTCAACCGTAGAAAATTCGAATTGGTTCCGTAGTTGTGTTCACCATCTCGAAAGCTTCGAGAAGCACCCCATGGTTATGTAAGGAGGATTCTAAATACAAGAGTTCATTGTTAAGGTATGAATATTGTTTATTCTTGATTCTTATCCATGAATAAGTATTGATAAAGGATTATGAGTATTGTCTTGATGATGGAAGATAACTAGAAATATAATTATGAATTGTTTTGTATAAATTGTTAGTAGTAAATTATGGAAGTTGTTGTATTAGATTATGGAGGATGAATTGTGGTGATATATCATTATATTAGTGGTTATGTATGCCTAGTGATCATGTTGGTATTGGATGGTGATTAAGAGGGGAAATAAAGGCTAAGAGTGATGTTGAGGGATATTGCCTGAAAATGCATGATATGTGAATGTAATAAGAGTATAAGAGGATGTATGTAGCACTCTTATTGATGAGTTAAAGGATTACTTCCTAGACATTATTTGGTGAAGTTAATACCTAAATGGTAAGGTTTGGTTGCTAATACTAGTTTGCCACAAATGACTTATTGTAGATAAGTGTTCGAAGAGTACGGGAAGTCAAGTTGGACTTGTATTGAAGTGGTTATATCAAGGTATGTAAGACATACTCTATCTAATCTTTGGCATGAATAATGACCCATGGCACTCTCAAGTAAGCTTCCAACATTGTCCTACGACACATGACACATAATAACATCATATGATCTTCGACATTACCAATTGAACTTGTTTTCACTTTTAAGATGTCCGGCTAGTCAAAAAAATGTCCATATACTATTGTTGACTCCGAAATGGTTTAATGAGGTATCCATGATTCTCTACTTCATTTTCATGATATTGATTACCTATTTACATGTTTTTCCTATTGAGGTATCATGGTTTCAAGTTCCATAAGGTGTGACCACAAAGTAACCAACCTCAAAGATTAATTGAATTAAGAAATGGAATGTCTTTATTTTAAATTGATGGTATGATGTATTGTATTAGTACCACTGATCAGTTGGCCATTGTATTATAAAGATTATGTATATATGCTATTCCAGGGGTGGTCCCTGATGTATTGTATTAGTACCACTGATCAGTTGGCCATTGTATGATGACATATGTTATGTATTGATAAGGAATACGGGAAGTAATGATATGAAAGTAATGTGCAGGTATCCCATCAGCTCTTTTAAGTGTGGTCTACTCATACTGTTTATTCACTGGTATCTGGGTTCTGTTGATCTTTTGTATCTCATCTTGATACTCACTGCCTTACATACTCAGTACATATTTCCGTACTGATTCATGCCTGCAGGAACAGGTATTTCAGGTCGTACACCTCCGCAGTAAGAGCCAGGACATTCTGTTGATAGTGGTGAGCTCCAGTTGTTTCGGGGCATCCCAAGTCGTTTCTATATGTACTTTTGGTATTTGTATAAAAGTCTTTTGTGGGCGGGAGTTTGTCCCGACCCTAACTCAGTTGTGTATGTATGTAGAGGCTTTTGTAGACATATTGTACAGCCATAGGAGTGTTTGGTTGATAGACGTGATGGCTCTGACGGCCAATTACTATTTATATATATATATATGCGTGTCTGCTGGGCTGATACAGGTACTGTTTTCTTCTATTTACAATGAAGTGCTGCCCAAATTTCTAATTTTCATAAGTAATGTAAATGTGAAAGTATAGGTTATGAACGGGTTCTCCCGGGCCTCCTCGGCTACGGGTGCCAGTCCGCTCCAATGGGATTTGGGGCGTGACAGAAGTTGTATCAGAGAAGTTCGTCCTAGTGAGTCTACAAAGCCGTGTCTACGTAGAGTCTTGTTTATTGGTGTGTTGTGCACCACATCTATAAACAGGAGGCTATGGACATTTAGGAAATTGTTTCTTTCCTTCAGATCATAGATCGTGCCATAGAGCTTATATAGCAAATGAAGTCATATTTGACCATTGAATCCATTTGTTTCTCTTACTACGGTAAGAATACCGGCGAGCGGGTAGATGTGGCTACCGGAGAAGGGACTAGTAAGTCACCACCTGTACAAGTTAATTAGAGTGAAGCTCAAGCTGAGCGGGTATCTGAAATGTCTTCCACTCCAGATGAAATAAATGGGAGGCGAACCACATTCACAGAACTACTTGTTAATGCTGCTGATCAGGATAAGATGGATATGAGGGATGCAGTACAACTGTTGACCCGGATTATTGCCGGTCAAGTCCAAGGGCAAGCTATTCCTACCGCGGGTTCTAGTGGTACGGATAGAGCAGCTAGCCTTCGGACACAGGATTTTCTGAAACTGGATCCTCCTACTTTTACTGGATCAGATATTAACGAAGACCCGCAGGACTTTGTCGATCAAACCCAAAGGGCTCTAGATGTTATGCACATATCCGGTAAAGAGATGGTTGAGCTAGCAGCATATAGACTGAAAGGAGAGGTTATATTGTGGTACGAGGATTGGAAACGATCTAGGGGTACACAACCTATGGGTCACGGTAGAGGTGATAGAGGAGCATCTAGTTCTAGTGGAGCTCAGAACCGTGTGTATGCCCTAGCAGATCGGCAGAATTTAGAGGCTTCTCCAGACGTGGTTACAGGTACGTTGTCCATCTTTGCATTTGATGTGTATGCCTTAATTGATCCTGGTTCTACATTATCGTATGCTACTCCTTTGGTTGCGGGAAGGTTCGGAAGAACACCCGAATTATTAGCCAAGCCATTTGAAGTATCAACGCCAGTGGGGGAATCTCTTATAGCTAGGAATGTTTATCGAAATTGTGTTGTGAATATTTGTGGTCGTGATACGATGGCCGATCTTGTTGAGTTAGAAATGGTAGATTTTGATGTTATTATGGGCATGGATTGGTTAGTGTCTTGTTATGCTACAGTAGATTGCCGTTCTAAGAAGGTATATTTTCATTTCCCAAATGAGGCAGTCCTTGAATGGAAGGGTAATGTTGGCGCGCCGAGAGGTAGATTTATTTCTTACTTTAAGGCAAGAAAAATGATTTCCAAGGGGTACATATACCATTTGGTTAGAGTAAGGGATACAGAGGCAGAGCCGCCAACTTTTCAGACCGTTCCAGTTGTGAATGAATTTCCTGAAGAACTACCAGGTTTACCTCCTGAACGAGAAGTGGAGTTTGGTATTGATATGTTGCCAGACACACAACCAATCTCAATTCCTCCTTATAGAATGGCACCAGCAGAGTTGCGAGAATTGAAAGAGCAACTAAAAGACTTGCTAGAGAAGGGATTCATCAGGCCTAGTATGCCCCCTTCGGGAGCACCAGTATTGTTTGTGCGTAATAAAGATGGTTCGCTGAGGATGTGTATTGACTATCGACAATTGAATAAGGTGACTATCAAGAATAAATACCCTCTTCCCCGAATTGATGATTTATTTGACCAATTGCATGGTGCCCAGTGTTTTTCCAAGATTGACTTGAGATCAGACTATCATCAAGTGAGAGTCAAGGATAAAGATATACCCAAGAAAGCTTTCCGAACACGGTATGGTCATTATGAATTCCTGGTTATGTCATTCGGGCTGACAAATGCACCCGCAGTTTTTATGGATCTGATGAATAGGTTGTTTAAGCCGTTTCTAGATGTGTTCGTGATAGTTTTCATAGATGATATTCTGGTCTACTCTAGATCAGAAGAGGATCATGTTAATCACTTAAGGCAGGCGTTGCAGATTCTTCGTGATCGTAAGTTGTATGCGAAGTTTTCTAAATGTGAGTTTTGGCTCAAGTCAGTGGCATTTTTGGGCCATATTGTATCCAGTGAAGGCATAAAAGTTGACACTCAGAAGATTGAGGCTGTGAAGAATTGGCCAAGACCCACGATGCCTACGGAGATTCGTAGTTTCCTCGGGTTGGCAGGTTATTATAGAAGGTTTGTTGAAGGTTTTTCTTCTATTTCTGCACCCTTGACTAAGTTGACGCATAAAGCCTCCAAGTTTCAATGGAATGATGCCTGTGAAAAGAGTTTCCAAGATCTGAAGAGCAAGTTGACTTCTACACCGGTATTGGTACTTCCTGAAGGCACAGAAGGGTATCAGTGTACTGTGATGCTTTGAGAATTGGCTTAGGATGCGTATTAATGCAACATGGTAGAGTAATAGCCTATGACTCTAGACAGTTGCGACCACATGAGAGGAATTATCCCACGCATGATCTTGAGCTAGCTGCAGTTGTATTTGCTTTGAAGATATGGCGCCACTACTTATATGGGGTTCATGTTGACATATATACCGATCATAAGAGCCTGCAATATATCTTCAGTCAGACAGATCTAAACTTGAGGCAGCGGAGATGGCTTGAATTGTTGAAAGATTACGATGTTGATATCTTGTATCATCCAGGGAAAGCAAATGTGGTAGCGGATGCACTGAGTCGTAAGTCTAAAATGGCATCTATAGAAAAGCAGGGGATGATTAAGGATCTTCACCAACTAGCTAATTTGGGAGTTCGACTTCTCGAAACTCTAGATGAAGAGGTTATTGTACGTAATGCAGCGGAATCTTCATTGATAGCTGAAGTGAAAGAGAAGCAGTATGCAGATCCAATTTTATTGCAGCTTAAGGAGGATGTGCAGAGTGGCACGACAAAGGCATTTGAGCTTACGCGAGAAGGAGTGCTTCAGTGTCAGAATCATTTGTGTACCTGATGTAGTTGAGCTAAGAAAGAGAATTATGACAGAAGCACACTGTTCAAGGTATTCCATCCATCCAGGGTCGACTAAGATGTATCAAGATTTGAAAGCAATATATTGATGGAATGACATGAAGAAGAATATTGCCGAATTTGTAGCTGAATGTCCGAATTATCAAAGAGTCAAAGTAGAACACCAGAAACCCGGTGGTTACATGCAATGTATAGATCTTCCAGTCTGGAAGTGGGACAAGATCAATATGTATTTCATCACAGGTTTGCCTCGTACATTTCGGAAGTTTGATTCCATATGGGTGATCATTGATAGGCTTACCAAATCCGCGCACTTCTTACCAGTTAAGACAACTTATACGGCGGAAGAGTATGCGAAGTTGTATATTAAGGAGATCGTTCGGTTACATGGAGTTCCAATTTCCATTATATCCGATCGAGGAGCCCAATTTACCGCGAATTTCTGGAAGTCTTTTCAAAGGAGTTTGGGGACACAAGTAAATCTAAGTACGACTTTTCATCCTCAAACGGACGGACAAGCGGAACGTACCATCCAGACACTTGAAGATATGCTACGAGCATGTGTATTAGATTTCAAAGGCAACTGGGATGATCACCTACCTCTTATCGAGTTTGCCTACAACAATAGCTATCATTCAAGTATCAAAATGGCACCATATGAAGCATTATATGGAAGAAAGTGTAGATCGCCAATAGGATGGTTTGAAGCAGGTGATGCGGTCTTGTTTGGACCGGATCTTGTTTATCAAGCAATGGAGAAGGTTAAAGTGATCCAACAACGTCTTGAAACAGCTCAAAGTCGACACAAATCTTATGCGGATGTTAGAAGAAGAGGACTTGAGTTTTCTATCGACGATTGGGTATTCTTGAAAGTATCACCAATGAAAGGAGTGATGAGGTTTGGCAAGAAAGGAAAGTTAAGTCCACGATACATAGGTCCGTACAAGATCATTCAAAGATTTGGACAAGTTGCTTATGAGTTAGAGCTACCTCAAGAGCTCTCAGCAGTTCATCCCATATTTCATGTTTCGATGCTTCGCAAGTACATCGGAGATCCATCGCACATCACTACTACGGAAGATGTACAAGTTACAGAAGATCTCACTTTTGAAGAAATGCCTATTGCTATTCTTGATCGCCAAATTAAAAAGATAAGGAATAAAGAGATAGCATCGGTAAAAGTACTTTGGAGGAATCAACAAGTTGAGGAGATCACATGGGAAGCCGAGGAAGCGATGAAGATTAAGTACCCTTACCTATTCAACGATGAGGAGGAAGTTCATGAGACGGAAGAAGAACAATAACAAGTGTTTATTTTTATGCAAGTATGTTATGATGATGAATATGTTAATTGTAAGCTTGGACATGTCTTAATTGAGGAACTATGCTAACATTCGAGGACGAATTTTCTTAAGGGGGGGAGAATGTAACACCCCGTAAATTTTTTCGTACACTTATCGCGATTATATGGAGTCCTAAAGGCTTGCGTATGGGTTAAATTAAGTTTATGGTGTTCGGAAGTATCCCGTAAATAGTTGTATGTGTAGGTATTGGAATAAGCTTTCCAATGATATAAAGTTTGCCCAAAACAGAGGAGTATTTCATATAAGCGAGCACATTCGAAATTTTAAAACGGTGGCCGGGAAGCCTGTGAACAGTAAATCTTCAGGAAAATTACTGCAGCTAGGCAATTATTTTTTTGGATCAACTTTAGACGATCATAATTTCTTGTAAAAAAAGAACTGTGTGAGCTGCTATATATCGACGAAAATCTACGAGAGTCTTCTTTCCGATGAAATTGGTTTCATCCAAATCCAATGTCTGAGTAAGGAGCTATACCCGTTTTACTACAGCCTAGCAAAAAAAAAAACAGAATTTTGGGACAGATTTTTGGGTCAACTTTAACCGACCATAACTCCTTGTACAGGAAGAACTGGGTGGTGTACTTTATATTAAAATGAAATACCTTTGAATTATATTTCCAATGCAATTGGTTTCACCCAAATCCGATACCGGAGCAAAGAGTTATGATCGATTTACTTCAGCCTGTCAAAACTGTCCACTGGGGACAGATTCGGATTTTATTTAAATTTTTAGGGCAAAATGGTCATTTTCTATTACCTCTTGGACGAAAATTGGTCTTTATAAACATACACTTAGCCTCATATATATCATATATCATCCAATTATTAAGAGAAGGTGAAACCCTAGCCTAATTTCAACTTCAAATATTTTGTGATTCAATAGTAGAAAATTCGAATTGGTTCCGTAGTTGTGTTCACCATCTCGAAAGCTTCGAGAAGCACCCCATGGTTATGTAAGGAGGATTCTAAATACAAGAGTTCATTGTTAAGGTATGAATATTGTTTATTCTTGATTCTTATCCATGAATAAGTATTGATAAAGGATTATGAGTATTGTCTTGATGTTGGAAGATAACTAGAAACATAGTTATGAATTGTTTTGTATAAATTGTTAGTAGTAAATTATGGAAGTTGTTGTATTGGATTATGGAGGATGAATTGTGGTGATATATCATTATATTAGTGGTTATGTATGCCTAGTGATCATGTTGGTATTGGATGGTGATTAAGAGGGGAAATAAAGGCTAAGAGTGATGTTGAGGGATATTGCATGAAAATGCATGAAATGTGAATGTAATAAGAGTATAAGAGGATGTATGTAGCACTCTTATTGATGAGTTAAAGGATTACTTTCTAGACATTATTTGGTGAAGTTAATACCTAAATGGTAAGGTTTGGTTGCTAATACTAGTTTGCCACAAATGACTTATTGTAGATAAGTGTTCGAAGAGTACGGGAAGTCAAGTTGGACTTGTATTGAAGTGGTTATATCAAGGTATGTAAGACATACTCTATCTAATCTTTGGCATGAATAATGACCCATGGCACTCTCAAGTAAGCTTCCAACATTGTCCTACGACACATGACACATAATAACATCATATGATCTTCGACATTACCAATTGAACTTGTTTTCACTTTTAAGATGTCCGGCTAGTCAAAAAAATGTCCATATACTATTGTTGACTCCGAAATGGTTTAATGAGGTATCCATGATTCTCTACTTCATTTTCATGATATTGATTACCTATTTACATGTTTTTCCTATTGAGGTATCATGGTTTCAAGTTCCATAAGGTGTGACCACAAAGTAACCAATCTCAAAGATTAATTGAATTAAGAAATGGAATGTCTTTATTTTAAATTGATGATATGATGTATTGTATTAGTACCACTGATCAGTTGGCCATTGTATTATAAAGATTATGTATATATGCTATTCCAGGGGTGGTCCCTGATGTATTGTATTAGTACCACTGATCAGTTGGCCATTGTATGACATATGTTATGTATTGATAAGGAATACGGGAAGTAATGATATGAAAGTAATGTGCAGGTATCCCATCAGCTCTTTTAAGTGTGGTCTACTCATACTGTTTATTCATTGGTATCTGGGTTCTGTTGATCTTTTGTATCTCATCTTGATACTCACTGCCTTACATACTCAGTACATACTTCCGTACTGACGTCCCTCACGGGGGACCTGTATTCATGCCTGCAGGAACAGGTACTTCAGGTCGTACACCTCCACAGTAAGAGCCAGGACATTCTGTTGATAGTGGTGAGCTCCAGTTGTTTCAGGGCATCCCAAGTCGTTTCTATATGTATTTTTGGTATTTGTATAAAAGTCTTTTGTGGGCGGGAGTTTGTCCCGACCCTAACTCAGTTGTGTATCTATGTAGAGGCTTTTGTAGACATATTGTACATCCATAGGAGTGTTTGGTTGATAGACGTGATGGCTCTGACGGCCAATTACTGTTTATATATATATATATATATATATATATATGCGTGTCTGTTGGGATGATACAGGTACTGCTTTCTTCTATTTACAACGAAGTGCTGCCCAAATTTCTAATTTTCATAAGTAATGTAAATGTGAAAGTATAGGTTATGAATGGGTTCTCCCGGGCCTCCTCGGCTACGGGTGCCAGTCCGCTCCAATGGGATTTGGGGCGTGACAGAATTCCTCTGCCTCTGCCCGTGGTTTTTCCTGCAAGGAATTCCACATAAATCTGTGTGTTCTTGTTTTTCTTTTACTTGTGGTTTGCTTATTTTCTGCCCGATCATAACAATTATTAATATAAGTTGTCTAAGTTGAAAGAATGGAGGGAGTATGATGGTTTTTTGAATTTTTTATTTGAAATATTAGGCATGCGAGTTTTCTACGTTAACTATTACCAACTATCTAGCAAAACTTACCTCAACTATAAGGTGTTCTATTTTTCTACATGAAATATCATCATTGTTCAGATAAGAAAATCGAACGGCTGATAGTTCAGGTGTGTTTTAATAAATAGTTGGTGATAGTTTAGTAGGAAACTCACACACGTAATAGAAAGTATGAAACTCAAAAAAATTGTGATACTTTAGGTGTATTTTTCTCGATTCACTCTTACTTTTAAGAATTAAAATAACCAAATTATGATTTGTTAGTGATGATGTTTCATAAGAGCTTAGAAGAAGCAGCAAACAGATAATGATTCTGGGTTTCTATTCCTTTGAACTCACAAATGTATTAATGGGATGTGTCAGTGTTGCTCGGACTCTTAAAAAATATTACCGGGTTTGTGTCAATCCTCCAAAAATAGTACATTGTGTCAAGGGCAAATTAGAATATCAGTAATTCGGAGATCTCTCACTTTGCTTATTTTCTACAGGTTCGTGGTGATTATTGTTATAATCGATGTGAAAATAATGAATAAAGTCATAAACCCTAATACCCTAATTCCTATTGTGAATAATATACAGAAAAAATACGCATACTTAAGTATTAAATTACAAAAAATAGCAAAACTTTTATCAAATTACATTTTGTAGCATATGTATTTGTATGTATTTGTATTTTTGTAACAACAGTTTGCAAAAATACAAAATACATATCGATCATCAGGGCAGTAAAAATCATATGTATTTGCATTTTTGTAGCAACAGTTTGCAAAAATACAAAATACATATCGATCATCAGGGCAGTAAAAATCATATGTATTTGTATTTTTGTAGCAACAGTTTGCAAAAATACAACTTGCTATATTATGTAATTATGAAATTATTGCCATGAAACTCATAATTAAGGAGATAAGTATGTTATTTCTAAATTTTACCCATAATATAATCAGTGGACTTGGGCCAGTGGGTGTCAATTTTATCGGGTTATCGGGTGGCCCGATTAAACAAACAATACTAACAGAAATTATAAACCCAACACCCGCCCTGATAATTAAAATAACCGATCCATTAACCTGATAAACAAATTATCGGCTCGGGTTAACAGTTTGAACCGAAATCTGGACAGATCTAAAAGTACAATGATCAAATTCATAAGCTTTATTAGACAAAATTGTACTACAATAATATTTCAATACCATATAATAATTATCAGTAGCGACAAACAACCTAAGAGAAAAAAATAGAAAATGAAGAACAGAAAAACTATTATACTATATGATTTTACACTACAGATGCATATATGCAAAATTGAAGAAAATGCAAAAAAAACAAAAAAAAAAACCGTCATAGGGTGATCTTGAATTTTTGATTCCGCTTAACAAAATCTTTTTAAAAAATGACATTTGTTTCTTATCATACATAAATTCTAGTCATAACGTACGTATATTTTAGTTTTGCTTATTATGAGACAAGAGTTCGTAACACTTGAAGATATTACTGATGGAATTGAGCAACTACAAAGCAAAACTTGCAACCAATTGAGTAGGTTTACTGTATTGAAATGTCTTTGTACTCATATCTTATAGACAAAACTAATTTATGTCCGATGGACAATAAAGATCATTTTTTTCTAAAAAAATTATTAAGCGGGGCCAAAAAAACCAGGACGACTACTTGTACTTGATAATCTCAAGCACCTTTGATGTGTTGAACTTGTTGAAAATGCTTTTGAGCTGCTATATTACTAGCATTTGCCGTATCATCATTGATTTCCCTGTCAAGTAATTGTGTATCATTGCTCTCATGACAAAGAAATTTGAAAATGGTGTTGATAAAACATCCCAAAATTGGAATTTTTGAAAGAAAATATGTAGTTTGTTGTAGATTCATGGCAAATTTAATTAAAAAAAAAAGAAAATTTGTAAAATGGTTTTGACTGAAGAAGGCTAGTGATTCTTGAATATGTGAAAGAAGTTTTGAGTTAATTTATAGATGGAATTATTGGTGGGACCAAAAAAGTTAGATAATATAGTCCATTAACTTTTTTTTAAAAAAATGTTTTCTTGGTACCCAAGTCCAACTTTCTTGTGACTTTTTAACCTATAAAGTTATTTTTTTTTTGGGGTGGGGGGGGTGGGGGTGGGGGGTGGTTTCAAACCTATGCATAATAGAAAGGTGCAAATTAATTAAAGTCTGAAGATGAATTTAGAATTTTTAAAGTAACTTCTCATTTTTAGATATGTCAAGTGTTTTGCTTAGTTTGATCTAACAGGAATTTAAAAAAATTAAAACTTTGAATCTTTTGATATTAAATTAAATATATAAAAATATTTCTAATTTTATGATCTTAAGTTACGTAAAAAGTTTAAATTAAAGAAATGATAAAGAAAAGAAAGAGACATTCTATTTAAAGTAAATTTTTTAAAAAATGATAATAAATAAATTAAAATAAAGAAAGTAATATAATATGATACTATAGTAAATACTTTATTCAAGTTGTGAAGCAAAAAAGTTGGGATAAAAATTGATGAAAAGTCAAATTGAGGTGGCCTCCAATATCTTTCTTCACAAGAATTAAAAAAAAAGTAAGAGGAAAATGACAATGAAAGTGGGACGTGGTCACTTGGGTGCCAAGAAATTTTAATTAAGAAAATGGGAGTGAGTTTTGGTTTGATAATAACATGATAGACACGTTAGAAAAAAAATAAATTGGTGCGTTAAAACGTTCGTTATGTATGCGGTTTGAAAAAGAACTGAATCATAAGAATATATTATACGTAGTCTAACATTGCATGATTATTTTTACGGATTAAAATTATGACCTTCTAATCACATGACAACAATTAATAATTACTACAAGGCTTTCCTTAAAGATCGTGATGATACATGTTTTTTTTTTAATTTTGAAAATGAAATTTTAACGAACAAGGAACAAATATAGTTACTTTTATCGAGTGAATAATAAATATTTATGAGTTACAAAAAGAAATGTAGAAAGAAATCAAGGGAAAATCACATCTTCAAACGTTGATGGAAAGGTGTAAGATTAATCCAAGGCATATTCAGAATTTAAAATTTATGATTCATACAATAACTTTTAATTCATATGGTATATAATATAATAAGTATAACAATTACTGAATTCAAATTGTTACATCATGACTATTGAATCATTTGCTTTGAAAGAAAAAAAAGATACAAAGCCAAATTGAGGTAGCCACCTAGTCCTCAATATGGAAAAATTCTGGGTAGAGAGCGTTGACCTCATATGGACTTTATCCGACATAAATCTAAATTAGTCGAGCTCTAATGTGGGTATAAAAAAAAAAAGAAAAATTACACAAATCCCATATTTAAGCATCATATTACACAATATCCCTTAATGTTTTAAAAATTACATAAAATCTCAGATTCATATTTACTAGTGATACATATGCTATGTATCACTACTGTATACATATGTATATACTAATGATACATATATATATGTATCACTAGTCCATATGTATCACTGCTTAACATATGTATCACAATTTAAAATTCCGGAACAAGATGTAATTAGCAAACTATTCGAAATTTTATGTAATATTGCTGAAACTATCTGGGATTTATGTAAGTTACTCAAGAAAAAAGAGGTAGGAAAATGATATGGACTATGCTTTCAAACTTTTTTCTCCAAAAATACCTTATGACCCACAAACCACAACAAAGAAATTTCAATTCTTGTCAAACAAGAAATACAAAAGTGGATCAAGTTTGCACCTAATATAAATCTTGGATGACAGTTTGATGTACTAAGGCTCTCGCTATGCATGCAGTTCAAGTACTAAAGCTCTCGCTATGCATGCAGTTCAAAAAAGGAACGAGGATTCTCAAAGAAGCACTTACAATTTTTTAAAGTTGTTACTCGCTATGCATGCAGTTCAGAAAAAGAATGAGGATTCTCAAAGAAGCACTTACAATTTTTTAAAGTTGTTACTTTAAAAGTTGTGTGTGTGTATATATCAATCAAAAAATGAAAAAAGACCAAAATTATTGATTACTTTGGTAAAATCTAATCATAATAGAAAAAACTAAACAAGTAACAAATCACAAAGAACTATGGTGGTCTATTTCAATTTTGTGTTGTGGGTCACAATGTGTTGATTCTCCTTTAGTCAATTCTTTATAGCAAGTTTGAAGCACTTAGGGGTCATTTGGCGTGAGGTATAAGGGATAAATAGTCCTGGAATAAAATGAAGTATTATTTTATCTCATGTTTGGTTTGAAGAATTAGTTAGTACTGGGATTACTTATCCCACCATTTACACCATAGTGATGGGATAAGTTATCCCATACACATGATGGGATAACTGGTCTCGGATTATCCCGAAATAACTAATCCCGGGGTGACTCTTTTCCAACCAAAGAGGAAATAACCGATGGGTTATGCATATGGTTCAGGTAAAAAAAGGGAATAACCGATAGTTGAAGTGTGAAACTCTCGAAAAAATGATGTTTCTTTTGTGTTATCAAGTAAATAAATGATGATATTGAAAACAAAATTCATCATGTTATGCGAACAATGTCAAGGAATTCATAGGTTAACAAGAGGGAGCTTTAAATCCTTTTGTTGATTAGGAAGGAAACTTTACCGTCAAAGGTTGTGATGGAATGATAAGTATTCATCTGTTTTTAATCAGAAGTCTCAAGTTTGAAGTGATAAGTATTCATCTGTCTTTAATCAGAAGTCTCAAGTTTGAGTTGTGAGTATAGAGTCGCTTTTGGTAGAAACACTTTACAACCCCTCCCCCTAGCCTACCGAACACCTGATTAGTTATCCCGGGATTATCCGAGATTAATTATCCTGATCCCAGGATGGATTAGTTATCCCGAGATTATCCAGGATAACTTATCCCACCATGCACATGAAATAACTTATCCCATCACTATGGTGTAAATGGTGGGATAAGTTAATCCCGGTATTAACTAATACCTCCAACCAAATATGGAATAAAATAATCCTTCATTTTATCCCGGAACTACTAATCCCTAATACCTCACACCAAACATGGGATAAAATAAGTTTTTTCAATGATCAAAAGTGAAAGAATCCCAATTTAACACAATAGTTGCCATTGTTTTCGAACTTTTGGATCCCATGCTCTATTCCAACAACAAATTAATTCAGAGGGCTTTTGAAATTATTGACAAGCTATTTTGAAGATAAGAGTAACCTTTAGTAGAAATATAATCATGTAATCAGGAGGTCACAAAGCTACGTAAACTAGTAAACTAGGGTTACGATCCAAAACCGAGTCATTACACAAAAAGTACAGAACAAACATACCCCGAAAAGCACATCCCGACTCAATTAGGTTTCTTGTCTAGTTGACACGCAACTTCAGCTGTACGCGATGCTCGCGGGAATGTTGTTAACTCTGCAAGTATGTCGACACCTTTTTCTTTGTCTACACATTGTAGGTCTGGCTCAATCAGCATTTTCACCAGCATCGGAGATTTGGCCAATAGAAGCTTGATAAGCTTCATGTCGAGCTTTGTCCCTATTATTCCTACAACCTTGACCGTCTTAAGGTAGTTCAATGTCACGTCTGAGAAGCTCGCAGAAACTTCAGCAACTTCATCATCCGATTCTTCTATAGATACCTAAGAAACATTAAGAAGATTATCTAATGAGTACAGAAATAAGTCGCCATCACGTATGAACAGATACAAAAGAAGAAGAAAAATATAAACATCATGAATAACCTCCATTTCAAGATTTTGTAAACATGGGGAGCTTCGTATCAAGCAAAGAGCGCATGAAAGATCAGCTAATTCATCCAGTGATACGTAAAGATGTTTAAGATAGTTAAGAGTAGAGGAAAGCCTTCTTGGTACATCAAGAGTCGAGAACTACAAAGAAAATGAAAAATCAGGATGACTCGAAGCCCAGAAGATGAAAACGTAATATACCAATAACCAATATTTAATGAAAATGCATCAGCATTACCTGGACACTTCCATATTCCAAGCGGAGATACTCGAGAGCAAGGACCGACTGAAAAAATGTGTCGAGAGCACATTTTTCTGATTCCTCAAAAGATTCTCCATACAAAAGAGAGAGTTTAGCAAGATGCGGAGTATTTTTTAAGGAGATAAATTTTATACAGCCTACGAATTCAAAGGATCTCAAATTGGGAGCTATAATTTGAAGGTGGTTTACAGAATCGAAGATTTTCAACACCAGCTTCTCAAGCAACGGGCTAGAAGAGATTAAACTTTCTAGTGATTTGGAAGAAACCGAGACATTACATAGTTCCAGGCTGATTAACATGTCGAATCCTTTGAAGTCTGGTGGAGGACATATTAGACAATTTTTGAGGGTCAAGTGCCTCAACTGCAAACACGTGAAAAATGGAGGAGGCAGTTTGAGTCGGTTCCACTCTGAAAATCGAAGAACGAGATGCTGAATGCCCTTCCTGGAGAGGAAATGCATCAAGTTGCTAATCTTAGGATACTTTTTTAGTTTAGACATGGAAAGGGTAAAATTAGTAATCGGTCCAGGATGAAGAGTCAAAATGTTGTACATAATGGTTGTGAACTTAATAGAAGGGGATAGTAAGTTATCTGTCGTCTTCCAAAGTTCATCATCGAGCATCAACTGTGGAAGTTTGCACCACTTGTACCTCCATTTCTTCGATATCATGCTTGTCCTCACAGCATCTCGGAAAGGCAAACGCATCAGAATGGCATTGACAGCATTGTCAGGTAGATCGGTAATCTCAGGAGGCATCGTACAACGCCAGAAGTAATCTGCATAAAATAAACAAGAACACAAAGGCAAGTAAACTTCCAATATCGATAAATTGCATTCGTTAGAGCAAGAATATCTTTTCATAAATACTTCAAGAATACATGGGATTATACAGATTTGTTATTGGAAAGGAAAAGTCAAACAACACACATGAGAATCACGGTGTCTTTTGCCGCTAATAAGCTTCTCAGCCGACGTCTATAGCTACAAAATAAGGAGAAAAGTTCCACTAGCATTCAGAAATATTCACTCTCTCAGCAGCCGTTCCACAGTTTCACAACAACATTTCCGATACCTAACACTTACATTATTATCAATTAGATTTCAGGTTAATTCTCTTATATATTACCAATAGAGGAAATGTACCATAACTCAGCTTACCTAAAAGCAGTTAAAAAGAATAATTTTCAGCTCACCAAGACCGACGACCTACAATTTTGGTGAAGGAAGATAAAATAGGTAGAGTTACCTTTTCCTCAGATTGCTGCCAATTCCAAATGCCCTTATCTACGTACTTTGCCTAGGGACTGTTTTATTCCTTTCCTCACCCAAGGATGTGGCCTATCGGTCAATAAACGTGCGGCAAAAACCATAGGAGACTATGTTCAAATCTTAGATTTAGGCGACTTTTTTCTATTTGCTTAAAACTTTGATCGATAGTTTACAAGTGCCAAAGAAATAGTCAAGGTGCAATTGCAAAAGTTATCCAGGGCACCACCAGTTTAAGGAGGGAAAAGTAACTCCCAGTCTCGTTTCTAAAATAAAGATTCAGTATTTTTGGTAATCCGATTCCTCACTCATACAAGAGTCAATCCAGGAATTTTCCATGTTGCTTTGTTGAAATGGTGGTGGTTGGGCAAGGTCAAGCACATCTAGACTATTCCACCCACAACCCACAAGTACCGGGTAACTTTGTCCACCGAACTTAAGCACATGTCGGCTATTCTAGCCCCATCACACCCCCCCCCCCCCCGGCAAGCAATGGGTAACTCTATCCATCCAAGCTTAAGCGAATCTTGACTATTCCACCCACGACCCATAAGTACCGGGTAACTTTGTCCAGCGACTTAAGCACATCTCGACTATTCTAGCCACATCCCACACCCAAGCACCAGGTAAACCCACAAGTACTGGGTAACTTTGTCCACCCAACACATCTCGGCGATTCTAGCCTCACCCCACACCCCACCGCCAAGCACCAGGTAACACTGTCCATCCAAGCTTAAGCACATCTTGACTACTCCACCCACAAGTACCGGGTAACATTGTCCACCTAACTTAAGCACATCTCGACTATTCTAGCCACACACCCCACCCCACCCCAAAGCACCGACTAACTCTGTCCATCCAAGCTTAAGCACATCTTGACTACTCCACCCACAACCCACAAGTACCGGGTAACTTTGTCCACCTAACTTAAGCACATCTCGACTATTCTAGCCACACCCCAACCCAAAGCACCGGGTAACTCTGTCCATCAAAGCTTAAGCATATCTCGACTATTCCACCCACCACCCCACAACACCCAATCCCCAAGTACCAGGTAATTCTGTCTACCAATCTATTCCACCCACAACCCCACAACCCCACACAACCCCACAACCCCACAACCCCACAACCCCACAACCCCAGATAACTCTGTCCATTCAAGCTTTAACAAAAATTCATTCACTTATTTTTTATTAGTAGATTTTTTCCATATAATGCTTCCTATAATCATTTACTTCTACAAAGATACTTTCTTTAAGTCATTTTTACCAACTAAAAGAAACAACACAAGCACAAAGCCAACTAAACCAATAACAAAACATAAAAAAGACTTATTTTTTTATATTAAAAACACAATAAACACATAAATAATAGAAAAAAGATTTTAATTTTACCAAGCAAGAAGATTGCTGATGATGCAAAATCCCCAAAAAAGATTGAACCTTTGCCTAACTACTTGTCTTTGTCAGAAATCTTTGTTTAGTACTTTGTCAGAAAACTCTTCAGTATATTTTTATACTACTTTTATTCAAGTACTGAGAGAGAGAAATCTAAGAAGTGGATTTAGTTTTAAGCCACGTGTTCAATGAGTGGCAAATTTTCGTGCTAATCAATGCAAGGTCACCAAAATGGGCCAAAATTGTAATCCACATAAAGAATGGGTAAATTTGCACTTTTACCTTCATATTTTGTGGTCATAATAAATTTTAAAAATTCAATTTTCTTTCTTAAATTTTAATAAATTCTAAAATATTATTGAGATTTTAAAATTTAAAATGTAAAAGAAAAGGTTGTTTCAGTTAATAAGTCAATATTTAAATATTAAATTTACATATTTAGACACCTCAACTCATTTTTACTATATTAGTTGAACACTCAAACCTACAAATATAATCATTCAAACATTTCTAAAATTTATATATCACGTTAGTATAGAATATCCATGAAAACACAATTAAAATAAGTTGAAATATTTAATTATCAAGTTAAGATCAAATCGAGATTTATTGACGTATACTCTTAAAGTGAGATCAAATTTAAAAATTTGTTTATGTATATGTCAAATTAAAGAATAAAAACCATCGAGATCTCAAATTTAAATTCAACATACACTAAAACACAAGGTAATTTCTCTTTTTGTGCTATTTTTGATATTAATTTTAGTGGATAAAATTATTTAATACCTATTATTAATAAAAAATAACATATATCTTTCTAAATTAATTTGGATGTGTAAAAGTTGATTCATTTCCTTCTACTATTAGTCTATTACAATGTCACCTTTTTAGCTCACTACAATTTTCACTCTTAATACTGTTTAAAATCCAAATTGCTTAGCCATAATCCCTCCAGCTTAAGTACTCATAAAGGTATAATTCTACTTTTATCTCCTTTTAATTATTGTTTTTGAGTTATAGGATCTTTAGACCTTGCAAAACTCTAACAGTAAAACTACTAATTTGTTGTTTAAATTTAGTGAACTCTGTTGAAACAACTTCTTTAGCTAATTTTATGTGTTACTTCTTTTTTGTTAGCTATGATATTTTATAAGCTTACAAGATGAAGCAGATAGATAGTATGATTATGTTTTTTTTATTACCAAGATGGGTTATGGTGAAGTGGAGGGGCTGCTCCACCCTTAAACAAAGGTCGAGGGTTCGATCCTGGATATGGAGAAAACTTTGTTGGGAGCATTGATATCTTAATGAACCCTGCAATGTGCGATCCGGATTAGTCGGTGCTGCACCAATGTGGGCACCGAACACCGGATGGAAACAAAAAAAAAAAGTTTTTTTTATTGTTTTCTTTTTTTTCCATTTTGAAACTACGCTAGCGTTTGACCATAGATTTTGGGAGTAGTTGAAATTTGTTCAAAAAATTTCCAAGTAACATACATGCATGTCCAGAAAAAAACTTCAAATTCCATAAAACACGACTTCAAAAACTCTAATTTTCAAGTTTTTTTTAGGTCTTAACTTCAAAATCTATAGCCAAACGGGAGCTATGAATGTATTTATAATAATGTGTTGATGAAAAAGTTGGTTTGATTTGGCTGAATAGATTGAAGCCTTGTATAGATATATTTGGACCTTTGGAGAAGCTTATTGTATGAGTTAAAATGACCACAATTTTAGAAATTGTTTTACTTCTTTTTGTTGGCTATGATGGTTATAACACTTGAATCTTATTCAAGTGTAATAAAGTGTTGATGTTCAGATATTGTCGAGGTCCTGCAATAGTTTATTCATACGTAAACCAATTTGATAGTTTAGGGGTAAGTTTGGCACTTTTGTTTGTCTGTGTTGTTCCACCTTGGCAAATGTCAATGCCAAGACTAGACGATCGTGAGAGGAAGGGGTGTATTATATTTGAGAAGAAAGACAACGGTAGAATCATTCATCGATTAATAGGTGAACGGAGAGCGAGTGTAAGACTGGTTGGATACTTCATGGGTAAATTGGAACCTTCTCGGTGATTGTTTTATCTTGAGCCGGGGTCTATCGGAAACAACCTCTCTATCTCACCTCTGAGTTAGTGGTATGGACTGCATGCACTTACCCCCCGACCCCACTTGGTGGGAATATACTGGGTATGTTGTTTTTGTCGGTGATTATTTTATAAGTGATCGGTTTGTTCTTATGTTTATATGAATAGCATTTCTATCCGGATAGTTTGGAGATTTTGTCCGTTTTGTCCAAATAGTTTGAAGATTCCTTACTTTCTATTATTGCTTATTTTCTGTAGGGTCTTGGTGATTATTGTTATATGATGCCACCTAGAGGAAGAAAGCATCGTCGAAGTTTACCTCCTGACATGTTTACCAATCTCCCTGATAATGTAATCGATGTCATTCTGATGCGTTTGCCTTGTAAAGATGCTGTGAGAACAAGCATCTTGTCAAAGAAATGGAGGTATAACTGGTGTAGACTTACAAAGCTGACGCTTGATACATCTCTTTGGGAAACAAAAAAGGATTTCGTAGATCCTGCTGCCAAATTTACAAAGATAATCTACCAGATTTTGACCCTTCATGAAGGACCCATTACTAAGTTTACCCTCGATGTTGTTCATCTAAAAATTTGTCCTAATATTGATAACTTCATATATTTCCTCTCTAGAAATGACATTCAACATCTCGTTCTTCACTTTCCACGATATAAACTATGCAAATTGCCTTCTTCACTTTTCACATGTTCGCAGTTGAGGCATCTAACTCTTCATAATTGCATAATACACCATCCATCGGCCTTTGAAGGATTTGATAGGTTAATTACCCTAGAATTATGTGAAGTTACAATTTCTTCCGAATTGCTCGAAAGTTTAATAGCTCATTGCCCTTTGCTTAAGCGGTTGGTGCTGGAAAATTTGGAACTTTTAAACGCAATCGAAATCAATGCTCCCATGCTGAGATCTTTTAATTTCAAAGGCTATATAAGCTCCCTCTGTCTAAAGAATGTCCCTCTTCTGGCAAAGTTATCTCTGATAGGTAAGGATTCTTATGAGGCAGATTATGTTGATTTCGCAAAGCTTTTCGAGTCTTGTCCTGCTCTCGAGCACATCCTCTTGGACTTCTGGTATGCCGAGGTAAGATATTGCTTCATGACTTCATCGTTATGCGCATTTTCATATATGGAACTTCTTTTGGTCCGAGTTACCTTGAATTTTTTTGTTACTTATTTTCCTAGATCTTTATGGAAGCAAGAGCTGAAGCACCAGCAAGGCTTCCCTCTGATATTAACAGCGTCAGACGTTTTTACTTGCCACATATTATGCTAATGGATTCGTATGGGCTCTCATGTGCTCTTTGCTGCATAAGAAGCTTCCCATATTTAGAATATCTCGAAATTCAGGTTCTTGGTGTTTTTTAACTCTTTTCTTTCTTTCTTGTCATACGCTTGTAGATCCTCGATAATATGAGAGTTGACGTCTTGTTATCTTTCTTAGGTTTACCATGAGTTCGAGGATGATCATATTCCAGCATCTCTTGAACTCGAACGCTTCTCAGATGTGACATTTAATCACCTCAGGGAAGTTAAGTTGGGATGCTTTTTAGGAATAGCTCCTGAGATGCAG
Organism: Capsicum pubescens; assembly: GCA_030864215.1. Classification (NCBI taxonomy): domain Eukaryota; kingdom Viridiplantae; phylum Streptophyta; class Magnoliopsida; order Solanales; family Solanaceae; genus Capsicum; species Capsicum pubescens. The sequence goes on from CM061549.1 coordinate 300,149,849, forward strand.
CTTATCAAACTTTTTATGGCCAACTCGCCAGTGTTGGTGAGAATTCTAATCGATCCATGGATATACGTTGAACCTCTTGATACAAGATCAAAAATACTCGCTGAGGTATCAACGTATTCGCGTGCATCACCTGAAGCAGAAGTAGTCTACCAATCAGAAGAAAGGGAGTAGTAGTCGATGCAGGGCCTTGAACATCTCAGAAGTTTTTGTCTCAGACATAATAGATATTAATGCCCCCAAGCTGCGATTATTTATTTACACAGGCAAAATAAGATCTGTCTGTCTTACAAATGTGTCTCTTCTGGCAAAGGCATGTCTGTATTGTGACGACAGTTCTATGGAGGAAAACTATTTTGGTTTTGCAAAGTGTTTCGAGTCTTGTACTGCTCTCAAGGAACTCCTCTTGGTATTCACTTATCCCGAGGTAGATAATGCTTCGTTACTTCGTTGTTGTCCTCTTTAACAGATGGAACTTCTATTGGGCTGACTCATCTTTTATTTTACTATCTTTTTTGTAGTTTGAGCTTGCCGAACTATATATAGATGAAGTAGCGGCAAGGCTTCCCTCTGATGTTAACGGTGTCAAACATTTTGAACTGCCTTTTCTTAAGCTGGTGGAATCATATAAGCTCTCTTGTGTTCTTTGCTTGATGAGAAGCTTCCCATTTTTAGAGTATCTCGAAATACAGGTCCTTAGTGCTTTGACTTTTTTCTTTCTTTATTGTTTAGTGGTTCTTTGTCTTGAGCCAGGGGTCTATCGGAAACAGCCTCTCTACTTCTCCGGAGGTAGTGGTATGGATTGCGTACATTTCACCCTCCCCAGACCCCACTATGTGGGAATACACTAGGTTTGTTGTTGTTGTTGTTGTTGTTGTATTGTTTAGTGGTTCTTTGTCATACTTCGAAGACTCTCATTAATCTGAGAATTGACTTCTTATTATCTTTCGTAGGTTGAAAATGAAGTTGATGTTGGTAGTATTGAATCCCTTGAACTCGAAGGTTTCTTAGATGCGACATTTAATCACCTCAGGGTAGTTAGGTTGGAACACTTTGGAGGAACATCGCACGAGATGCAGCTTGTCCGGCTTTTTTTCGGCAAAGTCATTGTATTGGAGTGCATAGTAATTGATACACGGCTTTCAGAGGATGAGTTTCTTGACGTAGATGCATTCACCGAGCTATCACAGTTTTGGCGTGCATCGCCTAAAGCAGAAATTGTCGACCTATCAAGATCTGTGGTAGAAATACATTGAAAGTTAATATTGAACAGATAGAAATGACATCTGTTTAGCAACATGAGTTTTTTTATTTTTTTCTGCAAGCTATGTTGTTGGACTTTATAAATTGGTAGTCGCGCCGTGTTGGTTTCTCCATAATGTACTACTTTTGGATTACCCGACATGCACTCGTGGATATTTTTGATGAGTCTGAGTAATATACGGTGCTTGGGGAATTATATTGTTGAAACCTCTTAGAACGAAAACAAATAAAAAGTGTGATCTCGGAGTAGAGGGTATGTAGACCTTACTCCTATCTTGGAGATAGATCTTTCGATTTCTCAGGCAATATAAGTTGGATCTGCCTAAAGAGTGTCCCTCGATCGCATGGTAAAACTGTTTCTGCATGGTGATCGTATTGATACATTTGGAACTTGATTTTGCAAAGGTTTTCGAGTCTTGTCCTGCTCTCGAACACCTCCTCTTTGACTTCATTATTTCCGGGGTAAATGTTACTTGATAACTCCATTATTATGCACTTTAGCTATGAGTTGACTTGTTTTTATCTTTCTTAGGCTCGTATTGAAGATGAAGACGATGAGGATAATCTTATTCCAGAATCCCTTCGGCTCGAACATTTCTAGGTTGCTTAACTTGAACAACGTTTGAGTTGCTGCTTATCAAGTTTTTGTTAGCCGCGTCATCAGTGTTGGATATTTTTACCATTCATTCCTTCCAGGATTAGAAGGGGCAGCCTTGGAGTAATCGGTAAAGTTGCTGCTATGTGATCAGGAGGTCACGGGTTCAAGCCTTCAACAGCCTCTGGCAGAAATGCAAGGTAAGCCCAGGAGGTCACGGGTTCAAGCCTTGGAAACAGCCTCTGGCGTACGATACACCCTTGTGGTGGGGTCCTTTCCCGGACACCGCACATAGCAGTAGCTTTAGTGCATCGGGCTGCCCTTTTATTCCCTTCCAGGATCAATCGTGGTCTTCCAAACTTTACCGGGAGTATGTATGAATCCCTCACTTATTGTATAAAAGGCAAGTTCGTCCAAATCATCTATTCGAGGTCCAGTACTAGATGTAACCTTTTCCCCGAGCAAGATGCCGAATATTTACAATGCTTTGGGAGTATCTTTTTTTGCGAGCATTTTACCCACAATGTCAGTTTTTCTAACTTACCCACGTCGAATATTTATAATGCTCTGGGAGTGTCTTTAATTGTGAGCATTTTACAAAAAGAGAAAAAAAACGTTAAATAGGTGCATTTTTGACGCTTCACTCTTTTGAAAATTAGTATTTTACAAATATACCCTTCAAAACAATTAAATAACTCCAAACCCATATCCCATATCCCATATTAGGATAAAAAAATACTACTATTTACAAATTTTGGCCTAAGAAGTGAAGCATTTGACAGAAGTCAGAAGCATTGAGCGTAAGGTGTTTGACAAAATTCCTCATAGAGAAAAAAGGCACATTGATACCATCATCATCAATCATCTTCCTCTGTAAGGTTTAAAATCTTTCTTCCATTTGATCTTGTTTAGTTTTGCTAGTGTTCTTATCACTTCCTTTAGCTTTCTAATCTTGAATGAACTTTAATCTCTGTGTATAATAAATGTATCAAGTGACTGTTCAAGTGTGTTTTCGATCATTATCTGTACTTTTTCTTTTATTTTATTTTTCATAATGATGGCATGAGATGAGTTTAAATCAAGAAACATGGTCATTGAGGATTCATATGGCCGACCTCAACTTGTTCGGAACTGAGGCGTAGTAAGAATCTATGAAGTATTGATGAAAGGTGTTCATGTTGTAAGAATGCCCATTAATAGATATCAAGATATATATTACATGGATTTGCAATTGGTACATACCCATGCTATTACATTACCATATGGGTTATCTCAAGGCAAATTAGCATATCCATATGTTAGAGTTGTGACCCGAATTTTGTTGATCCGGCCCAGAAAGTTTCGCGGTGCGACCCATGGCTTTTCCCGCAAGGGTTTCCACGTAAATCTGTGTGTTCTTGTTTTCTTTTTGCTTGTGGTTTGCTTTATTTCTGCCCGATTTCTAACACCATGTAACATAGATATTAGAGAAAATACTCAATTACCCCCCTGAACTATACCCAAAAAAGCTATGACACACCTCAACTTAAAGGGGGTCCTATTACGCCCTGAACTAATTAAAAGTGTAATTTTGACACCCTTAGTGCCTACGTGGTGGTGGACACTTTAGTGTGTTGTGCTACGTAGGCACTGAGGGTGTCAAAATTACACTTTTAAGTAGTTCAAGGGGTAATAGGACCCCCTTTAAGTTGAGGTGTGTCATAGCCTTTTTGGGTATAGTTCAGAGGGATAATTGGGTATTATCTCTAGATATTAAGAGGTGATGGTTGACTGATTTTCAACTAGAATGAATTTGACAAGTTGATAGCTGTTCTGTCCAGATAATTTGGAGATCTGTTACTTCGTGTTATTGTTTATTTACTGCAGGTTCTTGATGATTATTGTTGGAAGTGTTCCTTACGTTCGTTTGTTGATTTGATTATGCGAATAGCGGCTCTGTCCAAATAGTTTGGAGACTCGTTAGTATTATTGTTTAGCTACTACAGGTTCTTGGTGATTATTGTTGGAAGTTTTTATTTCGTTCTTATGTTGATTTGAAAATTTGAATGGAAATTCCGTCAAGATAATTTGGGATTCCTTACTTCGTATTATTGTTAATTTTCGTTTCTTTTGTTCTTATGTTGATTTGGAAATTTGAATGGAAATTCCGTCCAAGATAATTTGGGATTCCTTACTTCGTATTATTGTTTATTTTCTACAGGTTCCTGGTGATTATTGGTACACGATGCCTCCTAAGGAAATAACACATAGTCAAATTTTACCTTCCGACGTTCTTAGCACACTTCCTCCTAACGTAATTGATAACATTCTGCTGCGTTTGCCTTGTAAAGATGCTGTGAGGACAAGCATATTATCAACGGAATGGAGGCATCACTGGTGTAGGCTTACAGAATTGACACTTGATGAATCTCTCTGGAGTGCAGACGAGGATTTACAAGATCCTACTGTTGAATTTTCAAAGTTTTGCTACCAGTTTATAACCCGTCACGAAGGATCCATTTTTAAGTTTACACTCGACATTTCCGATTTGAGAGGCTTTCCTGAGATTGACAACTTCATATATTACCTCTCTAGGAATGGCATTACACATCTTGTTCTTCACCTTCCAGAGTATAGGCTATTCAAATTGCCTTCTTCGGTTTTCAGGTGTTCACAACTGACTCATCTTAATCTTCAAGGTTGCTTAATGGATCCTCCGTCAACCTTTAAAGGATTCGATAAGTTGATTAGTCTGGAACTATATTTAGTCACAATGTCTATTGAATTGCTGAAAAATTTAGAATCTCATTGCCCGTTGCTTGAGCAGTTGGTGTGGGTTATGTTAGATGATGCAGATTCAGTCGATATAAATGCCCCCATGCTGAAATCGTTTGGTTTCACAGGAGTTATAAGTTCCGTCTGCCTAAAGAATGTCCCTCGTCTGTTAAAAGTATCTCTGACTAGTTTTGATATGAGTGCACAGCATCTCGATTTTGCAAAGGTTTTCAAGTCTTGTCCTGCTCTCGAGTACCTCCTCATTAACTTCTCCAATTTTGCAGTAAGCGTTGGTTCATGATTTCATTGTTATGCACTTTATCAGACAATTTCTTTTGGGCTGAATCGTATTGAATTTTGGTAAAATTTTCCTAGCTCAATGCTGAAGAAGGATATCAAGTACCAACACGGCTTCCCTTTGATCTTAACCGTGTCAAGCGATTTTACATTACTAGTATGCTCCTGATAGAATCATCACATGAGCTCTCATTCGCTTTTTGCTTGATACGAAGCTTCCCATGCTTGGAGTATCTTAAAATCGAGGTTCTTATTGCTTCGACTCTTTTCATTCTTTCTTAGTTAGTGCCTTCTTCAATCCTCAATGATATGAGAATTGACTTCTTGTTGTGTTTATTAGGTTTACAGTGCAAAAGATGATAACCGTATTCTGGAATCCCTCGAGCTCGAGCATTTTTCAGACATGACACTTAACTACCTTCGGGAAGTTGAGCTAAAGTGCTATGCAGGAACACCGTGTGAGATGCAACTTATCAAGCTTCTGTTAGCCAAGTCCCCTGTGCTGGTGAAAATGCTAATCGATCGACGATCTGGACTTCTTGAAACAAGAGTAAATCTATTCGACGAGGTATCAAGTTTTATCCTGGCATCACCTAAAGCAGAAGTAGTCTACATAGATTGAAGCAGACCGCGTTCTTCGTCTCAGAAGTAGTATAACACTATGTTTTGCTTTGCCGTAACGCCTTTTTATGAACATGAGCACTGCTAGATGGATGTTTTTAGTACTGTAATAAACTTTTTCATTACATGTTTAAGGATTTTGACATTTACTTTCTGCTCATGAATGAGTTCTGTAATGTTTCTTTTCTCAGTCATAGTGATGTAAGGTAAGGCTGCGTACAACCCGTGTGGTGGGGCCCTTCTTCGGACACCGCGCATAGCGGTAGCTTTAGTGCACCGGGCTGCCCTTTAGTGATGTTTGACTGACTAAAAACTTCAATAGTATGTCCTCCTTTAGTCTGCTCTTTTAATTTTTATCCCGCAAAGGTGGCAGTAAGGTTTGCCCGGGCCCTATTTGTGGGAGTTCATTGGGTATGTTATCGGTGCCGGAACCACCTTTCAACGGGGGTTTCATACGAATTCCCTTCGATAGAAAATTATATTATTTTAATACTACTATTTTTTACAACAACATACCCAGTATATTCCCACAAAGTGGGGTCGGGGGAGGGTAGAGTGTACGCAACAGCCCATACCATTACCTCAGATGAAGTAGAGAAGCTGTTTCCGATAGACCCCTGGCAAAATAGTATTTTTACATGGTTAAAAATATTTTTTATGCATATCTAGTATATGTTGAACCCTTCGACTAGTTCGTATGTTTACTTCGGAACCTCTTCAATGAAAATTCTGGCTCCGACGCTGTGTGTTATTGTAGTTTCATAAACATTTATACATATTGTTTTGTTTGATAAGCGAAAGAAAAAACCTAGCGGTAATTTTTTCATTCTTTTCAATTATAACCAATTAAACCATAGATAAAATATTGAAAAAATTACATAACACCATAATTTATCTTTACTAAACTACATAAAATTCTTACCCATTTTATTAATTACGTAAATCCTTTTTTTTTTTAGAAAAAAAAAAACAGTCTAATACATCCATAAAAAAACAGTCTAATACATCCATACATCCATAACAGTCTAATCCCTTTTTTTAAATTATGTATCCTCTTTGATCTAGTCAATTTATTATGTCTCTCGACCAAATAGCTTCAGCAATAGATGTATTTCAGTAATCAAAATTATGTATCTCCACTTCAAAATTATGTATCCGGGTGCGCATTATGTATTCAAATAAAAATAGATTAATTAACTCTTACAATTTAAGTTCAAAATTATGTATCTCAACTTTAAAATTATGTATTCCGATGATAGTTATGTATTCGAAAATTATAAAATAAGAGATTATTTGTAATTTAACCAAAAAAAAAAAAAAAAATAGGGATGAAGAGTAATTATGAACCAACTTGAGATTTATGTAACTAAATTTGAGTTATTTTGTGCAAATCTAGAAAACAAGGCCAAAACTTAAACGACTGACTAATAGGCTATTTAGACAAATCAGACGATATTGGGGCTATTTAGTGCAAATTTTGAAGAAGTAGCCAAACTTAAACATCGCGCTAAAAGAGGCTATTAATGCAAATCATACCATTTATAGTGTATTTTTCCTTCTTTTCTCCCATCATGCTGTATATGATACCATTGAGCTTGAAGAATCCAAATATTGCCAAAGCACTCTAAAGGGTATTTCAAATTTACTTCTAATTCTTTTTTTTCTAAAAAATAAAAAAACCATTACTTTACCTTTTTGGATTAGTGTTATGATGTAGTTATAGGTTATTTAAGGTTTGCAAATGTTAAAAATACTAATTTGATGTTGTAAATCTAGCATAAATAGCTTCTTATGCTTAATTTGTTACTACTTAAAAATGGCCAAATTTTATGAGTTGATGATCTTAGAATAAGCAAACTAATTGATAATATTGTGATTCTCTGCTGAATCATGTTCCTTTTTGCAGATATGTTGCAGTCATGAATTCAATTTTCTCAGCTCAACATTTAATGGTATATAGAGGCTTTAACAACTCTTTATATCAATTTTGTAACCGTTTCATTTCCTTCTAGATTAATTAGAAAGTTGTCACACTGTCTTCATAAATGTAGAATTTATAAAGTTAGGGTTCCAGACTCAGATTGTTATATTGTGATTCTACTCTATGAAATACAATGCATTTGTTCTGTGCAGGTACCCATTGATTCATGTGTAATAGGATCGTAGCATTCTGCTTTTCTTCAGCAGGTAGCATTTCTATCCCTGTTAGTTATGGTTTTAAATCTATCCATTACCTGCATGAGTTATATTTGGCTAACAGATGTAATGGTGCATATTTGGGGACAGGCTTCTTACATAACTGGTGGTGTATATTTGAAACCCCAAGTATCGGATGGGCTATTTAAATCTCTCTCTGTAGATGTTATTCAAACTGTTAATACTAAGTTATCTCTAGCTTACCATTTTAAGTCGTCAATAGCTTATATTCAACATTGAACATCTATTGTGAAATAGAAGGATTGCAGCTTGATAGCTTGCAATCAAGGAGAAGAAGAAGATAAACAGAAGCTGAATTTTCATTATTCTCATCTGAAGCTTACAGTTATGAGTTTATTTATAGATTTGAGTTAAGATGAGCTAAGAAGTGAATAATGTATCCAGCTCATTGACAACTTATTGTAACTAACTAATCATTATCTAACAACCTCTAACAACCTTCAACAACCCATACAGCTGACTCATCTATCGGCTAACTAACTAACTGACTAACTACCCTATCAGTATTACACATCAATGGAACAGGTAGTCGTGTATGTGTCAGTGTATGTAGTAGTCAAAACACTCCCCCTCAAGCTGCAGGATGCAGAATGTTTAGCACACCAAACTTGCTAAGTAAATGAGTATGTTGAGCAAGGCTCAGGCCCTTGGTAAGCAGGTCAGCAAGTTGATCACTAGATTGAACATATAGAGCTTTAATGAAGCCATCTTTAATCTTGTCCCTGACGAAGTGACAGTCAATCTCAATGTGTTTGGTTCTCTCATGAAACATAGGGTTGTTGGCCAACTGAACGGCTGAATTACTGTCACTGAAGACTGAAACAGGAAGGGTGACATGAACCTTGAGTTTCTGAAATAAACCAACCAGCCAAGTGAGCTCTGCAACTGCTGGAGCCATGCTTCTGTACTCAGCTTCAGCAGAACTCCTGGAAACAGTGTGCTGTTTTTTTTATTTCCATGGTATTAGTGATTCACCAAAGTGAATGACATAACCAGTAACTGATCTTCTGGTGTTGGGGCAAGCAACCCAATCTGAGTCACACCATCAAGTTAGAGTAGTAATAGGCTCAGCCTTGAACCAGACACCTTGACCAAATGAACCTTTAAGGTATTTGACCACCCTAGTAGCTGCTTCCCAGTGAGATTTCTTGGGGTGTTGCATGAATTGACTAAGAGTTTGAACAACAAAGTTAAAGTCTTTGGTAAGATGAAATGTCAGATAGCAACTCATCATCTTGTTCACCTGTGGCATGATCATACTCAATTGAGGTTAACTTGGCATTAGATTCTAGAGGGGTGATAGCCGGTTTAGAACCACTAAGCCCTGTGTCAGTAATCAACTCAAGAATGTACTTCCTTTGGTTCAATATGATCCCTGATGCTGATCTTAAAACTTCAATGCCTAAAAAATACTTGAGATCCCCCAAGTCTTTCATTTTAAACTGCTGATGCAACTTGATTTTAGTGGCATTGATCAATGATGCACTGCTCCCAGTAATTAGCAAATCATCAACATATACAAGCACTGTAACAGTATCATTACCTTGATGCAGAGTGAATAGGGAATAGTCATGTACACTCTGGGTAAAACCAACATCAAGTAAGGCATGAGTGAGCTTCAGTACCAAGGTATATGTTGCTTCACGACTTCATTTTTGTGCACTTTAGTGGATGGAATTTCTTTTGGGCCAACTCATATTGAATTTTGGCAAATTTTTCCATAGTTCTTTGCCGAAGAAGGATATGAAACACCAACAAGGCTTCCCTATGATCTTGCGGTCAAGCAGTTTCACCTGGTCGAAATTAAGCTGGTGGATTCATATATGCTCGCAAATGCACTTTGCTTGATACGAAGCTTCCCATGTTTAGAATCTCTTGAAATACAGGTTCATAGTGTTTTTACTCTTTTCTTTTGATCTTATTTAACTGTGTATTTCATACTTCTTTGATCCTCAATAATCTGATAGTTGACTTCTTGTTGTCATCCTTAGGCTTACGGTGATGCTAAAGATGATCGTATTCTAGAATCCCTTGAACTAGAACATCTATCGGATGTGACATTTAACCACCTCAAGGAAGTTAAGCTAGAGTTCTTTTCATCAACGATGCCTGAAATGCAGCTTATCAAGCTTTTGTTAGCCAAGTCCCCGGTGTTGGTGAGATTGCTAATCGATACATATTATCTAGATAAAGCACCTCTTGAGAGAAGACTAGAAATATTCGCCAAGGTATCAAGCTTTTGTTAGCCAAGTCCTCGGTGTTGGTGAGATTGCTAATCGATACATATTATCTAGATAAAGCACCTCTTGAGAGAAGACTAGAAATATTCGCCAAGGTATCAAACTTTTCGCGTGCGTCACCTGAAGCAGCAGTAGTCTACGAAAAATTCAAGTTTCACATAGATTAATCTAATAGATAGAACGGAATGTCGATGTAGTAGTATAACAGTTGTATTTAGCTTTGTGAATGTCTGTTTGAGGATATGACCATTTCTGGATGGGCTGTTTTGGTCAGTTTGTTCTGTAATAACATTGTCTATTACATGTTAAGGATTTACACATTTAGTGCCTGCTCATGAATGATTTCCGGAACGCGATATTATCACAGGAAGTACTTCTCAACATTAGTTTTCTTTATGTGGTGGTGTCCGGGCCAGTTTTCGTGCTCATTTTTATTTCAACTATTGTGTTGCGAGTCTCAATGTTAACTCCCTGCGCGTTCAATTTATATATGACAAGCTTGAAGCACTTGCTGTGCCTGTAAGGTAGAGGCCTTTATGGAGGTTTGATACTGGTATGAATCTTATAGTTTGTCCACAACATAGCACATTCTTTTTCCATAAAATTTCACATTAGATGTTGGAAAAAAGAGCCATGTTAGAGTAACTAGTGTACCAAAGTGATGATGATCGGAGACAAATCTAGAATTTGAAGTTTATTGTTTCTAATGGTATATTGAAATGACTAGTCGCGATTCTGTAACACCCCAACTTAGGATAAGTAAGCAAGATTACTCTCGAGTAACGCGTTTTAAAGCTGTGTGGGTCTACACATGGTCAATTGGGAGTCCACAAAGCCGTGGGGCAATAAACCGAACCTCGATACCACCACATACATCAAAAAGATATGGCCATCTCTCTAGGTTGCACAATCCTTCCAAACCTTGATATCACTTTCATCAAAAAGATATGACCATCTCTCTAGGTTGCACAACCCCTTTAGATCGTTATCAGAGCGGACAATATCACTAGTGGGTTGGACCGTTACAGGGTCTCTCGAGTTTCGATGGTTCCATCACACTTCCAATTAGACACTGGGTGCTATAGCAATTTCACTAGTGGGTTGGGCCGTTACAGGGTCTCTCGAGTTTCGATGGTTCCATCGCACTTCCAATTAAACACCAGGTGCTTTAGCAAGAAAATTCCATCGAAAGGCTGGACAGTTTGTTTTCCTTTCCGGTCCAGTATTTTCAATCCAAGCCGAAATAGGAAAAGCCGCAAGCACCATTATGCCCGGTCGTCGGTTGAACGTCAGTAACGCCCGATATTCATTCCTTACTCAAATAGGAAGGTGGCAGTCTCAATCTAGCAGCGTGGTCCAGAAAACCACAAAGGAACGATAACAGAAGACACATTGGATTTTTCATTTTCATAAATTTTTATCAAGATTCTACTACGATATCAAGTTTTTTTTTCCCTATTTATAAATGAGCTAACCAATAATATAGTAGATGAGATCTTGTCCTATCAAGGCTGGATCTACAGTAGAGTGTACGGGTTCTAGGGAACCCCTTAACTTTCTCCGAAACCTTGTAATTATGTTAAAAATAAAATCTGTTAACGTTATAAGAATATACTGATGGGGGACTAGTGTTTTACTCATTTTTTAAAAAATTTTAAAATTCGTGGTCTTTATTTTATTTTTAACTAATAAACTAGCTTTTGCGTTCTTTTTTCTTTCTCTTTTTCCTTTTTTGAAAACATAATATAAGTCAACTAAAAATATATCATTAACAAAATATTACTTTTACCTAAATTCCAATATTTCAAATTAAAAACTTAGGGTTCTTACAATTTCTTTGCAAAAACAAAGAGGAGAGTGGTACGAGTTTCCACTTTTTTTTTTCCTCTTATATTGTGTATTATTTGTGTTATATATTATTCTCTGGGTTCTTGTTTCTTGTCTTGATAATGTGTATGAGTTAATTTGCAATTTGAAATCTTGCAAAGTACACTTTATTGGTGCGAAGTGGAGGCTTGCCTTTGAAGTTTTATGTGATAAAGAGATAACATCGATACTTAAAGGTAAGTTTTATAGAGTGGTGGTTAGACCGACGTTATTGTATGGGTTGAAGTGTTGGCTAATCAAAGACTTCCATGTTTAGAAGATGCATGTTGCGGAGATGAGGATGTTGAGGTGGATGTGTGGGCATACTAGGTGCGATAGGATTACGAATGAGGTTGTTCGTGATAAGGCGGGAGTGACAATCGTGGTGGACAAGATGAGTTTAGAGGTTAGCTTTAGTGATAGAGGGATTTCAAAAATTCACCTTGGGATTCCAAATCCAAATCTCAAACACTATATTTTTATTTTTCGAACCTCAATGAAAATTCTGGCTCCGCCGCGATATGTTATTGTTGTTTCATAAACATTTATGCATATAGTTTCTCGCTTGATAAGCGAAAGAATAAACCTAGCGGTAAATTTTTCATTCTTTTCGATTATGAAGCACATAGGTCATATTTGTATAACTAATTAAAACATGGATAAAATATATGAAAAATTACATAATACCACAACTTAACTTTACTAAATTACAAAAAATCGATATTCTTTTTATTAATTACCTAAATCTTTTTTTTAAACAACCGAATACATTCACAAACTCATAAATTTTCGGATACATAATTTTAATTATGTATCTCGATCAAATAGTTTCAGAAATAGATGTATTTCAGTAATCAAAATTATGTATCTCCACTTCAAAATTATGTATCCGAACAAAAATGGAGTAATTAACTGTTAAGTTTTTAAGTTCAAAAATATGTATATTAACTTCAAAATTATCTATCCTGGTGCTAGTTATGTATTCGAAAATTATAAACTAAGAAATTATTTGTAATTTAATAAAAATAGGGATAAAGAATAATTAGGGATAAATTTATTGAGATTTTATGTAGGTAAATTTGGGTTGTTTCGTGCAAATCTAAAAATCAAGGACAAAACTTAAACGACTCACTAAAAATACGCTATTCAGGCAAATCAGACTACATGGCTATTTTGTGCAAATCTTGAAAAAGTGGCCAAAACTTAAACATCGCGCTAAGTAGGCTATTAATGCAAATCATACCATTTGTAGTGTATTTTCCCCTTCTTTTCTCCCATCACACTGTATATTTCACTCTATGATTGAGTTTGAAGAATCCAAATATTGTCAAAGCACTCTAAAGGGTATTTCAAATTTACTTCTAATTCTTTTTATTTAAAAATAAATAAATATTACTTTCCCTTTTTGGATTAGTGTTATGATGTAGTTATAGGTTATTTAAGGCTTGTAAATGTTAAATAGTACTAATTTGATGTTGTAAATCTAGCATAAATAGCTTCTTATGCTTAATTTGTTAGTACTTAAAAATGACCAAATTTTATGAGTTGATGATCTTAGAATATGCAAACTAATTGATAGTCATAGTTCTTGGTAAGCTTAAAATGTATTTCCCAAAATCAATGTGCTGACATGACACGTTTATTACATTACGTGAGTCCACAATAAAGGTTGACAAAAGGTGTATGTCAGCTAAAAAAGATAGACAAAAATGCACTAAAATTTAGTCCTGTGAAGTTGGAGCGTGTTGTAGCAACTTTGACCATAGTTCGAGGGTGTACTGAATGCTTATCTGTTTTCTTCTTGGTTTGATGTTGCAATAGGTGTATGCTAGTGTAAGTTGTAGAGCTTGTTTGGGGTTTGCTAATAATAATTTGATGTTCAAAATCTTGCAAGAATCTGGTGAAAACAGATTCTATAACTTATTTATGGAGTACTTAAAATGAGTTGAGTTTATGAGTTGGTAATCTTATAAGACACAGTCTTTTTATTTGTTTTTGATAACCTTGGTGTCCGGGCCAGCTTTAGCGAACCTCGATTGATTCCACGGTATACTTGCCACCTCCACCAGCAACAAATATCAAGTAACTCTATTTACCAAGGTTAGATCTATGTTGCTAGGATTCTTCAAAAATGTCAATGGGTGCGTCAATGGGTGCGTGTAGAATTCTCGCAAAGTAGTGTATTTTTTGAGAAGTTGACATGACTGCGGCATTGGAGGTGAAGAGTCCGTGCAACTTAAAAAATCACTTAATGTTTTTGTCTCTGCTGGGATTTGAACAGAAGAAGCATACTGATAATGTGATTGACGAATTACCTTCTTGATCAGCTTTAATATATATTCCTCTCTCTTTTCTTCTATTGTTTATTCACAAAAAATAATAAAAATCATTACTTTCCCTTTTGGGGTTAGTGTTATGCTGTAATTATATAGGTTCTTTAGGGTTAGTGTTGGCCGTGATGCTTATGGAGGAAGCAAATTGTTATTTAGGTAGGTAAGAGTTGTCTCACTTATTCGTTCATACTAGTAGTTGAAGTATTACTTTGAGAGTTTCGTGTTATTGTTGGGACCACATTCGTTCATACTAGTAGTTGAAGTATTACCTTGAGAGTTTCTTGTTATTGTTGGAACCGCATATAACTCCACCCAAACTCTGCACTAGTATGATATTGTCCGCTTTGGGCTAAACCCTCACGGATTTGTTGTTGAAAACCTCCCAAAAGGCCTCATACTAGTGGAGTTGGGTGACACCTTAAATATTGGATATGCTTCTTCTATTTCTCCGATGTGGGATTGATTTGCTTCTCAACAAACCTCCCCTCAAACCAAGACCACACCATTTGTGACCTCCCTTCAGCGATAATCCATTTGATCTCGCTAACCTTCTTGTACGATAATCCATTTGATCTCGCTAACCATCTTGTACCGCCACTATCAACCAGTGGGACACGCCGCTTGACCACCACTTGTCAAGAAGACTTTCGACACAAGACATCAACCGTAGATCTCAACTACGAGATCACTTCACATGATCTGCCAGACACCGCTTGACCACCACTTGTCAAGAAGACTTTCGACACAAGGCATCAACCGTAGATCTCAACTACGAGGTCACTTCACATGATCTGCCAAACATCTTGTACTGCCGTTATCACCCAACGGGACGTGACCATCTTGTACCGCCACTACCAACCAGTGGGACACGCTGCTTGACCATTATTTGTCAAGAAAACTTTCGACACAAGGCATCAACCGTAGATCTCAACTACGAGGTCACTTCACATGATTTGTCAAACATCTAGTACCGCCGTTATCACCCAACGGGACGTGCCGCCTGACCACCACTCAGCCAGGAAGACTTTCGACACAAGGTACCACCTTGCAGATCTCCAGTTTGTTGTCACACCGAGAACTTCATGCGGTCTACTACTCCGACACACCCGAACCTGAGCTTTGATACCACTTGTTGGGACCGCATGTAACTCCACCCAAACTCCGCACTAGTATGATATTGTCCGCTTTGGACCAGGTTTGTTTTTGAAAACCTCCCAAAAGGCCTCATACTAGTGGAGTTGGGTGACACCTTAAATATTGGACATGCTTCTTCTATTTCTCCGATGTGGGATTGATTTGATTCTCAACAGTTATTCCATTTATGTGACTAAAATGTTTCTTGCACTTTGATTATCGTATTATTTTATTGTAGTTAGACTGTTCCTATTTAGTATGCCTTGTCATGCTTTCTTTCTTTAGCATTTTTTCTTGGTTTCTCCTTTCTAGTTGTTTTCCTTTTTCAAACTGCTTTGTAATGTTTTTTTACTTGAGCCGAGCGTCTATCGGAAACAACCTCTCTACCACACAAGATAGTAAAGTTTGCGTATACACTACTACCTTCCCCGAACCTCACTTGCGGAATTGCAATTGGGTATGTTGTTGTTGTCGTCGTTGATGGTTCATAAGCTTAGACGAAACAAACAGATAACATGGTTCTGTTTTTCGTCCTTTTGAATCCACAAATGGATTTTATGAAGTATTGATAGAAAGTTTTCTTGTTGTTGGAATGATATAAGTGGATATTAATCTATGTTACGTGGATTCCTTTACTGCTACGTATTCACTATGGGTATGTCAGGTGTTCTTTTCCCTATTAATTTTTCGGGTATTTTAAAGAATCTGCACGAAATATCCACGCCGTTATCATACCCATTCTGTTTCAATATCAGTATATTAGGGAAAATAATATCCGTCCATAGAGCATAAATATTAATAGGAGATGGTTGACTAATTTCAACTAGAATGCAACTTTGTTTCTTATATATATTGATTTGACAACTTGAATGGCTGGTCATACTGTCTGCATAGTGGTGATTATTGTTATAAGTGATCCTTTTGTTCCTATGCTGATTTTATAGTGTGAATAACCGTTGTGTCCTGGTAGTTCGGAGATTTTGTCGTTTTACCATATAATTTGGAGATTCCTTATTTCGTAATATTGCTTTACAGCTTCTTGGTGATTATTGTTGTATGATGCCTCCTACAAAAATAGAGCGTTGTCAAGGTTTAGCTCCGGACGTCCTAAACGATCTTCCTGTTAATGTTCTTGATATCATTGTGATGAGTTTGCCTTTTAAAGATGCTGTGAGGACAAGCGTCTTAGCAAGGAAATGGAGGTATCTCTGGTGTAGACATAGAAGGTTGGAGTTTGACGAATCTCTTTGGAGAACACAAAAGGATAAACTTTACCCTTCAGTTAAATTTGGAGAGATTGTCAACCAGCTTTTGACCCATCATGAAGGACCCATCACTAAGTTTGTGCTCGAGATTACTGACCTGGAAGAATGTCCTGACATTGACACCTTCATATATTTCCTGTCTGGGAAAGACATTCAACATCTTGTTCTTCACCTTCCGTGGCTTAAGCTATACGAATTGCCTTCTTCACTTTTCATATGTTCGCAGCTGACACATCTAAATCTTCATAATTGCTCGATAAATCATCCATCGGCGGCCTGTGAAGGATTTGCTAGGTTAGTCAGCCTGGAACTATGTAATATCACCATTTCTTCAGAATCGCTCGGAAGTTTAATATCTCATTGCCCGTTGCTTGAGAAGTTGGTGCTGAAAATCTCGGAAACTGTAAACATAATTCAAATTAATTCCCCAGTTCTGAGATCCTTTGAGTTCACAGGCCGTATAAGTTCTCTCTGGTTAAAGAATGTCCCAACGCTGACAAAAGTATCTCTGATATGTGAGGGTTCTTCTGCGGAGGCAGAGAAGTTTGATCATGCAAAGTTTTTCGAGTCTTGTTCTGCTCTCGAGCACCTCTCCTTGAACTTGAGATATTGCGAGGTAAATGTTTCTTCATGACTTCATTGTTATGCACTTTCACACATTTTTCGTTTTTTTTGCACTGAATCATGTTGAAGTTTGGTATTTTGTTTGCTCTAGTTCCTTGCAGATGAAACACCACCAACAAGGCTTCCGTTTTATCTTAACCATGTCAACCATTTTCACCTTTCCGCTATTGTGCTGATTGAATCATACAATCTCTCATTTGCTCTCTGCTTGATAAGAAGCTTCCCATATTTGGAATATCTCTACATTGACTTACTTAAGGTGTGTCTGTTTTTTCTTCATACTCCTTAGTTCCTCAATAATTTGAGAGTTGACTTACTTGTTATCTTTTTAGGTTATTGAAGCTGATGATAGGGGTATTCAAGAATCCCTTGAACTCGAACGATTCTCAGATGTGACATTCAATCACCTCAGGGAAGCGACACTAGTACACTTTGGAGGAACGACTCCTGAGATGCAGCTTATCAAGCTTTTGTTAGCTAAGTCTCCTGTGTTGGTAAAAATTCAAATCTATCCAGCATTTTATCCTGACTAAAGCTCAGAAAGAAACACTCGCTGAGATATTAGAATTTCGGCATGCATCACCCAATGCAGAAATAGACTACGTATCATATTGAACTTAAAACTCAACAGGTAGAAGAAACAAATGTCGATGTAGTAGTAAAACCATGGAGAGACCTGCGAACATCTGTTGTGGGACATTTGTTTTTCTGGAAGGATGCCTTGATTAGTCTGTTCTGTAATAACATTAGTCATTACATGTTTGACGATCTTTCTATTTAGTGATTGCTCATGAATGATTATTGAAAACACATTTATTTCAATATTAATTTTGTTATGTGATGGTGTTCGGGCCAGCTTTTGTGCACATCTTTATTTCAGTATTATGGTGTGTTAAAATCTCTATCTGGTCAATTACTTGTATATGGCAAACTTGAAGCACTTCTTTATGAGATGATTGGATTTTTCATTTTTATCTCAATTTGAACAATATGTGGTCCATTTCAATTATTTTTACTTAAAATTTAAACATAAAAAGTTTCAAAAAACTAGATGTTAATTAAATAATAATATCCAAATAAAGTACCCATCAATTTTTTTAGTACTTACAACTTAACTATTTGCTTTTACTTCTCATATTTTGATTTAATACATTTCATGATTATTTTTCACATTACTTTTATTAAATAATATACTATTATATTTTAAAATTAATTTGACCAAAAATAATTAATGCTACAAGTATAATAGGAAAAATTTAAATAAAAATAAAAATAAAATAAAAATAAAATTTAAAAAATAGACGAGTAAAAAGGAATATGCACTCTATAATGTCCTTCACTTTTCTCTTTGCCAATTTCCCAATGAACCTTAATTCCATGATTCCCACTTCTTGGTAAGCTTCAAATGCACTTCTCTCCTTTTAATTACTGTTATTCTTCGCTCATTTAAGGTTTCTTTTTTTTCTTTTTTTCCTTTTTGCAAACTTTGTTAGTAAAAATTAGTAATTTGATGTTCAAAATATGGTGAAAACAGCTTAAAAGCTTATTTTAATGAGTTAAAATTACCAAATTCTGAAAAAAGATTTATACTTTTTGTTAGTTATGATAGTTTATAAGCTCAGAAGAAAGAAACAAACATATGAGGTGTTGAAAAATGCTTTCTTGAATTTTTGGGGTGGGGGTGAGGGAGAAGTGTTGTATAATGCTTTATTAGTAAAATTAGTACTTTGATGTTCAAAATATGGTGAAAAACACCTTAAAAGCTTATTTTTATGACTTAAAATTACCAAAATTTGGAAAAAGATTTATCCTTTATTAGTTAGTTATGATGGGAGATAAACTTAGATGAAGAAACAAACATATGGTGGTGTCGAAAAATGCTTTCTTGAATTTTTGGGGTGGTGGGGGTGGGGTAGAAGTGTTGAAAAATGCTTTATTTACAGGGATTCTGTATTAGTAAAATTAGTAATTTGATGTTCAAAATATGGTGAAAAGCAGCTTCTTAAGGTTATTTCTATGAGTTAAAATTACCAAATTCTGGAAAAAGATTTCTCCTTTTAATTAGTTATGGTGATTGATAAGCTTAGAAGGAGAAAGAAACATAAGGGGTGTTGAGAAATGCTTTCTTGAAGATTTGGGGTGGGGGTGGTGGGTGGGTGGGTTGGGGGTGGGGTGGGGTGGGGGGGAGTAGTGGGGGTGGTGAGAAGATAATGAGTTTGGGATATCACTGATGGTTCTTGTTTGCATTTTACGTCGAATAAAAATTCAACTTTTGTGAGTGAAAATGAAAATTTCTGCCAACTTGAAATCATTTTGAAGATAGACTTTCAAAATCTGAACAAAATCTATGACCGAAAGCTAAATTAGGTTGTATTTACGAAAAATGTTTTCCTGAAAATAAGTGGGGTTGGCTTGGGAGCTAGGGGTGGTGGGTATGGGGGAAGATGGGATTGGGGGTGAGGTGTGTATTAGCCAGTTAGTGTCGATTGCTACTTTGGAAAGTTCATTTTCCTCATTTATAAGGAATTTGTTTTCCTGGAGAAAATGTTTTTTCAAAAAAATTTGACCAACCAAACTCACTCCATATCAACAAAAACATTTGATGCTTTCTTTAGCATGTCTTTGTTTTTCTTTTTCAAACTGCTTTTTAATGTTCTTACTTGAGTCGAGTGTCTATCGGAAACAACCTCTCTACCACACAAGATAGTAAGATCTGCATATATACTACCTTGCTGAACCTCTCTTGCGGAATTGCACTTGGTATGTTGTTGTCGTTGTTGATGTTTCATAAGCTTAGACGAAGCAAACAGATAATGTCCATTTTACCCTTAATAGCCACACAAATATCTATGATCCATTTTAGACCACACGTTTCAAAAGTCTGTCTTTCTTTCTTAATCTCCGTGCCGAGTCAAACTACTGCACATAAATTGGGACGGAGGGAGTATTATTATTTATTTTCTATGGTTTGGTGGTGATTATTGTTATAGGTGATCCTTTTGTTCCTATGTTGATTTGAAAGTGTGGATAGCAGCGGTGTCCTGATAGTTCAGAGATTTTGTCGATTTACCATATAATTTGGAGATTCCTTACTTCGTAATATTGCTTTACAGCTTCTTGGTGATTATTGTTGTATGATGCCTCCTACGGGAAGAGAGTGTCGTCAAGGTTTACCACTGGACGTCCTTAGCGATCTTCCTGATAATGTTGTCGATATCATTGTGATGAGTTTGCCTTTTAAAGATGCTGTGAGGACAAGCGTCTTAGCAAGGAAATGGAGGTATCTCTGGTGTAGACATAGAAGTTTGAAATTTGACGACTCTCTTTGGAGAACACAAAAGGATAAACTTTATCCTTCGGTTAAATTTAGAAAGATTGTCTTCCAGATTTTGACCCATCATGAAGGACCCATCACTAAGTTCAAGCTCGAGATTCCTGACCTGGAAGAATGTCCCGACATTGACAACTTCATATATTTCCTGTCTAGGAAAGACATTCAACATCTTGTTCTTTGCCTTTCGGAGCGTGAGCTATACAAATTGCCTTCTTCACTTTTCATATGTTCGCAGCTGACACATCTAAATCTTCATAATTGCTCAATAAATCATCCATCGGCCTGTGAAGGATTTGCTAGGTTAGTCAGCCTGGAACTATGTAATGTCACCATTTCTTCAGAATTGGTCGGAAGTTTAATATCTCATTGCCCGTTGCTTGAGAAGTTGGTGCTGAAAATCCCGGAAACTGTAGACTTAATTCAAATTAATGCCCCAATGCTGAGATCCTTCGAGTTCACAGGCAGTATAAGTTCTCTCTGGTTAAAGAATGTCCCTACACTGACAAAAGTATCTCTGATATGTGAGTGTTATTCTATCGAGGCAGAAATGTTTGATCATGCAAAGTTTTTCGAGTCTTGTTCAGCTCTCGAGCACCTCTCCTTGAACTTCAGTTATAGCACGGTAAAAGTTGCTTCATGACTTCATAGTTATGCACTTTCGCAGATGGAATGTTTTTTGCGTTGAATCATGTTGAGATTTGGTATTTTGTTTTCCCTAGTTCCTTGCAGAAGAAACGGCAACAAGGCATCCCATTTATCTTAACCGTGTCAAACATTTTCACTTGTCTAATATTGCGCTGAAGGAATCATATGAGTTATCATTTGCTCTCTGCTTGATAAGAAGCTTCCCATATTTGGAATATCTCAACATTGACTTACTTGAGGTGTGGCCGGTTTTTCTTCATACTCCTTAGTTCCTCGATAATTTGAGAGTTGACTTCTTGTTATCTTTTTAGGTTATGGAAGCTGATGATAGGGGTATTCAAAAATCCCTTGAACTCGAACGATTCTCAGATGTGACATTCAATCACCTCAGGGAAGTGACACTAGTACACTTTGGAGGAACGACGCCTGAGATGCAGCTTATCAAGCTTTTGTTAGCTAAGTCTTCGGTGTTGGTGAAAATTCAAATCTATCCAGCATTTTATGTCGACTCAAGCTCAGAAACACTCGCTGATATATTAGAATTTCGGCATGCATCACCTAAAGTCGAAATAGACTATGTATCACGTTGATTTCGAGTATTAAAACAATATGTTTGGGAACATGAGCATTCTTGGAAGGTTGTTTTGATTCGTTTGTTCTGCAATAACATATTTTTAAGGATTTTTCCTTTAGTGGCTGCTCATGAATTGATACTGTGGTGGTATTTTTCACTATTATATTTTATGTCGTGGTGTCCGGATCAGCTTCGGCGTAGGTTTATTCTAATATAGTGCTGTGACTTGTGAGTTGCTGTGGTAATTTTATTTCAATAGTAATGTGAGTTGCAGTGCTAATTGGCTAAATTCTGTTTTCAAGCTGAAGTAACGTTCCTATTCACTGATTTGTGTTGATAAGCTATGTTGCCGGACTCTTTAAAAATGTCATCGGATGCATGTCGGATCCTTCAAAAGTAGTGCATTTTTGGAGGATCCGACATGGGTGTGGCAACATCTTTGGAGAGTCCAAGCAACTTCAGAACTTTGGTCTAGTAGTAATATAGCAGATGAGATCTCGTGTTGTATACTTCTTTCTCCGATTCAATTTATTTGGCCTATTTTCTGTTTTAAATTCGTTTTAAAAAAAGAACGACTCTTTTTCTTTTTAGCAACTCTTTTATATAACTTTTGACATACATGTTTAAGACCATGAGATTAAAAACTATTTGATATATATCTAATTAAAGATTTATTAAACTTCGTGTCAAAATTAAAATATGTCAAATAAATTAAAACGGAGGAAGTATTACTAAATAATATTGTATTACTCTATCTGATTACCACCTTGAACTATACGCGAAAAAGGTTGAGACACACCCAAACTTTAGGAGGGTCCTAATACTCTTGGACTAATTAAAATCGTGTTTTTGACAATCTTAGTGCCTACGTGGCACACACGTGTGCCTACGTGGACCCTTTAGTGTGTTGTGCCATGTAGGCACTAAGGTTGTCAAAAATATAATTTTAATTAAGACTAATAGTACCCTCCTAAAATTCAGATGTGTCTAACCTTTTCGCCTATAGTTCAGAGTGGAAATAGAAGAATTTCCCTTAAGAAAATAATAATTAATATTAAAATAAATAGTAAAATATAAGAAAAAATTAATTACTATTTTTTTTTGTTGATATGTTAAAATTAACAAATAAAAATCTATCTTTATACTCTACAATACATATTAGTTAGTATACTCTATACAAATGTTCTTCAGTCCAAAAATTGGCACAACACATTTTAAGGGTATCTGATATTCTATCTATAATCCCATTTCTTGGTAAGCTTCAATTGTAATGTTTCTCTCCATTTAATTATTGTTATGTTCAGCTCCTTAATAGTAAAAAAATTAGTAATTTTTATGTTTAAAATCTGGTGAAAACAGCTTAAAAGCTTATTTTAATGAGTTAGAATTACCAAATTCTGAAAAAAGATTTCTCCTTTGTAGTTAGTTATGGTGGTTGTTAAGCTTAGAAGAAGAAACAAAGATATGGGGTGTAGGAAAAAATGCTTTCTTGAATTTTTGGGGTGGAGGGGTTGGGGTGAGTAGTGGGGGGTGGGGGTGGGGGAGAAGTGTTGAAAAATGCTTTAGTTACAGGGATTCCTTATTAGCAAAATTTAGTAATTTGATGTTCAAAATATGGTGAAAAACAGCTTAAAAGCTTATTTTATGAGTTAAAATTACCAAATTCTGAAAAAGATTTATCCTTTTAGTTAGTTATGGTGGTTGATAAGCTTAGAAGAAGAAACAAACATATGGGGTGTCGAAAAATGCTTTCTTGAAGCTTTGGGGTGGGGGTGAGTAGTGGGGATTTGGGGGTGGGGGTGGGGGTGGGGTAGAAGTGTTGAAAAATGCTTTATTTACAGGTATTCTTTATTAGTAAAATTAGTAATTTGATGTTCAAAATATGGTGAAAAACAGCTTCTTAAGTTGATTTTTATGAGTTAAAATTACCGAATTCTGGAAAAAGATTTCTCTTTTTAGTTAGTTATGGTGGTTGATAAGCTTAGAAGAAGAAACAAAGATATGGGGTGTCGAAAAATGGTTTGTTGAAGTTTTGGGGTGGTGGTGGTGGGTGGGGGCGAGTAGTGGGGGTTTGGGGTGGGAGTGGTGTGAAGATAATGAGCTTGGGATATCACTGATGGTTCTTGTTTGCATTTTACGTCGAAAAAAATTCAACTTTGGGGGTTTCCATTTCTGCCAACTCGAAATCTTTATGAAGATAGATTTTCAAAATCTGAATCAAAATATATGACCGAAAGCTAAATTAGGTTCTATTTACAAAAAATGTTTTCCTGAAAATAAGTGGGGTTGGCATGGGAGCTAGGGGTGATGAGTATGGGGGGCTATGAGGTTGTGGGTGAGGCGTGTTGGAGGTGTGTATTAGCCAGTTAGCGTCGCTTGATACTTTGGAAAGTTCATTTTCCTCATTTATAAGGAACTCGTTTTCCTGGAGAAAATGTTTTTCAAAAAAATTTGACCAACCAAACAAACTCCATATCAAACACACCCTTAATGGAAGATGATCTTGCTGTGACGTGTGAAAATGAAGGTAATGGATATTAAACGATGTTACATAGATTTCTTTACCGGTACATAATCATGATTGGTATGTCGAGTAATTTAGTTCCTTGTAAATTTTTGGTGCAGTTTGAAGAATCTGCACGAATTACCCGAGTTATTATCCTGAGCCGTCTCTCAAGACAAATTGCAACATAGATGTTAAGAGGAGATTACCTCATCGAAAAGATATTAAGAAGAGATAGTTGACTGATTTCAACTAGAATGCACCTTTATTTCTTATGTTATACTTCGTATTAATATGTAGTTCTACAGGTTCCTTCGTTCTTCTGTTGATCGGACAATGTGAATAGCAGTTCTGTACAGTTAAGTTGGAGATTTCTTACTTCGTTTATTGCTTGTTTTCTACAGGTTCTTGGTGATTTCTGGTATATGATGCCTCCCAAGGGAAGAAAGCGTTGTCGAAGTTTAACTCCTGATGTCCTCAGCGACCTTCCTGATAATGTAATCGATGTCATTCTGATGTGTTTGCCTTGTAAAGATGCTGTAAGGACAAGCATCTTATCGAAGAAATGGAGGTATCACTGGTGTAGGCTTACAGAGTTATCGCTTGATTCATCTCTTTGGAAAGCACGGGATTTACTAAACCCTACAGTTAAATTTACAAAGGTTATCTACCAGCTTTTGTCTATTCACGAAGGACCCATTACTAAGTTTACCCTGAATATGGCTTTTCTAGAAAAAACTTGTCCGATGATTGACAACGTCATATATTTCCTCTCTAGAAATCAGATTCAAGATCTTGTTCTTATCTTTCCATGGCATGAGTGATACAAATTGCCTTCTTCATTTTTCAAATGTTCGCAACTGAGGCATCTAATTCTTAATCATTGCTCAATACATCCTCCATCGACCTTTCAAGGATTTGCTAGGTTAACTAGCTTGGTACTGTATGAAGTCTTAATTTCTTCTGAATTGCTGGAAAGTTTGATATCCCATTGCCCGTTGCTTGAGCAGTTGGTGCTGAGTAACCTAGGAATTTTAAACACAGTTGAAATTGATGCCCCCATGCTGAGATCGTTTGATTTCGATGGCGATATAAGTTCTATCTGCTTAAAGAATGTCCCTCTTCTGGTAAAAGTATCTCTGGCAGGTGACTATATGAAGGCAGAGGATTTTGATTTTGCAAAGATTTTCGAGTCTTGTTCTTCTCTCGAGTTCCTCACCTTGAACTTCTTCAGTACCAAGGTATATGTTGCTTCACGACTTCATTTTTGTGCACTTTAGTGGATGGAATTACTTTCGGGCTAACTCATATTGAATTTTGGCAAATTTTTCCATAGTTCTTTGCCGAAGAAGGATATGAAACACCAACAAGGCTTCCCTATGATCTTGCGGTCAAGCAGTTTCACCTGGTTGAAATTAAGCTGGTGAATTCATATATGCTCGCAAATGCACTTTGCTTGAAATACAGGTTCGTAGTGTTTTTGCTCTTTTCTTTCGATCTTATTTAACGGTGTATTTCATACTTCTTTGATCCTCAATAATCTGATAAGTTGACTTCTTGTTGTCATCCTTAGGCTTACGGTGATGCTAAAGATGATCATATTCTAGAATCCCTTGAACTGGAACATTTATCGGATGTGACATTTAATCACCTCAAGGAAGTTAAGCTAGAATGCTTTTCATCAACGATGCCTGAAATGCAGCTTATCAAGCTTTTGTTAGCCAAGTCCCCGGCGTTGGTGAGATTGCTAATCGATACATATTATCTAGATAAGGCACCACTTGAGAGAAGACCAGAAATATTCGCCAAGGTATCAAGCTTTTCGCGTGCATCACCTGAAGCAGAAGTAGTCTACGAAAAATTCGAGTTTCACATAGATTACTCAGATCATGAACTTTGGCTGAAATGTTTTACTAGACAGAAAGCTCATAGATAGAACGGCATGTCGATGTAGTAGTATAACAGTTGTATTTTGCTTTGTGAATATCTGTTTAAAGGATATGACCATTTCTGGATGGGATGTTTTGATCAGTTTTTTCTGTAATAACTTTGTCTCTCACATGTTAAGGATTTACACATTTAGTGTCTGCTCATGAATGATTTCCGGAACGCGATATTATCACAGGAAGTACTTCACAGCATTGGTTTTTTTATGTGGTGGTGCCCGGGCAAAACGCACAAGTTTATTTCAAATATTGTGTCGCGAGTCGCAGTGTTAGTTCCCTACCATGTGGTAACAGAAGGACAGTGGGAAGTCAATAGATTGAAGGATATACTGCCTCAGGAATTTGTTGAGCATATTATCCAGAATATTAAGCCTCCAAACTCGGATTTGAATGACAAACCCTATTGGATGTTGGATACTAAAGGAAGGTTCACTGTTACATCAGCATGGAATTACATAAGGCACGAAGATGAGCACAACAAAATTTATGACTGGATGTGGACTAAGGGACTTCCATTTAAGATTACTTTTTTAATGTGGAGATTATGGAAATTCAAAATTCCAGTTGATGATCGACTGAGAAGATGGGGCATAGAGGGACCATCTAAATGTTGGTGTTGTGAAGGACCTGCTTAGGAAACGATGACTCATGTATTCCTAAGGTCGACAATTGCTAACAGGACTTGGTCCTATTTTTGCTCTTTTGTGGTATACATTTTGAAGGTTTATCGCTAAGAGAAGTGATCATGGCATGGTGGGGATGTGAAGTTAAGAAGGCTTTAAACCCATACTATAAAGCTTTACCAAGTATTATAGTATGGGAACTGTGGAGAAGAAGAAATGCAAGCAAACATGATGGGAGGCTCTGGTCTTATCAAAGAACTGTACATAATATCATGAGAACCGTTCACATGCTAATAAAGATTAGAAAGCCAAATTGGAATTTCACAGGAAATTGGCCTAACTTAATTCACACACTGGAGGAATTTAAGCCGAGTTTGCAAGTTATTAAGGTCGTTTGGGAGTTTCCTACAACAGGATGGGTGAAATACAACACAGATGGAGCTTCTAGAGGCAATCCTGGACTAAGCTCTTATGCGTTTTGTCTAAGGGATGAAAATGGAGATATTCTACATGCAGAAGCAGCTAGAGTGGATGAAACCACTAATACAGTGGCTGAGGCTAGAACAGTATTGAAGGCAAGTGCTCATTTTAAACAATCCTCATATGAGAAAGCAATTATACAAACAGATTCTCTACTCATTCAAATGGTTCTGATTGGTGAGTGGGAATGCCCGTGGTGCATAGCAGATATTATTTCAGATACAAAGGCAAATTTGATGTGTAAGCAAGTGGACTTGCAGCATATATACAGAGAAGGTAATAAATTAGCAGATTTTTATGCTAATTATGCTATAGACAATTATAATTAGCATATTCTTAATGAAACACTACACGAGAGTTACAAATTCTGAGAACATATTATTTTCCTCCATACCAAACACACCCGTAATGTGATTCTGGTAATTTCCAGTGAGGCTAATTAATTCAGTATGGGTATGTCAAGTGCATTTTTTTTCTTCTAATTTTTGGTGTATTTTGGAAGATGCACGAAAGACCCTAGCTGTTATCCTGCCCGTTCGATGTGTGTGTCTCCCGAGGGAATTTGCCACATAGATATTACGAGGAGATATTTAACAGATTTCAACTAGAGTGCACCATTATTTGTTACGTTACTTTGACCATCTGGTTTTGAGATTCCTTACTTCGTATTGTTGTTTAGTTTCTACAGGTTGCTGGATATTATTGTTGTAACCGTTGCTTTCGTTCTTCTGTTGATCGGACAATGTGGATAGCAATTCCATCTATATAATTTGGAGATTCTTACTTTGTTTATTGCTCTTCTTCTACAGCTTCTTCACGGTTATTGTTATATGAAGCCTCCTAAGGGAAGAAGGCGTTGTCGAAGTTTAACTCCTGACGTCATCAGCGACCTTCCTGATAATGTAATCGATGTCATTCTGTTGCGTTTGCCTTGTAAAGATGCTGTAAGGACAAGCATCTTATCGAAGAAATGGAGGTATCACTGGTGTAGGCTTACAGAGTTGACGCTTGATTCATCTCTTTGGAAAACGAAAAAGGATTTGCTAAACCCTACAGCTAAATTTACGAAGATTATCTGCCAGATTTTGTCTCTTCATGAAGGACCCATTACTAAGTTTGCCCTAAATATATCTTTTCTAAAAAGTAGTTGTCCGACGATTGACAACTTCATATATTTCCTCTCTAGAAATAACATTCAACATCTTGTTCTTCGCTTTCATTGTTATATGTTATAAGAATTGCCTTCTTCATTTTTCACATGTTCGGAGCTGAGGCATTTAATTCTTCATTATTGCGCAATATATCCTCCATCGGTCTTTCAAGGATTTGATAAGTTAATTAGCCTGAAACTATTTAGAGTCGAGATTTCTTCTGAATTGCTGGAAAGTTTATTATCTCACTGTCCGTTGCTTGAGCAGTTGGTGATAAATGGCCCAACAATTACAAACATAATTGAAATTGATGCTCCCATGCTGAGATCGTTTGATTTCGATGGCAATATATCTTCTATCTGCCTAAAGAATGCCCCTCTTCTGGTGAAAGTATCTTTGAAAGGTTACGGAATGAATGCAGAGGATCTCGATTTTGCAAAGGTATTTGAGTCTTGTCCTTCTCTCGAGCACCTCATCTTGGACTTTACTTATGCCGAGGTAAATGTTTCTTCGTGACTTGATTGTCATTCACTGTATCTGCTTGAATTTCTTTCGGGCTGACTCTCATTGAATTTGGTAAATTTTTCCGTAGTTCTTTGCTGAAGAAGGATATGAAGCACCAACGAGGCTTCCGTTTGATCTTAGTGTCAAGCGACTTTACTTGCGTATGCTGATGCGCTCATATAAGCTCTCATACGCTCTTTGTTTGATAAGAAGCTCCCCATATTTAGAATCTCTCGAAATACAGGTTCTTCGTACTTTTACTCTTTTCTTTCATACTTCTTAGATTGTCAATAGTCTGAGAGTTTGACTTGTTATCTTTCGTAGGCTCACGGTCGAGCTAAAAATGATGATCATATTGTAGAATCCCTTGAACTCAAACATTTCTCAGATGTGACATTTAATCACCTCAGGGAAGTTAAGCTACGTTGCCTTAGTGGAACAGCGCCTGAGATGCAACTTATCAAGCTTTTGTTAGCCAAGTCCCCCGTGTTGGTGAGGATGCTAATCGATATACAGGTTGATGTACCTCTTGAGGCAAGATTAAAAATACACGCAGAGGTATCAAACTTTTTGCGAGCGTCACCTGAAGCAGAAGTAGTCTACGAAAAAATCGAGTGTCACATACATCAATCAGTTTGAGAACATGGCCATTTCTGGATGGGATGTTTTGATCAGTTTGTTCTGAAATAACATTGCCTAATGTCTTATCATATGTTAAGGTTTTACACATTTAGTGCCTTCTCATGAATGATTTTCGGAACGCGATACGCAGGAAGTCCTTCTCAACATTAGTTTTTTTTTTATGTGGTTGTGTCTGGGCAAGCTTTTGCGCACAAGTTTATTTCAAATATTGTGTCGCGAGTCGCAGTGTTAGTTCCCTACCTGTTCAGTTCCTTATATATTCTTGCTTGAAACACTTAGCCTGCAATGAGTTTGATTTAATGCACTTTAGTGGGGGTTCCTATCTGTTAGAGTTTGTGATCCGAATTTTGTTGATCCGACCCTGAAAAAATCGCGGTGCGACTCATGTTTGAGATTTATTTTTTTTGGGGGGGAGGGGGGGAGGGGTAGCGTAGGGTTCGGGCCGAGGAGCCCACCACTGATCCTATTGAGGGTGCCCATGTTCGCCCCCTCGCTGTATGGACCTGTATGTTTTTGGGCTTAAGATTTATTTGTATGCACGTATTATATGAGTGAGATAGTGAGTCGTTTTTGGACGGTTTATATACGTCATTGAGATTTTCATCTCCTCATTGTATTCCTCTGCATTATAGCGAATTTCCTCCTCCTCTCCCCGAGGTTTTTCCCATCAAGGGTTTCCACGTAAATCTGTGTGTGTTCTTGTTTTCTTTCATTTTGTGGTATTGCTTGTTCCTGTCCGTTTCTATAACACTTTCAAAACAACTTTTCTATCTTCACGAGGTAGTGTAAGTCCGTTATACACTGTACCCTTCCCAAATCCGCTTGTCGAATTATACTGGTATGTTATTGCTATGATGTTATTGTTTCTTTAAGGCTAAACTTAAAATGATACTCCCTCCGTTTCATATTAGTTAACCTTCTTTCTAAAAATATTTGTTTCAGTTTAGTTATTCAAGTTCTTTCTAAAAATATATGTTTCCCATTCTACCCTTGACAGGAATATTAAATACATCTATAATTTTCAAAATTATTGAATGGTGCATAAATGATCTCAATATTCTAGAAATAAAAATTAGGGAAAAGACTCAAATATGCCATCAAACTATTAGAAATGACTCATTTATGCCATCCGTTAAAAGTTTGCTCGTTTATGCCATCGCCGTTACAAAACAGGTTCATCCATGCCATTACGTGTTAATGGTGGTTTTTCAAAAACAGCTTTGCCATGTGTCGTCTTACTAGAGTTCCAGATCATTAATTAAAACAGAAAGAAAAGGTTCAAATATGCCATCGAACTATCGAAAATGACTCATTTATGTCATCCGTTAAAAGTTTGGCTCGTTTATGCAATCGCCGTTATAAAACAGGTTCATATATGTCAGTACTTGTTAATGGCGGTTTTTTAAAAACTATTTTGCCATGTGTCATCTTACTAGAGGTCCACGTCATTAATTAAGATAAATTAATAATAATTGATTTATTTTCTCTTACATTTTGTTCATAATAGTCAGTGCGCTGAATCTTTGAGGAAGATCACCCGTCATAGCATTGAATGAAAAACCCTTGAAGTATAAACATTAATCGACCAAAATGTTTGCAATAGAGAATGATTAACTAGATACATTTAGTGACGTGGACCTCTAGTAAGACGACGCGTGACAAAACTGTTTTTGAAAGCCACCGTTAACAAGTAATGGAATGGATGAACGCGTTTTGTAAAGACAATGGCATAAACGAGATAAACTTTTAGCGGATGAAATGAGTCATTTCTGATAGTTTGATGGCATATTTGAGTCTTTTTCCGTTATTTTAATTAATGTGCACCTCTAGTAAGAAGACACGTGGCAAAATTGTTTTTAAAAAACTATCATTAACAAGTAATGGCATGGATGAACTTGTATTATAACGGCGATGACATAAACGAGCCAAACTTTTAACGGATGACATAAATGAGTCATTTCTAATAATTCGATGACATATTTGAGCCTTTTCCCAAAAAATTAAATGATTATTACTAGTTTCAATTATAAATATTCAATGTTCTAGACGTAATACATTAGATGGAGTAATATGTACCAAATGTTTAATCATTGCATTAATTATTGCACTTTAAGAGTTCACAGGGGCCAATTAATACGAAACGAAGAAAGTATTATTTTCATTTTTAATTTGATATTTTTCCACAAAAGAAATTTGAATTATTCTAGTAATGCTAGTAAAAATCAATAAGAAAATAAGTACAAAACACACATACAAAAAAAAAAGATTTTTTTTCTTTTTAATCCACGTAATCAGAAAAACAAATAATCTGTTTTTTCGTCTCCACTTATCAAAAGTCAAACTATTTAACTGAAAATAAATCAAACGGCCACAATTCAATCTCAATAAATCAACGGCCACAATTCCTACAATACACCAAAAGGGTACTCTCGTCATTTCAGATTTCTCTTTGCCCGCCAAAAACTGTAAAGTCTAACCGTTCAAAAAAAGCTACAAATAACTCTTCTTTAACAAACTTCAACTTCCATTCTGTTAAAAAAAAGCTCCCAATTTTCCAAATTTTCAATCTTTTCGAGTTTTCGATTATTTGGAAGAGCTAAATGAAGATGACTAGAGAGATTTTTGAAGATTACAAGAAGAAGAAGAAGAAGAAGGGAGTATCGAATTTCTATGGATTCAATACGTTTCTTGATCCGGGATGTCCGATTACACTAATGGGTGCGTTTCGTGATAATATTCGATATTTTCTTCAAGAATGTGCTGAGATTGAGGAGTACACAGTTGAAGGGATGCCGATTTGGTGTACGTTTTTGGTGCATAAGAAGAAAGGTGTTGTGATTCCTCTTTATACGATTGAGGAGAATGTCAAGAGCTCGGTTAGAACTTTCTGTGATCACTGTAGATGTGCTGGTATGTGTTGAATTTGAGCACCCTTTTCGTTGTTTTATCGATTTTTGAGCTTGGTTTTGGGAATTTATTGGTTCTTTTGGGTTTTGGAATTTTGGGGGTTTATGGGGTTTATTGTAGAAGGGGAATGCCAATTTGGTGTTCATTTTTGGTTCATAATAAGAAATGTGTTGTGGTTCTGCTTTATACGATTGAGGAGAATGTGAAGAGCTCTGTTAGAACGTACTGTGATCACTGTAGATGTGCTGGTATGTGTTGAATTTGAACACCCTTTTCGTTGTTTTATCGATATTTGAGCTTCGTTTTGGGAATTTGTTGGTTCTTTTGAGTTTTGGAATTTTTGGGGTTTATTTGTAGAAGGGGAATGCCAATTTGGTGTTCATTTTTGGTTCATAAGAAGAAATGTGTTGTGGTTCTGCTTTATACGATTGAGGAGAATGTGAAGAGTTCGGTTAGAACATTCTGTGATCCCTGTAGATGTGCTGGTATTTGTTGAATTTGGACACCATTTTTCGTTGATTTATTGATTCTTGAATTCGTGTTTTTATCGATTCTTGAATGTGTGTTTTGGGTCTTTATTGGTACTTTTGAGTTTTTGGATTTTCTGTGATCACAGTAGATGTGCTTGTAAGTGTTGAATTCGAACACCCTTTGCATTGTTTTATTGATTTTTGAGCTTGGATTTTGGGAATTTCGTGTTTCTTTCGAGTTTTTAGGATTTTGGGATGCCAATATGGTGTACATTTTTGGTGCATAAGAAGAAAGGTGTTGTGATTCCGCTTTATAAGGTTGAGGAGAGTGTGAAGAGGTCGGTTAGAACTTTCTGTGATCACTGTAGATGTGCTGGTAAGTGGTGAATTAGAGCACCCTTTTCGCTGTTTTATCGATTTTTGCATTCAGTTTGGTGTACATTTTTTGGTACACAAGAGTAGAGCCCGGTTAGAACTTTCTGTCATTCCGCTTTATACTATTGAAGAGCTCGGTTAGAACTTTCTGTGATCACTGTAGATGTGCTGGTATGTAGTGAATTCGGACATCCTTTTCATTGTTTCATCGGTTTCTGAATTTGAAATTTTGGGGCTTACGGGTTTATGGTTAGAAGGAATGCCAATTTGTTGAAGAGAATGTGAAGAGTTCGTTTAGATCTTTCTGTGATCATTGTAGATGTGCTGGTATTTGTTGAATTTGGACACCCTTTTAATTGTTTTTATCGATTCTTGAATTTGGGTTTCGGGAATTTATTAGTTCTTTTGAGTTTTTGGACTCTTGGTTTTGGGAAATTACGGTTCTTTTGAGTTTTGGGGTTTAAGGAGTTTGAGAAATTTTCGTTTTCAGGTTGGAGTCATCATCTGGTTTCGAAGAGGAAATATCATTTGATTATACCAGCCGATTCTGAATGGAAAAAGCGTCTTGACGATGGTGTTTTTGATGATCAAGCTCACATTTTACATGGTTTAATTCATTCTAATGGATATGGGCATTTGATTTCGCTTAATGGAATTGAGGGTGGATCGAAATTTCTCTGTGGCCGAGAAGTTATGGATCTCTGGGATCGTATTTGCACGAATTTTCGAGTTAGGTAATGAACATTTCTAGAAAACTTGAAGATATCAGATTCTGTTTTGAATGTATTTTAGTTTGAGTTCTTGAAATGTTTTCATCTGTTTTTCTTGAAAGGAAAATCACTGTTGAAGATGTATCCAAGAAGCATCTGATGGATTTGCGTTTGTTGTATGGGGTTGCTTATGGGCATACGTGGTTTGGCCGATGGGGTTACAAATTTAGCCATGGAAGTTTTGGGATAATGGAACACAACTATGAAAAGGCTATTGAGATGCTCAGTTCAATTGAACTTGATCATGTGATGGATGATTTCAGAGCCACCAACAGATCGAATGTCATGAAGAAGATGATTGTTTGTTATAGAGATTTGAGCAACACTCCTTTGATCACGATCCGCGATCTCTTGAGGTTCATGCTTGCTGTCAAGTCCTGCATTTCATTTAAGAAGGAGCCACATGTTGCCGCTCCTGTTGTACGATCCTGCTCTTCGAGATACTTAATGAGAAGTGCTGCACCAAACAAGTCTGCGGGGAAGGAAAAATCAGTGAGGTACAGAAAGTTTTCCAATGTTGCAGCGTCTCTTGACAGTAGATGGCCTGTGAGAAGACTCGAGTACACTGCAGAAGTGATTGTTGATGCATTGAGAGAAAAGAGGGAAGAAAACAGATTCGGGAGTTGTGGGATGAGTAGGCAAGAGGCACGGGATGCTGCTCGTCTCCACATTGGTGATACAGGATTGATTGATTATGTGCTGAAATCAATGAACAATGTGATTGTTGGAGGCTATGTAGTTCGTCGTGCAGTGAACCGAGTAACAAGGGTGTTGGAGTACACGATTCAGGAACTTCGAAATTGTGATCAGCCTGAACAGGAAAAGCTCCCCGAGCCAGTTCAGGACTATGATGCTAATCCCGGAAGCGATGTGTACACTGATGTTTTATGGTTGTTTAATAATCTGCTTTTGAGCTTCGCGGAATCTGATGTGTTAAGCCTGGCTGTTAGGACAGTATTGGACAGCAAGCAATTTTTGAAGGAATGGCCATTTACGGATGATCCAGATGACACCATGTTCAGGTTCATTTGTTGTGTTTTACCGAGTTCTCTTGGTTTGGAAGCTGTATTCACAAAGGGATTTCTCCCAGGAGAGCTGGTTGAAGTTCCTCTACACTCAACAATTGGTGATCTAAAGATAGCCATCAAGTCTGCAATGAGGGACACTTACTGCATTATGGACAATTTGATGGTAACAGATATTGCAGGCATGGAACAAATGGGAGATAATGAAGTTCTCTTTGGCATCATCGAGTCTGGCTCAGAACTTTGGGTGAGGGGTCTCGGGTTGGATTTGGACAGCGAGTTGAGAAATGAAGGAGGGTCTGATAATTGGACAGTGAACTGTAGGTGTGGGGCTCGGGATGATGATGGTGAAAGGATGGTTGCGTGTGATATATGTGAGATTTGGCAGCATACTCGTTGCTGTGGCATCGAGGATTCTGAGGCTGTGCCATCATTGTTCGTGTGTGAGGCTTGCTGCACTTCACTTGCACCTCCAAGAGCACAGACCAGCTTTGAGTTTGGTCATTATGGTTCGGCAGCGCCAGTGCCCCTTGAATCTCACTTTGGCATGGACATGATATACTGAATTTAGGGGCTGACTGAGGCAATTCACTGATGCATGATTTGTATAGACATCAAAGGATAATCATCATATTGTCATATACTTGTGCAGTTTCTCTGTGATTCTTAGCTCTTGTTACACGTGTTACTCGATTCTTTCAAACACAAACAATAATCAATGATGATCCATATATTCTGCGCGTCACCTGCTTCTTTACATTTCTCTTGCAGAAACTTATTGTCCATTTATCTGTTTGATAGAATGAATGAAGATCCAGTTTCCTGCTTGATGTACTTGTATAGCATTGAAAATATAGTCATGAATGTTGGATGGCCTTATCTGTGGTTCTTCCAGAAAACTTTAGCTGTCTGATTCAAGCGAGATGCTGAATTTGACACAAAAAAATCTTTTGTTTTTAGTTTTGATTTAGAACTATTCGTTTTATGTTAAAACGACATCCTTTGATGCACTAGCCTAGTGTCACGATCCTACATTCCTACTGTCACAGCCGACTTGGCACTGGCAATCTAGCCTAGTGCATTGAGCGTAAGTAACTACTAATGTCGGTTGCCTTGGATTACACACCCTTCCAAGACACTTCAGTAGGGTCTGTAACACTATTCTCAGATGGTCAGCAAGCTCATCCTTACTCCGAAAATATACAAGTATGTCATCTATGAAGACAACAACAAACATGTCTAAATACTGCTTGAAAACCCTATTCATTAAGTCCATAAAAGCTTGAGGAGCTTTCATTATTCCAAAAAAAATAACCACAAACTCAAAGTAACCATATCGAGTTCTAAAAGCAATCTTTGGAATGCAACATTCTCTAACTTTCAACTGAAGATACCCCGACCAAAGGTCAATTTTTGAAAAACATTGGGCACCTCGATGCTGGTTAAACAGATCATCAATTATTTGGATAGGGTACTTATTCTTGATGGCGACATTGTTTAACTGTTTGTAATCTATACACATTCTTAGAGTACCATCCTTTTTCCACACGAATAACACTGGTGCGCCCTACGAAGAAGCACTAGGTCTAATAAATTCCTTATCAAAGAGGTCCTTAATCCGTTCTTTCAAATCCTTAAGTTCTACCAGTGCCATCAAGTTAGGAGGAATAGAGATGGGTTGGGTATTTGGATGAATATCAATCTAAAATTTGATTTCTCTATCGGGAGGTACTTCGAGAAAATCCTCGGGGAAGACTTCGAGAAACTCAATTACTACATGAATAGACTGGATGGTTGGTGTCTCAGACTTAGTATCCTTAACTTGAACTAGGGGATAGATTCACCTTTTAGATATTAACATTTTGGCCTTAAGAGAGGAGATGAAACGACCCTTAGGAGTCATTGAACTACCCTCCCACTCAAGGACTTACTATTAGG
This sequence comes from Capsicum pubescens, assembly GCA_030864215.1. Taxonomy (NCBI): domain Eukaryota; kingdom Viridiplantae; phylum Streptophyta; class Magnoliopsida; order Solanales; family Solanaceae; genus Capsicum; species Capsicum pubescens. The sequence continues at coordinate 300,186,942 of CM061549.1, forward strand.
AAACACTACTCATGATCTCCTCAAACGGGAAATGAGATCAATGAATACATTCTCTTCACAAGGTATTGTGAGACCACCCATTGGATGATCAAAGACAAACTCTTCCTCAGCTCGAGTTAACAAGTCTCGAAATAAAGGCTGCTCATGGATGATATTGGCATGACAAATCGCTTCTTCTGGATCTCTCCTACATATACTGAACGATGCACTTTTGGAACACCTCCAGATATTGAAGACCTTCTTAAGAACCGATTAGCTTGAATAAATGGAGCCACTTGGATACCCATTGTCTCAAGGGATATTTGGTAACTCCAAATTCTGAAGTATAAGAAAGAGAAAGAAGTTCAAGTATCACACAAAAACTGGATTATGTTTAATTTGGATGTTTGTGTTCTTGTAATGACCCTTCAGGTCATTTTCCATATTTATGCTTATCTTCACCGTTTGAGCTTCTCCATAACTGCCCCAAGTCATTTATGACTTGCTGGGACTGAGGGTTCGGTTACCGGGCAGTTCGTTTGGTTTTTAGAGTCAACTCCCTGTTTAGAAGTCTTCGTTGGTTCCAAATGGCCACCGATCAAAAACTTCAGCGAAATGATTTCGGATGAAAATTTCAACTGCGCCAACATATCCGAAATATCGATTTTAGTCTAGGTAGACCTTTGGTTCGGGTCCCAATGCACCCGAGCTCATTTCGACCTATTAGTCGGAAAGTCATAAAATCGAAACTATATATGTGGGCCCCACTTTTTGCCTAAACCACCTTTTATGGAACTTTTGATGATTCCAATGGATTTGAATTGTGGTTTACACTCAAATTTCACTACTGGATCATATATTTTGGGTACCGGATGAGTTCCGAGGGTCAAAAACAAATTTTTGACTTTGCTGTCGCAGGGTACCGCGTCTGTTCGCCGAAGGGGTCTATAAATAGACCCAAGGTCGCGATTTTGGGGATTTTTCTTTCACATTTGAGAACCTAAAACCCTTAATGGGTATGATCACTCGAAATTGAGTCTTGTGGGTATCTAGGGAGCTTGGTAAACATCTTTTATCATGATTATCATCCGAATTAAGGTAAGATTTCATCACTTTATTGGTGAATTTCATTGTTCTTGACCCAAAACCCAATTTAGCTTAGGGCTTGATTTATCCCCAAATTTCATTTATTTGCACCCATCAATTGAGGGTTATGCTTCCTTGGTGATAGATGAGCATTGTGTTGACCTCGGAAACGCGATTTCCGTATGTGGGACCCAGTTGGACTTTTTGGTGTCATTTTTGGACCCGAAGTACAATAGTGCAATATGGGTATTGTTAGACTCGTATTGATGAGTAGATTATATTTTTGATAGTGTGATGGCATTTTGGAGATTGTGAAGTGAAGACGAGCATGTGGTGCTTGAAGTGTGATTTTGCGGTTTAGCCTTGAGGTAGGCTTCTGTCTACTCTTCTTCATGGATGATGTATGATATATATTACGTGTGAATGTGAATGTTAAGATTGATATTGGATAGAATGACTTAGTATTGAATATACATATAAGTTTGGAGATTAGATAGGGTTTTGGACCCGTAGGTTGAATTACTTAATACCCTTGTAGAATCCTATTGCCTTCTCCCTAGTTTGGGTAAATTTGTAGCATGGATATGATATAATGCTATGCTCGGAATATGGTTTTAGCATTTGAAGCATGATTTGTATATTTAGCCTTATTGGTCTTGTGTGATAGTTTTGGAACCGTAAGTTTGGTAGAGTTGACTTGAGTACCCTTGTTTCTAGTCGAAGTAACTATCTTAGGCGTTAATATGACTTGCTTGACATCTAGAGGATGAACTAGATACCTTAGCCTAGTTTGGAGCATAGTATGCCTAATTATGGAAATTATGGATTAGAAGTGGGATCATCCGTCCCACTTAGGCGAAGATTTGTGTTAGCCCTTGTGGGCTTAGTTGCGGGTAGTAGACCTAGTTGAGACTAATGAGCCTTATTTATGAGAATTACTTAGTGAATTGATAAATTATGATGATTTTCGTCGTATTATGATTAGTGTCCCATAGAGATGCATTTTCCTCTTTATTATGATATTTGGCCCCTAGAGATGCATTTTCCTCTTTATTATGATATTTGACCCATAGAGATGCATTTTTCTCTTAATTATGCTATTTTGCCCATAGAGATACATTTTTCTCTTTATTACGATATTTGGCCCCTAGAGATGCATTTTCCTCTTTATTATGATATTTGGCTCATAGAGATGCATTTTCCTCTTAATTATGATATTTTGCCCATAGAGATGCATTTTTCTCTTAATTATGATATTTTGCCTATAGAGATGCATTTTCCTCTTAGTTACGATATTTGGCCCATAGAGATGATTTTCCTCTTAGTTATGATTATTGAGCTTATAGAGACGATTTTCCTCTTGGTCATGATGCAAAACCTATAGATATGAGATGTCTAATAGAGGCGATATACTTGTTGATATTATGCCTCCTAGATGTGAGATGCCTCCTATATGTGAGATGATTATAGATATGCTACGGTTTATAAATATGATTATTGATATGAGTCTCAGATATGTATATGGGCCTAAGGCCATGATTATGATGTTGTGATTATTTCGGATAAATTAATGGTCCAAGGGCCGTGTTATGGTACTGATTAAATATCCAAGAAGTGTTTATCATTGTGAATGTTGTGATTGCGATTTATGAATATGAATATGTATATGTTTGTATAGTAGGGTGTCTTGACCCAATAAAGTATAATAGTTCCCAAGATCACTTAGCCTGGGCTCTTAACCATAGTCCCAATTTGGAAATGACATAAAGTCAAGTACACAAGATCACTTAGCCTAGTACCAAATCCCCATGTCGGCAAACACGGTTTCCAGCGATGAGCCCTTACACTCAAACGCCTTCTTCGGGCATCCACCTATCTCATGTAAAATCAATGCATCAAACTCCATTTAATTCAATCACATATCTTACTCTGTAGGGTATCATCATACCCGACTTGCAACCCATCAATATCACATCATTCTTTCATGCAACTATTCTATTCATCATATTTCAACATAACAACCCTCTCATTTCAAGTCAAAAATCATAACCATTTTCAAAATATTTCATGTCATGCTTGTCAAGATGATTTCAAATAATTCACATCATATGAGGATTTAATACAAAATCATATCAAGAGAGGGATTTTCATATAATTCACGCTCTCAAGTTAACATCTTTTCGGAATACATGCATATACGTATATCATATATCAAATCACTTCGGGAATAGGCCTAAAGACCAAATCAATATCATAAAATGTTTAAAACATAATCATATTCGTAATTTCAAAACCCCCATTTTGAAAACATGAATTTTTAAGCCCATGAGATTTTTGAGATAACCCCACGTACCTCTATATGCGAAGATGATAGGTGCTTCTTGAAGCCTACGTTCTGGGGATTCCAAATATGCAATTAGTTTTAAAAACCCACGGTTGAATCTTGAGTTGCTTGGTCTTTTATTTTGAAACCCTAAGGAGAGTTCTTGAGCAATTTTGATGAATGAAGGTGTATTTTGGGGTATTTGGGGACTGAATTTTGTGTTTATGGCTAAATAAGGATGGGAAAAGGACCATTTTACCCCAAAAACGGAGTGTTTAAGTCACTTGAGTAATAATGTATGCGGCGCACACCTTATCTCATAATATAGGTTGTGCGGCGCACTCTTTATCACACACATTAGGTTGTGCATCGCACACCTTATGGCATATGCGTCGCACACCTTATGCTGCATGACACACTCTACTTTGCAAAACCATAACTTCTTCCTCGGGTGTCGGATTTTTGCGAAATTAGTATAGTTGGAAATATAATTAGAATACCTTTCATTTGATATATAGTAGGCACTCTATTTCAATATATACAAAGAGTAATGGCCGATTGAAGTTGACCTAAGTTTTAACACTCACTAAAATTCGAATGATAGGAAAACTTTCAACTTGTCCTTGAGCTTGGGGACCTATATGATCTTAATTCATGCTCAAATAGGTTTCCACAATACATAATTTATTAACACACTAAACTTGCATTGGATTTATGGCTTTTAGAACCTTTACGTGAAGGAAATGACGATTTTCGTTGTCGTCCGAAAAGTGGGGTGTTACATTATCTCCCCCTTGGGATCATTCGTCCCCGAATGATGGGTAGGAACTTGTTGAAGTATGAATTTAAACATATTTAAGGAGAAGGAGGTATAGGATAAGAATAGTACCTTTTGTCTCATCATCCATCGAAGCAAATAGGTTGGGATATCTATTTCTCATGTCATCTTTCGATTCCCAGGTTGCTTCTTCAACTTTCTGATTTCTCCACAATACTTTCACCGAGGCTATCTCCTTGATCCTTAATTTTCTAACTTGGCGATCTGAGATTGCTACAGGTTTTTCTTCATAAGTCAAGGAATCAAACACTTTGATTTCTTCAATGGGAACCACTAAAGAGTGATCTCCAATGCACTTCTTCAACATAGATATGTGGAATACCGGGTGGACAGAACCCAAATTTGCAGGCAACTCTAACCCATATGCAACTCCACCAATCCTTTTTATAATCTGATATGGTCCTATATAGTGGGGACTTAGCTTACCTTTCTTCCCGAAGCGCATAACTCCCTTCATGGGAGAAACTTTAAGGAATACCCAATCTCCGACCTCAAACTCTAACTCTCTTCTTCTAACGTCGGCATTGGATTTCTGACGACTCTGAGCCATCTTAAGTCTTTCTTTGATGATTTTCACATCCTCCATTGCCTGATGAACAAGATCAGGCCCAAACAACCGCGTCTCACCAACTTCAAACCACCCTATAGGAGACCTGCATCTTCTCCCATACAATGCTTTGAACGGTGCCATCTTAATACTGGCATGGTAGCTATTATTATAAGAAAACTCTATCAATGGCAAGTGATCAACCCAAATACCTTTGAAATCTATCACACAAGCCCTCAAAATATCCTCAAGGGTCTGAATGGTGCGCTCAGCTTGCCCATCAGTCTGAGGGTGGAATGCTGTGCTTAAGTTCACCTGGGTACCTAAACCTTTTTGGAATTATTTCCAAAACTGAGAAGAAAACTGCGTACCTCATTTGGATATAATAGAGACAGGTGCCCCATACAAACAAACTATTTCCTCAATATACATCTTCGCATAATCATCTCCCGAATAATTAGTCCTTACAGGTAAAAAGTGTGCTGACTTTGTCAATCGATCTACAATCACCCAAATGGAGTCATACTGGTTTCGGGACTTTGGAAGTCCTGTAATGAAGTCCATATTTATCATCTCCCACTTCCATAAAGGAAGAGCTATCTCTTGGGAAGTAGCCCCTGGCCTCAAATGTTCTACCTTTACTTGTTGACAGTTCAAACACTTGGACACAAAATCAGCTACATCACGTTTCATGTTATTCCACCAATATAAGGTTTTCAGATCATGGTACATCTTAGTAGAGCCTGGGTGAACGACATACCTCGAAGTGTGAGCTTCATCAAGGATCCTTTTCCACAGTCCATCAATATTCAGAACGCACAACCGACCCTGATATCTCAGAATACCATCACCACCAATTTCAAATGACATTACCTTTTATTGACCCACATCTTTCTTGATTTGCATCAAGATGGGGTCTTCAACTTGCTTCTCTTTAACTTCAGTACATAGGGATGACTTAGCTAAATCATGAACAATCACCCCTCCATCTTCGAAATCTAAGAGTCGCACTCCCAGATTTGCGAGGCGGTGAATGTCCTTCACCATATCTTTCTTTCCTTCTTCAACATGAGAAAGGCTTCCCAAAGACAACCTGCTGAGAGCGTCGGCTACAATATTTTCCTTGCCCGGATGGTAATGCAGGCTCATATCATAGTCTTTCAAAATCTCTATCCAACGCCTATGCCTGAGGTTCAATTCCTTCTGCGAGAAAACATACTACAAAATTTTGTGGTCAGTATAAATATCAACATGCACTCCATAGAGATAATGCCTCCAGATTCTAAGTGCAAACACCATGGCTGCTAGCTCCATGTCATGAGTGGGGTAATTTCGCTCATGCACCTTTAACTTCCTAGATGCATAAGCTATCACCTTACCATGCTGCATTAAAACACAACCAAGTCCCATACGGGATGCGTCACAGTACACCACAAAACTATCTACACCCTCGGGAAGGGTCAAAACAGGAGCAGTAGTTAGCTTGTCCTTCAACTTCTCAAAACTATTTTCAGACAAATCAGACCACACAAACTTTACCTTTTTCTGAGTCAACTTAGTAAGCGGAGCAGCTATGGAAGAAAAAATCTTTACGAACCTTCTGTAATAACCCTCCAGGCCCAAAAAGCTCTGAATATTGGTTGGAGTCGTGGGTCTGGGCCATTTTCTCACTGCCTCAATCTTTTGGGGATCCACTCTAACCCCGTCGCTAGACATAATATGTCCCAAAAAAGCAATAGCATTCAGCCAGAATTCATATTTGGAGAACTTAGCTTATAGATAATGATCTTTAAGGGTCTGAAGGATAATTCGGAGGTGATTGGCACGGTCCTCCTCACTTTTGGAATAGATTAGAATATCATCAATGAACACTATGACGAACAAGTCTAGAAACTGATGGAATACCCTATTCATAAGATCCATGAAGGCTGCAGGGGCGTTAGTCAACCCGAAGGACATGACTAAGAACTCATAGTGACCATATAGGGTTCGAAAGGCTGTTTTGGGAATGTCTGACTCCCTAACCTTCAACTGATGATAGCCCGAACGAAGGTATATTTTTGAAAAACACTTAGCACCCTGAAGCTGGTAAAAAAATCCTTAATTCTAGGAAGAGGATATTTGTTTTTAATAGTGACCTTATTCAACTGATGGTAGTCTATGCACATACGAAGGGATCCATCCTTCTTTCGCACGAAAAGTACAGGTACACCTCATGGGGAAACACTAGGACGAATAAAGCCTTTGTCTAGGAGGTCTGTGAGTTGTTCTTTTGATTCTTTCAGTTCTGCGGGGGCCATTCTATACGGTAGGATAGAAATAGGACGAGTGTCTGGCAACATATCAATGCCAAAATATATCTCCCTATCAGGTGGTATCCCTGGGAGATCTTCGGGAAAGACTTCTAGAAACTCATTCACTACAGGGACTGACTGAAGAGGAAGATTTTCAACCCTGGAGTTTTTTACTCGGATTAGATGATACATACAACCCCTGGAGATGAGCTTTCGGGCTCTAAGATAAGAGATAAAGTGACCTCTAGGTGCCACAGAATTTCCTGCCCACTCAATTGGTGTCTCATTCGGGAAAGAAAAAGTAACCCTCCGAGTCCTGTAATCAAGTGTGGCATAACACGAATGGAGCCAGTCCATCCCAAGGATAGCATCAAAATCTACCATATCAAGTTCTATAAGGCCTGCCACAGTATCCCGACTAAGAACAGACACAACATAATTTCTATACACCCTTCTAGCAACAACAGAATCACCTACTAGAGTGGAAATAGTGAAGGGTTCTACAATAACTTCGGGCTCGAACCCAAAACCAACAACCACATAAGGGGTCACATAAGATAAGGTAGACCTGGGATCAAGTAACATATAAACATCACGAGAAAAGATTCGTAACGTACCGGTGACAACATCTGGTGAAGCTTCCGCCTCCTGGCAGTTAGCCAAAGCATATAACCGGTTACGACTACTCCCGATAGCTGAAGGAGCACCCTTAGGAGGAGGAGCCATGGAGATAGCTTGAGGCTTAGCCCCCCCGCATTTTCTCCCGTAGAAGGGCAATCTCTCTGAAGATGACCCACCTTTCCACAAGTGTAACAGTTTCTCCCCTCGAAAAAGCACCTCCCTAGGTGATTCTTTTTGAAAAACTCACACCGTGGATAAGTACGACGCTGCTGGTCCACACTGCCCTGTGACTGAGTATCTGGGGCTCTGGATCCATGTTGAGTCTGGAAACTCTGAGATCGTCTGTCTGCTGGGGGTCTGGGCGTTGGGGCGCTGGCAGCAGTCTGGGCGCTGGGGTGCTGGCAACAGTCTGTGCATTACCCCAATTCTTATTCTTCTGCCATTTACTTCCCTACTTACCGCTTTGAGGCTGGCTGTGACCCTGGTCGGCAGATCTTGCTCTTTTCTCCTGTCTTTCTAGCTTCCTAGCCTCAGAAATCTTTTTTTTTCTCTTCTACCTGTTGCATATGAATGGTCAGCCTAGCAAAGTCCAACTCCTTATTCAACATATCTCCCTGGCACTCAAGCACCAGGTCATCAGAAAGGCCGGATGCAAACTTTCTCATTCGGGCCCTCATACTACTCGTTATCTCAGGAGCATAATGGGCCAGCTGATTAAATTTCAAAGTGTACTCCTGCACGCTCATCTTACCCTGCTTGAGGTTCATGAACTTTTTTGCTTTAGCTTCCCTCAACTCCAGAGGAAAGAACCTGTTAAGGAAAACATCAACAAACTCATTCCATATTGAGGGCTCAACGTTGTCGCCCTTCGCATCTTCCCAATCGTTGTACCACTGATTCTCCACTTCTTTCATCTGGTACGCTGCCAATTCTATCCCTTATACCTCATCAACATTCATCACTTTGAAAATCTTTTCCATTTTATCTACAAATCCCTGCGGATCCTCTACTACTTTAGTACCTATGAATTTGGGAGGATTCATCCTTATGAATTGGCTCACCCGAGTATCTTCAAAAGTAACAGATGTAGACCCAGTATCCTCTGACCGCTGAGTCTGTGCAACCACCAACTGTGTCAACATGTGAATAGATTGCCTGAACTTTGCATTCGAAATATCTCTCTGATTTGCCGGGGGACGGTTAACATTGGTCCGTGGAGCCCGAGGTGGACTGGTCGGGACTGGAGGGACTCCCGGAGTAGGGATAGGGTCTGTAGTAGGATCTCTGTTACGTGTCCTCATCCCATGAGTGGGACGGACTTATTCATTCTGGTCACTCTGATTAGTATTGTGATGAGGAGGCATGACTGTTATTTCTGTAAGATAAAAGATTTTTGATTAGGAACAGACTTGACTCTGAAGCACGAACTAATTCACAAAGAAGGGAAATATTTCCTAAACGCCTAGTAGGTTCTTGCTTATAAGTGTGGCTTGCTACACACCCTTAAACAAGACTCTACCCGATGCAATTTCGCAGATACCCTGGGACCATGAACCGTGCTTTGATACCAAGTTTGTCACGACCCAAACCGGGGCCCTGGCCGTGACGAGTATTCCGAACCATAAAGGCCTGAAACACCCCTATCTGTCTAGTAATCATGCACATGACTTATATGATAAAAGAAATGCGGAAGATACATAATATAACGGAAACATGGTCAAGAATCATATCAAAACAACAATGGGGAATAATGTCCCACAATCTCAATCAACATCTCAAAAACGTCTGCGAAATCTCTATTACATGACTGAAATAAATAACTATCTGAACACTGGGACAAGGCCCCCAGTAGACCCAAAACTACTAAATAATAATTAAACTGCCAGACATTAGGCCTTCTGGAAGATAGAAGGCTTACCACTCGACTCTGCAAATCTGTCTGGAGAATCTACTAATTTTCTGGACCCCTAGACTGTGCCTCCGAACCTGGAAGGGAAGGAAATCAATACAAAAGTACTGGTACGCAGAGAAATCAAAACAAAATATAATATTTTTACCAAATATAGGTGAGAGCCATTATAAAGTAGTTTCATATTAAATCATTTGAAAACACATGGGCATTATGTAATAGTTTTCAACAACAATGTAATGCAGCTGAGCTAGGTGGAATACCCTACATATAACATTAACTCCAACTGTAAAATATCGGTTGCCGCCGAGATTAGAGTATAAGTGAGGGGAAGACACACAAGATCACACAACAGGGTGTCTCGACCCAATAAAGTATAGTAGTGCCCAAGATCACTTAGCCTGGGCTCCTAACCATAGTCCCAATTTGAGAATGACATAAAGTCAAGTACACAAGATCACTTAGCTTGGTACCAAATCCCCATGTCGGCAAACACGGTTTCCAGTGATGAGCCCTTACACTCAAACGACTTCTTCGGGCATCCACCTATTTCATGTAAAATCAATGCATCAAAATCCATTTAATTCAATCACATATCTTATTCTGTAGGGTATCGTCATACCCGACTTGTAAGCCATCAATATCACATCATTCTTTCATGCAACCATAATATTCATCATATTTCAACATAACAACCCTCTCATTTCAAGTCAAAAATCATAACCATTTTCAAAATATTTCATGTCATGCTTATCAAGATGATTTCAAACAATTCACATCATATGAGGATTTAATACAAATCATATCAAAAGAGGGATTTTCATATAATTCATGCTCTCAAGTTAACATCTTTTCGGAATACATGCATATACGTATATCATATATCAAATCACTTCGGGAATAGGACTAAAGACCAAATCAATATCATAAAACGTTTAAAACATAATCATATTCGTAATTTCAAAACCCCCATTTTGAAAACATGAATTTTTAAGCCCATGAGATTTTTGAGATAACCCCACGTACCTCTATATGCGAACATGGTAGGTGCTTCTTGAAGCCTACATTCTGGGGATTCCAAATATGCAATTAGTTTTAAAAACCCACGGTTGAATCTTGAGTTGCTTGGGTTTTTATTTTGAAACCCTAAGGAGAGTTCTTGAGCAATTTTGATGAATGAAGGTGTATTTTGGGGTATTTGGGGACTGAATTTTGTGTTTATGGCTAAATAAGGGTGGGAAAAGGACCATTTTGCCCCAAAAACGGAGTGTTTAGGTCACTTGAGTAATAATGTATACGGCACACACCTTATCGCATAATATAGGTTGTGCGGCTCACTATTTATCGCACACATTAGGTTGTGCGTCGCACACCTTATGGCATAAGTTAGGGTGTACTTCGCACACCTTATGCTGCACGACACACTTCACTTTGCAAAGCCATAACTTCTTCCTCGGGTGTCAGCTTTTTGCGAAATTAGTATCGTTGAAAATATAATTGGAATACCTTTCATTTGATAAATAGTAGACACTCTAATTCAATATATACAAAGAGTAATGGTCGATTGAAGTTGACCTAAGTTTTAACGCTCACTAAAATTTGAACGATAGGAAAAATTTCAACTTGTCCTTGAGCTTGGGGACCTATATGATCTCAATTCATTCTCAAATAGGTTTTCACACTACATAATTTATTAACTCACTAAACTTGCATTGGATTTATGGATTTTGGAACCTTTAAGTGAAGGAAATGACGATTTTCGTTCTCGTCCGAAAAGCGGGGTGTTACAATAAATATATATATTCCTAGCTATATGAAGCCATGGTACTATCGAATATCCCTTCATTCATTGTTCATATTGTATAGTCGTTCTTTCGCCTTGTATATTACAATATATCTTTCTTTCGCTCTTTACTTGTATATTGACCTGGGATATACGGTATATCATTGGAATATATTGACTGTAGCCGGAATAGGATAGTTCACCTTGATTCTTCCTTAGTATTCTTATTTTAGACTCTTGGACATAAATATGATAATTGTCCCTTGTTATTCTCATTGACTTATTATATGATTTATGGACTTTTGGTTGTAGTTTCCATTCTGTTTATATGTTGTATATATCTACTTTATCATTGGAGCTCAGTTGGCAATTTCCTACTGAGTACCATTCATTTGGTACTCATACTACACCTCTGCAGCCTGCAGATCATAGTACGAGTTATCGCCGTTGATGTGTGCATCGTGTGGACTAGCCATGATTCAGAGACTTAGAGTGAGCTCCTGACGTTCGGAGTATTACTTATCTCTTTCCTATGTATTAGACTAGCGTCTAAGTTGTATTCAGAGGTAAGTTGAATCAGTGTATTTCTCCTTGATATCTCACTTTTGTACTCTTATTATGTTTAGAAGCTCTTGTACTGATACCACTAGGTTTTAGGATTCATCTATGTATTAATTTTTATCTCATGTATTCTGCATTCTTTTTCTTATGTTATTAAGTAGTCTGTTACTAGTCGTTCCGGACTACAAGTTGGCTTGCCTACTGGTGGGTTATGGTAGGCCCCATCATGACCTGAAAAGTTGGGTCGTGAAAAATTGGTATAGAGCCTAGGTTTCTTCGGTGTATTAGTACAAGAGCTAAGTGTTTGTAGAGTCCTATGGATCGGTGTGGAGACGTCCGTAACCTATCTTCGGGAGGCTACAATGACATTTTAGGAAATTTACTTCATGACTCCTTATCGTGTGTCTCCATTCCTATGAACCTTGAACATATTGTTTGACTCTATTCTATTCCCGAAGGATGATGCGATATTGTCAACAGAAGCGGATAAGACTCCAATACGGATTTCTAGAATTTTAGCGCAATATTGAACTAGAGAATCAGAGATGGATATCGAATATCTTCAGCGGTAGCTAAAAAGGATTTGGGTTGAGTCCCTATCAGACTGTCGGAGTATGGTATGTTTTTTTGGGTCATGGTGACCATTCTAGATTATGAGAGGTAGTATCTCGAAGTATTTTTGATTTTTGGTTTGGTTGTGTTATGATGAGATACTCGTTCAGAGAATGCCCCTGGTATGAGATAAGTGGTTAGATAGAGTTAGCCTGTATTCCCCGCCAGCCAAGAGTTCCTAAGACAGACTATGATTTTAAAAGTTTGGACATAAATTTATGGATTTGGCCATCCATTTGAGCTCAGTTTGTGTCCTCTCCATGTTGATGCTCCAGGAATTTCTACGAGTATAGGGCGATCGACTACTAGTATAGAGAGTGTCTTCGACATGGGAGTTTTAGTTATGCAACTCATTCAGATCAACCTTGTGATGTTGTGGCATCTTCAGTTATAGATGGTGCATTTGGCGACTCAGTTGATGATTCAGTCGGTCGGTCCAAGTTTGGCCCGTTCAGATTTATTTTCCCTATACCTATAGGCATGTGATTGCGGATGTCGCCACGACTGGTGTGCTTTTATTCTTGCCTTTATCTCTTATTATGTGTATTGGAATTTTCATATCCATTGATAATTTTATGCCTTGATGAATTTATATCGGTCATTATGTGCCTTATTGTTGAATTCATGATTATATTACTACTCCATGGTTTATTTTTTTTAGTAGTGGATGGAGTAGATCTATATTGATGTTTCTTTCCTATGGGTGTGCTTTGGGTTCGAGTCCCATTTATCTTGGCACATTAATCCTGTTGTGGCCCTTGAGTGGTACATAATATTGATGTTCATTTTGGTACCACCTATCGATTATATTGATTTTGATATTATTGTTGCTATTGCTACCACTGCATGAGGGTACAGATATTACTTGATATTATCACTTGATGTTGTTACTTTATAATTGATTCTTGCTGGGTAGCTGTATAGACTAGTGTTATCTAGTTAGACTCTCATTTTCTTGTGTTATTATTTGGTGGCTTTAGTAGATATAGCCCGATTTGATGATTTCATTCCCCTAGCATGGCGAGGTTGATTGTGTTCCCTCTTGGTTAGCTGTATTAGATTGATTTGGGGATGTATTGTGATATCGAAAGGCAGGTTAATCTTTTGTGGATCTATTATCACCCTAGAGTTGGAAATGTAGTTGCATTGCCTATTATTGAGTCTGAGATCCTTAGACTTGCCTTCTGGGTTGCGAAGGTTTTCGCCTTGGCTATTCTTTTAGATTTAGCCATTTGTGAGATTGACCAGTTTGAGGTTCGCTCTTCATTTGTGGCTATTTCTTTGTCCGATAGTGATTTGATGTTGATGTTGAGCTGTCATGGATTCATCTCATAGGTAAGTTGGTTCGCTCTCTTGTGATGGATTGCCTTACTGTTAGTGTGGAGATTTGATACTCTTTTGTCATTGTGATATGGTTTTGTCTAGAGAAGATGAAAGATAGAGGCATGTAGACTTTCCTGTGATTGCTTCTAAAGTTGGGAAATTAGAAACTCTTTATCTTGAGTTGTTGGCACTCTGGTGGTTGTCTCGACTTTGACCTTGGCTTTGAGATTGTTATTTCTTCTTTGATGATGTGGTTCTTGGGTGGATTCAGGAAATTCCTATTTCATTATTTGTTTGGCCTAGTAAGGCTTGGTTGAGTGATTCTCCTCGATGATATGTATTTAGGGCTATTTCTTTGCCTAGATGGGGTATCGTATTGGTTTAGTTTTGACTTGACGCTTTGGAATAGCGATTGGGAAGTATGATAAATTTGGATTATTAGTGCCTACTCATTCTTAGTTTTGTTTAGATATTTGAGACCGAGCGATTCAGCCTTGGTATTGAGATTTCAGTTTGGTGTTGTAGAGCTTGCATGGAGCTTCTATTTTAGATTTGTCTTCGTTCAGATTTCATTTATAGGCTGGTTGAGCCTACTCTGTGGTTGTCTATTCGGTCTTCTTGACGTCGGTTGGATTATAGTTGGTAAGTGTTCAGATGATAGCTCATGGGCCCCATATTGGTTATATCAGTTTTGACCTCGAGATTCAATTTTATTTAGGAATTTTGGATGATTTACTCAATTGGAGTAATATACTTGAGTTGGTATCAATGTGTTGTGGTTTAGATTTGCGTGCATCAGTCTTTTCAGTTCAGTTGGAGGCTCTTCAGCGGTTGAAGTTGAGGTTTGGTTGTTTGGGAAGTAAAGTGAAGGTGCAGGTTGAAAAAGGGATACATGTGGTGAAATCCCTTGCAAGTGTTCTCTCCTCGTGGAGGTTACCTGGGAAGTCATTCTTGAAGCATGCGGGCCCAGTACCTTATCACTTCGAGCCTTTGAGATTCTTTCTATTCGTTGACTTTCGGGGACGAAAGTCCTTTTAGTAGTGGATATTGTAATGACTCTTCAGGTCATTTTCCATATTTATGCTTATCTTCACTGTTTGAGCTTCTCCATAATTGCCCTAAGTCATTTATTGACTTGCTGGGATTGAGGGTTCGGTTATCGGGCAGTTCGTTTGGTTTTTAGAGTCAGCTCCCTGTTTAAAAGTCTTCGTTGGTTCCAAATGGCCACCGATCAAAAACTTCAGCGAAACGATCTTGGATGAAAATTTCAACTGTGCCAGTATATCCAAAATATTGATTTTAGTCTAGGTAGACCTTTGGTTCGGGTCACAATGCACCCGAGCTCATTTTGACCTATTAGTCGGAAAGTCATAAAATCGAAACTATATATGTGGGCCCAACTTTTTGCCTAAACGACCTTGTATGAAAGTTTTTATGATTCCAATGGATTTGAATTGTGGTTTACACTCAAATTTCACTATTGGATCATATATTTTGGGTCCCGGATGAGTTTCGAGGGTCAAAAAAATATTTTTGACTTTGCTGTCGCAGAGTACCGCGTCTGTTCGCCGTAGGGGTCTATAAATAGACCCAAGGTCGCGATTTTGGGGATTTTTCTTTCACATTTGAGAACCTAAAACCCTAAATTGGTATGATCACTCGAAATTGAGTCTTGTGGGTGTCTAGGGAGCTTGGTAAACATCTTTTATCATGATTATCATCCGGATTAAGGTAAGATTTCATCACTTTATTGGTGAATTTCATTGTTCTTGACCCAAAACCCAATTTAGCTTAGGGCTTGATTTAGCCCCAAATTTCGTTTGTTTTCACCCATCAATTGAGGGTTATACTTCCTTAGTGATAGATGAGCATTGGGTTGACCTCAAAAATGCGATTTCCGTATGTGGGACCCGCTTGGGCTTTTTGGTGTTGTTTTTGGACCCGAAGCACAATAGTGTAATATAGGTATCATTAGACTCGTATTGATGAGTAGATTATATTTTTGATAGTGTGATGACATTTTGGAGATTGTGAAGTGAAGACGAGCATGTGGTGCTTGAAGTGTGATTTTGCGGTTTAGCCTTGAGGTAGACGTCTGTCTACTCTTCTTCATGGATGATGTATGATATATAGTGCCTGTGAATGTGAATGTTAAGATTGATATTGGATAGAATGACTTAGTATTGAATATACATATAAGTTTGGAGATTAGATAGGGTTTCAGACCCGTAGGTTGAATTACTTAATACCCTTGTAGAATCCTATTGCCTTCTTCCTAGTTTGGGTAAATTTGTAGCATGGATATGATATAATGCTATGCTCGGAATATGGTTTTAGCATTTGAAGCATGATTTGTATATTTAGCCTTATTGGGCTAGTGTGATAGTTTTGGAACCGTAAGTTTGGTAGAGTTGACTTGAGTACCCTTGTTTCTAGTTGAAGTTACTATCTTAGGCGTTAATATGACTTGCTTGACATCTAGAGAATGAACTAGATACCTTAGCCTAGTTTGGAGCATAGTATGCCTAATTATGGAAATTATGGATTAGAAGTGGGATCATCCGTCCCACTTAGGCGAAGATTTGTGTTAGCCCTTGTGGGCTTAGTTGCGGGTAGTAGACCTAGTTGAGACTAATGAGCCTTATTTATGAGAATTACTTGGTGAATTGATAAATTGTGATGATTTTCGTCGGATTATGATTAGTGTCCCATAGAGATGCATTTTCCTCTTTATTATGATATTTGCCCCCTAGAGATGCATTTTCTTCTTTATTATGATATTTTGCCCATAGAGATGCATTTTTCTCTTAATTATGATATTTTGCCCATAGAGATGCATTTTCCTCTTTATTATGATATTTGGCCCCTAGAGATGCATTTTCCTCTTTATTATGATATTTGGCCCATAGAGATGCATTTTCCTCTTAATTATGATATTTTGTCCATAGAGATGCATTTTCCTCTTTATTATGATATTTGGCCCATAGAGATGCATTTTCCTCTTAATTATGATATTTTGCCCATAGAGATGCATTTTTCTTTGAATTATGATGTTTGGCCCATAGAGATGCATTTTTCTCTTAATTATGATATTTTGCCTATAGAGAAGCATTTTCCTCTTAGTTATGATATTTGGCCCATAGAGATGATTTTCCTCTTAGTTATGATTATTGAGCTTATAGAGATGATTTTCCTCTTGGTTATGATGCAAAATCTATAGATATGAGATGTCTAATAGAGGCGATATGCTTGTTGATATTATGCCTCCTAGATGTGAGATGCCTCCTATATGTGAGATGATTATAGATATGCTACGGTTTATAAATATGATTATTGATATGAGTCCCAGATATGTATATGGGCCTAAGGCCATGATTATGATGTTGTGATTATTCCGGATAAATTAATGGGCCAAGGGCCGTGTTATGGTACTGATTAAATATCCAAGAAGTGTTTATCATTGTGAATGATGTGATTGCGATTTATGACTATGAATATGATTATGTTTGTATACACATCTCTCCGGTATGGGACGAAGGAAGATGCGGTATGAAGCTTATTATTCCATTGATTGAATACTAGTGATGGCATGCATAGGTTTGGTACGTTCATGATTATTTACCATTATAAATGATGTGATTATAGCCGAAATATGATCTTATGTTTTTTCTTCTTGTTAGACGGTTAAGCTATGTGGTAACTAGTTGTCTATTAGCTAACTATTGCACTTGATGGCTAGGAAGCTAATGTATAAGTTAATGAATCTTGCTTAGTTGGAACATGGTAGCTAATGATGGTCAGTTAATGAATGATGTCATTTAATAAAAGATGGTTAGGCGAAAAGTAGTAATGTGTTGTCTAGTAATGATTAACAAAAATAGGATGAATAGTTGATAATAATGAATGGTGGATAAATGACGGTTTTGGTCTAATGATGAACCTAGACTAGATGTTAGACGTTGACTATTAAATGAATAGTGGTTAGTTGTTATATCGTGAATAAGGATTATGTGAAGGATAATGTTTAGGCTAATAACTAGAGGTTATGTGATGACTAGCGAACTAGCGGTTTAATAATAATAAATGTTGGTTAGCTAATAACGAGTAATTGGGATGTATTGATAAGATAGATATCTTTATGGTTATGAGTATATCGGCTTGCGTTTGTGCACCTATTATATGACTATATTTATGTGTCGAGAGTTATGATGATACATTGATACCCGGCAAGGCCGGAGGATATTATGATGATATTGATACCTGGTTCGTGTTCGGAGGATACTATTGAGATGATATTGATACCCGGCAAGGCCGGAGGATATTATGATGATATTGATACCCGGTTCGTGTACGGAGGATACTATTGAGATGATATTGATACCCGGCAAGACCAAAGGATATTATGATGATATTGCTACCCGGTTCGAGTCCGGAGGATACTATTGAGATGATATTGATACCCGACAAGGCGGGAGGATATTGTGATAATATTGATATCTGGTTCGAGTCTGGAGGATACTATTGAGATGATATTGATACCCGGTGAAGCCGGAGGTTGATGATGATGATGGTCCTGATAAGTACAGTTATGATGCATTGTGATATTGATGGTATATTTTGCATTCATTTCTACATGCGCATCGCCCATCACCAGTATGCACCTATGTCTATCAGCCGGTATGGGACGGTTGCATAGATATGGGTGAAGAATATGTCTTATGTTATTGTTTGTTGATTGAACATTCCGAGTCTGGGGCTATGGGGGTACGCATAGGCTCGGCTAGGTATTTGATTGTCCGGAATAGCCGGTTATTTATGATGTTATTGATATTGTTATTATCATGGTTATGATCATTATTATGGCTAGCTTATGACAGATTGATCATGGATCCGATATTGGGATTGAGGTATGTCTTCGACCTTTGCTATCTTATGATTACATTACTATGCACGATTATTCTATGTCTAGCCATATGGATTAGAAATCCTGAGTATATTGGTATTGAATCCTGATAGTATTATAATGTGGTCTTAAAATGAGAACATGACGATTTAGGTTATGTTTGAGATGACCTCCTATTTATATGTATATGTATATATATATAAATATATATATGTCTAGCTATATGAAGCCATGGTACTATCGGATATCCCTTCATTCATTGTTCTTATTGTATAGTCGTTCTTTCGCCTTGTATATTACAATATATCTTTCTTTCGCTCTTTACTTGTATATTGACCTGGGATATACGGTATAGCATTGACATATATTGAATGTAACCGGAATAGGATAGTTCACCTTGATTCTTCCTTAGTCTTCTTATTTTAGACTCTTGGACATAAATATGATAGTTGTCCCTTGTTATTCTCATTGACTTATTATATGATTTATGGACTTTTGGTTGTAGTTTCCATTCTGTTTATATGTTGTATATATCTACTTTATCTTTGGAGCTCAGTTGGCAGTTTCCTACTGAGTACCATTCCTTTGGTACTCATACTACACCTCTGCAGCCTGCAGATCATAGTACGAGTTATCGCCGTTGATGTGTGCATCGTGTGGAGTAGCCCTGATTCGGAGACTTAGAGTGAGCTCCTGACGTTCGGAGTATTACTTATCTCTCTCCTATGTATTAGACTAGCCTCTAAGTTGTATTCAGAGGTAAGTTGAATCAGTCTATTTCTCCTTGATATCTCACTTTTGTACTCTTATTATGTTTAGAAGCTCTTGTACTAATACCACCAAGTTTTGGGATTCATCTATGTATTGATCTTTATCTCATATATTCCGCATTCTTTTTCTTATGTTATTAAGTAGTCCGTTACTAGCCGTTCCGGACTACAGGTTGGCTTGCCTACTGGTGGGTTATGGTAGGCGCCATCATGACCGGAAAAGTTGGGTCGTGACGGTTCTGCTCAAATCCTTTGGCTCTGAGTACATATAAGTTAATGACAAGTTTCATTCCTAACTGGGGGGAGACAATGACACAGGAAGTTTCACAAGGTTTTGCCTAGTCTCTGATATTGTCAAAGCATTCCCACCATATATTTGTTGGACTTGAAACAGAAGACACCATTAAAATAGAAACCACAAGAATTGATAACTTAGTCCTGGACCACTCGGTTTAAGATATGGTTCAACCTCTTTTCTTAAAACTAAGACAACCAGACATGTCCACATTTCTTAAGATCCCATACTAAATAAAAGCACATGATCGTACGACTTATCTCAAGTTGGAAACTTTACATAAACTATTTCCACTAGACATTTTGATCAATCTACAGTCTATAGGTCACCTATCTACATGACAAAGAAGAGAGCGCAGAACATGTCTTTTCTTCCTACCAGAAATTGTTTATTTAATGGTCTCAAATTATTGGTATTGGTGAGAAATACCAAGTTTGAGCTGATAACAGAACTAGTAGGCCTACTTGTTTGTTGATCAAAGAGAAGAAAGAAAGAAACTTATCCACAAATTTAAGGCCCCATATCAACATGGCCAACAGGCATCAGCACATGGCTTTGCCTAACAAACTTATCAGCAGCCTCTAATTGTGTAAATAATCCCTCTTTCATGAGCCTTTTCATCATCAAGAACACACATTATCAGTTAAGCCATCAAAGGTCTCTAAATTTCTTATTTACTTTCTTGTTTCCAGTCTTCCAGAGAAAGAAAAAACGGCAATGACCAGTACCAAGAAACTCATCAAAATGGCTAGGAAATGGCAGAAGTTTGCAGCCATGCAGAGGAAGAGGATTTCACTTACAAGAAATGGTAGTAATGCAGATAGTTGTAGTACGTCTTCACCCTCTATAGTCGGAAAAGGTCATTTTGTAGTATACACAATTGATCAAACGCGCTTCATGATTCCCTTGGATTATCTTGAAAATGAGGTCATCAGGCAACTTTTAATCATATCCGAAGAAGAGTTTGGCCTGTCAAGTGCTGGCCCCATTACATTACCCTGCGATTCATCCTTCATGGACTATATTATTTCGCTTATCAAGAAAGGTGTAGCTGCAGGAGATCTTCACAAGGCGTTGCTCCTCTCAATTCCTTCATGTTGCTGTTCAACTTCTTCTTTGCATCAAGAAAGTCAAAACCAACAACTTCTTGTTTATTGAGTCATGCTATCATGTTTTGTAAATGATAACCCAAACTAGATTGTATAGTAGGTGAAAAATAGGCAACTGAAAGCTTGTAGTATTACAGAATGAACCAGATCTATAGACTCATTTTTTCGATTTGGGAACTGCGAAGTTTTAACATTCTCTTCTTGGAGTAGCATTATTTTACTGCAGGCAAAAAAAAAAAGTCTGCACCAAAGTACCTTTGCCAATCAAATTGCACTCTTCAAAGTAAATATGCATGACTAATACTCCAACGTTTTGTTCCTTTTGAAGTTCGCTCTATTCAGACGAACGCGTTTTGCAATGAAAAGAACTTAGAATATTGAAATGGACAACATATACTTATACAGATAGTTGTTGTTTTTACCAGAATTCAAAACCATCCACAAAACAGTAAAAGTTGTTCTAAACCAAATTACCCCAGAAACGTACAAGCAAAACATAATACCATGGAGGAAATAAGACAAACTAAATATCTAAACTATCTCAGCTTTCATTCGGAGAAACATTTGAGACTTGAAAGTTATCCCCCCACGATAGTCTTGAGTGAGTAAAAACTTGGAAGATATCTAGTCGCCACAGTTCCAATACCCCTGCTAATGGGGATCATCGTAAAAGTCATGTCTTTTGGGTTGTAAGAAAGTAGCTGTGAGCCCTTTTTTCCTTGCATCAAGATTGCTCCATCTTTCCAGATTAGTATCGGTAAAAATTTTTGAAAACAAATATCAAGCCCAAAACCAGTCGGCCTGATACCAAACTCCCAAGAACACAACAACACAAACACCAAAATCAGTCCACTAGTTCAAGAACTATGGACCCTTTTGATGAACTCTCTCGGATTCGCAAGAAGAACAAGAAGGGAAGTGATATCAAGAGTAAAACACACTAAAACAGCAACAACACTTGATGAACAAGATGCAATAACAACAACACACGGTTACAAGACAAGAACACAAACGGATTACACTAGATATAGACAAACGATTACAAGAAAGTAAAGATAGATAGATAGACAAAGGGATGGTATAATATTAACAACCCAAAAGATTATTTCACTTTTGGACCTTTAATATCACACACAGCCTAAACCTATCTGTTACGTGACCTCAAGGGAACCGGAATTCCCAAGTAATCTCCGTTTCTAAGCAAATGATCAACACAAGGATTCCACCTTGTCCAAGGATTCCACCTTGCTAAAGACTCTCAAAGAGGCTACAAAATATATTCTCCAAAAAATCTCCCAAAAATGACCTAATGAGGTTCTATTTATACCTAGGTTAACTTATTACAAATGACTAAAAAACCCTTGCAAAGGGCGGATGAACAGTGAACGGGGATGAACAGTGAACAATTTTGGAGCTTGTGGGACTTGTTCTCTACACTTCAAAGATTGTTCCTTGGATGGGAAGCCCCCGAGATCGAGTCTTGATGCATTGAACCCCGATCATGATCGTACCCGTATCATCCTCCCCTCCTTAGAAAGGATTCGTCCTTGAATCTGAACCTTGCAAAGCAATAGGAAGGACAAGCAAACAAAACTTCCTCAAGGTATAAGGGTTAGGATTAGTGTAATCAATAATAGCATCTTGCCAAGGTGGCTCAAAATTCACATATACCCAAACATCCCTCTTACCCGAATACCCTACCAAGGGAGAATCAACTAGTTTATCCACATAAGTGTGACAAGAAACAAGGAACAAGCGTCGCTTATCAACTGGAAAACATAGACTCTTCTTGGAACAAAAATTAGACTTGAAAGCCGAGAGAGGAAAGCCATACATTCCATGCACATTCAAGTCATTCCAAAAGACATCCTCATCACCACACTTCAAATGATTACCGAAATCAAATGGGTAGAGTGTCCATGGGCACGGGTTGGGAATACACTTCCTTACCCCAATACTACTACAATAATGATCAAATGTCCCCTCTATACTATCATGGTCAATAACAAAAACAACTAGAGTGTCATCCTTAGTCATTCGGCCAACATGTTCAACATCATCATTTTCATACACAAGTTGGTCTTCATGACTTCCATAAGACAATGTACTACCACTTTCCACAATGGCTTCAACACTAGGTGAATCAACTAGTGTATCCACAATCTCAAGTTGTACATTATCATCACAAAATGAAGGCACATTCGGCTCACTTAAAGACAAACTATCATTAACACTTAGTTGGCTATTATCCTCATTCACTAGAGTGCAAAAGTTAGTTTGATTACCTTATAGCTCATGTGGAGCATGGCCACTCACGGGAATTTGATTAGGAATGCTTGGATGCTCCATCAAGTTATCCAACTTCTTTCACAGAGAGACTTCTGTCCCTTCCAATCTTCCTTCCATTCTGTCCATTATTCACCTATCTATGACATCAAGCCTTGCCATGATAGATTTAACCCAACTAGGCATATCAGCTTCATTCTCCATTGTAACCATCAAGAGCTACTAAGCAAACAACACGAAAACAACAAACACATTAAAGCTTAGCAAAAATCAGTCCACAATTCGTCACAAAACAGTCCACAATGCGTCTCAAAATAGTCCACAATCCCTCACTTTTACACTTTGGATTTTTCACTCTATTGGCCTTACAAGTGTTGATAACTCGCTTATACTCCAATGAGGTTACTTGGTCCCAATTGTGGCTCGAGGTTGGAGTAGATTCTTGTTTGAAACGACTCAAATAAGTAATGTACGAACTTGAACCAAAAAAGATACTACGACTCAAAAACGAGAAAAGCACACAACAAACATAACACGAAGAACGTACACAAAACTAACTTACAAGCTAGTAGGGTATTACTAGGTTGTCAATTAGTGTCGAGCAAACAAACGAAACTAGGAAACAATAAAATGAAACTAAGAAATCTAAAATTTGAACTCAAAAATGTTGCGTGAACAATACTTTAGTGATGTGGAAGTCCACTATTGGCCTCGAGTTTTATCAAAAATTTTATTTCTCAATTTCAAGTCTTGATCAATATACAATTTGGAATTGGTGGATTTGGTTAATGGAGGGAAAAGTGGTCTTTGAGCCTTTTTGTTCAAATTTCAAAAGCAACACTTGACTTCTTTGAACTTTCTCCTTGAAACAAGGTCCTTTAATCAAGAAAAAGTAGATGAAAAGTCATTGAAGTGATAGGGACAAGTCTTTCACTAACAACTACTACAAGCTTGTCTTTCACCTTTTTAGATCTAGTTTGCACTTTAAGGATTAACAAGATGATGAAAGGGTGAAGAACCTTAAGAACACAACAAGTCCAAGAACAACAACAATTTCAGTTTCCAACTCCACTACAACAAGACCATCAAATCGGCCAAGGTTTAGGTAACAACAACATCCAACTCGGCCACACCTTGTTCACATCAACAACTTCAACAAGTTCAAGTTCAATCTTAGATTTGGACACTTTTTAGTGTTGATGAGAAAGAAACCAACACTAGAAACACTCTAAACAAACAAAAGACTACAAGTTCTAGACAAACAACAAACAAATCTTGGCCAAGATAACAACAACACAATTTTCGGCCAAGAACACAAAATGGACAGATTTGCACTTTTCTGGATTTTTTTTTTTCAGTTTTCAGTTTTTTTTTTTTTTTTTAATTTTCATCCAAGAGAACCCAAGATTGGTAGTGTAGGAACACAACCAGTCTTTCTCTGATACCAAATGATACCAAACTCCCCAAGAACACAACAACACAAACACCAAAATCAGTCCACTGGTTCAAGAACTATGGACCCTTTTGATGACCTCTCTCGGATTCGCAAGAAGAACAAGAAGGGAAGTGATATCAAGAGTAAAACATACTAAAACAGCAACAACACTTGATGAACAAGATGCAATAACAACAACACACGGTTACAAGACAAGAACACAAACGGATTACACTAGATATAGACAAACGATTACAAGAAAGTAAAGATAGATAGATAGACAAAGGGATGGTATAATATTAACAACCCAAAAGCTTATTCCACTTTTGGACCTTTAATATCACACACAACCTAAACCTATCTCTTACGTGACCTCAAGGGAACCGGAATTCCCAAGTAATCTCCGTTTCTAAGTAAATGATCAACACAAGGATTCCACCTTGCTAAAGACTCTCAAAGAGGCTACAAAATATATTCTCCAAAAATCTCCCAAAAATGACCTAATGAGATTCTATTTATACCTAGGTTAACTTATTACAAATGACTAAAAAACCCTTGAAAAGGGCGGATGAACAGTGAACGCGGATGAACAGTGAACAGTTTTGGAGCTTGTGGGACTTGTTCTCTACACTTCAAAGCTTGTTCCTTGGATGGGCAGCCCCCGAGCTCGAGTCTTGACGCATTGAACCCCGATCATGATCGTACCCGTATCACGGCCCTAAACAAGTCAAAATGCGAACTTTAGTCCAAGATTCAGCTATTCCATACTCTTTTATCCACCATATATCGATATGCCCATAAATGGTACCACTATCGTCAGTTAAACATAGACAATTCCCAAACTCTACTAGCGTCAAACACGAGGGTGCACATGTAGATCGCTGCGACTCTGCTTGGGTCAAATACTTGAATGGAAATACCAGAAATATCGAAGGACTAAATGCTATCCTTATTGACGGGATTCATCTAATGAAGAGCCCCATTCACACAAACCTGTCATAAATCATGCCATACAGGATATGGAACTTGGCCAAAATTTCTCCATTTCTTATCAACTCCGAGAGTATAAACCTCCAATTCTGATACTTCACGATGACCCTCAAACCTTCTAGTCATTGATCTCACTAGCTTATACTTTTCAGAGACTTCTCTAAAGCAAAATCCATAAACAACACGACAAACACTTTTCTCTAATTCGGGCAACTTAAGTTTGAAATACTCACCCAAAAGAGGATTACTTATGTAAACTGAAGTATTTATATCATATATATTAGTCATCAAACCAATAAATCCGTTACATGAACCAATTAATCTCAACATTGGGTAATCCTCAACTGGAATGTCCATTCCGCGTTTTACTGGTGTGTTAAACTCAGGGTAGCTCAATAAAATAGGTCTGTTATGGAGTCTAGAAGAATAATCATCACAACACGGTTTGAGTTCAAGAAGCTAACTTATATCGTGATCACATGAAAACAAAAAGCAGGGAGGAGGTGATCTTGATTTATACATGGTAAGGAATAAAGGGTCAGAGAAAAGATTATACCAGAGTTTGCAAACTTGCCTAGAGCTTAACATGGACTCGATCTGCAATTTTGAGAGAATTTCTACCATAATCACCCTTGGAAGATCCATAAATCTGGTTCTTCTACGTCTAGGTTTGAAGAAGCTCAGAATTGGATTAAAGAGAGCGAAAAGCTTGGCGCTTTTGCGTTTAGGGTTCTCCGCCTCCATCTCTCTCTCTCTCTGTGTGCAAATAAGCGTTTTTTCCAAAGACAAATGTTCGTTAGAAGCATGAAAATGAGCTTCTGTAGTCAAAGTACTTAAACTTTATACCCCAAATATATACTCCCTCCGGTTTGTATTATTTGACCCCATGAATGTTAGATCCGGAATCTAAATGAACCCCAAATAGTTAAAAGTGACTGAAATAGGAAGTTACCAAGTTCAAAAAAAAAAAAAGTGACTGAAATAGGAGATGAAGTTAAAGTGATACCAAAATAGGCTTAGCGCACTATTTTAGAGAGCGCTATGCTGCCTTTTTAAAGTTAACTTGAGGGACACTTAAATTATAGCCTATTTTGGTATCACTTTAACTTCGTGTTCTATTCTGAAACGTGCAATTGCTAATTTGTTGAACCAAGTGTCATAAGTTCTGCACTAGATATATGATACTCAACAAGTGTACAACATAATGTTATTTACTTATTAATCAGAAGTCCATATTTTTACCTCCAAATTGTTCTATTAATAATTTAGGAAAATCTGATATATTTTCTGGTAAACACTATTCATATCCAAATGTACAAATTACAACAACCATTTAGAATGCAGTAACAAAGCTCAGTAGTTAGTCCTATGGCACACCAATCGGGTTACCACTTTGATTCTTGTTTCTGGTAAAGGTCATTCATATCAAATATACAAATGGATCCCATAAGTTTATCTCAGGCCACAATACCAGAGTTCGGTCTTGAGAGATGGAGACACCGTCACAGATAAGTCAAGATATTTACATGTGTAGTTTCGACTAGCTTATAACTTGGATGTAAACAAGTCATAATATCAGGATATGTTGCAAGACAAACTACCTATAGAGAACAAGTGGTTTAGCAAGTTTTAATAAATTAAGAAGACTTTAAATAGCACATATTTGTAGACTTACAAGCTGGAGCAAAGCAGCCTCAAGTTTAATCAAATGACGGAGCACCTTTACAATAGCCTATCTTTCCAATGAAACAGAACTTGGTATCTTTGTAGAACAACAAACATTTCGGTTGCTTCTCTTATAGACGATTTCACATCTCTTTTCCGATTCTACTAGACACGGTGGGGAGTTCACCTGCATAGAAGCATGATGTTCAGATTTACTATTTTCCTGTGAATTTTAGCCCTTCTAGATTTGAAGCTTGTAAAATTAGGAATTAACACTTAGTTGCCAATGTTAATAAACATAGAAGCAAGGTTATGCAAAATATGAAGTGACTTGAAAATATCTGCTTAGATAAAAATTTGTTATATCCTTTAAAATCAGAAAATCCTTGTTACAACTACTATACAAAATGGTTACGAAAAAAAAAGGGATTGTTTTCTCTTTTTGTCAAGTCCCACTCTCTACTATATCTCATCTTTCTCGTTTCTAATCCTATTGCTTTACAAAATTTCATGAGCAGAAGAATTTGCGCCATGGTCCTACTTATAATCTTCTCAAGCGTGAAGTGAGATCAATGAACACATCCTCTTTGCAAGGTATTGTGAGGCCACCCATTGGATGATCAAAGCCAAAATCTTCTTCAGCTTGAGCTAACAAATCTTGGAATGATGGTTGGTTCAAGTATGATACTGGCACGACAAATCTCTTCTTTTAACTCTCTCCTACGTATACTGCACAATGACCTTTTGGAACACCTCCAGATGTTGAAGACCTCCTTAGGATTCCCATTATCGCAAGGTATGTTTGGTAAACTCCAAATGGTGAAGGAAAAGAAAGAACAAGAATTTGGAGAACTGCACAGAAAAAAGAAAGTTTGTTTAAGTGTCTAGATACTTCTGGTTTGCTCAAATGTTTTGTGTCCGAGTATATATACAAGTTAATGGCAAGTTTGATACGCAATGGGTGAGAGACAATGGCACATGAAGTTTCACATGGTTTTGCCTACTGTGTTATTGTCAAAGAACTTGCACCATAAATTTGTTGAAGAACAACACTAGGTCCCATTGCTTCTCTTGATTTTGAACAGATGACCACCTTTAAAAATAAGAGCCACAACAATGGATGAAATTGATTACTTAGTCCTGGACCACTTGATTTGAAGATATGGTGACAGAGAATTGAATAAATGCATCAACCTCTAGAATTTAAACTAGACAACCTATAATCCTCCATCCTTCCATCCACAAACTTAAGGTCCCATATAAGCATAGCCAACAAGCATCGGCACATGGCTTTGCCCTAGGTGGTTAGTGACAAAAGCTTAAGCTCCAACCGCAAGCCTATCTACAGCTTTTTATATAAATAACCCCCTTTCTATGATCCATTTTCATCATTAACTACAAGCATTATCGATTCAGACACCATATTGTTCTAAATTTCTAGTTTCCTTTCTTGTTTCCAATCTTCCAAGAAAAATGGCAATGCTCAGCCCTAAGAAACTCATCAAGATGGCCAGGAGATGGCGGAAGTTTGCAGCCATGCAGAGGAGGAGGATTTCTTTTCCAAGAAATGGCAGTAATGCAGAAGGTTGCAGTACATCCTCATCCTGTACAGTTGAAAAAGGCCATTTTGTAGTCTATACAATTGATCAAAGGCGATATGTGTTTCCCCTGGCTTACCATGAAAATGAGGCCATTGCTCAACTTTTAAACATGTCTGAAGAAGAGTTTGGACTGCCGAGTGGTGGCCCTATTACATTACTCTGTGATTCAGGCTTTATGGACTACATCATTTCGCTAATCAAGAAAGGCGTAACTGCTGGAGATCTTCACAGAGCATTGCTCCTCTCAATTCCTTCATGTTTCTCTACTTCAACCTCTTATTTGCACCAAGAAAGTGGAAACCAACAGCTTCTTGTTTATTGACTCATGACGTCATGTTCTGTAAATGATAGCTCAAAATAGAATGTATAGCAGTTGAGAGATAGGCAACTGAAGGCTTGTTTTATTACAAAGGGAATAGAACTTTATCTTGAAATTAACAAGATCTGTAGCTTTCACTTTCCAATTTAGAGATTGAAATTTTTTAACATTATCATGTTGGAATAGCACTACTATTTATTGAAGGCAATAAATTTTGTCAATTGGAACCTACAGACATAAGAATTACACCTCTGCAAGTCTAATGACATGAGAATTAACTGTATGGAGTTCAAATTAAGTGAAATCATAAAGTGTTCGTCTTTCAGATTTTCTTTACAGTTATACTTCATACTTGATCAATCAACCATTTAGAATGTAATGACAGGCTCAGTGGTTACTCCTACACCCCACTAATCGGTCACAACTTTGATTCTTGGTTCCGGTTATATGTCATTCTTATCCAAATGTACAAATGGACCCTACAAGTGTTCCTCAGGTCACTATGCAGGAGCCTGAGTCTTGAGAGATGGAGACATGGTCACAAATGTATCAAATTTACCTGTGTAATTTTAATGAGCTTAAAACTCGGATGTAAATAGGTCATAATATCAGGAGACATTCCAAGAAAAACCACCTATTGACATCAAGAAGACTTACATCACCATGGTCTACAATATGCTTGGTGGACATGAAGAGTAAACTGTAACGCCCCGAAATTTTTCTTAGCTAAATTTTGTCCCTAAAATATCAAGCATTGGCTTCTAGAATGATTTATACTTTTTTTTTCCTGGTGGAATCCCTTAGATTTCAACTTTTCATTTCGTAGATGATTGAATAAGTTTTCCGTCGACATAATATGTGTCCAAAACGGACACTCGGTGAAGGAGTTATGGTTAATTTAAGTCCTAGTCGTAAAACACCGTCATTCCTGTCCTTGGCGTGTCGCGGAGAGGGTGTAAATGACGATGGCCAATTTCCAGTGGGACTCCGCGATGGTGGCGCATTGCGGAGTGGGACAAATTCCCATTCGTCAATTTCCAGTGAGCCACCGCGATAGTGGCGCGTCGCGGTGGCCCATGAAATCGGGCTCCCAGTTATATTTTAATACCAGTCTCATTAAGGGTATATTGGGTATTTTTCCACACCCTTATCAGTCCAAACACGAGATTTTAACCCCAATTGAGCATATTATTCATACATTCACCAAAAATATTCAAGAACACTCTCTAGGGTTCCATATTGATAATCCAAATAAATCAAGATTCAACTGTGGGTTTTCAAAAAAAATTAAAAATTTGGAATCCCCAAGACGTGGGCATCAAGAAACATCCTTTAAATTTCTAGATAGAGGTACATGGGGTTTATCCTAAAAAAATTACATGGGCTTAAAACCATTAGAGCGTGATTTTTAGATTTTTATGCATGAATTTCAAAGGGGTTTTGGAATCTATGTTCTAAATTACGTACTCCGAATGTTTTAATGTTACTATTGTTTTGACCTTGTGGTCCTATCCCCTAAATTGATTTACATGTATACGTATATGTATGGAGTTTGAGATTTTAGATCGTTGAGAGAATAAATTATGAACTCCCTCTCGTGTATTGAATTAAAGATTATGGTTTTGTGATTTGAAAGATGTTTTCGCAATATTATAGCATTTGAGCATGATTTTAAATTGTTGAGAGGGTGTTTCTTGATATAAATGTGTTCTTGTGTTTAAGAGAAAGAATTGCATGTGAATTGAGAACTTTGACATGACCACCTTGTACTGTACTACTGAAATGCTTGACAAAGATGAGTTCATTGCATGTGTTTACATGAGGTTTGAGAAAGAGTTTCTTTGAATTGAATTATTGAAATGGTGATCCCAAAACTTGTGTTTTGAAAAAAGAGATTTATGATAGACTAATAATGACTCAGAGATGTGACTTGCAAGTCAATGGTATGACGATACCATATGTATTTATGCCATAACAGATTATGTTTTCAGAGCATGTTTTCAAAGTGTGTTTTCAGAGACAGTATATTTTGATAGAGTTTTAAAAAGGAGCTTAAAGAGGGTTAGGTGGTTACCCAAAGAAGGTGCGAGTTCAAGCAACTCTTAGCCTGAAACCGTATTTGATGATACGGGTAGATTATTATTGTACACTGGCGACGGCCGTGTGGCGTAGTAGATTCAGAGACTCCGACCCTTGCAGCACACTTGGGTTGGGGGCTTTGCTGCCGAGTTAATGGAAGTTTCTATATAGCCCATAGAATTTTCCAGAGTTGTAGGGTATACCACTTAGCGCAGAAGTAACACAGATTTCTCAGAGTTGAGATGATTTTTACAGAGTCTTTAAAATGCCCATGTGAATTCTTACTATATGATGTACTTATGAACTGTTTTAAATTGCTCTCATATATGTTGAATAATAAATGATTATTTTGGATATGCTCTGCGTACAAATATATGTGTATTGACCCCCCTACCTCTCAGGTTCTGAGACTCAGTCTAGGGGTCTAGATAAGCAGTAGATAATTCAGATAGCTGATCAGATTGTGCAGTAGTGAGCCTTCTCTATTCCAGAAGGCCTGTCTTTTAAGATTATGTCACTTATTTCAATTTCTGTCTACTAGGGGCCCTGTCCCAGTTTCAGACAGTTGTCAGATTTTCATGTAGTAGAGATTTCGCAGACTGAGTCATATGTTATTTAGATGTAGTTGATTTACAGTTTCCATACTGGTGTTGAATTCAGAATTGACCATGTTTCCATAGAAGATTATGTTTCCGCATCTTCTTTTATTATATGAATATTGTGCATGATTACTAGATAGAGAAGGGCATTCCGGGCCTTCATGGTTTAGGATGTTCGTCACGGCCAGGCTCTCGTTCGGGTCGTGACAAACTTGGTATCAAAGTACGATTCATGGTCCCAGGGTATCTGCGAAATCACATTGGGTAGAGTCTTATTTATGGGTGTGTAGCGCGCCACACTTAGAAGAAGGAGGCTACTAGGTGTTTAAGAATGTTTCTCTTCTTTGTGATTTAGTTCGTGCTTCAGAGTCTAATCTATCCCCTAATCAATGACCTCTTTCTTTTCAAAAAACTAGCGATGCCTCCCCGTTGTACCAACATTAATGCTCAGGATGATGAAGTCCATCCCACCCATGGGATGCGGACCCATAATAGATCTCATACCCCAGAACCTCTTCCTACTCCGGGAGTACCTCCTGTATCGACCAGTCCTCCCAGAGCTCCCCAAACGGGGACCAATCGCACTCAGCCTCGTGAAGGAGAGGTTTCTAATACTGAATTCAGACAGTCTATTCATATGCTGGCACAGCTGATAGCCACACATACTCAGAGGTCGGAGGATATTGGGTCTGCGTATTTTACTTCTGAAGTTACTAGAGTGGGCCAGTTTATGAGAATGAACCCGCCCAAGTTCTCTGGCGCTAAGGTAGAAGACGACCCGCAGGAGTTCGTAGATGAAATTGAGAAGATTTTCAAAGTAATGCATGTTGATCAGGTAGAGGGTGTTGAGCTAGCAACATACCAGCTAAAGGATTGTCACGACCCGAGCCTAGGCCCTAGCCGTGACGAGCATCCCGAACCATGAAGGCCCGGAACACCCATTCTCTATCTGGTTATCATGCACAACATTCATAATCATAATAAAATGCGGAATTGAAACTGAGTACGGAAAACATGGTCAAGTTCTGCAACATTTCTGAATAATACTATCTGACATCAGTCTGCGAAATCTCTACTAAGAACATAAACATCTGTCTGAAAAGAAACTGGGACAAGGCCCCCAGTAAACCAAAAACATAATAAATAAGATAATGTCTGACATAATTAGGCCTTCCGAATAATAGAAGGCTCACCACTGTGAGATCAAGTCTGCAAATCCGAGAATGTCTACTGAGTAACTGGACCCCTAGACTGTGCCTCAGAACCTGGAAGGAGGGTGGGTCAGCACAAAAGTACTGGCACGCGAAGCAATCCAAAAAAATAGTATAATGGAACATACATATATATATATATATACATATTAAGTGAAAGCAATTTTTCATCAAGACATCATGTATAAAACTGTTTCTGAAAAATACATGGGCACTTTCTGAAAACATGTAACCTGTCTGTTCATTTCAAATCATGATCTGTGTTTTACTTCTGAGTTAGGTGGTATTCCCCTACAAGTCTGATATTCCACGGGCTGTATGGAATCCTCCATTGACTCGGAGGGGAAGCCCCCAACCCAAGTGTGCGCAAGGGTTGGAGTGTCT
The DNA here is from genome assembly GCA_030864215.1 of Capsicum pubescens. Classification (NCBI taxonomy): domain Eukaryota; kingdom Viridiplantae; phylum Streptophyta; class Magnoliopsida; order Solanales; family Solanaceae; genus Capsicum; species Capsicum pubescens. The sequence goes on from CM061549.1 coordinate 300,220,464, forward strand.
GAGTCTGATACGCCACAGGACATTTAAGTCAGCGCATAATAGTATACCCGGGTCGGCAAACCACGGTTTTAGGCAATGAGTCGCTTGAACTCAAGCCCTCTTCGGGGAACCACCTAACATCTCTGTATGCCCATTTTTTAACCTTTTCTGTACATGCAACATTCTGAATGTCTAAAATCATGAAAGTCTGAAATGTCTGTTAGTCTGAGTCTGAAATGGCATTAGTCTGAGTTGGTATCGTCATACCAAGACTTGCAAGTCATGATTTTTCTGAGCCATAATGTATTAAGCAAGAGCTTTCATTCAAAACATAGTTTAGACCACCAAAACATGTAACTGATGTAAAGGATTTCATATTCCGAAACTTAAAGTTCAATTCATGCAGAAATTTCATCAAACACCTGGTGGTCAAATGTCTTTAGCAAGTTCATGTATTCAAAATTGAAACACATTCATTCATATATGTATATAAACTGTCAAATCGCTTTGTAGATGGTCAAAAGACCAAAACAATGATGTTAAAACATCTTATACATAAATATATATACATAATTTAAAACCCCATTCTAAAACATGATTTTTCTATGCCCATGAGAATTTAGGAAAACCCCGCGTACCTTGTTCTCCACGAATTTTGGGTGTCTATCGAAGCCTACGTCGAGAGGATTCCAAATCTGTAATTTGTTTCACGAACCCGCGGTTGAATCTTGAGTTGCTTGGGTTTTAATGTTGAAACCCTAGGGAGAGTTCTTGAGCAATTTTGGGAAAAGTATGTGTATTATGGTGTTTGAGGGATTAAATCCCGTGTTGGTGGTATATATAGGGGTGGAGGATTACCAAAATACCCCTAATGAACAATTAAGGTCAAATCTGTCCCTCAGTTGACAGTTTGGTAGACTGGAGTAAATCGATTATAACTTTTTACTCATATACTCAAATTGGATGAAACCAACTGCAATTGAAAGAGGACTCGAAGAGCTTTTGTTTGATATATTATATCTTACACATTTCATTATATACAGGGAGTTATGATCGTTTGAAATTGACCCTGAAATGCTGAAAACTGGGCAATAGTCTATGCGTTTTGCTACTGTTTTTAAATCCAAGCGCAACCTTATGCGTTCCGAAAAATTCCGAAACTTATCCGAGATGTACTATGAGATTTCCCGATCATAACGCAACTTGAAAATCTAAAAGAGGATGTCGGGAAGGTTGAAAAGTTGTATCCCAAAGATTGCCAGCTAAAATGACTCTAAGTCCTCATTACACTTAGAAAAATTTTCAAGTTTTTAAGTCTATGGGCACTCTATTAAAGGCTAATCCATGCACGACTTTTACAGGGTGTTACATTATCTCCTCCTTGGGATCATTCGTCCTCGAATAATGGGTAGGAACTTGTTGAAGCCTTAAATATATGGAATAACGCGGACATGACATGTCCTCTAATAAAAATACACTGATCTGAACATTTGGAATCTGAATTTAATGCATGATGCATGAACTGGGCTATACTCGTAACTACTGGTATACTCTATCTTCGACTAGTAGCATGTCTGAGATTTCGAGTAGCATGAATAAGTGCAAAGACAAGAAAACAAGTCATGCGAATCTGACTGCTAAACTGACTTATTGGCCATACAGACTGAATTATACTACACCCTCATACTTAACTGGAGTATTCTCTTCAACACTCTCTCTAAGGAAGCTCTAGCAGTAATAGGGAACCATGAATCTTGGGTATGGATTACACAAAACATCCCACTGAGGAAATCACAACATTGACACTACTCTGCAGTCTGGAATATAGACATATAACTCCTAAATTAGGATAGAGTTTTCAGACCTTTGGCAATACAACTTCTTACTTTAAGGCTTAGAGCACTTCCCGAATATCCCTTAACTATACTATTCCCTATAAATATCATATTCATTCAACTCAGCTTAAAATTCTCATATGAGCATTGATAATATTTTTTTTCTACTAATGTCTAAAATATCTTAATCCTTACCCCGCGATCAAGCCTAACTCTAAATCACAAAAATACAACATGCTACACCACGCTATTATTCTAAACCATATGATGCCACCTTCTATACCTCTTTTAAAAATCACATCCTAAGCATAACATGCCTTACCACTTCAATGACTACACTGAACTCTTAATATAAAGTCGCTAATGCATATGGCGACCTTCCACTACAATCCCAAAACGTCGTTCAAGCCTAATTTATAACCACATGTTAACTTCAAGGCAAACACCCATAAGTAGATACTTCACATAGTTTCTAAACTACTATCAATATAACTCCCACGCGCTATCCTAAAAACATACACACACAAACTTTTCCTCTAACCATCACATGTATCAAAGACTTGGCCCCAAATCTTACTTCATACTTATGGCCTTATCTAAACAAGCATACTATGATCTTCCATCAACAAGAACATTTACATCAACACCACTATCATTGCATAGGAAGGGTCACTAAAAGGTTAAAACATAAGACCCTCAAACGTGAAAAAGATCTTTATATGGGACTGAGCACACTATAAAGAGTGAGTACATGCGTCATGAGTTGCATGACCTCAACTAGAGTTCATAACATAAGGAATATGATTCCGACTACTTGAATGAACTAGAACTCATTATCTTGGAATTGGAAGAGTACGTGACTCTCTATCATATACCGGAATCATGAACTATTATCACAGAACTGCATCGTAAGGCATGAGTAAGCATCCGGATAACAAAAAAAAAATATTGAGGTAGGAATGGGTTAAGATTCACCCTTACTTTCTGATGTTCTAAATCACACTGCATCACTACTAGAATCTGAGAGCCTTACTTGGTTATTCGTTCTATCATCTCCCACTTAGCTTCAAGTCATCATCTAGCGTTTGGGAGATCCCTTACCAGATTCTAACTGAACTATACTTACTGTACTCTAGGGTCTGAAAAAATTGACAATACATGCATATCATAGAACTCAACCCGAATGACTACCTTCTGGGATACACTCTATCTTTCCATAGCCACCAATAGTCAAAGTATAATGCTTGCACACTTATTTCTATCCGTTCAACCTTCAAAACTCAAACTTAGATTCTAACACTTAACATGGATATCACCAAGCCTTTGATGAACCATACCACTTCCGTCCTAGCATACCAATATTGCTACTCCAAACTTATATCTCTCTACCATGAGAATCGATATCACATCAAAAGGCTCAACACTATCAATCAAGGCTCCTTAACTTGGCTATCTAGAACACCATATATCATCTAACTAGTCTTTTTCCAACTAGCAACTCCATGGTACCACTAGTCACACACAACATGTAATAGTCTTAGAGAAATGCCACAACTCCATATCGCCTTGGGCATACTTACACACCATACCCACAACATTATACTTCATTACGAATCAATTTAAACTTAAGCCATTTCACACACCGTTCAAGCCTATTAGATCACTTTCATATAACTAACATCATTGATCAAGAAATCATCACATCCACCTTTATGAACTTCAACTATTCAAACTTAATATCTAGTGCTATGCATGACTTACAACCCAACCTTACACAACTTTTACTTGGAAACTATAAGTAAACATCACGAAACACTAGTGCACTAGAACTTCATAACCACAATAATAGATCATGACCTAACGGTTTACCTTATCATCATTCCGTTAGCATGTACTATTTCAACACCTCAAGCCTACTAAATTAATCCCACAAAATATGCATCAACAAACTCTTGCCACTATTTACCACCACACCATTTAAATTCAAGCCTATAGTTTAGTATCAATCATCTACCACCAATGAAGAATGCAACATAATATAAATACACTAATCCATCAAATTGGGATATTCTACCCAAATATCTCAAAAATCTACTACATACCTTCTCACAAGTAGCACTAGTTTACAACTACCAATGAAAAGAGGGTCCAGGGGGTTAAAGCCTCATAATAGATATGGTCAACCTTAATCTTACATTATAACCCCGTACAATTGTATCTACTTATACGGATTTCTCACCTCATACTTACTCACTTATTCATACATTTAGACTGCCTTCAAATTCCTCAAACAACCATGAGTCTATAATCATAACTTACTCGCTAATATAGCCATTTCCACATTCAAGCAATCAACAAATCACCCTGACCAACAACTCCATCTCTACCTTCAACTAATAACACACAAGGATGAATCACTTCATTACCAACTCTATCTCATGCAAACAGATTCAACCATACATATATTAAACCAATGAAAGAATAATAAGTTGGACAACAAGTTGGACAACAAGTTGGACAACAAGTTGCTAGTGAATCGAAACAGGCCTCACACGGCTTCACTAGACTTTGGTTTTGTATTTTGAACAAGAAAATGAGATGGATGACAAGGCAACTATGCTAGTGAATCGAAAGAGCCCCACACGGCTTCACTAGACTTAAATTTTTTTTTTTTCAAAAACATCATGATAACAAGATTACATATTACAAGGGATAGAAAATTGACACCTAATATTTAATGGTCTAAGAATATACATATTATTCTGTATAAATAAAAATCTGAGTAAAACACTTCCTCCATGGACTACCATACAATCCACACATGCTGCTAGCTACCACATTAGTTTATCACTATAAAGGGGTAAATCATCCTCAAACATCGATTATTCAACTGAAATATTCATTTACACAAAATCACCCTCACTCTTACTTCTAACTTTGTGACTTTACATCACCAACTTCTTGGTCCAATATCACTACCAATAGGTCATGACAACAACACTTTAACTTATGCTACTATTTGGGTAGAAATATAGTTCCAACATTCTGCTATACATTGTCCACAACTGTAACAAGATTTTGAGAGGGACAATATACACTTAATACCTTAAGCTGGAATGCACGATTCCATCAGGATCAATATTTACATCAGAATCAGCATATATTGATGCACTAACAGACTCCTATCGAGTTTTTCCATAATTTTTAAAATCTTATAGAACGTAACCTTATGCGTTCCGAAAAATTCTGAAACTTATCCGAGATGTACTATGAGATTTCCCGATCATAACACAACTTGAAAATCTAAAAGAGGATGTCGGGAAGGTTGAAAAGTTGTATCCCGAAGATTGCCAGCTAAAATGACTCTAAGTCCTCATTACACTTAGAGGGTATGGGCATTCTATTAAAGGCTAATCCATGCACGACTTTTACAGGGTGTTACAAGAATATAGCGAACCAATGGTACAATGATTGGGAAGATGAGAAGGGTGACAGTGCTGAGCCCACAGTTTGGGATGAGTTCGTGGAAGCTTTTCTTGACTAATTCTTTCCTCTAGAGCTGAGGGAAGCTAAAATAGAGAAGTTCATAAACCTTAAGCAGTGTAAGATGAGTGTTCAGGAGTATACTTTAATGTTTAACCAGCTGGCCCGTTATGCTCCTGAGATGACGAGTAGTATGAGGGCCCAAATGAGGAAGTTTGCTTCCGGCCTTTTAGATGATCTGGTGCTTGAGTGTCAGGGAGCTATGCTGAACAAGGATATGGACTTTGCTAGACTGTCAGTCCACATGCAGTAAGTTGAGGAGAAGAAGAAGAAGATAGCTAAATCTAGGGAAAAGGACAGGCAGGCAAAGAGAGCCTGAGCGATAGACCAGAGTCATAGTCAGCAGCAGAGTGGTAATTGGGGCGGCAAATGGCAAAAGAAAAAGAATTAGGGTACTGCACAATCGGCAGCAGTGCTCCAGTTTCCAGACCCACAGCTGAGCAGCGCACCCAGAATTTTTAGTCTAGTCAGGGATCGAGGATGTAGGGTACGCAGTCGTAGGGAAGTGTAGCCCAGACCTCTCAATCCTATCCACGCTATGGGAGATGCGGGAGGAATCATCCATGGAGATGTCAGTTTGGCGCTTTGGTGTGTTATTCATGCGTCCAGCCAAGCCATATCCAGAGAGACTGTCCAGCAGCGAAGAGTAATATTGGAGGAGACAAGTCGCAAGCGAATTCATCTGCACCACCACCTCAGAAGGGTGTCACTTCTGCCGTCGAAAATGGTCGGAACCGGTTGTATGCTTTGACCAACCTCCAGGAGGTAGAGGCCTCACCAGATGTTGTCACCGATACATTGAAAATCTTTTCTCATGATGTGTATGTATTACTTGATCTCGGGTCTACCTTGTCTTATGTGACCCCATACGTGGTTGTTGGTTTTGGGTTTGGGTTTGAGCCTGATGTGATTGCTGAACCTTTTTCGGTTTCCACCCCGGTAGGAGATTCTGTTGTGGCTAGGAGGGTGTATAGAAATTATGTTGTGTCTATTTTCAGTCGGGATACTGAGACAGATCTCATAGAACTTGATATGGTTGATTTTGATGCCATCTTAGGGATGGACTGGCTCCATTCGTGCAATGCCACCTTGAATTGTAAGACCCAAAGAGTCACTTTTTTTTTCGAATGAGTCTGTGATAGAATGGGAGGGACATTCTCTAGCACCTAGAGGTCACTTCATATCTTATCTCAGGGCCCGTAAACTTATTTCCAAAGGTTTCTTGTATCATCTTATTCGGGTTAAAGATTCTAGTGCCGAAAGTCTCCCTCTTCAGTCTGTTCCCATAGCGAATAAATTCCTGAAAGTCTTTCTAGATGATAGGGAGATAGATTTTGGTATTGACTTATTGCCAGATACCCGTCCTATTTCTATTCTGCCATATAGGATGGCTCCTGCAGAGCTAAAAGATTTGAAAGAACACCTAGAAGATCTTCTAGATAAAGGTTTTATCCACCCCAGTGTGTCTCCCTAGGGTGCACCTGTACTTTTCGTGTGAAAGAAAGATGGTTCCCTTCGTATGTGCATAGATTACCGCCAGTTAAATAAGGTCACTATTAAAAATAAATATCCTCTTCCTAGGATTGATGATATTTTTGATCAACTTCAGGGTGCTAAATGTTTTTCAAAGATAGACCTTCGTTCGGGATATCACCAGTTAAAAGTTAGAGAGTCAGATATTCCAAAAATAGCTTTCCGAACCAGATACGACCATTATGAATTCTTAGTCATGTCCTGATACAAGTGAAATGGCTACCTTAGCTTTCACTGACATCATTCAAAGTCACTACGTGAAGAATCAAGCTTTGGTCCCATGGAGGGCACGAGATCATACTTGTAGAGGCTATTTTGAGCATGCCATCAAACAAACCCGTGTGTGGAAGATTGCTTGGAGCCTTGAAGACTAGAGGACTCACGGGTTTGGATCACATATGATGGTTCACAGTTTAGGCCCCTTTTATTAAGGTCATTTTGGTCACTTATCCTCAAGGTCATTTTGGTCTTTTAGCCTTGTCTAAATGACACTCCATTGCCACCCACCTCATTAAGGGCATTGGAGTCATTTTATCTTTCTTTTGTAATATACTATATATAGTCTATTTTAGGTCATTTCTCTTTAGTTAATGAATGATGAACATTTGAAAGACTTATTCTCTCTTTGGAGAGTGCAACACCTTAGTATAGTTCTTAGTTAGGGCTTGGAAAAGTCATCCTTAGTATAGGTCTTGGAAGAGCCAATATTGTTCTTTGCTTGGAAATAGTGGATCTTGAGGTGAGTGATTCCCTTGGCGGTCACCGTAAGAGTGTGGTGTTGTTGTTACATTAATTAGGGGTTTAGTGTTTGAATCACACTTTGTTCCTAAGTCTTGTAACAAATCTATATCACACTATCTATCCTTTTATTCTTGTAATCTTGTTATTGTTTGTAGTGGACTGTTTTAGTGTCTTTTTGAATTCAAAAATTTGTGTTCTTGTTGTCTTCTTGTTCTTCATGATTTGTGGCTGTTTTGGGTGTCAAATACACCTTTGTTTCTTGTATTCTTGTTGTATTTGTCGAATCCGAGTGAGGTCTCCATTTGGTCCACAATTTGTTGTGATTTGTGGACTGTTTTGGAGGGTGTATTGAACTGTTTTGTGGCTGTTTCGTGTTCCTCTTGTTTGTCTTGTATCATGTCCTTCGGGTTGACTAACACCCCTGCATATTTCATGGATCTAATGAATAGGGTTTTCTGTCAGTTTCTGGATCTGTTTGTCATTGTATTCATTGATGACATTTTGGTATATTCTAAGAGCAAGGAGGACCATCCCAATCACCTCTAAATCTTCCTTCAGACCCTTAAAGATCATAAGTTGTATGCAAAATTTTCCAAGTGTGAATTCTGGTTGAATGCTATTGCGTTCTTGGGGCATATTGTGTCTAGTGAGGGGATTAAGGTTGATCCCCAAAAGATTGAGGTAGTGAGAAAATGGACCAGACCTACGACTCCAACCGACATTCGGAGCTTCTTGGGTTTGTCAGGTTATTACAGAAGATTCGTCGAGAGTTTTTCTTCCATAGCTTCACCACTTACTAAGTTGACTCAGAAAAAGGTGAAGTTTTTGTGGTCCGACTCTTGTGAGAATAGTTTTGAGAAGTTGAAAGATAAGTTGACTACTGCTCCTATTCTGACTCTTCCGAAGGGTACAGAAGGTTTTGTTGTATACTGTGATGCGTCCCGAGTGGGACTTGAGTGTGTTCTTATGCAGCACGGTAAGGTAGTGGCGTATGCATCTAGGCAATTGAAGGTGCATGAGCGGAACTACTCTACACATGACTTGGAGTTACCGACTGTGGTTTTGGCACTTGTAGACACGTAATTTTGTCCCGTCAATAATATTTCTTATTACGATATCACACGATTTAACCCCATTTTTATAATTTTTCCCCAATAAAATATTTCAACAACCCACTTAATCAAAAATGGACACCTACCCTACCCCATCCACGTGACCTCCTAACTTTTCTTCTCTAAAAGAAATAGAGACAATACACCAGGAGAGAGCACGTGAGAGGGTGCCCATCCCGTTTTATTTCTTTTTCTTGCTCCCAAAGACATATATTATTGAGGACCATTATCTTTCCATATATTGATATATTCACACACAATACTCTACTCACAGGGAGCCTTCCAAAAAAAAAAAGAGAACATATACTATTCATCCATTCTTCATCATAGGGAGAATGATCTTCTTCTCTTTTGGAATCCATCATCAAATACAGGATTTTTTTTCTTTTTTTCATGATTAACGGACTTCACTCACATTTGAGCACACACACAAACTCACCATCACTCTCATAATCACACACACTTACACATAGACGAAATAGAGAGAGGAGAAAAAGAAGAAGAAGCTGAGGAGATAAAGAACGGGTAGAGATTAGGGAGGATATTCGAGAGAGATAATCTGAGAAAGGAGGAGAGAACCAGAAAATGGAGTACTATTCCGGTGATTTCGCCTAAGCGCGGCCGGAATTCGGTCTATTTTTTGTGGTTGTCATCATTGCTTGAGTTTTTCGGAGCTACGGCGATGCAAAATAACGACCCCAACCTCAGGTCGATCCTAATCTAAGACGATAGTCATTTCTTTTCCCTGGTTTTCCGTTGAAACTCGCCGGAATCCATTGCTGTTCGACGGATTCAAACACTGCTAACTCAAATTTCGGTCTTTGCTGTCTAAAAATAAGAACCAACAACCAATTTCTAGTTGAATCGGCTTGTGGAATTGTTTTCTTACAAAAATCACGTTCGGGTTCATTTGTTCTGGCGTGATTTCTGTCTAGGTTCATCGGTTTCCGTACTGATTTTGGGGATTTAGCTTCTATCTCGATCGGCTCATTGTTCTCCATCTTAGGGTTTCAAATTTCTCGATACCGAGTTTGGTTCGTCGCCGTCGAGGTATTCTATTTGGGGTTTTAAGTCTGGGTTCTCTCAAACTTTATTATCAACGAAATCGTTCTTCAAAGGTCCATCTCTTAACTCTACTTTTTGATTATCTCGAATGTGGATTTGTCTTGATTTTTGACGTGTATTTGAATATTTTTAGTAGTATTAACTGTTGTTGCGGGTATGAATGATTCATGTGCTTAGTATGTTTGATTTGTCGATGGGTGGATGTATGGATGTTGGTTTTGGGACTATGAAAGGTGATTTGAACCAAGGAATTTGTTAATCATTGATTGATAAAAGGAATCCATTTGGGGGTGGGGTTAAGAAATTGAATAAAGTTTGAATGTAGATTAATTTTGAGTTTGTTGTCGATTGGCTTTATTTGGAATACGCACGAATATTGTCGGAATGTGATGGAATTATGGTACGTTGAAACGGATGGGCAAGTAATAGGGGTAGGCAAAATTTTTGAATGATGTGTTGTTGAATGCGTGAGTGTTGAAATTGGTTGAATGTTTTCTAGTTTATCGCATCTGGATTAAAATGTATTCATTTGGCCGGGGAATGCCCCGAAGATTGTTGTACTTATTCACCGAGGAATGCTCCGACGTATCATGTTGGCAAAGGCAGATCGTGATCAAGGCCCGAGGCAGCGGGTAAAGCTTGGGAGAGAAGTTAGGATTAGAATAGGTTAGATAAGATTTATTTTCACATTTTTATCTATTTTGGGACTGTATAATTGGACTGAACACTATACTTTGATTCATTTTTTTTTGGTTTGCTTGTTTGATTGCTTTACGTGCTTCTTTGTGGTTTATACATTTGTAGTGTAAAATTAGTCGATATTCTCCACTAAGCGACTGTGGTCGAACCACGGGGTCGAGAGTTGCCTGACACCTTCCCCTCGGTCAACAGAATTCCTTAGCCGGAATCTCTATTCGCAAACCAGTCTTAAAGAGTCGAATTGTTTTAATTTTTTTTTTCTAAAGGTGACTTGGCACACCGGATTATGCCAAGTGACGACTCTGAGTTTTGAATATAAATAATCCTTTTTCGGAACAACTTTCATTTTTTGTCACTTTGATAATAAAAACCTTTTCGAAACTTAAAATTCAATTCTTTTGGGAGTTAAAAAAAAAGGGGTGTGACAGCTATGGAGACTCTGCTGGGGACGCGTTTCAGAATTCGAGCTTATTTTTGTAGTTGTATCGGCTTAGTTTTGCACTTTAGGGGTATAAACATTTTTTTCGTGTTATTTTGTGTTATTGTTTTATCATTGTGGAGTGTTTACGTGCTATGTGTTTACAGTTTTTCTTTTATGTGTTACCGCTTTATGTCTGGCATCATTTGCATAACCCGAGTCAAATCTTTCTGCAACAAGTTCTGTAGTACACACTGTGTACATGACCTATAGTTGAGTCACCCTTATTTTTAGGAGGGGGAGCCGTCGGCTGGTATGGAGTGGGTGGAAAGCTAGCGCAACCACTATCGACCATACGTTCCCCTGAACAGCCTTGTTAGTAAACCCCAACTTAGGTCAGCCTTTAGGTCATGTTTATTTGCATCATATTGAGATCTAGCGGGACCCACGTGACCCTTTGTAGGAGACTCACCTCTGAAGCATCCCTACGTGCTAAATGTTGCATCTTTAAGGGTAACGAGGTCATTTGACAGACTGATTTGGGCAAAAGCTTGAGTTAGAAGCCAAGTGTGTAGGCAAGAAATTATTGAAAAAAAAAGGAGAAAATAAATAATTTTTTTTAATAGTTTTTAGGGTTCTTTATGGCTTTTGTTTTTCGCAATTCAAAAAAAATATGTTTTTTTTTTACTTTTTGCACTCCTTTTCCAAAAATCAAAAATGTTAAAAAGATTTTTCTTTTGTTTCTTTAGTAAGTATTCACAATTCGAAAACTCCAAAAATATATTTTTTTTCTCTTTCAATAGGAGCTTTGTACATTTTTTATATAATGAAAATATCAAAAAGATTTTTCTTTCATAGTTGTTGGTGTTAGTTTCTAATTAAAAACACAAAAAAGATTTTATTCGTATGTCTTTAGTCGTGTCTCTCAATTCAGGATTTAGTTTGTCATTTAATTCTTTATTTTCCAAGCTGGATGAACTACGCATACCTGATTCTCATCCTTCGGGGCGAGATACGTAGGCAACCCTCGGTGGGTCCGGTAAAATTTTATTTTGGTCACTATCTTGGTCCTAGATTAGGGTCTTCCCCCTTTTAGTCTGGTCTAGAGTCGTCGGTTTATCTTGGCCAAGTAGGCTGACCGCACTTAGTGGTACCACTTGTTTTAATCTGAGTCTAAAGTGGTTTGTTTCTGCATGATAACCTGTCCGTGTCAAAATCCTGAGGGTCGGGAACTTCTCCCCTTTTATCAATTGTTAAATCATAAGCCTTGTGTGTTGTTACAGGATGGATCTGCCTCCAAGGTCTAAAGTCCTAATGGTTTCTAAAGTTCTCAAAAAGTTAATCAAGTGGTGGGGCACGTTCAACTACTCCGAAAGGTATGAGTTATCAAAGAAGCTAGGCACTCTCACTTCTCTCTTGTCTATCATGCCCCGTCCAAACTTGATCGAGGCTGCATTGACTTTTTGGGATCCAACTTGTCTGGATTTTAGGTTTGGGAGTTGTCAATTGACGCCTACCCTGGCGGAGATATTTGGTTTATTTAAATTGCCCTACATTAAAAAGACGATGATTCGAGCACGGTGTCATTCTCCCAATAGGTTTCTCCACTGTTATGGGTTGAAAGTTAATTACCATCTGGGTTGCCTTAACCAATCTTGGATCTCTTTCGATTACTTGTATGCTCGGTTTGGCCTCCTAGATAGTTTTGATTATTTTTGGGATGAATTTTATACAACTAAGAAGAATTGGGAGAAACGTCGCCTTGAAGTTTTTGCCTTTGTTCTATTAGGCACTTTGGTATTCCCCTTGGAAGATAGGCGTATTAATACTCAATTGCAATCTGTAGCGAAGGCCTTATTTGACAAGTATAAGGGAGATAAGGTCACTATCGTGCCTTTGATCTTAGTGGAAATATACAAAACTTTGACCGAGATAAATGAGGTATGCGATTTTTTGAGGCGATCAACCTAGTGTTACAACTATGGATGATGGAGCATTTGCACGCCCCTTCTTTGCTTAAATCTGATGTGATTGACCGTTTTCTGCCTAGTCGAGTGGAAACCATAGAACATAGAATAGGTTTTGCTAAATTCTTATTGCCTATAGAAGTCGACGCTTGGGTTGAGTTCCTTGAATCAAGAACAGATAGCAATGTTTTGTGGACCTATCTATGGTTCCGATCGAAAGTAATCTTGGTTGGATCTAGTATACACCCCCATCTAGTTTTGTTGGGGATTAATTGTACCCGACCATACACCCCTCTTAGGGTAATGCGTCAATTGGGTAGAGTGCAAGATGTTCCGCCAATAGTGGATTTTCAACAGGATGTGGAGTACTTTAGGGACCAAGCCAAGGGTGAGATCAAGTATGAGCAATTCTGGAGTAATGCAACATGGCAAGGCGTGGATACTCTCGCGACAGGTTTAGATAATCTCGGATACACTCAAGGATATGGAATCTAGTTACAATCTATTCCTCGGGGTGTTAGCATACCATTACCAGTGCAGCTTAGAGGGAGGATACAAGATGAATGCATAGTTGGCAACCATCAGGATGAAAGGGCGGGGGCCAAAGTAGAGGTACTAAGAGTTCAGTTATTAGGTTTGCTCAAAACTGTGGAGGGGTGTCAGAACAGTCTTTTCAAGTGTACTCCTCATGAGGCAGGAATGCGTGCCAGAGGCATCTTCCCAAATATCGAAGGGTCCTTATAAGATATGCTACATAGTTTGAATGGGAGAAAGAGAACTTCAAAGGCAGGTCCATCTCAGCCAGGGTCATCATGCAGAGCACCAGTTTGAAGGAGCATTTCCTATATTTTGTTTAGTTTGAGTCCTTTAATTTTCTGCCATTTGTAGTATTGTGTCTTTGTTAAGTCAGTGTCAAGTTTGCTTTAACTTTGGATTTTTTATTAGGAGCATTATGTATGTTGTCATGTTAGTCTAGAATGTCATTCAGTCTTTGTTGATTAGTATCGAGGTTTTCTTAATTTCGTTGTGTGTTTTTGTTGTTTCTTTCATCAAAATGTTATGATGTTACGTCTTTCTTTTGTTTGTTTGTTTTCATTTTTCGTGAAAAAAAACCTTCAACTATGTGATGTTTATGCATATGCATCCCGAACTACGCAAGATCTGATTCATGTACAACATGATACGTAGGCAACCTACTTTTGGGTTCGATCTAATCATTTTGTTTCATTATTTTTTCTATTTTAAAGAAAATCAAAAGCCATAAAGAATGATAAAAAGAAGGTAGACAGCGAGAGAGGAAAAGAAAGAAAAATAATGAGAGAAGGGAAAAAAGGATAAAAAAGGGACTGACGCGAGAGATAAGAGAAGTGATGGTGAAAAAAAAAAAGAGAGGTGTGATTGGAGTAAAGAAGCAAATGGGTGGAGGAAAAATATCGGGGTGATGTTAAAATGACCTTGGTACCCTCAAAGGTTGGTAGAAATACGCATGAATCTAGGAAAATTTTACAAATGTGATTCCTATGCTTGTTGTGTGACCTAATTCTAATGGGTTTTGTCTTTGATGAGCGTGTTCTTTCAGATAAGTTGTTAGTTTGCAGCACTCTGGATAGTCACCCGTACTTCACTAGATCAAAAGCGAAGCTTGCCATGGCTAGTAGGGAGATTGAAAATTCACTCATTGACCCAGATCAGGATCCCAGGGAAGAAAGTTCAGAATGCAATGATGAGGTATTGAGACTTAGACAACAATTGCTAGATCTGCACCGAGCATGGGCTAGTGGCATGCCTCCTCCTCCACTCCCTGAGGATCTTGGGAATATCCCCAATTTCCCACTGCTCTCTCAGGCGCAATTCTCTGTTCCCATTGAGTCTCCAGAGCATGCACCAAGATTCACTCCGCGTCAATATTACCCTGGCACTTCTAGTGTGCCCCTGGCAGTTCCTCAACCAAGGACCGTAACTCAGCCGGTGCCACCGGCAGCACCTATGTTCGTGGCTTCGCCACCACCTGAAGCTTCCACATATGTTGTGCATCCGACAATAGAGCTTCCTCGGTATGCTAGTGAGCCAGTATTGAAAGTTTCAGATAGTCAGTATTATGCCCCGGAGCCTACTTTGAGAATGAATGAACCGTATGGGTACACTCAACCACCTGCATTTCCATTTGATACGGAGAAACCTATCGCAACAGAGGAACAAGAGGTCATAGTGTGGAAATTGAAAAGTTTGGAACAGGCCATGAGGAATCTGCAGGGAACTGGAGGTTATAAGAGTGTTTCCCATAAAGATCTTTGCATGTTCACAGATGTCAACCTTCCCCTCGGTTTTAAAATGCACAAGTTTGAGAAGTATGCTAGACACGGTGATCCCGTGGCACACTTGAGATGTTATTGCAGCCAATTGAGGGATGCAGGGGGAAGGGCAGAGTTGCTTATGGCTTTCTTTGGCGAGAGTCTTTCTGATCTGGCTTCAGAATGGTTTGTCAATCAAGATATCGACAAGTGGAACAGCTGGGATGACTTAACTTCTAAGTTTGTGCAATATTTTCAGTATAATGTCAACTTGATTCTTGACAAAAAATCCTTGGTCAACATTAAAAAGAAAAGCACCGAAGGCTTTAGAGAATATGCAATAAGGTTGCGTGAATAGGCCGCCAGGGTAAAGCCTCCAATGAAGGAGGGTAAGCTTGTAGAGGTCTTCATTCAGGCACAGGATGAGACCTATTTTCAACATTTACTTCCAGTAATGGGAAAGTCTTTTATTAAAGTCCTCAAAATGGGAGAGATGATAGAGGACGGAATCAGGACCGGCCGAATAGTGAGTTTTGCCACGTTAAAAGCCACCACACAAGCAATTCAAGGTGGATCTGGCGTGTTCGGAGGTAAAAAGAAGAAAGAGGATGTGGCGACCATTGTTGCTGGACCCCATTCCTATCCCAAAAGACCGCCTCGCCCCTATCCCTAATCCCAAGCCCAAACCTATGTCCAAGCTCCATATATTCCTCCCCACCATTACTACCCTCCGACAAACCCACCATATGCCATTCCACCCCCTTCGTACCCAGTATATAGCGCGCATCCATATTCCCAAACCCCTTTTTACCCGCAATGGCGCACACAAGCTCCAAAAAATCGTCCATCAACTCCTCCAAATTACCAAAACCCCTTTTGACCCGGTATCCAACCCAGGCCTGAGTACAAGAAGGAGAAGGTGGTCAAAAATCAGTTCACACCTCTTGGGGAGTCATATGCTAGCTTGTTTGATAGGTTGAGAAAGATGAAGTTCTTAAGCCTAATTCAAGGAAGGCTTACAAATCCACCTCCGAGGAATCTCGATTATTCTTTAAGGTGTGCGTACTGTTCTGACATGCTAGGCCATGATATCAAGAAATGCTGGCATTTAAAGAGAGCTGTCCAAGATTTAATTGACATAAATCAAATGCTAGTCCAGGTCCTGGAGGTTTCAAACATTAACCAGAATCCACTACCAACCCATGCTGAAACCAATATATTAGAATTGATATATGATGGGAAAGATTCATCAAGGTGTTATATGCCTATTATCAAGATAAAGACCAATGAGGAAAAGTCGATGAATGTAGATGATTCGTTGAAAGCAATGTCATTAAGCCAGGAAGGAATGAGAAAAGCTAAAGTCCAAGAAAGCACAAAGAAACCCGTGATCACAGTGAAAGGAGTCGGAGCAATTGTTGGTTTAAGTCAAGACAAACCTAAGTTAACGGTGATAGGAGCTCTATGTAAGCCTATATTGACGGTGAAAGAAGAACTTGCGGCCCCTATTATCATCAAACCGGTGACCCAACCTCCGATAGTTGATATGAAAAAGGTTCCCTAGATCTATGAGCAGACTGTGATGACCTATTAGGGGAAGGAAATAGTGGAAGATGTAGATGAGGTAGGGGGTTTGACTCGGTCAGGAAGATGCTTCGTGCCTGAAAGTTTAAGGAAGTCCAAGCCAATTATGAGTGGACCTTTGTCTATCAAAAAGCCTATCACCGAACAAGAAGTCGAAGAATTTTTGAAAAAGATGAAGTTGCCAGAGTATTCAATAATAGATCAGTTGAAGAAAACCCCTGCTCAAATTTCCATCTTATCTTTGTTGTTGCATTCCAAGGAACATCGTGATATTATACTGAAGGTATTAAATGAAGCACATGTTCCAAGGGAGATTACAGTAAATCAGCTTGAGAAAATGGTTGGAAAAATCTTTGAGGTCAATCGAATCAGCTTCTCTGATGATGAGTTGCCTGTTGAAGGTACGGGGCATAACCGGGGTCTTTACATTATGGTGAAATGCGAATATTTCTACATTACTCATGTCATGATTGACGGAGGTTCAGGTGCAAATATCTGCCCTATTTCTACTTTGTAAAAGTTGAATATTGGTGCTGAGAGGATCAGGCCCAATAATGTATATGTCAGGGCTTTCGATGGTGCAAAATCAAACTCCATTGGCGAAATAGAACTAATGTTGATTATAAGGCCTGTTGAGTTCACCATAGAGTTTCATGTATTGAATATAGACTCCTCTTACAATCTGTTGTTGGGAAGACCGTGGATTCACAAGGCCAAGGCGGTGGAATCTACATTGCACCAAATGATCAAGTTTGAGCATGACAGGCAAGAAGTGGTTATTCATGGTGAATGGGATTTGTCCGCCTACGAAGATTCTCCCTTGTCCCTTATTGAAGCAAACAATGTAGAAGAGACATTTGTCTATCAAACTTTTGATGCAGTGCTAGTAGATTGTATCCTTGAAGGACAGGTTATCCTGGGACCACAATTGTCTTCCGCTTCTATTATGATGGTGAGTGATATTTTGAAATATGAATTTGTGCCAGGGAAGGGTTTGGGAATGTATCTGCACGGTATTATTCGTCCCATATGTCCAAGAGAGAATATGGGCACTTTTGGTCTGGGATTTGAACCTACGGATGAAGATTTAAAGAAGGCCAAGGGTAGGAAAAAGAAAACATGGTCACTCCCTCGCCTAATGCCGCTACTTAGGGAATCATTTGTCAAGAGCGATGTCACGAAACCTGTAGAATTTGAAGCTGAATTGGTTGGTGACTTCCAGAACCTGCTGATTGATGTTGACTTGGTTGAAATAGGAGAGGGTACCAGTAAGGCGGATGTGCTGTTCATAGGTCTTGAGGTCCATCTCAATAATTAGGAAGTCACTCTTCTCCCCGCCAGGAGGGAGTTTTGGTAGTTCATTTTGTTTTTCTTTCTATTTATCCGAGTCATTCCAGGGTTGTAATTCGAAATTTAGCTTGTTTACATTCTGTTGTCATTTGTGTTTAAACCCTCCTATTTTTCCCTTTTTAATGAAATGCAATGTCCCCTTATTTTGTGTCTAATATATTTTGTTTTCATCCTTTTCTTTATACAGTTCTCTTTATGCTGATTCTAATGATATGACATGCATGCAGAATTTTCAGCCTGATCTTAAAATCCAAACTAATCAAGATATAAGGAAGAAAGAGGGGGAATATGATGAAGAAGAAGCACTAGAAGAAATAAGTAAAGAGTTAGAACAGTTTGAAGGCAAACCTCTCAATTTGAAGGAAACTAAGCCAATTAATTAGGGAATCAAGAAGATGTTAGGGAAACTAAAATCAGTGTACATACTTTGCCACAGTTAAAAGATGAAATGACTCAAGCATTAACTGATTATAAGGATGTTTTTGCATGGTCTTATGATGATATGCCTGGCTTAAGCACTGAATTAGTGGCCCATAAATTTCCAACTGATCATGCTTTCCCCCCTGTGAAACAAAAGTTGAGGAAGTGTAAAACTGATGTAAGTATCAAAATCAAAGAGGAAATCATGAAACAACTTGAAGCCAAAGTAATTCGAGTGGCTCTTTATCCCACGTGGTTATCCAATGTTGTTCCTGTCCCTAAGAAAGATGGAAAAATTTGAGTATGTGTTAATTACCGTGATTTGAACAGAGCAAGTCCGAAAGATGATTTTCCGTTGCCCAACATCCATATTTTGCTGGACAACTGCGCTAAACATGAGGTTTCCTCTTTTATGGATTGCTATGACGGATACCACCAGATCATTATGGATGATGAAGACGCGGAGAAGACGTCTTTTATCATACCATGGGGGACCTATTATTATTGAGTGATGCCGTTCGGTTTGAAGAATGCTGGAGAAACATACATGAGAGCCATGACCACTATGTTTCATGATATGATGCATAAGGAGATTGAGGTCTATGTAGATGATGTGATTATTAAGTCAAAAAGTCAGGCTGACCATGTTAAAGATTTAAGGAAGTTCTTTGAAAGGCTTCACAGGTATAACCTCAAGCTCAACCCGGAAAAATGTGTATTTAAAGTTCTGTCTAGAAAGCTGTTGGGATTTGTAGTTAGCCGTTGGGGAATTGAATTGGATCCCTAAAGAATTAAAGCCATTCAGGATTTTCCCCTGCCCAAAAATAGAATGGAGGTGATGAGTTTTCTTGGTAGACTGAACTACATCAGTAGGTTTATTGCTTAACTCACAACCACTTGTGAGCCCATATTCAAGTTGCTGAAAAAGAGTGATGTGGTAGAATGGAATGATGAATGTTAGGAAGCGTTCAACAGAATCAAAAGATATTTGTCAAATCCGCCTATTCTGGTACTACCGGAGCCTAGTAGGCCTTTGATCTTATATTTATCAGTCGTGGATAATTCTTTCAGTTGTGTCCTGGGTCAACATGATGTCACAGGAAAAAAAGATCATGCTATTTATTATCTTAGAAAGAAGTTCACCGCATATGAGGCCAGGTATACTCTTCTTCAAAGGATGTGTTGAGCCCTAACTTGGGTAGCACAAAAGTTTAAGCATTATCTCTCGTCCTACACTACTTATCTCATCTCCTGCATGGATTCTTTGAAGTATATCTTTCAG
Organism: Capsicum pubescens; assembly: GCA_030864215.1. Taxonomy (NCBI): domain Eukaryota; kingdom Viridiplantae; phylum Streptophyta; class Magnoliopsida; order Solanales; family Solanaceae; genus Capsicum; species Capsicum pubescens. Next base: position 300,240,283 of record CM061549.1, read on the forward strand.
AAGACTATGCCAACAGGTCAATTGGCAAAGTGGCAAATATTGCTCATCGAGTTCGACATTGTATATGTGACTCGAACCGCCATAAAATCCCAAGCCTTGGTAGATCATCTTGCTGAGAATCCCATTGATGAAGAGTATGAGCCGTTAAAGACATATTTTACTGATGAAGAGGTGTTGTGTGTTGATGAAGTCATTATAGATGCTGATCCAGGTTGGAAGTTGTTCTTTGATGGAGCCGTTAACATGAATGGAGTCAGAATACATCCAGTTCTTATCTTTGAATTGGGGTAATATTTCCCGGTAATAGCGCAACTTTGATTTTATTGTACCAATAACATGGCGAAATATGAAGCGTGCATTCTTGATTTGAGGCTAGCTATCGATATGGGAGTCCAGGAATTATTAGTGTTGGGGGACTCAGATTTGCTCGTCCATCAGATTCAAGGCGAGTGGGAGACGCGAGATTTGAAGCTCATGCCATATCGACAATGCTTGCAAGAGCTATGTCAACGGTTTGTGTCAGTAAAATTTAGGCATATTCCGAGAATTCATAATGAGATTGCTAATGCTTTAGCCACTCTGTCTTCAATGCTCCAACATCCTGATAAAGCCTACATCGATCCAGTGCATATACAGAGTCGTGATTAACATGCTTACTGTAATGCAGTTGAAGAAGAGCTCGATGGTAAACCTTGGTTCTTTGATATCAAGCGATACATTCAGTCAGGATAATACCCAACGCATGCCACCGATGATCAAAAGAGGACTATTAGGCGTTTGGATAGCGGATTTTTCTTAAGTGGGGGAATCTTATTCAAGAGAACCCCAGATCTGGGACTTTTGAGATGTGTAGATGCAAAAGAAGCCTCAACAATCATGGTTGAAATACACGCTGGAGTATGCGGGCCTCATATGAGTGGTTATGTCTTGTCAAAGAAGATTCTTCGAGCAGGTTATTATTGGCTTACTATGGAGAGAGATTCTATTCGATTTGTTCAAAAGTGTCATCAATGTCAAGTACACGGTGATTTGATACATTCTCCTCCTGTTGAGTTGTATGCAATGGCTGCTCCATGGCCGTTTGTAGCTTGGGGAGTGGACGTGATTGGACTGATTGAGCCAAAAGCGTCAAATGGGCATAGATTCATTTTGGTAGCCATTGATTACTTCACAAAGTGGGTAGAAGCAGTAACTTTCAAGTTAGTGACAAAGAAGGCGGTGGTAGATTTTGTTCATGCCAACATCATTTGTAGGTTTGGAACTCCAAAGATGATCATTATGGAAAACGCTGCCAATCTCAATAGTTATTTGATGTGAGAAGTGTGTCAATAGTTTAAGATCGCACACCAAAATTCCACTCCATATCGTCCAAAGGCTAATGGCGCAGTGGAAGCTGCCAATAAGAATATGAAGAAGATACTGCAAAAAATGGTACAAGGGTCTAGACAATGGCATGAGAAGTTGTCGTTCGCATTGCTAGGTTATCGCACTACTATTCGCACTTCAATGGGGGCAACTCCATATTTATTGGTGTATGGGACAGAAGCAGTCATTCCTGCAGAAGTTGAAATTCTCTCTCTTCGAGTCATTGTGGAAGTAGAGATTGATGATGACGAGTGGGTCAAAACCCGACTGGAACAATTGAGTTTGATTGAGGAAAAAAGGCTAACGTCAATATGTCATGACCAATTGTATCAGAAGAGAATGGCTCGAGCATATAACAAAAAGGTACGACCCAAGCATTTTAAAGTTGGTCAGTTGATATTGAAGCGTATCCTTCCTCACCAGGTTGAAGAAAAAGGCAAGTTCTCCCCAAACTGGCAAGGTCCCTTCATTGTGAAGAAAGGTTGCCCAATGGAGCCTTATATTTGACAGATATTGAAGGAAAAATAGCAGAAATGGCTATCAATGCTGATGCGGTCAAAAGATATTATGTATGATATTTTATCCTTTGTTGATTTTATTGCATGTTTAGTACTTGCATTTTTGAAGATTGATATGATGAAGGCATTTTATTCTTCTGTCCAAACATTGTGTCATCCTTTGTTTACCCGTTTGAGTTTAGTTTTATTTTTCTTTCATATACCTCTTTTGGAATCAAAATAGAGTCAAAGATAAATGTCAGGAAAATAAGAATAAAAGAAAAAGTTTGAAAAGAAAAAAAATCAAATCAAAACAAAGAACAAGCTGATGGAACTACGTGCGACCTGATTCTCCTCTCTCGAGGGTGAGATACGTAGGCTTCCCTATTCAGGCTCGGTCCAACGAAATAAAATTTTTAGTGTCACCCAGTCAATAAAACTGGGACATGAGTTAATGTGTGGTTTGAGTCGATCCCAAAGTTGTAAGTCCCACCCCAATTTCAAGTGTCGTTTGAGCCTCTTGCCATCATTTTCTAACCTTATCCAAAAGCCAAGTTACAATCAAAGAAAGTCCTTCAGATCAATTTTTGATAATGTTAAGGCTAAGCATGCAATGGATATGATGATATATTGTGGGGTACTACTTCTCTCCCTCAGCATAAGAAAATCAGGAAAGAAATAAAAATGAGAGTCTTATTAGTAAAAACCCTCGCGGGCACCATAAGGCGATCGTGAGTTGAGAGAAATGAAAATGAGAGAGTCTTATTGGTGAAAACCCTCGCGGGCACCATAAGGCGATGGTGAGTGGAGATAAATAAAAATGAGAGAGTCTTATTGGTGAAAACCCTTATGGGCACCGTAAGGCGATGGCAAGTTTGAGAGAAAGTGAAAAGGAAAGAGATTTGTTGGCGAAAGTCTTTCAAGATACCGTCAATTGAATGAGATATATCAGTCCAATGGATTTGAAGAAGTGGCTCAGCGGTAAAGGCACGAACTCAACAACAAATGGGCAGTTTGGATAGGAAGATCAGGCCGCTTAATCCAAAATGCATATCATAGTCATTGGAGTTGGTTTCCATATTCAGATAAGTTTTCTTCTTTGTTAAAAAGAGGGACATTGAACTTTTTCTTTCATTTATACATTCATATTTTTGTCCTTTTATGTCTTTTATCAAAAGAAAAGTCACCATAGTTTCTTTACACTCTTTGAGTCTATTCTGTGTCAAAACAAGCAAGAAAGAATTTCAAAACTTGCTACCAGTCTTTCCAATTGTATGAGGAAAAGCCAAGGACCAGCACATGAAAGAAATATGATCATAATTCAAGACATAGCAAAGAAATTCCACCAACCGACAGGTTCTTAGGTGCGTGAAATATTCAGCTTTCAAAAGGGCCATCTCAGAGACATACTTAAAGAGAAACTCGATATTTGAGTCAATGCCTTTTCCCTTGATCTGGTTTGGGTCAATGATGCGACAAGACAGGGGCAAGCGTCAGCGATCTGAAACAAAGATGAAAGGAACAACTGTTGGAGCAAAAGCCTGAGAAGCCAAGTGCTGCAAGCCACCATAAGTTTCTAACTGACAAATTTTCTTTGTTGAAATAGGGGAAAACTCGCTTCACTGAATTCAGTTACCATTGGAAAAACACATCGATGGGAATTTACTTTCTGTTCAGGACCCTCCTGAAAAATGGAATTTTACTTTATGTTCAGGACCCTCCTGAAAAATGGAATTTTACTTTATATTCAGGACCCTCCGGGAAAATGGGACTTTACTTTCATGTTCAGGACTCTCTTGGAAAATGGAACTTTACTTTCATGTTCAGGACCCTCCTGAAAAATGAGATTTTACTTTTTGTTCAGGACCCTCTTGAAAAATGGGATTTTACTTTATGTTCAGGACCCTCCTGAAAAATGAGATTTTACTTTATGTTCAGGACCCTCTTGAAAAATAGGATATTACTTTCTGTTCAGGATCCTCCTGAAAAATGGGATTTTATTTTATGTTCAGGACCCTCCTAAAAAATGAGATTTTACTTTATGTTCAGGACCCTCCTGAAAAATGAGATTTTACTTTATGTTCAGGACCCTCCTGAAAAATAGGATTTTACTTTTGTTCAGGACCCTCCTGAAAAATGGGATTTTACTTTTTGTTCAGGACCCTCCTGAAAAATGGGATTTTACTTTCTGTTCAGGACCCTCTTGAAAAATGGAATTTTACTTTCATGTTCAGGACCCTCCTGGAAAATGGGACCTTACTTTCATGTTTAGGACCCTCTTGAAAAATGGGACTTTACTTTCATGTTCAGGATCCTCCTGAAAAATGAGACTTTACTTTCATGTTCAGGACCCTCCTGAAAAATGAGATTTTACTTTATGTTCAGGACCCTCCTGAAAAATGGGATTTTACTTTCTGTTCAGGACCCTCCTAAAAAATGGGATTTAACTCTCTGTTCAGGACCCTCCTGAAAAATGAGATTTTACTTTTTGTTCAGGACCCTCCTGAAAAATGGGATTTTACTTTCTGTTCAGGACCCTCCTGAAAAATGGGATTTTACTTTCTGTTCAGGACCCTCCTAAAAAATGAGATTTTACTTTCTGTTCAAGACCCTCCTGAAAAATGGAATTTTATTTTCTGTTCAGGACCCTCCTGAGAAATGGAATTTTACTTTATGTTCAGGACTCTCCTGAAAAATGGAATTTTACTTTCTGTTCAAAACCCTCATGAAAAATGGGATTTTAATTTTGTTCAGGACCCTCCTGAAAAATGAGATTTTACTTTCTGTTCTGGACCCTTCTGAAAAATGGAATTTTACTTTTGTTCAGGACCCTCCTAAAAAATGGAATTTTACTTTTGTTCAGGATCCTCCCGAAAAATAGGATTTTACTTTCTGTTCAGGACCCTTCTGAAAAAGGGGATTTTACTTTCTGTTAAGGACCCTCCTGAAAAATAGGAATTTACTTTCTGTTCAGGATCCTCTTGAAGAATGGGACATTACTTTCAAAAATGAAATCTTTCTTTATCATAATTTTTGTTTTGGATAATTTTTGTTCTAGTTTTATTTTGATTTCAGGAACCCGCCTGAAGAATAGGGTGATGAAATGGGAAATTGATAAATCTGTAAGTCAGGAGCCCACCTGAAGAACAGGATGATGAAACGGGAAATTGAAGAAACTTCAAGTCAGGAACCCGCCTGAAGAACAGGGTGATGAAATTGAACGACAAAAGTGGCAAGTCAGAAGCCCGCTTGAAGAGCAGGGCGAATAAATGAAAGTCGAGCAACGAAGTGAAGCAATGGAAAACCAAGCAACAAGTTGAAAGAAATTGCAAGTTAGGAGCCCTCCTGAAGAATAGGGTGATAAAACTCAAGTCAAGAGTCAAGGAAAGCTGCATAGATAGGATTTTGTAATTTCATTTATGTTTTAACTTGTAATTTCCATTTTTTGATGTAATGACAGAGCCGCATACCGGGACCTCGATGGAACCTCACTCGACTCTCCAACTCGGTATAGTCCACCTCCTTCCGATCTTGTAAGATACCGATCACTTGATTCCCTCATAATTTGGGTAGGTAGGATGTCCGTCAAGATCCAGTTGCCCTTCTTCCTTCTGTTTCTTTCTTTGAATAATGATCGGGACAAAATTCTGTCTCGTTGTCTACTTCTTTGTATGAAAACACTGAGTGTTTACATTAAAAGGGGGCATGATGTAGACGCGTAATTTTATCCCATCAATAATATTTCTTATTCCGATATCACATGATTTAACCCCATTTTTATAATTTCCCCTCAAGAATAACCACCTTATCTTTTACTTATTTATGTATTTATTTTGTTTAGATAACAAGTCATAACAAACTTTGTCTCATTCCAATATTTCAACAACCCACTCAATAAAAAATGGAAACCTATCCTACCCCATCCACGTGACCTCCTAACTTTTCTTCTCCAAAAGAAATAGAGACAATGGACAAGGAGAGAGCACGTGAGAGGGGGCCCATCCCCTTTTCTTTCTTTTTCTTGCTCCCAAAGACATCTATTATTGAGGGCCATTATTTTTCCATTTATTGATATATTCACACACAATACTCCACTCACAGGGAACCTTCCAAAAAAAAAGAGAATATATACTATTCATCCATTCTTCATCATAAGGAGAATGATCTTCTTCTCTTTTGGAATCCATCATCAAATACAGGAGTTTTTTTTTCTTTTTTTCATGATTAACGGACTTCACTCACATTTCAGCACACACAGAAACTCACCATCACTCTCACAATCACACACACTTACACATAGACGAAACAGAGAGAGGAGAAAAAGAGGAGGAAGCTGAGGAGATGTAGAACGGGTAGAGATTAGGGAGGAGATTCGTGAGAGATGATCTGAGAAGTGAGGAGAGAATCGGAAAATGGAGTACTGTTTCGGCGATTTCACCTAAGCATAGCCGGAATACGATTTATTTTTTGTGGTTGTTGTCGTTGCTTGAGTTCGCCGGAGCTCCGGCGACGCAAAATAACGGCCCCAACCTCAGGTCGATCCGAATCTAAGACGATAGTCGCTTCTTTTCCCTGGTTTTCCATTGAGACTCGCCGGAATCCATTGATGTTCAACTGATTCAAACACCGCTAACTTGAATTTTGGTCTTTGCTGTCTAAAAATAAGAACCAACAAACAATTTCTAGTTGAATCGGCTTGTGGAATTGTTTTCTTATAAAAATCACATTCGGGTTCGTTTGTTTTGGCGTGATTTCTGTCTGGGTTCATCGGTTTCTGTACTGATTTTGGGGATTTAGCTTCTATCCCGATCGGCTCATCGTTCACCATCTTAGGGTTTCAAATTTCCCAATACCGAGTTTGGTTCATCACCGTCGAGGTATTCTATTTGGGGTTTCAAATCCGGGTTCTCTCAAACTTTATTATCAACGAAATCGTTCTTCAAAGGTCCATCTCTTAACTCTACTTTTTGATTATCTCGAATGTGGCTTTGTCTTGATTTTTGACGTGGTTTTGAATATTTTTAGTAGCATTAACTGTCGTTGTGGGTATGAATGATTCATGTGCTTAGTATGTTTGATTTGTCGTTGGGTGGATGTATGGATGTTGGTTTTGGGACTGTAAAAGGTGATTTGAACCGAGGAATTTGTTAATCATTGATTGATAAAAGGAATCCATTTGGGGGTGGGATTAAGAAATTGAATAAAGTTTGAACGTAGATTAATTTTGAGTTTGTTGTCGATTTTCTTTATTTGGAATACGCTCGAATATTGTCAGAATGTGATGGAATTATGGTACGTTGAAAAGGATGGGCAAGTAATAGGGGTAGGCAAAATTTAGGAATGATGTGTTGTTGAATGTGTGAGTGTTGAAATTGGTTGAATGTTTTCTAGTTTATCGCATCTGGATTAAAATGTATTCATTTGGCCGGGGAATGTTCCAAAGATTGTTGTACTTATTCACCGGGGAATGCCCCGACGTATCATGTTGGCGAAGGCAAATCGCGATCAAGGCCCGAGGTAACGGGTAAAGCTTGGGAGAGCAGTTAGGAATAGAATAGGTTAGATAAGATTTATTTTCACATTTTTATCTATTTATAATTGGACTGAACACTATACTTTGATTCATTTTTTTTTGGTTTGCTTGTTTGATTGATTTACGTGCTTCTTTGTGGTTTATACATTCGTAGTGTCAAATTATCCAATATTCTCCACTAAGCAACCGTGGTCGAACCACGGGGTCAAGGGGTGCCTGACACCTTCCCCTCGTCAACGGAATTCCTTAGCCAGAATCTCTGTTCGCAAACCAGTCTTAAAGAGTCGAATTGTTTTGAAAAGGATTTTCTAAAGGTGACTTGGCACACCGGATTATGCCAAGTGGAGAATCTGATTTTTGAATATAAATAATCCTTTTTCGGAACAAACTTCATTTTTTATCACTTTGAAAATAAAAACCTTTTCAAAACTCAAAATTCAATTCTTTTGGGAGTTAAAAAAAAAGAGGTGTGACAGCACTTAAGATTTGGCGGCACTATTTGTATGGGGTACACGTTGATATATTTACTGACCGTAAGAGTTTACAATATGTTTTCTGATAAAAATAATTGAATCTCAGGCAGAGGCGGTGGTTGGAACTTTTAAAAGACTACGACATGAGCCTGCACTATCAGTCGGGCAAGGCGAATGTGGTAGCCGACGCCCTCAGCAGGTTATCTATGGGCAGTCTTTCTCATGTAGGGAAAGAAAAGAGGGAGATAGTGAAGGATATTCACCGACTTGTAAATCTAGGAATGCAACTTTTGGATTCTGAGGATGAAGGAGTGGTTGTTCATGTGTGCAGAAGTAAAGAAAAGCACGTTGAAGATCCCATATTGATGCAGATCAAGAAAGATGTGGGTCAACAAAAGGTATTGTCTTTTGAAATTGGTGGTGATAGTGTTTTGTGATACCAGGGTAGATTGTGTGTGCCAGATGTAGATGGTCTGAGAAAGAGAATCCTTGACGAAGCTCACACTTCGAGGTATGTTGTTCACCCTGGCTCTACTAAGATGTATCAGGATTTGAAAACCATTTATTGGTGGAATAATATGAAGCATGATGTGGATAACTATGTTGCCAAGTGTTTGAGTTGTTAACAAGTTAAAGTGGAACATTTGAGGCCAGGTGGTTCTTCTCAAGAGATAGCTTAGCCTTTGTGGAAGTGGGAGATGATTAATATGGACTTCATTATAGGACTTCTGAGGTCCCGAAACCAGTATGATTCCATTTGGGTGATTGTAGATAGGTTGACCAAGTCAACTCACTTTCTACCTGTCAGGACAAATTATTCAGGAGAGGATTATGCCAAGCTGTTCATTGCTGAAATAGTTCATTTGCATGGGGCACCTGGGTCCATCATATCTGACAGAGGTACACAGTTTTCTTCACAGTTTTGGAGATCGTTTCAATAGGGTTTAGGTACCCAAGTGAATTTGAGCACGACTTTCCACCCTCAGACAGAAGGGAAAGCTGAGCGCACCATCCAAACCCTTGAGGATATGTTGAGGGCCTGCGTGATTGATTTTAAAGGTAGTTTGGCAGAGCACTTGCCATTGATAGAGTACACATATAATAATAGTTACCATTCCAATATTAAGATGACACCTTTTGAGGCATTGTATGGGAGAAGATGTAGGTCCTCGATAGGATGGTATGAAGTAGGTGAGATGCAGATATTTGGGCCTGATCTTGTTCATCAGGCAATAGAGGATGTGAAAGTCATTAGAGAACGACTTAAGACAACTCAGAGTCGTCAGAAGTCCTACGCCGATGTTAAGAGAAGAGATCTAGAGTTTGAGGTTGGAGATTGGGTGTTTCTTAAGGTTTCTCCTAAGAAGGGAGTCATGCAATTCGGGAAGAAAGGTAAGTTGAGTCCTCGCTATATAGGACCATATAAGATAGTGAGAAAGATAGGTGGAGTTGCATATGAGTTAGAATTTCCAGCTAGTTTGGGTTTGGTTCATCCGGTATTTCATATATCTATGTTGAAGAAGTGTATTGGAGACCATTCTTTAGTATTTCCTGTCAAAGAAATCAAAGTGACAGACTCCTTATCCTATGAAGAAGAGCCTGTAGAGATTTTGGATCACCAAGTTAGAAGATTGAGGAAGAAAGAGATATCCTCAGTTAAAGTGTTGTGGAGAAACCAAAAAATTGAAGAAGCGACTTGGGAATAAGAAGTTGACATAAGAGCTAGATACCCAAACCTTTTTGATCCAATGGATGACGAAATGGAAGGTACAATCCTTGCCTTATTCTTTCTATGCCTTAGTATGCTTGAAATTATACTTATCTGTCACGACCCAATTTTTCAGGTTATGATTGCGCCTACCATCACCCACCAGTAGGCAAGCCAACCCATAGTCCAGAACGGCTAGTAACGGACTACTTAATAACATAAATAAAAGAATGCGGAATATGTGAGATAAAGATCAATACATAGACGAATCCCAAAACTTGGTGGAATCAGTACAAGAGCTTCTAAATATAATAAGAGTAAAAAAGTGATCTATCAAGGAGAAATACACTGATTAAACTTACCTCTGAATACAACTTAGAGGCTAGTCTAATACATAGGAGAGAGATAAGTAATACTTCGAACGTCAGAAGCTCACTTTAAGTCTCCGAATCAGGGCTACTCCACCCGATGCACACATCAACGGCGATAACCCATACAATGATCTGCAGGCTGCAGAGGTGTAATATGAGTACCAAATGAATGGTACTCAGTAGGCAACTGCCAGTTGAGGTCCAAAGATAAAGTAGATATATACAACATATAAACAGAATGGAAACTACAACAAAAAGTTCATAAATCATATAATAAGTCAATGAGAATAACAAGGGACAACTATCATATTTATGTCCAAGAGTCCAACATAAGAAGACTAAGGAAGAATCAAGGTGAACTATCCTATTCCGGCTACATTCAATATATGCCAATGCTATACCGTATATCCCAGGTCAATATACAAGTAAAGAGCGAAAGAAAGATATATTATAATATACAAGGCGAAAGAACGACTACACAATATGAACAATGAGTGAAGGGATATCCGATAGTACCATGGCTTCATATAGCTAGACATATATATATATATATATATATAACAGGAGGTCATCTCAAACATAACCTAAATCGTCATGTTCTCATTTTTAGACCCCATTATAATACTATCAGGATTTAATACCAACATACTCAAAATTTCTAATTCATAAGGCTAGACATACAATAATCGTGCACAGTAATGCAATCATAAGATAGCAAAGGCCGAAGACATACCTCAATCCCAATACCGGATCCATGACCAATCTTTCATAATCTAGCCATAATAATCATCATAACCATGATAATAACAATATCAATAACATCGTAAATAACCGGCTACTCCGGACAACCAAATACCTAGCCGAGCCTATGCGTACCCCCACCGTCCCAGACTCGGAAGGTTCAATCAACAAACAATAACACAAGACATATTCTTCACCCATATCTATGCAACCGTCCCATACCGGCTGATAGACATAGGTGCATACTGGTGATAAGCGATGCGCATGTAGGAATGAATGCAAAATATACCATCAATATCACAATGTATCATAACTGTCCTCATCAGGACCATCATCATCGTCATCAACCTCTGGCCTCACCGGGTATCAATATCATCTCAATAGTATTCTCCAGACTCGAACCGGGTATTAATATTATCACAATAACCTCCGTCCTTGTCGGGTATCAATATCATCTCAATTGTATCCTCCTAACTAGAACTGGGTATTAATATTATCATAATATCCTCCGGCCTTGCCGAGTATCAATATCATCTCAATAGTATCCTCCAGACTCGAACCGGGTATCAATATCATCATAACATCCTCCGGCCTTACCAGGTATCAATATCATCTCAATAATATCCTCCGGACTCAAACCGGGTATCAATATCATCATAATATCCTCCGGCCTTGCCGGGTATCAATATCATCTCAATAGTATCCTCCGGACTCGAACCGGGTATCAATATCATCATAATATCCTCCGGCCTTGCCGGGTATCAATATCATCTCAATAGTATCCTCCAGACTTGAACCGAGTATCAATATCATCATAATATCCTTCGGCCATGCCGGGTATCAGTGTATCATAACTCTCGACACATAAATATAGGCATATAATAGGTGCACAGACACAAGACGATATACTCATAACCGTAAAGATATCTATCTTATCAATACATCCCAACTACTCGTTATTAGCTAACCAACACATATTATTATTAAACCGCTAGTTAGCTAGTCATCACATAACCTCTAGTTATTAGCCTAAACATTATCCTTCATATAATCCTTATTCACGGGATAACAAATAACCACTATTCATTTAATAGTCAACATCTAACATCTAATATAGGTTCATCATTAGAACAAAACCGTCATTTATCCACCATTCATTATTATCAACTATTCATCCTATTTTTGTTAATCATTACTAGACAACACATTACTACTTGTCGCCTAACCATCTTTTATTAAATGACATCATTCATTAACTGACCATCATTAGCTACCATGTTCTAACTAAGCAAGATTCATTAACTAATACATTAGCTTCCTAGCCATCATGTTCAATAGTTAGCTAATAGACAACTAGTTACCACATAGCTTAACCGTCTAACAAGAAGAAAAACCATAAGATCATATTTCGGCTATAATCACATCATTTATAATGGTAAATAATCATGAACGTACCAAACCTATGCATGCCATCACCGGTATTCAAATCCATTGGAATCATCAAAACTTTAATACAAGGTCGTTTAGGCAAAAAGTGGGGCCCACATATATAGTTTTGATTTTATGACTTTCTGACTAATAGGTCGAAATGCGCTCGGGTGCATTGGGACCCGAACCAAATGTCTACCTAGATTAAAATTAATATTTTGGATATGCTGGCGCAGTCAAAATTTTCATCCGAGATCATTTCGCTGAAGTTTTTGATCAGTGGCCATTTGGAACTAACGAAGACTTTTAAACAGGGAATTGACTTTAAAAAACAAATGAACTGCCCGGTAAACGAACCCTCAGTCCCAGCAAGTCATAAATGGCTTGGGGCAGCTATGGAGAAGCTCAAACGGTGAAGATAAGCAGAAATATGGAAAATGACCTGAAAGGTCATTACAATATCCTCTACTAAAAGGACTTTCGTCCCCAAAAGTCGACGAATAGAAAGAATCTCAAAGGCTCGAAGTGATGAGCTACTGGCCCCCGCATGCTCCAAGAATTACTTCCCTGGTAACCTCCACGAGGAGAGAACACTTGCAAGGGATTTCACCACAGGTATCCCCTTTTCAACCTCACCCTCACTTTACTTCCCAAATAACCAAACCTCAACTTCAACCGCTAAATGGCCTCCAACTGAACTGAAAAGACTGATGCACACAAATCTGATCCACAACACGTTGATACCAACTCAATTATATTATTCCCATTGAGTAAATCATCTAAAATTCCTAAAGAAAATTAAATCTCGAGGTCAAAACTGATATAACCAATATGGGGCCCATGAGCTATCATCTGAACGCTTATCAACTATAATCCAATCGACGTCAAGAAGACCGAATAGACAACCACAGAGTAGGATCAACCAGCCTATAAATGAAATCTGAATGAAGAAAACTCTAAAATAGAAGCTCCACGCAAGCTCTACAGCACCAAGCTGAAATATCAATACCAAGGTTGAATCGCTCGGTCTCAAATATCTAAACAAAACTAAGAATGGGTAGGCACTAATAATCCAAATTTATCATACTTCCCAATCGCCATTCCAAAGTGTCAAGTCAAAACTGAACCAATACGATACCCCATCTAGGCAAAGAAATAGCCCTAAACACATATCATCGAGGAGAATCACTCCACCAAGCCTTACTAGGCCAATCAACTACTGAAATAGGAATTTCCTGAATCCACCCAAGAACCATATCATCAAAGAAGAAATAACAATCTCAAAGCCAAGGTCAAAGTCGAGACAACCACCAGAGTACCAACAACTCAAGCTAAAGAGTTTCTAATTTTTCAACTTTAGAAGCGATCACAGGAAAGGTCACCTGCCTCTATATTTCATCTTTTCTAGACAAAACCATATCACAACAATAAAAGAGTATCCAATCTCCACACTAACAACAAGGAAATCCATCACAAAAGAGCGAACCAACTTACCTATGAGATGAATCCATGACATCTCAACATCAACATCAAATCGCTATCGGACAAAGAAATAGCCACAAATGAAGAGCGGACCTCAAAATGGTCAATCTCACAAATGGCTATCTCTAAAAGAATATCCAAGGCAAAAATCTTCGCAACCCAGAAGGTAAGTCTAAGGATCTCAGACTCAATAATAGGCAATGCAACTACATTTCCAACTCTAGGGTGATAATAAAGCCACAAAAGATTAACCTGCCTTTTGATATCACAATACATCCCCGAATCAATCTAATACAGCTAACCAAGAGGGAACACAATCAACCTCGCCATGCTATGGGAAAGAAATCATCAAATCGGGCTATATCTACTCAAGCCACCAAATAATAGCACAAGAAAATGAGAGTCTAACTAGATAACACTAGTCTATACAGCTACCCAGCAAGAATCAATTATAAAGTAACAACATCAAGTAATAATATCAAGTAATATCAGTACCCTCATGCAGTGGTAGCAATAGCAACAACAATATCAATATCAATATACTCGATAGGTGGTACCAAAATGAACATCAATATTATGTACCACTCAAGGGTCACAACAGGAATAATGTGCCAAGATAAATGGGACTCAAACCCAAAGCACACCCATAGGGAAGAAACATCAATATAGATCTACTTCATCCACTACTAAAAGAAATAAACCATGGAGTAGTAATATAATCACGAATTCAACAATAAGGCACATAATGACCGATATAAATTCATCAAGGCATATAATTATCAATGGGTATGAAAATCCCAATACACGTAATAAGATATAAAGGCGAGAATAAAAGCACACCATTTGTGGAGACATCCGTAATCACATGCCTGATGGGCATAGGGAAAATAAATCTGAACGGGCCTAACTCGGACCGACCGACTGAATCATCAATTGAGTCACCAAATGCACTATCTATAACTGAAGATGTCACAACATCACGAGGATGATCTGAATAACTGAAACTCCTATGTCGAAGACACTCTCTATACCAGTAGTCGATCTCCCTATACTCGTAGCAATTCCTGGAGCATCAACATGGCGAGGACATAAACTGAGCTCAAATGGATGGCCAACCAACGTTGGGAGAAATCTATAAATTTATGTCCAAACTTCCAAAATCATAATCTGTCTTAGGAACTCTAGGCTGGCGGGGAATACAGGCTAACTTTATCTGACCACCTATCTCATACCAGGGGCATTTTCTAAACCAGTGTCCCATCACAACATAACCAAACCAAGAATCTAAAATACTTCAAAATACTACTCATAATCCAGAATGGTCACCATGGCCCGAAGAACTATACCACACTCCGCAAGTCTAATAAGGACTCAACCTAAATCCTTTTTAGCTACCGCTAAAGATCTTTGATATCCATCATTGACTCATTAGTTCGATACTGTGCAAAAATTCTGGAAATGCATGTTGGAGTCTCATTCGTATCTATCGACAATAGCGCATCGTCCTTCGGGAATAGAATAAAGTCAAAGAATATGTTCAAGGTTCATAGGAATGGAGACACACGATAAGGAGTCATGAAGCAAATTTCCTAAAATGTCACTGTTGCCTCCCGAAGATAGGTTACGGACGTCTCTGCACCGATCCACATGACTCTACAAACACTTAGCTCTTGTACTAATACACCGAAGAAACCTAGGATCTAATACTAATTTGTCACGACCCAACTTTTCAGGTCATAATGGCGCCTACCATCACCCACCAGTAGGCAAGCCAACCCGTAGTCCAGAACGGCTAGTAACGGACTACTTAATAACATAAAGAAAAGAATGCGGAATATGTGAGATAAAGATCAATACATAGAAGAATCCCAAAACCTGGTGGTATCAGTACAAGAGCTTCTAAACATAATAAGAGTACAAAAGTGATATATCAAGGAGAAATACACTGATTCAAAGATAAAGTAGATATATACAACATATAAACAAAATGGAAACTACAACCAAAAGTCCATAAATCATATAATAAGTCAATGAGAATAAAAAGGGACAACTATCATATTTATGTCCAAGAGTCCAACATAAGAAGACTGAGGAAGAATCAAGGTGAACTATCCTATTTCGGCTACATTAAATATATGCCAATGCTATACCATATATCCCAGGTCAATATACAAGTAAAGAGCGAAAGAAAGATATATTATAATATACAAGGCGAAAGAACGACTATACAATATGAATAATGAATGAAGGGATATCCGATAGTACCATGGCTTCATATAGCTAGACATATATATATATATATATATTAATATATATATATATATAAATAGGAGGTCATATCAAACATAACCTAAATCGTCATGTTCTCATTTTTAGACCTCATTATAATACTATCAGGATTTAATACCAACATACTCAAAATTTCTAATCCATATGGCTAGACATACAATAACCGTGCACAGTAATGCAATCATAAGATAGCAAAGGCCGGAGACATACCTCAATCCCAATACCGGATCCATGACCAATCTGTCATAAGCTAGCCATAATAATGATCATAACCATGATAATAACAATATCAATAACATCGTAAAGAACCGGCTACTCTGGACAACCAAATACCTAGACGATCCTATGCGTACCCATACCGCCCCATACTTGGAAGGTTCAATCAACAAATAATAACACAAGACATATTCTTCACCCATATCTAAGCAACCGTCCCATACCGGATGATAGACATAGGTGCATACTGGTGATAGGCGATGAGCATGCAGGAATGAATGCAAAATATACCATCAATCTCACAATGCATCATAACTGTCCTCATCAGGACCATCATCATCATCAACCTTCAGCCTCACTGGGTATCAATATCATCTTAATAGTATCCTACAGACTCAAATCGGGTATCAATATCATCACAATATCCTCTGGCCTTACCGGGTATCAATATCATCTCAATAGTATCCTCCAGACTTGAACTGGGTATCAATATCATCATAATATGCTCCGTCCTTGCCGGGTATCAATATAATCTCAATAGTATCCTCCGGACTCGAACCGAGTATCATTATCATCATAACATCCTCCGGATTTACCGGGTATCAATATCATCTCAATAGTATCCTCCGGACTCGAACCGAGAATAAATATCATCATAATATTCTCTGGCCTTACTAGGTATCAATATCATCTCAATAGTATCCTCTGAACTTGAACCGGGTATCAATATCCTCCGGCCTTGCCGGGTATCAATATCATCTCAATTGTATCCTCCGGAATTAAACCGGGTATCAATATCATCATAATATCCTCCGACCTTATCGTGTATCAATGTATCATCATAACTCTAGACACATAAATATAGGCATATAATAGGTTCACAGACACAAGACGATATACTCATAACCGTAAAGATGTCTATCTTATCAATACATCTCAACTACTCGTTATTAGATAACCAACACTTATTATTATTAAACCGCTAGTTCGCTAGTCATCACATAACCTCTACTTATTAGCCAAAACATTATCCTTCATATAATCCTTATTCACGGGATAAAAACTAACCACTATTCATTTAATAGTAAACATCTAACATCTAATCTAGGTTCATCATTAGACCAAAACCGTCATTTATCCCCCATTCATTATTATCATCTATTCATCCTATTTTTGTTAATCATTACTAGACAACACATTACTACTTGTTGCCTAACCATCTTTTATTAAATGACATCATTCATTAGCTGACCATCATTAGTTACCATGTTCTAACTAAGCAAGATTCATTAACTAATACATTAGCTTCCTAGCCATCAAGTGCAATAGTTAGCTAATAGACAACTAGTTACCACATAGATTCACCGTCTAACAAGAAGAAAAACCATAAGATCATATTTCGGCTATAATCACATCATTTATAATGGTAAATAATCATGAACGTACCAAACCTATGCATGCCATCACCAGTATTAAAATCCATTGGAATCATCAAAACTTCTATACAAGGTCGTTTAGGAAAAAAGTGGGGCCCACATATATAGTTTAGGCAAAAAGTGGGTCCCACTAATAGGTAAAAATGAGCTTGGGTGCATTGGGACCCGAACCAAATGTCTACCTATACTAAAATTGATGTTTCGAATATGCTGATGCAGTTAAAATTTTCATCCGAGATCGTTTCACTGAAGTTTTTGATCGGTGGCCATTTGGAATTAACTAAGACTTTTAAACTGGGAATTGACTCTAAAAATCAAACGAACAGCCCGGTAACCAAACTCTCAGTCCCAACAAGTCATAAATGACTTGAGATAGCTATGGAGAAGCTCAAACGGTGAAGATACGCTTAAATATGGAAAATGACCTGAAGGGTCATTACATTGTCTGTATCTCGCGTCAACATTCGGGGATGAATGTTCCCAAGGGGGGATATTATAACGCCCCAACGTTTTTCCTAGCTAAATTTTTGTCCCTAAAGTATCAAGCATTGGCTTCTAGAATGATTTATACTTTTTCCCGGTGGAATCCCTTAGATTTTAACTTTTCATTTCGTAGATGATTGAATAAGTTTTCCGTCGACATAAGATGCATCCAAAATGGATACTCGGTGAAGGAGTTATGGTTAATTTAAGTCCTAGTCGTAAAACACTGTCATTCCTGTCCTTGGCGCATCGCGGAGAGGGTGTAAATGATGATGGTCAATTTCCAGTGGGACTCCGCAATGGTGGCGCGTCATGGAGTGGGCCAAATTTCCATTCGTCAGTTTCCAGTGAGCCACCGCGATAGTGGCGCATCGCGGTGGTCCATGAAATCAGGCTCCCATTTATATTTTAATAGCGGTCTCATTAAGGGTATATTGGGTATTTTTCCACACTCTTATCAGTCTAAACACGAGATTTCAACCCCAATTGAGCATATTACTCATACATTCACCAAAAATATTCAAGAACACTCTCTAGGGTTCCATATTGATAATCCAAATAAATCAAGATTCAACTGTGGGTTTTCAAAACAAATTGAAGATTTGGAATCCCCAAGCCGTGGGCATCAAGAAGAATTCTTTAAATTTCTAGATAGAAGTACGTCGGGTTTATCCTAAAAACTACATGGGCTTAAAACCATTAGAGCATGATTTTAAGATTTTTATGCATGAATTTCAAAAGGGTTTTGGAATCTATGTTCTAAATTACGTACTCCGAATGTTTTAATATTACTATTGTTTTGACCTTGTGGTCCTATCCCCTAAATTGATTTACATGTATACGTATATGTATGAAATTTGATATTTAAGATCATTGAGAGAATAAATTATGAACTCCCTCTCGTGTATTGAATTAAAGATTATGGTTTTGTGATTTGAAAGATGTTTTCGCAATATTATAGCATTTGAGCATGATTTGAAATTGTTGAGAGGGTGTTTCTTGATATAAATGTGTTCTTGTGTTTAAGAGAAAGAATTGCATGTGAATTGAGAACTTTGACATGACCACCTTGTACTGTACTACTGAAATGCTTGACAAAGATGAGTTCCTTGCATGTGTTTACATGAGGTTTGACAAAGAGTTTCTTTGAATTGAATTATTGAAATGGTGGGCCCAAAACTTATGTTTTGAAAATAGAGATTTATGATAGATTAATAATGGCTCAGATATGTGACTTGCAAGTCAATGGTATGACGATACCATTTGTATTTATGCCATAACAGATTATGTTTTCAGATCATGTTTTCAGAGTATGTTTTCAAAGACTGTATGTTTTGATAGAGTTTTAAATAGGGGCTTAAAGAGGGTTAGGTGGTTACCCAAAGAAGGCACAAGTTCAAGCAACTCTTAGTCTGAAACCGTATTTGCCGATATAGGTAGATTATTATTGTACGCTGGCGACGGCCATGTGGTGTAGTAGATTCAGAGACTTCGACCCTTGCGGCACACTTGGGTTGGGGGCTTCGCTGCCGAGTTAATGGTAGTTTCCATATAGCCCATGGAATTTTTCAGAGTTGTAGGGTATACCACCTAGCGCAGAAGTAACACAGATTTCTCAGAGTTGAGATGATTTTTATAGAGTCTTTAAAATGCCCATGTGAATTCTTACTATATGATATACTTATGAACTATTTTAATTGCTCTCATATATGTTGAATAATAAATGATTATTTTGGATATGCTCTGCGTACTAGTACATCTGTATTGACCCCCCTACCTATCAGGTTCTGAGACTCAGTCTAGGGGTCCAGATAAGCAGTAGATAATTCAGACAGCTAATCAGATTGTGCAGTGGTGAGCCTTCTCTATTCCGGAAGGCCTGTCTTTTCAGATTATGTCACTTATTTCAGTTTTGGTCTACTGGGGGCCTTGTCCCAGTTTCAGACAGTGGTCAGATTTTCATGTAGTAGAGATTTTGCAGACTGAGTCAGATGTTATTTAGATGTAGTTGATTTACAAATTTCCATACTTATGTTGAATTCAGAATTGACCATGTTTCCGTAGCAGATTATGTGTCCGCATCTTCTTTTATTATATGAATGTTGTGCATGATTACCAGATAGAGAAGGGCGTTCCGGGCCTTCATGGTTTGGGATGTCCGTCACGGCCAGGCCCTCGTTCGGGTCGTGACAGATGGATGATTGCGATGATGTGTCAAACTATGATGATGATGATGACTATATGTTTTACGAAAATGATGATGATGATGAATGTGATTACTTGAGCATGAAGACACAATTTGATAATGCTGATTTGCCTGTTGATGCTGAGGCAACAGTTTCTGGGTTAAACGAACCTGCTTCCAGTTCAAAAGTGTCTTCCCAAGTTAGCTCTTCAAGTCATCTAGCAGGTGCTCAGACATCAACTCCCACAAATCCTGAGCATGCAAGTAGTGGCTTTCTGCAGGTCCCTGTTTCAAGCAGTACTCTGGTGTCTGGAGGGTCAAATTCTCGTGGAAAGGAAGAGGCTTCTAAAGATGAGGAGACCAATGACAACTGGCATTGGTTTCTTTCAGAACTAAAATCTGTTGTCTCAGGATCGCGTCCAATTACTTTTATTTCTGATTTCCAAAGAGGGATAAGAGAGTCTTTGCAAAATGTCTTTGGTGAAGAATGTTACCACGGTTTTTGTCTGTGTTACCTTACAGAGAAAATTAATAATGATTTAAAAGGGCAGTTTTCGCATGAAGCTAGACGCCTTATGATCCAAGATGTATATGCTGCTGCTTGTGCCCCAAAACGCGAGTCTTTTGACCGCTGTGTTGAGAATATTAAAGCTATCTCACCTGAAGTTTACAATTGGGTAACTAGAAGTGAGCCCGAACACTGGGCAAATGCCTTTTTTTTGTGGGGCAAGGTATGACCACTTGACATGCAACTTTGGGCAGCCTTCCTATGATTGGATTGCGGAGGTGAATGAGCTGCCAATAACTCAAATGGTTGATGTATTATGTGGTAAAATAATGGAATTGATCTATACTAGGTGTACTGAATCCAGTAAGTGGGTTACTACGTTGACACCTTTGATAGAACAAAAACTTCAAAGTGAAACATCAAGAGCGAGGTCACTTCACCTGTTACCCTCATATGGCAGCAGATATGAAGTGCTCTACATGGTTGATGCCATTGATGAATACGCTGTGGGGAAGCTGAAAGAATATGACCGTAAGAAACTAGACTCTGCCACCAAGGAGGATCAACTCGCTGATATATTTACCAAAGCTCTTCCAAAAGAAACTCTTCATGAACAACTTGGAGTTACCAGCAAACAACTCAAGGAGGAGTGTTGAAGTATTGAGTTATTTGCTGTTATTTTTCTTTTTTAGTTTAGTAATTTTATTTCTGAAATTCAGTTATCTAAGTTGATATAGAATAAGATTTATTAGTATCCTACTTGAAGGTAGAATAGGATTTTATTAGTTTGCTAGTTAGAAATAGAATAGGAGTCTTTTTGTCTATTTATATTCTCAGATGTGGATGAATAAACAAGCATAATATTTTTTGATGCTCAAACGTTTTCTTCTTCTTTGTGTTCTGTAGAACAACAGAAATTGATGACTTAGTCTTGGACCACTTGGTTTATGATATGGCTCAACCTCTTTTCTTAAAACTAGACAACTAGACATGTCCACATTTCTGAAGGTCCCATACTAAACAAAAGCACATGGTCTGCCTACTTATCTCAAGTTGGAAACTTTAGCTACAATTCAAATTAGCCTTAAACTTTATATAAAATGCTTCCATTGGACATTTTGATCAATCTACTGTCTAAAAGGTCATATATCTACATGACAAATAAGAGAGCGCAGAAAATGGTTTTGCTTCCTACCAGAAATTGTTTATTTAATGGTCTCAAATTATTGGCATTGGTGAGAAATACCAAGTTTGAGCTGATAACAGAACTAGTAGGCCTACTTGGTTGTTGATCAAAGAGAAGAAAGAAAGAAACTTATCCACAAATTTAAGGCCCCATATCAACATGGTTATCAGGCATCAGCACATGGCTTTGCCTAACAAACTTATCAGCCCCCTCTAATTGTATAAATAAACCCTCTTTCATGAGCCTTTTCATCATCACGCGCACACATTATCAGTTAAGCCGTCAAAGGTCTCTAAATATCTTATTTACTTTCTTGTTTCCAGAAAAAGAAAAAATGGCAATGATCAGTACCAAGAAACTCATCAAAATGGCTAGGAAATGGCAGAAGTTTGCAGCCATGCAGAGGAAGAGAATTTCACTTACAAGAAATGGTTGTGATGCAGACGGTTGCAGTACGTTCTCACCCTCTATAGTTAGAAAAGGTCATTTTGTAGTATATACAATTGATCAAACGCGCTTCGTGATTCCCTTGGATTATCTTGAAAATGAGGTCGTCAGGCAACTTTTAATCATATCCGAAGAAGAATTTGGCCTGTCAAGTGCTGGCCCCATTACATTACATTACTATTCATCCATCATGAACTATATTATTTCGCTTATCAAGAAAGGTGTAGCTGCAGGAGATCTTCACAAGGCGTTGCTCCTCTCAATTCCTTCATGTTGCTGTTCAACATCTTCTTTGCAGCAAGAAAGTCAAAACAAACAACTTATTGTTTATTGAATCATGCTATCATGTTTTGTAAATGATAGGTCAAACTAGATTGTATAGCAAGTGAAAAATAGGCAGCTGAAAGTTTGTACTATTACAGAATGAACCAGATCTACAGAATTCATTTTTTTCAATTTGGGAATTGCTAAGTTTTAACATTCTCATCTTGAAGTTGCATTATTTTATCGCGGGCAAAAAACAAGTCTGCTCCAAAGTACCTTTTCCTATCAAAGTAAATATGCATGACCTATGTTGCTCAAAACTCTTCAAAAATGTCAATGGGTGCATTTCGGATTCTCCAAAAGTAGTGTATTTTTGGAGAATCCAACACAGTTGCGGCATCGAAAGTGAAGAGTTCGCGCAACTTAGTGAATGACAAATACGACCAACGTTTTGTTCCTTCTGAAGTTTGCTCAACTCAGACGAGTGCAGAATGAAATGAATAAAGAAAATGCAGTTTTGGAGACTTTTGCAATGAAAATAACTTAAAGAGTATTGAAATGGACAACATAATACAGACAGCTGTTTTAAACTAAATTACCCCAAAGACATACTAAATATCTAAACTATCTCATCCTTCATTCGGATAAACATTTGAGACTTGAAAGTTGTCCCCCGCGAGAGTCTTGAGTGAGTAAAAACTTGGAAGATATCTAGTCGCTACAGTTCCAATACCCCTGCTAATGGGGATCATCGTAGAAGTCATGTCTTTTGGGTTGTAAGAAAGCAGCTGTGAGCCTTTTTTTCCTTGCATCAAGGTTTCTCCATCTTTCCAGATTAGTATCGGTAAATATTTTTGAAAACAAATATCAAGCCCAAAACCAGCCGGCCCCAAACAAGTCAAAATGCGAACTTTAGTCCAAGATTCAGTTATTCCATATTCTTTCATCCACCATAAATCAATATGCCCATAAATGCTACCACTATCATCAGTTAAACACAGACAATTCCCCAACTCTAGTAGCGTCAAACACGAGGGTGCACATGTAGATCGCTGCGACTCTTCTTGGGCCAAATACTTGAATGGAAATACCAGACCAGGTGGACCTGGCACATACTTGAGATTTTCAGTCTCAATATCGAAGGAATAAATGCTGTCCTTATTGACGGGATCCATCCAATGAAGAGCTCCATTCACACAAACCTGGCCAAAATCATGCCATAGAGGATATGGAACTTGGCCCAAATTTCTGCATTTCTCATCAACTCCGAGAGTATAAACCTCCAATTCTGATACTTCAGATGACCCTCAAACCTTCTAGTCACTGATCTCACTAACTTATATTTTCCAGAGACTTCACTAAAGCAAAATCCATAAACAACACGACAAACACTTTTCTCTAATTCGGGCAACTTAAGTTTGAAATACTCACC
The DNA here is from genome assembly GCA_030864215.1 of Capsicum pubescens. Lineage (NCBI taxonomy): Eukaryota > Viridiplantae > Streptophyta > Magnoliopsida > Solanales > Solanaceae > Capsicum > Capsicum pubescens. The sequence goes on from CM061549.1 coordinate 300,264,327, forward strand.
CAAAAGAGGATTACTAATGTAAACTGAAGTATTTATATCATATATATTAGTCATCAAACCAATAAAACCATTACATGAACCAGTTAATCTCAACATTGGGTAATCCTCAACTGGAATGTCCATTCCGCATTTTACTGGTGTGTTAAACTCAGGGCAGCTCAATAAAATAGGTCTGTTCCGGAGTCTAGAAGAATAATCATCACAACACGGTTCGAGTTCAAGAAGCTGACTTATATCGTGATCACGCGAAAACAAAATGCAGGGAGGAGGTGATCTTGATTTATACATGGTAAGAAATAAAGGGTCGTAAAAAAGATTGTACCAGAGTTTGCAAACTTGCCTAGAGCTTAACATGGACTCGATCGGCAATTTTGTGAGAATTTCTACGATAATCACCCTTGGAAGATCCATAAATCTGGTTCTTCTCCGTTTAGGATTGAAGAAGCTCAGAATTGGATTAAAGAGAGCAAAAAGCTTGGCGCTTTTGCGTTTAGGGTTCTCCGCCTCCATCTCTCTCTCTCTGTGTGCAAAGAAGTGTTTTTTCCAAAGACAAATGTTCGTCAGAAGCATGAAAATGAGCTTCTGTAGTCAAAGTACTTAAACTTTATACCCCAAATATATACTCCCTCCGGTTTTTATTATTTGACCCCATGAATGTTAGATCCGGAATCTAAATGAACCCCAAATAGTTAAAAGTGACTGAAATAGGACACGAAGTTAAAGTGATACCAAAATAGGCTTACCGCACTATTTAGAGAGAGTTATGCTGCCTTTTTAAAGTTGACCCCGTTAACTTGAGGAACGCTTAAAATATAGTCAATTTTGGTATCGCTTTAACTTCGTGTCCTATTCTGAAACGTGCAATTGCTAGTTTGTTGAAACAAGTGTCATAAGTTCTGCAATAGATATATGATACTCAACAAGTGAACAACAATGTTATTTACTTATTAATCAGAAGTCCATATTCTGACCTCCAAATTGTTCTATTATTTAATAATTTAGGAAAATCTGATGTATTTTCTGGTAAAGGCCATTCATATCCAAATGTACAAACTACAACAACCATTTAGAATGTAGTAACAAAGCTCAGTAGTTAGTCCTATGGCACACCAATCGGGTTACCACTTTGATTCTTGTTTCTGGTAAAGGTCATTCATATCAAAATGTACAAATGGATCCCACTAGTTTATCTCAGGCCACAATACCAGAGTTTGGTCTTGAGAGATGGACACACCGTCACAGATATTTACATGTGTAGTTTCGACTAGCTTATAACTTGGATGTAAACAAGTCATAATATCCGGATATGTTGCAAGACAAACTACCTATAGAGAACAAGTGGTTTAGCAAGTTTTAGTGAATTAAGAAGACTTTAAATAGCACATATCTGTAGACTTACAAGACCATGGTCTACAATATGCTTAGATGGAACTGGAGCAAAGCAACCTCAAGTTTAACCAAATCACGGAGTACCGTTACTTGGTATCTTTGTAGAACAACAAACATTTCGGTTTACGTAGGAGATATTGGATGCTTAAGTTCAGAAATTCAGACAGAAAACGTAGCAAAAGAAACTAAGCTGAACATGCCATTTTCTCAAATTGAACTCACAATCATGTAATTTCACATCTCGTTTCCGATTCTACCAGACACGGTGTGAAGTTCACCTGCATAGAAGCATGATGTACAGATTTACCATTTTCCAGTGAATGGAGATTTGAAGCTTGTAAAATTAGGAATTAACACTTAGTTGCCGATGTTAATAAACATAGCAGCAAGGTTATGCAAAATATGAAGAAACTTGAAAATATCTGCTTAGATAAAAATTTGTTATATCCTTTAAAATCAGAAAATCCTTGTTACAACTACTATACAAAATGGTTACGAAAAAACAAGGGATTGTTTTCTCTTTTTGTCAAGTCCCACTTTCTACTATATCTTATCTTTCTCGTTTCTAATCCTATTGCTTTACAAAACTTCATGGGCAGAAGAATTTGCACCATGGTCCTACTTATAATCTCCTCAAGCGTGAAGTGAGATCAATGAACACATCCTCTTTGCAATGTATTGTAAGACCACCCATTGGAGGATCAAAGCCAAACTCTTCTTCAGCTTGAGCTAACAAGTCTTGAAATGATGGTTGGTTCAAGTATGATACTGGCACGACAAATCTCTTCTTTTGATTCTCTCCTACATATACTGCACAATGACCTTTTGGAACACCTCCAGATGTTGAAGACCTCCTTAGGATTCCCATTATCGCAAGGTACGTTTGGTAAACTCCAAAAGGTGAAGGAAAAGAAAGAACAAGAATTTGGAGAACTGCACAGAAAAAAGAATGTTTGTTTAAGTGTCTAGATACTTCTGGTTTGCTCAAATGTTTTGTGTCTGAGTATATATACAAGTTAATGGCAAGTTTGATACGCAACGGGTGATAGACAATGGCACATGAAGTTTCACATAGTTTTGCCTACTGTGTTATTATCAAAGAACTTGCTCCATAAATTTGTTGAAGAACAACACTAGGTCCCATTGCTTCTCTTGATTTTGAACAGATGACCACCTTTAAAAATAAGAGACACAATAATGGATGAAATTGATTACTTAGTCCTGAACCACTTGGTTTAAAGATACGGTGACAGAGAATTGAATAAATGCATCAACCTCTTTGATTAAAACTAGACAACTTATAATCCTTCATCATTTCATCCACAAATTTAAGGCCCCATAAACATAGCCAACAAATAGGCACATGGCTTTGCCCTCGGTGGTTAGTGACAAAAACTTAAGCTCCAACCAAAAGTATTTTGTATAAATAACCTCCCTTCTGTGATATGTTTTCATCATCAACTACAAGCATTATCGATTCAGACACCATACTGTTCTAAATTTCTAATTTCCTTTCTTGTTTCCAATCTTCCAAGAAAAATGGCAATGTTCAGCCCTAAGAAACTCATCAAGATGGCCAGGAGATGGCGAAAGTTTGCAGCCATGCAGAGGAGGAGGATTTCTTTTCCAAGAAATGACAGTAACGCAGACGGTTGCAGTACATCCTCATCCTATACAGTTGAAAAGGGAAATTTTGTAGTCTATACAATTGATCAAAGGCGCTATGCATTTCCCTTGACTTACCTTGAAAATGAGGTCGTTATGCAACTTTTAAGCGCTTCCGAAGAAGAGTTTGGACTACCAAGTGGTGGCCCTATTATATTACCCTGTGATTCAACCTTCATGGACTATATCATTTCACTAATCAAGAAAAGTGTAGCTGACGGAGTTCTTCACAACGCGTTGCTCCTCACAATACCTTCATGTTGCTCCTCAACTTCTTCTTGCCACCAAGAAGCTGGAAATCAACAGATTCTTGTTTATTGAGTCATGAAATCATGTTTTTTTAATGTTATCTCAAAATAGATTGTATAGCAATTAGCAGGTGAAAGTAGGCAACTGAAAGCTTGTATTATTACAGATTGGAATAGAGCTTTGTCTTGAAATTAACATTCTCATCTTGGAGTAACACTGTTATCTCATTTGAAGAAAACAACTTTGTCCATCGAAATTTACAGACATATGAATCACGCCAACGCAAGTCTAAATGACATGAAAATTAACTGTAAAAAGTTTAAATTAAGTGAGATCATAAAGTATTCCTCTTTCAGATTTTTTAGCAGTTAAATATACTTGATCAATCTAGATTGAAAAGAAGCTGCAAAGTAGAACAATCATTTAGAATGTAATAACAAAGTTCAGTGGTTACTCCTACACTATACTAATCGGCCACCACTTTGATTCTTGTTTCTGGTAGTATGGTATTCACTTCCAAATGTACAAACAAATCCTACAATATTCACAAATATATCAAGATATTTACACTGTTATTTTCAATTACCTTATTATCAACTATCCATCCTATTTTTGTTAATCATTACTAGACAACACATTACTACTTGTCGCCTAACCATCTTTATTAAATGACATCATTCATTAACTGACCATCATTAGCTACCATGTTCCAACTAAGCAAGATTCATTAACTAATACATTAGCTTCCTAGCCATCAAGTGCAATAGTTAGCTAATAGACAACTAGTTACCACATAGCTTAACCGTCTAAGAAGAAGAAAAACCATAAGATCATATTTCGGCTATAATCACATCATTTATAATGGTAAATAATCATGAACGTACCAAACCTATGCGTGCCATCACCAGTATTCAATCAATGGAATAATAAGCATCATACCGCATCTTCCTCCGTCCCATACCGGAGAGATGTGTATACAAACATATACATATTCATATTCATAAATCGCAATCACATCATTCACAACGATAAACACTTCTTGGATATTTAATCAGTACCATAACACGGCCCTTGGCCCATTAATTTATCTGGAATAATCACAACATCATAGTCATGGCCTTAGGCCCATATACATATCCGGGACTCATATAATAATCATATTTATAAACCGTAGCATATCTATAATCATCTCACATATAGGAGGCATCTCACATCTAGGAGGTATAATATCAACAAGCATATCGCCTCTATTAGACATCTCATATCTATAGGTTTTGAATCATGACCAAGAGAAAAATCATCTCTATAAGCTCAATAATCATAACTAAGAGGAAAATCATCTCTATGGGCCAAATATCGTAACTAAAAAAAAATGCATCTCTATAGGCAAAATATCATAATTAAGAGAAAAATGCATTGCTATGGGCCAAATATCATAATTCAGAGAAAAATGCATCTCTATGGGCAAAATATCATAATTAGGAGAAAAATGCATCTCTATGGGCCAAATATCATAATAAAGAGGAAAATGCATCTCTATGGGTAAAATATCATAATTAAGAGAAAAATGCATCTTGATGGTCCAATATCATAATAAAGAGGAAAATGCATCTCTAGGGGCCAAATATCGTAATAAAGAGGAAAATGCATCTCTATGGGCAAAATATCATAATTAAGAGACAAATGCATCTCTATGGGCCAAATATCATAATAAAGAGAAAAATGCATCTCTAGGGCCCAAACATAATAAAGAGGAAAATGCAGCTCTATGGGCCACTAATCATAATCCGACGAAAATCATCACAATTTATCAATTCACCAAGTAATTCTCATAAATAAGGCTCATTAGTCTCAACTAGGTCGACTACCCGCAACTAAGCCCACAAGGGATAACACAAATCTTGGCCTAAGTGGGCCGGATGATCCCACTTCTAATCCATAATTTCCATAATTATGCATATTATGCTCCAAACTAGGCTAAGGTATCTAGTTCATCCACTAGATGTCAAGCAAGCCATATTAACGCCTAAGATAATAACTTTGACTAGAAACAAGGGTACTCAAGTCAACTCTACCAAACTTACGGTTCCAAAACTATCACACTAGCCCAATAAGGCTAAATATACAAATCATGCTTCAAATGCTAAAACCATATTCCGAGCATAGCATTATATCATATCCATGCTACAAATTTACCCAAACTAGGGAGAAGGCAATAGGATTCTATAAGGGTATTAAGTAATTCAACCTACGGGTCCAAAACCCTATCTAATCTCCAAACTTATATGTATATTCAATACTAAGTCATTCTATCCAATATCAATATTAACATTCACATTCATATTCACACTCAATATATATCATACATCATCCATGAAGAAGAGTAGACAGGAGCCTACCTCAAGGCTAAACCGCAAAATCACACTTTAAGCACCACATGCTCGTCTTCACTTCACAATCTCCAAAATGCCATCACACTATAAAAAATATAATCTACTCATCAATACGAGTCTAACGATACCCATATAGCACTATTGTGCTTCGGGTCCAAAAATAACACCAAAAAGCCCATGTGGGCCCCACATATGGAAATCGCGTTTCCGAGGTCAACCCAAAGCTCATCTATCACCAAGAAAGCATAACCCTCAATTGATGGGTGCAAACAAATGAAATTTGGGGCTAAATCAAGCCCTAAGCTAAATTGAGTTTTGGGTCAAGAACAATGAAATTCACCAATAAAGCGATGAAATATGTGATGATCTGTATAGTGAATAGCAGACTATGTCAACAAATTAAAATAAACGGCCAGGAATAGTTTTAATTAAAAAGGTCGCAAGGGCTTAGATTTTGCCAAGTCAGCTGCCAGCATAGCACATGTTTGTTATAAGTTCTAACCAACTTGAGGAGAGAGACTATTCAGAAATTATCGATCCAAGCTATGAGATCATCTTTATAGATTTCCACAATTTCTTGCACCCATAATGGAACTGTCCGACTTATTGCATTAAGATGATCCTCATTAGTATGAACTACCCCTTCTTGTTGTCTTGAGAGAGCATCAGCTACTCTATTTTCTGTCTCCTTTTTATATTGTACTTCATAATCAAGTCCCAAAAGCTTAGTCAACCCCCTCTGTTGTACTGCTGTAGTGACCCTTTGTTCCAACAAATATTTGAGACAATGATTGTCAGTCTTGACTACAAAGTGTTTATATTGCAAGTAATGTCTCCATTTGTCCACCGCATTCAGTAAAGCCATATATTCTTTCTCATAAATAGATTTATCTCTATGTTTAGCAGCCAATACCTTACTGAAATAAGCTACAGGTTTGCCCTTTTGTAAGAGAACAGCCCCAATCCCAGAATGACAAGCATCCGTTTCAACTGTAAATTATTCATTATAGTCCGGTAAAGCTAACACTGAAGCAGTAGACATTGCTAAATTTAAGGATGAAAATGCTTGATCAGCTTCATCAGTCCATATAAAAGCATCTTTCTTCAATAGATCTGCCAAGGGTCTGCTTATGCTCCCATAATTGGCTACATACTTCCTATAGTAACCTGTCAGTCCTAAGAAACCCCTAAGAGCCTTAACAGTGGTAGGAGTAGGCCACTCTATCATTGCTCTCACCTTAGCCGGTTCAGTAGATACACCCTCAGCAGAGATCACATGTCCTAAGTACTCCACCTTGGATTGACCAAAGGAGCATTTGGACCTTTTTTGCATACAATGAATGGGATACTAATGTATTGAACACTAAGACCAAGTGCTCTACATGCTCATGCAACGACTTTCTGTATATAAGGATATCATCAAAAAATACCAATACAAACTTCCTGAGGTAAAGCTGGAATACCTGATTCATGAGGGCTTGGAATGTTGCTGGGGCATTGGTTAGCCCAAAGGGCATCACCTTGAACTCATAATGACCCATGTGAGTTCTAAAAGCTATCTTGTACACATCTTCAGCTTTCATTCTAATCTGATGGTAGCCAGCTCGTAAATCTATCTTCGAAAATATTATAGCTCCATGTAACTCATCAAGAAGATCATCCACAATGGGAGTAGGGTACTTATCCTTCACTGTAATTTCATTCAACCCTCTGTAATCCACACAAAACCTCCATGTTCCATCTTTCTTTTTGACCTATAAAGCTGGAGATGAGAATGGGGATTGGCTGTGACTAATGATTCCATTGGTTAGCATCTCAGCAACTTGCTTCTCTAGTTCCTCTTTCTAGTAGTAATTATATCTGTAAGGTCTTAAGCTTACTAGTTCAGCCCCAGGTTTCAAGTTAATTGAGTGGTCTAAGTGTCTAATTGGAGGCAGATTCTTAGGCTTCACAAACACTGTGCGATACTTGTTGATTACTTCCTGTATAGTGTCATCTATTACCTCTTGTTCTCTTGTTGTTTCATACCCTAACATGAATAAATGAGCAATCAGAGTTTGTCCCTTCTTGATTAACTTGCCCATTGTACTGCCACTGATCATACTCAGGCTTCCCTCCATTGGGATAGCATGTAATACTGTTTTATTATTCTTTCTGCCAATCGTCACGCACCTCTTTTCATGATCAAACTTAGTAGGATTGTATTTCTTCATCCAGTCGTTGCCCAAGACCAAGTCACAACCTCCTAGGTTGATAATTCTTAGGTCTTCCTTAAAAGGTTTACCCTCCATTTTCCAGCAAAAACCCGTGCAAGTAGTGTGACACATCACATAGTTTCCATCAGCAACCGTGACTTTCTTAGGGGCACCATATTCAGCTACATATCCTGTATCACTCACAGCTTGCTCATCTATAAAACTATGTGTACTACCTGAATCGATCAACACAGCAAGGGTCCTGTTCTTCACTAAACCTTTAACAAGTATGGAGTTCACACCTTGATTATTGCCGGAAAGTGCACTCAAACAAATAGCCTCCAACACCTCTTGTTGTATCTCGCCTTCAATAATAAGATCAGGTGGTTCAGGAATTTCTATTTCTTCAGGTGGTAATGCTTCTTCTTCACCTACCATGCAGTTCAGTTGCTTTGCTGTACAGTTGTGCCCCGGAAAGTATTTCTCTCCACACCTGAAACATAGTTTGTTGATCTTCGTATGTTCATATACCTCAGGGCTAAGTCTGAAGGTGTTGGGTTTAGTAGTGTTCACAACAGTAGGCCTCGAATAACTGGATCCAACTGGTGCTGCAGTAGGCTTGACCACTACCGGAGCCTTCTTCTGAGCTGCTTCAATTACTTTTTCCTGCAATCTAGCTTGCTCGATAGCTAACTTCAATGTAGTGGGTTTGAACATATTAACCCCAAATTTAATTTCCTTTTTCAATGCTCCAATAAAACTAGAGAGGAAGTATGCCTCATTCAGGGCAGGATTCCTCATGATCATCTAAGCCTTCAAGTCTTCAAACCTCCCTAGGAATTCCTCCACAGTTCCAGTTTGAGAGAGTTTGTTGAACTCCTCCACAACATCCCTAATCAGAACTTCCCCAAATCGAATACACAATTCCTCCTTAAATTCAACCCATGAGACTACTCCCCTACTCAAAACAAGTGAGTTATACCACGTTTCAGCTAACCCATTCAATTATAATGCAACCCCTTCTACCTTCTGGTTATTAGCAGTTTTAAAAAAATTAAAGTACCTCTCACACTTACGCAGCCATACCTTAGGTTCAGAGCCCTCGAAGCTAGGCAATTCCCATTTAGGAGGGGGAATAGGCAGGCGACCTTGAGCTTCCTGCACAGGATTCAGGAGTAAACCATCCCTACCAGGATTTACAACCTCGGGAGCACGTTGAGGTTCCCTCTCCAGAGCTGTCAACCGATCCAAAATAAGCTCTAACGTACCCTTAATTCCAGCTTATGTAGTATTGAGTTCCTCCAGAAGTTCATCATGTCGCAGTAACTTGTCGTCCAGGAGTTTAAATTGGGTGCCTTCAGCCATTGAAACCTGGTCTCTGATATCAATTGTCAAGTTCTAAACAATTTAGTCGAAATAAGCAGTAAAAAGTGGGACAATTTTCTGGATTTTCTGATTAATAACTGAATTGCAAAAACAAAAATACAACGAACTGAACCACTAAAATGACGTAAGCAACTAATCTAAGGGGACTCCATTGATAGCTTGGATCTGCAGAATGAGAAGAGATAGAAATTATCGGTACTTTTCTCACCTCTCTTCCTTCTTCCAGAATCTCCTCTTCTCTCTCCTTCTCACTCTAATTTCTATCTCTTCTCATTCTGCAGATCCAAGCTATCAATGGAGCCCCCTTAGATTAGTTGCTTACGTCATTTTAGTGGTTCAGTTCATTGTATTTTTTTTTTTGCAATTCAGTTATTAATCAGAAAATCCAGAAAATTGTCCCACTTTTTACTGCTTATTTCGACTAAATTGTTTAGAACTTGACAAAATCTTACCTTAATCCGGATGATAATCATGATAAAAGATGTTTACCAAGCTCCCTAGATACCCACAAGACTCAATTTCGAGTGATCATACCCATTTAGGGTTTTAGGTTCTCAAATGTGAAAGAAAAATCCCCAAAATCACGACCTTGGGTCTATTTATAGACCCCTTCGGCGAACAGACGCGGTACCCTGCGACAGCAAAGTCAAAAATTTAATTTTGACCCTCGAAACTCATCCGGGACCCAAAATATATGATCCAATAGTGAAATTTGAGTGTAAAACACAATTCAAATCCATTAGAATCATCAAAACTTCCATACAAGGTCATTTAGGCAAAATGTGGGGACCACATATATAGTTTCGATTTTATGACTTTCCGACTAATAGGTCGAAATGAGCTCGGGTGCATTGGGACCCGAACCAAAGGTCTACCTAGACTAAAATCGATATTTCGGATATACTGGCAAAGTTGAAATTTTCATCCGAGATCGTTTCGCTGAAGTTTTTGATCGGTGGCCATTTGGAACCAACAAAGACTTCTAAACAGGGAGTTGACTCTAAAAACCAAACGAACTGCCCGGTGACCGAACCCTCAGTCCCAACAAGTCATAAATGACTTGGGGCAGTTATGGAGAAGCTCAAATGGTGAAGATAAGCATAAATATGGAAAATGACCTGAAGGGTCATTACAGAAACCATTTGGCATCTCCATGTAGATATCTTCATCTAAATCACCCTGTAGAAATGCATTATAGACATCCATCTAGTACATGCGCCATCCCTTGGAGACTGCCAATGCGATGACACACCTAAAAGTAACCATCTTAGCAACTAAAGAAAAAGTATCATGGTAATCCAATCCCTCCTGTTGACTATACCCCTTAGCCACCAGCCTTGCCTTGAACCTTTCAACTTCACCATTAGCCTTGTATTTAATTTTGTACACCTATCTTGATCCTATGATAATTTTTCCCTGAGGTACATCAACAACTTCCCAAGTATGGTTATCTTCAAGAGCCTTGACTTTTTGCTTCATATCTTCAATCCATCTCTCATCTTGAACAGCTTGAGTGTAAGATTGAGGTTCAACTAAGGCTGAAAGGTTAGATACAAAACACTAATAACTAGGAGTGGTACTAGCATATGACAAGTAGTTTGTCAGGGGGTATCTAGTTCCATTCCTACTTCCCGGTGAGGTGTAATCCATCATCCAAGTAGGTTGCTTAGATACTCTAGATGATCTCCTAGGAGCCACTTCTGTAGGTAATGAGGATAATTCACCAGCATCTAATGAAGTAGGAAGATCCTCCACTGATGTACTAGTTGTAGTCTCCGCAGGAAGCTCACTGATATCTGGTGGCTCAGAAACTTGATCTAAGAAATCCGATGTCTCAAAGAGATCTGCATATACATTTGCATGTGACTCAGTAATAGCACTTGGCTTGAGATAATCTGCAGGTGAGTCTGAATTTGTTCCGTCTGCAAAAGGAAAAGAGTCTTCTTGGAACACAACATCCCTAGTAATAAACATCTTGTTACTAAGCACATCCATCAGCAAATATCCCTTTTGGGAGGCTGAATATCCTATCAGTACTGCAGTCCTTGCTCTCTCTGAAAATTTATAACCTTTTGGAACCATTGAAGCATAACACTTGCAGCCAATAACCCTCAAGTGTGTCAAAGATGGAACCTTACTAAACATTACTTCATAAGGACTCTTACCACCAATAGATGAAGAAGGCAACCTGTTAATGAGATATACTGTAGCTTTCACATTTAATCCCCAGTATCTAATAGGCATTTGAGATTGAAATCTTATTTCTCTTGCTACATTTAATATTTGCCTGTGTTTCCTTTCAACTACACCATTCTGTTGTGGTGTATAAGGACAACTACTTTGATGTAGTATTCCCAGAGACTGAAACAAGCCATTACACTAAGAATTAAGAAATTCCCTTCCATTATCTGATCTAAGAACTTTTATCTGAGCACCAAACTGATTCTGAATCATATTCAAGAAGTTTTTAATAGCCACAATGCATTCAGACTTTAATTGCAACAAATAAATCCAAGTATATCTGCTATGATCATCTACAACAGTTAAGAAATAGTGTTTCTTATCAAATGTTGGAACTTTATAAGGTCCCCAAAGATCTATGTGGACAACATCAAAACACTTTGCAGCTCTAGAATCACTGCTAGGAAATGCTAGTCTAGTTTGCTTAGCTAATGGACATACATGACACTTATTCAATTGTTCTAAGTCTGTGTCGTGTCTAAACAAACTGAGGGATCTCAATGCTTGAGAAGAGGGATGCCCAAGCCTTTTGTGCCATAGACTACAGTCTTGCATATCCACCTTTGCATCTATCTTTTGATTATCATTACCTTCCATGGCTCAAGAATGATACTGGCACCACAAATCGCTTCTTCTGGTTCTCTCCTACATATACTGCACAATGCCCTTTCGGAACACCTCCAGACATTGAAGACCTTTTTAAGAACCGATTAGCCTGAATAAATGGAGTCACTTTGATACCCATCGTCTCCAGGGATATTTGGTAACTCCAACTACTGAAGAATAAGAAAGAACAAGAATTCACAAAAATGGACGCTTGCGTTTTGCTCAAATCCTTTGTGTCCGAATATATATGAGTTAATAGCTTACCAAAGTGGTTAAAGACAATAACACATGAAGTTTTCACATGGTTTTGCCTAGTCTGTTATTATCAAAGCATTAACACCATAAGTTTGTTGGACTTGAAACAGAAGACACCACTAAAATAGAAGCCACAAGCATTGATGACTTAGTCCTGGACCACGTGGTTTAAGATAGGGCTCAACCTCTTTTCTTAAAACTAGACAACCAGACATGTCCACAATTCTTAAGGTCCCATACTAACAAAAGAACATGGTCTTCCTGCTTATCTCAAATTGGCAATTTTAGCTACCATTCAAATTAGCCATAAACTTTGTATAAACTATTTCCACTAGACACTTTGGTCAATCTACAGTCTAAAGGTCACCTATCTACATGACAAAGAAGAGAACGCAGAACATGGTTTTGCGTCCTACCAGAAATTGTTCATTTAATGGTCTCAAATTATTGGCATTGGTGAAAAATACCAAGTTTGAGCTGATAACATAACTAGTAGGCCTACTTGGTTGTTGATCAAAGAGAAGAAAGAAAAAAACTTATCCACAAATTTAAGGCACCATATCAACATGATCAACAGGCATCAGCAATGGCTTTGCCTAACAAACTTATCAGCAGCCTCTAATTGTATAAATAATCCCTTTTTCATGAGCCTTTTCATCATCAAGCACACACATTATCAGTTAAGCAATCAAAGGTCTCTAAATTTCTTATTTACTTTCTTCTTTCCAGTTTTACATAAAAAGAAAAAATGGCAATGATCAGTACCAAGAAACTTATCAAAATGGCTAGGAAATGGCAGACGTTTGCAGACATGCAGAGGAAGAGGATTTCACTTACAAGAAATGGTAGTGATGCAGACAGTTGCAGTACGTATTCACCCTCTATATTCGGAAAAGGTCATTTTGTAGTATACACAATTGATCAAACGCGCTTCGTGATTCCCTTGGATTATATTGAAAATGAGGTCATCAGGCAACTTTTAATCATATCCAAAGAAGAGTTTGGCCTGTCAAGTGCTGGCCCCATTACATTACCCTGCGATTCATCTTCATGGACAATATTATTTCGCTTATCAAGAAAGGTGTAGCTGCAGGAGATCTTCACAAGGCGTTGCTCCTCTCAATTCCTTCATGTTGCTGTTCAACTTCTTCTTTGCAGCAAGAAAGTCAAAACCAACAACTTCTTGTTTATTGAGTCATGCTATCATGTTTTGTAAATGATAACCCAAACTAGATTGTATAGTAGGTGAAAAATAGGCAACTGAAAGCTTGTAGTATTACAGAATGAACCAGATCTATAGAACTCATTTTTTCGATTTGGGAACTGCGAAGTTTTAACATTCTCTTCTTGGAGTAGCATTATTTTACTGCAGGCAAAAAAAAAAAGTCTGCACCAAAGTACCTTTGCCAATCAAATTGCACTCTTCAAAATATGCATGACTAATACGCCAACGTTTTGTTCCTTTGAAGTTCTCTCTATTCAGACGAGCAAGTTTTGCAATGAAAAGAACTTAGAATATTGAAATGGACAACATATACTTATACAGATAGTTGTTGTTTTTACCAGAATTCAAAACCATCCACAAAACAGTAAAAGTTGTTCTAAACCAAATTACCCTAAAACGTACAAGCAAAACATAATACCATGGAGGAAATAAGACAAACTAAATATCTAAACTATCTCAGCTTTCATTCGGAGAAACATTTGAGACTTGAAAGTTACCCCCCACGATAGTCTTGAGTGAGTAAAAACTTGGAAGATGTCTAGTCGCTACAGTTCCAATACCCCTGCTAATGGGGATCATCGTACAAGTCATGTCTTTTGGGTTGTAAGAAAGTAGCTGTGAGTCTTTTTTTCCTTGCATCAAGATTTCTCCATCTTTCCAGATTAGTATTGGTAAATATTTTTGAAAACAAATATCAAGCCCAAAACCAGCCAGCCCCAAACAAGTCAAAATGCGAACTTTAGTCCAAGATTCAGCTATTCCATACTCTTTCATCCACCATATATCAATATGCCCATAAATGCTGCCACTATCGTCAGTTAAACACAGACAATTCCCCAACTCTACTAGCGTCAGACACGAGGGTGCACATGTAGATCGCTGAGACTCTGCTTGGGTCAAATATTTGAATCGAAATACCAGACCAGGTGGACCTGGCACAGACTTGAGCTTTTCAGTCTCAATATCGAAGGAGTAAATGCTGTCCTTATCGACGGGATCCATCCAATGAAGAGCCCCATTCACACAAACCTTTCCAAAATCATGCCATACAGGATATGGAACAAGGCCCAAATTTCGGCATTTCTCATCAACTCCGAGAGTATAAACCTCCACTTCAGACACTTCACAATGACCCTCAAACCTTCTAGTCACTGATCTCACTAACTTATACTTTCCAGAGAATTCACTAAAGAAAAATCCATAAACAACACGACAAACACCTTTCTCTAATTCAGGCAACTTAAGTTTGAAATACTCACCCAAAAGAGGATTACTAATGTAAACTGAAGTATTTATATCATATATATTAGTCATCAAACCAATAAATCCATTACATGAACCAATTAATCTCAACATTGGGTAATCCTCAACTGGAATGTCCATTCCGTGTTTTACTGGTGTGTTAAACTCAGGGCAGCTCAGTAAAATAGGTCTGTTATGGAGTCTAGAAGAATAATAATCACAACACGGTTCGAGTTCAAGAAGCTGACTTATATCGTGATCACGCGAAAACAAAATGCAGGGAGGAGGTGATCTTGATTAATACATGGTAAGGAATAAAGGGTCAGAGAAAAGACTATACCAGAGTTTGCAAACTTGCCTAGAGCTTAACATGGACTCGATCGGAAATTTTGAGAGAATTTCTACCATAATCACCCTTGGAAGATCCATAAATCTGGTTCTTCTACGTCTAGGTTTGAAGAAGCTCAGAATTGGATTAAAGAGAGCAAAAAGCTTGGCGCTTTTGCGTTTAGGGTTCTCCGCCTCCATCTCTCTCTCTCTCTGTGCAAAGAAGAGTTTTTACCAAAGACAAATGTTCTTCAGAAGCATGAAAATGAGCTTCTGTAGTCAAAGTACTTAAACTTTATACCCCAAATATATACTCCCTCCTGTTTGTATTATTTGACCCCATGAATGTTAGATCCGGAATCTAAATGAACCCCAAATAGTTAAAAGTGACTGAAATAGGACACGAAGTTAAAGTGATACCAAAATAGGCTTACCGCAGTATTTAGAGAGCGTTATGCTGCCTTTTTAAAGTCAACCCCGTTAACTTGAGGAACGCTTAAAATATAGTCAATTTTGGTATCGCTTTAACTTCGTGTCCTATTCTGAAACGTGCAATTGCAAGTTTGTTGAAACAAGTGTCATAAGTTCTGCAATAGATATATGATACTCAACAAGTGAACAACAATGTTATTTACTTATTAATCAGAAGTCCATATTCTGACCTCCAACTTGTTCTATTATTTAATAATTTAGGAAAATCTGATGTATTTTCTGGTAAAGGACATTCATATCCAAATGTACAAACTACAACAACCATTTCGAATGTAGTAACAAAGCTCAGTAGTTAGTCCTATGGAACACTAATTGGGCTACCACCTTTATTCTTGTTTCTGGTAAAGGTCATTCATATCCAAATGTACAAATGGATCCCACTAGTTTATCTCAGGCCACAATACCAGAGTTCGGTCTTGAGAGATGGAGACACCGTCACAGATAAGTCAAGATATTTACATGTGTAGTTTTGACTAGCTTTTATCTCGGATGTAAATAAGTCATAATATCCGGATATGTTGCAAGACAAACTACCTATAGAGAACAAGTGGTTTAGCAAGTTTTAATGAATTAAGAAGACTTTAAATAGCACATATCTGTAGACTTACAAGACCATGGTCTACAATATGCTTAGATGGAACTGGAGCAAAGCGACCTCAAGTTTAACCAAATCACGGAGCACCTTTACTTGGTATCTTTGTAGAACAACAAATATTTCGGTTTCTTCTCTGGTAGGAGATATTGGATGCTTAAGTTCAGAAATTCAGACAGAAAACGTAGCACAAAAAACTAAGCTGAATATGCCAATTTCACAAATTGAACTCACAATCATGTAATTTCACATCTCTTTTCCGATTCTACCAGACACGGTGTGAAGTTCACCTGCATAGAAGCATGATGTACAGATTTACCATTTTCCAGTGAATGGAGATTTGAAGCTTGTAAAATTAGGAATTAACACTTAGTTGCCGATGTTAATAAACATAGCGGCAAGGTTATGCAAAATATGAAGTGACTTGAAAATATCTGCTTAGATAAAAATTAGTTATATCCTTTAAAATCAGAAAATCCTTGTTACAACTACTATACAAAATGGTTACGAAAAAACAAGGGATTGTTTTCTCTTTTTGTCAAGTCCCACTTTCTACTATATCTCATCTTTCTCGTTTCTAATCCTATTGCTTTACAAAATTTCATGAGCAGAAGAATTTGCGCCATGGTCCTACTTATAATCTCCTCAAGCGGGAAGTGAGATCTATGAACACATCCTCTTTGCAATGTATTGTAAGACCACCCATTGGATGATCAAAGCCAAACTCTTCTTCAGCTTGAGCTAACAAGTCTTGAAATGATGGTTGGTTCAAGTATGATACTGGCACGACAAATCTCTTCTTTTGACTCTCTCCTACATATACTGCACAGTGACCTTTTGGAACAACTCCTGATGTTGAAGACCTCCTTAGGATTCCCATTATCGCAAGGTATATTTAGTGAACTCTAAATGGTGATGGAAAAGAATGAACAAGAATTTGGAGAACTGAACAGAAAAAGAAAGTTTGTTAAGTGTCTAGATACTTCTGATTTGCTCAAATGTTTTGTGTCCGAGTATATATACAAGTTAATGGAAAGTTTGATACGCAACAGGTGAGAGACAATGGCACATGAAGTTTCACATGGTTTTGCCTACTGTGTTATTGTCAAAGAACTTGCACCATAAATTTGTTGAACAACAACACTAGGTCCCATTGCTTCTCTTGATTTTGAACAGATGACCACCTTTAAAAATAAGAGCCACAATAATGGATGAAATTGATTACTTAGTCCTGGACCACTTGGTTTAAAGATATGGTGACAGAGAATTGAATAAATGCATCAACGTCTTTGATTAAAACTAGACAACTTATAATCCTTCATCATTTCATCCACAAATTTAAGGCCCCATAAACATAGCCAACAAATAGGCACATGGCTTTGCCCTCGGTGGTTAGTGACAAAAGTTTAAGCTCCAACCGAAAGCCTGTCTACAGCCTTTTATATAAATAACCCCCTTTCTATGATCCATTTTCATCGTCAACTACAAGCATTATCGATTCAGACACCATATTGTTCTAAATTTCTAGTTTCCTTTCTTGTTTCCAATCTTCAAAGAAAAATGGCAATGCTCAGCCCTAAGAAACTCATCAAGATGGCCAGGAGATGGCGAAAGTTTGCAGCCATGCAGAGGAGGAGGATTTCTTTTCCAAGAAATGGCAGTAATGCAGACAGTTGCAGTACATCCTCATCCTGTACAGTTGAAAAAGGCCATTTTGTAGTCTATACAATTGATCAGAGGCGATATGTGTTTCCCCTGGCTTACCTTGAAAATGAGGCCATTGTGCAACTTTTAAACATGTCTGAAGAAGAGTTTCTGCCGAGTGGTGGCCCAATTACATTGTCCTGTGATTCAGCCTTCATGGACTACATCATTTCGCTAATCAAGAAAGGCGTAACTGCTGGAGATCTTTACAAAACCTTGTTCCTCTCAATTCCTTCATGTTGGTGTACTTCAACTTCATATTTGCACCAAGAAAGTGGAAACCAAGAGCTTCTTGTTTATTGACTCATGACGTCGTGTTCTGTAACTGATAGCTCAAAATAGGATGTATAGCAGTTGAGAAATAGGCAACTGAAGGCTTGTTTTATTACAAAGGGAATAGAACTTTATCTTGAAATTAACCAGATGTGTAGCTTTCACTTTCCAATTTAGAGATTAAAAATTTGTAACATTATCATCTTGGAATAGCACAATTATTTATTGAAGGCAATCAATTTTGTCAATTGGAACCTACAGACATATAAATCACACCTCCGCAAGTCTAATGACATAAGAACTAACTGTTAAGAGTTTAAATTATGTGAGACATAATTTGTTCCTCTTTCAGATTTTCTTTGCAGAATTTGGTATATTTGTAGAGCAACGTACCTTTCTCTTCCTTCTCCGAGAGAAGTCATTCGAAGCTTAAAATTTAGAAATTGAGACAGAAAACACAACAAATGAAAGCATCAAAGTCCATAATTCTCCTAATTCCAGATATTCAGGCCAAAGAAACTAAGCTGAACTCATAATCATACCATTTCACAGTTCATTTTCGCTTCTATTAGACACAATAGGAGTTCAACTGTGTTGGTTTTTAAAAGAGAAGAAGTTGCAGGAAAAGAATAAAAATACTAGAGGAATGAAGAACAAGAAGGAAAGCTTATGAACTGAAGTTGAAAGATCGATGTATTTTCACTGTAGTCTGAGAAAACAATTTATAATAGAAATAAGGCCAAACCCATCGGTGACCCTCTAAACTTGGCACAAACTTTCACTTAGGCACCTCAAGTGAACATTGTTCACTTTTGGCACCTCAAGTAGCCATAAACTGTGTCACTGTCACGACCCAACTTTTCAGGTCATGATAATGTCTACCATAACCCACCAGTAGAAAAGCCAACCTGTAGTCCGAAACGGCTAGTAACGGACTACTTAATAACATAAGAAAAAGAATGCGGAATATATGAGATAAAGATCAATAGATAGATGAATCCCAAAACCTGGTGGTATCAGTACAAGAGCTTCTAAACATAATAAGAGTACAAAAGTGAGATATCAAGGAGAAATACACTGATTCAACTTACCTCTGAATACAACTTAGAGGCTAGTCTAATACATAGGAGAGAGATAAGTAATACTCCGAATGTCAGGAGCTCACTCTAAGTCTCCGAATCAGGGCTACTTCACACGATGCACACATCAACGGCGATAAATCGTACTATGATCTGCAGGCTGCAGAGGTGTAGTATGAGTACCAAACGAATGGAACTCAGTAGGCAACTGCCAACTGAGCTCCAAAGATAAAGTAGATATATACAACATATAAACAGAATGAAAACTACAACCAAAAGTCCATAAATCATATAATAAGTCAATGAGAATAACAAGGGACAACAATCATATTTATGTCCAAGAGTCTAAAATAAGAAGACTAAGGAAGGATCAAGGTGAACTATCCTATTCCGACTACATTCAATATATGCCAATGCTATACCGTATATCCCAGGTCAATATACAAGTAAAGAGCGAAAGAAAGATATATTGTAATATACAAGGCGAAAGAACGACTATACAATATGAACAATGAATGAAGGGATATCTGATAGTGCCATGGCTTCATGTAGCTAGACATATATATATAAACAGGAGGTCATCTCAAACATAACCTAAATCGTCATGTTCTCATTTTAAGACCTCATTATAATACTATCAGAATTCAATACCAACATACTCAGGATTTCTAATCCATACGGCTAGACATAGAATAATCGTGCATAGTAATGTAATCATAAAATAGCAAAGGTCGAAGACATACCTCAATCCAATACCGGATCCATGACCAATCTGTCATAAGCTAGCCATAATAATGATCATAACCATGATAATAATAATATCAATAACATCGTAAATAACCGGCTACTCCGGACAACCAAATACCTAGCCGAGCCTATGCATACCCCCACCGCCCCAGACTCGAAAGGTTCAATCAACAAACAATAACACAAGACATATTCTTCACCCATATCTATGCAACCGTCCCATACCGGCTGATAGACATAGGTGCATACTGGTTATAGGCGATGCGCATGCAGAAATGAATGCAAAATATACCATCAATATCACAATGCATCATAACTGTCCTCATCAGGACCATCATCATCAACCTCCGGCTTCACCGGGTATCAATATCATCTCAATAGTATCCTCCAAACTCGAACCGGGTATCAATATTATCACAATATCCTTCAGCCTTGCCGGATATCCATATCATCTCAATAGTATCCTCCGGACTCGAACCGGGTATCAATATCATCATAATATCCTCCGGCCTTGCCGGGTATCAATATCATCTCAATAGTATCCTCCGGACTCGAACCGGGTATCAATATCATCATAATATCCTCCGGCCTTGCCGGGTATCAATGTATCATCATAACTCTCGACACATAAATATAGACATATAATAGGTTCACAGACGCAAGCCGATATACTCATAACCGTAAAGATATCTATCTTATCAATACATCCCAATTACTCGTTATTAGCTAACCAATATTTATTATTATTAAACCGTTAGTTCGCTAGTCATCACATAACCTCTAGTTATTAGCCTAAACATTATCCTTCACATAATCCTTATTCACGGGATAACAACTAACCACTATTCATTTAATAGTCAACGTCTAACATCTAGTCTAGGTTCATCATTAGACCAAAACCGTCATTTATCCACCATTCATTATTATCAACTATTCATCCTATTTTTGTTAATCATTACTAGACAATACATTAGTACATGTCGCCTAACCATCTTTTATTAAATGACATCATTCATTAAATGATCATCATTAGCTACCATGTTCCAACTAAGCAAGATTCATTAACTAATACATTAGCTTCCTAGCCATCAAGTGCAATAGTTAGCTAATAGACAACTAGTTACCACATAGCTTAACCGTCTAACAAGAAGAAAAACCATAAGATCATATTTTGGCTATAATCACATCATTTATAATGATAAATAATCATGAACGTACCAAACCTATGAATGCCATCACCAGTATTCTATCAATGGAATAATAGGCATCATACCGCATCTTCCTCCGTCCCATACCGGAGAGATGTGTATACAAACATATACATATTCATATTCATAAATCGCAATCACATCATTCACAATGATAAACACTTCTTGGATATTTAATACCATAACACGACCCTTGGCCCATTAATTTATCCGGAATAATCACAACATCATAATCATGGCCTTAGGCCCATATACATATCCGGGACTCATATAATAATCATATTTATAAATCGTAGCATATCTATAATCATCTCACATATAGGAGGCATCTCACATCTAGGAGGCATAATATCAACAAGCATATCGTCTCTATTAGACATCTCATATCTATAGATTTTGCATCATGACCAAGAGGAAAATCGTCTCTATAAGCTCAATAATCATAACTAAGAGAAAAATCATCTCTATGGGCCAAATATCGTAACTAAGAGAAAAATGCATCTCTATAGACAAAATATCATAATTAAGAGAAAAATGCATCTCTATGGGCCAAATATCATAATTCAGAGAAAAATGTATCTCTATGGGCAAAATATCATAATTAAGAGGAAAATGCATCTCTATGGGCCAAATATCATAATAAAGAGAAAAATGCATCTCTATAGGCAAAATATCATAATTAAGAGGAAAATGCATTTCTATGGGCCAAATATCATAATAAAGAAGAAAATGCATCTCTAGGGGCCAAATATTGTAATAAAGAGGAAAATGCATCTCTATGGGCAAAATATCATAATTAAGAAAAAAATGCATCTCTATGGGCCAAATATCATAATAAAGAGAAAAATACATCTCTAGGGGTCAAATATCATAATAAAGAGGAAAATGCATCTCTATGGGCCACTAATCATAATCCGATGAAAATCATCACAATTTATCAATTCACCAAGTAATTCTCATAAATAATGCTCATTAGTCTCAACTAGGTCTACTACCCAGAACTAAGCCCACAAGGGCTAACACAAATCTTGGCCTAAGTGGGCCGGATGATCCCACTTCTAATCCATAATTTCCATAATTAGGCATACTATGATCAGAACTAGGCTAAGGTATCTATTTCATCCTCTAGATGTCAAGCAAGCCATATTAACGCCTAAGATAGTAACTTCGACAAGAAACAAGGGTACTCAAGTCAACTCTACCAAACTTATGGTTCCAAAACTATCACACTAGCCCAATAAGGCTTAATATACAAATCATGCTTCAAATTCTAAATCATATTCCAAGCATAGCATTATATCATATCCATGCTATAAATTTACCCAAACTAGGGAGAAGGCAATAGGATTCTACAAGGGTATTAAGTAATTCAACCTACGGGTCCAAAATCCTATCTAATCTCCAAACTTATATGTATATTCAATACTAAGTCATTCTATCCAATATCAATATTAACATTCACATTCACATGCAATATATATCATACATCATCCATGAAGAAGAGTAGACAAAAGCCTACCTCAACGCTAAACCGCAAAATCACACTTCAAGCACCACATGCTCGTCTTCACATCACAATTTCCAAAATGCCATCAAACTATTAAAAATATAATCTACTCATCAATACGAGTCTAACGATACCCATATTGCACTATTGTGCTTCAGGTCCAAAAATGACACCAAAAAGCCCAAGTGGGTCCCACATACGGAAATCGCATTTCCGAGGTCAACCCAATGCTCATCTATCAGCAAGGAAGCTTAACCCTTAATTGATGGGTGCAAACAAATGAAATTTGGGGCTAAATCAAGCCCTAGCTAAATTGGAGTTTTGGGTCAAGAACAATGAAATTCACCAATAAAGTGATGAAATCTTACTTTAATCCGGATGATAATCATGATAAAAGATGTTTACCAAGCTCCCTAGACACCCACAAGACACAATTTCGAGTGATCATACCCATTTAGGGTTTTAGGTTCTCAAATGTGAAAGAAAAATCCCAAAAAATGCCACCTTGGGTCTATTTATAGACCCCTTCGGCGAACAGACGCGGTACCCTGTGAGAGCAAAGTCAAAATTTTGTTTTTGACCCTCGGAACTCATTCGGGACCCAAAATATATGATCCAATAGTGAAATTTGAGTGTAAACCACAATTCAAAAACATTGGAATCATCCAAAACTTCCATACAAGGTCGTTTAGGAAAAAAGTGGGGCCCACATATATAGTTTCCATTTTATGACTTTCTGACTAATAGGTCGAAATAAGCTCGGGTGCATTGGGACCCGAACCAAAGATCTACCTAGACTAAAATTGATTTTTCGGATATGCTGGCGCAGTTGAAATTTTCATCCGAGATTGCTTCGCAGAAGTTTTTGATTGATGGCCATTTGGAACCAACGAAGACTTATAAACAGTGAGTTGACTCTAAAAACCAAAAAAATTGTCCGGTAACCGAACCCTCAGTCCCAGCAAGTCATAAATGACTTGGGGAAGTTATGGAGAAGCTCAAACGGTGAAGATAAGCATAAATATGGAAAATGACCTGAAGGGTCATTACAGTCACTTTGATACCTTTTGCTGATTCAGCAAAGAGAGTGTATCACACTCGCTTTTGGGCGTGTGACAGCGCCATTTTAGCCCATTTTTCATTTAATTTAATCACCTGCTTCCCTATTTTTTTATCCTACATCTTCCAACCTCCATTAATGGAGTATCCTACATCTTTCAACCTCCATTAATTTTCTTTTGTCGATTAATTTTCTAATTGAAACCAGGCCTCTTCTCCTTCATATTTTTTAATCATATATCTGAAATTCGAGAAGCTATTAATGCGGATTGAAAATATGGAGGTTAAGCTTGAAGATCTAGTTTGAAAATCTCTTGTTTATTAAATTCTTGGTTGAATTTAGAGAATAATTAGATTACTGTGCTATTTTAAGTTCCCAAACGTCAATGTCACTGTATATGAGTTCTTTAGGAAAAAAAAACAGGCTTCTTTCACCCTCAATCAAAAGAATTAGTTTAAGAGAATAAACCAGATTCGATAAATGGTAATCAATACATCTCTCTTGGTTCAATCAAACATGACATGTTGGAAGTATGTTGGCGCCTTTTTCGTTAAATTAAAACATGTTCCTTTTTGTTGTAATGTTGGTGAAAATTTTTCTTGTGATGCTTGCATTTCTAATTCAATGATTGTTGATTCTTATGATTAATGAAATTGTGATACCTTCCCCATTGCATTTCTGAAAATTTCTTTACCTTTGCATGTTTAATTAACGGAAGTGCTTTTGAACGACTGTGTTCTTTCCATTTTCCATAAAGAGGTTGCAAACTCCATTGATGGAGAGCTTGAAGAATGGTTGGGTTTGTAAGATGAAGTTTTGTAATTATTTGGTTAAAATCCACGTGTCATTAATTCATTGGACACCTTATAATGTATTTTATTTTCTTTTAAAAAAAATTATGGATGCATATAATGACGTGGCAATTTAAAATGAGTTGGCACAAATTAATTGGCCATTTAATCAATGTTGGACGCGCGTGTAATTCACGCACCAGAGTTGGTGCCGAAAGGTGCCAAACTGACACAGTTTATGTCTACTTGAGGTGCCAAAAGTGAACAACGTTCATTTGAGGTGCATAAGTGAAAGATCGTGCCAAGTTTAGGGGGCCACCAATGGATTTGGCCTAGAAATAATAACCTGTAAACTTAAAAATAAGCAAGAAGATATGCTGAAAATTCTAAATTCCTAAAGTCTAGAAAACGTTATTTATTCAAAATTCATCTAGAAATCAACTCCTAATTAAAAGAGCTAACTAGTTGACTAAATCTTGATAAAATTACTGCAGTAAAAACTTTGCAATTCAAAAGAAATATTCAACAACCTGCATAGAAGCATGTTCAGATTTACTATATATCTGGAGATTTGGAGCTTGTAACATTAAGAATTTTACCACACAACCACAAAAAGAACATATCCAGGAACTGCAAATAGTGATACTAGTACTTAATGCTAGTGTCGATAAAAACAGCAGCATAGTTATGGTGCAAAATATCAGGCATATCCATGGGCAGAAGAATTTGCATCATTTCCCTACTTATCATGATCTCCTCAAGAGGGAAGAGACATCAATGAAATATTCCCTTTGCAAGGTATTGTGCGACCACCCATTGGATGATCAAAGCTAAATCTATTCCCCAGATCGAGTTGACAAGTCTTGAAATAAAGGATGGCTTAAGAATGATACTGGCACCACAAATCGCTTCTTCTGGCTCTCTCCTACATATGCTGTACAATGCCCTTTCAGAACACCTCCAGACATTGAAGACTTTCTTAAGTATCGATCAGCCTGAATAAATGGAGTCACTTTGATACCCATCGTCTCCAAAGATATTTGATAACTCCAAATGTTGAAGGAAAAGAAAGAACAGGAATTCATAAAAATGAACGCTTGCGTTTTGCTCAAATCCTTTGTGTCCAAATATATATAAGTGTAACACCTCGCATTTCGGGCTAGAATGAAAACCATGACTCTGATGCGTTGATAATCCCAGAGCCATAAATCCTATGCCAATTTGGCATATTTATATAGTATGTGAATCCATTTGAGCATGAATTTAGACCATAGAGGTCCTTCAACTCAAGGACGAGTTGAAACTATTTCGATCGATTAGGTTTTAGTGGACGTTGTAATTTGTGTCAACTTCTATCAACCATAACTCTCAGTATATGTCTAATTAGAGATCCTACTATGTGTCAAATGGTAGGTATTCGAGTTAACTTTCCAACGATACCAATTTTGCTAAAATCCGACACCCGAGCAAGAAGTTATAGCCTTTCAAAGTAGTATGCGTCGCCTAATCAATTGCACATGGCCACTGAAAAGCATATGCGATAGCATATGCGGCGCCTATGTAAATATAGGCGATATCATATGCGGCGCTTATGTAAATATAGGCGATATCATATGCGGCGCTTATGTAAATATAGGCGATATCATATGCGGCGCCTATGTAAATATAGGCGATATCATATGCGGCGCCTATGTAAATATATGTGATATCATATGCGGCGCATATCTTATGGTTTCAAGATATGTCTATTCCGTATTACATTGATCATATGAATTATGTGCATGATTACCAGATAGACAGAGGGCGTTCTGGGACTTCGGGTTTGGGAATGCTCGTCACGGCTAGGGCCTCGGTTCGGGTCGTGACAAACTTGGTATCAAAGCACGGTTCATGGTCCCAGGGTGTCTACGAAATTGCGTCGGGTAGAGTCTTGTTTATGGGTGTGTAGCGCGCCACACTTATAAGCAGAAGTCTACAAGGCGTTTAGGGATGTCTCTCTTTCTTCATGTTCTAGTTCATGCTATAGAGTCAGAATGTTCCTCCTTCATACTCTAATTCGTGCTATGGTGTCACTCATACGAAAAGAAAAGTTATCCTAATTTCTTCCTCACTCTGGTGTTTTCAGATATTCTCCAATTATTTAGCAGAAATTTCAGAAGTCCCACAAAGGACGGGAGAGGAGTTCCCTAGTGTAAAATTGTGTCCTCGTTCTTATGAGGCATTCAGTTAAGACAAGAGTAAGATGTGTATTCTTGAGTCATTGAATATTATGTATCAAGATTCTATCTCTTGTAATCTTGATATCAGTGTGTTGTTAAAAATGAAAGTCTAGTGAAGCCGTGTGAGGCCTATTTTGATTCACTAGCAACTTGTTGTTCATCTTGTTGTTCTTGTGTTTGTTGGAACTGTATTTCCACCCGAGTAGTAGTATAAGTTAGAGTTTCGGTGTCATGACCTATTGGTAGTGAAATTAGACCAACAAGTTTGTGATATAAAGTCATAAGGTTAGAGGTCAGAGTGAGGGTGACTTTTATGATTAAATATTTATAGTTGAATAACCGTTGATTGAGAATGATTTACCCTTTCGTGGTGGTAGACTAATATGGTGGTACCATTTATGAATTGTATGGTAGTCCATGGAGGAAGTGTTGACTCAAAATGTTATTGTTTTCTTCCTTTCAAAATAGAGAAAGAGCCCAGAGTGGATACTTAAGGTGGTTATAGAAACCCCTTATAGGCTATGAATGAAAATGGCTAGATTAGCCAGTAGGTTGTAAGTATAGACTCATTGTCATATGGGGTATCTGAAGGTAGTCTAAATGCCCATTGGGGTAAGTAAGTGTGATGTGAGAAAGCCATATAAGTAGATAAGATTGTATGGTTATAATATAAGCTTAAGGTTGATCATGTCTATTATGTGACCTTACCCCTTAACCTTCTTCTCATTGGTAGTTGTAAACTAATACTACTTGTGAGAAAGTATGTAGTATATTTTTGAAGTATTTGGGTAGAATATCCCAATTTGAAGGATTAGTATATTTATATTATGTTGCACTCTTCATTGGTTGTAAATGATTGATGCTAGACTATAGGCTTGAATTTAAATGGTGTGGTGGTGAATAGTGGCAAGAGATTGATGATACATGTTTCATGGGATTAGATTTATAAGCTTGATGTGTTGAAATAGTATGTGCTAATGGATTATGACAAGGAAAACCGTAAGGTCATGATCGATTATTGTGGTTATGAATTTCTAGTGTACTAGTGTTTCTTGATGTTTATTTCATAGTTTCTAAGTGAGGATTGTGTGTAAGGTTGGTTGTAAATCATGTTTAGCACTAGACATTAAGTTTGAAACAATTGATGGCCATGGAGGTGGATGTGATTATTTCTTGGTTAATTATACTAGTTATATGGAAGTGATCTATAGGCTTGAACAGTTTATGCAAGTGCCTAAGTTTATTTGATTCATAATGAAGTATGACGTTGTATATGTGATGTAGAAGTATGCCCAAAGTGGTATGAAGCTGTAGTATTTTTCTAAGGCTATTACATGTTGTGTGTGGCTACTGGTACCGTTGAGTTTCTAGGTGGAAAAAGACTAGCTAGATGGTATATGGTGTTCTAAATAGCCAAGTTAAGGACCTTTGATTGATAACGTTGAGCCTTTTGATATGAACTTGATTCTCATGGTAGAGGAAAATAAGTTTGAAGTTGCTATGTTGGTAGACTACGATAGAAATAGAGTGGCTCATTGAAGACTTGGTGATACCTATGTTAGGTGTTATAATCTAAGCTCGAGTCCTTGAAAGTCGTGCTAATAGAAATAAGAGTAGAGGCACTAGAGGGTGTGCACTTCAACTTTGGGGATACTCATGAAGATTCAAAGTTAGTAAGTGTTCGAGTAATAGATGACGACTATTGGGGTTAAAGAATGATAGAGTGTGCCTCAGGAGTTAGTATTCGCAGTGGGCGTTCCACTCTCATATGTGGTCTTTCGGGTTAAGTTTTATTAATTTTGTGTATTGTCATATTTTAGAATCCAGAGTGCAGTGAGTGCAGTTAAGTTTAAAGTCTAGTAAGGTATCTCCCAAAAACTTAAGATGATGGCTTGAAGCTAAGGGGGAGATGACTAAACGAATAACCAAGTAAGACTCTCAGATTCTTGTAGTGATGTCATGATGATATAGAACATCAAAAAGTAAGGGTGAATCTCAACCCATTCCTATCTCAGTATTTCTAGTGATCCTAATACCTACTCATGCTTTATGATTTAGTTCCATGATCAGTTCACGTTCATACATATGATAGAGAGTCATGTACTCACGCTTTATAATGTGCTCCATTTCCATAACTCATGTTTTACGCCAAATGATTGGTGAGATTCAGCCTATAGCCATGAATACCCTAAATTCAGAGCGCTTTGGTGAGTCCCTGTTGTTGTTTTTCTATTCCTCAGGCCTCAGATGAGTGTCAAGCTTCATATAGTATCATTCCATGCCTCCAGATCTTATGTTCTAACCTTTTTGTGACTCCTCCTTATGCGATGATAGTGGTGGTGAGTAATTATTCCTTGTTGATGGAAGATCATAGTACGCTTATTTAGATAAGGCCATAAGTATGAAGTAAGATTTGGGGCCAAGTTTTTTATTTATGTGATGGTTAGTGGAATTTTGTATGTGTATGTTCTTGGGGTAGCTCGTGGAAGTGATATTGATAGTGGTTTAGAGAATATGTGAAGTATTCCTTTATGAGTGTTTTCTTTGAAGTTCATATGTGGTTATAAAGATAGGCTTGAATGACATGTTGAGATTGTTATAAAGGAACGCTATATGCGCTAGCGACTTCATAGTAAGAGTTCGGAGTAGTCATTGAAGTGGTAAGGCATGTTATACTTAGTATGTGATCTTTAAAGGAGATATAGAAGATTGGATCATATGGTTTAGAATAATAGCGTGGTCTGGCATGTTGTATTTTTCTGACTTAGAGTTAGGCTTGATCACGGCGAAAGGATTAAGTTATTTCCGACATTAGTAGAAAGATTTGTCAATGCTCATATGAGAATTTTAAGCTGAGTTGAATGAAGATGATATTTAAGGAGAATAGTATAGTTAAGTGATATTCGAAAAGTGTGCTAAGCTTGAAAGTAAGAAGTTGTAATGCCAAAGGCCTGATAATTCTATCGTAATAGAGTATACCAGTAGTTACGAGTATAGCCCATTTCATGCATCATGCATTAAATTCAGATTCCAGATGTTCAGTTATGATTCAAGTCGTAGGTGCCCGGTGCATCGCCTCAATTTTCTGAGTATCTTAGTGAATTGAGCATTCATAGAGGGACATAGGGTACCAAGGGGGAGATACCCCATTCAGTTGCATGCATAGATTTTTATTACAAGCTTCACATCAGTTATTATGGCATATTTAGCCATACGTTCATACATTAGTTCAGTCAGATATGCATGCATTAGAAATGCATGTTCAATAGAAAAGTTCATCTTATCAGTGTATTCAGTCCTGCATTCATGAGAACAACTCGGTCACAGATCCATGCATCAGATATGCATGATTCATTATGAGAATTCAGCCTATGAGTAGCTTCAGTTGTGTATTCCATGCCTTGGATATGCATGTCCGGCATAAGCATTTAAAACATCAGTAGTTCCAATCTTATAGTCATGTTTTCGATCAGTGTATTCTTTCTTAGGGAACATATCATCTCCGCGTTATCACATACCCTTAAGACTTCGATATTCTATCCATCATTCGGGGACGAATGATCTCAAGGGGGAGATAATGTAACACCCCGCATTTTGGGCTAGAATAAAAACCATGACTCTGATGCGTTGATAATCCTAAAGCCTTAAATCCTATGCCAATTTAGCATGTTTATGTAGTATATGAATCCATTTGAGCATGAATTTAGACCATAGAGGTCCTTCAACTCAAGAAGAGTTGAAACTATTTCGATCGATTAAGTTTTAGTGGACGTTGTAATTTGTGTCAGCTTCCATCGACCATAACTCTATGTATATGTCGAATTATATAGCCTACTATGTGTCAAATGATAGGTCTTCGAGTTAACTTTCCAACGATACCAATTTTGCTAAAATCCGACACCCGGGCAAGAAGTTAAGGCCTTTCAAAGTAGTATGCGTCGCCTAACTAATCGCACATGGCCACTGGAAAGCATATGCGATAGCATATGCGGCGCCTATGTAAATATAGGTGATATCATATGCGGCGCTTATGTAAATATAGGCGATATCATATGCGGCGCCTATGTAAATATAGGCGATATCATATGCGGCGCCTATGTAAATATATGCGATAT
The DNA here is from genome assembly GCA_030864215.1 of Capsicum pubescens. Taxonomy (NCBI): domain Eukaryota; kingdom Viridiplantae; phylum Streptophyta; class Magnoliopsida; order Solanales; family Solanaceae; genus Capsicum; species Capsicum pubescens. The sequence goes on from CM061549.1 coordinate 300,295,287, forward strand.
CATATGCGGCGCATATCTTATGGTTTCAAGTGACTTAAACACGCCGTTTTTGGGGCAAAATGGTCCTTTTCCCACCCTTATTCAGCCATAAACATGAAATTCAGTCCCCAATTTTCCAAAATACATCCACATTCATCTAAAAATTCTCAACAAAACTCCTAAGGGTTTCAAACTAAAAACCCAAATAAATCAAGATTTAACCGTGGGTTTTCAAAATTGATTAATGATTCGGAATCCCCAATCCATAGGCTTCAAGAAGCACCCATTATTTTCCGAAATAGAGGTACGCGGGGTTTTCCTAAATTCTTATGGGCATAAAAAAATCATGTTTTAGAATGGGTTTTTTGAATCTATGTATATAATCATGTATTAAATGTTTTAACATCATTGTTTTGGTCTTTTGACCTTCCCCAAAGTGATTTGAGAATATGAATGTATGAAACCATGTATTTAAGAATGAATTTTTGTTGAGAGAATGATTTTCGGTGAATTCCCTCTTATTATGAATTTTCAGATTTCTCATAGCATATGAATTGTTTTGCAATGCATCCTTGAAAAGCACTATATGAAATGATTGAACTCTTGTTATAATTTAAAGGTGGTTTTACATCACTAAAGAGGGAATCTAGCATGAATGTTTAATGTTCATAGTGCATGTAATGAAAGAGTGCATGGATTTGCTAAAGGCACTAGACCACCATATGTTGATGAAGTTTTTGCATAATTTTGACTTGAGTTTCGAAATACGAAATCTTCTATATCAGTTGCATGTTTTTGGTGGTCTAAATTATGCTTTAAATGAAAGATTTAGCTTAATGTATTATGGCTCAGAAATCATGAATTGCAAGTCTTGGTATGACGATACCAATTAAGACCAATGCCATATCAGACTCAGACTAATAGACATTTCAGACTATCATGATTTTAGACATTTAGAATGTTGCATGTACATAAAAGGTTAAAAATGGGCATACAGAGATGTTAGGTGGTTCCCTGAAGAGGGCTTGAGTTCAAGCAACTCATTGCCTAAAATCGTGGTTTGCCAACCCGGGTAGATTATTATACGCTGACTTAAGTGTCGTGTGGCGTATCAGATTCAGGAACTCTAACCCTTGCGGCATACTCGGGTTGGAGGCTTCCCCGCCGAGTCAATGGCGGATTCCATATTGCCCGTGGAATATCAAAATTGTAGGGGATACCACCTAACTCAGAAGTAATACACAGATCAGAGTTTGAGATTTACAGACAGGTTACATGTTTTCAGAAGGTGCCCATGTGTTTTTCAGAAACTATTTTATGCATAATGTTTGATGAACATTTGCTCTCGCATATTATATATATATATATATATATATATATATATATATGTTCAATTACTCTATTTTGGATTGCTTCGCATGCCAGTACAATTGTGCTGACCCCTCCTTCCTCCCAAGTACTGAGGCGCAGTCTAGGGGTCTAGGTCCTCAGTAGAGACTACAGACAGGGTTGTCTCAAAGTTCAGTTGGTGAGCCTTCTTTGCTTTGGAAGGCCTAGTCATTTAGGTATTTATTTCAGTATGGCTTTTGGTCTGCTGGGGCCTTATCCCAGTTATTCAGATAGTATGTCAGTAGAGATTTCGCAGACTGTTGTAGATGTTTATTAAATATTGTTGGGCATGTTTTCAGGCCTTTAACTATTTTAAATTGTTGACCATGTTTCCGTATTATTATGTCTATTCCGTATTACTTTGATCATATGAATTATGTGCATGATTACCAGATAGACAGAGGGCGTTCCGGGCCTTCGAGTTCGGGAATGCTCGTCACGGCCAGGGCCCTGGTTCGGGTCGTGACAATAAGTTAATGGCAAGTTTCATACCTAAGTGGTTAAAGACAATAACAGATGAAGTTTTCACATGGTTTTGCCTAGTCTTATTGTCAAAGCATTCCCACCATATATTTGTTGAACTTGAAACAGAAGACACCATTAAAATAGAAGCCACAAGATTTGATGACTTAGTCCTGGACCACTTGGTTTAAGATACGGCTCAACCTCTTTTCTTAAAACTAGACAATCAGACATGTCCACAATTCTTAAGGTCCCATACTAAACAAAAGCGCATGATCTGTCTACTTATCTAAAGTTGGCAACTTTAGCTACCATTCAAATCAGCCTTAAACTTTATATAAACTATTTCCACTAGACATTTTGGTCAATCTACAGTCTAAAGGTCACCTATCTACATGACAAAGAAGAGAGCGCAGAACATGGTTTTGCTTACTACCAGAAATTGTTCATTTATTGGTCTCCAATTATTGGCATTGGTGAGAAATACCAAGTTTGAGCTGATAACATAACTAGTAGGCCTACTTGGTTGTTGACCCAAGAGAAGAATGAAAGAAACTTATCCACAAATTTAAGGTCCCATATCAACATGGCCAACAGGCATCAGCACATGGCTTTGCCTAACAAACTTATCAGCAGCCTCTAATTGTATAAATAATCCCTTTTTCATGAGCCTTTTCATCATCAAGCACACACAATATCAGTTAAGCAATCAAAGGTCTCTAAATTTGTTATTTACTTTCTTCTTTCCAGGTTTACATAAAAAGAAAATGGCAATGATCAGTACCAAGAAACTCATCAAAATGGCTAGGAAATGGCAGAAGTTTGCAGCCATGCAGAGGAAGAGGATTTCACTTACAAGAAATGGTAGTGACGCAGACAGTTGCAGTACGTATTCACCCTCTATAGTCGGAAAAGGTCATTTTGTAGTAAACACAATTGATCAAACGCGCTTCGTGATTCCCTTGGATTATCTTGAAAATGAGGTCATCAGGCAACTTTTAATCATATCCGAAGAAGAGTTTGGCCTGTCAAGTGCTGTCCCCATTACATTACCCTGCGATTCATCCTTCATGGACTATAATATTTCGCTTATCAAGAATGGTGTAGCTGCAGGAGATCTTCACAAGGCGTTGCTCCTCTCAATTCCTTCATGTTGCTGTTCAACTTCTTCTTTGCAGCAAGAAAGTCAAAACCAGCAACTTCTTGTTTATTGAGTCATGCTATCATGTTTTGTAAATGATAGCTCAAACTAGATTGTATAGTAGGTGAAAAATAGGCAACTGAAAGCTTGTAGTATTACAGAATAAACCAGATCTATAGACCTCATTTTTTCGAATTAGGAATTGCGAAGTTTTAACATTCTCTTCTTGGAGTCGCATTATTTTACTGCAGGTAAAACAAAGGTGTGCACCAAAGTACCTTTACCTGTCAAATTGCACTTTTCAAAGTAAATATGCATGACTAATACGCCTACGTTTTGTTCCTTTTGAAGTTCACTCTATTCAGACGAGTGCAGAATGAAATGAATAAAGAAAATGTAGTTTTAGAGGCTTTTGCAATTGACATAACTTAAGAGTATTGAAATGGACAACATAATACAGACAGTTGTTGTTCTACCAGAATTCAAAAGCATCCACAAAACGGTAAAAGTCGTTCTAAACCAAATTAACCCAGAGACGTACAAGCAAAACACAAAACCATGGAGGAATTAAGACAGACTAAATATCTAAACTATCTCAGCTTTCATTCAGATAAACATTTGAGACTTGAAAGTTGTCCCTCACGAGAGTCTTGAGTGAGCAAAAACTTGGAAGATATCTTGTCACTACAGTTCCAATACCCCTGTTAATGGGGATCATCGTAAAAGTCATGTCTTTTGGGTTGTAAGAAAGTAGCTGTGAGCCTTTTTTTCCTTGCATCAAGATTTCTCCATCTTTCCAGATTAGTATCGGTAAATATTTTTGAAAACAAATATCAAGCCCAAAACCAGCCGGCCCCAAACAAGTCAAAATGCGAACTTTAATCCAAGATTCAGCTATTCCATACTCTTTCATCCACCATATATCAATATGCCCATAAATGCTACCACTATCGTCAGTTAAACACAGACAATTCCCCAACTCTACTAGCGTCAAACACGAGGGTGCACATGTAGATCGCTGCGACTCTGCTTGGGTCAAATACTTGAATGGAAATACCAGACCAGGTGGACCTGGCACAGACTTGAGCTTTTCAGTCTCAATATCGAAGGAGTAAATGCTGTCCTTATTGACGGGATCCATCCAATGAAGAGCCCCATTCACACAAACCTTTCCAAAATCATGCCATACAGGATATGGAACTTGACCCAAATTTCTGCATTTCTCATCAACTCCGAGAGTATAAACCTCCAATTCAGACACTTCATGATGACCCTCAAACCTTCTAGTCACCGATCTCACTAACTTATACTTTCCAGAGAATTCACTAAAGCAAAATCCATAAACAGCACGACAAACACTTTTCTCTAATTCAGGCAACTTAAGTTTGAAATACTCACCCAAAAGAGGATTACTAATGTAAACTGAAGTATTTATATCATATATATTAGTCATCAAACCAATAAATCCATTACATGAACCAATTAATCTCAACATTGGGTAATCCTCAACTGGAATGTCCATTCCGTGTTTTACTGGTGTGTTAAACTCAGGGCAGCTCAGTAAAATAGGTCTGTTACGGAGTCTAGAAGAATAATCATCACAACACGGTTCGAGTTCAAGAATCTGACTTATATCGTGATCACGCGAAAACAAAATGCAGGGAGGAGGTGATCTTGATTTATACATGGTAAGGAATAAAGGGTCAGAGAAAAGATTATACCACAGTTTGCAAACTTGCCTAGAGCTTAACATGGACTCGATCGGCAATTTTGAGAGAATTTCTACCATAATCACCCTTGGAAGATCCATAAATCTGGTTCTTCTACGTCTAGGTTTGAAGAAGCTCAGAATTGGATTAAAGAGAGCAAAAAGCTTGGCGCTTTTGCGTTTAGGGTTCTCCGCCTCCATCTCTCTCTCTCTCTGTGTGCAATTAAGCGTTTTTTCCAAAGACAAATGTTCGTCAGAAGCATGAAAATGAGCTTCTGTAGTCAAAGTACTTAAACTTTATACCCCAAATATATACTCCCTCCGGTTTGTATTATTTGACCCCATGAATGTTAGATCCGGAATCTAAATGAACCCCAAATAGTTAAAAGTGACTGAAATAGGACACGAAGTTAAAGTGATACCAAAATAGGCTTACCGCACTATTTAGAGAGCGTTATGCTGCCTTTTTAAAGTTAACCCCGTTAACTTGAGGAACGCTTAAAATATAGTCAATTTTGGTATCGCTTTAATTTCGTGTCCTATTCTGAAACGTGCAATTGCTAGTTTGTTGAAACAAGTGTCATAAGTTCTGCAATAGATATATGATACTCAACAAGTGTACAACATAATGTTACTTACTTATTAATCAGAAGTCCATATTCTGACCTCCAAATATTTCTATTCTTTAATAACTTAGGAAAATCCAACGTATTTTCTTGTAAAGGCCATTCATGTCCAAATGTACAAATTACAACAACCATTTAGAATGTTGTAACAAAGCTCAGTAGTTAGTCCTATGGCACACCAATCGAGTTACCACTTTGATTCTTGTTTCTGGTAAAGGTCATTCATATCAAAATGTACTAATGGATCCCACTAGTTTATCTCAGGCCACAATACCAGAGCTCAGTCTTGAGAGATGGAGACACCGTCACAGATAAGTCAAGATACTTACATGTGTAGTTTTGACTAGCTTATATCTCCGGATGTAAACAAGTCATAATATCAGGATATGTTGCAAGACAAACTACCTATAGAGAACAAGTGGTTTAGCAAGTTTTAATGAATTAAGAAGACTTTAAATAGCAAATATCTGTAGACTTACAAGACCATGGTCTACAATATGCTTAGATGGAACTGGTGCAAAGCAGCCTCAAGTTTAAACGAATGGCGGAGCACCTTTACAATAGCCTATCTTGCCAACGAAACAGAACTTGGTATCTTTCTAGAAGAACAAACATTTTGGTTGCTTCTCTGATAAGAGATATTGTATGCTTAAATTCAGAAATCCAGACAGAAAACGTAGCAAAAGAAACTAGGCTGAACATGCCATTTCCTCAAATTGAACTCACAATAATGTAATTTCCCATCTCTTTTCCGATTCTACTGGACACGGAGTGGAGTTCACCTGCATAGAAGCATGGTGTTCAGATTTACTATTTTCCAGTGAATGTATCTGGAGATTTGAAGCTTGTAAAATTAGGAATTAACACTTAGTTGCCGATGTGAATAAACATAACAGCAAGGTTATGCAAAATATGAAGAGACTTGAAAATATCTGCTTAGATAAAAATTTGTTATATCCTTTAAAATCAGAAAATCCTTGTTACAACTACTATACAAAATGGTTACGAAAAAACAAGGGATTGTTTTCTCTTTTTGTCAAGTCCCACTCTCCACTATATCTCATCTTTCTCGTTTCTAATCCTACCGTTTTACAAAATTTCATGGGCAGAAGAATTTGCGTCATGGTCCTACTTATAATCTCCTCAAGCGGGAAGTGAGATCAATGAACACATCCTCTTTGCAATGTATTGTAAGGCCACCCATTGGATGATCAAAGCCAAACTCTTCTTCAGCTTGAGCAAACAAGTCTTGAAATGATGGTTGGTTCTGGTTGGTTCAAGTATGATACTGGCACGACAAATCTCTTCTTTTGACTCTCTCCTACGTATACTGCCCAATGACCTTTTGGAACAACTCCTGATGTTGAAGACCTCCTTAGGATTCCCATTATTGCAAGGTATGTTTGGTAAACTCCAAATGGTGAAGGAAAAGAAAGAACAAGAATTTGGAGAACTGCACAGAAAAAAGAAAGTTTGTTTAAGTGTCTAGATACTTCTGGTTTGCTCAAATGTTTTGTGTCCGAGTATTTATACAAGTTAACGGCAAGTTTGATACGCAACGGGTGAGAGACAATGGCACATGAAGTTTCACATGGTTTTTCCTACTCCATTATTATTGTCAAAATGTCAGGCCATTTATTGATGACTTAGTCCTGGAACACTTGATTTGAAGATATGGTGACAGAGAATTGAATAAATGCATCAACCTCTATAATTAAAACTAGACAACTTATAATCCTTCATCCTTCCATCCACAAACTTAAGGTCCCATATAAGCATAGCCAACAAGCATCGGCACATGGCTTTGCCCTCGGTGGTTAGTGACAAAAACTTCAGCTCCAACCCAAAGCCTGTCTACAACTTTTATATAAATAACCTCCCTTCTATGAACATTTTTCATTATCAATTTAGACACCAAATTGTTCCAAATTTCTACTTTACTTTCTTGTTCCCAATCTTCCAAGAAAAATGGCAATTCTCAGTGCTAAGAAACTCATCAAGATGGCCAGGAGATGGCAGAAATTTGCAGCCAAGCAGAGGAAGAGAATTTCTTTTGCAAGAAATGGTAGTAATACAGATAGTTGTAGTACATCTTCATCCTCTATAGTTGAAAAAGGCCATTTTGTAGTCTATACAATTGATCAAAGGCGCTATGCATTTCCCTTGACTTACCTTGAAAATGAGGTCGTTAGGCAACTTTTAAGCGTGTCCGAAGAAGAGTTTGGACTACCAAGTGGTGGCCCTATTATATTACCCTGTGATTCAACCTTCATGGACTATACCATTTCACTAATCAAGAAAGGTGTAGCTGACGGAGTTCTTCACAACGCGTTGCTCCTCACAATACCTTCATGTTGCTTCTCAACTTCTTCTTGCCACCAAGAAACTGGAAATCAACAGATTCTTGTTTATTGAGTCATGAAATCATGTTTTTGTAATGTTAGCTCAAAATAGATTGTATAGCAATTAGCAGGTGAAAGTAGGCAACTGAAAGCTTGTATTATTACAGATCGGAATAGAGCCTTTGTCTTGAAATTAACATTCTCATCTTGGAGTAACACTATTATCTTATTTGAAGAAAACAACTTTGTCCATCGAAATTTACAGACATATGAATCACGCAACGCAAGTCTAAATGACAAGAGAATTAACTGTAAAAAGTTTAAATTAAGTGAGATCATAAAGTATTCCTCTTTCAGATTTTTAGCAGTTAATTTTTATACTTGATCAATCTAGATTGAAAGGAAGCTGCGAATTACAACAATCATTTAGAATGTAATGACAAAGCTCAGTGGTTACTCCTACGTTATACTAATCGGCCACCACTTTGATTCTTCTTTCTGGTAATGTTTTATTCATATCCAAATGTACAAATAAATCTTACAATAGTCACAAATATATCAAGATATTTACACTGTAATTCTCAGTTAGCTTATGACTCGGATGTAAATAAGTCATACATCAAGACACTAGGGGGTCGGTCCATCCCTAGAAATGCGGGATGCTTTGTGCACCGGGATGCCATTTTATCAAGACATATTGCAAGACAACTGTTGAAATCAAGTGGTTTAGCAAGTTGTAATGATCAATGTTGACACCTAATTTTTGTTCTCCATAGCAAAGTTTAATACAGAGTTTCTTCAATTTTTAAATAAAATTACAACATTTATTTTATCCGAATAAAGGATTTTCAAAATATTTTCTGTACGTAATTTTGTCATTTTAAAATAGCGATTATATATTATCATATTCAATTATACGAAATTATAATTTTGATACTTAAATATTCGTTTTACAAAACATCGGATTATAATCAAGGCTTATCTTGAAATAAATTTCCAATGGTTAAAATCTTAATTTAATTATAATTTATTCTCAAAAAATAATTTATTCGGAGAGATATTTGTTTGGTTTTATTAAATCAAGAAGTTCGGGATTAAAAGAAGTATTAATTCGTATTTAATTTCAATTCAACTTAATCAATCTATTAAATTTGATCATAAATCGAAATTAAATCGGCCACAATCGCAATGCATTTGGCCAATTAACCTTTAATTTGATCAAAATTTAATTAGAATGGATTAATTGTTAAGTGAAGCTATTTTATAAATTACCCCATCCCTAAAAACCCAAATCTGGGCAAGCTGTGCAGCCCAATAGTATCAGCTGACCCAGCCCATCACCGATCAGGCCCAATCTCCCTTATCTATTCCTTAACAGCCCCAGGCTCAATTCTCTAAATGCCAGCCCACATCCCAGTGGCCCAAAATCAAACCACCGACCTGGCCCAACTCTTAATTCTCCTCCTCCTTTAATCAACAAAAACCAGCATACATACAGTGTATATGCACGCACAGAAACCACGCGTACAACTCCTCCAGCGTAAAGCCTCAACAAACGACAATATCAATCGAAAAACACCATCAAAAGTCCAAATCCAACAACCAAATCGACCCGTTCTCAAACCGGAAATGACGTGTTCCTATCTCCCTACTTTTATTTCTCAGAAAAAACCCTCGAATCTTCTAGAACGAGGGTGAGTTGGCTCATCTAACGTCCACATTCCACAAATTTTGGGGTAATGGTACGGATTAGGTACGTATTTGGGCGTTTTTCATTGGTTGGAAAAAGGATTTGGTTTTTCCCATTTTTTTAAATTGGTCCACCAGTTGCCATTTTCTCAAGAAATCCAAAAAAAGTGTTGATCTGGTTTTGGAATGGAATTCAAATTTTTCAACGGGTGGTTTCCCTTTTTACCCTAATTTGTCTTCTATAAAGAGTTCGGTTAAGCTGTGAGAATCAGGATTTTTTTTTTCTCTCTTCTTCCCTTCTGGATTGGAAATTTTGGGTCTAAAAAAAGGGGAAAAATCTTAGAGACAAAAGGGAATTTTTTTTCCTGGGGTACGAACAATTTGAGAGGAAAGACAAGAAAGAAAGAGAAGGAAGAAAGAAAAAGAAAGAAAACTCTTGAGAAAATTCTGTCTTGAGTGGAAATTCTGTTCTTGTTCATCGGCTAAATTAGAGTTTCGATTGACGGTGAAGAAGTTTCCGGGTGGTGGTGATCTCCATACTGATTCGTCGTCTCGTTTTGCTGCTCTCTAAAAGGTAATATCCTACTCAGTTTAAGCTTTCGTTTGTTCCTGCTTCATCTCGACCTTCTGTAGTTGTGAATAAATTATTAGTAACATTGTACGCTGGGATTATTTGCTGGTAGATGGCTTCGATAGTCATAGGTTTCATTCATGATAGTTAGCGCTATGTTGGTATTTGAGTCAATGTGTTTGATGCCGCTGCTTAGTACTTTTAAGGACATGTTCTTCATTAAAGTGCCCTAAATCCACTATCTCTATCTATGAGTGATTACTTCTTTTAAGTTATAGCCTGTTGTGTGATCGGAATAACGTTGTGGACTGAGTTTTGATCTAGTACTCTAATTCTGTATGTTGGTTAAGAGCCGAATAAGCTGGTTTTCACAGTAAAGTTCCTTGCTTTAAGTCTGACAAATAGTTTCGGGCTAATGACGGGTCATTATAGCTATTTTCGTAGTAAAGTTGCATGCTTTGATTTTGTCTCAGACTATTGATATCTCGCTATACCTAATTTCATGGTTAAAGTTCCGCACTTTGAACTTTGTTTAACGGTTTTGGGTTGAGGGTGTTATGTTCGTGGATAGTATTTGATATCGTTTGGTTTTTGTTGTCATTAGTTTGATGTGGTTGAGATGGTAGCATCATTAGTAGGACCACCTCTTGGATTCTTTGTCTTCTCAAATGACAAAGAATAACGAGGATATGTAAAAAAACTAGAGAATCCCATGATTCCTCGATGATCATTCTGACCATTGAAACTCATTCTGAGCTTGTCAGAAAGAGGATGAGGTCGATATTAGTGTTCCGCCACTTCCCCTTTAGCTTCGTATACTACGTCTCTTCTCGTGTGGATTTTGGTTTTAGTGATCAGAAGAGTTGATAGTTTCTTCGTTTAAGTGAGAATTTCTTTGCTTTCATTGATCGGATTGCCTTGTATACCGTATAACACAAGAGAAGAGAGTTGAAACGAACTTGCCTTGATCCACCTGTTGCGTGAATTTATTCATCTGTTTTAAAATTTATCTTCAGCTCTTCAGTTTTATATCTCAGTCGAGTATTTTGATGGCTAATTGATAAAAATTTTCTTAGCTTTGATGTATTTTGTTAGTAAGCACTTGAAGTTATCCCTTTATCACAAAAGGGAGTGATTGGGATTTACTGCTAATGTAATCCCCTAACAACTGCTATAGCATCCCTCTACTATAGAAAATAAGACCAATATTATGTTCTATGCTCATTAGATCGTCACATTAGACTAGGAAAACTGAAACCTTTTACTGGAATTGTTTCATCCATATGCACATTTCTATGCAAAAATTACTAGTGTGTAATTTATCATGCTCTCTTTGATCCCTATATTAAAGATTCAAGAATCAGTTACATGTCATAAGTTCTTTAATCTTGTACCAGAGTTTCCTTTTTATGCTTGAGTTTGGAGTAGTGACTTTCGAAAGCCTTGAACCTTCGGAATTTCTTTTGTTGTCAAGATAGTTTGTTCCATGAACATATATTAATTCATATATTTTTCTTTTCTTTGCATGAATTCACCTCGGAGTCCATACGGGCTCTTTCACTTTGCATTACGTAATGGGCCAATATGGCCCATCTTTTGAGTCAATCCCCGAAATGAGGTCCAAACCGATTTACATGGCATGCAAGTGCAAGAGGTGAAAGAAGGTGAATGGATCAAAGTTTGCTAGGAGACTTGAAAGTTTCGTTTCTTCATTTATTTCATTCGTATTGTTGTTTTTATTTATTTATTATTTTATTTATTTCATTGTTTATTCATTTGGGCCTCGAAGCCAAAGTTTAAATTTAATACAGGTGGAGCAGAGTTTGGGCCAACGAGCCTAAAAAAATAGTTTAGGACAGGTTATGGGCCAAAAGACCAATTAGACTAGGACAGGTCTTATTGATTTGGGTCTAATGGCCTAAATCCCTTACATCCTCCCCTTCCCCTCTTCTTTATGCTTGTTTGTTTTACGTGTTTCTTGCGAACCTAGTTGAATCCCTAACTAAGTCGCTAAAAAACTGATTTTTGCAAAAAACTTTTTCCTAATCAATCACTTTTCGACAAAATTAATCTTTTCGAAGTTAATCAAAAGACGATTTTTCAAACAGTCTGGATAACCGCAAGTTAGCGGACGTTTTAGGTGCCTAACACCTTCCTAAAATGTTAATAGGAACTGCTTATCTAGAATCTCTAACTTAAAATGATTTTCCTGTTTTGAATCGTTTGAAAGTATTTTTAAAGGTTTCTTAATTCCTTTTCAAATTAAGTGGCGACTCTTCTCAAAAAGTCAAAATTTTGTCAAAACAGAAATGGTGATTGGGAATTTTAACTAGGTTCTAACCAAATGTTTGATTTCGTCTGTTGATTAACTGTTTATGTGTTTGTGTGTTTCAATTTCGTAAAGTTTAACTATCATATCTCATGGCATATTCCTGCATTATTTAAACTGTTTTGGGATTTCGTGGATGTCCTGGCCCCTGTTCAATTCCAAAAATGTGTTAGAAATACAAACGGCTTATTAGCACGTGAGTCGTCTGATGGCTGTTCGTATTTTTAAACTCAAGTTGTCCTTTTGAGAACCAGTGTTCAAACCCGCTCTAAACACCTAGGATAGAACGAAATTAAAACCCTATTTTAGGCATGAGCCTAGGACGACCCAGTACTCGAGCGGGGTATTGGGCCCATTAGAAAACCTGCCCTGTGTCTATTGACCCCGAGTCAATTATAGACGAACCATATTTTTGTGTTGAAGAAAATATGTAACTGCCTAATTCAATCTATTATCCTTTGGGGGTCGAGAAAAAGCTTGGTTTGCTTACTTTCGTAAGAAGAATTGAAGCAAGTTGAGCAAGAAATTGATCAATTTGAGAGGTTGCATCTAAGGCACAGTTTGAACATCAACGGATGTCACCAATATAAGAAATGGACGAAGCTAAGAAGGCAAAGGCTGATAGAAAAAGCACCCAGGAGTTAGTATTTTCTATCCCCTGTGTGGGAACGTGTCTTCTTCATGTTATTTCCTTTTTCCTAAAGATTGTATCCCTCTTTTGTTATCTTTTATAGGCATTTATGCCCTTTTAGTGTCTATAAAACTTGGGGGATAAAGGATTGACCTTAAGCAAACATATATTTTTCTTCAAAAATCGTTAGGCCCAAACCCTTGGCTCAAAAGGGTCACCCCAGTTTGGATACACATTATTATAATGTTTTTATGTGATATAACTGTATTATGTGTTTATGTGCATTTGTTTGGATCTAAGGCAAATTTATTCGCTATGCTCCTATGGATGAATTTGGCTATGACACAAACAACTCTACGTGACTATTTCTTGTCAAGTTCTTGCATTGCTTATCACATGGGGAAACTAATATGTTTTCCTTTGAGTTGTTTTACTTTACAGATAATAGAAAACTACTCCGTGTTGAAATAAGCTGGCAGAACATCCCTACTTCACCCGGTCAAAAGCGCACAAAATCCCATCATCTGACCATCATTCAAAAATGATTAGAAATGACGAAGAAAACACATTGACCATCAGGGACAATGTAGTAGCGGAACAAACTGAGATGATTGCAAAACTCGCAAGAAAGTTAGAAATGCTTCAGGAGGAAATAAATTGCACTCAAGATTTAGTTAACCTGGCCATCACCAACAATGCCCCCGCTCCAGGAGGACACGATACTCCACTCCAAATTCCTTCCCTCAGTACACCTATTCTCGGAAATCAGCCAAGCAACATATCGTCCGTCTCCGCTCCTCCATTTGTCCAAAACACCATTCGCGAAAAACCCCCAGATGCCTACCATCCACAAAATCCATCTCTAACCCCACAAAAACCATCTCCGCATCCATTCCCAAATCCCCAGAATACATTTTCAAATCAAGAAAATTCATTCCTAAATCAACAAGACTCACTCCCAAACCCACAAAATCCATCAAATCTATCCCTGAATCCACCAAATTCATTTCCAAATCCGCAAAATCCTTCTCAGATTCCACCAAGCTACTCGTAAATTCAACAGAACCTTTCCAATTTCCAAAACGTCCTCCCCACCTACCAACCAACTTTCTTTCATCCGTAAAATCAAGCCTTCCTTCCAAATCCCCTCATGCCATCATATCCCCTGATATCTATAATTCCCTTCCTAATCCTGAGGTGGACCATTACGAGGATAAGGAGAAAGAGTGGAGGACCGAGCATGAACTGAAGTTGCTAGCTATGAATAAATAGATTATGAGGATCAAAAAATCTCATGGAGCGAGGGACCACGACGGTTTAGGGTATGATGATTTATGTATTCACCCTGGAATAGATCTACCAGAAGGGTATAAGGTCCCTAAATTTGAAGTATTCAATGGCACCGGAAATCCAATGGCCCATCTGAGAAGGTATTGTGATCAAATGGTGGGTGTAGGGGAAAATGAAGCATTATTGATGTGTTTGTTCAGTCGGAGTTTAAGTGGCGAAGCCTTATAATGGTTCATGTCTCAGGAACTGAAAAGATGGACTGGTTGGAAAGCATTGGCCAAGGGTTTCATTGACAAGTTCGCATTTAACATTGAGATAGTCCCTGATCGATACTCACTAGACCGGATCAAACAGAAGAATAATGAGTGTTTTCAAGACTACGCCTTTCGTTGGAGAAAAGAAGCTACTAAAGTACAACCTCCCATGTCTGAGGAAGAAATGGTATCGGTTTTCTCTTTGGTATCCGCGGTCCAAGCAACTTTCGCAGATTTAGTAAAGATTGGGGAATTGTTAGAGAAAGTCATTCGAACAGGAAAAATTGCCAAAACCCCAACATCATCTGAATTTTCTGCATTCTCAAAGAAGAAAAGAGAGGATGCTACTGTGGTCTCCACTAATTCTGTTGGTAAGTTAAAGAGGAAATTCAAGCCTAGGAATATTCTTTCCTCATCATCGTCACCAAGTTTTCAGCCTGTATTCTACGCTCAACCCCAATGTCAAGCTCCAATTCTAAATATTTTACCCCAGTGACAAGTTCCACAGCCAAATTATCAGCCTCATACTCAAGCTACTTTTCCAAATAACCAAATAAACATCCAAAATCCTCCAAATTATCATCAAGTACCTCCTCCTATAAATCAGAACCATTATAACCCTCCACGTCCAAACTTTGAAAAGAAACCTCCTCGAAACTTCATGTCGTTAGCTGAAAGTCGTACCCAGCTCTTTGAAAGATTGATGAAAGTTGGTTATTTGCTACCGATCCAACCAAAGCCTATCAATCCCAACTCTCAGTTTTATCATCCCGATCAAAATTGTGCCTATCATTCAGGAGCAGCGGGGCACAGTACTGAAGATTGTATTAACTTGAAACATAAGATCCAAGAGTTGATTGATCAGAAGGTTATCACGCTTCTGTCGCCGACACCAAATGTTAATAGTAATCCATTGCCTAACTATGGGGGACCTACTATTAACATGATTGAAATAGATGGTGATTGTACGTCTACCAAGGCCATCACTAAGGTAAATTCAGAAGGACTCAAAAGAACAGAAGAGGTGGAGAAGATAGAGGAAGTTGTGGCCTTCTTAAGTAAGTATTTGGAAAGAATTATCAAGCCTGTTATGGTCCCAGAAAAAGCTTTTAAGCATGGAATAGAGTACCAACCAAGAAAGAAAGGTGAGATCGAAGATAATTCAAAGGAGAGTCTGTTTAGGCCCTTGCCGCTCTTGTACCAGTCATTTCCCATACATGAGATGTCAAACGATGATAGTCTTGGGGATGGTATAGGAGATCTTTTTGAAGGATGCAATGCTCTACCAGATGATTTCCCAGAGTCCGGTGGGGTGAAGAAGAATGCATCAGGGGAGGCCTTGCAAAACTGGACCTCTACTGCACTCATAACCCGTCACCCATCGTGGTAGATGAAAGGACAATTACTAATAGTTTTTAAAATCGGTAATGATCCAGAGGAGGCCCCGTGATCCACCCTTTTATGTCTCAAATTTTTGTTTCGTGTTTTACAACTTTCAAAAGGTATGAGCCCACATTTGTGTGGGTCATGAGCCATAGTTTATATTTATTTTCTAAAAGGCCTCCCTTTATTAAAGAAGTTTTTTTTTTTAAAATATGATTATCTAGCATGGTTTATTTTGATAGCAATAATTTAAAAACCTGCCAATGTCATGTCATGTCAAGGGTTAGACAAACAAGGCAAAGGAAATAATGATGAATAAAAAAGGTGATGAGGAGCAGTTAGTAGTAGATTTAGAGGAATGTGAAAATCAACAGAATCCCAACCTGGAGAGGCCCTAATCCTACCTGAGATAGATGGTCAAGAGTGGACCAAACCAATCAATTCTGATGCACTAAAGAGATATTGTAATTGAAAGATGTTATAGCTTTTGTGTTTCCTTAGTTTACTTGTAACCACCTTTGTAATAATGTTGTTTTCTAGTGTGTAATTACCTAGAACCCCTTTCCTTTTATGTACGAACTACGTTTGACCTGAATTCCCAAGAAAGGAATACGTAGGCGGCCTATGTCGGCTTCGGTCAACCCCTTAGAAAATTTATCCTTTCTCTTTATGTACGAACTACGTTTGACCTGAATTCCCAAAAAAGGAATATGTAGGCGGCCAATGTCGGCTTTGGTCAACCCCTTAGGAAATTTTATCCTTTCCTTTTATGTATGAACTGTGTTTGACCTGAATTCCTAAGAAAGGGATACGTAGGCGGCCTATGTCGGCTTCGGTCAACCCATTAATTTCTGTTTGTATATCCCTAGCGTAGTCTTGAACTACGTTTGACCTAATTCCTGCTTCAATGGGATATGTAGGCGCCCCAACGGCTCGGTTATTAACCCCAGGAAATGGAAACTGGGACAGAATTTTTGAGAAGAAATCTCGAAAATTCACAAGAGAAGATCAACATCCAACAAAGAGAATGAAGATCAGCAAAGACTTCAGATCCGCTCGAGATGATATCATCTCAGACTACTTTAAACTGGGGCAAAAATTTTGAGGGAGGGCTCAAAATTTCCACCAAATACTGGAATATATTTCAAATTCCCCGGCATCAAAGGTTAAAGCCAGGCTTTTGAAGCCACCAACTGCGAAAAAGTCTAGGTAGACTCAATTTCTGGCTATGACAAGAACTATTTGCCGAACCCTCCAACAATGATCAAGACTTTTAGAAATCATTCGTTGGATATAGTCAAAACCTCGAGGAAGACGTTCGTTGAGCTAGTACATGACATGACCGACAGAAATTGTGTAAAGCTTTTACAGATACTTTCGTAACTATTTGCTAAAAATAAGACTACTTTTGAAAAAGAAAAATCTTTACAAATCTTTTACTTAGTGATTGCCTGGGCGTCTATGGGATCAGGGACCCAAGGTGGAGGTACCAATGTTACGGGGAACCTAAAAGATAGCGAGGAGCAAAACGGAGAATCGAAGAAGGTCAACACGGTGTAGTTTCACTTAAACTAATAATTTTTCTGTGGATGCAGGGACCAATACAAAAAAAATGAGAGTCTCTTTCAAAAATCCCTGAGCAAATTGGGAGCCACACCAGAGCACTAATGCTCACGAATGGTATTTTTTGGTTAGCCCTAAAAATGGGTTTAATACCTATTTATTGACCTTTGGAATTGTCCATCTCATTTCTTGAGATCATGGAGGACAAACAAAAGTGTCTTGTCTCCTTTGCAAATATTGTATTTAGAAGTTTCTAAAAAATGGTCGCTAGCAAAAGTGACTTTGTGTCTACTAATCGTCTACCATGAGTACAGGTACATGCAGAAAGCAAGACGCTGGCAAATGAACTCAGGTAAAACTATTTTTAAATCGCCATGAGAGCCATTTCATATCATTGCCAAGAGGGTCATTTCATATCATTGCCAAGAGGGTCATTGTATATAATTGCCAAGAGGGCCATTGCATATAATTTCAAAGAGGGTCATTGCATATCATTGCCAAGAGGGCCATTGCATATCATTGCCAAGAGGGTTATTTCATATCATTGCCAAGAGGGTAATTTCATATCATTGCCAAGAGGGCCATTGCATATCATTGCCAAGAGGGACATTGAATATCATTGCCAAGAGAGACATTGCATATCATTGCCAAGAGGGTCATTGCATATCATTTCCAAATGGATCATTTCATATCATTGCTAAGAGGGTCATTTCATATCATTTCCAAGAGTGCCATTGGATATCATTTCCAAGAGGGCCATTGCATATCATTTCCAATAGGGCCATTGCATATCATTGCCAAGAGGGCCATTGCATATCATTTCCAAGGGGGCCATTTCATATCATTTCCAATAGGGCCATTGCATATCATTGTCAAGAGGGTCATTGCATATCATTGCCAAGGGGGCCATTTCATATCATTGCCAAGAGGGCCATTCATATCATTTGCCAAGAATGCCATTTTATATCTATTGACACACAATACATAAACGTTGGTGTCGAGGATATCATCAGCATTTTATATATGTTGACACGCGAGACATAAACGCTGGTGTAGACACCTAATTTCGTCTCTCCTCGATAATATTTTTTTACCCATTTTACCTTATCCTATCTTGTACCCTCACCCTTGTAATTATTCCCTACATAAAATGACAAAAACAATATCTCTAACTAATTTATCTTATCCTAACAACCCTTTCAATTGAAAAAAAAAAAAGAAACATCACCCATACCCCTACCCTCACCACCCCATATCCCACATGTCACCCCCTCTCACATTCCTTGGTCACAAAGGAAAAGAAAATGGACAGCTGTACAAAAGTTGAGGCTATTTTGTTCTCTTTTGGGGATTGGTTTTTGTTTCAATTAAAAGGAAAAGAGGAATAGAAGTGGGCCCCACAGAAAATGATTCCATCACCTTCAATATACTAATATACAAATCTCACAATAGAAAAGGGGGAAGTTCACTGGAAAGGGAATTCATTGACAATATACCTCACTTTTTTGTCCACTCACGAAGATTCCCCAATTTCACTCCAAATAAAACAAAAAAGGAAGGGACCCACTAACAAAAAGGAGGACTCTTTTCTTCCATTAAGAGATATATAGACACACGACATTCATACACAGAAAAAGGATTGAAGACACCCCCCTCCATTTTTATTTTCCATTGAAGAACATCATTCTTCTTTTCCATTTTTTACAGTAAAGTCCGAGCGGAGAGGAGAACGAGTAGAGAACAGTGACGGGAGAGGGAGAGCTTCTTCAAAAAAAAATTTCACCTCACGCCATATACACCTCCATTTCCTTTCCATTCATTTTACTACTCTCACCATCATCATCATATCATCTTCTCCACACAGAGAGAGAGAGAAAGTTGCCTGAGAGGGAGAGAGGGACAAAGTGAGGAGGGCGAAAAGTAGATCGGGGGTCAAGTTTTTCGGCTATTTCTCGTCGGAAAATGCCATCCTCACCGGGATATAACTCCGCCAGCTCTATTTTTGACCCCGAAACCCGTCAGAAACTTGATTTAAGCTATACCCATTGCCGAAAACCAAGAACGAACAATGAAATCGGTCCGTCCATGTTAGTTTTGGTGTGTTTGGTATAGATTCTAGTCCGCTCGAGTCAGTTTCGTTGGGTCGAGATCTGGTCGGAACACAGCTATCTCAGTTGATCTCATCATTATCAGCTCACCGGAGCTCGAGTTCTTATTTTTTTTGTTTAGTTTTGTTTTTGGATTTTAAAAGGGCTTAAGGTTCTTCTGTTTCTTATTTCGTCCGCGTTTTTCGTGCTTTGGGGACTTCGAACGATCTAGTGGGTTCAACATTCTGGATTTGGAGTTTCGCTCATCGCTGAGGTTTCTATTTGGGGTTTCTAGCGCGGATTTCTTTTAATTCATTATTATCAACGAAAGTCGACTTTGGAAGGTCCATCTCTTTAACCTACTCTTCTTTTATTTATTTTAATTTGTTGATTTTGTTGCGATTATGTGTGATGTAATTATACTTTGTTGCCTTTTGTTGGTGTTATGATCATGATGTTTGGTGATTCGTCTTTGGAGGTTTGAGGAAAGAACTTGATCATGTTTTAATGGATTGATAAAAAAGAAGTTGGGGATTGGAATTGAAAAATTGACTAAAAGGTTAGATTCAGATAAATTTTTGATTTATTGTGATGTTGAGCATAAATGTCATCGAATTGGATAGGTAAATATAGGTTTAGGTAGGCAAAATTTAGGAATAAGTGTTTCCTGGTGTGTTTGAATGCTTGAAATGCGTGTTGAATGGTTCGAGTTTTATCACTTTTGAATCAATTGTATTCATTTGTCGGGGAATGCCCCGAAGGAATTGTACTTATTCACCGGGGAATGCCCCGAAGTGTCTTGTATTTGAAGACGATGCATAATCAAGGCCCGGAACGTCGAGTGGAGAAAACAATGGAGTGTAGTTTAGAATTAGCATAGAATAGAGTAGGTTTATATTTTTTCATCTTTATTTACTTCGAGACTGTATAATTGGACTGAATACGAAATTTTGTACTATTTATTTTGTATTTTTGATTGCTTGTTCTATGTGTTTTTGTGTTGTTTATACATTTATAACGTCAAATTAGCCGATACACTCCGCCAAGCGACCGTGGTCAAGCCACGGGATCGAGGTGTGCCTAACACCTTTCCCTCGGTCAACAGAATTCCTTAGCCGGAATCTCTGTTCGCGGATCAATCTTTTAGAGTCAAAACAGTTTTGAAAAGGATTTTCAAGGTGACTTGGCACACCGATTTTCTGTCAAGTGGCGATTGAATAAAAATTGTAAATAGTCCTTTTTGAAACAAAAATCTTCATTTTGTCACTTCTAATAATAAAAACCCTTGCGAAACAAAAATGCAATCTTTTTGATGTTTAAAAAGGGGTGTGACAGCTCTGGCGACTCTGCTGGGGACATTTCAAAATTTGGCCTTATTTTTGGAGTCGTATCGACTTTGTTTGACATTATGGGTGTATAAACATTGTTTGTGATTATTGTTTGTGTTATTGTTATCACTGTTGTGTGTTTCTGTGCTCTTTGTTTATAGTTTTTCTTTATGTGTTACCTCTTTATATCTGGCATCATTTACATAATCCGAGTCAATTCTTTCTGCAACAAGTCTCGGAGTGCACTTCGTGCGCACGAACTCTAGTTGAGTCACCCTTATTTTAGGGGGGAGCCGTTGGATGTATGGAGTAGGTGGAAAGCAAAGCAGTCACTATCGACCATATGCTCCCCTGAATGGTCTTGTTAGTAAAACCACAACGTAGGTCAGCCTTTAGGTCATTCTTATGTGCGTCATATTGAGACCTAGCGGGACCCACACGGCCCTTTGTAGGAAACTCACCTCTAAAGCATCTCTACATGCTAAATGTTGCATCTCTGAGGGTAATGTGGTCTTTTGACGAACCGATTTGGGGAAAGCATGTGTTAGAAGTATAGTGTGTAGACAAGAAAGTGTTGATAAAAAAAAGGTGAATAAAAAAAAAGTGTTTCGTAGTTTATTTTTAGAGTTCTTTATGATTTTTGTTTTTCACAATTCAAAAATTGAAAAAGATTTTTTACCTTTCGCACTCATTTTCTTAAAGACATCAAAAAGATCTTCCTTTACTCATTTACCATGCATTCATAATTCAAAAATTCCAAAAAGATTTTTTTAAAAGGAGCTTTTATAAAAGAAAAATGAAAAAAGTTGGTAGAAGTTTTGTATATTTCTTATAACAAAAATGCCAAAAAGATTTTCCTTTCGTAGTTTTTGGTGTCAGTTTTCTGTGAAGTCTCAAATTGAAAACCCCAAAAATATTTATTCGCCTGTCTTTGGTCGTGTCTCTTAAGTTAGGGCCAATCTGTCAGTGAATCCTTAATTGTCCAAACTGGATGAACTACGCACCCCTGATTCTCCTCTCTCGGGAGTGAGATTTGTAGGCAACCTATTGTGGGTTCGGAGATCTTATTTCAAAATCCAAAAAAATATTTTATTCACTCTTCATTTAGAGTAGGTGTCATATACATCTCTAATAGAAAACCACAAAAAGATTTTCCTTTAATAGTTTCAAGTTTTATTTACGTATGAATGCAAAATTGAAAATCCAAAAAGATTTTTTTTTTATAATTGTAGGTTTCATGTTTTATAGGAATTTTAATGCAGAAAATTCAAAAAGATTTCGTCAATTCTTTTAACAATTTGTTTTTTTTTTTTAAAGTTTCAAGAAAAAAAAAAGAAAAAAAAATTATAAATTAATTAGCCATTTTGGCAAGACTTCACGAACTACTCACACCTGATTCTCCTCTCTCGGGAGCGAGATACGTCCCCTTCTTGGGTTCGGTGAAATTTTCAAAAAGAAAAAAAAATAGATTTTGAGAAAGTGTTGAACTCTAACGCATTTGCTATCTCTTGTCCAGTTAGTTTAAGGTAGTTGGTTTGTGGCATTTTGGCTGGTCCTCCATATTGCACCAAGTAACAAAGAAGGTTATGGCCAACAAGGATACCGAGTTTGTTGTCACTAATCCGATAGGGAGTTCGGAAAATGAGAATTTAGGAGATAATGAAGAGATTCGGAAATTAAGGCAGCAAATGATAGAAATACATCGAGCTTGGGCTAATGGGTTACCGCCTCCTCCAGTTCCCACTGATAATCTGGAATATCTTTCTAGCTTGCCTTCTATGTCACATGCACAATTTCCCATTTTTGTTGATATGGCACAACATGCATCAGGATCGACTCCGGGATAAGAATATCCAAACACTTCCAATATTCATTTCCTCACTCCCCAATCCAAGACTACCACATACCCGGCTCCACCTATTGTTCATGATTTTGCGGCGCCACCCCCACCTGAAGCTCCTATATTTGATGTTCATCCACAAGTTGTGCCTCCCTGCTCTACAAGAGAGCCTGTATTGAATATTACTGGTGATCAACGTTACACTTCTGAGCCTACATTCAAGTTGACTGGTCTTTATGGTGATACTCACCAGCCTAAATTTCCTCCTAACACTAAGAAGCCTATTATGAGAGAAGAACAAGAGAAAATGACTAGAAAATTGAGAAGTTTGGAACTGGCTATGAAGAACTTGCAAGGGATTGGGGGTTACAAAAGTGTCTCATATAAGGACTTATGCATGTTTCCAGGTGTCAACCTTCCTCCTGGATTTAAAATGCCAATGTTTGAGAAATATGATGGACATGGGGATCCAGTGGCACATTTGAGGCGCTATTGTAACCAATTAAAAGGCGCTGGAGGGAAGAAAGAATTAGTCATGGCATATTTCGGTGAGTCTTTCAGGTCTAGCTTCAGAATGGTTTGTTGACCAAGACATCGACAAGTGGAACAACTGGGATGACTTGGCTAATGAATTCGTGCAACAATTTCAATACAATATAGAGTTGATTCTTGACGAGAAATCCCTGACTAATATGAAGAAAAAGAGTACTGAAACTTTCAGAGAGTATGCGATTAGATGGTGTGAACAAGCTGCTAGGGTGAAACCGCCAATGAAAAAAAGTAAGATAGTGGAGGCATTTATTCAAGCGCAGGATGAAACATATTATCAACACTTGTTACCTGCATTAGACAAGCGATTTATTGAGGTCCTCAAAATGAGAGAGATGATAGAGGATTGAATTAAGACCGGTCGCATTGTGAGTTTTGCAATATTGAAAGCGACTACCCAAGCAATGCAAAAAGGTTTGGCAAGTGTTGGAGGAAAGAAGAATGAGAAAGATGCATCTGCCATTGCAGTTGGACAATAGGCACGGGCAAGAGGACCACACCATCGTTACCCACGGGCTCAAACCCAAGTTTATACCCAAGCTCCACAGAATCTTTACCAAAATCCATTATATCCCATTCCCCCACCTCCATATCAAGTGTATAATGTGCAACCTTATGTTCAACCTTCAGCTTACCCTCACTGGCGCGCGGCAACTCTGCCGAGTCATCCTCCAACTCCACATACATACCGAAGCCCTTCTAGGCCTGGTTTTCAATTTAAGCCAAACAATGAAATGAGACAGAAGTCGAAGGATAACTTCACACCCATTGGAGAGTCGTATGCAAGTTTATTCCAGAGATTGGTACAACAGGGCATGATCACTCCTCTCCTTGGGTATACTCCTGACCCACATTCAAGAAGTTTTGATCCTAATGTACGATGCGCATATCATTCTGATGTTTAGGGTCACAGTATTGAAGATTGTCGTGCTTTGAAAAGAAAAATTGAAAAGATGATTCAAGATAAATAAATCACGGTGCAGAAAATTGACAGTGAGGAAAGCTCTAGTCATGCTGATATGCAAACCAGTGGCTAAGATGTCAGGCTGAGCAATTGAGAAGTCACCCCTCTCCTTACTAGGAAGGGGTTTGGTAGCTTGTTTTGTTTTATTTTCTGTTGTTCGAATTATTTCAGGGTTGTAGTTCAGGATTTATCTTGTTTTTTCCTTTTGTTGTTTATGTTCAAACCCTGTTATCTTTTGTTTCAACTAAATGAAGTGTCCCATTATCCTTTGTGTTTTAAATATATGTTTGTTTGTTTTCTTTACATAGCACATTTTATGTTGACTCTAGTGATATGACATGCTAGTGGAATTTTCAGCTAGATCTTAAAATCCAGTTTAAGCATGAACATTGAATCAGAGGGTTAAAGTTAGAAAAAAAGAGCATATGAGAAAATAGATAGAGTGCTGAGACATTTGGTGAAAAGTTAAGGCAATTATTTTGAGAATCACAAGAACAACTTGGTCATCGATCGAAAGACAGGTCCCAATTAGATCAAATAGTGGATGTGTGATCCCTATATCAAGAGAAACCAGAATATAATCAGCTCCACGAAAGTATGAGTCATTCGACGTGAGAAATGTACAACAAAGGTGGAGTTTGCAGAAGAAGTAGTAACGCACAAACTCAATCTGCTTAAAAAAATGTCGCAAATGATCTTCATCTCTCACTTCCAATTGCATGTTATGTACTTGCATTCTCAAGGATTGATATAATGAAGGCATTTCATTCTGCAATCCAAACAATGTGTCATCCTTTGTTTACCCCATTTGAGCCTTAGTGTTATTTTCTTTCATACCCCTCTTTTGGAATCAAGATAAAGTAAGCAAAGTTCAAAGAATAGTGTCGAGTAAAAAGATAAAGTCAAAAAGTTGCAAAAAAGAGACAAAAATATTTCCAAAAAAAAAAATAGTGACAAGAAAAATAGAGTTAGAAAAAAAGAATAGCAAAGTGAAAAGAGAGAATAAAAGAAAAAAAAAAGAAAAATCAGAACAAAGCAAAAGAACAAGCTTCCAGAACTGCGTGTGACCTGATTCTCCTCTTTCGGGGGTGAGATACGTAGGCTGCCCTACTCAGGGCTCGGTCCGACCAAATAAACAATTTAGAATTTCTCAGTGAAAAAACTGGGGCATGAGGTGATCCTCATTTTTTAGTCGATTCTAAAAGTTGTAAGTCTCAACCCACTTCAAGTGTCATTTGGGCCTCATGCCATTCTTTCTTTCTAATCCTATCCAAAAGTAAAGTCACAACCAAAGAAAGACCTTCAGATCAATCTTTGAGAATGTAAGGCTAAGCATGCAATGCATATGATGACGCATTTTGGGAACTGCTCGTCTTCCTCAGCATAAGGAATCAAAAGAGAGATAAAAATGAGAGAATCTTATTGGTGAAAACCCCATGGGCACCATAAGGCAATAGTGAGTTGAGAGAAAAATAAAAGGGGTTTGTTGGCAAAAATCCTTCATGTGTCACTAGCCGAATGAGGTCTTAAATGCAATTGACCTAAGGAAACGACTCAGTTTCAAGGCCATTAACTCAACAATAATTGGTAGAAAGTTTGGATGGAAAGATCAGGCAGCTTGATCCAAAATGCATGGAATGATCATTAGAGATGACTGTCATTTCTAGATAATTTTTTCATTTCTTTATTTCAAATGAGGACATTCATTGTCTTTTCTTTCTTCTCTTTATGTTTATTTTATTTTCTTTAGTCAGTTGTCCAAATAAAATCATTGTTATTTTTTTTCTCTAGTCTTTGAGTCAAGTCCATGTCAAAACAAGTGAGAAAAGATCTCAAAACATGGCTACCAGCTTCTTCAATTGCACAAAGCAAGATAAAATGCCAACACATGAAAGAGACATGATTGTGAGACAAAATAAGGCATGCAGAAAGTTTTGTCAACCGACAAGTCTGGGAACTCAAGGAAATACCAAGGTTCAAAGGTTTTATCTGAGAAGCATGACAAAGCAGAGATACTATATCTATTTTAGAGTCACTCTTAGTAATCTGAGTTCGGATCAATGATGCAGCGAGTCAATGACATATGCTAATGGTTGAAAGAAAGGTTAATGTGACGGGGGCAAGAGCGATTTCCATGAAAGCTAAAGCCACAAACCAGCCACCATGTTTTTAAACTAACATGTTTTCTTTGTATGAAACAGGAACACATGTTACCTTCGAATCTTGGATTTCAAAGCCTAAGCATCAGAAGTTGCAATGCCTCACTTCCACAAATGCAGGAGACACACTTCCTTGTTTAGTTAATTCAAGCAACATTTGTAAGGAGATGTACTTCCTTTTTTGGGAAATTCAAGTGATATTTATGAGGAGACGCACTTCCTTGTTTGGGTAATTCAAGTGACATTTATTAGGAGGCGCACTTTCTTTTTTGGTAATTCAAGTGACATTTGTAAAGAGATGCACTTCCTTGTTTGGTAATTGAAGTGACATTTGTAAGGAGATGCACTTCCTTTTCTGAGAAATTCAAGAAGAATTTGAAAGGAGACGCACTTCATTGTTTGGTAATTTAAGCAACATTTGTAAGGAGACGCACTTCCTTGTTTGGTAATTCCATCGGCATTTGTAAGGAGACGCACTTCCTTATTTGGACAATTCAAGCAACATTTGTAAGGATACACACTTCCTTATTTTGGTAATTCAAGCGCTATTATAAGGAGACACACTTTCTTATTTTGGTAATTCAAGCAGCATTGGTAAGGAGATGCACTTTCTTGTTTTGTAACTCAAGCGGCATTGGTAAGGAGATGCACTTCCTTGTTTGGTAATTCAGGCAACATTTGTAAGGAGATGCACTTCCTTGTTTGGGTAGTTCAAGAACCATTTGTAAGGAGACGCACTTCCTTGTTTGGACAATTCAAGTGACATTTACGAGGAGACGCACTTCCTTGTTTGGTTAATTCAAGTGGCACTGGTAAGAATACACACTTTCTTCTTTCGGTTATTCAAGCCCATTGGTAAGCAGATGCACTTCCTTGTTTTGATAATTTAAGCAACATTGGTAAGGAGATGCACTTCCTTGATTGGGTAATTCGAACATTGCTTTTTGGGTAATGCACTTCCTAACTTAAGTTTTGATTCCCTGTAGATGTACTTCCTAGTTTAGTTAGTCTCCTTGACTTCTAGAAAATGCATTTTCTAGTCAAGTTATTGTACTTAATCCTTAGGAGACGCACTTTCTTGCTTGTTTTCATTTGTCAGGTGGCATACTTTTTAATTTAAACTTCTATCTCTAGAAGACGCACTTTCTAGTCAGAATTCCTCACTTTAATTCTTAGGAGACACACTTCGTAGTCTTGGTCATTCAATTTTACTCTCAAGAGATGCATTTCTTGGTCAGAGTCTTATTTTATCATTGCAACAGGTAAGTAGGTATGATGCGACTTTCCCAAAAGTCTTTTGATGGTAAACTGGGGAAAAATTTAATTCTTGTGTTTGGAACTTTACTTTTCTGGCAAACGAAATTTCTCTTTATAATAATTTTTGTTTAGGATAATCTTCTTTCCAGTTTTGATGTGAATCTAGAAGCTTGCCCGAAGTAGAGGGAGAATAAATGGAAAACCAAGCCTCCCTTTCATCCGTAAAATCAAACCTCCCTTCCAAATCCTCCTCATGCCATCATATCCCCTGACATCTATAATTCCCTTCCTAATCCTGAGGTGGACCATTACGATGAGAAGGAGAAAGAGTGGAGGACCGAGCATGAACTGAAGTTGCTAGCTATGAATAAATTGATTATGAGGATCAAAGAATCTCATGGAGTGAGGGACCACGACGGTTTAGGGAATGATGATTTATGTATTCACCCTGGAATAAATCTACCAGAAGGGTATAAGGTCCCTAAATTTGAAGTATTCAATGGCACCGGAAATCCAATGACCCATCTGAGAAGGTATTATGATCAAATGGTGGGGGTAGGGGAAAATGAAGCATTATTGATGTGTTTGTTCAGCCGGAGTTTAAGTGGCGAAGCCTTATAATGGTTCATGTCTCAGGAACTGAAAAAATGAACTGGTTGGAAAGCATTGGCCAAGGGTTTCATTGACAGGTTCGCATTTAACATTGAGATAGTCCCTGATCGATACTCACTAGACCGGATCAAACAAAAGAATAATGAGTGTTTTCAAGACTACGCCTTTCGTTGGAGAAAAGAATCTACTAATGTACAACCTCCCATGTCTGAGGAAGAAATGGTATCGGTTTTCTCTTTGGTATCCGCAGTTAGAGCAACTTTCGCAGATTTAGTAAAGATTGGGGAATTGTTAGAGAAAGTCATTCGAACAGGAAAAATTGCCAAAACCCCAACATCATCTGAATTTTCTGCATTCTCAAAGAAGAAAAGAGAGGATGCGACTGTGGTCTCTACTAATTCTGTTGATAAGTTAAAGAGGAAATTCAAGCCTAGGAATATTCTTTCCTCATCATCGTCACCAAGTTTTCATCCTGTATTCTACGCTCAACCCCAATGTCAAGCTCCAATTCTAAATATTTTACCCCGGTGACAAGTTCCACAACCAAATTATCAGCCTCATACTCAAGCTACTTTTCCAAATAACCAAATAAACATCCAAAATCCTCCAAATTATCATCAAGTACCTCCACCTATAAATCAGAACCATTATAACCCTCCACGTCCAAACTTTGAAAAGAAACCTCCTCGAAACTTTATGTCGTTAGCTGAAAGTCGTACCCAGCTCTTTGAAAGATTGATGAAAGTTGGTTATTTGCAACCGATCCAACCAAAGCCTATCAATCCCAACTCTCAGTTTTATCATCCCGATCAAAATTGTGCCTATCATTCAGGAGCAGCGGGGCACAATACTGAAAATTGTATTAACTTGAAACATAAGATCCAAGAGTTGATTGATCAGAAGGTTATCACGCTTCAGTCGCCGACACCAAATATTAATAGTAATCCATTTCCTAACAATGGGGGATCTACTATTAACATGATTGAAATAGATGGTGATTGGACGTCTAGCAAGGCCATCACTAAGGTAAATTCAGAAGGACTCAAAAGAACAGAAAAGGTGGAGAAGATAGAGGAAGTTGTGGCCTTCTTAAGTAAGTATTTGGAAAGAATTATCAAGACTGTTATGGTCCCAGAAAAAGCTTTTAAGCATGGAATAGAGTACCAACCAAGAAAGAAAGGTGAGATCGAAGATAATTCAAAGGAGAGTCTATTTAGGCCCTTTCCGCTCTTGTACCAGTCATTTCCCGTACATGAGATGTCAAATGATGATGGTCTTGGGGATGGGATAGGAGATCTTTTCGAAGGATGCAATGCTCTACCAGATGATTTCCCAGAGTCCGGTGGGGTGAAGAAGAATGCATCAGGGGAGGCCTTGCAAAACTGGACCTCTACTCCACTCATAACCCGTCACCCATCGTGGTAGATGAAAGGACAATTACTAATAGTTTTTAAAATCGGTAATGATCCAGAGGAGGCCCCGTGATCCACCCTTTTATGTCTCAAATTTTTGTTTCGTGTTTTACAACTTTCAAAAGGTATTGGCCATGATCCATAGTTTATATTTATTTTCCAAAAGGCCTCCCTTTATTAAAGAAGTTTTTTTAAAAAAATATGATTATCTAGCACGGTTTATTTTGATAGCAATAATTTAAAAACCTGCCAATGTGATGTCATGTCATGGGTTAGACAAACAAGGCAAAGGAAATAATGATGAACAGAAAAGGTGATGAGGAGCAGTTAGTAGTAGATTTAGAGGAATGTGAAAATCAAAAGAATCCCAACCTGGAGAGGCCCTAATCCTACCTGAGATAGATGGTCAAGAGTGGACCAAACCAATCAATTCTGATGCACTAAAGAGATATTGTAATTGAAAGATGTCATAGCTTTTGTGTTTCCTTAGTTTACTTGTAACCACCTTTGTAATAATGTTGTTTTCTAGTGTGTAATTGCCTAGAACCCCTTTCCTTTTATGTACGAACTACGTTTGACCTGAATTCCCAAGAAAGTAATACGTAGGCGGCCTATGTCGGCTTCGGTCAACCCCTTAGAAAATTTATCCTTTCTCTTTATGTACGAACTACGTTTGACCTGAATTCCCCAAAAAGGGATATGTAGGCGGCCTATGTCGGCTTCGGTCAACCCCTTAGGAAATTTTATCCTTTCCTTTTATGTATGAACTGTGTTTGACCTGAATTCCTAAGAAAGGGATACGTAGGCGGCCTATGTCGGCTTCGGTCAACCCATTAATTTCTGTCTGTATATCCCTAGCGTAGTCTTGAACAACGTTTGACCTGATTCCCGCTTCAATGGGATATGTAGGCGCCCCAACGGCTCGGTCATTAACCCCAGGAAATGGAAACTGGGGAAGAATTTTTGAGAAGAAATCTCGAAAATTCACAAGAGAAGATCAACATCCAACAAAGAGAATGAAGATCAGCAAAGACTTCAGATCCGCTTGAGATGATATCATCTCAGACTACCTTAAACTGGGGCAAAAATTTTGAGGGAGGGCTCAAAATTTCCACCAAATACTGGAATATATTTATAATTCCCCGGCAACAAAGGTTAAAGCCAGGCTTTTGAAGCCACCAACTGCGAAAAAGTCTAGGTAGACTCAATTTGTGGCTATGACAAGAACTATTTGCCGAACCCTCCAACAATGATCATGAGTTTTAGAAATCATTCGTTGGATATAGTCAAAACCACGAGGAATACGTTCGTTGAGCTAGTACATGACAGGACCGACAGAAATTGTGTAAAGCTTTTACAGATACTTTCGTAACTATTTTCTAAAAATAAGACTACTTTTGAAAAAGAAAAATCTTTACAAATCATTTACTTAGTGATTGCCTGGGCTTCTATTGGATCAGGGACCCAAGGTGGAGGTACCAATGTTACGTGGAACCTAAAAGATAGCGAGGAGCAAAACGGAGAATCGAAGAAGGTCAACACGGTGTAGTTTCACTCAAACTAATAATTTTTCTGTGGATGCAGGGACCAATACAAAAAAATAAGAGTCTCTTTCAAAAATCGCCGAGCAAATTGGGAGCCACACCAGAGCACTAATGCTCAAGAATGGTATTTTTTGGTTAGCCCTAAAAATGGGTTTAATACCTATTTATTGACCTTCGGAATTGTCCATCTCATTTCTTGAGATCATAGAGGACAAACAAAAGTGTCTTGTCTCCTTTGCAAATATTGTATTTAGAATTTTCTAAAAAATGGTCGCTAGCAAAACTGACTTTGTGTCTACTAATCGTCTACCTTGAGTACAGGTACATGCAGAAAGAAAGACGCTGGCAAATGAACTCAGGTAAAACTATTTTTAACTCGCCAAGAGAGCCATTTCATATCATTGCCAAGAGGGTCATTTCATATCATTGCCAAGAGGGTCATTGTATATAATTGCCAAGAGGGCCATTGCATATAATTGCCAAGAGGGCCATTGCATATCATTGCCAAGAGGGCCATTGCATATCATTGCCAAGAGGGTCATTTCATATCATTGCCAAGAGGGTCATTTCATATCATTGCCAAGAGGGACATTGCATATCATTGCCAAGAGGGTCATTGCATATCATTTCCAAAAGGATCATTTCATATCATTGCCAAGAGGGTCATTACATATCATTACCAAGAGTGTCATTCCATATCATTGGCAAGAGGTCCATTGCATATCATTTCCAATAGGGCCATTGCATATCATTGTCAAGAGGGCCATTGCATATCATTGCCACGGGGGCCATTTCATATCATTGCCAAGAGGGCCATTCATATCATTTCCCAAGAACGCCATTCATATCATTTCCCAAGAACGCCATTTTATATCTATTGACACGCAATACATAAACGTTGGCATCGAGGATATCATCAGCATTTCATATATGTTGACACGCGAGACATAAACGCTGGTGTAGACACCTAATTTCGTCTCTCCTCGACAATATTTTTTTACCCATTTTACCTTATCCTATCTTGTACCCTCACCCATGTAATTATTCCCTACATAAAATGACAAAAACAATATCTCTAACTAATTTATCTTATCCTAACAACCCTTTCAATTGAAAAAAAATGAAACATCACCCATACCCCTACCCTCACCACCGTATCCCACATGTCACCCCCTCTTACATTCCTTGGTCACAAAGGAAAAGAAAACGGACAGCTGTACAAAAGTTGAGGCAATTTTGTTCTCTTTTGGGGATTGGTTTTCGTTTCAATTAAAAGGAAAAGAGGAATAGAGGTGGGCCCCACAGAAAAAGATTCCATCACCTTCAATATACCAATATACAAATCTCACAATAGAAAAGGGGGAAGTTCACTGGAAAGGGAATTCATAGACAATATACCTCACTTTTTTGTCCACTCACGAAGATTCCCCAATTTCACTCCAAATAAAACAAAAAAGGAAGGGACCCACTAACAAAAAGGAGGACTCTTTTCTTCCATTAAGAGATATATAGACACACGACATTCATACACAGAAAAAGGATTGAATACACCCCCCTCCATTTTTATTTTCCATTGAAGAACATCATTCTTCTTTTCTATTTTTTACAGTAAAGTCCGAGCGGAGAAGAGAACGAGTAGAGAACTGTGACGGGAGAGGGAGAGCTTCTTCAAAAAAAAATTCACCTCACGCGATAGACACCTCCATTTCCTTTCCATTCTTTTTACTACTCTCACCATCATCATCATATCATCTTCTCCACAGAGAGACAGAGAAAGTTGCCTGAGAGGGAGAGAGGGGCAAAGTGAGGAGGGCGAAAAGTAGATCGGGGGTCGAGTTTTCCGGCTATTTCTCATCGGAAAATGCCATCCTCACCAGGATATAACTCCGCCAGCTCTGTTTTTGACCCCGAAACCCGTCAGAAACTTGATTTAAGCTATACCCATTGCCGAAAACCAAGAACGAACAATGAAATCGGTCCGTCCATGTTAGTTTTGGTGTGTTTGGTTTAGATTCTAGTCCTCTCGAGTCAGTTTCGTTGGGTCGAGATCTGGTCGGAACACAGCTATCTCAGTTGATCTCGTCATTATCTTCTCACCAGAGGTCGAGTTCTTGTTTTTTTTTAGTTCTGTTTTTGGATTTTAAAAGGGCTTAAGGTTCTTCTGTTTCTTATTTCGTCCGCGTTTTTCGTGCTTTGGGGACTTCGAACGATCTAGTGGGTTCAACATTCTGGATTTGGAGTTTCGCTCATCGCTGAGGTTTCTATTTGGGGTTTCTAGCGCGGATTTCTTTTAATTCATTATTATCAACGAAAGTCGACTTTGGAAGGTCCATCTCTTTAACCTACTCTTCTTTTATTTATTTTAATTTATTGATTTTGTTGCGATTATGTGTGATGTAATTATACTTTGTTGCCTTTTGTTGGTGTTATGATCATGATGTTTGGTGATTCGGCTTTGGAGGTTTGAGGAAAGAACTTGATCATGTTTTAATGGATTGATAAAAAAGAAGTTGGGGATTGGAATTGAAAAATTGACTAAAAGGTTAGATTCAGATAAATTTTTGATTTATTGTGATGTTGAGCGTAAATGTCATCGAATTGGATAGGTAAATATAGGTTCAGGTAGGCAAAAATTAGGAATAAGTGTTTCCTGGTGTGTTTGAATGCTTGAAATGCGTGTTGAATGGTTCGAGTTTTATCACTTTTGAATCAATTGTATTCATTTGCCGGGGAATGCCCCGAAGGAATTGTACTTATTCACCGGGGAATGCCCCGAAGTGTCTTGTATTTGAAGACGATGCATAATCAAGGCCCAGAACGCCGGGTGGAGAAAGCAATGGAGTGTAGTTTAGAATTAGCATAGAATAGAGTAGGTTTATATTTTTTCATCTTTATTTACTTCGGGACTGTATAATTGGACTGAATACTAAATTTTGGACTATTTATTTTGTGTGTGTTTTGATTGCTTTTTCTATGTGTTTTTGTGTTGTTTATACATTTATAACGTCAAATTAGCCGATACACTCCGCCAAGAGACCGTGGTCAAGCCACGGGATCGAGGGGTGCCTAACACCTTTCCCTCGGTCAACAGAATTCCTTAGCCGGAATCTCTGTTCGCGGATCAATCTTTTAGAGTCAAAACAGTTTTGAAAAGGATTTTCAAGGTGACTTGGCACACCGATTTTCTGTCAAGTGGCGACTGAATAAAAATTGTAAATAGTCCTTTTTGAAACAAATATCTTCATTTTGTCACTTCTAATAATAAAAACCCTTTCGAAACAAAAATACAATCTTTTTGATGTTTAAAAAGGGGTGTGACAGCTCTGGCGACTCTGCTGGGGACATTTCAGAATTTGGCCTTATTTTTGGAGTCGTATCGGCTTTGTTTGACATTATGGGTGTATAAACATTGTTTGTGATTATTGTTTGTGTTATTGTTATCACTGTTGTGTGTTTCTGTGCTCTTTGTTTATAGTTTTTCTTTATGTGTTACCGCTTTATTTCTGACATCATTTGCATAACCTGAGTCAATTCTTTCTGCAACAAGTCTCGGAGTGCACGTCGTGCGCACGAACTCTAGTTGAGTCACCCTTATTTTAGGGGGGAGCCGTTGGATGTATGGAGTAGGTAGAAAGCAAAGCAGTCACTATCGACCATATGTTCCCCCGAACGGCCTTGTTAGTAAACCACAACGTAGGTCTGCCTTTAGGTCATTCTTATGTGCGTCATATTGAGACCTAGCGGGACCCACACGACCCTTTGTAGGAAACTCACCTCTAAAGCATCCCTACGTGCTAAATGTTGCATCTCTGAGGGTAATGTGGTCATTTGACGAACCGATTTGGGGAAAGCATGTGTTAGAAGTAAAGTGTGTAGACAAGAAAGTGTTAAAAAAAAAGGTGAATAAAAAAAATGAGTTTCGTAGTTTATTTTTAGAGTTCTTTATGATTTTTGTTTTTCACAATTCAAAAATTCAAAAAGATTTTTTACCTTTCGCAGTCATTTTCTTAAAGACATCAAAAAGATCTTCCTTTACTCATTTACCATGCATTCATAATTCAAAAATTCCAAAAAGATTTTTTTACAGGTGCTTTTATAAAAGAAAAATGAAAAAAGTTGGTAGAAGTTTTGTATATTTCTTATAACAAAAATGCCAAAAATATTTTCCTTTCGTAGTTTTTGGTGTCAGTTTTCTGTGAAGTCTCAAATTGAAAACCCCAAAAAGATTTTATTCGCCTGTCTTTTGTCGTGTCTCTTAAGTTAGGGCCAATCTATCAGTGAATCCTTAATTGTCCAAACTGGATGAACTACGCACTCCTGATTCTTCTCTCTCGGGAGTGAGATACGTAGGCAGCCTATTGTGGGTTCGGAGATCTTATTTCAAAATCCAAAAAAAAATTTTATTCACTCTTCATTTAGAGTAGGTGTCATATACATCTCTAATAGAAAACCACAAAAAGATTTTCCTTTAATAGTTTCAAGTTTTATTTACGTATGAATGCAAAATTGAAAATCCAAAAAGATTTTTTTTTTATAATTGTAGGTTTCATGTTGTATAGGAATTTTAAAGCTGAAAATTCAAAAAGATTTCGTCAATTCTTTTGACAATTTGTTATTTTCTTTTTTTTTTTAAAGTTTCAAGAAAAAAAAAAGAAAAAAAAATTATAAATTAATTAGCCATTTGGCAAGACTTCACGAACTACTCACACCTGATTCTCCTCTCTCGAGAGCGAGATACGTCCCCTTCTTGGGTTCGGTGAAATTTTCAAAAAGAAAAGAAAAATAGATTTTGAGAAAGTGTTGAACTCTAACGCATTTGCTATCTCTTGTCCAGTTAGTTTAAGGTAGTTGGTTTGTGGCATTTTGGCTGGTCCTCCATATTGCACCAAGTAACAAAGAAGGTTATGGCCAACAAGGATACCGAGTTTGTTGTCACTAATCCGATAGGGAGTTCGGAAAATGAGAATTTAGGAGATAATGAAGAGATTCGGAAATTAAGACAGCAAATGATAGAAATACATCGAGCTTGGGCTAATGGGTTACCGCCTCCTCCAGTTCCCACTGATAATCTGGAATATCTTTCTAGCTTGCCTTCTATGTCACATGCACAATTTCCCATTTTTGTTGATATGGCACAATATGCATCAGGATCGAATCCGGGACAAGAATATCCTAACACTTTCAATATTCATTTCCTCACTCCCCAATCCAAGACTACCACATACCCGGCTCCACCTATTGTTCATGCTTTTGCGGCACCACCCCCACCTGAAGCTCCTATATTTGATGTTCATCCACAAGTTGTGCCTCCCTGCTCTACAAGAGAGCATGTATTGAATATTACTGGTGATCAGCGTTACACTTCTGAACCTACATTCAAGTTGACTTGTCTTTATGGTGACACTCACCAACCAAAATTTCCTCCTAACACTAAGAAGCCTATTATGAGAGAAGAACAAGAGAAAATGACTAGAAAATTGAGAAGTTTGGAACTGGCTATGAAGAACTTGCAAGGGCTTGGGGGTTACAAAAGTGTCTCATATTAGGACTTATGTATGTTTCCAGGTGTCAACCTTCCTCCTGGATTTAAAATGCCAAAGTTTGAGAAATATGATGGACATGGGGATCCAGTGGCACATTTGAGGCGCTATTGTAACCAATTAAAAGGCGCTGGAGGGAAGAAAGAATTACTCATGGCATATTTCGGTGAGTCTTTCAGGTCTAGCTTCAGAATGGTTTGTTGACCAAGACATCGACAAGTGGAACAGTTCGGATGACTTGGCTAATAAATTCGTGCAACAATTTCAATACAATATAGAGTTGATTCTTGACGAGAAATCCCTGACTAATATGAAGAAAAAGAGTACTGAAACTTTCAGAGAGTATGCGATTAGATGGCGTGAACAAGCTGCTAGGGTGAAACCGCCAATGAAAAAAAGTAAGATAGTGGAGGCATTTATTCAAGCGCAGGATGAAACATATTATCAACACTTGTTACCTGCATTAGACAAGCCATTTATTGAGGTCCTCAAAATGAGGGAGATGATAGAGGATGGAATTAAGACCGGTCGCATTGTGAGTTTTGCAACATTGAAAGCGACTACCCAAGCAATGCAAAAAGGTTTGGCAAGTGTTGGAGGAAAGAAGAATGAGAAAGATGCATCTTCCATTGCAGTTGGACAACAGGCACGGGCAAGAGGACCACACCATCGTTACCCACGGGCTCAAACCCAAGTTTATTCCCAAGCTCCACAGAATCTTTAACAAAATCCATTATATCCCATCCCCCCACCTCCATATCAAGTGTATAATGTGCAACCTTATGTTCAACCTTCATCTTACCCTCACTGGCGTGCGGCAACTCTGCCGAGTCATCCTCCAACTCCACATACATACCGAAGCCCTTCTAGGCCTGGTTTTCAATTTAAGCCAAACAATGAAATGAGACAGAAGTCGAAAGATAGCTTCACACCCATTGGAGAGTCGTATGCAAGATTATTCCAGAGATTGGTACAACAGGGCATGATCACTCTTCTCCTTGGGTATACTCCTGACCCACATTCAAGAAGTTTTGATCCTAATGTACGATGCGCATATCATTCTGATGTTTAGGGTCACAGTATTGAAGATTGTCGTGCTTTGAGAAGAAAAATTGAAAAGATGATTCAAGATAAATCAATCATGGTGCAGAACATTGACAGTGAGGAAAGCTCTAGTCATGCTGATAAGCAAACCAGTGACTAAGATGTCAGGCTGAGCAATTGAGAAGTCACCCCTCTCCTTACTAGGAAGGGGTTTGGTAGCTTGTTTGGTTTTATTTTCTGTTGTTCGAATTATTTCAGGGTTGTAGTTCAGGATTTATCTTGTTTTGTCCTTTTGTTGTTTATGTTCAAACCATGTTATCTTTTGTTTCAACTAAAGGAAGTGTCCCATTTTCCTTTGTGTTTTAAATATATGTTTGTTTTTTTTCTTTACATAGCACATTTTATGTTGACTCTAGTGATATGACATGCTAGTGGAATTTTCAGCTAGATCTTAAAATCCAGTTTAAGCATGAACGTTGAATCAGAGGGTTAAAGTTAGAAAAAGAGAGCATATGAGAAAATAGATAGAGTGCTGAGACATTTGGTGAAAAGTTAAGGCAATTATTTTGAGAATCACAAGAACAACTTGGTCATCGATCGAAAGACAGGTCCCAATTAGATAAAATAGTGGATGTGTGATCCATATATCAAGAGAAACTAGAAGATAATCAGCTCCACGAATGTATGACTCATTCGATGTGAGAAATGTACAACAAAAGTGGAGTTTGCAGAAGAAGTAGTAACGCATAGACTCAATCTGCTTAAGAAGATGTCGCAAATGATCTTCATCTCTCACTTCCAATTGCATGTTATGTACTTGCATTCTCAAGGATTGATATGATGAAGGCATTTCATTCTGCTATCCAAACATTGTGTCATCCTTTGTTTACCCCATTTGAGCCTTAGTGTTATTTTCTTTCATACCTCTCTTTTGGAATCAAGATAGAGTAAGCAAAGTTCAAAGAATAGTGTCGAGTAAAAAGATAAAGTCAAAAAGTTACAAAAAAGAGAAAAAAATATTTCCAAAAAAAAAAGAGTGTCAAGAAAAATAGAGTTAGAAAAAAATAATAGCAAAGTGAAAAGAGCGAATAAAAGAAAAATAAAAGAAAAATCAGAACAAAGCAAAAGAACAAGCTTCCAGAACTACGTGTGACCTGATTCTCCTCTTTCGGGGGGTGAGATACGTAGGCTGCCCTACTCAGGCCTCGGTCCGACCAAATAAACAATTTAGAATTTCCTAGTAAAAAAAACTGGGGCATGAGGTGATCCTCATTTTTTGAGTCGATTCCAAAAGTTGTAAGTCCCAACCCACTTCAAGTGTCATTTGGGTCCCATGCCATTCTTTCTTTATAATCCTATCCAAAAGTCAAGTCACAACCAAAGAAAGACCTTCAGATCAATCTTTGAGAATGTAAGGCTGAGCATGCAATGCATATGATGACGCATTTTGGGAACTGCTCGTCTTCC
This sequence comes from Capsicum pubescens, assembly GCA_030864215.1. Classification (NCBI taxonomy): domain Eukaryota; kingdom Viridiplantae; phylum Streptophyta; class Magnoliopsida; order Solanales; family Solanaceae; genus Capsicum; species Capsicum pubescens. Next base: position 300,334,447 of record CM061549.1, read on the forward strand.
TCAGCATAAGGAATCAAAAGAGAGATAAAAATGAGAGAATCTTATTGGTGAAAACCCCATGGGCACCATAAGGCAATAGTGAGTTGAGAGAAAAATAAAAGGGGTTTGTTGGCAAAAATCTTTCATGTGTCACAAGCCGCATGAGGTCTTAAATGCAATTGACCTAAGGAAACGACTCAGTTTCAAGGCCATTAACTCAACAATAATTGGTAGAAAGTTTGGATGGAAAGATCAGGCAGCTTGATCCAAAATGCATGGAATGATCATTAGAGTTGACTGTCATTTCTAGATAATTTTTTCATTTCTTTATTTCAAATGAGGACATTCATTGTCTTTTCTTTCTTCTCTTTATGTTTATTTTATTTTCTTTAGTCAGTTGTCCAAATAAAATCATTGTCATTTTTTTTCTCTAGTCTTTGTGTCAAGTCCATGTCAAAACAAGTGAGAAAAGATCTCAAAACATGGCTACCAGCTTCTTCAATTGCACAAAGCAGGATAAATGGCCAACACATGAAAGAGATATGATTGTGAGCCAAAATAAGGAATGCAGAAAGTTTTGTCAACCGACAAGTATGGGAACTCATGGAAATACCAAGGTTCAAAGGGTTTATCTGAGAAGCATGACAAAGCAGAGATACTATATCTATTTTAGAGTAACTCTTAGTAATCTGAGTTCGGATCAATGATGCAGTGAGTCAATGACATATGCTAATGGTTGAAAGCAAGGTTAATGTGACGGGGGCAAGAACGATTTCCACGAAAGCTAAAGCCACAAACCAGCCACCATGTTTTTAAACTAACATGTTTTCATTGTATGAAACAGGAACACATGTTACCTTCGAATCTTGGATTTCAAAGCCTAAGCATCAAAAGTTGCAATGCCTCACTTCCACAAATGCAGGAGACACACTTCCTTGTTTAGTTAATTCAAGCAACATTTGTAAGGAGATGTACTTCCTTTTTTGGGAAATTCAAGTGACATTTATGAGGAGACGCACTTCCTTGTTTGGGTAATTCAAGTGACATTTGTAAGGAGGCGCACTTTCTTTTTTGGTAATTCAAGTGACATTTGTAAAGAGATGCACTTCCTTGTTTGGTAATTGAAGTGACATTTGTAAGGAGATGCACTTCCTTTTCTGGGTAATTCAAGAAGAATTTGTAAGGAGACGCACTTCCTTATTTGGTAATTCAAGCAACATTTGTAAGGAGACGCACTTCCTTGTTTGGTAATTCCATCGGCATTTGTAAGGAGACGCACTTCCTTGTTTGGACAATTCAAGAAACATTTGTAAGGAGACACACTTCCTTATTTTGGTAATTCAAGCGCTATTATAAGGAGACGCACTTTCTTATTTTGGTAATTCAAGCAGCATTGGTAAGGAGATGCACTTTCTTGTTTTGTAACTCAAGCGGCATTGGTAAGGAGATGCACTTCCTTGTTTGGTAATTCAGGAAGCATTTGTAAGGAGATGCACTTCCTTGTTTGGGTAGTTCAAGAACCATTTGTAAGGAGACGCACTTCCTTGTTTGGACAATTCAAGTGACATTTACGAGGAGACGCACTTCCTTGTTTGGGTAATTCAAGTGGCACTGGTAAGAATACACACTTTCTTCTTTCGGTAATTCAAGCCCATTGGTAAGGAGATGCACTTCCTTGTTTTGATAATTTAAGCAACATTGGTAAGGAGATGTACTTCCTTGATTAGGTAATTCGAACTTTACTTTTTGGGTAATGCACTTCCTAACTTAAGTTTTGATTCCCTGTAGATGTACTTCCTAGTTTAGTCAGTCCCCTTGACTTCTAGAAAATGCATTTTCTAGTCAAGTTATTGCACTTAATCCTTAGGAGACGCACTTCCTTGCTAGTTTTCATTTGTCAGGTGGCATACTTTTTAATTTAAACTTCTATCTCTAGAAGACGCACTTTCTAGTCAGAATTCCTCACTTTAATTCTTAGGAGACACAGTTCCTAGTCTTGGTCATTCAATTTTACTCTCAAGAGATGCATTTCTTGGTCAGAGTCTTGATTTATCATTGCAACAGGTAAGTAGGTATGATGCAACTTTCCCAAAAGTCTTTTGATGGAAAACTAGGGCAAAATTTAATTCTTGTGTTTGGAACTTTACTTTTCTGGCAAACGAAATTTCTCTTTATTATAATTTTTGTTTAGGATAATCTTCATTCCAGTTTTGATGTGATTCTAGAAGCCTGCCCGAAGTAGAGGGAGAATAAATGGAAAACCAAGCCTCCCTTTCATCCGTAAAATCAAGCCTCCCTTCCAAATCCTCCTCATGCCATCATATCCCCTGACATCTATAATTCCCTTCCTAATCCTGAGGTGGACCATTACAAGGAGAAGGAGAAAGAGTGGAGGACCGAGCATGAACTGAAGTTGCTAGCTATGAATAAATAGATTATGAGGATCAAAGAATCTCATGGAGCGAGGGACCACGACGGTTTAGGGAATGATGATTTATGTATTCACCCTGGAATAGATCTACCAGAAGGGCATAAGGTCCCTAAATTTGATGTATTCAATGGCACCGGAAATCCAATGGCCCATCTGAGAAGGTATTGTGATCAAATGATGGGGGTAGGGGAAAATGAAGCATTATTGATATGTTTGTTCAGCCGGAGTTTAAGTGGTGAAGCCTTATAATGGTTCATGTTTCAGGATCTGAAAAGATGGACTGGTTGGAAAGCATTGGCCAAGGGTTTCATTGACAGGTTCGCATTTAACATTGAGATAGTCCCTGATCGATACTCACTAGACCGGATCAAACAGAAGAATAATGAGTGTTTTCAAGACTACGCCTTTCGTTGGAGAAAAGAAGCTACTAAAGTACAACCTCCCATGTCTGAGGAAGAAATGGTATCGGTTTTCTCTTTGGTATCCGCAGTTCGAGCAACTTTCACAGATTTAGTAATGATTGGGGAATTGTTAGAGAAAGTCATTCGAACAGGAAAAATTGCCAAAACCCCAACATCATCTGAATTTTCTGCATTCTCAAAGAAGAAAAGAGAGGATGCGACTGTGGTCTCTACTAATTCTGTTGATAAGTTAAAGAGAAAATTCAAGCCTAGGAATATTCTTTCCTCATCATCGTCACCAAGTTTTCATCCTGTATTCTACGCTCAACCCCAATGTCAAGCTCCAATTCTAAATATTTTACCCCAGTGACAAGTTCCACAACCAAATTATCAGCCTCATACTCAAGCTACTTTTCCAAATAACCAAATAATCATCCAAAATCCTCCAAATTATCATCAAGTACCTCTTCCTATAAATCAGAACCATTATAACCCTCCACGTCCAAACTTTGAAAAGAAACCTCCTCGAAACTTCATGTCGTTAGCTGAAAGTCGTACCCAGCTCTTCAAAAGATTGATGAAAGTTGGTTATTTGCAACCGATCCAACCAAAGCCTATAAATCCCAACTCTCAGTTTTATCATCCCGGTCAAAATTGTGCCTATCATTCAGGAGCAGCGGGGCACAGTACTGAAGATTGTATTAACTTGAAACATAAGATCCAAGAGTTGATTGATCAGAAGGTTATCACGCTTCAGTCGCTGACACCAAATGTTAATAGTAATCCATTTCCTAACCATGGGGGACCTACTATTAACATGATTGAAATAGATGGTGATTGGACGTCTAGCAAGGCCATCACTAAGGTAAATTCAGAAGGACTCAAAAGAACAGAAGAGGTGGAGAAGATAGAGGAAGTTGTGTCCTTCTTAACTAAGTATTTGGAAAGAATTATCAAGCCTGTTATGGTCCCAGAAAAATCTTTTAAGCATGGAATAGAGTACCAACCAAGAAAGAAAGGTGAGATCGAAGATAATTCAAAGGAGAGTCTGTTTAGGCCCTTGCCGCTCTTGTACCAGTCATTTCCCGTACATGAGATGTCAAACAATGATGGTCTTGGGGATGGGATAGGAGATCTTTTCGAAGGATGCAATGCTCTACCAGATGATTTCCCAGAGTCCGGTGGGGTGAAGAAGAATGCATCAGGGGAGGCCTTGCAAAACTGGACCTCTACTCCACTCATAACCCGTCACCCATCGTGGTAGATGAAAGGACAATTACTAATAGTTTTTAAAATCGGTAATGATCCAGAGGAGGCCCCGTGATCCACCCTTTTATGTCTCAAATTTTTGTTTCGTGTTTTACAACTTTTAAAAGGTATGGGCCATGATCCATAGTTTATATTTATTTTCTAAAAGGCCTCCCTTTATTAAAGAAGTTTTTTTAAAAAAATATGATTATCTAGCACTGTTTATTTTGATAGAAATAATTTAAAAACCAGCCAATGTCATGTCATGTCAAGGGTTAGACAAACAAGGCAAAGGAAATAATGATGAACAGAAAAGGTGATGAGGAGCAGTTAGTAGTAGATTTAGAGGAATGTGAAAATCAAAAGAATCCCAACCTGGAGAGGCCCTAATCCTACCTGAGATAGATGGTCAAGAGTGGACCAAACCAATCAATTCTGATGCACTAAAGAGATATTGTAATTGAAAGATGTCATAGCTTTTGTGTTTCCTTAGTTTACTTGTAACCACCTTTGTAATAATGTTGTTTTCTAGTGTGTAATTGCCTAGAACCCCTTTCCTTTTATGTACGAACTACGTTTGACCTGAATTCCCAAGAAAGGAATACGTAGGCGGCCTATGTCGGCTTCGGTCAACCCCTTAGAAAATTTATCCTTTCTCTTTATGTACGAACTACGTTTGACCTGAATTCCCAAAAAGGGGATATGTAGGCGGCCTATGTCGGCTTCGGTCAACCCCTTAGGAAATTTTATCCTTTCCTTTTATGTATGAACTGTGTTTGACCTGAATTCCTAAGAAAGGGATACGTAGGCGGCCTATGTCGGCTTCGGTCAACCCATTAATTTCTGTCTGTATATCCCTAGCGTAGTCTTGAACTATGTTTGACCTGATTCCTGCTTCAATGGGACATGTAGGCGCCCCAACGGCTCGGTCATTAACCCCAGGAAATGGAAACTGGTGTAGAATTTTTGAGAAGAAATCTCGAAAATTCACAAGAGAAGATCAACATCCAACAAAGAGAATGAAGATCAGCAAAGACTTCATATCCGCTCGAGATGATATCATCTCAGACTACTTTAAACTGGGGAAAAAAATTTGAGGGAGGGCTCAAAATTTCCACCAAATACTGGAATATATTTCAAATTCCCCGGCATCAAAGGTTAAAGCCAGGCTTTTGAAGCCACCAACTGCGAAAAAGTCTAGGTAGACTCAATTTCTGGCTATGACAAAAACTATTTGCCGAACCCTCCAACAATGATCATGAGTTTTAGAAATTATTCGTTGGATATAGTCAAAACCACGAGGAAGACGTTCGTTGAGCTAGTACATGACATGACCGACAGAAATTGTGTAAAGCTTTTACAGATACTTTCGTAACTATTTGCTAAAAATAAGACTACTTTTGAAAAAGAAAAATCTTTACAAATCTTTTACTTAGTGATTGCCTGGGCGTCTATGGGATCAGGGACCCAAGGTGGAGGTACCAATGTTACGGGGAACCTAAAAGATAGCGAGGAACAAAACGGAGAATCGAAGAAGGTCAACACGGTGTAGTTTCACTCAAACTAATAATTTTTCTGTGGATGCAGGGACCAATACAAAAAAATGAGAGTCTCTTTCAAAAATCCCCGAGCAAATTGGGAGCCACACCGGAGCACTAATGCTCAAGAATGGTATTTTTTGGTTAGCCCTAAAAATGGGTTTAATACCTATTTATTGACCTTTGGAATTGTCCATCTCATTTCTTGAGATCATGGAGGACAAACAAAAGTGTCTTGTCTCCTTTGCAAATATTGTATTTAGAATTTTCTAAAAAATGGTCGCTAGCAAAAGTGACTTTGTGTCTACTAATCTTCTACCTTGAGTACAGGTACATGCAGAAAGCAAGACGCTGGCAAATGAACTCTGGTAAAACTATTTTTAAATCGCCAAGAGAGCCATTTCATATCATTGCCAAGAGGGCCATTTCATATCATTGCCAAGAGGGTCATTGTATATAATTGCCAAGAGGGCCATTGCATATAATTGCCAAGAGGGCCATTGCATATCATTGCCAAGAGGGCCATTGCATATCATTGCCAAGAGGGTCATTTCATATCATTGCCAAGAGGGTCATTTCATATCATTGCCAAGAGGGACATTGCATATCATTGCCAAGAGGGTCATTGCATATCATTTCCAAAAGGATCATTTCATATCATTGCCAAGAGGGTCATTGCATATCATTATCAAGAGTGCCATTCCATATCAATGGCAAGAGGGCCATTGCATATCATTTCCAATAGGGCCACTGCATATCATTGTCAAGAGGGCCATTGCATATCATTTCCAAGGGGGACATTTCATAGCATTGCCAAGAGGGCCATTCATATCATTTGCCAAGAACGCCATTTTATATCTATTGACACGCAATACATAAACGTTGGCATCGAGGATATCATCAGCATTTCATATATGTTGACACGCGAGATATAAACGCTGGTGTAGACACCTAATTTCGTCTCTCCTCGATAATATTTTTTTACCCATTTTACCTTATCCTATCTTGTACCCTCACCCATGTAATTATTCCCTACATAAAATGACAAAAACAATATCTCTAACTAATTTATCTTATCCTAACAACCCTTTCAATTGAAAAAAAAAGAAACATCACCCATACCCCTACCCTCACCACCCTATCCCACAAGTCACCCCCTCTCACATTCCTTGGTCACAAAGGAAAAGAAAACGGATAGCTGTACAAAAGTTGAGGCAATTTTGTTCTCTTTTGGGGATTGGTTTTGGTTTCAATTAAAAGGAAAAGAGGAATAGACGTGGGCCCCACAAAAAATGATTCCATCACCTTCAATATACCAATATACAAATCTCACAATAGAAAGGGGGGAAGTTCACTGGAAAGGGAATTCATAGACAATATACCTCACTTTTTTGTCCACTCACGAAGATTCCCCAATTTCACTCCAAATAAAACAAAAAAGGAAGGGACCCACTAACAAAATGGAGGACTCTTTTCTTCCATTAAGAGATATATAGACACACGACATTCATACACAGAAAAAGGATTGAATACACCCCCCTCCATTTTTATTTTCCATTGAAGAACATCATTCTTCTTATCTATTTTTTACAGTAAAGTCCGAGCGGAGAGGAGAACGAGTAGAGAACTGTGACGGGAGAGGGAGAGCTTCTTCAAAAAAAATTTCACCTCACGCCATAGACACCTCCATTTCCTTTCCATTCTTTTTACTACTCTCACCATCATCATCATATCATCTTCTCCACAGAGAGACAGAGAAAGTTGCCTGAGAGGGAGAGAAGGACAAAGTGAGGAGGGCGAAAAGTAGATCGGGGTTCATGTTTTCCGGTTATTTCTCGTCGGAAAATGCCATCCTCACCGGGATATAACTCCTCCAGCTCTGTTTTTGACCCCGAAACCCGTCAGAAACTTGATTTAAGCTATACCCATTGCCGAAAACCAAGAACGAACAATGAAATCGGTCCGTCCATGTTAGTTTTGGTGTGTTTGGTTTAGATTCTAGTCCGCTCGAGTCAGTTTTGTTGGGTCGAGATCTGGTCGGAACACAGCTATCTCAGTTGATCTCGTCATTATCAGCTCACCGGAGCTCGAGTTCTTTTTTTTTTAGTTCTGTTTTTGGATTTTAAAAGGGCTTAAGGTTCTTCTGTTTCTTGTTTCGTCCGCGTTTTTCGTGCTTTGGGGACTTCGAACGATCTAGTGGGTTCAACATTCTGGATTTGGAGTTTCGCTCATCGCTGAGGTTTCTATTTGGGGTTTCTAGCGCGGATTTCTTTTAATTCATTATTATCAACGAAAGTCGACTTTGGAAGGTCCATCTCTTTAACCTACTCTTCTTTTATTTATTTTAATTTGTTGATTTTATTGCGATTATGTGTGATGTAATTATACTTTGTTGCCTTTTGTTGGTGTTATGATCATGATGTTTGGTGATTCGTCTTTGGAGGTTTGAGGAAAGAACTTGATCATGTTTTAATGGATTGATAAAAAAGAAGGTGGGGATTGGAATTAAAAAATTGACTAAAAGGTTAGATTCAGATAAATTTTTGATTTATTGTGATGTTGAGCGTAAATCTCATCGAATTGGATAGGTAAATATAGGTTCAGGTAGGCAAAATTTAGGAATAAGTGTTTCCTGGTGTGTTTGAATTCTTGAAATGCGTGTTGAATGGTTCGAGTTTTATCACTTTTTAATCAATTGTATTCATTTGCCGGGGAATGCCCCGAAGGAATTGTACTTATTCACCGGGGAATGCCCCGAAGTGTCTTGTATTTGAAGACGATGCATAATCAAGGCCCGGAACGTCGGGTGGAGAAAGCAATGGAGTGTAGTTTAGAATTAGCATAGAATAGAGTAGGTTTATATTTTTTCATCTTTATTTACTTCGGAAATGTATAATTGGACTGAATACTAAATTTTGGACTATTTATTTTGTGTGTTTTTGATTGCTTGTTCTATGTGTTTTTGTGTTGTTTATACATTTATAACGTCAAATTAGCCGATACACTCCGCCAAGCGACCGTGGTCAAGCCACGGGATCGAGGGGTGCCTAACACCTTCCCCTCGGTCAACAGAATTCCTTAGCCGGAATCCCTGTTCGCGGATCAATCTTTTAGAGTCAAAATAGTTTTGAAAAGGATTTTCAAGGTGACTTGGCACACCGATTTTCTGTCAAGTGGAGATTGAATAAAAATTGTAAATAGTCCTTTTTGAAACAAATATCTTCATTTTGTCACTTCTAATAATAAAAACCCTTTCGAAACAAAATTACAATCTTTTTTATGTTTAAAAAGGGGTGTGACAGCTCTGGCGACTCTGCTGGGGACATTTCAGAATTTGGCCTTATTTTTGGAGTCGTATCGGCTTTGTTTTGCATTATGGGTGTATAAACATTGTTTGTGATTATTGTTTGTGTTATTGTTATCACTGTTGTGTGTTTTTGTGCTCTTTGTTTATAGTTTTTCTTTATGTGTTACCGCTTTATATCTGGCATCATTTGCATAACCTGAGTCAATTCTTTCTGCAACAAGTCTCGGAGTGCACGTCGTGCGCACGAACTCTAGTTGAGTCACCCTTATTTTAAGGGGGAGCCGTTGGATGTATGGAGTAGGTGGAAATCAAAGCAGTCACTATCGACCATATGTTCCCCCGAACGGCCTTGTTAGTAAACCACAACGTAGGTCAGCCTTTAGGTCATTCTTATGTGAGTCATATTGAGACCTAGAGGGACCCACACGGCTCTTTGTAGGAAACTCACCTCTAAAGCATCCCTACGTGCTAAATGTTGCATCTCTGAGGGTAATGTGGTCATTTGACGAACCGATTTAGGGAAAGCATGTGTTAGAAGTAAAGTGTGTAGACAAGAAAGTGTTGAAAAAAAAAAGGTGAATAAAAAAAATGAGTTTCGTAGTTTATTTTTAGAGTTCTTTATGATTTTTGTTTTTCACAATTCAAAAATTCAAAAAGATTTTTTACCTTTCCCAGTCATTTTCTTAAAGACATCAAAAACATCTTCCTTTACTCATTTACCATGCATTCATAATTCAAAAATTCCAAAAAGATTTTTTTTACAGGAGCTTTTATAAAAGAAAAATGAAAAAAGTTGGTTGAAGTTTTGTATATTTCTTATAACAAAAATGCCAAAAATATTTTCCTTTCGTAGTTTTTGGTGTCAGTTTTCTGTGAAGTCTCAAATTGAAAACCCCAAAAAGATTTTATTCGCCTGTCTTTGGTCGTGTCTCTTAAGTTAGGGCCAATCTGTCAGTGAATCCTTAATTGTCCAAACTGGATGAACTACGCACTCCTGATTCTCCTCTCTCGGGAGTGAGATACGTAGGCAGCCTATTGTGGGTTCGGAGATCTTATTTCAAAATCCAAAAAAATATTTTATTCACTCTTCATTTAGAGTATGTGTCATATACATCTCTAATAGAAAACCACAAAAAGATTTTCCTTTAATAGTTTCAAGTTTTATTTACGTATGAATGGAAAATTGAAAATCCAAAAAGATTTTTTTTTTATAATTGTAGGTTGTTATGTTGTATAGGAATTTTAAAGCTGAAAATTCAAAAAGATTTCGTCAATTCTTTTGACAATTTGTTATTTTCTTTTTTTTTAAAGTTTCAAGAAAAAAAAAATTATAAATTAATTAGCCATTTTGGTAAGACTTCACGAACTACTCACACCTGATTCTCCTCTCTCGGGAGCGAGATACGTCCCCTTCTTGGGTTCGGTGAAATTTTCAAAAAGAATAAAAAAATAGATTTTGAGAAAGTGTTGAACTCTAACGCATTTGGTATCTCTTGTCCAGTTAGTTTAAGGTAGTTGGTTTGTGGCATTTTGGCTGGTCCTCCATATTGCACCAAGTAACAAAGAAGGTTATGGCCAACAAGGATACCGAGTTTGTTCCCACTAATCCGATAGGGAGTTCGGAAAATGAGAATTTAGGAGATAATGAAGAGATTCGGAAATTAAGACAGCAAATGATAGAAATACATCGAGCTTGGGCTAATGGGTTACCGCCTCCTCCAGTTCCCACTGATAATCTGGAATATCTTTCTAGCTTGCCTTCTATGTCACATGCACAATTTCCCATTTTTGTTGATATGGCACAACATGCATCAGGATCGACTCCGGGACAAGAATATCCAAACACTTCCAATATTCATTTCCTCACTCCCCAATCCAAGACTACCACATACCCGGCTCCACCTATTGTTCATGCTTTTGCGGCGCCACCCCCTCCTGAAGCTCCTATATTTGATGTTCATCCACAAGTTGTGCCTCCCTGCTCTACAAGAGAGCCTGTATTGAATATTACTGGTGATCAGCATTACACTTCTGAGCCTACATTCAAGTTGACTGGTCTTTATGGTGACACTCACCAGCCTAAATTTCCTCCTAACACTAAGTAGCCTATTATGAGAGAAGAACAAGGGAAAATGACTAGAAAATTGAGAAGTTTAGAACTGGCTATGAAGAACTTGCAAGGGCTTGGGGGTTACAAAAGTGTCTCATATAAGGAGTTATGTATGTTTCCAGGTGTCAACCTTCCTTCTAGATTTAAAATGCCACAGTTTGAGAAATATGATGGACATGGGGATCCAGTGGCACATTTGAGGCGCTATTGTAACCAATTAAAAGGCGCTGGAGGGAAGAAAGAATTACTCATGGCATATTTCGGTGAGTCTTTCAGGTCTAGCTTCAGAATGGTTTGTTGACCACGACATCGACAAGTGGAACAGCTGGGATGACTTGGCTAATGAATTCGTGCAACTATTTCAATACAATATAGAGTTGATTCTTGACGAGAAATCCCTGACTAATATGAAGAAAAAGAGTACTGAAACTTTCAGAGAGTATGCGATTAGATGGCGTGAACAAGCTGCTAGGGTGAAACCGCCAATGAAAAAAACTAAGATAGTGGAGGCATTTATTCAAGCGCAGGATGAAATATATTATCAACACTTGTTAACTGCATTAGACTAGCCATTTATTGAGGTCCTCAAAATGAGGGAGATGATAGAGGATGGAATTAAGACCGGTCGCATTGTGAGTTTTGCAACATTGAAAGCGACTACCCAAGCAATGCAAAAAGGTTTGGCAAGTGTTGGAGGAAAGAAGAATGAGAAAGATGCATCTGCCATTGCAGTTGGACAACAGGCACGGGCAAGAGGACCACACCATCGTTACCCACGGGCTCAAACCCAAGTTTATGCCCAAGCTCCACAGAATCTTTACCAAAATCCATTATATCCCATTCCCCCACCTCCATATCAAGTGTATAATGTGCAACCTTATGTTCAACCTTCATCTTACCCTCACTGGCGCGCGGCAACTCTGCCGAGTCATCCTCCAACTCCACATACATACTGAAGCCCTTCTGGGCCTGGTTTTCAATTTAAGCCAAACAATGAAATGAGACAGACGTCGAAGGATAGCTTCACACCCATTAGAGAGTCGTATGCAAGTTTATTCCAGAGATTGGTACAGCAGGGCATGATCACTCCTCTCCTTGGGTATACTCCTGACCCACATTCAAGAAGTTTTGATCCTAATGTACGATGCGCATATCATTCTGATGTTTAGGGTCACAGTATTGAAGATTGTCGTTCTTTGAAAAGAAAAATTGAAAAGATGATTCAAGATAAATCAATCATGGTGCAGAACATTGACAGTGAGGAAAGCTCTAGTCATGCTGATATGCAAACCAGTGGCTAAGATGTCAGGCTGAGCAATTGAGAAGTCACCCCTCTCCTTACTAGGAAGGGGTTTGGTAGCTTATTTTGTTTTATTTTCTGTTGTTCGAATTATTTCAGGGTTGTAGTTCAGGATTTATCTTGTTTTGTCCTTTTGTTGTTTATGTTCAAACCCTGTTATCTTTTGTTTCAACTAAATGAAGTGTCCCATTTTCCTTTGTGTTTTAAATATATGTTTGTTTGTTTTCTTTACATAGCACATTTTATGTTGACTCTAGTGATATGACATGCTAGTGGAATTTTCAGCTAGATCTTAAAATCCAGTTTAAGCATGAACATTGTATCAGAGGGTTAAAGTTAGAAAAAGAGAGCATATGAGAAAATAGATAGAGTGCTGAGACATTTGGTGAAAAGTTAAGGCAATTATTTTGAGAATCACAAGAACAACTTGGTCATCGATCGAAAGACAGGTCCCAATTAGATCAAATAGTGGATGTGTGATCCCTATATCAAGAGAAACCAGAAGATAATCAGCTCCACGAAAGTATGAGTCATTCGTTGTGAGAAATACACAACAAAGGTGGAGTTTGCAGAAGAAGTAGTAACGCACAGACTCAATCTGCTTAAGAAGATATCGCAAATGATCTTCATCTCTCACTTCCAATTGCATGTTATGTACTTGCAGTCTCAAGGATTGATATGATGAAGGCATTTCATTCTGCTATCCAAACATTGTGTCATCCTTTGTTTACCCCATTTGAGCCTTAGTGTTATTTTCTTTCATACGCCTCTTTTGGAATCAAGATAGAGTAAGCAAAGTTCAAAGAATAGTGTCGAGTAAAAAGATAAAGTCAAAAAGTTACAAAAAAGAGACAAAAATATTTCCAAAAAAAAAAATAGTGTCAAGAAAAATAGAGTTAGAAAAAAAGAATAGCAAAGTGAAAAGAGCGAATAAAAGAAAAATAAAAGAAAAATCAGAACAAAGCAAAAGAACAAGCTTCCAGAACTGCGTGTGACCTGATTCTCCTCTTTCGGGGGTGAGATACGTAGGCTGCCCTACTCAGGCCTCGGTCCGACCAAATAAAATATTTAGAATTTCCTAGTCAAAAAAAACTGGGGCATGAGGTGATCCTCATTTTTTGAGTCGATTCCAAAAGTTGTAAGTCCCAACCCACTTCAAGTGTCATTTGGGCCCCATGCCATTCTTTCTTTCTAATCCTATCCAAAAGTCAAGTCACAACCAAAGAAAGACCTTCAGATCAATCTTTGAGAATGAAAGGCTAAGCATGCAATGCATATGATGACGCATTTTGGGAACTGCTCGTCTTCCTCAGCATAAGGAATCAAAAGAGAGATAAAAATGAGAGAATCTTATTGGTGAAAACCCCATGGGCACCATAAGGCAATAGTGAGTTGAGAGAAAAATAAAAGGGATTTGTTGGCAAAAATCCTTCATGTGTCACTAGCCGAATGAGGTCTTAAATGCAATTGACCTAAGGAAACAACTCAGTTTCAAGGCCATTAACTCAACAATAATTGGTAGAAAGTTTGGATGGAAAGATCAGGCAGCTTGATCCAAAATGCATGGAATGATCATTAGAGTTGACTGTCATTTCTAGATAATTTTTTCTTTTCTTTATTTCAAATGAGGACATTCATTTTCTTTTCTTTCTTCTCTTTATGTTTATTTTATTTTCTTTAGTCAGTTGTCCAAATAAAATCATTGTCATTTTTTTTCTCTAGTCTTAGAGTCAAGTCCATGTCAAAACAAGTGAGAAACGATCTCAAAACATGGCTACCAGCTTCTTCAATTGCACAAAGCAAGATAAAAGGCCAACACATGAAAGAGATATGATTGTGAGCCAAAATAAGGCATGCAGAAAGTTTTGTCAACCGACAAGTCTGGGAACTCATGGAAATACCAAGGTTCAAAGGGTTTATCTGAGAAGCATGACAAAGCAGAGATACTATATCTATTTTAGAGTCACTCTTAGTAATCTGAGTTTGGATCAATGATGCAGCGAGTCAATGACATATGCTAATGGTTGAAAGCAAGGTTAATGTGACGGGGGAAAGAACGATTTCCACGAAAGCTAAAGCCACAAACCAGCCACCATGTTTTTAAACTAACATGTTTTCATTGTATGAAACAGGAACACATGTTACCTTCGAATCTTGGATTTCAAAGCCTAAGCATCAAAAGTTGCAATGCCTCACTTCCACAAATGCAGGAGACACACTTCCTTGTTTAGTTAATTCAAGCAACATTTGTAAGGAGATGTACTTCCTTTTCTGGGAAATTCAAGTGACATTTATGAGGTGATTCACTTCCTTGTTTGGGTAATTCAAGTGACATTTGTAAGGAGGCGCACTTTCTTTTTTGGTAATTCAAGTGACATTTGTAAAGAGATGCACTTCCTTGTTTGGTAATTCAAGTGACATTTGTAAGGAGATGCACTTCCTTTTTTGGGTAATTCAAGAAGAATTTGTAAGGAGACGCACTTCCTTATTTGGTAATTCAAGCAACATTTGTAAGGAGATGCACTTCCTTGTTTGATAATTCCATCGGCATTTGTAAGGAGACGCACTTCCTTGTTTGGACAATTCAAGCAACATTTGTAAGGAGACACACTTCCTTATTTTGGTAATTCAAGCGCTATTATAAGGAGACGCACTTTCTTATTTTGGTAATTCAAGCAGCATTGGTAAGGAGATGCACTTTCTTGTTTTGTAACTCAAGCGGCATTGGTAAGGAGATGCACTTCCTTGTTTGGTAATTCAGGAAGCATTTGTAAGGAGATGCACTTACTTGTTTGGGTAGTTCAAGAACCATTTGTAAGGAGACGCACTTCCTTATTTGGACAATTCAAGTGACATTTACGAGGAGACGCACTTCCTTGTTTGGGTAATTCAAGTGGAACTGGTAAGAATACACACTTTCTTCTTTCGGTAATTCAAGCCCATTGGTAAGGAGATGCACTTCCTTGTTTTGATAATTCAAGCAACATTGGTAAGGAGATGAACTTCCTTGATTAGGTAATTCGAACTTTGCTTTTTGGGTAATGCATTTCCTAACATAAGTTTTGATTCCCTGTAGATGTACTTCCTAGTTTAGTCAGTCCCCTTGACTTCTAGAAAATGCATTTTCTAGTCAAGTTATTGCACTTAATCCTTAGGAGACGCACTTCCTTGCTAGTTCTCATTTTTCAGGTGGCATACTTTTTAATTTAAACTTCTATCTCTAGAAGACGCACTTTCTAGTCAGAATTCCTCACTTTAATTCTTAGGAGACACAGTTCCTAGTCTTGGTCATTCAATTTTACTCTCAAGAGATGCATTTCTTGGTCAGAGTCTTGATTTATCATTGCAACAGGTTAGTAGGTATGATGCGACTTTCCCAAAAGTCTTTTGATGGTAAACTGGGGCAAAATTTAATTCTTGTGTTTGGAACTTTACTTTTCTAGCAAACGAAATTTCTCTTTATAATAATTTTTGTTTAGGATAATCTTCTTTCCTGTTTTGATGTGATTCTAGAATCCTGCCCGAAGTAGAGGGAGAATAAATGGAAAACCAAGCCTCCCTTTCATCCATAAAATCAAGCCTCCCTTCCAAATCCTCCTCATGCCATCATATCCCCTGACATCTATAATTCCCTTCCTAATCCTGAGGTGGACCATTACAAGGAGAAGGAGAAAGAGTGGAGGACCGAGCATGAACTGAAGTTGCTAGCTATGAATAAATAGATTATGAGGATCAAAGAATCTCATGGAGCGAGGGACCACGACGTTTTAGGGAATGATGATTTATGTATTCACACAGGAATAGATCTACCAGAAGGGTATAAGGTCCCTAAATTTTAAGTATTCAATGGCACCGGAAATCCAATGGCCCATCTGAGAAGGTATTGTGATCAAATGGTGGGGGTAAAGGAAAATGAAGCATTATTGATGTGTTTGTTCAGCCGGAGTTTAAGATGCGAAGCCTTATAATGGTTCATGTTTCAGGAACTAAAAAGATGGACTGGTTGGAAAGCATTGGCCAAGGGTTTCATTGACAGGTTCGCATTTAACATCGAGATAGTCCCTGATCGATACTCACTAGACCGGATCAAACAGAAGAATAATGAGTGTTTTCAAGACTACGCCTTTCGTTGGAGAAAAGAAGCTACTAAAGTACAACCTCCCATGTCTGAGGAAGAAATGGTATCGGTTTTCTCTTTGGTATCCGCGGTTCGAGCAACTTTCGCAGATTTAGAAAAGATTGGGGAATTGTTAGAGAAAGTCATTCGAACAGGAAAAATTGCCAAAACCCCAACATCATCTGAATTTTCTGCATTCTCAAAGAAGAAAAGAGAGGATGCGACTGTGGTCTCTACTAATTCTGTTGATAAGTTAAAGAGGAAATTCAAGCATAGGAATATTCTTTCCTCATCATCGTCACCAAGTTTTCATCCTGTATTCTACGCTCAACCCCAATGTCAAGCTCCAATTCTAAATATTTTACACCAGTGACAAGTTCCACAACCAAATTATCAGCCTCATACTCAAGCTACTTCTCCAAATAACCAAATAAACATCCAAAATCCTCCAAATTATCATCAAGTACCTCATCCTATAAATCAGAACCATTATAACCCTCCACGTCCAAACTTTGAAAAGAAACCTCCTCGAAACTTCATGTCGTTAGCTGAAAGTCGTACCCAGCTCTTCAAAAGATTGATGAAAGTTGGTTATTTGCAACCGATCCAACCAAAGCCTATCAATCCCAACTCTCAGTTTTATCATCCCGATCAAAATTGTGCCTTTCATTCAGGAGCAGCGGGGCACAGTACTGAAGATTGTATTAACTTGAAATATAAGATCCAAGAGTTGATTGATCAGAAGGTTATCACGCTTCAGTCGCCGACACCAAATGTTAATAGTAATCCATTTCCTAACCATGGGGGACCTACTATTAACATGATTGAAATAGATGGTGATTGGACGTCTAGCAAGGCCATCACTAAGGTAAATTCAGAAGGACTCAAAAGAACAGAAGAGGTGGAGAAGATAGAGGAAGTTGTGGCCTTCTTAAGTAAGTATTTGGAAAGAATTATCAAGCCTGTTATGGTCCCAGAAAAAGCTTTTAAGCATGGAATAGAGTACCAACCAAGAAAGAAAGGTGAGATCGAAGATAATTCAAAGGAGAGTCTGTTTAGGCCCTTGCCGCTCTTGTACCAGTCATTTCCCGTACATGAGATGTCAAATGATGATGGTCTTGGGGATGGGATAGGAGATCTTTTCAAAGGATGCAATGCTCTACCAGATGATTTCCCAGAGTCCGGTGGGGTGAAGAAGAATGCATCAGGGGAGGCCTTGCAAAACTGGACCTCTACTCCACTCATAACCCGTCACCCATCGTGGTAGATGAAAGGACAATTACTAATAGTTTTTAAAATCGGTAATGATCCAGAGGAGGCCCCGTGATCCACCCTTTTATGTCTCAAATTTTTGTTTCGTGTTTTACAACTTTTAAAAGGTATGGGCCATGATCTATAGTTTATATTTATTTTCTAAAAGGCCTCCCTTTATTAAAGAAGTTTTTTTAAAAAAATATGATTATCTAGCACGGTTTATTTTGATAGCAATAATTTAAAAACCTGCCAATGTCATGTCATGTCAAGGGTTAGACAAACAAGGCAAAGGAAATAATGATGAACAGAAAAGGTGATGAGGAGCAGTTAGTAGTAGATTTAGAGGAATGTGAAAATCAAAAGAATCCCAACCTGGAGAGGCCCTAATCCTACCTGAGATAGATGGTCAAGAGTGGACCAAACCAATCAATTCTGATGCACTTAAGAGATATTGTAATTGAAAGATGTCATAGCTTTTGTGTTTCCTTAGTTTACTTGTAACCACCTTTGTAATAATGTTGTTTTCTAGTGTGTAATTGCCTAGAACCCCTTTCCTTTTATGTACGAACTACGTTTGACCTGAATTCCCAAGAAAGGAATACGTAGGAGGCCTATGTCGGCTTCGGTCAACCCCTTAGAAAATTTATCCTTTCTCTTTATGTACGAACTACGTTTGACCTGAATTCCCAAAAAAGGGATATGTAGGCGGCCTATGTCGGCTTCGGTCAACCCCTTAGGAAATTTTATCCTTTC
The DNA here is from genome assembly GCA_030864215.1 of Capsicum pubescens. NCBI lineage: Eukaryota > Viridiplantae > Streptophyta > Magnoliopsida > Solanales > Solanaceae > Capsicum > Capsicum pubescens. Next base: position 300,352,885 of record CM061549.1, read on the forward strand.
CTTTTATGTATGAACTGTGTTTGACCTGAATTCCTAAGAAAGGGATACGTAGGCGGCCTATGTCGGCTTCGGTCAACCCATTAATTTCTGTCTGTATATCCCTAGCGTAGTCTTGAACTACGTTTGACCTGATTCCCGCTTCAATGGGATATGTAGGCGCCCCAACGGCTCGGTCATTAACCCCAGGAAATGGAAACTGGGGCAGAATTTTTGAGAAGAAATCTCGAAAATTCACAAGAGAAGATCAACATCCAACAAAGAGAATGAAGATCAGCAAAGACTTCAGATCCGCTCGAGATGTTATCATCTCAGACTACTTTAAACTGGGGCAAAAATTTTGAGGGAGGGCTCAAAATTTCCACCAAATACTGGAATATATTTCAAATTCCCCGGCATCAAAGGTTAAAGCCAGGCTTTTGAAGCCACCAACTGCGAAAAAGTCTAGGTAGACTCAATTTCTGGCTATGACAAAAACTATTTGCCGAACCCTCCAACAATGATCATGAGTTTTAGAAATCATTCGTTGGATATAGTCAAAACCACGAGGAAGACGTTCGTTGAGCTAGTACATGACATGACCGACAGAAATTGTGTAAAGCTTTTACAGATACTTTCGTAACTATTTGCTAAAAATAAGACTACTTTGGAAAAAGAAAAATCTTTACAAATCTTTTACTTAGTGATTGCCTGGGCGTCTATGGGATCAGGGACCCAAGGTGGAGGTACCAATGTTATGGGGAACCTAAAAGATAGCGAGGAGCAAAACGGAGAATCGAAGAAGGTCAACACGGTGTAGTTTCACTCAAACTAATAATTTTTCTGTGGATGCAGGGACCAATACAAAAAAATGAGAGTCTCTTTCAAAAATCCCCGAGCAAATTGGGAGCCACACCGGAGCACTAATGCTCAAGAATGGTATTTTTTGGTTAGCCCTAAAAATGGGTTTAATACCTATTTATTGACCTTTGGAATTGTCCATCTCATTTCTTGAGATCATGGAGGACAAACAAAAGTGTCTTGTCTCCTTTGCAAATATTGTATTTAGAATTTTCTAAAAAATGGTCGCTAGCAAAAGTGACCTTGTGTCTACTAATCTTCTACCTTGAGTACAGGTACATAAAGAAAGCAAGACGCTGGCAAATGAACTCAGGTAAAACTATTTTTAAATCGCCAAGAGAGCCATTTCATATCATTGCCAAGAGGGCCATTTCATATCATTGCCAAGAGGGTCATTGTATATAATTGCCAAGAGGGCCATTGCATATAATTGCCAAGAGGGCCATTGCATATCATTGCCAAGAGGGCCATTGCATATCATTGCCAAGAGGGTCATTTCATATCATTGCCAAGAGGGTCATTTCATATCATTGCCAAGAGGGACATTGCATATCATTGCCAAGAGGGTCATTGCATATCATTTCCAAAAGGATCATTTCATATCATTGCCAAGAGGGTCATTTCATATCATTACCAAGAGTGCCATTCCATATCATTGGCAAGAGGGCCATTGCATATCATTTCCAATAGGGCCATTGCATATCATTGTCAAGAGGGCCATTGCATATCATTGCCAAGGGGGCCATTTCATATCATTGCCAAGAGGGCCATTCATATCATTTGCCAAGAACGCCATTTTATATCTATTGACACGCAATACATAAACGTTGGCATCGAGGATATCATCAGCATTTCATATATGTTGACACGCGAGACATAAACGCTGGTGTAGACACCTAATTTCGTCTCTCCTCGATAATATTTTTTTACCCATTTTACCTTATCCTATCTTGTACCCTCACCCATGTAATTATTCCCTACATAAAATGATAAAAACAATATCTCTAACTAATTTATCTTATCCTAACAACCCTTTCAATTGAAAAAAAAAAGAAACATCACCCATACCCCTACCCTCACCACCCTATCCCACATGTCACCCCCTCTCACATTCCTTGGTCACAAAGGAAAAGAAAACGGATAGCTGTACAAAAGTTGAGGCAATTTTGTTCTCTTTTGGGGATTGGTTTTGGTTTCAATTAAAAGGAAAAGAGGAATAGACGTGGGCCCCACAGAAAATGATTCCATCACCTTCAATATACCAATATACAAATCTCACAATAGAAAAGGGGGAAGTTCACTGGAAAGGGAATTCATAGACAATATACCTCACTTTTTTGTCCACTCACGAAGATTCCCCAATTTCACTCCAAATAAAAATAAAAAGGAAGGGACCCACTAACAAAAAGGAGGACGCTTTTCTTCCATTAAGAGATATATAGACACACGACATTCATACACAGAAAAAGGATTGAATACACCCCCCTCCATTTTTATTTTCCATTGAAGAACATCATTCTTCTTTTCTATTTTTTACAGTAAAGTCCGAGCGGAGAGGAGAACGAGTAGAGAACTGTGACGGGAGAGGGAGAGCTTCTTCAAAAAAAAATTCACCTCACGCCATAGAAACCTCCATTTCCTTTCCATTCTTTTTACTACTCTCACCATCATCATCATATCATCTTCTCCACAGAGAGACAGAGAAAGTTGCCTGAGAGGGAGAGAAGGACAAAGTGAGGAGGGCGAAAAGTAGATCGAGGGTCGAGTTTTCTGGCTATTTCTCATCGGAAAATGCCATCCTCACCGGGATATAACTCCGCCAGCTCTGTTTTTGACCCCGAAACCCGTCAGAAACTTGATTTAAGCTATACCCATTGCCGAAAACCAAGAACGAACAATGAAATCGGTCCGTCCATGTTAGTTTTGGTGTGTTTGGTTTAGATTCTAGTCTGCTCGAGTCAGTTTCGTTGGGTCGAGATCTGGTCGGTACACAACTATCTCAGTTGATCTCGTCATTATCAGCTCACCGGAGCTCGAGTTCTTTTTTTTTTTTTTAGTTCTGTTTTTGGATTTTAAAAGGGCTTAAGGTTCTTCTGTTTCTTGTTTCGTCCGCATTTTTCGTGCTTTGGGGACTTCGAACGATCTAGTGGGTTCAACATTCTGGATTTGGAGTTTCGCTCATCGCTGAGGTTTCTATTTGGGGTTTCTAGCGCGGATTTCTTTTAATTCATTATTATCAACGAAAGTCGACTTTGGAAGGTCCATCTCTTTAACCTACTCTTCTTTTATTTATTTTAATTTGTTGATTTTGTTGCGATTATGTGGGATGTAATTATACTTTGTTGCCTTTTGTTGGTGTTATGATCATGATGTTTGGTGATTCGTCTTTGGAGGTTTGAGGAAAGAACTTGATCATGTTTTAATGGATTGATAAAAAAGAAGTTGGGGATTGGAATTGAAAAATTGACTAAAAGGTTAGATTCAGATAAATTTTTGATTTATTGTGATGTTGAGCGTAAATGTCATCGAATTGGATAGGTAAATATAGGATCAGGTAGGCAAAATTTAGGAATAAGTGTTTCCTGGTGTGTTTGAATGCTTGAAATGCGTGTTGAATGGTTCGAGTTTTATCACTTTTGAATCAATTGTATTCATTTGCCGGGGAATGCCCCGAAGGAATTGTACTTATTCACCGGGGAATGCCCCGAAGTGTCTTGTATTTGAAGACGATGCATAATCAAGGCCCGGAACATCGGGTGGAGAAAGCAATGGAGTGTAGTTTAGAATTAGCATAGAATAGAGTAGGTTTATATTTTTTCATCTTTATTTACTTCGGGACTGTATAATTGGACTGAATACTAAATTTTGGACTATTTATTTTGTGTGTTTTTGATTGCTTGTTCTATGTGTTTTTGTGTTGTTTATACATTTGATAACGCTCAATCTACAGCTCTCGTTTGAGTGTAAAGCGGTCGTTAGCAAATATAGAACCCAACCTGGGTTGGGTGTCGATCCCACAGGGAATAGCTTGGCCAACAAGTAAGTAAAATTACTAAACTTTTGGTGCAAGTCTCGTAAAAAGGGGGGATTCTTGTCTTGCAAGTAATGTAAACAAAAGCTGAAAATAATAAAGTAAAAAGAGAGAGATTGTTACGTTGGTTGTAAACAATGAGAATTGAAGCGTTGGGGTTATGTCCACCTTCTGAGGTATACGTCTCTATTGGCTATGAGTGTGTAGAATTCTGACATGAAATTGCTTATAGAGGATTGTAGTCGATGGTAAATCCAAGCGTCTCTCGACCTAAACAAGGACTATTTCACTTTAACTCTCTCGAGCTTAAAGCGTATCTAACGGTACAAATTCTCCAAGAGGTTAGTCCAGTTACGGCACTAGCTTTTTAATAGGAAAGGGTGTCCTACTACCTTGACATTATCTCTTTTCCAGACAAATAACTTTTCTCTCGAACAAGTTAAATGTTAGACTGGCGTATTCTTGCGTTTGCAACCGCAAAGAATGTAGATTAAGATGAAGAGAATAATGATATAAGCAATATACGTGCCTCGAACTCACAAACTCACAGCAATAGATAGTATCTCATACGGCTTCCATAACCCCAACAGAGAAGTTTAGTTACCCATGAATGCGAAGAAAACCACAATTGACATTGTTATTATACCACAATAATGATCAATTTCGTGTAGCACAAGAGTGGTAGGCGTTAGGTGTGATTTCTTGCAAAGTAACGTTTCTCTTGTTGCGGAATTTAAGAATAGAAGAATAGAAGAAAATAGAATTGATTTATAAGACGAGAAGTTAAGAAGATGTTCTAGAATTGTTTGTAGTGTAGAATAATAGAGGAGTAGAAGATGTCTCTAAATCTCTAGCATGATAGGGTATTTATAATACCCATATCCTAATCCTACTAAGCTAATGAAATAAATAACCAAATCCTACTAGACTAATGAAATCCTTAACCCATATGTACTAGGTTAAGGTAACATTATCATAATCCACTTAAAATAATGAAATACATAACCTAATTGTACTAGGTTAATGTATCATTGTCAAAATCCAGCTTTGTGTCTGTAAGTCCCCAAAGTCTTCAGAATTGCTGTTTTAGCCCGGGACAGATTTTCCATGCAGCAGGTTTGGTTCCCCAAAGTCTTCAGAAATGCTTTTTTAGCCCGGGACAGATTTTCCATGCAGCAGTTTTGGTCCTTAGGCGTGTAAACTCCCTTCCCTTCCTTCGTGAGCTTTCTTTAGCGTCAAGTAAGCCATAAAATGCTGAATTATGCATCATTTATACCTGAAACTTTACTAATCATGTTCGTTAGCTCATTTACAGGAAAAAGGACTAAAAGTGTATGAAATATATAATTTGTTCTCAAAACTAGGCTAAAATATGGGCAAAATATATTGATATAGGCGTGTAAATCCGCCTATCATCAACACCCCACACTTAGAGCTTTGTTCGTCCTCGAACAACATATCATGTCCTTCTAAGCATCAACTTAAGGTTCTTACAGCAACAACACAAAACATTTATTAAGACAAGCACAACGATTATCAACCAAGAGTAGCTTTCCGATTATAAGTAGAAACAATTTAACCTCAAGTATAGACTCGTGATGGTGATCAACTCGCATGCAAAAGTTAAAATGCATAGAATCATATACAACTATCCAAAACTCATCAACCATGTGTGTCTCACACTATAGTACCCATAATCATTCACAAGTATAGCATATTTTTCAAACATGGGTATCAAAATATCCTTGCCCTCGCTCTCACAAAGAATTCATATGAAGCAACTGATAACCATAGGCTTGCCCTTAGTGTAATGCTCTACTAAATGTCAGAATGCTAAGCTTAGGATCAAGTAGGTCTTTTGATGGTTGTAATGTAGGCTAAGGGACGGGTAGGACTATTTTGGCCAGGAATAGTGACTAAGTTCCTATGCGCTTTAATACATCACTTTGTATCAATGACACTTTTTTCTTTCAACCTTTCTTCTTTCTTTTGTTATACCACCCTTGTTCTCCTCTTTTGTTTTTCAATTTTAAGCACAACTCGCTTTTCAGCTTTCTTTTCCTTTTTCTTTTCACAACATACCTCTTATGATAGCACTTTTTTTTTTTTTTTATAACACATTCAAGCACCATTACAATTTATAGCATCATACTCACCCAATTTCCTCTTATGTTGTCACATGACTTTTTCACTTTAAAGCACTTAGGAATTTGGATCAAATTATGGTCTTGAAAAAAATGGATTAGGCTTACATACAAGGTTGTCAAAGAAATAGGCTAAAGGCTCAAAAGGGTTTAACTAGGATGATGTCCATGGGTAGGTAAAACTGAAGGTAAACAAATATAGGTTGCCAAAGAAATGCCTAAATCATATCCTAAACTTACACTCCTTATTTTCGCTTTGCATACATACCAGGCAAGTTCTAGCATCAGCTACACACATAGAATATACGATTATCTCACACACACAAGGCACATGGTCGACTTGCTTGGAAGTAATATAGACTCTCGACCCAACAAGTGAAGGAATTGAACCACACAATATCACATAATGAGTCACAACTAGAGCCTAAACGTCTCAATAGTCACAATTGAAGCACATACTCTTGTTCTAATCTCATGCTGCCTATCAAAATAATTTCATGCGAAGCTTAGAAAAAAATTTACTACTAAAAAACGAAACAAAAACAAAGCAAGCAAACATAGATGCAATAGAGAAGTATAGTATACGATACCCCCACCCCACACTTAAACGGGACACTGCCCTCAGTGGAAAATAAATACGAGGAACCTGGTTAGTCGGACTCTTCCTCATTGTCGGGGGTCATACCCCCTTCGTCGGAATCATCATAAGAGTCGTCGTCAGAGTTCTCCTCCTCGTCAGAGTCTGGTAAGCGTCGATCGTCATCAGTCGGCACATCATCATCTAGAGGTTCCTCAAAGTATACGCCCACTCCACACATCTCCCGTGCATGCATGTTCATGGGATAATCGTGGTCCAGCTGTTGGAGCTCTGCAGCAGTTGGAATACGACATCCGCTCATCATTGTAAACCTCATCATGCCGTACATATGGCGGGAGAAACTCTCATCCCGAGCATGTCTCTCTGCCGTAGTAAGGTTGATGCCATGTGTTGATTCAGCATCTTTGACCTTTGTGAGGTCAACCTTCTTCGGATTGTGTGGGAGTTTATGATCAGCTGGTTCCTCTTCGATATCCTCCTTCCGCAAGATTGCTGTCAACAAATTGCCAAATGTGAAATGGGACCTTTTGTGTAGTCTGGCCTTCCTCATGGTGGATCGAATGATTGCCCCAAAGTTGATTGGGACATTCGTCATCAAAGCATAGACCAAACACACTCTATCTCTTGATATCTTGGTGTATTGAGTCCCAGGAATAAGACATGAGTTGACAATGCGCATCCAGATTCTTGCTTCCCTATTTAGTAGAGCATAGGGGAAGGTGTTGTGTCGGCCTGTTTCTTTATGTCTGCCCCACCTTGCCATTGATCTGCTTCCACAAAGCGTGTGTCGTATTGCTCTATAAGGAGGCCTGCTGTACAGCTCTTTGAATGGTGCTGCGTCGATTGAAGGTAAGCCAAGAAAAGAGTTGATCCAGTCCGTGGTGAGCTGTAACACCTGGCACCGAATTTTGACTTCATTGCCTGTTGTGTTTGGCGACCAGTTGGCATAAAACTCTCTTGTTAGATCAAGATTACACTCTCCCATGTCGCGGAATATGAAATCCAACTTCAAAGCCATTATTTTTGCCAACATACGCGGCTCCTTCTTTGCTAAGGTATCCTTGTTGATCAAGTCGACGTGAACATATTTTCTTTCTTTGTTGCTGCTGTACCATGCTTTGGCTTCTTCCTCAAGAACCCATTTTATTCCGAACATTCTGCGTGGTGGTTGTGCTGAGGATGATTCTCCTTGGTCTTTTCGACTTCTCTTCTTGCCCTTTTGGGAAGTGGTCGCCTTCTCCTTGCCTTGCCTCGCTTTAGGTGCCATTGTACCTGAGACTAGAAATAGTGTTAGTTGCAGCACAGTCTCACTTGATAAAATCTATAAGCAAGCATTAGGGATACCACCCCACACTTAGTTTTGTTATCACAAATCAGTGAGGTGAAAGTAGTTGATTTACTCAGATTTCGTTGACATACGTTTAAGGATTGTATTCCGGCAAGAAAATCAGCAATGCATCACTTACTTGCAGCCATTGGACTACTTTCATGGTAGGTATAGCAACACTACTACATGGGGGTTATCGTTATTCTTACAACAATCACAACCTCCTAAGTCGGTAGGCACTATAAGTCTTATTCCGATGGCCGGGATAGTCTAACATGTAAGTATCCAAACAACAATCTTAAGCAATATTCATAGCCATAGCAATTCCGCAAATATCATAATAATGCTATTGAAACCAAATTCAAGTCGGAAACAAGTCAAGATTTTCCTACGTATATGTTTACTCACATGATTTTGCAACAACAATCCAAACACATGAACCTCACCAACAATCTTATATAATTTAGCAGTTAATAATAGCCATAGCAACGTAGTACTTACGAGAAATAAATGAAGAATAAGAGAGCACTTACTTGCTTGAAGCTTGTGGAGATGGTTTTGTGAATTGGAAGAGCAAAAGAAGAAATTTTTTAGAGGATTTGGAAGAGTATGCGGCGCCTTTAGGGTATTTTCTATTGTGGTTGTGTTATAAGACTAAGTCCCCTTTATATAGGAAGAGTATGGGTCGGGTTATGACCCATTTACAATCGATTTTGGAGACAACATTCCTACATATGCGGCGCATTGTCTATGGCATAATGGGACATATGCGCCGCATAGTCTATGGCATAATGGGACATATGCGGCGCATTGTCTATGGCATAATGGGACATATGCGCCGCATAGTCTATGGCATATGAGATACTGAGACCAAATGTCATAGCATAGGCGGCGCATAGTCAAAAGCATACTTAGGAATAGGCGGCGCATAGTGTATAGCACACTAGATTCTGAGACCTTAGGCTATAGGATAGGTTGTGCATCGTTTGTGGCCTAGTTTTACCAAGGCCTAGCCTTCCTCGAAGCCTATTTTGGCGTGGGAAAGGCTCAATCCATAGCCTTATGCATCACCCTTCCTAATTTACCAACTTTACCATACAATGCGTCCAAATCGTCAATTGAAATCAATCTCCTCGTTGAAAACTTCTTGCACCTATATTCGCTCAAACAAATGAAAACGATTAGTACGATGGGTTGCCTCCCACCAAGCGCCTTAGTTTTGGTCGTGGCACGACTCTTATTTTTGGATTTTTATTTATCAAAAGCAAAACACATACTGAAATGAAAAATGAAAAATGATAAACGATAAACGATAAACGATGGGTTGCCTCCCATCTAGCGCCTTATTTATTGTCGTGGCTCGACGTAGTAATCTCGAGTACTTAGACTTCGTCGAGATAAGTGATGGACATGTTATTCATCGAGTCAAGAGGGCCGATATACGGCTTAACACGTTGGCCATTCACTTTGAAGACAACACCCTTATTGTCTTCCAATTCAACTACTCCAGACGAGTAGACTTGGATAACTTTAAATGGACCAGACCACTTAGATTTTAACTTACCTGGGAAGAGCTTAAATCTGGAGTTGAAGAGTAGTACCATATCACCTTTTTGGAAGTTTCGTCGAACAATCCGTTGATCATGATACTTCTTCATCCGCTCCTTGTATAAATCCGATCTTTCATATGCATGGAGACGGAACTCATCTAATTCGTTCAGCTGCTCCAACCTCAGATTCTTCACATCATTCCAATTCAGATTCAAGTGCTTCAATGCCCACAATGCCTTGTATTCAAGCTCGATGGGTAGATGAAAAGCCTTCCCATAAACTAGTTGATAAGGAGACATGCCAATGGGTGTCTTGAATGCATTCCTATATGCCCATAGTGCATCATCTAGCTTTCGAGACCAATCCTTCCTATTTGCATTAACCGTCTTTGCAAGGATTTGCTTAATCTCGCGATTGGAAACCTCTACTTGTCCACTAGTTTGGGGATGATAAGGCGTAGCTACCTTGTGTTGCTTGACACCATACTTGGCCAATACAGATTTGAATAGCTTGTTGCAAAAGTGAGATCCTCCATCACTTATGATAGTACGAGGTACCCCAAAGCGAGAGAAGATATTCTTCTTTAAGAACGCTACAACACGCTTTCCTTCGTTGTCGGCCAATGCTACAGCTTCAACCCATTTCGAAACATAATCCACAGCAACCAAGATGTACTTCATTCCAAACGAATTCACGAATGGACCCATGAAATCAATACCCCACACATCAAAAAGTTCTACCTCCATAATTTTAGACATGGGCATTTCATGGTGTTTTGAAATAGTACCTTGACGTTGGCATTGGTCACACCTTCTCACATAGTCGTATGCATCTCTGAATATCGAGGGCCAATAATAACCACTTTGCAATACTTTTCTTGCCGTTCGATTCCCTGCATGATGTCCTCCAACTTGCAAAGTGTGGCATGCTTCCAATATAGCAGGTACTTCTTCATGGGATATACATCGTCGAATGATCCCATCCGCGCATCTTCGAAACAAATAAGGTTCATCCCAATAGTAGTGCTGAACGTCATGCATAAACTTCCTCCTTTGGTGGTAAGATAAGTTGGCAGGTATCACATTACTCTCTACGAAATTTGCAAAGTCGGCATACCATGGTACTTTCTCCATTTTTGTCGCTAATATCTCCTCGTCAGGGAATGCATCATCAATCTGAATTTCAGGTTGCGCCACATGTTCATTCTCAAGTCTAGATAGGTGATCAGCCACTTGGTTCTCGCAACCTCTTCTATCTTTGACTTCGAAATCAAACTCTTGCAGCAGCAGTACCCATCGAATTAACCTTGGTTTGGCATCCTTCTTCGTCATTAGATACTTAAGAGCTGCATGGTCTGTATGGACGATCACATTGGTACCCAATAGATAGGCACGAAACTTCTCAAACGCATATACAACCGCTAGGAGCTCTTGTTCAGTAACAGTGTAGTTCCTTTGGGCTTCATTTAGGACCTTACTCGCATAGTAGATAGGATGAAATAGTTTCTCCTTTCTTTGTCCAAGAACAGCACCAACGGCTACACCACTAGCATCGCACATGACTTCAAACGGGAGCGTCCAATCTGGTGATACCATGATAGGGGCTTCAATAAGTTTTCCTTTAAGACATTCGAATGCCTTTAAGCAATTATCATTGAAGTCAAACTTCGCATCTTTCTCCAGTAGTTTGCACAATGGACTAGAGATTTTGGAAAAATCTTTGATGAATCTACGATAGAAACCAGCATGGCCAAGAAAACTACGGACTCCCTTCACCGAAATTGGAGGCGGTAGCTTCTCAATTACCTCTATTTTTGCTCGATCAACCTCTATTCCTCTTTCAGAGATCTTGTGCCCAAGAACGATTCCTTCTTTTACCATGAAGTGGCACTTCTCCCAATTCAGCACAAGGTTGAACTCTACACATCTTTGCAATGCCATGCTCAAGTTTGCCAAACATGCTTCAAAAGACTCACCGACAACTGAAAAGTCATCCATAAATACCTCCAAAGTGTCTTCAACCATATCAGAGAAAATAGACATCATACAACGTTGAAAGGTGGCTGGTGCATTACACAACCCGAATGGCATGCGCTTGAAGGCAAACGTACCATATGGGCATGTGAACGTTGTCTTCTCTTGATCTTCGGGAGCAATACAAATCTGATTATAACCTGAATAACCATCCAAGAAGCAAAACCATCCTTTCCCCGCTAATCGATCTAGCATTTGGTCCATAAATGGCATGGGGAAGTGATCCTTGAGTGTCCACGAATTCAGCTTGCGGTAGTCCATGCATACTCTCCATCCAGTAATGGGCCTGAGTAGAATAAGTTCATTCTTTGCATTTGCGACCACCGTCATTCCTCCTTTCTTGGGAACACATTGTACAGGACTTACCCACGTACTATCAGAGATAGGATATACAACTCCTGCGTCTAACCACTTTATAATCTCCTTCTTTACCACTTCTTGCATAGGTGGATTTAAACGTCTTTGATGTTCAATGGTGGGTGTGCACTTTTCTTGAAGCTGAATTTTATGTGTGCAAATCCTAGGTGGAATACCAATAATATCCCCAATGGTCCATCCAATGGCTCTAATATATTTTTGTAAGATTGAAATAAGAGTTGCAACTTGTTGCTCACCCAAATCGGCTGCCACTATGACTGGAAGTGTGTTTCCGCTTCCTAAGAATGCGTACTTCAGATGACTTGGCAGCTCCTTCAATTCTAGTGTGGGTGGTTCTTCAATAGATGGCTTGGCTGGTGGTGTGGGTCGATTCTTGAGATCAAGATCCAGCTTCTTGGGAGTATAGCGATATGTCCCTAATCCCGATAGCGCACAAACAGCTTCTTCAGAAATTTCAGCATCCTCATTCTCTCCTTTCATGACCAAAACCTCCAAAGGATCATCAAGAATTTGCTCTTCTTCAAGGCATTCTTTCTCATCGTCAAAGACAACATCAGCCACAGAAAATACACTCAGATCTTTGGGTTGCTTCATTGATTTGCAAACATCAAATCGAACCACTTCGTCATTTATTCGGAATGAAAGTTCATTAGCTCTCAAATCAATGAGCACACTTCCTGTAGCAAGGAAAGGGCGTCCCAAGATTATGGGAACCTCTGAATCTGCTTCACAATCCAAGATGACAAAGTCTGCTGGAAAGATAAATGAAGAAACCTTTACCAAGACATCACATAGAATACCAACCGGTCGTTTTACCGACCTATCTGCCATAACAAGCCTCATGTTAGTTGGTGTAGGATCTCCTAACCCCAACTTCTTATAGATCGATAATGGCATCAAGTTGATGCTGGCTCCTAAGTCACATAATGCTTTGGAAAAGTTCAAAGATCCGACAGTGCAAGGAATAGTGAAAACTCCGGGGTCGGCCTTCTTCTGAACTATCGATCGGGTAGCAATTGCACTACAATGATGCACATCATCCTTCAGCTCATAACTTGTTGCCCTCTTCTTAGTCAAAAGATCTTTCATAAACTTCGCATACCCAGGCATTTGTTCAAGTGCCTCCACCAATGGAACATTAATGGTCAGCTGCTTTAACATAGTCATGAATTTGCTGAACTTCGTGTCCTCAACCACCTTCTTCAATCTTTGGGGAAAAGGTGGTGGTGGGTATGGAAGTGTTCTCTCCATGGCTTTCTTCTCCTCTTGCTTCCGTTTTTCCATTTTTTCAGGCTGCACGTCACTGGGCGTGACGTCCTTGACGTCAGGACTGGTTGTTGCGGCATCTTCTCCTTTTGCGTTATCATCCATGTCCGCAACTTCTTCAACCACTTGCTTGCCTTTTGATGAAGGTTCCAGCACCTTACCACTTCTGGTAGTGATGGCCATGCATGACCCATCATTCCTTGGGTTTTGCACAGTATCGCTGGGTAAAGTGCCAGCCTTTCTTTGATTGAGTGCTGCTGAAAGTTGGCTTAGTTGCTGCTCTATTTGCTTGATTGAAGTAGAATGAGAATCAACTAATTGTTTCATGGAGGACAAATCACTAATTACCTCAGTAACTCCCGCGCTTGTTGCTTCCACTCCTTTCAATAATTTAGCCATCATGTCTTCCATACTTCCAGAACTAGATGTGGTGGTATCACGTCTACCAGGGGGAACATAAACACCACTCTTTTCATTGTTTTTTCTCCAACTACCTTGGTCCTTGTTTCCAGAATTATCATAATAGTTCCGACCTTGGTTTCCTTGGGCATTCCCTCGGAAACCCCCCTGATTGTTCAAGTAGTTGGCTTCTTCTTCAGAATCAGATTTGTCTCTTTCTTTTAGCGCCACAGCTTTTACTTTTTCGGTCTTCCCTGATAATAAATGCTTTGTAAGAAGATCCATTTGTTTTTTCATGTGCGCCATATCTTGATCACGTTCTTCTTGTCTTCTTCTTTGGTCTGCAGTCATGCCTATAGATAAAGTGGGACTTGCTACCTCGGAATCCCTGGTATGCCAAGCTCTACTTTGTTTCGTCATGCGATCTAGCATATTGCTTTCTTGACCAAAGGTGAGGTCCATAAAAGATCCTCCAGCTGCGTTATCCACCACTGGCTTAGTCATTGAATTCAAGGCTCTATACAATATCTCCATGAGGTGAACATTAGTCATGTGATGGTTTGGGCATCTCGCTAGCTTTGTCTTGAACCTCTCCCATGTTTCATGAAGAGCTTCAGTGGGAAGCTGACGAAAGTTGCTGATTTCATCTCTCAATTGTGCCCTTTTGGAAGGTGGAAAGAATCTTTCTAGGAAAGCGTCTCTCAATTGCCTCCAATTTATAATTGAATCAGGAATCAGCCCATTCAACCATAGTGTTGCCTCCCCAGACAGAGACAATGGAAATAGACGTAATCGAATTGCATTCTGACCAACACCAGGATTGTCAAAAGACTTGCATGTAGAAATAAAGTTGATGAGATGCATATTCGGATCATCGCCTGCTAGTCCACCAAATAATCCCTTGAGTTGCAATAACTGAATCATGGTGCTTGTGATGTTAAACTTGGTTCCGGGCATTAATGGTGGAAGAATAATGGCTCCTGTGGCTCCGGCTCCATCAAGATCATCATCATCATCATCGAATGGTATCTCACGTTGTGCATCCATTGATGTACTGAACAAAAACCTGCAGTAAACAAAAACAAAAACTAAAAGTAAAAGTACGAGAATCTTTGACCAAAGGGTCTAGTAATTATTACGAACTTAATTGACACTTGTATTCCCCGGCAACGGCGCCAATTTTTGATAACGCTCAATCTACAGCTCTCGTTTGAGTGTAAAGCGGTCGTTAGCAAATATAGAACCCAACCTGGGTTGGGTGTCGATCCCACAGGGAATAGCTTGGCCAACAAGTAAGTAAAATTACTAAACTTTTGGTGCAAGTCTCGTAAAAAGGGGGGATTCTTGTCTTGCAAGTAATGTAAACAAAAGCTGAAAATAATAAAGTAAAAAGAGAGAGATTGTTACGTTGGTTGTAAACAATGAGAATTGAAGCGTTGGGGTTATGTCCACCTTCTGAGGTATACGTCTCTATTGGCTATGAGTGTGTAGAATTCTGACATGAAATTGCTTATAGAGGATTGTAGTCGATGGTAAATCCAAGCGTCTCTCGACCTAAACAAGGACTATTTCACTTTAACTCTCTCGAGCTTAAAGCGTATCTAACGGTACAAATTCTCCAAGAGGTTAGTCCAGTTACGGCACTAGCTTTTTAATAGGAAAGGGTGTCCTACTACCTTGACATTATCTCTTTTCCAGACAAATAACTTTTCTCTCGAACAAGTTAAATGTTAGACTGGCGTATTCTTGCGTTTTCAACCGCAAAGAATGTAGATTAAGATGAAGAGAATAATGATATAAGCAATATACGTGCCTCGAACTCACAAACTCACAGCAATAGATAGTATCTCATACGGCTTCCATAACCCCAACAGAGAAGTTTAGTTACCCATGAATGCGAAGAAAACCACAATTGACATTGTTATTATACCACAATAATGATCAATTTCGTGTAGCACAAGAGTGGTAGGCGTTAGGTGTGATTTCTTGCAAAGTAACGTTTCTCTTGTTGCGGAATTTAAGAATAGAAGAATAGAAGAAAATAGAATTGATTTATAAGACGAGAAGTTAAGAAGATGTTCTAGAATTGTTTGTAGTGTAGAATAATAGAGGATTAGAAGATGTCTCTAAATCTCTAGCATGATAGGGTATTTATAATACCCATATCCTAATCCTACTAATCTAATGAAATAAATAACCAAATCCTACTAGACTAATGAAATCCTTAACCCATATGTACTAGGTTAAGGTAACATTATCATAATCCACTTAAAATAATGAAATACATAACCTAATTGTACTAGGTTAATGTATCATTGTCAAAATCCAGCTTTGTGTCTGTAAGTCCCCAAAGTCTTCAGAATTGCTGTTTTAGCCCGGGACAGATTTTCCATGCAGCAGGTTTGGTCCCCCAAAGTCTTCAGAAATGCTGTTTTAGCCCGGGACAGATTTTCCATGCAGCAGTTTTGGTCCTTAGGCGTGTAAACTCCCTTTCCTTCCTTCGTGAGCTTTCTTTAGCGTCAAGTAAGCCATAAAATGCTGAATTATGCATCATTTATACCTGAAACTTTACTAATCATGTTCGTTAGCTCATTTACAGGAAAAAGGACTAAAAGTGTATGAAATATATAATTTGTTCTCAAAACTAGGCTAAAATATGGGCAAAATATATTGATATAGGCGTGTAAATCCGCCTATCATCAACACCCCACACTTGATAATGTAATGTATTGATATTGCAAGTAATGTAAACAAAAGCTGAAAATAATAAAGTAAAAAGAGAGAGATTGTTACGTTGGTTGTAAACAATGAGAATTGAAGCGTTGGGGTTATGTCCACCTTCTGAGGTATACGTCTCTATTGGCTATGAGTGTGTAGAATTCTGACATGAAATTGCTTATAGAGGATTGTAGTCGATGGTAAATCCAAGCGTCTCTCGACCTAAACAAGGACTATTTCACTTTAACTCTCTCGAGCTTAAAGCGTATCTAACGGTACAAATTCTCCAAGAGGTTAGTCCAGTTACGGCACTAGCTTTTTAATAGGAAAGGGTGTCCTACTACCTTGACATTATCTCTTTTCCAGACAAATAACTTTTCTCTCGAATAAGTTAAATGTTAGACTGGCGTATTCTTGCGTTTGCAACCGCAAAGAATGTAGATTAAGATGAAGAGAATAATGATATAAGCAATATACGTGCCTCGAACTCACAAACTCACAGCAATAGATAGTATCTCATACGGCTTCCATAACCCCAACAGAGAAGTTTAGTTACCCATGAATGCAAAGAAAACCACAATTGACATTGTTATTATACCACAATAATGATCAATTTCGTGTAGCACAAGAGTGGTAGGCGTTAGGTGTGATTTCTTGCAAAGTAACGTTTCTCTTGTTGCGGAATTTAAGAATAGAAGAATAGAAGAAAATAGAATTGATTTATAAGACGAGAAGTTAAGAAGATGTTCTAGAATTGTTTGTAGTGTAGAATAATAGAGGAGTAGAAGATGTCTCTAAATCTCTAGCATGATAGGGTATTTATAATACCCATATCCTAATCCTACTAAGCTAATGAAATAAATAACCAAATCCTACTAGACTAATGAAATCCTTAACCCATATGTACTAGGTTAAGGTAACATTATCATAATCCACTTAAAATAATGAAATACATAACCTAATTGTACTAGGTTAATGTATCATTGTCAAAATCCAGCTTTGTGTCTGTAAGTCCCCAAAGTCTTCAGAATTGCTGTTTTAGCCCGGGACAGATTTTCCATGCAGCAGGTTTGGTCCCCCAAAGTCTTCAGAAATGCTGTTTTAGCCCGGGACAGATTTTCCATGCAGCAGTTTTGGTCCTTAGGCGTGTAAACTCCCTTCCCTTCCTTCGTGAGCTTTCTTTAGCGTCAAGTAAGCCATAAAATGCTGAATTATGCATCATTTATACCTGAAACTTTACTAATCATGTTCGTTAGCTCATTTACAGGAAAAAGGACTAAAAGTGTATGAAATATATAATTTGTTCTCAAAACTAGGCTAAAATATGGGCAAAATATATTGATATAGGCGTGTAAATCCGCCTATCATCAACATTTATAACGTCAAATTAGCCGATACACTCCGCCAAGCGACCGTGGTCAAGCCACGGGATCGAGGGATGCCTAACACCTTCCCCTCGGTCAACAGAATTCCTTTGCCGGAATCTCTGTTCGCGGATCAATCTTTTAGAGTCAAAACAGTTTTGAAAAGGATTTTCAAGGTGACTTGGCACACCGATTTTCTGTCAAGTGGCGACTGAATAAAAATTGTAAATAGTCGTTTTTTAAACAAATATCTTCATTTTGTCACTTCTAATAATAAAAACCCTTTCGAAACAAAAATACAATCTTTTTGATGTTTAAAAAGGGGTGTGACAGCTCTGGCGACTCTGCTGGGGACATTTCATAATTTGGCCTTATTTTAGGAGTCGTATCGGCTTTGTTTGGCATTATGGGTGTATAAACATTGTTTGTGATTATTGTTTGTGTTATTGTTATCACTGTTGTGTGTTTCTGTGCTCTTTGTTTATAGTTTTTCTTTATGTGTTACCGCTTTATATCTGGCATCATTTGCATAACCTGAGTCAATTCTTTCTGCAACAAGTCTCGGAGTGCACGTCGTGCGCACGAACTCTAGTTGAGTCACCCTTATTTTAGGGGGGAGCCGTTGGATGTATGGAGTAGGTGGAAAGTAAAGCAGTCACTATCGACCATATGTTCCCCCGAACGGCCTTGTTAGTAAACCACAACGTAGGTCAGCCTTTAGGTCATTCTTATGTGTGTCATATTGAGACCTAGCGGGACCCACACGGCCCTTTGTAGGAAACTCACCTCTAAAACATCCCTACGTGCTAAATGTTGCATCTCTGAGGGTAATGTGGTTATTTGACGAACCGATTTGGGGAAAGCATGTGTTAGAAGTAAAGTGTGTAGACAAGAAAGTGTTGAAAAAAAAAGGTGAATAAAAAAAATGAGTTTCGTAGTTTATTTTTAGAGTTCTTTATGATTTTTGTTTTTCACAATTCAAAAATTCAAAAAGATTTTTTACCTTTCGCAGTCATTTTCTTAAAGACATCAAAAAGATCTTCCTTTACTCATTTACCATGCATTCATAATTCAAAAATTCCAAAAAGATTTTTTTTACAGAAGCTTTTATAAAAGAAAAATGAAAAAAGTTGGTTGAAGTTTTGTATATTTCTTATAACAAAAATGCCAAAAATATTTTCCTTTCGTAGTTTTTGGTGTCAGTTTTCTGTGAAGTCTCAAATTGAAAACCCCAAAAAGATTTTATTCGCCTGTCTTTGGTCGTGTCTCTTAAGTTAGGGCCAATCTGTCAGTGAATCCTTAATTGTCCAAACTGGATGAACTACGCACTCCTGATTCTCCTCTCTCGGGAGTGAGATACGTAGGCAGCCTATTGTGGGTTCGGAGATCTTATTTCAAAATCCAAACAAATATTTTATTCACTCTTCATTTAGAGTAGGTGTCATATACATCTCTAATAGAAAACCACAAAAAGATTTTTCTTTAATAGTTTCAAGTTTTATTTACGTATGAATGCAAAATTGAAAATCCAAAAAGATTTTTTTTTTATAATTGTAGGTTTCATGTTGTATAGGAATTTTAAAGCTGAAAATTCAAAAAGATTTCGTCAATTCTTTTAACAATTTGTTATTTTCTTTTTTTTAAAAGTTTCAAGAAAAAAAAAGAAAAAAAAATTATAAATTAATTAGCCATTTTGGCAAGACTTCACGAACTACTCACACCTGATTCTCCTCTCTCGGGAGCGAGATACGTCCCCTTCTTGGGTTCAGTGAAATTTTCAAAAAGAAAAAAAAATAGATTTTGAGAAAGTGTTGAACTCTAACGCATTTGCTATCTCTTGTCCAGTTAGTTTTAGGTAGTTGGTTTGTGGCATTTTGGCTGGTCCTCCATATTGCACCAAGTAACAAAGAAGGTTATGGCCAACAAGGATACCGAGTTTGTTGTCACTAATCCAATAGGGAGTTCGGAAAATGAGAATTTAGGAGATAATGAAGAGATTCGGAAATTAAGACAGCAAATGATAGAAATACATCGAGCTTGGGCTAATGGGTTACCGCCTCCTCCAGTTCCCACTGATAATCTGGAATATCTTTCTAGCTTGCCTTCTATGTCACATGCACAATTTCTCATTTTTGTTGATATGGCACAACATGCATCAGGATCGACTCCGGGACAAGAATATCCAAACACTTCCAATATTCATTTCCTCACTCCCCAATCCAAGACTACCACATACCCGGCTCCACCTATTGTTCATGCTTTTGCGGCGCCACCCCCACCTGAAGCTCCTATATTTGATGTTCATCCACAAGTTGTGCCTCCCTGCTCTACAAGAGAGCCTGTATTGAATATTACTGGTGATCAGCGTTACACTTCTGAGCCTACATTCAAGTTGACTGGTCTTTATGGTGACACTCACCAGCCTAAATTTCCTCCTAACACTAAGAACCCTATTATGAGAGAAGAAAAAAAGAAAATGACTAGAAAATTGAGAAGTTTGGAACTGGCTATGAAGAACTTGCAAGGGCTTGGGGTTTACAATAGTGTCTCATATAAGGACTTATGCATGTTTCCAGGTGTCAACCTTCCTCCTGGAATTTAAAATGCCAAAGTTTGAGAAATATGATGGACATGGGGATCCAGTGGCACATTTGAGGCACTATTGTAACTAATTAAAAGGCGCTGGAGGGAAGAAAGAATTACTCATGGCATATTTCGGTGAGTCTTTCAGTTCTAGCTTCAGAATGGTTAGTTGACCAAGACATCGAAAAGTGGAACAGCTGGGATGACTTGGCTAATGAATTCGTGCAACAATTTCAATACAATATGGAGTTTATTCCTGACGAGAAATCCCTGACTAATATGAAGAAAAAGAGTACTGAAACTTTCAGAGAGTATGCGATTAGATGGCGTGAACAAGCTGCTAGGGTGAAACCGCCAATGAAATAAAGTAAGATAGTGGAGGCATTTATTCAAGCGCAGGATGAAACATATTATCAACACTTGTTACCTGCATTAGACAAGCCATTTATTGAGGTCCTCAAAATGAGGGAGATGATAGAGGATGGAATTAAGACCGGTCGCATTGTGAGTTTTGCAACATTGAAAGCGACTACCCAAGCAATGCAAAAAGGTTTGGCAAGTGTTGGAGGAAAGAAGAATGAGAAAGATGCATCTGCCATTGCAGTTGGACAACAGGCACGGGCAAGAGGACCACACCATCGTTACCCACGGGCTCAAACCCAAGTTTATGCCCAAGCTCCACAGAATCTTTACCAAAATCCATTATATCCCATTCCCCCACCTCCATATCAAGGGTATAATGTGCAACCTTATGTTCAACCTTCATCTTACCCTCACTAGCGCGCGGCAACTCTGCCGAGTCATCCTCCAACTTCACATACATACCGAAGCCCTTCTAGACCTGGTTTTCAATTTAAGCCAAACAATGAAATGAGACAGAAGTCGAAGGATAGCTTCACACCCATTGGAGAGTCGTATGCAAGTTTATTCCAGAGATTGGTACAGCAGGGCATGATCACTCCTCTTCTTGGGTATACTCCTGACCCACATTCAAGAAGTTTTGATCCTAATGTACGATGCGCATATTATTCTGATGTTTAGGGTCACAGTATTAAAGATTGTCGTTCTTTGAAAAGAAAAATTGAAAAGATGATTCAAGCTAAATCAATCATGGTGCAGAACATTGACAGTGAGGAAAGCTCTAGTCATGCTGATATGCAAACCAGTGGCTAAGATGTCAGGCTGAGCAATTGAGAAGTCACCCCTCTCCTTACTAGGAAGGGGTTTGGTAGATTGTTTTGTTTTATTTTCTGTTGTTCGAATTATTTCAGGGTTGTAGTTCAAGATTTATCTTGTTTTGTCCTTTTGTTGTTTATGTTCAAACCCTGCTATCTTTTGTTTCAACTAAATGAAGTGTCCGATTTTCCTTTGTGTTTTAAATATATGTTTGTTTGTTTTCTTTACATAGCACATTTTATGTTGACTCTAGTGATATGACATGCTAGTGGAATTTTCAGCTAGATCTTAAATTCCAGTTTAAGTATGAACATTGAATCAGAGGGTTAAAGTTAGAAAAAGAGAGCATATGAGAAAATAGATAGAGTGCTGAGACATTTGGTGACATGTTAAGGCAATTATTTTGAGAATCACAAGAACAACTTGGTCATCGATCGAAAGACAGGTCCCAATTAGATCAAATAGTGGATGTGTGATCTCTATATCAAGAGAAACCAGAAGATAATCAGCTCCACGAAAGTATGAGTCATTCGATGTGAGAAATGTACAACAAAGGTGGAGTTTGCAGAAGAAGTAGTGACGCACAGACTCAATCTGCTTAAGAAGATGTCGCAAATGATCTTCATCTCTCACTTCCAATTGCATGTTATGTACTTTAATTCTCAAGGATTGATATGATGAAGGCATTTCATTCTGCTATCCAAACATTGTGTCATCCTTTGTTTACCCTATTTGAGCCTTAGTGTTATTTTCTTTCATACCCCTCTTTTGGAATCAAGATAGAGTAAGCAAAGTTCAAAGAATAGTGTCCAGTAAAAAGATAAAGTCAAAAAGTTACAAAAAAAAGACAAAAATATTTCCAAAAAAAAAAAAAAGAGTGTCAAGAAAAATAGAGTTAGAAAAAAAGAATAGCAAAGTGAAAAGAGCGAATAAAAGAAAAAAAAAGAAAAATCAGAACAAAGCAAAAGAACAAGCTTCCAGATTTGCGTGTGACCTGATTCTCCTCTTTCGGGGGTGAGATACGTAGGCTGCCCTACTCAGGGCTCGGTCCGACCAAATAAACAATTTAAAATTTCCCAGTCAAAAAAAACTGGGGCATGAGGTGATCCTCATTTTTTGAGTCGATTCCAAAAGTTGTAAGTCCCAACCCACTTCAAGTGTCATTTGGGCCTCATGCCATTCTTTCTTTCTAATCCTATCCAAAAGTCAAGTCACAACTAAAGAAAGACCTTCAGATTAATCTTTGAGAATGTAAGGCTAAGGATGCAATGCATATGATGACGCATTTTGCGAACTGCTCGTCTTCCTCATCATAAGTAATCAAAAGAGAGATAAAAATGAGAGAATCTTATTGGTGAAAACCCCATGGGCACCATAAGGCAATAGTGAGTCGAGAGAAAAATAAAAGGAGTTTGTTGGCAAAAATCCTTCATGTGTCACTAGCCGAATGAGGTCTTAAATGCAATTGACCTAAGGAAACGACTCAGTTTCAAGGCCATTAACTCAATAATAATTGGTAGAAAGTTTGGATGGAAAGATCAGGCAGCTTGATCCAAAATGCATGGAATGATCGTTAGAGTTGACTGTCATTTCTAGATAATTTTTTCATTTCTTTATTTCAAATGAGGACATTCATTGTTTTTTCTTTCTTCTCTTTATGTTTATTTTATTTTCTTTAGTCAGTTGTCCAAATAAAATCATTGTCATTTTTTTTCTCTAGTCTTTGAGTCAAGTCCATGTCAAAACAAGTAAGAAAAGATCTCAAAACATGGCTACCAGC
Source organism: Capsicum pubescens (assembly GCA_030864215.1). Lineage (NCBI taxonomy): Eukaryota > Viridiplantae > Streptophyta > Magnoliopsida > Solanales > Solanaceae > Capsicum > Capsicum pubescens. Next base: position 300,376,070 of record CM061549.1, read on the forward strand.
TTCTTCAATTGCACAAAGCAAGATAAAAGGCCAACACATGAAAGAGACATGATTGTGAGCCAAAATAAGGCATGCAGAAAGTTTTGTCAACCGACAAGTCTGGGAACTCATGGAAATACCAAGGTTCAAAGGGTTTATCTAAGAAGCATGACAAAGTAGAGATACTATATCTATTTTAGAGTCACTCTTAGTAATCTGAGTTCGGATCAATGATGCAGCGAGTCAATGAAATATGCTAATGGTTGAAAGCAAGGTTAATGTGACGGGGGCAAGAACGATTTCCACGAAAGCTAAAGCCACAAACCAGCCACCATGTTTTTAAACTAACATGTTTTCTTTGTATGTTACAGGAACACATGTTACCTTCAAAGCCTAAGCATCAAAAGTTGCAATGCCTCACTTCCACAAATGCAGGAGACACACTTCCTTGTTTAGTTAATTCAAGCAACATTTGTAAGGAGATGCACTTCCTTTTTTGGGAAATTCAAGTGACATTTATGAGGAGACGCACTTACTTGTTTGGGTAATTCAAGTGACATTTGTAAGGAGGCGCACTTTCTTTTTTGGTAATTCAAGTGACATTTGTAAAGAGATGCACTTCCTTGTTTGGTAATTCAAGTGACATTTGTAAGGAGATGCACTTCCTTTTCTGGGTAATTCAAGAAGAATTTGTAAGGAGACGCACTTCCTTGTTTGGTAATTCAAGCAACATTTGTAAGGAGATGCACTTCCTTGTTTGGTAATTCCATCGGCATTTGTAAGGAGACGCACTTCCTTGTTTGGAAAATTCAAGCAACATTTGTAAGGAGACACACTTCCTTATTTTGGTAATTCAAGCACTATTATAAGGAGACGCACTTTCTTATTTTGGTAATTCAAGCATCATTGGTAAGGAGATGCACTTTCTTATTTTGTAACTCAAGCGGCATTGGTAAGGAGATGCACTTCCTTGTTTGGTAATTCAGGTAGCATTTGTAAGGAGATGCACTTCCTTGTTTGGGTAGTTCAAGAACCATTTGTAAGGAGACACACTTCCTTGTTTGGACAATTCAAGTGACATTTACGAGGAGACGCACTTCCTTGTTTGGATAATTCAAGTGGCACTGGTAAGAATACCCATTTTCTTCTTTCGGTAATTCAAGCCCATTGGTAAGGAGATGCACTTCCTTGTTTTGATAATTTAAGGAACATTGGTAAGGAGATGCACTTCCTTGATTGGGTAATTCGAACTTTGCTTTTTGGGTAATGCACTTCCTAACTTAAGTTTTGATTCCCTGTAGATGTACTTCCTAGTTTAGTCATTCCCCTTGACTTCTAGAAAATGCATTTTCTAGTCAAGTTATTGCACTTAATCCTTAGGAGACGCACTTCCTTGCTAGTTTTCATTTGTCAGGTGGCATACTTTTTAATTTAAACTTCTATCTCTAGAAGACACACTTTCTAGTCAGAATTCCTCACTTTAATTCTTAGGAGACACACTTCCTAGTCTTGGTCATTCAATTTTACTCTCAAGAGAAGCATTTCTTGGTCAGAGTCTTGATTTATCATTGCAACAGGTAAGTAGGTATGATGCGACTTTCCCAAAAGTCTTTTGATGGTAAACTGGGGCAAAATTTAATTCTTGTGTTTGGAACTTTACTTTTCTGGCAAACGAAATTTCTCTTTATAATAATTTTTGTTTAGGATAATCTTCTTTCCAGTTTTGATGTGATTCTAGAAGCCTGCCCGAAGTAGAGGGAGAATAAATGGAAAACCAAGCAACAAGGTAAAGAAATTAAAAGTTAAACAAATTGAAAAATAGCAAGTCAGGAACCCGCCTGGAGAACAGGGTGTAGAAATTGAAAAGCATAGCAACAAGTTGATGAAATAGCAAGTCAGGAACCCTCTTGGAGAACAGGGTGTAGAAATTGAAAGGCAAGCAACAAATTGAAGAAATTGCAAGTCAGGAGTCCGCCTGAAGAATAAGGTGATGAAACTTAAGTCAGGAGTCCAACAGAAGCTGTATAGATAGGGTTTTTGTAATTTCATTTATGTTTTTAACTTGTAATTTTCATTTTGATGTAATGACAGAGCCGCGGACCGGAACCTCGATGGAACCTTACTCGACTCTCCAACTCGGTTGCTCTTCTTCCTTCTGTTTCTTTCTTTGAATAATGGTCGGGACAAAATTCTGTCTTGTTGTCTACTTCTTTGTCTGAAAACACTTCGTGTTTACATTCAAAGGGGCATGATGTAGACACCTAATTTCGTCCATCCCCGATAACATTTTTTTACCCATTTTACCTTATCCTATCATATACCCTCACCCATGTAATTATTCCCTACATAAAATGACAAAAACAATACCTCTAACTAATTTATCTTATCCTAACAACAATTTCAATTAAAAAAAAAGGCACATCACCCATACCCCTACCCTCACCACCCCATACCCCATATGACACCCCCCTCACATTCCTTGGTCACAAAGGAAAAAAAATGGACAGCTGTACAAAAGTTGAGGCAATTTTGTTCTCTTTTGGGGATTGGTTTTGGTTTCAATTAAAAGGAAAAGAGGAATAGAGGTGGGCCTCACAGAAAATGATTCCATCACCTTCAATATACCAATATACAAATCTCACAATACAAAAGGGGGAAGTTCACTGGAAAGGGAATTCATAGACAATATACCTCACTTTTTTGTCCAATCACGAAGATTCCCCAATTTCACTCCAAATACAACGAAAAAGGAAGGGACCACTAACAAAAAGGAGGACTCTCTTCTTCCATTAAGGGATATATAGACAAAAGACATTCATACACAGAAAAAGGATTGAAGACGCCCCCCTCCATTTTTATTTTCCATTGAAGAACATCATTCTTCTTTTCCATTTTTTTTACTGTAAAGTCCAAGCGGAGAGGAGAACGAGTAGAGAACTGTGACGGGAGAGGGAGAGCTTCTTCAAAAAAAAATTTCACCTCACGCCATAGACACCTCCATTTCCTTTCCATTTTTTTTACTACTCTCACCATCATCATCATATCATCTTCTCCACAGAGAGAGAGAGAAAGTTGCCTGAGAGGGAGAGAGGGAACAAGTGAAGAGGGAGAAAAGTAGATCGGGGGTTAAGTTTTCTAGCCGTTTCTCATCGGAAAATGCCATCCCCATCGGGATATAACTCCGCCAGCTCTGTTTTTTACCTCAAAATCCGTCAGAAACTTGATTTAAGCTATACCCATCGCCGAAAACCAAGAACGAACAATGAAATCGGTCCGTCCATGTTAGTTTCGGTGTGTTTGGTTTAGATTCTAGTCCGCTCGAGTCAGTTTCATTTGGTCGAGATATGGTCGGAACACAGCTATCTCAGTTGATCTCGTCATTATCAGCTCACCGGAGCTCGAGTTCTTGTTTTTTTTTAGTTCTGTTGTTGGATTTTAAAAAGGCTTCAGGTTCTTCTGTTTCTTGTTTCGTTCGCATTTTTCGTGCTTTGGGGACTTTGAACGATCTAGTGGGTTCAACATTCTGGATTTGGAGTTTCGCTCATCGTTGAGGTTTCTATTCAGAGTTTCTAGCGCGGATTTCCTTTAATTCATTATTATCAACGAAAGTCAACTTCGGAAGGTCCATCTCTTTAACCTACTCTTCTTTTATTTATTTTAATTTGTTGATTTTGTTGCGATTGTGTGTGATGTAATTATACTTTTTTGCCTTTTTTTGGTGTTATGATCATGATGTTTGGTGATTCGGCTTTGGAGGTTTGAGGAAAGAACTTGATCATGTTTTAATGGATTGATAAAAAAGAAGTTGGGATTGGAATTGAAAAATTGACTAAAAGGTTAGATTCAGATAAATTTTTGATTTATTGTGATGTTGAGCGTAAATGTCATCGAACTAGATAGGCAAATATAGGTTCGGGTAGGCAAAATTTAGGAATAAGTGTTTCCTAGTGTGTTTGAATGCTTGAAATGAGTGTTGAATGGTTCGGGTTTTATCATTTTGGATCAATTGTGTTCATTTGCCGGGGAATGCCCCGAAGGAATTGTACTTATTCACCAGGGAATGCCTCGAAGTGTCTTGTATTTGAAGACGACGCATGATCAAGGCCCGGAACGTCGGGTGGAGAAAGCAATGGAGTGTAGTTTAGAATTAGCATAGAATAGAGTAGGTTTATATTTTGCATCTTTATTTACTTCGGGACTGTATAATTGGACTGAATACTAAATTTTGGACAGTTTGTTTTGTGTATTTTTGATTTCTTGTTCTATGTGTTTTTGTGTTGTTTATACATTTATAACGTCAAATTAGCCGATACACTCCTCCAAGCAACCGTGGTCAAGACACGGGATCGAGGGGTTCCTAACACCTTCTCTTCGTTCAACAGAATTCCTTAGCCGGAATCTCTGTTCGCGGATCAATCTTTTAGAGTCAAAACAGTTTTGAAAATGATTTTCAAAGGTGACTTGGCACACCGGTTTTCTGTCAAGTGGCGACTCTGAATAAAAATTGTAAATAGTCCTTTTTGAAAAAAAAAATCTTCATTTTGTCACTTCTAATAATAAAAACCCTTTCGAAACAAAAATACAATCTTTTGGATGTTGATAAAGAGGTGTGACAGATGGCATCGAGGATATCATCATTTTATATCCATTGACACGCAAGACATAAACGCTGGCGTCAAGGATATCATAAGCATTTAATATCTATTGACACGCTAGACATAAACACTAGCGTTGAGGATATCTCATCATTTTACGAATCAGCATCTGAATGCATCAAGAGCACACGATTTGAAGAGACGCCTTCAAGTCGGTGTCTAAAGACGGACGATATATGATATTTCCTAGAAATTGATAATTTGAGGGTCATCTATAAGTCATATTATTTGAAATAGGATAGTGTGCAAGATCATCTATGAATTGATAGCCTGTAGGTCATCCATAAGCCACAACAACATCCTAATCGGATAGTGTGCAAGATCGCCCAAAAATCGATAGTCTGAAGGTTATCCATAAGTCGCAACTAATTCCTTACCGGTGAATATGCGAGATTATCAAATTGATACATCCAAAGGTTATCTATAAGGCGCATCATATCCAAGATCGATTATGTGCAGGATTACCCAAGGACTAGCAATTTGAGAGATATTTATAAGTCTATTGTATCCAAGGTCGGATGATGTGCAGGAACACCTGAAAGCTAGCGATTGGAGGGATACCTGTAAGCCATATCTTATCCAAGGTCGGATAATGTGCAGTATTACCTTAAAGCTAGAAATTCAAAGGATATTTGTAAGTCGCCTCGTATCCAACATCAAATAATATGCAAGATTATCCAAAGATTGATAATTTAAGGGAAATTTATAAATCGATCATCGGCTATAACCGGAGAGGTTATCATTCCACATACAACAAGTGATATAAGTAACCAAAAGGGTTGCCACACCAGGACAAAATTACACAGTTGTAGGGACCGTTCCGCATAAAGTGTCGTCTGTGTCCAAAAGGGCCACCCCACTTTGAAGACATATTCACTCGACAAATAAGCTAATTATGAAACAACCAAGAAGGTTGTTGTGTCTGTTATTACGAGTTATTTCCTTCCAAATAGGTACAAGAAAGGATGACTTCGCTTTTAGACAACAGCTCACGCAGAGATATGGTAAAAAACTATACACCTCTTTCATGAATTGGGCTTATTACTAATGATTTATGTTTGAGATATTGTCGAGAGCATCCGAGTGGATGAAAATCTCAAATCAAAACCACAAGTGTGGACGACTCCAAAAAAGATGCAGCACAACGTGGAACTCTTTCTTAGCAGCAAAACGGGACATAGTCTAAAGAGGAACGTCAAACTCTTTGGACGCGAGCTAAAGGGTGATCACCATCACCATCCAACCACATCCCTGTTAGAAGGCATATGGGTATTTCAGGATATTCTGGGTTCAGCTTCACCTTCGGGATATTTCTAAACTCATGTCGAGGGTAGCATTCTCTTTCTTTCAAATTCGGGTGGCAACACACTTAGAGTTTTGGAAATTATGACCAGGTAAATTCTTACCTATGGATGTGAAGAGCTCAACGTTCATGGTTAAGAGGTTACAAGCTTTTTTATCGCAACACGATCAACTTGTCACTCATCTTGAGCCAAAGATCATCTGAAATAAAAGACTATCTTTTCTACCGATTAAGCCGAACTACAAGCAGTCTGATTCCCTGAGTCTCGGGGATATGTAGGATGAGATCTATGTATAAAACTAAACTGCATTCCAACCTCCCCTCAAATCCCTTCATTCCCCAGCTTCTCGATTTTATCAAAAACTTAAAAATCGAGATAGCTGGTGAATTTTCTAAAAAAATCGTGCTTTACATCAAGCTTTATGAACTACAAGTGGCCTGAATTCTCATGTAACCTGGGATATGTAGGAAACCTAATACCAAGGTTTGGCCATAACTCCAAAACTCATGTGAAAATCAATCTCTTTCGAATTCGAATTTGGGGTCAGACAAAAATTAGGAACGTCAACCTCTCTTTGCCTAGGGTTACTTGCATCCACCCTACCCAAAGGGAGGGAGAATTGTTGACACCTAATTTTTTCCCTCCATAGCTATGTTTAATACGGAGTTTCTTCAATTTTCAAATAAAATTACAACATTTATTTTATCCGAATAAAGGATTTTCAAAATATTTTCTGTACGTAATTTTGTCATTTTAAAATAGCGATTATATATTATCGTATTCAATTATACAAAATTATAATTTTGATACTTAAATATTCGTTTTACAAAACATCGGATTATAATCAAGGCTTATCTTGAAATAAATTTACAATTTTTAAAATCTTAATTTAATTATAATTTATTCTCAAAAAATAATTTATTCAGAGAGATATTTGATAGATTTTATTAAATCAAGAAGTTTGGGATTAAAAGAAGTATTAATTCGTATTTAATTTCAATTCAACTTAATCAATCTATTAAATTTGATCATAAATCGAAATTAAATCGGCCACAATTGCAATGCATTTGGCCAATTAACCTTTAATTTGATCAAAATTTAATTAGAATGGGTTAATTGTTAAGTGAAGCCATTTTATAAATTACCCCATCCCTAAAAACCCAAATCTGGGCCAGCTGTGCAGCCCAATAGTATCAGCTGACCCAGCCCGTCACCGATCAGGACCAATCTCCCTTCATCTATTCCTTAACAGCCCCAGGCTCAATTCTCTAAATGCCAGCCCACATCCTAGTGGCCCAAAATCAAACCAACGACCCGACCCAACTCTTAATTCCCCTCCTTCTTTAATCAACAGCAACCAGCATACATACAGTGTATACACACGCACAGAAACTACGCGTACAACTCCTCCAGCGTACAGCCTCAACAAACGACAACATCAATCGAAAAATACCATCAAAAGTCTGAATCCAACAACCAAATCGACCTGTTCTCAAATCGGAAATGACGTGTTACTATCTCCCTACTCTTATTTCTCAGAAAAAACCCTCGAATCTTCTAGAACGAGGGTGAGTTGGCTCATCTAACATCCACATTCCACAAATTTTGGGATAATGGTACATATTAGGTATGTATTTGGGCGTTTTTCATTGGTTGGAAAAAGGATTTGGTTTTCCCCATTTTTTAATTGGTCCACCGGTTTCCATTTTCTCAAGAAATCTAAAAAAGTGTTGATCTGGTTTTGGAATGGAATTCAAATTTTTCAACGGGTGGTTTCTATTTTTACCCTAATTTGTCTTCTATAAAGAGCTTGGTTGAGCTGTGAGAACCAGGATTTTTTTTTCTCTCTTCTTCCCCTACGAATTGGAAATTTTGGGTCTGAAAAGAGGGGGAAAATCTTAGAGACAAAAGGGAATTTTTTTTTCTGGGGTACGAACAATTTGAGAGAAAAGACAAGAAAGAAAAATAAGGAAGAAAGAAAAAAAAAAGAAAACTCTTGAGAAAATTCTGTCTTGAGTGGAAATTTTGTTCTTGTTCATCAGCTAAATTAGAGTTTCGGTTGACGGTGAAGAAGTTTCCTGGTGGTGGCGATATCCATACTGATTCGTCGTCTCGTTTTGCTTCTCTCTAAAAGGTAATATCCTACTCCGTTTAAGCTTTCGTTTGTTCCTGCTTCATCTCGACCTTCTGTAGTTGTGAATAAATTTTTAGTAACATTGTACGCTGGGATTGTTTGCTGGTAGATGGCTTCGATAGTCATAGGTTTCATTCATGATAGTTATCGCTATGTTGGTATTTGAGTCAATGTATTTGATGCCACTTCTTAGTACTTTTAAGGACATGTTCTTCATTAAAGGGCCCTAAATCCACTATCTCTATCTATGAGTGATTACTTCTTTTAATTTATAGCCTGTTGTGTGATCAGAATAACATTGTGGACTTGGTAATGAGTACGTACAGAGGATGGCTGATCCACAATAGGCTCAGGCTTGGATTGAACAACATGTTCAACCTTACCATACTCAAACTAAAATCACTTGTATTACTGTTGGTAACGAGGTCTTGACGAGGACTGATATACAGCTAAAGTCTTACCTTCTCCCGGCAATGCAAGATGTATACAGGGCTCTTGTTAATCTTGGCCTTGACAGGGAAATATTTTTCGCACATCCCCACTCAGCTGGGATCTTGGGAAACTCTTTTCCCCCTTTCTATGGTTCATTTCGACAAGTTGCCTATAACTCACCAGCAGAACGACAAACAGCCTATAGCGCTGGCACTTATGACTCTTATAGGGAAAATGCTCGTCATTGCTAGCATCATTCTTCTCGCTGGGACACAATTATGAGACAAAAAGTGTCCAAAGAATCTCCATCCTCATCGAAGATGATTGGAGAACCACTTGGAACTGAATCTAAAAGCAACATGAATTATGCTTCCTACAATGTAGTTAAGAAATTGGAACCGCCAAAGCGATGTTCTAATGGAAAAAAATGTCATGCAATAGATATGAGTGAAGGAGATGTGTTGATATAAGATGTCAGTGGAAAAGAATCTGGTAAACCAATAGTGGAAGTTGATGTGACAAATCAAGGATCAGATGTCACTCCTTGCAACAGAGCTTCTAAGGCAAAGAATGAGTGTTTGCATTACATAAAGCAAAGAGGAGTGTTGAAAGTTGCTTTAAGAATGCAACCGTTTTTTTTTCTCCAGCAGTTTTTAAAGTACAATCCTAGTTAAATTAGGAGTCCTATCTTTGGTAGGAAACTAATTAGTGTCCCACCCATATTTTTTAACTCCAAAAAGAATTAGATTTTAAGTTTGAAAGGGTTTTTATTATTAAAGTGACAAAATGAAGATAATTTGTTTCGAAAAGGACCTTTTACATTCAAAACTCAGAGTTTCCACTTGGCATAATCTGGTGTGCCAATTCACCATTGGAAAATCCTTTTCAAAACCATTTGACTCTTTAAACTGGTTTGCGAACAAAGATTCTGGCTAAGGAATTCTGTTGACTGAGGGGAAGGTGTTAGGCACCCCTCGATCCCGTGGTTCGACCACGGTCTCTTGGTGGAGTGTATCGGCTAATTTTGACACTACGAATGTACAAACCACACAAAACACGTAAAATAATCAAACAAAAAAACAAAACAAAAATAATGAATCAAAAGTACAGTGTCCAGTCCAATTTATACAGTCCAAAATAGAAAAATGCAAAAATAAATCCTATCTAACCTACAGTAATACTAACTACGCTCCCGTGCTTTACCCGACGCCTTGGGCCTTCCTCACGAATGTCTTTCGCGAACATAGTACGTCGGGGCATTCCCCGGTGAATAAATACATTGTGTCTCGGGGCATTCCCCGGCTAAATAAATACATTTGAATTAAACACGATAAACTAGAAACCAAACATTCACACACACATTAAACATTCAAAACATTTAATAAACACATCACTCCTAAGTTTTGCCTACCCAAACCGACATTTTCCTATCCATTTCAACATATCATAATTCTATCACATCCCAATAATTTTTATGCTCATTACGAATTAAACAAAACAACAATAAACCAAAGTTAATCTAAATTCAACTTTTTATCAATTTCTCAATTCCATCCCCAAAAACCCAATTTCAATTCTCAAACGAGATACCATTTCACCAACCATAATCAAGCAAACCAACCCCGAGTCAAAATAAATACGCATTTCTCACCAACAAGGACCAAATAACATGCAATATTCAATCCAACTCCAAATATAATAAACAATGAAATAAAGAGAGAAACAGAGTAGAATTGGACCTCAATTTGAAGCTTTCAAACTCAATGTTATTCGAATAAAGAGAGTCCGCACCCGGAAACCTCAAGCCGAACCTTAACACCAACAATCCAACTCGACAATGAGAAATAATGACCCGTTCACCGTCACTTTTCACCGACACTGTTCACCAACACTGTTCACACCGTTACTGTTCACTTTGTTACTGTTCATGTCGTTACTTTTCATGTCGTTACTCTTCACGTCGTTACTGTTCACACTATTATTGTTCACCGGCACTGTTTACGCTGGATTCCCATTGTTCAGACCCTTTTTCTCTCTCGATTTATTTTTCTCTCGCGCGATTCTCTCTTTCTCTCTTTCATTTTTTTGTTCTTGTGAGGAAGATGATTTGGTGATTGTTGTTATTGTGGAGAAAATGATGATGAAAGAATGAGCCTCTCATTTTTTCCCTTTTAGAATTTCCTTTTATATTTTTATTTGATTTTTCTTTTTTTCTTTTAAATCAAGAAAGCCCGAACTATAGAATTCCTAATAGGACCTCAACAACAACGAACTCCAACTCCGTATTGAAAAATTTGAGACCCAAAACTGAATCTCCGTAAATCCAATCGAATCCGAAAATCGACACTGTTCACTTACTGTTCACAACATTTTTCACGACACTGTTCACAACACTATTCACGATACTGTTTCTCTCTCGGGTGATTCTCTCTTCTCTCCCTCGGTTTTTGTTTTTGTTCTTCTTGTGAGGAAGATGATTTGGTAATTGTTGTTATTGTGGAGAAGATGATGATGAAAGAATGAGCCCCCCCTTTTTCCCTTTTAGAATTTTCCTTTTAAATTTTTTGTTTATTTTTTTTTTTCTTTATTTACTATCCTATGTGGAAGCATATAATTGGTGGTTTGTGGGAATAAGTGTGTGGCATGTGGAAAAATTAGTGTGGCATGTGGAAAGATGAGGGTGACGTGTGGAAAAATGAGTAGGGCGTGTTCCTTTTGCATGTATCCAATGAAAAATGAAAAGTGAGGTGTTGAGGTTGCATAGTGAGGTGACAAAGATGTTATGCAGTTAATTATTTTTAATTCTTTTTTTTTTGGAGAATTTATCAATTAAAAAAAAAGTATGGTAAGGTGAATAAAATAAAAATAAAAATAAAAATTTTAAAAAAATTGATAAAAAAAAATTCGGGATAGGACAAAATTACGTGTCTACATCATGTCCCCTTTGGATGTAAAAACATGATGTTTTCATACAAAGCAATAGACAACGAGACAGAATTTTATCCTGACCTTTATTCAAAAGCACGGAACACGAGAAAGAAAGGAAATCAGGTCTTGACTTAGGACATCCTACCTACCCAAGTTATGAGGGAATCGAGTGACAGTTATCTCAAAGGATTGGAAGGAGATGGACTATGCCGAGTTAGAGATTCGAGTGAGGTCCCATCGAGGTTCCGGTCCACAACTCTGTTATTACATCAAAAATGAAAATTACAAGTTAAAAACATAAATAAAATTATAAAATCCTATCTACACAGCTTCTGTTGGACTCTTGACTTGAGTTTCATTACCCTATTCATTAGGCGGGCTCCTGATTTGAAATTTCATCACTTGTTGCTTGGTCTTCAATTGCTTCACCTTATTGCTTAACTTTCCATTTATTCGCCCTGTGCTTCGGGCGGGCTCCTGACTTGCCATTTCATTACCCCATTCTTCAGGTGGGCTCCTGTCTTGCAATTTCATTACCCTGTTCTTCATGCGAGCTCCTGACTTGATATTTCATCAATCTGTTAACTTTCAACTTTTCACCTTGTTGCTTGACTTTCAACTTCTTCACTTTGTTGCTTGACTTTTCATTTCTTCACCCTGTTCTGCAGGCGGACTCCTGAAATCACATCAAAACTAAAAAGAAAATTATCCCAAACAAAAATTATTATAAAGAGGTTTCATTTGCCAAAAAAGTGAAGTTCCAACACAAGAATCAAATTTTTACCCTAGTTTATCATCAAAGGACTTTTGTGCAAGTCACATCATAATGGGAATCAAGGAGAATGACTCAACTAAAGGTACGTCTTATAGGAATCAAGGGATGATTCGACTAAAAGGTACGTCTAATAGAAATCAAAGGGAATGACTCGACTAAAAGGTACGTCCTCTAGGGACCAAAGGGAATGAATCAACTAAAAGGTACGTCTTATAGGAATTAAAGGGAATGACTCAACTAAAAGGTACGTCTTATAGGAATTGTTTTGCGAAAATTTTAACTTTTTGAGAGTCGCCACTTAATTTTGAAAATGAATTAAGAAACCTTTAGAGAGTTACTTCAAACGATTCAAAACAGAAAAATCGTTTAAGTTATGAGATTCTGAGTAAGCGGTTCTTATTAACGTTTTAGGAAGGTGTTAGGCACCTAAATCGTCTGCTAACTTGCGGTTATCCGGACTGTTTTGAAAACGTCTTTTGACTAACCTTGAAAAAAGTTGATTTTTTAAAAGAAAGTGATTTTAGAAATATTTTGGTGTTTATGCAAAACCAGTTTTTAGCAACTTGACTAAGGATTTAACTAGGTTCGCAAAACTCGTAAGGCAAATAAGCATAAAGAAAAAAGGGAAAGGGAGAAAGGAAGGGATTTAGATCATTGGGCCCAAATCAATGAGACCTGTCCTAGTCTAATTGGGCCCTGCCCCATTTCACCTGTCCTAGTCTAGTTTTCAAGCCTTTGGCTCAACTCTTGCTCCACCTGTATTAAATACAACTTTGGCTTCATGACCTAAATGAATAACTGACGAAATAAATAAATATAGCACTACAAAATAAATAACAACAATAACTAAATAAATAGCAATGAGGCTCGGGTATCGCCGTTGCTCCAAGAACGGGACTTTAGCCCGCTTTCCTTTTTCGACTTCTCGCATCCGTATGCTATGTAATTAGTTTGGACCTCCTTTCGGGGATTGACTCGAAAGAGGGGCCATATTGGCCCATTATGTAATGCAAAGTGAAAGAGCCCGTATGGACTCCGAGGTGAATTCATGCAAAGAAAAGAAAATATGAATTAATATACATTCCTGGAAACGAACTATCTTGACAATAATGGAAATTCCAAAGGTTCAAGGCTTTCGAAAGTCATTACTCCAAATTCAAGCATAAAAAGGGACTTTGGTACAAGCTTACAGAACTCATGATGTAATTAATTTTTAAATTTTCATATACGGATCAAAAGAGCATGATATATTACACACTTTTAATTTTGTTTTCTCATAGAAACGTGCATATGCATAAAACAAAACTCCAGTAAAGGGTTTCAACTTTCCTAATCTGATGTGACGATCATTGTATAGGCACAAAACATAAAATTGATCTTATTTATTATTTTTACAGTAGAGGGGCGTTACAGAAGCTGCGAGGGGATTATATCAACAGAAATTTTATCAATTAACCATCAAAGCACTCGACTGAGATATAAAACTAAGAACTGAAGATATTTTTTTTTTTAGAAAGTAACTGCATGAATTCACGCAACAGGTGGATCAAAGCAACTTCGTTTTAACTCTCTTTTCTTATGTTATACAGTGGGCAAGACAATCCAATCGAGGGAGGCAAAGGAAACGTTCACTTAGACCAAGAAAACTACCAACTCCTCTAATCACTAAAACCCGGAATCCACACGGAAGAGGCGTAGTGAATGAATCTGAAGAGGAGGTGACAGAACAACTATATCGACCTCACCCTCTTTCTGACAAACTCAGAACGAGTCCAATGGTCAGAATGGTCATCGAGGGATCATGGGATTCGCTAGTTTTTAGACATGTCCTCGTGATTCTTCATCATTTGAGGAAACAAAGAATCCAGGAGGAGGTTCTGCTAATGATGTTACCGGTTCAACCACATCAAACTAAAGACAACAAAACCCAGACGATATCAAATACTAACCACGAGCAGAACATCCCCAACCAAAAACTGTTAAACAAAATTCCAAGTGTAGAACTTTAACCATGAAACTAAGAATAGCGAGATATCAATAGCCCGAGACAAAATCAAAGCGTGCGACCTGTTTCGTGGAAATAAGTATAATTACCTATCCTTATCCCGAACTATTTAATAGACTTAAAACAGAGAACTTTGTTACGAAATTAACCTATTCCAAATATCATTAATCCGGAACTTCCAAAACAAAATTAAAAGCACGGAACCTTACTACGAAACCAGCTTATTCAAGACATCATTGAATCGAAACTAACCAAATCAGCCCGAAAACCGTCAAAGCATGCAACTTCACAGTAAAATCAGCTACAACAGGATGCCATCAATCCGAAAATGATCAAAACATGAAACTTCAACATAAAGTCAGCTAGAACGACATACTACCATCCTAAAGGCTATTAAATCACGAAGCCTTAACCAGGTCGGCTGCACAAACCTTAAGTGGTTACACAAACATGAGAGTAGTCGATCAAAAATCAATCAATAAGGTTTTTCGCTAAAAAAGCAACCTACCGTCTTCAAGACCTCTAACAGCAGACAACCCAGCAAGCAATATCGCTAAAAAAAAACTTATAACTAGAGAGGATTGAGATGAAGCAAAAATGAACGAAATTTGATGGAGCGGGGAGTTACCTGTTTCGTGGCAGCAAAATAGGACCACGAACTGGTCGGATTCACCACTACCAATGGAAATCAGTGTTACCAAACTGTGGCCTTCGATTAATCGACTACTCTTTTCAAAACCCCTCAAAAGAAGAAGAGAAAAGCCCTCCCTTAGCTTTCTTAGAATTTTTTCAAACCAAAAAGCTTTCAACCTAGCTTTCTCCACTAATCTTTAACCCCTTTTCGGCTTTTAGGAGAACTGTTCCCAGAGAACTCAGAAGGAGGAGAAGTGAGAAAAAATCCTCAAAAAAAAGTGACCTCCATTTTTTCCAAATTTCCCAACCACCCCCGCTAGTGACTCCATCGCCCCCTTATATAGAAGATAGAGTCGGGGTATTTTTGGGATTCAAAAGAAGGGAACCCTAGGATTTGAAATTCAAAAATCTTCCTCCCCATCCCTGTTTCTCGTCCTCAATCATACCTATTTTGGATTTTTTCTGAGAAATTTGTCATGGGTGGACCAATAGGGTTTGAGGAAAATCAATTCCCTTCAAGAACCAATGAAAAACGTCCCAATATGTATGAAATAGTACAATTTCATCCGAGAATCGGGATATTGAGCCGTTGGAGAGGCCACCTAGCCTCGTTGCTAGAATATTCGAGGCTTCTCTTCATCCAAATATTGCGTGAAACACGTGTGAAGGGAAAATTAATGGGATAGGGCTGAGTCATTCAAAAACGGGTTGGAGATGATTCAGTTTTGGCTGAATCGGGTTGTTGGAGGTGGGTCGCAAAGTTGATGGAGTTGGTACGCAGCTGTTGGTGAGGGTTGTACGCTGATTTATAGTATGTTTGGTTTGAAGGAGATAATGGATGGGGAGTGGTCCGGGTCATGATGTTTGGAAGGTAGGCTGGAGCGGTCTTATTTATTGAGTTGGGTCAATGTTGGGGGTCTGGTCTATTGGGCCTGTTAATGGGATTAAACTAATTGGTTCAAGATTGGGGTTATTTAATAGATAACCCCAATTGAATTAAGAATTAGCTGAATCCGTTTAAATTTTAGCCAAATTGAAAATCAATTAGCCAATTGCATTGCAATTAAGGCCAGTTTGATTTCACTTATAGCCAAATCTAATAGATTGGCCGAATTAACCCAAAATTCAATACAAATTAATACCTCACTTAGTCCCAAGCTTCTTGATTTGATAAAATCAAGCACACATTTATCCAAATGAATTATTTTTGAGAATAAGTTATATTTAAATCAAGATTTTGATCATTACACTTATTTTCAAAGATCATCCTTAATTAAAATTCGATATTGATGAAAATGTTCATTTAAATGACATCATTTATACAATCTTGTATATGTAAATACGAAAATATATAATTATCACTTAAATAATAAATTTAGCCCAAATACATATTTTAAAATGCATTTATTTGGAAAAAATAATTGTTGCGATTTTATTTAAAAAACAAAGAAACTCGAGATTAATCGTAGTTGTGGAGGGCAAAAATTAGGTGTCAACAGGAATCATAGTAGATGACTCCAAAAAAAGGTGTGTCTTATAGGAATCAAAGGGAATGACTTGACAAAAGGTACGTCTTATAGGAATCAAAGGGGATGACTCGACTAAAAGGTACGTCTAATAGGAATCAAAGGGAATGACTCGACTAAAAGGTACGTCTTATAGGAATCAAAGGAAATGACTCGACTAAAACGTACATCTTCTAGGGGTCAAGGGGAATGACTCGACTAAAAGGTACGTCTTATAGGAATCAAAGGGAATGACTTGACTAAAAGGTACGTCTTATAGGAATCAAAAGAGATGACTCGAGTAAAAGGTACGTCTTATAGGAATCAAAGGGAATGACTCGAGTAAAAGGTACGTCTTATAGGAATCAAAGGGGGATGACTCGACTAAAAGGTATGTCTAATAGGAATCGAAGGGAATGACTCGACTAAAAGGTAGTCTTATAGGAATCAAAGGAAATGACTCAACTAAAAGGTACGTCTTCTAGGGGTCAAGGGGAATGAATCGACTAAAAGGTACGTCTTATAGGAATCAAAGGGAATGACTCGACTAAAAGGTACGTCTCCTAGGAATCAAGGGAAATGACTCGATTAAAAGGTACATCTTCTAGGGGTCTAGGGGAATGACTCGACTAAAAGGTACGTCTTCTAGGAATCAAAGGGAATGACTCGACTAAAAGGTACGTCTTATAGGAATCAAAGGGGATGACTCGACTAAAAGGTACGTCTAATAGGAATAAAAAAATGACTCAACTAAAAGGTACGTCTTCTAGGGGTCAAGGGGAATGACTCGACTAAAAGGTACGTCTTATAGGAATCAAAGGAAATGACTCGACTAAAAGGTACGTCTTCTAGGAATCAAGGGAAATGACTCGACTAAAAGGTACGTCTTTTAGGAGTCAAATGGAATGACACGACTAGAAGGTACGTTTTAGGAGTGAAGGTTCAATTTAAAAAGTGTATCACTCAGCAAATGAAAACCGAAATCCCTGGACAAGAAAGTGTGTCTCCGAGGGATATAAGATGATGAATTTTACCATGACTAGATTATCAAACTTGTGCAGCAATATTGCCTCTTGCCTTTGTAGAAGTAAAAAATTATGGCCTTTGTTGTTTGGGATTAGAAATCCTTGATTTGAAGGTAACCTGTTCCTGTTTCATACAAAGAAAACTTCTGAGTTTAAAACATGATGGCTGGTTTGAGGCTTTGGCTTTCGAGGCAATCGCTCTTGCCCCAATTAAATTTAACCTTGCTTCCAACCATTAGCATATGTCATTGACTTGATGCATTATTGACTCAAACTCAGGTCATTAAGAGTGACTGAAACGAACACAGTATCTCTGCTTTGCCATGCTTCTCAGATAGGCCTTTGAACCATGGCATTTACATGAGTTCCCTGACTTCTCTGTTGGCAAAAATTTCTGCATACCCTTTTTGTCTCACAATCATGTCTCTTTTATGTGTTAGCTTTTGTCTTGCTTTGTGCAATTGATGAAACTGGTAGCTAGTTTTGAAATCTTTTCTCTTTTGTTTTGACACGGACTTGACTCAAAGACAAGAAAAGAAAACAGAATGACAATTTTTATTTGGATAACTGACTCAAGAAAAATAAAAAAAATAAAGAGAAGAAAGAAAAGACAATGAATGTCCCCATTTGAAATAAAGAAATGAAAATTTTATCTAGAAATGACAGTCAACTCTAATGATTATGCCATGCATTTTGGATCAAGTTGTCTAATCTTTCCATCCAAACTTTCTACCAATTGTTCTTGAGTTAATGGTTCTGAAACTAAGTTACTTGCTTGGACCCATTGCATTCGAAGAGCTCATTCGGCTAGTGGCACATTGAAGGATTTTTGCCAACAAGCCTCTCTCATTTTTCTCTCAACTCACCATCACCTTATGGTTCCCGTGGAGTTTTCACCAATAAAACTCTCTCATTTTTATCTCTCTCAAATTACCATCGTCTTATGGTGCCCGTGATGATTTTCACTAATAAGACTCTCTCATTTTTATTTCTCTCCTAATTTCTTATGCCGAGGAAGACGAGTAATTCCCAAAATGTGACATCATATCCATTGCATGCTTAGCCTTAACATTCTCAAAGATTGATATGAAGGTATTTCTTTAGTTGTAAATTGACTTTTGGATAAGGTTAGAAAGAAAGGATGACATGAGGCCCAAACAACACTTGAAGTGGGGTAGGACTTACATCTTTTGGAATCGACTCAAACAATGAGGATTAACTCAGGCCCAGTTTCTTTTTACTGGGTGACTCTAAATTTTTTATTTGGCTGGACTGAGCCCTGAGTAGGGCAGCCTACATATCTCACCCTCGAGAGAGGAGAGTCAGGTCATGCATAGTTCTGGCAGCTCGTTCTTTTGCTTAATTCTGATTCCCTTTTCTTTTCTTTTATTGACTCTCTTTTTGGGATTTTCTGACTTTATTTTGCTTGAAACTCTTTTTTTCTTTTTGGACACATTTTTCTCTTTTTTTTTTTTGAAATTTTCTGACTCTATTCTTTTGCTCGACATTTTTATTTTGAGCTTTGTTGACTCTATCTTGATTCCAAAAGAGGTGTAAGAAAGAAAATAAAACTAAGGCTCAAACGGGGTAAACAAAGGCTGACACAATATTTGGATAACAGAATGAAATGTCTTCGTCATATCAATCATTGAAGATGCTAGTACATAGCATGCAATGTGAAAGTACACGATCAATATCACTTATGACATGTTTTACAACACTAACTTGCCCCGAGCATGTGTGCCACCTCTTCTTCTACACTTGTGAACATACAACTCCATCTTTGTTGTACATCCCTCACATTGAATGATTCATGCTTTCGTGGAGTTGATTTTTGTTCTATTCCTCAGGATCACACATCTTCTATTTGACCTAATTGAGCTATGTTTTTCAATTGATGACCAAGTTATTCTTATGCTTCTCAAAATAATTGCCTTGATTTTCAAAGAAAGCTTCAACTCATCACCAAATGTCTCAACACTCTATCTATTTCCTCAGATGTTTTTTCTAACTTTAGCCCTCTGATTCAAAGTTCATGCTTAAAACAAGACTTTAAGATCTGGCTGAAATTCCGCAGGCATGTCATATCACTAGAGCCAACATAAAATGTACTATGTACAGAAAATAAACAAACAAACAACACATATTTTAAAACACAAAGGAAAAAGGGACATTCTCTTTAGTTGAAATAAAAGAGAAAAGGGTTTGAACATAAACGACAAAGAGACAAAACAAGATAGATCCCGAACTACAACCCTGAAGTAATTCGAAAAACAGAAAAGAAAATAAAACAAACTACCAGACCTCTTCCTAGTAGGGAGAGGGGTGACTTCTCAATTGCTCAGCCTGACAACTTAGCCACTGGATTGCATATCAGTGTGACTAGAGCTTTCCTTACTGTTAATATTTTGCACCATAATTGATCTATCTTGAATCATCTTTTCAATTTCTCTTTTCAAAGTCCGACAATCTTCAATACTGTGATCCTGAACATCAGAATAATATGCACATCGTACACTAGGATCAAAACTTCTTGAATGCAGGTCAAGAGTATACCCAAGGAGAAGAGTGATCATACCCCGTTGTAACAATTTCTAAAATAAGCTGGCATACGACTCTCCAATTGGTGTGAAGCTATCCCTCGATATCTTCCTCATTTAAATGTTTGGATTGGATCCAAAATTGGGCCTAGAAAGGCTTTGATAGATTTGTGGAGTCGGAGGGTAACTCTGAGGAGTTGGTGCGCGCCATTGTGAGTAAGAAGAGAGTTGAACATATGGTTGTGCGTAGTATACTAGATATGAAGGTGGGGAAATAAAGTATAATGGATTTGGGGAGGGATTATAGAGAGCTTGGGTATGAACTTGGGCCTGAGATTGACGGCAACGATGACGTCGTCATCTTCAATGTGCCCGTTCTTCAACTACAATAGCAATTGCATCTTTCTCATTCTTGAAACTTTACGAAGAAAAGAAAATAACAAATTATCAAAAGAATTGACGAAAATCTTTTGGGGTTTTCAATTTGAATTTCCTACGAAGATGAAACTTGAATCTATTAAAGAAAAATCTTTTTGTAGTTTTCTTTTAAAACATGTATACGACACCTACTTTAAATGAAGAGTGAAGAAAATCTTTTTGGATTTTTCAAATAAGATTCCCGAACCAACAATAGGCTGCCTACGTATCTCACTCCTGAGAGAAGAGAATTAGGGGTGCGTAGTTCGTCTAGATTGGACAAATAAAGATTAGACAACCGAATTAACCCTAACCTTAGCGACACGACCACAAACAAATGACAAACAACATTAATAATTTTTTTTTGAGTTTTCAAAATGACACTTCACGTAGAACTGACACCAACAACTATGAATAAATTTTTTTTTGGTATTTTCGTTATAAGAAATGTACAAAACTTCTACAATTTTTGAATTTTCTTTTATAAAAACCTACTATTGTAAAATAAATCTTTTTTGAGTTTTCGAATGGTGAATGCTTACTAAAGAGACAAAAGAAAATCTTTTTGATGATATTTTGGATTTTTTCGGGAAATGAGTGCAAAAGGTAAAAAAAATTTTTGGATTTTTAAATTGTGAAAAACGAAAGCTATAAAGAACTCTAAACAAACTACGAAACGCTTTTTTTCTTTTTTTTTTGGCTCACCTTTTCTTTTTCTCTGTTTTTTTCAACACTTTCTTGTCTACACACTTTACTTCTAACATATGTTTTTCTCCAAATCAGTCCGTCAAATGACCACGCTACCCTCAAAGATGCAACATTTAGCACGTAGGGATGCTTTAGAGGGGAGTCTCCTACAAAGGACCAAGTGAGTCCCGCTAGGTCTCAATATGATGCACATAAGCATGACCTAAAGGTTGACCTATGCTGGGGTTCACTAACAAGGTTATTCGGGGGAGCGTATGGTCGATAGTGGCTGCGACAGCTTTCCACCTACTCCATACAACCCAACGGCTCCCCCTCCTAAAATAAGGGTGACTCAACTAGAGGTCGTGTACAACACGTGTACTACGGACTTATTGTAGAAAGAATGACTCGGGTTATGCACATGATGCCAGATATAAAGAGGTAATACATAAGAAGAAAGACTTTAAACACGTAGCACTCAACAATGATAAAATAAACAACAAACGATAACACAAACAATGTTTATACACCCATAATGTCAAACAAAGCCGATACAACTCCAAAAATAAGCCCAACTTCTGAAAAGTCCCCAGCAGAGTTGCCAGAGCTGTCACATCCATATTTTTTAACTCCAAAAAAAATTAGATTTTAAGTTTGAAAGGGTTTTTATTATTAAGTTGACAAAATGAAGATAATTTGTTTCGAAAAGGACTTTTTACATTCAAAACTCAAAGTCGCCACTTGGCATAATCTGTTGTGCTAAGTCACCATTGGAAAATCCTTTTCAAAACCATTTAACTCTTTAAACTGGTTTGCGAACAGAGATTCCGGCTAAGGAATTCTGTTGACCGAGGGGAAGGTGTTAGGCACCCCTCGATCCCGTGGTTCGACCACGGTCTCTTGGTGGAGCGTATCGGCTAATTTTGACACTACGAATGTACAAACCACACAAAACATGTAAAACAATCAAACAAACAAACAAAACAAAAAAAACGAATCAAAATTACAGTGTCCAGTCCAATTTATACAGTCCAAAATAAAAAAATGCAAAAATAAATATTATCTAACCTACACTAATACTAACTACGCTCCCGTGCTTTACCCGACGCCTCGGGCCTTCCTCACGAGCGTCTTCCGCCAACATAGTATGTCGGGGTATTCCCCGGTGAATAAATACATTGTGTCTCGAGGCATTCCCCGGCTAAATAAATACATTTGAATTAAATACGATAAACTAGAAACCAAACATTCACACGCACATTAAACATTCAAAACATTTAATAAACACATCACTCCTAAGTTTTGCCTACCCAAACCGACATTTTCCTATCCATTTCAACATATCATAATTCTATCACATTCCAACAATATTCATGATCATTACGAATTAAACAAAACAACAATAAACCAAAGTTAATCTAAATTCAACTTTTTATCAATTTCTCAATTCCATCCCCAAACAACCAATTTCAATTCTCAAACGAGATACCATTTCACCAATCATAATCAAGCAAATTAACCACGAGTCAAAATAAACACGCATTCATCACCAACAAGGACCAAATAACACGCAATATTCAATCCAACACCAAATATAATAAACAATGAAATAAAAAGAGAAAGAGAGTAGAATTGGACCTCAATTTGAAGCTTTCAAACTCAATGTTATTCGAATAAAGAAAGTCCGCACCCGGAAACCTCGAGCCGAACCTTAACACCAACAATCCAACTCAACAATGAGAAATAATGATCCGTTCACCGACACTGTTCACTTTGTTACTTTTCACAATGTTACTGTTCACGCCGTTACTGTTCACTCCATTACTGTTCACGCTATTATTGTTCACCGGTACTATTTACGCCGGATTCCCATTATTCAGACCCTTTTTCTCTCTTGATTTTTTTTCTCTCGCGCGATTCTCTCTTTATCTCCCTTAGTTTTTTTTGTTCTTGTGAGGAAGATGATTTGGTGATTGTTGTTATTGTGGAGAAGATGATGATGAAAGAATGATCCTCTCCCTTTTTCCCTTTTAAAATTTTCCTTTTATATTTTTTATTTGATTTTTCTTTTTTTTTCTTTTCTTTTAAATCAAGAAAGTCCGGACTATAGAATTCCTAATAGGACCTCAACAATGACGAAATCCAACTCTATATTAAAAAATTTGAGACCCAAAACTGAAGCTCGACACTGTTCACGTGCTGCTCACGGTACTGTTCACAGCACTGTTCATGACACTGTTCACGACACTGTTCACGATACTGTTTCTCACTCGTGCGATTCTCTCTTCTCTTCCTCATTTTGTTTTTGTTCTTCTTGTGAGGAAGATGATTTGGTGATTGTTGTTATTGTGGAGAAGATGATGATGAAAGAATGACCCCCCCTTTTCCCATTTTAGAATTTTCCTTTTATATTTTTTATTTAGTTTTTCTTTTTCTTTATTTATTATCCTATGTGGAAGCATATAATTGGTGGCTTGTGGAAATAAGTGTGTGGCATGTGGAAAAGTTAGTGTGGCATGTGGAAAGATGAGAGTGGCGTGTGAAAAAATGAGTAGGGCGTGTGCCTTTTGCATGTATCTAATGAAAAATGGAAAGTGAGGTGTTGAGTTGGCATAGTGAGGTGACAAAGATGCTATGTATTTAATTATTTTTAATTTTTTTTTGGGAGAAATTATCAATTAAACAAAAATATGGTAAGGTGAATAAAATAAAAATAAAAATAATTTTTTTTTAAAAAAAATGATTAAAATATTTTCGGGAAAAGACAAAATTACGTGTCTACAATTAGTTATTTTAATTTTGGTAGAAATAGGTTGTTTCTTTGTCCTATTTTTAGTTCTAATAGCAACTATTTAAGTTGCTAAGTTGATGATCAATAATAGCCGGTCTTTTAACAAGAAAATAATCTCTCTCTGCATATTCTCTTCAAACTTCATCTCTGTTTTAGTGGCTAACTTTTGAATTGAATTCCTGTTATTTCCCTTTAACTGTTTTAAACCAACACAAACCATCGATTGACATCAAGAAGACTTACAACACCATGGTCTACAATATTTAACAAATTGTGGAGAAACTTTACTATGGCCTATTTGGCCAATGAAACAGAATTTGGTATATTTGTAGAGCAACTTACCTTTCTCTTCCTTCTGAGAGGAGTCATTCGAAGCTTAAAATTAAGAAATTGAGACAGAAAACACAACAAAAGAAAGCATCAAATTCCATTGAATCATCTAATTCCAGATATTCGAGTCAAAGAAACTAAGCTGAACTCATAATCATGTGATTTCACAGTTCATTTTCGCTTCTATTAGACAATATATGGAGTTCACCTGCATAGAAGCATGCTCAGATTTACTATATATCTGGAGATATGGAGCTTGTAACATTAAGAATTTTACCATACAATCACAAAAAGGGGTCCAGGAACTGCGAATAGTGATACTAGTACTTTAACTGCTGGTGTCGATAAAGACATCAGCATAGTTAAGGTGCAAAATATCAGGCATATCCATCAATTGAATGAGGAAACATAAAAGGTTTGAAAAAATTTGATTCAATACAAATTGGCTATATCCATTTGACAAGAGGTTGCTCATTTTAACTCTACATTACAAGCAGAAAATCCTTGTTTACTACAACAATACAAAATGGTTTAAGAAAAAAAAACAAGGAATTGTATTCACTTTTTCTACTATCTCCAAATCTTTCTCATTTCTAATCTTATTCCTTTACAAAATTTCATGGGCAGAAGAATTTGCATCATGACCCTACTTATCATGATCTCCTCAAGCGGGAAGTGAGATCAATGTAAAAATACTCCTTGCCAGGTATTGTGAGACCACCCATTGGATGATCCAAGATAAACTATTCTTCAGCTTAAGCTAACAAGTCTTGTAATAAAGGCCGGCTCATGTATGCTATTGGCACGACAAATCACTTCTTCTGGCTCTCTCCAACATATGCTGCACAATGCCCTTTAGGAACACCTCCACCTCCATATGTTGAAGACCTTTTTAAGAACCGATTAACTTGAATAACTGGAGTCACTTTGATACCCATGGTCTCCAGGGATATCTGGCAACTCCAACTGCTGAAGGAAAAGAAGTTCAGGAATCACACAAAAACAGGATTATGTTTAATCTGGATTTGTGTTCTGCTCAAATCCTACGTGTCCGAGTATATATAGGTTAATGTCAAGTTTCATACCTAAATGGTGAAAGACAATGACACATGAAGTTTCACATGGTTTTGCCTAGTCTCTAATATTTTCAAAGTATTCACACCAAAAATTTGTTGATTTGGAACAGAAAACACCACTAAAATAGAAGCCACAAGAATGGATAAAATTGATGACTTAGTCTTGAACCCCTTGGTTTATGATATGGCTCAACCTCTTTTCTTAAAACTAGACAACCAGACATGTCCACATTTTCTGAAGGTCCCATACTAAACAAAAGCACATGGTCTGCCTACTTATCTCAAGTTGGCAACTTTAGCTACAATTCAAATTAGCCTTAAGTCCTTAACTTTATATAAAATTGCTTCCATTAGACATTTTGATATATCTACAGTCTAAAGGTCACATATCTATGTGACAAAGAAGAGAGCGCAGAACATGGTTTTGCTTCCTACCAGAAATTGTTCATTTGATGGTCTCAAATTATAGGCATTGGTGAGAAATACCAAGTTTGAGCTGATAACATAACTAGTAGGCCTACTTGGTTTTTGATCAAAGAGAAGAAAGTTAGAAACTTATCCACAAATTTAAGGTCCCATATCAACATGGCCAACAGGCATCAGCACATGGCTTTGCCTAACAAACTTATCAGCAGCCTCTAATTGCATAAATAATCCCTTTTTCATGAGACTTTTGATCATCAAGCACACACATTATCAGTTAAGCAATCAAAGGTCTCTAAATTTCTTATTTACTTTCTTCTTTCCAGTTTTACATAAAAAGAAAAAATGGCAATGATCAGTACCAAGAAACTCATCTGATACGGGTGTCACGGGCTCTAGACCATTTACTAGAAGTTAAGCTCGGGAACTACAAAGGCTTCAAGGCGTGTTTATGAAAATGGACACGGTTGAGCTTGTTGCAAACTCGCCCAAGGGAGTGTACGTATTGACATGTGGGGGCTAACATTAGGGGCCCAAAATACACTCCCAAGGCTTCCCCAAACACTCCACTCCCCTTTCATTAAGGGCAAAGGGTCCTTTTGCTATCCTTTTTGTAAAGACTATTTAAGGTGTTTCTTTAGTCTTGTTATCCTAAATAGCTCATTTTAAAATCACTTTGTAACATTGAACACCATATTTCCTCTCAAGAAGAGAGTAGACCACCAAACATTTTAAGCTTCACAAGTGAAAGGTTCTACTTGAGTTGTGAGATGGCTAGAAACGAGAGTGCTTGAGTGAACCGAGTTCCTCTTGTGTTCCCGTAAGAACTTGGTTCTTGTTAATGTGATTTTTAGAGGTTTTAGAGTTTGCTACACTCTTTAGTTGCTACATTTTATATTCTCTTTGTGTCATGTTATTTATCTCCTTATCTTTCAAATTTGTGTGTTTGTTGTTTCCGTTTGATGTCTTGTACGTGTGGACTATTTTTGTGAGTTTGTGGACTATTTTGTGCTCTTGTAGATACCGTTTGGTATCATTTGGTATCAGAGCGAAGGTTGGTCGTGTTCTTACATCACCAATCTTTGGATCTTCTAGTTGAAAAAGTCAAAAAAAAAAAAAGGCAAAAAAAAAAGTGTTATCTGGTGACTTGTGTTGGCCGAGAAGTGTCTAGATTTAGGTGTTATTTTTACTTGTCTTAGTAGTTTTGCGTGTTATCTTGTTGTCCCCCTAGCACACTTGAGTCTAAGGTCCAAGATTTGAAGCTTTGTTTAGTGTTGTTGAAGGGTTGGACAGTGTGAATGTTGTTATTGTTCATAAGTGTTCTTATTGTTCTTCATAATGTTCTTGAGGTGAATGTTTAACAAAAGGGGTGTTTGATTTGAAAAGAGGAAGAGAGAGGTTAGGTCTTGTGTTTGTCTTGGAATTAGTTTCAAGACAACACCAAAGAGGCAAATAGACAAAGGGCCTCCCAAAAAGCTTACTTACCAAAAGGGTGTCAAACCTTTTTTAAAAAAATATCCAAAAGGGGGAAGGGACAAACCAAAGCCAAAAAGGTGTTTTGCCATTTTGGTGCAAGTTGGTGAAAAGCTTATTGACACCTTGACCTTTGGAAAAAGAGTTCCAAGTCTTGTTTTTTTTTTCAGTCCAAAAAAACCAAAAAAAGCCGCACCAAACAATCAAGATTGAGTCATTCAAGTGGGACAACATCAAACTTAAACAAAAACAACAATACCAAACGGCCAAAATAAAACTTGTGGGCCACATCAACAACAAACTCAAGTCATAGGACCTTCTAAGTTTCTTTCCTTGTCTCTACTAGATTCTTTCTATTTGTCTCCTATACTAGTTGACAACTAAGTAACAACCTACTAAGTTGTGAACTAGTTTTCGAGTACGTCTTTCGTGTCAACGTTCTTTGTGGTGCTTTGCTCGTTTACAATTCTTAGTTGTTCTTGGTTCAAGTGCGTACAAAACTTCCTTGAAACTTCAAAACTGAAATCCATTCTAACTCAAGAGTAGACTCATTCCAAATCACTCAAGGATTGATAGCCGGCTTACAACATTTGAAGGGCCAAGTGGTTGAGCCGAGTGAAAGGAGTGTGTGAGAGTATTTTCAGCTAACGTTTGCTCGTTTTGTAGGTACATTTGCAAATGGAACCACCACACATGGAACCTGAAACTTCCAATGCACAAACCATAGATCATAATGTTATGAATTCCCTTGTAGCTAGTATTGAGTCCTTGTCTCGGGACGTGGCTAGAGTGAAT
Organism: Capsicum pubescens; assembly: GCA_030864215.1. Taxonomy (NCBI): domain Eukaryota; kingdom Viridiplantae; phylum Streptophyta; class Magnoliopsida; order Solanales; family Solanaceae; genus Capsicum; species Capsicum pubescens. Next base: position 300,403,977 of record CM061549.1, read on the forward strand.
GCTACGGTTGAGAAGTTAGGAGTGGAAGTCACCTCTATTAGTAGACGAATGGAAAGGGTAGAAAGTCAACGGAGTTCTCGACCCTCAACTCCCTAAACACATCCCCAACCATTACCCCCGAAGACACACACCAAAGAATGTACCCACCAAATGCCATACCTCAAGCCAACTATTATTCACAAGGCCGAAACCTTGAAGGACCTAGCCATTCTCCACATCCCCAAGTCCCACATGATGGATTTGGAACCCAAATGCCACCCTTAAATCCGACTCCTCCAAACCAAAATCATCCAATCCAAATACCTCTACCACTAAATGCCAATCCGCTATACAAAATTCCAAATTCCCAAAATGTACCAATACGAGAAGGGGGATTTGTGAGGGAGAACCAAAGGGGAGGGTATGGAATGTATGATGATCCTTATTTGATGGAATATGGGATGAGAGGTAGAAGGTTAGAACCTAGGGAGAACCGTGGGCTTGAAGGTAGGGGCGGCCAAGGTGTTCGGGAAAGGGATATTGGCCTCAACACCATAAAAATTGGGCTTCCGATCTTTAATGGAGAAAGTTATCCCAAAGAGTTTCTCGCATGGGAATCCGCATGTGAGAGAGTCTTTCAAGTGAATGATTTCATGGAGGAGAAGAAGAGCTGCTACGCCATTGCTCATTTTGAGGGATATGCTACCACGTGGTGGGAGTATGTCAAACGTTTTGGAAACGTATTGATTTAGGGGAAACCCCCTCCTTGCTTTCAATTAAGGTATCTTATGAGGCAAAGGTACCTTCCCGAGAGCTATCAACATGAACTCCTTGCAAAGTTGTACAACTTGAAGCAAGGAAACAAAAGTATGGCAGCTTACTATGACGAGTTCCAACAACTCATCTTGAAACTTGATTATAGAAGAGAACAAGTGAGCAACGACATCATCCGGTTCAAGGTTGGCCTAAATAAGGAAATATCTATGCACATGACACTTTATAAGTTTGAAACTATTGAAGGGATCTTTCAAGCGGCTTTAGAGATTGAACGAGAGAACAAGGAAAGGTCGGCATACAAAACCAAATCCCACCAAGGGTCCTTGGGTTGGACCATGGGGAAAGAAGTGGTTCCATCGTCTTCGGGGTGGAACAAATTCAAGCAACAACCAGTCAAGACCCCTCCACCCATGAGCAAGGGTGCTCAACCACCCCCTCCCCGGTTTGAGGGAAAACCAAATATTTCTTCCAATGTCAGGGATTCCAATGCTTCAAATGCCATGGATGGGGACACAAGGCTAGTGAGTGTCCTAATCGGAGAAATGTGATATTAAGGGAAGGAAAATTGTATTTCTTGGGGGAAGAATTGGGGCTTGAAACGGTTGAAAATGAAGAAGTCTCGCAAGATGGAGAGGTAGGGGAGGCCGAGAGGCATAGTGATGATGATGAAGAGGAGGTTTGGCCTCAAGAAGGCGAACTTGAAGTACCTAACTATGTGGTACAGACAGTTATGATTAGAAAAGCATTGGATGATCCTAGCCAACGGGAAAACCTCTTTCACACCAAGTGCCTCATTAAGGGGAGTGTGTGCTCCTTGATTATTGATAGCGGGAGTTGTGCTAATGTATCTAGTTCCTTGATGGTGGATCACTTGAAATTTCCAACTACTCCACATGAGAGTCCGTATAGGCTCCAATGGTTGAATGATTGTGGAGAGTTGAAGGTGACTCATCAAGTGGTGATTCGGTTCAAAGTTGGAAATTATGAAGATGAGGTGCTTTGCGACATCATTCCTATGCAAGCTTGTAATCTTTTGTTGGGTCGGCCATGGAAATATGATAGGTCGACCAAGCATGATGGCCGAACCAAATATTATTCCTTTGAGTTCAAGGGTCGTAAGTACAACCTCCGACCACTATCACCATCACAAGTGTGTGAGGCGCATCGAAAAATGAAGAGTTTGCAAGGAAAGGAAAAAAAAAGAGAAAGAACCCATGGGTAGGGGGGAGGAACCCGAGAGTGGGAGGAGTGAGGGTGAAGAGGGAGTTTCGGCATTGAGGGGTAAGGATTCGATGGTAATGTTGGCTCGCAAGGGCGATGTTTTCAAAGAGTATAATGATACTACTCCAATGCTACTTTTGGCTCATGTTTTCAATGCTAACCCATCCACTTCTCTTATCCCGTCTTTTATTTCTAATGTTTTTCAGGAATTTGATTATATATTTCCAAGGGAGTTGTCGCAAGGACATCCTCCACTTCGAGGAATTGAGCACCAAATCGACCTTGTTCCGGGGTCGCAATTACCAAACAAGCCGGCTTATAGGAGCAAACCCACGGATATGAAGGAACTCCAACGGAAAGTTGAGGACCTCCTCAACAAAGGATACATCAAGGAAAGCATCAGCCCGTGCGCGGTCCCAGTGTTGCTTGTGCCGAAGAAGGATGGGACGTGGCGAATGTGCATGGACTGTCGAGTCATAAATAAAATTATGGTAAAGTATCTTCACCCTATTCCTAGGCTAGATTATATGATTGATTAACTAAATGGCTCTTGTGTGTTTTCTAAGGTTGATCTTAGGAGGGGATATCACCAAATCCGTATGCAATCGGGTGATGAATGGAAGACCGCATTCAAGACTAAACTTGGTCTATATGAGTGGATGGTCATTCCATTTGGTCTTACCAATTCTCCTAGTACCTTTATGTGGCTAATGAATCATGTAATGAAGCCGTTTATTGGAAAGTTTGTGGTCGTGTACTTTGATAATGTTTTAGTCTACAGTAAGTCTCTTAATGAACATGTCTTGCATCTAAGGAGTGTGTTTGATGTTCTTAGGAAAGAAAAGTTGTATGCTAATATTGAAAAATGCTCCTTTGGTGTGGATAAAGTTGTATTTTTGGGATTTGTTGTGAGATCGAGGGGAGTGGAGGTAGACGAATCCAAGATAACCGCCATTAAAGATTGGCCAACCCCAAAAACCGTGGGTGAAGTTCGGAGCTTCCACGGGTTGGCAAGTTTTTATAGGAGGTTCGTCAAAGTATTTAGTACCATTGCCTCACCCTTGACCGAAATCATCCGAAAGGACCAACCTTTCTAGTGGGGTGAAGAGCAATCTAAGGCCTTTAAGACCTTGAAAGATATGCTCATTTCGGCACCGTTGTTGCAATTTCCTAACTTTGATAAGATGTTCGAAGTTGAATGCGATGCTAGTAAGGTAGGCATTGGGGCTGTTTTGATGCAAGATTTAAAGCCCATTGCTTATTTTAGTGAAAATCTCAAAGGAGCAACTCTAAACTACTCTACATATGATTTGGAGTTGTATGCCTTGGTTAGAGCATTAGGCAATTGGCAACACTATCTTTGGCCCAAGGAGTTCATAATCCAAACAGGTCATGAATCCTTGAAGAAACTTTGGGCACAAGATAAACTTAACAAACGGAATGCCAAATGGATTGAATTTCTTGAAACCTTTCCCTATGTGATTCAATACAAAAAGGGGAAGGATAATGTGGTAACCAACACATTGTCTAGGAAACATGTTCTTGTGTCCACTTTGTCTTCCAAGTTATTGGGATTTGAGAGCCTCAAGTCTTTGTATCCCGAGGACCCTTACTTCTCTCCTATCTTTAGGGAAGGTGAAGCCGTGGGTAGGGAAAGGAGGCCCTCGGATTCTAGTCCTTATGCCGTGTTTGATGGGTTCTTGTTTCGGGGGAGACGATTATGTGTACCTTCTAGATCTTGGAGAGAGTTGTTTGTGAGGGAGGAACACGACGGCGTTCTCATGGGTCTCTTTGGAATTGATAAGACCCCCGGGATATTGGAGGAGCAATTCTATTGGCCAAGGATGCGCAAAGATGTTGTCCAAATTTGCGGCCAATGAATGGATTGTAGGAGTGCTAAGTCGAGGATCCATCCTCACGGGTTATACACCCCACTTCCCACTCCATCACGCCCGTGGTTTGATATTTCTATGGATTTCGTGTTGGGGCTGCCACGGACTCAAAGGGGTCGGGATAGCATCTTTGTTGTCGTTGATCGTTTCTCCAAAATGGCACACTTTATTCCATGCAAAAATAATGAAGATACGGCTAGTGTAGCTTCTTTGTTCATTGAAAATGTTGTTAAGTTACACAGAATACCAAGGACCATTGTAAGTGATAGGGATTCTAAGTTCCTTAGTCACTTTTGGAAGTCAATGTGGGGTAGGCTCGAAACTAAATTATTGTTTTCTACGTCTTGCCACCCACAAACCGATGGCCAAACGGAAGTAGTGAGTTGAACCTTGGGTTCCATACTACGTTCCATGGTTAAAGGTAAGTTGACATCTTGGTAAGATCACTTACCTCTCATAGAATTTGCTTACAATTGGGTGATCCATTCGAGTACGGGCATTACGCCCTTTGAATGTGTCTACGGCTTCAATCCCCTAACCCCCTTGGATCTAACTCCTTTTCCAAGTGATGTTGTTATTAGCTTAGATGGAAACAATAGGGCTGAATCCATGAAAATATTGCATGAGAAGGTGAGGATGCGGCTTGACAAGAAGAAGCAAGAGGTGGCCAAACGAGTCAACAAAGGGAGAAGGCGTCTTGTACTTGAGCCGGGAGATTGGGCGTGGTACACCTACGTAAGGACCATTTCCCCAACCAAAGAAAGGGTAAGTTTCTGCCAAGAGGTGACGATCCATTCCAAGTTCTTGAAAGAATCAACGATAATGCTTACAAGATCGACTTGCCACCGGAATACCAAGTGCATAACACATTCAACGTGTGTGACCTCTCACGGATTGATACCACTGAAGATGAAGAACCCGTGAGTTTGAGGTCAAACTCCTCTCAAGATGGAGAGGATGATACGGGTGTCACGGGCTCTAGACCATTTACTAGAAGTCAAGCTCAGGAACTACAAAGGCTTCAAGGCGTGTTTATGAAAATGGACGAGGTTGAGCTTGTTGCAAACTCGCCCAAGGGAGTGTACGTATTGACATGTGGGGGCTAACATTAGGGGACCAAAATAAACTCCCAAGGCTGCCCCAAACACTCCACTCCCCTTTCATTAAGGGCAAAGGGGTCCTTTTGCTATCCTTTTTGTAAAGACTATTTAAGGTGTTTCTTTAGTCTTGTTCTCCTAGTTAGCTCATTTTAAAATCACTTTGTAACATTGAACACCATATTTACTCTCAAGAAGAGAGTAGACCACCAAACATTTTAAGCTTCACAAGTGAAAGGTTCTACTAGTGTTGTGAGATGGCTAGAAACGAGAGTGCTTGAGTGAACTGAGTTCCTCTTGTGTTTCCGTAAGAACTCAGTGCTTGTTAATGTGATTTGTAGAGGTTTTAGAGTTTGATACACTCTTTAGTTGCTACATTTTATATTCTCTTTGTGTCAAGTTATTTATCTCCTTATCTTTCAAGTTTGTGTGTTTGTTGTTTCCATTTGATGTCTTGTACGTGTGGACTGTTTTTGTGAGTTTGTGGACTGTTTTGTGCTCTTGTAGATACCGTTTTGTATCATCATCAAAATGGCTAGGAAATGGCAGAAGTTTGCAGCCATTCAGAGGAAGAGGATTTCACTTACAAGAAATGGTAGTGATGCAAACGGTTGCAGTACGTCCTCACCCTCTATAGTCGGAAAAGGTCATTTTGTAGTATATACAATTGATCAAACGCGCTTCGTGATTCCCTTGGATTATCTTGAAAATGAGGTCATCAGGTAACTTTTAATCACATCAGAAGAAGAGTTTGGCCTGTCCAGTGCTGGCCCCATTACATTACCCTGCGATTCATCCTTCATGGACTATATTATTTCGCTTATCAAGAAAGGTGTAGATGCAGGAGGTCTTCACAAGGCGTTGCTCCTTTCAATTCCTTCATGTTGCAGAAAGAAAGTCAAAACCAGCAACTTCTTGTTTACTGACTCATGCTATCATGTTTTGTAAATGACAGCTCAAACTAGATTGTATAGCAAGTGAAAAATAGGCAACTGAAAGTTTGTACTATTATAGAATGAACCAGATCTATAGAATTCATTTTTTTCAATTTGGGAATTGAGAAGTTTTAACATTCTCATCTTGGAGTAGCATTATTTTATTGCAGGCGAAAAAAAAAAAAATCTACACCAAAGTACCTTTTCCAATCAAATTGCACTCTTCAAAGTATATGCATGACTAATACGCCAACATTTTGTTCCTTTTTGAAGTTCGCTCTATTCAGACGAGCGAGTTTTGCAATGAAAAGAACTTAGAATATTGAAATGGACAACATATACTTATACAGATAGTTGTTGTTTTTACCAGAATTCAAAACCATCCACAAAACAGTAAAAGTTGTTCTAAACCAAATTACCCCAGAAACGTACAAGCAAAACATAATACCATGGAGGAAATAAGACAAACTAAATATCTAAACTATCTCAGCTTTCATTCGGAGAAACATTTGAGACTTGAAAGTTATCCCCCACGATAGTCTTGAGTGAGTTAAAACTTGGAAGATATCTAGTCGCTACAGTTCCAATACCCCTGCTAATGGGGATCATCGTAAAAGTCATGTCTTTTGGGTTGTAAGAAAGTAGCTGTGAGCCTTTTTTTCCTTGCATCAAGATTTCTCCATCTTTCCAGATTAGTATCGGTAAATATTTTTGAAAACAAATATCAAGCCCAAAACCAGCCAGCCCCAAACAAGTCAAAATGCGAACTTTAGTCCAAGATTCAGCTATTCCATATTCTTTCATCCACCATATATCAATATGCCCATAAATTCTACCACTATCGTCAGTTAAACACAGACAATTCCCCAACTCTACTAGCGTCAAACATGAGGGTGCACATGTAGATCGCTGCGACTCTGCTTGGGCCAAATACTTGAATGGAAATACCAGACCAGGTGGACCTGGCACAGACTTGAGCTTTTTAGTCTCAATATCGAAGGAGTAAATGCTGTCCTTATCGACGGGATCCATCCAATGAAGATCCCCATTCACACAAACCTGTCCAAAATCATGCCATACAGGATATGGAACTTGGCCCAAATTTCTCCTTTTCTCATCAACTCCGAGAGTACAAACCTCCAATTCTGATACTTCACGATGACCCGTAAACCTTCTAGACACTGATCTCACTAACTTATACTTTCCAGACACTTCACTAAAGCAAAATCCATAAACAACACGACAAACACTTTTCTCTAATTCGGGCAACTTAAGTTTGAAATACTCACCCAAAAGAGGATTACTAATGTAAACTGAAGTATTTATATCATATATATTAGTCATCAAACCAATAAATCCATTACATGAACCAATTAATCTGAACATTGGGTAATCCTCAACTGGATTAAAGAGAGCAAAAAGCTTGGCACTTTTGCGTTTAGGGTTCTCCGCCTCCATCTCTCTCTCTCTCTCTGTGCAAATAAGCGTTTTTTCCAAAGACAAATGTTCGTCAGAAGCATGAAAATGAGCTTCTGTAGTCAAAGTACTTAAAATTTATACCCCAAATATATACTCCCTCCGATTTGTATTATTTGACCCCATGAATGTTAGATCCTGAATCTAAATGAACCCCAAATAGTTAAAAGTGACTGAAATAGGACACGAAGTTAAAGTGATACCAAAATAGGCTTACCACACTATTTAGAGAGTGTTATGCTGCCTTTTTAAAGTTAACCCCGTTAACTTGAGGAACACTTAAAATATAGTCAATTTTGGTATCGCTTTAACTTCGTGTCCTATTCTGAAACGTGCAATTGCTAGTTTATTGAAACAAGTGTCATAAGTTCTGCAATAGATATATGATACTCAACAAGTGAACAACAATGTTATTTACTTATTAATCGGAAGTCCATATTCTGACCTCCAAATTGTTCTATTATTTAATAATTTAGGAAAATCTGATGTATTTTCTGGTAAAGGCCATTCATATCCAAATGTACGAACTACAACAACCATTTAGAATGTAGTAACAAAGCTCAGTAGTTAGTCCTATGGCATACTAATTGGGCTACCACCTTGATTCTTGTTTCTGGTAAGGGTCATTCATATCCAAATGTACAAATGGATCCCACAAGTTTATCTCAGGCCACAATACCAGAGTTAGGTCTTGAGAGATGGAGACACCGTCACAGATAAGTCAAGATATTTACATTTGTAGTTTCGACTAGCATATAACTCAGACGTAAACAAGTCATAATATCAGGATATGTTGCAAGACAAACTACCTATAGAGAACAAGTGGTTTAGCAAGTTTTAATGAATTAAGAAGACTTTAAATAGCAAATATCTGTAGACTTACAAGACCATGGTCTACAATATGCTTAGATGGAACTGGAGCAAAGCAGCCTCAAGTTTAAACGAATGGCGGAGCACCTTTACAATAGCCTATCTTGCCAACGAAACAGAACTTGGTATCTTTGTAGAAGAACAAACATTTAGGTTGCTTCTCTGATAGGAGATATTGTAAGCTTAAATTCAGAAATCCAGACAGAAAACGTAGCAAAAGAAACAAGGCTGAGCATGCCATTTTCTCAAATTGAACTCACAATAATGTAATTTCCCATCTCTTTTCCGATTCTACTTGACACGGAATGGAGTTCACCTGCATAGAAGCATGATGTTCAGATTTACTATTTTCCAGTGAATGTATCTGGAGATTTAAAGCTTGTAAAATTAGGAATTAACACTTAGTTGCCGATGTGAATAAACATAGCAGCAAGGTTATGCAAAATATGAAGTGACTTGAAAATATCTGCTTAGATAAAAATTTGTTATATCCTTTAAAATCAGAAAATCCTTGTTACAACTACTATACAAAATGGTTACGAAAAAACAAGGGATTGTTTTCTCTTTTTGTCAAGTCCCACTCTCCACTATATCTCATCTTTCACGTTTCTAATCCTACCGCTTTACAAAATTTCATGGGCAGAAGAATTTGCGTCATGGTCCTACTTATAATCTCCTCAAGCGGGAAGTGAGATCAATGAACACTTCCTCTTTGCAATGTATTGTAAGGCCACCCATTATATGATCAAAGCCAAACTCTTCTTCAGCTTGAGCTAACAAGTCTTGAAATGATGGTTGGTTCAAGTATGATACTGGCACGACAAATCTCTTCTTTTGACTCTCTCCTACGTATACTGCACAATGACCTTTTGGAACAACTCCTGATGTTGAAGACCTCCTTAGGATTCCCATTATCGCAAGGTATGTTTGGTAAACTCCAAATGGTGAAGGAAAAGAAAGAACAAGAATTTGGAGAACTGCACAGAAAAAAGAAAGTTTGTTTAAGTGTCTAGATACTTCTGGTTTGCTCAAATGTTTTGTGTCCGAGTATATATACAAGTTAACGGCAAGTTTGATACGCAACGGGTGAGAGAGAATGGCACATGAAGTTTCACATGGTTTTTCCTACTCCATTATTATTGTCAAAATATCAGGCCATTTATTGATGACTTAGTCCTGGACCACTTGATTTGAAGATATGGTGACAGAGAATTGAATAAATGCATCAACCTCTATAATTAAAACTAGACAACTTATAATCCTTCTTCCTTCCATCCACAAACTTAAGGTCCCATATAAGCATAGCCAACAAGCATCGTGTCACGACCCGAACTGGGGCCCTGGCCGTGACGAGCATTCCGAACCATGAAGGACCGAAACACCCCTATTTGTCTGATAATCATACACATAACTCATATGATAAAAGAAATGCTGAAGATAAACAATATTACCGAAACATGGTCAAGAATCATATGAAATCAATAACGGGGAATAATGTCCCACAATATCAACACAACATCTCTATAACGTCTGCGAAATCTCTACTACATGACTGAAACAAATATCTATCTGAAAACTGGGACAAGGCCCCCAGTAGATCCAAAACTAATAAATGATAAATGAAACTGCCAGATATCAGGCCTTCCAAAATATAGAAGGCTCACCAAGTGACTCTGCAATTCTGTCTGAGGAATCTACTGATTTTCTGGACCCCTAGGCTGTGCCTCCGAACCTGGGAGGGAAGGGGGTCAATACAAAAGTACTGGTACACAGAGATATCAAAACAAAACATATTATTTTTACAAAATATAGTTGAGAGCCATTATAAAGCAGTTTCATATCAAATCATTTGAAAACACATGGGCGTAATGTAATTGTTTTCAACAACAATGTAATACCCTATATATCACATTTACACCAACTGTCAAACCTCGGTTGCCGCCGAGATTAGAGTATAAGTGAGGGGAAGACACACAAGATCACACAACAGGGTGTCTCGACCCAATGGTAGTGCACAAGATCACAAAGCAAGGCTCCTAACAATAGTCCCAACTTGGTAATGACATAAAGTCAGGTACGCAAGATCACAAAGCAGGGTACCAAATTCCCATGTCGTCAAACACGGTTTCCAGCGATGAGTCCTTACACTCAAACGCCTTCTTCGGGCATCCACCTTTCTCATGAAAAATCAATGCATTCAAATTTCATCTGATTCAATTACATATCATATTTTGTAGGGTATCGTCATACCCGACTTGCAAGCCATCAATATCACATCATTCTTCTCATTCAACCATTGTATTGAACATGTTTCAACACAAATAGCCCTCTCGTTTTCAAGTCAAAATCATATCAATTCTCAAAACATTTCATGTCATGCTTTTCAAGATGTTTTCAATCAATTTACATCATATGAACATTTAAAACAAATTCACATCTAGAGAGGGATTTCATATAATTCATGCTCTCAAATTAACACCTTTTCGAAACACATGCATATACATATATAATATGTCAAATCACTTCGGAAATAGGCCTAAAGACTAAATCAATATTATAGAAACGTTCAAAACATGATTATATTCGTAGTTTCAAAACCCCCATTGTAAAACATGAATTTAAAGGCCCATGAGATTTTAGGATAACCCCACGTACCTCTATATGCGAAGATGATAGGTGTTTCTTGAAGCCTACGTTCTGGGGATTCCAAATATGCAATTAGTTTCAAAACCCACGGTTGAATCTTGAGTTGCTTGGGTTTTTATTTTGAAACCCTAAGGAGAGTTCTTGAGCAATTTTGATGAATGAAGGTGTATTTTGGGGTATTTGGGGACTGAATTTCGTGCTTATGGCTAAATAAGGGTGGGAAAAGGACCATTTTTCCCCAAAACGGAGTGTTTAAGTCACTTGAGTAGTAATGTATGCGGCGCACACCTTATCGCATAATATAGGTTGTGAGGCGCACTCTTTATCGCACACATTAGCTTGTGCGTCGCACACCTTATGGCATAAGTTAGGGTGTGCGTCGCACACCTTATGCTGCACGATACACTCCACTTTGCAAAGCCATAACTTCTTCCTCGGGTGTCGGATTTTTGCGAAATTGGTATCGTTGGAAATATAATTCGAAGGCCTTTCATTTGATATATAGTAGGCACTCTAATTCAATATATACAAAGAGTAATGACCAATTGAAGTCGACCCAAGTTTTGACGCTTACTAGAACTCAATCGATGGAAAAGCTTTCAACTCGTCCTTGAGTTAGGAGACCTCTATGATCTCAATTCATGCTCAACTAGATTTATACACCACATAGTTTATTAAAACACTATATTCACAATAGATTTATGGTTTTTGGAATGTGTACAAGTAGAAATAACAATTTACGTTCAAGTCTGAAAGTATGGGGTGTTACACATCGGCACATGGCTTTGCCCTCGGTGGTCAGTGTCAAAAAATTCAGCTCCAACTCAAAGCCTGTCTACAACTTATATATAAATAACCTCCCTTCTATGAACATTTTTCATTATCAATTTAGACACCAAATTGTTCTAAATTTCTAGTTTACTTTCTTGTTCCCAATCTTCCAAGAAAAATGGCAATTCTCAGTGCTAAGAAACTCATCAAGATGGCCAGGAGATGGCAGAAATTTGCAGCCAAGCAGAGGAAGAGAATTTCTTTTTCAAGAAATGGTAGTAATACAGATAGTTGTAGTACATCTTCATCCTCTATAGTTGAAAAAAGTCCATTTTGTAGTCTATACAATTGATCAAAGGCGCTATGCATTTCCCTTGACTTACCTTGAAAATGAGGTCGTTAGGCAACTTTTAAGCGTGTCCGAAGAAGAGTTTGGACTACCAAGTGGTGGCCCTATTATATTACCCTGTGATTCAACCTTCATGGACTATACCATTTCACTAATCAAGAAAGGTGTAGCTGACGGAGTTCTTCACAACGCGTTGCTCCTCACAATACCTTCATGTTGCTTCTCAACTTCTTCTTGCCACCAAGAAACTGGAAATCAGTAGATTCTTGTTTATTGAGTCATGAAATCATGTTTTTGTAATGTTAGCTCAAAATAGATTGTATAGCAATTAGCAGGTGAAAGTAGGCAACTGAAAGCATGTATTATTACAGATCGGAATAGAGCCTTTGTCTTGAAATTAACATTCTCATCTTGGAGTAACACTATTATCTTATTTGAAGAAAACAACTTTGTCCATCGAAATTTACAGACATATGAATCACGCCAACGCAAGTCTAAATGACAAGAGAATTAACTGTAAAAAGTTTAAATTAAGTGAGATCATAAAGTATTCCTCTTTCAGATTTTTAGCAGTTAATTTTTATACTTGATCAATCTAGATTGAAAGGAAGCTGCGAATTACAACAATTATTTAGAATGTAATGAAAAAGCTCAGACGTAACTCCTACGTTATACTAATCGGCCACCACTTTGATTCTTCTTTCTGGTAATGTTTTATTCATATCCAAATGTACAAATAAATCTTACAATAGTCACAAATATATCAAGATATTTACACTGTAATTCTCAATTAGCTTATGACTCGGATGTAAATAAGTCATACATCAAGACACTTGGGGGTCGGTCCATCCCTAGAAACGCGGGATGCTTTGTGCACCGGGATGCCATTTTATCAAGACATATTGCAAGTCAACTGTTGAAATCAAGTGGTTTAGCAAGTTGTAATGATCAATAAGACTTAGAATAGCACATTTACGTAGTGTTACAAGATCATGGTCTCCAATATGTTTAGTGGAAATAAAGAATAAAGCAGCCTCAAGTTTAAACTAGTTATGTAGAGCCTTTACTATGGCCAATTTGGCCAACATACCTTTCTCTTGCTTCTTTGATAGAAGTGACAGAAAACACAACAAAAGAAAGCATCAAATTCAGAAATCCCCTAATTCCATATAGACAGGTCAAGAATCTTAACTGAACTCACAATCATCTTATTTTACAACTCATTTTCGCTTCTACTAGACACGATATGGAGTTCACATTCCCAGAAAAAATTGAGATTTACTATATATCGGGGAATTCGGAGCATGTTGAATTACCAGTTTTAACATACAACCGCAAAGGAGGTGTCCAAGAAACTGTAAATAGTGATAGTAGTACTTAATTGCTTCTGTCGATTAAGCCAGCAGAATAGTTGTACAAAATTTCAGGCATATTTATCTACTGAATGAGGAGACATGAATGAACAAAAGGTTCAAGCAAATTTGCTTAAATAAAACTTGGGTATATCCATTTTACAGGAGGTTGGTCAATTTAACTCAACTTTACAAGAACATTATCCTTGTTTACTATTACTATACGAAATGGTTAAGAAAAAAACAAGGAATTGCTTTCTCGATGTCTACTATCTGTATAGCTTTCTCATTTCTAATCTTATTGCTTTACAAAACTTCACGGGCAGAAGAGTTTGCACCATGTCCTACTTATAATCTCCTCAAACGGGCAGTAAGATCAATGAACACATCCTCTTTGCAATGTATTGTAAGACCACCCATTGGATGATCAAACCCAAACTCTTCTTCAGCTTGAGCTAACAAGTCTTGAAATGATGGTCGGTTCAAGTATGATACTGGCACAACAAATCTCTTCTTTTGACTCTCTCCTACATATAAGGCACAATGACCTTTTGGAACACCTCCTGATGTTGAAGACTTCCTTAGGATTCCCATTATCACAAGGTATATTTGGTAAACTCTAAATGGTGACGGAAAAGAAAGAACAAGAATTTGGAGAACTGCACAGAAAAAGAAAGTTTGTTAAGTGTCTAGATACTTGTGGTTTGCTCAAATGTTTTGCGTCCGAGTATATATACAAGTTAATGTCAAGTTTCATACTCAACAGGTGAGAGACAATGGCACATGAAGTTTCACATGGTTTTGCGTACTGTGATATTGTCAAAGAACTTGCACCATAAATTTGTTGAAGAACAACACTAGGTCCCATTGCTTCTCTTGATTCTGAACGGGGTGACACCTTTAAAAATAAGAGCCACAATAATGGATGAAATTGATTACTAAGTCCTGGACCACTTGGTTTAAAGATATGGTGACAGAGAATTGAATAAATGCATCAACCTCTTTGATTAAAACTAGACAACTTATAATCCACAAATTTGAGGCCCCATAAACATAGCCAACAAATAGGCACATGGCTTTGCCCTCGGTGGTTAGTGACAAAAGCTTAAGCTCCAGCCGAAAGCCTGTCTACAGCCTTTTATATAAATAACCCCCTTTCTATGATCCATTTTCATCATCAACTACAAGCATTATCGATTAAGACACCATATTGTTCTAAATTTCCAATTTCCTTTCTTGTTTCCAATCTTCCAAGATAAATGGGAATGCTCAGCCCTAAGAAACTCATCAAGATGGCCAGGAGATGGCGGAAGTTTGCAGCCATGCAGAAGAGGAGGATTTCGTTTCCAATAAATGGAAGTAATGCAGACGGTTGCAGTACATCCTCATCCTATACTGTTGAAAAGGGCCATTTTGTAGTGTATACAATTGATCAAAGGCGATATGTGTTTCCCCTGGCTTACCTTTAAAATGAGGCCATTGTGCAACTTTTAAACATGTCTGAAGAAGAGTTTGGACTGCCGAGTGGTGGCCCTATTACATTGTCCTGTGATTCAGCCTTCATGGACTACATCATTTCGCTAATCAAGAAAGGTGTAACTGCTGGAGATCTTCACAAAGCTTTGTTCCTCGCAATTCCTTCATGTTGCTGTACTTCAAATTCATATTTGCACCAAGAAAGTGGAAACCAACAGCTTCTCGTTTATTGACTCATGACATCATGTTCTGTAAATGATAGCACATAATAGAATGTCTAGCAGTTGAGAGTGTCAATTTTCTACTGAATACCTCTCAATATTGAGAGTCTTTTCATTAAATAGAAAATATTCAATGATTACATCCCTAAAGATCCGTCTTCCTATCCCTAAAGATCAGCTTTTCTATCCCTCTAAATCCGCTATTCTATCCCACCAAATCTGCTCTTACTAAAGTCACTATTATTCTCTTTAACTACTAAATCAAATCTATGTAATTACACTAATATACGACAATAGATGATTACATTAATATACAATATTTACATCATGCTAACATCCCCCCTCAAATTGATGCTGGTAGATCAAGAAGCATCAATTTACCGACGAGAAACTGATGTCATTGTCGTGCTATTGATTTTGTAAATGCATCATCTATTTGAAGATCACTGGACACGTGCGGAAGAGTAATGACACCTTTATATATAGCTTCTCGTATATAATGACAGTCTACTTTGATGTGTTTGGTCCGCTCATGATTAACCAAATTAGTAGCAATATGAATAGAACTTGTATTGTCATCATGGAGAGGAGTAGGATTAGATTGAGGAAATTCAATCTCAGCAAGTAGTCCACGAAGCCACACAATCTCGGAGCAAGCAGTAGACAATGCTCGATATTTAGCCTCTGTTGAAGATTTTGACACGCGGTCTTGCTTCTTACTCTTCCAAGATATCAAAGACTCTCCAAGAAACATGCATCAACTAGTAAACAAACGACAAGTGTCAGAACATCCCGCCCAATTAGAATCACAAAAAGCATTAAGACAAATAGGCGAACCACTAGGAAAGAATAATCCATGATTAGATGTTCCTCGGAGGTATAGAATGATGCTACGGACAACCACCAAATGAAGATGACGGGGAGCTTGCATGAACTGACTAACTTTTTGAACTGCAAAAGAGATAGCCGGCCTGGTAATAGTAAGGTAATTTAAGCTCCCAACTAATTGCCGAAATATAGTTGGATTAGGAAGAAGATCGCCTTCCTCCCGGCGATACTTTGCATTCAATTCTAATGGAGTATCCACAAAGGAGGAATCTGGAATACCTGCCAAAGAAATCAAATCTTGGGTATATTTGTGTTGATTTAGAAACACACCAGATGAATCACGATGAACTTCCAAACCCAAGAAATATGTAAGAGTACCAAGATCTTTCATATGAAAAGAATCCTTAAGTTGATGTTGCAGGCTAGTGATTAGTGAAGAATCAGTTCCTGTAATAATAATTTCATCGACATATACCAAAAGAAGAACACAACCTGTGGATGTTTTCTGAAGAAACAAAGACGAGTCATAGTTTCTCCGCTCAAAAGAGAATTGTAGCAAAGTAGACAAAAAAATTTCAAACCAAACTCTGGGAGCTTGTTTTAATCCATACAAAGACCGCTTCAACTTTCATACATCTGATGTAGGCAATGAGAACAAACCTGGTGGAGGTTTCATATAAATATCCTCTTTGAGATCACCTTGAAGAAAAGCATTTTTGACATCCATTTGATGAAGAGTCCAGTTTTGTGAAGCAACAATGACAACAATAGTTCTCACCGTTGTCATTTTTGTTACCGATGCAAAAGTCTCTTCATAGTTCACGCCATACTCCTTCTTGTTACCAAGAACAACCAAACGAGCTTTGTACCAATCAAGAGTGCCATCAAAATGAAATTTAATTGAATAAACCCATTTACATCCAATTGGATGGACATTTGAAGGACATGAAACAATATCCCATGTGTCATTTTCTTTGAGAGACAAAAGTTCTTCCTCCATTACCTTCTGCTAACATTCATGCTTAGAAGCTTGTGACTAACAAGTTGGAGCAGAAATGGTGGATAAAGTAGATGAAAATCCATACCAATTAGGAGTACGAGATACTCTCGTAGATCGTCGAGTGGGCTCAAGAGGAGCAGGCCTTGAAGAATTCTCAGCTTCTAGTTGTGGTGCATTTTCAGGTGGCGGATCAATATCAGGAGGGGGTAAAGTTGGCCGCCGACGTTCGTACACAAATACGGGTTTGAACCTCTTAGAAGAAGATGACAAATCTTCAAAAGTAGGAAGAAGAAGAGAAGGAGGAGATAACTCAACATGAGTTAGAAAAAAATACTGATTCTCAAAGAAAACAACATTTCTAGAAACATGAAATTTATTAGAACATGGATCATAATAGAGAAAACCTTTCTGTGAAGTACTATAATCCATAAAAACACATTTAGTAGACTGAACAAAAAGTTTATTACGCTGAGAAGGAGGAAGATGCACAAAAAAAATACAACCAAATGTATGAAAGTTATCATAGCTTGGATTTTTGTGATAAAGACGAAAATATGGAGACTCAAGATTTAACACTTTAGATGGCAGCCAGTTAATTAAATAGAAAGCAGTAGACAAAGCTTCAACCCAATATTTAGATGGGACAGAGGACTCAATCAATAAAGTATGAGTGACATCTAAAAGATGATGATTTTTACGCTCAGCGACCCCATTTTGTTGTGGTGTATATGGACAAGAGCGTTGTGAGACCATTCCTTTGTCAAGCAAAAAATTTTTGAGTTCATTTGACAAATATTCTCCACCAGAATCAGATCTTAATAATTTGATACAAGTAGAAAATTGAGGCTCAATGTAAGCCAAAAATATCTTGAACATGGAAAGTACTTCAGATTTGGTACGAAGAAAATACACCCACGTAAATCAACTAGAATCATCTATGAATGTCACAAAGTACTTGAACTGAGCATGAGAAACAATTGGTGAAATACCCCAAACACCACTATGAACAACACCAAAACACTTTGTAGCACGACTACCCAAATTAGGAAAAGGAAGAATTTTACTTTTGCCTAATTTACAAGTAGAACAATCAAATGAAGCAGGGGAAAATTGATTTTTACTTCCTAATAAACAAAAATTTGATTAATGAGACAACAGAATTTGGATGTCCTAGTCGCTTATGCCAAAGCTCAGTCTTATTAGCCGTAGAAGTACAAGCAAAAGATATAACAGGAGGAATGAAAAATTGTATAGGAAACAATCTTCCAACTTTAGGCCCCTTCACGATTATCGTCCTCGACACCTGATCCTGCACAAGACAACCATTACGAGAAAATTTTACATCAAAATTGTCATCAACCAATTGTCCAACTGAAATAAGACTAGTTGAAAGCTTCGGTGAAACAAAAACATTCTTGAAAGTTGGAGCAATATCCCCAACCTTGGTAATGGGTAAATTACTACCATTACCAGCCTGTATTTGTGATGAACCTTGATACTTACGAACATTTTTTAGCATGCTTGTTGAGTTGGTCATATGATTGGAAGCACCAGAATCAACGATCCAAAAACTAGATTTAACATCAATACCTTGTAATCCCAATGCTGAAAAGGCTGATATGATCATTTGTTATACCATTTCAGGAGTAAGAACTTGTCCTGAAGATGAGTTCTCAAGAGTGGAACCATTTATTGTTGCATGAAAATTATTTACCTTACGATTCTGAGGGCATGTGGGACACTCTTTGATAATGTGTCCTTATTGTTTACAATAATTACAGAACTTCTTGCCACAATTTCTAGCAATATGGCCATATTCCTTGGAATTGTAGCATTGAGTTCTATTCATATCCCTACTCATACCTTTACCTTGAGCAGCAAATGCAACAACGACATCATTTTCTCTTCTAAAAGAATTTTGTGTGACATAACGCTGCTCTTCGCGAAGCAATTCCCTAAAACAAACATCTAAGGAGGGAGACAGGTCACGATTCATCAAGTTAGAGCGAACACTCTCAAACTCAGAGCGTAACTTCATCAAAAATTGATCTCGCTTGCTTTGCTCATGAACTTGCTGAATTACAGAGAGAGATTCAGAAGGTATTTTGGCATAAACAATATCTGTAAATTCAGCCCATAAGTTCTGAAATCCAGAATAATAATCCTGAATAGAAAGACCTCCTTGAGAGTAATTAGCAATTTCATACTCTAAGTGAAAGCGTCGGGCACTATTATCTTGGTTGTAAACCTTTTGTAAATAATCCCACATGGCTTTAGCTATCTTGTAAGGCCTAAGATTAGAAACAATAAGAGGGTCAATTAACCCTAAAAACCATGTCATCACCCGAGCATCTTTAATCTTCCATTCACCTAACTTTGTAGGATCAGTAGGAACAGGATCGGCTCCATTTATATGGCCCCATAGTTCTTTTTCGGTGACAAATAACTGAAACTGAAACTCCCATGATGAAAAATTCTTTCCAGTGAAACGAACACTGAATGATTCAAACTGATATGAACTCATAATTATGAAAACTAGAAACACTAACTCAAAAAGAACAACCAAAATGACCAAGATCAAAGTCCTAGGTGTTAATTGTCGAGGAACAATCAACAAAAACCGAAATTTTCAAAATAAATTTTGAAAGAAACCACAAATGAACTCTATGAAACAAGATAACCAAGAGAAGGCTCTGATACCATGTCAATTTTCTGCTGAATACCTCTCAATATTGAGAGTCTTGTCATTAAATAGAAAATATTCAATGATTACATCCCTAAAGATCTGTCTTCCTATCCCTAAAGATCATCTTTTCTATCCCTCTAAATCCTCTATTCTATCCCACCAAATCTACTCTTACTAAAGTCACTATTATTCTCTTTAACTACTAAATCAAATCTATGTAATTACACTAATATACAACAATATATGATTACATTAATATATAATATTTACATCATGCTAACATCCCCCCTCAAATTGATGCTGGTAGATCAAGAAACATCAATTTGCCGATGAGAAACTGATGCCAATTAACCTTTAGAATGTAATAACAGGCTCATTAGTTACCCCTACACCACACTAATCAATCACAACTTCGAGTCTTGTTTCCAGTTGTATGTCATTCTTATCCAAATGTACAAATGGATCCTACAAGTGTTCCTCGGGCCACAATACAAGAGCCTGAGTCTTGAGAGATGAGGACATGATCAAAGATATATCAATGAGCTTAAAACTCGGATGTAAATAAGTCATAATATTTGGAGACATTCCAAGACAAACGGTTGAAAGTTGCTTTAAGAATGCAATTGTTTTTTTCTTTTTCCTCCAGCAGTTCTTTTAGTACAATCCTAGTTAAATTAGGAGTCCTATCTTTGGTAGGAAACTAATTAGTTATTTTAATTTTGGTAGAAATAGTTTGTTTCTTTGTCCTATTTTTAGTTGTAATTGAAACTATTTAAGTTAATAAGTTGATGATCAATAATAGCCGGTATTTTAACAAGAAAATAATCTCTCTGCATATTCTCTTCAAACTCCATCTCTATTTTAGTGGCTAACTTTTGAATTGAATTCCTAGTATTTCCCTTTAATTGTTTTAAACCAACAATTGGTATCAGAGCTTTAATCTCAAGGGACCTGTGAGTGTTTGCATCAATCTAATCCAGTGGATACCATGAATAGAGAAACAAATTTTTCTTCAATGGCACCACCAACTTTCGATGGAGAAAGTTATCAAATCTGGGCAATTAGAATGCGGATATATCTGCAAGCTTTGGATCCCTGAGAAGCTGTTGAAGATGAATACGAGATAGCTCCGTTGCCGGACAATCCCACGGTGGCGCAGATTGAAACTCACAAGGAGAGGAAAACTAGGAAATCAAAGGCAATTGCATGCTTATTTATTGTAGTTTCATCTAATATCTTGACTCGTATCATGTCTCTGCAATCAGCCAAAGAGGTATGGGATTATCTTAAGACTGAGTATGAAGGAGATGAAAGGATTTGAGGGATGCAAGTGATGAATCTGGTACGTGAGTTTGAGCTGCAAAGGATGAAAGAAAGTGAAACCATAAAGGAGTACTCTGACAGACTTCTTAATTTAGCAAATCACATCAGATTGTTGGGCTCCACTTTCAATGATTCAAGGATCGTTGAAAAAATCCTAGTAATGGTACCTGAAAGATTTGAGGCTACCATAACAACCTTACAAAATACTAAGGACTTGTCTAAGATCACACTTTCAGAGCTCTTAAGTGCTTTTCAAGCGCAAGAGTAACGACGTGTTATGAGACAAGGAGGAGCTGTTGAAGGTGCCTTACCAGCCAAGCATCATGATGATGGACCTTCTAAGAAGAAGAAGAAGAAGAAGAAGTACCAACCAACAGATGAAGAAGGTACAGCGCACAACAACAAAAACAAAATAGGTGGTTTCAAAAGAAACTAACCTCCTTGTAAGCATTGCGGCAAGCTCGGACATGCACCTTTCAAGTGTTGGGAGAGGCCTGATGCTAAGTGCACTAAGTGAAATCAGCTTGGGCCTGAAGCGATCATCTGCAACAATAAAATTCAGCAGCAAGATGCAGAGGCTCGAGTTGTTGATGAACAGGAAGAAGATCAACTATTTGTCGCATCATGTGTTTACAAGCAGTGTCTCAAGCGAGTCGTGGCTGATCGATAGTGGATGCACAAATCATATGACTTGCGATAAAGATCTTTTTAAAGATTTGAGGCCTACTAAAGTTACAAAAGTTAGAATCGTCCATGGTGGTTATATTCCAGGAAAAGGAATGGGAACGATTACAATTGAAACACAATCGTGCACTAACATAATTTTTGATGTCTGATGTTCTTTATGTACCCGATTTGGACCAGAACTTGTAAAGTGTTGGTCAGTTATTAGAAAAAGGTTTCAAATTTTATTTCGAAGATAAATACTGCTTGATCAAGGAAGCATCTGGACAAGACCTATTTAAAGTCAAAATGAGAGGCAGAAGTTTCTTATTAAATCCATTGGAAGAAAAGTGTGGATTTCACCCGTTGTGTGTGGATCCACCTCTGCTAAAAGAAGACATTACACCTGATGATGAAGGATGGCATTGTCCTAGTTGCGATTACAAAGTTGACTGAATTGACTTGCTTAATGATCTTCAAGGAACAGACTTTTCGCCACTGATAGATGGGAGAAAGTATATCCCAAGGAAGCTGCTGCTTCTGCGTCTAGGGAGAAGTTAGATGATATTTCTGGACTTCGATTGGATGACTCGGAGGATGATGACTACAACCCTGAAAATCCAGATGTAGAAAAAAAATAATTCTGAAGCTGAGGCCATGTCATGACCCGAACTAGGGCCTAGCCGTGACGGACATCCCGAACCATGAAGGCCCGCAACGTCCTTCTCTATCTGGTAATCATGCACAAAACTCATAAAAATAGAAGATGTGGAAACATAGTCAGCTATGGAAACATAGTCAAATTCTAATA
The DNA here is from genome assembly GCA_030864215.1 of Capsicum pubescens. NCBI lineage: Eukaryota > Viridiplantae > Streptophyta > Magnoliopsida > Solanales > Solanaceae > Capsicum > Capsicum pubescens. The sequence continues at coordinate 300,426,350 of CM061549.1, forward strand.
TCAACATAAGTATGGAAAACTGTAGTGCAACTACAGCTAAATAATATCTGACTCAATCTACGAAATCTCTACTACATGAAAATCTGATAACTGTCTGAAAACTTGGAAAAGGCCCCCAATAGACCAAAACAATAATAAGGGTCATAATCTGAAAGACGGGCCTTCTAGAATAGAGAAGGCTCACCAGCTGAACACTGCAAACTCTGTCTGACGAATCTACTGCCTTTCTGGACCCCTAGATTGAGCCTCAAAACCTGGAGGGATGGGGGGTCAATACAGATGTACTGGTACGCAAAGTATTCCAAAATAAAACTTTTTTATCGATAAAATAGTTGGAGAGCAAATCGTCAGATTCTATACATGAAATAGTTCTAAAACACATGGGCACTTTCTAAAAATCACAAATCATTTTTATCAATGCAATGTCTGATCTTTGTATAACTTCTGAGTTAGGTGGCACTCCCCTACAATTTTGATATTCCACGGGCTGTATGGAATCTGCCATTGACTCGGTGGGGAATCCCCCAACCCGAGTGTGCCACAAGGGTTGGAGTTTCTGATTCTGATACGCCACACGGCTCTAGTCTAGCGTAATATAATATACTCAGATCGGCAAATCAAGGATTTGGGCAACGGGTTGTCTAACTCATGCCTTCTTCGGGGAACCACCTAAGCTCTCTTTATGTCCAATTTTATCCTTTTCTGAATCATGCATTATTCTAGTTTCAACATCTGAAAATTCTGACTTTAAACATGTATTCTATTCTGTTCTGAATTACCATGGCATAATCTGAGTTGGTGTCGTCACACCAAGACTTGCAAGTCCCATTTCTGAGCCATAATGCATCATGTATAATTCTTTCATTAAAACATAGTTCAGACCACCCAAACATGCAACTAGTATAAGAGATTTCATGTTCCGAAAGCATAAGTCAAACTATGCAAGAACTCTTCAAACATAAGGTGGTCATGTGCTTTTGGAAAAATCCATGCACTCTTTAATTATATGTATTTTCAACATTTTTCAATACAAACAACCCTCTCTCTTTTGAAATTGAAATCATAATTCAAATATAACATCATTCAAGACATTTCATAACACGCTTTTCAAGATGCAGTTTAGAACAATTCATATCATATGGAAGATGAGAAAGATCATAACAAGAGAGGGGTTCATTATAAGCCATGCTCTCAATTGAATATTCATCCTTAAACATACATACATATATATATATATATATATATATATATATATATATATATATATATATATATATATATATATATATATAATTTTCCAAACAATTTGGGGGAAGGCCTAAAGGCCAAAATAATATCGTCAAAACTTCTAAAATATGATTATATTCATAAATCCAAAACCCTTTTCCTTAAAACATGATTTCTAAGCCCATGAGATTTTAGGAAAACCCCGCGTACCTCGAAATAGGGAAACAATGGGTGTTTCTTGAAGCCTATGATATGGGGATTTCAAATCTTCAATCGATTTTGAAAACCCACGGTTGAATCTTGAGTTTCTTGAAGTTCTTGTTTGAAACTCTAGAGAGGATTCTTGATGATTTTAATGAAAATAGGGTTAAATTGCTCAAACATACCCTAAATTCTTTGTTTGGACGGTTTTAAAGGCTAGGAAAAAGTCAAAATTACCCTTAATGACTCCTAAACGGAACTGAAAATTTGAACTTAAAAATCCAATTTCGGGTACCACTGCGACTCGCCACAATCACGGTGGTCCACTGGAATTCGACGAGTGGGAAATTGGGTGCCTCTGCGACGCGCCACCATCACGGAACCCTACTGGAATTTGACGATTGTCAATTTGACCCTCTCCGCGACGCGATAGACATCAAAATGACGATGTTTACGACTGGAACCTTAAATTATTCATAACTTCTTCACCGAGGGTCCATTTTGGAAGAATCTTATATCGTTGGAAAGATAATTCAATCATCTACGTAATGAAAGGTTGAAATATAGGAAATTACACATGAAAATTAATTTAGATCATTCTATAAGCTAATGCTTAGACTTTCCATGGACAGAATTTAGCTAAGAAGATGTCGGGGTGTTACAGGCCAGTTCTGAGAATCTAGTTTTTACTCTGCATATGAAGACTTGGCAGAAGCCCCTCCTAAAGATGATGGGATCTTGGGGCTTTCTTCTAAAGACTCAGAAGATGATGACTTTAATCCTGGTGGTCCAGATAAGGATGAGTCTGTTAAAACAGAAAGTTCAAGTTCTGATTTTACGTCCGACTCTGAGGATTTTAGTTTGATAGTTGATACTGATATGTTGCGAGGTGATGAGCAAGGGGTTTTCAGTTCAGTAGATAACATTATGCCAAATTCAGCATCCTAAGATGAAAAGGCTAAAGTTGGAAAAGGTAAAAGGAATTTACTGAAGAATGAGTTGTCATATCTTATGCAGTCTGTGAGCCCTCTTGTCTCTGCCAAAAGGATTGCAAAGAGGTGTGGTGAGGGTGAGATTCAACTAGCTATGCTGGCAAAAAAGAGAATGGCCATCTTCTTCAAGCCTCTTCTCCTTCTTCTTCTTTCTCTTACAGATTTATTTGCCAGCACCCTCAGCCTTGGAATTAGAATTAGCTATGTCCAGATTGCCAATAATCTTCCAACACCCTCGCGAGTCTCATATCTTCTCAGATCTCTCAATGTTACGAGAGTTAAACTCTATGACACTGATCCAAATGTGTTAAGTGTGTTTGAGAACACAGATGTTGAATTCGTTATTGGACTTGGTAATGAGTAGGTACAGAGGATGGCTGATCCACAACAAGCTCAGGCTTGGATTGAACAACATGTTCAACCTTACCATACTCAGACTAAAATCACTAGTATTACTGTTGGTAACAAGGTCTTGACGAGGAATGATATGCAACTAAAGTCTTACCTCCTCCCGGCAATGCAGGGTGTATACAGGGCTCTTGTTAATCTTGGCCTTGACAGGGAAATATTTGTCGCACATCCCCACTCGGCTGGGATCTTGGGAAACACTTTTCCCCTTTCCTCTGGTTCATTTCGACAAGTTGCCTATAACTCACCAGTAGAGCGACAAGCAACCTATAGCGCTGGCACTTATGACTCTTATAGGGAAAATGCTTGTCATTGCCAGCGTCATTCTTCTCCTTGGGACACAATTATGAGACAGAAAGTGTCCAAAGAATCTCCATCCTCACCAAAGATGATTGGAGAACCACTTGGAACTGAATCTAAAAGCAACATGAATTATGCTTCCTGCAATGGAGTTGAGAAATTGGAACCGCCAAAGCGATGTTCTAATGGAAAAAAATGTCATGCAATAGATATGAGTGAAGGAGATGTGTTGATACAAGATACCAGTGGAAAAGAATCTGGTAAACCAACAGTGGAACTTGATATGACAAATCAAAGATCAGATGTCACTCCTTGCAACAGAGCTTCTAAGGTAAAGAATTGGTGTTTGCATTTCATAAAGCAAGGAGGAATGTTGAAAGTTGCTTTCAGAATGCAGCTGTTCTTTTTTCTCCAGCAGTTTTTTAAGTACAATCCTAGTTAAATTAGGAGTCCTATCTTTGGTAGGAAACTAATTAGTTATTTTAATTTTGGTAGAAATAGATTGTTTCTTTGTCCTATTTTTAGTTGTAATAGCAACTATTTAAGTTGCTAAGTTGATGATCAATAATAGCCAGTCTTTTAACAAGAAAATAATCTCTCTCTGCATATTCTCTTCAAACTCCATCTCTGTTTTAGTGGCTAGCTTTTGAATTGAATTCCTGTTATCTCCCTTTAGCTGTTTTAAACCAACACAAACCATCGATTGACATCAAGAAAACTTACAACACCATGGTCTACAATATTTAACAAATTGTGGAGAAACTTTACTATGGCCTATTTGGCCAATGAAACAGAATTTGGTATTTTTGTAGAGCAACTTACCTTTCTCTTCCTTCTGAGAGGAGTCATTCGAAGCTTAAAATTTAGAAATTGAGACAGAAAACACAACAAAAGAAAGCATCAAATTCCATTTAATCATCTAATTCCAGATATTCGGGTCAAAGAAACTAAGCTGAACTCATAATCATGTGATTTCACAGTTCATTTTCGCTTCTATTAGACAAAATATGGAGTTCACCTGCATAGAAGCATGCTCAGATTTACTATATATCTGGAGATATGGAGCTTGTAACATTAAGAATTTTACCATACAATCACAAAAAGGTGTCCAGGAACTGCCAATAGTGATACTAGTACTTTAACTGATGGTGTCGATAAAGACATCAGCATAGTTAAGGTGCAAAATATCAGGCATATCCATCTATTGAATGAGGAAACATAAAGGTTTGGAAAAATTTGATTCGATACAAATTGGCTATATCCATTTGACAAGAGGTTGCTCATTTTAACTCTACATTACAAGCAGAAAATCCTTGTTTACTACAACAATACAAAATGGTTTAAGAAAAAAAAAACAAGGAATTGTATTCACTTTTTCTACTATCTCCAAATCTTTCTCATTTCTAATCCTATTCCTTTACAAAATTTCATGGGCAGAAGAATTTGCATCATGACCCTACTTATCATGATCTCCTCAAGCGGGAAGTGAGATCAATGTAAAAATACTCCTTGCCAGGTATTGTGAGACCACCCATTGGATGATCCAAGATAAACTATTCTTCAGCTTAAGCTAACAAGTCTTGTAATAAAGGCCGGCTCATGTATGCTATTGGCACGACAAATCACTTCTTCTGGCTCTCTCCTACATATGCTGCACAATGCCCTTTCGGAACACCTCCACCTCCATATGTTGAAGACCTTTTTAAGAACCGATTAACTTGAATAACTGGAGTCACTTTGATACCCATGGTCTCCAGGGATATCTGGCAACTCCAACTGCTGAAGGAAAAGAAGTTCAGGAATCACACAAAAACAGGATTATGTTTAATCTGGATTTGTGTTCTGCTCAAATCCTGCGTGTCCGAGTATATATAGGTTAATGTCAAGTTTCATACCTAAATGGTGAAAGACAATGACACATGAAGTTTCACATGGTTTTGCCTAGTCTCTAATATTTTCAAAGTATTCACACCAAAAATTTGTTGATTTGGAACAGAAAACACCACTAAAATAGAAGCCACAAGATTGGATGAAATTTATGACTTAGTCTTGGACCACTTGGTTTATGATATGGCTCAACCTCTTTTCTTAAAACTAGACAACCAGACATGTCCACATTTTCTGAAGGTCCCATACTAAACAAAAGCACATGGTCTGCCTACTTATCTCAAGTTGGCAACTTAAGCTACAATTCAACTTAGCCTTAAGTCCTTAACTTTATATAAAATTGCTTCCATTAGACATTTGATATATCTACAGTCTAAAGGTCACATATCTATGTGACAAAGAAGAGAGAGCAGAACATGGTTTTGCTTCCTACCAGAAATTGTTCATTTAATGGTCTCAAATTATAGGCATTGGTGAGAAATACCAAGTTTGAGCTGATAACATAAATAGTAGGCCAACTTGGTTTTTGAACAAAGAGAAGAAAGAAACTTATCCACAAATTTAAGGTCCCATAGCAACATGGACAACAGGCATCAGCACATGGCTTTGCCTAACAAACTTATCAGCAGCCTCCAATTGTATAAATAATCCCTTTTTCATGAGCCTTTTCATCATCAAGCACACACATTATCAGTTAAGCAATCAAAGGTCTCTAAATTTCTTATTTACTTTCTTCTTTCCAGTTTTACATAAAAAGAAAAAACGGCAATGATCAGTACCAAGAAACTCATCAAAATGGCTAGGAAATGGCAGAAGTTTGCAGCCATGCAGAGGAAGAGGATTTCACTTACAAGAAATGGTAGTGATGCAGACGGTTGCAGTACGTCCTCACCCTCTATAGTCGGAAAAGGTCATTTTGTAGTATATACAATTGATCAAACGCGCTTCGTGATTCCCTTGGATTATCTTGAAAATGAGGTCATCAGGCAACTTTTAATCACATCAGAGAAGAGTTTGGCCTGTCCAGTGCTGGCCCCATTACATTACCCTGCGATTCATCCTTCATGGACTATATTATTTCGCTTATCGAGAAAGGTGTAGAAGCAGGAGGTCTTCACAAGGCGTTGCTCCTTTCAATTCCTTCATGTTGCTGTTCAACTTCTTCTTTGCAGCAAGAAAGTCAAAACCAGCAACTTCTTGTTTACTGACTCATGCTATCATGTTTTGTAAATGACAGCTCAAACTAGATTGTATAGCAAGTGAAAAATAGGCAACTGAAAGTTTGTACTATTATAGAATGAACCAGATCTATAGAATTCATTTTTTTCAATTTGGGAATTGAGAAGTTTTAACATTCTCATCTTGGAGTAGCATTATTTTATGGCAGGCGAAAAAAAAAAAAATCTGCACCAAAGTACCTTTTCCAATCAAATTGCACTCTTCAAAGTATATGCATGGCTAATACGCCAACATTTTGTTCCTTTTGAAGTTCGCTCTATTCAGACGAGCGAGTTTTGCAATGAAAAGAACTTAGAATATTGAAATGGACAACATATACTTATACAGATAGTTGTTGTTTTTACCAGAATTCAAAACCATCCACAAAACAGTAAAAGTTGTTCTAAACCAAATTACCCCAGAAACGTACAAGCAAAACATAATACCATGGAGGAAATAAGACAAACTAAATATCTAAACTATCTCAGCTTTCATTCGGAGAAACATTTGAGACTTGAAAGTTATCCCCCACGATAGTCTTGAGTGAGTTAAAACTTGGAAGATATCTAGTCGCTACAGTTCCAATACCCCTGCTAATGGGGATCATCATAAAAGTCATGTCTTTTGGGTTGTAAGAAAGTAGCTGTGAGCCTTTTTTTTCTTGCATCAAGATTTATCCATCTTTCCAGATTAGTATCGGTAAATATTTTTGAAAACAAATATCAAGCCCAAAACCAGCCGGCCCCAAACAAGTCAAAATGCGAACTTTAGTCCAAGATTCAGCTATTCCATATTCTTTCATCCACCATATATCAATATGCCCATAAATGCTACCACTATCATAAGTTAAACACAGACAATTCCCCAACTCTACTAGCGTCAAACACGAGGGTGCACATGTAGATCGCTGCGACTCTGCTTGGGTCAAATACTTGAATGGAAATACCAGACCAGGTGGACCTGGCACAGACTTGAGCTTTTCAGTCTCAATATCGAAGGAGTAAATGCTGTCCTTATCGACGGGATCCATCCAATGAAGAGCCCCATTCACACAAACCTGTCCAAAATCATGCCATACAGGATATGGAACTTGGCCCAAATTTCTCCATTTCTCATCAACTCCGAGAGTATAAACCTCCTATTCTGATACTTCACGATGACCCGTAAACCTTCTAGTCACTGATCTCACTAACTTATACTTTCCAGACACTTTACTAAAGCAAAATCCATAAACAACACGACAAACACTTTTCTCTAATTCGGGCAACTTAAGTTTGAAATACTCACCCAAAAGAGGATTACTAATGTAAACTGAAGTATTTATAGCATATATATTAGTCATCAAACCAATAAATCCATTACATGAACCAATTAATCTCAACATTGGGTAATCCTCAACTGGAATGTCCATTCCGCGTTTTACTGGTGTGTTAAACTCAGGGCAGCTCAGTAAAATAGGTCTGTTACGGAGTCTAGAAGAATAATCATCACAACACGGTTCGAGTTCAAGAAGCTGACTTATATCGTGATCACGCGAAAACAAAATGCAAGGAGGAGGTGATCTTGATTTATACATGGTAAGAAATAAAGGGTCGTAAAAAAGATTGTACCAGAGTTTGCAAACCTGCCTAGAGCTTAACATGGACTCGATCGGCAATTTTGAGAGAATTTCTACGATAATCACCCTTGGAAGATCCATAAATCTTGTTCTTCTACGTCTAGGTTTGAAGAAGCTCAGAATTGGATTAAAGAGAGCGAAAAGCTTGGTTCTTTTGGGTTTAGGGTTCTCCGCCTCCATCTCTCTCTGTGTGTGTGCAAATAATCATTTTTTCCAAAGACAAATGTTCGTCAGAAGCAAGAAAACGAGCTTCTGTAGTCAAAGTACTTCAACTTTATACCCCAAATATATACTCCCTCCGGTTTGTATTATTTGACCCCATGAATGTTAGATCCGGAATCTAAATGGACCCCAAAGAGTTAAAAGTGACTGAAATAGGACATAAAGTTAAAGTGATACCAAAATAGGCTTACCGCACTATTTAGAGAGCGTTATGCTGCCTTTTTAAAGTTAACCCCGTTAACTTGAGGAACGCTTAAAATATAGTCAATATTGGTATCGCTTTAACTTCGTGTCCTATTCTGAAACGTGCAATTGCTAGTTTGTTGAAACAAGTGTCATAAGTTCTGCAATAGATATATGATACTCAACAAGTGAACAACAATGTTATTTACTTATTAATCAGAAGTCCATATTCTGACCTCCAAATTGTTCTATTATTTAATAATTTAGGAAAATCTGATGTATTTTCTGGTAAAGGCCATTCATATCCAAATGTACAAACTACAACAACCATTTAGAATGTAGTAACAAAGCTCAGTAGTTAGTCCTATGGCACACCAATCGGGTTACCACTTTGATTCTTGTTTCTGGTAAAGGTCATTCATATCAAAATGTACAAATGGATCCCACTAGTTTATCTCAGGCCACAATACCAGAGTTCGGTCTTGAGAGATGGAGACACCGTCACAGATAAGTCAAGATATTTACATGTGTAGTTTCGACTAGCTTATAACTTGGATGTAAACAAGTCATAATAGCAGGATATGTTGCAAGACAAACTACCTATAGAGAACAAGTGGTTTAGCGAGTTTTAATGAATTAAGAAGACTTTAAATAGCACATATCTGTAGACTTACAAGACCATGGTCTACAATATGCTTAGATGGAACTGGAGCAAAGCAGCCTCAAGTTTAATCAAATCACGGAGCACCTTTACTTGGTATCTTTGTAGAACTACAAACATTTCGGTTGCTTCTCTGGTAGGAGATATTGGATGCTTAAGTTCAGAAATTCAGACAGAAAACGTAGCAAAAGTAACTAAGCTGAATATGTCAATTTCACAAATTGAACTCACAATCATGTAATTTCACATCTCTTTTCCGATTCTACCAGACACGGTGTGAAGTTCACCTGCATAGAAGCACGATGTACAGATTTACCATTTTCCAGTGAATGGAGATTTGAAGCTTGTAAAATTAGGGATTAACACTTAGTTGCCGATGTTAATAAACATAGCAACAAGGTTATGCAAAATATTAAGTGACTTGAAAATATCTGCTTAGATAAAAATTTGTTATATCCTTTAAAATCAGAAAATCCTTGTTACAACTACTATACAAAATGGTTACGAAAAAACAAGGGATTGTTTTCTCTTTTTGTCAAGTCCCACTTTCTACTATATCTCATCTTTCTCGTTTCTAATCCTATTGCTTTACAAAATTTCATGAGCAGAAGAATTTGCGCCATGGTCCTACTTATAATCTCCTCAAGCAGGAAGTGAGATCAAAGAACACATCCTCTTTGCAATGTATTGTAAGACCACCCATTGGATGATCAAAGCCAAACTCTTCTTCAGCTTGAGCTAACAAGTCTTGAAATGATGGTTGGTTCAAGTATGATACTGGCACGACAAATCTCTTCTTTTGACTCTCTCCTACATATACTGCACAGTGACCCTTTGGAACAACTCCTGATGTTGAAGACCTCCTTAGGATTCCCATTATCGCAAGGTATATTTGGTGAACTCTAAATGGTGTCGGAAAAGAATGAACAAGAATTTGGAGAACTGAGCAGAAAAAGAAAGTTTGTTAAGTGTCTAGATACTTCTGGTTTGCTCAAATGTTTTGTGTCCGAGTATATATACAAGTTAATGGCAAGTTTGATACGCAACGGGTGAGAGACAATGGCACATGAAGTTTCACATGGTTTTGCCTACTGTGTTATTGTCAAAGAACTTGCACCATAAATTTGTTGAAGAACAACACTAGGTCCCATTGCTTCTCTTGATTTTGATCAGATGACCACCTTTAAAAATAAGAGCCAAAATAATGGATGAAATTGATTACTTAGTCCTGAACCACTTGGTTTAAAGATATGGTGACAGAGAATTGAATAAATGCATCAACCTCTTTGATTAAAACTAAACAACTTATAATCCTTCATCATTTCATCCACAAATTTAAGGCCCCATAAACATAGCCAACAAATAGGCACATGGCTTTGCCCTCGGTGGTTAGTGACAAAAGCTTAAGCTCCAACCGAAAGCCTGTCTACAGCCTTTTATATAAATAACCCCCTTTCTATGACCCATTTTCATCGTCAACTACAAGCATTATCGATTCAGACACCATATTGTTCTAAATTTCTAGTTTCCTTTCTTGTTTCCAATCTTCCAAGAAAAATGGCAATGCTCAGCCCTAAGAAACTCATCAAGATGGCCAGAAGATGGCGGAAGTTTGCAGCAATGCAGAGGATTTCTTTTCCAAGAAATGGCAGTAATGCAGACGGTTGCAGTACATCCTCATCCTCTACAGTTGAAAAAGGCAATTTTGTAGTCTATACAATTGATCAAAGGCTATATGTGTTTCCCCTGGCTTACCTTGGAAATGAGGCCATTGTGCAACTTTTAAACATGTCTGAAGAAGAGTTTGGACTGCCGAGTGGTGGCCCAATTACATTGTCCTGTGATTCAGCTTTCATGGACTACATCATTTCGCTAATCAAGAAAGGAATAACTGCTGGAGATCTTCACAAAGCCTTGTTCCTCTCAATTCCTTCATGTTGCTGTACTTCAACTTCATATTTGCACCAAGAAAGTGGAAACCAAGAGCTTCTTGTTTATTGACTCATGACGTCGTGTTCTGTAAATGATAGCTCAAAATAGGATGTATAGCAGTTGAGAAATAGGCAACTGAAGGCTTGTTTTATTACAAAGGGAATAGAACTTTATCTGTAGCTTTCACTTTCCAATTTAGAGATTAAAAATTTGTAACATTATCATCTTGGAATAGCACAATTATTTATTGAAGGCAATCAATTTTGTCAATTGGAACCTACAGACATATAAATCACACCTCCGCAAGTCTAATGACATGAGAACTAACTGTTAAGAGTTTAAATTAAGTGAGACATAATGTGTTCCTCTTTCAGATTTTCTTTGCAGAATTTGGTATATTTGTAGAGCAATGTACCTTTCTCTTCCTTCTCCGAGAGAAGTCATTCAAAGCTTAAAATTTAGAAATTGAGACAGAAAACACAACAAATGAAAGCATCAAAGTCCATAATTCTCCTAATTCCAGACACATACGGAGTTCAACTGTGTTGGTTTTTAAAAGAGAAGAAGTTGCTGGAAAAGAATAAAAATACTAGAGGAATGAAGAACAAGAAGGAAAGCTTATGAACTGAAGTTGAAAGATCGATGTATTTTCACTGTAGTCTGAGAAAACAATTTATAATAGAAATAAGGCCAAACCCATCGGTGACCCTCTAAACTTGGCACGAACTTTCACTTAGGCACCTCAAGTGAACGTTGTTCACTTTTGGCACCTCAAGTAGCCATAAACTGTGTCACTTTGACACCTTTTGCTGATTCAGCAAAGAGAGTGTATCACACTCGCTTTTGGGCGCGTGAAAGCGCCATTTTAGCCCATTTTTCATTTAATTTAATCACCTGCTTCCCTATTTTTTCATCCTAATTCTTCCAACCTCCATTAATGGAGTATCCTACATCTTTCAACCTCCATTAATTTTCTTTTGTTGATTAATTTTCTAATTGAACACAGGCCTCTTCTCCTCCATACTTTTTAATCATATATCTTAAATTCGAGAAGTTATTAATGCGGATTGAAAATATGGAGGTTAAGCTTGAAGATCTAGTTAGAAAATCTCTTTTTTATTAAATTCTTGGTTGAATTTAGAGAATAATTAGATTATCTGTGTTATTTTAAGTTCCCAGACGTCAATGTCACTGTATATGAGTTCTTTAGGAAAAAAAAAAACAGGCTTCTTTCACCCTCAACCAAAAGAATTAGTTTAAGAGAATAAACCAAATTCGATAAATGGTAACAAATAAATCTCGATTGGTTCAATCAAACATGACATGTTGGAAGTATGTTGGCGCCTTTTTTCGTTAAATTAAAACATGTTCCTTTTTGTTGTAATGTTGGTGAAAATTTTTCTTGTGATGCTTACATTTCTGATTCAATGATTGTTGATTCTTATGATTAATGAAATTGTGATACCTTCCCTAGTGCATTTCTGAAAATTGCTTTACCTTTGCGTGTTTAATGCACGGAAGTGCTTTTGAACGACTGTGTTCTTTCCATTTTTCATAAAGAGGTTGCAAACTCCATTGATGGAGAATTGAAGGAAAGGTGTCTTTTAAGTTTTGAATGAAAGATTGGTGACATTGACCAATTTAAAGGGTCAAACACTATTAAAAAACTTGATTAGGTTAATTGTTGACTTGATTAATATTTTCTAAACTTTTTAATCTTTTCAAAAATACAAATTAACCCACACCCACAAAACTTCCCTCCCTCTGCAAATCAATCTCTCTCTTCTCTCTTTCTCTCTTTCTCTCGATAGTTTCTCTCTCTAACTTCTCCCAACCAACAACTCTTCAAATTTCTCCCTTCAATCTTGTGCAACTTCAATATCTGGCAACAAATAATTTTGAGTTCTTGCCCGTTCCTTTTTGACTTTCAACCGTCAGTCGACGTGATAACATTCTCCGACGACAACAACTTCGAGTTTTTCATCATTTCTTTTCGATTTTCACAAGTAAAAAATTAGGGCTTTTAAGTTATGACGAAAATGAGGAACTTGATTTGCTGGTTTTTGTTATTTTTGTATGTTTTTTATTTATTTTTTTAATGTTTGTTATTTTTTAGTTGAATTTCTCATCTGGATGTATCTGCTACTGTTGTTTTTTAATAATAGATAAAACATATAACGTGAATCCAACAGATGAGTATTTGTTGCAACATATATGACCAATCTGTTGCACAGATTAGTAATATGTTGCAACATATATGACTAATCTGTTGCAACATATATGACTAATTTATTGCAACAAATGAGTAATCTGTTGAAACATATATGACTAATCTGTTGCAACATATATGACTAATTTATTGCAACAAATGAGTAATTTGTTGCAACATATATGACTAATTTATTGCAACAAATGAGTAATCTGTTGCAACATATATGACTAATTTATTACAACAAATTACTCATCTGATGGATTCGTTTTATAGTGTTGTAATATGAATCCAACATATGAGTCATCTGTTGCAACAGATTAGTCATATATTGCAACAGATTACGCACTTGTTGTAATAGATGAATCATATGTTGGATTCATGTTGCAGGTTCGATCCATTGTCGCAGTAGCAGATACACCAAATAAGAAATTCAACAAAAATTATAATTTTACTTAAAATAAGCTATGAAGTAATGTCCAAGTGATATACGAAAAAAATTTGACCTAAATTTTTTTAAAAAAATTTCAACGAGGCACAACGAAAAAGTAAAACACATGAAAAATTTCATGAAACAGGTAAAGAAGACAAAAATAATATACCATACATCAAATGCAAAAGGATCAAGGGGACAAACATTTGAGTTCTCCTAAAAACGTTTAAGTTCCATAATATTTTAATTGCCTTCTAATAGTTGACCCATCTGTTACAACAGATTTTCTATCTGTTTGTTAATTTCCAATAGATGAATCATCTGATGCAACATGCTAGTCATTTGTTGATTCAAATTAAGAAATTATTAGTAATAACTAAATTGATTTAACTAAAATTAAAGACGTCTCTACGACAATGGGACAAACATTTGTGTTCTCCTAAAAATATTTGAGTTTTCTAGTATTTTAGTTATTTTCCAACAGATTATCTATTTGTTGCAACAAGTTAGTTATCTATTGCAACAGATGTTTATAACAGGTTAGTCATTTTTTTTATTCAAATTAAGCAATTATTAATAATAACTAAATTAATTTAATTAAAATTGAAGACAAGTCTTTAATAGAAGACCTTAGACAAGGGGACAAATGTTTGAGTTCTCGTAAAAACATTTGAGCTTTAGTATTTTAAATTGCTTTTCAACATATATCGAACTCGGAACCAAAATGAGCCACGTAATTTAAAAAAGTGACCAAAATAGGCCACCTATTTAAAAAGTTACCAAAATAGGCTAACATAATAATTTATTATGTTTTCTACTTTTTTCTTAACGGTCAACTAACGGAGTTGACTTGTACAAAAATGCAAGAATTTCTTACGTTTTACATTTTTTTGTAAAACGTAAGAAAAATATAAAACGTGAGAATTTCTTACGTTTTACACGATAACCGAGAAAAAAATACAATGAATTGTCAAATCAATTAAAAAGGTACTAAAAAAGAGTTGTTCAACGTAACAAAAGGTTACGTTCTTAAATTTTTTATAGCAGTGGTCCCCCACCCACAATTTCTTTTTCCACAAATGTCTCATCACTTCTACTTTTTCCTCTTTTTACATATGATAATTATGAATTTTTTTATTAGTTAAATTTATTTATATTTTACATGTAGTTCAAATAATTTATTTTTTCTAATAAATTTTTACGTTTTACGTAAAAAAATAAATATCAATTACCTCATTAACTTAACAATTTTCTTATATTTATTCTATATCAAAAAATAATCACTTCTATTCCTAATTATCCGATTTCTCTTTAAAAATATTATACTTTTGAGTTTTCCTCTACTCCAAAATAGTGAAATGTTGAATTATCATCGATCAAATATGCTACTATATACAAGAATTATATTTTTTTAGGAGTGTTCCTAAAAAAATATATTTTCTTATATTAATTTAGGAGTGTTCCTAAATTAAATTGTAATTTTTAACTCCATTAATTATAATATGAAACATATTTGTGCATTTGAGTCTCCTCAATATCCTAATCGAAACACTAGTCGAAAACTACGATGAATCACTATCCGAAAAAATTAATTTCATATTTTTAACACACCAAAAAAATATAATTCTTATATATAGTAGCATATATGATCGACGATAATTCAACATTTCACTATTTTTGAGTAGAGGAAAACTCAAAAGTATAATTTTTTTTTAGAGAGAAATCGGATAATTAAGGATAGAAGTGATTATTTTTTTATATAGAATAAATATAAGAAATTTTTTAAGTTAATGAGGTAATTGATACTTCTATTTTTAATTTTTTTTTATGTAAAACGTAAAAATTTATTACATAGAGAAAAAAATAAATTATTTGAACTACATGTAAAATATAAATAAATTTAACTAATCAAAAAATTTATAATTATCATATGTAAAAAGAGGAAAAAGTAGAAGTGATGGGACATTTGTGGAAAAAAGAATTGTGGGTGGGGGACTACTGCTATAAAAAAGTTAAGAACGTAACTTTTTGTTGTTGAACAACTCGTTTTTCAGTATCCTTTTAATTGATTTGATAATTCACTGCATTTTTTCCTCGGTCATCGTGTAAAACATAAAAAATTCTTACGTTTTATATTTTTTCATAAAACGTAAGAATTTCTTACGTTTTACAAAAAAAATTGTAAAACATAAGAAATTCTTACATTTTTGTAAAAGTCAACTCCATTAGTTGATCGTTAAGAAAAAATAAAAAAAGTAATAAATTATTACGTTTAGCCTATTTTGGTAACTTTTTAAATAGGTGATCTATTTTGGTCACTTTTTAAATCCTGTGGCTCATTTTGGTTCTTAGTTCACATATATCTTGTTTATTTAATAATTTTCAATAGATGAGTCATATGTTGCAACAATTTAGTCATCTGTTGCAACATACATCTATATTTGTTGGATAATTTTCAGTAGATGAGTTAGCTATTCCAACAGGTTAGTCATGTGTTGCAACAGATGTCTATATATGTTTGGTCATTTTCAACAAATGTCTTTAACTGTTTGGTCTTTTCCAACAAATTACTCATCTATTGCAACATGCTAATTGAAATCGTAATTGAACTTATCAATTCATCTTTAATTTTAGTTAAATCAATGTTGTTATTACTAATAATGTTTTAATTTGAATTATTTCAAATAAAATTGGTCAATTAACACTTTACTCAAGACGAATACACTTAGATGATCATGTAATTACTATGAGATTAATTAAAATGGAAATTAACTTATCAATTCATCTTTAATTTTAGTTAAATCAATTTAATTATTACTACTAATTACTTAATTTTAATTATTTCAAATCAAATTGGTCAATTGATCATTCTACTTAAGACGAAATACTTAGTTGATCATGTAATTACTATAAAATTAATTGAAATTATAAGTGAACTTACTAATTCATCTTTAATTTTAGTTAAATCAATATAGTTATTTCTAATTATGGCTTGGTTTGAATCATTTCAAATAAAATTGGTCAATTGATCACTCTACTCAGGACGAACACACTTAGTTGATCGTGTAATTACCATGAGATTAATTGAAACAATAATTGAACTTATTAATACTAGTTAAATCAATTTAGTTATTACTAATATAATGGCTTAATATGAATCAATAGATGACTAAGATGTTGCAAAAGATGAGTAATCTGTTGAAAATGACCAAACAGATAAAGACATCTATTGCAACAGATTAGTCACCTATTGCAACAAATTAGTAATCTGTTGGAAATAACGAATAGATAAAGTCATATGTTGCAACAGATTGATCATCTGTTGGAAATGACCAACATATAAAGATGACTAATCTATTGCAACATATGTGTATATCTGTTTGATAATTTTCAACAAATGACTCATCTGTTGCAACAGATTAAATCTATTGCAATAGATTATACACTTAAATGATTATGTAATTACTATGAGATGAATTGAAATTGTAATTATTAAATCAATTTGGCTATTACTAATAATGACTTAATTTGAATCATTTCAAATAAAATTAGTCAATTGATCACTCTACTCAGAACAAACACACTAAGATGATCGTGTAATTAATATGAGAATAATTGAAATCGTAATTGAACTTATCAATTCATCTTTAATTTTAGTTATATCAATGTAGTTATTACTAATAATATCTTAATTTGAATCATTTCAAATAAAATTGGTCAATTAACACTTTACTCAAGACGAATACACTTAGATGAACATGTAATTTCTAACTACGAGATTAATTGAAATCGTAATTAAAATTATCAATTCATCTTTAATTTTAGTTAAATTAATTTAATTATTACTAATAATTGTTTGATTTTAATTATTTCAAATAAAATTGGTCAATTGATCATTCTACTTAAGACGAAACACTTAGTTGATCATGTAATTACTATAAAATTAATTAAAATTATAAGTCAACTTACTAATTCATCTTTAATTTTAGTTAAATTAATATAGTTATTTCTAATTTTGGTTTGATTTTAATCATTTCAAATAAAATTGGTCAATTGACCACTCTACTCAGGACGGACACACTTAGTTGATAGTGTAATTACCATGAGATTAATTGAAATTGTAATTGAACTTATTCATTCATGTTTAAGTCTAGTTAAATAAATTTAGTTATTACTAATATAATGGATTAATATGAATCAATAGATGACTAAACAGATAAAGACATCTGTTGGAAATGACCAAACAAATAAAGACATCTGTTGGAAATGACCAAACAAATATAGACATATGTTGCAACAGATGACTAACCTGTTGCAATAAATGACTCATCTATTGAAAATTACCAAACAAATATAGACATCTGTTGCAATAGATGACTAAGTTGTTGCAACAGATGACTCATCTGTTGAAAATTATCAAACATATAGGATATATGTTGAAAAATAATTTAAAATACTAAAGCTCAGATGTTTTTAAGATAACTCAAATGTTTGTCCCCTTGTCTAAGGTCTTGTCTTTAATTTTAGTTAAATCAATTTAGTTATTACTAATAATTGCTTAATTTGAATCATTTTAAATAAAATTTATCAATTGATCATTCTATTAAGGACAAATACATTAATTGAAATTGTAAGTGGACTTATCAATTCATCTTTAATTTAATCAAAATCAATTTATTTATTATTAATAATGACTTAATTTGAATCATTTGAAATAAAATTGGTCGATTGATCACTCTCCTCGAGACGAATACACATAGTTGATTATGTAATTACTATGAGTTAATTGAAATTGTAAGTGAACTTATCAATTCAATTTTAATTTTAGTTATATCAATTTAGTTATTACGAATAATGACTTAATTTGATTCATTTCAAATAAAATTGGTCAATTGATCACTCTAATCATGACGAATACAGTTAGTTGATAATTTAGTTACTATGAGATTAATTGAAATTGTAAGTTTATCTTTAATTTTAGTTAAATCAATTTAGTTATTACTAATAATATCTTAATTTGAATTATTTCAAATAAAATTGATCGATTGATCATTCTACTCGGGACGAATACACTTAGTTAATCATGTAATTACGATGAGATTAATTGAAATTGTAAGTGAACTCATTAATTCATGTTTAGTTTTAGTTAAATCAACATAGTTATTACTAAAAATGACTTAATTTGAATCATTTAAAATAAAATTGATCAATTAATTATTCTACTAAGGACGAAACACTTAATTGATCATTTAATTACTGAGATTAATTGAAATCGTAATTGAACTTACTAATTCATCTTTAATTTTAGTTAAATGAATTTAGTTATTTCTAATAATGGTTTAATTTGAATTATTTCACATAAATTTGTCAATTAATCATTCTACTCAGTACAAAACACTTAATTGATCATGTAATTACTATGAAATTAATTGAAATTGTAATTGAACTTACTAATTCATCTTTAGTTTTAGTTAAATCAATATAGTTATTTCTAATGATGACTTAGTTTGAATCATTTCAAATAAAATTGGTCAATTGATCACTCTACTGAGGACGAACATACTTAGTTGATCGTGTAATTACCATAAGATTAATTGAAAATGTAATTGAACATATTTATTCATATTTTATTTTAGTAATCAATTTAGTTATTACTAATAATGACTTAATGTGAATCAATAGATGACTAACATGTTACAACAAATGAGTAATCTGTTGGAAATGACCAAACAAATAAAAATATCTGTTGAAAATGACCAAACATATATAGACATATGTTGCAACAAATGACTCACTTGTTGCAACAACTAATTCATCTATTGAAAATTATCAAATAGATATAGACATCTGTTGCAACAGATGACTAAGTTGTTGCAACATATGACTCATCTGTTGGAAATTACTAAATAGACAAAATATGTGTGTTGGAAATTACTAAATAGACAAAATATGTGTTGAAAAATAATTTAAAATACTAAAGCTCAAATGTTTTTTAGGAGAACTCAAATGTTTTTCCCCTTGTCTAAGGTCTTGTCTTCAATTTTAGTTAAATCAATTTAATTATTATTAATAATTGCTTAATTTGAATCAACAAATGACTAACCTATTATAAACATTTATTGCAACAGATGACTAACTTGTTGCAACAAATAGGTGATCTGTTGTAAAATAATTAAAATACTAGGGAACTCAAATATTTTTAGGAGAACTCAAATGTTTGTCCCATTGTCTTAAAGACTTGTCTTTAATTTTTGCTAAATCAATTTAGTTATTACTAATAATTGCTTAATTTGAATCAACAGATGACTAACATGTTGCAACAAATGATTCATCTGTTGGAAATTATCAAACAGATTAAAAATCTTTTATAATAGATGGGTTATCCATTAGAAAGCAATTAAAATACTAGGGAACTTAAATGTTTTAAGGAGAACTCAAACATTTGTCCCCTCGATCCTTTTGCATGGGATGTATGATACACTATTTTTGTATTCTTTACCTGTTTCATGAATTTTTTTATGTGTTTCACTTATTCGTTGTGCCCTTGTTGAAATTTTTAGAATTTTTGTAGGTCAAATTTTGTTCGTATATCACTTGGACATTACTTCATAGGTGATTTTGTAAGTAAAAATATGATTTTTGTTGAATTTTTTATTTGGTATATTTGCTACTGCTACAATGGATAGAACCTGCAACATGAATCCAATACATGAGTTATTTATTGCAATAAGTGAGTAATCTGTTGCAACATATGACTAATCTGTTGCAACAGATGATCCATATGTTGATTCATGTTACAACACTATAATACAAATCCAGCAGATGAGAAATCTGTTGCAACAGATTAGTCATATATGTTGCAACAGATTACTCGTATGTTGCAACAGATTAGTCAATATGTTGCTACCGATTAGTCAATATGTTGCAACAGATTGGTCAATATGTTGCAACAGATTACTCATCTGTGCAATAAATTACTCATCTGTTGGATTCACGTTACATGTTTTATCTACTGTTGAAAAAACAGCAGTAGCAGATACACCCAGATGAGAAATTCAACTAAAAATTATAATTTTACTTACTAAAATCACCTATAAGTAATTCCCAAGTGATATACGAATAAAATTTGACCTAAAAAAATTTGATCAAGTAGCAATAATAGCGGTAACAACAATGTTCAACAACAAGAAGATGATGATGATGAACAAGAAGAGATGATAATGAAGAACAAGATGATGATAATGAAGAAGAAGATGATGAATAAAGCAACAACAATGAACAACAAAAATCACGAAGAGAGAAAACTCCAATAAATGAGAAGAGAGAGAAACGTGCCTTTCCCCCTCCATTTCTAGTTATATTAGGTTTTGCATTGGATCAAAGTGTAAATTAAAAAGCTTGTGGGTTATTTTTAAACTTTTCTTACTTTCTTAATCCTTAATAAAGTAATTGTCACCTCCACTCAATTATTAAGACTTGTGTCACCCACACTTCATTTTAAAACTCTTTTGTCACCTAGAGCCCAAAGCCCCGAGTAAGATGAAGTTTTGTTATTATTTGGTTAAAAGCCACGTATCATTAATTCATTGGACAACTTATAATGTATTTTATTTCCTTTTAAAAGAAAATTGTGGATGCATATAATGACGTGGCAATTTAAAATGAGTTGGCACAAATTAATTGGCCATTTAATCAATGCTGGATGCGCGTGTAATTTACACACCAGAGTTGGTGCCGAAAGGTGCCAAAGTGACACAGTTTATGGCTACTTGAGGTGCCAAAATTGAACAATGTTCATTTGAGGTGCATAAGTGAAAGATCGTGCCAAGTTTAGGGGGCCACCAACGGATTTAGCCTAGAAATAATAACCTATAAACTTAAAAATAAGCAAGAAGATATGCTGAAAATTCTAAATTCCTAAAGTCTAGAAAATGTTATTTATTCAAAATTCATCTAGAAATCAACTCCTAATTAAAAGGGCTAACTAGTTGACTAAATCTTGATAAAATTTCTGCAGTAAAAACTTTACAATTCTAAAGAAAATATTCAACAACCTGCATAGAAGCATGTTCAGATTTATTATATATCTGGAGATTTGGAGCTTGTAACATTAAGAATTTTACCACACAACCACAAAAAGAAGATATCCAGGAACTGCAAATAGTGATACTAGTACTTAATGCTAGTGTCGATAAAGACAGCAGCAAAGTTATGGTGCAAAATATCAGGCATATCCATGGGCAGAAGAATTTGCATCATGACCCTACTTATCATGATCTCCTCAAGCGGGAAGCGAGATCAATGAAACATTCCCTTTGCAAGGTATTGTGCGACCACCCATTGGACGATCAAAGACAAATCTATTCCTCAGATCGAGTTGACAAGTCTTGAAATAAAGGATGGCTCAAGAATGATACTGGCACCACAAATCACTTCTTCTGGCTCTCTCCTACATATACTGCACAATGCCCTTTCGAAACACCTCCAGACATTGAAGACCTTCTTAAGGATCGATCAGCCTGAATAAATGGAGTCACTTTGATACCCATCGTCTCCAGAGATATTTGATAACTCCAAATGCTGAAGGAAAAGAAAGAACAAGAATTCACAAAAATGGACGCTTGCGTTTTGCTCAAATCCTTCTTGTCCGAATATATATAAGTTGATGGCAAGTTTCATACCTAAGTGGTTAAAGACAATAACAGATGAAGTTTTCACATGGTTTTGCCTAGTCTTATTGTCAAAGCATTCCCACCATATATTTGTTGGACTTGAAGCAAAAGACACCATTAAAATAGAAGCCACAAGATTTGATGACTTAGTCCTGGACCACTTGGTTTAAGATACGGCTCAACCTCTTTTCTTAAAACAAGACAATCAGATGTGTCCACAATTCTTAAGGTTCCATACTAAACAAAAGCACATGATCTGCCTACTTATCTAAAAGTTGGCAACTTTATCTACCATTCAAATCAGCCTTAAACTTTATATAAACTATTACAGTCTAAAGGTCACCTATCTACATGACAAAAAAGAGAGCGCAGAACATGGTTTTGCTTCCTACCAGAAATTGTTCATTTATTGGTCTCCAATTATTGGCATTGGTGAGAAATACCAAGTTTGAGCTGATAACTTAACTAGTAGGCCTACTTGGTTGTTGACCCAAGAGAAGAATGAAAGAAACTTATCCACAAATTTAAGGCCCCATATCAACATGGCCAACAGGCATCAGCACATGGCTTTGCCTAACAAACTCACCAGCAGCCTCTAATTGTATAAATAATTCCTCTTTCATGAGACTTTTCAGCATTAAGCACACAAATTATCAGTTAAGCCATCAAAGGTTTCTAAATTTGTTATTTACTTTCTTGTTTCCAGTTTTACATAAAAAGAAAAAATGGCAATGATCAGTACCAAGAAACTTATCAAAATGGCTAGGAAATGGCAGAAGTTTGCAGCCATGCAGAGGAAGAGGATTTCACTTACAAGAAAAGGTAGTGATGCAGACAATTGTAGTACGTCTTCACCCTCTATAGTCGGAAAAGGTCATTTTGTAGTATACACAATTGATCAAACGCGCTTCGTGATTCCCTTGGATTATCTTGAAAATGAGGTCATCAGGCAACTTTTAATCATATCCGAAGAAGAGTTTGGCCTGTCAAGTGCTGGCCCCATTACATTACGCTGCGATTCATCCTTCATGGACTACATTATTTCGCTTATCAAGAAAGGTGTATCTGCAGGAGATCTTCACAAGGCGTTGCTCCTAACAATTCCTTCATGTTGCTGTTCAACTTCTTCTTTGCAGCAAGAAAGTCAAAACCAGAAACTTCTTGTTTATTGAGTCATGCTATCATGTTTTGTAAATGATAGCTCAAACTAGATTGTATAGCAAGTGAAAAATATGCAGCTGAAAGTTTGTACTATTACAGAATGAACCAGATCTATAGAATTCATTTTTTTCAATAACATTCTCATCTTGGAGTAGCATTATTTTATCGCGGGCAAAAAACAAGTCTGCTCCAAAGTACCTTTTCCTATCATATTGCACTTTTCAAAGTAAATATGCATGACCTATGCTGCTCAAGATTCTTCAAAAATGTCAACGGGTGAATCTCGGATTCTCCAAAAGTAGTGTATTTTTGGAGAATCCAACACATTTGCGGCATCAAAAGTGAAGAGTCCGCGCAACTTAGTGAATGACAAATACGACCAACGTTTTGTTCCTTCTGAAGTTTGCTCTACTCAGACGAGTACAGAATGAAATGAATAAAGAAAATGCAGTTTTGGAGACTTGCAATGAAAATAACTTAAAGAGTATTGAAATGGACAACATAATACAGACAGCTGTTGTTCTACAAGAATTCAAAAGCATCCGCAAAACAATAAAGTTGTTTTAAACTAAATTACCCTAAAGACATACTAAATATCTAAACTATCTCAGCCTTCATTCGGATAAACATTTGAGACTTGAAAGTTGTCCCCCGCGAGAGTCTTGAGTGAGTAAAAACATGGAAGATATCTAGTCGCTACAGTTCCTATACCCCTGCTAATGGGTATCATCGTAAAAGTCATGTCTTTTGGGTTGTAAGAAAGTAGCTGTGAGCCTTTTTTTCCTTGCATCAAGATTTCTCCATCTTGCCAGATTAGTATCGGTAAATATTTTTGAAAACAAATATCAAGCCCAAAACCAGCCGGCCCCAAACAAGTCAAAATGCGAACTTTAGTCCAAGATTCAGCTATTCCATATTCTTTCATCCACCATATATCAATATGCCCATAAATGCTACCACTATCATCAGTTAAACACAGACAATTCCCCAACTCTACTAGCGTCAAACAAGAGGGTGCACATGTAGATCGCTGCGACTCTGCTTGGGTCAAATACTTGAATGGAAATACCAGACCAGGTGGACCTGGCACAGACTTGAGCTTTTCAGTCTCAATATCGAAGGAGTAAATGCTGTCCTTATTGACGGGATCCATCCAATGAAGATCCCCATTCACACAAACCTGTCCAAAATCATGCCATACAAGATATGGAACTTGGCCCAAATTTCTCCATTTCTCATCAACTCCGAGAGTATAAACCTCCAATTCGGATACTTCACGATGACCCTCAAACCTTCTAGTCACTGATCTCACTAACTTATATTTTCCAGAGACTTCACTAAAGCAAAATCCATAAACAACACGACAAACACTTTTCTCTAATTCAGGCAACTTAAGTTTGAAATACTCACCCAAAAGAGGATTACTAATGTAAACTGAAGTATTTATATCATATATATTAGTCATCAAACCAATAAATCCATTACATGAACCAATTAATCTCAACATTGGGTAATCCTCAACTGGAATGTCCATTCCGCGTTTTACTGGTGTGTTAAACTCAGGGCAGCTCAATAAAATAGGTCTGTTACGGAGTCTAGGAGAATAATCATCACAACACGGTTCGAGTTCAAGAAGCTGACTTATATCGTGATCACGCGAAAACAAAATGCAGGGAGGAGGTGATCTTGATTTATACATGGTAAGAAATAAAGGGTCGTAAAAAAGATTGTACCAGAGTTTGCAAACTTGCCTAGATCTTAACATGGACTCGATCGGCAATTTTGAGAGAATTTCTACGATAATCACCCTTGGAAGATCCATAAATCTTGTTCTTCTACGTCTAGGCTTGAAGAAGCTCAGAATTGGATTAAAGAGAGAGAAAAACTTGGCGCTTTTGGGTTTAGGGTTCTCCGTCTCCATCTCTCTCTCTGTGTGTGCAAATAAGCATTTTTTCCAAAGACAAATGTTCGTCAGAAGCAAGAAAATGAGCTTCTGTAGTCAAAGTACTTCAACTTTATACCCCAAATATATACTCCCTCCGGTTTGTATTATTTGACCCCATGAATATTAGATCCGGAATCTAAATGGACCCCAAAGAGTTAAAAGTGTCTGAAATAGGACATAAAGTTAAAGTGATACCAAAATAGGCTTACCGCACTATTTAGAGAGCGTTATGCTGCCTTTTTAAAGTTAACCCCGTTAACTTGAGGAACGCTTAAAATATAGTGAATTTTTGTATTGCTTTAACTTCGTGTCCTATTCTGAAACGTGCAATTGCTAATTTATTGAAACAAGTGTCATAAGTTCTGCAATAGATATATGATACTCAACAAGTGAACAACAATGTTATTTACTTATTAATCAGAAGTCCATATTCTGACCTCCAAATTGTTCTATTATTTAATAATTTAGGAAAATCTGATGTATTTTCTTGTAAAGGCCATTCATATCCCAATGTACAAACTACAACCACCATTTAGAATGTAGTAACAAAGCTCAGTAGTTAGTCCTATGGCACACCAATCGGGTTACCACTTTTATTCTTGTTTCTGGTAAAGGTCATTCATATCAAAATGTCCCAATGGATCCCACAAGTTTATCTCAGGCCACAATACCAGAATTCGGTCTTGAGAGATGGAGACACTGTCACAGATAAGTCAAGATATTTACATTTGTAGTTTTGACTAGCTTATAACTCGGATGTAAACAAGTCATAATATCAGGATATGTTGCAAGACAAACTACCTATAGAGAACAAGTGGTTTAGCAAGTTTTATTGAATTAAGAAGACATTAAATAGCAAATATCTGTACACTTAGATGGAACTGGAGTGAAGCAGCCTCAAGTTGAAATGAATGACAGAGCACCTTTACAATAACCTATCTTGCCAATGAAACTGAACTTGGTATCTCTGTAGAACAACAAACATTTCGGTTGCTTCTCTGAAACTTGTAAAATAAGGAATTAGCACTTAGTTGCGGATGTTAATAAACCTAGCAGCAAGGTTTGCTTAAATAAAAATTTGTTATATCCTTTACAAGCAGAAAATCCTTGTTTACAAAATAATTACAATAAAACAAGGAATTGTTTTCTCTCTTTGTCAAGTTCCTCTCTCTACTATATCTCATCTTTCTCGTTTCTAATCCGATTGCTTTACAAAATTTCATGGGCAGAAAAATTTGCACCATGTCCTACTCATGATCTCCTCAAATGGGAAGTAAGATCAATGAACACATCCTCTTTGCAAGGTATTGTGAGGCCACCCATTGGATGATCAAAGCCAAACTCTTCTTCAGCTTGAGCTAACAAGTCTTGAAATGATGGTTGGTTCAAGTATGATACTGGCACGACAAATCTCTTCTTTTGACTGTCTCCTACGTATACTGCACAATGACCTTTTGGAACACCTCCAGATGTTGAAGACCTCCTTAGGATTCCCATTATCGCAAGGTATGTTTGGTAAACTCCAAATGGTGAGGGAAAAGAAAGAACAAGAATTTGGAGAACTGCACAGAAAAAAGAAAGTTTGTTCAAGTGTCTAGATACTTCTGGTTTGCTCAAATGTTTTGTGTCCGAGTATATATACAAGTTAACGGCAAGTTTGATACGCAACAGGTGAGAGACAATGGAACATGAAGTTTCACATGGTTTTGCCTACTGTGTTATTGTCAAAGAACTTGCACCATAAATTTGTTGAAGAACAACACTAGGTCCCATTGCTTCTCTTGATTTTGAACAGATGACCACCTTTAAAAATAAGAGCCATAATAATGGATGAAATTGATTACTTAGTCCTGGACCACTTGGTTTAAAGATATGGTGACAGAGAATTGAATAAATGCACCAAACTCTTTGATTAATGTCACGACCCGAGCCTAGGCCCTAGCCGTGACGAGCATCCCGAACCATGAAGGCCCGGAACACCCATTCTCTATCTGGTTATCATGCACAACATTCATAATCATAATAAAATGCGGAATTGAAACTGAGTACGGAAAACATGGTCAAGTCCTGCAATATTTCTGAATAATACTATCTGACATCAGTCTGCGAAATCTCTACTAAGAACATAAACATCTGTCTGAAAAGAAGCCGGGACAAGGCCCCCAGTAAACCAAAAACATAATAAATAAGATAGTGTCTGACATAATTAGGCTTTCCAAATAATAGAAGGCTCACCACTGTGAGATCAAGTCTGCAAACCCGAGAATGTCTACTGAGCAGCTGGACCCCTAGACTGTGCCTCAGGACCTGGAAGGAGGGGGGTCAGCACAAAAGTACTGGCACGCGAAGCAATCCAAAAGTAGTATAATGGAACATACATATATATATATATATATATATATTAAGGGAAAGCAATTTTTCATCAAGACATCATGTATAAAACTGTTTCTGAAAAATACATGGGCACTTTCTGAAAACATGCAACCTGTCTGTTCATTTCAAATCATGATCTGTGTTTTACTTCTGAGTTAGGTGGTATTCCCCTACAAGTCTGAATATTCCACGGGCTGTATGGAATCCGCCATTGACTCGGCAGGGAAGCCCCCAACCCAAGTGTGCCGCAAGGGTTGGAGTGTCTGAGTCTGATACGCCATAGGATATTTAAGTCAGCGCATAATAATATACCCGGGTCGGCAAACCACGGTTTTTAGGCAAAGAGTTGTCTGAAACTCCCGCCTTCTTCAGGGAACCACCTAAGCTC
This sequence comes from Capsicum pubescens, assembly GCA_030864215.1. Classification (NCBI taxonomy): domain Eukaryota; kingdom Viridiplantae; phylum Streptophyta; class Magnoliopsida; order Solanales; family Solanaceae; genus Capsicum; species Capsicum pubescens. The sequence continues at coordinate 300,454,380 of CM061549.1, forward strand.
TCTTTATGCCCTATTTTAGCCTTTTCTGAACATGTATCATTCTGAAATTTCTAAATCATGAGAGTCTGATAAAAATCTGATTTCTGAACTAGTCTGTGTCCGTTATGGCATTTGTCTGAGTTGGTATCATCATACCAAGACTTGCAAGTCCTATTTCTGAGCCATAATGTATTAAGCAAGAGCTTTTATTCAAAACATAGTTTAGACCACCAAAACATGTAATTTGCATTAAAGATGTCATGTTCCGAAACTCAAGTCAAATCCATGCAAAACTTTCATCAAACATATGGTGGTCATGTGCATTTTTGGCAAAACCATGCATTCTTTCATTACATGCATATTCAACATTCACAACCCTCTCTTTCGTGTTCAAAACATTGTATATTACGTGAAACATGGAAAAATTTACATTAAGAGAGAGGTTTCATGAAAATCATGCTCTAAATTCATATTTCAGGACAAACGCATATATATATATACATATAACTTTCAAATCACTTTGGGGGAAAGCCAAAAGGCCAAAACAATATCATTAAAGCTTCTGAAACATGAGTATGTACATGAATTCGAAAACCCAATTCTTAAAACATGATTTCTATGCCCATGAGATTTTAGGAAAACCCCGCGTACCTTATTCTCCACGAATTTTTGGTGTCTATCGAAGCCTACGTCGAGAGGATTCCGAATCTGTAATTTGTTTCACGAAGAAGTTTCGGAATGATCGGTCCTTCAAGCTTATTTTCTCAAAACCTAGTTGCTCCTTCTCCTAAGTTCTTGAAGGATTAGATTTTTGGGATTTTATAGGAGGCTTCAATGTTGTTAATAGGCCCAAATCCGTTTAGGAGTGGGTAAGGACGATTTTGGGTTTTGTAAGCACTAACTTGCACTTAAAGTAACTCAAAACGGAGTGTTTTCGTCACCTGAAACCATAACTATGCGCCGCCCTTTGCATTGCCTAAATTTACATAGGCGCCGCCCTATGCATCGCCTATATTTGCATAGGCGCCGCCCTATGCATCGCCTATATGTGCATAGGCGACACATTCAACTTTGAAAGGCCATAACTTCTTCACCGGGTGTCCATTTTAGGCAAATTTGGTATCGTTGGAAATCTTATTCAATTATCTACAATTTGGTATATAGTAGGCCACCCAGTTCATCATATACAATGAGTTATGGTCAATAGAATTTGGCACAAATTACAACGTCCACTAAAACTTAATCGATTGAAATAGTTTTAACTCGTCCTTGAGTTGAAGGACTTCTATGGTCTAAATTCATGCTCAAATGGATTCACATACTACAAACTTGATTAACATGCCAAATTGGAATAGGATTTAAGGCTCGGGGATTATCAACGCATCAAAGTCATATATTTTATTCTAGCCCGAAATGCGGGGCGTTACATTATCCCCCCCTTGGGATCATTCGTCCCCGAATGATGACGCGGAAATAGTCACGCACGATTTCAAACAGATTCATACATAAAAGAAAACATAAAGCAAGAATTGTACCTTTCAATTCGTCTCTTGCTGATTCAAATAGGCTCGGGTATCTCACTTTCATGTCATGCTCCGACTCCCAAGTTGCTTCTTCAACTTTCTGATTTCGCCATAACACTTTAACTGAGACTATCTCTTTACTCCTCAATTTTCTCACTTGTCGATCTAGGATTCCCACGGGATCTTCCTCGTAAGACAAGGAATAGCTCACCTTGATTTCATCAATGGGCACCACTAAAGAGTGATCTCCGATGAACTTCTTCAACATGGATATGTGGAATACTGGATGAACAGAACCCAAACTTGCAGGCAATTCTAATTTATACGCAACTCCACCTATTCTTCTTATAATCTGATACGGGCCTATATAGAGAGGACTTAGCTTACCCCTCTTCCCGAAACGCATAACCCCCTTCATCGGAGAAACTTTGAGGAAAACCCAATCTCCAATCTCAAACTCTAACTCTCTTTTTCTGACGTCGGCATAGGATTTCTGATGACTCTGAGCTGCCTTTAGTCGTTCCCTAATGAGTTTCACATCCTCCATTGCTTGATGAACAAGATTAGGCCCATACATCTGCATCTCACCTACTTCATACCAGCCTATTGGAGACCTACATCTCCTACCATACAATGCCTCAAAAGGTGCCATCTTAATACTAGAGTGGAAACTGTTGTTATAGGCAAACACTATCAGTGGCAAGTGATCAACCCAACAACCTTTAAAGTCTATCACACATGCCCTCAACATGTCCTCCAGGGTCTGGATGGTGCGTTCAGCTTGCCCATCAGTCTGAGGGTGGAATGCTGTACTTAAGTTCACCTGGGTACCTAAACCTTTCTGAAACGATCTCCAAAACTGAGAAGAAAACTACGTACCTCAGTCGAATATGATGGAGACAGGCGCTCCATGCAAACGGACAATTTCTGCAATGAACAGCTTGGCATAATCTTCCCCCGAATAGTTAGTCCTGACAGGCAGAAAGTGAGCTGACTTGGTCAGCCTATCTACAATCACCCATATAGAGTCATACTGATTTCGGGACTTCGGAAGTCCTATAATAAAGTCCATATTGATCATTTCCCACTTCCACAAGGGCAACGCTATTTCTTGGGAAGTACCTCCTGGCCTCAAATGTTCTACTTTCACTTGTTGGCAATTCAAGCACTTAGAAACAAAGTTAGCCACATCTCGTTTCATATTATTCCACCAAAACATAGATTTCAAATCATGGTACATCTTAGTAGAACCAAGATGAACAACATACCTCGAGGTGTGAGCTTCATCAAGAATTCTTTCTCGAAGCCCGTCGACATTCGGAACACATAATCTACCCTGAAACCTCAGGATGCCATCACCATCAATTTCAAAAGACATCACCTTCTGTTGACCCACATCTTTCTTGATTTGCATCAAGATGGGATCTTCAACCTGCTTCTCCTTCACTTCAGCACAAATGGATGACTTAGCTAACTCATGAACAACTACCCCTCCATCTTCGGAATCTAACATTCGCACTCCCATATTCGTAAGGCGGTGAATATCCTTCACTATCTCCTTCTTTTCTTCTTCTACATGAGAAAGGCTGCCCATAGACAACCTGCTGAGGGCGTCGGCCACAATATTTGCCTTGCCCGGATGGTAATGCAGGCTCATATCATAGTCTTTCAGGAGTTCCAACCACCGCCTCTGCCTGAGATTTAATTCTTTCTGCGAGAAGACATACTGCAGACTCTTGTGATCAGTGAAGATATCAACATGAACACCGTACAAGTAGTGCCGCCAAATCTTAAGGGCAAACACCACAACCGCTAACTCCAAATCATGAGTAGGGTAGTTCCGCTCGTGCACCTTCAACTGCCTAGATGCATAAGCTACCACCTTACCATGTTGCATCAAAACGCAGCCAAGTCCCACACGGGATGCATCACAGTAAACCACAAAACCATCAACACCCTCGGGAAGAGTCAAAACAGGTGCAGTGTTCAGTTTGTCTTTCAACTTCTCAAAACTATTTTTGCATAAATCAGACCACACAAACTTTACCTTTTTCTGAGTCAGTTTAGTGAGTGGAGCCTCTATGGATGAAAAACCCTTTACGAATCTTCTGTAATAACCTGCCAAACCCAAGAAGCTCCGAATATTGGTTGGAGTCGTGGGTCTGGGCCATCTTCTCACTGCCTCAACTTTCTGGGGATCCACTCTAATCCCGTCACTGGACACAATATGCCCTAAGAAGGCAATAGAATCTAACCAGAACTCACACTTGGAAAATTTGGCATACAACCGATGATCCTTAAGGGTCTGAAGAATGATTCGGAGGTGATCGGCATGATCCTCCTTACTCTTAGAATAAATCAGAATATCATCAATAAATACAATGACAAACGAGTGAAGAAACTGACGGAAAACTCTGTTCATAAGATCCATGAAGGCTGCAGGGGCATTAGTTAACCCGAAGGACATGACGAGAAACTCATAGTGACCATATCGGGTTCGAAAAGATGTTTTGGGAATGTCTGTCTCCCTAACTTTCAACTGATGATAGCCCGAACGAAGGTCTATTTTTGAAAAACATCTAGCACCCTGAAGCTGGTCGAAAAGATCATCAATCCTCGGAAGAGGATATTTGTTTTTAATTGTGACCTTGTTCAACTGACGGTAATCTATGCACATACGAAGGGAACCGTCTTTCTTACGCACGAAAAGTACAGGTGCACCCCAAGGAGATACACTGGGGCGTATAAATCCCTTATCTAGGAGGTCTGCTAGCTGCTCTTTCAACTTCTTTAGTTCTGCGGGAGCCATTCTATATGGAGGAATAGACATGGGACGGGTATCTGGCAACACATCAATACCAAACTCTATCTCCCTATCAGGGGGTACCCCTGGGAGATCTTCGGGAAAGACTTCTGGAAATTCATTCACCACAGGGACAGACTGAAGAGGAGGATTTTCAACTTTAGAGTCCTTGACTCGAATAAGATGATACAAGCAACCCTTAGAAATGAGTTTTTGGGCTCTGAGATAAGATATAAAGTGCCCCTTGGGTGCTAAAGAATGTCCCTCCCATTCTATCATTGGTTCATTCGGGAAATAAAAGGTAACTCTACGGGTCCTACAATCCAATATGGCGTAGCATGAATGGAGCCAATCCATCCCTAAGATAGCATCAAATGCAACCATGTCCAACTCTATAAGGTCTGCCACCGTATCCCGACTACCAACAGTCACCATACAACCCCTATATACCTTTCTAGCAACAACAGAATCCCCCACCGGGGTAGAAATAGAAAAGGGTTCAGAAATCACACTGGGCTCAAACCCGAAACCAACAGCCACATAAGGAGTCACATAGGATAAGGTGGATCCGGGATCAAGTAACACACTGACATCACGGGAAAAGATTTGTAACGTACCGGTAACTACATCTGGGGAAGCTTCCGCCTCCTGGCGGTTGGTCAAGGCATATAACCGGTTGCGACTGTTCCCGGCAGCTGATGTGGCGCCCTTCTGAGATGGGGATGGCGCTGTGGAATTTCCTTGAAACTTCGCACCACCAGCACTCCTCCTAGCAGATGGACAGTCCCTCTGAAAATGGCCTGACTGACCACATGAATAACATACAAGTGTGCCCAACTGACATTTCCCCTGATGATTCTTACCATAATTTTCACATCGCGAGTAAGTGCGATGATACTGAGCCACACTACCCTGCGACTGAGTATCTGGTGCTCTAGATCCATGAGGAGTCTGAAAGCTCTGAGTCTGTCTATTTGCAGGGGGTCTGGGCGCTGGGGCGCTGGCCGCTGACTATGTATTATTCCAAAACCTCATCTTCTTCGACCACCTATTTCCCCAATTACCACTCTGCGGCTGACTCTGGTGACGATCCGCAGATTTAACTCTCTTGGCCTGTCTGTCCTTCTCTCTAGATTCAGCGATCTTTCTCTTCTTCTCTTCCACCTGCTGCATGTGGACTGTCAGTCTAGCAAAGTCTAACTCCCTATTTAGCATTGCCCCCTGGCACTCAAGTATTAGGTTATCAGCAAGGACGGATGCAAATTTCCTTATCCGGGCTCTCATATTGCTAGTCAATTCTGGTGCATAGCGGGCTAGTTGATTAAACTTCAAAGTGTACTCCTGTACACTCATATTGGCCTGCTTCAGATTCATGAACTCTTCTGCTTTGGCCTCCCTCAACTCCAGAGGAAAGAATCTGTCAAGAAAAGCTTCTACAAACTCACCCCAAACTGTGAGCTCAGCACTCTCACCTTTTGCATTTTCCAGTCTACATACCACTGATATGCAACATCCTTAAGCTGATAAGTTGCCAATTCCACTCCTTCAATCTCATCTATATGCATTACCTTAAAGATCTTCTCCATCTTATCCACGAACTCCTGTGGATCTTCCTCCACCTTTGTACCAGTGAACTTAGATGGATTCATCTTCATGAAATGCCCGACTCTAGTAGCCTCAGACGTAACGGATGCAGACCCAATATCTTCCAATCGTTGAGCTTGGTTAGCTACCAGCTGTGTCAGCATATGGATAGACCACCTGAACTCTGCATTTGAGATATCTCTCTGAGCAGTTGGTAGACGGTTGACATTAGTCCGCGGAGCTCGAGGTGGACTGGTTGGAACTGGAGGGACTCTCGGAGTAGGGACAGGTTCTGGCATGGAAGCTCTATTACGGGTCCGCATCCCATGGGTGGGACAGACCACATCTGCCTGAGCACTCTGATCGATGTTGTGACGGGGAGGCATAGTCGTGTTTCACTGTAATACAAGAGATCATTGATTAGGGGACAGTTTAGACTCTGAAGCACGAACTAAATCACAAAGAAGGGAAACATTCCTAAACACCTAGTAGCCTCCTGTTTATAAGTGTGGTGCGCTACACACCCATAAACAAGACTCTACCCGACGCGATTTCGCAGACACCCTGGGACCATGAACCGTGCTCTGATACCAAGTTTGTCATGACCCGAGCCTAGGCCCTAGCCGTGAGGAGCATCCTGAACCATGAAGGCCCGGAACACCCATTCTCTATCTGGTTATCATGCACAACATTCATAATCATAATAAAATACGGAATTGAAACTGAGTACGGAAAACATGGTCAAGTCCTGTAATATTTCTGAATAATACTATCTGATATCAGTCTGCGAAATCTCTACTAAGAACATAAACATCTATCTGAAAAGAAGCTGGGACAAGGCCCCCAGTAAACCAAAAACATAATAAATAAGATAGTGTCTGACATAATTAGGCCTTCCGAATAATAGAAGGCTCACCACTGTGAGATCAAGTCTGCAAACCCGAGAATGTCTACTGAGTAGCTGGACCCCTAGACTGTGCCTCAGGACCTGGAAGGAGGGGGGGGGGGGTCAGCACAAAAGTACTGGCACGTGAAGCAATCCAAAAGTAGTATAATGGAACATACATATATATATATATATATATTAAGGGAAAGAAATTTTTCATCAAGACATCATGTATAAAACTGTTTCTGAAAAATACATAGGAACTTTCTGAAAACATGCAACCTGTCTGTTCATTTCAAATCATGATCTGTGTTTTACTTCTAAGTTAGGTGGTATTCCCCTACAAGTCTGAATATTCCACGGGCTGTATGGAATCCTCCATTGACTCGGCGGGGAATCCCCCAACCCAAGTGTGTCGCAAGGGTTGGAGTGTCTGAGTCTGATACGCCACAGGACATTTAAGTCAGCGCATAATAATATACCCGGGTCGGCAAACCACGGTTTTTAGGCAAAGAGTTGTCTGAAACTCCCGCCTTCTTCAGGGAACCACCTAACCTCTCTTTATGCCCTATTTTAGCCTTTTCTGAACATGTATCATTCTAAAATTTCTAAATCATGAGAGTTTGATAAAAATCTGATTTCTGAACTAGTCTGTGTCCGTTATGGCATTTGTCTGAGTTGGTATCGTCATACCAAGACTTGCAAGTCCTATTTCTGAGCCATAATGTATTAAGCAAGAGCTTTCATTCAAAACATAGTTTAGACCACCAAAACATGTAATTTGCATTAAAGATGTCATGTTCCGAAACTCAAGTCAAATCCATGCAAAACTTTCATCAAACATATGGTAGTCATGTGCATTTTTGGCAAAACCATGCATTCTTTCATTACATGCATATTCAACATTCACAACCCTCTCTTTCGTGTTCAAAACATTGTATATTACGTGAAACATGGAAAAATTTACATTAAGAGAGAGGTTTCATGAAAATCATGCTCTAAATTCATATTTCAGGACCAACACATATATATATATACATATAACTTTCAAATCACTTTGGGGGAAAGCCAAAAGGCCAAAACAATATTATTAAAGCTTCTGAAACATGAGTATGTACATGAATTCGAAAACCCAGTTCTTAAAACATGATTTCTATGCCCATGAGATTTTAGGAAAACCCCGCGTACCTTATTCTCCACGAATTTTTGGTGTCTATCGAAGCCTACGTCGAGAGGATTCCGAATCTGTAATTTGTTTCACGAAGAAGTTTCGAAATGATCGGTCCTTCAAGCTTATTTTCTCAAACCCTAGTTGCTCCTTCTCCTAAGTTCTTGAAGGATTAAATTTTTGGGATTTTATAGGAGGCTTCAATGTTGTTAATAGGCCCAAATCCGTTTAGGAGTGGGTAAGGACGATTTTGGGTTTTGTAAGGACTAACTTGCACTTAAATTAACTCAAAACGGAGTGTTTTCGTCACCTGAAACCATAACTATGTGCCTCCCTTTTCATTGCCTAAATTTACATAGGCGCCGCCCTATGCATCGCCTATATGTGCATAGGCGACACATTCAACTTTGAAAGGCCATAACTTCTTCAACGGGTGTCCGTTTTAGGCGAATTTGGTATCGTTGGAAAGCTTATTCAATTATCTACAATTTGGTATATAGTAGGCCACCCAGTTCATCATATACAATGAGTTATGGTCAATAGAATTTGGCACAAATTACAACGTCCAATAAAACTTAATCGATTGAAATAGTTTTAACTCGTCCTTGAGTTGAAGGACTTCTATGGTCTAAATTCATGCTCAAATGGATTCACATACTACAAACTTGATTAACATGTCAAATTGGCATAGGATTTAAGGCTCGGGGATTATCAACGCATCAGAGTCATATATTTTATTCTAGCCCGAAATGTGGGGCGTTACAATTAAAACTAGACAACTTATAATGCTTCATCATTTCATCGACAAATTTGAGGTCCCATAAACTGTCATGACCCGAACTAGGGCCTGGCCATGACGGACATCCCGAACCATGAAGGCCTGGACATCCTACTCTATCTGATCTGGTAATCATGCACAACATTCATATAATAAAAGAAAAAGCAGAATTATAATCTAATACGGAAATATGGTCATACTCTGGATTTAGTTTAGCAATAAGGAATGAAATCCGAAATCAACTAAACAACATCTGGAACAGTCTGCGAAATCTCTACTACATGATCTAAAGACAACTGTCTGAAAAGCTCGGACAAGGCCCTCAGTAGACCAAAATAAAGGGATAACATAATCTAAAATAGCATGCCTTCTAGAACAAACAAGGCTCACCACTGTACGGATCACTTCTCTCTAGATACTCTACTGATTAGCCGGGCCCCTAGACTGAGCCTCCAAACCAGGGAGGTAGGGGGTCAATACAATTGTACTGGTACGCAGAGCAAATCCAAAATAATAATTTATATTCAACATATATGAGAGAAATTTAAAATATTTTATAAACATATCATATAGTAAGAAATCTCATGGGCATTTCTGAAAGATTCTGAAAAAAAAATCATCTGAACTTTGAGACATTCTTTGTTTTACTTCTGCACTAGGTGGTATACCCTACAACTTTAAAATTTCATGGGCTATATGGAATCCTCCATTGACTCGGCGGGGAATCCCCCAACCCAAGTGTGCCGCAAGGGTTGGAGTCTCCGACTCTGCTACGCCACACGACCGTCGCCAGCGTAAAAATAATATACCCGGATCGGCAAATCATGATTTTAGGCTAAGAGTTACTTGAACTCAAGCCTTCTTCGGGTAACCACCTAACCCTCTTTAACCCCAGTTTTAACTCTTTAAAACATGCATTCTCTGAAAACATATTCTGAAAACATACTTTTTTATGGCATACATACTTATGGTATCGTCATACCATTGACTTGCAAGTCACATCTCTGAGCCATTATTAGCATCTCTGTTTTCAAAACTTAAAATTCGGGACCACCATATCAATAAATCATTTCAAAGAACTCTTTCTCTAAAACTCATGTAAACACATGTATGCAACTCTCTTTGTCAAACTTTCAATGATGCAAGGTGGTCATGTCAAAACTCTTAATCTCATGCAAATCTTTCTCTTTTAACACAATATATTTACATCAAGAAACTCCCTCTCTTAAATTTCTAAATCATGCTCAAAATACTATGATATTTGAGTAAACTATTTTCAAGCCATAAATCATGCATTTCAATCAATCACCATAAAATCATAAATATAAGGTTATCACAAGAGAGGGATTTTCATTATTTGTGCTCTCAAACAAATCTTCAATTTCAAGTTTCATACATATACTTCTATGTGTAAATCAATTTAAGGGGATAAGGCCTAAAGGCCAAAACAACAATATCATTAAACATGCATAAAGCATAATAAAATCATGGATTTCAAAATCCCTTTAACAAATTCATGCTTGATGATTTTTAAATCATAATTGAGTGTTTTCAATAAGCCCATGTAGTTTTAGGATAAACCCCACATACCTCAATTTAGAATTTTGATGGATGATTCTTGAAGCCTACGATTTGGGGATTTCAAATCTTCAATTAGTTTCGAAAACCCACGGTTGAATCTTGAGTTATTTGGGTTTTTAGTTTGAAACCCTAGAGAGTGTTCTTGAGAAATTTTGATGAATATAGGTATAATGTGGTCACTTTAGAGTATAATCCCATGTTTAAGCTGATAAGGGGTGGAAAATACCCAATATACTCTTAATGAGATGGAGTAGAAAGCTGAAATTCCCAGGTGCGTGCGACAGAGCATGCGTCGCATGCTCTAGTCCGCCGAACTGGAGCATGCGTCGCATGCTACATCGCATGGTTCCAGGGGTGGAATGGACCATGCGACACACCCATATCGCATGATGCTACCGTTTTGGGCATCCAAACATGCCCTAAATAAGCTCCAAAAATCCCGAAACTCACCCATTATGTACTATCGACCTGCCCCATCTTGAATCAACAAAAATATCAAGAAACGGAGGTCGGGAAGGTCGTCAAAAAAAAATCCTCAAAGATTGGAAGCTCAAAATGAGGCTAAGTCTCTTTAACACTTAGAGACTCTCTAGTCTTTTCCACTCTATGAGCATACTACTAGGAGTTAACATATGCACGACTTTTGCGAGGTGTTACATAAACATAGCCAACAAATAGGCACATGGATTTGCCCTCGGTGGTTAGTGACAAAAGCTTAAGCTCCAACCGAAAGCCTGTCTACAACTTTTTATATAAATAACCCCCTTTCTATGATCCATTTTCATCATCAACTACAAGCTTTATCGATTCAGACACCATATTGTTCTAAATTTCTAGTTTACTTTCTTGTTTCCAATCTTCCAAGAAAAATGGCAATGCTCAGCCCTAAGAAACTCATCAAGATGGCCAAGAGATGGTGGAAGTTTGCAGCCATGCAGAGGAAGAGGATTTCTTTTCCAAGAAATGACAGTAATGCAGACGGTTGCAGTACATCCTCATCCTATACAGTTGAAAAAGGCCATTTTGCATTCTATACAATTGATCAAAGACAATATGTGTTTCCCCTGGCTTACCTTGAAAATGAGGCCATTGCTCAACTTTTAAACATGTCTGAAGAAGAGTTTGGACTGCCGAGTGGTGGCCCTATTACATTACCCTGTGATTCAGGCTTTATGGACTACATTATTTCTCTAATCAAGAAAGGCATAACTGCTGGACATCTTCACATAGCTTTGTTCCTCTCAATTCCTTCATGTTGCTCTACTTCAACCTCTTATTTGCACTAAGAAAATGGAAACCAACAGCTTCTTGTTTATTGACTCATGATGTCATGTTCTGTAAATGATAGCTCAAAATAGAATGTATAGCAGTTGAGAAATAGGCAACTGAAGGATTTTATTAGTACAGAAGGAATAGAGTTTTATCTTGAAATTAACCAGATCTATAGCTTTCACTTTCCAATTTAGTGATTGAGAAATTTTAACATTATCATCTTGGAATAGCACAATTATTTATTAAAGACAATCATTTTTGTCAGTTGAAACTAACAGCGAATCACTCCATCACAAGTCTAATGACATGAGAATTAACTATACGGAGTTCAAATTAAGTGAAATCATAAAGTATTCGTCTTTCAGATTTTCTTTGCAGTTATATTTCATACTTGATCAAATGAAGAATTATGAATGATTACACCAGGATTAAGAGCTATATGATCAGATCATATAGCAGCAGAGGAGAGGAAGAAAAACCAGAGAAGAAAGAAAATTAGAGAAGAAGGATGATCAGATTAAGATTCAATAGATGAGAGAGGTTAATCCATTGTGTATTGAATTTCTTAATTGTATATTATACATGAGGGAATATATATATATATATATAGTTGTAGAGACTAACTACTTCTATAACTGTCTAACAGTAACTGTAACTAACCAGTTACTGTGCTTAACTAACTTCTGGACATTTGTATTTTCTGCATGATTAACTTTTCTTTGGCTTCCATTCTGTTAGAGTGGGTAAAAGTCCCACATTGACGACTTTCCTTACCCATAGTACTTTGGCACAACACCTCTCCATGAAATGGTTTGGTTTTTGACATGCTGCTCACACACCTGATGGCTTTAGCTCCACTTGACTTTTGACGCTCATCCTCCCACAAAGAATGAAGCCTGCACTCAGGTCCATCTTTACGTTGTCGTGGACCAATGGTCCGCTTGGTGCTAGCCTGGTCCTTGCCTTGCATAGCACTCTCTCAACTGCAAGCTCTACTTTCCCATGCTGTAGGCTTCACTACCCACTCATCCTGCATGGTTCTCTTCTGTAGGGACTCTCCTGCCACTCCTCGTAGCCCATTGGATGGCTAGGTTCTTCTGACCTTGAGTCCAACTTCCTTAGATGGACCCCTTCATATGCCTTTCGACAAAGATCAAGTCCAACCTTCTTGGCGGAAACTCAACTTGATGCCTTAAATGTATCTATGGCAAGATCTAAGCATGATCAATCCCAATGTTTATAGTCTACGGCTTCAACTCTCTTGAAATATGGCTACACAACTCGGCAGACATGGCTCATCCTTTTGACCACCCGACTTATTGGCATATCCTTTTCTTTACCTCAGCTTACACTCTTTCATGGCTGACAACCCTGGCTCGTCACTTTGCATGAATAGACTATTTAAATGACAAGCTTCTGATGCACTTCACCAACCCTGCTTGACGCCCTTATCAGGTCCATGCTCTCTTCTGACCATAGTTGCCAACATACCGCTAAAGAGTTTCTGGCGAACTGATGGTTCCCCACAATGAAGAACATTTGAGCACCAGCTATCCGATTGTCCAACTTTGTGGTTCTACTCAAACAGCATCACATGATGACCACACCTGTTGGCCCAACGTGCCTCCATAGAATCCCTCTGCATATGGTACCCACTGATTTGAAGTCATCCCTTAAAGATATCTCAATCACTCTCGGATGCTTCGAAGATGAATCAACCCACACAGACTAAGGCGGAATCAATGACTGTGACATGGCGTGATTCTGAAATGATGGACTAGTGGTTTTCTTATATGGACTTGGGTAATCCTGTAACACCCCGCATTTCGGGCTAGAATAAAAACCATTATTTCTATGCATAGATGATCCAAAATCTATAAATCCTATGAAAATATGGTATGTTAATCATTTTAGTAGTGTGGGGAATTGAATGAGTTTTCCATCTACATAAGATTCATCCAAAACGGACACTCGGTAAAGGAGTTACAGTTAATTTAAGTCCTAGTCGTAAAACACCGTCATTCATGTCCTTGGCGCATCACGGAGACGGTTTAAATGATGATGGTCAATTTCCAGTGAGACTCCACGATGGTGGCGCATCGCGGAGTGGACCAAATTCCCATTCGTCAATTTCCTGTGAGCCACCGCAATAGTGGTGCGTCGCGGTGGCCCACAAGATTGGGTTCCCAGTTTAAATTTTTCCAATTTAATTCAGAAGTTAAGAAGGATAGTTTGGACTTTTTCCAAGTATCTTAAAACATCCACACAGGAGATTTAGACCTCTACAAGCATAATATACGACATTCTCATGACTTTCCTCAAAACAAAAACCCTAGTTCATAAACTTCTCCTCTAACTCCAAGAAACTCAAGATTCAACTGTGAGTTTTTGAAATTGATCGGAGATCTAGAATCCCTAAACCATAGGCTTCAAGGATCAACCATTATTCTTCATAATCGAGGTACACGAGGCTTTCCTAAAATCTCATAGGTATAGAAATCATGATTTTAAGAAAGGTTTTTTTGAATTTATGAATACATTCATGTTTTAGAAGCTTCGATAATATTGTTTTGGTCTTTAGGCCTTCCCCAAATTGATTTGAATTGTATATATGTACGTAGGCATTGAAAACCATGAATTGGGAATCGAGATCATGAAATATATAATCTCTTCTCCCATTACTTTATTATTTGATTTACAAGTTATGAATCCTTACATTTTATGGTTTACAGAATGATTCAAGATACTATTTGTCTTATGTGAAATTCATGATGATTAAGAATGGGAGAGAGGAATGCTTTAATGATTTTAAGTGTTGATATTGATAAACAAAGAAACATCAGGAATGTTTTTGAGAAGTTGGCCACTACTTATTGAAATTGTTGAATGAATGGAAAGTCTTTGCATGATTTTTGACTTATGATTTGAGATATGACTCTTCTTACACGCATGATCAAGTGGCCTGAACTTTATTTTAGAATAAAATAATTATATATGGATCAGAATAACGATTTGCAAGTCTTGGTATGACGATACCAACTCAGACAATGCCATAACAGAGACAGACTAATACAGAAATCAGACTTTCATATTTTAAAATTTCAGAATGATGCATGTTCAGAAAAGGATAAAATAAGGCATAAAGAGATGTTAGGTGGTTCCCTAAAGAGGGCATGCGTTCAGATAAATCATTACCTGAAACCATGATTTGCAGATCCGGGTATATTATATTACGCTGGCCTAGTGTCATGTGGCGTATCAGAATCAGAAACTCCAACCCTTGCGGCACACTCGGGTTAAGGGATTCCCCACCGAGTCAATGGAGGATTCCATACCTCCCGTGGAATATCAGAATTGTTGGGGAGTGCCACCTAACTCAGAAGTAATACAAAGAACAGACAATGCATTGACAAGAATGACTTATGATTTTTAAAAAGTGCCCATGTGTTTTGAGAACTGTTTATGCATGATGTTTTAACAAATTACTCTCCCCTATCTTAATTATATAAAAGTTTTATTTTGGATTACTTTGCATACCAGTACATCCGTATTGACCCCCCTCCTCTCTCTAGGTTCTGAGGCTCAGTCTAGGGGTCCAGAAAAGCAATAGATTTTATCGGACAGAGTTGCAGTGTCCAGTTGGTGAGCCTTCTTTATTCCAGAAAGCTGGTTTACTTTCAGACAACTATTATTAGATATGGTTTTGGTCTACTGGGGGCCTTGTCCCAGTTTTCAGAACAGTTTTGAGATGTAGTAGAGATTTTGTAGACTGAGTCATATCTTATTCAAATGTTTTGAAATGCAGTTTTCTTTCTTATGTCTTGAAACCCAGAGTTAATGACCATGTTTCCGTATCAAATTTTATTTTTGCATTTTCCTTTATGATATGAATGTTGTGCATGATTACCAGATCAGATAGAGAAGGACGTCTGGGCCTTCATGGTTTGAGATGTCCGTCACGTCCAGGCTATAGTTCAGGTCATGACAAAGTTAGTATCAGAGCACGGTTCATGGTCTCAGGGTGTCTGCAAAATCGCGTCGGGTAGAGTCTTGTTTATGTTTGTGTAGCGCGCCACACTTATAAGCAAGAGGCTACTAGGCGTTTAGGAATGTTTCCCTTTATTCATGTTCTAGTTCGTGCTATTGATCCGGAATGTTCCTCTTCCATACTCTAATTCGTGCTATGGTGTCGCCCATATGAAAGTAAAGTTATCCCAATTCTTTTCTTACTTTGATGTGCCCAGATATGTCTCGTTATTAGGGTGATTCAAGTGCAGAAGTTTAGAGTCTAAATGGTATGGTCCTTTCTGATTGAGCCATATAAGAGTTAAAAAAAATTTCAAGGACTTGAGAAGAGTCTGTTAGTGCTTCAGAGTGTATTGATTTTTGTGTGAACTTTGATTCTGATGAAATCGTGCTTTTCGGCTTGCGATATTAAGAGTATTTCGTCTCTTTTCAAATATTTATGTTGCAGATGTCATGCTTCAGGGGAAATGATGTGTAGCAGAATGTTGGAACTGTATTTCCACCCGATTAGTAGTATAAGTTAAAGTGTCGATGTCATGACCTACCAGAGATTAGACCAAGAGGTTGGTGATATGAAGTAACAAAGTTAGAAGTCAGAGTGAGGGTGACTTTTGTGTAAATAAATATTTTAGTTGAATAACCAATATTTGAGGATGATTTACCACTTTATAGTGATAGACTAATGTGGTAGCTAGTAGCATATGTGGAGTGTATGGTAGTCTGTGGGGGAAGTGTTTGACTCAAATTTTTATTTATACAGAGTAAGATGTGTATCCTTATATCATTGAATATTGCGTGTCAATTTTCTATCTCTTGTAATATGTAATCTTGTTATCATTGTGTTTTTGAAAAAAATAAATCAAAGTCTAGTGAAGTTGTGTGGGGATCTTTCGATTCACTAGCATAGTTGCTTTGTTATTCATTTCATTTTCTTGTTCAAAACACAAAAATCAAAGTCTAGTAAAGCCGTGTGAGGCGTATTTTGATTCACTAGCAACTTGTTGTTCAACTTGTTGTTCTTGTGTTGGTTGAATATATGTATATTCAAACCTTTTTGCATTAGATTGAGTTGGTAATAAAGTGATACGTCCTTGTGTGTTAGTTTAGTAGAAGGTAGAGAAGGTGCTATTAGTAAAGGTGAATTGTTATCTACTTTAAGTATAAAAATGGCTAGATGAACCAATAAGTTATAATTATAGACTCATGTTTATTTGTTGAATTTGAAGGTGGTCTAAATGTATGCTTGGGTAAGTAAGTGTGATATGAGAAATCCGTATAAGTAGATAAGATTGTATGGGGTTATAATATAAGATTAAGGTTGACCATGTCTATTATGTGACTTTACCTCCCTTGACCTTCTTTTCATTGGTAGTTGTAAACTAGTACTACTTGTGAGAAGGTATGTAGTGGATTTTTGAGGTATTTGGATAGAATGTCCCAATTTGATGGACTAGTATATTATGTTGCCTTCTTCATTGGTGTTAGATGATTGATGCTAGACTATTGGCTTGAATTTAATGTAGGATAAGATTAATGATGAATGTTTTATGAGAATTGTGTGTCTGGTTGGGTTGTAAATCATGATTAGCACTAGACATTAAGTTTGAAAAGTTGATGTCCATAAAGGTAGATGTGATGATTTCTTGGTTAATGATACTAGTTATATGGAAGTGATATAATAGGCTTGAATGGTGTATGCAATAGATTAAGTTTATTTGATTAGTAACAAAGTATGATGTTGTATGTATGAGGTAGAAGTATGCCCAAGGTGATATGGAGTTGCGGCATTTTCTAAGACTATTACATGTTGCATGTGGCTAGTGGACATAGTAGTACCGTTGAGTTGCTAGGTGGAGAAAGACTAGTAGTATGATTCATCAAAGGGTTGGTGATATCCATGATTAAGTGTTATAATCTAAGTTTGATTTTTTTAAGGTTGAACCGACAGAAATAAGAGTTGAAGTGCTATAGGGTTTGTACTCCGAATATAGGAATACTCATGAGGATTCGAAGTTAGTAAGTGTTCAAGTATTATGTGATTGACTATTGGGGCTATAGAAAGATAGAGTGTGTCTCAGAAGGTAGGATTAGCAGTGGGTTTTCCCCTTCCAGGTGTAGCCATTTGGGTTAAGTTCTATTAACTACGTGTATTGTCGTATTCCAGATCCCAGAGTGCAGAGAGAGTAGTTTAGGTTAGAGTCTATTAAGGTATCTCTCGAACTTAAGATGATGGCTTAAAGCTAATGGGGAGATGATAGAACAAGTAACCAAGTCAGGCCCTCAGATTCTAGTAGTGATGTCAGTATGATATAGAACATCAAAAATGAGGGTGAGACTCAACCCATTCTTATCTCTAGATTTTTCAGTGATCCCAATACCTACTCATGCCTTACGTTTCAGTTCCATGATCATAGTTCATGTTCATGTATATGATAGAGAATCACGTGTTTTTCCAGTTCTAAAATGAGGAGTTCCAGTTCATTCAGTAGTCAGAATCACATTCCATATGTTATGAACTTCAAATTGAGGTCATGCAACTCATGACTCATGTACTCACGCTTTATACTATGCTCAGTTCCCATAATTTATGCTATACTCTTTAAGATTGACTAGATTTAGCTTATAGTCATGTATTCCCCAATCCATATCACTTTGATGAATCTCTGATGTTGATTTGCTATTCCTTCAGCCTCAGTTAAGTGTCAAGTCTCGTATAATATCCTCCCATGCTTCAAGGTCTTATGTTCTAACCTTTTAGTGACTCCTCCTTATGTGATGATAGTGGTGATGAGTAAATATCTCTTGTTAATGGAAGATCATAGTATGCTTATTTTATATAAGGCCATAAGTGTGAAGTAAGATCTGGGTCCAAGTATTTGATATATGTGATGGTTAGTGGAAATTTATGTGTGTATGTTCTTGGGGTAGCGTGTGGGAGTTATATTGATAGTGGATTAGAGAATATGTGAAGTATGTCCTTATGGGTGTTTGCCTTGGAGTTCATATGTGGTTATAAAGATAGGCTTGAATGACATGTTGAGTTTTAAGTGGAGGAATGCAATATCTGCTAGTGAATCCATAGTAAGAGATCAGAGTTAGTCATTGAAGTGGTAAGGCACGAAATGGTTAGGGTGTAATCTCTAAAAAAATATATATATAGAAGATTGAATCATATGGTTTAGACTAGTATCGTGGTGTCGCATATTGTATTTTGTGATTTGAAGTTAGGCTTGATCATGGTGAGAGGACTTATGTTACTTTAGGCATTAGTAGAAAGATTTATCAATTCCCATATAAGAATTATAAGTTGAATCAAATGAGTATGGTAGTTAAAGGAAATAATATAGTTAAGGGAGTATTCGAGAAGTGCACTAAGCTTGAAAGTAAGAAGTTGCATTGCCTAAGGCCTAGTAATTCTATCCTAGTTTATGAGTTATATGTCTATATTCCATGCTATAGAGTAGTGTCACTATTGTGATTCCTTAGTTGGGTGTCTTGTGTAACTCATGCCCAAGATTCTTTTCTCCCAAATGCTACTAAAACTTCTTTAGAAAAAGTGTTGAAGAGATACTCCAGTTAAGTATAAGTTTCCAGTATAATTCAGCCAGTATAACCAGCAGTTCAGTTTAACAGTCAGGCAGACAAGTTACTATAGTTTTCCACCTTTACACCCAATCCTGCTATCCGAAGTCCCATGTGTATGACCATCCCAAGAGATAATCTATTCCATCCATGTAAATTGCGAATTCAATTCAGTCCGAACATCATGTTTCAGATTAAGCTATTTAGTCATGACTTAGTTCATACGAGTTCAGCGCATAGTCTCAAATCTCTGTAGGCATTTTAGCTCAGACAGTGTAATACCTTTGTACGATCTAAATCTTGTTGTCTCAAGATTCTTACTTACATAAGTTATCACTTCTCAATTCGATACGTATGATTGGATCATGAACACCTCAAGGGAATCCTAAATTCTTAGCATGAATCAGCTCCTTAAAGCAAGTAAGGGCAAGTCAGCTCAGAATTCAGTTTCATGATGGAAATTTAAATGTTTCAGACCAGTATATTCTTTCTTAGTAGACATATCATTTCCACGTTAATCCATACCTTTAAGACTTCAACATTACTACCCATCATTCAGGGACGAATGATCCCAAGGGGGAGATAATGTAACACCCCGCATTCCAAGCTAGAATAAAAACCGTCATTTCTATGCATAGATGATCCAAAATCCATAAATCCTATGCAAATATGGCATGTTAATAATTTTAGTAGTGTGGGAAATTGAATGAGTTTTCCGTTGACATAAGATTCATCCAAAACGAACACTCAGTGAAGGAGTTATGGTTAATTTAAGTCCTAGTCGTAAAACACCATCATTCCTGTCCTTGGCGCATCTCAGAGAGGGTTTAAATGACGATGGTCAATTTCCAGTGAGACTCCGCAATGGTGGCGCGTCGTGGAGTGGGCGAAATTCCCATTCGTCAATTTCCAGTGAGCCACCGCGATAGTGGCGCGTCACGGTGGCCCATAAGATCGGGTTCCCAGTTTAAATTTTTCCAATTTTGTTCAGAAGTTAACAAGGGTAGTTTGGACTTTTTTCCAAGTCTCTTAAAATGTCCAAATAGGAGATTTAGACCTCTACAAGCATAATATACGACATTCTCAAGACTTCCCTCAAAACAAAAACCCTAGTTCATATGCTTCTCCTCCAAGAAACTCAAGATTCAATCGTGGGTTTTCGAAATTGATCGGAGATCTGGAATCCCCAAACCATAGGATTCAAGGATCAACCATTATTCTTCATAATCGAGGTACGCGGGGTTTTTCTAAAATCTCATGGGTATAGAAATCATGATTTTAAGAAAGGAGTTTTTGAATTTATGAATACATTCATGTTTTAGAAGCTTCGATAATATTATTTTGGTCTTTAGGCCTTCCCCAAATTGATTTGAATTGTATATATGTACGTATGCATTGAAAACCATGAATTGTGAATCGAGAGCATGAAATATATAATCTCTCTCTCTCATTACTTTATTATTTGATTTACAAGTTATGAATCCTTACATTTTATGGTTTACAGAATGATTCAAGATACTATTTGTCCTATGTGAAATTCATGATGATTAAGAATGGGAGAGAGGAATGCTTTAATGATTTTAAGTGTTGATATTGATAAACAAAGAAACATCAGGAATGTTTTTGAGAAGTTGGCCACTACTTATTGAAATTGTTGAATGAATGGAAAGCCTTTGCATGATTTTTGACTTATGATTTGAGATATGACTCTTCTTACACTATATGCATGATCAAGTGTCCTGAACATTGTTTTAGAATAAAATAAGCATATAAGGCTCAGAATAACAACTTTCAAGTCTTGGTATGATGATACCAACTCAGATAATTCCATAATAGAGACAGACTAATATAGAAATCAGACTTTCATGTTTTAAAATTTTAGAATGATGTATGTTCAGAAAAGGATAAAATAGGGCATAAAGAGATGTTAGGTGGTTCCCTGAAGAGGACACGAGTTTAGATAACTCATTGTCCAAAACCTTAATTTGCCAATCCGGGTACATTATATTACGCTGGCCTAGTGTCGTGTGGCATATCAGAATCAGAAACTTTAATCCTTGTAGCATACTCGGGTTAAGGGCTTCTCCACCGATTCAATGGAGGATTCCATACCGCCCATGAAATATCAGAATTGTAGGGGAGTGCCACCTATCTCAGTAGTAATACAAAGAACAGACAATGCATTGACAAGAATGACTTATAATTTTCAGAAAGTGCCCATGTGTTTTGAGAACTATTTATGCATGATGTTTTAACAAATTACTCTACACTATTTTTTCTTATATAAAAGTTTTCTTTTGGATTACTTTGTGTACCAGTACATTTGTATTGACCCCCCTCCTCCCTCCAGGTTCTGAGACTCAGTCTAGGGGTCTAGAAAGGCAATAGATTTTATCGGACAGAGTTGCAGTGTCTAGTTGGTGAGCCTTCTTTATTCCAGAAGGCCTGTTTACTTTCAGAAAACTATTATTAGATATTGTTTTGGTCTACTGAAGACCTTGTCCCAGTTTTCAGAATAGTTTTGAATTGTAGTAGAGATTTCGTAGACTAAGTCAGATCTTATTCAGATGTTTTGAAATGCAATTTTCTTTTTTATGTCTTGAAACCCAGAGTTAATGACCATCTTTCCGTATCAGATTTTATTTATGCATTTTCTTTTATGATATGAATGTTGTGCATGATTACCAGATCAGATAGAGAAGGACGCTCGGGCCTTCATGTTTCGAGATGTCCGTCACGGCAAGGTCCTAGTTCAGGTCATGACAAATCCTCACCTCTTGAGATAGCTTTTGAGGTTGAGTTAGGCCCAAGGTTCATTCTTGATATGGTATCATAGCTAGGTCCATTCCCGTTATGGGCTCTCGGTCCACGCGCCAGTTCCAGTTGGGCCTGGGCGTGAGGGGAGGGGGTGTTAGAGTGGGTAAAAGTCCCATATTGGTTGGGGAATAGACTAGTGGTTTGCTTATAAGGACTTGGGTAATCCTCAACTCTTGAGCTAGATTTTAAGGTTGAGTTAGGCCCAAGGTTCATTCTTGACATATTCCTACTCCTCAACAATCCCCCATAAACTTGGTACTGCAAAGAGATTGACTAAACCAAGTTTGGACATAAGATACTCATGCTGAACCTTAGTTAGACTCTTAGTGAAAGCATCTGCAGGTTGATCATTAGTTGAAATGTACACAATTCTGATGAGCCCTTGTTGAATTTTCTCCCTCACAAAGTGACAATCTATCTCAATGTGTTTGGTTCTCTCATGATAGACTGGATTAGCAACTATTTGCAAAGATGCCTTGCTGTCACTTAATATAGTTACTGGCAGTTGTAGTTGAACACCTAAGTCTTTGATTAACCCAATTAACCAAATTAATTCAGCAATTGTAGATGCAAGGCTCCTGTATTCTGACTCAGCCGAGCTACTAGATATAGTTGACTGTTACTTAGATTTCTAAGAGACAAGTGAATCACCTAGTTTGATGATAAAACCTGTGATAGATTTCCTGGAGAATGCACATGCAGCCCAGTCTGCATCACAATGTGATGTAAGAGTATCATTCTTGCTACTAGACATAAAAAGTCCTTGATCTGGTTTTCCTTTTATATATCTGACGATCCTGAGTGCAGCATCCATATGAGACTGCTTTGGCTACTATACTAATTGACTTAATGTGTGCACACTATAGGCTATATCTGGTCTTGTGACTGTAAGGTAGAGTATCTTCCCAATTATTCTCTGATACATCCCTTGATCAGCAAGGATTTCATCATTAGAAGGTGTGCCACCTGTAATATGTTGATCATATTCTTTGGTTGTCAGTTTTACAGTAGTATCCATAGGTGTAGGAGCTAGTTTTGCAGCACTAAGTCTTGCTTCAAAAATCAAATCCTGAGCATACTTCCTTGGATGCATCACTATTCCTTGCTTTGATTTTTCAAATTCAATGCCCAAGAAATACTTTAGCTCTCCTAGATCCTTCATTTTGAAAGCTTTGTGTAGAGCTATTTTGGTCTCAATTATCTGCTCAAGTTTGTCACCAGTTATTAATATGTCATCCACATATACTAATACAACTATTATCCCTTCACTTGTTTCGTTGATGTATAGTGAGTGATCATATTGACTTTTTTTGAATGCACAACTAATACGAGATTTAGACAATTTTGCTTTCCATTGTCTTGGGGATTGCTTCAATCCATACAAGGATTTTGAAAGTCTACACACTTGTCTACCATGCCCCCCTGACTGTCAAAACCTTGTGAGGTATACTCCCCATTACTTCTGAACCCCTGAGGTAGTTCCATTATATCTCATCCTTCAAATCACCTTGAAGAAATGCATTGTATACATCCATTTGATGGATGTGCCAGTTTCTTGTTGATGCAATAGCTATAATGGTTCTTAGTGTTACCATTTTAATCACAGGACTAAATGTCTCTTGATAGTTAATATCTTCCTTTTGACTATAGCCTTTAGTCACCAATCTTGCCTTGTATCTTTCAACTTCTCCTGAGGCTTGATATTTAACTTTATAAATCCATTTGCATCCAATTCGTTGCTTGCCTTAAGGAAGTGATACAACCTTCCAGGTATTATTGTTCTCAAGAGCTGTTATCTTAGTTTGCATAGCCTCTGCCCATTTACGATCTTTAATAGCTTCTGCATATGTGTTTGGTTCAACAATATTAGAAAATTTAGACAAATAACCTAGATATTTAGAGGTCAAGCTATTATATTATAAGTAATTAGTTAGAGTATAAGGAATATTGTCATTGATTGTTAATGACACAAAATCTTTCATCCATCCAGGAGGATGTGTTCCTCTTGTAGATTTCCTTTGTGCGTCCTGAGGTTGTCTAGTAGTGACACTTCTTGTTTGTCTAGTAGTAGGTGCAGTAATAGTAGCATTTCTTAATTGTGTTTCTCTGGGTATAGCAGAAGGAACTACTGCAGTAGGTAGTGTAGACTCAAATGAAGTTGAAGTAGTAGTAGTTGATTGTAGTTGAGTGGAATCAGATGCAGGAGAGTGAGGCATCTTATTATAACTTGTAGATACTGGACTATCTGTGTCAAGCAGCATATTTGTATCAGTCATAGGAAATATAGCATGATGAGTCTGAGTAGTATTAGTTTTAAAAGGAAAGCTATCTTCGTGGAATAGTACATCCCTAGCCAAAAAAAAACATCTTGGTAGTAAGATCAAATAAGATATAACCCTTCTTAGTTTCAGAGTAGACCATATGTACAGCTTCTCTTGATCTAGGCATAAGTTTATCTGTTTCATTCACAACCTTAACATAGCACAAACTCCTAACACTCTTAAGTGATCAGGAGAAGGTCTCTTATTATAAAGTTTTTCATATGGAGTAACATTATCAATCACAGGTGTAGGTAGTTTATTAATCAAATATGTAGCAGTTTTAACACAATATCCCCAGTATTTTAGAGGTATGTTAGCTTGAAATCTAATGGCTCTTGTAATTTATAAGAGATGCCTATGCTTTCTTTCAGCTACCCCATTTTTTTGAGGGGTGTAAGAGCAAGATGTCTGATGTCAGATACCTAAGTTAGCAAATAGTTCAACACACATGTTATTCACAAATTCGGTGCCATTATCAGTTCTTAGGATTTTAATGCATGTGTTGAACTGAGTTTTAACATAAGAAAGAAAATGCTTGAGTATAACAAATACATCTGACTTTAATTTCAGAAGATATATCCATGTCATTCTTGTGTAATCATCAACAATAGTAAGGAACCATTTATGACCATCACAAGTTGCTACCCTATAGGGACCCAGAGATCTATATGAACCAAGTCAAAAGCATTTTTACTACATGTCATACTAACTGGAAAGGGAAACCTATTTTGTCTAGGAAAAGGACAAACACTACATGTAGAAAGTTTATTATCTAAAGGATCCTGTGACATAGAGAATTGTCTACAAAGAACTTATAATGGAACATGGCCAAGTCTTTTATGACATAGTTCAATCTTAGAATTATTTGTATGTATCACATTGGAGAAGCTTGCTTTTGTATGTCCTGGAAGCTTTTTGTTTAGTAAGAAATACAGACCATCTCTTTCTCTACCAATCTCCGTCACCATCCCATTCCAGAGATCCTGAAATATGCAAAAGTTAGGATAAAATGTAGCTGAACATTGAAACTAACTAGTAGCCTTGGACACTGGCAATAGGTTATACTTAAATTATGGTAAGTGAAATACATTTGAGAGGGTTCTACTATCATATATGTTACATGAACCAGTGTGCAGTACTTTTGACACATCACCATTTGGTAACATAACTTTCAGAGGACATACAGACTTAGATATTGAACCTTTACTCAGAAGCTCAATATCTGAAGCCATGTGATTGGTAGCTCCTATTTCAATAATCCACTCAGGTGGATTATGTGTGACTAACAGGTCACTAAAATTACCTGCTACATTCATAGAATTAGCTGAAGGTGTTGATGATATGCCATACCCCTGAGTCTGTAACATTTAACTGATTTATGTGTACTGCTCAGGTGTAAACCTTGATCGTATAGATACAAATATTGCACGTCCTTGTGCATGTTGATGTAGTTGACTTGACTGTATTCCAATTAGATTCCCAGAATTGTCAAAAGAAGATTGAGGATCAAGTTAATGTTGAGGTTGAGACTGCCAATCTCCAATCATAGTATTGTGTGCACTAGGCCTTGTTCTTCTTTGCTTGGACCTATTATCATAATTTTGCCAGTAACCAACATTACTTCTAGTGTCAACATTTCCTTTGTGATCTACATACTTAGGATGCCCTGATGGATAGACAACCAGTTTAAAACAATCAACCCTTAATGCCCTTTCAATTTACAATGATCTCAGAAGGCAGCAGGATTGTAATTTGACACATAATCCCCTTTTCCTTTTTGGTAGATACATCCAAGGTAAGAATTCTTAGAATACATAGCTAAAGAATCACCTTCATTAGGAGCAACACCAAGAAGTCTTGTAGCATTGACAAATTGAGCCACAAATTTTTTACTTTCATCACTCATTATCATAGAGTAGGCCATGTTGACAGTTGGTAATGGTGACATTAACAGAATCTGGCTTCTTTCCTGAGAATAAGTTTCATTCAACCCCATAAAAAATTGGTATAGCTTTTGTCTTTGCAGATAAACCACAAACTCTCTTGATCTTTCACAATTACAAGCAGGGGATGGAACTATAGACTCAAATTCATTCCACAAACTTTTCAGTTTAGTAAAATAGACAAAAACAGACTAAAATCCTTCTTACATGGTAGAAATTTCTTAATGTAGGTTATAAGTTCTTGACCCATCAACCTTATCAAACCTCTCTTTCAGATCTTGCCACACAGCTTGGGCACTAGATGCATGTATTACCCCTCCAAAAAGATCAGTAGAAACTGAGTTCATCAACCATGACAGAACAATAGCATTGACTCTTTCCCATTGATTTCACAATTCAGTAGGAAACCTGACTTTTGACCAAGAACCATCAACAATGCAAAACTTATTGTGACCTAACAATGCTATCCTAACTACTTTGCTCCATACAATACAATTCTCACTCCTTTTCAATTGAAATGATGGAAGGGAGTTACCTGAAATATCAACAGTTAATAGATAAGGGGTGATTAATATCCAAAGAAGTCATGGATTGATAGCTGGTAGCACCATTATTTTTAGGAATTGATGAAGATGAATTCACAACCCCATTTCTGAGAATTTCCCAATAAAATTTCAGAGAAAAGAAACTGTCAAGTTCTTGAATTTATGAAGAGACTTAGAATGAGGATCGCGTATGAGTACTGATTTGATTCAATAGGAACTGATACCAAGAAGAATTATGAATGATTACACCAGGATTATGAGCTATATGATCAGATCATATAGAAGCAGTGGAGAGAAGAAGAAAAACCAGAGAAGAAAGAAAATTAGAGAAAAAGAAGGATGATCATATTAAGATTTAATAGATGAGAGAGGTTAATCCATTGTGTATTGAATTTCTTAATTGTCTATTATACATGAGGGAATATATATATATAGTTGTAGAGACTAACTACTTCTATAACTGTCTAATAATAACTGTAACTAACCAGTTACTGTGCTTAACTAACTTCTAGACATTTGTATTTTCTGCATGATTAACTTTTCTTTGGATTCCATTCCTACTCCTCAACACTCCCCCTCAAACTTGGTACCGCAAAGAGATTGAAAAAACCAAGTTTGAACATAAGATACTCATGCTGAACCTTAGTTAGACTCTTAGTCAAAGCATCTGCAGGTTGATCATTAGTTGAAATGTACATAGTTTTGATGAGCCCTTGTTGAATTTTCTCCCTCACAAAGTGATAATCTATCTCGATGTGTTTGGTTCTCTCATGATAGACTGGATTAGCAGCTATTTGTAAAGCTCCCTTGTTGTCACTTAATATAGTTACTGGCAGTTGTAGTTGAACACCTAAGTCTTTGATTAACCAAATCAACCAAGTTAATTCAGCAATTATAAATGCAAGGCTCCTGTATTCTGAATCATCTAAGCTTCTAGATATAGTTGACTATTTCTTAGATTTCCAAGAGACAAGTGAATAACCTAGTTTGATGATAAAACCTGTGATAGATTTCCTGGAGAATGCATACGCAACCCAGTCTGCATCACAATGTGATGTAAGAGCATCATTCTTGCTACTAGACATAAGATGTCCTTGATCTGGTTTTCCTTTTATATATCTGATGATCTTGAGTGCAGCATCCATATGAGACTTCTTTGGCTGCTATAGAAATTGACTTAATGTGTGCACACTATAGGCTATATCTGGTCTTGTGATTGTAAGGTAGAGTAGCTTCCCAATTATTCTCTGATACATTCCTTGATCAACAAGGATTTCATCATTAGAAGATGTGCCACCTGTAACATGTTGATTATATTCTTTGGTTGTAAGTTTTATAGTAGTATCCATAGGTGTAGGAGTTGGTTTAGCAGCACTGAGTCCTGCTTCAAAAATCAACTCCAGAGCATACTTCCTTTGATGCATCACTATTCCTTGCTTTTATCTTTCAAATTCAATGCCCAAGAAATACTTTAGCTCACCTAGATCCTTCATTTTGAAAGCTTTGTGTAGAGATATTTTGGTCTCAATTATCTACTCAAGTTTGTCACCAGTTATTAATATGTCATCCACATATACTAATACAATTATTATCCCTTCACTTGCTTCCTTCATGTATAGTGAGTGATCATATTGACATTGTCTAAATGCATAACTAATAAGAGCTTTAGACAATTTTGCATTCCATTGTCTTGGGGCTTGCTTCACTCCATACAAGGATTTTGAAAGTCTACACACTTGTCTACCATGCCCCCCATAACTGTCAAAACCTTGTGAGGTATACTCCCCATTACTTCTGAACCCCTGAGGTAGTTTCATTATATCTCATCCTCCAAATCACCTTGAATAAATGCATTGTATACATCCATTTGATGGATGTGCTAGTTTCTTGTTGATGCACTAGCTAAGATGGTTCTGAGTGTTACCATTTTAGTCATAGGACTAAATGTCTCTTGATAGTTAATATCTTCCTTTTCACTATAGCCTTTAGCCACTAATCTTGCCTTATATCTTTCAACTTCTCCTGAGGCTTCGTATTTAACTTTATAAATCCATTTGCATCCAATTCGTTGCTTGCCTTGAGGAAGTGATACAACTTTCCAGGTATTATTGTTCTCAAGATCTATTATCTCAGCTTGCATAGACTCCGCCCATTTAGGATCTTTAATAGATTCTGCATATGTATTTGGTTCAACAATATTAGAAAATTTAGACAAATAACCTAGATATTTATAGGTCAAGCTATCATATGATAAGTAATTAGATAGAGGATAAGGAATATTGTCATTGATTGTTAATGACACAAAATCTTTCATCCATCCAGGAGGATGTGTTCCTCTTGTAGATTTCCTTTGTGCGTCCTGAGGTTGTCTAGTAGTGACACTTCTTGTTTGTCTAGTAGTAGGTGCAGTAATAGTAGCATTTCTTGATTGTGTTGCTCTGGGTATAGCAGAAGGAACTACTGCAGTAGGCAATATAGACTCAAATGAAGTTGAAGTAGTAGTAGTTGATTATAGTTGAGTGGAATCAGATGCAGGAGTGTGAGGCATCTCATTATAACTTAGAGATACTGGAATATCTGTGTCAAGCAACATATTTGTATCAGTCATGGGTAATATAGCATGATTAGTCTGAGTAGTATTAATTTTAAAAGGAAAGTTATCTTCCTGGAATAGTACATCCCTAGCCACAAAGAACATCTTCGTAGTAAGATCAAATAAGATATAACCCTTCTTAGTTTTAGAGTATCTCATATGTACAACTTCTCTTAATCTAGGCATAAGTTTATCTGTTTCATTCACAACCTTAACATAGCACAAATATCCTAACACTCTTAAGTGATCAAGAGAAGGTCTCTTATTATAAAGTTTTTCATATGGAGTTACATTATCAATCACAGGTGTAGGTAGTCTATTAATTAGAGATGTAGCATCTTTAACACAATATCCCCAGTATTTTAGAGGTATGTTAGCTTGAAATCTAATGGCTCTTGTCATTTATTAGAGATGCCTATGCTTTCTTTCAGCTACCCCATTCTGTTGAGGGGTGTAAGAGCAAGATGTCTGATGTATGATACCTAAGTTAGCAAATAGTTCAACACACTTGTTATTCACAAATTCAGAGCCATTATCAGTTCTTAGGATTTTAATGCTTGTATTGAACTAATTTTTAACATAAGAAAGAAAATGCTTGAGTGTAACAAATACATCAGACTTTAATTTGAGAAGATATATCCATGTCATTCTTGTGTAATCATCAACAATAGTAAGGAACCAATTATGACCATTACAAGTTGCTACCCTATAGGGGCCCTTGAGATCCATATGAACCAAGTCAAAATCATTTTTACTACAAGTCATACTAACTGGAAAGGGCAACCTATTTATTCTAGCAAAAGGACAAACACTACATGTAGAAAGTTTATTATCTAAAGGATCCTTTGACATTGAGAATAGTCTACAAAGAACTTTGAAAGGAACATGGCCAAGTCTTTTATGCCATAGTTCAATATTAGAATTATTTGTATGTGTCACATTGGAGCAGCCTGCTTTTGTATGTCCTGGAAGCTTTTTGTTCAGTAAGAAATATAAATCATCTCTTTCTCTATCAATCTTCTTCACCTTCCCATCCCAGAGATCCTGAAATATGCAAAAGTTATGATAAAATATAGCTGAACATTGTAACTGACTAGTAGCCTTGGAAACTGATAATAGGTTATTCTTAAATTGTGGTAAGTGAAATACATTTGAGAGGGTGCTACTATCAGATATGTTACTTGAACCAGTGTGCGTTACTTTTGACACATCACCATTTGGTAACATAACTTTCAGAGGACATACAGACTTAGATATTGAACCTTTATTCAGAAGCTCAATATCTGAAGTCATATGATTGGTAGCTCCCATGTCAATTATCCATTCAGGTGGATTATGTGTGACTAACAGGTCACTACAATTACCTGCTACATTCACAGAATTAGCTGAAGGTGTTGATGACATGCCATAGCCCTGATTCTGTAACATTTGATAGATTTGTTTATACTACTCAAGTGTAAACCTTGGTGGTATAGATACCAATCTTGCACCTCTTTGTGCATGTTGATGTAGTTGAATTGACTATAGTCCATATAAAGTCCCAGAATTGTCAAAAGAAGATTGAGGATCATGTTGATGTTGAGGTTGAGACTGCCAATCTCCAATCATAGTATTGTGTGCACTAGGACCTGTTCCTTTTTTCTTGGGCTTGTTATCATAATTTTTCCAGTAACCAGCATTACCTCCAGTGTCAGCATTTCCTTTGTGATCTACATGCTTAGGATGCCCCGATGGATAGCCAATCAGTTTAAAAATATCAACCTTGTAATGCCCTTTTAATTTTCCATGATCACTGAAGGCAGTAGGATTGTTATTTGACACATAATCCCTTTTTCCTTTCTAGTAGCCACCTCCAAGGTAAGAATTCTTAGAATACATAGCTAAAGCGGTTAGAGTGGGTAAGAAATCCCACATTGGTTGGGGAATGGACTAGTGGTTTGCTTATATGACTAGTTGTTTGCTTATATGGACTTGGGTAATCCTCACCTCTTGAGATAGCTTTTGAGGTTGAGTTAGGCCCATGGTCCATTTCTTGACATGGTATTAGAGTCAGGTTCATCTCTATTTTGGGCCCTCGGTCCACGCACCTGTGCCTGTTAGGCCTGGGCGTGAGGGGGGGTGTTAGAGTGGGTAAAAAGTCCCATATTGGTTGAGGGATGGACTAGATGTTTGCTTATATGGCTGGTGGTTTGCTTATATAAACTTGGAAAATCCTCCCCTCTTGAGCTAGCTTTATAGGTTGAGTTAGGCCCAAGGTTCATTTCTTGACATGGTATCAGAACTAGGTCCATCCCCGTTTTGGGCTCCTGGTCCACGCGCCAGTGCCAGTTGGGCCTGGGCGTAAGGGGGTGTTAGAGTGGGTAAAAGTCCCACATTGGTTGGGGAATGGACTGGTGGTTTGCTTATATAAACTTGGACAATCCTCCCCTCTTGAGCTAGCTTTTGAGGTTGAGTTAGGCCCAAGGTCCATTCTTGACAAAAGCATCACCTGCATTAGGAGCAGCACCAAGAAGTCCTATAGCATTGACAGATTGAGCCACAGATTTTTGACTTTCATCACTCATTATCATAAAGTAGGCCATTTTGACAGTTGGTAATGGTGACATTAACAGAATCTGGCTTCTTACTTGAGAATAAGTGTCATTCAACCCTATAAAAAATTGGTATAGCTTTTGTCTTTGCATATAAACCATAAACTCTCTTGATCTTTCACATTTACAAGCAGGGGATGGAACTATAGACTCAAATTCATCCCCACAAACCTTTCAGTTTAGTAAAATAGACAGAAACAAACTGAACTCCTATTTCTTGATGTAGGGTATAAGTTCTCGACCCATCAACCTTATCAAATGTCTCTTTCAAATCTTGCCACACAGCCTAGGCACTAGATGCATGTACTACCCCTCCAAGAATATTAGTAGGCACTGAGTTCATCATCCATGACAGAACAATAGCATTGACTCTTTTCCATTGATTTCCAAATTCAGTAGGGAACCTATCTTTTGACCAAGAACATCAACAATGCCAAACTTATTGTGACCTAACAATGCTATCCTAACTTCTTTGCTCCATACAATATAATTCTCACTCCCTTTCAATTGAAATGACAGAAGGGAGTTACCTAAAATATCAGCAGTTGACAGATAAAGGGGGTGATTAATATCCCAAGCAGTCATGGATTGATAGATGGTACCACCATTATTTTAAGGAATTGATGGAGATGAATTCCCAACCCCATTTCCAGTAGAATGTGCATCAGTAGCCATGGATAAGAATCCGAGAATTTACCAATAAAATTTTAGAGCAAAAAAACTATCAAGTTCTTGAATTCAAGAAGAGACTTAGAATAAGGATCGCTTATGAGTACTGATTTGATTCAGTAGGCTTTGATACAATGAAGAATTATGAATGATTACACCAGGATTAAGAGCTATATGATCAGATCATATAGCAGCAGAGGATAGAAGAAGAAAAACCAGAAAAGAAAGAAAATTAGAGAAGAAGAAGGATGATCAGATTAAGATTCAATCGATGAGAGAGGTTAATGCATTGTGTATTGAATTTATTAATTGTCTATTATACATGAGGGAATATATATATATATATATATAGTTGTAGAGACTAACTACTTCTTTAACTGTCTAACAATAACTGTAACTGTTACC
This sequence comes from Capsicum pubescens, assembly GCA_030864215.1. NCBI lineage: Eukaryota > Viridiplantae > Streptophyta > Magnoliopsida > Solanales > Solanaceae > Capsicum > Capsicum pubescens. Next base: position 300,487,446 of record CM061549.1, read on the forward strand.
AGTTACTGTGCTTAACTAACTTCTCTACATTTGTATTTTCTGCATGATTAACTTTTCTTTGGCTTCCATTCCTACTCCTCAACATCAATCAACCATTTAATATACAATAAAATGCTTAGTGGTTATCCTACAACGCACTAATCGATCACAACTTCGATTCTTGTTTCCGGTAATATGCCAATCTTATCCAAATGGATCCTACAAGTGTTCCTCAGGCCATAATTCAAGAGCCTGTGTCTTGAGAGATGGAACATGGTCACAAATATCTCAAATTTACCTGTGTAATTTCAATGAGCTTAAAACTCAGATGTAAATAAGTCATAATATCAGGAGACATTCCAAGACAAACCACATATTGACATCAAGAAGACTTACAACACCATGGTCTACAATATGCTTGGTGGAAATGAAGAGTAAAGCAGCCTCAGTTTTTAACCAATTGCGTAGAAACTTTACTATGGCCTATTTGGCCAATGAAATAGAATTTGGTATATTTGTAGAGCAAATTACCTTTCTCTTCCTTCTTAGAGAGAAGTCATTCGAAGCTTAAAATTTAGAAATTGAGACAGAAAACACAACAAAAGAAAGCATCAAATTCCATAATTCCCCTAATTCCAGATATTCAGGTCAAAGGAACTAAGCTGGACTCACAATCATTTGATGTCACAGTTATATTTTCGCTTCTATTAAACACAATATGGAGTTCACCTGCATAGAAGCATGTTCAGATTTTACCAAACAACCACAAAAAGAAGGTGTCCAGGAACTGCAAATAGTGATACTAGTACTTAACTGCTGGTGTCGATAAAGACAACATCATAGTTAAGGTGCAAAATATCAGGAATATCCATCTATTGAATGAGGAAACATAAAAGGTTTGAACAAATTTGATTCAATACAAATTGGCTATATCCATTTGACAAGAGGTTGGTCATTTTAACTCTACATTACAAGCAGAAAATCCTTGTTTACTACTACTACACAAAATGGTTAAGAAGAAAACAAGGAATTATTTTCGCTTTTTCTACTATGTCTAAATCTTTCTCATTTCTAATCTTATTCCTTTACAAAATTCCATGGGCAGAAGAATTTACATCATGACCCTACTTATCATGATCTCCTCAAGCGGGAAGCGAGATCAATAAAACATTCCTTTGGAAGGTATTGTGCGACCACCCATTGGATGATCAAAGTTAAATCTATTCCTCAGATTTAGTAGAAAAGTCTTGAAATAAAGGATGGCTCAATAATGATTCTGGTACCACAAATTGCTTCTTCTAGTTCTCTCCTACATATACTGCACAATGCCCTTTCGGAACACCTCCAGACATTGAAGACCTTTTTAAGAACCGATTAGATTGAATAAATGGAGTCACTTTGATACCCATCGTCTCCAGGGATATTTGGTAACTCCAAATGCTGAAGAAAAAGAAAGAACAAGAATTCACAAAAATGGACTCCAGGTAAACAAAAATTTTGTAGAAACAAGTCATCGTGGTCAAGGTTATAAAGGGAAGAGGTGTGATTACTATCATCTAAATGGACACACTAGAGATGCTTGTTATAAGTTGATAGGATATCCTACAGATGGAAAATATAAGAAGAAAGGAAACTAAAATAGCAATCCAAGGGGATCATATCAGTCAAGATCAAGTGGATATGGATATCAGGCCACAGGATAATCTAACAATCAGTTCTCAACTCATAACTTCACTGGAGTAGTAGGCTCATCTAATAGTCAAGGTGGTCAAGGGATCAAGGATATCAATAATGCAGTGGTAGCTAAAGCACAAGGTTTCTCAGATGAAGAGTATAGATAGATCATGACATTGCTGAACAAAGATGCACATGATTCAAAGAAGGTCAACATGTCAGGTATAGTTACTTTTCTATCAACACATGTTGTTCCACATGAATAGGTAATAGATTTTGGTGCAACATATCATGTTACAACACATAAAGGTGTATTCTCACAGTGTTATAAAGCAGTTAATACAGAAAAAGAAATGGTGAATCTTCCTACTGGAGCCAAGGTACACATTTCACACATTGGAGAAACACAAATCCTAAATGAGAAAACTGTTAGTGACATGTTGTTTGTTCCTGACTTTAAACTCAATCTGTTATCAGTATCAAAAATGACCAAACAACTTTCATGCTTTGTGTCATTCTACCCTAATTTCTGTGTATTTCAGGACCTTCACACTGGCAAGGTGAAGAGGATTGGTAAGGAGAAAAGGGGATTATACATTCTTAAGAAGATCTATGGATTAAATAAAGCATAAGAAAGAAGTTCTCAAAGGCTACTGGTTGCAGAAGTAGATATGCAAGATTGCAACTTATGGCATAGAAGGCTTGGGCACCCTTCTTCTCAGGCTTTGAAATCACTTTGTCTAATAAGACACAAAACAAACTTAGAGATTCTAAATAAATGCCATGTCTGTCCGCTAGCTAAACAAACTAGAATACCATTTCCTGTTAGTGATTCTAGAGCAATGAAACCTTTTGATGTAGTACATATGGATCTTTGGAGGCCTTACTAAGTCCCTACTTTTGATAAGAAACACTACTTTCTGACTGTAGTAGATGATCATAGTAGGTATACTTGGCGTCATTTGTTATAGTTGAAATCTGAATGTATTGTGGCTATTAAAAACTTCTTGAATTTGATAAGAAATCAATTTGGTGCTCAAATAAAAGTTCTCAGATCTGATAATGGAACAGAATTTATAAAATCACAATGTAGAGAGTTATTTCAATCCTTGGGTGTATTGCATCAAAGTAGCTGCCCCTACACACCACAACAGAATGGGATTGTTGAAAGAAAGCATAGGCAAATACTAAATATTGCTAGAGCTATCAGGTTTCAGTCTCAGATGCCTATCAAGTTTTGGGGATTGAATGTCAAGGTTGCAGTTTATCTTATGAACAGGTTACCTTCTTCATCTATTGGAGGTAAGAGTCCTCATGAGGTGATATTTTGTAAAATTCCCTTACTGACACATCTCAGAGTTATTGGCTACAAATATTATGCCTCAGTACTACCCAGAGAAGATAAGTTTGCTGAAAGAGCCAAGCCTGTAGTACTTATGGGATATTCCACTTCTCATAAAGGCTATTTGTTGATGGAATTGCTTACTAACAAAATATTTGTTACAAGAGATGTTGCGTTTCAAGAACACTTGTTCCCTTTTGCAGACAAGACTACTTCAGAGTTGTCAACTGACTTTCTCACAATAAGTGAGAATGAATGTGCAGATGCAGATATGGATGATCATGTAGATTCACCTGTTATACCAGAGTCTTGTAACCAGATTCCTATGTCTTCAGATGACAATATAAATATTTCTAGTGTTCCAGCTAGCATACTAGATGATGTTCCCTCCAACTCATCAAATGCTACTGCATCATCCTCACAACCTAAAGTACCTGTTGTATCTGCTCCAAGAAAATCAATCAGAGTACATAAGCAACCTACTTGGATGATGGACTATGCAACACCAGGAAAGGGAAAAGGAACAAGATATCCCTTAGCCAATTATTTGTCTTATGCTGGGACTAGTCTTAGTTATCAGTATTTTATGTCCAATTTGTTAGTATTAGTTGAACCTCAATCATATAATCAAGTAGTTAAGGATAAAATATGGATTGAAGCTATGAAAGCAAAGGTGAAGGCACTTGAAGATAGTCATACTTGGGAGGTCGTTGACTTGCCACAAGACAAAAATATCATAGGGTCAAGATGGGTATACAAGATCAAGTATAAGTCCAATGGAGAGGTTGAAAGATTCAAATCCAAACTAGTAGCTAAAGGATACAGTCAGCTAGAAGGGTTGGACTATCATGATACTTTCTCACCAGTAGCAAAGATGGTTATTGTAAGAAGTGTCATTCTCTCGCAGTTTCAAAAGGCTGGTGCATGTACCAGATGGACGTCTATAATGCTTTTTTGCAAGGTGACTTAGATAAGGATGTGTATATGGAATTACCAGATAGATTCAAAAAAGAAGGGACACATAAGGTTTGCAGATTAGTGAAGTCCTTATATGGACTTAAACAAGCTTCCAGGAAGTGAAACATTAAGCTTACCGTTGCACTACTTAAAGTTGGTTTCTCTCAAAGCACATATGATTACTCACTTTTCACCTTGAAGAGATCAGAAGGAATGGTGGTGATATTGGTATATATAGATGATCTTCTTGTTACAGAAAACAATGATTCCATGATAAATGAGGCAAAGGGAATACTACATCAGCAGTTCAAACTCAAAGATATTGGAGAACTAAAGTATTTTCTAGGCATTGAAGTGTTGAGATCTACAAAAGGAGTTATATTAAACCAAAGGAAGTACATTTTGGAGCTCATTGCTGACACAGGACTTGCTGGTGCAAAATTAGCCCTTACTCCAATGAAAACCAATGCTAGGCTAACATCAGTAGAAGTAGACAATGTAGTGGGAGTTACAGAAGATGCTATTCTTCAAGATGTTACATCCTATCAAAGGTTGGTTGGAAACCTAATGTATGCAACTATTACAAGACCAGACATCAGTTGTGCAGTACAAACTTTAAGCCAGTTTATGAAGCAACCTAAGAAATCTCATTTGGAAGCTGCAAACAGGGTTGTGAGATACTTGAAAGGCACTGTGGGACAAGGTGTTTGGCTTAAGGCTCAACCTACAAATGAGTTTGTGTGCTGGTGTAATTTAGATTGGGCTGCATGCCTAAATATAAGGAGATTTGTTACAGGTTATGTAATATATTTTGGTGGTTATCTGATATCTTGGAAGTCTAAAAAACAGCACACAGTATCCAGAAGTTCAGCAGAAGATGAATATAGAAACATGGCTTCAACTTTATCAGAAATTACTTGGCTGGAAGGCCTGTTTTCAAAACTAGGTGTATCTATAAGTAAACCTATCACACTATTCAGTGACAGCAAGTCTACAATACAGTTAGCAGCCAACCCCATTTTTCATGAAAGAACAAAGCACATTGAAGTTAATTGTCACTTCATTAGAGACAAGATCAAGGAGGGATTGGTTCAGCCTGTGTATGTCCCAACCAATCACCAAGTTGCTGACATCCTTACCAAAAGTTTGACCCAAGATCAACACCTACACCTTATGAGAAAGCTTGGTGTGCTAAACATTTTGCACCCTTCAGCTTGAGGGGGAGTATTAAAATGTATTAGTTATTGATCACTTTTCTGAGTTAGATCATTAGCTCATTTTTACTATTTTTTTATTTTTACTGTTACATTGATAAAAGGTTGATTAGCCAAGTTAGTTAGTGAAGTTAGTGGAGGCACCAAGTTAGTGGTTGCTAATTAGATTAGTTATCCAAGTTGTTAGAGTTAGTTAGGAATGTTCTAGAAGCTCATGTGACATACATGTGAGCCTAAAAATAGCAACCATGCCTCTCTTATTGTATACCCTCACCACTTGAATAACAATATCTTAGCTCTTTCCTTCTTCTCTTCTCTACTTAAATGGCTTCCGTGTGTGTGTGATCATTGTAATGCATCAGTTTAACACGGTTTGCTCAAATACTTTGTGTCCAAATATAAATGAGTTAATGGCATACCTAAGTGGTTAAAGACAATAACACATGAAGTTTTCACATGGTTTTGCCTAGTCTGTTATTATACAAACATTAACACCATAAATTTGTTGGACTTGAAACAGAAGACACCACTATAATAGAAGCCACAAGAATTGATGACTTAGGCCTTGACCACGTGGTTTAAGATAGGGCTCAACCTCTTTTCTTAAAACTAGACAACCAGACATGTCCACAATTCTTATGGTCCCATACTAATCACAAGCACATGGTCTTCCTACTTATCTCAAGTTGGAAACTTTAGCTACCATTCAAATCAGCCTTAAACTTTATATGAACTATTTTAACTAGAAACTTTGGTCAATCTACACTCTAAATCTTACCTATCTACATGACAAAGAAGAGAGCGCAGAACATGGTTTTGTGTCCTACCAGAAATTTTTCATTTAATGGTCTCAAAATTATTGGCATTGGTGAGAAATACCAAGTTTGAGCTGATAACATAACTAGTAGGCCTACTTTGGTTGTTGATCCAAGAGAAGAATGAAAGAAACTTATCCACAAATTTAAGGCCCCATATCAACATGGCCAACAGGCATCAGCACATGGCTTTGCCTAACTAACTCACCAGCAGCCTCTAATTGTATAAATAATCCCTCTTTCATGAGCCTTTTCATCATCAAGCACACACATTATCAGTTAAGCCATCAAAGTTCTCTAAATTTGTTATTTACTTTCTTGTTTCCAGTTTTACATAAAAAAGAAAAGATGGCAATGATCAGTACCAAGAAACTTATCAAAATGGCTAGGAAATGGCAGAAGTTTGCAGCCATGCAGAGGAAGAGGATCTTACTTACAAGAAATGGTAGTGATGCAGACGGTTGCAGTACATCCTCACCCTATATAGTTGGAAAAGGTCATTTTGTAGTATACACAATTGATCAATTTCGTGATTCCCTTGGATTATCTTGAAAATGAGGTCATCAGGCAACTTTTAACCATATCCGAAGAAGAGTTTGGCCTGTCAAGTGCTGGCCCCATTACATTACCCTGCGATTCATCCTACATGGACTATATTATTTTGCTTATCAAGAAAGGTGTAGCTGCAGGAGATCTTCACAAGGCGTTGCTCCTCTCAATTCCTTCATGTTATTGTTCAACTTCTTCTTTGCAGCAAGAAAGTCAAAACCAACAACTTCTTGTTTATTGAGTCATGCTATCATGTTTTGTAAATGATAACCCAAACTAGATTGTATAGTAGGTGAAAAATAGGAAACTGAAAGCTTGTAGTATTAGAGAATGAACCAGATCTATAGAACTCATTTTTTCGATTTGGGAACTGCGAAGTTTTAACATTCTCTTCTTGGAGTAGCATTATTTTACTGCAGGCAAAAAAAAGTTTGCACCAAAGTACCTTTGCCAATCAAATTGCACTCTTCAAAGTAAATATGCATGACTAATACGCCAATGTTTTGTTCCTTTTGAAGTTCTCTCTATTCAGACGAGCGAGTTTTGCAATGAAAAGAACTTAGAATATTGAAATGGACAACATATACTTATATAGATAGTTGTTGTTTTTACCAGAATTCAAAACCATCCACAAAACAGTAAAAGTTGTTCTAAACAAAATTACCCCAGAAACGTACAAGCAAAACGTAATACCATGGAGGAAATAAGACAAACTAAATATCTAAACTATCTCAGCTTTCATTCAGAGAAACATTTGAGACTTGAAAGTTATCCCCCACGATAGTCTTGAGTGAGTAAAAACTTGGAAGATATCTAGTCGCCACAGTTCCAATACCCCTGCTAATGGGGATCATCGTAAAAGTCATGTCTTTTGGGTTGTAAGAAAGTAGCTGTGAGCCTTTTTTTCCTTGCATCAAGATTTCTCCATCTTTCCAGATTAGTATCGGTAAATATTTTTGATAACAAATATCAAGCCCAAAACCAGCCGGCCCCAAACAAGTCAAAATGCGAACTTTAGTCCAAGATTCAGCTATTCCATACTCTTTCATCCACCATATATCGATATGCCCATAAATTCTACCTCTATCGACAGTTAAACATAGAAAATTCCCAAACTCTACTAGCGTCAAACACGAGGGTGCACATGTAGATCGTTGCGACTCTGCTCGGGTCAAATACTTGAATGGAAATACCAGATCAGGTGGACCTGGCATAGACTTGAGCTTTTCAGTCTCACTATCAAAGGAGTAAATGCTGTCCTTATCGACGGGATTCATCCAATGAAGAGCCCCATTCAGACAAACCTGTCCAAAATCATGCCATACAGGATATGGAACTTGGCCCAAATTTCTCCATTTCTCATCAACTCCGAGAGTATAAACTTCCAATTCTGATACTTCACGATGACCCTCAAACCTTCTAGTCACTGATATCACTAACTTATATTTTCCAGAGACTTCACTAAATCAAAATCCATAAACAACACAACAAACACTTTTCTCTAATTCAGGCAACTTAAAATACTCACCCAAAAGAGGATTACTAATGTAAAATGAAGTATTTATATCATATATATTAGTCATCAAACCAATAAATCCATTACATGAACCAATTAATCTCAACATTGGGTAATCCTCAACTGGAATGTCCATTCCGCATTTTACTGGTGTGTTAAACTCAGGGTAGCTCAATAAAATAGGTCTGTTACAGAGTCTAGGAGAATAATCATCACAACACGGTTCGAGTTCAAGAAGCTGACTTATATCGTGATCAAGGGAAAACAAAATGCAGGGAGGAGGTGATCTTGATTTATAGATGGTAAGAAATAAAGGGTCGTAAAAAAGATTGTACCAGAGTTTGCAAACATGCCTAGAGCTTAACATGGACTCGATCGGAAATTTTGAGAGAATTTCTACGATAATCACCCTTGGAAGATCCATAAATCTTGTTCTTCTATGTCTAGGTTTGAAGAAGCTCAGAATTGGATTAAAGAGAGCGAAAAGATTGGCACTTTTGGATTTAGGGATCTCCTCCTCCATCTCTCTCTGTGTGTGCAAATAAGCATTTTTTCCAAAGACAAATGTTCGTCAAAAGCAAGAAAATGAGCTTCTGTAGTCAAAGTACCTCAACTTTATACCCAAAATATATACTCCCACCGGTTTGTATTATTTGACCCCATGAATGTTAGATCCGGAATCTAAATGGACCCCAAAGAGTTAAAAGTGATTGAAATAGGACATGAAGTTAAAGTGATACCAAAATTGGCTTAGCGCACTATTTTAGAGAGCGCTATGCTACCTTTTTAATGTTTACCCGTTAACTTGAAGGACACTTAGAATATAGCCTATTTTGGTATCACTTTAACTTCGTGTCCTAATCTGAAACGTGCAATTGCTAGTTTGTTGAACAAAGTGCCATAAGTTGTGCAATAGATATATGATACTCAACAAGTGTACAACATAATGTTATTTACTTATTAATCAGAAGTCCATATTCTGACCTCCAAATATTTCTATTCCTTAATAACTTAGGAAAATCCGACATATTTTCTGGTAAAGGCCATTCATATGAAAATGTACAAATTACAACAACCATTTAGAATGTAGTAACAAAGCTCAGTAGTTAGTCCTATACCACACCAATAGAGTTACCACTTTGATTCTTGTTTCTGGTAAAAATCATTCATATAAAAATGTACAAATGGATCCCACTAGTTTATCTTAGGCCACAACACCAGAGCTCAGTCTTGAGAGATGGAGACACCGTCACAGATATGTCAAGATATTTACATGTGTAGTTTCGACTAACTTATATCTCCAGATGTAAATGTCAAGAATGAACCTTGGTCCTAACTCAACCTCAAGAGGTGAGGATTACCCAAGTCCATATAAGCAAACCACTAGTCCATTCCCCAACCAATGTGGGACTTTTACCCACTCTAACACTCCCCCTTACGCCCAGGCCCAACTGGCACTGGCGCATGGACCGGGAGCCCAAAATGGGAATGAACCTGGCTCTGATACCATGTCAAGAATGAACCTTGGGCCTAATTCAACCTCAAAAGCTAGCTCTAGAGGTGAGAATTACCCAAGTTCATATAAGCAAACCACCAGTCCATTCCCCAACCAATGTGGGACTTTTACCCACTCTAACAGTAAACAAGTCATAATATCAGGATATGTTGCAAGACAAACTACCTATAGAGAACAAGTGGTTTAGCAAGTTATAATAAATTAAGAGGACTTTAAATATCACATATTTGTAGACTTACAAGACCATGGTCTACAATATGCTTAGATGGAACTGGAGAAAAGCAGCCTCAAGTTTAACCAAATCACGGAGAACCTTTACTTGGTATCTTTGTAGAACAACAAACATTTCGGTTGCTTCTCTAGTAGGAGATATTGGATGCTTAAGTTCAGAAATTCTGATAGAAAACTTAGCAAAATAAACTAAGCTGAATATGCCAATTTCATAAATTGAACTCACAATCATGTAAGTTCACATCTCTTTTCCAATTCTACTAGACACGGTGTGGAGTTCACCTGCACAGAAGCATGATGTTCAGATTTACTATTTTCCAGTGAATGATCTGGAGATTTAAAGATTGTAAAATTAGGAATTAGCACTTAGTTTCCAGTGTTAATAAACCTATCAGCAAGGTTAGGCAAAATATCAAGTGACTTGTGTTAGAGTGGGTAAAAGTCCTACATTGGTTGGGGAATGGATTAGTGGTTTGTTTATATGGACTTGGGTAATCCTCCCCTTACGAGGTAGCTTTTGATGTTGAGTTAGGCCCAAGGTTCATTCTTGACATGGTATCAGAGCCAGGTCCATTCCCATTTTGGGCTCCTGATCCACGCGCCAGTGCCAGTTGGGCCTGGGCGTGGGGGGGGGGGGTGTTAGAGTGGGTAAAAGTACCACATTGATTGGGGAATGGACTAGTGGTTTGCTTATATGGACTTGGGTAATCCTCACCTCTTGAGCTAGCTTTTGGGGTTTGAGTTAGGCCCAAGATTAATTTTAACATTGCCTCACTCCGCTTGCCTCCAAAAACTTATTTCGTTCGCCTACAAAACCACTTTGCTAGTTGAGAGCATGAGAAGACCCTGTAGGAGTCCTCCATCCATATGTTGCCGACCTGACCATCCATCTATCATTGGAATCAGAATAAACTGGTCCGTCCAATGCCTCTGACCTTGTTCCAAGAAGATCTCATTTCACCCTCTGCGAGACAAAGATCTTGAACATCGTAGAAAAAATATCACTCCTAACTAACCAGTCAAGTGAAAGGAGCCCGCTAATCCACTCCCCTTCCCCCCATTGCTAGGAGCCTCGCCCTCTTGACTTGATATGTCAAAAAGACTACAACAGTAGATCACTTTTTTTTTGCTTAAAAAAAAAGATGATCTACTATCTCAAATATATGATAAAGGAAGCAGACTTTTTTTAGCTATTTTGATTCTTTTCTTTGTGGGCACAGCGGAAGCGTGGTAGGCCAAAACCCCCAGGTCCCAAGTCCATCCACATTTTGGGCTCCCGGTCCACGCGCCAGTGCCATTTGTGCCTGGGCGTGAGGGGGGGTGTTAGAGTGGGTAAAATTCCTACATTGGTTGGGGAATGGACTAGTGGTTTGCTTATATGGACTTGGGTAATCCTCCCCTTACGAGCTAGCTTTTGAGGTTGAGTTAGGACCAAGGTTCATTCTTGATAACTTGAAAAAATCTGCTTAGATAAAAAATTGTTTATATGCTTTAAAAGCAGAAAATCCTTGTTACAACTACTATACAAAATGGTTATGAAAAAACAAGGAATTGTTCTCTTTTTGTCAAGTCCCGCTCTCTACTATCTCTATATTTTTCTCATTTCTAATCATATTGCATTACAAAACTTCATGGGCAGAATAATTGCGCCATGGTCCTACTTATAATCTCCTCAAGCGGGAAGTGAGATCAATGAACACATCCTCTTTGCAATGTATTGTAAGTCCACCCATTGGATGGTCAAAGCCAGACTCTTCTTCAGCTTGAGCTAACAAGTCTTGAAATGATGGTTGGTTCAAGTATGATACTGGCATCACAAATCTCTTCTTTTGACTCTCTCCTACATATACTACAGAATGACCTTTTGGAACACCTCCAGATGTTGAAGACCTCCTTAGGATTCCCATTATCATAAGGGATATTTGGTAAACTCTAAATGGTGACGGAAAAGAAAGAACAAGAATTTGGAGAATTGCACAAAGAATGAAAGTTTTTTTAACGTCTAGATACTTGTGTTCTGCTCAAATCCTTCATGTCCGAGTATATATAAGTTAATGGCAAGTTTCATACTCAACAAGTAAGAGACAACAACACATGAAGTTTCACATGGTTTTGCCTACTCCATTATTATTGTCAAAATATCAGGCCATTTATTGATGACTTAATCCTGGACCACTTGATTTGAAGATATGGTGACAGAGAATTGAATAAATGCATCAACCTCTATAATTAAAACTAGACAACTTACAATCGTCCATCCTTCTATCCACTAACTTAAGGCTCCATATAAGCATAGCCAACAGGCATCGGCACATGGCTTTGCCCTTGGTGGTTAGTGACAAAAACTTCAGCTCCAACCCAAATAATGTCTACAACTTTTATATAAATAACCTCCCTTCTATGAACATTTTTCATTGTCGCCTATAAGCATTATCTATTCAGACACCAAATTGTTCGAAATTCCTAGTTTCCTTTCTTTCTTGCAATCTTCCAAGGAAAATGGCAATGCTCGGCCCTAAGAAACTCATCAAGATGGCCAGGAGATGGCAAAAATTTGCAGCGAAATAGAGGAGGAGGATTTCTGTTCCAAGAAATGGCAGTAATGCAGACGGTTGCAGTACATCCTCATCCTATACAGTTGAAAAAGGACATTTTATAGTCTATACAATAGATCAAAGGCGATATGTGTTTCCTCTGGTTTACCTTGAAAATGATGCCATCGCTCAACTTTTAGACATGTCTAAAGAAGAGTTTGGACTGCCGAGTAGCGGCCCTATTACATTACCCTGTGATTCAGCCTTCATGGACTAGATCATTTTGTTAATCGAGAAAGGTGTAGCTGCTGGAGATCTTCACAGAGCATTGCTCCTCTAAATTCCTTCATGTTGCTGTACTTCATCTTCTTACTTGCACCAAGACAGTGGAAACCAACAGCTTCTTGTTTATTGACTCATGACATCATGTTCTGTAATTGATAGCTCAAAATAGAATGTATAGCAGTTGAGAAATAGGAAACTGAAGGCATTTATTAGTGCAGGAATAGAGCTTTATCTTGAAATTAACCAGATCCATAGCTTTCACTTTCCAATTTAGCGATTGAGAAATTTTAACATTATCATCTTGGAATAACACAACTGTCTATTGAAGGCAATCAACTTTGTCAGTTGAACCTACAGATGTATGAATCACACCTCTGCAAGTCTAATGACATGAGAACTAAATATGAAGAGTTTAAATTAAGTGAGATCATAAAGTGTTCCTCTTTCAGATTTTCTTGGCATTTAAATTTCATACTTGATCAATCTAGATTGAAAAATTAAAACAACTATTTGGAATGTAATAACAAAGATCAGCAGTTACCCTTATGGCAAATTAATCCGGCTATGATTCTTGTTTCTGATAATATGGTATTCATGTCGAAACGTACAAATGAATCCTACAAATTTTTCCTTTGGCCAAGATCACAAATACAACAATAGCAGCATACCCAGTATAATCCTACACATTGAGGTATGGGGAGAGTAGAGAGGGTTGAGTGTACGCAGACATTACCTCTACCTCGAAGGTAGTGAGGCTGTTTCCGATAGACTCGCCATAGTACAAATATATCAAGATATTTACAAGCATTGATTTAAATTAGCTTATGACTCGGATGCCCGCCTACCCTGCCAGCCCATACTCACCCGCTCCTCAGCCAGTCGTGGGCCCCAGGTCAATTTTTAGCCCAAATTCAGTCAGGACCGGGGTCAGCCCCTAGAACCATGGGCTATAGCACACCAATTTGGTTTGAAAATCGGCCCCTTCGCGCCATTTCGCCCGTTTGACCACCCACATGGTCCCGCCGGCCCAGACTCACCCGCTCCTCAGCCAATCGGGGAGACCGATTGATTTTTGGTCAAAAACTCCACCGAGCCCCAGGCCCACCACTAGAACCGTGGGCTATACATACCGATTGGCCCAAAAATGGCCCGTTTGCATCGTTTTGTCCGTTTGACCACCCAGATAGCCCCGCCCACCCCGTCAACCCACACTCACCCGCTCCTCAGCCAGCAAGGGGGCCCTCAATTATTTTGGGTCCAAAACTCTACTGGGCCCGGGCCCAACCCCAAAATCGTGGGTTATAGCACACCTATTTGGCCCAAAAATGGCCCGTTCACGCCATTTTACCCGTTTGACCACCCAAATAGCCCCGCCCACACTGCCGTCCTAAACTCATCCTCTCTTAACCACCCGGGGGGATCCGGTTGATTTTCTTCCCAAAACTCCTCCGGGCCTCGGAACCGTGGGCTATAGCACATCGATTTAGCCCGAAAATGATCCATTTGTCCGTTTGACCACCCAGATGGCCTGGCCTACCCCGTCGGCCCACACTCACCCACTTCTTAGCTTGCCGGGGGGAAATCGGTTGATTTTTGGCACAAAAATCCGCCTGGCCCTAGGTCCACCCCGGAACCATGGTCCGTGGGCTATAGCACATTGCTTTGGCCCAAAAATGGCCCTTCATATCATTTCACTCATTTGACTACCCAGATGGCCTCGCCCACCCTACCATCCCACACTCATCTACTCCTCAGCTATCCTAGGGGACCCTCATCGATTTTTGGCCCAAAAATCTACTAGGCCCCAGAACCGTGGGTTGTATCACAACGATTTGGCCCAAAAATGACCCGTTCATGCTGTTTTGCCTATTTGACCACCCAGATGGCCCCGCCCACCCCGCCAAACCATACTTACCCACTCCTCAGCCAGGAAGCGGGCCCTTGATCGATTTTTGGCCCAAAACTCTATCAGGCCATGAGTCTACCCCCGGAACCGTGGGTTATAGCACACTAATTTGGCTCGAAAATGGCCCGTCCACGCCGTTTAGCCCTTTTGACCACCCAAATGGACCCATCTACCCTGACAGCCCACTCTCACCCACTCCCCAACCAATAAAGGGCCCCCCAATCGGTTTTTGTCCCAAAACACCATCGGGCCTGGGGCCACCCCCAAAACTGTGGGCTATAGCACACCAATTTGGCCCGAAAATGGCTTGTTCATGCCATTTCGCCTGTTTGACCATCCAGACATATCAAGATGAACTAGTTGTTAAAATAAAGTGGTTTATTAAGTTATAATGAATCATGAAGATTTTCAGTAGTGTATTTATATAGACTAACCACACCATGGTCTACAATATACTAAGTGAAATGAAGAGTAAAGTAGCCTTAAGTTTAAACCAGTTATGGAAAGCCTTTACTACGACATATTTGGTCAAGGAAACAGAATTTGGTATATTTGTAGATCAAAATACCTTTCTCTTGCTTTCTGATAGAATCATTGGTAGCTTAAATTTAGAAATTAAGACGGAAGAAAAAGCAAAAGAACGTATCAAATTCTACAATTCCCTAATTCCAAATATTCAGGTGAAGAAACTAAGCTGAACTCACAATTATGTGATTTCAAAGATCTTTTTTGCTTCTATTAGACACGCTATTGTAGACACCTAATTTTGTCCCTCCCAAGTCCAATTTTATTCATTTTTAGCTCGCATTACCACACATCCTCACCCATGTGATTATATCCCACAAAAATACAAAAATAATAACCCTTAACACATTTTATCTTGTTTTAATCCTATCCTAACAACCTCTCCAATTAAAAGAGGACACCTCACCACCCCCTCACCCTCTACCCATGTGTCCCCCCTAACCCCACCTTTCTCACGTGAACTAATGGACAAAAAAAGAGAATATATTTTAATACACTACAAAGGAACCCATTTTTCATTATCATCATCATCTTCATCAGGAATGACCATATATTCACATCACAACAACACATACCCATATATAATTCCCATATAGACAGTAACAACGATACTCACAGACACCTTCACTAAAAATTTCCATTCACCATACTTCACCCGTATACGATCCCTCATCCTCACAGGACATACCATCAGAAACTAACCACAATACACGATTCACAGACATCGAAGTGAGAGGAAAGATGGCATGATAGAGAACTGAGAGAGGTAGAGAGAGATCTGCGTCAATTGAGAGAGAAAATAGAAAATAAATAGGAGATGAGGATCGAAAGGAGATAGAGTGAATGGAATAGGAGAGATATTTGAGCAAGAGAGGAGAGAAAAGGGACTGGGGTTAACTGTTCCGATGTTCGTGGCCATAAAATAGTATCTTTTCGCCGGAAAAACATTGTTGTGTTCTGTTTCTGCTTGTTTCGATCACCGTTGGAGCTCACCGCAGTTCCGATGGGGCGGTAACTGTGGATTTCGACCCTGAATAGAATCGAATCAGTCAAGTTGACCGGTTTTGGGTCTAATTCCGGTGAGGTATCTAATTCTAGTGAGATTGAGTTTAGTCCCGGCAAATTCCGTCTACTAGCCTCGATTTTGTTCGTATTTTATTTTGGGTGTTCACTATTTTTGTGTTCGAATTGGATTCCAGAGATATCCATGTTGGATTTGGATCATAGTCGAGATTTGTTACCCGTAGAGGCTCTTGGGATGGCTCTTACTTCTCCCTTTAAGTCAATCGAAAACTCTTGAGGTCCAATTCTATCCTTTCACCTTTTTATCTTCACATAGTTATGAATGATTTGTGGGTTTTGCATGCTTGAATTTTCATCGTTGTGGTTTATTTATTGTTGGATTTGGATGTGAAAATTTGATTGGTGGATTGCGTATTGAATTGGTTTAATCATGTTGAGATTGGATTTGGGGGTTGGAATTAAAATTGGTTAAATTCCTAATTTCTGTTGGTTTATTTATGTTATTATCTTGATTAATTTGAACATATTAAACTCGATCGTATGATGTTAAGTCGAGAATTGGTAGGCAAACGTAGGTTGGGTAGGCAAAGTTTAGAATATTTGGTTTTGTTGAATGTTTGAAATTAGGTTAAATGCTTTGATTTTCTCATATTAAAAATTGTTGTCATTTGGCTGGGGAATGCGTCAAGGGATTTGTATTGATTTATCTGGGGAATGCCCCGAAGTATCTTGTACTTGAAGACGGCGCATGGTCAAGGCCCGAAACGTCGGGTGGAGTTTGGTTTAGGATTAGTTTAGGATCAGTTTAGAATAGAGTAAGTTTACATTTCCGCATTTTTCATTTTTCGGGTCTGTATAATTGGACTGAACACTATATTTTGGATTTATTTTCTTTCATGTATTTGATTGATTGTTCTATTTGTTTTGTGTGGTTTATACATTCGTAATATCAAATTAGCTAATACGCTCCACCAAGAGACCGTGGTCGAACCACGGGATCGAAGGGTGCCTAACACTTTCCCCTCGATCAACAGAATTCCTTAGCCAGAATCTTTATTCACAAACCAGTTTTTAAAGAGTCAAATTGTTTTGAAAAGTATTATCCAAAAGGTGACTTGGCACACCGGATTATGCCAAGTGGCGACTCTGATTTTTGAATGTAAACATAATCCTTTTTCGTAACAAATCTTCATTTTATCACTTTAATAATAAAACCCTCTTTCGACCCTTAAAATGAATCTTTTTGGAGTGAAAAGGGGTTGTGACAGCTCTGGCGACTCTGCTGGGGATTTTTCAAAATTCGGGCTTATTTTTGGAGTTGTATCGGCTTAGTTTGACATTATGGGTGTATAAACATTGTTTGTGTTATCGTTTGTTGTTTATTTTATCATTGTTGAGTGCTACGTGTTTACAGTTTTTCTCTTGTGTGTTACCGCTATATATCTGGCATCATGTGCATAACCCGAGTCAATTCTTTCTGCAATAAGTCCCAGAGTGCACGTTGTGCGCACGAACTCTAGTTGAGTCACCCTTATTTTAGGATGGGGAGCCGTTGGATGTATGGAGTAGGTGGAAAGAAAAGCAGCCACTATTGACCATATGCTCTCCCGAACGGCCTTGTTAGTAAACCCCAACATAGGTCAGTCTTTAGGTCATGCTTATATGCATCATATTAAGACATAGCGGGGTCCACTTGGTCCTTTGTAGGATATTCTCCTCTAAAGCATCCCTACGTGCTAATTGTTGCATTTTTTAGGGTAATAGGGTCATTTGACGGGCTGATTTGGGGAAAACATGTGCTAGAATTAAAGAAAGGTGTGTTAGGCATGGAAAAGAAAAAAAAAGGGAAAAAGAGAAAAGGTGAATCAAAAAAAAAATTCCTAGTTTTTAGGTTCTTTATGGATTTTGTTTTCCACAATTCAAAAACTCAAAAAAAAAAAGATTTTTTTTTTTACTTTTTGCACTCATTTTTCAAAAAAATCAAAAAACATCAAAAAGATTTTCCTTTTGTTTCATTTAGCAAGCATTCACAATTCGAAAACTCCAAAAAGATTTTTTTAGGAGCTTTTTATAAAAAAAAAAAAAAGGTGGTAGAAGTTTTGTACATTTCATATAACGAAAATACCAAAAAGATTTTCTGTCATAGCTGTTGGTGTCATTTTTCATGTGAAGTGTCAAATTGAAAACTCAAAAAAAGATTTTGTTATATTGTTCATCGTGTGTCTTTGGTCGTGTCTCAAGTTAGGGTGCAATCTATTATTTAATTATTAATTGTCCAATCTGGATGAACTACGCACCCCTGATTCTCCTCTCTCAGGAGTGAGATACGTAGGCAGCCTATTGTTGGTTCGGGGATCTTATTTGAAAAATTCAAAAAAAAAATATTTTCTTCACTCTTTATTAGAGTAGGTGTTTAATATACATCTTTAAAAGAAAACTACTAAAAAGATTTTTCCTTTAATAAGTTCAAGTTTTATTTTCATATGAAATTCAAAATCGAAAACCCAAAAACATTTTTCTTTGGTAATCATAGGTTTCATTTTGTAGAGGGAGTTTAAACTTGAAAAATGCAAACAAAATAAAAAATTCGTCAATTCTTTTGACAATTTGTTATTTCCTTTTCTTTTTAAAGTTTCAAGAAAAAGAAAAAAAGAAAGGAAAATAAATTAATTGGCCATTTTGGCATCTCGGGAGTGAGATACGTAGGCGCCCCTTTTAGGGTTCGATGATCTTTTTAAAAAAAAAGAGGTTTTGAGAAATTGTTGAACTCTAACACATTTTCTATCTCTTGTCCAGTTAGTTTAATGTGGTTGGTTTGTGGCATTTTGGCTGGTCCTCCATATTTCTCCAAGACACAGAGAAAGTTATGGCCAACAAGGATACCGAGTTTGTTGTCACTAATCAGATAGGGAGTTTGGGGAATGAGAATGTGGGAGCCAATGAAGAGATTCCAAAATTAAGGCAGCAAATGATAGAAAAGCATCGAGCTTGGGCTAATGGGTTGCCACCTCCTCCATTCCCCGCTGATAATTTGGAACATCATTCTAGTTTGCCTCCAGTGTCACATGCACAATTCCCTATTTTGGTCGACATGCCCCAACATGCATCAGGACCTACTCCGGGGCAACAGTATCCAAACACTTCCAATATTCATTTCCTCACTCCTCAATAAAAAATTACCATATGCTCGGCTCCGTCTTCTATTCATGTTTTGCAGCCCCACTCCCGTCTAAAGCTCCTGCTTTTAATGTTAATCCAACGGTTGTGATTCCTCACTCTACAAGCGACCCTGTATTGAATATCTTTAGTGATCAGAATTATGCTCCCAAGCCCACATTTAAGTCGACTGGTCCTTACGACTGTCCTCAACCTCCTGAATTTCCTCCTAAAACTGAGAAGCTTGTTATGACAGAAGAATAAGAGTAAATGGACAGAAAATTGAGAAGTTTGGAACTGACTATGAAAAACTTGCAAGGACTTGGAGGGTACAAAAGTATCTCATATAAAGATCTGTGCATATTTCCAGGTGTATATCTTCCTCTTGGTTTTAAAATGACAAAGTTTGAGAAGTATGATGGACATGGCGATCCTGTAGAACATTTGAGATGCTATTGCAACAAGCTAAGGGGCGCGGGAGGGAAGGAAGAATTACTCATGGCATATTTCGGTGAGAGTCTTTCAGGTCTAGCTTCAGAATGGTTTTTTGATCAAAACATCGACAAGTGGAATAGCTGGGATGACCTGGTTAATAAATTTGTGCAACAATTTCAATACAATATGGAGTTGATTCCTGACGAGAAATCCCTAACTAATATGAACAAAAAGAGTACTAAAACTTTCAAAGAGTATGTGATTAGATGGCGTGAACAAGCTGCTAGGGTGAAACCACCAATGAAAGAAAGTAAGATAGTGGAGGCGTTTATTCAAGCGCAGGATGAAACATATTATTAACACTTGTTACCTACATTAGGAAAGCCATTTATTGAGATCCTCAAAATGGGGGAGATGATAGAGGGTGGAATTAAGACTGGTCGCATTGTGAGTTCTGAAACATTGAAAGCGACAACTCAAGCAATTCAAAAAGTTTTGGGAAGTATGGGAGGAAATAAGAATGAAGAAGATGCATCTGCCATTGTAGTGGGACAACAGGCACAGGCAAGAGGACCACACCATCGTTACCCACAGGCTCAAACCCAAGTTTATGCCTAAACTCCATAAAACCATTCCCAAAATACATTATACTATATTCCACCACCTCCATATCCAATATACAATGCACAACCCTATGGTCAATTCCCTTCTTACCCACAATGGTGTGTACCAACTGTCACACCCCTTTTTAACTCCAAATGATTCATTTTAAGTACGAAAGGGTTTTTATTATTAAAGTGAAAAAATAAAGATGATTTACTTCAAAAAGGATTATTTTTATTCGAAACTCAGATTCATCACTTGGCATAATCCGGTGTGCCAAGTCACCTTTGGAAAACCCTTTTCAAAATGATTTTGACTCTGTAAAACTGATTCGTGATCAGAGATTCCAACTAAGGAATTCTGTTGACTGAGGGGAAGTTCTTAGTCACCCCTCAATCCTGTGGTTTGACCACGATCGCTTGGTGAAGCGTATCGGCTAATTTTGGCACTAACGACGTATAAACCACATAAAACACATAAACAAGCATCCAAACACATGAAACAAAGTAAATCCAAAATATAGTGTTCAGTCCAATTATACAATCCAAAATAAATAAGAATGCGAAAATAAATCCTATCTAACCTACACTAATCCTAACTACGCTCCCATTCTTTACCCGATGTCTCGGCCCTTCGCCACGGACGTCCTCCGAGTACAAAATACTTTGGGGAATTCCCTGGATGATAAATAAAAGTACCTTGGGGCATTCCCCAGTCAAATGATACATTTGATCCAAAAACCATAAAACTAAGTCATTCAACAGATGTTTTCAACATTCAACATTCCACGAGTTCTAATTTGCCTACCCGAACCTACTATTTGCCTATGCATTTCAATCAATTCATAACTCTATCATGGTCCAATGACATTCAAGATTATTTAAATGAGACAACAACAAACCAAAAGAAAATCTAAATTCACCTTTTTATGAATTTTCAATTTTTTCTCCCAATAGCCGACGTTAATTCTTAATCAGTGATTAACTTGTCCTTAGACTATCGATTCAATTTCATAATCCGAACTCAACATCAACCAGCATTTATGATTCAGATGTCACAAAATCAAACAAAAAAAATCAAACAAAGCAACATTCGCACAGTATCAATTTGCCACACAAAATATCAAAAATTTGCAATTACTCGAGAAAGGGATAAGAAATAGACCTCAGTTTTATTCCGAACGATTAGTGATGGATCGGATCTCATGAACCAACGAATCTCGAATAACCTCAAGAACAACCTGTCAATTCGAATCGACTACTAACCCGAATGGGAAATCTACCAAGATCAGTGAATGTCCCCAAAACCAAAATTTAGAAGAAAAATCGAGAAACCCATATGGAGGAATGACAATTTTTGAGAGCTGCAAATGACCCAATTCTACAGGTTATTCCGATTCCGGTGAGAACTCACCAAAAATAGTCAAATCAGTTTGCTTCCCCTCTCTCCCTTGTGATTTCAACTCCTAAAAAAGCTCTTTCTCACTGTTGTGATTGCTCGATCTCCCCCTTTCTAATTTCTCTGTGTGTTAATCAATGCATATAGAATGTGGGTGTGTGAGTTCAGGTGAGATGTGGAAATTGTGGTGAAGTATCGGTGCCAGTAACTGCGATGTGGGTGTGTTCGTTTCTGTTTTGATGAAGAGGAAGATCGTGTACGTGTTTGTCGATTTACAATGTCTTGTGTGCTTGCTGTGGCGTGAAACTAAGATAAAAAAATGGAGTTCTCTAATGGTGTATTGGTCTGTTAAGAGAAGAAGTAAAAATGGAAAATCTGTCTCTCCCAGGTTCTTCCTATGCGTGCACTGTGTGTATATATAAATAACCCAAAAGGAATCTCTTTTATCTTAGTGGTCTATGTGAATGGAATTCCCTGGGTGTATTCAATGTGGGTCTTTTTAGGAGTGTGTGTGAATATCCTTATGTCCCTTCTGTTAGTGGTGAGGAAAAGAAAATGTGTTGAGGTGGGGTGGGGTGGGGTCACGTGGGTAGTGTAGGGGTATGGGGTGGGGCAGGTTGTTAGGATAAGGTGTAAAGTTGGTTAGGATAGGGTTGTTATTTTTTTTTTGTATTCTTATGGGGTATAATTACATGGATGAGGGTGTACAATAAAGTGAGGTAAAAATGAATAAAATTGGACTTGGGAGGGAAAAAATTAGGTGTCCACAGCATGCCCCCTTTGAATGTAAACATGAAGTGTTTTAGACAAAGAAGTAGACAACGAGACAAAATTTTGTCCCGACCATTATTCAAAAAGAATGAAACAGAAGAAAGGAGGGAAACCAAGTCTTGACTTTGGACATCATACTCATCCCTAGTTATGAGGGAATCAAGTCACAGGTATTCCCAAGGACTGAAATAAGAGGGACTATACCGAGTTGGAGAGTCGAGAGAGGTTCTGTCGAGGTTCCAGTCTGCAGCTCTGTCATTACATCAAAAATGAAAATTACAAGTTAAAACATAAATGAAATTACAAAATCCTATCTATGTAGCTTCTTTTGGACTCTTGACTTGAGTTTCATTACCCTATTATTCAGGCGGGCTCTTGACTTGCAATTTATTCAACTCGTTGTCTGGCTTTTAATTTCTTCACCCTGTTCTTCAGGCAGGCTCCTGACTTGCAATTTCTTCAACTTGTTGCCTGGCTTTCAATTTCTTCACCTTGTTCTTCAGGCGGGCCCCTGACTTGCAATTTCTTCAACTTGTTTCCTGGACTTCAATTTCTTTACCCTGTTCTTCAGGTGGGTTCCTGACTTGCTATTTCATCAACTTGTTGCTATGCTTTCAATTTCTTCACCCTATTCTGCAGGAGGGCTCTTGACTTGTCATTTCATCAACTGTTTAACTTTCAATTTCTTCACCTTGTCGCTTGACTTTCAAATTTTTCACCATGTTGCTTGACTTTTCATTTATTCACCCTGTTCTTCAGGTGGGCTCCTGAAATCACATCAAAACTAAAAAGAAAATTATCCCAAACAAAGATTATTATAAAGAAATTTCATTGCTAGAAAAGTGAAGTTCTAAACACAAGAACTAAATGTTGCCCCAGTTTATCATCAAAGGAATTTTGTGCTAGTCACATCATTATGGGAATCAAGTAGAATAACTCGACTAAAGGTACGTCTTATAGGAATCAAGGGATGATTCGACTAAAAGGTACGTCTTCTAAGGGTCAAGTGGAATGACTTGACTAAAAGGTACATCTTATATGAATCAAAGGGAGATGACTCGACTAAAAGGTATGCCTTATAGGAATCAAAGGAGATGACTCGACTAAAAGGTACGTCTTACTAGGAATCAAGGGAGATGACTCAACTAAAAGGTACATCTTATACGAATCAAAGGGAATGACTCGACTAAAAGGTACGTCTTCTAGGGACCAAAGGGAATGACTCGACTAAAAGGTACGTCTTATAGGAATCAAAGGGAATGACTCGACTAAAAGGTACGTCTTATAGGAATCAAAGGATATGACTCGACTAAAAGGTACGTGTTATAGGAATCAAAGGGAATGACCGACTAAAAGGTACGTCTTATAGGAATTAAAGGGAATGACTCGACTAAAAGGTACGTCTTATAGGAATCAAAGGGAATGACTCGACTAAAAGGTACATCTTATAGGAATCAATGGGAATGACTAGCCTAAAAGGTATGCCTTATAGGAATCAAGGGGGATGAGTCGACTAAAAGGTACGTCTTCTAGGGGTCAAGGAATGACTCAACTAAAAGGTACGTCTTATAGGAATCAAAGGAAATGACTCGACTAAAAGGTACATCTTATAGGAATCAAGGGAGATGACTTGACTAAAAGGTATATCTTCTAAGGGTCAAGGGGAATGACTCGACTAAAAGGTACATTTTATAGGAATCAAGGGGGATGACTCGACTAAAAGGTATGTCTTCTAGGGGTCAAAGGGAATAACTCAACCGGAAGGTACGTCTTCTAAGAGTCAAGGCTCAATTTAAGAAGTGTACCACCTGACAGATGAAGACTGAAATCCCTGGACAAGAAAGTGTGTCTCCGAGGGATATAGGCTGATGAATTTTACCATGACTGGATTATCAAACTTGTGCAACAAAATTGCCTCTTGACTTTGTAGAAGTGAAAAATTATGGCCTTTGTTTTTTGGGATTAAAAATCCTTGATTTGAAGGTAACCTGTTCCTATTTCATACAAAGAAAACTTCTGAGTTTAATACATGGTGGCTGGTTTGTGGCTTTGGATTTCGAGGCAATCGCTCTTGCCCCAATCATACTTAACCTAGCTTCCAACCATTAGCATATGACATTGGCTTTCTGCATCATTGACTCAGACTCAGGTTATTAAGAGTGACAGAAACAAATACAGTATCTCTGCTTTGCCATACTTCTCAGATAAACCTTTGAACCTTGGTATTTCCATGAGTTCTCTGTCTTCTCTGTTGACAAAACTTTCTACATAACCTTTTTGGCTCACAATTATGTCTCTTTCATGTGCTAGCTTTTGTCTTGATTTGTGCAATTAATGAAGCCGGTAGATAGTTTTGGAATATTTTCTCACTTGTTTTGACACAGACTTGACTCAAAGACAAGAAAAGAAAATAGAATGACAATTTTTCTTTGGTTAACTGGCTCAAGAAAGATAAACAAAAATAAAGAATAGAAAGAAAAGACTTACAACTTGAAGTGGCCCAAACAACACTTGAAGTGGTGTAGGACTTACAACTTTTGGAATCGACTCAAACAAGGAGGATTATCTCATGCCCCAGTTTCTTGTGACTGGGCAATTCTAAATTTTTTATTTGGTTGAACTTAACCCTGAGTAGGGCAGCCTACGTATCTCACCCTTGAGAGAGAAGAATCAGGTCATGCGTAGTTCAGGCAACTTATTCTTTTTTTCTTGATTCTAACTTATTCTTCTCTTTTTTATTTACTCTTTTTTTCTTTGTGATTTTTTTTACTCTAATTTCTTGACACTTTTTTCTTCCTTCGTGGACACATTTTTCTCTCTTTTTTTTTTGAAAATTTCTGACTCTATTCTCTTGCTCGATACTTTTCCTTTGAGCTTTACTGGCTTTATCTTGATTCCAAAAGAGGGGTATGAAAGAAAATAACACTAAGGCTTAAATGGGGTAAACAAAGGATGACACAATGTTTGGATAGAAGAATAAAATTCCTTCGTTATATCAATCCTTGAAATACTAGTACATACCATGCAATGTGAAAGTGCACGATCAACATCACTTATGACATGTTTTACAACACTAACTTGCCCTGAGCATGTGTGTCACCTCTTTTTCTATACTTGTCGAACATACCACTCCATCTTTGTTGTACATCCCTCATATTGAATGACTCATGCTTTCGTGGAGTTGGTTTTTGTTCTGTTCCTCGGGAGCACACATCTGCCATTTGACCTAATTGAGCTAGGTTTTTCAATTGATGACCAAGTTATTCTTGTGATTCTCAAAATAATTGCCTTAATTTTCGAAGAAGTCTTCAACTTGTCACCAAATGTCTCAGCACTCCACCTATTTTCTCAGATGTTTTTCCTAACTTTAGCCCTCTGATTCAAAGTTCATGGTTAAGTTGGATTTTAAGATCTAGCTAAAAATTCCGCCAGCATGTCCTATCACTAGAATCAACATAAAATGCACTATGTGAATAAAACAAACAACATGTATTTGAACACAAAGGGAAAAAGGGACACTCTATTTAATTGAAATAAAAGATAGAGGGTTCAAACATAAACGACAAAGGGACAAAACAAGTTAAATCCCGAACTACAACCCTGAAATACTTCAAAAAACAGAAAAGAAAAGAAAATAAACTACCAGACCTCTTCCTAGTAGGGAGAGGGGTAACTTCTCAATTGCTCAGCCTGACAACTTAGCCACTGGTTTTCCTATCAACATGACTAGAGCTTCCCTCACAGTTAATGTTCTGCACCATAATTGATCTATCTTGAATCATCTTTTCAATTTCTCTTTTCAAATCTTGACAATCTTTACTACTATGACCCTGAACATCATAATGATATGCACATCGTACATTAGGATCAAAATTTCTTGAACGTCGATTAAGAGTGCACCCAAGGAGAGGAGTGATCATGCCTAATTTTACCAATCTCTAAAATAAACTGGCATACGAATCTCCAATTGGTGTGAAGCTATCTCATTTCATCGTTTGGCTTGGATCAAAAATCAGGCTTAGAAGGGTTTTGGTATGTTTGTGGAGTTAGAAGACGGATCTGAGGAGTTAGTGTGTTACACTGTGGGTAAGATAGGGGTCAAACATGTGATTGTTCATTATACACTGGATATGGATGTGGAGGAATAAAGTATAATGGATTTTGGGAGCGATTATGTGAAGCTTGGGCATGAACTTGTGTTTGAGCCTGAAAGTGACGACGACGAGGTCTTCTTGACCTTTCCTGTTGTCCAACTACAATAGCAGATGCATCTTCCTCATTATTTTTCTCCCCAACATTTCCTGAACCTTTTTGAATTGCTTGAGTAGTCGCTTTCAATGTTGCAAAACTCACAATGCGACCAGTCTTAATTTCCTCTTCTATAATCTCCCCTATTTTAAGGACCTCAATGAACGGTTTGCCTAATCCAAGTAACAAGTGTTAATAATATGTTTTGTCCTATGCTTGAATAAATACCTCCACTATCTTACTTTCTTTCATTGGCGGTTTTACCCTAGCAGCTTGTTCACGCCATCTGATCGCATACTCCCTGAAACTCTCAGTATTCTTCTTTTTTATACTAGTTAGGGATTTTTCGTCAGGGATCAACTCCACATTGTATTCAAATTGTTGCACAAATTCATTAGCTAGGTCATCCCAACTAATCCACTTATCAATGTCTTGGTCAACAAACCATTCTGAAGCTAGGCCTGAAAGACTCTCCCCGAAATAAGCCATGAGTAGTTCTTCCTTCCCTCCAGCACCTCTTAATTGGTTACAATAGCACCTCAAATGTGACACTGGGTCCCCATGTCCGTCATATTTCTCAAACTTTGGCATTTTAAAGCCAGGAGGAAGGTTGACACCTAGAAACATGCATAAGTCCTTATATGAGACACTTTTGTAACCCCCAAGTCTTTGTAAGTTCTTCATAGCCAGTTCCAAACTTCTCAATTTTCTGGTCATTTTCTTTTGTTCTTCTGTCATAATAGGCTTCTCAGAGTTAGGAGGAAATTCAGGCAGGTGAGTGTCACCATAAAGACCAGTCAACTTGAATGTAGGCTCGAAAGTGTAAAACTGATCACCAGTAATATTCAATGCAGGCTCTCTTGTAGAGTAGGGAGGCACAACTTGTGGATGAACATCAAAAGTAGGAGCTTCAAGTAGGGGTGGCTCCACAAATGCATGAACAGCAGGTGGATCCGAGTATGTGGTAGTCATGGATTGGGGAGTGAGAAAATGAACATTGGAAGTGGTTGGATATTGTTGTCCCGGAGTCGATCCTGATGCATGTTGTGGCATATGAACAAAAATGAGAAATTATGCATATGACACGAGAGGCAAGATAGAAAGATACTCCAGATTATCAGTGGGAACTGGAGGAAGTGACAACCCATTAGTCCAAGCTCGATGCATTTCTATCATTTGCTGCCTTAATTTCCGAATCTCTTCATTAGCTCCTAAATTCTTATTTTCTGAACTCCCTATCTGATTAGTGACAACAAACTCGGTATCCTTGTTGGCCATAACCTTCTCTGTAACTTGGTGCAATATGGGGGACCAGCCAAAATGCCACAAACCAACCACCTCAAACTAACTGAACAAGAGATATCAAATGCATTAGAGTTCAACACTTTCTCAAAATCTCTTTTTTCTTTTGAAAAGGTCACCGAACCCAAGAAGGGTGCCTACGTATCTCACCCCCGAGAGAGGAGAATCAGGTGTGCGTAGTTCGTGAAGTCTTGCCAAAATGGCCAAATAAACTCTTTTTCTTTCTTTTTTTTTCTTTTCAAAATTTTAAGAAGAAAATAAAAATGACAAATTGTCAAAAGAATAGACGAAAATCTTTTTGAATTTTTCAGATTTAATAACTTATACAAAATGAAACATATGATTACTAAAGAAACTCTTTTTTGGGTTTTTTAATTTTGAATTTCATGCGAAAATGAAACTTGAACCTTTTAAAGGAAAATCTTTTTGTAGTTTTTTTTATTGATGCATAGACACCTACTCTAAATGAAGAGTGAAGAAAAAATATTTTTGAATTTTTGAAATAAGATCCCCGAAACAACAATAGGTTGCCTACGTATCTCACATCCCGAAAGAGGAGAATCAGGGGTGCGTAGTTCGTCCAGATTGGAAAATTAAGGATTAAATGACAAATTAAACCCTGAATTGAGAGACATGACTAAAGACAGACGATGAAAATAAAATCTTTTTTGGGTTTTTAATCAGAATCTAACACCAACAACTATGAAAGATTTTTTTTTTTGATATTTTCGTTATATAAAAATGTACAAAGCTCCTATTGAAAGGAAAAAATATTTTTGGAGTTTTCGAATTGTGAATACTTACTAAAGAAATAAAAGGAAAATACGTTTTTGACTTTTCGGGAAATGAGTGCAAAAAGTAAAAAAAAAAAATTATTTTTTTAATTGTGAAAAACAAAAGCCATAAAGAACCCTAAAAACTACCAAATCTTTTTTTTCACTCTTTTTTCTTCCTTTTTTTTCAACAATTTTTTGCCTACACACTTTGCTTCTAACTTATGTTTTTGTCCAAATCAGTCTATCAAATGACCTTGTTACCCTTAGAGATGCAACATTTAGCATGTAGGGATGCTTTAGAGGTGAGTCTCCTACAAAAGGGCCACGTGGGTCCCACTAGATCTCAATATGATGAAAATAAGCATGACCTAAAGGCTGACCTACGCTGGGATTCACTAACAAGGCTATTCAGGGGAGCGTAAGGTCGATAGTGGTTGTGCTAGCTATCCACCCACTCTATACCAGTCGATGGCTCCCCCTCCTAAAAATAAGGGTGACTCAACTATAGGTCGTGTACACAGTGTGCACTACAGACTTGTTGCAGAAAGAATGACTCGGGTTATGCACATGATGCCAGATATAAAGTGGTAACACATAAGATAAAAACTGTAAACAAAGAGCATGTAGTCACTCAACAATGAAAAAATAATAACACAAAACAACACAAATTTCTATACACCCATAATGCCAAACTAAGATGATACAACTCCAAAAATAAGCTCAAATTCTGAAATGATCCCCAATGGAGTCACCAGAGCTGTCACACCCCTTTTTCAACTCCAAATGATTCGTTTTAAGTTTGAAAGGGTTTTTATTATTAAAGTGACAAAATAAAGATGATTTATTTCGAAAAGGATTATTTTCATTCGAAACTCAGAGTCGCCACTTGGCATAATTCGGTGTACCAAGTCACCTTTGGAAAACCCTTTTCGAAATGATTTTGACTCTGTAAACTGATCCGCGAACAAAGATTCCGACTAAGGAATTCTGTTGATCGAGGGGAAGGTGTTAGGCACCCCTCGATCCTATGGTTTGACCACGATCGCTTGGTGAAGCGTATCGGCTAATTTTGGCACTAAGGACGTATAAACCACATAAAACACATAAACAAGCATCCAAACACATGAAACAAAGTAAATCTAAAATATAGTATTTAGTCCAATTATACAGTCCAAAATAAATAAGAATGCGAAAATAAATCTTATCTAACCTACACTAATCCTAACTACGCTCCCGTTCTTTACCCGATGTCTCAGGCCTTCGCCACGAACGTCCTCCGAGTACAAAATACTTCGGGGCATTACCCGGCCGATAAATACAAGTACCTCGGGGCATTCCCCTGCCAAATGATACATTTGATCCAAAAAACATAAAACCAAGTCATTCAACACATGTTTTCAACATTCAACATTCCACGAGTTCTAAATTTGCCTACCCGAACCTACTATTTACCTATCCATTTCAATCATGTCATAACTCTATCACGTTCCAACGACATTCAAGCTTATTTAAATGAGACAACAACAAACCAAAAGAAAATCTAAATTCACCTTTTTATCAATTTTCAATTGTCGCCCCCAATAGCCGACGTTAATTCTCAATCGATGATTAACTAGTCCTTAGACTATCGATTCAATTTTCATAATCCAAACTCAACATTAACCAACATTTATGATTCAAAAATCACAAAATCAAAGAAAGCAAGATTCGCACAGTATCAATTTGCCACACAATATATCAAAAATTTGCAATTACTCGAGAAAGGGATAAGAAATACACCTCAGTTTTATTCCGAATGATTAGCGACGGATCGGAGCTCATGAACCAACGAACCTCGAACAACCTCAATAACAACCCGTCAATTCGAATCGACTACCAACCCGAATGGAAAATCCACCAAGATCAGTGAATGTCCCCAAAACCAAAATTTAGAAGAAAAATCGAGAAACCCATAAGGAGGAATGACAATTTTTGAGGGCTGCAAACAACCCAATTCCGCAGGTTATTCCGATTCCGGCGAGAACTCGCCGGAAATAGTCAAATCAGTCTGCTTTCCCTCTCTCCCTTGTGATTTTAACTCCTAAAAAAGATCTTTCTCACTGTTGTGATTGCTCGATCTCTCCCTTTCTAATTTCTATCACACCCCTTTTTCAACATCAAAAGGATTTCAATTTTATGTTCGAAAGGGTTTTTTATTATTAAAGTGACAAAATAAAGATAATTTGTTTCGAAAAGGACCTTTTACATTCAAAACTCAGAGTCTCCACTTGGTATGATCTGGTGTGCCAAGTCACCATTGGAAAATCCTTTTTAAAACCATTTGACTCTTTAAACTAGTTTGCGAACAGAGATTTCGGCTAAGGAATTCTGTTGACCGAGGGGAAGGTGTTAGGCACCCCTCGATCCCATGGTTTGACCATGGTCGCTTGGTGGAGCATATCGGCTAATTTTGACACTACGAATGTACAAACCACACAAAACACGTAAAATAATCAAAAAAAAAAGAATCAAAAGTACAGTGTCCAGTCCAATTTATACAGTCCAAAATAGAAAAATGCAAAAAATAAATCCTATCTAACCTACAGTAATACTAACTACGCTCTCGTGCTTTACCCGACGCCTCGTGCCTTCCTCACGAACGTCTTCCGCTAACATAGTACGTCGGGGCATTCCCCGGTGAATAAATACATTGTGTCTCGGGGCATTCCTCAGCTAAATAAATACATTTGAATTAAACACGATAAACTAGAAACCCAACATTCACACACACATTAAACATTCAAAACATTTAATAAACACATCACTCCTAAATTTTTGCCTACCCAAACCGAAATTTGCCTATCCATTTCAACATATCATAATTCTATGACATTCCAACAATATTCATGCTCATTACGAATTAAACAAAACAACAATAAACCAAAGTTAATCTAAATTCAACTTTTTATCAATTTCTCAATTCCATCCCCAAACAACCAATTTTAATTCTCAAATGAGATACCATTTCACCAAACCATAATCAAGCAAACCAACCACGAGTCAAAATAAACACGCATTCATCACCAACAAGGACAAAATAACCCGCAATATTCAATCCAAAACCAAA
The DNA here is from genome assembly GCA_030864215.1 of Capsicum pubescens. Taxonomy (NCBI): domain Eukaryota; kingdom Viridiplantae; phylum Streptophyta; class Magnoliopsida; order Solanales; family Solanaceae; genus Capsicum; species Capsicum pubescens. The sequence continues at coordinate 300,519,307 of CM061549.1, forward strand.
TATAATTAAAAAAAATGAAATAAAAAGAGAAAGAGAGTATAATTGAACCTCAATTTGAAGCTTTCAAACTTAATGTTATTCGAATAAAGAGAGTCCGCATCCAGAAACCTCGAGCCGAACTTTAACACCAACAATCCAACTCAACAATGAGAAATAATGACCCGTTTACTGTCACTTTTCACCGACACTGTTCATGTCGTTACTGTTCACGTCGTTACAGTTCACTCCATTAATGTTCACTCCGTTACTGTTCACCCCATTACTATTCACGTCGTTACTGTTGACTCCATTACTGTTCACGCTGTTACTATTCACCGACACTGCTCACGCCGGATTCCCATTGTCCAGACCCTTTTTCTCTCTCGATTTTTTTTCTCTCGCACGATTATCTCTTTCTCTCCCTTGTTTTTTTTTGTTGTTGTAAGGAAGATGATTTTTGTGATTGTTGTTATTATGGAGAAGATGATGATGAAAGAATGAGCCTCCCCTTTTCCCCTTTTAGAATTTTCCTTTTATATTTTTTATTTAGTTTTCTTTTTCTTTATTTATTATCCTATATGGAAGCATATAATTTTTGGCTTGTGGGAATAAGTGTATGTCATGTGGAAAAGTTAGTGTGGCATGTGGAAAAATGAAGGTGGTGTGTGAAAAAATGAGTAGGGAGTGTGCCTTTTGCATGTATCTAATGAAAAATGAAAAGTGAGGTGTTGAGGTGGCATAGTGAGGTGACAAAGATGTTATTTATTTAATTATTTTCAATTCTTTTTTTTTTGGAGAAATTATAAATTAAACAAAAGTATGGTAAGGTGAATAAAATAAAAATAAAAAATAAAAATAAAAATTAAAAATAAAATAAAATAATAATGATTAAAATATTTTCGGGAAAGGACAAAATTACGTGTCTACAATTTTTCTGTGTGTTAATAAATGTGTGTAGAACATGGGTGAGTGAGTTCCGGTGAGATGTGCAAATTCCGGTGAAGTATCGGTGCCAGTGACTGCGATGTGGGTGTGTTCATTTCTGTTTTGATGAAGAGTAAGATCGTGTACGTGTTTGTCAATTTACAATGTCTAGTGTGCTTGCTGTGGCGTGAAGCTAAGAGAAAAAAAAATGGAGTGCTCTAATGGTGTATTGGTCTGTTAAGAGAAGAAAAATAATGGAAAATATGCCTCTCCCAGGTTCTCCCTATGCGTGCACTGTGTGTGTATATAAATAGCCTAAAAGGAATCTCTTTTCTCTTAGTGGTCTATGTGAATGAAATTCCCTAGGTGTATTCAATGTGGGTCTTTTTAGGAGTGCGTGTGAATATCCTTATGTCCCTTCTGTTAGTGGTGAGGAAAAGAAAATATGTCGAGGTGGGGTAGGGTCACGTGGGTAGTGTAAGGGTATGGAGTGGGGTAGGTTGTAAGGATGAGGTGTAAAGTTGGTTAGGATAGGGTTGTTAATTTTTTTTTTGTATTTTTGTGGGGTATAATTACATGGATGAGGGTGTACAATAAAGTGAGGTAAAAATTAATAAAATTGGACTTGGGAGGGACAAAATTAGGTGTCTACACCAACTCTTCAGAGTCATCCTCAAACTCCACAAACATACCAAAGCCCTTCTACGCCAGATTTTTGGTCCAAGCCGAACAATGAAATGAGGCAGAAGTCGAGAGATAGCTTCATACCAATTGGAGAGTCGTATGCAAGTTTATTCCAGAGATTGGTACAGCATGGCATGATCACTCCTCTCCTTGGGTATACTCCTGACCCACATTCAGGAAGTTTTGATCCTAATGTACGATGTGCATATCATTCTGATGTTCAGGGTCACAGTATTGAAGATTGTCATGCTTTGAAAAGAGAAATTGAAAAGATGATTCAAGATAAATCAATCATGGTGCAGAACATTGATAGTGAGGAAAGCTCTAGTCATGCTGATATGCAAACCAGTGGCTAAGATGCCAGGCTGAGAAATTGAGAAGTTACCCCTCTCCCTACTAGGAAGAGGTTTGGTAGCTTGTTTTATTTTATTTTATGTTGTCCAAATTATTTCAGGGTTGTAGTTCGGGATCTATCTTGTTTTGCCCTTTGTCGTTTATGTTCAAACCCTTCTATCTTTTGTTCAACTAAATGAAGTGTCTTATTTTTCTTTGTGTTTTAAATATGTGTTGTTTGTTTGTTTTCTTTACATAGTACATTTTTTGTTGACTCTAGTGATATGACATGCTAGTGAAATTTTCAGCCAGATCTTAAAATTCAGTTTAAGCATGAACATTAAATCAGAGGGTTAAAGTTAGAAAAAGAGAGCATCTGAGAAAATAGGTAGAGTGCTAAGACATTTGGTGACAAGTTCAAGCCTTCTTTGAAAATTAAGGCAATTATTTTGAGAATCACAAGAATAAATTAGTCATCAATTGAAAAACATAGCTCAATTAGGTCAAATAGCAGATGTGTGATCCCGGGGAGCAGAAAAATCAGCTCCACGAAAGCATAGGTCAGTCGATGTGAGGGATCTATAACACAGGTGGAGTTGTATGTTTGAAAAGCCCAGAAAAAGTAGTGGCACACATGCTTAGTTAAAGTTAGTATTGTGAAAGTGTCCCAAATGTTCTTCATCTTTCACTTTCATATTGCATGATGTGTACTAACATTTTCAAGGATTGATATGACAAAGGCATTTCATTCTTCTATCCATACATTGTGTCATTCTTTGTGTACCCCATTTGAGTCTTAGTGTTATTTTCTTTCATACCCCTCTTTTGGAATCAAGATAGAGTCAAAAAAAAGTATCGAGCAAGAGAATAGAGTCAGAAAGTTTCAAAAAAAAAAGGAAAGAGAGAAAAATGTGTCTACGAAGGAAGAAATGAGTGTCAAGAAATTAGAGACAGAAAAATCACAAAGAAAAAAAAAGTAAAAAAAAAGAAGAACAACAAGTCAGAATCAAGCAAAAAAAATTAAGCAGCCAGAACTACGCGTGACCTGATTCTCCCCTCTCGAGGGTGAGATACGTAGGCTGCCTTGCTTCGGGCTCGGTCCAACCAAATAAACAATTTAGAATTGCCCAGTTAAAGAAACTGGGGCATGAGTTAATCCTCATTGTTTGAGTCGATTCCAAAAGTTGTAAGTCCTACCCCACTTCAAGTGTCGTTTGAGCCTCATGTCATCCTTTCTTTCTAACCCTATCCAAAAGCCAAGGTACAACCAAAGAAAGACCTTTAGATCAATCTTTGAGAATGTTAAGGCTAATCATGCAAGGGATATGATGACGCAGTTTGGGAACTACTTGTCTTCCTCAGCATAAGGAAATAGGAGAGAAATAAAAATGAGAGAGTCTTATTGGTGAAAACCCTCATGGGCACCATAAGGCGATGGTAAGTCGAGAGAGATAAAAATGAGAGTCTTATCAGTGAAAACCCTCACGGGCACTGTAAGACGACTGTGAGTTGAGAAAAATGAAAATAAGAGTCTCATTGGAGAAAAAAACCTTCACAGACACCATAAGACAATGGTGAACTGAGAAAAAAAGAATGAGAGAGGCTTGTTGGTAAAATACCTTCAAGGTGTCAATTGACCTAAAGAAACAACTCAGTTTCATGGCCATTAACTCAACAACAATTGGTAGAAAGTTTGGATGGAAAGATCAGGCGGCTTAATCCAAAATGCATGGCATAATCATTAGAGTTGACTGTCATTTCTAGATAAATTTTTCATTTCTTTGTTTCAAATGGGGACATTCATTGTCTTTTCTTTCTTCTTTTGTTTTTATTTTGTTTTCTTGAGTCAGTTGTCCAAATAAAAGTCATCGTCATTTTTCTCTTGTCTTTGAGTCAAGTCCATATCAAAACAAGTGAGAAAAGATTTCAAAACTGGCTACCATCTTCTTCAATTGTGCAAAGCAAGACAAAAGGTCAACACATGAAAGAAACATGATTGTGAGCCGAAATAAGACATGTAGAAATTTTTGTCAACTGACAACTCTGGTAACTCATGGAAATACCAAAGTTCAAAGGGTTTATCTGAGAAACACGGAAAAGCAGAGATATTGTGTTTGTTTTAGAGTCACTCTTAATAATCTGAGTTTGGGTCAATGATGCAGCAAGTCAGTGACATATGCTAATGGTCGAAAGCAAGGTTAAATGTGACGAGGGCAATAGCAATTGCCGCAAAAACTAAAGCCACAAACCAACCACGAACACTTGAGCGGGGTGAAGTCGGAGTCCATGAAGGAGGAGGAGTGGAAGCTCAAGGATCGGCAGGCTCTAGGGCTAATCCAGTTGACTTTGTTGAGAAATGTGGCATTCAACATCGCCAAAGAGAAGATTACGTCAGATCTGTTGAAGGCTCTATCAAATATGTAGGAAAAAGCATTTGTGATGAACAAGGTATATTTGATGTGTAGATTGTTCAATTTACAGATGTATGAGAATGGATCTGTTGTTGATCATATAAATGAGTTCAATATGATTGTTAGTCAACTGTGTTCTGTGGATATTAATTTTGAAGATGAAATTAAAGCATTGATTTTGATGTTATCTCTACCCGAGTCTTGAGATACTATTATTGCTGTGATTAGTATTTCCTATGGATCAGAGAAGCTGAAGTTTGATGAAATCCAAGATGTTGTTCTTAGTGAAAGCATTCAAAAATGAGAAATTGGGGAGTCATCTGGTAGTTCTCTCAGCATTGACCGAAGGAGGAGAGACTAATCGAAGGGTCAGAATACACATGGTAGATCAAAATTGAAGAATCATGGAAAATCTCCAAAACCCAACGTGACATGTTGGAATTGTGGAGAGAAAGGACACTTTCGGACTAATTGCAAGAAACCTAAAAAGAAGAAGAATCAGACATCAGGAGATGATAATGATTTTGTTAATTCAGTAGAAGATATTGGGGATGCTCTTATCCTTAGTATGGAAAGCCCAGTTGAATCCTGGATATTGGATTATGGTGCATCTTTTCATTCATCTCCAAGCAAGAAATTGTTCCAAAATTTCAAGTCTAAATATTTTAGAAAGGGGTATCTTGTTGACAACAAGCCGTTGGCGATTGAAGGAAAAGGGGATGTATGCATAAAAACTCCAGCAGGAAATTAGTGGACATTGGAGAATGTCAGATATGTTCCCGATCTCAAGAAGAATCTGATCTCTGTTAGTCAGTTGGATAACACAGGCTACATAACAGAGTTTGGGAAAGGTTCGTGGAAGGTTGTGAAGGGTGCTATGGTTGTGGCATATGGCACAAAAATTGGAACCTTGTACACCACTGCAGGGTGTATAAACATGGTTGTTTTTGCTGAGGGTGCTTTCGATTCATGTCTATGGAACAACAGACTTGGACACATGAGTGCCAAAGGAATGAAGATACTGGATGAAAAAAGAGCTTTAGAGGGGATGAAATCTATTGATATGGGTCTTTGTGAGAGTTGTGTTATGGGCAAACAAAAACGAGTAATCTTCACGAAGACTGTAAGAGATCCGAAGAAAGTACGGTTGGAAATGGTCCATACAGATATATGGGGACCATCTCCTATTGCATCACTTGGTGGATCTAGATTCTATGTCACCTTCATTGATGATTTCAATAGGAAGGTATGGGTTTACTTCTCGAAAAACAAGTCAGATATGTTTGCTACTTTCAAGAGGTGGAAAGATAAAGTTGAAAATCAGTCTGTCTTGAAAATCAAATGCCTGAGGTCTGATAATGGAAGAGAATATGACAAGTCAGAATTCAAACAATTCTGTGCAGCTGAGGGAATCAGATTGATGAGAACAGTTCTCGGGAAGGCAAGGAAGAATGGAGTTGCTAAAAGGATGAACAGAATATTGAATGAGCAATCAAGGAGCATGAGGATACACTTTGGGATGCCTAAGACGTTTGGGTACCTAAGATGTTTTGGGAAGATGTTGTGACCACAGCTGCATACTTGATCTACAGAGGTCCATCAGTTCCTCAGGGTTCAAGATTCAGGAAGAAGTATGGACAGGAAAAGAACTCAAGTATTCACACTTGAGAACATTTGGTTGCACTGCTTATGTTCATGTTGATCCAGAGAAGAGAGATAAGCTTGATGCTAAAGCTATAAAGTGCTACTTTATAGGTTATGGTTCTGACATGTTTGGTTATAGGTTTTGGGATGACAGGAACAAAAAGATCCTAAGACATTATGATGTGACATTTGATGAAAATGTCTTGTACAAGGAAAGAGAGAAAAAGGTTCAAGAGACTACAAAGCATATAGGAGTTAAGCTTGAGTTGCAGAAGAATACACCCAAAGAAGTTACAATAGAAACTCACCAAACTCCAGAGACTATCGTTGAAGAACTAGAGGTGGAGCAAGTGACACCTGAACAGATTTGGAAGAGATCATCCAGGACTATTAGAGCACCAGATAGGTATTCACCATCATTACATTATCTGTTGTTGACTGATAAAGGGGAACTAGAGTCTGTTGCTGAGGCCCTTCAGGTGGAAGATTCAATCAAGTAGGAGCAATCCATGGATGATGAGATGAGCTCACTTGAGAAGAATAGCATGCGGATGTTGAATGAGTTACCTGTAGAGAAGAGAGCTTTGTTGAACAAGTAGGTGTTCAGAATCAAGACAGAACTAGATGGCAAGAGAAGGTTCAAGTCCAAGTTAGTAGTTAAAGGATATTCACAAAGGAAAGGTACTGATTATGTTGAAATATTTTATCCTGTTGTGAAATTAACTACTATCCGAATTTTATTGAGTATTGTTGCATCAGAGAATTTGCATCTTGAGCAAATGGATGTAAAAACTGCATTTTTACATGGTGAATTGGAAAAGGAAATCTATATGCAGCAACCAGAGGGGTTTGTAGTTCCAGGAAAGGAACACATGGTGTACAATCTCAACAGGAGCTTGTATGGTCTAAATCAATCACCTAGACAGTGGTACAAAAAGTTTGACTCCTTTATGTGCAAGAGTGTCTTCCTCAGGAGTGAAAAGGATCAGTGTTGCTACTTCAAGAAATACAATGATTCTTATGTATTTTTACTCTTGTATGTGGATAATATGTTGATTGCAGGATCCAATATAAAGGAGATAAACTCTTTAAAGGCAAGTCTATCTTCTGAATTTAAGATGAAAGATTTAGGTGCAACGAAGCAAATTCTTGAGATGAGGATTTCTCGAGATAGATCTGCTGGCACTTTGAATCTATCTCAAGAGCAGTACGTTGAGAAGGTTCTGGACAAACTCAGAGTTAATGATTCTAAACCTAGGACTACTCCATTGGCAAATCATATAAAATTGTCAAAGAAGCAGTCACCGAAGACAGCTCAGGAGCGGGAGGACATGGCACTTGTTCCGTATGCTTCTGCAGTTGGGAGTCTGATGTATGTTATGGTCTGCACTAGACCTGATAGAGCACATGCAGTAGGAGTCTTTAGCAGGTACATATTGAACCCCAGGAAGGAGCATTGGGAAGCTGTGAAGTGGATTCTAAGATATCTAAGAGGTACATCCAGTACTTCACTTTGTTTTGGCAATGGCAAGCTGATTTTACAAGGTTTTGTTGATGCTGATCTTGGTGGAGATGTGGACTTGATCAAGAGCACATCCGGATACATTTACACCATAGGTGGTAAAGCAATGAGTTGGAAGTCTAAACTTTAGAAGTGCGTTTCTCTTTCATCTACTGAGGCTGAGTATGTGGCAATAGCTGAAGTAGGAAAGAAGATGATATGGCTGGAAGATAATCTAGAAGAACTGGGAAAGAAGCAGTGTGAGAAGATTCTTTACACAGATAGCCAGAGTGACATAAAGTTGGTGAAGAACCCAGTCTATCATTCGAAGATGAAGCACATTAGAAGACGGTGCCATTTCACTCGCAGGGCAGTGGAAGACGGTGATATGTGTTTGGAAAAGATAGATGGTGCAAAGAATCTAGCAGACATGTTGACAAAATGTGTTGATGTTGGTAAACTAAGGTTGTGTAAAACCTTAGTTGGTCTTCTGTAGTTATGTCTACAGATGTTACGGAGCGACGAAGATATTGATGATGAAGGAACATTATTTATTTATTTTTGAGAATGTAATTCTTGGATGACAGAATCAGTCTCCAAGTGGGAGAATTGTTAGGTGTGGAGCCTGATTAATATGTAATGTACTGATTATATATTAATGTTCACATGGTTCAACCTTTTATTTAGGCACTGTAGCACTGTACCTTTTATTCTCCATTTCTCTGTGTAATTGTACATACTCTGAATCATTAATATAAATAGCCCGTCTTCCGTGGAGTTTACCCACAGGTGTTACCACGTAAATAGATTTCTCTCACTTCATTCTCTCTCCTCAAGAAATCTCTCTCTCTTTTTTTTCATCCTCTCCACAGATCTATAGTGAGTGTAGAAGCAAATCGATCCCAATAGGATTCCCATTATCACAAGGGATATTTGGTAAACTCAAAATGGTGACAAAAAAAAGAACAAGAATTTGGAGAATTGCACAGAGAATGGAAGATTTTTTAACGTCTAGATTCTTGTGTTCTGCTCAAATCCTTCGTGTCCGAGTATATATTAGTTATTGGAAAGTTTAATACTCAACAAGTGAGAGACAACAACACATGAAGTTTCACATGGTTTTGCCTACTCCATTATTAATGTCAAAATATCAAGCTATTTATTGATGACCTAGTCCTGGACCACTTGATTTGAAGATATGGTGACAGAGAATTGAATAAATGCATCAACCTCTATAATTAAAACTAGACAACTTATAATCCTCTATCCTTCCATCCACAAACTTAAGGTCCCATATAAGCATAGCCGACAAGCATCAGGACATGGCTTTTCCCTCGGTGGTTAGTGACAAAAACTTCAGCTCCAACCCAAAGCCTGTCTACAACCTTTTATATAAATAACCTCCCTTCTATGATCATTTTTCACCATCAACTGTAATCATTATCTATTCATACACCAAATTGTTCTAAATTTCTAGTTTACGTTCTTTCTTCCAATCTTCCAAGGAAAATGGCAATACTCAGCACTAAGAAACTCATCAAGATGGCCAGGAGATGGCAAAAATTTGCAGCTAAGCAGAGGAAGAGAATTTCTTTTCCAAGAAATGTTAGTAATAAAGATAGTTGTAATACATCTTCATCCTTTATAGTTGAAAAAGGCCATTTTGTAGTCTATACAATTGATCAAAAGCGCAACGCATTTCCCTTGACTTAACTTGAAAATGAGGTCGTTAGGCAACTTTTAAGCGCGTCCGGAGAAGAATTTGGACTACCAAGTGGTGGCCCTATTACATTAACTTGTGATTCAACCTTCATGGACTATATAATTTCACTAATCAAGAAAGGTGTAGCTGATGGAGTTCTTCACAACGCGTTGCTCCTCACAATACCTTCATGTTGCTTCTCAACTTCTTCTTGCCACCAAGAAACAGGAAATCAACAGATTCTTGTTTATTTAATCATGAAATCATGTTTTTGTAATGTTAGCTCAAAATATATTCTATAGCAATTAGTAGGTGAAAGTATGACACAATATCGACAAGGAGCACACAAACAACACCAAAATCAGTCCACAAGTTGAAAGAACCGTGGACCCTTTTGATGACCACTCTCGGATTCAATAAAAACACAATGTATTATGGTGTTTAACACCTAAAAACAGCCCACAACAAAATATGTTAACAACATCAAGATGAAGAATAATAACATAACATGGGTTACAAGAGAAACAATACACCACACGGCAACAAGATTACAACAAAGGAAATGATAGAGAGTGTGACATACATTTCTACAAAGACCAAGAACCTAAGTGTATTCAAGCACAAAGACCCTTGATAAAGATAGTATAAACACCTACACTATGCGGTGGACACAAGAGAGGACCTCAATCCGTGTAGCACCGTACGATCCAAGCAAACAAACAACAAAACTGATTCCACACCTAAGTTGTTTCCTAGTTTCAGCCAAGTCTCTATGGTAGAGAGAACTTGTGTTTTTCAAGTGTGTTATACAATCTTTAATATCAAAAAAACTAAGTAAATTAACCCTAAAATGTTTCTTATATAGTGTATTACAAATAGAAGGCAAAAAGTCAAAAATGCCCCTTAGAGATTAGGTGCCCCTCTAGTGTGAATTAGTGGCTGTTTTGATATGTTTTATGCCCTTAATTCCACTTCTCTTGCACACACACGTGGACGAATTCAATACACATCCTCATAAGTTCATCTATGCGATCGTACTTGTATGATGCTCTCCATCTTGAGAGGAATTTGTCAACAAATTCAAGTAATCATCACCCGCAAGCTCTCCTCTTTGAATCATCTTTTCAATGTTCCTCCCAAGGTTAGGATATTCAACCAAGGGTTCCATGAGGTAATCAAGATTGCTACTTGGACTTAAATATTCTTTAACCTGCACATAAGAAGAAAGGATGCTAGGCAAAGTTCTAACATATTGGTTAGTAGGAAACAAAGGGTCTTTGTGGGCAAACCCCACAATCCTAACTCTTGGCTTCTTTTCTTCACCCTCCTCACTTTCGGATCCTTCTTCCACAATCTCACTAAGCATGATTATCCTTTCCATATACATAGGCACAACACACTCTCCATCCACTGGCCAAATATCTTCCCCACCTTCATCAATTTCCACCTCGGCCTCAAGCTCTCTATCATGAGATTTTTCATCACCCTCATTCTATTCAAGTCCTAACTCCTCACCAACATAATTAAATTCCCCCACCCCTAAGGATTACATTCCTCCGGTTTGGGCACTCACTAGCCTTGTGCTCCCATCCTTGACATTTAAAACATTGAAATCCCTTAGGACGAGAAGTAGAATTTGGTTTACCTTCATTTCTTGGAGGATACTTTTGGGAAGCATTCGTTTTGGTTTGTACAACCTTGTTATTGGTTTGGTTGGCATTGGATGAATTCTCTTGATATTGGTGCCACTCCGAGGAAGGTCTTTGGTGATTCTTGGGTTTGGAGGCTGAGAGTTCCCTTTCAATTTCCAAGGTCGCTTAGAAAATGCCATCGATCGTGTCAGACTAGTGGAGGGTTATTTGATAAGCTATGTCCCTATTCAACCGAACTTTGAATCGTATAATATCATGGCTCACTTGTTCTCCTCTATGGTCAAGCTTCCACATCAATTGTTGAAACTTGTCATAGTATGCCATGACATTTTTGTTTCCTTGCCTCAAGTTATACAACTTGGAAAGAAGTTCTTGTTTGTAGCCCTCGGGTAAGTACCTTTGACGTATAAGGTACCTCAATCTAAACATGGAGGTGTCCGCCCGGCAATCAACACATCACCAAACCTCTTCACATACTCCCACCAAGTGTTTGCATACCCCTCAAAGTGAGCGATTGCATAACAACTCTTTTTCTCTTCGGTTAGATCATTTACTTGGAATATACTATCACAAGATGACTCCCAAGCAAGATATGCCTCGGGATCACTCTCACCCTTGAAGATCGGAAGACTAACTTTGATGGAATCGAGGCTAAGCTTACCACCCCTCACTTCTCAGCCTAAATCACCTTGCCTACCCCTCTCCTCTTCTTCCCTCAAGTAAGCATCACCATAACACCAATGATGTTCCTCCCTACCATAAATCTCAAAACGGTTTGGTGGATTTAGATTAAGTGAATTCGAATTTGGAGGATAGTAAGGCCTTTGGAATAATGGAGTTTGGATTGGAAAGTGAGGTCTTTGGATAAGTGGAGGGTTCGGGTTTGGTGGCATTTGGGTTCCAAATCCATCACGTTGGACTTGGTGAAGTGGAGGGAGAGTTGCTCTATCATACTCACGGTTTTGGGAAACATTTGGTGGTTGGCTCGGTGACTTGTTCATTTGGTGCAGGACCTTGGGAGTAATGGTTAGGGAAATATTTTGAGGGGTGGAAAGTCTACTTCTTTGACTTTCCACACTTTCTAATCTCCCACTCATTGATGCCACATCCGTATCTAATTTTTCAAGACGTCAACCGAGCCACATCTCGGGACATAGTTTCAAGGCGAGCCAAAATGAGATTGATGGCATTATTGTCCATTGTTTGAGCATATGAAGCCTCGGGCTCCATTGTGGTTGTACCGAAAATAACCCTTCGAGTTTCTTCAAACTCAAGCTCAAAAATAATGGATGACTCAAATTACCTTCAATTTAGCTCAAATTCGAACCCTATACTCCTATAGTGTTATAGAACACAAATTTAACACTAAAAACACAAGAAAAACACAAAATCAAAAACTCGAAATTTGACCTAGGGTCAAAAACGGGTTTAGTATTTTCTTTTGAGATTTTTTATTTTGGCACTTCTTTTTTGTTGGGATTTTAAATTTCTAGACTCTAATAGTGTTAGAGAACAAGGATCTAACACTAGAAACACACAAAAATCAAGTTTTTTTTTGAAAAATCCTAATGACGTGAACAGTAACTTTTTTCTTTTTTTTCTTCTTTTTCACTTTTTTTTTTGGATTTTCAAGATAACAATCCGGTGATTGATTTTGTTGAAAAAAAATCAAACCTTGATCTGATACCAAATGATACAAGATCGACAAGGAACACACAAACAACACCAAAATCAGTCCACAAGTTGAAAGAACCGTGGACCCTTTTGATGACCACTCTCGGATTAAACAAAAACACAATGTATTATGGTGTTTAACACCTAAAAACATCCCACAACAAACTATGTTAACAACATCAAGATGAAGAACAAGAACAACACACGGGTTACAAGAGAAACAATACACCACACGGCTACAAGATTACAACAAAGGAAATGATATAGAGTGTGACATACACTACTACAAAGACCAAGAACCTAAGTGTATTCAAGCACAAAAACCCTTGATAAAGATAGTAGAAACACCTACACTATGTGGTGGACACAAGAGAGAACCTCAATCCGTGTAGCACCCAACGATCCAAGCAAACAAACAACAAAGGTGATTTCACACCTAAGTTGTTTCCTAGTTTCAGCCAAGTCTGTATGGTAGAGAGAACTTGTGTTTTTCAAGTGTGTTATACAATCTTCAATATCAAAAAAACAAAGTAAAGTAACCCTAAAATGTTTCTTATATAGTGTATTACAAATAGAAGGTAAAAAGTCAAAAATGCCCCTTAGAGATTAGGTGCCCCTCTAGTGTGAATTAGTGGCTGTTTTGATATGTTTTAAGCCCTTAATTCCACTTCTCTTACACACACACATGGAAGAATTCAATACACATCCTCATAAGTTCATCTACGCGATCTCACTTGTATCATCCTCTCCATCTTGAGAGGAATTTGTCCACAAATTCAAGTTATCATCACCCGCAAGCTCACCTCTTTGAAGCATCTTTTCAATGTTCCTCCCAAGGTTAGGATATTCAACTAAGGGTTCCATGAGGTCATCAAGATTGCTACTTGGACTTAAATATTCTTTACACTGCATATATGAAGAACGGATGCTAGGCAAAGTGCTAGCATCTTGGTTAGTAGGAAACAAAGGGTCTTTGTGGGCAAACCCCACAATCCTAACTCTCGACTTCTTTTATTCACCCTCCTCACTTTTGTATTCTTCTTCCACAATCTCACTAAGCATGATTCTCCTTGCCATACACATAGGCACAACACACTCTCCATCCACCTGCCAAATATCCTCCCAACCTTCATCAATTTCCACCACGGCCTGAAGCTCTCTATCATGAGCTTTTTCATCACTCTCATTCGATTCAATTCCTACCTCGTCACCAAGATAATAAAATTTTCCCTCCATAAGGATTACATTCCTCTGGTTTGGGCACTCACTTGCCTTGTGCCCCCATTCTTGACATTTAAAACATTGAAATCCCTTAGGACGAGAAGTAGAATTTGGTTTACCTTCAGTTCTAGGAGGATACTTTTGGGAAGCATTGGTTTTGGTTTGTACAACCTTGTTATCGGTTTGTTTGGCACTGTATGAATTCTCTTGATGTTGGTGCCACTCTGAGGAAGGTCCTTGGTGATTCTTGGGTTTGGAGGGCCGAGAGCTCCCTTTCAATTTCCAAGGTCTCTTGGAAAATGCCATCGATCGTGTCAAACTTATGGAGGGTTATTTGAGAAGCTATGTCCCTATTCAACTAGACTTTGAATCGTATAATATCATATCTTACTTGTTCTCCTCTATGGTCAAGCTTCAACATCAATTGATGAAACTTGGCATAGTATGCCATGACACTTTTGTTTCCTTGCCTCAAGTTATACAACTTGGAAAGATGTTCTTGTTTGTAGCCCTCGGGTAAGTACATTTGACGCATAAGGTACCTCAATCTAAACCTTGGAGGTGGCCGCCCGGCAATCAACACATCACCAAACCTCTTCACATACTCCCACCAAATGTTTGCATACCCCTCAAAGTAAGCGATTAAATAAAACTCTTCTTCTCTTCGGTTAGATCATTCACTTGGAATATCCTATCACAAGATGACTCCCAAGCAAGATATTCCTCGGGATCACTCTCTTTCTTGAAGATCGGAAGACTAACTTTGATGGAATCGAGCCTAAGCTCTCGGGTTTTGGTTACGACCCCTCACTTCTCAGCCAAAATCACCTTGCCTACCCCTCTCCTCTTCTTCCCTCAAGTAAGCATCACCATAACACCCATGATGTTCCTCCCTACCATAACCCTCAAAACAGTTTTGTGGATTTAGATTAAGTGGATTCGGATTTGGAGGATAGTAAGGCCTTTGGTTCAATGGAGTTTGGATTGGAAAGTGAGGTCTTTGGATAAGTGGAGGGCTCGGGTTTTGTGGCATTTAGGTTCCAAATCCATCATGTTGGACTTGGTGAAGTGGAAGGAGGGTTTCTCTATCATACTCACGGTTTTGGGAAACATTTGGTGGTTGGCTCGGTGACTTGTTCATTTGGTGCAAGACCTTGGGAGTAATGGTTAGGGAAATATTTTGAGGGGTGGAAAGTCTACTTCTTTGACTTTCAGCACATTCTAATCTCCCACTCATTGATGCCACATCCGTATCTAATTTCTCAAGACGTCAACCTAGCCATATATCAGGACATAGTTTCAAGGCGAGCCAAAATGAGATTGATGGCATTATTGTCCATTGTTGGAGCATTTGAAGCCTCGGGTTCCATTGTGGTTGTACCGAAAATAACCCTTCGAGTTTCTTCAAACTCAAGCTCAACAATAGTGGATGACTCAAATTACCTTCAGTTTAGCTCAAATTCGAACCCTATATTCCTATAGTGTTATAGAACACAAATTTAACACTAAAAACACAAGAAAAACACAAAATCAAAAACTCAAAATTTGACCTAGGGTCAAAAATGGATTTAGTTTTTTTTTTTGGGATTTTTTATTTTGACACTTCTTTTTTGTTGGGATTTTAAATTTCTAGACTCTAATAGTGTTAGGGAACAAGGATCTAACACTATAAACACACAAAAATCAAGTTTTTTTTTTTTAAAATCCTAATAATGTGAACAGTAACTTTTTTCTTTTTTCCTCCTTTTTCACTTTTTTTTTTGGATTTTCAAGATAACAATCCCATGATTGATTTTGTTGAAACAAAATCAAACCTTGATCTGATACCAAATCATACAAGATCGACAAGGAATACACAAACAACACCAAAATCAGTCCACAAGTTGAAAGAACCGTGGACCCTTTTGATGACCACTCTCGGATTCAACAAAAACACAATGTATTATGGTGTTTAACACCTAAAAACATCCCACAACAAACTATATTAACAACATCAAGATGAAGAACAAGAACAACACACGGGTTACAAGAGAAACAATACACCACACGGCTACAAGATTACAACAAAGGAAATGATAGAGAGTGAGACATACACTACTACAAAGACCAAGAACCTAAGTGTATTCAAGCACAAAGACCCGTGATAAAGATAGTAGAAACACCTACACTATGTGGTGGACACAAGACGGGACTTCAATCCGTGTAGCACCCAACGATCCAAGCAAACAAACAACAAAGGTGATTTCACACATAAGTTGTTTCCTAGTTTCAGCCAAGTCTCTATGGTAGAGAGAACTTGTGTTTTTCAAGTGTGTTATACAATCTTCAATATCAAAAAAACTAAGTAAAGCAACCCTAAAATGTTTCTAATATAGTGTATTACAAATAGAAGGCAAAAAGTCAAAAATGCCCCTTAGAGATTAGGTGCCCCTCTAGTGTGAATTAGTGGCTGTTTTGATATGTTTTAAGCCCTTAAGTCCACTTCTCTTACACACACACATGGAAGAATTCAATTCACATCCTCATAAGTTCATCTACTCGATTGCACTTGTATCATCCTCTCCATCTTGAGAGGAATTTGTCCACAAATTCAAGTTATCATCACCCTCAAGCTCACCTCTTTAAAGCATCTTTTCAATGTTCCTCCCAAGGTTAGGATATTCAACCAAGGGTTCCATGAGGTCATCAATCTTGATACTTGGACTTAAATATTCTTTAAACTGCATATATGAAGAAAGGATGCTAGGCAAAGTGCTAGCATCTTGGTTAGTAGGAAACAAAGGGTCTTTGTGGGCAATCCCCACAATCCTAACTCTCGTCTTCTTTTCTTCACCCTCCTCACTTTCGTATTCTTATTCCACAATCTCACTAAGCATGATTCTCCTTTCCATATACATAGGCACAACATACTCTCCATCCACCGGCCAAATATCTTCCCAACCTTCATCAATTTCCACCTCGGCCTGAAGCACTCTATCATGAGCTTTTTCATCACCCTCATTCGATTCATGTCCTACCTCCTCACCAAGATAATTAAATTTTCCCTCCATAAGGATTACATTCCTTCGGTTTGGGCAGTCACTAGCCTTGTGCCCCCACCCTTGACATTTAAAACATTGAAATCCCTTAGGACGAGAAGTAGAATTTGGTTTACCTTCGTTTCTTGGAGGATACTTTTGGGAAGAATTGGTTTCGGTTTGTACAACCTTGTTATCAGTTTGTTTGGCATTGTATGAATTCTCTTGATATTGGTGCCACTCCAAGGAAGGTCCTTGGTGATTCTTGGGTTTGGAGGGCCGAGAGCTCCCTTTCAATTTCCAAGGTCTCTTGGAAAATGCCATCGATCGTGTCAAACTTATGGAGGGTTATTTGAGAAGCTATGTCCCTATTCAACTCGACTTTGAATCGTATAATATCATGGCTTACTTGTTCTCCTCTATGGTCAAGTTTCAACATCAATTGTTGAAACTTGTCATAGTATACCATGACACTTTTGTTTCCTTGCCTCAAGTTATACAACTTGGAAAGATGTTCTTGTTTGTAGCCTTCGGGTAAGTACCTTTGACGCATAAGGTACCTTAATATAAACCATGGAGGTGGCTGCCCGGCAATCAACAAATCACCAAACCTCTTCACATACTCCCACCAAGTGTTTGCATACCCCTCAAAGTGAGCGATTGAATAAAACTCTTTTTCTCTTCGGTTAGATCATTCACTTGGAATATCCTATCACAAGATGACTCCCAAGAAAGATATGCCTTGGGATCACTCTCACCCTTGAAGATCGGAAGACTAACTTTGATGGAATTGAGGCTAAGCTCTCGGGTTTTGGTTACCACACCTCACTTCTCGGCCTAAATCACCTTGCCTACCCCTCTCCTCTTCTTCCCTCAAGTAAGCATCACCATAACCCCCATGTTTTTCCTCCCTACCATAACCCTCAAAACGGTTTGGTGGATTTAGATTAAGTGGATTCAGATTTGGAGGATAGTAAGGCCTTTGGTTCAATGGAGTTTGGATTGGAAAGTGAGGTCTTTGGATAAGTGGAGGGTTCGGGTTTGGTGGCATTTGGGTTCCAAATCCATCATGTTGTACTTGGTGAAGTGGAGGGAGGGTTGCTCTATCATACTCACGGTTTTGGGAAACATTTGGTGGTTGGCTCGGTGACTTGTTCATTTGGTGCAAGACCTTGGGAGTAATGGTTAGGGAAATATTTTGAGGGGTGGAAAGTCAACTTCTTTGACTTTCCACACGTTCTAATCTCCCACTCATTGATGCCACATCCGTATCTAATTTCTCAAGATGTCAACCTAGCCACATCTCGGGACATAGTTTCAAGGCGAGCCAAAATGAGATTGATGGCATTATTGTCCATTGTTTGAGCATTTGAAGCCTCGGGTTCCATTGTGGATGTACCGAAAATAACCCTTCAAGTTTCTTCAAACTCAAGATCAACAATAGTGGATGACTCAAATTACCTTCAATTTAGCTCAAATTCGAACCCTATACTACTATAGTGTTATAGAACACAAATTTAACACTAAAAACACAAGAAAAACACAAAATCAAAAACTCGAAATTTGACCTAGGGTCAAAAAAGGGTTTAGTATTTTCTTTTGAGATCTTTTATTTTGGCACTTCTTTTTTGTTGGGATTTTAAATTTCTAGACTCTAATAGTGATAGAGAACAAGGATCTAACACTAGAAACACACAAAAATCAAGTTTTTTTTTTGAAAAATCCTAATAACGTGAACAGTAACTTTTTTCTTTTTTTCTTCTTTTTCACTTTTTTTTTTGGATTTTCAAGATAACAATCCCA
This sequence comes from Capsicum pubescens, assembly GCA_030864215.1. Classification (NCBI taxonomy): domain Eukaryota; kingdom Viridiplantae; phylum Streptophyta; class Magnoliopsida; order Solanales; family Solanaceae; genus Capsicum; species Capsicum pubescens. Next base: position 300,537,852 of record CM061549.1, read on the forward strand.
AGATTGATTTTGTTGAAACAAAATAAAACGTTGATCTGATCCAAATGATACAAGATCGACAAGGAACACACAAACAACACCAAAATCAGTCCACAAGTTGAAAGAACCGTGGACCCTTTTGATGACCACTCTCGGATTCAACAAAAAACACAATGTATTGTGGTGTTTAACACCTAAAAACATCCCACAACAAACTATGTTAACAACATCAAGATGAAGAACAAGAACAACACATGGGTTACAAGAGAAACAATACACCACACGGCTACAAGATTACAACAAAGGAAATGATATAGAGTGTGACATACACTACTACAAAGACCAAGAACCTAAGTGTATTCAAGCACAAAGACCCTTGATAAAGATAGTAGAAACACCTACACTATGTGGTGGACACAAGAGAGGACCTCAATCCGTGTAGCACCCAACGATCCAAGCAAACAAACAACCAAAGTGATTCCACACCTAAGTTGTTTCCTAGTTTCAGCCAAGTCTCTATGGTAGAGAGAACTTGTGTTTTTCAAGTATGTTATACAATCTTTAATATAAAAAAAAACTAAGTAACCCTAAAATATTTCTTATATAGTGTATTACAAATAGAAGGCAAAAAGTCCAAAATGCCCCTTAGAGATTAGGTGCCCCTCTAGTGTGAATTAGTGGCTGTTTTCATATGCTTTAATCCCTTAATTCCACTTCACTTGCACACACACATGGACGAATTCAATACACATCCTCATAAGTTCATCTACGCAATCGCACTTGTATCAAAGTAGGCAACTTAAAGCTTGTATTATTACAGATTGGAATGGAGCTTTGTCTTGAAATTAACATTTTCATCTTGGAGTAACACTGTTATCTTATTTGAAGAAAAAAACTTTGGACATATGAATCACGCCAACGCAAGTCTAAATGACATGAAAATTAACTGTAAAAAGTTTAAATTAAGTGAGATCATAAAGTATTCCTCTTTCAGATTTTTTAGCAATTAAATATACTTGATCAATCTAGATTGAAAAGAAGCTGCAAATTAGAACAATCATTTAGAATGTAATAACAAAGTTCAGTGGTTACTCCTACACTATACTAATCAGCCACCACTTTGATTCTTGTTTCTGGTAGTATGGTATTCATATTCAAATGTACAAAAAAATCCTACAATATTCACAAATATATCAAGATATTTATACTATTAATTTCAATTAACTTATAACTCAGATGTAAATAAGTCATATATCAAGACACTTGGGGGTTGGCCCATCCCTAGAAATACGGGATGCTTTGTGCAACGGGCTGCCCTTTTATCAATACATATTGCAAGACAACTTGTGAAATCAAGTGGTTTAGCAAGTTGTGATGATCAAGACGACTTAGAATATCACATTTACGTAGCGTTACAAGATCATGGTCTCCAATATGTTTAGTGGAAATAAAGAATAAAGCAGCCTCAAGTTTAAACTAGTTATGTAGATCCTTTACTATGGCCTATTTGGCCAACATACCTTTCTCTTGATTCTTTGATAGAAGTGACAGAAAACACAACAAAAGAAAGCATCAAATTCAGTAAATCCCCTAATTCCAGATACACAGGTCAAGAATCTTAACTGAACTCACAATCATGTTATTTTACAACTCATTTTCGCTTCTACTAGACACGATATGGAGTTCACATTCCCAGAAAAATTTGAGATTTACTATATATCGGGGAATTCGGAGCATGTAGAATTAGCAGTTTTAACATACAACCGCAAAGGAGGTGTCCAAGAAACTGTAAATAGTGATAGTAGTACTTAATTGCGTGTGTCGATTTAGCCAGCAGAATAGTTGTGCAAAATTTCAGGCATATTTATCTACTGAATGAGGAGACATGAACGAACAAAAGGTTCAAGCAAATTTGCTTAAATAAAACTTGGGTATATCCATTTTACAGGAGGTTGGTCAATTTAACTCAACTTTACAAGAACATTATCCTTGTTTACTATTACTATACGAAATGGTTAAGAAAAAACAAGGAATTGCTTTCTTGATGTCTACTATCTGTATAGCTTTCTCATTTCTAATCCTATTGCTTTACAAAACTTCACGGGAAGAAGAATTTGCACCATGTCCTACTTATAATCTCCTCAAATGGGCAGTAAGATCAATGAACACATCCTCTTTGCAATTTATTGTAAGACCACCCAATGGATGATCAAACCCAAACTCTTCTTCAGCTTGAGCTAACAAGTCTTGAAATGATGGTTGGTTCAAGTATGATACTGGCACAACAAATCTCTTCTTTTGACTCTCTCCTACATATAAGGCACAATGACCTTTTGGAACACCTCCTGATGTTGAAGACTTCCTTAGGATTCCCATTATCACAAGGTATATTTGGTAAACTCTAAATGGTGACGGAAAAGACAGAACAAGAATTTGGAGAACTTCACAGAAAAAGAAAGTTTGTTAAGTGTCTAGATACTTGTGGTTTTCTCAAATGTTTTGCGTCCGAGTATATATACAAGTTAATGTCAAGTTTCATACTCAACAGGTGAGAGACAATGGCACATGAAGTTTCACATGGTTTTGCGTACTGTGATATGGTTAAAGAACTTGCACCATAAATTTGTTGAAGAACAACACTAGGTCCCATTGCTTCTCTTGATTCTTAATGGGGTGACAACTTTAAAAATAAGAGCCACAATAATGGATGAAATTGATTACTAAGTCCTGAACCAGTTGGTTTAAAGATATGGTGACAGAGAATTGAATAAATGCATCAACCTCTTTGATTATAACTAGACAACTTATAATCCACAAATTTGAGGCCCCATAAACATAACCTCTTTGCCCTCGGTGGTTAGTGACAATAGCTTAAGCTCCAACCGAAAGCCTGTCTACAGCCTTTTATATAAATAACCCCCTTTCTATGATCCATTTTCATCATCAACTACAAGCATTATCGATTAAGACACCATATTGTTCTAAATTTCTAATTCCTTTCTTGTTTCCAATCTTCCAAGATAAATGGCAATGCTCAGCCCTAAGAAACTCATCAAGATGGCTAGGAGATGGCAGAAGTTTGCAGCCATGTAGAGGAGGAGGATTTCGTTTCCAAGAAATGGCAGTAATGCAGACGGTTGCAGTACATCCTCATCCTATACTGTTGAAAAAGGCCATTTTGTAGTGTATACAATTGATCAAAGGCGATATGTGTTTCCCCTGGCATACCTTGAAAATGAGGTCATTGTGCAACTTTTAAACATGTCTGAAGAAGAGTTTGGACTGCCGAGTGGTGGCCCTATTACATTGTCCTGTGATTCAGCCTTCATGGACTACATCATTTCGCTAATCAAGAAAGGTGTAACTGCTGGAGATCTTCACAAAGCTTTGTTCCTCTCAATTCCTTCATGTTGTTGTACTTCAACTTCATATTTGCACCAAGAAAGTGGAAACCAACAGCTTCTTGTTTATTGACTCATGACATCATGTTCTGTAAATGATAGCACAAAATAGAATGTATAGCAGTTGAGAGATAGGCAACTGAAGGCTTGTTTTATTATAGAGGGAATAGAACTTTATCTTGAAATTTACCAGATCTATAGCTTTCACTTTCCAATTAAGCGATTGATAAATTTTAGCATTATCATCGCACGATTATTTATTAAAGGCAATCAGTTTTGTCAATTGAAACTAACAGAGGAATGAATCACACCATCGCAAGTCTAATGATATGAGAACTAACTGTAAAGAGTTTAAACAAAGTGAAATCATAAAGTTATCCTCTTTCAGATTTTCTTAGCAGTTAAATTTCATACTTCAATTAACCTTTAGAATGTAATAACAGGCTCAGTGGTTACCCCTACACCACACTAATCGATCACAACTTCGAGTCTTGTTTCCGGTAATATGTCATTCTTATCCAAATGTACAAATGGATCCTACAAGTGTTCCTCGGGCCACAATACAAGAGCCTGAGTCTTGAGAGACGGAGACATGATCACTGATATATCAATGAGCTTAAAACTCGGATGTAAATAAGTCATAATATTTGGAGACATTCCAAGACAAACTGTTGAAAGTTGCTTTAAGAATGCAACTGTTTTTTTCTTTTTTCTCTAGCAATTTTTTAAGTACAATCCTAGTTAAATTAGGAGTCCTATCTTTGGTAGGAAACTAATTAGTTATTTTAATTTTGGTAAAAATAGGTTGTTTCTTTGTCCTATTTTTAGTTGTAATAGAAACTATTTAAGTTGCCAAGTTGATGATCAATAATAGTCAGTCTTTTAACAAGAAAATAATCTCTCTCTGCATATTCTCTTCAAACTCCATCTCTATTTTAGTGGCTAACTTTTGAATTGAATTCCTATTATTTCCCTTTAACTGTTTTAAACCAACAATTGGTATCAGAGCTTTAATCTTAAGGGACCTGTGAATGTTTGCATCAATCTAATCCAGTGGATACCATGAACGGAGAAACAAATTTTCCTTTAATGGCACCACCAACTTTCGATGGAGAAAGTTATCAAATCTGGGCAGTTAGAATGCAGATATATCTGCAAGCTTTGGATCTCTGGGAAGCTGTTGAAGATGAATACGAGATAGCTCCCTTGACAGACAATCCCATGGTGGCGCAGATTAAAACTCACAAGGAGAGGAAAACTAAGAAATAAAAGGCAATTGCATGCTTATTTATTGCAGTTTCATCTAATATCTTGACTCGTATCATGTCTCTGCAATCAGCGAAAGGGGTATAGGATTATCTCAAGACTGAGTATGAAGGAGATAAAAGGATTCGAGGGATACAAATGATGAATCTGGTACGTGAGTTTGAGCTGCAAAGGATGAAAGAAAGTGAAACCATAAAGGAGTACTTTGACAGACTTCTTAATTTAGCAAATCATATCAGATTGTTGGGTTCCACTTTCAGTGATCCAAGGATCGTTGAAAAAATCCTAGTAATGGTACCTGAAAGATTTGAGGCTATCATAACAACCATAGAAAATACTAAGGACTTGTCTAAGATCACACTTGTAGAGATCTTAAGTGCCTTTCAAGCGCAAGAGCAACGACGTGTTATGAGACAAGGAGGAGTTGTTAAAGGTTCCTTACCAGCCAAGCATCACGATGATGGACGTTCTAAGAAGAAGAAGAAGAAGAAGTACCAACCAACTGATGAAGAAGGTGCAGTGCACAACAACAAAAACAAAACAGGTGGTTTCAAAAGAAACTACCCTCCTTGTAAGCATTGCAGAAAGCTCGGACATGCACCTTTCAAGTATTGGGAGAGGCCTGATGCTAAGTGCACTAAGTGAAATCATCTTGGGCATGAAACGACCATCTGCAAGAACAAAACTCAGAAGCAAGATGCATAGGCTCGAGTTGTTGATGAACAGGAAGAATATCAACTATTTGTCGCATCATGTTTTACAATCAGTGTCTCAAGCGAGTCGTGGCTGATCGATAGTGGATGCACAAATCATATGACTTTCGATAAAGATATTTTTAAATATTTAAGGCCTACTAAAGTTACAAATGTTAGAATCATCTATGGTGGTTATACTCCAGCAAAAGAAATAGGAACGATTACAATTGAAACACAATCGGGCACTAAAACAATTTCTGATGTTCTTTATGTACCCGATTTGGACCAGAACTTGTAAAGTGTTGGTCAGTTATTAGAAAAAGGTTTCATATTGTATTTTGAAGATAAACACTGCTTGATCAAGGAAGCATCTGGACAAGACCTATTTAAAGTCAAAATGAGAGGCAGAAGTTTCTCATTAAATCCATTAGAAGAAGAGCGTGGATTTCACCCGTTGTGTGTGGAGCCACCTCTGCTAAAAGAAGACATTTCACCTGATGATGAAGGATGGCTTTGTCCTGGTTGCGATTGCAAAGTCGACTGCATTGACTTGCTTAATGATCTTCAAGGAACAGACCTTTCCTCCATTGACAGTTGGGAGAAAGTATATCCCAAGGAATTTGCTGCTGCTGCGTCTAGGAAGAAGCTAGATGATATTTATGGACTTCCATCTGATGACTCAAAGGATGATGACTACAACCCTGAAAATCCAGATGTACAAAAAAATGATTCTGAAGCTGAGGCCAGTTCTGAGAATCTAATTCTTACTCTGCATCTGAAGACTTGGCAGAAGCCCCTCCTAAATATGGTGGGATCTTGGGGCTTTCTTCTAAAGACTCAGAAGATGATGACTTTAATCCTGGTGATCCAGATAAGGATGAGTCTATTAAAATAGGAAGTTCAAGTTCTGATTTTACGTCTGACTCTGAGGATTTTAATAGTTGATATTGATATGTTACGAGGTGATGAGCAAGGGGTTTTCAGTTCAGTAGATAATATTATGCCTAATTCGGCTTCCCAAGAGGAAAAAGCTAAAGTTGGAAAAGGTAAAAGGAATTTACTGAAGAATGAGTTGTCATATTTTATGCGGTCTGTGAGCCCTCTTGTCTCTGCCAAAAGGCATACAGAGAGGTGTGGTAAGGGTGAGATTTAACTAGCTAGACTGGCAAAAAGCAGAATGGCCATCTTCTTCAAGCCTCTTCTCCTTCTTCTTCTTTGTCTTACAGATTTATTTGCCAACACCCTCAGCCTTGGAATTGGAATTAACTATGGCCAGATTGCCAATAATCTGCCAACACCGTCGCGAGTCTCATATCTTCTCAGATCTCTCAATGTTACGAGATTTAAACTCTATGACTCTAATCCAAATGTGTTAAGTGTGTTTGCGAACACAGATGTTGAATTCGTTATTGGACTTGGTAATGAGTACGTACAGAGGATGGCCGATCCACAACAAGATCAGGCTTGGATTGAACAACATATTCAACCTTACCATACTCAGACTAAAATCACCTATATTACTGTTGGTAACGAGCTCTTGATGGGGACTGATATGCAGCTTAAGTCTTACCTCCTCCCAGCAATGCAGGGTGTATACAGGTCTCTTGTTAATCTTGACCTTGACAGGGAAATATTTTTCGCACATCCCCACTCGACTGGGATCTTGGGAAACTCTTTTCTCCTTCCTCTAGTTCATTTCAACAAGTTGTCTATAACTCACCAGCAGAATGACAAGCAGCCTATAGCGCTGACACTTATGACTCTTATAGGGAAAATGCTCGTCATTTCCAGCATCATTCTTCTCGCTGGGACATAATTATGAGACAGAAAGTGTCCAAAGAATCTCTATCCTTATCGAAGATGATTGGAGAACCACTTGGAACTTAATCTAAAAGCAACATGAATTATGTTTCCTGCAATGGAGTTGAGAAATTGGAATCGCCAAAGCGATGTTCTAATGGAAAAAAATGTCATGCAATAGATATGAGTGAAGGAGATGTGTTGATACAAGATGCCAGTGGAAAAGAATCTGGTAAACCAACAGTGGAAGTTGATATGAAAAATCAAGGATCAGATGTCACTCCTTGAAACAGAGCTTGTAAGGCAAAGAATTGGTGTTTGCATCTCATAAAGCAAGGAGAAGTGTTGAAAGTTGCTTTAAGAATGCAACTGTTTTTTTCTTTTTTCTCCAGCAGTTTTTTAAGTACAATTCTAGTTAAATTAGGAGTCCTATCTTTGGTAGGAAACTAATTAATTATTTTAATTTTGGTAGAAATAGGTTGTGTCATGACCCAAACCAGGGCCCTGGCCATGACGAGTATCCCGAACCATGAAGGCCCGAAACACCCCTATCTGTCTGATAATCATGCACATAATTCATATGATCAAAGTAATGCGGAAGAAACACAATAATACGGAAACATGGTCATAAATATGAAAAAGAACAATAACGAGGAAATAAAGTTCCCACAACATGAATCAACCTCTAAACAACCGTCTGCGAAAATTTCTAACAAATGGCTGAGTCAAGTAACTGTATATAAACTGGGACAAGGCCCCCAGTAGACCCCAAAACTTAATATAAGATAAAGGACTGCAGGACATAAGGCCTTCCAAAATATAGAAGGCTCACCACTTGTCTCTGCAACTCTATTTGAAAGATCTACTGATTCTCTTGACCCCTAAACTGAGCCTCCGAACCTGAGAGTTGGGAGGAGAGGGGGTCAGCACAAAAGTACTGGCACGCAGAGATATCAAAACAAAACATAATATTTTTACAAAATATAGTTAAGAGCCATTATAAAGCAATTTCATATCAAATAATTTGAAAACACATGGGCATAATGCAATAGTTTCTCAACAACAATGAAGTGCAACTGAGCTAGGTGGAATACCCTACATAATTTACACCAACTGTCAAACCTCGGTTGCCACCGATATTAGAGTATAAGTGAGGGAGAGACACACAAGACCATGAAGCATGGTGTCTCAACCCAATGGTAGTGCCCAAGATCACTTAGCCCGGGCTCCTACCTATAGTCCCAATTTGGGAATGACATAAAGTCAAGTACACAAGATCACTTAGCCTGGTACCAAATTCTCGTGTCGGCAAACACGGTTTCCAGCGATGATCCCTTACACTCAAACGCCTTCTTCGGGCATCCACCTATCTCATGTAAAATCAATGCATTCAACTTCATTTAATTCCATCACATATCATATTCTATAGGGTATCGTCATACCCGACTTGCAAGCCATCAATATCACATCATTCTTTCATGCAACCATTATATTCATCATATTTCAACGAAACAACCCTCTCCTTGCAAGTCAAAAGTCATAACCATTTTCGAAATATCTCATGTCATGCTTGTCAAGATAATTTCAAACATTTCATATCATATGAAAATTCAAAACAAAATCATATCAAGAGAGGGATTTCATATAATTCATGCTCTCAAGTTAAAATCTTTTCGGAATACATGCATATACGTAAATCTTATATCAAATCACTTCGGGAATAGGCCTAAAGACCAAATCAATATCATAAAACGTTTAAAACATAATCATATTCGTAATTTCAAAACCCCCATTTTGAAAACATGAATTTTAAAGCCCATGAGATTTTTGAGATAACCCCACGTACCTCTATTTCCGAAGATACTAGATGTTTCTTGAAGCTCGCGGATTGGTGATTCCGAATATGTAATTATCTTCGAAAACCTACGGTCGAATCTTGAACTATTTGGGTTTTTATTTTGAAACCCTAAGGAGAGTTCTTGAGCAATTTTGGGGAAAGTATGTGTATTATGGTGTTTGAGGGATTAAATCCCGTGTTGGTGGTATATATAGGGGTGGAGAATGACCAAAATACCCCTAAGGAACAATTAAGGTCAAATCTGTCCCTCAGTTGACAGTTTGGTAGGCTGGAGTAAATCGATTATAACATTTTACTCATATACTCAAATTGGATGAAAATAACTGCATTTGTAAGAGGACTCAAAGATATTTCGTTTGATATATTATAGCTCACACGGTTCATTATATACAGGGAGTTATGATCGTTTGAAGTTGACCCTGAAATGCTGAAAACTGGGCAATAGGCTATGCGTTTTGCTACTGTTTTGAAATCCAAACGCAGCCTTATGCATTCCGAAAAATTCCGAAACTTATCCGAGATGTACTATGAGCTTTCCCGATCGTAACGCAACTTTAAAATCTAAAAACGGATGTCGGAAAGGTTGAAAAGTTGTATCCCGAAGATTGTCAGCTAAAATAACTCTAAGTCCTCATTACACTTTGGAAAATTTTCATGTTTTTAAGTCTAAGGGCACTCTATTAAAGGCTAATCCATGCATGACTTTTATGGGGTGTTATATTATCTCCCCCTTGGGATCATTCGTCCTCGAATGATGGGTAGGAACTTGTTGAAGCCTTAAAGATATAGAATAACACGGACACGACATGTCCTCTAATAAAGAATACACTGATCTGAAACATGACCATATGGCTGGAACTACTGATATTCTGAATTCTTATATCAGACACGCATATCTGATGCATGGAATACACGACTGAAACTATTCATAAGCTGAATTCTCATAATGATCATGCATATCTGATGCATGGATCTGTGACTGAGTTGTTCTCATGAACGCAGGACTAAATACACGGATAAGCTGAACTTTTTCTATTGAACATGCATTTCTAATGCACGCATAGCTGACTGGACTAACGTATGAATGTATGACTGATTACGCAATGATAACTGGTGCGAGGCTTGTAATAAGAATCTATGCATGCAACTGAATGAGATATCTCCCCCTTGGGACACTATGTCCCTCTATGAATGCTCAATTCATTAAGATACTCGGAAAAAAAATTGAGGCGATGCACTAGGCACCTACAAATTGAATCATAACTGAACATCTGGAATCTGAATCTAATGCATGACACATGAACTGAGCTATACTCACAACTACTGGTATACTCTATCTTGGAATAGTAGCATGTCTGAGATTTCGGGTAGCATGAATAAATGAAAAGACGAGAAAACAAGTCATGCGAATCTGCCTGTTAAACTGACTAACTAACTATACAGATTGAATTATGATGGACCTTCATACTTAACTGGAGTATCTCTTCAACACTCTCTCTAAAGAAGTTCTAACAGTAATAGGGAGACACGAATCTTGGGTATGGATTACACAAGACATCCAACTGAGGAAATCACAACATTGACACTACTCTGCAGTCTGAAATATAGACATATAACTCCTAAATTAGGATAGAATTTTCAGACCTTTGGCAATACAACTTCTTATTTTCAGGCTTAGCACACTTCCCGAATATCCCTTAACTATACTCTTCCCTATAAATATGATATTCATTCAATTCAGCTTAAATTTCTCATATGAGCATTGACAAATTTTTCTACTAATGTCTAAAATAGCTTAATCCTTACCCCGCGATCAAGCCTAACTCTAAGTCACAAAATACAACATGATACACCACGCTATTATTCTAAACCATATGATGCCACCTTCTATACCTCTTTTAAAGATCACATTCTAAGCATAACATGACTTACCACTTCAATGACTACTCTGAACTCGTAATATGAAGTCGCTAATGCATATTGCGACCTTCCACTACAATCCCAAAACTTCATTCAAGCCTAATTTATAACCACATGTTAACTTCAAGGCAAACACCCATAAATACATACTTCACATAGTTTCTAAACTATTATCAATATAACTCCCACGCGCTATCCTAAAAACATACACACACAAACTTTTCCACTAAACATCACATGTATCAAAGACTGGCCTCAAATATTACTTCATACTTATGGCCTTATCTAAACAAGTGTATTATGAACTTCCATCAACAAGAACATTTACATCATCACCACTATCATTGCATAGGGAGGGTCACTAAAAGGTTAAAACATAAGACCCTGAAGCATGAGAAGATTTTTATACAGGACTGAGCACACTATAAAGAGTGAGTACATGCGTCATGAGTTGCATGACCTCAACTAGAGTTCCTAACATAAGGAATGTGATTCCGACTACTTGAATGAACTAGAACTATAGTCATAGTATAATGCTTGCACACTTATTCTATCGGTTCAACCTTCAAAAGTCAAGCTTAGATGCTAACACTTAACATGGATATCACCAAGCCTTTGATGAACCATATCTCTTTCGATAGAGCCTACCACTATTGCGACTCCAAATTTATATCCCTCTACTATGAGAATCAAGATCACCGCAAAAGTCCCAACACTATCAATCAAAACACCTTAACATGGCTATTTAGATCACCATATACCATCTAACTAGTCTTTCTCTACTTAACAATTCAATGGTACCACTAGCCAGGCACAACAAGTAATAGCCTTAGAAAAAATGCCGCAACCTCATGTCACCTTAGGCATACTTCTACATCATACATACAATATCATACACCACTACGAATCAAATAAACTTACTCTATTGCATGCACTGTTTAAGTCTATTAGATCACTTCTATACAACTAGTATTCATTAACCAAGAAATCTTCACATCAACCTTCATGGACATCGACTGTTCAAACTTAATATCTAGTGCTATGCATGATTTACAACCCAACCTTACACAAAATTTTCACTTGGAAACTATGAAATAAACATTACGAAACACTAGTGCACTAGAACTTCATAACTACAATAATCGATCATGACCTAACGGTTTTCCTTATCATAATCCATTAGCATGTACTATTTCAGCACATCAAGCCTACTAATTTAATCCCACAAAACATGCATTGTCAAACTCGTGCCACTATTTACCACCACACCATTTAAATTTAAGCCTATAGTTTAGTATCAATCATCTACCACCAATGAAGAATGCAACATAATATAAATATACTAATCCATCAAATTGGGACATTCTACCCAAATATCTCGAAAATCTACTACATACCTTCTCACAAGTAGCACTAGTTTACAACTACCAATGAAAAGAGGGTCAAGGGGGTTAAAGCCTCATAATAGACATGGTCAACCTTATCCTTATTATAACCCCGTACAATATTTTCTACTTATACGGATTTCTCACCTCATACTTACTCACTTAATCATACATTTAGACTGCCTTCAAATTCCTCAAAAAACCATGAGTCTATAATCATAACTTACTCGCTAATATAGCCATTTTCATACTTCAAGCAAGGACAATTCACCTCGCCTAATAACTCCTTCTCTATCTTCTACTAATAAACTAACACACAAGGACGAATCACTTCATTACCAACTCTATCTCATGCAAAAAGATTCAGATATACATATATTCAACCAACACAAGAACAACACGTTGAATGACAAATTGCTAGTGAATTGAAATAGCCCTCACACGGCTTCACTAGACTTTGATTTTTTTGTGGCTTGAACAAGAAAATAAGATAAATGACAAGGCAACTATGCTAGTGAATCGAAAGAGCCCCACATGGATTCACTAGACTTTTTAGTTTCACCAACACGATGATAAAATATTTTCAAGAGATAGAAACTTGTCACACAATATTCCATAATCTGAGAATCTGATAAAAAAATCTAAGTCAAATATTTCCCCCACAGATTATCATACAATCCACACACGCTACTTGCTACCAATAGGTCATGACACCGACACTTTAACTTATACTACTATTAGGGTGGAAATACAATTCCAACATTTCTACTACACATCTTTTCCCTTAAGCATGACATTTGCAACATAAATTTCTGAAAAGGGCCGAATATACTCAATCCAGAAGGCTGAAAAGCACGATTTCATCAAGATCAAGGTTCACACTAGAACCCATACACTCTGAAGCAATAACGGACTCTTCTCAAATCCTTGCACAATTTGAAGATCTTATATGACGCGATCCGAAGGGACAATACCATTTAGACTCTAAGCTTCTGTACTTGAATCACCCCAGAAATATGACGGGTCTGAGAACATCAGAGTAAGGAAAGAATTTGGGATGATTTTACTTTTGTATGGACGTCACCATAGCACAAATTAGAGTATGAAGGAGGAACATGCTGACTCTGTTGCATGAACTAGAACATGAAGAAAGAGAGACATTCCTAAACGCCTTGTAGCCTCCTACTTATAAGTGTGGCGCATTACACACCCATAAACAAGACTCTACTCGACGCAATTTCACAGACACCCTGGTACCATGAACCGTTCTTTGATACCAAGTTTGTCACGACTTGAACTGGGGCCCTGGCCATGACGAGTATCCCGAGCCATGAAGGTCTGAAACACCCCTATCTGTCTGGTAATCATGCACATAATTCATATGATCAAAGTAATGCGGAAGAAACACAATAATATGGAAACATGGTCATAAATATGAAAAAGAACAATAACGGGGAAATAAAGTTCCCACAACATGAATCAACCTCTAAACAACCGTCTGCGAAAATTTCTAACAAATGACTGAGTCAAGTAACTGTATATAAACTGGGACAAGGCCCCAGTAGACCCCAAAACTTAATATAAGATAAAGGACTGCAGGACATAAGGCCTTCCGAAATATAGAAGGTTCACCACTTGTCTCTACAACTCTTTCTGAAAGATCTACTGATTCTCTTGACCCCTAGACTGACCCTCTGAACCTGAGAGTTGGGAGGGTAGGGGTCAGCACAAAAGTATTGGCACGCAAAGATATCAAAATAAAACATAATATTTTTACAAAATATAGTTGAGAGACATTATAAATCAATTTCATATCAAATAATTTGAAAACACATGGGCATAATGCAATAGATTCTCAACAACAATGAAGTGCAACTGAGCTAGGTGGAATACCCTACATAATTGACACCAACTGTCAAACCTCGGTTTGCCGCCGAGATTAGAGTATAAGTGAGGGAGAGACACACAAGACCACGAAGCATGGTGTCTCGACCCAATGGTAGTGCCCAAGATCACTTAGCCCGGGCTCCTACCTATAGTCCCAATTTGGGAATTTCCAATTTGGGAATGACATAAAGTCAAGTACACAAGATCACTTAGCCTGGTACCAAATTCCCGTGTCGGCAAATACGATTTCCAGCGATGAGCCCTTACACTCAAACGCCTTCTTCGGGCATCCACCTATCTCATGTAAAATCAATGCATTCAACTTCATTTAATTCCATCACATATCATATTCTGTAGGGTATCGTCATACCCGACTTGCAAGACATTAATATCACATCATTCTTTCATGCAACCATTATATTCATCATATTTCAACGAAACAACCCTCTCCTTGCAAGTCAAAAGTCATAACCATTTTCGAAATATCTCATGTCATGCTTGTCAAGATAATTTCAAACATTTCATATCATATGAGAATTCAAAACAAAATCATATCAAGAGAGGGATTTCATATAATTCATGCTCTCAAGTTAACATCTTTTCGGAATACATGCATATACGTAAATCTTATATCAAATCACTTCGGGAATAGGCCTAAAGACCAAATCAATATCATAAAACGTTTAAAACATAATCATATTCGTAATTTCAAAACCCCCATTTTGAAAACATGAATTTTAAAACCCATGAGATTTTTGAGATAACCCCACGTACCTCTATTTCCTAAGATACTAGATGTTTCTTGAAGCTCGCAGATTGGTGATTCCGAATATGTAATTATCTTCGAAAACCTACGGTCGAATCTTGAACTATTTGGGTTTTTATTTTGAAACCCTAAGGAGAGTTCTTGAGTAATTTTGGGGAAAGTATGTGTACTATGGTGTTTGAGGATTAAATCCCGTGTTGGTGGTATATATAGGGGTGGAGGATGACCAAAATACCCCTAAGAAACAATTAAGGTCAAATCTGTCCCTCAGTTGACAGTTTGATAGGCTGGAGTAAATCGATTATAACTTTTTACTAATATACTCAAATTGGATGAAACCAACTGAATTTGAAAGAGAACTCAAATATCTTTAGTTTGATATATTATATCTCACATAGTTCATTATATACAGGGATTGATGATCGTTTGAAGTTGACCCTGAAATGCTGAAAACTGGGCAATAGGCTATGCGTTTTGCTACTGTTTTGAAATTCAAACGCAGCCTTATGCGTTCCGAAAAATTCCGAAACTTATCCGAGATGTACTATGAGCTTTCCCGATTGTAACTCAACTTGAAAATCTAAAATCGGATGTCGGAAAGGTTGAAAAGTTGTATTCCGAAGGTTGCCAGCTAAAATGACTCTAAGTCCTCATTACACTTAGAAAAATTTTCAAGTTTTTAAGTCTAAGGGCACTCTATTAAAGGCTAATCCATGAACGACTTTTATGGGATGTTACAGGTTGTTTCTTTGTCCTATTTTTAGTTGTAATAGCAACTATTTAAGTTGCTAAGTTGATGATCAATAATAGCCGGTCTTTTAACGAGAAAATAATCTCTCTCTGCATATTCTCTTCAAACTCCATCTCTGTTTTAGTGGCTAGCTTTTGAATTGAATTCCTGTTATTTCCCTTTAACTATTTTAAACCAACACAAACCACCGATTGACATCAAGAAGACTTACAACACCATGGTCTACAATATTTAACAAATTGTGGAGAAACTTTACTATGGCCTATTTGGCCAATGAAACAGAATTTGGTATATTTGTAGAGCAACTTACCTTTCTCTTCCTTCTGAGAGGAGTCATTCTTAGCTTAAAATTTAGATATCGAGACAGAAAACACAACAAAAGAAAGCAACAAATTTCATTTAATCATCTAATTCCAGCAGATATTCAGGTCAAAGAAACTAAGCTGAACTCATAATCATGTGATTTGACAGTTGATTTTTGCTTCTATTAGACAAAATATGAAGTTCACCTGCATAGAAGCATGCTTTGATTAACTATATATCTGGAGATATGGAGCTTGTAACATTACGAATTTTACCATACAATCACAAAAGGGTGTCCAGGAACTGTGAATAGTGATACTAGTACTTTAAATGCTGGTGTCGATAAAGACGTCAGCGTAGTTAAGGTGTAAAATATCTGGCATATCCATCTATTGAATGAGGAAACATAAAAGGTTTGAACAAATTTGATTCAATATAAATTGGCTATATCCATTTGACAAGAGGTTGGTCATTTTAACTCTACATTGCAAGCAGAAAATCCTTGTTTACTACAACAATAAAAAATTGTTTAAGAAAAAAAAACAAGGAATTGTATTCACTTTTTCTACTATCTCCAAATCTTTCTCATTTCTAATCCTATTCCTTTACAAATTTTCATGGGAAGAAGAATTTGTTAGGCTGTGGAGCCTGATTAATAGGTGAAGTATTGTTATATATTAATGTTCATGTGGCTCAACCTCTGCGGTGAGGTTGTCGGGGGGTAGGGACAGCCCCCCACCCAAAGGTGGGGTTCGGGGCGGAGGCCCGACCTAAATTTTAGGCTATACCTTTTATTCTCATTCTCTGTGTAATTGTACATACTCCAAGTCATTAATATAAATAGCCTATCCGTCGTGGAGGTTACCAACAGGTGTTACCACAAAATTAATTCTCTCTCTCTCTCTTAAAGAACTCTCTCTCTAGTTTTCTTCATCCTCTCCACCGATTTAGTGGGTGTGAACTACTAATCGATCCTAAAAAGTGGTATCAGTGCTTGGGAGATTCATCACGATCACTGAAGATGGAAGGATCGAAGTTTGGAATCGAGAAGTTTAATGGATCCGATTTTGGTTTTTGGAAGATGCAGATCGAAGACTGTCTGTACCAGAAAGATCTTCACGAACCCTTGACTGGGGTGAAGCCAGAGTCCATGAAGGAGGAGGACTGGAAGCTCAAGGATGGGCAGGCTCTAGGGCTGATCCGGTTGACTTTGTCGAAAAATGTGGCGTTCAACATCGTCAAGGAGAAAACCATATCCAATCTGTTGAAGGCACTATCAAATATGTACGAAAAGCCATCTGCGATAAACAAGGTATATTTGATGTGTAGATTGTTCAATTTACAAATGCCTGAGAATGGATCTGTTGGTGATCATATAAACGAGTTCAATATGATTGTTAGTCAACTGTGTTCTATGGATATTAATTTCGAAGATGAAATTAAAGCACTGATTTTGATGTCATCTCTGCCGAGTCTTGGGATACTGTTGTTGTTGCGATTATCAGTTCCCGTGGATCTGAGAAATTGAAGTTTGATGAAATACGAGATGTTGTTCTTAGCGAAAACATTCGCAAACGAGAAATTAGGGAATCATCTGGTAGTGCTCTCAGTGTTGACCGATGAGGGAGAGACCAATCGAGGGGTCAGAATACACATGACAGATCAAAATCAAAGAATCGTGGAAAATCTCCACAAAAATCCAACGTGACATGTTGGAATTGTGAATAGAAAGAACACTTTTGGACAGAGTGCAAGAAACCAAAGAAGAAGAAGAATCAGAAATCTAGAGATGATAATGATTCTGTTAATTCAGCAGAAAACATTAGGGATGCTCTAATCCTTAGTGTGGACAGCTCGGTTGAATCCTGGATATTGGATTCTGGTGCATCTTTTCATTCATATCCTAGCAAGGAATTGTTTCAAAACTTCAAGTCAGGAAATTTTGGAAAGGTGTATCTTGCTGACAACAAGCCATTGGTGATTGAAGGAAAGTGGGATGTCTGCTTAAAAACTCTAGCAGGAAAGCAGTGGACATTGGAGGATGTTAGATATATTCCTGGTCTCAAGAAGAATTTGATCTCTGTTGGTGAGTTGGATAGCACAGGCTACGCAGCAGAGTTTGGGAAAGGTTCGTGGAAGATTGTGAAGGGTGCTATGGTTGTAGCACGTGGCACAAAATCTAGAACTTTGTACACCACTGCAGGGTGTATAAACATAGCTTCTATTGTTGAGGGTGCTTCCGGTTCATGTCTGCAGCACAATAGACTTGGACACATAAGTGCCAAAGGAATGAAGATGTTGTCTGCAAAAGGAGCTTTAGAGGGGCTGAAATTTGTTGATATGGGTCTTTGTGAGAGTTTTGTTATGGGTAAACAGAAGTGAGTAAGCTTCACGAAGACTGCTGTCACACCCCTTTTTTTAACTCCCAAAAAGAATATCATTTTAAGTTTCGAAAGGGTTTTATTGATTAAAGTGACAAAAGATTAAAGTTCATTTCGAAAAAGGATTATTTACATTTTTTATTCAGAGTTGCCTCTTGGCATAAATCGGGTGTGCCAAGTCACCCATGGATATCCTTTTCAAAATAATTTGACTCTTTAAACTGGTTTGCAAACAGAGATTCCGATTAAGGAATTATGTTGACCGAGGGGAAGGTGTTAGGCACCCCTCAATCCCGTGGTTCGACCACAGTTGCTGGGTAGAGAATATTGGCTAATTTGACATTAAGAATGTATAAACCACACAAAAACACTTAAAACAATCAATCAAACACACAAAACAAAATAAATCCAAAATATAGTGTCCAGTCCAATTATACAGTCCCAAAAATAGAAAAATGCGAAAATATAAACCTACACTAACCTACACTAATCCTAAACTACGCTCCAATGCTTACCCAATTCCTTGGGCCTTCGTCGCGAACATCCTCCGGGTACAAGATACCTCGGGGCATTCCCCGATGAATAGATACAAATGGCTTCGGGGCATTCCCCGGCTAAATGAATACAATTAATTCAAATGCGGTAAATAAAACCATTCAACACAGTCCAAGCATTCCAACAATCCACAAGTTCTAAATTTACCTACCGAGCCTACTGTTTCCCTACCCGAGCTCGATCCACCACTGCATTATCGTATTCAACGACATCAATGAATCAAAAAATAACTAAATTTTCTTTTTTTTATCAATTTTCAATTCTCACCACCAAATAACCAATTTCAACAATGAAACATCCAATTATTCATATCTAAGTTCATTCAATTATCAATTCAAACTTTTCAAAAATCAAAACCAACACCAAATACATATGTACAATAAATATTCGAACATGTCAAGCACACGAATCATTCACACCCATTAAAACAACTAAATTCAAGATAACAATAATTAAAATTCAAAATGAGAATAGAGGATGAGACGGAGAAATGGACCTCGATTATATTTCAATCCCAAGTTGTTCGATTCCTTTAATGGACCAAAACCCTCGATCTGAACCTCAACCACGAACCAGCTTGAATCAAAGAATTGCAACCCAAACCCGCCACTGTTTCACCAAAGAAATGGAATGATAGGTCATTTTTCTTGCTTTTTCTGATGGGTTTGGGGTTATTCTGTTCAGGTATCGACAACAATGGCTGGAAATGGTTGATTCCAGAGAGATATGACTGATTTCGATGACAAGTTTGGCGGAAAATGCAATCCAACCGATAGGGTCCCCTCTGTTTCACTGATTTCACCCCTCTCATGCGATCTCTCTCTCTCTCGTCTTTCTCGCATCACTCTCTTGTCTTTTTTTCTATTTTTCCCTCTATTCCTCTATCCTTGGGTATGTGATTTGTGAGTAGTGTGTGTGTGCATGTCCGATGGCTGTGTTATTTTCCGATGAGCTGTGCGTGTTAGTGTCAATGGTGGGTGTTTTTTTTTCAGTAAAACAATGGAATTCATGAAGATGAGTGCTTTGTGAGGATTAATGGCATTTTTTTAATGGTCCTCTCCCCTGTGTATTGTGATATAGTATGTCTTATGCATGTCCATTCCCTGGGTCCAAAAAGAAATATGTAAAAGGGGGTAGGGGGTTGGGTAGGGTAGTGGTGAGGTGGGGGTAGGGTATGGGGGCATGGGGTGGTGTTGTGTTGTCCAAAATTGATAGGAGGAGTGGTCAATTTTTTTACAAAAGATTAATTGGGGATTAGGTTTGTTAGTGGGTTTGTTATTTTTTTGTATTTTTGTGGGATATAATCATACGGGTGAGGGCATGCAGTAAGACGGGGGTAAAAATGATAAAAATGCTTTTGGGGAGGGACAAAATTACGTGTCTACATCATGCCCCCTTTGAATGTAAACACATAGTGTTTTTAGACAAAGAAGTAGACAATGAGATAGAATTTTGTCCCGACCATTATTCAAAGAAAGAAATAAAAGGAAGAAGGGCAACCGAGTCTTGACTTAGGACATCCTACCTACCCAAGTTGTGAGGAAATCAAGTCATATGTTTCTTAAAGGGTTGGAAGAGAAGTGGATTGTACCAAGCTGGAGAGTCGAGTGAGGTTCCATCGAGGTTCCGGTCCGCGGCTCTGTCATGACATCAAAAATGAAAATTACAAGTTAAACATAAATGAAAATTACAAAAATCCTATATATACAGCTTCTTTGACTCTTGACTTGCTATTTCATCACCCTATTCTTTAGGCGAGCTCCTGACTTGCAATTTCTTCAACTTGTTGTTTGGCTTTCAATTGCTTCACCTCGTTGCTTATCTTTCAATTTCTTCACCCTGTTCTTCAGGCGGGCTCCTGACTTGCTATTTTTCAATCTGTTAACTTTCAACTTTTAACCTTGTTGCTTTGTTTTCAACTTCATCACCTTATTTCTTGACTTTCAACTTCTTCACCATGTTGCCTAACGTTTCATTTATTTGCCCTGTTCTTCAGGCGGCTCCTGAAATCACATCAAAACTAAAAAAAAAATTATCCCAAACAAAGATTATTATAAAGAGATTTCCTTTGCCAGAAAAGTGAAGTTCCAAACACAAGAATTAAATTTTACCCCAGTTTATCATCAAAGGACTTTTGTGAAAGTCACATCATTATAGTAATTAAGGAGAATGACTAGACTAAAAGGTACGTATTATAGGAATCAAAGGGAGATGACTCGACTAAAAGGTACGTCTTATAGGAATTAGAGGGAATGACTCGACTAAAAGGTACGTCTTATAGGAATCAAAGGGGATGACTCAACTAAAAGGTAAGTCTTATAGGAATCAATGGGAATGACTCGACTAAAAGGTACATCTTATAGGAATCAAAGGGAGACTCGACTAAAGGTACGTCTTAGAGGAATCAAGGGATGATTTGACTAAAAGGTACGTCTAATAGGAATCAAAGGGAATGACTCGACTAAAAGGTACGTCTTATAGGAATCAAAGGAGATGACTCGACTAAAAGGTACGTCTTATAGGAATCAAAGGGAATGGATCGACTAAAAGGTACATCTTCCAGGGGTCAAAGGGAATGACTCGACTAAAAGGTATGTCTTATAGGAATCAAGGGAATGACTCAACTAAAAGGTACGCCTTATAGGAATAAAGAGGGATGACTCAACTAAAAGGTACACCATATAGGAATCAAGGGGGATGACTCGACTAAAAGGTACGTCTTATAGGAATCAAGGGGGATGACTCAACTAAAAGGTATGTCTTCTAGGGGTCAAGGGGCATGACTCAACTAAAAGGTACGTCTTATAGGAATCAAGGGGGATGACTCGACTAAAAGGTACGTCTTATAGGAATCAAGAGGGATGACTCAACTAAAAGGAATATCTTCTAGGGGTCAAGGGGAATGACTCAACTAAAAGGTACGTCTTATAGGAATCAAGGGGGATGACTCGACTAAAAGGTACGTCTTATAGGAATCAAAGGGAGATGACTCGACTAAAAGGTACGTCTTATAGGAATCCAAGGAAATGACTCGACTAAAAGGTACGCCTTGTAGGAATCAAGGGTGATGACTCGACTAAAAGGTACGCCTTATAGGGATCAAGGGGGATAACTCGACTAAAAGGTATGCCTTATAGAAATCAAAGGGGATGATTCGACTAAAAGGTACATCTTATAGGAATCAAGGGGGATGATTCGACTAAAAGGTACGTCTTACAAGAATCAAGGGGGATGAATTAACTAAAAGTTACGTCTTCTAAGAGTCAAAGGGAATGACTTGACTAGAAGGTATGTCTTCTAGGAGTGAAGGTTTAATTTAAGAAGTGTATCACCCAGCAAATAAAAACTAAAATCCCTAGACAGGAAAGTGTGTCTCCAAGGGATATAAGATGATGAATTTTTACCATGATTTAATTATTAAACCTGTGCAGCAACATTGCTTCCTGCATTTGTAAAAGCGATAAATTAGGGGCCTTGATGTTTAGGCTTTGAAATCCTTGATTTGAAGGTGACATATGTTCCTGTTTCATGCAAAGAAAAGTTGTGAGTTTAAAAACATGGAGGAAGGTTTGTGGCTTTGGCTTTCATGGAAAATTCTCTTTCCATCATCTCATTTAACCATGCTTCCAACCATTACATATATCATTGACTTGATGCATCACTGACCCAAACTCAGATTATTAAGAGTGTCTTTGAAACAAATATAGTATCTTTGCTTTGCCATGCTCCTCAGATAAACCCTTTGAACATTGCTATTTCTATGTGGTCCCAGAATTGTTTGGTGACAGAAATTTCTGTATACCTTATTTTGGCTCACAATCATATCCCTTTCATGTGTTGGACTTTTGTCTCGCTTTTGGCAATTGAAGAAGCTGGTAGCCAGTTTTGAAATCTTTTCTCACTTGTTTTGACATGGACTTCACTCAAAGACAAGAAACAAAAAAAAGAATGACAATTTTTGTTTGGATAACTGACTCAAGAAAGATAAAATAAAAATAAAGACAAGGAAGAAAAGGCAATGAATGTCCCCTTTTGAAACAAAGAAACGAAAAATTCATCTAAACATAATAGTAAACACTAATGATTATGCCATGCATTTTGGATTAAGCAGCTTGATTTTTTCATTCAAACTTTATACCCATTATTGTTGAGTTAATGGCCTTGAAACTGAGTTGCTTCCTTAGGTCAATTGAATTTAAGACCTATTTGGCTAGTGGCGCCTTGAAGGGTTTTCACTAACAAGCTTCTCTCATTTTCTTTTCCTCAGCTCACCATTGCCTTATGGTGTCTGTAAGGATTTTCCACTAATGAGACTCTCTTATCTTCATTTCCCTTAACTCACGGTCGTCTTATGGTGCCCGTGAGAGTTTTCACCGATAAGACTCTCTCATTTTTATCTGTCTCAACTTACTATCGTCTTACGGTGCCCGTGAGGATTTTCACCAATAAGACTCTCTTATTTTTCTTTCTCTCCTTATTTATTATGTTGAGGAAGACAAGTATTTCCCAACTGTATCATCATATCCCTTGCATGCTTAGCCTTAACATCCTCAAAGATTGATTTGAAGGTCTTTCTTCGGTTGTAACTTGGATTTTGGATAGGGTTAGAAAGAAAGGATGGCATAAGGCCCAATCAACACTTGAAGTGGGGTGGGACTTACAACTTTTGGAATCGACTCAAACAATGAGGATTAACTCATGCCCCAGTTTTTTTTGACTGGGTGACTCTAAATTGTTTATTTAGTTGGACCGAGCCCTGGGTAGGGCAGCCTACGTATCTCACCCTCGAGAGAGGAGAATCAGGTCATGCATAGTTCTGGAGGCTTGTTCTTTTGGTTGATTCTGATTTCCTTTTCTTTTCTTTTCTTTTGTTGACTCTCTTTTTGGGATTTTTCTGACTCTATTTTGCTTGACACTCTTTTTTTATTTTTGGACACATTTTTTCTCTTTTTTTTTATACCTTTTGACTTTATTTTTTTTTGCTCGACACCTTTCTTTTGAGCTTTGCTGACTCTATCTTGATTCCAAAAGAGGGGTATGAAAGAAAATATGACTAAAGCTCAAATGGGGTAAACAAAGGATGACACGATGTTTGGATAGCAGAATGAAATGCCTTCGTCATATCAATTCTTAAAAATGCTAGTACATAACATGCAATTTGAAAGTTGGAGATGAAGATCATGTGCGACATCTTTTACAACATTAACTTTGATTGAGTTTGTGCCTCACTACTTCTTCTGCTCTTTTCTAGCATACAACTCCACTTTTGTTGTACATTTCTTACATTGAATGACTCATGATTTCGTGGAGCTGATTTTCTTTCTGTTCCTTTTGATATAGGATCACGCATCCACTGTTTGACCTAATTGAGCCATGCCTTATAATTGATGACCAAGTTATTCTGGTGATTCTCAAAACAATTGCCTTAATTTTGAAAGAAGGTTTCAACATGGTCACCAAATGTCTTAACACGCTACCTATTTCTCACATGCTTTTTCTAACCTTAGCCCTCTGATTCAAAGTTCATGCTCAAATTGGATTTTAAGATCTAGCGAAGAATTCCGCTAGCATGTCATATCACTAAAGCCAACATAAAATTTACTATGTAAAGAAAACAAACAAATAACATATATTTAAACACAAAGGAAAAAAGGACACTCTATTTAGTTGAAATAAAAGATAGAAAAGGTTTGACCATAAACGACAAAAGGGACAAAACAAGAGAGATCCCAAACTACCACCCTGAAATAATTTGGAAAACAGAAAAGAAAGCAAAACAAACTACCAGACCTCTTCCTAGTAGGGAGAGGGGTGACTTCTCAATTGCTCAGCCTGACATATAGCCACTGATTTGCATATCATCATGACTAGAGCTTCCACCACTGTCAGACACATTTTCTTCAATAAATAAGTTCTGGATCCCCATGCTTAACTCATTACCTCCCACATATTGTGCAGTACCGCGTGCTGGTGAACAACTCTATGGGATAGTTGAGGGGCCAATGTTTTGCACCACAATCAATTTATCTTGAATCATCTTTTCTATTTTTCTTTACAAAGTACGACAATCTTTAGTACTATTACCCTGAACATCAGAATGATATGCACACCATATATTAGGACCAAAATTTCTTAAATGTGGGTCAGGTATATACCCAAGAAGAGGAGTAATCATGCCCCTATGTCTCAATCTCTGGAAAAAACTGGCATAGGACTCCCCAATAGGAGTGAAATTATCCGTTTCCTTCCTCCTCTTTGCGAACTCTGGCCTCAGATGAAACTTGAATTTAGAGGTTCCTTGGTAAATTTGTGGGGGTCGAGGACGATGTTGAGGGATAGGTGCATGCCATTGTGGATAAGAAGACAGATGGGTACACAATTGTGCATTGTTCAAAGGACATTGAGGAAGTGGAATGAAACTCCTTGGATTTTGAAAAGAGGAACCTTGTTGCAGATGAATAAGTGGATTTGATATATAATCTCGGGATTGAGGCTGACAGTATTGGTGAGTTGGACCTCTCAAACTCCTCTTTGGCCCAGGCATGACAACAGATGTGTTTTCCTTCTTCTTTCCTTAAGTTTCCCTTGAATGATTGCAATATCGTTGATGATAGGCGTATTTACACGCCTAAAGCACCATAATTTACTCATATTTTAGCTAAGTTTTAAGGACAAAATATATAATTCCTGCATTTTTAGTCCATTTTCCTGTAAGTGAGCTAACCAACGTGATTAGCATGTTTTCAGGTATTAATGATGAAGATTTCAGCACTTTGTGGACCTTTTGGTAGCAAGGGAAACTTCACATAAGAGGGAAGGCAGCTTTTGGAAGCTTATGGACTGAAAGTGATGCCTGGAGAACTTGTCCCGAGCAAAAATAGTATTTCTAAAGACTTGGGGATCAGCAGTAACTTAGTAGGAATAGGACAAGGATGTTATAAAAACCCTATTTTACTGAATTTTTCAGCATTCATACTTTTCATTATTCACGAATTGATAGATACTTTCATTATTCATTCGACTTTCTAGTAGTATTCAGTTTGCAGATTCTGTAAGTTTTAACAGAGAAAAAAATGCTAACTTGTGAGAAACGTCTAGAGGGAAAAAAGGTCAACCTAGTTTGACGCCACACCCATCTTCAATGTGAGATTCTTTGAGCTTTGGTACGATGATGATGTTTATTGTGATCTCCGTTGTAATCATGAGTAGCTAAACTTCTCTGTTAGGGTTATGGAAGCCTTATGATATACTATCTATTACTATGAGTTTGTGAATTCTTGATACGTATGCTACTTATATCATTACTCTTTTCATCTTAATTACATTCTTGTGGTTGAAAACATATAGAATACGCCATTATAGCATTAACTTGTTCGAGAGAAAAGTTACATGTTTGGAAAAGAGAGTGTGACAAGGAATTAGGGCTACCAACCCCTATTTACACGTTAGTGCCGTAACTGGATTAACTCTTGGAGAGTTCGTACCAGTAGTTATACGCTTTAAGCTCGAGAGAGTTAAAGTGAGATAGTCCTTGATGGTCGAGAGACACTAGGATTTACCAGTAGAATACGAATCTCTATAAGTGCATGCATGTCTGAATCCTGCATTACTCATAGTTAATGGATACGTAGAATTCATTAGGTGGACATAACCCTAACTTACAATTCTCATTTATTAAAATCTTACTAAACAATGAATTCCGCTTTTACTTTGCTATTTTGATACTTTTAATTCACGCCTAAACCATCCCCCCTTTCTGTAGAATTTTTGACCAACAGTCTGTTAACAATTGCAACACTTAGTGACCAAGTATTCCCTGTGGGATTCGACACCCAACCCAGTTGGGTTCTATATTTGACAGCGACCGCTTACACTCTTACGAGAGTTGTAGTTTGGGCGTTATTAAATTTTGGTGCCGTTGTCGGGGAATACGGTTGTCAACTAAGTTTGTGATAGTTACTAGACCCTTTGGTCAAAGATTCTCGAATTTTACTTTTAGTTGTTGTTTTTGTTTTATTCAGGTTCTGTTGAGTGCATGCCAAATACTCGTAGTTCCGGTCAGCCATTATTACCCATAAATCCTGAACCTCAACTTATTGGCAGAATGGATGCACAGCATGACATTGACAGAAGGGCGGCTCAATAGGAGCAGGCTAGATTAGCTGCACTGGCAGCTGCTCAAGTACATCAACAGAATATTGATAACCCAGGGCGAGCAACAAATCCTGATGATGAGGACCTAGGTGATGATGAGTTACTGAATCCCAGGCGTACTGATGAGGTGGCGGCACCTATGCATAGGAGGGAACGTCAAGCTAGAATGAGACCTGACCGTCGAGCTGTGCAGGATCCTTTTGATGATGATCATGACGATCTGGATGGAGCTGGTTCCACAGGGGCTATTATTCTTCCACCCTTGGCACCCGGAGCTAAGTTCAATATCACTAGCACCATGATTCAGTTATTGCAGCTCAAGGGGTTATTTGGTGGACTCGCAGGCGATGATCCAAATATGCATCTGATCAACTTTATTTCAACATGCAAGTCGTTTAACAATCCAGGAGTTGGCCAGAATGCAATTCGACTGCGCTTATTTCCATTGTCTCTGTCTGGGGAGGCAACTCTATGGTTGAACGGTCTAACTCCTGATTCTATTACTAATTGGAGGAAACTGAAAGACGCTTTCCTGGAAAGATTCTTTCCGCCATCCAAGAGAGCCCAATTACGGGATGAGATCAGCAATTTTCGATAGTTTCCAACTGAAGCTCTCCACGAAACATGGGAGAGGTTCAAGAAGAAGCTTATGCGGTGCCCAAACCATCAGATGACAAATATCCACTTGATGGAAAAATTATATAGGGCTTTGAACTCTGTGACAAAGCCAGTGGTTGATAATGCTGCAGGAGGGTCATTCATGGACCTTACTTTTATTGAGGCGAGTGATATGCTGGATCGTATGACAAAGCAGAGTAGAGCTTGGCATACCAGGGATTCTGAGGTAGCGAGCTCTACTATATCTATTGGCATGACTGCAGATCAGAGACGAAGACAAGAGGAACGTGACAAGGATATGGCTCACATGAAAATGCAGATGGATCTTCTTACCAAGCATTTATTATCAGGGAAGACCGAAAAAGTCAAGGTTGTGGTGTCACAGGGAAGAGATGAATCAGATTATGAGGAGGAAGCAAATTATTTGAATAATCAGGGGGGTTTCTGAGGCAATGCCCAAGGAAACCAAGGTCGAAACTATTATGATAAATCTGGATACAAGGACCGCGATCAAGGTGGTTGGAAGAATAAGACTGACAGGAGTGGTTTGTATGTTCCTCCTGGAAACCGTGAGGCTGTGGCGTCTGGCTCTGGAAAGATGTCCATGGATGATATGATGGCTAAGCTGTTGAAAGGGGTGGAGGCAACCAATATAGGCATTACTGAGGTAAAGAATGATTTGTCATCAATAAATCAATTTGTTGATTCGCATTCTACCACGATAAAACAGCTGGAGCAACAATTGAGTCAACTATCAGCGGCATTCAATCAAAGAAAGGCTGGCACCTTACCTAGCGACACTGTGCAAAACCTAGGAAATGATGGATCATGTATGGCTATTACTACCAGGAGTGGTAAAGCATTGGAAAATCCATCCAAAGGCAAGCAGGTGGTTGATGATATAGCAGATAATGTTATTGATGCAAAATGTGAAGATGTCGTAGAAGCTGAAGATAGTGTTCCTGACGTTACCCCTAGACGTCTGCAGCCTGAAAATATCGACAATCGGAAGCAAGATAAAAAGGAAGTGGAGGAGAAAACTATTCCCCTTCCACCACCACCTTTTCCTCAAAGAGTGAAGAAGAAAGACGATGACACCAGGTTCAGTAAATTCATGACTATGTTGAAGCAGATGACTATTAATGTTTCTTTGGTGGAGGCGCTAGAGCAGATGCCCAGATACGCTAAATTCATGAAGGACATTTTGACAAAGAAGCGGGCAGCAAGCTATGAGCTGGCAGATAATGTTCATCATTGCAGTGCAATCGCTACAAGATCGCTAGTTCAGAAGAAGGCAGATCCTGGTGCTTTCACTATTCCTTGCACGGTTGGATCTTTGGATTTTGCTAAGGCATTATGCGATTTGGGAGCTAGCATTAATTTGATGCCACTATCTATTTACAAAAAGTTGGGGTTGGGTGATCCTACACCAACCAATATGCGGCTCGTGATGGCAGATAGGTCGGTAAAATGACCTGTTGGTATCTTATATGATGTATTGGTGAAGGTTTCCACCTTTATCTTTCCTGCAGACTTTGTTATTTTGGATTGCGAGGTGGATTCTGAAGTTCCCATAATCTTAGGGCGTCCTTTCCTTGCAACAGGAAGTGTGCTTATTGATCTAAGAGCTAATGAGCTTTTATTTCGGATGAATGACGAAGTGGTCCATTTTGATGTATGCAAATCAATGAAGCAGCCCAAAGATATGAATATGTTCTCTGTAGCTGATGTTTATTATGATGATGAGAAAGAATTATCTGTAGAGAAGCAGCTTATTGTTGATCCATTGGCTGTTGTGCTTATGAATTTTGGGCGTGAGGATGTTGAAGAGTATGAAGAAACTATTTGTGCTCTAACAGGAATTGGCTCCTATTCTCATGCTCCTAAGAAGCTGGATCTGGATCTTAAAAATCGCCCTTCACTACCAGCAAAGCCATCCATTGAAGAACCACCAGTGCTAGAATTGAAGGAGCTGCCCAGTCACCTGAAATATGCGTTTTTGGGAAGTGGTGATACACTTCCGGTTATTGTTGCGGCTGATTTAGGTGAGCAGCAGGTTGCGGCTCTTATTTCTATTCTGAGGAGATACAAGAGAGCCATCGGTTGGACTATTGTTGATATTATTGGTATCCCTCCTGGGATATTTATGCACAAGATTCATCTCGAGGAAAATTGTGTGCCCACCATTGAGCATCAACGACGTTTGAATCCACCCATGCAGGAGGTGGTGAAGAAAGAGATTATTAAGTGGTTAGATGCT
Source organism: Capsicum pubescens (assembly GCA_030864215.1). Classification (NCBI taxonomy): domain Eukaryota; kingdom Viridiplantae; phylum Streptophyta; class Magnoliopsida; order Solanales; family Solanaceae; genus Capsicum; species Capsicum pubescens. The sequence continues at coordinate 300,567,831 of CM061549.1, forward strand.
GGGGTAGTGTATCCAATCTCCGACAGTAAGTGGGTAAGTCCGGTACAGTGTGTGCCCAAGAAAGGGGGCATGACGGTAGTTGCGAATGAAAAGAATGAGCTGATTCCACTCAGACCTGTCACAGGGTGGAGAGTGTGTGTGGACTACCGGAAGCTGAATTCGTGGACGCTTAAGGATCACTTCCCAATGCCATTCATGGACCAAATGCTTGATCGATTGGCAGGGAAGGGATGGTTTTGTTTCTTAGATGGTTATTCCGGTTATAATCAGAATTGTATTGCTCCTGAGGATCAAGAGAAGACCACTTTTACATGACCATATGGTACGTTTTTCTTCAAACGTATGCCATTTGGGTTATGTAATGCACCTGCCACTTTTCAGCGTTGTATGATGTCTATTTTTTCTGATATGGTTGAAGACACCTTGGAGGTGTTCATGGACGATTTTTTAGTTGTGGGTGAATCGTTTGAATCGTGCTTGGCGAATCTGAGTATGGCGTTACAGAGATGTGTTGAGTTCAACTTGGTGCTAAACTAGGAGAAGTGCCATTTTATGGTTAAGGAAGGCATTGTTCTTGGACACAAAGTCTCCGAAAGAGGAATTGAGGTTGATCGAGCCAAAATTGAAGTTATCAAGCCACTACCACCTCCAATTTCTGTAAAGGGAGTTCGTAGTTTCCTCGGTCATGCAGGTTTTTATCGAAGGTTTATCAAAGAATTCTCCAAGATTGCTAGTCCATTATGCAAACTCTTGGAGAAGGATGCAAAGTTCGACTTCGGTGAACATTGCTTGAAGGCATTTGAATGCCTCAAAGGGAAACTAGTTGAAGCTCCTATTATTGTAGCACCCGATTGGTCTCTACCATTTGAAGTTATGTGTGATGCAAGTGGGGTAGCTTTGGGTGCTGTACTTGGTCAGAAAAGAGAAAGGCTATTTCATCCAATATACTATGCGAGCAAGGCCTTGAATGGAGCCCAGAAGAACTATACTGTCACGGAACAAGAGCTTCTAGCAGTTGTTTATGCTTTTGAAAAGTTCTGTGCTTACTTGTTGGGAACCAAAGTGGTGGTTCATACAGATCATGCGGCTCTGAGATATTTAATGGCAAAGAAGGATGCAAAGCCAAGGCTAATTCGTTGGGTGTTATTGCTTCAAGAATTTGATTTCGAGGTAAAGGATAGAAAAGGTTGCGAAAACCAAGTAGCTGATCATCTATCTAGACTTGAGAATGCGCACATAGCGCAACCCAACCTTGAGATTGATGATGCATTTCCCGACGAAGAGATCCTAGCCGCTATGGTGGAAGACTTACCGTGGTATGCAGACTTTGCGAACTACGTGGTAAGTAAAGTGATGCCTGAGAATCTCTCCTTTCATCAAAACAGAAAGTTCATGCATGATGTGAAACACTACTTCTGGGATGAACCGTATCTTTTTCGACGATGTGTTGATGGTGTTATTAGGCGATGCATCTCTGATGTGGAGGTGCCTAGCATCTTGGAAGCAAGTCATGCTTCCCAAGTTGGAGGTCACCATGCAGGTGATCGGACAACCAGGAAGGTATTGCAAAGCGGCTATTATTGGCCTTCATTATTCAAGGATGCTTACGATTTTGTGAGAAGATGTGATCAGTGTCAGAGGCAAGGCTCTATCTCAAAGCACCATGAGATGCCCATGTCTAAAATTCTTGAAATTGAGCTATTTGATGTATGGGGTATTGATTTCATGGCCCATTTGTGAGTTCGTTTGGAATGAAATATATCCTAGTTGATGTGGATTATGTATCCAAATGGGTCGAAGCAGTAGCGCTGGCTGATAATGAAGGTAAGTGTGTTGTAGCATTCTTAAAGAGAAATATCTTCTCTCGTTTTGGGGTACCACGTACCATCATAAGCGATGGAGGATCACACTTTTGTAACAAGCTGTTCAAAGCCGTATTGGTGAAATATGGGGTCAAGCAACATAAGGTAGCTATACCTTACCACCCACAAACTAGTGGACAGGTAGAGGTTTCATCCTTGCTAAGACTGTAAATGCTAGTAGGAAGGATTGGTCCCGAAAGCTGGATGATGCCTTATGGGCTTATAGGACTGCATTCAAGACACCAGTTGGCATTTCCCCATACCAACTAGTTTATGGGAAGGCTTGTCACTTATCAATTGAGCTCGAACATAAACCATTATGGGCGTTGAAGAGGCTTAACCTAAATTGGGATGATGCTATTAATCTGAGATTGGAACAGCTGAATGAGATGGATGAATTCCGTCTACATGCGTATGAAAGGGCAGACCTCTACAAGGAACGGATGAAAAAGTACCATGATCGGCGGATTATCCGAAGAAACTTTCAGAAGGGTGATATGGTACTTCTTTTCAACTCCAGACTGAAGCTATTTCCAGGTAAGTTGAAGTCTAAATGGTCTGGTCCGTTTAGAATTAGCCAAGTCTACTCGTCTGGAGTAGTAGAGTTAGAAGACAAAAATGGTGGTGTCTTCAAGGTGAATGGCCAACGTGTGAAGCCATATATCGGTCCTTTTGACTCGATAAAATGCATGGCCACCATTTATCTTGACGATGTCTAAGTAATCGAGGTAACTATGTCGTGCCGCGACAATAAATCAAGCTCTACATGGGAGGCAACCCATCATTTTTAATCGTTTTGTTTTACTAAGAGTTTGTTTTTGTTAAATAAAAATCCAAAAAGAAGAGTCGAGCCACGACCAAAACTAAGGCGCTTGGTGGGAGGCAACCCATCGTTCTAATTATTTTTGTTGTTTTTGAGTAAATGTAGGTGTAAGACGTATAAAGGAGGAGATCTAGCCCAAATTTTAATTTGGAATTGTGTCATGTTGAAGGTGGTAAGTTTGGAATGAAGAAACAAAGGCTATTGGTTAGGCATTGCCTATGCAAATCTAGGCAACGAACAAGGTAAGGCCTATGTAAATCTAGGCAACGAACAAGGCAAGGCCTATGCTATGGCCTAAGCTCTCTGAATCTACAATGCCATAGCATAGGCGCCGTCTATGCCTAACAATGCCATAGCATAGGCGTCGCCTATGCCATTGCCTTTGCTCTATGAATCTACAATGCCATAGCATAGGCGCCGCCTATGCCTAACAATGCCATAGCATAGGCGCCGCCTATGCCATTGCCTTTGCTCTCTGAATCTACAATGCCATAGCATAGGCGCCGCCTATGCCTAACAATGCCATAGCATAGGCGCCGCCTATACTCAACTAGGCTTTACAAAAGGCGCCGCCTATGCTAAGCATAGGCAAAGCATTAGGCTCCGCCTATGCTTACTTTTTGGTCTCCTAATCCGATTTTAAATGGGTCAAACCCGACCCAAGCCTTGTCCTATAAATAAAACTTCAACATTCGAACAAAACACACTTATTTTCTCAACCTAGGCGCCGCCTTTAATCTCCAAATCTCTCAAAAATTTTCTTTTTGCTCTTCTAACCTTGCAAGATCATCTTCCGAGGCCATCACCAAGTAAGTACTTCTTTTATATTCCGTAGTTATTACAATACTATGCCTATAATGATTTGTTAAATCTTGAAGTAGTGTTGGTGATTTGAATGTAGTTGGTTTGTATTGATACATCTAGTTGAGTGAAAGAATACGTATGGGTGTTCTAAACTTTGTTCCGATTTGTATTTTGGTTGTTATACACTGTCATCTTTTTGCGAAATTGAAATGGTAAAGCTAATCACATAATCGTGTAAGTCGAACATTGGAATGTTTTTAAAGGCTCGTTCATTGAGATAAAGATCATGATTGAATACAAGCATGAGATGTTGTGATTATTTCTATGCCATAAACTTGATTCGATCTCTACGTAGTAGTTTTGTTCCAAAAGTGCATTAATCCAAACCATACAGTATGGTCAAGTTTATATGAAATAGAGTTGAAAAGGATAGTGAAGATGACATGAAAAGTATGACTGCGCTGAATATATTGTTGGAACATAACACCTAAATGTATGGCGATGAAGTCTGAGTAATCGACATCGTTCACTTAATTAGTTTGTCACCACAAATTAAGTGTGGGGTGGTGCCACTACTGTTTGTTTGTCAATTGTATCTACCGAGATGAAGCTAACATGACTTTATTTTAATCTCAGGCACAATGGAACCAAAAAGTCGACCAGGAAAAGAAAAAGTGTCCACCTTACAGAAAGGTCAGAAAAGGGGAAGAAAAGAGCAAGCTGAATCCTCCTCGCTGCAAATACCTCACCTCATGTTCGGGATAAAATGGGTCCTAGAGGAGGAAGGAAAGGAGTGGTACAAGAACAACAAAGTGAAAAAATATGTTCACGTGGATTTAATACAAAAAGAGAGCCTAGCGAAGAGAGAACCTCGCATTTTGGCTAAAATAATGGCGCTACATCTTGATTTCATTTTCCGAGATATGGGAGAGTGCAATCTTGATCTAACTCGATAATTCTATGCCAATTGGTCCCCAAAGACTACAAGGAGTGAAGTAAAGATTCGGGGCCAAGTCTTGCAACTAAATGCAGAGTTCTTCAACTCTTTTCTGGGTTTTCCATCTGTAGATCCATCACCGATCAAAGAGCTTTATAACAGACCTCCGTACAGGGAAATCAGACACACACTGTGCGGAACAAGATCAATGGCACGTTGGAGTCGTCACAAGGATATCGGTCGGCACAATACCTTCCCATATGCTTCTTTGAACAGAGAATCTCGGATATGGTTGCGGATAGTCAACTCTTGCTTGATTCCAGGAACACAGTACACAAAGATCACACGTTATAGAGTGTGCTTGGTGTACTCTTTGATGACGAACATCCCCATCAACATTGGGGCGATTATTCGATCTTCAATGCGTAAGGCTAGGCTGCACAAGAGGTCCCACTTCAGCTTTAGCGATCTGTTGACTACGATATTGAGGAAGGAGGACATCGAAGAGGAACCTGCAGATCATAAGCTTCCACACAACCCAAAGGAAGTTGACCTCACAAAGGTGAAAGATGTTGAATCTATGCATAGCGTCAACCTGACCACTGCAGAAAGACATGCTCGCGATGAAAGCTTATTCCGCCATTTATATGGCATGACGAGGTTCACCATGATGAGCGAGGGCCGTGTTCCAACTGCTGCAGAGCTCCAACAGTTGGATTATGACTACCCAATGAATGAGCATGCGAGGGCTATGTGCGGAGTAGGTGTATATTTCGAGGAACCTCTTGATGATGACGTGCCAACCGATGACGATCACCGAATGCCAGACTCAGACGTGGAGGAGAAATCTGATGACGACGACTCTGATGATAATTCTGATGCAGGGGGTATGACCCCAAACATAGAGGAGGAGTCCGACTAATCAGGTTTTTCTTATTTATTTTCCACTGAGGGCAGTGTGTCCCGTCTAAGTGTGGGGTGCTGGTATTTGTATGCTACACTTCTTTGTCTGCATTTGCATTTATTCTAGTTCTTGTTTGTTTTAATTAGTTAGTTTAATTTTAGATTTTTTAGATTTTGCATGAAATTGTTCTGATAGGCGGCATGGTATTATGACAAGAGTTTATGCCAAAATCATCATTACTATTGAGACGTTTAGGCTCTAAGTGTGACTCACTGTGTGATAAGTGTGTGGTTTAATTCATTCATCTGTTGGGTCAAGAGTCTATACTGCTCCCAATAAAGTTGACCATGTGCCTTGTATGTGTGAGGTTATAGTATATTCTATATTGTGACTGATACTAGAACTTGCCTGGTGTGTGTGTAAAGCGAAATAAAGAGTATGAGTTTAGGAGATGATTTAGGCATTTCTTTGGCAGCCTGTGATTATTTACCTTCTTTTTACCTACCCGTGGACATTATCCTAGTTAACCCCCTTTGAGCCTTTAGCTATTTTCTTTGACAGCCTCATATGTAGCCTAATCCAATTTTTTTTCAAGACCATAATTTGATCCAAATTCCAAAGCGCTTTAAATAGTAGAGTCATGTGACAAAATAAGAGGAAATTGGGTGAGAGTGATGCCTCAGAGTGTATTGGTACTTGAAATTGTTGTGAAAAGGAGTGGCTATCATAGAGGTGTTTTATAAAAAAAAACAGAAATAGAAAAAAAAAATAATGAATTGTATATTCTCATCTTTGTGTTTATAATTGAATAACAAAATAGGTGAAAAGGGGTGTTAGATGAAAAGAAAGGTAGAAGGGTTGTTTAAAAGAGAGTGTTAATGACATAACGTAGTGTATTAAAGCGCTTAGGGAACATAGTCACTATTTCTGGCCAAAATAGTCCTACCTGTCCCTTAGCCTACATTACAACCTGTAAAGACCTACTTTATCCTAAGCTTAGCATTCTGATATTAGTGGAGCATTACACTAAGGGCAAGCATATGGTCATCAGTTGCAACATATGAATTCTTTGTGAGAGTGAGAGCAAGGAGAATCTTGTACCCATGTTTCGAAAAATGCAAAACTTATGAGTGATTATGGGTGATATCTTGTGTGAGACACACATGGTTGATGATTGTTGGGTAGTGTTATATGATTCTTTGTGACTTAACTTGTGGATACAAATTAACCATCATCACAAGTCTATGTTGGAGGTTGAATTGTTTCTAGTAGTGAACAAGAAAACTACTCTTTCTTAATAATTGTCGTGTATGTCTTGTTGAACATTTTATGTTGTTGCTGTGATATTCTAAGTAGATGATTGCATGGACATAATATTTTGTTCGAGGACGAACAAAGCTTTAAGTGTGGGGTGTTGATGATAGGCGTATTTACACGCCTAAAGCACCATAATTTACCCATATTTTAGCTAAGTTTTAAGGACAAAATATATAATTCCTGCATTTTTAGTCCATTTTCCTGTAAGTGAGCTAACCAACGTGATTAGCATGTTTTCAGGTATTAATGATGAAGATTTCAGCACTTTGTGGACCTTTTGGTAGCAAGGGAAACTTCACATAAGAGGGAAGGCAGCTTTTGGAAGCTTATGGACTGAAAGTGATGCATGGAGAACTTGTCCCGGGCAAAAATAGTATTTCTAAAGACTTGGGGATCAGCAGTAACTTAGTAGGAATAGGACAAGGATGTTATAAAAACCCTATTTTGCTGAATTTTTCAGCATTCATGCTTTTCATTATTCACGAATTGATAGATACTTTCATTATTCATTCAACTTTCTAGTATTATTCAGTTTACAGATTCTGTAAGTTTTAACAGAGAAAAAAACGCTAACTTGTGAGAAACGTCTAGAGGGCAAAAACGTCAACCTAGTTTGACGCCACACCCATCTTCAATGTGAGATTCTTTGAGCTTTGGTACGATGATGATGTTTATTGTGATCTCCGTTGTAATCATGAGTAGCTAAACTTCTCTGTTATGGAAGCCTTATGATATACTATCTATTACAATGAGTTTGTGAATTCTTGATACGTATGCTACTTATATCATTACTCTCTTCATCTTAATTACATTCTTGTGGTTGAAAACATATAGAATACGCCATTATAGCATTAACTTGTTCGAGAGAAAAGTTACATGTTTGGAAAAGAGAGTGTGACAAGGAATTAGGGCTACCAACCCCTATTTACACGTTAGTGCCGTAACTGGATTAACTCTTGGAGAGTTCGTACCAGTAGTTATACGCTTTAAGCTCGAGAGAGTTAAAGTGAGATAATCCTTGATGGTCGAGAGACACTAGGATTTACCAGTAGAATACGAATCTCTATAAGTGCATGCATGTCTGAATCCTGCATTACTCATAGTTAATAGATACGTAGAATTCATAAGGTGGACATAACCCTAACTTACAATTCTCATTGATTAAAATCTTACTAAACAAAGCATTCCGCTTTTACTTTGCTATTTTGATACTTTTAATTCACGCCTAAACCATCCCCCCTTTCTGTAGAATTTTCGACCAACAGTCTGTTAACAATTGCAACACTTAGTGACCAAGTATTCCCTGTGGGATTCGATACCCAACACAATTAGGTTTTATATTTGACAGCAACCGCTTACACTCTTATGAGAGCTGTAGTTTGGGCGTTATCAATCGTCCCAAATGTTTCACAGAATCATTCTGTCCACCAAGCTCCTCAAATTTTGATGTTTCAAAGCTTGGAGGAAGGTTAACACTTGAAAACATGCCCCATTTTTTATATGAAACATCTTCATATACCACAAGTCCTAAGGAACTTTTCATATCATTTTCTACACTTTAAACTTTCCCAACCATTTTCTTTGGGTCTTCTAGCATGCTAGGCTTCTTAGTAAGAAATTTTGGCGGTCCACTTAACTTAACTGTAGGCTCAAGAATATAAAAATGATCATCACGAGTATTTAACGTGGATTCACTAGTGGACTGGGGAAGCACAATCGTTAGATTGATAGCCAAAGTGGAAGCATTAGTAGAAGGTTGAGCAACAAAAGCACAAACGGTATGTGGTGATGCGAATGTGGTTGACTTATACTGAGGAGCTAAAGAAAGAGTGGTGCAATTATTGAGGTGAATTTGATGTGGAATAGGTTTTAAGGCATGTTGTGGTGCATCAACCATAGTAGGAAACTGACTTTGCGATTTTGGTGGAAGACTCAAGGTATTTGCAGGGTCAAAAGTGGGGAACGGAGGTGAGGCAGCCCACTATCCTAAGCTCGGTACATTTCCATCATTTGTTGTCTCAGTCTCAAATTCTCTTCCTTTAAACTCTCAATTTCCTGACTTTTTCTTTCATCCATGATGCCACTCTCTATATCCTTGTTGGACATAACTAACCTTTCCTTGAATTTGGTGTGATATGGAGGACCAGCCAGGAAGCCACAAACCAACCACCTTAAACTAACTGAACAAGAGGCAACAAATATGTTAGAGTTCAACATTTTTTCTTCAAAACCTTTTTTTCTTTCAGAAAAGATCACCGAACCCAAGAAGGGTGCCTACGTATCTCACCCCCAAGAGAGGAGAATCAAGTGTGCGTAGTTCGTGAAGTCTTGCCAAAATGGCCAATTAAACTCTTTTCTTTTTCTTGAAACTTTACGAAGAAAAGAAATAACAAATTTTCAAAAGAATTAACGAAAATCTTTTTGAATTTTCAGCTTTAAAATTCCTATACAACATGAAACCTAAAATTATCAAAAAAAAATCTTTTTGGATTTTCAATTTTGCATTCATACGTAAATAAAACTTGAAACTATTATAGGAAAATCTTTTTGTGGTTTTCTAGAGATGTATATGACACCTACTCTAAATGAAGAGTGAATAAAATATTTTTTTGGATTTTTGAAATAAGATCCCCGAACCCACAATAGGCTGCCTACGTATCTCACTCCCGAGAGAAGAGAAGCAGGGGTGCATAGTTCGTCCAGATTAGACAATTAATGATTAAATCACAGATTGCACCCTGACTTGAGACACGACCAAAGACACACGATGAACAACATAACAAAATCTTTTTTTGAATTTTTGGATTGTTAAAAACAAAAGCCATAAAGAATTCTAAAAATTACGAAACTCATTTTTTTACTTTTCGACTCACTTTTTTCTTTTTTTTTTCAAACACACCTTACTTCTAACACATGTTTTATCTGAATCAGTCCATCAAATGATCAAGTTACCCTCAAAGATGCAACATTTAGCACATAGGGATGCTTTATAGGTGAGTCTCATACAAAGGGCCACGTGGGTCCCACTAGGTCTCAGTATGATGCAGATAAGCATGACCTAAAGGCTGACCTATGTTGGGGTTTACTAATAAGGCTGTTCGGAGGAGCATATGGTTGATAGTGGTTGCTTTGCTTTCCACCCACTCCATACGTCTAACGGCTCCCCCTCCTAAAATATGGGTGACTCAACTAGAGTTTGTGTGCACGATGTGCACTTCAGGACTTGTTGCAGAAATAATTAACTCGGGTTATGCACATAATGCCAGATATAAGGCGGTAACACACAAGAGAAAAACTGTAAACACGTAGCACGTAAGCACTCCATAATGATAAAATAAACACAAACAATGTTTATACACTAATAATGTCAAACTAAGCCGATACAACTCCAAAAATAAGGTCGAATTCTGAAAAGTCCCCAGTGGAGTCGCCAGAGCTGTCACACCCCTTTTTTAACTCCCAAAGGATTATGGTTTCAAGTTTTGAAAGGGTTTTATTGATTAAAGTGACAAAAGATGAAAGTTCATTTCGAAAAAGGATTATTTACATTTTTTATTCAGAGTCGCCACTTGGAATAAATCGGATGTGCCAAGTCACCCATGGATATCCTTTTCAAAATAATTTGACTCTTTAAACTGGTTTGCGAACAGAGATTCCGACTAAGGAATTCTGTTGATCGAGGGAAAGGTGTTAGGCACCCCTCAATCCCGTGGTTCGACCACAGTCGCTGGGTAGAGCATATTGGCTAATATGACATTAAGAATGTATAAACCACACAAAAACATTTAAAACAATCAATCAAACACACAAAACAAAATAAATCTAAAATATAGTGTCCAGTCCAATTATACAATCCCAAAAATAGAAAAATGCAAAAATATAAACCTACGCTAACCTACACTAATCCTAAACTATGCTCCAATGCTTACCCAATGCCTCGGGCCTTCATCACGAACATCCTCCGGGAACAAGATACCTCGGGGCATTCCCCGATGAATAGATACAAGTGGCTTCGGGGCATTCCCCGGCTAAATGAATACAATTGATTCAAATGCGGTAAATAAAACCATTCAACACATAGTCCAAACATTCCAACAATCCACAAGTTCTAAATTTGCCTACCGTACTGTTTGCCTACCCAAGCTCGGTCTATCATGGCATTATCGCATTCAACGGCATCAATGAATCAAAAAATAACTAAATTTGCTTTTTTTATCAATTTTCGATTCTCACCCCCAAATAACAATTTTCAACAATGGAACATTCAATTATTCATATCTAAGTTCATTCAATTATCAATTCAAACTTTTCAAAAATCAAAAACAACACCAAATACATACGCACAATAAATATTCGAACATGTCAAGCACACGAATCATTCACACCCATTAAAACAATTAAATTCAAGATAACAATAATTAAAATTCAAAACGAGAATAGAGGATGAGATGGATGAATGGACATCAATTATATTTCAATCCCAAGTTGTTTGATTCCGTCAATGGACCAAAACCCTCAATCCGAACCTCAACCACGAACCAGCTTGAATCAAAGAATTGCAACCCAAACCCACCACTGTTTCTCCAAAGAAATGGAACAATAGGTCATTTTTATTGCTTTTTATGATGGGTTTAGGGTTATTCTGGTCAGGAATCGACAACAATGGCCGGAAATGGTCGATTCCGATGAGATATGACTGATTCCGGCGACAAGTTTTTCGGAAAATGCAATCCAACCGATAGGGTCCCCTCCATTTCACTGATTTCACCCCTCTCATGTGATCTCTCTCTCGTCTTTCTCACGTCACACTCTTCTCTCTTTTTCCATTTTCCCCTCTATTCTTGTATCCTTGGGTATGTGATTTGTGAGTAGTGTATGTATGCGTGTCCGGTGGTTGTGTTGTTTTCTAATGAGCTATGCGCGTGTTAGTGTCAATGGTGGGTGTTCATTTTTCAGTAAAAAAAAATGGAATTCGTGAATATGAGTGCTCTGTGTGGATTAATGGTGTTTTTTTAATGGTCCTCTCCCCTGTGTATTGTGATATGGTATGTCTTATGCATGTCCATTCCCTGGGTCCAAAAAGAAATGTGTAAAAGGGGGTAGGGGGTTGGGTAGGGTAGTGGTGAGGTGGGGGTAGGGTATGGGGGCATGGGGTGGTGATGTGTTGTCCAAAATTGATAGGAGGAGTGGTTATTTTATTACAAAAGAATAATTGGGGATTAGGTTTGTTAGTGGATTTGTTTGTTTTTTTGTATTTTTGTGGGATATAATCATACGGGTGAGGGCACGCAGTAAGACGGGGGTAAAAATGATAAAAATGCTTTCGGGGAGGGACAAAATTACGTGTCTAAAACTGCGAGAGAGCCAAAGAATGTACGGCTGGAAATGGTCCATACAGACGTTTGGGGACCATCTCCTGTTTCATTACTTGGTGGATCCAGATTCTATGTCACCGTCATTGATGATTTCAGCAGGAAGGTATGGGTTTACTTCTTGAAACATAAGTCAGATGTGTTTGCTACTTTCAAGAGGTGGAAAGCTAAAGTTGAAATTAAGACTGGCTTAAAAATTAAATGCCTGAGGTCTGATAATGGAGGAGAATATGACAAGTCAGAATTCAAACAATTCTATACAGCTGAGGGAATCAGTTTGATGAGGATAGTTCCTGGGAAGTCAAGGAAGAATGGAGTTGCTAAAAGATGAACAGAACATTGAATGAGCGTGCAAGGAGCATGAGGATACACTGTGGGCTGCCTAAGACGTTTTAGGAAGATGCTGTGAGCACAGCTCCATACTTGATCAACAGGGGACCATCATTTCCTCTAGGGTTCAAGATTCCTGAAGAAGAATGGACAGGAAAAGAGCTCAAGTATTCTCACTTGAGAACCTTTGGTTGCACTGCTTATGTTCATGTTGATCCAGAGAAGAGAGATAAGCTTGATGCTAAAGCTATAAAGTGCTACTTTATAGGTTATGGTTCTGACATGTTCGGGTACAGGTTTTGGGATGACAGAAATAAGAAAATCCTAATACATTGAGATGTGACATTTGATGAAAACGTCTTGTACAAAGACAGAGAGCAAAAGGCACAAGAAACTACAAAGCAAGTAGGAGTTGAGCTTGAGTTGCCGAAGCGTACACCTAAATATGTTGCAGTAGATACTTAACAAACTCTCGTTGAGGAACCAGAGGTGGAACAAGTGACACCTGAGCAGGCTAAGATGAGATTATCCAGGACCATTAGAGAACCATATAGGTATTCACCATTATTACATTATAGGTTGTTGACTGATGAAAGGGAACTAGAGTCTGTTGTTGAGGCCCTGCAGGTGGAGGATTCAATCAAGTGGGAGAAAGCCATGGATGATGAGATGATATCACTTGAGAAGAATAACACGTGGATGTTTACTGAGTTACCTGCAGGGAAGAGGACCTTGTTGAACAAGTGGGTGTTCAGAATCAAGGCAGAACCAGATGGCAAAAGAAGATTCAAGGCTCGGTTGGTAGTTAAAGGATATTCACAGAGGAAATGTATTGATTATGCTGAAATATTTTCTCCTGTTGTGAAATTAACTACTATCCAAATTTTATTGAGCATTGTTGCATCGGAGAATTTGCATCTTGAACAAATGGATGTAAAGACTGCGTTTTTACATGGAGATTTGGACAAGGAAATCTATATGCAGCAGCCAGAGGGGTTTGTAGTTCCAGGCAAGGAACACATGGTCTGCAAGCTCAATAGGAGCTTGTATGGGATGAAGCAAGCACCTAGACAAGAGTGGCTTCCGCAGGAGTTAAAAGGATCAGTGTTCCTACTTCAAGAAATACACTGATTCTTATGTATTTTTACTCTTGTATGTGGATGATATATTGATTGCAGGATCCAGTATGAAGGAGATAAACTCTCTGAAGGCAAACCTGTCTACTGAGTTTGAGATGAAAGATTTAGGTGCAGCGAAGCAGATTCTTGGGATGAGGATTTCTCGGGATAGATCTGCTGGAACTTTGAATCTATCCCAAGAACAGTACGTCGAGAAGGTTCTTTCCAGATTCAGAGTTAATGATGCTAAACCCAGAACTACTCCATTGGTAAATCACATAAAATTGTCAAAGGAGCAGTCACCGAAGACAGCTCAAGAGCGGAAACACATGGCACTTGTTCTGTATGCTTCTGCAGTTGGGAGTCTGATGTATGCTATGGCTGCACTAGACCTGATATTGTACATGTAGTGGGAGTTGTTAGAAGGTACATGGTAAATCCCGGGAAAGAGCATTGGGAAGCTGTGAAGTGGATTTTAAGATATCTGAAAGGTACATCCAGTACTTCACTTTGTTTTGGCAATGATGAAGTGATTCTGCAAGGTTTTGTTGATGATGATCTTAGTGGGGATATGGACTCAAGCATGATCACTTCCAGATATATTTACACCATAGGTGGTACTATAGACACCTAATTTTGTCCCTCCCGAAAACTCAAATTATTCATTTTTACCCTTGTCTTACCATGTGTCCTACCCCGTATGATTATATCCCATAAAAATGCAAAAAATAGAACCCTTAACAAAATTCCTAAAAAATCTTATCCTAACCAACTCACCCTACCCCACCTACCCTATACCCTACCCCTACTACCCCATCCACGTGACCCCCTCACATTTCTTCTTCACAAAGAAAAGGGAGAACAATATATACACAAAAAAGGAGGAGGGGGCCCACCACTAAGAAATTGACTCCATAATTATCATACATACATATACAGCAGATCACAAGAAAAAGGGGGGTCGGGGTTTCTTCTTCTTCACTATTCACGCACACACGCACTATTCACCGGAAAACGGGCAACATACACATAGCTCACATAGGTCACTCACTCACGAATATTCTCGAGATTCATACACCGACACATAGGTGAGAGAGATTGAGCTGGAGAGAGAGAAGAGAGGTCGAACGAGAGAGAGAATTTGGAAGGAAGAAGACAGCGACTCCACTGTTAAGCTTGCCGGAGCTCCGGTGATGCTACCACGTTGACCGGAGAATGCTGGGAAACCATCGATTTGACCCCCAGTGTCATTTCAGCGACCATCTATCAGAAGGTGTCGAAACCCGCTGGCGAGCAATAAAAATTGGCTCAACCAGTCTTGATTCCAGTGAGATCTACCAAAAAATGACCAAAAATAGTAACGAAGCGGGATGATCAGGTACGGGCTTTCGATCTTTGTAATCTTTGCTTCGAGTTGCGAGTTTGGTTTGACAGGCTTCGATTTTTTATACTGAGTTGGAATTTGATTCATTGTCGAGGTTGATTCGGGGTTCTTCAACACGCGGACTCTGTCTTCTCGATTGACTGATATTTGGAATAAAATCATCATTGAGATCCAATTTTATCCTCTCTCCATTTAATTTTAACATAACCGTGGATGATTTGTGTGTTTGGTATGTTTGAATCTTGATTGTTTATTGGTTGATATTGAATTTGAATGTTGAAAACATGGATTAGTAGTCGAAGAAGTAATTAATTATTTTGAGAATGGTTTTGGGATGGATCGATTTAATGAAAAAATGAATACAGATTAATTTAGATTTATTGATGTTGGTGTAATTCGATTTAAACATGAATATGGTTGAACCCAATAGTGTCATGTTTTAGGTCAAGAAGGAATAGGCAAGACATAGGTCGGGTAGGAAAATCTAGAGATTGTGGATTGATTGAATGTTTGAGATGTGTGTTGAAATGATTTTGTTTTATCGTATTCGACTCAATTGTATTCATTTGGCCGGGGAATGCCCCGAGGTATTTGTGTTTATTGGTCGAGAAATACCCCAAAGTATTTTGTACCCAGAGGACGTTCGCGACGAAGGCCCGAGGCGTCGGGTTGGAGCTTAGTCTAGCATTAGTATAGAATAGGATTTATATTTTTCGCAATTTTTTTGTTTTGGACTGTATAATTGGACTGGACATTATTATTTTGGTTTTGGATTGTTGTTTGATGTTTGTTTATGTGCTTTGTGTGGTTTATACATTCGTGGTGTATAATTAGTCGATACTCTCCATCAAGAAACCGTGGTCAAACCACGGGACCGAGGGATTCCTAACACCTTCCCCTCGGTCAACAGAATTCCTTAGCCGGAATCTCTATTTGCAGATTAGTTTCTAGAGTCAAACTATTTTGAAAAGGATTTCCAAAGGTGACTTGGCATACCCGATATATGTCAAGTGGCGAATCTGAATAAAAAATGTAAATAATCCTTTTTCGAAGAAAATTTTCAATTTTTTGTCACTTTAATAATAAAAACCCTTTCAAACTTAAAACGAATCTTTTTTTGGAGTTAAAAAAAAGGGGTGTGACAGCTCTGGCAACTCTGCTGGGGTTCTTTTTCAGATTCCGAGCTTATTTTTGGAGTTGTATCGGCTTTGTTTGGTATTATGGGTGTATAGACATTGTTTGTGTTGTTTTGTGTTATTGTTTTTCATTGTTGAGAGTTTACGTGCTCTTTGTTTACAGTTTTCTCTTTATTTATTACCGCTTCATATCTGGCATTATGTGCATAACCCGAGACATTCTTTCTGCAACAAGTCCATAGTACACGTGTTGTACACGACCTCTAGTTGAGTCACCCTTATTTTAGAAGGGGGAGCCGTCGGTGTTATGGAGTGGGTGGAAAGCTCTCGCAACCACTATCGACCATATGCTCCCCCGAACAGCCTTGTTAGTGGATCCCAATGTAGGTCAGCCTTTAGGTCATGCTTATCTGCATCATATTGAGACCTAGTGGGACCCACGTGGCCCTTTGTAAGAGACTCACCTCTAAAGCATCCCTACGTGCTAAATGTTGCATCTCTGAGGGTAACGTGGTCATTTGACAGACTGATTTGGGGAAAGCAATTGCTAGAATTAATCGAGTGTGTAGGCAAGGGAAAATCAAAAAAAAAGAGGAAAAAGAAAGAAGAGTGACTCAAGAAAAAAAAGAGTTTCTTAGTTTTTAGAGTTCTTTATGGTGTTTATTTTCCACAATTAAAAAATTCAAAAAAAGATTTTTTATGTGTTGCACTCATTTTAAAAAAAAAAATCAAAAACATCAAAAATATTTTGTTTTTTGTTTCCTTTGGAAATCATTCACAATTCGAAAACTTTAAAAAGATTTATTTCAATAGGAGATTTTTATTAAAGGAAAGTTCAAAAAAGATGGTAGAAGTTTTGTGCATCTGATATGATGAAAATACCAAAAAGATTTTTCTTTCATAGTTATTGGTGTCATTTTTGTGTGAAGCGTCAAGTTGAAAACTAAAAAAAGATTTTATTGACGTTGTTCATCGTCTGTCTTTCGTCGTGTCTCTCAAGTCAGGGTTCAGTTTGTTATTTAATCCTTAATTGTCCAATCTGGATGAACTACGCACCCCTGATTCTCCTCTCTCGGGAGTGAGATACGTAGGCAACCTATTGTGGGTTCGGGGATCTTATTTAAAAAATTTAAAAAGATTTTCTTCAGTCGTTATTAGAGTAGGTGTTTCATATACATCTTTAAAAGAAAACCACAAATAAGATTTTTTTCCTTTTATAGGTTCAAGTTTCATTTTCATATGAAATTTAAAATCGAAAACTCAAAAAGATTTTTCTTTAGTAATCATAAGTTTCATTTTGTATAGGAAGCTGAAAAATTCAAAAAAAGATTTTCATCGATTCTTTGGAAAATTTTATTTTCTTTTCTTATTAAAGTTTCGAAAAAAAAAAAAAAGAGTTCAATTGGCCATTTTTGCAAGACTTCACGAACTATGCACACCTGATTCTCCCCTCTCGGGGTTGAGATACGTAGGCTCCCTTCTTGAGTTCGGTGATCTTTTCAAAAAAATAATAATAATAATAATGAAAAAAATGAGAAGTTTTGAAAAAGATTGAACTCTAATATATTTGGTGCCTCTTGTTCAATTAGTTTTGGTTTGTGGCTTCCTGGATGGTCCTACATATCACATCAAATCCAAGGAAGGTTTAGTTGTATCCAACAAGGATATAGAGAGTGGCACCATGGATGAAATAAAGAGTCAGGAAATTGAGAGTTTAAAGGAAGAGAATTTGAGACTGAGACAACAAATGATAGAAATGTACTGAGCTTGGGCCAGTGGGATGCCTCCACCTCCGTTCCATAACTTTCACCCTGTAAATACCTTGAGTCTTCCACCAAAATCACGAAGTCAGTTTCCTACTGTTGTTGATTGTAATACCCCACATTTTGGACTAGAATGAAAATCCGTCACTCCTATGCGTGGATGTTTCAAAAGCCTCAAATCCTATATAAATTTAGTGTGTTAATAAATTATGTAGTATGGGAATCTATTTGATCATGAATTTAGATCATAGAGGTCCCCTAACTCAAGTACAAGTTGAAAGCTTTCCTATCGTTCAAGTTTTAGTGAGCGTCAAAACTTGGGTCAACTTCAATCGACCATAACTCGTTGTATATGACGAACTGGGTGGTTTGCTATAAATCAAATGAAATATCTTTGAATTATCTTTCCAACGATACCAATTTATCCTAAATCCTATATCGGAGCAAAGAGTTTGGCCTATTTTACTCCAGCATATCAGGCTGGAAACAGCGTGACGGCATTCGTGATAGCTTATCACATTTGTGACGCCCTATCACGAAGTTCATCAGCCTTAGGCAGAAACCAGCTCCTAAGTGACAACATTTCTGATAGCTTATCACATTTTTGATGCCCTATCACGAAGGTCGTCAGCCTTAGGCAGAAACCAGCTCCCAAGTGACGATATTTGTGATAACTTATCACAAATCTGACGACATTTTTGACGACTTATCACAAATTTGACAACTTATCAGCATTGGTCGTCAGCTATGATTTTCAGCAACTGGGAAATATTTCATAAGGGTATTTTGGTCTTTTCCTTCACCTTCCATGACTTATAACCCTAAAGAGGCATAATTTTTCCCATTTTTCTTCAGTTAAGCATCTTAAAAACCATCTCTTAGACTCTCAACCACAAGATTAGGGTTTTCATCAAACTCATCTATCAAAAGAAAGATTCAAGCCTTTTTCCAAGATAATCAAGAATTAAGTTTCCCAATCCAAGAACTCTCCAACAAATCATCAAAGTTTCCTTTCTAAGGTATGCGTGTGTTCATTCATGGACTCCTTTCGTCCATGAAGTTCAAGAACCCTTTTGTAAAATTATATATTATGGTTTTCATTTTATGAATGGATTGTTGATCATGTTTATGTGTTGAATGATGCCAAGATAGAATCTTTAGGTGTTATTATGAATCTATGACATCATATGAGTTGAAAACATGTAAGTTTGATTATTTATGATGAGTAATTGTAAGATTTACACATATGCCTAAGTTGTGCATGTAAGGTGTTTGATAAAATACCTAAGAGACTAGAAATCATGCATTATAGCTAAATTGTGACTAAGTGAAGGATTCATGATATGCTCCCATATTCCAAAGATTTTCATGTTGATATTGTGTCTTGTAAATGTTGTTGGGAAGTTCATGAACTAGTCTTATGAGATTATGCCATTCTTATTTGCAAATCCTACTTATGTAAAAAATATATGATACCCATGCACTTCATGGAATTTCCCAAGTTATGATATTATGGGTTGTTGATGTTGGTCACGTACTCAAGTCAATCATATGTGTCAGTTTCCTTCCATCGAGTCCTGGGGGTATTCGTACCCAAAAAATATAGTTGTGTGCCCAGAGCCATGTCATGTTTCACGATATTCTTTGCCAAGCCATGTTCCATAGAACTCAGTCAGTCATGTGACTCAGTAAGGTTTAGTAACTCAAAAACCTCAGTAAGTCTCAATAGCTCAGTAACCTCAGAGATCTCAGTATTTCGTGATATTAGAAACTTCAGTAATTCTAGTGCTTTTAGTAACTTCAGTACTCTTAATCAGTCCTAAGAACTCAGTAGATTCCGTTTGTCATCGGAATCCAGTAAACTCAGTTTTAGCTCCGCTAAACAATACCACTAGTATCAGTTTAGTTAATCAGTATCAGTTTAGCAAATCAACTCAGTTCGGTTATTTAGTTCAGCCCAGTTATTCAGTCCAGTGTCTTTTAGATGGGAGTAGGATTCAGCACCGAGCGAATCTAGGGATGGGGGCTCACCCACTAGAATAGGACTGAGATCCCTAGAAGCAATCCCTAAGTTCCAGAACTACATTGCCAGCGTAGGTATGAGATGTCACCCGTTAGATAGGACTGATATACTCAGGGGTCACCCGTTAGCACATTTATATGTATAGGACTGATCCCAGGAGTCACCCGCTAGATTAGGACTAACTCCATAGCAGATGTCTTTACTGGTGGCATGGTACTGACACCCTTCATATCAGGGCAGAGATTGGAACCCAGTCAGCTTAGCTTGGGGCATATCGGTTAGATGAATACATCCCACAGTTTCAGTTATAGATTCAGGAATGTCAGATTCAGTCAACTCAGCTTAGTAGTATAGATTCAGTACTGTTAGATACAGTCAATGCTTATCATTGTAAATAGACTTTAAGATCAACCATTAGCTAGGACTGATCTCAACTATTACTAATCAGTATTAGAATCATTAGATTTAAAGATCACCCGCTAGATAAGACTGATCTCAGACTAAGTCAAATCATCCTTATTATTAGTATACTCATGATCACCTGCTAGATAGGACTGATCTCAGATTTAGTTACTCCAAGTAGAATGGAACTCAGATAGTTCCATCAGAACTTAGACTGTCAGATATAACCGCTTAGTATCAGTTACATCGGTTAGGACGATCATCACAGTTATATCAGTTATATCAATTTCTGAACTCATGTATCAGTCATATCAGTTATCAGAATTCATGATATGAGTATTCAGCTTCAGGACTGTCAGACACAGTCAACCAGACCAGTTCTTCATAATTTGAACTGTCAGAAATAGTCATTCATCTATTCAGTATATCAATATCAGTAAACTCATGTTGTCCATATTAAGACTCAGTATTCAGTATCTCCACGAGTTCAGTTACAGTTATGTATGTATGTATGTATTCTCACGTTCATATTAGTCAGCATTGTTCATGCATATAACCCTTTTCATTTAGCCTACCTCACTCATATACTCAGTACATTCATACGTACTGATGCATTTGTGCTATGGTGTTTTCTCTTATGTTACACCATAGGTTCAGAGGCACGAGATCTAGATCAGTAGTAGCATTCCAATGTTCAGAGTTTGCAGTGAGTCCTTCACATTCGAGGACGATATGATTATTGCTACATTCATTATTCAGTTGCTAGATGGATTTAGTTGGAGACATGTTCCTTCAACTCCTTATTCAGTTCAGTTAGAGGCTTTCAGACTAGATGTCAGATTAGATATTTAGATCTCATTATTTTCAGTATTTATGACTTGTTTTGGTATTGTTATACCTTTTTCAGATATTTTGTTATTAGACATTTATTCAGTTCGAACCTTATGTCCCTTCATGTTCATGTTTCCGCATTTTATGATATATTATGTAGTATACAGGTACAGATATCAGTTTTGGGTTAGCTGGTGGTCCTTCAGGGTCATGAGCACCGTGTAGCATTTTGATTGAGAAAATCTGGGTGTTACATTGCTGCACCACAGCAAGCCTCAGAATCTATTCCACGTCAAATGCACCTCAATACTTCCACCACTCTTTCTTTATCTCCTCAGTATAAGTCTACCACATTCACAGCACCACATATTATCTGTGTTTTTGTTTCTCAACCTTCTACTAAGACTTCCACTTTGGCTATCAATCCAACGATTGTGCTTCCCCAGTCCACTAGTGAATCCACGTTCAATACTTTTGATGATCATTGTTATACTCTTGAGCCTACTATTAAATTAAGTGGACCGCCAAAATTTCTTACTAAGAAGCCTAGCATGCTAGAAGATCTAGATAAAGTGGTTGGGAAAGTTAAGAGTGTAGAAAATGATATGAAAAGTTCCTTGGGACTTGTAGGCTATGAAGATGTTTCATATAAAAACTGGGGCATATCTTCAAGTGTTAACCTTCCTCCCAGCTTTAAGACATCAAAATTTGGGGAGCCTGATGGACAGAAGGATTCTGTGAAATATTTGGGACGACATTGCAATCAACCAAGGGAAACTGAAAGAAAGAAGAAGGAAAATGCACCTATTATCATGCCATGGACAAAGCAGAGTTTGAGGGGTCCAACCCACCAATACTGTCAGCCTCAATCCCGAGCTTGCATATTAGATCCGCATAACCACTTGCAACAAGGTTTCTTTCCCCAAAATCCAAGAAATCTCATTCCACTTCCTCAATATCCTTTTAACAATGCACAATTGTATGCTTATCTATCTTCTTATCCACAATGGCATGAACCTGTCCCTCAACATCGTCCTCGCCCCCACAAATTTACCATGGAACCTCTAAATCCAAGTTTCATCCAAGGTCAGAGTTCGCAAAGAGGAGGAAGGAAAAAGATAATTTCACTCCTATTGGGGAATCCTATGCCAGTTTATTTCAGAGATTGGTACAGCAGGGCATGATCACTCCTCTCCTTGTGTATACTCCTGACCCACATTCAAGAAGTTTTGATCCTAATGTACGATGTGCATATCATTCTGATGTTTAGGGTCACAGTATTAAAGATTGTCGTGCTTTGAAAAGAGAAATTGAAAAGATGATTCAAGATAAATCAATTATGGTGCAGAACATTGAAAGTGAGGAAAGCTCTAGTCATGCTGATATGCAAACCAGTGGCTAAGATGTCAGGCTGAGCAATTAAGAAGTCACCCCTCTCCCTACTAGGAAGAGGTCTGGTAGTTTGTTTTATTTTATTTTTTGTTATCCGAATTATTTTAGGGTTGTAGTTTGGGATCTATCTTATTTTGTCCTTTTGTTGTTTATGTTCAAACCCTTCTATCTTTTGTTTCAACTAAATGAAGTGTCCTATTTTCCTTTGTGTTTTAAATATGTGTTGTTTGTTTATTTTTTTTACATAGTACATTTTATGTTGACTCTAGTGATATGACATGCTAGTGAAATTTTCAGGCAGATCTTAAAATCTGGTTTAAGCATGAGCATTGAATCAGAGGGTTAAAGTTAGAAAAAGATAGCGTTTGAGAAAATAGATAGAGTGTTGGGGCATTTGGTGATCAAGTTGAGGCCTTCTTTGAAAATTAAGGCAATTATTTTGAGAATCGTGAGAATAACTTGGTCAACATTTGAAAGACATGTCTCAATTAGGTCAAATAGTGGATGTGTGATCCTATATCAAAAGGAATAGAAAAATTAGCTCCACGAAAGCATGAGGAATGTACAACAAAGATGGAGTTTGCAGAAGAAGTAGCGACGCATAGTCTCAGTTAAAATTAGTGTTGTAAAAATATCACAAACGATCTTCATCTCTCACTTTCATATTGCATGATATGTACTTGTATTTTCAAGGATTGATATGATGAAGGCATTTCATTCTGCTATCCAAACATCGCGTCATCCTTTGTTTACCCCATTTGAGTTTTAGTCTTATTTTCTTTCATACCCCACTTTTGGAATCAAGATAGAGTTAGCAAAGCTCAAAAGAAAAGTGTCGAGAAAAACAATAAAGTCAGAAAGTTTCAAAAAGAAACGAGAGAAAAAAATGTGTCCAAAAGAAGGAAAAGAAAAGAGTGTCAAGAAAAAATAGTCAGAAGGTCCCAAAAAGAAAAAAAAAGTCAATAAAAGAGTCAACAAAAGAAAAAAAAAGAAAAAACCAAAATCAAGTAAAAGAACAAGCCGCCAGAACTACGCATGACCTGATTCTCCTCTCTCGGTGGTGAGATACGTAGGCTGCCCTACTCTGGGCTCGGTCCAACCAAATAAAAAGTTTAGCATTGCCCAGACAAAAGAAACTAGGGTATGAGTTAATCCTCATTGTTTGAGTCGATTCCAAAAGTTGTAAGTCCTACCCTATTTCAAGTGTCGTTTGGGCCCCATGTCATCCTTTCTTTCTAACCCTATCCAAAATCCAAGTTACAACCAAAGAAATACCTTTAGATCAATATTTGAGGATGTTAAGGCTAAGAATGCAAGGGATATGATGATGCATTTGGGAACTACTTGTCTTCCTCAGCATAAGGAATCAAAAATGAGATAAAAATGAGAGAGTCTTATCGGTGAAAACTCTCACGGTCACCGTAAGACGACTGTGAGTTGAGGGAAACAAAGATAAGAGAGTCTCATTAGTGGAAAACCCTTACATACACCATAAGTCAATGGTGAGATGAGGAAAATAAAATAAGAGAGGCTTGTTGGCAAAAACCCTTCAATGCGCCACTAGCTGAATGAGGTCTCCGAATGTAATTGGCCCAAGAAATCAACTCACTTTCAGGGTCATTAACTCAACAACAATTTGTGAGAGTTTTGGATGGAAAGATCAGGTAGTTTAATCCGATATGCATGTCATAATCATTAGAGTTGACTATCATTTTCAGATAAACTTTTTTATCATCTTTTTCAATGGAGACATTCATTGTCATTTCTTTCTTTTCTATAGTTATATTTTTATTTTCTTGAGTCAGTTATCCAAATAAAAATCATTGTCATTTTTCTCTTGTCTTTAATTCTAGACAAGTGAGAAAATATTTCAAAACTGGCTACCAACTTCTTCAATTGTACAAAGCAAGGCAGAAAGGCCATCATATGAAAGAGACATGATTGTGAGCCAAAATGAGGCAAGCAGAAAGTTTTGTCAATAAATAAGTCTGGGAACTTATGAAATACCGAGGTTCCAAGGGGTCTATCTGAGAAGTGTAGCAAAGCAGAGATACTGTGTTTGTCTCAGTCGCTCTTAATAATCTGAGTTTGGTCAATAAAGCAGCAAGTCAATGGCATAGGCTAATGGTTGGAAGCAAGGTTAAATGTGATGACGGCAAGAGCGTTCGCCACGAAAGCCAAAGCCAAAAACCATCCACCATGTTTTTAAACTCACAAATTTTCTTTGCATGAAAATGGAACACATGTTACCTTCAAATCAAGGATTTCAAAGCCTAAACATCAAGGCCCGTAATTTCTCACTTTTACAAATGCAGGAAGCAATGTTGTTGCATAGGTTTGATAATTAAATCATGTTAAAATTTCATCATCTTATATCCCTCGGAGACACACTTTCTTGTCCAGGGATTTTAGTTTTCATTTGTTGGGTGATACACTTCTTAAATTTAACCTTCACTCCTAGAAGACGTACCTTTTAGTGGAGTCATCCTCATTATTCCTATAAGATGTACCTTTTTGTTGAGTCATTCCCCTTGACCCCTATAAGATGTACCTTCTAGTAGAGTCATTCCCCTTTGATTCCTATAAGACGTACCTTTTAGTCAAGTCATTCCCCTTGACCCCTAGAAGACGTACCTTTTAGTCAAGTCATTCCTCTTGAGCCCTAGAATACGTACCTTTTAGTTGAGTCATTCCCTTTGATTCCTATAAGACATACCTTTTAGTTGAGTCATTCTCCTTGACCCCTAGAAGATGTACCTTTTAGCCGAGTCATCTTTCTTTTATTTCTATGAGACATACCTTTTAGTTGAGTCATTCAACTTGACCCCTAGAAGACGTACCTTTTAGTCGAGTCATCCCCCTTGATTCCTATAAGACATACCTTTTAGTCGAGTCATTCCCCTTGACCCCTAGAAGACGTAACTTTTAGTTGAGTCATCTTCCTTTGATTCCTATAAGTAGTACCTTTTAGTCGAGTCATTCCTCTTTGATTCCTATAAGATGTACCTTTTAGTCAAGTCATTCCCCTTGACCCTTAGAAGATGTACCTTTTAGTCGAGTCATCTTCCTTTGATTCTAATAAGACGTACCTTTTAGTCGAGTCATTGCCCTTGACCCCTAGAAGAGGTACCTTTTAGTGGAGTCATCCCCCTTGATTCCAATAAGACGTACCTTTTAGTCAAGTCATCCCCTTGACCCCTAGAAGACGTACCTTTTAGTCGAGTCACCTTCTTTTGATTCCTATAAGTAGTACCTTTTAGTCGAGTCATTCCCCTTGACCCCTAGAAGACTTACCTTTTAGTCGAGTCATCTTCCTTTGATTCCTATAAGTAGTACCTTTTGGTCGAGTCATCCCCCTTTGATTCCTATAAGACGTATCTTTTAGTTGAGTCATTCTCCTTGACCCCTAGAAGATGTACCTTTTAGTCGAGTCATCTTTCTTTGATTCCTATAAGATATACCTTTTAGTCGAGTCATTCCCCTTGACCCCTAGAAGAAGTACCTTTTAGTTGAGTCATCCCCCTTGATTCCTATAAGACGTACCTTTTATTCGAGTTATTCCCCTTGACCCCTAGAAGACGTACCTTTTAGTTGAGTTACCTTTCTTTGATTCCTATAAGTAGTACCTTTTAGTCGAGTCATTCCCCTTGACCCCTAGAATACGTACCTTTTAGTCAAGTCATCTTCCTTTGATTCCTATAAGTAGTACCTTTTAGTCGAGTCATTCCCCTTGACCCCTAAAAGACGTACCTTTTAGTCGAGTCATTCCCCTTGACCCCTAAAAGACGTACCTTTTAGTCGAGTCATTTCCTTTGATTCCTATAAGATATACCTTTTAGTCGATTCATTCTCCTTGATTCCTATAATAATGTGACTTTCGAAAAAGTCCTTTGATGATAAACTGGGGCAACATTTAGTTCTTGTGTTTGGAACTTCACTTTTCTGGCAAATGAAATCTCTTTATAATAATATTTGTTTGGGATAATTTTCTTTTTATTTTTGATGTGATTTCAGGAGCCCACCTAAAGAATAAGGTGAATAAATGAAAATTCAAGAAACAAGGTGAAGAAGTTGAAAGTCAAACAACAAGGTGAAGAAATTGAAAGTCAACAGATTGAAAAATAGCAAGTCAGGAACCCGCCTAAGAACAGGGTGAAGAAATTACAAATCAGGAGCCCGCCTGAAGAATAGGGTGATAAAACTCAAGTCAAGAGTCCAAAAGAAGATGCATATATAGGATTTCTATGATTTCATTTATGTTTCTAACTTGTAATTTTCATTTTCTATGTAATGACAAAGCCACAGACCAGAGCCTCAATGGGACCTCACTCGACTCTCCAACTCGGTTGTCCTTCTTCCTTCTGTTTCTTTCCTTGAATAATGGTCGGGTTAAAATTTGGTCTCGTTGTCTACATCTTTGTCTGAAAACACTTCGTGTTTACATTCAAAGGGGGAATGATGTAGACACCTAATTTTTTCCCACCCGAAAGCTCAAATTATTCATTTTTACCCTCGTCTTACTATGTGTCCTACCCCGTATGATTATATCCCATAAAAATGCAAAAAATAGAACCCTTAACAAAATTCCTAACAAATCTTATCCTAACCAACTCACCCTAGCTCACCTACCCTATACCCTACCCCCACTACCCCATCCATGTGACCCCCTCACATTTCTTTTTCACAAAAAAAGGGAGAACAATATATACACAAAAAAAAGGAGGGGACCCCACCACTAAGAAATTGACTCCACAATTATCATACATACATATACAGCAAATCACAAGAAAAAAAAGGGTCAGGGTTTTTTCTTCTTCTTTACTATTCACACACACGCACTGTTCACCGAAAAATGGGCAACATACACATACCTCACATAGGTCACTCACTCACTAATATTCTCAAGATTCATACACCAACACACAGGTGAGAGAGAAGAGAGGTCGAACGAAAAAGAGAATTTTGGAGGAGGAAGATAGTGACGCCACTGTTAAGCTCGCCGGAGCTCCGACGACACTACCACATTGACCGGAGAACATTGGGAAACCACCAACCCGACCCCCAGTGTCATTTCCGGTGACCATCCATTGGAAAGTGCCGAAACCCACTGGCGAGCAATAAAAATTAGCTCAACCAGTCTTGATTCCAATGAGATCTACCAAAAAATGACCAAAAATAGTAACGGAGTGGGCTGATCAGGTACGGGATTTTGGGCTTTGTAATCTTTGCTTTGAGTTGCGGCTTTGGTTTGACGGGCTTCAATTTTTAATACCGAATTGGAATTTGATTCGTTGTCGAGGCTGATTTGGGGTTCTTCGACACGCGGACTCTGTCTTCTCGATTGACTGATATTTGGAATAAAATCATCATTGAGGTCCAATTTTATCCTCTCTCCATTTAATTTTTACATAACTGTGGATGATTTGTGTGTTTGGTATGTTTGAATCTTGATTGTGTATTGCTTGATATTGAATTCGAATGTTGAAAACTTAGATTAGTAGTCGAAGAAGTAATTAATTATTTCAAGAATGGTTTCGGGATGGATTGATCTTAATGAAAAAATGAATTCAGATTAATTTAGATTTATTGATGTTGGTGTAATTAGATTTATTGATGTTGGTGTAATTCGATTTAAACATGAATATGGTTGAACCCGATAGTGCCATGTTTTAGGTTGAGAAGGAATAGGCAAGACATAGGTCAGGTAGGCAAATCTAGAGATTGTGGATTGATTGAATGTTTGAGATGTGTGTTGAAATGATTTGGTTTTATCGTATTTGACTCAATTATATTCATTTGGCCGGGGAATGCCCCAAGGTATTTGTGTTTATTGGTCATGGAATGCCCCGAAGTATTTTGTACCCAGAGGACGTTCGCGACGAAGGCCTGATGCGTCGGGTTGGAGCTTAGTCTAGCATTAGTATAGAATAGGATTTATATTTTTTGTGATTTTTCTGTTTTGGACTGTATAATTGGACTGGACATTATTATTTTGGTTTTGGATTGTTGTTTGATGTTTGTTTATGTGCTTTGTGTGGTTTATACATTCGTGGTGTCTAATTAGTCGATACTCTCTATAAAGCGAACATGGTCAAACCACGGGACCGAAGGGTGCCTAACACCTTCCCCTCGGTCAACAGAATTCCTTAGCCAGAATCTCTGTTTGCGGATCAGTTTCTAGAGTCAAACTGTTTTGAAAAGAATTTCCAAAGGTGACTTGGCACAGCCGATTTATGTCAAGTGACGACTCTGAATAAAAATTTAAAAAATCCATTTTCGAAGCAAATTTTCAATCTTTTGTTACTTTTATAATAAAAACCCTTTCAAACTTAAAACGAATCTTTTTTGGAGTTAAAAAAAGGGGTGTGACAGGTACAGCAGTGAGTTGGATGTCCAGGCTTCAGAAGTGCGTTGCTTTTTCATCTACTGAGGCTCTGGAAGAACTGGGTAAGAAGCAGCTTAAGAAGATTCCTTACATAGATAGCCAGAGTGGCATACAGTTGGTGAAGAACCCGGTCTATCATTCGAAGACAAAGCACATTAGAAGACGGTACCATTTCACTCGCAAGGCAGTAGAAGAAGGTGATATGTGTTTGGAAAAGATAGAGGGTGCAAAGAATCCAGCAAACATGTTGACTAAATATGTTGATGTTGGTAAACTAAGGTTGTGCAAAACCTTAGTTGTCTTTCTGTAGTTGTATCTACAGATGTTGCGATGTGGCGAACATATTGATGATGGAGGAATTTTTTTTTTTCGAGAATGTAATTCTTGGATGACGGAATCAGTCTCCAAGTGGGAGAATTGTTAGGTTGTGGAGCCTGATTAATATGTGATGTACTTTACCTTTTATTCTCATTCTCTGTGTAATTGTACATACTCTAAGTCATTAATATAAATAGCCTATCCGCCATGGAGGTTACCAACGGGTGTTACCACGAAATTAATTCTCTCTCTCTCCTAAAGAACTCTCTCTCTAGTTTTCTTCATCCTCTCCACAGATTTAGTGTGTGTGAACTGCTAATTGATCCTAATAGAATTTGCATCATGACCCTACTTATCATGATCTTCTCAAGCGGGAAGTGATATCAATGTAAAAATACTCCTTGCCAGGTATTGTGAGACCACCCATTGGATGATCCAAGATAAACTATTCTTCAGCCTAAGCTAACAAGTCTTGTAATACGGGCCAGCTCATGTATGCTATTGGCACGACAAATCGCTTCTTCTAGCTCTCTCCTACATATGCTGCATAATGCCCTTTCGGAACACCTCTACCTCCATATGTTGAAGACCTTTTTAAGAACCGATTAACTTGAATAACTGGAGTCACTTTGATACCCATGGTCTCCAAGGATATCTGGCAACTCCAAATGCCGATGGAAAAGAAGAATTTTAGGAATAACACAAAAACAGGATTATGTTTAATATGGATGTTTGTGTTCTGCTCAAATGATACAAGCATGAGGAGCACAAGGATTACAAGTTTTTGTTGAAGGTCCACGTTTCGGATTTTGGAACACCCTGCATTTTTGGGCTAGAATGTAAACCGTCATTTCTTCTCATAAAGCTTACAAAATCCTTAAATCCAGTGCAAATTTAGTGTGTTGATCAATTATGTAGTGTGGAAATCTATTTTAGCCTGAATTAAGATCATAGAAGTTCCCTAACTCAAGGATGAGTTGAAAGATTTCCAATCGTTCTAGTTTGAGTAAGCATCGAAACTTGGGTCAACTTCAACCAACCATAACTCATTGTATATGATGATATGTGTGTCCTACTATATACCAAATTGTAGATAATTGAATAAGCTTTCCAATGATATAAGATTTGTCAAAATCCGATAACCGGGTAAGGAGTTATGGCTATTTTTAGTTTCAGTTGTAAGACGAATGCCATTTCAATGCATGGCGCATCGCGCCAGAGGCCAAAATGGCACTCGTCAATTTCCAGCAAGCCTCCGCGATAGTCCCGCTTCGCGCCAAACTTCCAGGTCTCAATAATTGGCATTTTTCCAAGCTCCGCGTCGCGCTGGGGCCAAAAATGGGGGTCCAGTTTCAGAATTTCACTCAAGGGTATTTTGGTCTTTTCTACCCATTCCTACCCTCTATATATGTCCTAGTAAAGGGAAAAATCTCATTTTTTTCTCTCTTCCATTGCAAGAATTAGGGTTTTCTCCCTATAATTCCAATCCAATTATCTCTAGTAACTCAAGATTCAACCATGGGAATTCAAAACAAACTGGAGATTTGGAATCCCCAGATCGTAAGCTTTAAGAAGCACCTATTATTTTTACATATATAGGTACGTGGGGTTATCTCAAAAATCTCATGGGCTTAAAAAAATTCATGTTTTAAAAATGAAGGTTTTGAAATTATGAATATAAACATGTTTTAAGCATCTTTATGATATTGATTTGGTCTTTAGGCCTATTTCCGAAGTGATTTGATATATTATATATGCATATGCTTGTGATTCAAAAGATGTTAACTTGAGAGCATGAATTATATGAAACCCCTCTCTTGATATGAAATTGTTTTGAATTTTCATATGATGTGATTTGTTAGAAATCATCTTGACAAGCATGACATGAACTATTTTAAAAGTGGACATGATTTTTGACTTGCAAGGAAAGGGTTATTATGTTGAAATATGATGAATATAATGATTTCATGAAGTAATGATGTGATATTGATGGCTTGCAAGTCGGGTATGACAATACCCTACAGAATAAGATATGTGGTTGAATTAAATGGAGTTGAATGCATTGATTTTATACAAGATAGGTGGATGATCGAAGGAGGCATTTGAGTGTAAGGGCTCATTGCTGGAAACCGTATTTGTCGACATGGGAATTTGGTACCATGCTAAGTGATCTTGTGTACCTAACTTTATGTCATTCCCAAATTAGGACTATGGTTAGGAGTCCTGCTTTGTGATCTTGTGCACTACCATACTTTATTGGTTCGAGACACCCTGCTGTGTGATCTTATGTGTCTTTCCCTCGCTTATATTGTAATCTCGGCGACAACCGAGGTTTGACAGTTGGTGTAAATGTTATATGTAGGGTATTCCACCTAGCTCAGTTGCATTGCATTGTTGTTGGAAAATTATTACATTATGCCCATGTGCTTTTCAAATGATTTGATACGAAACTGCTTTATAATGGCTCTCACTTATATTCTGTAAAAATGTTGTTATATTTTTGTTTTGGATTTCTCTGCATACCAGTACTTTTGTATTGACCCCCCTTCCCTCCCAGGTTTAGAGGCACAGTCTAGAGGTCTAGATAATCAGTAGATTTTTCAGACAGATCTGCAGAGTCGGGTGGTGAGACTTCTATCTTTTAGAAGGCCTAATGTCTAGCAGATTAATTATTATTTAGTAGGTTTGGGTCTACTAGGGGCCTTGTCCCAGTTTTCAGACAGTTATTTATTTCAGTCATGTAGTAGAGATTTCGCACACGGGTGTTCAGATATCGATAGATGTTGTGGGACATTATTTCCCCTTTGTTGATTTCATTTGATTTATGACCATGTTTCTGTAATATTTTGAATCTTCCAGATATCCTATTATCATATGAATTATGTGCATGATTACCAGATAGATAGGGGTGTTTCGGGCCTTCATGGTTCGGAATGCTCGTCACGGCTAGGGCCCCAGTTTGAGTCGTGACAAACTTGGTATCAAAGCACGGTTCATGGTCCCAGGGTATCTGCGAAATTGCTTCGAGTAGAGTCTTATTTATGGGTGTGTAGCGCGCCATACTTATAAGCAGGAGGCTACAAGGAATTTAGGAATGTCTCTTTTTCTTCATGTTCTAGTTCGTGCAATAGAGTCAAAATATTCCTCCTTCATACTCTAATTCGTGCTATGGTGACGTCCATATGAAAGTAAAAGCATCCCAAATTCTTTCCTTACTCTGATGTTCTCAGACCCATCACATTACTGGGGTGATTCAAGTGCAGAAGATTAGAGTCTAAATGGTATGGTCCCTTCGGATCGCGTCATATAAGATCTTAAAATTGTGCAAGGACTTGAGAAGAGTCCATTATTTCTTCAGAGTGTATTGTTCTAGTGTGAACCTTGATCTTGATGAAATCACGCTATTCCGCCTTCTGTATTGAGTATATTCGGCCCTTTTCAGAAATTTATGTTGCAGATGTCATGCTTAATAGAAAAGACGTGTAGTAGAAGTGTTGGAATTGTATTTCCACCCAAATAGTAGTATAAGTTAAAGTGTTGGTTCCATGACCTATTGGTAGCTAGTAGCGTGTGTGGATTGTATGATAATCGGTGGGGGAAATATTTGACTCAGATCTTTTTTTTATCTATACAAAGTAAGATGTGTATTTTCAAATTAAGGAATATTGTGTGACAAGTTTCCATCTCTTGAAAATATTTTATCATCGTGTTGAGGAAACTAAAAAGTCTAGTGAAGCCGCATAGTTGCCTTGTCATTCATTTCATTTTCTTGTTCAAACCACAAAAATCAAAGTCTAGTGAAGCCGTGTGAGGCCTATTTCGATTCACTAGCAATTTGTCGTTCAACGTGTTGTTTTTGTGTTGGTTGAATATATGTATAGCTGGATCTTTTTGCATGAGATAGATTTGGTAATGAAGCGATTCGTCCTTGTGTGTTAGTTTATTAGTAGAAGTTAGGGAAGGAGTTATTAGGCGAGGTGAATTGTCCTTTCTTAAAGTATGAAAATGGCCAGATTAGCCAGTAGGTTATAAGTATAGACTCATGATTGTTGTGGACTTTGAAGGTAGTGTAAATGTACGCTTGGGTAAGTAATTGTGATATGAGAAAGCAGTATAAGTAGATACGATTGTGCGGGCTTATAATATAAGGATAAGGTTGACCATGTCTATTATGAGGCTTTAACCCCACTTGCCCCTCTTTTCATTGGTAGTTGTAAACTAGGACTACTTGTGAGAAGGTATGTAGTAGATTTGTGAGATATTTGGGTAGAATGTCCCAATTTTATGGATTAGTATATTTATATTATGTTGCATTCTTCATTGGTGGTAAATGATTGATACTAAACTATAGGCTTGAATTTAAATGGTGTGGTGGTAAATAGTGGCAAGAGTTTGATGATGCATGTATTGTGGGATTAAATTAGTAGGCTTGATGTGCTGAATAGTACATGCTAATGCATTATGATAAGGAAAACCATTAGGTCATGATCGATTATTATGGTTATGAAGTTCTAGTGCACTAGTGTTTTCGTGATGTTTATTTCATAGTTTCCAAGTGAAAAATTTATGTGTATGGTTGGGTTGTAAATCATGTTTAGCACTAGACATTAAGTTTGAAACAATTGATGGCCATGAAGGTGGATGTGATGATTTAATGATTAATGATACTAGTTATAGGGAAGTGATCTATAGGCTTGAATAGTGTATGCGAGTGCCTAAGTTTATTTGATTTCGTAATGAAGTATGACAGTGTATGTATGATGTAGAAGTATGCCTAGGGTGGTTTAAAACTGCGGTATTTATTCTAAGACTATTACATGTTGAGTGTGGCTAGTGGTACCATTGAGTTGCTAGGTGGGAAAAGGACTAGTTAGATGGTATATGGTATTCTAAATAGCCAAGCTAAGGAACTTTAATTGATAATGTTGAGCCTTTTTTATATGATCATGATTCTCATGGTAGAGGAATATAATTTTAAGGTGGATATATTGGTAGGCTATGACAGAAGTAGAGTGATTCATTAAAGACTTGGTGACATCCATGTTAAGTGTTAGAATCTAAGTTTGAGTCCTTGAGGGTTGCGCTATTAGAAATAAGAGTTGAAGCGCTAGAGGGTATGCACTCCAACTACGAGGATACTCACGAGGATTCGAAGTAAGTAAGTGTTCTAGTATTATGTGATGACTATTGGGGCTATAGAATTATAGAGTGTCTCAGAAGGTGGTATTAGTAGTGGGTTTTCTACTTCCAGATGTAGTCATTCGGGTTAATTTCTATTAATTACGTGTATTGTCGTCTTTCATACCCCAGAGTGCAGTAAGGGTAGTTCTGTTTAGAGTCTAGTAAGGGATCTCTCAAGCTTAAGATGATGGCTTAATTCTAAGAAGGAGATAATAGTACAAGTGACCGAGTCAGACTCTCAGATTCTAGTATTAATGTCAGTAAGATATAGAACATCAGAAAGTGAGGGTGAGACTCCACCCATTCTTATCTCAGTGTTTTTCAGTTACCCCAATGCCTACTCATGCCTTACATTACAGTTCCATGATCATAGTTCATGTTCATGCATACGATAGAGAATCATGTGCTCTTCTAGTTCCTAAATGAGAAATTCCAATTCATTCAATAGTCGGGATCACATTCCATAAGTTATGAACTCCAAATTGAGGTCATGCAGCTCATGACTCATGTACTCACGCTTTATAGTGTGCTCAGTTCCCATAACTCATGCTATACGCCAAATGATTGGCGAGATTCATCTTTGAGACGGGTGTACTCTCAACTCAGATCACTTTGATGAATCCCTGATGTTGTTTTGCTATTCCTCAGGCCTCAGTTAAGTACTAAGTCTCACATAATACCCTCCTTATGTAATGATAGTGGCGTTTAGTAAATGCTTCCTATTGATAAAAGATCATTGTATGCTTGTTTAGATAAGTCCATGAGTGTGAAGTAAGATTTGGGGCTAAGTCTGTGATATATGTGATGGTTAGTGGAAATTTGTGTGTGCATATATATTTTTGAGGTAGCACGTGGGAGTGATATTGACAGTGGTTTAGGGAATATGCGAAGTATGTCCTTATGAGTGTTTGCTTTGAAGTTCATATGTGGTTATAAAGATAGGCTTGAATGACATGTTAGGATTTTTGTAAAGGAACGCTATATGCGCTAGCGACTTCATAGTAACAATTCAGAGTAGCCATTGAAGTGGTAAGGCATGTTATGCTTAGGTTCTGATCTTTAAAAGAGATATAGAAGGTTGCATCATATGGTTTACAATAATAGCGTGGTATGACATGATGTATTTTTTTTGTGACTTGGAATTAGGTGTGATCGCAGTGAAAGGATTTAAGATACTATAGACATTAGTAGAAAGATTTATCAATTCCCATATGATAATTATAAGTTGAATAGAATGAATATGGTATTTAAGAAGTTGTATTGCCGAAAGCCTGGCAATTCTATCCTGATTTATGAGTTATATGTCTATATTCCAGGCTGCAGAGTAATGTCAAGGTTGGGATCCTATAGTCGGATGACTAGTGTGACTCATGCCCAAATCTTTTACTATCTAATGCTACCAGGACTTCGTAAGGAAGGGTGTTGATAAGATACTCCAGATTGAGTATGAGTTTCCAGTATAGTTCAGTCTATGTGGCCAGCAAATCAGTTTAGCCGTCAAATTCGCATGACTTGTTTTTTTCATCTTTTCATTTAATCATGCTACCCAAAAAAATCTCAGATATGTTACTATTCCAAGATAGAGTATACTAGTAGTTGTGAGTATAACTCAGTTCATGCTTCATTTACTAGATTCAGATTCCAGATGTTCAGTTATGATTCAATTCGTAAGTGCCTAGTGCATCGCCTCAATTTTTCCGAGTATCGTAGTGATTTGAGCATTCATAGAAGGACATAGTGTCCCAAGGGGGAGATACCCCCATTCAGTTGCATGCATAGATTCTTATTTAAAGCTTTGTATCAGTTATTATTGCGTATTCAATCATGCGTTCATACGTCAGCTCAGTCAGATACGCATGCATTAGAAAGGCATGTTCAGTAGAAAAAGTTCAGCTTATCAGTGTATTTAGTCCTGCGTTCATGAGAACAACTCAGTCACAGATCCATGCATCAGATAAACATGTTCATTATGAGAATTTAGCTTATGAGTAGCTTCAGTCGTGTGTTCCATGCATCAGATATGCACGTCCGGTATAAGAATTCAGAACATCAGTAGTTCCAGTCTTATAGTCATGTTTCACATCAATGTATTCTTTCTTAGAGATCATATCATGTCCGCGTTATTCCATATTTTAAATCTTCAAATTCCCTGGCCATCATTCGAGTACGAATGATCCCAAGGGGGAGATAATGTAACACCCCGCATTTTTGGGCTAGAATGTAAACCGTCCTTTCTTCTCATAAAGGTTACAAAATCCATAAATCCAATGCAAATTTAGTGTGTTGATCAATTATGTAGTGCGGAAATCTATTTGAGCATGAATTAAGATCATAGAAGTCCCCTAACTCAAGGACGAGTTGAAAGATTTCCAATCGTTCGGGTTTGAGTAAGCATCGACACTTGGGTCAACTTCAACCAACCATAACTCATTTTATATGATGAACTCTGTGGCCTACTATATACCAAATTGTAGATAATTGAATAAGCTTTCCAACGATATAAGATTTGTCGAAATCCGATAACCGGTAAGGAGTTATGGCTATTTTAAGTTTCATCTGTAAGACGAATGCCATTTCAGTGCATGGCACGTCGCGCCAGAGGACAAAATGGCACTCGTCAATTCCCAGCAAGCCTCCGCGATAGTCCCGCTTCGCACCAAACTTCCAGGTCTCAATAATTGGCATTTTTCCAAGCTCCGCGTCGCGCTGGGGCCAAAAATGGGGGTCCAGTTTCAGAATTTCACTCAAGGGTATTTTGGTCTTTTCTACCCATTCCTACCCTCTATATATGTCCTAGTAAAGGGAAAATATCATTTTTTTCTCTCTTCCATTGCAAGAATTAGGGTTTCCTCCCTATAATTCCAATCTAATTATCTCTAGTAACTCAAGATTCAACCATGGGAATTCGAAACAAACTGGAGATTTGGAATCCCCAGATCGTAAGCTTTAAGAAGCACCTATTATTTTCGCATATAGAGGTACGTGGGGTTATCTCAAAAATATCATGGGCTTAAAAAAATTCATATTTTAAAAATGGGGGTTTTGAAATTATGAATATAAACATGTTTTAAGCATCTTTATGATATTGATTTGGTCTTTAGGCCTATTTTCGAAGTGATTTGATATATTATATATGCATATGCTTGTGATTCAAAAGATGTTAACTTGAGAACATGAATTATATGAAACCCCTTTCTTGATATGAAATTGTTTTGAATTTTCATATGATGTGAATTGTTAGAAATCATCTTGACAAGCATGACATGAACTATTTTGAAAGTGGATATGATTTTTGACTTGCAAGGAGAGGGTTATTATGTTGAAATATGATGAATATAATGGTTGCATGAAGTAATGATGTGATATTGATGGCTTGCAAGTCGGGTATGACGATACCCTACAGAATAAGAGATGTAGTTTAATTAAATGGAGTTGAATGCATTGATTTTATACGAGATAGGTGGATGCCCGAAGGAGGCGTTTAAGTGTAAGGGCTCATCGCTGGAAACCGTGTTTGCCGACATAGGAATTTGGTACCAGCCTAAGTGATCTTGTGTACCTGACTTTATGTCATTCCCAAATTGAGACTATGGTTAGGAGCCCCACTTTGTGATCTTGTACACTACCATACTTTATTGGGTCGAGACACCCTGTTGTGTGATCTTGTGTGTCTTCCCCTCGCTTATACTCTAATGTCGGCGACAACCGAGGTTTGACAGTTGGTGTAAATGTTATATGTAGGGTATTCCACCTAGCTCAGCTGCATTGCATTGTTGTTGGAAAATTATTACATTATGCCCATGTGCTTTTCAAATGATTTGATACGAAACTGCTTTATAATGGCTCTCACTTATATTCTGTAAAAATGTTGTTATATTTTTGTTTTGGATTTCTCTGCGTACCAGTACTTTTGTATTGACCCCCCTTCCCTCCCA
Source organism: Capsicum pubescens (assembly GCA_030864215.1). Lineage (NCBI taxonomy): Eukaryota > Viridiplantae > Streptophyta > Magnoliopsida > Solanales > Solanaceae > Capsicum > Capsicum pubescens. The sequence continues at coordinate 300,606,048 of CM061549.1, forward strand.
GGTTTAGAGGCACAGTCTAGAGGTCTAGATAATCAGTAGATTTTTCAGACAGATCTACAGAGTCGGGTGGTGAGCCTTCTATCTTTCGGAAGGCCTAATGTCTGGCATATTAATTATTATTTAGTAGTTTTGGGTCTACTGGGGGCCTTGTCCCAGTTTTCAGACAGTTGTTTATTTCAGTCATGTAGTAGAGATTTCGCACACGGGTGTTCAGATGTCGATAGATGTTGTGGGACATTATTTTCCCTTTGTTGATTTCATTTGATTTATGACCATGTTTCGGTAATATTGTGAATGTTCCGCATGTCCTATTATCATATGAATTATGTGCATGATTACCAGATAGATAGAGGTGTTTCGGGCCTTCATGGTTCGGAATGCTCGTCACGGTCAGGGCCCCGGTTCGGGTCATGACAGATTTACAAAGGAATTGAAGACCTTTTGAAGCCTTTTTCAAAGCCTTGTCCAAGATCGGGAACTACAAAGACTACAAGGCACATTTATGAAAATGGACACGGATGAGCATGTCTTAAGTTCATCCAAGGGAGTGTATGTATTAAAATGTGAAGACATGCCTTGAGTGTCTTAAAAACACTACAAGTCAGCCCCATTTATACACTCCAAACCCACCCCCTTCATTAAGGGTAAATGTGTCATTTCCCATCTCTTTTGTAATAGACTATAAGTAGGAACCCCTTAGTCTTATTTTCTTAGTTAGCTCATTTTAAAATCACTTTGTAATAATGAACACCATATTTCCTCTCAAGAAGAGAGTATACCACCAAACATTTTAAGCTTCACAAGTGAAAGGTTCTACTTGTGTTGTGAGATGGCTATAAACGAGAGTGCTTGAGTGAACCGAGTTCCTCTTGTGTTCCCGTAAGAACTTGGTGCTTGTTAATGTGATTTGAAGAGGTTTTAGAGTTTGATACACTATTTAGTTGCTACATTTTATATTCTCTTTGTGTCAAGTTATCTATTTCCTTATCTTTCAAGTTTGTGTGTTTGTTGTTTCCGTTTGATGTCTTGTACGTGTGGACTGTTTTTGTGAGTTTGTGGACTGTTTTGTGCTCTTGTAGATACCGTTTGGCATCATCAAATCCTGCGTGTCCGAGTATATATAGGTTAATGTCAAGTTTCATACCTAAATGGTGAAAGAAAATGACACATGAAGTTTCACATGGTTTTGCCTAGTCTCTAATATTTTCAAAGTATTCACACCAAAAATTTGTTGATTTGGAACAGAAAACACCACTAAAATAGAAGCCACAAGAATGGATGAAATTGATGACTTAGTCTTGGACCACTTGGTTTATGATATGGCTCAACCTCTTTTCTTAAAACTAGACAACTAGATAACCAAGGATACGAAATATTAAAAACTCAATGAAAGATGTACGAAGGATTTGGTTATGGGATTCACCAAGTGTGACACTTTGCTTGTCATGTATACCAAGCAACAAGTTGGGTGCACCAACATCTGTAACGCCCCGCAATTCGGGCTACAATATTGACCATGATTTCGATGCGTTGTTAATCCCGAAGACATAAAAATCCTATGCCAACACGGCATGTTTATTATCGTGTAGCATGTGAAATTCACTCAAGCTTGAATTTATACCATAGAGGTCCCTCAACTCAAGTACGAGTTGAAACTATTTTGATCGACTAAGTTTTAGTGGACGTTGTAAAGTGTGTCAGCTTCCTTCGACAATAAATCTTTGTATAGGTTGAATTAGGGAAACCTACTATGTGTCAAATGATAGGTATTCGAGTTAGCTATCCAACTATACCAATTTGGCTAAAATCTGACACCCAAGAAAGAAGTTATGGCCTTTCAAAGTGATAAGCAACGCCTAACCAATCGCCCATGGCCACTGGAAAGCATAGGCGATAGCCTAGGCGGCGCCTATGTGAACTTAGGCGATAGACTAGGTGGCGCCTATGTAAACATGGGTGATAGCCTAGGCGGCGCCTATGTGAAGATAGGCGATGGGATGGGCGGCGCCTATGTAAGGAATTCTAGTGATTTAAACACTCCGTGTTGAGGACAAAGTGGTCCTTTTCCACCCTTACTTAGCCCTAAAACACGAGATTTATTTCCAAGGACCCCAAAATACTTATTCTTTCATCAAAAGTGCTCAAGATTCTCCTTAGGGTTTCAAAATAAAAACCCAAGCTACTCAAGATTCAACCGTGGGTTTTAGAAACAAATTGCATATTTGGAATCCTCTCAATGTAGGTTTCAAGAAGCACCTAAAGTTCATAGTAATCGAGGTGCGTGGGGTTATCCAAAAATCTCATGGGTGTAGTTTTACGAACATGCATGCTTTTAAATTTAGGTTTTCAATCAAATGCTAATATCTTGCATTCAATATGATTTCTAAGTCATTTTCTTTATGTCATGGGAATTGTTTGCCTATATACTTCAATGGTTGAAACCATGCATATGTGATTTGAGATTTTCCATGGAAGTTGATAAATATGAATGATAAATTGTTTTTAAATTCCCATGATAATGTTTCAATACTCCATATTATATTGTGATCAACAAAAGAGAGCATGAATTTGAAATAGATATTGTTCACCATTTGTAAATGATGAAGCACCTTGGTTTTTACATGATTATGCATATGTGGATGTGACATTGATGACTTGCAAGTCGGGTATGACGATACCCTTCAAAATACGATATGCGATTGAACAAGATGAAATTTGAATGCATTGATTTTACATGATAATGGTGGATGCCCGAAGAAGGCGTTTGAGACACAAACGGCTCATCGCTGGAAGAACGTGTTTGCCGACACGGAATATTGGTACCAGACTAAGCGATCTATGTACTTGACTTCATGTCATTCCCAAATTGGGACTATAGGTAGGAGCCCGAGCCAAGTGATCTTGGGCACTATCATTGGGTCGAGACACCATGCTGTGTGGTCTTGAGTGTCTCTCCCTCACTTATACTCTAATCTCGGAAGCAACCAAGGTTTGACATTTGGTGTAAATTATGTAGGGTATTCCACCTAGCTCAGTTGCATTTCATTATTTTTGAGAAAACTATTGCATTACACCCATGTGTTTTCAAATGATTTGATACGAAATTGCTTTACAATGGCTCTCAATTATACTTTGTAAAAATATTATGTTTTGTTTTGATATCTCTACGTTCCAGTACTTTATTGCTGACCCCCTCCCCTCTCCAACCTCTCAGGTTCAGAGGCCCAGTCTAGGGTTCAAGAGAATTAGTAGAACTTTCAGACAGAGCTGTAGAGACAAGTGGTGAGCCTTCTATGTTTTGGAAGGTCTTAAGTCCTGCAGTCCTTTTATCTTATATTCAGTTTTTGGGTCTACTGGGGGCCTTGTCCCAATTTTCAGAGAGTTACTTGTTTTCAGTCATGTAGTAGAGATTTCGCAGACGATTTTCGAAATGTTGATTGAGATTGTGGGACATTATTCCCCATTATTGTTTTCATATGATTCTTGACCATGTTTCCGTTATATTATGTTTCTTCCGCATTACTTTGATCATATGAATTAGGTGCATGATTATCAGACAGATAGGGGTGTTTCGAGCCTCAAAGATTCGAAATGCTCATCACGGCCAGGCCCTGGTTCGGGTCGTGACAAACTTGGTATCAAAGCACGGTTCATGTTCCCAGGGTGTTTGTGAAATCGCGTCAGGTAGGGTCTTGTTTATGGGTGTGTAGCGTGCTATACTTATAAGCAGGAGGCTACTGGGCGTTTAGGAAATGTTTCCCTTCTTTGTGATTTAGTTCATGCTTCAGAGTCTGAACTGTCCCCTAATCAATGATCACTTGTGTTTCAGAAAAACACAGTTATGCCTCCACGTCGTATCGTCGATCGGAATGCTCAGGCAGATGATGTCCGTCCCACCCATGGGATACGGACCCATAACAGGGCTCACACTTCAGAATTTGTCCCTACTCCGGGAGTCCCTCCAATCCCGACTAGTCCACCTCGGGCTCCGCAGACTAATGTCAACCGTCCCCCAACTGCTCAGGGAGATATTTTAAATGCAGAATTTAGACGGTCTATTCATATGTTGACGCAGTTGGTAGCCAACCAAGATCAACGATCGTATGATGTTGGGTATGCATATATTACATCTGAGGCTACTAGAGTGGGACATTTCATAAAGATGAACCCACCTAAGTTCACTGGCACCAAGGTGGAGGAAGATCCATAGGAGTTCGTGGATGAGATGGAAAATATCTTTAAGGTGATGGATGTGGATGAGGTTGAAGGGGTGGAGTTAGCAACCTATCAGCTCAAGGACATTGTGAGTCAGTGGTATGCCAACTGGGAAGATGAAAAAGGTGAAAGTGCTGAGCCCACAGTTTGGGGAGAATTTGTGGAAGCCTTCCTTAATCGATTCTTTCATCTGGAGTTGAGGGAGGCCAAAGCGGAAGAGTTTATGAATCTGAAGCAGGGCAGTATGAGTGTCCAGGAGTACACTTTGAAGTTTAATAAACTAGCCCGCTATGCACCAGAGTTGACTAGTAATATGAGGGCCCGAATGAGGAAATCTGCATCTGGCCTTACTGATGACCTGGTACTTGAGTGCCACGGGGCTATGTTGAATAAGGAGTTAGACTTTGCTCGACTGATCGTTCATATACATCAAGTGAAAGATAAAAAGAAAAAGATTGTTGAATCTAGAGAGAAAGACAGACAGGCTAAGAGAGCTAGATCTACGGACCAGCATCAGAGTCAGCCGCAGAGTGGTAACTGGGTAATAAGTGATCGAAGAAGAAGAAGTTTTGGAATAATGCACAGTCAGCAGCCAGCGCCCCAGCAACCAGACCACCGACAGACAGACAAACTCAGAGTTTTCAGACTCCTCATATGTCCAAAGCTCTAGGTACACAGTCTCAGGGTAGTGTGGCCCAGCAGCGTCGTACTCATCCGCGGTGTGAGGTTTGCGGAAGGAATCATCTAGGGAAGTGTTGGTTTAAGGAAAGAAACTGCTATACTTATGGCAAAGTGGGTCACCTTCAGAGAGATTGTCCTTCTGCTGGAGTAAATACGGGGGGGTTAAGTCCCAAGCCGCCTCCACAACTCCTTTTCCTAAGGGTGCCCCTTCAGCTGCCGAAAGCGGTCGCAACCGGTTATATTCTTTGACTAATCGCCAGGAGGCGGAAGCTTCACCAGATGTTGTCACCGCTATGTTACGAATCTTTTCTCGTGATGTTTATGTATTGCTTGATCCCGGGTCTACTTTATCCTATGTGACCCCTTATGTGGCTGTTGGTTTCGGGTTGGAGCCCAAAGTTATTGTAGAACCCTTCTCTGTTTCTACTCATGTAGGTGATTCTGTTGTTGCTAAAAGGGTATATAGAAATTGTGTCGTGTCTATTCATGGTAGGGAAATTGTGGCAGACCTTATAGAACTGGATATGATAGACTTTGATGCTATCCTTGGTATGGACTGACTTCATTCGTGTTATGCCACCCTTGATTACAGAACCCGAAAGGTCACTTTTTCTTTCCCGAATGAGACACCCATTGTTTGGGTAGGGAGTTCTGTGGAACCTAGAGGTCACTTTATCTCTTATCTTAGAGCCCTAAAGCTTATCTCCAAAGGTTGTATGTATCATCTAATCCGAGTAGAAGATTCAAAAGTTGGAAACCTTCCTCTGCAATCAGTCCCTGTAGTGAATGAATTCCCAGAAGTCTTTCCCGAAGATCTCCCAGGGATACCCCCCTGATAGGGAGATTAATTTTGGCATTGATGTGTTGCCAGACACTCGTCCTATTTTTATTCTGTCATATAGAATGGCTCCCGCGGAACTAAAGGAGTTAAAGGAACAACTTGCAGACCTCCTAGACAAAGGTTTTATTCATCCTAGTGTTTCCCCATGGGGTGCACCCGTGCTCTTCGTGCGAAAGAAGGATGGGTCCCTTCGGATGTGCATAGACTACCGTTAACTGAATAAGGCCACGATTAAAAATAAATATCCTCTTCCAAGGTTTGACGACCTTTTTGACCAGCTTCAGGGTGCCAAGTGCTTTTCAAAAATAGACCTTCGTTCGGGTTATCATCAGTTGAAAGTTAGGGAGTCATACATACCCAAGACAGTCTTCCGAACCCGATATGGTCACTACGAATTTTTAGTCATGTCCTTCGGGTTGACTAATGCCCCTACAGCCTTCATGGATCTTATGAATAGAGTGTTCCGTCAGTTTCTTGACTTGTTCAACATTGTATTTATTGATGATATTCTGATCTATTCTAAGAGTAAAGAGGATCACGCCAATCACCTCTGAATTATCCTTCAGACCCTTAAGGATCATCAGCTGTATGCCAAATTTTCTAAGTGTGAATTCTGGTTAGACGCTATTGCCTTCCTGGGGCATATTGTGTCCAGTGATGGGATAAGAGTGGATCCCCATAAAGTTGAAGCAGTGAGAAAATGGACCAGGCCCACGACTCCAATCGATATTCGGAGCTTCTTGGGTTTGGCTGGGTATTACAGAAGGTTCGTAGAGAGTTTTTCTTCCATAGCTGCTCCTCTTACTAAACTGACTCAGAAAAAGATGAAGTTTGTGTGGTCTGACTTGTGTGAAAACAGTTTTGAGAAATTAAAGGACAAGTTGACTATTGCTCCTGTTTTAACCCTTCCAAAGGGTGTAGATGATTTTGTGGTTTATTGTGATGCGTCCCGTGTGGGACTTGGTTGTGTATTGATGCAGTGTGGTAAGGTGATAGCTTATGCATCTAGGCAGTTAAAGGTGCATGAGCGCAATTACCCCACTCATGACTTGGAGTTAGCAGCCGTGGTGTTTGCACTTAGAATCTGGAGGCACTATCTCTATGGAGTGCATGTTGATATTTATACTGACCAAGGAACTATCTCTATGGAGTGCATGTTGATATTTATACTGACCATAAGAGTTTACAGTATATTTTCTCACAGAAAGAATTGAACCTCAGGCAGAGGCGTTGGATGGAGCTTTTGAAAGACTATGATATGAGTCTACATTACCATCCGGGCAAGGAAAATGTTGTAGCCGACGCTCTCAGCAGGTTGTCTATGGGCAGCCTTTCGAATGTAGAAGAAAGGAAAAAGGAGATAGTGAAGGATATTCACCACCTTGCAAATCTGGGAGTGCGACTCTTAGATTCCGAAGATGGAGGGGTGATTGTTCATGAGTTGGATAAGTCATCTCTTTGTGCTGAAGTTAAGGAGAAGCAGGTTGAAGATCCCATCTTGATGCAAATCAAGAAAGATGTAGGTCAACAAAAGGTTGTGACGTTTGAAATTGGTGGCGATGGTATTCTGAGATTTCAAGGTAGGTTGTGCGTTTTGAATATTGATGGGCTACGGGAAAGAATCCTTAATGAGGCGCACACTTCGAGGTATGTCATTCACCCAGGCTCTACTAAGATGTACCATGATCTGAAAACCTTGTATTGGTGGAATAACATGAAACGTGATGTAGCTGATTTTGTGTCCAAGTGTTTGAACTGTCAACAAGTGAAGGTAGAACACATGAGGCCAGGTGGTACTTCCCAAGAGTGTCACGACCCGAGCCTAGGCCCTAGCCGTGACGAGCATCCCGAACCATGAAGGCCCGGAACACCCATTCTCTATCTGGTTATCATGCACAACATTCATAATCATAATAAAATGAGGAATTGAAACTGAGTACGGAAAACATGGTCAAGTTCTGCAACATTTTTGAATAATACTATCTGACATCAGTCTGCGAAATCTCTACTAAGAACATAAACATCTGTGTGAAAAGAAACTGGGACAAGGCCCCCAGTAAACCAAAAACAAAATAAATAAGATAATGTCTGACATAATTAGGCCTTCTGAATAATAGAAGGCTCACCACTGTGAGATCAAGTCTGCAAATCCGAGAATGTCTACTGAGTAGCTGGACCCCTAGACTGTGCCTCAGAACCTAGAAGGAGGGGGGGTCAGCACAAAAGTACTGGCACGCGAAGCAATCCAAAAAAATAGTATAATGGAACATACATATATATATATATATATACATATTAAGTGAAAGCAATTTTTCATCAAGATATCATGTATAAAACTGTTTCTGAAAAATACATGGGCACTTTCTGAAAACATGTAACCTGGCTGTTCATTTCAAATCATGATCTGTGTTTTACTTCTGAGTTAGGTGGTATTCCCCTACAAGTCTGATATTCCACGGGCTGTATGGAATCTGCCATTGACTCGGCGGGGAAGCCCCCAACCCAAGTGTGCCGCAAGGGTTGGAGTGTCTGAGTCTGATACGCCACAGGACATTTAAGTCAGCGCATAATAGTATACCCGGGTCGGCAAACCACGGTTTTAGGCAATGAGTCTCTTGAACTCAAGCCCTCTTCGGGGAACCACCTAACATCTTTGTATGCCCATTTTTAACCTTTTTTGTACATGCAACATTCTGAATGTCTAAAATCATGAAAGTCTGAAATGTCTGTTAGTCTGAGTCTGATATGGCATTAGTCTGAGTTGGTATTGTCATACCAAGACTTGCAAGTCATGATTTTTCTGAGCCATAATGTATTAAGCAAGAGCTTTCATTCAAAACATAGTTTAGACCACCAAAACATGTAACTGATGTAAAGGATTTCATATTCCGAAACTTAAAGTTCAATTCATGCAGAAATTTCATCAAACACCTGGTGGTCAAATGTCTTTAGCAAGTTCATGTATTCAAAATTGAAACACATTCATTCATATATGTATATAAACTGTCAAATCACTTTGGAGATGGTCAAAAGACCAAAACAATGATGTTAAAACATCTTATACATAAATATATATACATAATTTAAAACCCCATTCTAAAACATTATTTTTCTATGCCCATGAGAATTTAGGAAAACCCCGCGTACCTTGTTCTCCACGAATTTTGGGTGTCTATCGAAGCCTACGTCGAGAGGATTCCAAATCTGTAATTTGTTTCACGAACCCGCGGTTGAATCTTGAGTTGCTTGGGTTTTAATGTTGAAACCCTAGGGAGAGTTCTTGAGCAATTTTGGGAAAAGTATGTTTATTATGGTGTTTGAGGGATTAAATCCCGTGTTGGTGGCATATATAGGGGTGGAGGATTACCAAAATACCCCTAAGGAACAATTAAGGTCAAATCTGTCCCTCAGTTGACAGTTTGGTAGACTGCAGTAAATCGATTATAACGTTTTACTCATATACTCAAATTGGATGAAACTAAATGCAATTGAAAGAGGACTCGAAGAGCTTTTGTTTGATATATTATATCTCACACGTTTCATTATATACCGGGAGTTATGATCGTTTGAAATTGACCCTGAAATGCTGAAAACTGGGCAATAGTCTATGCGTTTTGCTACTGTTTTTAAATCCAAACGCAGCCTTATGCGTTCCGAAAAATTCCGAAACTTATCCGAGATGTACAATGAGATTTCCCAGTCATAACTCAACTTGAAAATCTAAAAGAGGATGTCGGGAAGGTTGAAAAGTTGTATCCCGAAGATTGCCAGCTAAAATGACTCTAAGTCCTCATTACACTTAGAAAAAATTTCAAGTTTTTAAGTCTAAGGGCACTCTATTAAAGGCTAATCCATGCACGACTTTTACAGGGTGTTACATTATCTCGCCCTTGGGATCATTCGTCCTCAAATGATGGGTAGGAACTTGTTGAAGCCTTAAATATATGGAATAACGCGGACATGACATGTCCTCTAATAAAAATACACTGATCTGAACATTTGGAATCTGAATTTAATGCATGATGCATGAACTGGGCTATACTCGTAACTACTGGTATACTCTATCTTCGACTAGTAGCATGTCTGAGATTTCGAGTAGCATGAATAAGTGCAAAGACAAGAAAACCAGTCATGCGAATCTGACTGCTAAACTGACTTATTGGCCATACAGACTGAATTATACTACACCCTCATACTTAACTGGAGTATTCTCTTCAACACTCTCTCTAAGGAAGCTCTAGCAGTAATAGGGAACCATGAATCTTGGGTATGGATTACACAAAACATCCCACTGAGGAAATCACAACATTGACACTACTCTGCAGTCTGGAATATAGACATATAACTCCTAAATTAGGATAGAATTTTCAGACCTTTGGCAATACAACTTCTTACTTTAAGGCTTAGAGCACTTCCCGAATATCCCTTAACTATACTATTCCCTATAAATATCATATTCATTCAACTCAGCTTAAAATTCTCATATGAGCATTGATAATGTTTTTTTTTCTACTAATGTCTAAAATATCTTAATCCTTACCCCGCGATCAAGCCTAACTCTAAATCACAAAAATACAACATGCTACACCACGCTATTATTCTAAACCATATGATGCCACCTTCTATACCTCTTTTAAAAATCACATCCTAAGCATAACATGCCTTACCACTTCAATGACTACACTGAACTCTTAATATGAAGTCGCTAATGCATATGGCGACCTTCCACTACAATCCCAAAACGGCGTTCAAGCCTAATTTATAACCACATGTTAACTTCAAGGTAAACACCCATAAGTAGATACTTCACATAGTTTCTAAACTACTATCAATATAACTCCCACGCGCTATCCTAAAAATATACACACACAAACTTTTCCACTAACCATCACATGTATCAAAGACTTGGCCCCAAATCTTACTTCATACTTATGGCCTTATCTAAACAAGCATACTATGATCTTCCATCAACAAGAACATTTACATCAACACCACTATCATTGCATAGGAAGGGTCACTAAAAGGTTAAAACATAAGAACCTCAAGCGTGAAAAAAATCTTTATATGGGACTGAGCACACTATAAAGAGTGAGTACATGCGTCATGAGTTGCATGACCTCAACTAGAGTTCATAACATAAGGAATGTGATTCCGACTACTTGAATGAACTAGAACTCATTATCTTGGAATTGGAAGAGTACGTGACTCTCTATCATATACCGGAATCATGAACTATTATCACGGAACTGCATCGTAAGGCATGAGTAAGCATCCGGATAACAAAAAAAAAATATTGAGGTAGGAATGGGTTGAGATTCACCCTTACTTTCTGACGTTCTAAATCACACTACATCACTACTAGAATCTGAGAGCCTTACTTGGTTATTCGTTCTATCATCTCCCACTTAGCTTCAAGTCATCATCTAGCATTTGGGAGATCCCTTACCAGATTCTAACTGAACTACACTTACTGCACTCTAGGGTCTGAAAAATTGACAATACATGCATATCATAGAACTCAACCCGAATGACTACCTTCTAGGATACACTCTATCTTTCCATAGCCACCAATAGTCAAAGTATAATGCTTGCACACTTATTTCTATCCGTTCAACCTTCAAAACTCAAACTTAGATTCTAACACTTAACATGGATATCACCAAGCCTTTGATGAACCATACCACTTTCGTCCTAGCATACCAATATTGCTACTCCAAACTTATATCTCTCTACCAAGAGAATCGAGATCACATCAAAAGGCTCAACACTATCAATCAAGGCTCCTTAACTTGGCTATCTAGAACACCATATATCATCTAACTAGTTTTTTTCCAACTAGCAACTCCATGGTACCACTAGTCACACACAACATGTAATAGTCTTAGAGAAATGCCACAACTCCATATCGCCTTGGGCATACTTACACACCATACCCACAACATTATACTTCATTACGAATCAATTTAAACTTAAGCCATTTCACACACCGTTCAAGCCTATTAGATCACTTTCATATAACTAACATCATTGATCAAGAAATCATCACATCCACCTTTATGAACTTCAACTATTCAAACTTAATAACTAGTGCTATGCATGACTTACAACCCAACCTTACACAAAATTTTTACTTGGAAACTATAAGTAAACATCACGAAACACTAGTGCACTAGAACTTCATAACCACAATAATCGATCATGACCTAACGGTTTACCTTATCATCATTCCGTTAGCATGTACTATTTCAGCACCTCAAGCCTACTAAATTAATCCCACAAAATATACATCAACAAACTCTTGCCACTATTTACCACCACACCATTTAAATTCAAGCCTATAGTTTAGTATCAATCATCTACCACCAATGAAGAATGCAACATAATATAAATACACTAATCCATCAAATTGGGATATTCTACCCAAATATCTCAAAAATCTACTACATACCTTCTCATAAGTAGCACTAGTTTACAACTACCAATGAAAAGAGGGTCAAGGGGGTTAAAGCCTCATAATAGACATGGTCTACCTTAATCTTATATTATAACCCCGTACAATTGTATCTACTTATACGGATTTCTCACCTCATACTTACTCACTCATTCATACATTTAGACTGCCTTCAAATTCCTCAAACAACCATGAGTCTATAATCATAACTTACTCGCTAATATAGCCATTTCCACATTCAAGCAATCAACAAATCACCCTGACCAACAACTCCTTCTCTACCTTCAACTAATAACACACAAGGATGAATCACTTCATTACCAACTCTATCTCATGCAAACAGATTCAGCCATACATATATTAAACCAATGAAAGAACAACAATTTGGACAACAAGTTGCTAGTGAATCGAAACAGGCCTCACACGGCTTCACTAGACTTTGGTTTTGTATTTTGAACAAGAAAATGAGATGGATGACAAGGCAACTATGCTATTGAATCGAAAGAGCCCCACAAGGCTTCACTAGACTTTAAATTATTTTTTTCCAAAAACATCATGATAACAAGATTACATATTACAAGGGATAGAAAATTGACACCTAATATTTAATGGTCTAAGAATATACATATTATTCTGTATAAATAAAAATTTGAGTAAAACACTTCCTCCATGGACTACCATACAATCCACACATGTTGCTAGCTACCACATTAGTTTATCACTATAAAGGGGTAAATCATCCTCAAACATTGATTATTCAACTAAAATATTCATTTACACAAAATCACCCTCATTCTGACTTCTAACTTTGTGACTTTACATCACCAACTTCTTGGTCCAATATCACTACCAATAGGTCATGACAACAACACTTTAACTTATGCTACTATTTGGGTAGAAATATAGTTCCAACATTCTGCTATACATTGTCCACAACTATAACAAGATTTTGAGAGGGACAATATACACTTAATACCTTAAGCTGGAATGCATGATTCCATCAGGATCAATATTTACATCAGAATCAGCATATATTGATGCACTAACAGACTCCTATCGAGTTTTTCCATAATTTTTAAAATCTTATAGAACGTAATCGAAAAGGACTATATCATGTATACTCTAAACTTTTTGCACTTGAATCAACCCAATAATGGGACAGTTTAGACTCTAAAGCACGAACTAAATCACAAAGAAGGGAAACATTCCTAAACGCCTAGTAGCCTCCTGTTTATAAGTGTGGCGCGCTACATACCCATAAACAGAACTCTACTCGACGCGATTTCACAGACACCCTGGGACCATGAACCGTGCTCTGATACCAAGTTTTTCACGACCCGAGCCTAGGCCCTAGCCGTGAAGAGCATCCCGAACCATGAAGGCCCGGAACACCCATTCTCTATCTGGTTATCATGCACAACATTCATAATCATAATAAAATGCGGAATTGAAACTGAGTACAGAAAACATGGTCAAGTTCTGCAACATTTCTGAATAATACTATCTGACATCAGTCTGCGAAATCTCTACTAAGAACATAAACATCTGTCTGAAAAGAAACTGGGACAAGGCCCCCAGTAAACCAAAAACATAATAAATAAGATAATGTCTGACATAATTAGGCCTTCCAAATAATAGAAGGATCACCACTGTGAGATCAAGTCTGCAAATTCAAGAATGTCTACTGAGTAGAAGGACCCCTAGACTGTGCCTCAGAACCTGGAAAGAGGGGGGTCAGCACAAAAGTACTGGCACGCGAAGCAATCCAAAAAAATAGTATAATGGAACATACATATATATATATATATATATACATATTAAGTGAAAGAAATTTTTCATCAAGACATCATGTATAAAACTGTTTCTGAAAAATACATGGGCACTTTCTGAAAACATGTAACCTGGCTGTTCATTTCAAATCATGATCTGTGTTTTACTTCTGAGTTAGGTGGTATTCCCCTACAAGTCTGATATTCCACGGGCTGTATGGAATCCGCCATTGACTCGGCGGGGAAACCCCCAACCCAAGTGTGCCGCAAGGGTTGGAGTGTCTGAGTCTGATACGCCACAGGACATTTAAGTCAGCGCATAATAGTATACCCGGGTCGGCAAACCACGGTTTTAGGCAATGAGTCGCTTGAACTCAAGCCCTCTTTGGGGAACCACCTAACATCTCTGTATGCCCATTTTTAACCTTTTTTGTATATGCAACATTCTGAATGTCTAAAATCATGAAAGTCTAAAATGTCTGTTAGTCTGAGTCTGATATGGCATTAGTCTGAGTTGGTATCGTCATACCAAGACTTGCAAGTCATGATTTTTCTGATCCATAATGTATTAAGCAAGAGCTTTCATTCAAAACATAGTTTAGACCACCAAAACATGTAACTGATGTAAAGGATTTCATATTCCGAAACTTAAAGTTCAATTCATGCAGAAATTTCATCAAACACCTGGTGGTCAAATGTCTTTAGCAAGTTCATGTATTCAAAATTGAAACACATTCATTCATATATGTATATAAACTGTGAAATCGCTTTGGAGATGGTCAAAAGACCAAAACAATGATGTTAAAACATCTTATACATAAATATATATACATAATTTAAAACCCCATTCTAAAACATGATTTTTCTATGCCCATGAGAATTTAGGAAAACCCCGCGTACCTTGTTCTCCACGAATTTTGGGTGTCTATCGAAGCCTACGTCGAGAGGATTCCAAATCTGTAATTTGTTTCACGAACCCGCGGTTGAATCTTGAGTTGCTTGGGTTTTAATGTTGAAACCCTAGGGAGAGTTCTTGAGCAATTTTGGGAAAAGTATGTGTATTATGGTGTTTGAGGGATTAAATCCCGTGTTGGTGGTATATATAGGGGTGGAAGATTACCAAAATACCCCTAAGGAACAATTAAGGTCAAATCTGTCCCTCAGTTGACAGTTTGGTAGATTGGAGTAAATCGATTATAACTTTTTACTCATATACTCAAATTGGATGAAACCAACTGAAATTGAAAGAGTACTCGAAGATATTTCGTTTGATATATTATAGCTCACACATTTCATTATATACAGGGATTTATGATCGTTTGAAATTGACCCTGAAATGCTGAAAACTGGGCAATAGTCTATGCGTTTTGCTACTTTTTTAAATCCAAACGCAGCCTTATGCGTTCCGAAAAATTACGAAACTTATCCGAGATGTACTATGAGATCTCCCGATCATAACGCAACTTGAAAATCTAAAAGCGGATGTCGGGAAGGTTGAAAAGTTGTATCCCGAAGATTGCCAGCTAAAATGACTCTAAGTCCTCATTACACTTAGAAAAAATTTCAAGTTTTTAAGTCTAAGGGCACTCTATTAAAGGCTAATCCATGCACGACTTTTACAGGGTGTTACAAAGAGATAGACCTACCTTTATGGAAGTGGGAGATGATAAACATGGACTTCATTAAAGGACTTCCGAGATACCGAAACCAGTATGATTCTATATGGGTGATTGTAGATCGGTTGACCAAGTCATCCCACTTTTTGCCTGTGAGAACTAATTATTCGGGAGAGGTTTATGCTAAGATTTACATTGAGGAGATAGTTCGATTGCATGGGGCACCAGTATCCATTATATCCGATAGAGCTACGCAGTTTTCATCTCAGTTTTGGAGATCTTTTCAGAAGGGTTTAGGTACACAAGTGAATTTGAGCACAGCTTTCCACCCTCAAATGGATGGGCAAGCTAAGCGTACCATTCATACCCTCAAAGATATGTTGAGGGCATGTGTCATTGATTTTAAAGGCAGTTGGGTAGATCACCTGCCACTTGTTGAATTTGATTACAACAATAGTTACCATGCCAGCATCAAGATGGCCCTTTTTGAGGCTTTGTATGGGAGGAGATGTAGGTCTCTGATAGGATGGTATGAAGTGGGTGAGACTCAGTTGTATGGGCCTGATCTTGTTCATCAGGCGATGGAGAAAGTGAAGATCATTAGAGAATGACTCAAGACTGCTCAGAGTCATCAGAAGTCCTATGCCGATGTTCGGAGAAGAGAACTAGAGTTTAAAATTGGTGATTGGGTGTTTCTCAAGGTTTCTCCTATGAAAGGAGTTATGCGGTTTGGAAAAAGGGGTAAATTGAGCCTTCGTTATGTAGGGCCATATCAGATTTTGAAAAGGGTTGGTACAGTTGCGTATGAGTTAGAATTTCCTGCAAGTTTGGGTTCCGTTCATCCGATATTCCATGTATCCATGTTGAAGAAATGCATTGGAGATCATTCTATGGTATTGCCAGTAGAGGGTATCAAAGTGACAGACTCTTTGTCTTACGAAGAAGAGCCCATTGAAATTTTAGATCGCCAAGTTCGAAAGCTGAGGAACAAAGATATAGCCTCAGTAAAGGTACTGTGGAGGAATCAAAAAGTCGAAGAAGCAACTTGGGAGCCAGAAGATGACATGAGAATTAGATATCCCAATTTGTTTGCTTCGATGGAGGAGGAGACAAAAGGTACTATTCCTATCTTATCTTTCCTAATCCTTTATTATGCTTAAAATCGTGTCTATCTGTGTCCTGCATCATCATTCAGGGACGAATGATCCTAAGGGGGGAGTAATGTAACGCCCCGCAATTCGGGCTACAATATAGACCATGATTTCGATGCGTTGTTAATCCCGAAGCCATAAAAATCCTATGCCAACACGGCATGTTTATTATCGTGTAGCATATGAAATCCACTCAAGCTTGAATTTAGACCATAGAGGTCCCTCAACTCAAGGATGAGTTGAAACTATTTTGATCGACTAAATTTTAGTGGATGTTGTAAAGTGTGTCAGCTTCCTTCGACCATAACTCTCTGTATCTGTCGAATTAGGGAAACCTACTATGTGTCAAATGATAGGTATTCGAGTTATCCTTCCAACGATACCAATTTGGCTAAAATCCGACACCCGAGCAAGAAGTTATGGCCTTTCAAAGTGATAAGCGATGTCTAACCAATCGCCCATGGCCACTGGAAAGCATAGGCGATAGCCTAGGCGGCGTCTATGTGAACATAGGCGATAGCCTAGGCGGCGCCTATGTAAACATGGGAGATAGCCTAGGTGGATCCTATGTGAAGATAGGCGATGGGATGGGCGGCGCCTATGTAAGGAATTCTAGTGATTTAAATACTCCATGTTGAGGACAAAGTGGTCCTTTTCCACCCTTACTTAGCCCTAAAACACGAGATTTATTTCCAAGGACCCCAAAATACTTATTCTTTCATAAAAAGTGCTCAAGATTCTCCTTAGGGTTTCAAAATAAAAACTCAAGCTACTCAAGATTCAACCGTGGGTTTTAGAAACAAATTGCATATTTGGAATCCTCTCAACGTAGGCTTTAAGAAGCACCTAATATTCATAGTAATCGAGGTACGTGGGGTTATCCAAAAATCTCATGGGTGTAGTTTTACAAACACGCATGCTTTTAAATTTGGGTTTTCAATCAAATGCTAATATCTTGCTTTCAATATGATTTCTAAGTCATTTTCTTTATGTCATGGGAATTGTTTGCCTATATACTTCAATGGTTGAAACCATGCATATGTGATTTGAGATTTTCCATGGAAGTTGATAAATATGAATGATAAATTGTTTTCAAATTCCCATGATAATGTTTCAATACTCCATATTATATTGTGATCAACAAAAGAGAGCATGAATTTGAAATAGATATTTTTCACCATTTGTAAATGATGAAGCACCTTGGTTTTTACTGATTATGCATATGTGGATGTGACATTGATGACTTGCAAGTCGGGTATGACGATACCCTTCAAAATACGATATGCGATTGAACAAGATGAAATTTGAATGCATTGATTTTACATGAGAAAGGTGGATGCCAGTAGAAGGCGTTTGAGACACAAGTGGCTCATCGCTGGAAGAACGTGTTTTCCGACAAGGAATATTGGTACCAGACTAAGCGATCTGTGTACTTGACTTCATGTCATTCCCAAATTGGGACTATAGGTAGGAGCCCGAGCCAAGTGATCTTGGGCACTATCATTGGGTCGAGACACCATGTTGTGTGGTCTTGGGTGTCTCTCCCTCACTTATACTCTAATATAGGCAGCAACCGAGGTTTGACAGTTGGTGTAAATTATGTAGGGTATTCCACCTAGCTCAGTTGCATTTCATTATTGTTGAGAAAACTATTGCATTACACCCATGTGTTTTCAAATGATTTGATACGAAATTGCTTTACAATGGCTCTCAATTATACTTTGTAAAAATATTATGTTTTGTTTTGATATCTCTGCGTGCCAGTACTTTTGTGCTGACCCCCTCCCCTCTCCAACCTCTCAGGTTCAGAGGCCCAATCTAGGGGTTAAGAGAATCAGTAGAACTTTCAGACAGAGCTGTAGAGACAAGTGGTGAGCCTTCTATGTTTTGGAAAGTCTTAAGTCCTGCAGTCCTTTTATCTTATATTCAGTTTTAGGGTCTACTGGGGGCGTTGTCCCAGTTTTCAGATAGTTACTTGTTTTCAGTCATGTAGTAGAGATTTCGCAGACGATTTTCGAAATGTTGATTGAGATTGTGGGACATTATTCCCCTTTATTGTTTTCATATGATTCTTGACCATGTTTCCGTTATATTATGTTTCTTCCACATTACTTTGATCATATGAATTAGGTGCATGATTACCAGACAGATAGGGGTGTTTTGGGCCTCAAAGGTTTGAAATGCTCGTCACGGCCAGGCCCTGGTTCGGGTCGTGACAACATCACCATTTCCATAGTTGGCACCGGGGTTAAACGGGAAGTGTGGTCATAGACACGGGTCTAGATAACACTCCCCTTTCTCGTGGTCTCCACCCAAACTAAATGACATATTCTCTACAATAGCATACATATCATCGAAAGAAAATAGAGTAACTTCCAAGACTACACGGTCCTTACCCTTAAGAGTACTCTCATCTTTTAAGAAGAGATTTCCATCTTTAGGAGGAATGCTGTCACACCATAGTGGGTTAACATATAGGCTATAGCCTCCAAGGTAATCTATACCATTTTTTCACCACTAGGCTCATTAGGAGTGTTTATATCATTTTCAAACAAGACATTTTACCTAAAGAGTGCATGATCCAACCCACGGGCAGATTTGGAACAAGCAAGTTCCTCACTCTCTAAGAGATCAATATCAAGTTTCAAAGTGGTTTCAAGCACAAGATTGTCCCAAGAATAGCACTCGGGTTCACTCCCCTTTTGTTGACCAACTTTTTCAAATACTTCACTCACTTGAGTTTGATTAATCACATCACACACATACTTAAGTGGTGGACAATTTTCACAAATAGGGTGATCAACACCAATTACACAAGACGTTGTACTTCCGTTCAACATATAGGCTTCAACACTAGGTGGACATAAATTGATCTTAGAGAAAGAGTCAATTTGGTCATCAATAGGATCAATTAGTGTATCCACACTCACAACATGTACATCATCAACAAAAGGCAAAGAATCATTAAACTCACAAGTAAGTAAGCTACTACTCACACTCAATGGGCTACTAGCCACACAATTATCATTCATATGCACAAAAGTGTAAGAGTTAGCTAATTTACCTTGAAGTTCTTGAGTCGACTCTCCTTTTCCGTGTTGTGAAGGACCTCCACAAGCTTGGGCAGCAACTTCACTTCAGCATTGCTCTCCTTCACTTGCCATGTCGGTACCTACAAAAATGTCCTTAGAAATAGAAGGACAAACAATGTTAGCTCGGTTTGGTGCCAATCCCCTAATTTTGCTCCACACAACCTCTCTTTTTTCCAAGATTATTACAAGATTAAGAATCAAGTGTATTTCAACACTAACCTTAATGAATGTAATAATCAAAACCACACTCTTACGGTGACCGCCAAGGAAATCAACTCACCTCAAGATCCACCATTTCTAAGCAAAGGTCAATATTGGCTTTTCCAAGCCCTATACTAAGGATGGCTTTTCCAAGCCCTAACTAAGACTACACTAAGGTGGTATAATCTCAAGAGAGAGAATTTTCAAGTGTTTCATACATTTATCATTCAAAAACTAAAGAGAAAAGACCCAATAAGAGACTATATATAGCCTTAACTTATTACATAGTATAATGGACCAAAATACCCTTAAGGAAAGGGGAGGTCATGGGTTGTTTCTTTAACATGTGCAAACCCCAAAATACCCTTAATGAAGGGTGCTTCTTTAATGCTCCACAACCATGGGGTCACACTTCAAAACTTGTAGTCTCAAATTGGCATCAAATGTAAGCCCCCACGCAATCTTCCACACACGGGTTTGTTAAATGGCATGCTCAAAACGGGTCCTCCATGCATGTTCTCGTATCCTCGAGGAGACCAAGTCTTGATCCTCTATGTGTTAGCCTCTAAGGATGTCATCAGAAGATAAGATGGTCATTTGTCATGTATCACTGCGACTCTGCTTGGGTCAAATACTTGAATGGAAATACCAGACCAGGTGGACCTGGCACAGACTTAAGCTTTTCAGTCTCAATATCAAAGGATTAAATGTTGTCCTTATCGACGGGATCCATCCAATGAAGAGCCCCATACACACAAACCTGTCCAAAATCATGCCATACAGGATAAGGAACTTGGCCCAAATTTCTGCATTTCTCATCAACTCCGAGAGTATAAACCTCCAATTTGGATACTTCACGATGACCCTCAAACCTTCTAGTCACAGATATCACTAACTTATACTTTCCAGAGAATCCACTAAAGTAAAATCCATAAACAACACGACAAACACTTTTCTCTAATTCGGGCAACTTAAGTTTTAAATACTCACCCAAAAGAGGATTACTAATGTAAACTGAAGTATTTATATCATATATATTAGTCATTAAACCAATAAATCCGTTACATGAACCAATTAATCTCAACATTGGGCAATCCTCAACTGGCATGTCCATTCCGCGTTTTACTGGTGTGTTAAACTCAGGGCAGCTCAATAAAATAGGTCGGTTGCATAGTCTAGAAGAAGAATCATCACAAGGCGGTTCGAGTTCAAGAAGCTGACTTATATAGTGATCACGCGAAAACAAAATGCAGGGAGGAGGTGATCTTGATTTATACATGGTAAGAAATAAAGGGTCAGAAAAAAGATTGTACCAGAGTTTGCAAACACGCCTAGAGCTTAACATAGACTCGATCGGCAATTTTGAGAGAATTTCTACCATAATCACCGTTGGAGGATCTATAAATCTGGTTCTTCTACGTTTAGGCTTGAAGAAGCTCAGAATTGGATTAAAGAGAGCGAAAAGTTTGGCGCTTTTGCGTTTAGGGTTCTCCGCCTCCATTTCTCTCTCAGTGTACAAACAAGTAGCTACTTTACAAAAAAAGCCTCTTTTTAGCATGTCCTAAATCATGTTGATAAATGTTAGCTCAAAATAGATTGAGTCAATCTACAGGTACTTGTTTATTGAGTTATGAAATCGCGTTTATAAATGTTACTCACTTCGTTCACTTTTACTTGTCACTTATTTCTAAAATGGCTTCCCATTTTTACTCGTCACTTTTGACATATCAGGAAAAAACAATTATTATCTTTCCATGCTTTACCCTTGCATTAATGATTTATTCTCCAAATCATTTTCCAATACCTAACATTCAACATCAATCAATAGGGGTAGTGTGGTAAATATCAATGTCGATTATTGTTTTCTTAATGGGCGTGCCAAGTCAAAATGTGACAAGTAAAAATAAATGGAGAGAGTAGCTCAAAATAGATTGTATAGCAGGCAAAAAATAGGCAACTGAAAGCTTGTGTTTTTACAGACTGGCATAGAGCTTTTTCTTGAGATTAACCAGATGATAGCTTCCATTTTTCAATTCGGAATTGAGAAGCTTAACATTCCAATTAGTCTTTTCTCATCGATGCTTATCAGCTTTGTACATTCAGGAACAATGAAACCTGCAATTGCTGGTTTTGTTGAACTATCTGTGATAAGTTCTGCAATAGATATATGATACTCAATCGGGCTACCACATTGACTCTTGTTTCTGATAAAGGTCATTCATATCTAAATGTACAAATGGATCCTACACGTTTTACTTATTCCACAATACCAGAGCTAGATCTTGAGAGATGGAGACATGGTTACTGATATGTCAAGATAGTTACATGTGTAGTTTCAACTAGCTTATAACTCGGACGCAAACAAGTCATAATATCAGGATATATTGCTAGAAAAACTACCTATAGAGAACAAGTGGTCTAGCAAGTTTTAATGAATTAAGAAGACTTTAAATAGCACATATCTGTAGACTTACAAGACCATGGTCTACAATATGCTTAGATGGAACTGGAGCCAAGCAGCCTCAAGTTTAAATGAATGACAGAGCACCTTTTAGCCTATTTTGCCAATGAAACAGAACTTGGTATCATTGTAGAAGAACAAACATTTCGGTTGCTTCTCTGATAGGAGATATTGGATGCTTAATCCAGAAATTCAGACTGAAAACGTAGCAAAAGAAACTACGCTGAACATGCCATTTTCTCAAATTGAACTCACAGTCATGTAATTTCACATCTCTTTTCCGATTCTACTAGACACGGTGTGAAGTTCACCTGCATAGAAGCATGATGTTCAGATTTACCATTTTCCAGTGAATGGAGATTTGAAGCTTGTAAAATTAGGAATTAGCACTTAGTTGCCGATATTAATAAACCTAGTGATAAAATGCCTAGAACTGTAGAACCAAGTTTGTTGATATGGTCCTTAGATATGGGAGAATGAACAAGCCTCTTATTGATTGGAAGAAAATGATTGTTCTTATTACATTGTTACTGATGCAATTGCTACTTATAGAGAAAATAACTGACCTCCACTAATATTGACAGCTGTACACCACTAACTCACTAACAAACAATAACAATCTAACTGACTAGTCTCTTTACCTAGGAGCAAAGTTATGCAAAATATCAAGTGACTCGAAAACATTTGCTTAGATAAAAATTGTTATATCCTTTACAATCAGAAAATCCTTGTTTACAACTACTCAACAAAATGATTACAAAAAAACAAGGAATTGTTTTCTCTCTTTATCAAGTCCCACTCTCTACTATATCTCATATTTCTTGCTTCTAATCCTATTTATTTACAAAATTTCATGGGCAGAAGAATTTGCGCCATGGTCCTACTTATAATCTCCTCAACCGGGAAGTGAGATCAATGAACACATCCTCTTTGCAATGTATTGTAAGACCACCCATTGGATGATCAAAGCCAAACTCTTCTTCAGCTTGAGCTAACAAGTCTTGGAATGATGGTTGGTTCAAGTATGATACTGGCACGACAAATCTCTTCTTTTTACTCTCTCCTACATATACTGCATAATGACCTTTTGAAACACCTCCAGATGTTGAAGACCTTCTTAGGATTCCAATTATCGCAAGGTATGTTTGGTGAACTCCAAATGGTGACGAAAAAAAAGAACAAGAATTTGGAGAATTGCACAGAGAATGGAAGTTTTTTTAACATCTAGATACTTGTGTTCTGCTCAAATCCTTCGTGTCCGAGTATATATAAGTTAATGGCAAGTTTCATACCCAACAAGTGAGAGACAACAACACATGGTTTCACATGGTTTTGCCTTCTCCATTATTATTTTCAAAATATCAGGCCATTTATTGATGACTTAGTCCTGGACCACTTGATTTGAAGATATGATGACAGAGAATTGAATAAATGCATCAACCTCTATAATTAAAACTAGACAACTTATAATCCTCTATCCTTCCATCCACAAACTTAAGGCCCCATATAAGCATAGCCAACAAGCATCGGCACATGGCTTTGCCCTCGGTGGTTAGTGACAAAAGCTTAAGCTCCAACCGAAAGCCTGTCTACAGCCTTTTATATAAATAACCCCCCTTCTATGATCCTTTTTCATCATCAACTACAAGCATTATCTATTCAGACACCAAATTGTTCTAAATTTCTACTTTACTTTCTTGTTCCCAATCTTCCAAGAAAAATGGCAATTCTCAGTGCTAAGAAACTCATCAAGATGGCCAGGAGATGGCAGAAATTTGCAGCCAAGCAGAGGAAGAGAATTTCTTTTGCAAGAAATGGTAGTAATACAGATAGTTGTAGTACATCTTCATCCTCTATAGTTGAAAAAGGCCATTTTGTAGTCTATACAATTGATCAAAGGCGCTATGCATTTCCCTTGACTTACCTTGAAAATGAGGTCGTTAGGCAACTTTTAAGCGTGTCCGAAGAAGAGTTTGGACTACCAAGTGGTGGCCCTATTATATTACCCTGTGATTCAACCTTCATGGACTATACCATTTCACTAATCAAGAAAGGTGTAGCTGACGGAGTTCTTCACAACGCGTTGCTCCTCACAATACCTTCATGTTGCTTCTCAACTTCTTCTTGCCACCAAGAAACTGGAAATCAACAGATTCTTGTTTATTGAGTCATGAAATCATGTTTTTGTAATGTTAGCTCAAAATAGATTGTATAGCAATTAGCAGGTGAAAGTAGGCTACTGAAAGCTTCTATTATTACAGATTGGAATAGAGCTTTGTCTTGAAATTAACATTCTCATCTTGGAGTAACACTGTTATCTTATTTGAAGAAACAACTTTGGACATATGAATCACGCCAACGCAAGTCTAAATGACATGAAAATTAACTGTAAAAAGTTTAAATTAAGTGAGATCATAAAGTATTCCTCTTTCAGATTTTTTAGCAGTTAAATATACTTGATCAATCTAGATTGAAAAGAAGCTACAAATTAGAACAATCATTTAGAATGTAATAACAAAGTTCAGTGGTTACTCCTACACTATACTAATCGGCCACCACTTTGATTCTTGTTTCTGGTAGTATGGTATTCACTTCCAAATGTACAAACAAATCCTACAATATTCACAAATATATCAAGATATTTACACTGTTATTTTCAATTACCTTATAACTCGGATGTAAATAAGTCATATATCAAGACACCTGGGGGTCGGCCCATCCCTAAATGCTTTGTGCACCAGGCTGCCCTTTTATCAAGACATATTGCAAGAAAACTGGTGAAATCAAGTGGTTTAGAAAGTTGTGATGATCAAGAAGACTTAGAATATCACATTTACGTAGCGTTACAAGATCATGGTCTCCAATATGTTTAGTGGAAATAAAGAATAAAGCAGCCTCAAGTTTAAACTAGTTATGTAGAGCCTTTACTATGGCCTATTTGGCCAACATACCTTTCTCTTGCTTCTTTGATAGAATTGACAGAAAACACAACAAAAGAAAGCATCAAATTCAGCAAATCCCCTAATTCCAGATAGACAGGTCAAGAATCTTAACTGAACTCACAATCAATTTATTTTACAACTCATTTTCGCTTCTACTAGACACGATATGGAGTTCACATTCCCAGAAAAATTTGAGATTTACTAGATACCGTGGAATTCGGAGCATGTAGAATTAGCAGTTTTAACATACAACCGCAAAGGAGGTGTCCAAGAAACTGTAAATAGTGATAGTAGTACTTAATTGCGTGTGTCGATTTAGCCAGCAGAATAGTTGTGCAAAATTTCCGGCATATTTATCTACTGAATGAGGAGACATGAATGAACAAAAGGTTTAAGCAAGTTTTGCTGAAATAAAACTTGGCTATATCCATTTTACAGGAGGTTGGTCAATTTAACTCAACTTTACAAGAACATTATCCTTGTTTACTACTACTATACAAAATGGTTAAGAAAAAAACAAGGAACTGTTTTCTCGATGTCTACTATCTGTATATCTTTCTCATTTCTAATCCTATTGCTTTACAAAACTTCACGGGCAGAAGAATTTGCACCATGTCCTACTTATAATCTCCTCAAACGGGCAGTAAGATCAATGAACACATCCTCTTTGCAATGTATTGTAAGACCACCCATTGGATGATCAAACCCAAACTCTTCTTCAGCTTGAGCTAACAAGTCTTGAAATGATGGTTGGTTCAAGTATGATACTGGCACAACAAATCTCTTCTTTTGACTCTCTCCTACATATAAGGCACAATGACCTTTTGGAACACCTCCTGATGTTGAAGACTTCCTTAGGATTCCCATTATCACAAGGTATATTTGGTAAACTCTAAATGGTGACGGAATAGAAAGAACAAGAATTTGGAGAACTGCACAGAAAAAGAAAGTTTGTTAAGTGTCTAGATACTTGTGGTTTGCTCAAATGTTTTGCGTCCGAGTATATATACAAGTTAATGTCAAGTTTCATACTCAACAGGTGAGAGACAATGGCACATGAAGTTTCACATGGTTTTGCGTACTGTGATATTGTCAAAGAACTTGCACCATAAATTTGTTGAAGAACAACACTAGGTCCCATTGCTTCTCTTGATTCTGAACGGGGTGACACCTTTAAAAATAAGAGCCACAATAATGGATGAAATTGATTACTAAGTCTTGGACCACTTGGTTTAAAGATATGGTGACAGAGAATTGAATAAATGCATCAACCTCTTTGATTAAAACTAGACAACTTATAATCCACAAATTTGAGGCCCCATAAACATAGCCAACAAATAGGCACATGGCTTTGCCATCGGTGGTTAGTGACAAAAGCTTAAGCTCCAACCGAAAGCCTGTCTACATCCTTTTATATAAATAACCTCCTTTCTATGATCCATTTTCATCATCAACTACAAGCATTATCCATTAAGACACCATATTGTTCTAAATTTCTAATTTCCTTTCTTGTTTCCAATCTTCCAAGAAAAGTGGCATTGCTCAGCCCTAAGAAACTCATCAAGATGGCCAGGAGATGGCGGAAGTTTGCAGCCATGCAGAGGAGGAGGATTTCGTTTCCAAGAAATGGCAGTAATGCAGACGGTTGCAGTACATCCTCATCCTATACTGTTGGAACGGGCCATTTTGTAGTGTATACAATTGATCAAAGGCGATATGTGTTTCCCCTGGCTTACCTTGAAAATGAGGCCATTGTTCAACTTTTAAACATGTCTGAAGAAGAGTTTGGACTGTCGAGTGGTGGCCCTATTACATTGTCCTGTGATTCAGCCTTCATGGACTACATCATTTCGCTAATCAAGAAAGGTGTAACTGCTGGAGATCTTCACAAAGCTTTGTTCCTCTCAATTCCTTCATGTTGCTGTACTTCAACTTCATATTTGCACCAAGAAAGGGGAAACCAACAGCTTCTCATTTATTGACTCATGACATCATGTTCTGTAAATGATAGCACAAAATTGAATGTCTAGCAGTTGAGAGTGTCAATTTTCTGCTGAATACCTCTTAATATTGAGAGTCTTGTCATTAAATAGAAAATATTCAATGATTACATCCCTAAAGATCCGTCTTCCTATCCCTAAAGATCAGCTTTTCTATCCCTCTAAATCCGTTATTCTATCCCACCAAATCTGCTCTTACTAAAGTCACTATTATTCTCTTTAACTACTAAATCAAATCTATGTAATTACACTAATATACAACAATATATGATTACATTAATATACAATATTTACATCATGCTAACATCCCCTCAAATTGATGCTGGTAGATCAAGAAGCATCAATTTGCCGACGAGAAACTGATGTCGTTGTCGTGCCATTGATTTTTTAAATGCATCAGCTATTTGAAGATCACTGGACACGTGCAGAAGAGTAATGACACCTTTATCTACAGCTTCTCGTATATAATGACAGTCTACTTCGATGTGTTTGGTCCGCTCATGATTAACCGGATTAGTAGCAATCTGAATAGAACTTGCATTGTCAGCATGGAGAGGAGTAGGATTAGATTGAGGAAATCCAATCTCAGCAAGTAGTCCACGAAGCCACACAATCTCGGAGAAAGCAGTAGACATTGCTCGAGCCTCTGTTGAAGATTTTGACACGCGGTCTTGCTTCTTACTCTTCCAAGATATCAAAAACTCTCCAAGAAACATGCATCAACCAGTAACCGAATGACAAGTGTCAGAACATCCCGCCCAATCAGAATCACAAAAAGCATTAAGATGAATAGGAGAACCACTAGAAAAGAATAATCCACGATTAGATGTTCCTCGAAGGTATCTAATGATGCGACGGACAGCCACCAAACGAAGATGACGGGGAGCTTGCATGAACTGACTAACTTGTTGAACTGCAAAAGAGATATCAGGCCTGGTAATAGTAAGGTAATTTAAGCTCCCAACTAATTGCCGAAATATAGCTGGATTAGGAAGAAGATTGCCTTCCTCCCGGTGATACTTTGCGTTCAATTCTAATGGAGTATCCACAGAGGAGGAATCCGGAAGACCTGCCAAAGAAATCAAATCTTAGGTATATTTGTGTTGATTTAGAAATACACCGAATGAATCACGATGAACTTCCAAACCCAAGAAATATGTAAGAGTACCAAGATCTTTCATATGAAAAGAATCCTTAAGTTGATGTTGCAGGCTAGTGATTAGTGAAGAATCAGTTCCTGTAATAATAATGTCATCGACATATACCAAAAGAAGAACACAACCTGTGGATGTTTTCCGAAGAAACAAAGATGAGTCATAGTTGCTCTACTCAAAAGAGAATTGTATCAAAGTAGACCAAAATTTGTCAAACCAAGCTCTGGGAGCTTGTTTTAATCCATACAAAGACCGCTTCAACTTGCATACATCTGATGTAGGCAATGAGAACAAATCTGGTGGAGGTTTCATATAAATATCCTCTTTGAGATCACCATGAAGAAAAGCATTTTTGACATCCATTTGATGAAGAGTCCAGTTTTGTGAAGCAGCAATGGCAACAATAGTTCTCACCGTCGTCATTTTTGCTACCGGTGCAAAAGTCTCTTCATAGTTCACGCCATACTCCTGCTTGTTACCAAGAACAACCAACCGAGCTTTGTACCGATCAAGAGTGCCATCAGAAGGAAATTTAATTGAATAAACTCATTTACATCCAATTGGATGGACATTTGAAGGACATGAAACAATATCCCATGTGTCATTTTCTTTGAGAGACAAAAGTTCCTCCTCCATTGCCTTCTGCCAACATTCATGCTTAGAAGCTTGTGAGTAACAAGTTGGAACAGAAATGGTGGATAAAGTAGATGAAAATCCATACCAATTAGGAGTATGAGATACTCTCGTAGATCGTCGAGTGGACTCAAGAGGAGCAGGCCTTGAAGAATTCTCAGATTCTAGTTGTGGTGCAGTTTCAGGTGGCGGATCAATATCAGGAGGGGGTAAAGTTGGCCGCCGACGTTTGTACACAAATCCAGATTTGAACCTCTTAGAAGAAGATGACAAATCTTCAAAAGTAGGAAGAAGAAAAGAAGCAGGAGATGACTCAACATGAATAGGAAAAAAATACTTATTCTCGAAGAAAACAACATTTCTAGAAACATGAAATTTATTAGAACATGGATCATAATAGAGAAAACCTTTCTGTGAAGTACTATAATCCATAAAAACACATTTAGTAGACTGAACAGAAAGTTTATTACGCTGAGAAGGAGGAAGATGCACAAAACAAATACAACCAAATGTATGAAAGTTATCATACTTGGATTTTTGTGATAAAGACGAAAATATGGAGACTCGAGATTTAACACTTTAGATGGCAGCCAGTTAATTAAATAGACAGCAGTAGACAAAGCTTCAACCCAATATTTAGATGGGACAGACGACTCAATCAATAAAGTACGAGTGACATCTAAAAGATGATGATTTTTACGTTCAGCGACCCCATTTTATTGTGGTGTTGTAACACCCCGTAAAAGTCGTGCATGGATTAGCCTTTAATAGAGTACTCTTAGACTTAAAAACTTGAAATTTTTTCTAAGTGTAATGAGGACTTGGAGTCATTTTAGCTGGCAATCTTCGGGATACAACTTTTTAACCTTTCCGACATCCGTTTTTAGATTTTCAAGTTGCGTTACGATCGGGAAAGCTCCTAGTACATCTCGGATAAGTTTCAGAATTTTTCAGAACACATAAGGCTGCGTTTGGATTTCAAAACAGTAGCAAAACGCATAGCCTATTGCCCAGTTTTCAGCATTTCAGGGTCAACTTCAAACAATCATAACTCCCTGAATATAATGAACTGGGAGAGATTATACCTATCAAATGGAAGATCTTTGAGTCTTCTTTTTAATGCAACTGGTTTAATCCAAATCCAACATCTGAGTAAGGAGTTATACCCGTTTTACTTAAGCCTGTCAGCTTATCAACTTAGGGACAATTTCGACTTTGTTTGTTTTCTTGGGGGCATTTTAGTCATTTCACCTTACCCAAATTTCGTCAATAACACCAGATTTAGCCCCCAATTCATCAAAATATAATCCTTTTCTCAAATTTTCTCTCAAGAACTCTCCTTAGGGTTTCAAAATAAAAACCCAAGCAACTCAAGATTCAACCGTGTGTTTTCAAAACAAATTGAAGATTTGGAATTCCCGCAACGTAGGCTTCAAGAAGCACCTATTATTTCTGCATATAGAGGTACGTGGGGTTATCTCAAAAATCTCATGGGCTTTAAAATTCATGTTTTCAAAATGGGGGTTTTGAAATTACGAATATGATTATGTTTTAAACGTTTTATGATATTGATTTGGTCTTTAGGCCTATTCCCGAAGTGATTTGATATAAGATATACGTATATGCATGTATTCCGAAAAGATGTTAACTTGAGAGCATGAATTATATGAAATCCCTCTCTTGATATGATTTTGTTTTGAATTCTCATATGATATGAAATGTTTGAAATTATCTTGACAAGCATGACATGAGATATTTCGAAAATGGTTATGACTTTTGACTTGCAAGGAGAGGGTTGTTTCGTTGAAATATGATGAATATAATGGTTGCATGAAAGAATGATGTGATATTGATGGCTTGCAAGTCGGGTATGACGATACCCTACAGAATATGATATGTGATGGAATTAAATGAAGTTGAATGCATTGATTTTTCATGAGATAGGTGGATGCCCGAAGAAGGCATTTGAGTGTAAGGGCTCATCGCTGGAAACCGTGTTTGCCGACATGGGAATTTGGTACCAGGCTAAGTGATCTTGTGTACTTGACTTTATGTCATTCCCAAATTGGGACTATGGTTAGGAGCCCAGGCTAAGTGATCTTGGGCACTACTATACTTTATTGGGTCGGGACACCCTGTTGTGTGATCTTGTGTGTCTTCCCCTCACTTATACTCTAATCTCGGTGGCAACCGAGGTTTGACAGTTGGTGTAAATGTTATATGTAGGGTATTCCACCTAGCTCAGCTGCATTACATTGTTGTTGAAAACTATTACATTTTGCCCATGTGTTTTCAAGTGATTTAATATGAAACTACTTTATAATGGCTCTCACCTATATTTTGTAAAAATATTATGTTTTTGTTTTGATTTCTCTGTGTACCAGTACTTTTGTATTGACCCTCTTCCCTCCCAGGTTCGGAGGCACAGTCTAGGGGTCCAGAAAATCAGTAGATTCCTCAGACAGATTTGCAGAGTCCCTTGGTGAGCCTTCTATATTCAGGAAAGCCTAATATCTGGCAGTTTCATTGATCATTTATTAGTTTTGGGTATACTGGGGGCCTTATCCCAGTTTTCAAATAGTTACTTGTTTCAGTCATGTAGTAGAGATTTCGCAGACGGTTTTCGAGATGTTGATTGAGATTGTGGGACATTATTCCCCATTATTGTTTTCATATGATTCTTGACCATGTTTCCGTTATATTGTGTATCTTACGCATTTCTTTTATCATATGAATTATGTGCATGATTACCAGACAGATAGGGGTGTTTCGGGCCTTTATGGTTGGGAATACTCTTCACGGCCAGGGCCCCGGTTTGGGTCGTGACAAACTTGGTATCAAAGCACGATTCATGGTCCCAGGGTATTTGCGAAATCGCGTCAGGTAAAGTCTTATTTATGGGTGTGTAGCGCGCCACACTTATAAGCAGGAGGCTACTAGGCGTTAAGGAATGTCTCTCTTTCTTCATGTCTAGTTCGTGCAATAGAGTCAAAGTGTTCCTCTTTCATACTCTCATTCATGCTATGGTGTCGCCCATATGAAAGTAAAGTCATCCCAAAATTCTTTCCTTACTCTGATGTTCTCAGACATGTCCCATTATTGGGGTGATTCAAGTGCAAAAAAGCTTAGAATCTACATGAGATAGTCCTTTCCGATTGAGTCATATAAGATTTTAAAAATTGTGCAAAGACTCGAGGGGGGTCTGTTAGTGCTTCAATATGTGTTGATTTTGATGTAAACATTGATCCTGATAGAATCGTGCTTTCCAGCTTAAGGTATTAAGTGCATCTAGTCCCTCTCAAAATCTTGTTACAGATGTGGACAATGTATAGCAGAATGTTGGAATTGTATTTCCACCCGAATAGTAGCATAAGTTAAAGTGTTGTTGTCATGACCTATTGGTAGTAAAATTAGACCAAGAAGTTGGTGATATTAAGTCACAAGGTTATGGGTCAGAGTGAGGGTGACCTTTGTGTAAATAAATATTTATAGTCGAATAACCATTGATTGAGAATGATTTACCATTTTTTTTGTGGTAGGCTAATATGGTATTACTAATTGTGGATTGTATGGTAGTCCGTGGAGGAAGTTTTTGACTCAAATTTTTATTTATACAGAGTAAGATGTGTATCCTTAGATCATTGAATATTGTGTATCAACTTTCTATCTCTTGTAATATGTAATCTTGTTATCATGGTGTTTTTGAAAAAAAAAATCAAAGTCTAGTGAAGCTATGTGGGGCTTTTTCGATTCACTAGCATAGTTGCTTTGTTATTCATTTCATTTTCTTGTTCAAAACACAAAAAAATCAAAGTCTAGTGAAGCCGTGTGAGGCCTATTTCGATTCACTAGCAACTTGTTGTTCAACTTGTTGTTCTTGTGTTTGTTGAATATTTTTATAGTTAGATCTTTTCACATGAGATTGAGTTGGTAATGAAGTCATACGTCCTTGTGTGTTAGTTTAGTAAAAGGTAGAGAAGGAGTTGTTAGTCAGGGTGATTTTTCGGTTGCTTGAAGTATGAAAATGGCTATATTAGCCAGTAAGTTATAATTATAGACTCATGGTTGTTGTGGAAATTGAAGGCAGTCTAAATGTATGATTGAGTGAGTAAGTATGAGGTGAGAAATCCGTATAAGTAGAAAAGATTGTATGGGGTTATAATATAAGATTAAGGTTGATCATGTCTATTATGTAACTTTACCCCTTGACCTTCTTTTCGTTGGTAGTTGTAAACTAGTACAACTTGTGAGAAGGTATGTAGTGGATTTTGAGGTGTTTGAATAGAATGTGTCAATTTTATGGACTAGCATAGTATGTTGCACTCGTCACTGGTGGTAGATGATTGATGCTAGACCATTGGCTTGAATTTAATGTAGAATGTGGATGTAAGAATGGTGGCATGAGATTGATGATGCATGTTTTGTGAGATTAAATTAGTAGTCTTGATGTGTTGAAATAGTACGTGCAAATAGATTATGATAAGGAAAGTCGTAAGGTCATGATCGATTTTTGTGGTTGTGAAGTTCTAGCATACCAGTGTTTCTTGATGTTTATTTCATAGTTTCCAAGCGAGAATTATGCGTAAGGTTGGGTTGTAAAAATTATGTTTAGCACCAGACATCAAGTTTGAACCATTGAAGTCCATGAAGGTGGATGAGATGATTGCTCGGGTAATGATACCAGTTTTATAGAAGTGATCTAATAGGCTTGAACAGTGTACGCAAGAGATTAAGTTTAATTAATTTGCAATGAAGTATGATGTTGTATGTATGATGTAGAAGTATGCCAAGGTGATATGAGGTTGCAGTATTTTTCTAAGGCTATTACATGATTTGTGTGGCTAGTGGTACCGTTGAGTTGCTAGGTGGAAAAAGACTAGTTAGATGGTATATGGTATTCAAGATAGCCAAGTTAAAGAGTTTTGATTGGAAGTGTTGGGCCTTTATTATGATCTTGATTCTCATAGTGATGAGACATAAGTTTGGAGTCGCGATATTGGTACGTTATGTTGAAAGTGGTTTGGTTCATCAAAGGCTTGGTGATATCCATGTTAAGTGTTAGAATCTAAGTTTAAGTTTTAAAGGTTGAACCGATAGAAATAAGTGTGCAAACCTTATACTATGACTATTGGGGCTATCGAAATATAGAGTGTATCTCAAAAGGTAGTATTAGCAGCGGACTTTCCACTTTCATGTGTGGTCTTTTGGGTTAAGTTCTATTAATTTTGCATATTGTCATATTTCAGACCCCAGAGTGCAGTGAGTGCAGTTAAGCTTAAAGTCTAGTAAGGGATCTCCCAAGCTTAAGACGATGGCTTAAAGCCAAGGGGGAGATGATAGAACAAGTAACCAAGTCAGACTCTCAGATTCTAGTAGTGATGTCATGACGGTATAGAAAGTCATAAAGGGAGGGTGAGACTCAACCCATTCCTATCTCAGTATTTTTCAGTGATCCCAATACATGCTCATGCCTTACATGTCAGTTCGATAATCATAGTTCATGTTCATGTATATGATAGAGAATCACGTGCTCCTCCAGATTCCTAAATGAGGAATTTCAGTTCATTCAGCAGTCGGGATCACATTCCATATGTTATGAACTCTAAATTGAGGTCTTGCAGCTCATGACTCATGTATTCACGCTTTATAGTGTGCTCAGTTACCATAAATCCATGTTATATTCTTTATGATGGGCAAAATATAGTTCATAGCCATGTATGTCCCAATTCAGATCTTTCTTTGATAAATCCCGAATGTTGTTTTGCCATTCCTCAGGCCTCAGTTAAGTGTCAAGTTTCATATAATATCCTTCCATGCTTCAAGATCTTATGTTCTAATCTTTAGTGACTCCTCTTTATGTGATGATAGTGGTGATGAGTAAGTGTTTCTTGCTGATGGAAGATCCTAGTATGCTTGTTTTTAGATAAGGCATTGAGTGTGAAGTAAGGTTGGGGCCAAGTCTTTGATACATGTGATTGTTAGTGGAAAATTTTGTGTGTGTATGTTTTTAGGGTAGCGCGTGGGAGTTATATTGGCAATAGTTTAGAAACTATGTGAAGTATGTATTTATGGGTGGTTGCCTTGAAGTTAACATGTGATTATAAAATAGGCTTGAATGACATTTTGGGATTGCAGTGGAAGGTCGCAATATGCATTAGCGACTTCATATTAAGAGTTCAGAGTAGTCATTGAAGTGGTAAGGCATGTTATGCTTAGGATGTGATCTTTAAAAGAGGTATAGAAGGTGGCATCATATGGTTTAAAATAGTAGCGTGGTGTAGCATGTTGTATTTTTGTGACTTAGAGTTAGGCTTGATCGCGGTGTAAGGATTAAGCTATTTTAGACATTAGTAGAAAAATTTGTCAATGCTCATATGAGAATTTTAAGCCGAATTGAATGAATATGATATTTATAGGGAATAGTATAGTTAAGGGATATTCGAGAAGTGTGCTAAGCTTGAAAGTAAGAAGTTGTATTGTCAAAGGTCTGGTAATTCTATCCTAATTTATGAGTTATATGTCTATATTCCAGACTGCAGAGTAGTGTCAATGTTGTGATTTCCTCAATTGGATGTCTTGTGTAATCCATACCCAAGATTCGTCGCTCCCTATTACTGCCAAAACTTCTTTAGAGAGAGTGTTGAAGAGATACTCCAGTTAAGTATGAAGGTCCTGCATAATTCAGTCTGTATAGTCAGTAAGTCAGTTTAACAGTCAGATTTGCATGACTTGTTTTCTCGTCTTTTCATTTGTTCATGCTACTCAAAATCTCAGACATGCTACTATTCCAAGATAGAGTATGCCAATAGTTGCGAGTATAGCCCAGTTCATGCATCATGCATTATATTCAGATTCCAGAGGTTCAGTTATGATTCAATTCGTACGTGCCCTGTGCATCGCCTCAGTTTTTTGAGCATCTTTGTGAATTGAGCATTCATAGAGGGACATAGGGTCCCAAGGGGGAGATACCCCATTCAGTTGCATGCATAGATTCTTATTACAAGCTTCGCACCAGTTATCATTGCGTATTCAGTCATACGTTCATACGTCAGTTCAGTCAGATATGCATGCATTAGAAATGCATGTCCAATAGAAAAAGTTCAGCTTATCAGTGTATTCAGTTCTGCGTTCATGAGAACAACTCAGTAACAAATCCATGCATCCGATATGCATGTTCATTATGAGAACTCAGCTTATGAGTAGCTTCAGTCGTGTATTCCATGCATCAGATATGCATGTCCGATATAAGAAGTCAGAATATCAGTAGTTCCATCCATATGGTCATGTTTCAAGATCAGTGTATTCTTTATTAGAAGACATGTCGTGTCCGCGTTATTCCATACCTTTAAGGCTTCAACAAGTTCCTACCCATCATTCGAGGACAAATGATCCCAAGGGAGAGATAATGTAACACCCCGTAAAAGTCGTGCATGGATTAGCTATTTAATAGAGTACACTTAGACTTAAAACCTTGAAAAAATTTCTAAGTGTAATGAGGACTTAGAGTCATTTTAGCTGGCAATCTTCGGGATACAACTTTTTAACCTTTCCGACATCCATTTTTAGATTTTCAAGTTGTTTTACGATCGGGAAAGCTCCTAGTACATCTCGGATAAGTTTCGGAATTTTTCGGAACGCATAAGGCTGCGTTTGGATTTCAAAACAGTAGCATATTGCCCAGTTTTCAGCATTTCAGGGTGACCTTCAAACGATCATAACTCCCTGAATATAGTTTATATAGTGAACTGGGAGAGCTTCTACCTATCAAATGAAATATATTTGAGTCTTCTTTCCAATGCAACTAGTTTAATCCAAATCCAACATCTGAGTAAGGAGTTATATCTGTTTTACTTTAGCCTGTCAGCTTGTCAACTGAGGGACAGTTTCGACTTTGTTTGTTTTGTTAGGGGCATTTTAGTCATTTCACCTCACCCAAATTTCGTCTATAACACCAGATTTAGCCCCCAATTCATCAAAATATAATCCTTTTCTCAAATTTTCTCTCAAGAACTCTCCTTAGGGTTTCAAAATAAAAACCCAAGCAACTCAAGATTCAACCGTGTGTTTTCAAAACAAATTGAAGATTTGGAATTCCCGCAACGTAGGCTTCAAGAAGCACCTATTATTTCCGCATATAGAGGTACGTGGGGTTATCTCAAAAATCTCATGGGCTTTAAAATTCATGTTTTCAAAATGGGGGTTTTGAAATTACGAATATGATTATGTTTTAAACGTTTTATGATATTGATTTGGTCTTTAGGCCTATTCCCGAAGTGATTTGATATAAGATATACGTATATGCATGTATTCCGAAAAGATGTTAACTTGAGAGCATGAATTATATGAAATCCCTCTCTTGATATGATTTTGTTTTGAATTCTCATATGATATGAAATGTTTGAAATTATCTTGACAAGCATGACATGAGATATTTCGAAAATGGTTATGACTTTTGACTTGCAAGGAGAGGGTTGTTTCGTTGAAATATGATGAATATAATGGTTGCATGAAAGAATAATGTGATATTGATGGCTTGCAAGTCGGGTATGACGATACCCTACAGAATATGATATGTGATGGAATTAAATGAAGTTGAATGCATTGATTTTTCATGAGATAGGTGGATGCCCGAAGAAGGCGTTTGAGTGTAAGGGCTCATCGCTGGAAACCGTATTTTCCGACATGGGAATTTTGTACCAGGCTAAGTGATCTTGTGTACTTGACTTTATGTCATTCCCAAATTGGGACTATGGTTAGGAGCCCAGGCTAAGTGATCTTGGGCACTACTATACTTTATTGGGTCGGGATACCCTGCTGTGTGATCTTGTGTGTCTTCCCCTCACTTATATTCTAATCTCGGCGGCAACCGAGGTTTGACAGTTGGTGTAAATATTATATGTAGGGTATTCCACCTAACTCAGCTGCATTACATTGTTGTTGAAAACTATTACATTTTGCCCATGTGTTTTCAAGTGATTTGATATGAAACTGCTTTATAATGGCTCTCACCTATATTTTGTAAAAATATTATTTTTTTGTTTTGATTTCTCTGCGTACCAATACTTTTGTATTGACCCCCTTCCCTCCCATGTTCGGAGGCACAGTCTAGGGGTCCAAAAAATTAGTAGATTCCTCAGACAGATTTGCAGAGTCCCTTGGTGAGCCTTCTATATTTCGGAAGGCCTAATATCTGGCAGTTTCATTGATCATTTATTAGTTTTGGGTCTACTGGGGACCTTGTCCCAGTTTTCAGATAGTTACTTATTTCAGTCATGTAGTAGAGATTTCGCAGACGGTTTTCGAGATGTTGATTGAGATTGTGGGACATTATTCCCCATTATTGTTTTCATATGATTCTTGACCATGTTTTCGTTATATTGTGTATCTTCCACATTTCTTTTATCATATGAATTATGTGCATGATTACCAAACATATAGGGGTGTTTCGGGCCTTTATGGTTCGGAATACTCGTCACGGCCAGGGCCCCGGTTCGAGTCGTGACAAGTGTATATGGACAAGAGCGTTGTGAGACAATTCCTTTGTCAAGCAAAAAATTTTTGAATTCATTTGACATATATTCTCCACCAGAATCAGATCTTAATAATTTGATACAAGTAGAAAATTGAGGCTCAATGTAAGCCAAAAATATCTTGAACATGGAAAATACTTCAAATTTGGTACGAAGAAAATACACTCACGTAAATCGACTAGAATCATCTATGAATGTCACAAAGTACTTGAACTGAGCATGAGAAAAATTTGGTGAAATACCCCAAATATCACTATGAACAACATCAAAACATTTTGTAGCACGACTACCCACATTAGGAAAAGGAAGAATTTTACTTTTGCCTAATTTACAAGTAGAACAATCAAATGAAGCAGGGAAAAATTGATTTTTACTTCCTAATAAACCAGAATTTGATAAATGAGACAACACAACAGAATTTGGATGTCCTAGACGCTTATGCCAAAGCTCAGTCTTATTAGCCATAGAAGTAAAAGCAAAAGATATAACAGGAGGAATGAAAAATTGTATAGCAAACAATCTTCCAACTTTAGGCCCCTTCGCGATTATCGTCCCCGACACCTGATCCTGCACAAGAAAACCATTACGAGAAAAATTTACATCACAATTGTCATCAACCAATTGTCCAACTGAAATTAGACTAGTTGAGAGCTTCGGTGAAACAAAAACATTCTTGAAAGTTGGAGCAATATCCCCAACCTTGGTAATGGGTAAATTACTACCTTTAGCAACCTGTATTTGTGAAGAACCTTGATACTTACAAATATTTTTTAGCATGTTTGTTGAGTTGGTCATATGATTGGAAGCACCAGAATCAACAATCCTAAAAATAGATTTAACATCAATACCTTTTAATCCCAATATTGAAAAGGCTGATACGATCATTTGTTGTACCATTTCAGGAGTAAGAACTTGTCCTGAAGGTCCTGAAGATGAGTTCTCAAGAGTGGAACCATTTATTGCTGCATGAAAATTATTTACCTTACGATTCTGAGGGTGGGGGGGACACTCTTTGATAATGTGTCCTTGTTGTTTATAATAATTACAGAACTTCTTGCCACAATTTCTAGCAATATGGTCATATTCCTTGCAATTGTAGCATTGAGTTCTATTCATATCCCTACTCATACTTTTACCTTGAGCAGCAAATGCAACAACGACATCATTTCCTCTTCTGAAAGCATTTTATGTGACATAACGCTGCTCTTCACGAAGCAATTCCCTAAAACAAACATCCAGGGAGGGAGATGGGTCACGATTCATCAAGTTAGAGCAAACACTCTCAAACTCAGAGCGTAACTTCATCAAAAATTGATCTCACTTGCTTTGCTCATGAACTTGCTGAATTACAGAGAGAGATTCGAAAGGTATTTTGGCATAAACAATATCTGTAAATTCAGCCCATAAGTTCTGAAATCCAAAATAATAACCCGGAATAGAAAGACCTCCTTGAGAGTAATTAGCAATTTCATACTCTAAGTGAAAGCGTCGGGCACTATTATATTGGTTGTAAACCTTTTGTAAATAATCCCACATGGACTTAGCTGTCTTGTAAGGCCTGAGATTAGAAACAATAAGAGGGACAATTGACCCTAAAAGCCATGTCATCACCCGAGCATCTTTAATCTTTCATTCACCTAACTTTGTAGGATCAGTAGGAGTAGGATCGGCTCCATCTATATGGCCCCATAGTTCTTTTCCGGTGACAAATAACTGAAACTAAAACTCTCATGACGAAAAATTCTTTCCAGTGAAACGAACACTGAATGATTCAAACTGATATGAACTCATAATTATGAAAACTAGAAACACTAACTCAAAAAGAACAACCAAAATGACCAAGATCAAAGTCCTAGGTGTTAATTGTCGAGGAACAATCAACAAAAACCGAAATTTTCAAAATAAATTTTGAAAGAAACCACAAATGAACTCTATGAAACAAGACAGCCAAGAGAAGGCTCTGATACCATGTCAATTTTCGGCTAAATACCTCTCAATATTGAGAGTCTTGTCATTAAATAGAAATTATTCAATGATTACATCCCTAAAGATCCATTTTCCTATCCCTAAAGATCAGCTTTTCTATCCCTCTAAATCCGCTATTCTATCCCACCAAATCTACTCTTACTAAAGTCACTATTATTCTCTTTAACTACTGGATCAAATCTATGTAATTACACTAATATACAACAATATATGATTACATTAATATACAATATTTACATCATGCTAACAGAGAGATAGGCAACTGAAGGCTTGTTTTATTACAGAGGGAATAGAACTTTATCTTGAAATTTACCAGATCTATAGCTTTCACTTTCCAATTAAGCGATTGAGAAATTTTAGCATTATCATCGCACGATTATTTATTAAAGGTAATCAGTTTTGTCAATTGAAACTAACAGAGGAATGAATCACACCATCGCAAGTCTAATGATATGAGAACTAACTGTAAAGAGTTTAAACTAAGTGAGATCATAAAGTGATCCTCTTTCAGATTTTCTTAGCAGTTAAATTTCATACTTCAATTAACCATTAAAATGTAATAACAGGCTCAGTGGTTACCCCTACACCACACTAATCGATCACAACTTCGAGTCTTGTTTCCGGTATTATGTCATTCTTATCCAAATGTACAAATGGATCCTACAAGTGTTCCTCGGGCCACAATACAAGAGCCTGAGTCTTGAGAGAGGTGTGCTGGAGTCAAGTGCTGGACCCATTACATTACCATGCGATTCATCCTTCATGGACTATATTATTTCACTTTTCAAGAAAGGTGTATCTACAGGAGATCTTCAAAAGGCGTTGCTCCTCTCAATTCCTTCATGTTGCTGTTCAACTTCTTCTTTGCAGC
Organism: Capsicum pubescens; assembly: GCA_030864215.1. Lineage (NCBI taxonomy): Eukaryota > Viridiplantae > Streptophyta > Magnoliopsida > Solanales > Solanaceae > Capsicum > Capsicum pubescens. The sequence continues at coordinate 300,647,642 of CM061549.1, forward strand.
AAGAAAGTCAAAACCAGCAACTTCTTGTTTATTGAGTCATGCTATCATGTTTTGTAAATGATAGCTCAAACTATATTGTATAGTAGGTGAAAAATAGGCAAATGAAAGCTTGTAGTATTACAGAATAAACCAGATCTATAGACCTCATTTTTTCGATATAGGAATTGCGAAGTTTTAACATTCTCTTCTTGGAGTCGCATTATTTTACTGCAGGTAAAACAAAGGTCTGCACCAAAGTACCTTTACCTATCAAATTGCACTCTTCAAAGTAAATATGCATGACTAATACACCAACGTTTTGTTCCTTTTGAAGTTCGCTCTATTCAGACGAGCGAGTTTTGCAATGAAAAGAACTTCGAATATTGAAATGGACAACATATACTTATACAGATAGTTGTTGTTTTTACCAGAATTCAAAACCATCCACAAAACAGTAAAAGTTGTTCTAAACCAAATTACCCCAGAAACGTACAAGCAAAGCATAATACCATGGAGGAAATAAGACAAACTAAATTTCTAAACTATCTCAGCTTTCATTCGGAGAAACATTTGAGACTTGAAAGTTATCCCCCACAATAGTCTTGAGTGAGTAAAAACTTGGAAGATATCTAGTCGCTACAGTTCCAATACCCCTGCTAATGGGGATCATCGTAAAAGTCATGTCTTTTGGGTTGTAAGAAAGTATCTGTGAGCCTTTTTTTCCTTGCATTAAGATTTCTCCATCTTTCCAGATTAGTATCGGTAAATATTTTTGAAAACAAATATCAATCCCAAAACCAGCCGGCCCCAAACAAGTCAAAATGCGAACTTTAGTCCAAGATTCAGCTATTCCGTATTCTTTCATCCACCATATATCAATATGCCCATAAATGCTACCACTATCATCAGTTAAACACAGACAATTCCCCAACTCTACTAGCGTCAAACACGAGGGTGCACATGTAGATCGCTGCGACTCTGCTTGGGCCAAATACTTGAATGGAAATACCAGACCAGGTGGACCTGGAACAGACTTGAGCTTTTCAGTCTCAATATTGAAGGAGTAAACGCTGTCCTTATCGACGGGATCCATCCAATGAAGAGCCCCATTCACACAAACCTGTCCAAAATCATGCCATACAGGATATGGAACTTGGCCCAAATTTCTCCATTTCTCATCAACTCCAAGAGTATAAACCTCCAATTCGGATACTTCACGATGACCCTCAAACCTTCTAGTCACCGATCTCACTAACTTATACTTTCCAGAGAATCCACTAAAGCAAAATCCATAAACAACACGACAAACACTTTTCTCTAATTCAGGCAACTTAAGTTTGAAATACTCACCCAAAAGAGGATTACTAATGTAAACTGAAGTATTTATATCATATATATTAGTCATCAAACCAATAAATCCATTACATGAACCAATTAATCTCAACATTGGGTAATCCTCAACTGGAACGTCCATTCCGTGTTTTACTGGTGTGTTAAACTCAGGGCAGCTCAGTAAAATAGGTCTGTTACGGAGTCTAGAAGAATAATCATCACAACACGGTTCGAGTTCAAGAAGCTGACTTATATCGTGATCACGTGAAAACAAAATGCAGGGAGGAGGTGATCTTGATTTATACATGGTAAGGAATAAAGGGTCAAAGAAAAGATTGTACCAGAGTTTGCAAACTTGCCTAGATCTTAACATCGACTCGATCGGCAATTTTGAGAGAATTTCTACCATAATCACCCTTGGAAGATCCATAAATCTGGTTCTTATACGTCTAGGTTTGAAGAAGCTCAGAATTGGATTAAAGAGAGCAAAAAGCTTGGCGCTTTTGCGTTTAGGGTTCTCCGCCTCCATCTCTCTCTCTCTATGTGCAAATAAGCGTTTTTTCCAAAGACAAATGTTCGTCAGAAGAATGAAAATGAGCTTCTGTAGTCAAAGTACTTAAACTTTATACCCCAAATATATGCTCCCTCCGGTTTGTATTATTTGACCCCATGAATGTTAGATCCGGAATCTAAATGAACCCCAAATAGTTAAAAGTGACTGAAATAGGACATGAAGTTAAAGTGATACCAAAATAGGCTTACCGCACTATTTAGAGAGCGTTATGCTGCCTTTTTAAAGTTAACCCCGTTAACTTGAGGAACGCTTAAAATATAGTCAATTTTGGTATCGCTTTAACTTCGTGTCCTATTCTGAAATGTGCAATTGCTAGTTTGTTGAAACAAGTGTCATAAGTTCTGCAATAGATATATGATACTCAACAAGTGTACAACATAATTGTAACGCCCCACATTTCGGGCTACAATATAGACCATGACTCCGATGCGTTGATAATTCTGAAGCCATAAATCCTATGCCAATATGGCATGTTAGTTATTTGTGTAGTATGTGAATGTAGACCATAGAGGTCCTTTGACTCAAGGACGAGTTGAAAACTATTTCGATCAATTAAGTTTTAGTGGACGTTGAAATTTTCGTCAGCTTCTATCGACCATAACTCAAGATTTAACCGTGGGTTTTCAAAACAAATTGAAGATTTGGAATCCCCAAGTCAAGGGCATCAAGAAGCACCCTTTTGAATTCCTAAATAGAGGTACGTGGGGTTATCCAAAAATCTCATGGGTCATTAAAAATTCATGTTTTCAAATGGAGGTTTTGAAATTACAATTATGATTATGTATTGAACGTTTTATGATATTGATCTGGTCTTTAGGCCTATTTTCAAAGTGATTTGATAAATGAAATATGTATATGCATGTATTCCGAAAAGATGTTAACTTGAGAGCATGAATGATATGAAATCCCTCTTTTGATATGAAATTGTTTTGAATTTTCATATGATGTGAATTATTTTGAAATCATCTTGACAAGCATGACATGAAATATTTTAAAAGTGAATATGATTTTTGACTTGCAAAGAGAGGGATTGTTATGTTGAAATATGATGAACACAATGACTACATGAAAGAATGGTGGAATATTGATGGCTTGCAAGTCGGGTATGACGATACCCTACAGAATATTTCATGTGATTGAATTAGATGAAATTTGAATGCATTGATTTTACATGAGATAGGTGGATGCCCGAAGAAGGTGTTTGAGTGTAAGGGCTCATCGCTGAAAACCGTGTTTTCCGACACGGGAATTTGGTACCAGGCTAAGTGAACCTGTGTACTTGACTTTATGTCATTCCCAAATTGGGACTATAGGTAGGAGCCCAGGCTAAGTGATCTAGGGCACTACCACTGGGTCGAGACACCCTGCTGTGTGATCTTGTGTGTCTTCCCCTCACGTATACTCTAATCTCGGCGGCAACCGGGGTTTGACAGTTGGTGTAAATTACGTAGGGTATTCCACCTAGCTCAGCTACATTACACTGTTGTTGAAAAACTATTACATTATGCCCATGTGTTTTCAAATGAATTGATATGAAACTGATTTATAATGGCTCTCACCTATATTTTGTAAAAATATTATGTTTTGTTTTGATATCTCTGCATACCAGTATTTTTGTATTGACCCCCCCCCCTTCCTCCCAGGTTCGGAGGCACAGTCTAGAGGTCTAGAAAATCAGTAGATTCCTCAAAAATATCTGCAGAGTTACTTGGTGAGCCTTCTATATTTCGGAAGGCCTGATGTCTGGCAGTTTCATTTATCAGTTATTAGTTTTGGGTCTACTGGGGGCCTTGTCCCAGTTTTCAGACAGTTATTTATTTCAGTCAAGTAGTAGAGATTTCGCAGACGTTTTAGAGATGTTGTTTGATATTGTGGGACATTATTCCCTATTATTGCTTTCATATGATTCCTGACCATGTTTTCCGTTAGATTGTGTATCTTCCGCATTTTCATTATCATACAAGTTCATGTGCATGATTACCAGACAGATAGGGGTGTTCCGGGCCTTATGGTTCGGAATGCTCGTCACGGCCAGGGCTCCAGTTCGGGTCGTGACAAACTTGGTATCAAAGCGCATGGTTCATCGTCCCAAGGTGTCTGCAAAATTACGTCGGGTAGAGTCTTATTTATGGGCGTGTAGAGCGCCACAATTATAAGCGGGAAGCTACTAGGCGTTTAGGAAATGTTTCCCTTCTTTGTGAATTAGTTCGTGCTTCAGAGTCAAGTCTGTTCCTAATCAAAAATCTTTTGGTCTTACAGAAATAACAGTCATACCTCCTCGTCGCAATGCTAATCAGAGTGATCAAAATGAGGAAATCCATCCCACTCATGGGATGCGGACACGTAACAGAGCTCCTACTCCAGACCCTGTCCCTAGTTCGGGAGTCCCTCCTGTTCCAACCAGTCCGCCTCGGGCTCCACAAACCAATATGAACCATCCGCCGACTACTCAGAGGAACATAACAAATGCAGAGTTCAGGCAGTCTATTCATATGTTGACACAGTTGGTGGCTGCACAGACTCAGCGGTCAGAGGATACCGGGTCTTTATCTGTTACTTCTGGATCTACTCGAGTAAGCCAATTCATGAGGATGAACCCTCCCAAATTCACAGGTACTAAGGTAGAAGAAGATCCGCAGGAATTTGTGGATGAAATGGAAAAGATTTTCAAAGTGATGCATGTTGATGAGGTAGAAGGGGTAGAATTGGCAGCATACCAGCTGAAAAAGATGGTGAATCAGTGGTACAACAATTGGGAAAATGCGAAGGGCAACAATGCTGAGCCCTCACTATGGAATGAGTTTGTTGATGTTTTCCTTGACAGGTTCTTCCCTCTGGAGCTGAGGGAAGCTAAAGCAGAAGAGTTCATGAACCTCAAGCAAGGTAAGATGAGCGTGCAGGAGTACACTTTGAAATTCAACCAGCTGGCCCGTTATGCTCCTGAGATGACGGGTAGTATGAGGGCCCGAATGAGGAAGCTTGCATCCGGCCTTTCTGATGACCTGGTTCTTGAGTGCCAGGGAGCTATGTTGAACAAGGAATTGGACTTTTCCAGGCTAACCGTTCATATGCAGCAGGTAGAAGAGAAAAAGAAGAAAATTTCTGAGGCTAAGGAGCTAGAAAGACAGGCAAAAAGAGCGAGATCTGCAGACCATGGTCACAGCCAGCCTCAAAGCGGTAAGTGGGGAAATAAATGGCAGAAGAATAAGAATTAGGGTAATGCACAGTCTGCTGCCAGCGCCTCAGCGCCCAGACCACTAGCAGACAGACGATCTCAGAGTTTCCAAACTCATCATGGATCGAGATCCCCAGATACTCAGTCGCAAGGCAGTGTGGCTCAGCAACGTCGTACTTATCCACGGTATGATATTTGTGGAAAGAATCACCCAAGAAGGTGCTTTTACGAGGGGAAAAATTGCTATACTTGTGGCAAGGTGGGTCACTTTCAGAAAGATTGCCCTTCTGCTGGAGGAAATGAGGGGGGCTAAGCCCCAAGCCGTGTCCACGGCTCCTCCTCCTAAGGGAGCTCCTTCAGCTGCCGGGAGCGGTCATAACCGGTTATATGCTTTGGATAACCGCCAGGAGATGGAAGCTTCACCAGATGTTGTCATCGGTACGTTACGGATCTTTTCTCGTGATGTTTATGTATTGCTTGATCTCGGGTCTACTTTATCTTATGTGACCCCTTATGTGGCTGTTGGTTTTGGGTTTGAGCCTGAAGTTATTGTAGAACCCTTCACTGTTTCCACTCTTGTAGGTGATTCTGTTGTTGCTAGAAGGGTGTATAGAAATTGTGTTGTGTCTGTTCTTAGTTGGGATACTGCGACAGACCTTATAGAACTTGATATGATAGATTTTGATGCTATCCTTGGGATGGACTGGCTCTATTTGTGTTATGCCATACTTGATTGCAGAACCCGTAAGGTTACTTTTCTTTTCCGAATGAGACACCAATTGAGTGGGCTGGGAATTCTGTGGCACCTAAAGGCCACTTCATCTCTTATCTTAGAGCCCAAAAACTCATCTCCAGAGGTTGTATGTATCATCTAATCCGAATAAAAGATTCTAGAGTTGAAAATCTTCCTCTTTAGTCTGTCCCTGTAGTGAATGAGTTTCCAGAAGTCTTTCCCGAAGATCTTCCAGGGATACCACCTGATAGGGAGATAGATTTTGGCTTTGATGTATTGTCGGACACTCGTCCTATTTCCATTCCACCATATAGAATGGCTCCCGCGGAACTAAAAGAGTTAAAAGAGCAGCTTGCAGACCTCCTAGACAAAGTCTTTATTCGTCCTAGTGTTTCCCCATAGGGTGCACCCGTACTTTTCGTGCGAAATAAGGATGGGTCCCTTCGTATGTGCATAGACTACCGCCAGTTGAATAAGGTCACAATTAAAAACAAATATCCTCTTCCTAGGATTGATGATCTTTTTGACCAGCTTCAGGTGTTAAATGTTTTTCGAAAATAGACCTTCGTTCGGGCTATCATCAGTTGAAGGTTAGGGAGTCAGACATTCCCAAAACAGCTTTTCAAACCCGATATGGTCACTATGAGTTCTTAGTCATGTCCTTCGGGTTGACCAATGCCCCTGTAGCCTTCATGGATCTTATGAATAGGGTGTTCCATCAGTTTCTAGACTTGTTCGTCATAGTGTCCATAGATGATATTCTGATCTATTCCAAAAGTGAGGAGGGCCATGCCAATCATCTCTGAATTATCCTTCAGACCCTTAGGGATCATCAGTTGTATGCTAAGTTCTCCAAATGTGAATTCTGGCTGAATGCTATCGTTTTCTTGGGGCACACTGTATCTAGTGACGGGATTAGAGTGGATCCCCAAAAGATTGAGGCAGTGAGAAAATGGCCCAGACCCACGACTCCAATCGATATTCGGAGCTTCTTGGGCCTGGCGGGTTATTACAGAAGATTCGTAGAAAGTTTTTCTTCCATAGATGCTCCGCTTACTAAATTGACTCAGAAAAAGGTGATGTTTGTGTGGTCTGATCTATTTGAAAATAGTTTTGAGAAGTTGAAAGACAAACTGACCACTGCTCCTGTTTTGACCCTTCCCGAGGGTGTAGATGACTTTGTGGTTTACTGTGATGCGTCCCGTGTGGGACTTGATTGTGTATTGATGCAGCGTGGTAAGGTGATAGCTTATGCATCTAGGCAATTGAAGGTGCACGAGCGAAATTACCTCACTCATGACTTAGAGTTAGCTGTTGTGGTGTTTGCGCTTAGAATTTGGAGACATTATCTCTATGGAGTGCATGTTGATATTTATACTGACCACAAAAGTTTGCAGTATGTTTTCTCGCAGAAAGAATTGAACCTCAGGCAGAGGCGTTGGATAGAACTTTTGAAAGACTATGATATGAGCCTACATTATCATCCGGGCAAGGCAAATGTTGTAGCCGACGCCCTCAGCAGGTTGTCTATGGGCAGCCTTTCTCATGTTGAAGAGGGGAAGAAAGAGATGGTGAAGGATATTCACCGCCTTGCAAATCTGGGAGTGCGACTCTTAGATTCCGATGATGGAAGGGTGATTGTTCATGAGTTAGCTAAGTCATCCCTTTGTGCTGAAGCTAAGGAGAAGCAGGTTGAAGATCTCATCTTGATGCAAATCAAGAAAGATGTGGGTCAACAAAAGGTAATGTCATTCAAAATTAGTGGTGATGGTATCTTGAGATTTCAGGGCAGATTATGTGTACCAGATGTAGATGACTTACGAAAGAGAATTCTTGACGAAGCTCACACCTCGAGGTATGTTGTTCCTCCTAGTTCTACTAAGATGTACCATGATTTGAAATCTATTTATTGGTGGAATAATATGAAGCGAGATGTGACTAACTTTGTTTCTAAGTGCGTGAATTGCCAACAAGTGAAAGTAGAACATTTGAGGCGGGAGGTACTTCCCAAGAGATAGCTTTGCCCTTGTGGAAGTGGTAGATGATAAACATGGACTTCATTACAGGACTTCCGAAGTCTCGAAACCAGTATGACTCCATTTGGGTGATTGTAGATCGGTTGACAAAGTCTTCTGCCTGTGAGGACTAGTTATTCGGGAGATGACTATGCGAAGTTGTACATTGAGGAAATAGTCCGTCTACATGGAGCACCTGTCTCTATTATATCCGACCGAGGTACGCAATTTTCTTCTCAGTTTTGGAGGTCATTTCAGAAGGGTTTAGGTACCCAAGTGAACTTAAGTACAGCCTTCCACCCTCAGACCGATGGGCAAGCTGAGCGCACCATTCAGAGCCTTGAGGATATGTTGAGAGCTTGTGTAATAGATTTCAAGGGTAGTTGGGTAGATCATTTGCCGCTGATAGAGTTCGCTTACAATAATAGCTTCCATTCCAGTATTAAAATGGCACCGTTTGAAGCCTTGTATGGGAGAAGATGCAGGTCTTCTATAGGGTGGTATAAAGTTGGTGAGACAAGGTTGTTTGGGCCTGATCTTGTTCATCAGGCAATGGAGGATGTGAAATTAATCAGAGAATGACTTAAGACGGCTCAGAGTCATCAGAAATCCTATGCCGATGTTAGAAGAAGAGAGTTAGAGTTTGAGGTTGGAGATTGGGTATTCCTTAAAGTTTCTCCCATGAAGGGAGTTATGCGATTCGGGAAGAAAGGAAAGTTGAGTCCTCGTTATATAGGACCATACCAGGTTGTAAAAAGGATAGGTAGAGTTGCATACGATTTAGAGTTGCCTGCAAATTTGGGTTCTGTTCACCCGGTATTCCATATATCCATGTTGAAGAAGTGCATTGGAGATCATTCGATAGTGTTACCTGTAGAAGAAATCAAAGTGACTGATTCCTTGTCTTATGAAGAAGAGCCTGTAGCAATTCTGGATCGCCAAGTTAGAAAGTTGAGGAGCAAAGAAATAGCCTCAGTTAAAGTATTATGGAGAAATTAGAAAGTTGAAGAAGCAACTTGGGAGTCAGAAGCCGACATGAGAAATAGATTCCCACATTTATTTGATCCAGTGAATGATGAGATGGAAGGTACAATTCTTGTCCTATGTCTTCTTTTCTATATCTGAGTATACTTGAAATCGTGTGTGACTGTATTCCGTGTCATCATTCGGGGACGAATGATCCCAAGGGGAGGATAATGTAACGCCCCACATTTTGGGCTACAATATAGACCATGACTCCGATGTGTTGATAATTCCGAAGCCATAAATCCTATGCCAATATGGCATGTTAATTATTTGTGTAGTATGTGAACCCATTCAAGCTTGAATGTAGACCATAAAGGTCCTTTCACTCAAGGACGAGTTGAAAACTATTTCGATCGATTAAGTTTTAGTGGACGTTGTAATTTGTGTCAGCTTCTATCGATCATAACTCAAGATTTAACCGTGGGTTTTCAAAACAAATTGAAGATTTGGAATCCCCAAGTCAAGGGCATCAAGAAGCACCCTTTTGAATTCCTAAATAGAGGTACGTGGGGTTATCCAAAAATCTCATGGGTCTTTAAAAATTCATGTTTTCAAATGGGGGTTTTGAAATTACAATTATGATTATGTATTGAACGTTTTATGATATTGATCTGGTCTTTAGGCCTATTTTCAAAGTGATTTGATATATGAAATATGTATATGCATGTATTCCGAAAAGATGTTAACTTGAGAGCATGAATGATATGAAATCCCTCTTTTGATATGAAATTATTTTGAATTTTCATATGATGTGAATTGTTTTGAAATCATCTTGACAAGCATGACATGAAACATTTTGAAAGTTTATGATTTTTGACTTGCAAAGAGAGGGATTGTTATGTTGAAATATGATGAACACAATGACTGCATGAAAGAATGATGTGATATTGATGGCTTGCAAGTCGGGTATGACGATACCCTACAGAATATGACATGTGATTGAATTAGATGAAATTTGAATGCATTGATTTTACATGAGATAGGTGGATGCCCGAAGAAGGTGTTTGAGTGTAAGGGCTCATCACTGAAAACCGTGTTTGCCGACACGGGAATTTGGTACCAGGCTAAGTGAACCTGTGTACTTGACTTTATGTCATTCCCAAATTGGGACTATAGGTAGGAGCACAGGCTAAGTGATCTAGGGCACTACCACTGGGTCGAGATACCCTGCTGTGTGATCTTGTGTGTCTTTCCCTCACGTATACTCTAATCTCGGTGGCAACCAGGGTTTGACAGTTGGTGTAAATTACGTTGGGTATTCCACCTAGCTCAGCTGCATTACATTGTTGTTGAAAAACTATTACATTAGGCTCATTTGTTTTCAAATGAATTGATATGAAACTGATTTATAATGGCTCTCACCTATATTTTATAAAAATATTATGTTTTGTTTTGATATCTCTGCATACCAGTACTTTTGTATTGACCCCCCCCCTTCCTCCCAGGTTCGGAGGCACAGTCTAGAGGTCCAGAAAATCAGTAGATTCCTCAGAAAGATTTGCAGAGTTACTTGGTGAGCCTTCTATATTTCGGAAGGCCTGATGTCTGGCAGTTTCATTTATCAGTTATTAGTTTTGAGTCTACTGGGGGCCTTGTCCCAGTTTTCAGACAGTTATTTATTTCAGTCAAGTAGTAGAGATTTCGCAGACGTTTTAGAGATGTTGTTTGATATTGTGGGACATTATTCCCTATTATTGCTTTCATATGATTCCTGACCATGTTTTCCGTTAGATTGTGTATCTTCCGCATTTTCATTATCATACAAGTTCATGTGCATGATTACCAGACAGATAGGGGTGTTCCGGGCCTTATGGTTCGGAATGCTCGTCACGGCGAGGGCCCCGATTCGGGTCGTGACAATAATGTTATTTACTTATTAATCAGAAGTCCATATTCTGACCTCCAAATATTTCTATTCTTTAATAACTTAGGAAAATCCGACGTATTTTCTGGTAAAGGCCATTCATATGCAAATGTATAAATTACAACAACCATTTAGAATGTAGTAACAAAGCTCAGTAGTTAGTCCTATGGCACACCAATCGAGTTACCACTTTGATTCTTGTTTCTGGTAAAGGTCATTCATATCAAAATGTACAAATGGATCCCACTAGTTTATCTCAGGCCACAATACCAGAGCTCAGTCTTGAGAGATGGAGACACCGTCACATGTAAAGATATTTACATGTGTAGTTTCGACTAGCTTATATCTCCGGATGTAAACAAGTCATAATATCAGGATATGTTGCAAGAAAAACTACCTATAGAGAACAAGTGGTTTAGCAAGTTATAATAAATTAAGAGGACTTTAAATAGCACATATCTGTTGACTTACAAGACCATGGTCTACAATATGCTTAGATGGAACTGAAGCAAAGCAACCTCAAGTTTAACCAAATCTCTGGTAGGAGATATTGGATGCTTAAGTTCAGAAATTCAGACAGAAAACGTAGCAAAATAAACTAAGCTGAATATGCCAATTTCACAAATTGAACTCACAATCATGTAAGTTCACATCTCTTTTCCGATTCTACTAGATACCGTGTGGAGTTCACCTGCACAGAAGCATGATGTTCAGATTTACTATTTTCCAGTGAATGATCTGGAGATTTGAAGATTGTAAAATTAGGAATTAGCACTTAGTTGCCGATGTTAATAAACCTAGCAGCAAGGTTATGCAAAATATCAAGTGACTTGAAAAAATCTGCTTAGATAAAAATTTGCTTATTTTAAAAGTAGAAAATCCTTGTTACAACTACTATACAAAATGGTTACGAAAAAACAAGGAATTGTTGTCTCTTTTTGTCAAGTCCAGCTCTCTACTATCTCTATATTTTTCTCATTTCTAATCATATTGCATTACAAAACTTCATGGGCAGAAGAATTGCGCCATGGTCCTACTTATAATCTCCTCAAGCGGGAAGTGAGATCAATGAACACATCCTCTTTGCAATGTATTGTAAGACCACCCATTGGATGATCAAAGCCAAACTCTTCTTCAGCTTGAGCTAACAAATCTTGGAATGATGGTTGGTTCAAGTATGATACTGGCACGACAAATCACTTCTTTTGACTCTCTCCTACGTATACTGCACAATGACCTTTTGGAACACCTCCAGATGTTGAAGACTTCCTTAGGATTCCCATTATCACAAGGTATATTCGGTAAACTCTAAATGGTGACGAAAAAAAAAAGAACAAAAATTTTGAGAATTGCACAGAAAATGTAAGTTTTTTTAACGTCTAGATTCTTGTGTTTTGCTGAAATCCTTCGTGTCCGAGTATATATAAGTTAATGGCAAGTTTCATACCCAACAAGTGAGAGACAACAACACATGAAGTTTCACATGGTTTTGCCTACTCCATTATTATTGTCAAAATATCAGGCCATTTATTGATGACTTAGTCCTGGACCACTTGATTTGAAGAATGGTGACAGAGAATTGAATAAATGCATCAACCTCTAGAATTTAAACTAGACAACTTATAATCCTCTATCCTTCCATCCACAAACTTAAGGTCCCATATAAGCATAGCCAACAAGCATCGGCACATGGCTTTGCCCTCGGTGGTTAGTGACAAAAGCTTAAGCTCCAACCGAAAGCCTGTCTACAGACTTTTATATAAATAACCCCCTTTCTATGATCCATTTTCATCATCAACTACAAGCATTATCGATTAAGACACCATATTGTTCTAAATTTCTAGTTTCCTTTCTTGCTTCCAATCTTCCAAGGAAAATGGCAATGCTCAGCCCTAAGAAACTCATCAAGATGGCCTGGAGATGGCGGAAGTTTGCAGCCATGCAGAGGAGGAGGATTTTGTTTCCAAGAAATGGAAGTAATGCAGACGGTTGCAGTACATCCTCAACCTATACTGTTGAAAAAGTCCATTTTGTAGTGTATACAATTGATCAAAGGCGCTATGCATTTCCCTTGACTTACCTTGAAAATGAGGTCGTTAGGCAACTTTTAAGCGCTTCCGAAGAAGAGTTTGGACTACCATGTGGTGGCCCTATTACATTACCCTGTGATTCAACCTTCATGGACTATATCATTTCACTAATCAAGAAAGGTGTAGCTGACGGAGTTCTTCACAACGCGTTGCTCCTCACAATACCTTCATGTTGCCACCAAGAAACAGGAAATCAACAGATTCTTGTTTATTGAGTCATGAAATCATGTTTTTGTAATGTTAGCTCAAAATAGATTGTACAGCAATTAGCAGGTGAAAGTAGGCAACTGAAAGCTTGTATTATTACAGATTGGAATAGAGCTTTGTCTTGAAATTAACATTCTCATCTTTGAGTAACACTGTTATCTTATTTGAAGAAACAACTTTGTCCATCGAAATTTACAGACATATGAATCACGCCAACGTAAGTCTAAATGACATGAAAATTAACTGTAAAAAGTTTACATTAAGTAAGATCATAAAGTATTCCTCTTTCAAATTTTTTAGCAGTTAAATATGCTTGATCAATCTAGATTAAAAAGAAGCTGCAAATTAGAACAATCATTTAGAATGTAATAACAAAGCTCAGTGGTTACTCCTACACTATACTAATCGACCACCACTTTGATTCTTGTTTCTGGTAGTATGGTATTCATATCCAAATGTACAAACAAATCCTACAATATTCACAAATATATCAAGATATTTACACTGTTATTTTCAATTACCTTATAACTCGGATGTAAATAAGTCATATATCAAGACACTTGGGGGTCGGCCCATCCCTAGAAACGTGGGATGCTTTGTGCACCGGGCTGCCCTTTTATCAAGACATATTGCAAGACAACTGGTGAAATCAAGTGGTTTAGCAAGTTGTGATGATCAAGAAGACTTAGCATAGTGCATTTACGTAGAGTTACAATATCATGGTCTCCAATATATTTAGTGGAAATAAAGAATAAAGCAGCCTCAAGTTTAAACTAGTTATGTAGAGCCTTTGCTATGGCCTATTTGGCCAACATGCCTCTCTCTTGCTTCTTTGATAGAAGTCACTGGACACTTAAATTTTAGAAATTGAGACAAAAAACACAACAAAAGAAAGCATCAAATTCAGCAAATCCCCTATTTCCAGATATACAGGTCAAGAATCTTAACTGAACTCACAATCATATTATTTTACAGCTCATTTTCGCCTCCACTAGACACGATATGGAGTTCACCTTCCCAGAAGCATTTGAGATTTACTATATATCTGGGAATTCGGAGCATGTAGAATTAGCAGTTTTAACATACAACCACAAAGGAGGTGTCCAAAAATCTGTAAATAGTGATAGTAGTACTTAATTGCTTCTGTCGATTAATCCAGCCGAACCGTTGTGCAAAATTTCAGGCATATTTATCTACTGAATGAGGAAACATGAACGTACAAAAGGTTTGAGCAAATTTGCTTAAATAAAACTTGGCTATATCCATTTTACAGGAGGTTGGTCAATTTAACTCAACTTTACAAGAACATTATCCTTGTTTAGTATTACTATACGAAATGGTTAAGAAAAAAACAAGGAACTGTTTTCTCGATGTCTACTATCTGTATATCTTTCTCATTTCTAATCCTATTAATTTATAAAACTTCATGGGCAGAAGAATTTGCACCATGTCCTACTTATAATCTCCTCAAGCGGGAAGTGAGATCAATGAACACATCCTCTTTGCAATGTATTGTAAGACCACCCATTGGATGATCAAACCCAAACTCTTCTTCAGCTTGAGCTAACTAGTCTTGAAATGATGGTTGGTTCAAGTATGATACTGTCACGACAAATCTCTTCTTTTGACTCTCTCCTACATATACTGCACAGTAACCTTTTGGAACAACTCCTGATGTTGAAGACCTCCTTAGGATTCCCATTATCGCGAGGTATATTTGGTGAACTCTAAATGGTGATGGAAAAGAAAGAACAAGAATTTGGAGAACTCAACAGAAAAAGAAAGTTTCTGAGTGTCCTAGATACTTGTGGTTTGCTCAAATGTTTTGTGTCCGGGTATATATACAAGTTAATGGCAAATTTCATACACAACAGGTGAGGGACAATGGCACATGAAGTTTCACATGGTTTTGCCTACTGTGTTATTGTCAAAGAACTTGCACCATAAATTTGTTGAAGAACAACACTAGGTCCCATTGCTTCTCTTGATTTTGAACAGATGACCACCTTAAAAAATAAGAGCCACAATAATGGATGAAATTGATTACTTAGTCCTGGACCACTTGGTTTAAAGATATGGTGACAGAATTGAATAAATGCATCAACCTCTTTGATTAAAACTAGACAACTTATAATCCTTCATCATTTCATCCACAAATTTAAGTCCCCATAAACATAGCCAACAAATAGGCACATGGCTTTGCCCTCGGTGGTTAGTGACAAAAGCTTAAACTCCAACCGAAAGACTGTCTACAGCCTTTTATATAAATAACCCCCTTTCTATGATCCATTTTCATCGTCAACTACAAGCATTATCGATTCACACACCATATTGTTCTAAATTTCTAGTTTCCTTTCTTGTTTCCAATCTTCCAAGAAAAATGGCAATGCTCAGCCCTAAGAAACTCATCAACATGGCCAGGAGATGGCGGAAGTTTGCAGCCATGCAGAGGAGGATTTCTTTTCCAAGAAATGGCAGTAATGCAGACGGTTGCAGTACTGTTGAAAGTTGCTTTAAGAATGCAACTATTTTTTTCTGTTTTCTCCTATTTTTTTTAAGTATAATCCTAGTTAAATGAGGAAGTCCTATCTTTGGTAGGAAACTAATTAGTTATTCTAATTTTAGTAGAGGTAGGTTGCTTCTTTGTCCTATTTTTAGTTGGAATAGCAACTATTTAAGTTGCTAAGTTGATGATCAATTATAGACTTTCTTTTAACAAGAAAATAATCTCTCTCTGTCTCTCTGCATATTCTCTTCTTCAAACTCCATCTTTGTTTCAGCGGCCAACTTTTTGACTATTGAATTCCTGCGTTATTTTCCTTTAACGGTTTTTAAACCAACAATTGGTATCATAGTTTTAATCTTAAGGGACCTGTGAGTGTGTGCATCAATCTGATCCAGTGGATACCATGAACGGAGAAGTAAATTTTTCTTCAATGGCACCGCCAACTTTCGATGGAGAAAGTTATCAAATCTGGGCAGTTAGAATGCGGATATATCTGCAAGCTTTGGATCTCTGGGAAGCTGTTGAAGCTGAATATGAGATAGCTTCCTTGCCGGACAATCCCACAGTGGCGCAGATTAAAACTCACAAGGAGAGGAAAACCAGGAAATCAAAGGCACTAGCATGCTTATTTACAGCAGTTTCATCTAATATCTTCACTCGTATCATGTCTCTTGAATCAGTGAAAGAGGTATGGGATTATCTCAAAACTGAGTATGAAGAAAATGAAAGGATTCGAGGGATACAAGTGTTGAATCTGGTACGTGAGTTTGAGCTGCAAAGGATGAAAGAAAGTGAAACCATAAAGGAGTACTCTGACAGACTCTTTAATTTAGCAAATCGCATCAGATTGTTGGGTTCCGCTTTCAATGATTCAAGGATCGTTGAGAAAATCCTAGTAACGGCACCTGAAAGATTTGAGGCTACCATAACAACCTTAGAAAATACTAAGGACTTGTCCAATATCACACTTGCAGAGCTCTTAAGTGTTTTTCAAGCGCAAAAGCAACGGCGTGTTATGAGACAAGGAGGAGCTGTCGAAGGTGCCTTACCAGCCAAGCATCACGATGATGGACGTTCTAAGAAGAAGAAGAATAAGCAGTACCAACCAACTGATGGAGAAGGTGCAGCGCATAGCAACAAAAACAAAACAGGTAGTTTCAAAAGAAACTACCCTTCTTGTAAGCATTGGGGTAAGCTCGGGCATGCACCTTTCAAGTGTTGGAAGAGGCCTGATGCTAAGTGCACTAAGTGCAATCAGCTTGGACATGAAGCGATCATCTGTAAAAATAAAACTCAGCAACAAGATGCAGAGGCTCGAGTTGTTGATGAACAGGAAGAGGATCAACTCTTTGTTGCATCATGTTTAGAAAGCAGTGTCTCAAGCGAGTCGTGGTTGATCGATAGAGGATGCACAAATCATATGACTTACGATAAAGGTCTTTTTAAAGATTTGAGCTCTACTAAAGTTACAAAAGTTAGGATCGGCCATGGTGGTTATATTCCAGCAAAAGGAATGGGAATCATTACAATTGAAACACAATCGGGCACTAAAACAATTTCCGATGTTCTTTATGTACCCGATTTGGACCAGAACTTGTTAAGTGTTGGTCAGTTATTAGAAAAAGGTTTCAAATTGTATCTCGAAGATAAACACTGCTTGATCAAGGAAGCATCTGGATAAGACCTATTTAAAGTCAAAATGAGAGGCAGAAGTTTCTCATTAAATCCATTGGAAGAAGAGCGTGGATTTCACCAGTTGTGTGTGGAGCCACCTCTGCTAAAAGAAGACATTCCACCTGATGATGAAGGCTGGCTTTGTCCTGGTTGTGATTTCAAAGTTGACTGCATTGACTTGGTTAATTATAGTCAAGGAACCGACCTTTCCGTCACTGTCCGTCACTGACAGCTGGGAGAAAGTATATCCCAAGGTAGTTGTTGCTGCGGCGTTTGGGGAGAAGCTAGATGATATTTCTGAACTTCCATCGGATGACTCGGAGGATGATAACTACCCCTGAAAATCCAGATGTAAAAAAAAATGATTCCGAAGTAGAGGCAGAAATTTCCAAACTTGTTTCTACCTTTGGAGAACAAGTTTTTTTGCCATTGTCTGGAAAGATGAAAGGTACCCTCAAGAAGAAATTGGCGATTATTGATCCTGTGTTAAAAGACATACAGATAAAGAAACATGAAAGGATTCAGGAATTCTTGAACATAGAAACACAGATAGCAGCAATTTGTGCAGAAATAGCAAGAAATGACAGAGTTATTAGTCCCACAGATGTTCAAGTAAATGAACAAGACTTGACAGCTAAGAGATTGGCAGAACTGAAATCACATCTTCAAGAACTTCAGTCTGAAACGAACCTCCGGTTGCAACGAGTGAATAGCTATATGAGCGCAATTCATAAGCTTACAGTATTTATGTCACTTGATTTCAAGAAGATAATAGCTAATATCAATCCAAGCTTGGCGAATCATTTGAATGGACAGTCAAAGAGCATAAGCAATGAAACACTTGCTAACTTGAAAAGTGAAGTCAATTCACTGAAGCAATTGAAGCAGCAGCGGCTAGAAAGAATTCAAGATCTTGGCAGTTCTCTAATAGAACTTTGGAACCTCATGGACATGCCAATGGAGGAACAACAGAGGTTTAACCAT
This sequence comes from Capsicum pubescens, assembly GCA_030864215.1. Classification (NCBI taxonomy): domain Eukaryota; kingdom Viridiplantae; phylum Streptophyta; class Magnoliopsida; order Solanales; family Solanaceae; genus Capsicum; species Capsicum pubescens. The sequence continues at coordinate 300,665,801 of CM061549.1, forward strand.
ATCACTTCCTTAGTTTCTTCCTCTATTAATGAGATAACTAGACAAGGATCCCTTTCCATTCACATTATTGAACCGGCTGAAGTGGAAGTTGAGCGTTTAAGTGCTCTAAAGACCAGTAAGCTGAGAGAATTGATATTTAAGAGACAAAATCAGCTCGAGGAAATCTACAGGAGTGTTCATATGGATGTAGATAGTGAGACTGCACGCCAGATTTTAATCCAGCTTATGGAGTCTGGCAGTGATCTCTCTGGTCTGCTTTCAAGCATGGATGATCAGGTGGTGAAAGCCAAAGAGGAAGCTGCTAGCAGGAAAGATGTTCCGGATAAAATGAAAAAGTGGAAACATGCATCCCAAGAGGAAAGCTGGCTTGATGAGTATGGAAAGGATGAAAATCGTTACAGCGCTGGGAAAGATGTCCACATCAATTTGAAACGTACTAAAAAAGCACGGATTTTGGTCAGCAAAATATCATCCCTCGTTGAGAACTTGACTGCCAAGATGAAGGCCTGGGAGAAGTAACTCTAATCTACTGCAAGTCTGAAAACCAGCTAGCAGACCTGTTCACTAAGCTACTTCCAGTCAGCAAGTTCGAGCTTCTAAGACAAAGAATTGGTGTTTGCATTTCATAAAGCAAGGAGGAGTGTTGAAATTTGCTTTAAGAATGCAACTATTTTTTTCTGTTTTCTCTAGTTTTTTTTAAGTACAATCCTAGTTAAATTAGGAAGTCCTATCTTTGGTAGGAAACTAATTAGTTATTCTAATTTTAGTAGAGGTAGGTTGTTTCTTTGTCCTATTTTTAGTTGGAATAGCAACTATTTAAGTTGCTAAGTTGATGATCAATTATAGACTTTCTTTTAACAAGAAAATAATCTCTCTCTGTCTCTCTGCATATTCTCTTCTTCAAACTCCATCTTTGTTTCAGCGGCCAACTTTTTGACTATTGAATTCCTGTGTTATTTTCCTTTAACGGTTTTTAAACCAACAAGTACATCCTCATCCTCTACAGTTGAAAACAGCAATTTTGTAGTCTATACAATCGATCAAAGGCGATATGTGTTTCCCCTTGCTTACCTTGAAAATGAGACCACTGTGCAACTTTTAAACTTGTCTGAAGAAGAGTTTGGACTGCCGAGTGGTGGCCCTATTACATTACCCTGTGATTCAGGCTTTATGGACTACATCATTTCTCTAATCAAGAAAGGTGTAGCTGATGGAGTTCTTCACAGAGCTTTGTTCCTCTCAACTCCTTCATGTTGCTCTACTTCAACCTCTTATTTGCACCAAGAAAGTGGAAACCAACAGCTTCTTGTTTATTGACTCATGACGTCATGTTCTGTAAATGATAGCTCAAAATAGAATGTATAGCAGTTGAGAAATAGGCAACTGAAGGCTTGTATTAGTACAGAAGGAATAGAGTTTTATCTTGAAATTAACCAGATCTATAGCTTTCACTTTCCAATTTAGTGATTGAGAAATTTTAACATTATCATCTTGGAATAGCACAATTATTTATTAAAGACAATCAGTTTTGTCAGTTGAAACTAACAGCGAATCACTCCATCACAAGTCTAATGACATGAGAATTAACTATACGGAGTTCAAATTAAGTGAAATCATAAAGTGTTCGTCTTTCAGATTTTCTTTGCAGTTATATTTCATACTTGATCAATCAACCATTTAATATACAATAACAGGCTCAGTGGTTATCCTACACCGCACTAATCGGTCACAACTTCGATTCTTGTTTCCGGTAATATGCCATTCTTATCCAAATGTACAAATGGATCCTACAAGTGTTCCTCAGGCCATAATACAAGAGCCTGTGTCTTGAGAGATGGAACATGGTCACAAATATATCAAATTTACCTGTGTAATTTCAATGAGCTTAAAACTCGGATGTAAATAAGTCATAATATCAGGAGACATTCCAAGACAAACCACATATTGACATCAAGAAGACTTGCAACACCATGGTCTACAATATGCTTGGTGGAAATGAAGAGTAAAGCAGACTCAGTTTTTAACCAATTGCGTAGAAACTTTACTATGGCCTATTTGGCCAATGAAACAGAATTTGGTATATTTGTAGAGCAAAATACCTTTCTCTTCCTTCTCGGAGAGAAGTCATTCGAAGCTTAAAATTTAGAAATTGAGACAGAAAACACAACAAAAGAAAGCATCAAATTCCATAATTCCCCTAATTCCAGATATTCAGGTCAAAGGAACTAAGCTGGACTCACAATCATTTGATGTCACAGTTTTATTTTTGCTTCTATTAAACACAATATGGAGTTCACCTGCATAGAAGCATGTTCAGATTTTACCAAACAACCACAAAAAGAAGGTGTCCAGGAACTGCAAATAGTGATACTAGTACTTAACTGCTGGTGTCGATAAAGACAGCAGCATAGTTAAGGTGCAAAATATCAGGCATATCCATCTATTGAATGAGGAAACATAAAAGGTTTGAACAAATTTGATTCAATACAAATTGGCCATATCCATTTGACAAGAGGTTGGTCATTTTAACTCTACATTACAAGCAGAAAATCCTTGTTTACTACTACTACACAAAATGGTTAAGAAAAAAACAAGGAATTGTTTTCACTTTTTCTACTATGTCTAAATCTTTCTCATTTCTAATCCTATTCCTTTACAAAATTCCATGGGCAGAAGAATTTGCATCATGACCCTACTTATCATGATCTCGTCAAGCGGGAAGCGAGATCAATGAAACATTCCCTTTGCAAGGTATTATGCGACCACCCATTGGATGATCAAAGCTAAATCTATTCCTCAGATTGAGTTGACAAGTCTTGAAATAAAGGATGGCTCAAGAATGATTCTGGCACCACAAATCGCTTCTTCTGGTTCTCTCCTACATATACTGCACAATGCCCTTTCGGAACACCTCCAGACATTGAAGACCTTTTTAAGAACCGATTAGCCTGAATAAATGGAGTCACTTTGATACCCATCGTCTCCAGGGATATTTGGTAACTCCAAATGCTGAAGAAAAAGAAAGAACAAGAATTCACAAAAATGGACACTTGCGTTTTTCTCAAATCCTTTGTGTCCGATTATATATGAGTTAATGGCATACCTAAGTGGTTAAAGACAATAACACATGAAGTTTTCACATGGTTTTGCCTAGTCTGTTATTATCAAAGCATTAACACCATAAGTTTGTTGGACTTGAAACAGAAGACACCACTAAAATAGAAGCCACAAGAATTGATGACTTAGTCCTGGACCACGTGGTTTAAGATAGGGCTCAACCTCTTTTCTTAAAACTAGACAACCAGACATGTCCACAATTCTTAAGGTCCCATACTAACAAAAGCACATGGTTTTCCTGCTTATCTCAAATTGGCAATTTTAGCTACCATTCAAATTAGCCTTAAACTTTGTATAAACTATTTCCACTAGACACTTTGGTCAATCTACAGTCTAAAGGTCACCTATCTACATGACAAAGAAGAGAGCGCAGAACATGGATTTGCGTCCTACCAGAAATTATTGGCATTGGTGAAAAATACCTAGTTTGAGCTGATAACATAACTAGTAGGCCTACTTGGTTGTTGATCAAAGAGAAGAAAGAAAAAAACTTATCAACAAATTTAAGGCCCCATATCAACATGACCAACAGGCATCAGCACATGGCTTTACCTAACTAACTTTCAGTAGCCTCTAATTGTATAAATAATCCCTCTTTCATGAGCCTTTTCATCATCAAGCACACACATTATCAGTTAAGCCATCAAAGTTCTCTAAATTTGTTATTTACTTTCTTGTTTCCAGTTTTACATAAAAAGAAAAAATGGCAATGATCAGTACCAAGAAACTTATCAAAATGGCTAGGAAATGGCAGAAGTTTGCAGCCAAGCAGAGGAAGAGGATCTCACTTACAAGAAATGGTAGTGATGCAGACGGTTGCAGTACGTCCTCACCCTCTATAGTCGGAAAAGGTCATTTTGTAGTATACACAATTGATCAAACGCGCTTCGTGATTCCCTTGGATTATCTTGAAAATGAGGTCATCAGGCAACTTTTAATCATATCCGAAGAAGAGTTTGTCCTGTCAAGTGCTGGACCCATTACATTACCATGCGATTCATCCTTCATGGACTATATTATTTCACTTATCAAGAATGGTGTAGCTGCAGGAGATCTTCACAAGGCGTTGCTCCTCTCAATTCCTTCATGTTGCTGTTCAACTTCTTCTTTACAGCAAGAAAGTCAAAACCAGCAACTTCTTGTTTATTGAGTCATGCTATCATGTTTTGTAAATGATAGCTCAAACTATATTGTATAGTAGGTGAAAAATAGGCAAATGAAAACTTGTAGTATTACAGAATAAACCAGATCTATAGACCTCATTTTTTCGATTTAGGAATTGCGAAGTTTTAACATTCTCTTCTTGGAGTCGCATTATTTTACTGCAGGTAAAACAAAGGTCTGCACCAAAGTACCTTTACCTATAAAATTGCACTTTTCAAAGTAAATATGCATGACTAATACGCCAATGTTTTGTTCCTTTTGAAGTTCGCTCTATTCAGACGAGTGCAGAATGAAATGAATAAAGAAAATGCAGTTTTAGAGGCTTTTGCAATTGGCATAACTTAAGAGTATTGAAATGGACAACATAATACAGACAGTTGTTGTTCTACCAGAATTCAAAACCATCCACAAAACGGTAAAAGTCGTTCTAAACCAAATGAACCCAGAGACGTACAAGCAAAACACAAAACCATGGAGGAATTAAGACAAACTAAATATCTAAACTATCTCAGCTTTCATTCAGATAAACATTTGAGACTTGAAAGTTGTCCCTCACGAGAGTCTTGAGTGAGTAAAAACTTGGAAGATATCTAGACGCTACAGTTCCAATACCCCTGCTAATGGGGATCATCGTAAAAGTCATGTCTTTTGGGTTGTAAGAAAGTAGCTGTGAGCCTTTTTTTCCTTGCATCAAGATTTCTCCATCTTTCCAGATTAGTATCGGTAAATATTTTTGAAAACAACTATCAAGCCCAAAAACAGCCGGCCCCAAACAAGTCAAAATGCAAACTTTAGTCCAAGATTCAGCTATTCCATACTCTTTCATCCACCATATATCAATATGCCCATAAATGCTATCACTATCGTCAGTTAAACACAGACAATTCCCCAACTCTACTAGCGTCAAACACGAGGGTGCACATGTAGATCGCTGCGACTCTGCTTGGGTCAAATACTTGAATGGAAATACCAGCCAGGTGGACCTGGCACAGACTTGAGCTTTTCAGTCTCAATATCGAAGGAGTAAATGCTGTCCTTATCGACGGGATCCATCCAATGAAGAGCCCCATTCACACAAACCTGTCCAAAATCATGCCATACAGGATATGGAACTTGGCCCAAATTTCTCCATTTCTCATCAACTCCGAGAGTATAAACCTCCAATTCTGATACTTCACGATGACCCTCAAACCTTCTAGTCACTGATCTCACTAACTTATACTTTCCAGAGACTTCACTAAAGCAAAATCCATAAACAACACGACAAACACTTTTCTCTAATTCGGGCAACTTAAGTTTGAAATACTCACCCAAAAGAGGATTACTAATGTAAACTGAAGTATTTATATCATATATATTAGTCATCAAACCAATAAATCCATTACATGAACCAATTAATCTCAACATTGGGTAATCCTCAACTGGAATGTCCATTCCGCGTTTTACTGGTGTGTTAAACTCAGGGCAGCTCAATAAAATAGGTCTGTTGTGGAGTCTAGAAGAAGAAGAATCACAAGGCGGTTCGAGTTCAAGAAGCTGACTTATATCATGATCATGCGAAAACAAAATGCAGGGAGGAGGCGATCTTGATTTATACATGGTAAGAAATAAAGGGTCAAAGAAAAGATTGTACCAGAGTTTGCAAACTTTCCTACAGCCTAACATAGATCGATCGGCAATTTTGAGAGAATTTCTACCATAATCACCCTTGGAAGATCCATAAATCTGGTTCTTCTACGTCTAGGTTTGAAGAAGCTCAGAATTAGATTAAAGAGAGCGAAAAGCTTGGTGCTTTTTTGTTTAGGGTTCTCCGCCTCCATCTCTCTCTCTCTGTGCAAATAAGCGTTTTTTCCAAAGACAAATGTTCGTCAGAAGCAAGAAAATGAGCTTCTGTTGTCAAAGTACTTTACCTTTATACACCAAATATATACTCCCTCCGGTTTGTATTATTTGACCCCATGAATGTTAGATCCGGAATCTAAATGAACCCCAAATAGTTAAAAGTGACTGAAATAGGACATGAAGTTAAAGTGATACCAAAATAGGCTTAGCGCACTATTTTAGAGAGCGCTATGCTGCCTTTTTAAAGCTAACCCATTAACTTGAGGGACACTTAAAATATAGCCTATTTTGGTATCACTTTAACTTCTTGTCCTACTCTGAAACATGCAATTTCTAGTTTGTTGAAACAAGTGTCATAAGTTCTGCAATAGATATATGATACTCAACAAGTGTACAACATAATGTTATTTTCTTATTAATCAGAAGTCCTTATTCTGACCTCCAAATTGTTCTATTCTTTAATAATTTAGGAAAATCCGATATATTTTCTAGTAAATGCCATTCATATTCAAATGTACGAATTACAATCATTTAGAATGTAGTAACAAAGCTCAGTGGTTAATCCTATGGCACACTAATTCTTGTTTCTGGTAAAGGTCATTCATATCCAAATGTACAAATGGATCCCACAAGTTTATCTCAGGCCACAATACCAGAGTCAGGTCTTGAGAGATGGAGACACCGTCACAGATAAGTCAAGATATTTACATGTGTAGTTTCGACTAGCATATAACTCAGACGTAAATAAGTCATAATATCAGGATATGTTGCAAGACAAACTACCTATAGAGAACAAGTGGTTTAGCAAGTTTTAATGAATTAAGAAGACTTTAAATAGAAAATATCTGTAGACTTACAAGACCATGGTCTACAACATGCTTAGATGGAACTGGAGCGAAGCAGCGTCAAGTTGAAACGAATGACGGAGCCCTTTACAATAGCCTATCTTGCCAATGAAACTGAACTTGGTATCTCTGTAGAACAACAAACATTTCGGTTGCTTCTCTGAAGCTTGTAAAATTAGGAATTAGCACTTAGTTGCCAATGTTAATAAATCTAGCAGCAAGGTTATGCAAAATATCAAGTGACCTGAAAAAAAATTCTTAAATAAAAATTTGTTATATCCTTTACAAGCAGAAAATCCTTGTTTACAAAATAATTACAATAAAAAAAGGAATTGTTTTCTCTCTTTGTCAAGTCCTGCTCTCTACTATATCTCATCTTTCTCATTTCTAATCCGATTGCTTTACAAAATTTCATGGGCAGAAGAATTTGCACCATGTCCTACTTATAATCTCCTCAAACGGGCAGTAAGATCAATGAACACATCCTCTTTGCAATGTATTGTAAGAGCACCCATTGGATGATCAAAGCCAAACTCTTCCTCAGCTTGAGCTAGCAAGTCTAGAAATGATGGTTGGTTCAAGTATGATACTGGCACGACAAATCTCTTCTTTTGACTCTCTCCTACATATACGGCACAATGACCTTTTGGAACACCTCCTGATGTTGAAGACTTCCTTAGGATTCCCATTATCACAAGGTATATTTGGTACACTCTAAATGGTGACGGAAAAGAAAAGAACAAGAATTTGGAGAACTGCACAGAAAAAGAAAGTTTGTTAAGTGTCTGGATACTTGTGGTTTGCTCAAATGTTTTGCGTCCAAGTATATATACAAGTTAATGTCAAGTTTCATACTCAACAGGTGAGAGACAATGGCACATGAAGTTTCACATGGTTTTGCCTACTGTGTTATTGTCAAAGAACTTGTACCATAAATTTGTTGTAGAACAACACTAGGTCCCATTGCTTCTCTTGATTTTGAACAGATGGCCACCTTTAAAAATAAGAGCCAAAATAATGGATGAAATTGATTACTTAGTCCTGGACCACTTGGTTTAAAGATATGGTGACAGAGAATTGAATAAATGCATCAACCTCTTTGATTAAAACTAGACAACTTATAATCCTTCATCATTTCATCCACAAATTTAAGGCCCCATAAACATAGCCAACAAATAGGCACATGGCTTTGCCCTCGGTGGTTAGGGACAATCTTAAGCTCCAGCCGAAAGCCTGTCTACAGCCTTTTATATAATAACCCCCTTTCTATGATCCATTTTCATCGTCAACTACAAGCATTATCGATTCAGACACCATATTGTTCTAAATTTCTAGTTTCCTTTCTTGTTTCCAATCTTCCAAGAAAAATGGCAATGCTCAGCCCTAAGAAACTCATCAACATGGCCAGGAGATGGCGGAAGTTTGCAGCCATGCAGAAGAGGAGGATTTCTTTTCCAAGAAATGGCAGTAGTGCAGACGGTTGCAGTACATCCTCATCCTCTACAGTTGAAAAAGGCAATTTTGTAGCCTATACAATCGATCAAAGGCGAAATGTGTTTCCCCTGGCTTACCTTGAAAATGAGGCCATTGGTCAACTTTTAAACATGTCTGAAGAAGAGTTTGGACTGCCGAATGGTGGCCCTATTACATTACCCTGTGATTCAGGCTTCATGGACTACATCATTTCGCTAATCAAGAAAGGCGTAACTGCTGGAGATCTTCACAGAGCATTGCTCCTCTCAATTCCTTCATGTTGCTCTACTTCAACCTCTTATTTGCACCAAGAAAGTGGAAACCAACAGCTTCTTGTTTATTGACTCATGACGTCATGTTCTGTAAATGGTAGCTCAAAATAGAATGTATAGCAGTTGAGAAATACGTAACTGAAGGCTTGTATTAGTACAGAAGGAATAGAGCTTTATCTTGAAATTAACCAGATCTATAGCTTTCACTTTCCAATTTAGTGATTGAGAAATTTTAACATTATCATCGCACGATTGTTTATTAAAGGCAAGCAGTTTTGTCAATTGAAACTAACAGAGGAATGAATCACACCATCGCAAGTCTAATGAAATGAAAATTAACTGTATGGAGTTTAAATTAAGTGAAATCATAAGTGTTCATCTGTCCGATTTTCTTTGCAGTCGACCATTTAGAATGTAATAACAGGCTTAGTCGTTACTCCTACACCACAATAATCGGTCACAACTTCGATTCTTGTTTCTGGTAATATGTCATTCTTATCCAAATGTACAAATGGATCCTACAAGTGTTCCTCAGGCCACAATACAAGAGCCCGAGTCTTGAGAAATGGAGACTTGGTCACAAATATATCAAATTTACCTGTGTAATTTCAATGAGCTTAGATCTTGGATGTAAATAAGTCATAATATCAGGAGACATTCCAAGACAAACCACCTATTGACATCAAGAAGACTTACAACAACATGGTCTACAATATGCTTGGTGGACATGAAGAGTAAAGCAGCCTCAGTTTTTAACAAATTGCGGAAAAACTTTACTATGGCCTATTTGGCCAATGAAGCAGAATTTGGTATATTTGTAGAGAAAAATACCTTTCTCTTCCTTCTCGGAGAGAAGTCATTCGAATCTTAATATTTAGAAATTGAGACAGAAAACACAACAAAAGAAAGCATCAAATTCCATAATTTCCCTAATTCCAGATATTCAGATCAAAGAAACTAAACTGAACTTACTATCATGTGATTTCAAAGTTCATTTTCGCTTCTATTTGACACAATATGGAGTTCACCAGGATAGAAGCATGCTCAGATTTACTATATATCTGGAGATATGGAGCTTGTAACATTAAGAATTTTACCATACAAAAAGGTGTCCAGGAACTGCAGTTGTGATACTAGTACTTAACTGCTGGTGTTGATAAAGACAGCAGCGTAGTTAAGATGCAAAATATCAGGCATATCCATCTATTGAATGAGGAAACATGAAAGGTTTGAACAAATTTGATTAAATACAAATTGGATATATACAAGTGGTTGGTCATTTTGACTCTGCATTACAAGCAGAAAATCCTTGTTTACTATTACTACACAAAATGATTAAGAAAAAAAACAAGGAATTGTTTTCTCTTTGTCTACTCTCTCTAAAACTTTCTCATTTTTAATCCTATTCGTTTACAAATTTCATGGGCAGAAGAATTTGCATCATGATCTCCTCAAACGGGAAGTGAGATCAATGAATACATTCTCTTTGCAAGGTATTGTGAGACCACCCATTGGATGATCAAAGCCAAACTCTTCCTCAGCTCGAGCTAACAAGTCTCGAAATAAAGGCTGCTCATGTATGATATTGGCATGACAAATTGCTTCTTCTGGCTCTCTCCTACATATACTGCATAATGCCCTTTCGGAACACCTCCACCTCCATATGTTAAGAACCGATTAGCTTGAATAAATGGAGTCACTTTGATAACCATTGTCTCCAGGGTTATTTGGTAACTCCAAAGAAGTTCAAGAATCACACAAAAACTGGATTATATTTAATCTGGATGTTTGTGTTTTGCTAAAATCCTGCGTGTCCGAGTATATATAGGTTAATGTCAAGTTTCATACCTAAATGGTCAAAGACAATGACACATGAAGTTTCACATGGTTTTGCCTAGTCTCTAATATTGTCAAAGTATTCACACCATAAATTTGTTGATTTGGAACAGAAAACACCACTAAAATAGAAGCCACAAGAATGGATGAAATTGTTGGAGTTGTAAGGTTAACTTCAACTCTTTGAAGTGAAAAAAAGAAAGAAAGAAGAGAACAAATAATTTACTGCACAAAGGTTTATTCTTCATTAATCTGAAGTGGTGCTTAAATACTAAAAAAATGCAATAACTAAAGCCTATAATTAAGCCACTACTTTGTACATGATTTCATGATCAGCAATATCCAAAACACCTACACCACTAACATCTAAAAACAGCCACTAAACTAAGTTGAGAACATGGCTAAAAAAGTTGGATAATGTCCAACAATTTCTCCTACTGAGGCAATAATCAACAGAAATTGGTGACTTAGTCTTAGACCACTTGGTTTATGATAAGGCTCAACCTCTTTTATTAAAACTAGACAACCAGACATGTCCACATTTCTTAAGGTCCCATACTAAACAAAAGCACATGGTCTGCCTACTTATCTCAAGTTGGAAACTTTAGCTACAATTCAAATTAGCCTTAAGTCCTTAACTTTATATAAAATTGCTTCCACTAGACATTTTGATATATCTACAGTCTAAAGGTCACATATCTATGTGACAAAGAAGAGAACTTTATATAAAATTGCTTCCACTAGACATTTTGATATATCTACAGTCTAAAGGTCACATATCTATGTGACAAAGAAGAGAGCGCAGAACATGGTTTTGCTTCCTACCAGAAATTGTTCATTTAATGGTCTCAAATTATAGGCATTGGTGAGAAATACCAAGTTTGAGCTGATAACATAACTAGTAGGCCTACTTGGTTGTTGATTAAAGAGAAGAAAGAAAGAAACTTATCCACAAATTTAAGGCCCCATATCAACATGGCCAACAGGCATCAAATTATCTATGTGACAAAGAAGAGAGCGCAGAACATGGTTTTGCTTCCTACCAGAAATTGTTCATTTAATGGTCTCAAATTATAGGCATTGGTGAGAAATACCAAGTTTGAGCTGATAACATAACTAGTAGGCCTACTTGGTTGTTGATCAAAGAGAAGAAAGAAAGAAACTTATCCACAAATTTAAGGCCCCATATCAACATGGCCAACAGGCATCAAATTATCTCTGTGACAAAGAAGAGAGCGCAGAACATGGTTTCGCTTCCTACCAGAAATTGTTCATTTAATGGTCTCAAATTATAGGCATTGGTGAGAAATACCAAGTTTGAGCTGATAACATAACTAGTAGGCCTACTTGGTTGTTGATCAAAGAGAAGAAAGAAAGAAACTTATCCACAAATTTAAGGCCCCATATCAACATGGCCAACAGGCATCAGCACATGGCTTTGCCTAACAAACTTATCAGCAGCCTCTAATTGTATAAATAATCCCTTTTTCATGAGCCTTTTCATCATCAAGCATACACATTATCAGTTAAGCAATCAAAGGTCTCTAAATTTCTTATTTACTTTCTTCTTTCCAGTTTTACATAAAAAGAAAAAATGGCAATGATCAGTACCGAGAAACTCATCAAAATGGCTAGGAAATGGCAGAAGTTTGCAGCCATGCAGAGGAAGAGGATTTCACTTACAAGAAATGGTAGTGATGCAGACGGTTGCAGTACGTCCTCACCCTCTATAGTCGGAAAAGGTCATTTTGTAGTATACACAATTGATCAAACGCGCTTCGTGATTCCCTTGGATTATCTTGAAAATGAGGTCATCAGGCAACTTTTAATCATATCCAAAGAACAGTTTGGCCTGTCAAGTGCTGGCCCCATTACATTACCCTGCGATTCATCCTTCATGGACTACATTATTTCGCTTATCAAGAAAGGTGTAGCTGCAGGAGATCTTCACAAGGCGTTGCTCCTCTCAATTCCTTCATGTTGCTGTTCAACTTCTTCTTTGCATCAAGAAAGTCAAAACCAACAACTTCTTGTTTATTGAGTCAGGCTATCATGTTTTGTAAATGATAGCTCAAACTAGATTGTATAGCAAGTGAAAAATAGGCAACTGAAAGCTTGTATTATTACAGAATAAACCAGATCTATGGAATTGATTTTTTTCAATTTTGGAATTGCGAAGTTTTAACATTCTCATCTTGGAGTAGCATTATTTTATCGCGGGCAAAAAACAAGTCTGCTCCAAAGTACCTTTTCCTATCAAATTGCACTTTTCAAAGTAAATATGCATGACCTATGTTGCTCAAGACTCTTCAAAAATGTCAACGGGTGCATCTCGGATTCTCCAAAAGTAGTTTATTTTTGGAGAATCCAACACATTTGCAGCATCAAAAGTGAAGAGTCCGCACAACTTAGTGAATGACAAATACGACCAACGTTTTGTTCCTTCAGAAGTTTGCTCTACTCAGACGAGTACAGAATGAAATGAATAAAGAAAATGCAGTTTTGGAGACTTGCAATGAAAATAACTTAAAGAGTATTGAAATGGACAACATAATACAGACAGCTGTTGTTCTACCAGAATTCAAAAGCATCCACAAAACAATAAAGTTGTTTTAAACTAAATTACCCCAAAGACATACTAAATATCTAAACTATCTCAGCCTTCATTCGGATAAACATTTGAGACTTGAAAGTTGTCCCCCGCGAGTGTTTTGAGTGAGTAAAAACTTGGAAGATATCTAGTCGCTACAGTTCCTATACCCCTGCTAATGGGGATCATCGTAAAAGTCATGTCTTTTAGGTTGTAAGAAAGTAGCTGTGAGCCTTTTTTTCCTTGCATCAAGATTTCTCCATCTTTCCAGATTAGTATCGGTAAATATTTTTGAAAACAAATATCAAGCCCAAAACCAGTCGGCCCCAAACAAGTCAAAATGCGAACTTTAGTCCAAGATTCAGCTATTCCATATTCTTTCATCCACCATATATCAATATGCCCATAAATGCGACCACTATCATCAGTTAAACACAGACAACTCCCCAACTCTACTAGCGTCACACACGAGCGTGCACATGTAGATCGCTGCGACTCTGCTTGGGCCAAATACTTGAATGGAAATACCAGACCAGGTGGACCTGGCACAGACTTGAGCTTTTCAGTCTCAATATCGAAGGAGTAAATGTTGTCCTTATCGACGGGATCCATCCAATGAAGAGCCCCATTCACACAAACCTGTCCAAAATCATGCCATACAGGATATGGAACTTGGCCCAAATTTCTCCATTTCTCATCAACTCCGAGAGTATAAACCTCCAATTCTGATACTTCACGATGACCCGTAAACCTTCTAGTCACTGACCTCACTAACTTATACTTTCCAGACACTTCACTAAAGCAAAATCCATAAACAACACGACAAACACTTTTCTCTAATTCGGGAAACTTAAGATTGAAATACTCACCCAAAAGAGGATTACTAATGTAAACTGAAGTATTTATATCATATATATTAGTCATCAAACCAATAAATCCGTTATATGAACCAATTAATCTTAACATTGGGTAATCCTCAACTGGAATGTCCATTCCACATTTTACTGGTGTGTTAAACTCAGGGAAGCTCAATAAAATAGGTCTGTTACGGAGTCTAGAAGAATAATCATCACAACACGGTTCGAGTTCAAGAAGCTGACTTATATCGTGATCACGCGAAAACAAAATGCAGGGAGGAGGTGATCTTGATTTATACATGGTAAGGAATAAAGGGTCAGAGAAAAGATTGTACCAGAGTTTGCAAACTTTCCTAGAGCTTAACATAGACTCGATCGGCAATTTTGAGAGAATTTCTACCATAATCACCCTTGGAAGATCCATAAATCTGGTTCTTCTGCGTCTAGGTTTGAAGAAGCTCAGAATTGGATTAAAGAGAGCAAAAAGCTTGGCGCTTTTGCATTTAGGGTTCTCCGCCTCCATCTCTCTCTCTGTGCAAATAAGCGTTTTTTCCAAAGACAAATGTTCGTCAGAAGCATGAAAATGAGCTTCTGTAGTCAAAGTACTTCAACGTTATACCCCAAATATATACTCCCTCCGTTTTGTATTATTTGACCCCACGAATGTTAGATCAGGAATCTAAATGAACCCCAAATAGTTAAAAGTGACTGAAATAGGACACGAAGTTAAAGTGATACCAAAATAGGCTTAGCGCACTAATTTAGAGAGCGCTATGCTGCCTTTTTAAAGTTAACCCGTTAACTTGAAGGACACTTAAAATATAGCCTATTTTGGTATCACTTTAACTTCGTGTCCTATTCTGAAACATACAATTGCTAATTTGTTGAACCAAGTGTCATAAGTTCTGCAATAGATATATGATATTCGACAAGTGTACAACATAATGTTATTTACTTATTAATCAGAAGTCCATAATCTGACCTCCAAATATTTCTATTCTTTAATAACTTAGGAAAATCCGACATATTTTCTGGTAAAGGCCATTCCTATGCAAATGTACAAATTACAACAACCATTTATAATATAGTAACAAAACTCAGTAGTTAGTCCTATGGCACACCAATCGAGTTACCACTTTGATTCTTGTTTCTGGTAAAGGTCATTCATATCAAAATGTACTAATGGATCCCACTAGTTTATCTCAGGCCACAATACCAGAGCTCAGTCTTGAGAGATGGAGACACCGTCACAGATATGTCAAGATATTTACATGTGTAGTTTCGACTAGGTTATATCTCCGGATGTAAACAAGTCATAATATCAGGATATGTTGCAAGACAAACTACCTATAGAGAACAAGTGGTTTAGCAAGTTATAATAAATTAAGAGGACTTTAAATAGCACATATCTGTAGACTTACAAGACCATGGTCTACAATATGCTTAGATGGAACTGGAGCAAAGCAGCCTCAAGTTTAACCAAATCACGGAGCACCTTTACTTGGTATCTTTGTAGAACACAAACATTTCGGTTGCTTCTCTGGTAGGAGATATTGGATGCTTAAGTTCAGAAATTCAGACAGAAAACGTAGCAAAATAAACTAAGCTGAATATGCCAATTTCACAAATTGAACTCACAATCATGTAAGTTCACATCTCTTTTCCGATTCTACTAGATACGGTGTGGAGTTCACCTGCACAGAAGCATGATGTTCAGATTTACTATTTTCCAGTGAATGATCTGGAGATTTGAAGATTGTAAAATTAGGAATTAGCACTTAGTTGCCGATGTTAATAAACCTAGCAGCAAGGTTATGCAAAATATCAAGTGACTTGAAAAAATCTGCTTAGATAAAAATTTGTTTATATGCTTTAAAAGTAGAAAATCCTTGTTACAACTACTATACAAAATGGTTACGAAAAAACAAGGAATTGTTTTCTCTTTTTGTCAAGTCCAGCTCTCTACTATCTCTATATTTTTCTCATTTCTAATCATATTGCATTACAAAACTTCATGGGCAGAAGAATTGCGCCATGGTCCTACTTATAATCTCCTCAAGCGGGAAGTGAGATCAATGAACACATCCTCTTTGCAATGTATTGTAAGACCACCCATTGGATGATCAAAGCCAAACTCTTCTTCAGCTTGAGCTAACAAATCTTGGAATGATGGTTGGTTCAAGTATGATACTGGCACGACAAATCTCTTCTTTTGACTCTCTCCTACGTATACTGTACAATGACCTTTTGGAACACCTCCAGATGTTGAAGACTTCCTTAGGATTCCCATTATCACAAGGTATATTTGGTAAACTCTAAATGGTGACGAAAAAAAAAAGAACAAGAATTTTGAGAATTGCACAGAAAATGTAAGTTTTTTTAACGTCTAGATTCTTGTGTTTTGCTGAAATCCTTCGTGTCCGAGTATATATAAGTTAATGGCAAGTTTCATACCCAACAAGTGAGAGACAACAACACATGAAGTTTCACATGGTTTTGCCTACTCCATTATGATTGTCAAAATATCAGGCCATTTATTGATGACTTAGTCCTGGACCACTTGATTTGAAGATATGGGGACAGAGAATTGAATAAATGCATCAACCTCTATAATTAAAACTAGACAACTTATAATTCTCTATCCTTCCATCCACAAACTTAAGGTCCCATATAAGCATAGCCAACAAGCATCGGCACGAGGCTTTGCCCTCGGTGGTTAGTGACAAAAGCTTAAGCTCCAACCGAAAGCCTGTCTACAGCCTTTTATATAAATAACCCCCCTTCTATGATCCTTTTTCATCATCAACTACAAGCATTATCTATTCAGACACCAAATTATTCTAAATTTCTAGTTTCTTTTCTTGTTCCCAATCTTCCAAGAAAAATGGCAATTCTCAGTGCTAAGAAATTCATCAAGATGGCAGAAATTTCCAGCCAAGCAGAGGAAGAGAATTTCTTTTCCAAGAAATGGTAGTAATGCAGACGGTTGTAGTACATCTTCATCCTCTATAGTTGAAAAAGGCCATTTTGTAGTCTATACAATTGATCAAAGGCGCTATGCATTTCCCTTGACTTACCTTGAAAATGAGGTCGTTAGGCAACTTTTAAGCGCTTCCGAAGAAGAGTTTGGACTACCAAGTGGTGGCCCTATTACATTACCCTGTGATTCAACCTTCATGGACTATATCATTTCACTAATCAAGAAAGGTGTAGCTGACGGAGTTCTTCACAACGCGTTGCTCCTCACAATACCTTCATGTTGCTTCTCAACTTCTTCTTGCCACCAAGAAACTGGAAATCAACAGATTCTTGTTTATTGAGTCATGAAATCATGTTTTTGTAATGTTAGCTCAAAATAGATTGTATAACAATTAGCAGGTGAAAGTAGGCAACTGAAAGCTTGCATTATTACAGATTGGAATAGAGCTTTGTCTTGAAATTAACATTCTCATCTTGGAGTAACACTGTTATCTTATTTGAAGAAAACAACTTTGGACATATGAATCACGCCAACGCAAGTCTAAATGACATGAAAATTAACTGTAAAAAGTTTAAATTAAGTGAGATCATAAAGTATTCCTCTTTCAGATTTTTTAGCAGTTAAATATACTAGATCAATCTAGATTGAAAAGAAGCTGCAAATTAGAACAATCATGTAGAATGTAATAACAAAGTTCAGTGGTTACTCCTACACTATACTAATCAGCCACCACTTTGATTCTTGTTTCTGGTAGTATGGTATTCATATCCAAATGTACAAACAAATCCTACAATATTCACAAATATATCAAGATATTTACACTGTTATTTTCAATTACCTTATAACTCGGATGTAAATAAGTCATATATCAAGACACTTGGGGGTCGGCCCATCCCTAGAAACGCGGGATGCTTTGTGCACCGGGCTGCCCTTTTATCAAGACATATTGCAAGACAACTGGTGAAATCAAGTGGTTTAGCAAGTTGTGATGATCAAGAAGACTTAGCATAGAGCATTTACGTAGCGTTACAATATCATGGTCTCCAATATATTCAGTGGAAATAAAGAATAAAGCAGCCTCAAGTTTAAACTAGTTATGTAGAGCCTTTACTATGGCCTATTTGGCCAACATACCTTTCTCTTGCTTCTTTGATAGAAGTGACAGAAAACACAACAAAAGAAAGCATCAAATTCAGCAAATCCCCTAATTCCAGATAGACAGGTCAAGAATCTTAACTGAACTCACAATCATCTTATTTTACAACTCAGTTTCGCTTCTACTAGACACGATATGGAGTTCACATTCCCAGAAAAATTTGAGATTTACTACATACCGGGGAATTCGGAGCATGTAGAATTAGCAGTTTTAACA
Organism: Capsicum pubescens; assembly: GCA_030864215.1. NCBI lineage: Eukaryota > Viridiplantae > Streptophyta > Magnoliopsida > Solanales > Solanaceae > Capsicum > Capsicum pubescens. The sequence goes on from CM061549.1 coordinate 300,684,149, forward strand.
TACAACCGCAAAGGAGGTGTCCAAGAAACTGTAAATAGTGATAGTAGTACTTAATTGCTTGTGTCGATTTAGCCAGCAGAATAGTTGTGCAAAATTTCAGGCATATTTATCTACTGAATGAGGAGACATGAATGAACAAAAGGTTTGTGCAAATTTTGCTTAAATAAAACTTGGCTATATCCATTTTACAGGAGGTTGGTCAATTTAACTCGACTTTACAAGAACATTATCCTTGTTTACTATTACTATACGAAATGGTTAAGAAAAAAACAAGGAATTGCTTTCTCGATGTCTACTATCAGTATAGCTTTCTCATTTCTAATCCTATTGCTTTACAAAACTTCACGGGCAGAAGAATTTGCGCCATGGTCCTACTTATAATCTCCTCAAGCGAGAAGTGAGATCAACGAACACATCCTCTTTGCAATGTATTGTAAGACTACCCATTGGATGATCAAAGTCAAACTCTTCTTCAGCTTGAGCTAACAAGTCTTGAAATGATGGTTGGTTCAAGTATGATACTGGCACAACAAATCTCTTCTTTTGACTCTCTCCTACGTATACTGCACAATGAGTTTTTGGAACACCTCCAGATGTTGAAGACCTCTTAGGATTCCCATTATCGCAAGGTATATTTGGTAAACTCTAAATGGTGAAGCAAAAAAAAGAACAAGAATTTGGAGAACTGCAAAGAAAAAGAAAATTTGTGAAGTGTCTAGATACTTGTGGTTTGCTCAAATGTTTTGTGTCCGGGTATATATACAAGTTAATGGCAAGTTTCATACGCAACAGGTGAGAGACAATCGCACATGAAGTTTCACATGGTTTTGCCTACTGTGTTATTGTCAAAGAACTTGCACCATAAATTTGTTGAAGAACAACACTAGGTCCCATTGCTTCTCTTGATTTTGAACAGATGACCACCTTTAAAAATAAGAGCCACAATATGGATGAAATTGATTACTTAGTCCTGAACCACATGGTTTAAACATACGGTGACAGAGAATTGAATAAATGCACCAACCTCTTTGATTAAATTAGAAAACCAGCCATGTCCACAGTTCTTAAGGTCCCTTACTGAACAATAGCACATGATTTTGCCTTGAATACAGCCCAGGTTGACAGTTACAGCTACAATTAAAGTTCATTTTCTAGCCTCAATGATAAATAGTCCCGTACTGTAAAAGGGCAGCCCGGTGCAGTAAAGCTCCCGCTATGAACAGGGTCCGGGGAAGAGTCCGCCCACAAGGATCTATTGTACGCAGCCTTGAACCAGTAACCTCCCGGTCACATGGCAGCAACTTTACCAGTTACTCCATGGCTTTCCTTCAAATAGTTCCGTACTGTGACACAGAATTCCTCTCAATTCCTTCATGTTGCAGTTCAATTTCCACTTTGCACCAAAAAGGCGGAAACCCGCAGCTATTGTTTCAGTCATGAAATGATCATGTTTTGTAAATAATAGGTCAATAGTATAGCAGTTAACAGATAGGAAACTGAAATTTTATATTATTACAGAAGGAATAGAGTTTTATCTTGAAATTAACATTCATATCATACTTCTGGTAAGACGAGATAAAATGTCAGTACACACAAACATTAGTCAACAAGTGCGTCAGAGATGTCGTATAGGTACTGATATCTCCTGTCATGAGCTGGCTGCCTAGAGCTTCTTAAGCGAGGCTTTGAGATGGGGCTGAAGAGCAGTTAGATTGGTGGCCATTTCCACAACATAAGATAGTTCACCGTTCTCCAGTTTAAAAACTCGAGTTATCTCCTTGACCTGTTCGTCAGGTATGCGAAGGATCATATTAGTCAAACTTCACCAACCTCACCAACAATACAACAACAACAACAACAACAACAACAACAGCAAACCCAGTGTATACCCACAAGTGGGGTCTGGAAAGGGGAGAGTGTACGTAGACCTTACCCCTACCTTGGGAGGTAGAGAGGCTATTTCCGATAGACCCTCGCTGAAGAAAAAGCCAACCTCCACCAACAAGCAAGGGTTTTTTTTTCCTAAACTTTGATACAGTACTTCATCCAAGAAAAACTTAAAACCATTTCCGCAAACATCACCTTGCAAGAAGATACTTGCAGCGAATATGCTAACCTTTACTTTTTCTTTTTAAACTTTCTTCATGTCAAAATCCGACGCATATAAGTTTCAAGAGTTTAATCTCTACTTTAACTTTACATCCTAGAAAACATAAAGGAAAAGGAAACTTGTGCCTTTATTAAAAAGGTGTATAAGCGCATCAAAGGATCAACGATGAAGCTAGAAAAAAGTAGATTAGACAAACAATGCATCTAACACACAGTCCCAACATTGACACAAAGGAATTTAGAATTTTTTTAAAAAAATGTAGTAGATGTTTGGGCAAAAGTTTGTTGTCAATAAGAAATATGCCAAGAGTAAACTACTTGCAAAAAAAATTTAATTGTTTACGAATGAAATTCAATCTTCTATACATGAAGGAACTTCATGAATGCACCCATAAAATAAGGGATAAGAGGCTATTCCTCACTTGTACAATAAGCATCATCACACTTCCAAAAGCTCTCTTTTTTTCCTCTCGAAATAATCCGCATAAGTACTAGTGGAGCAACGGGCTAGAGGAGATTACCTTGGAAGCATTGCCAACCAGTTCGCTTTTAAGCTTCACAACTCCCTCGTTCATGTCATATGTTCCTTTCTGTAGAATAAAAGTAGAAATATTATGATTTTATAGTTGGCCAAAATGGATAAACAAACTGAACATGGCGACATATACAATAGACCTCATGGATTGTCAATAAGTCTTGTTTTTTAACATCAAAATTCACTTCAATTACCATCTCAATATTAGATTTTGCTCACCCGAACAAGGAAAAAACAATACGTCTTTAGCACAACTAAAAATCTGATAACATGATGGTTTAGTTACCATTTTATACCAGGTTACCAACTAATGGTTGTTATCGTCTTATCGATATTTCACTATGAATACCTTATGAGTGACCTGATTATGTAAAAGTGTCGGTGCACAAAACATAAAACTCTGCAGAAATAATACAATGAGACGTGAGGATGAAGATTCATATTTCAACAATTGCATCTGATTATTCATAAGGAGATCACCTGGACTTCAACAAGACCAGTGCTCTGAGCAATGACGACTTCAATGGTCCCATCGGGTTTAGGTCTCCAGTATCCGCTCTCGGAATGCATAGGTTGTCCGGATTTCAAGTTCCATGTCTTTGAAGAATAAGCTATCACGGGCTGATAAAAAGAAGCAAAATTTAGGCAAAAAAGAATATCACATGTATAGCGAGAGCCAGGAATTCTAATAAAGGGATTCAAAAGAATACACGGATGCAAAACTTGGAACTTGAGCATGTTAGCTAAAAAAAATTGTAAACCCCATTTGTACAAGATCCCTTTTTTAGGGGAACTCAAACGATGTGTATATATACACAAAAAAATAGTTTAGCCTACTTGCATATTGCTCCCTCCGTCCCATTTTTGTAACACTATTTCACTGGGCATGCATGAAGTTTAAGAAACAAAATATATTTGACACTTGTGATCTACAACAAGCCATAAATATTTATGTGATGGTGCCAGGAGTTCATCGTGACAAAAAGGACAATAAGTCAGGACCACTAACTAATACTAATAAAAGAACTGTCTTTCCTGTATACTAATACAATACATAGCGCTCGTTTGGTTGGGAACACGTTATCCCCGGATAACTTATCTCGGGATTAGTTACCCCGAGATTGTTATTCCACCCTCAATATGGGATAAAAATAACACTACCATCCCGGGATAGTAAGTTATCCCGCGATTTTATCCCTACCAAGCATGGAATAAACTCATCCTAAGATTAATTCCGAAATTAGTTATCCCTTATTTCTCACACCAAACTAGCGGAAATAGTCTAATACGATAGAAAAAAACACTCTTTTCATATAGTTTCCTCCGTTTCATCCTAAAATGAGAAATTTAAAATTAAATTATTTCCAAATATAAAAATGTGTCCTTCTAGAAACCAGACCGAAAGGGATCAAACAAACCGGAACACAGGAAGTAGATAAGAAGATAACAAAAAATTTCATCACGTACTACCTCTGTTTCAATTTGTTTATATTACTTTCTATTTAGTCCATGTTAAAAAGATGCATCTTTACTTTTTGGAAACTCTTTATATCTAATTTCCCACGTGACATACTTTAAGACCACATGATTAAAAGCACATTTTGGCGCATTCTATGTACATATCTTGAATTTAAGACCACGAGATTCAAAAAGTCATCTCCCAATTCTTAAACTCAGTGTCAAATTAAAACTAGACAAACAAATTGAAAGAAACAAAGTACTATAATAATTTCAAAATTGTAATTGGATTCGAACATAAACATCCTAACCCATCAAATATAAATCTAGCTATTCAAGTGACATGTTTAAAACCGCAAGACTAAAAAACATTTTAATATATTCTCCGTATCTTTAATTTAACACCACAAGACTCAACAAGCCTTATCCATTTTCTTAAATTCCGTGTCATATAAAACTCTGACAAACAAATTAAAACGAAGAATTAGAAAGTTTTATATTTCGATCCCATAATTTCAAAATTATAATTCGAACTCATAGAATTTAAATTCTGAATCGAGATAAAACGGAGACTAACCTTGTTAGGAGAATGAGAAAATTGGAGTTCTTCAGAGTAATTGAAGGAAGAAATAGTAGGGAAAAAGCCTTCTCCATCACCTTTCCAAGTACCAAGAAGTTCAGTTAAAGGTTTAACTGCTGGATGCACCATTTTTTCTGATTGATTCACTGTACCCTCAGCCATTTTTAGCAGTTACAGTACTTTTTTTTTTTTTCAGTTGACACAACTGTTGGATTTTCCTATACTTAAAAAGTGTGTACATTGGTTTGACTAAGTAAATAAGTACTGTTTGGACGGCTGCTTAAATGTACATGTGTTGACCAAGTAAAAATGAAAACAATGGTCCCTTATGTTTGAGTATTAGTTCAAAATAGTCCCTTACACATAAAATTTGGACATAATACATAAATATGATCATAAACTTGACATCAAATTATAACATTGACAGTGCATAAATAACACCTTTAACTATTCAAAACCTGAACAAATAAACACCCCGATCCTATGTGGCAAAACGCGTGTTGTACACGCAAAACGGCACGCGTCCTAGTTGGAATTGAAGGGTTTTTTCGTTCAGCCTTTGTATAGTTAAAGGGCCTATTTGTGCACCGGCAAAGTTAAAGGTCATACTTATAATGTGTTTTTTTTATTAGGTGGCACCATATGTGTAATGACCCTTCAGGTCATTTTCCATATTTATGCTTATCTTCACCGTTTGAGCTTGACATCAAATTATAACATTGACAGTGCATAAATAACACCTTTAACTATTCAAAACCTGAACAAATAAACACCCCGATCCTATGTGGCAAAACGCGTGTTGTACACGCAAAACGGCACGCGTCCGAGTTGGAATTGAAGGGTTTTTTCGTTCAGCCTTTGTATAGTTAAAGGGCCTATTTGTGCACCGACAAAGTTAAAGGTCATACTTATAATGTGTTTTTTTTATTAGGTGGCACCATATGTGTAATGACCCTTCAGGTCATTTTCCATATTTATGCTTATCTTCACCGTTTGAGCTTCTCCATAGCTGTCCCAAGTCATTTATGACTTGCTGGGACTGAGGGTTAGGTTACCGGGCAGTTCGTTTGGCTTTTAGAGTCAACTCACTGTTCAGAAGTCTTCGTTGGTTTCAAATGGCCACCGATCAAAAACTTCAGCAAAATGATCTCGAATAAAAAATTTGACTGCGCCAGCATATCAGAAATATCAATTTTAGTCTAGGTAGACCTTTGGTTCGGGTCCCAATGCACCTATTAGTCGAAAAGTCATAAAATCAAAACTATATATGTGGGCCCCACTTTTTGCCTAAACGACCTTGTATGGAAGTTTTGATGATTCCAATGGATTTGAATTGTGGTTTACACTCAAATTTCACTATTGGATCATATATTTTGAGTTCCGAATGAGTTATGAGGATCAAAAACAAGTTTTTGACTTTGCTGTCATAGGATACCGCGTCTCTTCACCGAGGGGGTCTATAAATAGACCCCAAGGTCGCGATTTGGGGGATTTTTCTTTCATATTTGAGAACCTAAAACCATAAATATGTATGATAACTCGAAATTGAGTCTTGCGGGTGTCTAGGGAACTTGGTAAACATCTTTTATCATGATTATCATCCGGATTAAGGTAAGATTTCATCACTTTATTGGTGAATTTCATTGTTCTTGACCCAAAATCTCAATTTAGATTAGGGCTTGATTTAGCCCCAAATTTCGTTTGTTTGCACCCATCAATTGAGGGTTATGCTTCCTTGGCGATAGATGAGCATTGGGTTGACCTCGGAAACGCGATTTCCGTATGTGGGACCTGTAGACACGTAATTTTGTCCTTTTCCGAAAATATTTTAATCATTTTTATTTTATTTTATTTTTAATTTTAATTTTTATTTTTATTTTATTCGCCTTACCATACTTTTGTTTAATTGATAATTTCTCCCAAAAAAAAAAGAATTGAAAATAATTAAATGCATAGCATCTTTGCCACCTCACTATGTCACCTCAACACCTCACTTTCCATTTTTCATTGGATACATGCAAAAGGCACACGCCCTACTCATTTTTCCACACGTCACCTTCATCTTTTCACATGCCACACTAACTTTTCCACAAGCCACCAATTATATGCTTCCACATAGGATAATAAATAAAGAAAAAGAAAAACCAAATAAAAAATATAAAAGAAAAATTCTAAAAGGGGAAAAGAAGGAGGCTCATTCTTTCATCATCATCTTCTTCACAATAACAACAATCACCAAATCATCTTCCTGACAAGAACAAAAAAAATGAGGGAGAGAAAGTGAGAATCGCGCGAGAGAAAAAAAAAATCGAGAGAGAAAAAGGGTCTGGACAATGGAAATCCGGCGTAAACAGTGCCGGTAAACAGTAATAGCGTGAACAGTAATGACGTGAACAGTAACGGTGCGAACAGTAATGAAGTGAACAGTAACGGCGTGAATAGTGTCGGTGAAAAGTGACGGTGAATGGGTCAGTATTTCTCATTGTCGAGTTGGATTGTTGGTGTTAAGGTTCGGCTCGAGGTTTCCGGGTGCGGACTCTCTTTATTCGAATAACATTGAGTTTGAAAGCTTCAAATTGAGGTCCAATTCTGCTCTCTTTCTCTTTTTATTTCATTGTTTATTATATTTGGTGTTGGATTGAATATTGTGTGTTATTTGATCCTTGTTGGTGATGAATGCGTGTTTATTTTGACTCGTGGTTGGTTTGCTTGATTATGATTGGTGAAATGGTATCTCGTTTGAGAATTGAAATTGGTTGTTTGGAGATGGAATTGAGAAATTGATAAAAGTTGAATTTAGATTAACTTTGGTTTATTGTTGTTTTGTTTAATTCGTAATGAGCATAAATATTGTTGGAATGTGATAGAATTATGATATGTTGAAATGGATAGGCAAATGTCGGTTTGGGTAGGCAAAACTTAGGAGTGATGTGTTTATTAAATATTTTGAATGTTTGATGTGCGTGTGAATGTTTGGTTTCTATTTTATCGTGTTGATACCCGGCAAGGCCGGAGGATATTATGATGATATTGATACCCGGTTCGAGTCCGGAGGATACTATTGAGATGATATTGATACCCGACAAGGCCGGAGGATATTGTGATAATATTGATACCCGGTTCGAGTCCGGAGGATACTATTGAGATGATATTGATACCCGGTGAGGCCGGAGGTTGATGACGATGATGATGGTCCTGATGAGGACAGTTATGATGCATTGTGATATTGATTGTATATTTTGCATTCATTCCTGCATGCGCATCGCCTATCACCAGTATGCACCTATGTCTATCAGCCGGTATAGGACGGTTGCATAGATATTGGTGAAGAATATGTATTGTATTATTGTTTGTTGATTGAACCTTCCGTGTCTGGGGCGGTGGGGGTACGCATAGGCTCGGCTAGGTATTTGGTTATCCGGAGTAGCCGGTTATTTACGATGTTATTGATATTGTTATTATCATGGTTATGATCATTATTAAGGCTAGCTTATGACAGGTTGGTCATGGATTTGGTATTGGGATTGAGGTATGTCTTCGACCTTTGCTATCTTATGATTACATTATTATGCATGCTTATTCTATGTCTAGCCATATGGATTAAAAATCCTGAGTATGTTGGTATTGAATCCTGATAGTATTATAAGGAGGTCTTAAAATGAGAACATGGCGATCTAGGTTATGTTTGAGATGACCTCTTGTTTATATGTATTATATATATATATATATATATATATATATATATATATATATATATATATATATATATATATATATATATATATATAGCTATATGAAGTCATCGGATATCCCCTTTCTTCGTTGTTCATATTGTATAGTCGTTCCTTCGCCTTGTATATTACAATATATCTTTCTTTCGCTCTTTATCTATATATTGACCTGGGATATACGGTATAGCTTTGGCATATATTGAATGTAGCTGAAATAAGATAGTTCACCTTGATACTTCCTTAGTCTTATTATGTTAGACTCTTGGACATGAATAGGATAGTTGTCCCTTGTTATTCTCATTGACTTATTATATGATTTATGGACTCTTGGTTGTAGTTTCCATTCTGTTTATATGTTGTGTATATCTACTTTATCTTTGGAGCTCAGTTGGCAGTTGCCTACTGAGTACCATTCGTTTGGTACTCATACTACACCTCTGCAGCCTGCAGATCATAGTACGAGTTATCTCCATTGATGTGTGCATCGTGTGGAGTAGCCCTGATTCAGAGACTTAGAGTGAGCTCCTGACGTTCGGAGTATTACTTATCTCTCTCCTATGTATTAGACTAGCCTCTAAGTTGTATTCAGAGGTAAGTTGAATCAGTGTATTTCTCCTTAATATATCACTTTTGTACTCTTATTATGTTTAGAAGCTCTTGTACTGATACCACCAGGTTTTGGGATTCATCTGTGTATTGATCTTTATCTCATATATTCCGCATTCTTTTTCTTATGTTATTAAGTAGTCCGTTACTAGCCGTTCCGAACTACATGTTGGTTTGCCTACTAGTGGGTTATGGTAGGCGCCCTCATGACCTGAAAAGTTGGATCGTGACAATATGAGTGGATTAATAATTCACGTCAGAGCAAGTGAGGTACACGCGTGTAGTTGCAAAATTGGAGTGTCTTTTTATTCAAGTATTGTATAGTTAAAGGGCCTACTTGTGCACTATCAAAGTTTAAGGTCAATGTTATAATTTGGTGTCAAGTTTAAGGTCATATTTATGTATTATGCCTAAAATTTGTGATAGTATTGAATTTATATTTGTCTAAGGCTGTAGAACGAATGAAATTTGTGATTTTAATATTTATGTTGCTATAAACGTTTCTTATTAACATACCAAGTTTAAAGTAAATTCTTGTGAAAGGGGTCCAACATATATTCACTTTGATGAAATTTGTTATAACACGTCTGAATTTTGCGGGGTCCTATGAACCTGCTGAGCTATTTAATAGTGTATTTTAGCGACGTTTATAAGCTAATAAATAGATAAAACACGCTAATAAATAAATAAAAAAGTTTAGTGCAAATAAATGTCAATAAAATACACTAATAAATAGTATGGGGGGTCATAATAAGCTGATAAATTATCTAGGGCGTGTTACAACAATTTTTGTCAAATTTCAGATATATTTCAAACCATTTTCCCTAAATTTTTAATGTGTGTTGCAACATGCTCCTCAGATTTGCGGATTCATAGGGGGCCTCAGGCCCTACATAGTTGACTGACAATGACAAAGGGGTGTGAAACTAAGTAGGAACAAAGTTGCTAGCCGGCTCAACTGTCCGAGCGCAATGCAGTGGTGTTGGTTCTAATTTTACAAAGGTAAAATACCTGGTCGAAGGTTGGTTCTAATTTTACAAAGGTAAAATGCCTGGTCGAAGGTCCAGTACTTCGCTTTGGCTCCGAGCGAGAACGATAAATAGGAGATGCACTATCCTTGCTACAACATCCTTGCTACTATGTACGTTTTTCTTGATTTGACAGATTCATTCAATTGAACCCACACTCAAAGGAGCAGGGGCGGAGCTACATGTGCTCCAGGGGTTCATCCAAACTATGGGTGTCAAGTGGGTCGGGCCGACCCGACCCGACCCGGCCCTCGTAACTAACCCGACCCGGTTTGACCCGGCCCGATAAGCCCTAGGGCTTTAGGGTTTCGAGTCCCGGGCCGATTATTTTTTTTAAATGGGCCCGGCTAACCCGGCCCGGACCAAGCCCGGTCCAGGCCCGAAGGTTAACCAGCCCGGACTGGATACCTTTTTTTAAAAAAAAAATGAGATTTTGGGCCAAACTAGCCGTTGGCCCAACGGCTATATAGTCATTTTTGGGTCCAAACGGCTAGTTTGGGCCTATTTATTAAAAAAAAAAAAATTAACTTTAAAAAATATTTTTTAATCCCAAAAAAAATTCTATAAATACCCTACAACTTCAAATCATTTTTCACACAATTTTTCACTCTCTCAAATCTCATTCTCTCTCAAATCTCAATTCTCAATTCTCAAATATTCAATATATTTAATTTCTTAAAGTGTTCACTTTAATTTTTTAATTTTTCGTTTGCAAAGTACGAGCGGAAGTTTCTAAAGTCGCAATCTTCGGATACTTTCAAAATTTGGTATTGTCGTTCCATCTCTTACGTTTAATTTTTATTTATTGTATTAATTGTTTAATATTTAATTTTATTAAATTTGTGTATTTTGAATATTTTTAGTTTAATTTAATTTATATTATGGATAAATTAAGAAACCTCGCTACTAAAGGTGTTAAAAAAATTTATCCCGGAAGCGGTAGTGGTAGTAAAAAGCGAATTACTAGCGGTAGAGGTAGTTCAAGTAGTAGATATACCCGTGTGTCTTCGCCTCCGGTACCGCTTGGTACACCTTTTGAGAAAGAAATAGGTATAGGTGCTCACGATATGGATTATGTAGAAGCTCAGGAAAATTACGGTATAGAAGAAGAAAATGAAGTAGATGCGGTTAATTTAGACGAAGATAATGAAAATATTGCTGAGACACCCGCAGTAGGAGATGCTAACGTTAGATCTGAATCGGTTAATCTCCCTCCCCGTCCTTCCAGTTCCCCAAGACCTCGTAAAAGAACTAGTATTGCATGACAATTTTTTGAACGTATATCAGATATTGAGGTGCAATGCAATATTTGTCAACAAATATATAAGCATAGAAGTGGAGGCAAGCAAGGGGGTACGGGTACGTTAATGAGACATGTAGCTGAAGATCACAAAAGAGAGTTAAATATTGCACAAGGTAGTGGGGATGTTGGTGGGCCAACGCAAACTAGAATGGACCCAACAACCGGTCACGTAGCGAAGAAGTATAATAAATTGAGGGACCGAGAAGAAATAGCTAAAATGGTAGTTGTGGGTTGTTTTCCTTTTAATTTTCCTTCTTCTGATGCCTTTATTCATTATATACAAGCAATTTATAATCCTATGTTTAACAGTATTCCTAGAACTACTTGTCGGTCTGATATTTTTAGACTTCATTCACAATATTGTTTTTATTTATCAACATTGTTAAAAAATATTCAATGTAGATTGTCCCTAACTTCTGATCTTGGTCGTGCTGTAAATAAAAATAATTATTTAACCGTTACTTGTCATTGGATGGATAGTAATTTCGTGATGCAAAAACGTATTCTTACTTTTTTATATGATGAAGATCGTAAACATACTGGACAATTTATTGCTGATTTTATTGTTAAAATTGCCGGATATTATGGTATCGAAAATAAAATTTTATGTATTGCTTTTGATAATGCTTCTAACAACAACACTGCTATAAAAAAATTATAATCTATGCTATCTCCGCCCTTGCCTGAAATTTTTCATATTAAGTGTGCATGTCATATATATAATTTAATTGTAAAAGATGGTCTTGAGTTTTTTGAGCTTTATATTGAAAAAATTCGTCTTGCCGTTGGTTTTATTCAAGGAAATAATCGTAGATTGAGAATTAGAGAATTTAAAGTTAAATGTCAAGAAAATGGACTTACACCGATTTTGATGCCTGAGGAAATTGATACTAGATGGAATTCTACATATGAATTTTTAAAAACTTGTTATAAATATAGAATTCCTATTACACTAGCTTTTAACCAACATTGCGATTCATTTGCTGATTCTGCTAATTGCATGCTACATAATTCTGATTGAGTTGTAATTAATGATCTTGTTAAGTTTTTAGAAAAAATTTATGTAGCTACGGTTGAATTTTCCGGTGCTTATTATCCTACTGTTTGTAATATTTTGGCTTATATAGCCGATATTTCTGGTTTGCTCAAAGAATATAAAAATAAAGAAGGTTATAAAGAAGTTGTTGGCGCCATGTTTACGAAATTTAAAAAATATTTTTTCCCGATTCTCCCTATTTACTTGGTTGGTGCTATGCTAAATCCGTGCATGAAATATAATAATATGTGCCACTTTAGTACTCTTATTTATACTAACTTAGAAATAAATACTAACCATGATTCTGAACAAGTACAACCTGATTTGTGGACGGCTACGGCTGATGCAAAGGATTACATAGAAAAATTATATAATCACTATGCTGATTTATTTGATTTAGCCGTACCTACAAATATCACTCCAACTGTCGCTCCTCATCCTCCCGAGGAACCATTATCTTCTAAAAGGCCGGCACATAGTATTTTTTCTGATTCGTTTTATGATTTAAATTGTTGGAACAATGTTGATGAGAGAACTTACACATCAACTTATCGGGAAGAGCTGAAATATTATCTTCGGACGGTACCAGAGGATCACAGACGACGGATCAACACGTTGGATTGGTGGAGGAGTAATGAAACACAATATCCTGTGCTTTCAAGATTAGCTAGAGATATCTTGAATGTTTCAATGTCAACCGTTGCATCAGAGAGCGCCTTTAGTCAGGGACGACAACAGCATGGAGACAACCGACACTCATTGGGAAGCAATGCAATGAATGTTCTAGGTTGCCTCAGAGATTGGATTAGAGCGGAAAGAAGAAACCAAGGAATGGAACCGGAGCCGAGTGACGAGCTGAAACTTGAAGAAATTATGACTTCACGGGAGAACTCAACAGAATCAAGTCCAATGCATGGTTTTGCCCCCGTTGACTTCGACTATCCTATGCAAGTTCCCGTAAATATTAGCAAGAATGAGTTGAAAAAAATGATGCATAATTTGTAGATTTTTCATTCATGTAAATTATAAATTTTGGATCATTTTGCAATCAATAAAATTCCCCAAATTCACTCACTCCTTAGTCCTTGCTTTTTATATTTTTTCATTTAACGATTTAAAATTTTAAATTTAATTTCTAGTTTTCTACTTTAAATTAAAAACTTACTTCTAATATATTATTAAATTACTACCAAATATTATTAATTTATTATATTAAGTAGCATATGCTTTGTATATTTGTGTATATATCTTCTATAGAAGTGTATATTTAACGTATACATGTGTATATGTTTTATAAATTAGTATATAAGTATATCTATATATATTGTAATGTATATATAATGTAGTATATTTTATAAGTAGTAGTATATATACATTGAATGGTGCGTATACACATGTATATATCTTCTATAGAAGTGTATATTTAACGTATACATGTGTATATGTTTTATAAATTGGATATCTTCTATAGACGTATATATTTAACATATACAAGTGTATATGTTTTACAAATTAGTATATAACTATATATATATACATATTGTAGTATATATATATGTATATTGTAGTATATATTTTATTTAAAATAGTACATTTATAGTGAATGGTGTGTATATATGTGTATATATCTTCTACAGATGTATATATTTAATGTATACAAGTGTATATGTTTTACAAATTAGTATATAACTATATATATATACATATTGCAGTATATATATATGTATATTGTAGTATATATTTTATTTAAAATAGTACATATATATTGAATGTTGTGTATATATGTGTGTATATCTTCTCTAGACGTATATATTTAACGTATACAAGTGTATATGTTTTACAAATTAGTATATAACTATGTATATATACATATTGTAGTGTATATATATATGTATATTGTAGTATATATTTTATTTGAAGTAGTACATATATTTTGAATGGTGTGTATATATGTGTATATATCTTCTACAGATGTATATATTTAATATATCCAAGTGTATATGTTTTACAAATTAGTATATAACTATATATATATATATATATATATATATATATATATATATTGTAGTATATATAAATGTTTATTGTAGTATATATTTTATTTAACGTATGACATATATATTGAATGGTGCGTATATATGTGTATATATCTTATATAGATGTATATATTTAACGTATACAAGTGTATATGTTTAATAAATTAGAATAATATAACTATCTATGTATTGTAATCCATGTATATTGTAGTATATATTTTATTTTAAGTAGTACATATACATTGATTGGTGCGTATATATGTGTATATATCTTATATAGATGTATATATTTAACGTATACAAGTGTATATGTTTTATAAATTAGTATAATATAACCATCTATACATTGTAATACATATATATGTATATTGTAGTATATATTTTATTTAAAGCAGTACATATATATTGAATGGTGCGTATATATGTGTATATATCTTCTATAGACGCATATATTTAACGTATACCAGTGTATATGTTTTATAAATTAGTATATAACTATATATATATATACATATACATACATAGTATATACATATATATTGTAGTATATATTTTATTTAAAGTAGTACCCATATATTGATTTAAAATGATTTAAAATGAATTTCTAGTTTAAATTAAAAACTTACTTTTAATATATTATTAATTAACTATCACACACACACACACATATATATATTGTTGTATATACTTTATTTAAAGTAGTACATATATATTGAATGGTGCGTATATATGTGTTTATATCTTCTATAGACTTATATCTTTAACGTATACAAGTGTATATGTTTTATAAATTAGTATATAAGTATATATATATATATATATATATTGTAGTATATACTTTATTTAAAGTAGTACATATTATTGAATGGTGCGTATATATGTGTATATATCTTCTATAGACGTATATCTTTAACGTATACATGTGTATATGTTCTATAAATTAGTATGTAACTATATATATATATATATTGTTGTATATATATATGTATATTGTAGTATATATTTTATTTAAAGCAGTACATATATATTGAATGGTGCGTATATATGTGTATATATCTTCTAAAGTAGTATACATTTAACGTATACAAGTGTATATGTTTTATAAATTAGTATGTAAGTATATATATATATATATATATATTGTAGTATATACTTTATTTACAGTAGTACATATATATTGAATGGTGCGTATATATGTGTATATATCTTCTATAGACGTATATGTTTAACGTATACAAGTGTATATGTTTTATAAATTAGTATGTAACTATATATATACACATATTGTTGTATATATATATATGTATATTGTAGTATATATTTTATTTAAAGTAGTACATATATATTGAATGGTGCATATATATGTGTATATATCTTCTAAAGTAGTATATATTTAATGTATACATGTGTATGTGTTTTATAAATTAGTATATAATTATATATATATATATATATATATATATATATATATTGTAGTGTATATATATATATATATTATACTATTATAGTATATGTTTTATTTAAAGTAGTACGTATAGTCATATATAATTATATATTGAATGGTACGTATATATGTGTAATTGTTTATATATTTTTTAAAAAATATATATTGTATATTGGAGTGTATATAGTGTATATTGGAGTGTATATAGTGTATATTGGATTATTTATTTATTTTTTAAACGGGTTTGATCGGTTTTTAACCGGGTTTGACTGGGTTTTGGTGGGTTTGACCGGGTTGGGTTAAGTGGGCCGGGTTAGGGTGGGTTTTAATTTTTTTACTGTTTGGCCCGGCCCGGCTAGCGTCAAAATCGGCCCTTAACCGGCCCTCAACCCGGTTAAAATGGAAGGGCCGGTTCCGGGTTGGCCCGGCCCGGCCCGTTTGACACTCATAAATTCCAAACCTCCTTCGATGAAAAATTATACTGTTTTTATACTATCTTTACATGATTGAAAATACTTTTTATGCAGATATAGTAGATATTGAATCCCTTCGACTAGTTCGTATATTTACTTTTGAACCCCCTCAATAAAAATCCTAGCTCCACTGCAAAGGATAACCACAAGCTCGGAGATCGACGAAACAGTAAGTTTCAATATGTTGAAATCAGGGTTAGCAGTGAAAGAAAACGCTTTGATAAGACTGTTCCGCAGAGAGTGTGGCTAAACTCTTCTTCAACTTTCGGCGTTCAAAGAAATTGTCGGAACTGTGATCCATGAAATAAATGGAGTACTATTTGGACATTTGGTCAAATGCACATCACATGGATTCATTATTTGATTTATTTCATTTAATCCATGGTCGGAACAAAGTAAGATTATACTACGATTCAAGATTTTGAATCAACGGAAAGATTTCAAAAATTGACAAATCTATTCACTCTTTCAATAATCGAGTCCAATTTGTGTATAACATAGCTATAAATGGATATTTAAATGCTTGTGTTATAGTCGATATTCCGATTTGTTCATCCTTTTATATAATTATTCTTTCTCGAGATTTGTTTATATTTTGAATCTCCTTATTGAAAATTCTTGTTACGCCACTGCGTTGAATATCCACATTGTGTCTTTCAACATTAAATGGATATGGAAATAGTCCCAACTCAAAAGGAACTTGTGTCGATACAAATAAGATAAGAAGAAACTGTTGGGTTCAATATGTATGAAAAGTGTGAATGAAAAATGGAGGGAACCAAGTGGAAGGAAAAACTGTTGGAATTCCACAGTTTTAAAATGGTATACCCTTCGACGAAAAGACACACTGATTCGTGAAATGATATGCCCGTTTGGATGGTTGTGACTGTTCAGAAAAGACACACTCTTTGGACGAACAGACATGATTTTTCCAGAGATACATCTTTTGGTGAACCATTTCCACCTTTCAGAAGGGGCACCTGATAGCTATATAAACCTGCTTTTATCCACAGGTTTAGACACGAAATTTTCTGAACATACAAACACTTCTTGTCTTCAAAAACATTCCGTGCGATCATCAAATCGTTGAGTGAGTTTGAAGAGATTCCAATTGTTTGAGGTACCGCTACAGTTGGTTTTTTGGCCATTTTATCTCTGAAAGAAAATTCCACAACCTCGGGTACTTGAGGGGAATTATTTCCTTAAGGACACTCCGTGAATTCAGAGGACTTGGCCATTTTTGTTTCATCTTATTTTTCTCAAAAACACACTTCTTAGGAAGATCACTTTGATCTTGTGTTGAGGGTGTTGTTGTACTTCATAGTGTTCTTGTTTTATACTTGAACTAGTGTTGAAGTTATTCTGTCAAATTACAGATTCTGTGTACCCGAAAACATTGTAAAAATAACCAAAACATTGTCCAAGTCGCCTTTGTACTATATCATTCAGTGTATGTTACTCGGACCCTCCAAAAGTACTACTACATACCTGGTAGTTTTTTTAAAGAGTCCGAACAACATAACATTCCGCTATTATCCTTAAACAATGTCAAGAATCATGACTTTTCATATAGAAGACTTTAAGGTTGTATTTCCAATCTAACAGAACTAAAGGTCTCGAAAGTCTTAGGCTGAAGACTAGTATGTTTGTTTATATACTAAGTTTATAACAAGTTTCACATCCAAATATGTAATAGTGGTCAAGAGAAAATGGTGACAATGGCACATGGTTTTGCTTACTCTTGAAGTATTCAGACTAACAAATTTGTTGAAGAACAAAATTAGGCCCTCTTACAATAACAACTACATACCGATTGAGTTCCCACGTGTGGGGTCTGGGGAGGGTAGAGTATACACAAGCCTTACCACTACCTCGTGGAGGTAGAGAGACTGTTCCGAACAGACCCTCGGCCCTAGAAAATTATGCCCTCTTATTCTCAGAAAGTTGTATTATCTATAGGTCACCTATCTACATGACGAAGAAGAGTGCAGAACATGGTTTCTCTTCTTACCCGCAATTGTTCATTTAATGGTCTCAAATTATTGGCATTGGTGAGAAGTACCAAATAGACCTAATTGATTTAAGTGAAGAAAGGTAGAACCTTATCATCTATTATATCCAAACTAGCTTCATCCACAAATATTAGGCCCCATATCAACATGACCAACAGGCATCAGCACATGAATTTGCCTTTGGTTAGCAACAAAAACTTCATCTCCATATTGTATAAATAATCCATCTTTCATGAGTCTTTTCATCATCAAACACAAGCATTATCAATTCAGCCATCAAAGGTCTCTAAATTCTTTATTCACTTTCTTGTTTCCTATGGCAATGCTCAATACCAAGAAACTCATCAAAATGGCTAGGAGGTAGCAAAAGTTTGCGGCCATGCAGAGAAAGAGGATTTCACTTCCAAGAAATGGCAGCGATGCAGACAGTTGCGGTACATCCTCATCCTCGAAAGTTGAAAAAGGCCATTTTGTAGTCTATACAGTCGATCAAGCACGCTTTGTAATTCCATTGGTTTACCTTGAAAATGAGATCATTAGGCAACTTTTAAACATATCGGAAGAAGAGTTTGGAGTACCGAGTGGTGGCCCTACTACATTACCATGTGATTCAACTTTCATGGATTACATCATTTCGCTAATCAAGAAAGGCATAGCCGCTGGAGATCTTCACAAAGCGTTGCTCCTCTCAATTCCTTCTTGTTGTTGTTCAGCTTCTTCTTTAAACAAAGAATGGGGAAACCAACAGCTACTTGTCTATTAAGTTATACTAAGCTTTTATTTTGTACATCCTAGCTCAAAGTAGTTCTTAGTGTAAACAAATTGTAAAGTTCATCATACAACTTGAATATTATTTTATCAGAAAATTTACCATATTCATGGCTTTCCAATGCTCTTGTTTTCCAATGGAAGTGTATGAATTTATGAGAGAGATGACCACACTCGAGAGTTTTAGAGAAGTCTTGAACGAAAAATGTTTTTCCTAAATTCGTATACCAATTTCGTAAGAGAATTCTTGTTTGATCTTTAAATCACTTTTTGTGTGGTCACCCTTAAAAGAAAAAGATGATTTTTCAAGAATTGATTAATGTTTTAAAAAGGCTCAAATATCAACTTAAAGAGAGTTAGATGGTTAATCGAGAAGACATGGGTTTGAAAGGCTCATTACCCAAAATCGTGTTTTACCGATGCGGAATTGATTATGTCGTGAAATATGAATATTCATTGTATACTTGTCTCATGCTTTGGTATACTAGAGAGAATAGACTCTAATCCTTGCGGCAAACTTGAATTGGGGCTTGGCCGACAAGTTAAAACCGTACCCACATAACCCTTGGAGTATAGAGATGTCAGGTATACCATCTAGCTCAGAATTAACGAAAAGAGTTGAGTTTTTGTCTTAAGTGATTATTTGAAGTCTTTATTTTTATCCATGTGATTTGACTTCTATATTCATGACTATTTTGTATCAAGCGTATTTTATTTTGGTTCTCTACATGCCAAGACATTCCACGTATTGACCTTCCTCGAGCGGCTACATCGTCTCATGATGTAGGTTTAGAAGCTCTCTCTCGTAGATCAGTGCATCATTATTCAATGGAAAACTTTGGTGTATCTTTCCGCTGTTGTATTTTCGTCCTTGCTTGCATCTGTGGTATGTATGCATCTACGATTGCTCTTTTCTTTTCATAATCAATGTTCCTGCTTTCTGTTCATAGATTTTGCATTAAACTAAGAGGAGATTAAATGGTATTTTAGTGGTAGATGACAGTTATATAAGATCATTTGGTCCAAATTAAGTTATTGCATTCGACTGAACCCCTAACTCGATTTTGCAGGTATGTTGGTGATGACACAAGTGAATGCTCAGACTTATGTATGTGAATGGCGCTCGGATATTAGAGATACTCCTTGTCCAGAAGAGGCACCACTTTGTGACAAACGATGCCGCAAAGAGGTTGGCAGTACGTATGTTGGTTCAAGGTGTGAGGATGAAGGTCTAGGACAAACTACTTGTGTGTGCAACTAAAATTCAAGCACTCCTTGTGCTTAGAACTTGTGTAATTTCTAATGATAAATAGCTTGATCAATGAGTGAGAAAGTGATGTTTTGATCTGAATTTTTCTTGTATTTGTAATTCCAACGCTAAAAATCGGCTCACTGTTTCCCTGCATTAAAAGTAAAATTACTAGTAAACGTACACAAATGTTGGAACTTTTCAAACTTAATATTTCAAGGCTTTCACTTTTAAATTAGGTTATGAAAAAACCTCACAATCTAATCTTGGATCAGTACCTTTCATCTATAAACACCACTTTGTTTAGCGCAAGTGTTTTACTCGATCGAAGAAAGTCTAGACGAAATGAAAGTTTTGACACTAAGAAGATCAATCAATAAACCTCGACAACAACTACGCCCAAGTACAAACTCAACTATATGAATCCTCAGTAGCCATGCTTATACATTTATAATCTTCTTAGGCCAACGTACATTGTACCAAAATAAAAGTAAAAGAATATTAAAGTTCTCTGTATCTTTGCTGGCATTAGCGAACAGATTCTTGTTTAAGTCAAAATCAACATTCTTTTTGTATATGCAGGCTCAATATAGTTTTTAGAGAGCGCGGAGATTGAAGAGTACACAATTGTAAACCGCATCATACCGATTGAATATTATGTTAACAGAAAATTTGCCATATTCATGGCTTTAACTTTTCAATTTGGTACGACAAAACCTAACAATTTATTCATGGCTATGTTGCTAAGTTTGCAAACATCGTCACTAGGGAATAGTTGGTATAGAGTTTACTTATGCATCCATGGTCAGAGGTAGATGCACGGTTTGAACTTGATAGTATTCTTGATGGTCCAAATATAGAATAACGATTCACTCTACGATTGTAAAAGCCAGAAGCTATACATTTTTAGGTGCAACACTACTAGAGAGAGGATATGCAATCAATATTGCCAAAATTATAAAAAATAAACAGTTTGGAGGCAAGAATATGGAACTTTTAATGAATAATTAGATGTTATAATTCTGTACACTTGTTGAGTATCATGTATCCATTATGAAATTCATCACAGTTAGTTCAACAAACTAACAGTTGTGGATTCTTTTGTTCTTGAAGGTATAAAGTTGATGAACATCGGCTGGAATCGACTGATACGAGCAAAGCAATCTGAAGATCTGCGGCTACACCTTTTTCGATGAGTGATATGATATAATTCATGAACAGTGCATCACAGGGTAATGTAATAGGACCATCACTTGGAAGTCCAAACTCTTCTTCAAACATTTGCAACAATTGTCTGATTACCTCATGTTGGAGATAAGCCAACGGAACCACAAATTGTTTCTGATCAGTTGTATATACCACAAAGTTCCCTTTGCCAACTATAGAAGATGATGTGCTACATCTCTTCGCATTGTTGTAATCGGATTTTGGAAAAGAAATTCTCTTCCTTTGCTTGGCTGCGAACTTCTGCCATTTCCTTTCCATCTTGATGAGTTTCTTGGCACTTATCATATTGATTTCTTTGGTAATATAGGAAAGAAAAAAATTGATGATATTTTAAAACATTTGATTTAGTGCTTTCTTGTTTGATGATCAAAATGGCTTATGGAAGTAGTTTATTTATAATTGAGGCTAGTTGTCAACTTGAGTTAGGTATGTATGGCAAAATCATGTGCTGCTGTTGAATATGGGACCTATTGAATTGTGGATATGGCTGGTTGTCTAGTTTTAAGCAAAGAAGTTGATGTGTTTATTCAATTCTGTCACCTTATCTTTAAATCAAGTGGTCCAGGACGAATTCGTCGATTTTATCCATTCTTGTGGTTCTTAATTATAAGGGTGTTTTCTGTTCCAAATCATGAGAAGCAGAGGGACCTTTGTGTTGTTGTTCAACATATCTATGGCTTGAATACTCTGACAATAATAGGGTAGGAAAAACCATGTGAAACTTCATGAGTTGTTGTCTCTGAAATTTCTCTTCACCAAAAATTTGGTGAAACATTAAGAAGAGTGAGTCGTTGGTTCCTTATAGTCATTTATTTATTTCTCTTTTCTATCGTGACAACTCTGTTCCCCCACCTTTTAGTGTTCTCGGGCCCTACTATGTATAAAAATTAGAGTACCCTTCCTTCTACCTCCGAAGGATGGAATCAACTAATCAACGGAGATAGGGGATCCAACACTGAGCTGACTTAGGCCATTTGCAATTTTAATTGCCATCATTTTAGTCAATATTGGGCAATGTATAGAACTACATAAAGAAATGAAGACAGGTAAATAGAAAAAGTATCAGACTTTAAAATACCGATAGTTGAACGGATTCTCTTTAGGTATTTGAATTTAGCTTCTATAGTTCTCGATCTAAGGATGTCACAGCCCAAGACCATAACACAGTGTTCTCTTTAACCCACATGTATTGTTTTCTCTGACCCAATATAACACACAACGTTGTCCCTTGGGCTACACCATCATTGAAACCAAAAGTGCACGTACCATGTGAACTTGGTTTATACCTTATAAAGCTCATTATTTTCTTCTCCTATTCTGATATGGGATTCACTTAAGCGGGAGTCACAAATTAGTCCAAAAAAAACAAGTTAGATAATCCCATATTAATCTTCCGTAGTAATTGAGGAAGTATGAGGAAGAACTCTTTACAATTAATTTTCATGTCATTTGGACTTGCATTGGCATGATTCATATGCCTATTAATTTTAATGGACAAAGTTGATTTCCTGATTATAAGATAATATAATGCTACTTCAAGATGAAAAATGGAAGCTATAGGTCTGGTTAATTTCAAGATTTCTATTCCAATCTATAATAATACATGCTTTCAGTTGGCTCCTTTTCACTTGCTATACAATCTATTTTGAGCTAACATTACAAAAACATGATGTTATGACTCAATAAACAAGAATCTGTTGGTTTCCACTTTCTTGTTGACAAGAAGAAGTTGAAAAGCAACACAAAGGAATTACTAGGAGCAACGCTTTGTGAAGATCTCCGGAAGCTACACCTTTCTTGATTAGTGAAATGATATAATCCATGAAGGCTGAATCGCATGCTAATGTAATAGGGCCACCACTCGGTAGTCCAAACTCTTCTTCGGACATACTTAAAAGTTGCCTAACAACCTCATTTTCAAGGTAAGTCAAGGGAAACGCATAACGCCTTTGATCAATTGTATAGACTACAAAATGGCCTTTTTCAACTATAGAGGATGAAGATGTACCGCAGCCTTCTCCATTACTTCCATTTCTTGGAAATGAAATCCTCTTCCTCTGCTTGGCTGCAAACTTCTGCCATCTCCTGGCCATCTTGATGAGTTTCTTAGCACTGAGAATTGCCATTTTTACTTGGAAGATTGGGAACAAGAAAATCAACTAGAAATTTAGAACAATTGATGGCTAGGTAGATAATGTTTGTAGTTGATGATGAAAAATGATCATAGAAAGGAGGTTATTTATATAAAAGGTTGTAGACAGGCTTTGGTTGGAGCTAAGTTTTTGTCACTAACCACCGAGGGCAAAGCCATGTGCCGATGCTTGTTGGCTATGCTTATATGGGGCCTTAAGTTTGTGGATGGAAGGATGGAGGATTATAAGTTGTCTAGTTTTAATCATAGAGTTTGATGCATTTATTCAATTCTCTGTCACCATATCTTCAAATCAAGTGGTCCAGGACTAAGTCATCAATAAATGTCCCGATATTTTGACAATAATAATGGAGTAGGCAAAACCATGTGAAACTTCATGTGTTGTTGTCTCTCACTTGTTGGGTATGAAACTTGCCATTAACTTATATATACTCGGACGCGAAGGATTTGAGCAAAACACAAGTATCTAGACGTTACAAAAACTTCCATTTTCTATGCAATTCTCCAAATTCTTGTTCTTTTCTTTTTCCGTCACCATTTAGAGTTTACCAAATATCCCTCGTGATAATGGGAATCCTAAGGAGGTCATCAACATCAGGAGGTGTTCCAAAAGGTCATTGTGCAGTATACGTAGGAGAGAGTCAAAAGAAGAGATTTGTCGTGCCAGTATCATACTTGAACCAACCATCATTTCAAGACTTGTTAGCTCAAGCTGAAGAAGAGTTTGGCTTTGATCATCCAATGGGTGGCCTTACAATACATTGCAAAGAGGATGTGTTCATTGATCTCACTTCCCGCTTGAGGAGATTATAAGTAGGACCATGGCGCAAATTCTGTGCACACGTGAAATTTTGTAAAGCAATAGGATTAGAAACGAGACGATATAGTAGATAGGTCACTTCCATATGAGTTGGACTTGACAAAGAAAGAAAACAATCCCTTGTTTTTTCTTAACCATTTTGTAGAGAAGAAGTAGACAAGGATTTTCCGCTAGTAACGATATAGCAAATTTTATTTTTGCAATTTTTTTCTAGTCACTTGATTAGAAGACTCAAACTTTTTATCATTTCATGTTTCCTCATTCAGCAGATATTTTGCCCAACTACGCTGCTGGCTTTATTGACACCAGCAATTAAGTACAACGATCACTACTTACTGCTCTTGGGCCCTTCTTTGTGTGGCTGTATGTTAGAATTCCTAATTCTACAAGCTCCAAATCTCCAGATACATAGTAAATCTGAACATGATTCTGTGCAGGTAAAATCCATATCGCGTCTAATAGAAGCGTAAAAGAGCTTTGAGATCAGATGACTGTGAGTCCAGCTTAGCTTCTTCACCTGAATATCCGAGTCATAAACTAATTGAAATCAATGCTTGTAAATCTTGATATATTTGTGACTATGGCGAGTCTATTGGAAACAACCTCCCTACCTCCTAGGTAGAGGTAATGTCTGCATACACGCAACTCTCTCTACCCTCCCCACATCCCACTGTGTGGGATTATACTGAGTATGTTATTGTTGTTGTACTTGTGATCATGGACTGAAGAAAAACTTGTAGGATTCATTTGTACGTTTCGATATGAATACCATATTACCAGAAACAAGAATCAGAGCCGTGGTCGGATTAATGTGCCATAAGAGTAACTGCTGATCTTTATTATTACATTCCAAATGGTTATTGTAATTTTTCAAATTGATCAAGTATGAAATTTAACTGCTATGAAAATCTGAAAGAGGAACACTTTATGGTCTCACTTAATTTAAACTCTTTACAGTTAGTTCTCATGTCATTAGACGCCCCGGGGGGGGGGGGGGAGTGATTCATATGTCTGTTGGTTCCAATTGACAAAATTGATTGCCTTCAATAAATAATTGTGATATTCCAAGATGATAATGTTAAAATTTATCAATCGCTAAATTGGAAAGTGAAAGCTATAGATCTGGTTAATTTCTAGATAAAGCTCTATTCCTTCTGTACTAATACAAGCCTTCAGTTTCCTATTTCTCAACTGCTATGCATTCTATTTGTGCTATCAATTACAGAACAGGATGTCATGAGTCAATTAACAAGAATCTGTCGATTTCCCCTTTCTTGGTGTAAATAAGAAGATGAAGTACAGCAACATGAAGGAATTGAGAGGAACAAAGCTTTGTGAAGATCTCCAGCAGTTACGCCTTTCTTGATTAGAGAAATGATGTAGTCCATGAAGGCTGAATCACAGGACAATGTAATTGGGCCACCACTCAGCAGTCCAAACTCTTCTTCAGACATGTTTAAAAGTTGCACAATGGCATCATTTTCAAGGTATGCCAGGGGAAACACATATCGCCTTTGATCAATTGTATAGACTACAAAATGGCCTTTTTCAACTGTATTGGATGAGGATGTACTGCAACCGTCTGCATTACTGCCATTTCTTGGAAAAGAAATCCTCTTCCTCTGCATGGCTGCAAACTTCCGCCATCTCCTGGCCATCTTGATGAGTTTCTTAGGGCTGAGCATTGCCATTTTTCTTGGAAGATTGGAAACAAGAAAGGAAACTAGAAATTTAGAACAATATGGTGTCGGAATCGATAATGCTTGTAGTTGACTATGAAAAAGGTTCATAGAAGGGGGGGTTATTTATATAAAAGGCAGTAGACAGGCTTTTGTTTGGAGCTTAAGTTTTTGTCACTAACCACCGAGGGCAAAGCCCTGTGCCGATGCTTGTTGGCTATATTTATATGGGGCCTTAAATTTGTTGATGACGATTATAAGTTGTCTAGTTTTAATTCTAGAGTTTGATGCATTTATTCAATTCTCTGTCGCCATATCTTTAAACCAAGTGGTCCAGGACTAAGTCATCAATTTCATCTATTATTGTGGCTCTTATTTTTAAAGGCGTCTTCGGTTTCAAATCATGAGAAGCAATGGGATCTAGTGTTGTTCAACAAATTTATGGCCTAAATATTTTGACAATAATAATGAACTAGTCAAAACCATGTGAAACTTCATGTGTTGTTGTCTCTCAAATTTCTCTTCACCAAAAGAAATTTATGTGTGAAACTTGCCGTTAGCTTATAATTACTAATACACAAAGTATTTAACCAGAACACAAGTGTCTAGACATTCAAGAAAACTTTTGTGGTCTGTGTAATTCGCAAGGTTCGTATTCTTTCTTTTCCTTTGTAGTTTAGAGTGACAAATATTCCTTGAGACAATGGGTATCAAAGTGACTCCATTTTTTCAGGCTGATCTGTTCTTAAGGAGTCCTTCAACATCCGGAGGTGTTCCAAAAGGACATTTTGCAGTATATGTAGCAGAGAGACAAATCACTGCAGAGGAGTTCCAAAAGTCATGCCAGTATCATATTTCAAGACTTGTTAGCTAAGCCAAGGAGGAGTTCGGCTTTGATCATCCAATGGTGTGGTCTTACAATACACTGCAGAGAGGATGTGTTTGTTGACCTTACTTCCCGTTCGAGGAGATCATGAGTAGGATCATAGCGAAAAATCTTCAACAAATTTTGTAAAATAGTAGGAAAGTTCACTGTATAGTTCAGAAACACAAGAATAGAAAACGGTCTACTTCTGATTAATCTCCGTTTTGTTAATATTTGCTTAAAGAATTCATCTTGTGGTGCTGAACAAAGTAGTTACACACATATGATGCAAACTAGAAGATCCAAGAGAGTATCATTTAGTGGAACAAGAATGGCCTTTGTGATAAGTAACCATTAATTACCTAGCAAAATAACTTTGCTGTGATAATATAATCTTACTTTTTTGACTTAATTATTTTGGAATAAGCGAATGTACACATGGCTATATCCCAGTGGACCTTCAGATGCACGGGTCCATAGGTGCAATAATATGATGCCGGGAGGTGCTTAGAAGGAACGAGATAGACAAATTATGACACAGAGTGCTCAAAATATTTACAACCTCTTGGAGTCAACGCGGACTTAGTGAAAGCGTAAAACAATGGATGCAAAGAATCCCTACGTGTAGTTAGGATTAAAGTTTAGCTGGTACAGTTAACATTACGTCTGGTGCTGTGGTAAACTCTAGATTTTATAGAACGTACTAGTTTTAGACAACTCTAAATTTGACTAATAATACTAACACTTTCACCATTGGAATGAACAGACTGATTCATACAATTGAGGCTAAGCGTTTGTGTTTGAGGCATATTTGATTGATTGATCTCCTCCGCATCATCAAGACTTTCTTAGATCAAAGAGGTTCTGCAGTAAGTGTAATACTTGTGCTAAACAAAGTGGTGCTTATACATAAAAGGGAAAAATGCTCAAATATGACACTGAATTATCAAACTGGTAGTTTGCTTATATGGACTTGGGTAATCCTCACCTCTCGAGCTAGTTTTTGAGGTTGAGTTCATTTCTATAACATTGTATCTGAGCCAGGTCCATCCCCGTTTTGGGCTCCTGGTCCATGCGTCAGTGTCAGTTGGGCCTGGGCGTGATGGGGGTGTTAGAGTGGGTAAAAGTTTCACATTGGTTGGGGAATGGACTGGTAGTTTGCTTATATGGACTTGGGTAATCCTCACCTCTTGAGCTAGCTTTTGAGGTTGAGTTTAGGCCCAAGGTCTATTTCTATAATGGCTCATTTATGTCATCCGTTAAAAGTTGGTCTCATTCATGCCATCGCGTAACAAAACTGGTTCATCCATGCCATTACTTTTAACAGCCGGTTTTTAGAAAACAGCTTTGCCACGTGGCAGCATATTAGAGGTCCACGTCTTTTTTTTAATTTTTTTTTTTAAAAAAAAAAAAAATTAAACTGTTTTTATCCATTAAAAAGAATTCACCCAACTTTTTGATCCACTAAAAATTAGTTTGATCTATGACGATTAGGTTAATAGTAGAGTCAAAATTTTCATTAAAAGATTTTAAAATAACATAAAAATATATATGAAGAAATCAATGAACATATATATATATATATATACACATTAATTTATTTTATACTCCCACTCAAATATATACTCCCATGTTATCTAACTTATCAAAAATATATTGAATTTACTTTTGTTTTATATATGCCAACTGGCCTTAAACTATATTATACAAATTTCATGTCATCTTCATTTTATTCCTTCTTCTTAGATATTTTATTTCATTAAAGAGAAAAGAACAATAAAATTTTGGAATTAATCAATTCATTGAATTAAGTATATAATGAAATGATAAAGACTATACATACATAATACTTCTGAATTGTAACTTGCATGCATGGCTTATATATTGTTTTTATTCAATTTCTAATTAGGATTGGACCACTTAAAATTAATTATATGAGGATATAAAACTATGACGTCTCACCAATTTTTATGTAACTATATCATTAAATCAAATTGTAATTTAAGAAAAACATAGTTGTAATTTAGACAAATATTCTACCTCCAATGATTAATGTTGATTGTCAAATAATTATCTTAATATATGATTGTGTCAGAACATTAAACGACATATTAAAAAAGATGAAAGGGAGCAATATAATGAGTGTTTGAGAGAACAATGTCCCACGTGAAAAGTAAAAAAGAAATAAAATTATTTATAAAATGTCGGATATTTAAGGTCTCTTGAAAAAAAAAATGTCAATTTGGTTCAAAGCGAATGATATCATATAATATTAAAAGTATTTTATGGTATTTAATTAGCACAACAATTGATATCAACACCACTGTACTGAAATTTTTGCAGAATGGGTATGAGGATGATAGAGTGACGGCATGAGACGTATTGTCTTATTCTCTTTGCTTGTCTATGGATCAATTTACTATATTTGACCACAATTTTAAGCCGCATACAACCAAAAAAAAAAGTCGATGAGCTTGGTAACTATAAATACTCGGATGGTATGAGGCGATACACAAATAATCTCAAAATTAACTCATTAACAGTAATTAATCAAGTAAGACTTAGTTCAAAGGGAGATGATCATATTATTGATCCGTATTGTGAACAAAGTCACACGTGAAAGACAAAAAAGGAAAAAAACTATTGATATGGGGCAATATACAAATAATCTCAAATTTTAAAAGCATAAATCAAACTAATTTTTAATAGATCAAAAAGTTGGGTGGATTCTTTTTAATGCATCAAAAAAAAATATTTTTTTTAAAAAAAAATAATTTAAAAAAAAAAAAAGAAATTTTAAAAATGACGTGGACCTCTAATATGCCGCCACGTGGCAAAGTTGTTTTCTAAAAATCGATTGTTAAAAGTAATGGCATGGATGAGTCAGTTTTGTAACGGCGATGGCATGAATGAGCCCAACTTTTAACGGATGGCATAAATGAGTCATTTCTGATAGTTCAGTAGCATATTTGAGCGTTTTCTCTACATAAAAAGATATTAATCCAAGACTAGATTGTTAGGAATTCTCATAACCAAATTAAAAAGTGTTAGGATCGAGAACCCGGTTATTGCGGAATTTAGCCAAATAATGTTATAATGACAATAACAAAGACAATAACAAGTTGATAGTAATTGTACTTAAAGAAAAAATAAAGGAGGCACAAATTTAACGTGGTTCGGTCAGTGTGACCTACGTCCACGAGCGGAGAGGAACAACTTCACTATATCAACAAGAGTACAATAGAGAGATTACAAAATTAGAGTAGTCACTCTAATTAACCCAAATATCCCAAGAGAAAACCTCACAAGGTCACTCAAAAGAAAGGGCTCACACAAAGTATTTCTCAACACCAACTCTCTTTAACTTAATACTCTAATAGGAAGGAAGAATAAATACAAGAGAATGAAAGAGAACTCTTGTAATTTGATGTGTATTACAATTGAGAAAGAAGGCCTCTATTTATAGAGATGAAAATGGAGACAAGTAGCAACTTTGTTTGAACCAGAAGCAACTTGTTTGAACAAGTAGCAAACCTGTTTGAACAAGTAGCAACTTGTTTGAACAAGTAGCAATCTTGTTTGACAAGTTCAAAAAATAATCTTCCACAAGTATTTGGTAGAAACTTCCTTTGACAAAGCAAGAGTGAATCAAACAAAGGTCACATTACAAAAAGTAAAAGGTTCAATATAATTTTCTGAAAAAATAATATTAATCTGAATGATTTTCTTTACAATTGTGTACTCTAAATATTATTTTGAGCTAACAAGTAACGAAAAAATGTTGATTATGACTCAACAAACAAGAAGCTGTTGGTTTCCACTTTTTTGGTCCAAAGAGAAAGCTGAACAACAACATGAAGGAATTGAGAGGAGCAGTGCGTTGTGAAGATCCCCTGCAGCTACGCCTTTTTGTATTAGCGAAATGATGTAGTCCATGTAATAGGGCCACCGCTCGGTAGTCCAAACTCTTCTTCCGACATGCTTAAAAGTTGCATAACGACCTCAGTTTCAAGGTAAGTCAAGGGAAATGCATAGCGCCTTTGATCAATTGTATAGACTACAAAATGGCCTTTTTCAACTATAGAGGATGAGGACGTACTGCAACCTTCGGCTTTACTTCCATTTCTCGGAAATGAAATCCTCTTCCTCTGCTTGGCTGCAAACTTCTGCCATCTCCTGGCCATCTTGATGAGTTTCTTAGCGCTGAGATTTGCCATCTTTAATTGGAAGGTTGGAAACAAGAAAGAAAACTTGAAATTCAGAACAATTTGGTGTCTAAATAGATAATGCTTGTAGTTGATGATGAAAAAGGGATCATAGAATGGGGGTTATTTATATAAAAGGATATAGACAGGCTTTGAGTTGGAGCTGACGTTTTTGTCTCTAACCACCGGAGGCAAATCCATGTGCCGATGCTTGTTGACCATGTGATATGGGGCCTTAAATTTTTGGATGAAAGATTATAAGTTTCTTCCTTCAAATAATTCAAAACCATTAAACGAACAATTGCTGGTGAGAAGCAAGACCATGTTCTTCACCCCTCATTTTCATGTAGATATGGGACATCTGAATATCACCTTGGCGATTCTGTGTTGGATCTGTGTCACCTTATTTTCAAACCAGATGGTCCGCGGCAAAGTCCTCATCTGCATCCATTCTTGTGGATTTTATTCAAAGTGTGTCTTTGTTCTAAATCATGAGAGTGAGAGGGGCCTGAATACTTCGGAGAGTAAGCAAAACCATGTGAAACTTCATGTGCAATTGTCTCTCGCCAAATATTTGGATATGAAACTTATCGTTAACTTGTGTGTGTATATACACACATACTTGATCCAGACTTGCAACAAAATTTACTTGCTGTGTATTTCTAAAAATCCTTCACCCTTTCTTTAGGTCATCATATAAATTTTAAAGTTACAAAGTATCTCACTATGGGTATCAAAATGACTCCCGTTATTCAAGCTACTAGAATCTTGAGGAAGTTTTCGAATTCCGGAGGTGTTCCCAAAGGTCATTGTGCAGTATATGTAGGAGAGACCCAGAAGAAGAGATTCGTCGTGCCAGTTTCATACTTGAGCCAGCCTCTATTTCAAGACTTGTTAGCTAAAGCCAAGGAGGAGTTTGGATTTGATCATCAGATGGGTGGACTTACAATACCTTGCAAAGAGGATGTGTTTGTTGATCTTACTTCCCGGTTGTGGAGCTCGTGAGTAGGATCATAGCGAAAATTCTTCAACAAATTTTGTAAAACAGTAGGAAAGTTCGCTGTATAGTTCAGAAACACAAGAATAGAAAATGTTCTACTTCTGATTAATCTCCGTTTTGTTAATATTTGCTTAAAGAATTCCTTTATTATTCAGAAATTTTCTGCTGAACGAAGTAGTTACACACCTGCGTGCAACAGATTCATCTCGCGGTGCAAACTAGCAGATCCAAGAGATAATCATTTAGCGGAAATAAGAATGACCTTTGTGATAACAAACGAGAAATTACGTAGTTAGCTAATTTTGCTGTGATAATATAGGCTACTTTTTTGACTTAATTTTTGTTGGAATTTATTTTGGAAGAAACAAATTTATATATAGTGCATAGAGGAAAAACTGAGGGAAGCTGGTCTGGATCGAGCTGGTCATATCCTAGTGGACCTTCGAATGCACAGGTCCGCAGGTGCAATAATATGATTCTGGAAGGTGCTAAGAAGGAACGAGTTAGACCAAATATGACATAGAGTACTCAAAATATTAACAACCTCTTGGAGCCAACGCGGACTTAAATGAGAACATAAAACGATGGATGCAAAAGTTTAGCTGGTACAGTTAACACTACGTCTGGTGTTTGTCAACTGTCTTCTTATTAGTTAAAGATGTTGAGGTAAAAGCTATCCTTTATAGAATATACTAGTTTTAGAAAGCTCCAAACTTAACTTAAAAGACAAAATTTTCTCTATGGAATGAACAGATCGTTTAGGACATAATTGAGGCTAAATAGGCTGTGTTTGAGGCGTAGTTGATTGATTGATCTCCTTCGTATCTTCGAGAGTTTCTCAGATCAAAGTGAAACTCTTGTGCTAAAAAAAGTGGTGTTTATACATATAACATATCAATCCAAGAGTAGATTGTTCGATCTTCTCATAACCAAATGTAAAAGTGAAAGCCATGGATATGGTAAATCATCTGATAAAATTATATTCAATCTGTATGATGCGATTTACACTTCTGTTCTCTTCAGTATCAGCCCTATCTAAAAACTATTTTGAGCTAACATGTTACGAAAAAATGTTGATTATGACTCAACAAATGAAAAGTTGTTGGTTTCGACTCTCTTGGTGCAAAGAGAAAATTGAACAACAACATGAAGGAACTGAGAAGAGCAATGCTTTGTGAAGATTTCCAGCAGCTACGCCTTTCTTGATTAGTGAAACGATGTAGTCCATGAAGGCGGAATCACAAGGTAATGTAATAGGACCACCACTCGGAAGTCCAAACTCTTCTTCGGACATGCTCAAGAGTTGCGTAATGACCTCATTTTCAAGATAAGCCAACGGAATGACAAAGCGTGCTTGATCGACTGTATATACTACAAAATGTCCTTTTTCAACTATAGACGATGAGGATGCACTACAACTGTCTGCATCACTACCATTTCTTGAAAATGAAATCCTCCTCCTCTGCATGGCTGCAAACTTCTTCCATCTCCTAGCCATTTCGATGAGTTTCTTGGTACTGATCATTGCCATTTTTCTTTTTATGGAAGATTAGAAATAAGAAATTTAGAGACCTTTGATGTTTGGATTGATAATATTTGTGTTTGACGATGAAAAGTCTCGTGAAAGAGGGATTATTTATACAAGTAGCTTCTGGTAAGTTTGTTAGGCAAAGCCATGTGCTGATTCCTGTTGGCCATGTTGATACAAGACCTAAAATTTGTGGATGAAGCTAAGTTTGAAAATAATAGATGATAAGTTTATTCCATTCTCTTTGATCAACAACTGCGTAGGCCTACTAGTTGTCTCATCGCTCGTACTTGGTATTTCTGACCATTGTCAATAATTTGAGACCATTAAATGAACAATTGCTGGTAAGAAGCAAAACCATGTCCACAAATTTATTGTCTGAATACTTGATAATACCACAGAGTAAGCAAAACCATGTGAAGCTTCATGTGCCATTGTCCCTCACCTATGGCCGCCAATTTCTCTTCACCAATAGATTTGGATATGAAACTGTTATGAATCGGACAGAATAAAGAAAACCACAAGCAGAAAAAAAACAAGAACACAAAATTTACGTGGAAGCACTTGCGGGAAAAACCACGGGCAGAGCCAGAGGAATTTCACTATGAAAGGAGAGGAGTACAATGTGGAGCACGACATAATTTCTGAATTGTCCGAAACCGACCCCATTGAAAATCACAAACATGGGTCGCACCGCAAAACTTTCAGGGCCAGATCAACAAAATTCGGACCACAACTCTAACAGAAACTTACCACTAACTTTGTATATATACACACATACATAGAGAGCTTTTTATGCAAAACACAAGTCTCATTTGCTGTGTATTTCTCAAAATCCTTCGTTTTTTTTTTTTTCCAGTCATCACTTAAAGTCACAAAAGTACCTCACTTTGGGTATCAAAATGAGTCCCCTTATTCAAGGTACTAGAATCTTGAGGAGGTTTATAAATTCCGGAGGTGTTCCAAAAGGTCATTGTGCAGTATACGTAGGAGAGAGCGAGAAGAAGAGATTCGTCATGCCAATATCCTACTTGAGCCAGCCTTTATTTCAAGAATTGTTAACTCAATCTGAAGAACAGTTTGGCTTCGATCATCCAATGGGCGGTCTCACAATACCTTGCAAAGAGGATGTGTTTGTTGATATCACATCCCGCTTGAGATCGTGAATTGTATCAAAGTGCAAATTCTCTTGCACACGAAATTTTGTAGAGTAGTAGAACTTAGATATTAGAAAGAGGAGATTTGAAGAGGAACTTTCACTGTATAGTTCAGAAACACAATAATCTCGAAAATTATTCCATGATCAATTTATGAATAGCAGAAGTTCTGATTAATCCTTTTTAAAAAAAAATATTTGCTTAAACGATTCCGTTGTTTTTTTTTAATTTTTCTGATGAATGAAGTGATTAAGCACCAGTATGCAATCCAAGAAAGTATCATTTAGCAGAATAAGAATTGCAGCTGCAACAACTAACCAGAAATTACATAGTTAAACGATTCTGTCGTGATAATATAATTTTGACAGAAGATACTTTTGACTTGTCTCTTCCTAGAATCTATGTTGCTCGAACTCTTCAAAAATGTCATTGGGTACGTGTCAGATCCTTCAAAAGTAGTGCATTTTTGAAGGATCCGACACGGGTGCGGTCACCTTTTTGGAGAGTCCAAGCAACTTAGCCTAGAATCTCAGAATTAAAATAATCTCAGGTGTGTTTCGGATTCTCCAAAAAAAAATATTTTTGGAAAATCTGACACTAGTGCGGCATTGAAAACGCATGAAAAATTACAGAAGATCATATAGCAGAAAAAATTGTACCAAAATTTCATTTATGTTCAGGTCTTATTTGATCACAAAATCTCCCTAACAATCACACACCTATTTCATCCTTCTGTATACAAATCACACTACTTTTCGTGTTATACGATGGACAAGACGCTACGCAACATGCTTTGATGTGGTAAAGGTAATTCTTCAAATATTTTGGCCAAGACAGTAGGCGGTATTTCCCTTTGGAACTTTTTCAATAGATTGATGATTCGCGTCGCAGTTTCTTCAGTAGCCAAATTCTTCTCTGCCCATAAAACCTCAGCGAAAATTTTTATGATCATCGGCACATAAATTCCACCAGGGCCAATAACTTTCTGCTCTGACCTGAAATAACAAGGTACAATGAACGCAATGCATAAGAAATGCTGAAGTTTTGATAATCATTGATGACTTATTGCTATAGCCTACGAGTAATACTTACGTCTCCATCATGGAACAAAGCATTTCGTGACTGATTTTAGCCTCATCTTGATTACACTTTAGAGGTAAGTGGCTAATCCAGAGCAGGATGGACTGCGACAAGAACGTTTATGATATGTCAATCAGTCGATAAATGACTAATAGAAGTCGTAAACTTGTGATGAGTGTTTTTTATGTGTTCTACCTCATACGTGCAGATGTCTTCGCGGACAAAGTGGTTTAACTTCCCACAGGTAAAAACAGCAGCCTCATAAGCCATGATGTTATCCAGGTTTTTGGCATCGGAATGCTCCATTACAGTTTTTAAACGATTGAATATTACTGCAAACGGCATTAGAAAGCTAACGTCAGTGCTTCTAGTGCAGAAAATAAACATCTTAAGCATTCGTAATGCAGAAAGCTACCTGTAATATGAGGCTTAAGAGAATCTGCTCCGAATTCAGCACAGATACTGATTACAGTAGCCATGATCTGACCAAATGAAGAACGTTAAATTTGAAGGACATACAAAAGACTTACTAGAGAAACAACTAAACCAAAAATAGAACCTGTGGAACGTCTGGATTCTTATGAAAGAAAACTCTAGGCAGGAGAGGTATCCACTCCTCGTAGTACCTGATTTTAATTAATCAAAACCGACATTCAGCTAATTGTGCTAAATATCATGACTAATAAGACATTGAAAATCACATCAAAGACTTGCCTGAATACTTCTTCTAGACACTGCTCAGCAATATCACGGAAAAGTAGCACCACGATCCTTCTTTCTTCTGCTGTTCCATCATTACTCTGTACAACAAGTACGTAGAAAAGTGAAATGGAAACGTGTAATGTCAAATAAACTGCATAGAACTAGATCTATATTTGGTAAATAATAGCAAAAACTTACCCACATAAGTGATACATAAGGCAAAAACTTGTCGAGAAGGGGCAAGAATGACGCCTTGTGTTTTTTCACCATAGTTCCAAGGCAAATGCTAATCTGGATTCAGGAAACAAAAAGAAACGAACGAAGGTAACAAGTCTAAGATCTTGTAGAAGTATATATGTTAGAGGTTGCATTGAGATAAAACACTAACGTTTCTACATATAGTTAAGTGTTGTTCAGCTTCCAGCCCCCTTCGATGTCTGTGTTCTTTAGCTGTTTTCTCTATTTCTGTTTTGTGGTACGAGCAAGTCAAGAGAGAGTTTGATATGCCATCAACAAATTCTGTAGCTTGGTCTTTACTTAGATTTGAACCCGGAATCTGTGAGTAAGTACTCTTTAGAGACAAATAAGCTCAAGTCAAAACACACGGACTACACAGAAGGCGAAAGAGCTACTCACCTGAACGCTTTCGTTGAACACCTCCAATAGTCTCGCTTGAATTTGTACCTTTGACTCCTAAAGGGAAAGTGCGTAGAACTTTATTAAAGATCGTAGCAACATTGATTAAACTTCTACTGCAATACTAGGCTAATTACCTTGTTTAACGCTTTAAGCAAAGCTGTGATTATAGTGTCAGATATCGTTTGAACTGGGAACTTGCCACAACCTGTTACAGGACGCCCGTTCTTCATAGCACATGCAGCTGAATTTAACAGTAATGGCATTGCTACAAAAGGAATAAATGAAATTTAGCAAACATCAGACTTGGTTTATAATGCGTAAAAGGAATGATTAGAAGACACATGTAGAAATTTACCAGCAATGGCAGCCATTCTTACTTCTTCGCTGAATTTAAAGGTAAGATTCGGAACTAAGGCACTAACAACCTGCATAAACCTCAAGTTAAATAAGAATCCTTCTGCGCCTTTGTAAGCACTGTTAATTTTTTTTTTTTAAGACAGACCTCATTAACCCACAAATGCAGCCCTTCGTTTAACTCGGCTGCAAAGCAGCATAGGATATGACAGGCCAAGGCTTTTTCTTCCAGAAGTCCACTTCTTATCGCGACCTTTTTATTCCCAGCAGTGATATAACCCGCGCTACACAAAATATTGTATGTCAGCTCTACATCCAGGCATAATACTAATACATATGACATGCATTTTAAGTGAAATTTCGCATAAGAGTTATAAGAAGATCCAACCTTTCATCGTCAGGATCATCTGCATTATCCAAAACTCTCAAATAGTTCTTCAGCGTAGCAGATTTTAGCACAATAGGCATGGCAACACTCAGATAAGGAATGAAATCTGCCCCTAAGCATTTGCATAGTCTACCCCATGACTGTGACAGAATCAGTGATGTGCAAAACGGATAATGTGTAATTAGCCAATAAACGATAAAGAGAAGAAAACGAAGTTGCAGAAAATTGAAAGTGTATCAACATACTTGTAATAAAAGGCACCTCATTGGATCTTCTTCCTCCATATGAGTTTCTTGCAGTGAAATGAGTGCAGCAGCGACCTAAAATTACGAAGTGCCTTAATGCACACAATCCTGTTGAACGAGATGGAAAAATAGAAACTGTATTCACCTTTTCAACACTATCAAGGATTGATAGTTTTCCAACAGCCACCGAAGTCATGGTAATGCATTCCAAGTATTTGGCAAGGAGCGTTCGACTTGTATCATCAGCAGCAGTTAACAACATAACTTTCAGATAAGGCATTACAGAATCATATATATATGCAGCGTCCTCCTACAGTGTCCCGAGCAAATGAAGTTTAAAACACACGAGATTTAAACAAAAACAAAAAGCTCTTTTTGAACCCCGGAAAGCAAACTACCTGTGATGTAATAGCTAAAGAGCCTAAAGTTGCCAGAGCTGCTTCTTTCATCATTGTCATTCCACTCTGAATATGCAGAAAGTTAGAGAACCGAAAGTACAGAAAGTACAACAGAATAATACTATAGTCGAGGTACAAGGAACCAACAAATAGTAACAAATATCAAATGACAAAAAACTAAATGGGCAATACTACGACTACCAATATGACCGGACAACAAAACAATGCACTGCTACCTACTATTACTCGTATACATGTGAACGAATGAATATGTTGTAGATTGTTAAAGGTGACATTACCTGTAGAAACACGACCAATTTACTCACTATATTGTGCAGGTAAGGCCTCAAAATATCTGCACTGCAATTGTGACTGAATGCCAGTATCGTTGAAGTTGCACGTGTCTATACAAACGAGAAAACATTAGTAGGCAACGACATGTACTTGCAATGCTACATAACTGCTCAACTAGAGAACGAAGAGTCAACACATTGGTCATTAACAAGATGCTATAACAATGAAACATCAAAATCACATCAAGAATTTACCTGCAACCTGGGATGATCATGATCATCCAATACTGCTATCAAAGCTGGAAGAACCTGCTGTTGATATTGTTCTTGAAACTGCGGGCTCATATGCATCGATAGCTGACCAATTGTATGAATCGCTGCCCATCGCACTCGAGGGTGATTATCAAAGATTAGTTTCACAATAGTCTCTACAAGGAGCTTCATATCATTGGAGCATACTACTATCACCTTTGAACATCCCTCCGATATAACCCCAATCGCGGTAACAACAGCATAACGAATTTGCCAATCTTCATGATCCAAGAAGTTGAAAATCGTCGAAGGCAAATTAGGCACAATTACACTCCCCCCTAATGCAATTGCTAACCTACCCAAACTCTCCTTACCATAACTACACATACTCAACTCCCCTTCATTTCCATCATCATTAACCGCGTTTCCCCAACAAGGGTCATCTCCAATATGCACCAACATATCAATCAACACAAGAAGCAACTTAGTAACTTCTTCGTTCGGAACCATCTGCATCATCTCACATCCACTCTCCCTATCTTCAGCCACAGTAACAACAAACTCAACAGCAAGTTTCCTTAACTTTTCGCCTAACCTCAAATCCTCAGCTACCTTCACCATACACTGAATCACAACACCAATTTCGACACTAAAATACGAGGTCCTTACACCAGCTAAAACAACCAAATCCTCAAGAAGACTACAAACAAGCTCCTCCTCACCAATTGCCACCAACAAAGGCATCATCAAATTCCCTAAAAACACATGAAACTTCGAATAACTCGCGGGGGTTGAATAATACAAGATCAATTTCACCGATGCCTTAGCAGCAGCAACCCCACATCGACGATCATCCGATACAGCAACCATAACATTCTTAAACCCCTCAATCAAACGATCAACATACGACACGAAAACCTCAGGACATTTCGGTATCAATTCATCCCATAAAACCAGAGCAGCAAACTTTCTATTTAAAGAATTCACACCCAAGTACTTAAACATAAAGTGCAACAATATATCCCATTCATCTTTCCGAAAAAGAAAACACGCTAAACTCGATACGCAAGAAGAACAAGCCTTGAATACCTCATAATCTTTCTCAAGCCAAATCTTGAAATTCAAACCAGCCTTTACCTCATCTCGCATAGCTAACGAAAGATTAGTCCAATGGGATGGCAAAATATCGCGTAAAAGATGATAACAACGAACACATGTAACCGATGTTGATGATGAGCAACGTTTAATTGTCTCGAAAATTTTGTGAACCAATGCATTTGGGGAGTTTTTGATGGTGTAATCCAGGAGAATCTTTGCAGATTTACGGAGAATCTCATCGTCATTATGGAGGTAATTTAGAAGGTTGATAAGCGGGTACGAGTCGGTTCCGAAGAGCCTTTTAGATAATTCGGGTATGGTAGCCATTGAAACAGAGCTTGTAAGAAAGAAAGGAAGTTAGTTTTTTTTTGGCGGGGGAAGGGAAGTTTGAATATATAAGGAGTATAGGACGGCTGTGATTGAGTTTTGGTTAAAGAATGGACGGTTAGGATTTTATGATGGATATTTCATAGAGTTAATTTGATTAATCTTTGAAGTTAAATTGAATTGGATTAAATTAGTATTTTAAATTGAAATTTAGATATTCAAAAACTGTATGAAAAATACTACAAGTTAAAATTCTTCACAAATTAATATGACAGAAAAATATATCTTAAGATGTTGATTAAAGTTACTGAAGTTTGACTCGTGAGAAGTTAAATGTGATAAGTAAAAGTAAATGGAAGGATTTTAAATTATCTTTGTAATTTTTTAGAAATGATAAAAGTTGATAATTAGTAGTGTTGATATGAAATGAATTTAAACAGAGCATTATTGCATAACAAAAAAAAAAATAAGCTTTCTACTATTAAATTGGAATATTGGAGGATGATGACAATAACAACAACGTATCGAGTAAATTTTCATAAGTGGGGTCTGGGGAAGGTAGATTGTACGCAGAGCTTACCACTACCTCAGGAAGGTAGAATATTAAAGCATATAGTTGATTAATATACGACGACAGCGCTAGAGCTTCACTTATGGGTTCAAAAATATATATATGTTTACGTATAAATATCCACTTAATATGTATAAAT
Organism: Capsicum pubescens; assembly: GCA_030864215.1. NCBI lineage: Eukaryota > Viridiplantae > Streptophyta > Magnoliopsida > Solanales > Solanaceae > Capsicum > Capsicum pubescens. The sequence continues at coordinate 300,725,636 of CM061549.1, forward strand.
AAGAATCTACTAAACTGTATTTTTTAGAATCCAAAATCTTAGCTCCGCTCTGTTAATATTCAGAGTAATTTCACAAGCGAGTCTCGAAAGATAACTGGTAAAGTTGTTGTCATGTAACCACGACGTCACGGGTTCAAGTCTTGAAAATGTAAGGTAAGATTGTACAATATACCCTTGTGGTGGGGCCCTTACCTGGACGCTGAGCATAGCAGAAACTTTAATGCACCGAGCTGCCCTTACTAGTCATTTTCTCTTCCTAATCAGTGCCCTCCATAAATTCCCTATATATAGCTTTCTTGTATTCTAACTTTCATTGGTTCGCTTCATTCCACCATCAATTCCCTCGATGTCCACCCACATTATCCCTCGAGACCTCCAACACTTCTCTAACTACTTTCCTAATGCAATTAGCTGTCTTGTCCCACATTCTGTTTGTATCCCCATTACTCCCCTAAGCCCCAATAGTCGTCAACTTCTCACTCCACCTGAGCTTTGTTAATAGTCAATCCACCTTATTTAATCCTCGATAAGTCATACAAAGCCCTCTTCTTTCTCTTCCGCTCTTAACATCTAATCCATTGTCAAGAGCTAATTATGTTAGGTTATAAGGTACTCGGAATAATCTTTCAGTTCTTACATAGATTTATATCACATCGTCTAAGGAGTAAGTAGTCTATCTAGATTCTTAGCCACCATTCTATACAATGTCACAATTAGTGATCCTCCTTCTTCGCGAAACTCAAATTAGCTATCACCGAATCATATATATATATATATATATATCAATTCCAAAACATGGAAGTTCAAGACACAATGAGAAGAAAAAATGACTAGCACAAAACAACATCCCATACCAAAAAGAAATGAATGTATTGGACCTATATAATTTAATCCAAAAACCTAGTTTAAGAGGTTATGATTGTACGAGACAAATATATGTGAGACTTAACACTTTGTGGCATGCCTAGGACTGGACATTTAAAGCATGGACAATAAAATATCAAGGTCAAACACTTAAATAATCAAAATATTGAAACAAGTCCGAGTCTAATATCGATTAGAAATGATGTTGGACCGTAACTCAATTCAAAGCTAGTTTACAAGATTATAATTGTCTGAAATCGTATAAGGAGATATCAATCCATTTCCTCCATCAATTGTGTGTAACACGTCCTCACACTCGCTCATGATCAAAACTGAACATCTGGAGTATCGACAATATAATATTGAAGACCAACACAGAATAAATAAGCAATAAATAGGAATGGTGTAGACTTTGACACTATAGTAAGATATAAACTTATATAAAGGGGATTCAATGGATTAAATACCAATCTTGTTTAATGGACAGTTATCTTTTCATTATCTAATTATGTAACAAATATCTAATGATAAAGACAAGATATTTTTCTTAAAATAAATCAACATATAATATGCTAATTATATTTTTCTTTTAAAGAATTAATAATATAATTAGTGTGTGGTTCAAGTACTTGAGTATGTGGGAGCCTCAAGTTAAAGTAGTTGATTATGACTTGTTAATTCCTGGATATCACATTCTTTCTATATACTATTAATTAACAACAATACGTCAGTAATAACTAAATTTGTGTCGTAAAAACAGTAGTAATTTGTCAAAACTTTATAGAAAATTAAGTGCGTGTTAATTTTTTGGGTACACGGGATAAGTAGAGATATTTCATGGACTATTTTATCTCACCATCTATATGGATATTGGATAGCAATTTCACCATTTTAATACAAATGATGGAATAAAATAATCCTGTGATTAGCTAATACTTTACCTCAAACATAGAATACCGTTAATTTTAGATTTATACCAAAATTATTATTCTTATCTCACATATCAAAAGACCCCATATTGTCCGTACTCTTCAAAAATGTGGTCAGGTTCGTGTAGAATCCTCAAAAAATAACATATTTTTGAAGAATATAATCAAATAAAAGTGCGATAACATTTAATTTAGAAAATTCGAACTAACATAGCTAGAAAATGGAATGATGGTTGTCACATCATTATTCACAAAATAGTGAATTAATAAAGATTCAGACATCATTATTATTTTTTTTTTTCATTTTCCATAGACATCATTATTTGATACAGAAATGGTGAAATTATATTGTAGAACTTGTTTGATTCATATTTTCATCTTACAAAGCATTCAGACATATTTACTAAAGTAAAATTCATGTTCAAACAGTATTAATAATTTTTGAATCTACTATTGGATCTTGAATCTTTTGGATTAATTAAAAAGAAGGCAAACAGATCTCACTTGTGAGATTACGCTAAATATGTTGTTGTTGAGGCAATAGTATATTGATCGATCAGGAAAATATGAACATGTAAAAAAGGAATGGTTAATTGAACTATGTTGCTCGGACTCATAAAATACCACCGGATACGAACCAGATCCTCGTGACTCTGACACGAATACAGTAACATTTGAAGTATTCGAACAACATAGAAATGAACCATGAACAAGGAAGGACAAGATTTACTTATATGTTGCTCGGACTCATAAAATACCACCGGATACGAACCAAATCCTCCAAAAAAGTATATCCTTGGAGAATCTGACACGAGTACAACAACATTTGAAGTGTCCGAACAACATAGAAATGAACCATGAACAAGAAAGTACAAGATTTACTTACAGATGATGTGATAATTTGTAGATTAATTTGAACAAGATGAGTACTCAGATAAGAGTTCATCTAACAAATCAGTACCTAAATCTTCAAATATCAACACATTTTCTTCTTTAATATTCACTTGCTTCTTCTTTCTTGATGTACTATTCCTCTTCTTGTGTCTATCTTTTATCGCTGCAGCGGGAGACAAAAGCAACCCATCTTTAAAGTCATTATTAAATTCCATTTTTGTTAGCGATTCGCGCACTTCTTCCACTGAGAAATTCAGGCAAGTTGAAGGACCTCTCATGCAAAACGCGGCTTGGTCATAAGTCAAAGCAGCTTCTTCAGCAGTATCAAATGTTCCGAGCCAAACCCTTCTTCCATTTCTTGTTGAATCCCTAATTTCAGCTGCATATTTTCCCCATGGCCTTTTTCGAACACCTATATAGTGTTTTTCTAATTCTTTGGAGATTATGGAATCTTGATAATTTTCTAGTGAAAATGATTCAACTTCAACTTTGATTGAGATTAGTTCTTCATGATCTTGAATCTTCAAATCCATCTATAAGTGGAGATCTTTTATGTGTTGTCTTTTTGATATATGTACAAAATGTAGATATTTTCAGTAAAAAGTATGGACTAGTGAGTGGAACAACTATATATGTTTTCTATTGATGGCCCTTAATGGGAAACTGTTGGACTTTAAGGAAGAAATCAATTGAAATAGGAGGGCAATTATTGGATAGTAAAATCGGTTAAGGGTGCGGTCTACAAAATCTTTCACATTTACACAGGATCCAGGAAAGAGCCAATTGTATCTCAAGGAGTGTGATGTAGACGGACTACACCCTAAATCAAGCATCAATGGCTTCTTCTATGACTAGAACCCACAATAAGTCACACGAAAATACCTTTACCATTGCTCAATGACTCCCCTTCACGAATTAAAACTCATTAATAATGTAAATATTTTTTTACACTGTCGATATACATAACTTGAAATTTTATTGCCCTAATATTTTACGGGGCACCAATATATATATGTGTGAAAATTAGTAAATTTAAATAAATACTTTCTAACAAAAACTTTTAAATGCATAATGAATTCAGTATGAAAATTTTGCAATGCTAAAATTAGAAAAATTTTAAATTTTAAATCCGTCTTTAATTATTGAGCCTTTTGACAAATTGGAATGATGAGGAGTATTAGATTTTACGATCTTTTTAATTTAATTTGTCTATTAGTGAGATTAGGAAAAAGGGTTTACAACTGATCCACTTGCATTTATTGCTTGCTCATTAAGAGATTAATTATTAAATGATTAATTAGAGAAAGAATAATTAATAAATTGATTAATATGATCTAGGCCTCCCCTACCACCACCACCTGCTCCCCTCCCCTACCCTTAAATAAAAAGAAAAAAGTACACAAAATGCAAATAATTGGATCATATTTTGCATTCTATATATGAAAGTCTACATTTTTTTATTTTGGAAGTCTAAATTTTAAGAAAATAGCTTAACTTATATATATTGGTTACACAATTTTTTTTGCATTATCAATTTATTTTTTAATTTGCCATGTTCGTTGTAGGCTTGTAGCACTTTAATTTAACTATGTATGTTGTTTTTCAGGTTGATAAATCTTCTTATTATGAACTGTCACAATAATTATTTTTTAAGTATTTTGATCGATATATTGCATATAGATGTATCAAATCCTAGGCTTCGAGCCCTGTATATTGGAGTCGCTTTTGAAAGGGAGTACTTTACCTTCCACATTGGGACGCTCTGGCCCGATTTCGAATTAGTCGAGTTCCAATATCGGTACCGGATACCGGACGAGAAATGAAATTATGTACAACTTTGTAAATCATAAATTTAAATAGAGGTAACAAATTATCTAGTTAAAAAGGAAATGACAAAAAAAAAAAAAAACAATCAATCAACATCAGATAAATTAAAGTAATTAATTTCCTATTAGTAGTCCCTAAAATAATATATGGCCAAAATCTTACAGCAGCCTTTGCAACTATTAGCTCACAATATTAATTAATTGGTGCTACTTTAATTCGATCGAGATAGGTTTGAAAATGAAATTCATGCGATATATGCAAAATAAATATAAGTAGGGGCGGCAAAATTAGTAACTCCTAAACGTAATTCGTCCAATTCGTTTAAGTTTGAATTGATTAATAAATGGTCTATTTATTAATTCATTATTACGTATTTAACTTGTTTGCAAATAATTTTGTCCGTCACTCAATGAAAATTGACCTTCAAGTCAGTCACCGCGACTCTTCTGGTGCAATATATAGCCAATGACATGAACGTGCTCGCCGATCTTAACCATTATATGGTATCACGTTCGAGTTCTGAGAAATAAATCACTTTAGGACTTAGGTAGGAAGCATTTTACTGGCTCGTAAAATGGGACTTTCCTACTCAAACTCATATTAATCGTGGTAAGAGTCACACATCAGATATTATATTAAATGAATAATCGATCTCATTATATGATTTTAAACAATCTTCATTTTATGAAATAACCTATGAGGTTGAATCATGCGAAAGATCCACCAATATCCGCTATTGGACATTGTGTGAAATTAAAATAATAAAAAAGTTTTTCTTTCTTGCCTTTTTTTTCCCCTTAAATAAATATCTGTTTGTGTAAGTGGCTATTATAAAGTACCATGAGAAAATAATTTTAATTTTTATTGTCCTTAATAGTACAATTTATGCATATTTTATGCCAAAGTCTCTGGTTTAATCCTAAATATGGCATGTACATTTGTACTATTTCTGTTTAATTTTACGAACAGAAAAGTATATTATTGGTACTATAGTTGAAACAGATAATTTAATTAAATGCATGAAAAGGATATTTAATGCTATTTATATATTGTCTTATATAGTTCACTCAAGAATCTACATAAATAATGATGAATCAATTGCCCTTTCCCATTTTTGGAAATTTATTTTAAAATTTAAGTTTTTATGCACAATAATACGATAATAACATAATCAGTGTAATTTCATAAGTGAAGTTTGAAGATAGTATATTATACACCAATCTTACCCTTATCTTATCAGATAAAAAGATTATTTTTTATAGACACTCGACTCAAATAAAACATATCAAAGTAGCTAAGAAAAGGGAATATTACTTGTACCATAAATATTATTTGTATGATTAAATTATTTACAAAATAAATAGTTAATATATTTTAATTGGGAACAACCTCTCTATCTTTATAAGGTACGAGTCAGATTGTTCACTCATCGTCCTTTCCATATCTCGTTTTTGAGATTACACTAAATAACAATAATGATAAAAACAACGGTATACTCAGTATAGTGATACAAAGTAAACTCTAAATAGGATAACGGATGTACTTGAATTTTACCTCGAGTGTAGAAAAATTATTTCTGATAAATCGTTGACTAGAAGTCAACAATTTTGGACCTCACATTTGGAAATTTGTCTTTTTCCGTCGGCTGCATACCCCACAAGCACTTAATTAACTCCTAACTAAAATGGACATCACAATAAAGGAGGACAACAACACTAGTGAAACCCTAAAATTTTCTTGACTTTTTTTTTAAAAAAAGATTATTTTTATTTTTATTATTATTATTTTTTTCATAAACTTTGTAGACCGTAGTATGGTTTTAAACCTAGGCACCTAGCTAACTCAATTCTCTTGTATTTAGCTCGATTCAGCTCGGCTCGTCTAGAAAGAATCAATTTGAAACATGACAATATAAGTGTTACTTCCTCCGTTTCGTTTTAATTGGCCCTCTTTCTAAAAATATTTATTTCAATTTAGTTGTTCCTTTGATGAAATCAAAAGAATTTTATTATGTTTTTCCAATAATACCCTTAAATTGAATGACTAAACAAAGTGTATTTACTCATATTTATATTTTCAAAGCATAATTAATAAGATTAATTTGGTAAAATAAACCCCCTAATTAATATTTTCTTAATGGATGTGTCAAGTTCATAGAGGTCAACTAATATGAAACAGAAGGAGTATTTATTAACAATGACGAAGTTAATTAAGATTTGGCTTGATTAAGTTAGTTGTACTTAATTGAGTTGTTTTATGATCTAAGTCAAAGTCAAAATGTAGCTCGGTTGAGCTGATTCTGCTCATGAGCTCGATTATTCAGCTGAATAATATACTTTATTTTCTCTTTCATTTTATACATTTAACTAATCAAAGTAATATGAATTCAACCTTGTCATGTTAAGGAGAAAACACTTTTTATTAAAAATTGAATAGAGTACTTATTACTCCAAAATACTTTTCTTAAGTTTTTTTTTTTCTTTTCAATTACTTTGTAGTTGGGTTTAAACCTAGCTAGCTCAACTCTCTTGTATTTAGCTCGTTTCGTTTAATAATTCAATTATTTTACAAACTTGGTCAAAGTCAAAATGTGGCTCAATTGAGTTGTCTCTGCTCATCTCAGTTGTTTTATGAACTAAGTTAAAGTCAAAATATGGCTCAGACGCTTAGTTGAGCTGTCTCTGCTCAATTCAGTTATTTTATGAACTAAGTCAAAGTCAAAATGAGTGGCTTTATCGGTTGAGCTGCCGCTGCTCATTTCAGTTGTTTTATGAACTAAGTTAAAGTCAAAATGGATGGCTCTATCGGTTGAACTGTCTCTGTCTCTCTGCTCAACTCGATTATTGATCATTTGAATAACATACTTTATTTTCTCTTTTGTTTCATATATATTTAACTAATCAGACTAATACGAATTCAACCCCTAATTAAAGGAAAAAATACTTTTTATATTATTAGGAGTTGAATAATATACTTATTACACCATTGCTTTAAGGAAGAAAATCTAATCGTGAATATCTTGATTCTTGACAAAGACTGGCACTAACATATTAAAATTAATATGTTAAATTATTAAGTTAACTGTGAAAGGTAAAATTAGTGTAAAAAAAAAAAATTGTCTTTTAATTTGACTTTAACTTATATTTAATTATTTTCATCATTTTGGATGTGTATAAATAGACACATGTGTTATATATGGCGTCCGACTTGACCAATTTGTGTCCTATATGGCGTCTTACATATCTTACGTTATATCAGACGAGTGTGTCTAGCTACTTGTTCAATTTTATCCAAATTTAAGTGTCTGGTGTACATTCAAAATTAAAAATCGTAGATGTGAACTACGACCAAGTTAAAAAGCATGTTTATGTCAAATCAATACTTTTGATTGAGACTAGAACTATCCGACTATTGTTGCGTTCGATTTGAATTATAATATTTTTATGATCGTTCATTCGAGTCAGTTATACGTATCTCAATTATTCTTACTATGTTCCTAGCTATCAATTACACCTTCCGCGTGCAAATATTAGCATCACATTATAACTCTGTCCAACAAACTTTGAACAAATAAAAAGAAATTACCTAATATTTTTACGATGACTCTTAATTTCAATTGTATATATTTGTTATTTTCATATTTCATACTTGTAAATAAATAATTAATAAAATCTGATTAGTTTTTTTTTCTTTTCTTTTCAATTACCAGCGTGCTACATATCACATTGAATGTCACCCTTGAATCTTGATTTGTCTTTTACTGTCGTCTCGAGGTATTTTTTTTTGTTAATCTTTTAATTGGGATTCATAGATAACCATAAAATAGTATACATTTTCTTTTTTTTCTTTTTATCCTACGATAAATATCTCGCTAGAATAAATATTTAATGAATTTAAGATAGATTATATATTAAACATAAATAAAGATAAAATAGTCAAAAATGCATCCTAATTAATATTTTTCAAGAGGCGTGTAAATGAAAAATATAACTTATTAATCTATTTTGCTTGGATCAAGATTGATTTTTTTTTTTTTTTGCTAAATGACATATTATTACTATTCCCCGAAAGGCTCAAAATCATGTTTCATTCGTTTATTTGTTCTTTATGTAATTTGTTAAATTATTAAATCAAACTAACAACAATATGATTTGTTCTATATATACTTTTTATTCTAAGTTGTGATGGAGCCACTTTTTATAATTAAGGGATGACATGTAACGTCCGTGATAATTGTTTTATGAATCAAATCAAAGTTAAAACATGACTCGGTTGAGCTGTCTCTGCTCAACTCGATTACTCAGTTGAATAATATACTTTATTTTCTCTTTCGGTTTATACATTTAACTAATCAGACTAATACGAATTCAATCTTAGCTTGCCATGGTTAAACTAATTAAAGGAGAAAACACTTTTTATTATGAGTTGAATAGAGTACTTATTACTCCTAAATACTTTTCTCAATTATTATTTTTTCGAGTAGTTTTCTAGTTGGTTTTAAACCTAGCTAGCTCAACTCTCTTGTATTTAGCTCGACTCATTTAAAAAATAATCAATTTGAACATAACCATGCTAGTATTTATTAGCAAAGTTGAAGTCAATTAAGGTTTGGCTTGATTGAGCCGTTTCTATTCAGTTCAGTTCTTTTATAAACTAAATTAGAGTCAAAATATGGCTCAGTTAAACTGTGGCTGCTCATCTCAGTTGTTTTATGAATTAAGTTAAAGTCAAAAATTTGGTTGTATTCTGTTGAGTTGTCTCTGCTCATTTCAGTTGTTTTATGAACTAAGTCAGAATCAAATTGTGTGGTTCTATCAGTTAGGTTGTCCCTGCTCAACTCGATTATTCGTTTGAATAATATATTTTATTTTTTCTTTTGTTTCATACATTAAACTAATCAGGCTAATGCAAATTCAACCTAGATATGATTGTTAAACTAATTAAAGGAGAAAATTGCACCATTGCTTTAAGGAAGAAAGCCTAACTGCAAATATCTTAATTCTTCTTGAGGAGAACGTATCTAGACATTTTTAATTTAATCATTTCGAAGTCCAGCTTGATTAATCTGAATTTATATCAAAGATATTATGCCTTTATTAGGGGCGGACCTACATATACTTTTGGGGTGCTTCGGCACCCAGTAAACTCGACGCGGAATAGGTATAATTAAATAAAAAATATACGAAAATAGATATAAAACAGACAAAAGTACCCACTAAAATAAAAGTTGGTTGGGTGCACTGACATTTAAGTTGATCTTAAGCTTCTCCACTAAAGGGACGTCCCGGGTTTGAACCTTATTGAGGTAATTTTTTATTTTTTTTTCAGATTTTTAATTTTTTAATCACCCACAATCCATAAATCCTGGGTCTGCCACTAGCCTTTATAGGTTTTTCATTCTAAGAATTTGAAATGAATACTTTTGATTGAGACTAAAACCATCCCAACTATTCTTACGTTCGGTTTGAATTATAGTACTTTTATGATCGACACATTCGAATCAGTTTATACGCACCTCAATAATTTTACAATGTATTTATCAATTACCTTTCGCATATATATATGGATACCACATAACTTTATCCAACAAACTCTGAACAAATGAAAAAAATTACCTAATATTTTTACGATGACTCTTTCAATTGTATATTTTTTCCATTTTCATATTTCAAACTTATAAATAAATAATTGATGAAAATCTGATTAGTTATTTTTTTTTTCTTTTTAATTTCCAGCGTGCTAACATTACACATTGAATGTCACCCTTGAATCTTGATTTGTCTTTTATTGTCGTCTCGAGGTATTTTTTTTTTTTTAATCTTTTTATTGGGATTCATAAATAACCATAAAATTGTATACACGTCCTTTTCCGTCAAATTATCTGTCGTAATTTTTAAAATTATATTTATTAATTTATATTTTGTGTTTGCTATACTGTTATTGATTCTAAGCCGGGGGATTTATCGGAAACAACCTCTCTACTTCACCCGCTGTAATGGTATGATCTGCGTAATCACTCTACCCTCTCCAGACTCCACTAGATGAGAATACACTGGATATATTGTTGTTGTATATTTATTAATTTAAAAGTTTAAAATAAAGCTATTTTTTTCCGTTTTATCCTTCATAGTAGTTGTTTATTAAAAACAGCAAATACCTCGATGGAGTAAATATTTAATGAATTTAAGATATATTAGATATTTTAGACATAAGTAAAGCTAAAATATTCAAAAATGCATCCTAATTAATACTATTTTTCAAGAAGTGTGTAAGTGAAAATAAGACAAATAATTTGAGACGAAAAGAGAATAAAGTGCATTATTATTATTAATCTATTTTGCTTGGGTCAAGATTGATTTTTATTTTTTTTGCTAAATGACATTATTACTATGCCCCTAAAGGCTCAAATCAAAATCATGTTTCATTTGCTTAATTTGTTTGTTCTTTATAATTTGTTTAATTATTAATGGGATAATACTTACAAAAATATCTAAACTTTAATCAGATTTTCAGTTGAGCATACTGAACTTGTCTATTACCCCCTAAACTTTTTTTTTCGTATTTTAATGACATATATCTACCCATTTGGACATGTGTAAAAACGAGATTGCGCGTGTAATACACGCGTCATCCGCCGAAACTGGGTATAGAGTTTCGGGGAGGGGGGAATTAAATCCACTTTAAAAAGTCTAGGGGGGTAATAGGACCCCCACAAAGTTCAGTATGCTCAACTGGAAATTCGATCAAAGTTCAGATATTTTTGTGAGTATTATCCCATTATTAATCAAACTAACAACAATATGATTTGTTCTATATAAACTTTTTCTTCAAGTTCTGATGTAGCCACTTTTTATAATAAGGGTGTCATGTATCGTTAGCCATCGCGAATTTACATTTGCTAACTAGATATGAATTGTAATAATATATAAGATACTGTCTATAACTGATATAAAGTTTTATATACGCTATGTATATTGCTTGGATTTTCTAAAATTGTTGTCGAATGCACGTCCCTAAATACGTCAATACAATCTAAAATCCGAAAAAGTATAATAAAAGCTATTTTTTTTAATAATAGCCTATATTCGATGTAACGTAAAATCAATGGAATTCAACTAAACTCAATATTTTTAGCACGCAGTATGAATTTAGACATCAAAAGTCACAAAAAAAAATAATTAAAAGCATTATATATTTCTAAAATCATGATTACAAAATTGTAATAAATTAATAAATAAAATAAAATCAATTAAATTTAAATTCCTAATTCACTTTGAGAGGGAGCAAAACAAGAAAAGAAAGAAGAGAGAAACTAAAGATAATAAGGTAGCACTAAGCTTTAATCAAGGGTTCCAAATAAACTTGAGATGAAGAATTTTCTCATTTCATTTGAAAAGTAGTAAACAATAATTTGAACTATAAACCCCATTTCTCAATTTGTACGTGTCATCCTTATAACATCCTGATGTTAAGTGCCTAGGAGGCCGTCACGGCTCAAGCCATCGATATAGCATCTTACGGAAATATCGAGTAAGGTTGCGTATAATAAATCCAAATTCGATTTGCATGTAGAGGGAGCTTAGGTGTACTGACAAGCCAGCCTTTTTTTTTTTTAATTAATTCATTGATTGTACATGGACGGTAGTTGGGGTCAGCGGCTCTCCCAGGATTTCCTCATCTCAGACCTCTAAGGAAGAGGATCAAGTTGGCCCTTATAACATACAAACTACGGTAATTTTCTCTATATCGTTTCAATTTAAATCAGAAAAGAAACTAGAGTAAAGCATCTAGTACCCCGCAGAACTATGATCAAATTTGCTACGACACACTCCAACTTCACGAGGGTCCTATTATCTCCCTAAACTAAATTTTAGCGTATTTTTTTCAACCTTTTAACTAACGTGACACCTTTGACGTGGGCCTCATTTTATCTAATAAAAGTGTCATGTCAACATAAAAGAGTGACAAAAATAATCTAAAATTGAGCTCAGGAAGGTAATTGGAGTGTATCGTAGCAACTTAACCATAGTTCAGGAGTTACTGGATGCTTTTCTCAAAAAATTATAGGGCAACCCAGTGCACTAAAGCTATTTCTGCCAGAGGTTGTTTCCAAGACGTGAACCCGTGACCTCCTGGTCACATGACAGCAACTTTACCGGTTACTCCAAAAAATTATATATATAAAAAAAAAAAGATGGAAAGGCATGAACAAGGAGCATATATTCAAGATTTACCAGATGTACTTACAATTTGTAAACTAATTTGAACTTGAAGAAGAATACTCAGACCCAGATAATAATTCATCTAATAAATCAGAACCTAAATCTTCAAATATCAACACATTTTCTTCTTGTCCTTCTTCTTTAATAGAGTAATATTTTTCTTCTTTTTCTTATTTTTTCTTGAAGTACTTCTTCTTCTTTTTTGTGTTTTGCTTTTAGGGCTGCAGCTGGTGACATTAATCCATGTTGTAATAAGTAGCTACATTCCATTTTCGTTAGTGATTCGCGCACTTTTTCAACTGGGAAATTCAGGCAAATCGAAGGACCTCTCATGCAAAATGCGGCTTGGTCATAAGTCAAAGCAGCTTCTTCAGCAGTGTCGAATGTTCCAAGCCAAACCCTAATTCCAGCTGCATATTTTTCCCATGGCCTTTTTCTAACACCTATTTACTTGAAGGGTATTTTTGGAAACTTAACTTCTATTTCCTCATTTGATTGAACTATAGACACCATCATGGGTTGTAGTGCAGTGGTGGGACTACGTCATCCTTAATCAGAGGTCTTGGGTTCGAGCCCTGGATATGGAGAAAATTCTGTTGGGAGCGCTATCCCCTTAATGGGTCCTGCAATGCGCGATCCAGATTAGTCGAGCTCCAATGTGGATACTGAACACCTAGTGGAAACCAAAAAGAAACTATAGAAACTTTTGAAGTTTTTTTCTCATCTTGAATCTTGAAATCCATTTGCATTGTGGATGGAGATATTTTTTCTTTGAACTCACCGTATTGTAGATATTTTTAGTATAAAGTTCTGAAAATGAGTGGACCAGCTTAACAATATTATATATATATATATATATATATATATATATATACTGACAGTGTTAGGAATTTTTTATATCATTGATCTAATTTAACATAGTATTATAGTAGGTTATTATCAGGTGCGGATGTACATGTGTACAAGGGGGTCATCCGACCCCCTTTCATCGAAAAATTACACTAAATATACACGATCAATTTTTATTTTTTTTATGTATATATATATAAGGTTGAACCCCCTTGACACAACCAAAAGACTTGGTTCAGTGGCAAAGGGGGTTCACGATTTTGCTTGTGAGGCGTCGCAGGTTCGAATCCCCTTAAAGGCAACAACTTTTTTTATTATTTTTTACTTCAGGACAAATCTGGAACTAAAATAAATTTAGAAGTCGCGGGTTCGAATCCCCTTAAAGACAACTTTTTTATTTTTTACTTCAAGGATCAATTTGAAACAAAATTAAGTTTCAAAGTTTTTATTTTTTCCAAATAACCTAAAGACGTCTTTTTCTATTGAGCAAGAGGCAGGATACATTTTTAATTGAACCCCAATTCTGACTTCTGATTGTACCGTAGTAGTCGGACATCGCGATCGCCTTTCGAGTTTCAACCTCCATTTCTTGCTGCTGGCTGGTCTTCCCCAACCCCAATCCCCAATTTCACTCTGTGTCTCTGTTATGGCTTCTTCGATAAATTTTAATTTTAATTTTTCTTGATTTTAATTTTCTAGAATCCTATTTCTATATATTTGGTACTTGATTTTTTATTTTTATCTGTATAATAGCTTCTTCTTTTTTCGAATGAGGTAAAAGATGGTTGATTCGTGATTGCAACTTGATTATATGCTTTTTAGTCGTGGCTAACTTTCGGTTTGTAGTTTTATGAGCATATTACTGGATATTGATTTTTTAAATTGGTTTGTGCAATTTTATACTGTGTGCGAGATGTATTTTGGCTCACTGATTAGAGGTCTTACCCTACTTCAAATACCCTCTCTTTTGAGCCGAGGATCTATCGAAAACCTCTCTACCCTGCAAAGGTAGGGGGTAAGGTTTACATACATCTTACTCTACCTAGACCCCACTTGTGGGACTACACTAGGTATGTTGTTGTTTCTTATTAGAGGGCCTTAACATCCTTGATCTGAGATGGAGTTCAAGAATGTGTGTTTTACTGTATTTGCAGGGGAATATCAAATTGGTGACAAGATCAAACCATTGGATCCGAGTAAAGTTGGTAGTGTTGTTCAATATGGGAAAGATAAATCTTCCTTAAGACGCAAAGCGATTGGCCAGTCCCTTATTTATAATCAACTTTATCCATTTGAAGGACTTCAAAACTAAACTTCTAGAATCATACACCATGTCCAACTTACAGGTATTCAGACTGACTTTGCTTTCTTTTTCATTTTAGGACTCCAGAATTCAGATTCTCTTGATAAATGTTTAGATATTTTATTTTCTTCGACTAGTCGATTTCTTGATATTTCGAAGTTGTCAAGTTGAGTCCATGGATTTTAATACTAGTATTCCTACAAAACTTGATAGTTGATCCCTGCATTGAGAAGTTAAATTCGATTGCAGATAAGTGATAGTTGATCTTGATCCCTGCTGATGCTTTTTGACTAGTTAGGAATTCATGGTAGTTAAAACTAAGGAATGTAAAATTTAATGTGTCAATACTCTAATTTGCTACAAAATGCAAAATAGTTAGCCATTGAGCCTTTCTCTATTACACTTTTGCATGAGCTGATAAAAAAGAAAAAATTTCTTCATATAAATATCTGACCCGACCCGACCCGCTTAGTTGTGAATCCTATTAGCGTGCTTACTTATTGAGCTTGAACCCCCTTCATGGAAATCCTACCTCCGCCACTGGTTATTATAACTTTCTATGTCTCGCCGCCCCCAACTTGTTTGAGAATCTGTTATTATTGTATTACTCTTTGTCTCACTTTATGAGATGCAATTACGTACTATTTGGAGAGTTCAATAAAATTTTCTTTGATCGAGCTATTCTCATACGCCTTTTAAATATTTTGAATTGTGAATTATTCCTGTGACTTATGTTAAATTATTTTATGTAGCCTTAAAATGTATAAATCTTCTTTCAAGAAAATTTAAAATTACACTACTTCTGAATTACCAATATTTAGATAGTTTAATTCGATGAGTATTTTGAATTGTCTCACATAAAATGAGACGGAAGAAGTACTTTATTTTGCAGATCAATTATCAATTTAGTCTTACTATGCACTGATTATTAGTGATTAAACATTTAATTATTAGTGATTAAACTAATTAATTGAGAAATGTTGGAAATTAATGAATGGAGGGACGGACATTATTGGATTAAATTAGAGAGCAAGTGGGGAATAATTATTTGACAAGTGGATTAATAATGTGGTCTGTGCTTGTCAATAAATAGAATTGGAACAAGGATTAATAGGATCTGAAAAGAATAAGATGTACGTAAATCTTATCCCTAGCTACGTCAGTAAAATCTAAAATTGGAAAAAGTATAATAAGAGCAAACTTTTTGAATAATAGCCTATATTTAATGTAACGTAAAATCAATGGAATTCAACTGAACTCAATATTTTTGGCACTTAAAAATTTAGACATCAAAAGTCACAAAAAAATTTAAAGCATTATATTTCTAAAATCATGATTTCAAAATTGTAATAAATTAATAAATAAAATCAAAAAAATTAAATTGATTAAATTTAAATTCCGAATTCACATTTAGGGAGCAAAAACAAGAAAAGAAAGAAGAGAGAAATTAAAGAGAATAAGGTGGCACTAAGTTTTAATCAAGGGTTCCAAATAAATTTGAGATGAAGAATTTTCTCATTTCATTTGAAAAGTAGGAAACAATAATTTGAACTATAAACCTCATTTCTCAATTTGTACGTGTCATCCTTATAACATCCTGATGTTAAGTGCCTAGGAGGTCACGGCTCAAGCCGTTGATATAGCATCCTACAGAAATGCCGAGTAAGATTGCGTACCATAAATCCAAATTCGATTCGCATGTAGAGGGAGCTTAGGTGCACTGACAAGCTGGCCTTTTTTTTTTTTAATTAATTCATTGATTGTACATGAACGCTTGTTGGGGTCAGTGGCTCTCCCAGGATTTCCTCATCTTAGACCTCTAAGGAAGAGGATCAAGTTGGCCCTTATAACATACAAACTACGGTAATCTTCTATGTATCGTTTCAATTTTAATAATAATAATAAAAAACTAGAGTAAAACATCTAGTACCCCTCAGAACTATGATCAAATTTGCTACGACACAATCTAATTTTACAAGGGTCCTATTACCCTCCAAACTAAATTTTAGCGTATTTTTGTCAACCTTTTTAGTTGGCGTGACACCTTTTGTCAACCTTTTTAGTTGATATGATACTTTTGACGTGGGCCCCATTTTATGTAATAAAGGTGTCACGTCAGTATAAAAGGGTGACAAAAATAATACGCTAAAATTGAGTTTTAGGAAATACTAAGGCTCCTATGAAGTTGGAGTGTATCATAGCAACTTGGCCATAGTTCGGCCGGGGATTACTGGATGCTTATCTCCAAAAACTATACTGAAAAAAGAAGAAGATGGAAAGGCATGAACAAGGAACATATATTCAAGATTTTCCAGATGTACTTACACAAGTAGAAATCTATAAACTAATTTGAACTTGAAGAAGAATACTCAGATAATAATTCATCTAATAAATCAGAACCTAATTCTTCAAATATCAACACATTTTCTTCTTCTTTTATAGTAACATTTTTCTTCATCACTTTCTTATTTTTTCTTGAAGTACAACTTCTTTTCTTGTGTTTTTCTTTTAGGGCTGCAGCTGGTGACATTAATCCATCTGGCAATAAGTAGCTACATTCCATTTTTGTTAGCGATTCGCGCACTTTTTCTACTGGGAAATTCAGGGAAATCGAAGGACCTCTCATGCAAAACGCGGCTTGGTCATAAATCAAAGCAGCTTCTTCAGCAGTGTCGAATGTTCCAAGCCAAACCCTTCTTCCATTCCTTGTCGAATCCCTAATTTCAGCTGCATATTTTCCCCATGGCCTTTTTCGAACACCTATATACTTGAGGGGTATTTTTGGAAACTTAACTTCTGTTTTCTCATTTGATTGAACTTCAACTTTAACTTCAACTTCTTCACGAAAAACTATAGAAACTTTTGAAGTTTTTTTCTCATCATGAATCTTCAAATCCATTTGCATTGTGGATGGAGATATTTTTTTTTCTTTGATCTCACCTTATAGATATTTTTAATATAAAAAACTAAAAATGAGTGGACCAGCTTAACAAATATTGTATTTAGTGATTAAATTTAAGTACTTTTTAATATTATTGATGTAATTAAACAGAATATTATAGTAGGTTATTATAACTTTTTATGTCTCACCGACCCCAATTTGTTTGAAAATGAGGTATAGTTGTTATATATTATAGTATTTCTCTTTGTCTCACTTTATGTGATGCAATTATGCATTATTTGAAGAGTTAAATGAATTTTTCTTTGATCGAGCTATTCTCATACGCCTTTCAAATATTTTGAATTGTGAATTATTCTTATGACTTATATTACTTTATTTTATGTAGACTTAAAAATGTGTGAATCTTATTTCAAGAAAACTTAAAGATACTATACTTCTGAATTACCAATATTTAGATAGTTTAATTTGATGCGTATTTTGAATGGAAGTAATTTATTTTGCAGACCAATTATCATTTTTGTCTTGCTATATGTAAATTAACAATCTAATAGTATTATAAACTATACATTGATTATTAGTGATTAAACTCTTAATTATTAGTGATTAGACTAATAAATTCAGAAATGTTGGAAATCAATGAATGGAGGGACATTATTGGATTAAATTAGAGAGCAAGTGGGGAATAATTATTTGACAAGTTGGATTAATAATAATAATAATGGTCTGTGTCTGTCAATAAATAGAATTGGGACAAGGATTAATTAGCAACTGATCAGGATCTACTTAATATAACTGTTAGATTTGAGCTGGATAAGGGTCATTAAGAAGTTGTTTAATGTAATTACTATTACTTTCACCGTTCATTTTTACGTATCCAGTATTGATTTGACAGAACACACTTTTAGAAACAATAAATTATAGGAGTAATTTCATTATATCACCCTTTTAATATCATAAATTAATTCTTTGAAAAATGTACTAAATAATAAATAGTATTGAATAAGGGTAAAATGACCGCGTCGATAAATTATCCATTGATTTTTAGTAACATGAAGAATTAAAGATGGACGGAGGAAGTAGTATCTAATAGCAAAAGTAAAATAGGCACCAACAAGGAGTGTGGTGGAGTGGTAAGTACTTTTTCATCTTTAACTAGAGGTCTCGAGTTCGAGTTCCTGACACAAATTCGAATTTAGTCGGACCACCGGGTGGAAAACCAAAAGAAAGAATAAAATGGACACAAGTGAATAATTATTCATTAGTTTTAAAAATTAAATAAGTATTATCGGATAATCTATTTTTAATAACATGAATAAGTAAAAATGGAGTGAAGGGCTAAATTGTTAATTTTATTATTTAATGTTAATTCAATAACATAAATCATCTGGTCGTCTACCACCCCCCACAAGTAGAAATATTTATTGAAAACCTTAAAGGTACAAATTTAAACAGAAATCCTCAATTTTTTTCTCTATTTTTCTAATAGCAAAATAAAATATTGAAGTATATTTTGGAATATGTAGAAGTCTTTTTATTTAAACATCATTATTTTGATTCAAAATTAATATGTTCGGGTTAACCCAGAAGCGTAGACTGCAGCAAGCGAAATTATTAATGAAATAAAATAGATAAATCAACCCAATCCAATAAATAAATGTAATAATATTTCAATAAAAAGATTTTATCAACTCTATCATAACTCGATACGTTGAATTTATGAAACGGAAGTCATATGACATTGTGTCATAACATTAATTTTATTGCCCTGCTACGCCTTATTTCTTTGCTCTCATTTATACATGATTATTATATTGTTCACGCTTCAAATCAGATATTGAGGAGAACATGTCACATCTTATAACAGCTAATTAATATATAAAATATATCTTCTTGAGGAAAAAAAGGCTCACTTCCTAATGGCTAATAACCATATCCTTAAAAGTTGTTTTCCTTTTTCTTATCTAGAAAGTTTAATTTCCACAGATTTTTTTTTTGTATAAATATTTCTCCTTTCTTGGAAACAAAACATGGTCCATATAATGTCTATTCAAAATAAATAAATTAATATAGGTGGTCCAATATTGAGTTTCTAATTTTTTTTTAATTTTTTATCTTTAATTCGTCAGCTGGCTGACCAGCTCTATTAACTATTTGATTAGTTTCTCTATAAAAAAATTTGCGTTTAAAATAGATCTCCGAACAACTATATGATAGAAATAGGTAGATTTTCTTTGTATAAAAATAATATGTTGCATATATTCCTTATGATATGTATTAAATTATTGTAATTTTTTTAAAAAAATTCAAACTAATCACTATTTTTTACTAGTTGGTATCTTTTGTTGTAGTCATTAAATATTTTTTTTTACCCCTTCTAATAAATTTTTATTTTGTTTGCATGTGATTGAATATAAAAAATGTGATATTTTAGAAAAAATGTTGAAAATGTGATATTTTAGAAAAAATGTTGAAAATGTGATGTTTTAAAGTCGAAATAATTGTACTTGAATTTGTATTTAATTTCAAAAAAACTAAAAGCTTTGTGGAAAACAAATTCCCTTAAAAAACAATCATCAAAAATATTTTTTGCATACTTAAAACTCACCTGTAAATTTTATTCAAAAAATTAATTTAATATATAACTAAACATCGTTCTGATTTTATTTTATTTTTAAAGGAAAAAGATAATTTCCAAACGGGGTCTTAATGTCCATAATCATTGAAACTATGATGACATCACCGTAAGGTCCATGATGATGCAGTCAGTGACGTCATAATTGAAAAATAAAATAACAGGAATATTGAGCACCATAAACCCAAGAGCCAAGATTGCAATTTATTACTTTCTCCCCCGTTTCAATTTGTCCGTCCTACTTTTATTTTAATTTATTTTACAAAGAATACCTCAAATTCTCTAAATCCAACTTCTTGATTATAAAATTAAAGAATATTTTGATACATTATATGTTTCTTTAGTTTAAGCCAATAAAATTTAAAAATCTTATTTACTTTCTTTAATTACATGTCCGTTTTTTCGCGATCCATCTCTTAGGAGGATTAGTAGTATTCCTACTTTACCTTCAGCGTGATTCAAATCCTCGGTAACAATCAAAGTCGGAGTCAGCCCCCTTCGACGGAAAAATATATTATTTATATATGATTAAAATTATTTTTTATGTGGTTATAGTAGGTGTTGAACCCCCCTTCGACTTAGTTTTCTTTGAATATTGAACCCCCTTACTTGAAATCTTGGCTCCTCCTCCGATAACAATAAAGATGCTCAAAAATTTGAATAAGTAGAGAATATGACCTTTGAGCTTTGGTAGAAGATGTGGAGGATGCAAATGAGGATAGATGATTAGTGGACGTAAAAGTGCATTCGTAGTGATAGGGAGGAGTGCTTTTTTGTTAATGTATCTGTAGTCCTAGAGTTTTTATGCATGCGTCTGATAGTTTTTTGTTCGTGGTGTTTGAGTGATATTTGTAATTTCAAATAGATAGTTCATAGTATTACTTTGTCGGAGCCTTGTTTTTTTTATTATCCAGTGGTGTGTTGCCCCATTTTGTTATTTATTTTTTCTGTTTTCTGTTTGTTATACTGTTATTTATTTCGAGTCAGGGGTCTATCTGAAACAGCCTCTCTATTTCATCTAAGGTAATGGTATGAATGAACTGTATATATTTTACCCTCCCTAAACCCCCACTTTATGAAAATACATTGGGTATGTTATTGTTATTGTTCGTTTTTTAATTTTGTATAAAATTAAAATTAGATAAATAAATTGAAACGGATGGAGTAAACAATAATAGCCTCACATTTTGAGATTTGTCTTTTTCCGTCGGCTGATAGATACCCCACAAACCACTTCTTTCCCTAAATAAACGTACAATTAAATACGACAATCAATGTTATTAAGTGAAAGAGTTAGTTTCTTATCTTTCTAAATTTTGTATTTTTTTTTTTTAAAATTGACTTTTGTATAGTTGATGAAGTGGAGCTTGAAATAATCGGTAAAGTTATTGGCATACGATTATGAGGTTACGAGTTTAAGTCATGAAAATAATCTCCGACAGAAAATACAAGGTAAGACTGCATATAATACATTATGGTGAGCCCTTTCCAAAACCTTATGCATAGCTGAAGTTTTAATGCAATTTTTTTTTTTCTATTAGGAGTTTTAATATAACCACTAGAGTTGGCATGGTGGTTCAGCGTCATGTCCCTTAAGCAAGAGGTCGGGGGTTCGATCCCCGCCTCTGGCAAATGGAGTAAACTATGTGGCCAGTTCCCTATCGCTTAGTGCGCTAACAGAGGAACGGAGGATTAGTCTCACGGCTGTGGGGATACCTTAGGAAACAAAAAAAAAGGAGTTTTAATACACTTGACCGGCCATTTTTTTGCATTTTGTATAGTTAAGATTTATGTATTCTTTTGTTTTTCACTTGGATATTCGATATTCATATCAGAGATTGTTTAAATTCTCTAGCATGTTCTTATCTTGAGTCGGAAGTAATTCAAAAAAAATATATCTACCTCATATTTGAAATAGAGATAAGGCCTGAGTACATTCTATTTTGTCAAAACCCTACTTTATGAGATTACACTGAATATGTTGTTGGCCTGATTAAATTTGAATTTATTTCATAAAGTCTTATAACGGGGATTAAAGCTCACTAACAAAGACAATCTTATATTCAATAGAATTCAAACTCGAGACAACTGATTTAAAAATAAATTTCTTATTTTCTTTTTGGCCCTAATTTTATATTAGAAAACTTGGACATGAATTAATTTATTTATTTATGTCCCAAACAATAACTATAACTTTTTTTTGGTTTCCCATCCGGTGTCCGCATTGGAGCCCCGACTAATCCTGATCGCGCGTTGCAGGGTCCATTAAGGTGACAGCGCTCCCAACAGAGTTTTCTCCATATCCAGGGTCGAACCCTCGACCTCTGATTAAGGGTGGAGCAGCCCCATCCACTACACCACAACCCATTGGTAATAACTATAACTTCACATCGATCTAAACATAGGGAAATTTAAAATTTGGATGTTATGTATAGATTCACGTTCAGGATCCTACCACAACTAATTTACCCTATTGGGTTCAGAATCTTTACGAATGGGATGAAATTTACATACATTCTATTCTTCCTCAAGCTCACTCGTGTAACTACACTTGACATATATGTTATTGTTGTTGTTGGGTTCAAAATCTACTCTCTTTATCTTAATTTATGTAAAATAGTCCAGAGTACGAGAGTCAAAACACTTAATTTTGACTATGAATTTGGATACACTATAATTTATCATATGTTTTAAAATAAAATTCACATACTTGAAAGCTATACGAAAAGTATTATGGTCAATAAATAATGATCCAAAATATCTGTAAAAAGTTTGAAGTGAAGTTAGCTATATGAATCTTTATGTCGTTCTATTTAAGCTCATCTATATTAATTTATATCCCAATAAATAAGAGGGAAAAATATAACTTAGCTGCCAAAATTTGCTTAGTTGAGCAAAAAATCCCAATACAACAACAATATACCCAGTATATTCCAATCAAGTGCGGTTTTGGAGAGGATAAGTGCACACAGTTCATATCACCACCTCAGAGGTGAGATAGAAAAGTTGTTCCCGATAAGATCGTACCCTCGGCTCAAGATAAACCAATCTAGAAAAGGAATCGTAAAAAGACAAGATACACACACCACATAATACCATATACATGATTCACCAAGTAATACAACAGACGATACAACATTCTGAAATAATACTAGTACTATCGCTACTAACACAGATAACAAAGTCCCCCTACCTACTAGCAATGACACTCGTTTCTACTATCCTTCTAGGCTTCTACCCTAATTCTCCTTCTCCACATCTTTCTATCTAGGATCATGTCCTCGATAAACTAAAGCTGCTCCATCTCACTCTAAACACCTCCCTTCAATGAGCAAGAAAATTAATTTCTCAAATGAGGATTCACAATCCAATTAAGATGAGATGGCCAAAGAGTGGAAAAGTTTAAAGAAAATGACCAATTCATACACAAGAAAATTCAAACCTTTCTGATGAGACATATACTGTAATTATCCATGGGGCTACAATAAAGTTACCACCTAATTGATTTATGAATTACAGGTTCTTCAAACCTTTCTGATGAGACATATACTGTAATTATCCATGGGGCTACAATAAAGTTACCACCTAATTGATTTATGAATTACAGGTTCTTCAAACCTTTCTGATGAGACATATACTGTAATTATCCATGGGGCTACAATAAAGTTACCACCTAATTGATTTATAAGTTACAGGTTCGAGCTGTTGAAGCAGTCACTAATGCTTGCATTAAGTTAGGCTCTACACTTCACCCCTTGTAGGGCAACCTATCCCGACTCCTACTAACACAGAATGCTTTGTGCATTGGACTATCCTTTATAATGTAATTACCCTACTCTCAACAACAACATATCTAGTGTATTTCCACAAAGTGAAGTTTGAAAAGCGTAAAGAGTACGAAGTTCATACCATTATTTCAAATGAAGTAGAAAAACTATTTTCGATAGACCCCCGACTCAGAACAGAGTAATTACCTTACTCAAGTAGTAAGATATATGTACAGCAAAAGACATAGAGTAACTAACCACCCCCCACCCCCCACCCCCCACCCCAAAAAAAAAAAACATACATCAAATCAATCATGAGCACAAAGAGTTGTAACCTTTAATATCAATTGACATGATTTTTTTTTTTTTCATTACATCAAGGGTAGGGGGATGGAAAGGGGAAAGAAGAAGAATTACAATATGAGTAATCGAACTCTCATAAGTGAAAATTCATACAATCAACTAACTGAACTGCTAAGATCGCGGCATAAAAAGTTCATTATTTGGTTGAAATTATTTTTTTTCAAAAATGAGTTTTTCCTATACATTTATTATGTCAAAAACTTTCACCAATACCACTAAACTGTAAGTCAGGCCAGCATTAGCTCGCTGGTCTGACTTGATTTATTGATTAGGGTTTTGATGAATGGACGAATGGGGAATTTTTACCAAAAAATATTTAAAGAAAAATAAAAATTTTAAGTATAGGGTAAATTATAAGAGAGAAAAGAAATAAAAAAAAAAAAAATTACTTAGAAGTAGAACACTTAATTAGATAAGAGTTCATCTAATAAATCAGGACCTAAATCTTCAAGAACCAACACAGTATTTTCTTCCTTAGTAGATTTTATTATTTTCTTACCTTTACTATTTCTCTTCTTGTGTTTCTCCTTTATAACTTCGGTTATAGATGTTGAACCCTCTTGACCAGTATACTTTAATCCACTTAGCGATTCTTGAACTCTCTCCACTGGAAAATTAAGATAAGTTGATGGACCGCGCATCGAGAATGCAGCTTGGTCATAAGCTAAAGCAGCTTCTTCAGCAGTATCGAATGTTCCAAGCCAAACCCTAATTCCATTTCTTGTTGAATCCCTAATTTCAGCTGCATATTTTCCCCATGGCCTTTTTCTAACACCAATGTATTGTTTTTCCTTTTGTGTATTTTCTTGATCTTGAATATTATTATCGTTGAAGTTAATAATCTCTTCTTCATCTTCAATTTTGATTTCTTCATAGGAAATATTTTCTGTTGCAAAATTTCTATTTCCCCCTCTAAAGGAATCCATCTTTGGATGAAAATATATACCTTATGATTATGAAAAAAAAAAAAGTTGAAATGACAAGACCTTAACAAATTACTTTAGCTTTTATAGATGTTTTGTGATGAGGAAGTGGAAAATGGATTGGTTATTTTTGGATTATAAAAATTGGAAAAAAAAGTTAGCAAGATTCTTTGACTACTTTTCTTTGTTTTTTTCTTCCCTTTGACAACTAGGATGCCAATATATGGCATTAGATTTGATTGATATGATTTGTTGCAAGTTAGATTGAATTTATCAACTTCTTAGAGTGAGTTGTTAATATATTTTTTAACTGTTATAGTGAGATGTTGTTATAAAGATCGAAATATTTTATCCTACCTTGGTGAATCAAAGTATCAAACGTACAGCCTCATGGATGGAGGTAGGTGTTTACCTTCCGAGCAATCTCTTCTTGTCATAGAAAAAATAATATGAAAGATCGTTCCAAAAAAAATAAAAATAATCAATTTCCGAAATATTATTTAGAGCACAAATTGTTATAGAGATGTCTGACTATATGAATTTCACCTAGATCTAAATATAGCCAAAAAAAAGATTAAAGATAAAGTATTTTTTTCCTGCAAGCATCTAATATTCCAAATTTATTAGTCTGATTAATCTAAATTCGTGTTGTAAAAAATCAATTAATTACGCGAGATTTTAGCCTTTTTAGTAAAAAATCAATTAATTACGCGAGATTTTAGCCTTTTTATACATGAAAATTTCATTCATACAATTAATTAAATTCGATATCTCAGATTAATAATTAAAAGAAAACTACTATCATTCCAAAAAACCATTTTGGTATAGTCCTAGGTTTCTTTCATATTTGTGGGCGTTACAGTATTCCTGGGCTGTGATATTATTAAGTAATAATATAATTATACTTATAATTGTTTGACTAATTAAATATACATATATAAATATACAAGAAACATTATTTATCTTGGACTATTGATGTAGAAGGATAGACCGGTGTAATAAAGCTTTAATTATGTACGGGGTATGAGAAAGGATCGAATCACAAGGGTTTATTATACGCTAACCTTACTTTACGTTTCTGCAAGAAGCTATTTCCACGAATTGAACTCGTCACCTCCTGATCACATGACAACGATTTTTAACCGTTGCTGCAAGGTTTACTTTCAAATTGATGATAGTGACAATAAATTCAATTTGCTTAATTGCTTATCATCTTCTTCATTTACAGTGACTTATCTCATCATTAATTAAAATTCAGAAAGTAAACTATTAATTTACAAATTAATAATTGCAACAATTAGATTTAATTTTAAATTTTATGACTCTTTGATTATGATTTTTGTCTTTTTCAGCCGGCTATACCCCAAAATTATTTCATTTCTTTTTTATAATTCAAACATCCTATGTTTGTTGAATACGTGTATAATGTTTTAATGAAGAATTTTTGTTTTTTCATATGTAAATAGTGCAGAGAAGTCAACAGAAAGTTACTCTTCGAAGAAGAAAAAAGTACATTGGAAATATTGGACTTGTCCTCACCATTTCTACTCTCTCCATTTTTCTCAAGTCCCCCTCTTGATTAATGACATATGGCTTAATTAAAATGAATAACTAAGATATACTTTATTTTAAACTAAAACCCCAATCATGGTTAATATAATAAATATACTATATCAACTAAAATAGATTACTTATCCAATATTCCCTCCCAATTATTGCTCTTAACTTTTTCTCATTCCCTCTAAATTTATCAATTCTAATTTGACAACCCACCTAAAATTATGGATGCAAATAAACTGTTTTATATTTTTACCACGAAAATTATTTTTAAAAAAAAAATCGATAGAAGGAAAACAAGGAGGGAAAACAGAGAACAAGAATTTTTTCACTTGTACAAGTATTTTGTAAATTCTGTGTACTATAATTTGCCCTGATAAAAAAAAAAATCAATTCTTAGATGATTTTTTTTTCCTTGTGAATTTGAAGTAATGTTATGAATTATGATATTTTTTGTTTACGTGGAGATGATATTTGGAGAATAAGACAAGTAAGATGGAGAGTAGAGAAATAGGTTGACCAAAGTGGAAATATATTAAGAAACAATTTAGAAAAAAAGTTAATTACACAGCTTCTGGATTGCTAAAGTGAAATTGAAAATTAGAAAAAAAAAAATCTTCTTTTGGTGATTTGAATTCCGGAGGGAATAAGAGAATTTAGAATTGATAAATTTGTAGGGAATGAGAAAAAGTTAAGAGCAATAATTGGGACGGAATATTGGATAAGCAATCTATTTTAGTTGATATAATATATTTATTATATTAACCATGGTTGGAGGTTTAAATTAAATCTTAGCCATTCATTTTAATTAAGCCACATGTCATTAATCAAAAGGGGACTTGAGGAAAATGGAGAGAGTGGAAATGGAATATTTGTTGTTTGGTTGATTCTATTTACAGTAACTTTTTGAAACAACATTTCATTAGTAGGATCATATTTTCTATATAATAGCCTTTTTCAAATGTTATGTGTCCATGTTTTGTCATGACTAGTTATGACAACGCTTAGCAAAAAAAAAAAAGTTATGACAAGCAAGTTGGCCACATGAACTTGCAACATCATTCTATAAAGAGAAAAATATCTGAAATATATTTGAATTTTGACAAAATTTGTTGTAACCGACATCAATTTTGTGGAGATTTATAACCTCCCTAGATATTATGTATTCTTGTGACATATATTAGCCAGAAGAACCATTGCATACACACGCTGAGTGTGTGAGGATCTGAAGTGGTCTAGATATGCAAATATATGCCACAAATATATAGTAATAAATGGTCTAAAAGGATCGTAGGATCGCCGCAAAGTTAAAGCGTGTTACAACAAATTTCACCAAAGTTCAGGTATGTTTCAAACTTTTCTCCCTTCTATAAATAGTGTTGCTTCCATTCTCTTCAAATACACCAATTTGAGAAGATAAACTTGTGTTTATTTTCTTGTTTATAGAGGGTATTTGTAAGAGAGTTACGTTGGAAATAAATACTTGTGTGGACCCTTTTGGGAGTGATCGTGTGAGGTTATTATTTTGGGGTATTTGGATTAGAGTATTTAATTACTCTAATTTTATATTTTGTTTTGTGCTTTTGTATTCTCTTTTGTAGCTGTTGGAGTTAGTAAATTTGTTCTTCCTTTTAGCTGTGGACGTAGGTCTCGTTGAACCACATTAAATTTATACCTCTTTTTTTTCTCAACTAATTACCGTTACTATCGTCTTTATTATTGTCTCTAATTGACTTCTTTGTCTAAATCCTGCACTACCCGAGATTCCCGATCCTAACACCAAATATTAAGGGAAAATGATCACTATCAAAGGTTTGATTTCCGTTCATAATTGGAAAATACACTATTATTCATTAATAAACACTTATTTAAGAGGTGATTAGAAAGGGTAAGTCATTGATTCGGCCCAGATAATTTTATTGGATTTTGGGAAAATTTCTCAAGTTTATACTTGATTACAACAACAAAAAGATAAGAAATTATTCACTCGTTACTTTTTAGTTGTCAAGTTTCGTTTATTGATGGTTAATTTGACTAATTTTTAAAACTAAATTAGATTGGATTAATTCAATATTTTAAGATCAAAATTAAAAAATTTAAAAACTATATGAAAAGTACTATAAGTTGCAATTTTTTTCGTTTTTCAATATGATTAATTAAAAGTAATCTAAAAATGTTGATCAAAGTTCATATCGTTTGACACTTAAAAAAGGAAAGTATGACAGCTAAAAATGAATTGAGGGAGTACGAATCGTGCGTATCATACCTATATATGAAGTATGATTTTTTAATACACAATAAAAGTTAAAGCTCTCCCTATCTTGAGTTTCTCCATGCAAAATGCTCAAACTCGAGACCTCTGGTTATTAAGCGTGTAAGTTGGACTTCTTGTTGAGTTTCACATGAGTACCTTACAAGTTCTCATTACCTATCAAATTAGTTTATCATATATACTTCATGATCATCCCTACTTTGTGAGAATATACTGGGTGTGTTATTCTGTTATATATGTACATCATGATCATAACGCGCCTTATACAGTGGCGGATCTACCCTTTAGATAGGGGGTTCATCCGAACCTCGGCGAAAAATTATACTATATTCGTAAAAGGGCCTAAAATGTCCTTCAACTATCTGAAATAGTGCAAAAATACCCTCCGTCTGTTTATTGGGCCTGAAATGCCCTTCTTTTTATTTAAGAGAATAATTTATGCCTAATATATTAATGACGTGACTTCTTTTAATTGGTCAAGTAATATTTAATTAAACTAATTAATAATCCGACCCGCTAAACCTAATAACCCGATTTGCCCCATCCAAATACAAAAACGTTAAAACAAAAACCCAAAATCAATCGGCTCCCTCCTCCAATTTTTCTGTTTTTCTACCTCGCCTTTTCTCAATGAAAGAGAGTTGAGTGAAACTCTTTTCTCTTCAATGAAAGCATAGCGATTTGAGTAAAATTCTTGAAGATCTCAGTCGGC
This sequence comes from Capsicum pubescens, assembly GCA_030864215.1. Lineage (NCBI taxonomy): Eukaryota > Viridiplantae > Streptophyta > Magnoliopsida > Solanales > Solanaceae > Capsicum > Capsicum pubescens. The sequence goes on from CM061549.1 coordinate 300,755,652, forward strand.
AAAAGAAGTATTTAACTGTATAGTCACTTTGTCAAATTTTGTAGCTTCAAAGAAGAGAAGAAGTTCTCCAAGATGTGCCACTATATATCAGCACCCCAACCTAGTGAAGAATCTGTCTTCCTGGATTTTTTGCATCTTCTAGTCAACAGATAAGCCAACCAATTGATGATGAAGATGAAAATGGAGATGAGCTTGAAGTCGAGGATGAGCAGCCCTTGTTGCTTTATCTGAAGCTAAGACTAGGCTGAAAATGAAGAAGTGACAACAAAAACCAACTGCTACAAGGAAGATTAACTTCAGGGGCGATGAAAATGGTGTTAGTACTATACCTACTAATCTGCCATATTCACCAAGAAAGATGACTTGGAAAGGCAAATCTTGTGTTACCTCAAGTCAATTGGCAACAGAAAAGGAGAAAAGGTTTATTAGAAAACTGAAGACAAAGAGGGGCAAACCCTAAGGAACGACAATTATGCATATATAGTGACTTTTAAGTTTTTGAGGATGTTATCTTTGATCGTTTTGATGTTTTGTGTTGTGACTAGCTATTGTTTCGTTTTGAAGTTTTGTGTTGTGACTGGCCATTGTTTTGATGTGTTGTGTTGTGACTGTGTTTCTTACTTTTGGTGGTTGGGGTAGGGGGTGGGGTTAGTTGGGTAACATAATTGGAGTCCTGGGAATTATAACAACAATATTATTACATTTCTTAGTTGGGTTCAAATCTTCTAGTTAATAGATTTTATGTGATGGAGCAGCTGGTTGATGCAGCGGAGGAAAGCTGCTCAACAATGAGGTGGAGCCTATCTTTGTTAAAGTAAAAACCGAGTCTAACTTTCTGCACTAGTATCCCGTTCAGTATTGATAAGGTGCTATACCAGGAATCCGAGCATGGGAACCCACGGCCTTACAGGTATAATGTAGCAATTGGTGTGGCGTCGTCTACTCTCGACTTATTTGCATCAAGAATGTGAGCAGCAGGTGATTCATAGAGACATAAAACCCAGCATTATTATGAAGAAAGTAACTTGTTTCTTGTTTTAATAAGGCGAGTGATCGATCTTCTATGACAAGTTAAAGAGAAATCTTCTTCTCCCATGAGGAGACAAATGCTACAAGGATTAAGTCCTTGTCACAGTGTTTACTATAATAGTTATAGTACTAACTATGATAAAACAATGTTGTTTAAGTGAACTGCTTTATACAGGCTTTTTCTGTTAGTCATAGATAAATAATTCAAATTGTTCTATGACTGATAAAATAGATAAAAAGTAAAGAGCTTAAGTCCTCGTCCTGTGACTGTGTGTGATAGTAGCTAGTTGAAGCAAAGCCTCAGGAGCCAACAGAAACACCAGTATGTTGATTACTTTTATGTAATGCTTCTATCTGCAATGTGATCTCATAACGCCAATGTTTCTTCCACTTCTACTTGGGATGTGATACTTGAAAATGCGTTAGGAAACTCTCTGATTGAAAAAGACTCTGTCTTTCTTTCGTTGAGAGATTAGTTCTTGATGCGTTGCCTACTTATACAGTGTCACCCTCCCCCCAACCTTCATATACAACAAAGAAACTTGATACTAACGTAGCGATTTTGTGTGTCAATGACATAAGGAGAACAAGGCTTTCGACCTTGTTAAAGCAATTTTTTGGAACATTTGAAAGGAAAGAAATGAAAGAATTTTTCAACAGAAGGGATGTTTCTGTTCTTAAACTTGAACAAAGCTGTACATCTTTGCTCAACTGTTTGCTGGTTTTTCTCTTTCGTAATCTCTTCAGTTTTTTAAGCTGTCGCTTGGATTCTTTAAAAATATTGTCACACTCGTATTAGTTCCTCAAAAAATGCATAGCTCAGAGGATTCGCGACATAGACCTGACAATCTTTTTTTTTTTTTAAGTTCGAGCAATATAGATTTTTAGTCGACACATAATTCTATAGGTAGTGCTTGTATCAGCAAGACTACAACATAATACTCAGTGTAATCCCACAAGTGGGGTCCGGGGAGGGTGGTGTGTATTCAATAGAGAGGTTGTTTCCCATAGACCATCGGCTTGAGTAAGCATATTAAGAATCTAGTATATAAAGAAAATACAAAAGTGAAGAGGTCGTGTTAAAAAGTAAAAACAACTGATAAAGAGAACAAATAGCAACAACAAATAATATGCTTACTAAAGCGAAGGAAACAAGATAGATCGATGAGAGAACTAATCAACGCTCGACTACCTACTACTAACGTTGAATCAGCTACACTCATTATAATGCAAATTCCAGCAAAATTCTGGCAGCCCCTTACTTTCTGGGCACATGAAGAAACAGAATTTCACTTCTTGTGCCAAGTGATGAAGTCATTTTCTTTGAATTCTAATTCAATTCAGCTTGAATTCAATACTTTCTTGGAATATAAATATATGGACACTAACTATCAAACTCCTAAATTCTATCAAACTTAACAACATAAAGAATATTTTCAACTTATGGACAAGGAAAGTATCATTTTCCTCTTCTTACTAGTACTAATGTTTCTCACTCTTCAACCTCCATTAGATTCTCAGATGTTGGTTTCTCATAGTCGTAGACGCCTCCTAGGCCAAGGGCGGATGTTGCAGAAAAGCATTGGCATATCCGCGGTGCACATGCAACTCCTGCGTGATAACAAGGTAGTTATCTTTGATACAATGGATTTTGGCCGTTCAAACCTCTCACTTCCGGGAGGACGTTGTAACACCCCGCATTTCGGGCTTGAACGTAAACCGTCATTCCTACGCATAAATGTTCCAAAAAGCCATAAATTAGATGTAAATATAGTGTGTTAATCAATTGTGTAGTATGTGAATCTAGTTGAGCGTTAATTGACATCATAAAGGTCCCTTAACTCAAGGACTAGTTGAAAGTTTTCCTATAGTTCAAGTTTTAGTGAGCGTCAAAACTTGGGTCAACTTCAATCGACCATAACTCCTTGTATATGATGAACTGGGTGGCAGACTATATATCAAATGAAAGGTCTTTGAATCCTCTTTCCAACGATACCAATTTCGCCAAAACATGATATCGGAATAAAAAGTTATGGTCGTTTTACAGTGAGCTGTCCAGACTGCCCAGGTGTGACGGGGAGGTCCGACGGACCGTCGCCCATTCCGTCACAACTGAGGCAGTAAGCCTGTTTTCTGGTCAAAAAGCGACGGTATGAAGTGACGGTCTGTCCCAGGTGCGACGATCCGTCGCCCAAACCATCGCGGAGCTCCGTCTAGCGATCTAAAGCCGTTTTAAAGGGGTTTTTGGGTCTTTTTGCACCCTATTTAACCCCAAATTCCATCAATATATTCACCATGACTCATCATTCATCCATAACATTAAAAACTCCCTCTTCACTCTCAAAATAAGATCAAATTAAGGGTTTTCTCAAAACAAGGAATCAAAAATCAAGCCTTAAGTCCAAGATCTCCAAGAAACAAATCAAGATCCGGGTTTCATCTATCAAGATCTAGGTTCTGTCTTTCAGATCTGATAATCTAAGGTATGTGGGACTGCTCTAAAAACCTTGGGCATAAGTTTAAATGTTTTTATCAAGATTGAAAATCCCCAATTATGTTTTATAATGAAGTATTCTACATGGTTTTCGGAAGGTATGCATCATGGGATTGTTTTGATATATATATATATATATATATATATATATATATATATATGTATGTATTGTTTTGAATTACTTTTCATGGAAATTGATTTATAACTATATATGTACGGGATTTTGTGTATTTTGTAAGATTGATTGAGAGCATGAGTATAAATCCCCTCTCTTGTTGCTAATTAAAGTATATGTAATCATTGTGAATGATTCGAAACATATGTTTTAAGATTTGAAAGTGATCTTCTCAAATATCATGGTGTTTGACGTGCATTGTTATATTTAATGAGAGGGAGTTTCTTGTTACAAAATATCCTTGCTTTAAAGGTAAAGAATTATATGTGATTGATTAAATTAAAATGACCATCCCATGTTTTGAATTCTGTAAAGAGAAAGTGTTCTTGAGGTTTCAAATTGATGACTCTTTTGTGATGTTATGAATCTTGGGTGGTCATGTGCATGTTTTAAATATGGTGGGCTATGAATTTGATATAATATTGACTTGCAAGTCAGGGTATGACGATACCCGGTGATGATATGCCCTTAATAGAAAAAGTAAGTATTGATCCTTTGAAAGCACGAAGCATGATTTTGAATGATTAAAATTTGGGCTTAAGAGAGCTAATTGGTTACCCGAAGAAGGCGTTTGAGTGTAAGGGCTCATCGTTGGAAACCGTAGTTGCCGATACGGGTATTATCCTGTAAGGGGGATAATGTGGACGTCATGTAAGGGTGATGCCACGGTATACTTGTAAGGGGGTATACCATGTTACTAAAACTCCAATTCTGGCGACACACTTTACTATGAGATATATATCATCATGGTGAAAAGGCCATAAGAATAAGCTGATTGAAGTAGGAAAAAGAAAAGTTATGAATAAATATTAATTAATTCACTAATACGTGATCATATCATTAATTTTAATTTGTTCTTGAATCTTTATATAATAACCATAATTGACAATTTTTACTATTTAATAACCATATCCTTTAAACAAGTGACCAAAGAAATTTTAACAGACTTCTCCCTACTGTCAAGGATAAATATGGTATAACAACAAAAAATACTTTTTTAAAAAACAGAAAAAAACCCTAAACGTAACACTTTCACTAATCTCCTCATTCATAACTACATCTCAGCCTTCTTCCTTCTTTCATTCGGCAGACAGTCATAGTTGATTTCCTTAAGAATGACTTTTATAGAACTGAGTATAAGGGTTGTGGCAATACCAGAGCCCATTAAAGATTAAACCACCACCAATAACAACAAACAACCTTCTCTATTGTCCGGTGCTTAAGCTTACAGTCAGTAATGCCTGGTAGCTGTACATAGTACAAGTTCCAATTGCTTCAAAAAAATGACCAACAGCACAATATTTGAAAGTAGTTCTTCAATGGGCGACACCTAATTTTGTCCCTCCCGAAGACCCAAAGGAATCAATTTGTACCCTCGTGTGTCCTACCCCATGCAATTTCACCCCGCAAAAATACAAAAATAACAACTTTTAAACAAACTCCTTAACAAACTTTATCCTACCCAACTAACCTACCCCATATCCCTATACCCCTACCCCACTCACGGGAATTCCATTTTTGTTTTCAAGTGAAAAGAAGGGAGCATACACATCCATTTTTGTTTCCAGGGAATATATACACATAACAAATCACAAATAGAGGGGCCCACGGAGATTCCTTTGGCTTCTTTTTTGCCAAATTAAAATAAGGGGGGCCCACGGATTTGGATCCACTTATTCACATATATATACACACCTAATCATCATCTAGGAGGGGGAGATAGAGAAAAGAAAAGAAAAAAAAAAAAGCTCTCCATTGTTGTTCCAATTTTCAGCTCACGATACACACACATACATATGCAAAAATCACACACACAAACGCGAGAATCAGAGAGATTAAGAGGAGTGAACAGCGAAGAGAGGGAGGGAGATAGGTCGAGAAAGTCAAAGCAGTGATAAAAAAAAGGGATAAAAATGGACTGAAATTCAAAAAGGGTCGATCGGAACAGTGATACCGGTAATAGATCCGGTTTATTTTGTGTTTTCTCTGGCGAAATCTTCCCCATAATCGGTTTAAATTCATCAAGTCGACACACCCAGTCTCGAAATTCCCCTCAAAATCTCTGCGTTTCCTCGACTTTTAGGCGTAATCTCGACGGAAAACGCTGAAGTCGCCGGACTCCGACCCTTTCCCGTCGATTCTTCCCGCCGTCGATGCGTCGGGTAGAACATCAGTCTAGGATTAGTTTAGAATAGGATTTACATTTCCGTATTTTTCTATTTTTTGGGACGGTATAATTTGGACTGGACATTATTTTGGTCTTGAATTTTATTTGATTTGTTTTGTTTTGCTTGTTTTGTGAGTTTATGTGGTTTGTACATTTTATAGTGTCAAAATTAGCCGATACATTCCACCGAGCGACCGTGGTCGAACCACGGGATCGAAGGTTGCCTAACACCTTCCCCTCGGTCAACAGCATTCCTTAGCCGGAATCTCTGTTCGCAAACCAGAGTCAAATCGTTTTGAAGAGGATTTTCCAAAGGTGACTTGGCACACCGGATTATGCCAAGTGGCGACTCTGAGTTTAAATGAAAATAATCCTTTTTGAAACAATTCTTTATTTTTGTCACTTAAATAATAATAAAACCCTTTCGAACTTAAAATCAATTTTTTCGGGGTTAAGAAAGGGGTGTGACAACAAACAATTGGAAATATCTGTAAGAGACCAGTGCACTTTTGGACCTCTAACCTTCTAATACACTATGTTGCTCGGACTCTTCAAAAATGACAACAGGTGCGTGTCGGATTCTCCTAAAGTAGTGTATTTTTGGAGAATCCGACACGAGTGTGGCATTGAAAGTGAAGAGTCCGCGCAACTTAGCTAATACATATACACTTAACCTCTGGTGCACTCTCTAAACACAATGAAATTATATAAAAGTTGCCTTCTGTAACAAACAAAACCATACAGAAAAAATCTCAAAACAATATATTCTAAAGACAATCAAACTAACCACAAAGAAAATAGTATAAATAGAAAATGCAAGCACTCATTGTAGACACCTAATTTCGTCCCTCCCCGATATCGTTTTTACCTATTGTTTACCCTATCCTACCGTGTACCCTCACCCGTGTGATAATCCCTCCACAAAATGACAAAAATAACTAACCCTATCTTATCCTAACCACCTACCCAATAAAAACATAACACCTCACCACTACCCCTACCCCACGTTACCCCACCCCCCCTCTTTTTCTTATCCAAAAAGAAAGAGCACAATATATACCCACTCCAATTTGCACTCAACAGCAAATTGGCACAGGAGGTCCCACGTATACACATACCATGACTTTATATGCATTTCTTTATATATATAACAAGGGACGAAAAAGAGGAGGAGAGATCATCTTCTCCAAACGAAGGGAGCACTATCAGTAAAAGAAAAAAAGAACACAACATTCCATTTTTTTTCTTTTCTTCTTCACAGGGGCTTTCGGATATTCACTGGAATTTCTCAACATATACACGATTCTCTTCTTCTTCTTCTTTTGGGGTTCACGGACACACAAAAAGGGGTACGTACATACACGCAGTGAGAGTAAATCAAAAAAAAAATGCAGAGAGTTTGAGTAAGATCCGTCTGTTTTCTCGAGATATTCCATCGACCCTATGCCGGAATCGGGTTAAGTTCACTGTTTGCTCAGTCCAAACCCGAAACCCCAATTTTCTTGTCGTTCTCGTTCGGTTTCTAGTTGAATCTGGCCGGAAACAGTGTGGTTCGCCAGAATCTGTTTTGGGATTGTTATTTGTTACCTTGTTTGAGTTCACCGGAACTCAGATTACGCCGGATTCGGTCTTTTGTCAGGTCGATTGAGGCTTTAGGTTCGTCTGTTAGTGTCGTTTTTTTTTTCGAAATTCGGTTAGTCGACGTTCGGGTTGGAGTTCCGTTTTGTTTATCGTCGTTGTTTGGTTCGAAATCCGGTTAGTCGACATTCGGGCTGGGGTTCTATCTCGTCTTGTCGTCGTTGTTGGGTCGAAATCCGGTTAGTCAACGTTCAGGTTGGAGATTGTTGATACGAGGTTCATCGGCACGGGCTCTACCGGATTTAATCAGAATAATACTTGAAAGCAGCATTGAGGCCTTCGGATTCGGGTTTTCTTAAATATTATTATCAACGAAAATCGATATTCGGAAGGTCCAATTCTATCCTTGCTCCTCTCAATTTTACGTAATCCTGAATAATTTGCGTGTTTGGTATGTTCGAATATGTGTTATGTGTTGGTTGATGTTGGTTTCGGACTTTGAAAAGTGAATTGATAAATTGAAGCATGTGTTAATCATGTTGGTTGAAATAGATTTGGGGACGGGAATCGAAAATTGATAAAAGTGAATATTATGATATTTTTGATACATTGTTGATGTTGAATGCGATATGTCATCGAGCGGGTAGGCAAACGTAGGCCGGGTAGGCGAAATTTAGGAATAAGTGTTTCGTGGGATGTTGGAATGTGCGTGTGAATGTCTCTTTCTAGATTATCGTGTTTAATTCAGATGTATTTATTTAGCCGGGGAATGCCCCGAGATCACTTGTATTTATTCACCGGGGAATGCCCCGACGTATCATGTTGGCGGAAAATGATCGTGATGAAGGCCCGCGGCGTCGGGTAAGGCATTGGAGCTTAGTCTAGATTTAGTTTAGACTAGGATTTATATTTTTGTATTTTTTCTATTTTTCGGACTGTATAATTGGACTGGACTTTTACGTTTTTGGACTGTTCTGTTTTGTTTATTGTTTGATTATTTTGTGCTCTTTTGTGTGGTTTATACATTTCATAATGTCAAAATAGTCGATACACTCCACCAAGCGACCGTGGTCGAACCACGGGATCGAGGGGTGCCTAACACCTTCCCCTCGGTCAACAGAATTCCTTAGCCGGAATCTTTGTTCGCAAACCGGTTTAAGAGTCAAATGGTTTTGAAAAGGATTTTTCAAAGGTGACTTGGCACACCGGATTATGCCAAGTGGCGACTCTGAATAAAAAAATACAAATAATCTTTTTTCGAAACAAATTTTCATTTCTTGTCACTTAAATAATAAAACTCTTTCGCGCAAATACATAATATTTTTGGAGTCGAAAAAGGGGTGTGACAGCTCTGGCGACTCTGCTGGGGAGAGTCGAAGAATTCGAGCTTATTTTTGAGTCGTATCGGCTTTGTTTGGCATTACGAGTGTATAAGCATTGTTTTGTTATTGTTTTCACTTTTGTGCGTTTTCGTGCTCTTTGTTTATAGTATTTATCCTATGTGTTACCGCTTTATATCTGTCATCATGAGTCCATCCCCCGGCCTTCTTTCTGCAACAAGTCTCGGAGCGCACGTCGTGCGCACGAACTCTAGTTGAGTCACCTTTATTTTAGCGGGAGAGCCGTTGGATGTATGGAGTAGGTGGAAAGCAAAGCAGCCTCTATCGACCATATGCTCCCCCGAACGGCCTTGTTAGTAAACCACAACGTAGGTCAGCCTTTAGGTCATTCTTATGTGCATCATATTGAGACCTAGCGAGGCCCACACGGTCCTTTGCAGGAGACTCACCTTTAAAGCATCCATACGTGTTAAATGTTGCATCTTTGAGAGTAACGTGGTCATTTGACGGACCGATTTGGGGAAAACATGTGTTAGAAGTGTGAAAAAAAAAAAGTGAGTCGAAAAAAATGAATCAAAAGGAGTGTCGTAGTTTATTTTAGAGTTCTTTATGACTTTTGTTCTTCACGATCCAAAACTAAAAAAGATTTTTTTTACGTTTTGCATTTATCTTCTCAAAGTACCGTAAGTTCAACAAAAAAAAAATGAATGAAAAAAAAGAGGGTTTTGTTTGCCTTGTCTACTTATTTGTCAAAAACAAAATACCAAAAAGATTTTTTTTTATAATTGGTGGTGTCAGTCTTAGTTGAAATGTCTAGTTGAAAATCCAAAAAGTTTTCACTCGTTTGTTTTTGGTTGTCTCTTAAGTTAGGGTCAATTTATTAGTTAATCGTTAAGTGTCCAATCTGGACGAACTACGCACCCCTGATTCTCCTCTCTCGGGAGTGAGATACGTAGGCAACCTATTTTAGGTTCGGGGATCTTATTTCAAAAATTCAAAAAAAATAAAAAAATTTCACTCTTCATTTAGAGTAGGTGTCTCATGTACATCTCTAAAAGAAAACTACAAAAAGATTTTTTTTAATAGTTTCAAGTTTCATTTTCCTATGAAATTCTAAATCGAAAACCCAAAAAGATTCTTCTTTGGTAATCATAGATTCCATTTTTGTATAGAGATTTAAACCTAAAAAAAAAAAAAAAAAGATTTTCATCAATTCTTTTGACACTTTGTTTCAAGAAAGAAAAAGAGTTTAATTGGCCATTTTGGCAAAACTGCCCGAACTACGCAAGATCTGATTCATGTACAACGTGATACGTAGGCAACCTACTTTTGGGTTCGATCTAATCATTTTGTTTTGTTTGTTAAAGAAGAATAAAAGCCATAAAGAATGATAAAATAAAGGTAGATAACGAGAGAAGTGGAAAGAATAGAGGTGGATATAAAAAATAAAAAAATAAAAAAATAAAAAAAGAGTAGATAAAAATCGGGATGATGTTGAAATGACCTCGCTACCCTCAAAAGCTGGTAGAAATGAACATGAATTTAGGACAATTTTACCAATGTGACTCTCATGTTTGTTGTGTGCCCTAATCCTAACGGATGTTGTCTTTGATTAGCATGTTCTTTCAGATAACAGTGGTAGGTTTGCAGCATTCTGGCTAGTCACCCATACTTCACTAGATCCAAAGCAAAGCTTGTCATGGCTAGCAGGGAGATTGAAAATTCGCTCATTGACCCGGATCAGGATCACAGGGAAGAAAGTTCAGAACACAATGATGAGGTAGTAAGGCTCAGGCAACAATTGATAGATTTGCACCGGGCATGGGCCAGCGGAATGCCTCCTCCTCCGCTCCCTGAAGGTCTTGGGAATATCTCTAATTGCCCACCGCTCTCTCAGGCACAATTCCCTGCTCCTACTGAGTCACCTGAGCACGCGCTAGGATTCACTCCGCGACATTATTATCCTGGCAATTCTGGTGTACCCTTGGCAGCTCCCCAATCAAGACCAGCTGCTCAGTCAGCGCCACCGATCACACCGGTATTCGTGGCCCCGCCACCACATGAAACTCCCATATATGTTGTGCGTCCCACAATGAGACTTCCTCGGTCTGCCAGTGAGCCAGTATTGAAGGTTCCAGATAGTCAGTATTATGCCCCGGAGCCGACTTTGAGAATGAATGAATCGTATGGGTACACTCAGCCACCTGCATTTCCATTTGATTCAGAGAAACCTGTCGCAACAGAGGAACAGGAAGTCATAGCGCGGAAGTTGAAAAGTTTAGAACAGGCCATGAGAAATTTGCAGGGAATCGGAGGTTATAAGAGTGTTTCTTATAAAGATCTGTGCATGTTCCCAGACATCAACCTTCCCTTCGGTTTTAAAATGCCTAAGTTCGAGAAGTATGCAGGACACGGTGATCCCGTGGCCCATTTGAGACGCTATTGCAACCAATTGAGGGCTGCAGGAGCAAGGAAAGAGCTGTTCATGGCTTTCTTTGGCGAGAGTCTTTCTGATCTGGCTTCAGAATGGTTTATCGATCAAGATATCGACAAGTGGAACAGCTGGGACGACTTGGCTTCTGAGTTTGTGCAATATTTTCAGTATAACATCGACCTGATTCCGGACGAAAAATCTTTGGTCAACATGAAGAAGGAAAGCACTGAAGGTTTTAGGGAATACGCGATAAGGTAGCGTGAACAGGCCGCCAGGGTAAAGCCTCTAATGAAAGAAAGTAAGTTGGTAGAAGTTTTCATTCAGGCGCAGGATGAGACCTATTTTCAACATTTACTTCCGGCAATGGGAAAGCCTTTTAGGGAAGTCCTCAAAATGGGGGAGATGATAGAGGACGGGATTAAGACTGGACGAATAGTGAGTTTTGCTGCATTGAAAGCCACCACACAAGCGATTCAAGGTGGATCTGGCGCATTTGGAGGTAAAAAGAAGAAAGAGGACGTGGCGACTGTTGTAGCTGGAACCCATTCCTATCCCAAAAGACCACCTCGCCCCTATCCCCAATCCCAAGCCCAAGTCTACGCCCAAGCTCCATATATTCCTCCCCACCATTACTACCCTCCACAAAACCCTTTATATTCCATTCCACCACCCCCGTACCCAGTATATAGCGCGCAACCATATGCCCAAACCCCTTCTTACCCGCAGTGGCGCGCGAAAACTCCACAAAATCGCCCATTCGCTCCACCAAATTACCAAAACCCTTCCAGACCCATTTTTCAACCTAGGCCCGAGTATAAGAAGGAGAAGGCGGTCAAAAATCAATTCACACCTCTTGGGGAGTCATATGCTAGCTTGTTTGATAGGTTGAGAAAGTTGAAGGTTTTAAGCCCAATTCAAGGAAGGCTTTCAAATCCACCACCAAGTAATCTCGATTATTCTTTAAGGTGTGCGTACTGTTCTGATATGCCAGGCCATGATATCGAGAAATGCTGGCATTTAAAGAGAGCTGTCCAAGATTTAATTGACACAAATCAGATGCTGGTCCAGGCCCCGGAGGGTCCAAACATTAACCAGAATCCGCTGCCAACCCATGCTGAAGCCAATATGTTAGAATTGATATATGATGGGAAAGAGTCTCCGAGGGGTTATAAGCCTATTGTCAAGATACAGACCATTGAGGAGAAATAGGTGAATGTAGCGAAGTCTTTGAAAGCAATGTCATTGAGCCAGGAAGGAATGAGAGAAGATAAAGCCCAAGAAAGCACAAAGAAGCCCCTGATCACAGTACAAGGCGCCAGAAGGTATGTTGATTCAAGTCAGGATAAACCTAAGTTGACGGTGGTGGGAGCTCTGAGTCAGCCCATCTTGATGGTGAAAGGAGCACTGGCAGCGCCTATTGTCCTCAAACCGGTGACCCAACCTCCGATAGTTGATACGAAAAGAATTCCCTGGAATTATGGGCGGACCGTGATGACCTATCATGGGAAAGAAGTAGTGGAGGATGTAGATGAGGTAGGGGGTTTGACTAGGTCAGGAAGATGTTTCGTGCCTGAAAGCTTAAGAAAGTCCAAGCCAACGGTGAGTGGACCGTCATCTATCAAAAAGTCTATCACCGAAGAAAAAGCCGAAGAATTTTTGAAAAAGATGAAATTGCCAGAGTATTCAATATTAGACCAGCTGAAGAAAACCCCTGCTCAAATTTCCCTTTTATCTTTGTTGTTGCACTCCAAGGAGCATCGTGATGTTTTACTGAAGGTATTAAATGAAGCATATGTTCCAAGGGAGATTACAATCAACCAGCTTGAGAAAATGGTTGGAAAAATCTTTGAGGTCAATCGGATCAGCTTTTCTGATGATGGATTGCCTGTTGAAGGTACAGGGCGTAATCGGGGCCTTTACATTACAGTGAAGTGTGAAGATTTCTATGTCACTCATGTTATGATTGATGGAGGTTCAGGAGCAAACATTTGCCCTATTTCTACTTTGCAAAAGCTGAATATTGGTGCGGAGAGGATCAGGCCCAACAATGTATGTGTTAGGGCTTTCGATGGTGCAAAATCAAATTCCATTGGCGAAATAGAACTAATGTTGACCATAGGGCCTGTTGAGTTCGCCATAGAGTTTCAAGTATTAAATGTAGACTCCTCTTACAATCTGTTGTTGGGAAGGCCGTGGATCCACAAGGCCAAGGCGGTTGCATCTACACTGCACCAAATGATTAAGTTTGAGCATGACAGGCAAGAAGTAGTTACTCATGGTGAAGGAGATTTGTCAGCCTACGAAGATTCTCCCGTGTCTCTTATTGAAGCAAATAACGTAGAGGAGACATTCGTCTATCAAATTTTTGATACAGTGCCAGTGAATCGTATCCTTGAATGGCAGGCTATACCGGGACCGCAATTGTCTTCTGTTTCTATCATGATGGTGAGTGAACTTTGGAAATACGGATTTGAGCCAGGAAAGGGTTTGGGAGCGTCTCTACACGGTATAGTTCATCCCATATGTACGAGTGAGAACGTGGGCACGTTTGGTCTGGGATTTGAGCCTACAGCTGAAGATCTGAAGAAAGCTAAGGGAAGGAAAAAAGAAATATGGTCACTCCCTCGCCCAATGCCACTACTCAGTGAATCATTTGTTAAGAGCGGTGTCACGAAGCATGTGGAATTTGAGGTTGAATTGGTTGATGACTTCCAGAACCTTTGTATGGAAGTTGATATGGTCGAAGCAGGAGAGCGTACCAGTATGGCAAACGTGCAATTCATAGGTCCAGCTGCCTAGCTCAATAATTGGGAAGTCACTCCTCTCCCCGTCAGGAGGTAGTTTTGGTAGTTTATTTTGTTTTTCTTTCTGTTTATCCGAGTTACTTCAGGGTTGTAATTCGGATTTTAGTTTGTTTATGTTATGTTGGCATCTGTGTTTAAACCCTTCTATCTTTTTGTTTAATGAAATGCAATGTCCCTTTTGTTTTGTGTCTAATGTATTTTGTTTTTTTTTTCTTACACAGTTCTTTTTATGCTGATTCTAATGACATGACATGCATGCGGAATTTTCAGTCTGATCTTAAAATCCAAACTAATCAAGATGTAATGAAGCAGGATGGGGAATATGATGAAGAAGAAGCACTAGAAGAAATAAGCAAAGAGTTGGAACAGTTTGAAGACAAACCGAATCCTAATTTGAATGAGACTGAGCCAATAAATCTAGGGGATCAAGAAGATGTTAGGGAAACTAAAATCAGTGTACATGCTTTGCCACAGCTAAAAGATGGAATGATTCAAGCATTAATTGATTATAAGGATGTTTTTGCATGGTCTTATGATGATATGTCAGGTCGAAGCGAAAGGCAAGTTCTCCTCTAACTGGCAAGGTCCCTTCGTTGTGAACAAAGTGTTACCCAATGGAGCCTTATATTTGACAGATATTGAAGGCAAAATGGCAGAAATGGCAGAAATGCTGATGCGGTCAAAAGATACTATGTATGATATTTGATCCTTTGTTTGATTTTATTGCATGTTTAGTACTTGCATTTTTGAAGATTGATATGATGAAGGCATTTTATTCTTCTATCCAAACATTGTGTCATCCCTTGTTTACCCATTTGAGCTTCGTTTTATTTTTTCTTTCATATCCCTCTTTTGGAATCAAAATAGAGTCAAAGATAAATGTCGAGGAAATGAGAATAAAAGAAAGAAAAAAAAAATCAAATCAAAACAAAGAACAAGCTGATGGAACTACGTCCGACCTAATTCTCCTCTCTCGGGAGTGAGATACGTAGGCTGCCCTATTTCGGGCTCGGTCCAACCAAATAAAGATCTAAGATTCACCCAGTCAACAAAACTGGGGCATGAGTTAATGTGTTGTTTGAGTCGATTCCAAAAGTTGTAAGTCCCACCCCCACTTCAAGTATCATTTGAGCCCCTTACCATTTTTTTCTAACCTTAACCAAAAGCCAAGTTACAACCAAAGAAAGTCTTTCAGATCAATTTTTGATAATGTTAAGGCTAAGCATGCAATGGCTATGATGATACATTGTGAAGTGCCACTGGTCTCCCTCAGCATAAGAAATCAGAAAAGAAATACAAAAATGAGAGAGTCTTATTGGTGAAGACCCCCGTGGGCATCATAAGGCGATGGTGAGTTGAGAGAAATACAAAAATGAGAGAGTCTTATTGGTGAAAACCTCCGTGGGCATCATAAGGCGATGGTGAGTTGAGAGAAATGAAAATGAGAGAGTCTTATTGGTGAAAACTCTTGCAGGCACCATAAGGCGATGGTGAGTAGAGAGAAATAAAAATGAGAGAGTCTTATTGGTGAAAACCCTCATGGGCGTCGTAAGGCGATGGAGAGTTCAAGAGAAAAGTGAAAAGTGAAAAGAAAGAGATTTGTTGGCAAAAGTCATTTAAAATATCGACAATCGAATGTGACGAATGAGTCCAATGGATCTGAAGAAGCTGCTCAGCGGCAAAAGGTACGAATTCAACAACAAATGGGGAGTTTGGATAGGAAGATCAGGTAGCTCAATCCAAAATACATGTCATACTCATTGGAGTTGGTTGTCGTATTCAGATAAGTTTTCTTTTTGAATCTGGGACATTGCCCTTTTCTTTCATTTACATATTCATGTTTTTTGTCTCTTTTTTTATGTCATTTATCAAAATAAGAGTCACCATCATTTCTTTACATTTTAAGTCAAGTCTGTGTCAAAACAAGCGAGAAAGGATTTCAAAATTTACTACCAGTCTTTCCAATTATATGAGGAAAAGCTAAGGAACAGCACAGAAAGAAATATGATCGTAATTCAACACGAAGCAAAGGAAGTCTATCAACCGACAGGCTATTGGATTCGTAGAAGCATTCAGATTTGGAAAAGTGCACCTCAAGGCATGGTAAAATGGAAACCCATTGTTTGAGTCAGAACTCATTTCCCTCAATCTGGATCCTGGTCAATGATGCGGCAAGACAAGGCAAGTGTTAGCAATTTGGAACAAAGATGAAAGGAACGAGGGCTGGGGCAAATACCCGAGAAGCCAAGAGCTGCAAGCCACCACTAAGTTTTTAACTGACAAATTTTCTTTGTTGAAATAGGGGGAAATTTGCTTCACTTAATTCAGCTACCATTGGAAATGTACATCCAGGGATTTCACTTTTTGTTCAGGACCCTCCTGAAAAATGGGATTTTACTTTCAATTCAGGACCCGCCTGAAGAATGGGACTTTACTTTCTGTTCAGGACCCTCCTGAAAAATAGGACTTTACTTTATGTTCAGGACCCTCCTGAAAAATGGGACTTTACTTTATGTTCAGGACCCTCCTGAAAAATGGGATTTACTTTCAATTCAGGACCCTCCTGAAAAATGGAATTTTACTTTCAATCCAGGACCCTCCTGAAAAATGGGATTTTACTTTCTGTTCAGAACCCTCCTGAAAAATGGGAATTTACTTTATGTTCAGGACCCTCCTGAAAAATGGAATTTTACTTTCTGTTCAAGACCCTCCTGAAAAATGGGATTTTACTTTCTGTTTAGGACCCTCCTGAAAAATGGGAATTTACTTTCAATTCAGGACCCTCCTGAAAAATGGGAATTTACTTTATGTTCAGGACCCTCCTGAAAAATGGAATTTTACTTCATGTTCAGGACCCTCCTGGAAAATGGGAATTTACTTTCAATTCAGGACCCTCCTGAAAAATGAGAATTTACTTTATGTTCAGGACCCTCCTGAAAAATGAAATTTTACTTCATGTTCAGGACCCTCCTGGAAAATGGGAATTTACTTTCAATTCAGGACCCTCCTGAAAAATGGGATTTTACTTTCAGTTCAGGACCCTCCTGGAAAATGAGAATTTACTTTCAATTCAGGACCCTTCTGAAAAATGGGAATTTACTTTATGTTCAGGACCCTCCTGAAAAATGGGATTTTACTTCATGTTTAGGACCCTCCTGGAAAATGAGAATTTACTTTCAATTCAGGACCCTCCTGAAAAATGGGAATTTGCTTTCAATTCAGGACCCTCCTAAAAAATGAGATTTTTACTTTCTGCTCAGGACCCTCCTGGAAAATGGGACAACGCTTTCAAAAGTGAAATGTTATTTTACTATAATTTTTGTTTGGGATAATTTTTGTTCTAGTTTTAATGTTGGGTTTCAGGAGCCCGCCTGAAGAACAGGGTGATGAAATAGCAAGTCAGTAGCCCGCCTGAAGAACAGGGTGATGAAATAGCAAGTCAGGAGCCCGCCTGAAGAACAGGGTGATGAAATAGCAAGTCAGGAGCCCGCCTGAAGAACAGGGTGATGAAATAGCAAGACCGGAGCCCGCCTGGAGAATAGGGTGAAGAAATGAAAAGTCATGCAACAAAGCGAAGTAATTGAAAGCCAAGCAACAAGTCGAAAGAAATTGCAAGTCAGGAGCCCGCCTGAAGAATAGGGTGATGAAAGTTGAGTCAAGAACCAACAGAAGTTGTATAGATAGGATTTTTGTAATTTCATTTATGTTTTAGCTTGTAATTTTCATTTTGATGTAATAACAGAGTCGCGGACCGGAACCTCGACGGAACCTCACTCGACTCTCCAACTCGGTATAGTCCATCTCCGTCCAATCCTTGGAGATACTTATCACTTGATCCCTTCATAACTTGGGTGGGTAGGCTGTCCTAATTCAAGATCCGGTAGTCCTTCTTTCTCCTGTTTCTTTCTTTGAATAATGGTCGGGAAAAAATTCTATCTCGCTGTCTACTTCTTTGCCTGAAAATACTTCATGTTTACATTCAAAGGGGGCATGATGTAGACACTTAATTTCGTCCCTCCCCGATATCGTTTTTACCTATTGTTTACCCTATCCTACCGTGTACCCTCACCCGTGTGATAATCCCTCCACAAAATGACAAAAATAACTAACCCTGTCTTATCCTAACCACCTACCCAATAAAAACATAACACCTCACCACTACCCCCTACCCCACGTTACCCCACCCCCTCTCTTTTTCTTGTCTAAAAAGAAAGAGCACAATATATACCCACTCCAATTTGCACTCAACAGCAAATTGGCACAGGAGGTCCCACGTATACACATACCATGACTTTATATGCATTTCTTTATATATATAACAAGGGACGAAAAAAAGGAGGAGAGATCATCTTCTCCAAACGAAGGGAGCACTATCAGTAAAAGAAAAAAAGAACACAACATTCCATTTTTTTTCTTTTCTTCTTCACAGGGGCTTTCGGATATTCACTGGAATTTCTCAACATATACACGATTCTCTTCTTCTTCTTCTTTTGGGGTTCACGGACACACAAAAAGAGGTACGTACATACACGCAGTGAGAGAAAATCAAAAAAAAAATGCAGAGAGTTTGAGTAAGATCTGTCTGTTTTCTCGAGATATTCCATCGACCCTATGCCGGAATCGGGTTAAGTTCACTGTTTGCTCAGTCCAAACCCGAAACCCCAATTTTCTTGTCGTTCTCGTTCGGTTTCTAGTTGAATCTGGCCGGAAACAGTGTGGTTCGCCAGAATCTGTTTTGGGATTGTTATTTGTTACCTTGTTTGAGTTCACCGGAACTCAGATTACGCCGGATTCGGTCTTTTGTCAGGTCGATTGAGGCTTTAGGTTCGTCTGTTAGTGTCGTTTTTTTTCGAAATTCGGTTAGTCGACGTTCGGGTTGGAGTTCCGTTTTGTTTATCATCGTTGTTTGGTTCGAAATCCGGTTAGTCGACATTCGGGCTGGGGTTCCGTCTTGTCTTGTCGTCGTTGTTGGGTCGAAATCCGGTTAGTCAACGTTCGGGTTGGAGATTGTTGATTCGAGGTTCATCGGCACGGGCTCTACCGGATTTAATCAGAATAATACTTGAAAGCAGCATTGAGGTCTTCGGATTCGGGTTTTCTTAAATATTATTATCAACGAAAATCAATATTCGGAAGGTCCAATTATATCCTTGCTCCTCTCAATTTTACGTAATCCTGAATAATTTGCGTGTTTGGTATGTTCGAATATGTGTTATGTGTTGGTTGATGTTGGTTTCGGACTTTGAAAAGTGAATTGATAAATTGAAGCATGTGTTAATCATGTTGGTTGAAATAGATTTGGGGACGGGAATCGAAAATTGATAAAAGTGAATATTATGATATTTTTGATACATTGTTGATGTTGAATGCGATATGTCATCGAGCGGGTAGGCAAACGTAGGCCGGGTAGGCGAAATTTAGGAATAAGTGTTTCGTGGGATGTTGGAATGTGCGTGTGAATGTCTCTTTCTAGATTATCGTGTTTAATTCAGATGTATTTATTTAGCCGGGGAATGCCCCGAGATCACTTGTATTTATTCACCGGGGAATGCCCCGACGTATCATGTTGGTGGAAAATGATCGTGATGAAGGCCCGCGGCGTCGGGTAAGGCATTGGAGCTTAGTCTAGATTTAGTTTAGACTAGGATTTATATTTTTGTATTTTTTCTATTTTTCGAACTGTATAATTGGACTGGACTTTTACGTTTTTGGACTGTTCTGTTTTGTTTATTGTTTGATTATTTTGTGCTCTTTTGTGTGGTTTATACATTTCATAATGTCAAAATAGTCGATACACTCCACCAAGCGACCGTAGTCGAACCACGGGATCGAGGGGTGCCTAACACCTTCCCCTCGGTCAACAGAATTCCTTAGCCGGAATCTTTGTTCGCAAACCGGTTTAAGAGTCAAATGGTTTTGAAAAGGATTTTTCAAAGGTGACTTGGCACACCGGATTATGCCAAGTGGCGACTCTGAATAAAAAAATACAAATAATCCTTTTTCGAAACAAATTTTCATTTCTTGTCACTTAAATAATAAAACCCTTTCGCGCAAATACATAATATTTTTGGAGTCGAAAAAGGGGTGTGACACTCATGTAGCAGACTGAAGTGAAACTATTAAGCTATCCTGTAAAAGAAACCTAGGAAACAATTTTACATTGACAAGTTGCACCCCACAACACCCCCAACCCCCCGGTCCTATTTCTACTGCCCTTGGTCAACTATAACTTAATTGTGAATGTATAATAAATGAGTTTGCACTTATGAGTTAAAACTTCCACTCAAGAATTGTATAAATGATAATACAATGGTGTACTAATTGGTTCCCTGTGGACTTAAAAAAAAAATCAATTACCCAGATGAGCTGTGGGTCGTGTTGTATTAGCAAAAAGGGGTAGAGGGGGGCTAGGCCTGACCTTAATACAACGCACAACCATTAGTGATATCACCCCACCAGAAGGCATACACAATTATTATATTGCCTTCTGGTACATAAACAAATCTATGCTAGCTAACAAAGAAGTTGGATTTGTCATATTTACATCTAAGACTAGGCATCATCCACTTGTCTAATTGGATGAAGCCTCTAGCCTGTCTAGGAAGACTACTCATCAGATTACATTTGGAGTATGTTAATTCATTTACTAAATATTTCTGAAGCGCGAAGTGTCTAAAAGAACCTCTGCGCCTTGTACTAATGTCCATAGAAACTTTTGCTACTTGGATGCTAGCATGACGTTTCTGTCTTTATGGTAGTGGTGCTGATCGCAGACTTCCACACAATAGGTGCAATTTCTATCAAGCTATTCTTTCACTCTTCCCATTCCCTACTATTATGGACGTATTCCTACCCACTAACCCTCTATCCTAAGAAGTAATATTGTTGTGATAGTAATAGGAGAGCTCACCAAACCATTAATAATTCTGTAGTACTCAGCACCACCAACAAGAACAACCTCGACGACGATAACTAGAACGAGATTGATGGGAATGTTCTTTCCGAAGTAGTTCAATGTGTTTCCATCTAAAAGTAAAGCTCTAGTCCAAACCTAAGACAAAATTTCATATTCAGGAGTTCCCTCACATTTAAACAATCAAGATAGGTGCAATTAATATAATGGTGATATATACCTTGAACCAAACAGCCTCAGAAGCACAGTTGACACCAAATTTGTTGAAGGCTTTAGGGATAATAAATCCAGCAGTACCGAGCATAGCCCATCTGGCGTGGATCACCTTATCAATATCTGCACCAGATCGAGTAATTTCAAATTTAGATCTATCTCCACAAACAACAAGGACAAAATTGACATGCTGAGAGTGTAATTAATTAATGTGTCACTAGTACACTTACTTGATGAAGTCTTCTGCTTCTTGCTTAAGACCAAAAGGATCATAACAGTAGCTGCAATAAGTACAAAAAAGTTCTTTTATGTATATACTCATCATTTCTTTTACATTAATTAGCAGTATAATATTTCAGCTAAATTATGAGATGCAAGACTATCAAGAAGAGAAGAAGACAAATGCGCAAAAAAGAAAATATATTTCTTCTTCAGATGAATAACAAGCAAAGAAAAAAGAGTCTATTTCTTCTTCGTATAAAAGAACTTTCAGAACATCTTTCGAAGCTCCTAGAAAGCCAAACTTTTTCTTATCCAATTCTTGCCATTACTCAAAATGTAAGGTGTGCAACCAAACTTAAGCTATCATGATAGAAAAAACCTACTGATATACAAATCATACATTAATTTTTTCTTCTTTTTGGCTCTTTCCATGAATTTCCTCTTTGAAGAATCAAATAAAAATTAACAGATTTCAAAGATCGATAAACACATTCTTTACAGCCAAATTCATCACCTACTAAACTTGAGCTACCATGCAAGAAAAAAGTTGTAGATATGCAGATGAAATAAAACACCAATATGAGAGTTTAATTAAAAAAATCAGATAAAAATAACAGATTTGAAGAACCAAAACACATTTAAGAGGTCTGTAAGAAAAGAAAAAAATCGAAGATGAATACATGTACCTCAGACCCTAGGTCGAACTGAAGAAAAAATAGAGAAAGAAAATCCGATTTAACATAATTGGAGCAAAATTCATTCTGGTGTAAGCTCCTCCTGTAATTTTCGCTTTGAGTTTCAGCAAATTTGATTTGACTTAGGCATTTGAGTAAAAGAAGGGAAAATCAAAAGATAAACAAAGAGTTGAGTTTGAGAGAGAAATATTTTGTTCAAGTAAAGATCAGATGCAAATATCTGAAATGAAGTGTTCTCTCACATTTTTTACAGGTGAGTTGTGATGTTATGCTGTTAAATAAAAGCTAAAATAAAATTTATTATTATTAATTATAATATTTTATAATACCCTTGATTGTATTAACAGATCTGTTAAAATTGTTAATCGCCTTTACTTGAAGGATTAAAACAATTCATTTCATTTTGATTAATTAAAGGTTAAATGAGGGAAGTCAAATATCACAAGGACTAAAATCATAATAAGACCCTAACAAAAGGATTAAAACAATTTTTCTCTCTATTTAATATATAATCTCACAAATAGGGTCTGAAAAGAATAAGATATACGTAGACTTTATTCCTAACACGTCAGTCAAATCTAAAATCCGAAAAAGTATAATAAAAGCAAAACTTTTGAATAATAGTTTATATTTGATGTAACGTATAATCAGTGGGATTCAACTAAACGCAATATTTTTAGCACGAAGTATGACATCAAAAGTCAAAAAAAAAAAAAAAAAAAAGCATTACATTTCTAAAGTCATGATTTCAAAATTGTAATAAATTAATAAATAAAATCAATTAAATTGAAATTCCTAATTCACTTTGAGGGAGCAAAACAAGAAAAGAAAGAAGAGAGAAATTAAAGAGAATAAGGTAGCACTAAGTTTTAATCAAGAGTTCCAATTTTCCAAATAAATTTGAGATGAAGAATTTTTCTCATTTCATTTGGAAAATAGGAAACAATAATTTGAACTATAAACCCCATTTCTCAATTTGTACGTGGCATCCTTGTAACATCCAGTTGTTAAAGTGCCTAGAGGTCACTGCTCAAGCCGTTGAAGTAGCATCTTACAGAAATGCCGAGTAAGATTGCGTATAATAGATCCAAATTCAATCAGCATGTAGAGGGAGCTTAGGTGCACTGACAAGCTGGCCATTTTTTTTTTCCTAATTCATTGATTGTAAATGGACGGTAGTTGGGGACAAAGGCTATCCCAGGATTTCCTCATCTCAGATCTCTGAGGAAGAGGATCAAGTTAGCCCTTATAACATACAAACTACGCTAATATTCTCTGTATCATTTTAATTTTTATCAAAAAAAACTAGAGTAAATTAAAGCATGTTGTACCCCTCGGAACTATGATCAAATTTGCTACGACACACTTCAACTTCACGAGGGTCCTATTATTTCCCTAAACTAAATTTTAGCGTAATTTTTTCAACCTTTTAGCTGACGTGACATCTTTGACGTGGGCCGCATTTATCTAATAAAATTGTCACGTCAACACAAAAGGGTGACAAAAATACTTTAAAATTGAATTCACGAAGATAACAGGACCCTGTGAAATCGGAGTGTGTCGTAGCAACTTAGTCATAGTTCGGGAGTTACTAGATGCTTATCTCAAAAAATTATTATTATATATATATATAAAAAGAAGATGGAAAGGAATGAACAAGGAGCATATATTCAAGATTTACCAGATGTACTTACAATTTGTAAACTAATATGAACTCGAAGAAGAATACTCAGATAATAATTCATCTAATAAATCAGAACCTATATAACATCTATTTCCTCATTTGATTGAACTTCAACTTCAACTTCATCATCAGAAATTATAGAAACTTTTTGAAGTTTTTTTTTCATCTTGAATCTTGAAATCCATTTGCATTGTGGATGGAGATCATATTTTTTCTTTGATCTCACCTTATTGCAAATTAACACTTCTTCCCTCGGTTTTAATTTGTCTGTCTTACTTTTATTTTAATTTGTTTCTCAAAGAATGTCTCTTTCAAAACTCTCTAAATTCAATTTTTCGATCATAAAATTTTAAAAATATTTTAATACATTAAACGCTTCTTTTTCTTTATTTTAAGACAATAAAATTTAAAAATCTTATTTACTTTCTTTAACTATATGTACCTTTTTCCCACTCTATCTCTTAGGAGGATTAGTAGTATTCCTACTTTACCTTCAGCGTGATTCAAATCCTCGATAACGACAGAGGTGTTGAACAATCTGAACACGTAGAGGATGTGATTCTTAATAGAAAGATGCGGAGAATGAAAATTGAAGTAGATTGTTAGTGGGTAGGAGTACGTTCTTACAAGTAGGAGGAGCGATTTGTTTATCGATGTACCTGTAGTCATAGTGTTATGCATGTGCATGTGTCTTGTAGTTTCTTATTCGTGATGTTTTGGTGATGCTTGTGAGTTTGGATAGATAGTTCATAGTATTACTCTATGAGTATATTGTTTCTTTTATTATCTAGTGATGTGTGATCTTATTTTATTATTTGTTTTTATGTTTTCTGCTTATTATACTATTATTTGTATTGAGTCGGAAGTCTATCGAAAATAATATCTCTGTTTTATCTGACACTGAAGTAGTGATATAAATTGCGTTCACTTTATCCTCCTTAATTTCCATTGCTATTATTATTTGTCTTTAAATTTTATGTGAAGTCAAAATCAG
Organism: Capsicum pubescens; assembly: GCA_030864215.1. Taxonomy (NCBI): domain Eukaryota; kingdom Viridiplantae; phylum Streptophyta; class Magnoliopsida; order Solanales; family Solanaceae; genus Capsicum; species Capsicum pubescens. The sequence goes on from CM061549.1 coordinate 300,780,394, forward strand.
ATAAATAAATTAAAACGGATAGGAGTAAACAATAATAGCCTCACATTTTGAGATTTGTCTTTTTCCGTCGGCTGATAGATACCCCACAAGCCCTTGAATATTATTGTTGAAGGTGATAATCTCTTCTTCATCTTCAATTTTGATTTCTTCATTGGAAATATTTTCCCCTCTAAAAGAATCCATCTTTGGATGAAAATATATACCTTATGATTATGAAAAAATATATATATATTGAAATGACAAGACCTTAGCAAATTGTTTTTTACAGATGTTTTGTGATGAAGAATTGGAAAATAATGGATTGGTTATTTTTGGATTATGAAAATTGGAAAAAAAAAGTTAGCAAGATTCTTTGACAACTTTTCTTTCCTTTTTTGCCAATATATGAGACTAGATTTGATTGATGTGATTTATTGCAAGTTAGATCAGATTTATCAACTTGTTAGAGTGACTTGTTATCTTATTTTTAACTGTTATGTTACACTGAGATGTTATAGAAATGGTACTAATTTATTTATTTTTATTTCTTTTTAGGAGCTTCAATTATTTTTGATGTCTTGGTGAATCAAATCTATAACCTAGAGATGGAGGTAAAAGTTGTTTATCATTCGAGTAATCATTTCATGTCATAGAAAAACTAATATGAAAGTCTGTTTCAAATAAAATTAATCGTTTTACGAAAGTTATTTAGAAGATAGAGTGTTATAGAGAAGTGTGACCGTATGAATTTCAATTAGATCTATATATATATATAGCCAAAAAAAATATTAAAGATAAGCATTTTTTTCTTCAGGCATCTAATATTCTGAATTTATTAGTTTGATTAATCTAAATTTGTGTGGTAAAAAGTTAATTAATTCCGTGAGGTTTTAGCCTTTTTACACATAAGAATTTCATTCTGCACGACTAAATTCGAGATGTCTCATTAATAATTAAAAGAAAACCACTATCATTCCACTAAATTATTTTGGTATAGTCTGAGGTTTTCTTTCATATTTGTGTGTTATGGGATTCCCAGTATTATTATTAAGTAATAATAAAATTATAATAATAATTGTGAATAATTGTATGACTAATTAAATATACATATTCCCTTGTTCTCTTATTTCTTTTCTTTTCTTTTCTACATAATAGAAGAGGTGGTTTCAACCACCTCTTCATTTACTATATTACCCCAAATCATTTACTATATTACATCTTAATTGCTCCGTAATTTATTATATTATTCTTAATTAATTATTACAAGTCATTTATATATTACAATTAATAATATTTTTTTATTGTATTACCCCTAATTAATTATTATAATTCATTACATATTAGAATTAATAATATTTAATTAAAAAAATAGATATTTATAACGTTTGTTTCAGCTGCTTTAACCGTATATTACACCTTAATTGTTTCGTGATTTACTATATTATCCCTAATTAATTATTACAAGTCATTTATATATTAGAATTAATAATATTTTTTATTATATTATCCCTAATTAATTATTATAAGTTATTTTTCTATTATATAGAAGAGGTGGTTTCGACCACCTCTTCGTAGATTTACTTTTTTACCCCCATTATTTACTATATTACACCCTAATTGTTCCGTGATTTATTATATTATCCTAATTAATTATTATAAGTTATTTATAGAAAATTAATAATAATTAATTAAAAAAATAGATATTTATAACGTTTGTTTTAGCTGCTTTAACCGTGATTTTACTATATCATCCCTAATTAATTGTTATAAGTCATTTATGTACTAAAAAATTAATAATATTTTATTCAAAAAATTAAATTACTATATTACCCCTATCATTTACTATATTACCCCTAATTGCTGATTAATTATTATCAATCATTTATATATTAGAATTAATAATATTTAATTACAAAAATAGATATTTATGACGTTCGTTTCAGCTACTTTAACTGTGATTTTACTATATCATCACTAATCAATCATTATAAGTCATTTATGTATTAAAAAATTAATAATATTTAATTAAAAAAATAGATGACATGTCTGCCTGCACTAGTTTCGACCAGTGCTTCGTCATTTACTATATTATCCCTAATTGCTCCGTGATTTACTATATTACCCTTAATTAATTATTATAAATCATCTATATATTAGAATTAATAATATTTTTTTACTATATTACCCCTAATTAATTATTATAAGTCATTTATATATTAAAATTAATATATTTAATTAAAAACTAGAAATTTCTGATGTTTGTTTCAACTGCTTTAATCGTGATTTTACTATATCATCCCTAATTAATTATTATAAGTCATTTATGTATTAAAAAATTAATAATATTTAATTAAAAATAGATGACATGTCTGCCTATATTACCCCTAATTGCTCCGTAATTTACTATATTACCCCTAATTAATTATTATAAATCATCTATATATTAGAATTAATAAAAAAAATTACTATATTACCCCTAATTAATTATTATAAGTCATTTGGCTTCGACCACTACTTTGTCATTTACTATATTACCTTTAATTGCTCCATGATTTATATATTACCCCTAATTAATTATTATAAGCCATTGATATATTAGAATTAATAATATATTTTTATTATATTACCCCTAATTAATTATTATAAGTCATTTATATATTAGAATTAATAATATTTAATTAAAAATAGATATTTATGACGTTTATTTCAACTGCTTTAACCGTGATTTTACTATATCATCCCTAATTAATTATTATAAGTCATTTATATATTAAAAAATTAATAGTATTTAATTAAAAAAATAGATGACATGTCTGCCTATATTACCCCTAATTGCTCCGTGATTTACTATATTACCCCTAATTAATTATTATAAGTCATTTATGCATTAGAATTAATAATATTTTTTACTATATTACCCCTAATTAATTATTATAAGTCATTTATATATTAGAATTAATAATATTTAATTAAATCAATGTACATTTATGTTTGTATCTCATCAATATTAAATTTTAGTGCTAAAAAATATTTATAGTGTTGGGCCCGTGCTGATACGGGCCATGCACCTCTAGTATTAAATATAAGAGGGAGTTTGAGCACCTTTCGATTGTCCTTCTTGTCGACCTTTTATCTGCGTATTCCGTGATTTTACTATTTCACTTCTAATTAATGTTATTTACATATTAAAAAATTAATAATATTTAATTTAAAAATAAAATAAATATTTATGATGTGTCTGCTTCAGCAGCTTCAATCGTAATTTTGTTATATGATCCCTAATTAATTATTATAAGTCATCTAAGTATTAAAAAATAAATAATATTTAATAAAAAAAGTCAAGTAGACGTAAAATGACAAATTAACTTGTGATGCTCAGAGTTTGAGCAACTTCATGTCGTGCTACTTGCCAACCTTCAATCATAATTGTATTATTTCACCCCTAATTAATTATTATAATAAGTCATTTAAATATTAAAAAATTAATAATATTTAATGTTAAATTAACTTGACGTCTTATATGAGACCCACTTAATTTTTTTTCACAAGAATTTTTTTATAGTAATTTTGCGATATCACTTCTTATTAGTTATTATAAGTCATTTAAGATATGTTTACTTTGCCGCTTCAATGGTGATTTTACAATATCACTTCTAATTAATTATTATGACATCTAAGCATTATGTCACTTAAATTGGAATAGAGAAAAAAGTATTATAAATCACAGTAGTTAAAAAATAAAATTATTTTAAAAAAAGTTGACTATCAATGCCATAAAAATTTGGACAAGAGAGTAACATAATAACATATATTGTTTAAAAATTAGATAAAAAGTATTATAAATTACAATAGTTAACAACTTAAAATATCTTTAAAAAATATTATGTTATATATTCCAAAAAAATACATAAAAAATACTATAAATCACAACAATTAACAACTTAAAAATTTTAAAAGATATAAACTATTTGGTTGACTCTCGAAATTATAGCAGTGCCACTTAAATTGGATTCGAGAAAAAGGTATTATAAATCTCAATAATTAAAAACATAAATTAATTTAAAAACATAATTAACTATCAATGCCACAAAAATTTGGACAAGGAGAGTAACATGTATTATTTGAAAACAAATTACATAAAAGATATCTAAATTACAACAGTTAACAACTTAAAATATCTAAAAACATATTAATATTTTATTGATTATCTAAATTATATTTGTGTCACATAAATTGAAACGAAAAAATAACGTATATTAGGCCAGTGATAGTACGAGCTCTCGACGTCTAGTATAAATATACATGAAACATTATTTATCTTGGAATATTAATGAAGAACAAGGGCATGTTGGTGTACTAAAGCTTTTGCTACGTATAGGGTACGAGGAAGGGACGAATCACAAGCGTTTATTTTACGCAACCTTATCCTATATTTTTGCAAGAGATTATTTTCACGACTTAAACCCGTGACCTCCTGATCACTTGACAACAATTTTAACCGTTGCTACAAGGTTGACTTTCAAATTGATGATAGTGATAGTAAATTCAATTTGCTTAATTGCTTATCTTCATCAACTTCATTAACAGCGACTCTTTATCTTATCATTAATTAGAATTTAGAAAGTAAACAATTAATTTACAAATTAATAATTGCAATTATTGGATTTAATGTTTAATTTGATGACTCTTTGATAGTGATTTTGTCCTTTTTCGGCCGGCTATTTTCTTTTTCGGATAATGCTAAATGGCCACAATTGTGAAAAGATTTAGATAACCTTGTGAGTCTTTTCTTAAATAAATTCCCTCCAAATTTTCTTAATCAATGCAATAACTTTTTTCTATTCCCCAAATTCATTGAACAACTAAAATTGATTTATACAAGAATGATTAATGAATTTAAGGTACATATATTATGTATTAAGAAAATGAAAAAACTTTTTGGCCATAGTAGTAATAAATGCTATTCACATTATAAAATAATTTATTTTAAGACATTTTTACCCTTTTCATCATAAATTTAAATTTCTAACATTACTTTATTTATTATACCATTTTTCAATACATTAAAACCTATCCCAATACATGGGAATGAATAATTTATGTATTTAATTATAATTATTTAATTTTATTAATTGGCAATTACACAATTAAAAAATTATCAAATGTAGTAATATGTTATTAAGAAAATAAAAATTAATTAGTACAAATTTATTTATTAATTGTTAGTTATATTTTTTCTTTTTTACATTTGTAGTTGTTTAATTTTTGTTGAACTTTTAATTATGTAGTATAGTTTATACTTTGTACATATTTTAAAAAATTAAATTAAATTGTTTTACTTATTTTTTATCTAGTTCGATTTTATGATTTTTTTTTAATGAATATGAAAATTATTTTATGGAAATAGAGTTTTAACGGTGAATTTCCGAAATAGTCAGCTAAGGTTTAACTTTTTTCTTCAAATATCACTTATGTTTTATTTAGGATCACAATATCATTCAACGATCACTTTTTTCCTCAAAAAATAGTAAACACCTCAAAAGTCTTCTTCTCTCTTGGTTGACATGAATGTCACTAATTTATTTATTTTTTAAAAAAGACTAGACCTATTTAACTCTTCAAACTCATTCAATCAAACTATAGTTCTTTTTTTCTTTGAAAGAATGCATTAGTTTCTTAAAAAGAATTATACTTAGAAAAATTTTATCGGTACTAAAACTTGACATATATTTTTTCAAGGGTTATTTTTGTTATTGGCCACTCATAATTTTTTAATTTCCTACAAAAAATATTTTTATCCTTTTAGAGATAATAATATGACTCAACTTTCACTATTATTCTAAAAAAAAACAAGTATCGTATATGTCTCTTTCTATTCTAATTGGCGGACCATGTTATTAAATTATTTTTTTTAATAAGAGACTTATTTAAATCATCAAACTTATTTAGTCAAAATTATATTCCTATTCTTTTCTTTAAAATATATTAATTTATTAAGAAAAAATTTTCATGCTTAGAAATCTTTTATCATTACTTAAACTTTCAATTTTTTTCTAAAGTTATTTTTTTGAATTATTATAAATATTATTGGAGTCTCTTATAAAAATTCCATTTTGTTTTTTCTAAGAAAATAATATTACTCAGTTATTAATATTTTTTCAAAAAATACTAAGTACCTCGAAAGTTTCCTCCTCTTCTAATTAGCATGTCATGTCAGTAAACCATCATTTTTAAAAAAATAATAAACATATTAACTCCGCAAACTCATTTAACAAAAATAATAGTTTTATCTTTTTAAACATATATATTATTTTATTAAGAAGAAATTCTCATACTTAGGTATTTATACCTTTTTTCTAGAGTTAATTTCCTAGATAATCATTCTGGTTTTTATATATAATTGCCTACAAAGATCAGTTATTTTCTAAATAAAATAATATCACTAAATTACATAAGTTGTCTAGAGATTTTAATTTACATTTAAAATAATATGATAAAGATTAAGTATGGTAAAGAATTTCTAAACAGTAAACTTAAACTAATGCATTTTTTTAAAAAAGGAATAAAAATATAATTTTGAGTAAATGAGTTTGATGAATTAAATGATATATTATTTAAAAATGTGATTTTAATGACATGACATGTCAACTAAGAGAAAGAATATTTTTGAGGCGTTTAATATTTTTTTTAGGAAAAAAGTAATAGTTGAGTAATATTGTGGTCCTAAATGAAATATAAGTGATATTGAAAGAAACTCTCAAATTCACTCAGAATTTTAGTAATAACATGTTTTGGCATGTTTAATTTTTTTTTTTTTTATATTTGTATATAGATAGATATACTAACAAAATACGTTGTGGTTAAATATAAAAAATTATTTTGCTAAATAATTTAACCACAATATTTTTTTTTCCGTAATATTTGTAGCAATAAATGTGGCTGAAATTTATATACACATTTTATATGGTCCATGACTAAGAATTTATACTTATTGCTATGAAATCTATTATGTTGTAGACTATAGTTATAAAGAAAATTTTACTTTACAATATATATATATACATACATATATATATATATATATATATATATATATATAGTAAGTGATTTTATCCTCGACAAACAATTTGTATCTATCTTCATATAATTAGCGAGAATTTATAAAAAAAATATTAGATTAAGTATATTAATTAAAAAAATAATTATATATAATAATTTATTTATTCAAATTATATTTGAAACTTATAAATAAGATCTTGTAAATTTGAATTAAGCCGAATAATAAACACCTCTAAAATTCTTAAAACACTTGATCATGATGAAGCTTGAGTGAAGCATATTAAATTTTTGTTTAAATTCTTTATAATTAGTTAATTGAAGTTAATAGAATCGTTAATATAGATATTTTAAGAAAAATTCTGGACCGATAAAGATATTATTTCGATGAAACAAGTCTAAAGTAAAATTTAGTAAAGTTAATTTGTTTAGATTTGTTATAATAAGTTGATTAAAAAATAGCAAAGTTAAATCACTTATTTATTTAGATATAAATTATTGTACAAATACACTTTTGTGATAGCTATGTTCAATTTTTAATCCTTGGTTCAACTAATTATAACTATATTTATAATAATTATTAATTAATAATTTAGTATTAGACTATAAAAACATTGTTCAAATAGATGAGGTTTGAATCCTCGAATAAAATAACCATTGTCGTAACACTTGATCAAGGTAAAGTGTGTTGATTTGTTGTTATCACAATATTTTATAAATTATATCTGAAAATTATATATATATATAGAAATTTTATTTAAGCTTAATAATAATAAAAAAAATCATTAGAGATTATTTTAGTAACAAATAATAATTCATAATTTATCAAATCGACGTAATATAGGGGTGAAAGACTTATATGATTAACACTTATATCTCATTCTCTTTTGTTCGACAAATGTGAACTATATGCATAATTTTTATAAGTGTCAACGTTTATCAGGTTTAAGGTATGTTGAATTGTTGTTATTGCGATATCTTACAAATTATGCCTGAGAATTATTAAATTATATATATTTTAATTTTATTTAACCATATACTTAAAAAATAAAGAATTAGAGGTCAATTTAGTAACAAATATAAACATAAGGGCGAAAGACTTGTACCATCAACATTTATGTCTCACTCTCTTTGGTTCGGCACATATGACTATATGATTGATTTTTATAATGTGTCAACATTTACCACTTCTAAAGTGTGATGATTTGTAGTTATTGAAATATTTCAAAAATTATTTTTATAAATTATTCAAATATATAATTTAATTTTTTTTTAGCATAATAATTAAAAATAATTAAGCATTGTACCACTTAAATGGGCATTTGTGATTTATTTATCTCACTTATAAAGAATGATAAACAGACAACAGATCGACATGTTTGCTTGTGTTGCCTGCTTAGATATTTTATTTTATATTTATTTATTTAACTTTACTTTTTAATATTAATATATTTGAGAATTACGTAAAAGTATTATAAATCATAATAATTAACAACTTAAAATAATTAAAAAGACGTAAAAAATTTAATTGACTCTCTAAATTTTATTACTGACTCATAAATTGAGACAAAAGAACAAGTACTATAAATCACAATAATTAATAAATTAAAATATTTTTAAAATATATAAAAAAATTTAGTACACTCTCAAAATTGTATCAATAGCACATAAATTGAGGCAAAGGGTATAACAAATATTATTTAAAAATTATTATTTTTTTAAAAAATTTAAATTACATAATTTAAATAATTTTTTAAATATAATTTGAAAATATTTTAATAACAAAATTATCCGTCCTAAATTTCAACTTATTTAAAATAAATAAATACATTTTATTACAACTTACTCCCTCTGTCCCGTCCCATGGTTGATATAGTGAATTTAATTTTCACTACATTTTGATCCTGTACAATAAATACATTTTATTAAACTTATTTAAAATAAATAAGTACATTTTCTTATTTTATTGAATAGTCATTTATTGATTTTCATTTTTCAATGTGGTAATTGACTTTTACGTTTAGAAAATAACAAAGACTTTAATTTTCTTTAATTAAAAAAAGAAAAAAAAATAATTTGTTTTGAAAGAGAAAGGTCATTGAAATCTTTTTATAATTATGGCCAAATTTTTATGGCCATTTAACACTATCTAGGAAAAGACCAAAATATCCCTAAAGAAACAAAAAAAAAATAATTGCAGAAATTCTTCAGTTGACGACCCATTAGTTAGGTGTCGGCTCATCACCCTAGTCGTCACTTTCAAGTTGGGATTTACCATTTACAGACCTAGGCTGACGACTAGAGCTGATGGCTCGTCACTTAGTTGACGTCTCGTCAGCTTAGTGTCAAATTGACAGACAAATACTTCGAAGTAAAATAAGTATAACTTTCTACTCTAATATCGGATTAAGGTGAAATCGAATGCGTTGGAAAGAAGACTAGAAGAACTTTCATTTTATATATAGTAATCTACCTAACTTGTTATATTCTATAAGTAACGGTCATTGAAAGTTGACCCAAGTTGAAATGTTCACTAAAACTTAATCGATAGAAAAGTTCTCAACTCGTGTTTGAGTTAGGAAATTTTTCAGACCTCAATTTATATTCAAAGGTATTCTCAAACCTTTCATTGAGGGGGTTCAAAACTAAACATACGGATTGGTCGAAGAGGGTTCAACATCTATTATATATACATAAAAATAGTATACTTTTCCGTCGAAGGGGGTTCGGATGAACCCCCTCAATACAAAGTGGCTCTGCCATTGTATATTACCCTGGAATTATTGGATTCGGGTCTATATGCATAGGAACATGATTTGAATTTTAGTCCGACTAAGCAGGGTGCTTGAACTATCGACCCAAGGATTGACTCTTTGTAGGACTAATTAGGAAGAAGCACTCCAGAACAAAGATTTTTTTTAATATTTAAAGCTCGAAATCGAAATATTCTATCAAGAAGAGACGGTTCCATTTGCTACACCATATTCTTTGATTGTCCTTGTTTGAAGTTATTAATCTTTCTTTCTTGCTATATCAAATTATCAATCACTTACCTAGTTATGCTTTAATTCCAAGTTAATTGGAGTAGTTGTGTGAGTTTTCTTCTAAGTTCTACTACTCCTTATGTTCCTTTTTAGGTGTTATAGTTTAACTTTTAAGAGTCAAATTTAAAATGTAATTTTTTAATATAACTTTTAAATATTTTAATTTTAATTTTATACTATCGAATTAATCTAATCTAGTTTAACTCTACTAAAAATAAAAAAACGCAACAACTAAAAATGAACGGAGGGCCTATCTCGTAGCCATAACTATTTTGTCTACTTTGTCGTAGCAGTTATTGTTAGGACAAATTCCAAAGAGATTCACTTTTTCCCCCTTTTTTTTTTTCTTTTTTTTTTTGTTTAAGTTATTTTAGGAATGTTTTTTATTTGTTTCTAATTTAAAGTGTTTTAGTTTAAAAGTTTCCTTATTAGATTTAGTATTTAATATTTTAATAAAAGTGGAATTCGAATTCGATTTAGTTTGGGATAGGTTTCCCCGGCCCTATATATGTAGGGGTGAATTTTATTATATGTCACAAGACTATTATTTACTAATTGTAGTTCTTTTTTTTAAACACCGTGGGATCTATCAAAGAAGGTAATTACTTTTAAACTAATCATGATCTCTAATTTCTTACTCTTATACTAATTCTGATTTCTTATTCTTTGAAAATAGGACTCATAAATTTTTGAATTCATGTGGGCGTATTAATAAACAGTTAGGTTGATTCCCCTCCTCTTCTAAATTATACAATGCGAAAAAGAACAAGCAATAGATACACAGTATATTTTAAATTGCTTTTCAATTAGTTAAGTGTTCTGGTAGTGTTTTGTTGTTGACATTGATGTGATCTAATTAGTTATGATGATATAGGCATTAAAGGATTGTGAAGTTTGAGTGTTTTAATGGAGGTTATTGTTGCTGACGATGGCGCTGCATTAGCAGCAACAAGATTCGATTGGAAGAATTGGAGGATTGTATCATACCCTCTCCGGTATTACTACTGGATATCGATCTTTCTCCAGCGTTGCTTGGATAGAATCAGTCCTTATGTACTCTATAGGTGGATTGGAACTGCTGTCTTGGCAATCATTTATGCTTTTCGGATTTATATCCGTGGATTCTGGATATGGAAGAAAACTTTGAGCTTTGATACTTGTTGTGCACTGGTATTTGCTTATTTTAGAATGGCTATGACATTGTTATAGCTCAGAGTTGATCAAACCACAACATCAATGAATCAAGTCTCGGGTTCATAGGGTTTATTGAACAGAAAAAACAACTATTTTGAAAGACATTCATCAGAGTTTTCCCAAATACATGACATTGAGCATATTGGTTTACAATCCTATAGAACCCAAAACCAGATGATGGCCAGCGCTTAGGTTGATGCAATGTCACGCCTTTGTAGGTTATTGTTGGTTAAAGTGGAATGCGGTTTTGCGATTGAGCCAGAGGAGGAGAATCATGTTTTAATCCACGGAAACCTTATCTTTTTTCGTTCTGCTACGTTCTTATGACACTTGGTGGGTTCTGCAATAAAATATCTAATCTCTTTTTACTACTTTCTTCAGGTGTGCCGCAACATTAGATATCTGTCTGGCAATTGCCACAACTTTCATTTCCAGAAAGGATCTTGAGGATATTGACGATCACTGGTTTATCCGGCTCTTTCTTTGGTTCACCTTCTCTATGTTCTTCTTCCTAAATTTGGATTTTGTAATTCAAGAATCGAGGAGATACAAATATAATCCATTTACCCTCGCAAAGAAGGTGAATTGACTTACTTTTGTGTATATTTCTCTCAGTCTTTATATGGTCGGAGTTATTAAAGCATTTCTTTTTGTTCTTGTAATTAACAGTAACTAGGTTATGGAATCTTCCTCCCAGGATAAAATGACCTTCAATCTAACTATAGCGGTACCTCAAATAATTGAATTCGTCGAACTTACTCAACAACTCAATGATCACACAAAGTTTTTGTTAACAATAAAAGTGTTTTTGCTGTCAAAAAAGATACCAACACCTGAGGAAAATATCAGGTATTCTGATACAAGTGCAACTAGCTCAAGACCTTTCACACGTAGTCAAGCTCGGGAGTTACAAAAACTCCAAGTCATGTTCATTCAAATGGCCGTGTGTGAGTGTGTAGTTAATTTATCTAAGGGATTCCATGTTTTGAAGTGCGAAGAGGGGGTTTGAAGTGTAAGTTTATTACACTCCAAAAAAGTGTAATAACACTTTTTTTATTACACTCCAAAGCCACCCAAGACCAAGGATAGAATGATCATTTTTCTTTCATTTAGTGGAGTACTATATATAGACAATAATTGGGCTATTTTTTGGACTTAGTTCATTATTGATATTTCACTACAATTGACATGTATGACTGATACATATACGATCGATACAATTGGCTTATACAATTACATCATATATATAATTAATATACAACTTATGCATATACGCATATGTAATTGACACATAATATACAATTGATAATAATTTAGTTGAATTAGATACAATTAATTCCCCGACGCAAAGTGTGCTTTCCCATGCTGTGGGCCATCTAATTTTCTAATTTCCCACCTTTAATGACAATTCCTTTCTTTTTACCTTCTGCAACATTTTTTCATTCTTTTTTTTTTTTTTTGGTTAAAGATGATTTTATTTATTTACTAATATGCATCATATGGGATTACAGAGTTAGCTGTCGGCAACTTATCCAAGACTATGGCATTACAGGAGATACTATTGGCACAACAGGCCTAACATGATCTACCATATTAGAGACATAGGTAATGCCAGAAATGGGCACAACAGGCCCTACAAAAGATATATGTACTAGCAGCATCGCGTTCCAAAAGCTGCTTAACAGTGGGCGGAGAGTTAATCCAGATAATAAAAAAACTGGTTGTCAGGGAGATTAAGTTATTCTTTAGCCAGCCGATCAGCTACTCCATTTGCTTGCTGCTGCTCTTGCCTCAGCTGTGGGCTCCCCAGGCTGTGCATAAGAACCCTGCAAGACGTAACAAGATTATTAGGAGGAGTGTTTTTGGAGTGAAGTGCATTTATTACCTCTCGTGAGTCCATTGCTATCTCCAGATCGATAGGTAACCTGCATACTGTGAGCAAGTACAAGTCCATAAAATAGGCTTGAAAGTTCAGCCTCAAAGGGGGAAGAAACATTGAGTTTTGCACTGAATCCCCTCACCCATCTCCCCATTTCGTCTCTAAGGCATCCACCAGCTCTTAATAAATGATTAAAGGCCCCATCTATATTAAGCTTAAGGCCTTTGACAGGCGGAACCCAGTCTCTGCGAGGAATGTGACGTAGTAAAATACGATCCTTGGCCGCTAGGTAATGGAATTCAATCGCTCATTCGAGCGGGGTGGTGATGGGGATATTGATTTTTTCCTCATTATAATGATTATGATTCCGTGTTAGCCAAATATTCCAAAGACAGAAAGGGAACAAGTCGCACCAATTTAACAATGAGGTTTTGAGAGAACATTTTTTCATTCAAGTTTCCTCTGAAATGTTAAGTACTCAATGATAATATCTTAGCAAAAAAAAAATTGACTATTGACAGTAAATGAGATAAACAGAGTGATATATAATGTGAAATTTACCTAACAAATACTATAAATCACAATAATTAATAATAAAAAATATCTATAAAAAAAGTTGGCTTTTGAATTTTCATCTGCACCATATAAATTAGGACAAAAGGAGTAACATATATTATATCAAAATTATGTAAAATGTACTATATAGGTAACAACATCAAATACTTTAAAAATATACGAATTTTAATTGACTCAAAAATTTCATTTGTATCACATAAATTGAAATAAAAGAAGTAATATTTATTCGTCCGTCTTTAAATCATAATTTTACTATATCACTTTAATTAATTATCATAAGTCGTTTAAGCATTAAAAATTAATATTATTTAATAAAAAAAGATAAAATAGACATAAAATGATAAAATTAACTCTTGATGTTTTATATTAACTTAACGTCTTATCTGAGACCCACTTACTTTTCTTTCACAAATATTTTTTATAGAAATTTTTCTATATCACTTGTATTTAGTCATTATGAGTCATTTAAGATATGTCTGTTTCGCTACTCCAATCGTAATATTTGGTTGACTCTAGAAATTATATCAGTATCACTTAAATTGAAATAGAAGAAGAAAAGGTATTATAAGTCAAAATAATTAAAAATTTAAATTGTTTTCAAAATATAATTGACTATCAACGACACAATTTTTGACAAGGAGAGAGTATTATAATAGCTAACGACTTAAAATAGTACATTACAGTCGCAGCTAATAGCTTAAAATATCTATAAAAAAATATATTAAAAATATAATTGATTATCTAAATTTTATTTATATCACATAAATTGAGACCAAATGAATACATAAAAAAATATTATAAATCACAATAATTAACTACTTAAAAAGTTTAAAAGATGTAGAACATTTGACTGACTCCCAAAATTATAATAGTGTGCTTAAATTGGAATGGAAGAAAAAATATTATAAATCACAATAATTAAGAACTTAGGTTATTTTTTTTATATATAATTGACTATCAATACCACAAAAGTTTGGATAATAAGAGTAAAGTATATTAATTAAAAATTCCATTAAAAGTATTATAAATTATAATATTTAACAGTTTAAAATGTCTACGAAAATTATTTTGTTCTATATTTCAAAAAATACGTAAAAAATTATAAATTATAATAATTAACAACTTAAAAAATTTTAAAAATGTGATATATTTGATTGACTGTCGAAATTATATCAGTGTCACTTAAATTGAAATAGAAGAAAAATATTATAAATCTCAATAATTAAAAACTTATATCATTTTAGAAATATAATTGACTATCAAAGCCACAAAAATTTCAAAAAAAAAGAGTAACATATATTATTTGAGAATTACATAAAAATTATTATAAATTATAATAGTTAACAACTTGAATGTCTAAAATATATTAAAAATATGATGAATTATGTAAATTTTATTCGTGTCACATAAATTGAAATAAAAAATAACATATATTGGGACCGTGCTAGCAGGTGTCATCTGCATCTAGTTTCTTTGCATGTACATTAAAGCTGCATTTTTTCTTAGATTCAGATGTCTGAATCTGAATACACATCTGAATAATTAAGATATTATCTCTAGATCTGAAAACTGAACGATTAAGACTGTTTGTTTTTCAACATCTGAATGTGCAAAAAAAATTATTTGTATATATAATAAAATAAAAAATACAATTCAAATAAAAAGCTAATTATATATCAAAAAAGTATGCAATTTAATACAATAAAATTATTATTTGATTGAAAAAAAATATTTATGTTTGTTAGTGATAGTGAAGATGGTTTATAATGGTGGTTGCAATGACAATGATTGATGTTAGTGATTAATAATGTTGGTGGTGATAGTGGTGATAGTTGGTATTGTAGTGACTGTTATGAAGGTGACGGTTGATGGTGGTGTTAGTGGTTGTGATGTGACGTTGCTTGATGTTAGTAGTTGGAGGTGTTGATTGTGATGGCTGAAAAATAAATGTATGATGATTGATGATGTGTTGGTGCTAGTTAGAGATGTTGTTAGTTTTAATGGTGGAGATGATTGTTAGTAGAGATAAATTGTACCGATGGTAGCAGTTGAAGTAATGGTAAAGGTGACATTACTAGTGACAATGGTGGTGGCGGTCGAAGAATATTTGGAGGTTGTGATGTATTAGTGGTAGTTAGCGGTGATGCTAGTTGTGATAGATGAGTTGATCGATAGTAGGGATTGACCGGTAGTGGTTGATGATAGTGGTGCTGTTGACGGCGGTGGTGGCGATGAATATAATTAGAATAATAAAGGTAGTAGGTGTGGTAGCAGTTGACAATAGTAGTTGATAGCGATATTTGTTGTCAATGGTGGTTGTGATAGTGGAGGTAGTTGGTGGTGGTTGACAATGATGGCGGTGTCAGAGGTGTTTAGTGGTGGTGACTGATTATTATGAATCAAGTAGCGGCGGATATTATCCAACACCGGAATACCTCTTCAGATCTCTTCAGACCTATTAAGACTTGATTTTAGATCTGAATAATTAAGACCTATTCAGACCTATTAACAGCTAAAATCTTACTTCCTCCGTTTAAAAAAGAATGACCTACTTTCCTTTTTAGTCCGTTTAAAAAAGAATGACCTT
Source organism: Capsicum pubescens (assembly GCA_030864215.1). Taxonomy (NCBI): domain Eukaryota; kingdom Viridiplantae; phylum Streptophyta; class Magnoliopsida; order Solanales; family Solanaceae; genus Capsicum; species Capsicum pubescens. Next base: position 300,796,709 of record CM061549.1, read on the forward strand.
TTTCCTTTTTTTGACAATACTTTAATTTCAACTTTTCAAATGACATATTTAGGATCACAAGATTAAAGGACATTTTGATACATTTGACATAACTTTAATTTAAAATCACAAGATTCAAAAGTCTTCTTTATTTTCTTAAACTTTGTGCCAAGTCAAAGTTGATCATTCTTTTTAAAACAGAGGAAGTAACAAAAAAGAAATGTACTTAATGAATCTGAATCATTCAGATTCAGACCTCCTTTAGGTTCAAACAATTGAGCTCTAAGCCAACAAGAAAAAGGATTAATACAACATCAATAAGCTGTACAAAAAGTCATCTAATTTTGTACTCAAATAAGTGAATTGTTAGGGTATTTATTGATGTTTCAAAATAAGTGAATAATTAATTTTTTTTATAAAGTTACCTTTATGATTTGATAATCAATTAATTTTCGAAAAGGTATTAAAGGTCAACTTTTGCATTTTGAAGGGTAAAAATAAAAAAAATGTGTTAACTTTATGTTTTTATTGTTTTTTTCTTAATTTGCGTGTCAAAATTCAATAATTCATCAAACGGAGGGAGTAAATTATATTTTGGTGTCATTTTTTTCCTTTTTTACTGACACGTGTTCTGCATCTTCCCTACCAAACCACGTGCACCCACTTTACTTGAAAAATAAACTTTCCCAAAACCCAGCTTTCACACCATAGTTCTCTTCTCAACTTTCTCTTTCTTCTTCACTCTTCAATGGTCTTTAATTCCTAGACACGGTTAAAAGCAACATTTGTGGCTGTTCATTCCCAACTAATGTCACTACTATGGCTTGTGGCATTCTGTTGGCTTGATTCATGTACATGTTTTGTGAGTTTTATGAATTGGATTTTTCTTATTTTGTTATCAGTTGTCAAGATCTCTTTTTTTTTATTTATTTAAGGTGGGGGTGGATGGGGGTCCATTATTTGGTGAAATTATATGTTAATAGATTGAATCTTTAAGAAAAAACTGGATTTTCTAATACCCTTTTGAAAGATTCTTGGGTTTTAGTTGCGACATTTTGCTTTTTTTTTTTTGGTTCATGTACATGTTGTTTTCATCCATGTGTTTTGAGTTTTATGAATTGGAGGTTTCCTGATTTTGCATTTAGTTGTGAGATTCTGATTGTTTGGTTCGTACACATGTTTTATGAGTTTTTGTAGCTATATCAAGAAGTTGTTCGAAAGGTAGCTCTGATGATATCTCTTTGTTCTTTTTCTTCAAAGCTAATCCAAATAATAAGCAGTTAGTCCATTAAAATCACTGCGGAGGAGCAGAGTCAACTAAGTTCATAAGGAGATTATACTTGTTGTTTGTACTTCGTAACTGCTGCCTATCCAAATCCATTGCTTTCAATGCGTCCTGAGCATGTTGTGGATTGCGTTCCAACTCTTGCTGCAATGCAGATAGTTGAGATGACGCTCGCTTAGATTTCTCATTGACATCACGAAACTGGGCCTCAAGATCATCTTTTTCATGAAGAAATAGAATTTCGACAAAAAAACAGTTAATTATTGTGACTCGCTTTAAAAATGGAACAATTGAAAATAACTACTGTTGAACTTGGATAATTTGTCCACACATTTTGTATCTTTAAGGTTCAGTCTAATTGCATCTTTAGGAAGAGAAGAAAACAAGACCACGTCATGCCATCATGACCATTTTCCTGATTCCTATACTACATTTAGACAGTGTATTTATGCTCACCTTAGTTGTTTTAATGTTAAGGCAATCAAGTGCTGTAACATTTGTAATGGAGCACAAAACTTCTGTTTGGAATATTGCTTTTGACATGACCCTTCTTGCTGCTGTCTATGCTGTAAGTTCATTACCTGAATTTTTCACTCACGACAAAGTTAAGGGGATCCAACGTCTATTGTATAAACATAAAAAATAATTCCAACCTTATATTTTGGAATTCTCATTAGTCTTGGCGATCAAGTCTGACAAGTTAAAATTAGGCTCAAATGAATATCCTGATTCGGTTATGTTGTGGCAGCACACTTTCTGTGAGTTGGAATACATAAATAGCAGCATATAGAGTAATCTAGATATATTATTTTCGGTCCAGTCATTTTTTGTGACCATCTCGTCTTCGTCTTTTTTGAACTATATATGCCGTTATAAAGTTAGTCATGTTCCTCTTTCATTTCTTCAAGTATTTCAGTTGACAAACAACTCAGGTTATTGGAGTTGAATTCCTGGCAATTGCTAAGGCTACTTCAAGCGCAATTACCTGGTTTAGTATGTGAAAACTTCTTATGCGACGACTTCTTATCCGGAAGGACAAGAGGTTACAGTAGTTTGGAAGAGAACTTTTGTGTAGATCTGCTTGTGAGGACAATTGTCAGAGTACTCTTGTGGCATATCATAATTTCTTAAGAACTGCAAGTGAGTGGCTATCTCATAGAGCAACTGACGTAGAGCAACTGACGTGAGTTCGATCTTATAAAAGTTTTCTTTCGCATTTCTAGAAAGTAATAGAGCAGAACGTTCCACGATTTGAAATTCTTTAATATTATTACCCTTTTGCAATATTCCTATAATTTTTACTCAACGTTTTTCAGAAACCTATTGGCGGACTTATATCTGAAGTAGCAGCTATGTTCGTTTCATGTTTGATACTGATGGGCCTTCTGTTTCTTCTAGGAAAACAAGTCTTCTCTGAGCAGAATAAGCAGTTTTCAAGTGCCAAAATGACCTGAGCTGGTGGCATTTGGATGATATTTTTATTCTTGTGGTAATCGTTGTTGTCGGCATAAGCTTGGGATCCAGTTCTCTGGTGGAGGAAGAGCAATACATATGGCATTTCATGACATCCTCGCTTTATTTGCTATCTCTCCGAAAACTAATGCAGCATATTGTAATGGGGACAGAGAAAAATACAAGTGCTACCATGGGTTCAAAGACGAATAATTATATCCAGATTTGCTCAATTCTTGTGATTCTTATTTCTGGGAGAATTTTGAGAGGATGGCATCAAGGTGGTGTTAATTGGACTAATCTTCCCGACATTTCAAAGTGGTTAGAGAAAATGGGAAGCACTTATATAAAGTTGTTCCAGCTGGTTTCAGTGATCATCCTAATCAACATTAGCTTAGTTTCTCTTATGAGGTCCCGGCGGTCGAAAAAGACCTTGATTTCCTTGATGCACTTGTTCCCAGGGTGGCTGGTTTTACCTTATATCACTAAATATCAAGATGTTCCGTTCAGTACAGGTAGTTATGATGCTACTTTAATGGCGCAGATAGTTTATGCAGTTGTAGGTTTCTGTTCAACGGCTATTCTTGTTGCTGTGCCATGGTGTATACCTTTCCAAAATCGTATGCGTTCTGTGGATGGTGTTCAAAGAAAGGCTTGGGGTTTATGTTTTAGGGATTCTGCATATGTGATTGGCTTGAGTTACGTATATTATTGGTCGCTTTTACAGCTATTGTTGCAGCAGCCCGTGAACTCAATGCCTGTACTATTTCTCTTCTTCCAAGTACTAGCTAGCATTTGGTATTCTTCTGGTTCTAACCAGCATCTCAGGCAGTGGGTTGAGGTTAGTCAGATCATTTAAGTATTCATCCAAGTTCTCATTTTTCTTCTACGTTTTTTTTTTAAAACTTACGTCTTTGTTTTTGAATTACACGAGCAAGTTTAAGTTCAAAGTTGACCTAACTTATTCTTAGAGTAAGACTCTTCAAACTCATTGCAGAAGATGTAAGTTAACATGTTTATCTTCTTCTGAAAAGCACGCCATTTCGAATAGAATTATCTTTGTTTGAACAAAATTCATGATGTTTTGGATACAGAATCGTCTAATAATTTTTCTAGTTTTTTCTCTTCATGTTTCATAGTCGCTATTTGCTTTATTCTATTACTATTTTCTCTTAAAGTTGGTCAACTATTGGAAAGTGAAAAAGGTTTAACTCAAACGGGAACAAAGGGGCAACATGACGATAAACATTACTTTACTACTATATAGAAAAGGCAATGAAGGGACGACCAAGGGTGAACAAGTAATGTCACATCAGTAAAAATCACCCTTTCGATGCTCTAGAACCATCCGGTTCTTTCTTCAGCCATTTCATAGATGACCCAACACTACTTCTATCAAACACACACTCAAAAACTCTCCGTGTTTCTCCTGCTGCTTCCCCACCACCGCCACCACCACAGGAAATGAGTAGGGTAATATTAAAATGGTGGAAGATCATGTAATTCTGGTAATTTGGATCACGTCTTTGGGGGTTAAATGATACACAAAGGGTTGAATAAATTCTCAGGTTTATAAACCAAGGTCAAGAAAACTTGGTCTTTACCCGCAAATACTTTTCTTACTTATTGCCACAACTCTTCTATATTCACTTGAATGCAATATGATGAATCTCAATTTGACATTGCAGAACCTTCTAAGAATGAGAACAAGGTAGAACAGCTATTATCTGTCCGACATTCGAAATCCGTTAAATCCCTGCACGTTTCATACAACTGCCTGTTTTAGATGCCTTCCTCTATACGCATTTGTTTTACTATTTTTCCCATGGTTATAATTCTTTCAAGACAGTGGTTGGCATTGTTTTTGTGGATCAACCAAAATTGTTATGGTCATCTTTTGTTAACCACGCCCTGGCGTCTTGCTGATTAGACAATCTTTGACTAAGATTGCATTAATAGTCCAGTGGCATGTTACGTAAAGTAGATTGTTTGAAGAAGTTTTATGTGCAGTTGTTGGGTTCTTATCCTTCTATTACGGATGTGTTAGTTGTTGCCTCGAGTTTAGAAGTGTTTCATTTTGTTCATTATAATAGTAGAAAAGTTGCAGTTAATATGGATATTTGTGCTTGTAGAATGTTGGGGGAGTTTCATTTGGAATGTCCGTTACTTCCTATTGGTCTTGATCATGAGCATTTCTGTTCAGATTTTCCTCATCTGGAGACTTTGGTCCTTAGCCCTTGTGTGACATTGAAACGTGTCAAAATTTCGAGTCCATCGCTCAAAAAGTTTTAACATTAATGTACACACAGCTGTTTAATTATAATTATTCAAGAAAAAGTGTAGTTTCAGCTCCCAATTTGTGTTCTTTTCAATATGTCGGTAGAACATTTAAATCATCTTTAGCTTCAAGTGAAACTCCCAAGTTTCTAAAGGTCACCGGCATTTCTTTGATTCCTCAAGTTGAGAAGATCAATAGAGCTTGGTTCCTCCAATTGAGAAGTCATCTTAAAAAAATTAGCAACCGAATTGGATTGGCCTTAATCATTTGTGGTCAGGTACATCAACATCCTTTATACCTTTTAATATATCACATTTATTTCAACTAGTTATTTCCATGTACTGACTAGCCATCTTCTTATCGTGCATGACTTATGAAGACAAGTTTTCCTGAACTGAGCAAACGAGGACACAAATTGTGGAGCATACCAATTGGACGAACCCCAACGCAATTGCTACCTCATATCGAACACTTGAAGCTAGACATAAGGCTCAAAGTTCCACTGGAATCCCATGGATGCTTGCTGAAATATATAATTGATAACTTACTTTGGATGTGTCAACCAAATGCATTGACTCTATCAATGCCAGCTAATTTTAATGCATTTGCACTTGTAATGTTCTCAAGCATATATTTGTATACTGGTTTTCCATTATATCTTTAAGCTTTTAAATCTCTGTCCCTCTTTATCATATGCTTATTTGTACAGGGAATCTGCAACGAGTTTTCATAAGCAGAAGGGAAGGCAACTGCTGCGTGGATTATCAGAACAAGTGCTGGCGCCATTTCTTAAAAGATTACACTGTTAGGGAAGTAGTTACCGATGAAAAGGAAGAGCCAAAGAAGTTTAATTTCGTATTTACTGGGCAATTATGTAGTTAGGCCACTCTCTGTTCTATTAGCCATGACAATATCGTAAAATCTGGAACTATAAATATTTATATGGGTTTTTCGATTATCACTTATTTTGCCCTATTCTTCACAAAGCTCTCATTAAACTTCTATTGCATTCCTGGAAGAAAGCATACAACCCATCGAACGGTTCAAGTACAAATTTATGTTACATCTCTCTTAAAAGGACAAAAAAAAATTAGATCGACAGTCGCACACATTCATTTTCCCGTAGTACCAAAGTCTTTTTTCTCTTGAGTTTTCCGATGAGTGATGCGGATTCTGTCTTTAGTAACATTTAAGTCAGGGAGAATTGATGGTAATAATTGTAGAAAGTACAGAAATTTTCCATATTCTATATTTACGTATATTTTCCATATGATTTACGTCGATTGAACAAATATGGCTCTTATAGTTACTATAATTGGATTTTGTTAACGAAGTAGAATGAGGCAGTTTGGAGCTAGCCCGATTCAGGTCTTTACCGCAATGGTAACAAGTTCTTGACTTTGGATGCAATAACCATTCCTTCCTTTGGATTTTGTATTCCAACAACTTTCACGTTTTAATCTAACAGACAGTTATTTCATAAACGTATTAAATATTATTGCCTAGACATACAGATACTAAGCTCATAGTGCAAGTGTGGAATTGAATTATAAGTTTATTTGAATGTTGGTTCATTTATCTGATAACTGGCTTATTTATATTAACAACTCTTGTATCTTGGAGCTGCTTTAGGACTAGAAGGGCAGGTACCACTTGCTGACAACATTCATCATACCTAGAGCTTTTGTGTTTCCCTAAAACTTCAAATTGATTGGTAACTCTATGCTCTGAATGGTTTATGTAGCTGACAGTCTACAATTACAATGGAGGTCCATGCTATCGATGTCTATTTCTAACTCCTCCACCCACATTTAAGCAGAGATTCTGTCAAAGGGGAATCCTCATTTAGTTTGTGGAGTTTTGGTGAAACCTTACGGGGAAAAGTCCAAGCCTGTAGATAGGTATATTTCCTGGTTTCTTTTATATGAAGGCTTCTAATCACTTATCTGCATATTTGTTGTTGTAAAAGATCTCTATTTCCAATGTACCCTACTTAACCTTGAATATAGAATGCCGAGCATACAATGATATTGTGTTGGTAATGTCATTTATCGTTGTAGTTCAATCTAATGAAATTGGAAGCGATTGCTCTTTGAATACTCCCGACTACATGTGAACTTACATTTTCAGATTTGTGGTTGTTGGTTAAATGGAATCTCATTTTCTCCTCTCCACTGATATTCCTCTTTTTATAGAAGAATCTGATCATAATAGTCTGTCTGACAAGTGACAACTGAGGATATTTGAGGAGCATTGATTCATTTCAGTTCCAATTAAGCTTATTTGATTTGTTTATCTATATGCATATTTTCAGAACGCATCTTTAATACAATGTAAATTAATATTTTAGACATTTTCCTCAACTGTTGGCTCCGTATGTTTCAAAATTTGCCTTGTCAAGAACATTCGCTTGAGGGGTTGCAACTTGCTGAAGCTCTTAGACTAGGAGACAACTTTTTGTCGGGATTTTCATTTGATACAATCTTTATCTTATATCTGCAGAAAGTGCCAGGAGAAAGCTTATCAACATTCATCAAATGGGTGTTGGCTACTCAGTGGAGGATTTGAAGCTTTCTTCAGAAGGTTGTTAAATTTGTTCCATATCCTCTGCATAAGGGTCCTTGATTATCCATATCATCTGACGTCGTTGTTTTCTTTTCCTGATTCCCCCTGTACAGGCCATAACGAACAACTAGAGTTTCCATCGGATGAGGATTTTTCTAACATGCCAGATGTATGGAACAGTGGTTCCACCAGCAACGACGAAACTAGGCACGTTGAGACGAATGCCTGTGCCCAAGAAAGGCAAGTCATTCTGATAGATCACATATATGTACAATTTACCATGTTATAGCAAACCGGTTAAATGGCGTTGTTGGAAAAAATGGTATTTTTTGCAGCTAATTAGTTCTTTCGGATCTTGGCAGTGGTCAAGTATTGAATCTTCCATATAGCCCTTTTGCATCTCCAATAAGGAATGGCCATTTCAATTATCATTTAGGTTCAGAGACACACACAAAGATTATCAAGAGTTTAAAAGGACTTATTTTTTGGAATAGCAGCTCATTGGTTCGACACACAAAGTACTTTCTTCCTGCATATTTTCCATAAAAAACGGCAGTACTGATTAATATAGTTGCTCAGCTACCTGCAAGAAGTTTCCCCCCCCCCTTTTTCCTTACGTGGACATCATGAGGAAATGATATAAAAAAGGGATTCCAACATTTAACAAGTAGTTTCATACGTTTTATGGTTTGATCTGAAGTTAATGATAGGGAGCATGCAAGCTTGAAGTTATAGATGTAATTATGGTCTCTTTGAAACAAATGATGGGTAGGTGCAGATGCAACAGAGTTTAGTGTGCAATTTAGAGCTCTCTGCTATTAACATAAATGCTAATGTTGTATAGAATAGCAGAAGAAATGTATATTTAGGAAACCTTCTGCTAGCCCAAGATCGTTAACTAAGATCGAAAGATTCAACTAAGAAGAGGAAGCTAGAAAGGTGAAGGAAAGTATTAAAAGAGAGAACTTTGGAAGAAGACTACTTAATATGCTTTGTATTGATTTTTTTTTTGGATTTTTGGTTGGTTACAAACGAATAAGACCATCCCTATATATACTTGTTCATGGATGGTTCTAGAAAATCTTCTAGATAATTCTACATGAAAAACTAGTAAACTTTTTCTACCACTAATCTAGAATATCTAGATAATTCTACAAGATATTTGTTTATGACACTACTCTAGGAAATTCTACAAGAACTTAGATTATTCCATCACTAGATTATTCTAGAAACTTAACTAGAAACTATGCTACTCATTCTTCCCAAAAATCCACTTTAAATATTTTTCACACTCTCCCTTAAAGTGATTTTTTGAAAGCTATCCCAAACTCGTTGCGGAAGAACTCAAACGAAGCTTTGAACCACGCCTTAGCGAAAATCTTTGCAATTTTTGTGTGACTCCTCGAGCTTCTTCATATGATGAAGGTTTTTCACTAATAATCGGCCCTGTGAAAAGACAATAATATGTATTGAAAATTTTTTCATCTTTGTACAGACTGGCTTGACAATCATCGTTGACCTTTGCGAACCATATGAATCACCTTCTTTCCAAGTTTCATATTGTTGAGTTTCTGAGCTCCCCCTTTCTCTGAACTCCTCAACAACTATATTCTTTGAAGAATCATTTGTCATGGACAAGTCTGAAACTCCTGGGTTCAATATTTTAGAACCCTCTCCTTTAGATAAAACTCCAAAGTACAATGGAATTTCATCAATATCAACCTCTTCATTATCCATTTCTCCATCTAAGTCTACACGATCAACTTCATCATTTGCTTGATCTTTAGTTTCCTCATCATCTTCCAATATTTGCTCTAAACCAGTGATTGATCTTGATGCGATAGATGATTGATCAGAGACTTCAAGTACATCTCCGTTAATGCTTGCTTCGATAAAGTTATCACTGGCATAGAGAGTTTCAGACACTGTCGGCGCAGAGTCTACTTCAATATCTTGCATGTTCAAACTTTTATTTATATTTTCAGGATCTGCTTCCTTAATTTCCTTGATAGCAGCTACCACGTCTCCAGTCTGAACGTCTTTAGTATTATCTTGCTGCTTGTTGTTGCCTTCCTGCTCCACATGATCTCTTTCCAAAATTATGGAAGCCAATGCACTTATTGCTCGACTCTCAGCTTCCAAGCATCTTTCCCAGCCTTCTTCTTCTTCAACAACTTTTTCTATTAGAGCTATGTTGCTCTCTGTGGATCGACAATATCTCCTGATATGTCTTACTTTACCACATCGATAACACCTAAGAGGTCTTTTACCATAATTGTCATAAACCTCTTCCTTCTTTCCAGGCGAGCTTGAACCACCAAAGAATCGAGAGTGGGGCATATCTCTTGTCTTTCCTCTAACGTTCCTCTTGTCAGCTACAAGATCATTTACTTTCCTTTCTTTGACAAATTCACCAGCCAATTGTTTGGCTAGTAACTCTTGTGACGATAATAAATTCTCAAATTCCTCCAAAGATGGTTGTTGAGCCCATCCTTGAATCGATGTCTCAAAAAGGGATATATTCTGGCTTCAAACCACGAAGGATAATTCTTCTCATTCATGCTTCAGAGATAGCCTCATCCATATTCAATAAAGAAATTTCAGAACATAAGTTCTTAATTTTTAAAAAGTACTCGGCAATAGAAAGATTACCTTGAGTGGTATTCGCCAAGTCATTCTCCAACATTTGTAGCCGGACTTCATTCTTCTTATTGAACAACTGATCGAGCGTCCTCCAAATATCATGAGCTGATTTACACCTAATAATATGGTCAAATAAATTTGAGGAGATGGACCTCTTCAAAATGAACTCCGCCTTCGCATTAATCTGCTTCCACTTCTTGTATGCACTACTATTCTCCGATCCGTCTTTCGGAGGACTTGTGTTAATCCCGTTAACAACATCCCACAAATCCTCCCCCACAAGGTATGATTCCATACAAGTCTTCCATACCTTGTAATTGGATTGATGCAACAACTCCATTCCCAGCCCATTAACGCGACCGCTAAAATTCATTCGCACAAACTAGTTGAATCAACCACAAACCCGATCTTGAAATAAATATAAGCCAATCTACAACTTTGGCTCTAATACCATGTAGAGAATAGCAGAAGAAAGGCATATTTAGGAAACCTTTTGCTAGCCCAAGATCGTTAACTAAGATCGAAAGATTCAACTAAGAAGAGGAAGCTAGAAAGGTGAAGAAAAATATTAAAAGGGAGAACTTTGGAAGAAGACTACTTAATATGCTTTGTATCAGATTTGTTTTTGAATTTTTGGTTGGTTACAAATGAATAAGATGTCACGACCCGAACCGGGGCCCTGGCTGTGACGAGCATTCCCGAACCGTGAAGGCCCGGGACGCCCTCTGTCTATCTGGTAATCATGCACAACATTCATATAATTAAAGATAATGCGGAAATAGAAATCTAATACGAAAACATGGTCAGTCTGAATGTGATCATAATACTGAAAACTGAAATCTAAAATATATTTGGATAATAATAATGTCTGACTCAGTTTGCGAAATCTCTACTATGAACTAAACAAAACTGTCTGAAAACTGGGACAAGACCCCCAGTAGATCAAAACATGACTAAAGATAAATATCTGAAAGTAAACAGGCCTTCTGGAATATAGAAGGCTCACCCCTGCACAATCTGCTCTGTGATCTGAAATACCTACTGTTTATCTGGATCCCTAGACTGTGTCTCAACACCTGGAAGGAGGGGGGGGGGTCAGCACAAATGTACTGGCACGCGAAGCAATCTAAAATAAAGTATTTGAATATATATATAATAGATGAGAGCAGTTTTCATCAACACATCATGAATAAAATAGTTTCTGAAAACACATGGGCATCATTCGAAAATCATAAGACATTCTTGTCAAAAAAATTTCTGATCTTTGTATTACTTCTGAGTTAGGTGGCACTCCCCTACAAGTCTGATATTCCACGAGCTATATGGAATCCGTCATTGACTCGGCGAGAAAGTCCCCAACCCAAGTGTGCCGCTAGGGTTGGAGTGTCTGAGTCTGATACGCCACACGACACTTAACCCAGCGTATAATAATATACCAGGATCGGTAAATCACGATTTTGGGCAATGAGTTTTCTGAACTCACGCCTTCTTCGGGGACCACCTAACATCTCTTTATGCCCAATTTTTAATCTTTTCTGAACATGTATCATTCTAAAATTTCTAAATCATGAAAGTCTGATAAAATCTGATTTCTGAACTAGTCTGTGTTTGTTATGGCATTTGTCTGAGTTGGTATCGTCATACCAAGACTTGCAAGTCCTATTTCTGAGTCATAATGCATTTAGCATGATCTTTCATAAAAATATAGTTTCAAACCACCCAAACACGTAGTTTGCATAAAAGATTTCATGTTTCGAAACTCAAGTCAAATCCATGCAAAACTTTCATCAAACATATAGTGGTCATGTATATTTTGGCAAAACCATGCATTCTTTCATTACATGCATATTCAACATTCACAACCCTTTCTTTCGTGTTCAAAATCATATTCCAAACATAGCAAAAGTCAAAGCATTTCATATCATGATTTTTTTCAAGATGTATTTCAAAACAATCTATATCACGTGAAACATGGGAAAATTTAAATCAAGAGAGGGGTTTCATGTAAATCATGCTCTCAATTCATATTTCAAGACAAACACATATATACATATACATATAAGTTTCAAATCACTTTGGGGTAAAGCCAAAAGGCCAAAACAATATCATTAAAGCTTCTAAAACATGAGTATGTACATGAATTCAAAAACCCCATTCTTAAAACATGATTTCTATGCCCATGAGATTTAGGAAAACCCCGCGTACCTCTATTTAAGAAATTGAGGGATGATCCTTGAAGTCTAAGATGTGGGGATTTCAAATCTCCAATTATCTTTCAAAATCCACGGTTGAATCTTGAGTTATTTGGGATTTTTGTTTGAAACCCTAAGGGGGGTGTTCTTGAGAGAAAATTTAAGAAAAGGATTATATTTTGATGAATTGAGGGCTAAATCTGGTGTTATAGACGAAATTTGGGTGAGGTGAAATGACTAAAATACCCCTAAGAAAACAAACAAAGTCGAAACTGTCCCTCAGTTGACAAGCTGACAGGCTGAAGTAAAACGGGTATAAATCCTTCCTCAGATGTTGGATTTGGATGAAACCAGTTGCATTGGAAAGAAGACTCAAAGATATTTCATTTGATAGGTAGAATCTCTCCCAGTTCATTATATTCAGAGAGTTATGATCGTTTGAAGTTGACCCTGAAATGCTGAAAACTGGGCAATAGGCTATGAGTTTTGCTACTGTTTTGAAATCCAAATGCAGCCTTATGCGTTCCGAAAAATTCCAAAACTTATCCGAGATGTACTATGAGCTTTTCCGATCGTAACGCAACTTGAAAATCTAGAAAAGGATGTCGGAAAGGTTGAAAAGTTGTATCCCGAAGATTGCCAGCCAAAATGACTCTAAGTCCTCATTACACCAAGAAAATTTTTCAAGTTTTTAAGTCTAAGAGCACTCTATTAAAGGATAATCCATGCACGACTTTTACGGGGTGTTACATTATCTTCCCCTTGGGATCATTCGTCCTCGAATGATGGGTAGGAACTTGTTGAAGCCTTAAAGGTATGGAATAATGCGGACACGACATGTCCTCTAATAAAGAATACAATGATCTGAAACATGACCATATGGCTAGAACTACTGATATTCTAAATTCTTATATCAGACATGCATATCTGATGCATGGAATACACGACTGAAGCTACTCATAATCTGAGTTCTCATAATGAACATGCATATATGATGCATGGATTTGTTACTGAGTTGTTCTTATGAACGTAGAACTGAATACACTGATAAGCTGAACTTTTTTCTATTGGACATGCATTTTTAATGCATGCATATCTAACTGAACTGACGTATGAACGTATGAATGAATATGCAATGATAATTGGTGCGAAGCTTGTAATAAGAATCTATGCATGCAACTAAATGGGGTATCTCCCCCTTGGGATCCTATGTCTCTCTATGAATGCTCAATTCACTAAGATGCTCAAAAAACTGAGGCGATGCACAAGACACGTACGTATTGAATCATAACTGAACCTCTGGAATCTGAATCTAATGCATGATGCATGAACTGGGCTATACTCACAACTACTGGTATACTCTATCTTGGAATAGTAGCATGTCTAAGATTTCGAGTAGCATGAACAAATGAAAAGACGAGAAAACAAGTCATGCAAATCTGACTGTTAAACTGACTTACTGACTATACAGACTGAATTATGCAGGACCTTCATACTTAACTGGAGTATCTCTTCAACACTCTCTCTAAAGAAGTTTTGGCAGTAATAGGGAGCCACGAATCTTGGGTATGGATTACACAAGACATCCAACTGAGGAAATCACAACATTGACACTACTCTGCAGTCTGGAATATAGACATATAACTCATAAATTAAGATGGAAGGCCTTTGGCAACACAACTTCTTACTTTCAAGCTTAGCACACTTCTCGAATATCCCTAACTATACTATTCTCATTAAATACCATACTCATTCAATTTAGCTTAAAATTCTCATATGAGCATTGACAAATCTTTCTACTAATGTCTAAAATAGCTTAATCCTCTTCACCGTGATCAGGACTAACTCCAACTCACAAAATACTACATGCCACTCCACGATACAAGTCTAAACCATAAGATTCAACCTTCTATATCTCTTAAAAGATCACACCCTAAACCTATCATTATAACCACATATGAACTTCAAAACAAACACTCATAAAGACACACTTCACATATTCTACTAACCATCTATCGATATAGCTCCCACACGCTACCCCAAGAACATACACACACACCTTTCATCTAACCATCACATGCATCAAAGATTTGGCCCCAACCTTACTTCACACTTATGGCCTTATCTAAAACAAGCATACCATGATCTTCCATCAACAAGAAACATTTACTCCTCACCACTATCATCACATAAAGAGGAGTCACTAAAGATTAGACCATAAGATCTTGAAGCATGGAAGGATATTATATGAAAATTGACACTTAATTGAGGCCTGAGGAATAGCAAATCAACATCCGGGATTTATCAAAGAAAATATGAATTGGGGCATACATGACTATAAGATGAATCTAGTCAATCATAAAGAGTATAGCATGAATTATGGGAACTGATCGCACCATAAAGCATAAGTATATGAGTCATGAGCTGCATGACCTCAATTTGAAGTTTATAACATATGGAATGTGATTCCGACAACTAAATGAACTGGAACTCCTCATTTTAGAACTGGAAGAGCACGTGATTCTCTATCATATACATGAACATGAAGTATGATCATGAAACTGAAACGTAAAGCTTGAGTAGGCATTGGGATCACTGTAAAATACTGAGATAAGAATGGGTTGAGTCTCACCCTCACTTTCTGACGTTCTATATCATCATGACATCACTACTAGAATCTGAGAGCCTGACTTGGTTATTCGTTCTATCATCTCCCCCTTGGCTTTAAGCCATCATATTAAGTTCAAGAGATCCCTTATTACTAGACTCTAAAATGAACTACACTCACCACACTCTGGTGTCTGGAATATAACAATACACATAATTAAATAGAAATTTAACTCGAAAGATCACACGTGAAAGTGGAAACCCACTGCTAATACTACCTTCTGAGATATACTCTATATTTCGATAACCCCAATAGTCATAGTAGAATGCTTGCACACTTATTTCTATTGGTTCAACCTTCAAAGCTAAAACATAGATTTCTAACACTTAACATGGATATCACCGAGCCTTTGATGAACCATACCACTTTCGTCATAGCCTACCAATATCGCGACTCCAAACTTATATCTCATTACTATGAGAATCAAGATCATATAAAAGAGCCCAACACTATCAATCAAAACTCTTTAACCTGGCGATTTCATATAACATCTACTAGTCTTTCTCCATCTAGCAATGTAACACCCCGTATTTTTGGGCTAGAGTTTAGACCGTCGTTCCTACGTATATAGACCCGAACTGAATTATTCTTTATTAACATACGTGTGATAATCACTCCTATCGTAATGCCCCGTAAAATTATTGAGTCGATTTCATTTTTACTGTTATGTTTGAGGGGCTAATAACTAGAATATTTTTTCTAAGTGTAATGAGGACTTAGAGTCATTTTAGCTGGCTATCTTCGGGATACAACTTTTCAACCTTGCTGACATCCGTTTTTAGATTTTCAAGTTGCGTTACGATCGGGAAAGCTCATAGTACATCTCGAATAAGTTTCGGAATTTTTCGGAACGCATAAGGCTGCGTTTGGATTTCAAAACAGTAGCAAAACGTATAGCCTATTGCCCAGTTTTCAGCATTTCAGGGTCAACTTCAAATGATCATAACTCTCTGAATATAATGAAATGGGAGAGCTGCTACCTATCAAATGAAATCTCTTTGAGTCTTATTTCCAATGCAACTGGTTTTATCCAAATCCAACATATGAGTAAGGAGTTATACGCATTTTACTTCAGCCTGTCAGCTTGTCAACTGAGGGACAATTTCAAATTTTTTGTTTTCTTAGGGGCATTTTAGTCATTTCACCTCACCCAAATTTCGTCTATAACACCAGATTTAGCCCCCAATTCATCAAAATATAATCCTTTTCTCAAATTTTCTCTCAAGAACACCCCTTAGGGTTTCAAAATAAAAACCTCAATAACTCAAGTTCAACCATGGGTTTTCAAAACAAATTGAAGATTTGAAATCCCCGCAACGTAGGCTTCAAGAAGCACCTATCATATTCGCATATAGAGGTACGTGGGGTTATCTCAAAAATCTCATGGGCTTAAAAATTCATATTTTAAAAATGGGGGTTTTGAAATTATGAATATAAACATGTTTCAAGCATCTTTATGATACTGATTTGGTCTTTAGGCCTATTTCCGAAGTGATTTGATATATTATATATGCATATACTTGTGATTCAAAAGATGTTAACTTGAGATCATGAATTATATTAAACCCCTCTCTTGATATGAAATTGTTTGAAATTTTCATATGATGTGAATTGTTTGAAATCATCTTGACAAGCATAACATGAAATATTTTGAAAGTGGATATGATTTTTGACTTGCAAGGAGAGGGTTATTATGTTGAAGTATGATGAATATAATGGCTGCATGAAGTAATGATGTGATATTGATGGCTTGCAAGTCGGGTATAACGATACCCTACAGAATATGATGTGTGATTGAATCAGATGAAATTTGAATGCATTGATTTTACATGAGATAGGTGGATTCCTGAAGAAGGCGTTTGAGTATAAGGGATCATCGCTGGAAACCGTGTTTGCCGACATGGAAACTTGGTACCATGCTTTGTGAACTTGTGTACCTGACTTTATGTCATTCCTAAATTGGGACTATGGTTAGGAGCCCTGCTTTGTGATCTTGTGCACTATCATTGGGTCGAGACACCCTGCTGTGTGATCTTGTGTGTCTTCCCCTCACTTATACTCTAATCTCGGCAGCAACCGAGGTTTGACAGTTGGTGTAAATGTGATATGTAGGGTATTCCACCTAGCTCTGCTGCATTGCATTGTTGTTGAAAACAATTACATTATGCCCATGTGTTTTCAAATGATTTGATATGAAATTACTTTATAATGGCTCTCAACTATATTTTGTAAAAATATTATGTTTTGTTTTGATATCTCTGCGTACCAGTACTTTTGTATTGACCCCCTTCCGTCCCAGGTTCGGAGGCACAGTCTAGGGGTCCAGAAATTCAGTAGATTTCCTCAGACAGATTCGGAGAGTCACTTGGTGAGCCTTCTATATTTCGGAAGGCCTGATATCTGCCAGTTTCATTTATCATTTATTAGTTTTGGGTCTACTGGGGGCCTTGTCCCAGTTTTCAGATAGATATTTGTTTCAGTCATGTAGTAGAGATTTCACAGACGTTATAGAGATGTTGATTGAGATCGTGGGACATTATTCCCCATTATTGTTTTTATATGATTCTTGACCATGTTTCTGTTATATAGTGTATATTCCGCATTTCTTTTTCATATAAGTCATGTGCATGATTACCAGATAGATAAGGGGTGTTTGGGGCCTTGATGGTTCGGAATACTCGTCATGGCTAGGGCCCCGGTTCTGGTCGTGACAAGCAACTCAATGGTACTACTAGCCACACGCAACATGTAATAGTCTTAGAGAAATGCCACTACCTCATATCACCTTGGCATAATTCTACATCATACATACAACATCATACTTCATTACGAATTTAAATAAACTTAATCTCTTGCGTACACTGTTCAAGCCTATTAGATCACTTCTATAAATCTGGTATCATTACTCAAGCAATCATCACAACTATCTTAATGGCCATCAACTGTGCAAACTTAATGTCTAGTGCTAAACATGATTTACAATCCAACCTTACACATAATTCTCACTTGGACACTACGAAATAAACATCAAGAAACACTAGTATGCTAGAACTTCACAACCACAATAATCGATCATGACCTTACGACTTTCCTTATCATAATCCATTTGCACGTACTATTTCAACACATCAAGCCTACTAATTTAATCTCACAAAACATGCATCATCAATCTCATGCCACTATTCCTACATCCACATTCTACATTAAATTCAAGCCAATTGTCTAGCATCAATCATCTACCATCAATGAAGAAGGCAACATAATATACCAGTCCATCAAATCTGAACATTCTATCCAAATACCTCACAAATCTACTACATACCTTCTCACAAGAAGTACAAGTTTACAACTACCAACAAAAGAAGGTCAGGGGGGTAAAGTCACGTAATAGGCATGGTCAACCTTAATCTGATATTATAACCCCATACAATCTTGTCTACTTATACTGATCTCTCACCTCCTACTTACTTACTCAATCTCATGCAAACAGATTCATCTATACATATATTAAACCAACACAAGAACAACAAGTTGGACAGAAAGCTGCTAGTGAATCGAAATAGGCCTCACACGGCTTCACTAGACTTTGATTTTTGTGTTTTGAACAAGAAATGAAATGAATAACAAAGAAACTATGCTAGTGAATCAAATGATCCCCACGCGGCTTCACCAGACTTTGATTTTTCAAAAACACCATGATAATAAGATTACATATTACAAGAGATAGAAAATTGACACACAATATTCAATGATCTAAGGATACACATCTTACTCTGTATAAATAAAAATATGAGTCAAACACTTCACCCACAGACTACCATACAATCCACATATGCTGTTATCTACCACATTAGTCTATCACCATAAGAGGGTAAATTATTCTCGAACATCGGTTATTCAACTAAAATATTCATTTACACAAAAGTCACCCTCACTCTAACTTCTAAATTGTGACTTCACATCCCCAACTTCTTGGTCCAATATCACTACCAATAGGTTATGACAACAACACTTTAACGCATACTACTATTCAGGTGGAAATATAGTTCCAACATTCTACAACACATCATCCCCCTTAAGCAAGACATTTGTAACATAAATTTGAAGGGGACTAAATCCAATTAATACCTCAAGCTGAAAAACACGATTCCATCAGGATCAATGTTTACATCGGAATCAATACACATTAAAGCACTAAGGGACTCTTCTCAAGTCCTTGCACAAATTTTAACTCTTATATGGTTTAATCAGAAAAGACCATACTATTTAGATTCTAAACTTTTGTACTTGAATCACCTCAATAATTAGACATATCTGAGGACATTAGAGTAAGGAAAGAATTTGGGATGACTTTTTACTTTCATATGGGCGACACCATAGCACGAATTAGAGTATGAAAGAGGAATATTCTGACTCTATTGCATGAACTAGAACATGAAGAAAGAGAGACATTCTTAAACGCCTAGTAGCATCCTGCTTATAAGTGTGGCGCACTACACACCCATAAACAAGACTCGACCCGACGCGATTTTGCAGACACCGTGGGATCATGAACCGTACTTTGATACCAAGTTTGTCACGACCCGAACCGGGGCCCTGGCCGTGACGAGCATTCCTAAACCGTGAAGGCCATGGACGCCCTCTGTCTATTTGGTAATCATGCACAACATTCATATAATAAAAGATAATGCGGAAATAAAAATCTAATACGACAACATGGTTAGTCTGAATGTGATCATAATACTGAAAACTGAAATCCAAAATATATCTGGATAATAATAATGTCTGACTCAGTCTGCGAAATCTCTACTATGAACTAAACAAAACTGTCTGAAAACTGGAACAAGACTCCCAGTAGACCAAAATATGACTAAAGATAAATATCTAAAAGTAAACAGGCCTTCTAGAATATAGAAGGCTTACCCCTGCACAATCTGCTCTGCGATCTGAAATACCTACTATTTATCTGGATCCCTAGACTGTGTCTCAACACCTGGAAGGAGAGGGGGTCAAGACAAATGTACTGGCACGCGAAGCAATCCAAAATAAAATATTTGAACATATATATAATAGATGAGAGCAATTTTCATCAACACATCATGAATAAAATAGTTTCTGAAAACATATGGGCATCATTCGAAAATCATAAGACATTCTTGTCAAAATAATTTCTGATCTTTGTATTACTTCTGAGTTAGGTGACACTCCCCTACAAGTATGATATTCCACGGGCTATATGAAATTCGCCATTGACTCGGCGGGGAAGCCCCCAACCCAAGTGTGCTGCAAGGGTTGGAGTGTCTGAGTCTGATACGCCACACGACACTTAAGCCAGCGTATAATAATATACCCGGATCGACAAATCACGGTTTTGGGAAATGAGTTTTCTGAACTCACGCCTTCTTTGAGGACCACCTAACATCTCCTTATGCCCAATTTTTAACCCTTTCTGAACATGTATCATTCTGAAATTTCTAAATCATGAAAGTATGATAAAATCTGATTTCTGAACTAGTCTGTGTCTGTTATGGCATTTGTCTGAGTTGGTATCGTCATACCAAGACTTTCAAGTCCTATTTCTGAGCCATAATTCATTTATCATGACCTTTCATAAAAATATAGTTTCAAACCACCCAAACATGTAGTTTGCATAAAAGATTTCATGTTCCGAAACTCAAGTCAAATCCATGCAAAACTTTCATCAAACATATGGTGGTCATGTCTATTTTGGCAAAACCATGCATTCTTTCATTACATGCATATTCAACATTCACAACCCTCTTTTTCGTGTTCAAAATCATATTCCAAACATAGCAAAAGTCAAAGCATTTCATAGCATGATTTTTTTCAAGATGTATTTCAAAACAATCTATATCACGTGAAACATGGGAAAATTTACATCAAGAGAGGAGTTTCATGTAAATCATGCTCTCAATTCATATTTCAAGACAAACACATATATACATATACATATAAGTTTCAAATCACTTTGGGGTAAAGCCAAAAGGCCAAAACAATATCATTAAAGCTTCTAAAACATGAGTATGTACATGAATTCAAAAACCCCATTCTTAAACATGATTTCTATGCCCATGAGATTTAGGAAAACCCCGCGTACCTCTATTTAAGAAATTGAGGGATGATCCTTGAAGTCTAAGATGTGGGGATTTCAAATCTCCAATTATCTTCAAAAATCCACGGTTGAATTTTGAGTTATTTGGAATTTTTGTTTGAAACCCTAAGGGGTGTTCTTGAGAGAAAATTTAAGAAAAGGATAATATTTTGATGAATTGAGGGCTAAATCTGGTGTTATAGACGAAATTTGGGTGAGGTGAAATGACTAAAATACCCCTAAGAAAACAAACAAAGTCGAAACTGTCCCTCAGTTGACAAGCTGACAGGCTGAAGTAAAACGGGTATAAATCCTTCCTCAGATGTTGGATTTGGATGAAACCAGTTGCATTGGAAAGAAGACTCAAAGATATTATATTTGATAGATAGAATCTCTCCCAGTTCATTATATTCAGAGAGTTATGATCGTTTGAAGTTGACCCTGAAATGCTGAAAACTGGGCAATAGGCTATGCGTTTTGCTACTGTTTTGAAATCCAAACGCAGCCTTATGCGTTCCGAAAAATTCCAAAACTTATCCGAGATGTACTATGAGCTTTTCTGATCGTAACACAACTTGAAAATCTAGAAAAGGATGTCGGAAAGGTTGAGAAGTTGTATCCCGAAGATTGCCAGCCAAAATGACTCTAAGTCCTCATTACACTAAGAAATTTTTTCATGTTTTTAAGTCTAAGAGCACTCTATTAAAGGCTAATCCATGCACGACTTTTACGGGGTGTTACATTATCTTCCTCTTGGGATCATTCGTTCTCGATTGATGGGTAGGAACTTGTTGAAGCCTTAAAGGTATGGAATAATGCGGACACGACATGTCCTCTAATAAAGAATACAATGATCCGAAACATGACCATATGGCTAGAACTACTGATATTCTAAATTCTTATATCGGACATGCATATCTGATGCATGGAGTACACGACTGAAGCTACTCATAAGCTGAGTTCTCATAATGAACATGCATATCTGATGCATGGATTTGTTACTGAGTTGTTTTCATGAACGCAGAACTGAATACACTGATAAGCTGAACTTTTTTCTATTGGACATGCATTTCTAATGCATGCATATCTAACTGAACTGACGTATGAACGTATGACTGAATACGCAATGATAATTGATGCGAAGCTTGTAATAAGAATCTATGCATGCAACTGAATGGGGTATCTCCCCCTTGGGACCCGATGTCTCTCTATGAATGCTCAATTCACTAAGATGCTCAGAAAACTGAGGCGATGCACAAGACACATACGAATTGAATCATAACTGAACCTCTGGAATCTGAATCTAATGCATGATGCATGAACTGGGCTATACTCGCAACTACTGGTATACTCTATCTTGGAATAGTAGCATGTCTGAGATTTCGAGTAGCATGAACAAATGAAAAGACGAGAAAACAAGTCATGCAAATCTGACTGTTAAACTGACTTACTGACTATACAGACTGAATTATGCAGGACCTTCATACTTAACTGGAGTATCTCTTCAACACTCTCTCTAAAGAAGTTTTGGCAGTAATAAGGAGCCACGAATCTTGGGTATGGATTACACAAGACATCCAACTGAGGAAATCACAACATTGACACTACTCTGCAGTCTGGAATATAAACATATAACTCATAAATTAAGATGGAAGGCCTTTGGCAACACAACTTCTTACTTTTAAGCTTAGCACACTTCTCGAATATCCCTAACTATACTATTCTCATTAAATACCATACTCATTCAATTTAGCTTAAAATTCTCATATGAGCATTGACAAATCTTTCTACTAATGTCTAAAATAGCTTAATCCTCTTCACCGTGATCAGGACTAACTCCAACTCACAAAATACTACATGCTACTCCACGATACAAGTCTAAACCATAAGATTCAACCTTCTATATCTCTTAAAAGATCACACCCTAAACCTATCATTATAACCACATATGAACTTCAAAACAAACACTCATAAAGACACACTTCGCATATTCTACTAACCATCTATCGATACAGCTCCCACACGCTACCCCAAGAACATACACACACACCTTTCATCTAACCATCACATGCATCAAAGATTTGGACCCAACCTTACTTCACACTTATGGCCTTATCTAAAACAAGCATACCATAATCTTCCATCAACAAGAAACATTTACTCCTCACCACTATCATCACATAAAGAGGAGTCACTAAAGATTAGACCATAAGATCTTGAAGCATGGAAGGATATTATATGAAAATTGACACTTAATTGAGGCCTGAGGAATAGCAAATCAACATCCGGGATTTATCAAAGAAAATCTGAATTGGGGCATACATGACTATAAGATGAATCTAGTCAATCATAAAGAGTATAGCATGAATTATGGGAACTGAGCACATCATAAAGCATAAGTATATGAGTCATGAGCTGCATGACCTCAATTTGAAGTTTATAACATATGGAATGTGATTCCGACAAATAAATGAATTGGAACTCTTCATTTTAGAACTGGAAGAGCACGTGATTCTCTATCATATACATGAACATGAAGTATGATCATGAAACTGAAACGTAAAGCTTGAGTAGGCATTGGGATCACTGAAAAATACTGAGATAAGTATGGGTCGAGTCTCACCCTCACTTTCTGACGTTCTATATCATCATGACATCACTACTAGAATCTGAGAGCCTGACTTGGTTATTCGTTCTATCATCTCCCCCTTGGCTTTAAGCCATCATATTAAGTTCAAGAGATCCCTTATTACTAGACTCTAAACTGAACTACACTCACCGCACTCTGGGGTCTGGAATATAACAATACACATAATTAAATAGAAATTTAACCCGAAAGACCACACGTGAAAGTGGAAAGCCCACTGCTAATACTACCTTTTGAGAATCAGTCCTTGTTGTAGTTTCTCTCTGATAAAGTGGAGGTCAATTTCAATGTGTTTAGCAGAGATATAAAAGAGTGATAGTTTGAAATTTTGAATATCATGAAGATAATAATCTTCATAATTGAGTTTGAATTGGAAAATGAATCTACTAATTTAAATAAGAGTAATTTATCTGAAAGGAAAAAAATTGAAAGATGAATCTAAAAGATTTCAAACAATAAAAGGTAAAGTAAAAATCAGATAAAGAAAAGAGAAAGAGAAAGAGAAGTGGCATGAAAAATGGAACCCTGAACCCTGAACCCCTGAAACCCCAAATCCTGAACCCAGAACCCTGAACCCTGAACCCTAAACCCTAAACCCTGAACCCTTATTATTATTATTATTATTATTATTACTATTACTATTATTATTACTATTATTACTATTATTACTATTACTATTATTATTATTATTATTATTATTATTATTATTATTATTATTATTATTATTATTATTATTATTATTATTATTATTATTATATCCATTGGGCAACAGACTCCTTAGTCTTCGAATCTCACGAAGCACCCTTGCTCTTGTGACGCCCAACTCTCACTGGAGTTCATGATCAAGCCTTTCAAGTTGCTGCGTGGTGTCAAGAAGAATCGTCATGTACCAAATCGGATCAGCCATACTGTAACACCCCGCATTTTGGGCTAGCTAGAACGAAAACTGTCATTTCTATGCGTAGATGATCCAAAAGCCATAAATCCTATGCAAATTTGGCATGTTAATCAATTATGTATTGTGGAAACCTATTTGAGCATGAATTGAGATGATAGAGGTCCCCAAACTCAAGGACGAGTTGAAAACTTTCCTATCGTTCGAGTTTGAGTGAGTGTCAAAACTTGGATCAACTTCAATTGGTCATAACTCTTTGTATATAATGAATTAGATGATCTGCTATATATCAAATGAAATATCTTTGAATTATCTTTCCAACGATACCAATTTTGTCAAATTCTGATAAGCGAGTGAAAAGTTATGCCATTAGAGGCAGTGAGGGGTCGCGATAGCCCCGCGACGCGAGTTTTGCTTTACCTGAATAGGGGTCGCGTTGAGAGGGCTAATTAACCCAATTTGGGGTCACGACGCGGGGCCTATTCCCACACATTTTTAGCTTCTTAAGGGTCAAGGGTCATTTTGGTCCTTTTCCCTCGACCACAATCGTCAAAAACACCGAAATTCAGTCCCCAATTCACCAAAAATACACTCTTTTCTCCAATTTCCCTCAAGAACTAACCCTTAAGGTCTCAACCAAAATATCAAGATTCCTCAAGATTCAACCGTGGATTTTAGAGATTGATTGAAGATTTGGAATTCTCAAACTGTAGGCTTCAAGAATCATCCATTATTCTCCGTAATCGAGGTACGCGGGGTTTTCCTAAAATCTCATGGGCATAGAAATCATGATTTTAAGAAAGGGATTTTCAGATTTATGAATACATTTATGTTTTAGAAATCTTGACGGTATTGTTTTGGTCTTTTGACCTTCCCCCACATTGATTTGAAATTGTATATATGTGTATGCTTGTGTTTTAAGGTTGATGATTGAATTAAAAGCATGATTCATGAAAAATCCCTCTCTTGTTATAATTTTTCCCATCTTCCATATGATATGAATTGTTCTAAATTGCATCTTGAAAGCATGATTTGAAATGTCTTGATTTATGCTATGACTTGAATATGATTTCGAAATAAAAAGAGAGGGTTATGCGTGTTGATAAATGTTGAATATGCTTGTAACAAAGAGTAGCATGATTTGCCAAAAGAACACATGACCACCATAAGTTTGAATAATCTCAGCATAGTTTTGACTTGTGTTTTCGGAACATGAAATCTTTTATATTATTTGCATGTTTGGGTGGTCTGAACTGTGTTTCAATGAAAGAATTATGCATGATACATTATGGCTCAGAAAAGAGGACTTGCAAGTCTTGGTGTGACGACATCCATTCAGATTATGCCATGATAATTCAGAATAGAATAGAATGCATGTTTGAAATCCGACTTTTCAGATGTTGAAACTAGAAAAATGCATGATTCAGAACATGATAAAATTGGGCATAAAGAGAGCTTAGGTGGTTCCCCGAAGAAGGTACGAGTTCAGACAACTCATTGCCCGAAATCGTGATTTGCCGATCCGGGTATACTATATTACGCTGGCCTAGTGCCGTGTGGCGTATCAGAATCAAAAACTCCAACCCTTGTGACACACTCGGGTTGGGGGCTTCCCCGCCGAGTCAATGACGAATTCCATATCGCCTGTGGATTATCAGAATTGTAGGGGAGTTCCACCTAACTCAGAATTAATATGAAGATCATAAACTGCATTGTCAAGATCGATTATGATTTTACAGAAAGGTGCCTATGTGTTTTGAAAACTACTTTATGTATGATGTTTTGACAAATTGCACTCCATTATTTTATTTATTGTAACGCCCCGAAATCTCTCTCCGAGACGTCACATGGTGCTTAAGGCTACATGTAGCCCCAAGCTAACCCTTTGAGCCTACAACTGCACTTTATACTCATTTTAGGAATGTAAATCAAATATTCAAGGTTTAACTCTCACTCAATCCACACCATAATATTAGATGTCCAAGTCTCAAAATACAGAACAGTCTGATAATACAATTGACAATCAAGTCTGAAAAGCCTCTACAACCCAAGAATAGAAAGCCATTGGGACAGATCCCCAACTGACTCATACCCAGATGAAATAAAATAAATACAACAGATGATAATATAAAATATCTGAAAGCTTGGTCCTCGCACCATGAGGACTCACCGATGCAGAGATGTAGAAGAAGGCACTCAGAAATCACGGACGCTGCTGAGACTGAGTACCTGAACCTACATCATAAGAACATGTAGCCCACACACGAGTGTGTGGGTTAGTACCATGGAGTGTACCGAGCATATGGGGGTGTATGCAATTAAATAAATAATACTATTTAAAATTTTATATATCATGCATGCTGACAATAATGACCCACAACGCTTGAACAAATCTGAAATATCATTTTCATAAATCATAAATAATGAAACGTGTATCATAAATCTCGTGAGTCATTATACTTAACTCCAAAATCTGTCTTCCTTCTTTTATTCTCAAAGCTTGAAAACTAAAGAAAATCTGTAAACAATATTTTTCAAAACTCATACTTTTAACTTAATTCAGAGTAGGGGACAACTTTGGAAGTTTCTTATAACCGACATGACATACACCATGTGAGCTACATGGAGTCCAACGTCCAACCCACGTTGGGGAGAGCTGTCCTATCCTTGCCATCGGAGTAGGACCTTAATCTTAAATTCAAATTCATTAGTGATCACTATATCAGCCTCATGCTCACATCCTACGGGGGCACATAGTTCTAGAGAAGTACCACACTTCCCGCTCGGTGCTAAATACTGCTCCCAGACTTAGCTCAGAATTCTTTTAGGAAATTCACCTTAAAATAACTCAAGGGTCTATAATGAAGACCAAATCATATTCCTCTTAATTTAAATCATACAAAATTGTGGATTCCTATTTTAACTCAAGATTCATGATATAAACCTCAATTCAAATCTCGCTAAATAATTTATTTAAGGAAGACTCAAGATCATAACGTCATCAAAATTCAACTTCAATCTTGATATGAAAATAATTATTCAATCTTACAAGAATATAGCCTCATAATTCAATACTTGTCTCCTATCAACTCAAAATAATAATTCATACTCAATATCATTCTTGATTCAAATCTTGGTAAACAATTTGCTATAGAAAAGCTTAAAATCATAACATTCTCAAAACAAAATTCATTCTTGATATAGATATAATAATTCAATACTTTCAAGAACATGGTCTTAAAATCTCAATACACTTCTTGGAACTCTTAAGGAAATACCAACAACTCATTCTTGGACTTAAAACATGTATGCATATTCAAGGAATATTAACCTTCAAGATAGTAGTAGTTTAAGACTTCTACTTTAAAACCATTCAAAACTTCAATCATGGTAGTAATACACAATTCATTCATAAATTTTCAATTCACAACATAAAATAGGTGAAATATCATATAATTCAAGACTTGATCAACTCATAATAGCTTGAACTTGAAATATATCAACCAAGCATAATACAACTTAAAAATACAGAATTCTTCAAGAAAAACTAATATTTTGGGCACAAGAATGAAAGGATTATTCATGTTCAAACCCAACATACCTCAAATGTGTGAGTATGAATGAACTTTTGATTAGGAAACTCTATTTGCAAAATTTATGGGTGCTCCTTGTAGCTATTGAGCAATGGGGATCCCAAATCTTAAATTATTGTTGAATTTCTACGGTTGAATTTGGAGAGATCTTGTTTTTTTCTTTGTTTTGGGGCTAAGGGAAGTTGTTCTTGAGAATTTGGAGAATAAGGATCAGATTTTGGCCTAAATGACCATTAATTCCGTGTTTATGGATATATATAGGGGTAGGAAAGACTAAAATACCCCTAAGGAAACAAAAAAAGTCACAACTGTCCCTTAGTTGACAGGTTTGATATGCTGGTGTAAATTGGCCATATTGTTTTACTCAGATGTTCAAATTGGATGAAACTAATTGCATTGGACAGAAGAATCAAAGAACTTTTATTTTATAGGTAGCATCTCTCCCAGTTTATTATATTCAAGAAGTTATGATCGTTACAAGTTGACACTGAAATGCTGAAAACTGGGCACCTCATCAACGCCTTTTGCCACTGGTTTGGCATACCAAACGTGCCCTTACGCTACTCCAAAAATTCTGAATCTCACGTGGGATATACTATGACCTTTCCCCGTCGCAACGCAACTTGAAATTTAAAAAATGGATGTCGGGAAGGCCATGATATAATTCCCCGAAGTTCGGAAGTTTATGGAAATGAAAAAGTTTCAACACTTATCCAAAATTTTAAGTGCTAAGCTTCTCTTGGCTATCTTAAACGAGTCTTTATGACTAGGAAAATTCGCGGGGTATTACATTATCTCCCCCTTGGAAACATTCGTCCTCGAATGTTGCTTGCTAGGCTAAAAACAAAGAGAAAACTGAGGATACATGTTTGAAATAATTTGCTAAATTGACTCTACTTCACTCTAAACTTTGAGTACTTCAAAGAATACATGAACTAGTGATAAGAATGGATATGCAGCTGAATCATGGATAAGAAAAGGGCTGAAGTAAGGAAGAATAGTACCTTCGGCTTGCTCTGAATTGGCATAGAAGAGGTGCGGGTGCTTGGCTCGCATTTCTGCTTCTTCTTCCCAAGTAGCGCCCTCAACTGACTGATTTCGCCACAAAACTTTGACCAAGGAAACTTCTTTGTTCCTTAGTCTACGAGTCTGGCGATCAAGAATTTCAACTAGAACCTCATCATACGAAAGACTGTCCTGAACATCAGGGTTCTCCTAAGGATCAATGACAACGGCATCACCAATACACTTTCTAAGCATAGATACATGGAAAACCGGACGAACAACTGATAATTCTACGGGTAACTCAATCTCATAAGCTACTTTCCCAATACGGTTCAACACTCTATATGGACCAACATATCGGGGACTAAGCTTCGCCTTTTTCCCAAACTTCTTCACTCCTTTCATTGGTGAAATCTTCAGATACACTAAGTCACCAACTTCGAATTCAAGGTCTCTCCTTCTCACATCTGCATAAGACTTCTGGCGACTCTGAGCCGCTTTCAATCTTTCTCTAATCAACCTCACCTTTTCCATGGCTTCAAATACCGCATCAGGTCCAACCAAAGCAGCTTCACCCACTTCAAACCATCCTATCGGTGATCTACATCTTCTCCCGTACAAAGCCTCGAATGGTGCCATCTGGATGCTATCATGGAAACTATTGTTATAAGCAAACTCAATTAAAGGTAAATGTTCCTCCCAACTACCTTTGAAATCAAGTGCACATGCTCTCAACATGTCCTCCAAAGTCTAAATAGTCCTCTCAGCCTGACCGTCAGTCTGTGGATGAAATACAGAACTCAAATAAACTCGGGTACCAAGACCCTTCTGAAATGCTCTCTAAAACTGTAAAGTGAACTAAGTACCCCTATCTGAGATGATGGACAAGGGAACTCCATGCAACCTGACTAACTCACGAATATACAATCTAGCATAATCCTCAACTATATAAGATGTATGTACAAGTAGAAAATGTGCTGACTTAGTCAATCTGTCTACAACAACCCAAATAGAATCATGATGACGACGAGAAGGAGGTAAACCAGTCACAAAATCCATATTCACCTCTTCCCACTTCCAAGTAGGAATGCTAAACTCTTGCATCTTACCACCAGGTCTTTGGTGCTCTACCTTAACCTATTGGCAAATCGTACACTTCGCTACAAATGCCACTATATCTTTCTTCATACCACTTCACCAATAGATTTCCCACAAGTCGCGGTACATCTTGGTAGCAAGGGGATGAATAAAATATCGCCAACCATGTGCTTCAGCCATAATTCTCTGTCTCAGATCATCAACATCAGGAACACACAATCTACCCTGTAGTATCAACACCCCATCTCCACCTCGGAAGAAGACCTCTACTTTTTGGTCCTTGACTGACTCCTTCAGTCTGACCAAGATAGCATCTAAGTCTTGATTCTCCCTCACCTCCGAGACTAAAGAGGACTCTGAACTACTATGCACTAACATACTCCCTTTAGCAGAACCAAGCAATCTGACACCCAACCTAGCCAAACTATGTACATCACGAGCTAATTCTTTCTTATCATCCTCTACATGAGCAACACTACCCATAGACAACCTGCTAAGGGCATCTGCTACAACATTGGCCTTACTCGGATGATACAACACACTCATATCATAAGCTTTTAACAACTCTAACTATCTTCTCTGCCTAAGGTTCAACTCCCTTTGAGTAAACACATACTGCAAGCATTTGTGATCGGTAAACATATCAACATGTACACCATACAAATAGTGTCTCCAAATTTTCAAAGCAAAAACCACGGCTGCTAATTTAAGATCATGGGTTCTTCTCATGAGGTTTCAACTGTCTAGAGGCATAAGCTATAACCTTACCATGCTGCATCAACACACAACCCAAACTAACTCTAGAAGCATCACAATACACCACAAAACCATCAGTACCATCGGGTAAAGCTAACACTGGGGCTGAAGTGAGTCAAGTCTTCAACTACTAAAAACTCTTCTCACAGGCATCTTTCCACTAGAATTTAACTTTCTTTTGGGTCAATCGGGTCATAGGAGAGGCAATATAAGAGAAACCTTTGACAAAACGACGGTAATAACCAGCTAGACCCAATAAACTCCTAATGTCAGATGGGGAGGTAGGACTAGGCCAATTCTTTACAGTTTCTGTCTTTTGGGGATCGACTCGGATGCCTTCGGCGGAAACAATATGACCCAGAAAAGCAACTGAACTTAACCAAAACTCACACTTGCTAAATTTAGCGAATAATTAATGATCTCTAAGAGGTTGTGGGGAAATTCTAAGATGGTTAGCATGGTCATTCTCACTTCGGGAATAAACAAGAATAGCATCTATGAACACAATAACAAATAGATCAAGGTATTGCTTAAACACTCAGTTCATGAGGTCCATGAAGGCTGCTGAAGCATTGTCTAGTTCGAAAGACATGACTAGAAACTCAAAGTGACCATAGCGAGTTCGGAAGGCTTTCTTTGGAATATCGCATTCTCTTACTTTAAGCTGATGATAGCCGGATCTAAGGTCTATCTTTGAGAAATAACTCACACCTTGTAACTGATCAAATAAATCATCAATTCTAGGAAGAGGATATTTTTTCTTGATGGTGACCTTATTAAGCTGACGATAATCGATACACATACGCAAATAACCATCTTTCTTTTGCACGAATAGGACAGGTGCACCCCAAGGAGAAACACTAGGCCTTATGAAACCTTTATCTAAAAGATATTTAAGTTTTTTTTTCAACTCCTTAAGTTCTGCAGGTGCCATACGATAAGGAGAAATAGAAATAGGTTGTGTATCGGGAGGAAGGTCAATCCCGAACTCTATCTCTCTATCGGAGGCAACCCTGGAAGATCTTCTGGAAAGACATCGGGAAACTCATTAACTATGTTAACTGAATGAAGTGTCGGAGCTTCAAACTTAGTGTCTTTAACTCTAACCAAGTGATAGATACAACCTTTGGATATTAGCTTTCTGGATTTGAGGTAGGAGATAAAATGACTTTTGGGAGACACAGAATTTCCGGACCACTCGAAAATTGGCTTTTCTGGAAACTTAAACTCGACTACACGGGTACGACAATCTATAGATTCATAACAAGAGTGAATCCAATCCATACCCAGAATAACATCAAAATCCACCATGTCTAACTCTATCAGATCAGCAAGTATGACTCTATGGAGAACAGTAACAAGGCAACTTTTATACACTTGTTTAGCCACAACAGACTTCCCTACTGGAGTAGAAACAAGAAAAGGTTCAGAAATCTTTTCAGGACTCACTTCAAAATTTACAACAACCAATGGGGTCACATAAGAAAAACTTGACCCGGGATCCAACAACACATAAACGTCAAAGTGGAAAACACAAAGCATACCAGTAACAATATCTGGAGAATTCTCCTGCTCCTGGCGGGATGGTAGTGCATAAAATCAATTCTGGCGTTATCCGCCAGCAGTGCTAGAAGAAGTACCCTGAGGAGGAGCTGGACGGGTTGCGGGGGCGGGGTACTAGCAGTATGAGTCTGAGGGCGAACATCACGGTGTCCCTGTCTGCCATACGGAAAATCCCTAAGTTTGTGACCCATCTTTCCACAGCCAAAAAAACCGCTCTGTTCAGCCCAACATTCACCCGGATGAGTCTTTCCATACTTAGCACAAGGAGGATAATTGTGCGTATTACTTACACTGTTATGGGACCTGGACATAGACGGCCTGTTTCCCTGTTCTTGTCTGCCTCTAGGTGTGGGGGAATTGGCTAAAGAAAATGTAGGTATAGATGAACGGCTCTGAAACTGTGGACGATTTCCTCCGTGGAACTTAGCCTGGTTGTATTCATTCTGCTCGGATCTAGCTCTTTTGTTAACCCTCACTCGATCCCTTTCCCTTAACTTGTCGGCCTCAATTTCCTGTGCATGAATCATTAGTCTAGATAAATTTATCTCCTTGTTAAGCATAGAAGCCCTGCACTTCTTTAGTACTAACTCGGACACGCCTGTCAAGAACTTACTCATACTGGTGTGGGGATCAACCATCAGATTTGGAGCATACTTGTACAACTGGTTGAACTTTGAGCAGTACTCCTTAACATTCAAGGAGCCCTGCCTCAAGTTTATAAACTCCTCAATCTTTTCTTCCCTCATCTCAAGCAGGAAGAACTTGTCCAAGAACGCATCTTGGAACTCCTGCAAAGTCACGAGAACTGCATATTACCCTCTGTTCTTTCTCCATGCTACAACCTAGTCATATGAAATATCTTTTAGACTGTAAGACGCAAAATCCATACTCTCTTCCTCAGAAATATGCATCACCTGCGTGATCTTCCTTATCTCCTCTAAATATAACTGTGGGTCTTCGCCTGCCTTAGACCCATAAAATTTTGGCGGACTCATTCTTATGAAATCACGAAGTCTAGATGCAGCCGAGTCACTTCCTTGCTGAGGAGGAACTGTAGCCTGTTGGCTGGTCTGGGCATTGGCAGTAACCACCTGAGCTAATGCCGGAAAAGCTGCCCGAAATTCAGCATGCGTTATATTTTCATTCAGAGAATTTCCGGGCCGAGGTGGCTGGTTATTGATTCTATGGATACTGCATCGACAACGAGGCATATTCTGTCATAAAAAAATCACGAGTTAGTAGCAGAGAGAGACAACAGTAAGCACGATGGATTATGAAAGAAAGATATGACTTTTTCCTAAAACGTCCCGTAGCCTCTTGCTCATAGATGTGGCGCACTACACACTGATGATCAAGACTCTACGCAACGCAGCTTGTCAGACTCCCTAGGACTCTCTTTAAACCTTAGGCTTTGATACCAAGTTTGTAACGTCCCAAAATCTCTCTCCGAGATGTCACACGGTGTTAAGGTTACACGTAGCCTCAAGCTAACCCTTTGAGCCTACAACTGCACTCTATACTCATTTTAGGAATGTAAATCAAATATTCAAGGTTTAACTCTCACTCAATCCACACCATAATATAAAATGTCCAAGTCTCAAAATACAGAACAGTCTGATAATACAATTGACAATCAAGTCTGACAAGCCTCTACAACACAAGAATAGAAAGCCATTGGGATAGATCCCCAACTGACTCATACCCAGATGAAATAAAATAAATACAACAACTGATAATATAGAATATCTGAAAACTTGGTCCTCGTACCATGAGGACTCACCGATGCAGAGATGTAGAAGAAGGCACTCGAAAATCACGGATGCTGCTGAGACTAGGTACGGGAACCTACATCATAAGAACATGTAGCCCACACACTAGTGTGTGGGTCAGTACTATGGAATGTACCGAGCATATGGGAGTGTATGCAATTAAATAAATAATACCATTTAAAATTTTATATATCATGCATGCTGACAATAATGACTCACAACTCTTGAACAAATCTGAAACATCATTTCCATAAATCATAAATAATGAAACATGTATCATAAATCTCGTGAGTCATTATACTTAAATCCAAAATCCGACTTCCTTCTTTTATTCTCAAATCTTGAAAACTAAAGAAAATCTGTAAACAATATTTTTCAAAACTCATACTTTTAACTTAATTCAGAGTAGGAAACAACATTGGGAGTTTCTTATAACCAACATAAACCATGTGAGCTACATGGAGTCCAACATCCAACACACGTTGGGGAGAGTTGTCCTATTCTTGCCATCGGAGTAGGACCTTAATCTTTAATTCAAATTCATTAGTGATCACTATATCAGCCTCAGGCTCACATCCTACGGGGCACACAGTTCTAGGAAAGTACCACACTTTCCGCTCGGTGCTAAATACTACTCCCGAACTTAGCTCAGAACTCTTTTAGGAAATTCACCTTAAAATAACTCAAGGGTCTATAATGAATACCAAATCATATTCCTCTTAATTTAAATCATACAGAATTGTGGATTCCTATTTTAACTCAAGATTCATGATATAAACCTCAATTCAAATCTCGCTAAATAATTTATTTAAGGAAGACTCAAGATCATAACGTCATCAAAATTCAACTTCAATCTTGATATGAAAATAATTATTCAATCTTCCAAGAATATAACCTCATAATTCAATACTTGTCTCCTATCAACTCAAAATAATAATTTGTACTCAATATCATTCTTGATTCAAATCTTGGTAAATAATTTGCTATAGAAAAGCTTAAAATCATAACATTCTCAAAACAAAGCTCATTCTTGATATAGATATAATAATTTAAAACTTTCAAGAACATGGTCTTAAAATCTCAATGCACTTCTTAGAACTCTTAAGGAAATACCAACAACTCATTCTTGGACTTAAAACATGTATGCATATTCAAGGAATATTAACCTTCAAGATAGTAGTAGTTTAAGACTTCAACTTTAAAACCATTCAAAACTTCAATCATGGTAGTAATACACAATTCATTCATAAATTTTCAATTCACAACATAAAATAGGTGAAATATCATATAATTCAAGACTTGATCAACTCATAATATCTTGAACTTGAAATATATCAACAAAGCATAATACAACATAGAAATACAAAATTCTTCAAGAAAAACTAATATTTTGGGCACAAGAATGAAAGGATTATTCTTGTTCAAATCCCACCTACCTCAAATTTGTGAGTATGAATGAACTTTTGATTAGGAAACTCTATTTGCAAAATTGATGGGTACTCCTTGTAGCTCTTGCAATGGGGATCCCAAATATTAAATTATTTACAAATTTCTACTGTTGAATTTTGAGAGATCTTGTTTTTTTTTTTGTTTTGGGGCTAAGGGAAGTTGTTCTTGAGAATTTGCAGAATAAGGATCAGATTTTTGCCTAAATGACCATTATTTCCGTGTTTATGGATATATATAGGGGTAGAAAAGACTAAAATACCTTTAAGGAAACAAAAAAAGTCACAGCTCCCTCAGTTGACAGGTTTGATATGCTGGCGTAAATTGGCCATATCGTTTTACTCAGATGTTCAAATTGGATGAAACTAATTGCATTGGAAAGAAGACTCAAATATCTTTCATTTTATAGGTAGCATATCTCCCATTTCATTATATACAAGAATTTATTATCGTTACAAGTTGACACTGAAATGCTGAAAATTGGGCACTTCACCAGCGCCTTTTGCCGCTGGTTTGGTATACCAAACGTGCCCTTACGCTACTCCAAAAATTCTGAATCTCACTTGGGATATACTATGACCCTTTCTCGTCGCAACGTAACTTGAAAGTTGAAAAACGGATGTCGGGAAGGCCATGAAATAATTCCCCAAAGTTTGGATGTTTATGGAAATGAAAAAGTTTCATATTTTATCCAAAATTTTAAGTGCTAAGCTTCTCTTGGATAGCTTAAACGAGTCTTTACGACTAGGAAAATTTGCGGGGTATTACATTTGTATAAAAGCTTTATTTTGGATTACTCTGTGTACCAATACATCTGTATTGACCCCTCCTCCCTCTAGGTTCTGAGACATAGTGTAAGGGTCCTGATAAGCAGTAGGTTTCATCAGACAAGAATCAAGAGTACCAGTTGGTGAGCCTTCTATATTTCAGAAGGCCTAGTTTCTTTCAAACAATTATTATTTATTATGATTTTGATCTACTGGGGGCCTTGTCCCAGTTTTCAGACAATTGTTATTTGATCATGTAGTAGAGATTTCGCAGACGATTTTTTAGATGGTGTTTAGTTGATATTGGATTTTATTCCTCATTGTTAAACTAAATCTAGATTATGACCATATTTCCGTACTAGATTTTATCTTAGCATTTACTATTTATATATGAATGGTGTATATGATTACAAGTTAGAAGGGCTCTCAGGCTTTCATAGTTCAGGATATCCGTCACGGCCAGGGCCCTGGTTTGGGTCGTGACACATATCTAGAACATGGATGAACAAATAACGTAAAACACTAAACCACATATACTACCAACTAGTAGCTTAACCAAAAAAATGTGAAACGTTACTAAAAAATAGATGCATGTTGACAATTTTCATGTTAGAATAAGAAAATAAAACATACCTCAACGGACGAACAAGAAATTTATTTTTGAAAGAGAAGTGGTTGAAGATGTAATGACGTTTTTATGTAAGACAATATGCAAGAGATAGAGCTGAGGTGACCTATTTATAAAAGATTGAATGGGTGAGTAGTGTAGTGTGTTAGGCAAAAAATCACAACCGGTCACCTCTTTTTTAATAATTATATCTGTTAATTAAATCAAACTTGGTGACTTTTTGATTATTTAAATTTAAAAATAGATTTAAATACAAAAAGGGTGAAAATTCATAACTTTTCAACTTTTTAACATTTTAGTTATTTAAATTAAATAGATAAAAAATTGTGTTTATCATATTTTTTATATTATTTATTTATGAATGGTTTTTTTAATTAAATGATCGAAAAGTCACGACCCTTGAGTTCTTCCAACAAATGATCTATTAGTTACAACATATGGTCAATTTGTTGCAACAAATGACCCTTCAATTGC
Source organism: Capsicum pubescens (assembly GCA_030864215.1). Classification (NCBI taxonomy): domain Eukaryota; kingdom Viridiplantae; phylum Streptophyta; class Magnoliopsida; order Solanales; family Solanaceae; genus Capsicum; species Capsicum pubescens. Next base: position 300,834,524 of record CM061549.1, read on the forward strand.
AACATATGACTCATTTGTCAGAATAATTGATTCATTTTTGCAATATATGGTTCATCTGTTGTAATAGAAGGTTCATTTGTTTCAACAGGTGGCTCATATGTTGCAATAGATGGTTCATTTGTTGCAACAGATGATCCATCTGTTCCTGTAAGACCCCACAAAATTTCTAGCTTAATTTAGTCCTTTGAGCTTGTTAAGGGATCCCAGACTTGGAAAATTCTTGCTAAGTACTCAGACTTAGTGTTATTTTTGACTTCGTAAGTTGGCGATCTTATTTCACGACTTTTACATCCATTAAATATTGATATTTAAGTTAATTCATGATCAGGAATATCAGCAGGTGTTCTCGAGCGAGTTTTGGATTTTTCGGACCTCGTTTAAACCACGTTTGGATGGCCAAAACAATGTATCGACGCGATCTCGACGAACCGCGTCGTCCATCCGTCGATCAATATTTTTGTTGGTTTTCAATGGCACTTTCTAGTGAATCGACGCGGAACATCGGTTATTGCATCGATACCATCGACGCGGCGCAATGGTCTGCGCGTCGGTAGGATGGCTTTCAGTCATTAAAAGCCGTATTCTCAGGGTTATTTCATTCTTTTTCCCATGACCTTCAGCCCTCATAACATGAAATTTAGCCCCTTTTTAGCTAATCATATTCATTCTTTCACAAATTGCTCAAGAAAAAAAACCCTAGGTGATTAAATTCAAAGTCAAAAACTCAAGAACCCACTATCAATCTTTAAGAATTTAGTAACCAAGGTATGTCAAGTGATCATCCAAGGGTCCCTTTCACCTTTGGAGCTCAAGAAACTATTTTTAAAACTTCAAGGTGTATTGATTTCATGAATTTCATGTTGGGTTTGACTATATTCATGATTATGATGATTAATTGGGTTCTAATCCATGTTTATTTATAAATTTCATGTGAAGTAAATTGATAATTGTGTTTTATCATGTGAATCCATGTTAAACCCATGAAATTGTGAAATTGGTGTTGAAATTGTGATACTCACATGTTGTTTAGTATTATGTGCATATATTATGCCCTCCAAGTGTTTGATAAATTGTTCATGTGAGTTGAATAATGAAATTATATCATGTTAGCAAGTATACAAGTTCATGTCATGCAAGAGTTTGTCAAAATGCCCCAATGAATGATTGGTAACAAGTAAATAACTATCATGCTTTCAAGAATGCTCTATGTATTTTAATTTATGCAATCGAGTCCTGGGGGTATTTAATATCTGACAATTTAGCTGTTTACCTAGAGCCAGTGTCAGTTACTGAACAATCTCAGTCATGTCACGATCAATAGAATTTAGTCAGTTATATAAACTCAGGAAATCTCAGTGGTATTCATAAGTTAGTTACAGTATTCGATCCAGTCCTCAGTAGTACTCTACTTAGTCAGTTAACAAAATTCAAAACATTCCTTTAGTCAACAGAATTCAGTGAAGTCAATCCAGTTCAGCTAGACAGTATAATTAGTAACAGTTCATTCCAGCCTAGCCCAGACTAGGGATTTAGTTCAGTGTCTATTCAATTGGGAGTAGGTTTAGCACCGAGCGAATCCAGGGATGGGGGCATTTCTGCCAGTATAGGGTTTGACCCCTAGAAACAATCCCTGTATCATAGAACTACATAGCCTGCATAGGTTGAGATATCTTCCCGCTAGAATAAAGCATTGATGCATATTATATGAGTTTTCCTGCCAGCGATGGTTGATGGAAGAGCTTCCTGTCAGAGAGGGTTAACTCACAACTTGTCTTTACCCGTGGCACAGTATTGACACCCTTTCAACTGGGTTATAAGTTAGACCCCAAGTCTATTCAGAAAGGGGCATGTCGATTAGATGATTACCTCCCACAGTCTCAGTTTCAGATTTAGTCTCAGAATAGAACTTAGTTTAGTTCTACAGATTCAGGACTATCAGATACAGTCATCAAGTTCAGTATAAGACTCAGATAGTTCTACAAATTTAGGACTTTCAGATACAGCCACCCAGTATCAGTATTTCAGTATCAGAAAACTCAAATATCAGTAGATCAGTATTCAAAACTCAGTACTCAGTGATATCATGACTTCAGTTACAATTTATGTGTTAATGCATGTAGTCTCATTTAGTTATATTCATGCTATTCAGTCAGTTATTGTTCATGCAGATGAACCCATGCATTCAGCCAACCTCACTTAGCATACCAGTATATTCAAAGTATCAACGCATACTTTTCTTTTGCGCTATGGTGTCTTATACCATAGGTTCAGAAGCACGGGCTCCTGAGCCCCCTTAGCAGTTTAGATTTTCAGCAGTCAACATTAGTGGTGAGTCCTCATAGTTTGAGGACGGGATTATTGTCTCCAATATTTTGGTTTATCAGTTCAGTTTCAGTAGTCGGAGTTAGTTGGGGGTTTGTTCGATCATCTCCATATTTCAGACAGTTAAAGGCTTTTTCAGACTAGAGTATTTTTTAGACAGATGGTTTCAGTTTTGATATTGTTATACCTTATTCATTATTATTTCAGTGTTTTAAACCTTATGGCAAGTTTCTGCCTAATTTCGCATACTGTAGTATTATTATTTAGTTATTGCAGCAGGTACCAGTCATGGGTTAGCTTGTGGTCATTTGGGATTATTAGCACCGTAAGGGTCCGGGGGTGTTGATTCGGGGCGTTAAAAACTTGGTATCAGATCCAAGTTCAATAGAGTCCTAGGAAGTCTGAAAGCTGCATCTAGTAGAGTCTTGTGCATGGGTGTATTGTGCGCTACACTTATGGACAGGAGGCTACAAGATGTTGTAGAAAAAGTTTTCCTTCTTTCAAATATTCATGTCGTGCGAGTGAGCATGAGCTGCAGTTAAAATCTCTATCTAATCCAAGTTACTCTTCCGTTTATAGAATATGCCTCCAAAGAGGACTAAGGGAAGAGGAACGGGAGACCAGCCAGAACTCCAACCCATCCAGTCAAATCCTCTGGATGAGCATGTCTCCCACGCTGAGTTCAGGGCATCTTTCACCACTCTATCCAATTCAGTAGGATCCCAGAATGAACGCCCAGCTTCCGTTCCGGCCAACCCAGTGGCCAATTCTACTGCAGCCAGGATTAAGGACTTCACCCGAATGAACCCTCCTTCTTTTACTAGGTCTAGTTCAGATGAGGACCCATAAGAATCAGGTGCAAAAGATTACATAAATGACACCACTTGACACATGACCATAGTTCATAGTACAATCATTGGGGATTTTCATGAAGTATTTGCATGTCGTAAGCTTACACATGAATAGGAGTACATATCAACATGTCATAATTTCATAAGCCTAATCTCATGAGCATTACATCAATTCATCACAAAGCATAACAATAACATGGGAGTCCTTTTGTACATGAGGGTAAAACATGCATTTATCACTTGGGTCACAATTGAGCTATAATGCATAATTTCTATTCTCTTAGGCATTTTATCAAACACCTAAGTTGCATGACTTAGGGCTTAGACATGATCATCAAATTAATACAACATGATTCCACAATTCAACTTAATTAATAGATTCCAACCCACATGCTAACGTAATTTCATGTAAACATAATAAAAATCCCATCTAGGAAATCATACAACAATAACAACATGAACATAATCCAACTCATAACATGGAATTTATCATTCAACTATTAGAAAAGAATTATTGAGCTTCATGGATGAAAGAAATCCATGAATGAAACACTTTGCATACCTTAGTTCTTGATTCTACGAAGATTGATGGTAGAATTTTCTTGAATTTGAATCCCCAATTAAAAACTCTACCTTGTTCTTGAGAGTTTTTGAGAGAAACAACAATATTTTGGCTTCATAATGGCTTAATCTCGTGTTTATGAGATTATATAGGGATACAAAAATGACCAATTTGCCCCTCAAAGTTTGGGGCTAATGTGCTGAAAGTTTGGCCTAATGGGAATTACCAAGGCTGCGCCCTGCTTAGACCCCAGGAGAACCCAGGGCGGCGCCCTACTTAGAGCAGTGGTGCACCCTGAGCGGCGCCCTGCTATACCTTTAGCTACTGGTTTGGGCAACCAAACATGCCCTTAACTATTCCAAAAATTCTGAAACTCACCCGAGATGTAATATGGACTTGCCCCATCGTAACACAACTTGAAAATCGAAAAACGGAGATTGGGAAGGTCATGAAATATATCCCCAAAGTACGGAGGCTTGAAATGAGACTAAGTCTTAAACACTTAGCTAATTTTTCTAAGTGTTGAAGCTTTTGAAGAGCTGACTTTAGACTTAGGATTTTGCGGGGTCTTACATGCTAGGAAGGGCCGGACCATAAAGATCTATTGTACACAGCCTTAACCATGCATTTCTATCAGAGGCTGTTTCCACGGTTTGAAACCATGACCTCATGGTCACGTGGTAGCAACTTTTCAACGATTTGAAACCACGACCTCCTGGTCACGTGTTAGCAACTTTTCCACGATTTGAAACCATGACCTCCTGATCACGTGGTAGCAACATTTTCACGATTTGAAACCATGACCTCCTGGTCACGTGGCAGCAACTTTTCCACAATTTGAAACCATGATCTCCTGATCACGTGGCAGCAACTTTTTCAGTTCCTTCAAGGCTCTCCTTCAAACCCCAGATCAAATTAACACTAAAAAATTGAATCTTTAACATAATCATCTCAAAACAAACTACAAAAACTAGCAAAATAAACCAATCAAAGCAAACCCCACATCAAATAAACACACAGAAATCAAATCTTTAACACAATTATCTCAAAACAAACAGAAGTCTTAACTTACAGAAACAACAAGAAGGGCATGCAGAGGGCAAACTAAGCCAATTAGAGCAAACCCCACATCATATTAACACTCAAAAATTGTATCTTTAATATAATTATTTCAAAACAAAATAGAAATACACCAAATTAGCCCTCAAAAAATATATCTTTAATACAAATAACCTCAAAAAACATAAATTTTCACTTACAGAAACAACAAGAAGGACATACAGAGGGCAAACTAAGCCAATTAGAGCAAACCCCACATCATATTAACACTCAAAAATTGCATCTTTAACATAATTATCTCAAAAAAAATAATACAAATACACCAAATTAATCCTCAAAAAATAAATCTTTAATACAAATAATCTCAAAAAACTCATAAATTTTCACTTACAGAAACAACAAGAAGGGCACGAAAAGAGCTTCCTTTGCGAGTCCAAGAATAAACATTATGAGCAGTATTCTTTGAAGCTTGTTGAATCAAAGGAACATTTTCAGAGATTGAACCTTTAATCCTCTCAACAGACTCATAACCCAAAAAAATAAATTGAGAACTAATTATATATTTTTATAAAGAAAAATGTATCTGTGTTGGCTATATTCGAAGCTAATTATGTATCTAGACAGATTTAGAATCGAAAAAAATGTATCGGAAGCTAATTATGTATATTTACAAAAAAAAATTTATATCTTCATCGAATGTATAGGGAACTAATTATGTATCTCGACAGATTTAAAAGTAAGATTTTTAATAATTATATAAAATGTCAAAATTTTCTCTAATTAAACTTCCAAATATTGAAATTTATGTTATTTTTTCTAATTATATATTAGGATCTTGATTAAAGGTACAAATTTTGTCTGAATTTTGATGGTTAAGAAAGAAGTTGGATTTTAAGAACGCTGTGTTTATTTTATTTTACTAGTTGAGCTACACGTGCCTCGCACATGTAACTTTTAATGAAGTGTAAAAAATTCAAAATATATATTTTATTGTAAGTACATATATATTTTATCATCAGAAGTTTCAAGTGGTTAATGAATTTAATATATTGTAGATGTAGATTTACAGACTTTTTAAATCTTCTTAAAATCAAATTGAGTTTATTTAGAATTCTTAAACTAATAAAAAGATTATTAGTTGTCATTAATTTTGATGACTTTTAATAAGAAAATATTTTAACATAAATATATTTATAGTAAATATATTTATGGTAAAACCTTTCCTTATTAGAAGTCATCATAATTAATGACAACTAATATTCTTCTCATTAGTTTAAGAATTCTAAATCAACTAAATTTAATTTTAAATTTTTTAAAAAAATCTATCAATAAATCTAAAATCGTTATAATAATAAAAAATTTAAGAAGTAACAAATATTTAAACGTTTTAAGTATGCAATAAGGATGTAATTAGTGATTTTGTAAGGATTTGACTTTAAAAATAAGTAAAGATTTTATATTATTGAAGGCGGAGAGGTGAAACAAAGTACGAACATACAACTTTTGTCCAACAAATAAGAATTTTGAAAGGAAACATAACATATTCAAGTTTTGTGCCCTAAAATATTGTAGAGGTGATAATTTTAATTGATGAAAAATAATTGCGAAAAAGAAAATTAAAGAAAAAGTAAGAAAATAAAAATTCTTACCTCTTCATCAACTAACTTAAAAGCTTTCGAGTACTAGTTGTGTAACACCCCACATTTTCGAGTTAGAAGTCAAACCGTTGTTCCTACATGCGTAAGCCCTAATTCCATAGTTTATGCTTAGATTCATGCGTCATGATCTTTCGCATAGAATCTGAAGTGATTGTGAGGTGAAAAATGCTCATAGAAATGGCCTAGAGCAAAGTTGAGCTAAGAACCTTTCATTCATCCAAAATTGGATATTCGATTCTACAAGGATCTACTTTAAATATGGATAACTCTTGATACACATAGAATTTTTCATCTCAAGACCCACCAAATTGTAGATAACTGAATTAGTTTTCCAACAATACCAATTTCGCCAAAATCCGATACCCGAGTAAAAAGTTATGACATTTTTCATATGAGGCAGTAAGCCACCGCGATTTCACTGCGTTGCGGTGCTTCAAACAGCAATACGGGTTGCGAATTTTAACTCCGAAGGGGAGTGTTGTATTTTCCCTTCAGTCCCTAATCGTGATAACTGAAGATTTAAGCATTATTAGGGCATTATATGCCCAAAACTATTGAAATTTTCCTCTCAAATCAAAACCTTAACTCCTCCCCCAAAATTCAAGAACTCATTCTTAAGGTCAAGAACTCCAAGAAACGGATCAAGATTCGAATTTCATTCTTCTAACTACTACATCTAGGGTACGTGGGGTTTATCCTAAAACTACATGGGCTTGTTGAAATACATGAGTATGATTTAAAGTTTATCAAGCATGAAATTACAAAGGAATTTTTGAATTCATGTTTTAATTATGTATCATGAATATTAAAATGATATTGTTGTTTTGTCCTTTAGGTCTTTCCCCCTTAAATCGATTTATACTCATATGTATATGTATGAAATTGAAGATTTGATTGAGAGCATTATTATGAAATCCCTCTCTTTTGATGAATTAGAGTTTGAACTTATTAGGAATGATTTGAAATACATGTTTTGTGATTTAAAAGTGGTCTTTTCAATATCCTAGTCTTTGACATAATTTAGAGATGATGAGAGGGAGTTTCTTGTTATATCTATATGCTTGTTTTAAAGAGAAAATTGCATGTGATTGAGTAAATTAACATGACCACCTTACGTTATTGAAATGTTGACAAAGAGAAGGTTTCTTGCATGTGGTTACATGAATTTAAAGAAAGAGTTCTTTGAAATAATTTATTGATATGGTGGTCCCAAACTTTTGTTTTAAAAACAGAGATTATAATATGCTAATAATGGCTCAGAGATGTGACTTGCAAGTCAATGGTACGAGGATACCATATAAATGTATGCCATAACAGAGCTAGAGTTTTTCAGAGTTTGATTTCAGAGAATGATATGTTTTAAAGAGTTAAAAATTGAGCCTAAAGAGGGTTAGGTGGTTACCCGAAGAAGGCTTGAGTTCAAGTAACTCTTAGCCTAAAACCGTGTTTTGTCGATACAGGTATGTTATTATTGTACGCTGGCGACGGCCCTATGACGTAGTAGAGATAAAGACTCCAACCCTTGCGGCAAACTTGGGTTGGGGGCTTGGCTGCCGAGTTAATGACAGATTCCATATAGCTCATGGAATTTCAGAGTTGTAGATTATACCACCTAGCGTAGAAATAATATAAAGAGTGTCACAGAGTTTAGATGACTTTATAGAGTCTTTTAAATATGCCCACGTGTTTTCTTATCATATTTATATTTATGAACTGTTTTGAAATTGCTCTCACCTATGTTGAATAAAAATTATTATTTTGTATTTTCTCTGCGTACCAGTACTTTTGTATTGACCCCCTATATTCCAGGATCTGAGGCATAGTTTCTTGGTCCCATACAACAGTAGATCTGTATGTGTCAGAAGTTACAGTTGGTAAGCCTTCTCTTTTTTGGAAGGCCTGATTTTTAGATTTCAGTGCTTCTTTCTTTTTTATAGTCTACTGATGGCCTTGTTCTAGTTCTATTTCATACTTATGTTGGATCTTGTGATGTTAGAGATTTCGCAGACGGGTGTCATATGTCTAGAATATTCAGAACTACTTTTCAAATAGTTCAAGTTTATGAGATTGACCATGATACTGTCTTGTATTATTTTTCGCAAATTTTCCTATACTATACGAATATTGTGCATGATTACCAGAAACAGAAGGACACCCCGAGCCTCCGTGGTTCGGGATACCCGGCACGGCCAGGGTCTCGACTCGTTTCGTGACAAGTTATTTCTTTATTATATTCTTTTGTTTTATTAGACCACTTTCTATGATCAACACTTTTATTATGGACATGCGATCGGATTACTTCAATGCACTAATTGCAACAACTTCGCTAATTGCATCCGTTGCTATAGTCAGTGGAGGAGCCAGGATTGACACCAAGGGGGTTCATAAGTGAATATACGAACTAACCGTAGGGGGTTCGACATCTACTATATATACATAAACAATAATTTTAATTATGTACATATAGTATAATTTTCTATCAAAGGGGTTCGGATGAACCCCCTACCTTGTATATAGCTCCGCCCCTGGCTATAGTAGTCTAAAAAAAAGAGTTAGAACATCGTTAATGCATGATTTAGAATGAAGATAAACTGATGAGTTAAGTAGATTGTACCTGAATATGCGAGTTGTCTTCGTATATTTAATAGATACAACAAACAATACAAATTAAATCAATTAAGAACATAAATTCAACTAATAACACAAATTAGATCGTTAAGAATATAAGTTAAATTGCTGACATAATAATTACTAGTGTTTAAATCATTAATGAGCAAACAACAATCAACAATACAAAAAGAGAAAAAGAATTTTATGACAAAGAAGCTAAAATGAATTGACGAAGAAAACCGAGAAAAGAGAACGGAACCTGAAGAATAGACAAAACTGAGAGCAATTATGGATGAAAGAAAAATATGATGTTAACAATAAAAAAGTGAAATCAACATGGATTTTACATAAGTTGGTAAGTAAAACCTGTTTTACATAGGATAAAAAGTGTTTTGATCTTATTTTAAATAGAAAAAGGTTATGTTAAAACCATAGAAGATGGAAAAGGATTATTTTTTTTGAATTTTGGCAAAAAGCTATGGAAGATGGAAAGTTTTTTTGAATTTTTTTTTTGGCAAAAAGCTAAGCGTCAGAAAGAATAAATAGAAAATAAACTTATTTAATTGTTTGGGGTTCACGGTGGGAAAAGAAGGGATTATATTTTTAAAATTCTTTTTTTTAGTTTTTGGCAAAAAGCTATGGAAGATGGTAATTTAAAAAAAAAATTTGGCAAAAACCGCCGGAAAGAACAAATAGTAAATAAACGTATTTAAAAATTATTTTTGAATGTTAGATTTGGGGTTTTGTGTTGTCCTCTTTTAGTTAGGAGTGATTAGTTTTTTTGTAAGGAAAGGTGTCCTATTTTTGTGCGAAAAGTTTTTTTTTTTTAATTTATATTACAAAAATAATAAGAAAAAGATAAAAAAACGATTTTGTCTAAGGCAGAAACTTTTAATAAAGGGCAAAAAATTCAAATCATATTTCTAAGGCCCTTCACACTTTTAATATATTATAGATATAGATTATAGATATAGGTATAGTATAGATTATAGATATAAATTATAGATTATAGATATAGATATAGATATAGATTATAGATATAGATTTATTTATTTATATATACATTATGGTAGGTATTTGAAGAGGTATGAATTTGAGATAATAGTTAAATTATTATATTGATTAATAATAAAATAATGAAAATAATTATTGAAATATATTAGTTTGATACTTTGATAGTGATAAATTTTTAAAAATTAATAAAATATATTATCCTCCTAGGGACTCTTAATTCATGTTTGGTTGGCAATATTCGGGATAACTTATGTCGGGACTAATAAATAGTACCGGGATAAGTTATCCACACAATTGGTGGGATAACAATCCCACCATAATTTATGCTTGGGATAAATTTATAAAAGGATAAAATTACCCCTACCTATATTCATGCACGGGCCACTATATGTACGTATATGTATGTGCATAATTAGACGAATATTAAATTTTGTTTTTTTAATAACTATTTAGTGCATAATTAGATGATCCGTGTTCATTAAATAGTTATTTTTCATTAAATCTAATGTGCATAATTAGATGATCCGTGTTCACAATTAATTTCATTGTTCAATTACATATTTTAAATTAAATAGTTTATTAATCACTTGAAAATTGATATTGTATATATCAATTAAAATGAATTTTAATATTCTAGATTATATGGGTGAGATGTGTTTAAATGAAGTGACATAAACAACAAATCTTCTTTTACTTTAACAAACTTGAGTTGGAAGTTTTTATTTCAAACTAAACAAGATGTAATAAGATTTTTTTTTAAACACACACGACATAATCATCTGAAGGCACATGTAAGAAAATTAAAGCTAAATTAGATGACAATTTTATTTTTAAAATAGATATGATATAATCATGAAAATTCACATGTACCTAAATTTGTTGCACATCTATTAACTAATTTAGGACTATAGTTGTTACTTCCTTTGCCACCTACAATGTTGCAAACAAACAAAGGATATAAAAAGGGTAATTGACATAAATAGCCTCACAAACAATTTTTAAAAAATAATATTTACAATCAAAGATTATAGTAGGATGGACAAGATAAATTAACTCTCAATTAGGGCGAGTAAGTAAGAAAGGGGGATCAAAGGCAATTCTCCGCTATAAGATCAATAGAATATTCCAAAGCATTTGCCGCTACATAGACACAATATAATGTTTCACTCTCAGAGGTGGTCCTTGAGTTCAGTTGCTTTTGGTTTAATATGGTATCGATAGCAATGGCCAAACGCAATCTCTTGAATTTTAGTAGCAGAGTGAGCCGTAGATAAAAAAGAACGGTTGAAAGCGGAAAGCCTATCTAAAAGGGGAAGCAAATAGGAGTACAATATGAAACTCCTTTCTTTATATAAATAAACTTCCACAACGGAAGAGACTGTACCTATTATATTCTTTCTTAATCTCTTCGGTCGTCGAGGGTGACTCCATTATTTATCATCAAAGTCAAAGTCATTTCAACTATATGTCGGTGTTTTCTTGCAATTCAGTCTTGCTTTATCAGTGACAGATCGAGCTAAAATTTTCATGAAAGAGGTGATAAAGGTCAGTTCAGTGCACTATGCATAAGGTTCGGGGAAGGGCCGAACCACAAGAATACCCTTTTTTGATATAAGAGATTCAAAATATGATACAAAAAAGCAAAGAAGATTCAACATAGAGAAAAATATAAAGTAAAAACGAAGAATGATTTTTTAAAGTCGATACTGAACATTGAGTGAAAAAAACAAACAAGAAATAATAATTATATCATGTAAAGTAAAAGGAAATATAAAGTAAAAAAAGGGTAGCCCGATGCACTAAAGTTATCGCTATGCGCGGTGCTCGGGGAAGGGTCCCACCACAAGGGTGTATTGTACGCAACCTTACCTTGCATTTCTGCCAGAGACTGTTTCCAAGGCTTGAACCCAGTGGCGGATGTACATGTATTTCAGGGGGTTCATCCAAACCCCCTTCGTCGGAAAATTATACTATTTTTACATGGTAATTTTTTTTTTCTATATAAATAATAGAGGCTGAACCCCCTTCGACTAGTCCGTATATGTACTACTGAACCCCCTCACTGAAAATCCTAGATCCGCTCCTGCTTGAACCCGTGACCTCCTAGTCACATGGCAGAAACTTTACCAGTAAGAATGATTTTTTTTGGTGTGTGTTTGTATTTATTATACTTACATTCATGAGAGGGAAAGATGGCAAAATGAATCAAAGTGAAGAAAATCAAGTGCTTAGTAATGGCCATCATGTTTTCAAGTAATTTTGATTTTTTTTGTTTGTGTGTGAAAATTATTTTGGAGTGATTGAATAAAACATATATTTCATTGATATTTATAGTGCATTAAAATCATTTTTTTATTTTCTTTTTAATTAAAGATTGAATAAAAGCATCGTAACGCTTGATCTCAGAAACCAATTATCAAGAAACAATGGATTGGGAGGTGAGATTAATCCATCTTTAGTTAGGTTTAAAAAGTTGAGATACTTACACTTGAGGTTGAAGCAGTGGCGGATCTACATAGGGTCCAGGGGTTCATCTGACCCCCTTCGTCGGAAAATTATACTATTTTTACATGGTAAATTTTTTTTTTAGGTATAAATAGTAGATGTTGAACTCCCTTCGACTAGTCCGTATATGTACTACTGAACCCCCTCACTGAAAATCCTGGATCCACTCGTTGAACTATTTTGGAGTCGTCAAAGTACCTGAAGTGAGACATGTAATATAAGGAAACTTATTGTTACCATGTTTAAGGAAACTATTTAAGGTAGGCTTGGGATGCATGCATTATAAGGAAACTTTTTTTTATATATATATTTTTATAAGTATTTTTTACAGTAATTTTATTATAACACTTTTAATTAATTGTTATAAGTGTATTTATGTCACATAAATTAAGACAAGAAAACAATATATATTGGGCCGGTGACCTTCGATGTCTATAAATACACAAAACTGATCAACTTTCCTTCAACTTTTCTCTAATTGTTTTTGGGGTTTTGTTATTGTTATTAGCTTTCTGCGTTATGTCTTTGGAGGAAGAGAGAACCAATCCCTCTATTGTTAATCATGATAATCGTTACAGGTGTGGTTTAATAATAGGACGTCTTGTAATTCTTTTCGTTATTATAGATCTTCTTTTACTTATTATTACTGGTATTATTAGTTTTATGTCTTCTAAGAATGATTATCCCAAATTCTCTATTGAAGCAATCACATCTTCTAATATTTGTATTTCAACATGGCCTAATTCATCTCTATATGCTCAAAATTTGACTATTGATTTTGTGGTCGAAAATCGTGCACGGCATGAAGTTGAATATAAAATTATGGAGGCTTCGCTTTCGTACAGGGGAAATACTGTTTGCTTGAATACGTTTGACCTTTATCATCAACGGAAAGGAGAGAGTTCGTCGATACAAGTGACTTTTGACGATTCTTCAGCCAAGGTAATGGATCACTATGTTGCTTATAGAATAAGTAAAGAAAATAGTACAAGTGGATTTGTGGATTTTACGGTGGAAGTAAAAGGTATTTACCAATCTCGAGATATGAAAGTTTCTTGTAGGGATGTGAAGCTCAAGTTTTCATCAATTAAACAAGAGACAAGATTGCTACAAAAATGTTCCACTCATTTTTTTGATTGTTAAATTTTAGTGTATCGTCGTTATTGTTGAATCTATCCTTATGTAAGGACGGAAAGTTCCATACTGATTTGGTGATAGTGACTTATTGTGCTTTAGTTATTGCTTTAGTTGGTTATGATTATTGTTCCTCTTTTGGTATGCTGTGTTATGTTTTCTTTGTTATTTTTCTTGTGTCCTGTTTTTACTTCTGTGCTTTTTTTTTTTGCTACTCTAATATTTGTTACTCCAGTTAGGTCGGGGTCTTTCGAAAATAATTTTTCTACCTTCTTGAGATAGGGTTAAGGTTCACGTACAATACTTTATCCTCTTCAAACCCCGCCTTTGAGACTATATTTGTTTTTTTGTTGTTGCATCATTATTTTTTTTTCTCATTTTGTCTTTACTTATTATCTAATAATCGTATTTTATTCTTTTTATCCTACGTACTTTTTTTTTTAATAATAGCTCTACACCATGACCTACTTTTTTGTATAGGTTTTATTAAAAAATGAATTCGTCAAAATAATATAGTACAATACAATATAATACAACACATTATGAAATGATAATTAAGTAACAACGATCCAAACAAGGTGCGTGTGATCTTGATAATGTTAGCCTTATTATAAACTAGTCACTATTTGTGTTCTTTTTAAGTTTATAAAAGCAATATTACATCTTTTTGAGAATAAAAACATCTCTTTTGTCTTCAATTCATTCAATAACCCGTAGAAATTTGAATATATAATTTTGTCAAAATTGTTGCACCTTTCTTGCCTTTTATTTTGTCTTGGATTTCACCATGGTACAATCTTCCTCTCAAGAAGCAAAATTGGTTTATGTTGTTGTAGTGTGACCACAAATCACGGTTTGAGCTATGAAAACAACATCTTGCGTAAATGCATGGTTAAACTGTGTATAATAAATCTTTATGATCCGATTCTTCCCCGAACATTACACATATATAATTTGGTAAAAAATAACTAACCAATCTTTTTAATTGATTGTCCCCCAATTTTATGGTAAAAAATAGCTAACCAGTGAGACTCTTTCTCGACTTGAGATCCGCATCGAGTGTTTATTTTAAATCGATAAATATAAGTCAGGTATATTTTATGTGTAATGATTAGCCCTACATTATGGTTTTAAAGGAAGAAAAAATCAATCCGTCTAGTGTTATTGATGTTTCATCCATTGAACAAAACCATAATAACAATGATTATTGTCCAAATGATTGTTATTGTAGTGCCCTATTCAATAGGTATCCTATACAAGGACAAATTATAATTTATCTCATTTTTAGTATTGTACTGTGGTGTCTTTATAGTTTAAATTTATTTTTGGTCTAAGGGATCACAAATTTATCCCATATTTACTATTGAAGCAATCACAACTTCTAATATTAGTTTTTCACCATGGACTTATTCATCCCTATCTCCTCAAACTTGACTATCGATTTCGTGGTCGAAAATTATGTCCCTTATGAAGTTGAGTACAAAAATACGGTGGTTTCGATTTCCTACGAGGAAAACATTGTCTAGTCGAATATATTAGACCTTTATCGACTACAGAAAGGTGAGTGTTCATCAATACGAGTGACTTTTGGTAATTTTCCAGTCAAGATAATGGATGATTATGTTGCTTATACAATAAGCAAGAAAAATAGGACAAACAGATTTGTAGTTTTTACAGTGGAGGTAAAGGGAAAATATGATTCTAAATACTATATGAAAGTTTTTTGTGGGAATGTGAAGCTCAAGTTTTCATCAAATAAACAAAAGGCAGGATTGCTACAAAAATGTTCCACTAGTTTTTTTTTATTGTCCTCATTTGATGTGATCGCGTCGTTATGTAGTTGGCCTGATCATAGGACTTTTGATATTCTTTATTCTTTTACTTTGTTGTAGTTATTACATTAATTAGTTGGTTATGGTTGTTGCTCCTGTTAACTGTTTTGATGTTTGTGTAACATCCTGTACTTTCGGGCTAGAATCAAGACCGTCATTCCTATGCGTATACACCCGAGCTAGATGGTTCCTTGTTAATATATGTGTGGTGATCAATACTATAGTGTTAGAATACCTTTGAATATGAATTGAGGTCACAAAAATCCCCTAACTCTAAGACGAGTTGAAAACATTTCTACCGAATAAGTTTTAGTGGATGTTTAAACTTGAGTCAACTTCCATCGACCATAACTTCTTGTATATAACAAATTAGAAGGCCTACTATATATCAAAATGAAAGGTCTTTGAATTATATTTTCAACGATACCAATTTCGCTAAAATCCTATACCCAAGCAAAAAATTACTGATATTTTCGTGACAGAGGAAGTAGCTGCACGCGATTAGCGTACGACGCACGCTCTGTCGTACTCACCTAATTTTCAGGTTCTGTTTTAGCGTTTTTAAGGGAAATTTGGACCTTTACCTCACCCAAGGTCCATCCATAACATAAGATTTGCGCCCCAAGAAGCATCATACACTCTATAATCCAATTTTCCTCTCAAATCAAAACCCTAACCCCTTCCCCAAAGATCAAGATGAAGCTCTTAAGTCAAGGATTCCAAGAAAACAAATCAAGATTCAGATTTTGTTCTTCGAACTACGTAATCTAAGGTATGTGGGGTTTTCCTAAAACTACATAGGAATTATTAAATTGTTGCAACAATATTTAAACATGGTGAAATCATGAGTTTCAAAGGGATTTTGGAATTTACAATATAATTATGTTTTATGAACTCTTAAATAATATTATTGCTTTGATCTTTAGGGCTTCCCCTGAAATTGATTTTGTTAGTATATATGTATGTATATGTGATTGAATATTTGAAATATCAATTGAGAGCGTGAATTATTGAATCTCCCCTCTCCCATTGTGTTACTACTTGATTTGCAAGTTATGGATTTCTAAATTGCATGATTTAAAGAATGAGTCAAGAGCATTATTATTTTATATGAATTTTATGATGATTGAGATTTGGAGGGGGGGGACATATTCATAATTTAATTACTAAATGTAATAATTGAAGGAATTCCAGGAATGTTTTGAGAAATTGACCATCACTTGTTGGAATTGTTGAAAAGATGAGAATATTTACATGGTTTTGACTTGTGTTTTAAAACATAAATTCTCTTATACTGTTTGAATGATATGGTTGTCTGAATTTTATGTTTTTGAAAGAAGAGATTGTAATATGATTTTATGGCTTAGAGATTCGACTTGCAAGTCAATGGTATGACGATACCATATAAATGTATACCATAACAGAGTTAGAGTTTTCAGATTTTGATTAGCTAAAAATGGACTTAAACAGGGTTAGGTGGTTGCCCGAAGAAGGCCTGAGTTCAAGTAACTCTTAGCCTAAAATCTTGTTTTGCCGATACGGGGTCATTACATCCCTTAGAGGGATTTTACGCTGGCCTAGTACCCTGTGGCGTAGTAGAGATAAAGACTCCAACCCTTGCGGAAAACTCGGGTTGGGGGCTTGGTTGCCGAGTTAAGGGAAGATTCCATATAGCCCGTGGAATTTCAAAGTTGTAGGGTATACCACCTAGCACAAAAGTAAAATAAAGAGTGAGTCATGAATTTCATATGATTGTTCAGAGTCTTTTAAATATGCCGATGTGTTTTCTTTTCATATGTTATATTTATAAGACTGTTTCTAAATTGCTTTCACCTATGTTGTATAAAAATTATTATTTTGGATTACTTTGCGTACTAGTACAATTGTATTGACCCCCTACCTTTCAGGGTATGAGGCTCAGTCTAGGGGTCCTGCTAATCCTTAGAGCTTTCAAACAAAAGCGAAGTTTGCAGTGTTGAGCCTTCTTTATTCCGAAAGGCATATCTCTTTTAGATACTTACAATTTGTTTTGGTTTTGGTCCACTGGAAGCCTTATCCCAGATTCAGATAAGTTATTGATATTTTATGTAGTAGAGATTTCGCAGACTGAGAAAGTTGTTGTTTAGATGTTGATAAAATTGTTTTAGTATTGTCGAACAAATTTAGTACATGACCATGATTCCATCTGTTTTATTTCCGCATTCTTTTTCTTTGTTATTTGAGTATTGTGCATGATTACCAGAATGTAGAAGGGCGCCCGGGCCTCCATGGTTCAGGATGCTCGTTACGGCCAGGGTACCGACTCGGGTCATGACAAACTTGGTATCATAGCCAGGTTCATGGTCCCAGGGTGTCTGCAAAATCGTGTCTAGTAGAGTCTTGCTTATGGGTCTGTTGAGCACCACACTTATAATCAGGAGGCTACTGGGAATTTATGAGTTGTTTCCCATTCTTTCATAATCTAGTTCGTTCTATAGAGCCATCCATAAGAAAGTTATCCAAGTTCATTCCTCGTTCTAATTTCATGGGCCATGCCTCACTCTGAGGTGGTACAAGTCTAAGAGTCTAGCTTCTCCAATGATGTGGTTCTCTTTGATCGAGTTATCCATAAAGTTGTGAGATAGCACGCGGACTTGAGAGGATTCCATTAGTGCTTCAAGGTATATTGATTTGTGTGTATGCCTTCATTCTGATGAAATCGTGCTTTCTAGCTTGAGGTACAAAGCCTATTCAGTCCCCTTTCAAAATTCTTATTGCAGATGTCTTCCATAAGGATAATGATGTGTAGGAAATTTTGGAACTATATTTCCACCTGAGTAGTAGTATATGGTATGGTTTCATAACCTACTGTTAGTGAGATGGTCCAAGAAGTTGGTGATATAAAGTCACAAGGTTAGAAGTCGGAGTGAGGGTGACTTTTGTGAAAATAAATAGTTTTAGTTGTATAATCATGGATTGAGGAGTGGGTTTCTATTGTATAGCGATAGACTAATGTGGCATAGTGATAGACTAATGTGTAGAAATATTTGTAGAATGATACGATAAAAACTTGGATCGTATAAAAAAGAAGTCAAAAACAGTCCACAAACAAAGGAAAACCCGAGAGCAACACAAACACAATTCTCAGTTCCAACAAAACAAGAAACAAGGTGTAAATGACTAACAATAACAAGGGATAAACAACATTATAATAAGAAGAACTACAATAGGATAACAACAATCCAATGATTACAAGATTACAAGAACAACAAGAACTAACGGTTTCCCTCGATAACACTAACTAAGACATGAAATGTAGAGATAGTTAGTGAGACATATACTACAATAAGACCCAAGAACCCAAAGATATATTAAATATAAGGACCCCTAAGACTTACAATAGCAATACCACACTTTTACGAAGACACAAGAGGGATTCCACCGCTCAAGTACCATCATTTCCAAGCAATACACATTCACAAGTGAGTCCACACTTTCTCATGTCCTAGTTTTGGCCTACGAAGGCTCTCTCTCAAGAGAAGTGTTCTTTCATCTATATTCAATAACTAATGAACTAAAGCCCTATTATGTTCTATTTATAGACTTATTACAATAAGAGGTAAAAAGACAAAAGAGCCCTTTAATGAAAAGGGCACAAAATAGGTGCCCATGGAGTGTGTTTTGGGGTGGCTTTGTGCACACCAAGGCCCTTCTTCACACTTCAATTTGCATACTCCCTCGGTTGCATTCAAAATACTCAAAAACGTCCATCGTCATGATCATGCCCTTATCATAGACTGTATGGTAGTCTGTGAAAAAAGATACAGGATATGATTATTATTTATTCAGAGTAGGGGAGGATCACAGAATAGATGGATATAGTGGCTATAAAAATTATTCATAGGTTGTGAATGGAAAGGGGTAGACTCGTAAATAAATTATGGGTAGAGACTCGTTGGTGTTTATGGAATTTGGTGATAGTGTAAATACATATATGGGTAAGTAAGTATGATGTAAAGAAGTGGAATATGTAGATAAGATTGTAATGGGTATGTTATAAGAGTAAGACCGATTGTCCCTATTATGTGACTTTACCCCCTTGATTTTCTTTTCCTTGGTAGCTGTAAGCTAGTACTGAACATTAGAAGATGTGTGGTAGATTCTAAGGTATGGTAGTAATGTTGTGGAGAGGATGAAATGGTGGGTCATAGTTAAGTTAAATGGTGTTGTTGGGCGGATTCCCCAATTTGATGGATTGGTGTAGTATGTGGCATGCTTCATTGGTAGTACATGATTGATGCTAGACTATAGGCTTGAACTTGAGATGTGAAGTGTGGTGGTAAGAGTAGTAGCTTAAGAGTAATGATGCATGTTTTGTGGAGTAATTAATAGGCTCGGTGTAATGTACGAAATGGCCTAGATTGGCAATTTGTAAAAAAAAAAAGAGTGGATATATGGAAATATATATATATATATATATATATATATATATACTTGAGGACTAGTTTTTAAAAAAAAGATGAATTGTGGTTTAGTCGTTAAGGTGATAGGAGCAATAGTCATATAAGAATATGTTGAACTCAGGTAGCAGGTTGTTGAATAAAGTTTTATGTGAATAAGTGTTTTGTGTACCAAGATTTAGTTCTTGAATCTTGTAATATGGAGAAGTCTGAGAAGTTGTTGTATGATGCCCTTTAGAGTTAAATTGAGGAGATATAGATAGGCAATGTGCGCCTTTGGTATAGGTTTTATAGATTTGTTAAGTTATAGGTTATGTGATTAGAGGTGTAATGATAGTATCGTAAGGAAATTAAAGACGGAGCGTTAAGTTTTTAGAAGAGTAGGTGTCTATGCCCATGAAAATGTTAGTTGTAAGTTGATGACTTTGGGAGTTAGAAGATATTGCGATTAGTGTTCCCAAAAGGGGATGTCCTTGAAATAATTTAATGTCTTTTTATTAGAGATTAATGAGAGGAGTTGTGTTCATGGGTATTTTGATATCCTCTTTTGCGATAAGGAGTGTTGATGCGTGCGCTCATGAAAGTGGGAGTTGTAAAGTGATGGCGATAGAGGCTAGCGGGAGTTAAGAGTAGCATTTACAGAAAAGCAGGGCCTTCAGAGTATAGTTCTTCAGGGAGAGTTTAGATTTTAAGTTTATGATGATGTCTCATTTGCGTTGAGGGTTGTGGCTATAGATTTTGATGTGAGGTTATGTTTGCAAGTCTAGGGGGGTGACTTTGATCTAAGGGGGGATAATGGATTAAAGTAGTTCTCGAATTTTTCTTGTAGTGTCAAGTTTCAAGTAAGAATTATGATAAACCATTTCCTATTCCTACTCAAGCATACTCCTCCTACTTCTATTTTGGAGATTATTTTGCTAATGTCCTACGTCATGTGTTTAAGTCATGCCTATGCCTATTGTTTGAGTTCTCTATGGACTTATGTTAATGATCTTACCTCCATACTAGAAACAATTATGTCTCTCAGTAATCCAATCTCTCATGTACTCAAGTCATATGTTATGTTGTTCGTGATCCATGAAAATCTATATCTCTCAGCATGCTTGGTCCTAAGGAAATATGTTTCTATATGTCACTGATTCATCCTATGTTGGATTTAGCCAAAGTGATAAAGTTTATGCAAACTCATAGAAAATTTTAGTCCTTTAAATGAGGATCAAACGCTTCAAGCGGAAATCTTTATCTTAGTTATAATGTAACACCCTGTAGTATTTTTGACTCAATACCACTCTTGGTTAGGTGTATGGAGAGTTGACAATCTGAAAATTTTTCTTATTGTTAAAAGACTTAGTCACATTTTGAGCTCCTAATCTTTGATGATTTTATTTTTGACTTTCTCGGCCTTAGGATATCAATTTGTAAGTTGATTCATGATCAAGGGTGTTAAGGGTACATCTCGGGTAAGTTTCAGAAATTTTGGAAGAGTGTAAGGGCATGTTTGAAAGTCAAAAATAGTTACTGCGTGCGATTAGCGCGCGACGCATGCTCTAATCCACACCTAGGTAGCATGTGATAGAGCATGCGGCGCACGCTCCATTTCGAGGTTCCATAGCGTGCGACACACACTCACAAAAAACATTCAGCTTTTAGTTACGTTTTCCAGGGGAATTTAGGTCAAGTCCACCCACTTGAATTTGGCTCGTGTCTCCCCATATGGTCTGTCCTAAGTACTCATACTATGTTGTGTTTATGCCAAAACATCTCTTTACTTGTAATCTAGACACTTGATATATGAAGCTCCTCGTGTCTACTCTATCGTGTCTTCACCTCATATCCCTCCTTGAGTAGTGCAATAAGTATAATTTATGGTCTGACAAGTGTTACTTCTATTCATGGCGTATGTGCTCGGGTCTCTTAATGACCTTCCGTAGGATAGTATGACGATGGTTGTGGAAGCGTGCTGATGTGTTAGGTAGAGGTGTAGATGTTCTTGAGGGTAAATTTTTTTATGTGATTTCTTGAGATAAGGTTATAGGTGGAAGAGAAAAGCAGGATATGAACTTTTGTTGTGTGAAATAACTAAGGAGAAGAAATGTGACAAAAATATTTGTGAGAGTGATTGAAATTGTTGGTCTTAGTAGGGGGAATCCATGTAGTGGGTGTAGTAATGATAGGCTTGAATGCTATGATTGATGAGAATGCAAATCACTGGTTTATGTAGTTTGTTCTCCTTGATAAAAAAACTTGAGTGTGTTTGGTGGTAGTGATAAGGTAAAGTAATTTTTCTTGATGGGAGGTAGAGTACAGGTGACTGTAGCTTAAGTTAGCATATTGTTACTACGGGTTAGGCTTCAATGTAAAAGCACTTTGCGGCGTGACTCAAATTTTGTGGTTAGATGTGTGGTGAGAGAGTTGTAAGTTGGAAAATATGAAGTATGTTATTTATTGTTTGGGACGTAGATGAGTAGTGTCTCTAAGTTTAAGTCTATTCGATGTATCTTTGAGGTAGAGAATGTTTCTAATCTATTCTTATGTCCCATGGGAATCTCATCTCATGTCTTACACCAATATTAATCCGGCTGAGGACTCTTAGGAATGAATCATGCCTTACAATGTTTTGATAATGTGCCATAAAACACATGCCAAGAATCGTGTCGATGTCAGGTTTCGTTATCTCAGGTTTTGTGCTTATCCATTTTCCTAAGGGTTATCATGAAGATCGTGTGGTGCCTTTACATATTTTTGTTAAGGAAAAATGTTCAAATCAATACTTCGCTCTTTATTCTACACTTTTAGAGCTTCAAGAAGTCCCTACCCATCATTCGGAGACGAATGATCCCAAGGGGGAGATAATGTAACACCCTGTACTTTTGGGCTAGAATTAAGATCGTCGTTCCTACGCGTATAGACCCAAACTAGATGATTACTTGTTAATATATGTGTGGTGTTCAATATTATAGTGTTAGAATACCTTTGAATATGAATTGAGGTCACAAAAATCCCCTAACTCTAAGACGAGTTGAAAATATTTCTACCGAATAAGTTTTAGTGGATGTTTAAAATTGGGTCAACTTCCATCGGCCATAACTTATTGTATATAACGAATTAGAGGGACTACTATATATCAAATGAAAGGTCTTCGAATTATCTTTCCAACGATACCAATTTCGCTAAAATCCTATACCCAAACAAAAAGTTACAGCCATTTTCATGAGTGAGGCAGTAGATGGGCGCGATTAGCGTGCGACGCACACTCTGTCTCACGTACCTAATTTCCAAGTTTTGTTTTAGCATTTTTATGGGAAATTTGGACCTTTACCTCACCCAAGGTCCGTCCATAACATAAGATTTGCGCTCCAAGAAGCATAATACACTCTATAATCCAATTTTCCTCTCAAATCAAAACCCTAACCCCTTCCCCAAAGATCAAGATCAAGCTCTTAAGTCAAGAATACAAATCAAGATTCAGGTTTTATTCTTCGAACTACGTAATCTAAGGTACTAGGGGTTTTCCTAAAACTACATGGTCATTATTCAATCGTTGCAATAATATTTAAACATGGTTAAATCATTAGTTTCAAAGGGGTTTTGGAATTTACAATATAATTATGTTTTATGAACTCTTAAATAATATTATTGCTTTGGTCTTTAGGCCTTCCCCTGAAATTGATTTTGTTAGTATATATGTATGTATATGTGATTGAAGATTTGAAATATCAATTGAGAGCGTTAATTATTGAATCTTCCCTCTCCCATTGTGTTACTACTTGATTTGCAAGTTATGGATTCCTAAATTGCATGATTTAAAGAATGAGTCAAGAGCATTATTATTTTAAATGAATTTTATGATGATTGAGATTTGGAGAGGGGGGGGGGGGGACATATTCATAATTTAATTACTAAATGTAATAATTGAAGGAATTCCAGAATGTTTTGAGAAATTGACCACCACTTGTTGGAATTATTGAAAAGATGAGAATATTTACATGGTTTTAACTTTTGTTTTGAAACATAAATTCTGTTATACTGTTTGAATGATATGGTGGTCTGAATTTTATGTTTTTGAAAGAAGTGATTGTAATATGATTTTATGGCGTAGAGATTCGACTTGTAAGTCAATGGTATGACGATACCATATAAATGTATGCCATAACATAGTTAGAGTTTTCAAATTTTGATTTCAGAGAATACATGTTTAAAGGACTAAAAATGGGCTTAAACAGGGTTTGGTGGTTGCCCGAAGAAGGTTTGAGTTCAAGTAACTCTTAGCCTAAAATATTTTTTTGCCGATACGGATTCATTACATCCCCTAGAGGGATTTTACGCTGTCTTAGTGCCCTACAGCGTAGTAGAGACAGAAACTCCAACCCTTGCGGCAAACTCGGGTTGGGGGCTTCGCTGCCGAGTTAAGGGCAGATTCCATATAGCCCGTGGAATTTCAGAGTTGTAAGGTATACCACCTAGCACAGAAGTAAAACAAAGAGTGAGTCATGAATTTCATATGATTAATCAGAGTCTTTTAAATATGCCCATGTATTTTCGTTTCATATGTTATATTTATAAGACTATTTCTAAATTGCTCTCACCTATGTTGAATAAAAATTGTTATTTTGGATTACTCTGCATACCAATATAATTGTATTGACCCCCCTACCTTTCAGGGTCTGAGGCTCAGTCTAAGGGTCCTGCTAATTGATGATAGGCGGATTTACACGCCTATATCAATATATTTTGCCCATATTTTAGCCTAGTTTTGAGAACAAATTATATATTTCATGCACTTTTAGTCCTTTTTCCCGTAAATGAGCTAACGAACATGACTCGGAAAGTTTCAGGTATAAATGATGCAAAATACAGCATTTTATGGCTAACTTGACGCAAAAGAAAGCTCACGAACGAAGGAGAAGGAAGTGGGACGCCTAAAGGACCAAAACTGCTGCATGGAAAATCTGTCCCGGGCTAAAACAGCAATTCTGAAGACTTTGGGGACTTACAGACACAAAGCTGGATTTTGACAATGATACATTAACCTAGTGCAATTAGGTTATGTATTTCATTATTTTATGAGGATTATGATAATGTTACCTTAACCTAGTACATTTGGGTTAAGGATTTCATTAGTCTAGTAGGATTTGGTTATTTATTTCATTAGCTTAGTAGGATTAGGATACGGGTATTATAAATACCCTATCATGCTAGAGATTTTGGAGAATCTTCTAACATCTTCTACTCCTCTCTTATTCTACACTACAAACAATTCTACAACTCTTCTAATCTTTCCATTAATTCTAGTTTTCTTCTTCTATTCATCTATTCTTAATTTCCGCAACAAGAGAATCGTTACTTGCTAAGGAATCACGCCTCACGCCTATCACTTGATCTACACGCCATTACTCAATATCGTGATATAATAACAATGTCAATCGTGATTTCCTTCGCATTCATGGGTAACTAAACTTCTCTGTTGGGGTTATGGAAGCCGAATGAGTTACTATCTATTGCTGTGAGTTTGTGAGTTCGAGGCACGTATATTGCTTATATCATTATTCTCTTCATCTTAAATCTACTTTCTTTGCGGTTGCAAACGCAAGAATACGCCAGTCTAACATTTAACTTGTTCGAGAGAAAAGTTATTTGTCTGGAAAAGAGATAATGTCAAGGTAGTAGGACACCCTTTCCTATTAAAAAGCTAGTGCCGTAACTGGACTAACCTCTTGGAGAATTCGTACCGTTAGACACGCTTTAAGCTCGAGAGAGTTAAAGTGAAATAGTCCT
Source organism: Capsicum pubescens (assembly GCA_030864215.1). Classification (NCBI taxonomy): domain Eukaryota; kingdom Viridiplantae; phylum Streptophyta; class Magnoliopsida; order Solanales; family Solanaceae; genus Capsicum; species Capsicum pubescens. Next base: position 300,860,285 of record CM061549.1, read on the forward strand.
TGTTTAGGTCGAGAGACGCTTGGATTTACCATCGACTACAATCCTCTATAAGCAATTGCATGTCAGAATTCTACACACTCATAGCCAATAGAGACGTATACCTCAGAAGGTGGACATAACCCCAACGCTTCAATTCTCATTGTTTACAACCAACGTAACAATCTCTCTCTTTTTACTTTATTATTTTCATCTTTTGTTTACATTACTTGCAAAACAAGAATCTCCCCTTCTTACGAGACTTGCACCAAAAGTTTAGTAATTTTACTTACTTGTTGGCCAAGCTATTCCCTGTGGGATCGACACCCAACCCAGGTTGGGTTCTATATTTGCTAACGACCGCTTTACACTCAAACGAGAGCTGTAGATTGAGCGTTATCACTAATCCGTAGAGCTTTCAGACAAAAGAGAAGTTTGCAGTGGTGAGCCTTCTTTATTCCAGAAGGCATATCTCTTTTAGATACTTACAATTTGTTTTGGTTTTGGTCCACTGGGAGAGTTCTCCCAGATTCAAATAAGTTATTGATGTCTTATGTAGTAGAGATTTCGCAGACTGAGAAAGATGTTGTTTAGATGTTGATAAACTTGTTTTTGTATTGTCGAACAGATTCAGTACATGACCATGATTCCATCTCTTTTATTTCCGCATTCTTTTTCTTTGTTATTTGAGTATTGTGCATGATTACCAGAATGTAGAAGGGTGCCCGGGCCTCCATGGTTTGGGATGCTCGTTATGGCCAGGGTCCAGGCTCGGGTCGTGATAGTTTGATACTTGAGCCGAGGGTCTTACGAGAAACCAACACTCTGCCTCCTCAAGGTAGGCGTAAGATTTGCCTGCACGCTACCCTCACCAAACTCTGTCTTTGGGAATTAATATACTGGGTTTGTTGTTGCTGCGTCCATATCTTTTTGTCTCATGATTTTGACTTTGCTTATTATAATAATATCTTTATCCTTTATCCTATCTTTCTAGCTTTCGACTTTTTCTTAAATTTCACCATGACAAAACCTTCCTTTGAAAGGATAGTCATATCAGAACTGTTTTATGTTGTTGTCATATGACTAGAAGGTCACAGGTTCGAATTATGAAAATAACTTCTTGCATAAATACAAATAATATCGCATACAATAGACCCTTGTGATCCGACTCAATTATTTGAACTGCACACATAAAGGGAGCTTAGTACACTGGACGATCCATTCTTACAATCTATAGAATTCATTCTCATATCATATAAATTCAACATAACTTTGGTTGAGTCGTTACCTTATATTTTTTCCCCATTTTTTCCTTTACTTATTCTTTATCCTACCTTTCTATTGTAGCTTTACCCAGTTGTACCTTACTTTTCTTGTAGGTTTATATTTTGTGGCTTGAGTAACGACGGCGTAAAATAATTGAATCCTTATAAACATCTTATTTAGAATACAGTCTTTCTACTTCTTTGGAGGTAGGGTGTCACTACCCGAACCGAGGCCCTAGCCGTGATGAGCATCCCAAACCATGAAGGCCCAGACACCCTTCTAACTTGTAATCGTATACACCATTCATACACAAATAAGAAAGTGTGGAAAATATAGAAAAAAAGAATCATGATCATAAGTCTGATATAAATGTAGCAATGAAAAAAAATGAAATCCAACACTATCTAACAACATCTGCAAAACCGTCTGCGAAATCTCTAATACATGATCACTAACAAATTTGAAAACTGGGACAAGGCCCCAGTAGACCAAAACCATATCTAATAATAATCGTCTTAAAATAACCAGGCCTTCTGAAATATAGAAGGCTCACCAATTGGACACTACAACTTTGTCTAATCAATAAACTGCTTATCTGGATCCCTAGACTGAGCCTCAGAACCTGAGAGGTAGGGGGAGAGGGGGTCAATACAGATATACTGGTACGCAGAGTAATCCAAAAACAAAATAGAGATTTTTATATAACATAAATGATAGCTTCTATAAAACACTTTATTGCAAAATAATTCTAAAATACATGCATAGTATAATATTTTTCAACAACAATGCAACACTACTGAGCTAGGTGGTACACGCTACAATTTTCACCAACTGCCAAATCCCGGTTCAACAACAACAACAAACCCAGTGTATTCCCACATAGTGAGGTCTGGGGAGGGTAAGATGTACGCAGTCCATACCTCTACCTCTAAAGAAGTAGAAAGGTTGTTTCCGATAGACCCCCGGCTCGGGAACACAAGATCACACAACAGGGTGTCTCCATCTCAATTAAGTCCATGTGTCAGGGTTGGGCTCAAGATCACAAAGCAAAGCTCCAAACCATTAGTCCCGAATAGGGATGACACATTTCTAGGTACACAAGATCACACAACATGGTACCAATTTCCCCGTGTCGGCAACTCACGGTTTCCAGCATAGAGTCATTTGACTCGTGCTTTCTTCGGTAACCACCTAACTCACATAAACTCAAGAATTAAGCTCGATTCAATCAATCACATATCATACTCTGCAGGGTATCGTCATACCTGAAGCGCAAGTCATCAGTATCACTTCAATTTTCCAACCTCTTATGTCATTTACAGCATAAACACACATAAGACTTTCACACATATCAAACACATGTACAATGGTTCTCAACATGTAATAGTTCAAGAAGTTTTATCATTTATGAGTAATATCATTCCAATTGAAAAACTTATTCTATCAATAGTTTAACACAAGTATAATATGGGGTATAAAACATTATCATAGGGGATTTAAAGAATTCACAATTCATATACATCGCATCCTTTTGGAATTCAGATCACATGTTCACAATTCAACAATTGAAAAATATCCAAACAAACAATCCCCATGATATTTCAATATTTCTTTGAAAACCATATCACAAAACATGTTATTGGTATTAAAACGAAAACCCCACTTGTAATAACATATATATATATACTTGTATAAATTTAAAGTCTTGCATAATTTTTTTTTGAAAACATGCCCATGAAATTTAGGACAACCCCACGTACCTCTATTTAAGAAACTAACGGATACTTCTTGAAGCCTATGATGCGGGGATTCCAAATCTCCAATTATCTTATAAAACTCATGGTTAAATCTTGAGTTATTAGGAGTTTTAGTTTGAAATTCTAATGTAGTTTCTTGAGAGATTTTGATTAAAATACACTTACTTTGGTGTTCTTGGGATTAAATCTCGTGTTAGAGATTATAAGGGGTTGGAGAAGTACCATTTTACCCTTAATGAGTTGGAATAGGGTGCTGGAATTTGGCCGAGCGTGATACCTAAGGCGGCGCCCTTCCTGGAGCACCGGAGTACCCAGGGCGTCACCCTGCCTAGAGCGGTGCTAAGACAAGGGCGGTGCCCCGCTTAGAGCGGCGGGGTACCCCAGGCGGCGCCCGCAAATCTCCTCAAGATATTGGAATTGTACACCAAACATGACCTTAGGCTCATCTAAAAATTATGAAACTCATCCGAGATGTACTATGACCTTTCCCCATCGTAACGCAATAAGAAAATCTAAAATCGGAGGTCGGGAGGATTGAAAATAAAATCTTCAAAGTTTAGTAGCTAAAAATAATTCTAAGTCCTTTCTCACACTTAGAAAATTTCAAGTCCTCAACTCTCAATGTTATCTATTACGAGATAAAGCATGCACGACTTTTTGCAAGGCGTTACATTATCCCCCCCTTGGGATCGTTCATCCCCGAATGATGATGCGGAACACAGACAAGCACAATTTCAAGCATACTCAGGCATAGGAAAGAAAAACATAGGACATGAATTGTACCTTCTATTTCATCATTCGCCGGATCAAACAAGCTTGGGTATCTAGCTCGCATGTCATCTTCGGATTCCCAAGTTGCCTCTTTAATTTTCTGATTCCTCCACAACACTTTAACTGAGGTTATTTCTTTGCTCCTCAATTTTCTAAATTGACGATATAAGATTGTTACAGGCTATTCTTCATAAGACAAGGAGTCCGTTACCTTGATCTCCTCTACAGGAAACACTAAAGAATGGTCTCCAATACATTTCTTCAACATGGACACATAAAATACCGGATGAACCGAACCCAAACTTCCAAGCAACTCTAACTCATACGCGACTGCTCCTATCCTTCTCATGATCTGATATGGTCCTATATAGCAAGGACTCAACTTACCTTTCTTCCTGAATCGCATGACTCCCTTCATCGAAGAAACTTTTAGAAATACCCAATGTAACACCCCGTACTTTCGGGCTAGAATTAAGACCGTCAACCTTACGTGTATAGACCCGAACTAGATAATTCCTTGTTAATATATGTGTGGTGATCAATCCTATAGTGTAATAATACCTTTGAATATGAATTGAGTTCACAAAAATCCCCTAACGCTAAGACGAGTTAAAAATATTTCTACCGAATAAGTTTTAGTGGATGTTTAAACTTGGGTCAACTTCCATTGACCATAACTACTATTATATGATGAATTAGAGTGCCTATTTTATATCAAGTGAAAGGTATTCGAATAAGATTTCCAACGATACCAATTTCGCCTAAATTCGATGCCCGGACAAAAATTTATGGCCATTTTAGTGACTGAGACAGTAGCAGCATGCGATAAGCATGTGACGCACGCCCTATCGCACGCTCCAAATTTTCAGATTCTGTTTCCGTATTTTTAAGGGAAAAATGGGTATCTTCCACCCCTTATCTAGCTATAACATTGGATTAAACTCCCAAAATACCAAAAATATGATTCTATTCACCCAAATTATCCAAGAACACTCTCTAGGGTTTCAAACTAAAAACCCAAATAACTCAAGATTCAATCGTGAGTTTTAGAAGATAAGTAGAGATTCAAAATCCCCAATCCGTAAACTTCAAGAATCAGTCATTATTTTCTGAAATAGAGGTATGTGGGGTTTTCCTAAAATCTCATGGGCATAGAAATTATGTTTTAAGAAAAAGGGTTTTGGATTTATAAATGTAATCATGTTTTAGAAATCTTGAAGGAATTGTTTTGGTCTTTTGACCTTCTCCCACATTTCTTTAAAATTTGTATATATATGTATGCTTGTGTTTTAAGGTTGATGATTGAATTGATAGCATGATTCATGAAAAATTCCTCTCTTGTGATGATTTTTATTTACTTATGATATATTATGAAATCGTTTGAATGCATCTTGAAAAGCATGTTATGAAATGTCTTGAATAATGTTATATTTGGATTATGATTTTTATTTCAAAAGAGAGAGGGTTGTTTATGTTGATGAATGTAGAACATAATCATATAATGAGAAGGGTTGCATAGTTTTGACTTATGTTTTCGGAACATGAATTCCCTTTGTTAAATTGCATGTTTGGGTGGCTTGAACTATGTTTTAATGAAAGAATTATGCATGTTGCATTATGGCTCAAAAATACGACTTGCAAGTCTTGGTGTGATGATACCAATTCAGATTAAGCCATGATAATTCAGAACAGAATAAAATGCATGTTTTAAATCAGACTTTTCAGATGCTGAAATTAGAAAAATGCATGATTCAAAATGGGATAAAATTGGGCATAAAGAGAGCTTAGGTGGTTCCCCAAAGAAGGCATGAGTTCGGAAAACTTATTGCCCAAAATTATGATTTGCCGATTCGGGTATATTATATTACGCTAGTCTAGTGCCGTGTGGCGTATCAGAGTCAGAAACTCCAACCCTTGCGGCACACTCGGGTTGGGGGATTCCCTGCCGATTCAATGGCGGATTCCATACCACTCGTGGAATATCAAAATTGTAGGGAAGTGCCACCTAACTCAAAAGTAATACGAAGATCAGACATTGCATTGACAAGAGTGATTTATGATTTTCAGAAAGTGCCCATGTGTTTTGAAAATCACTTTCTGTATGATGTTTTGACAAAATTGCTCTCAACTATTGTATATATATATACAAGCTTTATTTTGGATTGCTTTGCGTACCAGTACATCTCTATTGACCCCCCTTTCTCCAGGTTCTGAGGCATAGTCTAGGGGTCCTGATAAGTAGTAGTTTTCATCAGGCAGGAGTGAAGAGTACCAATTGTTGAGCCTTCTATATTTTAGAAGGCCTAGTTTCTTCCAGACAGTTATTATTTATTATAGTTTTGGTCTACTGGGGCCTTGTCCCAGTTTTCAGAAAATTGTTATTAGATCATGTAGTAGAGATTTTGCAGACGATTTTCAGATGGTTTTTAGTTGATATTGGATTTTACTCCTCATTGTTAAACTAAATTTAGATTATGACCATGTTTCCATAGCAGATTTTATTTTTGTATTTTCTATTTACATATGAATGGTGTATATGATTACAAGTTAGAAAGGCTTCGGGCCTTCATGGTTCAGGATGTCCGTCACGGCCAGGGCCCTGGTTCGGGTTGTGACAAACTTGGTATCAAAGCACGGTTCATGGTCCCAGGGTTTCTGCAAAATCGCGTCGGGCAGAGTCTTGTTTATGGGTGTGTATCGCGCCACACTATAAGTAGGAGGCTACAAGGCATTTAGGAATGTCTCTCTTTCTTCATGTTCTAGTTCGTGCTATAGAGTCAGAATGTTCTTCCTTCATACTCCAATTCATTCTATGATGTCGGCTATACGAAAGAAAAGTTATCCTAATTCTTTTCCTTACTATGGTGTTTTCAGATAATGATCTCAGATTTACTAATAGAAATTTCAGAAGTCACACAAAGGTCTTGAGAGGAGCTCCATGATGTTTCATAAGTCCCTCAAGTTTAAAATTGTGTCCTCGTTCTTAAGAGGTGTTCAGTTAAGAAAAGAGTAAGATGTGTATTCTTGGGTCATTGAATATTGTGTGTCAAGTTTCTATCTCTTGTAATCTTGATATCACTGTGTTGTTGAAAACGAAAAGTCTAGGGAAGCCATGTGGGGCTCTTTCGATTCACTAGCATAGTTGCTTTGTTATTCATTCCATTTTCTGTTCAAAACAGAAAAATCAAAGTCTAGTGAAGCCGTGTGAGGCCTATTTCGATTCACTAGCAATTTGTTGTTTATCTTATTATTCTTGTGTTTGTTGGAACTGTATTTCCACTCGAGTAGTAGTATAAGTTAAAGTGTCGGTGTCATGACCTATTGGTAGTGAAATAGACCAAGAAGTTGGTGATATTAAGTCACAAGGTTAGAGGTCAAATATGAGGGTGACTTTTGTGTAACTAAATATTTATAGCTGAATAACCATTGATTGAGAATGATTTACCATTTTGTGGTGGTAGACTAATGTGGTAGTACCATTTGTGGATTGTATGGTAGTCCAAGGAGGAAGTGTTTGACTCAGATTGTTATTTGTTTTTCTTTTCAAATAGGGGAAGAGCCAGAGTGGATATTTAAAGTGGTTATAGAAACCCCTTATTGGCTATGAATAAAAATGGCTAGATTAGCTAGTAAGTTGTAAGTATAGACTCATTGTCGAATGGGAAATTTAAAGGCAGTCTAAATGCCCGATGGGGTAAGTAAGTGTGGTGTGAGAAAGTTGTATAAGTAGATAAGATCGTATGGGGTTATAATATAAGATTAAGGTTGATCATGTCTAGTATGTGACTTTACCCCTTGACCTTCTTTTCATTGGTAGTTGTAAACTAGTACTACTTGTGAGAAAAGTATGTAGTATATTTCTTTTTGAGGTATTTGGGTAGAATATCCTAAATTGATGCTAGACTAAAGGCTTAAACTGTAGATGTAGAATGTGGTGGTAAGAATATTATCTTATGATTAATGATGTATGTTTTACAGGAACTAATTAGTAGGATTGAAGTGATTTGTGAAAGAGCCTAGGTTAATAATGGTTGAAAGGTTTAAGTGGTAATTGTGAGGTATAAGAGTATATGAGGACTAGTGTTAAAATGATGATTTTGTGGGTGAGTCATTAAGTGGATAAAGACATAAGTATATTAGAATAAGTTGCCCCTTGGTTGTATGGCATTAGGTAAGATTTTTATGATATAAGTTATGCGATTAACGGTTTAATGTTAGAAGGTTAAGTAGTGTAGAGTGGATTTTTATGTGATAAGAAGGGAGGATGTGTATGTATGCTCATGAGAATGCAAATTTTAGGTTGATGATGATTGAGAATAGAAAAATTTAAGAGCAACATTCTGGGAAAGCAATGCTTTTAGAGTATGTGTTAAGTAGTCATAATGCCTCGTAGTTTTCTCGATTTGATGTTACTCAATAACGGGCTTAGAGGGCTGACAACTTGAATGATTCCCTTTTTCTAAGTGTTAAAGAAAAGGACTTAGTTACGTTTTTAGCTCCCAATCTTTGATGATTTTATTTTCGACCTTCCGACCTCCGATTTTAGGTTTTCTTATTGATTCATGATCGGGGAAGTCAAGGGTATGTCTTGGGTGAGTTTCAGAATTTTTGGACGTCATTTAGGACATGTTTGGATGCCCAAAATAGTGGCATCATATGATATACATACTTCGCATGGTCTAGTGCTATGCGATGCAGCATGCGACGCATGCTCCAGTTCGGTGGGATAGAGCATGCGACGCATGCTCTGCTGCACGTACCTGGGAATTTCAGCATTTAAACTCCATCTCATTAAGGGCATTTGGGTCAATTCCACCTACATTAATTCGGCCTAAACACTGAATTTGAGTAGCAAAACAGCACTTTAGCCCCAAATTAACATTCTTCCAAAATTGAAATCATCCTTCCCTTCCAAGAACAAAAATCCTAACTCTTAAGTGTTTAGAGGCGTAGATTTCCATTCCTATAATGATGTTATTCATGAGTGGATGATTTTGGGGTTAGAGGAAGTTATGATTAGTATCCCCGAAGGAGGATGTCCCAGAAGGAATTTAGTGTCTTTATGTTAAATTATTGAGGGAAGTTTGTGTTTATGTGTATACCGATATCCAGTATTGTATAGAGAGTTGTGGTTATAGATGGATAAGCAGTTATGTTCTTAAGTCTGGGATTGTGACTTTGATCAAAGGGGGAGATGGTGAGTTAAGGTAGTTTTTGAATTTTATCATTTTGGAAAGTTAGGGAAAAGTCATGATGAATCTACTCCTATTCAAGCATGTTCCTCCTACGTCAGTTTAAGAGTTCATGCTACCAATGTCTTATGTATTCAAGTCCTGCCGATGTCTAAGGTTTGAGATTTCTATGTAAGTCATGTCATGTTTCGACGTCCAAACAAGAAGCAATAATGTACCTCAGTGACCCAATACTCCAAGTATCTGAACCATAGGTTATGTTTCTCATGATCCAAAACTATGTCTCACGACATGCTCGGTCCTAAGGAAATATGTTACTGTATGATGCAGAATCATTTTGTGTCAGAATTAGCCAAAGTGATAAAGTCTATGCTAACTCATGGAAAATTTTCAGGTCTTTGAATGGGGAGTAATCACTGTAAGTGAAATCCTTACCTTAGTTGTTAATGACGGAAATTTCAGCTTTATGCCACATAGCTCATGATATGTACATCCATGTTTATCATTTTGGTCTATCCTAAGGGAACCACCATGGGTTGTGTCCGTGCCGAATGACCCTTTACTTATGATCCAGACGCTTGATATCAGAAACACTCCATGTCTATTGTATCATATCTTCACTTTATGTCCCTCCTCTAATAGTTCAATAAGTATGAGTGATGTCTGATAATGTTACTTTTATTCATGATATTTATGCTCGGGTCCCTTAATGACCCTTCATATGTTAGTATGATGATGGTTGTGGAAGTGTAGTAGTGTGCTAGGTATGGGAGTAAATGTTCTTGAAGGTGAGAAATTTGATGTGATTCTCGAGCTGAGGTTATAGGTGAAAAGGAAAGTAAGGAGATGAACTTTTGTTGTGCGAAATAGTTAAGAAAAAAAAAGAGATGTGGTAAAACTATTTGTGAGAGTGATGGAAATTGTTGATCTCAGTGAGGAGAGATCCATGTAGTAGGTGTAGTAATGATAGGCTTAAATTTTGTGTTGGGTGAAGGAATAAACTAAGGTGCCATGTGGTTAGTATTTCATGAATTAAGACTTGAGTTGTTGGATTATAATGATGAGGTGAGATGATCCTTGAATATGATGTAGAGTACAGAGTCCCGTAGTTTAAGTTAGCACATTTTTCCTCCGAGTGAGGCTTCAACATAGAAGTATATTACAGCGGAAATCAAATTCGTGTGGATAGATATGTATGGGGAAAATTGTAAGTTGGGAAACGATGAGGCATGCATGTTATTGTTTGGGGAATTGACAAATAGTGTCTCTAAGCTTAAGTTTTTTTATTGTATCTTGTAAGATGGAGAAGGATAATATTCTTATGTCCTGAGAGAATCCCATCTCATGTCTTATATCGATCTTAATCAGGCCGAGGATTATTAGGAAAATTCATGTCTTACAATGCTTTGATCATGTTCCACAAAACACATGCCAAGATCATGTCGATGCCATGTTTCTTCATCTCATGTTTCATGCATTCGCATTTTACTAGGGGATATCATGAAGCTTGTTCGCTGCCTTCACATATTTTGTCGAGGTAAAATGTTCAATATGAGACTGTGTTCTTTATTCTACACTCTTTTAGCTTCAAAAGGTCCCTACCCATCATTCGAGGACGAATGATCCCAAGGGGGAGATAATGTAACACCCCGTACTTTCAGGCTAGAATCAAGACCGTCATCCTTAGGTATATAGATCCGAACTAGATGATTCCTTGTTAATATATGTGTGTTGATCAATCCTATAGTGTAAGAATACCTTTGAATATGAATTGAGTTCACAAAAATCCCCTAACTCTAAGACGAGTTGAAAACATTTCTACCGAATAAGTTTTAGTGGATGTTTAAACTTGGGTCAACTTCCACCGACCATACCTCCTAGTATATGATGAATTAGAGGTCCTATTATATATCAAATGAAAGGTCTTCAAATAAGCTTTCCAACGATACAATTTCGCCTAAATCCAATACCCGAGCGAAAAGTTATGGCTATTTTAGTGACAGAGACAGTAGAAGCATGCGATAAGCGTGCGACGCACGCCCTATCGCACGCTCCAAATTTTCAGATTCTGTTTTTGCATTTTTAAGGGAAAAATGGTTATCTTCCACCCCTTATCCAGCTATAACACGGTATTAAACTCCCAAAACACCAAAAATATGATTCTATTCAACCAAATTACCCAAGAACACTCTCTAGGGTTTCAAACTAAAAACTCAAATAACTCAAGATTCAACCGTAGGTTTCAGAAGATAATTAGAGATTCGGAATCCCCAATCGGCAAGCTTCAATAATCAGTCATTATTTTCCAAAATAGAGGTACGCAGGGTTTTCCTAAAATCTCATGGGCATAGAAATCATGTTTTAAGAAAAAGGATTTTGGATTTATGAATGTAATCATGTTTTAAAAATCTTGATAGTATTGTTTTGGTCCTTTGACCTTCCCCACATTGATTTGAAATTTGTATATATATGTATGCTTGTGTTTTAAGGTTGATGATTGAATTGAGAGCATGTGTAACACCCCATAAAAGTCGTGCATGGGTTAGCCTTTAATAGTGTGCTCTTAGAATTAAGACTTGAAATTATTTTTTTCTAAGTGTAATGAGTACTTAGAGTCATTTTAGCTGGCAATCTTCGGGATACAACTTTTCAACCTTCCCGACATCCGTTTTTGGATTTTCTTGTTGTGTTGCGATGGGGCAAGGTTGTAGTACGTCTCGGAAGCGTTTCAGAATTCTAGACGAGCTTAAGGACAAGTTTGGATTTCCAATCCATTGGCAGCGCGTGATAGGCCTGCGCCGCTTGCTGGATCGCGTGCACTAGACCTTATCCCGCGATTGAGCGGGCGACGCCTGCTTAATCGCAGTGCACTAAGGCCCGCATCGCCAGTTATATCGCGCCAGGCTTAATTTCAGCCTCCTCTGGGAAATTAATGGCAATTTGGTAATTTACCAATCCCCTATCAACTTAAGCACGGGATTTAATCCCTAAAGAGCCAAATTACACTCATATTCACCAAAATTACTCAAGAATTCTCTCAAGGGTTTCAAAATAAAAACCCAAGCAACTCAAGATTCAATTGTGGGTTCTTGAAACTAATTGCATATTTGGAATCCCCAGAACGTAGGCTTCAAGAAGTACCTATTATCTTCGCATATAAAGGTACATGGGGTTATCTCAAAAAATCTCATGGGCTTAATAATTCATGTTTTAAAAATGAGGGTTTTGAAATTACAAATATAATCATGTTTTGAAGGTTTCAATGATATTGATTTGGTCTTTAGGCCTCCCCCTGAAGTGATTTGATATATTATATATGTATATGCATGTGTTTCGAAAAAATGATAACTTGAGAGCATGTATTATTTGGAATCCCTCTCTTGATATGATTTTGTTTTAAATTTTCATATGATGTGAATTGTTTGAAAATCATCTTGAAAAGCATGACATGAAATATTTTGAAAATTGTTATGATTGGATATGATTTTGACTTGCAAGAAGAGGGTTGTTTATGTTGATACATGTTGAATATAATGGTTGAATGAAAAGAATAAAGTGATATCGATGGCTTGCAAGTCGGGTATGACGATACCCTACAGAATATGATATGTGATTGAATTAAATGGAGTTGAATGCATTGATTTTTCATGAGATAGGTGGACGCCCGAAGAAGGCGTTTGAGTGTAAGGGCTCATCGCTGGAAATCGTGCTTGCCGACATGGGAACTTGGTACCATGCTTTGTGATCTTGCGTACCTGACTTTATGTCATCCCAATTTAAGACTATGGTTAGGAGCCCTGCTTTGTGATCTTGTGCACTACCATACTTTATTGGGTCGAGACACCCTGCCATGTGATCTTGTGTGTCTTCCCCTCACTTATACTCTAATTCGGCGGCAACCGAGGTTTGACAGTTAGTGTAAATGTGATATGTAGGGTATTCCACCTAGCTCAGCTGCATTGCATTGTTGTTGAAAAACTGTTGCATTATGCCCATGTGTTTTACAAATGATTTGATATGAAACTGCTTTATAATGGCTCTCACCTATATTTTTTAAAAACATTATACTTTGTTTTGATTTCTCTGCGTACCAGTACTTTTGTATTGACCCCCTTCCCTCCCAGGTTCGGAGGCACAGTCTAGGGATCCAGAAAATCAGTAGATTCTTAGGCAGATTTGCAGAGTCACTTGGTGAGCCTTCTATATTCCGAAAGGCCTGATTGTCTCTTTCATTTTTCATTTAGTAGTTTTGGGTCTACTGGGGGCCTTGTCCTGGTTTTCAGATAGTTATTGTTTCAGTTATGTAGTAGAGATTTCGCAGACGATTTTTCATATGTTGATAGAGATTTTAGGGCATCATTCCCCGTTATTGATTTCATATGATTCTTGACCATGTTTCCGTAATATTATTTATCTTCCGTATTTTTTTTGTCATATGAGTTATATGCATGATTACCAGACAGATAGGGGTGTTTCGGGACTTATGGTTCAGAATGCTCGTCACGGCCAGTCACCCAGTTCGGGTCGTGACAAACTTGGTATCAAAGCACGGTTCATGGTCCTAAGTGTCTGCGAAATTACGTCAGGTAGAGTCTTGTTTATGGGTGTGTAGCGTGCCACACTTATAAGCAGGAGGCTATCAGGCGTTTAGGAAATGTTTCCCTTCTTTGTGAATTACTTTGTCCTTCAGAGTCAAGTCTGTTCCTAATCAGTAATTGTTTGTCTTACAGAAATAAAAGTCATGCCTCCTCATCGCAATATTAATCAGAGTGTTAAGAATGGTGAAGTCTGTCCCACTCATGGGATGAGGACACATAACAAAGTTCCTACTCCATACCCTATCCCTACTCCAAGAGTCCCTCCAATCCCAACCAGTCCACCTCGGGCTCCACAGACCAATGTTAACCATCCCCTGGCTAATCAGAGAGATATATAAAATACGGAGTTCAGCCAATCTATTCACATGTTATCACAATTGGTGGCTGCACAGACTCAGTGGTCAGAAGATACTGGGTCTGCATTTGTTACTTCTGGGGCTACACGGGTGAGCCAATTCATGAGGATGAATCCTCCCAGATTCACAGGTACTAAAGTAGAAGAGGATCCGCAGGAATTTGTAGACGAGATGGAAAAGATCTTCAAAGTGATGCAAGTTGATAAAGTAGAAGGGGTAGAATTGGCTGTGTATCAGCTAAAAGAGGTGGCGAATCAGTGGTACAATGATTGGGAAGATGCGAAGGGCGACAATGCTAAGCCCTCGGTGTGAAATGAGTTTTTAGATGCTTTCCTTGACCGTTTCTTCCCTTTAGAGTTGCGGGAGGCAAAGGCTGAGAAGTTCATGAATCTTAAGTAGGGTAAGATGAGTGTCTAGGGGTATACTTTTAAGTTTAATCAGCTGGCCCGTTATGCTCCTGAGATGACAAGTAGCATGAGGGACCGAATGAGGAAGTTTGTGTCCGACCTTTCAGATGACCTGGTACTTGAGTTCCAGGGAGCTATGTTGAACAAGGAGTTGGACTTTGCTAGGCTGACAGTTCATATGCAATAGGTAGAGGAGAAAAAAAGGAAGATTTTTTAGGCTAGAGAGATAGAAAGATAGGCAAAAAGAGCCAGATCTGTCGACCAGGGTCACAGCCAGCCTCAAAGCGATAAGTAGGGAAATAAATGGCAGAAGAAGAAGAATTGGGCTAATTCACAGTTTTCTGCCAGCGCCTCATTGCCCAGACCACCAGCAGACAGACGATCTCAGAGTTTCTAGACTCATCATGGATCCAGAGCCCCATATACTCAGTCGCACGACAGTGTGGCCCAGCAACATTGTACTTATCCACGGTGTGAGACTTGTGGAAAGAATCACCCAGGGAGGTGTTATTTCGAGGGGAGGAATTATTATACTTGTGGCATAGTAGGTCATCTTCAGAGAGATTGCCCTTCTGCTGGAGGAATTGTGGGGGGGGGGGGCTAAGCCCCAAGCTGCCTCCACGGCTCCTCCTCCTAAGGGTGCCCCTTCAGTTGTCGGGAGCGGTCGTAACCGGTTATATGCTTTTGCTAACCGCTAGGAGGCGGAAGCTTTACCAGATATTGTCACCGGTACTTTACGAGTCTTTTCTCATGATGCTTATGTATTGCTTGATCCCGGTTCTACTCTATCTTATGTGACCCCTTATGTGGCTGTTGGTTATGGGTTTGAACCCGATGTTATTGTAGAACCCTTTACTATTTCCACTCCTGTAGGTGATTCTGTTATTGCTAGAAGGGTGTATAGAAATTGTGTTGTGTCTATTCCTAGCCGGGATACTGTGGAAGACCTTATAGAACTTGATATGGTAGATTTTGATGCCATCCTTGGGATGGACTGGCTCCATTCGTGTTATGCCACACTTGATTGAAGAACCCAAAAAGTTACTTTTTCCTTCCTGAATGAATCATCAATTGTGTGGGTAGGGAATTCTGTGGCACCTAGAGGTCACTTTATCTCATATCTTTGAGCCTGAAAACTCATTTCCAGAGGTTGTATGTACCATCTAATCCGAGTAAAAGATTCCAGGATTGAAAATCTTCCTCTTCAGTCAGTCTTTGTAGTGAATGAGTTTCCAGAAGTCTTTCGCGAAGATCTCCCAGGGATACCCCCTGATAGGGAGATAGATTTTGGCATTGATGTGTTGCTGGACACTCGTCTTATTTCCATTCCGCCATATAGAATGGCTCCCGTAGAACTAAAAGAGTTAAAAGAGCATCTCACATACCTCCTAGACAAAGGAGTTATTCGTCCTAGTGAATCCCCATGGGGTGCACCTGTACTTTTCGTGCGAAAGAAGGATGGGTCCCTTCGTATATGCATAGATTACCGCTAGTTAAATAATGTCACTATTAAGAACAAATATCCTCTTCCTAGGATTGATGATCTTTTCGACCAGCTTCAGGGTGCTAAGTGTTTTTCGAAAATAGACCTTCGTTCGGGTTATCATCAGTTGAAAGTTTGGGAGTCAGACATTCCCACAACAGCCTTTCGAACCCGATATGGTCACTATGAGTTCTTAGTCATGTCCTTTGGGTTGACTAACGCCCCTGCAGCCTTCATGGATCTTATGAATAGGGTGTTCCGTCAGGTTCTAGACTTATTCGTCATAGTGTTTATTGACGACATTCTGATCTATTCCAAAAGCGAGGAGGACCATGCCAATCACCTCCGAATTTTCCTTCAAACCCTTAAGGATCATTAGTTATATGCTAAGTTCTCCAAATGTGAATTCTGGATGAATTTTATTTCCTTCTTGGGGTACATAGTATCTAGTGACGGGATTAGAGTGGATCCCCAGAAAATTAAGGCAGTGAAAAAATGGCCCAGACCCACGACTCCAACTGATATTCGGAACTTCTTGGGCCTGGCAGGTTATTACAGAAGGTTCGTAGAGAGTTTTTCTTCCATAGCTGCTCAGCTCAATAAATTGACTCAGAAAAAGGTGAAGTTTGTGTGGTTCGACTTGTGTGAAAATAGTTTTGAGAAGTTGAAAGAAAAGCTGACTACTGCTTCTATTTTGACTCTTCCCGAGGGTGTAGATGGTTTTGTGGTATACTGCGATGCGTCCTGTGTGGAACTTGGTTGTGTTTTGATACAGCATGGTAAGGTAATAGCTTATGCATCTAGGCAGTTAAAGGTGCATGAGCGAAACAACCCCACTCATGACTTGGAATTAGCAGCCATGGTGTTTGCACTTAGAATCTAGAGCTGTTATCTCTATGGAGTGCATGTTGATATTTATACTGACCACAAAAGTTTGCAGTATGTTTTCTCGTAGAAGGAATTCAACCTCAGGCAGATGCATTGGATGGAGCTTTTGAAAGACTATAATATGAGCCTGCATTACCATCCGGGAAAGGCAAATGTTGTAGCTAACGCTCTTAGCAGGTTGTTTATGGGCAACCTTTCTCATGTTGAAGAGAGGAAGAAAGAGATGGCGAAGGAGATTCACCGCCTTGCAAATCTGGGAGTGTGACTCTTAGATTCTGAAGATGGAGGGGTGATTGTTCATAAGATAGATAAGTCATCCCTTTATGCTGAAGTTAAAGAAAAGAAGGTTGACGATCCCATCTTGATGCAAATCAAGAAAGATGTGGGTCAACAAAAGGTAATGTTGTTTGAAATTGATAGTGATGGTATTTTGAGATATCAGGGTAGGCTGTGCGTTTCGAATGTTGATGGACTACGAAAAAGAATCCTTGATGAGGCTCACACATAGAGGTATGTTGTTCACCCGGGCTCTACTAAGATGTACCATGATCTGAAAACCTTGTATTGGTGGAATAACATGAAATGTGATGTGGCTGATTTTGTTTCCAAGTGTTTGAACTATCAACAAGTGAAGGTAGAGCATTTGAGGCCAGGAGGTACTTCCCAAGAGATAGCTCTGCCTTTATGGAAGTAGGAGATGATAAACATGGAATTCATTATAGGACTTCCGAAGTCCCAAAACCAGTATGACTCCATTTGGGTGATTGTAGATCGGTTGACAAAGTCAGCTCACTTTTTGCCTGTGAGGACTAATTATTCGGGAGATGATTATGTGAAGTTGTACATTAAGGAAATAGTCTGTCTGCATGGAGCACCTGTCTTTATTATATCTGACCGAGGTACGCAATTTTCTTTTCAATTTTAGAGATCATTTCAGAAAGGTTTAGGTACCTAAGTGAACCTAAGTACAACTTTCCGCCCCCAGACTCATGTGCAAGCTGAGCGTACCATTCAGACCCTTGAGGATATGTTGAGGGCTTGTGTGATAGATTTCAAAGGTAGTTGGGTAGATCACTTACCATTGATAGAGTTCGCTTACAATAATAGCTTCCATTCCAACATTAAGATGGCATCATTTGAAGCATTGTATAAGAGAAGATGTAGGTCTTCGATTGGGTGGTGTGAAGTTGGTGAGATGCGGTTATTTGGGCCTAAACTTGTTCATCAGGCAATGGAAGGCGTGAAATTAATCATAGAACGGCTTAAAATAGCTCAGAGTCGTCAGAAATCATATGTCGATGTTAGAAGAAGAGAGTTAGAGTTTGAGGTTGGAGATTGGGTATTCCTCAAAGTTTCTCCCATGAAGGGATTTATGTACTTTGGGAAGAAAGGTAAGTTGATTCCTCGCTATATAGGACCATATCAGATCATAAAAAGGATAGGTAGAGTTTCATACGAGTTAGAGTTGCCTGCAAATTTGGGTTTTTTTCACCCGGTATTCCATATATCCATGTTGAAGAAGTGCATTGGAGATCATTCCATAGTGTTGCCTATTGAGGAAATCAAGGTGAGCGATTCTTTGTCTTATGAAGAAGAGACTGTAGCAATCTTAGATCTCTAAGTGAGAAAATTGAGTAGCAAGGAGATAACCTCAGTTAAAGTGTTGTGGCGGAATCAGAAATTGAAGAAGCAACTTAAGAATCAGAAGATGATATGAGAAATATATACCCACTTTTATTTGAATCGGTGAACGAAGTGATGGAAGGTACAATCCTCATCCTTTTTCTTTCTATGCCTTTGTTTGTTTGAAAAAAATTCGTGCTTGACTATAATTTCCTCATCATCATTCGGGGACGAATGATCCCAAGGGGGGATAATGTAACGCCCCGTAAAAGTCGTACATGGATTAGACTTTAATAGTGTGCTCTTAGACTTAAAACTTGAAAAAAAAATTCTAAGTGTAATGAGGACTTAGAGTCATTTTAGCTGACAATCTTCGGGATACAACTTTTAAACCTTTCCGACATCCATTTTTGAATTTTCTTGTTGCGTTGCGATGGGGAAAGGTTGTAGTATATCTCGGAAGAGTTTTAGAATTTTACAAGAGCTTAAGGATAAGTTTGGATTTCCAATCCAGTGGCAGCGCGCGATAGGCCCGCGACGCTTGCTGGATCGCGTGCACTGGACCTTATCCCATGATTGAGCGGGTGACGCCTGCTTAATCGCAGTGCACTAGGCCCACATCGCTTTCTATATCGCGTCAGGCTTAATTTCAGCCTCCTCCAGAAATTAATGGCAATTTGGTAATTTACCAATCCCCTATCAATTTAAACACGAAATTTAATCCCTAAAGAGCCAAATTACACTCATATTCACCAAAATTACTCAAGAAATCTCTCAAGGGTTTCAAAATAAAAACCCAAGCAACTCAAGATTCAACTTGGGTTCTTGAAACTAATTGCATATTTGGAATCCCCAGAACGTAGGCTTCAAGAAGCACCTATTATCTTCGCATATAAAGGTACGTGGGGTTATCTCAAAAATCTCATGGGCTTAAAAATTCATATTTTAAAAATGGGGGTTTTGAAATTACAAATATAATCATGTTTTGAAGGTTTCAATGATATTGATTTGGTCTTTAGGCCTCTCCCCGAAGTGATTTGATATATTATATATGTACATGCATGTGTTTCGAAAAGATGATAACTTGAGAGCATGAATTATATGGAATCCCTCTCTTGATATGATTTTATTTTAAATTTTCATATGATGTGAATTGTTTGAAAATCATCTTGAAAAGCATGACATGAAATATTTTGAAAATTGTTATGATTGAATATGATTTTGACTTGCAAGAAGAGGGTTGTTTATGTTGATATATGTTGAATATAATGGTTGAATGAAAAGAATGAAGTGATATAGATGGCTTGCAAGTCAGGTATGACGGTACCCTACAGAATATGATATGTGATTGAATTAAATGGAGTTGAATGCATTGATTTTTCATGAGATAGGTGGACGCCCGAAGAAGGCGTTTGAGTGTAAGGGCTCATCGCTGGAAACCGTGTTTGCCAACATGGAAACTTGGTACCATGCTTTGTGATCTTGCATACCTGACTTTATATCATCCCAATTTGGGACTATGGTTAGGAGCCCTGCTTTGTGATCTTGTGCACTACCATACTTTATTAGGTCGAGACACCCTGTTGTGTGATCTTATGTGTCTTCCCCTCACTTATACTCTAATCTCGGCAGCAACCGAGGTTTGACAGTTAGTGTAAATGTGATATGTAGGGTATTCCACCTAGCTCAGCTGCATTGCATTGTTGTTGAAAAACTATTGCATTATACCCATGTGTTTTACAAATGATTTGATATGAAACTTCTTTATAATGTCCCTCACCTATATTTTGTAAAAATATTAAACTTTGTTTTGATTTCTCTGCGTACCAGTACTTTTGTATTGACCCCCTTCCCTTCCAGGTTCGGAGGCACAGTCTAGGGGTCCTAAAAATTAGTAGATTCTCAGGCAGATTTGCAGAGTCACTTGGTGAGCCTTCTATATTCCAGAAGGCCTGATTTTCTGGTGGTTTCATTTATTATTTAGTAGTTTTGGGTCTACTGGGGGCCTTGTCCCAGTTTTCAGATAGTTATTATTTCAGTCATGTTGTAGAGATTTCGTAGACGGTTTTTCTGATGTTGATAGAGATTTTGGGGCATCATTCCCCATTATTGATTTCATATGATTCTTGACCATGTTTCCGTGATATTATTTATCTTCCACATATCTTTTATCATATGAGTTATGTGTATGATTACCAGATAGATAGGGGTGTTTTGGGCCTTATGGTTCGGAATGCTAGTCACGGCCAGGGCCCCAGTTCGGGTTGTGATAGCATGATTCATTAAAAATCCCTCTCTTGTGATGATTTTCATTTCCTTATGATATACTATGAAATCGTTTGAATGCATATTGAAAATCATGTTATGAAATGTCTTGAATAATGTTATATTTGTATTATGATTTTTATTTCAAAAGAAAGAGGGTTGTTTATGTTGATGAATGTTGAACATAATCATATAATAAGAAGGATTGCATAGTTTTAACTTATGTTTTCGGAACATGAATTCCCTTTATTAAATTGCATGTTTGGGTGGTTTGAACTATGTTTTAATGAAAGAATTATGCATGTTGAATTATGGCTTAGTGATAACGCTCAATCTACAGCTCTCATAAGAGTGTAAAGCGGTCGTTGTCAAATATATAACCCAACTAGGTTGGGTATCGATCACACAGGGAATAGCCGGTCAATGAGTAAGCAAAGATTACTAGACTTTTGGAGCAAGTCTCATAAAAAGGGGGAATTGTAACGTGCAATAAAGTAACAAAGTGAAAATGGAAAATAGCAAAGTAAAAAGAAAGAATGTTTAGTAAGATTCTAATCAATGAGAATTGAGAAGTTGGGGTTATGTCCACCGTATGAGTTGTACGTCTCTATTGGCTATGAGTTGTGCGGAATTCAGACATGCATGTGCTTATAGAGAATTGTATTCGATGGTAAATCTAGGCGTCTTTCGACCTTAACCAGGACTATTTCACTTTAACTCTTTCGAGCTTAAAGCGTATCTAACAGTACGAATTCTCCAAGAGGTTAATCCAGTTACGGCACTAACTTTTTAACAGGGGTTGGTGCCCTATTACCTTGACATTATCTCTTTTCCAGACATATAACTTTTCTTTTGAACAAGTTAATGCTATACTGGCGTATTCTATGCGTTTGCAACCACAAAGAATTTAGATTAACATGAAGAGAATAATGATATAAGTAGCATACGTGTCACGAATTCACAAACTCATAGCAATATATAGTATCTCATATGGCTTCCATAACCCCAACAGAGAAGTTTAGTTACCCATGAGTGCGAAGGAAATCACAATAGACATTATTAATATACCACAATAAAAATCTCATGAAGTAAGGTGTGGTGTGGCGTTTTTAGGCGTGAACTCCCTTGCAGAGTAACGTTTCTCTTGTTGTGGAAATTAAGAATTGAATAGATGAATAAAAAGTAGAATTAAAAGTAGAAGGATTGTTTTCACAGTTAAAAGTAATGGAAGAATGATTAAAATCTCTAGCAGAATAGGGTATTTATAATACTCCTATCCTATTCCTACTAAGCTACTGCATTACTTAACCCAATCCTACTGGGTCACTGCATCATTATCCTAATCCTAATAAATTACTGCATTATTATCCTAATCCTAATAAGTTACTGCTAGTCCCCAAAGTCTTTAGAATTGCTGTTTTTGCCCGGGACAGATTTTCCATGCGCCACTTTTGGTCCTTGGCGTCCAAGCTTTGCTTTCCTCCTTTCGTGAAGCTTTCTTTGGCGTCAAGTTATCCATAAAATGCTGAATTCTGCATCATTTATACCTGAAAACTTGCTAAACATGTTCGTTAGCTCACTTACAGGAAAAAGGACTAAAAGTGCATGAAATATATAATTTGTCCTCAAAACTTAGCTAAAATATGGGCAAAATATAGTACTATAGGCGTGTAAATTCGCCTATCATCAACACCCCACACTTAAAGCTTTGTTCGTCCTCGAACAAACTATCATGTCCATCTAAACATTTACTTAGGGTTTCACAGTAACCACACAAAATATTCGTCAAGACAAGCATTACAATTATTAACAAAGAGTAGTTTTTTGATCACTACTAGAAACCATTTAACCTCCAATTTAGACTCGTGATGATGGTTAATTCGTATCCAAAAGTTAAGGCACAGAGAATCATACACAACCACCAAAAACTCATCAACCATGTGTGTCTCACAATATATCACCCATAATCACTCACAAGTATTTTCATCTATCGAAGCATGGGTATATGATTAGCCTTGCTCTCGCTCTCACAAAGAATTCATATGTTGCTACTGATGACCATAGGCTTGCCCTTAGTGTAATGCTCCACTAAATATCAGAATGCTAAGCTTAGGATCAAATAGGTCTTCTATAGGTTGTAATGTAGGCTAAGGGACTGGTAGGACTATTTTGGCCAGAAATAGTGACTATGTTCCTAAGCGCTTTAATACATCACGTTATGTCATTAACACTTTCTTTCACACAACCTTTCTACTTTCTTTTATTCTACCACCCCTTCTCTCCTCTTTTGTTTTTCAATTTTACACATAACTAACTTTTTAGTTTTCTTTTCCTTTTTCTTTTCATAACACACCTCTTATGATAGCAATTTTTTTTTCATAACAACTTCAAGCACCAATACATTCTAAGGCATCACACTCATCCAATTTCCTCTTATTTTGTCACATGACTTTACAATTTAAAGCGCTTTAGGAATTTGGATCAAATTATGGTCTTGAAAAAAAATGGATTCGGCTTACATATGAGGCTGTCAAAGAAAATAGGCTAAAAGGCTCAAATGGGGCTATCTAGGATGATGTCCATGGGTAGGTAAAACGAAGGTAAACAAGTATAGGTTGC
Organism: Capsicum pubescens; assembly: GCA_030864215.1. Lineage (NCBI taxonomy): Eukaryota > Viridiplantae > Streptophyta > Magnoliopsida > Solanales > Solanaceae > Capsicum > Capsicum pubescens. The sequence goes on from CM061549.1 coordinate 300,883,486, forward strand.
CAAAGAAATGCCTAAATCATCTCCTAAACTCACACTCTTTATTTCGCTTTACATACACACCAGGCAAGTTCTAGCATCAGCCACAAACACAGAATATACTATTTCCTCACACACACAAGGCACATGGTCGACTTTATTGGGAGTAGTATAGACTCTTGACCCAATAGATGAAGGAATTAAACCACACAATTATCACGTAGTGAGTCACAATTAGAGCCTAAACATCTCAATAGTAATGATTTTAGCACAAACTCTTGTCATAATACCATGCTGCCTATCAGAACAATTTCATGCAAAGTAAAAAATTTTGACTACTAAGAAAAAAAATTTAACTAAAAAAACAAAACAAACATAAATAAGCACATGTAGATAAAGAAGTATAGCATACAAATACCAGCACCCCACACTTTGACGGGACACACTGCCCTCAGTGAAAAATAAATAAAAAGAACCTGGTTAGTCGGACTAATCCTCTATGTCTGGGGTCATACCCCCTGCATCGGAATCATCATCAGAGTTGTCATCCTCAGAAGTTCCTCATAAGTACCCCACTTAATTCCAAGAGTGCGTCGAGGTATTTGCAGCACGGAGGATTCAACTTGCTCTTTTCTTCCTCTTTTCTTACCTTTCTGTGAGGTGGGTGATTTTTCTTTTCCTTGTCGTCCTTTTTGTGCCATTCTACCTGAGATCTCAATAGAGTCATGTTAGCTTTATCTCGGAAGATTCAATCGACAAACAGACAATAGTGGCACCACCCCACACTTAATTTGTTGACACAAACTAATTAAGTGAATGTTGTCGATTACTCAGACTTCATCGACATACGTTTAGGGTTCTATAGTCCAACAATATAATCAGTGCAGTCATACTTCTTGAAATCTTGGAAATACTTTCATGTTTGAAATATCAAGACTACTACATAGGGATTGAATCAAGGTATAGCATCTAAGAATAATCACAACCTCATAGGTTGGTAGTCCACCATGAATTTCATCTTTAGACACAAGTCATTCCAACATGTAAGATTTCTATTGACAAGAATATGCAATTTTCATGACCATGCCAATTCTGCAAGAGTATGACAGTGCATCAAAATCAAATACAAGTTGGAAACAAGTTAAGATCATCCTTACATATTCGTTCACTCACGTAGTTGTGTCACAACAATTCAATCACATTCAAATCACCAATACTACTTCAAGATTTAACAATTCATAATAGGAGTAGTAATGTAGTACTTACGGAATATAAATGAAGAACAAAGAAGTACTTACTTGATTGATGCCTTTGGATGATGTTCTTGTGAAGTAAAAGAGCAAAAGGAAAATTTTTGAGAAGATTTGGAGATGTAGGCGGCGCTTATGCTAGGTTTGCAATGTGTTTTTGGTCCAAGACTAATTCTCTTATTTATAGGACAAGCTTGGGTCGGGTTTTGACCCATTTAAAATCGGATTTGGAGACAAGAAGTGACCATAGGCGGCACCTTTTGCTTTGCCTATGCTTGGCATAGGCGGCGCCTTTTGCATAGCATTGTTGAGCATAGGAGGCGCCTATGCCATGGCATTCTTAGGCATAGGCGGCGCCTATGCCATAGCATATGAGATTCAGAGGCAAAATGCTTTTGCATAGGCGACGCCTATGCTATGGCACACTTAGGCATGGGCGGCGCCTATGCTATGGCACACTAGATTCCGAGAGCTTAGGCCATAGTATAGGCCTTGCCTTGTTCGTGGCCTAGATTTACATAGGCCTTGCCTTGTTCTTTGCCTATATTTTCATAGGCAATGCCCAACCCATTGCCTTTTGCTCCTTCAATCCTAACTTACCACCTTCAACATGCAATTCTTCCAAATCAAAATTTGAACTCAATCTCCTCCTTTACACCTCTTGCACCTACATTTACTCAAAAACAACAAAAACGATTAGAACGATGGGTTGCCTCCCATCAAGCGCCTTAGTTTTGGTCGTGCCTCGAAAAAATCTTAAGAAAACAAAACAATTAAAAACGATGGGTTGCCTCCCACCAAGCGCTTTGATTTATTGTCGCGGCACGACATAGCTATCTCGATTACTTAGACTTCATCAAGATAGATGGGGCATCATTTTCTGAATGGATTCAGACGACGCTGATGCTTACTTGTAGGCATGCAATCTCTTTCGAGATGAATCTTGTGCGTACATATCCCAAGAGGGATACTAATTATATCATCAATAGACCAACCCATAGCTCTCTTGTACCTCTTCAGAGCAGAGATGAGAGCCTCTACGTGTTGTTCACTTGAATCATCCGCAACACTCACCGGAAGTGTATTTCTACTTCCCAAGGACGCATACCTTAGATAATTGGGGAGCTCTTTCGATTCTAGCACTGGGGCTCTTCAATGGAAGTCTTCGCTGTTGGTGACGATTGATTCTTAAGATCAAGGTCCGGCTGCTTAGGAGTATGAGAATAGGACTCTATTTCTGTTAGAGCACATATAGTTTCTTCATAATCTTCATCATCCTTATGCTCAACATTCAACAGCACATCAGATAGTGGCTCAACAGTAAGCTGTTTCTCTACAGACAATGCTTTCTTATCCTCATAATGAACATCAGCTATAGAGAACACATTCATATCGCTGGGCTGCTTCATTTCTTTGCATATATCAAAGCGGACCACTTCGTCATTCAACCGAAATAAAATCTCATTAGCTCTTATGTCAATAAGCACACTTCTTGTTGCAAGGAAAGGACGTCCCAAAATTATGGGAACTTCAGAATCCATCTCACAATCCAAAATCACAAAGTCTGCAGGAAAAATGAAGGTAGACACCTTCACCAACACATCATTCAAGATACCCACAGGTCGTTTTACCGACCTATCTGCCATCACGAGCCGCATATTGGTTGGTGTAGGGTCGCCCAACCCCAACTTTCTGTAGACGAATAGTGGCATCAAATTGATGCTAGCTCCCAAATCGCACAATGCCTTAGCAAAATTCATAGATCCAACCGTGCAAGGAATAATGAAAGCACCAGGGTCTGCCTTCTTCTGTACTAAGGACCTTGTGGCAATTGCACTGCAATGATGAATATTATCTGCTGGCTCATAGCTTACTGCCCGCTTCTTTGTTAAAAGGTCCTTCATGAATTTAGCGTATCCGGGCATCTGCTCTAGCGCTTCCACCAAAGGAACATTAATAGTCAGCTGCTTCAACATAGTCATGAATTTACTGAACCTAGTATCATCAACTTTCTTCTTCAATCTCTAAGGAAAAAGTGGTGGTGGAAGGGGAGTAGTTTTCTCCACCACTTTCTTTTTACCTTGCTTCCAACTATCAATCTTTTCAGGCTGCAAACGTCTAGGGGTGACGTCATGAACACACTCTTCAGCTTCTTCGGCCTCTTCACATTCTGCATCAATAACATTATCCGCTATATCATCAACCACCTTCTTGTCCTTGGATGGATTTTCCAACACTTTACCACTCCGGGTAGTAATAGCCATACACGATCCATCATTCCTTGGGTTTTGCACATAATTGAGGACAGATCATTTATTACCTCAGATACTCCTGTGCTGGTTGCCTCTACTCCTTTCAGCAGCTTAGCCATCATATCTTCCATGGACATATTTCCAGAACCAGATGCAGCGGTGTCACGTCTTCCAGGAGGAACATACAAACCACTCCTGTCGGTATTATTTTTCCAACTACCTTGATCGCGGTCCTTGTATCCAGATTTATCATAATAGATCCGACCTTGGTTTCCTTGGGCATTGCCTCGGAAACCCCGCTGATTAGTCAAGTAGTTGGCTTCTTCCTCGGAATCGGATTCGTCTCTTCTTTTTGACGCAACTGCTTTGACTTTTTCGGTCTTCCCTAATAATAAATGCTTGGTAAGAAGATCCATCTGTGTTTTCATGTGCGCCATATCTTGATCACGCTCCTTTTCTCTTCGCCTCTGTTCTGCAGTCATGCCAATCGATACAGTAGAGCTTGCTACCTCAGAATCCCTGGTATGCCAAGCTCTGCTCTGTTTTGTCATACGATCTAGCATATCACTTACCTCAATAAAATTAAGGTCCATGAATGATCCTCCAGCCGCATTATCCACCACTGGCTTAGTCACTGAGTTCAAAGCCCTGTATAATATCTCCATCAAGTGGACATTGGTCATATGATGGTTTGGGCAACGCATAAGCTTCTTCTTGAATCTCTCCCATGTTTCGTGGAGAGCTTCAGTTGGAAGCTGTCGAAAATTACTGATCTCATCTCTCAACTGTGGTCTCTTGGATGACGAAAAGAATCTTTTTAGGAAAGCGTCTTTCAATTGCCTCCAATTAGTAATAGAATCAGGAGTCAGCCCATTCAACCATAGAGTTGCCTCCCCAGACAGAGACAATGGAAATAAGAGTAGTTGAATTGCAATCTGTCCAACGCCAGGATTGTCGAATGACTTGCATGTAGAAATAAAGTTGATCAGATGCATATTCGGATCATCGCCTGCTAGTCCACCAAATAATCCCTTGAGTTGCAATAACTGAATCATGGTGCTAGTGATATTGAACTTGGCTCCGGGTGCCAAGGGTGGAGGAATAATAGCTCCTGTGGCACCAACTCCGTCCAGCTCATCATCATCATCATCGAAAGACATCTGCATAGCTTGGAATTCAGGCCTAAATCTGTCTTGACGATCTCTTTTGTTCGCAGGTGTCTCCACCTCATCAGCATGCCTTGGGTTTAGTAACTCCTCATCACCCAAGTCCTCATCATCAGGATTTGTTGCACGACCTGGGTTATCAATATTCTGTTGATGCACTTGAGCAGCTGCCAGTGCAACTAGTCTAGCTTGCTCCTGTTGAGCAACCCTTCTTTCAATGTCACGTTATGCATCCATTCTGCCAATAAGTTGTGGTTCAGGATTGATAGGTAATAACGGTTGACCTGAACTTCGAGTGTTTGGCATGCACTCAAACAAACCTGAATAAAACAAAAACAACAACTAAAAGTAAAATCTGAGAATCTTTGACCAAAGGGTCTAGTAATTATTACGAACTTAATTGACACCTGTATTCCCCGGCAACGGCGCCAATTTTTGATAATGCTCAATCTACAGCTCTCATAAGAGTGTAAAGCGGTCGTTGTCAAATATATAACCCAACTGGGTTGGGTATCGATCCGACAGGGAATAGCCGGTCAATGAGTAAGCAAAGATTACTAGACTTTTGGAGCAAGTCTCATAAAAAGGGGGGATTATAACGTGCAATAAAGTAACAAAGTGAAAACGGAAAATAGCAAAGTAAAAAGAAAGAATGTTTAGTAAGATTCTAATCAATGAGAATTGAGAAGTTGGGGTTATGTCCACCGTATGAGTTGTACGTCTCTATTGGCTATGAGTTGTGCGGAATTCAGACATGCATGTGCTTATAGAGAATTGTATTCGATGGTAAATCCAGGCGTCTTTCGACCTTAACCAGGACTATTTCACTTTAACTCTTTCGAGCTTAAAGCGTATCTAACAGTACGAATTCTCCAAGAGGTTAATCCAGTTACGGCACTAACTTTTTAACAGGGGTTGGTGCCCTATTACCTTGACATTATCTCTTTTCCAAACATATAACTTTTCTTTCAAACAAGTTAATGCTATACTGGCGTATTCTATGCGTTTGCAACCACAAAGAATTTAGATTAAGATGAAGAGAATAATGATATAAGCAACATATGTGTCACGAATTCACAAACTCATAGCAATAGATAGTATCTCATATGGCTTCCATAACCCCAACAGAGAAGTTTAGTTACCCATGAGTGCGAAGGAAATCACAATAGACATTATTAATATACCACAATAAAAATCTCGTGAAGTAAGGTGTGGTGTGGCATTTTTAGGCGTGAACTCCCTTGCAGAGTAGCGTTTCTCTTGTTGTGGAAATTAAGAATTGAATAGATGAATAAAAAGTAGAATTAAAAGTAGAAGGATTGTTTTCAGAGTTAAAAGTAATGGAAGAATGATTAAAATCTCTAGCAGAATAGGGTATTTATAATACTCCTATCCTATTCCTACTAAGCTACTGCATTACTTAACCCAATCCTACTGGGTTACTGCATCATTATCCTAATCCTAATAAATTACTGCATTATTATCCTAATCCTAATAAGTTACTGCTAGTCCCCAAAGTCTTTAGAATTGTTGTTTTTGCCCGGGACAGATTTTCCATGCGCCACTTTTGGTCCTTGGCGTCCAAGCTTTGCTTTCCTCCTTTCGTGAAGCTTTATTTGGCGTCAAGTTATCCATAAAATGCTGAATTCTGCATCATTTATACCTGAAAACTTGCTAATCATGTTTGTTAGCTCACTTACAGGAAAAAGGACTAAAAGTGCATGAATTATATAATTTGTCCTCAAAACTTAGCTAAAATATGGGCAAAATATAGTACTATAGGCGTGTAAATTCGCCTATCATCACTTAGAAATAGGACTTGCAAGTTATGGTGTGACGAGACCAATTCAAATTATACCATAATAATTCAGAACAGAATAGAATGCATGTTTTAAATCAGACTTTTCAGATGCTGAATTTAGAAAAATGCATGATTCAAAATGGGATAAAATTGGCATAAAGAGAGCTTAGGTGGTTCCCCGAAGAAGGCATGAGTTCAGACAACTCATTTTCCAAAATCATGATTTGCCGATCCGGGTATATTATATTATGCTTGCCAAGTGTCGTGTGGCGTATCAGAATCAAAAACTCCAACCCTTACGACACACTCGAGTTGGGGTCTTCCCCGCTAAGTCAATGGCGAATTCCATCCCGCCCATGTAATATTAGAATTGTAGGGGAGAGCCACCTAACTCAAAAGTAATATAAAGATCAGAAATTGCATTGATAAGAATGATTTTTTATTTTCAGAAAGTGCCCATGTTTTTTGAAAATCACTTTATGTATGATGTTTTGACAAAATTGCTCTCAACTATTTTATATATATATATATAAGCTTTATTTTGGATTGCTTTGCATACCAGTACATCTGTATTGACCCCCCTCCTCCCTCCCTCCAGGTTCTTAGGCACAGTCCAGGGGTCTTGATAAGTAGTAGTTTCATCAGGCAGGAGTGAGAGTACCAGTTGGTGAGCCTTCTATATTTCAGAAGGCCTAGTTTCTTTCAGACAGTTAGTATTTATTATGGTTTTGGTCTACTGGGGGCCTTGTCCCAATTTTCAGACAGTTTTTATTTGATCATGTAGTAGAGATTTCGCAGATGATTTTCAAACGGTGTTTAGTTGATATTGGATTTTACACCTCATTTTTAAACTAAATTTAGATTATGACCATATTTTCGTAACAGATTTTATTTCCGAATTTCCTATTTATATATGAATGGTGTATATGATTACAAGTTAGAAGGGATCTCGGGCCTTCATGGTTCGGGATGTCCGTCACGACCAGGGCCCTGGTTCGGGTCGTGACACCTAATCACCAACCTCAAATTCCAACTCCCTTCTTCTAATATTGGCATAGGATTTTTGCCTACTCTGGGCTATCTTAAGTCGTTCTCTAATAAGTTTTACATCTTCCATTGCCTGGTGAACAAGATCAGACCCAAATATCTTAGTCTCGCCCACTTCATACCACCCTATAGGCGACCTACATCTTCTCCCATAGAGTGCTTCAAAATAAGCCATCTTAATACTGGCATGGTAGCTATTATTATATACAAACTCTATTAGTGGCAAGTGATCCACCCAACTACCCTTGAAATCAATTACACCCAACTACATTACTTCAGCTTGAAAACAGAATTTATCCAATTAGCACTGCAGCTCACATCACTATTGAAATAAAATTACCACAGCAACTCACAAGTCACAGCACTATAATAGAATAAACCTATGCCAGAAGCTGGTCTGGACACCACGACATAAAAAATAATAGTGAAAAATACCACCACAGTATCAACTCATGAGCAATCACTAAATGTAACAATCCTTAAAAACATGTAATGACAGAACAAACTAATCAAAACATCCTTCCAAGATTGCTCCTGTTCCCAAACATATTGTTTTACTACTCAAAATCAATGTGATACGTAGTCTATTTCGACTTTAGGTGATGCATGCCAAAATTTTAATATCTCCACGAGTGTTTCTGATCTTGAGTCGAGATAAAATGCTGGATAGATGTGAATTTTCTCCAACAACGGAGATTTATCTAACAAAAGTTTGATAAGCTGCATCTCAGGCATTGTTCCTCCAAAGATTACTGGAGTCACTTCCCTGAGGTGATTAAATGTCACATATGAGAATCGTTTGAGTTTAAGGGATTCTTGAATACCCCTATCATCAGCTTCCATAGCCTAAAAAGATAATAAGAAGACAACTCTCAAATTATCGAGGAACTAAGAGTATGAAGAAAAATCGGCCACATACCAAGGGGAATGCAATGTTGAGATGTTCCAAATATGGGAATCTTCTTATCAAGTAGAGAGCCAATGATAACTCATATGATTCCTTCACCGCAATATTAGACAAGTGAAAATGATTGACACGGTTAAGATAAATGAGAAGTCTTGTTGGTGTTTCATCTGCAAGGAACTAGGGCAAACAAAATACCAAATGTCAATATGAAGTCATGAAGCAACTTTTACCGTGCCATAATTTAAGTTCAAGGAGAGGTGCTCGAGAGCAGAACAAGACTCCAAAACTTTGCATAATCAAACCTCTCTGCTTCCATATAAGAACCGTCACATAGTAGAGATACTTTTGTCAGAAGAGAGACATTCTTTAACCAAAGAGAACTTATACGGTGATAAAATCTACTACATAACTTGTGTACTCACACTACTTCATAGCTGGAATAGCTCACAAGAGAAATAAGAAGAAGATCAAAGTGTTTATTGATGTAATGGTGAGAATTGGAAGTTGCAATTTTTTTTTCTAGCTGACTTAGTGCCTTATTTATAGAGTTCATACAAAGTATCTAGAAGCATTTGGAAGCTTCTCAACGTAGTGTCCTAGATGGCAATTAGTTATAACTAACTAACTACTCCTTGTAACTAATTAACTACTTCACTATTGGACAATGCAACAGACTTAAGCAGTAACCAGTAACCATAGTGCTAGTATCGGTTGCTTCCACTTCATCCATATGCATTGGTAATCTTTAACACTCCCCCTCAAGCTAAAGGGTGCAAAATATTGAGCACACCAAGCTTGCTAAGAAGATATGAATGTTGCTCATGACTTAAGATCTTGGTCAATATATCTGCCACTTGATGTTGCGTAGGCACATGAACTATTTTGACTAATCCATCTTTGATCTTGTCCCTAATAAAATGACAATCAATCTCTATGTGTTTCGTTCTTTCATGGAATATAGGATTATCTGCCAATTGAATGGCTGATTTGCTATTACTCAATACTATGATAGGCTTGTGAATGAGGACATCTAGTTCTGAGAATAATCCTTCCAACCAAGTTATCTCTGCCACTGCTGTAGCCATGCTTCTATATTCAGCCTCAGCTGAACTTCTAGAAACCGTGTGTTACTTCTTAGGTTTCCATGATACTAGTAAGCCTCCAAACTGTATCACATACCCAGTGATAGACCTTCTAGTGTTAGGTAATGCAGCCTAATCAGAATCACACTAGTGATAGACCTTCTAGTGTTAGGGCATGCAACCCAATCAGAATCACACCAACAGGTTAGATCTGTATTTCCCTGTGACTTCATCCAAATACCTTGCCCTACTAACCCTTTCAGATATCTAACAACCCTGTATGCAGCCTCTAAGTGAGACCTCTTAGGCTGTTGCATAAACTGACTCAAAGTCTGGACTGCATAGCAAATATCAGGCCTTGTGATTGTGGCACACATAAGTTTTCCAATCAGTCTCTGATAAACGGATGCATATCTTAAAACTATATCGTTAGTGATTCCAGTAGCTTCATCAACCTCTACTGAAGTCAGTTTAATGTTGGATTCTGGTGGTGTGGGTGTAGGTTTTGCACCTACAAGGCCAGTCTTTGAAATCAAATCAAGAAAGTACTTCCTTTGATTCATAATAATCCACTTCTTTGACCTTAGCATTTCAATGCCTAAGAAATATTTAAGCTCACCTAAGTCTTTCAGCTTAAATTGTTGATGCAGTGTTGTCTTAGCTTCTTTGATCATAGTATCAATGTCACCAATTATAAGCAAATCATCCACATAGACTAGAATGACCACCATTCCTCTTGTTTCTTTTAAGGTAAATAAAGAATAGTCATATGTGCTTTGAGTGAAGCCAGCCTTCAACAAGGATGAAGTGAGTTTGATATTCCACTGTCTTGATGCTTGTTTAAGTCCATATAATGATTTCAGTAACCCGCAAACCTTATGTTGTCCTTTCTGCTGAAAACCTTCAAGTAGGTGCATGTATACTTCCTCATCTAGATCACCTTGCAAAAAAGTATTATACACATCTATTTGGTACAAACACCATCCCTTTGACACTGCTAGAGCAACAACACACCTGACAGTTACTATTTTGGCAACAGGTGAAAAAGTATCATGATAGTCCAACCCCTCCTGCTGGCTATAGCCTTTGGCTACTAGTCTAGCCTTGAATCTTTCAATATCTCCATTTGCCTTGTACTTGATTTTGTATACCCATTTTGAACCTATAACATTCTTACCTGGTGGTAAGTCTACCACTTCCCATGTATTATTGTCTTCAAGAGCTTGTATTTCCAACTTCATGGCTTGAGTCCATCTTTTATCTCCAACTGTTTCACTAAAGTTTTGTGGTTCCACCAGAGCAGAAAAACTATTAACATAGCATTGGTATGCAAGTGAAGTATTATCATAAGATAGATAATAAGCAATTGGGTATCTGGTACCCTTCCTTCTTCCTGTTGTAGTATAGTCCTTCAACCAAATAGGCTCTTTAGTTACTCTTAGAGTTCTTCTAGGTGGAGGTTTCATATCTCTTATCTGTAGTAACTGGTGCATCATTATTTGACTCTTGATGTGGTAGAACTTCAGCCAAGTGTTCAGGTTCTAAACCACTTTGTGGTGATCCATCTATGTTTGCAGAAGGACTGATTACATGATCTTCAATCTCATCAGGCTCTGTCTCACTGTGGTAGTCATGCAGTTGTAGAAAGCCAGATATATCATCTTTATCTTGCCTGTTGGCAAATGGAAACACATGCTCTTGGAATGAAATATTTCTGCTAACAAACAATCTGTTGCTATCTAAATCTAGTAGCAAATATCCTTTCTGTGAAGTAGAGTATCCCATCATCACTGCTGGTTTAGCTCTTTCTGTAAACTTATCACCTTTAGGTAATACTGAAGCATAGCACAGACAACCTACTACCTTTAAATGCACTAGTGAAGGGATTCTGGAAAATAACAACTCATAAGGGTTTTTGTTACCAATTGATGATGATGGTAACCTATTCATCAAATATACTGCAGTTTGAACCAAAACTCCCCAAAACTTGATAGGTATGCTATATTGAAATCTAATAGCTCTAGCAATGTTCCATATTTGTCTAGTTTCCTCTCTACCACACCATTTTGTTGAGGTGTACTTGGAAAACTACTTTGATGCAAAATCCCTAAAGAGTTGAACAAATCTGAGCATTATGAATTAAAGAAATCTCTCCCATTGTCTGACCTTATGACCTTGACAGTAGCTCCAAACTAATTTTTGATCATGACCATAAAATTCTTAAGAGCCATTATGGCTTTAGACTTTAACTGTAATAAGTGGATCCAAGTGTATCTGCTGCAGTCATCAACAATAGTTAAGAAATAAAACTTCTTATCAAAAGTTGGAGTTTTATAAGGTCCCCAAAGATCCATGTGTACCATATCAAAACATGCTTTAGACTTAATATCACTAACAGGAAAAGCCAACCTAGTTTGTTTGGCCATGGGACATACAGTACATTTATGTGACATCTCAACATTCTTATTGTGACCTAAGATATTCTAAAATCTTTAATACTTGATCATATGGATGGCCAAGTCTATTGTGCCATATACTGTTGTGTCCTTCGCACTGACTTCTGCAACTAAATTTCCTTATTTTCTCTGCACTTTTGATGGATTGTTGTCTTCATGTCCACTTCTGATCATATACAAACCTCTTTTTTCTCTACCAATCCCCTTCATCCTGCCATTGTAAAGATCCTGAAAGACATAAAAGTCGGGGTAGAAGGATATAAAATAAGACAGTTGTCTAGTGACCTTGGATACTGATAGCAAATTGATTTTGAAATCAGGTACAAACAACACATCATTCACCACTGCATTCTGAAATATTGTAGCTTTACCAGTGTGTGAGACGTCATCTTTAGTACCATTTGGGAGATTCACCTTGCTCATTCCTGGCCTAACTACTGTACTTGTGGATAGTACAGTCTTATTTGCAGCTACGTGGTGAGTAGCACCAGAATCTACTATCCATTCTTGAGTTTTATTGTGAAACAATGAGCATGCAGTCATACCTGACATGTTTTCCTGCTTCACATCTTGAGGATCTTTGTTTAAGATCTCCATGATCTATTTATACTCATCATTTGTGAATCATTGTCCCTTGCTCAAGACTGTATTATGTACCTCTTTGTTCCCTTCATGGCTTGCTGAACTTTTCCCTGCATCAGTAAGGTTAGAGTGAGACTTGTATGTTCCTTCATACTGGTTTCCATGTCCACTGTTTCTCTCATATCCTTGATTATTATATCCTCTTGATCCTCCATTGTTATAATTGTTCTTCTTCCTTAGCTTCCAATCATTTGGATAGCCTATCAGCTTGTAGCAGTTCTTTTTGGTGTGTCCACCAAAATGGCAATAGTCACATTTCTTTCCTTTATATCCTTGAAATGCATAGCTTGGATCTAGTCCTCTATTCACCTGCATGGAAATAGGATCTGATTTCTCAGTGCTTGCAACCACATTAGTCAAATGTTGCATCTCATCCTCCATTATCATGGCATATGCCTGATTTAGTGTAGGTGTAATTCCCTTTAGTAGGATCTGCCTTCTGGCTGAGTCATATGAGTCATTCAGTCCACTTATAAATTGAATTAACCTTAACTCATACACATGATTTGCAAATTCCTTTGATTTTGGGAAAGTTCATGATGGAGTAGAAATCATAGCATCATACTCATTCCATAGATTTTCCAGCTTTGTGATGTAAGCTTCCACATAATCTGTTCCTTGGGACAAAGTACTGATCTCTCTATTTAGCTGATACAACCTCATTCGATTGACCTTGTCAAACCTCTCCTTCAAATCCTCCCATACGTTAAATGCACTAGTTGCATATACAATTCCAGTTAATAACTCTGCACTGACAGAGCTCATCAGCTATGAAAGTACAATTACATTGCAGGTTTCCCACTGCTCATGCAATTCTTCTCTATAATTGCTCTTGCTATAAGCTCCAATTACAAAACCAAATTTTCATTTTCCTATCAATGCTATTCTCATTGAACGACTCCAAACACCATAATTCTCTAAACCAGTTAACTTGACTGGGATTAAAGTTGCACCAGACACTTCTAAAGGTCTAATATACAGTGGATCGCTAGAATCTATTTTAGGTGCCATTTTAACCAACAAATTTACAGAATTTCACACTGATATATAACTCACTTTTAACAATTGACACAATTGATCTAGGAAATCGAAGAAACAACTCAAAACAACTTAAAAGGAACTGTAATTGAACAGGGATATCTAACCAATAAAGCTTTCCTCAACTTGATCTGTAGATAGAAACTCAGAGATCTAAACTTTGTTGAAGTTGTATCTCAATCATCATTGTGGCTACAATAAACCTGTCTCTGATACCATGATAAAATCTGCTACATAACGTGTGTACTCACACTACTTCATAGTTGGAATAGCTCACAAGAGAAAGAAGAAGAAGATCAAAGTGTTTATTGATGTAATGGTGAGAATTGGAAGTTGCAGTTTTTTTTTCTAGCTGACTTAGTGCCTTATTTATAGAGTTCATACAAAGTATCTAGAAGCATCTGGAAGCTTCTCAACGTAGTGTCCTATCTGGCATTTAGTTATAACTAACTAACTACACCTTGCAACTAATTAACTACTTCACTATTGGACAATGCAACAGACTTAAGCAGTAACCAGTAACCATAGTGCTTCGGCTTCTTCCACTTCATCCATATGCGTTGGTAATCTTTAACATACAGCCTGTGAACTCAAAGGATCTCAGCATTGGGGCATTAATTTGAACTATGTTTACAGTTTCCGAGATTTTCAGCACCAACTTCTCAAGCAACGGGCAATGAGATATTAAACTTCCGAGCGATTCTGAAGAAATGGTGATATTACATAGTTCCAGGTTGACTGACCTAGGAAATCCTTAATAGGCCTATGGATGATTTATCGAGCAATTATGAAGATTTAGATGTGTCAGCTGCGAACATATGAAAAGTGAAGGCAATTCATATAGCTCACGCTCCGAAAGGCGAAGAACAAGATATTGAGTGTCTTTCCTAGAAAGGAAACATATGAAGTTGTCAATGTCGGGACATTCTTCTAGGTCAGGAATCTCGAGCACAAACTTAGCGATGGGTCCTTAATGATGGGTCAAAATTTGGTAGACAATCTTTCTAAATTTAACTGAAGGGTAAAGTTTGTCCTTTTGTGTTCTCCAAAGAGAATCGTCAAATTTCAAACTTCTATGTCTACACCAGAGATACCTCCATTTCCTTGCTAAGACGCTTGTCCTCACAGCATCTTTAAAAGGCAAACTCATCACGATGATATCGATAACATTATCAGGAAGATCATTTAGGACGTCCGGAGCTAAACCTTGACAACGTTCTCTTTTCGTAGGAGGCATCATACAACAATAATCACCAAGAAGCTGTAAAGCAATATTACGAAGTAAGAAATCTCCAAATTATATGGTAAAACGACAAAATCTCCGAACTATCAGGACACCACTCTATTCACACTTTCAAATCAACATAGAGTTGAAACGTGTAGTCTAAAATGAATCATAGACTACACCGCTGCTATTCACAATCTCAGATCAACATAGGAACAAAAGGATCACTTATAACAAATAATCACCACGAAACCATAGAAAATAAATAAAAATAGGTAAGGAATCCCCAAACTATGTAGACAGTGACCAGCAATTCACGTTGTCAAATCAATATATATAAGAAACTAAGGTGCGTTGTATTTGAAATTAGTCAACCATCTCCTATTAATATATATGTTATATGGACAGATATAACTTTCCCCAATATACTCATATTGAAACAGAATGGGTATGATAACAGGGTGGATATTTCGTGCAGATTCTTTAAAATCCCCGAAAAATAAATAGGGAAAAAAACACCTGACACACCCATAGTGAATACGTAACAGTAAAGGAATCCATGTAATGTAGATTAATATCCACTTATATCATTCCAACAACAAGAAAACTTTCCATCAATACTTCATAAAATACATTTGTGGATTCAAAAGGACAAAAAACAGAAACACATTATCTGTTTGTTTTGTTTAAGCTTATGAAGCATCAACAAAGACAACAACATACCTAAGTGCAATTCCGCAAGTGAGGTCCGGAGAAGGTAGTGTTCACCTTATAAAGTGGCCCGAAAGTTAGTATTTTTAGGAGTAAGTTAGGTGGAATAAAACGTTAAATTTAGGAGTTATATTTGTAGTAGGAGTCTCTATATATAGGGTAAAGTTGTTTTGTTTTTTCTTGTAATTTCAGTCGCCATATTTTCTATTCAAGAAAAAGCTTTCGGTTGTTTTATTTTCCTTCACTGTTCTTGTTCTATAACTTCTCCTGCTCAATACTTTTGTTATATGGTATCAGAGCCAGGTTGAAGGGAGGAATTCTTTTTATTTTCTATCTTCTTGTCTATCAGTTTACTCTGTTGGAGAAGTTTGAAAAGTGTGAAGAGAAAGTTTTTGTCATTTGTAGCAATGGAGGCATCAAACGGGGGAAATACTCAATATGGAATAGAAAAACTTGTAGGTACTAACTACAAGTGTTGGGGAATGCGTATGGAAGCATACCTTCAAGGTCAAGATCTGTGGGATTTAATTGTAGGAACTGATTCAATAATCCCAGCCAATACCCCTGAGAATGCCGAATCGCGAAGGAAATGGAAGATCAAGTGCAGAAAAGCACTCTTTGCTTTGAGGACTTCTATCAGCAAGGAGTCAAGGAGTTTATTGATCATGTTCGTGATGTTGTCTCTCCAAAAGAAGTTTGGGACACACTCGAAAGGCTGTTTACCAAGAAAAATACAGCAAGGCTGCAACTATTGGAGAATGAGTTGGCAATGTTACAACAAGGAGGTATGTCTGGTCTCAGATTACTTTTTGAGAGTTAAAAGTATTTGTGCTGAAATTTCAGAGATTGATCCGGAGGAGAAGATTAGTGAGTCACTCCTATGACGCTATCTTATTCATGGATTGAAAAAGGAGTACGGTCCTTTTGTCACTTCCATTCAAGGATGGCCGCAACAACCATCTGTTGAGGAATTGGAGAACATGCTTTCTAATCAAGAAACTTTAGCTAAACAAATGGCTAAGAATCTTGAAACTGACGGTTTTCTATTTTCTAAAGAGAAGTCGAACAAGAAGAATACATCAACTTGGAACAAAAATAAAGAAGAAGAAACAACCACGGAAAAAGGTGGAAATTCACATAAAAAAAAAGTGCTACAGATGTGGGAAAATTGGGCACATCAAGAAAAACTGTCGAGTAAAGCTTTCTAAAGCCAATGTTGCATGCACCAATGACGGAGATGAGCAAACGAAATGGGAACAATGTTTTAGCATCGAAGCTGTTGAACAAAAGTCAGCACAAGATTTTGTCAATTATGCTAACAATAATACGAGGGAAGAGTGGATTGTTGATTCAGGGTGCTCTCATCATGTCACTGGAGATGATTCTTTATTCTCTGAGATGCGAGAACATCATGGAGATCGAGTCATTATCACAGAAGATAACTCAACATATCTAGTAGCAAAAGAAGGAGTTGTGATGATTGAGGTTGCTGATGATAAATCCAAAAGTATCAAGTTGCAGGATGTTTATCATGTTCCAGGTTTGAAGAAAAATCTAGTCTCTATTCCACAAATTACTGATTCTGGAAAATATGTGTTGTTTGGTCCTACTGATGTGAAGGTGCTTGAAAATGTAAAAGAAATATCTGCTGATATTATTTTTACTGGCGAGAGGAAAGGTTCTTTGTTTGTTATGTCAACAGGTGAAGCTTATGTAAAGAAAACAAGCCAAACTGATAGTGCCACAATTTGGCACGCTCGGTTGGGTCATATGGGCTACCAAATGTTGCAGCAGATTTCTTCTAGAAAGTTTGTAGATGGCATTCCAACCTTGAAGAATGTACGTGAATACGTGATTTGTCAAGGCTGCCAATATGGAAAATCTCATCATCTTTCTTTCAAAAGGTCATCAAATAGGAGAAACGTGTTGTTTGAATTAGTTCATACAGATTTGATGGGACCAACAAGAACACCAAGTTATAACGGGCATCGCTATGTTATGGTGTTGGTGGATGATCACTCTAGGTTCACTTGGGTGAAATTTTTTAAAGAGAAAAGCGAAGCATTATCCAAGTTTGTGGAGTTCAAAAATGTTGTTGCAAATGAGTTCGAGAAGAAGATAAAATGTCTTCGTAGTGATAATGGTGGAGAATATATGTCAGATGACTTCTTCCAGTACTGTCATGACAACGGAATTCTTCGTCAAATGACTTTTCCAGATACTCCTCAGCAAAATGGAGTTGCGGAAAGAAAGCTTGCTTATCTTACTTCAGTTTGTCTTTCATCGCTGCATGACAAGAATCTTCCTCGAGAGCTTTGGGAAAGCTATTCAATGTGGATGCTATGTGACGAATAGGCTGCCTCCTTGGCCAAGTACACAGAAATCGCCTTTTGAACTTTTATATAGTCAGAAGCCAAATGTGAACTATTTTTGGGTTTTTGGTTCTACTTGTTATGTTCATGTTCCCAGAACTAATAGAACCAAACTTGATCCGAAAGCAAGAAAATGTGTATTTGTTGGCTATGACTCTTATAGGAAGACTGGAGTTACATGGATCCAAAGACAAACAGGTTCACCATTTCTAGAGACGTGGTATTTGATGAAACGTCATCTTTGTTTTCTTCTCAAAAGCTTCTTGTTCTGGGTAGTGATCAAGATAATTTGGAGTTATTATTTCCTAAAGTAAATGTGTTAACACCTTGTAATGAAGAGGGAGAAAGTGTATCTCCAAATCAGAATATTTCAGAAGATGCATCTCCAAGTCAGAACATTACAAGGGAAGGAAATGGTGAACAACAAGCAGCAAGAAGGTAAACAGGGGAGAAAAAGCAGCCGGACTACCTCAAAGATTATGAGGTCAAACTTAAAAGTTATTCCGTGACCACGTGTTTCTTTACAGGGCACTAACTACGGAAGAACCATTAAGTTATGAAGAAGCAAAGGGCTGTCCACATTGGGAAAGAGCGATGCAAGAAGAGATTGACGTCTTAGACAAGAATGAAACTTGGGAATTGGTACCCAAACCAGAAAAATGCAATCCAGTCACTTGCAAATAGGTATTTCGCTTGAAGAAAAAATCTGATGGTAGCATTGACAGGTTTAAAGCGCGTCTAGTTGGTTGTGGGTCTTCTCAAAACTATGAAATGGATTATGAGGAGACGTTTAGTCCGGTGGCGAAGATGGTGACAATAAGGTCACTTATTTCACTAGCTGCTTTCAAAATTTGGAAGCTATGGCAGCTCGATGTAAAGAACGCATTTCTTTACAGAGAGTTGGATCGAGAAGTATTTATGGAGCAACCTCATGGATTTGTCTCTAAGCAGTTTCCAAGTCATGTTTGTCGTTTGAAGAAAGCTCTATATGGCCTCAAGAAAGCACCACGAGCTTGGTATGGTAAAGTTGCTCAATAACTAATCTTTTGTGGTTTTAGAGTATCTGATTCAGATTCTAGTTTATTTATAAAATTAGAATCAAATGCGTATCTCCTGATATTATTATACGTTGATGATATGATAATAACTGGAGATAATGAATTAGAAATTTCTAATCTAAGGAAAGACTTGTCTGTTCGTTTTGAGATGAAAAATTTGGGGCAAATTGGATGTTTTCTTGGTCTGGAAGTGGAAAAATCAGATCGAGGCTACTTTGTTTCGCAAAAAGGTTATGAAGAGAGTCTCTTAGAATGTTTCATCATGGGGGAGTCAAAAGAAAAGGCTACTCCAATGGAGCCAAATCTCAAGTTGAAGAAGGATGAAGGCGAGGCTTTAAAGGATGCGATAAAATTCCGACAACTAGTTGGAAGTTTGATTTATCTGACCATCACAAGGCCAGAAATATCTTACTCTGTTGATGTCATTTCTCAATTTATGCAAAATCCAACAACTTCTCATTTGAATGCCGCGAAAGGGATTTTGCGCTATGTGAAGGGATCTCTTACTTATGGACTTTGGTACAAGAGGTGTGATACTTTTTTACTGAGTGGATTTACTGATGCAAATTGGGCAGGTGATACACATGATCGTCGCTCGACTTCAGGTTACTATTTTAGTACCGAGTCAGCAGTGGTGTCTTGGTGCAGCAAGAAGCAAGATGTTGTTGCTTTGTCTACCACCGAAGTTGAATATATTGCAGCAACCATGGCTGCACAAGAGTGCATTTGGTTAAAAAGGCTAATCAGCGATATGTACCAAAAAGTAGACTATGTTGTGCAAATCAAGTGCGACAATGAAAGTGCCATCAAACTTGCATCAAATCCAGTTTTTCATGCTCGAACGAAGCATATTGAGATCCGCCATCACTTTGTTCGTGAGAAAGTCTTAAGTGAAGATATTGAACTAACAACTGTTCACACCAATGCTCAAGTTGCGGATATATTCACTAAAACTTTGGAGAAGTCTAAGTTTCAATACTTTTGAGATGCTCTGGGAGTAGTTCATCGTGAGCTTTCAACTAAGGGGGAGTGTAACAAATTAGTGCAACTTACTGTCTTATTTAATTTACTGCATTTACTGATATCAAGTTTTTCACGACCCAAACCGGGGCCCTGGCCGTGACAAGTATTCCGAACCATAAAGGCCCCAAACACCCCTATCTATCTGGTAACCATGCACATAACTCATATGATAAAAGAAATACGGAAGATAAACAATATTACGGAAATATGGTGAAGAATCATATGAAAAAAATAATGGGAATAATGTCCTGCAATCTCTATCAACATCTAGAAAATCATCTGCGAAATCTCTACTACATGACTGAAACAATAACTATCTAAAAACTGGGACAAGGCCCCCAGTAGACCCAAAACTACTAAATGAAAAATGAAACTGCCATACAATCGGGCCTTCCACAATATAGAAGGCTCACCAAGTGACTCTGGAAATCTTCCTGAGAATCTACTGATTTTCTGGACCCCTAGACTGTGCCTCCGAACCTAGGAGGGAAGGGGGTCAATACAAATGTACTGGTATGCAGATAAATCAAAAAAATATATAATATTTTTACAAAATATAGGTGAGACCCATTATAAAGAAGTTTCGTATCAAATCATTTGAAAATAACATGGGCATAATGTAATTATTTTCCAACAACAATGCAATGCAGCTGAGCTAGGTGGAATACCCTACATATCACATTCACACCAACTATCAAATCTCGGTTGCCGCCGAGATTAGAGTATAAGTGAGGGGAAGACACACAAGATCACACAGCAGGGTGTCTCGACCCAATAAAGTATGGTAGTGCACAAGATCACAAAGCAGGGCTCCTAACCATAGTCCCAATTTGGGAATGACATAATTTCGGGTACACAAGATCACAAAGCAGGGTACCAAATTCCCATGTCGGCAAACACGGTTTCCAGCGATGAGCCCTTACACTCAAACGCCTTCTTCGGGCATCCACTTATCTCATATAAAAATCAATGTATTCAACTTCATTTGATTCAATCACATATCATATTCTGTAGGGTATCGTCATACCCGACTTGCAAGCCATCAATATCACATCATTCTTTCATGTAACCATTATACTCATCATATTTCAACATAACAACCCTCTCATTGCAAGTCAAAAATCATAATCATTTTCAAAATATTTTGTGTCACGCTTGTCAAGATGATTTCAAACATTTCACATCATATGAGAATTTAAAACAAGATCATATAAAGAGAGGAATTTTGTATAATTCATGCTCTCAAGTTAACATCTTTTCAGAATGCATGCATATACATATATCATATATCAAATCACTTCGGGAATAGGCCTAAAAATCAAATCAATATCATAAAACGTTTAAAACGTGATTATATTCATAATTTCAAAACCCCCATTGTTAAAACATGAATTTTAAAGCCCATGAGATTTTTAGGATAACCCCACGTACCTCTATATGCGAAGATAATAGGTGTTTCTTGAAGCCTACGTTCTGGGGATTCCAAATCTTCAATTTGTTTTGAAAACACACGGTTGAATCTTGAGTTGCTTGGGTTTTTATTTTGAAACCCTAAGGAGAGTTGTTGAGCAATTTTGGTGAATATTGATACAGATTTAATAATTAATTGATCTCTCTAATATTGAAGGGGTTACAGCTGTATATATAGAGAACTGAAGAATAACTAATTACAGAATAACCCAGATGTATTTAATAATTATATATGTAGTCTATTATCCCCCCGCAAGCTGATCAGCGGTAACGAGGGGCAGCTTGGAGCAGAGAGACTGAAAAGGCTGTAACGGAAGAGGCTTGGTGAGAATATCAGCAAGCTGGTCAGTAGATGGGACATAGTGCGTGGCCATCGCTCCTGCAAGTACCTCATCGCGAACAAAGTGACAGTCAGACCCAACATGCTTCATACGATCATGAAGGACTGGATTTTTGGTAACACAAATAGTGGACTGATTGTCACAATAAATCTGTGGTTTCGTCGGGGGAATGCCAAGTGCATCCGTAAGGTATCGTAACCACATGGCTTCAGCAACACCCGCAGCCATGGCACGATATTCTACTTCTGTGGAGGAACGGGACACTCGCGTTTGCTTCTTGGTGCACCAGGAAATCAGATTCGGTCCCATCATAACAATATATCCAGTAGTGGACTTTCGATCATCTTTGTCGTTAGCCCAATCCGAATCAGAAAAAACAGATATATCAAACGAGCCCTTTTGAAATAAAATTCCACAGTGAAGAGTACCTTGAAGATAGCGCAGAATGCGTTTCAAGGCCTGAAAGTGTTGTTCTGTGGGAGCATGCATTGATTGGGAGACTCGATTGACTGCATATTGGATGTCCGGACGAGTAACAGCAAGATAATGAAGTCCACCGACGAGGCTCCGATATAGTGTAGGATCGGCAAAGGGAGTATTCGGCCCTGGGGATTGGCGGACTGCCATGGGAGTGACCGCGGGTTTGCAGTCTGTCATTCCAGCCCGATTTAGAAGTTCAAGGGTATATTTTGTCTGATGCATCAATATGGTTCCCGATTTGCGGATGAGTTCAAGGCCAAGAAAGAACTCCAGAGGACCGAGGTCCTTAAGTTTGAAGTCACGATGCATAGCTTCAGTAATTTCAGTGATGAGTGATGACGAGCTGCCTGTAATAACAATATCATCCACATAGATAAGAATGATGACTGTCCCTCGAGAACAGTGAAGGGTGAAGAGGCTGTTGTCATGATGGTAGGTGCGAAAACCAAGACCCTGCAGAAAAGTAGAAAGACGTGTGTACCAGGCACGAGGGGCCTGTTTCAGGCCATACAGTGATTTGCGAAGCTTGCAAACATAGTGAGGACGGTTGGGATTAACATATCCCGGTGGCTGAACCATATAGATTTCTTCCTCAAGATGACCATGAAGAAAGGCATTGCTGACGTCTAGCTGATGAAGCGGCCAATCATAGTGAAGAGCAAGAGACAAGACCAGACGAATAGTCTGTTGCTTAACAACAGGGCTGAAGGTCTCCTTATAATCCACACCATACTCCTGATGATACCCTTTTGCAACCAGACGTGCTTTATAGCGAGAAAGAGATCCATCTGAATTTCGTTTGATGCGAAACACCCATTTGTACCCAATAGACTTTCGGTTACTAGGCAGAGGTACCAAATCCCATGTACGTTGTTCATTCAGAGCCTGAAATTCCTCATCCATAGCTTGGCACCAGAAACTATTTTTGGAGGCTTGGTTGTAGGTAGTAGGCTCAGTTGTGGGATGTGCATCAAAGGGTATTTGAGTGTGGTAGGCTTTGGGTTTGAAGGTACCGGCCTTGGCTCGGGTTGTCATAGGATGAGTGTTGAGTGGAGGGTGATTAGGAAGGGGTGGTGGAGTTGTATGATGCGTGGGCGGGGGTTGGGTGGGGCTGCCGTGGGAGCTGGGATGTGCAGCGGTGGATGGGGTGGCTGTATGTGTGTTAGGAGTATGATGTAGGGAAGTGGTGGGTTGTGTGGCAGTCGGCTGGGTGTTCGGGTGGGAGGTTTGGGGTTTCGGGTGGGTAGTGGTGTAGTGGGGTACCGGGTTAGGTGCCGAGTGAGCCGGAGCATGAGCGTGAGAAAAGGACGGAAATAATGGCACAACGCCAAGTGGATTGGGGGAGTATGGAGTAGAGGAAAGACTTGTGTAAGGAAATTGTTCCTCCACAAAACGAACATGACGGGAAACATATGTTTTCTGAGATACAGGATCGAAACATTTGTAACCTTTGATAGTGGGATGATAGCCTAGAAAGACACAAGGGGTGGACCGAGGTTGAAGTTTATGTTGAGTGTGCGGACGCAACCAGGGATAAACTAGACACCCAAACGGGCGGAGATGGATATAGTCGGGTGGATGATTGTAGAGACGGGCATATGGAGTGGAGTTGGAGAGAGTGTGAGTGGGCATGCGATTTATGAGGTAGTTGGCAGTAGCAAGGGCATCAACCCAAAAGGAAACAGGTAAGGTGGAATCATGGAGGAGCGCAACAACTGTTTCTATTAGGTGACGGTGTTTGCGCTCAGCAACGCCATTTTGTTCAGGGGTATATGGACATGAAGTGTGATGAAGAGCCCCTAGATTTTGAAGAAAAACACCAAATGCATTGTTGACAAATTCTTTGCCATTGTCACTTCGAAAAATTTTGATTTTGGCATTAAATTGATTTTGAACCATTCGGTCAAAGTTTACAAAAATAGTATAAGCTTCGGATTTAAATTTCAGAGGATAAAGCCAAGTGAATTTACTGTAATCATCAACAAAACAGATATAATAACGAAAACCTTGAACAGAAGGAACTGAGGTTGGACCCCAAACATCAGAATGAATTAATTGAAATGGCGCAGTGGCCTTGTGTTCAGACAGTGAAAAAGGTAAACGACAAGATTTAGACACTGAACAGGACTCGCAATGTAATTTTTCTGAAAAATTAAAACCTAAGGAAGATAAAATGGATTTGGTGATGGCGGATGATGGGTGCCCAAGCCGGCGATGCCAGGTTGACGAGAGAATGGCTTGACTCACAACAGACGGAGACCTGGATGGAAGAGTGTATAGCCCATGCTCACAGCGGCCCGTGTACCGCACCCGGTTCGTGGTATTGTCCACTATCTGGAAATTGGTGTCATTAAAAATGAGGGTGCAGTTATTTTCTTTAGTAAAGCGATAAACAGATAAAAGATTGGATGTGAGGGAAGGGACGTGGTGAAGGGTTGAGAGATGAAATTTACCATTTGGGGTATAGACATACCCAGAGCCGGTGTTTGTGATGGGAAGGGATTGACCATTGCCTACTGTAATAGTTTCTGAGCCATGATACGGATGAGGAGCTTGAAGTTGTGAATAATCCGACGTCACATGGGTGTTAGCACCTGTGTCTAGATACCAATCGCCAGATTGAGCGTTTGTGGACGCATGCATCGCCCTTGATCCTCCGGACTGGCTATTTACATTCTGCGAGTCATCATAACGATACCAGCAATTAGCCGCAGAATGGCCCCGTTTAGCACAAATTTGGCACGTCGGAAGATCTCGTGTGGGCATCCGCTGGTTTCCTCGTCCCTGTCCGCGGCCTGACTGGAAGCCGTCCCTCGGTGGAGTCCCGTCTCTGCCTTGCTGCCCGGTGTTTCGACGGTCACCGCCGCCGCTGCCTCGCCCTTGGTTACGGCGATCGTCACCGCGACCCCTGGCCGAGCCTCCGCTGCCAGCCGAGTAAAGAGCCGTGACGCCAGGGGTGGAACTGGCTTCTCCGAGCAGTAATTTGTGTTCCATGTCTAGATTCAATTCTTCTGCATTAAGCCATCCAGACAGTTGATTCAGAGTGATTTCGACAGGCGAGAGGCGAATATGCTGTTTGAGAAAGGAATAGCCAGCCGGAAGACCACGTATCACGGCATTCACCACGTCTCGTTCAGGAATAATCTCGTTCACAGCATCTAGGTCAGACAGAATAGAGGCCACATCATCAAGGTATTGAGTCATCGTCTTCGTTCCCTTCCGAAGAGTATGCAATTTGTCACGCAACTGAAAAATATGAGCCGTGGACACAGAGTTGTACCTTGTGGCTAGTGCGTCCCAAAGTGAAGCCGATGTGAGAAAACCCCGGGCGTGTTTGTGCACAGAGGGGCTAATAACTGCGAGAAGACAGGCTCGGATCTGAGTGTCTACGATCATCCACGGAAGGTAGTCGGGATTTGGGAGCTTGACGCCGTCCTTCTCGGCTGTCTCGGGCTGCGGCTTCTCCGCACCGTCAATCCATCCGAGCAGCAAGTTGGCTGCGAGGGCGGTGCGGACGTTAAGTGCCCAGGCCGGGTAGTTGTTGTCAGATAATTTTTCGGGGATGAGATTGTGGAGATTCCTGAGCAGTAATTTTACTCCAGACGGTAATTTTGACAGAGGATCAATAACCTTGTCCATGGAGCCGACCTACGGCGGAGGAGGGAGGCCGTGCGGCGTGGTGTAGACGGTGGCGGCGGCGCACACACGTCGGAAAAGAGGAGAGATTAGGGTTTGGGCGGAAGAAGAAACCCTAGCTTTGATACCATGATACAGATTTAATAATTAATTGATCTCTCTAATATTGAAGGGGTTACAGCTGTATATATAGAGAACTGAAGAATAACTAATTACAGAATAACCCAGATGTATTTAATAATTATATATGTAGTCTATTAAATATGAATATAATTTGGCTCTTTAGGGATTAAATCTCGTGTTTAAGTTGATAGGGGATTGGTAAATTACCAAATTGCCATTAATTTCCCGGAGGAGGCTGAAATTAAGCCTGGCGCGATATAGCAGGCGACGCGGGCCTCAGTGCACTGCGATTAAGCAGGCGTCGCCCGCTCAATCGCGGGCTAAAGTCCAGTGCATGCGATCCAGCAGGCGGCGCGGGCCTATCGCGCGCTGCCACTGGATTGGAAATCCAAAACGTGTCCTTAAGATCGTCTAAAATTCTGAAACTCTTCCGAGACTGATTACAACCTTGCCCCATCGCAACAAGAAAATCCAAAAACGGATGTCGGGAAGGTTGAAAAGTTGTATCCCGAAGATTGCCAGCTAAAATGACTCTAAGTCCTCATTACACTAAGAAAAATTTTCAAGTTTTAAGTCTAAGAGCACACTATTAAAGGCTAATCCATGCACGACTTTTACAGGGCGTTACAAATATAACAAAGAGATAAACTAAGAAAAGGATAATACCTATCTATATACAAGAGTCCTAAAGAGAAGGAACTACTAAATTTGAAATTTAAAAAATAGGAGCTGATTTTATCCTTTATTACTATAGAAATAAATAAAATAATAATGATAATAATAATAATAATAATTAAAAAAAAAAACGACGTTGTTTTAACACAAAAAGCAAAACTTTGACAGTGCACAAATATGACCTTTAACTATTCAAAACTGCACAAATATGACCTCCCTCCAAGTGAGCCCTTTTAATGACGTGGCACCGTGTGATTGGATTACCTTTCCACGTAGGCACGAGTGAAACTCACGCATAGGGGTTGCAAAATCAGAGGTCATATTTGTTCAGGTTTTGAATAGTTAAAGATACTATTTGTACACTATCAAGTTTAAGGTCAAAGTTATAATTTGATGTCAAAGTTAGGGTCATATTTATATATTATGCCATTTTTTTTTGTCAAATTTGTACAGGAAAGTTCAACGAAAAAACCAAGCCATGGGTAGAGGCAATGGTCAGACGGCAAAGATGGCTCGTGAGAAGAACATGGAAAAGATGAAAGCCCAAAAGGGAAGTCAGCTTGAGGCTAACAAGAAGCTATGAGTATCCAGTGCAAGCTGTGCGTGCATGCGGACATTCATTTGCACCACTTCTGAAGTTGAGTGCAGAGAACATGCTGAGGCGATGTCTATGCATGTTTCCGTCATCTCAATAAATGATTTGCATTTCAGCGACTGAACTGATGGTTGTTTCCTAACTATGTTTCTAAATTCTGTTAACCATGACAAAGTTTGAATCTGTTTCAAAGTTGTTGCTTCGTTCTGCTTCAAACTGTTGATGGCTACTTAGTGTGAAACTCTTTATGAAATACTATATGTTTATAATAACTGCTTCCTCTCATTTGAAGGTTCAGTTAGTTAGAATAGCAGACATGAGCCAAGATTAAAGAACTGCTGTCAAAAAATTTTGTTCCTTTTATGGTGTGTATGATGATTGTTCAATTGTTTTATATGCCTTTTCGATCATCGTACTTCTCCATTGATGTTTAAAACTTAAACCTTCCCAAACCTGAAGATCGTCTTATTCATCTTCATTTTAGTGGATCAGACACGAGCCTATTGACACTTCTGAAGTGTCCAAGCAACATAGTTCATGTATATACAATGTGAGAATTATTAGAACTATAGCTTGAAGATAGTTTTATTCATCTTCGTTTTAGTGGATCAGACACAAGCTTGTCGACACTTTTGAAGAGTCCGAGCAACATAGTTCATATACTTACAATGTGAGAATTATTAGAACTATAACTTGAAGATAGTTTTATTCATCTTCGTTTTAGTGGATCAGACACAAGCTTGTCGACAATCTTGAAGAGTTCGAGCAACATAGTTCATATACATACAATGTGAGAATTATTAGAACTATAAATTGAAGATAGTTTTGTTCATCTTCGTTTTAGTGGAACAGAAACGAGATTGTCGAAACTTACTGAAGAGTCCGAGCAACATAGTCATAGACATACAATGTGAGAATTATTAGAACTATAACTTGAAGATAGTCTCATTCATCTTTGTTTTAGTGGATCAGACACGAGCTTATCGACACTTTTGAAGAGCCCGAGCAACATAGTTCATATACATACAATGTGAGAATTAGAAATAGAATTTGAAGATAGTTTTATTAATCTTTATTTTAGTGGATCAGACACGAGCCTGTCGACACTTTTGAAAAATCCGAGGAACATAGTTCATATACATACTATGTGAGAATTAGAATTAGAATTAGAACATAGTTTTATTCATCTTCATTCTAGTGGAACAATATGTACAAACACCCAAAGCTACATACAGAATGACATGAAGGGGAAAACTCAAGTTGAGTCA
Organism: Capsicum pubescens; assembly: GCA_030864215.1. Classification (NCBI taxonomy): domain Eukaryota; kingdom Viridiplantae; phylum Streptophyta; class Magnoliopsida; order Solanales; family Solanaceae; genus Capsicum; species Capsicum pubescens. The sequence continues at coordinate 300,912,080 of CM061549.1, forward strand.
TTGATCAAGTATAATTTTTTACCATCAACAACCATATCTACATCAAGAATTTTACCAGCATCTTCTGATAATATACAACAGCCCGATGAGAAATCGTGTTGTTCTGATGTTGTTGTAACGATCTCTTCAATCGTCTGAGGTATCCATAGGACAACACCATGTTTTCTCAAATCTTTGGACTCCCATGGATGGAAAGGAAACACAATACATTTCCTCGGTCGCAGTTTATTTGTCCTTGTACCAAAAAACATGTCAAGCTATAAGAATTGAATACCTAGTAGACAATATCATTATGTTGAGGATTGTTAGAAGTATATAGTATATACATATAAGGGTAGAGCATACGCAGACCTTACCTCGACCTCAGAGGTAGAGTCTATTTTAGATAGACCCTCGGCTCAAGGGGACAATAACAGATAGTAACATAGTAGTTTGACCTCAGAGGTAGAGGCTCTCGACCTCAGTGGTAGAGGCTATTTTAGATAGACCCTCGGCTTAAGGGGACAATAATAGATAGTAACACAGTAGTTTTGACCTCAGAGATAGAGGCTGTTTTAGATAGACCCTCGGCTCAAGGGGACAATAACAGATAGTAACACAGTAGTTTTGACCTCAGAGGTAGAGAATGTTTCAAATAGATCATCGGCTCAATGGGATAATAACATATAGGTAGAGGCTGTTTTAGATAGACCCTCGGCTTAAGGGGACAATAACAGATAGTAACACAGTAGTTTTGACCTCAGAGGTAGAGGCTATTTCAGATAGACCCTCGGGTCCTTCAAAGGAGATGTAAAGAATAAATCTTGGGCCTAACTCAATGTCAAAAGATAGCTCATAAAGGGAATTTTCCAAGTCCATATAAGGAGACCAATTACCCATCCCTTTCCGATGTGGGACACTTAACACTCCCCGCATGCCCAAACCTCATTAACTGGAACGTGAACAATATAATATAGGGGCCCAACATCGGTGAACAAAGATTTGAGATGGGCCTGACTCTGATACCATGTCAGATTGGTACCAAAAGTGTACATTTTATTCATTAGAGAGCTACAGATTTATAGTATAGGAAAGCAAACATAACAGAATCAAATCTCTTGATTCTAGCGGATATTTTATCTGATTACCTCAACTATCTACAACAAATCAGATATGATATCAAATCAATTAAGATCCTACAAAATTAAATCTTAAATATTCACAAATCAACAGAAGAGTTATAAGTTAAGTAGCAAGATGACAAGGTTGTTCAAGCAATACCTGAGATCTCATGTGGAACATTAGGGAATTCAGATAATTGAGCAGATTTTGCTTCTTCTAAAAGACTGATCATTTTCTTGTTTCCACTTACTCTAGCTTTATCAACTGGAGTACTTGATCAGTCTTTTAGAAGAAGCAAAATCTGCCGAATTGGAGAAATCAGAACATTACACGATACTTCACCACTTACTCTAGAACATTACACGATACTCTTCTTGTACAATGCCGAATTTCAACACAAGAGTTACCATGATGTTTAAACAACAACTATGAGGTAGTCCTAAACAAGTTGAGGTCGGCTATATGTTTCCTTAGTGATTGTGTTTCTCGATTTAAGTTCAACTCATGTCATCGTTAGCTACCATGATGTCTCATTCTAGAACTATATTCAATAAGATATCGATAAATATTGAGATTGTATTGTACCTATCCTTTGAGAAAACAGAAGCACCAGCTCCCAAAAGCAACTTTGCCATTGAGTATTGTCCTTGAGTAGCAGCGACATGAAGTGGCATTCGCTGTGTCAATTTTCTGTTGAATATCTCTCAATATTGAAAGTCTTGTCATTAAATAGAAAATATTCAATGATTACATCCCTAAAGATATGTCTTCCTATCCCTAAAGATCAACTTTTCTATCCCTCTAAATCTGCTATTTTATCCCACCAAATCTGTTCTTACTAAAGTCACTATTATTATCTTTAACTACTAAATCAAATCTATGTAATTACACTAATGTACAACAATATATGATTACATTAATATACAATATTTACATCATGCTAACATCCCCCCTCAAATTGGTGCTGGTAGATCAAGAAGCATCAATTTGCCGACGAGAAACTGATGTCGTTGTCGTGCCATTGATTTTGTAAATGCATCAGCTATTTGAAGATCACTGGACACGTGCGGAAGAGTAATGACACCTTTATCTACAACTTCCCGTATATAATGACAGTCTACTTCGATGTGTTTGGTCCGCTCATGATAAACTGGATTAGTAGCAATCTGAATAGCACTTGTATTGTCAGCATGGAGAGGAGTAGGATTAGATTGAGGAAATCCAATCTCAACTAGTAGTCCACAAAGCCACACAATCTCGGAGCAAGCAGTAGACATTGCTCGATATTCAGCCTCTGTTAAAGATTTTGACACACGGTCTTGCTTCTTACTCCTTCAAGATATCAAAGACTCTCCAAGAAACATGCACCAACTAGTAACCGAACGACGAATGTCAGAACATCCCGCCCAATCAGAATCACTAAAATCTTTAAGACGAATAGGCGAACCGCTAGGAAAGAATAATCCACGATTAGATGTTCCTCATAGGTATCGAATGATGCGATGGACAGCCACCAAATGAAGATGGTGGGGAGCTTACGTGAACTGACTAACTTGTTGAACTGCAAAAGAGATATCAGGCCTAGTAATAGTAAGGTAATTTAAGATCCCAACTAATTGCCGAAATATAGCTAGATCAGGAAGAAGATTGCCTTCTTCCCGGCGATACTTTATATTTAATTCTAATGAAGTATCCACAGAGGAGGAATCCTAAAGACCTGCCAAAGAAATCAAATCTTGGGTATATTTGTGTTGATTTAGAAATACACCGGATGAATCACGATGAACTTCCAAACCCAAGAAATATGTAAGAGTGCCAAGATCTTTCATATGAAAAAGAATCCTTAAGTTGTTGTTGCAGGCTAGTGATTAGGCAAGAGTCAGTTCCTGTAATAATAATGTCATCGACATATACCAAAAGAAGAACACAACCTGTGGATGTTTTCTGAAGAAACAAAGATGAGTCATAGTTTCTCTGCTCAAAAGAGAATTGTAGCAAAGTAGACCAAAATTTGTCAAACCAAGATCTGAGAGCTTGTTTTAATCCATACAAATACCGCTTCAACTTGCATACATCTGATGTAGGCAATGATAACAAACCTGGTGGAGGTTTCATATAAATATCCTCTTTGAGATCACCATGAAGAAAAGCATTTTTGTCATCCATTTGATAAAGAGTCCAGTTTTGTGAAGCAGCAATGGCGACAATAGTTCTCACCGTCGTCATTTTGGCTACCGGTGCAAAAGTCTCTTCATAGTTCACACCATACTCCTGCTTGTTACCAAGAACAACAAACTGAGCTTTGTACCGATCAAGAGTTCCATCAGAATGAAGTTTAGTTGAATAAACCCATTTACATCCAATTGGATGGACATTTGAAGGACATGATACAATATCCCATGTGTCATTTTCTTTGAGAGCCAAAAGTTCTTCCTTCATTGCCTTCGGCCAACATTCATGCTTAGAAGCTTGTGAGTAACGAGTTGGAACAGAAATGGTGGATAAAGTAGATGAAAATCCATACCAATTAGGAGTACGAGATACTCTCGTAGATCGTCGAGTGGGGTCAAGAGGAGCAGGCCTTGAAGAATTCTCAGATTCTAGTTGTGATGCAGTTTCAGGTGGTGGATCAATATCAGGAGGGGCTAAAGTTGGCTGCCGACGTTCGTACATAAATCCGGGTTTGAACCTCTTAGAAGAAGATGACAAATCTTCTAAAGTAGGAAGAAAAAGAGAAGCAGGAGATGACTCAACATGAGTAGGAAAAAAATACTGATTCTCAAAGAAAACAACATTTCTAGAAACATGAAATTTATTAGAACATGGATCATAACAGAGAAAACCTTTCTATGAAGTACTATAACCCATAAAACACATTTAGTAGACTGAACAGAAAGTTTATTACGCTGAGAAGGAGGAAGATGCACAAAACAAATACAACCAAATGTATGAAAATTATCATAGTTTGGATTGTTGTGATAAAGACGAAAATATGGAGACTCAAGATTTAACACTTTAGATGGCAGCCTGTTAATTAAATAGACAGTAGTAGACAAAGCTTCAACCCAATATTTAGATGGAATAGAGGACTCAATCAATAAAGTACGAGTGACATCTAAAAGATGACTATTTTTACGCACAGCGACCCCATTTTGGTGTGGTGTATATGGACAAAAGCGTTGTGAGACAATTCCCTTTTCAAGCAAAAAAGTTTTGAATTCATTTGACATATATTCTCCACCAAAATCAGATCTTAATAATTTGATACAAGTAGAAAATTGAGTCTCAATGTAAGCCAAGAATATCTTGAACATGGAAAATTCTTCAGATTTGGTACGAAGAAAATACACCCACGTAAATCGACTATAATCATCTATGAATGTCACAAAGTACTTGAACTGAGTATGAGAAACAATTGGTGAAATACCCCAAACATCACTATGAACAACATCAAAACACTTTGTAGCACGACTACCAAAATTAGGAAAAGGAAGAATTTTACTTTTGCCTAATTTACAAGTAGAACAATCAAATGAAGCAGGGGAAAATTGATTTTTACTTCCTAATAAACCATAATTTGATAAATGAGACAACGCAACAGAATTTGGATGTCCTAGACGCTTATGCCAAAGCTAAGTCTTATTAGCCGTAGAAGTACAAGCAAAAGATATAACAGGAGGAATGGAAAATTGTATAGGAAACAATCTACCAACTTTAGGCCCCTTCGCGATTATGCGATTATCGTTCCCGACACCTGATCCTGCACAAGACAACCATTACGAGAAAAATTTACCTCACAATTGTCATCAACCAATTGTCCAACTGAAATAAGACTAGTTGAGAGCTTCGGTGAAACAAAAACATTCTTAAAAGTTGGAGCAATATCCCCAACCGTGGTAATGGGTAAATTACTACCATTAGCAACCTGTATTTGTAATGAACCTTGATACTTACGAACATTTTTTAGCATGCTTGTTGAGTTGGTCATATGATTGGAAGCACCAGAATCAACAATCCAAAAATTAGATTTAACATCAATACCTTGTAATCCCAATGCTGAAAAGGCTGATTCGATCTTTTGTTGTACCTTTTCAGGAGTAAGAACTTTTCCTGAAGGTCCTGAAGATGAGTTCTAAGGAGTGGAACCATTTATTGCTGCATGAAAATTATTTACCTTACGATTCTGAGGGCGTGTGGGACACTCTATGATAATGTGTTCTTGTTGTTTACAATAATTACAGAACTTCTTGCCACAATTTCTAGCAATATGGCCATATTCCTTGCAATTGTAGCATTGAGTTCTATTCATATCCATACTCATACCTTTACCTTGAGCAGCAAATGCAACAGCGACATCATTTCCTCTTCTAAAAGCATTGTGTGACATAACGCTGCTCTTCACGAAGCAATTCCCTAAAACAAACATCCAGGGAGGGAGACGGGTCATGATTCATCAAGTTAGAGCGAACACTCTCAAACTCAGAGCGTAACTTCATCAAAAATTGATCTCGCTTGCTTTGCTCATGAACTTGATGAATTACAGAGAGAGATTCAGAAGGTATTTTGGCATAAACAATATCTGTAAATTCAGCCCATAAGTTCTGAAATCTAGAATAATAATCTTGAATAGAAAGACCTCCTTGAGAGTAATTTGCAATTTCATACTCTAAGTGAAAACGCCGGGAACTATTATTTTGGTTGTAAACCTTTTGTAAATAATCTCACATGGACTTAGCTGTCTTGTAAGGCGTGAGATTAGAAACAATAAGAGGGTCAGTTGACCCTAAAAGCCATGTCATCACCCGAGCATCTTTAATCTTCCATTCACCTAACTTTGTAGGATCAGTAAGAGTAGGATCGGCTCCATCTATATGGCCACATAGTTCTTTTCCGGTGACAAATAACTGAAACTTCCACAACAAAAAATTCTTTCCATTAAAATGAACACTGAATGATTCAAACTGATATGAACTCATAATTATGAAAACTAGAAATACTAACTCAAAAAGAACAACCAAAATGACCAAGATCAAAGTCCTAGGTGTTAATTGTCGAGGAACAATCAACAAAAACCAAAATTTTCAAAATAAATTTTGAAAGAAACCACAAATGAACTCTATGAAACAAGACAACCAAGAGAAGGCTCTGATACCATGTCAATTTTCTGCTGAATATCTCTCAATATTGAGATTCTTGTCATTAAATAGAAAATATTCAATGATTACATCCCTAAAGATATGTCTTCCTATCCCTAAAGATCAGCTTTTCAATCCCTCTAAATCCGCTATTCTATCCCACCAAATCTGCTCTTACTAAAGTCACTATTATTCTCTTTAACTACTAAATCAAATCTATGTAATTACACTAATATACAACAATATATGATTACATTAATATACAATATTTACATTATGCTACCACGCTGATCATAGTCTTTGATGTTCAAATCAACACCGTTTGACAATAGCCTTCGCAATAAATCTGAATCCCCCTTTGCTATCACCGTACAAAGGAAGCTACCAGCATTTTCGATGTTCAACAAAGCCCCTTCTTTAACTAGCAGTGAAGCAACGCGATCATGCCCACTCTTGATTGCTTCAAGCAATGGCGTGTTGCCAAATTTATCTATATGATAAATAGAAACATTAAGTAACAATGAACACGGAAAGGACTCGTTGCAGGTGAAGCAGACGCGTTTAAGAAATATACCTGGAGCATTGATATCAACGCCTTCTTGGATGAGAAAAGAAGTTATGTCTTCATAGCCTCTCGATGCTGCAAGACGCTGTTAAAAACAAACATCGATTAAGAGAAATTTGCAGTTTTCGAACTCAGTGTTCTTTTAAAATCATCTGTCTAAGCTCGTACCAGAGGTGATCTTCCGTCATAATCTTTCTTGTTCGGATCAGCTCCAGCTCGAATTAGACTCTTCAGCTGATGCAAATCACCATGATAAGCTGCACTGTTCACTTTCAACGCAAGCTCCGCCTCATGATTTCCTATATGGAGTGCAATATCCGATTCCAGTTGCTTCATGCGGAGGTTAGATTCTTTTCCCTGTCATTTTGTGTCGTACTAATGTAAGTAAATTACTCCATGTTGAAAAACTAAACCAGATAGTTATATGAGTGAAAAAAAAACAGCTTCTAAACTTGCAGTAAAAAGGTCGAGTCTCATTTCCCTTACCTGTAGTAAATTACTCAAGATTTTTCGTCCATCATGAAAATAAATCTCCAGAATATTGGAAAACAACTGCTTATCGATACGTATAAGCCTGCATAGTTCACAAACACGAACTGTATAGGGTTGAGGAATGTTGAAAATGATGGAAATGTCTCTGAATGAGCTATTACTCTCGAGAAGTGACACTGTCTCTTCTGAACTATCCTTCGCTATAGCAACCTCCTCCTGTACTTTTTCAAAAATACAATGAGTACTCTCGCCTTATTACAAAGTCATAAACATAAAATCAAATAGAACATCATACCAGAACACCATGACAGACAAAATAAAGCTGGTCTACTACATTGCCTTGTTCCATTATCACTTCTCCGGGGAGGAAAAACTCCTCATGGACTCGAGTTACCTGCAAAAATTCAACCGCATCCAAAATCAGTACAACACACTAAGCTTGTTGTGAAGAAGCGTTGTATCTCAAAGGGCATAGTTACTTACAACTTGACTTATAAATTCCGAGGAACAACCCTTAAAAAGCGGAACATTTTCTATGTAAGACTGATATAAATTCTACGATATCTGCAAAAAAATTAGTTGAATTTTCCTTCTGTATTGACAAGCAAACTGTACATCGACTGACATCAAATGTTTTATTTCATAGATTTACCTTGGTTCGGATAGAGATTTGAATGTCCTGCAGAATAGCAGCATCAGTGTAAGCGCTTTCATATTATAATCGCAGATGACCTTTTATTTGATTACGAATGTCCCTTCCAAGTCTATTTCTGTTCATATATTTTAGTAGATCTGTCATCTTATCCCTGTATCGTTCAGTTTTTTATCCTTTTACAATTAGAGCTGTCATGTAACCGATCAAATAAGCACTAAGAATCATATCAAAAGAGACGTAAATCATCACAAATATCATTTCCCTCAAGTTGACTTCATGTATATCTCCATAACCTGTTAGATGGAAAAACAAGAGAAATTTGTCAAGAACGAGTACTGGCTAAAGCGAATCCACACTCTAACTAAAAAGGGTAGCCCGGTGCACTAAAGCTACCGCTATGCGTGGTGTCCAGGGAAGGGCCCCACCACAAGAGTGTATTGTACGCAGCCTTACCTTGCATTTCTGCCAGAGGCTGTTTCCAAGACTTGAACCTGTGACCTTTTGGTCACACTGCTCGTGTTATATAGATTTCACAAACATCACTACTATCCTCTTTCAACCATCCAAAAGAATGAAATACACACGCGAAACAACAATGAAATTGAACATCAAAGACGAGCATTTGACAAAGGGGAATGAAATGAACTTACCAACAGTTGCCATAGTAACAATGGAAAAATACATTGAAGTAATGTATCGCGTCTAAAGATCAATATCTCTGAAGTTTGAATAACTATAATCTCCAAACTTCAAACTACCAATCCATGTGTAACCTTCTTGCTTTTCAGACAGCGTAGTCGCTAAATAGTAAAAGATGCAGGTTGCTGTATGCGTGCAGTAGAGTTCTACGGTGATAAGTTTTACAATCCTCGTGAAGAGTTAATTGATCCGAATATCTTTCTCCATCTTCTGGAAAAAGTAAGTAATTCTTCACGCCCTACTTAACCGAATCCATAAGAGGTATCTCACTTCCTCGTTGTTGCCAACAACCTGATTGATACACATTACACAACATTGGTTAAAAGAGCTAGAAATACGTACAAATTTAAAACAACTGTTAATTCAACATGCCTCCACCATAGCACTTCCATTTTCTCATGGAGAAATAACCAGAGGCGGAGCCAGGATTTCTGCTGAGGGGGTTCAAAATGCAAAGAAAAAATCACCAAAGGGGGTTCAAAATCTACAATATATACATAATATATCATTCAATCGGTCGTATTTTAGGTGATATTGTTTCCTTATTAGTTCGTCTTAAAAAAGAATGACATCTTTCTATATTCAGAGTAATGTTTCCTTATTAGTCATGCTATAGATCAAAGTTCAAAGGGGAGCTAATATAAGAAAACAACTCCCTCCAGTTTCAACGTATATGACACTCTTTCCTTTTTATTACGCTCTAAAATGTCTAAGACATTCCACCAACAACATTATTCTATACAACTCAAACATTCATGAGTCAAAATTCATGTAAGTATCCAAATTTACTAACTTCACAAACATTACATCATCTATATTTTCTATCCAAATTTTCTAACTTCACAAACATTACATCATGTGAAAATACTTGCTAAGACTCCATTGACGGAGCTAAGAAAAGGAGAAAGGATCAAAATTATAACTGCTTCAAAAGTTAGTGTTACAATCTCATTGTTGTGCCTTATATAGGCAACAAAATATCTAATAACTACCTTTCTTCTAGAACATTCTATTGACAGCTCATTGCTACTAACTAATCATTGTCTAACAACCTCTAACAACTTATATAGCTGACTCAGCAACATGCTACTAAATAGCTGAATACCTACTCCTATCAGTATTACACATCAGTGGAACAGGTAGTCGTGCATGTTCCAAAACACATCATCTATATTTTCTTCCACTACACCAAAAAGGGCAGCCCGGTGCACTAAAACTCCCGCTATGCGCAGGGTCCAGGGAAGGGCTCCACCACAAGCGTGTATTGTACGCAGCCTTACCTTGCATTTCTGCCAAAGGCTATTTCTAAGGCTTGAACCCGTGACCTCCTGTTCACATGGTAACAACTTTACCAGTTACTCCAAGTCTCCTCGACTTTCTTTCACTACATCGTATGCCAAAAATGGTTAGCTTCTTAAACACCATATCAAGTCAAACAAATCAGCAAGTAGATCAGTAGAGTGAACATTTAGAGACTTAATCAATCCATCTTAGATTTTGTCCCTAATTGCAGTCAATCTCAATGTGTTTGGTTCTCTCATGGAACACAGGGTTGTTGGCCAGTTGAATTGCTGAATTACTGTCACTATAGACTGAAATAGGGAGGCTGATAGGGACCTTAAGTTCCTGGAACAATCTAACCAGCCAAGTGAGTTCTGGAACTGCAGAAGCCATGCTTCTGTACTCAGCTTCAGCAGAACTCCTGGAAACAGTGTGTTGTTTCTTGGACTTCCATGATATGAGTGATTCACCAAAATGAATAGCATAACCAGTAACTGATCTTCTGGTGTTTGGACAAGAAGCCCAATCAGAGTCACATCAGCAAGTCAAAGTATTAGCTGGTTCAGCCTTTAACCAGACACCTTGGCCAACAAAATTTTTTAGGTACCTGACTACCCTAGTAGTTGCTTCCCAGTGAGACTTCTTGGGATGTTGCATGAATTGGCTGAGAGTTTGGACAACAAAGTTAATGTCTGGCCTTGTTATAGTGGCATACATAGGCTTCCCAACAAGTCTTTGGTAAGAGAAAATGTCAGACAAAAGTTCATCACCTTGTGCACCTTTTGCTTGATCATACTTAATAGAGGTAAGCCTGGCATTAGAATCTAAGGGAGTAATAGCAGGCTTAGCACCACTAAGACCTGTTTCAGCAATCAACTCTAAAATGTACTTCCTTTGGTTCTGAATGATCCCTGATGTGGATCTTAAAACTTCAATACCCAAAAAATACTTGAGATCCCTTAAGTCTTTCATCTTAAACTGCTGATGCAACTTGATTTTGGTAGAATTGATCAAGGAGGCACTGCTTCCAGTTATTAGTAAATCATCAACATAAACAAGAACTATAACAGTATCATGACCTTGATGTAGGGTGAATAAGGAATAATCATGTGCACTTTGGGTAAAACCAGAATCAAGTAAGGCATGAGTAAGCTTAAGATTCCACTGCCTGGAGGCTTGCTTAAGACCATACAAAGATTTGATCAACTTACACACCTTGTGCTCCCCTTTTCTTCTAAATCCTTCAAGCATTTCTATGTAATCTTCCTCCTCAAGATACCCTTGGAGGAATGCATTATGCACATCCATTTGATAAAGATTCCAACCTTTAGATACAGCCAGTGCAATCACATATCTAACTGTAACCATCTTAGCCACTGGTGAAAAAGTTTCATGATAGTCAACCCTTCTTGTTGGCTATATCCTTTGTCCACTAACCTTTCTTTGAACCTCTCCACTTCACCATTTGCAAGATATTTGATTTTGTATATCCATTTGGAACCAACAGTATTCTTCCATTTAGGAAGATCAATAATGACACATATGTTGTTAGCTTCCAAGGCTTGAACCTCTGATTTCATAGATTTCACCCATCTTTCATCTTTTACAGCTTGTTTATAGTGTTAAGGTTCAGTCAAAGTGGAGAATTTGGACAAATAGCACTGATAAGTAGGACTCAGATTTTAACAAGACAAGTTGTTGGCTAAGGGATGTTTGCATCTCTGATTTCTAGAAGTATCAACATAATCATGCATCCACACTGGTGGTCTACTTGTTCTTGCTGGTCTACTGGAAGAAGGTTGAGGAAGGGAACAGTTATCTTGACATGTTTCTTCATGAGTGGTGCCAGGTGAAGCTGCACCAGGAACTTCAGCATTATAAATACCATCCTCCTCAATTAGATCTCCTTCAGTAACACTCTCAGTATATGTTTCATGAAATGTGTCTTCATCTGTGGGAATCAAGAAGTCGGTAATATTTTCTCCAGATGAGGAAGCTTGTGTATTATGTGCTGTTGAGAAAGCAAAAGGAAATGTATCTTCATGAAACACAACATCTCTACTGACTAATAGTTTCTTTGAGGTGATATCCAGCAGTAAATACCCCTTCTGAGATTCTGAATATCCCACCAAGACTGCAGGTTTGGCCCTTTCAGTAAACTTATCACCTCTTGGGAGGATAGTGACATAGCACAAGCATCCAAATACTTTGAGATGTGACAACTTGGGATCCTTGGAAAACATCAACTAAAATGGGCTCTTACCACTTAGAATAGAAGATGGTAACCTGTTTATTAGATATACAACAGCCTTTACACAGAGTTCCAAATACTTAATGGACAAGTGAGACTGAAACTTGAGGGCTCTAGCTATGTTTAATATGTGTTTGTGCTTTCTCTCCACAACTCCATTCTGTTGAGGAGTGTGAGGACAGTCGGTCTGGTGTAGTATGCCCAAGGACTGGAGCAATGCCTTACATTGAGAGTTGATAAATTCAGTGCCATTATCATATCTAATGGTTTTTACAATTATGCCAAACTGAGTTTTAATCATGGAAACAAATGTCCTAATGGCCACTATGGCCTCAGACTTTAACTGCAACAGATGCACCCAAGTGTATCTACTATGGACATCTACCATTGTCAAGAAGTAATACTTGTTGTCAAAAGTAGAAGTTTTATATGGACCCCACAAATCCATGTGTACAAGTTCAAAACATGTAGAGCATCTAGTAGTACTTAAAGAGAATGACAATCTTGTCTATTTAGCTAGTGGACACACAGAGCATTTATTCAACATACTTGCATCACTAGGACACTTGAGAACCTGAGCAGCAGGGTGTCCAAGTCTTTGGTGCCATAAGATGCAACTGGAAGTGGAGACTTTTGCAATAAATCTGTTGGCTTCATTTGATCTTGACTGGTTAGCACTTCTTGTCCAACCACCACCCCCTTCACCTTGCCATTGAAGAGGTCCTGAAAGATACAGAAATCAGGATAAAAAGAAACAAAACATGAAAGTTCCTTGGTTATCTTGGCAACAGACAACAAATTAAGTCTGGAACATGTAGAACATCTTTGATCACATCATCTGCAAAAATGTGAGCTTCTCCAGTATGTGAGATTGTCATTTCATCACCTGTTGGAAGGTGCAACTTATCCACATGCTTGGAGTCTAATCTGGTACCTTCTTTGAACAAGTGTCTATGTGCAGACACATGATGTGTAGCACCTGAGTCTACAATCCAACTGTCAGAACATTCTTTGGACAAGAAACAAGTAGTAATACCTGTCGTATTGACTTGTTTTATATCTGTTGTGTCTTTGTTCAATATAGTCATAATCTGAGTGTACTCTTCCTTAGTGAATGTGTGAGGCGTAGCCTTTGGTGTGTGAGTCACTTCATGACTAGAACTATCAGCATCAACTTGACCAGCTACCATGGCTGAAGCCTGAGAAATAGACCTGTGACTAGTGTTTACAAAGTTGTTCCCACCATAGTTTGTGGATAGGTTGTTACTGCCAATATACTGTGATCTGAAAGTAAAGTTATAGCTTTGTTTCTTCCTATTCTTCCAGTCATTTGGATACCCTACTAACTTATAGCAATTTTTCTTGGTATGACCCAATAGATGGCAATAATCGCGCTTTCTGCCTCTATAGTTAGAGTTGTTTTGTCCAAAACCATAATTTTGATTCACTTGCATAGCAAGTGGTTCTGATCTATCATTCACAGTCATCATACATGCTGAATGTTGAATTTCATCCTCTATGAGCATAGCATAGGCTTGATTGAGAGTAGAAGTCACTCTTTTAAGCAATATCTGTCTTCTAGCTTGGTCATAAGACTCATTTATGCCACTTAAAAACTGTAAAAGCCGAAGTTGTCCCATATGATCTGAGTACTCTCTAGACGTAGGGCAAGCACAACTAGGATTTGGCACTAGTACATTATACTCACTCCATAAACTCTTCAATTTGGTAAAATAGACTGAGATTGAATCTGTACCTTGAGAATGCATATTAATTTCGTGATGCAACTGGTATATACGCATATGATTCACCTTGTCATACCTCTCCTTCAAGTCCTCCCAAACTGCACAAGCATTTGTGGCATAAATAATGCCAGATAACAGACTCTCACTCACAGTGTTCATGATCCAGGAAAGCACAATCGCATTACATGTTTCCCACTGCTCATGAAGTTCCTCTCTATATGATTCCTTGTTGCAGGTACCAGTGACAAATCCAAACTTCCTCTTCCCTAAGAGAGAAATACGCATCGATCGACTCCATAAACTATAGTTTTCTGAACCAGTTAACTTGATTGAAACAAGTACAACACTGGAGCTCTCAGATGCACCAATGAAAAGTGGATCACTTTGATCAGTTTTAGGCGCCATGATTGATAGAATGCAGCTGTAATATAGATCGAATTTACGAAAAAAAAAACTGAAGACAGAAATTCAGAATGCGCAGGAAACTTAGTGAAATGTGATCGAAAAAACACACACTTAGTGTGGAGCTCATGGCTCCGATACCATGTGAAAATACTTGCGAAGACTCCATTGATGGAGTTAAGAAGACTCCATTGATGGAGCTAAGAAAAGGAGAAAGGATCAAAATTACAACTGCTTCAAAAGTTAGTGTTACAATCTCATTGTTGTGCCTTATATATTACAATCTCATTGTTGTGCCTTATATAGGCAACAAAATATCTAATAACTACCTTTCTTCTAGAACATTCTATTGACAGCTCATTGCCACTAACTAATTATTGTATAACAACCTCTAGCAACTTATATAGCTGACTCAGCAACATGCTACTAAATAGCTGAATACCTACTCCTATCAGTATTACACATCAGTAGAATAGGTAGTCGTGTATGTTCCAAAACACATCATCTATATTTTCTTCCACTACACCAAAAAGGGCAGCCCGGTGCACTAAAACTCCCGCTATTCGCAGGGTCCGGGGAAGGGCTTCACCACAAGCATGTATTGTACGCAACCTTACCTTGCATTTCTGCCAGAGGCTGTTTCTAAGGCTTGAACCCGTGACCTCCCGGTCACATGGCAACAACTTTACTAGTTACTCCAAGTCTCCCCGTCTTTCTTTCACTACACCGTATGCCAAAAATGGTTAGTGTCTTAAACACCATATCAAGTCAAACAGTGTCACAACAAGCGAAACGAGGTACATTGTAAATTATATCCCAAGGCATGCAACCAAGAAAATCCATAATGAAATGAGATTTAAAGTACCTGCAAAAACAAAACAAAACTCAGCTAAACTTTCGCGTTAGTAATTTTTTTCACTTAAAGTGAGATCTAGGAGGGAAAAGGAAACTAACGAAGCGCGATAGGGGTACGTTTATACACCATCTTGTAAGTCTGACTATCTCTATATGCAACAAAGAATTGAATAACGATATCGAAAAGAAAAACTATTTGACCACAAATGTCTAAGAGAAATAGTTTTCTTAGTAATCCATTGAAGAATGCAAACTCCATTGGTGTAAAAAATGATGAATATATTGACCATATAAGAATGAAATTTTCCCACATCCTGTACCACCTGCATATCAAAATTTTGATTGTTCATGTTCGTAAACATTCTTGATACTTGATAGTATGAACTATGAAGTTTAAAAACATAAGAAGATTATTATAACTGAAAGAGCGCGAAGTATAATGGAAGGTGGCATTGTGTGAAAGTTGGTTAGTACTTAGTACTAATTTACGCGCACATTATAACTAGAACTTATGCGCGATCAAACAAATATCCAACGAATTTGCTTATGCAGAAGTCATTTTTGCTTGTATACACGAACTTTTACACAGGCGAAGAGCACAAATAGTTGATTTTTTTGGACCTCTATTTAAAAAATAGTCAAAATCTATCAAGTTTTTCAAATTTAGCCGCTTCAGAATGAACTTCAAAGTTGACATTATGGATCAAAAGTTCCCAAATTCAGACCGTTGGGACTGAAATGGGGCTCAGAACAACGACATACCCAGTGTATTCCCAGAAAGTGAGGTCCGGAGAGGGTAGAGTATACGCAGTACATACCTCCACGTGAGAGGTGAAATGGGGTCCACCAAAGTCTAAAAGTTTGAATGAAGCTCAAATGCCTGAATTAACTTTCAAGAACTGAAACCCAAATCAAGAAGATTTGATATCGACTATACATGCATAACAAATAATTTTGATCATGTAAATACAGTGCAATTTTCAGCTGATGAACCTCTTTGAACCCCCTAGCTCCACCCCTTTTCCAATGTATTGTTCAGTATACACTTTGGAGGCCTAACTAATCCAAATTCTCGTCATATAAGGTTAAATAAAAGTGAAAACACTTTCTAAGAAACTTTTGTATTCTCAAATACTCGACTATATGAAATCTTTAATTAAAGACGGAGGAATGAATATTGGATGTTACTTTCAATCTATCATATCTCACAATTATTGTATAGTATAACAATTTTTTCAAAAGGTCTGAATAATTAAGGTGATACATTTTCTGCATGTTAATTATTTTTGGACTTTATTTTAAGCTGCAATTTCTCTATTTGACAAACTAAATGCTCCTTTCTTTTCCATTTTAACAAATATCTCCACTTAGACAAATAGACAAACTAATTACTCCTTTCGTTCAATTTTAACTGTTGTTTTAGCTTAAAAATAATTGTTACTTTAGAAATTTAATGTACTGATTAAAGTTGATAACTATTTTTAACTATACTTTTAACATTAAAAAGAAGTTATTTTTAACACTATATAATTAATTTTCAAAAAACAACTAAAGTATAACTTAGTAATTTTTATTTTTATTTTTATTTTTGGCCGGTTAGGGGCACTCGAAAAAGGTAGGAGGTTATAAGGTGTGGAATTAAATCCTTATCAACACCGCAAAAGTTCAGGTAGCACACGTAACCAATCTAGCTACAAAAATCGGGAAAAAGCTCAAGTATGCCATCGAATTAAGTAGTTCATCGATGTCATCCGTTATAAGCTTGTCTCATCTATGTCACTGTCACTGAAAGTTTGGCTCATTTATGTCACTGTCGTTACAGAAATTAAAGGTTCATTTCTACCATTATTTTATGACGGTGATTTTTGCCACGTCACCTCTTATTAAAGGTCAACATTGCAAAATAAGAGGTCATGTGGCAAAATAATTTTGTGAAATCATCGTTGTCGAATAATGACACATGCAAATGAACTTTTCTGTAACGGCAGTGGCATAAATGAATCAAACATTTAAAGGCAATGATATAAATGAGTCAAACTTTTAACGGATATCATAGATGATCCATTTTCTATAGTTTGATTACATATCTGATCCTTTTCCTACTAAAATTCCCCTATATAACTCAATAACTTCACCTTATACTTATTATTTTTAGTTGTCTTTAGTTGAAAGAAACATGTCTCTTATCGTATTAATAACAAACTCATGCATGATGCATGCAAGGTAAGACTATCTAACGGGCCGGGCCGGTTCAACCCGGAACCGGCCCTCTCATTCTTACCGGGTTACGGGCCGGTTACGGGCCGGGTTTGGCCTTAACCGGGCCGGGCCGGGCTGCACAGTAAAAATATTAAAACCCACCCGGAACCGGCCCACTTAACCCAATCCGGTCAAACCCACTAAAACCCGGTCAAACCCGGTCAAACCCGGTCAAACCCGGTTAAAAACCGGTCAAATATACACTATATACGCTATATACATAATATATACATTAAATATACACTTTTATAGAAGATATATACACGTGTATACATTAAATTTACACTTGTATAGAAGATATTAAAATTATAAATCGTTAAATAAAAAAAATAAAAAACAACGACTATACGTTAAATATACACGTCTATAGAAGATCTATTAACATTCATACACTCTATTCTATGTATATGTAATACTTTAAATGAGATATACTACAATATATATACATTACAATATATATTTGTATAGTTATATACTAATTTATAAAACATATACACATGTATACGTTAAATATACATGTCTATAGAAGATCTATTCACATATATACACTCTATTCTATGTATAGGTAATACTTTAAATGAGATATACTACAATATATATACATTACAATATATATTTGTATAGTTATATACTAATTTATAAAACATATACACATGTATACGTTAAATATACACGTCTATAGAAGATCTATTAACATTCATACACTCTATTCTATGTATATGTAATACTTTAAATGAGATATACTACAATATATATACATTACAATATATATTTGTATAGTTATATACTAATTTATAAAACATATACACATGTATACGTTAAATATACATGTCTATAGAAGATCTATTCACATATATACACTCTATTCTATGTATAGGTAATACTTTAAATGAGATATACTACAATATATATACATTACAATATATATTTGTATAGTTATATTCTAATTTATAAAACATATACACATATATACGTTAAATATACACGTCTATAGAAGATCTATTAACATTCATACACTCTATTCTATGTATATGTAATACTTTAAATGAGATATACTACAATATATATACATTACAATATATATTTGTATAGTTATATACTAATTTATAAAACATATACACATGTATATGTTAAATATACATGTCTATAGAAGATCTATTCACATATATACACTCTATTCTATGTATAGGTAATACTTTAAATGAGATATACTACAATATATATACATTACAATATATATTTGTATAGTTATATACTAATTTATAAAACATATACACATGTATACGTTAAATATACACGTCTATAGAAGATCTATTAACATTCATACACTCTATTCTATGTATATGTAATACTTTAAATGAGATATACTACAATATATATACATTACAATATATATTTGTATAGTTACATACTAATTTATAAAACATATACACATGTATACGTTAAATATACATGTCTATAGAAGATCTATTCACATATATACACTCTATTCTATGTATAGGTAATACTTTAAATGAGATATACTACAATATATATACATTACAATATATATTTGTATAGTTATATTCTAATTTATAAAACATATACACATATATACGTTAAATATACACGTCTATAGAAGATCTATTAACATTCATACACTCTATTCTATGTATATGTAATACTTTAAATGAGATATACTACAATATATATACATTACAATATATATTTGTATAGTTATATACTAATTTATAAAACATATACACATGTATACGTTAAATATACATGTCTATAGAAGATCTATTCACATATATACACTCTATTCTATGTATAGGTAATACTTTAAATGAGATATACTACAATATATATACATTACAATATATATTTGTATAGTTATATACTAATTTATAAAACATATACACATGTATACGTTAAATATACACGTCTATAGAAGATCTATTAACATTCATACACTCTATTCTATGTATATGTAATACTTTAAATGAGATATACTACAATATATATACATTACAATATATATTTGTATAGTTACATACTAATTTATAAAACATATACACATGTATACGTTAAATATACATGTCTATAGAAGATCTATTCACATATATACACTCTATTCTATGTATAGGTAATACTTTAAATGAGATATACTACAATATATATACATTACAATATATATTTGTATAGTTATATTCTAATTTATAAAACATATACACATATATACGTTAAATATACACGTCTATAGAAGATCTATTAACATTCATACACTCTATTCTATGTATATGTAATACTTTAAATGAGATATACTACAATATATATACATTACAATATATATTTGTATAGTTATATACTAATTTATAAAACATATACACATGTATACGTTAAATATACATATCTATAGAAGATCTATTCACATATATACACTCTATTCTATGTATAGGTAATACTTTAAATGAGATATACTACAATATATATACATTACAATATATATTTGTATAGTTATATACTAATTTATAAAACATATACACATGTATACGTTAAATATACACGTCTATAGAAGATCTATTAACATTCATACACTCTATTCTATGTATATGTAATACTTTAAATGAGATATACTACAATATATATACATTACAATATATATTTGTATAGTTATATACTAATTTATAAAACATATACACATGTATACGTTAAATATACATGTCTATAGAAGATCTATTCACATATATACACTATATACGCTATATACACAATGTATACATTAAATATACACTTCTATAGAAGATATATACACCTGTATACATTAAATATACACTTCTATATAAGATATATAAACATATACACATGTATACATTAAATATACACTTGTATAGAAGATATTAAAATTATAAATCGTTAAATAAAAAAAAATAAAAAACAACGACTAAGGAGTGAATGAATTTGTGGAATTTTATTGATTGCAAAATGATCCAAAATTTATAATTTACATGAATGAAAAATCTATAAATTATGCATCATTTTTTCCAACTCATTCATGTTAATATTAATTGGAACTTGCATAGGGTAGTCGAAGTCAACGGGGGAAAAACCATGCATTGGACTTGATTTTGCTGAGTTCTCCCGTGAAGTCATAATTTCTTCAAGTTTGAGGTCGTCGTTGGGCTCTGGTTCCATTCCTTGGTTTCTTCTTTCTGCTCTAATCCAATCTCTGAGGCAAACTAAAACATTCATTGCGTTGCTTCCCAATGAGTGTCGGTTGTCTCCAAGCTGCTGTCGTCCCTGACTGAAGGCGCTCTCTGATGCAACGGTTGACATAGGAACATTCAAGATATCTCTGGCTAATCTTGAAAGTACAGGATATTGTGATTCATTATTCCTCCACCAATCCAGCGTGTTGATCCGTCGTCTGCGATCCTCTGGTGGCGTCCGCAGATAATATTTCAGCTCTTCCCGATAAGTTGATGTGTAAGCTCTCTCATCCACACTGTTCCAACAAGTTAAATCATAAAACGAATCAGGAAAACCACTATGTGCCGGCTTTTTAGAAGCTGATGGCTCCTCGGGAGGATGAGGAGCGACAGTTGGAGTGATATTTGTAGGTACGGCTGAATCAAATAAATCAACATAGTGATTATATAATTTTTCTATATAATCTTTTGCATCAGCCGTAGCCGTCCACAAATCAGGTTGTATTTGTTCAGAATCATGGTTAGTATTTATTTCTAAGTTAGTATAAATAAGAGTACTAAAGTGACACATATGATTATATTTCATGCACGGATTTAACATAGCAGCAACCAAGTAAATAGGGGGAATCGGGAAGAAATATTTTTTAAATTTCGTAAACATAGCGCCAACAGCTTCTTTATAACCTTCTTTATCTTTATATTGTCGGAGCAAACCAGAAATATCGGCTATATATGCCAAAATATTACAAACAGTAGGATAATATGCACCGGAAAATTCAACCGTAGCTACATAAAATTTTTCTAAGAACTTAACAAGATCATTAATTATAACCCAATCAGAATTATGTAGCATGCAATCAGCAGAATCAGCAAATGAACCACAATGTTGGTTAAAAGCTAGTGTAATAGGAATTCTATATTTATAACAAGTTTTTAAAAATTCATACGTAGAATTCCATCTAATATCAATTTCCTCAGGCATCAAAATCGGTGCAAGTCCATTTTCTTGACATTTAACTTTAAATTCTTTAATTCTAGATCTACGATTATTTCCTTGAATAAAACCAACAGCAAGACGAATTTTTTCAATATAAACCTCAAAAAAGTCAAGACCATCTTTTACAATTAAATTATATATATGACATGCACACTTAACACGAAAAATTTCAGGAAAGGGCGGAGATAGCGTAGATTTTATTTTTGTTATAGCAGTCTTGTTGTTAGAAGCATTATCAAAAGCAATACATAAAATTTTATTTTCTATACCATAATATCCGGCAATTTTAATAATAGAATCAGCAATAAATTGTCCAGTATGTTTCCGATCTTCATCATATAAAAAAGCAAGAATACGTTTTTGCATTATGAAATTACTATCCATCCAATGACAAGTAACGGTTAAATAATCATTTTTATTTACAGCACGACCAAGATCGGAAGTTAGGGACAATCTACATTGAATATTTTTTAAGAATGTTGATAAATAAAAACAATATTGTGAATGGAGTCTAAAAATATCAGACCGACAAGTAGTTCTAGGAATACCATTAAACATAGGATTATAAATTGCTTGTATATAACGAATAAAGGCATCAGAAGAAGGAAAACTAAAAGGCAAACAACCCACAGCTACCATTTTAGCTATTTCTTCTCTGTCCCTCAATTTATTATACTTTTTCGCTACTTGACCGGTTGTTGGGTCCATTCTAGTTTGCGTTGACCCACCAACATCCCCACCACCTTTTGCAATATTCAACTCTCTAGTGTGATCTTCAGCTATATGTCTCATTAACGTACCCGTACCCCCTTGCTTACCGCCACTTCTATGCTTATATTTTTGTTGACAAATATTGCACTGCACCTCAATATCTGATATACGTTCAAAAAATTGTCATGCAATACTAGTTCTTTTACGGGGTTTTGGGGCACTGGGAGGACGGGAAGGGAGATTAACTGATTCAGATCTAACGTTAGCATGTCCTACTGCGGGTGTTTCAGCAATATTTTCATCATCTTCGTCTACATTAACTGCATCTACTTCATTTTCTTCTTCTATACCGTAATTTTCCTGAAATTCTACATAATCCATATCGTGAGCACCTACACCTATTTCTTCCTCAAAAGGTGTACCAAGCGGTACCGGAGGCGAAGTCACACGGGTATATCTATTACTTGAACTACCTCTACCGCTAGTAATTCGCTTTTTACTACCACTACCGCTTCCGGGACAAAAATTTCTAACACCTTTAGTAGCGAGGTTTTTTAATTTATCCATAATATAAATTAAATTAAACTAAAAATATTCAAAATACACAAATATAATAAAATTAAATATTAAACAATTAATACAATAAATAAAAATTAAACGTAAGAGATGGAACGACAATACCAAATTTTGGAAGTATCCGAAGATTGCGACTTTAGAAACTTCCGCTCGTACTTTGTAAACGAAAAATTAAAAATTTAAATTGAACACTTTAAGAAATTAAATATATTGAATATTTGAGAATTGAGAATTGAGATTTGAGAGAGAATGAGATTTGAGAGAGAATGAGATTTGAGAGAGTGAAAAATTGTGTGAGAAATGATTTGAAGTTGTAGGGTATTTATAGATTTATTTTGGGGATTAAAAAATATTTTTTTTTTTGTTTTTTTTTTTTTTTTAAGTTAATGGGCCCAAACTAGCCGTTTGGACCCAAAAACGGTAATATAGCCGTTGGGCCAACGGCTAGTTTGGCCCAATAATTTTTTTTTTTTTTTTTTAATTCCGGGCCGGTTCCGGGCCGGTTAACCGGCGGGCCTGGACCAGGTTGGTCCGGGCCGGGTTAACCGGGCCCAGTTTAAAAAAAAAAACGGACCGGAACCCGGAACCCTAAAGCCCTAGGGCTTACCGGGCCGGGTCAAACCGGTCCGGTTTGATATGTAGGGCCGGTTCGGGCCGGGCCAGCCCGGCCCGTTTGACAGGTTTAATGCAAGGGACACCCCCCGTGAATCGTGTTAGTTAACAAAGACATGATATTTCGTTTATTTTTGCTCGTTACATTTTCGTTCTCCAGTGTCAAATCATATATATATATATGTATAATGTATTATAATGTATTACTCTTTCTGTTTCAAAAAAAATGACCGACATTCTTTTTTAGTCTATTTCAACAAAAATGATCTTTTTCTTTTTTGGCAATACTTTAACTCCAACTTTTCATGTGACGTGTTTAAGACCACAAGATTAAAGGACATTTTCGTACATTTGACATAACTTTAGTATAAGACCACAGGTTTCAAAAGCTTTCTTTATTTCCTTTAACTCTGTGCAAAATCAAAAGGCATAATACATAAACATGTCCTTTAATTTGACCTTGAATCACATCTATGACCTTCAACTCTGGTTGTACACAAGTAAACGCTTAAACTTGTATAAAGTTGAACAAATATACACGCACATCCTATATGTGGCATAATATGCATAAGACGCTAGGTAGGACAAGAACTGACCACGTAGGACGCCACATAGGACATATGTGTCTACTTGTTCAACTTTATACAAGTTTAAGTGTCTACTTGTACACACCCAAAGTTGAAAGTCATAGATGTGATCTGATGACAAACTAAAAGGTATGTTTATGTATTATGACAAATCAAAATATGTCATACTTTTTAAAATAGAGGGAGTAAGATATTTCAGTTTAATCTTTAGAATTAATTAAATAAACTCTTATAAATCAAAACATAACAAATAAAAGTAAATAGAAGTGGTACAATTAAGTTAATATTGAGCATGTGGTCAACATTGTATGGCTGCTTGAAACTTGATTATGTAATAATGTAAAATATAAGTATTAGTTACCCCTTTTCCCAAAACCAATTTGCATTTTCGAAAATGATGCTTTATCTCGAAGTGTATGCAAGTTAGCTGGCACATCTTAGTTATTAAAAAAAAACTACTACTCCCTCCGTTCCATTTTACTCGTCCCAAATTGGGATGACACAACTATTAAGAAAAATAATAAATAACATGGCTAGTTTACTATAGTATTCCTATTAAATGATATTTACATTTTAATTTAAAGAAAAAGTAATTAATGCAAAGGGTAAAATCTGAAAAAAAAATTGTCTTGTCTTGATAAGTAAAAAAGGACAAGTAAAATGGGACACCAGATTAGAAAATTTGGGACGGGTAAAATGGGACGGAGGGAGTAGTATAATATAAGAATTTTAAATTATATGTACGATCTCAATATCTCATGACTATAGGATTTGTTTCTTATTTTAGGTCAATTTAACTTAATAATGTGACAATATATTGATTAATTAATAATCAATAAAATAGATTTAAGAATATTCATGATTGAGGTTTAACTTGAGTCGAAAAGTCTTGGTAGATAGAGTTATCTAATGTATGTAATACGGGAGGTAGTATGTAGCTTTGTATTCAGTGGTTAGTCGAAGTATATAGGCAAATTAGATCGCTTATAACCATTAAAAAAAAAATTACGATCATTTGGTGCACGAGATAAACTGAAGGACTCCAAATAGATAACTTAGTCCAATTATTATAATTCCAAATTTCCAATACTATAACCTCAGAATAATTTAGTCAGAAAAAACTGAAGGACTCCAAATAGATAACTATATATCTATAATTAGTAAGTATTAATTAGATCACAAAAAGTAGTTAAATAACCGTTTTTTCTTCTAATCCACGACTCTCATTTCACGAGAAATAAAAAAAAAATGGTTAAAATTAATTCTCACATTTTTACCATTGTTGCAAGTTAAGTTGTAGAGAAAAAAAGTTAAGCGCGCTATAGCGGGAGGTAACAAGTTACTTTGGAATTAATCAGGATGAATAACAAAACCTTGAAGGCTCGTTTAGTGGAGAAACAAACTATCTTGAGATTAGGTATTCAAGATTGTTAAAAAAAAATGGTTAAAATTAATTCTCACATTTTTACCATTGTTGCAAGTTAAGTTGTAGAGAAAGAAAGTTAAGCGTGCTATAGCGGGAGGGAGGTACCAAGTTATCTCAGGAATCGGAATTAATCAGGATGAATAACAAAACCTTGAAGGCTCGTTTAGTCGAGAAACAAACTATCTCGAGATTAGTTATTCAAGATTGTTATTCCTCCCTTAGTATGGAATCAAGAAAAGTAACATTATTATATTTCCGATATAACTAATTTCGAGATAACTGGTTATTATCCTATGATTGTTCTTTTATATCAACCAAACATGTAATAAACTTGTCACGGCCATTGGTATAATAGAGAGAGACAGTTAAGTTTATATATAGAGACAGAAAGTTAAGCGTGTTGTTGCGAGAGTACTGAGTTAAACGTGCCTGTTTTCGGGATGAATAACGAAACCTTGAGGGCTCGTTTGGTCAAGAAACAAACTATCTTGGGATTAGTTATTCAAAATTGTTATTCCACCCTCAGTGTGGAATCGATAAAAGTAACATTATTGTATTCCCGATATAACTAATTCCGAAATAGATTATTATCCTACGATTTTATATCAACCAAATATGTAATAAACTCGTCAAGGCCATTGTTATAGTAGAGAGAGAAAGTTAAGTTTATAGAGAGAAAGTTAAGCATGCTGTAGCGAGAGTACTGAGTTCAACGTACCTGTTTTCAGGATGAATAATGAAATCTTTAAAGCCATTAAATACACTTTGCCTGCTAATTTTTCTGAACAAATTATCAACTCCAACAAGATCATTTTCGAGCAGTTGAACTCGACTTGCTCTAGAAGATTCCATCTTATCTCGATGTCACGATCCAAATGGTCATGAGTGGCACCCAAACTAATCTTTCTGTGGGAGAACCATCTAACCGAACCATTACCCAAACACTTAGTCAATATATTAAGATGATATTATTATAAAATTCAACATAATAACAATAATCCAGGACTAATCATTATTAATGCGGAAGTCAAACAAACTACTTACTAAAATTCCCAAAACCCGAAAGTCATCGTACAAGAACTACTAACAAAGATCATATCTAAAGTGATATCCAGAAATAAAGTAAATCAAGAATGTTTCTTTGCCCGAAAGATGGACAAGAAAAAAAAGGATGACCCATGGCAGCTTGGAGACAGAGTGCTCACCTTTGGATCAAGATTTACTATCAAACTCTAGAGGTGAGGTCATGTTTGAGCCTAAAACATTTTCTGCACTCAACAAAAGAAGAGTACAGGATGGTATCAGTACAAACCACTATCATAGGCCAACTCAACTTAATAACATGTACACAACATAAATCAAATAACAAATAGATAGGCTTCATCACATAACAAATACTTAATGAATAAACAATACAACAATAACAGGTCAAACAGTGCTCACAAACAAGTCACATAACCATCAAGAGTATCAACCATACTGTAAACATTCACACAATCAACACAATTATGTACACACATGCTATGGGACTTATTTTTGCCCGAATAGTCATGATCTGCAGGGAACAATCTATGTTCATGTACCGTACCGGCGTGGTACCCGATCCAACATAAATATAAATATACCGGCGTGGTACCCGATCCAACATAAATATAAACGTACCGGCGTGGTACATGATCCAACATAAATATAAATGTACCGGCGTGGTACCCGATCCAACATAAATATAAACGTACCGGCATGGTACCCGATCCAACATAAACATATACAAGTATTATCAATATCAATTTTCACAACCTCACAGCATACAACACAATATACCAAGTTTACAAGTACACTTAAAGTCATAAGACAATTCCATCAAGTTAATTTTCAATAAACATTTATACATGAATTAACAATCCAAACATCAACAATTTCAAGCATGTCCGAATACCAATCCACACGTATCAAATTTAGGAGCATACACACAATTAAGTCGAGTCTAAACTTCAATTAAACCGTAACCTACCTCAATCGAAGAATCCAAATGCAAGCTAATTTGCAAGGGTCTTACGCTTTCATAAAGTTTCCGAATAGTTTAAATCTATTCAAATATATAATTTGTATAAGAATACAAATCTAATGACCCATATTGTAAATTCTTATTCCACAAATCATAAACCTAAAATCTAACGTTTATTAAAATCGTAACCGCAGAATAACCAGAAAATAAATATATTAATTCTTGAGATTCTACAAAAACAGTGAAACTGCTTATTAAAAACTATGAGACAATACATGAATTTCTATTAAAATCATTACACGGTGCATGAAGAATCAAGTAGTGCATGATTTCCAAAGAAACCATAAAAGATGGCTATTAACTTTCACTAATGTTACTACGTTTTATTATTATTATATACTATGAAATCTAATGACTACACTTGTAATCATTACCCATAAATTAGTTATACTTACAGCATCAACTTCTAAGCCAAATTCTAAATAAAGAACAGCCACTGTCATTAATAATACTATCAACAATATAAAAGTCACCTGAACTCGTTTCTGTCTCTTGATGTCGCAGCAATTTCTATTTCCCTTTTTTTTTTTTCAGTTTCTGCTTAGCGTTCACAAGGGTTAAACCCTATTAACTAAAAATTACCTAATATTTGATAGTAAAAAGATTGTGGTTTTGACCCATTAAATAACTAATTAAACTAATTAACTAAAATATCTGAAGCTGTTAATAATTCTCAAAATTTATTTCGAAACCCCACAAACATACATCAAATATCTATATTGACTAAAAAGTACATTCCGGACCTATTGAAAATATTACGACACTAATTCGAGGTCATCTCGATTAGAGGTTGCCCATTATCGGGTTTAATTTTCTCAACTCAATAAACTCGTTAATGACTTAAATTACTTCCGACTCAAGAATTGATGCTACTCATTCCCGTGAGTCATAATCCAAGTATACAAACTACGAAGAGTGCGAAAATAAAGAAGATGAGAAAATTTCACAAACGACCGGGAGGGTCGTTACATCAGATACCAATTAAATAATAGTGCGTCCCCGAACGGGCAAACACAAGACAAGAAGGGAAAACAAGGAATTACCTAAATCCACAAAAAGATGAGGATACTTGCTATGCATGTCTGCTTCGGTCTCCCAAGTGGCCTCCTTAATAAGACGATTCTTCCACTGGACCTTCACAGATGTAATCTACTTAGTCCTCAACTTATGGACAACCAAATGCCTAGCCAAGCCTATGTGTACACATCCTCAACTTCATATTCTGCTCGATCACCATTGACGTCCATCTCAACTACTTCCTCCGCTCTTGTCATGATAGAATTTTTCAAATTCGCCACTACTAAAAAGTCTTGTTTTAGCCATTTGATTTAGTGAGGGACGTCCCACAAATCAAGATTTAGTAAGGGCAGGTATCGCTATAAGGTGTCTTGCTAATTTGAGTCTTGCTAATTAGTATTGAGGGAGACCCTCGCAAAATAGTGACGGACTCCGACACTCAGCCATCGCTATTTTGATCACATAAATTGAGACAAAAAAAATAACATAAATCACGGACCCTCGATATCTAGTATTAAAATACGTGTGAATAAATGATAACATTAATTAATGAAATATTTATTAAAAATATTATTAAAAAATTAATTGACTTTTGACCCATTTTTAAGAGGTATTTTTTCATCATATTAATATAAAAATAATTACATTAAAGCTTATAGTTATTTATCAAATTGACTCTTATAATACGAATTGTGATAAGTAAAAAAGAAAAGGAGTCAGTATAAGTTGGCACTTCATTTTTTTTTCTTAAAATTTCTATTGTAAATCGGCCACTGCTCCTAAAAGTTTTGCTAAATAAATAACAATGAATAGTTGAGATATAAAACTCGTGAACACCTTTATATGTGAGTTGCAAATTAATGATTAAATAAATTTATGTAAAAAAAACTACATTGTTGTGTTAGAGTAATTGAAAAGGCAAATTTTGTAATTTATTTTACCGCTGAAAAATTGATTTCTTGAAAATATTTGTGGATTACGATACTCCAGCCAAAGTATATTAGGATAATATATATGATGAGAGATATTTTTTAATCTTTTTTATCTTTTGGATAATTCTTTACTTTAATCCTTTGGCCATATATTTATTTTTTTTTGTGAGAATATGAGTTCTTGAGAAAAGTTTTGAATTAGAATATTTTTCAGCCAAAGTAAATTAGGCTAATACTATTTTGTGGTGTTCTTTGACAATTTTATCTTAAGTTAACTTAAAAATTAAGTGTATGAAAGTCATTCAATATTTAAAGGATATTATAGATAGACATGTTAATAAATCAATAATAATTTTTATAAATATTATTAATACACTTATTCTTAGTATAGTTGTCAAAATATATATTAATATATCATTCGCTAATATTACTTAATATTATCGCTAATATACTTACGGTTAGTTTAATTGTCAATAATATTACTAAAACATCACTAATAAACTTTACTTAGTTTAACTATCGTATAAGTTAATCAATCAATATCATTTTAATAAAATATTAAAGATACTATTTTATTTTGCTCTAATTATTGATATATAGATTAATCAATCAATAATATTTCGTTGTGCATATCTACTTAGTGTAGTTATCAAATTATAAGATGATCAATCAATAACATTACATAAGAATATCACTAATTCACTTCTATGTACTACAATATCAACTACAAGCTAATCAATTACTTATAGTATTACTCATACCATTAATACACCTTTTTTTTCCATTATCAAATTAATTATAAGCTAACATAATTCATCAACTTTTATTAAAACTACCACTAAAATATTTCTAGTATATATATAACCGGTTATGTGTAGAAAAATAATGTAGTTTAGTAGTATGAAAAGACAAAAAAAATTAAAGCAATTATTGAGCGATCAAACATTTGATATCATTGCTATTTTATTTTATTTTATTTTATTTGTAAATCTATAGTATGGTTATTTATTAAATACTCAATTTTACATTTTTAATTTAATGAAAAACTTCTCTCACTACAAAGAGAAAAAATCACAAAATAATTATATGTATCGTATTGAGGACTCCTTACATAACTTATATTTCATTTTCATTTTCATTTATTTTTTATTAATGCATTGTCACTAGTTAAATTAAATTAAAAATTATATTTAAATTTTCTTTGAAATATGAATTTATTTGTTATTATTTAGCGAGAGTAAAATCCTTGTTATAACAAATTTAATATTAGATTTTTATTATAATCACATTTTAGTGAGGGATGTCCCTCTTAGCCTTTTAAGAAAATAAAAATTAAAAAATTAAAAATTATATTTAAATTTTCTTTGAAATATGAATTTATTTCTTATTATTTAGCGAGGAAAATCCCTTGCTAAAAAAAATTAATATTAGCTTTTTATTATCATCACATTTTAGTGAATGATGTCCCTCTTAGACTTTTAAGAAAATGAAAATTAAAAAATTAAAAATTATATTTAAATTTTTGTTTGAAATATGAATTTATTAGTTATTATTTAGCGAGGAAAATCCCTTGCTATAAAAAATTTAATATTAGCTATTTATTATCATCATATTTTAGCGAGGGATGTCCCTCTCTGCCTTTTGAAAAAAATTAAAATTAAAATATTTAATTTGTATGAGGACATTGTCGCAAAGTCGCTCACTATGTCAACACACAATTTGTCTCTCGCTAATCTTGCTAGCTAATGGCTAAGTTTTTAGTAGTGCGCGTAAATTGTAATAATAATGAGAAAATTTTGAGAATATTTAAATGTTTTTATGCAATTCACGAGAAAGTTCAGGCAAAAATGGCTGAAAGAAAAATTTATTAGATATATGTATATATACAGAGAAGGAGATTCTGATGAACTGTTGAGGAAGAAGTGTGTGGCTGTATATTTATATGCAACTCACAAACTCTACCACAATTTTTTTAAAATTTAGTTTATGTTTAAATAAGTGAAAATGTTCTATTTTCATCTTGAACTATACGCGAAAAGGCCGAGATACACCCGAACTTTAGTAGGGTCCTATTACCCTTGGAATAATTAAAATCGAATTTTTGGCAACCTTAGTGCCTACGTGGCACATCAGTGAATCAACACACTGAAGGTCCACGTAGGCACACGTATGTGCCACGTAGGCATTAAGGTTGCCAAAAATACAATTTTAATTAGTCCAGAAGGATAATAGGACCTTCCTAAAGTTCAAGTGTGTCTCAGTAATTTCATGTATAGTTTAGGGTGAAAACAATGCATTTTCTCTTTAAATAATTTTAGTCGAAATATAGGAAAAATAATCAGAGGCAATGTCGAAATTTAAAATTTATGAATTTTAGAATAATATTATGTACGTAGTAAATATATTTTATAAATATAAATATATCTATATTCATAATGTATAATATATTAAAAGTGTGAAGACCTTTAAAAAAGTGATTTGAATTTTTTGTCCTTCATTAAAAGATTTTTTTTTAGACAAAACTATCTTTTCACTATTTTTTAATTTATAATATAATTATTTTTTATTATATTAACTAGACTTCCTAAAATATATGGGACTCCTAAAATATATGGTAGGAGAATTAATTAATATTTTTCTTTCTACTAGACTTGCTAAAATATATGAGACTCATAAAATATATAGTAGGAGAATTAATTAATATTTTTCTTTCTATTGTTCAATTTGACAAATACTTAGGACTCTATTAAGGAAATACTTCTATAAATATTAAGATGTACATTAAACTAGAGAACAAACCGATTTCGATTGCATGTCGATAATGGTGGATGCTTGATTTTCTAACCTTCAACTTCTTCATTGATTTTGTCTGCATAATAGAATTCAACATTTGTGTATATATATTTCTTCTTTGTTTTCATTCAAAATCATTTTTTAGGGTCAAAATTTCCGCTCAGACAAGAATTAATTGTATCAAAATCAAAATTTAGTGATCACTATTATGTTATTTTTTTAATAGTTTACAGGTCGTAGATGAATGTCAGTTGACTTTGAAGAATTTCTTGTGTAAAGGTTAGATTTAATTGTATTGTTTTGATATCTTTATTATCTTATTGTTTTATTTTATTTTACAGATGTTAGATGAATGTGGGTCGGCTTTGATTTTTTTTAGGTAAAGGTTAGGTTTAAATGTATTATCGTAATATCTCTATTAGTTTGTCATTTTCTAATAGTTTACAGTTCATAAATGAATCTCGATCGGCTTTGAGAAATTTTTGTGTGTAAAATTTAAGTTTAATTGTATTGTATTGATATCACTTTTACCATATTATTTTGTTGCAGTTTACAGGTGATAGATAAATGTTGGTCGGATTTGAAGAATTTTTTATGTAAAGGTCAGGTTTAGTTGTATTATTTTGATATCTCTATTATCGTATTATTGTTATTGTTTACAGGTGGTAAATGAGTGTCGTACAACTTTGAGAAAATTTTTATGTGTAAAGATTAGATTTAATTATATTATTTTGATATCTCTGTCATTGTATTGTTTATGGTAGATGAATGTCGGTCGACTTTTAAAAATATTTTTTATAAAGATTAGGTTTAATAAATAAATTCTCATCTTTACATACTCAAAAGATATTAAATTTAATTATTATATTCATCTTTATTATTGAAACAAATATCATATTTAATGTAATGTTTGAACTCATCAAAATGAGATACGCGCGCAAGGCGCGTACACCTTAACTAATATATATATAGAGAGAGATAGATACATATATATATATATAGTTTAGACTAAAGTTATTAAATTTGGTCGGATATGTATTGGAAAAAGACTAGATCCGCCCAAGAAGGAAATTGTGATATCACATGAGTATTTTAATATAATATTACAAGTGTATAATATATGTGGTCTAATTAAAATAATGATATAAATATTATAAGTGTTTGAATTTAATTATTAAAGGAGATTATAAAATCACGCTACAAATGAACTGGCTTGGCGGCTTGGGTGACTTTGCATATAAGTTTAATTGCTATCTAGTAAAGAATATTTTTGAAAAAGTTTAACTGCTATCTAGTAAAGAATATTTTTGAAACTTAACGTTTTAAATTTATTGTAGTATTTGTATATAGGGTTATAAGCCTATAAAATATTTGTTATTATGTGTTAAATGAAAGTCTGAAGTAATTATTTTTATATTTAAAAATATATATTTTTTTAATACAGACTAATAAGAAAATAATGTTATATATACAATGGAGAGAATATTATATATGGATACACGCAAGCATGCACGCAATATCAAGATATATATTTGGAGATAATAAATAAATAAATATGAACCTAAACTTGACACCAAATTATAATTTTAAATTTAAATTTTGACAGTGCACAAATATGACCTTTAACTATTCAAAACTGCACAAATATGACCTCCAATCCTACGTGGCAAAACCCGTGTTCAACACGCAAAACTGAGCGCGTCCAGCTTAAAATCTAAGGGCATAATACATAAATATGACCTTAAACTTGACACCAAATTATAACTTTGATCTTAAACTTTGACAGTGCACAAATATGACCTTTAATTATTCAAAATCGTACAAAATGACCTTTAAATGACTTTTCACTATTATTTTTTCATTATTTTCGGCTCAAAGATTAAAATGACATCTAATTTCTTTTTTCATTGCGGATAAAGAGCAATATTGAAGATTTATTAATTAGGTGGGTCAACCTCATACAAAAAAATCGCGCGGGTATATATATATATTATAAAGCAGAGGGTGAATTTAAGTTATATAATATATCTATATATAATTTATTTAAATATTAAATTAAAGATGAAACTATACTGATAATAAAAAAAATTATAGTTTTAATAAAACGTTATCAAATTAACGTTATTAAGGATAGTAGTAGTAGTATATTAAATTAACGTTATCAAATTAACGTTATTAAAATGTTATTAAATTAACGTTATTAAATTAATACAGGGATGGACCTACGTGGTTGCCATGGGGTTCACTCGAACCCCCTGGGTAAAAAAATCACGTTGTATATATAAGGTAGAAAATCTATATTTATGAACGTATATTAATGTTGAACCACATGAAACAAGACACTTAGATAACCAGTGGTGTTATTTGCTCTTCTTGGACGCTTTCTTCAGCCTACTGCACGGGTTAGATCCCTACATAAATAAAATAATAATAAAAATGACGTCGTTTTAACACAAAAAATAAAACGTTGACAGTGCACAAATATGACATTTAACTATTTAAAACTGCACAAATATGACCTCCCTCCAAGTCAGCCCTTTTAACGACGTGGCATCGTGTGATTGGATTACCTTTCCACATAGGCGCGAGTGAAACTCACGCATGGGGGTTGCAAAATCAGAGGTCATATTTGTTCAGGTTTGAATAGTTAAAGGTGCTATTTATGCACTATCAAAGTTTAAGGTCAAAGTTATAATTTGATGTGAAGTTTAGGTTTAAATATATTATCTCTATATATTTGACATGTTCAAATTACTACAACCGTATTTTAGATTCAAATAAAATAATAAATAATTGGCCAAATTGATTTTTGAAACATTCAAATTGTCATTTTACTTTCTTCATATATGCTCTTTGTGTTGGTGATTTTTTTTTTCCCTGTTTGGGGGGGGGTGGGGGGGGGGATGGTTGAGGGTTTGTCCACTTAATTAATTAAAATGTTAAACATGTTTCTCTAAACCACGATGAGTTTCCACTAAGATTAACCATAATTAAATGAGAATTAATAACATATTTGGTAGTTTACACATATATCTTGTTGGAGATGGCAACATTGTGTAAAATTAGTCTTTAACACATGTAAGTTGAGGTATGCATGGTATGATGTGGTATGGTATTTAAAATTTCGATATTCAGTTTTCAAAAATATTATATCATTATTATATTATATTAATCCGGTATGATTTAGTATTCTGCAGTATGATAATCGGTAATCATAGTTTATTCAATTTTAAAAATATATACTCATATAATAGAATATGATGACTTCAACTTTTTAGAAACACGTCTCAATTGTATCGTACCAACACATTACAGTTTATACTTTATACATGTAAAAATATATATCCAGAAGCAAGTACAAAACTTTCGTTAATCAACTACATAAAAAAGATATTTCAATAATCAAGATAAACCCAAAGTTTCAACGTATAAATATTCAGTTTTATACTAATACTAAGTCGTACATTTGTTTATATTTTACTAATAACTATAAGTGATTTATCCAATTATATATTTCAATAATAATCGATATTTTGATATGTCATTTATAAATACTGAATACTAAAAAATTTAAAACTTATACCATATACCATAATATATCAAAATCACGATATCACGAATTTTGATTTCATGTGATAATTCGATACATATGATACCATTCACAACATATATGTAAGTTAGTATGTAAGCTGCAAAATCAATCGAAATATATGCCAGTTGAAGTTGGTTGGAATATCACGTTTACCGAAAAAAACATTAGGTATAGTTTGCCATGGAGAGAGAAAGGAAATATAAATAATTAGCAAAGCACCAAATTGAACTAGTCATATTTCCCATTTTATCTACTTGTATAATCATAGAATATTTGATAAGTTCTTATTATTAGAAATCTAAGTTGTTTAGACTTTTCAAAAATTTCATCAAGTGCATATTGAATCCTTCAATACATTTTTAAAGAATTCAATACGAATGCGATAACATTTTAGAGAACCCAAACAACTTAGCAGAAATCTATTAGCAATTTTCCTCCCAAAAGATAAAGAACATAATGGAGCTGAGGAAAATAATTCTGTTATGATATAATACAATCATACTATTATTATTATATACTCTTATTTTGGCTATATGTGATGTGATCACCAAGTATTCATATAAACTCATAGAGTTGTCAATACGGTCGACCTAGCCTATCCGCGCTTTCATTTTGACGGGTCAGGCCGAGCTGGTCCATCAAAATGATGGGTCAAAAAATAACAAGCCCATACCATTACTTTGTGGGCTGCGGGCCTCATCGGCTAGCCCACTTTTTAAAAATAATATTTTATAATTTAATTTTAGAATGTTAATAAACATAAATATTATCAGACAATATTACATAGTACTAATACTTGTTAATCAAGTCTCCAACACCCCAAAAAATACTTCTAATAGCAAAAGTAAATAACTTTTGACATGATATCCTTCGAACGAAATAAAAATACTAATAAGCAATCTAAATAGTTGCATGCATTTGATTTACGAGCCGGCCCATGTACTAGTCCAACCCACATTGCTCAAGCCCCACGGACCACGAACTTATTCGGGCCGCGCTAAAAACCCCTGTTCTTAAATGGGCTGCAAAAATTGAAGTTCAACTCCATCAAATTACAAGCTAAGTCAGACCGACCCAACAAGCCTGGCTAGGAGTGTCAAACGGGCCGGGCCAACCCAGAACCGACCCTTCTATTTTAACCGGGTTGAGGGCCGATTAAGGGCCGGTTTTGGCGCTAGACGAGCCGGGCCGGGCCCAGCAGTAAAAAAATTAAAACCCACCCTAACCCGGCCCACTTAACCCAACCCGCTCAAACCCACCAAAACCCGATCAAAAACCGGTCAAACCCGTTTAGAAAAAAAAATCCAATATACACTATATACACTACAATTATATACACTATATACACTCCAATATACACTATATACACTCCAATATACAATATATATTTTTTAAAAAATATATAAACAATTACACATATATACGTACCATTCAATATATAATTATATATGACTATACGTACTACTTTAAATAAAACATATACTATAATAGTATAATATATATATACACTACAATATATATATATATATATATATATATATATTTATATATTAATTTATAAAACATATACACATTTATACGTTAAATATATACGCTTATAGAAGATATATACACATATATATGCACCATTCAAAATTTATGTACTACTTGTCTACTTTAAATAAAACATATTATATATACATAGTTATATACTAATTTATAAAACATATACACATGTATACGTTAAATATATACTACTTTAGAAGATATATACACATATATACGCACCATTCAATATATATGTACTAGTTTAAATAAAATATATACTACAATATATATATATATATATATATATATATATATATATATATATATACAACAATATGTATATATATATAGTTACATACTAATTTATAAAACATATACACTTGTATACGTTAAAGATATACGTCTATAGAAGATATATACACATATATACGCACCATTCAATAATATGTACTACTTTAAATAAAGTATATACTACAATATATATATATATATATATATATATATATATATACTACTATATATATATACTTATATACTAATTTATAAAACATATACACTTGTATACGTTAAAGATATAAGTCTATAGAAGATATAAACACATATATACGGACCATTCAATATATATGTACTACTTTAAATAAAGTATATACAACTATATATATATATATATGATAGTTAATTAATAATATATTAAAAGTAAGTTTTTAATCTAAACTAGAAATTCATTTTAAATCATTTTAAATCAATATATAGGTACTACTTTAAATAAAATATATACTACAATATATATGTATATACTATGTATGTATATATATATATATATATATATATATATATATAGTTATATACTAATTTATAAAACATATACACTTGTATACGTTAAATATATACGTCTATAGAAGATATATACACATATATACGCACCATTCAATATGTATGTACTACTTTAAATAAAATATATACTACAATATACATATATATGTATTACAATGTATAGATGGTTATATTATACTAATTTATAAAACATATACACTTGTATTCGTTAAATATATACATCTATATAAGATATATACACATATATACGCACCAATCAATGTATATGTACTACTTAAAATAAAATATATACTACAATATACATGGATTACAATACATAGATAGTTATATTATACTACTTTATAAAACATATACACTTGTATACGTTAAATATATACATCTATATAAGATATATACACATATATACGCACCATTTAATATATATGTCATACGTTAAATAAAATATATACTGCAATATACAGATATATATACTACAATATGTATATATATATATAGTTATATACTAATTTGTAAAACATATACACTTGGATACATTAAATATATACATCTGTAGAAGATATATACACATATATACACACCATTCAAAATATATGTACTACTTTAAATAAAATTCATACTACAATATACATATATATATATATACTACAATATGTATATATATATATATATTTGTATACTAATTTGTAAAACATATACACTTGTATAAGTTAAATATATACGTCTAGAGATGATATATACACTTATATACACAACATTCAATATATATGTACTACTTTAAATAAAATATATACTACAATATACATATATATATACTACAATATGTATATATATATATAGTTATATACTAATTTGTAAAACATATACACTTGTATATGTTAAATATATACGTCTATAGAAGATATATACACATATATACACACCATTCAATATATATGTACTACTTTAAAAAAAATATATACTACAATACATATATATACTACAATATGTATATATATATATAGTTATACACTAATTTATAAAACATATACACATTGTATACGTTAAATATATACGTCTATATAAGATATATACACATATATACGCATCATTCAATATATATGTACTATTTTAAATAAAATATATATTATAATATATATATATATACTACAATATGTATATGTATATATAGTTATATACTAATTTGTAAAACATACACACTTGGATACGTTAAATATATACGTCTATAGAAGATATATACACACTATTCAATATATATGTACTACTTTAAATAAAATATATACTACAATATATATATATATACTACAATATTTATATATATATATATATAGTTATATACTAACTTATAA
This sequence comes from Capsicum pubescens, assembly GCA_030864215.1. Classification (NCBI taxonomy): domain Eukaryota; kingdom Viridiplantae; phylum Streptophyta; class Magnoliopsida; order Solanales; family Solanaceae; genus Capsicum; species Capsicum pubescens. The sequence continues at coordinate 300,951,723 of CM061549.1, forward strand.
ACCATATACATAATGTATACATTAAATATACTCATCTATAGAAGATATATACACACACATATATATATATACCATTCAATATATTCACTACTTTAAATAAAACATACACTACAATATATATATAAAGATATATAGTTATATACTAATTTATAAAACATATACACATCTATATGTTAAATATACACTACTTTAGTAGATATATGCACACACACACACACACATATATATATACCATTCAATATATATATTACTTTAAATAAAACATATACTACAATATATATATATATATATATATATATATATAGTCATATACTAATTTATAAAACATATACACATGTATACGTTAAATATATACTATTTTAGATTTAGAAGATATACACACACACACATATATATATACCATTCAATATATATACACTACTTTAAATAAAAGTATAAAACATATGCTACTTAATATAATAAATTAATAATACTTGATAGTAAATTAATAATGTATTAAAACTAAGTTTTTAATTTCAGTTTGTGAAATTCTGAATTTTCAAAAAAAAAAAAACCTTAACCGTGCCGTGCCGGTTAACCGGCGGGCCCAAACCGGGTTGGGTTCGGGCTGGGTTAACCGGGCCCAAATAGAAAACCCAATCGGACCGGGACCCGGATCCCTAAAGCCCTTGGGCTTACCGAGCCGGGTTAAACCGGGTCGGTTTAATTATGTGGGTCGGTTCGGGCCGGTTTTAACCGGCCCGTTTGACACCCTTAGGCCTGTCCCATATTGACGGCTCTCTATAATCACTAGTTAGGCTATAATAAACAAAGAATATTTTTTGAAGTGATAAGTATACATTAATTGTTAATCGCATGTCCTGATTCGAGCCTTGGTCATCAAGTCGTATTTGTTGGAGCGTGATTTGTGTTTGATGTGAAATTTCCAACGTGAATTTGTATTTCATGGAACATCAAGTTGATTACAATTATGTATATGAAGATGTTGCGGCCACTAACCACTAGCGTCTAGGCTAGCTAGTATAAAAGATTGTAGTTTGATACATTTATCTTTTTATGATATTTAGGTAAAATTGAGTGATTTTTTCGTTATATAAAGTGAAATAGTGACTTTATTGTAATATAATTAAAAACTTTACATCATCGATTACATACCAACTATGACCCTTCAATTTCTATCCTTTGAAATGTAATCAAATATTAAAATATTTTCATATTTAAAACTAAGTGCAATTATCTTAATGAGTTTAATATTGTTAATATTGAACGCAAATATAAAATAGTAATTTCATCTAAATGATACACTTAATCTAATTAACTATAGTTTAGCGCATGAGTTTAATATTATTAATATTGAACACAAATATAAAATAGTAATTTCATCCTAATGCTACACTTAATCTAATTAGATATAGTTTAAAGCATGATTACAAAATGTAGCCACAATTTTTATATATATAGTTATGAAATGTAGTGACAATTATTATACTAGGCGGGTATAACTATATCTACGAAAGAGTTGTATTCAGGCAGCAGGTATTGGGCGGCTATCAGCTATATCAGGCATATTTCAGTTGTATTAACATATATCATTTCAGCTTAAAATGTGTGAAAGAGTTGTATCAATCGTACACAGTAGCGGAGTCAGGATTTTCATTGAGAGGGTTCAGAAGTAAACATACAGACTAATCGAATGGGGTTTAACATCTACTATATATATACAAAAATATTTTTAACCGTGTAAAAATAGTATAAAACTAGTATAATTTTTCATCAAAGGGGTTACAAGGTGGATCCGCCACTGATCGTACACGTATTTGCTACACATTAGCATTTCATAAATTTTTGAAATTATAGCATGTATTATAAATGTTGGGAAAAAATGGATTATTTTTTCCGCCTCTTCCGGACCGCTTTTAAGCAGAAAATAACAGAGAAATTAAAGAGAATAACAACACAGATTTAACGTCAAAAACTTTCCAATTAGAAAAAAATCACGGGCATCCCAATAAAATATTCACTATATGAAAATTATTACACCATATAATACACAATATTTTTCTCACACACCCTCACTTCCTAAAATACTATTCTCAAAGAGATCTCCAAGAGAATTATCTCTAAACCTCTTTAATAGTAGACAAGGAAGTGAATATTTTTGTGTGTATTAAATAATGAAGGAGGTGGAGTTTATTTATAACTCCCAACCTCCTCCCTACTAAAGTAAATTTTCGATGTGGGAGGTTTTCTTTTCTTCAAAACAACTTCAACAAATCTCCACCTTTTGAAGAGAAGAAAATGCAATCTGTTGGCCCTTTATAGTTGTCCAGCTACACATAACAAAATCAGTTCTCCACCTGACTCTAAACTCGGCCAACCATGTGTAACCGCAACTTTCACATTATCTGCTACTGACAATCATAATTCTAAATTCAAGAATTATCATATCCCCACCATAAAGAGTACATCCACTCAGATTGAAAAACCAATCCAAGAATTTTCACTTGAAATCACTTCCCAATTTCAAGAATTTCATATTCAACACATGTCGAAGAACCTGCTAATAACTTATGGTGCAACCCTCCTGTTGATTTCTTGAGAGTTCATTAACCATCGACATCCTTTCCATCACACACCTTACATCACCTATCAACCAATGCCCATGTGCAAACTTGTGGACCAGCTACCAATTAAACATCCTCTTCCATGACAATTCTAAAGGTAGCATTCATGCCATGAGGATTTTCATCTTTCTTACAAAGAAATATCATCCCCCTGTTCTAGGGAGATAACATTGGCAGCATTTTCTTTGGAGATTTCAGCCGAACTAGCCCCATTATTTGGACATTTATTCTTAACATGTCCCTTTTTGTGTTTTGTGTAATCCAGATTGGATTAACACATCCTTGACTTGCACTTGCCACAAGCCAAAATTAATTTTTTCATCAAATTTCTCTATTTCAAATTTTGTCCTCATCTTGTTTATCAGTACTAATAAATGGACAATAGTAACGAAAAGTACCCACTAAATTAGTTCCCAGGAAAGAGAGGTGGATCACAAGGGATACACTTAAGTACCAAATCTTTTCTTAGCCAGAACCTCTTTAGAATGTACTTATTCCCACTATTACCAAATATACAAGTACCCAAAGTAACTCCACCAGAATTGCAAACTCTATCGGAATCAGACTCCACTTGCTACTCCACCAGGACGAAACTTCTGCTTAAGAACAATAATTCTAATTCTCCAATTCAGAAATTTTTTCTGATGTGGAAGATGAGACAAAGCTGCAACCACAGAGCATACTAAAATTTCAAAAGAATTATTCCACACCGAAGGCTCTGATACCACTTGTTGGAAACGAATGAATTATTTTTCCCGCCCCTTTCGGACCGCTTTCAAGCAGAAAATAACAGAGAAATTAAAGAGAATAATAACACAAAGATTTAACGTGAAAAACTCCCCAATTAGAGAAAAACCACGGGTCTCCCAGAAAAATATTCACTATATGGAAATTATTACACCATATAATACACAATATTTTTCTCACACACCCTCACTTCCTAAAATACTATTCTCAAAGAAATCTCAACGAGAATTATCTCTAAACCTCTTTAATAGTAAACAAGGAAATGAATATTTTTGTGTGTATTAAATAATGAAAGAGGTGGAGTTTATTTATAACTCCCAACCTCCTCCCTACTAAAGTAAATTTCTGATGTGGGAGATTTTCTTTTCTTCAAAACAACTTCAATGATAAATATAGTTAATTAATTAAATTCTACACCAAGCCTTAGTGGAGAGTGATGTTTGATAACTTTTGCTTAACAACTTCAATTAGTTCTTTTAATCTTAAAAGGTTAATTTAACTCCACGTCTAATAAGGTATTTGATGTATCCCATGAACCTCTCATGCAAGACCTAAAAAAGGCACAAGCTTTTTAATATAAAGTTTTATACAATTGAGTAATTGTGGTTCACATATTCCTTTTGTTTCTTTGGTTAATATTTCTTTAAATATTTATGTTTCTATAGTTATCTTTGTCATATTATGTATAAATTACTATCTTTCATTGGCACCCAGAGGCGGACCTACGTGGTTAGTTGAGGGTGCACGTGCACCCGATAACTTTTTAAAAAAATCGTATATATATGTATAGATATTCTACTAAAGAGTTAATATATTTAAATGTGCACCCTTAATAACAAAATTTCTCTGGGTGCACTGATTCTAAACTCAAATGTTAGCATCCTTTGGGCCCCGATGTTATGGGTTTGATTCTTGATGAATACCCATTTTTTTCCATTTACCAAACATTGAAACATTTAGTTGCCAACAGCTCAGTTGGCCCCACAACACCGAAAGTGGAAACTAGAATATACATCTCTTCCTTTTGTTTTTTTATTTTTCCATTTAACTTTGGATAATGTTAAATCATAAATGCTTTTAATATTTATTTGTTGCTTGACAGTTAGTGTCTAAAATTTATTTATATTTTTTTTCTTGCTTCTATTTAAGTTTATGGACTTTGATTAAAATAAATAATTAATTTTATTTATATTCTCAATGAGTTTTTTATTTTGTAGGAATTTATTATTGATTTTTGTGAATTGAAAATTTGAAACGGATAGATATTATTCTCCTCAACCAAGCTCTAGTTTTAAAGACAATTCTCATCATCTTATAGAAGAGTTTGATGTGGATTCACTTAAATCTGATCCTGGAGAAAGAAAATCAATTCATGAATATGACTCTACAATACGAGATCAAGTGAGAAGACACTATATTCAACAAGGGTCTTGTCAACCGATTCTTTCTCAATTTCCTCAAGCTAGAATTGCAACAAAAATGTGTCGATTTAATTCAACGTGGTGTGAGGGTTCATATTCTAGGTGGATGGAGTATAGTGTGAAGAAAGATGCTGTGTTTTGCTTGTGTTGCTATTTATTCAAAAATGACTATGTAAAGGGCAATGTCGGTGATTTTTTCACAAAAACTGGCTTTAAGGCTTGAAATCATAGTTTGGAGCGATTTCAATTACATGTTGGTGAAGTAAATAGCGCCCATAGAAGATGTTTCAGTAAGATGCTAGATTTTGAGAATCAATCTCAATCAATTCAAGTTGCTTTGAACAAGCAATCCGAAAAAATAAGAAGTGTGCATCGTACTCGTTTAGAGGCTTCAACTAATGTGGCAAGGTTCCTCTTGGAATTCGGATTATCTTTTCGAGGTCACGATGAAAGTGAATCTTCCCCAAATAAAAACCTTTTCCTAGGTCTTTTGGAATGATTAGGAAAAATGCTTCCCGATTTGTATGTCAAATTATGTAGTTGATAATCAACATGACTATGTTAAAGATAATGGTGCACCCCCTATCTTCAAATCCTGGGTTCGCCTCTGTTGGCACCTTTTTTTTATATTTCCTATATTTGTCTCCTTTGAGTTGCCCATTTTCATAGTTGACCCCTAATAATTATTTTTTTAAAAAGAAAATAAAAATCTTAAAAGCCACATGATTGGTTTATATTTTTTTATTTTTATTTTTGAAAAATAGACCAGTAGAAATCTTGGTGTGCGTATCAAATGTAATTTTATTATATAAATTATTATCACATGTTATACAACTAGCAAACAAGCACTTAAAAAGTTGCTATAAAAGTTTCCTGAATTCCACTTTGAGATGAATATTCTTATTTAATAATATATCAAAGACACTTGTTGGCCAATGAGCAAAGTAACAAAACTAAATTATATCATTTTAATTAATTGTTGAAAAGTAAGGCAACTGATTAAATGTCTGCTTAGATATATAGAAGTGGATCAAGTTTAAGGTAAATGAGATCAGAGGCGAATCTAGAATTTAAAGGTTGTGGGTTCTCAATTTATAATTTTTACCACTAGACCAACAACACACTTTGTTTGTGGGTTCCCAACTTATAATTCTTATATATTTATTAGTTTTTTCATTATAAATTCAAGAACCGGATAAAAGTTATGGGTTTCCGAAAACCCACACTTAATGCTGTGCATCCGCCTCTGAATGAGATGACAAGGAGATGAGTCATTTTAGTATAATGTTTTGGCAGACATCATATTTACCAATTGCTGGAAAAATATTAGGAAGCATGTTTAATTTGTATTAGGACAGAGAGAAAGGAAAAAGTGAAAAGATTTGAACCAAAAATATGGGCCTCGAATCCCGTGTCATGAAATGATGTAGCGTCCAAGACGGTGAATACCGAAATGTATTGATATGTAAAACCGGAAAGGAGAGCATAACATAAAGTAAAATTGAAATCATAGGCTGGACGAGGAAACATGCATGGGATATTATGGACATAAATCATCAACTGAAAAGACTCATAAATATTTTTTAATATTAATTTTAAACTAGATGGTATCACTGACATCATATATATATATATACTACGGGCTATGTGAATCCGATCAACACCCGACAAGCAAAGCCCCAATGGACTAGGATATGCACCATAAAGGCCTATATAAATCATCCTCGTAAAGTGGACAGATAAGGTAGTCCAATTAAAGAGCGAACCATCCCTTACGTCGGTAAAACATAGGTATTCGGTAGTGAGCCTTTTAAACTTACACTAAGACTGTCTAACGGGCCGGGCCGGTTCAACCCGGAACCGGCCCTCTCATTCTTACCGGGTTCCGGGCCGGTTACGGGCCGGGTTTGGCCTTAACCGGGCCGGGCCGGGCTGCACAGTAAAAATATTAAAACCCACCTGGAACCGGCCCACTTAACCCAATCCGGTCAAACCCACTAAAACCCGGTCAAACCCGGTCAAACCCGGTTAAAAACCGGTCAAATATACACTATATACGCTATATACATAATATATACATTAAATATACACTTTTATAGAAGATATATACACGTGTATACATTAAATATACACTTGTATAGAAGATATTAAAATTATAAATCGTTAAATAAAAAAAAATAAAAAACAACGACTATACGTTAAATATACACGTCTATAGAAGATCTATTAACATTCATACACTCTATTCTATGTATATGTAATACTTTAAATGAGATATACTACAATATATATACATTACAATATATATTTGTATAGTTATATACTAATTTATAAAACATATACACATGTATACGTTAAATATACATGTCTATAGAAGATCTATTCACATATATACACTCTATTCTATGTATAGGTAATACTTTAAATGAGATATACTACAATATATATACATTACAATATATATTTGTATAGTTATATTCTAATTTATAAAATATATACACATATATACGTTAAATATACACGTCTATAGAAGATCTATTAACATTCATACACTCTATTCTATGTATATGTAATACTTTAAATGAGATATACTACAATATATATACATTACAATATATATTTGTATAGTTATATACTAATTTATAAAACATATACACATGTATACGTTAAATATACATGTCTATAGAAGATCTATTCACATATATACACTCTATTCTTATGTATAGGTAATACTTTAAATGAGATATACTACAATATATATACATTACAATATATATTTGTATAGTTATATTCTAATTTATAAAATATATACACATATATACGTTAAATATACACGTCTATAGAAGATCTATTAACATTCATACACTCTATTCTATGTATATGTAATACTTTAAATGAGATATACTACAATATATATACATTACAATATATATTTGTATAGTTATATACTAATTTATAAAACATATACACATGTATACGCTAAATATACATGTCTATAGAAGATCTATTCACATATATACACTATATACGCTATATACACAATGTATACATTAAATATACACTTCTATAGAAGATATATACACCTGTATACATTAAATATACACTTCTATATAAGATATATAAACATATACACATGTATACATTAAATATACACTTGTATAGAAGATATTAAAATTATAAATCGTTAAATAAAAAAAAATAAAAAACAACGACTAAGGAGTGAATGAATTTGTGGAATTTTATTGATTGCAAAATGATCCAAAATTTATAATTTACATGAATGAAAAATCTATAAATTATGCATCATTTTTTCCAACTCATTCATGTTAATATTAATTGGAACTTGCATAGGGTAGTCGAAGTCAACGGGGGAAAAACCCTGCATTGGACTTGATTCTGCTGAGTTCTCCCGTGAAGTCATAATTTCTTCAAGTTTGAGGTCGTCGTTGGGCTCTGGTTCCATTCCTTGGTTTCTTCTTTCTGCTCTAATCCAATCTCTGAGGCAAACTAAAACATTCATTGCGTTGCTTCCCAATGAGTGTCGGTTGTCTCCAAGCTGCTGTCGTCCCTGACTGAAGGCGCTCTCTGATGCAACGGTTGACATAGGAACATTCAAGATATCTCTGGCTAATCTTGAAAGTACAGGATATTGTGATTCATTATTCCTCCACCAATCCAGCGTGTTGATCCGTCGTCTGCGATCCTCTGGTGGCGTCCGCAGATAATATTTTAGCTCTTCCCGATAAGTTGATGTGTAAGCTCTCTCATCCACACTGTTCCAACAAGTTAAATCATAAAACGAATCAGGAAAACCACTATGTGCCGGCCTTTTAGAAGCTGATGGCTCCTCGGGAGGATGAGGAGCGACAGTTGGAGTGATATTTGTAGGTACGGCTGAATCAAATAAATCAGCATAGTGATTATATAATTTTTCTATATAATCTTTTGCATCAGCCGTAGCCGTCCACAAATCAGGTTGTATTTGTTCAGAATCATGGTTAGTATTTATTTCTAAGTTAGTATAAATAAGAGTACTAAAGTGACACATATGATTATATTTCATGCACGGATTTAACATAGCAGCAACCAAGTAAATAGGGGGAATCGGGAAGAAATATTTTTTAAATTTCGTAAACATAGCGCCAACAGCTTCTTTATAACCTTCTTTATCTTTATATTGTCGGAGCAAACCAGAAATATCGGCTATATATGCCAAAATATTACAAACAGTAGGATAATATGCACCGGAAAATTCAACCGTAGCTACATAAAATTTTTCTAAGAACTTAACAAGATCATTAATTATAACCCAATCAGAATTATGTAGCATGCAATCAGCAGAATCAGCAAATGAACCACAATGTTGGTTAAAAGCTAGTGTAATAGGAATTCTATATTTATAACAAGTTTTTAAAAATTCATACGTAGAATTCCATCTAATATCAATTTCCTCAGGCATCAAAATCGGTGCAAGTCCATTTTCTTGACATTTAACTTTAAATTCTTTAATTCTAGATCTACGATTATTTCCTTGAATAAAACCAACAGCAAGACGAATTTTTTCAATATAAACCTCAAAAAAGTCAAGACCATCTTTTACAATTAAATTATATATATGACATGCACACTTAACATGAAAAATTTCAGGAAAGGGCGGAGATAGCGTAGATTTTATTTTTGTTATAGCAGTCTTGTTGTTAGAAGCATTATCAAAAGCAATACATAAAATTTTATTTTCTATACCATAATATCCGGCAATTTTAATAATAGAATCAGCAATAAATTGTCCAGTATGTTTCCGATCTTCATCATATAAAAAAGCAAGAATACGTTTTTGCATTATGAAATTACTATCCATCCAATGACAAGTAACGGTTAAATAATCATTTTTATTTACAGCACGACCAAGATCGGAAGTTAGGGACAATCTACATTGAATATTTTTTAAGAATGTTGATAAATAAAAACAATATTGTGAATGGAGTCTAAAAATATCAGACCGACAAGTAGTTCTAGGAATACCATTAAACATAGGATTATAAATTGCTTGTATATAACGAATAAAGGCATCAGAAGAAGGAAAACTAAAAGGCAAACAACCCACAGCTACCATTTTAGCTATTTCTTCTCTGTCCCTCAATTTATTATACTTTTTCGCTACTTGACCGGTTGTTGGGTCCATTCTAGTTTGCGTTGACCCACCAACATCCCCACCACCTTTTGCAATATTCAACTCTCTAGTGTGATCTTCAGCTATATGTCTCATTAACGTACCCGTACCCCCTTGCTTACCGCCACTTCTATGCTTATATTTTTGTTGACAAATATTGCACTGCACCTCAATATCTGATATACGTTCAAAAAATTGCCATGCAATACTAGTTCTTTTACGGGGTTTTGGGGCACTGGGAGGACGGGAAGGGAGATTAACTGATTCAGATCTAACGTTAGCATGTCCTACTGCGGGTGTTTCAGCAATATTTTCATCATCTTCGTCTACATTAACTGCATCTACTTCATTTTCTTCTTCTATACCGTAATTTTCCTGAAATTCTACATAATCCATATCGTGAGCACCTACACCTATTTCTTCCTCAAAAGGTGTACCAAGCGGTACCGGAGGCGAAGTCACACGAGTATATCTATTACTTGAACTACCTCTACCGCTAGTAATTCGCTTTTTACTACCACTACCGCTTCCGGGACAAAAATTTCTAACACCTTTAGTAGCGAGGTTTTTTAATTTATCCATAATATAAATTAAATTAAACTAAAAATATTCAAAATACACAAATATAATAAAATTAAATATTAAACAATTAATACAATAAATAAAAATTAAACGTAAGAGATGGAACGACAATACTAAATTTTGGAAGTATCCGAAGATTGCGACTTTAGAAACTTCCGCTCGTACTTTGTAAACGAAAAATTAAAAATTTAAATTGAACACTTTAAGAAATTAAATATATTGAATATTTGAGAATTGAGAATTGAGATTTGAGAGAGAATGAGATTTGAGAGAGAATGAGATTTGAGAGAGTGAAAAATTGTGTGAGAAATGATTTGAAGTTGTAGGGTATTTATAGATTTATTTTGGGGATTAAAAAATATATTTTTTTTTTTTTTTTTTTTTTTAAGTTAATGGGCCCAAACTAGCCGTTTGGACCCAAAAACGGTAATATAGCCGTTGGGCCAACGGCTAGTTTGGCCCAATAATTTTTTTTTTTTTTTTTTAATTCCGGGCCGGTTCCGGGCCGGTTAACCGGCGGGCCTGGACCGGGTTGGTCCGGGCCGGGTTAACCGGGCCCAGTTTAAAAAAAAAACCGGACCGGAACCCAGAACCCTAAAGCCCTAGGGCTTACCGGGCCGGGTCAAACCGGTCCGGTTTGATATGTAGGGCCGGTTCGGGCCGGTTCGGGCCGGGCCAGCCCGGCCCGTTTGACAGGTTTAACTTACACCTTCTTGATTAATCATCTAATTCTTTCTTTTTTCTTTTTTGATAAAGTTAATCATCTGATTCTTTTTAAACCCATATTTTAGCATATTCATATGGCATGCCTATTCACATCATAAATCATCTTTTAAAAATAACCATCTCGTCTTTATTTCATCAGTCATCCATTAAACATTTCATATCATAATAATATCGTCATACCAACACTTGCAAGTCTTTCTTGTTATTAATTTTCTATTTTGTGGACTCACATATTAATATATTATTCATAGATATGCTATCTTTAAAGAAATCCAAATTTTGATCTAATATAGTATTAAATTATTTGGGCTTAAAATGTAAATATCTATTTAATATAAGTTTATTTTGATAAGTTAAACCTCAAGAACCTTTTCATAAGTGTGATGGAAACTTAATTGAAAAGGTACCTCTTCTAAAGAGGTATAACTAAAAGGTTCCTTTTGGAAGAGTCAAGATATAAATACCATGGTCCCTAAGTTTGTACGTAATTTTTTTCTTTCTCTATCCCATCTCAGAAAAGAATACAGAAAACGTATTAAAACTTAGAAGATCATACAACTGATTACAACAGTTAGGAAGAATCTTCAAAATCAAGTTATTTGAAATGGAACAAGGATAGTGTTCTTACTGTTTTTCTAGTTTTGAATCTCTGTCTAATGATTTACATGCGATCTTGGTGCATTCTGTAAAGTTTTCTAACATTTCTGTTCATCATTTAAGCATCATTATGAAGATTGTGAGAGTTCTTGCATATCATTAGAAAAGACCACGATTCATAAAAGAATTTTGACAACCATTCCAAAGCACTTGAAAGTTCATCATATCATCTTTCATCATTTTCTTGAAAAGTCTTGTCTTTTGTGAAACAAGCAAGAAAATCAATGTTTTTAGCAATTTCTGTTGAGAACAAGTCATCTTATAATCTTTAGTCTAAGCCGTTAGGGTAGTTAGCAAGTTAGTTATTAAGATCACATAGTTAGTTACAATCTAACCAACTCTAACCTACCAACTAACTCCTATATATACCTTCATACTATATCATATTGTATCAATTGAATGAATAATTCTACAATAATAATTAGATCATACTCTATACTTACTTACTTTCTCTCCTTATTCTTCATACTTTTCTCCTTTTTCTATCTTGATTCTTGCTTACTACAAATTCTACATTGAAGAATCTGTAGAATTCTTCATGGTATCAGAGCCTTTGATCACTGCAAGTTCTCTGTTTATGTTAATCTTGATCAAATTCTCTCTAAGTTTCAATGGCTGATACAAGTGGAAATGGAGTAAATCCATCAAGAAATGGAACAATGCCACCAGGTTCATCAACAACTCAAGGAGTTCATGTCAATTCCCAACCGATTCCAGGAATTACACCCTCAGCAACATTTGCTATCAACCATCCTCTATATCTGTCTACTTATGATGTAAGTGGCCTGACTATAATTTCCTTCCAATTAAAGGATAGTGAGAACTATGTGGTTTGGAGTAAGGCCATGAGAATTGCATTTCTAGGTAGAAATAAGATAGGTCTGGTTGATGGAACATTAAAGAAAGAAGTGTTTCCTATAGAATTATGGAATCAATGGGAAAGGGTCAATGTTGTGGTATTATCTTGGTTGATGAACTCTGTCTCCAGTGATCTAGTTGGAGGTGTAGTCTATGCTGTGAATGCTTATGATGTTTGGAATGATATGAGTGATAGATTCATAAAATTGATGGTGCAAGAACTTTTAATCTTCACCAAGAAATTACTTTTTTAACACAAGGTACACAGTCAGTTTTGGTTTACTTTTCAAGATTGAAAGCTCTTTGGGATGAGTTTGAGTCTATGGTGTCTTTCCTTTCTTGTGGGTGTGTGATAACGCTCAATCTACAGCTCTCGTAAGAGTGTAAAGCGGTCGTTAGCAAATATAGAACCCAACTGGGTTGGGTATCGATCCCACAGGGAATAGCTTGGTCAACAAGTAAGTAAAGATTACTAGACTTTTAGTGCAAGTCTCGTAAAAAGGGGGGATTGTAATGTGTCACCAAAACAATTAAATAAAAGCTGAAAATAGCAAAGTAAAAAGAGAAAGAATGTTTTAGTGAGATGTAAACAATGAGAATTGAGAAGCTGGGGTTATGTCCACCTTCTGAGGTATACGTCTCTATTGGCTATGAGTGTGTAGAATTCTGACATGCAACTGCTTATAGAGAATTGTATTCGATGGTAAATCCAAGCGTCTTTCGACCTAAACAAGGACTATTTCACTTTAATTCTCTCGAGCTTAAAGCGTATCTAACGGTACGAATTCTCCAAGAGGTTAGTCCAGTTACGGCACTAGCTTTTTAATAGGAAAGGGTGTCCTACTACCTTGACATTATCTCTTTTCCAGACAAATAACTTTTCTCTCGAACAAGTTAAATGTTAGACTGGCGTATTCTTGCGTTTGCAACCGCAAAGAATGTAGATTAAGATGAAGAGAATAATGATATAAGCAATATACGTGCCTCGAACTCACAAACTCACAGCAATAGATAGTATCTCATACGGCTTCCATAACCCCAACAGAGAGTTTAGTTACCCATGAATGCGAAGGAGATCACGATTGACATTGTTGTTATACCACAAGATTGAGAAATTTCGTGTAGCTTTGGTGGTAGGCGTGAGGCGTGAATTCCTTAGCAAAGTAACGATTCTCTTGTTGCGGAAATTAAGAATAGATGAATGGAAGAAGAAAACTAGAATTAATAGAAAGATTAGAAGAGTTGTAGAATTGTTTGTAGTGTAGAATAATAGAGGAATAGAAGATGAAAGAAGATGTGAGGGATGGAAGGAAGTATTGTGTTCTCCCTCCTTCCTCCCTCCTTATTCTCTAAAATCTCTAGCATGATAGGGTATTTATAATACCCATATCCTAATCCTACTAAGCTAATGAAATAAATAACCAAATCCTAGTAGACTAATGAAATCCTTAACCCAAATGTACTAGGTTAAGGTAACATTATCATAATCCAAATAAAATAATGAAATACATAACCTAATTGTACTAGGTTAATGTATCATTGTCAAAATCCAGCTTTGTGTCTGTAAGTCCCCAAAGTCTTCAGAATTGCTGTTTTAGCCCGGGACAGATTTTCCATGCAGCAGTTTTGGTCCCCCAAAGTCTTCAGAAATGCTGTTTTAGCCCGGGACAGATTTTCCATGCAGCAGTTTTGGTCCTTAGGCGTGAAAACTCCCTTCCCTTCCTTCGTGAGCTTTCTTTAGCGTCAAGTAAGCCATAAAATGCTGAATTATGCATCATTTATACCTGAAACTTTACTAATCATGTTCGTTAGCTCACTTACAGGAAAAGGGACTAAAAGTGCATGAAATATATAATTTGTTCTCAAAACTAGGCTAAAATATGGGCAAAATATATTGATATAGGCGCGTAAATTCGCCTATCATCAACACCCCACACTTAGAGCTTTGTTCGTCCTCGAACAACATATCATGTCCTTCTAAGCATCAACTTAAGGTTTTTACAGCAACAGCACAAAACATTTATTAAGACAAGCACAACGATTATCAACCAAGAGTATCTTTCCGATTATAAGTAGAAACAATTTAACCTCAAGTATAGACTCGTGATGGTGATCAACTCGCATGCAAACGTTAAAGTGCATAGAATCATATACAACTATCCAAAACTCATCAACCATGTGTGTCTCACCATATAGTACCCATAATCACTCACAAAATATAGCATATTTTTCAAACATAGGTATTAAAATGTCCTTGCTCTCACTCTCACAAAGAATTCATATGTAGCAACTGATGACCATAGGCTTGCCCTTAATGTAATACTCTACTAAATGTTGGAATGTTAAGATTAGGATCAAGTAGGTCTTTTGATGGTTGTAATGTAGGCTAAGGGACGGGTAGGACTATTTTGGCCAGGAATAGTGACTAAGTTCCTAAGCGCTTTAATACATCACTTTGTATCATTGACACTTTTTTTCTTTCAACCTTTCTTCTTTCTTTTTTTCTACCACCCTTGTTCTCCTCTTTTTTCAATTTTAAGCACAACTCACTTTTCAGCTTTCTTTTCCTTTTTCTTTTCACAACATACCTCTTATGATAGCATTTTTTTTTTCTTTTTCATAACACATTCAAGAACCATTCCAATTTATAGCATTATACTCACCCAATTTCCTTTTATGTTGTCACATGACTTTTTCACTTTAAAGCACTTAGAGATTTTGGGATCAAATTACGGTCTTGAAAGAAATGGATTAGGCTTACATACAAGGTTGTCAAAGAAATAGGCTAAAGGCTCAAAATGGTTAACTAGGATGATGTCCATGGGTAGGTAAAACTGAAGGTAAACATGTATAGGTTGCCAAAGAAATGCCTAAATCATATCCTAAACTTACACTCCTTATTTTCGCTTTGCATACATACCAGGCAAGTTCTAGCATCAGCCACAAACATAGAATATACTATTATCTCACACACACAAGGCACATGGTCGACTTGCTTGGAGGTAATATAGACTCTCGACCCAACAAGTGAAGGAATTGAACCACACAATATCACATAATGAGTCACAACTAGAGCCTAAACGTCTCAATAGTCACAATTGTAGCACATACTCTTGTTATAATCTCATGCTGCCTATCAAAATAATTTCATGCGAAGCTAGAAAAAAATTTACTACTAAAAAAATGAAATAAAAACAAAGCAAACAAACATAGATGCGAGTAGAGAAGTATAGCATGCAATACCACCACCCCACACTTAGTCGGGACACTGTCCTCAGTGGAGAATAAATACGAAGAACCTGGTCAGTCAGACTCGTCCTCAATGTCGGGGGTCATACCCTTTGCATCGGAATCATCATCAGAGTCGTCATCCTCAGAAGTTCCTCATAAGTATCCCACTTAATTCCAAGCGTGAGTCAAGGTATTTGCAGCGACGAGGGTTCTCCTTGCTCTTTTCGGCCTCTTTTCTTGCCTTTTCGTGAAGTGGTCTTGCTTTGGGTGCCATTGTACCTGAGACTTAAAAAAATGTTCATGTTAGCATCATCTCGATGGATACAATCTATAAACAAGCAGTAGTGGCACCACCCCACACTTAGTTTGTTGCTACAGACTAGTGAAGTGAAAGTGGTCGATTACTCAGACTTCATCGACATACGTTTTAGGGGCTATATTCCAACAAGAAATTCAGATATGTAACACTTCTTGCAATCTTTGCAATACTTTCATGTTAGGTATATCAAGACTTCTTCATAGGGATTACATCATGGTATAGTTTCTATCAATAATCACAATCTCCTATGTCGGTAGGCAACTATAAGTCTTATTCCGATGAGCGAGACATCCCAACATGTAAGTATTCAAGTGACAAGAGCATGCAATGTTCATGACTATAGCAATTCCGCAAGTAGTATAACAATGCATCAAAATCAATTTCTAGTTGGAAACAAGTTAAGAGTATCCTAACGTTCATGTTTACTCACTTGGTTTTGTATCAACAATTCAAACACATTAATATCACCAATATTTCTTCAAGATGTAGCAATTCGTAATAGACATAGCAACGTAGCACTTACGAAAAATAGATGAAGAACAAGAGAGTACTTACGTGATTGAAGCCTTTGGAGATGTTCTTGTGAAGTGGGAGAGCAAAAAGAAAAGTTTTGAGATGATTTGGAGAGTATATGCGGCGCCTAGGTCAAGTTTTCAATGTGTTTGTGTTTCAAGACTAAGTCTCCTTTATATAGGAAGAGAATGGGTCGGGTTTTGACCCATTTACAATCGGTTTTGGAGACAAAAATGCTACATATGCGGCGCATAATGCTTGGCATAGTCATGGTATATGCGGCGCATTGTCTATGGCATAATGAGACATATGCGCCGCATAGTCTATGGCATTTGTAGACATATGCGCCGCATAGTCTATGGCATATGAGATACTGAGACCAAATGCCATAGCATAGGCGGCGCATAGTCAAAAGCATACCTAGGAATAGGCGGCGCATAGTGTATAGCACACTAGATTCCGAGACCTTAGGCTATAGGATAGGTTGTGCATCGTTCGTGGCCTAGTTTTACCAAGGCCTAGCCTTCCTCGAAGCCTATTTTGGCGTGATAAAGGCTCAATCCATAGCCTTATGCATCACCATTCCTAACTTACCAACTTTACCATACAATGCGTCCAAATCGTAAATTGAAATCAATCTCCTCGTTGACTACTTCTTGCACCTATATTCGCTCAAACAAATGAAAACGATTAGTACGATGGGTTGCCTCCCACCAAGCGCCTTAGTTTTGGTCGTGGCACGACTCTTATTTTTGGATTTTTCATTTATCAAAATCAAAGCAAGTACTAGAAGAAACGATAAAACGATAAAACGATGGGTTGCCTCCCATCTAGCGCCTTATTTATTGTCGCGGCACGACATAGTTACCTCGAGTACTCAGACTTCGTCGGGATAGATGGCAGATCATTTTCTGAATGGATTCAGACGACAATGAGGCTTACTTGTAGGAGGGGTACCAATTATATCATCAATAGTCCAACCCATAGCTCTCATGTATCTCTTGAGAGCGTCTACGTGTTGTTTACTTAAATCATCCGCACTCACCGGAAGTATCTTTATACTTTCCAAGAACACATACCTTAGATAATCGGGGAGCTCTTGCGATTCTAGTGTTGGTGTCTCGTCAATGGGAGTCTTCGCTATTGGTTGATTCTTGGGATCACAATCCGGTTGCTTAGGAGTATGGGAATAGGACTCTATTTCTGTTAGAGCACCCATAAGTTCTTCATAATCTTCATTATTCTCATGCTCAACTTTCAGTGGCGCAGCAGACAATGGCTCAACAGTAGGCTGTTTCTCTATAGATAATGCTTTCATATCCTCATGATGAATATCAGCTACAGATAACTCATTCATATCGCTGGGCTGCTTCATGGCTTTGCATATATCAAAGCGGACCACTTCGTCATTAATTCGAAACAAAAGCTCATTATCTTTCATGTCAATAAGCACACTTCCAGTTGCGAGGAAGGGGCGTCCCAAGATTATGGGAACGTCAGAATCCACCTCACAATCCAGAATAACGAAGTCTGCAGGAAAGATAAATGAAGATACCTTCACCAACACATCATTCAAGATACCCACAGGTCGTTTTACCGTCCTATCAGCCATCACGAGCCTCATATTGGTTGGTGTCGGATCGCCTAACCCCAACTTCTTGTAGATCGATAATGGCATCAAGTTGATGCTGGCTCCTAGGTCACATAATGCTTTGGCAAAGTTCAAAGATCCGACAGTGCAAGGAATAGTGAAAGCTCCGGGGTCGGCCTTCTTCTGAACTATCGATCGGGTAGCAATTGCACTACAATGATGCACATCATCCTTCAGCTCATAACTTGCTGCCCTCTTCTTAGTCAAAAGATCTTTCATAAACTTCGCATACCCAGGCATTTTTTCAAGTGCCTCCACCAATGGAACATTAATGGTCAGCTGCTTTAACATAGTCATGAATTTGCTGAACTTCGTGTCCTCAGCCACCTTCTTCAATCTTTGGGGAAAAGGTGGTGGTGGGTATGGAAGTGTTCTCTCCATGGCTTTCTTCCCCTCTTGCTTCCGTTTTTCCATTTTTTCAGGCTGCACGTCACTGGGCGTGACGTCCTTGACGTCAGAACTGGTTGTTGCGGCATCTTCTCCTTTTGCGTTATCATCCATATCCGCAACTTCTTCAACCACTTGCTTGCCTTTTGCTGAAGGTTCCAGCACCTTACCACTTCTGGTAGTGATGGCCATGCATGACCCATCATTCCTTGGGTTTTGCACAGTATCGTTAGGTAAAGTGCCAGCCTTTCTTTGATTGAGTGCTGCTGAAAGTTGGCTCAGTTGCTGCTCTATTTGCTTGATTGAAGTGGAATGAGAATCAACTAGTTGTTTCATGGAAGACAAATCATTGATTACCTCAGTAACTCTCGCGCTCGTTGTTTCCACTCCTTTCAATAATTTAGCCATCATGTCTTCCATACTTCCAGAATTAGATGTGGTGGTATCACGTCTACCAGGGGGAACATAAACACCACTCTTTTCATTGTTTTTTCTCCAACTACCTTGGTCCTTGTTTCCAGAATTATCATAATAGTTCCGACCTTGGTTTCCTTGGGCATTCCCTCGGAAACCCCCCTGATTATTCAAGTAGTTGGCTTCTTCTTCCGAATCAGATTCGTCTCTTCCTTTTAGCGCCACAGCTTTTACTTTGTCGGTCTTCCCTGATAATAAATGCTTTGTAAGAAGATCCATCTGTGTTTTCATGTGCGCCATATCTTGATCACGTTCTTCTTGTCTTCTTCTTTGGTCTGCAGTAATGCCTATAGATAAAGTGGGGCTTGCTACCTCAGAATCCCTGGTATGCCAAGCTCTACTTTGTTTCGTCATGCGATCTAGCATATTGCTTGCTTGACCAAAGGTGAGGTCCATAAATGATCCTCCAGCCGCATTATCCACCACTGGTTTAGTTATTGAATTCAAGGCTCTGTATAGTATCTCCATTAGGTGAACATTAGTCATATGATGGTTTGGACACCTCGCTAGCTTTGTCTTGAACCTCTCCCATGTTTCATGAAGAGCTTCAGTGGGAAGCTGACGAAAGTTGCTGATTTCATCTCTCAATTGTGCCCTTTTGGAAGGCGGAAAGAATCTTTCGAGGAAAGCGTCTCTCAATTGCCTCCAATTTGTAATTGAATCAGGAGTCAGCCCATTCAACCATAGTGTTGCCTCCCCAGACAGAGACAATGGAAATAAGCGTAACCGAATTGCATTCTGACCAACTCCAGGATTGTCAAATGACTTGCATGTAGAAATAAAGTTGATGAGATGCATATTCGGATCATCGCCTGCTAGCCCACCAAATAATCCCTTGAGTTGCAATAACTGAATCATGGTGCTTGTGATGTTGAACTTGGCTCCGGGCGCTAATGGTGGTGGAATTATAGCTCCAGTGGCTCCGGCACCATCAAGATCATCATCATCATCGTCGAAAGCTGGTTGCATGGGTTGGCGATCATACCTAAATCGAGCTTGTCGATCTTTTCTCTGCATGGGTGCCGCCATCTCAGCAGTATGCCTTGGGTTTAGTAGCTCCTCATCGCCCAGGTCCTCCTCATCAAGATTTGTTGCACGCCCTGGGTTATCAATATTCTGCTGATGCACTTGAGCATCCATCCTTTCAATTTCACGTTGTGCATCCATTGATGCACAGAACAAACCTGAATAAAACAAAAACAACAACTAAAAGTAAAAGTACGAGAATCTTTGACCAAAGGGTCTAGTAATTATTACGAACTTGATTGACACTTGTATTCCCCGGCAACGGCGCCAATTTTTGATAACGCTCAATCTACAGCTCTCGTAAGAGTGTAAAGCGGTCGTTAGCAAATATAGAACCCAACTGGGTTGGGTATCGATCCCACAGGGAATAGCTTGGTCAACAAGTAAGTAAAGATTACTAGACTTTTAGTGCAAGTCTCGTAAAAAGGGGGGATTGTAATGTGTCACCAAAACAATTAAATAAAAGCTGAAAATAGCAAAGTAAAAAGAGAAAGAATGTTTTAGTGAGATGTAAACAATGAGAATTGAGAAGCTGGGGTTATGTCCACCTTCTGAGGTATACGTCTCTATTGGCTATGAGTGTGTAGAATTCTGACATGCAACTGCTTATAGAGAATTGTATTCGATGGTAAATCCAAGCGTCTTTCGACCTAAACAAGGACTATTTCACTTTAACTCTCTCGAGCTTAAAGCGTATCTAACGGTACGAATTCTCCAAGAGGTTAGTCCAGTTACGGCACTAGCTTTTTAATAGGAAAGGGTGTCCTACTACCTTGACATTATCTCTTTTCCAGACAAATAACTTTTCTCTCGAACAAGTTAAATGTTAGACTGGCGTATTCTTGCGTTTGCAACCGCAAAGAATGTAGATTAAGATGAAGAGAATAATGATATAAGCAATATACGTGCCTCGAACTCACAAACTCACAGCAATAGATAGTATCTCATACGGCTTCCATAACCCCAACAGAGAGTTTAGTTACCCATGAATGCGAAGGAGATCACGATTGACATTGTTGTTATACCACAAGATTGAGAAATTTCGTGTAGCTTTGGTGGTAGGCGTGAGGCGTGAATTCCTTAGCAAAGTAACGATTCTCTTGTTGCGGAAATTAAGAATAGATGAATGGAAGAAGAAAACTAGAATTAATAGAAAGATTAGAAGAGTTGTAGAATTGTTTGTAGTGTAGAATAATAGAGGAATAGAAGATGAAAGAAGATGTGAGGGATGGAAGGAAGTATTGTGTTCTCCCTCCTTCCTCCCTCCTTATTCTCTAAAATCTCTAGCATGATAGGGTATTTATAATACCCATATCCTAATCCTACTAAGCTAATGAAATAAATAACCAAATCCTAGTAGACTAATGAAATCCTTAACCCAAATGTACTAGGTTAAGGTAACATTATCATAATCCAAATAAAATAATGAAATACATAACCTAATTGTACTAGGTTAATGTATCATTGTCAAAATCCAGCTTTGTGTCTGTAAGTCCCCAAAGTCTTCAGAATTGCTGTTTTAGCCCGGGACAGATTTTCCATGCAGCAGTTTTGGTCCCCCAAAGTCTTCAGAAATGCTGTTTTAGCCCGGGACAGATTTTCCATGCAGCAGTTTTGGTCCTTAGGCGTGAAAACTCCCTTCCCTTCCTTCGTGAGCTTTCTTTAGCGTCAAGTAAGCCATAAAATGCTGAATTATGCATCATTTATACCTGAAACTTTACTAATCATGTTCGTTAGCTCACTTACAGGAAAAGGGACTAAAAGTGCATGAAATATATAATTTGTTCTCAAAACTAGGCTAAAATATGGGCAAAATATATTGATATAGGCGCGTAAATTCGCCTATCATCAGTGTGAAACTTCTAAAGATTATCTAGTATATGCTCAAAGACTCAAGCTATATCAGTTCTTAATGGGTCTCAATGATACTTATGCACAAGCAAGAAGTCAGATACTGCTTATGACTCCCTTACCCTTAGTCACTCAAGCCTATTCAATGATTATAAGTGATGAAAACCAGAAAATTGTTTCTCAATCTGCGAGGACTGCAGGGTTGTTAGGGGTTGCACTTGGTTTATCTGATTCAACTATCATGTATTCAAGAGTATCCAGTCAGAGAGGGAAGAGGTTCCTTAATCCAAACTACAATCCTAATACTGCTTGTGATTATTGTAAACTAAAGGGGCATGTTCAAAGAGACTGTTACAAGCTAATAAGATATCCACCTGGCCACCCTAAACACAATGATCAACAAGGCTCAGAGGTGAAAACTAATAAGTATAACATGTACAAACAAAGAAGATTAGTTGCTGGTCCTAGAGCTCACAATGCTATAACAGATGATTTGGGACACAATCAAGTTTCTGCACGGGCAGATTACAGTGCTACACTTCAGCAACACAGACAACCTTTAAATGTACATGGTTCAAATACTTTAAAATCTAGCTCACAGGGTTGTTATGCAACACAAGATTATGCAGCAGCACCCAGATTCACTAATGACCAGTATGATCAGATTTGTAAAATGTTGGAACAACATCAAAGTACCACCTTATCAGCAAATGCAGTAAACATGACAGGTACTAGTATTACTCTGATGGTAAACAATGCTCCACATTACTGGATCATTGACACAGGGGCTACTAATCATATGACTTCTATTATGGACTTGTTAAATAAAGATTCTGTGAGAAAATCTGCTATACCTAGACAAGTTCACCTACCTGATGGTGGAACCTCTCTTGTCACACACACAGGCACAAGTAATATCTTTACTAGAAGCACTTTAAATGATGTACTTCATGTGCCGCAATTTAAATATGACTTGTTGTCTGTGTCTCAGGCCACAAAACAGTTACAATGTTCAGCTACCTTTCATCCTAACTTTTACGTATTTCAGGATCTCTACAATGGGAAGGTGAAGTAGATTGGTAAAGAAAAGGCTGGCCCCTACTTCCTGATCAATCAAAAACTACATGGAATGAAGAATGTTGGACTTGGTTTAGCAACAAATGATAAATTGATAGCTAGTCCCACAAGTAGAAGCTCTATTGTTTTGTGGCATGTTAGGATTGATCATGTACCAGCTAAGAATCTAGTAAAACTTTTCCCTAATCAAAACCAGTCTGTATTAGAAGTTCTACAAAACTGCACTATATGTCCTTGTTCCAGGCAAACTAGAGCATCATTTTCTTTAAGTACATCTACTAGTACATCTTTGTTTGAGCTTATTCATATGGACCTTTGGGGGCCATATAAAGTGTCTACCTTTGATGGTTATAAAGCTTTTCTCACTATCGTTGATGATTGTTCTAGGTTCACTTGTATATTTCTCTTAAGATTAAAATCTGATGTTTTGGTTGTCATTAGACAATTCTTGACCTATGTTCAAACTCAGTTTAACACTTGTGTTAAAACTGTAAGAACTGATAATGGCACTGAGTTTGTAAACACTATATCCACTGATTTGTTCATTAAGTTAGGTATTATTCATCATAAGTATTGTTCTTATACACCTCAGCAAAATGGCATTGCTGAAAGAAAACATAGGCATATCTTAGAAATAACTAGAGCTATCAGATTCCAAGCTAAAATACCTCTTAAATTCTGGGGTCATTGTGTTAAGGCTGCTGTATATCTAATAAACAGACTTCCATTTACTGTTCTTACTGGTATATCTTCTTTTGAAAAACTGTATAACAAAAAACCTTCACTGACTCACTTAAGGACTCTAGGATGTTTATGACATGCTAAAGTTATTAAAAAAACTGACAAGCTAATGTCCAGGACTAGACAATCTGTTCTTATGGGCTACTCAGAAACCCAAAAGGGTTATATTCTCTATGATCTAACTAACAACATTTTTTTTGTTAATAGGTATGTTACATTTAGGGAAGATGTGTTTCCCTTTGAGCGAGATAGCAAACAACATGCACAACTATTTAAGGACTTATCAGAATATCTACTAGATGAATCAACTGATGCATGTCCAGCTGCAATACCAAATTTCTCAAGCAGCATATGTCCCTCATCTCATCTATATTCTACTGACTCAGATACTACTACACCAAATGAAACTGCTACTAATGGATCTACACAAGCACCTAGAGAAGCATCTGTTCAAGTTGTTGCACCTATGCAACCACAGAGAAGATCCACCAGAGGATCACATCCTCCTGCATGGATGAAAGACTTCATTTCTCTGAGCATTCATGATGATACACCCTATGCACTATCAAAATACATCTCATATGATGCTTTGACACCTAAATATCAAGTTTTTCTTTCTGCATTTTCTAACATTGTTGAACCTACTACTTTTGCAGAAGCCAGCAAGGATCCAAGGTGGGTTGAAGCCAAGCAGGCTGAGATAACAACATTAGAAAACAACAACACCTGGACAGTAGTGTCATTACCAAAAGGACAAAAACCAATTGGATGTAAGTGGATCTTTAAGGTTAAGTATCATGCATCTGGTGAAGTAGAGAGGTTTAAGGAAAGACTTGTTGCCAAAGGTTATAGTCAAACTGAGGGGATTGATTATCAAGAAAACTTTAGTCCAGTTGTCAAGATGGTAACACTCAGGACTATCTTAGATATAGCTGCAGTAAGACACTGGCACATCCATCAAATGGATGTGTACAATGCATTTCTCCAAGGTGATCTACATGATGAAATCTATATGGAACTCCCTCAAAGATTTAAGAGCCAGGGGGAGTGTAAGCAGGTATGTAGACTCTTTAAATACTTGTATGGACTCAAGCAAGCACCAAGGCAATGGAATGCAAAATTGTCTGAGGCCTTATCTGCCTGCAGCTTTGTACAAAGTCAATATGATCATTCCCCCTTTACCAAAATAACTAGGGATGGTATGGTCATAGTCCTGGTATATGTGGATGATATTCTAGTCATAGGTGACAGCCTTAGTATGATTGAAAAGACAAAGAGTGATCTGCACAAAGCTTTCAAAATCAAGGATCTAGGTGAACTAAAATACTATTTAGGAATTGAATTTGCAAGATCCAAGGAGGGTATTGTGATGCATCAAAAGAAATATGCCCTGGAGTTAATGTCTGAGACTAGACTTAGTGCAGCTAAGTCTGCAAATACACCTATGGATACAACTACCAAGCTCACAACAACTGAATATGATCAACATATCAAAGGAGAAACAAATATGGATGATGAAGCACTAACTGATCAGGGTACATATCAGAGAATTATTGGAAAACTTCTATACCTTACAGTTACTAGACATGATATCTCATATAGTGTGCAGACCTTAAGTCAATTCATGCAAAAACCAAAGGTGTTCCACATGAATGCAGCCTTAAGAATCTTCAAATATATCAAGCACAAGCCAGGACAAGGTATACTATAATCCAGCAACAAAAAGGATGTTTTGACAGCCTATTGTGATGCAGATTGGGCCTCTTGTGTCATGACAAGGAAGTCAGTTACAGGCTTTGCCATAAAGCTCAGAGATTCTCTGGTATCATGGAAATCTAAGAAACAAACTACAATCTCCAGAAGCTCAGCAGAAGCTGAGTATAGAAGCCTAGCTACTACAGTTGCTGAGTTAACTTGGTTATCTGGACTTATTAAGGATCTTGGCATTCAACTACAACAACCTATCTGCATATATAGTGATAGTAAAGCTGTACTTCAAATGGCTGCCTACCCAGTGTTTCATGAAAGGACAAAACACATTGATATAGACTGCCATTTTGTGAGAGAAAAGATTCAATAGGGGTTGGTCAAGACTATGCATATTCCTACAGCTGATTAGCCAGCAGATGTCCTAACAAAGAGTCTAAACAGAGTTCAACATCAATATCTCATTTCCAAACTTGGTGTGTTTAGCATCTTCACAACACCAAGTTTGAGGGGGAGTGTTGTGAACAAGTCATCTTATAATCTTTAGTCTAAGCCGTTAGGGTAATTAGCAAGTTAGTTATTAAGATCACATAGTTAGTTACAATCTAACCAACTCTAACCTACCAACTAACTCCTATATATACCTGCATACTATATCACATTGTATCAATTTAATGAAGGATTCTACAATAATAATTAGATCATACTCTCTACTTACTTACCTTCTCTCCCTATTCTTCATACTCTTCTCCTTCTTCTATCTTGATTCTTGCTTATTATAGATTCTACATTGAAGAATCTGTAGAATTCTTCAATTTCAAATCCATGTTATCATTAAAAATTCATAAACTCCATAACATAAAAAGAATTCATAATATCTCAAAACGTGTAGGATTCATGAATTTCTCAAATCCATATCAAGAATTATAGGAGTACATATGACATGAGTTGCATAAAATAGGAACATAAGTGAAGAGAACTCATGAATAAATCAATTAATTTTAGAGCTCATAAGAATCAATAAACATAGCTTTAATCCTAATTCATCAAAGGAATCAAATGGACATAAAGATCTGAAGTTGATCCTAGTAAAAATTTAAATGAAAACTCAATCGATAGAAA
This sequence comes from Capsicum pubescens, assembly GCA_030864215.1. Lineage (NCBI taxonomy): Eukaryota > Viridiplantae > Streptophyta > Magnoliopsida > Solanales > Solanaceae > Capsicum > Capsicum pubescens. The sequence goes on from CM061549.1 coordinate 300,978,607, forward strand.
GACTCTCAACTCAACTTTGTTCTAGAGGTTTCTTATGACCATAATTCGTATTCAAAGCACTAACCATGCTAGATAATTGATCTTAACACTTACTCTCGGTTACTCATCGAATTTGAGCCTATACGTGTACGAGTTCAAATCCTTTCCCGAACGTTCGGGGTGTTACAATCCTCCAAAATAGTGTATTTTAGGAGAGTCTGAGCAACGCAGTTCACAATATGACGATGAGGGAGAGACAAGAGAGTGTCACAATAAGATTTTCATCACTGTCTCTCTCGATGTGTCTGTAAATTGAAATATATATCTTATATCAATTGGTATATGATATGAATATCATTTTTCCTGTATTGAAAGAAAGCCTTGCAGTAATTGGTAAAGTTGTTGTAATGTGTGACTGGGAAGTTATAGGTTCAAAACATCGAAACAATGTTTGGTAGAAATGCAAGCTAAGACTGCATACAATAAGATTTATGAATACGGCCCTTCTCCGAACCCTGCATATAACGGACATTTTACTGCGTTGGGATGCCTTTTTATCAATTTTGTTCCATGGTTTTGGAGTGGGGTAGTTTAAGGGGGGGGGGTGTAGGTAGATGAAATGAGCAAATCAACTTTGGTGATTCCCAAAACCCAAAAAGGGTCCCTTTGGTAACATATAATGCTTTCATTTTCATTAACATATATTGTGAATCAATTGTACTACAATTAAAAAATAGTGTAAAAACTATTTTTCACCGAGACCTCAGCTTCTAAAAGTTTGTACATGAAAGAAAATTGAAGAATCAAAATATGGCTGATAAATAAAGCAGTTGGATCAATTATGGATTTACATTTGGTAAATAACATAAATTTAAGATGTTTGCTGGTTAATTACATTCTCTTCTAGATTTGTTATTTATTTTTTTTCTCTTCCGAATTATAAATGTTTATATACATTCCTCCACGTTATTATACATTATAACCTATGTATATGAGTATGGGTGGACATTTGATTTGTTCAATTTCGTTGTTTAATATCGGTTGGATTTTTCTATTTTTGGATTGATGAAAATAACAACCGTAATTAAACCAAAATAAATTTGATTTGGTTGGATTTCTAAAAATTCGGTTTGGTTATTTCGGATTTTTAATTCGATTTTGAAGATTAAAGTAGTGAGTTTTTCTTTGTCATGACTGAGCATTTAAAATTGGTGATTTTTCTAAAAAAATATTTTTTTTCAAATCTATTTTTTGTTCCAAAATATAATTAAGTCAACATGCATGAAATGAAATGAAATGAAATGAAATGAAATAACCATAAGTTAAACATAATATATATAACTGTAGTCGTCAAACTCGACACTCATTGTCTCGTCTCCTCGATGCACTGCTGGAAGCCTGAAACAAGTTAACAACCAGTGTTGAAATGAACACTTAGGGTTAGGGACATAATTCGTAATTCGTAAGAAGTTTGACAGTTTAAATTATTTATTATATATATATATGTATATATATATATATATATACTGAATATATAATATATATATATATATATAAATATTTTATGTATATAAGAAAATATATATTATTTATACATTTTTGGCTTTTCGATTTAATCAAATTGTTTTTTGAAAAAATCAGAAATCAAACCGTTTAACCGAATTTCTAAAATTTGAAATCGAAATCGATCATAAAAATCAAAACTAAAATTAAATTTTGATTTGAGTTTTCGATTTGAACCAAAATATGTCCATCCCTATATATGGGTTAACAGTTTTAATGATATTTAAGGGAATAAATCAATCTAATAATTATCCAAGATTGTACCTTATTAATGTGTAATTAATGAATTTCTTAATTAGGTAAAATCTTTTTAAAAATATATTCCTAAAAGGAAATTTACCACATAAATCACCTAGAAAATTTTAATACCAAAGAAAGAAGACCCTAATGAAATAAAGAGACATAAAAAAAATTAGAATAAAAAAAAGACTCATATAAAGAAAACATGACAATAGCAATATATAAAAACATATTCTTATATATAACATGCTTATGTATCATACATAGTAACTATCATACATGGTCCCAGTACCAACCCTCTCAATCCTGTCTTGGTTAAGGATGTTTGGAAGGAGGGAAGATCGAATTTTTCTACTCTTCCTTTTGAAATCCCACCAAATGTTGCCAACTCTGTCAAAAGCTCTTTCAATCCTAGCTCCCACCTTCCCCAGGACACTCCCCTGTGGGTGTTGAGGGGTAATGGAACCTTCTCTTGTAAGAGTGCCTATCATTACATTGCCAATAAGCACAGGTCCATCCAAAGGTCTAACAGCTCCTTCAACTGGATTTGGAAGCTAAACCTCCCAAATAAAATCAGAACCTTCATGTGGCCCATCCAGCACAACTCCACCCCTACCAACTATAACCTTCATAATAGGGGAATCAACATTCACACCACTTGCCACACGTGCAACAACATCTAGGAAGACCAGTCCCATAGTTTCTTTGAGTGCACCATGGCCAAATCCCTTTGGGCTCAACTTATGCAGAAGTGTAGAGGCAACATTCAAATCCACCTTAACATGTTTGAACAGTTGGCCTAATACCTGGGAGAGAGTCAACAATCTCTATTATGACTCTAACACTCCTTGAAACATCTTGTTGTCCTTCTGTCTCTGGCATCTATGGAAGGTTAGAAATGCCAATTCTTTCCAGAATACCAAGTCTCAAACTTGTTTCAGCATTCCCTATGCTGAATCTGCAAAATACTACCTCCTGGAAGATGCTAAAGCAAACCATCCCAACACTATCATCATCCTAAGATGGCTTCCCCCAAACCTCAACACTTACAAACTCAATACTGATGGGTCTTGTATTGATAATTCGGGAAAGGAGGGAATTGGAGGGGTCATTCGGAACAACAGGGGGGACTGGGTTATGGGGTTTAGCAAAAGCTACACCCATGCAACCAACAATCTCATGGAGCTAATGGCCTTAAGAGAAGGCTTGGACCTAGCTCTGCAGCATAATATCAATCCCCTAATAGTATGCGTGGACTCAATGGAAGTTTTAAATATGTTGCACCATGGTAACCCCCTCTATGATTCAATTGTTAATGCTTGCAGATCCTTACTAGGGAGTTTGGAGAATCCTCCGGTCAAGCACACGTACAGAGAGCAGAATAGAGTAGCGAACAGGCTAGCTAAGCAAGGATTGAAAAAAGACCTTTTTGACAGACTGCACGTCTATTTAACTCCACAACCTAATGTAGGAATAGTTTTTTAGGAAGATCTCGAGGGGAAAACTTTCTCCCGCTCTGTAACTATTACTGTTATTGCTAACCAAAGCAGCTTTGTTTTTGCGCCTGGTTAGGCACCTGTAAAAACTCCCCCAATCATCTAGAGAAAACTGTCTATATAAAATATTAAAAGTGTGAAGACCTTAGAAAAGTGATTTGAAATTTTTCCTCTTCATTAAAAGACGTTTCTTTAGATAAAATTGTCTTTCACTATTTTTTTAATGTATTATTTAATTATTTTTTATTAAATTAACTCAACTTCCTAAAATATATGGGACTCTTAAAATATATGGTAGAAAAATTAATTAATATTTTTCTTTCTACTAGACTTCCTAAAATATATGGTAGGAGAATTAACTAATATCTTTCTTTCTACTGTTCAATTAGAAAAATACTCCTAAAATAGGACTCTATTAAGGAAATATTGAGATGTACGTTAAACTAGAAAACAAATCGATTTGCCTATTGGGAGAATATGTTTGATGCTCATCTAACTTGATTCGACTGCATGTCTAGATTGGTAGATGCTTGATTTTTTAACCCTCAACTCCTTTACTATTTTTGTCAGCATAATAGAATTTAACATGTGTGTGTATATACATATATCTTCTTTGTTTTCATTCAAAATCATTCTTCAGGGTAAAAATTTTCGCTCAGACAAGAATTAGTTGGATTAAAATCGAAGTTTTATGACTATTATATTTTTTTATAGTTTACAGGTCGTAGATGAATATCAGCTGGCGTTGAAGAATTTCTTGTGTAAAGGTTAGGTTTAATTGTATTTTTTTGATATCTTTATTATTTTATTATTTTATTTTAACTTACAGATGCTAGATGAATGTGGGTCGGCTTTGAAATTTTTTTCTAGGTAAAAGTTAGGTTTAATTATATATCGTAATATCTCTATTAGTTTGTTATTTTGTGGTAGTTTACAGTTCGTAGATGAATCTCTATCTGCTTTGAGAAATTTTTGTGTGTAAAATTTAAGTTTGATTGTATTATTTTGATATCACTTTTATCGTATTATTTTGTTGCAGTTTACAGGTGATGGATAAATATTGGTCGGATTTGAGGATTTTTTTTATGTAAAGGTTAGGTTTAGTTGTATTATTTTGATATCTCTATTATCGTATTATTTTGTTATTGTTTACAGGTGGTAGATGAGTGTCGGACGACTTTGAGAAAATTTTTGTGCGTAAAGATTAGATTTAATTGCATTATTTTGATGTCTCTATCAATGTATTATTTTGTTGCAATTTATGGATAGTAGATGAATGTCGATCGACTTTTAAAAATATTTTTGGTAAAGATTAAGTTTAATAAATAAATTCTCCAACTTTACATACTCAAAAGATATTAAATTTAATTATTATATTCATATTTATTATTTAAATAAATATTCTATTTAGTGTAATATTTGAACTCATTAAGGTGAGGTACACGCACAAGACGCGTACACCTATAGAATGCAATTTTTCTTTGCAAGCAACTTATATTTCTATCTTGGTCTTGGGCGGGAAACTAATTGTGCTTTCTATCCATTCTTTATGGTTTAAGCGCCAAATGTTTCTTTGTTTGAGCCTCTGAGATAAAGAAAAAGGGTAGAAGAAAAAGTTTTCTATCAAAAGAAGCGAGCGGTCAGTCAAAATTCATGCAAGCAATAGTTATAAATTGATGGAACTTCTAAAAATTTAATCTTTTTCGTTATCCTTGCAGTACGTAACTAACATACTCCTATTGTTGTTTATAGTTTGTCAAAAATAGTTAAATTTAAATTGATGATTTTAGAAGTTTTTAATTGGCCACCTCCTGTTGGGAGTGCCGACCTCAGATTGGACCCAGGAACATGTCTGGTTATGGTCTGACTTCAATGCGGGTATCAGACACTGGATTCCTCTCCAAAAAAAAAAAAGAGAGAGTTGGCTGTCGTAGCTAGAAATCTTTTTCATTGCGCTCGCGTGTGGCTCAACCCTTTAAGAAAATAGGCCACCGCCTTAGGCCCCTCATTTTTTTTACGCAATAATAGCGATTACTAAATTTTTTTAAAAAATATTAAATATTATTTGTAAAAAATATAACTTTTAATATAAAGAAAAGAATTATTAGAAGAAGTTTGATATATTTAGACTATTAAAGATTAAATGCATTGCTTATATAACTAATTTAAAAAAGAATTATTAGAAGAAATCAATTATATAGTTTTAAACATAGATTTATAAAAAGAAATATTAAAAACTTGAGGCCTCCATTCAATATATAGTTTAAGTATTTCATTTTTAGTTAATGTAAAAATCAATCTCAGATGACTCATAAATTACTTGAGGAAGGTGGTGAAGCTATGTTGGTGAGATAAGCTTGAAACTTTGGATACATTTTATATAACTAATTTAAAAAAGAATTATTAGAAGCTATGTTGTTCTCCTTCATAAGCTCTCTCCACACTGCAAACGTCAATCATATATAGTCAAAGATCAATGAAAGAAATATATAATACTAGTATATATGTTGTTATCTTTCAACGAGAAATTAAAAATCTAGTAAAGTTAATTTGTTACAAGCTGAGATATAAAGAAAGAGAAGAATAATCAGACTTCGAGAAGAGACGATGTACAAATAAAGAATCCGATACATAAATATTAGTAGTTAATAAAAGAATAGAAAAAACTTTACTGTATCACTTAAGTTTAAGTTATATAGAAATTTCTGAGCTCTAGAGTTTTATCATCCAAAATTGAATACATACTTAGAATGATAAAACAGATGATATTTGTCGAGAAGTATATACAAAAATTCCTTGATGATGATCTATGATACATTTATGTCATGACTTCGCCATAGTTATTTGTCCCTAATGGAAGCTGCACCACTAATTTAACTTTTATATAGAGAGATCAATACAAGTTGTGGTGCAGTGGATGGGGTTGCTTCACCGGTTCATTCTTAACCAGAGATTGAGGGTTCGACCTTGGGTATGGAAAAAACTCTGTTGGGAGCACTGCCACCTTAATGGGCCCTGCAACACGCGATTCAAAATAGTTGGGACTCCAATGCCGACGCCGAACACCAGATGAGAAACAAAAGCTTCTATATATAGAGAATTGTATTATAAGTACTATGAAAAGAGCTAATAAGCACGTTTATTTACATGAGCTAATTAATGACCTGTTAGTGTTACGAGTGGACGAATTCTAGCATGTATAGCTAGTGTCTTAGCACATTCATCTCTATCCATCCCAAGCACCAAACACCTCTCTATCATATTTTGTACCTGCCATAATGTAACATTATTATTATTAACAAAATGAGTACGTACGCGTATGCGGGACAAAATATAAATCTATAATCTCAAAAGTATAATGAGTTAATATTGAAAAATCTTAAAAGCTGAACCTATCAAGTTGAAATTACAACAGTGGCGGAGCCAGAACACTGTTTAAACAAACAAAGAAAATAAAGCACTGTTGCACCTACCAAGGTTCGAACCCGGGTTGTTAATGCGGAAATGCACACTCTTGACCACTGGACTATGCTTCTCTAGCTTGTCAAGCATGTGCAACAACATGTATATAACCATAAATATCTATATTTAACCTATATACTCGAAAAAAAATTCCGACGAAGGGTGTTCATCTGACCACCCTTCGCCGGCTTTGGCTCCGCCACTGCCCATCTAGTGGGATCTGGGAAGGGTAAAGTATATGCGGACCATACCACTACCTTAGGTGAAGTAGAAAGACTATTTCCGATAGACCCCCCCGACTTAGAACCAATAACAGTGTAGCAAACACAAAACATAAATGCATATAAACTTGTACATGCAAAATAAACTAACAACACTAGCCATTAGATAGTACTAGATCGAGCCACAAGAATACTACTAAAAACTATATCACCGAAATCATAAACAGTATTCAACCCACGAACAGGAAACTTTAGACACTAATAAAGAACACCCCTCTACTGACCACACACTCCCACCCCTTGACCCTCTACCCTAATCTGCATCCTCCACATCTTTCTATCAAGGGTCATTTCTTCCGTAAGCTGTAACTACTCCATATCATGCATGCCTAATAATCACCTCCCTCAAATATTTCTTTGGCCTACTTTTACCTTGCCTAAAATCATCTATAGTTAGTGTCTTACACCTCCGCACTGGAGCATCGGAACCCTTCCTCATCACTTGCCTGAACCAACGTAACCTCACTTCTCACATCTTGTCCTTTACCGAAGCCACTCTCACCTTCTCCCGAATAATCTCATTCCTCACTCTATCTTTCATGGGATGCCCACACATCCATCGCAACATCTTCATTGAAATTCTAAAAAAAAAAAAAGAACAATACTAAAGAGAGAGTATGAGAAAGGCATCGTACCATTCTAATGTAAGTATGAGGGTGGCAACACAAACAAGGAAAAGGGTGATGTTGGTTTTGATACATTTTAGGTTACGTACGTAGTCTATCTTTTGAAGGAAATGGACAAAACTATTGAATATTCAATCAAGAAGAAGAGGAAAATGGAGAGAGAATAATAAAGATAGTAGAAAAAGTGCATGCATAAGGAGGGGAAGATATTTAGGGGGGGACTATATAAGAGAGTGTTTGTTATCCATACTCCATAGGTATCTTAAGTGAAGGCCCAAAATCACCCAAAATAGCCCAAAATCACCCAAAATAGCACATGAAATCCAAACAAGTGATCACATGAAGGCCCACCCTTATATTTATTTATTTATTTGGTAATGGGTTTAAAAGAATAAAATGGCCATGCGGGTCATTCCATTAATGACCGAATCAAATCAAACTAACTGATTTGTTTAGGTGTACGCGCCTCGCGCGTGTACCTTATTTTATTGAGTTCAAACGTTACACTAAATAGGATATTTGTTTGAATAATAAAGATGAATCCAATAATTAAATTCAATATCTTTTGGAAAATTTATTTAATTAAACCCAACCTTCACCAAAAATATTTCTCAAAGCCGATCGACATTGATCTATCACTTGTAAACTGCAACAAAATAGTACGATGATAGAGACATCAAAACAATATAATTAAATCTAACCTTTACAGAAAAATTTTCTCAGAGCCGTCCGACACTCATCTACCACCTGTAAACTATAACAAAATAATACGACAATAGAGATATCAAAATAATACAATTAAGCTTTACCTTTACACAAAAAAAATCTCAAAACAGAGATATAAAAACAATACAATTAAACCTAGCTTTTACCTAAAACAATTCTTCAAAGTCGCGTGGCATTCATCTACCACCTGTAAATTCATTTACGACCTGTAAACTACAACAAAATAATACAATAGTGATCACAAAACTTCAATTTTGATTAAAATAATTCTTGTCTGGGCAAAAATTTTGACACTAAAGACTGACTTGAATGGAAACCAAGAAGATATATATACACACACACGTTGAATTCTATTATCTTGGGTTAGAAAATTAAGCATCAACCAATCTAGACATGCAACCGAATCAAGTTAGATGAACATCAATCATATTTATATAAGTATTTCCTTAATAAAGTCCTATTTTAGGGGTATTATTCAATCATATTTTGGAAGTATTTTTTTAATTTATCAGTATAAAGAAAAGTATTAATTGATTCTCCTTCCATATATTTTAGGGGTCCCATATATTCTAGGAGTCTATTTAATATAATAAAAATAATTAAATAATAAATTAACGAAAATAGTGAAAATATAATTTTGTCTAAAAGAGAGTCTTTCTAACACTTTTAATATATTATAGATTATAGATTATATATTATAAGAAACTTAGATTTAGATTATGACAGTCTTTATATTAATTCATAATTAGAATTTTTAAATGGTTATTATTATTATTTACACTCCTTGCCCCAAAAATGTGGCTATAAAGTTTATCCTTGTTTTAACTCACAAAAAATTATTCAATTATTCAACACAGACATTCACAAAAAAAAAAAAAAATCATCAAAATCAACTTTACTTATCAATTCAAAACTTCAAAACAAACAAACACGAACTTACATATTCTTGATCCAGTGATCTAAGAAGTTTCAACTCCAATTCTTTAGATCCATTCCAAAAAAACAACAAACAATTAAGTATCAAAATAAATTAAATCATAAAAATAACAGAATGTAATTCCACAAGTGAAATTTGCAATATCAATCGGATCTTTCCCAGCAAAGATATCGGTCAGATCAAGATGGCTGTTTATCGAGAATTTAAGCAAATTCTTGTCGATCAAGAATTGAAGAAAAGATTCAAGCGGTCCTGTTTTGGACACCTGAGAAACCTGCCGAAACATCTCAAGTTCAATGGGCAGTTGGTCCATTATTTGCTGTTGTGATGCATTAAGAACGATAAGATGCGTCATGAGATGTGGTTCTGCGTTAACAACAAGTCTGCTTGTTTTGGCTTGAAAGAGTTTTGTTTGATCACGGGGCTGAACTGCTCATCATACCCCAGTGAATAAAAAATGAAAAAGGTGTTAACAAAGAGGGATAATTTTTGTTTTAAGGTGACAAAAAACAAAAACATCATGGCGGCCAACTTGTTACACCTGATCAGAGGGAATAAGTTGAACGAGGACCAGAAGTTCAAGTGTTGTCTACTGTGGTTCTTGCACACCATGTTGCTTGCGAAAGATTCGACGAAGGTTGTCGACACAAAACTGATTCGAATGGTCGACTCTTTGAGTTTCTTCGATAAGTATCCGTGGGGGAAAGAAACATTTCAACTGACCATGGACTATCTGAAGAACAAAAGTGACCTGAAGAAGCAGAAGAAAGTATTTGATGAGAAGTAGAAGGCATCCTATGCTCTATTTGGATTTCCCTGGGCATTCATGGTTTCTACCATAAACCCTTTGGTGAGTTTATCGTAGATTATCATTTTATTTATACTATGTCATAGACTCATAGCTATTTTTTTCACTGTTGTACTGCTTACAGATTTGGATCTATGAGGCCTTTCCTCATCTTGAAGAATTTGCTAAAAAATCAATGGATGAGCCCTTACCCATCCCCCGCATCCTCAGATGGCACACTTCAAAAAGCGACAAGATAATCGAAGGCGACCCATTCAAGTATAAAGGAAAAGTTATCGAGGTATGAACTTATTCTCTATAATGCAATAATAGTACTGTTTTATCGAATGTTATGTAATTGTTAATTGATATTTGGTAGAACGTGCACCCATACATCATCCTTACTGTTTGTGAGACGAAGATGAATTACATGATTACGTTTGAGCCATATACGGATGAGGTGAAGAATAACGTCCTCAATGGCTTGAAGAAAGAGTTAGAAGGGGTAACTGTCCTAACTTCAAATGAGGACAGTGATGATGACGGGGATTTGGGTGGTAACCCTGTTGGAGTACGCGTTGGTGATGATGATTCTCCGAGCACCTCCAAAGATGCAGCGGGAACCTCATCCCCCTGGGATCTTCATAAGCGTGTGGCTGCGCTCGAGGAAGCGGTGTTGGATATTGCTGCCTATATCAAAGAGAAAAGAATGAAGAAAAAGAAAAATGATATGCGACAACATGAGCGAGGTAACTTCATTCATTAATTGATGTTGTTAATGAATATTCAGCTTTAAATACCAGTAACACTTTGTAATATTATGAAATAGTGCATGTGCATGAATCAGAGAGGAATGAAGAAGGAGAAAAAAAGAGTAAAATGAATGAGTTGGTCATTGTTGTGGCAGAAGAGGAAAAAGAAGAAGAAAAGAAGGATGGTGAAGACTATAAGAGCCAAGAAGAAGGTGGAAAAGTAGCAGCAGCAGCAGCAGAAGAAGAAGCAACAACAGATGAACAAGGAGGCGCGGATAAAGAAAAACTATTGAAGAAGAAGCTGACAAAGAAGAAGTTGAGCAAGAAGCAACAGGTGAATGAAAAGAAAAAGCTGAGGAAGAAACAGTTGCTGAAGCTGAGGAAGAAACAACTGTTGCAGGTGAAGTAAGAAAAGAAGGTGTGGAAGAAAAGGAAACTGAAGACGCAGCAGCTGATGCACATGCTGAAAAAGAAGGAGAAGAAGGTGAGAATGAAGAAGAAGCTGTAATTGTTGAGAAAAAAGAAGTTGAAGCTGTCCAAACAGATATGGTCATGGACATTGTTGATGAAATCAACAGTAACACTTGTGTTGATGAGGAACTTAGGGAAAGAGACATTTAAATGCTAAGATGTTTAATTTGTTGTTAAATGATGAGTTGTTAGGATATGACAATTTTTTTTTATTTCACAAATATGAAGTTTGAAGGATCTGGTGGTAGGATATGATAATTATTTTTTTATTTTATGAAACTTGTTATGATTCTGAGCTGAATCTGTTTCTATCAAACTGATTTGTGGCATGGAATTTGAATATGCAGGGTGTGGTCATAGTTGGTACACTGTATGCTCGATATCATAGAATGCATACTTAATATTTTATATACCGTATGCATAGTCTATCATTACCCTGTTGGTCGAATTTAAGTTGACGTGTTGTCTAATCGACTATGGTTCTATCAAAAATAGTATTTAATATTATACAAAAGTAGAACTATTATTATTTATTCAATATCACTAAATCCATGTTACACTTTTTCAAAGAACGAATACTAGCATTATAGCACATAACATCATTTTTAGGACATTCTCTCTTTCTTCGGCCAAAATTAATTTTTGTTTTAGTTGACCCCTCTCTATTTGGGTGTCATGTAGCAATAGTTTAAAGTCATCCCTTTGTTCTTTGGCTTCTTTGAACAAAGTCATGAGGAAATATTTATTTTCTTCGCATTGTTGGAGCCTTTGTAGTAGATTAAATTTTTCCAAGCTTTGAAAATTTGATGTCTCGAGTCCTGGAATAAACGTTGATGGACTGGATAGAGGTGATAGTTCATCAAGCCATTTGAAAAACGAGCATGCGCCATTATCCTAGGAAAAAATAATAATTACATAACCATCAACTTAACTTTTTAAAAAAAACACGCACACCTCACCTTTGCAATTGCACAATTATAAAATTTGCGACCTGGATTTGAATCCGTGCGTGACGTCCTCAAGACAGCCGCATTCCCACAATGACAAATTAGAGTATTTTTAGAATTGGATGATTGAGATGCTTGCGACATTGTAGAATTTTTAAAAACAAAATAAAGTTGATGAAATAAAATAAGGAGGGATGTACACCTTATATATATGAAGTAAAAACAAAGTGTTCACACTGATGACTTACAAAATTAGCTGTTTTTTACCGTTGAAAAAGTAATTTTTCTCTTTTGAACTGGTGGTGACACTAAATAGACCGTCGTAGATCATGACCTATGTCAGCCATCGATTGTATGATTTACCACAGACTTACACCTTTATTAGTGCATCGACTGATATCCTGATTATGCGTAGACTACCGTGATCTATGTACACTTCTATAGACCATCACGTGGAGGTAGTTAAAAAATTAATAATTAAATAAAAAAAAATTAAATAGATAATAGTAACATGTTTTGGAGCTGGTGGAAGAAAATAATTAAATATAATATGATTTAAATGGATAATCACATGTTTTGGGGTCGGTGGAAGAAAATAATTACATTAAAAATGATTTAAATATATGATCTTGGACTAGTGATGATACTTAATAGACCGTCGTAGATCATGAACTATGCCATCCATCGATCAGTATAGTCTATCATAGACTTACACGTTTATTATCGCATCGACTGATATCATGATTAGGCGTAGACCACGATGATCTATGTACAAGGTTATAGACCATCACTTGGATGTAGTTAAAAAATGATTAAATAAATTATAAATAAATATGGTGTGGATTTCTACACATGTGAAGGAGTGTAAACAAGTCACATAATCATATTAGAGCTTAGACAAATTAGGGAGGGTGAATTAAGAAGTGTGTGAATGGGTAGTGGTTGAATGCTCAATATCGTAAGAGTAATGTTTAAACAAAGCATAAGTATGTATATAGGATATGTATTGTATTTGATGCCTACACATTCCATATATTTCTTTCATCACCACCCCTAAATCAAAAGAGTGTGTGCGATTGATAGTGGTAAAATATTTATCATCCTCAATACATACTTGTGCTTTGAGAAACATTACTCTTACGATATTGAGCATTCAACCACTACCCATCCACACACTTCTTAATTCACCCTCCCTAATTTGTCTAAGCTCTAATATGATTATGTGACTTGTTTACACTTCTTAAGATGTTTAGAAATCCACACCACATTTATTTATAATTTATTTAATTATTTTTTAACGACATCCAAGTGATGGTCTATAACTGTGTACATAGATCACCATGGTCTATGCATAATAATGATATCAATCGATGTGATAATAAACGTGAAAGTCTACGATATACCAGACTGATCGATGGAGGACATAGTGCATGATAAACGTGAAAGTCTACGTATGCAAGCTCTGAATGCTAAGAAGTAGTAAACGAACGATCCATCCATCCGATTTACCATGATAGAGTAAGAAGACCCGGGATTCAATAACTCCACCATGTGGGAAAAAGCCGACAAGCAAGCATATCCGTGCTCCGGTGTCCCGCGAATGATGTTCTTCGCAATTGCACTTCTTTTCCAACACATCCAATAGCTTGCGTTGCAACGCAACTCCTTAAATACAATTCTTTGAATTTCTCTTATGCTTGGACCCTTACCATCCCGAAAATGATTTACGCATACTGAAGCAATCAATTCGGATGAGACTTTTTTGTGTCTGCGGGTGGCTTTTTCAACGCCGCACGTGTGCATCCCGACATACTTGTATATGCAAAATCTGTCCGAGGTGTCGTACTTTTTTACCCGCAACAGCCAGCCACAACCACGAGATAAGCATTGCGCATTCATCAATTTCGTGCAGCTCTTCTCCATATAATAATCAAAAGACTGCCTCACCGCTACTGCGTCTAGTTGCATTTTCAGCTCTTTTTTATCGGCGAATGTTTGACCACAACAGAAATTGGTTCCGTCGGTGAAGGAGTGTCCTGCTTGTGATTTCGTTTCACGGTCTTCTTCATCATCTTGCGAGTCTGATGAAAAGTTTTCCATATGCATAGAATAATCTTCCATATTAATTATATCATCGACATCGTTCTCGTAATCATTCAAATCGTCGTCGATCAAATCATTGTCGACTGACGGGCGCTGCGGTGGGGGTGCTGATGAATTCAGCGGTCCTTCAAAGGACCTCTCAACCACATTTATCCTCAAAATTGGACTAAATCCATCTGCATCAACATCCATTATGTACGTCAGCACACGTACATCGCTATTTATGATCGTAGGATTCACCTTTTCCCTCGAATGCATTACATAACTAATCACCACGTCGCTCGGCGCGCAATTTAGATCCCCGCTCTACATTACACTTGCAACAAATTCGTCGTACGAATTGTTGCGCTGAACAGGAATGAGAATTGTCACCTTGATAAATGATCTCCATTTTCAACATTTCGAAGTCTCCACCCATTCTCCCATGAAATCAACAGAAACCAGAACAAATTCTGCAATAGACATCCTAGAATTAAGCTTCGGTCGATGGTAGATTATGCTTATGGTCTATATCGTGTTGTATGCACGGTCGATGACTAGCGAGGACGGGTCGATGACTGCGTAGATTTCCGTACAAATACTTGAAATTGCAAATATTGCTTGTAATCAATGATTGTTGGGTTTATGGAATAAAGAAATGAACTTGGAGTCGCCTGAGCTGTTGTAATGCACTTTCTAAAGTGGTTTTGAGTAATGTGAGAGATTTAAAGTTTTTTAACAATGGTGGAAAGTGTGTTTGAGAAGATAGAAAACAAATGGGGTAACAATGGATGCAATGGACAAGCTTATGATGTTTGTGGACTAATTTACAGCTGATCACCGGAAAATAACGCCGGAAAAGTGGCCGGAATCGGAGCTTTTTGGTGGGAAAAATAACCACTTTCTATTTTTAGCTTTTGGATTTTTTTTTTTTAATATTTTTGAAAACCTAGATATTATTTTTATATATATAGTGGTGGATGATGGAGTGGGTTGAAGTGTATTATTAGAAACTTGTGGGTGAATTTATTAAGTTGGAAGTCTTGGGTTAAAGTGAATTATTATAAAGGTTGGGGATGAAATTGTTAAGTTGGAAAAGTTGGTGGTGAGGTGGAATTAAGTGGGTATTTGGCAAAAGACTTAAAACTTGTGGGTATTTGACAAAATAGTTTGGATAAAGAGTCTTTTTGGCATAAAGACCCGAAAATATTGTCGGGTTGAATAAGTTTGACCTTTATCGTCAACAGAAAGGAGAGAGAGTTCGTCAATACAAGTAACTTTTGACGATTTTTCAGCCAAGGTAATGAATCACCATGTTGCTTATACAACAAGTAAAGAAAATACTTGAAAGTTTACCTTTTACCTCTACCTTTTACGGTAGAGGTAAAAGGTATTTACCAATCTCGAGATATGAAAGTTTCTTGTAGGGATGTGAAGCTCAAGTTTTCATCAATTAAACAAGAGACAAGATTGCTATAAAAATGTTCCACTCATTTGTTTTGATTGTTACTTAAATTTTATTGTATCGTCCTTATTGTTGAATCTATCCTTATGTAATATAAGAAAACTTAGCTTAAGCAAAATTTAATAGCAGTTACAAGTAGTATCAACCTATTATTACAATTTGTCTCGTTAGCAAGTGTAAATTAAATCTATTTAGCCCTTATTATAAAAAGTGGTTCCATCACAGTTGAAGAGAAAAGATAGAACAAATCATATCGTTGGTAGTTTAATTTAATTATTAAATAAATTATAAAGAATAAACAAACCACTGAAACATGATGTTGAGCCTTTAGGAACATCGTACGTAATGATATATTATTTAGCCCAAATTAGCAAAATAGATTAATAAGTTAATGCACTTTATTTTCTTTCTTTCTCAAATTATTTATCGTATTCTTCATTTACACATCTCTTAAAAAATATTAACTAGGATGCGTTTTTAACTATTTTATCTTTATTTATATCTAATATATTTATAATTGTTTTATTCAACAAATATTTACTCTAACAAGATATTTGTTGTTTTTAAGAAACAAATTCTTTTAAGGGTAAAAAGGAAAAAAAAATTAACTTTGTTTTAAACTTTTAAAATGATAAATATAATTTGAAAAAATTATTTTTAAAAATTACTCCAAGGACGTGAATACAATTTTGTGTATGGTTTTCTATGGATTCCAATTAAAAGATTAAAAATAAAAAATACCCTGAGACGACAGTAAAAGACAAATCAAGGGTGACATTCAATGAGTGATATAGCATGCTGGAAAATAAAAAGAAAAAAAAATAACTAATCAGATTTTCATCAATTATTTATTTACAACTATGAAATATCAAAATGGCAAAAATATACCATTGAAAGATGGTCGTAAAAATATTAGGTAATTTCTTTTTATATATTTAAAGTTTGTTGGATAAAGTTATGTGATGCTAATATTTGCATGCGAATGGTAATTGATAGGTACCATAAGATTAATTAAGAAATATACAAACTGAGACTTAAATAATTGGTCATAAAAATATTATAATTCAAATCGAACGCAAGAATAGTCGGAAAGTTCTATTCTCAATCAAAAATATTGATTTGATATAAACCTGTTCTTTAATTTTGTCTTAATTCACATCTACGATCTTCAATTTTGAATATACACCAGACATTTAAATTTGAATAAAATATATTAAACAAGTAGTCACACACGTTCGATACGACATAAGACATGTACGCCGCCACATGTGACATGTTTCTACTTGTCCACACTCAAAATACAGGGCATAAATACAAATTAAAGGCAAGTTAAAAGGCATATTTATATATTAATTATATGCCTTAAATAAAAATTACTAATTGTGATACTCTTCTTTACTCTCTAATTTATCTTTCACAATTTACTTAATAATTTACAATATTAATTATAATTTTAATATGTTAGTGCGAGTCTTTCTCAAGCCATAATTGGTTTGAATTTGTATTAGTCGGATTAGTTAAATGTATGTGAAACAAAAAGAGAAAATACAGTATATTATTCAAATGAATAATAGAGTTGCGCAGAGACAGAGACAGAGACAGTTCAACCGATAGAGCCATCCATTTTGACTTTAACTAAGTTTATAAAACAACTGAAATGAGCAGAGACAGGTCAATCGATAGAGCCACCCATTTTGACTTTGATTTAGTTCATAAAATAACTGAGATGAGCAGAGATAATTCAACTGAGCTATATTTTTACTTTAACTTAGTTTATAAAATAACTGAGATGAGCAGAGACAACTCAACTGATCAGCCGCATTTTTGACTTTAACTTAAACTATAAAACACCTAAATTATTAAACGAGCCAAGCTAAATACAAGAGAGTTGAGCTATCTAGGTGCCTAACTAGGTTTAAAACCAACTACAAAGTTATTGAAAAGAAAAGAAAACTTAAGAAAAGTATTTAGGAGTAATAAGTACTCTAATTCAACTTTTAATAAAAAGTGTTTTCTCCTTTAATTAGTTTAACCATGAGAAGGTTGAATTCATATTACTTTGATTAGTTAAATGTATAAAATGAAAGAGAAAATAAAGTATATTATTTAGCTGAATAATCGAGCTCATGAGCAGAAACAGCTCAACCGAGCCATATTTTAACTTTGACTTAGATCATAAAATAATTCAATTGAGTAGAAATGACTTAATGAAGCCAAATCTTAATTAACTTCGTAATTGTTAATAAATAACACTTATATAGTCATGTTCAAATTGATTCTTTCTAGACGAGTCGAGCTGAATCGAGCTAAATAATAATAATAATAATAATAATAATAATAATAATAATAATAATAATGATAATAATAATAATAATAATAATAATAATAATAATAATAATAATAATAATAGTAATAATATTTTTTTTTTAAAAAAGTCAAGAAAATTTTAGGGTTTCACTAGTGTTGTTGTCCTTCTATAATGTGATGTCCATTTTAGTTAGGAATTAATTAAATGCTTGTGGGGTATGCAGCCGACGGAAAAAGACAATTTTCCAAATGTGAGGTCCAAAATTGTTGATTTCGAGTCTATGATTTATCGGAAATAATTTTTCTACGCTCGAGGTAAAATTATTCAATTACAATTTATTCTCTTTAGAGTTTACTTTGTACCACTATACTGAATATACTGTTATTTTTATCATTGTTATTATTTAGTGTAATCTCATAAACGAGATATGGAAAGGACGATGGGTGAACAACCTGACTCGTACCTTATAAAGATACAGAGGTTGTGCCCAATTAAAATATATTAAATACAATATTTATTTTGTAAATAATTTAATCGTACAAATAATATTTATGGTACAAGTAATATTCCCCTTTCTTAGCTACTTTGATATGTTTTATTTGAGTTGAACGTCTATCGAAAATAATTTTTTTATCTGATAAGATAAGGGTAAAATTGGTGTATAATATATCATTTTTAAACTTTACTTATGAGATTACACTGGTTATGTTATTATCGTATTATTGTGCATAAAAATTTAAATTTTAAAATAAATTTCCAAAAATGGGAAAGGGCAATTGATTCATCATTATTTATGTAGATTCTTCAGTGAACTATATAAGACAATATATATAACATTAAATATCCTTTTCGTGCATTTAATTAAATTATCTGTTTCAACTATAGTACCAATAATATACTTTTCTGTTCATAAAATTAAACAGAAATAGTACAAATCTTGCAAATGCACATGCCATATTTAGGGTTAAACCAGAGACTTTGGGATAAAATATGCATAAATTATACTATGAAGGACAATAAAAATTTAAAATAATTTTCTCATGGTACTTTAAAATAGCCACTTATATAAAGTTATAAACGCAATTTTTTTAAAACAAAAAGGGCAAGAAAGAAAAACCTTTTACATTATTTTTCACATAATATCCAATACGTATCGGTGGATTTTTCGCCTAGCTCAACCTCATAGATTATCTCATAGAATGAAAATTGCTCAAAATAATATAAGGAGATTAATTATTCATTTGATATTTGATGTGTGGCTTCTTAATACGATTAATATGAGTTTGAGTTGGAACGTCCCATTTTAGGAGCCAGTAAAATGCTTCCCACCTAAAGCGATTTCTTTCCAGAACTCGAACTTGATACTGTAGTGGTTATTAAGATCGGAGAGCACGTTCATGTCATTGGTTAAATATTACAACAGAAGAGTCATGATGACTGACTTGAAGTTTAATTTCTATTAAGTGACACTGTGACAAATAAAATTATTTGCAAATAATTTAAATACGTAACACGATATTGTAAGAGATAGAGTGATCGCATTACCACAATTAATCCAATGAAATTGGATCATGTAGGAGAAGTGTCACCTCTTTGTAAAGGTTTAATTGACTTATATAGACTAAAGCATCTAGTATGTTTTTTCTGAACTATGACCAAATTTATTACGACACACTCAAACTTCATGGGGTTCCTATTATCTACAAACTAAATTTTAGCGTATTTTTGTCATCCTTTTAGGCTGACGTGACACCTTTTGTTAATCTTTTTAGCTGACGTGACATCTTTGACGTGCGTTCCAGTTTGTGTAATAAAAACGCCATATCAGTATAAAAGGATGACAAAAATATGCTAAAATTGAGCTCAGAGGAGTAATGGAACTCCAGTGAAGTTGGAGTGTGTCGTAGCAACTTTGATCATAGTTTGAGAGATACTGGATGCTTATCTCACTTATATATGGAACCTAACTTTGATTTAATAGACAAGTTAATATGTATGTATTTTACATAAGAGTTAAGATAAAGACAGTTTCAAAGAGTTAAGAAAAAATTTAAACTTACAATAGTCATCTCTATTTCGTACTGGTTATACATATTTAGGTCAAATCAACTCATTATATATAAATGAGTAAAATGAGGCGAATCAAAATTAGCCGAGTTAATAAATAGATCGTTTATTAAGTCATTTAAACTTAAATGAATTGAACGAATCATGTTTAGGAGTTGCTAATTTTAAACATGTCTCAATCGATGTTTCAAACATATAGTCCATCTTATCAAAGTAGTTGTAAAGGCTGCTGTAAGATTTTGGCCATAACTTAATTTTAGGGACTACTAATAGGAAATTAATTAATTACTTTAATTTATCTGATGTTGATTGATTGCTTTTTCTTTTTTAATTTCCTTTTTAACTACCTAATTTCTTACGTTATTTGAATTTATGATTTACAAAGTTCTGCTTGAAGGAAAATATAGGTCTTTTTTTTTTTTCCGTTTTTTGTCAAGTGTTCGATATCTACATTGGAGCTCGACTAATCCGAAATCAGGCCAGAGCTGGGCTTCTTTTCAAAGGTGACTCCATATGCTGGGCTCGAAGCTGAGGGTTTATATTATGGGTGTCAAACGGGCCGGGCCAACCCGGAACCGGCCCTTCCTTTTTAACCGGGTTGAGGGCCGGTTTGGAGGCTATCCGGGCCGGGCTGGGCTAAACAGTAAAAAAATTAAAACCCACCCTAACCCGGCCCACTAACCCAACCCGGTCAAACCCACCAAAACCCGGTCAAACCCGGTTAAAAATCGATCAAACCCGTTTAAAAAATAAATAAATAATCCAATAGATACTATATACACTCCAATATACACTATATACACTCCAATATACAATATATATTTTAAAAAAAATATATAAGCAATTACACATATATACGTACCATTCAATATATAATTATATATGACTATACGTACTACTTTAAATAAAACATATGCTATAATAGTATAATATATATATATACCCTACAATATATATATATATATATATATATATATATATATATATTTATATACTAATTTATAAAACATATACACATGTATACATTAAATATATACTACTTTAAAGATATATACACATATATATGCACCATTCAATATATATGTACTACTTTAAATAAAATATATACTACAATATACATATATATATATACAACAATATGTATATATATATAGTTACATACTAATTTATAAAACATATACACTTGTATACATTAAAGATATACGTCTATAGAAGATATATACACATATATACGCACCATTCAATATATATGTACTACTTTAAATAAAGTATATACTACAATATATATATATACTTACATACTAATTTATAAAACATATACACTTGTATATGTTAAATGTATACTACTTTAGAAGATATATACACATATATACGCACCATTCAATATATATGTACTGCTTTAAATAAAATATATACTACAATATACATATATATATATACAACAATATATATATATATATATAGTTACATACTAATTTATAGAACATATACACATGTATACGTTAAAGATATACGTCTATAGAAGATATATACACATATATACACACCATTTAATATATATGTACTATTTTAAATAAAATATCTACTACAATATACATATACTACAATATGTATATATATATAGTTATATACTAAGTTGTAAAACATATACACTTGTATACATTAAATATATACATCTGTAGGAGATATATACACATATATACACTTCTATAGAAGATATCCAATTTATAAAATATATACACATGTATACGTTAAATATACACTTCTATAGAAGATATATACACGTGTATACGCACCATTCAATGTATATATACTACTACTTATAAAATATACTACATTATATATACATTACAATATATATAGATATACTTATATACTAATTTATAAAACATATACACATGTATACGTTAAATATACACTTCTATAGAAGATATATACACGTGTATACACACCATTCATTATATATATACTACTACTTATAAAATATACTATATTATATATACATTACAATATATATAGATATACTTATATACTAATTTATAAAACATATACACATGTATACGTTAAATATACACTTCTATAGAAGATATATACACAAATATACAAAACATATGCTACCTAATATAATAAATTAATAATATTTGGTAGTAAATTAATAACATATTAGAAGTAAGTTTTTAATTTAAAGTAGAAAACTAGAAATTCAATTTAAAATTTTAAATCGTTAAATGAAAAAATATAAAAAGCAAGGACTAAGGAGTAAATGAATTTGGAGAATTTTATTGATTGCAAAATGATCCAAAATTTATAATTTACATGAATGAAAAATCTATAAATTATGCATCATTTTTTCCAACTCATTCATGTTAATATTAATGGGAACTTGCATAGGATAGTCGAAGTCAACGGGGGCAAAACCATACATTGGACTTGATTCTGCTGAGTTCTCTCGTGAAGTCATAATTTCTTCAAGTTTCAGCTCGTCGCTCGGCTCCGGTTTCATTTTTTGGTTTCTTCTTTCCGCTCTAATCCAATCTCTGAGGCAAACTAGAACATTTATTGCATTGCTTCCCAATGAGTGTCGGTTGTCTCCAAGCTGCTGTCGTCTCAGACTAAAGGTACTCTCTGATGCAACGGTTGACATTGGAACATTCAAGATATCTCTAGCTAATCTTGAAAGCACAGGATATTGTGTTTCATTACTCCTCCACCAATCCAACGTATTGATCCGTCGTCTGCGATCCTCTGGTGCCGTCCGAAGATAATATTTCAGCTCTTCCCGATAAGTTGATGTGTAAGTTCTCTCATCAACACTGTTCCAACAATTTAAATCATAAAACGAATCAGAAAAACCACTATGTGCCGGCCTTTTAGAAGATGATGGCTCTTCGGGAGGATGAGGAGCGACAGTTGGAGTGATATTTGTAGGTACGGCTAAATCAAATAAATCAGCATAGTGATTATATAATTTTTCTATGTAATCCTTTGCATCAGCCGTAGCCGTCCATAAATCAGGTTGTATTTGTTCCGAATCATGGTTAGTATTTATTTCTAAGTTAGTATAAATAAGAGTGCTAAAGTGACACATATTATTATATTTCATGCACGGATTTAGCATAGCACCAACCAAGTAAATAGGGGGAATCGCAAATTTTTTTTTTTTAAATTTCGTAAACATGGCGCCAACAGCTTCTTTATAACCTTTTTTATTTTTATATTCTTTGAGCAAACCAGAAATATCGGCTATATATGCCAAAATATTACAAACAGTAGGATAATAAGCACCGGAAAATTCAACCGTAGCTACATAAATTTTTTCTAAAAACTTGACAAGATCATTAATTACAACCCAATCAGAATTATGTAGCATGCAATCAACAGAATCAGCAAATGAACCGCAATGTTGGTTAAAAGCTAGTGTAATAGGAATTCTATATTTATAACAAGTTTTTAAAAATTCATACGTAGAATTCCATCAAGTATCAATTTCCTCAGGCATCAAAATCAGTGTAAGTCCATTTTCTTGACATTTAACTTTAAATTCTCTAATTCTCGATCTACGATTATTTCCTTGAATAAAACCAACAGCAAGGTGAATTTTTTCAATATAAAACTCAAAAAACTCAAGACCATCTTTTACAATTAAATTATATATATGACATGCACACTTAATATGAAAAATTCCAGGCAAGGGCGGAGATAGCGTAGATTTTAATTTTTTTTATGGCAGTGTTGTTGTTAGAAGCATTATCAAAAGCAATACATAAAATTTTATTTTCGATACCATAATATCCGATAATTTTAACAATAGAATCAACAATAAATTGTCCAGTATGTTTACGATCTTCATCATATAAAAAAGCAAGAATACGTTTTTGCATCACGAAATTACTATCCATCCAATGACAAGTAACGGTTAAATAATCATTTTTATTTACAGCACGACCAAGATCAGAAGTTAGGGACAATCTACATTGAATATTTTTTAACAATGTTGATAAATAAAAATAATATTGTGAATGAAGTCTAAAAATATCAGACCGACAAGTAGTTCTAGGAATACCGTTAAACATAGGATTATAAATTGCTTGTATATAACAAATAAAGGCATCAGAAGAAGGAAAATTAAAAGGCAAACAACCCACAGCTACCATTTTAGGTATTTCTTCCCGGTCCCTCAATTTATTATACTTCTTCGCTACGTGACCGGTTGCTGGGTCCATTCTAGTTTGCGTTGGCCCACCAACATCCCCACCACCTTTTGCAATATTTAACTCTCTTTTGTGATCTTCAGCTATATGTCTCATTAACGTACCCGTACCCCCTTGCTTGCCTCAACTTCTATGCTTATATATTTGTTGAAAAATATTGCATTGCACCTCAATATCTGATATACGTTCAAAAAATTGCCATGCAATACTAGTTCTTTTACGAGGTCTTGGGGCACTGGGAGCACGGGGAGGGAGATTAACCGATTCAGATCTAACGTTAGCATCTCCTACTGCGGGTGTCTCAACAATATTTTCATTATCTTCGTCTAAATTAACTGCATCTACTTCATTTTCTTCTTCTATACCATAATTTTCCTGAGCTTCTACATAATCCATATCGTGAGCACCTATACCTATTTCTTACTCAAAAGGTGTACCAAGCGGTACCGGAGGCGAAGACACACGAGTATATCTACTACCTGAACTACCTCTACCACTAGTAATTCGCTTTTTACTACCACTACCTCTTCCGGGACAAAATTTTTTAACACCTTTAGTAGCGAGGTTTCTTAATTTATCCATAATATAAATTAAATTAAACTAAAAATATTCAAAATACACAAATATAATAAAATTAAATATTAAATAATTAATACAATAAATAAAAATTAAACGTAAGAGATGGAACGACAATACCAAATTTTGGAAGTATCCGAAGATTGCGACTTTAGAAACTTCCGCTTGTACTTTGTAAACGAAAAATTAAAAAATTAAAGTGAACACTTTAAGAAATTAAATATATTGAATATTTGAGAATTGAGAATTGAGAATTGAGATTTGAGAGAGAATGAGATTTGAGAGAGTGAAAAATTGTGTAAAAAATGATTTGAAGTTGTAGGGTATTTATAGAATTTTTTTTGGGATTAAAAAATATTTTTTATAGTTATTTTTTTTTTTTTAATAAATGGGCCCAAACTAGCCGTTTGGACCCAAAAACGGCTATATAGCCGTTGGGCCAACGGCTAGTTTGGCCCAATTTTTTTTTTTTTTAAATAATGGTATCCGAGCCGGGCCGGTTAACCGGCGGGCCTGGATCGGGTTTGGTCCGGGCCGGGTTAGCCGGTTCAATTTTAAAAAAATAACCGGCCCGGGACCCGAAACCCTAAAGCCCTAGGGCTTACCGGGCCGGGTCAAACCGGGCCGGTTTAGTTACTAGGGCCGGGTCGGGCTGGGTCGGGCCGGGTCGGGTCGGGCCACTTGACACCCATAGTTTATATGCAGGGGCGGACCTACGTTGATTTTTGGGGTGCTTCGGCACGCATTAAACTCGACGCGAAATAGGCATAATTACATAGGAAATATACAAAATAGGTGTAGATGATATAAAAGTACTCACTAAAATAAAAAGTTGGTTGGGTACAGTTACATTTAGGTTGATCTTAAGATTCTCCACTGGAAGCGGCGCACTGAGTTTGAACCTCGTTGAGGCGATTTTTTATTATTTTCATCTTTTTAATATAAGCATTCACGATCCTTAAATCCTGGATCCGCCACTATATATATATGCAAAATATCAATCAAAATACTTAAAAGATAATTACTGCCACAATTCATAATAAGAAGATTTATTAACTTGAATAACAACATACATAGTTAACGTGCAACAAGCCTAAACGTAGCAAATTAAAAAATAAACTGATAATGCAAAAAAATTGTGTAACCAATATATATATAAGTTAAACTATTTTCTTAATATTTAGACTTCCAAAAATAAATGTAGACTTTAATTCATATATAGAATGCAAAATATGATCCAACTATTTGCATGTTGTGTACTTTTTTCTCTTTATTTTAGAGTAGGGGAGGGGAGCAGGTGATGGTGGTGGGGGAGGCCTAGGTCATATTAATCAAAAAAGTTAATTATTCTTTCTCTAATTAATCATTTAATAATTAATCTCTTAATGAGCTAGCACTAAAAGCAAGTGGATCAGTTGTAAACCCTTTTTCCTATTCTCAATAATAGACAAATTAAATTAAACCCTACAAAAAATTAAAAAGATCCTAAAAAATCTAATACTCATGCCTCAGCATTCCAACTTGTCGAAAGGCTCAATAATTAAATGCGGATTCAGAATTTAAAATTTTCAGTTTGTCTTCTTAGGGCAATAAAAATTCAAGTTATGTATATCGATAGTGTAAAAAATTATTCACATTATTAATGAGTTTTAATTCGTGAAGGGAAGTCATTGAGCAATGATAAAATTGTTTTTGTGTGACTTATTACGGGGTTTAACCGTAGACGAAGCTACTGATGCTTGATTTAGGGCATAGTCCGTCTACATTACACTCCTTGAGATACAATTGGCTCTTTCCTGGATCCTGTGTAAATGTGAAATATTTTGTAGACCGCAACCTTAACCGATTTTACTATCCAATAATTGCCCTCCTATTTCAATAGATTTCTTCCTTAAAGTCCAACAGTTTCCCTTTAAGGGCCATCAATAGAAAACATATATAGTTTGTTCCACTCATTACTCCATACTTTATACTAAAAATATCTACATTGTACATATATCAAAAAGACAACACATAAAGATCTCTACTTATAGATGGATTTGAAGATTCAACATCATGAAGAACTAATCTCAATCAAAGTTGAAGTTGAATCATTTTCTCAAGATTCCATTATATCTAAAGAATTGGAAAAACACTATATAGGTGTTCGAAAAAGGCCATGGGGAAAATATGCAGCTGAAATTAGGGATTCAACAAGAAATGGAAGAAGGGTTTGGCTCGGAACATTTGATACTGCTGAAGAAGCTGCTTTGACTTATGACCAAGCCGCGTTTTGCATGAGAGGTCCTTCAACTTGCCTGAATTTCTCAGTGGAAGAAGTGCGCGAATCGCTAACAAATATGGAATTTAATAATGACTTTAAAGATGGATTGCTTTTGTCTCCCGCTGCAGCGATAAAAGATAGACACAAGAAGAGGAATAGTACATCAAGAAAGAAGAAGCAAGTGAATATTGAAGAAGAAAATGTGTTGATATTTGAAGATTTAGGTACTGATTTGTTAGATGAACTCTTATCTGAGTACTCATCTTGTTCAAATTAATCTACAAATTATCACATCATCTGTAAGTAAATCTTGTACTTTCTTGTTCATGGTTCATTTCTATGTTGTTCGGACACTTCAAATGTTGTTGTACTCGTGTCAGATTCTCCAAGGATATACTTTTTTGGAGGATTTGATTCGTATCCGGTGGTATTTTATGAGTCCGAGCAACATATAAGTAAATCTTGTACTTCCTTGTTCACGGTTCATTTCTATGTTGTTATGACACTTCAAATGTTACTGTATTCGTGTCAGATTCTCCAAGTATATACGAGGATCTGGTTCGTATCTGGTGGTATTTTATGAGTCCGAGCAACATAGTTCAATTTACCATTCTTTTTTTACTTGGTTCTTTTTTTATCGATCAATACATTGTTTACCTCGACAACAACATATTCAGTGTAATCTTACAAGTGAGATCTATTTGCCTTTTTTTTAATTAATCCAAAGATTCAAGATCCAATAGTAGATTCAAAAATTATTAATCGTATTTGAACATGAATTTTACTTCTCAATGTTTTGTAAGGTGAAAATATGAATCAATCAAGTTCTACAATATAATTTTACAATTACCATTTCTGTATCAAATAATGATGTCTATGTAAAAAAATAAATTAATAATAATGATGTCAGAATCTTTATTAATTCATTATTTTGTGAATAATGATGTGACAACCATAATTTCAAGATACTGGAATTTAGTATTTTCTTCCTTTCTGGATTTGTGTTATTTCAGTGTTCGTTTTCTTAATTTCACTTCTTGAGCTAGTTTTTCGAATTTTCTAAAAATGTTATCGCATTTATGTTTGATTATTTTCTTCAAAAATATGCTATTTTTTTAGGATTCTACACGAATTTGGCTATATTTTTGAAGAGTCTGAACAATATGGGGTCGTTTGGTACGTGAGATAAATATAATAATCCCGGTGTAAAATCTAGAATTAACAGTATTCTATGTTTAATGCGAGGTATAAGCTAATCACAAAACTATTTTATCCCATCATTTGTATTAAAATGATGGAATCACTATCCAATAGGCAATAGTCCATGCACTTAATTTTCTATAAAGTTTTGACAAATTACTACTGTTTTTACGACACAAATTTAGATATTACTGACGTATTGTTATTAATTAACATATAAAAATTAAAGATTGTGATATCCTGGAATTAGAAAGTCATTATCATCTACTTTAACTTGAGGCTCCCACATACTTAAGTACTTGAACTACACACTAATTATATTATGAATTCTTAAAAAGAAAAATATAATTAGCATATTATATGTTGATTTATTTTAAGAAAAATATCTTGTCTTTATCATTAGATATTTGTTACATAATTAGATCATGAAAAGATAACCACATATAATTATCCTTTTAATAAGATTTGATATTTAATCCAATTGAATCCCCTTTATATGAGTTTATATCTTACTATAGTGTCAAGAGTGTAGACCATTCGTATTTATTGCTTATTTATTTTGTGTTGGTCTTTAATATTATGTTGTTCATACTTCAGATGTTCAGTTTTGACTTCTGAGCATGTGCGAGTCAGCGAGTGTGAGGACGTGTTACACACAATTGGTGGAGGAAATAGATTGTGATCTCTTTATACGATTTCGGACAATTATAATCTTGTAAACTAATGTTGGGATTGAGTTACGGTCCAACGTCATTTTTTATCGATGTTAGACTTGGACTTGTTCCTATATTTTTGTTATTTAAGTGTTCAACGACCTCAATATTATATTGTCCATGCTTTAAATGTCTAGTCCTACGCATGCCACAAAGTGTTAAATCTCACATATATTTTGTCCCCTAAAATCATAACCTTTTAAACTAGGTTTTTGGATTAAGTCATATAGGTCCAATACATGAATACATTCATTTCTTTTTGGTATGTGATGTTGTTTTGTGCTTAGTTATTTTTTCTTCTCATTGTGCCTCGAGCTCTCATGTTTTGGAATTGAGTTAGGTCCAATCTTAATGTGATTTTGTATAGAATGGTGGCTAAGAATCCAAATAGACTACTTACTCCTTAGAGGCTTAGATGGTGATATAGAAACCTATGTAAGAACTGAAAGACTATCCCGAGTGAGTATCTTATAATCTAACATAATTAGCTCTTGACAATGGAATAGATATTAAGGGGAAGAGTAAGAGAAGAGGGCTTTGTATAACTTATCGAGGATTAAATGTGGTGGATTGACTATTAACAAAGCTCAGGTGATGAGTGAGAAGTTGACGACTATAGGGGCTTGGGGAGTAGTGGGACAGGACAACTAATTGCATTAGGAAAGTAGTTAGAAAAGTGTTAGAGGTTCGACCGTTCGAGGGGTAATGTCGGTGGACATCGAGGGAACTGATGGTGGAATGAAGCGAACCAAGGGAAAGTTAGAATACAAGAAAGCTATATATAGGGAATTTATGGAGCGCAAAGATAAGGAAGAGAAAATGGCTAATAAGGGCGGCTCACTGCTTTAAAGTTTAAAGCTTCCGCTATGTGCAGGGTTCGGAGAAGGACCCCACCACAAGGGTATATTGTACGCAACTTTACCTTACATTACTACCATAGATTTCGAAGACTTGAACCTGTGACCTCCTGGTCACATGACAACAACTTTACCAGTTATATTTCGAGACTCACTTGTGAAATTACTCTGAATATATATATATATCGTTGTATTAACAGAGTGGAGCTGAAATTTTGAATTTCCGAATTTTGAATTCTAAAAAATACAGTTTAGTACAACAACAACAACAACAACAAACCCAGTGTTTTCCCACAAAGTGAGGTCTGGAGAGGGTAAGATGTACGCAGTCCATACCGCTACCTCCAAAGAAGTAGAGAGGCTGTTTCCGATAGACTCCCGACTCAAAAAATACAGTTTAGTAGATTCTTAATAATTTATTTATATGTAAACATATATATTTTTGAACCCATCAGAGAATCTCTAGCGCTTTCGCCGTATATTAATCAACTATATGCTTCAATATCGTGCATTTGGGCCGAGGTTTCTTGAAAATAACATCTCGTGGTAAGGTCTGCGTAGATTCTATCCTCCAGACCTACTTATGGAAATTTACTCGGTATGGTGTTGTTATTGTCATTATCCTCCAATATTCTAATTTAATTGTAGAAAGGTTAATTTTTATTCTTATTATTATTTGCAATAATGCCCTATTTAAATTCATTTCATTTCAATGCTAGTAATTATCAACTTTTATCATTTCTAAAAGGCAATAAGTAAAAGCAAACGGGACTCTGAAATATCCATCATAAAATCTTAACCGTCCAATCTTTAACCAAAACTCAATCACAACCGTCAAATACTCCTTAAATATTCAAACTTCCATTCCCCCGCCAAAAGAAAACTAACTTCCTTTCTTTCTTACAAGCTCTGTTTCAATGGCTACTATACTCGAATCCGACTCAGACCCGCTTATCGACTTTCTACATCTACTCCATAACGACGATGAGAATGTCCGTAAATCTGCAAAGAATCACCTCAATCTCACCATCAAAAACTCCCCAAATGCATTGGTTCAGAAAATTGTCAAGACAATTGAAAATTTCGCATTTTCACCATTGTCATCATCTTCTGAGTGTGCTCTTTGTTATGATCTTTTACGTGATATTTTACCATGCCATTGGACTAATCTTTCGTTATCTACGCGACAAGAGGTAATGAATTGTTTGAATTTCAGGATTTTGCTTGAGAAAGATCATGAAGTATTCAAGGCTTGTTCTTCTTGTGTATCGTGTTTAGCGTGTTTTCTTTTTCGGAACGATGGATGGAATCTGTTGTTTCACTTTATGTTGAACTACTTGGGTGTGGATTCTTGGAATAGAGTAGTGGTTGTTTTATGGGATGAATTGATACCGAAATGTCCTGAGCTTTTCGTATCGTATGTTGATCGTTTGATTGAGGGTTTTAAGGATGTTATGGTTGCTGTAACGAATGATCGTCGAGTTGGGGTTGCTGCTGCTAAGGCATCGGTGAAATTGATCTTGTATTATTCAACCCCCGCGAATTATTCAAAGTTTCATGTGCTTTTAGGGAATTTGATGATTCATTTGTCTAAGGCAATTGGTGTGGAGGAGCTCGTGTGTAGTCTTCTTGAGGATTTGATTGTTTTAGCTGGTGTAAAGGCCGCGTATTTTAGTGTCGAAATTGGTGTTGCGATTGAGTGTATGGTGAGGCTAGCTGGGGATTTGACGTTAGGCGAAAAGATAAGGAAACTTGCTGTTGAGTTTGTTGTTACTGTGGCTGAAGATAGGGAGAGTGGATGTGAGATGATGCAGATGGTTCCGGACGAACAAGTTACTAAGTTGCTTGGTGTGTTGATTGATATGTTGGTGCATATTCGCGATGACCCTAGTTGGGGAAACGCGGTTAATGATGATGGAAATGAAGGGGAGTTGAGTATGTGTAGTTATGGTAAGGAGAGTTTGGGTAGGCTAGCAATTGCATTAGGGGGAAACGTAATTGTGCCTAATTTGCCTCCGACGATTTTCACCTTCTTGGATCATGAAGATTGGCAAATTCGTTATGCTGTTGTTACCGCGATTGGGGTTATATCGGAGGGATGTTCAAAGGTGATAGTAGTAAGCTCAAAGGATATGAAGCACCTTGTAGAGACTATTGTGAAGCTAATCTGTGATAATCACCCTCGAGTGCGATGGGCAGCGATTCATGCAATTGGTCAGCTATCAATGCATATGAGCCCGCAGTTTCAAGAACAATATCATCAGCAGGTTCTTCCAGCTTTAATAAAAGTGTGGAGTGATTTTGATAATCCCAGGTTGCAGGTAAATTCTTGATGTTATCTTGATGTTTCAAGGTTATAGCATCTTGTTAATGGCATATGACCAATGTATTGACTCTTTATTCTCTAGTTTAGCAGTTATGTATCAAGTACAGTCGTTGCCTACTAATATTTTCTCATTTGAATAGGCACGTGCAACTTCAACGATGCTGGCATTCAGTCACAATTGCAGTGCAGATATTTTGAAGCCTTACCTGCACGATATAGTGAGTAAATTGGTTCTACAGGTAATGTCACCTTTACGAATCTACAACAATATTTGTTCATTCACCTGTATAAGAGTAATATCATGTCACGTGTAGAAGAATAGTAGGTAGCAGTGCATTGTTTTGTTGTCCGTTCATATTAGTAGTCGTAGTATTGCCCTTTTAGTTTCTTGTCATTCGATTTTTGTTACTATCTGTTGATTCCTTGTACCTCGGCTATCATATTATTATCTGCTGTTTTTTATTAACAACAAGTAACTTGCTGTATATTCCAGAGTGGAATGACAATGATGAATGAAGCAGCTCTGGCAACTTTAGGTTCTTTAGCTATTCAGTCACAGGTAGTTTGCTTTCCGGGTTTCAAAAAGAGGTTTTTGGGGGGTTTAAATCTCTCGTGTTCTAAATTTCATTTGCTCGGGACACTGTAGGAGGGCGCTGCATACATATATGATTCTATAATGCCTTACCTGATAGTTATCTTGGTAACTGCTACTGATGATACAAGTCGAACGCTCCTTCCCAAATACTTGGAATGCATTACTATGATTACAATGGCGGTTGGAAATCTAGGAATCGGTGATCTTGTTGCAAAGGTGAATACAGTTTCTATTTTTCGATCTCCTTTAGGAGGACTGTATGCATTGAAATACTTTGTAATTTTAGGTCGCTGGTGCTCTCATTTCGCTGCAAGAAACTCATATGCAGGAAGAAGATCCAATGAGGTGCCTTTTGTTACAAGTATGTTGATACACTTTCGATTTTCTGCAACTTTCTTTTCTTGTCTTTATCGTTTATTGGCTAGTTTACGCATTATGAGTTTTGCATCACTGATTCGGTCACAGGCATGGGGTAGACTATGCAAATGCTTAGGGGCGGATTTCATTCCTTATCTTCGTGTTGCCATGCCTGTTGTGCTAAAATCTGCTACGCTGAAGAACTATTTGAGTGTTTCGGATGATTCTGACGATGAAAGGTTGGATCCTCTTGTAACTCTCATGCTACAATTTCACATAAAATGCGTGTCATATGTGTTAGTATTATGTCTGGATGTAGAGCTGACATACAATATTTTGTGTAGCGAGGCTTATGTCACTGCTGGGAATAAAAGGGTCGCGATAAGAAGTGGACTTCTGGAAGAAAAAGCCTTGGCCTGTCATATCCTATGCTGCTTTGCGGCCGAGTTAAAGGAAGGGCTGCATTTGTGGGTTAATGAGGTCTGTCTAAACAAAAAATTAACAACACTTACAAAGAAGCACAAAGAATGTTATCAAACTTGTGATTTATGCAGGTTGTTAGTGCCTTAGTTCCGAATGTTACCTTTAAATTCAGCGAAGAAGTAAGAATGGCTGCCATTGCTGGTAAAATTCTACATGTGTCTTCTAATCATACCTTTTACGCGATAAGAAGTGGACTTCTGATGTTTGCTAAATTCCTTTTGTAGCAATGCCTTTACTGATAAATTCAGCTGCATGTGCTATGAAGAAAGGGCGTCCTGTAATAGGTTGTGGCAAGTTCCCAGTTCAAACGATATCTGACACTATAATCCGAGCTTTGCTGAACGCATTAAACAAGGTAATAGCCTAGTATTGCAGCAGAAGTTCAATCAATATTGCAACGACCTTTTATAAAGTTCTACGTACTTTCCCTTTAGGATTCAACGGTACAAATTCAAGCGAGACTATTGGAGGCGTTCAACGAAAGCATTCAGGTCAGTAACTCTTTCGTCTTTGTATAGTCCATGTATTT
The DNA here is from genome assembly GCA_030864215.1 of Capsicum pubescens. Lineage (NCBI taxonomy): Eukaryota > Viridiplantae > Streptophyta > Magnoliopsida > Solanales > Solanaceae > Capsicum > Capsicum pubescens. The sequence continues at coordinate 301,012,906 of CM061549.1, forward strand.
TTCCCTTGAGCTTATTTGTCTCTGAAAAGTACTTACTCACAGATTTCGAGTTTACTTCTAAGTAAAGACCAAGCTGCAGAATTTGTTGATGGCATATCAAACGCTCTCTTGACTAGCTCGTACCACAAAACAGAAAGAGAGAAAACAGCTAAAGAATACAGGCATCAAAGGGGGCTGGAAGCTGAGCAACACTTAACTATATGTAGAAACGTTAGTGTTTTATCTCAACACAACCTCTAACATATATACTTTAACATGATCTTAAACTTACCTTCGTGCGTTTCTTTTTGTTTCCTGAATCCAGATTGGCATTTGCCTTGGCACTATGGTGAAGAAACACAAGGCGTCATTCTTGCCCCTTCTCGACAAGTTTTTGCCTTATGTATCGCTTATGTGGGTAAGTTTTTGCTATTATTTACCAAATATAGATAGAGTTTTATGTAGTTTCTTTGACCTTACACATTTCCTTTTCATTTATTCGACGTACTTGTTGTATAGAGTAATGATGGAACAGCAGAAGAAAGAAAGATAGTAGTGCTACTTTTCCGTGATATTGCTCAGCAGTGTCGAGAAGAAGTATTCAGGCAAGTCTTTTATGTGATTTTTAATGTCTTTTTAATCATGACGATAAATCGGCTTAGCTGAAGGTCGCTTCTGATTATTTAAAATCAGGTACTACGAGGAGTGGATACCTCTCCTGCCTAGAGTTTTCTTTCATAAGAATCCAGACGTTCCACAGGTTCTATTTTTGGTTTACTTGTTTCTCTATTAAGTCTTTCGTATATCATTCAAACTTGACGTTCTTTGTTTGGTCAGATCATGGCTACTGTAATCGGTATCTGTGCTGAATTCGGAGCAGATTTTCTTAAGCCTCATATTACAGGTAGCTTTCTGCATTACGATATGCTTAAGATGTTTATTTTCTGCACTGGAAGCACTGACTTTTAGCTTTCTAATCTCGTTTGCAGTAATATTCAATTGTTTAAAAACTGTAATGGAGCATCCCGATGCCAAAAACCCGGTTAACATCATGGCTTATGAGGCTGCTGTTTCTACCTGTGGGAAGTTAAACCAGTTCGTCTACGAAGGCATCTACAACTATGACGTATAACACATAATAAACACTCATCACTAATTTATGACATCTATTAGTCATTTATCCACTGATTGACATATCATAAACGTTCTTGTCGCAGTCCATCTTGCTCTGGATTAGGCACTTACCACTAAAGTGTAATCAAGATGAGGCTAAAATCAGTCACGAAATGCTTTGTTCCATGATGGAGACGTAAGTATTACTCGTAGGCTATAGCAATAAGTCATCAATGATTATCAAAACTTCAACTTTTCTTATGCATTGCTTCCATTGTACCTTGTTGTTTCAGGTCAGAGCAGAAAGTTATTGGCCCTGATGGAATTTATTTACCGATGATCATAAAAATTTTCGCTGAGGTTTTATGGGCAGAGAAGAATTTGGCTACTGAAGAAACTGCTACGCGAATCATCAATATATTGAAGAAGTTCCAAAGGGAAATGCAGCCTGCTTTCTTGGCCAAAATATTTGAAGAATTACCTTTACCACATCAAAGCATGTTGCGTAACGTCTTGTCCATCGTATAAATGTATAGATACATGTACAGAAGACACAAAGCTATCACAAAAAGTAGTTTGATTTGTATACAGAAGGATGAAATAGGTGTGTGATTGTTAAGGAGATTTTGTGATCAAATAAGACCTGAACATAAATGAAATATTGGTACAATTTGTTCTGCTATATGATCTTCTGTTATTTTTTCATGTGTTTTCAACACTGCACCAGCGTCAGATTTTCCAAAAATACATTTTTTTGGAGAATCCGAAATGCACCTGAGATTATTTCAATTCTGAGATTAGTTTATCCTACCATTTGTACTAAAGTGATGAAATTACTATCCCATATAGCAGGTGGGATAAAATAATTTCATGAACCATTTTTGCTTATCCCATTATCGTTGTTTATCACATCCCCTGTACCAAACGACCCCTAACAACACAATGAGACAAAGAAACGGCCAGTCTCTTGGGGGACATCCGATAAAATTGGAACGAGACAATGAAATGGAACAAGTTAAGATAAATGTGATGATCTATGTGCTATGTTTTCAGAATGTAACTTGGTGAGGAATCCTCGTGAGTGGTGGATGGATTCTGGTGCCATCCGCCATGTTTGTGCCAACAAAGAGTTGTTTTCGTCATTTGCTCCGGCTCAAGTAGAAGAAATGATCTACATGGCTAACTCCGCTATGGCTAAGGTAGAAGGAACAGAAAAAGTGGGCTTGAAAATGACTTCAGGAAAGGTCTTGACACTTAACAATGTCTTGTACGTTCCAGAATTATGTAGGAACTTGATTTCTGTTTCACTTATAGACAAGAACGGATTCAAATGTGTAACTGATAACGCTCAAACTACAGCTCTCGTAAGAGTGTAAGCGGTCGTTGTCAAAATATAACCCAACTGGGTTGGGTATCGATCCCACAGAGAATAGCCGGTCACTAAGTAAGCAAAGATTATTAGACTTTTGGTGCAAGTCTCGTAAAAGGGGGATTTTGTAGCGTGCAATAATGTAACAAAATAGTAGAGTAAAAACGGAAAATAGCAAAGTAAAAAGGAAAGAATGTTCAGTAAGATGTTTAACCAATGAGAATTGAGAGTTGGGGTTATGTCCACCTTATGAGTTATACGTCTCTATTGGCTATGAGTTATGCGGAATTCAGACATGCATGTGCTTATAGAGAATTGCATTCTATGGTAAATCCAGGCGTCTTTCGACCATCAAGGATTATTTCACTTTAACTCTTTCGAGCTTAAAGCGTGTCTAACGGTACAAATTCTCCAAGAGGTTAATCCAGTTACGGCACTAACTTTTTAACAGAGGTTGGTGCCCTATTACCTTGACATTATCTCTTTTCCAGACATATAACTTTTCTTTCGAACAAGTTAATGCTATACTGGCGTATTCTATGCGTTTGCAACCACAAGAATTTGCATTAAGATGAAGAGAATAATGATATAAGCAGCATACGTGTCACGAATTCACAAACTCATAGTAATAGATAGTATTTCATAAGGCTTCCATAACCCCAACAGAGAAGTTTAGCTATTCATGAGTGCAACGGAAATCACAATAGACTTTATCATTATACCAAAATAAAGATCTCACGTGTAGTAGGGTTTGATATATCGTTAGGCGTGAATTCCCTTTTAGAATAGCGGTTCTCTTGTTGTGGAAATTAAGAATTGAATAGATGAAGAGAAAGTAATTAATTGAAAGAGAATTGTTTTCGGAACTCAAGAATCAATGAAAATCTCTAGCAAAATAGGGTATTTATAACACCCATATCCTATTCCTACTAGGCTACTGCATTGCTTAACCTAATCCTACTAGGTTAATGCATCATTATCCTAATCCTAATAAGTTACTGCTGATCCCCAAAGTCTTTGGAAATGCTGTTTTTGCCCGGGACAGATATTCCATGCGTCACTTTTGGTCCTTGGCGTCCAAGTTTTCCCTTCCTTCTTTTGTGAAGCTTCCTTGGGCGTCAAGTTATCCATAATATGCTGAAATCTGCATCATTTATACCTGAAAACTTGCTAATCACGTTTGTTAGCTCACTTACAGGAAAAAGGACTAAAAGTGCATGAATTATATATTTTGTCCTCAAAACTTAGCTAAAATATGGGTAAATTATAGTACTTTAGGCGTGTAAATACGCCTATCATCAACACCCCACACTTAAATCTTTGTTCGTCCTCGAACAGAATATCATGTCCATATAAACATCTACTTAGGGTTTCACAGTAACAACACAAAATATTCATCAAGACAGGCACAACAATTATTAACAAAGAGTAGTTTTCTAATCACTTCTAGAAATAATTCAACCTCTAATATAGACTCGTGATGATGGTTAATTCGTATCCACAAGTTAAGACACCAAGAATCATACAACAACTACCCAACAATCATCAACCATGTGTGTCTCACATAATATATCACCCATAATCACTCACAAGTTTTGCATTTGTCGGAACATGGGTATAAGACTCTCCTTGCTCTCTCTCTCACAAAGAATTCATATGTTGCAAATGGTGACCATAGGCTTGCCCTTAGTGTAATGCTCTACTAATATCAGAATGTTAAGCTTAGGATCGATTAGGTCTTTTACAGGTTGTAATGTAGGCTAAGGGACGGGTAAGACTATTTTGGCCAGAAATAGTGACTATGTTCCTAAGCGCTTTAATACATCACATTATGCCATTAACACTCTCTTTTAATCAACCCTGCTACCTTTCTTTCATCTATCACCCCTTTTCACCTATTTTGCCATTCAAGCATAACTATCTTTTTATTTAATCATAAACACAATTTATCTTTTTGTTTTTCTATTTCTTTTTCTTTTCTTTTCTCTTTTTTTTTTATAACACACCTCTATGATAGCCACTTTTTTTTTTTCATAACAAATTCAAGTACCAATTCACTTTAAGGCATCACTCTCACCCAATTTCCTCTTATTTTGTCACATGACTTCACAATTTAAAGCACTTAGGAATTTGGATCAAATTATGGTCTTGAAAAAAAATGGATTAGGCTTACATATGAGGCTGTCAAAGAAAATGGCTTAAAGGCTCAAAAGGGTTGACTAGGATAATGTCCACGGGTAGGTAAAAAGAAGGTAAACAATCACAGGTTGTCAAAGAAATGCCTAAATCATCTCCTAAACTCACACTCTTTATTTCGCTTTACACACACACCAGGCAATTTCTAGCATCAGTCACAACACAAAATATACTATAACCTCACACACACAAGGCACATGGTCAACTTTATTAGGAGTATTATAGACTCTTGACCCTAACAGATGAATGAATTAAACCACACAATTATCACACAGTGAGTTACACTTAGAGCCTAAATGTCTCAATAGTAATGATTCTAGCACAAACTCTTGTCATAACACCATGCCGCCTATCAGAACAATTTCATGCATCAAAATCTACGACAAAAAAAAATAAATATGACCATAAATGTAGGCAAAGAAGTACAGCATACGAATACCAGCACCCCACACTTAGACGGGACATACTGCCCTCAGTGGAAAATAAATACGGAAAACCTGATTAGTCGGACTCCTCTTCTATGTCTGGGGTCATTCCCCCTACGTCGGAATCATCATCAGAGTCGTCATCCTCAGAGTTTCCTCAAATTGTACCCACTTGATCCAAAAGTGCGTTGAGGTATTTGTAGTGAGGAGGATTCATCTTGCTCTTTTCTTCCCCTTTTATGAGGTGGTTGCTTTGTCTTTTCCTTGGCGTGCTTTTGGTGCCATTGTACCTAAGATTAAAATGATAGTTATGTTAGCTTCATTTCGGTAGATACAGTCGACAAAAAAAATAGTAGTGGCACCACCCCACACTTAATTTGTTGGCACAAACTAATTAAGTGAACATTGTCGATTACTCAGACTTCATCAATATACGTTTAGGCGTTATGTTCCAACAATATGTTCAGCACACTCATACTTTCATGTCGTCTTAACTATCCTTTCCAACTCTATTTCATGTAATCTTGATCATACTTTCATGTTTGGATTAATGCACTTTTTGAACAAGACTACTACATAGAGATCGTATCAAGTTATGACATAGAAATAATCACAACATCTCATGCTTGTATTCAATCATGATCTTTATCTCGATGAATGAGTCATTCAAACATTCAAATATTTAATTTTGAAGATTATGCAATTAACTTCACTATGTTGACTCCACAAAAGTATGAAAGTGTATAACAATCAAATACAAGTCGGAACAAAATCAAGAACACCCACACGTATTCTTGCACTCAACGAGATGTATCACAACAAATCAACCACATTCAAATCACCAATACTACTTTAAGATTTAACAATTCATTATAGGCGTAGTAGTGTAGTACTTACGAAATATAAAAGAAGAACAAAGAAGTACTTACTTGGTTGATGGCCTCGGAAGATGTTCTTGCAAAGTAAAAGAGCAAAAGGAAAATTTTTGAGAGATTTTGGAGAGGTAGGCGGCACTTAGGTTGAATTTGCAATGCATTTTTGTTCTAAGACTAAGGTTCTATTTATAGGACAAGCTTGGGTCGGGTTTTGACCCATTTGGAATCGGATTTGGAGGCCAAAAGTGACCATAGGTGGCGCCTAATGCTTTGCCTATGCTATGGCATTGTTAGGCATAGGCGGTGCCTATGCCATGGCATACTAGATTCAGAGACAAAATGCTTTTGCATAGGCGGCGCCTATGCTATGGCATTGTTGAGCATAGGCGGCGCCTATGCTATGGCACTCTAGAATCCGAGATCTTAGGCCATAGCATAGGCCATGCCTTGTTCGTGGCCTAGTTTTACATAGGCCTTGCCTTGTTCTTTGCCTATATTTTCATAGGCAATGCCTAACCCATAGCCTTTTGCTTCTTCATTCCTAACTTACCACCTTCAACATGCAATACTTCCAAATAAAAATTTGAAACCAATCTCCTCCTTTATACCTCTTGCACCTACACTTACTCAAAAACAATAAAAATGATTAGAACGATGGGTTGCCTCCCACCAAGCGCCTTAGTTTTGGTCGTGGCTCGACAAAATCTTAAGAAAACAAAACAATTAAAAACGATGGGTTGCCTCCCACCAAACGCTTGATTTATTATCGCGGCACGACATAGCTATCTTGATTACTTAGACTTCATCGAGATAGATGGGGCATTATTTTCTGAATGGATTCAGACGACGCTGATGCTTACTTGTAGGCATGCAATCTTCTTCGATATGACTCTTGTGCATACATATCCCAGGAGGGATACCAATTATATCATCAATAGTCCAACCCATAGCTCTCTTGTATCTCTTCAGAGCAGAGATGAGAGCCTCTACATGCTGTTCACTTAAATCATCCGTCACACTCACGAAAGTGTATTTCTACTTCCCAAGCATGCATACCTTAGATAATTGGGGAGCTCTTTCGATTCTAGCACTGGGGGCTCTTCAATGGAAGTCTTCGCTGTTGGTGACGGTTGATTCTTAAGATCAAGGTCCGGCTGCTTAGGAGTATGAGAATAGGACCCTATTTCTGTTAGAGCACACATAGTTTCTTTATAATCTTCATCGTCCTCATGCTCATCATTCAACAGCGCAACAGACAATGGCTCAACAGTAAGCTGTTTCTCTACAGATAATGCTTTCTTATCCTTATAATGAACATCATCTATGGAGAACACATTCATATCGCTGGGCTGCTTCATTGCTTTGCATATATCAAAGCGGACCACTTCGTCATTCAACCGAAATAAAAGCTCATTAGCTCTCATGTCAATAAGCACACTTCCTGTTGCAAGGAAAGAACGTCCCAAGATTATGGGAACTTCAGAATCCACCTCGCAATCCAAAATCACAAAGTCTGCAGGAAAAATAAAGGTAGACACCTTCACCAACACATCATTCAAGATACCCACAGGTCGTTTTACCGACCTATCTGCCATCACGAGCCGCATATTGGTTGGTGTAGGGTCGCCCAATCCCAACTTTCTGTAGACGGATAGTGGCATCAAATTGATGCTAGCTCCCAAATCGCACAATGCTTTGGAAAAATTCATAGATCCAACCGTGCAAGGAATAGTGAAAGCACCAGGGTCTGCCTTCTTCTGTACTAAGGACCTTGTGGCAATTGCACTGCAATGATGAATATTATTTGCCGGCTCATAGCTTACTGCCCGCTTCTTTGTTAAAAGGTCCTTCATGAATTTAGCGTATCCGGGCATCTGCTCTAGCGCTTCCACCAAAGGAACATTAATAGTCAGCTGCTTCAACATAGTCATGAATTTACTGAACCTGGTATCATCAGCTTTCTTCTTCAGTCTCTGCGAAAAAGGTGGTGGTGGAAGGGGAATTGTTTTCTCCACCACTTTTTTTTATCTTGCTTCCGATTATCAACCTTTTCAGGAGTATCGTCAACCTTCTTCTTCAATCTCTGAGGAAAAGGTGGTGGTGGAAGGGGAATAGTTTTCTCCACCACTTTCTTTTTACCTTGCTTCCAACTATCAATCTTTTCAGGCTGCAAACGTCTAGGGGTGACGTCATGAACACACTCTTCAGCTTCTTCGGCCTCTTCACATTCTGGATTAATAACATTATCCGCTATATCATCAACCACCTGCTTGTCCTTGGATGGATTTTCCAACACTTTACCACTCCGGGTAGTAATAGCCATCCATGATCCGTCGTTCCTTGGGTTTTGCACCGTATCGCTGGGTAGTGTTCCAGCCTTTCTTTGGTTGAATACCGCAGATAATTGACTCAATTGTTTCTCCAACTGTTTTATTGAAGTGGAATGCAAGTCAACCAATTGCTTCATTGAGGACAGATCATTTATTACCTCAGTTACTCCTGTGCTGGTTGCCTCTACTCCTTTCAGCAGCTTAGCCATCATATCTTCCATGGACATATTTCCAGAACTAGATGCAGCGGCGTCACGTCTTCCAGGAGGAACATATAAACCACTCCTGTCGGTATTGTTTTTCCAACTACCTTGATCGCGGTCCTTGTATCCAGATTTATCATAATAGATCCGACCTTGGTTTCCTTGGGCATTGCCTCGGAAACCCCCCTGATTATTCAAGTAGTTGGCTTCTTTCTCTGAATCGGATTCGTCTCTTCCTTTTGATGAAACTGCTTTGACTTTTTCGGTTTTCCCTAATAATAAGTGCTTGGTAAGAAGATCCATCTGTGTTTTCATGTGCGCCATATCTTGATCACGTTCCTCTTGTCTACGCCTCTGCTCTGCAGTCATCCCAACAGATACGGTAGAGCTTACTACCTTAGAATCCCTGGTATGACAAGCTCTACTCTGCTTTGTCATACGATCTAGCATATCACTTGCCTCGAGAAAATTAAGGTCCATGAATGACCCACCTGCAGCATTATCAACCACTGGCTTAGTCACTGAGTTCAAAGCCCTGTATAATATCTCCATCAAGTGGATGTTGGTCATCTGATGATTTGGGCACCGCATAAGCTTCTTGTTGAACCTCTCCCATGTTTCGTGGAAAGCTTCAGTTGGAAGCTGTCAAAAATTGCTGATCTCATCTCTCAACTGTGCTCTCTTGGATGGAGGAGAGAATCTTTCTAGGAAAGCGTCTTTCAGTTGCCTCCAATTAATAATAGAATCAGGAGTCAGCCCATTCAACCATAGAGTTGCCTCCCCAGATAGAGACAATGGAAATAAGAGCAGCCGAATTGCATTCTGTCCAACGCCTGGATTGTCGAATGACTTGCATGTAGAGATGAAGTTGATCAGATGCATATTCGGATCATCGCCTGTAAGTCCACCAAATAATCCCTTGAGCTGCAATAGTTGAATCATGGTGCTGGTGATATTGAACTTTGCTCCAGGTGCCAAGGGCGGAGGAATAATAGCTCCTGTAGCACCAGCTCCATCCAGATCGTCATCATCATCATCAAAAGGAGCCTGCACAGCTCGGCGGTCAGGTCTCATTCTAGCTTGACGATCTCTCCTATGCATAGGTGCCGCCACTTCATCAGTACGCCTAGGATTCAGTAGCTCCTCATCACCCAGGTCCTCATCATCAGGATTTCTTGCACGTCCTGGGTTATCAATATTCTATTGATGCAATTGAGCAGCTGCCAGTGCATCTAGTCTAGCCTGCTCCTGTTGAGCCGCCCTTCTGTCAATGTCACGTTGTGCATCCATCCTGCCAATAGAACCTGAATAGAATAAAAACAACAGCGAAAAGTAAAATCTGAGAACTTTTGACCAAAGGGTCTAGTAACTATCACAAAGTTAGTTGACAACCGTATTCCCCGGCAACGGCGCTAATTTTTGATAACGCTCAAACTACAGCTCTCGTAAGAGTGTAAGCGGTCGTTGTCAAATATATAACCCAACTGGGTTGGGTATCAATCCCACAGAGAATAGCCGGTCACTAAGTAAGCAACGATTATTAGACTTTTGGTGCAAGTCTTATAAAAGGGGGGATTTTGTAGCGTGCAATAATGTAACAAAATAGTAGAGTAAAAACGGAAAATAGCAAAGTAAAAAGGAAAGAATGTTCAGTAAGATGTTTAACCAATGAGAATTGAGAGTTGGGGTTATGTCCACCTTATGAGTTATACTTCTCTATTGGCTATGAGTTATGCGGAATTCAGACATGCATGTGCTTATAGAGAATTGCATTCTATGGTAAATCCAGGCGTCTTTCGACCATCAAGGATTATTTCACTTTAACTCTTTCGAGCTTAAAGAGTGTCTAACGGTACAAATTCTCCAAGAGGTTAATCCAGTTACGACACTAACTTTTTAATAGGGGTTGGTGCCCTATTACCTTGACATTATCTCTTTTCTAGACATATAACTTTTCTTTCGAACGAGTTAATGCTATACTGGCGTATTCTATGAGTTTGCAACCACAAGAATTTGCATTAAGATGAAGAGAATAATGATATAAGTAGCATACATGTCATGAATTCACAAACTCATTGCAATAGATAGTATCTCATAAGGCTTCCATAACCCCAACAGAGAAGTTTAGCTATTCATGAGTGCAACGGAAATCACAATAGACTTTATCATTATACCAAAATAAAGATCTCACGTGTAGTAGGGTTTGGTATGGCGTTAGGCGTGAATTCCCTTTTAGAATAGCGGTTCTCTTGTTGTGGAAATTAAGAATTGAATAGATGAAGAGAAAGTAATTAATTGAAAGAGAATTGTTTTCGGAACTCAAGAATCAATGAAAATCTCTAGCAAAATAGGGTATTTATAACACCCATATCCTATTCCTACTAGGCTACTGCATTGCTTAACCTAATCCTACTAGGTTAATGCATCATTATCCTAATCCTAATAAGTTACTGCTGATCCCCAAAGTCTTTGGAAATGCTGTTTTTGCCCGGGACAGATATTCCATGCGTCACTTTTGGTCCTTGGCGTCCAAGATTTCCCTTCCTTCTTTTGTGAAGCTTCCTTGGGCGTCAAGTTATCCATAATATGCTGAAATCTGCATCATTTATACCTGAAAACTTGCTAATCACGTTTGTTAGCTCACTTACAGGAAAAAGGACTAAAAGTGCATGAATTATATATTTTGTCCTCAAAACTTAGCTAAAATATGGGTAAATTATAGTACTTTAGGCGTGTAAATACGCCTATCATCAGTAACCGTTTCTGGAAAAATTATAATTAGCAAAGGAAAAGTGTATGTAGGAAAGGGCTATCTCACCGAGGGCCTTTATAAGATGAATGTAATGAATGTTAAAATCAATAAACATTCAAATTCTTCTTACTTGCTTGGGTCTTATAATTTGTGGCATGAACGTTTAGGCCATGTTAATTACAAAACGTTATGAAAACTGATTAACTTAGAGGTTTTGACAAACTTTGAGTGCAATAAATCAAAGTGTCAAACGTGTGTGGAATCAAAGTATGCAAAACATCCTTATCAGTCCGTTGAAAGGAATTCCAATCCCTTAGACTTAATACACACTGACATTTGTGATATGAAGTCAACACCATCACGTGGTGGGAAAAAGTATTTCATAACTTTTATTGATGATTGCACTAGATATTGTTATGTCTACTTGGTAAATAGTAAGGATGAAGCAATAGATGCGTTTAGGCAATACAAAACTGAAGTAGAAATTGAGTTAGAGAAAAATATAAAAATGATAAAAAGTGATAGGAGCGGAGAATATGAATCTCCCTTCGCCGAAATATGTGTAGAGAATGGAATCGTCCATCAAACTACGACCCTATATTCACCCCAATCTAACGGAATTGCAGAAAGGAAAAATCGAATGTTGAAAGAAATGATGAATGCCCTAATTATAAGTTCAGGTTTACCGCAAAACTTGTGGGGGGAGGCTATCCTTACAACCAATCGTATACTCAAAAGAGTTCCCCATAGTAAGACACAATCAATTCCTTATGAAAAATGGAAAGGAAGGAAACCCAACTTGAAATATTTCAAAGTGTGGGGGTGTCTAGCAAAGGTCCTATGCCTAAAAGGGTTAAGATAGGACCTAAGGCGGTGGTCTGTGTGTTCATAGGATATGCTAAAAGTAGTAAAGTATGTCGATTTTTGGTTCATAAATCCGAACATCCGGATATTAATGAAAATACAGTAATTGAATTAGATAATGCTGAATTCTTTGAAAACATTTATCCGTATAAAACTAGACATGAACAGTCTAGTGGGGGGTCTAAATGACCTCGAGATGAACCAAGTCAGGATGTACATAATTAAGAAAATCTAAGACGTAGTACACGTCAAAAAAGTCAACTTCATTTGGTTCGGATTTTGTAACATTTCTCTTAGAAAATGAGCCTCAAACATTTAAAGAAGCGATGTCATCATCATACTCTTCCTTTTGGAAACAAGCATAAAATAGTGAGATTGATTCAGTCTTAAGAAACCATACGTGGGAATTGATTGACCTTCCTCCAGGAAATAAACATTTAGGTTCTAAATGGATCTTCAAAAGAAAAATAAAAGCGAATGGTACTATTGACACATACAAGACAAGACTTGTAGTAAAAGGCTTCAAACAAAAAGAAGGCCTTGATTACTTTGATACATACTCGCCGGTAACAAGGATAACGTTGATTCGAATGTTAATTGCCTTGGCGGTGGTATATGGTCTTGAAATCCATCAAATGGGTGTGAAAACCGCATTCCTAAATGGAGAATTGGAGGAAGAAATATACATGGAACAACCTGAGGGTTTTGTGATTCCAAGAAAGGAGAATAAGGTGTGTAAACTTATTAAGTCATTGTATGGACTAAAGCAAACACCTAAACAATGACATGTGAAGTTTGACCAAACCATGTTGGCAAATGGATTCAAGATAAATGAATGTGATAAATGTGTTTATATTAAAGACACTCTGAATCACCAAGCCATTATTTGGTTATATGTAGATGATACGTTGATCATCAGTAGAGACATTTCTGACATAAATGCAATGAAACGAATGCTCGAGAGCAAGTTTGATATGAAAGACCTTGGAGTTGCGGATGTGATCGTAGCTATAAGAATCCATAGAACCCCACAAGGGTTGGCATTGTCACAGTCTCATTATATCGAAAATGTACTTGACAAATTCAAGTATATGGAATTTGGTATTGCCAAAACTCTATTGGATGTGTGCTTTGAACTTCGAAAGAATGAAGGTGAAAGTGACTCACAATTGGAGTAAGCAAGAGTATTGGGATGTTTAATGTATATAATGAACTGTACATGACCATACATAGCATGCGCTATTAATAAATTGAGTCGGTACACGAGTAATCCCAACAAAACTCATTGGATGGCAATGAAAAGAGTTTTGGGGTATCTTAAATACACTCAAGACTATATTTTGCATTATAATAAATATCCCACGGTACTCAAAGGATATAGTGATGTAAATTAGATCATCGGATCGAACGAAGTAAAATCCACAAGTGGATATATATTTACTATCGGTGGAGGAGCAGTCTCTTGAAAATCATCCAAACAGACTTGTATTGCTCGCTCTATAATGGAATCTGAATTTATCGCATTGGATAAAGCTGGTAAAGAAGCAGAATGGCTCTAGAATTTCTTGGAAGATATTCCTTATTGGCTCAAACCAGTGGCACCAGTATGTATACACTGTGATAGCCAAGCGACAATAGGTAGGGCAGGGAGCATGATGTATAACAGTAAGTCTCGTCACATAAGACGGAGACATAATACCGTTAGAGAACTCTCTAGTGGAATTATCACTGTTGACTATGTAAAGTCAAAGGATAATGTGTCGAATCCACTTGCAAAAGCCCTATCTAGAGAAGGAGTTGAGAGGACATCCAAGGGAATGGGTTTAAGGCCTAGGACAAGTCAACATGGAGGTAACTCTACCTAGCAGACTGGAGATCCCAAGAGTTAGGTTCAAAGAGATCAAACAAAGTTGTGTCTGACAGGTTCAACGTTCTCAATTACCCAAATCCATTCTCATGACGTAGACAATGTGTAGTAAACAATGATAAGACTTAAAGTGAAAAGTCTTTTAATGATTATCTAAATTTGGCAGATTTGACCAAATAGTTTAATCTATAGGATTGAACGTTTAGAAATCACCTATGTGAGGGCGAAGTGGAAGTCGCTTGAAGGAGAATGTTAATAAAGGCCAATTCTCTAAGCTCTCATGAATCCGGAACGTGTTTATGGCTGAAAAGAAAAAAATCGTGAGAACCATAAACGGTAAAAGGCTGGTTGTGTGACATGTGTTGTCTAGGTGTACACTAAAGCTCGACGGTTCAAAGATATCAAATCTACCGATTGACTGAGTACATCTGATGCATGTTCAATACGGAAAGTTCAAAGGGAAACCCACTTATCCAGATGCAATCAGTCTTTTCTTGATGATCACATACTTGTCCGTAAAAAATTTACGAAAAAATAGCCATTTTCCATTCATGTGGGGGATTGTTGGGTTCAAAGTATATGAAAAAGTGTGAATAAAAAATGAAGGAAAAATGGCGGAGAGAAGGGAGACACCAATTTAGAAAATGTACTCCCAAATTGGAAAGTTCACTCTTTCTCCCACATTGGTGGAAGAAGAGAACTTGTGAGTGTTTAAAATAAGGAACACTTACTCCACATGGTAAGTGAGGCAAGAAATAAGAGATGCCTCGCACCGTCATCATCGTCGCTCGCTCGGCTCGGCTTCAGATTTGGATTTGGATTTGGAAAATAAGAGATGCCTCACGCCGTCGTCGTCGTCGCTCGCTCAGCTCGGCTTTAGATTTGGATTTGGAAAATAAGAGATGCCTCCCGTCGTCGTCGTCGTCCCTCGCTCGGCTCGGCTTCGACTTTGGATTTGGAAAATAATCAATCGATGAGATCTATATTTCTGGATAAAATTTATTCGACAAAAATTTAATCCGAAGGGAAAATAAAAAACGTAGTAAATTTTTTTGTGTTTTGATCCTCCAGATATGCATGCATGGCACTGTTTCGAACTGATGCTTCTGAAAGATGCACTGTTTCAAACTGATGCCTCAAAAGGATGCAATCCTTCAACGAAATGACACACTAATTCATGAAATGGCCTGCCTGTTTAGAAAAGATGCAATCTTTTGACGAACAAACAAGATTTTTTAGGAAAGGTCACACCTTTTATGTGAACCATTGCCACTTTTCAGAAGAGGCATATGAAGGCTATATAAACCTTCTTTCATCCACAGGTTTAGACACAAAAATTTTCTAAAATAAAAACTCTCTTCTTGTCTTCAGAAATATTCTGTGTGATCAATCAAACTGTTGAGTGAGTTCGTAGAATCCGAAAATTTGAGGTACCGCTATTGTTCGGATTGTAGGACATTGTATCATGGGAGGAAATCCCATAACCTTGGGTACAGTGAGGGGAATTATTCCTTCACTCTCGGTTTTACCTCACACTTGGTTTCACAAGTGTTGAAAGCCGGTTTGTACTTCGTGAGTGATTGAGGGATAATTCCATCTTGGCCCGAAATAGATTTTTTTTTGAATTGACTCAAAGAAAATTTGTTTCGGACTTGAACCAACAAGATACAACGAGTTTAGAAAAGATAAAAACACACAATAAAAAAGGTAGACACGATTAGACGGGCCCAAAACTAACTTACAACCTAGTAGCTTATTACTAGTTTGTTAATTAGTAATAGAATAAACAAATTACAACTAAGAAACAAAGATTAGAAACTAAGAAATCAAAATTTGAGCTTAAAATTTGTTGGTGAAACGTAAAAACGTGACGTGGAAGCCACGTATTGGTTGCGGTTGTTATTAAATTTTATTTTCCAATTCAAATCTTGGTCCAATTGTAATTTGGAATTGGTGAAAGTGGGTAAAGGAGGGAAACAAGTCTTGAAATCCTATTTCAAAGTAAAAAATCAAGACGACTTTTCTCCTCAAGACAAGATCCTAAAATCATGGAAAAGTTATTGAGAAGTGATTGATATGTCTTTGGTGGTTGGGGTCTTTCAAGACTAAACAATTCTTCACCTCTATAGATCTGGCATTCACTTTATTTTAACAAGGTATAAAGGTTGGGAAGAACATCAAGAACACTTCAACAATCACCAAGAACAATCAACCACAATTACCAAGATCCACAACACAACTACATGGCCAACTCCAAGACAATAATGTTTTTCACATGGCCAAGACTACAAAACAACCAACAACGGTCAAGTCTCTTTAGTATTGCATTTCATTTTTTTAAACAATAGATGAAGGTAGTGAAGATCTTCAATAACAATAACAACACTCCTTTCAATAACAACAACCACGCACACGGCCAAGTCAACTTTCTCAACAATAATGTCTACCACACGGCCTTACTTGTTCACAACAACAACATCAATCTTTAAAGCTCAAATCTAGATCGACTCAAAGTGTTAGTGAAGAACAAAACTAACACCATAAACACACAAGAAAAATAAAAGACTCCTAGACCTAGACTCAAGAACAAATCTCGGCCAAGAACACCACAAGAACATAATTTTGGCTAAGAAAACAACAATGGACAGATTGATAATTTTTTTTTCCTGAAATTTTCAGTTTTAAACACTTTTTTTTTATTTTCCAACTCTCAAGCCCAAGATTGATCTTGTGGGAACAAGATCAAGTCATGCTCTGATACCAAATGATACAAAAAATACAATGGAAGCACAAAACACACCACAAATCATAAGATCCGAGGACCTATTGGAGACCAACTCTCGAATTCAACAAATACAACAAGAATACAAGATAACAATGGTGTATTTCACACCATAACAGTAGCAACACAACAAGAACAAGATGAACAATAAAAAAATTTTGGATTCCACATTAACAACACAAACACATGGTCACAACATCACCACTACCATAGGATTACAAAGAAACAAAAGGATAGATAGTTAGACAAATTGAAGGTATAATCTTAACAACCCAAAAGCCTATTCCACTATTGGACCTTTAACATCACACACAACAAATACCTAACTCTTACGTTGGCACAAGAGTGACCCCGATCTCCCAAGCATCCAACGTTTCCAAGCTTGAATCCAACACGAGTAATTCCACACTCAAGTTGATTTTCTTAGTTACAATTTCGGCCATGGAAGGGCCATTCTCATAAGAGAGATGCTTCGAAGCGTTACTCTTTCATATTCAACAAAAACTATGACTAAAAAAAACCCAAGAGGTTCTATACGTAGTTTATTATAAAATAGAATACAAAATGACCACAAAATCCCTCAAGTTTTGTGGTCGTTGGACGAATTTAATACACACTCTTTCTTGTTCATTCTCGTGGTCGTACTCATATAAGTTTGTCTACCCAAATGACCATAAAAATTTAAAAGGACCACACTGGGATGATCCCCAACCTCCCTGGCACATCTCGATCGATTTTCAGCCTACAACACGCCCTGACCCCGGGCCCATCCCCAAAACCGTGGGCTATAGCACATCGATTTGTCCCCAAAATGCCCCGTTCGTGCCGTTTTGCCTGTTTGTCCATCCAAATGGCCACAAAAATTCAAAAAACCACACTAGGACGATCCACAACCTCCCAGGCATGCCCCGGTTGATTTTCAGCACACAGCACGCCCGTACCCCAGGCCCACCCTCGAAATCGTTAGCTATAGAACACCGATTTAGCCCAAAAATACCTCGTTCAGGCTGTTTCACCCATTTGTCCACCCAAATGGCCACGAAAATATAAACGGACCACACAGGGACGATCCCCAACCTCCCTGGAATGCCCTGGTCAATTTTTGGCACACAGCACACCCGTACCCAGGGCCCACCCCCAAAATTATGGGCTATAACACACCGATTTAACCCAAAAATGCCCCACTTGCATTGTTTCGCCCGTTTGTCCAGCCAAATGGCAACAAAAATTTAAACGGACCACACTGGGATGACCCCTAACCTTCTTGGCATGCCCCGATCGATGTTCGGCCAACAGCACGCCGGAACCCCGAGCCCATCCTCAAAATCGTGGGCTATAGCACACCGATTAGGGCAAAAAATGCCCCGTTTGCACTGTTTCACCAGTTTATCTACCCAAATGGCCACAAAAATTTAAACGGACCATACTGAGACGATCCCCAATATCTCTGGCATGCCCCGATTAATTTTTAGACCACAGCATGCCCTAACCCCAGGCCCACCCCCAAAACGGTGGGCTATAGCACACCGATTTGACCTGAAAGATCCCCATTCGTGTCATTTCGCCCATTTGTCCACCCAAATGGCCTCAAAATTCAATCGGGCCACACTGGGACGATCCTCAACCCCCCTGGCATACCTCGGTTAATTTTTGGCCCACAGCACACCCGGACCGCGGGCCCACCCCCAAAAGCATGGGCTATAGCACACCGATTTAGTCCAAAAATACCCCGTACGCGCCATTTCGCCTGTTTGTCCACCAAAATAGCAACAAAAATTTAAATGGACCACACTAGGATGATCCCCAACCTCCTTGGCACTCCTCGGACGATTTTTAGCCCACAGCACGCCCGAACCCCAGGCGAACCCCCAAAATCGTGGGCTATAGCACACCGATTTGGCCAAAAAATGCTCCGTTGGCACTGTCTCACCCGTTTGTCCACCCAAATAGCCACAAAAATTTAAACAGACCATACTGGGATGATCCCCAACCTCCCTGACATGCCCCGATCAATTTATGGCCCACAGCATGCCCGGACACCGAGCCCACCCCCAAAATCGTGGGCAATAGCACACCGATTTAGCCTAAAAATGCCCCTTTTGCGCCGTTACGCATGTTTGTCCACCCAAATAGCCACGAAAATTTAAACGAACCACACTGGGATAATCCCCAACCTCCTTGGCACGCTCCATTCGATTTTTGGCCTACAGCACACCCGAAGCCCGGGCCCAACCCCAAAACCATGGGCTATAGCCCACCGATTTGGCTCAAAAATGCCTCACTCGCGCCGTTTTGCTCGTTTGTCCACCCAAATGGCCCTGAAAATTTAAACGGACTACACTGGGATGATCTCTAACCTACCTGGCACACTACTATTGATTTTTTGCCCACAGCACGCTGGGACCCGAGCCCGCCCCCAAAACCATGGGCTATAACATACCGATTTGGCTTGAAAATGCCCCATTCGCACCGTTTTGCCGGTTTATCTACCCAAATGGACACAAAAATTTAAACGGACCAATACTAGGAAAATTCTAAACCTCCCTGGCACGCCTCGGTCGATTGTTGACCCACAGCACGCCCGGACCCCGGGCCCACCCCTGAATCTGTGGGCTATAGCACACTAATTTGGCCCGAAAATGACTCGTTCGCATTGTTTCGCCTGTTTGTCCACCCAAATTGCCACGAAAATTAAAATGGACCACACTGGGATGATCCCCAACCTCCTTGGCACACCCCGATTGATTTTCAACCCACAGCACGCCCGGACCCCGGGCCCATCCCTAAAACCGTGGGCTATAGCACACTGATTTGGCCTGAAAATGCCCCGTTCATGCAGTTTCGTCCTTTTGTCCACCCAAATGGCCACGAAAATTTAAACAAACCATACTGGGATGATCCCCAACCTCCCTGGCATGCCTCGGTCGATTTTCAGCCGACAACATGCCCGGACCCCGGGCCCACCCCCGAAACCGTTGGCTATAGTACACCGATTTGGCCCAAAAATGCCCCTTTCGCTCCGTTTCTCCCATTTATCCACCCAAATGGCCATGAAAATTCAAACGGACCACACTGGGATGATCCCCAACCTCCCTGGCATGCCTCAGTCGATTTTTATCATACAACAAGCTTGGACCCCAGGCCGACCCCCCAAACCGTGGGCTATAACACCAATTTGGCTCAAAAATGACCCATTTGCATCGTCTTGCCCGTTTGTCCAGTCAAATGCCCATGAAAATTTAAACGGACCACACTGGGATGATCTCTAACCTCCCTGGCATGCCCCAGTCGATTTTCATCCCACAGAAGGATCGTACATCGGGTCCACCCCCAAAGCCATGGGCTATAGCACACCGATTTGGCTCGAAAATGCCTCGTTTACGCCGTTTTGATTGTTTGACCACCCAAATAGCCACAAAAATTTAAACGGATCCAACTGGGATGATCCCCAACCTCCCTGGTATGCTCTGATTGATTTTTGACAACAAAATGCCCGAACCACGGGCCCACCACAAAAAATGTAGGCTATAGCACACCTATTTGGCCCAAAAATGCCCCGTTCGTGCCGTTTTTCACGTTTGTCCGGCCAAATGGTCAAAAAATTTAAATGGACCACACTGGGATAATCCCCAACCTCCCTGGCATGGCCCGGTCAATTTTCGGCCCACAGTACGCCCAGACCTTGGGTCCATCCCCGAAACCGTGGGCTATAGCACACCGATTCGGCCCAAAAATGCCCCGTTCGCGCCATGTCGCCCGTTTGTCCACCCAAATGGCAACAAAAATTTAAATGGACCTTACTGGGATAATCCCCAACCTCATTGGCACGCCCCGGTTGAGTTTTAGCACACAGCACGCCTGGACCCTGGGCCCACCATCGAAACCGTGGGCTATAGCCCACCGAGTTGGTTGAAAAATGCCCTGTTCGTGCTGTTTTGCCCGTTTGTCCACCCAAATGGCCACGAAAAATTAAACGAACCATACTGGGACGATCCCTAACCCTTCGGCATGCCCCGATCGATTTTTGGCCCACGGTAAGCCTGGACCCCTGGCCCACCCCCAAAACCGTGGACTATAGCACACCGATTTATCCCGAAAATGTTCCATTCACACCGTTTTACCCTTTTGTCCACTCAAATGGCCACGAAAAATTAAATGGACCACACTGGGATGATCCTCCACCTCCTTGGCATGCCCTGATTGATTTTTGACCCGCAGCACGCCCTAACCTCGAGCCCACCCCCAAAACCATGGGTTATGACACACCAATTTTGCCAAAAAATGCCCCGTTCATGTTGTTTCTCCCCTTTGTCCACCCAATTGGCCACAAAAATTTAAATAGACAATACTGGGATAATTCCCATCCTCCTTGGCATGCCCCGGTCGATTTTAAGCCCACAGCATGCTCAAACACCGGGCCCACCCCTAAAACCGTGGGCTATAACACACCGATTTGTCCAAAAAATGTCCCATTTGCACCGTCTCGCCTGTTTTTTCACCCAAATAGCCCGAAAATATCTCGTTCACACCGTTTTACCCTTTTGTCTACTCAAATGGCCACGAAAATTTAAACGAACCCCACTGGGACGATCCCCAACCTCTCTGGCACGCTTCAGTCAATTTTTGGCCCATAACACGCCCTGACCCCGGGCCCAGCCTTAAAACTTTGGGCTATATATCACATTGATTTGGCCCGAAAATGCCCCATTCATGCCGTTGTGCACGTTTGTCCACCCAAATGGCCATGAAATTTTAAACGAACAATACTGGGATGATCCCCAACCTCCTTGGCACGCCCCAGTTGATTTTCAGCCTTCAGTGTGCCCGGAACCCAGGCCCACCCCCAAAACCGTGGTTTATAGCCCATCGATTTAGCTAAACGGACTATACTGGGATGATCCGTAACCTCTCTGGCACACCCCGGTTGATTTTCCACCCACAACACTCCTGGAACCTGGGCACACCCTCAAAACCGTGGGCTATAGTACACCGATTTGGCCTAAAAATGCAATGTTCATGCCGTTTTTCCCGTTTGTCCACCCAAATGGTCTTAAAAATTAAAACGTACAATACTGCGACGATCCCCAACCTCCCTGGCATGCCTCGATGGATTTATGCCCCACAAAACGCCTGGACCCCGGGCCTACCCTTAAAATCGTGGGCTATAGCACACCGATTTGGCCCAAAAATGCCCCGTTTGTGCCGTTTCTCCCGTTTGTCCACCCAAATAGCCACGAAAAATTAAACGGACCACACTGGGGCGATCCCCAACCTTTCTGGCATGTCCTAATCAATCTTTGGCCTATACCACGCCCGAACCCCGGGGCCACCTCCGAAACCGTGGTCTATAGCACATCGATTTGGCTAGAAAATGCCCCGTTCACGCCATTTCGCCCGTTTGTCCACCCAAATGGCCACAAAAATTTAAACGAACCATACTGGGATGATCCCCAACCTCCCTGGCACACCCCGATCAATTTTTGACCTACAATACGCCCGGACCCCAGGCCTACCCCTGAAATCGTGGGCTATAACACACGAATTTGGTCCGAAAATGCACCGTTCACATCGTCTTGCCCGTTTGTCCACCAAAATGGCTATAAAAATTTATACGGACCACACTGGGACGATCCCCAACCTACATGGCATACCCTGGCCGATTCTTGGTCTACAACACGCCCGAACCCGGGGTCCACACCCAAAACCGTTGGATATAGCACACCGATTTGGCCTTAAAAATGCCCCATTTATGCCATTTCGCATGTTTGTCCACCCAAATAGCCACTAAAATTTAAACGGACCATACTGGGACGATCCCAAACATCCCTGACACGTTTAGGTCAATTTTCGATCCATAGCATGCCCGGACTCCGATCCCACCCCCAAAATCGTGGGCTATAGCACACTGATTTGGCCCAAAAATGCCCCATTTGCGCCGTTTCGCCCGCTTGTCCACCCAAATGGCCACAAAAATTTAAATGGACTACACATGGATGATCCCCAACCTCCCTGGCATACCCCGGTCGATTTTTCACCCTCATCATGCCCGGACTCCGGGTCCACCCCCAAAACCATGGGTTATAGCACACCGATTTGGCCTGAGAATGCCCCGTTTGCGCCGTTTCACTCGTTTGTCCACCCAAATGGCCATAAAAATTTAAACGGACTACACTGGGATGATCCCCAACCTCCCTGGCATGCTCTGGTAGATTTTCAGCCTACAGCACACCCGAACTCCGAGCCCACCTCCGAAACCGTGGGCTATAACACACCGATTTGGGCTGAAAATGCCCTATTCGCGCCGTTTCGCCTGTTTGTCCACCCAAATGGCCACAAAAATTTAAACGGACCACACTGAGATGATCCCCAACCTCCCGGGCATGTCCCAGTAGATTTTTCGCCCACAGCTTGCCCGGACCCTAGGCCCACCCTCAAAATTGTGGGCTATAGCACACCAATTTTGCTCGAAAAGGCCCTGTTCACGCCGTTTCGCACGCTTGTCCACCCAAATGGCCACAAAATTTAAACGGACCACACTGGGATGATCCCCAACCTCCCTGGCATGTCCCAATCAATTTTCGACACACAGCTTGCCCGGAACCCAGGCCCACCCTTAAAACCGTAGGCTATAGCACACCGATTTTTCCCAAAAAGGCCCCGTTCGTACCGTTTTATTCGTTTGTCCACACAAATGGCAACAAAAATTTAAATGGACCATACTGAGATGATCCCCAATCTCCCTAGCACACCCCAGTCAATTTTTAGCCTGTATCACGCCTGGACCCCAGGCCCATCCCTGAAATCGTGGGCTATAAAATACCAATTTGGCCCAAAAATGCCCCGTTCGTGCTGTTTCGCCCGTTTGTCCACCCAAATGGCCACGAAAAATTAAACGGACCATACTGGGATGATCTACAAGCTCCTTGGCATGCCTCGATTAATTTTTGGCCCACAGCACGCTCGAACCTCAGGTCCACCACCAAAACCGAGGGCTATAGCACACCGATTAGGCCCGAAAATGACCCGTTTGCACCGTTTCGCCTGTTTGTCTACCCAAATAGCCACAAAAATTTAAACGGACCACACTAGGATGATACCTAACCTCCCTGGTACGCCCTGGTCAATTTTCGACCCACAGCAAGCCCAGACCCTGGACTCACCCCCAAAACCGTGGGCTATATCACACTGATTTAGCCTGAAAATGGCCCGTTTGCGCTGTTTCGCCCGTTTGTTCACCCAAATGTCCACAAAAATTTAAACAGACCACACTGGGACGATCCCTAACCTTTTTGGATGGCCTCGATTGATTTTTGAGCGACAACATGCCTGGACCCCAGGCCAACTCATGAAACCGTGGCCTATAGTACATCGATTTAGCCCAAAAATGCCCAATTCACGCCGTTTCGCCCGTTTGTCTGCCTAATTGGCTACAGAAATTTAAACAGAACGCACTGTGTTGATCCCCAACCTCCCTGGCATGCCCCGATCAATTTTCGGCCCACAGCACGCCCAGACCCCGGTCCCACCCCCAAAATCGTGGGCTATAGCCCGCCGATTTGACCCGAATATGCCCCATTCGTGATGTTTTGCCCGTTTGTACACCCAAATAGCCACGAAAAATTAAACGGACCACACGGGGGCGATCCTCAACCTCCCTGGCACGCCCCATTCAATTTTGGCCCACAGTAAGCTCGGACCCCTGGCCCACCCCCAAAATCGTGGTCTATAACACACTGATTTAGCCCGAAAATACCTCATTTGTGCTGTTTTTTCCTTTTGTCCTCTCAAATGGACACAAAAAATTAAACAGACCACACTGGGTTGATCCCCAACCTCCCTGGTATGCCTCGATCGATTTTTGGCCCACAACATGACAGGACCCCGGGCCTCCCCCGAAATCATGGGCTATGGCACATCGATTTGGCCCAAAAATGCCCCGTTTGTGCCAATTCAACAATTTGTCCATAAAAATTGCCATGAAAATTTAAACGGACCATACTGGGATGATCCCAACCTCCTTGGCATGCCTCGATCGATTTTTGGCCTACAAAACGCCCGGACCCTAGGCCCACCACCAAAAACGTGGGATTAGCTCACCGATTTGTCCCAAAAATGCCCCATTCACGCCGTCTCACCTGTTTGTCCACCCAAATGGCAACAAAAATTTAAATGGACCACATTGGAACGATCCCCAACCTTCCTGGATGCCCCGATTGGTTTTTGTCCTGCAACACGCCGGGACCCAGGCGCACCCCCGGAACCGTGGGCTATAGCCCACCGATTTGGCCCGAAAATGGTCCATTCACGCCATTTCACCCCGATTGATTTTCAGCCTACAGAAAGCCTGGAACCCTGGCCCACCCTAAAACTATGGGCTATAGCACATCGATTTAGCCCGAAAATGCCCCGTTCGCGCCGTTTTGCCTTTTTGTCCACCTAAATGGCCAGGAAAAATTAAATGGACCACAATGGAACGATCCCCAACCTCTATGGCACGCCTCAGTCAATTTTCAACCCACAAAACACCCGGACACTTGGCCACCCTAAAAAGCGTGGGTTATAACACACCTTTTTGGCACAAAAATTCCCCGTTCCCGCCGTTTCGCCCGTTTGTCCACCCAAAATAGCCATAAAAAATTAAACGGACCACCCTGGGATGATCCCCAACCTTTTTGGCATGCCCCGGTCGATTTTAAGCCCACTACACGCCCGTACCCCGGCCCATCCCCGGAATCGTGTGCTATAGAACACTGATTTGGCTCGAAAATGCCCCGTTCGTGCCGTTTTGCATGTTTATCCACCTAAATGACCACGAAAATTTAAATGGACTACACTGGGATGATCCTCAACCTCCCTAGCATGCCCCGGTTGATTTTCGACCCACAACACGCTCGGACCTCGGTCCCACCTCCAAAATCGTGGGCTATAGCACACCGATTTGGCCCTGAAAACACCCCGTTCGCACCGTTTAGCCCGTTTGTCCACACAAATGGCCACAAAAATTTAAACGGACTATACTGGGATGATCCCTAACCTCTATGGCACGCCTCAGTTGATTTTTGGCCCACAGTACGCCCAGACCCCGGGCCCACCCCATAAATCGTGGTCTATAGCACACCACTTTGTCCCATAAACTCCTCATTTGCGCCGTTTTGCTCTTTTGTCCACCTAAATGGCCACAAAAATTTAAACGGACCACACTGGGACTATCCCCAACCTACCTGGCATGCCCCAATTGATTTTTGGCCCATAGGACGCCCTGACCACGAGCCCATCCCAAAAAACGTGGGCTACAACACACTGATTTGGCCCAAAAATGCCCTGTTCGCACCGTTTTACCCGTTTTCCACCCAAATAGCCACAAAAGATTAAAGAAACCACACTGGGACGATCCCCAACCTCTCTGGCGAGCCCCGGTCGATTTTTGGCCCACAGCATGCCCAAACCCCAAGGCCACACCCAAAACCGTAGGCTATAGCACACCGATTTGGTCAAAAATACCTGGTTTGTATTTTTTGTCCACCGAAATAGCCACGAAAAATTAAACAGACCATACTGGTACAATTCTCAACCTCCCTGGCATGCCCTAGTCAATTTTTGACCCACTACATACCCGGACCCCAGGCCCACACCCGAAATCGTGGGCTATAACACATCAATTTTGCCCGAAAAGGCCCCATTGGCGCTGTTTCGCCCGTTTGTCCATACAATTGGCCTAAAAATTTTAAATGGACCATACTACGATAATCCCCAACCTCCCTGGCACGCCCCCATTGATTTTTGGCCCACAACATGTCCTCACCCCAGGTCCACCCCAAAACCGTGGGCTACAGAACACTGATTTGGTCCAAAAATGCCCCGTTCTAGCTGTTTCGCCCACTTGTCCACCCAAATGGCCACAAAAATTCAAAATAACCATGCTGGGATGATCCCCAACCTCCCTGGCATGCCTTGATCGATTTTTGGCTAGCAAAACGGCCGGACCCCAGGCCCACCCTCAAAATCGTGGGTTATAGCACACCGATTAGGCCTGAAAATGACTCATTCACGCTGTTTCTCCCGTTTGTCCACCCAAATGGCATAAAAATTTAAACGAACCATACTGGGATGATACCCAACCTCCCTGACATACCCTGGTCAATTTTTTGCCCACAATAGGCCCAACCCTGGGTCCACCCCTAAAACCGTGGGTTATAGCACACTGATTTGGCTCGAAAATGCCCCATTTGCGCTGTTTCGCCCGTTTGTCCACCCAAATGGCCATAAAAATTTAAACGGACCACACTCTGATGATCTCTAACCTCCCTGGATAGCCTCGGTTGATTTTTGTCCCATAGTACGCCCGAACCTTGGGCCCACCTTCGAAATCGTAGGCTATAGCACATCGATTTGTCTCCAAAATGCTCCGTTCATGCCGTTTTGCCCGATTGACTACCCAAATAGCCCCAAAAAATTAAAAGAACTATACTGGGATGATCCCAACCTCCCTAGCACGCCCCATTAATTTTCGGCCCACAACACATACGAGCCCCGAGCCCACCCCCAAAATCGTGGGCTATAACACACTGATTTGTCCCAAAAACTCCTTGTTCACGTCGTTTCGCCCGTTTGTCCACCCAAATGGCAACAAAAAATTAAACGGACCATACTGGGACAATCCTCAACCTCCCTGGCATGCCCAATCGATTTTTGGCCCACAGCACGCCCTGACCCAAGGCTCACCCCCGAAACCATGGGCTATAGCACACCGATTTGGCTCAAAAGCGCCCCGTTCACGCTGTTTCGCCCGTTTATCCACCCAAATGGCTACAGAAATTTAAATAGACCATACAGAGATGATCCCCAACCTCCCTGGCATGCCTCAGTTGATTTTTGGCCCGCAGCACGCACGGACCCTGGGCCCACCCCTAAAACCTTGGGCTATGCTACACCGATTTGGCCATAAAATGCCCCGTTAGCGCCATTTTGCCCGTTTGTCCACCCAAATGGCCACGAAAAATTAAACGGATCATACTGGGGTGATCCCCAACCTTCTTGTCATGCCCTGGTTGATTTTCGCCCCATATCACACTCGGATCCTGAGCCCACACCTGAAAACATGGGCTATAGCACACCAATTTGGCCCGAAAATGCCCAATTCGCGCCGTTTATCCACCCAAATGGCCATGAAAAATTAAATGTCCTACACTAGGATGATCCCTAACTTCCCTAGAACTCTTTAGTCAATTTTTGTCCCACAGCACATTCGGACCCCCGGATCACCTTGAAACCATGTGCTATAACACATTGATTTAACCTAAAAATGCCCCGTTTGCGCTATTTCGCCCGTGTGTCCACCCAAATGGCCACAAAAATTTAAACGGACCATACTTGGATAATCCCTAACCTCCATGATACACCCCGACCAATTTTCGACCCATAACACACTTGGATCCTGGGCCCACCCCAGAAATCGTGGGCTATAGCACACCAATTTAGCCCGAAAATGCACTATTCGAGCCGTTTTGCCCGTTTGTTTACCCAAATGACCACAAAAATTTAAACAGACCACATTGGGATGATCCCCAACCTCCCTGGCATGGCTCAGTCAATTTTTGGCCCACAACACGTCCATACCCTGGGCCCACCCATAAAACCGTGGGCTATAGCACACCGATTTGGCCTAAAAATACCCCGTTCACGCCATTTCACCCGTTTGTCCACCCAACTGGACACAAAGATTTAACCACTATGGGATGATACCCAACCTCCCTGGCATGCCCTGGTTGATTTTTGACCAACAGAACGCTCGAACCCTAGGCCCACCCCTGAAACCGAGGGCTATAGCACATCAATTTAGCCCCAAAAATGCCCCGTTCTCGCCGTTTCTCCTGTTTGGCCACGAAAATTTAAACGTACCCCACTGGGACGATCCCTAACCTCCCTGGATGGCCCTGGTCAAATTTTAGCCCATAGCATGGCCGGACCCCGGGCCTACCCCCGAAACCATGGGCTACAGCACATCGATTTGGATAAAAAATGCCCCGTTCGAGCCGTTTTGCATATTTGTCCACCCAAATAGCCACAAAAATTTAAATGGACCACAATGGAATGATCTCCAACATTCCTGGTATGCCCCGGTAGATTTTTGGCTCGCAGCACGCCCGGACCCTGGGCCCACCTCTGAAACCTTAGGCTATAGCCCACCAATTTGGCCCAAAAATGCCCCATTCGCGCCGTTTCACCCCGGTTGATTTTTGGCCTACAGAAAGAACGGACCCCTGGATCACCACCGAAACCTTGGGCTATAACACACGTATTTAGCTAGAAAATGCCCCATTCGCATCATTTTGCCCTTTTGTCCACCCAAATGGCCACGAAAAATTAAACAAACCATACGGGGACGATCCCCAACATCCATGGAGTGTCTCGATTGATTTTCAACCGACAGAACGCTCGAACCCAGGGCCCACCCCCAAAACCGTGGGCTATAGCACATCAATTTGACCAAAAAATGCCCTGTTCGCGCCGTTTCACCCGTTTGTCCACACCAATGGCCATAAAAATTTAAATAAACCACCCTGGGATGATCCCCAACCATCTTGGCATTCCCCGATCAATTTTTGTCTCACAACACGCCCAGACCCCGGGGTCACCCCCAAAACTGTGGGCTATAAAGCACCGATTTGGCCCAAAAACTCCCCTTTCGTGCCATTTTGCATGTTTGTCCACCCAAATGGCCACAAAAATTTAAACGGACCATACTTGGATAATCCTCAACTCCCCTGGCATGCCCTGATTGATCTTCAGCCCACTGCACGCCTGGACCTCGGGTCCACCCCCAAAATCGTGGTCTATAGGCCACCGATTTGGCCCTAAAAATGCCCCGTTCGTGCCTTTTTAACAAAAGGCCACAAAAATTTAAACGGACTATAGTGGGATGATATCTAACCTCCCTGGCACGCCCAATCAATTTTCAGCCTACAGCACGCCAGGAACCTGGGCCCACCCCCAAAATCGTGGGCTATAGCACACCGATTTGGCCCAAAAATGCCCCGTTCGCGCCGTTTCGCCCGTTTGTCAACCCAAATGGCCACAAAAATTTAAACGGGCTACACTAGGATGATCCCTAACCTTCCTGGCATGCCCCAATCAATTTTCAACCCACAGAACGCCTAGACCCCGGGTCCACCCCATAAACCGTTGTATATAGCACATCAATTTGGCCCAAAAACTACTTGTTCGCGCCATTTTGCTTGGTTGTCCACCCAAATGGCCACAAAAATTTAAACGGACCACACTGGGGAAATCCCCAACCTCCCAAGTATTCCTCGATTGATTTTTGGCCTACAGAATGCTCGACCCCCGCCCCTCCAAAAACGTGGGCTACAACACACTGATTTGGTCCAAAAATACCCCGTTTTTGCTATTTTGCCCGTTTGTCCACCCAAATGGACATGAAAAATTAAACGGACCAAACTAGGATAATCCCCAACCTCCTTGGCACTCCCCGGTCGATCTTTGGACAACAACATGCCCGGACCCCAAGGCCACCCCCAAAACCGTGGGCTATAGCACACAGATTTGGCCTAAAAATGCCCGGTTCGCGCCGTTTGTCCACCCAAATGGCAACAATATTTAAACGGACCATACTGGGATGATCCCCAACCTCCCTGGTACTCTCCAATTAATTTTTGGCCCACAGCATGCCCGGACCCCAGGCCCATCCCCGAAACCATGGTCTATAGTACACCAATTTTGCTCGAAAAGGCCTCGTTCGCGCCGTTTCACCCATTTATCCACACAAATGGCCACAAATATTTAAACGGACCACACTGGGATGATTCCCAACCTCTTTGGCATGCCCTGATTGATTTTTGATCCACAGCACGCCCGAACCCCAGGTTCACCCCCAAAACCGTGGGCTATAGTACACTGATTTGGCTCAAAAATGCCCCGTTAACGCTGTTTCGCCCGTTTGTCCATCCAAATGGCCACAAAAATTTAAACGGACCATAGTGGGATGATCCCCAACCTCCCTGGTACTCCCTAGTTGATTTTTGGTTCGTAGCACACCCGGACCCCGAGCTCACCCCTAAAATCGTGTGCTATATCACACCGATTTGGCCCGTAAATGCCCCGTTCGTGCTGTTTCACCCGTTTGTCCACCCAAATGGCCATAAAAAATTAAACGAACCTGACTAAGGTGATCCCCAACCTCCCTGTCATGCCCTGGTCAATTTTTGGCCCACAACACACCTGAACTCCGAGCCCACACCCGAAAACGTGGGCTATAGCACACCAATTTGGCCTGAAAATGCCCTGTTCACGCCGTTTGCCCACCCAAATGGCCACGAAAAATTTAACGGCCCACACTAGGATGATGCCCAATATTCCTAGCATGCTCTGGTCAATTTTTGGCCCACAACACATTCGGACCCCGCGCTCACCCCAAAAACCGTGGGCTATAGCACATCAATTTAGCCCGAAAATGTCCCGTTCGTGCTGTTTCGCCCGTGTATCCACCCAAACGTCCACAAAAATTTAAACGAACCATACATAGACTATCCCCAACCTCTATGGCATGCCTCAGCCGATTTACGACCGACAAAACGCTTGGACCCAAGGCCCACCCCTAAAATCGTGGGCTATAGCCCACTGATTTAGCCCAAAAATGCACTGCTCGAGCCGTTTCGCCCGTTTGTCCACCCAAATGGCCACAAAAATTTAAACAGACCACACTAGGACGATTCCCAACATCCCTGTCACGTCCTAGTCGATTTTTGACCCACAACACGCACTTACCCCAGGCCCACCCCCAAAATCGTGGGCTATAGCACATTAATTTGGCTCGAAAATGCCCTGTTCGCGTCGTTTCACTCGTTTGTCCACACAAATAGCCATAAAAATTTAAATGGAACACACTGGGACGATATCCAATCTCTCTAGCATGCCCCGATCAATTTTTGTCCCACAAAATACTCGAACCCCAGGCCCACCCTCGAAACCATGGGCTATAGCAAATCGATTTTGCCCAAAAATGCCCCGTTCTCGCCATTACGCCTGTTTGTCCACCCAAATGGCCACGAACGAACCATACTGGGATAATCACCAACCTCCCTGGATGGCCCTGGTTAATTTTTGGCCCACAGCACGCCCGAACTCCCGGCCCACCTCTATAAAAGTGGGCTATAGCACACCGATTTGGCTCAAAAATACCCCGTTCGCGCCGTTTCACCCATTTGTCCACCCAAATAGCCACAAAAAATTAAATGGACCATACTGGGATGATCCCAACCTCCCTAGCATGACCTGATCGATTTTTGGCCTACAGCAGGCCTGGATCCCGGGCCCACCCTCAAAACCGTGGGCTATAGCTCACCGATTTGGCTTGAAAATGCCCCATTTACGCGGTTTCGCCTGTTTATCCACCCAAATGGCTACATAAATTTAAACGGACTACACTGGTATGATCCCCAACCTCCCTGGCACGCCCTGATCAATTTTCGACCTATAGTACTCTACCTCGGGCCCACCCCTAAAACTATGGGTTATAGTACATCGATTTGGCCCAAAAATTCCCCGTTCGCGCCGTTTCGCCCGTTTATCCATCCAAATATCCACGAAAACTAAACGGACTACACTTGGACAATCCCCAACCTTACTGGCATGCGCCAGTCGATTTTTGGCCCACAACACGCTCGGACCTTGATTCCACCCTCAAAACCCTGGGCTATAGAATAACAATTTGGCCCGAAAATGCTCTATTTATGCCGTTTTGCATGTTTGTCCACCCAAATGGCTACGAAAATTTAAACGGACCACACTGGGTTGATCCCCAACCTCCTTGGAATGCCCCGGTCGATTTTTGGCCCATAGTATGCCTGGACCATGGGCCCACCCCCAAAACCATGGGCTATGGCCCATCGATTTGGCTCGAAAATGCCCCATTAACTCCGTTTTGCCTATTTTATCACCCAAAATGGCCAATTAAATTTAAACGGACTACACTGGGATGATCTCCAACCTCCCTGACACTCCCCGGTTGATTTTTGGTCAACAACACGCCTGGACCCCAGATCCACCACCAAAACCGTGGTCAATGGCACACCGATTTGGCCCAAAAATACCCCATTCGTGCCGTTTCTTCTGTTTGTCCACCCAAATGGCCACAAAATTTAAACGGACTACACTGGGACTATCCTCAACATCCCATGCACGCCCCAGTCTATTTTAGGCCCACAGCACGCCCAGACCCTGGGCCCACCTCCACGGCTATAGCATACCGATTTGGCCTGAAAATGCCTCGTTCACACCGTTTTGCCCATTTGTACACCCTAATGACCATGAAAATTTAAACGGACCACACTGGGATGATCCGCAACCTTCCTGGCACGCCCCTATTGATTTTTGGCCCGCAGTATGCCTGGACCCCGGCCCACCCCCAAAACCGTGGGCTACAGAACACTGATTTAACCTGAAAATGCACCGTTCGCGCCGTTTTGCCCGTTTGTCCACACAAATGGCCACAAAA
This sequence comes from Capsicum pubescens, assembly GCA_030864215.1. Taxonomy (NCBI): domain Eukaryota; kingdom Viridiplantae; phylum Streptophyta; class Magnoliopsida; order Solanales; family Solanaceae; genus Capsicum; species Capsicum pubescens. The sequence goes on from CM061549.1 coordinate 301,046,174, forward strand.
AATTAAACGGACCATACTGGGACGATCCCCAACCTCTCTAGCATGCCTTGGTTTATTTTTGAACCACAACACATTCGGACCCCAGGCCCACCCCTAAAATCGTGGGCTATAGCACACCGATTTGGCCCGAAAATGCCCCGCTAGCACCGTTTCCCCGTTTGTCCACCCAAATAGCCAAAAAAATTTAAATGGACCACACTGGGATGATCCCCAACCTCCCTGGCATGCTCTGGTCGATTTTTGGCCTACAACACACCCTATCATCGGGCCCACCCCCAAAACTGTGGGCTATAGCACACCGATTTAGCCTGAAAATAGCCCGTTCGCGCCGTTTTGCCCCTTTGATCACCCAAAGAGCCACGAAAATTTAAACAAACAACACTGGGATGATTCCAACCCCCCTGGCATGCCCCGGACAATTTTTGGCCCACAGCACGCTTGGATCCCGGGATCACCCCCGAAATCATGGGCTATAGCACACCGATTTGTCCTTGAAAGTGCCCTGTTTGCGCCGTTTTGCAAAAATGCCCCGGTTACGCCCTTTCGCGTGTTTTTCCTCTCAAATGGACATGAAAATTTAAATGAACTACACTGGGATGATCCTCAACCTCCCTGGCATGCCCCATTTAATTTTTGGCCCAGAGCACGCCCAGACCGCGGGCCCAATCCAAAACTGTGGCTATAGCACACCGATTAGGCCTGAAAACTCCCCATTCGCACCGCTTCGCCCGTGTTTCTACCCAAATGGCCCAAAAAATTTAAACGGACTACACTGGGGCAATCCCCAACCTCCCTGGCATACCCCAGTCAATTTTTATCTCACAGCACGCCTGGACCTCGGGCCCTCCCCCTAAAACCGTGGGCTATAGCATACCAATTTGGCCCAAAATGCCCTGTTCATGCCGTTTTGCCCGTTTGTCCACCTAAATGGCCAAAAAAATTTAAACGAACTACAATGAGACGATACCCAACCTCCTTGGAACGACCCAATTGATTTTTGACCCACAGCACCCCCGGAGGGCAACACCCAAAATCGTGGGCTATAGCACATCGATTTGGCCTAAAAATGCCTCGTTCGTGCTATTTCACCCGTTTTTCCATCCACATGGCCATAAAAATTTAAACGGATCACACAGCAATGATCCCCAACTTCCTTGGTATACCCCTATTGATTTTTGGCCTACAGGATACCCGAACCCCACCCCCAAAACTGAGGACTATAGCACACCGATTCGTCCTAAAAATGCCCCATTCGCGTTGTTTCGCATGTCTGTCCACCCAAATGGCCACAAAAATTTAAACAAATCATACTGGGACGATTCCCAACCTCCCTGGCACAACCCGATCAATTTTCGTCCTACAACACACTCGGACCCCAAGCCCACCCGCGAAACCGTAGGCCATAACACACTGATTAGTCCCAAAAATACCCCGTTCGCACACTTTCACTCTTTTGTCTAGGCTATTGGCCACAAAAATTTTAATGGAACACACCGGAATGATCCCCAACCTCCCTGGCAAGCCTCGAACAATTTTCGACCCACATCATGCCCAGACCCCTGGCCCACCCCCAAAACTGTGGGCCATAGCACATCGATTTAGCCTAAAAATACCCGTTCACGTCGTTTCTATCATTTGTCCACCCAAATGGCCAGAAAAATTTAAATGAACCATACTGGGACTATTCCCAACCTCCCTAGATTGCCTCCGATCAGTTTTTGGCCACCCCACGCTCGAATCTTGGGCCCACCACCGAAATCATGGGCTATAGCACATCGATTTAGCTTGAAAAATGCTCTGTTCGCGCCGTCTCACCCGTTTATCCACCCAAATGACTATGAAAATTTAAGCAAACCATAATGGGATGATCCTCAAGCTCGCTGGCATGCCTCGGTCAATTTTTGGCCTACAGCACCCCCGAACCCAGGGCCCACCCCCTAAACCGTGGGATATAGCACACTGATTTGGCCCGAAAAATGCCCCATTCATTCCATTTCACATGTTTGTCCACCCAAATGGCCACAAAAATTTAAATGGACCACACTAGGATAATCCCCAACCTCCCTAGCATGCCGCGGTCGATTTTTGACCTACAACACTCTTGGACCCCGAGCTCACCCCCAAAACTGTGGGCTATAGCCCACCAATTTGGCTCAAAAAGTCCTTATTCGCGTTGTTTTACCCGTTTGTCCACCCAAATGGCCACGGAATATTTAACGGACTACACTGGGATGATCGCCAACCTCCCTGATATGCCCCAGTCAATTGTTGACCAATTACACATCCGAACGCCAGTCCCACTCCTGAAACCGTTGGCTAGAGCACATCAATCTGGTTCGAAAATGCCTCGTTCGTGTCATTTCTCCTGTTTGTCAACCCAAATGACCACAAAAATTTAAATAAACGACACTGGGATGATCCCCAATATCCATGGCTCGCCTCAATCGATTTTCAGCCCACGGCATACCCGAACCCCGGGCCCACCCCAAAAATCGTGGGCTATAGCACACCAATTTGGCCCAAAAATTCCTCGTTCGCACCGTTTCGCTCGTTTGTCCATCCAAATGGAAACAAAATTTAAACGGATCACACTAGGATGATTACCAACCTACTTGGCATACCCCGATTGATTTTGAGCCCACAGCACACTCGAACCCCGAGCCCACCACCAAAACTATGGGCTATAGCACACCAATTTTGCTCGAAAATGCCTTATTTGCACCGTTTCGCCCGTTTATCCAACCAAATAGCCATGAAAAATTAAACGAACCACACTAGGATGATCCCCAACCTCTCTGGCACAACCCGATCGCTTTTTGACCCACAGCACACCAGGAAACCGAGTCCACCTCCGAAACCGTGGGATGTAGCACACTGATTTAGACCAAAAATGCCCAGTTCATGTTGTTTCCCCCGATTGTCAGCCCAAATGGCCACAAAAATTTAAACAAACCACACTGGGAAGATCCCCAACCTCCCTGGCATGCCCTGGTCAATTTTTAGCCCACACCACGCCCGGACCCTTAGCCCCCTGAAACTGTGGGCTATAGCACACCGATTTGGCTCGAAAATGCCCCGTTTGCGCTGTTTTGCCCGTGTGTCCAACCAAATGGCCTCAAAAATTTAAATAGACCACACTTGGATGATCCCCAACCTCCCTATCATGCCCCAGTCAAATTTTGGCCCACAGCACGCCCGGACCCTGGGCCCAGCCCCACAACCATGGGCTGTAGTGTACCGATTTGGCTCGAAAATGCCCCGTTTACGTCGTTTTGCCTGTTTGTCAACCCAAATATCCACAAAAATTTAAACGGACCATACTGGGATGATCCCAACCTCCCTGGAATGCCCCGATCAATTTTTGGCCCACAGCACGCCCGGACCCTGGGCTCGCCCCTAAAACCGTGGTCTATAGCACACCGATTTGGCCCGAAAATGCATCGTTCGCGCTGTTTTGCCCGTGTATCCACCCAAATGGCCAAGAAAATTTAAAAACACCACACTTGGATGATCCTCAACCTCCCTGGCACGCCACGGTTGACTTTAGGCCCACAGCACGCCCGGACCCTAGGCCCACCCCCGAAACCATGGGCTATATAGCACACCGATTTGGCTAAAAAATACCCCATTCGTACCGTTTTCCCATATGACCACCCAAATGGCCACAATATTTTAAACGAATAATACTGGGATGATCCCCAACCACCCTGGAATGCCCCAATCGATTTTTAGCCCACAACACGTCTGGACCTCGGGCACACCCCCAAAACTGTGGGCTAAAGTACACCGATTTTGCTCGAACATGCCTCATTTGCGCCGTTTCACCCGTTTGTCCACCGAAATGGCCACAAAAAATTAAACGGACCATACTGGGATGATCCCCAAACTCTCTAACAAACCCCAGTCTCTTTTTGGCCCACAGCACGCCCAGATCCCGGACCCACCATCGAAATGCCTCGTTCGCGCTGTTTTGCATGTTTGTCCACTCAAATGGCCACAAAAATATAAGCGAATAACACTGGGACGATCCCCAACCACCTTGAAATGCCACAATCGATTTTAGGGCCATAGCGTGCCCGGACCACAAGCCCACCCCTAAAATCGTGGGCTAAAGCACACCAATTTTTCTCGAAAATGCATCGTTTGCGTCATTTCTCCTTGGTTTCCACCCAAATGGCCAGCAAAAATTAAACGAACCACACTGGGATGATCCCCGACTTCCCTGGCACAACTCGATCACTTTTTGGCCCACAACATGCTCAGACCCTAAGCCCACCCCCAAAACCGTGGGCTGTAGCACACCAATTTTGCTCGAAAATGCCTCGTTTGCGCCGTTTCGCCCGTTTGATAATCCAAATGGCCACAAAAAATTAAACAGACAACACTGGGATGATCCCCAACCTCCCCGACATACTTCGGTTGATATTTGGCCCATAGCACGCCTGGACCCTGGGCCCAACCCTAAAATCGTGGGCGATAGCACAACGATTTGGCCCAAAAATACCCCGTTGGAGCCGTTTTGCCCGTGTGTCCTCCCAAATGGCCACAAAAATTTAAACAGACCACACTTGGATGATCCCCAACCTCCCTAGCATGCCCCGATCAAATTTTGTCCTACAGCACGCTCGGACCCCGGCCCACCCCAAAAACCAAGGGCTATAGCGCACCGATTTGACCTGAAAATAACCCGTTCGCATTGTTTTTCCTGTTTGTCAACCTAAATGGCTACGAAAAATTAAACAAACAACACTGGGATGATCTCGAACCTTCCTGGCACTCCTCAGTTAATTTATAGCCCAGAACACGCCCACACCGTGGGTCCACCTCTAAAACCGTGGGCAATAGCACACTGATTTGGCCCAAAAATGCCCCGTTTGCGCCATTTCGCACGTTTGTCCACCCGAATGGCCATGAAAATTTAAACAGACAAGATTGGGACAATCCCCAACTACCCTAGCATGCCCTAGTCAATTTTTGTCCCACATCACACCCGGACCTCGGGCACACCCTCAAAACCTAGGTAATAACCCATCGATTTGGCCCAAAAATGCTCCGTTCGCGCTGTTTTGCCTGTTTGTCCAGCCAACTGGTCACAAAAAATTAAACGGACCACACTGAATGATCCCAACCTCCCTGGCATGCTCCGGTTGATTTTTGACCCATAGCACGTCCGAACTCCGAGCCCACCCCTAAAACCGTAGGCTATAGCACACCGATTTGGGCTGAAAATGCCCCGTTCGCGCCGTTTTGCCCGTTTGTCCACCCAAATGGCCACAAAAATTTAAGCAGACCACACTGGGATAATACCCAACCTCCCTAGCATGCCCCGATCGATATTTAGCCCACATCTTGCCCGGTCCCCGAGCCCACCCCCAAAATCGTGGGCTATAGCCAACCTCTTTAGCCCAAAAATGCCCCGTTCGCGCCGTTTTGCATATTTGTCCACAAAAATGGCCACAAAAATTTAAGCGAACAATACTTGGACAATCCACAACCATCTTGGAATACCTCGGTCGATTTTCGTCCCACAGCACACTCGGACCCCAGGCCTACCCCCAAAACCGTGGGCTAAAGCACACCAATTTGGCCAGAAAATGCCTCGTTCCCGCTGTTACTCCCATTTTTCCACCCAAATAATCATAAAAATTTAAACGGACCACGACCACACTGAGATGATCACCTACCTTCTTGGAATGCCCCAGTTGATTTTTGGCTCGCAGCATGCCCGCACCACGGGGCCATCCCAAAATCCGTAGGTTATAGCACACTGATTTGGCCCAAAAATGCCTCGTCCGCACAATTTTACTCGTTTTTCCACCCCAGTGGACACGAAAAATTAAATGGACCACATTGGGATGATCCCCAACCTCCCTAGAGCTCCTAGACCCTGAGCCCAACCCCAAAACTATGGGCTATAACACACCGATTTGGCCGAAAAATACCCCGTTCGCTTCATTCACCCGTTTGTCCATCCAAATGGCCACAAAAATTGAAACAGACCACACTGGGACTATTTCCAACCTCCCTGGCATACCCTGATTGATATTTGGCCCACAGCACACCTGGATCCTGGCCCACCCCTGAAACCGTGGGCAAACATTGATTTGGCCCAAAAATTCCCCGTTCGCGCCGTTTCACAAGTTTGTCCACCCAAATGGCCATGAAAATTTAAACGGACCACTCTAGGATGATCCCCAACCTCCTTGTCACATCGAAGTCCATTTTTGTCCAACAACATGCCCGGACTCCGGGCCCAACCCTGAAACCGCGGGCTATAGCACATCGATTTAGCCCAAAAATACCTCATTTGCACCGTTTCGCTTGTTTTCCCACCAAAATGGACCCAAAAATTTGAAAGGACCACACTGGGACAATCCCCAACCTCCCTGGATTGCCTCGGTCAATTTTTGGCACAGATCACGACCGGACCCCGGGCCAACCCCAAAAACCATGGGCTATAGCACACCGATTTGACTAGAAAATGCCCCGTTCGTATTATTTTGCCTGTTTGTCCACCCGAATGGCCACGAAAATTTAAATAGACTACACTGGGATGATCCCCAACCTCCCTGGCCCGCCCCAGTCAATTTTTAGCCCATAACACGCCCGGACCCTGGGCCCAGCCCCAAAATTAGACCATACTGGGATGATCCCCCACCTCCTTAGCATGCCTCGGTTTATTATTGGCCTATATCACACCCATACCCAGGCCCACACCCAAAATCGTGGGCTATATCACACCGATTAGGCCTGAAAATGCCCCATTCGTATCGTTTCACCTGTTTGTCCACCCAAATGACCATAAAAATTTAAACGGACCACACTATGATGATCCCCAACCTCTATGGCATGCCCTGGTTGATTTTTGGCCCACATCACGCCCGAATCCCAGGCCTTCCCCAAAACCGTGGGCTATTGCACTCCGATTTTGCTCGAAAATGCCCCATTCTTGCCGTTATGCAAGTTTGTTCACCCAAATTGTCACAAAAATTTAAATGGACCACACTTGGACGATCCCCAACCTCCATGGGATGGCTCAATCAATTTGACCTACAGAACGCCTGGACCCCGGGCACACCCCCAAAAACGTGGGCTATAACACACTAATTTGCCCCGAAAATGCCTCCTTTACGCAATTTCGCACGTTTGTCCACCCAAATGGCCACGAAAAATTTAAACGAACCACACTGGGACGATCCCTAAATATCCTGTCATGCCTTAGTTGATTTTTGGTCCGTAGCACACTCGAACCATGGGCCCACCCCCAAAACCGTGGGCTATAACACACCGATTTAGCCCAAAAATGCCCTATTCATGCAGTTTCGCCTATTTGTCCACCTAAATGGCCACGAAAAATTAAAAGGACCACACTGGACGATCCCCAACCTCCTTGGCATTCCCTCGTCGATTTTTCACAGACAACACACTGGTAGCCCGATCCCACCCCCAAAACCGTGGGCTATAACACACCTATTTTCCCCGAAAATTCCCCGTTCGAGCTGTTTCGCCTGCATGTTCACCCAAATAGCCACGAAAAATTAAACGGACCACACTGGGATGATCCCCAACCTCCCTGGCATGTCTCGGTTGATTTTTGACCCACAGCACACCCGGTCCCTGGGGCCACCCCTGAAACCGTGGGCTATAGCACACCGATTTGGCCCAAAAATGCCCCTTTCATTTTGTCTCAGCCGTGTGTCCACCCAAATGGCCACAAAAATTTAAACGTACCACACTGGGAAGATCCCCAACCTCCCTGGCATACCCCGATCGATTTTCATCCCATAATACGCCCGAACCCCGGGCCCACCCCAAAACCGTGGGCTATAGCACACCGATTTGGCCCTAAAAGGCCCCGTTCATACCGTTTCACACGTTTATCCACAAAAATAGCCAGAAAAATTTAAACAAAACACAATGCAATGATCCCCAACCTCCTTGGCATTCCGTAATAGATTTTCGGCTAATAGCAGGCCCGGACCCCAGGGCCACCCCTGAAACCTTGGGCTATAGCCCATCGATTTGGCTCGAAAATGCCCCGTTCGGGTTTTTTCTCCCGTTTGTCCATCCAAATAGCCACAAAAATTTAAACGGACCATACTGGGATGATCCCCAACCTTCCTGGATTGCCCCGGTCAATTTCGGCCAGCAGCATGCCCGGACCACAGGCCCACCCCCAAAATCGTGGGCTATATCACACCAATTTGGCTAAAAAATGCCTATGTCGTGTCGTTTTGCTCGTTTGTCCACCCAAATGGCCATAAAAATTTAAACGGACCATACTGGTACAATTCCAAACCTCCTTGGCATGCCCCGATCAATTTTAAGCTGACAGAACGCCCGGTCGTTGGGCCCACCCCTAAAACCGTGGGCTATAGCACACTTATTTGGCTCGAAAATGCCTCGTTCTCATCGTTGCGCCTGTTTGTCAACTAAAATGCCCACAAAAATTTAAATGGTCCACACTGGGAGGATTCCCAACCTCCCTGGCATTTCCCGATCAATTTTTGGCCCACAACACGCCCGGACCCCAAGCCGACACCCAAACCCGTGTGCTTTAGCACACCGGTTTGGCCCGAAAATGCCCCGTTTGTGCCGTCTCACCCGTTTATCCACCCAAATGGCCACAAAAATTTTAATGGAGCACACTGGGATTATCTCCAACCTCCCTGCCATGCTCTGATTGATTTTTGGCCCACAGCACGCCCGAACTCCGGGACAACCCTCAAAACCGTGGGCTATATCCCACTAATTTGTTCCCAAAATACCCTGTTTGCAAGGTTTCGCCGGTTTGTCCACCCAAATGGTGATGAAAAATTAAACGGACCACACTGGGATGATCCCCAACCTCCATGACATGTCCCAACCAATTTTCAGCCCACAGAATGCCCGGACCCTAGGCCCAACCCTAAATTCGTGGGCTATAGTACAACGATTTGGATTAAAAACGCCCTGTTAGTGCCGTTTTGCCCGTTTGTCAACCCATATGGACACGAAAAATTAAACGGACTACACTGGGATGATCCTCAACCTCCTTGGCATACCCCGGTCAATTTTCTGCCAACAACACGCCCGGACCCTAGGCCCACCCCCAAAACTGTGGGCTATAGCACATCGATTTGGCCAAAAAATGCCCCGTTCTCACCATTTCACATGTTTGTCCACCCAAATAGCTAAGAAAATTAAAATGAACCACACTGAGACGATCCCCAACCCCCGACATGCCCCAATCAAATTTCAGTCCACTATACACCCGAACCCCGGGCCCACCCTCGAAATTGTGGGCTATGGCCCACCAATTTATTCCCAAAATGCCCCGGTCACGTCGTTCTGCTTGTTGTCCTTCCGAATGGACACAAAATCTTAAACGGACCACACTGGGACGATCCCCAACCTCCCTGGCACGTACCGATCTATTTTTGTCCCACATCACGCTCGAACCCTTGACCCACCCCAGAAATCGTGTGCTATAGTACATTGATTTGACCTAAAAATTTCTCGTTTGCGCCGTTACGCCTGGTTATTCACCCAAATTGCCATAAAAATTTAAACGGACCACACTGGGACGATCCCAACCTCCCTGGCATACCTCGGTCGATTTTTGGCCCACAGCATGCTCGGACCCCAGGCCCACCCCCAAAACCATGGGCTATAGCCATTCGATTTGGCCCAAAAATTCCCCATTCACACCGTTTCGCCCATTTGTCCACCCAAATAGCAACAAAAATTTAAACGGATTACAATGGGATGATCCTCAACCTCCTTGGAATGCCCCGATTGATTTTTGGCCCACAACACACCTAAACCCCGAGCCCACTCCCAAAACCATGGGCAATAGCACACCGATTTTGCCCAAAAACACTCTGTTCGCACCGTTATGGCCACGAAAATTTAAACGAACTAGATTGGCACAATCCCCTACAACCCTAGCACGCCCCAGTCAGTTTTTGGCCCACATCACACCCGGATCTCGGGAGCACCCTCAAAACCCTAGGAAATAACCAACCGATTTGGCTCGAAAATGCTCCGTTCGCGCAGTTTCGCCGTTTGTCCACCCAAACGGTCATAAAAAATTAAACAGACCATACTGAATGATCCCCAACCTCTCTAGCATGCCTCGGTTGATGTTTGACCCACAACACACCCGAACCCCGAGCTCACCCCCAAAACCGTGGGCTATAGAACACCAATTTGGCCCAAAAATTCCCTGTTTGCACCGTTTCGCCCATTTGTCCACCCAAATACCCACAAAAATTTAAACGGACCATACTGGGATGATCCCCAACCTCCTTGGCACTCCTCGATCGATTTTTATCCCACAACACGCCCGAAGCCCTGGCCTACCCCCAAAATCGTGGGCTATAGCACACTGATTTAACCCAAAAATGCCTCGTTCGCGCCGTTTCACCTATTTGTCCACCAAAATGGCCACGAAAATTAAAACGGACCATACTGAGATGATTCCCAACCTCCCTGGCACATCCCGGTAAATTTTTGGCCTACTGCACGCCCGAAACCTAGATCCACCCCCAAAACCGTGGGCTATAGCACACCGATTTGGGCTGAAAACTTCCTATTCACGCCGTTGCACACGTTTTCCCACCCAAATGGCCACAAAAATTTAAACGGGATACACTGGGATGATCTTCAACCACTATTGCATGCCCCGATCGATTCTTGGCTCACAGCACGCCCGAACCTCAGGCCTACTCCTGAAACCATGGGCCATAGCCCACCAATTTGTCTCGAAAATTCCCCGTTCACGTTGTTTTGCCTGTTTGTCAGCCCAAATGGCCATGAAAAATTAAAAATTCCATATTGGGTCAATCCCTAATGTCCCTGGCACGTTCCAGTCAATATTTGTCCCACAGCACGCCCGAACCGAGTTCCAACCCCAAAACCGTGGGCTAGAGCAGACCGATTTGTCCCTAAAATGCCTTGTTCAGACTATTTCTCCCATTTATCAAACCAAATGGCCACAAAACATTAAACGGACCATACTAGGATGATCCTTAACCCCCCTGGCATACCCCAGTCGATTTTTGGCACACAACACACCTAGTCCCCGAGCCCACCCTCAAAATCGTGGGCTATAGCACACCGATTTGGCCCAAAAATTCCTCCTTTGTGTTGTTTTTCCCGTTTGTCCACATAAATGGCCAAAAAAATTTAAACGAACCATATTGGGATGATCCCCAACCTCCCTGGCAAGCCCGGGTCAATTTTCGGACCACAACACGCCTGGACCCTGGGCCCACCCCCAAAATCGTAGGATATAACACACGGATTTGGCCCAAAAATGCCCCATTTGTGCCGTTTCACCCGTTTGTCCACCCAAATGGCCACAAAAAATTAAATGGACCACACTATGACGATCCCCAACCTCCAAGCCATGCCCCGATCAAATTTTTGCCGACAGCACACTCGGACCCCTAGCCCTTCCCAAAAATCGTGGGCTATAGCACACCAATTTGGCCCAAAAATGCCCAGTTCCCGCTATTTTGCCTGTTTGTCAACCCAAATAGCCACGAAAAATTAAACGAACCACACTGGGATGATTTACAACCTCTCTGGCATACCCCAGTTGATTTTTGGCCTGTAGTATGCCCGCACCACGGGCCCACCCCAAAAATCGTGGGCTATAGCACACTTATTTGGCCCAAAAATGCCCTGTTCGCACAGTTTTGTTCGTTCTTCCACCCAAATAGCCACAAAAATTTAAATGGACCCCACTGCAATGATCCCCAACCTACCTGACACACCCCATATGATTTTTGGCGCACAGAACCCTCGTACCATGGGCCCACCCCCAAAACCATGGGCTATGGCACACCGATTTGGCCCGAAAATGCCCCTTTCACGCTGTTTGACTCGTTTGTCCAGCCAAATGGCGATAAAAATTTAAACGGACCATACTGGGATGATCCCCAACCTCCTTAGCACGCCCCGATCAATTTTTATCCATAACACAACTGGACCCCAGCCCCACCCCCAAAACCTCAGGCTATAACACACCAATTTGGCCTAAAAATACCCTGTTCGCGCCATTTCACCCGTTTGTCCACCTAAATGGCCGTAAAAAATTAAACGGACCACAATGGGATGATCCCCAACATCCATGGCACACCTTGGTTAATTTTTGGCCCTTAAAATGCTCGAACCCGAGCCCACCCCCAAAACCGTAGGCTATAGCACATCGATTTGGCCTGAAAATGCCCCGTTCATGCCGTTTCACCCGTTTGTCCACCCTAATGACCACGAAAAATTAAGCGGACCACATTGGGATGATCCCCAACATCCCAGGCACATATCGGTCGATTTTCATCTCACAAATGCTCGAGCCCGGGCACACCCCCGAAACCGTTGGCTATAGCACACCGATTTGGCTTGAAAATGCACCGTCAAACCGTTTCGCCCGTTTGACCACCCAAATGGCCAACTAAATTTAAACAAACCACATTGGGATGATCCCAACCTCCCTAGTATGCCACGGTCAATTTTTGGCCCACAACACGATCGAACCCTTGGCTCACCACCAAAACTGTGGTCTAAAACACACCAATTTTTCCCAAAAATGCCTCGTTTGCATCGTTTCCCCTGTTTGTCCACCCAAATGGCCACGAAAATTTAAACGGACCATACTGAGATGATCCCCAATCTCCTTGACATACCACGATCAATTTTGTCCCACAACACGCCCGGACCCTAGACCCACCCACAAAATCGTGGGCTATAGCACACAGATTTGGCCCAAAAATGCTCCGTTCATGCCGATTTGCCCGTTTATCCACTTAAATGGTCATGAAAAATTAAACAGAGTACACTGGGTCGATCTCTAACTTCCCTGGCCCACCTCGGTTGATTTTTGGCCCACAACACGCCCGGACCCTGGGCCCACCCCCAAAACTATGGGCTGTAGCACATTAATTTGGTTCGAAAATACCCCGTTCGCGCCGTTTCGCTTGTTTGTCCTCCCAAATGACCGCAAAAATTTAATCGAACCACCCTGGGATGATCCCCAACCTCCCTGTCATGCCCCATCATATTTTTAGCCTACAGCACGCCCAAACCCCCGAGCCCACCCCAAAACCATGGGCTATAGCACACCGATTTGGCTTGAAAATGCCCCGTTCGAGCCGTTTCACCTGTTTGTCCGCCAAAATGGCCACAAAAAGTTAAACGAACTACACTGGGATGATCTCCAACCTCCCTGGCATGCTACGATCAATTTTTGACCCACAGCACACCCGGACCTCAGGCCCACCCCCAAAACCGTGGGTTATAGCACACCGATTTGGCCCTAAAATGACCCGTTCGTGCCGTTTTGCTTGTTTATCCACCCAAATTGCCACGAAAATTTAAAGGAACCTTACTGGAACGATCCCCAACCTCCATGGCATGCCTCAGTCGATTTACAGCCCACAGCACGCCCGGACCCTAGGCCCACCCCCAAAATCGTGGACTACAGCACACCGATTTAGCCTGAAAATACCCCGTTCGTGCAGTTTCACCCGTTTGTCAGCCCAAATGTCCATGAAAAATTAAACAGACCACACTGGGATGATCCCCAACCTCCCTGGCATGATCCGGTCAATATTTGTCCAATAGAAAGCCCGGACCCCGGCCCCAACCCTGAAATTGTTCGCTATAGCACTCTGATTTGGCCCGAAAATGAACCATTCACGCCGTTTCACTCGTTTGTCCACCCAAATGGCTACAAAAAATTCAACGGACCGCATTGGGATGATCCCTAACCTCCCTGGCATGCCCCGGTCGATTTTTGGCCCACAGCACGCCCATACCCCGGGGCACCCTCAAAACCATGAGATATAGCAACCCGATTTTGCCCAAAAATGCCACATTTGCGTCATTTCTCCAGTTTGTCCACCCAAATGGGCATGAAAAAATAAATGGACCAAACTGGGATGATCCCCAACCTCCCTAGCATGACTCAGTCAATTTTTGGTCCACAGTACGCCCGAACCCTAGGCCCACCCCCGAAACCCTGGGCTATGGCACACCAATTTGGCATGAAAATCACCTGTTCGCGTTGTTTCACCCGTTTTCCACCTAACTGTCCATGAAAATTTAAATAGACCACACTGAAATGATCCTCAACCTCCTTGGCACGCCCCAATCGATTTTTGGCCTACCGCACGCCCGAACCCCAGGACCACCCCTAAAACCGCGGGCTATAGCACACCTATTTAGACTGAAAATGAACCGTTCACGCCATTCCGTTTGTCCACCCAAATGGCTATTAAAAATTAAACGGACCACACTGGGATGATCCTCAACCACCCTAGCACACCCCGATCGATTTTTAGCCCACAACACGCCCAGAACCCTGGTCCATCCCCAAAACTATGGGCTATAGCACACCAATTTTGCTCGAAAATGCCTTGTTTGCACCGTTTCGCCCGTTTATCCAACCAAATAGCCATGAAAAATTAAACGAACCACACTGGAATGATCCCAACCTCCCTGGCACAACCCGATCGCTTTTTGACCCACAGCACACCCGGGCACCGAGTCCACCTCCGAAACCGTGGGATGTAGCACACTGATTTAGCCCAAAAATGCCCAGTTCATGTTGTTTCGCCGATTGTCAGCAAAAATGGCCACAAAAATTTAAACAAACCACACTGGGAAGATCCCCAACCTCCCTGTCATGCCCTGGTCAATTTTTAGCCCACACCACGCCCGGACCTTGGGCCCCCTGAAACTGTGGGCTATAGCACATCGATTTGGCTCGAAAATGCCCCGTTTGCGCCGTTTTGCCCGTGTGTCCAACCAAATGGCCACAAAAATTTAAACAGACCACACTTGGACGATCCCCAACCTCCCTATCAAGCCCCGATCGAATTTTGGCCCACAGCACGCCCGGACCCTGGGCCCAGCCCCAAAACCATGGGCTGTAGTGTACCGATTTGGCTCGAAAATGCCCCGTTCACGTCGTTTCGCCTGTTTGTCAACCCAAATAGCCACGAAAATTTAAACGGACCATACTGGGATGATCCCAACCTCTCTGGCATGCCCCGATCGATTTTTGGCCCACAGCACGCCCGGACCCTGGGCCCGCCCCTAAAACCGTGGTCTATAGCACACCGATTTGGCCTGAAAATGCATCGTTCGCGCTGTTTTGCCCGTGTATCCACCCAAATGGCCAAGAAAATTTAAAAACACCACACTTGGATAACACTCAACCTCCCTGGCATGCCACGATCGACTTTAGGCCAACAGCACGCCCGGACCCTGGGCCCACCCCCAAAACCATGGGCTATATAGCACACCGATTTGGCTAAAAAATACCCCATTCGTACCGTTTTCCCATATGTCCACCCAAATGGCCACAAAATTTAAAACGAATAATACTGGGATGATCCCCAACCACCCTGAAATACCCCAATCGATTTTTAGCCCACAACACGTCTGGACGTCGAGCCCACCCCCAAAACCGTGGGCTAAAGTACACCGATTTTGCTCAAAAATGCCTCATTTGCGCTGTTTCACCCATTTTTCCACTGAAATGGACACGAAAAATTAAACGGACCATACTGGGATGATCCCCATCCTCTCTAACACACCCCAGTCTCTTTTTGGCCCACAGCACGCCCGGATCCCGGACCCACCCTCAAAAATTCCTCGTTCGCGCTGTTTTGCATGTTTGTCCACTCAAATGGCCACAAAAATTTAAGCGAACAACACTGGGACGATCCCCAACCACCTTGAAATGCCCCAATCAATTTTAGGGCCATAGCGTGCCCGGACCCCAAGCCCACCCCTAAAACCGTGGGCTAAAGCACACCAATTTTTCTCGAAAATGCATCATTTGCGCCATTTCTCCCGATTGTCCACCCAAATGGCCACAAAAAATTAAAAGAACCACACTGGATTGATCCCCGACTTCCCTGGCATAACTCGATCACTTTTTGTCCCATAACATGCTCGGACCCTAAGCCCACTCCCAAAACCGTGGGCTGTAGCACACCAATTTTGCTCGAAAATGCCTCATTTGCGCCGTTTCGCCCGTTTGATAATCCAAATGGCCACAAAAAATTAAACAGACAACACTGGGATGATCCCCAACCTCCCCGACATACCTCGGTTGATATTTGGCCCATAGCATGCCTGGACCCTGGGCCCACCCCTAAAATCGTGGGCGATAGCACAATGATTTGGCCTAAAAATGCCCCGTTCGAACCATTTTGCCCGTGTGTCCTCCCAAATGACCACAAAAATTTAAACAGACCACACTTGGATGATCTCCAACCTTCCTAGCATGCCCTGATCAAATTTTGTCTTACAGGACTCTCGGACCCCGGCCCACCCCAAAAACCAAGGGCTATAGCGCACCGATTTGGCCCAAAAATAACCCGTTCGCATTGTTTTACCTGTTTGTCAACCCACATGGCCATGAAAAATTAAACGAACAACACTGGGATGATCTCAAACCTCCCTGGCACTCCTCAGTTAATTTTTAGCCCAGAACACGCCCACACCATGGGCCCACCTCTAAAACCGTTGGCTATAGCATACTGATTTGGCCCGAAAATTCCCCGTTCGCGCCATTTCACACGTTTGTCCACCCGAATGGCCATGAAAATTTAAACGGACTAGATTGGGACAATCCCCAACTACCCTAGAATGCCCCAGTCAATTTTTGTCCCACATCACACCCGGACCTCGGGCACACCCTCAAAACCTAGGTAATAACCCACCGATTTGGCTCGAAAATGCTCCAATCGCGCCGTTTTGCCTGTTTGTCCAGTCAACTGGTCACAAAAAATTAAACGGACCACACTGAATGATCCCAACCTCCCTGGCATGATCCGGTTGATTTTTGACCCATAGCACGTCCGAATCCTGGGCCCACCCCTAAAACCGTAGGCTATAGCACACCGATTTGGGCTGAAAATGCCCCGTTCGCGCCGTTTTGCCCGTTTGTCCACCCAAATGGCCACGAAAATTTAAGCAGACCACACTGGGATAATACCCAATCTCCCTAGCATGCCCCGATCGATATTTAGCCCACAGCTTGCCCGGTCCCCGAGCCCACCCTCGAAATCGTGGGCTATAGCTAACCTCTTTAGCCCAAAAATGCCCCATTCGCGTCGTTTTGTATGTTTGTCCACACAAATGGCCACAAAAATTTAAGCGAACAATACTTGGACAATCCACAACCATCTTGGAATTTCTTGGTCGATTTTTGTCCCACAGCACGCTCGGACCCTAGCCTACCCCCAAAACCGTGGGCTAAAGCACACCAATTTGGCCAGAAAATGCCTCGTTCCCGCTGTTACTCCCATTTTTCCACCCAAATAATCATAAAAATTTAAAAGGACCACACTGAGATGATCCCCTACCTTCTTGGAATGCCCCAGTTGATTTTTGGCTCGCAGCATGCCCGCACCACGGGGCCATCCCCAAATCCGTAGGTTATAGCACACTGATTTGGCCTAAAAATGCCCCGTCCGCATAATTTTACTCGTTTGTCCACCCTAATGGACACGAAAAATTAAATGGACCACATTGGGATGATCCCCAACCTCCCTAGAACTCCTAGACCCTGAGCCCAACCCCAAAACCATGGGCTATAACACACCGATTTGGCCGGAAAATACCCCGTTCGCTCTGTTTCACCCGTTTGTCCACCCAAATGGCCACAAAAATTTAAACAGACCACACTGGGACTATTTCCAACCTCCCTGGCATACCCTGATTGATATTTGGCCCACAGCACACCTGGATCCTGGCCCACCCCTGAAACCGTGGGCTAACACCGATTTGGCCCAAAAATTCCCCGTTCGCGCCATTTCACACGTTTGTCCACCCAAATGACCTTGAAAATTTAAACGGACCACTCTAGGATGATCCCCAACCTCCTTGTCACATCGAAGTCCATTTTTGGCCAACAACATGCCCGAACCCTGGGCCCAACCCTGAAACCGCGGGCTATAGCACATCGATTTAGCCCAAAAATACCTCGTTCGCGCCGTTTCGCTTGTTTTACCACCTAAATGGACCCAAAAATTTGAAAGGACCACACTGGGACAATCCCCAACCTCCCTGGATTGCCCCGGTCAATTTTTGGCACAGATCACGACCGGACCAACCCCAAAAACCATGGGCTATAGCACACCGATTTGACTCGAAAATGCCCCGTTCGTATTATTTTGCCTGTTTCTCCACCCAAATGGCCACGAAAATTTAAATAGACTACACTGGGATGATCCCCAACCTCCCTGGCACGCCCCAGTCAATTTTTAGCCCACAGCACGCCCGGACCTCGGGCCCAGCCCCAAAACCGGACCATACTGGGATGATCCCCCACCTCCTTAGCATGCCTCGGTTGATTTTTGGCCTATATCATGCCCGTACCCAGGCCCACACCCAAAATCGTGGGCTATATCACACCGATTTGGCCTGAAAATGCCCCGTTCGTACCGTTTCACCTGTTTGTCCAACCAAATGGCCATAAAAATTTAAACGGACCACACTATGATGATCCCCAACCTCTCTGGCATGCCCTGGTTGATTTTTGGCCCACAGCACGCCCGGATCCCAGGCCTTCCCCGAAACCGTGGGCTATTGCACTCCGATTTTTCTCGAAAATGCCCCATTCTTGCCGTTTTGCAAGTTTATTCACCTAAATTGTCACAAAAATTTAAATGGACCACACTTGGACGATCCCCAACCTCCATGGGATGCCTCAATCAATTTTTGGCCTACAGCACGCCTGGACCCCGGGCACACCCCCAAAAACGTGGACTATAACACACTAATTTGCCCCGAAAATGCCTCCTTTATGCAGTTTCGCACGTTTGTCCACCCAAATGGCCACGAAAATTTAAACGAACCACACTGGGATGATCCCTAAATATCCTGGCATGCCTCAGTTGATTTTTGGTCCGTAGCACACCCGGACCATGGGCCCACCCCCAAAGCCGTGGGCTATAACACACCGATTTAGCCCAAAAATGCCCTATTCATGCAGTTTCGCCTGTTTGTCCACCTAAATGGCCACGAAAAATTAAAAAGACCACACTGGACGATCCCCAACCTCCTTGGTATGCCCTGGTCGATTTTTCGCAGACAACACACTGGTAGCCCGAGCCCACCCCCAAAACCGTGGGCTATAACACACCTATTTTCCCCGAAAATTCCCCGTTCGAGCTGTTTCGCCTGCTTGTTCACCCAAATAGCCACGAAAAATTAAACGGACCATACTGGGATGATCCCCAACCTCCCTGGCATGTCTCAGTTGATTTTTGACCCACAGCACACCCGATCCCTGGGGCCACCCCTGAAACCGTGGGCTATAGCACACCGATTTGGCCCAAAAATGCCCCGTTCATTTTGTTTCAGCCGTGTGTCCACCCAAATGGCCACAAAAATTTAAACGTACCACACTGGAAAGATCCCCAACCTCCCTGACATACTCCGATCGATTTTCATCCCACAGTACGCCCGAACCCCGGGCCCACCCCAAACCCGTGGGCTATAGCACACCGATTTGGCCCGAAAAGGCCCCGTTCATACCGTTTCACACATTTATCCTAAAAAATAGCCACAAAAATTTAAACGGAACACACTGCGATGATCCTCAACCTCCCTGGCATTCCGTAATATATTTTCGGCCAATAGCAGGCCCGTACCCCAGGGCCACCCCTGAAACCTTGGGCTATAGCCCACCGATTTGGCTCGAAAATGCCCCGTTCGGGTCTTTTCTCCCGTTTGTCCATCCAAATAGCCATAAAAATTTAAACGGACCATACTAGGATGATCCCAACCTCCCTGGATTGCCCCGGTCAATTTCGGCCAACAGCATGCCCGGACCACAGGCCCACCCCCAAAATCGTGGGCTATATCACACCAATTTGGCTAAAAAATGCCTATGTTGTGCCGTTTTGCTCGTTTGTCCACCCAAAGGGCCATAAAAATTTAAACGGACCATACTGGTACAATTCCAAACCTCCTTGGCATGCCCCAATCAATTTTAAGCCGACAGAACGCCCGGTCATTGGGCCCACCACCAAAACCGTGGGCTATAGAACACTTATTTGGCTCGAAAATGCCTCGTTCTCATCGTTGCGCCCGTTTGTCCACTAAAATGCCCACAAAAATTTAAATGGTCCACACTGGGAGGATCCCCAACCTCCCTGGCATTCTCCGATCAATTTTTAGCCCACAACACGCCCGGACCCCAGGTCGACACCAAAACCCGTGTGCTATAGCACACCGGTTTGGCCCGAAAATGCCCCGTTTGTGCCGTTTCACCCGTTTATCCACCCAACTGACCATAAAAATTTAAATGGATCACACTGGGATTATCTCCAACTTCCCTGCCATGCTCCGATTGATTTTTGGCCAACAGCACGCCCGAACTCCGGGACAACCCTCAAAACCGTGGGCTATAGCCCACTAATTTGTTCCTAAAATACCCTGTTTGCAAGGTTTCGCTAGTTTGTCCACCCAAATGGTGATGAAAAATTAAACGGACCACACTGGGATGATCCCCAACCTCCATGACATGGCCCGACCGATTTTCAGCCCACAAAATGCCCGGACCCCAGGCCCAACCCTAAATTCGTGGGCTATAGTACAACGATTTGGATTAAAAACGCCCTGTTAGCGCCAATTTGCCCGTTTGTCAACCCAAATGGACACGAAAAATTAAACGGACTACACTGGGATGATCCTCAACCTCCCTGACATATCCCGGTCAATTTTCTGCCAACAACACGCCCAGACCCTAGGCCCACCCCCAAAACCGTGGTCTATAGCACATCAATTTGGCCCAAAAATGCCCCGTTCTCGCTATTTCACACGTTTGTCCACCCAAATAGCTAAGAAAATTAAAATGAACCACACTGAGATGATCCCCAACCCCCGATAAGCCCAAATCAATTTTCAGTCCACTATACACCCGAACCCCGGGCCCACCCTCGAAATCGTGGGCTATGGCCCACCAATTTATTCCCAAAATGCCCCGGTCACCTCGTTTTGCCTGTTATCCTTCCGAATGGACACAAAAACTTAAACGGACCATACTGGGAAGATCCCCAACCTCCCTGGCACGTACCGATATATTTTTGGCCCACAACATGCTCGGACCCTTGACCCACCCCAGAAATTGTGGGCTATAGTACACTGATTTGGCCCAAAAATTCCTCTTTTGTGCCGTTTCGCCTGGTTATTCACCCAAATTTCCATAAAAATTTAAACGGACCACACTGGGACTATCCCCAACCTCCCTGGCATACCTCGGTCGATTTTTGGCCCACAGCATGCCCGGACCCCAGGTCCACCCCCAAAACCATGGGGTATAGCCCTCCGATTTGGCCCAAATATGCCCCATTCACACCGTTTCACCCGTTTGTCCACCCAAATAGCAACAAAATTTTAAATGGATTACAATGGGATGATCCTCAACCTCCGTGGAATGCCCCGATTGATTTTTGGCCCACAACACACCTAAACCCCGAGCCCACTCCCAAAACCATGGGCAATAGCACACCGATTTTGCCCAAAAACTCTCTGTTCGCACCGTTTCGCATGTTTGTCCACCCAAATGGCCACGAAAATTTAAACGAACTAGATTGGGACAATCCCCCACAACCCTAGCACGCCCCAGTTAGTTTTTGGCCCACATCACACCCGAATCTCGGGAGCACCCTCAAAACCCTAGGCAATAACCCACCGATTTGGCTCGAAAATGCTCCGTTCGCGCAGTTTCGCCCTTTTGTCCACCCAAACGGTCATAAAAAATTAAACAGACCACACTAAGTGATCCCTAACCTCTTTGGCATGCCCCGGTTGATGTTTAACCCACCGCACACCCGAACCCCGAGCTCACCCCCAAAACCGTGGGCTATAGAATACCAATTTGGCCCAAAAATTCCCTGTTTGCACCGTTTCGCCCGTTTGTCCACCCAAATAGCCACAAAAATTTAAACGGACCATACTGGGATGATCCCCAACCTCCTTGGCACTCCTCGATCGATTTTTATCCGACAACACGCCCGAAGCCCTGGCCCACCCCCAAAATCGTGGGCTATAGCACACTGATTTAACCCAAAAATGCCTCGTTCGCGCCGTTTCACCCATTAGTCCACCCAAATGGCCACGAAAATTTAAACGGACCATACTGAGATGATTCCCAACCTCCCTGGCATATCCCGGTCAATTTTTGGCCTACTGCACGCCCGAAACCTAGGTCCACCCCCAAAACCGTGGGCTATAGCACACCGATTTGGGCTGAAAACTTCCTATTCACGCCGTTGCACATGTTTTCCCACCCAAATGGCCACAAAAATATAAACGGGCTACACTGGGTTGATCTTCAACCACTATTGCATGCCCCGATCAATTTTTGGCTCACAGCACGCCCGAACCTCAGGCCTACTCCTGAAACCATGGGCTATAGCCCACTAATTTGTCCAAAAAAATTCACCGTTCGCGTTGTTTTGCCTGTTTGTCCACCCAAATGGCCATGAAAAATTAAAAATTTCATATTGGGTCAATCCCTAATGTCCATGGCATGTTCCAGTCAATTTTTGTCCCACAGCACGCCCGAACCGAGTTCCAACCCCGAAACCGTGGGCTAGAGCAGACCGATTTGGCCCTAAAATGCCTTGTTCGGACTATTTCTCCCATTTATCAAACCAAATGGCCACAAAACATTAAACGGACCATACTAGGATGATCCTTAACCCCCCTGGCATACCCCAGTCGATTTTTGGCACACAACACACCTAGACCCCAAGCCCACTCTCGAAATCGTGGGCTATAGCACACCGATTTGGCCCAAAAATTCCTCGTGTGTGTCGTTTTGCCCGTTTGTCCACATAAATGGCCACAAAAATTTGAACGAACCATATTGGGATGATCCCCAATCTCCTTGGCAAGCCCGAGTCAATTTTCAGACCACAACATGCCCGGACCCTGGGCCCACCCCCAAAATCGTAGGCTATAACACACGGATTTGGCCCAAAAATGCCCCATTCGCACCGTTTCGCCTGTTTGTCCACCCAAATGGCCACAAAAAATTAAACGGACCACACTATGACGATCCCCAACCTCCAAGCCATGCCCCGATCAAATTTTTGCCGACAGCACGCTCGGACCCCTAGCCCTTCCCAAAAATCGTGGGCTATAGCACACCAATTTAGACCAAAAATGCCCAGTTCCCGCTATTTCGCCTGTTTGTCCACCCAAATAGCCACAAAAAATTAAACGAACCACACTGGGATGATCTCCAACCTCTCTGGCATGCCCCAGTTGATTTTTGGCCTGTAGCATGCCCGCACCACGGGCCCACCCCAAAAACCGTGGGCTATAGCACACTTATTTGGCCTAAAAATGCCCTGTTCACACAGTTTTGTTCGTTCTTCCATCCAAATAGCCACGAAAATTTAAATGGACCCCACTGCAATGATCCCCAACCTACCTGACATGCCCCATATGATTTTTGGCACACAGAACACTCGTACCATGGGCCCACCACCAAAACCATGGTCTATGGCACACCGATTTGGCCCGAAAATGCCCCTTTCGCGCAGTTTGACTCGTTTATCCAGCCAAATGGCGATAAAAATTTAAACAGACCATACTGGGATGATCCCCAACCTCCTTAGCACACCCCGGTCAATTTTTAGCCCACAACACAACTGGACCCCGGGCCCACCCCCAAAACCTCAGGCTATAACACACCAATTTGGCCTAAAAATACCCTGTTCGCGCCATTTCACCTGTTTGTCCACCTAAATGGCCGTGAAAAATTAAACGGACCACACTAGGATGATCCCCAACCTCCATGGCACACCTTGGTTAATTTTTGGTCGATAAAATACTCGAACCCGAGCCCACCCTCAAAACCGTAGGCTATAGCACATCGATTTAGCCTGAAAATGCCCCGTTCATGCCGTTTCACCCGTTTGTCCACCCTAATGACCATGAAAAATTAAGCGGACCACATTGGAATGATCCCGAACATCCCAGGCACATCTCGGTCAATTTTCATCCCACAAATGCCCGAGACCGGGCACACCCCAGAAACCGTTGGCTATAGCACACCGATTGGCTCGAAAATGCACCGTCAAACCGTTTCGCCCGTTTGTCCACCCAAATGGCCAACTAAATTTAAACAAACCACATTGGGATGATCCCAACCTCCCTAGCACGCCGCGGTCAATTTTTGGCCCACAACACGATCGAACCCTTGGCTCACCACCAAAACTGTGGTCTAAAGCACACCAATTTTTCCCAAAAATGCCTCGTTTGCGTCGTTTCCCCTGTTTGTCCACCCAAATGGCCACGAAAATTTAAACGGACCATACTGAGATGATCCCCAACCTCCTTGACATACCACGATTGATTTTGTCCCACAGCACGCCCGGACCCTAGACCCACCCACAAAATCGTGGGCTATAGCTCACAGATTTGGCCCAAAAATGCTCCGTTCATGCCGATTTGCCCGTTTATCCACCCAAACGGTCATGAAAAATTAAACAGAGTACACTGGGTCGATCTCTAACTTCCCTGGCCCACCTCGGTTGATTTTTGGCCCATAGAACGCCCGGACCCTGGGCCCACCCCCAAAACTGTGGGCTGTAGCACATTAATTTAGTCCGAAAATGCCCCATTCGCGCCGTTTCGCCCGTTTGTCCTCCCAAATGGCCGCAAAAATTTAAACGAACCACCCTGGAATGATCCCCAAACTCCCTGTCATGCCCCATCATATCTTTAGCCTACAGCACGCCTAAACCCCGGTCCCACCCCAAAACCATGGGCTATAGCACACCGATTTGGCCTGAAAATGTCCCGTTCGAGCCGTTTCACCCGTTTGTCCGCCCAAATGGCCACGAAAAGTTAAACGAACTACACTGGGATGATCTCCAATCTCCCTGGCATTCCACGATCAATTTTTGACCCACAGCACACCCGGACCCCAGGCCCACCCCCAATACCGTGGGTTATAGCACACCGATTTGGCCCTAAAATGACCCGTTCGTGCAGTTTTGCCTGTTTGTCCACCCAAATTGCCACGAAAATTTAAAGGAACCTCACTGGAATGATCCCCAACCTCCATGGCATGCTTCGGTCGATTTTCAGCCCACAGTACGCCCGGGCCCTAGGCCCACCCCCAAAATCGTGGACTACAGCACACCGATTTAGCCTGAAAATGCCCCGTTCGTGCAGTTTCACCCGTTTGTCAGCCCAAATGTCCATGAAAAATTAAACGGACCATATTGGGATGATCCCCAACCTCCCTGGCATGATCCAGTCAATATTTGTCCAATAGAAAGCCCGGACCCCGGCCCCACCCCTAAAATTGTTCTCTATAGCACTCTGATTTGGCCCGAAAATGAACCATTCACGCCGTTTCACTCGTTTGTCCACCCAAATGGCTACAAAAAATTCAACGGACCGCATTGGGATGATCCCTAACCTCCCTGGCACGCCCCGGTTGATTTTTGGCCCACAGCACGCCCATACCCCGGGCCCCCCTCGAAACCATGAGATATAGCACACCGATTTATCCCAAAAATGCCACATTTGCGTCATTTCGCCAGTTTGTCCACCCAAATAGGCATGAAAAAATAAATGGACCAAATTGGGATGATCCCCAACCTCCCTAGAATGCCTCGGTCAATTTTTGGTCCACAGTACGCCTGAACCCTAGGCCCACCCCCGAAACCGTGGGCTATGACACACCAATTTGGCATGAAAATCACCCATTCGCGTTGTTTCACCCGTTTTCCACCTAACTGTCCATGAAAATTTAAATAGACCACACTGAAACGATCCTCAACCTCCTTGGCACGCCCCGATCGATTTTTGGCCTACCGCACGCCCGAACCCCAGGACCACCCCTAAAACCGCGGGCTATAGCATACCTATTTTGACCGAAAATGAACCGTTCGCACCATTTCGTTTGTCCACCCAAATGGTTATTAAAAATTAAATGGACCACACTGGGATGATCCTCAACCACCCTAGCACACCCCGATCGATTTTCAGCCCACAACACGCCCAGACCCCTGGTCCATCCCCAAAACCGTGAGCTATAGCACACGGATTTGGCCCAAAAATGCCCCGTTCAAGTTGTTCTGCCCGTTTGTCCATCAAAATGTCCAAGAAAATTTAAACGGGCCATACTGGGATGATCCCCAACCTCTCTGGCACACTCTGTTCTATTTTTGGCCCACAGCACATTCAGACCACGGGCCCACCCCCGAAGCCGTGGGCTATAGCACACCAATCTGGCCCAAAAATGCCCAGTTCATGTTGTTTTTCCTATTTGTCCTCCCAAATGGCCACAAAAATTTAAAGGACCACACTAGAACGATCTCTAACCTCCTTGGCATGCCTCGGTTGATTTTTAGCCTACAGCACGTCGGACCCCAGGCCCACCCACAAAACCGTGGGAAATAGCACATCGATTTGGCTCGAAAATGCCCCGTATGCGCTATTTCGCCCGTTTGCCTACCCAAATAGCCACGAAAAATTAAATGGACCACACTGGGATGATACCCAACCTCCCTGGAACACACCGATCAATTTTTGGCCTACAGCACGCCCGAACCCCGGATCCACCCCCAAAACCGTGGGCTATTGCACACTGATTTGGCCCGAGAATGCACTGTTTGTGCTGTTTTGCCCGTTTGTCCACCCAAATGGCCACGAAAAATTAAACGGACCATACTGGGACGATCCCAACCTCCCTCGCATGCCCCGATTGACTTTCGGCCCAAAGTACGCCCGGACCATACTGCAATGATCCCCAACCTTCCTGGCACGCCCCATATGATTTTTGGCCCGCAGAACGCTCGTACCATGGGACCACCCCCAAAACCATGGGTTATGGCACACCGATTTGGCCCGAAAATGCCCCTTTCGCACCGTTTGACTCGTTTGTCATGCCAAAGGGTGATAAAAATTTAAACAGACCATACTGGGATGATCCCCAACCTCCTTAGCACGCCCCAAACAATTTTTAGCCCACAACACAACTGGACCCTGGGCCCACCCCTAAAACCTCGAGCTATAACACACCAATTTGGCCTAAAAATACCCTGTTCGCGCCGTTTCGCCCGTTTGTCCACCTAAATGGCCATGAAAAATTAAAAGAACCACACTGGGACGATCCCCAACCTCCATGGCACGCCTTGGTTAATTTTAGGCCCATAGAATGCTCGAACCTGAGCCCACCCCAGAAACCGTAGGCTATACATCGATTTGGCCTGAAAATGCCCCGTTCATGCCGTTTCACCTGTTTGTTCACCCTAATGACCACGAAAAATTAAGCGGACCACACTGGGATGATCCCCAACATCCCAGGCACATCTCGATTGATTTTCATCCTACAGCATGCCCGAGCCCGGGCACACCCCCGAAATCGTAGGCTATAGCACACCGATTTGGCTCGAAAATGCACCGTCAAACTGTTTCGCCCGTTTGTCCACCCAAATGGCCAACTAAATTTAAACAAACCACATTGGGATGATCCCCAACCTCCCTAGCACGCCGCGATCAATTTTTAGCCCACAACATGATCGAACCCTTGGCTCACCACCAAAACTGTGGTCTAAAGCACACCAATTTTTCCCAAAAATGCCTCGTTTGCGTCGTTTCCACTGTTTGTCCACCCAAATGGCCACGAAAATTTAAACGAACCATACTGAAATGATCCTCAACCTCCTAGACATACCACGATCAATTTTTTCCCACAACATGCCCGGACCCTAGACCCACCCACAAAATCGTGGGCTATAGCACACATATTTGGCCCAAAAATGCTCCGTTCATGCCGATTTGGCCGTTTATCCACCCAAAAAGACATGAAAAATTAAACAGACCACACTGAGTCGATCTCTAACTTCCCTTGCCCACTTCGGTTGATTTTTGGTCGACAGCACGCCCGAACCCTGGGCCCACCCCTAAAACTGTGGGCAGTAGCACATCGATTTGGTCCGAAAATGCCCCGTTCGCTCTGTTTCGCCCGTTTGTCCTCCCAAATGGCCGCAAAAATTTAATCGAACCACCCTGGGATGATCCGCAACCTCCCTGTCATGCCCCATCAGATTTTCAGCCTACAACACGCCTGGACCCCGGGCCCACCCCAAAACCATGGGCTATAGCACACTGATTTGGCCTGAAAATGCCCCGTTCGAGCCGTTTTACCCGTTTAACCACCCAAATGGCCACGAAAAGTTAAATGAATCACACTGGGATGATCTCCAATCTTCCTGGAATGCCACGATCAATTTTTGACCCACAGCACGATCGGGCCCCAGGCCCACCCCCAAACCGTGGGTTATAGCACACCGATTTGGCCCTAAAATGACCCATTCGTGCCGTTTTGCCTGTTTGTCCACCCAAATAGCCACGAAAATTTAAAGGAACCTCACTGGAATGATCCCCAACCTCCATGGAATGCCTCGGTCGATTTTCAGCCCACAGCATGCCCAGACCCTAGGCCCACCCCCAAAATCGTGGACTACAGCACACCGATTTAGCCTGAAAATGCCCCGTTCGTACAGTTTCACCCGTTTGTTAGTCTAAATGTCCACAAAAAATTAAACGGACCACACTGGGATGATCCCCAACCTCCCTGGCATGCCCCAGTCAATTTTTATCCACTAGAAAGCTCGGACCCCGGCCCCATCCCTGAAATTGTTCGCTATAGCACTCTGATTTGGCCCGAAAATGAACCATTCATGCCGTTTCACTTGGTTGTCCACCTAAATAGCTACAAATTGGGATGATCCCTAACCTCCCTGGCACGCCTCAGTCAATTTTTGGCCCACAACACGCCCATACCCCGGGCCCACCCCCGAAACCATGAGATATAGCACACCGATTTTGCCCAAAAATGCCACATTTGCGTCGTTTCGCCAGTTTGTCCACCCAAATGGGCATGAAAAATTAAACGGACCACACTGGGATGATCCCTAACCTCCCTAGCATGCCTCGGTCAATTTTTGGTCCACAGTACGCTCGAACCCTGGGCCCACCCCCGAAACCGTGGGCTATGGCACACCAATTTGGCATGAAAATATCCCGTTCGCGTTGTTTCACCCGTTTTCCACCTAAATATCCATGAAAATTTAAATAGACCACACTGAAATGATCCTCAACCTCCTTGGCACTCCCCGATCAATTTTTGGCCTACCGCACGCCCGAACCCCAGTACCACCCCTAAAACCGCGGGCTATAGCATACCTATTTTGACCGAAAATGAACCGTTCGCACCATTTCGTTTGTCCACCCAAATGGTTATTAAAAATTAAATGGACCACACTGGGATGATCCTCAACCACCCTAGCACACCCCGATCGATTTTCAGCCCACAACACGCCCAGACCCCTGGTCCATCCCCAAAACCGTGAGCTATAGCACACGGATTTGGCCCAAAAATGCCCCGTTCAAGTTGTTCTGCCCGTTTGTCCATCAAAATGTCCAAGAAAATTTAAACGGGCCATACTGGGATGATCCCCAACCTCTCTGGCACACTCTGTTCTATTTTTGGCCCACAGCACATTCAGACCACGGGCCCACCCCCGAAGCCGTGGGCTATAGCACACCAATCTGGCCCAAAAATGCCCAGTTCATGTTGTTTTTCCTATTTGTCCTCCCAAATGGCCACAAAAATTTAAAGGACCACACTAGAACGATCTCTAACCTCCTTGGCATGCCTCGGTTGATTTTTAGCCTACAGCACGTCGGACCCCAGGCCCACCCACAAAACCGTGGGAAATAGCACATCGATTTGGCTCGAAAATGCCCCGTATGCGCTATTTCGCCCGTTTGCCTACCCAAATAGCCACGAAAAATTAAATGGACCACACTGGGATGATACCCAACCTCCCTGGAACACACCGATCAATTTTTGGCCTACAGCACGCCCGAACCCCGGATCCACCCCCAAAACCGTGGGCTATTGCACACTGATTTGGCCCGAGAATGCCCCGTTTGTGCTGTTTTAACCGTTTGTCCACCCAAATGGCCACAAAAAATTAAACGGACCATACTGGGATGATACCCAACCTCCCTCGCATGCCTCGATTGACTTTTGGCCCAAAGTACGCCTGGACCACGACCTCACCCCCAAAAGCGTGGGCTATAGCACACTGATTTGGTCCGAAAATGCCTGTTCGCATCGTTTCTCCCATTTATCCACCCAAATGGCCATGAAAAATTAAAAGGACCATACTAGGACGATCTTCAACCTCCCTGGCATGCCTCGGACAATTTTCAACCCACAGCACGCCCGAACCCCGGGTCCACCCCAAAAACCGTGGGCTATAACACACCGATTTAGCTAAAAAATGACCCATTTGCGCTGTGTTGCCCGTTTGTCAACCCAAATGTCCATGAAAATTTAAATGGACCACACTGAGACGATCCCCAACCTCCCTGGCACGCCCCGTTCAATTTTTGGCCTACTTCACGCCCTGACCCCGAGACCACCCCTAAAATCATGGGCTATGACACACTAATTTGGCCTAAAAATTCCCCATTCATGCCGTTTTGCCCGTTTGTTCACTTAAATGGCCACAAATATTTAATCGAAACACACTAACGATCCCCAACCTCCCTGCATACCCCGGTTTATTTTTGGCCCGCAGAATACCAAGTCACCGGGCCCACCCCCAAAAACGTGGGCTACAACACACCGATTTGGCCTGAAAATGCCTCGTTCGAGCTGTTTCACCCGTTTGTCATGTCAAATGGGCATGAAAAATTAAACGGACCACACTGGGATAATCCTGAACCTCCCTAGCATGCCTCGATCGATTTTTAACCCACAAGACGCCCGAACCCCAGGTCCACCCCCGTAACCGTGGGCTATAGCACACTAATTTGGCCCAAAAATGCCCCATTCGCACCGTTTCTCATGTTTGTCCACCCAAATGGCCACAAAAATTTAAACGAACCATATTGGGACAATCCCCAACATCCCTAGGATGCCCCGATCTATTTTAGGCCCAAAACACGCCCGAACCACGGGCCCACCCCCGAAATCGTAGGCTATAGCACACAGATTTATCCCAAAAATGCCCCATTTGCACCGTTTCGCTTGTTTGTCTACCTAAATGGCGACAAAAATTTAAACCGACCATACTGGGACGATCCCCAACCTCCCCGGCTCGCCTCGGTCAATTTTTTACCCACAGCACGCTCAACCCCTAGGGCCACCTCCAAAACAGTGGGCTATAGCACACCGAGTTAGCCCAAAAATGCCCCGTCCGCACCGTTTTGCATGTTTATCCACCCAAATGGCCATGAAAAATTAAATGGACCACACTCGGATGATTACCAACATCCCTGGCACGTCTTGGTCAATTTTTGTCCCACAGCACGCTCGGACCCCGGGCCCACCCCCGAAGCTGTGGGCTATATCACACAAATTTGGCCCGAAAATGTCCCATTCGCCCCGGTTTGCCAGTTTATCCACCCAAATGGCCACGAAAAATTAAACAGACCATACTAGGATGATCCCCAATATCCTTGGACGTCCAGGTCAATTTTTCACTCACAGCACGCCCGGACCCCGGGCACACCCCCAAAACCATGGGCTATAGCACACCGAAAATGCCCCGTTCGAGCCGTTTCGCCCGTTTCCCACCCAATTGGCCATGAAATTTAAATGGACAACACTGGGAGGATCCTCAACCTCCATGGCATGCCCTGGACAATTTTCTACCCACAGAATGCCAGGACTCCGGACCCATCCCCAAAACTATGGACTATAGCACACCAATTTAGCCCAAAAATGCCCCGTTCGCATCGTTTCGCCCATTTTTCCACCCAAATGGCCATAAATATTTAAACAGACCACATTAGGACGATCCCCAACCTCCTTGGAATACCCCGATCAATTTTTGGCCCATGTTACGCTCGAACCCCGGGCCCACCCCCAAAACCTTGGGATATAACGCATCGATTTGACCCATAAATGCCCCGTTGGTGCTGTTTTTCCCATTTGTCCACCCAAATGGCCTGAAAAATTAAACAGACCATACTAGGATGATCCTCAACCACCCTGGCACTCCCCGCTTGATTTTTGACCAACAACACGCCCGAACCCTGGGCCCACTCCCTAAATCATGGGCTGTAGCACACCAATTTGGCCTGAAAATACCCCGTTCACGCTGTTTTGCCCGTTTGTGCACACAAATGGCCACAAAAATTTAAATAAACCATACTAGGACAATCCTCAAACTCCCTGGCATGCCCCGTTTGATTTTTGGCCCATAGCACGCCTCGAGCCCACCCCCAATACCGTGGGCTATAGCACACCAATTTGGCCCAAAAATACCCCATTCGCGCCGTTTCACCCATTTGTCCGCCCAAATGGCCACGAAAATTTAAATGGACCACATTGGGATGATCCTCAACCACCCTAGCATGCCTCAGTCAATTTTTGGCTCACAATACTCTCGAACCCCGATCCCACTCCCAAAACCGTGGGCTATAGCACACCGATTTGGCTTGAAAATGGCCCATTCGTGCTGATTCGCCTGTTTGACTACCCAAATGGCAGCAAAAATTTAAACGAACTACACTGGGATGATCCCTTAACTCCCTGGCATGCTGCAATTGATTTTTGGCCTACAGCACGCCCGAACCCTGGGCTCACTCCAAAAATTGTGGGCTATAGCACACCGATTTGGTCCGATAATGCCCCATTCATGTCGTTTTGCCCGTTTGTCCCCCCAAATGGCAATAAAAATTTAAACGAACCATAATGGTATGATCCACAACCTCCTTAGCATGCTTTGATTGATTTTTAGCCTACAGAACACTCAGACCCCCGGCACACCCCCAAAACCGTGGGCTATAGCACACCGATTTGGCCTAAAAATGCCCCGTTCACACCGTTCACCCGTTTGTCCACCTAAATGGCCACAAAAATTTAAACGGGCCATACTGGGATGATTCCCAACCTCCCTGGCACTCCCCGATGAATTTTTAGCCTACAGCAAAGCTGGACCCTGGGCCCACCCCCAAAATCGTGAGCTGTAACACACCGATTAAGCTAAAAAATGCCCTGTTCACGGTGTTTCGCCCGTTTGTCCTCCCAAATTACCAAAAAAAATTAAACGAACCATACTGGGATGGTCTCCAACCATATTGGCATGCCCCGGTTGATTTTCGTCCCACTGCACGCCCAGACGCTGGGCATACCCCCAAAATCATGGGCTATAGCACACTGATTTAGCAAGAAAATGATTAGTTCGCGTTTCGCCCGTTTGTCCACCCAAATGGACACAAAAATTTAAACGGACCATATTGGGATGATCCACAACCTCACTGTCATGCATCGATAAATTTTTGGCCCACAGCATGCCCGGACCCTGTGCCTACCCCTGAAATCGTGGACTATAGCACACCAATTTAGCCTGAAAATGCCCAATTTTTGCGGTTTCGAACATTTGTCCACCCAAATTGCCACAAAAATTTAAACGAACCATACTGGGACGATCCCCAACCTCCCTGGTACACCCCGATCAATTTTTGGCCCACAGCACAGCTGGACCCCGGGCACATCCCCAAAATCGTGGGCTATATCACACTAATTTGGCCCAAAAATGCTTAGACCGAGCTGTTTCGCCCGTTTGTCCAACCAATTGACCATGAAAATTTAAACGGACCGCACTGGGATGATCCCCAATCTCCCTGGCATGCTCCGATCAATTTTCATCCCACAGCACGCTCGGACCCCGGTCCACCCCCAAAAACGTGGGCTATAGCACATCGATTTGGCCCGAAAATGCCCCGTTCGCGTCGTTTTGCCTGTTTGTCAACTCAAATAGCCACGAAAATTTAAACGGACCACACTAGGATGATACCCAACCTCCCTGGCACACCCCGGTCAATTTTCAGCCAACAGCACACCCGAACCCCGGGTCCTCCCTCGAAACCGTGGGCTATAGCACACTGATTTGGCTCGAAAATGCCCTGTTCACACTGTTTCGCCCGTTTGTCTACCGAAATGGCCACGAAAATTTAAATGGACCATACTGGGATGATCCTCAACCTCCCAGGCACTCTTCGGTCGATTTTCGGCCCACAGTATGCCCGAACCTCGGGTCCACCCCCCAAACTGTAGGCTATAGCACACTGATTTGGCCCAAAAATGCCTCGTTCGTACCGTTTCGCCCGTTTGTCCACCCACATGGCCATGAAAATTTAAACGGACCATACTGGGATGATCCCCAACCTCCCTGGCTCGCCCCAGTCAAATTTTTGCACACAACACGCCCGCCCCCATGCCCACGCCCGAAACCATGGGCTATAGCACACCGATTTGGCCCGAAAATACTCCGTTCGTGCAGTTTCGCCCGTTTTTTCCACCCAAATGGCCATAAAAATTTAAATGGACCACAATGGGACGATCTCCAACCTCCCTGGCATGCCCCAGTTGGTTTTTGGCCTACAGCACGCCCGAACCCCAGGCCCACCCCCAAAACTGTGGGCTATAGCACACTAATTTAGCCCAAAAATGCCTCGTTCGCATCGTTTCGTCCGTTTGTCCACCCAAATGGCCACAAAAATTTAAACGGGCCACACTGGGACGATCCCCAACCTCCTTGGCACACCGCGGTCAATTTTTGATCCACAGCACGCCCGGACCCCGGGCCCACCCATAAAATCGTGGGCTATAGCACACCGATTTGACCCAAAAATGCCCCGTTCGTGCCGATTTGTCCGTTTGTCCACCAAAATGACCACAAAAAATTAAACAGACCACACTGGGTCGATCCCCAACGTACCTGGCCTGCCTTGGTTGATATTTCGCCTACAGCACGCCCGGACCCTAGGCCCACTATTGACACCCAATTTTGGCTCTCCAAACATAAAATTAATGCATTTAGGCTCCCTGGTCGTTAAATGGCACAAAATGCAATTTTTCATATATTTTTTGCAATTGTTAATAAATTATTTGTAATCATCATTCTTTTATGATTCTTACTCATTTATTGTCATATTTTTATTTTTACACGATTTATTGATAATTATCTTTAATTTTATAAATTTTATAAATTTTAGGATTTTTATTAATTTTTTGTTATTTTAATATTTTTTTCGCATAGTTTCTTGCATATGTATATAATACAGCACTACAATTCTTTATAGCATAGTGTAATTTTAATTACTTATAGCATAATATATTGTTTCAAGATAATTATATTATTTTATTTATTATTTATATTTTCTCTGTAATTATACGTCGGTATTCATTATTTTGTACATTTATCCCCTGCAAAAGCTGAGCCGGATCAATGATTTCAATACACGGTACAATAATAATTCGGTGTCTTGTCACATTAACTCAAATAATATTAATTTAATTTTCATTTCCCATTTCTTCCACTTTTTTAACTTTCCTACATCCACCAAACCCAAAACTTAACTTGGGCCCACTCCCCCAACTCACTCACCTACCCTAATTTAACATTTCTTCTTATTATTTATTTTCTAAATACCACACCTACCACTCCACCTACAATTCACCTACCACTCCACCTAATACTCTACCTACCAATTCACTCATAACTATAAATACTCCACACTACAACACACACAAATACACTACACACATCTTCTTTTCCTCTCCTTTTCTCTCTAACCTCACTACTTCTCTATAAAACACAAACACACACATAATCTCTCTTATCTCTCTACCTAATAGCTCCATTGCCTCCTCCCTTTTCGTATTTTTCCATCGCCAACAAACCCAACAACAACCAAACCTCCCGTTACAAAAGACGGACTTTATTTTATCAAAGTTATTATTTTATATTAAAGGCCAACACTTATTTATATTAAAAGCCAACACTTGGCCAATGAAATTATCTTGCCGTCGAATATTTGAGGCCATCCCATTACAAAGACGGATTTTATTTCTCAAAATTTTGTATGTTCTTATTATTTTTGTTGACTGCTACTTTTTGTTCATTTTTGACTAATATGTTCCCTTTTGATTTTTTGCATGTTCTCATTATATTTTTGCTGTACTTTCTATTATTTTTTACTAATATGCTCCCTTTTGATTTTTTGCATGTTCCTGCATTTCCTGTTATTTTTGACTAATATGCTTCCTCTTTGATTTTTTTTACATGTTCCAATTATATTTTGTTGCACCTTTTGTTCATTTTTGACTAATATGCTTTATTTTTTCTCTTTTGTAAGTTTGTGAAACTAATCGGAACAAAATACTATACCTGGCCGATGAAGAAATTCTCCTTCGATTTTCGAGGCCTTCACAAATAAAAGACGGATATTATGTAGATAAATACGTAATAAAATAAATATTTTTGGGCAATGATGAAATCTTTATATTTTCAAAAATAACAAAAAAAAAAAGCTTCATCTGAGCCCACTTTTTAATAAAAAACTTATATTTTTAAATACATATATACACACATACTTGTTCAATTTATTTTGATTATTTTTTGCTTGTTACTAACATTTTTATTATAAGTGTTTATACAGGTTATTGAAAATACTCGTTCGGAATGGTCTCCAAAGACTTTAAGTTTTATATTGTATTTTTATATTTTTATACTTGTACAAAATATTATCATAGTGAAAACTTTACTTTGGGTGTTGGGTGGGGATATGTTTACTTACACAAATCTTTAATACACGTTTGGGCAAATTTAGGCCGTTAATATTTATATCAAATTAATTGAGATATCTAATCAAATAATTCATAATTTTTATACTAAAAACATTATTTAATTTTTTTCTTTAAAATAAATTTTCCTTTATTCAATCTTTATTTTCTTTTCATATACATTCTTATATATACTTTTATATACATATTTTCATATATAGCTTTACTATAATATAGGTAATTTGTACATCTTTTATTTATAAATTATTTACATCATTTTAATACATATTTTATATTTGTATATATACACATAGATTTTTTGTTTTATCTTTTAAAAACCCTAAGTCTGGCCGGGAACCACATTTGTGGATTCTGAAGGGTGACTAACTCCTTCCCTTTGGAATAACTTGAACCCTTACCTAGAATCTAAACTGGTTTCGTAGATTCAAACACGAGTCATACATGTTGATAAAATAAACAGGTTTCCTTATTTTCCTTAAAAATTAGGTGGCGATTCAGTAATTAATTTATTCTTTTAGAGTCCATAATGTCGTGCTCCTTTTGACCTTACGTAAAAATAGGGTATGACACCCACCCCCAAAACCGTTGGCTGTAGGACACCGATTTGGCCTGAAAATGACCCGTTCACGCCGTTTCGCCCGTTCGTCCACCCAAATGGCCATGAAATTTTAAACGGACCACATTGGGACTATCCCCAACCTCTCTAGCATGCCCCATTAGATTTTCAGCCTACAACACGCCCGGATCCCAGGTCCACCCCCAAAATCGTGAGCTATAGCATACCGATTTGGCCTGAAAATGCCCCGTTCGCGCCGTTTCGCCAGTTTGTCCACCCAAATGGCCACGAAAAATTAAACGGACCACACTGGGACGATCTCCAACCTCCCTGGCATGCCTCAATCAATTTTTGTCCCACATCATGCCGCACCTCAGGCCCACTCCCAAAACCGTGGGTTATAGCACACCGATTTGGCCCGAAAATAACCCATTCGCACTGTTTCGCCTGTTTATCCACCCAAATGGCCATAAAAATTTATACGAACCACATTGGGATGATCCCTAACCTCCTTGGTATTCCCCGATCGATTTTTAGCCAACTGTATGCCCGGGCCCTAGGCCAACCCCCAAAACCATGAACTATAGCACACCGATTTGGCCTGAAAATGCCCTGTTCGAGCTGTTTCGCCTGTTTGTTCACCCAAATAGCCACAAAAAATTAAACAGACCACACTGAGATGATCCCCAACCTCTGTGTCATGCCCCGATCAATTTTCGACCAATAGAAAGCCCGGACCCCAGGCCCACCCCCAAAATCGTGGGCTACAGCACACCGATTTGGCCCAAAAATGAACCATTCATGCTATTTCGCCCGTTTGTCCACCCTAATGGCCACAAAAATTTCAACGTACCATACTGGGATGATCCCTCACCTCCCTGGCACGACCCGATCGATTTTTGGCCCACAGCATGCCCAGACCCCTGGCCCACCCCCAGGACCATGGGATATAGGACACTGATTTTGCCCGAAAATGCCCCGTTAGCACCGTTTTGCCGTTTGTCCACTCAAATGGGAATAAAAATTAAACAGACCATACTGGGATGATCCCCAACCTCCCTAGAATGTATCAATCGATTTTCGATCAACAGCACGCCCGGACCCTGGGTCCATCCCCGTAACCGTGGGATACCCTGTCATACTTTCTCAACCGATGAAGCGAACTAGGTTTGAGGGGAATCAGAAAGGGATCGAACGCTCTATTAGTGGTCGACTGCCACCTTTCCTCTTTGGATTCTCTGTTCCCCCGAAAGAAATATCGATCGTCCTTACCATTTCAGTCCCCACCCTCAAGTGAGAAGGATATTCTGTTGCTATCGACTCTAGTAATATTATAGCACACCGATTTAGCCCGAAAATGCCCAACCTCCCTGGCACATCCCGGTTGATTTTTGGCTCACATCATGCCCGTACCCCGGTCATACCCCCAAAATTGTGGGCTATATCACATTGATTTGGCCCGAAAATGCTTAATTTGAGCTATTTCACCCATTTGTCCAACCAAATGGACACGAATATTTAAACGGACCACACTGGGATGATCCCCAATCTCCCTGGAATACCCTGTTCAATTTTTTACCCATAGCACGCCCGGACCCCGGGGCCATCCCTAAAATCGTGGTTTATAGCACACCAGTTTGGCCCAAAAATGCCCCGTTCGCATTGTTTCGCTCGTTTGTCCACCCAAATAACTACAAAAATTTTAACGGACAACACTGGAATGATCCCCAAACTTCCTGGAACACCTTGATAAATTTTCGGCCCACAGCACACCCGAACCTAGGGCCCACCCCAAAAACCGTGGGCTATAGCACACCAATTTTCCCTAAAAATGCCCTGTTCGCGCCGTTTCGCCCGTTCGTCCACCCAAATGGCCATAAAAAATTTAAACGGACCACAATAGAATGATCCCCAACCCCCCTTTCATGCCCCGATCAATTTTTGTCCCACATCACACCCAAACCCCGGGCCCACCCCCAAAACCGTGGGCTATAGCACACCGATTTGGCCTAAAAATGCCCTGTTCGCACCGTTTCGCCCTTTTGTCCACCTAAACGGATGCAAAAAATTAAACGGACAACACTGGGATGATCCCAACCTCCCTGGCATGCCTTGGATAATTTTTAACCCATAACATACTCGAACCTGGGCCCATCCCCAAAACCATGGGCTATAGTACACCTATTTGGCCTGAAAATGACACGTTTGCACCGTTTCACCCGTTTGTCCACCCAAATGGCCACAAAATTTTAAACGGACCATACTGGAAAGATACCTAGAATCCCAGGCACGTCTTCATTGATTTTTGACCGACAGCACGCCCGTACCCCGATCACACCCCCAAAACAGTGGGCTATAGCACACCGATTTGGCCCAAAAATGCCCCGTTCGCGCTGTTTCGCCCGTTTGTCCACCCAAATGGCCAAAAAAATTTAAATGGACCATAGTGGGATGATCCCCAACTTCCTTGGCACGCCCCGATTAATTTTTGTCCCACAGCACGCCCGAACCCCGAGCCCACCCCCAAAACTGTAGGCTACAACACACCAATTTAGCCCAAAAATGCCTCGTTCACGTTGTTTCGCTCGTTTGTCCACCCAAATAGCCACAAAAATTTAAACGAACCACACTGGGATGATCCACAACCTCCTTGGCATGCCACAATCGATTTTTGGCTCATAGCACACCCGGAACCTGGGCCCACCCCCAAAAATCATGGGCTATAGCACACCGATTTGGCCCAAAAATGCCCCATTCGTGCCGATTTGCCCGTTTATCCACCCAAATGGCTACAAAAAATTAAACAGACCATACTGGGTCGATCCCCAACCTCCATGTCCCACCCCAGATGATTTTTGGCCCATAGTACGCCCGAACCCTGGGTCCACCCCTTAAACCGTGGGCTGTAGCACATCGATTTGGCCCAAAAATTTCCCATTCACGCTGTTTCGCCCGTTTGTCCACCCAAATGGCCACGTAAATTTAAACGGACCATACTGGGACAATTCCCAACCTCCCTGGCATGCCTCATTAGATTTTTATCCCACAGCATGCCCGAACCCCGGGCCCACCCCTAAAACCATGGGCTATAACTCACCGATTTAGCTAAAAAACAACCCGTTTGTGCCGTTTCACCCATTTGTCCACCAAAATATCTATGAAAATTTAAACGGACCACACTGGGATGATCACTAACCTCACTGGCATGCCTCGACCGATTTTTGGCTCACAACACTCCCGAACCCCGGGGCCACCCTCGAATCCATGGGCTATAACACACCTTTTTGGCCCGGAAATGCTCCGTTCGTGCCGTTTCGCCTGTTTGTCGATCCAAATAGCGGCGAAAATTTAAACAAACCACACTGGTATGAACCCCAAACTCTCTGGCACGCCCCGATCGATTTTCGGCCTACAGCACGCCCGGACCCCAGGCCCAACCCCAAAATCGTGTGCTATAGCACACCGATTTGGTCTGAAAATGCCCCGTTCATGCTGTTTCGCCCGTTTTTCCACCCAAATGGCAAAAAAAAGTTAAACGGTCCACACTAGGATGATCCCCAACCTCCCTGGCAAGCCTCGGTTGATTTTTGGCCCACAGCACGCTCGAAACCCTGGCCCACCCCTAAAACCGTGGGCTATAACATACCGATTTGGCCCGAAAATACCCCGTTAATGGTATTTCACCCGTTTGTCCACCGCAATAGACATAAAATTTAAATAGACCATACTGGGATGATCCCCAACCACCTGACATGCCCCGGTCGATTTTTGGCCCACAACATGCCCGGACCCAGGGCCCACTCCCAAAACCGTGGCCTATAGCACGCCGATTTGGCTTGAAAATGCCCCGTTCTTGCCGTATTGCCCATTTTTCCACCCAAATGGTCATGAAAATTTAAACGGACCATACTGGGATGATCCCCAACCTACCAGGCATTCCATGGCTAATTTTTAGCCGACAGCACGCCCGGACCCCAGGCCAACCCTCGAAACTGTGGGCTATGGCACACCAATTTAGCCCGAAAATGCCCCGTACTCGTCATTTCGCCCGTTTTCCCACCCAAATGGCCATGAAAATTTAAACAGACCATACTGGGATGATCTCCAACCTCCTTGGCACGCCCCGGTCGATTTTTAGCCTACAACACGGCTAGACCTCGGGTCCACCCCCAAAACCGTAGGCTATAGCACACGGATTTTGCCTGAAAATGCCTCGTTAGAGCTATTTTGCTCGTTTGTCCACTGAAATATCCATGAAAATTTAAATGAACCACAATGGGATGATCCCCAACCTCCCTGGCATACCTCGGTCTATTTTTGTCCTATAACACGTCCAGACCCAGGGTCCACCCCTGAATTCGTGGGCTATAGCACACTAATTTGGCCCAAAAATGCCGCGTTCACATCATTTTTCTTGTTTGTCCACCCAAATGGCCACAAAAATTTAAAAGGACCACACTAGGATGATCCTCAATTCCCTGGCACACCTTGGTTTATTTTTGGCCCACAACATGCCCGGACCCCGAGACCACCCCCAAAAACGTTGGCTATAGCACACCAATTTGGCCCGAAAAAGCCCCGTTCACGTGGTTTCGCCCGTTTGCTCACCCAAATGGCCATGAAAAATTAAATAGACCACACTGAGATGATTCCAACCTCCCTGGCACACCCCGATCGATTTTTGGACTACAACACGCCCGAACCCCGAGCCCACCCCCAAAACCATGGGCTACAGCACACTGATTAGGCCCAACTATGCCCCTTTCATGCCGTTTCTCCCATTTGTCTACCCAAATGGCCACGAAAAATTGAATGGACCACAATGGGATGATCCCCAACCTCCCTGGCATGCCCCAATCGATTTTTGGCCCACAGCACGCCCATAACATGGGACAATCCCCAAAAGCGTGGGCAATAGCACACCGATTTGGCTCGAAAAATGCCCATACATGTTGTTTTTCCTGTTTGTCCACGCAAATGGCCATGAAAATTAAACGGACCATACTAGGATGATCCCCAACCTCCCTGGCATGCCCCGATCAATTTTCAGCCCACAGGACGCCCGAACCCCGGGTCCACCTCCGAAATCATGGGCTATAGCACACCGATTTGTCCCGAAATTGCCCCGTTCATGCTGTTTTGCCTGTTTGTCCACCGAAATGGCTAAAAAAATTTAAACGGACAATACTGGGATGATCCCCAACCTCCCTGGAATGCCTTGGTCAATTTTTGGCCTACAACACGCCTGAACCGCGTGTCCACCCCCGAAACCATGGGTTATAGCACATTGGTTTTGCCCGAAATTACCCCATTCGCACTATTCCGCCCGTTTGTCCATCCAAATGGCCACAAAAATTTAAATGGAACATACTGAGATGATCCCCAACCTCCCTGTCTTGCCCCAATCAATTTTTTACACACAGCACGCATGGCCCCCGACCCCACCACAAAAAACGTGGGCTATAACATGCCTATTTGGCCCAAAAATGCCCCGTTCACACCTTTTTGCCCGTTTGTCTACCCAAATGGTCACAAAATATTAAACGGACCACACTGGGATGATCCCCAACATCCCAGGCACGTCTTGATCGATTTTCGACCCACAACACGCCCGAATCCCGGGGACAACCCCAAAACCGTAGGCTATACCACTGATTTGGCCTGAATATGCTCCATTCATGCCGTTTCGCCCGTTTGTCCACTTAAATGGGCATGGAAAATTAAACGGACCACACAAGGATGATCCCCAACCTCCCTAAAATGCCTCGATTGATATTCGGCCCACAGCACGCCCGGAAGGCTCACTTCCATAACCGTGGGCTATAGCACACCGATTTTGCTAAAAAATGCTCCGTTCACGCCGTTTGTCCACCCAAATGGCCAATAAAATCTAAACGGACCACACTGGGATGATCCCCAACCTCCCTAGCATGCCCCGATCAATTTTTAGCCCACAGTACGCCCGAATCTCGGGCCCACCCCCGAAATTGTGGGCCATAGAACACCAATTTGGCCCGAAAATGGCCCATTCGCGCTGTTTTGCCCGTTTGTCCACCCAAATGGCCACAAAAATTTAAATAGATCATACTCGGACGATCCCCAACTTCCGTGGCATGCCTCAGTCAATTTTTGGCCCACAGTATGCTTGGACCCCGGGTCCACCCTCAAAACCGTAAGCTATAACACACCGATTTGGCCAAAAATGGCCCGTTCTTGCCATTTTGCCACTTTTTTTCACCCAAATGACCACGAAAAATTAAACAGACCACACTGGGATGATCCCCAACATCCCTGGCATGTCTTGGTCAATTTTTGGCTGACAATACGCCCGGACCCAGGGCACACCCCTGAAACCGTGGGCTATAGCACACTGATTTAGCCTGAAAATTCCCTGTTCACGCCGTTTTGCCTGTTTGTCCAGCCAAATGGACACAAAAAATTAAAATGACCATATTGGGATA
This sequence comes from Capsicum pubescens, assembly GCA_030864215.1. NCBI lineage: Eukaryota > Viridiplantae > Streptophyta > Magnoliopsida > Solanales > Solanaceae > Capsicum > Capsicum pubescens. Next base: position 301,089,846 of record CM061549.1, read on the forward strand.
ATGCCCAACCTCCCTGGCACGTCCCGGTCGATTTTCGGCCTACAGCACACTCGGACCCTTGCCCCACCCCCAAAACTGTGGGATGTAGCACACTGATTTAGCCTAAAAATACTCCGTTCGCTTTATTTCGCCCGTTTGTCCACTCAAATGGCCACAAAAATTTAAATGAACCATACTGGGATGATCCCCAACCTCTCTATTATGCCCCGGTCAATTTTCAGCCTACAACATCCCCAGACCCATGGTCCACCCCTAAAACCGTGGGCTATAGCACATCGATTTGGCCCAAAAATACTCTGTTCGTGCCGTTTCGCCTGTTTGTCCACCCAAATGGCCACGAAAATTTAAACGAACCTCACTGGGACGATCCTCAACCTCCCTGGAACTCGTCGGTCAATTTTTTGCCAACATCACGCCCGGACCCCGGGTCCACCCCCAAAACCGTGGGCTATAGCACACCGATTTGGCCCCAAAGTGCCCCGTTCGTGCTGTTTTGCCCGTTTGTCCACCCAAATTGCCACAAAACTTTAAACGTACCATACTGGGACATCCCTAACCTCCCTGACATGCCCTGGTTGATTTTTAACCCACAACACTCGGACCCTCAGCCTAGCCCCAAAATCGTGGGCTATAGCACACTTATTTAGACTAAAAATATCCTGTTCGCCCCGTCTCGTCTGTTTGTCACCTAAATGGCAACAAAAATTTAAACGAACCACACTGGGACTATCACCAACCTTCCTGGCATGCTCCGGTCAATTATTTGCATATATCACGCACAGTCCCCGGGCCCACCCTCAAAATTGTGGGCTATGACACACCGATTTAGCCCGAAAATGCCCCCATTCACGCTGTTTCACCCGTTTGTCCACCTAAATGATCACAAAAATTTAAATGAACCACACTAATGATCCCTAACCTCCCTGGCACACCCCGGTCTATTTTTGGCCCACAGAAAAATGTCCCATACGCACCGTTTCCCCCGTTTGTCCACCCAAATGGCCACGAAAATTAAAACGGACCATACTGGGAAGATCCCCAACCCCCCTGGCATTCCCATATTTATTTTTGGCCCACAACACGCCTGGACCATGGGCCCACACCAAAACCATGGGCTATAGCACATTGATTTGGCCCGAAAATGACCCGTTTACACCGTTTCGCTCGTTTCTCCACCCAAATGGCCACAAAAAATTAAATGGACAACACATGGACGATCCCCAAAATCATTCGCACACTCCGATCAATTTTTGGCCCACAGCACGCTTGAACCCCGGACCCACCCCCAAAATCATGGGCCATAGCACATCGATTTAGCCCTAAAATTCCCCATTCGCATTGTTTCTCCCGTTTGCCCACCCAAATGGCCACGAAAAATTAAACGGACCACACTAGGATAATACCCAACCTCCGTGGCAAGCCCCGGTCAATTTTTGGCCCACAACACATCAGAACCCCAAGCCCATCACCAAAACCGTAGGCTATAGCACACCTATTTGGCCCAAAAATTCACGTTCGAACCGTTTTGCCCGTTTGTCAACCCAAATGGCTACAAAAATTTAAACGGACCATATTGGAATGATCACCAACCTCCCTGGCATGCCTCGGTCAATTTTTGGCCCACAGCACGCCTGGACCATGGGCCCACCCCTAAAATATTGGGCTATAGCTCATCGTTTGCTTGAAAATGCCCCGTTTACACTGTTTTGCCCGATTGTCTACCCAAATGGCCACAAAAATTCAAACGAACCACAATAACGATCCCCAACCTCCCTGGCATACCCCAATTAATTTTTTTCCCATAGCACGCCCGGTCCCCGGGCCCACGCCCAAAATCGTGGGCTATAGCACATCGATTTGGCTCGAAAATGCCCTGTTTGCGTTGTTTCTCCCGTTAGTCCACCTAAATGTCCACGAAAATTTGAACGGATCATATTGGGATGATCCCTAACCTCCTTGGCATGCCTCGATAGATTTTCGGCCCACAGAACGCCCGAACCCCGGGCCTACCCCTGAAACCCTGGGCTATTGCACACCGATTTGGCTCGAAAATGCCCCGTTCGCGCTGTTTCGCCCGTTTGTCCACCCAAATGGCCAAAAAAATTTAAACAGACTACACTGGGATGATACCCATCCTCCCTGGCATGCCTCGATCAATTTTAGGCCCACAACATGCCCAAACCCCGGGTCCACCCCCAAAACCATGGGCTATACCACACTGATTTGGCCAAAAATGGCCCGTTCGCGCCGTTTCGCCTGTTTATCCACCCAAATGGCCACGAAAAATTAAACGGACCACACTGGAATGATCCCCAACCTCCCAGGCACGCCCTGACCAATTTTCGGCCCACAGCACGCCTGAACCTTGGGCCAACCACCCAAACCGAGGGCTATAGCACACCGATTTGGCCCGTAAATGCCTCATTCGCGCGCGTTTCGCCTATTTCTCCACCGAAATGGCCACAAAAATTTAAATGGACCACACTGGGATGATCCCCAACCCCCCCGGCACGTCCCGATCGACTTTTAGCCTACAGCATACCCGGACCCCGGGCCCACCCCCAAAATAGTAGGCTATAGCACACCGGTTTGGTGCGAAAATGCCCCATTCATGCTATTTCACCCGTTTGTCCACCCAAATGGCCACGAAAATTTAAATGGACCTCACTGGGATGATCTCCAACCTCTCTGGCACGCCCCGGTTGATTTTTAGCCCGCAACACGCCCGGACCTCGAGCCCACCCCTGAGACCATGGGCTATAGCACACCGACTTGGCCAGAAAATGCCCCGTTCGTGCCTTTTCGCCCGTTTGTCCACACAAATGTCCACAAAAATTTGAACGGACCTAACTGTGATGATCCCAACCTCCCTGGCATGCCCCGATCAATTTTCATCCCACAGCACGCCTGAACCGCGGTCCCATCCTCAAAACTGCGTGCTATAGCACATCGATTTGGCCCAAAAATGCCCCATTCGCGCAGTTTCGCCCGTTTGTCCACCCAAATGGCTACAAAAATTTAAACGAACTACACTGGCATGATCCCTAACCTTTTTAGCATGCCTCAATCATTTTTTGGTCCACAACACGCTCGGACCCCGGGACAACCTCCAAAACCATGGGCTATAGCACACCGATTTATCCTAAAAATGTCCCATTCGTGCCGTTTTGCCCTTTTGTACACCCAAATGACCACGAAATTTAAACAGACCACATTGGATGATCCCAACCTCCCTAGAATGGCCCAGTCAATTTTCAGCCCATAGAACGCCTGGACTCTATGCCCACACCCAAAACCGTGGGCTATAGCACACTGATTTTGCTCGAAAATGACCTGTTAGCGCTGTTTCGCCCATTTGTCCACCAAATGGCCACAAAAATTCTAATAGACCATACTGGGATGATCCCCAACTTCCTTGGCATGCTCGGGTTAATTTTCGGCCCATAACACACCCAAACCCCGGGCCCACCCCTGAAACCGTTGGCTATTGCATACCGATTTGGTTCGAAAATTTCCCGTTTGTGCTATTTCACCCGTTTGTCCACCCAAATGACCATAAAAATTTAAACGAGCCACACTGTGATGATCTTAAACCTACTTGGAATGCCCAGATTGATTTTCGTCCCGCAACATGCCCGAAACCTAGGCCCACCCCATAAACCGTGGGCTATAGCACACCGATTTGCCACGAAAATGCCCCGTTAGTGCCGTTTTGCCCATTTGTCCACCCAAATGGCGACGAAAATTTAAACAGACCATACTGGGAGGATCACTAGCCTCCCTGGAATGCCCAGTAGATTTTCAACCCACCGTACGCCTGAACCCTGGGCCTACCCCCAAAACCGTGGGCTATAGCACACCGATTTGGCCCAAAAATGCCCCGTTCGCCTGTTTGTCTACCCAAATGGTCACAAAAAATTAAATGAACCACCCTGGGATGATCCCAAACCTCCCAGGCATGCCCCGATCAATTTTTAACCCACCGCACCCCTGAACCCCGGAGACACCCCTAAAATTGAGGGCTATAGAACATCGATTTGGCCCGAAAATGCCCCGTTCGCGCCGTTTCGCCCATTTGTCCACCCAAATGGGTACAAAAATTTAGGCGGACCAAACTGGGACGATCCCAACATCCCTGGCATACCCCGGTCGATTTTTTCCTATAGTACTCCCGAACCCCGGGTCAAACCCCAAAAACGTTGGCTATAGCACATCGATTTGGACCAAAAATGCCCTGTTCGCGCTGTTTTGCCTATTTGTCCACCCAAATGGCCACGGAAATTTAAACATACCACACTGAAATGAACCCCGACCTCCCTGGCATGCCTCGATCAATTTTTGGCCCACAGCGTGCTCGAACCCCTGGCCCACCCCTAAAATCGTGGGTTATAGCACACCGATTTGGCTCGAAAATGCCCCGTTTGCGCCGTTTCACTCGTTTATCCACCCAAATGGCCACAAAAATTTAAACGGACCACACTGGGATGATCCCCAACCTCCCTGACATGCCCCGGTCAAGTTTTGGCCAACCACATGCCCGAACCTTGGGCCCACCCCTGAAATCGTGGGCTTTAGCACATCAATTTGGCCTGAAAATGCCCCATTCACACCGTTGCGCCCGTTTGTCCACCCAAATGGCCATAAAAATTTAAACGGACCACACTGGGATGATCCCCAACCTCTATGGTATTCCCCGATTAATATTTGGCCCACAGCACACTCGAAACCCAGGCCCAACCTCAAAATCATGGGCTATCGCAAACCGATTTTGCCCAAAAATGCCCCATTCACGCCGTTTTGCTCATTTGTCCACTCAAATGGCCACAAAAATTTAAACGTACCACATGGGGATGATACCCAACCTCCCTGGCATGCTCCGGATAATTTTTAGCCCACAGAACTCCCAGAACCCAGGCCCACCCCAAAAATCGTGGGCTATTGCACACTAATTTGGCCCGAAAATGCCCTGTTCGTGCCGTTTCGCCCGTTTGTCCACCCAAATGGCCATGAAAATTTAAACGGACCACTCTGGGATTATCCCCAACCTACTTGGCATGCCCTAGTTAATTTTTGGCCCACAACACGCCCGAACCCCAGGCCCACCCCCAAGACCGTGGGCTATAGCACATCGATTTGGCTTGAAAATGCCTCGTTCACCCCGTTTCGCCTGTTTGTCCACCCAAATGGCTACAAAAATTTAAACGGACCATACTGAGACATTCCCCTACCTCTCTGGCACGCCCAGGTTAATTTTTGGTCCACAAAATGCCTGGACCCTGGGCCCACCCAAGAAACCAAGGTCGATAGCACACTGATTCAGCCCAAAAATGCCCCGTTCTCGCCGTTTTGCCAGTTTGTCAACCCAAATGGCCACAAAAATTAAAACGTACCACACAGGATGATCCCCAACCTCGCTAGCATGCCCTGGTTGATTTTTCGCCAATAGCATGCCCGGACCCCGAGCCCACCCCCAAAACCATGGGCTATAGCACACCGATTTGACCCGAAAATGCCCCGTTCGCGCCGTTTTGCTCGTTTGTTCACCTAAATGGCCAAGAAATTTAAATGGACCACAAATGAAAAATACTCAACCTCCTTGGCACACCCCAGTCGATTGTTGGCCCACAGCACGCCCGAACCCCGGGCCCATCCCCAAAACCGTGGGCTATAGCACACCGAATTGGCTCGAAAATGCCCCATTCACGCCGTTACGCCCGTATGTCCACCGAAATGACCACAAAAATTGAAACGGACCACACTGGAATGATTATCAACCTCCCTGGCATGCCTCGGTTGATTTTTGTCCTACCAAACACCCGAACCCCGGGCCCACCCTTAAAACCATGGGCTATAGCACACCAATTTGGCCCGAAAATGCCAGTTCACATCATTTTGCCCGTTTGTCCATCTAAATGGCCAGGAAATTTAAACGGATCACACTGGGACAATCTCTAACCTCCCTGGCATGCCCCAATCAAATTTTGGTCCACAGCACGCCCGGACCCCGGGTCCACTACCGAAACCATGGGCTATAGCACACCGATTTGACCCAAAAATGCCCCGTTCGCGCCGTTTCGCCCGTTAGTCCACCCAAATGGTCACAAAAATTTAAACGGATAACATTGGATGATCCTCAACCTCCCTAGAATGCCCTGGTCAATTTGTGGCCCACATCACATCCGAACCCCAGGCCCAACCCCAATACCGTGGGCTAAAGTACACCAATATGGACCAAAAATACCCGTTCGCACCGTTTTGCCCGTTTCGCTAGTTTTGCCACTCAAATGGCCACGAAAATTTGAACGGACTATACTGGGATGATCCTCAACCTCCCTGGCATGCCTCGGTCAATCTTTGTCCCACAACAATCCTAACGCTGGCCCACCCCTAAAATCGTAGAATATAATACACTGATTTAGTGAAAAAATGCCCCGTTCATGCCGTTTTGCCCGTTTGTCCAACCAAATAGCCATGAAAATTTAAAAGAACAATACTGGGATGATCCCCAACCTCCCTGTCAAGCCCCGGTCAATTTTTGACCCACAACATGCTTGGAACCCAGGCCCACCCTCAAAATCATGGACTACAGCACACCGATTTGACCCAAAAATGCCCTGTTCTTGTTGTTTCGCACGTTTGTACACCCAAATGGCCACGAAAATTTAAACGAAACATACTGGGATGATCCCCAACATCCCTGGCATGCCACAATCAATTTTTGGCCCACTGCATTCCCAGACCCAGAGCTCACCCCCAAAACCATGGGCTATAGCACACCGATTTGTCCCGAAAATGCCCCGTTCATGCTGTTTAGCCCGTTTGTCCACCCAAATGGTTAGAAAAAATTAAACAGACCACACTGGGATGATCCCCAACCTTCCTGGCACGCTCTGGTCAATTTTTAGCCCACAACACACTCGAACCCCGGGCTCACCCCCATAACCGTGGGCACACACTGATTTGGCCCGAAAATGCATATTTTGCGTTGTTTTGCCACTTTGTCCACCCAAATTACCACGAAAGTTTAAACAAACCATACTGGGATGATCCCCAACCTCTCTGGCATGCCTCGATCGATTTTTGGCCTATAGAAGGCCCGGACCCCAGGCCCATCCTCGAAACTGTGGGCTATAACACATAAATTTGGCCCAAAAATGCCCTGTAAGCATCGTTCCACCCATTTGTCCACCTAAATAGACAAGAAAATTTAAAGGGACCACACTGGGATGATCCCCAACCTTTCTGACATACCTCGGTCAATTTTGGCACACAGTCCACCCGAACCCCGGGCCCACCTCCGAAACTGTGGGCTATAGCACATCAATTTGGCCAAAAAATGCCCCATTTGCACCGTTTCGCTCGTTTGTCCACCCAAATAGCCTTGAAAATTTAAACAGACACACTGGGATGATCCCAACCTCAATGGCATGTCCCAATCAATTTTTGTCCCACAGCACACCCAGACCCTAGGCCCATCCACAAAGCCGTGGGTTATAGCACATGGATTTGGCCCAAAAATACCTGTTCATGCCGTTTTTCCCGTTTGTCCAACCAAATGGCCACAAAAATTTAAACGGACCACACTAGGACGATCCTCAACTTCCCTGGCATACCTGGTTGTTTTTTGGCCTACAGAAAGCCCGAACCCCGAGCCCACCCCCCAAAACTGTGGGCTATAGTATATCGATTTGGCCTGAAAATGCCCGTGCACGTCCTTTCACCCGTTTGTCCACCCAAATGGCCATGATAATCTAAATAGACCACACTAGGACGGTTCCAACCTCCCTGGTATGCCCATGATCAATTTTTGGCCCATAGAATGCCCAGAACCCGGGCCCACCCACGAAACCGTAGGCTATAGCACACTGATTTTTCCCCAAAAAGCCCCGTTCACACCGTTTCGCCCGTTTGTCCAGCCAAAGTGCCACGAAATTTTATACGTACCATACTGGGTCAATCTACAACCTACATGGAATACCTCGAATGAATTTTACCCCTCAGCATACCCGGACCCCGGGCCCACCCCCAAAACCATGGGCTATAGCACTCTAATTTTTTCTCAAAAATGCCCTGTTTGCACCGTTTTGCCCTTTCGTCCAGCCAAATGGCCACGAAAATTTAAATGGACCATACTGGGATGATCCCCAACCTCTATGGAATGACCTGGTCGATTTTTAGACCACAGCATGCCCGAAACCCAGGTCCACCCCTAAAACTGTGGCCTATAGCACACTAATTTGGCCCAAAAATGCCCCGTTCGCCTTGTTTTGCTTGTTTGTCCACTTATATGGCCACAAAATTTTAAACGGACAATACTGGGATGATTCCCAACCTCCCTGGAATGCCCCGGTTGATTTTTGACCCACAGCACGCCCGGACCCCTGTCGTACCCCTGAAAACATGGGCTTTAGCACACTGATTTGGCCCAAAAATGCCCCGTTCGCGCTGTTTGCTACCCGAATAGCCACAAAAACTTAAACGGACCATACTGGGATGATCTCAAATCTCCCTAGAATGACCCGATCAATTTTTGGCCCACAGAATGCCCGGACCCCGGGCCCACCCCTAAATCATGGGCTATAGTACCTTGATGTGGCCCAAAAATGTTACTTTCGCTCCATTTTGCTATTTATCCACCCAAATGGTCACAAAAATTTAAATGAACTACACTGGTTCGATCCCCAACCTCCCTAGCACACCCTGTTTGAGTTTTGGACCACAGCACGCTAGGACCCCGAGCCCACCCCCAAAACCGTGGGCTATACCACACCGATTTGGTTTGAAAATGCCCCGTTCGCATTGTTTTGCCTATTTATCTTCCCAAATGGCCACAAAAATTTAAACGGACCACACTGGGATGATCCCCAACCTCCCTGGCATGCCCTGATCGATTTTCTGCCTATAGTGATACGGGACAAATAGACCTCTTATCTTTAATGACATCTTTGAAGGCCAACACATAGAGGCTCAAGACTTGGTCACCTCGAGGATACGAGAGCATACATGTAGAGACCATTTTGGTCACTTTATGGAGCATTGGAGACTTGATGAATCATGACCTTAGACAACACTTAATGGCTCATGACTTTGGACATCTTTATTAAGGGCATTTTGGTTACTTCACTTTGTCCAAATGCACTCCATGGCCTCCCCTCCTCATTAAGGGAATTATTGTCATTTTGTCTTATCGTGTAATTGAATAAATAGAACATGTTAGGGTTATTTTCACTTAGTTTATGAATGATGATATTTTGAAACATTGAAAATCCTCTTTCTTGAGAGTAGAACACCTTAGTGTAGTTCTTAGTTAGGGCTTGGAATAGCCATTGTAGTTTAGGGCTTGGAAAAGCCAATATTGTTCTTTGCTTGGAAATGGTGGATCTTGAGGTGAGTTGATTCCCTTGGTGCCCACCGTAAGAGTGTGGTTTTGATTATTACATTCATTAGGGGTTAGTGTAGAAATACACTTGGTTCTTAACCTTGTAATAATCTTGGTCTCACTATCTATCCTTTACTTTCTTGTAATCTTGTTATTTGTTCTGTTTGTCTACTCTCTTCTTTATGGTGTTGTTGGCCGACATTGGTGTTATTGTTATCTTTTTCATAATCTTGTGTTGTTAACTTAGTTTGGGTGGCTGTTTTGGTGTAAAAACACACCATTTTATCTCATTCTTATTGTTGTTGTTGTTGCAGTGAATCCGAGAGTGGTCTCCAAAAGGTCCTTGGATCCTTAAGATTAATGGACTGTTTTGGGGTGTGTTTTATATTTCCATTGTTTATATTGTATCACATAGCATGACCGGACCCTGAGTCCAACCCCAAAACCGTGGGCATTAGCACCCCGATTTGGCCTGAAAAATGCCCGTTTGCGCCGTTTCGCCAGTTTAACAACCCAAATGGCCACGAAAATTTAAATGGACCACAATGGTATGATCCACAACTTACCTGGCATGCCCTGGTTGATTTTCACCCCATAGCACACTTGAAAAATGGGCCCACCTCCAAAACCATGGGCTATAGCACAATGATTTGGCCCGAAAATGCCCCGTTCGCGCCGTTTTGCCCATTTTTCCATCCAAATGGCCACCAAAATTTAAAAGTACCATAATGGGATGACCCCCAACCTCCCTGGAATGCCTCGGTTGAGTTTCATCCCACAGTACATCCGTACGCCGGGCCTACCCCAAAACCATAGGATCTAGCACATCGATTTAGCCCGAAAATGCCCCGTTTGTGCTGTTTTGCCCGTTTATCAACCTAAATAACCATGGAAATTTAAACGGACTACACTGGGATAATCCCCAATCTCCCTGGAATGCCCAGGTCAATTTTTGGCCCACAGCACACCCGAACCCTGGGCCCACTCCAGAAATAGTGGGCTATAGCACACTGATTTGGCCTGAAAAAGCCCTATTCGCGCAGTTTCGCCAGTTTGTCCACCCAAATGGCCACAAAAACTTAAGTGGACCATAATGGATGATCCCGAACCTACTTGGCATGCCTCAGTCGATTTTTGGCCTACTGCATGCCCGAACCCCGGGCCCATCCCTCAAACCGTGGGCTATAGCACACCAATTTGGCCGGAAAATGCCCCGTATGGGCCATTTTGCTCATTTTTTAACCCAAATGGCCACAAAAAATAAAACAGACCACACTGGGACAATTCCCAAATTCCCTGGTATGCCCCAATAAATTTTCAGCCCACAACACACCCGAACCCCGGGCCCACCCCTAAAATCGTGGGCTATAGCACTCCAATTTAGCCCCAAAATGCCCTATTCACGACATTTCACCCGTTTGTCAACCCATATGGACACAAAAATTTAAACGAACCATACTGAGAAAATCCCCAACCTTCCTGGTATGCTTCGATCGATTTTTGGTCTAAAGCTCGCTCGGACCTCGAGCCCACCCTCGAAACCATGAGCGTACACTAATTTGGCCTAAAAATGCCCCGTTCGCGCCGTTTCACCCGTTTGGTAACCTAAATAGCCATAAAACTTTAAATATACCATACTAGGATGATCCCCAACCTCCCTAGAGTGACCCGGTTGATTTTTGGCCCACTGCACACCAGACCCTGGGCCCACCCCCGAAACCGTGGGCTATAGCACACAGATTTAGCCCAAAAATACCCCGCTCACACTGTTTAGCTCATTTATCCTCCCAAATGGCCCCAAAAGTTTTTACGGACCATACTGGGATGATCCCCTACCTCCCTGGCATGATTCAGACAATTTTTGGCCCACAACACGCCCGAACAGTGGGCTATAACACACCAATTTGGCCCGAAAATGCCCCGTTTGCGCCGTTTCGCCCGTTTGGCCACCCAAATGTCCACGAAAATTTTAATAAACTACATTGGGATGATCCCCAACCTCCTTAGAATGCCTCGGTCAATTTTTAGTCCACAACACATCCGGACGCCATGCCTACCTCCGAAACCATAAGATATAACATACTGATTTAGCCTGAAAACGCCCCGTTCGCGCAGTTTTACCCGTTTGTACAACCAAATGGCCATGAAAATTTAAACAGACCATACTGGGATGATCTCCAACCTCCCTGCATGCCCAGATTGATTTTTGGCCCACAACATGCTCTGACACCGGGCCCACCCTCAAAATCATGGGCTATAGCACACTGATTTAGCCTGAAAATGCCCAGTTTATGCCGTTTCTCCCATTTGTCCACACAAATGGCCACGAAAATTTAAAAGAAACACACTGGGATGATCCTTAACATTCTTGGCATGCCCCGATCGATTTTTGGCCCACTGCATGACCAGAACCCGGGCTCACCCCCGAAACCGTGGGCTATAGCACACCAATTTGGCCCGAAAATGCCCCGTTTATGCAGTTTAGCCCGTTTGTCCACCTAAATGGCCACACAAATTTGAATGGACCACACTGAGATGATCCACAACCTCCCTGGCATGCCCTGCTCAATTTTTGGCCCACAACACTCCCGAAAACTGGGCCCACCCCTGAAATCGTGTCTATAACACACTGATGTGGCTTAAAAATTCCCTGTTCACACCGTTTTGCTTGTTTCTCCAACCAAATGGACAAGAAAATGTAAATGGACCATACAGAGATGATCCCCAATCTCCCTGGCATGCCTCGGTCAATTTTTGGCCCACAGCACGCCCGGAACCTGATCCTACCCCCAAAATTTTTGGCTATAGCATATCAATTTAGCCTGAAAATGCCCCATTTGCGCCGGTTTGCCTGTTTGTCAACCCAAATTGCCACGATAATTTAAACGGACCACACTGGGATGATCCCCAACCTCATTGGAATGCCTCAGTTGATTTTTGGCCTACAAATCGCCCGGACCCAAGCCCACCCCCGACACCGTGGGCTATAGCACACCGATTTAGCCCAAAAATACCCCGTTCGAATAGTTTTGCCCGTTTGTCTACCGAAATAGCCACGAAAATTTAAACATACCACACTAGGATGATCCCCAACCTCCCTAGAATGCCCCGGTATATTTTTGAACCACAACACGCTCAGACCCCAGGTCCACCCACAAAACCATGGGCTATAGCACACCGATTTGGCCCAAAAAAGCCCCATTCGCAATCCATTTCACCTGTTTGGCCACCCAAATGGCCACGAACTTTTATTTGTACCACACTGGGATGATCCCCAACCTACATGGCATGCCTTAAATGATTTTGTGCCACAAAACATCCGGAACCCGGGCCCACCCACGAAACCGTGGGCTATAGCACATTGATTTAACCGAAAAATGCCCCGTTCGTGCCTTTTCGCACGTTTGTCCATCCAAATGCCATGAAAATATAAACGGACCACACTGGAACGATCCGCAACCTCCCTGGAATGCTCCATCGACTTTTGGTCCACAGCACGCCCGGACCCTGCCCACCCCCAAAACCGTGGGCTATAGCACATCGATTTGCCCCAAAAAAGCCCCGTTTGCACCGTTTCATCCATTTGACCACCCAAAAAGCTACAAAAATTTAAACGGACCAGACTGGGATGATCCTCAACCCCCCTAGCATGCTTCGGTCAGTTTTTTGCCCACATCATGCACGAACCCCGGGCCTACCCCAAAAATTATGGGCTATAGCACACTAATTTGGCCCGAAAATGCCCCATTCGCGCCGTTTCCGCCGTTTGTTCACCCAAGTGCCAATGAAAAGTTAAACAAACCACAATGGAAAGATCCCCAACCTCTCTGGCATGCCTCGGCCGATTTTCGGCACACAGAACGCCCGGCCTTGGGCCCACTCCCAAAACCATGGCCCATACCACACCGATTTGTCCCGAAAATACCCCGTTCGCGATGTTTCGCCCGTTTGTCCACCCAAATGGCCACAAAAATTTAAACGAACCACACTAGAATGATCCCCAACCTCCCTGGCATGCCCTGATCAATTTTTGACCTATAGAACGCCCGGACCCCGGCCCACCCCCAAAATCATGGGCGATAACACACCAATATGTCCCAAAAATGCCCCGTTCATGCCGTTTCGCCCGTTTGTCCACCCAAATGGCTGCAAAAATTTAAAAGGACCATACTGAGATGATCCTCAACCTCCCTGGCATGCACCAGTCAATTTTCGGCCCACAGCACACCCGGACCCCGGGCCCACCCCCAAAACAGTGGGATATAGCACACCAAATTAGCCCAAAAATGCCCCATTCGCATCGTTTTGCCTGTTTTCCACCAAAATAGATACAAAAATTTAAACGGACCATACTGAGATGATCCCTAACCTCCATGGCATGCCCTGGTTGATATTCAACCCATAGAATACCCGAACGCCGGCCCCATCCCTAAAACTGTGGCCTATAGCACACTGATTTGGGCTGAAAATACCCCATTCGCGCAGTTTCGCTCATTTGTCCACCTAAATCTCCACAAAAATTTAAATGGACCACAAAGAGATGATACCTAACCTCCCTGGTACACCCTGGTCAATTTTTGACCCACAGCACACCCGGACCCCTGGCACACCCCCGAAAATGTGGGCTATAGCACACTAATTTTCCCCTAAAATTTGTTTTTTTCGCTGTTTCACCCGTTTGTCTACCTAATTGGCCATAAAAATTTAAATGGACCACACTGGGAAGATCTCTAATCTCCCTAGCTTGACCCAATCGATTTTTGGCCCACAACATGCCTGGACCACGGGCCCATCCTCTAAACCGTGGGCTTTAGCACCCCGATTTATCTCGAAAATACTCCGTTCATGTTGTTTTGCCCATTTTTCCACCCAAATGGCCCTGATAATTTAAATGGACCGCACTGGGACGATCCCCAATCTCCTTGGCATACCCCGATCGATTTTCAGCCTACAGCACGCCAGGACCCATGGCCCACCCCCAAAACCGTGGGCTATAATAAATTGATTTGTCCCAAAAATTCCCCATTAGCATCATTTTTCCTCTTTGTCCACCAAAATGGCCACGAAAATTTAATCGAACCACACTGGACGATCCCCAACCTCTCTGGCATGCTCCGATCGATTTTCGGCCCATAGTGATACTGGAAAAATGGACCTCTTATCTTTTGATGACATCTTTGAAGGACAACACATAGAGGCTCAAGACTTGGTCACCTCGAGGATACCAGAGCATACATGTAGAGACCATTTTGGGCACTTGATAGAGCAATGCCGAGTGTAGAAGATTGCTTGGGGAATTGGAGACTTGATGAATCACGGCCTTGGACAACACTTAGTGGCTCACGACTTTGTACACCTTCATTAAGGGCATTTTGGTTACTTCACTTTGTCCAAATGTACTCCATGACCTCCCCTCCTCATTAAGGGCATTGTTGTCATTTTGTCTTGTCTTGTAATTGAATAAATAGAACATGTTAGGGTTATAACATGTTATTTTTACTTAGTTTATGAATAATGTTATTTTGAAACATTGAAAGTCCTCTCTCTTTAGAGGAGAACACCTTAGTGTAGTTCTTAGTTAGGGCTTGCAATAGCCATTGTAGTTTAGGGCTTGGAAAAGTCAATATTGTTCTTTTCTTGGAAACGTTGGATCTTGAGGTGAGTTGATTCCGTTGGCAGCCACCGTAAGAGTGTGGTTTTGATTATTAAATTCATTAGGGGTTAGTGTTGAAATACACTTGGTTCTTAACCTTGTAATAATCTTGGTCTCACTATCTATCCTTTACTTTCTTGTAATCTTGTTGTTTGTTCTCGTTGTCTACTCTAGTCTTTGTGGTGTTGTTGGCCGACATTGATGTTATTTTTATATTTTTCATAATCTTGTGTAGTTAACTTAGTTTGGGTGGCTGTTTGGGTGTTGAAACACACCATTTTATCTCGTTCTTGTTGTTGTTGTTGTTGTAGGGAATTCGAGAGTGGTCTCCTAAAGGTCCTCGGATCCTTAAGATTAGTGGACTATTTTAGGGTGTGTTTTGTGTTTCCATTGTTGTTATTGTATCACATAGCATGCCCGGACCCCGGGTCCAACCCCAAAACCATGTGCTATAGCACCCCGATTTGGCCCGAAAATGGCCCGTTCCTGCCGTTTCGCCCGTTTGACAACCCAAATGGACACGAAAATTTAAATGGACCACAATGGGAAGATCCCTAACCTCCTCACCACACCTCGGTCGATTTTCATCCCACATCACTTCGGGACCCCGGGCGTACCCCCAAAACCGTGGACTATTATAGCACATCAATTTGGCCCGAAAATGCCCCGTTCATGCCGTTTTGCCAGTTTGTCCACCCAAATGGCCATGAAAATTTAAACAGAACACACTGGGATGATCCCCAACATCCCTGACATGCCTCAATCGATTTTTGGCCCACTGTACGCCCAGAACCCATGCTCACCCTCGAAACCATGGTCTATAGCACACCAATTTGGCCCAAAAATGCCCCGTTCACGCCATTACGCCCGTTTGTCCACTCAAATGGCCATAAAAATTAAACGGGCCACACTGGGATGATCCCCAACCTCCCTGGCATGCCTCATTTGATTTTTGGCTCACAGTACACCCGAACACCGGGCTCACCCCTACAATCGTGGGCTATTGCACACCGAATTAATCCGAAAATGCTCCATTTGCATCGTTACGCCCGTATGTCCACTCAAATAACCTCAAAGATTCAAACGGATGACATTGGGATGATCCCTAACCTCCCTGACATGACTCAATAAATTTTTTTCCTATAGCACGCCGAATCCCTGACCCACCCCTAAAACCATGGGCTATAGCACACCGATTTAGCCAGAAAATGCCCCATTCGGGCCGTTTCGCCCGTTTGTCCACCCAAATTGCCACACAAATTTAAACGGATCACACTGGGACAATTCTTAATCTCCCTGGCATGCCCCAGTCAATTTTTAGCACACAACACGCTCGTACCCCGGGCCTACCACCGAAACCATGGGATATAACACACTGATTTGGCCCAAATATTCCCCGTTCGCGCCTTTTTGCCCGTTTGTCCACCCAAATGGCTATGAAAATAAAAACATACCATACTGGGATGATCCTAAACCTCCTTGGCATGACCAGTTCTATTTTTGGCCCACAGCACACCCGGATCCCAAGCTCGCCCCCGAAATCGTAGGCTATAGCACACCAATTTGGCCAAAAAATGTCCCGTTCGCGCTGTTTCTCCCGTTTGGCCACCCAAATGGCCACGAAAAATTAAACGGACCACACTGGGATGATCCCCAACTTCCCTGGCATGCCCCGGTCAATTTTTGGCTCACAACACATTCGGACCCCAGGCTTACCCCCAAAACCATAGTATATAGCACACTAATTTGGCCTGAAAAGGCCCGATTTGGCCCACCCCTGAAACTGTAAGATATAGCATATTGATTTTTGGCCTACAGCATGCTCGAACCCAGGGTCCACCCCCAAAACCTTGGTCTGTAGAACACCTATTTGGACCAAAAATTCCCCGTTTGCGCCATTTCGCCCGTTTGTCCACCCAAATGGCCACAAAAATTTAAAAAGACCACACTGGGATGATCCCCAACCTCCCTGGCATGCCTCGATCGATTTTTGGCCCACAGTATGCCCGAACCCCAAGGCCACCCCCAAAACCGTGGGTTATAACACACCAATTTGGCCCGAAAATGCCCCATTTGCACCGTTTCACACGTTAGTCCACCAAAATAGCCACAAAAATTTAAACGGACCACACTGGGATGATCCCCAATCTCCCTGGCATGCCTTGGTCAATTTTTGACCCACAGCACACCCGAGGCCAACCCCGAAACCATGGGCTATAGCACACTGATTTGGCCCGAAAATGCCCCGTTTACGCTGTTTTTCCTGTTTGTCATCCCAAATGGCCACAAAAATATAAACGGACCATACTGGAACAATAACCAACCTCCCTAGAATGCCCCGGTCAATTTTTGGCCCACATCACGCTCAGAACCCGGGCCCACCCCCAAAATCGTGGGCTATAGCACAATGATTTGGCCCGAAAATGCCCCGTTCGCGCTGTTTCATCCGTTTGTCCACCCAAATGTCCACGAAAATTTAAATGGACCACAATGGGACGATCCTAACCACTATACCATGACCCGATCGATTCTCGACCCACAACACGCCCGAACCCCGGGGCCACCCCTAAAACCATGGGCTACAACACACCGATTTAGCCTAAAATGCCCTGTTCGCGCTGTTTTATCCGTTTGTCCACCCAAGTGGCCAGAAAAATTTAAACTGACCACACTGGGAAG
Source organism: Capsicum pubescens (assembly GCA_030864215.1). NCBI lineage: Eukaryota > Viridiplantae > Streptophyta > Magnoliopsida > Solanales > Solanaceae > Capsicum > Capsicum pubescens. The sequence goes on from CM061549.1 coordinate 301,107,557, forward strand.
ATCCCCAGCCTCCTAGCACACCCCGGTTAATTTTCAGCTTGCAGCACGCCCGGACCCCAGGCCCACCCCTAAAATCATGGGCTATAGCACATCGATTTGGTCTGAAAATATGCCGTTCCCGTCATTTTGCAAGTTTGTCCACCCAAATGGCCACAAAAAATTGAACGAACCATACTAGGATGATCCCTAATTTCCCAGTCACTCCCCGATAGATTTTTGGCCCACATCTCGCTCAGATCCCAGGCCTACCCCCAAAACCGTGGGTTATAACACACCGATTTGGACCAAAAATGCCCATTCGTGCCTTTTCGCCTATTTGTCCACCCAAATAGCCACGAAAAAATTAACGGACCACACTGCGGTGATCCCCAACCTCCCTGCCATGCCCCATTCGATTTTTGGCCTACAGCAACCCCGAACCCCGGGCCCACCCCCGAAACCATGGGCTATAGCACACTAATTTGGCCCGAAAATGCCCCATTCGAGTCGTTTAGCCTATTTCTCCACCAAAATGGCCACAAAAATTTAAATGGACCATACTGGGATGATCCCCAACCTCCCTAGCATGTCCTGATCAACTTTTGGCCTACAACATACCCGAACCCTGGGCCCACCTCCAAAATCATAGGCTATAGTACACCAATTTAGCTCGAAAATGCCCCATTCACGCCATTTCACCCGTTTGTTCACCCAAATGGACCATACTGGGATGATCCCCAACCTCCCTAGCATGCTTGATCGATTTTTGGCCCACAACACGCCCGGACCCCGGGCCCACCCCTAAAACCGTGGGCAATAGCACACCGATTTGGCAAGAAAATGCCCCGTTCGCGCCTTTTCTCCTGTTTGTCTACACAAATGGTCATAAAAATTTGAACGGACCTAACTGGGATGATCCCCAACCTCCCTGGCACGCTTCGATCAATTTTCAAACCACAGCACGCCAGGACCCCAGTCCCACCACCAAAATCGCTGGCTATAGCACACCGATTTGGCCTAAAAATGCCCCATTCGCGTAGTTTCGCCTGTTTGTCCACCCAAATGGCTACGAAAATTTAAACGGACCATATTGGGATGATCCCCCAACCTCCCTAGCATGCCTCGATCAATTTTCGGTCTACAATATGCCCGGACCATGAGCACACCCCCAAAACCGTGGGCTATAGCTCATTGATTTGTCCTAAAAATGCCCTATTCATGCCGTTTTACCCGTTTGTCCACCCAAATGACCACAAAATTTAAATGGACCACACTAGGATGATCCCCAACCTCTCTGGAATGCCCCAGTCATTTTTTGGACCATAGAATGCCTGGACCCTAGGCCCACCCCTGAAACCGTGGACTATAGCACACTGATTTTGCCTGAAAATGCCTCGTTCGCGCCGTTTCACCCATTTGTCCATCCAAATGGACACAAAAATTCAAATGGACCATACTGGGACGATCTCTAACTTCCCTGGTATGCTCGGGTCAATTTTTGGCCTACAGTAAACCCAAAACCTGGGCCCACCCCCAAAACCGTGGGCTATTGCACACCGATTTTGCCTGAAAATTCCTTGTTCGCACCATTTCACCCGTTTGTCCACCCAAATAGCCATGAAAATTTAAACGAGACACACTGGGACGATCCCAAACTTCCTTGGAATGCCCATATTGCTTTTCAGCCCACAACAAGCTCAAAACCCAGGCCCACCCCAAAACCGTGGGCTATAGCACACCGATTTCACATGAAAATGCCCCGTTAGCGCCGTTTTGCCTGTTTGTCCACCCAAATGGCGATGAAAATTTAAACGGACCATACTGGGATGATCCCCAACATCCCTGGCATGCTCCAGTCGATTTTCAGCCCACTGTACGCTTGAACCCTGGGCCTATCCCCGAAAACGTGGGCTATAGAACACCGATTTGGCTAAAAAATGCCTCATTTGCGTTGTTTCGCCTGTTTGTCAACCCAAATAGAAATAAAAAATTAAACGAACCACACTGGGATGATCCCCAACCTCCCTGGCATACCTCGATCAATTTTTGACCCACCGCACCCCTGTACCCTGGGCCCACCCCCAAAATTGAGGGCTATAGGATATCGATTTGGCCCAAAAATGCCCCGGTCCCACTGTTTCTTCCGTTTGTCCTCCCAAATGGCTACAAAAATTTAAGCGGACCATACTAGGACGATCCCCAACATCCCTGGCACGCCCCGATCAATTTTTGGCCCATAGCATACCCGAACCCCGGGCCCAATCCCAGAAACGTTGGCTATAGCACACCGATTTGGACCAAAAATGCCCTGTTCGCACTATTTTGCCTGTTTGTCCACCCAAATGGTCACGAAAATTTAAAAATACCACACTGGGATGATCCCCGATCTCCCTAGCATTCCTCGATCGATTTTCGGCTCATAGCACGCTTGAATCCCTGGCCCACCCCCAAGATCATGGGCTATAGCACACCGATTTGGCCCGAAAATGCCCTGTTCGTGCCGTTTCGCCCGTTTGTCAATCCAAATGGCCACAAAAATTTAACGTACCACACTGGGACGATCCCCAATCTCCCTAGCACGCCCCGATCGATTTTTGGCCCACAGCATGCTCGAACCTGGGGCTAACCACCAAAATCGAGGGCTACAGTTGTAACACCCCATATTTTTATGTGTACTTGTTATATTTATATGGAACTTGATATATCTTTGTGGTGTAGATGGAGTTCTAGATACTTCCCATGTGGTTTAATGTGACCAAGTATATACAAATCTTAAGTTAGATTAAAGAGTTAAGAACTAAAAATTGAGTATTTTGTTAAGGTGCTTTCTTGACTTACTTAAGCTAGTAGGTGGATCACTTACTTGAGCTATTTCAACCAAGTTAATGGACCCAAGGTTATGGACCGGATTTGATCCTATGTTAAGGTACTCATTTGGGCCTAACTTAAGTAAAAGAAAAGGAAATGAAAAAAAGCCCAACACTCAAATCTACAAAGGCTCATTTTAGTTTAGCCCAACTATGAATTAAATAAGTATGTACATAACCTACTAAGACTTCCTTTGACCAACTTATTGGGCCAAATACACTACCACCTACTTGAATTAATTTTGGCCCAAGTTAAAGGAAAGAAAAGAAGGAGAATGGGAAACAAAGGCCCAATAGTTTTGGATCCACAAAAGCCCAATATATTGGGAAAGTATATACATAATTTACTTGAAAAAATATAGACAGAAAATAGTCAATAAGTCGTCCAGGATCAGCTTCTATATATGGATTGGAAATCAGCAATTTTTTTCTCATTTCAACATAGACAAAAATTTCAGCTTTCTAGGTTTTTCTCTCTTGTTCTCTCTTGGCTATGAAGTAACCCTATAGATCCACAAGGTTTTTTGGGATTGAACTTCCTTCCAAGATAAAGGTAAGTGAATAATTCATGAGCTTGTACTAAGGAAACTATGTCTTCTTCAAGATTAATTTCTGGACAGCCCTCTCTTTAAGTTTTGATAGTCAATTGTTCTTAGTTATTTAGGGATTTCTCATTTCTCTTCTGGATTATTTGTGAAGGGATTAAGCTATTGAAGAAATACATATTAAGTAATAAACTACCAAGGAAATCAAGGTAAGGTTTCTGTCCACTTTTGTCCTTTTTCCATATGCATGTGTTGATGGAGGATTACACATATTTTGTTGCTATTAAAGGAAAATTGGAGTGTTGTTGCGGACTGTTTTGTATGTTTGGGTTGGGGGCTTCCCGGTTGCTATTGGGAAAAAGTGTGATTAGTTTGTATTGAACTATAGAATATGGATGTGGTGATACACCACTGAATTAATGATTGTGTACGTCCATTGCTTATTTCGTTTTGTGTCTTGGTTGGGAGGTGTAATGATGCCAAAGTTGTGTCGGGGGATATTAAATGAATATGTATGGTATGTGGATTTAATTGGAGTATAATAGGATTAAATTGACATCCTTTATTGATAAATTAAGGGCTTATTTCCCGGCCACTAGTTTTGTGAAGTTAAATAGCCAAAATGTGACGTGTTGTTGCTAATATTAGTTTTACATATATTTCATTGTAGATAAGTAATCTAAAAGGGCGTAGAGTAAAGTTGGTATGGTATTGGAGTTTTACAACCAGGTATGTAAGGCATACTCTATTTTGCACTCTTAACATGAAAATGGACACTTGTTCCATCGAGCAAGCTTCCAAGCTTATCCTATAGCACGTGATACATAATAGCACCGTATGATATACCATGTTACTAATGAACTTGTTCCCACTCTCTAATGAGTTAAAAAACCTCAATACATGCTTGCTACCAATCCTACATGTCTATTTTCACTAGGAAATTTCAGAATTTCTCCGGTTACTCAAATAAGACCCATGTGCTATTTTTAGCTCCTAAACACTTCATTAGCGTGAAAACAACTCCTTACTTCATTTTTATTTCATTGATTTCATATTTACATGTCTCTTATTGATAGATCATTGTTTCAAGGTACCATAATGTTATGACCACCGAAGTAACAATCTCAAAGGCTAATTAAACTAAGTAACGGAAATCTGTAAAATGGGTGGTTGCTCAAGGGCATAATCCTAGCAAGGGACGATCCCAATACTTTATATGTGGGTGGAATCTCAGGGGAATAATCCTAGTATGGGCCGATCCCAATGTTTATTTACAGGTGGCAGCTCAGGGGCATAAGCCTAGTATGGGCCGATCCTGATTTGTTATTTACCGCTGATCAGCTAGTCATTCGTATCATATGGATTACAAAGATAATGAAGTAAAAAGGTAAAAGAAGGAAAGAAATGTAATGTACCCTGTTCCACAAGTAAATGTAAAGATGGTCTCTAGCACTATTTTTACACTTGCTCTAGATTTTTATTGAACCTTTGTATCTTGTATTGTTACTTTTCCGCCTTGTATAATCAGTACATATTTTCATACTGACTCCCCTTATGGGGGACCTATATTTCATGCTACAGGCACAGGTGCTTCGGCAAACACGCCTCCTCAGTAGGAGCCCAGGATATCCCTCTGCTATTGGTGAGCTCCAGTTTGCTTCGGGGCTTTCCTAGTTGGTTCCATATATTTTTTGTATTGTATAAATGTTAATAGTATGGCGCGGGTTTTTCCCGACCTTAGCTAAGTTCTATGTATCATCTAGAGGCTTTGTAGACTAATGTAAATTTAAGCATGGTAGTGTGTTATCTTGTAGATGTTATGGCCTCAACGGCCAAGTCTATGATGTATATAGTTTTAGGTCTTGTCGTTTATATTTTTTTTCTTTAAGGAATTATATCCTTATATGGCAAAACCTTTGCCTATTATAGTCGCATGCATGTGAATTCCAAGGTTATGGGTTGGTTCTCTCGGGCCTTCAGGGCTACGGGTGCCTGTCCGCCCTAATAGGATTTGAGGCGTGACAAAAGTGGTATCAGATCGGGTCGTCCTAGGGAGTCTACAAAACCGTGTCTACAAAGATTCTTATTTATGGGTGTGTTGTGCACCACATCTATAAACACGAGGCTATGGGAAATTTAGGGGTTGTCTCTTTTTCTTCTTATCTTAGATCGTGCAATAGAGCCCATATTGTAGATGAAGTTATATTAAACGATTGAATCTATTTGTTTCTCTTATTATAGTAAGGATGCCGGTTACAAGAAGGAGTAAAAATACAAGTAAGCGAGTAGATGTGGCTGACGGAGAAGGTACTAGCAAGTCACCACCTATACAAGCTAATCAAAGTGAGGCTCAAGCTGAGCATGTATCAGAAACTTCTTCCACTCCAGAAGAGCTAAGAAGGAGAAGAACCACATCCTTAGAGCCACCTATTAATGATACTAATCAAGATCTTAGAAATGCAGTACAAATTTTGGCTCGTATAGTTGCTGGACAATCTCAAGGGCAAGCCATTTCTACTACAGGTTCTAGTGGTGCAGATAGGGAAGCTAGCCTTCGGATGCAAGACTTTCTTAAATTGGATCCTCCTACCTTCATCCGATAAATATTAATGAAGACCCACAGGACTTCATTGATTAAATCCAAAGGGCTCTAGATGTTATGTATATATCAGGCAAAGGGACAGATGAGTTAGCAGGATATAGATTCAAAGGGGAGGATATATTTTGGTACGAAGACTGGAAATGATCTAGAGGTATCGATGCACCTTCAGCTACTTGGAATGAGTTCAAAGAGGTATTTCTTGATCATTATCTTCAATTCGTGATTCGACAGGCCCGTGCAGATCAGTTTTTAAATCTTCGACAGGGGAATATGAGCGTGAGGGAGTACAACCATCAATTTAACTCCTTGTCTAGGTATGTTCCTAATGTTATAGCTACTATGGATGATAGAGTTCATCAATATGTGGATAGGTTGGATCCATATTTGGTTAGAGATTTTACTATTGCTTCTTTGAAAACAAAGACATGGACATAGCAAGGATACAAGCTTTTGCACAAAAAATGGAGGATCAGAGGCAAAGGAGAAGAACACAAGAATTGGAAAGAGGATATTCCAAGAGGGATAGATCTACGGATTAGTTTATGGCATCCCAAGGAGATTTTAGACCTCAGTTTTCTAATAGACCACCTAGGCCATTATCTTCTTATTCTGCAGCTAGTGCTCCACCACAGTTTCAAGGGTCCAAAGGTAATCAATCTGGGGAAAAAAGTGAGAGTCAGAGTTCACGAACAGTGGGATATCAAGGGCAAGGAAGTATGAGCCAATTAAGACCTCCTCGACAGCCATGCAAAAAATGTGGAAAGATTCATTTAGGTGCATGTCAGTTCGGGACAAATGCTTGCTTTTGGTGTGGTATGTCGGGGCATATGATGAGAGAATGCCCACAAAGGTACATAAGTGGTATGGCACGACCTACTGGATCAGTCGTTGCATCATCATCATCGGTACCTTATTCAGGTAGGGGTGCACAACCAATGGGTCATGTTAGGGGTGATAAAGGAGCAACTAGTTCTATTGGAGTTCAGAATCATACGTATTCTCTAGCGGATCGACAAAATTTAGAGGCTTCTCCAGATGTGGTTACAGGTACATTGTCTATCTTTTCACTTGTTGTATATGAATTAATTGATCCCGGTTCTAAGTTATCATATTTTACTCCATTGGTTGCTGGAAAGTTCAAAAGAACACCAAAATTTCTAGCTAAGCCATTGGAAGTGTCTACACCGGTTGGGGAATCTATTATAGCTAGAAGGGTTCATCGAAATTGTATTATAACTATTTACGGCCGCGATACGATGGCTGATCTTGTTGAGCTAGAAATGGTAGATTTTGATGTTATAATGGTTATGGACTGGTTGGCGTCTTGTTATACCACAATAGATTACCGAACTAAAAGGGTGTATTTCCATTTTCCAAAGGAGGCGGTCGTTGAATGGAGAGGTAATATTGGTGCGCCAAGAGGTAAATTTATTTCTTATTTTAAGGTAAAAAGAATAATTTCCAAAAGTTACATATATCATCTAGTTAAAGTGAAGGATACAGATACGGAGCCACCAACTCTTCAAACTATTCCGGTGGTAAATGAATTTCCTGATGTATTTTCTGTAGACCTTCCAGGTTTGCCTCCTGAACGAGAAATGGAGTTTGGTATTGATGTGATTCCAGTCACCCAACCAATCTCAATTCCTCCGTATAGAATGGCCCCGGCAGAATTACGAGAATTGAAAGAGCAATTGAAAGACTTTCTAGAGAAAGGATCCATAAGGCCTAGTATGTCCCTCTGGGGTGCACCAGTGTTATTTGTGCGTAAGAAAGATGGTTCATTGAGAATATGTATTGACTACCGACAATTGAATAAGGTGACTATTAAAAATAAATATCCCCTCCCAGCAATTGATGATTTATTTGATCAGTTACAAGGCACCGAGTGCTTCTCAAAGATTGATTTGAGGTCAGGTTACCACCAAGTGAGGTTCAAAGAGAAGGATATGCCCAAGAGAGCTTTTCGAACATGGTACGATCATTATGAGTTTCTAGCCATGTCATTTGGGCTAACAAATGCACCCGTAACTTTTATGGATTTGATGAATAGGGTGTTTAAGCCATTGTTAGATGTGTTCGTGATAGTTTTTATAGATGATATTCTAGTTTATTCCAGATCAGAAGAGGACCATGCCAATCACTTACAATAGGTATTGCAGATTCTTCGTGATCGTAAGCTATATGCAAAGTTCTCTAAATGTGAGTTTTGGTTAAAATAGGTGGCATTCTTGGGTCATATTGTATCTAGTGAAGGAATAAAGGTTGATACTCAAAATGTAGAAGCCGTGAAGAGTTTGCCAAGGCCCACAATGCCTACAGAGATTCGTAGTTTTCTTGGGTTGGCAGGTTATTATAGAAGTTTTGTTGAAGTTTTTTCTTCAATTTCTACACCTTTAACCAAGCTAACACACAAAGCATCCAAGTTTCAATGGAATGATGCCTGTGAAAGGAGTTTCCAAGATCTGAAGAATAAGTTGACTTCTACACCCATATTGGTACTTCCAGAAGGCATAGAAGGGTATGAGGTGTATTATGATGCTTGAAGAATTGGCTTAGGATGTGTATTAATGCAGCATGGTAAATTAATAGCATATGCCTCCAGAAAATTGCGGCCACATGAGAAAAACTATCCTACGCATGATCTCGAGCTAGGAGCAGTTGTATTTGCTTTAAAGATATGGCGCCACGACTTGTATGGGATTCATGTTGACATATATACTGACCATAAAAGTTTGCAATATATCTTTAGCCAGAAGGATCTAAATTTGAGGAAGCGGAGGTAGCTTGAACTATTAAAAAACTATGATGTTTATATCTTATATCATCCAGGAAAAACAAATATGGGCGCTGATGTGCTAAGTCGTAAGGCTATAATGGCATCTATAGAAAGGAAAGGGATGAATAAATATCTCCACCAACTAGCTAATTTAGTGGTTCGCCTTCTAGAAACTCCAGAAGAGGGGTTTATTGTGCATAATACAGCGAAATCTTCATTAGTAGCTGAAGTGAAAGAGAAGCAATATGTAGATCTAATTTTATTATAGCTTAAGGAGAATGTACAATGTGGTATGACTAAGTCATTTGAGCTTACGCGAGGAGGAGTACTTCAGTGACAAAATAGATTATATGTGCTTAATGTAGATGGGCTAAGAAAGAGTATTATGATAGAGGCACATCATTCGAGGTATTCCATCCATTCAGGGTCAACTAAGTTGTATCAAGATTTTAAATAAATATATTGGTGGAGTGACATGAAGAAGAACATTGCAGAATTTGTAGCCGAATGTCCAAATTGTCAAAGAGTTAAAGTAGAGCACCAAAAGCACGGGGGTTATATGCAATGCATAGATCTTCCAATATGGAAGTGGGACATGATAAACATGGATTTCATCGAAGGTTTACCTCATACATCTCGAAAGTTTGATTCTATCTGGGTGATAGTTGATAGGCTTACCAAATCTGCACATTTTCTACCAGTTAGGACCACTTACACAATTGAAAAGTATGCGAAATTATACATTAATGAGATAGTTCGACTAAACGGAGTGCCAATCTCTATTATATCAGATCGGGGAGCCCAATTTACTACAAATTTTCGAAAGTCTTTTCAGAGGAATTTGGGGACACAAGTGAATCTGAGTACAACTTTTCACCTTCAAACAGATGGACAAGAAGAACGTACTATACAAACACTTGAAGATATGCTACGAGCTTGTGTATTAGACTATAAGGGTAGCTGGGATGATCATTTGCCTCTTATCGAGTTTTCCTGCAACAATAGCTATCATTCAAGTATCAAAATAGCACCATATGAAGCTTTGTATGGAAGAAAGTGTTGATCACCAATTGGATGGTTTGAAGTGGGTGAAACTGCCTTGTTCGGGCCAGATCTTGTTTATCAAGCTATGGAAAAGGTTAAAGTAATTCAACAGCGGCTGGAAATAGCCCAATGTCAACACAAGTCATATGCAGATATTAGAAGAAGAGGGATAGAGTTTTCTATCGGTGATTGGGTATTCTTGAAGGTATCACCAATGAAAGAGGTGATGAGATTTGGTAAGAAAGGGAAACTAAGTCCACGTTATTGATGATAGGATAATTTACACGCCTATATCAATATATTTTGCCCATATTTTAGCCTAGTTTTGAGAACAAGTTATATATTTCATGCACTTTTAGTCCTTTTTCCTGTAAATGAGCTAACGAACATGATTAGTAAAGTTTCAGGTATAAATGATGCAGAATTCAGCATTTTATGGCTTACTTGACGCAAAATAAAGCTCACGAAGGAAGGGAAGGGAGTTTACACGCCTAAGGACCAAAACTGCTGCATGGAAAATCTGTCCCGGGCTAAAACAGCAATTCTGAAGACTTTGGGGACTTACAGACACAAAGCTGGATTTTGACAATGATACATTAACCTAGTACAATTAGGTTATGTATTTCATTATTTTATGTGGATTATGATAATGTTACCTTAACCTAGTACATTTGGGTTAAGGATTTCATTAGTCTAATAGGATTTGGTTATTTATTTCATTAGCTTAGTAGGATTAGGATATGGGTATTATAAATACCCTATCATGCTAGAGATTTTAAAACATCTTCTTAACTTCTCATCTTACAATTCAATTCTATTACTCTACAACTCCTCTAATCTTTCCATTAATTCTATTTTTCTTCTTCTACTCTTCTATTCTTAAATTCCACAACAAGAGAATCGTTACTTGCTAAGGAATCACGCCTCACGCCTATCACTTGATCTACACGCCATTACTCAATATCGTGATTTAATAACAATGTCAATCGTGATTTCCTTCGCATTCATGGGTAACTAAACTTCTCTGTTGGGGTTATGGAAGCCGAATGAGTTACTATCTATTGCTGTGAGTTTGTGAGTTCGAGGCACGTATATTGCTTATATCATTATTCTCTTCATCTTAAATCTACATTCTTTGCGGTTGCAAACGCAGGAATACGCCAGTCTAACATTTAACTTGTTCGAGAGAAAAGTTATTTGTCTGGAAAAGAGATAATGTCAAGGTAGTAGGACACCCTTTCCTATTAAAAAGCTAGTGCCGTAACTGGACTAACCTCTTGGAGAATTCGTACCATTAGACACGCTTTAAGCTCGAAAGAGTTAAAGTGAAATAGTCCTTGTTTAGGTCGAGAGATGCTTGGATTTACCATCGACTACAATCCTCTATAAGCAATTGCATGTCAGAATTCTACACACTCATAGCCAATAGAGACGTATACCTCAGAAGGTGGACATAACCCCAACGCTTCAATTCTCATTGTTTACAACCAACGTAACAATCTCTCTCTTTTTACTTTATTATTTTCAGCTTTTGTTTACATTACTTGCAAAACAAGAATCCTCCCTTCTTACGAGACTTGCACCAAAAGTTTAGTAATTTTACTTACTTGTTGGCCAAGCTATTCCCTATGGGATCGACACCCAACCCAGGTTGGGTTCTATATTTGCTAACGACCGCTTTACACTCAAACGAGAGCTGTAGATTGAGAGTTATCAAAAATTGGCGCCGTTGCCGGGGAATACAAGTGTCAATCAAGTTCGTGATAATTACTAGACCCTTTGGTCAAAGATTCTCGTACTTTTACATTTAGTTTTTGTTTTTGTCTACTGCAAGTTTTTATTTTAGTGCATGCCCCATACTCGAAGTTCTGGTCAACCGTTATTACCAATCAATCCTGAACCACAACGCATTGGTAGAATGGAAGCACAAGCTGAAATCGCAAGGATGGCTGCTCAATAGGAGCAGGCGAGATTAGCTGCTCTTGCCGCCGCCCAAGTACACCAACAAAACATTGATAACCCTGGGCGAGCAACAAACCCTGATGATGAGGATTTAGGTGATGACGAGTTACTAAAACCAAGGCATGATGCTGAAATCACAACACCTGCCAACAGAAGAGGTCGACAAGCTCGGTATAGAAATGATCGCCAACCTATGCAGCCATCTTTCGACGATGATGATGATGATCTTGATGGTGCCGGAGCCACTGGAGCTATAATTCCTCCACCATTAGCGCCCGGAGCCAAGTTCAACATCACAAGCACCATGATTCAGTTATTGCAACTCAAGGGATTGTTTGGTGGACTAACAGGCGATGATCCGAATATGCATCTCATCAACTTTATTTCTACATGCAAGTCTTTTGACAATCCTGGTGTTGGTCAGAATGCAATTCGATTACGTCTATTTCCATTGTCTCTGTCTGGGGAGGCAATACTATGGTTGAATAGGCTGACTCCTGATTCTATTACAAATTGGAGGCAATTGAGAGACGCTTTCCTAGAAAGATTCTTTTCGCCTTCCAAAAGGGCACAATTGAGAGATGAAATCAGCAACTTTCGTCAGCTTCCCACTGAAGCTCTTCATGAAACATGGGAGAGGTTCAAGACAAAGATAGCGAGATACCCAAACCATCACATGACTAATGTTCACCTCATGGAGATATTGTATAGAGCCTTGAATTCAATAACTAAGCCAGTGGTGGATAACACAGTTGGAGGATCTTTTATGGACCTCACCTTCGGTCAAGCAAGCAATATGCTAGATCCCATGACGAAACAAAGTAGAGCTTGGCATACCAGGGATTCCGAGGTAGCAAGCCCCACTTTATCTATAGGCATGACTGCAGACCAAAGAAGAAGACAAGAAGAACGTGATCAAGATATGGCACACATGAAAACACAGATGGATCTTCTTACAAAGCATTTATTATCAGGGAAGACCGAAAAAGTGAAAGCTGTGGCGCTAAAAGGAAGAGACGAATCTGATTCGGAAGAAGAGGCCAACTACCTGAACAATCAGGGGGGTTTCCGTGGGAATACCCAAGGAAACCAAGGTCGGAACTATTATGATAAATATGGAAGCAAAGACCAAGGTAGTTGGAAGAAAAACAATGAAAAGAGTGGTTTGTACGTTCCCCCTGGTAGACGTGATACCACCACATCTAATTCTGGAAGTATGGAAGACATGATGGCTAAATTATTGAAAGGAGTGGAAGCAACGAGCGCGGGAGTTACTGAGGTAATTAATGATTTGTCCTCCATGAAACAACTAGTTGATTCTCATTCCACTTCAATCAAGCAAATAGAGCAGCAACTGAGCCAACTTTCAGCAGCACTCAATAAAAGAAAGGCTGGCACTTTACCTAGCGATACTGTGCAAAACCCAAGGAATGATGGGTCATGCATGGCCATCACTACCCGAAGTGGTAAGGTGCTGGAAACTTCAGAAAAAGGCAAGCAAGTGGTTGACGAAGAAGTGGAAATTGATGACAAGGCGAAAGAGGAGGATGCCGCAGTAGCCTCACCTAACGTTCTTAACGACGTGCAGCCTAAAAAAGCTGGAAAACGGAAGCAAGAGGAGAAGAAAACTGTGGAGAGAACACTTCCATACCCACCACTACCTTTTCCCCAAAGATTGAAGAAGGTGGCGGATGATACAAAGTTCAGCAAATTTATGAATATGTTAAAGCAGCTGACCATTAATGTTCCATTAGTGGAGGCACTTGAAAAAATGCCTGGGTATGCGAAATTTATGAAAGACCTGTTGACAAAGAAGCGGGCAGCAAGTTATGAGTTAGCGGATAATGTTCATCATTGTAGTGCAATCGCTAAAAGGTCGCTAGTTCAAAATAAGGCAGATCCTGGAGCTTTCACTATTCCCTGCACAATTGGATCGTTGAATTTTGCCAAGGCATTGTGCGATCTAGGAGCTAGCATCAATGTGATGCCACTATCCATCTACAAGAAGTTGGGGCTAGAAGATCCAACACCAACCAATATGAGGCTCGTGATGGCTGATAGGTCGGTAAAACGATCTGTGGGTATCTTGAATGATGTGTTGGTGAAGGTATCTTCATTTATCTTTCCTGCAGACTTCGTTATTCTGGATTGTGAGGTGGATTCTGACGTTCCCATAATCTTGGGACGCCCCTTCCTCGCAACTGGAAGTGTGCTTATTGATATGAAAGATAATGAGCTTTTGTTTCGAATTAATGACGAAGTGGTCCGCTTTGATATATGCAAACCATGAAGCAGCCCAGCGATATGAATGAGTTATCTGTAGCTGATGTTCATCATGAGGATATGAAAGCATTATCTATAGAGAAACAACCTACTGTTGAGCCATTGTCTGCTGCGCCACTGAAAGTTGAGCATGAGGATAATGAAGATTATGAAGAACTTATGGGTTCTCTAACAGAAATAGAGTCTTATACTCCTAAGAAACCGGATTGTGATCCCAAGAATCAACCAACAGCGAAGACTCCCATTGACGAGACACCAACACTAGAATCGCAAGAGCTCCCCGATTATCTAAGGTATGTGTTCTTGGAAAGTAGAAATATACTTCCGGAGAGTGCAGATGATTTAAGTGAACAGCACGTAGAATCTCTCATCTCTGCTCTGAAGAGATACAAGAGAGCTATGGGTTGGACTATTGATGATATAATTGGTGACTCTTCGGGGAAATGTATGAGCCATCTCGAAGAAGATCACATGCCCACAGGTAAGCCTCATTGTCGTCTAAATCCTTTTAGAAAACGATCCTCCATTTACCTCGATGAAGTCTGAGTACTTGAGGTAACCATGTCGTGCTACGACAATAAATAAGGCGCTAGATGGGAGGCAACCCATCGTTTATCGTTTTTCATTTATCGTTTATCGTTTTTCATTTTTCATTTCGTTCTAGTATGTGTTTTGCTTTTGATAAATAAAAATCCAAAAATAAGAGTCGTGCCACGACCAAAACTAAGGCGCTTGATGGGAGGCAACCCATCGTTCTAATCGTTTTTATTATTTTTGAGCAAATGTAGGTGCAAGAGGTATTCAACGAGGAGATTGATTTCAATTGACGATTTGGACGCATTGTATGGTAAAGTTGGTAAGTTAGGAATAGTGATGCATAAGGCTATGGATTGAGCATTGCTCATGCCAAACTAGGCATCGAGGAAGGCTAGGCCTAGGTAAAACTAGGCCACGAACGATGCACAACCTATCCTATAGCCTAAGGTCTCGGAATCTAGTGTGCTATACATTATGCGCCGCCTATTCCTAGGTATGCTTTTGACTATGCGCCGCCTATGCTATGGCATTTGGTCTCAGTATCTCATATGCCATAGACTATGCGGCGCATATGTCTACAAATGCCATAGACTATGCGGCGTATATGTCCCATTATGCCATAGACAATGCGCCGCATATACCATGACTATGCCAAGCATTATGCGCCGCATATGTAGCATTTTTGTCTCCAAAACCGATTGTAAATGGGTCAAAACCCGACCCATTCTCTTCCTATATAAAGGAGACTTAGTCTTGAAACACAAACACATTGAAAACTTGACCTAGGCGCCGCATATAATCTCCAAATCATCTCAAAACTTTTCTTTTTGCTCTCCCACTTCACAAGAACATCTCCAAAGGCTTCAATCACTCTCAGGTACAATGGCACCCAAAGCAAGACCACTTCACAAAAAGGCAAGAAAAGAGGCCGAAAGCAAGAAAAGTATGTACATAACCTACTAAGACTTCCTTTGAACAACTTATTGGGTCAAATACACTACCACCTACTTGAATTAATTTTGGCCCAAGTTAAAGGAAAGAAAAGAAGGAGAATGGGAAACAAAGGCCCAATAGTTTTGGATCCACAAAAGCCCAATACATTGGAAAAGTATATACATAATTTACTTGAAAAAATATAGACCAAAAATAGTCAATAAGTCGTCCAAGATCAGCTTCTATATATGGATTGGAAATCAGCAATTTTTTCTCATTTCAACTTTGACAAAAATTTCAGCTTTCTAGGTTTTTCTCTCTTGTTCTCTCTTGGCTATGATGTAACCCTATATTTCCACAAGGGTTCTTGGAATTTACCATCCTTCCAAGCTAAAGGTAAGTGAATAATTCATGAGCTTGTACTAAGGAAACTATGTGCTCTTCAAGATTAATTTACGGACAACCCTCTATTTAAGTTTTGATAGTCAATTGTTCTTAGTTATTAAGGGATTTCTCTTTTCTCTTTTGGTGTATGTGTGAAGGAATTAAGTTATTGAATAAATACATATTAAGTACTAAACTACCAAGGAAATCAAGGTATGGTTTCTGTCCACTTTTGTCCTTTTTCCATATACATGTGTTGATGGAGGATTACACATATTTTGTTGCTATTAAAGGATGATTGGAGTGTTCTTGCGGACTGTTTTGTGTGTTTGGGTTGGGGGATGCACGGTTGCTATTGGGAAAAGGTGTGATTAGTTTTTATTGAACTATAGAAGATGGATGTGGTGATACACCACTGAATTAATGATTGTGTACGTCCATTGCTAATTTCGCTCTGTGTCTTGGTTGGGAGGTGTAATGAAGCCAAAGTTGTGTCGGGGAATATTATATGAATATGTATGGTATGTGGATGTAATTGGAGTATAAGTGGGTTCAATTGACTATAAGTGGGTTCAATTGACACCCTTTATTGATAAATTAAGTGCTTATTTCCCGGCCACTAGTTTGGTGAAGTTAAATAGCCAAAATGTGACGTTTGATTGCTAATATTAGTTTGCCATATATTTTATTGTAGATAAGTAATCTAAAAGGGCGTAGAGTCAAGTTGGTCTGGTATTGGAGTTTTACAACCACGTATGTAAGGCATACTCTATTTTGCACTCTTGGCATGAAAATGGACACTTGTTCCATCGAGCAAGCTTCCAAGATTATCCTATAACACATGATACATACTAGCACCGTATGATATCCCATGTTACTAATGAAATTTTTCCCACTCTCTAATGAGTTAAAAAACCTCAATACACGCTTGCTACCAATCCTACATGTCTATTTTCACTAGAAAATTTCAGAATTTCTCCGGTTACTCAAATAAGACCCATGTGTTATTTTTAGCTCCTAAACACTTCATTAGCCTGCAAACAACTCCTTACTTCATTATTATTGCATTTATTGCCTATTTACATGTCTCTTATTAATAGATCATTGTTTCAAGGTACCGTAATGTTATGACCAGTGAAGTATCAATATCAAAGGCTAATTAAACTAAGTAATGGAAATCCGTAAAATTGGTGGCAGCTCAGGGGCATAAGCCTAGAATGGGCCGATCCCGATACTTTATATGTGGGTGGAGCCTCAGGATCGTAAGCCTAGCATGGGCCAATCCCAATGTTTATTTACAGGTGGCAGCCCAGGGGCATAAGCCTAGCATGGGCCGATCCTCATTTGTTATTTACCACTGATCAGATGGTCATTCATATCTTATGGATTACAAAGATAATGAATTTAAAATGTAAAAGAAGGAAAGAAATGTAATGTACCCTGTTCCACAAGTAAATGTAAATGTGGTCTCTAGCACTATTTTTACACTTGCTATAGATTTTTGTTGAACCTTTGTATCTTGTATTGTTACTTTTCCGCATTGTATAATCAGTACATATTTTTGTAGTGACTCCCTTTATGGGGGACCTATATTTCATGCTACTGGAATAGGTGCTTCGGCAAACACGCCTCCTCAGTAGGAGCCCAGGATATCCCTCTGCTATTGGTGAGCTCCAATATGCTTCGGGGCTTTCCGAGTTGGTTCCATATATTTTTGGTATTGTATAAAATTTAATAGTATGGAGGGGGTTTGTCCCGACCTTAGCTAAGTTCTATGTATCGTCTAGAGGCTTTGTAGACCAATGTAAAGTTAAGCATGGTAGTGTGTTATGTTGTAGATGTTATGGACCCAACGGCCAAGTCTATGATGTATATAGTTTTAGGGCTTGTCATTTATATTTTTTTTCATTAAGGCATTATATCCGTATATGGAAAAACCTTTGCCTATTATAGTCGCATGCATGTGAATTCCCAGGTTATGGGTTGGTTCTCTCGGGCCTTCATGGCTACGGGTGCCTGTCTGCCCCAATAGGCTTTGAGGCATCACAAAAGTGGTATCAGAGCGGGTCGTCCTAGGGAATCTACAAAGTCGTGTCTACGTTGATTCTTATTTACGGGCGTGTTGTGCATCACATCTATAAACAGGAGACTATGGGACATTTAGGGGTTATCTCTTTTTCTTCTTATCTTAGATCGTCCAATAAATCCCATATTGTAGATGAAGTTATATTTAACCATTGAATCTATTTGTTTCTCTTATTATAGTAAGGATGCCGATTACAAGAAGGAGTAAGAATACAAGTAAGCGAGTAGATGTGGCTGCCGGAGAAGGGACTAGCAAGTCACCACCTATACAAGCTAATCAAAGTGAGGCTCAAGCTGAGTATGTATCAGAAACTTCTTCCACTCCATAAGAGCTAAGAAAGAGAAGAACCACATCCTCAGAGCAACCTATTAATGCTACTGATCAAGATCTTAGAAATGCGGTGCAACTTTTGGCTCATATAGTTGCTGGAAAAGCTGAAGGGCAAGTCATTTCTACTACAGGTTCTAGTGGTACAGATAGGACAGCTAGCCTTCGGATGCAAGACTTTCTTAAATTGTATCCTCCCACCTTCACCAGATCAAATATTAATGAAGACCCACAAGACTTCATTGATCAAATCCAAAGGGCTCTAGATGTTATGCATATATCAAGTAAAGAGACAGTTGAGTTAGCAGCATATAGATTCAAATGGGAGGCTATATTTTGGTACGAAGACTGGAAACGATCTAGAGGTATCGATGCACCTTTAGCTACTTGGAAAGAGTTTAAAGAGGCATTTCTTGATCATTACCTTCTATTCGATATCTGACAGGACCGCGCAGATCAATTCATGAATCTTCACCAGGGGAATATAAGCGTAAGAGAGTACAACCTCTGATTTAACTCCTTGTCTAGGTATGCTCCTAATATTGTAGCTACTGTGGATGATAGAGTTCATCGATATGTGGATAGGTTGGATCCATATTTGGTTAGAGATTGTACTATTGTTGCTTTGAACAAAGACATGGAAAAAGCCAGGATACAAGCTTTTGCACCAAAAATGGAGGATCAGAGGCAAATGAGAAGAACACAAGAATTAGAAAGAGGATATTCCAAGAGGGACAGATCTACGGGGAAGTTTATGGCATCCCAAGGATATTTTAGGCCTCGGTTTTCTAATAGACCACCTAAGACATTATCTTCTTATTCTGCAGCGAGTGCTCCACCACAGTTTCAAGGCTCCAAAGGTAATCAATTTGGGCAAAAAAGTGAGAGTCAGAGTTCATGATCAGTGGGATATCAAGGGCAAGGAAGTTTGAGACAATTAAGACCACCTTGACAGCCATGAAAACAATGTGGAAAGCTTTATTTAGGTGCATGTAACTTCGGGACAAATGCTTACTTTTGGTGTGGTATGTCGGGGCATATGATGAGAGATTGCCTACAAAGGGGCATAGGTGGTATGGCATGATCTACTTGATCAACCTTTGCATCATCATCATCGGTACCTTATTCACGTAGGGGTGCACAACCTATGGGTTGTGTTAGGGGTGATAAAGGAGCAACTAGTTCTAGTAGAGTTTAGAATCGTACGTATGCTCCAGCGGATCGACAAAATTTAGAGGCTTATCCAGATGTTGTTACAGGTACATTGTCTATCTTTTCACTTGAGGTATATGAATTAATTGATCCCAGTTATACATTATCATATGTCACTCCATTGGTTGATGGAAAGTTCAAAAGAACACAAGAATTGCTAGCTAAGCCATTGGAAGTGTCTACGTCAGTTGGGGAATCTATTACAGCTAGAAGGGTTCATCAAAATTGTATTATAACTATTTGCGGTCGAGATACGATGGCTGATCTTGTTGAGCTGGAAATGGTAGATTTTGATGTTATAATGGGTATGGATTGGTTGGCGTCTTGTTATGCCACAATAGATTGCTGAACTAAAAGGGTGTATTTCCATTTTCCAAAGGAGGCGATCGTTGAATGGAGAGGTAATATTGGTGCGCCAAGAGGTAAATTTATTTCTTATTTTAAGGCAAAAAGAATGATTTCCAAAGGTTACATATATCATCTAGTTAGAGTGAAGGATACAGATGCGGAGCCACCAACTCTTCAAACTATTCCGGTGGTAAATGAATTTCCTGATGTATTTCCTGAAGACCTTCCAGGTTTGCCTCCTGAATGAGAAGTGGAGTTTGGAATTGATGTGATTCCAGGCACCCAAACAATCTCAATTCCTCCTATAGAATGGCCCCGGAAGAATTACGAGAATTGAAAGAGCAATTGAAAGACTTACTATAGAAAGGATTCATAAGGCCTAGTATGTCCCCCTGGGGCGCACCAGTGTTATTTGTGCGTAAGAAAGATGGTTCATTGAGAATGTGTATTGACTACGGGCAACTAAATAAGGTGACTATTAAAAATAAATATCCCCTCCCAAGAATTGATGATTTATTTGATCAGTTACAAGGCGGCAAGTGTTTCTCAAAGATTGATTTGAGGTCAGTTTACCACCAAGTGAGGGTCAAAGGGAAGGATATGCCCAAGAGAGCTTTTCGAACATGGTACGGTCATTATGAGTTTCTAGTCATATCATTTGGGCTAACAAATACACCTGCAGCTTTTATGGATTTGATGAATAGGGTGTCTACACCATTGTTAGATGTGTTCGTAATAGTTTTTATAGATGATATTCTAGTTTATTCCAAATTAGAAGAGGATCATGCCAATCACTTAAGACTGGTGATGCAGATTCTTCGTGATCGTAAGTTATATGCAAAGTTCTCTAAATGTGAGTTTTGGTTAAAATCGATGGCATTCTAGGGTCATATTGTATCTAGTGAAGGAATAAAGGTTGATACTCAAAAGATAGAATCCATGAAGAGTTAGCCAAGGCCCACAACGCCTACAGAGATTCGTAGTTTTATTTAGTTTGTAGGTTATTATAGAAGGTTTTTTGAAGGTTTTTCTTCAATTTCTACACCTTTAACCAAGCTAACACACAAAGCAACCAAATTTCAATGGAATGATGCCTGTGAAAGGAGTTTCCAAGTTCTGAAGAATAAGTTGACTTCTACATCCGTATTGGTACTTCCAGAAGGCACAGAAGGGTATGAGGTATATTATGATGCTTCAAGAATTAGCTTAAGATATGTATTGATGCAGCATGGTAAAGTAATAGCATATGCCTCTAGACAATTGCGGCCACATGAGAAAAACTATCCTATGCATGACTCGAGTTAGTAGAAGTTATATTTGCTTTAAAGATATGGAACCAATACTTGTATGGGATTCATGTTGACATATATATTGACCATAAAAGTTTGCAATATATCTTTAGCCAATAGGATCTAAATTTGATGCAGCGGAGGTGGCTTGAACTATTAAAAGACTATGATGTTGATATCTTGTATTATCCAGGGAAAGCAAATATGGTAGCTGATGCGCTAGGTCGTAAGGCTATGATGGCATCTATAGAAAGGAAAGGGATGGTTAAAGATCTCCACCAACTAGATAATTTAGGGGTTCGCCTTCTTGAAACTCCAGATGAGGGGCTTATTGTGCATAATGCAACGGAATCTTCATTAGTAGCTGAAGTGAAAGAGAAGCAATATGTAGATCTAATTTTATTACAACTTAAGGAGAATATGCAATGTGGTACAACTAAGGAATTTGAGATTACGCGAGAAGGAGTACTTCAGTGCCAAAATATATTATGTGTGCCTAATGTAGATGGGCTAAGAAAGAGGATTATGACAGAGGCACATCATTCGAGGTATTCCATCCATCCAGGGTCAACTAAGTTGTATCAAGATTTGAAAGAAATATATTGGTGGAGTGACTTGAAGAAGAACATTGTAGAATTTATAGCCGAATGTCCAAATTGTCAATGAGTTAAAGTAGAGCACCAAAAGCCCGGGGGTTATATGCAATGCATAGATCTTCCAATCTGGAAGTGGGACATGATCAACATGGATTTCATCACTGGTTTGCCTCGTACATCTTGAAAGTTTGATTCCATCTGGGTGATAGTTGATAGGCTTACCAAATCCGCACACTTCCTACCAGTTAGGACCACTTACACAGTTGAAGAGTATGGAAAATTATACATTAAAGAGATGGTTCGACTACACGGAGTGCCAATCTCTATTATATCAGATCGGGGAGCCTAATTTACTACAAATTTTTGGAAGTCTTTTCAGAGGAATTTGGGGACACAAATAAATCTGAGTACAACTTTTCACCCTCAAACAGATAGACAAGAAGAACGTACCAAACAAACACTTGAAGCTATGCTACGAGCTTGTGTATTAGACTTTAAGAGTAGCTGGGATGATCATTTGCCTCTTATCGAGTTTACCTACAACAATAGCTATCATTCAAGCATCAAAATGGCACCATATGAAGCTTTTTATGGAAGAAAGTGTAGATCACCAATTGGATGGTTTGAAGTGGGTGAAACTGCCTTGTTCAGGCCAGATCTTGTTTATCAAGATATGGAAAAGGTTAAACCAATTCAACAGCTGCTGGAAATAGCCCAAAATCGACACAAGTCATATACAGATATTAGAAAAAGAGGGCTAGAATTTTTTATCAGTGATTGGGTATTCTTGAAGGTATCATCAATGAAAGGGGTGCTGAGATTTGGTAAGAAAAGAAAACTAAGTCAACGTTATATCGGACCATATAAGATTATTCGAAGGTTTGGACAGGTCGCATATGAGTTAGATCTACCCCAAGAGCTCTCAGCAGTTCATCCGGTATTTCATGTCTCAATGCTTTGAAAGTGCATCGGAGATCCATCACATATCACTTCTACTGAAGACATACAAGTTACAGAAGATCTCACCTATGAGGAAATACCTATTGCCATTCAAGATCGACAAGTTAAGAAGATAAGGAATAAATAAATAGCATCTGTAAAACTACTTTGGAGAAACCAGCAAGTAGAGGAGATCACATGGGAAGCTGAGGAAGCAATGAAATCTAAATATCCTCATCTATTCAAATACGAAGAGAGAGTCCAAGATGCTGAATTAGATCAATAAAAAGTAAGTGTTTATATATATATATATATATATATATATATATATGAGTACTGTGTGATGATAGGAATATTAACCATAGGCTTGAACATGTTTCGGTTGGACAATTATGCGAACATTCGAGGACGAATGTTCTAAAGGGGGGAAGGATGTAACACCCCATATTTTTGTGTGTACTTGTTCTATTTATATGGAACATTATATATCTTTGTGGTGTAGATGTATTTCTATATATTTCCCATGTGGTTTAATGTGACCAAATATATACAAATTTTAAGTTAGATTAAAGAGTTAAGAACTAAAAATTGAGTATTTTGTTAAGATGCTTTACTGACTTACTTAAGCTAGTAGGTGGATCACTTACTTGAGCTATTTCGACCAAGTTAATGTACCCAAGGTTATGGACCGTATTTTATCCTATTCTAAGGTACTCATTTGGTCCTAACTTAAGTAAAAGAAAAAGAAATGAAAAACAGCCCAACACTCAAATCTACAAAGGCTCATTTTAGTTTAGCCAAACTATGAATTAAATAGGTATGTACATAACCTACTAAGACTTCCTTTGAACAACTTATTGGTCCAAATACACTACCACCTACTTGAATTAATTTTGGCCTAAGTTAAAGGAAAGAAAAGACGGAGAATGGGAAACAAAGGCCAATAGTTTCGGATCCACAAAATCCCAATATATTGGGAAAGTATATACATAATTTACTTGACAAAATATAGACAAAAAATAGTCAATAAGTCGTCCAAGATCATCTTCTATATATGGATTTGAAATCAGCATTTTTTTCTCATTTCAACTTAGACAAAAATTTCAGCTTTCTAGGTTTTTCTCTCTTGTTCTCTCTTGGCTATGAAGTAACCCTATAGATCCACAAGGTTTTTTGGGATTGAAATTCCTTCCAAGATAAAGGTAAGTAAATAATTCATGAGCTTGTACTAAGGAAACTATGTCTTCTTCAAGATTAATTTCTGGACAGCCCTCTCTTTAAGTTTTGATAGTCAATTGTTCTTAGTTATTTAGGAATTTCTCTTTTCTCTTCTGGAGTATTTGTGAAGGGATTAAGCTATTGAAGAAATACATATTAAGTACTAAACTACCAAGGAAATCAAGGTAAGGTTTCTGTCCACTTTTGTCCTTTTTCCATATGCATGTGTTGATGGAGGATTACACATATTTTGTTGCTATTAAAGGATGATTGGAGTGTTCTTGCGGACTGTTTTGTGTGTTTGGGTTGGGGGATGCACGGTTGCTATTGGGAAAAGGTGTTATTAGTTTGTATTGAACTATAGAAGATGGATGTGGTGATACACCACTGAATTAATGATTGTGTACGTCCATTGCTAATTTCGCTCTGTGTCTTGGTTGGGAGGTGTAATGAAGCCAAAGTTGTGTCAGGGAATATTATATGAATATGTATGGTATGTGGATGTAATTGGAGTATAAGTGGGTTCAATTGACACGTTTTATTAATAAATTAAGGGTTTATTTCCCGGCCACTAGTTTGGTGAAGTTAAATAGCCAAAATGTGGCGTTTAGTTGCTAATATTAGTTTGCCATATAAATCATTGTAGATAAGTAATCTAAAAGGGCGGAGAGTCAATTTGTTCTAGTATTGGAGTTTTACAACCAGGTATTTAAGGCATACTCTATTTTGCACTCTTGGCATGAAAATGGCCACTTGTTCCATCGAGCAAGCTTCCAAGATTATCCTATAACACGTGATACATAATAGCACCTTATGATATCCCATGTTACTAATGAACTTGTTCCCACTCTCTAATGAGTTAAAACACCTCAATACACGCTTGCTACCAATCCTACATGTATATTTTCACTAGGAAATTTCAGAATTTCTCCGGTTACTCAAATAAGACCCATGTGTTATTTTTAGCTCCTAAACACTTCATTAGTGTGCAAACAACTCCTTACTTCCGTATATGGAAAAACATTTTCCTATTATAGTCGCATGCATCTGAATTCCAAGCTTATGGGATGGTTCTCTCGGGACTTCACGGCTACGAGTGCCTGTTCGCCCCAATAGGATTTGAGGCGTGACAATAGCACACCGATTTAGCCCGAAAATGCCCCATTTGCGACATTTTTCCCGTTTGTCCACCCAAATGGCCACTAAAATTTAAACAGACCACACTGGGATGATCCCCAACCTCCCTGGCATGCCCCTATCAAATTTAGGCCAACCACATGCCCGGATCCCAGGTCTACCCCTGAAATCGTGGGCTATAGCACATCAATTTGGCTAAAAAATGCCCCGTTCGCACCGTTCCGCCCGTTTGTCCACCCAAATAGCCACAAAAATTTAAACAGACCACACTGAGATGATCCCCAATCTTGTGGGCATGTCCCGGTCAAGTTTCGTCCAACCGCACGCCCGGACCCCAGGCCCACCCCTAAAATCGTGGGCTATAGCACATCGATTTGGCTCAAAAATACCCCGTTCGTGCCGTTTCACCCGTTTGTCCACCCAAATGGCCACAAAAATTTAAACAAACTACACTGGGATGATACCTAACCTCCCTATCATTTCTCAGTAAATTTTCGTCCCAAAGAACACCCAGATCCCGGGCCCAACCCCAAAATCATGGGCTATCGCACACCGATTTGACCTGAAAATTCCCCATTCGCGCCATTTCACCTGTTTGTCCACCCAAATGGGCACAAAAAATTAAATGGAACACACTGGGATGATCCCCAACTTCCCTGGCATGCCCCGGTCAATTTTTGGCCCACGGCACACTCGGACCCCGGGCCCACCCCCAAAATCGTGTGCTATAGCATACTAATTCGGCCCGAGAATGCCCTGTTCGCGCTCTCTCGCACGTTTGTCCACCCAAATGGCCACGAAAATTTAAACGGACCATACTGGGATGATCCCTAACTTCCCTAGCCCGCCCCGATCAATTTTTTGCACACAGCATGCCCGAACCTCGGGCCCGCCCCCAAAACCGTGGGCTATAGCTCACTGATTTAGCCCAAAAATGCCCCATTCACGTCGTTTTTCTCGTTTGTCCACCCCAAATAGCCACAAAATTTAAAAGGACCACACTGGAATGATCCCCAACCTCCCTGGCATGTCCCAGTCAATTTTCAGCCAACAACACTCCCGGACCCCAGGCCCACCCCAAAAATCATCGGCTATTGCACACTAAGTTGGCCCAAAAATGCCCTGTTCGTGCCGTTTCGCCCGTTTGTCCACCCAAATGGCCATGAAAATTTAAACGGACCACACTGGGATGATCTCCAACCTACTTGGCACACCCTGGTTAATTTTCTCCCCACAGCACGCCCGAACCCCGGGCCCACCCCCGAGATCGTTGGTTATAGCACACCGATTTATCCCAAAAATGCTTCGTTCATGCCGCTTCGCATGTTTGTCCACCCAAATGGCCAAAAAAATTTAAACAGACCACACTTGGATAATCCCCTACCTCCCTGGCACGCCCAGGTTGATTTTCGGTCCACAGAACGCCTGGACCCTGGGTCCAACCCAGAAACCATGGGATATAGCACACTGATTTAGCCCAAAAATGCCCCGTTCTTGCCGTTTCACTAGTTTGTCAACCCAAATAGCCACAAAAATTAAAACGGACCACACAAGATGATCTCCAACTTCTTTAGCATGCCCCGGTCAATTTTTGGCCAATAGCATGCTCGAACTCCAGGCCCACCCCCAAAATCGTGGGTTATAGCACACCAATTTGGCCATAAAATGCTCCGTTCGTGTCGTTTCGCTCGTTTGTCCACCCAAATGGCCATGAAAAATTAAACGAACCACACTAGGACGATCCCTAACCTCCCTGGCACTCCTCGGTCAATTTTTGGCCCAAACCATCTCGGACCCCTAGCCCATCACCAAAATCGTGGGCTATAGCACACTGATTTGGCCCTATAATACCCCGTTCGGGCCGTTTCACCCGTTTGTCCACCCAAATGGCCACAAAAATTTAAATAGACCATACTGGGATGATCCCCAACCTCCCTAGCATTCCCCGATCGATTTTCGGCCTACAGCACTCTTGGAACCCAGTCCCACCCCCAAAATCGTGGGCTATCGCACACCTATTTGGCCCGAAAATATCCCGTTCGCTCCATTTCACCCGTTTGTCCACCCAAATGGCCACTAAAAATTAAATTAACCATACTGGGATGATCTCCAACCTCCTTGGCATACACCGGTCAATTTTTAGCCCACGGCACACTCGAACCCAGGGCCTACCCCCAAAATCGTGTGCTATAGCACACCAATTTGGCCCGAGAATTCCCCGTTCGCGCTATCTCTCATGTTTGTCCACCCAAATGGCCACAAAGATTTAAATGGACCACACTGGGATGCCCAAACCCCGGGCCCGCCCCAAAAACCATGGGCTATAGCTCATCAATTTAGCCTGAAAATGCCCCATTCATGTCGTTTTTCTCGTTTGTCCACCCAAATAGCCACAAAAATTTAAGCGAACCAAACTGAGATGATCCCCAACCTCCCTAGCATGCCCCGGTTAATTTTTAGCGCACAACACTCTCGGACCCCAGGCCCACCCCTAAAATCGTGGGCTATTGCACACTAATTTGGCCCGAAAATGCCCTGTTCGTGCCGTTTTGCACATTTGTCCACCCAAATGGCCATGAAAATTTAAACTGATCACACTGGGATGATCCCCAACCTACCTGGCATGCCCTGGTCAATTTTTGGCCCATAGCACGCCTGGACCCCGGGCTCATCCCCGAGACCGTGGGCTATAGCACACCGATTTGGCCCGAAAATGCCTCGTTTGCGCTGTTTTGCCTGTTTGACCACCCAAATGGCCACAAAAAATTAAACAAACCACACTGGGACAATTCCCTACCTCCCTGGCATGCCCAGGTTGATTTTTGGTCCATAAAACGCCTGGACCCTGGGTTCACCCCAAAAATCGTGGGCTATAGCACACTAATTTGGCCCAAAAATGTCCTGTTCTCGCCATTTCGCCAGTTTTTCAACCCAAATGGCCACAAAAATTAAAATGGACCACACTGGATGATCCCCAACCTCTCTAGCATGCCTCAATCAATTTTTGTCCCACAGCATGCCCGAACCCCAGGCCAACCCCCAAAATTGTGGGTTATAGAACACCGATTTGGCCTGAAAATGCCTAATTCGCGCCGTTTCGCCAGTTTGTCCACCCAAATAGCCATAAAAATTTAATTGGACTACATTGTGACGATCCCCAACCTCCCTGGCACACCTCGGTCAATTTTTGGCCCAAAGCACGCCCGAACCCCGAGCCCATCACCAAAATCGTGGGCTATAGCACATTGATTTGGCCCGATAATTCCCCGTTCGTGTTGTTTTGCCCGTTTGTCCACCCAAATGGCCACAAAAATTTAAACAAACCTCACTAGATTGAGCCCCAACCTCCCTGACATGCCCCGATTGATTTTTGGCCTACAGCACGCCAGGACTCCAGGCCTACCCCTAAAATTGTGGGTTGTAGCACACCGATTTGGTTCGAAAATGCTCCGTTCCTGTCGTTTCGCCCATTTATCCACCCAAATAGCCACAAAAATTTAAATGGACCACACTGGATGATCCCCAACCTCCCTGACATGCCCCAGTTGATTTTCGGCCCACAGCATGCCCGGACCCCGAGCCCACCCTCAAAACCGTGGGATTTAGCACACCGATTTGGCCAGAAAATGACCCGTTCGTGTTGTTTTGCCCGTTTGTCCGCCCAATTGATCACAAAAAATTAAAACGACCACACAGGGATGATTCCCAACCTCCGTGGCATGCCCCAGTTGATTTTTGGCCCTAAGCATGACTAGACCCCGGGCTCACCCCCAAAATCGTGGGCAATAGCACACTAATTTGGCACAAAAATGCCCCGTTCGTACCGTTTCGCCCGTTTGTTCGCCCAAATGGCCACAAAAATATTAACGGACCATACTGGGATGATCCCTAACCTCCCTGGCATGCCCCGGTCGATTTTCAGCCTACAGAACACCCGGGCCAAGGCTCACCCCTAAAACCGTGGGCTATAGCACACCATTTTGGACCAAAAATGCCACGTTCGCACTGTTTTGCCCGTATGTTCACCCAAATGGCCACAAAAATTTAAACGGACCACACTGGGATGATCCCCAACTTTCCTGGCATGATTCGATCGATTTTAGGCCTACAGCACGCCTAGACCCCGGTCCCACCCCCAAAAATATGGGCTAAAGCAACTGATTTGGCCTGAAAATGCCCCGTTCGCGCTGTTTCGCTCGTTTGTCTGCCCAAATAGCCACAAAAATTTAAATGGGATACATTGGGAAAATCACCAACCTCGCTGGCACGCCCATATTGATTTTCGGCCCACAACACGGTCGGACCCCAGGCTCACCCCCGAAACCGTAGGCTATAGCACACTGATTTGACCCGAAAATGCCCCGTTTCCGCCGTTTTGCCCGTCTGTTCACCCAAATGGACACGAAAATTTAAACGGACCACACTAAGATGATCCCCAACCTCCCTGGTATACCCCAGTCGATTTTCGGCACACATCTCGCCCGAACCCTGATCCCAAAACCGTAGGCTATAGCACACCGATTTGGCCCAAAAATGCCCCGTCCGTGCCATTTTACCTGTTTGTCCACCCAAATTGCCACGAAAATTTAAACGGATCACACTGCAAAAATCACCAATCTCCCTAGCATGCCCTAGTTAATTTTCGGCCCACAGCACGCCCGAACCCCGGGCCTACCCCAGAAACCGTTGGCTACAACACACCGATTTGGCCCAAAAATGCCCAGTTCGCGCCGTTTCGCCCATTTGTCCACCCAAATAGCCACAAAAATTTAAACGGACCACACTAGGATGATCCTCAGCCTCCCTGAAAAGCCCTAATCTATTTTCGAACCACAGCACGCCTGGACCCCGGGCCCACCCCCAAAACCGTAGGCTATAGCACATCGATTTGGGCCAAAAATGCCCCGTTTATGCCGTTTCACCCATTTGGCCCATAGCACACCCGGACCCCGGACCCACCCCCAAAACCATGGGCTATAGCACACTGATTCTTCCCAAAAATACCCCATTTTCTTCATTTTACCCGTTTGTCAACCCAAATGGCCATGAAAATTTAAACAGAGCACACTAAGATAATCCCCAACCTCCTTGGTAAGCCCCGGTCAATTTTTGGCACACACCATGCCCGAACCCTGGACCCACCCCCAAAATCATTGACTATAGCACACCGACTTTACCCAAAAATACCCCGTTCGCGCTGTTTTACTCGTTTGTCCACCATAATGGCTACGAAAAATTTAAACGGACAACACTGGGATGATCCCCAACCTCCCTGGCACTCCCCAATCGATTTTCGTCCTACAGCACACCCGAACCCCAGGCCCTCCCCTAAAACCGTGGGCTATAGCACACCAATTTGGCTCCAAAATGCCCCGTTCGCATCATTTTACTTGTTTGTCCACCCAAATAGCCATGAAAATTTAAATGGACCACACTGGGATGATCCCCAACCTCCCTAGCATGCCCCAGTCGATTTTTGGACAACAGCACGCTCGGACCCCAAGCCCACCCCTAAAACCATGGGCTATTGCACACCGATTTGGCCAGAAAATGCCCCATTCACGCCGTTTTGCCTATTTGTCCAACCAAATGGCCACTAAAATTTAAACGGACCACACTGAGATTTTCCCCAATCTCCCTAGCATGCCCTATTCAACTTTTGGCCCACAACAAGCCCAGAACCTTGGCCCACCCCCAAAATCATGGGTTATAGCACACCGATTTCGCCCGAAAATGCCTCGTTTGTGCCGTTTTGCCCATTTGTCTATCCAAATGGCCACGAAAATTTAATCGAACTACACTAGGATGATCCCCAACCTCCTCGACACGCCCCGGTAAATTTTTGGCCCATAGCACGCCCGAACCCTGGTCCCACACCCAAAACCGTGGGCTATAGCACACTGATTTTGCCCGAAAATGTCCCATTCACGTTGTTTCACTCATTTTTCCACCCAACTAGCCACAAAAATTTAAACGGACCATATTGGGATGATCCCCAACCTTCCTGGCATGCCCCGATTGATTTTTGGCCCACGGAACACCCAGACCCCTAGCCCACCTCCAAAACCGTGGGCTATAACACACCGATGTGGCCTGAAAATACCCCGTTCATGACATTTTGCCCATTTGTCCACCCAAATGGCCACGAAAATTTAAACGGACCACGCTGGAATGATCCCCAACCTCCCTGGCATGCCCCAATTAATTTTATGCCCACACCACGCCCGGACCCCAGGATCACCCTCGAAATTGTGGGCTATAGCACACCGATTTGGCCTAAAAATGCAATATTCACGCTGTTTTGCTCGTTTGTCCACCCAAAAAGGCACAAAAATTTAAACGGACCACACTGGGATACTCCTTAACCTACCTGGCACATCCTGATCGATTTTCGGCCAACAGCATGCTGATATCGCTCAAATTATACTCTTGAATGGGTGTAAGAGATCGTTGTCAATATAAAACCCAACTAGGTTGGGGTCAAATATAACAGGGAATAGGGTGTGAACTTTAATTTTTTTACAAAATACTTTACTGTTAGTTTAATGTTTCCAAAAATAGGGTTTTAAGTTTAACAGAGAATTAATTGTCACTTTCAGTACTTTAGTGTTTGTAATCAATCTAAATGGGAAACCAGAGTTATGTTCACCATGGATTATGGGAATTGACAGATACTAGGTAATGTTTGGGATTCTTGAAGTAAGTAGAAACAACAGAATATCCCTGACGACGATACTATCTAACTTATCTCTCGACCTCACCAGACAATTTATTATCTAATTCTCTCGAACTTAGATAACTTATCTATTTCCAATAGGATTTTATCTCAGGTAGATTAATCCAGTTACGACAACCTCTAGTCTATTTCTCTATTAGAAGCAAATAAAACCTAAGGCATAACCTAATGTTTACAAGCACTAGATTTTAATTAAAACAACAGAATTTCAAGATGTCCTACTACTCTTTGAATCCATTAAATACCTAGTAACTTATCAAACCCTAATCCATGGATCCCATAACTCCGGCTAATGGAATTAGCCGCTCATGATTTGATGAATGAAATACAAAGTTGAATTCATGATAACAAGGATAAACTGACGATCAGGTGAAAAGCAACAAGTAGTTTCTTCAACCGAATCACAAAAAAGAAATCCACAAATAGTTGATAAGCGTTAAAGAAAAATAATAATATCCAAAACTCAAAGAAAAGAACTCCTTGATAATTCTTAATAATAATCCTTAAATAAATCCTAAAAGATGCTATTTATACTTAAAGTCTAATTACGGAAATAAAAAAACAAAAATCATAAAATTCTTCGAATTAGGTGACTCCCTAGCTGACGCCACATCAAGGCTCTGACGCCTTATCATAAATGGTGTCAGAGTTTCTCCAGTTATCTTCAAAATCTGTCTTTGGTTGACGATGTGGATGACGCCGTATCACTGATCGGATAGCGTATCACCAACATCGTCAGACTTCTTCTTCGCTCTTAATTCTCTGGTTTAGGATGACGCCCATCATGAGACCTTATCGGCTCTTTGACACTATGTCACCAATGTCGTCAGAACTTTCTCTCAGACTTCAACTCTCTGGTTAAGGATGACCCTGCTTCTGATAGCCTATCGCAAGGCTGACGACTTATGAGTGATGTCGTCAGCCATGCTTCTTTCTTCTTTTTGCTCAGTTTTAGACTATTTTGCTCCAATGTTGTTTATTTTCCATCTTTTTACCTTTTTCTGCAAATTCACTAGAAAACACATCAAAACAACAAAAGTTGTTAAAGATTTTGCAATTATTTTAAGCCAAAAAGCATTAAATGTGTTAGCTTTTGCTCACACATCAACACCCTCAACTTAAAACAATTGCTTGTCCTCAAGAAACAAAACAACTAAGAGAGTATACAGCACATTCAACAGTCAACAACCATTTTAGATCAAAACTCAGTTACCTTCTCTAAGGTTAACTACTTCAAAACCAACTGTATAGATTATTTGAAAAGCAACAGTATAACACAAAGGATTCTGTACATGGCATCAGCTTTAAGCACCATCAATCATGCATGTATCAATATGTCACTACCCCAAAACAAGTAAGTAACCTAGCAAAACACTAGTGTGCCCTCACAACAAGGAAATTCCTCTTTCCCTCTCATGAAAATTCAAAATATAAACACGGGGATAATCACAAAAACACTCACTCTCAGAATGAAGTTCAACCAGTGTATGCTAAATACCATATACTTGCCCGTATCTTCATTACCAAAGTGTCTAGACTGGTAAGCTAGGATCACTATAGGTCTTTCTTCGGCTTGTAATGTAGGCTAGGGGCTGGTATAATATTACATGGCATTTAGAGTGACTACCCTCCTTAGCACTACTATACTTGTGGGGTCTACTTGTTAACCTTTTTTTCTCTCTTTTTCTCTTCTTTTTCTATTTTTCTTGATCATACATTCAGAATGGGTGTGGTCTTTTTTTTATTCAAACACACTTCTTTCCTTGCTCTTTCTCACCAAAACCAAACTATCTATCTCTTTTTCACTTATTCTTTTTCTTTTCTTTAACCATTCTTTATTCCCAATTTACATCATGCACCCCTATGATAGCCACCCTCAACTTAGGATGTTTGCCTAAGTTAAGGTGCACAGTGTCCAAGGAGGACCAGGTCCAAAATAGGTTCATTATGATAAAAAGGGAAAGGTGCTATGTATCATAGAAAGAAAATGGTCAATTAAGGCTCAAACAGGGATTAAGGTATATCATGCATTACAGGAAGGTCACTTAGGCTAACACTGACGGAAATTCAAAATGGCCTATGATACTTTCCTAACCCCTATCTTTCAACTATGGTAAGACTAACCGGGCAAGTTCTAGATTTGGCAATACAAAAAGAAAACTCGGTAAAGTCTCACACACACATGGTACACAAGTAATATCACTGGATACTACCTATATGGTTTATGCAATTGTTCAATAGTGATGATCAAACTACTAAACTAATGCCATGACGAGATGCACTGTGGTCACACTAAGACGCAATTCACACAGTCGTGCAAAACAAACCTTCGAAGAGGTGTTCAAAATCACAAAATCAATTAACTACCTACAAAACTTGTACTACCCCTAGTTATTTACAGAATATTCTACAAAAACATGCTACCCTACACCCGCAACTTAAAATTAAAACAAAACTAGACTAAGGGTTAGGGTATACCTGGAGTCAATCGAGTCTCAAATCATGGGTCCTCGAACCTGCAGTAGTGTCATCTTTATTAGGAGCTTCTCTCTGCTCTGGTGTAGCTTCTCTTCTAGATGAGGCTCCTATAGCCCTCGCTCGTAGTTCTTCTTCCCATTTCCAGTTGTTCTCTAAGGACGCTTGCATTGCCTTTTTTAGATCTGCTTTCTCCTATTCTGTTAGCTCATCATCTGTCTGTAGTGTCTTCTATGCCTTCTTCTTCTTCTTCTTTGACCTTTTCTCAGCTTTGCTCTCATTCTCATCATCTTCTTGTCTCTTTCTCTTACTTTTTTTAGCTTCTTTGTTTTTTTTCTTTTTCTTTTTCACTGGCTCCGCGGTGAGATCAAGGATTAGGGGTTCATCCTCAGATTCTTTAGCTGCCTGTCCTACAGGAATCATAAACTGGTGTTGTTGTACCACCGCCATATCAGCTTTTACCTTCTATAGAGCCACTTTGAATTCAGCAAGATCTGCTCCAGTCAACTCTTGTGCCCTTGCATCAAAATGGTTCTCCAGATCCGCAACCCGTGCAGGCAAAGTAGCAAAGGGCTCAAGAGCATCCTTGATTCTCTTATCTATAGCAGCAGCAAACTGCTCAGCAAAGGCATATAGCTGTGTCTCACACTATCTGGCCTGTTTGTCCATTTTTCTGATATCAATAGGCTGGGATGCAGCTTTTGCTGGTGCTGTAGGAACTGATGGACCTGGCTCATCCTCAGGAACTGAGCCTATCTGTATAGCCTCAGAATCTTGCACCTTCACCTCAGGTACTAAACTAGGGCCTGTAACTGATGGGTTCACCTCAACCCTCACCCCTCTGTCAAGTGTCAGCCTTGGCTGATTTTCATCATAGTGAATAGGGTTTTTGGTCTTAGTGGCATACATCGTATCATCAATCCCAATAATATGTGATACCCCTGCCTCTGTACATAGCCTGGTAATCAAATAAGGGAATGGATAAGCGGTGTCAGACCATGTTACCCGAATCTTGATCTCTTCAGCAATAATCTCTCCAAAATTCAGCTTAAGGTTGGCCACAAGATATGCGACCAATATCGCTCGATCAGCACCCAAAATATTATCTCCATCGGTCGGCATCAAATGGGTGCACACAATACCCCACCAGAACTTTTCCTCTTGAGTCAAAGAAGCCTTGTAAATACGCTCACTGGGTCGGGTCAGCCATAAAGGATCTCCCTTAGATATAAGTGTAGCTAACCAAGGACGTTGGGCATCCTTACTCTTCAGACGATGATATAACGCCGGATTTGTGTCCTAAGAAATAAAGTTGGGTCCATGTAGAAATCTGTTGATAGTCGTGTTAGAAATATCTACATTTACCCTACGAACTGGAACTCTGGTCAGAAAAGGCTGGTCTGCTGTAGTCTCTCCACTCTTGCATATACTCTCTAATCTAGCCTAGTAGTTCGCATAGAAATCCCAACTTCCCTGGCATACCCCAGTCGAATTTTGTCTTACAGCACGCCCGGACCTTGGGACCACCCCAAAATCGTGGGCTTTAGCACATCGATATGGCCCAAAAATGCCCTATTCGCGCTGTTTTACCCGTTTGTCCACCCAAATAGCCACGAAAATTTAAACAAAACACACTGGGACATTCACCAACCTCCCTGGCATATCCCGATTGATTTTCAGCCCAAGCATGCTCAGACCCCGAGCCCACCCCCGAAACCATGGTCTATAGCACACTGATTTTGCCAAAAAATGCCCTGTTCGAGTTATTTTGCTCGTTTGTCCACCCAAATGGCCACGAAAACTTAAACGAACCACACTGGCATAATCTTTAACCTCCGTGGCATGCCCCAGTCGATTTTCGTCCCACAGAACGCTCAGACCCCGGGCCCACCTCCAAAACAGTGGGCTATAGCACACCAATTTAGCCTGAAAATACCATGTTCACGTCGTTTCGCCCGTTTTTCCACCCAAATGGCCACGAAAACTTAAACGGACCATACTGGGATGATCCCTAACCTCTCTGGAATTACCCTATTGATTTTCAGACCACACCATGCCCGGACACCGGGTCCACTCCTAATATCATGGTTATAGCACACCGATTTGGCTCAAAAATGCCCCGTTAGCGCCATTTGCACGTTTGTCCACCCAAATGGCCATGAAAAATTAAACGGCCCACACTGGGACGATCCCCAACCTCTATGGTACGCCCCGGTCTATTTTTGGACCACATCATACCCAGACCCTAGGCCAACCACCTAAAACCATGGGCTATAGCACATCGATTTGGCTCGAAAATGCTCCATTTGTACCGTTTCGCCCGTTTGTCCACCCAAATGGTCACGAAAATTTAAACTAACTACACTGGGGTGATTCCCAACCTCCATGGCATGCCCCAGTCAATTTTTGACCAACAACACGCTCGAACCCCAGGCCCACCCCCAAAACCGTGGGCGATAGACCACCGATTTGGCTCAAAAATGCCCCGTTTGCATCCTTTTGCCCGTTTGTCCACCCAAATGGCCACGAAAAATTAAACAGACCATAATAGGACGATCCCCAACCTCTCTGCATGCCTCGATCAATTTTTTTCCCACTGCACACCCAGACACCGAGCCCACCCCTAAAATTGTGTGCTATAGCACATCGATTTGGCCTGAAAACGCCCCGTTCGTGCTGTTTCGCCCATTTTTTCACCGAATTGCCACAAAAATATAAACGGACCACATTGGGATGATTCACAACTTTCCTGGCATGCCTCGGTCAATTTTTGACCCACAGCACGCCCGGACCCCGGGCCCACCCCAAAACTGTGGCTTTAGCGCATTGATTTGGCCCAAAATGCCCCGTTTGCACCGTTTTGCCTATTTGTCCACCCAAATGGCCAAGAAAATTTAAATGGACTATACTGGGATGATCCCAACCTCCCTAGAATGCCCCGATCAATTTTCAGCCTGCAGCACACTCGGACCCTGGGCCCACCCCCAAAATTGTGGGCTATAACACCTCAATTTAGCTCGAAAATGCCCTATTTATACCGTTTTGCCTATTTTTCCACCATATTGCCACAAAAACATAAACGTACCACACTGGGATGATCCCTAACCTCCCTGGCACACCTCGGTTGATTTTCAGCCCACAGCATGCCCAGACCCCGGGCCCACCCCCAAAATCATGGGCTATAGCACACCGATTTGGCTAAAAAATACCCCATTAGCGCCGTTTTGAACATTTTTCC
Organism: Capsicum pubescens; assembly: GCA_030864215.1. NCBI lineage: Eukaryota > Viridiplantae > Streptophyta > Magnoliopsida > Solanales > Solanaceae > Capsicum > Capsicum pubescens. Next base: position 301,145,073 of record CM061549.1, read on the forward strand.
ACCCAAATTTCTACCAAAAATTAAACGGACCATACTAGAATGATCCCCAATGTCTCTAGAATCCCTCGATCAATGTTTGGCCCACAGTACACTCGGACCCTGAGCCATCCACCAAAACCGAGGGCTATAGCACATTGATTTGGCCTAAAAATTTGGCGTTCACGATGATTTGCCCATTTGTCCACCCAAATGGATAAGAAAATAAACACGGACCAAACTGGAACAATCCCCAACCTCCCTAGAATGCCCCGGTTAATTTTTATCCCGTCCCACGCCTGAAATCGTGGGATTTAGCACATCAATTTGGCTCAAAAATGCTCCGTTCGTGCCGTTTCGCCCGTTTGTCTGCACAAATAGCCACAAAAATTTAAGCGGACCACCCTAGGATGATCCCCAACCTCCCTGGCACGCGCCGATCAATTTTCGGCCCATAGCACGCCCGGACCACAGGACCACCCCTAAAATCGTAGGCTATAGCACTACGATTTAGCCCAAAAATGCCTCGTTCGCGCCATTTCGCTCGTTTGTCCACCCAAATGGCCACAAAAATTTAAACTGACCACACTGGGATGATCCCTAATATCCCTAGCACACCCCGGTGGATTTTTGGCCGACAGCATGCTTGGACCCTGGGCCCACCCTCAAGATCGTAGGCTATAGCACACCGATTTGTCCCAAAAATGCCCCGTTCGCACTGTTTCACCCATTTGTCCACCCAAATAGCCACAAAAATTTAATTAGACCACACTGGGACGATCCCCAAACCTCCCTGGCAAGGCCCGATTGATTTTTGAGCCACAGCATGCCCATACCTCAGGCCCACCTCAAAACTATGGGCTATAGCACACCGATTTGGCGTGAAAATGTCCCGTTCTTGCTGTTTCCCCCATTTTTCCACTCAAATGGCCACAAAAATTTAAACAGACCATACTGGGACGATCCCCAACCTACCTGGCATGCCCCGATCAATTTTTGAATGACTGGACGCCCGAGCCTCATGCCCAACCCCAAAATCGTGGGCTACAGCACATCGATTTGGCCCAAAAAATGCCTCGTTCGCACCGTTTCGCCTGATTATCCACCCAAATGGCCACGAAAATTTAAATAGACCACACTAGAATGATCCCCAACCTCTCTAGAATGTCCCGGTCAATTTTAGACCCACAGCACACCCAAAACTCGGGCCCACCCCTAAAATTGAGGGCTATCGCATACCAATTTGGCTCGAAAACTCCCCGTTCACGTTGTTTTGCCCGTTTGTCCATTCAAATGGCCACAAAAATTCAAACGGACCACACTGGGATGATTCCTAACCACCCTGGCATACCTCGATTGATTATGGGACCATAGCAAGCCCGTACCCCGGGCCCACCCTCAAAACCAAGGGCTATAGCACGCCAATTTGGCTCGAAAATGCCCTGTTAGCGCCGTTTTGCACGTTTATCCTCCCAAATGGCCATAAAAAAATAAACGGACCACCTTGGGATGATCCCCGACCTCCTTAACATGCCCCGGTCAATTTTCTTCCTACAGCACGCCCAAACCCTAGGCCCGCCCCCGAAACCATGGGCTATAGCATACCGATTTGGCTAAAAAATGCCCTGTTTACGCCGTTTTGCCCGTTTGTCCACACAAATGGCCACAAAAATTTATACGAACCAAACTTGGATGATCCCCAACCTCCCTGGCATGCCCTAATTGATATTATGCCCACAGCACGCCCGGACCCCGAGCCCACCCCCAAAATCGTAGGATATAGCCCACCGATTTGGCCCAAAAATTCTTCGTTCAAATCATTTTGCCCGTTTGTCCACTCAAATGGCCATGAAAAATTAAAAAGACCACACTAGGACGATCCCAACCTCCATGGAATACCTCGATTGATTTTCGGCCCACCGCATGCCCGGACCCTGAGCCCCACCCTAAAATTTGGCCTGAAAATGCCCCCTTCCTACTGTTTTGACCATTTGTCCACCCAAATGGCCATTAAAATTTAAGCGGACCACACTGGGATGATCCCCAATCTCTCTGAAATGCCCCAGTCGATTTTCGGAGCACGGCACAATAGGACCTTGGGCCCACCCGCAAAATTGTGGGCTATAGCATACTGATTTTTCCCAAAACTGCCACTTTCGCGCCATTTTGCCTGTTTGTCCACCCAAATAGCCAAAAAAAATTAAACAGAACACTCTAGAACGATCCCCAACCTCGCTGGCACGCCCCAGTAGATCGTTTCCCCACAGCACACTCGGACCCCTGGTCCACCCCCAAAACCGTGGGCTATAGCTCACCAATTTGGCCCGAAAACACCCTGTTCGTGCCATTTTTCCTGTTTGTCCACCCAAATGGCCACAAAAAGTTAAATGGACCACACTGGGATGATCTCCAAACTCCCTGTCATGCCACAGTTGATTTTTGTCCCATAGCACGCCCGGACCCCGGACCCACCGCCAAAATCGTAGGCTATAGCACACTGATTTGCCTCTAAAATGCCCCATTAGTGCCGTTTTACCCGTTTGTCCACCCAAATGGCCACGAAAAATTAAACGGACCACAGGGATGATCCCTAACCTCTCGCACATGCCCTGGTCGATTTTCAGCCCACAGCACGCCTGGACCCTGGGCCAACTACCACAACCGAGGGCTATAGCACACCGATTTGGCCCAAAAATGCCCCGTTCGTGATATTTCTCCGGTTTATCCACCCAAATAGCCACGAAAACTTAAAAGAACAACACTAGGATAATCCCCAACCTCCCTAGCATGCCTCATTCAATTTTTGGCCCACAGCAAGCCCGACCCCTGGCCCCTTCCTTGAAACTGTGGGTTATAGCACACCGATTTAGCTCAAAAATGCCCCGTTAATGTTGTTTCACCCGTTTGTCCTCCTAAATGGCCAAAAAAATTTAAATGGACCATAGTGGGATAATCCCCAACCTCCCTGGCATGCCTCGGTCGATTTTTGATGCATCGGATGCCCGAACTCCAGGCCCACCCAAGAAATCATGGGCAATAGTACATCGACTTGGCCCGAAAACTCCCCGTTCGCACCATTTTGCCTGTTTGTCCACACAAATGGCCACGAAAATTTAAGTGAACCACACTGAGACGATCCCCAACCTCCCTGGCACTCCTCGGTCGATTTTTGTCCTACAGCACGCCCAGACCCCGGGACCACCCCTAAAATCGTAGACTATAGATCACCGATTTTTCCTAAAAATGCCCCGTTCGCGCAGTTTCATCCATTTTTTCACCCAAATGACCACAAAAATTTAAACGGACTACATTGGGATGATACCCAACCTCCCTGGCACACCCCAATCTATTTTTGACTCGAGGCACGCTCAAACCCCGGGCCTACCCCCAAAACTGTGGGCTATAGCACACCGATTTAGCTCAAAAATGCCCCGTTCACGTCGTTTCACCCATTTGTCCACTCAAATGGCCAAGAAAATTTAAATGGACCTTACTGGGATGATCCCCAACCTTCGTAGCATCCCCCGATTGATTTTTGGCCTACAGCACTCCTGGACCCCGGGTCCACCACCAAAACCATAGGCTATAGCCCATCGATATGGCCCAAAAATACCCCATTCACTCCGTTTTGCTCGTTTATCCATCGTAATGGCCACAAAAATTTAAACAAACCATACTGGAATGATCCCCAACCTCCCTGGCACACCCCAGTCAATTTTTGGCCTAAAGCACGCCTGAACCCCGGGCCCACCCCTAAAACCGTTGGATATAGAACACCGATTTTGTCTGAAAATACCCCATTTACGCCTTTTCCCCTATTTGTCCACCCAAATGACCACAAAAATTTAAACGGACCATACTGGGATGATCCCCAACCTCCTTGGTATGTCCCGATCAATTTTCGACCCATATCAAGCCTGAACCCTGGGTTCACCCCCTAAACTGTGGGATATAGCACACTAATTTGGCCCGTAAATGCGCCATTCGCACTATTTTGCCCGTTTGTCCACCCAAATGACCACAAAAATTTAAACGGACTAAATGGGGATGATCCCCAACCTCTCTGGCATACCTCGATCTATTTTCAACCCACATCATGCCCGAACCTCGGGCCCACCCCTGAAACCATGGGCTATAGCACACCGATTTTGTTCGAAAACACCCCGTTCATGTTGTTTCACCCGTTTTTCCACCCAAATGACCACGAAAATTTAAACGGACCATACCGGGATGATCCCTAACCTACCTGGCACTCTTGGTCAATTTTTAGCCCGCAACACGCTCGGAACCCAGGCCCACCTCCCAAACCATAGGTTATAGCATACCGATTTGGGTCAAAAATATCCCGTTCGCACCGTTCCCCCATTTGTCCACCCAAATGGTCATGAAAATTTAAACGGACCACAATGGGATGATCCCCAACATCCCTGGCATACCTCTATCGATTTTCGACCCATAGAACGCCCGGACCCCGGGTTCACCCCCAAAAATGTGGGCAATAGCACACCGATTTGGCCTGAAAATGCCTCATTCATGCTGTTTTACCCGTTTGTCCACCCAAATGGCCACAAAGATTTAAACTGACCATGCTGGGGCACTCCCCAACCCCCCTAGCACGCCCCGGTCAATTTTTAGACCACAGCATGCCCGGGCCCACCTCCAAAATTGTGGGCTACAGCACATAAATTTGGCCCAAAAATGCACCGTTCACGCCATTTCGCCCGTCTGTCCACCCAAATGGCCACAAAAATTTAAACAAACCATACTGAGATAATCCCCAACCTCCATGGCACACTGCGGTCGATTTTTAGCCCGCAGCACGCATGGACCCGGGCCCACCCCCAAAACCATGGGCTATAGCACATCGATTTGGCCCGAAAATGTCCCGTTCATGTCGTTTCGCCCGTTTGTCCACCAAAATGGACATGAAAATTTAAATAGACCATACTGGGATGATCTCTAACTTCCCTGGAATGCCCCGATATATTTTTGGCCCACAACATGCCTTGACCCAAGGCCCACCCCCAAAACTGTGGGCTATAGCACACCAATCTGGTTTGAAAATGCCCCGTTCGCGTCGTTTTGCCCGTTTGTCCACCCAAATGGCCACAAAAATTTAAATAGACCACACTGGGATGATCCCCAACATCCCTAGAACGCCCCGATTGATTTTTGGCCCACAGCATGCCTGGAACATAGGCCCACCCCTGAAACCATGGGCTATAGCACACCGATTTATCCCAAAAATGCACCGTTCGTGCTGTTTTGCATGTTTGTCGACGCAAATGGCCATAAAAAATTAAATGAAATGACTGGGTTGATTCCCAACCTCCCTGGAATGCCTCGATCAATTTTTAGTCCACCGCACGCCAGGACCCCGTGCCCACCCCCAAAATCGTGGGCTATAGCAATCCGATTTTGCTCGAAAATACCCCATTCCCGTTGTTTTGCCCATTTGTCAGCCTAAATGGTCAAAAAAAATTAAAATGACCATACTGGGATGATCCCCAACCTCTCTGGAATTCCCCGGTCGATTTTTGTCCTACAGCATGCCCGGAACCCGGTCCCACCCCCAAAACCGTGGGCTATAGCCCACCAATTTGGCTCGAAAATGCCCCATTCGCGCCATTTGACCCGTTTGTCCACCCAAATGGCCATGAATATTTAAAAGAATCGCACTGGGATGATCCCCAACCTCCCTGGCATGCCCAGGTTAATTTTCAGCCCACCGCACACCCAAAACACGGGCCTACCCCCTAAACAGTGGGCTATAGCATACCGAATTGCCAGAAAATGCCCCATTCGTACTGTTACACTCGTTTGTCCAATCAAATGGCAAGAAAAATTTAAACGAACCAGACTGGGATGATCCTAAACCTCTCTGACACGCCTCGGTTGGTTTTCAGCCCACAGCACGCCTGTACCCCGGGTCCACCCCCAAAACCATGGGCAATAGCACAACGATTTGCCCCGAAAATGCCCCGTTTGCCCCATTTCGCCTGGATGTCCACCCAAATGGCCACGAAAAATTAAATGAACCATACTGGGATGATCCTCAATCAAGTTTCGGCCAACAGCATCCCCGGACCCCAAGCCCACCCCCAAAATCGTGGGCTATATAACATAGATTTGGCCCAAAAATGCCCCGTTTGCACCGTTTCCCCCGTTTATCCACCCAAATAGCCACAAAAATTTAAACGGACCATACTGGGATGATCCCCAACCTCCTTGGCATGCCCCAATTATTTTTTGACCCATACACACCCAGGCCCCAGCCCCACCCACAAAAACATAGGCTATAGCACATCGATTTGGCCCAAAAATGCCTCGTTCGCATCGTTTCCCCATTTGTCCGCCCAAATGGCCACAAAAATTTAAACGAAACACACTGAGACGATCTCCAACCTCCGTGATATGCCCCAATCAATTTTTTCACCCACAGAACACCCAGAAACTGGGACCAACCCCAAAACCGTGGGCTATAGCACACCGATTTGGCTCAAAAATGTCTCATTTGCGCCGTTTTGCCCATTTGGCCACCCAAATTACCGTGAATATTTAAGCGGACAACATTGAGCCGATCCCCAACTTCCCTGGCATGCCCCTATCAATTTTCAACACACAGAACACCTGGACCTCGGGCCTACCCCTAAAACCGTGGGCTATAGCACACTAATTTGACCCGAAAACACCGCGTTCGCATCGTGTCGCCCGTTTATCCACCCGAATAGCCACAAAAAATTAAACGGACCACACTGTGATGATTCCCAACCTCCATGGCACGTCCCAGTCGACTTTCGTCCCACAGTACGCCCGAACCCCGGGTCCACCCTCAAAACCGTGGGACATAGCACAATGATTTGGCCAAAAAATGTCGTGTTCGTGCCGTTTCACCCATTTGTCCACCCAAATGGCCACAACAAATTAAATGGACCACACTGGGATAATCCTCAACCTCCCTGGCATGCCTCGATTAATTTTTGTCCTACAACACGCCCGGAACCCAGGCCTACCCCCAAAACCGTGGGCTATAACACACCGATTTGGCAAGAAAATTCCCCATTCGCGCCGTTTCTCCCATTTGTCCACCTAAATGGCCAGCAAAATTTAAACATACCATACTGGGACGATACCCAACTTCCCTGACATGCCTCGATCAATTTTCGGCCCACAGCATGCCCGGACCCTGGGCCCTCCCTCAAAACCATGGGCTATAGCTCACTGATTTGGGCCGAAAATGCCCTGTTCGCGTTGTTTTGCCCGTTTGTCCACCTAAATGGCCACGAAAATTTAAATGGACCACACTGGGACGATCCCCAACCTACTTGGCATGGCTCGATCAATTTTTGACCCATATTATAACCGAAACCCGAGCCCACCCACGAAACCGTAGGCTATAGCACATCTATTTGGCCCGAAAATGCCCCATTCGCGCTATTTAGCCCGTTTATCCACCCAAATCTGAGGTCTATGACACACCAATTTAGCCCGAAAATGCCCTGTTCGTGATGTGTCGCCTATTTATCCACCCAACTAGCCACGAAAAATTAAACGGACCACACTGGGATGATCCCCAACCTCCCTGAAATGACCCAGTCCATTTTCGACCTACATCATGCTCGGGCCCCGGGTCCACCCCCAAATCCGTGTGTAATAGCACAATGATTTGGCATAAAAATGCCCTGTTCGCGCCGTTTCGCCCGTTTGTCAACCCAAATGGCCACAAAAAATTAAACGAACCACACTGGGATGATCCCCAACCTCCTTGGTACACTTCGGTTGATTTTCGGCCCACAGGACGCTGGACCCTAGGTCCACACTCAAAATCAAGGGATATAGCACATTGATTTGGCTCAAAAACGCCCCGTTTATGTCGTATTAAGTGTTTGTCCAGCCAAATGGCCACGAAAATTTAAACGAACCATACTGGGATGATCCCCAACCTCCCTGTCATGCCCCGATTGATATTCGGCCCATAACATGCTCGGACTCTGGGCCCACCCCTGAAACCGTGGACTATACTATAGCACATAGATTTAGCCAAAAAATGCCCCGTTAGCACCGTTTTGCTCGTTTGTCCACCCAAATAGCCACGAAAAATTAAACGAACCATACTGGGATGATCCCCAACCTCCCTGGCATGCCCCGATCGATTTTTGAACCACAGCATGCTCGGACCCCGGGCCCACCCACAAAACCGTGGGCTATAGCCCACCAATTTAGCTCAAAAATGCCTCTTTTGCGTCGTTTTGCCCGTTTACCCACCCAAATGGCCACAAAAAATTGAATGGACCATACTGGGGTGATCCCCAACCTCCCTATCATACTTCGATCGATTTTTGGTCCATCACACGCTCGGACCCTGGGCCTACCCCCAATATCGTGGGCTATAGCACATCGATTTGGCTCGAAAATGCCCTGTTCGCACCGTTTCACCCGTTTGTCCACCCAAATGGCCACGAAAATTTAAGCGGACCACACTGGGACGATCCCCAACTTCCCTAGCATGCCTCGGTAAATTTTTGGCCTACAGTAACCCGAACCTCGGGCCCACCCCCAAAACCGTGGGCTTTATAGTACATCGATTTAGCCCAAAAATGCCTCGTTTGCACCGTTTTGCCCGTTTGTCCAACCAAATGGCCACAAAAATTTAAAAGAACCATATTGGGATGATCCCCAACTTCCCTGGCATGCCCTGATCGATATTTGGCCCACAAAATACTAGGACCCCAGGCCTACCCTCGAAACCGTAGACGATAGCACACCAATTTGGCCCGAAAAGGCCCTATTCGCCCCGTTTCGCCCGTTTGTAAACACAAATGGCCACGAAAACTTAAACAGACCATACTAGGATGATCCCCAACCTCTATGGCACACCCTAAATGATTTTCATTCCATAGAACGCTCGGACCCCGGGTCCACCCCCAAAACCGTGGGCTATAGCACATAGATTTGGCTTTAAAAAGCCCCGTTAGCGCCATTTTGCACGTTTGTCTATTCAAATGGCCACGCAAAATTAAATAGACCACACTGGAATAATCCCAAACCTCTTTGGCACATCCCCCGATCAATTTTTGGCAAACAGCACGCCCGAACCCTGGGCCAACCATCGAAATTGAGGGCTACACGATTCGCCCATTTATCCACCCAAAAGGCTACGAAAATTTAAATAGAACAGACTGGGATGACCCCCAAACTCCCTGGCAGGCCCGGCCAATTTTTATCCCACTGCATGCCCGGACCTCGGGCCCACCCCAGAAATCGTGGGCTATAGCACATCGATTTGGCCCAAAAATGCCTCTTTCGCGCCGTTTTGCCCGTTTGTCCACAAATGGTCACAAAAATTTAAACGGACCACACTAGACGATCCCCAACCTCCCTGGCATGCCCCAGTCAATTTTTGGCTGACAGCATGCCCGAAGCCCGGGCCCACCCCCAAAATCATGGGCTATAGCACACCGATTTGGTCCAAATAAGCCCCGTTCACGCTGTTTCGACCATTTGTTCTCCCAAATGGCCACAAAAATTTAAACGGACCACTGGGATGATCCCCAACCTCCTTGGCATGCCTCGAATGATTTTTGATCGACAGCACACTAAGACCCCCGAGCCCACCCCCAAAACCGTGGGCTATATCATACCGATTTGGCTCGAAAATACCCCGTTCACGCTCTTTCACCCGTTTGTCCACCCAAATGGCCACAAAAATTTAAACGGACCACACTGGGATGATCCTCGAACCTCCCTAGCATTCCTCGATTGATTTTTGGCCCACAGTATGCCTGGACCCTGGGCGCACCCCCAAAACTGTGGGCTATTGCACACTGATTTTGCCCGAAAATTCCCTATTAGTCTCATTTTACCCGTTTGTCTACACAAATAGCCACGAAAAATAAAATGGAACATACTGGGATGATCCCCAACCTCCCTCGCATACCCCAATTTTTGGCCCATTCGCTACGTTTCACCCGTTTGTCAACCCAAATAGACACCAAAATTTAAACGGACCATACTGGGATGATATCCAACCTCTCTGTCATGCCCTGGTAGATTTTCAACCCACAGCATGCCGAACCCGAGCCCACCGCTGAAACCATGGGCTATAGCACACCGATTTGGTCCAAAAATGCCCTATTCACACCGTTTCGCCAGTTTGTCCACCCAAATGGCCATAAAAATTTAAACGGATCACACTTGGAAGATCCCCAACCTCCCTGGCACGCCTCGATTGATTTTCATCCAACCGCACCGCCCGGACCCTGGGCCTACCCACGAAACTGTGGGCTATAATAGCCCAATTTTGCTAAAAAATGTCATGTTCCCATCGTTTTGTCCGTTTGTCCACCCAAATGGCAACTAAAATATAAATGGACCACAATGGTATGATACCCTACCTCCCTGGCATGCCCTGTCAATTTTTGGCCTACAACATACCCAGAACATGGGCCCACCCCCAAAATCGTGGGCTATAGCACACCGATTTGGTCCAAAAAATGCCCCGTTAATACAGTTTTGCCCGTTTATCCACCCAAATGGCCACGAAAATTTAAACGGACAACACTGGGATGATCCTCAACCTCCCTGGAATGCCCCATTCGATTTTTGGCCCAAAGCATACCCAAACCCCGGGCCCACCCCTTAATCCATGGGCTATAGCATACCGATTTAGCCCGAAATGCTCCATTCGCGCCATTTCTCTCATTTTTCCTTCCAAATGTCTTCGGAAACTTAAACGAACCATACTGGATGATCCCCAACCTCCCTTACATGCCTCGGTCGATTTGTGGCCCACAGCACGCCCGGAACCTCGGCCCACCCCCAAAACCGTGGGCTATAGCACACAGATTTTGCCCAAAAATGCCCCATTCACCTCGTTTTGCCCGAATGTCCATCCAAACAGCCACGAAAAATTAGACGGAACATACTGGGATGATCCCAACCTCCCTGGCAGACCCCAGTCGATTTTTGGCCCACAGCATGCCCAGACCTCGGGCCCACCCCCAAAATCGTGGGCTATAGCACACCAATTTTTCTTGAAAATGCCCTATTCGCTCTGTTTCCCCCGTTTGCACACCCAAATGGCCACGAAAATTTAAATGGACCACACTGGGATAATCCCCAAACTCCCCGGCACGCCCCGATCAATTTTTAACCCACAACACGCCCAGACCCCGGGCCCACCCCTACAATCGTGGGATATAGCACACCGATGTGGCCTTAAAATTCCCCGTTCACGCTATTTCGCCCGTTTGTCCACCCAAATAGCCACAAAAATTTAAATGGACAACACAGGGATGATACCCAACCTCCCTGTCATGCCTTAATTAATTTTTAGACCACAGCACGCCTGGAACCCGGCCCACCCCCGAAATTGTCGGCTACCTTGTCGCCCGTTTATCCACTCAAATAGCCACGAAAAATTAAATGGACCATACTGGGATGATCCCCAACATTCCTGGTATGCCTTGATCGATTTTTCGCCCACAGCACACCCGGACCCCAGGCCCACCCCCAAAACCATGGGTAATAGCACAATGATTTAGCTCGAAAATGCCCCGTTCATGCCGTTTTGCCTGTTTGTCCACCCAAATGGCCACGAAAATTAAAATAGACCACACTGGGATGATCCCTAACCTCCCTGGAACACCCCAGTTGATTTTTGGCCCACAACACGCTGGACCGCGAGGCCACCCACAAAACCGTGGGCTATAACACACCGATTTGGCCCAAAAATGCCCCGTTCACGCCGATTTGTCTGTTCGTCCAGCCAAATGGCCACAAAAATTTAAAAGGACCACACTGGGACGATCCCAACCTGCTTGGCATTCCTCAATCAATTTTTGGCCCACATCACAACCGAACCCCAGGCCCGCCCCCGAAATCGTGGGCTATAGCACATCAATTTGGCCCAAAAATTCCCCGTTCACACCGTTTCACATGTTTATCTACCCAAATGGCCACAAAAATTAAAAGAGACCACACTGGGATGATCCTCAACCTCTCTAGTATGCCTCAGTCAATTTTTGGTCCACAAAATGCCTGGACCTAAGGCCCACCCCCAAAACTGTGGGCTATAGCACACCGATTTGGCTCAAAAATGCCCCGTTCGCGCCGTTTTGCCCGTTTGTCCACTCAAATGGCCACAAAAATTTAAACGGACCACACTAGAATGATCCCCTACCTCCTTGGCACATCGTGATTGATTTTTGACCCACAGCATGCCCGAAACCCAGCCCACCCTCAAACCATGGGATGTAGCACTCCGATTTGGCCCAAAAATGCTCCGTTTGCGCCGTTTTGCCCGTTTATCCTTCCAAATGGACACGAAAATTTAAACGGACCATACTAGGATAATCATCAACCCCCCTGAAATGCCCTGGTCAATTTTTGGCCAACAGCATGCCCGAACCCCGAGCCCACCCCCAAAACCATGGGCTATAGCACACCGATTTATCCCGAAAATGCCCTGTTCGTGTCGTTTCACCCGTTTGTCTACCCAAATGGACTCAAAAATTTAAACAAACCATACTGGGACGATCCCCAACCTCCCTGGCATGCTCTGGTCAATTTTTATCGCACAACACGCCCGTACCCTGGGCCCACCCCCAAAACTGTGGGCTATAGACCACAGATTTTTCCCAAAAATACCCTGTTTCGCCCGTTTATCCACCCAAATGTCCACGAAAATTTAAATGGACTACACTGGTATGATCCCCAACTTCTCTGGCACATTCTGGTTGATTTTTGGCCCACAGCACGCCTAAACCCCGAGCCCACCCACAAAACCGTGGGATATAGCACACCAATTTGGCCCAAAAATGCCCCATTCATGCAGTTTCACCCATTTTTCCACCCAAATGGCCACAAAAATTTAAACGGACCACACTGAGATAATCCCCAACCTCCCTGGCATGCCCCAGTTGAGTTTCAGCTCACAGCACGCTCGGACCTCGAGCCTTCCCCAAAATAATGGGTTATAGCCCACTGATTTGTCCCCAAAATGCCCTGTCCGTGCCGTTTTGCCCGTTTGTCCACCCAACTGGCCATGAAAAATTAAACGGATCACACTGGGATGATCTTCGAACTCCCTGGCATGCCTCGGTCAATTTTTGGCCCACAACACGCCCGGATCCCGGGTTTACCCCCAAAACCGTGGACTATAGCACACCAATTTGGCCCAAAAATGCCCCGTTCGTACCGTTTTGCCCGTTTATGATACAAGAAATACAATGGAAGCACAAAACACACCACAAACAGTCCACAAATCATAAGATCCAAGGACCTATTGGAGACCAACTCTCGGATTCAACAAATACAAGAAGAATACAAGATAACAATGGTGTATGTCACACCATAACAGTAGCAACACAACAAGAACAAGATGAAAAATAGACAAATTTTGGTTCCACATTAACAACACAAACACATGGTTACAACATCAACACTACCACAGTATTGCAAAGAAACAAAAGGATAGATAGATAGACAAATTGAACGTATAATCTTAACAACCCAAAAGCCTATTCCACTCTTGGACCTTTAACATCACACACAACAAATACCTAAATCTTACGTTGGCACAAGAGTGACCCCGATCTCCCAAGCATCCAATGTTTCCAAGATTGAATCCAACACGAGTGATTCCACACTCTAGTTAATTTCCCTAGTTACAATTTCTGCCATGGAAGGGCCATTCTCACAAGGGAGATGTTTCTAAGTTTTACTCTTTCATATTTAACAAAAACTAAGACTAAAAAACCTAAGAGGTTTTATATATAGTTTATAACAAAATAGAATACAAAATGATCACAATGCCCCTCAAGGGTGACGTGCCCACCAAGTGTAATTTAGGGGTTGTTTTTAGTGCATTTTAGGCCCTCTTTCACACTTCACTTGTGCACTTCCTTGGACGGATTTAATACGCACTCGTTCTCTTTCATCCTCATGGTCGTACTCGTATCATCCTCCTCTTCTTGAAAAAGACTCAACCTCAAATCTGTACCTTGCAAATCAAGAGAAAACAAACAAGCACACATCCTGATGACATAAGGGGTTAGGGTTAACAAAAAATAACACATCAACATGCCATGCCGAGGCAGGACTAATTTGAAGTATAGCCATGGGTCCTTTGTTTTAATCATGAAAAGATTAGTATAATTTCTACAAAGGAAGTAGCTCGGAGAAGCATCAAGACAAAAGGAAAATAGGCCGAGAATCATCTTTTCCCACCCTAAGATGGTACCACGATCAAATAGAAGAATTAGCCAAGGGCCTAAGTCGAGACTAGCCCTTCCTTCCCCAAGAATGTCACCCCACATTAAAAAATAAAAATATTTTCATACACATGATCTTTATGAAAAAAAAACTAATTGCAATGCTTTTACCACACAAGATGTTCAAAATGTCATGCGCATTATCAAGAACAATTCTATAGACACCATCACTAACTTGAGAATTTTTAAGCACTCCATTCACATGCTCAAGTAGTGAACTACATTTAAGAGTAAATTGATCATCATGAACACCAAGAGTACTACCAAGTGTACTTATTTCCAAGACTACACATTCCTTGCCCATAAGAGTACTTTAATCTTCCAAGAAGAGATTTCAATCTTTAAGAGGAATGTTGTCACACCATAGTAGGTTAGCATATCGGCTATAGCCTTCAAGAAAATCTATATAATCATTTTCACCACTAGATTCATTAGGAGTGTTTACATCATCTTCAAAAAAAATATTAAACCTAAAGAGAGCATGATCTATCTCACGAACAGATTTGAAACTAGCAAGTATTTCACTCTCTATAAGTTCAATATCAAGTACGCCCGGACCTCCCTGGCATGACCTGGTCAAATTTTGTCCTATAGTACACCCGTACCCCCAGGCCAACCCCTGAAACTGTGGGATATAGCACACCGATTTGTCCCAAAAATGCCCCGTTTGCATCGTTTCGCCCGTTTGTCCACCCAAATGGCCTCGAAAAATTAAACGAACCACACTGTTATGATCCCCAACCTCCCTGGCACTCCCCCGGTCTATTTTTCGCTCATAGCATACCTGAACCCCAGGCCCACACCCAAAACCATGGGCTATAGAAAACCAATTTGGCCCAAAAATGCTCGGTTCACGCCGGTTCGCCCGTTTGTCCACCCAAATAGCTACGAAAAATTAAGCGATCATACTGGGATGATCCCCAACCTCCCTGGCATACCCCAGTCTATTTTTGTCCTATAGTACGCTCGGTCCTCAGCCCACCCCAAAAACCATAGGCTATAGCACATCGATTCAGCCCAAAAATGCCCCGTTCGAGCCGATTCGCCCGTTTGTCCACCGAAATAACCAAGAAAACTTAAACGGACCACACTGGGTTGATCCCCAACCTCCTTGGCATTCCCTGGTCGATTTTTGTCCCACTGTACGCCCGAACCATGGGCCCACCCCTAAATTCGTGGGCTATAGCACATCGATTTGGCCCGAAAATGCCCCGTTCGCGCTATTTCGCCCGTTTTTCCACCCAAATGGCCATGATCCCCAACTTTCATGGCACGCCCCAATTGATTTACTGCCAACCGCATGGACGGACCCAGATCCCACCCCCGAAACCGTGGGCTATAGCAGCCTGATTTAACTCAAAAATGTCCCGTTCCCACCGTTTTTCCCATTTATCCACCCAAATGGCAATGGAAATTTAAATGGACCATACTGGGATGATTCCATACTTCCATGGCATGCCCCGATTGATTTTTGGCCTACAGTATGCCCGAACCCCGGGCTCACCCCCAAAACCGTGGGCTATAGCCCACCGATTTGGCCCAAAAATGCCCCGTTTGCGCCGTTTAGCCAGTTTGTCCACCCAAATAGCCACAAATATTTAAACGGAACACACTGGGACGATCCTCAACCTCCCTGGCATATCCCGGTTGATTTTTGGCACACAGTACGTACGGACCCCAGGCCCACCCCTTTAACCGTGGGCTATAACATATTGATTTGGCCTGAAAATGCCCCGTTCGCGCCGTTACGCCCCTTTGACCTCCCAAATGGCCACGAAAATTTAAACGGACAACACTGGGACGATCCCCAACCTCCATGGCACGCCCTGGTCGATTTATGGTCCACATCATGCCCGATCCCACCTCCAAAACCGTGGGCTATAGCACACCAATTTATCCTAAAAATACCCCATTCGCCCCGTTTCGTTCGGATGTCCACCCAAATCACCACAAAAAATTAAACGGAGCATACTGGGATGATCCCAACCTCCCTGGCATGCCTCGATCGATTTTTGGCCCACAGCATGCCCGGATCTCGGGCCCATCCCTAAAACCGTGGACTATAGCACACCGATTTGGCCTGAAAATGCCCTGTTCGCTCTGTTTTTTCTATTTGTCCACCCAAATGACCACAAAAATTTAAACGGACCATACTAGGATGATCCCCAACCTCCCTGGCACACTCCAGTAAATTTTTTACCCACTGCACGCCTAGACCCCGGTTCACCCCCACAACCGTGGGCTATTGCACACCGATTTGGCCTGAAAATGCCCCGTTTTAGCCATTTCGCCCGTTTGTCCACCCAAATGTCTACGAAAATTTAAACGAACTATAAGGGAAGATCCTAACCTCCCTGGCATACCCCGATCAATTTTAGAACCACAACACGCCCGGATGCCGGGCCCACCCCCAAAACCGAGGGCTATGGCACACCAATTTAGCCCGAAAATGCCTTGTTCGGGACGTGTAGCCCATTTATCCACCTAACTAGCCACGAAAAATTAAACGGACCACACTGGGATGATCCACAACCTCCCTGAAATGACCAAGTCCATTTTTGACCTACAGCATACCCGGGCCCCGAGTCAACCCCCAAATTCATGGGTAATAGCACAACGATTTAGCATGAAAGTTCCCTGTTCGCGTCGTTTCACCCGTTTGTCAACTCAAATGGCCACGAAAAATTAAACGGACCACACTGGGATGATCACCTCTCTGGCATACCCTAGTTAATTTTTGGCCCACAGCACGCTGGACCCTAGGTCCACACTCCAAACTGAGGGATATAACACATCGATTTGGCTCGAAAAATGCCCCGTTTGTGCTGTTTTGCTAGTTTGTCCAACCAAATAACCACGAAAATTTAAACAAACCATACTGGAATGATCCCCAAACTCCCTGGCATGCCCCGGTTGATTTTCGACCCACAACATTCTCGGATTCCATGCCCACCCCTGAAAACGTGGGTTAAGCACACAGATTTAGCCCAAAAATGCCCCGTTAGCGCCGTTTTGCCCGTTTCTCCACCCAAATGGCCACAAAAAATTAAACGAACCACACTGGGATGATCTCCAACCTCCCTGGCATGCCCCAAATAATTTTTAGCCCACAACACGCTCGGACCCCGGGCCCACCCCGAAACCGTGGGCTATAGCACACCAAGTTGGCTCGAAAATGCCCCATTCGTATCGTTTCGCCCGTCTATCCTCCCAAATGGCTGCAAAAATTTAAATGGACCACACTGGGACTATCCCCAACATCCCTGGCATGCCCCAGTCAATTTTTGACCCATATCATGCTCAAACCCCGGGCCCACCCCTAAATCGTGGGCTATAGCCCACCGATTTGGCCCGAAAATGCCCCGTTTGCGTTATTTCGCCCGTTTGTCCACTCTAATAGCCATGAAAAATTGAACGGACCACACTGGGATGATCCCCAACCTCCCTAGGATACTTCGATTAATTTTTGGCCTACCGCACGCTCGGACCCGGGCCCACCCCCAAAATCGTGGGCTATATCACATCGATTTGGCTCGAAAATGCCCCGTTTGTGCTGTTTATCCTGTTTGTCTACCCGAATAGCCACGAAAATTTAAGCGGACCACACTGGGACAATCCCCAACTTCCCTGGCACGCCTCAGTCGATTTTTGACCTACATCCACCCAAACTCCGGGCCCACTCCAAAACCATGGGCTTTAGTACATCGATTTGGCCTAAAAATGCCTCGTTCGCACCGTTTCACCCGTTTGTCCACCCAAATGGCCATAAAAATTTAAACGGACCACATTGGGATGATGCCCAACCTCCCTGATATGCCCCGATTAATTTTTAGCCCACAGAATACTAGGACCCCAGGCCCACCCCCGAAACCGTAGGTGATAGAACATCGATTTGTCCTGAAAAGGCCCTGTTCTCCCTGTTTCACCCGTTTGTAAACCCAAATGGCCATGAAAACTTAAACAGACCATACTAGAACGATCCCCAACCTCTCTGGCACACCCCGAATGATTTTCGACCCACAACACGCTCAGACCCCTGGCCCACCCCCAAAACCGTGGGTTATAGCACATAGATTTGGCTTGAAAATGCCCCGTTAGCACTATTTTGCTCGTTTGTCCATTCAAATAGCCACGAAAAATTAAAATAACCACACTGGATGATCCCCAACCTCTCTGGTAGACCCCGATCTATTTTTGTCCAACAGCACGCCCGAACCCTGGGCCAACCACCGAAATTGAGGGCTACACATTTCGCCCGTTTGTCCACCCAAAAGTCTACGAAAATTTAAATGGACCAGACTGGGATGATCCCCAAACTCTCTGACATACCCCGGTCGATTTTTGGCCCCATGCATGCACGGAACCCGAGCCCACCCCGTAAATTGTGGGCTATAGCACATCGATTTGGCCCAAAAATGCCTCTTTCGCGCTGTTTTGCCCGTTTGTCCACAAATGGTCCCAAAAATTTAAACAGACCACACTAGGACGATCCCCAACCTTCCTGGCATGCCCCAGTAAATTTTTGGCCGACAGCGCGCCCGAACCCTGAGCCCACCCCATAAATCATGGGTAATAGCACACCGATTTGGCCTAAATAAGCCCCGTTTATGCTGTTTCGCCCGTTTGTGCACCCAAATGGCCACGAAAATTTAAATGGACCACACTGGGATGATCCCCAACCTCCCTGACATACCCCGATTGATTTTTAATCGACATCACGCTCGGACCCCTGGCCCACCCCCAAAACTGTGGGCTATAGCATACCGATTTGGCCCGAAAATGCCCCGTTCGTGCTATTTCACTTGTTTGTCCACCCAAATGGCCATGAAAATTTAAACGGACCATATTGGGATGATCCTCGAACCTCCCTGGCATGCTCGATTGATTTTTGTCCCACAGCACACCTGGACCCTGGGCCCACCCCCAAAACAGTGGGTTATAGCACACAGATTTAGCCCCAAAATGCCCCGTTAGTGTCATTTTTCCCGTTTGTCCACCCAAATGGCCACGAAAAATAAAACGAACCACACTGGAATGAACCCCAACCTCCCTGTCATACCCCGGTTGATTTTTGGCCCACAGCACTCCCAAAACCTGGGCCCACCACTAAAACCGAGGGATATAGCACACCAATTTGGCCTGAAAATGCTCCATTCGCTATGTTTCACCCGTTTGTCAACCCAAATGGCCACAAAAATTTAAACGTACCACACTGGGATGATATCTAACCTCTCTGGCATGCCCTGGTAGATTTTTAACCCACAGCATGCCCGAACCCCCGGCCCACCCTGAAACCATGGGCTATAGCACACCGATTTGGTTCAAAAATGCCCCGTTCACGCCGTTTCGCTAGTTTGTCCACCCAAATGGTGACAAAAATTTAAACAAACCACACTGGGATGATCCCCAACCTCCATGGCACACCTAGGTTGATTTTCGGCCAACCGCACGCTCGGACCCCGGGCCCACCCATGAAACTGTGGGCTATAGAAGCCCAATTTGGCTAAAAAATGCCCTGTTCCCATTGTTTCGTCCGTTTGTCTACCCAAATGGCAACTAAAATTTAAATGGACCACACTAGTATGATCCCCAACCTCCCTGGCATGCCTCGGTTAATTTTTGGCCAACAACACGCACGGACCCCAGGCCCACCCCTAAAACCATGGGCTATAGCACATAGATTTGGCCCGAAAATGCTCCGTTCATGCAGTTTCGCCCGTATATCCACCTAAATGTTCAAGAAAATTTAAACGGACCACACTGGGATGATCTCCAACCTCCCTGGCATGCCCCATTAGATTTTTGGACCATAGCTCGTCCGGACCCTAGGCCCACCCCTTAAACCATGGGCTATAGCATACCGATTTGGCCCGAAATGCCCCATTCGCGCCATTTCACTCGATTGTCCACCCAAATGGCCTCGAAAATTTAAACAGGCCACACTAAGACGATCCATAACCTCCCTGACATGCCCTGGTTGATTTTTGGCCCACAGCACGTCGGGACCCTGGGACCACCCCCAAAACTGTGGGCTATAGCATACAGATTTGGCCCAAAAATGTCCCGCTTGCCTCGTTTTGCCCGGATGTCCACCCAAATAGCCACAAAAAATTAGACAGACCATACTGGGATGATTCTCAACCTCCCTATCACAGCCCAGTCAATTTTAAGACCACATCATAGCCGGACCCCAGGCCCACCCCCAAAATCGTGGGCTATAGCACACCAATTTTGCCCATAAATGCCCAGTTCGCTCCGTTTCCCCCGTTTGCACACCCAAATGGGCGCGAAAATTTAAACGGGCCACACTGGGACAATCCCCAAAATCCCTGGCATGCCCCGGTCAATTTTTACCCCACAACACGCCTAGAC
Source organism: Capsicum pubescens (assembly GCA_030864215.1). Taxonomy (NCBI): domain Eukaryota; kingdom Viridiplantae; phylum Streptophyta; class Magnoliopsida; order Solanales; family Solanaceae; genus Capsicum; species Capsicum pubescens. Next base: position 301,165,694 of record CM061549.1, read on the forward strand.
CACGGGTCCATACCCACAATCATGGGTTATAGCACACCGATGTGGCCCTAAAATTCCCCGTTATCGCTATTTCGCCCGTTTGTCCACCCAAATGGCCACGGAAAATTAAACGGACAACACGGAGATGATCCCCAACCTCCCTGTCATGCCCCGATCAATTTTTAGACCAAAGCACGCTCGGAACCCTGCCCACCCCCAAAATCGTGGGCGCACACTGATTTAGCCCAAAAATGTCCCGTTCACCCCGTATTGCCCGTTTATCAACCCAAATAGCCACGAAATTTAAATGGACCATACTGGGATGATCCCCAATATCCCTGGTATGCCCCGGTCGATTTTTAGCCCACAGCACACTCGGACCCCGGACCCACCCCCAAAACCGTGGGTTATAGCACAACGATTTGACTTGAAAATACCCCGTTCGCGCTGTTTCGTCCGTTTGTTCACCCAAATGGCCACGAAAAATAAAACGGGCCACACTGGGATGATCCCCAACCTCCCCGGCACACCCGATTGATTTTCGACCCACATTACGATGGACCCCAGATCCACCCCCAAAACCGTGGGCTATAGCACACCAATTTAGCCCGAAAATGCCCCCTTCGCGCCGTTTCGCCAGTTTGTCCACCTAAATAGCCACGAAAATTAAAACGGACCACACTGGGATGATTCCCAACCTACTTGGCATGCCTCGGTAAATTTTTGGACGACATCACACCCGGACCCCAGGCCCACCCCCAAAATCGTGGGCTATAGCACATCAATTTAGCCCGAAAATTTCCTGTTCATACCGTTTCACACGTTTATCCACCCAAATAGCCATGAAAATTTAAACGAACCATACTGGGATGATCCCCAACCTCCCTGGCATGACCTGGTCAATTTTCAGCCCACAAAATGCCCGGACCTAAGGCCCACCCCAAAAACCGTGGGCTATAGCACACCAATTTCACCCAAAAATGCCCTGTTCGCGCCATTTTGCCCGTTTGTCCACCCAAATGGCCACAAAAATTTAAATGGACCACACTAGGATGATCCCAACCTCCCTGGCATACCCTGATCTATTTTTGACCCACAGCATGCACGGACCCCGGCCCACCCCCAAACCATGGGCTATAGCACACCGATTTGGCCCAAAAATGCTCCGTTCGCGCCGTTTTGCCCGTTTATCCACCCAAATGGCCACGAAAATTTAAACGAACCATACTGGGATGATCTCCAACTACCTTGGAATGCCTCAGTTAATTTTTGGCCCACAGCACACCCGAACCCTGGGCCCACCCCCAAAATCATGGGCTATAGCACACCGATTTGGCCCGAAAATGCCCAGTTCGCGCCGTTTCACCCGTTTGTCCGCTCAAATGGCCTAAAAAATTTAAACAGACCACACTGGGACTATCTCCAACCTCTCTGGCATGCTCTGGTCGATCTTTGTCCCACAACATGCCCGGACCCTGGGCTCGCCCCCAAAACTGTAGGCTATAGCCCACCGATTTAGCCCAAAAATGCCCCATTTCGCCCGTTTGTCCACCCAAATATCCACGAAAATTTAAATGGACTACACTGGTACAATTCCCGACCTCTCTGGCACGTCCTGGTCATTTTTTGGCCCACAGCACGCCTGAACCCTGAGCCCACCCCCAAAACCGTGGTCTATAGCACACCAATTTGGCCCGAAAATGCCCCGTTCATGCAGTTTTGCCCGTTTGTCCACCCAAATGGTGACAAAAAATTAAACGGACCACACTGAGATAATCCCCAACCTCCCTAGCATACCCCGATCGATTTTTAGCCCACAGTACGCTCAGACCCCGAGCCTACCCCCAAAACCACGGGCTATAGCCCACTGATTTATCCCGAAAATGCCCAGTTTGCACCGTTTTTCCCATTTGTCCACCCAAGTGGCCTTGAAAAATTAAACGGATAACACTGGGATGATCCCCGAACTCCCTGGTATGCCCCGATAAATTTTTGGCCCACAACACGCCGGATCCCGGGCCCACCCCCAAAACCGTGGGCCATAGCACACCGATTTGGCCCAAAAATGCCTCGTTCGCACCGTTTTGCCCGTTTGTGATACAAGAAATACAATGGAATCATATAAAACACCACAAATAGTCCACAAATCACAAAATCCGAGGACTTATTGGAGACCAACTCTCAGATTTAACAAATACAAGAAGAATACAAGATAACAATGGTGTATTTCACACCATAACAGTAGCAACACAACAAGAACAAGATGGAAAATAGACAAATTTTGGATTCCACATTAACAATACAAATACACGGTTACAACATCAACACTACCACAGGATTGCAAAGAAACAAAAGGATAGATAGTTAGATAAATTCAAGGTATAATCTTAACAACCCAAAAACCTATTCCACTCTTGGACCTTTAACATCACACACAACGAATACCTAACTCTTACGTTGGCACAAGAGTGACCCCGATCTCCCAAGCATCCAACGTTTCCAAGCTTGAATCCAACACGAGTGATTCCACACTCTAGTTGATTTTCCTAGTTACAATTTCTGCCATGGTAGGGCTATTCTAACAAGAGAGATGTTTCTAAGTGTTACTCTTTCATATTTAACAAAAACTAAGACTAAAAAAACTAAGAGGTTCTATATATAGTTTATAACAAAATAGAATACAAACTGACCACAATGCCCCTCAAGGGTGACGTGCCCACCAAGTGTAATTTAGGGGTTGTTTTTAGTGCATTTTAGGCCCTCTTTCACACTTACCTTGTGCATTTCCTTGGACGGATTTAATACGCACTCGTTCTCGTTCATCCTCGTGGTCGTACTCATATCATCCTCCTCTTCTTGAAAAAGATTCGACCTTAAATTTGTACCTTGCAAATCAAGAGAAGACAAACAAGCACACATCCTGATGACATGAGGGGTTAGGGTTAACAAAAAATAACACATCAACATGCCATGCCGAGGCGGGACAAATTTGAAGTATAGCCACGGGTCCTTTGTTTTAATCATGAAAAGATTAGTATAATTGCTACAAAGGAAGCAGCTCGGACAAGCATCAAGACAAAAGAAAATAAGGCCGAGAGTCATCCTTTCCCACCCTAAGATGGTACCGCGATCAAATAGAAGAATTAGCCAAGGGCCTAAGTCGAGGCTAGCCCTTCCTTCCCCAAGAATGTCACTCTCACATTCACACACAAAAATATTTTCATACACATGATCTTTATGAACAAAACTAATTGCAATGTTTTTACCACACAAGATGTTCAGAATGTCATGTGCATTATAAAGATCAATTCTATAGACACCATCACTAACTTGAAAATTTTTAAGCACTCTATTCACATGCTCAAGTAGTGAACTACATTTAAGAGTAAATTGATCATCATGAACACCAAGAGTACTACCTAGCGTACTTATTTCCAAGACTACACATTCCTTGCCCAGAAGAGTACTCTAATCTTCCAGGAAGAGATTTCTATCTTTAAGAGGAATATTGTCACACCATAGTGGGTTAGCATATCGGCTATAGCCTTCAAGAAAAGCTATATAATCATTTTCACCACTTGATTCATTAGGAGTGTTTATATTATCTTCAAAAAAAACATTAAACCTAAAGAGAGCATGATCTATCTCACGAACAGATTTGAAACTAGCAAGTGTTTCACTCTCTATAAGTTCAGTATCAAGTACCAAAGATGTTTCAATCTCCTCTTTACCTTGGTGTGGGTCAGGGCAGCCCACCTTTTCCATCGAGAAGATTTTGGCACAAGGTGTTTGGACAAGGGAAGTTGGATTTTGTGGGATAAGTTTAGGTAACAATTGGCGTAGTCTTTCCACGTGCTATTTCATTTTTTCAATATCGTCATTGATGCGATCAAACGTGGCATCGATATTAGTGGCAGCCATGGTACCTAAAGCAAAGAACAACAACAAAACAAACTTGTTAATTCAAAACGGCTCACCACACTCTCACCTCGGTTTTACCTCACACTTGGTTTCACAAGTGTTAAAAGTCGGTTTGTACTTCGTGAGTGATTGAGGGATGATTCCATCTTGGCCCAAAATAGATTTTTTTTTTAATTGACTCAAAGGAAAAAAAATTCGTACTTGAACCAACAAGATACATCGAGTTTAGAAAAGAGAAAAACACACAATTAAAAAGGTAGACATGAATAGATAGACCCAAAACTAGCTTACAACCTAGTAGCTAATTACTAGTTTGTTAATTAATAAAAGAATCAACAAATTACAACTAAGAAACAAATATTAGAAACTAAGAAATCAAAATTTGAGCTTAAAATTTGGTGGTGCACAGTAAAAATGTGATGTGGCAGCCACGTATTGGTTGCGGTTGTTATTAAATTTTATTTTCCAATTCAAATCTTGGTCCAATTGTAATTTGGAATTGGTGAAAGTTGGTTAAGGAGGGAAAACAAAACTTGAAATCCTCTTTAAAAGTCAAAAAGAAAGACTTGACTTTTCTCCTCAAGACAAGATCCTTAAATCATGGAAAAGTTATTGAGAAGTGATTGATATGTCTTTGGTTGTTGGGGTCTTTCAAGACTAAACAATTCTTCACCTTTATAGATCTAGCAATCACTTTATTTTAACAAGGTATGAAGGTTGGGAAGAACATCAAGAACACTTCAACAATCACCAAGAACAATCAACAACAATTACCAAGATCCACAACATAACTACACGGCCAACTCCAAGACAACAATATTTTTCACATGGCCAAGACTACAAAACAACCAACAACGATCAAGTCTCTTTAGTGTTGCATTTCATTTTTTTTAACAATAGATGAAGGTTGTGAAGATCTTCAAGAACAATAATAACACTCCTTTCAACAACAACAACCATACACACGGCCAAGTCAAGTTTCTCGACAATAATGTCTACCACACGGCCTTACTTGTTCACAACAACAACATCAATCTTTAAAGCTCAAATCTAGATCGACTCAAAGTGTTAGTGAAGAAACAAACTAACACCACAAACACACAAGAAAAATAAAAGACTCCTAGACTCAAGAACAAATCTCGGCCAAGAATACCACAAGAACATAAATTTGGCTAAGAAAACAACAATGGACAGATTGTTATTTTTTTTCCTGAAATTTTTAGTTTTAAACACTTATTTTTATTTTCCAACACTCAAGCCGAAGATTGATCTTGTGGGAACAAGATCAAGCCATACTCTGATACCAAATGATACAATAAAGAAAATGGAAGAACAAAACACACCACAAACAGTCCACAAATCACAAGATCCGACGACCTATTGGAAATCAACTCTCAGATTCAATAAATACAACAAGAATACAAGATAACAATGGTGTATTTCACACCATAACAGTAGAAACACAACAAGAACAAGATAACAATAGACAAATTTCGGATTCCACATTAATAACACAAACACACGGTTAAAACATCAACTTTACCACAGGATTACAAAGACACAAAAGGAAAGATAGTTAGACAAATTTAATGTATAATCTTAACAACCCAAAAGCCTATTACACTCTTGAACCTTTAAAATCACACACAACAAATACCTAACTCTTACGTTGGCACAAGAGTGACCCCGATCTCCCAAGCATCCAACGTTTCCAAGCTTGAATCCAACATGAGTGATTCAAGATCCGAAAATGCCCCGTTCGCGCCGTTTGGCCCATTTATCCACCCAAATGACAATGAAAATTTAAATGGACTACACTGGGACGATTTCTAACCTCCCTGGCATGCCCCGATCGATTATAGGCACACAAAACGCCCGGACCCCGGGCCCACCCCCAAAACTGTGGGCTATAGCACACCAATTTGGCCTGAAAATGCCCCGTTCATGCGGTTTCGCACGTTTGTCCACCCAAATGGCCACAAAATCTTAAACGGGCCATACTGAGACGATCCCTAACCTACCTGACATGACCCGGTCAATTTTTGGCCCACAACACACCCGGACCCTGGGCTCACCCCCGAAATCGTGGGCTATAGCACACCACTATGGCCCGAAAATGCCCCATTCGTGCTATTTCGCCTGTTTGTCTACCCAAATGGCAACGAAAATTTAAATGGACCACACTAGGATAATCCCCAACCATCCTGGCACTCCCCAGTCGATTTTCGGCCCACAGCATGCCCGAAACTCGGGCCCACCATAAAAACCATGGGCTATAGTATATCGATTTGGCTCAAAAATACCCCATTCGCACCGTTTTGCCCGTTTATCCACCCAAATGGACACGAAAATTTAAACGGACCATACTGGGATGATCCCCAACCTCCCTGGCATGCCCCTATTGATTTTTGGACCACAGAATGCCCGTACCCTAAGCACACCCCCAAAACCGTGGGCTGTAGCCCACCGATTTGGCCTGAAAATGCCCCGTTCGCATTGGTTCACCCGTTTGTCAACCCAAATGGCCACGAAAAATTAAATTAACCACACTGGGATGAACCCTAACCTCCTTGGCACGCCGCAGTCAACTTTCGGCCCACAGCACCCTCGTACCCCCGACCCACTCCCAAAACCGTGGGCTATAGCACACCGATTTAGCCCGAAAATGCCCTGTTCATGCCGTTTCGCCCATTTGTCCTCCCAAATAGCCATAAAAGTTTAAACGGACCACACTGGGACGATCCACAACCTCCCTAGCATGCCCCGATGAATTTTTAGCCCACAAAACGCCCGAACCCCGGGCCCACCCTCAATGTCATGGGCTATAGCACACCGATTTGGTCCGAAAATGCCTCATTCAAAATATTTGGCCCATTTATCCACCCAAATAGACACAAAATTTTAAATGGACCACACTGAGACGATCCCCAACCTCCCTGGCACGCTCCAATTGATTTTTGGAACACAGCACGCCCGAACCCCGAGTCCACCCCCAAAACCGTGGGCTATAGAACACCGATTTAGCCAGAAAATGCCCCGTTCGCGCTGTTTCACCCGTTTGTCCACCCAAATGGCCATAAAAATTTAAACGAACCATACTGGGACGATCCCCAACCTCTCTGGCATGCCCCGATCGAATTTTGGCCTACAACACACCTAAACCCCATGCTCACCCTCGAAATCGTGGGCTATACCACACCAATTTGGCGCGAAAATGCCCCACTCATGCTGTTTCGCCCGTTTATCCACCCAAATGGCAACGAAAATTTAAACAGACCACACTGGGATGATCCCCAACCATCTCGGCACACCCCGGTTGATTTTAGGCCCACGGTACACCCGAAACCTGACCCCACCACCAAAACCATGGGCTATAGCACACCAATTTGGCCCAAAAATGCCACATTCGCGTCGTTTCACCTGTTTATCCACCCAAATGGACAAGAAAATTTAAACGGACTATACTGGGATGATCCCCAACCTCCCTGGTATGCCCCTGTCGATTTTTGGCACACAACATGCCCGAACCTCGGGCCCACCCCTAAAACTGTGGGCTATAGCCCACCAATTTGGCCCAAAAATGCCCCATTCGCGTCGTTTCGCCCGTTTGTCCACCCAAATGGCCACGAAAAATTAAATTGACCACACTGGGATAATCCTCAACCTCCCTGGCATGTTGCGGTTGACTTTTGGCCCACAACACGCTCGGACCCCGAGATATGCCCCTAAAATTGTGGGCTATAGCACACCGATTTGGCCCAAAAATGCCTCGTTCGCGCCGTTTCGCCCGTTTGTCCTCCCAAATAGCCACAAAATTTAAACGGACCACACTGGGATGATCCCCAACCTCCCTAGCATGGCCCAATCTATTTTCGACCTAAGCACGCTCGGACCAGGGCCCACCTTGAAACCGTGGGCTATAGCATACCTATTGGCCCGAAAATGACCCGTTCGTGCCGTTTAGCCCGTTTGTCCACCCAAATGGCCACGAAAATTTAAACAGACCACACTGGGATGATCCCTAACCTCCCTGGCACGCCCTGGTCAATTTTTTTACCACAGCACACTCGAACCTAGGGCCCACACCCGAAACCGTAGGCTATAGCACATCGATTTGGCCCAAAAATGCCTCATTCACGCCGTTTCACCTGTTTGTCCACTCAAATGGCCACAAAAACTTAAACGGACCACACTAAGACAATCTCCAACCTCTCTGGCATTCCCTGATCTATTTTTCGCCCACAGCACACCCGAGGCCCAGGCCCAGCACCGTAAAAGTGGACAATAGCACACCAATTTGGCCCAAAAATGCCCCGTTCGGGTTGTTTTGCCCGTTTGTCCAACCCAAATAGCTGGGAAAATTTAAATGGACCACAGTGGGATGATCCCCAACCTACCTGTCACACTTCGATCAATTTTTAGCCCAAAGAACGCCCAGACCCCAGGGCCACCCCCAAAACCGTGGGCTATCGCACATCGATTTAGCCCGAAAATGCCCCGTTGGCGCCGTTTGTCCACCCAAATGGTCACAGAAAGTTAAATGGACCACACTGGAATGATCCACAACCTCCCTGGCATGCCTTGGTCGACTTTTGGGCCACAGCACGATCGGACCCCGGGACCACCCCAAAATCGTGGGAAATAGCACACCGATTTGGCCCGAAAATGCCCCGTTCACGCCGTTTTGCCTGTTTGTCCACCCAAATGGCCACAAAATTTTAAACGAACAACACTGGGACGATCCCCAATCTCCCTGGCATGCCCCGATCTATTTTCGGCCTATAACACACCCAGACCAGGGCCCACCCCTAAAACCGTGGGCTATAGCACACCGATTTGGTCCAAAAATAACCCGTTCACGCCGTTTCTCCCTTTGTCCACCCAAATGGATACGAAAATTTAAACAGACCACACTAGGACGATCCCCAACCTCTCTGGCATGCCCCAGTCGATTTTTGGCCCACAGCACGCTCGGACTCCGCCCCCTCCCCTGCCTCCCTCGCCCCCCGAAACTGTGGGCTATAGCACACCGATTTGGCCAAACAAGGCCCCGTTCGCGCCGTTTTGCCTATTTGTCCACCCCAAATGGCCAAAAAAATTTAAACGGACCACACTGAGACGATCCCCAACCTTCCTGGCACGCTCCAGTCAATTTTCGACCCACAGTACGCCCAAACCTTGGGCCCACCGCCCAAAGCCATGGGCTAGCACACCAATTTGGCATAAAAATGCCTCGTTTGTGCCGTTTCGCCCATTTGTCCACCCAAATAGCCACGAAAATTTAAACGGGGCACACTAGGACAAATCCCAACCTCACTGGCACACCCCGATCAATTTTCGGCCCACAAAAATTTAAACGGGCCACACTGGGACGATCCCAAACCTCCTTGGCACGCACAGCTGATGATAGGTGAATTTACGCGCCTATATCAATATATTTTGCCCATATTTTAGCCTAGTTTTGAGAACAAATTATATATTTCATGCACTTTTAGTCCTTTTTCCTGTAAATGAGCTAACGAACATGATTAGTAAAGTTTCAGGTATAAATGATGCATAATTCAGCATTTTATGGCTTACTTGACGCTAAAGAAAGCTCACGAAGGAAGGGAAGGGAGTTTACACGCCTAAGGACCAAAACTGCTGCATGGAAAATCTGTCCCGGGCTAAAACAGCATTTCTGAAGACTTTGGGGGACCAAACCTGCTGCATGGAAAATCTGTCCCGGGCTAAAACAGCAATTCTGAAGACTTTGGGGACTTACAGACACAAAGCTGGATTTTGACAATGATACATTAACCTAGTACAATTAGGTTATGTATTTCATTATTTTATTTGGATTATGATAATGTTACATTAACCTAGTACAATTGGGTTAAGTATTACATTAGCCTAGTAGGATTTGGTTAGATATTTTATTTATCTAGTAGGAGTAGGATATGGGTATTATAAATACCCTATCATGCTAGAGATTTAGAATAAGGAGGGAGGAAGGAGGGAGAACACAATACTTCCTTCCATCCCTCACATCTTCACACATCTTCTACTCCTCTATTATTCTACACTACAAACAATTCTACAACTCTTCTAATCTTTCTATTAATTCTAGTTTTCTTCTTCCATTCATCTATTCTTAATTTCCGCAACAAGAGAATCGTTACTTTGCTAAGGAATTCACGCCTCACGCCTACCACCAAAGCTACACGAAATTACTCAATCTTGTGGTATAACAATAATGTCAATCGTGATCTCCTTCGCATTCATGGGTAACTAAACTTCTCTGTTGGGGTTATGGAAGCCGAATGAGTTACTATCTATTGCTGTGAGTTTGTGAGTTCGAGGCACGTATATTGCTTATATCATTATTCTCTTCATCTTAATCTACATTCTTTGCGGTTGCAAACGCAAGAATACGCCAGTCTAACATTTAACTTGTTCGAGAGAAAAGTTATTTGTCTGGAAAAGAGATAATGTCAAGGTAGTAGGACACCCTTTCCTATTAAAAAGCTAGTGCCGTAACTGGACTAACCTCTTGGAGAATTCGTACCGTTAGATACGCTTTAAGCTCGAGAGAGTTAAAGTGAAATAGTCCTTGTTTAGGTCGAGAGACGCTTGGATTTACCATCGACTACAATCCTCTATAAGCAATTGCATGTCAGAATTCTACACACTCATAGCCAATAGAGACGTATACCTCAGAAGGTGGACATAACCCCAACGCTTCAATTCTCATTGTTTACAACCAACGTAACATTCTTTCTCTTTTTACTTTGCTATTGCCGTTTTTAGATCTTATTTTGTTCACATTACTTGCAAGAAAAGAATCCCCCCTTTTTACGAGACTTGCACTAAAAGTCTAGTAATCTTTACTTACTTGTTGACCAAGCTATTCCCTGTGGGATCGATACCCAACCCAGTTGGGTTCTATATTTGCTAACGACCGCTTTACACTCCTACGAGAGCTGTAGATTGAGCGTTATCAAAAATTGGCGCCGCTGCCGGGGAATACAAGTGTCAATTAAGTTCGTAATAATTACTAGACCCTTTGGTCAAAGACTCTCGTACTTTTACTTTTAGTTTTCGTTTTTGTTACTGCAGGTTTTTTGTTCAGTACATCAATGGATGCATAACGTGAGATACCGTTCGATGATGATGATGATGATTTTGATGGAGCCGGAGCCACAGGAGCCATTATTCTTCCACCATTAGCGCCCGGAACCAAGTTCAACATCACAAGCACCATGATTCAGTTATTGCAACTCAAGGGATTGTTTGGTGGACTAGCAGGCGATGATCCGAATATGCATCTCATCAACTTTATTTCTACATGCAAGTCTTTTGACAATCCTGGTGTTGGTCAGAATGCAATTCGATTACGTCTATTTCCATTGTCTCTGTCTGGGGAGGCAACACTATGGTTGAATGGGCTGACTCCTGATTCAATTACAAATTGGAGGCAATTGAGAGACGCTTTTCTAGAAAGATTTTTTCCGCCTTCCAAAAGGGCACAATTGAGAGATGAAATCAGCAACTTTCGTCAGCTTCCAACTGAAGCTCTTCATGAAACATGGGAGAGGTTCAAGACAAAGCTAGTGAGATGCCTAAACCATCACATGACTAATGTTCACCTCATGGAGATATTGTATAGAGCCTTGAATTCAATAACTAAGCCAGTGGTGGATAATGCGGCTGGAGGATCATTTATGGACCTCACCTTTGGTCAAGCAAGCAATATGCTAGATCGCATGACGAAACAAAGTAGAGCTTGGCATACCAGAGATTCCGAGGTAGCAAGCCCCACTTTATCTATAGGCATGACTGCAGACCAAAGAAGAAGAGAAGAGGAACGTGATCAAGATATGGCGCACATAAAAACACAAATGGATTTTCTTACAAAGCATTTATTATCAGGGAAGACCGAAAAAGTGAAAGCTGTGGCGCTAAAAGGAAGAGACGAATCTGATTCGGAAGAGGAGGCCAACTACTTGAACAATCAGGGGGGTTTCCGTGGGAATACCCAAGGAAACCAAGGTCGGAACTATTATGATAAATCTGGAAGCAAAGACCAAGGTAGTTGGAATAAAAACAATGAAAAGAGTGGTTTGTACGTTCCCTCTGGTAGACGTGATACCACCACATCTAATTCTGGAAGTATGGAAGACATGATGGCTAAATTATTGAAAGGAGTGGAAGCAACGAGCGCGGGAGTTACTGAGGTAATTAATGATTTGTCCTCCATGAAACAACTAGTTGATTCTCATTCCACTTCAATCAAGCAAATAGAGCAGCAACTGAGCCAACTTTCAGTAGCACTCAATCAAAGAAAGGCTGGCACTTTACCTAGCAATACTGTGCAAAACCCAAGGAATGATGGGTCATGCATGGCCATCACTACCCGAAGTGGTAAGGTGCTGGAAACTTCAGAAAAAGGCAAGCAAGTGGTTGACGAAGAAGCGGAAATTGATGATAAGGCGAAAGAGGAAGATGCCACAGCAGCCGATCCTAACGTCCTTAACATCACTCCTCACAACGTGCAGCCTGGAAAAGCTGAAAAACGGAAGCAAGAGGAGAAGAAAGCCATGGAGAGAACAATTCCATACCCACCACCACCTTTTCCTTAAAGATTGAAGAAGGTGGCAGATGATACAAAGTTCAGCAAATTCATGACCATGTTGAAGCAGCTAACCATTAATGTTCCGTTGGTAGAGGCGCTAGAAAAGATGCCTGGGTACGCTAAATTCATGAAGGACCTGTTGACAAAGAAGTGGGCAGTAAGCTATGAGCCGGCAGATAATATTCATCATTGCAGTGCAATTGCCACAAGGTCCTTAGTACAGAAGAAGGCAGACCCTGGTGCTTTCACTATCCCTTGCACGGTTGGATCTATGAATTTTGCTAAGGCATTGTACGATCTGGGTGCTAGCATCAATTTGATGCCACTATCCGTCTACAAGAAGTTGGGGCTAGGAGATCCAACACCAACCAATATGAGGCTCGTGATGGCTGATAGGTCAGTAAAACGACCTGTGGGTATCTTGAATGATGTGTTGGTGAAGGTATCTTCATTTATCTTTCCTGCAGACTTCGTTATTCTGGATTGTGAGGTGGATCCTGACGTTCCCATAATCTTGGGACGCCCCTTCCTCACAACTGGAAGTGTGCTTATTGACATGAAAGATAATGAGCTTTTGTTTCGAATTAATGACGAAGTGGTCCGCTTTGATATATGCAAAGCCATGAAGCAGCCCAGCGACATGAATGAGTTATCTGTAGCTGATGTTCATCATGAGGATATGAAAGCATTATCTATAGAGAAACAGCCTACTGTTGAGCCATTGTCTGTTGCGCCACTGAAAGTTGAGCATGCGGATAATGATGATTATGAAGAACTTATGGGTGCTCTAACAGAAATAGAGTCTTATACTACTAAGCAATCGGATTGTGATCCCAAGAATCAACCAACAGCGAAGACTCCCATTGACGAGACACCAACACTAGAATCGCAAGAGCTCCCCGATTATCTAAGGTATGTGTTCTTGGAAAGTAGAAATATACTTCCGGAGAGTGCAGATGATTTAAGTGAACAGCACGTAGAAGCTCTCATCTCTGCTCTGAAGAGATACAAGAGAGCTATGGGTTGGACTATTGATGATATAATTGGTGAAGAAGATCGCATGCCCACAGGTAAGCCTCATTGTCGTCTAAATCCTTTCATAAAACGATCCACCATTTACCTCGACGAAGTCTGAGTACTCGAGGTAACTATGTCGAGCCACGACAATAAATAAGGCGCTAGATGGGAGGCAACCCATCGTTTATCGTTTTTCATTTATAGTTTATCGTTTTCTTTCATTCTAGTACTTGATTTGATTTTGATAAATGAAAAATCCAAAAATAAGAGTCGTGCCACGACCAAAACTAAGGCGCTTGGTGGGAGGCAACCCATCGTACTAATCGTTTTCATTTGTTTGAGTGAATATAGGTGCAAGAAGTAGTCAACGAGGAGATTGATTTCAATTGACGATTTGGACGCATTGTATGGTAAAGTTGGTAAGTTAGGAAGGGTGATGCATAAGGCTATGGATTGAGCCTTTCTCATGCCAAAATAGGCTTCGAGGAAGGCTAGGCCTTGGTAAAACTAGGCCAAGAACGATGCACAACCTATCCTATATCCTAAGGTCTCGGAATCTAGTGTGCTATACACTATGCACCGCCTATTCCTAGGTATGCTTTTGACTATGCGCCGCCTATGCTATGGCATTTGGTCTCAGTATCTCATATGCCATAGACTATGCGGCGCATATGTCTCATTATGCCATAGACAATGCGCCGCATATGTCTCATTATGCCATAGACAATGCGCCGCATATGTCTACAAATGCCATAGACTATGCGGCGCATATGTCCCATTATGCCATAGACAATGCGCCGCATATGTAGCATTTTTGTCTCCAAAACCGATTGTAAATGGGTCAAAACCCGACCCATTCTCTTCCTATATAAAGGAGACTTAGTCTTGAAACACAAACACATTGAAAACTTGACCTAGGCGCCGCATATACTCTCCAAATCATCTCTAAACTTTTCTTTTTGCTCTCCCACTTCACAAGAACATCTCCAAAGGCTTCAATCACGTAAGTACTCTCTTGTTCTTCATCTATTTTTCGTAAGTGCTACGTTGCTATGTCTATTATGAATTGCTACATCTTGAAGAAATATTGGTGATGTTAATGTGTTTGAATTGTTGATACAAAACCAAGTGAGTGAACATGAACGTTAGGATACTCTTAACTTGTTTCCAACTAGAAATTGATTTTGATGCATTATTATACTACTTGCGGAATTGCTATAGTCATGAACATTGCATGCTCTTGTCACTTGAATACTTACATGTTGGGATGTCTCGCTCATCGGAATAAGACTTATAGTTGCCTACCGACATAGGAGATTGTGATTATTGATAGAAACTATACCATGATGTAATCCCTATGAAGAAGTCTTGATATACCTAACATGAAAGTATTGCAAAGATTGCAAGAAGTGTTACATATCTGAATTTCTTGTTGGAATATAGCCCCTAAAACGTATGTCGATGAAGTCTGAGTAATCGACCACTTTCACTTCACTGATTTGTGTCAACAAAACTAAGTGTGGGGTGGTACCCCTACTGCTTGTGCATAGATTGTATCCATTGATATTGTGCTACCACTAACACTATTTCTAGTCTCAGGTACAATGGCACCTAAAGCGAGACAAGGCAAGGAGAAGGCTACCACCTCTCAAAAGGACAAAAAGAGAAGTCGCAAGGACCAAGGAGAACCCTCCTCGCTGCAAATACCTCGACTCACGCTTGGAATTAAGTGGGATACTTATGAGGAACTTCTGAGGATGACGACTCTGATGATGATTCCAATGCAAAGGGTATGACCCCAGACATAGAGGATAAGTCCGACCAACCAGGTTCCTCGTATTTATTTTCCACTGAGGACAGTGTCCCGACTAAGTGTGGGGTGGTGGTATTGCATGCTATACTTCTCTATTCGCATCTATGTTTGTTTGCTTTTGTTTCATTTTTGTTTCATTTTTTTCATTTTTTTTAGTAGTAAATTTTTTCTAGCTTCGCATGAAATTATTTTGATAGGCAGCATGAGATTATAACAAGAGTATGTGCTACAATTGTGACCATTGAGACGTTTAGGCTCCAGTTGTGACTCATTATGTGATATTGTGTGGTTAAATTCCTTCACTTGTTGGGTCGAGAGTCTATATTACTTCCAAGAAAGTCGACCATGTGCCTTGTGTGGGTGAGATAATCGTATATTCTATGATTGTGGCTGATGCTAGAACTTGCCTGGTATGTATGCAAAGAGAAAATAAGGAGTGTAAGTTTAGGATATGATTTAGGCATTTCTTTGGCAACCTATACATGTTTACCTTCAGTTTTACCTACCCATGGACATCATCCTAGTTAACCCTTTTGAGCCTTTAGCCTATTTCTTTGACAACCTTGTATGTAAGCCTAATCCATTTCTTTCAAGACCGTAATTTGATCCCAAAATCTCTAAGTGCTTTAAAGTGAAAAAGTCATGTGACAACATAAAAGGAAATTGGGTGAGTATAATGCTATAAATTGGAATGGTTCTTGAATGTGTTATGAAAAAGAAAAAATATATATTTTGCTATCATAAGAGGTATGTTGTGAAAAGAAAAAGGAAAAGAAAGCTGAAAAGTGAGTTGTGCTTAAAATTGAAAAAAGAGGAGAACAAGGGTGGTAGAAAAAAAGAAAGAAGAAAGGTTGAAAGAAAAAAGTGTCAATGATACAAAGTGATGTATTAAAGCGCTTAGGAACTTAGTCACTATTCCTGGCCAAAATAGTCCTACCCGTCCCTTAGCCTACATTACAACCATCAAAAGACCTACTTGATCCTAATCTTAACATTCCAACATTTAGTAGAGTATTACATTAAGGGAAAGCCTATGGTCATCAGTCGCTACATATGAATTCTTTGTGAGAGTGAGAGCAAGGACATTTTGATACCCATGTTTGAAAAATATGCTATATTTGTGAGTGATTATGGGTACTATATGGTGAGACACACATGGTTGATGAGTTTTGGGTAGTTATATATGATTCCTTGTACCTTAACGTTTGCATGCGAGTTGATCACCATCACGAGTCTATACTTGAGGTTAAATTGTTTCTACCTATAATCGAAAAGCTACTCTTTGTTGATAATTGTTGTGCTTGTCTTGACGAATATTTTGTGTTGTTGCTGTAAAACCCTAAGTTGATGTTTAGAAGGACATGATAGTTTGTTCGAGGACGAACAAAGCTCTAAGTGTGGGGTGTTGATGATAGGCGAATTTACGCGCCTATATCAATATATTTTGCCCATATTTTAGCCTAGTTTTGAGAACAAATTATATATTTCATGCACTTTTAGTCCTTTTTCCTGTAAATGAGCTAACGAACATGATTAGTAAAGTTTCAGGTATAAATGATGCATAATTCAGCATTTTATGGCTTACTTGACGCTAAAGAAAGCTCACGAAGGAAGGGAAGGGAGTTTACACGCCTAAGGACCAAAACTGCTGCATGGAAAATCTGTCCCGGGCTAAAACAGCATTTCTGAAGACTTTGGGGGACCAAACCTGCTGCATGGAAAATCTGTCCCGGGCTAAAACAGCAATTCTGAAGACTTTGGGGACTTACAGACACAAAGCTGGATTTTGACAATGATACATTAACCTAGTACAATTAGGTTATGTATTTCATTATTTTATTTGGATTATGATAATGTTACATTAACCTAGTACAATTGGGTTAAGTATTACATTAGCCTAGTAGGATTTGGTTAGATATTTTATTTATCTAGTAGGAGTAGGATATGGGTATTATAAATACCCTATCATGCTAGAGATTTAGAATAAGGAGGGAGGAAGGAGGGAGAACACAATACTTCCTTCCATCCCTCACATCTTCACACATCTTCTACTCCTCTATTATTCTACACTACAAACAATTCTACAACTCTTCTAATCTTTCTATTAATTCTAGTTTTCTTCTTCCATTCATCTATTCTTAATTTCCGCAACAAGAGAATCGTTACTTTGCTAAGGAATTCACGCCTCACGCCTACCACCAAAGCTACACAAAATTACTCAATCTTGTGGTATAACAATAATGTCAATCGTGATCTCCTTCGCATTCATGGGTAACTAAACTTCTCTGTTGGGGTTATGGAAGCCGAATGAGTTACTATCTATTGCTGTGAGTTTGTGAGTTCGAGGCACGTATATTGCTTATATCATTATTCTCTTCATCTTAATCTACATTCTTTGCGGTTGCAAACGCAAGAATACGCCAGTCTAACATTTAACTTGTTCGAGAGAAAAGTTATTTGTCTGGAAAAGAGATAATGTCAAGGTAGTAGGACACCCTTTCCTATTAAAAAGCTAGTGTCGTAACTGGACTAACCTCTTGGAGAATTCGTACCATTAGATACGCTTTAAGCTCGAGAGAGTTAAAGTGAAATAGTCCTTGTTTAGGTCGAGAGACGCTTGGATTTACCATCGACTACAATCCTCTATAAGCAATTGCATGTCAGAATTCTACACACTCATAGCCAATAGAGACGTATACCTCAGAAGGTGGACATAACCCCAACGCTTCAATTCTCATTGTTTACAACCAACGTAACATTCTTTCTCTTTTTACTTTGCTATTGCCGTTTTTAGATCTTATTTTGTTCACATTACTTGCAAGAAAAGAATCCCCCCTTTTTACGAGACTTGCACTAAAAGTCTAGTAATCTTTACTTACTTGTTGACCAAGCTATTCCCTGTGGGATCGATACCCAACCCAGTTGGGTTCTATATTTGCTAACGACCGCTTTACACTCCTACGAGAGTTGTAGATTGAGCGTTATCAACAGCACGCTCGGACTCTAGGACCACCCATGAAACCGTGGGCTATAGCACAACGATTTGGCCCAAAATGCCTCGTTTGCGCCGTTTCGCCCGTTTGTCCACCCAAATGGAAACAAAAATTTAAACGGACCACACTGGGATGATCCCCAACCTCCCGGGCACGCTCGAGTTAATTTTTTGCCTACAGCACGCCCAGACCCTTGGCCCACCCCAAAACCGTGGGTTATAGCACACCGATTTGGCCAAAAAATGCCCCATTCGCGTCGTTTTGCCTGTTTGTCCACCCAAATGACCATAAAAATTTAAACGAACTACACTGGGACAATCTTCAACAACCTTGGCATGCTCCGATCGATTTTCGGCCCACAACACGCCTGGACCTTGGGCCCACCCCCAAAACCGTGAGCTATAGCACACCAATTTGGCCCAAAAATGCCCCGTTCGCGACGTTTTGCCCGTTTATCCACCCAAATAGCCACGAAAATTTAAATGGACCACACTAGAACGATCTCCAACCTCTCTCGCTTACCCCAAACGATTTTTGACCTATAGCATGCCAAGGCCCACCCCCGATACCGTGTACTATAGCACACTGATTTGACCCAAAAATGCCCCGTTCATGCTGTTTCGCCCGTTTTTCCACTCAAATGGCCACAAAAATTTAAACGGACCAGACTAGGACAATCCCCAACCTAACTGGCATGCCTCGATCAATTTTTTTAACGACAACACACCCGGACCCCATGCCCACCCCCAAAATAGTGGGCTATAGCACACCGATTTGGCCTAAAAATTCCTCGTTCGCACCGTTTCGCTCGTCTGTCCACTCAAATGGCTACAAAAATTTAAACGGACCACACTGGGACAATCCCCAGCATCCCTGGCATGCCCTGGTCAATTTTTGGTCCACAGCACGCCCGGACCCCGGGCCCACCCCCAAAACCATGGGCCATAGCATACCAATTAGACCCAAAAATGCCCCATTTGCGTCGTTTCGCCCGTTTGTCCACCCAAATTGCCACAAAAATTTAAACGGACCACACTGGGATGATCCCCAACCTCCCTGGCATACCCTGATCAATTTTTGGCCTACAGCACACCCGGACCTCGAGCCAACCCCAGAAACCGTAGGCTATAGCACACCAATTTTGCCCGAAAATGCCTTGTTCGCGTCGTTTCGCCTGTTTGTCCACCCAAATGGCCACGAAAAATTAAACAGACCACACTCTTACGATCCCTAACATCCCTGGCACGTCCCCGATCAATTTTTGGCCCACAGCATGCCCGATCCCACCCCCAAAACCATGGGCTATAGCGCACCGATTTGGCGTAAAAATGCTTGATTTGCACCGGTTCACCCGTTTGTACACCTAAATAGTTATGAAAAATTAAATGACCACACTGGGATGATCCCCAACCTCTCTGGCATGCCCCGGTTGATTTTTTATCCACAGTACGGTCGGTCCTCGGCACACCCCCAAAATTGTGGGCTATAGCAACCGATTTGGCCCGAAAATGTCTCATTCCCGCCGATTCGCCCGTTTGTCCACCGAAATGGCCACGAAAATTTAAACAGACCATGCTAGGATGATCCCCAACCTCCCTGGCATACCCTGGCATATCCTGGTCGATTTTCGGCCCACAGCACACCCGAACCCCGGACCCACCCCTAAAACCGTGGGCTATAGCACACCGATTTGGCCCGAAAATGCCCCGTTCGCGCCGTTTCGCCCGTTTGTCCACCCAAATGGCCACGAAAATTTAAACAGACCACATTGGGACGATCCCCAACCTCCCTGACATGCCCTGGCTGGTTTTTAGCCCACAAAACGCCCAGACCCCAGGCCCACCCCCAAAACCGTGGGCTATAGTACACCGGTTTTGCTCGAAAATGACTCGTTCGCACCGTTTCGCCCGTTTGTTCAGCCAAATGGCCACTAAAATAACTTAAACAAAAAAAAAGAAAAAAAAGGGAAAAAGTGAATCTCTTTGGAATTTGTCCTAACAATAACTGCTACGACAAAGTAGACAAAATAGTTATGGCTACGAGATAGGCCCTCCGTTCATTTTTAGTTGTCGCGTTTTTTTGTTTTTAGTAAAGTTAAGCTAGATTAGATTAATTCAATAGTATAAAATTAAAATTAAAATATTTAAAAGTTATATTAAAAATGCTATACAAAGTAATTTTTCTCATATCAATATGATAAAAAATTACATTTTAAATTTGACTCTTAAAAGTTAAACTATAACACCTAAAAAGGAACATAAGGAGTAGTAGAACTTAGAACAAAACTCACACAACTACTCCAATTAACTTGGAATTAAAGCATAACTAGGTAAGTGATTGATAATTTGATATATAGCAAGAAAGAACGATTAATAACTTCAAACAAGGACTATCAAAGAATATGGTGTAGCAGGTGGAACCGTCTCTTCTTGATCAGATATTTTGATTTCGAGCTTTAAATATAAAAAAAAATATTTGTTATGGAGTGCTTCTTCCTAATTATTAGTCCTACACAGAGTCAATCCTTGGGTCGATAGTTGTAACATACTATATTTTTGGGCTAAAATTCAAATCATCGTTCCTACTTGTATAGACCCAAATTCAATAATTTCAAGTTAATATATGTGTGATGATCAATTCTACAATGTGGGAATACCTTTGAATATGAATTGAGGTCGCAAAAGGTCTCCTAACTCAAAGACGAGCTGAGAACTTTTCTATCGATTAAGCTTTAGTGAACATTTCAACTTGGGTCAACTTTCAATGACCGTTACTTATAGAATATAATGAGTTAGGTAGATTACTATATACAAAATGAAAGTTCTTTTAGTCTTCTTTCCAGCACATCCGATTTCACCTTGATCCGATATCGGAGTAGAAAGTTTCACTTATTTTACTTCGAAGTATCTTTCTGTCAACTAGGTGACGACTAAGCTGACAAGTCGTCAAATAAGTGATGAGCCATCAGCTCTAGTCATCAGCCTAGGTCTGTAAATGGTAAATCCCAACTTGAAAGTGACGACTAAGGTGACAAGTCATCACCTAACTGATGGGTCGTCAACCTTGTCATCAACTGAAGAATTTCTGCAAAATTTTTTTAGGGTTTCTTTAGGGATATTTTGGTCTTTTCCTCACCTCAAACCCTACCCACGACATAAACACACTCTTTAAACACCAATTGCTCATTATATGTCAGTTTTTTAAAAATCATGCTTCCAAGGCTTAGATTCAAGATATCTTGAATTTTGTTCATCAAAAGGTATGTGGGGACTATGCTAACTCTCATGGGAGTACGGTAAAAGAGTATCCGTTGTACGGTAAAAGAGTATCCGTTGTCTGCTATGAGCACGAGTTTTCTAGAGACCTCAAACTATAACTAGAGAAGGTACAAATTTCATAGGAGACCGTTCAGCTGGTGATTTGCTTTGACCTATGTTACTCGAACTCACCAAAATTGTTGGCACACTTGGGTCGGATCCTCCAAAAGTGCGACGGCATTTTTGAAGAATCCGAGCAACATAGGTTTTGAAAAAAGGTATTATTTATATAATCACAACCTTGTAGCTTTAGATGTATCAGCTGATTTCACATGGATTCCCTTTGATCCAACTCCAATCGAACTACTGGAATAACTTAGGGCATATTTACTATACGTGGGAAAGATATAACACAATGGTTCTGCCAATTGAATTTGCATGGATCTCTCTTTTGGTTGTGTTGACTTGCAGATTGTACGTTTTCTGCGAAAATTTGAACCTTTAGTCCTTTTCCTGTGAGAGGTTGATTAGAAATGATCAGTAGTGTGTTTATTTTCAGAAATGTTGCTTTCTTGCCAACTCTAGTGTCGTATTTTCTTATAGACCTCAATTTTACACCACAACAGAAGATGTTAATAGTAATTGACGTTTAACCTATGTTGTTCGAATTCTCCAAAAATGTTGTTGCACCCATGTTGGATCCACCGAAGCTACAGTACTTTTTGAGGATCCAAAATGCACCCGTTGTCGTTTTTAAGGAGTCTGACCAACATAGCCTTTAACTACATTGTTTTCATCACTTTTTCATTCTTAACATATTGCTCTCGTGCTGACCCTAGCTATAGAGACCGCAGACTTCATCAATGCTCTCCTACCATTTCTACACTTTGCAATAAATTCTTCTCGGGCTTCTGGACACTCTAGATCCGTTTTATCTCCCTGTATTTCACATATGCAGCAACACAGTCACTTCGAACTGAGGACTTGTACAATTGTTCACTTAAGCAATTCTGTCTTCACATGAAGAAGCTAAACATAAATAAAGTGATACTATGGAAGTGTGTACCAAGAACTCAATAATCTCCCCTTGCCTTTTTTTGGTTAATAATAACTAATTTCATTCCAGTAATCCTTGTAAGGCACATATTTAGAAAATCATTCATCGATCACGTGGAAAAACGTGTGTGTTTAGGATGTTTGTACACTTATGAACTGAGTACAAGTATGCAATGAATCCTTCTGTCACGACCCGAGCTGAGGCCCTGGCCGCGACAGGCATCTCAAACTGTGAAGGCCCGAGCACCCTTTTCGATCTGGCAATCATGCACACTATTTATATACTATAAAGAAATGCGGAAAAGATAATATAAAACGGAAACATGATCAATCTCTTAATTCAACTGAACAATATGAAATTTAGTTCATAATATCCAAAACACATGACATCAGTCTGCGAAATCTCAACAAGACCCTCAGTCAAACCACGAATCAAAATAAAATGACAATAACTTATAACTAGGCCTTCCGAAATAAGGGAGGCTCACCAACTGCCACATTTGACGAAACAACTCTACTGCTTTGCGAGATCCCAGAACTGTGCCTCAGATTCTGAAATATAAGGTGTCAATACGGATGTGCTGGTACGCAAAGAAACCCAAAATAATATATTTATATATAACATAAGTGAGAGCAATTCATAAAACATTTTACATAGAATATTTATGAAAACACATGGGTCATCATTATAAATAACTATTTTGATTTAACTAACATTAAAGGTGAATTAGTAAGTTCAATTACAATTTCAATTAATCTCATAGTAATTACATGATCAACTAAGTGTTTCATCTTGAATAGAATGATCAACTTACCAAATTTTATTTGAAATGATTCAAATTAAGTCATTATTAGTAATAAATATATTGATTTAACTGAAATAAAAAGATGAATTGATAAGTTCACTTACAATTCCAATTAATCTCATAGTAATTACATGATTAGCTAAGTGTATTCGTCCTGAGTAGAGTGATCAATTGACCAATTTTATTTGAAATGATTCAAATTAAGCCATTATTAGTAATAACTGTATTGATTTAACTAAAATTAAAGATAAATTGATAAGTTCACTTAAAATTTCAATTAATCTCATAGTAATTAAATGATCATTTAAGTGTATAACCTATTCCAACAGATTTAACCTGTTGCAAAAGATGAGTCATCTGTTGAAAATTATCAAATAAATAGATACCCATATATTGCAACAGATTGTTCATATGTTGTAACAAATGTCTTTATATATTTGGTCATTACCAATAGATGATCAATTTGTTGCAACATATGACTTTTATGTTTGGTCATTTCCAACAGATTACTAATCTGTTGTAATAGATGATCAATCTGTTGCAACAAACGTCTTTATCTATTTGGTCATTTTCAACATATTACTAATTTGTTGAGACAGATGAGCAATCTGTTACAATAGATGTATTTATCTACTTGGTCATTTCCAATAGACTACTCATCTGTTGCAACAGATGGGCCACCTGTTGCAACAGATGGGCCACCTGTTATCAATTTATCTTTAACTTTGTTGTAATAGTAAATAATCATGTGTTGTTATTTGATTTTAATTTATGACTTTGCTCTCAACCAAACACTTTCTTTCTTGTAATTGATTCTTTCCACTCCCGAACACTCGAAAACCTAAACCTCTCAACATCTTAAGAAAAAAGAAATAGGTAGAATGAAAAAAAAAAAAAAGAATAAAATCAGTCAATCAAATATAGATTTTCTCATTCATTACATACAAAACATTTACAACATTAGGTTATACTATAAAATAAATTACATATGATAAAAACATACATAATCTAATTATTATTATTATTATTACTATTATTATTATTATTATTATTATTATTATTATTATTATTATTATTAGGGTAAATTCATAAATAGCATACTTAAGATCATAATTATGAAATTCATAACAACACTTTCATAATTACTTAAATTTGCAACTTGTATTTTGTATTTGAATAAATTGTTGCTATAAAAATACATATACAAATCATTTTACTGCCCATATTTAACTCAAATCAGTCGAGTTAAATATGGTATAATTAGCCATGAATTAAATATGGAGATTCCTTTTCCATTAAAACCTCTTAATTAACATGATTTCCGTTATTTGTTACCAACTGGAATCAAAATTCAAATTTTTGTTTCACATTATCGTTTTCATCCAAAAAAAATTTAAAATCAAATTCAACTAAAACTTCTTCTGTTCAATATCTGCAAAAATTCAAATTAAACCATTACTTTTGTTGAAGGTATTTAATCGTAATATTGTTTTCTTATATGAAATTCATTAGTTGTTTGAAATCGATCAAAAAATTTTCGTTCTGAATTTTTTTTGAACCATTACTGTTATTTCGTTCAAATTTTTTTGAGCCATTATTGATTTTTCGTTCAAATATAGTGATCAAAAATGATTTTTCGTTAAATTATTTTTGAATATTTTGAGTCATTAATGATTTTTCGTTAGAGTTATCAAAATCAATTTTTTGTTACGTCGTACAATTTAAAATTTTATTTTGTTAAATTATTTTTGAATATTTTGTAAATGAATTTCGAAAAAAAGTAATGCAACAGTAAATTGAACTGATCGAACAATATAGTGATCAAATTGATTTTTCAAGCTACTCAAACTCAATATTTTTCTTTTTCACTTCTCTTTATTTTATTTTATTTTTTATTTTTTTTACTCTTTTATCTCTAACTTTTATTTTAAAAATACAAAAATTTATATCGCATACACATATTCAAAAATATACAAAATACATAGTCATACAGATCTGGATATGTATTTACAGTATAAAACATACATATGTATCTGCATATGTATTTATAAAAATACATATCTAACTCATATGTATATATAAACATATAAGACACAAAATCTCTATAACAAAAAGGACAACTATATACATATACGTAATCAAAAAATACATGATACATATCCTATATGTTTATATATATATATGTGAGTCAGATATGTATTTCTGTAAATACATATGCAGATATATCTGTATGTTTTTTACCGTAAATACATTCGTAGATCTGTATGTATATTTATTTTGTATATTTTTTGAATATGTATATGTGATATAGACATTTGTCTTTTAAAAATAAAAAATAGAGATAGAAGAGTAAAAAAAGAAAAAAAGAAAAGACAAAAACGAAAAATAAAAATCTAAAAAAAAGAAGTAAAAAAGGAAAAAAAAAAAAGAAGAAAGAGAAATATAAACTAGAAATAGAAGCGTAAAAGCAAAAGCAAAAAAAAATAAAAAATAAAAAGAAGTAAACAAAAAAAATATATGAGAAAGGAAAAAATAAGAAAATGAAAAAAGAAAAAAGGAAAAACGGAAAAAAAGAAAAGAAGAGAAGTAGAAGAGAGAAAGTAAAGTGGAAAGAAAAAATAGAAAAGAATAAAAAAAAATGATAAAAAAACTAGCAAGAAAAAAAGTTTGAGATATAAAAGAGTGATATTTTAAAATTTTGAATATCATGAAGATAATAATCTTCATAATTGAGTTTGAATTGAAAAATGAATCTACTAATTTAAATAAGAGTAATTTATGTGAAAGGAAAAAAATTGAAAAGATGAATCTAAAAGATTTCAAACAATAAGAGGTAAAGTAAAAATCAGATAAAGGAAAGAGAAGTGGCATAAAAAATGGAACCCTGAACCTTGAACCTTGAACCTTGAACCCTGAACCCCGAACCCCTGAAACCCCAAACCCTGAACCCTAAACCCTGAACCCTTATTATTATTACTATTATTATTATTATTATTATTACTATTATTACTATTATTATTATTATTATTACTATTACTATTACTATTATTATTCCTATTATTATTACTATTATTATTATTATTATTATTATTATTATTATTATTATTATTATTATTATTATTATTATTATTATTATTATTATTATTACCTCCCCCTTCCGACCTTCTTTTCATTGGTAGTTGTAAACTAGTACTACTTGTGAGAAGGTATGTAGTAGATTTTTAGGCATTAGTAGAAAGATTTATCAATGCCCATATGAGGATTACAATTTGAAAAATGAGTATGTTATTTAAGAAGAATAGTATTGTTGAGGAATATTCGAGAAGTGTGCTAAGCTTGAAAATAAGAAGTTGCATTGCCTAAGGCCTAGTAATTCTATCCTAGCTAGTTTATGAGTTATATGTTTATATTCCATGCTATAGAGTGGTGTCATTGTTGTGATTCCTTAGATGAATGTCTAGTGTAACACATGCCCAAGATTCTTTGCTCCCTGATGTTACTAGAATTTCTTTAGAAAGAGTGTTGAAGATATACTCCAGTTAAGTATAAGTTTCCAGTGTAACTCAGTTTAACAGTCGGGCAGACAAGTATTGTGGTTTCCTACCTTTCACTCGGTCCTACTAACCGAAGTCTTATGTGTATGACCATCCCAAGATATAATCTATTCCATCCATGTAAATTGCGAATTCAGTTCAATACAAGCATCATGTTTCAGATTCAGCTATCTATTCATGACTTGGTGCATAAGAGTTCAGCGTATAATCTCAAAATTTTCCAAATATGTTAGCTCAGGTAGTATAAATACCCTTGTACGATCTAAGTCTTGCTGTCTTATGATTCGTACTTGCGTAATTTATCACTTCCAAATTCAATATGTATGATTGGGTCATGAACATTTCCAGGGAATCCTAAACTTTCAGCACGAATCAGCTTCTTGAAGCAAGAAAAGTCAAGTCAGCTCAGAATTCAGTTTCATGATAGGAGTTTAAATGTTTCAGCTCACCTATATCCTTTCTTAGAAGACATATCATATCCTCGTTATTTCGTACCTTAAAGACTTTAACATTCCTACTCATCATTCGAGGACGAATGATCATAAGGGGGAGATAATGTTACACCCCGCATTTTGGGCTAGAACGAAAATCATCATTTCTATGTGTATATGATCCAAAAGCCATAAATCCTATGCAAATTTGGCATGTTAATCAATTATATAGTGTGGGAACCTATTTGAGCATGAATTGAGATGATAGAGGTCCCCAAACTCAAGGACGAGTTGAAAACTTTCCTATCGTTCGAGTTTGAGTGAGTGTCAAAATTTGGGTCAATTTCAATCGGTCATAACTCTTTGTATATAATGAATTAGATGTACTACTATATACAAATGAAAGATCTTCGAATTAGCTTTCCAACGATAATAATTTCGTCAAATTCTGATAAGCGAGTGAAAAGTTATGCCATCAGAGGAAGTGAGGGGTCGCGATAGCCCCGCGACGCGAGTTTTGCTTGACCTGAATGCGATGCGGGGCCTATTCCCGCATAATTTTAACTTCTTAAGGGTCAAGGGTCATTTTGGTCCTTTTCCCTCGACCCCAATCATCAAAAACACCAAAATTCAATCCCCAATTCAACAAAAATACACTCTTTTCTCCAATTTACCTCAAGAACTAACCCTTAAGTTCTCAACCAAAATATCAAGATCCCTTAAGATTCAACCGTGGGTTTTAGAGATTGATTGAAGATTTGGAATTCTTAAATCGTAGGCTTCAAGAATCATCCATTATTCTCCGTAATCGAGGTACGCGGGGTTTTTCTAAAATCTCATGGGCATAGAAATCATGATTTTAAGAAAGAGATTTTTAGATTTATGAATACATTCATGTTTTAGAAATCTTGACGGTATTATTTTGGTCTTTTGACCTTCCCCCACATTGATTTGAAATTGTATTTTGTGTATGCTAGTGTTTTAAGGTTGATGATTGAATTGAGAGCATGATTCATGAAAAATCCCTCTCTTGTTATGATTTTTCCCATCTTCCATATGATATGAATTTTTCTAAATTGCATCTTGAAAGCATGATATGAAATGTCTTGATTTATGATATGACTTGAATATGATTTCGAAATAAAAAGAGAGGGCTATGCATGTTGATAAATGTTGAATATGCTTGTAACAAAGATTAGCATGGTTTGCCAAAAGAACACATGACCACCATATGTTTGAATAATCTCAGCATAGTTTTGACTTGTGTTTTCAGAACATGAAATCTTTATATTGGTTGCATGTTTGGGTGGTCTGAACTGTGTTTTAATGAAAGAATTATCCATGATACATTATGTCTCAGAAAAGAGGACTTGCAAGTTTTGGTGTGACGACATCAATTCAGATTATGCCATGATAATTCAGAACAGAATAGAATGCATGTTTGAAATCAGACTTTTCAGATGTTGAAACTAGAAAAATGCATGATTCAGGATAAAATTGGGCATAAAAAAGAGCTTAGGTGGTTCCCCAAAGAAGGAACGAGTTCATACAACTTATTGTCCGAAATCGTGATTAGCCGATTCGGGTATATTATATTACGCTGGCCTAGTGTCGTGTGGTGTATCAAAATCAGAAACTCCAACCCTTGCGGCACACTCAGGTTGGGGGCTTTCCCGCCGAGTCAATGACGGATTCCATACCGTCCGTGGATTATTAGAATTGTAGGGGAGTTCCACCTAACTCAAAATTAATATGAATATCAGAAACTGCATTGTCAAGATCGATTTATGATTTTACAGAAAGGTGCCCATGTGTTTTGAAAACTACTTTATGTATGATGTTTTGAAAAATTTCTCTCCATTATTTTATTTATATAAAAGATTTATTTTGGATTGCTCTACGTACCAGTACATCTGTATTGATCCCCCCCTCCCTCCAGGTTCTGAGACATTGTCTAGGGGCCCTGATAAGCAGTAGATTTTATCAGACAAGAGTGAAGAGTACCAGTTGGTGAGCTTTCTATATTTCAGAAGGCCTAGTTTCTTTCAGAAAGTTATTATTTATTATGATTTTGATCTACTGGGGGCCTTGTCCCAGTTTTCAGACAGTTGTTATTTGATCATGGAGTAGAGATTTCCCAGACGATTTTTCAGACGGTGTTTAGTTGATATTGGATTTTATTCCTCATTGTTAAACTAAATTTAGATTATGACCATGTTTTCGTACTAGATTTTATCTCCGCATTTACTATTTATATATGAATGGTGTATATGATTACAAGTTAGAAAGGCTCTCAGGCTTTAATGGTTCAGGATGTCCGTTATGGCCAGGGCCCTGGTTCGGGTCGTGACACATATCTAGAACATGGATGAACAAATAATGTAAAACACTAAACCACATATACTACCAACTAGTAGCTTAACCAAAAAAATGTGAAACGTTACTAAAAAATAGATACATGTTGACAATTTTCATGTTAGAATAAGAAAATAAAACATACCTCAACGGACGAACAAGAAATTTATTTTTGAAAGAGAAGTGGTTGAAGGTGTAATGACGTTTTTATGTAAGACAATATGCAAGAGATAGAGCTGAGGTGACCTATTTATAAAAGATTGAATGGGTGAGTAGTGTAGTGTGTTAGGCAAAAAATCACAACCGTTCACCTCTTTTTTAATAATTATATCTCTTAATTAAATCAAACTTGGTGACTTTTTGATTATTTAAATTTAAAAATAGATTTAAATACAAAAAGGGTGAAAATTCATAACTTTTTAATATTTTAGTTATTTAAACTAAATAGCTACAAAATTGTGTTTATCATATTTTTTATATTATTTATTTACGAATGGTTTTTTTAATTAAATGATCGAAAAGTCACGACTCTTGAGTTCTTCCAACAAATGATCTATTAGTTGCAACATATGGTCAATTTGTTGCAATAAATGACCCTTCAATTGCAACATATGACTCATCTGTCAGAATAATTGATTCATTTTTGCAATATATGGTTCATCTGTTGTAATAAAAGGTTCATTTGTTGCAACAGATGGCTCATATGTTGCAATAGATGGTTCATTTGTTGCAACAGATGATCCATCTGTTGTTGTAAGACCCCAAAAAATTTCTAGCTTAATTCAGTCCTTTGAGCTTGTTAAGGGGTCCCAGACTTAGAAAATTCTTGCAAAGTACTCAGACTTAGTGTTATTTTAGCCTTCGTAAGTTGGCGATCTTATTTCACGACTTTTATATCCATTAAATATTGATATTTATGTTAATTCATGATCAGGAATATCAGCCGGTGTTCTCGAGCGAGTTTTGGATTTTTCGAACCTCGTTTGAACCACGTTTGGATTGCCAAAACAATGTATCTACGCGATCTCGATGCGCCGCGTCGTCCATCCGTCGATCATTACAATGGCACTTTCTAGTGAATCGACGCGGCACATCGGTTATTGCATCAATACCATCAACGTGGCACGACGGTCTGTGCGTCGGTAAGATAGGTTTCAGTCATTAAAAGTCGCATCCTCAAGGTTATTTCAGTCTTTTTCCCACGACCTTCAGCCCTCATAACACGAAATTTATCCCTTTTTTAGCTAATCATATTCATTATTTCACAAATTGCTCAAGAATAAAAAATCCTAGGTGATTAAATTCAAAGTCAAAAACTCAAGAACCCACAATCAATCTTCAAGAATTTAGTAACCAAGGGATGTCAAGTGATCATCCAAGGGTCCTTTTCACCTTTAGAGCTCAAGAAACTATTTTTAAAACTTCAAGGTGTATTGATTTCATGGATTTCATGTTGGGTTTGACTATAATCATGATTATGATGATTAATTGGGTTCTAATCCATGTTTATTTACAAATTTCATGTGAAGTAAATTGATAATTGTGTTTTATCATGTGAATCCATGTTAAACCCATGAAATTGTGAAATTGATGTTGAAATTGTGATGCTCACATGTTGTTTAGTATTATGTGCATATATTATGTCCTCCAAGTGTTTGATAAATTGTTCATGTGAGTTGAATAATGAAATTATATCATGTTAGCAAGTATACAAGTTCATGTCATGCAAGTGTTTGTCAAAATGCCCCAACGAATGATTGGTAACAAGTAAATAACTATCATGCTTTCAAGAATGCTCTATGTATTTCAATTTATGAAATCGAGTCCTGGGGGTATTTAATACCTGACAATTTAGCTGTTTACCTAGAGCCAGTGTCAGTTACAGAACAGTCTCAGTCATGTCACGATCAGTAGAATTTAGTCAGTTATAGAAACTCAGGAAATCTCAGTAGTATTCTTAAGTCAGTAACAGTATTCGATCCAGACCTCAGTAGTACTCTACTTAGTCAGTTAACAGAATTCAGTGAACAATCCAGTTCAGCTAGACAGTATAATTAGTAATAGTTCAATCCATCCTAGCCCAGACTAGGGATTTAGTTCAGTGTCTATTCAGTTGGGAGTAGGATTCAGCACCGAGCGAACCCAGGGATGGGGGCATTCCTGCCAGTATAGGGTTTGACCCCTATAAGCAATCTCTGTATTACAGAACTATGTAGCCAGCATAGGTTGAGATGTCTTCCTACCAGAATAGAGCGTTGATGCATCTCATATGAGTTTTCATGCCAGTGAGGGTTAATGGAAGAGCTTTCTGTCAGAGAGGGTTAACTCACAGCTTGTCTTTACCCGTGACACAGTATTGACACCCTTTCAACTGGGGTTATAGGTTAGACCCTAAGTCTATTCAGAAAGGGGTATGTCGGTTAGATGATTACCTCCTATAGTCTCAGTTTCAGATTCAGTCTCAGAATAGAACTTAGTTTAGTTCTACAGATTCAGGACTGTCAGATACAATCATCAAGTTCAGTATGACTCAGATAGTTCTACAAATTCAGGACTTTCAAATACATCCACCCAGTATCAGTATTTCAATATCAGAAAACTCAAATATCAGTAGATCAGTATTCAAAACTCAGTACTCAGTGATATGATGATTTTAGTTATAATTTATGTGTTAATGCATGTAGTCTCATTCAGTTATATTCATGCTATTCAGTCAGTTATTGTTCATGCATATGAACCCATGCATTCAACCAACCTCACTTAGCATACCAGTACATTCAAAGTATCGACGCATACTTTTCTTTTGCGTTATGGTGTCTTTTACCATAGGTTCAGAAGCACGGGCTCCTGAGACCCCTTAGCAGCTTAGATTTTCAGCAGTCAGCGTTAGTGGTGAGTCCTCATAGTTCAAGGACGGGATTATTTTCTCCAATATTTTGGTTTATCAGTTCAGTTTCAGTAGTCGAAGTTAGTTGGGGTTTGTCCGATCATCTCCATATTTCAGATAGCTAAAGGCTTTTTTCAGACTAGAGTATTTTTCAGACAGATGGTTTCAGTTTTGGTATTGTTATACCTTATTCATTATTATTTCAGTGTTTTGAACCTTATGGCAAGTTTCTGCCTAATTTTGCATACTGCAGTATTATTATTCAGTTATTGCAGCAGGTACCAGTCATGGGTTAGCTTGTGGTCATTTGGAATTGTTAGCACCGTGAGGGTCCGGGGGTATTGACTCGGGGCGTTACAAACTTGGTATCAGAGCCAGGTTCAATAGAGTCCTAGGAAGTCTGAAAGTTGCATCTACTAAAGTCTTATGCATGGGTGTGTTGTGCGCTACACTTATGTACAGGAGGCTACAAGATGTTGTAGAAAAAGTTTTCCTTCTTTCAAATATTCATTTCGTGCGAGTGAGCATGAGCTCCAGTTAAACTCTCTATCTAATCCAAGTTTCTCTTCCGTTTACAGAATATGCCTACAAAGAGGACTAAGGGAAAAGGAACGGGAGGCCAGCCAGAACTCCAGCCCGTCCAGCCAAATCCTCTGGATGAGCATGTCTCCCACGCTGAGTTCAGGGCATCTTTCACCACTCTATCCAATTCAGTAGGATCCCAGAATGAACGCCCAGCTTCCGTTCCGGCCAACCCAGTGGTCAATTCTACTGCAGCCAGGATTTGGGACTTCACCCGAATGAACCCTCCTTTTTTTACTGGGTCTAGTTCAGATGAGGACCCATAAGAATTTCTTGATCAGGTGCAGAAGATTATATATGACACCACTTGACACATGACCATAGTTCATAGTACAATCATTGGGGATTTTCATGAAGTATTTGCTTGCCATAAGCTTACACATGAATAGGAGTACATATCAACATGTCATAATTTTATAAGCCTAATCTCATGAGCATTACATCAATCCATCACAACGCATAACAATAACATGGGAGTCCTTTTGTACATGAGGGTAAAATATGCATTTATCACTTGGGTCACAATTGAGCTATAATGCATAATTTCTATTCTCTTAGGCATTTTATCAAACACCTAAGTTGCATGACTTAAGGATTAGGCATAATTATCAAATTAATACAACATGATTCCACAATTCAACTTAATTAATAGATTCCAACCCACATGCTAACGTAATTTCATGTAAACATAATAAAAATCCCATCTAGGAAATCATACAACAATAACAACATGAACATAATCCAACTCATAACATGGAATTTATCATTCAACTATTAGAAAAGGATTCTTGAGCTTCATGGATGAAAGAAATCCATGAATGAAACACTTTGCATACCTTAGTTCTTGATTCTACGAAGATTGATGGTAGAACTTTCTTGAATTTGAATCCCCAATTGAAAACCCCAACTTGTTCTTGAGAGTTTTTGAGAGAAACAACAATATTTTGGCTTCATAATGGCTGAATCTCATGTTTATGGGATTATATAGGGATAGGAAAATGACCAATTTTCCCCTCAAATTTTGGGGCTAATGTGCTGAAAGTTTGGCCTAATGGGAATTACCAGGGCGGCGCCCTACTTAGACCTCCGGAGAACCCAGGGCGGCGCCCTGCTTAGAGCAGTGGTGCACCCTGGGCGGCGCCCTGCTATACCTTTAGCTATTGGTTTAGGCAACCAAACATGCCCTTAACTGTTCCAAAAATTCTGAAACTCACCCGAGATGTAATATGGACTTTCCCCATAGTAACACAACTTCAAAATCGAAAAACGGAGGTTGGGAAGGTCATGAAATATATCCCCAAAGTACGGAGGCTTGAAATGAGACTAAGTCTTAAACACTTAGCTAAATTTTCTAAGTGCTGGAGCTTTTGAAGAGCTGTCTTTAGACTTAGGATTTTGCGGGGTCTTACAGGCTAGAAAGGGCCGGACCATAAAGATCTATTGTACACAGCCTTAACCATGCATTTCTACCAGAGGTTGTTTCCACGGTTTGAAACCATGACCTCCTGGTCACGTGGTAGCAACTTTTCAACGATCTGAAACCATGACCTCCTGGTCACGTGATAGCAATTTTTCCACAATTTGAAACCATGACCTCCTGATCACGTGGCAGCAACTTTTCCAGTTCCTCCAAGGCTCCCCTTCAAACCCCAGATCAAATTAGCACTAAAAAATTGAATCTTTAACATAATCATCTCAAAACAAACTACAAAAACTAGCAAAATAAACCAATCAAAGCAAACCCCACATCAAATAAACACACAGAAATCAAATCTTTAACACAATTATCTCAAAATAAACAGAAGTCTAACTTACAGAAAC
The DNA here is from genome assembly GCA_030864215.1 of Capsicum pubescens. Classification (NCBI taxonomy): domain Eukaryota; kingdom Viridiplantae; phylum Streptophyta; class Magnoliopsida; order Solanales; family Solanaceae; genus Capsicum; species Capsicum pubescens. The sequence goes on from CM061549.1 coordinate 301,200,780, forward strand.
AACAAGAAGGGCATGCAGAGGGCAAACTAAGCCAATTAGAGCAAACCCCACATCATATTAACACTCAAAAATTGTATCTTTAATATAATTATTTCAAAACAAAATAGAAATACACCAAATTAGCCCTCAAAAAATATATCTTTAATACAAATAACCTCAAAAAACATAAATTTTCACTTACAGAAACAACAAGAAGGACATGCAGAGGGCAAACTAAGCCAATTAGAGCAAACCCCACATCATATTAACACTCAAAAATTGCATCTTTAACATAATTATCTCAAAAAAAAAAAAAATACAAATACACCAAATTAATCCTCAAAAAATAAATCTTTAATACAAATAATCTCAAAAAACTCATAAATTTTCACTTACAGAAACAACAAGAAGGGCTCGAAAAGAGCTTCCTTTGCGAGTCCAAGAATAAACATTATGAGCAGTATTCTTTGAAGCTTGTTGAATCGAAGGAACATTTTCAGAGATTGAACCTTTAATCCTCTCAACAGACTCATAACCCAAAAAAATAAATTGAGAACTAATTATATATTTTTATAAAGAAAAATGTATCTGTGTTGGCTATATTCGAAGCTAATTATGTATCTAAATAGATTTAGAATCGAAAAAAATGTATCGGAAGCTAATTATGTATATTTACAAAAAAAAAATTATATCTTCATTGAATGTATAGGGAACTAATTATGTATCTCGACAGATTTAAAAGTAAGATTTTTAATAATTATATAAAATGTCAAAATTTTCTCTAATTAAACTTCCAAATATTGAAATTTATGTTATTTTTTCTAATTATATATTAGGATCTTGATTAAAGGTACAAATTTTGTCTGAATTTTGATGGTTAAGAAAGAAGTTGGATTTTAAGAAAGTTCTGTTTATTTTATTTTACTAGTTGAGTTGCACGTGCCTCTTACATGTAACTTTTAATGAAGTGTAAAAAATTCAAAATATATATTTTATTGTAAGTATATATATATATTTTATCATCAGAAGTTTCAAGTGGTTAATGAATTTAATATATTGTAGATGTAGATTTACAGACTTTTTAAATCTTCTTAAAATAAAATTGAGTTTATTTAGAATTCTTACACTAATGAAAAGAATATTAGTTGTCATTAATTTTGATGACTTTTAATAAGAAAATATTTTACCATAAATATATTTATAGTAAATATATTTATGGTAAAACCTTTCCTTATTAGAAGTCATCATAATTAATGACAACTAATATTTTTTTCATTAGTTTAAGAATTCTAAATCAACTAAATTAAATTTTAAATTTTTTTAAAAAATCTATCAATAAATCTAAAATCGTTTTAATAATATAAAATTTAAGAAGTAACAAATATTTAAACGTTTTAAGTATGCAATAAAGATGTAATTAGTGATTTTGTAAAGATTTGACTTTAAAAATAAGTAAAGATTTTATATTATTGAAGGCGGAGAGGTGAAACAAAGTACAACATACAACTTTGGTCCAACAAATAAGAATTTTGAAAGGAAACATAACATATCCAAGTTTTGTGCCCTAAAATATTGTAGAGGTGTTAATTTTAATTGATGAAAAATAAATGCGAAAAAGAAAATTATAGAAAAAGTAAGAAAAGAAAAATTCTTACCTCTGCATCAACTAACTTAAGAAGCTTTCGAGTACCAGTTGTGTAACACCCCACATTTTCGAGCTAGAAATTAAACCGTTGTTCCTACGTGCGTAAGCTCTAATTCCATAGTTTATGCTTAGATTCATGCGTCATGATCTTTCGTGTAGTATATGAAGTGAGTGTGAGGTGAAAAATGCTCATAGAAATGGCCTAGAGCAAAGTTGAACTAAGAACCTTTCATTCATCCAAAATTGGATATTCGATTCTACAAGGGTCTACTTTAAATGTGGATAACTCTTTATACACATAGAATTTTTCATCTCAAGAACCACCAAATTGTAGATAATTGAATTAGCTTTCCAACAATACCAATTTCGCTAAAATCCGATACCCGAGTAAAAAGTTATGACATTTTTCATATGAGGCAGTAAGCCACCGCGATTCCACTACGTCGCGGTGCTTCAAACAGCAATACGGGTTGCGAATTTTAACTCCGAAGGGAAGTGCTGTCTTTTCCCTTCAGTCCCTAATCGTGATAACTGAAGATTTAAGCATTATTAGGGCATTATATGCCCAAAACTACTGAAATTTTCCTCTCAAATCAAAACCCTAACTCCTCCCCTAAAATTCAAGAACTCATTCTTAAGGTTAAGAACTCCAAGAAACGGATTAAGATTCGGATTCCATTCTTCTAACTACTACATCTAGGGTACGTGGGGTTTATCCTAAAACTACATGGGCTTGTTGAAATACATGAATATAACTTAAAGTTTATCAAGCATGAAATTGCAAAGGGATTTTTGAATCCATGTTTTAATTATGTATCATGAATATTAAAATGATATTGTTCTTTTGGCCTTTAGGTCTTTCCCCCTTAAATCGATTTATACTCATATGTATATGTATGAAATTGAAGATTTGATTGAGAGCATTATTATGAAATCCCTCTCTTTTGATGAATTAGAGTTTATGAACTTATCAGGAATGATTTGAAATACATGTTTTGTGATTTAAAAGTGGTCTTTTCAATATCCTAGTATTTGACATAATTTAGAGATGATGAGAGGGAATTTCTTGTTATATCTATAAGCTTGTTTTAAAGAGAAAATTGCATGTGATTGAGTAAATTAACATGACCACCTTACGTTATTGAAATGTTGACAAAGAGAAGGTTTCTTGCATGTGGTTACGTGAATTTAAAGAAAGAGTTCTTTGAAATAATTTATTGATATGGTGGTCCCAAACTTTTGTTTTGAAAACAGAGATTATAATATGCTAATAATGACTCAGAGATGTGACTTGCAAGTCAATGGTATGAGGATATCATATAAATGTATGCCATAACAGAGCTAGAGTTTTTCAGAGTTTGATTTCAGAGAATGATATATTTTAAAGAGTTAAAAATTGGGTTTAAAGAGGGTTAGGTGGTTACCCGAAGAAGACTTGAGTTCAAGTAAATCTTAGCCTAAAACCGTGTTTTGTCGATACGGGTATGTTATTATTGTACGCTGGCGACGGTCCTGTGGCGTCATAGAGATAAAAACTCCGACCCTTGCGGCAAACTTGGGTTGGGGGCTTGGCTGCCGAGTTAATGACAGATTCCATATAGCCCATAAAATTTCAGAGTTGTAGATTATACCACCTAGTGTAGAAGTAATATAAAGAGTGTCACAGAGTTTAGATGACTTTATAGAGTCTTTTAAATATGCCCACGTGTTTTCTTATCATATTTATATTTATGAACTGTTTTGAAATTGCTCTCACCTATATTGAATAAAGATTATTATTTTGTATTTGTTCTGCGTACCAGTACTTTTGTATTGACCCCCTATATTCCAGGATCTGAGGCATAGTTCCACAGTCCCATACAGCAGTAGATCTGTATGTGTCAGAAGTTGCAGTTGGTAAGCCTTCTCTTTTTCGAAAGGCCTAATTTTCAGATTTCAGTGTTTCTTTCTTTTTTATAGTCTACTGGGGGCCTTGTCCCAGTTCTATTTCAGACTTATGTTGGATCTTGTGATGTTAGAGATTTCGCAGACGGGTGTCATATGTCTAGAATATTCAGAACTACTTTTCAAATAGTTCAAGTTTATGAGATTGACCATGATACCGTCTTGTATTATTTTTCGCAAATTTTCCTATACTATACGAATATTGTGCATGATTACCATAAACAGAAGGACTCCCCGAGCCTCCATGGTTCGGGATGCTCGTCACGGCCAGGGTCTCGACTCGTTTCGTGACAAGTTATTTCCTTATTATATTCTTTTATTTTATTGGACCACTTTCTATGATCAACACTTTTATTATGGACATGTGATCGGATTACTTCAATGCACTAATTGCAACAACTTCGCTAATTACATCTGTTGCTATAGTCAGTGGCGGAGCTAGGAGTGACACCAAGTGGGTTCATAAGTGAATATACGAACTAACTGTAGGGGGTTCGACATCTACTATATACACATAAATAATAATTTTAATTATGTACATATAGTATAATTTTCTATCGAAGGGGGTTCGGATGAACCCCTACCTTGTATATAGCTCCGCCCCTGGCTATAGTAGTCTAAAAAAAAGAGTTAGAACATCGTTAATGCATGATTTAGAATGAAGATAAACTGATGAGTTAAGTAGATTGTACCTGAATATGCTAGCTGTCTTCGTATATTTAATAGATACAACAAACAATACAAATTAAATCAATTAAGAACATAAATTCAACTAATAACACAAATTAGATCATTAAGAATATAAGCTAAATTGCTGGCATAACAATTAATATTGTGTTTAAATCATTAATGAGTAAACAACAATCAACAATACAAAAAGAGCAAAAGAATTTTATGACAAAGAAGCTAAAATGAATTGATGAAGAGAACCGAGAAAAGAGAACGGAACCTAAAGAAGAGACAAAACTGAGAGCAATTATGGATGAAAGAAAAATATGATGTGGATAGTAAAAAGGTGAAATCAACATAGATTTTACATAAGTTGGTAAGTAAAACCTGTTTTACATAGGATAGAAATTGTTTTGATCTTATTTTAAATAGAAAAAGGTTATGTTAAAACCTATAGAAGATGGAAAAGGATTTTTTATTTTTTTTGAATTTTGGCAAAAAGCTATGGAAGATGGAAAGTTTTTTTGAAAAAAAAAATTGGCAAAAAGCTAAGCGTCAGAAAGAATAAATAGAAAATAAACGTATTTAATTGTTTGGGGTTCACGGTGGGAAAAGAAGGGATTATATTTTTAAAATTCTTTTTTTTAATTTTTGGAAAAAAACTATGGAAGATGGTAATTTAAAAAAAAAATTGGCAAAAACCGTCGGAAAGAACAAATAGTAAATAAACGTATTTAAAAATTATTTTTGGATATTAGATTTGGGGTTTTGTGTTGTCCTCTTTTAGTTAGGAGTGATTAGTTTTTTGTGAGGAAAGGTGTCCTATTTTTGTGAGGAAAGATTTTTTTTTTTAATTTATATTACAAAAATAATAAGAAAAAGGTAAAAAGACAATTTTGTATAAAGAAGAAACTTTTAATAAAGAGCAAAAAATTCAAATCTTATTTTTAAGGCCCTTCACACTTTTAATATATTATAGATATAGATATAGATATAGATATAGATATAGATATAGATATAGATATAGATATAGATATAGATATAGATATAGATATAGATATAGATATAGATATAGATATAGATATAGATATAGATATAGATATAGATATAGATATAGATATAGATATAGATATAGATATAGATATAGATATAGATATAGATATAGATATAGATTATAGATATAGATTTATTTATTTATATATACATTATGGTAGGTATTTGAAGAGGTATGAATTTGAGATAATAGTTAAATTATTATATTGATTAATAATAAAATAATGAAAATAATTATTGAAATATATTAGTTTGATACTTTGATAGTGATAAATTTTTAAAAATTAATAAAATATATTATCCTCCTAGGGACTCTTAATTCATGTTTGGTTGGCAATATTCGGGATAACTTATTCCGGGACTAATAAATAGTATCGGGATAAGTTATCCACACAATTGGTGGGATAACAATCCTACCATAATTTATGCTTGGGATAAATTTATAAAAGGATAAAATTACCCCTACCTATATTCATGCACGAGCCACATTATGTACGTATATGTATGTGCATAATTAGATGAATATTAAATTTTTGTTTTTTAATAACTATTTAGTGTATAATTAGATGATCCGTGTTCATTAAATAGTTATTTTTCATTAAATCTAATGTGCATAATTAGATGATCCGTGTTCACGATCGATTTCATTGTTTAATTACATATTTTAAATTAAATAGTTTATTAATCACTTGAAAATTGATATTGTATATATCAATTAAAATGAATTTTAATATTTTATATTATATGAGTGAGATATGTTTAAATGAAGTGACATAAACAATAAATCTTCTTTTACTTTAACAAACTTGAGTTGGAAGTTTTTATTTCAAACTAAACAAGATGTAATAAGATTTTTTTTTAAACACACACGGCATAATCATCTGAAGGCACATATAAAAAAAATAAAGATAAATTAGATGAAAATTTTATTTTTAAAATACATATGATATAATCATGAAAATTCACATGTACCTAAATTTGTTGCAAATCTATTAACTAATCTAGGACCATAGTTGTTACTTCCTTTGCCACCTACAATGTTTCAAACAAACAAAGGTTATAAAAAGGGTAATTGACATAAATAGCCTCACAAACAATTTAAAAAAAAAATATTTACAATCAAAGATTATAGTAGGATGGACAAGATAAATTAACTCTCAATTAGGGCGAGTAAGTAAGAAAGGGGGATCAAAGGCAATTCTCTGCTATAAGATCAATAGAATATTTCAAAGCATTTGCCGCTACATAGACACAATATAATGTTTCACTCTCAGAGGTGGTCCTTGAGTTCAGTTGCTTTTGATTTAATATGGTATCGATAGCAATGGCCAAACGCAATCTCTTGAATTTCAGTAGCAGAGTGAGCCGCAGAGAAAAAAGAACGGTTGAAAGCGAAAAGCCTATTTAAAAGGGGAAGCAAATAGGAGTACAATATGGAACTCCTTTCTTTATATAAATAAACTTCCACAACGGAAGAGACTGTACCTATTATATTCTTTCTTAGTCTCTTTGGTCGCGGAGGGTGACTCCATTATTTATCATCAAAGTCAAAGTCATTTCAACTATATGTCGGTGTTTTCTTGCAATTCAGTCTTGCTTTATCAGTGACAGAGCTAAAATTTTCATGAAAGAGGTGATAAAGGTCAGTTCAGTGCACTATGCACAAGGTTCGGGGAAGGGTCGAACCACAAGGATACCCTTTTTTGATATAAGAGATTCGAAATATGATACAAAAAAGCAAAGAAGATTCAACATAGAGAAAAATATAAAGTAAAAATGAAGAATGATTTTTTAAAGTTGATATTGAACATCGAGTGAAAAAAAACAAGAAATAATAATTATATCATGTAAAGTAAAAGGAAATATAAAGTCAAAACAAGACAGTCCGATGCACTAAAGCTATCGCTATGCGTGGTGTTCGGGGAAGGACCCCACCACAAGGGTGTATTGTGCGCAGGCTTACCTTGCATTTCTGCCAGAGGCTGTTTCCAAGGCTTGAACCCGTGACCTCCTAGTCACATGACAAAAACTTTACCAGTAAAAATGATTTTTTTTTGTCTTTGTGTTTGTATTTATTATACTTACATTCATGAGAGGGAAAGATGGCAAAAAGAATCAAAGTGAAGAAAACCAAGTGCTTAGTAATGGCCATCATGTTTTCAAGTAATTTTGATTTTTTTTGTTTGTGTGTGTGAAAATTATTTTGGAGTGATTGAATAAAACATATATTTCATTGATATTTATAGTGCATTAAAATCATTTTTTTATTTTCTTTTTAATTAAAGATTGAATAAAAGCGTCGTAACGCTTGATCTCAGAAACCAATTATCAAGAAACAATGGATTGTGAGGTGAGATTAATCCATCTTTAGTTAGGTTTAAAAAGTTGAGATACTATGAACAATTTTGGAGTCGTCAAAGTACCTGAAGTGAGACATGTAATATAAGGAAACTTATTGTTACCATGTTTAAGGAGACTATTTAAGGTAGGCTTGGGAGTTGGGATGCATGCATTATAAGGAAACTTTTTTATATATATATATTTTTATAAGTATTTTTTACAGTAATTTTATTATAACACTTTTAATTAGTTGTTATAAGTGTATTTATGTCACATAAATTAAGACAAGAAAACAATATATATTGGGCCGGTGACCTTCGATGTCTATAAATACACAAAACTGATCAACTTTCCTTCAACTTTTCTCTAATTGTTTTTGGGGTTTTGTTATTGTTATTAGCTTTCTGCGTTATGTCTTTGGAGGAAGAGAGAACCAATCCCTCTATTGTTAATCATGTTAATCGTTGCCGGTGTGGTTTAATAGGACGTCTTGTAATTCTTTTCCTCATTATAGGGCCTCTTCTTTTTCTTATTATTAGTGGTATTATTAGTTTTATGTCTTCTAAGAATTATTATCCCAAATTCTCTATTGAAGCAATCACATCTTCTTATATTAGTATTTCAACATGGCCTAATTCACCTCTATATGCTCAAAACTTGACTACCAATTTTGTGGTCGAAAATCGTGCACGTCATGAAGTTGAATATAAAAGCATGGAGGCTTCGATTTCGTACAGGGAAAATATTGTCTGGTTGAATACGGTTGACCTTTATCATTAACGGAAAGGAAAGAGTTCGTCGATACAAGTGACTTTTGACGATTCTTCAGCCAAGGTAATGGATCACTATGTTGCTTATAGAATAAGTAAAGAAAATAGGACAAGTGGATGTGCGGTTTTTACTGTAGAGGTAAAAGGTATTTACCAATCTCGAGATATGAAAGTTTCTTGTAGGGATGTGAAGCTCAAGTTTTCATCAATTAAACAAGAGACAAGATTGCTACAAAAATGCTCCACTCATTTGTTTTGATTGTTACTTAAATTTTATTGTATCATCCTTATTATTGAATCTATATATCCTTTTGTAATATAAGGAAACTTAGCTTAAGCAAAATTTAATATCAGTTACAAGTAGTATCAACCTATTATTACAATTTGTCTCGTTAGCAAGTGTAAATTAAATCTACTTAGCCCTTATTATAAAAAGTGGTTCCATCACAAGTTGAAGAGGGTTCCATCACAAGTTGAAGAGAAAAGATAGAACAAATCATATAGTAGTTGGTAGTTTAATTTAATAATTAATTAAATTATAAAGAATAAACAAACCAATGAAACATGATGTTGAGGCGTTGAGCCTTTATTAGGAACATAGTACGTAATGATATATTATTTAGCCCAAATCAATCTTGACACAAGCAAAACAGATTAATAAGTTAATGCACTTTATTTTCTTTCTTTCTCAAATTATTTATCGTATTCTTCATTAACACATCTCTTAAAAAATATTAACTAGGATGGGTTTTTAACTATTTTGTCTTTATTTATATCTAATATATTTGTAACTGTTTTATTCAATAAATGTTTACTCTAACGAGATATTTGTTGTTTTTAAGAAACAACTACTTTTAAGGGTAAAAAGAAAAAAAAATTAACTTTGTTATAAACTTTTAAAATGATAGATATAATTTTTAAAAATTACGACAGATAATTTAACGGAGAAGGACATGTATACAATTTTGTGTATGGTTATCAATGGATTCCAATTAAAAGATTAAAAAAAAAAAAAAAACTAGAGACGACAGTAAAAGACAAATCAAGGGTGACATTCAATGTGTGATATAGCATGCTGGAAAATAAAAAGAAAAAAAAAAAACTAATCAAATTTTCATCTGCTATTTATTTACAACTATGAAATATCGAAATGGCAAAAATATACAATTGAAAGATCGTCTTAAAAATATTAGGTAATTTCTTTTTATATGTTCAAAGTTTGTTGGATAAAGTTATGTGATGCTAATATTTGCATGCGAATGGTAATTGATAGGTACCATAAGATTAATTAAGATTCATACCAACTAAGACTTAAATAATCGGTCATAAAAATGTAATAATTCAAATCGAATGCAAGAATAGTCGGATAGTTCTAGTCTCAATCAAAAGTATTGATTTGACATAAATCTTTTCTTTAACTCTGTCTTAGTTCACATCTACGATCTTCAATTTTGAATATAGACCAGACACTTAAATTTGGATAAAATTAAACAAGTAGACACACACGTTCGATACGACATAAGACATGTACGACGCCACATGTGCCATATCTCAAAATAAAAGGCATAAATACAAATTAAAGTCAAGTTAAAAGGCACATTTATGTATTATATGCCTTAAATAAAAAATATTAATTGTGATACTCTTCTTTACTCTCTAATTTATCTTTCACAATTTACTTAATAATTTACAATATTAATTATAATTTTAATATGTTAGTGCGAGTCTTTATCAAGCCATAATTGGTTTGAATTTGTATTAGTCGGATTAGTTAAATGTATGCGAAACAAAAGAGAAAATAAAGTATAGTATTCAAATGAATAATCGAGTTGTGCAGAAACAGAGACAGAGACAGTTCAACCAATAGAGTCATCCATTTTGACTTTAACTAAGTTTATAAAACAACTGAAATGAGCAGAGACAGCTCAACCGATAGATCCACCCATTTTGACTTTGATTTAGTTCATAAAATAACTGAGATGAGCAGAGATAGCTCAACTGAGCCACATTTTTACTTTAACTTAGTTTATAAAATAACTGAGATGAGCAGTGAGAGCTCAACTGATCAGCCACATTTTGAATTTAACTTAAATTATAAAATAACTAAATTATTAAAAGAACCGAGCTAAATACAAGAGAGTTGATCTAGCTAGGTGCCTAGCTAGGTTTAAAACCAACTACAACGTTATTGAAAAGAAAAGAAAACTTAAGAAAAGTATTTAGGAGTAATAAGTACTCTAATTCAACTTTTAATAAAAAGCGTTTTCTCCTTTAATTAGTTTAACCATGAGAAGGTTGAATTCACATTACTTTGATTAGTTAAATGTATAAAATGAAAGAGAAAATAAAGTATATTATTTAGCTGAATAATTGAGTTCATGAGCAGAAACCGCTCAACCGAGTCACATTTTGACTTTGACTTAGATCATAAAATAATTCAATTGAGTAGAAATGACTTAATGAAGCCAAATCTTAATTAACTTCATCATTGTTAATAAATAACACTTATATAGTCATGTTCAAATTGATTCTTTTTAGACGAGCTGAACTGAATCGAGCTAAATAATAATAATAATAATATTATTTTGTGGTCAGTTTTGTACCGCTTAGTGTGCTGACAGAGGAATGAAGGATTAGTCTCATGGCTGCCGGCTGTAGGGATACCTTGGGAAACAAAAAAAAATACGTAATAATATTTTAAAAAAAAAAAAAAAAGTCAAGAAAATTTTAGGGTTTCACTAGTGTTGTTGTCCTTCTTTAAGGTGATGTCCATTCTAGTTTAGGAATTAATTAAGTGCTTGTGGGGTATGCAGCCGACGGAAAAAGATAAATTTCCAAATGTGACGTCCAAAATTGTTGATTTCGAGTAGATGATTTATAGGAAATAATTTTTTTATGCTCGAGGTAAAATTATTCAAGTACACTTTATTCTCTTTAGAGTTTACTTTGTACCACTATATTGAGTATACTGTTATTTTTATCATTATTGTTATTTAGTTTTAGTGTAATCTCATAAACGAGATATGAAAAGAACGACGGGTGACCAACTTTATAAAGATAGAGAGGTTGTTTTCAATTAAAATATATTAACTACAGTATTTGGTTTGTAAATAATTTAATCGTACAAATAATATTTATGGTACAAGTAATATTTCCCTTTTTTAGCTATTTTGATATGTTTTATTTAAGTTGATTGTCTATCGAAAATAATTTTTTTATCTGATAAGATAAGGGTAAAATTGGCGTATAATATATCATCTTCAAACTTTATTTATGAGATTACACTCATTATGTTATTATAGTATTATTGTGCATAAAAACTTAAATTTTAAAATAAATTTCCAAAAATGGATTGATTCATCATTATTTATGTAGATTCTTGAGTGAACTATATAAGACAATATACATAACATTAAATATCCTCTTCATGCATTTAATTAAATTATCTGTTTCAACTATAGTACCAATAATATACTTTTCTGTTCATAAAACTAAACATAAATAGTACAAATCTTGCAAATGCACATGCCATATTTAGGGTTAAACCAGAGACTTTGGGATAAAATATGCATAAATTATACTATGAAGGACAATAAAAATTAAAAATAATTTTCTCATGGTACTTTAAAATAGCCACTTATATAAAGTTATAAAAGCAATTTTTTTTTTTTAAAACAAAAAGGGCAATAAAGAAAAACCTTTTACATTATTTTTCACATAATGTCCAATACGTATCGGTGGATTTTTCGCCTAGCTCAACCTCATAGATTGTCTCACAGAATGAAAATTGATCAAAATCATATAAAGAGACCAATTATTCATTTAATATCTGATGTGTGACTCTTAACACAATTAATATGAGTTTGAGTTGGAACGTCCCATTTTAGGAGCTAGTAAAATGCTTCCCACCTAAAGCGATTTCTTTTCCAGAACTCGAACTTGATACCGTAGTGGTTAAGATCAGAGAGCACGTTCATGTCATTGGCTAAATATTACAACAGAAGAGTCATGATCACTAACTTGAAGTTCAATTTCTATTAAGTGACAGATAAAATTAATTGCAAATAATTTAAATATGTAACACGATATTGTAAGAGATAGAGTGACCTTGCATTACCACAATTAATCCAATGAAATTGGATCATGACGAATGAGTAGGAGAAGTAGTGTCACCTCTTTGTAAAGTTTTAATTGACTTATATAGACTAAAGCATCTAGTACGTTTTCTCTGAACTATGACCAAATTTGTTACGACACACTCAAACTTCAAGGGGTTCCTATTACCTCCAAACTAAATTTTAGCGTTTTTTTGTCATCCTTTTAAGCTGGCGTGACACCTTTTGTCAATCTTTTTCGCTGACGTAATACCTTTGACGTGCACTCCATTTTATGTAATAAAAACGCCACATCAGCATAAAAGGATAACAAAAATATGCTAAAATTGAGTTCAGAGGAGTAATGGAACCCCAGTGAAGTTGGAGTGTATCGTAGCAACTTTGATCATAGTTTGAGAGATACTAGATGCTTATCTCACTTATATATGGAACCTAACTTTGATTTAATAATAGACAAGTTAATATGTATGTATTTTACATTAGAGTTAAGATAAAGACAGTTTCAAACATGCATGGAAAAATTTAAACTTACAATATATGTCTCGATCGATGATTCAAACATATAGTCCATCTTATCAAAGTAGCACCAATTAATTAAAGATTGTGAACCTAATAGTTGTAAAGGCTGCTGTAAGATTTTGGCCATAACTTATGGGTGTCAAACGGGTCGGGTCGAGCCAACCCGGAACCGGTCCTTCCATTTTAACCGGGTTGAGGGCCGGTTAAGGGCCGATTTTGACGCTAGCCGGGCCGGGCCGGGCCGGGCCAAACAGTAAAATAATTAAAACCCACCCTAACCCGGCCCACTTAACCCAATTCGGTCAAACCCACCAAAACCCGGTCAAACCCGTTTAAAAAATAAATAAAAAATCCAATATACACTATATACACTCCAATATACAATATATATTTTTAAAAAAATATATAAACAATTACACATATATACGTACCATTCAATATATAATTATATATGACTATACGTACTACTTTAAATAAAACATATACTATAATAGTATAATATATATATATACACTACAATATATATATATATACATATATATATATTTATATACTAATTTATAAAACATATATAAATGTATACGTTAAATATATACTACTTTAGAAGATATATACACATATATATGCACCATTCAATATATATGTACTACTTCAAATAAAATATATACTACAATATACATATATATATATATATACAACAATATGTATATATATATAGTTACATACTAATTTATAAAACATATACACTTGTATACGTTAAAGATATACGTCTATAGAAGATATATACACATATATACGCACCATTCAATATATATGTACTACTTTAAATAAAGTATATACTACAATATATATATATATATATACTTATATACTAATTTATAAAACATATACACTTGTATACGTTAAATGCATAATACTTTCGAAGATATATACACATATATACGCACCATTCAATATATATGTACTGCTTTAAATAAAATATATACTACAATATACATATATATATAGAACAATATATATATATATATATATATATATATAGTTACATACTAATTTATTTAACATAAACACATGTATACGTTAAAAATATACGTCTATAGAAGATATATACACATATTTACGCACCATTCAATAATATGTACTACTTTAAATAAAGTATATACTACAATATATATATATATATATATATATATATATATATACTTATATACTAATTTATAAAACATATACACTTGTATACGTTAAAAATATAAGTCTATAGAAGATATAAACACACACACACACACACACATATATATATATACTACTATATATATATATATATACTTATATACTAATTTATAAAACATATACACTTGTATACGTTAAAGATATAAGTCTATAGAAGATATAAACACACACACACACACATATATATATATACTACTATATATATATATATATATACTTATATACTAATTTATAAAACATATACACTTGTATACATTAAAGATATAAGTCTATAGAAGATATAAACACATATATATGCACCATTCAATATATATGTACTACTTTAAATAAAGTATATACAACAATATATATATATATATATGTGTGTGTGTGTGTGTGTGATAGTTAATTAATAATATATTAAAAGTAAGTTTTAAATTTAAACTAGAAATTCATTTTAAATCAATATATAGGTACTACTTTAAATAAAATATATACTACAATATATATATATATATATATAGTTATATAATAATTTATAAAACATATACACTTGTATACGTTAAATATATACATCTATAGAAGATATATACACATATATACTCACCATTCAATATGTATATACTACTTTAAATAAAATATATACTACAATATACATATATATGTATTACAATGTATAGATGGTTATATTATACTAATTTATAAAACATATACACTTGTATACGTTAAATATATACATCTATAAGATATATACACATATATACGCACCAATCAATGTATATGTACTACTTAAAATAAAATATATACTACAATATACATGGATTACAATACATAGATAGTTATATTATACTAATTTGTAAAACATATACACTTGGATACATTAAATATATACATCTGTAGAAGATATATACACATATATACACACCATTCAAAATATATGTACTACTTCAAATAAAATATATACTACAATATACATATATATATATACTACAATATGTATATATATATATATAGTTATATACTAATTTGTAAAACATATACACTTAGATACATTAAATATATACATCTGTAGAAGATATATACACATATATACACACCATTCAAAATATATGTACTACTTCAAATAAAATATATACTACAATATACATATATATATATATATATATATATATATATATATATTATAATATGTAAATATATATAGTTATATACTAATTTGTAAAACATATACACTTGTATACGTTAAATATATACGTCTAGAGAAGATATATACACATATATACACAACATTCAATATATATGTACTACTTTAAATAAAATATATACTACAATATACATATACCTATACTACAATATGTGTATATATAGTTATATACTAATTTGTAAAATATATACACTTATATACGTTAAATATATACGTCTAGAGAAGATATATACACATATATACACAACATTCAATATATATGTACTACTTTAAATAAAATATATACAACAATATACATATATATATATATACTACATTATGTATATATATATAGTTATATACTAATTTGTAAAACATATACACTTATATACAATAAATATATATATCTGTAGAAGATATATACACATATATACACACCATTCAATATATATGTACTATTTTAAATAAAATATATACTACAATATACATTTATATATACTACAATATGTATATATATATAGTTATGTACTAATTTGTAAAAATATACACTTGTATATGTTAAATATATACGTCTATAGAAGATATATACACATATATACACTTCTATAGAAGATATCCAATTTATAAAACATATACACATGTATACGTTAAATATACACTTCTATAGAAGATATATACAAGTGTATACACACCATTCAATGTATATATACTACTACTTATAAAATATACTACATTATATATACATTACAATATATATATAGATATACTTATATACTATTTTATAAAACATATACAAATGTATACGTTAAATATACACTTATATAGAAGATATATGCACAAATATACAAAACATATGCTACTTAATATAATAAATTAATAATATTTGGTAGTAAATTAATAATATATTAGAAGTAAGTTTTTAATTTAAAGTAGAAAACTAGAAATTCAATTTAAAATTTTAAATCGTTAAATGAAAAAAATATAAAAAGCAAGGACTAAGGAGTGAATGAATTTGGGGAATTTTATTGATTGCAAAATGATCCAAAATTTATAATTTACATGAATGAAAAATCTATAAATTATGCATCATTTTTTCCAACTCATTCATGTTAATATTAATGGGAACTTGCATAGGATAGTCGAAGTCAACGGGGGCAAAATCATGCATTGGACTTGATTCTGCTGAGTTCTCCTGTGAAGTCATAATTTCTTCAACTTTCAGCTCGTCGCTCGACTCCGGTTCCATTCCTTGGTTTCTTCTTTCCGCTCTAATCCAATCTCTGAGGCAAACTAGAACATTCATTGCATTGCTTCCCAATGAGTGTCGGTTGTCTTCAAGCTTCTGTCGTCCCTGACTAAAGGCGCTCTCTGATGCAACGGTTGACATTGGAACATTCAAGATATCTCTAGCTAATCTTGAAAGCACAGGATATTGTGTTTCATTACTCCTCCACCAAATCAACGTGTTGATCCGTCGTTTGCGATCCTCTGGTGCCGTTCGAAGATAATATTTCAGCTCTTCCCGATAAGTTGATGTGTAAGTTCTCTTATCAACACTGTTCTAACAATTTAAATCATAAAACGAATCAGAAAAACCACTATGTGCCGGCCTTTTAGAAGATGATGGCTCCTCGGGAGGATGAGGAGCGACAGTTGGAGTGATATTTGTAGGTACGGCTAAATCAAATAAATCAGCATAGTGATTATATAATTTTTCTATGTAATCCTTTGCATCAGCCGTAGCCGTCCACAAATCAGGTTGTACTTGTTCAGAATCATGGTTAGTATTTATTTCTAAGTTAGTATAAATAAGAGTACTAAAGTGACACATATTATTATATTTCATGCACGGATTTAGCATAGCACCAACCAAGTAAATAGGGGGAATCGGGAAAAA
This sequence comes from Capsicum pubescens, assembly GCA_030864215.1. Classification (NCBI taxonomy): domain Eukaryota; kingdom Viridiplantae; phylum Streptophyta; class Magnoliopsida; order Solanales; family Solanaceae; genus Capsicum; species Capsicum pubescens. Next base: position 301,218,103 of record CM061549.1, read on the forward strand.
ATATTTTTTAAATTTCGTAAACATGGCGCCAACAGCTTCTTTATAACCTTCTTTATTTTTATATTTTTTTAGCAAACTAGAAATATCGGCTATATGTGTCAAAATATTACAAATAGTAGGATACTAAGCACCGGAAAATTCAACCGTAGCTACATAATTTTTTTCTAAAAACTTAACAAGATCATTAATTACAACCCAATCAGAATTATGTTGCATGCAATTAGCAGAATCAGCAAATGAACCGCAATGTTGGTTAAAAGCTAGTGTAATAGGAATTCTATATTTATAACAAGTTTTTAAAAATTCATACGTAGAATTCCATCTAGTATCAATTTCCTCAGGCATCAAAATCGGTGTAAGTTTATTTTCTTGACATTTAAATTTATATTCTCTAATTCTCTAATTCTCGATCTACGATTATTTCCTTGAATAAAACCAACAGCAAGGCGAATTTTTTCAATATAAAAATCAAAAAACTCAAGACCATCTTTTACAATTAAATTATATATATGACATGCACACTTAATATGAAAAATTTCAGGCAAGGGCGGAGATAGCGTAGATTTTAATTTTTTTTATAGCAGTGTTGTTGTTAGAAACATTATCAAAAACAATAAATAAAATTTTATTTTCGATACCATAATATCCGACAATTTTAACAATAGAATCAACAATAAATTGTCCAGTATGTTTACGATCTTCATCATATAAAAAAGCAAGAATACGTTTTTGCATCACGAAATTACTATCCATCCAATGACAAGTAACGGTTAAATAATCATTTTTATTTACAGCACGACCAAGATCAGAACTTAGGGACAATCTACATTGAGTATTTTTTAACAATGTTGATAAATAAAAACAATATTGTGAATGAAGTCTAAAAATATCAGACCGACAAGTCGTTCTAGGAATACCGTTAAACATAGGATTATCAATTGCTTGTATATAACGAATAAAGGCATCAGAAGAAGGAAAATTAAAAGGCAAACAACCCACAACTACCATTTTAGCTATTTCTTCCCGGTCCCTCAATTTATTATACTTCTTCGCTACGTGACCGGTTGCTGGGTCCATTCTAGTTTGCGTTGGCCCACCAACATCCCCACCACCTTTTGCAATATTTAACTCTCTTTTGTGATCTTCAGCTACATGTCTCATTAACGTACCCGTACCCCCTTGCTTGCCTCCACTTCTATGCTTATATGTTTGTTGATAAATATTGTATTGCACCTCAATATCTGATATACGTTCAAAAAATTGTCATGCAATACTAGTTCTTTTACGAGGTCTTGGGGCACTGAGAGGACGGGGAGGGAGATTACCCAATTCAGATCTAACGTTAGCATCTCCTACTGCGGGTGTCTCAGCAATATTTTCATTATCTTCGTCTAAATTAACCGCATCTACTTCATTTTCTTCTTTTATACTGTAATTTTCCTGAGCTTCTACATAATTCATATCGTGAGCACCTACACCTATTTCTTCCTCAAAAGGTGTACCAAGCGGTACCGGAGGCGAAGGCACACGGGTATATGTACTACTTGAACTACCTCTACCGCTAGTAATTCGCTTTTTACTACCACTACCGCTTCCGGGACAAAAAATTTTAACACCTTTAGTAGCGAGGTTTCTTAATTTATCCATAATGTAAATTACATTAAACTAAAAATATTCAAAATACACAAATATAATAAAATTAAATATTAAACAATTAATACAATAAATAAAAATTAAACGTAAGAGATGGAACGACAATACCAAATTTTGGAAGTATCCGAAGATTGCGACTTTAGAAACTTCCGCTCGTACTTTGTAGACGAAAAATTAAAAAATTAAAGTGAACACTTTAAGAAATTAAATATATTGAATATTTGAGAATTGAGAATTGAGATTTGAGAGAGAATGAGATTTGAGAGAGTGAAAAATTGTGTGAAAAATGATTTGAAGTTGTAGGGTATTTATAGAATTTTTTTTGGGATTAAAAAATATTTTTTAAAGTTAATTTTTTTTTTTTAATAAATGGGCCCAAACTAGCCGTTTGGACCCAAAAACGGCTATATAGCCGTTGGGCCAACGGCTAGTTTGGCCCAAAATCCTTTTTTTTTTTAAAGTTATTCGAGCCGGGCCGGTTAACTGACGGGCCTGGACCGGGCTTAGTCCGGATCGGGTTATCCGGGCCCATTTTAAAAAAATAACCAGCTCGGGACCCGGAACCCTAAAGCCCTAGGGCTTACCGGACCGGGTCGGGCCGAGTTGGGCCGGCCCACTTGACACCCATACCATAACTTAATTTTAGGGACCACTAATAGGAAATTAATTACTTTAATTTATCTGATGTTGATTGATTGCTTTTTCTTTTTTAATTTCCTTTTTAACTACCTAATTTCTTACGTTATTTGAATTTATGATTTACAAAGTTCTACTTGAAGGAAAATATGAACAAGGTTTTTTTTTTTTTTCGTTTTCTGTCCAGTGTTCGATAGCTATATTGAAACTCGACTAATCCGAAATCAGGCCAGAGCTGGGCTCCTTTTCAAAGGTGCTCCTTTTCAAAGGTGACTCCATATGCTGGGCTCGAAACTGAGGGTTTAATACATCTATATGAAGGGCGGACCTACATTGATTTTTGGGGTGCTCCGGTACGCATTAAACTCGACGCGAAATAGGCATAATTACATAGGAAATATACAAAATAGATATAGATGATATAAAAGCATCCACTAAAACAAAAAGTAGGTTGAGTGCACTTACATTTAGATTGATTATCTTAAGGTTCTCCGCTGGAAGCGGTGCATTGAGTTTGAACCTCGTTGAGGCGATTTTTATTATTTTCAGCTTTTTAATATAAGCATTCACGATCCTTAAATCCTGAATCCGCCACTATATATATGCAATATATCGATCAAAATACTTAAAAGAATAATTACTGCGACAGTTCATAATAAGAAGATTTATTAACTTGAAAAACAACATACATAGTTAACTGTTAACGTGCAACAAGTCTACAAACGAACGTAGCTTAAATTGATAATGCAAAAAAATTGTGTAACTGCAATATACATAAGTTAAAACTATTTTCTTAAAATTTAGACCTCCAAAAAAATGTAGATTTTCATATATAAAATGAAAAATATGATCCAATTATTTGCATTTTCTGTACTTTTTTCACTTTATTTTAGGGTAGGGGAGGGGAGCAGGTGGTGGTGGGGGAGGCCTAGATCATATTAATCAAAAAATTAATTATTCTTTCACTAATTAATCATTTAATAATTAATCTCTTAATGAGCTAGCAATAAAAGCAAGTGGATCAGTTGTAAATCCTTTTTCCTAATCTTCACTAATAGACAAATTAAATTAAAACCTACAAAAAATTAAAAAGATCCTAATTAAAATCTAATACTCATGCCTCATCATTCCAACTTGTCACAAGGCTCAATAATTAAATGCAGATTGAGAATTTAAAATTTTCAGTTTGTCTTCTTTAGGGCAATAAAAATTCAAGCTATGTATATCAATAGTGTAAAAAATTATTCACATTATTAATGAGTTTTAATTCGTGAAGGGAAGTCATTAAGCAATGGTAAAATTGTTTCTGTGTGACTTATTACGGGTTCGAGTCATAGAAAAAGCTACCGATGCTTGATTTAGGATATAGTCCGTCTACATCACACCCCTTGAAATACTACGGTTCTTTTTAGACCCTGTGTAAATGTGAAATATTTTGTACACCGCACCCTTAACCAATTTTACTATCCAATAATGTCCCTCCTATTTCAATAGATTTCTTCCTTAAAGTCCAAGAGTTTCCCATTAAGGGCCATCAATAGAAAACATATATAGTTGTTCCACTCATTACTCCATACTTTATATACTAAAAATATCTACATTGTACATATATCAAAAAGACAACACATAAAGATCTCTACTTATAGATGGATTTGAAGATTCAAGATCATGAAGAATTAATCTCTATCAAAGTTGAAGTTGAATCATTTTCACTAGAAAATGATCAACACTATATAGGTGTTCGAAAAAGGCCATGGGGAAAATATGCAGCTGAAATTAGGGATTCAACAAGAAATGGAAGAAGGGTTTGGCTCGGAACATTTGATACTGCTGAAGAAGCTGCTTTGACTTATGACCAAGCCGCGTTTTGCATGAGAGGTCCTTCAACTTGCCTGAATTTCTCAGTGGAAGAAGTGCGCGAATCGCTAACAAATATGGAATTTAATAATGACTTTAAAGATGGATTGCTTTTGTCTCCCGCTGCAGCGATAAAAGATAGACACAAGAAGAGAAATAGTACATCACAAAAAAGGAAGCAAATGAAAATTAAAGAAGAAAATGTGTTGATATTTGAAGATTTAGGTACTGATTTGTTAGATGAACTCTTATCTGAGTACTCATCTTGTTCAAATTAATCTACAAATTATCACATCATCTGAAAGTAAATCTTGTTCATGGTTTATTTCTATGTTATTCGAACACTTCAAATGTTACTGTACTCGTATCAGATTCTCCAAGGATATATGAGAATCTGGCTCGTGTCTGGTGGTATTTTATGAGTCCGAGCAACATAGTTCAATTTACTCCTTTTTTACTTGGTTCTTTTTTCTGGTCGGTCAATATACTGTTTGCCTCAACGACAATATATTCAATGTAATCTCGCAAGTAAGATCTATTTGTCTCCTTTTTAATTAATCCAAAAGATTCAAGATTCGCTAGTAGATTCAAAAATCATTAATCGTATTTGAACATGTATTTTACTTCGAAAAAATGTCCCAATGTTTTGTAAGGTGAAAATACGAATCAAACAAGTTCTATAATATAATTTCACCATTTCTTTATCAAATAATGATGTCTATGGGAAAAGAAATTTTTTTTAATAATAATGATGTCTGAATCTTTATTAATTCATTATTTTGTGAATTATTGTTAGGATCGAGAATCCCGGATAGTGTGGAATTAAACAAAGTAATCGTTTGAAGGCGATAATAATGATAAGTTGAGAAAATAAAGGAGACACAAATTTAACGTGGTTCGTTCAACTTGATCTACGTCCACAACCAAAAGAGAAGCAACTTCACTAAACACCAACGGAACAAAAAGAGTACAAAGATACAAAAGAGAGTACAAAATTAGAGTTATTAAATACTCTAATAGTCCAAATACCCAAAAGAAAAAACCTCACAAAGATCACTCCAAAGAAGAGTTCACTCAAAGTATTTTCCAACACAACTCTCTTACAAATACTCTCTACAAAGAAGAAAACAAACACAACTAAATCTTCTTCAAATGTTGGTGTTCTTCTCTAAATGGTATATACCAAAGAGGGTGGAAATGCCTCTATTTATAGGAACAAAACAAACCTACGTTGATGTCATCAATGACATCAACACACTACTTTGCCAACCAAATTTGACAAGAAAACAAATTGCATGCAATGTTGGACTAGCCAACCAAATTTGACAAAGCCAACAAATGATCTTACAAGTGCTTGGTAGCAACTTTGTTTGACCAAGTGTGAATTCAAGAAACAAACAAAAGGCCACATTACAAATCTCCACCTTGGCCTGAGTTTGTTTAATATAGTAAATTTGCTCCACCTTCTTCACAAAGCCTCAAAGGACTTTCAAAATTCCATGACGTCAGAATCAGATGAGTCTTCATCTGAAATTGAAGCAGTAGCAACACCTGTAATAGTAGATCGCAACAGTGTGTACAGCGTCCCAGACTTGCGTGCCTTCATAACCACAAGACCACCTCGAGAGACTTCAAGAACTCCGCCTTCACCTGTGTATTTGCACCCAAGAGATTCTAGAGTACCCAAAGAGATGAGATTTTTCTTCAACTCAGGAACACATCTAACATTTCTGAGAGTTCTTACAATACCATCATGCATTTTAATTCGGACGGTACCTGTTCCAACAATTTTGCAAGCAATAGTGTTGCCTACCAAGACAACTCCACCTTCAACAGGATCATATGTAGACAACAAGTCCTTGTTAGGACACATATGAAATGAATAAGCCGAATCTAAAATTCACTCATTGTTAGAACAAGAAATATTTTCGGTTACTAAAAATATTGCTCCTTCAATCTTATCAACAACAACACTTGCTTCAGCGGTGTCGGAATTTCCGTGCTCATTTTTCTTTACTTTTCCCTTATTTTGCAACTTAGGACAATTAAACTTGATGTGACCTTTTTTATGACAGTAATAACACACTAAATTACTAAATCTAGACCTTTCATTAGATCTACTCCTGACAAATAAACCGGACGCCTGATTTCCACTACCTTCCCCGGTAATATCTCTGTCTATCTGATCTTTAGATTTCAGCATAGATTTGATTTTTCTATAAGAGATAGTTTCTTTCTCATAAAGTATAGTATCTCTAAAATTCTTAAAGGAATGGGGTAGGGAACATATTAGCAAAACAACTTGATCTTCTTCCTCAACCTTGACATCTATATTACTTAAATCCATAAGAATGGAATCAAAGGCATCAAGATATGACAATATGGAAGTGTTTTCATCCATACGAATTGTATAAAGCTTTTGCTTTAAGTAGAGTCTATTCTCTACCGTCCTTTTCATATACAGGCTCTTCAACTTTTTTCACATGCCTTTGGCAGTGGTTTCCGAAGCTACTTCACGTAATAATACATCATCAGAGAGATTTAGTATAATACTAGATCTCGCTTTTTTATCAAGGCTATCAAACTCCTCGTTTGTCATTTTTTTTGAAATTTTCTCCTTTCCTTGCAGTGCCATATCTGAACCATCCTGAACTAGGATAGCTTTCATTTTCAACTGCCACATACCAAAGTTTGCACTTCGGTCAAATTTCTCAACATAAATCTTTGTAATCATCATGGTGACTACTAAGATAAAATCAGGATTAACCTCGCTCTAATAGCAATTTGTTAGGATCGAGAATCCCGGATAGTGCGGAATTAAACAAAGTAATCGTTTGAAGACGATAATAATGATCAGTTGAGAAAATAAAGGAAGCACAAATTTAACGTGGTTCGGTCAACTTGACCTACGTCCACAATCAAAAGAGAAGAAACTTCACTAAACACCAACGAAACAAAAAGAGTACAAAGATACAAAAGAGAGTACAAAATTAGAGTAATTAAATACTCTAATAGCCCAAATACACAAAAGAAAAACCTCATAAAGATCACTCCAAAGAAGAGTTCACTCAAAGTATTTCCCAACACAACTCTCTTACAAATACTCTCTACAAAGAAGAAAACAAATACAACGAAATCTTCTTCAAATGTTGGTGTTCTTCTCTAAATGGTATGTACCAAAGAGGGTGGAAATGCCTCTATTTATAGGCACAAAACAAACCTACGTTGATGTCATCAATGACATCAACACACTACTTTGCCAACCAAATTTGATAAGAAAACAAATTGCATGCAATGTTGGACTAGCCAACCAAATTTGACAAGAAACAAATTGAATGCAATGTTGGACTAGCCAACCAAATTTGACAAAGCCAACAAATGATCTTGCAAGTGCTTGGTAGAAACTTTGTTTGACCAAGTGTGAATTCAAGAAACAAACAAAAGGCCACATTACAATTATGATTTGTGTTATTTCAGTGTTCTTTTTTTAATTTCACTTCTTGAGCCAGTTTTCACTTTCTAGCTATGTTTTGTTCGAATTTTCTAAAAATGATATCCCATTTATATTTGATTATATTCTTCAAAAATATGCTATTTTTTGAGGATTCTATACGAACCTGGCAACATTTGAAGAGTCCAGACAATATGGGGTCATTTGGTACGTGAGATCAGTATAATAATTTTAGTATAAAATCTGGAATTAACGATATTCTATGTTTAATGAGAGGTATTAGCTAATTACGAGACCATTTTATCTCGTCATTTGTATTAAAATGGTAGATTTACTATCCAATATCCATATAGAAAGTGAGATAAAATAGTCCATGTACCCAAATAATTAACATGCACTTAATTTTCTACAAAATTTTGAGCAACAATACGGTTAATCAAGTAAAATAATTAATTAACATATTACTGACGTAATATTTGATTAACCCAAATATTATGTTAACTTTTGAGCAACAATTAGGGTTAATCAAGTATTTTTAAGTGTATTTTTCTTAAAATTATTTTTTTAAAAGTAATATTTTAGGGAATAAACTATTTTTATAATCTCCGAAAACTGCATTTGTTACTCTCCAAACACTTATTTTTTCAAAAAAACTTGGTCAAACATCTCTTTTTCTTTTTTAGAAATAAGAATTTTTAGGAGTAACGGTTATTAGTCTTTTCTCTTATGTAAATATGGTGCTACTGTTCATAGGACGTGGCACCCGAAACCTCAGAATCCTAGATCCGCCTCTGATTATGACTTTGTGTAGAAGGGCCGCACTTTCAAGGGTGTATTATACGCAACTTTACTTTACATTTCTGCCAGAGGTTTCGAAGACTTGAAGCCGTGACCTCCTGGTCACATGACAACAACTTTACCAGTTATCTTTCGAGACCTGAATATATATCGTTGCATTAACAAATTGTGGAGTTAAAATTTTGAATTTCTGCATTTCGAATTCTAAAAAATAGAGTTTAGTAGATTCTTAATGATTTATTTATACATATTAAGTGGATATTTATATGTAAACATATATATTTTTGAACCCATAAGCGAAGCTCTAGAGTTATCGTCGTATATTAATCAACTATATGCTTCAATATTGCGCATTTGGGCCGAGGTCTTTTGGAAACAACATCTCGTGGTAAGGTCTACGTAAAATCTATCCTCTCCAGACCTACTTATGGAAATTTACTCGGTATGGTGTTGTTATTGTCATTATCCTCCAATATTCTAATTTAATTGTAGAAGGGTTAATTTTTTTTTATTTTTTTTTTGCAATAATGCTCTATTTAAATTCATTTCATTTCAATACTAGTAATTATCTAACTTTTATCATTTCTAAAAGGCAATTAGTAAAAGCAAACGGGATTATGAAATATCCATCATAAAATCCTAACCGTCCAATCTTTAACCAAAACTCAATCACAACCGTCCAATACTCCTTATATATTCAAATTTCCATTCCCCCCGCCAAAAGAAAACTAACTTCCTTTCTTTTTTACAAGCTCTGTTTCAATGGCTACTATACTCGAATCTGCTATCAACCCGTTCGGACCCGACTCAGACCCACTTATCTACTTTCTACATCTCCTCCATAGCGACGATGAGAATGTTCGTAAATCTACAAAGAATCACCTCAATCTCACCATCAATAACTCCCCAAATGCATTGGTTAACAAAATTGTCAAGACAATTGAACATTTGGCATTTTCATCATCGTCATCATCGTTATTATCGTCTGTGTGTGTTCTTTGTTATGATCTTTTAGGCTATATTTTACCATCCCATTGGACTAATCTTTGGTTATCTACGCAAGAAAAGGTAAAGACTTGTTTGAATTTCAGTATTTGGATTGAGAAAGATGATGAGGTATTCAAGGCTTGTTATTCTTGCGTATCGCGTTTAGCGTGTTTGCTTTTTCGGAAAGATGAATGGGGATTGTTGTTTGACTTTATGTTGAAGTACTTGGGTGTGGATTGTTGGAATAGAGTAGTGGTTGTTTTATGGGATGAATTGATACCGAAATGTCCTGAGATTTTCGTATCGTATGTTGATCATTTGATTGAGGGGTTTAAGGATGTTATGGTTGCTGAATCGTATGATCGTCGAGTTGGAGTTGCTGCTGCTAAGGCATCGGTGAAATTGATCTTGTATTATTCAACCCCCGTGAGTTATTCAAAGTTTCATGTGCTTTTAGGGAATTTGATGATTCATTTGTTTAAGGCAATTGGTGAGGAGGAGCTTGTTTGTAGCCTTCTTGAGGATTTGATTGTTTTAGCTGGTGTAAAGGCCGCGTATTTTAGTGTAGAAATTGGTGTTGTGATTGAGCGTATGGTGAGGCTAGCTGGGGATTTGATGTTAGGCGAAAAGATAAGGAAACTTGCTGTTGAGTTTGTTGTTACTGTTGCTGAAGATAGGGAGAGTGGATGTGAGATGATGCAGACGGTTCCGGATGAAGAAGTTACTAAGTTGCTTGGTGTGTTGATTGATATGTTGGTGCATATTCGCGATGACCCTAGTTGGGGAAGCGCGGTTAATGACGATGGAAATGAAGGGGAGTTGAGTATGTGTAGTTACGGTAAGGAGAGTTTGGGTAGGCTAGCAATTGCATTAGGGGGAAACGTAATTGTTCCTAATTTGCCTCCGACGATTTTCAACTTCTTGGATCATGAAGATTGGCAAATTCGTTATACTGTTGTTACCGCGATTGGGGTTATATCGGAGGGATGTTCAAAGGTGATAGAAGTATGCTCAGAGGATATGAAGCACCTTGTAGAGACTATTGTGAAGCTAATCTCTGATAATCACCCTCGAGTGCGATGGGCAGCGATTCATGCAATTGGTCAGCTATCAATGCATATGAGCCCGCAGTTTCAAGAACAATATCATCAGCAGGTTCTTCCAGTTTTAATAAAAGTGTGGAGTGATTTTGATAATCCCAGGTTGCAGGTAAATTCTTGATGTTATCTTGATGTTTCAATGTTATAGCATCTTGTTAATGGCATATGACCAATGTATTGACTCTTTATTCTCTAGTTGAGCAGTTATGTAGCAAGTACAGTCGTTGCCTACTAATATTTTCTTGTTTGTATAGGCACGTGCAACTTCAACGATACTGGCATTCAGTCACAATTGCAGTGCAGATATTTTGAAGCCTTACCTGCGGAATATAGTGAGTGAATTAGTTCTACAGGTAATGTCACCGTTACCAATCTAGAACATATTTGTTCATTCACCTGTATAAGAGTAATGTCATGTCACGTGTAGAAGAATAGTAGGTAGCAGTGCATTGTTTTGTTCTCCGTTCATATTAGTAGTCGTAGTATTGCCCTTTTAGTTTCTTGTCATTCAGTTTTTGTTACTATCTGTTGATTCCTTGTACCTTGACTGATTCCTTGTACCTTGACTATCATATTATTCTGTTGTACTTTCGGTTCTATTATTATCTGCTGTTTTTTATTATTAACAAGTAACTTGCTGTATATTCCAGAGTGGAATGACAATGATGAGCGAAGCAGCTCTGGCAACTTTAGGTTCTTTAGCTATTAAGTCACAGGTAGTTTGCTTTCCGGGGTTCAAAAAGAAGTTTTTGGGGGTTTAAATCTCTCGTGTTCTAAATTTCATTTTCTCGGGACACTGTAGGAGGGCGCTACACACATATATGATTCTATAATGCCTTACCTGACAGTTATCTTGGTAACTGCTACTGATGATACAAGTCGAACGCTCCTTCCCAAATGCTTGGAATGCATTACTATGATTACAATGGCGGTTGGAAATCTAGCAATCGGTGATCTTGTTGCAAAGGTGAATACAGTTTCTATTTTTCGATCTCCTTCAAGAGTACTGTATGCATTGATATACTTCGTAATTTTAGGTCGCTGCTGCTCTCATTTCGCTGCAAAAAACTCATATGGAGGAAGAAGATCCAATGAGGTGCCTTTTGTTACAAGTATGTTGATAAACTTTCGATTTTCTGCAACTTTCTTTTCTTGTCTTTATCGTTTATTGGCTAGTTTACTCATTATGTGTTTTGCATCACTGATTCTGTCACAGGCATGGGGTAGACTATGCAAATGCTTAGGGGCGGATTTCATTCCTTATCTGCGTGTTGTCATGCCTTTTGTGCTAAAATCTGCTACGCTGAAGAACTATTTGAGTGTTTCGGATGATTCTGACGATGAAAGGTTGGATCCTCTTGTAACTCTCATGTGAAATTTCACTTAAAATGCATGTCATATTTATTAGTATTATGTCTGGATGTAGAGCTGACATACAATATTGTGTAGCGCGGGTTATGTCACTGCTGGGAATAAAAAGGTCACGATAAGAAGTGGACTTCTGGAAGAAAAAGCCTTGGCCTGTCATATACTATGCTGCTTTGCAGCCGAGTTAAATGAAGGGTTGCATTTGTGTGTTAATGAGGTCTGTCTAAACAAAAAATTAACAACGCTTACAAAGAAGCACAAAGAATGTTATCAAACTTGTGATATATGCAGGTTGTTAGTGCCTTAGTTCCGAATCTTACCTTTAAATTCAGCGAAGAAGTAAGAATGGCTGTCATTGCTGGTAAATTTCTACATGTGTCTTCTAATAATCATTCCTTTTACGCGATAAGAAATGGACTTCTGATGTTTGCTAAATTCCTTTTGTAGCAATGCCTTTACTGATAAATTCAGCTGCATGTGCTATGAAGAAAGGGCGTCCTGTAACAGGTTGTGGCAAGTTCCCAGTTCAAACGATATCTGACACTATAATCCGAGCTTTGCTGAACGCGTTAAACAAGGTAATCAGCATAGAATTGCAGAAGAAGTTCAATCAATATTGCAACGACATTCTATAAAGTTCTACGTACTTTCCCTTTAGGAGTCAACGGTACAAATTCAAGCAAGACTATTGGAGGCGTTCAACGAAAGCATTCAGGTCAGTAACTCTTTCGCCTTTTGTGTAGTCCACGTGTTTTGCCTTGAGCTTATTTGTCTCTGAAAAGTAACTTACTCACAGATTTCGAGTTTACTTCTATGTAAAGACCAAGCTGAAGAATTTGTTGATGGCATATCAAACGTTCTCTTGACTAGCTCGTACCACAAAACAGAAATAGAGAAAACAGCTAAAGAACACAGACATCAAAGGCGGCTGGAAGCTGAACAACACTTAACTATATGTAGAAACGTTAGTGTTTTATCTCAATGCAACCTCTAACATATATACTTTAACAAGATCTTAGACTTATTACCTTCGTTCATTTCTTTTTGTTTCCTGAATCCAGATTGGCATTTGCCTTAAAACTATGGTGAAAAATCACAAGGCGTCATTCTTGCCCCTTCTCGACAAGTTTTTGCCTTATTTGCCGCTTATGTGGGTAAGTTTTTGCTATTATTTGCCCAATATACAGCAAGTTCTATGCAGTTTCTTTGACCTTATACATTTCCTTTTCACTTTTCTACGTACTTATTGTACAGAGTAATGACGGAACAGCAGAAGAAAGAAAGATCGTAGTGCTACTTTTCCGTGATATTGCTGAGCAGTGTAGAGAAGAAGTATTCAGGCAAGTCTTTTATGTGATTTTCAATGTCTTTTTAATCATGAAGATAAATCGGCTTAGCTGAAGGTCGCTTCTGATTAATTAAAATCAGGTACTACGAGGAGTGGATACCTCTCCTGCCTAGAGTTTTGTTTCATAAGAATCCAGACGTTCCACAGGTTCTATTTTAGGTTTACTTGTTTCTCTAGTAAGTCTTTCGTATATCCTTCAAATCTAACGTTCATTATTTGGTCAGATCGTGGCTACTGTAATCGGTATCTGTGCTGAATTCGGATCAGATTTTCTTAAGCCTCATATTACAGGTAGCTTTCTGCATTACGATATGCTTAAGATGTTTATTTTCTGCACTAGAAGCACTGACTTTTAGCTTTCTAATCTCGTTTGCAGTAATATTCAATTGTTTAAAAACTGTAATGGAGCATCCTGACGCCAAAAACCCGGTTAACATCATGGCTTATGAGGCTGTTGTTTCTACCTGTGGGAAGTTAAACCAGTTTGTCTGCGGAGGCATCTACACCTGTGAGGTAGAACACATAACAAACACTCATCACTAAATTATGAATTCTATTAGCCATTTATCGACTGACTGACATATCATAAACGTTCTTGTCGTAGTCCATCCTGCTCTGGCTTAGCCACTTACCAATAATGTGTAATCCAGACGAGGCTAAAATCAATCACGAAATGCTTTGTTCCATGATGGAGACGTAAGTATTCCTTGTAGCCTATAGCAATAGGTCATCAATGATTATCGAAACTTCAACATTTCTTATGCATTGCTTCCATTGTACCTTGTTGTTTCAGGTCAGAGCAGAATGTTATTGGCCCTGATGGAATTCATATACCGATGATAATAAAAATTTTTGCTGAGGTTTTATGGGCAGAGAAGAATTTGGCTACTGAAGAAACTGTGATGCGAATCATCAATCTATTGAAGAAGTTCCAAAGGGAAATGCAGCCAACTGACTTGGCCAAAATATTTGAAGAATTACCTTTACCACATCAAAGCATGTTGCGTAACGTCTTGTCCATCGTATAAATGTATAGATACATGTTCAGAAGACACAAAGCTATCACAAAAAGTAGTGTGATTTGTATACAGAAGGATGAAATAGGTGTGTGATTGTTAAGGAATTTTTGTGATCAAATAAGACCTGAACATAAATGAAATTTTGGTACAATTTTTTCTGCTATATGATCTTCTGTTATTTTTTCATGTGTTTTCAACACTGCACCAGCGTCAGATTTTCCAAAAATACATTTTTTTGGAGAATCCGAAATGCACCTGAGATTATTTCAATTCTGAGATTATTTTATCCTACCATTTGTACTAAAGTGATGAAATTACTATCCCATATAGCAGGTGGGATAAAATAATTTCATGAACCATTTTTGCTTATCCCATTATCGTTGTTTATCACATCCCTATACCAAACGACCCCTAACAACACAATGAGACAAAGAAACGGCCAGTCTCTTGGGGGACATCCGATAAAATTGGAACGAGACAATGAAATGGAACAAGTTAAGATAAATGTGATGATCCATGTTCTATGTTTTCAGAATGCAACTTGGTGGGGAATCCTCGCGAGTGGTGGATGGATTCTGGTGCCACCCGCCATGTTTGTGCCAACAAAGAGTTGTTTTCGACATTCGCTCCGGCTCAAGTAGAAGAAATGATCTACATGGCTAACTCCGCTATGGCTAAGTTAGAAGGAACACGAAAAGTGGGCTTGAAAATGATTTCAGGAAAGGTTTTGACACTTAACAATGTCTTGTACGTTCTGGAATTATGTAGGAACTTGATTTCTATTTCACTTCTAGACAAGAATGGATTCAAATGTGTAACCGTTTCTGAAAAAATTGTAATTAGCAAAGGAGAAGTGTATGTAGGAAAAGGCTATCTCACCGAGGGCCTTTATAAGATGAATGTAATGAATGTTGAAATCGATAAAAGTTCAAATTCTTCTTACTTGGTTGAGTCTTATAATTTGTGACATGAATGTTTAGGCCATGTTAATTACAAAACGTTATGAAAACTGATTAACTTAGAGGTTTTGACAAACTTTGAGTGCAATAAATCAAAGTGTCAAACGTGTGTGGAATCAAAGTATGCAAAGCATCCTTATAAGTCCGTTGAAAGAAATTCCAATCCCTTAGACTTAATACACACTGACATTTGTGATATGAAGTCAACACCATCACGTGGTGGAAAAATGTATTTCATAACTTTTATTGACGATTGCACTAGATATTGTTATGTTTACTTGCTAAATAGTAAGGATGAAGCAATAGATGCGTTTAGGCAATACAAAACTGAAGTAGAAACTGAGTTAGAGAAAAAGATAAAAATGATAAGAAGTGATAGGGGCAGAGAATATAAATCTCCCTTCACTGAAATATGTGTAGAGAATGGAATCGTCCATCAAACTGCGGCCCCGTATTCACCTCAATCTAACAGAATTGCGAAAAGGAAAAATCGAACGTTGAAGGAAATGATGAATGCCCTACTTATAAGTTCAGGTTTACCGAAAAACTTGTGGGAGGAGGCTATCCTTACAGCTAGTCGTATACTCAATAGAGTTCCCCATAGTAAGACACAATCAATTCCTTATGAAAAATGAAAATGAAGGAAACCCAAATTGAAATATTTCAAAGTGTGGGGGTGTTTAGCAAAGGTCCAGGTTCCTATGCCTAAAAAGGTTAAGATAAGACTTAAGACGGTGGTCTCTGTGTTCATAGAATATGCTAAAAGTAGTAAAGCATGTCGATTTTTGGTTCATAAATCCGAACATCCGGATATTAATGAAAATACGGTAATTGAATTAGATAATGCTGAATTCTTTGAAAACATTTATCCATATAAAACTAGACATGAACAGTCTAGTGGGGGATCTAAACGACCTCGAGATGAACCAAATCAGGATGAACATAATGAAGAAAATTCGAGACGTAGTACACGTCAAAGAACGTCAACTTCGTTTGGTTTGGATTTTGTAATATTTCTCTTAGAAAATGAGCCTCAAACAATTAAAGAAGCGATGTCGTCATCAGACTCATCCTTTTGGAAAAAGGCAGTCAATAGTGAGATTGATTCAATCTTAAGCAACCATACGTGGGAATTGGTTGACCTTCCTCTAGAAAATAAACCTTTAGGTTCTAAATGGATCTTCAAAAGAAAAATGAAAGCGAATGGTACTACTGACAAATACAAGACAAGATTTGTAGTAAAAAGCTTCAAACAAAAAGAAGGCCTTGATTACTTTGATTCATACTCGTCGGTAACAAGGATAACGTCGATTCAAATGTTAATTGACTTGGCGGCGGTATATGGTCTTGAAATCCATCAAATGGATGTGAAAATCGCATTCCTAAATGGAGAATTGAAGAAAGAAATATACATGGAACAGCCTGAGGTTTTGTAGTTCCAAGAAAGGAGAATAAGGTGTGTAAACTTATTAAGTCATTGTATGGACTAAAGCAAGAACCTAAACAATGGCATGTGAAGTTTGACCAAACCATGTTGGCAAACAGATTTAAGATAAATAAATGTGATAAATGTGTTTTTATTAAAGATACTCCGAATCACCAAGTCATTGTTTGTTTATATGTAGATGATATGTTGATCATCAGTAGAGACATTTCTGACATAAATGCAACAAAATGAATGCTCGAGAGCAAGTTTGATATGAAAGACCTTGGAGTTGCGGATGTGATCTTAGATATAAGAATCCATAGAACCCCACAAGGGTTGGCATTGTCACAGTCTCATTATAACGAAAATGTACTTGACAAATTCAAGTATATGGAATTCGGTATTGCCAAGACTCTATTGGATGTGAGCTTTGCACTCGAAAGAATAAAGGTGAAAGTGACTCACAATTGGAGTACGCAGAGTATTGGGATGTTTAATGTATATAATGAACTGTATACGACCATACATAGCATGCGCTATTAGTAAATTGAGTCGGTACACGAGTAATCCCATCAAAACTCATTGGATGACAATGAAAAGAGTTTTGGGGTATCTTAAATACACTCAAGACTATGTCTTGCATTATAATAAATATCCCACGGTACTCGAAGGATATAGTGATGCAAATTAGATCACCGGATCGAATGAAGTAAAATCCACAAGTGGATATGTATTCACTATCGGTGGAGGAGTAGTCTCTTGAAAATCATCAAAACAGATTTGTATTGCTCGCTCTATAATGGAATCTAAATTTATCGCATTGGATAAAGCCGGTGAAGAAGCAGAATGGCTCTGAAATTTCTTGAAAGATATTTCTTATTGCCCCAAACTAGTGGCACCAGTATGTATACACTGTGATAGCCAAGCGGCAATAGGTAGGGCAGGGAGCATGATGTATAACGGTAAGTCTCGTCACATAAGACGAAGACATAATACCGTTAGAGAACTTCTCTCTAGTGGAATTATCACTGTTGACTATGTAAAGTTAAAGGATAATGTGTCGGATCCACTTATAAAAGGACTATCTAGAGAAGGAGTCGAGAGGACATCCAAGGGAATGGATTTAAGGCCTAGGACAAGTTAGCATGGCGGTAACTCTACCTAGTAGACTAGAGATCCCAAGAGCTAGGTTCAAAGATCAAACAAAGTTGTGTCTGACAGGTGTAATATTGTCAATTACCCAGTCTATTCTCATGATGTAGACAATGTGTAGTAAACAAGGATAAGACTTAAAGTGAAAAGTCTTTTAATGATTATCTAAATTTGGCAGATTTGACCAAATAGTTTAATCTATAGGATTGAATGTTTAGAAATCATCTATGTGAGGGAGAAGTGGAAGCCGCTTCAAGGAGAGTGTTAGTAAAGGCCTATTCTCTAAGCTCTCATGAAATCGAGACGTGTTCATGGCTGAAAAGAGCAAAACCGTGAGAACCATAAATGGTAAAAGGATGGTTGTGTGACATGTGTTGTCTAGGTGTACACTAAAGCTCGACGGTTTAAAGATATCAAATCTACCGATTGACCTAGTATATTCAATGCATGTTCACTACGAAAAGTTCAAAAGGAAACCCACTTATCCAGATGCAATCAGTCTTTGCTTATGATCACATACTTGTCCGTAAATATTTTACGAAAAAATAGCCATTTCCCATTTATGTGGGGGATTGTTGGGTTCAACGTATATGAAAAAGTGTGAATGAAAAATGGAGGAAAAATGTGGAGACACCAATTTAGAAAGTGTACTCCCAAATTGGAAAGTTCACTCTTTCTCCCACATTGGTGAAATAAGAGAACTTGTGAGTGTTTAAAATAAGGAACACTTACTCCACATGGTAAGTGAGGCAAGAAATAAGAGATGCCTCGTGCCGTCGTCGTCGCTCGCTCGGCTCAGCTTTGGCTTTGGCTTTGGCTTCGGCTTCGGATTTAGATTTGGCAATCGATCGATGAGATCTATCTTTTTGGACAAAATTTATTTGGATTTGGATTTGGATTTGGCAATCGATCGATGAGATCTATCTTTTTGGACAAAATTTATTCGACAGAAATTTAATTCGAAGGTACAATAAAAAAATGCAGTAAATTTTTGTTTTGATCCTCCAGTTATATGCATGCATGACACTGTTTCAAAAATCCTTCAACGAAATGACACACTGATTCATGAAATGGTCTGCCTGTTCAGAAGAGATGCAATATTTGGACGAATAGATCACACCTTTTAAGTGAACCATTTCCACTTTTTAGAAGAGACATATGAAGGCTATATAAACCTGCTTTCATCCACAGGTTTGGACAAGAAAATTTTCTAAAATAAAAACTCTCTTCTTGTCTTCAAAAATATTCTGTGTGATCAATCAAACTGTTGAGTGAGTTCGTAGAATCCGACAATTTGAGGTACCGCTATTGTTTGGATTGTAGGCCATTTTATCCTGGGAGGATGATTCCATAACCTCGGGTACAGTGAGGGGAATTATTCCTTAAGGATACTGTGTGAAGTCGAGGGACTTGGCCTTAAATTCTATTTCATCTATTTTCTGAAATCTAACACACTTCTTCGATAGATTATTAGTAATCTTGTATTAAAGGTGTTAAAGAACTTCAAAGGTGTTCTGTTTATACATGAACTATTGTTGAAGTTGGTGTTGCATTTATACAAATTCTTGTACCCGAAATACACATAAAATAACAATTTTAAGGAATATCCAGTTTACAGAATCTGTATTGCTTTCTTTTGGAGATTAGGGCTTTAAGCTTTCTACTCCGTTTGAATTTAACTAGTGATTTGAAGACATAAAATCTTCATCACAAGTTAAAAATCACTCGGTTGACAATTGAAAGTCATAAAAACTTCATTGCTAACTAGAAACAAGAAAAAGAGTTTAAAGTTGCTTAACTTTATAAGTAGTATTCTGAAAATACTAAATTTTATTGTCTTGTGGTGACATGAAAAATGACTAACGAAAGTCAAATGCAAGATGCGACTACGACTGTGGGGGCAACTATTATTGCCTCAACAAGTCGATCAAATGCTCCGCAACCAATGGCACCTGCGGAGAAGCCCAAAAAATATCACGACCCGAACCGGGGCCCTGGCCGTGACGAGCATTCCCGAACCGTGAAGGCCCGGGATGCCCTCTGTCTATCTGGTAATCATGCACAACATTCATATAATAAAAGATAATGCGAAAATAGAAATCTAATATGGAAACATGGCCAGTCTGAATGTGATCATAATACTGAAAACTAAAATCCAAAATATATCTGGATAATAATAATGTTTGACTTAGTCTGCGAAATCTCTACTATGAACTAAACAAAACTGTATGAAAACTGGGACAAGGCCCCCAGTAGACCAAAACATGACTAAAGATAAATATCTGAAATTAAACAGGCCTTCTGGAATATAGAAGGCTCACCCTTGCACAATCTGCTCTGCGATCTGAAATACCTACTATTTATCTGGACCCCTAGACTGTGTCTCAAAACCTGAAAGGAGGGGGGTCAGCATAAATGTACTGGCATACGAAGCAATCCAAAATAAAGTATTTGAACATATATATAATAGATGAGAGCAATTTTCATCAACACATCATGAATAAAATAGTTTCTGAAAACACATGGGCATCATTCGAAAATCATAAGACATTCTTGTCAAAATAATTTCTGATCTTTGTATTACTTCTGAGTTAGGTGGCACTCCCCTACAAGTCTGATATTCCACGGGCTATATAGAATCCACCATTGACTCGGCGGGGAAGCCCCCAACCCAAGTGTGCCGCAAGGGTTGGAGTGTCTGAGTCTGATACGCCACACGACACTTAAGCCAGTGTATAATAATATACCTGGATCGACAAATCACGATTTTGGGCAATGAGTTTTCTGAACTCACTCCTTCTTCAGGGACCACCTAACATCTCTTTATGCCCAATTTTTAACCTTTTCTGAACATATATCATTCTGAAATTTCTAAATCACGAAAGTCTGATAAAATCTGATGTCTGAACTAGTCTGTGTCTGTTATGGGATTTGTTTGAGTTGGTATCATCATACCAATACTTGCAAGTCCTATTTCTGAGCCATAATGCATTAAGCATGATCTTTCATAAAAGTGTAGTTTCAGACCACCCAAACATGTAGTTTGCATAAAAGATTTTATGTTCTGAAACTCAAGTCAAATCCATGCAAAACTTTCATCAAACATATGGTGGTCATGTGCATTTTGGAAAAACCATGCATTCTTTCATTACATGCATATTCAACATTCACAACCCTCTCTTTCGTGTTCAAAATCATATTCCAAACATAGCAAAAGTCAAAGCATTTTATATCATAATTTTTCAAGATGTATTTCAAAACAATCTATATCACGTGAAACATGGGAAAATTTACATCAAGAGGGGGGTTTCATGTAAATCATGCTCTCAATTCATATTTCAAGACAAACACATATATACATATACATATAATTTTCAAATCACTTTGGGGGAAAGCCAAAAGGCCAAAACAATATCATTAAAGCTTATAAAACATGAGTATGTACATGAATTCGAAAACCCCATTCTTAAAACATGATTTCTATGCCTATGAGATTTTAGGCAAACTCCGCGTACCTCTATTTAAGAAATTGAGGGATGATCCTTGAAGCCTACGATGTGGGGATGAATTGGGGGCTAAATTTGGTGTTACAGATGAAATTTGGGTGAGGTGAAATGACTAAAATGCCCCTAAAAAAATAAACAAAGTCGAAACTGTCCCTCAGTTGACAAGCTGACAGGCTGAAGTAAAATGGGTATAACTCCTTACTTAGATGTTGGATTTGGATGAAACTAGTTGAATTGGAAATAATACTCAAAGAGCTTTCATTTTATAGGTAGAATCTCTCCCAGTTCATTATATTCAGAGATTTATGATCGGTTGAAGTTGACCTTGAAATGCTGAAAACTGGGCAATAGGCTATGCGTCTTGCTACTGTTTTGAAATCCAAACTCAGCCTTATGCATTCCGAAAAATTCCAAAACTTATCCGAGATGTACTATGAGCTTGATCGATCGTAACGCAACTTGAAAATCTAAAAACAGATGTCGGAAAGGTTGAAAAGTTGTATCCCGAAGATTGCCAGCTAAAATGACTCTAAGTCCTCACTACACTTAGAATTTTTTTCAAGTTTTTAAGTCTAAGAGCACTCTATTAAAGGCTAATCCATGCACGACTTTTACGGGGTGTTACATTATCTCCCCCTTGGGATCATTCGTCCTCGAATGATGGGTAGGAACTTGTTGAAGCCTTAAAGGTATGGAATAACGCAGACACGACATGTCCTCTAATAAAGAATACACTGATCTGAAACATGACTATATGGCTGGAACTACTGATATTCTAATTTCTTATATCGGACATGCATATCTGATACATGGAATACACGATTGAAGCTACTCATAAGCTGAGTTCTCATAATGAACATGCATATCTGATGCATGAATTTGTTACTAAGTTGTTCTCATGAACGCAGAACTGAATACACTGATAAGCTGAACTTTTTCTATTAGACATGCATTTCTAATGCATGCATATCTGACTGAACTGATGTATGAACGTATGACTGAATACACAATGATAACTGGTGCGAAGCTTGTAATAAGAATCTATGCATGGAACTGAATGAGGTATCTCCCCCTTGGGACCCTATGTCCCTCTATAAATGCTCAATTCACTAAGATGCTCAGAAAACTGAGGCGATACACAGGGCACGTACGAATTGAATCATAACCGAACCTTTGGAATCTGAATCTAATACATGATGCATGAACTGGGCTATACTCACAACTACTGGTATACTCTATCTTGGAATAGTAGCATGTCTGAGATTTCGAGTAGCATGAACAAATGAAAAGACGAGAAAACAAGTCATGCAAATCTGACTGTTAAACTGACTTACTGACTATACAGACTGAATTATGCAGGACCTTCATACTTAACTGGAATACCTCTTCAACACTCTCTCTAAAGAAGTTTTAGCAGTAATAGGGAGCTACGAATCTTGGGTATAGATTACACAGGACATCCAAATGAGGAAGTCACAACATTGACACTACTCTGCAGTCTGGAATATAGACATATAACTAATAAATTAAGATGGAAGGCCTTTGGCAACACAATTTCTTACTTTCAAGCTTAGCACACTTCTCGAATATCCCTAACTATACTATTCTCATTAAATACCATACTCATTCAATTTATCTTAAAATTGTCATATGAGCATTGACACATCTTTCTACTAATGTCTAAAATAGCTTAATCCTCTTCACCGTGATCAGGACTAACTCCAACTCACAAATTACTACATGCCATTCCAAGATACAAGTCTAAACCATAAGATTCAACCTTCTATATCTCTTAAAAGATCACACCCTAAGCCTATCATTATAAACACATAAACTTCAAAACAAACACTCATAAAGACATACTTCGCATATTTTACTAACCATCTATCGATATAGCTCCCACACGCTACCCCAAGAATATACACACACACACTTTTCAGCTAACCATCACATGCATCAAAGATTTGTCCCCAACCTTACTTCACACTTATGGCCTTATCTAAAACAAGCATACCATGATCTTCCATCAACAAGAAACATTTACTCACTTGACACTCAACTGAGGCCTGAGGAATAGCAAATCAACATTCAGGATTTATCAAAGAAAATCTAAATTGGGGCATACACGTCTATAAGATGAATCTCGTCAATCATAAAGAGTATAGCATGAATTATGGGAATTGAGCACACCATAAAGCGTGAGTATATAAGTCATGGGCTGCATGACCTCAATTTGAAGTTTATAACATATGGAATGTGATTCCGACTACTAAATGAACTGGAACTCCTCATTTTAGAACTGGAAGAACACGTGATTCTCTATCATATACATGAACATAAACTATGATAATGGAACTGAAACGTAAAGCTTGAGTAGGCATTGGGATCACTGAAAAATACTGAGATAAAAATGGGTTGAGTCTCACCCTCACTTTCTGACGTTCTATATCATCATGACATCACTACTAGAATCTGAGAGCCTGACTGGTTGTTCGTACTATCATCTCCCCCTTGGCTTTAAGCCATCATATTAAGTTCAAGAGATCCCTTATTACTAGACTCTAAACTGAACTTCACTCACCGTACTCTGGGGTTTGGAATACAACAATACACATAATTAAATAGAAATTTAACTCGAAAGACCACACATGAAAGTGGAAAACCCACTGCTAATACTACCTTCTGAGATACACTCTATATTTTGATAGCCCCAATAGTCATAATATAATGCTTGCACACTTATTTCTATCGGTTCAACCTTCAAAGCCCAAACTTAGATTTCTAACACTTAACATAGATATCACTGAGCCTTTGATGAACCATACCACTTTCGTCATAGCCTACCAATATCGCGACTCCAAACTTATATCTCATTACTATGAGAATAAAAATCATATAAAAGAGCCCAACACTATCAATCAAAACTCTTTAACCTAGATATTTAGAGCCCATATATCATCTACTAGTCTTTCTCCATCTAGCAACTCAATGGTACTACTAGCCACACGCAACATGAAATAGTCTTAGAGAAATGCCACTACCTCATATCACCTTGCATACTTCTACATCATACATACAACGTCATACTTCATTACGAATTTAAATAAACTTAATCTCTTGCGTACACTCTTCAAGCTTATTAGATCACTTCTATAAATCTGGTATCATTACTCAAGCAATCATCACAACTACCTTAATGGCCATCAACTGTGCAAACTTAATGTCTAGTGCTAAACATGATTTACAATCCAACCTTACACATAATTCTCACTTGGACACTACAAAATAAACATCACGAAACACTAGTATGCTAGAACTTCACAACCACAATAATCGATCATGACCTTACGACTTTCCTTATCATAATCCATTTGCACATACTATTTCAACACATCAAGCCTACTAATTTAATCTCACAAAACATGCATCATCAATCTCATGCCACTATTTCTACATCCACATTCTACATTAAATTCAAGCCAATGGTCTAGCATCAATCATCTACCATCAATGAAGAAGGAAACATAATATACTAGTCCATCAAATCTGAACATTCTATCCAAATACCTCACAAATCTACTACATACCTTCTCACAAGTAGTACTAGTTTACAACTACCAACAAAAGAAAGTCAAGGGGGGTAAAGTCACATAATAGGCATGGTCAACCTTAATCTGATATTATAACCCCATACAATCTTATCTACTTATACTGATATCTCATCTCCTACTTGCTTACTCAATCTCATGCAAACAGATTCAGCTATACATATATTAAACCAACACAAGAACAACAAGTTGGACAACAAACTGCTAGTGAATCAAAATAGGCCTCACACGGCTTCACTAGACTTTGATTTTTATGTTTTGAACAAGAAATGAAATAAATAACAAAGAAACTATGCTAGTGAATCAAAAGAGCCCCACACGACTTCACTAGACTTTGATTTTTCAATAACACCATGATAATAAGATTACATATTACAAGACATAGAAAATTGACACAAAATATTCAATGATCTAAGGATACACATCTTACTCTGTATAAATAAAGATCTGAGTCAAACACTTCCCCCACAGACTACCATACAATCCACATATGCTACTAGCTACCACATTAGTCTATCACCATAAGGGGGTAAATCATTCTCGAACATCGGTTATTCAACTAAAATATTCATTTACACAAAAGTCACCCTCACTCTGACTTCTAACTTTGTGACTTCACATCCCCAACTTCTTGGTCCAATATCACTACCAATAGGTCAAGACAACAACAATTTAATGCATACTACTATTTAGGTGGAAAAACAGTTCCAACATTCTACTATACATCATCCCCCCTTATGCAAGACATTTGTAACATAAATTTGAAGGGGACTAAATGCAATTAATACCTCAAGTTGAAAAGCACGATTCCATCAGGATCATCGTTTACATCAGAATCAATACACATTGAAGCACTAATGGGATCTTCTCAAGTCCTTGCACAAATTTTAACTCTTATATGGTTCAATCAGAAAGGACCATACCATTTAGATTCTAAACTTGTGTACTTGAATCACCTCAATAATGAGACATATCTGAGGATATTAGAGTAAGAAAAGAATTTGGGATGACTTTTTACTTTCGTATGGGCGACACCACAGTAGGAATTAGAGTATGAAAGAGGAACATTCTGAATAAGTAGCCTAGTAGCCTCCTGCTTATAAGTAGCCTAGTAGCACGAACTAGAACATGAAGAAAGAGAGACATTCCTAAACGCCTAGTAGCCTCCTGCTTATAAGTGTGGCGCGCTACACACCCATAAATAACACTCTACCCGACGCGATTTCACAGACACCCTGGGACCATGAACCGTGCTTTGATACCAAGTTTGTCACGACCCGAACCGAGGCCCTGGCCGTGACGAGCATTTACGAACCGTGAAGACCCGGGACACCCTCTGTCTATTTGGTAATCATGCACAACATTTATTTAATAAAAGATAATGTTGAAATAGAAATCTAATACGGAAATATGGTCAGTCTGAATATGATCATAATACTGAAAACTAAAATCAAAATATATCTGGATAATAATAATGTCTGACTCAGTTTGCGAAATCTCTACTATGTACTAAACAAAACTGTCTAAAAACTGGGACAAGGCCCCTAGTAGACCAAAACATGACTAAAGATAAATATCTGAAAGTTAACAAGCCTTCTGGAATATAGAAGGCTCACCCTTGCACAATCTGCTCTGCGATCTGAAATACCTACTATTTATCTGGACCCCTAGACTGTGTCTCAAAACTTGGAAGGAGGGGGGATGGGAGCACAAATGTACTGGCATGCGAAGCAATCCAAAATAAAGTATTTAAACATATATATATAATAGATAAGAGCAATTTTCATCAACACATCATGAATAAAATAGTTTCTGAAAACACATGAGCATCATTCAAAAATCATAAGACATTCTTGTCAAAATAATTTCTGATCTTTGTATTACTTCTGAGTTAGGTGGCACTCCCCTACAAGTCTGATATTTTACGGGTTATATAGAATACACCATTGACTCGGCGGGGAAGCTCCCAACCCAAGTGTGCCGCAAGGGTTGGAGTGTCTGAGTCTGATACGCCACACGACACTTAAGCCAGTGTATAATAATATACCTGGATCGACAAATCACGATTTTGGGCAATGAGTTTTCTGAACTCACTCCTTCTTCAGGGACCACCTAACATCTCTTTATGCCCAATTTTTAACCTTTTCTGAACATATATCATTCTGAAATTTCTAAATCATGAAAGTCTGATAAAATCTGATTTCTGAACTAGTCTGTGTCTGTTATGGCATTTGTTTGAGTTGGTATCATCATACCAATACTTGCAAGTCCTATTTCTGAGCCATAATGCATTAAGCATGATCTTTCATAAAAGTGTAGTTTCAGACCACCCAAACATATAGTTTGCATAAAAGATTTTATGTTCTGAAACTCAAGTCAAATCCATGAAAAACTTTCATCAAACATATGGTGGTCATGTGCATTTTGGAAAAACCATGCATTCTTTCATTACATGCATATTCAACATTCACAACCCTCTCTTTCGTGTTCAAAATCATATTCCAAACATAGCAAAAGTCAAAGCATTTTATATCATAATTTTTCAAGATGTATTTCAAAACAATCTATATCACGTGAAACATGGGAAAATTTACATCAAGAGAGGGGTTTCATGTAAATCATGCTCTCAATTCATATTTCAAGACAAACACATATATACATGTACATATAATTTTCAAATCACTTTGGGGGAAAGCCAAAAGGCCAAAACAATATCATTAAAGCTTCTAAAACATGAGTATGTACATGAATTCGAAAACCCCATTCTTAAAACATGATTTCTATGCCCATGAGATTTTAGGCAAACCCCGCGTACCTATATTTAAGAAATTGAGGGATGCTTGAAGCCTACGATGTGGGGATTCCAAATCTCCAATTATCTTCCAAAACTCAAGGATGAATCTTGAGTTATTTGAGATTTTTGTTTGAAACCCTAAGAGGTGTTCTTGAGAGAAAATTTGAGAAAAGAATTATATTTTAATGAATTGGGGGCTAAATCTGGTGTTACAGATGAAATTTGGGTGAGGTGAAATGATTAAAATGCCCCTAAGAAAACAAACAAAGTCGAAACTATCCCTCAGCTGACAGGCTGAAGTAAAATGGGTATAAATCCCTACTCAGATGTTGCATTTGGATGAAACTAGTTGCATTGGAAATAAAACTCAAAGGTATTTCATTTGATAGGTAGAAGCTCTCCCAGTTCATTATATTCAGAGAGTCATGATCGTTTGAAGTTGACCCTAAAATGCTGAAAACTGGGCAATAGGTTATGCGTCTTGCTACTGTTTTGAAATCCAAATGCAGCCTTATGCGTTTCGAAAAATTCCAAAACTTATCAAAGATGTACTATGAGCTTGTCCGATCATAACACAACTTGAAAATCTAAAAACGGATGTCGGAAAGATTGAAAAGTTGTATCCCGAAGATTCCCAGCTAAAAATGACTCTAAGTCCTCATTACACTTAGAAAAATTTTCAAGTTTTTAAATCTAAGAGCACTGTATTAAAGGCTAATCCATGCACAAATTTTACGGGGTGTTACAGAAAATTTGCAGGCATTGACTTTAAGCGATGGCAGCAAAAGATGTTCTTTTACCTCACTGATAACGCTCAAACTACAGCTCTCGTAAGAGTGTAAGCGGTCGTTGTCAAATATAGAACCCAACTGGGTTGGGTGTCGAATCCCACAGGGAATACTCGGTCACTAAGTATGTAACGATTAGTATACTTTTGGTGAAAGTTCTGCGGAAAAAGGGGGGATTTTATGCGTGAAGTAGAATTATAAAAATAGCAAAGTAAAAACGGAATGTTTAGTAAGCTTTTAATCAATGAGAATTGTAAGTTAGGGTTATGTCCACCTTATGAGTTCTACGTATCTATTGGCTATGAGTTATGCGGAATTCAGACATGCATGTGCTTATAGAGTTTCGTATTCTATGGTAAATCCTAGTGTCTTTCGACCATCAAGGATTATCTCACTTTAACTCTTTCAAGCTTAAAGCGTATAACTAATGGTACGAATTCTCCAAGAGGTTAATCCAGTTACGGCACTAACTTTTAAACAGGGGTTGGTAGCCCTATTTCCTTGTCACTCTCTCTTTTCCAGACATGTAACTTTTCTTTCGAACAAGTTAATGCTATACTGGCGTATTCTATATGTTTGCAACCACAAGAATTCAATTAAGATGAAGAGAGTAATGATATAAGCAGCGTACGTATCAAGAATTCACAAACTCATAGCAATAGATAGTATCTCATAAGGCTTCCATAACCTTAACAGAGAAGTTTAGCTACTCATGAGTGCAACGGAGATCACAATAAATATCATCATCATATCAAAACTAGAATGATCTCACGTTGGAGAGGAGTGTGGCGTCACAACAAGGTTGTCGTTTTTCCTCTTGGTATTTCCCACGAGTTAGCGTGTTTCTCTGTTAACAATTGTAACGTGAATTAGGAGCAAAAGTCGAATGAAAAAGACTTGAATTAATGAATGGGTGAATGAGAATGATTGAATGCTGAAAAGTTCAGCAAAATAGGATTTTTATAACATCCATATCCTATTCCTACTAAGCTACTGCATACTTGTCCCTAATCCTACTAGGTTACTGCTTCCTTATCCTAATCCTACTAAGTTACTGTTGCTCCCCAAGTCTTTGGAAATGCTGATTTTGCCCGGGACAAGTTTTCCATGCATCACTTTTAGTCCATAGGCTTCCAAAAGCTGTCTTCCTTCTCACGGGAAGTTTCCTTTGGCGTTCAACAGTCCATAAAATGCTGAAATCTTCATCGTTTATACCTGAAAACTTGCTAAGCACATTGGTTAGCTCACTTACAGGAAAAAGGACTAAAAGTGCAGGAATTATATATTTTGTCCTTAAAACTTAGCTAAAATATGGGTAAATTAAGGTGCTTTAGGCGTGTAAATACGCCTAAAATCAACACCCCACACTTAAAGCTTTGTTCGTCC
This sequence comes from Capsicum pubescens, assembly GCA_030864215.1. NCBI lineage: Eukaryota > Viridiplantae > Streptophyta > Magnoliopsida > Solanales > Solanaceae > Capsicum > Capsicum pubescens. The sequence continues at coordinate 301,247,939 of CM061549.1, forward strand.
TCGAACAAAATATCATGTCCATATAAACATCTACTTAGGGTTTCACTGTAACAGCACAAAAATGTTCAACAAGACAGGCACGACAATTATTCACAAAGAGTAGTTTTCTGGATCAATACTAGAAACAATTCAACCTCCAACCTAGACTCGTGATGATGGTTAATTCGTATCCAAAAGTTAAGGCACAAAGAATCATACAAGACTACCCAAAACTCATCAACCATGTGTGTCTCACAATATATTACCCATAATCACTCACAAGTATTTCATTTATCGAAACATGGGTGTACAATTTTCCTTGCTCTCACTCTCACAAAGAATTCATATGTTGCAACTGATGACCATAGGCTTGCCCTTAGTGTAATGCTCTACTAATATCCGAATGCTAAGTTTAGGATCAAATAGGTCTTTACAGGTTGTAATGTAGGCTAAGGGACGGGTAGGACTATTTTGGCCAGAAATAGTGATTAAGTTCCCTAAGCGCTTTAATACATCACATTATGCCATTTACACTTTCTTTCAAACAACCTTTCTACTTTATTTTAATCTACCACCCCTTCTCACCTCTTTTGTTATTCAATTTTAAACAGAACTAACTTTTTAGTTTTCTTTTCATTTTTTTTTATTTTTTTTTATAACACACCTCTATGATAGCCATTCTTTTTCATAACAAATTCAAGCACCAATACATTCTAAGGCATCACTCTCACCCAATTTCCTCTTATTTTGTCATATGACTTTATAATTTAAAGCTCTTAGGAATTTGGATCAAATTATGGTCTTGAAAAAAATGGATTAGGCTACATATGAGGTTGTCAAAGAAAATGGCTAAAGGCTCAAAGAGGTTGACTAGGATAATGTCCACGAGTAGGTAAAACGAAGGTAAACAATCATAGGTTGCCAAAGAAATGCCTAAATCATCTCCTAAACTCACACTCTTTATTTCGCTTTACACACACACCGGGAAAGTTTTAGCATCAGCCATAAACACAAAATATACTATTGCCTCACACACACAAGGCACATGGTCGACTTTATTGGGAGCAGTATAGACTCTTGACCCAACAGATGAAGGAATTAAACCACACAACTATCACACAGTGAGTCACACTTGGAGCCTAAACGTCTCAACAGTAATGATTTTATCACAGACTCTTGTCATAATACCATGCTGCTTATCAGAACAATTTCATGCAAAATAAAAAATTTCAAACAACAAACAAACATAAATAAATGCAAATGCAGATAAAGAAGTATAGCATACAAATACCAGCACCCCACACTTAGACGGGACACACTGCCCTCAGTGGAAAATAAATAAGAAAAACCTGATTAGTCGGACTCCTTCTCTATGTTTGGGGTCATACCCCCTGCATCGGAATCATCATCAGAGTCGTCATCATCAAAGTTCTCCTCCACGTGTACCCCACTTGATCCCAAAAGTGCGCTGAGGTATTTGCAGCGAGGAGGATTCAACTTTCTCTTTTCTTCCTCTTTTCTGACCTTTCTGCGAGGTGGATGCTTTTTCTTCTCCTTTTCGTCCTTTTTGTGCCATTCTACCTGAGATTAAAATAGATTCATTCTAGCTCATCTCGAAAAATTTAATCGACAAACAGACAATAGTGGCACCACCCCACACTTAATTTGTTGACACAAACTAATTAAGTGAATGATGTCTATTACCCAGACTTCATCGGCATACATTTAGGTGATATGTTCCAACAATATGTTCAGTACAGTCATACTTTCATGTCATCTTAACTATCCTTTCCGACTCTATTTCATGTAATCTTAACGATACTTTCATGTTTGGATTAATTCACCTTTTGATCAAGACTACTTCATAGCGATCGTATCAAGTTATGGCATAGAAATAATCACAACATCTCATGCTTGTATTCAATCATGATCCTTATCTCGATGAACGAGTCATTCAAACATTCAAGCATTCAACTTTGAAGAGTATGCAATTAACTTTACCATTTCGATTTCATAAAAAGATGACAGAGTATACCAATCAATTACAAGTCGGTACTAAGTCAATAACACCCATACGTATTCTTTCACTCAACTAGATGTACCATACAAATCAACACATTCTAATCACCAACACCACTTTAAGATCTAAAATACCATTATAAGCGTAAGATTGTAATAACTTCGGAATATAAACGAAGAACTTACTTGGTGTTGAACTCGGAAGATGATCTTGCAAGGTTAGATGAGCAAAAAGAAAAGTTTTGAGAGATTTGGGAGGCAAAGACGGCGCCTATGCTATGGCATTGTAGATTCAGAGAGCAAAGGCAATGGCATAGGCGGCGCCTTTAGCTTTGCCTATGCTTGGCATAGGCGGCGCCTAATGCTTTGCCTAGTTGAGCATAGGCGGCGCCTATGCTATGGCATTGTTGGGCATAGGCGGCGCCTATGCTATGGCATTGTAGATTCAGAGAACAAAGGCCATAGCATAGGCCTTGCCTTGTCCATTGCCTAGATTTATATAGGCCTTGCCTTGACCATTGCCTAGATTTGTATAGGCAATGCCTAACTGAAAGCCTTTTGCTCCTTCATTAGTCACTTACCACCTTTAACATAGCTCACTTTCAAATCAAAATTTGAGACCAATCTCCTCCTTTATACGTCTTGAACCTACACTTACTCAAAAACAACAAAAATGATTAGAACGATGGGTTGCCTCCCACCAAGCGCCTTAGTTTTGGTCGTGGCTCGAGAAAATCCTAGGAAAACAAAACAATTAAAAATGATGGGTTGCCTCCCACCAAGCGCTTGATTTATTATCGCGGCACGACATAGTTATCTCGATTACTTAGACTTCATCGAGATATATGGTGCATCATTTTCTGAATGGATTCAGACGATGTTGATGCTTAATTGTGGGCATGCAATCTTCTTCAAGATGAATCTTGTGCGTACATGTCCCAGGAGGGATACCAATTATATCATCAATAGACCAACCCATAGCTCTCTTGTACCTCTTCAGAGCAGAGATGAGAGCCTCTACGTGCTGTTCACCTAAATCAGCCGCAACACTCACCGGAAGTGTATTTCCACTTCCCAAGGACGCATCCCTTAGGTGACTGGGGAGCTCTTTTGATTTTAGCACTGGTGGATCTTCAATGGAAGTCTTCGCTGTTGGTGCAGATTGATTCTTAAGATCAAAGTCCAGCTTCTTAGGAGCATGAGAATAGGACCTTATTCTTGTTATAGCACAAACGGTTTCTTCATATTCTTCAGCCTCCTCATGCTCGAAATTCAACAGAACATCGGATAGTGGCTCAACAGTAAGCTGCTTCTCTAAAGATAATTCTTTCCCATAAACATCATCTACAGAGAACACATTCATATCGCTGGGCTGCTTCATTGCTTTGCATATATCAAAACGGACCACTTCGTCATTCATAAAAAATAAAAGCTCATTATCTCTCAAATCAATGAGCACACTTCCAGTTGCGAGAAAAGGGCGTCCCAAGATTATGGGAACTTCATAATCCACCTCGCAATCCAAAATAACAAAGTCTGCAGGAAAGATGAAGGTGGAAACCTTCACCAACACATCATTCAAGATACCCACAGGTCGTTTTACCGACCTATCTGCCATCATGAGCCGCATATTGGTTGGTGTAGGGTCACCCAACCCCAACTTTCTGTACACGGATAACAGCATCAAATTGATGCTAGCTCCCAAATCGCACAACGCCTTAGCAAAATCCAACGATCCAATCGTGCAAGGAATAGTGAAAGCACCAGGATCTGCCTTCTTCTGTACTAGCGATCTTGTAGCGATTGCACTACAATGATGAACATTATCTGCCAGCTCATAGCTTACTACCCGCTTCTTTGTCAAAAGGTCCTTTATGAATTTAGCGTATCCGGGCATCTGCTCTAGCGCTTCCACCAAAGGAATATTAATAGCCAGCTGCTTCAACATAGTCATGAATTTACTGAACCTGGTATCATCAGTTTTCTTCTTCAGTCTCTGCGGAAAAGGTGGTGGTGGAAGGGGAATTATTTTCTCCACCACTTTCTTTTTATCTTGCTTCCGATTATCAACCTTTTCAGGAGTGTCGTCAGCCTTCTTCTTCAGTCTCTGAGGAAAAGGTGGTGGTGGAAGGGGAATAGTTTTCTCCACCACTTTCTTTTTATCTTGCTTCCAACTATCAATCTTTTCAGGCTGCAGACGTCTAGGGGTGACGTCATGAACACTCTCTTCAGCTTCTTCGGCCTCTTCACATTCTGCATCAATAACATTATCTGCCATATCATCAACCACCTGCTTTTCTTTGGATGGATTTTCCAACACTTTACCACTTCGGGTAGTAATAGCCATACACGATCCATCATTCCTCGGATTTTGCACTGTGTTGCTAGGTAGCGTTCCAGCCTTTCTTTGGTTGAATGCCGCTGATAGTTGACTCAATTGTTGTTCCAGCTATTTTATTGAAGTGGAATGCGAGTGAACCAATTGATTTATTGATGACAAATCATTCTTCACTTCGGTTACACCCATGTTAGTTGCCTCTACTCCTTTCAACAGCTTAGCCATCATGTCCTCCATGGACATCTTTCCAGAACCAGATGCAGAGGCCTCACGGCTTCCAGGAGGAACATACAAACCACTTCTATCAGTCTTATTCTTCCAACTACCTTGATCACGGTCCTTGTATCCAGATTTATCATAATAGTTCCGACCTTGGTTTCCTTGGGCATTGCCTCGGAAACCCCCCTGATTATTCAAGTAGTTAGCTTCTTCCTCATAATCAGATTCATTTCTTCCATGTGCTACAACGGCCTTAACCTTTTCGGTCTTTTTTGATAATAGATGCTTGGTACGAAGATCCATCTGCATTTTCATGTGAGCCATATCTTGGTCACGCTCCTCTTATCTACGCCTCTGCTCTGCAGTCATGCCAATAGATATAGTAGAGCTTGCTACCTCAGAATCCCTGGTATGCCAAGCTTTACTTTGCTTTGTTATACGATCTAGCATATCACTTGCCTGAATAAAAGTAAGGTCCATGAATGACCCTCCTGCAGCATTATCAACCACTGGCTTAGTCACCGAATTCAAAGACCTGTATAATATCTCCATCAAGTGGACATTGGTCATATGATGATTTAGACAGCGCATAAGCTTCTTCTTGAACCTCTCCCATGTTTCGTGGAGAGCTTCAGTTGGAAGCTGTCGAAAATTGCTGATCTCATCTCTCAACTGTGCTCTCTTGGATGACGGAAAGAATCTTTCTAAGAAAGCGTCTTTCAATTGCCTCCAATTAGTAATAGAATCAGGAGTTAGCCCATTCAACCACAAAGTTGCCTCCCCAGATAGAGACAATGGAAATAAGCGCAGTCAAATTGTATTCTGTCCAACTCCTGGATTGTCGAACGACTTGCATGTTGAAATAAAGTTGACCAGATGCATATTCGGATCATCGCCTGCAAGTCCACCAAATAAACCTTTGAGCTGCAATAACTGAATCATGGTGCTAGTGATATTGAACTTGGCTCTAGGTACCAAGGGCGGAGGAATAATAGCCCCAGTGGCACCAGCTCCATCTAGGTCATCATCATCATCATCAAAAGGAATCTGCATAGCTCGGCGTTCAGGCCTCAATCTAGCTTGACGATCTCTTCTGTTCACAGGTGCTGCCACCTCATCAGTACGCCAAGGATTTAGTAGCTCCTCATCACCCAGGTCCTCATCATCAGGATTCGTTGCATGGCCTGGGTTATTAATATTCTGTTGATGCACTTGAGCGGCTGCCAATGCAGCCAATCTAGCCTGCTCCTGTTGAGCAGCCCTTCTGTCAATGTCTCGTTGTGCCTCCATCCTGCCAATAAGTTGTGGTTCAGGGTTTATGGGTAATAATAGTTGACCAGAACTTCGAGTATTTGGCATGCACTGAACAAAACCTGAATAAAACAAAAACAACAACTAAAAGTAAAATATGAGAATCTTTGACCAAAGGGTCTAATAACTATCACAAACTTAGTTGACAATCGTATTCCCCGGCAACGGCGCCAAAATATGATAACGCTCAAACTACAGCTCTCGTAAGAGTGTAAGCGGTCGTTGTCAAATATAGAACCCAACTGGGTTGGGTGTCGAATCCCACAGGGAATACTCGGTCACTAAGTATGCAACGATTAGTATACTTTTGGTGAAAGTTCTGCGGAAAAAGGGGGGATTTTATGCGTGAAGTAGAATTATCAAAATAGCAAAGTAAAAATGGAATGTTTAGTAATCTTTTAATCAATGAGAATTGTAAGTTAGGGTTATGTCCACCTTATGAGTTTTACGTATCTATTGGCTATGAGTTATGCGGAATTCAGACATGCATGTGCTTATAGAGTTTCGTATTCTATGGTAAATTCTAGTGTCTTTCGACCATCAAGGATTATCTCACTTTAACTCTTTCAAGCTTAAAGCGTATAACTAATGGTACGAATTCTCCAAGAGGTTAATCCAGTTACGGCACTAACTTTTAAACAGGGGTTGGTAGCCCTATTTCCTTGTCACTCTCTCTTTTCCAGACATGTAACTTTTCTTTCGAACAAGTTAATGCTATACTGGCGTATTCTATATGTTTGCAACCAAAAGAATTCAATTAAGATGAAGAGAGTAATGATATAAGCAGCGTACGTATCAAGAATTCACAAAATCATAGCAATAGATAGTATCTCATAAGGCTTCCATAACCCTAACAGAGAAGTTTAGCTACTCATGAGTGCAACGGAGATCACAATAAACATCATCATCATATCAAAACTAGAATGATCTCACGTTGGAGAGGAGTGTGGCGTCACAACAAGGTTGTCATTTTTCCTCTTGGTGTTTTCCACGAGTTAGCGTGTTTCTCTGTTAACAATTATAACGTGAATTAGGAGCAAAAGTCGAATAAAAAAGACTTGAATTAATGAATGGGTGAATGAGAATGATTGAATGCTGAAAAGTTCAGCAAAATAGAGTTTTTATAACATCCATATCCTATTCCTACTAAGCTACTGCATACGTGTCCCTATCCTACTAGGTTACTGCTTCCTTATCCTAATCCTACTAAGTTACTGCTGCTCCCCAAGTCTTTGGAAATGTTGTTTTTGCCCGGGACAAGTTTTCCATGCATCACTTTTAGTCCATAGGCTTCCAAAAGCTGTCTTCCTTCTCACGTGAAGTTTTCTTTGGCGTCCAACAGTCCATAAAATGCTGAAATCTTCATCGTTTATACCCGAAAACTTGCTAATCACATTGGTTAGCTCACTTACAGGAAAAAGGACTAAAAGTGCAGGAATTATATATTTTGTCCTTAAAACTTAGCTAAAATATAGGTAAATTAAGGTGCTTTAGGCGTGTAAATACGCCTAACATCACTCACCACTCTACGCCTTCAAAGGTTCACTAGTGAGGACGCTCCTGAGGTGCCCGAGGGAACCTCAGACAAAGAGCATTTCATGATTGTAGAGGCTTGGAAACACTCGGACTTTCTTTGCAGGAATTATATATTGAGTGGTCTCCAAGACAACCTCTATAATATTTACAGAAGAACTAAGCCATCGAAGGAATTATGGGGGGCACTAGAACAAAAATACAAGACATAGGATGCGGGAATTAAGAAATTCTTTGTTTCAAGGTTCCTGGACTTTAAAATGATATATAGCAAATCGGTTGTCTTTCAAGTGCAGGAATTGTAAGTAATAATCCACGATCTCCTAAAGGAAGGTATATCTTTGAAAAATACCTTAGTTGAACAAATTGAAAATGTTCTTAGTACTCACATAAACTATTTTGTAGGTTTGATTGTGAATGATGCCTTTCAAGTAGAAGCGATAATTGAGAAGCTACAACCTATGTGAAAAGACTTCAAAAACTACTTGAAGCACAAACACAAGGAGATGACTGTCGAAGATCTTATTATCTGAATGCGTATAGAAGAGGATAATAAGGTTGCCGAGAGAAGGTCAAAAGGGAATTCTACAATTAATGGAGCACATATTGTAGAAGATGTCCAAAAAAATTCTAAGAAAAGAAAGAAAGTTGAACAGGGAAGCAATCAACCCAAGAAGAAATTCAAGGGAAAGTGCTTCAACTGTAGCAAGATTGACCAAAATTCCACGGATTGTCATGCCCCAAGGAAAGGAAATAAAAAGGACCAAGAAAATATGATTGAGTCCAACAAAGAATGTGATGATCTGTGTGCTATGTTTTCAGAATGCAATTTGGTGGGGAATCCTCGAGAGTGGTGGATGGATTCTGGTGCCACCCGCCATGTTTCTTCCAACAAAGAGTTGTTTTCGTCATTCGCTCTGGCTAAACTAGAAGAAATGATCTACATGGCTAACTCCGCAACGTCTAAGGTAGAAGGAACAGGAAAAGTGGGCTTGAAAATGACTTCAGGAAAGGTCTTGACACTTAACAATGTCTTGTACGTTCCGGAATTACGTAGGATCTTGATTTCTATTTCACCTCTAGACAAGAATGGATTCAAATGTGTTACCATTTCTGGAAAAATTGTAATTAGCAAAGGAGAAGTGTATGTAGGAAAAGGCTATCTCACCGAGGGCCTTTATAAGATGAATGTAATGAATGTTGAAATCAATAAAAGTTCAAATTCTTCTTACTTGCTTGAGTCTTATAATTTGTGGCATGAACGTTTATGCCATGTTAATTACAAAACGTTATGAAAATTGATTAACTTAGAGGTTTTGCCAAACTTTGAGTGCAATAAATCAAAGTATCAAACGTGTGTGGAATCAAAGTATGCAAAACATCCTTATAAGTCCGTTGAAAGAAATTCCAATCCCTTAGACTTAATACACACTGACATTTGTGATATGAAGTCAACACCATCACGTGGTGGGAAAAAGTATTTCATAACTTTTATGAACGATTGCACTAGATATTGTTATGTCTACTTTCTAAATAGTAAGGATTAAGCAATAGATGCGTTTAGGCAATACAAAACTGAAGTAGAAAATGAGTTAGAGAAAAAGAAAAAAATAATCAGAAGAGATAGAGCGGAGAATATGAATCTCCCTTCGCCGAAATATGTGTAGAGAATGGAATCGTCCATCAAACTACGACCCCATATTCACCTCAATATAACAAAATTTTGGAAAGGAAAACCTGAACGTTGAAAGAAATAATGAATGCCCTACTTATAAGTTCAGGTTTACCACAAAAATATTAGGGGAAGGCTATCCTTACAGCCAATCATATACTCAATAGAGTTCCCCATAGTAAGACACAATTAATTCCTTATGAAAAATGAAAAGGAAGGAAACCCAACTTGAAATATTTCAAAGTGTGGGGGTGTATAGAAAAGGTCCAAGTTCCTATGCCTATAAGGGTTAAGATAAGACCTAAAACGGTGGACTGTGTGTTCATAGGATATGCTAAAAGTAGCAAAGCATGTCGATTTTTGTTTCATAAATATGAACATCCGGATATTAATGAAAATACGGTAATTGAATCAGATAATGCTGAATTCTTTGAAAATATTTATCCGTATAAAACTAGACATGAACAGTCTAGAGGGGGTCTAAACGACCTCGAGATGAACCAAGTGAGAATGTACATAATGAAGAAAATTCAAGACGTAGTATACGTCAAAGAACGTCAACTTCGTTTGGTTAAGATTTTGTAACATTTCTCTTAGAAAATGAGCCTCAAACATTTAAAGAAGCGATGTCGTCATCAGACTCATCCTTTTGAAAAGAGGCAGTCAATTGTGAGATTGATTCAATCTTAGGCAACCATACGTGGGAATTGGTTGACCTTCCTCCAGGAAATAAACCTTTAGCTTCTAAATGGATCTTCAAAAGAAAAATGAAAGGGGATGGTACTATTGACAAATACAAGTCAAGACTTTTAGTAAAAGGCTTCAAACAAAAAAAAGGCCTTGATTACTTTGATACATACTCGCCGGTAACAAGGATAATGTCGATTCAAATGTTAATTACCTTGGCGGCAGTATATGGTCTTGAAATCCTTCAAATTGATGTGAAAACAACATTCCTAAATGGAGAATCGGAGAAAGAAATATACATGGAATAGTTTGAGGGTTTTGTGGTTCCAAGAAAGGAGAATAAGGTGTGTAAACTTATTAAGTCATTGTATGGACTAAAGCAAGCACCTAAATAATGGCATGTGAAGTTTGACCAAACCATGTTGGCAAACGAATTCAAGATAAAGGAATGTGATAAATGTGTTTATATTAAAGACACCCTGAATCACCAAGTCATTGTTTGTTTATATGTAGATGATATGTTGATCATCAGTAGAGATATTTCTGACATAAATGCAATGAAACGAATGCTCGAGAGAAAGTTTGATATGAAAAACCTTGGAGTTGGGGATGTGATCTTAGGTATAAGAATCCATAGAACCCTACAAGGGTTGGCATTGTCACAGTCTCATTATATCAAAAATGTACTTGACAAATTCAAGTATAGGGAATTCGGTATTGCCAAGACCCATTGGATGTGAGCTTTGCACTTCGAAATAATGAAGGTGAAAGTGACTCACAATTGTAGTACGCAAGAGAATTAGGATGTTTAATGTATATAATGAACTGTACACGACTAGACATAGCATGCGCTATTAGTAAATTGAGTCGGTACATGAGTAATCCCAACAAAACTCATTGGATGGCAATGAAAAGAGTTTTGGGGTATCTTAAATACACTCAAAACTATGCCTTGCATTATAATAAATATCCCGTGGTACTCGAAGGATATAGTGATGCAAATAAGATCACTGGATCGAACGAAGAAAAATCCACAAGTGGATATGTATTTACTATCAGTGGAGGAGTATTCTCTTGGAAATCATCCAAAAAGACTTGTATTGCTCGCTCTACAATAAAATCTGAATTTATCGCATTGTATAAAGCTGGTGAAGATGTAGAATGGCTCCAAAATTTTTTGGAAAATATTTCGTATTGTCCCAAACTAGTGGCACCGGTATGTATACATTGTGATAGCCAAACGACAATAGGTAGGGCAGGGAGCATGATGTATAACGGTAAGTATCATCACATAAGACGGAGACATAATACTGTTAGAAAACTTCTCTCTAGTGGAATTATCACTGTTAACTATGTAAAGTCAAAGAATAATGTCTCAGATCCACTTACAAAAGGACTATCTAGAGAAGGAGTTGTGAGGACATCCAAAGGAATGGGTTTAAGGCCTAGGACAAGTCAGCATAGTGGTAACTCTACCTAGCAGACTGGAGATCCCAAGATCTAGGTTCAAAGAGATCAAACAAAGTCGTGTCTGACAGGTTCAACATTATCAATTACCCAAACCCATTCTCATGACGTAGACAATGTGTAGTAAACAAGGATAAGACTTAAAGTGAAAAGTCTTTTAATGATTATCTAAATTTGACAAATCTGATTAAATAGTTTAATCTATAGGATTGAATGTTTAGAAATCACCTAAGTGAGGGCGAAGTGGAAGCCGCTTCAAGGAGAATGTTAGTAAAGGCCTATTCTCTAAGCTCTCATGAAATCGGGACGTTTTCATGGATGAAAAGAACAAAACTGTGAGAACCATAAATGGTAAAAGGCTGGTTTTGTGACATGTGTTGTCTAGGTGTACGCTAAAGCTCGACGGTTCAAAGATATCAAATCTACCGATTGACCGAGTACATCTGATGCATGTTCACTATGGAAAGTTCAAAGGGAAACCCACTTATCCAGATGCAATCAGTCTTTGCTTGATGATCACATACTTGTCCATAAAAATTTTATGAAAAAATAGCCATTTCCCATTCTTGTGGGGAATTGTTGGGTTTAAAGTATATGAAAAAGTGTGAATAAAAAATGGAGGAAAATGGTGGAGAGAAGGGAAACACCAATTTAGAAAGTGTACTCCTAAATTAGAAACTTCACTCTTTCTCCCACATTGGTGGAAGAAGAGAACTTATGAGTGTTTAAAATAAGGAACACTTACTCCACATGGTAAGTGAGGCAAGAAATAAGAGATGCCTCACGCCTTCTTCGTCGCCGCTTGCTCGGCTCGGCTTCGGCTTTGAATTTAGAAAATAAGAGATGCCTCGCACCATCGTCATCGACAGTTGCTTGGCTCGGCTTCTGCTTCGGCTTTGGATTTGGATTTGGAAAATGATCGATCGATGAGATCTATCTTTTTGGATAAAATTTATTCGACAGAAATTTAATCCGAAGGAAAAATAAAAAATGCAGTAAATTTTTTTGTGTTTTGATCCTCCAGTTATATGCATGCATGACACTGTTTCGAACCGATGCTTCTTAAAGATGCACTGTTTCGAACTGATGCTTCAGAAGGATGCAATCATTCAACGAAATGACACACTGATTCTAGAAATGGCCTGCCTATTCAGAATAGATGCAATCTTTGGACGAACAGACATGATTTTTCAGGAAAGGTCACACCTTTTAAGTGAACCATTACCACTTTTCAGGAGAGGCATATGAAGTCTATATAAACCTACTTTCATCCACAGGTTTAGACACGAAAATTTGCTGAAATAAAAACTCTCTTCTTGTCTTCAGAAACATTCGGTGTGATCAATCAAACTGTTGAGTGAGTTCATAGAATCCGATAATTTGAGGTACCGCTATTGTTCGGATTGTAGGCCATTTTATCCTGGGAGGAAGATTTCATAACCTTGGGTACAGTGAGGGGAATTATTCCTTCACTCTCGTTTTACCTCACACTTGGTTTCACAAGTGTTGAAAGCCGGCTTGTACTTCGTGAGTGATTGAGGGATGATTTCATCTTGGCCTGGAATAGCTTTTTTTTGAATTGACTCAAAGAAAATTTGTTTCGGACTTGAACCAACAAGATACAACGAGTTTAGAAAAGAGAAAAACACACAATAAAAAAGGTAGACACGAATAGACGGACCCAAAACTAACTTACAACCTAGTAGCTAATTACTAGTTTGTTAATTAGTAATAGAATAAATAAATTACAACTTAGAAACAAAGATTAGAAACTGAGAAATCAAAATTTGGGCTTAAAATTTGTTGGTGAACAGTAAAAACGTGACGTGGCAGCCACGTATTGGTTGTGATTGTTATTAAATTTTATTTTTCAATTCAAATCTTGGTCCAATTGTAATTTAGAATTGGTGAAAGTTGGTCAAGGAGGGAAAACAAGTCTTGAAATCCTCTTTCAAATTCAAAAAGCAAGACTTGACTTTTCTCTTCAAGACAAGATCCTTAAATCATGGAAAAGTTATTGAGAAGTGATTGATATGTCTTTGGTGGTTGGGGTCTTTCAAGACTAAACAATTATTCACCTTTATAGATCTAGCATTCACTTTATTTTAACAAGGTATGAAGGTTGGGAAGAATATCAAGAACACTTCAACAATCACCAATAACAATCAACCACAATTACAAAGATCCGCAACACAACTACATGGCCAACTCCAAGATAATAATGTTTTTCACATGGCCAAGACTACAAAACAACCTACAACGGTCAAGTCTCTTTAGTGTTGCATTTCATTTTTTTTAAACAATAGATGAAGCTAGTGAAGATATTCAAGAACAATAACAACATTCCTTTCAACAAAAAAAACCACACACACGGACAAGTCAAGTTTATCGACAATAATGTCTACCACATGACCTTACTTGTTCACAACAACAACATCAATCTTTAAAGCTCAAATCTAGATCGACTCAAAGTGATAGTGAAGAACAAAACTAACACCAAAAACACACAAGACAAATAAAAGACTCCTAGACCTAGGCTCAAGAACAAATCTCGGCCAAGAACACCACAAAAACACAATTTTGGCTAAGAAAACAACAATGGATAGATTGATATTTTTTTTTCCTAAAATTTTCAGTTTTAAACAGTTTTTTGTATGTTCCAACTCTCAAGTCCAAGATTGATCTTGTGGGAACAAGATCAAGCCATGATCTGATACCAAATGATACAAGAAAGACAATGGAAGCACAAAACACACCACAAACAATCCATAAATCACAACATTCGAGGACCTATTGGAGACCAACTTTCGGATTCAACAAATACAACAAGAATACAAGATAACAATGGTGTATTTCACACCATAACAGTAGCAACACAACAAGAACAAGATGAGAAATAGAAAAATTTTGGATTCCACATTAACAACACAAACACATGGTTACAACATCAACACTACCATAGGATTACAAAGAAACAAAAGGATAGATAGTTAGACAAATTGAAGGTATAATCTTAACAACCCAAAAGCCTATTCCACTCTTGGACATTTAACATCACAGACAACAAATACCTAACTCTTACGTTGGCAAAAGAGTGACCCCGATCTCCCAAGCATCCAACATTTCCAAGCTTGAATCCAACACGAGTAATTCCACACTCAAGTTGATTTCCCTAGTTATAATTTCGGTCATGGAAGGGCCATTCACACAAGAGAGATGTTTCTAAGTGTTACTTTTCATATTCAACAAAAACTATGACTACACAAAACCCAAGAGGTTCTATACATAGTTTATAACAAAATAGAATACAAAATGACCACAAAACCCCTCAAGTTTTGTGGTCGTTGGACGGATTTAATACACACTCTTTCTTGTTCATTCTCGTGGTCGTACTCGTATCAGTTTGTCTACCCAAATGGCCATGAAAATTTAAAAGGACCCCACTGGGATGATCCCCAAACTCCCTGGCATGCCCCGGTGGATTTTCGGCCCACAGCACGCCCTGACCCCGGGCCATCCCCGAAACCGTGGGCTATAGCACACCGATTTAGCTTGAAAACATCTCGTTCATGCCGTTTCGTCCATTTGTCCACCCCAATGGCCATGAAAATTTAAACGAACCATACAGGGATGATCCCCAACCTCCCTGGCATACCCCGGTCAATTTTTGGTGCACAACACGCTCGGTCCCTAGGCCCACCCCCAAAATCCTGGGCTATAGAACACCGATTTGGCCCCAAAATACCCTGTTCATGCCGTTTCACCCATTTGTCCACCCAAATGGCAACGAAAATATAAACAGACCACACTGGGATGATCCCTAACCTCTTTGGAATGCCCTGGTCAATTTTTGACACACAGCACGCCCGAACCTCAGGCTCACCCCCAAAATTGTGGGCTATAGCACACTGATTTAACCCAAAAATGCCCCGTTTTGCCCGTTTGTCAATCTAAATGGCCACAAAATTTAAACGGACCATACTGGGATGATCCTCAACCTCCCTGGCATGCCCAGTTGATTTTCGGTCAACAGCACACCCGAACCTCGGACCCACCCTCAAAATTGTGGGCTATAGAACACCGATTAGGCCAAAAAATGCCCCATTTACGCAGTTTCGCTAGTTTGTCCACCCAAATGGCCATGAAAATTTAAATGGACCATACTAGGAAGATCCCCAACCTCTCTGGCATGCCCCGGTCAATTTCTAGACCACAGTATGCCTGGACCCCAAGCCCACCCCCCAAAACTATGGGTTATAGCATATCGATTTAACCCAAAAGAGCACCGTTCGTGCCATTTCGCTCGTTTGTCCACCCAAATGGCCACAAAAATTTAAATGGACCATACTGGGATGATCTCCAACCTCCCTGGCATGCCTCGGTCTATATTTGGCCAACAACACGCCCGAACCCCGGGCAGACCCCCAAAACCATGGACTATAGCACACTAATTTGGCCCAAAAATGCCCCGTACGTGCAGTTTTGCCCGTTTGTCCACCAAAATGGTCACAAAAATTTAAACGGATCACACTAGGCCGATCCCCAAACTCCCTGGCACGCCTCGATTGATTTTTAGCCTATAGCACGCCTGGACCCCAGGCCCACCCCCAAAACTGTGGGATATAGCACACCGATTTGGCTCGAAAATGCCCCGTTTGCACCATCTCATCCGTTTGTACACCAAAATGGCCACAAAAATTTAAACGAACCATACTGAGATGATCTCCAACTCCGTAGCACGCCCCGATCGATTTTCAACCCACAATACACCCGGATCTTGAGACCATCCCCAAAACTGTGGGCTATATAGCACACCGATTTGGCCCAAAAATGCCCCGTTCACACCGTTTCGCATGTTTGTCCACCCAAATAGCCACGAAAATTTAAACGGACCATACTAGGATAATCCCCAACCTCCCTGGCATGACCTGATCAATTTTTAGCCTACAACACACTAGGACCTCGGGCCCACCCCAAAACCGTGGGCTATAGCCCACCGATTTAGCTCAAAAAATTCCCATTCGCACCGTTTTGCACGTTTGTCCACCCAAATAGCCCAAAAAATTTAAACGGACTACACTGGGATAGTTCCCAATCTCCCTGGCACGCCCCGATCAATTTTTTGCCCACAAAACTCTTGGACCCTGGGCCCACCCCCGAAATCGTGGGCTATGGCACACCGATTTGGCTCGAAAATGTCCCATTCATGTTGTTTCGCTCGTTTGTCCACCCAAATGGCCACGAAAATTTAAACGGACCACACTGGGACTGTTTCCAACCTCCTTGGCATGCCTCGATTGATTTTTAGCCTACAATAGCTCAGACCCCGGGCCCACCCCTGAATCTGTGGGCTATAGCACACCAATTTAGCCCGAAAATGCCTTGTTCACGCAGTTTGTCCACCCAAATGGCCACAAAAATTTAAACGGACCCCACTAGGATGATCCCCAACCTCCCTGGTACGCCTTGGTTGATTTATGGACCACAGCACGCCCAAACTTTGGGTCTACCCCTAAAACCGTGGGCTATAGCACACCAATTTGGCCCGAAAATTCCCCGTTCGTGCCGTTTTGCCCGTTCGTCCACCCAAATGGGTAAAAAAAATTAAACGGACCATACTGGGATGATCCCCAACCTCCCTGGCACGTCCTGGTTGACTTTCGGCCCACAGAACACCCGAACCCCAAGTCCACCCCTGAAATCGTGGGCTATAGCACTCTGATTTGGCCCAAAAATGCCTCGTTCGCTCCATTTCGCTCGTTTGTCCACCCAAATAGCCACGAAAATTTAAACAGACCATACTGGGACAATCCCCATCTTTCCTAGCAAGGCCCGGTCAATTTTCGGCCCACAACAACCCTGGACCCCTGGCCCACCCCCAAAACCGTGGGCTATAACACACTAATTTAGCTCAAAAATGCCCCATTCTCATTGTCTCTCCCGTTTTTCCACCCAAATGGCCACAAAAATTTAAACAAACCATACTGGGATGATCCCCAACTTCCCTGGCACGGCTCGATTAATTTTTATCCCACAACACGTCCAGACAGCGGGTCCACCCTCAAAATCGTGGGCTATAGCACACCGATTTAGCTCGAAAATGCCCTGTTCACACCATTTGAGCCGTTTGTCCACCCAAATGGCCACAAAAATTTAAACAGACCACATTGGGATGATCCCCACCTACCTGGCATACCCCGATCAATTTTCTGCCCATAGCACGCCCGGACCCCGGGCCCACCCCCAAAACTGTAGGCTATAGCACACCAATTTGGTCTAAAAATGCCCCGTTCGTTCTGTTTTGCCCGTTTGTCCTCCCAAATGGCCACAAAAATTTAAATGGACCACACTGGGATGATCCCCAACCTCCCTGGCATGCCCCGGTTGATTTTTGGCCCACAGCATGCCTGAACTGTGGGCCCACCCCCAAAACCGTGGGCTATAGCCCACCAATTTTGCCTGAAAATGCCCCATTCGTACCTTTTTGCCCTTTTGTCCACTCAAATGACCACAAAAAAATAAACGAACAATGCTGGGATGATCCCCCACCTCCCTGACATGCCTGGATCAATTTTCGACCCACAACACGCCCTAACCCCGGGCCCACCCCCAAAAGCGTAGCCTATAGCACACCGATTTGGCCCAAAAATGCCCCATTCACGTTGTTTCGCCCGTTTGTCCACCCAAATAGCCATAAAAATTTAAACGGACCACACTAGGACGATCCCAAACTCCCTGCCATGCCCCAGCCAATTTTTGGCCCATAGCACGCCCTGAATCCAAGCCCACCCATGAAACCGTGGGCTATAGCACACTTATTTGGCCCGAAAATACCCCATTCGCACCATTTCACACGTTTGTCCACCTAAATGGCCATGAAAATTTAAATGGACCACACTGGGATGATCCCCAACCTCCCTGGGATGCCCCAGTTGATTTTCAGCTGTCAGTACGCCTAGACCCCGGGCTAACCCCCAAAACTGTGGGCTATAGTCCATCGATTTGGCTAAAAAATGATCCGTTCGTGCCGTTTCGCCCTTTTTTCCTCCCAAAGGGCCACAAAAATTTAAATATACTACACTAGGATGATCTCCAACATACCTGGCAGGCCTCGGTTGATTTTTCGCCCACAGAACGCGTGGACCCTAGGCCCACCACCAAAACCGTGGACTATGGCACACCGATGCCGTTTCGCCTATTTGTCCACCCAAATGGCTACAAAAATTTAAACGGACTACACTGGGATGATCCCCAACCTCCTATACACACCTTTGTCGATTTTTGACCCACAGCACGCCCAAACCCCAGCCCCACCCCCAAAATCGGGGGCTATAACACCTCGATTTGGACCAAAAATGCCTCATTTGCGCTGTTTCTCCCATTTGTCTACCCAAATGACCATGAAAATTTAAATGTACCACACTGAGAAGATCCTCAATCTCCCTGGTATGCACCTATTAATTTTTGGCCCGTAGCACTCCCGGACCCCATTTGCGTCACTTTGCCCGTTTGTCCACCCAAATGGCCACAAAAAATTAAACGGATCGTACTGGTATGATCCCCAACCTCCCTGGCATGACCCAGTCGATTTTCAACCCACAACATGCATGTACCCCAAGCCCATCCCCGAAACCGTGGGCCATAGCACACCAATTTAGCCCGAAAATGCCCCATTCGCGTCGTTTCGCCCGATTGTCCACCCAAATAGCCATAAAAATTTAAATGGACCACACTAGGATGATCCCCAACCACCCTGGCATGCCCTGATCTATTTTCATCCCACAACACACCCGGACCTCGGGCCCACCTCCAAAACCGTAGGCTATAACACACCGATTTGGCCAGAAAATGCCCCGTTCCACCGTTTTGCCCGTTTGATCACCCATATAGCCATGAAAATTTAAACGGACTACACTGGGATGATCCACAACCTCTCTAGCATGCCCCGATCAATTTTTGACCCACAGAACGCTTGAACCTCGGGACCACCCCTAAAATTGTGGGATATAGCTCACCTATTTGGCCCCAAATATGCCCCGTTCGCGCTGTTTCACCCGTTTCTCCTCCCAAATGGCCACAAATATTTAAATAGACTGCACTGGGATGATCCCCAACCTTCCTGGCATGCCCCAATTAATTTTCGGCCCATAGCACACCCGGACCCTGAGCCCACCCCCAAAACCGTGGGCTATAGCACACCGATTTGGTCCAAAAACTCCCCGTTCGTGCCATTTCACTCATTTATCCACCCAAATGGCCACGGAACTTTAAACGGACTATACTGGGATGATCCCCAACCTCCCTGGCACGCCCTAGTTAATTTTAAGCCCACAGAATGCTTGGACCCCGGGCCCCACCCCAAAATCGTGGGCTATAGCCCACCGATTTGGCTAGAAAACTTCTCGTTCGCGCTATTTCATCCGTTTATCCACACAAATGGCCACAAAAATTAAAACGAACCACACTGGGTCGATCCCCAACCTCCCTGGCATGCAACGATTGATTTTTGGCTTGCAGTACGCCCATATCCCGGGTCCAACCCTAAAAACGCAAGCTACAACACACCGATTTGGCCCAAAAATGCCCTCTTCGCGTTGTTTTTCCCTTTTGTCCACCGAAATGGCCACAAAAATTAAACGGACCATACTGGGATGATCCCCAACCTCCCTGGCATGCACCGATTGATTTTCGACCCACAGCACGCCCGTACCCCGAAGTCACCCCCAAAACCGTGGGCTATAGCACACCAATTTGGCCTAAAAATTCTCGGTTCGTGCCGTTTGTCTACCCAAATAGCCATAAAAAATTAAATGGGCCACACTGGGATGATCCCCAACCTTCCTAGCATGCTCCGCTCAATTTTTGGCCCACAGTACATTCGGACCCTAGTCCCACCCTTGAAATCGTAGGCTATAGTACACCAATTTGCAAAAAAATGCCCTATACTCATGGTTTCGCCTGTGTGTCAACCCAAATAGCCATGAAAATTTAAACGGATCACACTTGGACGATTCCAAACCTTCCTGGCACTCCCCGGTCAATTTTTTGGCCCACAGCACGCCCGAACCCTGGGCCTACCCCCCGAAACCATTGGATATAGCACATCAATTTGGCCAAAAAATGCCCCGTTCACATCGTTTTGCCTGTTTGTCCATCCAAATGGCCACAAAAATTTTAACAGACCACACTTGGGATGATCCCCAACCTCACTGGCATGCTCCAGTCGATTTTTGACTAACAACACGTACGAACCCAGGGCCTACCCCTAAAATCTTGGGCTATAGCACACCGATTTAGCCTGAAAATGCCCCATTTACGTCGTTTCTCCCGTTTGTCTATCCAAATGGCCACGAAAATTTAAATGGACCACACTGGGATGATCCCCAACCTCCCAGGTATGCCTTGATCGATTTTCGTCCGACAGCACGCTCGGACCCAAGGCCCACCCCCGAAACCGTGGGCTACAGCACATTGATTTGGCCCAAAAATGTCCTATTGGCACTATTTCTTCGGTTTGTCCACCCAAATAGCCTCAAAAATTTAAACGGACCATACTGGGACCTTTCCCAACCTCCCAGGATAACCTCAGTCGATTTTAGGCCCACAGAATGCCCGGACACTAGGCCCACCCCCGAAACCGTGGGCTATAGCACACTGATTTGGCTCGAAAATGCCCCGTTCACGCCGTTTTGCCCATTTGTCCACCGAAATAGCCATAAAAATTTAAACGAACTATGATGGGATGATACTCAACCTCCTTGGCACGCCCTGGTTGATTTTTGACCCACAGCACACCCGGACGATCCCCAACCTCCTTGGCATGCTCTGGTTAATTTTTGGCCAACAAAAAGCTCATACCCCAGGCCCACTCCCAAAACCGTGGGCTACAGCACACCAATTTGGCCCAAAAATACTCCGTTCGCGCTGTTTTACCCATTTGTCCACCCAAATAGCCACGAAAAATTAAACGAACCACACTGAGGTTATACCTAACCTCCCTAGCATGCCCCGGTCGATTTTTTGCCCACAGCATTCCCAGATCCCGAGCCCACACCTAAAATCGTGGGCTATAGCACACCGATTTGGCCCGAAAATACTCTTTTTGCATCGTTTGTTCACCTAAATGGCCATGAAAAATTAAACAGACCACGCTGGGATGATCCCCAACCTCCCTGGCATGCTTCGATTGATTTTTTGCCCAGAGCATATCCGGACCCCGGGCCCACCCATAAAACCGTGGGCTATAGTATACCGATTTGGCCCAAAAATACCCTGTCCGCACCGTTTCACCCGTGTGTCCACCCAAATGGACACAAAAATTTAAACGGACCACACTTGGACGATCCCCAACCTCCCAAACATGCTCTAATCAATTTTCGTCCCATAACACCCCCAAACCCCGGGCCCACCCCCAAAACCGTGGGCTATAGCTCACCGATTTGGCTCAAAAATTCCCTATTCGTGCCATTTTGCACGTTTGTCTTCCCAAATAGCAATAAAAAATTAAACGGACCACACTGGGATGAATTCCAACCTCCCTGGTACGCCCTGGTCAATTTTCGACCTACAACACGCCCGAACCTCAGACCCACCCCCGAAAACGTGGGCTATAGCCCACCAATTTGGCCTGAAAATGCCCCATTCACGCAGTTTCACCCGTTTGTCCATGAAAATTTAAACGGACTACACTGGGACGATCCCCAACCTCCCTGGCATATCCCGATCAATTCTAGGCCCACAGCACGTCAGGAACCCGATCCCACCCCCAAAATCGTGGGCTATAGCACACTGATTTTGCTCAAAAATGCCCAGTTCACGCCGTTTCGCCTGTTTGTCCACCCTAATAGCCATGAAAATTTAAACGGACTACACTGGGATGATCCCCAACCACCCTGGCATAGCCCAGTTGATTTTTTGCCCATAGCACGCCCGTACTCCGAGCCTACCCCAAAAACCGTGGGCTATATAGCACACCGATTTAGGTCAAAAATGCCTCGTTCACCCCATTTTGCCCGTTTTCCTACCCAAATGGCCACGAAAATTTAAACGGACCATACTGGGATGATCTTAAACCTCCCTAACACACCCTAATTGATATTTGGCCCACAACACGCCGTGACCCCAGGCCCACCCCCAAAATCGTTGGCTATCGCACACTGATTTTGCCCAAAAATACCCCGTTCGTTCCTTTTCACCTGTTTGCCCACCTAAATGGCTAGAAAAAATTAAATAGACCACATTGGGATGATCCCCAATCTCTTTGGCATGCTTCGGTTGATTTTTGGCCTACAACACACCCGGACCTCGAGCCCACCCCCTAAACCATGGGCTATAGCACACCATTTTAGCCCAAAAATGCCTCGTTTTTCTCATTTATAAACCCTAATGTCCACGAAAATTTAAACAGAACACACTAGGACGATCCCCAACTTCCCTGACATACCCCGGCTAATTTTAGGCCCACAACATGCCCGAACCCTAGGCCCTCCCCTAAAACCGTGGGCTATAGTACACCGATTTAGCCTGAAAATATCTCGTTCGCACCGTTTCACCCGTTTATCTATCTAAATGGCCACAAAATTTAAACGAACCATATTGGGACCCCGGGGCCACCCTCGAAACCGCTGGCTATAGCACATTGATTTGGCCCAAAAATGTCCTGTTTGCGCAGTTTCACCCATTTTTCCAACCGAATGGCTAATAAAATTTAAACGGACCATACTGGGACGATCCCCAACCTCCCTATATGTCCCCAGTTGATTTTTGGCCCACAGCACGCCCAAACCCCGAGCCCAGCCCCGAAATCGTGGGCTATAGCAAACTAATTTGGCTCGACAATGCCCCGTTCCTGTTGTTTCGCCCGTTTTTCCACCCAAGTGGCCACGAAAAATTAAACGGACCACACTAGGACGATCCCCAACCTCCCTAGCATGCCCTAGTTGATTTCCGGTCATAGGATGCCCGAACCCCAGGCCCATCAACAAAACCGTAGGCTATAGCCCACCGATTTGGCATCAAACTATCCCGTTCGCCCTGTTTGTCCACCCAAATGGCCACGAAAATTTAAACGGATTACTTTGGGACGATCCCCAATCTCTTTGGCATGCCTCTGTTGATTTTTAGCCCACAATCCACCCGGACCCCGGGCCCACCCAGACCCCGGTCCTACCCCCAAAACAATGGGCTATAGCATATCGATTTGGCCCAAAAATGCTCCGTTCGCGCCGTTTCACCCATTTGTCCACCCAAATGACCACAAAAGTTAAAACAGACCATACTGGGATGAACCCAACCTCCTTGGATGGCCCTGATCGATTTTCGACCCATAGCATGCCCGAACCCTGGGCCCACCCCCAAAACCGTGGGCTATAGCACATCGATTTGGCTCGATAATGCCCCGTTCGTGCCGTTTCACCCGTTTGTCTACCCAAATAGCCATAAAAAATTAAACGCACCACACTGGAATGATCCCCAACCTCCCTGGCATGCCCCGGTCTATTTTCGGTCATAGCACTCCCGGACCCCAGGCCCACCCCAAAATCATAGGCTATAGCCCACCGATTTGGCTCAAAAATGCCATGTTTGCGCCGTTTCGCTTGTTTGTCGATCCAAATGCCACTAAAATTTAAACGGACTACACTAAAATGATCCTTAAACTCTCTGGCATGCCCCGATCGATTTTTGGCCCACAGCACGCTCGGACCCCGGGCCTACCCCCAAAACCGTTGGCTAAAACACACTGATTTAGCCCGAAAATGCTCCGTTTGCGCTGTTTTGCTCGTTTGTCCACCCAAATGGCCACAAAAATTTAAACGGACTACAATGGGATAATCCCCAACTTTCCTGGCACGCGCCAGTCAACTTTCGACCCACAACACTTCCGAACCGCAAGCCCACCCCAGAAACCGTGGGCTATAGCATATCGATTTGGCCAAAAAATGCCTCATTCGCATCGTTTCACCCATTTGACCTCCCAAATGGCCACAAAAATTTAAATGAACCATACTGCAATGATCTCCAACCTCCCTAGCATGCCTCGATTGATTTTTGGCCCACAGCACGCCCGGACCCCAGGCCCACCCCCAAAATTATGGGTTATAGCACACCAATTCAGCCTGAAAATGCTTCGTTCGAATCATTTCACATGTTTGTCCACCCAAATGGCCACGAAAATTTAAACGAATCACACTAGGATGATCCCCAACCTCCTTGGCATGCCCTGGTCTATTTTTGGCCCACAGCACGCCTGGACCCCGAGCCCACACCCAAAATATGGGCTATCGATTTGGCCAAAAATCTCCCTGTTCGCATCATTTTGCTCGTTTTTCCAACCTAATGGCTATGAAAATTTAAACGGACCATACTGGGACGATCCTTAACCCCCCTGGCATACCCCAATCAATTTTTGGCCAACAGCATGCGCAGACCTCGAGCCCACCCCCAAAACTGGTGGCTATAGCACACTGATTTGGCCTGAAAATGCTCCGTTTGCACCGTTTTGCCCGTTTGTCCACCAAAATGGACACAAAAGTTTAAACGGACAATACTGGGATGATCCTCAACCCCTATAGATTGCCTCGATTGATTTTTAGCCCACAGTACGCCCGGATCTCAGGCCCACCATCGAAATCATGGGCTATAGCACACCAATTTGGCTTGAAAAATTCCCCATACGCGCCGTCTTGCCCGTTTGTCCATCCAAATGGCCACAAAAATTTAAACGAACAATACTAGGATGATCCCCAACCACTCTGAAATGCCTTGGTTGATTTTCTTCCTACAGCACGCCCGTACCCCAGGCCCACCCCCAAAACCGTAGACTAAAGCACACCGATTTGGCCCAAAAATGCCTCGTTCGCGCAGTTTTGCCCGTTTGTCCACCCAAACGTCCACAAAAATTTAAACGAACCACACTGGGTCAATCTCAACCTCCCTGTCATGCCCCAGTCAATTTTTGGCCCAGAACATGCCCGAACCCTCGGCCCACCCCCAAAACCATGGGCTATAGCACATCAATTTGGCCCGAAAATGCCTCGATTGCGTTGTTTGGTCTGTTTGTTCACCCAAATAGCACAAAAATTTAAACGAACCATATTGGGATGATCCCCAACCTCTCTAGCACGTTCGGGTCAATTATCAGCCCACAGAACGCCTAGACTCTGAGCCCATTGCCAAAATCGTGGGCTATAGCCCACCGATTTGGCCCAAAAATGCCACGTTCTCGCCGTTTTGCCCGTTTGTCAACCTAAATGGCCACGAAAATTTAAATGGACCATACTGGGATGAGCCCCGTTCAATATTAGGCCCACAGCACGCCCGAGCCCCAGGCCCACCCCCAAAACCGTGGGCTATAGCACACCTATTGGGGCCGAAAATACCCCGTTCGTGCTGTTTCGCACATTTTTCCACCCAAATGGCCACAAAAATTTAAATGGACCACACTGGGATGATCCCCAACCTTCCTGGCATGCCCCTATCAATTTTTGGACCATAGCACGCCCAGACCCCGAGCCCACCCCTGAAACTGTGGGATACAACCCACCAATTTTGCCCAAAAATGTCCCGTTCGCGTCGTTTCACCTGTTTGACCACCCAAATGGCCACAAAAAATTAAACATACCACACTGGGTCAATTCCCAACGTCCATGGCATGTCCTGATTAATTATTGGTCCACAGAACTCCCGAACCCCGGGCCCACCCCCGAAACCGTGGGCTAGAGTAGAATGATTTGGCTCGAGAATACCTCGTTCGCGTTGTTTCTCCTGTCTGTCCACCAAAATGTCCACGAAAAATTAAACGGACCACACTGGGATGATCCTTAACCACCCTGGCATGCGTCAATTGAATTTTGGCCCACAGCACGCTCAGACCTCGAGCCCACCCCTGAAATCGTGGGCTATAGCATATCAATTTGGCCCAAAATACCTCGTTTGCGCCATTTCACCTGTTTGTCCACCCAAATGGCCACAAAAATTTAAACGGACCATACTGGGATGATCCCAACCTTCCTGGCATGCCCCGGTCGATTTTTGGCCCACAACATGCCCGGAACCCAGGCCCATCCCCCAAAATTGTGGGCTATAGCACACGGATTTGGACAAAAAATGTCGTATTTACTCCGTTTTGCACGTTTGTCCACCTAAATGGCCACGAAAATTTAAACGGACCACACTGGGATGATACCCAACCTCCAAGGCACGCCCTGATCAATTTTTGGCCGATAGCACGCTCGGACCCCAGGCCTTCTCCCGAAACCATAGGCTATAACACACAGATTTGGCCCAAAAATGCTCAATTTCTGCCATTTCGCTCGCTTGTCCACCCAAATAGCCACAAAAAATTAAACGAACCATACTGGGACAATCCTCAACCCTCCTGGCACGTCCCGATCGATTTTTGGCCCACAACACGCCCGAACCCAGGGTCCACCCCCAAAATCGTGGGCTATAACACACTGATTTAGCCTAAAAATTCCCCCATTTGCGGCGTCTTACCCGATTGTCCACTCAAATGGCCACGAAAAATTAATCGGACCACACTGGGACATCCCCAACCTCTCTGGCATGCCCCGATCAATTTTTAGCCCATAGCACATCGGACCCCTGGCCCACCCCCAAAATCGTGGGCTATAGCTCACTAATTTGGCCCAAAAATGCCTTGTTCGGGCCGTTTCGCCCATTTGTCCACCCATATGGGCAAGAAAATATAAACGGATCACACTGCGACGATCCCCAACCCTTCTGGCATACCCAATAGATTTTTGGCCCACAACACGATTGGGCCCCGGGCCCACCCTCAAACCATGGGCTATAGCCCGCAGATTTGGCCAAAAAATACCACGTTTACATTATTTTTCCCGTTTGTCCACCCAAATGACCATGAAAAATTAAACAGACCACACTTGCATGATTCCCAAATTCCCTGGCACGCCCCGATTAATTTTTGGCCCACAGTACACTCGAACACCGCGCCCACCCCCGAAACCGTAGTCTATAGCACACCGATTTGGCCCTAAAATGCCCCGTTCATGCAGTTTCACCCGTTTGTCCACACAAATGGCCACGAAAATTTAAACGAACCACACTGGGACTATCCCCAATCTCCCTGGCACACCCCGGTCGATTTTTGGCCCACAGTACGCCGAGACCCTAGGCCCACCCCCGAAACCATAGGCTATAGCATACCGATTTGGCTTGAAAATGCCTCGTTCATTCAGTCTCGCCCGTTTGTCCACCCAAATAGCCACGATAATATAAACAGACAAAATTGGGATGATACTCAACCTCCCTGGCATGCCTCGATCAATTTTTGGCCGACAACCCGCCCGTACCTCGGGCACACACCTGAAATCGTGAGCTTAGCCCACCGATTTAGCACTAAAATATCCCGATAGCGTCGTTTCTCCCGTTTGTCCACCCAAATGGCCATGAAAAAATAAATGTACCACACTCGAATAATACCCAACCTCCCTGGCATGCCCCGATCAATTTTCGGCCCACAGCACGCCAGTACCCCAGGCCCACCACCAAAACCGTGGGCTGTAGCACACCGATTTGGCTTCAAAAATGCCACATTCACGCTGTTTTGCTCGTATTTCCACTCAAATATCCACGAAAATTTAAACGGACCACACTGGGGCGATCCCTAACCTCCCTGGCATGTCCCGTTCAATTTTTGAACCATAGAACACCTGGACCGAGAGCCCACCCCCAAAACCATGGGCTATTGCACACCGATTTGGCCCAAAAATGCCCCGTTCCTACCATTTCGCTCGTTTGTCCACCCAAACGGCAACAAAAATTTAAACGGACCATACTGGGATGATCCCCAAACTCCCTGGCATGACCCGATCAATTTTTGGACTACAGCACACTCGGACCCCGGGCCTATCCCAAAAATCGTGGGCTATAGCACACCAATTTGGCTTGAAAATGCCCCGTTCACGCCGTTTCTCCCGTTTGTAAACCCAAATAGCCATAAAAATTTAAACGAACTATACTCGGACGATCCCCATCCTCTCTGGCATGCCCTGGCCGATTTTTGGCCCACAGCACACCCGGACCCCAGGTCCACCCCCAAAATCGTGAGTTATAGCACACTGATTTGACCCAAAAATGCCCCGTTCACGTTATTTCACCTATTTGTCCACCCAAATAGCCAAGAAAATTTAAATGAACCACACTGGGATGATCCCCTACCTCCCTAGCATGCTTCGGTCAATTTTTGACCCACAGCACACCCGAACCCTGGGCCCACCCCCAAAATTATGGGCTGTAGCACTCCAATTTGGCCTGAAAATGCCCCGTTCGCGCCGTTTCGCCCTTTTGTCCAACCAATTGGCCACTAAAATTTAAACGGAGTGCACTGGGATGTTCCCAACCTCCCTGGACACCCTGGTCAATTTTCGGCCAACAGCACGCTCGAACTCCAGGCCCACCCCCAAAACCATGGGCTATAACACACCAATTTGGCCCGAAAATGCCCAATTTGTGTCGTTTCGCCCGTTTGTCCACCCAAATGACCACTAAAATTTAAACAGACTATACTGGGATGATACCCAACCTCCCTGGCATGCCCCGTTGATTTTTGACCCACAGCACGCTCGAATCTCAGGCCCACTCCTGAAACCATGGGCTATAACACACTGATATGGCCCGAAAACACCCCATTCACATCGTTTTGCCCGTTTGTTCACTTAAATGGCCACAGAAATTTAAACAGACCACACTGGGATGATCCCCAACCTCCCTGGTATGCCCTGGTCAATTTTTAGACTCCATCACATTCGGAACCCTCGCCCACCCCCAAAATCGTGGGCTATAGCACACCGATTTAGCCTAAAAATGCCCCATTTGTGCCATTTTCCACATTTGTCAACCCAAATGGGCAAGAAAATTTAAACGGACCTCACTGGGACGATCCCCAACCCTTCTGGCATACCCCGATTTATTTTCAGCCAAAAGTACGCCTGGACCCCGGGACCACCCCCGAAACCGTGGGTTATAGCCCACCAATTTAGCCTGAAAAATGCACCATTTGCATTGTTTTCCCTGTTTGTCAACCCATATGGCCACAAAAAATTAAACGGACCACACTTGGCGATCCCCAACCTCCCTGACACGCTCCGATCAATTTTTTTGCCCATAGCACGCCCGAACACTGGGCACACCCCCCAAACCGTGGGCTATAGCACACCGATTTGGTCCTAAAATGCTCCATTCGCACCATTTCACCCGTTTGTCTACCCAAATGGCTATGAAAATTTAAACGAACCATACTTGGACGATCCCCAACCTCCCTGGGATGCCCCGGTCGATTTTTGACCCACAGCATATTCGGCCTTCGGGCCCACCCAAAAAACCGTGGGCTATATAGCCCATTGATTTGGTCCCAAAATGTTCCGTTCACACCGTTACACCTGTTTATCCACCCAAATGGCCACGAAAAATTTAACGTATCACACTGGGATGATCCCCAATCTCCCTGGCATGCCCCATCGATTTTTGGACTACAGCACGCTCGAATCCCGGGCTCACTCCCAAAACCATGGGCTATAACACACCGATATGGCCCGAAAACACCCCCGTCGTGCCGTTTTGCTCGTTTGTTCACTTAAATGGCCAAAAAAATTTAAACGGACCATACTGGGATGATCCTCAACCTTTCTGGCACGCCCTGGTCGATTTTTGGCCTGCAGCACGTTTGGACCCCTGGCCCACCCCCAAAATCATGGGCTATAGCACACCGATTTAGCCAAAAAATGCCCCGATCGATTTTTGGCCCACAGCACGCCTGGACCCCGGGCCTACCACCGAAACCGTGGGTTATAGCCCACTAATTTAGCTTGAAAAATGCCCCCATTGCGTCGTTTTGCCCGTTTGTCCATCCAAATGGCCACAAAAAAATTAAACGGACCACACTTGGAAATCTCCAACCTCCCTGGCACGCCCCGATCAATTTTTTGGCCCACAGCACGCCCGGAAACAGGGCCCACCCCCAACGTTGGGCGCACACCGATTTGGCCCTAACATGCCCCATTCGTGCCGTTTCGCCTGTTTGTCCACCCAAATGGCCATGAAAATTTAAATGAACCACACTTGGATGATCCCCAACCTGCCTGGCATGCCCCGATCGATTTTCAACCGACAGAATGTCTGGACCACGGGCCCACCCCCGAAACCATGGGCTATAGCCCATTAATTTGGCCCCAAAATGCCCCGTTCGCGCTGTTACGCCCATTTGTCCACCCAAATGGCCACGAAAAATTAAATGTACCACACTGGGATAATGCCCAACCTCCCTGGCACGTCTCGGTTTATTTTTGGCCCACAGCATGCCCAGACCCCAGGCCAACCCCCGAAAACGGGGGTTATAGCACACCGATTTGTCCCTAAAATTCCTCGTTCGCGCTGTTTCACACATTTGTCCACCGAAATAGCCATGAAAATTAAAACGGACCATACTGGTATGATCTCCAACCTCCCTGGCATGTACCAATCGATTTTCGACCCATAGAACGCTTATACCCCAGGCCACCCCCAAAATCATGGGCTATAGCACACCGATTTGGTCCAAAAATGCCCTATTTGCTCCATCTGTCCACCCAAATGGCCAAGAAAATTTAAACGGATCACAATGGCACCATTCCCAAGCCCCCTGGCATGCCCCGATCGATTTTCAGCCTATAGCATGCCGAACCTCGGACCCACCTCTGAAATCGTTGGCTATAGCCCATCGATTTTGCCCCAAAATGCCCCGTTCGCGTCGTTTTGCCTGTTTGTCCACCCAAATTGCCACAAAAAATTAAATGTACCATACTGGGATGATTTCCAACCTCCCTGACACGCCCCGATCAATATTTAGCCCACAACACTCCCGGACCCTAGGCCTACCCACTAAACCGTGGGCTATAGCACACTGATTTGGCCCAAAAATGCCGCATTTATGCCGTTTTGCTCGATTGTCCACCCAAATGGCCATAAAATTTAAACGGACCACACTGGGACAATATTCAACCTCTTTTGTATGCCCCGATCAATTTTTGACCCACAGCATGCCCGAACCCCGAGCCCACCCCCAAAACCGTGGGCTATATCACACCAATTTAGCCTGAAAATGCCCCTTTTGCACCGTTACGCCTGTTTGAGCACCAAAATAGCCACAAAAATTTAAACGCACCACACTGGGATGATCCCTAACATCCCTGGTATGCCCCGGTCGATTTTCGTCCCTAAGCATGCTCGGACCCCAGGCCCACCCCCAAAACCGTGGGCTATAGCACACCCATTTATCCTAAAAATGCCCCTTATCACCGTTTCGACCAATTGTCTACCCAAATGGTCATGAAAATTTAAACGGACTAGACTGGGACGATCCCCAACCTCCATGGCACGCCCCGATCAATTTTTGGACCACAGCACGCCCGGAGCCCGGGCCAACCCCCGTAACCGTGGGCTATAGCACATCGATTTGGACTAAAAATGCTCTATTCACGTAGTTTTGCTTGTTTGTCCACCAAAATGTCCATGAAAATTTAAACGGACCACACTGGGATGATCCCCAACCTACCTGGCATGCCCCGATCGATTTTCAGCCCGCTGCATGCCCAGACCCCGAGCCACCCCCAAAATTGTGGGCTATACCACATCGATTTGACCCGAAAATGCCTCGTTTATGCCGGTTTGCTCGTTTGTCCACCCAAATGGACATGAAAAATTAAATGGAACACACTGGGATGATCCTCAACCTCCCTGGTACGCTCTGGTTGATTTTCGGCCAACAGCACGCCCGTACCCCATACCCACCCCCAAAATCATAGGCTATAGCACGTAGATTTGGCCCAAAAATACCCTTTTCGTACTTTTTTGCCAGTTTGTCCACCTAAATAGACACAAAAATTAAAACAGACTACACTGGTACGATCCCCAACCTCCCTGGCATGCCCCGGTAGATTTTTGGCCCATAGCTGAAACCGTGGGCTATAGCACACTGGGATGATCCCCAACCTCCCTGGCATGCACCAATCAATTTTCAGCCCACAGCACGCCCAAACCCTGGGGTCGCCCCCAAAACCGTGGGCTATAGAAAATCGATTTAGCCCGAAAAAGGCCCCGTTCGCGCCGTTTCACCGTTTGTCCACCCAAATGGCCATTAAAATTTAAACGGACCATACTAGGATGATCCCCAACCTCCCAAGCACGCGCCAATCAATTTTTGGCCCACAGCATGCCCGGACCCCAGGCCCACCCCAGAAACCATGGGCTATAACACACCGATTTGGCCTGAAAATGCCTCGTTCGTGCCGTTATGCCCGTTTATCCTCCCAAATAGCCATGAAAATTTAAACAAACCACGTTGGGATGATCCCCAACTACCCTGGCACACCCCGGTCGATTTTCAGCCCACAGCACGCCCGAACCTAGGCCCACCTCTGATACCGTGGGCCATAGCCCATCAATTTTTCCAGAAAATGCCCCGGTCAATTTTTAGCCCACTGCATGCCCGTACCCCGAGCCCACCCCAAAAATCGTGGGCTATAGCACATCGATTTAACCCAAAAATTCCTAGTTTATGCCGTTTTGCCCGTTTGTCCACTTAAATGGCCACGAAAAATTTAAACGCACCATACTGGGAGGATCCCCAACCTCCCTGGCACGCCTTGGTCGATTTTTGGGCCATTTCACGCCCGGACCACAGACCCAACCCCAAAACCATGGGCTATAGCCCACCAATTTGGCCCGAAAATGCCTTTTTCGTGCCGTTTTTCCCATTTGTCCACCCAAATGACCACGAGAAATTAAAAATACCACGCTGGAATGATCCCCAACCTCCCTAAAATACCCCGGTTGATTTTCGGCCTACAGCAAGCCCAGACATCGAGGCCACCCCCAAAACTGTGGGCTATGCACAACGATACGCCCGGACCCCAGGCCGACCCTCGAAATCGTGGGCTATAGCCCATTGATTTTGCTTTAAAATACCCCTTTAACATCGTTTCGACCGTTTGTCCACCCAAATGACCATGAAAAACTAAACGAATAACACTGGGATATCACCAACCTCCCTGTAATACCCCTATCAATTTTCGGACCACAGAACACTCGAACCTCGAGCCCACCCCCAAAATCACGGGCTATAGCACACCGATTATCCCAAAAATTCCCCGTTCATGCAGTTCCGCCCGTTTGTACACCCAAATGGCCACAAATATTTAAACAGACCATACTAGGACGATCCCCAACCTCCCAGGCATTCCCCAATTAATTTTTGGCCCACAGCACGCGTGGACCCCGGGCTCACCCCAAAACCGTGGGCTATAGCTCGGCAATTTGGCCGAAAAATACCCCGTTCGCATTGTATCGTCTATTTGTCCAACCAAATGGCCACAAAAATTGAAATGGACTATAATGAGATGATCCCCAACCTCCCTGGTACACTCCAGATGATTTTCTACCCACAGAACGCCAGGACCCTGGGCCCACCCCTATTTGCCCCATTTGCATCGTTTTATTCGTTTGTCCACCCAAATAGACACAAAAATTTAAACGGACCACACTGGGATAATTCTCAACATCCCTAGCACTCCTTGATCAATTTTTGTCCCAAATAAAAATCGTACCCCGATCCCACCCATGAAACCGTGGGCTATAGCACACCAATTTGGCCTGAAAATGCCCCGTTCACCCCGTTTTGCCCGTTTGTCCTCCCAAATATTCATGAAAGTTAAAAGGAACCACACTGGGAAGATCCCAACCTCCCTAGCATTCCCCAATCAATTTTTAGCCTACAGCATGCCCAGATCCCGTCCTATCCCCAAAACCGTAGGCTATGAACCATCGATTTAGCCCAAAAATACCTCGTTTGCACCGTTTAGCCCGTTTGTCCACCCAAATAGTCATGAAAATTTAAACGGACCACAATGGGATGATCTCCAACCTCCCTGGCATACCAGAGTCCATTTTCAGCCCATAGCACACCCGGATCCCAGGCCTACCCCTGAAACCGTGGGCTATAGCCCACCGATTTGGCTTGAAAATGCCCCGTTTGGGCCGTTTCGCTCGTTTGTCCACCCAAACGGACACGAAAATTTAAACGGACCACACTGGGATGACCCCCAACTTCCCTGTCATGCCCCGGTCAATTTTTCGACCACAGCACGCCTGGACCCCGGGCCCACCCCCGAAATCATGGGCTATAGCACACCGATTTGGCTTGAAGATACCATGTTCTCTCCGTTTTACCCATTTGTCCACCCAAATGGCCAGTAGAATTTAAACAGACCATACTGGGATGATCCCCAACCTCCCTATTATGTCCCGGTTGATTTTTAGCCAACAACACGTCCGGACCCCATGGGCTATAGCACACCGATTTAACCCGAAATGGCCCGATTGTGCCGTTTCACCTATTTTTCTATGTAAATGGCCACAAAAATTTAAACAAACCATACTGGGATGATCCGCAACCTTACTGGCATGAACTGGACAATTTTTGGCCCACAGCACGGCCGGACCCTAGGTCCACCCCAAAATCATGGGTTATAACTCACCGATTTGGCCCAAAAATGCCCTGTTCATGCCGTTTTGCCCGTTTGTCCACCCAAATGGCCACAAGAAATTAAACAGACCACACTGGGATGATCCCCAACCTCCCTGGAATACCCTGGGTTTTTTTTGGCCCACAGCACTCCCAGACATCGGGCCCACCCTCGAAACCGTGGGCTATGCACACCGATTTGGCTCAAAATGCCCCGTTCGTGCTGTTTTGCCCTTTCGTCCACCCAAATGGCCACAAAAATTTAAACGTACCACACTGGGATAAGCCACAACCTTCCTGGCATGCCCCAGTCAATTTTTGACCGACAACACGCCCGTACCCCAGGTCCACCCCCAAAACCGTGGGATATAGCACAATAATTTAGCCCGAAAATGCCCCGTTCACGCCGTTTTGCCTTTTTTTAACCCAAATGGCCATTAAAATTTAAACAGACCACACAGGGATGATCCCCAACCTCCCAGGCATATCCCGGTCAATTTTCGGCCCACAGCATGCCCGAACCCCGGGCCCACCCTTAAAACCGTGAGCTATAGCACACTGATTTAGCTAAAAAATGACCTGTTCATGCCGTTTTGCCTATTTACCCACACAAATGGCCATGAAAATTTAAACGGACCATACTAGGATAATCGACAACCTCCATGGAACTCCCTGGTCGATTTTCTACCCACAACACGCCCAGACCCCAGGGCCACCCCCGAAATCGTGGGCTATAGCTCACCGATTTTGCCCGAAAATGCCCAGTTCACGTTGTTTCGCACGTTTTTCCATAGCACACCCAGACCCGGGCCTACCCCCAAAACCCTGGGATAGAGCCCACCAATTTGGCCAAAAATTGCCACGTACACATCCCTTTGCCCGTTTGTCCGCCTAAATGGCCATAAAAAATTAAACGGACTATACTGGAATAATCCCCAACCTCCCTGGAACGTCTCGGTCAATTTTTGGCCCATAGCACGCCCGGACCCCGGCCCACCCATGAAACCGTGGGTTACAGCACACTGATTTGGTTCAAAAATGCCCTATTCACATTGTTTCGCTCATTTGTCCACCCAAATAGCCACAAAAATTTAAACGGACCACACTGGGATGATCCCCAACAATCCTGGCATGCCCCGGTTGATTTTCTGCTCACAACATGCCCGAACCCCGGGCCCATTCCCAAAACCGTGGGCTATAGCACACCGATTTGGCCCCAAAATGTCTCGTTCGTGTTGTTTTGCCCCTTTGTCTACCCAAATAACCATGAAAATTTAAACGGACCATACTGGGATGATCCCTAACATCCCTGGCATACCTATGTCGATTTTTGTCCCACATCACGCCTGGAACGCGAGCCCACACCCAAAATCGTGGGCTATAGCTCACTGATTTGGTTTAAAAATGCCCCGTTCGCACCCTTTTGCCCGTTTGTCCACACAAATAACCATGAAAATTTAAACGAACCATACTGGGATGATCCCCAACCTCTCTGGAATGCCCCGGTCTATTTTCATCCAAAGCATGCCCGGACCCCGAGTTCACCCCTAAAACCATGGGCTATAGCACACCTATTTAACCCGAAAATGCCCCGTTTGCGCCGCTTTGCCTGTTGGTCCACCCAAATGAAAAAAAAAATTAAATGGACCACACTGGGATGATCTCCAACCTCCCTAGCATGACCCGGTCAATTTTTGGCAAACAGCATGGCAGGACCCCGTATCCACCCCCGAACCGTAGGCTATAGCATGTCGATTTGGCTTGAAAATGCCCTGTTTGTGCTTATTTGCCCATTTTTCCTCCCAAATGGCCACGAAAATTAAAACAGACCACACTGGTATGGTCCCGAACCTCTCTGGCATGCCTCGGTAAATTTTTGACCCACATCCAAATTCGTGGGCTATAGCACACTGATTTGGCCCGAAAATGCCCCATTCGCGTCGTTTCGCTCGTTTGTCCACCCAAATGGCCACGAAAATTTAAATGAACTACACTGGGATGATCCCCAACCTCTCTGGCATGCCCCAGTCAATTTTTGCCTACAGCACGCCCGAACCCCGGGGCAGCCCCCAAAACTGTGACCAATAGCACACCAATTTGGCTCGAAAATGCCCTGTTTGAGCCGTTTCGCCCGTTTGACCTCCCAAAACATGATAAAAATTTAAACGGACTACACTAGAATGATCCCAACCTTCCTAGCATACCTTGATCGATTTTTTGCCAACAGTACGCTCGAACCCCGGGCCCACCCCCAAAACCATGGGATATAACACACCGATTTTGCCCGAAAATGCCCCATTCGCGCTGTTCGCCTGCTTGTCCTCCAAAATGGCCTCAAAAATTTAAATGGACCACACTGACGATCTCCAACCTCCCTGGCATGCCCTGATAGATTTTTGGCCCACAGCACGTACGGACCCCAGGCCCAACCCCAAAACTGTGGGCTATAGCCCATTGATTTTGATTAAAAATGCCCCGTTAGGGCCGTTTCCACTGTTTGTCCACCCAAATGGTCATGAAAAATTAAACGAACCACACTGGGATGATCCCAACCTCTCTATCACTCCCTGGTCGATTTTTGGCCCACAGCACACCTGAACCCCGAGCCTACCCCCGAAACCGTGGGCTATAGCATACCGATTTTGCCCAAAAATGCCTCATTCGCGCCGTTTCGCACGTTTGTCCACCCAAATGGCCATAAAAATTTAAAGGGACCATACTGGGATGATCCCCAACTTCCAAGGCACTCCTCGATTGATTTTCGACCTACAGCAAGCCCGAACCCTATGCTCAGCCCCGAAACCGTGGGCTATAGCACACCAATTTGGCCTGAAAATGCCCCGTTCGCATCGTATCGCCCATTTGTCTAAACAAATGGCCACAAAAATTTAAACGGACCATGCTGAGATGATCCCCAACCTCCCTGGTATGCCTTAATCAATTTTAGGCCCACAGCACACTCGAACCCCAGGCCCACCCCCGAAACCGTAGGCTATAACATGTCGATTTGGCTCGAAAATGCCCTGTTTAAGCTTTTTTGCAAATTTGTCCACCCAAATGGCTACAAAAATTAAAACAGACCACACTGGTACGATCATCAACCTCCCTGGCATGCCCCGGTTGATTTTCATCCCCCAGCCAAAACCGTGGGCAGTAGCACACCGATTTGGCCTAAAAATAACCCATTCACACCGTTTCGCCGGTTTGTCCACCCAAATGGCCACAAAAATTTAAAAGGACCACATTGAGATAATCCCCAACCTCCCTGGCACACCCCAGTCGAATTTTTTCCTACAGCATGCCCGAACCCCGGGGCCACCCCCAAAACCGTGGGCAATAGCACACCGATTTGGCTTGAAAATGCCCCGTTCGCACCGTTTCACTCATTTGTCCACCTAAAGGGCAACAAAAAATTAAACGGACCATGCTAGGATGATCCCCAACCTCCCTAGCATGCCCGATCGATTTTCCCCCAACAGAACGCCTGGGCCCCGGGCCCACCCCCGAAACCGTAGGCTATTTTACATCGATTTGCCCCAAAAATGCCCCGTTCACGCCGTTTTGCCCGTTTGTCCTCCCAAATGGCCACAAAAATTTAAACGAACCATACTATGACGATCCCCTACCTCCCAGGCACACCCTGGTTAATTTTCAGCCCACAGCATGCCCAAACCCCGGCCCCCACGAAACCATGGGCTATAGCCCATTGATTTTGCCTGAAAATTCCCCGTTAGCGCCGATTTGACCGTTTGTCCATACAAATGACTACGAAAAATTAAACGGACCACACTGGGATGATCCCCAACCTCCCTGGCACACCCCGATTGAATTTTAACCCACAAAACACTCGAGCCCCAGGCCCACCCCCAAAACCGTAGGCCATAGCATATCGATTTAACTCGAAAATGCCCCATTCGCGCTGTTTTGCCTTTTTGTCCAACCAAATGGCGACGTAAATTTAAACGGACCATATTGGGATGATCCCCAACCTCCCAGGGATGCTTCGATCAATTTTTGACCCACATCACACCGAACCTCAGGATCACCCCCGAAAGCGTGGGCTATAGCACACCAATTCGGACTGAAAATGCCTCGTTCGCATCGTATCACCCGTTTGTCCAACCAAATGGCCACAAAAATTTAAACGGGTCATACTAAGATAATCCCCAATTTCCCTAGTACGCCCCAATCGATTTTTGGCTTACAACACGCCCGAACCATGGGCCCACCCACCCCCAAAATCGTGGGCTATAGCACACCGATTTGGCCCGAAAATGCCCCATTTGCGTCGTTTCATCCATTTGTCCATCCAAATGGCCACAAAAATTTAAACGGACCACACTGGGGTAATCCCTAACCTCCCTGGCACGCCCTAGCCGATTTTAGAAACACAACACCCCCAGACCCTGGGCCCATCCCTAAAACCGCGGGCTATAGCACACCAATTTGGCAGAAAAACTAGGCCCACCTCCCTGGTTTGTATACCTAAATGGCCACAAAAAATTAAACGGACCACAAATAGATGATCCCCATCCTCCCTAGCACTCCCCGATCAATTTTTAGCCCATAAAATGCCCGTACCCCTAGACAACCCATAAAACCGAGGGCTATAGCATAACGATTTTGCCCGAAAATGCCTCGTTCGTGCTGTTTTGCCTGTTTTTCCTCCTAAATGGCCATAAAAAATTAATCGAACAACACTGGGATGATCCAACCTCCTTGGTATGCCTCAATTGATTTTTGGCCCATAACACGCACGAACTCCAGGCCCATTCCCAAAACCGTGGGCTATAACACACAGATTTTGCCCGAAAATGCTCCGTTCGTGTCGTTTCGCCCGTTTATACACCCAAATTGCCATGAAAATTTAAAGGGACCACTCTAGGATGATCTCAACCTCCCTGGTATGCCCCAGTCAATTTTTGGCCAACAGCATGCCCAGATCCCGAGCCTACCCCCAAAAGCGTGGGCGATGGCCCATCGATTTGGCCCAAAATACCCCGTTCGCGCCGTTTCGCTCGTTTGTAAACACAAATGGACATTAAAATTTAAATGAACCACAAAGAGACGATCCCCAACCTCCCTGGCATGGCCAAGTCAATTTTTGGCCCACAGAACGCCCGGACCCCAGGCCTACACCCAAAACAGTGGGCTATAGCCCACCAATTTGGCTTGAAAATACCCCGTTCGAGCCGTTTCGCCCGTTTGTCCACCCAAATGGCCGCAAAAAATTAAACGGACCACACAGGGATGATACCCAACTTCCCTGGCATACCTCAGTCGAATTTTGGCCTACAGCACGCTCAGACCCCGGGCCCACCCCCAAAACCGTGGGCTAATAGCAAACCGATTTAGCTCGAAAATGCCCCGTTCATACTATTTCACACGTTTGTCCACACAAATGGCTACAAAGATTTAAGCGAACCATACTGGCATGACCCCCAACCTCCCTGGCACGCCCCGATCAATTTTTGACCGACAGCACGCCCGTACCTCGGGCCCACCCCCAAAATCATGGGTTATAGCACACCGATTGGCCCAAAAATGCCCCGTTAGCACCGTTTTGCCCGTTTGTCCACCCAAATGGCCACAAAAATTTAAACGAACCATACTGGAACGATCCCAAACCTCTCTGGCATGCCCCAGTAAAAGTTTGCCCAAAAGTATGCCCAGACCACTGGCCCACACCCAAAATCATGGGCTTTGGCCCTAAAATGCCCCGTTAGGTCCGTTTTGCCTATTTATCCACCCAAATGGCTACGAGAAATTAAACAGAACACACAGGGATGATCCCCAACCTCCCTGGCATGTCAAAGTCAATGTTTGGCCCACCGCATGCCCGGACCCCGGGCCTAGCCTCGAAACCATTGGCTATAGCCCACCGATTTGGCCCAAAAATACCCCGTTCGCGATGTTTCGCCCGTTTGTCCACCCAAATGGTCACAAAAATTTAAACGAACCACACAGGGATGATACCCAACTTCCCTGGCACGCCTCGGTCAATATTTGGCCCACAGCATGCCCGTACCTTTGGGCCACCCCCAAAACCATGGGCTATAGCACACCGATTTGGCCCGAAAATGCCCTATTCGCGCCGTTCTGCCTGTTTGTCCTCTCAAATGGCCATGAAAATTTAAATAGACCACACAGGGACGATCCTCAACCTTACTATCACTCCCCAGTCAATTTTTTGCCCAAAACAGGCCCGGAACCCAGGCCCAACCCTAAAATCATGGGCTATAGCACACTGATTCAGCTCGAAAATGCCCCATTCACGTCGTTTCGCCCATTTGTCCACCCAAATAGCCATAAAAATTTAAACGAACCACACTAGGATGATCCCCAACCTCCCTGGCATGCCTTGATCAATTTTTGGCCCATAGAACACACGGACCCCGGGCTCACCCCCGAAACCGTGGGTTATAGAACACCGATTTGGCTCGAAAATGCCCCGTTCGAGCTTTTTTGCTCGTTTGTCCACCCAAATGGCCACAAAAATTTAAACAGACCATACTAGGATGATGCCCAACCTCCTTGGCATGCCTCGATCAATTTTTGGGTCACAGTAGGCCCAGACCATAGACCCACACCCGAAACCATGGGCTATAGCCCACCGATTTGGCCAAAAAATACCCCGTTCATGCCGTTTTACCCATTTGTCCACCCAAATGGCCAAGAAAAAGTAAACAGACTACACTAAGATGATCCCCAACCTTCCGGACATACCCCAGTAGATTTTTGACCCAAAAATTACCCGGACATCAGGCCCACCCCCGAAACCATGGGCTATGCACACCGATTTGGCCCGAAAATGCCCCGTTCACACCATTTCTCCCTTTAGTCCACCCAAATAGCCACGAAAATTTAAACGGACCATACTGGGGAGATCCTCAACCTCCTTATCATGCCCCGATCAATTTTCATCCCACTGCATGCCCGAACCCCAGGCCCACCCCCGAAACCGTGGGTTATAGCACTTCAATTTATCTTGAAAATGACCCGTTCACGTCGTTTCGCCCGTTTGTCCACCCAAATGACCACAAAAATTTAAATGGACCATACTGAGACGATCTTCAACCCCTCTGGTATGCCTCAATCAATTTATGACCCATAATACAACCGAACCTCGGGCCCACCCCTGAAACCATCGGCAATAGCACACCAATTTAGCCCAAAAATGCCTTGTTCGAGCTGCTTTGCCCGTTTGTCCATCCAATTGGCCATGAAATTTTAAATGGACCATACTGGGATGATTCCCAACCTCTTTGGCATGCCCTGGTCGATTTTCGACGAACGGTATGCCCGGACCCCAGGCCCACCCCTAAAACCGTGGGCTATAGTTAATCGATTTGGCCTGAAAATGCCCTGTTCGCGTCGTTTGGCCTGTTTGTCCACCCAAATGACAACAAAAATTTAAATGGTACACATTGGGATGATTTCCAACTTCCTAGGCATGCCCCGATCAATTTTTTACCTACAGTATGCCCAGGTTCCAGCCCCAAAACCGTGGGCAATAGCACACCGATTTGGCCCAAAAATGCCCTGTTTGCGCCGTTATGTCCGTTTGTCCACCCAGATGGCCACAAAAATTTAAACGAACCATACTCAGATGATCGCCAATATCCCTGGCATGCCCCGATCGATTTTTGGTCCACAGCACGCTCGAACCCCGGGCCCACCCCTGAAACCGTGGGCTACAGCACACCAATTTTACCCAAAAATGCCTCTTTTGTGTTGTTTCATCCGTTTGTCTACCCAAATGGCAAAGTAAATTTAAATGGACCATACTGGGATGATCCCCAACCTCCCTAGCGCGCCCCGATCAACTTTTGGCCCACAACATGCCCTGACTCCGGGCCCACCCCAAAACCGTTTGCTATAGCACAATGATTTGGCCCAAAAATACTCCGTTTGCACAGTTTTGCTCGTTTGTACGCCCAAATGGCCACAAAAAATTAAAAAACAAACACTAAGATGATCCCCAACCTCCTTGTCATATCCCAGCCAATTTTCAGCCTACTGCACGCGCGCACCCCAAGCCCACACCCAAAATCGTGGGCTATAACACATCAATTTGG
Organism: Capsicum pubescens; assembly: GCA_030864215.1. Classification (NCBI taxonomy): domain Eukaryota; kingdom Viridiplantae; phylum Streptophyta; class Magnoliopsida; order Solanales; family Solanaceae; genus Capsicum; species Capsicum pubescens. The sequence goes on from CM061549.1 coordinate 301,290,778, forward strand.
CCCAAAAATGCCTCGTTCGCGCCGTTTTGCCTGTTTGTCCACCCAAATAGCCACGAAAATTTAAATGAACCATACTGGGATGATCCCCAACCTCCCTGGCATGCCTCGAACGAGTTTTGGCACACAGCATGCTCGGACTTCAAGCCTACCCCCAAAACAGGGGGCTATAGCATACTGACAAGGCCCGAAAACTCCTCGTTCGCGTCGATTTGCCTGTTTGTCCACCTAAATAGCCACGAAAATTTAAACAGACCATAACTGGTTGATCCCAACCTCCCTGGCAAGCCACGGTTAATTTTTGGCCCACATCACGCTCAGACCCCCGGTCCCACCTCTAAAATCGTGGGCTATAGCACACCAATTTGGTCAGAAAATGCCCCGTTCACACTTTTTGCTCATTTATACACCCAAATGGCCACAAAAATTTAAACGTACAACACTGGGATGATCCCCAACCTCCCTGGCACACCCCGATCAATTATTGGCCGACAGCACGCTGGATCCCGGTCCCACCCCTAAAACTATGTGTTATAGCCCACCGATTTGGCCCGAAAATACCTCGTTCGCGCCGTTATACCCGTTTGTGCACCCAAATGGCCACGAAAATTTCAACGGACCATACTGGGATGATCCCTAAACTCCCTGGCATGCCCCGATTGATATTTGGCCCACCGCATGCCCGAACCCTAGGCCCAAACCCAAAATTGTGGGCTATAGCAGACCGATTTGTCCTAAAAATGCCCGGTTCGTGCCGTTTTAACCGTTTGTCAACCCAAATGGCTTTGAAAATTTAAACGGACCACACTGGGATGATCCCCAACCTCCTTGGCATGCCCCAGATAATTTTTGGCCTACAGCACGCCCGAACCCTGGGCACACCCCCGAAACCATGGGCTATAGCACATCATTTTTTCTCGAAAATGCCTCGTTCGCGCTATTTCGCCCATTTGCCCACTCAAACAACCATAAAAATTTAAACGGACCACACTGGGATGATCTCCAACCTCCCTGGCATGCCTCGGTCAATTTTTGGCGCACAACACGCCCGGACCCCAGGCCTACCCCCAAAACTGTGGGCTATATAGCTCACCGATTTGGTCCAAAAATACCCTGTTCGCGCAGTTTCACCCGATTGTCCACACAAATGGCCATGAAAAATTAAACGAACCACATGGGACGATCCCCAACCTCCCTGGCATGCCTCAGTCATTTTTTGGCTCACAACACGCCCGGATCCTGGGCCCACCCCGAAACTGTGGGCTATAGCACACCGATTTGGCCCGAAAATGCCCCATTCGCACTTTTTTGCCCGTTTGTCCACCCAAATGGGCATGAAAATTTAAACGGACCACATTAGGATGCACCTCAACCTCCCTGGCATGCCCCGATCGAGTTTCGATACACATCATGCTTGAACCCCGGACCCACCCCCAAAACTGTGGGATATAGCACACCGATATGGCCCAAAAACTATTCGTTCGTGATGTTTCACCTGTTGTCCACAAAAATGGTCACAAAATTTAAACAGACCACACTGGGACGATCCCCAACCTCCCTAGCATGCCTCGATCTATTCTTATCCCACAGCATATCCGAACCCCGGGACCACCTCTAAAACCGTGGTCTATGGCACACCAATTTGGCCAGAAATTGCACTGTTGCATTGTTTCGCACGTTTATCCACCCAAATGCCCACAAAAATTTAAACGTACCACACTGGGATGATACCCAAACTCTCTGGCATGCCCCGATCTATTATTGGCTGACAGCATATTTGAATCCCGGGACCACCCCCAAAACTGTAAGATATAGCCCACCGATTTGTCCTGAAAATGCCCCATTCGCGCCATTTCGCCCGTTTGTGCACTCAAATGTCCACGAAAATTTAAACGGACCACACTGGCATGATCCCCAACCTCCCTAGCATGCCCCGATCGATATTCGGCCCACCACACGACCAGATCCTGAGCCCACACCTGAAATTGTGTGCTATAGCAGACCGATTTGGCACCAAAAATACCCCGTTCATGCCATTTTGCCTGTTTGGCCACCCAAATGGCCCCAAAAATTTAAACGGACTACACTGTGATGATACCTAACCTTCCTGGCATGCCCAATCAATTTTCGACCAATATCATGCCCGAACCCCGGGCCCACCCCCGAAATCATGGGCTATAGCACACCGATTTATCCCAAAAATGCCCCGTTCGTACTGTTTCATCCGTTTGTCCACCCAAATGGCCAATAAAATTTAAACGGACCACACTGAGATGATCCCCAACTTCTCTGGCATACCCCGATCAATTTTTTCCCCAAAGCACGCCCGAACCCTGGGCCTACCCCCAAAACCATGGGCTATAGCCCACCGATTTGGTCCAAAAATACCCTATTCAAGCCGTTTCACCCGTTTGTCCACTCAAATGGCCACGTAAAATTAAACGGACCACACTGGGATGATCCCCAACCTCCCTGGCATGCCCCGATTGATTTTTGGCTCACAGTATGCCCAGATCCTGGGCCCACCTCTAAAATTGTGGGCTATAGCGCACCGATTAGGCCCAAAAATGCCTCGTTCGCGCTGTTTTGCCCGTTTGTCCACCTAAATAGTCACAAAAATTTAAACAGACCATATTGGGAATATCCCCTACCTTCCTAGCATGCCCCGATCGAGTTTTCGCACACAGCATGCCCGAACCCCGAGCCCACCCCTAAAACTGTGGGCTATAGAACATCGATATGGCCCAAAAACTCTCTGTTCGCATCGTTTTGCCTGTTTGTCCACCCAAATGGTCACAAAAATTTAAACGGACCATACTGGGATGATCACCAACCTCCCTAGCACACACCAATCAATTTGCGGCCCACAACACATCTGGATCCCTGAGATCACCTCTAAAACCGTGAGCTATAGCCCACCGATTTGTCCAGAAAATGCCTCATTTGCACGGTTTCGCCTGTTTGCCCACCCAAGTGGCCACAAAAATATAAAAAACCACACTGGAATTATTCCTATCTTCCCTGGCACGCCCCAGTCAATTTTTGGCCCAAAGCACGCCCAGACCCCGAGCCCACCCCCAGAACCGTGGGCTATAGCACACCGATTTGGCACGAAAATGCCTCGTTAGAATTATTTTGCCTGTTTATCTACCCAAATGGCTATGAAAATTTAAACGAACCACACTGGGATAATTCTCAACCTCCCTGACATGCCCCGGTCGATTTTTGGCCCAACGCATGCCCGGATCCCAGGCCCACACCCAAAATCGTGGGCTATAGCACATCGATTTGGCCTAAAAATGCCCCGTTTGTGTCGTTTTGCCCATTTGTTCACCCAAATGACCATGAAAATTTAAACGGGCCACACTGAGATGATCCTCAACCTTCCTGAAATACCTCGGTCGATTCTTGGCCAATTACACGCCCAAACCCCGGGCCCACCATGGCACCGTGGGATATAGCACACCAATTTAGTCCAAAAATGCCCCATTCGTGCCGATTCATTTGTTTGCCCACCCAAATGGTCACAAAAATTTAAACAGACCACACTAGAATGATCTCCAACCTCCCTGGCATGCCCCGATCGATTTTTTGCCCACAGTACGCTCGAACCCCGGGTCCACCCCCGAAACTGTGGGCTGTAACACACCGATTTTGCCCGAAAATGCCCCATTCATGCCGTTTCGCACCTTTGTCCTCCCAAATGGCCATAAAACGATTGATTTTTGGCCAACAACATGCCCGTACCTGGGTCTACCCCCAAAACCGTAGGCTATAGCACACCGATTTCGCCCAAAAATGCCTCGTTCGCACCGTTTTGCCCGTTTGTCTACCCAAACGGCCACGAAAATTTAAACGGACCACACCAGGATGATCCCCAATATCCCTGGAGCGTCCTGGTCAATTTTCAGCCCACAGTACGTCTGGACCCCGAGCATACCCCCAAAACCGTGGGCTATGCACACCGATTTGGCCCGAAAATGCCCCATTCGCACCGTTTCGCCTGTTTGTCCACCCAAATGGCCATGAAAATTTAAACTGAACAGACTGGGATAATCTCCAACCTTCCTAGCATGCCCCAATCAATTTTTGCCCCACAACACGCCCGGACCCTAGGCCCGCCCCCAAAACCATGGGCTATAGCACACCGATTTGGCTCGAAAATGCCCCGTTCACAACATTTCGCCTATTTGTCTACCCAAACGGCCACGAAAAATTAAATGGACAATACTAAAATATCCCAAACCTCCTTGGCACACCTTGGTCAATTTTTGGCCCACAGCACGCTCGGACCCTGGGCCCACCCCCAAAACCGTGGGCTATAGCATACTGATTTGGCCCAAAAATGCCCTGTTCGCGCTATTTTGCACAGTTGTCCACCCAAATGGCCACGTAAAATTAAATGGACCATACTGAGACGATTCTCAATATCCCTGGCATGTCCCGGTCGAGTTTTGGCCCACAGCACGCCCGAACCCCTAGCACACCCCCAAAACAGTGGGCTATAGAACACCGATTTGGTCTGAAAATGTCTCATTCGCGCCGTTTCGCCCGTTCGTCCACCCAAACGTCCACAAAAATTTAAACGTACAATACTGGGACGATCGCCAACCTCCCTGGCATGCCCCGATTGATTTTCTGCCTACAACACGCCAGGACCCTGGGCCCATCCCCAAAACTGTGGACTATAGCACACCAATTTAGCCCAAAAATACTCCGTTCGCGTAGTTTCGCCCATTTGTCCACCTAAATGGCCACAAAAATTTAAACAGACCACACTGAGATGATTCCCAATCTCCTTGGCATGCCCTAATCGATTTTTGGCCCACAGCACGCCCAGACCTCGGACCCACCCCTGTAACCGTGGGCTATAGCATACCAATTTAGCCTCAAAATTCCCGATTCGCGTCGTTTTTCCCATTTTTCTCATGATACATTTGATCTTTAGTCAAGTGGATGGCACTTTGACTATCACAAAAAATAATAATATCACCTTGGTGTGGACTGAGTTCAGCAAATAGACCCTTCAACCATAAGGCTTCTTTGATAGCCTCGGTCACTGTCATATATTCTGCTTCGGTAGTAGATAAAGCTACTACATGTTGTAATGCAGCTTTCCAACTGATAGCACAACCACCAATGCAAAACACGTAGCCAGTCAGTGATCTTCTTTTATCAAGATCACCTGCATAATCTGAGTCTACAAAACCAACTAAAGTGTTAGTATTTCTACCAAATTCCAAACATGCGTTTGAGGTACCACACAAGTATCTGAGAATCCATTTTACCGCCTGCCAATGTGCTTTTCCAGGATAAGCCATATATCGACTTACCACACTTACTGCATGTGAAATATCCGGACGTGTACATACCATTGCGTACATAATACTGCCAACTGCACTAGAATACGGTACCTGTGCCATATAACTTTCTTCTTCCTCTGTCTGCGGTGATTGAGCAGCTGATAACTTAAAATGAGCAGCAAGAGGAGTACTTACTGGTTTAGCTTCTTTCATGTCAAACCTCTCCAAAACCTTCTCCAAGTACTTCTTCTGGGTCAAAAATAGCCTGCGGGCTTCTCGATCTCTTCTGATCTCCATGCTAAGGATTTTCTTAGCTGCTCCCAAATCTTTCATTTCAAATTCACTTTTCAGCTGACTTTTCAAATTGTGAATTTCTGTCAAATACTTAGCAGCAATAAGCATGTCATCAACATATAATAGTAAGTAAATGAATGAACCATCATTTAACTTTCGAAAGTAAACACAACTATCATACATGCTTCTTGAATAACCATGACCCAACATAGAGGAATCAAACCTCTTGTACCACTGTCTTGGAGATTGTTTTAATCCGTACAAGGATTTTTTTAACAAGCAAACATGATCTTCCTTTCCTTCAATTTTAAATCCTTCAGGTTGATGCATATGTATTTGTTCCTCAAGTTCGCCATGTAAGAAAGTTGTCTTAACATCAAGCTGTTCCAATTCCAAATCATGCATGGCAACTAAGGCAAGCAAGACACGAATAGAGCTATGTTTAACAAAAGGTGAGAAAAGATCATTAAAATCAACTCCTTGTATCTGACTATAGCCCTTTGCAACTAATTGTGCCTTATACCTTGCATCTTCAACACCTGGAATTCTATTTTTTTTCTTGAAGACCCATTTGCAACCAATGATTCTACTTCCTGATGGAGGCTTCACAAGAGATCGAGTACCATTCTTATGAAGAGATTCAATTTCTTCATTCATTGCAATCAGCCACTTGGCTGAATCAGCACCAGAAACTGCTTCTGAATAATTTGATGGTTCTTCAATTTCTTCAGTTTTCTGTGCAATTGAAAAAGCAAATGCAACATAATCTTCATACCTTTTTGGTCTGAGAATTTGTCTTCTTGGTCTATGTGTTGCTATGGAATACTCATTTGGTTCAACTTTAGAAGTCACAACTTCTGGCTCAACTTCTGGATTTTCAACTATATTTTGTTCCACAGTTGATGATGAGCTTGGCTTAGAAGGTATGCCAAGCTCAACCTCCCCCTGTTCATACACATCATGCTCTTTGTTCTTGGTACAAGAGCTAGAAGACTCCTTTCTAGAATGTAACATAGAGGATTCATCAAAAGTTACATCTTTGCTAATTATAAATTTTGGTGACTTGGGATCAGAGCACCAAAGTCTGTATCCTTTCACCTCAGATGCATAACCAAGGAAAATATATTTTTTAGCCCTTTGCTCTAATTTTCCATCATTTACATGCATGCAAGTAGGACAACCAAAAACTTTTAAGTCAGAATAATTAGCAGGTGTACCTGACCATATTTTCTCCGGAGTCTTGAAGTTCAAAGGTGCCGAAGGAGCACGGTTGATAATATAACAAGTTGTAGAGATAGCCTCAGCCCAAAAAGCATTTGTCAACCCAGCATTTGAAATCATACAACAGGCTCTTTCCAAAAGAGTCTTGTTCATCCTTTATGCAACACCATTTTGTTGAGGTGTCATCCTCACTGTGCGATGTCGAGTAATTCCTTTATTTTTGCAAAATTCATTGAACTCATCATTACAAAATTCCAAGCCATTATCTATTCTAAGCCGCTTGACCTATTTTCCTATTTGCTTTTCAATCAAAACTTTCCATTGTTTGAAAGTTAAGAAAACATCACATTTGTTTTTCAGAAAATAAACCCAAACCTTCCTTGAATAATCATCAATGAAAGTTAACATATACCTGGCACCACCTTTTGATGGGGTACGGGAAGAACCCCAAAGATCTGAATGAATGTAGTCCAAAGTACCTTTTGTTCGATGAACTGCTGGAGATTTGAAGCTGACCCTTTTCTGCTTTCCAAACACACAGTGTTCGCAGAACTCTATTTTTTCAATACTTTGTCTACACAGTAGACCTCTTTTGCTGAGGATGGAAAGACCTTTTTCACTCATATGCCCCAATCGCATATGCCACAATTTGGTGATGCTGGGATCAAGTTGATTTGAAGTGGAAACTGCAGCCGCACCTATAACAGTGGACCCCAATAAAGTGTATAACGTACCTGATCTGTGTGCTTTCATGATCACAAGAGCTCCTGAAGATACCTTCAAAACTCCACCTTCACCTGTGTATTTACACCCAAGAGATTCTAGAGTGCCCAATGAAATGAGATTTTTCTTCAAGTCGGGAACATATCTAACATCCGTGAGAGTTCTCACCACACCATCATGCATTCTAATTCGGACTGTACATTTACCAAAAACCTTGCAGGGAGTATTGTTGCCCATCAAGACAACTCCACCTCCAACAGATTCGAATGCGTTAAACAAATCCCTATTGGGACACATATGATAAGAACAACCCGAATCCAAAATCCACTCATCATTAGATTTAAAACTATTATTAGTTGCTAAGAATATTGTTCCTTCAGACTCATCAGCAGCTACACTTGCTTCGGCGGAGTCAGCATTTTGGTGCTCATTTTTGTTTTCCTTACGTTTTTCTTTGTTTTTCAACTTATAGCATTCAGAAATGAGATGACCTTTTTTATGACAGTATTTGCACACAACATTTCTACGTTTAGACTTTGACCTTAATTGAGACCTCTCACTATTTGATTCTTTCTTATTAGATCTACCTCTTACAAATAATCCTTCCCCATAGGCTGCGCTACTTTCCCCAGTAATATCTCTAACTATCTGTTCCTTTGTTTTTAAGATAGATTTGATTTCTTTGTAAGAGATATTATCCTTTCCATAAAGCATAGTATCTCTAATATGCTTAAATGATTGGGATAAGGAAATAAGTAATAAGACGGCTTGGTCTTCATCATTAACTTCAGCGTCTATATTACTCAAATCCATAAGAATAGAATCAAAATTATCAAGATGTGAGAGTATAGAGGTACCTTCTACCATACGAAATGTGTAAAACTTTTGCTTCAGGTAAAGTCGATTTTCCACTGTCCTCTTCATATACAAGACTTTTAGTTTTTCCCACATGCCTTTTGCTGTGGTTTCTGCAAATACTTCACGTAAAACCTCATTTGAGAGATTTAGAATAATACCTGATTTTGTCTTTTTGTCTATGACGGCAAATTCTTCGTCCGTCATTTTTTTCGGCTTCTTCTCCTTTCCTTCTAGTGCCATATCTAAGTCATCCTGAATTAAGATAGCTTCCATCTTTAATTGCCACATCCTGAAGTTTGCACTTCGATCAAATTTCTCAACGTAAGTCTTTGTTATAGTCATTTTGGCTACTGAAAAAATAACCTGGTTAGATCCGGCTCTGATACCAATTTGTTAGGATCGAGAACCCGGTTGTTGCGGAATTTAGACAAATAATGTTATAATGACAATAACAAAGACAATAACAAGTTGATAGTAACGGTACTTTAAGAAAAAATAAAGGAGGCACAAATTTAACGTGGTTCGATCAGTGTGACCTACGTCCACGAGCGGAGAAGAACTACTTCACTATATCAACAAGAGTACAATAGAGAGATTACAAAATTAGAGTAGTCACTCTAATTAACCCAAATATCCCAAGAGAAAACCTCACAAGATCACTCCAAAAGAAAGGGCTCACACAAAGTATTTCCCAACACCAACTCTCTTAACTTAATACTCTAATAGGAAGGAAGAATAAATACAAGAGAATGAAAGAGAACTCTTGTAATTTGATGTGTATTACAATTGAGAAAGAAGGCCTCTATTTATAGAGATGAAAATGAAGACAAGTAGCAACTTTGTTTGAACAAGAAGCAACTTGTTTGAACAAGTAGCAACCTTGTTTGAACAAGTAGCAACTTGTTTGAACAAGTAGCAATCTTGTTTGACAAGTCCAAAAAATAATCTTCCACAAGTATTTGGTAGAAACTTCCTTTGACAAAGCAAGAGTGAATCAAACAAAGGCCACATTACATCTTCTAGTATTAGTATTTCACCATGGCCTAATTCATCTCTATATGCTCAAAACTTGACTATCAAATTCGTGGTCGAAAATCGTGCACGCCATGAAGTTGAATATAAAAACATTAAGGCATCGATTTATTCCATGGGAAATACTGTCTGGTCGAATACGTTTGACCTTTATCATCAACAGAAAGGAGAGAGTTCGGTGATACAAGTGACTTTTGACGATTTTTCTGCCAAAGTAATGGATGACTCTATTGCCTATACAATAAGTAAAGAAAATAGGACAAGTGGATTTGTGATTTTTACGGTGGAGGTAAAAGGTATTTACCAATTTCGAGGTATGAAAGTTTCTTGTAGGGATGTGAAGCTCAAGTTTTCATCAATTAAACAAGAGATAAGACTGCTACAAAAATGTTCCACACATTTGTGTTGATTGTTACTTAAATTTTATTATATCGTTCTTATTGTTGAATCTATCTTTATATAAGGAGGAAAAGTTCCTTTTTATGTTACTAATGATATGGTAATAGTGAACTTTATTACTTTAATTGGTTATGAGTTGTTCCTGCTGTGTTATGTTTTCTTTGTTATTTTTCTTTGCGTCCTTTTTTTATTTCTGTTTTTGGGGGAGTCAAAGTACCTCAAGTGAGACATGTAATATAAGGAAACTTAGCTTAAGCAAAATTTAATATCAGTGACAAGTAGTATCAATCTATTATTACTCGGGGGGTTCGATCCCCGCCTCTGGCGAATAGAGCAAACTCTGTGGCCAGTTCCCTATTACTTAGTGTGCTGACAGATGAACGGAGGATTAGTCTCACGGCTACCGGCTGTGGGATACCTTGGGAAATCAAAAAAAAAAAATCTATTATTACAATTCGTCTTGTTAGCAAGGTTAAATAAAATATATATTTAGCCCTTATTATAAAAAGTGCTTCCATCGATCACAACTTGAAGATAAGAGATTGACATTATAATATCGAGTGTGTGTAAATTTAGCCCTTATTAGTTGTGTGTAAAATAAAGAGTGTGAATAAATTTTTACTGCGGGGAGAGAGAGAAAGAGAGAGTGGGATTATAATATTATTTGTCAGTCCCGCATTCAAAGCGAGTATTTTGCTGATATTACTATACTTTATATAATGCCAATCCCATGCACTGTCACATTCTATTGTTGTAATACTGTTTTTTCTCTTTCCTTCTTTGTACCCTCTTTTTAAGTGTTGATACCAACCAACATGGGTCGTGGTGAAACGGTCAAGATCTCTTCACGCTAAATTTGAAGTTTTGAGTTCGAGCACTGGCGGAACCTAGATTTAGGGGTCGTGATCATGGTTGGAAAAATTGTTTTTTTAGTAGTGTCGAGTCCTCCTTTGTGGTCCACTTGACACGAAAATTGAATATAAACGCAACAAGGTTCGCGAGGGACGAAAATATTTACCACATCATTTTATTTCAATAGTAAAAATTGAAAAATCACCATTTCTCTTTATTTTTTTCCATAGCTGTATAAACGCAATAAGGTTCGCGAGGGACGAAAATATTTACCACATCATTTTATTCCAACAGTAAAAATTGAAAAATCACCATTTCTCTTTATTTTTTTCATAGTTTCAAGGCTTTCATCTCTCTCTTTTCTTCGTATTTCTCCTCCATCACTTTCAAAATTTCGCAAAATAATTTTCTTTCAATATGATTTCTATGTTTTAAATCAAATCTTTAATCAAAACATTAATTGAAATCTAGTATGAAAAACTAAACGAAAAAAAACTCATATTTTAACACAAAGAAAACAAACAAAAAAACACATTTTTTTAAAGAAAATAACTTACTTAATCGAAGAAAATTCAATCCGAAAAATAAATATTTCCTCAAAGCTTCAAATATTCTCTATTTTGGAGCAAAGAAAAACTCAAAAAATTCACCCTTCTTCACTAAAAGCTTACGCAAAAATATTTAGGGATTGAAAGTGAGTAATTTTTTATATAGGATACATATGGAAAAGATCTTATATTATTTGTCCTTGTGGACATATACATAAGCCAAAATTTCACCATGTACGTCCGTGATTTACACGATTGTGATCTTTGGACTACGAGGAGGTACACAATGTATTGAAATTGTCATTGGACTTATGTAAATATCACACTAAAGTAACTATCATTTTTATTAGGACAATACTATCATTGAACTATACACATCTTTCCAATAAAAGGTAAAACTAAGAAATAGTTACGGATGTGTTTGGAAAACCACAAGCGGATTAAAATTAGATATAATTACACAGTTTTATTCTCAATTAAGAGTTGAGAATTGGGTGCAATTATGTGATGTAATTATAAGGTTACATTTTATTTATTTATTTGTATCTTAATTTCTTTTTTATAAATTTACTTTTTATTTGTATTAAATTTTTTTTAAATTCGATTTACATTATTCATCTTTCATCTATTTTCTTCTCATTTTCCAACCTTTATTTTTTATGATTAAATATAATTATTCGTATTTTTTTTATTTTCTTCATTAACATATAATTACCTTATTATTCTAGTGTTTGAATTAAAGTAGAATTTCGTTATTGAATGAGATTAGAGACTTATATTTTCCTTTCTTTTAAATTATATTTACTTCTTGAAATTTTATGTAAGAGTATTATGCTTTTTTTTTTTGGATTTTGAATTTATGTTATGTTTTATATTTCTATTTATTTGTTTTAGTAAGATAGACTTGTTATTTCATATTGCATGTTACGGCAAACTGTCAATTATATATAATTTCAGTTCTGTTGTAGCCTTTCAAGCATGTCCTTAACTATTTCTTAGCTTCACCTTATATTGGAAAATGAGAAGAAAAGAGATGAAAGATGAATAATGTAAATAAAAAAATTAAAAAAAAACATTAATAGAAATAAAAAGAAATTTATAAAAAAGAAATTAAAATACAAAAAAAAAAAATATAACCTTGTAATTACATCACATAATTGCACCCAATTCTCAACCCCTAATTGATAATAAAGTTGTGTAATTATATCTAATTTCAATTCGTTTGTGGTTTTCCAAACGCATCCTTAACTATTTCTTAGTTTTACCTTTTATTGAAAAGATGTGTATAGTTCATTAATAGTATTGTCCTAAAAAAATAATAGTTATTTTAGTGAGATATTTACATAAGTTCAATGACAATTTAGAAAACTAACTCTTCATCAGCCATCACTCATCTGTCATGTGAAGAGTCAATTGTACTAAAAAAAAACAATTAAACCCCTTTTCTATTACACATATGACATAGGTATAAAAATTGTTCAATTTTACATATGTTATAGTTAAGTCCATTTCTACTTTTTTCGTTAGCAAATAATCTCGTATTTTAACCTTACCATCAACAAATCAAGACCTCCAAAATTACCCTTCTACTTTGTTGCGGTTAATAATATATCATGCGTTACTTCATTAGGATTTGAGGGACAAATACGAAACTTTTTTCTAACTGCGAAGTAAATTAAAATTAGACCGAGAATATAATGAATGATAAAATTACTCAATTTCTAACCATATGCAAACAAATTTGACCCTTTTTTAAAAAATCTTTTTTCTTTCTTTTTATATTTTAATGTGGCTTTTTTTCTTTCTTTTTTATTTTTTTTAAACCATTTCTATTATTTGATTTTGTAGTCCGTGAATCTTTAAGATGTGGACCCAAAATTTGAAAAGTTGGGCATCTATCAATAGCCTATATCTATAGTAAGTAGGGGGGGGTGGGGATTTTACAATGGGAGAGTCACAACCAATAAAAGTTGTGTGACCCTTCATTAATATTTTGGCACATAGTGACCCTTCATTAATATTTTGGCACATAAGTTGTGGGCCTTTATCTTTTTAATTTTATAATAAAAACAATGAATAAGAAAGAGAAAATTTATTTATATAATTTATATGGGTCTTAATTAGTAAAATAAATTATGTTAAGTAAATATAAAAAATAAAAAAGAATAGAATAATATGGCTTTTATATGAAAAACATGAACGGTAAAAACATAATTTTTTTCTTTATGATTTCATAAAAATTCACGTAAACTTTTGATCATTATTTGAGATAAAAATTACACTAAATTTATGTATAAATCCTTTTTTTATTAATAGATATTTCATTCGTTTAAATTTATGATTTATTTTTAAAATTTTAAAAAAGACATATTTTTGTATTTAGTACAATAACATTTCTCATGAAATATCACAAATGAGATTTGAGAAAGGTAGAGTGTATGCAGATTTTATCAGAGGGAGTGCTTCATCTTTTTTATTTTATTAATAATTTATAATTTTTACTCCCAATTAATAATTTATAACAACATAAATTTTTGGGTTATAAAATATTATATTTTATCTCAATTCAAAATTATTTATTTTTTAAATATATATCGAGTCAAAAATTTCACATAAACCAAAATATATAAAATATGTGTAAAAATGACACATAGATAATATGCCTTGTTTATTCAATTTTATAATTAAAATGCAATGAAACTCAATCTATCAATATTTATAAGGATTTTCTTGGTTATAAAATATTAAAATGTGAGTATCTTTTTTTTTTTCAGAATAATTTTTTTCATTTATGTTTAAAATTCAATGTTTGACTTTAAAAACGGTTTTGAGTTTGTTTTCCAATAGAATTTACATTTTTATGCGTAAGTTAAATACTTATTTTTCTACTAATCTAAAACATTGAAATATTATTTTATATATTTATGTGAAAGTTTTGACTCGGTACATATTTAAGAAAATAAAAAATGTTGGATTGAGATAAAATATAGTATTTTATAACCCAAAAATTTGTGTTGTTATAAATTATTAATTGGGAGTAAAAATTATATATTATTTTATAATTAAATTATTTATAAAATAAAAAAGATGAAGCACCCCCTCTGATAAAATTTGCATATACTCTATCTTTCTCAAATCTCATTTATGATATTTCATGAGAAATGTTATTGTTCTAAATACAACAATATGTTGTTTTTTTTAATTTTAAATAGAAATCATAAATTTAAACGAATGAAATATCTATAAATAAAAATAGGATCAATACATAAAATTGATGTAATTTTTATCTCAAATAATTATCAAAGTTTACGTGGGCTTTTATGAAATCATAAAGAAAAAAAATTGTATTTTTACCTTTACCGTACACGTTTTTGCATGCAAAAGTCATATAATTCTCCTTTTTCTAATTTCTTATATTTATTTTACCAATTAAGACTCATATGAATTATATAAATATATTTTCTCTCTCTTATTCATTGCTTTCATTACAAAATTAAAAAGATAGGGGCCCACAAATTATGTGTCAAAAAATTAATGGAGGGTCACACAACTTTTGTTGGTTGTGACTCTCCCATTGTTAAATTTTCCGTAAGTAGGGGATGTTTGGGGAAAATCAGGAAAGTATATTTTTTTAGAAGCAAATAAAACTTGTTTAATTTGTAGCCTTTTTGAATTTTTACTATTGACTTTTTATATATGTACACATTTTTCTAAAACTTTTTTGAAAAAAAAGAAATCAGTAATTTGAACCATATGTTTGTTTTATAATTATAAGTTTTTTTTAGGTACAGTAGGCTGTAGTATGAGTTGCTAATTTGAGAACATTTCCAACATTCCTTTTGGGTTCAAACTTTGTTCATTTTGTGTATTTGTTTGGTTTTGATTTTTGCAAAAAGCCCAAACTCTAGGAGTCCCTTCTTGGACTTTGAATTGTCAGATGGTCATTAGCCCAACAAGTTGACCATGTAACCCCCCCCCCCCCCCTACAACTTTTTTTTTTTTAAGAAAATAAAATAAAAATTGGAGTCTTATTGATTTTTCAATTTTATCATACTAGTAAAAACAAAGGGAAATTTCTAATGGAATTGGCTCATCGAAAACGTTTCTAGCGGACTTTCTATCAAAAATTTTGTAACTCGGGGCGTCTACATTGGTACCTTTAGTTCAGTACGGACGTAAGTCAGAAATTCACATGATTTTTCAATAGTTTCTGCATTCAACACGATAAACCTGCAATTTCATTGAGTCCATTGCTTTTGACTGAACACAATCAACTAGGATCGTCCTTTTCGTTCCATGCAAAATTTGACTTGAGCATGCTTTTGGAATTTCTATTAGAAAATCTTTTAACGGCAAGCTAATTTTTGAGGTCTCTGCTTTGGTAACTTTAGTTCAATATGGACGTAAGTCATAAATTCACATGATTTTTTAATGGTGTCTGCATGCAACACGATGAGCTTGCAATTCCACTAAATCTATTGCTTTCGACTGAACGTATCAGTAGACGATTGGGATCTTCCTTTTCATTCCATGCAAAGTTTAACTTGAGTGTACTTTCGGAATGATTGTTCCATCGCAATCACCACTCGACTTGCATGTTTGCAGTTATAAAAATGTTCATGAAAGTAAAGAAGACACTCAAAAACCGATCATGATTTTATATTTTCACCGTCAAGTTTTCAATGCAACGAAAATCTTATCATCTCATGATTCGTGCTAGTGTTTCAATCAACTATGCTTATTCAATCCTAAAGAAAAATTCAAAAATTCTTTCAACAACTTTGATTTAATTTATTGTATTCTGGAAAATTAAGCACATTAGAAATGACTAGATCTTAATAAAAATTCTCTCTCTCTCTCTATATATATAAAAGTATGTCTGTTCGTTGCACGGGCCCAACGCGTATAGTAAAATAAAATGATGCAACAATAATGGACACGTGTGTGAGATGCATGTAAAACTTGAGATAGTATTAACATATGTGTGAGAGATGCATGTAAAAACTTGAGATGTATTAGCTGAAATTGTTCTGTGCTAAAGATTCGTGTTGTAGATGTCGCTTTAATCATAGAGGAGATTTCCATGTTTCCGTGGGCAACAAGTTAGACCCAATTAAGTCATAAATGGTCTTTTCATACTTGTGTGGGCGAGATGTACACACAGAAAAAAGAACATGTGTTTTGGATTATATTGGCGGGAAGGACATGTTCTGTTCTTTATATTCTGCAGAAAAGTAGGAACCTTGGCCTTAGTTATACATTCTGCAGACTGCAACAATAGAGTACTATTTATGTGTTTCAGTGTATGCTACAAGAATTACATTATTCTTAAAAACTTAAATTATCAACTATTTCAGGTGGTCTTAATTAAGACATATGGAGTCTCTAAACTCTTTAAGTAACTTCCAATGAATTTACCGAGCATGTTAGCGTGATTACATCAGAATAGAGCAAGGAATAATCAACTGCTAGAAGATAGCAATGTTTGCAGTTAACCACAAAGAATACCGCGTAAAAGTTAAATTTTAAGACTCAACAATGAACCAGAATAGAACAGCAGTACTGGATTAAAGTTGCCCGAGCCATAACTGGTAGAATTATCAGATGTATTGTTAACCCATACAAGCACACATTCAAGTATATGGCAAAGCTTGATCTTAGCAGAAAACTGCCAGCACAAAAGAACCCATGATCTTCCTCGCAGCGACCACCGAGATCATTGCCCTCTACAATTAATTTAGCAAAACTTGTGCCAATCTTAGAGGACTCATTATCTTCAAATGAAAGAACCACTAAAACCCTATAGCCATATGTTGGACCCCTGTGATCATGTGTGTTGATGCCATGATTTGCAAAATAAAGAAAAGAGTCAAATCACAATATAAGACAATCACTTTTACTTGATAAAGATTAACAAGACTTCTATACCTTAACATCAAGCTGAAACATAGCAAGCTGAAATGGCACGCAATAATATTTTGATCTCTCTATTAATTTTCTTTCTTGCAAGCTTTGTAACAGCTCTTTAACTGTCTTAGGCATCAAGACAGAAATGTTCAGTTTCTATAGCACAAAGAAATAATGATAGCTTTTTGTCAAAACACAATATGATACCTTTTCTGCTATTCCTCAGGCACCACATGATCATATTCAGGAAGTTTCCTTCTATGGTGCCGCACAAGTAAAGCTATTAACTGGAAGCTGACGAAGATGCCATCAGTTTTCACAATCTCAATGTTGTTCTGAGAAAATAAGGAAGACACCATACCTTAACCTCTGTGTCATTATAACCATGCAGATGGTCGCCATTCTACACAGTGAGTTAAGCGTGTCACAATAAATTACATGCTCCCAATAACTATTTCTCAAGGTAGATAAGAGAACTGATACAACTGAAATCAGATAATCATCAAACAATATCAATCAAAGAGGCCTCTAGATATCAATCCATCTAAAGATGGCAATGGGGCAGTGCGAGGGAGTTGTTATGCTGGGCAAGTTAAACAATTTCTTTAAAAAAAAAATAGAGAGAGAAAGAAAAGCGGGATAGATTGTGGATTGGAAAGATTCATGCTACTGTTTTGTAATCGTCCATTTAAATGTTTAATTTACGCTTCGTTTTAACTTTCTAAGCTTCATTTATGCATCAGCTTTCTCAATGCGTCATACTTGAGTAACAGTTCTGTTTTCATTATGTTAGCAAACATTTCTTTTCATCGCTGATTAAGGAAGAAGTGGCTTGAGGGTGTTTTTCCCAAACAAAAGTTCTTCCGCTCACAAAATAATCACAGATAAACCACATCTATACAAAAACTAATAAAAGCAGGATAAAACAAAGGTAAACTATTACCGAATATGATCCAGTATATCTGCAAATGTTGAGTTCAATCAGTTTACTTAGACAACTATGAACTCCTACTGGAAAAACAACACTTCTTAGTTTCAGATTTATCTGTCAAAGATTGTTCAAGCCAGAAGCAACACTTGTAGTGTGGCCTATTTAAGTTCTGGGTTCTGTTCCCAGAAGGGAGGTAGTGCACAAGTACAAGGTCATATCCACCCAGACTTAGCAACTTTGGGTCGAACTTTGTTTATGTGTTGAGAGAGTCACCATATAAGTTACAAATTTCAAACCCAGTAACCAATGTTTTAAGGGATTTCAAATTCAAACTCATAATTTTTAACTTTGGTTCGAACCGATAGTTGTATGCGATGGACTGCAGCATATCAAAGTGAGAAGATTAATGAAAGAGATGAAAGAAATACCAGCGTGTTATGAGGGTCTTCATAATACCATCCATTGATAAAACCTGCAAATATTCCTGCAGCGGCCATTACATAAATAAGCATGGCATTCATCCCAATCCATTCTAGTGGCAGAAATAGATACTTCCAGTTCAAAATGTCAATCTGCATTCCAAAACGAAAAGAATTAGAATAAGAAATTTATGAATCTTGCATGGTGATCGTGCATCAGAATGTTGTCATTCAACGCTTTTCTTGCTAAAAAAGACACATTCTTCAAAATTCCATATACATTCTCATTCTCCCGCTATATATCATCCAAACTGATTGATGAAAAAATAAGACTTGAAGCCAGAAAGGTTGGGACATTTTCCATCTACTTGAACCTTGCAATTCTTGTTTCTAATGAATGCCTTGGCATTTCGGAGGGAAGTCTGATTTAATCGTAAAGGTCTAGAGCTTCAAAATTCAATGTACCAAATTGATCGGTTCACTGTATAAAATATAAATAAAAAAATCTATAGAAAGTGTATAGAAGCTCTATAGTTGTTGTATGAAATACGTATGTATAGAATGTGTATAGAAACTTTATAATCATTGTATAAAATATGTATGTATAGAATGTGTTTAGAAACTGTGTATTTCTTGTATAAAATATGTAATAATAATTGTAGCCAAAGATTGTATAAAATATGACTATTAATAAAAGAAAGATTCATTCTAGTTAATTAGATGTTAGTCATTTGTTTGCCATTTACAGCATTCAAAAATGGCTTACTTAGCCAGGATATGT
Organism: Capsicum pubescens; assembly: GCA_030864215.1. Taxonomy (NCBI): domain Eukaryota; kingdom Viridiplantae; phylum Streptophyta; class Magnoliopsida; order Solanales; family Solanaceae; genus Capsicum; species Capsicum pubescens. The sequence continues at coordinate 301,310,043 of CM061549.1, forward strand.
ACTCGAATGTATCCTAGAAATAGGTTAGACTATGCCAATTTCTTCCAGCAATAGATTACTTAAACTTTATAAGCAAAGTCTTCTCTGCTTCTGCAACCTAGTTATTTGTTCATATTACAGTTTTAAGATATTTTTAAAAAAATTATAAATCTGGCTTAATAGAATTTGTAATCCTCACCTTCCCTCCTGGAAGACCTCCATTGCTGACAATTTGAACAGGAGGACATTTCGTACCAAGGAAACAATGAACCTCTGCATCAAGCTGCTTAAGACCATCAACCAAATCAGCAATTGGTCTCTCTCTCATCCGAGGAACTCCAATGTAAGCAATATCACCCAGCCAATCAAAAACATCATACGCTATGTGTCATTTGATCTTCATTGACTTTGTTTAGTCCTCTTGCATACACACAGATATCATTTTTTTTGTATATACAATACATCTACTTGCTGATATTTTGATCAAATCAATGGATGTAACCTGTAATAAATTAAGAACAACATTAGTTAGTACAAGTACAAAGAGTTCACTGTAACATAAGGCTTATGGAAATCTAAAAGTAACGAAAATAAATAATGACACATTGAAGAGGGGTAATACCCCAAATTATGAATGGAATAAGCATTTTAATGGTATTACAATCAATGGTCCATCTGCTGGCTTAAATGAAGTTAAACAAATATACATATACACACGAAAGTCAATATTCTTGTTCTTTTTTCTTCTGAAAATGCTCTTGGTTTTCAATTAATTGAGAAGAAATCATGGACATGAAGAGATGGGGCAAACACCCTTTACAGAAAATCCTCTCTTCGATGTCTCATTCTTCCTTTCTGGGCTTAAAATATGATGAGGATTCTCCCATCTCTCTCAAGGCTAAATTATCATCACTGCCAATTTTGAAAGGTAGGAACTTCCCCACAATTAGGTGTTTGGACAACTTCAAGCAATTTTTAACAATAGCTACACAAGATCAAAGTATGGTTGCAGTACATCTGAAGAGGGTTGTTGAACTAGTTAAAGGAAAAAGCATAGGCCAATCAGAGGGATATTTGCACATAAAAAGCTACAACAATCTGTAGCAAAGATTCAAGGAATTTGAGTTGAGCTTGATCATATATCTAACTACTAAACTTCTTTAATGATAACAGAAAATGAACTTTTGTTTCTTTTTTTCTGGTCACTTTTCTTGACAGTGCATCCCGTTAATGAAAACGGGTGCACTTTCAGCGACATCAAATCTCCAACCAAAAAGCTGGTTAACCATTTTGGTAGAGACCTTAGAAGTAAGCTGTGATTTTAATAGTGGAAATGTAGGTCTCAATCTTTCAAAGGAACAATCAAATATTGCAACCAATTAACCAATGGGCTCTATTTGTAATCTTCTTGCATATTACCTCTTTCTTCTAGGAATTATCGTCTAAAAGAATGCTACATTTTACTATTATGATGTTGTAACGTAAATCAATGTGCAATGAATAGTAAGGTAACATATTATTTACATTAAGCAAACAAGCAGTCAACTGGGAAGAAAAATCGAGTCCATTGCGCTTTGCACCCTAACGTATGACCTCTTTTGTGATTTACACCCTATTCTATTTTATTTTATGATTTGCACCCTAAGCTTGTATCTTTCTTGCAAAATAATGAAACTACTCTTTTTCTATATTTTCCACGAGGACAAAATTGGAATATAAATATATTTTTTTTTAAAATAACATAGAATTTAAAAAAAAAAAACTGATGAATTAACTAATTAAAAGGTCCGATGAACAAATAATTTTATGGATGTTCCTTCTATGGGTGGAATTTTATTATTAAAACTTTAATTAGATATAAAATGGACAAACGATTTCTTGTAAGAACTAAAAAATAAGGTCTCTCTTATTACTATTTTCACATAAAAGAAGAGAACAAATTTTGAATTTAATTAGATAAAGATCTTCTATTGTATCACTATCACTTATTTTATGACTCATCACTTTTTGTATGATATTTAATATAAGCTCATATAAATTTTTTACTAAAATGGATGAAAGCTTGTAAGGTCATTAAAACTTTAATTAGGAATGAAATAGACAAAAAAAAATTATGTGAGGACTATCAAACTCCAGGATCCTCCCTTCAAATTGGATTCATGGATACTGGTTTCCTATTTAAAGGTGTTAATAATACAAGTTCACCATTCAAAGCTGATATGGGGTTGAGAATGCTACAAATGTTTCCTTAAGCTAAGTTTTTACATCAACTCAATAGACATAAACTGTCAATTGGCCCTTTATGCCCAAAGAATAGTAATCTGAATAGGATTCTTGATTGTTTTCGTTGGGAATGCTCTTCAATTATTATCTAATTTACTTGAGGGTACTATGGTTAGCATATTCACGTTTGGTCTGTACTACAATACCCTTTGCTTGTCATTATATTTAGTCAATTCATATATGATCTTTTTCAAGGATTTCCTTAGGTATCCCAAGAATGGGAACTCCTGACTCCTGAGGCAGCTAGGACTTCCTCAGGACCTCGTTATGCACTTGATGATCAAATTACTGAGAACATCAAAGTTTTTAAATTTTTACTTGATTATCCAACAACAAAAAAAAAATCATCAATGCATTTTTATGTGCCTCGGCATTATTCATGTGGTTTATATATGCAATGTCAAAAGCTGCCAAGCGGAAAGTGGGTATTTGAGTTGTAGTTTGAAATTGTCATCTGAGGCTAAACTTCTATGTGGTTTTGACATAAAGCTTCTTGAGTTTACCCATAATCTTCAAGGAGTTAGGAAGAATGCTGACTCCGTGAAAATGACAGAGACAATCATTTTTATTTAGCAGTTTTTCTAGTTTTGTGCCTTTTTTCAGAAGAAAAAAATATTTATATTCCAATTTTGCCCTCGTGAATATTTATAGGTCTTACCATTTCAAGGTATGGAAGGATTTGTCAATGGTCTAAATCTCACATGATAATGGCAAGAACAACTTATCATTTATGAGAATCATCAGATGTTGGCCCATGGAAGAAAAGTATCTCAGAATAAAAAATGGTTGGTTTCAAGCATTGGTGAATTTAGCCAACACGGATAAGATCTATAAGGGTGTTATTAAAAATATGCCTCTAAAATAGTTCACTTAGCAAACTTACCTCTTTGTCAAACCGATTCAAGTAATACGCCCAATGGTAGTCATATCCGAAGCTAAAACCAGTAACTTCTTGTACCGTTGTTTGAATCATTTTATCGATCACCGCTTAAAGACAGAGAAACAACGAGAAAATAGTGAACCACCAAGCATCATACCTCAGAAGCTAGTGTTCTTTTGTTATTTGGATCTGAATTTGTTGTTTGAGAGCTTGAGGAAGTAGAATTGTATGATTGTGTGCGGACTGCGGCAAGAGAGAAAGAGAAATATCTAGAAGGGTAAGGAAAGTCGTGGTTTGGTTTTAAAAAGAAGCTTATCATTTTACCCTTGAAAGTTAGCATATTTACGGCCATACCCTTGGTCGTCCAAATGATGACATTTCTATATAGTAGAAATGTTATGGAACATGGTAGATGTCCATGTGTCAAATTAATGGCCATGTGGCCTCATTTTAATAAGGCAAAATGCCTTCTAATCCTCCGCCTTTTAAAGTTGTCAAGTTGGATAAACTTGTATCTTAGGCTATAAATAGTCACTTTCTATACTAAGAAATTTGGTGGGAAAAGACTACTCTTTGTTATTTTATTACTTTCTTTACATTATTTATCTCACGTTATCAGCACGAAGCTCTACCCAACTGAGATATGGTACTTTCGGACCAAGAATTTCTTTACCCTCTTCCAGAGGTCGGAATGGATCTTTACTCACTTCGAGTGATCAAACAACTATTGGAGTACTTAATGGATATGTTTTATCCATGTAAAATCATTTCAAAACCTTCTCGGTGTAGGCAGTTTGATGAATGAAGACCCCATCTGCTAAATGTTCAATTTGCAGACCAAGACAAAGTTTTATCTTTTCAAGATCGTTCATTTTGAATTCTATCTTTAGATATTCAATTGCCTTTTGGGCCTCTTCTGGAGCTCCAATGAGATTTATGGCATCCACATAAACAGCGAGTATGACAAACCCTGATGTCATTTTCTTAATGAAAATACAAGGACAAATGACATCATTTATGTAACCTTTTCTTTTCAAGTACTCACTTAGGCGATTATACCACATACGCCCTGATTGTATTAGACCGTACAATGAGTTTTTCAATCTGATTGAATATAATTCCCCTTGGCACTGCTTCAGGAGCTTCACCTCTCCTTTTACACTGCTGGTGTCGAGGGACATTGTTTATTGCAAGGCGATCGATTAAAATTCTTCCACGACCACGACTAGGGTCAGGGATTATCGATTAAAATTCTTCCACGACCACGACTAGGGTCAGGGCTTCTTCACACTTGATTTGATGAACATGTGCAACATTCACTTCAGGAAATAGAGCAATACCAAGAGGTCGACTTTCATTATTTTTTATTAAAAGCTCATTATGTTGTTCAACAACTAGAAGATGAGCAATCAATTCAAAATACTATTTAAATCCCATTTCTCGATCTATTCCTGCAGGAGCATACTCGAGGCGGGAAAGGTAGAGAATGTTTTCTCTAACATGTCGTGATCAGTTATATTTTCTCCGCATAAATTTAGTTGCGATTTAATTTCAAACATCGCAGAATTATAATCAGTTATATTTTTAAAGTCCTGTAACCTCAAATGAGTCCACTCATAATGTGTCTGTAGAAGAACGACCATTTCAGGTGGTCGTATCTTTCTTTTAAATTATTCCACAATATAAGTGGATCCTTAATTGTGAGGTATTCCATTTTCAGACCTTCGTCAAGATGATGATGGAGAAATATCATGTCCTTGGCTCGGTCCTAATTTGATGCCTGATTATCATTTTTAATGATTTCTGCTAGATCCATCGCATCCAAATGTATTTCAACATTCGGTGCCCAGGACATGTAAGTTTTGCCCGATAAATCTAGGCCAATAAATTCGCATTGGATATATTTGACATTATTTAAGAAAAATAAATACTAATCTTTTATTGTTGTTGAAAAGTTTTTGCATAAAATCATGTTGATAACGTGATATAAATTATGTAAAGAAAGTAACAAAATAACAAAGAGTAGTCTTTTTCCACCCACTTTCTTAATATAGAAAGTGGCTATTTATAGCCTAAGATACAAGTTTATCCAACTTGACAACTTTAAAAGGTGGAAGATTAGTAGGCATTTTGCCTTATTAAAATGAGGCCATATGGCCATTAATTTGACACATGGACATCTACCATGTTCCATAACATCTGGTGAAGCTCTATCAGGCGCTCCTTAAGAAAACTGATAATAACTTGAAGCAAACTTCCTCTCTAAAGATAATGTTGAGCCCATGGACTTAGAAGTCTCAGATTTCTTTGTAGTTCCTAAAGAACATGTTACTCACCCTGTCGGTGATGGACATGAAATAGTTTGATTGTTTTACTTTTATGTTAAGTTGTATTAGTTTACATTTCTATAAGTAGTATCTCACTAGCCTTGTAAATAAATAAAATTTGTGCAATACGCTATGTGCTAGTAATGCTGCAATATTTACTTTGTTTATATTTTCATCTTGAAGAATATGGATACTCCTCAAATTTTATTTGGATCAATAATCGATCGTGATGATATTTGTGTAATTGATAGCGGGACTGTTTTGCGGAGAAATTTTGACTTTTTGTGAAAGAGAGTCTCCACTTAATTTTGAAAAGGAATTAAGAAACCTTTAGGGAGTTACTTCAAACGATCCAAAACAGAAAAATCATTTTAAGTTAGAGATTCTAGATAAGTGGTTCATATTAACATTTTAGGAAGATGTTAGGCACCTAAAACGTCCGCTAACTTGCGGTTATCCGGACTGTTTGAAAACATCTTTTGATTAACTTCTGAAAAGATTAATTTGTTGAAATAAGTAATTTGCTTAGGAAATATTTTTAAGATTTATGCAGAACCAGTTCTTTAGCGACTTAGTTAGGAATTTTAACTAGGTTCGCAAGAAAACACATAAAACAAATTAGCAAAAGTAAAAGGGAAAGGGTAGAAGCAGAAGGACTTGAGCCATTAGGCCCAAATCGCCAACCCTGTCCTAATCTAGATATGGGGCTTTCAGCCCGTCTTCCACCTGTCCTAATTCTATGTTTTCGAGTCTTTAGCTCGAGTCTCGCTTCACCTGTATTAAGTACAACTTTGGCTTCGAGGCCCAAATGAATGAATAAGGAAATAAATAAATAAATGAATAAATAAATAAATGAAGACGACAATAAGTAAATAAACAAAAATAATAAATGAGATTTTGGGGTCTCGTAGCGCTTCAAATGATAGGACTTTAATCCATTTGTTCTTCTTTCGATTCTTAGTCTCCGTACGCCACGTGATAGGCGTTTAGATTCTTTTTCGGGCTTGACTCAAAGGATAGGGGTCATGTTGGGTCACCGTGAAATGCAAGGAAGAAGAGTCCATTTGAACTCCAAGGTGGTTTACATGCGAAAAAAAAAAAAGAGAAGAAATCAAAACATATCCGAAATACAAAAAGGAAAAAATAGATCAATAAATGTCTTAACACAAATATTCAAACAAAAAAAAATGATGCTAGGAAACCACATATCTTATTTAAAAGTAGGCAGATAATATAAAGAAGGGACATGTTAACTAAGCAAAAATAATTTCAAGTGAAAGAGAGAATAATATCGATCCGGATGCATGCCTATGAAGTGAAAAGCAGAAGTTTGAAATCAAAATGCAAAAGAAATCAAAGCATGTTCAGAATATGGATAGAAAAAGAAGTAAACAAATTTACACATTCAAAAGCTACTAACTAAATATTATCCTATTCAACATCAACCTTAGAAGTATAAATGCCAAGTGCTATCCCGCAACATGCTTCTACTATGGCCATTTGAGGTACCTAAGTCTCAGCGATAAGCGAATAGACAAAGTTATATCATAATGGGACAGATATCCCGGGCCTTTTTCGCAAGACAAAAGACTTAAAGGTTTTATCAAACTTATACTCATGGTCCTGTTTAAGGGGAAGAAAACATAAAGGGAACTGGGAAGAGGGCCCGTGAGACTGGAATGCAAGACACGAGTCAACTCGAACAAGGATGATCCATGCATATAAAATAAGATAAAAGGATTAGAACACAAACTTACGCTAATCCCAAAAGGTAGGCTACTGCACATAATAATTGTATAGACCACATATCCAAAAGTCTACAACTAAACAAAAGATATCATATAGCAAGTGAATACAAATTCATTACTCAAGGAAACCGAAACTAGCATGAAGTCAAATCAAGACATGGTATAGGCTACCATGTTCACTCCAGACTTTACATTTTCAAACACATTAGTATTTCACACATAAAAAATAAGTACTACTACAATTAAACACATAATAAGGGGGAGGGGACCAACTAAGAAAAATTTAAGCCAACCAAAGGACCTTTACAATAATCTGGATCGATAGTTTGATAAAGAAGTATTTTTACACTCACACAAGAACCCTCAATCAACAAGTCAATCACTTGAAGAAAGTTGACATTTCACAAATATTTTTTTTTAAAGTCTTTAAGAAGCAATATTAAGGAAGATAAGGGAAGAACAAATAAGCTGACACTAACACGATCAACTTACTAGACATTCATTCATTCCCACATAATAGACATTAACCATATTAAACATATTCAGTGTAATAAAACAAGGAGGACCCTTTTTTTAAACGTGTATAACATCCAAACATATCTATCCGAAGGTTCTTATCGAGTTACCAACTACGTCAAATGACTGTTGGCCATAATTCAAGAAAGTGCACTCATGATCATTAAAGGAGAAGACATAAAGATTACCCACTAAACAAACTATAAATTTCAGCTAACAGATATATTCTTTGAAGAGTATTGATTATCATTTTTAACATATTTTGATACATCAAGCATTAGTTCTAAAGCCACATTGTAAGACAAATCAAAAGAAGTCCATGAAATCAACGTACATACACATTTGGGATGGTTTAACTTAATAAGACATCAAATACAAGAGCCAAAGGTAAAACATCCAATTCCTAAACTTTGTTTCAGTTGTTCTAAGTCTTATTAAGTTGTCAACTTCAGCTAAATCACGAATCAACTGCTATGGCCCGAATTAGCTCAACGGAATCACGAAAATCCTAAAATCCTATGGCCTTTGAGGCTTTCTATAGCACATAATCCCAGTAGACAAAAACATTACTATAACAAAATCCTAAAGAAGGAGATGAAGAAAAGAAAACCAAATCAAAATTAAAACGAAAAAGAGGTGTTTACCTCTCTCGGAGCAGCGAAATAGGGCAACGAGCTAAGATCGGACTCTTATCACCACCAGAAAAGTTCAACACTGTCGTTAACACTCGACTAGCTAACTATTTCTCCCTAAAATCTTTATCGAACAAAGTTGCTCTTTCCCCGGAACCAAATTACTCTTTTCCGAAACCCTCCTTCTTTTACCCAAAAGAATTTTTTTTGTTCAACCTAGTTTTTTAGAAAATTTTCTAAACCCCAGAATTATCATCCTCCAAAGAACCCCCCAGAATTTTTCAACCCTATAGCAGCGACCCAAAAATAACAATCCTCTCAATTTTTTTTTTAAAAAATTTAACCCTCAGAATTTCCAACCTCAGAGCCTCAAACCTTCCCCGAGAAGATGACCCCCCAAACAATGACCCTAAAGATCTTTATATAGAAGTTTGAGTTGGGGTACCTCCTTTCTTTTGAAATTCAAAATCGAGGAGCCAATTTACAGATAAGAAATTGTACCCAATTCAAATTTCCTCAGAGAATCCTAGATGGGTGGACCAATAAGATTTTGGGAAAACCTAATCCTCCTCTCAACCAATAAAAAATGTCCAAATATGTACCCAAATCGTACCACTAACCCAAAATTTGCGGAATTATCCGTTGGGGGAATGACACCTAGACGCGTTCTAGAATACTCCTGAGCTTTCCTCGTACAAACCCGTGTGGGGAGAGCACGTGACGAGTATGGAGAAGGTCGGGTCAGTTTGGGTCTTCTCAAAATGGGTCTGGTTCGGTTGAAATTGTTGGTTGGTAGAAACCGATGTCGTCATTTTTGCTGATGCGTATACGGCGTATTGGTGTTGTGGTCGTCCGTTTGTGTTGAAGAGGAGAAGAATCAATAAATGGGCCGGGTCAGAGGGATTTTGGGCTTATTGAGGATGTTGTATATTATTTGGGAGGGATTGGGCTGGTTGGGATAACTTTAAATGTTGTTGTTGCTGAATGTTAATGGGTCTAATTTAAAATAAAAAGGGATAGAAATTTGATAATTTAAAAAATGGCCAAATAAAATTAAATTTTTAGCCAATTTTACTTAAATATTAATCAAATTGTATATCAAATTCAATTTGATCAATTTCATCGCAATTTTGATCAACTGGATTTCAATTATGGTCAAATTTAATAAATTAAATAAATTTAAACGAGATTCGATACGAATTAACACCTTGTTTAATCTTGAGCTTCTTGATTTGATAAAACTAAACAAATATTTATCCAAATAAATTATTTTTGAGAGTAAAATTATATTCAAATCGAAATTTTAATCATTTGAATTTATTTTCAAAATAATTCTTGATCAAAAATTCAATACTCCGTAAAATAAATATTTAAGTAACAAAATTATATAATCTCGTATAACTTAATACGATAATATATAATATCTACTTAAAATGATAAGTTTACCCAAATAAATACTTTGAAAAGATTCTTATTCAGATAAAATATATGTTGTGATTTAATTTAAAACTCAAGAAGTTCGAAATTAAATTTAGTCGTGGAGGGCAAAAATTAGGTGTCAACAACTGCCCCCTCCCTTTGGGTAGGATGGATGCAAGTAATCCTAGGCAAAGGGAGGTTGACGTTCCTAATTTTTGTCCGACCACAAATTCGTATCTAAGCGAGGTCGGTTTTTCACACGAGTTTCGTGGAGTTATGGCCGAACCTCGGTATCAGTTTTATTAAATATCTCAGGTTTCATGAGAATTCATGCCACTTGTAGTTCATAAATCTTGATTTTAAGCATGATTTTCAAGAAAATTCACCAACTATCACGATTTTGGAGTTTTTGATGAAACTGGGAAGTTGGGGAATGAAGGGATTTGGGGGGAGGTTGGAATGCAGTCGAGTTTTCTACATAGAGCCCGGCCTACATATCCTCAAGATTTTAGGGAATCAGACTGCTTGTAGTTCGACTCGATCGGTAGAAAAGATAGTCTTTTATTTCAGACGATCTTTGGCTCAAGATGGGTGATAAGTTGACCGAGTTATGAAAAAGAGGCTTGTAACCTCTTAACCATGAACTTGGAGATCTTCACATCCATAGGTAAGAATTTACCCAAGCAATTTCCAAAACTCTAAGTATGTTGTCACCCGAATTTGAAAGAAAAACAAAGTTCCCCGTGGTATGAGTTAAGAAAATATTCTGGAGGTGAAGCTGAAACTAGGATATCCAAAAATACCCACATGCCTTCTAATAGAGGCGTGGTTAGATGGTGGCGGTGATCATCATTTAGCTCGCGTCTAGAGAGTTTGACATCCCTCTCTAGACTATGTCCCATTTTGCTGCTGAGAAAGAGTTCCACGTTGTGCTGCATCTTTTTTGGAGTCGTCCGCACCTGTGGTTTTGATTTGAGATTTTCATCCTTTCGGATGCTCTCGACAATTCCTTACACAAAAATCATTAGTGATAAGCTCAATTCACGAAAGAAGTATATAGTATTTTACCATATCTTCGCGTGAGTTATTGTCTAAAAAGTGAAGTCATCCTTTCTTGTACCTGTTTGATAGGAAATAACTCGCAATAACAGACACAACAACCAAGGAGGTTGTTGTATAATTATGACATTTTTTGATTGAATATGTCTTCAAAGTGGGGTGACCCTTTTGGACACCGACGATACTTTATGCAGAACGGTATCTACAACCATGTAATCTTGTGCTGGAGTGGCAACCCTTTTGGTTACCTATATCACTTTTTGTATGTGGAATAATAACCTTTCCGGTTATAGTCGATGATCGATTTATAATTTTTTCTTAAATTATCAATCTTTGGATAATCATGTGCATTATTTGATGTTGGATACGAGGCGACTTACAGATATCCTTTGAATTGCTAGCTTTTAGGTAATCCTGCACATTATCCGACTTTGGATAAGAGATGGCTTACAGATATCCCTCCAATCGCTAGCTTTCAGGTGTTCCTGCACATCATACGACCTTGGATACAATATGACTTATAGATAATCCCTCAAATTGTTAGTCTTTGGGTAATCCTGCACATAATCGATCTTGGATATGGCGCGTCTTATAGAGAACCCTTGGACGTATCAATTTGATAATCTTGCATATTCTCCGGTAAGGATTTAGTTGCGACTTATGGATAACCTTTGAACTATCAATTTTTGGGTGATCTTGCACACTATCCGGTTAGGATGTTATTGTGGCTTACGGATGTCCTGCGGGCTATCAACTCATAGGTGATCTTGCACACTATCTTATTTCAAATAATATGACTTATAGATGACCCTCAAATTGTCAATTTCTAAGAAATCTTATATATCATTCATACTTAGATAACGACTTAAAGGCGTCCCTTCAAATCATGTTCTCTCGATGCATTCAGATGTTGATTCATAAAATGATGAGATATCCTCGACGCCAACGTTTCTTTCTAGTGCGTCAACAGATATTGAATACCTTCTGGGGAGATGGTATGAGATGGCCTTTGCGACAATAATATATGATGGCCCTTGAGCTAACGCCTTGCGGCAATGATATGTAATGGCCCTTGGGGCAACGCCTTGCGGCAACGATATGCAATGGCCCTTGGGTCAATGCTTTGCGGCAATGATATGCAATGGACCTTGGGGCAACTCCTTGTGGCAATGATATGTAATGGCCCTTGGGGAAACGCCTTGCGGCAATGATATGTAATATCCCTTGGGGAAACGCCTTGCTGCAATGATATGTAATGGCCTTTGGGGAAACGCCTTGCGGTAATGATATGTAATGGCCCTTGGGGAAACGCCTTGCGGAAATGATATGCAATGGACCTTGGGGAAACGCCTTGCGGCAATGATATGCAATGGCCCTTGGGGAAACGCCTTGCGGCAATGATATGTAATGGCCCTTGGGGCAACGCCTTGCGGCAATGATATGTAATGACCCTTGGGGCAACACCTTGCGGCAATGATATGTAATGGCCCTTGGGGAAACGCCTCGCGGCAATGATATGTAATGGCCTTCTTGGTAAATTTTAAAATAATTTTACCCAACTTCATTTGTCAGCTTCTTTCTTTCTACATGTACCTGTGCTTAAGGTAGGCGATTAGTAAACACTTAGTCGCTTTTGCTAGCGACTATTTTTAGGAAACTTCTAAATACAATATTTGTAAAGAAGACTAGGCGCTTTTGTTTGTCGCCTATGATCTCAAGAAATGAGATGGACAAATCAAAAGGTCTTCAATAAATAACTGTTAACCCATTTTTAGGGCTATCCTAAAATACCGTTCTTGGGCATTAATGATCTGTTGTGGCTCCCAATTTGCTCGGGGATTTTTGAAAGACTCTCATTTTTGTGTATTGATCCCTGCATCCACAGAAAAATGATTTGTTTGAATGAAATTACTCCATGTTGACCTTCTTCGATTTGCTCCTTGCCATCTCTTGGGCATTCCGCCATGTTGGGACTTCCACCCTGACACTCCATCCCAAATGATGTCTAGGCAAGTACTAAATAAGTGAGTCGTAAGATTTTTGAAAATAGTCTTAAATTTTTTAGAATAATTTCGAAAACCTCTGTAAAACTTTAGAAAATCTCTTCCAGTCATGTCATGTACTATCTCAACGAACGTCTTCCTCGTGTTTTTGACTATATTCGACGGATGGTTTACAAAACTCATGATCATTGTTGGAGGGTTTCATCAAGTAGTTCTATCATAGCCAAAAATTGAGTCTACCCAGACTTTGTTACAGTTGGTGGCTTCCAAAGCTTGACTTTAACCTCTGGTGCTGGGGGATTTGAAATATGTTCCGGCATTTGGTGGAAATTTTGAGGTTTTCCTCAAAATTTCTGCCCCAGTTTAAAGTTGTTTGAGATGATACCAATCCGAGTGGATCTGAAGTCTTTGCTGATCTTCATTCTCTTTGTTGGATGTTGATCTTCTCTTGTGAATTTTTGAGATTCCTTCTAAAAAATTCTTCCCCAGTTTTCATTTCCTGGGGTGATATGACCGAGCCGTTGAGGCGCCTACGTATCTCGTTGAAGCAGGAATCAAGTCAAACGTAGTTCAAGCATAGAGGAAAAAGATAAATTTTCCTAAGGGGTTGACCGAAGCCGACATAGGCCGCCTACGTATCCCTTTCTTGGAAATTCAGGTCAGACGTAGTTCGTACATAGAGGGAAAGGATAAATTGTCCTAAGGGGTTGACCAAAGCCGACATAGGCTGCCTACGTATCCCTTTCTTGGGAATTCAGGTCAAACGTAGTTCGTACATAAAAGGAAAGGGACTCTAGACATCCACACACTACAAAACAACATTATTACAAAGGCAATTACAAGTAGATTAACTAAAGAAACACAAAATCTAGAATGTCTTTCAAACATAATATCTTTTTACCGCGTCGGAATTGATTGGTTTGGTCCACTCCGTGCCATCCATCTCAGATAAAATCAGAGCTCCTCCAGATAGCATCTTGCAAACTATGTATGGCCCTTGCCAGTTTGGAGCGAACTTTCCCTTGTACTTCTCTTGGCGAGGGAATATTCGTTTGAGAACCATTTGCCCCACTTCAAATGCCCGAGCCCTCACCTTCTTGTTAAAGGTACGAACCATCTTGTGTTGGTATAACTGACCATGGAATACAACGACCATTCTCTTTTCATCAATCAACATGAGTTGTTCATAGTGAGCATGAACCCATTCTTCGTTACTTAGTCCAGCTTCCTGAATAATCGTTAGGGAGGGTATTTCAACTTCAGCAGGTATCACTACTTCATTCCCATAGATAAGTAAATAGGGGGTCGCCCCGGTGGAGGTTCGAACTATTGTGCGATACCCTAGAAAAGCGTAAGGTAACATCTCATGCCATGATCTATCATTTTCGACCATCTTTCTCAAGATATTCTTGATATTCTTGTTGGTCGTTTCCACAGCTCCATTTATTTGGGGATGATATGCAGTCGAGTTATGATGCACAATCTTGAACTGATCACAAATTTCTTTCATCAAGTGACTGTTCAAGTTTTCCCCATTATCAGTAAGATCGATTCCAGTACTCCGAACTGGCAAATCAAGTTATTCCTGACGAAATCCGCAACCACTTTCTTAGTGACGGCTCTGTATGAAGCCGTTTCGACCCACTTAGTGAAATAATCAATGGCAACCAAAATGAATCTATGCCCATTCGATGCTAATGGCTCTATTGGTCCGATGACATCCATGACCCAAGCTAAGAAAGGCCAAGACAAATTCATTGTGTGAAGCTCGTGTGGAGGCATTCGAATAAGATCTCCATGTATTTGACATTTTGGACATCTCTGCACATACTTACTACAATCATTTTCCATAGTCATCCAGAAGTAACCGGTTCTCAGGATCTTTCTGGCAAGGACAAACCCATTCATATGGGGTCCACAAATTCCAGTGTGTACCTCTTTTATCAATTTATTGGCTTTCACAGCATCGACGCATCTTAGGAATCCCAAATCAGGAGTCCTCCTAAAAAGAATTTCCCCACTTGGAAAGTAATTCTTTGCCAAATGCCGGATTGTCTTCTTTTGGTTGTTACTAGAATCTTTAGGATATATTCCAGATTCCAAATACCTTTTAATGTCATAGTACCAAGGCTTTCCATCAGGCTCATCTTCCACGTGTACACAATGCGCGGGTTGCTCCTTCAAGCTTATTTCCAAAGGATCAATGTAACTTTGATCCGGGTGCTGAATCATGGAAGATATAGTGGCCAAAGCATCAGCAAACTCATTTTGTATTCGTGGGATATGCCTAAAATCAACTTCCTTGAATCTTTCACATAATTCTTGCACCAACTCCACATAAGGAGTGATCTTAGAATTTTTTACCGCCCATTCTCCCCGTACCTGGTGAATCAGCAAATCTGAATCCCCAATGACTAACAATTCACTAACACCCATATCAAGTTCCAATTTGAGACCCAGAATGCAAGCCTCATATTCAGCCATGTTATTGGTGCATGAAAAACGTAACTTAGCGGTTACCGGATAATGCTGGCCCATTTCTGACACCAAAACTGCTCCAATTCCTGAACCTTTGAAGTTTATCGCCCCATCAAAAAAATAGCCTCCATCCGGGGTAAATCTATGTAATGTCTTCTCCTACGAACAAAACTTCCTCATCTGGAAAGTAAGTTCGAAGTGGATCATATTTCTCATCAACTGGGTTCTCTGCCAAATGATCTGCTAAGGCTTGCCCCTTGATTGCTTTTTGGGTTACATACACAATGTCAAACTCACTCAGCAATATTTTCGACTTGGCTAGCTTTCCCGTAGGCATGGCCTTTTGGAAAATATACTTTAATGGATCCATTCTTGAGATGAGGTATGTTGTGTAGGACGACAGATAATGCCTCAACTTTTATGCCGTCCAAGTCAAAGCACAACATGTCCTTTCTACAAGAGTGTAACGGGCTTCATATGGCGTGAACTTTTTACTCAAGTAGTAAATGGCTTTCTCTCTCCTACCGGTCTCATCATGTTGTCCGAGGATACATCCGAAAGCATTTTCTAAGACTGACAGGTAAAGCAATAATGGAATTCCTTCTCTTGGTAGAACCAAAACCGGCAGTGCAGACAAGTATTCCTTGATACGGTTAAAAGCTCTCTGACATTCTTTTGTCTACTCGTTCAATGCATTTTTCTTCAACATCTTGAGAATTGGCTCGCATATGACTGTTGACTGCGCGATGAACCTTCTAATATAATTCAAATGGACCATGAAACTCATAACTTCCTTCTTAGTCTTCGGTTGTGGAAAATCCTGAATTGTCTTGATTTTGGATGGGTTTAACTCGATGCCTCTTCTACTGACTATGAACCCCAGCAACTTCCCTGATGGTACACCAAAAGCACACTTAGCAGGGTTTAATTTCAAATTGTACCTTTTTAATCTGTTGAAAAATTTCTCTAGATGAGTCAGATGATTCGAACTCTTGCGGGATTTGATAATTACGTCATCCATGTACACCTCAATCTCTTTATGGATCATATCATGGTAAATCGTCGTCATAGCCCTCATATATGTTGCACCCGCATTTTTGAGACCAAACGGCATTATCCTGTAATGATAAACACCCCAGGGTGTAATAAAAGCCATTTTTTCTGCATCTTCCTCATCCATCAATATCTGATGATACCCGGAGAAACAATCAACGAAGGACTGCATTTCATGTTTTTCACAGTTATCGATGAGAATATGAATGTTGGGCAACGGAAAATCATCTTTAGGACTGGCTCTATTCAAGTCTCTATAGTCAACACAAATTCGAATCTTGCCGTCCTTCTTCGGCATAGGGACGATGTTGGCCAGCCACGTCGGATATTTTGTGACCTCGACAACATTAGACTGGATTTGTTTTGTCACTTCTTCCTTGATCTTTAGACTTAAATATGGCTTGAATTTCCATATTTTTTGCTTGACTGGATCAAACTCCGGATTTATTGGCAACTTATGTGATACAATGGTGGTGGTCAACCCTGGAATATCATCATAGGACCAAGCAAACACGTCGATTTATTCCCGCAATAGGTGGATGAGCTCTTTTCTTTGTGGCGCCGCTAGGTGGATACCGACACTTGTCTCTTTAATTTCATCATGATCTCCCAAGTTGACTATTTCAGTTTCCTCCAGATTGGGTTTTTCGCGATTCTCAAATTCCTCCATATCTTCGACTAATCATTCCTCGTCATCGTCCTTCCAATCATCATTGTTCCTCTCATTTTGTTCGTTCAAGCTTTGACATGACACGACATTGGTAGATTTTAAGCTACTATTACTGTAATGGACAAACAAACCAAGTTAGATGATAACAAGATAATAACAAAATATATGACTAGGAGTGTTTTAGAAATAATAGAATTTTCTAAATAAATGAAGGCCTTTTCATTGAAATTTAGGAGATAATTACAAAATCGTGGCTCATGACTTGCGCAAATACAAGTCCATGCCTTTTTTAAAGCAGTAAGATACAAAAAGGAAGTTTTGAGATATAAAAAGTGGATAGCGGGGCCTCCTCTGGATCATCACCAATTTTAAAAACTATCAGTAATTGCCCTTTCATCTACCACGATGGGCGATGGGTTATGAGTGGAGCAGAGGTCCAATTTTTCAAGGCCTCCCCTGGCGCAATCTACTTCACCCCGCTAGACTTTGGGAGATATTCTGGTACAACATTACATCCTTCGAACAAATCTCCTATCCCATCCCCAAGACCATCATCATCTGACACCTTTAGTACAGGAAATGACTGGAACAGGAGTGGCAAGGGCCTAAACAGACTCTTCTCTGGCTCATCCTCAACCCTACCCTTCCTGGTAGGCTGATATCCCAACCCGTACTTAGAACCTCTCTTTGGGATCGCAATAGGCTCGATAATTCCTTGTAAATTCTTGACTAAGCCTCGACCAGGTTCGAACTTATTTCTTAACATCACCGTTGCAATCATTTTGTAGACAGAAGGCATTGGGACTTTGGGCATCGACTCTCTGTCCACAGTATTTACAATTTCCACTGTATATAAACTACTACCTTTTGGAACATCTTCAATCAGCGACACATAACCATTGGGACGGTCCGCTCGACTTCCTTCTCCTTGGATGACTACTTCATGATCTTCCCAATTGAACTTCAATAATTGATGAAAGGGTGATGAAACTTCCCTTGCACCATGTATCCATGGTCTTCCCAAGATAAGGTTGTAGCTAGGATGGATATCCATAACATGAAACTTAGTCTTGAACTCAGCAGGCCCCATTTGGATGTGCAAATCAATCTCTCCTATGGTATCTCTCTGCCCACCATCGAATGCTCTCACATTTACGTGGCTTTGATGAATTTTTCCTAAATCATAGCCCATTTGAACCAACGTAGAGAGGGGAAAAATATTCACAACTGATTCGTCATCTATTAATACCTGATTAATCACATAATCGCGGCAAATGACGGTGACATGCATGGCTTTGTTGTGCATCGCTTCTTCAAATGGCAATTCTTCATCACTGAATAATATGCAATGATTCCCCATAATGTTCCCTATCATTGCAGCCAGATTCTCAACACTCATTCCTGCGGGAATGTATGCTTCCTCCAAGACCTTCGATAGAGTCTGTCGGTGGTATTGCGAACTCATTAATAGTGCAAGGACAGAGATTTGGGCTGGCATTTTCTCCAAGTCATTGACAATTGAGTAATCCTTTGGTTGCATACGCCTCCAAAATTCCTCAGCATCTCCTTCATTGATTGGCTTTTTCTGTGAATATTTTTTGTTGGTCAATTCCCTAAGGATGTAACATCGTCCCGATCGCATTATCCCTTGGGCAGCAGCGGTTTGCACAATAAATTCCTTTCTTGGCGGGGGAGCGTACATTTGAGTCGGGGCCATCATCACTATAAATGGGGCTTTCTCATTGATACTTACGGCAGCCACAACCTTCTCTATCTTTCCTACCTCTTCCACTCTTTTGCACTTTTCGGAGTTCACCTGGGTAATGGTCTTGCCAGATGCCCATTCGCCTTCTACTTCAATCATGTTAACTGTAGATCCCCCATGGTTGGGCAATGGATTTCTGTTAATATTTGGAGTAGGTGCCTGGAGCGTGATGACCTTTTGATCGATTAAATCCTGGATCTTGTGTTTCAAGTAGACACAGTCCTCTGTACTGTGCCCCGCTGCCCCTAAATGATAAGCACAATGTTGACCTGCATTAAAAAATCGAGAGTTGGGATTGATATTCCTTGGCTGTATTGGTTGCAAATGACCAGCGTTCTTCAATCTTTCAAATAATTGGGTGCGACTTTCAGCTAGTGAGGTGAAGTTTTGGGGAGGTTTAATTTCATGGTTTGGACGTTGGGGGTTATACAGGCTTAGGTTTGTAGGAGGGGGTACTTGGTGATAATTTAGAGGCGTTTGGAAATTTGTTCGATTATTTGGAGGAGTGGTTTGGAAATGAGACTGATAATTTAGAGGTGGAACTGGGTATTGGGGAAAGATATTTGGCTGTGGAGCTTGGTATGAGGATTGGATATTTGGGAGTGGAGTTTGGTACTGAGTTTGGGCATTTGAGAGTGGAGCTTGGTATTGGGAGTGGGCGTAGAACGCGTACGGGAGGTTAGGTGACGACGGAGAAGATAAAACATCTCTAGAATTGAACCTCTTTTTCGTTTTCATAACAGGATTAGCAGAAATCACACCTACATCTTCCTTTTTCTTCTTCGAGAATATGACAGTCCCAGACAACGTCGGGGGTTTTGGCAATCTTCCCTGCCCGAATACCTTCTTCCAATGATTCTCCTATTTTTACCAAATCCGCAAAAGTTGCCTTGACATCGGACACCATCCTAGTATAATATTCTCCTTCTTAAGAGCGGGAGAACACGAATACCATTTCCTCCTCGGACATGGGGGGTTGTACTTTGGCGGCTTCTTTCCTTCAATGAAAAGCATAGTCTCGAAAACTCTCAACATTCCTCTGTTTGATCCGATCTAGTGAATATCGGTTAGGGACTATTTCAATGTTGAATGCGAACCGGTCAAGGAAACCCTTGGCCAATGCTTTCCAACCAGTCCACTTTTTCAGCTCCTGAGACATGAACCACTCCAAGGCTTCGCTACTTAAACTTCGACTGAATAGGCGCATCAATAACGCCTCATTTTTCCCTATCCCTACCAGTTGCTCACAGTACCTTCTCAGATGGGCCATTGGATTTCTGATACCGTCAAACATCTCAAACTTAGGGACTTTGTACCCATCTGGTAGTTCTACTCCCGAGTGAACACATAAATCGTCATACCCCAAACCGTCGTGGTCCCTGGCTCCATGAGACTCTTTGATCCTCATGATCTCTTCCTTCATAGCTAGCAAATTCCTTTCATGATGGGTCCTCCACTCTTTCTCCTTCTCCTCGTAATGGTCCATCTCGGGGTTAGGAAGGGGTTCATAAATATTAGGGGATATGATGGCTTGACGGAGATTTGGAAGGGAGGCTTGATTTTGCGGAAGAAAGGAACTTGGTTGGTAAGTGGGGAGGATGTTTTGGAATTTGGAAAGGTTCTGTGGAATTTGTGAGTAGTTTGGTGGAATCTGAGAAGAATTTTGCGGATTTGGAAAGGAATTTGGTGGATTCGGGGATAGATTTGATGGATTTTGCGGGTTTGGAAGTGAATCTTGTGGATTTGGGAATGAATTTTCTTGATTTGAAAATATGTTTTGGGGATTTGAGAATGGATTCGGAGATGGGTTTTATGGGGTTAGAGATGGATTTTGTGGATGGTAGGCATCTGGGTTATTTTCGCGATTAGTGTTTTGGACAAGTGGAGGGGCAGAGACTGACGATATGTTATTTGGCTGATCCTCGAGAATAGGTGTGCTGAGGGGAGAGATTTGGAGTGGATTCCCATGTCCTCCTGGAGCGGGGGCATTGATAGTGATGGCCAAGTTAGCCAAATCTCGAGTTCGATTTATTTCCTCCTGAAGCATTTCTAACTTTCTTGCAAGTTCCGCAATCATTTCATTCTGTTCCGCTATCACATTATCCCGGATAGTCAGTGCGTTTTCTTCATCATTTCCTATCATTTTTGAATGATGGTCAGAGGATGGGATTTTGTGTGCTTTCCATCAGGTGAAGCAGGAATGTTCTGCCAGCTTATATCAACATGGAGTAATTTCTATTATCTGTAATGTAAAACAACTCAAAGGCAGATGTGTTAGTTTCCGTATATGATAAGTAATGCAAAATATTTGACAGGAAATAACCACATAGAGTTGCTTGAGTCATAGCCAAATTAATCCATAGGACATAGTGGGTGAACTTGCCTTTGATCTAAACAAACGCACATAAGCACATAAAACAGTTATATCACACAAAAATATTATAATAACGCGTATCCTAGCTGGGGTGACCCTTTTTGAGCCAAGGGTTCAGGCCTAACGATTTTTGAAGAAAATATATGCTTCCTCGAAGTCAATCCATTAACACCCAACTCATATAGACATGAAAAAGAGCATAAATGCCTACAAAAGATAACGAAAAAGGGATACAATCTTTAGGGAAAAAGGGAAATAACATGAAAGAAGATAAGTTCCTGCGCAGGGGAGATAGATAAACAAGATACTGGAGGCTCCTTCGTCTGCCTTTGCCTTCTTTGCCTTGTTTACCTCCTGTGCCATTTGATACCTATTGATGATAAGATGACTCCCGCATAATTGTGCCTTGCAGTCATAAGTCATTTTCTCTATACTATCGAGTTGGGAGGCCATGCTATCATCTAAATCGATTAGACATTGCCTGGCATCATCAGCGTCTTGCCTAGCTCTTTTCAACTCTTCCCTCAACATACGTATGGTTAAAGCGTACTCCATGTGTATCTGTCGGTGCACGATTTCACTTTTCTGGAACTCATCTTGTAGCCTGTGGAGCCGAATTTGATGCTCGAATTCCACATCCACAACCCGAGTGGGCACATTTGATCCCGAAATCAATGCTCCGGCGAGACTCTTTTTCGACCACTCCTTATAAGTGTCTCTGACTTCAGGGTCATGCTCTATACGGTAAGTCACTTCCGTCCACCTTCTTCTTCTCCATCCATTTATCATGTCGTCTTTGAGTGGAGACTCACTTTCATCGTATTCGGTGAAAAAACTAAGCATGGGATCTATTTGTGGTGCCTCCTGCTTGATCTCGAATTGCCTAAGAACTCTGCCAGGGTCCCCCTGAGACCGGGAAGCACTAGGAAAGGCCACTTTCCCCCTCGAATGGTGTATTTCCCTGAACGAAGAGAGTTAATAGACCATTGCACATCGTCATCTCTTAATTCCCTGAAAGTCTTAAACCAAAATTCGTGAGATGTTTCCCTTTTGAACCTGTGTAGAGACAACCACATATCGTGCGAAGCTAGCATATCCACCCTTGTTTAATGATTAGGTTGTACCGTTCTCGAATCCTTTACCAAATGCTTCATCATCCACCATTGTAATATGAGGTTGCAACCTTGAAAGAAACGATTTTCTACTTGACACCTTCCCAAGGCTCGATATATGTCGGTGACAATCATGGGAGATAAATTGTTGAATACCTTGGTAGAATCGTAATCTACTCCAAAGAAAAGTGCATGGGTCACCGTAACAACCCTTGGATGAATTGTGCCATTTTCCCCCTGTGGGAACACCATGGTTCCGAGTAGACCTACCGCAAACGCAAAGGCTCTCATCTCCTTCCATTTTGCTTCGGACTAAAATTTATGTCTAAATTTGTGGAAGGCATTGAATCTTCCAAACCGACGATACAACACCCGAAAAGTGATATTTCCTCCATCACGTTCCCCTAACCAGGTGTCGTCGTTAGTTAAAAATGCCTCTTTGATTGTTTGACGGTCCCACACAGCAGGAACTAAAATGTTCTTATCAGGTTTTTCCTTTCTTTTGAAACACATTTCAATACTCTCATAGCAAATTAACACTTCTTCGATGGTAGGAGTCAATTCCACATCCCCGAAGCGAAACACCATATTCTGACCATCCCAAAAAGTCATAAGCACGTGGATCATTTCAGGCCAAGAGTCCATTTCGATCAACGAAGGCAGGTGCCCGATGTGTGTCCTAACAATTTTTCTCTCATTTGTACCCATGTAATCCCACCACAATTTCAGGTAATCGTCAGGTTTGGTAACCATCTTGAACTTTTCACGGGAATAAAATTGAGCCATATCTACATAAAAGAAGACAAAGATAAGCCTTTCCCGACCCCAAAGGGTAATGGATTGAATTTAGACAAGCATATATTTCTCCAACACATAAGTATGATCCGTCTGTGATTGACTCGGGGTCAATAGACGTAGGGCAAGTTTTCTAATGGGCCCAATACCCCGCTCGGGTATTGGGTCGTCCTAGGCTCATTCCTAAAATAGGGTTTTGATTTCGTTCTATCCTCGGTGTCTAGAGTGGGTTTGAACACTGGTTCTCAAGCGGACAATTTGAGTTTGAAAATACAAACAACCATCAGACGACTCACGTGCTAATAAACTGTTTGTATTTCCAACACATTTTTGGAATTGATCAATAAGGGCCGGGATACCCACAAAATCCTAAAACAGTTTAAATAATGTAGGAATATGCAATGCGATGCGATAATTAAACTCTACAGAATCGAAAAACATGAACACATAAACAGTTAAACAATTGACGAAACCAAACATTTGGTTAGGACCTAATTAAAATCCCCAGCAGAGTCGCCATTTCTGTTTTGCGGAGAAATTTTGACTTTTTGTGAAAGAGAGTATCCACTTAATTTTGAAAAGGAATTAAGAAACCTTTAGGGAGTTACTTCAAACAATCCAAAACAGAAAAATTATTTTAAGTTAGAGATTCTAGATAAGCGGTTCATATTAACATTTTAGGAAGGTGTTAGGCACCTAAAACGTCCGCTAACTTACGATTATCCGGACTGTTTGAAAACATCTTTTGATTAACTTCTGAAAAGATTAATTTGTTGAAATAAGTAATTTGCTTAGGAAATATTTTTAAGATTTATGCAGAACCAGTTCTTTAGCGACTTAGTTAGGGATTTTAACTAGGTTCGCAAGAAAACACATAAAACAAATTAGCAAAAGTAAAAGGGAAAGGGTAGAAGCAGAAGGACTTGAGCCATTAGGCCCAAATCGCCAACCCTGTCCTAATCTAGATATGGGGCTTTCAGCCCGTCTTCCACCTGTCCTAATTCTATGTTTTCGAGTCTTTAGCTCGAGTCTCGCTTCACCTGTATTAAGTACAACTTTGGCTTCGAGGCCCAAATGAATGAATAAGGAAATAAATAAATAAATGAATAAATAAATAAATGAAGACGACAATAAGTAAATAAAAAAAAATAATAAATGAGATTTTGGGGTCTCGTAGCGCTTCAAATGATAGGACTTTAATCCATTTGTTCTTCTTTCGATTCTTAGTCTCCGTACGCCACGTGATAGGCGTTTAGATTCTTTTTCGGGCTTGACTGAAAGGATAGGGGTCATGTTGGGTCACCGTGAAATGCAAGGAAGAAGAGTCCATTTGAACTCCAAGGTGGTTTACATGCGAAAAAAAAAAAAAAGAGAAGAAATCAAAACATATCCGAAATACAAAAAGGAAAAAATAGATCAATAAATGTCTTAACACAAATATTCAAACAAAAAAAAATGATGCTAGGAAACCACATATCTTATTTAAAAGTAGGCAGATAATATAAAGAAGTGACATGTTAACTAAGCAAAAATAATTTCAAGTGAAAGAGAGAATAATATCGATCCGGATGCATGCCTATGAAGTGAAAAGCAGAAGTTTGAAATCAAAATGCAAAAGAAATCAAAGCATGTTCAGAATATGGATAGAAAAAGAAGTAAACAGATTTACACATTCAAAAGCTACTAACTAAATATTATCCTATTCAACATCAACCTTAGAAGTATAAATGCCAAGTGCTATCCCGCAACATGCTTCTACTATGGCCATTTGAGGTACCCAAGTCTCAGCGATAAGCGAATAGACAAAGTTATATCATAATGGGACAGATATCCCGGGCCTTTTTCGCAAGACAAAAGACTTAAAGGTTCTATTTAACTTATACTCATGGTCCTATTTAAGGGGAAGAAAACATAAAGGGAACTGGGAAGAGGGCCCGTGAGACTGGAATGTAAGACACGAGTCAACTCGAACAAGGATGATTCATGCATATAAAATAAGATAAAAGGATTAGAACACAAACTTACGCTAATCCCAAAAGGTAGGCTACTGCACATAATAATTGTATAGACCACATATCCAAAAGTCTACAACTAAACAAAAGATATCATATAGCAAGTGAATACAAATTCATTACTCAAGGAAACCGAAACTAGCATGAAGTCAAATCAAGACATGGTATAGGCTACCATGTTCACTCCAGACTTTACATTTTCAAACACATTAGTATTTCACACATAAAAAATAAGTACTACTACAATTAAACACATAATAAGGGGGAGGGGACAAACTAAGCAAAATTTAAGCCAACCAAAGGACCTTTACAATAATCTGGATCGATAGTTTGATAAAGAAGTATTTTTACACTCACACAAAAACCATCAATCAACAAGTCAATCACTTGAAGAAAGTTGACATTTCACAAACATTTTTTTTAAAGTCTTTAAGAAGCAATATTAAGGAAGATAAGGGAAGAACAAATAAGCTGACACTAACACGATCAACTTACTAGACATTTATTCATTCCCACATAATAGACATTAACCATATTAAACATATTCAGTGTAATAAAACAAGGAGGACCCTTTTTTTAAACGTGTATAACATCCAACCATATCTATCTGAAGGTTGTTATCGAGTTACCAACTACGTCAAATGACTGTTGGCCATAATTCAAGAAAGTGCACTCATGATCATTAAAGGAGAAGACATAAAGATTACCCACTAAACAAACTATAAATTTCAGCTAACAAATATATTCTTTGAAGAGTATTGATTATCATTTTAAACATATTTTGATACATCAAGCATTAGTTCTAAAGCCACATTGTAAGACAAATCAAAAGAAGTCCATGAAATCAACGTACATACACATTTGGGACGGTTTAACTTAATAAGACATCAAATACAAGATCCAAAGGTAAAACATCCAATTCCTAAACTTTGTTTCAGTTGTTCTAAGTCTTATTAGGTTGTCAACTTCAGGCAAATCATGAATCAAATGCTATGGCCCGAATTATCTCAACGGAATCACGAAAATCCTTAAATCCTATGGCCTTCGAGGATTTCTATAGCACATAATCCCAGCACACAACAACATTACTATAAAAAAAAATCCTAAAGAAGGAGATGAAGAAAAGAAAAACAAATCAAAATTAAAACGAAAAAGAGGTGTTTACCTCTCTCGGAGCAGTGAAACGGGGCAACGAGCTAAGATCGGACTCTTATCACCACCAGAAAAGTTCAACATCGTCGTGAACACTCGACTAGCTAACTATTTCTCCCTAAAATCTTTACCGAACAAAGTTGCTCTTTCCCCGGAACCAAATTACTCTTTTCCAAAACCCTCCTTCTTTTACCCAAAAGAAAAAAATTTGTTCAACCTAGGTTTTTAGAAAATTTTCTAAACCCCAGAATTATCAGCCTATAAAGAACCCCCCAGAATTTTTCGACCCTATAGCAGCGACCCAAAAATAACAATCCTCTCAAAATTTTAAAAAAAAAATTGAATCCTCAGAATTTCCAACCTCAGAGCCTCAAACCTTCCCCGAGAAGAAGACCCCCCAAACAATGACCCTAAAGATCTTTATATAGAAGGTTGAGTTGGGGTCCCCCCTTTCTTTTGAAATTAGAAACCGAGGAGCCAATTTACAGGTAAGAAATTGTACCCAATTTAGATTTCCTCAGAGAATCCTAGATGGGTGGACCAATAAGATTTTGGGAAAACCTAATCCTCCTCTCAACCAATGAAAAATGCCCAAATATGTACCCGAATCGTACCATTAACCCAAAATTTGCGGAATTATCCGTTGGGGGGACGATACCTAGACGCGTTCTAGAACACTCCCGAGCTTTCCTCGTACAAACCCGTGTGGGGAGAGCACGTGACGAGTATGGAGAAGGTGGGGTCAGTTTGGGTCTTCTCGAAGTGGGTCTGGTTTGGTTGAAATTATTTATTGGTAGAAACCGATGTCGTCATTTTCGTTGATGCTTGTACGGCGTATTGGTGTTGTGGTCGTCCGTTTGTGTTGAAGAGGAGAAGAATCAATAAATGGGCCGGGTCAGAGGGATTTTGGGCTTATTGAGGATGTTGTATATTATTTGGGAGGGATTGGGCTGGTTGGGCCAACTTTAAATGTTGTTGTTGCTGAATGTTAATGGGTCCAATTTAAAATAAAAACGGATAGAAATTTGATAATTTAAATATGGCCAAATAAAATTAATTTTTTAGCCAATTTTACTTAAATCTTAACCAAATTAGATATCAATTTGATCAATTTCATCACAATTTTGATCAACTTGATTTCAATTATGGTCAAATTTAATAAATTGACTAAATTTAAACGAGATTCGATACGAATTAATACCTTGTTTAATCTTGAGCTTCTTGAAACTAAAAAAATATTTATCCAAATAAATTATTTTTTGAGAGTAAAATTATATTCAAATCAAAATTTTAATCATTTGAATTTATTTTCAAAATAATCCTTGATAAAAAATTCACTACTCCGTAAAATAAATATTTAAGTAATAAAATTATATAATCTCGTATAACTGAATACGATAATATATAATTGCTACTTAAAATGATAAGTTTACCCAAATAAATACTTTGAAAAGATTCTTATTCAGATAAAATATATGTTGTGATTTAATTTAAAACTCAAGAAGCTCGAAATTAAATTTAGTCGTGGAGGGCAAAAATTAGGTGTCAACAGGGACAATGCACACAATTTTTAAAGATGAGAAATATTTTTCCTACTTAGTTAGAAGAAAAGCAAATGTTACAACAATCTTTGATAATTTAAAATTAATTGAATGCTCCGGAAGAGCTACTATATTTCTGCCTAAGGGGAAAAAATTAATTATAGAAGATGCATTGTTCTCTTCAAATCCCCAAGAAACTTATTGAGTTTTAAATATATCCGCCAAAATGGATATCATATTGAGACAATAAATGAAATAAATGTCGAATATCTTGGCATTCGGAGATAATTTGTGAAGTCGAAGAATAGACTAGTCACCTAGGAGTGTGATCTAGTGGCCATTGAAGTGAGTGAAAATCTATGGGTGATTAGGATTCAAATCCCATTAGAGACAAAAATAAAATGCTAGGTGATTCATCTGTGCTAGCGTGAGGTAAGATGTGAGTGCAAGCTAAACCTAGACACCTCAGAGACGAACAAACTAGTCTAAATTGACAGCATCTATGTTGGGAAAGAATAATAATAACCTCATAGGTGTAGATGCCTTCGGAGACAAACTGGCATAGCTTTCCACATTCAGCAGCCTCATATGCTGTGATGTTATCGGGGAGTTTTGCATCTAGATTCTCCATTATAGATTTGAAATAACTGAATATTACTATATCAAAGAGTAGAAAGCTAAGTCAGTGATGCTTGGTAGCATAAGCTAAATAATCACTAGGGGGACACTTTACCCTATGAAATAATTAATCCCAAACAAGAGAGAGTGATGTTTACCTATCCCCTACTACTGTTTCCCATAGTCTTCTCTACGAGTTTACTAGTTTAGCAGCTGGATGCAGACTTAGCCCCTTCGTTGTCTTCTCAAATGTCGGGATCATTTCCTGTACAAGTATGATTGATTCTGATAGACGGTTAAAGAGGTTTACCAGAGCAATCACTTCATTTCTTTGCAACTGCAGTAATACATGAGACTAGAGAACGAGACTTAGAAACATAGCTAGGCGTGAATACCACATATTTGTTCCAGATAGAGAGAGGTCTGCTGGTGGAAGACAAAAGAAAACTCAAATATTGATCATGCCGAGATTCACCGTCAACTGAGAAGATAATCTTTAGATCAGTTTCAAGACCAAGAACCTAGAGCTTTCCCCATAATTGACATTTCTCACATAC
Source organism: Capsicum pubescens (assembly GCA_030864215.1). Lineage (NCBI taxonomy): Eukaryota > Viridiplantae > Streptophyta > Magnoliopsida > Solanales > Solanaceae > Capsicum > Capsicum pubescens. Next base: position 301,339,016 of record CM061549.1, read on the forward strand.
TACACAATCCATGATAGCACTGCAACATGAAAATTGCATACCAAATTGTTCAGTCATATGGTAAACAACATAGCAACTACTACTTTTGAACAACATACACAAGACTGTAGAAAGAGCCAAAAATCTTGTGTATGCATATGCGTACATAAATAGACTGAAGTATAAATGTACTGATGCATTCAACTCAAAATACAGTCATAAGGTGATTAGTGCAGCATGTATAAGCAAGATGATAGCCTTTAGAACTTTCTTTTCTGAATTTTACGAAATTAACTTGAGAACAGTTCATTAGATAACCAAGCCAGTCTGGTCAATCGTTTCAAAGGAAGAAAATAAAGGCTGAAATCAAGATGAATATTGTAACCTGACATTCCTGAATTGCTTTTGAATCTGCTTCTTTAGCTCAGGTCCACTTTGGCCTTTCTATAGTTTAACTTCATCAAACGGAACTGGACATGCAGCTTGCAGTTTCTGGTTGTATAATAGTTGTTGCATAAGGGACTCTACTTTAAGGTCTTCCTCAGGATTACCAGTATCATATTCAGCCTGCTCCAAGTAATCGTTTGCTTGTATAGCACATCAAAATGGGTGTAGATGACCCAATAAATAAATGCATACAATGTTAACATTATGGGAGTTACCAAAATATAGGTGTATGAGTGTGAACTCACTTTTGTAACAACGTGGAGAATAAAGAGGAAAGTAAAGTACAAGTTTCTGACACAGTCAATATTGTAGAACACGATCATACATCAGATATGGATTGGTACCCTACTGAAATTGCTAAAAAGCAGTCAGTTTCCTTGTTAAAGTGATCCAAAAAATAATAGTTCACACTTCGTAAAGAATTTTATAAATGCAACAGGTTCAGCCTTGTAGTTGTAGGCTTTTGCAAGTGTCGCTTAGCCACTTTTTGGTAAGTAGTAAGAGAAACATGTTGCATATTAGATACAAACTAACTAGATTTGTAGTTTCATCAAGCAAGTAATCAGCAGCTATGTGTATTGAGATTGAAGAGCGTAGACCAGATATTAGCTTGTATAAAACCTTTTTCTCCTGGAAAATCTCACCAGATGCATCTACACACAGAATTGTAACTTCTGTGTTCACAATGATAATGGATTTGAAAACATAAGAATAGCTCGCAGAGACAATACAACACAACAAAAAGTAATTTGCACGAGTACCAGCAGACTTCAACAATTTAGTATCCTAACTTAAGAAGTCTATTTCTCATTTCAATAGTCTCCTTCAGAATGCAATTCTACAAAGACAAATTGAAAGGATCATTAACTCACATTTTGGAAAATCCTCTAAATATACAACATCCCATATTCGCCTGGCTGAGGGACCAGTGTAACCTGTATAATGCTCCGAGTTTAGTAAGAGATTGACATATGTCATCTCACTTGCCACGACAAAGTTCAACAAATTAGTAGTAATTCAAAGAGAAACCTTCAAGAAGTAAAAATCAAGGCATTATATAAGTGTTAAACTCTGTAATTATACAAGATAGAAGTAAGATTCTTGTTTATTCAACAGTGGAGGAAGTACAGAGTTTGATAGTATTTGTAGAAGAAGGGAAAGAAGAGAATTGAGAGAAGAAGAAGATGAGAGAGAAGAGTAAATTCTTGTATTGAGTGAATAGAACAATGTACATTTTTTATGTATATATACTAGCTTGTGATATGCCTAACTAACTCAACTAGCCGTTAACTACTTTGTAAATAACTATTAGAACAGTTATAACTGAAAGTTGGAACCAAGTCAACTTTATTTTCTGTTTGAGTTCACTACTTCTTCAATGTCTTTAACACTCCCCCTCAAGCTAGGAAGGTGTGAAGATGTCACAGATTCCTAGCTTGGTATTTAGATGAGTTTGTTGAGCTCTTGTCAGTCCTTTAGTTAGAATGTTTGCAGGTTGATCTTGAGTAGCAATGTAGTGTGTCTGGATCATTCCTTGGACTATTTTTTCCCTTATAAAGAAACAAACAATATCAATATGCTTTGTACTCTCATGATATATTGGATTAGCAGCTATTTGTAGTGCAGACTTTCTATCACTGAACACATCCACAGGTAGTATTGCTTCACTTCCAATTTCCTTTATTAGACCTAGAATCCATACCAGTTCAGCTGTCACTGCTGCAAGACTTCTGAACTCTGCCTCAGCTGAGCTCTTAGAGACAGTATTTTGTTTCTTTGTTTTCCAAGATACTACTGACTCTCCCATCTTTACAAATTAACCAGTTACAGACCTTCTAGTTTGAGGACAAGCTGCCCAGTCTGTATCACAGTAGGCACTCACTTTATTATCTGAACCACTAGACAACAACACACCTTGACCCGGTTGTCTTTTCACATACTTTACAACTCTGAGTGTTGCCTCCATGTGTGATCTTTTAGGATCTTGAAGAAACTGACTTAGTGTTTGAACACAAAAGGCTATGTCTGGCCTTGTCATGGTTAGGTACAATAGCTTTCCAATCAATTTTTGATAAGCACCTTGGTTTGCTGGTGGATCCTCAGTAGTCTGTTCATGCTTAACATGCTCATCAAACTGTCTAGATGTTAGCTTGGTGTTGTAGTCCATAGGCGTAGCTGCAGGCTTGGCTGTTGTTAAGCCTAGCTTAGATAGTAGCTCTAAAGAATATTTGCTCTGATGCATCAGTATTCCTTTGTCAGACCTTGAAAATTTTATTCCTAGGAAGTATCTCAGCTCACCTAGATCCTTCATTTGAAATTTTGGTGTAGAATTGTCTTAGTCTCTTCTACCAGCTTTACACTATCTCCTGTGATCAACATGTCATCAACATATACTAGTTCAAGAATAATACCTTATGTTGTCTTCTTGATATACAAGGATGGATCATACTGACTCTGAATGAAGTGAGATCTTACCAAAACCTCTAATAGCTTGGTGTTCCATTGCCTTAGTGCTTGTTTAAGACCATATAAGGATTTGAGTAGTCTACATACCGCATTCTCCCCCTGACTAACAAATACTTGAGGTAGATCCATGTACACTTCATTATAAAGATAACCATTTAGGAAAGCATTGTAGACATCCATTTGTTGGACACACCGGTGATTTCTAGATGCTGCTGCAAGTACAGTTCTTACTGTCTTCATCTTTACTACTGGAGAAAATGTTTCTAGGTAATCAATGCCTTCTCTTTGTCCATAACCCTTTGCTACTTACTAGTCTTGCTTTAAACCTCTCAACTTCACCTGAGGCCTTATACTTTACTTTATATATCCATCTGCAACCAATAGCCTTCTTTCCTTCAGGCAAGGTAACAACCTTCCAGGTGTTGTTAGAATTCAATGGTATTATTTTATTCTTCATTGCTTCCACCTATCTAGGGTCTTTGCAGGCTTCAGAGTAGCTTGTAGGTTCAGTAACATATGAAGTGTTCATCACATAGCTCTTGTATGTCTGACAAAGTCTATCATAAGACACATGATTCGCAAGAGCATGAGGTACCTTCTTTGTGTTTTTGGAAACAAAGTCATTCATCCATGCAGGTGACTTTCTTTCTCTTGTTGACTTTCTTCGATCCTGAGATGCAACTGGTTGAGATGCAGCTTGTGTAGTGGTAGGAATGCTCTGGAGTTGTTTCTCTTGTTGAGTATCCCCTTGACTTCTACTTGACCTCCTTTGGTATACCTTTGTTATGGACTGTCTGAGAGTAGGTTCCTTTGGTGGTAGCTGCTCTTGCTGACTGTCTAAGGTAATAGTCCTTTGGGATGAGACCTGTATAGGAATCTGCATAACCTCAGTAGTTATTGGATACTGATCTTCTAAAGGGCACACATGTTGAGGTGCCTGAGGCTGCTTCTTGAGTTCCTTAAAAGGAAATATATCTTCCCTGAATGACACATCTCTACATACAAAAAAAATGTTAGTAGATAAACCATATAGAACATATCCCTTTTGAGTACTAAAGTACCCCATCATGATGCATGTCCTTGTTCTAGACATGAGCTTATCATGTTCATTTAGTATTTTGGCATAGCACAGGCATCCCATTACTCTGAGATGATCAAAATTTGGTTGCTTACCATACAATTTTTCATAAGGACTCACAAGCTGAATGACTGAACTAGGAAACCTATTGATGATATATACTGCAGTTAGAAAACAATAACCCCAGAACCTTATTGGAATTTCAGCCTGAAATCTGATAGCTCTTGTCACTTCTAGTATGTGTTTGTGTTTTCTCTCAACAACACTATTTTGCTGAGGAGAATATGGACATGTAGTTTGATGAACTATGCCATGTTCCTGGAACAACTCTTTACATATTGAGTTGACAAACTCAGTACCATTATCAGTCCTCACTACTTTGATAACCTTGTCAAATTGAGTTTTGACATATACAAGAAAGTGTTGAATTTGAACACACACATCAGACTTAAGTTTTAACAGAAATATCCAAGTGTACCTTGAAAAATCATCAACCACTGTTAGAAAATATCTATTTACATTCATAGTTGGTACTTTGTAAGGTCCCCAAACATCCATGTGTACAAGATCAAAACAGCATGTACTTTGACTGTTAGTAAACAGAAAAGGTAACCTAGTTTGTTTAGCACTAGGATAAATACTACATTGCTTTATTCTGTCTTCTATTACTTGAACTTCTTGAGATATAACTCTTTTCAGCACACTGGTTGATGTATGTCCCAACCTTTGATGCCACAGATCTACTTCAGTTTGAGTTCTTTCCACAACTGGTTTACTAGATGCTTTAGTTGCTATTGTAACCTCTTTCCTTGACTGATCTCTAAGCACATATAGTCATCCATCAAGCTTACCAATACCCCTCACCTTTCCAGTACAAAGATCCTGGAAAACACAAAAATCAGGAAAGAAATTCACTGAGCAATTCCACTTCTTCGTTACTTGTGATACTGATAGAAGGCTACATGTAAACTGTGGGATGTGATAGACATTTGTGATGTTATTTCCTTCTGACAGGAAACTAGTTCCCATATGAGTGACCATTGTAGTGTCACCATTTGGTAGATATACCTTCTTTGGTTTTTCAAACTTTGTAACACTCTTCTTAAGTAACAGGTCTGAGTTTCCAACTATATGGTTAGTAGCACCAGTATCTATAATCCATATCTGAGAATCAAAAGAGGCTAGACAAGCAGAAATACCTGTACTTGTTACATTTGCAGACTCACAAGGTGTGTTGACAAAGTTATTTTTGTTGATCATTTGCAAGATTTGACCATATTGTTCCTTGGTGAGTGCAATATTTCCCATCTGACTCAACTGCTCCAGCTAGCTATCAGACACTAGAGACTGTCCTTCATCCTTAGTAGACCACTTCTGCATAGAATGAGAGCCACCCTGATCTATTGAAGACACATTGTAAGCTGTGTTGTTCCCTTCATGTTTGAACTTCTTCTTGGCCTTGTAATCTTGAGGATAGCCTACTATCTTCCAGCAGTTTTCCTTAGTGTGCCCCTTTAGTTTGCAGAAATCACATTGCTGATTAAAATTTTTCTTGAACTTCTAATTGTTGTTTTCACCTGGACCATTTCTTGCATACATGGCTATCTCAAGGTTAATGGCATTAACTGAAGGATTCATTCCCAAGATTCCAGCCTGACTTGCAATAGATTTTTGACTTTCATCACTAATGATCGTTGCATAGGCTTGGTTCACATTTGGGAGAGGGGTCATAAGCAAGATTTGACTTCTTGCTTGTGTATAGGTCTCATTCAGACCCATAAGAAACTGAAACAGTTTCAGTTTCTGCAGATGTAGTACATATTCTTTTGATTTCTCACATTCACACCCAGGTGCAGACATAAGAGCCTCAAATTCTTCCCATAAATCCTTCAGTTTCGAGAAATACACAGACACTGAGGCAGTTCCTTGAGACAATGTGGCTATATCTTTGTGCAGATTAAAGGTTCTTTCCCCATCAACTTTGTTAAACCTTTCAGGTAGCTCATTCCAAACTGCACTAGCTACAGATGCATACATGATTCCACCAAGTAACTCTTTAGAAACTGAATTCATGATCCAAGAAAGTACAATTACATTGACTCTTTCCCAGTCACTACTCAACTCATTTGAGAACTTATCTTTAGAGCATGTTCCATCTACCATGCCTAACTTATTTCTCCCTAGTAAGTCTATACGCATGGATCTAAACCATACTGAAGAATTCTCAATTCTTGTCAATTGAAAAGAGATGATTTGTATGCCACTTACATCAGAAGGGCTGAGAAAGAGGGGATGATTGTAATCCAATGAATTGGGAGTAGCTCTTCTTGTTTCAGCCATATTCACAGGAACAGTTTGATTATCCATTGCAGTAGCTCTACAATCCTTGATTGCAGACTTCTTGATCTTGATTCAATCAACTAGAATCGACCTTGCTCTACTAGTATTGTAGTGAGTAATGTCTCTGATACCATGTAATTATACAAGATAGCAGTAAGCTTCTTGTTTATTCAACAATGGAGGAAGTACAGAGTTTGATAGTGTTTGTAGAAGAAGGGAAAGAAGAGAACTGAGAGAAGAAAAAGATGAGAGAGAAGAGTAAATGCTTGTATTGAATGAATAGAACAATGCACATTTTTATGTATATATAATAGCTTGTGATATTCCTAACTAACTCAACTAGCCGTTAACTACTTTGTAACTAACTATTAGAACAGTTATAACTGAAAGTTGGAACCAAGTCTACTTTATTTTCTGTTTGAGCTCACTACTTCTTCAATGTCTTCAACAAACTCCCAGTAACACTATCCATCATTTTATCATATCACCAGTAATACCACCAGGGGATTTCATCAAAAGAGTACACAAACAGGACAAAGAACACACAATGCATGCCTGCATAGGAAGCCCTCTAGGTTGAATAAATCACAAGCACGAAGACGGCTAAAATTTAGCAGTATGTGTTGTTTCCTTGTAACTTGGAAGACTCATTATAACATACTCATATTAATAATACAGAAGACATAAGAAAATGTAACATTTCTTTGCAAAAGGAGTATAGTCAAGATAATAATCCAAAAAGGGAAGAGATCACACTGACTTTACTAACAAAAGCAACCAAAGAGATCGGATGAACTTCCATAACACAGAAGAAGTAAAAATATTCGAAAACCTAAACCTTCTCTTTCCAGTATTGACATAAAGCAAAAAAGTTAACCTATTTAACTACAGCAAGGCAAGACGTTTCATTTTTCCCTCAGACTTCTCTTTTTTGTCTCCAACAAGTTTCCTTCCCCTTCCCAACAGCCCCTAAAAGTAAAATACAAGAGGCAGCCTGGGTCCAATGTATAATATATTTTGGAAAATATATTATACATTTTTACTCCAAAAATCAGACATTTGTTGTATAGAATATTTAGGCATTTTTACTCCAAAAATTAGCCCTTTCAATTTCAGACTTGTAAAAATTGTGGGTGAGGTCTGGGGCAAAAGAGGTCTTTCAGTGAGTTGAGGTCGGCCTCTGTATGTGAGGGACCTCTTTCGAGGGAGTTTATTAACCAAAGGTTATTGGACCCGACTACCTTGAGCTAAGAGGACTCCGCCCCTGGTTCTGGCGACAGAAGATAGTTGTTTTGAAACCCCGATACCGGACTGCAATCAAAAGAGCATGCGGCCCGACTCGAGCTTCCTTGCGTCGCAGTAGATCACATACCTATCTCAGGCGTATTTATGGGGCAAATACGGGCAATCCATTTTAGTTTAAAAGGAATTCGTGCAATACTTTTTGATGTATGACCTTGGTGTCTTTCATGTTTTTTCTAGTTCAGCATTTACCATGTACTTGTTAAATATTCCTTCCTGTAATAAACTCAACTTGTTAACTCTTTTCTGAGGTATAAGTAAGACTTTTTGGACGACGACGGGTAATTCCGCCATTTACATTTCTGCTTGTCACTTTCAATACTTTGGTTTATTTCTTGTCATTTCTCTTGAAATCTTGTTTGACCAAACTGCATCATGGAAAGGGGTTCTTCGTATTCTCCTGTAAAAGGAACCATCCGACCTCGTTTTTGTCACATTTGTTATTTCCACACCCTCAAGAAAACCATTAACTAGAGCGTAAAACTAATGGTAACATTGGAAACAAACAACTAATTCTATTTTAATTTGTTAAAACGACAGCTATTACTCCTTTGTCTACCTTTATTTGTTCATTTTTCTATTGAAAAATTAATAGATAACTTAAAATATTTTTTACCCATTTTATTTTTGCTGTTAAATACTTTCTCCGTCTTAAATTTTCTAATTTAATGTCCCATTTTATTTATCTTTTTTCATTAATCAAGAAGACACAAAAAAAATGTATGTTTTACCCTTTGAATTAATTATTTTTTCTTCAAATTAAAATGTAAACATCATTTAATAACAGTACTATGGTAAACTAGGCATGTTATTAGTTATTTTTCTTAATCAATGTGCCATCTCAATTTGAGATGAATAATTTGGGACGGAGGAAGTATTTACCATTCATCATTTGTTGTATTGTTTAAGACATTTCGTTTATTCATTGCTTCTTAATTTGTGTGTCACGTTAATAGTGGATAAATATTAGTATTGAAAAGGGAGTAGCCTATTGAGTTTATGAATCTTGAATTATAGAAAAGAAAGGTCGCTACATGGTATGGAACAAAGCTATTGATTCTGCTTCAGGCTGAGTGGAATAATAAGGAGTGGAGTTGAGTGTAGGATTATTGTTGGACTTGTCAAATCAATGTACTAGTAATGTGAAGCGTGGGGTGCCAGTTAGGGTTGTGCAAAAACCGAACCGATCGATAAATCGAATCGATAAAAATGTTATTGGGTTATTGGTATTGGGTTATCGGGTTAACAGTTTTTTATTGGTCTTATAAAAAATTTTATTTGGTAAACGGTTCGGTATCGGTTTTAGCTTATTGGGTAATCAGTTAAACCGATAACCAAAATACACTAAGTTATTGTTTTATCCCTATTTATGTTATATATTTAAATTTCTCTTTCTCTCTCTCTATAGATATGTGTATGTATATAGATTATATGCACTACTAATTCATAATTCATTGATTCATAAAGTATTAACCTATTCAGGACAACAAAGGCACAATATAAAGTTCGGATATTATCGTAATAAAAAGCTTGAAGCATTTATGGCTTCCAACAATTAGGATTCAATTTTTTTCCTAACTAACATTCAGTTCAAGTTTGAAGATTCTTGTAAACTAAAATGCATTGCGTAGGTTTTGGCGGTAATTAAAATTTCATTTTTTTATGTTAGTTGTTACTATTTCTATTTTATAAGAATTTTCTTATTGGTTAAACCGAAAACCGAACCGTTAAGGACCAAAAACCGATAAACCGAAACCGATAAGAAAATATCTTATTGGTTGGTTATTGGTTTTACATATTTAAAAACCGAAAATCGATAAATCGAACCAATAGCACGTAAAACCGAACCGAACCGAACCGACCGATGCACACCCCTAGTGTCGGTCATTAATCCACCAAGCATCAATGCAGCCCAAAGTGTGGCCCTTTGGATTAAATCGGTCAACTTTTATCTAAGAGATAATACATAAATATGACCCTAAACTTGACACCAAATTATAACTTTGACCTTAAACTTTGACTGTGCACAAATATGACCTTTAACTATTCAAAACTGCAAAAATATGACCTCCGATCTTACGTGGCAAAACGCGTATTCAACACGCAAAAATGGGTGCGTCCAGCTAAAAATCTAAGCGTATAATACATAAATATGACCCTAAAGTTTGACAGTGCACAAATATAACCTTTAACTATTTAAAACTACACAAATATGACCTTTAAATGACTTTTTACTATTATTTTTTCATTATTTTCGGCTCAAAGATGAAAATGACATCTAATTTCTTTTGTCATTGCGGAAAAAGAGCAATATTGAAGATTTATTAATTAGGTGGGTCAGCCTCATATGAAAAAAATTGCACGGGTATGTATATATATTATAAAGCAGAAGGCAAATTTAAGTTATATAATAAATCTAAATATTACTTATTTAAATATTAAATTAAAGATGAAACTATACTAATAATAAAAAAATTATAGTTTTAATAAAACGTTATTAAATTAATGTTATTAAGGATAGTAGTAGTAGTATATTAAATTAACATTATCAAATTAACGTGATTAAAATGTTATTAAATTAACGTTATTAAATTAACGCAGGGAAGGACCTACGTGGTTGCCATGGGGTTCACCCGAACCCCCTCGGTAAAAAAATTACGTTGTATATATATAAGGTAGAAAATATATATTTATGTACGGATATTAATGTTGAACCACATGAAACAAGACACTTAGATAGCCCAGTGGTGTTATTTGCTCATCTTGGGCGCTTGCTTCAGCCTACTGCGCGGGTTCGATCCCTTCTAGTGGCTGTTATTTTTTTTTAATTAGAAAAAAGCTAGGTGCAGTGCTGCTGCTATAGAAATAAATAAATAAATAAATAATAATAATAATAATAATAATAATAAATAAAAAAAAACGACGCCGTTTTAACACAAAAAAATAAAACTTTGACAGTGCACAAATATGACCTTTAACTATTCAAAAGTGCACAAATATGACCTCCCTCCAAGTCAGCCCTTTTAACGACGTGGCACCGTGTAATTGGATTACCTTTCCACGTTGGTGCGAGTGAGACTCACGCATGAGATTGCTAAATCGGAGGTCATATTTGTTCAGGTTTTGAATAGCTAAAGGTCCTATTTGTGCACTATCAAAGTTTAAGATAAAAGTTATAATTTGGTGTCAAGTTTAGGGTCTTATGTATTATCTGTTTATCTAAAGGGTCTTCTTTTATTGCTTAACCCAATTTTAGAAATGCAATTCATTCCTAGGAAATCTAGACAACACATTTCCAGAAATGCAGTTTTAAAAGTTTAATTAATCTAATATAATTGAATTTTAAAATTTAGTTAAATTAATTCACGAAAAAATAAAAGAACGTATAAAAAGAAATGGAAAAGTAATAGGTAATTTGACTTTATTTTATTTATAAAAATTAAATTAATAGTGATAAATAAATTCGAACGAGAGTATGAAACTATTCTCACAGTTTATTAAATTCGGTGGAAGACCCAAGGTGGAGGGATGGAAAACAATGATATTTCCTCTGTTCCATTTTATGTATCGTTATTTCATTTTTAATTCGTCTAAGAAAATATCATTTTTCCTTATTTGGTAACTATTAAATGACAATATCCTCATTTTATTCTTAATGGGTCTGCTTAATAAGAAAAGATAATAAAATGAGAGTATGTATTCTTAAACTCCATATTCAATCAAAAGGGCGATGCATAAAATGGGACGGAGGGAGTATGATATTTACCAACACATGTTTGCAAAAAGTGCTTGTAGTACGTGTTGTTCGTTTGTGATATTTTGTCAAATTTTAGCCACTACAATTCTAACCATAGCATGGTCTAAATTGGAGTAATATTCAAATTCATTGCTATAAACTTTTAAAATAAGTACCTCCTATACTATATTTTACTTTATTGAAATTGAAAGAGTATAAATTAATGCTGATGCAGATTTTTAAGGTCGATCGTTTAATCAATGATGCTTTTACTATCTGTCCCTCAGTGCTTCTTCTTCCATTTTCTCTAATAGGTGATTCTACACACTCAGGGTAGGTTCTTCTCCTCCTCCTCATTTTCTGTCAATCTATTGATTTTCTTTTTTAATTTAGTTTATTTATGGGAATACACTAATATGTTGTTGTTAGTGTTTCATCATGCCATTTTCTGCACTGCTTTTGTTAGCTATGGCTGGAGTTCTTTTAAATATAGTGATTTAATTTGTAGAGGCCAACGCACTAGAAAAATTAGCAGATTCAGTATCATTGTTGTTATTACTGGTATGTTTTCCTCTTTTTTTTCTTTCTTTCACTGATTTTATGCCCATTACTTCTCGATTCCTTTGAATGTTTGTGCGTTTTTGCTTGAATTTTAGTTCTTTTGCTCTTTCACATAATCTCTTGTAAGATATATTTTACATGCATGTGATGGATCATGTCTCATTTGCACATATATTTTAATGCCCTTTGTTCCCCTTTTTTCTTATAATTTTCTCTTTAATTTTGCAACTAGATCTATTTAATCATAAATCCTAACCTGTCAGCAAAGGGAAATTTGATTGGCCCTGAACACTGATCTTACATACTTTAATTGTGTTGTGAGAGACGTAGTTTACTGATTCCAGGTTGTATAATTAACATTACAATTTGTGTTTGTGCTTGTGCAACAGCTGTGACTGCATTTATTAATGTTAAATTTGTGTTGTGAGAGATGTAATGTTTGTGTATACAACATTACAATTTGTATACAACCTTAAATTTGTGTTGTGAGAGATGTTTCCCTAAAATAGTAATGTTGTATACAAATTGCAACACAAAGAACCACAGAAAACAAAGATTTGACTTTTCACTTGCTTCATGTTTTCATCTTATTTTGCTTCTGGTGGCAGGTGACATGGGGATAAAAAAATTACTTGGAGAAGTTATATTCTAAAAGAAAGTACGCAGATTTCTTCTCCAGCTACTATGATTCCTTTAGATGCATCTATATGGTGGTATTTTCATATTTTTTTTCAATATATGTTGGAAAAAAAGAAAGAAATACCAAGACTTATGTCTTTCCCATCAAGCTTGAGGAAGATCCAAAGGGCATCCCCAACAGTTTTATGTCTTGCATCAGCAAGTAGATGTTGGTGGATTGCGGGAGTTGAATGTGTACATGTACCCTACACCAGATGCTGTCGTGGTATATTGACTGATTTTTTTGTGACTATAGCTTCTTTTGTATAACAACAACAACAGGCCCAGTGTATTCTCACAAAGTGAGGTCTGGGGAGGGTAAAATGTACGCAAAATGTACGCAGCCTATACCGCTATCTCCGAAGAAGTAGAGAGGCTTCTTTTGTATGAAAAAATAAAAGAAAAAAATTGGAAGACTCAAATTAACCACCTAATTAGCTTTCACATGGAAGCAACAGAAAATGAAGAGTAAATGAGGAGTGAACAAAATGTAACAGATTGAATAACTTATTGAAATGTTATTTATATCGAAGAAAAAGAAATATAGTAGAAAATTTAAGTAACTCTTGACATGAACTTGCTAGCTAAACATTTTTTGTTTGTATTTGACTCATAAATGATTTATAATCTACTGCTTACTAGATGCAAGATTATGTCCATGAATTCAGTGGAGAAAATACTTCATTCGACTGATTTTGCAATTTAGTATTTTTCTTATAAAGATAACATCTTCTGACATTTTATTTTTCTCTTCAATGGTTTACATTAGGTTGTGCTGCCTACAATTTGAGTAGCGGGAAAGAAAAATCTGTCCTGTAAATGGTTGCTGTCTTTGAAAGAGCGTCTCGATAATTTCAGGGTGCTTCGAGGTGATTCTTTGACTTCTGGAAAGATGTAAGTACTCCTCTTTTAGTTAATTAGGTATTTTCTGCATAGAAGCCGATACGAGTCAAATGACCACCTTAGCTTTTGATGACATCTTTGAAGGCCAACACCTAAAGGCTCAAGACTTGGTCACCCCGAGAGCACAAGGATACGCAAGGAAGGTTCATTTTGAGCATGAATTAAAGCAATCTCGTGTGTGGAAGGTTGCTTGGTTGCCTATATTGATGCTAACCCGAAAACCACAAGCCTTGAAGTATGAACCATACTCGGTTTTTGAGAGCATTGAAAAGGCTCCATTCATTCAAGTTATAACATACCTTGGCTGCCTCTTCATTAAGGGTATTTTATACATTACATATGGTGTATTTACACACCATGGCATCCCCTCTCATTAAGGGCAAAGTGGTCTTTTTATCTTCATTTATAGTATATTATAAATAGGCCCCTCATTCTTATTTTCACTAGTTTTGAATGATGAAAGATTGAAACACTTGAAAATCCTCTCTCTTGAGAGTAGACCACATTAGTATAGTCTTAGTTAGGACTTGGAAAAGTCATCCTTAGTAAAGGGCTTGGAAAAGCCAATATTGTTCTTTGCTTAGAAACGGTGAATCTTGAGGTGAGTCGATTACCTTGACGGTCACCGTAAGAGTGTGGTTTTGATTATTAAATTCATTAGGAGTTAGTGTTGAAATACACTTGGTTCTTAATCTTGTAATAATTTTGGTCTCACTATCTATCTTTATTTTCTATGCAATTTCCTTTGTGTTTGTGTTGAATCTGTGTCTTGTTTCATCTTCATCTCCTCTCTTTAGTTATAATTTTAGTTTCTAGCTTTGTTTCCCGTGTCATTCGGTATCAGATCATGGCTTGATCTTGTTCCTACAAGATCAATCTTGGGCTTGCTTGTTAGAAAATTAAAAAAAAAGTGTTAAAAACTGAAAATTCTAGAAAAATAGCAATCTGTCCGTGTTTGTGTTCTTGGCCAAAATTGTATTCTTGTTGTGTCATGGCTGAGATTTGTTTGTTGTGTGACTAGATCTAGTTCTTGTTTGTTTTGTTGTTTCTAGTGTTAGTTTTCTTGTCCACTAACACTTTGAGTCTAGATCTAAACTTGAGCTTGAACTTGTTGAAAGTTGTTGTTATGAACATAAGCTTGGCTCATTGTTGTTGACCATTGTTATGGTGGACTTTTTTGGCTGTGTAGTTTATCCTTGATGTTCTAAACTTGAACACGTGATATTGTTGTTACTTGGTGGCTTGAGAACCATTTTGTTGAAGTTGTAGTTGTCTTGGCCAAGTGTTGGAGATATTGTTATTGTGGATTGGAGTTGGCCATTGGAATTTTTGTTGTTCTTTAAGATCGTTGTTATTGTTCTTTGTGTGGTTGTTGTTGTTCTTGAAGTTCTTCACCTTCCTTCATATATTGTTAGAACATAAAGTGAATATTAGATCCTAAAAGGTGAAGGAAAAAGGTGTATGTACTTGTTAGTCTTGAAAGACCCCCAACCACCAAAAGACTTTATATCACTTCACAACCACTTTTCCATGATTTAAGGACCCATGTTTTAAGGAGAAGTACAAGAAAAAGTCAAGTCTTGAAAATTGAAAAAGGCCCCAAGACTTATTTTCCCTCCTAAAACAAATTCCACCAATCCAAATTAATTTTTGTCCAAGACTTGAACATTTGAGAATAACCACTTGATAAAATTGAACTAATACGTGGCTGCCACGTCATCATTGCTACTGTTCACGCAATATTTTCGAGCTCAAAATTTTAGATTCTTAGTTTCATTTTTATTGTCCCTTAGTGTTGTTGTTGGTTCTAATACTAATTAGAAACTAGTAATCACCTACTTAGTTGTAGATTAGTTGTTGAGTTCGTTTCTTTCGTGTCTTCGTTATTTATGTGCTTTTCTCATTTTTAACTCGTCATAACTTCTTTGTTTCAAGTTCATAAGTAGATTTTATTTTGTGTCTTGAGTCGATCAAACAAGAATCTATTCCGGCCGCCAAGTAGAATTGACATCTTATTGACTACCGGAGTATAAGCAACTTTCAATATTCGCCGCTCCAAATTGTGAGGATCACAAAAGTGAGTGAATACGAGTGTTGGTGAGGAGCTTTTATTACTAATCTTGTTTGTTCATTTTGTAGATTTAAAAGGTAATATAAGGAGAACATGTCTTCGATAGCTGGGGATTATTGTGACTACAACATGGGAGACTATGATTGTAGTGAGGGGTTTTATGGCTACGAAGTTGAGGGAGGCTGCGGAGGCTATGAAAATAGCCATGATCAAAACTTGGGCAGATTTGAGAGTTACGGTTCTGAGGAAGAAAATGAGGTGAATGAAGTGCCTAGTACTTATGGGGAACTTGGAGATGATGTAGGACCTTATGATGGATCTTATGATGACGTTGGGGCATGTGAGGAGTCTTACAATTCTCACTCCGAACCTAGATTTTGTGTTAGGTATAACCCTTTCGTTCGCAAAGCTTATGAGAGCTATGATGAGAGTACATGTGAGGAGTGTGAAGATTCATATTCTCCACCTTGTAGTACTTCTTATCAAGATCGATGTAGCGTGAATGGTTATACTAGCTCTAGTGGAGGTTTTCCAACGAGAAGAAGAGGGTATGCATCTCCAAAACTGAGGGGTACTCGTGTACTTTATAATGTTGATCCGAGAAGGAGTGTACACTCCGGAAAGGTGACCATTTATGGGATACTGGGCTGACTCTTGTATTAAATGATAGGTACTATAGTAACTACATCGTTCCATCCATAGTTGACTACTTGGAGTTGTTTCGTGAGCCTTTACTTGTTCCATACTTCTTGGACGGGTTTAAGGTTACCGAGAGGGTCAAGGTTATCTTCTCCCAATTTGAATACCATGAGGAGGTGGTGCGATATTCTTCCATTGACATACGGTCATGTATACTTAGGTGCCGATTAGTTTGCACAACATAGAGTTCCAAACGTACAAAATTGGCCAAATGTTGTAAGAGACCAATGGGGGAATCGCCTCATGACTTACTTGCTGCCCAAGCCACGAAGAGAAATGCCTACCTACTTCAATCCAAATAATTATGAGAGACAAAAGATTGAGAGGAGTAAGGGAGTGCAAGGTGGTAATCCGAGAGTGGAAAAAAAAGAGGTTGTGTGGAGCGAAGTGAAGGGATTACCACCAAATTGTGCTAACATTGGTTGTCCTTCTATTTTTAAGGACATTTGTGTAGGTACCAACATGGCAAGCGAAGACGAACAATGCCAAAAGTAAGTTGTTGCCCAAGCTTTTGGAGGACCTCCACACCATGACAAAGAAGAATCTACTCAAGGACTTCAAGGTAAAATAGCTAACTCTTACACTTTTGTACAAGTGAATGATAATTGTGTGGCTAGTAGCCCATTGAGTCTGAGCTGTAGCTTGCCTATATGTGAGTATTGTTTCTTTTCCACTTGATGATGATGTACATATTGTGAGTGTGGATACACTAGTTGACCTATTGATGACCGAATCGACTCTTCTTGTAAGATCGATTTATGTCCACCTAGTGTTGAAACCATTATGTTGAATGAAAGTAAATTATCTTCTGAAATTTGTGTTGATCAACTTATGTGTGAAAATTACCCACCACTTGAGGATGTGTATTGTAATTAATGAACCTCAAGTGTGTGATGATGTTGAAAATGTTGATCAAAGGAATAGGAGTGAACTCGAGAGCTATTCTTGTGATAATCTTGCACTTGAGATCTCTTTGAAACTTGATATTGATCTTTTAGAGAGTGATGAATTCACACGTTCCGAATCTTCCCGTGAAATAGATCATGCTCTCTTTAGGTATAATGTCTTATTTGAAGATGATATAACCACTTCTAATGAACCTAGTGGTGAAAATAATGGTGTAGCTTGCCTTAGAAGCTATAGCCGATATGCTAATCCACTATGGTGTGACAACATTTCTACTAAATATGGAAATCACTTCTTGGAAGATGAAAGTACTCTTAAGGGTAAGGGATGTGTAGTCTTGGAAACTACTTATCCTTCTACTTTGTGTGATTTTATTGTTGAGAGTACTCATGGTGATGATTGTGAAACTAGTAGTGAGTACACACATGAGGGCACCTTAGTAGAAGTTGACTTGAGTGATACCTTTCTCTACTCTCTATTTGCTTTGGATAATATGTATGCTATTGTAGAGAGTACACCATTTAGTTTGGGTAGAGACCACGGGAAAGGGGAGTGTTGTCTAGACCCGTGTCTATGGCTACTCTTCCCGTTTGACCCCGGTGCCAAATATAGATTTTATGATGATGGTGCACCCAACTTGTTGCTTGGTTTACATGAAAAGCAAAGTATCACTTTTGGTAAATTCCATAACCAAATCCTTTGTGCATTTTTCATTAATTATTTAATATTTAGTTCAAAGGATCCTTGGTTATATTCTAAATATGTGCAACCTTGGAATGTTGAGGTGATTTGTCGTGCTAACCCTAACCCTCATTTCATGAGGAGTTTGTATTTGTGTGTCCTTTCTTTAGTTTTGCAAGGTTTGGATTCGAGGTCGAATCCTTTTCAAGACGGGGAGGATGATACGAGTCAAATGGCCACCTTAGATTTTGATGACATCTTTGAAGGCCAACACCTAAAGGCTCAAGACTTGGTCACCCCGAGAGCAAAAGGATACGCAAGGAAGGATCATTTTGAGCATGACTTAAAGCAATCTCGTGTGTGGAAGGTTGCTTGGTTGCCTACATTGATGCTAACCCGAGAACCACAAGACTTGAAGTATGAACCATACTCGGTTTTTGAGAGCATTGAAAAGGCGCCATTCATTCAAGTTATAACATACCTTGGCTGCCTCTTCATTAAGGGTATTTTATACATTACATATAGTGTATTTACACACCATGGCAGCCCCCCTCATTAAGGGAAAAGTGGTCTTTTTATCTTCATTTGTAATATATTATAAATAGGCCCCTTTAGTCTTATTTTTACTAGTTTTGAACGATGAAAGATTGAAACACTTGAAAATCCTCTCTCTTTAGAGTAGACCACATTAGTATAGTCTTAGTTAGGACTTGGAAAAGTCATCCTTAGTATAGGGCTTGGAAAAGCCAATATTGTTCTTTGCTTAAAAACGGTGGATCTTGAGCTGAGTCGATTACCTTGGCGGTCACCGTAAGAGTGTGGTTTTGATTATTACATTTATTAGGAGTTAGTGTTGAAATATACTTGGTTCATAATCTTGTAATAATTTTGGTCTCACTATCTATCTTTATTTTCAATGCAATTTCCCTTGTGTTAGTGTTGAAATATACTTGGTTCTTAATCTTGTAATAATCTTGGTCTCACTATCTATATTTATTTTCTATGCAATTTCCCTTGTGTTTGTGTTGAATCCGTGTCTTGTTTCATCTTGTGTCATTGTTATCATCTTCATCTCCTCTCTTTAGTTATAATTTCAGTTTCTAGCTTTGTTTCCTGTATCAGAAGCTAAATAGTATTTTGACTACTTTTTCCTCTGACTATCACTCAGGTGAAGTTCAACTTATGAATCTTATATGCATGCTTAATAATTCATTTGGCATCTGTCAGCTAAGTTATTTGTGTTGGAGAAACAATGAACTTATTTTTAACAGTTTAGTCAGTTCAGGTTTGAAGTTTATAAGCATACTATTAAGCTTTGGCCATTGTGAATTGTGAAACAATGTTGGAAAAGAAAATTGAAACTGTTTATCCTCTTCTTTATCTTGTGCTTTTTCCTAATATTCTTTTTCTAATGCATATTGTCTTTTAATATGTGAATTATATTTTTATCCCATTATTCTCGGAGTAGGTTATCAATTGTTGAAGTTAAGGTATATGTGGTAGATGCAAGAAAGTAGCAACAGATGTTAGAATACTTTGTCCTTCTTGCTCATTGGAGTTTCTAAACTATAGACACTAAAATCCACATAGAGAGCTTCTAAGTAGCTAAGTTGTGCGGATATATTTTGATGCTATGTTGCTCGGACTCTTCAAAAATGGTTGCTTTCTGATAATCAGTTTTGTGTATGAGAAGTCCTCCAATCTTCTATGAATGTAATCACTGGTAATGAAGGTCTAATTTTTGTACCCCAAGTCCTATAATAAGATGATAACATTTATTTAACTGTTACTATATACATAACATTACCAGATTGATATCCTTCTAAATTTCTATCAGAACCTGCTTTTCTAAACCTTTCAAAGTTCATTTAGTTACTGCAAAGGGAAAGGATAAGAATTGACTCTTATGAACAATCTGAAGGTCATATCCATTTCTTAGCTGCAATAATCACTATGTATTGTAGTGACTATGTATGTATTCTATTACGGCTGTGGTTTTAAAAGCATTGAAGATCTGTTTAAATGTGGGAAGTTTTGTGCAAATTTAAAACATTCCGAGAGGCTGAGAGGCTGAATTCTGGAGTCATGGTGGTTGAGCCATCAGAAAAAGTTTTTAATGATATGACGAGCAAGGTGACCACTTTGCCTTCTTACACTGGAGGTGTGGTTTAGCTGTTAACTGTTCTGTTTTTTAAAGTTATATGTTGTCATTGTATCTTTCAGTAGTCAAACTTTTGTTTCTGTGGGAAGAGTTTCATTATCTTTTATCATTTAATAAGTTTAGTGTGATAGGTACCAGTTAAGCTGAGGATCTATCTGAAACAGCCCCTCTACCTTTACGAGGTAGAGGTAAGGTCTATGTACATTCTACCGTCCCCAGACCCCATTCTGGGATTACACTGGGATGTTATGTTATTGTTGTTGTATTTTTCAAGCTCTGATAATTCATTGCGCTGAATTTTTTTTGTTAACCTAATGGTGCAAATATTTTTGTTTTGACAACTATGTTGATTCTCTTGCTAACAGGTGATCAAGGTTTTCTCAGTTCCTACTATGTTGGATTTGTGAATGCTCATGTTTATGAGCCAAATTTTCCTTCAGATATCTTAAATTCCAGGAAGGTTCCTGAAATGGAGAGGCTTTCTACTCTTTATAATGCAGATGTTGGCCTGTACATGGTTGCTAATAAGGTATGTTTTAGGTTCAAGAGACTGCCTTTCTTTGAGTGTATTTTTAGTTGGGTGGGGTGTGTAGACTTTAGATTTTATCAAAACTGGACAAAATACAATTAGTTGGAGGGTTCAAAATGGCCATTTTTGTTAGATATAGGATACTACGAAGAAGTTAGACTTCCATGGAATTGGAATATACTTTAGTAGTATTGCAAGTTTCAACATTGCAAACCTTAGCATAACTTAATTTTTCAATTTAAGCTGTTGTGTGGGCTTCATTGTCTTTTAATAGTAACGGTAGTGCTTGGCTAGCTTTTGCACACCCAAACTATTCCACCATGTACATGCTACCTCCTACCAACAAGTACCGGATGGGCAGATATCTTATGGTCTATGGGCTTTGTTGTTTTCTACAAACGACTTAACTTGAAGCAGCTATATTTTGGATGTTAAAGTCAAATTTGTGTCAAGCTATTCAAAGATGAGCATGGGATTATCCCACTAGGCGCTATGTACTTGGTTTATCATTCTTATGAGTTATCAACAATTAGTGAAATCTTATTATTATCATATTTATGCATAGAATAATCTTTCCATGGAAATAAATTTTTTAGAGAAAGCTGCACAAACTGTTTACGAAAAAGTGTTGCCAAATGTGCATGGTATTTATAGAAGGTTAATGAATATATCTTTGGTGACCAGAGATAAGGGAGGAAAGCCTAAGGCTAGGTACCCTCCACCTCAAACCATAAAGTTGGGGATTCAAGTCCCCTATTGAGCGAAGTGAGAATGGACCATTGTCTGACTCCTCCTGTTATCCTTGTGGAAGTGCACTCCTTGGTCTTGTCGTGGGTGGGCGTGAGGGGATTTACCATATTGTGGATGTTATATAAAGAGTCAGTTGTTGTTAGTTAGAAAGTCTAGTCAGCTAGCTAATTGGTCCAGCCATCTAGTTAGTTAGTTCAGTCAGCTAGTTAACTAACTAGTACAAAAGTTAGTTATAACTGCTATATAAACTACCTTCATGTACTAATATAAAACACTCTTTCAAGACTTACTAAACTACAGCTTCTACTTCCTCTTAATCTGAGTGTTCTTCTTCTTCTTCTTGATTAAAGAATTCTCTGTTTCTGCCATGGATTCGGTATCATTTGTTGATTAACAACATGGTATCAGAGAGTTGATACAGAGAGGTCAATACTTCTAGCAGTTCACCATAAAATCTGTAGAATCAATTCCAAAATTACTATATGCTTCCGACTGTTCTTGTGTACTCAAGAAGGATGAGTAATTTGAATAATCAAACACCTAATACAACCCCAAATGGAGTGGTTGGATCAGGTTAGACTAGCAATCAAGCTCCAGGAATCGACTACAATCATCCATTGTTTCTGAATGCATCTGATGTTAGCGGTATACAGATTATCTCATTTCAGCTAACAGGTATTGAGAATTTTTCTATGTTGTTTAGGTCTATGAGAATTGCATTATTGGGTAGAAATAAGTTGGGATTGGTTGATGGCAGTTGTGATAAAGAATCTTTCCCTGAAAATATGTGGAATCACTGGGAAAGGGTTAATGCCATAGTTCTATCTTGGATAATGAACTCAGTATCGAAAAATCTATTAGGTGGTATTATGTATGCTTCAGATGCTAAAACTGTGTGGATGGAATTGCAAGAAAGATTTACCAAGATTGATGGTTCAAGAACCTTCAATCTGCATAAGATATATGCTCTTTTGCTTTTTGTGCATTGTTTACATTGATCCTTGTTATTACAGGTCCGAGAAGAAAAGACTAGCATTTTTAGTTCCAAAGGGAAATACAGAAAAATAAGAGCAATGGATGAATTATTTTAAGACAAACAATATCCGCAGCATCTCACAAGAATTATGAACTCCTTTCTAATGCATTGCATAAATTGAAGCTTGTTATTACAGGTCTAAGCAAAAATATTGGCATTTTTAGTTCCAAAAGGAAATACATAAGAATAAGAGCAATGGATGAACTGTTTTAAGACAAAAAGTATTCGTAGCATCTATCAATTATTCTGAATTCCTCTCACAGCATCTCCATCAAAGTTCAATCTCCAGATTCACGAACCACACAGAGTTCAACCTAAAAACAATAGAATAAAGTTAAACATTGAAATTTTAATTAAAAAAAAAATAAATTAAACTAAACCTACCAAATGGAAAGGGATAGTAACATAACCGGTAAAAAAACCAATAAAGTCACAGCGCCAGGAATAGAAATTGCCATCGCCAAACACGAAACCCTGAACTTCTTGATTATACAATAGGTCTTGTGTATAGAGAAGAATGTAGATTGGGTTATAAGTCAGTATCACCTCAGCCTATGCAAAAAGAAAGCAACCAAAAAAAATTTCAAGACAAAAAACAAATTACAAAAACAAAAAGCAGACAGATAATTTATCAAGCAAAATAAATTACCTTCCATGTAGAAGAAAAGGGAAATAGCTTATCAAATGCGTGTATGACTATGAAAGGACGGAACAGCAGCAACCCAAAAGTCAACAAGTACAAACAACAGTCTAAGAAAAATGCTCGACCATTGATGATACCACACATTAAACAAAATAACCAGAATCTCAAATATACCGTCCATATAGAGGACAAAGGGAAATTAATGTGTAGGTTTGGGAGTGCAGCAACGAATAGAAACAGTAGTAACAACATGGTCGTAGAGACCGCTGAAGACCAGAGGAAAAACATTCTTGGACGTAGGAACACAAAAATACTGAAGCAAAGGAAACAACTTGCTACTCCAACAGCAATAAGAGGAACAAACCTACAAGTAAAAAGCAATTAATAATTACAAAACTCAAAACAAAACTATAATAATGAACATTGAAAGTACCTGAAATCAATCCCAACATGCTTAAGCATGCTGGAAGATAACACTCCAACCATCAAAAACTGTAAAACAAATTCACATAAAAAGCACAAACAGTTTAAAACCAAAGTTTTTCTTCTATCAGGCGGTTGAAGCATTTCTCTTCACAATAGAACAACAGTCGGCAGCGCAACCAACACGACAATTGGAGAAGTCTCCTCGAGACGAGCTCCAATAGCAATCAATAAAAAACCAACCATAAGTGGAAGGTACACCTTTCAAAAAAAAAACAATAAAACTACAATCACAAAAAAGCAAAAGCAAATACAACAAAACTATTAGTAATAAAATAATTTAAAAAGTACAAACAGTTTGACAGATTCAAGAAATACCACATTAGATCGCATAGCAACAATTAGTTACTATTTAATTTCAATCCCAATTAGACACATTGAGCAGCAACAATATAATATTATTTAGTTTATAAAGTACGAATAGTTATGACAAATTCAGAAAATACCATATTAGACCGAATAGCAATAATTAGATAGTATTAGATCAAACAGCTTAAAAAATACAAACCGTTATAACAAATTCAGAAAATACCACATTAGATCCAATAGGAACAATTAGATAGTATCTAATTTTTGATACAAATTGGATAAATGGAGACATTAGATCAAACAACAAATGTATAATACTATCTAGTGCATAAAGAATAAACCATTATGACAAATTCAGAAAATACCAGAGTAGACCGAATAGCATAAATTACATCAAGATAGCATCTAATCACTGAGACGATCAAACAGGTACAATTTCATACTATCTAGTTTATAAAGCAAGAACAGTTCAAAAAATACCGAAAAGAGATACAAATATTGCATGGCAGAGCAAGTAGGAAGACGAAAGACATGGTGAAAACCCCAGTATTTTCGAGTAAAAAATTCACCCGTCATTGATTTTGATTTTACTAGTGTTTTGTATCTTAGTATAAAGGATTTGAATCTATAGATTTATGCAATATCCTATTTATAAATTGGAGAAAGATAAGAAACAACATCATATAAAATCTATATATAATGCGTATAGGAGATGAGGAAACAACATTCATATAAAATCTATAGATTTTTGCAGATCTCCAATTTATTGAAGAAAGAAATGCATATAAGAAATAAGGAAACAACGTGATATAAAATTGATATGAATGATATAGAATTTAAATCTCAAGATTTTGAAATTGAAGTACTCTAGAATTGAAGTACTCTAGATGGAAGAAGGATGGCAAATGCTCCATTTTGTAACGGCTATAATTGACGGAAGAAAGAATCACAACTGTAGGATTCTTGTTTTTCTCGTACATGTATTACTCTTTATAAGTTGTACCCTTCAATCGAAATAAAATACTGCTCATGGATCAAACTGATCTGTGATTTGAGGCTAAGAAGGCAAAATGTGTTGAACCATAAAATATCAACATTAGGATAATATAATACGTATTATTGAAGCGCAATGTACAGTTTGGTATGGTATTTGAGAGTAAAATTTTAATATTCGAGTATTCGGAATTGAGCTTGGTAAAAGATATTAATATCGTTTAGTATTCGGTATTTCGAATATCGAATTCTCTTGGACCTTGGTAATATATTCGTAAAATACAATAAAAGGAATATTAAATAGGGTTTCTATTAAATATATTTTTTGAATTTAAAACGTACATTTGGACATTTCCAACTTTAAAATGGTATTACCGAAAATCATACCGAATCGAAGTTTAATTTACCAATTACTGAATTATAGAATAGATGTTTATAAGTACGGTATGTGGTATTTACTATCAAATACCGATTATCAAACTACCAAACCCGAAATTTAAAAATACCGAACCGAATACCCAACGCTCGCTCCTAGTTTTTATTCATAAAAAAGGTAACAATTTAAAGCCTATTACTCCATTAAGTTTCCATTGTTTTAGTTTTTTAATTTAATATTCGAATTATATATATGGAAATTAGTTGCAAAACTACAAGGCAGGTCAGACTCTACATTTACTCTCGTCAGTTTTTCTTCTTTCGTAATTTATCTCAATTAAATATACAATAAATAATTTGTAGAATTAATTATCCTTTAATCTCTTGATACCTTTTTCTAAGACAATATGTAATATTTTTTCAGTCAATAAAGTTACAATGTATGATAAAATTTGTATTTAAAATGATGATTCTCATCTTTATTTCTCCGTATTATTAAATTTTTTGATAATCGCATTTGTATGTTTCATTTAAAGGTTGTCTTACTGTTCAAAAACCTACCAGACAATTATTTTGATCTCTTGGAGGGATCGACATGAAATCAAGTGATATAAATTAACTTAACTCAAACACAAATAAGAAATTTACATGAGAAAGACTGAAAATAAATTTAAAAAAAAATAAAGAAAGTCGCTCGTGGATCAGCGAGATATAAGTCATTATTGGAGATATAAGATATTCATATAAAATCTATAGATTTTTGCAGATCTCCAATTTATTGGAGAAAGAAATGCATATAAGAAATAAGGAAACAACGTCGATATAAAATTGATATGAATGATATAGAATTTAAATCTCAAGATTTTGTATTTGAAGTATGGTAGATGGAAGAAGGATGGCAAATGCTCCATTTTTCTTCTTTTTATCTTGATAAGGGGGAGGGAGTTTGTAACGGCTATAATTGATGTGAAGATAGTTGTGTACTTTGATTATATATAGGAAAATCTAAGGGGTCGTTTGGGGTGAGGTACTAAGGCAAATAATTCAGATATAAAATAATAATTTCAGGATAAATTTCTTAATGCATCGTTTGGTTGGTAATACTTAAGATAACTTATTTCAGGACTAATAATAGTATCGGGATAAGTCATCCAGTGCCGGCTCAAGGGGGAAGCAACTAAAGCCAAGGCTTTAGGCCCCCAAATTAAAGACCCCATGTTCTCACTAATATTTAATATTATATAGTATATATTAGAGAATTAGTGTCCTTGTTTCGTTAAAAGAATAAAATTCATACTTGTCTTTTGAATATTTTATTGAGTTTATGTAGAAACAAGTAGGTATTATTAGATAAATATTCCTTTCGTTTCAATTTATGCAATTTTTTGTTCCGACGGTTAATTTGACTAATTTTTGAAGCTAAATAAGATTAGATTAATGCAATATTTAAAATTTAGATGTTCAAAAACTAATATCTAGTTCAAAAACTATATAATAAGCACTAATATGTAGTCACATGAATAGTCAATATACATACAAGATGGTTCGTACACCATCACTATAAAACAAAAAAGAAAAGAAATTAAACAAATATATTTATAATTTTATTAATTAAATTTAAGGCCTCTTCTTAAAGTTGGCTTTAGGCCACAATTTGCGTTGAGCCGCCCCTGAAGTTATCCCACACATTTGGTGGTATAAATTATCCCACCCTAATTTATCCTTGAATAAAATTATTAAATGACTAAACTAATTCTTTAATTTTCACTTTCTCACAACTGTAGGATTTTGTTTTTTCTCCTACACGTATTACTCTTTATAAGTTGTGCCCTTTAAACGGGATAAAGTACTGCAAATGGATCAAAATGTTCTATGATTTGAGGCTAAGAAGGCAAAATATGTTTAACCATAAAATATCAACATTAGGACAATATAATACGATTATTAAAGTGCAATGTACAATTTTAATAACAAGTATTATCTAGATAAATACGTATGAATCTTATATATTGACACATAACTGAACACATAGAAAAATTATAGGAATAGAAACATAAAAATAATTAAGTTAACAAAAGGAAAGGATATTTTTGTAAACAAATAATATATTTTTACAAACAATGCACTACTTAAAAAGATAACAATTTAAATCCTATTATTACTCTATTAAATTTCCATTATTTTGGTTTTTTAAATTTAATAGTCGAATTATATATGGAAATTAGTTGTAAAACTACAAGGCAGGTCAGACTCTACATTTACTCTCGTCAGTTTTCTTCTTCTTGTTAACATTGTTATCATTTTAATCAAAAAAAAAAGAAAGAACGAGAATATATATATATATATATATATATATATATATATATATATATATATATATATTCTTTCTAAATGAAGGACAAGGTACCTTTTTCAGGAAAAAAATTGTAAAAAAAAAAAAAGAAGAGTAAGAATAACATTTTATAAAAAATAAGGTCCAAGATGTAGAAAAAGTATGGTGTGTGAAGATCTTTAATTCTATTTTATAAAGTTAAAGAGGCTGCTTCTGATTCTCAATTCAAATAAAAAATATCTACCTTACGTATTGAGATTCACAAAACGTTACTAATTTTACTCAAAATACATTTTAATACTACAGCATTAGAAAAGAAGGTCTGTTATGGTTAGGAATAGGTTTAAGTGTAATAAAAATAACTTTATAACTTGAAATATTTAATTTTATTTTTGATTAATTTATTTCGTAATTTACTCAATTAAATGTACAATAAATAATTTGTAGAATTAATTATCCTCTAATCTCTTGTCACTCTAATCTTTTGTCACCTTTTTCAAGATAATATTTAATATTTTTTTTCGGTCAATAAAGTTGCAACGTACGATGAAATTTATATTTAAAATGATGATTCTTATCTTTATTTCTCCGTACTAATAAATTTTTCGATAATCGCATTTGTATATTTCATTTAAAGGTTGTCTTATTGTTCAAAAACTTACCAGACAATGATTTTGATCTCTTGGAGGGATCGACATGAAATCAAATGATATAAATTAACTTGACTCAAACACAAATAAGAAATTTACATGAGAAAGACTAAAAATAAATTTTAAAAAATAAAGAAAGTCGATGGTGGATCAACGACTTATAAATCATTATAGTCCAGCGACTTATGAGTCATTAACCTATTTCATTTAATTCTTTCAATATTCATCGTTTCCTTAAAAAATTTACTCTAAAATTTAATCCTTTCAGCTGCTCCAGACTCTAATTTTTACCTTATCCTCCACGACGACGTCAATAGAACAACTCATATTTTCAACTAACGTAATTTTTACCTTGTAATTCTCTCCCTCATAATTAGAATTTTCAATTTTTTCACTTTCAAAAATAAAAATAAAAAAAATAAAATAATAATTAAACGTAAATTATATTTAATATTCAATTCATAAATTGATCTCCTTTTATGAGAATAAATTGAGTGTGTTGTTGTTATTTGAATTTTTTTTGTTTTCAAAAAGATCATTTACTACTCTATTATCACTCATATCAACGGACACGTAATTAATATTGTTATATAACATTTGCTACCTAATTATTAAATAAAAAACACTTATTCATTAAATTTGTACAGTCATGATTTTTTTTTTCTTAAAATAAAGAGTAAATTCCTCAAAATGTCATTGAACTTGTGTAAACATCCCACTAAAGTAACTTTTGTTTCTTTTAGGACAATATTGTCACTGAACTATGTACTTTTTTCCATTATAAGGTAAAACTAAGAAATTGTTAAGAATATGTTTGGAGAACCACAAGGAAAGTGAAATTAGATGTAATTACATAGTCCAATTCTCAATCAGAAATAGAGAATTAGGTGCAATTACGCGATGTAATTACAAAATTACATTTTTTTTTAATTTTAATTTTTTCTTTTAATTTTATTTTTTATTTCTATTTTTTTTTAATTTTACATCATTTATCTTTCATCTTTCATCTCTTTTCTTCTCATTTTCCAACGTTTACTTCTTATGATTAAATATAATTACTCGTATTTTTCTTCATTTAGTGCATTATTGTATTTTTATTCTAGTGTTTGAATTAAAGTAGTATTTCATTATTGAATGAGATGACTTATGTGTTTTTTCTTTCGTTTGAATTATTTACTCGTTGGAATTTTATATAAGAGTATTGTGTTTTTTTCTTGAATTTTCAATTTGTGTTTTGTTTTATGTTTCAATTTATTTGTTTTAGTACTATAGACTTGTTATTTTATATTTCATGTCACTTCAAATTGTCGAGTTAATTTTTTAAATTGCCATTGAACTTGTGCAAACATCCTACTAAAGTAACTTTTGTTAATATCTTTTAGGAAAATATTTTCATTAAACTATGTACATCTTTCCAAATTAAGGTGAAATTAAAAAATAGTTAAGGACATATTTGGAAAGCCATAGAAAAATTAAAATTATATGTTATTAGCAATTTCCAGTGACATGCAATTTGAAATAGCATGTCTATACTACTAATACAAATAAACCGAAACATAAATTCAAAATCCAAGCGAAAAACATAATACTCTTGTATAAAATTCCAACGAGTAAATATAATTTAGAAGAACGAACAACACATAAGTCTATAATCTCATTCAATAATAAAATACTACTTTAATTCAAATATTAGAATAAAAATTATAAAAAATGCAATAATGCGTTAAATAAAGAAAAAAATATGGGTAATTATATTAAATCATAAGAAGTAAAGTTGGAAAATGAGAAGAAAAGAGATGAAAGATAAATAATGTAAAATAAAAAAAAAAGTAAAAATAAAAAAGAAATTCAAATAATAGAATAAAAAAGAAATTAAAAAAAGATATTAAATTTTATTTAAAAAATAAAATAAAATGTAACTTTGTAATTACATTACAAAACTGTACCTAATTCTCTATTCCCAATAGAAAATTGAATTATGTAATTACATTTAATTTCACTTTCCTTGTGATTCTCCAAATATATCTTTAACAATTTTTTAGTTTTACCTTAAAAAGGAAAGAAATGCATTGTTCAGTGACAATATTATCCTAAAAGAAACAAAAATTACTTTAATGGAATGTTTACACAAGTTTAATGACTTGACATTTTGAGGAATTAACTCTAAAATAAAATGTAGGCGAGGAAATGAATGTTGTCCGTTTCTTTAGGAAATTGTCAAGTTCCAAGAAAGGTGACTTTTTTTCCCCATAAAAGTGTTAAGTATTCCAAAGTAGTATTTACTCATATATTAATTGGATTTAATTTTAATTTAATTCCAAGAAAGGTGCCATTCATGACAATTCACGTGATAGGATATGGATATTCTCCCCCTTAAAAATAGTTGTCTTGTTAACTTAATAGTATTTTTTTAAAAAAATACTATTAAGTTATAACAATTATATAAAAATGATATAATTATATATATATATATATATATATATATATACATGATATGTGTATAGAAATTGTATAATTATAGAAAATATGTATATGTATAAAATATAAATAAAAAAATCTATAGAATGTGTATAGAAGCTCTATAGTTGTTGTATGAAATACGTATGTATAGAATGTGTATAGAAACTTTATAATCATTGTATAAAATATGTATGTATAGAATGTGTATAGAAACTGTGTATTTCTTGTATAAAATATGTAATAATAATTGTAGCCAAAGATTGTATAAAATATGACTATTAATAAAAGAAAGATTCATTCTAGTTAATTAGATGTTAGTCATTTGTTTGCCATTTACAGCATTCAAAAATGGCTTACTTAGCCAGGATATGTATTCGAATGTATCCTAGAAATAGGTTAGACTATGCCAATTTCTTCCAGCAATAGATTACTTAAACTTTATAAGCAAAGTCTTCTCTGCTTCTGCAACCTAGTTATTTGTTCATATTACAGTTTTAAGATATTTTTAAAAAAATTATAAATCTGGCTTAATAGAATTTGTAATCCTCACCTTCCCTCTTGGAAGACCTCCATTGATGACAATTTGAACAGGAGGACATTTCGTACCAAGGAAACAATGAACCTCTGCATCAAGCTGCTTAAGACCATCAACCAAATCAGCAATTGGTCTCTCTCTCATCTGAGGAACTCCAATGTAAGCAATATCACCCAGCCAATCAAAAACATCATACGCTATGTGTCATTTGATCTTCATTGATTTTGTTTAGTCCTCTTGCATACACACATATATCATTTTTTTTGTATATACAATACATCTACTTGCTGATATTTTGATCAAATTAATGGATGTAACCTGTAATAAATTAAGAACAACATTAGTTAGTACAAGTACAAAGAGTTCACTGTAACATAAGGCTTATGGAAATCTAAAAGTAACGAAAATAAATAATGACACATTAAAGAGGGGTAATACCCCAAATTATGAATGGAATAAGCATTTTAATGGTATTACAATCAATGGTCCATCTGCTGGCTTAAATGAAGTTAAGCAAATATACATATACACACGAAAGTCAATATTCTTGTTCTTTTTTCTTCTGAAAATGCTCTTGGTTTTCAATTAATTGAGAAGAAATCATGGACATGAAGAGATGGGGCAACCACCCTTTACAGAAAATCCTCTCTTCGATGTCTCATTCTTCCTTTCTGGGCTTAAAATATGATGAGGATTCTCCCATCTCTCTCAAGGCTAAATTATCATCACTGCCAATTTTGAAAGGTAGGAACTTCCCCACAATTAGGTGTTTGGACAACTTCAAGAAATTTTTAACAATAGCTACACAAGATCAAAGTATGGTTGCAGTACATCTGAAGAGGGTTGTTGAATTAGTTAAAGGAAAAAGCATAGGCCAATCAGAGGGATATTTGCACATAAAAAGCTACAACAATCTGTAGCAAAGATTCAAGGAATTTGAGTTGAGCTTGATCATATATCTAACTACTAATCTTCTTTAATGATAACAGAAAATGAACTTTTGTTTCTTTTTTTCTGGTCACTTTTCTTGACAGTGCATCCCGTTAATGAAAATGGGTGCACTTTCAGCGACATCAAATCTCCAACCAAAAAGCTGGTTAACCATTTTGGTAGAGACCTTAGAAGTAAGCTGTGCTTTTAATAGTGGAAATGTAGGTCTCAATCTTTCAAAGGAACAATCAAATATTGCAACCAATTAACCAATGGGCTCTATTTGTAATCTTCTTGCATATTACCTCTTTCTTCTAGGAATTATCGTCTAAAAGAATGCTACATTTTACTATTATGATGTTGTAACGCAAATCAATGTGCAATGAATAGTAAGGTAACATATTATTTACATTAAGCAAACAAGCAGTCAACTGGGAAGAAAAATCGAGTCCATTGCGCTTTGCACCCTAACGTATGACCTCTTTTGTGATTTACACCCTATTCTATTTTATTTTATGATTTGCACCCTAAGCTTGTATCTTTCTTGCTAAATAATGAAACTACTCTTTTTCTATATTTTCCACGAGGACAAAATTGGAATATAAATATATTTTTTTTAAAATAACATAGAATTTAAAAAAAAAAATAACTGATAAATTAACTAATTAAAAGGTCCGATGAACAAATAATTTTATGGATGTTCCTTCTATGGGTGGAATTTTATTATTAAAACTTTAATTAGAGATAAAATGGATAAACGATTTCTTGTAAGAACTAAAAAATAAGGTCTCTCTTATTACTATTTTCACATAAAAGAAGAGAACAAATTTTGAATTTAATTAGATAAAGATCTTCTATTGTATCACTATCACTTATTTTATGACTCATCACTTTTTGTATGATATTTAATATAAGCTCATATAAATTTTTTACTAAAATGGATGAAAGCTTGTAAGGTCATTAAAACTTTAATTAGGAATGAAATAGACAAAAAAAAAATTATGTGAGGACTATCAAACTCTAGGATCCTCCCTTCAAATTGGATTCATGGATACTGGTTTCCTATTTAAAGGTGTTAATAATACAATTTCACCATTCAAAGCTGATATGGGGTTGAGAATGCTACAAATGTTACCTTAAGCTAAGTTTTTACATCAACTCAATAGACATAAACTGTCAATTGGCCCTTTATGCCCAAAGAATAGTAATCTGAATAGGATTCTTGATTGTTTTCGTTGGGAATGCTCTTCAATTATTATTTAATTTACTTGAGGGTACTATGGTTAGCATATTCACGTTTGGTCTGTACTACAATACCCTTTGCTTGTCATTATATTTAGTCAATTCATATATGATCTTTTTCAAGGATTTCCTTAGGTATCCCAAGAATGGGAACTCTTGACTCCTGAGGCAGCTAGGACTTCCTCAGGACCTCGTTATGCACTTGATGATCAAATTACTGAGCACATCAAAGTTTTTAAATTTTTACTTGATTATCCAACAACAAAAAAAAATCATCAATGCATTTTTATGTGTCAAATTAATGGCCATGTGGCCTCATTTTAATAAGGCAAAATGCCTTCTAATCTTCCGCCTTTTAAAGTTGTCAAGTTGGATAAACTTGTATCTTAGGCTATAAATAGTCACTTTCTATACTAAGAAATTTAGTGGGAAAAGACTACTCTTTGTTATTTTATTACTTTCTTTACATTATTTATCTCACGTTATCAGCACGAAGCTCTACCCAACTGAGATATGGTACTTTCGGACCAAGAATTTCTTTACCCTCTTCCAGAGGTCGGAATGGATCTTTACTCACTTCGAGTGATCAAACAACTATTGGAGTACTTAATGGATATGTTTTATCCATGTAAAATCATTTCAAAACCTTCTCGGTGTAGGCAGTTTGATGAATGAAGACCCCATCTGCTAAATGTTCAATTTGCAGACCAAGACAAAGCTTTATCTTTTCAAGATCGTTCATTTCGAATTCTATCTTTAGATATTCAATTGCCTTTTGGGCCTCTTCTGGAGCTCCAATGAGATTTATGGCATCCACATAAACAAAGAGTATGACAAACCCTGATGTCGTTTTCTTAATGAAAATACAAGGACAAATGACATCATTTATGTAACCTTTTCTTTTCAAGTACTCACTTAGGCGATTATACCACATACGCCCTGATTGTATTAGACCGTACAATGAGTTTTTCAATCTGATTGAATATAATTCCCCTTGGCACTGCTTCAGGAGCTTCACCTCTCCTTTTACACTGCTGGTGTCGAGGGACATTGTTTATTGCAAGGCGATCGATTAAAATTCTTCCACGACCACGACTAGGGTCAGGGATTATCGATTAAAATTCTTCCACGACCACGACTAGGGTCAGGGCTTCTTTCACACTTGATTTGATGAACATGTGCAACATTCACTTCAGGAAATAGAGCAATACCAAGAGGTCGACTTTCATTATTTTTTATTAAAATCTCATTATGTTGTTCAGCAACTAGAAGATGAGCAATCAATTCAAAATACTTTTTAAATCCCATTTCTCGATCTATTGCTGCAGGAGCATACTCGAGGCAGGAAAGGTAGAGAATGTTTTCTCTAACATGTCTTGATCAGTTATATTTTCTCCGCATAAATTTAGTTGCGATTTAATTTCAAACATTGCAGAATTATAATCAGTTACATTTTTAAAGTCCTGTAACCTCAAATGAGTCCACTCATAATGTGCCTGTAGAAGAACGACCATTTCAGGTGGTCGTATCTTTCTTTTAAATTATTCCACAATATAAGTGGATCCTTAATTGTGAGGTATTCCATTTTCAGACCTTCGTCAAGATGATGATGGAGAAATATCATGTCCTTGGCTCGGTCCTAATTTGATGCCTGATTATCATTTTTAATGATTTCTGCTAGATCCATCGCATCCAAATGTATTTCGACATCCGGTGCCCAAGACATGTAAGTTTTGCCCGATAAATCTAGGCCAATAAATTCGCATTGGATATATTTGACATTATTTAAGAAAAATAAATACTAATCTTTTATTGTTGTTGAAAAGTTTTTGCATAAACTCATGTTGATAACGTGATATAAATTATGTAAAGAAAGTAACAAAATAACAAAGAGTAGTCTTTTTCCCCCCACTTTCTTAATATAGAAAGTGGCTATTTATAGCCTAAGATACAAGTTTATCCAACTTGACAACTTTAAAAGGTGGAAGATTAATAGGCATTTTGCCTTATTAAAATGAGGCCATATGGCCATTAATTTGACACATGGACATCTACCATGTTCCATAACATCTGGTGAAGCTCTATCAGGCGCTCCTTAAGAAAACTGATAATAACTTGAAGCAAACTTCCTCTCTAAAGATAATGTTGAGCCCATGGACTTAGAGGTCTCAGATTTCTTTGTAGTTCCTAAAGAACATGTTACTCACCCTGTCGGTGATGGACATGAAATAGTTTGATTGTTTTACTTTTATGTTAAGTTGTATTAGTTTACATTTCTATAAGTAGTATCTCACTAGCCTTGTAAATAAATAAAATTTGTGCAATACGCTATGTGCTAGTAATGCTGTAATATTTACTTTGTTTATATTTTCACCTTGAAGAATATGGATACTCCTCAAATTTTATTTGGATCAATAATCAATCGTGATGATATTTGTGTAATTGATAGCGGGACTGTTTTGCGGAGAAATTTTAACTTTTTGTGAAAGAGAGTCTCCACTTAATTTTGAAAAGGAATTAAGAAACCTTTAGGGAGTTACTTCAAACGATCCAAAACAGAAAAATCATTTTAAGTTAGAGATTCTAGATAAGTGGTTCATATTAACATTTTAGAAAGGTGTTAGGCACCTAAAACGTCCGCTAACTTGCGGTTATCCGGACTGTTTGAAAACATCTTTTGATTAACTTCTGAAAAGATTAATTTGTTGAAATAAGTAATTTGTTTAGGAAATATATTTAAGGTTTATGCAGAACCAGTTTTTTAGCGACTTAGTTAGTGATTTTAACTAGGTTTGCAAGAAAACACATAAAACAAATTAGCAAAAGTAAAAGGAAAAGGGTAGAAGCAGAAGGACTTGAGCCATTAGGCCCAAATCGACAACCCTGTCCTAATCTAGATATTGGGCTTTCAGCCCGTCTTCCACCTGTCCTAATTCTATGTTTTCGAGTCTTTAGCTCGAGTCTCGCTTCACCTGTATTAAGTACAACTTTGAATTCGAGGCCCAAATGAATGAATAAGGAAATAAATAAATAAATGAATAAATAAATAAATGAAGACGACAATAAGTAAATAAACAAAAATAATAAATGAGATTTTGGGGTCTCGTAGCCGCTTCAAATGATAGGACTTTAATCCATTTGTTCTTCTTTCGATTCTTAGTCTCCGTACACCACGTGATAGGCGTTTAGATTCTTTTTCGGGCTTGACTCAAAGGATGAGGGTCATGTTGGCTCACCGTGAAATGCAAGGAAGAAGAGTCCATTTGGACTCCAAGGTGGTTTTCATGCGAAAAAAATAGAAAGAGAAGAATTCAAAACATATCCGAAATACAAAAAGGAAAAAATAGAATAATAAATGTCTTAACACAAATATTCAAACAAAAAAAAATGATGATAGGAAACCACATATCTTATTTAAAAGTAGGCAGATGATATAAAGAAGGGACATGTTAACTCAACAAAAATAATGTCAAGTGAAAGAGAGAATAATATCGATCCGGATGCATGCCTATGAAGTGAAAAGCAGAAGTTTGACATCAAAATGCAAAAGAAATCAAAGCATGTTCAGAATATGGGTAGAAAAAGAAGTAAACAGATTTACACATTCAAAAGCTACTAACTAAATATTATCCTATTCAACATCAACCTTAGAAGTATAAATGCCAAGTGCTATCCCGCAACATGCTTCTACTATGGCCATTTGAGGTACCCAAGTCTCAGCGATAAGCGAATAGACAAAGTTATATCATAATGGGACAGATATCCCGGGCCTTTTTCGCAAGACAATAGACTTAAAGGTTCTATCAAACTTATACTGATGGTCGGGGAAGAAAACATAAAGGGAACTGGGAAGAGGGCCCGTGAGACTGGAATGCAAGACACGAGTCAGCTCGAACAAGGATGATCCATGCATATAAAATAAGATAAAAGGATTAGAACACAAACTTACGCTAATCCCAAAAGGTAGGCTACTGCACATAATAATTGTATAGACCACATATCCAAAAGTCTACAACTAAACAAAAGATATCATATAGCAAGTGAATACAAATTCATTACTCAAGGAAACCGAAACTAGCATGAAGTCAAATCAAGACATGGTATAGGCTACCATGTTCACTCCAGACTTTACATTTTCAAACACATTAGTATTTCACACATAAAAAATAAGTACTACTACAATTAAACACATAATAAGGGGGAGGGGACCAACTAAGAAAAATTTAAGCCAACCAAAGGACCTTTACAATAATCTAGATCGATAGTTTGATAAAGAAGTATTTTTACACTCACACAAGAACCCTCAATCAACAAGTCAATCACTTGAAGAAAGTTGACATTTCACAAATATTTTTTTTTAAAGTCTTTAAGAAGAAATATTAAGGAAGATAAGGGAAGAACAAATAAGCTGACACTAACACGATCAACTTACTAGACATTCATTCATTCCCACATAATAGACATTAACCATATTAAACATATTCAGTGTAATAAAACAAGGAGGACCCTTTTTTTAAACGTGTAGAACATCCAACCATATCTATCCGAAGGTTGTTATCGAGTTACCAACTACGTCAAATGACTGTTGTCCATAATTCAAGAAAGTGCACTCATGATCATTAAAGGAGAAGACATAAAGATTACCCACTAAACAAACTATAAATTTCAGCTAACAGATATATTCTTTGAAGAGTATTGATTATCATTTTTAACATATTTTGATACATCAAGCATTAGTTCTAAAGCCACATTGTAAGACAAATCAAAAGAAGTCCATGAAATCAACGTACATACACATTTGGGATGGTTTAACTTAATAAGACATCAAATACAAGAGCCAAAGGTAAAACATCCAATTCCTAAACTTTGTTTCAGTTGTTCTAAGTCTTATTAAGTTGTCAACTTATGCTAAATCATGAATCAAATGCTATGGCCCGAATTAGCTAAACGGAATCACGAAAATCCTAAAATCCTATGGCCTTTGAGGCTTTCTATAGCACATAATCCCAGTAGACAACAACATTACTATAACAAAATCCTAAAGAAGGAGATGAAGAAAAGAAAACCAAATCAAAATTAAAACGAAAAAGAGGTGTTTAGCTCTCTCGGAGCAGCGAAATACGACAACGAGCTAAGATCGGACTCTTATCACCACCAGAAAAGTTCAACACTATCGTGAACACTCGACTAGCTAACTATTTCTCCCTAAAATCTTTATCGAACAAAGTTGCTCTTTCCCCGGAACCAAATTACTCTTTTCCGAAACCCTCCTTCTTTTACCCAAAAGAAATTTTTATGTTCAACCTAGGTTTTTAGAAAATTTTCTAAACCCCAGAATTATCAGCCTCCAAAGAACCCCCCAGAATTTTTCAACCCTATAGCAGTGACCCAAAAATAACAATTCTCTCAATTTTTTTTTTTTTAAATTGAACCCTCAGAATTTCCAACCTCAGAGCCTCAAAGCTTCCCCGAGAAGAAGACCCCCCAAACAATGACCCTAAGGATCTTTATATAGAAGTTTGAGTTGGGGTCCCTCCTTTCTTTTGAAATTTAAAATCGAGGAGCCAATTTACAGATAAGAAATTGTACCCAATTCAAATTTCCTCAGAGAATCCTAGATGGGTGGACCAATAAGATTTTGGGAAAACCTAATCCTCCTCTCAACCAATAAAAAATGTCCAAATATGTACCCGAATCGTACTACTAACCCAAAATTTGCGGAATTATCCGTTGCGGGGATGACACCAAGACGCGTTCTAGAATACTCCTGAGCTTTCCTCGTACAAACCCGTGTGGGGAGAGCACGTGACCAGTATGGAGAAGGTCGGGTCAGTTTGGGTCTTCTCAAAATGGGTCTGGTTCGGTTGAAATTGTTGGTTGGTAGAAACCGATGTCGTCATTTTTGCTGATGCGTATACGGTGTATTGGTGTTGTGGTCGTCCGTTTGTGTTGAAGAGGAGAAGAATCAATAAATGGGCCGGGTCAGAGGGATTTTGGGCTTATTGAGGATGTTGTATATTATTTGGGAGGGATTGGGCTGGTTGGGATAACTTTAAATGTTGTTGTTGCTGAATGTTAATGGGTCTAATTTAAAATAAAAAGGGATAGAAATTTGATAATTTAAAAAATGGCCAAATAAAATTAAATTTTTAGCCAATTTTACTTAAATATTAATCAAATTGGATATCAATTTGATCAATTTCATCACAATTTTGATCAACTGGATTTCAATTATGGTCAAATTTAATAAATTGACTAAATTTAAACAAGATTCGATACGAATTAATACCTTGTTTAATCTATAGCTTCTTGATTTGATAAAACTAAACAAATATTTATCCAAATAAATTATTTTTGAGAGTAAAATTATATTCAAATCGAAATTTTAATCATTTGAATTTATTTTCAAAATAATCCTTGATCAAAAATTCAATACTCCGTAAAATAAATATTTAAGTAACAAAATTATATAATCTCGTATAACTTAATACGATAATATATAGTCGCTACTTAAAATGATAAGTTTACCCAAATAAATACTTTGAAAAGATTCTTATTCAGATAAAATATATGTTGTGATTTAATTTAAAACTCAAGAAGTTCGAAATTAAATTTAGTCGTGGAGGAAAAAAATTAGGTGTCAACAGCTGCCCCCTCCCTTTGGGTAGGATGGATGCAAGTAATCCTAGGCAAAGGGAGGTTGACGTTCCTAATTTTTGTCCGACCACAAATTCGTATCTAAGCGAGGTCGGTTTTCCGCACGAGTTTCGTGGAGTTATGGCCGAACCTCGGTATCAGGTTTCTTACATATCTCAGGTTTCATGAGAATTCATGCCACTTGTAGTTCATAAAGCTTGATTTTAAGCATGATTTTCAAGAAAATTCACCAACTATCACGGTTTTGGAGTTTTTGATGAAACTGGGAAGTTGAGGAATGAAGGGATTTGGGGGGAGGTTGGAATGCAGTCGAGTTTTCTACATAGATCCCGGACTACATATCCTCAATATTTTAGGGAATCAGACTGCTTGTAGTTCGACTCGATCGGTAGAAAAGATAGTCTTTTATTTCAGACGATCTTTGGCTCAAGATGGGTGATAAGTTGATCGAGTTGTGAAAAAGAGGCTTGTAACCTCTTAACCATGAACTTGGAGATCTTCACATCCATAGGTAAGAATTTACCCAGGCAATTTCCAAAACTCTAAGTATGTTGTCACCCGAATTTGAAAGATAAACAAAGTTCCCCTCGGTATGAGTTAAGAAAATATTCTGGAGGTGAAGCTGAAACTAGGATATCCAAAAATACCCACATGCTTTCTAATAGAGGCGTGGTTAGATGGTGGCGGTGATCATCATTTAGCTCGCGTCTAGAGAGTTTGACATCCCTCTCCAGACTATGTCCCATTTTGCTGCTGAGAAAGAGTTCCACGTTGTGCTGCATCTTTTTTGGAGTCGTCCGCACCTGTGGTTTTGATTTAAGATTTTCATCCTTTCAGATGCTCTCGACAATTCCTTACACAAAAATCATTAGTGATAAGCTCAATTCACGAAAGAAGTATATAGTATTTTACCATATCTCCGCGTGAGTTGTTGTCTAAAAAGTGAAGTCATCTTTCCCTTGGGGCAACGCCTTGCGGCAATGATATGTAATGGCCCTTGGGGCAACGCCTTGCGTCAATGATATGTAATGGCCCTTGGGGCAACACCTTACGACAATGATATGTAATGGCCCTTGGGGCAACGCCTTGCGACAATGATATGTAATGGCCTTCTTGGTAAATTTTAAAATAATTTTACCTGACTTCATTTGTCAGCTTCTTTCTTTCTACATGTACCTGTGCTTAAGGTAGGCGATTAGTAAACACTTAGTCGCTTTTTCTAGCGACTATTTTTAGGAAACTTCTAAATACAATATTTGTAAAGAAGACTAGGCGCTTTTGTTTGTCGCCTATGATCTCAAGAAATGAGATGGACAAATCAAAAGGTCTTCAATAAATAACTGTTAACCCATTTTTAGGGCTATCCTAAAATACCGTTCTTGGGCATTAATGATCTGTTGTGGCTCCCAATTTGCTCGGGGATTTTTGAAAGACTCTCATTTTTGTGTATTGATCCCTGCATCCACAGAAAAATGATTAGTTTGAATGAAATTACTCCATGTTGACCTTCTTCGATTTGTTCCTTGCTATCTCTTGGGCATTCCGCCATGTTGGGACTTCCACCCTGACACTCCGTCCCAAATGATGTCTAGGCAAGTACTAAATAAGTGAGTCGTAAGATTTTTGAAAATAGTCTTAAATTTTTTAGAATAATTTCGTAAACCTCTGTAAAACTTTAGAAAATCTCTTCCAGTCATGTCATGTACTAGCTCAACGAACGTCTTCCTCGTGGTTTTGACTATATTCGACGGATGGTTTACAAAACTCATGATCATTGTTGGAGGGTTTCTTCAAGTAGTTCTATCATAGCCAAAAATTGAGTCTACCCAGACTTTGTTACAGTTGGTGGCTTCCAAAGCTTGACTTTAACCTCTGGTGCTGGGGAATTTGAAATATGTTCCGGCATTTGGTGGAAATTTTGAGGTTTTCCTCAAAATTTTTGCCCCAGTTTAAAGTTGTTTGAGATGATACCAATCCGAGTGGATCTGAAGTCTTTGCTGATCTTCATTCTCTTTGTTGGATGTTGATCTTCTCTTGTGAATTTTTGAGATTCCTTCTCAAAAATTCTGCCCCAGTTTTCATTTCCTGGGGTGATATGACCGAGCCGTTGAGGCGCCTACGTATCTCGTTGAAGCAGGAATCAAGTCAAACGTAGTTCAAGCATAGAGGAAAAAGATAAATTTTCCTAAGGGGTTGACCGAAGCCGACATAGGCCGCCTACGTATCCCTTTCTTGGAAATTCAAGTCAGACGTAGTTCGTACATAAAGGGAAAGGATAAATTGTCCTAAGGGGTTGACCAAAGCCAACATAGGCTGCCTACGTATCCCTTTCTTGGGAATTCAGGTCAAACGTAGTTCGTACATAAAGGGAAAGGGACTCTAGCCATCCACACACTACAAAACAACATTATTACAAAGGCGATTACAAGTAGATTAACTAAAGAAACACAAAATCTAGAATGTCTTTCAAACATAATATCTTTTTACCGCGTCGGAATTGATTGGTTTGGTCCACTCCGTGCCATCCATCTCAGATAAAATCAGAGCTCCTCCAGATAGCACCTTGCAAACTATGTATGGCCCTTGCCAGTTTGGAGCGAACTTGCCCTTGTACTTCTCTTGGTGAGGGAATATTCGTTTGAGAACCAGTTTCCCCACTTCAAATGCCCGAGCCCTCACCTTCTTGTTAAAGGTACGAACCATCCTGTGTTGGTACAACTGACCATGGAATACAACGACCATTCTCTTTTCATCAATCAACAAGAGTTGTTCATAGTGAGCATGAACCCATTCTTCGTTACTTAGTCCAGCTTCCTAATAATCCTTAGGGAGGGTATTTCAACTTTAGCAGGTATCACATCTTCATTCCCATAGACAAGTAAATAGGGGGTCGCCCCGGTGGAGGTTCGAACTATTGTGCGATACCCTAGAAAAGCGTAAGCATGATCTATCATTTTCGACCATCTTTCTCAAGATATTCTTGATATTCTTGTTGGTCGTTTCCACAGTTCCATTTATTTGGGGATGATATGCAGTCGAGTTATGATGCACAATCTTAAACTGATCACAAATTTCTTTCATCAAGTGACTGTTCAAGTTTGCCCCATTATCAGTAATGATCGATTCCAGTACTCCGAACCATCAAATCAAGTTATTCCTGACGAAATCCGCAACCACATTCTTAGTGACGGCTCTTTACGAAGTCGTTTCGACCCACTTAGTGAAATAATCAATGGCAACCAAAATGAATCTATGCCCATTCGACGCTAATGGCTCTATTGGTCCGATGACATCCATGACCCAAGCTAAGAAAGGCCAAGGCAAATTCATTGTGTGAAGCTCGTGTGGAGGCATTCGAATCAGATCTCCTTGTATTTGACATTTTGGACATCTCTGCACATACTTACTACAATCATTTTCCATAGTTATCTAGAAGTAACCGGTTCTCAGGATCTTTCTGGCAAGGACAAACCCATTCATATGGGGTCCACAAATTCCAGTGTGTACCTCTTTTATCAATTTATTGGCTTTCACAGCATCGACACATCTTAGGAATCCCAAATCAGGAGTCCTCCTAAAAAGAATTTCCCCACTTGGAAAGTAATTCTTTGCCAAATGCCGGATTGTCTTCTTTTGGTTATTACTAGACTCTTTATGATATATTCCAGATTCCAAATACCTTTTAATGTCATAGTACCAAGGCTTTCCATCAGGCTCCTCTTCCACGTGTACACAATGCGCGGGTTGCTCCTTCAAGCTTATTTCCAAAG
Source organism: Capsicum pubescens (assembly GCA_030864215.1). Classification (NCBI taxonomy): domain Eukaryota; kingdom Viridiplantae; phylum Streptophyta; class Magnoliopsida; order Solanales; family Solanaceae; genus Capsicum; species Capsicum pubescens. The sequence goes on from CM061549.1 coordinate 301,382,718, forward strand.
GATCAATGTAACTTTGATCCGGGTGCTGAATCATGGAAGATATAGTGGCCAAAGCATCAGCAAGCTCATTTTGTATCCATGGGATATGCCTAAAATCAACTTCCTTGAATCTTTCACATAATTCTTGCACCAACTTCACATAAGGAGTGATCTTAGAATTTTTTACCGCCCATTCTCCCCGTACCTGGTGGATCAGCAAATCTGAATCACCAATGACTAACAATTCACTAACACCCATATCAAGTGCCAATTTGAGACCCAGAATGCAAGCCTCATATTCAGCCATGTTATTGGTGCATGAAAAACGTAACTTAGCGGTTACCGGATAATGCTGGCCCATTTCTGACACCAAAACTGCTCTAATTCCTGAACCTTTGAAGTTGACCGCCCCATCAAAAAAATAGCCTCCATCCGGGGTAAATCTATGAAATGTCTTCTCCTACGAACAAAACTTCCTCATCTGGAAAGTAAGTTCGAAGTGGATCATATTTCTCATCAACTGGGTTCTCTGCCAAATGATCTGCTAAGGCTTGCCCCTTGATTGCTTTTTGGGTTACATACACAATGTCAAACTCACTCAGCAATATTTACCACTTGGCTAGCTTTCCCGTAGGCATGGCCTTTTGGAAAATATACTTTAATGGATCCATTCTTGAGATGAGGTATGTTGTGTAGGACGACAGATAATGCCTCAACTTTTATGTCGTACAAGTCAAAGCACAACATGTCCTTTCTACAAGAGTGTAACGGGCTTCATATGGCGTGAAATTTTTACTCAAGTAGTAAATGGCTTTCTCTCTCCTACCGGTCTCATCATGTTGTCCGAGGACACATCCGAAAGCATTTTCTAAGACTGACAGGTAAAGCAATAATGGAATTCCTTCTTTTGGTGGAACCAAAACCGGCAGTGCAGACAAGTATTCCTTGATACGGTTAAAAGCTCTCTCACATTCTTTTGTCCACTCGTTCAATGCATTTTTCTTCAACATCTTGAGAATTGGCTCGCATATGATTGTTGACTGCGCGATGAACCTTCTAATGTAATTCAAATGGACCATGAAACTCATAACTTCCTTCTTAATCTTCGGTTGTGGCAAATCCTGAATTGTCTTGATTTTGGATGGGTTTAACTCGATGCCTCTTCTACTGACTATGAACCCCAGCAACTTCCCTGATGGTACACCAAAAGCACACTTAGCAGGGTTTAATTTCAAATTGTACCTTTTTAATCTGTTGAAAAATTTCTCCAGATGAGTCAGATGATTCGAACTCTTGCGGGATTTGATAATTACGTCATCCATGTACACCTTAATCTCTTTATGGATCATATCATGGAAAATCGTTGTCATAGCCCTCATATATGTTACACCCGCATTTTTGAGACCAAACGGCATTATCCTGTAATGATAAACACCCTAGGGTGTAATAAAAGCCATTTTTTCTGCATCTTCCTCATCCATCAATATCTGATGATACCCGGAGAAACAATCAACGAATGACTGCATTTCATGTTTTTCACAGTTATCGATGAGAATATGAATGTTGGGCAATGGAAAATCATCTTTAGGACTGGCTCTATTCAAGTCTCTATAGTCAACACAAATTCGAATCTTGCCGTCCTTCTTCGGCATAGGGACGATATTGGCCAACCACGTCGGATATTTTGTGACCTCGACAACATTAGACTGGATTTGTTTTGTCACTTCTTCCTTGATCTTTAGACTTAAATATGGATTGAATTTCCGTATTTTTTGCTTGACTGGATCAATCTCCGGATTTATTGGCAACTTATGTGACACAATAGTGGTGCTCAACCCTGGAATATCATCATAGGACCAAGCAAACACGTCGATGTATTCCCGCAATAGGTGGATGAGCTCTTTTCTTTGTGGCGCCGCTAGGTGGATACTGACACTTGTCTCTTTGATTTCATCATGATCTCCCAAGTTGACTGTTTCAGTTTCCTCCAGATTGGGTTTTTCGCGATTCTCAAATTCCTCCATATCTTCGACTAATCATTCCTCGTCATCGTCCTTCCAATCATCATTGTTCCCCTCATTTTGTTCGTTCAAGCTTTGACATGACACGACATTGGCAGATTTTAAGCTACTATTACTGTAATGGACAAACAAACCAAGTTAGATGATAACAAGATAATAACAAAATATATGACTAGGAGTGTTTTAGAAATAACAGAATTTTCTAAATAAATGAAGGCCTTTTCATTGAAATTTGGGAGATAATTACAAAATCATGGCTCATGACTTGCGCATATACAAGTCCATGCCTTTTTTAAAGCAGTAAGATACAAAAAGGAAGTTTTGAGATATAAAAAGTGGATAGCGGGGCCTCCTCTGGATCATCACCAATTTTAAAAACTATTAGTAATTGCCCTTTCATCTACCACGATGGGCGACGGGTTATGAGTGGAGCAGAGGTCCAATTTTGCAAGGCCTCCCCTGGCGCAATCTACTTCACCCCGCTAGACTTTGGGAGATATTCTGGTACAACATTGCATCCTTCGAACAAATCTCCTATCCCATCCCCAAGAACATCATCATCTGACACCTTTCGTACAGGAAATGACTGGAATAGGAGTGGCAAGGGCCTAAACAGACTCTTCACTGGCTCATCCTCAACCCTACCCTTCCTGGTAGGCTGATATCCCAACCCGTACTTAGAACCTCTCTTTGGGATCTTAATAGGCTCGATAATTCCTTGTAAATTCTTGACTAAGACTCGACCAGGTTCGAACCTATTTCTTAACATCACCGTTGCAATCATTTTGTAGACAGAAGGCATTGGGACTTTGGGCATCGACTCTCTGTCCACAATATTTACAATTTTCACTATATATAAACTGCTACCTTTTGGAATATCTTCAATCACCAGCACATAACCATTGGGACGGTCCGCTCGACTTCCTTCTCCTTTGATGACTACTTTATGATCTTCCCAATTAAACTTCAATAATTGATGAAGGGGTGATGAAACTGCCCTTGCACCATGTATCCATGGTCTTCCCAAGAGCAGGTTGTAGCTAGGATGGATATCCATAACATGAAACTTAGTCTTAAACTCAGCAGGCCCTATTTGGATATGCAAATCAATCTCTCCTATGGTATCTCTCTGCCCACCATCGAATGCTCTCACATTTATGTGGCTTTGATGAATTTTTCCTAAATCATAGCCCATTTGAACCAACGTAGAGAGGGGACAAATATTCACACCTGATTCGTCATCTATTAATACCTGATTAATCACATAATCGCGGCAAATGACGATGACATGCATGACTTTGTTGTGCATCGCTCCTTCAAATGGCAATTCTTCATCACTGAATAATATGCAATGATTCCCCACAATGTTCCCTATCATTGCAGCCAGATTCTCAACATTCATTCCTGCGGGAATGTATGCTTCCTCCAAGACCTTCGATAGAGTCTGTCGGTGGTATTGCGAACTCATTAATAGTGCCAGGACAGAGATTTGGGCTGGCATTTCCTCCAAGTCATTGATAATTGAGTAATCCTTTGGTTGCATACGCCTCCAAAATTCCTCAGCGTCTCCTTCATTGATTGGCTTTTTCTGTGAATCTTTTTTGTTGGTCAATTCCCTAGGGATGTAACATCGTCCCGATCGCGTTATCCCTTGGGCAGCAGCGGTTTGCACAATAAATTCCTTTCTTGGCGGGGGAGCGTACATTTGAGTCGGGGACATCATCACTATAAATGGGGCTTTCTCATTGATACTTAAGGCAGCCACAACCTTCTCTATCTTTCCTACCTCTTCCGCTCTTTTGCACTTTTCGGAGTTCACCTGGGTAATGGTCTTGCCAGATGCCCATTCGCCTTCTACTTCAATCATGTTAACTGTAGATCCCCCATGGTTGGGCAATGGATTTCTGTTAATATTTTGAGTAGGTGCCTGGAGCGTGATGACCTTTTGATCGATTAAATCCTGGATCTTGTGTTTCAAGTAGACACAGTCCTCTGTACTGTGCCCCGCTGCCCCTAAATGATAAGCACAATATTGACCTGCATTAAAAAATTAGAGTTGGGATTGATATTCCTTGGCTGTATTGGTTGCAAATGACCAGCGTTCTTCAATCTTTCAAACAATTGGGTGCGACTTTCAGCTAGTGAGGTGAAGTTTCGGGGAGGTTTATTTTCATGGTTTGGACGTTGGGGGTTATACAGGCTTAGGTTTGTAGGAGGGGGTACTTGGTGATAATTTAGAGGCATTTGGAAATTTGTTCGATTATTTAGAGGAGTGGTTTGGAAATGAGACTGATAATTTAGAGGTGGAACTGGGAATTGGGGAAAGATATTTGGTTGTGGAGCTTGGTATGAGGATTGGATATTTGAGAGTGGAGTTTGGTACTGAGTTTGGGCATTTGAGAATGGAGCTTGGTATTGGGAGTGGGCGTAGAACGCGTACGGGAGGTTAGGTGACGACAGAGAAGATAAAACATTTCTAGAATTGAACCTCTTTTTCGTTTTCATAACAGGATTAGCAGAAATCACACCTACATCTTCCTTTTTCTTCTTCGAGAATATGATAGTCCCAGACAACATCGGGGTTTTGGCAATCTTTCCTGCCCGAATACCTTCTTCAAATGATTCTCCTATTTTTACCAAATCCGCAAAAGTTGCCTTGACACCGGACACCATCCTAGTATAATATTCTCCTTCTTGAGCGCGGGAGAACACAGATACCATTTCCTCCTCTAATATGGGGGGTTGTACTTTGGCGGCTTCTTTTCTTCAATGAAAAGCATAGTCTCGAAAACTCTCAACATTCCTCTGTTTGATCCTATCTAGTGAATATCGGTTAGGGACTATTTCAATGTTGAATGCGAACCGGTCAAGGAAACCCTTGGCCAATGCTTTCCAACCAGTCCACTTTTTCGGCTCCTGAGACATGAACCACTCCAAGGCTTCGCTACTTAAACTTCGACTGAATAGGCGCATCAATAACGCCTCGTTTTTCCCTATCCCTACCAGTTGCTCACAGTACCTTCTAAGATGGGCCATTGGATTTCTGATACCGTCAAACATCTCAAACTTAGGGACTTTGTACCCATCTGGTAGTTCTACTCCCGGGTGAACACATAAATCGTCATACCCCAAACCGTCGTGGTCCCTGGATCCATGAGACTCTTTGATCCTCATGATCTCTTCCTTCATAGCTAGCAAATTCCTTTCATGATGGGTCCTCCACTCTTTCTCCTTCTCCTCATAATGGTCCATCTCGGGGTTAGGAAGGGGTTCATAAATATCAGGGGATATGATGGCTTGAGGGAGATTTGGAAGAGAGGCTTGATTTTGCGGAAGAAAGGAACTTGGTTGGTAAGTGGGGAGGATGTTTTGGAATTTGGAAAGGTTCTGTGGAATTTGTGAGTAGTTTGGTGGAATATGAGAAGGATTTTGCGGATTTGGAAAGGAATTTGGTGGATTCGGGGATAGATTTGATGGATTTTGCGGGTTTGGAAGTGAATCTTGTGGATTTGGGAATGAATTTTCTTGATTTGAAAATATGTTTTGGGGATTTGAGAATGGATTCGGAGATGGGTTTTATGGGGTTAGAGATGGATTTTATGGATGGTAGGCATCTGGGTTATTTTCGCGATTAGTGTTTTGGACAAGTGGAGGGGCAGAGACTGACGATATATTATTTGGCTGATCCCCGAGAATAGGAGTGCTAAGGGGAGGGATTTGGAGTGGAGTCCCATGTCCTCCTGGAGCGGGGGCATTGATAGTGATGGCCAAGTTAGCCAAATCTCGAGTTCAATTTATTTCCTCCAGAAGCATTTCTAACTTTCTTGCAAGTTCCGCAATCATTTCATTCTGTTCCGCTATCACATTATCCCGGATAGTCAGTGCGCTTTCTTCATCATTTCCTATCATTTTTGAATGATGTTCAGAGGATGGGATTTTGTGCGCTTTCGATCAGGTGAAGTAGGAATGTTCTGCCAGCTTATATCAACATGGAGTAATTTCTATTATCTGTAAAGTAAAACAACTCAAAGGAAGATGTGTTAGTTTCCATATATGATAAGTAATGCAAAATATTTGACAGGAAATAACCACATAGAGTTGCTTGAGTCATAGCCAAATTCATCCATAGGACATAGTGGGTGAACTTGCCTTTGATCTAAACAAACGCACATAAGCACATAAAATAGTTATATCACATAAAAATATTATAATAACACGTATCCTAGCTGGGGTGACCTTTTTTGAGCCAAGGGTTCAGGCCTAACGATTTTTGAAGAAAATATATGCTTCCTCGAAGTCAATCCATTAACCCCCAACTCATATAGACATGAAAAAGAGCATAAATGCCTACAAAAGATAACGAAAAAGGGATACAATCTTTAGGGAAAAAGGGAAATAACATGAAAGAAGATAAGTTCATGCGCAGGGGAGATAGATAAACAAGCTACTGGAGGCTCCTTTGTCTGCCTTTGCCTTCTTTGCCTTGTTTACCACCTGTGCCATTTGATAACTATTGATGATAAGATGACTCCCACATAATTGTGCCTTGCAGTCATAAGTCATTTTCTCTATACTATCGAGTTGGGAGGCCATGCTATCATCCAAATCGATTAGACATTGCCTGGCATTATCAGCGTCTTGACAACTTTAAAAGGTGGAAGATTAGTAGGCATTTTGCCTTATTAAAATGAGGCCATATGGCCATTAATTTGACACATGGACATCTACCATGTTCCATAACATCTGGTGAAGCTCTATCAGGCGCTCCTTAAGAAAACTGATAATAACTTGAAGCAAACTTCCTCTCTAAAGATAATGTTGAGCCCATGGACTTAGAAGTCTCAGATTTCTTTGTAGTTCCTAAAGAACATGTTACTCACCCTGTCGGTGATGGACATGAAATAGTTTGATTGTTTTACTTTTATGTTAAGTTGTATTAGTTTACATTTCTATAAGTAGTATCTCACTAGCCTTGTAAATAAATAAAATTTGTGCAATACGCTATGTGCTAGTAATGCTGCAATATTTACTTTGTTTATATTTTCATCTTGAAGAATATGGATACTCCTCAAATTTTATTTGGATCAATAATCGATCGTGATGATATTTGTGTAATTGATAGCGGGACTGTTTTGCGGAGAAATTTTGACTTTTTGTGAAAGAGAGTCTCCACTTAATTTTGAAAAGGAATTAAGAAACCTTTAGGGAGTTACTTCAAACGATCCAAAACAGAAAAATCATTTTAAGTTAGAGATTCTAGATAAGTGGTTCATATTAACATTTTAGGAAGATGTTAGGCACCTAAAACGTCCGCTAACTTGCGGTTATCCGGACTGTTTGAAAACATCTTTTGATTAACTTCTGAAAAGATTAATTTGTTGAAATAAGTAATTTGCTTAGGAAATATTTTTAAGATTTATGCAGAACCAGTTCTTTAGCGACTTAGTTAGGGATTTTAACTAGGTTCGCAAGAAAACACATAAAACAAATTAGCAAAAGTAAAAGGGAAAGGGTAGAAGCAGAAGGACTTGAGCCATTAGGCCCAAATCGCCAACCCTGTCCTAATCTAGATATGGGGCTTTCAGCCCGTCTTCCACCTGTCCTAATTCTATGTTTTCGAGTCTTTAGCTCGAGTCTCGCTTCACCTGTATTAAGTACAACTTTGGCTTCGAGGCCCAAATGAATGAATAAGGAAATAAATAAATAAATGAATAAATAAATAAATGAAGACGACAATAAGTAAATAAACAAAAATAATAAATGAGATTTTGGGGTCTCGTAGCGCTTCAAATGATAGGACTTTAATCCATTTGTTCTTCTTTCGATTCTTAGTCTCCGTACGCCACGTAATAGGCGTTTAGATTCTTTTTCGGGCTTGACTCAAAGGATAGGGGTCATGTTGGGTCACCGTGAAATGCAAGGAAGAAGAGTCCATTTGAACTCCAAGGTGGTTTACATGCGAAAAAAAAAAAGAGAAGAAATCAAAACATATCCGAAATACAAAAAGGAAAAAATAGATCAATAAATGTCTTAACACAAATATTCAAACAAAAAAAAATGATGCTAGGAAACCACATATCTTATTTAAAAGTAGGCAGATAATATAAAGAAGGGACATGTTAACTAAGCAAAAATAATTTCAAGTGAAAGAGAGAATAATATCGATCCGGATGCATGCCTATGAAGTGAAAAGCAGAAGTTTGAAATCAAAATGCAAAAGAAATCAAAGCATGTTCAGAATATGGATAGAAAAAGAAGTAAACAAATTTACACATTCAAAAGCTACTAACTAAATATTATCCTATTCAACATCAACCTTAGAAGTATAAATGCCAAGTGCTATCCCGCAACATGCTTCTACTATGGCCATTTGAGGTACCCAAGTCTCAGCGATAAGCGAATATACAAAGTTATATCATAATGGGACAGATATCCCGGGCCTTTTTCGCAAGACAAAAGATTTAAAGGTTCTATCGAACTTATAATCATGGTCCTATTTAAGGGGAAGAAAACATAAAGGGAACTGGGAAGAGGGCCCGTGAGACTGGAATGCAAGACATGAGTCAACTCGAACAAGGATGCTTCATGCATATAAAATAAGATAAAAGGATTAGAACACAAACTTACGCTAATCCCAAAAGGTAGGCTACTGCACATAATAATTGTATAGACCACATATCCAAAAGTCTACAACTAAACAAAAGATATCATATACCAAGTGAATACAAATTCATTACTCAAGGAAACCGAAACTAGCATGAAGTCAAATCAAGACATGGTATAGGCTACAATGTTCACTCCAGACTTTACATTTTCAAACACATTAGTATTTCACACATAAAAAATAAGTACTACTACAATTAAACACATAATAAGGGGGAGGGGACTAACTAAGCAAAATTTAAGCCAACCAAAGGACCTTTACAATAATCTGGATCGATAGTTTGATAAAGAAGTATTTTTACACTCACACAAAAACCCTCAATCAACAAGTCAATCACTTGAAGAAAGTTGACATTTCACAAACATTTTTTTTAAAGTCTTTAAGAAGCAATATTAAGGAAGATAAGGGAAGAACAAATAAGCTGACACTAACACGATCAACTTACTAGACATTTATTCATTCCCACATAATAGACATTAACCATATTAAACATATTCAGTGTAATAAAACAAGGAGGACCCTTTTTTTAAACGTGTATAACATCCAACCATATCTATCTGAAGGTTGTTATCGAGTTACCAACTACGTCAAATGACTGTTGGCCATAATTCAAGAAAGTGCACTCATGATCATTAAAGGAGAAGACATAAAGATTACCCACTAAACAAACTATAAATTTCAGCTAACAGATATATTCTTTGAAGAGTATTGATTATCATTTTAAACATATTTTGATACATCAAGCATTAGTTCTAATGCCACATTGTAAGACAAATCAAAAGAAGTCCATGAAATCAACGTACATACACATTTGGGACGGTTTAACTTAATAAGACATCAAATACAAGGGCCAAAGGTAAAACATCCAATTCCTAAACTCTGTTTCAGTTGTTCTATGTCTTATTAAGTTGTCAACTTCAGGCAAATCATGAATCAAATGCTATGGCCCGAATTATCTCAACGGAATCACGAAAATCATAAAATCCTATGGCCTTCGAGGCTTTCTATAGCACATAATCCCAGCACACAACAACATTACTATAAAAAAATCCTAAAGAAGAAGATGAAGAAAAGAAAAACAAATCAAAATTAAAACGAAAAAGAGGTGTTTACCTCTCTCGGAGCAGTGAAACGGGGCAACGAGCTAAGATCGGACTCTTATCACCACCAGAAAAGTTCAACACCGTCGTGAACACTCGACTAGCTAACTATTTCTCCCTAAAATCTTTACCGAACAAAGTTGCTCTTTCCCCGGAACCAAATTACTCTTTTCCAAAACCCTCCTTCTTTTACCCAAAAGAAAAAAATTTGTTCAACCTAGGTTTTTAGAAAATTTTCTAAACCCCAGAATTATCAGCCTCCAAAGAACCCCCCAGAATTTTTCGACCCTATAGCAGCGACCCAAAAATAACAATCCTCTCAAAATTTAAAAAAAAAATTGAATCCTCAGAATTTCCAACCTCAGAGCCTCAAACCTTCCCCGAGAAGAAGACCCCCCAAACAATGACCCTAAAGATCTTTATATAGAAGGTTGAGTTGGGGTCCCCCCTTTCTTTTGAAATTCGAAACTGAGGAGCCAATTTACAGGTAAGAAATTGTACCCAATTCAGATTTCCTCAGAGAATCCTAGATGGGTGGACCAATAAGATTTTGGGAAAACCTAATCCTCCTCTCAACCAATAAAAAATGCCCAAATATGTACCCGAATCGTACCATTAACCCAAAATTTGCGGAATTATCCGTTGGGGGGACGATACCTAGACGCGTTCTAGAACACTCCCGAGCTTTCCTCGTACAAACCCGTGTGGGGAGAGCACGTGACGAGTATGGAGAAGGTCGGGTCAGTTTGGGTCTTCTCGAAGTGGGTCTGGTTCGGTTGAAATTATTTATTGGTAGAAACCGATGTCATCATTTTCGCTGATGCTTGTACGGCGTATTGGTGTTGTGGTCGTCCGTTTGTGTTGAGGAGGAGAAGAATCAATAAATGGGCCGGGTCAGAGGGATTTTGGGCTTATTGAGGATGTTGTATATTATTTGGGAGGGATTGGGCTGGTTGGGCCAACTTTAAATGTTGTTGTTGCTGAATGTTAATGGGTCCAATTTAAAATAAAAAGGGATAGAAATTTGATAATTTAAAAATGGCCAAATAAAATTAATTTTTTAGCCAATTTTACTTAAATCTTAACCAAATTAGATATCAATTTGATCAATTTCATCGCAATTTTGATCAATTTGATTTCAATTATGGTCAAATTTAATAAATTGACTAAATTTAAACGAGATTCGATACGAATTAATACCTTGTTTAATCTTGAGCTTCTTGATTTGATAAAACTAAAAAAATATTTATCCAAATAAATTATTTTTTGAGAGTAAAATTATATTCAAATCAAAATTTTAATCATTTGAATTTATTTTCAAAATAATCCTTGATAAAAAATTCACTACTCCGTAAAATAAATATTTAAGTAATAAAATTATATAATCTCGTATAACTGAATACGATAATATATAATTGCTACTTAAAATGATAAGTTTACCCAAATAAATACTTTGAAAAGATTCTTATTCAGATAAAATATATGTTGTGATTTAATTTAAAACTCAAGAAGCTCGAAATTAAATTTAGTCGTGGAGGGAAAAAATTAGATGTCAACAGGGACAATGCACACAATTTTTAAAGATGAGAAATACTTTTCCTACTTAGTTAGAAGAAAAGCAAATGTTACAACAATCTTTGATAATTTAAAATTAATTGAATGCTCCGGAAGAGCTACTATATTTCTACCTAAGGGGAAAAAATTAATTATAGAAGATGCATTGTTCTATTCTAAATCCCCAAGAAACTTATTGAGTTTTAAATATATCCGCCAAAATGGATATCATATTGAGACAATAAATGAAATGAATGTCGAATATCTTGGCATTCGGAGATAATTTGTGAAGTCGAAGAATAGACTAGTCACCTAGGAGTGTGATCTAGTGGCCATTGAAGTGAGTGAGAATCTATGGGTGATTAGGATTCAAATCCCATTAGAGACAAAAATAAAATGCTAGGTGATTCATCTGTGCTAGCGTGAGGTAAGATGTGCGTGCAAGCTAAACCTAGACACCTCAGAGACGAACAAACTAGTCTAAATTGACAGCTTCTATGTTGGGAAAGAATAATAATAACCTCATAGGTGTAGATGCCTTCGGAGACAAACTGGCATAGCTTTCCACATCCAGCAGCCTCGTATGTTGTGATGTTATCGGGGAGTTTTGCATCTAGATGCTCCATTATAGATTTGAAATAACTGAATATTACTATATCAAAGAGTAGAAAGCTAAGTCAGTGATGCAAGGTAGCATAAGCTAAATAATCACTAGGGGGCCACTTTACCCTATGAAATAATTAATCCCAAACAAGAGAGAGTGATGTTTACCTATCCCCTACTACTGTTTCCCATAGTCTTCTCTACGAGTTTACTAGTTTAGCAGCTGGATGCAGACTTAGCCCCTTCATTGTCTTCTCAAATGTCGGGATCATTTCCTGTACAAGTATGATTGATTCTGATAGACGGTTAAAGAGGTTTACCGGAGCAATCACTTCATTTCTTTGCAACTGCAGTAATACATGAGACTAGAGAGCGAGACTTAGAAACATAGCTAGGCGTGAATACCACATATTTTTTCCAGATAGAGAGAGGTCTGCTGGTGGAAGACAAAAGAAAACTCAAATGTTGATCATGCCGAGATTCACCGTCAACTGAGAAAATAATCTTTAGATCAGTTCCAAGACCAAGAACCTAGAGCTTTCCCCATAATTGACATTTCTCACATACTACACAATCCATGATAGCACTGCAACATCAAAATTGCATACCAAATTGTTCAGTCATATGGTAAACAACATAGCAACTACTACTTTTGAACAACATACACAAGACTGTAGAAAGAGCCAAAAATTTTGTGTATGCATATGCGTACATAAATAGACTGAAGTATAAATGTACTGATGCATTCAACTCAAAATACAGTCATAAGGTGATTAGTGCAGCATGTATAAGCAAGATGATAGCCTTTAGAACTTTCTTTTTTGAATTTTACGAAATTAACTTGAGAACAGTTCATTAGATAACCAAGCCAATCTGGTCAATCGTTTCAAAGGAAGAAAATAAAGGCTGAAATCAAGATGAATATTGTAACCTGACATTCCTGAATTGCTTTTGAATCTGCTTCTTTAGCTCAGGTCCACTTTGGCCTTTCCATAGTTTAACTTCATCAAACGGAACTGGACATGCAGCTTGCAGTTTCTGGTTGTATAATAGCTATTGCATAAGGGACTCTACTTTATGGTCTTCCTCAGGATTACCAGTATCATATTCAGCCTGCTCCAAGTAATCGTTTGCTTGTATAGCACATCAAAATGGGTGTAGATGACCCAATAAATAAATGCAAACAATGTTAACATTATGGGAGTTACCAAAATATAGGTGTATGAGTGTGAACTCACTTTTGTAACAACGTGGAGAATAAAGAGGAAAGTAAAGTACAAGTTTCTGACACAGTCAATATTGTAGAACATGATCATACATCAGATATGGATTGGTACCCTACTGAAATTGCTAAAAAACAGTCAGTTTCCTTGTTAAAGTGATCCAAAAAATAATAGTTCACACTTCGTAAAGAATTTTATAAATGCAACAGGTTCAGCCTTGTAGTTGTAGGCTTTTGCAAGTGTCGCTTAGCCACTTTTTGGCAAGTAGTAAGAGAAACATGTTGCATATTAGATACAAACTAATTAGATTTGTAGTTTCATCAAGCAAGTAATCAGCAGCTATGTGTATTGAGATTGAAGAGCGTAGACCAGATATTAGCTTGTATAAAACCTTTTTCTCCTGGAAAATCTCACCAGATGCATCTACACACAGAATTGTAATTTCCGTGTTCACAATGATAATGGATTTGAAAACATAAGAATAGCTCGCAAAGACAATACAACACAACAAAAAGTAATTTGCACGAGTACCAGCAGACTTCAACAATTTAGTATCCTAACTTAAGAAGTCTATTTCTCATTTCAATGGTCTCCTTCAGAATGCAATTCTACAAAGACAAATTGAAAGGATCATTAACTCACATTTTGGAAAATCCTCTAAATATACAACACCCCATATTCGCCTGGCTGAGGGACCAGTGTAACCTGTATAATGCTCTGAGTTTAGTAAGAGATTGACATATGTCATCTCACTTGCCACGACAAAGGTCAACAAATTAGTAGTAATTCAAAGAGAAACCTTCAAGAAGTAAAAATCAAGGCATTATATAAGTGATAAACTCTGTAATTATACAAGATAGAAGTAAGCTTCTTGTTTATTCAACAGTGGAGGAAGTACAGAGTTTGATAGTATTTGTAGAAGAAGGGAAAGAAGAGAATTAAGAGAAAAAGAAGATGAGAGAGAAGAGTAAATGCTTGTATTGAGTGAATAGAACAATGTACATTTTTTATGTATATATACTAGCTTGTGATATGCCTAACTAACTCAACTAGCCGTTAACTACTTTGTAACTAACTATTAGAACAGTTATAACTGAAAGTTGGAACCAAGTCTACTTTATTTTCTGTTTGAGTTCACTACTTCTTCAATGTCTTTAACCCTCCCCCTCAAGCTAGGAAGGTGTGAAGATGTCACAGATTCCTAGCTTGGTATTTAGATGAGTTTGTTGAGCTCTTGTCAGTCCTTTAGTCAGCATGTCTGCAGGTTGATCTTGAGTAGCAATGTAGTGTGGTTGGATCATTCCTTGGACTATTTTTTCCCTTATAAAGAAACAATCAATATCAATATGCTTTGTACTCTCATGATATATTGGATTAGCAGCTATTTGTAGTGCAGACTTGCTATCACTGAACACATCCACAGGTAGTATTGCTTCACTTCCAATTTCCTTTATTAGACCTAGAATCCATACCAGTTCAGCTGTCAATGCTGCAAGACTTCTGAACTCTGCCTCAGCTGAGCTCTTAGAGACAGTATTTTGTTTTTTTGATTTCCAAGATACTACTGACTCTCCAATCTTCACAAATTAACCAGTTACAGACCTTCTAGTTTGAGGACAAGCTGCCCAGTCTGTATCACAGTAGGCACTCACTTTATTATCTGAACCACTAGACAACAACACACCTTGACCCGGTTTTCTTTTCACATACTTTACAACTCTGAGTGTTGCCTTCATGTGTGATCTTTTAGGATCTTGAAGAAACTGACTTAGTGTTTGAACACAAAAGACTATGTCTGGCCTTGTCATGGTTAGGTACAATAGCTTTCCAATCAATTTTTTATAAGCACCTTGGTTTGATGGTGGATCCTCAGTAGTCTGTTCATGCTTAACATGCTCATCAAACTGTCTAGATGTTATCTTGGTGTTGTAGTCCATAGGCGTAGCTGCAGGCTTGGCTGTTGTTAAGCCTAGGTTAGATAGTAACTCTAAAGCATATTTGCTCTGATGCATCAGTATTCCTTTGTCAGACCTTGCAAATTCTATTCCTAGGAAGTATCTCAGCTCACCTAGATCCTTCATCTTGAAATTTTGGTGTAGAATTGTCTTAGTCTCTTCTATCAGCTTTACACTATCTCCTGTGATCAACATGTCATCAACATATACTAGTACAAGAATAATTCCTTATGTTGTCTTCTTGACATACAAGGATGGATCATACTGACTCTGAATGAAGTGAGATCTTACCAAAACCTCTGATAGCTTGGTGTTCCATTGCCTTAGTGCTTGTTTAAGACCATATAAGGATTTGAGTAGTCTACATACTGCATTCTCCCCCTGACTAACAAATCCTTAAGGTAGATCCATGTACACTTCATTATAAAGATAACCATTTAGGAAAGCATTGTAGACATCCATTTTTTGGACACACCAGTGATTTCTAGATGCTGCTGCAAGTACAGTTCTTACTGTCTTCATCTTTACTACTGGAGAAAATGTTTCTAGGTAATCAATGCCTTCTCTTTGTCCATAACCCTTTGCTACTTACTAGTCTTGCTTTAAACCTCTCAACTTCACCTGAGGCCTTATACTTTACTTTATATATCCATCTGCAACCAATAGCCTTCTTTCCTTCAGGCAAGGTAACAACCTTCCAGGTGTTGTTAGAATTCAATGCTTATATTTTATTCTTCATTGCTTCCACCTATCTAGGGTCTTTGCAGGCTTCAGAGTAGCTTGTAGGTTCAGTAACATATGAAGTATTCATCACATAGCTCTTGTATGACTGACAAAGTCTATCATAAGACACATGATTCGCAAGAGCATGAGGTACCTTCTTTGTGTTTTTGGAAACAAAGTCATTCATCCATGCAGGTGACTTTCTTTCTCTTATTGACTTTCTTTGATCCTGACATGCAACTGGTTGAGATGCAGCTTGTGTAGTGGTAGGAATGCTCTGGAGTTGTTTCTCTTGTTGAGTATCTCCTTGACTTCTACTTGACCTTCTTTGGTATACCTTTGTTATGGACTGTCTGAGAGTAGGTTCCTTTGGTGGTAGCTGCTCTTGCTGACTGTCTAAGGTAATATTCCTTTGGGATGAGACCTGTATAGGAATCTGCATAACCTCAGTAGTTATTGGATACTGATCTTCTAAAGGGCACACATATTGAGGTGCCTGAGGCTGCTTCTTGAGTTCCTTAAAAGGAAATATATCTTCCCTGAATGACACATCTCTACATACAAAAAAAATGTTAGTAGATAAACCATATAGAACATATCCCTTCTGAGTACTAGAGTACCCCATCATGATGCATGTCCTTGTTCTAGACATGAGCTTATCATGTTCATTTAGTATTTTGGCATAGCACAGGCATCCCATTACTCTGAGATGATCACAATTTGGTTGCTTACCATACAATTTTTCATAAGGACTCAC
Organism: Capsicum pubescens; assembly: GCA_030864215.1. Lineage (NCBI taxonomy): Eukaryota > Viridiplantae > Streptophyta > Magnoliopsida > Solanales > Solanaceae > Capsicum > Capsicum pubescens. The sequence continues at coordinate 301,399,297 of CM061549.1, forward strand.
AAGCTGAATGACTGGACTAGGAAACCTATTGATGATATATACTGAAGTTAGAACACAATAACCCCAGAACCTTATTGGAATTTCAGCCTGAAATCTGATAGATCTTGTCACTTCTAGTATGTGTCTGTGTTTTCTCTCAACAACACCATTTTGCTGAGGAGAATATGGACATGTAGTTTGATGAACTATGCCATGTTCCTGGAACAACTCTTTACATATTGAGTTGACAAACTCAGTACCATTATCAGTCCTCACTACTTTGATAACCTTGTTAAACTGAGTTTTGACATATACAAGAAAGTGTTGAATCTGAACACACACATCAGACTTAAGTTTTAACAGAAATATCCAAGTGTACCTTGAAAAATCATCAACCACTGTTAGAAAATATCTATTTACATTCATAGTTGGTACTTTGTAAGGTCCCCAAACATCCATGTGTACAAGATCAAAACAGCATGTACTTTGACTGTTAGTAAACAGAAAAGGTAACCTAGTTTGTTTAGCACTAGGATAAATACTACATTGCTTTATTCTGTCTTCTATTACTTGAACTTCTTGAGATATAACTCTTTTCAGCACACTGGTTGATGTATGTCCCAACCTTTGATGCCACAGATCTACTTCAGTTTGAGTTCTTTCCACAGCTGGTTTACTAGATGCTTTAGTTGCTATTGTAACCTCTTTCCTTGACTGATCTCTAAGCACATATAGTCATCCATCAAGCTTGTAGACACGTGATTTTTGATCCTCCCTAAATTTTAACTTGTTTATCGATATTAAATATTTATATTTATATTTAATCATATATTATTTTAACTATTATTTTATTTTTAATATAATGTAAATAATTAAATAATTTTAATTTTAGGATATTATTTTGTTTTATTCCAATAAAAAAATAATAATACAAAAATTCAAAAATATTTTCGTTTTGAATTTTAAATAAATAAGCTAGCAAGTTTTAGTATTATTTAGTTATAGTTATTTAAAGCTATTTATGAATTTTATTATATTTTCTAAAATATAAATCAATTATTTTTATATTTATATATTTATTATTATTTTATTTGTTTTTTCTAAATTTATTTATTATTATTATTATTATTTTATTATTATTATTATTATTATTATTATTATTACAAGTATTATTTTCTATTATTATTATTAATATTTTATTTTAAAAAAATAATAATAAAAAAAAAATAAAAAAATTAATTAATTAAATTAAATTTCTCTTATCTTATCCCTAAAAACTACCTCAACCCATCCCTAATTTCCCTCAACCCCATTACCCTTATTTCCCTCCCCGCGTTTCTTCTACATCAAAACTACACAACACTAATATATATAACAACACACACATACGAAAAGAGAAGGAGGACAACAATTAAAAAGGTGAAGATAAGAGGAAAAAGAAGAAAACACGTACAAAAATTAAAAGAAAACTCAACGTGAAAAAAAAAAAGAAAGAGGAAAAATTGTTCGATTTACAGTTTGGAGTTTCGTTCGAGTTTCCGGTGGCGGCATCTTCATCCTCGTATTTAATTTAGTTTGTCGCTCAGGTTCTTATTCAATATTCTTCTATTTACTTTTTATTAGTTTCGTTGTGAATTGAGACATAAACAAAGTTGTTTAAATGATTTCATGTATTACACAATATGTGCGCGCCATTGATTAATTATAATATGTAGTTCTACGATTAAAATATTTAGTAAATGGTGACATGATTGTTCTTAAGTTGGCTGAATTGTACATGATTTAGGCGTTATTCATGTTTAAAGTTTGATTAAGTTAAACAAATTTTTTAAAAATTATTATTATCTTTGCTTAAACGCCATTAGTCTCTATATTTGTAAATATGTTAAGAAGTTAATGAGTTGCTAAAAAAGAAGATAAGTTTAAACAAGATATATGAACTAATCATAAATTTTGATTTTTTGGACTGATATTAATGGAAACCATGGTAATTAATAAAAGGTGGCCTAAATTTGTTATTTTCTTTACCCTTCTGTGAGGAATATGATATTTAAATTTATTTACAATTTTATTATAGACTAAAATTTTATTTTTGATCTAAGTTTTGAAATTTTCAAAAGTTAACGGAATGGTTTTGTTCTGTTTTGGTGTTTTACTTGCATCACTGTCGCTTTGTGGAAAATATTGTTAATGTTGCATACTATGGTATATTTTGCTCCAGTGATTATTATTATTTATTACTATCAATTAGTGGAAATTAGTAGGAAGAAGTTAAAAAAAATAAAATAAGAGATAGACATACCTGCACACCCACATAAATAACAACACGCACGCACACTAAGAAAATAAAAAGATAGCAAAAGAAAGACTTAGAACATTGAAAAAGACTAAAAAAAAAAAAGGGCGATTTATTCTAATTTATCCAAAATCCGTCTTAAATGATAAAAGAAAGGAGTAAAAAATAATAATAATAATTATTTCGAGTTTATAAAAAATGAAGCAAATGCCTTTAACGCTAGGCTAATTTTTGACACATTTAAAATTTTCGTCTCAACTAAAAATGCGGCGCATGCATCTTTCTGAGACATTTAAAAATAATTCAAGGATGTAAAAACATACCTCGGTAAATATTTTTCTAAAATTTACTCGACAAATATTTTTCAACTTGTCACCGATTTATTTAATAACAAACGAGATTTTAGATTAATAAAATGAGCGAATTTAGGCTTTAACACAATTTATTAAAATAATTTAAGTCAAGATAAGTCAATAAAAGCGACCGTGCTAGAACCACGGGGCTCGAGGGGTGCCTCACACCTTCCCCTCGATCAACAGAATTCCTTACCCATTTTCTATTTTCGCAGACCAAATAAGAGTCATTTCCTTTTGATTAGGGATTCAAAAAAGGTGACTTGGAACACCAAAACTCAATTCCAAGTGGCGACTCTGTAAATAATTTAATCCCTATTCAATATCGTCACTTTAATTGGAAAAACCCTTCGACTCGGCTCTCGAGCGAAAAAAGGGGTGTGACATCTCTGGCGACTCTACTGGGGACTAAATAAGAATTCGAGCTTTGATATTGACTTTACTTGCTTTAATTATTTTATAATGCGTTTATTGGTCTTATGTGCTACTTGTCGCTCATTTACTGCTTTGATATTATTTGAATTGTATTATAAATTGTCTTCTCTCGCGTACCCCCTCTGAGTCTCTGAAATAGGATAGAGGGAATGCAGCATATGCATCCCACCTTCTTTTTGAGATAACCGGAGTGTCAAGGCACCTGGTGAAGGATATAGTCACACATGTTAGGCGGGGTTCGGATCGACAACGAAGGCGGTGTTGCCCTGCTACCGACCAAGTTGTCCCTCCCCGGCTCGAGTGTCCGCTCGAGTAAGCCAGTCTAGACACTTATCCCTATAAGGATTTAACTTAGAGGAATTGAAAACTCAGAATCTGGTTATCCCTATTAGGTACCGCTTTATTTGCATCATATGCATTCGACTTAGCGAGACTCGGCACAGGGGCCGGGTCTGTCTAGGACAGGTCACCTACTTAATAAAGACCAACATGTGCATCTTATGTGCTCTTTGATATTTGTTTGGAAGGCTATTTGTGTGTTGACCGGCTTTTAGGCAACATTGAAATGCAAGAGATTAAATTATCGTCACATTTAGTGAATCATTTTTGAAAGAATTTTTTTTTTTTATTATTTAAAAATAAAAAAAAAATAAAAAAAAAAAAATAAATAAATAATAATAATAAATAAATAGAAAATTTTTAGTAACATAGTTTTACGGTTTTTATGAACTACGAGGGTCTGATTCTCACATTTTAGTGAGATACGTAGGAAGTCCTTTCCAGGATACGACTTTATCTTTTAAAGAAAAATTTTGTTCATAGATCTATTGGAAAATATTTTGAAAATATGATTATTTTCCATAATTATTTTTCTAATTTTCAAGTCCAAATTTTTGTATATATTTTAACAGCCCTGAATCTTTAGGGATCATGAGGCTAAGATTAAAAAAAAAATATAATAATAAATAATAATAATAATAATAATAATAATAATAACAATAAAATAAAAATATATTGCAAAAGCCCGGAATCTTTAGGGATCATGAGGCTAAGTTTTACAATATATATATATTAATTTTAACAAGTCCTAAACCTTTAGGGTCATGAGACTGAAAATTTTATACAACTTCATACGTAAAACGTTCATTCTATTCTTCTTTATTTCTGAGTCCTTTTATTTTATTTTTACTTAGGGAATATTGTCTTCAAACATATAGATAAAATTGTCTAGAAGTCTGTTATAGCAAAATTTTTGATAGGGTCAATTTAAATAAATAAAAAATTACCAATCTTGTTTCTCTCGCTTCAATTTTTGATAAAATTGTTCTTTGTAACTAAGTAAATAATGGTCGCACTAAGTTTTACAAGTTAAGTTATAAATTCTTTTCAAAATTAATAAATTAAGTTTTGTCTAAGTCTAGATATTTATTAATTTTATGTCCCTTTCAGTAGGTATAAAATGTCTCCCCCTGTTCGTGGAAAGCGTTCAAAGAGAAAGAGAGATGGGAGTGTACCCCTTCAGGTTGTGGATTGTACCCCTCTGCAACTTTGGTTATGGTGGAATGCAATGGATACTTTCGATTATGACGAGATACATAAGTATTTGGGCTTTTTGACGAGTATCATGAGAATCAACCCTAATAGGGAGGTGATTGATGCATTACTGAATTTCTGGGACCCGAAGAATAATGTATTCCGCTTTTCAGATTTTGAGTTGACACCTACTTTAGAAGAGATAGCAGGCTATGTTGGATATGGTGATATGCATCGGAAGAAACTTATAGCCCCAAGACTTATTTCGATAAACAAATTTTGCAAGCTCATGAACATAAAGAACACAAAAGAAGAATCAATGAAAAAAGGTTGGGTTTCCTTGCAGTTTTTGTATGACAGATACGGAAGACAAGAGGGGTTTCAGAAGTACGGTAAAGAACTTTGTAATAAGGGAAGTTTTGAGACTTGGAAAGTTCACAGACGATTTGCATTCATGGTAGCCTTTTTGGGCACTATGGTCTTCCCAAGAAGAGAAGAAAAAATTAATATTCGTTTAGCGGGAGTGGTACAGATACTGATTAAGAAAGATTACACCATGATACCAATGATCCTAGCTGATATTTACCGTGCTCTGACTGTTTGTCAGAAAGGAAAAAGTTTTTTCGAGGGATGTAATATCTTGTTACAGATGTGGATTGTAGAGCATCTTTATCAACGTCCTACATTGACAAGGTTCAATCCCGAGCGATTCAATCGAATCAACGATTATGAGGAAAGGATGGAGAAATATAAATGTCCAAAAGAAATTGGAGATTGGGTTAAACTTTTTCGTTCTTTGACAACAGACAAAATCACTTGGAATCTCCATTGGTTCCCTTGGAAGCAAGTCATGTATAGTTCTGTCATCCGTCCGTTCTTGTTATTAATGGGTATTAGAGGTGTTCAACCGTATGTTCCATTGAGAGTTCTACGTCAGCTAGGCAGACGTCAAATAATTCCCGTAACGGAAGATATGGCTGAGTTCGTATTTGAGGTCAGACCAGAGATTTAACTTCCAGAAGATTTGGCCCAGCAGATTTGGGAGGGTCGCCGTATTATGGGAATCGAAACGATGGTCATAGAGCGTGAGAAAGGAGAAGTGCACCCAGATTATCGGGAATGGTTTGAAGAACAGTCGAGTCCTCCAGTCAGACCAGAAAAATCAGTTAAAGGACCTATAGATCAGGAAGCTGCAATCAGGATAGGAATTGAAAGAGCCATACGAGAACATCAGGAAGCCAACCAAATTTTGAGAGAAGAATTAGAGCATGCCAGGGCAAAAATAGACGAACAACAAAGGGAATTCTCTGACGAGAAAGCTAAGTCAGCAGCTATTGAGGTTGCACTTCGGGGACAAATCAAGTTTGCTACCACTAGGGGGTCACACGTTGCAGAACTTGCCGCATCTCGCCGACAACAACTTCAAGAAGTTGAAAAGAATATGCAGGAAGAATTCGATCGAGAGAGATCTCAGTGGATTCGTGAAAGAGGAATATTGCAAGAACAGTTGGAGGTTGTTTCTGCTCGTGAACAACGTGCAAGAGAGATGGTTGATTTCCGAGATCGACAGGCCCAGGAATGGGATCAGGCTTTCAGTTCTCTTCGAGGGAAAGTCCATCGTGTAGCGCAGGATACTGCCAGAACGGGTTTAGATTATCAGCAGTTGGATTGTGAGGACTTTTTGGCACAAGTACCAGCTTTCGCACAACGACTCACTACTTCATTGGAGGACATATATTTGAGTTTGGGAGGACATATTAAATCGAAATCTCCTTGAATGGATCATTGTTTTCTTTGTCATAGTTTTTCATCTTCAGTTCTAAAAATTTCTTGTTTAGATATTATGTCTTTTAGTTTTCAGATGTCAGTTAGTAGGTTTTATTTTAGGAGTTTGGTCAGTTATTTTATCGTATTTATATTATAGAATGTAATGAAGTTGACTGTTTATTTTTGTATGTATTACATATGTTTTATTTCACTTACTTTATTTATTTTCTTCAATAATAATAATAATAATAAAAATAATTTAAAAAAAACAAACAAACAAACAAACAAACAAACAATTTTGTTAAATTACACCCGAACTACGCAAGATCTGATTCATGTCCTAACATGATACGTAGGCAACCCTCCAAAGGGTTCGATCATAACTTTTGAAAATATGCCTAGAAAAGCCGGGATGAAACACAAAGCTTCCATGATAGGTTGGGAAATGCATATAGTAACATGACATATAATGTGGCATTATAATGTGTTAAATATATAACACTCACCTGTTTGTTGCTTGATTACAGAAAGATAAAATAATTGGTGGTTGGTTTGTGGTTTAAACTGGCATCACATCCGTATAATACCAGATACAAGGGTAAAAGAAGAATGACTCGCAGAGAAGATATAGAGTCTGATAGTGAAGAAGAGCAGAATCAGTTGACTTTACAGGAAGTAGCATCAATGGAAGAAATAAAGTCATTAAAACAACAGATGGCGGAAATGTACAAAGCTTGGTTGAATGGACAAGCCCCGCCTTCTTCAATCCCTGGACTTTCAGCTTCAAATGATCCAAATTCTGACCCAGCTCGAACTAGTGATCCTTTTTACCCACCAGGGTTTGGCCCATTCGCTACTATGTCTGGAGTTGCTGGTACTTCTACCGTGCGCCCACCAAATCCATCTGTCGCAAATAACCCACTTTTTACTTTTGTAGCGCCAGCTACTGCGGGAATTCAACCGACAATACCAAAGAATATGGGAAAACCAAATCATGATATGTTATATCCTCCTGAAATGACTTTCAAATCACAAAATCCACATTATCATGTTCATCAACGTGATACTCCTATTGTGATTGAGAAGATTGCTAAGAATGAGGAACAGGAGGAGATGGCTAGAAAAGTGAGAAGCCTGGAACAAAGTATGAGAAATATGCAAGGAGTAAGTGGACCAAAAAGTGTTTCGTACAAGGATTTATGTATGTTTCCTGATGTCCATTTGCCGATAGGGTTCAAAATGCCAAAATTTGACAAATATGAAGGACATGGCGATCCTGTAGCTCATTTGAAAAAGTTTTGCAATCAATTAAGGGGAGCAGGAGGAAAAGAAGAATTATTGATGGCGTACTTTGGAGAAAGCCTTACAGGGATAGCTTCTGAATGGTTCATTGACCAAGACATTTCCCGTTGGTATGTGTGGGACGACATGGCTCGAGATTTTGTTCAACAATTTCAGTATAACATTGAGATAGTTCCAGATCGCACTACGCTTGCCAACATGCGAAAAAAGATGACTGAAAGTTTTCGAGAATATGCCGTCAGATGGAGAGAGCAGGCTTCAAGAGTTAGACCATCGATAAAAGAATCTGAAATGATTGATATTTTTCTGCAAGCACAAGAACCTGATTATTTTCATCATTTGCTTTCTACTATCGGAAGCACATTTGCAGAAGTTATCAAAGTTGGAGAGATGGTAGAAAACGGAATCAAATCAGGAAAGATCATCAGCCAGGCTGCTTTGAAAGAAACAACACAGGCAATTCAAAGTGGTACAGGAAGTTCTGGGGGAAAGAAAAGAAAAGAGGATGTAGCAACTGTCATGGCAGGTCCTCGACAAAATTGGAGAGGTGTGCGTCAACCATACGAGCAGAATCCATTATATTTTGTTCCATCTCCCCAATATCCTATTTACAATACACAACTATATGCTCGAGGTCCTTCTTACCCGCAGTGGCGTACCTCAGCAATCCAAAATCATCCAATGGCCCTGCAAGTTCACAGAGGTCCTCCGAGGTCTAATTTTCGGCCTAGAGCAGAATTCAAAAGGGATAACATGGTAAAAGATAATTTCACTCCTATTGGAATATCTTACACCAGTTTATTTCACAGACTGAGAAAAATGAATATTCTAAACCCAATTGAGAGAAGGATCTCGAATCCTCCTCCGAAGAATTTGGACTATTCTAGAAGATGTGAATACTGTTCTGATGCCCCAGGGCACGACACAGAGAAATGTTGGTATCTGAAAAGAGCCATTCAAGAGTTGATTAATACCCAACAGATTATGGTAGAAAGTCCAGGCACTCCAAATGTCAATCAAAATCCGCTGCCAGATCATAATGAAACAAACATGCTCGATGTGTTACTCAGTGGTGAAGATGCTACAATTCCCTTTAAGCCAATCATTAAAATTAAAACTGATTCGGAAAAATCAGCAAATGTTGTAGATTTAACGAAAGAAAAGCCTGCAGAAGCGGAGGTGGTGATAGCAAAACCCGAATCATCGAATGATCCCTTGGTGATGGGGAAAGAGATTTCTGAAAATATTGGGTCAAGTCAAATAAAGCCGAAACTCATTATTCCCGGAAGATCCAATAAGCCTCTTTTAATCATAAAAGGAGCTCCTGTAGCTCCTATTGTTATTAAACCAGTGTCACAGCTGCCTATAGTTGAGACTAAGGCAGTCCCTTGGAATTATGATCGCGTTGTGGTGATGCACAAGGGGAAAGAAGTGATTGAAGATGTAGATGAAGTAGGAGGATTAACTCGATCTGGAAGATGTTATGTTCCCGTAGAGTTAAGAAAGAATAAACAAGGCGGTGAAGAACGAATGACAGTCAAGAAGCCTGTCACTGATGAAGAAGCTGAAGAATTCTTAAAGAAAATGAAATTGCCAGAATATTCTGTTATAGAACAGTTGAAGAGGACACCAGCACAGATTTCTTTGTTGTCCTTATTGATATATTCAGAAGAACACCGCAAGGCTGTAATGAAGATTCTTAATGAAGCATGTGTTCCTAGCGAGATTAGAGTAAATCAGCTGGAAAAAGTTGTTGGAAGGATCGTTGAAGCAAATAAAATTGCTTTTTCAGATGATGAACTGCCTATAGAAGGTACGGAGCATAACAAAGGTCTGTACATTTCTGTGAAATGCGAACATTCCATCATCACTCGAGTGTTAATTGATGGAGGATCAGGCGCTAACATTTGTCCCATGTCAACTTTACAAAAGTTGAATGTTAATGTGGAAAGAATCCGACCTAACAATGTGTGCGTCAAAGGTTTCGACGGATCAAAAACTGATGCCATTGGTGAAATAGAACTTATATTGACAATTGGGCCTGTGGATTTTGCTATGGATTTTCAAGTACTGAACCTTGATGCTTCATATAATATGTTATTGGGAAGGCCATGGATTCATAGGGCTAAAGCAGTCGCATCAACGTTGCATCAAATGGTCAAATTCGAATATGACAGGCAAGAGATAGTAGTTCATGGTGAAGGAGACTTATCAATGTATAAAGACTACTCTGTTTCTTCCATCGAAACAAATACTGCCAATGTGTTAATTCATCAAGCTTCTGAGGTAGTGGCTGTTGAGCATATCCTCGAGGGGAATCTCATCGCAAGACCACAATTGTCCTCTGCATCTGTTATGGTAGTGAATGAAATGTTGAAGCATGGTTTTGAACCAGGAAAAGGTCTAGGGATGTTTTTGCAAGGCATAGTTCATCCGGTAAACCTCTATGAGAACTTTGGTACTTTTGGTTTGGGATACGAGCCTACTGCTGAAGATATAAAGAAGGCCAAAAAGCGTAAGAAAGAGTCATGGTCACTTACCAAGCCGATACCGCCACTTCATGAGTCTTTTATAAAATTCAGTGTTGTTGGATCCTCCAAGTTACCAGATGCAAAATCAATGAATGATGATGATACAGAGTTGATTGATCTTTTTCGGAATATGTTCATTGAAGCAGATATGGTTGAAATTGGGGAAGGTACCAGCGATGTAGATGTGCAGTTTGTCGGCCCTAATGTCCAGCTTAACAATTGGGAGGCCACTCCTCTCCCTATTATAAAAGAGTCTTGGTAGTTTGTTTGTTTTCTTACAGTCTTAGTAGTTTGTTTGTTTTCTTACAGTCTTAGTAGTTTGCTCGTTTTTACTTCTGTAATTTAAATTATTCTAGGTTTATAATTCAGAACTTTAAATCTGGTATGTTAGGTTAAAACTCTTTCTATCTATGTTTCTAATTAAGTGCAGTTTCCCTTTGTTTTATTTTAAGTCTAATTTTTATTTATTTATTTTTTATCATACAGTTCTTTCTATGCCGATTCTAATGATATGACATGCATGAAGAATTGTTCACCAGAGTTAAAAAACCAATCTAATTTTGAAATAATGAATAAGGAGGTTGAATACGATGAAGAAGAAGCATTTGAGGATATAAACAAAGAGTTCAAACAGTTTGAGAATAAGACAAATCCCAATTTGGAAGAAACTGAGGTGATCAACCTGGGAGATCACGAAAATATTAGGGAGACTAAGATAAGTGTACATGTTCAACCACAACAAAAGAAAGCTATAATTGAAGCGTTGCATGAGTATAAAGATATCTTTGCGTGGTCTTATGATGATATGCCCGGTTTAAGCACTGATTTGGTAGTTCACAAGTTGCCAATTGATCCTGCTTCTCCTCCTGTCAAGCAGAAGCTAAGAAAGTTCAAAACGGACATGAGTGTAAAAATTAAAGAGGAAATCACGAAGCAACTTGAGGCTAAAGTCATTCGAGTGGCCCAGTATCCTACTTGGTTGGCAAATATTGTCCCTGTTCCAAAGAAGGACGGTAAAGTTCGGATGTGTGTTGATTATCGCGATTTAAACAAAGCAAGTCCGAAAGATAATTTTCCACTTCCGAATATTCATATTTTATTGGACAATTGTGCCAAACATGATCTTGCTTCTTTTGTGGATTGTTATGCGGGGTATCACCAGATCATTATGGATCCAGAAGATGCGGAAAAGACATCATTTATTACTCCATGGGGAACATATTGTTATAGAGTTATGCCTTTTGGATTAAAGAATGCTGGGGCAACTTACATGAGGGCAATGACCACAATGTTTCACGACATGATGCACAAAGAAATTGAAGTTTATGTGGATGATGTGATCATTAAGTCGAGAGAGCAATCTGATCATATCAAAGATTTGATAATTCAAGAAAGTGCACTCATGATCATTAAAGGAGAAGACATAAAGATTACCCACTAAACAAACTATAAATTTCAGCTAACAGATATATTCTTTGAAGAGTATTGATTATCATTTTAAACATATTTTGATACATCAAGCATTAGTTCTAATGCCACATTGTAAGACAAATCAAAAGAAGTCCATGAAATCAACGTACATACACATTTGGGACGGTTTAACTTAATAAGACATCAAATACAAGGGCCAAAGGTAAAACATCCAATTCCTAAACTCTGTTTCAGTTGTTCTATGTCTTATTAAGTTGTCAACTTCAGGCAAATCATGAATCAAATGCTATGGCCCGAATTATCTCAACGGAATCACGAAAATCATAAAATCCTATGGCCTTCGAGGCTTTCTATAGCACATAATCCCAGCACACAACAACATTACTATAAAAAAATCCTAAAGAAGAAGATGAAGAAAAGAAAAACAAATCAAAATTAAAACGAAAAAGAGGTGTTTACCTCTCTCGGAGCAGTGAAACGGGGCAACGAGCTAAGATCGGACTCTTATCACCACCAGAAAAGTTCAACACCTTCCTGAACACTCGACTAGCTAACTATTTCTCCCTAAAATCTTTACCGAACAAAGTTGCTCTTTCCCCGGAACCAAATTACTCTTTTCCAAAACCCTCCTTCTTTTACCCAAAAGAAAAAAATTTGTTCAACCTAGGTTTTTAGAAAATTTTCTAAACCCCAGAATTATCAGCCTCCAAAGAACCCCCCAGAATTTTTTGACCCTATAGCAGCGACCCAAAAATAACAATCCTCTCAAAATTTTAAAAAAAAATTGAATCCTCAGAATTTCCAACCTCAGAGCCTCAAACCTTCCCCGAGAAGAAGACCCCCCAAACAATGACCCTAAAGATCTTTATATAGAAGGTTGAGTTGGGGTCCCCCCTTTCTTTTGAAATTCGAAATTGAGGAGCCAATTTACAGGTAAGAAATTGTACCCAATTCAGATTTCCTCAGAGAATCCTAGATGGGTGGACCAATAAGATTTTGGGAAAACCTAATCCTCCTCTCAACCAATAAAAAATGCCCAAATATGTACCCGAATCGTACCATTAACCCAAAATTTGCGGAATTATCCGTTGGGGGGACGATACCTAGACGCGTTCTAGAACACTCCCGAGCTTTCCTCGTACAAACCCGTGTGGGGAGAGCACGTGACGAGTATGGAGAAGGTCGGGTCAGTTTGGGTCTTCTCGAAGTGGGTCTGGTTCGGTTGAAATTATTTATTGGTAGAAACCGATGTCGTCATTTTCGCTGATGCTTGTACGACGTATTGGTGTTGTGGTCGTCCGTTTGTGTTGAGGAGGAGAAGAATCAATAAATGGGCCGGGTCAGAGGGATTTTGGGCTTATTGAGGATGTTGTATATTATTTGGGAGGGATTGGGCTGGTTGGGCCAACTTTAAATGTTGTTGTTGCTGAATGTTAATGGGTCCAATTTAAAATAAAAAGGGATAGAAATTTGATAATTTAAAAATGGCCAAATAAAATTAATTTTTTAGCCAATTTTACTTAAATCTTAACCAAATTAGATATCAATTTGATCAATTTCATCGCAATTTTGATCAATTTGATTTCAATTATGGTCAAATTTAATAAATTGACTAAATTTAAACGAGATTCGATACGAATTAATACCTTGTTTAATCTTGAGCTTCTTGATTTGATAAAACTAAAAAAATATTTATCCAAATAAATTATTTTTTGAGAGTAAAATTATATTCAAATCAAAATTTTAATCATTTGAATTTATTTTCAAAATAATCCTTGATAAAAAATTCACTACTCCGTAAAATAAATATTTAAGTAATAAAATTATATAATCTCGTATAACTGAATACGATAATATATAATTGCTACTTAAAATGATAAGTTTACCCAAATAAATACTTTGAAAAGATTCTTATTCAGATAAAATATATGTTGTGATTTAATTTAAAACTCAAGAAGCTCGAAATTAAATTTAGTCGTGGAGGGCAAAAATTAGGTGTCAACAGGGACAATGCACGCAATTTTTAAAGATGAGAAATACTTTTCCTACTTAGTTAGAAGAAAAGCAAATGTTACAACAATCTTTGATAATTTAAAATTAATTGAATGCTCCAGAAGAGCTACTATATTTCTGCCTAAGGGGAAAAAATTAATTATAGAAGATGCATTGTTCTATTCTAAATCCCCAAGAAACTTATTGAGTTTTAAATATATCCGCCAAAATGGATATCATATTGAGACAATAAATGAAATGAATGTCGAATATCTTGGCATTCGGAGATAATTTGTGAAGTCGAAGAATAGACTAGTCACCTAGGAGTGTGATCTAGTGGCCATTGAAGTGAGTGAAAATCTATGGGTGATTAGGATTCAAATCCCATTAGAGACAAAAATAAAATGCTAGGTGATTCATCTGTGCTAGCATGAGGTAAGATGTGCGTGCAAGCTAAACCTAGACACCTCAGAGACGAACAAACTAGTCTAAATTGACAGCTTCTATGTTGGGAAAGAATAATAATAACCTCATAGGTGTAGATGCCTTCGGAGACAAACTGGCATAGCTTTCCACATCCAGCAGCCTCGTATGTTGTGATGTTATCGGGGAGTTTTGCATCTAGATGCTCCATTATAGATTTGAAATAACTGAATATTACTATATCAAAGAGTAGAAAGCTAAGTCAGTGATGCAAGGTAGCATAAGCTAAATAATCACTAGGGGGCCACTTTACCCTATGAAATAATTAATCCCAAACAAGAGAGAGTGATGTTTACCTATCCCCTACTACTGTTTCCCATAGTCTTCTCTACGAGTTTACTAGTTTAGCAGCTGGATGCAGACTTAGCCCCTTCATTGTCTTCTCAAATGTCGGGATCATTTCCTGTACAAGTATGATTGATTCTGATAGACGGTTAAAGAGGTTTACCGGAGCAATCACTTCATTTCTTTGCAACTGCAGTAATACATGAGACTAGAGAGCGAGACTTAGAAACATAGCTAGGCGTGAATACCACATATTTGTTCCAGATAGAGAGAGGTCTGCTGGTGGAAGACAAAAGAAAACTCAAATGTTGATCATGCCGAGATTCACCGTCAACTGAGAAAATAATCTTTAGATCAGTTCCAAGACCAAGAACCTAGAGCTTTCCCCATAATTGACATTTCTCACATACTACACAATCCATGATAGCACTGCAACATCAAAATTGCATACCAAATTGTTCAGTCATATGGTAAACAACATAGCAACTACTACTTTTGAACAACATACACAAGACTGTAGAAAGAGCCAAAAATCTTGTGTATGCATATGCGTACATAAATAGACTGAAGTATAAATGTACTGATGCATTCAACTCAAAATACAGTCATAAGGTGATTAGTGCAGCATGTATAAGCAAGATGATAGCCTTTAGAACTTTCTTTTTTGAATTTTACGAAATTAACTTGAGAACAGTTCATTAGATAACCAAGCCAATCTGGTCAATCGTTTCAAAGGAAGAAAATAAAGGCTGAAATCAAGATGAATATTGTAACCTGACATTCCTGAATTGCTTTTGAATCTGCTTCTTTAGCTCAGGTCCACTTTGGCCTTTCCATAGTTTAACTTCATCAAACGGAACTGGACATGCAGCTTGCAGTTTCTGGTTGTATAATAGCTATTGCATAAGGGACTCTACTTTATGGTCTTCCTCAGGATTACCAGTATCATATTCAGCCTGCTCCAAGTAATCGTTTGCTTGTATAGCACATCAAAATGGGTGTAGATGACCCAATAAATAAATGCAAACAATGTTAACATTATGGGAGTTACCAAAATATAGGTGTATGAGTGTGAACTCACTTTTGTAACAACGTGGAGAATAAAGAGGAAAGTAAAGTACAAGTTTCTGACACAGTCAATATTGTAGAACATGATCATACATCAGATATGGATTGGTACCCTACTGAAATTGCTAAAAAACAGTCAGTTTCCTTGTTAAAGTGATCATAAAAATAATAGTTCACACTTCGTAAAGAATTTTATAAATGCAACAGGTTCAGCCTTGTAGTTGTAGGCTTTTGCAAGTGTCGCTTAGCCACTTTTTGGCAAGTAGTAAGAGAAACATGTTGCATATTTGATACAAACTAATTAGATTTGTAGTTTCATCAAGCAAGTAATCAGCAGCTATGTGTATTGAGATTGAAGAGCGTAGACCAGATATTAGCTTGTATAAAACCTTTTTCTCCTGGAAAATCTCACCAGATGCATCTACACACAGAATTGTAATTTCCGTGTTCACAATGATAATGGATTTGAAAACATAAGAATAGCTCGCAAAGACAATACAACACAACAAAAAGTAATTTGCACGAGTACCAGCAGACTTCAACAATTTAGTATCCTAACTTAAGAAGTCTATTTCTCATTTCAATGGTCTCTTTCAGAATGCAATTCTACAAAGAAAAATTGAAAGGATCATTAACTCACATTTTGGAAAATCCTCTAAATATACAACACCCCATATTCGCCTGGCTGAGGGACCAGTGTAACCTGTATAATGCTCCGAGTTTAGTAAGAGATTGACATATGTCATCTCACTTGCCACGACTATGGTCAACAAATTAGTAGTAATTCAAAGAGAAACCTTCAAGAAGTAAAAATCAAGGCATTATATAAGTGATAAACTCTGTAATTATACAAGATAGAAGTAAGCTTCTTGTTTATTCAACAGTGGAGGTAGTACAGAGTTTGATAGTATTTGTAGAAGAAGGGAAAGAAGAGAATTAAGAGAAAAAGAAGATGAGAGAGAAGAGTAAATGCTTGTATTGAGTGAATAGAACAATGTACATTTTTTATGTATATATACTAGCTTGTGATATGCCTAACTAACTCAACTAGCCGTTAACTACTTTGTAACTAACTATTAGAACAGTTATAACTGAAAGTTGGAACCAAGTCTACTTTATTTTCTGTTTGAGTTCACTACTTCTTCAATGTCTTTAACCCTCCCCCTCAAGCTAGGAAGGTGTGAAGATGTCACAGATTCCTAGCTTGGTATTTAGATGAGTTTGTTGAGCTCTTGTCAGTCCTTTAGTCAGCATGTCTGCAGGTTGATCTTGAGTAGCAATGTAGTGTGGTTGGATCATTCCTTGGACTATTTTTTCCCTTATAAAGAAACAATCAATATCAATATGCTTTGTACTCTCATGATATATTGGATTAACAGCTATTTGTAGTGCAGACTTGCTATCACTGAACACATCCACAGGTAGTATTGCTTCACTTCCAATTTCCTTTATTAGACCTAGAATCCATACCAGTTCAGCTGTCAATGCTGCAAGACTTCTGAACTCTGCCTCAGCTGAGCTCTTAGAGACAGTATTTTGTTTTTTTGATTTCCAAGATACTACTGACTCTCCAATCTTCACAAATTAACCAGTTACAGACATTCTAGTTTGAGGACAAGCTGCCCAGTCTGTATCACAGTAGGCACTCACTTTATTATCTGAACCACTAGACAACAACACACCTTGACCCGGTTTTCTTTTCACATACTTTACAACTCTGAGTGTTGCCTCCATGTGTGATCTTTTAGGATCTTGAAGAAACTGACTTAGTGTTTGAACACAAAAGACTATGTCTGGCCTTGTCATGGTTAGGTACAATAGCTTTCCAATCAATTTTTTATAAGCACCTTGGTTTGATGGTGGATCCTCAGTAGTCTGTTCATGCTTAACATGCTCATCAAACTGTCTAGATGTTAGCTTGGTGTTGTAGTCCATAGGCGTAGCTGCAGGCTTGGCTGTTGTTAAGCCTAGGTTAGATAGTAACTCTAAAGCATATTTGCTCTGATGCATCAGTATTCCTTTGTCAGACCTTGCAAATTCTATTCCTAGGAAGTATCTCAGCTCACCTAGATCCTTCATCTTGAAATTTTGGTGTAGAATTGTCTTAGTCTCTTCTATCAGCTTTACACTATCTCCTGTGATCAACATGTCATCAACATATACTAGTACAAGAATAATTCCTTATGTTGTCTTCTTGATATACAAGGATGGATCATACTGACTCTGAATGAAGTGAGATCTTACCAAAACCTCTGATAGCTTGGTGTTCCATTGCCTTAGTGCTTGTTTAAGACCATATAAGGATTTGAGTAGTCTACATACTGCATTCTCCCCCTGACTAACAAATCCTTAAGGTAGATCCATGTACACTTCATTATAAAGATAACCATTTAGGAAAGCATTGTAGACATCCATTTGTTGGACACACCAGTGATTTCTAGATGCTGCTGCAAGTACAGTTCTTACTGTCTTCATCTTTACTACTGGAGAAAATGTTTCTAGGTAATCAATGCCTTCTCTTTGTCCATAACCCTTTGCTACTTACTAGTCTTGCTTTAAACCTCTCAACTTCACCTGAGGCCTTATACTTTACTTTATATATCCATCTGCAACCAATAGCCTTCTTTCCTTCAGGCAAGGTAACAACCTTCCAGGTGTTGTTAGAATTCAATGCTTATATTTTATTCTTCATTGCTTCCACCTATCTAGGGTCTTTGCAGGCTTCAGAGTAGCTTGTAGGTTCAGTAACATATGAAGTATTCATCACATAGCTCTTGTATGACTGACAAAGTCTATCATAAGACACATGATTCGCAAGAGCATGAGGTACCTTCTTTGTGTTTTTGGAAACAAAGTCATTCATCCATGCAGGTGACTTTCTTTCTCTTATTGACTTTCTTTGATCCTGACATGCAACTGGTTGAGATGCAGCTTGTGTAGTGGTAGGAATGCTCTGGAGTTGTTTCTCTTGTTGAGTATCTCCTTGACTTCTACTTGACCTTCTTTGGTATACCTTTGTTATGGACTGTCTGAGAGTAGGTTCCTTTGGTGGTAGCTGCTCTTGCTGACTGTCTAAGGTAATATTCCTTTGGGATGAGACCTGTATAGGAATCTGCATAACCTCAGTAGTTATTGGATACTGATCTTCTAAAGGGCACACATATTGAGGTGCCTGAGGCTGCTTCTTGAGTTCCTTAAAAGGAAATATATCTTCCCTGAATGACACATCTCTACATACAAAAAAAATGTTAGTAGATAAACCATATAGAACATATCCCTTCTGAGTACTAGAGTACCCCATCATGATGCATGTCCTTGTTCTAGACATGAGCTTATCATGTTCATTTAGTATTTTGGCATAGCACAGGCATCCCATTACTCTGAGATGATCACAATTTGGTTGCTTACCATACAATTTTTCATAAGGACTCACAAGCTGAATGACTGGACTAGGAAACCTATTGATGATATATACTGAAGTTAGAACACAATAACCCCAGAACCTTATTGGAATTTCAGCCTGAAATCTGATAGATCTTGTCACTTCTAGTATGTGTCTGTGTTTTCTCTCAACAACACCATTTTGCTGAGGAGAATATGGACATGTAGTTTGATGAACTATGCCATGTTCCTGGAACAACTCTTTACATATTGAGTTGACAAACTCAGTACCATTATCAGTCCTCACTACTTTGATAACCTTGTTAAACTGAGTTTTGACATATACAAGAAAGTGTTGAATCTGAACACACACATCAGACTTAAGTTTTAACAGAAATATCCAAGTGTACCTTGAAAAATCATCAACCACTGTTAGAAAATATCTATTTACATTCATAGTTGGTACTTTGTAAGGTCCCCAAACATCCATGTGTACAAGATCAAAACAGCATGTACTTTGACTGTTAGTAAACAGAAAAGGTAACCTAGTTTGTTTAGCACTAGGATAAATACTACATTGCTTTATTCTGTCTTCTATTACTTGAACTTCTTGAGATATAACTCTTTTCAGCACACTGGTTGATGTATGTCCCAACCTTTGATGCCACAGATCTACTTCAGTTTGAGTTCTTTCCACAGCTGGTTTACTAGATGCTTTAGTTGCTATTGTAACCTCTTTCCTTGACTGATCTCTAAGCACATATAGTCATCCATCAAGCTTGTAGACACGTGATTTTTGATCCTCCCTAAATTTTAACTTGTTTATCGATATTAAATATTTATATTTATATTTAATCATATATTATTTTAACTATTATTTTATTTTTAATATAATGTAAATAATTAAATAATTTTAATTTTAGGATATTATTTTGTTTTATTCCAATAAAAAAATAATAATACAAAAATTCAAAAATATTTTCGTTTTGAATTTTAAATAAATAAGCTAGCAAGTTTTAGTATTATTTAGTTATAGTTATTTAAAGCTATTTATGAATTTTATTATATTTTCTAAAATATAAATCAATTATTTTTATATTTATATATTTATTATTATTTTATTTATTTTTTCTAAATTTATTTATTATTATTATTATTATTATTTTATTATTATTATTATTATTATTATTATTACAAGTATTATTTTCTATTATTATTATTAATATTTTATTTTAAAAAAATAATAATAAAAGAAAAAAAAAATTAATTAATTAAATTAAATTTCTCTTATCTTATCCCTAAAAACTACCTCAACCCATCCCTAATTTCCCTCAACCCCATTACCCTTATTTCCCTCCCCGCGTTTCTTCTACATCAAAACTACACAACACTAATATATATAACAACACACACATACGAAAAGAGAAGGAGGACAACAATTAAAAAGGTGAAGATAAGAGGAAAAAGAAGAAAACACGTACAAAAATTAAAAGAAAACTCAACGTGAAAAAAAAAAGAAAGAGGAAAAATAGTTCGATTTACAGTTTGGAGTTTCGTTCGAGTTTCCGGTGGCGGCATCTTCATCCTCGTATTTAATTTAGTTTGTCGCTCAGGTTCTTATTCAATATTCTTCTATTTACTTTTTATTAGTTTCGTTGTGAATTGAGACATAAACAAAGTTGTTTAAATGATTTCATGTATTACACAATATGTGCGCGCCATTGATTAATTATAATATGTAGTTCTACGATTAAAATATTTAGTAAATGGTGACATGATTGTTCTTAAGTTGGCTGAATTGTACATGATTTAGGCGTTATTCATGTTTAAAGTTTGATTAAGTTAAACAAATTTTTTAAAAATTATTATTATCTTTGCTTAAACGCCATTAGTCTCTATATTTGTAAATATGTTAAGAAGTTAATGAGTTGCTAAAAAAGAAGATAAGTTTAAACAAGATATATGAACTAATCATAAATTTTGATTTTTTGGACTGATATTAATGGAAACCATGGTAATTAATAAAAGGTGGCCTAAATTTGTTATTTTCTTTACCCTTCTGTGAGGAATATGATATTTAAATTTATTTACAATTTTATTATAGACTAAAATTTTATTTTTGATCTAAGTTTTGAAATTTTCAAAAGTTAACGGAATGGTTTTGTTCTGTTTTGGTGTTTTACTTGCATCACTGTCGCTTTGTGGAAAATATTGTTAATGTTGCATACTATGGTATATTTTGCTCCAGTGATTATTATTATTTATTACTATCAATTAGTGGAAATTAGTAGGAAGAAGTTAAAAAAAATAAAATAAGAGATAGACATACCTGCACACCCACATAAATAACAACACGCACGCACACTAAGAAAATAAAAAGATAGCAAAAGAAAGACTTAGAACATTAAAAAAGACTAAAAAAAAAAAGGGCGATTTATTCTAATTTATCCAAAATCCGTCTTAAATGATAAAAGAAAGGAGTAAAAAATAATAATAATAATTATTTCGAGTTTATAAAAAATGAAGCAAATGCCTTTAACGCTAGGCTAATTTTTGACACATTTAAAATTTTCGTCTCAACTAAAAATGCGGCGCACGCATCTTTCTGAGACATTTAAAAATAATTCAAGGATGTAAAAACATACCTCGGTAAATATTTTTCTAAAATTTACTCGACAAATATTTTTCAACTTGTCACCGATTTATTTAATAACAAACGAGATTTTAGATTAATAAAATGAGCGAATTTAGGCTTTAACACAATTTATTAAAATAATTTAAGTCAAGATAAGTCAATAAAAGCGACCGTGCTAGAACCACGGGGCTCGAGGGGTGCCTCACACCTTCCCCTCGATCAACAGAATTCCTTACCCATTTTCTGTTTTCGCAGACCAAATAAGAGTCATTTCCTTTTGAATAGGGATTCAAAAAAGGTGACTTGGAACACCAAAACTTAATTCCAAGTGGCGACTCTGTAAATAATTTAATCCCTATTCAATATCGTCACTTTAATTGGAAAAACCCTTCGACTCGGCTCTCGAGCGAAAAAAGGGGTGTGACAAAGCTTACCAATCCCCCTCACCTTTCCAGTACAAAGATCCTGGAAAACACAGAAATCAGGAAAGAAATTCACTGAGCAATTCCACTTCTTCGTTACTTGTGATACTGATAGAAGGCTACATGTAAACTGTGGGATGTGATAGACATTTGTGATGTTATTTCCTTCTGACAGGAAACTAGTTCCCACATGAGTGACCATTGTAGTGTCACCATTTGGTAGATATACCTTCTTTGGTTTTTCAAACTTTGTAACACTCTTCTTAAGTAACAGGTCTGAGTTTCCAACTATATGGTTAGTAGCACCAGTATCTATAATCCATATCTAAGAATCAAAAGAGGCTAGACAAGCAGAAATACCTGTACTTGTTACATTTGCAGACTCACAAGGTGTGTTGACAAAGTTATTTTTGTTGATCATTTGCAAGATTTGACCATATTGTTCCTTGGTGAATGCAGCATTTCCCATCTGACTCAACTGCTCCAGCTAGCTATCAGACACTAGAGATTGTCCTGCATCCTTAGTAGACCACTTCTGCATAGAATGAGAGCCACCCTGATCTATTGAAGACACATTGTAAGCTGTGTTGTTCCCTTCATGTTTGAACTTCATCTTGGCCTTGTAATCTTGAGGATAGCCTACTATCTTCCAGCAGTTTTCCTTAGTGTGCCCCTTTAGTTTGCAGAAATCACATTGCTGATTAAAATTTTTCATGAACTTCTAATTGTTGTTTTCACCTGGACCATTTCTTGCATACATAGCTATCTCAAGGTTCTTGGCATTAACTGAAGGATTCATTCCCAAGATTCCAGCCTGACTTGCAATAGATTTTTGACTTTCATCACTAATAATCATTGCATAGGCTTGGTTCACATTTGGGAGAGGGGTCATAAGCAAGATTTGACTTCTTGCTTGTGTATAGGTTTCACTTGGTTCACATTGCATAGGCTTCGTGCAATACTTTTTGATGTATGACCTTGGTGTCTTTCATGTTTTTTCTAGTTCAGCATTTACCATGTACTTGTTAAATATTCCTTCCTGTAATAAACTCAACTTGTTAACTCTTTTCTGAGGTATAAGTAAGACTTTTTGGACGACGACGGGTAATTCCGCCATTTACATTTCTGCTTGTCACTTTCAATACTTTGGTTTATTTCTTGTCATTTCTCTTGAAATCTTGTTTGACCAAACTGCATCATGGAAAGGGGTTCTTCGTATTCTCCAGTAAAAGGAACCATCCGACCTCGTTTTTGTCACATTTGTTATTTCCACACCCTCAAGAAAACCATTAACTAGAGCGTAAAACTAATGGTAACATTGGAAACAAACAACTGATTCTATTTTAATTTGTTAAAACGACAGCTATTACTCCTTTGTCTACCTTTATTTGTTCATTTTTCTATTGAAAAATTAATAGATAACTTAAAATATTTTTTACCCATTTTATTTTTGCTATTAAATACTTTCTCCGTCTAAAATTTTCTAATTTAATGTCCCATTTTATTTATCTTTTTTCATTAATCAAGAAGACACAAAAAAAATGTATGTTTTACCCTTTGAATTAATTATTTTTTCTTCAAATTAAAATGTAAACATCATTTAATAACAGTACTATGGTAAATTAGGCATGTTATTAGTTATTTTTCTTAATCAATGTGCCATCTCAATTTGAGATGAATAATTTGGGACGGAGGAAGTATTTACCATTCATCATTTGTTGTATTGTTTAAGACATTTCGTTTATTGATTGCTTCTTAATTTGTGTGTCACGTTAATAGTGGATAAATATTAGTATTGAATAGGGAGTAGCCTATTGAGTTTATGAATCTTGAATTATAGAAAAGAAAGGTCGCTACATGGTATGGAACAAAGCTATTGATTCTGCTTCAGGCTGAGTGGAATAATAAGGAGTGGAGTTGAATGTAGGATTATTGTTGGACTTGTCAAATCAATGTACTAGTAATGTGAAGCGTGGAGTTCCACTTAGGGTTGTGCAAAAACCGAACCGATCGATAAATCGAATCGATAAAAATGTTATTGGGTTATTGGTATTGGGTTATCGGGTTAACAGTTTTTTATTGGTCTTATAAAAAAATTTATTGGGTAAACGGTTCGGTATCGGTTTTAGCTTATTGGGTTATCGGTTAAACCGATAACCAAAATACACTAAGTTATTGTTTTATCCCTATTTATGTTATATATTTAAATTTCTCTTTCTCTCTCTCTATAGATATGTGTATGTATATAGATTATATGCACTACTAATTCATAATTCATTGATTCATAAAGTATTAACCTATTCAGGACAACAAAGACACAATATAAAGTTCGGCTATTATCGTAATAAAAAGCTTGAAGCATTTATGGCTTCCAACAATTAGGATTCAATTTTTTTCCTAACTAACATTCAGTTCAAGTTTGAAGATTCTTGTAAACTAAAATGCATTGCGTAGGTTTTGGCGGTAATTAAAATTTCATTTTTTTTATGTTAGTTGTTACTATTTCTATTTTATAAGTATTTTCTTATTGGTTAAACCGAAAACCGAACCGTTAAGGACCAAAAACCGATAAACCGAAACCGATAAGAAAATATCTTATTGGTTGGTTATTGGTTTTACATATTTAAAAACCGAAAATTGATAAATCGAACCAATAACACGTAAAACCGAACCGAATCGAACTGACCGATGCACACCCCTAGTGTCGGTCATTAATCCACCAAGCATCAATGCAGCCCAAAGTGTGGCCCTTTGGATTAAATCGGTCAACTTTTATCTAAGAGATAATACATAAATATGACCCTAAACTTGACACCAAATTATAACTTTGACCTTAAACTTTGACTGTGCACAAATATGACCTTTAACTATTCAAAACTGCAAAAATATGACCTCCGATCTTACGTGGCAAAACGCGTATTCAACACGCAAAAATGGGTGCGTCCAGCTAAAAATCTAAGGGTATAATACATAAATATGACCCTAAAGTTTGACAGTGCACAAATATAACCTTTAACTATTTAAAACTACACGAATATGACCTTTAAATGACTTTTTACTATTATTTTTTCATTATTTTTGGCTCAAAGATGAAAATGACATCTAATTTCTTTTGTCATTGCGGAAAAAGAGCAATATTGAAGATTTATTAATTAGGTGGGTCAGCCTCATATGAAAAAAATCGCACGGGTATGTATATATATTATAAAGCAGAAGGCAAATTTAAGTTATATAATAAATCTAAATATTACTTATTTAAATATTAAATTAAAGATGAAACTATACTAATAATAAAAAAATTATAGTTTTAATAAAACGTTATTAAATTAATGTTATTAAGGATAGTAGTAGTAGTATATTAAATTAACATTATCAAATTAACGTGATTAAAATGTTATTAAATTAACGTTATTAAATTAACGCAGGGACGGACCTACGTGGTTGCCATGGGGTTCACCCGAACCCCCTCGGTAAAAAAATTACGTTGTATATATATAAGGTAGAAAATATATATTTATGTACGGATATTAATGTTGAACCACATGAAACAAGACACTTAGATAGCCCAGTGGTGTTATTTGCTCATCTTGGGCGCTTGCTTCAGCCTACTGCGCGGGTTCGATCCCTGCTAGTGGCTGTTATTTTTTTTTAATTAGAAAAAAGCTAGGTGCAGTGCTGCTGCTATAGAAATAAATAAATAAATAAATAATAATAATAATAATAATAATAAAAAAAAAAACGACGCCGTTTTAACACAAAAAAATAAAACTTTGACAGTGCACAAATATGACCTTTAACTATTCAAAACTGCACAAATATGACCTCCCTCCAAGTCAGCCCTTTTAACGACGTGGCACCGTGTAATTGGATTACCTTTCCACGTTGGTGCGAGTGAGACTCACGCATGAGATTGCTAAATCGGAGGTCATATTTGTTCAGGTTTTGAATAGCTAAAGGTCCTATTTGTGCACTATCAAAGTTTAAGATAAAAGTTATAATTTGGTGTCAAGTTTAGGGTCTTATGTATTATCTGTTTATCTAAAGGGTCTTCTTTTATTGCTTAACCCAATTTTAGAAATGCAATTCATTCCTAGGAAATCTAGACAGCACATTTCCAGAAATGCAGTTTTAAAAGTTTAATTAATCTAATATAATTGAATTTTAAAATTTAGTTAAATTAATTCACGAAAAAATAAAAGAACGTATAAAAAGAAATGGAAAAGTAATAGGTAATTTGACTTTATTTTATTTATAAAAATTAAATTAATAGTGATAAATAAATTCGAACGAGAGTATGAAACTATTCTCACAGTTTATTAAATTCGGTGGAAGACCCAAGGTGGAGGGATGGAAAACAATGATATTTCCTCTGTTCCATTTTATGTATCGTTATTTCATTTTTAATTCGTCTAAGAAAATATCATTTTTCCTTATTTGGTAACTATTAAATGACAATATCCTCATTTTATTCTTAATGGGTCTGCTTAATAAGAAAAGATAATAAAATGAGAGTATGTATTCTTAAACTCCATATTCAATCAAAAGGGCGATGCATAAAATGGGACGGAGGGAGTATGATATTTACCAACACATGTTTGCAATAAGTGCTTGTAGTACGTGCTGTTCGTTTGTGATATTTTGTCAAATTTTAGCCACTACAATTCTAACCATAGCATGGTCTAAATTGGAGTAATATTCAAATTCATTGCTATAAACTTTTAAAATAAGTACCTCCTATACTATATTTTACTTTATTGAAATTGAAAGAGTATAAATTAATGCTGATGCAGATTTTTAAGGTCGATCGTTTAATCAATGATGCTTTTACTATCTGTCCCTCAGTGCTTCTTCTTCCATTTTCTCTAATAGGTGATTCTACACACTCAGGGTAGGTTCTTCTCCTCCTCCTCATTTTCTGTCAATCTATTGATTTTCTTTTTTAATTTAGTTTATTTATGGGAATACACTAATATGTTGTTGTTAGTGTTTCATCATGCCATTTTCTGCACTGCTTTTGTTAGCTATGGCTGGAGTTCTTTTAAATATAGTGATTTAATTTGTAGAGGCCAACACACTAGAAAAATTAGCAGATTCAGTATCATTGTTGTTATTACTGGTATGTTTTCCTCTTTTTTTTCTTTCTTTCACTGATTTTATGGCCATTACTTCTCGATTCCTTTGAATGTTTGTGCGTTTTTGCTTGAATTTTAGTTCTTTTGCTCTTTCACATAATCTCTTGTAAGATATATTTTACATGCATGTGATGGATCATGTCTCATTTGCACATATATTTTAATGCCCTTTGTTCCCCTTTTTTCTTATAATTTTCTCTTTAATTTTGCAACTAGATCTATTTAATCATAAATCCTAACCTGTCGGCAAAGGGAAATTTGATTGGCCCTGAACACTGATCTTACATACTTTAATTGTGTTGTGAGAGACGTAGTTTACTGATTCCAGGTTGTATAATTAACATTACAATTTGTGTTTGTGCTTGTGCAGCAGCTGTGACTGCATTTATTAATGTTAAATTTGTGTTGTGAGAGATGTAATGTTTGTGTATACAACATTACAGTTTGTATACAACCTTAAATTTGTGTTGTGAGAGATGTTTCCCTAAAATAGTAATGTTGTATACAAATTGCAACACAAAGAACCACAGAAAACAAAGATTTGACTTTTCACTTGCTTCATGTTTTCATCTTATTTTGCTTCTGGTGGCAGGTGACATGGGGATAAAAAAATTACTTGGAGAAGTTATATTCTAAAAGAAAGTACGCAGATTTCTTCTCCAGCTACTATGATTCCTTTAGATGCATCTATATGGTGGTATTTTCATATTTTTTTTCAATATATGTTGGAAAAAAAGAAAGAAATACCAAGACTTATGTCTTTCCCAACAAGCTTGAGGAAGATCCAAAGGGCATACCCAACGGTTTTATGTCTTGCATCAGCAAGTAGATGTTGGTGGATTGCGGGAGTTGAATGTGTACATGTACCCTACACCAGATGTTGTCGTGGTATATTGACTGATTTTTTTGTGACTATAGCTTCTTTTGTATAACAACAACAACAGGCCCAGTGTATTCTCACAAAGTGAGGTCTGGGGAGGGTAAAATGTACGCAAAATGTACGCAACCTATACCGCTATCTCCGAAGAAGTAGAGAGGCTTCTTTTGTATGAAAAAATAAAAGAAAAAAATTGGAAGACTCAAATTAACCACCTAATTAGCTTTCACATGGAAGCAACAGAAAATGAAGAGTAAATGAGGAGTGAACAAAATGTAACAGATTGAATAACTTATTGAAATGTTATTTATATCGAAGAAAAAGAAATATAGTAGAAAATTTAAGTAACTCTTGACATGAACTTGCTAGCTAAACATTTTTTGTTTGTATTTGACTCATAAATGATTTATAATCTACTGCTTACTAGATGCAAGATTATGTCCATGAATTCAGTGGAGAAAATACTTCATTCGACTGATTTTGCAATTTAGTATTTTTCTAATAAAGATAACATCTTAAGACATTTTATTTTTCTCTTCAATGGTTTACATTAGGTTGTGCTGCCTACAATTTGAGTAGAGGGAAAGAAAAATCTGTCCTGTACATGGTTGCTGTCTTTGAAAGAGCGTCTCGATAATTTCAGGGTGCTTCGGGGTGATTCTTTGACTTCTGGAAAGATGTAAGTACTCCTCTTTTAGTTAATTAGGTATTTTCTGCATAGAAGCCGATACGAGTCAAATGACCACCTTAGCTTTTGATGACATCTTTGAAGGCCAACACCTAAAGGCTCAAGACTTGGTCACCCCGAGAGCACAAGGATACGCAAGGAAGGATCATTTTGAGCATGACTTAAAGCAATCTCGTGTGTGGAAGGTTGCTTGGTTGCCTATATTGATGCTAACCCGAAAACCACAAGCCTTGAAGTATGAACCATACTCGGTTTTTGAGAGCAATGAAAAGGCTCCATTCATTCAAGTTATAACATACCTTGGCTGCCCCTTCATTAAGGGTATTTTATACATTACATATGGTGTATTTACACACCATGGAAGCCCCTCTCATTAAGGGCAAAGTGGCCTTTTTATCTTCATTTATAGTATATTATAAATAGGCCCCTCATTCTTAATTTCACTAGTTTTGAATGATGAAAGATTGAAACACTTGAAAATCCTCTCTCTTGAGAGTAGACCACATTAGTATAGTCTTAGTTAGGACTTGGAAAAGTCATCCTTAGTAAAGGGCTTGGAAAAGCCAATATTGTTCTTTGCTTAGAAACGGTGAATCTTGAGGTGAGTCGATTACCTTGGCGGTCACCGTAAGAGTGTGGTTTTGATTATTACATTCATTAGGGGTTAGTGTTGAAATACACTTGGTTCTTAATCTTGTAATAATTTTGGTCTCACTATCTATCTTTATTTTCTATGCAATTTCCTTTGTGTTTGTGTTGAATCTGTGTCTTGTTTCATCTTCATCTCCTCTCTTTAGTTATAATTTCAGTTTTTAGCTTTGTTTCCCGTGTCATTTGGTATCAGAGCATGGCTTGATCTTGTTCCTACAAGATCAATCTTGGTCTTGCTTGTTAGAAAATTAAAAAAAAAAGTGTTAAAAACTGAAAATTCTAGAAAAATAGCAATCTGTCCGTGTTTGTGTTCTTGGCCAAAATTGTATTCTTGTTGTGTCATGGCTGAGATTTGTTTGTTGTGTGACTAGATCTAGTTCTTGTTTGTTTTGTTGTTTCTAGTGTTAGTTTTCTTGTCCACTAACACTTTGAGTCTAGATCTAAACTTGAGCTTGAACTTGTTGAAAGTTGTTGTTATGAACATAAGCTTGGCTCATTGTTGTTGACCATTGTTATGGTGGACTGTTTTGGCTGTGTGGTTTCTCTTTGATGTTCTAAACTTGAACACGTGATATTGTTGTTACTTGGTGGCTTGAGAACCATTTTGTTGAAGTTGTAGTTGTCTTGGCCAAGTGATGGAGATATTGTTATTGTGGATTGGAGTTGGCCATTGGAATTTTTGTTGTTCTTGAAGATCGTTGTTATTGTTCTTTGTGTGGTTGTTGTTGTTCTTGAAGTTCTTCACCTTCCTTCATATATTGTTAGAACATAAAGTGAATATTAGATCCTAAAAGGTGAAGGAAAAAGGTGTATGTACTTGTTAGTCTTGAAAGACCCCCAACCACCAAAAGACTTTATATCACTTCACAACCACTTTTCCATGATTTAAGGACCCATGTTTTAAGGAGAAGTACAAGAAAAAGTCAAGTCTTGAAAATTGAAAAAGGCCCCAAGACTTATTTTCCCTCCTAAAACAAATTCCACCAATCCAAATTAATTTTTGTCCAAGACTTGAACATTTGAGAATAACCACTTGATAAAATTGAACTAATACGTGGCTGCCACGTCATCATTGCTACTGTTCACACAATATTTTCGAGCTCAAAAGTTTAGATTCTTAGTTTCATTTTTATTGTCCCTTAGTTTCGTTGTTGGTTCTAATACTAATTAGAAACTAGTAATCACCTACTTAGTTGTAGATTAGTTGTTGAGTCCGTTTCTTTCGTGTCTTCGTTATTTATGTGCTTTTCTCATTTTTAACTCGTCATAACTTCTTTGTTTCAAGTTCATAAGTAGATTTTATTTTGTGTCTTGTGTCGATCAAACAAGAATCTATTCCGGCCGCCAAGTAGAATTGACATCTTATTGACTACCGGAGTATAAGCAACTTTCAATATTCGCCGCTCCAAATTGTGAGGATCACAAAAGTGAGTGAATACGAGTGTTGGTGAGGGGTTTATTGTGACTACAACATGGGAGACTATGATTGTAGTGAGGGGTTTTATGGCTACGAAGTTGAGGGAGGCTGTGGAGGCTATGAAAATAGCCATGATCAAAACTTGGGCAGATTTGAGAGTTACGGTTCTGAGGAAGAAAATGAGGTGAATGAAGTGCCTAGTACTTATGGGGAACATGGAGATGATGTAGGACCTTATGATGGATCTTATGATGACGTTGGGGCATGTGAGGAGTCTTACAATTCTCACTCCGAACCTAGATTTGGTGTTAGGTATAACCCTTTCGTTCGCAAAGCTTATGAGAGCTATGATGAGAGTACACGTGAGGAGTGTGAAGATTCATATTCTCCACCTTGTAGTACTTCTTATCAAGATCGATGTAGCGTGAATGGTTATACTAGCTCTAGTGGAGGTTGTCCAATGAGAAGAAGAGGGTATTCATCTCCAAAACTGAGGGGTACTCGTGTACTTTATAATGTTGATCCGAGAAGGAGTGTACACTCCGGAAAGGTGACCATTTATGGGATACTGGGCTTCCTCTTGTATTAAATGATAGGTACTATAGTAACTACATCGTTCCATCCATAGTTGACTACTTGGAGTTGTTTCGTGAGCCTTTACTTGTTCCATACTTCTTGGACGGGTTTAAGGTTACCGAGAGGGTCAAGGTTATCTTCTCCCAATTTGAATACCATGAGGAGGTGGTGCGATATTCTTCCATTAACATACGGTCATGTATACTTAGGTGCCGATTAGTTTGCACAACATAGAGTTCCAAACGTACAAAATTGGCCAAATGTTGTAAGAGACCAATGGGGGAATCGCCTCATGACATACTTGCTGCCCAAGCCACGAAGAGAAATGCCTACCTACTTCAATCCAAATAATTATGAGAGACAAAAGATTGAGAGGAGTAAGGGAGTGCAAGGTGGTAATCCGAGAGTGGAAAAAAAAGAGGTTGTGTGGAGCGAAGTGAAGGGATTGCCACCAAACTGTGCTAACATTGGTTGTCCTTCTATTTTTAAGGACATTTGTGTAGGTACCAACATGGCAAGCGAAGACGAACAATGCCAAAAGTAAGTTGTTGCCCAAGCTTTTGGAGGACCTTCACAGCATGACAAAGAAGAATCTACTCAAGGACTTCAAGGTAAAATGGCTAACTCTTACACTTTTGTACAAGTGAATGATTATTGTGTGGCTAGTAGCCCATTGAGTGTGAGCTGTAGCTTGCCTATATGTGAGTATTATTTCTTTGCCACTTGATGATGATGTACATATTGTGAGTGTGGATACACTAGTTGACCTATTGATGACCGAATCGACTCTTCTTGTAAGATCGATTTATGTCCACCTAGTGTTGAAACCATTATATTGAATGAAAGTAAATTATCTTCTGAAATTTGTGTTGATCAACTTATGTGTGAAAATTACCCACCACTTGAGGATGTGTATTGTAATTAATGAACCTCAAGTGTGTGATGATGTTGAAAATGTTGATCAAAGGAATAGGAGTGAACTCGAGAGCTATTCTTGGGATAATCTTGCACTTGAAATCTCTTTGAAACTTGATATTGATCTTTTAGAGAGTGATGAATTCACACGTTCCGAATCTTCCCGTGAAATAGATCATGCTCTCTTTAGGTATAATGTCTTATTTGAAGATGATATAACCACTTCTAATGAACCTAGTGGTGAAAATAATGGTGTAGCTTGCCTTAGAAGCTATAGCCGATATGGTAATCCACTATGGTGTGACAACATTTCTACTAAAGATGGAAATCACTTCTTGGAAGATGAAAGTACTCTTAAGGGTAAGGGATGTGTAGTCTTGGAAACTACTTATCCTTCTACTTTGTGTGATTTTATTGTTGAGAGTACTCATGATGATGATTGTGAAACTAGTAGTGAGTACACACATGAGGGCACCTTAGTAGAAGTTGACTTGAGTGATACCTTTCTCTACTCTCTATTTGCTTTGGATAATATGTATGCTATTGTAGAGAGTACACCATTTAGTTTGGGTAGAGACCACGGGAAAGGGGAGTGTTGTCTAGACCCGTGTCTATGGCTACTCTTCCCGTTTAACCCCGGTGCCAAATATAGATTTTATGATGATGGTGCACCAAACTTGTTGCTTGGTTTACATGAAAAGCAAAGTATCACTTTTGGTAAATTCCATAACCAAATCCTTTGTGCATTTTTCATTAATTATTTAATATTTACTTCAAAGGATCCTTGGTTATATTCTAAATATGTGCAACCTTGGAATGTTGAGGTAATTTGTCGTGCTAACCCTAACCCTCATTTCATGAGGAGTTTGTATTTGTGTGTCCTTTCTTTAGTTTTGCAAGGTTTGGATTCGAGGTCGAATCCTTTTCAAGATGGGGAGGATGATACGAGTCAAATGGCTACCTTAGATTTTGATGACATCTTTGAAGGCCAACACCTAAAGGCTCAAGACTTGGTCACCCCGAGAGCAAAAGGATACGCAAGGAAGGATCATTTTGAGCATGACTGAAAGCAATCTCGTGTGTGGAAGGTTGCTTGGTTGCCTACATTGATGCTAACCCGAGAACCACAAGACTTGAAGTATGAACCATACTCGGTTTTTGAGAGCATTGAAAAGGCGCCATTCATTCAAGTTATAACATACCTTGGCTGCCTCTTCATTAAGGGTATTTTATACATTACATATAGTGTATTTACACACCATGGAAGCCCCTCTCATTAAGGGAAAAGTGGTCTTTTTATCTTCATTTGTAATATATTATAAATAGGCCCCTTTAGTCTTATTTTTACTAGTTTTGAATGATGAAAGATTG
This sequence comes from Capsicum pubescens, assembly GCA_030864215.1. Taxonomy (NCBI): domain Eukaryota; kingdom Viridiplantae; phylum Streptophyta; class Magnoliopsida; order Solanales; family Solanaceae; genus Capsicum; species Capsicum pubescens. The sequence goes on from CM061549.1 coordinate 301,432,817, forward strand.
AAACACTTGAAAATCCTCTCTCTTGAGAGTAGACCACATTAGTATAGTCTTAGTTAGGACTTGGAAAAGTCATCCTTAGTATAGGGCTTGGAAAAGCCAATATTGTTCTTTGCTTAAAAACGGTGGATCTTGAGCTGAGTCGATTACCTTGGCGGTCACCGTAAGAGTGTGGTTTTGATTATTACATTTATTAGGAGTTAGTGTTGAAATATACTTGGTTCTTAATCTTGTAATAATTTTGGTCTCACTATCTATCTTTATTTTCTATGCAATTTCCCTTGTGTTAGTGTAGAAATATACTTGGTTCTTAATCTTGTAATAATCTTGGTCTCACTATCTATCTTTATTTTCTATGCAATTTCCCTTATGTTTGTGTTGAATCCGTGTCTTGTTTCATCTTGTGTCATTGTTATCATCTTCATCTCCTCTCTTTAGTTATAATTTCAGTTTCTAGCTTTGTTTCCCGTATCAGAAGCTAAATAGTATTTTGACTACTTTTTCCTCTGACTATCACTCAGGTGAAGTTCAACTTATGAATCTTATATGCATGCTTAATAATTCATTTGGCATCTGTCAGCTAAGTTATTTGTGTTGGAGAAACAATGAACTTATTTTTAACAGTTTAGTAAGTTCAGGTTTGAAGTTTATAAGCATACTATTAAGCTTTGGCCATTGTGAACTGTGAAACAATGTTGGAAAAGAAAATTGAAACTGTTTATCTTCTTCTTTATCTTATGCTTTTTCCTAATATTCTTTTTCTAATGCATATTGTCTTTTAATATGTGAATTATATTTTTATCCCATTATTCTCGGAGTAGGTTATCAATTGTTGAAGTTAAGGTATATGTGGTAGATGCAAGAAAGTAGCAACAGATGTTAGAATACTTTGTCCTTCTTGCTCATTGGAGTTTCTAAACTATAGACACTAAAATCCACATAGAGAGCTTCTAAGTAGCTAAGTTGTGCGGATATATTTTGATGCTATGTTGCTCGGATCCACTAAAATGGTTGCTTTCTGAAAATCAGTTTAGTGTATGAGAAGTCCTCCAATCTTCTATGAATGTAATCACTGGTAATGAAGGTCTAATTTTTGTACCCCAAGTCCTATAATAAGATGATAACATTTATTTAACTGTTACTATATACATAACATTACCAGATTGATATCCTTCTAAATTTCTATCAAAACCTGCTTTTCTAAACCTTTCAAAGTTCATTTAGTTACTACAAAGGGAAAGGATAAGAATTGACTCTTATGAACAATCTGAAGGTCATATCCATTTCTTAGCTGCAATATTCACTATGTATTGTAGTGACTATGTATGTATTCTATTACGGCTGTGGTTTTAAAAGTATTGAAGATCTGTTTAAATGTGGGAAGTTTTGTGCAAATTTAAAACATTCCGAGAGGCTGAATTCTGGAGTCATGGTGGTTGAGCCATCAGAAAAAGTTTTTAATGATATGACGAGCAAGGTGACCACTTTGCCTTCTTACACTGGAGGTGTGGTTTAGCTGTTAACTGTTCTGTTTTTTAAAGTTATATGTTGTCATTGTATCTTTCAGTAGTCAAACTTTTGTTTCTGTGGGAAGAGTTTCATTATCTTTTATCATTTAATAAGTTTAGTGTGATACTTTTCAAGCTCTGATAGGTACCAGTTAAGCTGAGGATCTATCTGAAACAGCCCCTCTACCTTTACGAGGTAGAGGTAAGGTCTATGTACATTCTACCGTCCCCAGACCCCATTCTGGGATTACACTGGGATGTTATGTTATTGTTGTTGTATTTTTCAAGCTCTAATAATTCATTGCGCTGAATTTTTTTTGTTAACCTAATGGTGCAAATATTTTTGTTTTGACAACTATGTTGATTCTCTTGCTAACAGGTGATCAAGGTTTTCTCAGTTCCTACTATGTTGGATTTGTGAATGCTCATGTTTATGAGCCAAATTTTCCTTCAGATATCTTAAATTCCAGGAAGGTTCCTGAAATGGAGAGGCTTTCTACTCTTTATAATGCAGATGTTGGCCTGTACATGGTTGCTAATAAGGTATGTTTTAGGTTCAAGAGACTGCCTTTCTTTGAGTGTATTTTTAGTTGGGTGGGGTGTGTAGACTTTAGATTTTATCAAAACTGGACAAAATACAATTAGTTGGAGGGTTCAAAATATCCATTTTTGTTAGATATAGGATACTACGAAGAAGTTAGACTTCCATGGAATTGGAATATACTTTAGTAGTATTGCAAGTTGCAACATTGCAAACCTTAGCATAACTTAATTTTTCAATTTAAGCTGTTGTGTGGGCTTCATTGTCTTTTTTTAGTAACGGTAGTGCTTGGCTAGCTTTTGCACACCCAAACTATTCCACCATGTACATGCTACCTCCTACCAACAAGTACCGGATGGGCAGATATCTTATGGTCTATGGGCTTTGTTGTTTTCTACAAACGACTTAACTTGAAGCAGCTATATTTTGGATGTTAAAGTTCAATTTGTGTCAAGCTATTCAAAGAAGAGCATGGGATTATCCCGCTAGGCGCTATGTACTTGGTTTATCATTCTTATGAGTTATCAACAATTAGTGAAATCTTATTATTATCATATTTATGCATAGAATAATCTTTCCATGGAAATAAATTTTTTAGAGAAAGCTGCACAAACTGTTTACGAAAAAGTGCTGCCAAATGTGCATGGTATTTATAGAAGGTTAATGAATATATCTTTGGTGACCAGAGATAAGGGAGGAAATCCTAAGGCTAGGTACCCTCCACCTCAAACCATAAAGTTGGGGATTCAAGTCCCCTATTGAGCGAAGTGAGAATGGACCATTGTCTGACTCCTCCTGTTATCCTTGTGGAAGTGCACTCCTTGGTCTTGTCGTGGGTGGGCGTGAGGGGATTTACCATATTGTGGATGTTATATAAAGAGTCAGTTGTTGTTAGTTAGAAAGTCTAGTCAGCTAGCTAATTGGTCCAGTCATCTAGTTAGTTAGTTCAGTCAGCTAGTTAACTAACTAGTACAAAAGTTAGTTATAACTGCTATATAAACTACCTTCATGTACTAATATAAAACACTCTTTCAAGACTTACTAAACTACAGCTTCTACTTCCTCTTAATCTGAGTGTTCTTCTTCTTCTTCTTGATTAAAGAATTCTCTGTTTCTGCCATGGATTCGGTATCATTTGTTGATTAACAACATGGTATCAGAGAGTTGATACAGAGAGGTCAATACTTCTAGCAGTTCACCATAAAATCTGTAGAATCAATTCCAAAATTACTATATGCTTCCGACTGTTCTTGTGTACTCAAGAAGGATGAGTAATTTGAATAATCAAACACCTAATACAACCCCAAATGGAGTGGTTGGATCAGGTCAGACTAGCAATCAAGCTCCAGGAATCGACTACAATCATCCATTGTTTCTGAATGCATCTGATGTTAGCGGTATACAGATTATCTCATTTCAGCTAACAGGTATTGAGAATTTTTCTATGTGGTTTAGGTCTATGAGAATTGCATTATTGGGTAGAAATAAGTTGGGATTGGTTGATGGCAGTTGTGATAAAGAATCTTTCCCTGAAAATATGTGGAATCACTGGGAAAGGGTTAATGCCATAGTTCTATCTTGGATAATGAACTCAGTATCGAAAAATTTATTAGGTGGTATTATGTATGCTTCAGATGCTAAAACTGTGTGGATGGAATTGCAAGAAAGATTTAACAAGATTAATGGTTCAAGAACCTTCAATCTGCATAAGATATATGCTCTTTTGTTTTTTGTGCATTGTTTACATTGAACCTTGTTATTACAGGTCCGAGAAGAAAAGACTAGCATTTTTAGTTCCAAAGGGAAATACAGAAAAATAAGAGCAATGGATGAATTATTTTAAGACAAACAATATCCGCAGCATCTCACAAGAATTATGAACTCCTTTCTAATGCATTGCTTAAATTGAAGCTTGTTATTACAGGTCTAAGCAAAAATATTGGCATTTTTAGTTCCAAAAGGAAATACATAAGAATAAGAGCAATGGATGAACTGTTTTAAGACAAAAAGTATTCGTAGCATCTATCAATTATTCTGAATTCCTCTCACAGCATCTCCATCAAAGTTCAATCTCCAGATTCACGAACCACACAGAGTTCAACCTAAAAACAATAGAATAAAGTTAAACATTGAAATTTTAATTAAAAAAAAAATTAAACTAAACCTACCAGATGGAAAGGGATAGTAACATAACCGGTAAAAAAACCAATAAAGTCACAGCGCCAGGAATAGAAATTGCCATCGCCGAACACGAAACCCTGAACTTCTTGATTATACAATAGGTCTTGTGTATAGAGCAGAATGTAGATTAGGTTATAAGTCAGTATCACCTCAGCCTATGCAAAAAGAAAGCAACCAAAAAAAATTTCAAGACAAAAAACAAATTACAAAAACAAAAAGCAGACAGATAATTTATCAAGCAAAATAAATTACCTTCCATGTAGAAGAAAAGGGAAATAGCTTATCAAATGCGTGTATGACTATGAAAGGACGGAACAGCAGCAGCCTAAAAGTCAACAAGTACAAACAACAGTCTAAGAAAAATGCTCGACCATTGATGATACCACACATTAAACAAAATAACCAGAATCTCAAATATACCGTCCATATAGAGGACAAAGGGAAATTAATGTGTAGGTTTTGGAGTGCAGCAGCGAATAGAAACAGTAGTAACAACATGGTCGTATAGACCGCTGAAGACCAGAGGAAAAACATTCTTGGACGTAGGAACACAAAAATACTGAAGCAAAGGAAACAACTTGCTACTCCAACAGCAATAAGAGGAACAAACCTACAAGTAAAAAGCAATTAATAATTACAAAACTCAAAACAAAACTATAATAATGAACATTGAAAGTACCTGAAATCAATCCCAACATGCTTAAGCATGCTGGAAGATAACACTCCAACCATCAAAAACTGTAAAACAAATTCACATAAAAAGCACAAACAGTTTAAAACCAAAGTTTTTCTTCTATCAGGCGGTTGAAGCATTTCTCTGCACAATAGAATAACAGTCGGCAGCGCAACCAACATGACAATTGGAGAAGTCTCCTCGAGACGAGCTCCAATAGCAATCGATAAAAAACCAACCATAAGTGGAAGGTACACCTTTCAAAAAAAAACAATAAAACTACAATCACAAAAAAGCAAAAGCAAATACAACAAAACTATTAGTAATAAAATAATTTAAAAAGTACAAACAGTTTGACAGATTCAGGAAATACCACATTAGATCGCATAGAAACAATTAGTTACTATTTAATTTCAATCCCAATTAGACACATTGAGCAGCAACAATATAATATTATTTAGTTTATAAAGTACGAATAGTTATGACAAATTCAGAAAATACCATATTAGACCGAATAGCAATAATTAGATAGTATTAGATCAAACAGCTTAAAAAATACAAACCGTTATAACAAATTCAGAAAATACCACATTAGATCCAATAGGAACAATTAGATAGTATCTAATTTTTGATACAAATTGGATAAATGGAGACATTAGATCAAACAACAAATGTATAATACTATCTAGTGCATAAAGAATAAACCATTATGACAAATTCAGAAAATACCAGAGTAGACCGAATAGCATAAATTACATCAAGATAGCATCTAATCACTGAGACGATCAAACAGGTACAATTTCATACTATCTAGTTTATAAAGCAAGAACAGTTCAAAAAATACCGAAAAGAGATACAAATATTGCATGGCAGAGCAAGTAGGAAGACGGAAGACATGGTGAAAACCCCAGTATTTTCGAGTAAAAAATTCACCCGTCATTGATTTTGATTTTACTAGTGTTTTGTATCTTAGTATAAAGGATTTGAATCTCTAGATTTATGCAATATCCTATTTATAAATTGGAGAAAGATAAGAAACAACATCATATAAAATCTATATACAATGCGTATAGGAGATGAGGAAACAACATTCATATAAAATCTATAGATTTTTTAAGATTTCCAATTTATTGAAGAAAGAAATGCATATAAGAAATAAGGAAACAACGTGATATAAAATTGATATGAATGATATAGAATTTAAATCTCAAGATTTTGGAATTGAAGTACTCTAGAATTGAAGTACTCTAGATGGAAGAAGGATGGCAAATGCTCCATTTTGTAACGGCTATAATTGACAGAAGAAAGAATCACAACTGTAGGATTCTTGTTTTTCTCGTACATGTATTACTCTTTATAAGTTGTACCCTTCAATCGAAATAAAATACTGCTCATGGATCAAACTGATCTGTGATTTGAGGCTAAGAAGGCAAAATGTGTTGAACCATAAAATATCAACATTAGGATAATATAATACGTATTATTGAAGTGCAATGTACAGTTTGGTATGGTATTTGAGAGTAAAATTTTAATATTCGAGTATTCGGAATTGGGCTTGGTAAAAGATATTAATATCGTTTAGTATTCGGTATTTCGAATATCGAATTCTCTTGGACCTTGGTAATATATTCGTAAAATACAATAAAAGGAATATTAAATAGGGTTTCTATTAAATATATTTTTTGAATTTAAAACGTACATTTGGACATTTCCAACTTTAAAATGGTATTACCGAATCGAAGTTTAATTTACCAATTACCGAATTATAGAATCGATGTTTATAAGTACGGTATGTGGTATCTACTATCAAATACCGATTATCAAACTACCAAACCCGAAATTTGAAAATACCGAACCGAATACCCAACGCTCGCTCCTAGTTTTTATTCATAAAAAAGGTAACAATTTAAAGCCTATTACTCCATTAAGTTTCCATTGTTTTAGTTTTTTAATTTAATATTCGAATTATATATATGGAAATTAGTTGCAAAACTACAAGACAGGTCAGACTCTACATTTACTCTCGTCAGTTTTTCTTCTTTCGTAATTTATCTCAATTAAATATACAATAAATAATTTGTAGAATTAATTATCCTTTAATCTCTTGATACCTTTTTCTAAGACAATATGTAATATTTTTTCAGTCAATAAAGTTACAATGTATGATAAAATTTGTATTTAAAATGATGATTCTCATCTTTATTTCTCCGTATTATTAAATTTTTTGATAATCGCATTTGTATGTTTCATTTAAAGGTTGTCTTACTGTTCAAAAACCTACCAGACAATTATTTTGATCTCTTGGAGGGATCGACATGAAATCAAGTGATATAAATTAACTTAACTCAAACACAAATAAGAAATTTACATGAGAAAGACTGAAAATAAATTTAAAAAAAAATAAAGAAAGTCGCTCGTGGATCAGCGAGATATAAGTCATTATTGGAGATATAAGATATTCATATAAAATCTATAGATTTTTGCAGATCTCCAATTTATTGGAGAAAGAAATGCATATAAGAAATAAGGAAACAACGTCGATATAAAATTGATATGAATGATATAGAATTTAAATCTCAAGATTTTGTATTTGAAGTATGGTAGATGGAAGAAGGATGACAAATGCTCCATTTTTCTTCTTTTTTTCTTGATAAGGGGGAGGGAGTTTGTAACGGCTATAATTGATGTGAAGATAGCTGTGTACTTTGATTATATATAGGAAAATCTAAGGGGTCGTTTGGGGTGAGGTACTAAGGCAAATAATTCAGATATAAAATAATAATTTCAGGATAAATTTCTTAATGCATCGTTTGGTTGGTAATACTTAAGATAACTTATTTCAGGACTAATAATAGTATCGGGATAAGTCATCCAGTGCCGGCTCAAGGGGGAAGCAACTAAAGCCAAGGCTTTAGGCCCCCAAATTAAAGGCCCCATATTCTCACTAATATTTAATATTATATAGTATATATTAGAGAATTAGTGTCCTTGTTTCGTTAAAAGAATAAAATTCATACTTGTCTTTTGAATATTTTATTGAGTTTATGTAGAAACAAGTAGGTATTATTAGATAAATATTCCTTTCGTTTCAATTTATGCAATTTTTTGTTCCGACGGTTAATTTGACTAATTTTTGAAGCTAAATAAGATTAGATTAGTGCAATATTTAAAATTTAGATGTTCAAAAACTAATATCTAGTTCAAAAACTATATAATAAGCACTAATATGTAGTCACATGAATAGTCAATATACATACAAGATGGTGCGTACACCATCACTATAAAACAAAAAAGAAAAGAAATTAAACAAATATATTTATAATTTTATTAATTAAATTTAAGGCCTCTTCTTAAAGTTGGCTTTAGGCCACAATTTGCGTTGAGCCGCCCCTGAAGTTATCCCACACATTTGGTGGTATAAATTATCCCACCCTAATTTATCCTTGAATAAAATTATTAAATGACTAAACTAATTCTTTAATTTTCACTTTCTCACAACTGTAGGATTTTGTTTTTTCTCCTACACGTATTACTCTTTATAAGTTGTGCCCTTTAAACGGGATAAAGTACTGCAAATGGATCAAAATGTTCTATGATTTGAGGCTAAGAAGGCAAAATATGTTTAACCATAAAATATCAACATTATGACAATATAATACGATTATTAAAGTGCAATGTACAATTTTAATAACAAGTATTATCTAGATAAATACGTATGAATCTTATATATTGACACATAACTGAACACATAGAAAAATTATAGGAATAGAAACATAAAAATAATTAAGTTAACAAAAGGGAAGGATATTTTTGTAAATAAATAATATATTTTTACAAACAATGCACTACTTAAAAAGATAACAATTTAAATCCTATTATTACTCTATTAAATTTCCATTATTTTGGTTTTTTAAATTTAATAGTCGAATTATATATGGAAATTAGTTGTAAAACTACAAGGCAGGTCAGACTCTACATTTACTCTCGTCAGTTTTCTTCTTCTTGTTAACATTGTTATCATTTTAATTAAAAAAAAAAGAACGAGAATATATATATATATATATATATATATATATATATATATATATATATTCTTTCTAAATGAAGGACAAGGTACCTTTTTCAGGAAAAAAATTGTAAAAAAAAAAAAGAAGAATAAGAATAACATTTTATAAAAAATAAGGTCCAAGATGTAGAAAAAGTATGGTGTGTGAAGATCTTTAATTCTATTTTATAAAGTTAAAGAGGCTGCTTCTGATTCTCAATTCAAATAAAAAATATCTACCTTACGTATTGAGATTCACAAAACGTTACTAATTTTACTCAAAATACATTTTAATACTACAGCATTAGAAAAGAAGGTCTGTTATGGTTAGGAATAGGTTTAAGTGTAATAAAATTAACTTTATAACTTGAAATATTTAATTTTATTTTTGATTAATTTATTTCGTAATTTACTCAATTAAATGTACAATAAATAATTTGTAGAATTAATTATCCTCTAATCTCTTGTCACTCTAATCTTTTGTCACCTTTTTCAAGATAATATTTAATATTTTTTTTTCGGTCAATAAAGTTGCAACGTACGATGAAATTTATATGTAAAATGATGATTCTTATCTTTATTTCTCCGTACTAATAAATTTTTCGATAATCGCATTTGTATATTTCATTTAAAGGTTGTCTTATTGTTCAAAAACTTACCAGACAGTGATTTTGATCTCTTGGAGGGATCGACATGAAATCAAATGATATAAATTAACTTGACTCAAACACAAATAAGAAATTTACATGAGAAAGACTAAAAATAAATTTTAAAAAATAAAGAAAGTCGATGGTGGATCAACGACTTATAAATCATTATAGTCCAGCGACTTATGAGTCATTAACCTATTTCATTTAATTCTTTCAATATTCATCGTTTCCTTAAAAAATTTACTCTAAAAATTAATCCTTTCAGCTGCTCCAGACTCTAATTTTTACCTTATTCTCCATGACGACGTCAATAGAACAACTCATATTTTCAACTAACGTAATTTTTACCTTGTAATTCTCTCCCTCATAATTAGAATTTTCAATTTTTTCACTTTCAAAAAAAAATAAAAAAAATTCATAAAATAATTAAACGTAAATTATATTTAATATTCAATTCATAAATTGATCTCCTTTTATGAGAATAAATTGAGTGTGTTGTTGTTATTTGAATTTTTTTTGTTTTCAAAAAGATCATTTACTACTCTATTATCACTCATATCAACGGACACGTAATTAATATTGTTATATAACATTTGCTACCTAATTATTAAATAAAAAACACTTATTCATTAAATTTGTACAGTCATGATTTTTTTTTTCTTAAAATAAAGAGTAAATTCCTCAAAATGTCATTGAACTTGTGTAAACATCCCACTAAAGTAACTTTTGTTTCTTTTAGGACAATATTGTCACTGAACTATGTACTTTTTTCCATTATAAGGTAAAACTAAGAAATTGTTAAGAATATGTTTGGAGAACCACAAGGAAAGTGAAATTAGATGTAATTACATAGTCCAATTCTCAATCAGAAATAGAGAATTAGGTGCAATTACCCAATGTAATTACAAAATTACATTTTTTTTTAATTTTAATTTTTTCTTTTTCTTTTATTTTTTATTTCTATTTTTTTTTAATTTTACATCATTTATCTTTCATCTCTTTTCTTCTCATTTTCCAACGTTTACTTCTTATGATTAAATATAATTACTCGTATTTTTCTTCATTTAGTGCATTATTGTATTTTTATTCTAGTGTTTGAATTAAAGTAGTATTTCATTATTGAATGAGATGACTTATGTGTTTTTTCTTTCGTTTGAATTATTTACTCGTTGGAATTTTATATAAGAGTATTGTGTTTTTTTCTTGAATTTTCAATTTGTGTTTTGTTTTATGTTTCAATTTATTTGTTTTAGTACTATAGACTTGTTATTTTATATTTCATGTCACTTCAAATTGTCGAGTTAATTTTTTAAATTGCCATTGAACTTGTGCAAACATCCTACTAAAGTAACTTTTGTTAATATCTTTTAGGAAAATATTTTCATTAAACTATGTACATCTTTCCAAAATAAGGTGAAATTAAAAAATAGTTAAGGACATATTTGGAAAGCCATAGAAAAATTAAAATTATATGTTATTAGCAATTTCCAGTGACATGCAATTTGAAATAGCATGTCTATACTACTAATACAAATAAACAAACATAAATTCAAAATCCAAGAGAAAAACATAATACTCTTGTATAAAATTCCAACGAGTAAATATAATTTAGAAGAACGAACAACACATAAGTCTATAATCTCATTCAATAATAAAATACTACTTTAATTCAAATATTAGAATAAAAATTATAAAAATTGCAATAATGCGTTAAATAAAGAAAAAAATATGGGTAATTATATTAAATCATAAGAAGTAAAGTTGGAAAATGAGAAGAAAAGAGATGAAAGATAAATAATGTAAAATAAAAAAAAAGTAAAAATAAAAAAGAAATTCAAATAATAGAATAAAAAAGAAATTAAAAAAAGATATTAAATTTTATTTAAAAAATAAAATAAAATGTAACTTTGTAATTACATTACAAAATTGTACCTAATTCTCTATTCTCAATAGAAAATTGAATTATGTAATTACATTTAATTTCACTTTCCTTGTGATTCTCCAAATATATCTTTAACAATTTTTAGTTTTATCTTAAAAAGGAAAGAAATGCATTGTTCAGTGACAATATTATCCTAAAAAAAACAAAAATTACTTTAATGGAATGTTTACACAAGTTTAATGACTTGACATTTTGAGGAATTAACTCTAAAATAAAATGTAGGCGAGGAAATGAATGTTGTCCGTTTCTTTAGGAAATTGTCAAGTTCCAAGAAAGGTGACTTTTTTTTCCCATAAAAGTGTTAAGTATTCCAAAGTAGTATTTACTCATATATTAATTGGATTTAATTTTAATTTAATTCCAAGAAAGGTGCCATTCATGACAATTCACGTGATAGGATATGGATATTCTCCCCCTTAAAAATAGTTGTCTTGTTAACTTAATAGTATTTTTTTTAAAAAATACTATTAAGTTATAACAATTATATAAAAATGATATAATTATATAATTGTATAGAAATTGTATAATTATAGAAAATATGTATATGTATAAAATATAAATAAAAAAATCTATAGAATGTGTATAGAAGCTCTATAGTTGTTGTATGAAATACGTATGTATAGAATGTGTATAGAAACTTTATAATCATTGTATAAAATATGTATGTATAGAATGTGTATAGAAACTGTGTATTTCTTGTATAAAATATGTAATAATAATTGTAGCCAAAGATTGTATAAAATATGACTATTAATAAAAGAAAGATTCATTCTAGTTAATTAGATGTTAGTCATTTGATTGCCATTTACAGCATTCAAAAATGGCTTACTTAGCCAGGATATGTATTCGAATGTATCCTAGAAATAGGTTAGACTATGCCAATTTCTTCCAGCAATAAATTACTTAAACTTTATAAGCAAAGTCTTCTCTGCTTCTGCAACCTAGTTATTTGTTCATATTACAGTTTTAAGATATTTTTAAAAAAATTATAAATCTGGCTTAATAGAATTTGTAATCCTCACCTTCCCTCCTGGAAGACCTCCATTGCTGACAATTTGAACAGGAGGACATTTCGTACCAAGGAAACAATGAACCTCTGCATCAAGCTGCTTAAGACCATCAACCAAATCAGCAATTGGTCTCTCAATCATCCGAGGAACTCCAATGTAAGAAATATCACCCAGCCAATCAAAAACATCATACCCTATGTGTCATTTGATCTTCATTGATTTTGTTTAGTCCTCTTGCATACACACATATATCATTTTTTTTGTATATACAATACATCTACTTGCTGATATTTTGATCAAATCAATGGATGTAACCTGTAATAAATTAAGAACAACATTAGCTAGTACAAGTACAAAGAGTTCACTGTAACATAAGGCTTATGGAAATCTAAAAGTAACAAAAATAAATAATGACACATTAAAGAGGGGTAATACCCCAAATTATGAATGGAATAAGCATTTTAATGGTATTACAATCAATGGTCCATCTGCTGGCTTAAATGAAGTTAAGCAAATATACATATACACACGAAAGTCAATATTCTTGTTCTTTTTTCTTCTGAAAATGCTCTTGGTTTTCAATTAATTGAGAAGAAATCATGGACATGAAGAGATGGGGCAACCACCCTTTACAGAAAATCCTCTCTTCGATGTCTCATTCTTCCTTTCTGGGCTTAAAATATGATGAGGATTCTCCCATCTCTCTCAAGGCTAAATTATCATCACTGCCAATTTTGAAAGGTAGGAACTTCCCCACAATTAGGTGTTTGGACAACTTCAAGCAATTTTTAACAATAGCTACACAAGATCAAAGTATGGTTGCAGTACATCTGAAGAGGGTTGTTGAATTAGTTAAAGGAAAAAGCATAGGCCAATCAGAGGGATATTTGCACATAAAAAGCTACAACAATCTGTAGCAAAGATTCAAGGAATTTGAGTTGAGCTTGATCATATATCTAACTACTAAACTTCTTTAATGATAACAGAAAATGAACTTTTGTTTCTTTTTTTCTGGTCACTTTTCTTGACAGTGCATCCCGTTAATGAAAATGGGTGCACTTTCAGCGACATCAAATCTCCAACCAAAAAGCTGGTTAACCATTTTGGTAGAGACCTTAGAAGTAAGCTGTGCTTTTAATAGTGGAAATGTAGGTCTCAATCTTTCAAAGGAACAATCAAATATTGCAACCAATTAACCAATGGGCTCTATTTGTAATCTTCTTGCATATTACCTCTTTCTTCTAGGAATTATCGTCTAAAAGAATGCTACATTTTACTATTATGATGTTGTAACACAAATCAATGTGCAATGAATAGTAAGGTAACATATTATTTACATTAAGCAAACAAGCAGTCAACTGGGAAGAAAAATCGAGTCCATTGCGCTTTGCACCCTAACGTATGACCTCTTTTGTGATTTACACCCTATTCTATTTTATTTTATGATTTGCACCCTAAGCTTGTATCTTTCTTGCAAAATAATGAAACTACTCTTTTTCTATATTTTCCACGAGGACAAAATTGGAATATAAATATATTTTTTTTAAAATAACATAGAATTTAAAAAAAAAAAAACTGATGAATTAACTAATTAAAAGGTCCGATGAACAAATAATTTTATGGATGTTCCTTCTATGGGTGGAATTTTATTATTAAAACTTTAATTAGATATAAAATGGACAAACGATTTCTTGTAAGAACTAAAAAATAAGGTCTCTCTTATTACTATTTTCACATAAAAGAAGAGAACAAATTTTGAATTTAATTAGATAAAGATCTTCTATTGTATCACTATCACTTATTTTATGACTCATCACTTTTTGTATGATATTTAATATAAGCTCATATAAATTTTTTACTAAAATGGATGAAAGCTTGTAAGGTCATTAAAACTTTAATTAGGAATGAAATAGACAAAAAAAAATTATGTGAGGACTATCAAACTCCAGGATCCTCCCTTCAAATTGGATTCATGGATACTGGTTTCCTATTTAAAGGTGTTAATAATACAAGTTCACCATTCAAAGCTGATATGGGGTTGAGAATGCTACAAATGTTTCCTTAAGCTAAGTTTTTACATCAACTCAATAGACATAAACTGTCAATTGGCCCTTTATGCCCAAAGAATAGTAATCTGAATAGGATTCTTGATTGTTTTCGTTGGGAATGCTCTTCAATTATTATCTAATTTACTTGAGGGTACTATGGTTAGCATATTCACGTTTGGTCTGTACTACAATACCCTTTGCTTGTCATTATATTTAGTCAATTCATATATGATCTTTTTCAAGGATTTCCTTAGGTATCCCAAGAATGGGAACTCCTGACTCCTGAGGCAGCTAGGACTTCCTCAGGACCTCGTTATGCACTTGATGATCAAATTACTGAGCACATCAAAGTTTTTAAATTTTTACTTGATTATCCAACAACAAAAAAAAATCATCAATGCATTTTTATGTGCCTCGGCATTATTCATGTGGTTTATATATGCAATGTCAAAAGCTGCCAAGCGGAAAGTGGGTATTTGAGTTGTAGTTTGAAATTGTCATCTGAGGCTAAACTTCTATGTGGTTTTGACATAAAGCTTCTTGAGTTTACCCATAATCTTCAAGGAGTTAGGAAGAATGCTGACTCCGTGAAAATGACAGAGACAATTATTTTTATTTAGCAGTTTTTCTAGTTTTGTGCCTTTTTCAGAAGAAAAAAATATTTATATTCCAATTTTGCCCTCGTGAATATTTATAGGTCTTACCATTTCAAGGTATGGAAGGATTTGTCAATGGTCTAAATCTCACATGATAATGGCAAGAACAACTTATCATTTATGAGAATCATCAGATGTTGGCCCATGGAAGAAAAGTATCTCAGAATAAAAAATGGTTGGTTTCAAGCACTGGTGAATTTAGCCAACACGGATAAGATTTATAAGGGTGTTATTAAAAATATGCCTCTAAAATATTTCACTTAGCAAACTTACCTCTTTGTCAAACCAATTCAAGTAATACGCCCAATGGTAGTCATATCCGAAGCTAAAACCAGTAACTTCTTGTACTATCGTTTGAATCATTTTATCGATCACCGCTTAAAGACAGAGAAACAACGAGAAAATAGTGAACCACCAAGCATCATACCTCAGAAGCTAGTGTTCTTTTGTTATTTGGATCTGAATTTGTTGTTTGAGAGCTTGAGGAAGTAGAATTGTATGATTGTGTGCGGACTGCGGCGAGAGAGAAAGAGAAATATCTAGAAGGGTAAGGAAAGTCGTGGTTTGGTTTTAAAAAGAAGATTATCATTTTACCCTTGAAAGTTAGCATATTTACGGCCATACCCTTGGTCGTCCAAATGATGACATTTCTATATAGTAGAAATGTTATGGAACATGGTAGATGTCCATGTGTCAAATTAATGGCCATGTGGCCTCATTTTAATAAGGCAAAATGCCTTCTAATCTTCCGCCTTTTAAAGTTGTCAAGTTGGATAAACTTGTATCTTAGGCTATAAATAGTCACTTTCTATACTAAGAAATTAGGTGGGAAAAGACTACTCTTTGTTATTTTATTACTTTCTTTACATTATTTATCTCACGTTATCAGCACGAAGCTCTACCCAACTGAGATATGGTACTTTCGGACCAAGAATTTCTTTACCCTCTTCCAGAGGTCGGAATGGATCTTTACTCACTTCGAGTGATCAAACAACTATTGGAGTACTTAATGGATATGTTTTATCCATGTAAAATCATTTCAAAACCTTCTTGGTGTAGGCAGTTTGATGAATGAAGACCCCATCTGCTAAATGTTCAATTTGCAGACCAAGACAAAGTTTTATCTTTTCAAGATCGTTCATTTCGAATTCTATCTTTAGATATTCAATTGCCTTTTGGGCCTCTTCTGGAGCTCCAATGAGATTTATGGCATCCACATAAACAGCGAGTATGACAAACCCTGATGTCATTTTCTTAATGAAAATACAAGGACAAATGACATCATTTATGTAACCTTTTCTTTTCAAGTACTCACTTAGGCGATTATACCACATACGCCCTGATTGTATTAGACCGTACAATGAGTTTTTCAATCTGATTGAATATAATTCCCCTTGGTACTGCTTCAGGAGCTTCACCTCTCCTTTTACACTGCTGGTGTCGAGGGACATTGTTTATTGCAAGGCGATCGATTAAAATTCTTCCACGACCACGACTAGGGTCAGGGATTATCGATTAAAATTCTTCCACGACCACGACTAGGGTCAGGGCTTCTTTCACACTTGATTTGATGAACATGTGCAACATTCACTTCAGGAAATAGAGCAATACCAAGAGGCCGACTTTCATTATTTTTTATTAAAATCTCATTATGTTGTTCAGCAACTAGAAGATGAGCAATCAATTCAAAATACTTTTTAAATCCCATTTCTCGATCTATTGCTGCAGGAGCATACTCGAGGCGGGAAAGGTAGAGAATGTTTTCTCTAACATGTCGTGATCAGTTATATTTTCTCCGCATAAATTTAGTTGCGATTTAATTTCAAACATCGAAGAATTATAATCAGTTACATTTTTAAAGTCCTGTAACCTCAAATGAGTCCACTCATAATGTGCCTGTAGAAGAACGACCATTTCAGGTGGTCGTATCTTTCTTTTAAATTATTCCACAATATAAGTGGATCCTTAATTGTGAGGTATTCCATTTTCAGACCTTCGTCAAGATGATGATGGAGAAATATCATGTCCTTGGCTCGGTCCTAATTTGATGCCTGATTATCATTTTTAATGATTTCTGCTAGATCCATCGCATCCAAATGTATTTCGACATCCGGTGCCCAGGACATGTAAGTTTTGCCCGATAAATCTAGGCCAATAAATTCGCATTGGATATATTTGACATTATTTAAGAAAAATAAATACTAATCTTTTATTGTTGTTGAAATGTTTTTGCATAAACTCATGTTGATAACGTGATATAAATTATGTAAAGAAAGTAACAAAATAACAAAGAGTAGTCTTTTTCCACCCACTTTCTTAATATAGAAAGTGGCTATTTATAGCCTAAGATACAAGTTTATCCAACTTGACAACTTTAAAAGGTGGAAGATTAGTAGGCATTTTGCCTTATTAAAATAAGTCCATATGGCCATTAATTTGACACATGGACATCTACCATGTTCCATAACATCTGGTGAAGCTCTATCAGGCGCTCCTTAAGAAAACTGATAATAACTTGAAGCAAACTTCCTCTCTAAAGATAATGTTGAGCCCATGGACTTAGAGGTCTCAGATTTCTTTGTAGTTCCTAAAGAACATGTTACTCACCCTGTCGGTGATGGACATGAAATAGTTTGATTGTTTTACTTTTATGTTAAGTTGTATTAGTTTACATTTCTATAAGTAGTATCTCACTAGCCTTGTAAATAAATAAAATTTGTGCAATACGCTATGTGCTAGTAATGCTGTAATATTTACTTTGTTTATATTTTCATCTTGAAGAATATGGATACTCCTCAAATTTTATTTGGATCAATAATCGATCGTGATGATATTTGTGTAATTGATAGCGGGACTGTTTTGCGGAGAAATTTTGACTTTTTGTGAAAGAGAGACTCCACTTAATTTTGAAAAGGAATTAAGAAACCTTTAGGGAGTTACTTCAAATGATCCAAAACAGAAAAATCATTTTAAGTTAGAGATTCTAGATAAGTGGTTCATATTAACATTTTAGGAAGGTGTTAGGCACCTAAAACGTCCGCTAACTTGCGGTTATCCGGACTGTTTCAAAACATCTTTTGATTAACTTCTGAAAAGATTAATTTGTTGAAATAAGTAATTTGTTTAGGAAATATATTTAAGGTTTATGCAGAACCAGTTTTTTAGCGACTTAGTTAGTGATTTTAACTAGGTTTGCAAGAAAACACATAAAACAAATTAGCAAAAGTAAAAGGAAAAGGGTAGAAGCAGAAGGACTTGAGCCATTAGAACCCTGTCCTAATCTAGATATTGGGCTTTCAGTCCGTCTTCCACCTGTCCTAATTCTATGTTTTCGAGTCTTTAGCTCGAGTCTCGCTTCACCTGTATTAAGTACAACTTTGACTTCGAGGCCCAAATGAATGAATAAGGAAATAAATAAATAAATGAATAAATAAATAAATGAAGACGACAATAAGTAAATAAACAAAAATAATAAATGAGATTTTGGGGTCTCGTAGCCGCTTCAAATGATAGGACTTTAATCCATTTGTTCTTCTTTCGATTCTTAGTCTCCGTACGCCACGTGATAGGCATTTAGATTCTTTTTCGGGCTTGACTCAAAGGATGGGGGTCATGTTGGCTCACCGTGAAATGCAAGGAAGAAGAGTCCATTTGGACTCCAAGGTGGTTTACATGCGAAAAAAAAAAGAAAGAGAAGAATTCAAAACATATCCGAAATACAAAAAGGAAAACATAGAATAATAAATGTCTTAACACAAATATTCAAACAAAAAAAAATGATGATAGGAAAACACATATCTTATTTAAAAGTAGGCAGATGATATAAAGAAGGGACATGTTAACTCAACAAAAATAATGTCAAGTGAAAGAGAGAATAATATCGATCCGGATGCATGCCTATGAAGTGAAAAGCAGAAGTTTGACATCAAAATGCAAAAGAAATCAAAGCATGTTCAGAATATGGGTAGAAAAAGAAGTAAACAGATTTACACATTCAAAAGCTACCAACTAAATATTATCCTATTCAACATCAACCTTAGAAGTATAAATGCCAAGTGCTATCCCGCAACATGCTTCTACTATGGCCATTTGAGGTACCCAAGTCTCAGCGATAAGCGAATAGACAAAGTTATATCATAATGGGACAGATATCCCGGGCCTTTTTCGCAAGACAAAAGACTTAAAGGTTCTATCAAACTTATACTGATGGGACAGAAACCGAAACTAGCATGAAGTCAAATCAAGACATGGTATAGGCTACCATGTTCACTCCAGACTTTACATTTTCAAACACATTAGTATTTCACACATAAAAAATAAGTACTACTACAATTAAACACATAATAAGGGGGAGGGGACCAACTAAGAAAAATTTAAGCCAACCAAAGGACCTTTACAATAATCTGGATCGATAGTTTGATAAAGAAGTATTTTTACACTCACACAAGAACCCTCAATCAACAAGTCAATCACTTGAAGAAAGTTGACATTTCACAAATATTTTTTTTTAAAGTCTTTAAGAAGCAATATTAAGGAAGATAAGGGAAGAACAAATAAGCTGACACTAACACGATCAACTTACTAGACATTCATTCATTCCCACATAATAGACATTAACCATATTAAACATATTCAGTGTAATAAAACAAGGAGGACCCTTTTTTTAAACGTGTATAACATCCAAACATATCTATCCGAAGGTTCTTATCGAGTTACCAACTACGTCAAATGACTGTTGTCCATAATTCAAGAAAGTGCACTCATGATCATTAAAGGAGAAGACATAAAGATTACCCACTAAACAAACTATAAATTTCAGCTAACAGATATATTCTTTGAAGAGTATTGATTATCATTTTTAACATATTTTGATACATCAAGCATTAGTTCTAAAGCCACATTGTAAGACAAATCAAAAGAAGTCCATGAATTCAACGTACATACACATTTGGGATGGTTTAACTTAATAAGACATCAAATACAAGAGCCAAAGGTAAAACATCCAATTCCTAAACTTTGTTTCAGTTGTTCTAAGTCTTATTAAGTTGTCAACTTATGCTAAATCATGAATCAAATGCTATGGCCCGAATTAGCTCAACGGAATCACGAAAATCCTAAAATCCTAAAATCCTATGGCCTTTGAGGCTTTCTATAGCACATAATCCCAGTAGACAACAACATTACTATAACAAAATCCTAAAGAAGGAGATGAAGAAAAGAAAACCAAATCAAAATTAAAACGAAAAAGAGGTGTTTACCTCTCTCAGAGCAGCGAAATACGGCAACGAGCTAAGATCGGACTCTTATCACCACCAGAAAAGTTCAACACTGTCGTGAACACTCGACTAGCTAACTATTTCTCCCTAAAATCTTTATCGAACAAAGTTTCTCTTTCCCCGGAACCAAATTACTCTTTTCCGAAACCCTCCTTCTTTTACCCAAAAGAAATTTTTTTGTTCAACCTAGGTTTTTAGAAAATTTTCTAAACCCCAGAATTATCAGCCTCCATAGAACCCCCCAGAATTTTTCAACCCTATAGCAGTGACCCAAAAATAACAATCCTCTCAATTTTTTTTTAAAAAAATTGAACCCTCAGAATTTCCAACCTCAGAGCCTCAAACCTTCCCCGAGAAGAAGACCCCCCAAACAATGACCCTAAGGATCTTTATATAGAAGTTTGAGTTGGGGTCCCTCCTTTCTTTTGAAATTTGAAATCGAGGAGCCAATTTACAGATAAGAAATTGTACCCAATTCAAATTTCCTCAGAGAATCCTAGATGGGTGGACCAATAAGATTTTGGAAAAACCTAATCCTCCTGTCAACCAATAAAAAATGTCCAAATATGTACCCGAATCGTACTACTAACCCAAAATTTGCGGAATTATCCGTTGGGGGGATGACACCAAGACGCGTTCTAGAATACTCCTGAGCTTTCCTCGTACAAACCCGTGTGGGGAGAGCACGTGACGAGTATGGAGAAGGTCGGGTCAGTTTGGGTCTTCTCAAAATGGGTCTGGTTCGGTTGAAATTGTTGGTTGGTAGAAACCGATGTCGTCATTTTTGCTGATGCGTATACGGCGTTTTGGTGTTGTGGTCGTCCGTTTGTGTTGAAGAGGAGAAGAATCAATAAATGGGCCGGGTCAGAGGGATTTTGGGCTTATTGAGGATGTTGTATATTATTTGGGAGGGATTGAGCTGGTTGGGATAACTTTAAATGTTGTTGTTGCTGAATGTTAATGGGTCTAATTTAAAATAAAAAGGGATAGAAATTTGATAATTTAAAAAATGGCCAAATAAAATTAAATTTTTAGCCAATTTTACTTAAATATTAATCAAATTGGATATCAATTTGATCAATTTCATCGCAATTTTGATCAACTGGATTTCAATTATGGTCAAATTTAATAAATTGACTAAATTTAAACGAGATTCGATACGAATTAATACCTTGTTTAATCTTGAGCTTCTTGATTTGATAAAACTAAACAAATATTTATCCAAATAAATTATTTTTGAGAGTAAAATTATATTCAAATCGAAATTTTAATCATTTGAATTTATTTTCAAAATAATCCTTGATCAAAAATTCAATACTCCGTAAAATAAATATTTAAGTAACAAAATTATATAATCTCGTATAACTTAATACGATAATATATAGTCGCTACTTAAAATGATAAGTTTACCCAAATAAATACTTTGAAATGATTCTTATTCAGATAAAATATATGTTGTGATTTAATTTAAAACTCAAGAAGTTCGAAATTAAATTTAGTCGTGGAGGAAAAAAATTAGGTGTCAAAATCTGCCCCCTCCCTTTGGGTAGGATGGATGCAAGTAATCCTAGGCAAAGGGAGGTTGACGTTCCTAATTTTTGTCCGACCACAAATTCGTATCTAAGCGAGGTCGGTTTTCCGCACGAGTTTCGTGGAGTTATGGCCGAACCTCGGTATCAGGTTTCTTACATATCTCAGGTTTCATGAGAATTCATGCCACTTGTAGTTCATAAAGCTTGATTTTAAGCATGATTTTCAAGAAAATTCACCAACTATCACAGTTTTGAAGTTTTTGATGAAACTGGGAAGTTGGGGAATGAAGGGATTTGGGGGGAGGTTGGAATGCAGTCGAGTTTTCTACATAGATCCCGGCCTACATATCCTCAAGATTTTAGGGAATCAGACTGCTTGTAGTTCGACTCGATCGGTAGAAAAGATAGTCTTTTATTTCAGACGATCTTTGGCTCAAGATGGGTGATAAGTTGATCGAGTTGTGAAAAAGAGGCTTGTAAACTCTTAACCATGAACCTGGAGATCTTCACATCCATAGGTAAGAATTTACCCAGGCAATTTCCAAAACTCTAAGTATGTTGTCACCCGAATTTGAAAGAAAAACAAAGTTCCCCTCGGTATGAGTTAAGAAAATATTCTGGAGGTGAAGCTGAAACTAGGATATCCAAAAATACCCACATGCCTTCTAATAGAGGCGTGGTTAGATGGTGGCGGTGATCATCATTTAGCTCGCGTCTAGAGAGTTTGACATCCCTCTCCAAACTATGTCCCATTTTGCTGCTGAGAAAGAGTTCCACGTTGTGCTGCATCTTTTTTGGAGTCGTCCGCACCTGTGGTTTTGATTTAAGAATTTCATCCTTTCAGATGCTCTCGACAATTCCTTACACAAAAATCTTTAGTGATAAGCTCAATTCACGAAAGAAGTATATAGTATTTTTCCATATCTCCGCGTGAGTTGTTGTCTAAAAAGTGAAGTCATCCTTTCTTGTACCTGTTTGATAGGAAATAACTCGCAATAACAGACACAACAACCAAGGAGGTTGTTGTATAATTATGACATTTTTTGATTGAATATGTCTTCAAAGTGGGGTGACCCTTTTGGACACCGACGATACTTTATGCAGAACGGTATCTACAACCATGTAATCTTGTGCTGGAGTGGCAACCCTTTTGGTTACCTATATCACTTGTTTTATGTGGAATAATAACCTTTTCGGTTATAGTCGATGATCGATTTATAATTTTTTCTTAAATTGTCAATCTTTGGATAATCATGTGCATTATTTGATGTTGGATACGAGGCGACTTACAGATATCCTTTGAATTGCTAGCTTTTAGGTAATCCTGCACATTATCCGACTTTGGATAAGAGATGGCTTACAGATATCCCTCAAATTGCTAGCTTTCAGGTGTTCCTGCACATCATCCGACCTTGGATACAATATGACTTATAGATAATCCCTCAAATTGTTAGTCTTTGGGTAATCCTGCACATAATCGATCTTGGATATGGCACGTCTTATAGAGAACCCTTGGACATATCAATTTGATAATCTTGCATATTCTCCGGTAAGGATTTAGTTGCGACTTATGGATAACCTTTGAACAATCAATTTTTGGGCGATCTTGCACACTATCCGGTTAGGATGTTATTGTGGCTTACGGATGTCCTACAGGCTATCAACTCATAGGTGATCTTGCACACTATCTTATTTCAAATAATATGACTTATAGATGACCCTCAAATTGTCAATTTCTAAGAAATCTTATATATCATTCATACTTAAATAGCGACTTAAAGGCGTCCTTTCAAATCATGTGCTCTCGATGCATTCAGATGTTGATTCATAAAATGATGAGATATCCTCGACGCCAACGTTTCTTTCTAGTGCGTCAACAGATATTGAATGCCTTCTGGGGCGATGGTATGAGATGGCCTTTGCGACAATAATATATGATGGCCCTTGAGCTAACGCCTTGTGGCAATGATATATAATGGCCCATGGGGCAACGCCTTGCGGCAATGATATGCAATGGCCCTTGGGGAAATACTTTGCAGCAATGATATGCAATGGCCCTTGAGGAAACACCTTGAGGAATGATATGCAATGGCCCTTGGGGCAACGCTTTGCGGCAATGATATGTAATGGCCCTTGGGGCAACTCCTTGTGTCAATGATATGTAATGGCCCTTGGGGAAACGCCTTGCGGCAATGATATGTAATATCCCTTGGGGCAACGCCTTGCTGCAATGATATGTAATGGACCTTGGGGAAACGCCTTGCGGTAATGATATGTAATGGCCCTTGGGGCAACGCCTTGCGGCAATGATATGCAATGGACCTTGGGGAAACGCTTTCCCTTGGGGCAACGCCTTGCGGCAATGATATGTAATGGCCCTTGGGGCAACGCCTTGCGTCAATGATATGTAATGGCCCTTGTGGCAACACCTTACGGCAATGATATGTAATGGACCTTGGGGCAACTCCTTGCGACAATGATATGTAATGGCCTTCTTGGTAAATTTTAAAATAATTTTACCTGACTTCATTTGTCAGCTTCTTTCTTTCTACATGTACCTGTGCTTAAGGTAGGCGATTAGTAAACACTTAGTCGCTTTTTCTAGCGACTATTTTTAGGAAACTTCTAAATACAATATTTGTAAAGAAGACTAGGCGCTTTTGTTTGTCGCCTATGATCTCAAGAAATGAGATGGACAAATCAAAAGGTCTTCAATAAATAGCTGTTAACCCATTTTTAGGGCTATCCTAAAATACCGTTCTTGGGCATTAATAATCTGTTGTGGCTCCCAATTTGCTCGGGGATTTTTGAAAGACTCTCATTTTTGTGTATTGATCCCTGCATCCACAGAAAAATGATTAGTTTGAATGAAATTACTCCATGTTGACCTTCTTCAATTTGTTCCTTGCCATCTCTTGGGCATTCCGCCATGTTGGGACTTCCACCCTGACACTCCATCCCAAATGATGTCTAGGCAAGTACTAAATAAGTGAATCGTAAGATTTTTGAAAATAGTCTTAAATTTTTTAGAATAATTTCGAAAACCTCTGTAAAACTTTAGAAAATCTCTTCCAGTCATGTCATGTACTAGCTCAACGAACGTCTTCCTCGTGGTTTTGACTATATTCGACGGATGGTTTACAAAACTCATGATCATTGTTGGAGGGTTTCTTCAAGTAGTTCTATCATAGCCAAAAATTGAGTCTACCCAGACTTTGTTACAGTTGGTGGCTTCCAAAGCTTGACTTTAACCTCTGGTGCTGGGGAATTTGAAATATGTTCCGGCATTTGGTGGAAATTTTGAGGTTTTCCTCAAAAATTTTGCCCCAGTTTAAAGTTGTTTGAGATGATACCAATCCGAGTGGATCTGAAGTCTTTGCTGATCTTCATTCTCTTTGTTGGATGTTGATCTTCTCTTGTGAATTTTTTAGATTCCTTCTCAAAAATTCTGCCCCAGTTTTCATTTCCTGGGGTGATATGACCGAGCCGTTGAGGCGCCTACGTATCTCGTTGAAGCAGGAATCAAGTCAAACGTAGTTCAAGCATAGAGGAAAAAGATAAATTTTCCTAAGGGGTTGACCGAAGACGACATAGGCCGCCTACGTATCCCTTTCTTGGAAATTCAAGTCAGACGTTGTTCGTACATAAAGGGAAAGGATAAATTGTCCTAAGGGGTTGACCAAAGCCGACATAGGCTGCCTACGTATCCCTTTCTCGGGAATTCAGGTCAAACGTAGTTCGTACATAAAGGGAAAGGGACTCTAGACATCCACACACTACAAATCAACATCATTACAAAGGCGATTACAAGTAGATTAACTAAAGAAACACAAAATCTAGAATGTCTTTCAAACATAATATCTTTTTACCGCGTCGGAATTGATTGGTTTGGTCCACTCCGTGCCATCCATCTCAGATAAAATCACAGCTCCTCCAGATAGCACCTTGCAAACTATGTATGGCCCTTGCCAGTTTGGAGCGAACTTGCCCTTGTACTTCTCTTGGCGAGGGAATATTCATTTGAGAACCAGTTGCCCCACTTCAAATGCCCGAGCCCTCACCTTCTTGTTAAAGGTACGAACCATCCTGTGTTGGTACAACTAACCATGGAATACAACGACCATTCTCTTTTCATCAATCAACATGAGTTGTTCATAGTGAGCACGAACCCATTCTTCGTTACTTAGTCAAGCTTCCTAATAATCCTTAGGGAGGGTATTTCAACTTCAGCAGGTATCACATCTTCATTCCCATAGACAAGTAAATAGGGGGTCGCCCCGGTGGAGGTTCGAACTATTGTGCGATACCCTTGAAAAGCGTAAGCATGATCTATAATTTTCGACCATCTTTCTCAAGATATTCTTGATATTCTTGTTGGTCGTTTCCACAGTTCCATTTATTTGGGGATGATATACAGTCGAGTTATAATGCACAATCTTGAACTGATCACAAATTTCTTTCATCAAGTGACTGTTCAAGTTTGCCCCATTATCAGAAATGATCGATTCCAGTACTCCGAACCGTCAAATCAAGTTATTCCTGACGAAATCCGCAACCACTTTCTTAGTGACGGCTCTGTACGAAGCCGTTTCGACCCACTTAGTGAAATAATCAATGGCAACCAAAATGAATCTATACCCATTCGACGCTAATGGCTTTATTGGTCCAATGAAATCCATGACCCAAGCTAAGAAAGGCCAAGGCAAATTCATTGTGTGAAGCTCGTGTGGAGGCATTCGAATCAGATCTCCTTGTATTTGACATTTTGGACATCTCTGCACATACTTACTACAATCATTTTCTATAGTCATCTAGAAGTAACCGGTTCTCAGGATCTTTCTGGCAAGGACAAACCCATTCATATGGGGTCCACAAATTCCAGTGTGTACCTCTTTTATCAATTTATTGCCTTTCACAGCATCGACGCATCTTAGGAATCCCAAATCAGGAGTCCTCCTAAAAAGAATTTCCCCACTTGGAAAGTAATTCTTTGCCAAATGCCGGATTGTCTTCTTTTGGTTATTACTAGACTCTTTAGGATATATTCCATATTCCAAATACCTTTTAATGTCATAGTACCAAGGCTTTCCATCAGGCTCCTCTTCCACGTGTACACAATGCGCGGGTTTCTCCTTCAAGCTTATTTCCAAAGGATCAATGTAACTTTGATCCGGGTGCTGAATCATGGAAGATATAGTGGCCAAAGCATCAGCAAACTCATTTTGTATCCATGGGATATGCCTAAAATCAACTTCCTTGAATCTTTCACATAATTCTTTCACCAACTCCACATAAGGAGTGATCTTAGAATTTTTTACCGCCCATTCTCCCCGTACCTGGTGAATCAGCAAATCTGAATCCCCAATGACTAACAATTCACTAACACCCATATCAAGTGCCAATTTGAGACCCAGAATGCAAGCCTCATATACAGCCATGTTATTGGTGCATGAAAAACTTAAATTAGCGGTTACCGGATAATGCTGGCCCATTTCTGACACCAAATCTGCTCTAATTCCTGAACCTTTGAAGTTGACCGCCCCATCAAAAAAATAGCCTCCATCCGGGGTAAATCTATGTAATGTATTCTCCTACGAACAAAACTTCCTCATCTGGATTGACCGAAGCCGACATAGGCCGCCTACGTATCCCTTTCTTGGAAATTCAAGTCAGACGTAGTTCATACATAAAGGGAAAGGATAAATTGTCCTAAGGGGTTGACCAAAGCCGACATAGGCTGCCTACGTATCCCTTTCTTGGGAATTCAGGTCAAACGTAGTTCGTACATAAAGGGAAAGGGACTCTAGACATCCACACACTACAAATCAACATTATTACAAAGGCGATTACAAGTAGATTAACTAAAGAAACACAAAATCTAGAATGTCTTTCAAACATAATATCTTTTTACCGCGTCGGAATTGATTGGTTTGGTCCACTCCGTGCCATCCATCTCAGATAAAATCAGAGCTCCTCCAGATAGCACCTTGCAAACTATGTATGGCCCTTGCCAGTTTGGAGCGAACTTGCCCTTGTATTTCTCTTGGCGAGGGAATATTCGTTTGAGAACCAGTTGCCCCACTTCAAATGCCCGAGCCCTCACCTTCTTGTTAAAGGTACGAACCATCCTGTGTTGGTATAACTGACCATGGAATACAACGACCATTCTCTTTTCATCAATCAACATGAGTTGTTCATAGTGAGAACGAACCCATTCTTTGTTATTTAGTCCAGCTTCCTGAATAATCCTTAGGGAAGATATTTCAACTTCAGCAGGTATCACAGCTTCATTCCCATAGATAAGTAAATAGGGGGTCGCCCCGGTGGAGGTTCGAACTATTGTGCGATACCCTAGAAAAGCATAAGGTAACATCTCATGCCATGATCTATCATTTTTTACCATCTTTCTCAAGATATTCTTGATATTCTTATTGGTCGTTTCCACAGCTCCATTTATTTGGGGATGATATGCAGTCGAGTTATGATGCACAACCTTGAACTGATCACAAATTTCTTTCATCAAGTGACTGTTCAAGTTTGCCCCATTATCAGTAATGATCGATACCAGTACTCCGAACCGGCAAATCAAGTTATTCCTGACGAAATCCGCAACCACTTTCTTAGTGACGGCTCTGTATGAAGCTGTTTCGACCCACTTAGTAAAATAATCAATGGCAACCAAAATGAATCTATGCCCATTCGACGCTAGTGGCTCTATTGGTCCGATGACATCCATGACCCAAGCTAAGAAAGGCCAAGGAAAATTCATTGTGTGAAGCTCGTGTGGAGGCATTCGAATCAGATCTCCGTGTATTTGACATTTTGGACATCTCTGCACATACTTACTACAATCATTTTCCATAGTCATCCAGAAGTAACCGGTTCTCAGGATCTTTCTGGCAAGGACAAACCCATTCATATGGGGTCCACAAATTCCAGTGTGTACCTCTTTTATCAATTTATTGGCTTTCGCAGCATCGACGCATCTTAGGAATCCCAAATCAGGAGTCCTCCTAAAAAGAATTTCCCCACTTGGAAAGTAATTCTTTGCCAAATGTCGGATTGTCTTCTTTTGGTTGTTACTAGACTCTTTAGGATATATTCCAGATTCCAAATACCTTTTAATGTCATAGTACCAAGGCTTTCCATCAGGCTCCTCTTCCACGTGTACACAATGCGCGGGTTGCTCCTTCAAGCTTATTTCCAAAGGATCAATGTAACTTTGATCCGGGTGCTGAATCATGGAAGATATAGTGGCCAAAGCATCAGCAAAATCATTTTGTATCCGTGGGATATGCCTAAAATCAACTTCCTTGAATCTTTCAAATAATTCTTGCACCAACTCCACATAAGGAGTGATCTTAGAATTTTTTACCGCCCATTCTCCCCGTACC
Organism: Capsicum pubescens; assembly: GCA_030864215.1. Taxonomy (NCBI): domain Eukaryota; kingdom Viridiplantae; phylum Streptophyta; class Magnoliopsida; order Solanales; family Solanaceae; genus Capsicum; species Capsicum pubescens. The sequence continues at coordinate 301,462,270 of CM061549.1, forward strand.
TGGTGAATCAGGAAATCTGAATCCCCAATGACTAACAATTCACTAACACCCATATCAAGTGCCAATTTGAGACCCAGAATGCAAGCCTCATATTCAGCCATGTTATTGGTGCATGAAAAACGTAACTTAGCGGTTACCGGATAATGCTGGCCCATTCCTGACACCAAAACTGCTCCAATTCCAGAACCTTTGAAGTTGACCGCCCCATCAAAAAAATAGCCTCCATCCGGGGTAAATCTATGTAATGTCTTCTCCTATGAACAAAACATCCTCATCTGGAAAGTAAGTTCGAAGTGGATCATATTTCTCATCAACTGGGTTCTCTGCCAAATGATCTGCTAAGGCTTGCCCCTTGATTGCTTTTTGGGTTACATACACAATGTCAAACTCACTCAGCAATATTTACCACTTGGCTAGCTTTCCCATAGGCATGGACTTTTGGAAAATATACTTTAATGGATCCATTCTCGAGATGAGGTATGTTGTGTAGGACGACAGATAATGCCTCAACTTTTATGCTGTCCAAGTCAAAGCACAACATGTCCTTTCTACAAGAGTGTAACGGGCTTCATATGGCGTGAAATTTTTACTCAAGTAGTAAATGGCTTTCTCTCTCCTACCGGTCTCATCATGTTGTCCGAGGACACATTTGAAAGAATTTTCTAAGACTGACAGGTAAAGCAATAATGGAATTCCTTCTCTTGGTGGAACCAAAACCGGCAGTGCAGACAAGTATTCCTTGATACGGTTAAAAGCTCTCTGACATTCTTTTGTCCACTCGTTCAATGCATTTTTCTTCAACATCTTGAGAATTGGCTCGCATATGACTGTTGACTGCGCGATGAACCTGCTAATGTAATTCAAATGGACCATGAAACTCATAACTTCCTTCTTAATCTTCGGTTGTGGCAAATCCTGAATTGTCTTGATTTTGGATGGGTTTAACTCGATGCCTCTTCTACTGACTATGAACCCCAGCAACTTCCCTGATGGTACACCAAAATCACACTTAGCAGGGTTTAATTTCAAATTGTACCTTTTTAATCTGTTGAAAAATTTCTCCAGATGAGTCAGATGATTCGAACTCTTGCGGGATTTGATAATTACGTCATCCATGTACACCTCAATCTCTTTATGGATCATATCATGGAAAATCGTTGTCATAGCCCTCATATATGTTGCACCCGCGTTTTTGAGACCAAACGGCATTATCCTGTAATGATAAACACCCTAGGGTGTAATAAAAGCCATTTTTTCTGCATCTTCCTCATCCATCAATATCTGATGATACCCGGAGAAACAATCAACGAATGACTGCATTTCATGTTTTTCACAGTTATCGATGAGAATATGAATGTTGGGCAATGGAAAATCATCTTTAGGACTGGCTCTATTCAAGTCTCTATAGTCAACACAAATTCGAATCTTGCCGTCCTTCTTTGGCATAGGGACGATGTTGGCCAACCACGTCGGATATTTTGTGACCTCGACAACATTAGACTGGATTTGTTTTGTCACTTCTTCCTTGATCTTTAGACTTAAATATGGATTGAATTTCCGTATTTTTTGCTTGACTGGATCAAACTCTGGATTTATTGGCAACTTATGTGACACAATGGTGGTGCTCAACCCTGGAATATCATCATAGGACCAAGTAAACACGTCGATGTATTCCCGCAATAGGTGGATGAGCTCTTTTCTTTGTGGCGCCGCTAGGTAGATACTGACACTTGTCTCTTTGATTTCATCATGATCTCCCAAGTTGACTGTTTCAGTTTCCTCCAGATTGGGTTTTTCGCGATTCTCAAATTCCTCCATATCTTTGACTAATCATTCCTCGTCATCGTCCTTCCAATCATCATTGTTCCCCTCATTTTTTTCGTTCAAGCTTTGACATGACACGACATTGGCAGATTTTAAGCTACTATTACTGTAATGGAAAAACAAACCAAGTTAGATGATAACAAGATAATAACAAAATATATGACTAGGAGTGTTTTAGAAATAACAGAATTTTCTAAATAAATGAAGGCCTTTTCATTGAAATTTGGGAGATAATTACAAAATCGTGGCTCATGACTTGCGCAAATACAAGTCCATGCCTTTTTTAAAGCAGTAAGATACAAAAAGGAAGTTTTGAGATATAAAAGGTGGATAGCGGGGCCTCCTCCGGATCATCACAAATTTTAAAAACTATTAGTAATTGCCCTTTCATCTACCACGATGGGCTACGGGTTATGAGTGGAGCAGAGGTCCAATTTTGCAAGGCCTCCCCTGGCGCAATCTACTTCACCCCGCTAGACTTTGGGAGATATTCTGGTACAACATTGCATCCTTCGAACAAATCTCCTATCCCATCCCCAAGAACATCATCATCTGACACCTTTCGTACAGGAAATGACTGGAATAGGAGTGGCAAGGGCCAAAACAGACTCTTCTCTGGCTCATCCTCAACCCTAACCTTCCTGGTAGGCTGATATCCCAACCCGTACTTAGAACCTCTCTTTGGGATCTTAATAGGCTCGATAATTCCTTGTAAATTCTTGACTAAGCCTCGACCAGGTTCGAACCTATTTCTTAACATCACCGTTGCAATCATTTTGTAGACAGAAGGCATTGGGACTTTGGGCATCGACTCTCTGTCCAAAGTATTTACAATTTTCACTATATATAAACTGCTACCTTTTGGAATATCTTCAATCACCAGCACATAACCATTGGGACGGTCCGCTCGACTTCCTTCTCCTTGGATGACTACTTCATGATCTTCCCAATTGAACTTCAATAATTGATAAAGGGGTGATGAAACTGCCCTTGCACCATGTATCCATGGTCTTCCCAAGAGCAGGTTGTAGCTAGGATGGATATCCATAACATGAAACTTAGTCTTGAACTCAGCAGGCCCCATTTGGATGTGCAAATCAATCTCTCCTATGGTATCTCTCTGCCCACCATCAAATGTTCTCACATTTACGTGGCTTTGATGAATTTTTCCTAAATCATAGCCCATTTGAACCAACGTAGAGAGGGGACAAATATTCACACCTGATTCGTCATCTATTAATACCTGATTAATCACATAATCACGGCAAATAACGGTGACATGCATGGCTTTGTTGTGCATCGCTCCTTCAAATGGCAATTTTTCCCCACAATGTTCCCTATCATTGCAGCCAGATTCTCAACATTCATTCCTGCGGGAATGTATGCTCCCTCCAAGACCTTCGATAGAGTCTGTCGGTGGTATTGCAAACTCATTAATAGTGCCAGGACAGAGATTTGGGCTGGCATTTCCTCCAAGTCATTGACAATTGAGTAATCCTTTGGTTGCATACGCCTCCAAAATTCCTCAGCGTCTCCTTCATTGATTGGCTTTTTCTGTGAATCTTTTTTGTTGGTCAATTCCCTAGGGATGTAACATCGTCCCGATCGCGTTATCCCATGGGCAGCAGCGGTTTGCACAATAAATTCCTTTCTTGGCGGGGGAGCGTACATTTGAGTCGGGGCCATCATCACTATAAATGGGGCTTTCTCATTGATACTTAAGGCAGCCACAACCTTCTCTATCTTTCCTACCTCTTCCGCTCTTTTGCACTTTTCGGAGTTCACCTGGGTAATGGTCTTACCAGATGCCCATTCGCCTTCTACTTCAATCATGTTAACTGTAGATCCCCCATGGTTGGGCAATGGATTTCTGTTAATATTTTGAGTAGGTGCCTGGAGCGTGATGATCTTTTGATCGATTAAATCCTGGATCTTGTGTTTCAAGTAGACACAGTCCTCTGTACTGTGCCCCGCTGCCCCTAAATGATAAGCACAATGTTGACCTGCATCAAAAAATCGAGAGTTGGGATTGATATTCCTTGGCTGAATTGGTTGCAAATGACCAGCGTTCTTCAATCTTTCAAACAATTGGGTGCGACTTTCAGCTAGTGAGGTGAAGTTTCGGGGAGGTTTATTTTTATGGTTTGGACGTTGGGGGTTATACAGGCTTAGGTTTGTAGGAGGGGGTACTTGGTGATAATTTAGAGGCATTTGGAAATTCGTTCGATTATTTAGAGGAGTGGTTTGGAAATGAGACTGATAATTTAGAGGTGGAACTGGGTATTGGGGAAAGATATTTGGTTGTGGAGCTTGGTATGAGGATTGGATATTTGGGAGTGGAGTTTGGTACTGAGTTTGGGAATTTGAGAGTGGAGCTTGGTATTGGGAGTGGGCGTAGAACGCGTACGGGAGGTTAGGTGACGACAGAGAAGATAAAACATTTCTAGAATTGAACCTCTTTTTCGTTTTCATAACAGGATTAGCAGAAATCACACCTACATCTTCTTTTTTCTTCTTCGAGAATATGACAGTCCCAGACAACGTCGGGGTTTTGGCAATCTTTCTTGCATGAATACCTTCTTCAAATGATTCTCCTATTTTTACCAAATCCGCAAAAGTTGCCTTGACACCGGACACCATCCTAGTATAATATTCTCCTTCTTGAGCGAGGGAGAACACGGATACCATTTCCTCCTCTAATATGGGGGGTTGTACTTTGGCGGTTTCTTTTCTTCAATGAAAAGTATAGTCTCGAAAACTCTCAACATTCCTCTGTTTGATCCTATCTAGTGAATATCGATTAGGGACTATTTCAATGTTGAATGCGAACCGGTCAAGGAAACCCTTGGCCAATGCTTTCCAACCAGTCCACTTTTTCGGCTCCTGAGACATGAACCACTCCAAGGCTTCGCTACTTAAACTTCGACTGAATAGGCGCATCAATAACACCTTGTTTTTCCCTATCCCTACCAGTTGCTCACAGTACCTTCTCAAATGGGCCATTGGATTTCTGATACCGTCAAACATCTCAAACTTAGGGACTTTGTACCCATCTGGTAGTTCTACTCCCGTGTGAACACATAAATCGTCATACCCCAAACCGTCGTGGTCCCTGGCTCCATGAGACTCTTTGATCCTCATGATCTCTTCCTTCATAGCTAGCAAATTCCTTTTATGATGGGTCCTCCACTCTTTCTCCTTCTCCTCGTAATGGTCCATCTCGGGGTTAGGAAGGGGTTCATAAATATCAGGGGATATGATGGCTTGAGGGAGATTTGGAAGAGAGGCTTGATTTTGCGGAAGAAAGGAACTTGGTTGGTAAGTGGGGAGGATTTTTTGGAATTTGGAAAGGTTCTGTGGAATTTGTGAGTAGTTTGGTGGAATATGAGAAGGATTTTACGGATTTGGAAAGGAATTTGGTGGATTCGGGGATAGATTTGATGGATTTTGCGGGTTTGGAAGTGAATCTTGTGGATTTGGGAATGAATTTTCTTGATTTGAAAATATGTTTTGGGGATTTGAGAATGGATTCGGAGATGGGTTTTATGGGGTTAGAGATGGATTTTGTGGATGGTAGGCATCTGGGTTATTTTTGCGATTAATGTTTTGGACAAGTGGAGGGGCAGAGACTGACGATATGTTATTTGGCTGATCCCCGAGAATAGGTGTACTAAGGGGAGGGATTTGGAGTGGAGTCCCATGTCCTCCTGGAGCGGGGGCATTGATAGTGATGGCCAAGTTAGCCAAATCTCGAGTTCAATTTATTTCCTCCTGAAGCATTTCTAACTTTCTTGCAAGTTCTGCAATCATTCCATTCTGTTCCGCTATCACATTATCCCGGATAGTCAGTGCGCTTTCTTCATCATTTCCTATCATTTTTGAATGATGTTCAGAGGATGGGATTTTGTGCGCTTTCGATCAGGTGAAGTAGGAATGTTCTGCCAGCTTATATCAACATGGAGTAATTTCTATTATCTGTAAAGTAAAACAACTCAAAGGCAGATATGTTAGTTTCCGTATATGATAAGTAATGCAAAATATTTGACAGGAAATAACCACATAGAGTTGCTTGAGTCATAGCCGAATTCATCCATAGGACATAGTAGGTGAACTTGCCTTTGATCTAAACAAACGCACATAAGCACATAAAATAGTTATATCACACAAAAATATTATAATAACGCGTATCCTAGCTGGGGTGACCCTTTTTGAGCCAAGGGTTCAGGCCTAACGATTTTTGAAGAAAATATATGCTTCCTCGAAGTCAATCCATTAACCCCCAACTCATATAGACATGAAAAAGAGCATAAATGCCTACAAAAGATAACGAAAAAGGGATACAATCTTTAGGGAAAAAGGGAAATAACATGAAAGAAGATAAGTTCATGCGCAGGGGAGATAGATAAACAAGCTACTGGAGGCTCCTTCGTCTGCCTTTGCCTTCTTTGCCTTGTTTACCTCCTGTGCCATTTGATACCTATTGATGATAAGATGACTCCCGCATAATTGTGCCTTGCAGTCATAAGTCATTTTCTCTATACTATCGAGTTGGGAGGCCATGCTATCATCCAAATCGATTAGACATTGCCTGGCATCATCAGCGTCTTGCCTAGATCTTTTCAACTCTTCCCTCAACATACATATGGTTAAAGCGTACTCCATGTGTATCTGTCGGTGCGCGATTTCACTTTTCTGGGACTCATCTTGTAGCCTGTGGAGCCAAATTTGATGCTCGGATTCCACATCCACAACCCGAGTGGGCACATTTGATCCCGAAATTAATGCTCCGGCGAGACTCTTTTTCAACCACTCCTTGTAAGTGTCTCTGACTTCAGGGTCATGCTCTATACGGTAAGTCACTTCCGTCCACCTTCTTCTTCTCCATCCATTTATCATGCCATCTTTGAGTGGAGACTCACTTTCATCGTATTCGGTGAAAAAACTAAGCATGGGATCTATTTGTGGTGCCTGTTTCTTGATCTCGAATTGCCTAAGAACTCTGCCAGGACTGTAGGGCTGGGTCCCCCTGAGATCGGGAAGCACTAGGAAAAGCCACTTTCCCCCTCGAATGGTGTATTTCCCTGAACGAAGAGAGATAATGGACCATTGCACATCGTCATCTCTTAATTCCCCGAAAGTCTTAAACCAAAATTCGTGAGATGTTTCCCTTTTGAACCTGTGTAGAAACAACCACATATCGTGCGAAGCTAGCATATCCACCCTTGTTTAATGATTAGGTTGTACCGTTCTCGAATCCTTTACCAAATGCTTCATCATCCACCATTGTAATATGAGGTTGCAACCTTGAAAGAAATGATTTTCGACTTGACACCTTCCCAAGGCTCGATATATGTCGGTGACAATCATGTGAGATAAATTGTTGAATACCTTGGTAGAATCGTAATCTACTCCAAAGAAAAGTGCATGGGTCACCGTAACAACCCTTGGATGAATTGTGCCATTTTCCCCCTGTGGGAACACCATGGTTTCGAGTAGACCTACCGCAAACGCAAAGGCTCTCATCTCCTTCCATTTTGCTTCGGACTAAAATTTATGTCTAAATTTGTGTAAGGCATTGAATCTTCCAAACCGACGATACAACACCCGAAAAGTGATATTTCCTCCATCACGTTCCCCTATCCAGGTGTCGTCGTTAGTTAAAAATGCCTCTTTGATTGTTTGACGGTGCCGTGTTGTTTGACGGTCCCACACGGCAGGAACTAAAATGTTCTTATCAGGTTTTTCCTTTCTTTTGAAACACTTTTCAATACTCTCATAGTAAATTAACACTTCTTCGATGGTAGAAGTCAATTCCACATCCCCGAAGCGAAACACCATATTCTGACCATCCCAAAAAGTCGTAAGCACGTGGATCATTTCAGGCCAAGAGTCCATTTCGTTCAACGAAGGCAGGTGCCCGATGTGTGTCCTAACAATTTTTCTCTCATCTGTACCCATGTAATCCCACCACAATTTCAGGTAATCGCCAGGTTTGGTAACCATCTTGAACTTTTCACGGGAATAAAATTGAGCCATATCTACATAAAAGAAGACAAAGATAAGCCTTTCCCGACCCCAAAGGGTAATGGATTGAATTTAGACAAGAATATATTTCTCCAACACATAAGTATGATCCGTTTGTGATTGACTCGGGGTCAATAGACGTAGGGCAAGTTTTCTAATCGGCCCAATACCCCGCTCGGGTATTGGGTCGTCCTAGGCTTATACCTAAAATAGGGTTTTGATTTCGTTCTATCCTCGGTGTCTAGAGTGGGTTTGAACACTGGTTCTCAAGCGGACAATTTGAGTTTGAAAATACAAACAGCCATCAGAAGACTCACGAGCTAATAAACTGTTTGTATTTCCAACACATTTTTGGAATTGATCAATAAGGGCCAGGATACCCACAAAATCCCAAAACAGTTTAAATAATGTAGGAATATGCAATGCAATGCGATAATTAAACTCTACAGAATCGAAAAACATGAACACATAAACAGTTAATCAAAAGACGAAACCAAACATTTGGTTAGGACCTACTTAAAATCCCGAGCAGAGTCGCCATTTCTGTTTTGCGGAGAAATTTTGACTTTTTGTGAAAGAGAGTATCCACTTAATTTTGAAAAGGAATTAAGAAACCTTTAGGGAGTTACTTCAAACAATCCAAAACAGAAAAATCATTTTAAGTTAGAGATTCTAGATAAGCGGTTCATATTAACATTTTAAGAAGGTTTTAGGCACCTAAAACGTCCGCTAACTTACGATTATCCGGACTGTTTGAAAACATCTTTTGATTAACTTCTGAAAAGATTAATTTGTTGAAATAAGTAATTTGCTTAGGAAATATTTTTAAGATTTATGCAGAACCAGTTCTTTAGCGACTTAGTTAGGGATTTTAACTAGGTTCCCAAGAAAACACATAAAACAAATTAGCAAAAGTAAAAGGGAAAGGGTAGAAGCAGAAGGACTTGAGCCATTAGGCCCAAATCGCCAACCCTGTCCTAATCTAGATATGGGGCTTTCAGCCCGTCTTCCACCTGTCCTAATTCTATGTTTTCGAGTCTTTAGCTCGAGTCTCGCTTCACCTGTATTAAGTACAACTTTGGCTTCGAGGCCCAAATGAATGAATAAGGAAATAAATAAATAAATAAATAAATGAATAAATAAATAAATGAAGACGACAATAAGTAAATAAACAAAAATAATAAATGAGATTTTGGGGTCTCGTAGCGCTTCAAATGATAGGACTTTAATCCATTTGTTCTTCTTTCGATTCTTAGTCTCCGTACGCCACGTGATAGGCGTTTAGATTCTTTTTCGGGCTTGACTCAAAGGATAGGGGTCATGTTGGGTCACCGTGAAATGCAAGGAAGAAGAGTCCATTTGAACTCCAAGGTGGTTTACATGCGAAAAAAAAAGAAAGAGAAGAAATCAAAACATATCCGAAATACAAAAAGGAAAAAATAGATCAATAAATGTCTTAACACAAATATTCAAACTAAAAAAAATGATGCTAGGAAACCACATATCTTATTTAAAAGTAGGCAGATAATATAAAGAAGGGACATGTTAACTAAGCAAAAATAATTTCAAGTGAAAGAGAGAATAATATCGATCCGGATGCATGCCTATGAAGTGAAAAGCAGAAGTTTGAAATCAAAATGCAAAAGAAATCAAAGCATGTTCAGAATATGGATAGAAAAAGAAGTAAACAGATTTACACATTCAAAAGCTACTAACTAATATTATCCTATTCAACATCAACCTTAGAAGTATAAATGCCAAGTGCTATCCCGCAACATGCTTCTACTATGGCCATTTGAGGTACCCAAGTCTCAGCGATAAGCGAATAGACAAAGTTATATCATAATGGGACAGATATCCCTGGCCTTTTTCGCAAGACAAAAGACTTAAAGGTTCTATCGAACTTATAATCATGGTCCTATTTAAGGGGAAGAAAACATAAAGGGAACTGGGAAGAGGGCCCGTGAGACTGGAATGCAAGACATGAGTCAACTCGAACAAGGATGATTCATGCATATAAAATAAGATAAAAGGATTAGAACACAAACTTACGCTAATCCCAAAAGGTAGGCTACTGCACATAATAATTGTATAGACCACATATCCAAAAGTCTACAACTATACAAAAGATATCATATACCAAGTGAATACAAATTCATTACTCAAGGAAACCGAAACTAGCATGAAGTCAAATCAAGACATGGTATAGGCTACAATGTTCACTCCAGACTTTACATTTTCAAACACATTAGTATTTCACACATAAAAAATAAGTACTACTACAATTAAACACATAATAAGGGGGAGGGGACTAACTAAGCAAAATTTAAGCCAACCAAAGGACCTTTACAATAATCTGGATCGATAGTTTGATAAAGAAGTATTTTTACACTCACACAAAAACCCTCAATCAACAAGTCAATCGCTTGAAGAAAGTTGACATTTCACAAACATTTTTTTTAAAGTCTTTAAGAAGCAATATTAAGGAAGATAAGGGAAGAACAAATAAGCTGACACTAACACGATCAACTTACTAGACATTTATTCATTCCCACATAATAGACATTAACCATATTAAACATATTCAGTGTAATAAAACAAGGAGGACCCTTTTTTTAAACGTGTATAACATCCAACCATATCTATCTGAAGGTTGTTATCGAGTTACCAACTACGTCAAATGACTGTTGGCCATAATTCAAGAAAGTGCACTCATGATCATTAAAGGAGAAGACATAAAGATTACCCACTAAACAAACTATAAATTTCAGCTAACAGATATATTCTTTGAAGAGTATTGATTATCATTTTAAACATATTTTGATACATCAACCATTAGTTCTAAAGCCACATTGTAAGACAAATCAAAAGAAGTCCATGAAATCAACGTACATACACATTTGGGACGGTTTAACTTAATAAGACATCAAATACAAGGGCCAAAGGTAAAACATCCAATTCCTAAACTTTGTTTCAGTTGTTCTAAGTCTTATTAAGTTGTCAACTTCAGACAAATCATGAATCAAATGCTATGGCCCGAATTATCTCAACGGAATCACGAAAATCATAAAATCCTATGGCCTTCGAGGCTTTCTATAGCACATAATCCCAGCACACAACAACATTACTATAAAAAAATCCTAAAGAAGGAGATGAAGAAAAGAAAAACAAATCAAAATTAAAACAAAAAAGAGGTGTTTACCTCTCTCGGAGCAGTGAAACGGGGAAACGAGCTAAGATCGGACTCTTATCACCACCAGAAAAGTTCAACACCGTCGTGAACACTCGACTAGCTAACTATTTCTCCCTAAAATCTTTACCGAACAAAGTTGCTCTTTCCCCGGAACCAAATTACTCTTTTCCAAAACCCTCCTTCTTTTACCCAAAAGAAAAAAAATTGTTCAACCTAGGTTTTTAGAAAATTTTCTAAACCCCAGAATTATCAGCCTCCAAAGAACCCCCCAGAATTTTTCGACCCTATAGCAGCGACCCAAAAATAGCAATCCTCTCAAAATTTAAAAAAAAAATTGAATCCTCAGAATTTCCAACCTCAGAGCCTCAAACCTTCCCCGAGAAGAAGACCCCCCAAACAATGACCCTAAAGATCTTTATATAGAAGGTTGAGTTGGGGTCCCCCCTTTCTTTTGAAATTCGAAACCGAGGAGCCAATTTACAGGTAAGAAATTGTACCCAATTCAGATTTCCTCAGAGAATCCTAGATGGGTGGACCAATAAGATTTTGGGAAAACCTAATCCTCCTCTCAACCAATAAAAAATGCCCAAATATGTACCCGAATCGTACCATTAACCCAAAATTTGCGGAATTATCCGTTGGGGGGACGATACCTAGACGCGTTCTAGAACACTCCCGAGCTTTCCTCGTACAAACCCGTGTGGGGAGAGCACGTGACGAGTATGAAGAAGGTCGGGTCAGTTTAGGTCTTCTCGAAGTGGATCTGGTTTGGTTGAAATTATTTATTGGTAGAAACCGATGTCGTCATTTTCGCTGATGCTTGTACGACGTATTGGTGTTGTGGTCGTCCGTTTGTGTTGAGGAGGAGAAGAATCAATAAATGGGCCGGGTCAGAGGGATTTTGGGCTTATTGAGGATGTTGTATATTTTTTGGGAGGGATTGGGCTGGTTGGGCCAACTTTAAATGTTGTTGTTGCTGAATGTTAATGGGTCCAATTTAAAATAAAAAGGGATAGAAATTTGATAATTTAAAAATGGCCAAATAAAATTAATTTTTTAGCCAATTTTACTTAAATCTTAACCAAATTAGATATCAATTTGATCAATTTCATCGCAATTTTGATCAATTTGATTTCAATTATGGTCAAATTTAATAAATTGACTAAATTTAAACGAGATTCGATACGAATTAATACCTTGTTTAATCTTGAGCATCTTGATTTGATAAATCTAAAAAAATATTTATCCAAATAAATTATTTTTTGAGAGTAAAATTATATTCAAATCAAAATTTTAATCATTTGAATTTATTTTCAAAATAATCCTTGATCAAAAATTCACTACTCCGTAAAATAAATATTTAAGTAATAAAATTATATAATCTCGTATAACTGAATACGATAATATATAATTGCTACTTAAAATGATAAGTTTACCCAAATAAATACTTTGAAAAGATTCTTATTCAGATAAAATATATGTTGTGATTTAATTTAAAACTCAAGAAGCTCGAAATTAAATTTAGTCGTGGAGGGCAAAAATTAGGTGTCAACAGGGACAATGCACGCAATTTTTAAAGATGAGAAATACTTTTCCTACTTAGTTAGAAGAAAAGCAAATGTTACAACAATCTTTGATAATTTAAAATTAATTGAATGCTCCGGAAGAGCTACTATATTTCTGCCTAAGGGGAAAAAATTAATTATAGAAGATGCATTGTTCTATTCTAAATCCCCAAGAAACTTATTGAGTTTTAAATATATCCGCCAAAATGGATATCATATTGAGACAATAAATGAAATGAATGTCGAATATCTTGGCATTCGGAGATAATTTGTGAAGTCGAAGAATAGACTAGTCACCTAGGAGTGTGATCTAGTGGCCATTGAAGTGAGTGAAAATCTATGGGTGATTAGGATTCAAATCCCATTAGAGACAAAAATAAAATGTTAGGTGATTCATCTGTGCTAGCGTGAGGTAAGATGTGCGTGCAAGCTAAACCTAGACACCTTAGAGACGAACAAACTAGTCTAAATTGACAGCATCTATGTTGGGAAAGAATAATAATAACCTCATAGGTGTAGATGCCTTCGGAGACAAACTGGCATAGCTTTCCACATTCAGCAGCCTCATATGCTGTGATGTTATTGGGGAGTTTTGCATCTAGATGCTCCATTATAGATTTGAAATAACTGAATATTACTATATCAAAGAGTAGAAAGCTAAGTCAGTGATGCTAGGTAGCATAAGCTAAATAATCACTAGGGGGCCACTTTACCCTATGAAATAATTAATCCCAAACAAGAGAGAGTGATGTTTACCATAGTCTTCTCTACGAGTTTACTAGTTCAGCAGCTGGATGCAGACTTAGCCCCTTCGTTGTCTTCTCAAATGTCGGGATCATTTCCTGTACAAGTATGATTGATTCTGATAGACGGTTAAAGAGGTTTACCGGAGCAATCACTTCATTTCTTTGCAACTGCAGTAATACATGAGACTAGCGAGCGAGACTTAGAAACATAGCTAGGCGTGAATACCACATATTTGTTCCAGATAGAGAGAGGTCTGCTGGTGGAAGACAAAAGAAAACTCAAATGTTGATCATGCCGAGATTCACCGTCAGCTGAGAAGATAATCTTTAGATCAGTTCCAAGTCCAAGAACCTAGAGCTTTCCCCATAATCGACATTTCTCACATACTACACAATCCATGATAGCACTGCAACATGAAAATTGCATACCAAATTGTTCAGTCATATGGTAAACAACATAGCAACTACTACTTTTGAACAACATACACAAGACTGCAGACAGAGCCAAAAATCTTGTGTATGCATATGCGTACATAAATAGACTGAAGTATAAATGTACTGATGCAGTCAACTCAAAATACAGTCATAAGATGATTAGTGCAGCATGTATAAGCAAGATGATAGCCCTTAGAACTTTCTTTTCTGAATTTTACGAAATTAACTTGAGAACAGTTCATTAGATAACCAAGCCATTCTGGTCAATCGTTTCAAAGGAAGAAAATAAAGGCTGAAATCAAGATGAATATTGTAACCTGACATTCCTGAATTGCTTTTGAATCTGCTTCTTTAGCTCAGGTCCACTTTGGCCTTTCCATAGTTTAACTTCATCAAACGGAACTGGACATGCAACTTGCAGTTTCTGGTTGTATAATAGCTATTGCATAAGGGACTCTACTTTAAGGTCTTCCTCAGGATTACCAGTATCATATTCAGCCTGCTCCAAGTAATCGTTTGCTTGTATAGCACATCAAAATGGGTGTAGATGACCCAATAAATAAATGCATACAATGTTAACATTATGGGAGTTACCAAAATATAGGTGTATGAGTGTGAACTCACTTTTGTAACAATGTGGAGAATAAAGAGGAAAGTAAAGTACAAGTTTCTGACACAGTCAATATTGTAGAACACGATCATACATCAGATATGGATTGGTACCCTACTGAAATTGCTAAAAAGCAGTCAGTTTCCTTGTTAAAGTGATCCAAAAAATAATAGTTCACACTTCGTAAAGAATTTTATAAATGCAACAGGTTCAGCCTTGTAGTTGTAGGCTTTTGCAAGTGTCGCTTAGCCACTTTTTGGCAAGTAGTAAGAGAAACATGTTGCATATTAGATACAAACTAACTAGATTTGTAGTTTCATCAAGCAAGTAATCAGCAGCTATGTGTATTGAGATTGAAGAGCGTAGACCAGATATTAGCTTGTATAAAACCTTTTTCTCCTGGAAAATCTCACCAGATGCATCTACACACAGAATTGTAATTTCTGTGTTCACAATGATAATGGATTTGAAAACATAAGAATAGATCGCAAAGACAATACAACACAACAAAAAGTAATTTGCACGAGTACCAGCAGACTTCAACAATTTAGTATCCTAACTTAAGAAGTCTATTTCTCATTTCAATGGTCTCCTTCAGAATGCAATTCTACAAAGACAAATTGAAAGGATCATTAACTCACATTTTGGAAAATCCTCTAAATATACAACATCCCATATTCGCCTGGCTGAGGGACCAGTGTAACCTGTATAATTCTCCGAGTTTAGTAAGAGATTGACATATGTCATCTCACTTGCCACGACAAAGTTCAACAAATTAGTAGTAATTCAAAGAGAAACCTTCAAGAAGTAAAAATCAAGGCATTATATAAGTGTTAAACTCTGTAATTATACAAGATAGAAGTAAGCTTCTTGTTTATTCAACAGTGGAGGAAGTACAGAGTTTGATAGTATTTGTAGAAGAAGGGAAAAAAGAGAATTGAGAGAAGAAGAAGATGAGAGAGAAGAGTAAATGCTTGTATTGAGTGAATAGAACAATGTACATTTTTTATGTATATATACTAGCTTTTGATATGCCTAAGTAACTCAACTAGCCGTTAACTACTTTGTAACTAACTATTAGAACAGTTATAACTGGAAGTTGGAACCAAGTCTACTTTATTTTCTGTTTGAGTTCACTACTTCTTCAATGTCTTTAACACTCCCCCTCAAGCTAGGAAGGTGTGAAGATGTCACAGATTCCTAGCTTGGTATTTAGATGAGTTTGTTGAGCTCTTGTCAGTCCTTTAGTCAGCATGTCTGCAGGTTGATCTTGAGTAGTAATGTAGTGTGGCTGGATCATTCCTTGGACTATTTTTTCCCTTATAAAGAAACAATCAATATCAATATGCTTTGTACTCTCATGATATATTGGATTAGCAGCTATTTGTAGTGCAGACTTGCTATCACTGAACACATCCACAGGTAGTATTGCTTCACTTCCAATTTCCTTTATTAGACCTAGAATCCATACCAGTTCAGCTGTCACTACTGCAAGACTTCTGAACTCTGCCTCAGCTGAGCTCTTAGAGACAGTATTTTGTTTTTTTGATTTCCAAGATACTACTGACTCTCCAATCTTTACAAATTAACCAGTTACAGACCTTCTAGTTTGAGGACAAGCTGCCCAGTCTGTATCACAGTAGGCACTCACTTTATTATCTGAACCACTAGACAACAACACACCTTGACCCGGTTGTCTTTTCACATACTTTACAACTCTGAGTGTTGCCTCCATGTGTGATCTTTTAGGATCTTGAAGAAACTGACTTAGTGTTTGAACACAAAAGACTATGTCTGGCCTTGTCATGGTTAGGTACAATAGCTATCCAATCAATTTTTGATAAGCACCTTGGTTTGCTGGTGGATCCTCAGTAGTCTGTTCATGCTTAACATGCTCATCAAACTGTCTAGATGTTAGCTTGGTGTTGTAGTCCATAGGCGTAGCTGCAGGCTTGGCTGTTGTTAAGCCTAGCTTAGATAGTAACTCTAAAGCATATTTTCTCTGATGCATCAGTATTCCTTTGTCAGACCTTGCAAATTCTATTCCTAGGAAGTATCTCAGCTCACCTAGATCCTTCATCTTGAAATTTTTGTGTAGAATTGTCTTAGTCTCTTCTATCAGCTTTACACTATCTCCTGTGATCAACATGTCATCAACATATACTAGTACAAGAATAATGCCTTATGTTGTCTTCTTGATATACAAGGATGGATCATACTGACTCTGAATGAAGTGAGATCTTACCAAAACCTCTGATAGCTTGGTGTTCCATTGCCTTAGTGCTTGTTTAAGACCATATAAGGATTTGAGTAGTCTACATACTGCATTCTCCCCCTGACTAACAAATCCTTAAGGTAGATCCATGTACACTTCATTATAAAGATAACCATTTAGGAAAGCATTGTAGACATCCATTTGTTGGACACACCAGTGATTTCTAGATGCTGCTGCAAGTACAGTTCTTACTGTCTTCATCTTTACTACTGGAGAAAATGTTTCTAGGTAATCAATGCCTTCTCTTTGTCCATAACCCTTTGCTACTTACTAGTCTTGCTTTAAACCTCTCAACTTCACCTGAGGCCTTATACTTTACTTTATATATCCATCTGCAACCAATAGCCTTCTTTCCTTTAGGCAAGGTAACAACCTTCCAGGTGTTGTTAGAATTCAATGCTTATATTTTATTCTTCATTGCTTCCACCTATCTAGGGTCTTTACAGGCTTTAGAGTAGCTTGTAGGTTCAGTAACATATGATGTATTCATCACATAGCTCTTGTATGACTGACAAAGTCTATCATAAGACACATGATTCGCAAGAGCATGAGGTACCTTCTTTGTGTTTTTGGAAACAAAGTCATTTATCCATGCAGGTGACTTTCTTTCTCTTGTTGACTTTCTTTGATCCTGAGATGCAACTGGTTGAGATGCAGCTTGTGTAGTGGTAGGAATGCTCTAGAGTTGTTTCTCTTGTAGAGTATCTCCTTGACTTCTACTTGACCTTCTTTGGTATACCTTTGTTATGGACTGTCTGAGAGTAGGTTCCTTTGGTTGTAGCTGCTCTTGCTGACTGTCTAAGGTAATATTCCTTTGGGATGAGACCTGTATAGGAATCTGCATAACCTCAGTAGTTATTGGATACTGATCTTCTAAAGGGAACACATGTTGAGGTGCCTGAGGCTGCTTCTTGAGTTCCTTAAAAGGAAATATATCTTCCCTGAATGACACATCTCTACATACAAAAAAATGTTAGTAGATAAACCATATAGAACATATCCCTTATGAGTACTAGAGTACCCCATCATGATGCATGTCCTTGTTCTAGACATGAGCTTATCATGTTCATTTAGTATTTTGGCATAGCACAGGCATCTCATTACTCTGAGATGATCACAATTTGGTTGCTTACCATACAATTTTTCATAAGGACTCACAAGCTGAATGACTGGACTAGGAAACCTATTGATGATATATACTGCAGTTAGAACACAATAACCCCAGAACCTTATTGGAATTTCAGCCTGAAATCTGATAGATCTTGTCACTTCTAGTATGTGTCTGTGTTTTCTCTCAACAACACCATTTTGTTGAGGAGAATATGGACATGTAGTTTGATGAACTATGCCATGTTCCTGGAACAACTCTTTACATATTGAGTTGACAAACTCAGTACCATTATCAGTCCTCACTACTTTGATAACCTTGTCAAACTGAGTTTTGACATATACAAGAAAGTGTTGAATCTGAACACACACATCAGACTTAAGTTTTAACAGAAATATCCAAATGTACCTTGAAAAATCATCAACCACTGTTAGAAAATATCTATTTACATTCATAGTTGGTACTTTGTAAGGTCCCCAAACATCCATGTGTACAAGAACAAAGCAGCATGTACTTTGACTGTTAGTAAACAGAAAAGGTAACCTAGTTTGTTTAGCACTAGGATAAATACTACATTGCTTTATTCTATCTTCTATTACTTGAACTTCTTGAGATATAACTCTTTTCAGCACACTGGTTGATGTATGTCCCAACCTTTGATGCCACAGATCTACTTCAGTTTGAGTTCTATCCACAGCTGGTTTACTAGATGCTTTAGTTGCTATTGTAACCTCTTTCCTTGACTGATCTCTAAGCACATATAGTCATCCATCAAGCTTACCAACCCCCCTCACCTTTCCAATACAAAGATCCTGGAAAACACAGAAATCAGGAAAGAAATTCACTGAGCAATTCCACTTCTTCGTTACTTGTGATACTGATAGAAGGCTACATGTAAACTGTGGGATGTGATAGACATTTGTGATGTTATTTCCTTATGACAGGAAACTAGTTCCCACATGAGTGACCATTGTAGTGTCACCATTTGGTAGATATACCTTCTTTGGTTTTTCAAACTTTGTAACACTCTTCTTAAGTAACAGGTCTGAGTTTCCAACTATATGGTTAGTAGCACCAGTATCTATAATCCATATCTGAGAATCAAAAGAGGCTAGACAAGCAGAAATACCTGTACTTGTTACATTTGCAGACTCACAAGGTGTGTTGACAAAGTTATTTTTGTTGATCATTTGCAAGATTTGACCATATTGTTCCTTGGTGAATGCAGCATTTCCCATCTGACTCAACTGCTCCAGCTAGCTATCAGACACTAGAGACTGTCCTGCATCCTTAGTAGACCACTTCTGCATAGAATGAGAGCCACCCTGATCTATTGAAGACACATTGTAAGCTGTGTTGTTCCCTTCATGTTTGAACTTCTTCTTGGCCTTGTAATCTTGAGGATAGCCTACTATCTTCCAGCAGTTTTCCTTAGTGTGCCCCTTTAGTTTGCAGAAATCACATTGCTGATTAAAATTTTTCTTGAACTTCTAATTGTTGTTTTCACCTGGACCATTTCTTGCATACATGGCTATCTCAAGGTTCTTGGCATTAACTGAAGGATTCATTCCCAAGATTCCAGCCTGACTTGCAATAGATTTTTGACTTTCATCACTAATGATCATTGCATAGGCTTGGTTCACATTTGGGAGAGGGGTCATAAGCAAGATTTGACTTCTTGCTTGTGTATAGGTCTCATTCAGACCCATAAGAAACTGAAACAGTTTCAGTTTCTGCAGATGTAGTACATATTCTTTTGATTT
The DNA here is from genome assembly GCA_030864215.1 of Capsicum pubescens. Taxonomy (NCBI): domain Eukaryota; kingdom Viridiplantae; phylum Streptophyta; class Magnoliopsida; order Solanales; family Solanaceae; genus Capsicum; species Capsicum pubescens. Next base: position 301,481,813 of record CM061549.1, read on the forward strand.
CTCACATTCACACCCAGGTGCAGGCATAAGAGCCTTAAATTCATCCCATAAATCCTTTAGTTTCGAGAAATACACAGACACTGAGGTAGTTCCTTGAGACAATGTGGCTATATCTTTGTGCAGATTAAAGGTTCTTGCCCCATCAACTTTGTTAAACCTTTCAGATAGCTCATTCCAAACTGCACTAGCTACAGATGCATACATGATTCCACCAAGTAACTCTTTAGAAACTGAATTCATGATCCAAGAAAGTACAATTACATTGAATCTTTCCCAGTGACTACTCAACTTATTTGAGATCTTATCTTTAGAGCATGTTCCATCTACCATGCCTAACTTATTTATCCCTAGTAAGGCTATACGCATGGATCTAAACCATACTGAAGAATTCTCAATTCTTGTCAATTGAAAAGAGATGATTTGTATGCCACTTACATCAGAAGGGTTGAGAAATAGGGGATGATTGTAATCCAATGAATTGGGAGTAGCTCTTCTTGTTTCAGCCATATTCACAGGAACAGTTTGATTATCCATTGCAGTAGCTCTACAATCCTTGATTGCAGACTTCTTGATCTTGATTCAATCTACTAGAATCGACCTTGCTCTACTAGTATTCTAGTGAGTAATGTCTCTGATACCATGTAATTATACAAGATAGCAGTATGCTTCTTGTTTATTCAACAATGGAGGAAGTACAGAGTTTGATAGTGTTTGTAGAAGAAGGGAAAGAAGAGAACTGAGAGAAGAAGAAGATGAGAGAGAAGAGTAAATGCTTGTATTGAATGAATAGAACAATGCACACTTTTATGTATATATACTAGCTTGTGATATTCCTAACTAACTCAACTAGCCGTTAACTACTTTGTAACTAACTATTATAACAGTTATAACTGAAAGTTGGAACCAAGTCTACTTTATTTTCTGTTTGAGCTCACTACTTCTTCAATGTCTTCAACAAACTCCCAGTAACACTATCCATCATTTTATCATATCACCAGTAATACCACCAGGGGATTTCATCGAAAGAGTACACAAACAGGAAAAAGAACACACAATGCATGCCTGCACAGGAAGCCCTCTAGGTTGAATAAATCACAAGCACAAAGACGGCTAAAATTTAGCAGTATGTGTTGTTTCCTTGTAACTTGGAAGACTCATTATAACATACTCATATTAATAATACAGAAGACATAAGAAAATGTAACATTTCTTTGCAAAAGGAGTATAGTCAAGATAATAATCCAAAAAGGGAAGAGATCACACTGACTTTACTAACAAAAGCAACCAAAGAGATCGGATGAACTTCCATAACACAGAAGAAGTAAAAATATTCGAAAACCTAAACCTTCTCTTTCCAGTATTGACATAAAGCGAAAAAGTTAACCTATTTAACTACAGCAAGGCAAGACGTTTCATTTTTCCCTCAGACTTTTCTTTTTTGTCTCCAACAAGTTTCCTTCCCCTTCCCAACAGCCCCTAAAAGTAAAATACAAGAGGCAGCCTGGGTCCAATGTATAATATATTTTGGAAAATATATTATACATTTTTACTCCAAAAATCAGACATTTGTTGTATAGAATATTTAGGCATTTTTACTCCAAAAATTAGCCCTTTCAATTTCAGACTTGTAAAAATTGTGGGTGAGGTCTGGGGCAAAAGAGGTCTTTCAGTGAGTTGAGGTCGGCCTCTGTATGTGAGGGACCTCTTTCGAGGGAGTTTATTAACCAAAGGTTATTGGACCCGACTACCTTGAGCTAAGAGGACTCCGCCCCTGGTTCTGGTGACAGAAGATAGTTGTTTTGAAACCCCGATACCGGACTGCAATCAAAAGAGCATGCGGCCCGACTCGAGCTTCCTTGCGTCGCAGTAGATCACAGACCTATCTCAGGCGTATTTATGGGGCAAATACGGGCAATCCATTTTAGTTTAAAAGGAATTCGTGCAATACTTTTTGATGTATGACCTTGGTGTCTTTCATGTTTTTTCTAGTTCAGCATTTACCATGTACTTGTTAAATATTCCTTCCTGTAATAAACTCAACTTGTTAACTCTTTTCTGAGGTATAAGTAAGACTTTTTGGACGACGACGGGTAATTCCGCCATTTACATTTTTGCTTGTCACTTTCAATACTTTGGTTTATTTCTTGTCATTTCTCTTGAAATCTTGTTTGACCAAACTGCATCATGGAAAGGGGTTCTTCGTATTCTCCAGTAAAAGGAACCATCCGACCTCATTTTTGTCACATTTGTTATTTCCACACCCTCAAGAAAACCATTAACTAGAGCGTAAAACTAATGGTAACATTGGAAACAAACAACTAATTCTATTTTAATTTGTTAAAACGACAGCTATTACTCCTTTTTCTACCTTTATTTGTTCATTTTTCTATTGAAAAATTAATAGATAACTTAAAATATTTTTTACCCATTTTATTTTTGCTGTTAAATACTTTCTCCGTCTTAAATTTTCTAATTTAATGTCCCATTTTATTTATCTTTTTTCATTAATCAAGAAGACACAAAAAAAATGTATGTTTTACCCTTTGAATTAATTATTTTTTCTTTAAATTAAAATGTAAACATCATTTAATAACAGTACTATGGTAAACTAGGCATGTTATTAGTTATTTTTCTTAATCAATGTGCCATCTCAATTTGAGATGAATAATTTGGGACGGAGGAAGTATTTACCATTCATCATTTGTTGTATTGTTTAAGACATTTCGTTTATTCATTGCTTCTTAACTTGTGTGTCACGTTAATAGTGGATAAATATTAGTATTGAATAGGGAGTAGCCTATTGAGTTTATGAATCTTGAATTATAGAAAAGAAAGGTCGCTACATGGTATGGAACAAAGCTATTGATTCTGCTTTAGGCTGAGTGGAATAATAAGGAGTGGAGTTGAGTGTAGGATTATTGTTGGACTTGTCAAATCAATGTACTAGTAATGTGAAGCGTGGGGTGCCAATTAGGGTTGTGGAAAAACCGAACCGATCGATAAATCGAATCGATAAAAATGTTATTGGGTTATTGGTATTGGGTTATCGGGTTAACAGTTTTTTATTGGTCTTATAAAAAAATTTATTGGGTAAACGGTTCGGTATCGGTTTTAGCTTATTGGGTTATCGGTTAAACCGATAACCAAAATACACTAAGTTATTGTTTTATCCCTATTTATGTTATATATTTAAATTTCTCTTTCTCTCTCTCTATAGATATGTGTATGTATATAGATTATATGCACTACTAATTCATAATTCATTGATTCATAAAGTATTAACCTATTCAGGACAACAAAGGCACAATATAAAGTTCGGCTATTATCGTAATAAAAAGCTTGAAGCATTTATGGCTTCCAACAATTAGGATTCAATTTTTTTCCTAACTAACATTCAGTTCAAGTTTGAAGATTCTTGTAAACTAAAATGCATTGCGTAGGTTTTGGCGGTAATTAAAATTTCATTTTTTTTATGTTAGTTGTTACTATTTCTATTTTATAAGTATTTTCTTATTGGTTAAACCGAAAACCGAACCGTTAAGGACCAAAAAACGATAAACCAAAACCGATAAGAAAATATCTTATTGGTTGGTTATTGGTTTTACATATTTAAAAACCGAAAATCGATAAATCGAACCAATAACACGTAAAACCGAACCGAACCGAACCGACCGATGCACATCCCTAGTGTCGGTCATTAATCCACCAAGCATCAATGCAGCCCAAAGTGTGGCCCTTTGGATTAAATCGGTCAACTTTTATCTAAGAGATAATACATAAATATGACCCTAAACTTGACACCAAATTATAACTTTGACCTTAAACTTTGACTGTTCACAAATATGACCTTTAACTATTCAAAACTGCAAAAATATGACCTCCGATCTTACGTGGCAAAACGCGTATTCAACACGCAAAAATGGGTGCGTCCAGCTAAAAATCTAAGGGTATAATACATAAATATGACCCTAAAGTTTGACAGTGCACAAATATAACCTTTAACTATTTAAAACTACACAAATATGACCTTTAAATGACTTTTTACTATTATTTTTTCATTATTTTCGGCTCAAAGATGAAAATGACATCTAATTTCTTTTGTCATTGCGGAAAAAGAGCAATATTGAAGATTTATTAATTAGGTGGGTCAGCCTCATATGAAAAAAATCGCACGGGTATGTATATATATTATAAAGCAGAAGGCAAATTTAAGTTATATAATAAATCTAAATATTACTTATTTAAATATTAAATTAAAGATGAAACTATACTAATAATAAAAAAATTATAGTTTTAATAAAACGTTATTAAATTAATGTTATTAAGGATAGTAGTAGTAGTATATTAAATTAACATTATCAAATTAACGTGATTAAAATATTATTAAATTAACGTTATTAAATTAACGCAGGGACGGACCTACGTGGTTGCCATGGGGTTCACCCGAACCCCCTCGGTAAAAAAATTACGGTGTATATATATAAGGTAGAAAATATATATTTATGTATGGATATTAATGTTGAACCACATGAAACAAGACACTTAGATAGCCCAGTGGTGTTATTTGCTCATCTTGGGCGCTTGCTTCAGCCTACTGCACGGGTTCGATCCCTGCTAGTGGCTGTTATTTTTTTTTAATTAGAAAATAGCTAGGTGCAGTGTTGCTGCTATAGAAATAAATAAATAATAATAATAATAATAATAAAAAAAAACGACGTCGTTTTAACACAAAAAAATAAAACTTTGACAGTGCACAAATATGACCTTTAACTATTCAAAACTACACAAATATGACCTCTCTCCAAGTCAGCCCTTTTAACGACGTGGCACCGTGTAATTGGATTACCTTTCCACGTTGGTGCGAGTGAGACTCACGCATGAGATTGCTAAATCGGAGGTCATATTTGTTCAGGTTTTGAATAGCTAAAGGTCCTATTTGTGCACTATCAAAGTTTAAGATAAAAGTTATAATTTGGTGTCAAGTTTAGGGTCTTATGTATTATCTGTTTATCTAAAGGGTCTTCTTTTATTGCTTAACCCAATTTTAGAAATGCAATTCATTCCTAGGAAATCTAGACAGCACATTTCCAGAAATGCAGTTTTAATAGTTTAATTAATCTAATATAATTGAATTTTAAAATTTAGTTAAATTAATTCACGAAAAAATAAAAGAACGTATAAAAAGAAATGGAAAAGTAATAGGTAATTTGACTTTATTTTATTTATAAAAATTAAATTAATAGTGATAAATAAATTCGAACGAGAGTATGAAACTATTCTCACAGTTTATTAAATTCGGTGGAAGACCTAAGGTGGAGGGATGGAAAACAATGATATTTCCTCTGTTCAATTTTATGTATCGTTATTTCATTTTTAATTCGTCTAAGAAAATATCATTTTTCCTTATTTGGTAACTATTAAATGACAATATCCTCATTTTATTCTTAATGGGTCTGCTTAATAAGAAAAGATAATAAAATGAGAGTATGTATTCTTAAACTCCATATTCAATCAAAAGGGCGATGCATAAAATGGGACGGAGGGAGTATGATATTTACCAACACATGTTTGCAATAAGTGCTTGTAGTACGTGTTGTTCGTTTGTGATATTTTGTCAAATTTTAGCCACTACAATTCTAACCATAGCATGGTCTAAATTGGAGTAATATTCAAATTCATTGCTATAAACTTTTAAAATAAGTACCTCCTATACTATATTTTACTTTATTGAAATTGAAAGAGTATAAATTAATGCTGATGCAGATTTTTAAGGTCGATCGTTTAATCAATGATGCTTTTACTATCTGTCCCTCAGTGCTTCTTCTTCCATTTTCTCTAATAGGTGATTCTACACACTCAGGGTAGGTTCTTCTCCTCCTCCTCATTTTCTGTCAATCTATTGATTTTCTTTTTTAATTTAGTTTATTTATGGGAATACACTAATATGTTGTTGTTAGTGTTTCATCATGCCATTTTCTGCACTGCTTTTGTTAGCTATGGCTAGAGTTTTTTTAAATATAGTGATTTAATTTGTAGAGGCCAACGCACTAGAAAAATTAGCAGATTCAGTATCATTGTTGTTATTACTGGTATGTTTTCCTCTTTTTTTTCTTTCTTTCACTGATTTTATGCCCATTACTTCTCGATTCCTTTGAATGTTTGTGCGTTTTGCTTGAATTTTAGTTCTTTTGCTCTTTCACATAATCTCTTGTAAGATATATTTTACATGCATATGATGGATCATGTCTCATTTGCACATATATTTTAATGCCCTTTGTTCCCCTTTTTTCTTATAATTTTCTCTTTAATTTTGCAACTAGATCTATTTAATCATAAATCCTAACCTGTCGGCAAAGGGCAATTTGATTGGCCCTGAACACTGATCTTATATACTTTAATTGTGTTGTGAGAGACGTAGTTTACTGATTCCAAGTTGTATAATTAACATTACAATTTGTGTTTGTGCTTGTGCAGCAGCTGTGACTGTATTTATTAATGTTAAATTTGTGTTGTGAGAGATGTAATGTTTGTGTATACAACATTACAATTTGTATACAACCTTAAATTTATGTTGTGAGAGATGTTTCCCTAAAATAGTAATGTTGTATACAAATTGCAACACAAAGAACCACAGAAAACAATGATTTGACTTTTCACTTGCTTCATGTTTTCATCTTATTTTGCTTTTGGTGGCAGGTGACATGGGGATAAAAAAATTACTTGGAGAAGTTATATTCTAAAAGAAAATACGCAGATTTCTTCTCCAGCTACTATGATTCCTTTAGATGCATCTATATGGTGGTATTTTCATATTTTTTTTCAATATATGTTGGATAAAAAGAAAGAAATACCAAGACTTATGTCTTTCCCAACAAGCTTGAGAAAGATCCAAAGGGCCTCCCCAACAGTTTTATGTCTTGCATCAGCAAGTAGATGTTGGTGGACTGCGGGAGTTGAATGTGTACATGTACCCTACACCAGATGCTGTCGTGGTATATTGACTGATTTTTTTGTGACTATAGCTTCTTTTGTATAACAACAACAACAAGCCCAGTGTATTCTCACAAAGTGAGGTCTGGGGAGGGTAAAATGTACGCAAAATGTACGTAGCCTATACCGCTATCTCCGAAGAAGTAGAGAGGCTTCTTTTGTATGAAAAAATAAAAGAAAAAAATTGGAAGACTCAAATTAACCACCTAATTAGCTTTCACATGGAAGCAACAGAAAATGAAGAGTAAATGAGGAGTGAACAAAATGTAACAGATTGAATAACTTATTGAAATGTTATTTATATCGAAGAAAAAGAAATATAGTAGAAAATTTAAGTAACTCTTGACATGAACTTGCTAGCTAAACATTTTTTGTTTGTATTTGACTCATAAATGATTTATAATCTACTGCTTACTAGATGCAAGATTATGTCCATGAATTCAGTGGAGAAAACACTTCATTCGACTGATTTTGCAATTTAGTATTTTTCTTATAAAGATAACATCTTCTGACATTTTATTTTTCTCTTCAATAGTTTACATTAGGTTGTGCTGCCTACAATTTGAGTAGCGGGAAAGAAAAATCTGTCCTGTACATAATTGCTATCTTTGAAAGAGCGTCTCGATAATTTCAGGGTGCTTGGGGGTGATTCTTTGACTTCTGGAAAGATGTAAGTACTCCTCTTTTAGTTAATTAGGTATTTTCTGCATAGAAGCTGATACGAGTCAAATGACCACCTTAACTTTTGATGACATCTTTGAAGGCCAACACCTAAAGGCTCAAGACTTGGTCACCCCGAGAGCACAAGGATACGCAAGGAAGGATCATTTTGAGCATGACTTAAAGCAATCTCGTGTGTGGAAGGTTGCTTGGTTGCCTATATTGATGCTAACCCAAAAACCACAAGCCTTGAAGTATGAACCATACTCGGTTTTTGAGAGCATTGAAAAGGCGCCATTCATTCAAGTTATAACATACCTTGGTTGCCCCTTCATTAAGGGTATTTTATACATTACATATGGTGTATTTACACACCATGGCAGCCCCTCTCATTAAGGGCAAAGTGGTCTTTTTATCTTCATTTATAGTATATTATAAATAGGCCCCTCAGTCTTATTTTCACTAGTTTTGAATGATGAAAGATTGAAACACTTGAAAATCCTCTCTCTTTAGAGTAGACCACATTAGTATAGTCTTAGTTAGGACTTGGAAAAGTCATCCTTAGTATAGGGCTTGGAAAAGCCAATATTGTTCTTTGCTTAGAAACGGTGAATCTTGAGGTGAGTCAATTACATTGGCGGTCACCGTAAGAGTGTGGTTTTGATTATTACATTCATTAGGGGTTAGTGTTGAAATACACTTGGTTCTTAATCTTGTAATAATTTTGGTCTCACTATCTATCTTTATTTTCTATGCAATTTCCTTTGTGTTTGTGTTGAATCTGTGTCTTGTTTCATCTTCATCTCCTCTCTTTAGTTATAATTTCAGTTTCTAGCTTTGTTTCCCATGTCATTTGGTATCAGAGCATGGCTTGATCTTGTTCCTACAAGATCAATCTTGGGCTTGCTTGTTAGAAAATTAAAAAAAAAACGTGTTAAAAACTGAAAATTCTAGAAAAATAGCAATCTGTCCGTGTTTGTGTTCTTGGCCAAAATTGTGTTCTTGTTGTGTCATGGATGAGATTTGTTTGTTGTGTGACTAGATCTAGTTCTTTTTTGTTTTGTTGTTTCTAGTGTTAGTTTTCTTGTCCACTAACACTTTGAGTCTAGATCTAAACTTGAGCTTGAACTTGTTGAAAGTTGTTGTTATGAACATAAGCTTGGCTCATTGTTGTTGACCATTGTTATGGTGGACTGTTTAGGCCGTGTGGTTTCTCCTTGATGTTCTAAACTTGACCACGTGATATTTTTGTTACTTGGTGGCTTGAGAACCATTTTGTTGAAGTTGTAGTTGTCTTGGCCAGGTGTTGGAGATATTGTTATTGTGGATTGGAGTTGGCCATTGGAATTTTTGTTGTTCTTGAAGATTGTTGTTATTGTTCTTTGTGTGGTTGTTGTTGTTCTTGAAGTTCTTCACCTTCCTTCATATATTGTTAGAACATAAAGTGAATATTAGATCCTAAAAGGTGAAGAAATAAGGTGTATGTACTTGTTAGTCTTGAAAGACCCCCAACCACCAAAAGACTTTATATCACTTCACAACCACTTTTCCATGATTTAAGGACCCATGTTTTAAGGAGAAGTACAAGAAAAAGTCAAGTCTTGAAAATTGAAAAAGGCCCCAAGACTTATTTTCCCTCCTAAAACAAATTCCACCAATCCAAATTAATTTTTGTCCAAGACTTGAACATTTGAGAATAACCACTTGATAAAATTGAACTAATACGTGGCTGCCACGTCATCATTGCTACTGTTCACGCAATATTTTCGAGCTCAAAATTTTAGATTCTTAGTTTCATTTTTATTGTCCCTTAGTTTCGTTGTTGGTTCTAATACTAATTAGAAACTAGTAATCACCTACTTAGTTGTAGATTAGTTGTTGAGTCTGTTTCTTTCGTGTCTTCGTTATTTATGTGCTTTTCTCATTTTTAACTCGTCATAACTTCTTTGTTTCAAGTTCATAAGTAGATTTTATTTTGTGTCTTGAGTCGATCAAACAAGAATCTATTCCGGCCGCCAAGTAGAATTGACATCTTATTGACTACCGGAGTATAAGCAACTTTCAATATTCGCCGCTCCAAATTGTGAGGATCACAAAAGTGAGTGAATACGAGTGTTGGTGAGGAGCTTTTATTACTAATCTTGTTTGTTCATTTTGTAGATTTAAAAGGTAATATAAGGAGAACATGTCTTCGATAGCCGGGGATTATTGTGACTACAACATGGGAGACTATGATTGTAGTGAGGGGTTTTATGGCTACGAAGTTGAGAGAGGATGCGGAGGCTATAAAAATAGCCATGATCAAAACTTGGGCAGATTTGAGAGTTACGGTTTTGAGGAAGAAAATGAGGTGAATGAAGTGCCTAGTACTTATAGGGAACTTGGAGATGATGTAGGACCTTATGATGGATCTTATGATGACGTTGGGGCATGTGAGGAGTCTTACGATTCTCACTCCGAACCTAGATTTGGTGTTAGGTATAACCCTTTTGTTCGCAAAGCTTATGAGAGCTATGATGAGAGTACACGTGAGGAGTGTGAAGATTCATATTCTCCACCTTGTAGTACTTCTTATCAAGATCGATGTAGCGTGAATGGTTATACTAGCTCTAGTGGAGGTTGTCCAACGAGAAGAAGAGGGTATGCATCTCCAAAACCGAGGGGTACTCGTGTACTTTATAATGTTGATCCAAGAAGGAGTGTACACTCCGGAAAGGTGACCATTTATGGGATACCGGGCTGCCTCTTGTATTAAATGATAGGTACTATAGTAACTACATCGTTCCATCCATAGTTGACTACTTGGAGTTGTTTCGTGAGCCTTTACTTGTTCCATACTTCTTGGACGGGTTTAAGGTTACCGAGAGGGTCAAGGTTATCTTCTCCCAATTTGAATACCATGAGTAGGTGGTGCGATATTCTTCCATTGACATACGGTCATGTATACTTAGGTGCCGATTAGTTTGCACAACATAGAGTTCCAAACGTACAAAATTGGCCAAATGTTGTAAGAGACCAACGGGGGAATCGCCTCATGACTTATTTGCTGCCCAAGCCACGAAGAGAAATGCCTACCTACTTCAATCCAAATAATTATGAGAGACAAAAGATTGAGAGGAGTAAGGGAGTGCAAGGTGGTAATCCGAGAGTGGAAAAAGAAGAGGTTGTGTGGAGCAAAGTGAAGGGATTACCACCAAACTGTGCTAACATTGGTTGTCCTTCTATTATTAAGGACATTTGTGTAGGTACCAACATGGCAAGCGAAGACGAACAATCCCAAAAGTAAGTTGTTTCCCAAGATTTTGGAGGACCTTCACACCATGACAAAGAAGAATCTACTCAAGGACTTCAAGGTAAAATGGCTAACTCTTACACTTTTGTACAAGTGAATAATAATTGTGTGGCTAGTAGCCCATTGAGTGTGAGCTATAGCTTGCCTATATGTGAGTATTGTTTCTTTGCCACTTGATGATGATGTACATATTGTGAGTGTGGATACACTAGTTGACCTATTGATGACCGAATCGACTCTTCTTGTAAGATCGATTTATGTCCACCTAGTGTTAAACCATTATGTTGAATGAAAGTACATTATCTTCTGAAATTTGTGTTGATCAATTTATGTGTGAAAATTACCCACCACTTGAGGATGTGTATTGTAATTAATGAACCTCAAGTGTGTGATGATGTTGAAAATGTTGATCAAAGGAATAGGAGTGAACTCGAGAGCTATTCTTGGGATAATCTTGCACTTGAGATCTCTTTGAAACTTGATAGTGATCTTTTAGAGAGTGATGAATTCACACATTCCGAATCTTCCCGTGAAATAGATCATGCTCTCTTTAGGTATAATGTCTTATTTGAAGATGATATAACCACTTCTAATGAACCCAGTGGTGAAAATAATGGTGTAGCTTGCCTTAGAAGCTATAGCTGATATGCTAATCCACTATGGTGTGACAACATTTATACTAAAGATGGAAATCACTTCTTGGAAGATGAAAGTACTCTTAAGGGTAAGGGATGTGTAGTCTTGGAAACTACTTATCCTTCTACTTTGTGTGATTTTATTGTTGAGAGTACTCATGGTGATGATTGTGAAACTAGTAGTGAGTACACACATGAGGGAACCTTAGTAGAAGTTGACTTGAGTGATACCTTTCTCTACTCTCTATTTGCTTTGGATAATATGTATGCTATTGTAGAGAGTACACCATTTAGTTTGGGTAGAGACCACGGGAAAGGGGAGTGTTGTCTAGACCCGTGTCTATGGCTACTCTTCCCGTTTGACCCCGGTGCCAAATATAGATTTTATGATGATGGTGCACCCAACTTGTTGCTTGGTTTACATGAAAAGTAAAGTATCACTTTTGGTAAATTCCATAACCAAATCCTTTGTGGATTTTTCATTAATTATTTAATATTTAGTTCAAAGGATCCTTGGTTATATTCTAAATATGTGCAACCTTGGAATGTTGAGGTGATTTGTCATGCTAACCCTAACCCTCATTTCATGAGGAGTTTGTATTTGTGTGTCCTTTCTTTAGTTTTGCAAGGTTTGGATTCGAGGTCGAATCCTTTTCAAGATAGGGAGGATGATACGAGTCAAATGGCCACCTTAGCTTTTGATGACATCTTTGAAGGCCAACACCTAAAGGCTCAAGACTTGGTCACCCCGAGAGCACAAGGATACGCAAGGAAGGATCATTTTGAGCATGACTTAAAGCAATCTCGTGTGTGGAAGGTTGCTTGGTTGCCTACATTGATGCTAACCCGAGAACCACAAGCCTTGAAGTATGAACCATACTCAGTTTTTTAGAGCATTGAAAAGGCGCCATTCATTCAAGTTATAACATACCTTGGCTGCCTCTTCATTAAGGGTATTTTATACATTATATATAGTGTATTTACACACCATGGCAGCCCCTCTCATTAAGGGAAAAGTGGTCTTTTTATCTTCATTTGTAATATATTATAAATAGGCCCCTTTAGTCTTATTTTTACTAGTTTTGAACGATGAAAGATTGAAACACTTGAAAATCCTCTCTCTTTAGAGTAGACCACATTAGTATAGTCTTAGTTAGGACTTGGAAAAGTCATCCTTAGTATAGGGCTTGGAAAAGCCAATATTGTTCTTTGCTTAAAAACGGTGGATCTTGAGCTGAGTCGATTACCTTGGCGGTCACCGTAAGAGTGTGGTTTTGATTATTACATTTATTAGGAGTTAGTGTTGAAATATACTTGGTTCTTAATCTTGTAATAATTTTGGTCTCACTATCTATCTTTATTTTCTATGCAATTTCCCTTGTGTTAGTGTTGAAATATACTTGGTTCTTAATCTTGTAATAATCTTGGTCTCACTATCTATATTTATTTTCTATGCAATTTCCCTTGTGTTTGTGTTGAATCCGTGTCTTGTTTCATCTTGTGTCATTGTTATCATCTTCATCTCCTCTCTTTAGTTATAATTTCAGTTTCTAGCTTTGTTTCCCGTATCAGAAGCTAAATAGTATTTTGACTACTTTTTCCTCTGACTATCACTCAGGTGAAGTTCAACTTATGAATCTTATATGCATGCTTAATAATTCATTTGGCATTTGTCAGCTAAGTTATTTGTGTTGGAGAAACAATGAACTTATTTTTAACAGTTTAGTCAGTTCAGGTTTGAAGTTTATAAGCATACTATTAAGCTTTGGCCATTGTGAACTGTGAAACAATGTTGGAAAAGAAAATTGAAACTGTTTATCCTCTTCTTTATCTTGTGCTTTTTCCTAATATTCTTTTTCTAATGCATATTGTCTTTTAATATGTGAATTATATTTTTATCCCATTATTCTCGGAGTAGGTTGTCAATTGTTGAAGTTAAGGTATATGTGGTAGATGCAAGAAAGTAGCAACAGATGTTAGAATACTTTGTCCTTCTTGCTCATTGGAGTTTCTAAACTATAGACACTAAAATCCACATAGAGAGCTTCTAAGTAGCTAAGTTGTGAGGATATATTTTGATGCTATGTTGCTCGGACTCTTCAAAAATGGTTGCTTTCTGAAAATCAGTTTTGTGTATGAGAAGTCCTCCAATCTTCTATGAATGTAATCACTGGTAATGAAGGTCTAATTTTGTACCCCAAGTCCTATAATAAGATGATAACATTTATTTAACTGTTACTATATACATAACATTACCAGATTGATATCCTTCTAAATTTCTATCAGAACCTGCTTTTCTAAACCTTTCAAAGTTCATTTAGTTACTGCAAAGGGAAAGGATAAGAATTGACTCTTATGAACAATCTGAAGGTCATATCCATTTCTTAGCTGCAATATTCACTATGTATTGTAGTGACTATGTATGTATTCTATTACAGCTGTGGTTTTAAAAGCATTGAAGATCTGTTTAAATGTGGGAAGTTTTGTGCAAATTTAAAACATTCCGAGAGGCTGAGAGGCTGAATTCTGGAGTCATGGTGGTTGAGCCATCAGAAAAAGTTTTTAATGATATGACGAGCAAGGTGACCACTTTGCCTTCTTACACTGGAGGTGTGGTTTAGCTGTTAACTGTTCTGTTTTTTAAAGTTATATGTTGTCATTGTATCTTTCAGTAGTCAAACTTTTGTTTCTGTGGGAAGAGTTTCATTATCTTTTATCATTTAATAAGTTTAGTGTGATACTTTTCAAGCTCTGATAGGTACCAGTTAAGCTGAGGATCTATCTGAAACAGCCCCTCTACCTTTACGAGGTAGAGGTAAGGTCTATGTACATTCTACCGTCCCCAGACCCCATTCTGGGATTACACTGGGATGTTATGTTATTGTTGTTGTATTTTTCAAGCTCTGATAATTCATTGCGCTGAATTTTTTTTGTTAACCTAATGGTGCAAATATTTTTGTTTTGACAACTATGTTGATTCTCTTGCTAACAGGTGATCAAGGTTTTCTCAGTTCCTACTATGTTGGATTTGTGAATGCTCATGTTTATGAGCCAAATTTTCCTTCAGATATCTTAAATTCCAGGAAGGTTCCTGAAATGGAGAGGCTTTCTACTCTTTATAATGCAGATGTTGGCCTGTACATGGTTGCTAATAAGGTATGTTTTAGGTTCAAGAGACTGCCTTTCTTTGAGTGTATTTTTAGTTGGGTGGGGTGTGTAGACTTTAGATTTTATCAAAACTGGACAAAATACAATTAGTTGGAGGGTTCAAAATGGCCATTTTTGTTAGATATAGGATACTACGAAGAAGTTAGACTTCCATGGAATTGGAATATACTTTAGTAGTATTGCAAGTTGCAACATTGCAAACCTTAGCATAACTTATTTTTTCAATTTAAGCTGTTGTGTGGGCTTCATTGTCTTTTAATAGTAACGGTAGTGCTTGGCTAGCTTTTGCACACCCAAACTATTCCACCATGTACATGCTACCTCCTACCAACAAGTACCGGATGGGCAGATATCTTATGGTCTATGGGCTTTGTTGTTTTCTACAAACGACTTAACTTGAAGCAGCTATATTTTGGATGTTAAAGTCCAATTTGTGTCAAGCTATTCAAAGATGAGCATGGGATTATCCCGCTAGGCGCTATGTACTTGGTTTATCATTCTTATGAGTTATCAACAATTAGTGAAATCTTATTATTATCATATTTATGCATAGAATAATCTTTCCATGGAAATAAATTTTTTAGAGAAAGCTGCACAAACTGTTTACGAAAAAGTGTTGCCAAATGTGCATGGTATTTATAGAAGGTTAATGAATATATCTTTGGTGACCAGAGATAAGGGAGGAAAGCCTAAGGCTAGGTACCCTCCACCTCAAACCATAAAGTTGGGGATTCAAGTCCCCTATTGAGCGAAGTGAGAATGGACCATTGTCTGACTCCTCCTGTTATCCTTGTGGAAGTGCACTCCTTGGTCTTGTCGTGGGTGGGCGTGAGGGGATTTACCATATTGTGGATGTTATATAAAGAGTCAGTTGTTGTTAGTTAGAAAGTCTAGTCAGCTAGCTAATTGGTCCAGCCATCTAGTTAGTTAGTTCAGTCAACTAGTTAACTAACTAGTACAAAAGTTAGTTATAACTGCTATATAAACTACCTTCATGTACTAATATAAAACACTCTTTCAAGACTTACTAAACTACAGTTTCTACTTCCTCTTAATCTGAGTGTTCTTCTTCTTCTTCTTGATTAAAGAATTCTCTGTTTCTGCCATGGATTCGGTATCATTTGTTGATTAACAACATGGTATCAGAGAGTTGATACAGAGAGGTCAATACTTCTAGCAGTTCACCATAAAATCTGTAGAATCAATTCCAAAATGACTATATGCTTCCGACTGTTCTTTTGTACTCAAGAAGGATGAGTAATTTGAATAATCAAACACCTAATACAACCCCAAATGGAGTGGTTGGATCAGGTCAGACTAGCAATCAAGCTCCAGGAATCGACTACAATCATCCATTGTTTCTGAATGCATCTGATGTTAGCGGTATACAGATTATCTCATTTCAGCTAACAGGTACTGAGAATTTTTCTATGTTGTTTAGGTCTATGAGAATTGCATTATTGGGTAGAAATAAGTTGGGATTGGTTGATGGCAGTTGTGATAAAGAATCTTTCCCTGAAAATATGTGGAATCACTGGGAAAGGGTTAATGCCATAGTTCTATCTTGGATAATGAACTCAGTATCGAAAAATCTATTAGGTGGTATTATGTATGCTTCAGATGCTAAAACTGTGTGGATGGAATTGCAAGAAAGATTTACCAAGATTGATGGTTCAAGAACCTTCAATCTGCATAAGATATATGCTCTTTTGTTTTTTGTGCATTGTTTACATTGAACCTTGTTATTACAGGTCCGAGAAGAAAAGACTAGCATTTTTAGTTCCAAAGGGAAATACAGAAAAATAAGAGCAATGGATGAATTATTTTAAGACAAACAATATCCGCAGCATCTCACAAGAATTATGAACTCCTTTCTAATGCATTGCTTAAATTGAAGCTTGTTATTACAGGTCTAAGCAAAAATATTGGCATTTTTAGTTCCAAAAGGAAATACATAAGAATAAGAGCAATGGATGAACTGTTTTAAGACAAAAAGTATACGTAGCATCTATCAATTATTCTGAATTCCTCTCACAGCATCTCCATCAAAGTTCAATCTCCAGATTCACGAACCACACAGAGTTCAACCTAAAAACAATAGAATAAAGTTAAACATTGAAATTTTAATTAAAAAGAAAAATTAAACTAAACCTACCAGATGGAAAGGGATAGTAACATAACCGGTAAAAAAACCAATAAAGTCACAGCGCCAGGAATAGAAATTGCCATCGCCGAACACGAAACCCTGAACTTCTTGATTATACAATAGGTCTTATGTATAGAGCAGAATGTAGATTAGGTTATAAGTCAGTATCACCTCAGCCTATGCAAAAAGAAAGCAACCAAAAAAAATTTCAAGACAAAAAACAAATTACAAAAACAAAAAGCAGATAGATAATTTATCAATCAAAATAAATTACCTTCCATGTAGAAGAAAAGGGAAATAGCTTATCAAATGCGTGTATGACTATGAAAGGATGGAACAGCAGCAGCCCAAAAGTCAACAAGTACAAACAACGGTCTAAGAAAAATGCTCGACCATTGATGATACCACACATTAAACAAAATAACCAGAATCTCAAATATACCGTCCATATAGAGGACAAAGGGAAATTAATGTGTAGGTTTTGGAGTGCAGCAGCGAATAGAAACAGTAGTAACAACATGGTCGTAGAGACCGCTGAAGACCAGAGGAAAAACATTCTTGGACGTAGGAACACAAAAATACTGAAGCAAAGGAAACAATTTGCTACTCCAACAGCAATAAGAGGAACAAACCTACAAGTAAAACGCAATTAATAATTACAAAACTCAAAACAAAACTATAATAATGAACATTGAAAGTACCTGAAATCAATCCCAACATGCTTAAGCATGCTGGAAGATAACACTCCAACCATCAAAAACTGTAAAACAAATTCACATAAAAAGCACAAACAGTTTAAAACCAAAGTTTTTCTTCTATCAGGCGGTTGAAGCATTTCTCTGCACAATAGAACAACAGTCGGCAGCGCAACCAACACGACAATTGGAGAAGTCTCCTCGAGACGAGCTCCAATAGCAATCAATAAAAAACCAACCATAAGTGGAAGGTACACCTTTCAAAAAAAAAAACAATAAAACTACAATCACAAAAAAGCAAAAGCAAATACAATAAAACTATTAGTAATAAAATAATTTAAAAAGTACAAACAGTTTGACAGATTCAGGAAATACCACATTAGATCGCATAGCAACAATTAGTTACTATTTAATTTCAATCCCAATTAGACACATTGAGCAGCAACAATATAATATTATTTAGTTTATAAAGTACGAATAGTTATGAAAAATTCAGAAAATACCATATTAGACCGAATAGCAATAATTAGATAGTATTAGATCAAACAACTTAAAAAATACAAACCGTTATAACAAATTCAGAAAATACCACATTAGATCCAATAGGAACAATTAGATAGTATCTAATTTTTGATACAAATTGGATAAGTGGAGACATTAGATCAAACAACAAATGTATAATACTATCTAGTGCATAAAGAATAAACCATTATGACAAATTCAGAAAATACCAGAGTAGACCGAATAGCATAAATTACATCAAGATAACATCTAATCACTGAGACGATCAAACAGGTACAATTTCATACTATCTAGTTTATAAAGCAAGAACAGTTCAAAAAATACCGAAAAGAGATACAAATATTGCATGGCAGAGCAAGTAGGAAGACGGAAGACATGGTGAAAACCCCAGTATTTTCGAGTAAAAAATTCACCCGTCATTGATTTTGATTTTACTAGTGTTTTGTATCTTAGTATAAAGGATTTGAATCTATAGATTTATGCAATATCCTATTTATAAATTGGAGAAAGATAAGAAACAACATCATATAAAATCTATATATAATGCGTATAAGAGATAAGGAAACAACATTCATATAAAATCTATAGATTTTTGCAGATCTCCAATTTATTGAAGAAAGAAATGCATATAAGAAATAAGGAAACAACGTGATATAAAATTGATATGAATGATATAGAATTTAAATCTCAAGATTTTGGAATTGAAGTACTCTAGAATTGAAGTACTCTAGATGGAAGAAGGATGGAAAATGCTCCATTTTGTAACGGCTATAATTGACAGAAGAAAGAATCACAACTGTAGGATTCTTGTTTTTCTCGTACATGTATTACTCTTTATAAGTTGTACCCTTCAATCGAAATAAAATACTGCTCATGGATCAAACTGATCTGTGATTTGAGGCTAAGAAGGCAAAATGTGTTGAACCATAAAATATCAACATTAGGATAATATAATACGTATTATTGAAGCGCAATGTACAGTTTGGTATGGTATTTGAGAGTAAAATTTTAATATTCGAGTATTCGGAATTGAGCTTGGTAAAAGATATTAATATCGTTTAGTATTCAGTATTTCGAATATCGAATTCTCTTGGACCTTGGTAATATATTCGTAAAATACAATAAAAGGAATATTAAATAGAGTTTCTATTAAATATATTTTTTGAATTTAAAACGTACATTTGGACATTTCCAACTTTAAAATGGTATTACCGAAAATCATACCGAATCGAAGTTTAATTTACCAATTACCGAATTATAGAATCGATGTTTATAAGTACGGTATGTGGTATCTACTATCAAATACCGATTATCAAACTACCAAACCCGAAATTTGAAAATACCGAACCGAATACCCAAAGCTCGCTCCTAGTTTTTATTCATAAAAAAAGGTAACAATTTAAAGCCTATTACTCCATTAAGTTTCCATTTTTTTAGTTTTTTAATTTAATATTCGAATTATATATATGGAAATTAGTTGCAAAACTACAAGGCAGGTCAGACTCTACATTTACTCTCGTCAGTTTTTCTTCTTTCGTAATTTATCTCAATTAAATATACAATAAATAATTTGTAGAATTAATTATCCTTTAATCTCTTGTTACCTTTTTCGAAGACAATATGTAATATTTTTTTCAGTCAATAAAGTTACAATGTATGGTAAAATTTGCATTTAAAATGCTGATTCTCATCTTTATTTCTCCGTATTATTAAATTTTTTGATAATCGCATTTGTATGTTTCATTTAAAGGTTGTCTTACTGTTCAAAAACCTACCAGACAATTATTTTGATCTCTTGGAGGGATCGACATGAAATCAAGTGATAAAAATTAACTTAACTCAAACACAAATAAGAAATTTACATGAGAAAGACTGAAAATAAATTTAAAAAAAAATAAAGAAAGTCGCTCGTGGATCAGCTTAATATAAGTCATTATTGGAGATATAAGATATTCATATAAAATCTATAGATTTTTGCAGATCTCCTATTTATTGGAGAAAGAAATGCATATAAGAAATAAGGAAACAACGTCGATATAAAATTGATATGAATGATATAGAATTTAAATCTCAAGATTTTGTAATTGAAGTATGGTAGATGGAAGAAGGATGGCAAATGCTCCATTTTTCTTCTTTTTTTCTTGATAAGGGGGAGGGAGTTTGTAACGGCTATAATTGATGTGAAGATAGCTGTGTACTTTGATTATATATAGGAAAATCTAAGGGGTCGTTTGGGGTGAGGTACTAAGGCAAATAATTCAGATATAAAATAATAATTTCAGGATAAATTTCTTAATGCATCGTTTGGTTGGTAATACTTAAGATAACTTAGTTCAGGACTAATAATAGTATCGGGATAAGTCATCCAGTGCCGGCTCAAGGGGGGAGCAACTAAAGCCAAGGCTTTAGGCCCCCAAATTAAAGGCCCCATATTCTCACTAATATTTAATATTATTATATATTAGAGAATTAGTGTCCTTGTTTCGTTAAAAGAATAAAATTCATACTTGTCTTTTGAATATTTTATTGAGTTTATGTAGAAACAAGTAGATATTATTAGATAAATATTCCTTTCGTTTCAATTTATGCAATTTTTTGTTTCGACGGTTAATTTGACTAATTTTTGAAGCTAAATAAGATTAGTTTAATGCAATATTTAAAATTTAGATGTTCAAAAACTAATATCTAGTTCAAAAACTATATAATAAGCACTAATATGTAGTCACAGGAATAGTCAATATACATACAAGATGGTACGTACACCATCACTATAAAACAAAAAAGAAAAGAAATTAAACAAATATATTTATAATTTTATTAATTAAATTTAAGGCCTCTTCTTAAAGTTGGCTTTAGGCCACAATTTGCGTTGAGCCGCCCTGAAGTTATCCCACACATTTGGTGGTATAAATTATCCCACCCTAATTTATCCTTGAATAAAATTATTAAATGACTAAACTAATTCTTTAATTTTCACTTTCTCACAACTGTAGGATTTTGTTTTTTCTCCTACACGTATTACTCTTTATAAGTTGTGCCCTTTAAACGGGATAAAGTACTGCTCATGGATCAAAATGTTCTGTGATTTGAGGCTAAGAAGGCAAAATATGTTTAACCATAAAATATTAACATTAGGACAATATAATACGATTATTAAAGTGCAATGTACAATTTTAATAACAAGTATTATCTAGATAAATACGTATGAATCTTATATATTGACACATAACTGAACACATAGAAAAATTATAGGAATAGAAACATAAAAATAATTAAGTTAACTAAAGTGAAGGATATTTTTGTAAACAAATAATATATTTTTACAAACAATGCACTACTTAAAAAGATAACAATTTAAAGCCTATTATTACTCCATTAAATTTCCATTATTTTGGTTTTTAAATTTAATAGTCGAATTATATATGGAAATTAGTTGTAAAAGTACAAGGCAGGTCAGACTCTACATTTACTCTCGTCAGTTTTCTTCTTCTTGTTAACATTATTATCATTTTAATCAAAAAAAAAGAAAGAGAATATATATATATATATATATATATATATATATATATATATATTCTTTCTAAATGAAGGACAAGGTACCTTTTTCAGGAAAAAAATTGTTAAAAAAAAAAAGAAGAGTAAGAATAACATTTTATAAAAAATAAGGTCCAAGATGTAGAAAAAGTATGGTGTGTGAAGATCTTTAATTCTATTTTATAAAGTTAAAGAGGCTGCTTCTGATTCTCAATTCAAATAAAATATATCTACCTTACGTATTGAGATTCACAAAACGTTACTAATTTTACTCAAAATACATTTTAATACTACAGCATTAGAAAAGAAGGTCTGTTATGGTTAGGAATAGGTTTAAGTGGAATAAAAATAACTTTATAACTTGAAATATTTAATTTTATTTTTGATTAATTTATTTCGTAATTTACTCAATTAAATGTACAATAAATAATTTGTAGAATTAATTATCCTCTAATCTCTCGTCACTCTAATCTTTTGTCACCTTTTTCAAGATAATATTTAATATTTTTTTTCGGTCAATAAAGTTGCAACGTACGATGAAATTTATATTTAAAATGATGATTCTTATCTTTATTTCTCCGTACTAATAAATTTTTCGATAATCGCATTTGTATATTTCATTTAAAGGTTGTCTTATTGTTCAAAAACTTACCAGACAATGATTTTGATCTCTTGGAGGGATCGACATGAAATCAAATGATATAAATTAACTTGACTCAACACAAATAAGAAATTTACATGAGAAAGACTAAAAATAAATTTTAAAAAATAAAGAAAGTCGATGGTGGATCAACGACTTATAAACCATTATAGTCCAGCAACTTATGAGTCATTAACCTATTTCATTTAATTCTTTCAATATTCATCGTTTCCTTAAAAAATTTACTCTAAAAATTAATCTTTTCAGCTGCTCCAGACTCTAATTATTACCTTATCCTCCACGACGACGTCAATAGAACAACTCATATTTTCAACTAACGTAATTTTTACCTTGTAATTCTCTCCTTCATAATTAGAATTTTCAATTTTATCACTTTCAAAAAAAAATAAAAAAATTTAAATTTTCATAAAATAATTAAACGTAAATTATATTTAATATTCAATTCATAAATTGATCTCCTTTTATGAGAATAAATTGAGTGTGTTGTTGTTATTTGAATTTTTTTTTTTCAAAAAGATCATTTACTACTCTATTATCACTCATATCAACGGACACGTAATTAATATTGTTATATAACATTTTCTACCTAATTATTAAATAAAAAACACTTATTCATTAATTTTTAGGACAATATTGTCACTGAACTATGCACTTTTTTCCATTATAAGGTAAAACTAAGAAATTGTTAAGAATATGTTTGGAGAACCACAAGGAAAGTGAAATTAGATGTAATTACATAGTCCAATTCTCAATCAGAAATAGAGAATTAGGTGCAATTACGCGATGTAATTAAAAAATTACATTTTTTTTATTTTTAATTTTTTCTTTTAATTTTATTTTTTATTTCTATTTTTTTTTTAATTTTACATCATTTATCTTTCATCTCTTTTCTTCTCATTTTCCAACGTTTACTTCTTATGATTAAATATAATTACTCGTATTTTTCTTCATTTAGCGCATTATTGTATTTTTATTCTAGTGTTTGAATTAAAGTAGTATTTCATTATTGAATGAGATAACTTATGTGTTTTTTCTTTCGTTTGAATTATTTACTCGTTGGAATTTTATATAAGAGTATTGTGTTTTTTTCTTGAATTTTCAATTTGTGTTTTGTTTTATGTTTCAATTTACTTGTTTTAGTACTATAGACTTGTTATTTTATATTTCATGTCACTTCAAATTGTCGAGTTAATTTTTTAAATTGCCATTGAACTTGTGCAAACATCCTACTAAAGTAACTTTTGTTAATTTCTTTTAGGAAAATATTTTCATTAAACTATGTACATCTTTTCAAAATAAGGTGAAATTAAAAAATAGTTAAGGACATATTTGGAAAGCCATAGAAAAATTAAAATTATATGTTATTAGCAATTTCCAGTGACATGCAATTTGAAATAGCATGTCTATACTACTAATACAAATAAACCGAAACATAAATTCAAAATCCAAGAGAAAAACATAATACTCTTGTATAAAATTCCAACGAGTAAATATAATTCAGAAGAACGAACAACACATAAGTCTATAATCTCATTCAATAATAAAATACTACTTTAATTCAAATATTAGAATTAAAATTATAAAAAATGCAATAATGCGTTAAATAAAGAATAAAATATGGGTAATTATATTAAATCATAAGAAGTAAAGTTGGAAAATGAGAAGAAAACAGATGAAAGATAAATAATGTAAAATAAAAAAAAAGTAAAAATAAAAAAGAAATTCAAATAATAGAATAAAAAAGAAATTAAAAAAAATATTAAATTTTATTTAAAAAATAAAATAAAATGTAACTTTGTAATTACATTACAAAATTGTACCTAATTCTCTATTCCTAATAGAGAATTGAATTATGTAATTACATTTAATTTAACTTTCCTTGTGATTCTCCAAATATATCTTTAACAATTTTTTAGTTTTACCTTATAAAGGAAAGAAATGCATAGTTCAGTGACAATATTATCCTAAAAGAAACAAAAATTACTTTAATGAGATGTTTACACAAATTTAATGACATTTTGAGGAATTAACTCTAAAATAAAATGTAGGCGAGGAAATGAATGTTGTCCGTTTCTTTAGGAAATTGTCAAGTTTCAAGAAAGGTGACTTTTTTTTCCCCATAAAAGTGTTAAGTATTCCAAAGTAGTATTTACTCATATATTAATTGGATTTAATTTTAATTTAATTCCAAGAAAGGTGCCATTCATGACAATTCACGTGATAGGATATTTCTCCCCCTTAAAAATAGTTGTCTTGTTAACTTAAAAAAATACTATTAAGTTATAACAATTATATAAAAATGATATAATTATATATATATATATATATATATATAGATATACACGATATGTGTATAGAAATTGTATAATCATAGAAAATATGTATATGTATAAAATATAAATAAAAAAATCTATAGAATGTGTATAGAAGCTCTATAGTTGTTGTATGAAATACGTATGTATAGAATGTGTATAGAAACTTTATAATCATTGTATAAAATATGTATGTATAGAATGTGTATAGAAACTGTGTATTTCTTGTATAAAATATGTAATAATAATTGTAGCCAAAGATTGTATAAAATATGACTATTAATAAAAGAAAGATTCATTCTAGTTAATTAGATGTTAGTCATTTGTTTGCAATTCATCAATTTGGATGTTGTTTCTAAAACATTAATTATTAATATGAAGTTTGAGTAGTTTAATTCAAAGTTCTAAAATATTTTTAGCAAAAATTAGATAGCTCTTTCTTTTTGTATTTTTGTAAGATAATTTTTTTAAACTATTTCACGATCTTCATTATTATTTAAAGTGAAGTTGAAATTGTTGACACCTAATTTTTGTCCTCCACAACTACGTTTAATCTCGAGTTTCTTCGATTTTCAAATAAAATCACAAAAATTATTTTTTTCAGATAAATGCATTTTAAAATAGTTTTTTTAACATTTAATTAAAGATTTTACATTTTTGTTATTTAAATGAATATTTTATCAAATTAAACTTTTATTGATTAAACTTGAAAACTAATTCAAATGGATAAAGTCTTTATTTTAAATATGATTTGTTCTCGAAATATTTTATTTGGAGAAATATTTGTTGGATTTTTATCAAATTAAGAAACTCGAGGTTAATTTGTTACTTGATTCGTGCCAAATTGCGATTCAATTTCGCGAACGAATTAAATATGACCTCAATTGAAATCCAATTGGCCCAATTGTAATGCAACCAATAGATATTCAATTTGATTAGAATTTAAATAAGTCGTTTAAATTGTATACAATCTTAATCCCAAAAGTTACCATTTCTTAATTGAGATTATTTTAATTATTAAATTTAATTTGAGTTATTCTTAATCAAATTTAATTTAATTATAATTATTCTAATCTAATTAAATCTAATTAGGGTTATTTAATAACCCAATTAGATTTAATAGGGGTTATTAAATAACCCCAATTTAAGGCCCAATTGCTCCAATAACCAGCCTATTCCCCTTAAATATTCAACATCCTATTACAACAACACAAGCCCAATCCAAAATTAGTTGACCCGGCCTATTACCCTATTTCCCCTCTTTTCCACAAAACCCTTTAACACAATTTCAGCAGCAAAGCTGCTACAATCAACCAACTTCAAACAACAATCTCAACAACGACGATCTCAACCACCCAAAGATCCGATTAACCCCTAACCACGTCAACCCGTATCCCGCGAAATTGATGTGTTGGCCTCACCAACGGTTCAATACCGCATTTCTCAAATAAGATTGTACGATTTCATACAATAATTGGTTAATTTTCATTAGTTCTTGAGTACAATTCATTTTGGTCAAAAGATATTGGTTCACCCATTTCGAAAAGGGGGGAAAAATCCAAAATGGAGTACCATTTTGCTGATGAAAACCGAAGCGGGGAGGGCGGATGGAAATTTCAAATTTCAAAATCTCCTTCAAAAATTCAAAATCTCCTTCAAAATCTTCTTCCAGGAGATTTTTGGTTCGAAAGTGGGTGTTGGAAAATCTTGAGTCCGAAAAGAGGAAAAAAATCTCAAAAAGGCAGAAACACAAGAAAGGAAATTTTGGTTCGAGAAGCGGAGGGAGAAAAGAAAAGAGAGAAATTCTTGAGAAAATTCAGTCTCGAATAGAAATTATGTTCTTGTTTTGAAAGTTCCTCAGCTAAATTATGTCGAGTTGACGGCGAAGAAGTTTTTCGGGTGGTCGTGATCTCCG
Source organism: Capsicum pubescens (assembly GCA_030864215.1). Taxonomy (NCBI): domain Eukaryota; kingdom Viridiplantae; phylum Streptophyta; class Magnoliopsida; order Solanales; family Solanaceae; genus Capsicum; species Capsicum pubescens. The sequence continues at coordinate 301,508,343 of CM061549.1, forward strand.
TACTAGTTCGTCGTCTCATTTTTCTGCTCCCCAAAAGGTATCATTTCACTTCCATTTAAGTTTTTGACTACTTCTGCTTCATCACATCATTCTGTAGTGAAAAGTGTTGTTCTAATGATCTTGTGCTGGATTGTTTGCTGTAGACGCCATTTGATGGGCATAGGTTTTATTATGATGCTTGTTACTATGATGTTCGTTGTTTCTTGCTCCAGTTAATATCGTGTGCTTCGATTCACTTTAAAGTTTATTGTTTTATGACAATACCGTCAAATAATGGTTACTGTTTCTTTTGAGCTCTACCTGTCGTAGATATACTCTTTTGGTTGTCATTACTGTGCTACAAATTTTATGTCGTTAATCACCAGCTTGTCATGCCCTGAGTATTGTAGTTTTCAACTGACAAATTCATTGTTTTAAGCCCTTTTATTGTTCTAGTTTAGTATTGCTAGTAATTCACTCACTCTTGGGTTTGTTTCACGATTGTTTTCTAATTAATCGTAAGCTTGTGAAGATGTTCCTCAAATCGTAATTGAAGAGTTCGAGTAAACATTGATTTCAATCATATACTTGATCCTAATTGCAACTTGGATTGATCTACTTGCTACAAGTATTCTTTTCCTTTCTGGATTTGTGTTATTTAGTGTTTGTTTTCTTAATTTCACTTCTTAACCTAGTTTCCACTTTCTAGCTATGTCATTCGAATTTTCTAAAAATGTTATTGCACTTATGTTTGATTATATTCTTCAAAATACGCTATTTTTTTAGGATTGTACACGAACTTGGCCACATTTTCAAAGAGTCCAGACGATATGGGGTCGTTTGATACGTGAAATAAGTATAATAATCTCAGTATAAAATCTAGAATTAACGATATTCTATGTTGAGATGAGCATCTAGTATCCCCTAACTATAACGAAGTTTGCTACGATACACTCCAACTTCACGGGGGTTCTATTACCCTTGAACTAAATTTTAGTGTATTTTTGTCAACTTTTTTAGCTAACATGGCACATACTAGTCCTTCACATGCCTCATGTGTTTAACTACACGCAAGGTGCCACAACAACACAAAAGGGTGACACAAATACGCTAAATTGAGTTTAAGGTGTACTAGGACCCCTGAAATTGAAGCGCATCGTAGCAACTTTGACCATAGTTCAGGGGGTAATGAATGTTTATCTCTTCTATGTTTGATGTGAGGTATTAGCTAATCACGAGACTATTTTATCCCAACATTCGTATTAGAATGATGGAATTACTTTCTTTCATAAGAATCCAGACGTTCCACAGGTTCTATTTTTGGTTTACTTGTTTCTCCGGTAAGTGTTCTGCATATCCTTCAAATCTAACGTTCTTTATTTGGTCAGATCTTGGCTACTGAAATTGGTATCTATGCTGAATTCAAAGCAGATTTCCTTAAGCTGATAATGCAGGTAGTTTTCTGCATTACGATATGCTTGAGATTATTTATTTTTTGCACTAGAAGCACTGAGTATATCTTTCTAATGTTGTTTGCAGTAATATTGTATTGCTTAAAAACTATAATGTAGCATCCTGATGCCAAAATCCCGGTTATCATCATCACTTAAGTGGATAATGTTTCTACCTGTGGGAAGTCCAACCAGTTTCCCTGCGAAGGCATCTACACCTATGAGGTAGAACACATAACGAACACTCATCACTATTTACGACTTCTATTACTCATTTATCCACAGTTTGACATATCATAAACATTCTTGATACAGTGCATCTTGCTCTTGCTTAGCCACTTACCAATAAGTTGTAATCTAGATGAGGGAAAAATCAGACACAACATGCTATATATGATGGGAGACGTACATATTCCTCCTCGTAGGCTATAGAAATAAGTCATTCATGTTTGTTATGCATTGCCTACATTGAACCTTGTTATTACAAATCCGAGAAAAAAAGACAGGCATTTTTAGTTCCAAAGGGAAATACAGAAAAATAAGAGCAATGGATGAACTGTTTTAAGACAAACAATATTCACAGCACCTCACAAGAATTCTACATTGAATTCCTTTCTAATGCATTGCTTAGATTGAACGTTGTTATTACAGGTCTAAGCAAAATGATTGGCATTTATAGTTCCAAAAGGAAATAGAGAAAAATACGAGCAATGGATGAACTGTTTTAAGAGAAACAATATTCGCAGCATCTATCAATAATTTTGAATTCCTTTCGCTGCACCTCCACCAAAGTTCAATCTCCAGAACCACGAATCAGACACAGTCCAACCTAAAAAGAATAGAATAAAGTTAAACACTGAAATTAAAAATAAAAAAAAAACACTAAACTAAACTAAGCTTACCCGATGAAAAGGGATAGTAACGTAACAAAGATCTCTTACCACTGCTTTTATTCGCTGCTGCACTCCAAAACCTACACATTAATTTCTCTTTGTCCTCTATATGGACGGTATATATGAGATTCTGGTTATTTTGTTTAATGTGTGGTATCATCAATGGTCGAGCATTTTTCTTAGACTGTTGTTTGTACTTGTTGACTTTTGGGCTGCTGTTGTTCCGCCCTTTCATAATTATACACGGATTCAATGACCTATTTCCCTTTTCTTCAACATAGAAGGGAAACAGCTCATCAAATGCGTGTATGACTATGAAAGGGCGGAACAACAGCAGCCCAAAAGTCAACAAGTACAAACAACAGTCTAAGAAAAATGCTCGACCATTGATGATACCACACATTAAACAAAATAACCAGAATCTCAAATATACCGTTCATATAGAGGACAAAGGGAAATTAATGTGTAGGTTTTGGAGTGCAACAACGAATAGAAACAGTAGTAACAACATGGTCATAGAGACCGCTGAAGACCAGAGGAAAAACATTCTTGGACGTAGGAACACAAAAATACTGAAGCAAAGGAAACAACTTGCTACTCCAACAACAATAAGAGGAACAAACCTACAAGTAAAAAGCAATTAATAATTACAAAACTCAAAACAAAACTATAATAATGAACATTGAAAGTACCTGAAATCAATCCCAACATGCTTAAGCATGCTGGAAGATAACACTCCAACCATCAAAAACTGTAAAACAAATCCACATAAAAAGCACAAACAGTTTAAAACCAAAGTTTTTCTTCTATCAGGCGGTTGAAGCATTTCTCTGCACAATAGAACAACAGTCGGCAGCGCAACCAACACAAGAATTGGAGAAGTCTCCTCGAGACGAGCTCCAATAGCAATCAATAAAAAACCAACCATAAGTGGAAGGTACACCTTTCAAAAAAACAATAAAACTACAATCACAAAAAAACAAAAGCAAATACAACAAAACTATTAGTAATAAAACAATTTAAAAAGTACAAACAGATTGACAGAGTCGGGAAATACCACATTAGATCGCATAGCAACAATTAGTTACTATTTAATTTCAATACCAATTAGACACATTGAGCAGCAACAATATAATATTATCTAGTTTATAAAGAACGAACATCTATGATAAATTCAAAAAATATCATATTAGATCGAATAGCAATAATTAGATAGTATTAGATCAAGCAGCTTAACAGTTATAACAAATTCAGAAAATAACGCATTTGATCCAATAGCAACAATTAGCCATTATCTAATTTTGATACAAATTGGATAAATGGAGATATTAGATCAAACAGGAAAAGTATAATACTATCTAGTGCATAAAGAACAAAAAGTTATGACAAATTTAGAAAATACCACATTAGACGAATAGCATAAATTAGATAGCATCTAATCACTGAGACGATCAAACAGGTATAATTTAATACTATCTAGTTTATAAAGTACGAACAGTTCAGAAAATACCGAAAAGAGATACAGATATTGCATGGCAGAGCAAGTAGGAAGACGGAAGATATGGTGAAAGCCCCAATGTTTTCGAATAAAAAATTCACCCGCCATTGATTTTGATTTCACTGAGAGATTAGAAGCAGAATTTTATAGTTTTGTATCTTAGTAAAAAGGAAATATTTGAGCTGGATTTTATAGTTTTGTATCTTAGTAAAACGGTAATTTCTCAGCTGGATTCAGATATCCTATTTATAAATTGGAGAAAAATAAGAAACAACATCATATAAAATCTATAGATAATGCATATAGGAGATAAGGAAACAACATTCATATAAAATCTATAGATTTTTGCAGATCTCCATTTTATTGGAGAAAGAAATACATATAAGAAATAAGGAAACGTCGATATAAAATTGATATGAATGATATAGAATTTAAATCTCAAGATTTTGGAATTGAAGTATGGTAGATGGAAGAAGGATTTGAAGTATGGTAGATGGAAGAAGGATGGCAAATGCTCCATTTTGTAATGGCTATAATTGACAGAAGAAAGAATGAGGATGTGAAGGCAACGATGTAGTTTGATTATATATAGGAAAATATAAGGGGTCGTTTGGGGGTGAGGTACTAACGCAAATAATTATGGGATAGAATAATAATTTTAGAATAAATTTTTTAATGTATCGTTTGGTTGACAATACTCAGTATGACTTCTTTCGGGACTAATAATAGTACCGAATAAATTATCTCACACATCTAATGATATAAGTTATCCCACCCTAATTTATCCTTGGATAAAATTATAAAATGACAAACTACGCCCAAATTCTTTAATTTTCACTTTCTCACAACTGTAGGATTCTTGTTTTTCTCCTACATGTATTACTCTTAATAAGTTGTACCCTTCAATCGAAATAAAATACTGCTCATGGATCAAACTGATATGTGATTTGAGGCTATGAAGGCAAAATATGTTAGAACCATAAAATATCAACATTAGGATAATATAATACATATTATTGAAGCGCAATGTACAGTTTGGTATGGTATTTGGGAGTAAAATTTTAATATTTGGGTATTCGAAATTGAGCTTGGTAAAAGATATTAATACCGTTTGGTGTTCGGTATTTATCGAATATCGAATTCTCTTGGATCTTGGTAATATATTCGTAAAATACAATAAAAGGAATATTAAATAGAGTTTCTATTAAATATACTTTTTGAATTTCAAACGTACATTTGGACATTTCCAACTTTAAAATGGTATTATCGAAAATCGTACCGAATCGAAGTTTAATTTACCAATTACCGAATTATAGAATTGATGTTTATAAGTACGGTATGTGGTATCTACTATCAAATACCGATTATCAAATACCCAACGCTCGCCCCTAGTTTTTATACATAAAAAAAGGTAACAATTTAAAGTCTATTACTCCATTAAGTTTCCATTGTTTTAGTTTTTTAGTTTAATATTCGAATTATATATATGGAAATTAGTTGCAAAACTACAAGGCAAGTCAGACTCTACATTTACTCCCGTTAGTTTTTTTTCTTTCGCATTTTATCTCAATTAAATATACAATAAATAATTTGTAGAATTAATTATCCTTTAATCTCTTGTTACCTTTTTCTAGACAATATTTAATATTTTTTCCGGTCAATAAAGTTACAATGTATGATAAAATTTGTATTTAAAATGATGATTCTCATCTTTATTTCTCCGTATTATTAAATTTTTTGATAATCGCATTTGTATGTTTCATTTAAAGGTTGTCTTACTGTTCAAAAACCTACCAGACAATTTTTTTGATCTCTTGGAGGGATCGAGATGAAATCAAGTGATATAAATTAACTTGACTCAAACACAAATAAGAAATTTACATGAGAAAGACTGAAAATAAATTAAAACAAAAAATAAAGAAAGTCGCTCGCGGATCAGCGAGATATAAGTCATTATGGTCCAACGACTTACGAGTCATTGACCATTTCATTTAATTTTTTCAATATTCATCGTTCCCTTGAAAAATTGACTCTAAAAATTAATCCTTTCAGCTGCTTCGGACTCTAATTTTTACCTTACTCTCCACGACGATCTCAATAGAACAACTCATATTTTCAACTAACTTAAATTTTTACCTTGTAATTCTCTCCCTCAATATTAGAACTTTCAATTTTTTCAGTTTCTAAAAAAGAAAATTAAATTTTTAATTTTCATAAAGTAATTACACTTAAATTATCACTCATATCAACGGACACCTAATTAATACTTATTTTGATAAAATGTAGTACAATTCATTTAATGTACAGTCATGATTTTTTTTTCCTAAAATAAAATGAAGGCAAGAAGTAAATGTTGTCCGTTTCTTTAGGAAATTGTCAAGTTCTGCATTAGTTGTCCATTTCCTTAAAATTACTCATATCAACGGACACCTAATTAATACTTATTTTGATAAAATGTAGTACAATTCATTTAATGTAAGCAAGGAAGTAAATGTTGTCCGTTTCTTTAGGAAATTGTCAAGTTCTGCATTAGTTGTCCGTTTCCTTAAAATTGTTGAGGTTACTCCTACATTAATTGGTTCCAAAGTAATATTTACTCCTACATTAATTGGATTTAATTTTAATTTAAGTCCAAGAAAGATGTCACACCTCACAATTCACGTGATATGATATATGTATGATACTCCCTTAAAAATCGTTGCCTTGTTAATTTAATAGTATTTTACAAAAAAAATATTTACTAAAAAATTATTTTATTAAATTAATTTTATTAATTATATTTTAAAAATATAAATTTGAGTATATACATTTTATTTATTTACTTATTTAATGATATGATAGTTATGAAAAATATACTCCCTCCGTCTCAAATTGAGATTACACATTAATTAAGAAAAAATAATTAATAACATATCTAGTTTACAATAGTATCCCTATTAAATGATGTTTACATTTTAATTTGAAAAAAAATAATTAATGCAAAGGGTAAAACATGAATTTTTTTCTTGTCTCTTCTTGATTAATGAAAAAAGACATGTAAAATAAGAAATCAAATTAGAAAATTTAGGACGGATAATTTGGGACGCAGGGAATAATAAAATTCGAGGGACAACTAAATAAAAATAAATATTTAAAAAAAAAGGATCAATTATTTTAAAATGAAAAGAGTACAAAATAAAGAGATATAATGGGTATGTGCATTTAATAGAGTCCCGAGTTGAAAAGGATAATTTTTGGCGTAAACATATCAAAAATGACTATGAATATCGGGGAAAAAAAAAGAAAAAAGAGATGGATTGGTCACTCAAAATAATATGGAAAAAAATATCTAAATATACTTTCTTAGATTATAAATTGCAAGTCATAGCAAGACTTCTTAGATTGCAATTAATAACAAGTTTTTTTTTTTTTTTAAGAAGATTTAAAACAAATAAAATTAAGAATAAAACATTTTTTTATATGCTAATTAAAAAAACTTTCATTCTAATAGGAGTTGGTTATTATGTGGGCTAAAATTATGAAATAGTTATTATGTGGGCTAAAATTATGGAACCTATTAATGTGCATGTTTTTTTCTAGTTCTTAAATTATATTTATATTCATTTTTTAAAAAGAAAAACAAATACTTCTTCTTTTTCCATAATCCATTCTTACTCAATCTCTATTTTAATTTCTAATTCATGAATTTTGAATTCACAATAGAATTGGTGATAGTAAATATTATATGTTAATAATTTATTTTTAATTTGTGATTTTTATACAACCTATTATTTGTGTATTATTTTATACAACCAAACTAAAATCAATTTATATATAACAAAGTCATATTTTAAATGATTTTTTATTTTTGGTGTCTCAATTTTTGAAATAGGTATATAAGATTCTATATAAATGATACATCTTATAACTGTTTCTAATGTATGAAAATGGTACATAATATGATATCCACAAATTAATTTAATAAATTTTATTAAAGTCATTTTATACTCTTGTCATATTTATGGAATTTTTTTTTTGGAGGGGTGGGGGTGGGGGTGGGGGGGGGGGGAGGGGGTGTTCTCAATGTATGGAATTGACATTAACATTATTGGTATTGATGAAGTTCCATATAAATCAATTTGTATGAAATGAGTTTTATGAATATGACAATTGATACGAAAAATGATGTTGTCTGTTACATAACATTTTTAGTGTATGTAATGGATATTTAATGAAAAATTGTCACTGTACATATTGAAAATAAACTAATCGATAATTATTTGGTATCAAAAAACTTTTTGTAGCAATAAAAAAGGTAATTTGTATTAATCATGGTTGATATTGGTGTTGAAAAGACTAGCATTTTTAGTTCCAAAGGAAAATACAGAAAAATAAGAGCAATGGATGAATTATTTCAAGACAAACAATATCCGCAGCATCTCACAAGAATTATGAACTCCTTTCTAATGCATTGCTTAGATTGAAGCTTGTTATTACAGGTCTAAGCAAAAATATTGGCATTTTTAGTTCCAAAAGGAAATACATAAGAATAAGAGCAATGGATGAACTATTTTAAGACAAAAAGTATCCGTAGCATCTATCAATTATTCTGAATTCCTCTCACAGCATCTCCATCAAAGTTCAATCTCAAGATTCACGAACCACACAGAGTTCAACCTAAAAACAATAGAATAAAGTTAAACATTGAAATTTTAATTAAAAAAAAAAACTAAACTTACCAGATGGAAAGGGATAGTAACGTAACCGGTAAAAAAACCAATAAAGTCACAGCGCCAGGAATAGAAATTGCCATCGCCGAACACGAAACCCTGAACTTCTTGATTATACAATAGGTCTTGTGTATAGAGCAGAATGTAGATTAGGTTATAAGTCAGTATCACCTCAGCCTATGCAAAAAGAAAGCAACCAAAAAAAAATTCAAGACAAAAAACAAATTACAAAAACAAAAAGCAGACAGATAATTTATCAAGCAAAATAAATTACCTTCCATGTAGAAGAAAAGGGAAATAGCTCATCAAATGCGTGTATGACTATGAAAGGGCGGAACAACAGCAGCCCAAAAGTCAACAAGTACAAACAACAGTCTAAGAAAAATGCTCGACCATTGATGATACCACATTATAAACAAAATAACCAGAATCTCAAATATTCCGTCCATATAGAGGACAAAGGGAAATTAATGTGTAGGTTTTGGAGTGCAGCAGCGAATAGAAACAGTAGTAACAACATGGTCATAGAGACCGCTGAAGACCAGAGGAAAAACATTCTTGGACGTAGGAACACAAAAATACTGAAGCAAAGGAAACAATTTGCTACTCCAACAACAATAAGAGGAACAAACCTACATGTAAAAAGCAATTAATAATTACAAAACTCAAAACAAAACTATAATAATGAACATTGAAAGTACCTGAAATCAATCCCAACATGCTTAAGCATGCTGGAAGATAACACTCCAACCATCAAAAACTGTAAAACAAATCCACATAAAAAGCACAAACAGTTTAAAACCATAGTTTTTCTTCTATCAGGCGGTTGAAGCATTTCTCTGCACAATAGAACAACAGTCGGAAGCGCAACCAACACGAGAATTGGAGAAGTCTCCTCGAGACGAGCTCCAATAGCAATCAATAAAAAACCAACCATAAGTGGAAGGTACACCTTTAAAAAAAACAATAAAACTACAATCACAGAAAAGCAAAAGCAAATACAACAAAACTATTAGTAATAAAACAATTTAAAAAGTACAAAAAGTTTGACAGAGTCAGGAAATACCACATTAGATCGCATAGCAACAATTAGTTACTATTTAATTTCAATACCAATTAGACACATTGAGCAGCAACAATATAATATTATCTAGTTTATAAAGTACGAACAGTTATGACAAATTCAGAAAATACCATATTAGACCGAATAGCAATAATTAGATAGTATTAGATCAAACAACTTACAAAATACAAACCGTTATAACAAATTCAGAAAATACCACATTAGATCCAATAGCAACAATTAGATAGTATCTAATTTTTGATACAAATTGGATAAATGGAGACATTAGATCAAACAACAAATGTATAATACTATCTAGTGCATATAGAATAAAGCATTATGACAAATTCAGAAAATACCAGAGTAGACCGAATAACATAAAGTACATCAAGATAGCATCTAATCACTGAGACGATCAAACAGGTACAATTTCATACTATCTAGTTTATAAAGCAAGAACAGTTCAAAAAATACCGAAAAGAGATACGAATATTGCATGGCAGAGCAAGTAGGAAGACGGAAGACATGGTGAAAGCCCCAGTGTTTTCGAGTAAAAAATTCACCCGCCATTGATTTTGATTTTACTAGTGTTTTGTATCTTAGTAAAAAGAATTTGAATCTATATATTTATGTTGATATCCTATTTATAAATTGGAGAAAGATAAAAAACAACATCATATAAAATCTATATATAATGCGTATAGGAGATGAGGAAATAAAATTCTTATAATCTATAGATTTTTGCAGATCTCCAATTTATTGGAGAAAGAAATGCATATAAGAAATAAGGAAACAACATGATATAAAATTGATATGAATGATATAGAATTTAAATGTCAAGATTTTGGAATTGAAGTACTCTAGAATTGAAGTACTCTAGATGGAAGAAGGATGACAAATGCTCCATTTTGTAACGGCTATAATTGACAGAAGAAAGAATCCCAACTGTAGGATTCTTGTTTTTCTCGTACATGTATTACTCTTTATAAGTTGTACCCTTCAATCGAAATAAAATACTGCTCATGGATCAAACTGATCTGTGATTTGAGGCTAAGAAGGCAAAATATGTTGAACCATAAAATATCAACATTAGGATAATATAATACGTATTATTGATGCGCAATGTACAGTTTGGTATGGTATTTGAGAGTAAAATTTTAATATTCGAGTATTCGGAATTGAGCTTGGTAAAAGATATTAATATCGTTTATTATTCGGTATTTCGAATATCGAATTCTCTTGGACCTTGGTAATATATTCGTAAAATACAATAAAAGGAATATTAAATAGAGTTTCTATTAAATATATTTTTTGAATTTAAAACGTACATTTGGACATTTCCAACTTTAAAATGGTATTACCGAAAATCATACCGAATCGAAGTTTAATTTACCAATTACCGAATTATAGAATCGATGTTTATAAGTACGGTATGTGGTATCTACTATCAAATACCGATTATCAAACTACCAAACTCGAAATTTGAAAATACCGAACCGAATACCCAACGCTCGCTCCTAGTTTTTATTCATAAAAAAAGGTAACAATTTAAAGCCTATTACTCCATTAAGTTTCCATTGTTTAAGTTTTTTAATTTAATATTCGAATTATATATATGGAAATTAGTTGCAAAACTACAAGGCAGGTCAGACTCTACATTTACTCTCGTCAGTTTTTCTTCTTTCATAATTTATCTCAATTAAATATACAATAAATAATTTGTAGAATTAATTATCCTTTAATCTCTTGTTACCTTTTTCTAAGACAATATGTAATATTTTTTTCAGTCAATAAAGTTACAATGTATGATAACATTTGTATTTAAAATGATGATTCTCATCTTTATTTCTCCGTCTTATTAAATTTTTTGATAATCGCATTTGTATGTTTCATTTAAAGGTTGTCTTACTGTTCAAAAACCTACCAGACAATTATTTTGATCTCTTGGAGGGATCGACATGAAATCAAGTGATATAAATTAACTTAACTCAAACACAAATAAGAAATTTACATGAGAAAGACTGAAAAAAAATTTAAAAAAAAATAAAGAAAGTCGCTCGTGGATCAGCTTAATATAAGTCATTATTGGAGATATAAGATATTCATATAAAATCTATAGATTTTTGCAGATCTCCTATTTATTGGAGAAAGAAATGCATATAAGAAATAAGGAAACAACGTCGATATAAAATTGATAAGAATGATATAGAATTTAAATCTCAAGATTTTGTAATTGAAGTATGGTAGATGGAAGAAGGATGACAAATGCTCCATTTTTCTTCTTTTTTTCTTGATAAGGGGGAGGGAGTTTGTAACGGCTATAATTGATGTGAAGATAGCTCTGTACTTTGATTATATATAGGAAAATCTAAGGGGTCGTTTGGGGTGAGGTACTAAGGCAAATAATTCAGATATAAAATAATAATTTCAGGATAAATTTCTTATTGCATCGTTTGGTTGGTAATACTTAAGATAACTTATTTCAGGACTAATAATAGTATCAGGATAAGTCATCCAGTGCTGGCTCAAGGGGGAAGCAACTAAAGCCAAGGCTTTAGGCCCCCAAATTAAAGGCCCCATATTCTCACTAATATTTCATATTATATAGTATATATTAGAGAATTAGTGTCCTTGTTTCGTTAAAAGAATAAAATTCATACTTGTCTTTTGAATATTTTATTGAGTTTATGTAGAAACAAGTAGATATTATTAGATAAATATTCCTTTCGTTTCAATTTATGCAATTTTTTGTTTCGACGGTTAATTTGACTAATTTTTGAAGCTAAATAAGATTAGATTAGTGCAATATTTAAAATTTAGATGTTCAAAAACTAATATCTTGTTCAAAAACTATATAATAAGCACTAATATGTAGTCACATGAATAGTCAATATACATACAAGATGGTATGTACACCATCACTATAAAACAAAAAAGAAAAGAAATTAGACAAATATATTTATAATTTTATTAATTAAATTTAAGGCCTCTTCTTAAAGTTGGCTTTAGGCCACAATTTACGTTGAGCCGCCCCTGAAGTTATCCCACACATTTGGTGGTATAAATTATCCCACCCTAATTTATCCTTGAATAAAATTATTAAATGACTAAACTAATTCTTTAATTTTCACTTTCTCACAACTGTAGGATTTTGTTTTTTCTCCTACACGTATTACTCTTTATAAGTTGTGCCCTTTAAACGGGATAAAGTACTGCTCATGGATCAAAATGTTCTGTGATTTGAGGCTAAGAAGGCAAAATATGTTTAACCATAAAATATCAACATTAGGACAATATAATACGATTATTAAAGTGTAATGTACAATTTTAATAGCAAGTATTATCTAGATAAATACGTATGAATCTTATATATTGACACATAACTGAACACATAGAAAAATTATAGGAATAGAAACATAAAAATAATTAAGTTAACTAAAGTGAAGGATATTTTTGTAAATAAATAATATATTTTTACAAACAATGCACTACTTAAAAAGATAACAATTTAAAGCCTATTATTACTCTATTAAATTTCCATTATTTTGGTTTTTAAATTTAATAGTCGAATTATTTATGGAAATTAGTTGTAAAAGTACAAGGCAGGTCAGACTCTACATTTACTCTCGTCAGTTTTCTTCTTCTTGTTAACATTATTATCATTTTAATAAAAAAAAAAGAAAGAGAATATATATATACTTATATATTCTTTCTAAATGAAGGACAAGGTACCTTTTTCAGGAAAAAAATAGTAAAAAAAAAAGAAGAGTAAGAGTAACATTTTATAAATAATAAGGTCCAAGATGTAGAAAAAGTATGGTGTGTGAAGATCTTTAATTCTATTTTATAAAGTTAAAGAGTCTTCTTCTGATTCTCAATTCAAATAAAAAATATCTACCTTACGTATTGAGATTCACAAAACGTTACTAATTTTACTCAAAATACATTTTAATACTACAACATTAGAAAAGAAGGTCTGTTATGGTTAGGAATAGGTTTAAGTGGAATAAAAATAACTTTATAACTTGAAATATTTAATTTTATTTTTGATTAATTTATTTCGTAATTTACTCAATTAAATGTACAATAAATAATTTGTAGAATTAATTATCCTCTAATCTCTTGTCACTCTAATCTTTTGTCACCTTTATCAAGATAATATTTAATATTTTTTTTCGGTCAATAAAGTTGCAACGTACGATGAAATTTATATTTAAAAAGATGATTCTTATCTTTATTTCTCCGTACTAATTAATTTTTCGATAATCGCATTTGTATATTTCATTTAAAGGTTGTCTTATTGTTCAAAAACTTACCAGACAATGATTTTGATCTCTTGGAGGGATCGACATGAAATCAAATGATATAAATTAACTTGACTCAAACACAAATAAGAAATTTACATGAGAAAGACTAAAAATAAATTTTAAAAAATAAAGAAAGTCGATGGTGGATCAACGACTTATAAATCATTATAGTCCAGCGACTTATGAGTCATTAACCTATTTCATTTAATTCTTTCAATATTCATCGTTTCCTTAAAAAATTTACTCTAAAAATTAATCCTTTCAGCTGCTCCAGACTCTAATTTTTACCTTATCCTCCACGACTACGTCAATAGAACAACTCATATTTTCAACTAACTTAATTTTTACCTTGTAATTCTCTCCCTCATAATTAGAATTTTCAATTTTTTCACTTTCAAAAAAAAAATAATTTAAATTTTCATAAAATAATTAAACGTAAATTATATTTAATATTCAATTCATAAATTGATCTCCTTTTATGAGAATAAATTGTGTGTGTTGTTGTTATTTGAATTTTTTTTTTTTTTCAAAAATATCATTTACTACTCTATTATCACTCATATCAACGGACACGTAATTAATATTGTTATATAACATTTGCTACCTAATTATTAAATAAAAACACTTATTCATTAAATTTTTACAGTCATGATTTTTTTTTCTTAAAATAAAGAGTAAATTCCTCAAAATGTCATTGAACTTGTGTAAACATCCCACTAAAGTAACTTTTGTTTCTTTTAGGACAATATTGTCACTGAACTATGCACTTTTTTCCATTATAAGGTAAAACTAAGAAATTGTTAAGAATATGTTTGGAGAACCACAAGGAAAGTGAAATTAGATGTAATTACATAGTCCAATTCTCAATCAGAAATAGAGAATTAGGTGCAATTACGCGATGTAATTACAAAATTACATTTTTTTTTAATTTTAATTTTTTCTTTTAATTTTATTTTTTATTTCTATTTTTTTTTAATTTTACATCATTTATCTTTCATCTCTTTTCTTCTCATTTTCCAACGTTTACTTCTTATGATTAAATATAATTACTCGTATTTTTCTTCATTTAGCGCATTATTGTATTTTTATTCTAGTGTTTGAATTAAAGTAGTATTTCATTATTGAATGAGATGACTTATGTGCTTTTTCTTTCGTTTGAATTATTTACTCGTTGGAATTTTATATAAGAGTATTGTGTTTTTTTCTTGAATTTTCAATTTGTGTTTTGTTTTATGTTTCAATTTATTTGTTTTAGTACTATAGACTTGTTATTTTATATTTCATGTCACTTCAAATTGTCGAGTTAATTTTTTAAATTGCCATTGAACTTGTGCAAACATCCTACTAAAGTAACTTTTGTTAATTTCTTTTAGGAAAATATTTTCATTAAACTATGTACATCTTTCCAAAATAAGGTGAAATTAAAAAATAGTTAAGGACATATTTGGAAAGCCATAGAAAAATTAAAATTATATGTTATTAGCAATTTCCAGTGACATGCAAGTTGAAATAGCATGTCTATACTACTAATACAAATAAACCGAAACATAAATTCAAAATCCAAGAGAAAAACATAATACTCTTGTATAAAATTCCAACGAGTAAATATAATTCAGAAGAACGAACAACACATAAGTCTATAATCTCATTCAATAATAAAATACTACTTTAATTCAAATATTAGAATAAAAATTATAAAAAATGCAATAATGCGTTAAATAAAGAAAAAAATATGGGTAATTATATTAAATCATAAGAAGTAAAGTTGGAAAATGAGAAGAAAAGAGATGAAAGATAAATAATGTAAAATAAAAAAAAAAGTAAAAATAAAAAAGAAATTCAAATAATAGAATAAAAAAGAAATTAAAAAAAGATATTAAATTTTATTTAAAAAATAAAATAAAATGTAACTTTGTAATTACATTACAAAATTGTACCTAATTCTCTATTCCCAATAGAGAATTGAATTATGTAATTACATTTAATTTCACTTTTCTTGTGATTCTCCAAATATATCTTTAACAATTTTTTAGTTTTACCTTATAAAAGAAAGAAATGCATAGTTCAGTGACAATATTATCCTAAAAGAAACAAAAATTACTTTAATGGAATGTTTACACAAGTTTAATGACTTGACATTTTGAGGAATTAACTCTAAAATAAAATGTAGGCGAGGAAATGAATGTTGTCCGTTTCTTTAGGAAATTGTCAAGTTCCAAGAAAGGTGACTTTTTTTCCCCATAAAAGTGTTAAGTATTCCAAAGTAGTATTTACTCATATATTAATTGGATTTAATTTTAATTTAATTTCAAGAAAGGTGCCATTCATGACAATTCACGTGATAGGATATGGATATTCACCCCCTTAAAAATAGTTGTCTTGTTAACTTAATAGTATTTTTTTTAAAAAATACTATTAAGTTATAACAATTATATAAAAATGTTATAATTATATATATATATATATATATATACATACACGATATGTGTATAGAAATTTTATAATTATAGAAAATATGTATATGTATAAAATATAAATAAAAAAATCTATAGAATGTGTATAGAAGCTCTATAGTTGTTGTATGAAATACGTATGTATAGAATGTGTATAGAAACTTTATAATCATTGTATAAAATATGTATGTATAGAATGTGTATAGAAACTGTGTATTTCTTGTATAAAATATGTAATAATAATTGTAGCCAAAGATTGTATAAAATATGACTATTAATAAAAGAAAGATTCATTCTAGTTAATTAGATGTTAGTCATTTGTTTGCCATTTACAACATTCAAAAATGGCTTACTTAGCCAGGATATGTACTCGAATGTATCCTAGAAATAGGTTAGACTATGCCAATTTCTTCCAGCAATAGATTACTTAAACTTTATAAGCAAAGTCTTCTCTGCTTCTGCAACCTAGTTATTTGTTCATATTACATTTTTAAGATATTTTTAAAAAAATTATAAATCTGGCTTAATAGAATTTGTAATCCTCACCTTCCCTCCTGGAAGACCTCCATTGCTGACAATTTGAACAGGAGGACATTTCGTACCAAGGAAACAATGAACCTCTGCATCAAGCTGCTTAAGACCATCAACCAAATCAGCAATCGGTCTCTCTCTCATCCGAGGAACTCCAATGTAAGCAATATCACCCAGCCAATCAAAAACATCATACGCTATGTGTCATTTGATCTTCATTGATTTTGTTTAGTCCTCTTGCATACACACAGATATCATTTTTTTTGTATATACAATACATCTACTTGCTGATATTTTGATCAAATCAATAGATGTAACCTGTAATAAATTAAGAACAACATTAGTTAGTACAAGTACAAAGAGTTCACTGTAACATAAGGCTTATGGAAATCTAAAAGTAACGAAAATAAATAATGACACATTAAAGAGGGGTAATACCCCAAATTATGAATGGAATAAGCATTTTAATGGCATTACAATCAATGGTCCATCTGCTGGCTTAAATGAAGTTAAGCAAATATACATATACACACGAAAGTCAATATTCTTGTTCTTTTTTCTTCTGAAAATGCTCTTGGTTTTCAATTAATTGAGAAGAAATCATGGACATGAAGAGATGGGGCAACCACCCTTTACAGAAAATCCTCTCTTCGATGTCTCATTCTTCCTTTCTGGGCTGAAAATATGATGAGGATTCTCCCATCTCTCTCAAGGCTAAATTATCATCACTGCCAATTTTGAAAGGTAGGAACTTCCCCACAATTAGGTGTTTGAACAACTTCAAGCAATTTTTAACAATAGCTACACAAGATCAAAGTATGGTTGTAGTACATCTGAAGAGGGTTGTTGAATTAGTTAAAGGAAAAAGCATAGGCCAATCAGAGGGATATTTGCACATAAAAAGCTACAACAATCTGTAGCAAAGATTCAAGGAATTTGAGTTGAGCTTGATCATATATCTAACTACTAAACTTCTTTAATGATAACAGAAAATGAACTTTTGTTTCTTTTTTTCTGGTCACTTTTCTTGACAGTGCATCCTGTTAATGAAAATGGGTGCACTTTCAGCGACATCAAATCTCCAACCAAAAAGCTGGTTAACCATTTTGGTAGAGACCTTAGAAGTAAGCTGTGCTTTTAATAGTGGAAATGTAGGTCTCAATCTTTCAAAGGAACAATCAAATATTGCAACCAATTAACCAATGGGCTCTATTTGTAATCTTCTTGCATATTACCTCTTTCTTCTAGGAATTATCGTCTAAAAGAATGCTACATTTTACTATTATGATGTTGTAACGCAAATCAATGTGCAATGAATAGTAAGGTAACATATTATTTACATTAAGCAAACAAGCAGTCAGCTGGGAAGAAAAATCGAGTCCATTGCGCTTTGCACCCTAACGTATGACCTCTTTTGTGATTTACACCCTATTCTATTTTATTTTATGATTTGCACCCTAAGCTTGTATCTTTCTTACAAAATAATGAAACTACTCTTTTTCTATATTTTCCACGAGGACAAAATTGGAATATAAATATATTTTTTAAAAAAATAACATAGAATTTTTTTTTAAAAAATAACTGATAAATTAACTAATTAAAAGGTCCGATGAACAAATAATTTTATGGATGTTCCTTCTATGGGTGGAATTTTATTATTAAAACTTTAATTAGAGATAAAATGGACAAATGATTTCTTGTAAGAACTAAAAAATAAGGTCTCTCTTATTACTATTTTCACATAAAAGAAGAGAACAAATTTTGAATTTAATTAGATAAAGATCTTCTATTGTATCACTATCACTTATTTTATGACTCATCACTTTTTGTATGATATTTAATATAAGCTCATATAATTTTTTTACTAAAATGGATGAAAGCTTGTAAGGTCATTAAAACTTTAATTAGGAATGAAATAGACAAAAAAAAATTATGTGAGGACTATCAAACTCCAGGATGCTCCCTTCAAATTGGATTCATGGATACTGGTTTCCTATTTAAAGGTGTTAATAATACAAGTTCACCATTCAAAGCTGATATGGGGTTGAGAATGCTACAAATGTTTCCTTAAGCTAAGTTTTTACATCAACTCAATAGACATAAACTGTCAATTGGCCCTTTATGCCCAAAGAATAGTAATCTGAATAGGATTCTTGATTGTTTTCGTTGGGAATGCTCTTCAATTATTATCTAATTTACTTGAGGGTACTATGGTTAGCATATTCACGTTTGGTCTGTACTACAATACCCTTTGCTTGTCATTATATTTAGTCAATTCATATATGATCTTTTTCAAGGATTTCCTTAGGTATCCCAAGAATGGGAACTCCTGACTCCTGAGGCAGCTAGGACTTCCTCAGGACCTCGTTATGCACTTGATGATCAAATTACTGAGCACATCAAAGTTTTTAAATTTTTACTTGATTATCCAACAACAAAAAAAAAATCATCAATGCATTTTTATGTGCCTCGGCATTATTCATGTGGTTTATATATGCAATGTCAAAAGCTGCCAAGCGGAAAGTGGGTATTTGAGTTGTAGTTTGAAATTGTCATCTGAGGCTAAACTTCTATGTGGTTTTGACATAAAGCTTCTTGAGTTTACCCATAATCTTCAAGGAGTTAGGAAGAATGCTGACTCCGTGAAAATGACAGAGACAATCATTTTTATTTAGCAGTTTTTCTAGTTTTGTGCCTTTTTTCAGAAGAAAAAAATATTTATATTCCAATTTTGCCCTCGTGAATATTTATAGGTCTTACCATTTCAAGGTATGGAAGGATTTGTCAATGGTCTAAATCTCACATGATAATGGCAAGAACAACTTATCATTTATGAGAATCATCAGATGTTGGCCCATGGAAGAAAAGTATCTCAGAATAAAAAATGGTTGGTTTCAAGCACTGGTGAATTTAGCCAACACGGATAAGATCTATAAGGGTGTTATTAAAAATATGCCTCTAAAATAGTTCACTTAGCAAACTTACCTCTTTGTCAAACCGATTCAAGTAATACGCCCAATGGTAGTCATATCCGAAGCTAAAACCAGTAACTTCTTGTATCGTCGTTTGAATAATTTTATCGATCACCGCTTAAAGACAGAGAAACAACGAGAAAATAGTGAACCACCAAGCATCATACCTCAGAAGCTAGTGTTCTTTTGTTATTTGGATCTGAATTTGTTGTTTGAGAGCTTGAGGAAGTAGAATTGTATGATTGTGTGCGGACTGCGGCGAGAGGGAAAGAGAAATATCTAGAAGGGTAAGGAAAGTCGTGGTTTGGTTTTAAAAAGAAGCTTATCATTTTACCCTTGAAAGTTAGCATATTTACGGCCATACCCTTGGTCGTCCAAATGATGACATTTCTATATAGTAGAAATGTTATGGAACATGGTAGATGTCCATGTGTCAAATTAATGGCCATGTGGCCTCATTTTAATAAGGCAAAATGCCTTCTAATCTTCCGCCTTTTAAAGTTGTCAAGTTGGATAAACTTGTATCTTAGGCTATAAATAGTCACTTTCTATACTAAGAAATTTGGTGGGAAAAGACTACTCTTTGTTATTTTATTACTTTCTTTACATTATTTATCTCACGTTATTAGCACGAAGCTCTACCCAACTGAGATATGGTACTTTCGGACCAAGAATTTCTTTACCCTCTTCCAGAGGTCGGAATGGATCTTTACTCACTTCGAGTGATCAAACAACTATTGGAGTACTTAATGGATATGTTTTATCCATGTAAAATCATTTCAAAACCTTCTCGGTGTAGGCAGTTTGATGAGTGAAGACCCCATCTACTAAATGTTCAATTTTCATACCAAGACAAAGTTTTATCTTTTCAAGATCGTTCATTTCGAATTCTATCTTTAGATATTCAATTGCCTTTTGGGCCTCTTCTGGAGCTCCAATGAGATTTATGGCATCCACATAAACAGCGAGTATGACAAACCCTGATGTCGTTTTCTTAATGAAAATACAAGGACAAATGACATCATTTATGTAACCTTTTCTTTTCAAGTACTCACTTAGGCGATTATACCACATACGCCCAGATTGTATTAGACCATACAATGAGTTTTTCAATCTGATTGAATATAATTCCCCTTGGCACTGCTTCAGGAGCTTCACCTCTCCTTTTACACTACTGGTGTCGAGGGACATTGTTTATTGCAAGGCGATCATTTAAAATTCTTCCACGACCACGACTAGGGTCAGGGATTATCGATTAAAATTCTTCCACGACCACGACTAGGGTCAGGGCTTCTTTCACACTTGATTTGATGAACATGTGCAACATTCACTTCAGGAAATAGAGCAATACCAAGAGGTCGACTTTCATTATTTTTTATTAAAAGCTCATTATGTTGTTCATCAACTAGAAGATGAGCAATCAATTCAAAATACTTTTTAAATCCCATTTCTCGATCTATTGCTGCAGGAGCATACTCGAGGCGGGAAAGGTAGAGAATCTTTTCTCTAACATGTCGTGATCAGTTATATTTTCTCCGCATAAATTTAGTTGCGATTTAATTTCAAACATCGCAGAATTATAATCAGTTATATTTTTAAAGTCCTGTAACCTCAAATGAGTCCACTCATAATGTGCCTGTAGAAGAACGACCATTTCAGGTGGTCGTACCTTTCTTTTAAATTATTCCACAATATAAGTGGATCCTTAATTGTGAGGTATTCCATTTTCAGACCTTCGTCAAGATGATGATGGAGAAATATCATGTCCTTGGCTCGGTCCTAATTTGATGCCTGATTATCATTTTTAATGATTTCTGCTAGATCCATCGCATCCAAATGTATTTCGACATCCGGTGCCCAGGACATGTAAGTTTTGCCCGATAAATCTAGGCCAATAAATTCACATTGGATATATTTGACATTATTAAAGAAAAATAAATACTAATCTTTTATTGTTGTTGAAAAGTTTTTGCATAAACTCATGTTGATAACGTGATATAAATTATGTAAAGAAAGTAACAAAATAACAAAGAGTAGTCTTTTTCCACCCACTTTCTTAATATAGAAAGTGGCTATTTATAGCCTAAGATACAAGTTTATCCAACTTGACAACTTTAAAAGGTGGAAGATTAGTAGGCATTTTGCCTTATTAAAATAAGGCCATATGGCCATTAATTTGACACATGGACATCTACCATGTTCCATAACATCTGGTGAAGCTCTATCAGGCGCTCCTTAAGAAAACTGATAATAACTTGAAGCAAACTTCCTCTCTAAGGATAATGTTGAGCCCATGGACTTAGAAGTCTCAGATTTCTTTGTAGTTCCTAAAGAACATGTTACTCACCCTGTCGGTGATGGACATGAAATAGTTTGATTGTTTTACTTTTATGTTAAGTTGTATTAGTTTACATTTCTATAAGTAGTATCTCACTAGCCTTGTAAATAAATAAAATTTGTGCAATACGCTATGTGCTAGTAATGATGTAATATTTACTTTGTTTATATTTTCATCTTGAAGAGTATGGATACTCCTCAAATTTTATTTGGATCAATAATCGATCGTGATGATATTTGTGTAATTGATAGCGGGACTGTTTTGTGGAGAAATTTTGACTTTTTGTGAAAGAGAGTCTCCACTTAATTTTGAAAAGGAATTAAGAAACCTTTAGGGAGTTACTTCAAACGATCCAAAACAGAAAAATCATTTTAAGTTAGAGATTCTAGATATGTGGTTCATATTAACATTTTAGGAAGGTGTTAGGCACCTAAAACGTCCGCTAACTTGCGGTTATCCGGACTGTTTGAAAACATCTTTTGATTAACTTCTGAAAAGATTAATTTGTTGAAATAAGTAATTTTTTTAGGAAATATATTTAAGGTTTATGCAGAATCAGTTTTTTAGCGACTTAGTTAGTGATTTTAACTAGGTTTGCAAGAAAACACATAAAACAAATTAGCAAAAGTAAAAGGAAAAGGGTAGAAGCAGAAGGACTTGAGCCATTAGGCCCAAATCGCCAACCCTGTTCTAATCTAGATATTGGGCTTTCAGGCCGTCTTCCACCTGTCCTAATTCTATGTTTTCGAGTCTTTAGCTCGAGTCTCGCTTCATCTGTATTAAGTACAACTTTGACTTCGAGGCCCAAATGAATGAATAAGGAAATAAATAAATAAATGAATAAATAAATAAATGAAGACGACAATAAGTAAATAAACAAAAATAATAAATGAGATTTTGGGGTCTCGTAGCCGCTTCAAATGATAGGACTTTAATCCATTTGTTCTTCTTTCGATTCTTAGTCTCCGTACGCCACGTGATAGGCGTTTAGATTCTTTTTCGGGCTTGACTCAAAGGATGGGGGTCATGTTGGCTCACCGTGAAATGCAAGGAAGAAGAGTACATTTGGACTCCAAGGTGGTTTACATGCGAAAAAATAAATAAAGAGAAGAATTCAAAACATATCCGAAATACAAAAAGGAAAAAATAGAATAATAAATGTCTTAACACAAATATTCAAACAAAAAAAAATGATGATAGGAAACCACATATCTTATTTAAAAGTAGGCAGATGATATAAAGAAGGGACATGTTAACTCAACAAAAATAATGTCAAGTGAAAGAGAGAATAATATCGATCCGGATGCATGCCTATGAAGTGAAAAGCAGAAGTTTGACATCAAAATGCAAAAGAAATCAAAGCATGTTCAGAATATGGGTAGAAAAAGAAGTAAACAGATTTACACATTCGAAAGCTACTAACTAAATATTATCCTATTCAACATCAACCTTAGAAGTATAAATGTCAAGTGCTATCCCGCAACATGCTTCTACTATGGCCATTTGAGGTACCCAAGTCTCAGCGATAAGCGAATAGACAAAGTTATATCATAATGGGACAGATATCCCGGGCCTTTTTCGCAAGACAAAAGACTTAAAGGTTCTATCAAACTTATACTCATGGTCCTATTTAAGGGGAAGAAAACATAAAGGGAACTGGGAAGAGGGCCCGTGAGACTGGAATGCAAGACACGAGTTAGCTCGAACAAGGATGATCCATGCATATAAAATAAAATAAAAGGATTAGAACACAAACTTACGCTAATCCCAAAAGGTAGGCTACTGCACATAATAATTGTATAGACCACATATCCAAAAGTATACAACTAAACAAAAGATATCATATAGCAAGTGAATACAAATTCATTACTCAAGGAAACCGAAACTAGCATGAAGTCAAATCAAGACATGGTATAGGCTACCATGTTCACTCCAGACTTTACATTTTCAAACACATTAGTATTTCACACATAAAAAATAAGTACTACTACAATTAAACACATAATAAGGGGGAGGGGACCAACTAAGAAAAATTTAAGCCAACCAAAGGACCTTTACAATAATCTGGATCGATAGTTTGATAAAGAAGTATTTTTACACTCACACAAGAACCCTCAATCAACAAGTCAATCACTTGAAGAAAGTTGACATTTCACAAATATTTTTTTTTTAAGTCTTTAAGAAGCAATATTAAGGAAGATAAGGGAAGAACAAATAAGCTGACACTAACACGATCAACTTACTAGACATTCATTCATTCCCACATAATAGACATTAACCATATTAAACATATTCAGTGTAATAAAACAAGGAGGACCCTTTTTTTAAACGTGTATAACATCCAAACATATCTATCCGAAGGTTGTTATCGAGTTACCAACTACGTAAAATGACTGTTGGCCATAATTCAAGAAAGTGCACTCATGATCATTAAAGGAGAAGACATAAAGATTACCCACTAAACAAACTATAAATTTCAGCTAACAGATATATTCTTTGAAGAGTATTGATTATCATTTTTAACATATTTTGATACATCAAGCATTAGTTCTAAAGCCACATTGTAAGACAAATCAAAAGAAGTCCATGAAATCAACGTACATACACATTTGGGATGGTTTAACTTAATAAGACATCAAATACAAGAGCCAAAGGTAAAACATCCAATTCCTAAACTTTGTTTCAGTTGTTCTAAGTCTTATTAAGTTGTCAACTTCAGCTAAATCATGAATCAAATGCTATTGCCCGAATTATCTCAACGGAATCACGAAAATCCTAAAATCCTATGGCCTTTGAGGCTTTCTATAGCACATAATCCCAGTAGACAACAACATTACTATAACAAAATCCTAAAGAAGTAGATGAAGAAAAGAAAACCAAATCAAAATTAAAACGAAAAAGAGGTGTTTACCTCTCTCGGAGCAGCGAAATAGGGCAACGAGCTAAGATCGGACTCTTATCACCACCAGAAAATTTCAACACTGTCGTGAACACTCGACTAGCTAACTATTTCTCCCTAAAATCTTTACCGAACAAAGTTGCTCTTTCCCCGGAACCAAATTACTCTTTTCCAAAACCCTCCTTCTTTTACCCAAAAGAAAAAAAAAAATTCAACCTAGTTTTTTAGAAAATTTTCTAAACCCCAAATTATCAGCCTCCAAAGAACCCCCCAGAATTTTTTAACCCTATAGCAGCGACCCAAAAATAACAATCCTCTCAAATTTTTTTTTTTAAATTTAACCCTTAGAATTTCCAACCTCAGAGCCTCAAACCTTCCCCAAGAAGGAGACCCCCCAAACAATGACCCTAAAGATCTTTATATAGAAGTTTAAGTTGGGGTCTCTCCTTTCTTTTGAAATTCGAAACCGAGGAGCCAATTTACAGATAAGAAATTGTACCCTATTCAAATTTCCTCAGAGAATCCTAGATGGGTGGACCAATAAGATTTTGGGAAAACCTAATCCTCCTCTCAACCAATAAAAAATGTCCAAATATGTACCCGAATCGTACCACTAACCCAAAATTTGCGGAATTATCCGTTGGGGGGATGACACCTAGACGCGTTCTAGAATACTCCTGAGCTTTCCTCGTACAAACCCGTGTGGGGAGAGAACGTGACGAGTATGGGGAAGGTCGGGTCAGTTTGGGTCTTCTCAAAATGGGTCTGGTTCGGTTGAAATTGTTGGTTGGTAGAAACCGATGTCGTCATTTTTGCTGATGCGTATACGGCGTATTGGTGTTGTGGTCGTCCGTTTGTGTTGAAGAGGAGAAGAATCAATAAATGGGCCGGGTCAGAGGGATTTTGGGCTTATTGAGGATGTTGTATATTATTTGGGAGGGATTGGGCTGGTTGGGATAACTTTAAATGTTGTTGTTGCTGAATGTTAATTGGTCTAATTTAAAATAAAAAGGGATAGAAAT
Organism: Capsicum pubescens; assembly: GCA_030864215.1. Taxonomy (NCBI): domain Eukaryota; kingdom Viridiplantae; phylum Streptophyta; class Magnoliopsida; order Solanales; family Solanaceae; genus Capsicum; species Capsicum pubescens. Next base: position 301,534,458 of record CM061549.1, read on the forward strand.
TTGATAATTTAAAAAATGGCCAAATAAAATTAAATTTTTAGCCAATTTTACTTAAATATTAATCAAATTGGATATCAATTTGATCAATTTCATCGCAATTTTGATCAACTGGATTTCAATTATGGTCAAATTTAATAAATTGACTAAATTTAAACGAGATTCGATACGAATTAATACCTTGTTTAATCTTGAGCTTCTTGATTTGATAAAACTAAACAAATATTTATCCAAATAAATTATTTTTGAGAGTAAAATTATATTCAAATCGAAATTTTAATCATTTGAATTTATTTTCAAAATAATCCTTGATCAAAAATTCAATACTCCGTAAAATAAATATTTAAGTAACAAAATTATATAATCTCGTATAACTTAATACGATAATATATAATCGCTACTTAAAATGATAAGTTTACCCAAATAAGTACTTTGAAAAGATTCTTATTCAGATAAAATATATGTTGTGATTTAATTTAAAACTCAAGAAGTTCGAAATTAAATTTAGTCGTGGAGGGAAAAAATTAGGTGTTAACAACTGCCCCCTCCCTTTGGGTAGGATGGATGCAAGTAATCCTAGGCAAAGGGAGGTTGACGTTCCTAATTTTTGTCCGACCACAAATTCATATCTAAGCGAGGTCGGTTTTCCGCACGAGTTTCGTGGAGTTATGGCCGAACCTCGGTATCAGGTTTCTTACATATCTCAGGTTTCATGAGAATTCATGCCACTTGTAGTTCATAAAGCTTGATTTTAAGCATGATTTTCAAGAAAATTCACCAACTATCACGATTTTGGAGTTTTTGATGAAACTAGGAAGTTGGGGAATGAAGGGATTTGGGGGGAGGTTGGAATGCAGTCAAGTTTTCTACATAGAGCCCGGCCTACATATCCTCAAGATTTTAGGGAATCAGACTGCTTGTAGTTCGACTCGATCGGTAGAAAAGATAGTCTTTTATTTCAGACGATCTTTGGCTCAAGATGGGTGATAAGTTGATCGAGTTGTGAAAAAGAGGCTTGTAACCTCTTAACCATGAACTTGGAGATCTTCACATCCATAGGTAAGAATTTACCCAGGCAATTTCCAAAACTCTAAGTATGTTGTCACCCGAATTTGAAAGAAAAACAAAGTTCCCCTCGGTATGAGTTAAGAAAATATTCTGGAGTTGAAGCTGAAACTAGGATATCCAAAAATACCCACATGCCTTCTAATAGAGGCGTGGTTAGATGGTGGCGGTGATCATCATTTAGCTCGCGTCTAGAGAGTTTGACATCCCTCTCCAGACTATGTCCCATTTTGCTGCTGAGAAAGAGTTCCACGTTGTGCTACATCTTTTTTGGAGTCGTCCGCACTTGTGGTTTTGATTTGAGATTTTCATCCTTTTGGATGCTCTCGACAATTCCTTACACAAAAATCATTAGTGATAAGCTCAATTCACGAAAGAAGTATATAGTATTTTACCATATCTCCGCGTGAGTTGTTGTCTAAAAAGTGAAGTCATCCTTTCTTGTACCTGTTTGATAGGAAATAACTCGCAATAACAGACACAACAACCAAGGAGGTTGTTGTATAATTATGACATTTTTTGATTGAATATGTCTTCAAAGTGGGGTGACCCTTTTGGACACCGACGATACTTTATGCAGAACGGTATCTACAACCATGTAATCTTGTGCTGGAGTGGCAACCCTTTTGGTTACCTATATCACTTGTTGTATGTGGAATAATAACCTTTTCGGTTATAGTCGATGATCGATTTATAATTTTTTCTTAAATTGTCAATCTTTGGATAATCATGTGCATTATTTGATGTTGGATACGAGGCGACTTACAGATATTCTTTGAATTGCTAGCTTTTAGGTAATCCTGCACATTATCCGACTTTGGATAAGAGATGGCTTATAGATATCCCTCCAATTGCTAGCTTTCAGGTGTTCCTGCACATCATCCGACCTTGGATACAATATGACTTATAGATAATCCCTCAAATTGTTAGTCTCTGGGTAATCCTGCACATAATCGATCTTGGATATGGCGCGTCTTATAGAGAACCCTTGGACGTATCAATTTGATAATCTTGCATATTCTCCGGTAAGGATTTAGTTGCGACTTATGGATAACCTTTGAACTATCAATTTTTGGGCGATCTTGTACACTATCCGGTTAGGATGTTATTGTGGCTTACGGATGTCCTACAGGCTATCAACTCATAGGTGATCTTGCACACTATCTTATTTCAAATAATATGACTTATAGATGACCCTCAAATTGTCAATTTCTAAGAAATCTTATATATCATTCATACTTAGATAGCGACTTAAAGGCGTCCCTTCAAATCATGTGCTCTCGATGCATTCAGATGTTGATTCATAAAATGATGAGATATCCTCGACGCCAACGTTTCTTTCTAGTGCGTCAACAGATATTGAATGCTTTCTGGGGCGATGGTATGAGATGGCCTTTGCGACAATAATATATGATGGCCCTTGAGCTAACGCCTTGCGGCAATGATATGTAATGACCCTTGGGGCAACGCCTTGCGGCAATGATATGCAATGTCCCTTGGGGCAATGCTTTGCGGCAATGATATGCAATGGAACTTGGGGAAACGCCTTGAGGAATGATATGCAATGGCCCTTGGGGAAACGCTTTGCGGCAATGATATGTAATGGCCCTTGGGGCAACTCCTTGTGGCAATGATATGTAATGGCCCTTGGGGAAACTCCTTGCGGCAATGATATGTAATATCCCTTGGGGCAACGCCTTGCTACAATGATATGTAATGGCCCTTGGGGCAACGCCTTGCGGTAATGATATGTAATGGCCCTTGGGGCAACGCCTTGCGGCAATGATATGCAATGGCCCTTGGGGCAACGCCTTGCGGCAATGATATGTAATGGCCCTTGGGGCAACGCCTTGCGACAATGATATGTAATGTCCCTTGGGGCAACACCTTGCGGCAATGATATATAATGGCCCTTGGGGCAATGATATGTAATGGCCTTCTTGGTAAATTTTAAAATAATTTTACCTGACTTCATTTGTCAGCTTCTTTCTTTCTACATGTACCTATGCTTAAGGTAGGCGATTAGTAAACACTTAGTCGCTTTTTCTAGCGACTATTTTTAGGAAACTTCTAAATACAATATTTGTAAAGAAGACTAGGCGCTTTTGTTTGTCGCCTATGATCTCAAGAAATGAGATGGACAAATCAAAAGGTCTTCAATAAATAGCTGTTAACCCATTTTTAGGTCTATCCTAAAATACCGTTCTTGGGCATTAATGATCTGTTGTGGCTCCCAATTTGCTCGGGGATTTTTGAAAGACTCTTATTTTTGTGTATTGATCCCTGCATCCACAGAAAAATGATTAGTTTGAATGAAATTACTCCATGTTGACCTTCTTCGATTTGCTCCTTGCCATCTCTTGGGCATTCCGCCATGTTGGGACTTCCACCCTGACACTCCATCCCAAATGATGTCTAGGCAAGTACTAGATAAGTGAGTCGTAAGATTTTTGAAAATAGTCTTAAATTTTTTAGAATAATTTCGAAAACCTCTGTAAAACATTAGAAAATCTCTTCCAGTCATGTCATGTACTAGCTCAACGAACGTCTTCCTCGTGGTTTTGACTATATTCGACGGATGGTTTACAAAACTCATGATCATTGTTGGAGGGTTTCTTCAAGTAGTTCTATCATAGCCAAAAATTGAGTCTACCCAGACTTTGTTACAGTTGGTGGCTTCCAAAGCTTGACTTTAACCTCTGGTGCTGGGGAATTTGAAATATGTTCCGGCATTTGGTGGAAATTTTGAGGTTTTCCTCAAAATTTCTGCCCCAGTTTAAAGTTGTTTGAGATGATACCAATCCGAGTGGATCTGAAGTCTTTGCTGATCTTCATTCTCTTTGTTGGATGTTGATCTTCTCTTGTAAATTTTGAGATTCCTTCTCAAAAATTCTTCCCCAGTTTTCATTTCCTGGGGTGATATGACCGAGCTGTTGAGGCGCCTACGTATCTCGTTGAAGCAGGAATCAAGTCAAACGTAGTTCAAGCATAGAGGGAAAATATAAATTTTCCTAAGGGGTTGACCGAAGCCGACATAGGCCGCCTACGTATCCCTTTCTTGGAAATTCAAGTCAGACGTAGTTCATACATAAAGGGAAAGGATAAATTGTCCTAAGGGGTTGACCAAAGCCGACATAGGCTGCCTACGTATCCCTTTCTTGGGAATTCAGGTCAAACGTAGTTCGTACATAAAGGGAAAGGGACTCTAGACATCCACACACTACAAATCAACATTATTACAAAGGCGATTACAAGTAGATTAACTAAAGAAACACAAAATCTAGAATGTCTTTCAAACATAATATCTTTTTACCGCGTCGGAATTGATTGGTTTGGTCCACTCCGTGCCATCCATCTCAGATAAAATCAGAGCTCCTCCAGATAGCACCTTGCAAACTATGTATGGCCCTTGCCAGTTTGGAGCGAACTTGCCCTTGTATTTCTCTTGGCGAGGGAATATTCGTTTGAGAACCAGTTGCCCCACTTCAAATGCCCGAGCCCTCACCTTCTTGTTAAAGGTACGAACCATCCTGTGTTGGTATAACTGACCATGGAATACAACGACCATTCTCTTTTCATCAATCAACATGAGTTGTTCATAGTGAGAACGAACCCATTCTTTGTTATTTAGTCCAGCTTCCTGAATAATCCTTAGGGAAGATATTTCAACTTCAGCAGGTATCACAGCTTCATTCCCATAGATAAGTAAATAGGGGGTCGCCCCGGTGGAGGTTCGAACTATTGTGCGATACCCTAGAAAAGCATAAGGTAACATCTCATGCCATGATCTATCATTTTTTACCATCTTTCTCAAGATATTCTTGATATTCTTATTGGTCGTTTCCACAGCTCCATTTATTTGGGGATGATATGCAGTCGAGTTATGATGCACAACCTTGAACTGATCACAAATTTCTTTCATCAAGTGACTGTTCAAGTTTGCCCCATTATCAGTAATGATCGATACCAGTACTCCGAACCGGCAAATCAAGTTATTCCTGACGAAATCCGCAACCACTTTCTTAGTGACGGCTCTGTATGAAGCTGTTTCGACCCACTTAGTAAAATAATCAATGGCAACCAAAATGAATCTATGCCCATTCGACGCTAGTGGCTCTATTGGTCCGATGACATCCATGACCCAAGCTAAGAAAGGCCAAGGAAAATTCATTGTGTGAAGCTCGTGTGGAGGCATTCGAATCAGATCTCCGTGTATTTGACATTTTGGACATCTCTGCACATACTTACTACAATCATTTTCCATAGTCATCCAGAAGTAACCGGTTCTCAGGATCTTTCTGGCAAGGACAAACCCATTCATATGGGGTCCACAAATTCCAGTGTGTACCTCTTTTATCAATTTATTGGCTTTCGCAGCATCGACGCATCTTAGGAATCCCAAATCAGGAGTCCTCCTAAAAAGAATTTCCCCACTTGGAAAGTAATTCTTTGCCAAATGTCGGATTGTCTTCTTTTGGTTGTTACTAGACTCTTTAGGATATATTCCAGATTCCAAATACCTTTTAATGTCATAGTACCAAGGCTTTCCATCAGGCTCCTCTTCCACGTGTACACAATGCGCGGGTTGCTCCTTCAAGCTTATTTCCAAAGGATCAATGTAACTTTGATCCGGGTGCTGAATCATGGAAGATATAGTGGCCAAAGCATCAGCAAAATCATTTTGTATCCGTGGGATATGCCTAAAATCAACTTCCTTGAATCTTTCAAATAATTCTTGCACCAACTCCACATAAGGAGTGATCTTAGAATTTTTTACCGCCCATTCTCCCCGTACCTGGTGAATCAGGAAATCTGAATCCCCAATGACTAACAATTCACTAACACCCATATCAAGTGCCAATTTGAGACCCAGAATGCAAGCCTCATATTCAGCCATGTTATTGGTGCATGAAAAACGTAACTTAGCGGTTACCGGATAATGCTGGCCCATTCCTGACACCAAAACTGCTCCAATTCCAGAACCTTTGAAGTTGACCGCCCCATCAAAAAAATAGCCTCCATCCGGGGTAAATCTATGTAATGTCTTCTCCTATGAACAAAACATCCTCATCTGGAAAGTAAGTTCGAAGTGGATCATATTTCTCATCAACTGGGTTCTCTGCCAAATGATCTGCTAAGGCTTGCCCCTTGATTGCTTTTTGGGTTACATACACAATGTCAAACTCACTCAGCAATATTTACCACTTGGCTAGCTTTCCCATAGGCATGGACTTTTGGAAAATATACTTTAATGGATCCATTCTCGAGATGAGGTATGTTGTGTAGGACGACAGATAATGCCTCAACTTTTATGCTGTCCAAGTCAAAGCACAACATGTCCTTTCTACAAGAGTGTAACGGGCTTCATATGGCGTGAAATTTTTACTCAAGTAGTAAATGGCTTTCTCTCTCCTACCGGTCTCATCATGTTGTCCGAGGACACATTTGAAAGAATTTTCTAAGACTGACAGGTAAAGCAATAATGGAATTCCTTCTCTTGGTGGAACCAAAACCGGCAGTGCAGACAAGTATTCCTTGATACGGTTAAAAGCTCTCTGACATTCTTTTGTCCACTCGTTTAATGCATTTTTCTTCAACATCTTGAGAATTGGCTCGCATATGACTGTTGACTGCGCGATGAACCTGCTAATGTAATTCAAATGGACCATGAAACTCATAACTTCCTTCTTAGTCTTCGGTTGTGGCAAATCCTGAATTGTCTTGATTTTGGATGGGTTTAACTCGATGCCTCTTCTACTGACTATGAACCCCAACAACTTCCCTGATGGTACACCAAAAGAACACTTAGCAGGGTTTAATTTCAAACTGTACATTTTTAATCTGTTGAAAAATTTCTTCAGATGAGTCAGATGATTCGAACTCTTGCGGGATTTGATAATTACGTCATCCATGTACACCTCAATCTCTTTATGGATCATATCATGGAAAATCATCGTCATAGCCCTCATATATGTTGCACCCGCATTTTTGAGACCAAACGGCATTATCCTGTAATGATAAACACCCCAGGGTGTAATAAAAGCCATTTTTTCTGCATCTTGCTCATCCATCAATATCTGATGATACCTGGAGAAACAATCAACGAATGACTGCATTTCATGTTTTTCACAGTTATCGATGAGAATATGAATGTTGGGCAACGGAAAATCATCTTTAGGACTAGCTCTATTCAAGTCTCTATAGTCAACACAAATTCGAATCTTGCCGTCCTTCTTCGGCATAGGGACGATGTTGGCCAACCACGTCGGATATTTTGTGACCTCGACAACATTAGACTGGATTTGTTTTGTCACTTCTTCCTTGATCTTTAGACTTAAATATGGCTTGAATTTCCGTATTTTTTGCTTGACTGGATCAAACTCCGGATTTATTGGCAACTTATGTGACACAATGGTGGTGCTCAACCCTGGAATATCATCATAGGACCAAGCAAACACATTGATGTATTCCCGCAATAGGTGGATGAGCTCTTTTCTTTGTGGCGCCGCTAGGTGGATACTGACACTTGTCTCTTTGATTTCATCATGATCTCCCAAGTTGACTGTTTCAGTTTCCTCCAGATTGGGTTTTTCGCGATTCTCAAATTCCTCCATATCTTCGACTAATCATTCCTCGTCATCGTCCTTCCAATCATCATTGTTCCCCTCATTTTGTTCATTCAAGCTTTGACATGACACGACATTGGCAGATTTTAAGCTACTATTACTGTAATGGACAAACAAACCAAGTTAGATGATAACAAGATAATAACAAAATATATGACTAGGAGTGTTTTAGAAATAATAGAATTTTCTAAATAAATAAAGGCCTTTTCATTGAAATTTGGGAGATAATTAAAAAATCGTGGCTTATGACTTGCGCAAATACAAGTCCATGCCTTTTTTAAAGCAGTAAGATATGAAAAGGAAGTTTTGAGATATAAAAGGTGGATAGCGGGGCCTCCTCCGGATCATCACCAATTTTAAAAACTATCAGTAATTTCCCTTTCATCTACCACAATGGGCGACGGGTTATGAGTGGAGCAGAGGTCCAATTTTGCAAGGCCTCCCCTGGCGTAATCTACATCACCCTGCTAGACTTTGGGAGATATTCTGGTAAAACATTGCATCCTTCGAACAAATCTCCTATCCCATCCCCAAGACCATCATCATCTGACACCTTTCGTATAGGAAATGACTGGAACAGGAGTGGCAAGGGCCTAAACAGACTCTTCTCTGGCTCATCCTCAACCCTACCCTTCCTGGTAGGCTGATATCCTAACCCGTACTTAGAACCTCTCTTTGGGATCGCAATAGGCTCGATAATTCCTTGTAAATTCTTGACTAAGCCTCGACCAGGTTCGAACCTATTTCTTAACATCACCGTTGCAATCATTTTGTAGACAGAAGGCATTGGGACTTTGGGCATCGACTCTCTGTCCAAATTATTTACAATTTCCACTGTATATAAACTGCTACCTTTTGGAACATCTTCAATCACCGGTACATAACCATTGGGACGGTCCGCTCGACTTCCTTCTCCTTGGATGACTACTTCATGATCTTCCCAATTGAACTTCAATAATTGATGAAGGGGTGATGAAACTGCCCTTGCACCATGTATCCATGGTCTTCCCAAGAGCAGGTTGTAGCTAGGATGGATATCCATAACATGAAACTTAGTCTTGAACTCAGCAGGCCCCATTTGGATATACAAATCAATCTCTCCTATGGTATCTCTCTGCCCACCCTCGAATGCTCTCACATTTACGTGGCTTTGATGAATTTTTCCTAAATCATAGCCCATTTGAACCAACGTAGAGAGGGGACAAATATTCACACCTGATTTGTCATCGATTAATACCTGATTAATCACATAATCACGGCAAATGATGGTGACATGCATGGCTTTGTTGTGCATCGCTCCTTCAAATGGAAATTCTTCATCACTGAATGGTATGCAATGATTCCCCACAATGTTCCCTATCATTGTAGCCAGATTCTCAACACTCATTCCTGCGGGAATGTATGTTTCCTCCAAGACCTTCGATAGAGTCTGTCGGTGGTATTGCGAACTCATTAATAGTGCCAGGTAAGAGATTTGGGCTGGCATTTTCTCCAAGTCATTGACAATTGAGTAATCCTTTGGTTGCATACGCCTCCAAAATTCCTCTGCGTCTCCTTCATTGATTGGATTTTTCTGTGAATCTTTTTTGTTGGTCAATTCCCTAGGGATGTAACATCGTCCCGATCGCGTTATCCCTTGGGCAGCAGCGGTTTGCACAATAAATTCCTTTCTTGGCGGGGGAGCGTACATTTGAGTCGGGGCCATCATCACTATAAATGGGGCTTTCTAGTTGATACTTAAGGCAGCCACAACCTTCTCTATCTTTCCTACCTCTTCCGCACTTTTGCACTTTTTGGAGTTCACCTGGGTAATGGTCTTGCCAGATGCCCATTCGCCTTCTACTTCAATCATGTTAACTGTAGATCCCCCATGGTTGGGCAATGGATTTCTGTTAACATTTGGAGTAGGTGCCTGGAGCGTGATGACCTTTTGATCGGTTAAATCCTGGATCTTGTGTTTCAAGTAGACACAGTCCTCTGTACTGTGCCCCGCTGCCCCTAAATGATTAGCACAATGTTGACCTGCATTAAAAAATTGAGAGTTGGGATTGATATTCCTTGGCTGTATTGGTTGCAAATGACCAGCGTTCTTCAATCTTTCAAACAATTGGGTGCGACTTTCAGCTAGTGAGGTGAAGTTTTGGGGAGGTTTATTTTCATGGTTTGGACATTGGGGTTTATACAGGCTTAGGTTTGTAGGAGGGGGTACTTGGTGATAATTTAGAGGCATTTGGAAATTTGTTCGATTATTTGGAGGAGTGGTTTGGAAATGAGACTGATAATTTAGAGGTGGAACTGGGTATTGGGGAAAGATATTTGGCTGTGGAGCTTGGTATGAGGATTGGATATTTGGGAGTGGAGTTTGGTACTGAGTTTGGGCATTTAAGAGTGGAGCTTAGTATTGGGAGTGGGCGTAGAACGCGTACGGGAGGTTAGGTGACGACGGAGAAGATAAAACATTTCTAGAATTGAACCTCTTTTTCGTTTTCATAACAGGATTAGCAGAAATCACACCTACATCTTCCTTTTTCTTCTTCGAGAATATGACAGTCCCAGACAACGTCGGGGTTTTGGCAATCTTCCCTGCCCGAATACCTTCTTCCAATGATTCTCCTATTTTTACCAAATCCGCAAAAGTTGCCTTGACACCGGACACCATCCTAGTATAATATTCTCCTTCTTGAGCACGGGAGAACACGGATACCATTTCCTCCTCGGACATGGGGGGTTGTACTTTGGCGGCTTCTTTCCTTCAATGAAAAGCATAGTCTCGAAAACTGTCAACATTCCTCTGTTTGATCCGATCTAGTGAATATCGGTTAGGGACTATTTCAATGTTGAATGCGAACCGGTCAAGGAAACCCTTGGCCAATGCTTTCCAACCAGTCCACTTTTTTGGCTCCTGAGACATGAACCACTCCAAGGCTTCGCTACTTAAACTTCGACTGAATAGGCGCATCAATAACGCCTCGTTTTTCCCTATCCCTACCAGTTGCTCACAGTAACTTCTCAGATGGGCCATTGGATTTCTGATACCGTCAAATATCTCAAACTTAGGGACTTTGTACCCATCTGGTAGTTTTACTCTCGGGTGAACACATAAATCGTCATACCCCAAACCGTCGTGGTCCCTGGCTCCATGAGACTCTTTGATCCTCATGATCTCTTCCTTCATAGCTAGCAAATTCCTTTCATGATGGGTCCTCCACTCTTTCTCCTTCTCCTCGTAATGGTCCATCTCGGGGTTAGGAAGGGGTTCATAAATATCAGGGGATATGATGGCTTGAGGGAGATTTGGAAGGGAGGCTTGATTTTGCGGAAGAAAGGAACTTGGTTGGTAAGTGGGGAGGATGTTTTGGAATTTGGAAAGGTTCTGTGGAATTTGTGAGTAGTTTGGTGGAATCTGAGAAGAATTTTGCGGATTTGGAAAGGAATTTGGTGGATTCGGGGATAGATTTGATGGATTTTGCGGGTTTGGAAGTGAATCTTGTGGATTTGGGAATGAATTTTCTTGATTTGAAAATATGTTTTGGGGATTTGAGAATGGATTCGGAGATGGGTTTTATGGGGTTAGAGATGGATTTTGTGGATGGTGGACATCTGGATTATTTTTGCGATTAGTGTTTTGGACAAGTGGAGGGGCAGAGACGGACGATATGTTATTTGGCTGATCCCCGAGAATAGGTGTGCTGAGGGGAGGGATTTGGAGTGGAGTCCCATGTCCTCCTGGAGTGGGGGAATTGATAGTGATGGCCAAGTTAGCCAAATCTCGAGTTCAATTTATTTCCTCCTGAAGCATTTCTATCTTTCTTGCAAGTTCCGCAATCATTTCATTCTGTTCCGCTATCACATTATCCCGGATAGTCAGTGCGCTTTCTTCATCATTTCCTATCATTTTTGAATGATGGTCAGAGGATGGGATTTTGTGCGCTTTCGATCAGGTGAAGTAGGAATGTTCTGCCAGCTTATATCAACATGGAGTAATTTCTATTATCTGTAAAGTAATACAACTCAAAGGCAGATGTGTTAGTTTCCGTATATGATAAGTAATGCAAAATATTTGACAGGAAATAACCACATAGAGTTGCTTGAGTCATAGCCAAATTCATCCATAGGACATAGTGGGTGAACTTGCCTTTGATCTAAACAAACGCACATAAAACAGTTATATCACACAAAAATATTATAATAATGCGTATCCTAGCTGGGGTGACCCTTTTTGAGCCAAGGGTTCAGGCCTAACGATTTTTGAAGAAAATATATGCTTCCTCGAAGTCAATCCATTAACCCCCAACTCATATAGACACGAAAAAGAGCATAAATGCCTACAAAAGATAACGAAAAAGGGATACAATCTTTAGGGAAAAAGGGAAATAACATGAAAGAAGATAAGTTCCTGCGCAGGGGAGATAGATAAACAAGCTACTGGAGGCTCCTTCGTCTGCCTTTGCCTTCTTTGCCTTGTTTACCTCCTGTTCCATTTGATACCTATTGATGATAAGATGACTCCCGCATAATTGTGCCTTGCAGTCGTAAGTCATTTTCTCTATACTATCGAGTTGGGAGGCCATTCTATCATCCAAATCGATTAGACATTGCCTGGCATCATCAACGTCTTGCCTAGCTCTTTTCAACTCTTCCCTCAACATACGTATGGTTAAAGCGTACTCCATGTGTATCTGTCGGTGCGCGATTTCACTTTTCTGGAACTCATCTTGTAGCCTGTGGAGCCGAATTTGATGCTCGGATTCCACATCCACAACCCGAGTGGGCACATTTGATCCCGAAATCAATGCTCCGGCGAGACTCTTTTTCGACCACTCCTTGTAAGTTTCTCTGACTTCAGGGTCATGCTCTATACGGTAAGTCACTTCCGTCCACCTTCTTCTTCTCCATCCATTTATCATGCCGTCTTTGAGTGGAGACTCACTTTCATCGTATTCGGTGAAAAAACTAAGCATGGGATCTATTTGTGGTGCCTCCTGCTTGATCTCGAATTGCCTAAGAACTCTGCCAGGATTGTAGGGCTGGGTCCCTCTGAGACCGAGAAGCACTAGGAAAGGCCACTTTCCCCCTCGAATGGTGTATTTCCCTGAACGAAGAGAGTTAATGGACCATTGCACATCGTAATCTCTTAATTCCCCGAAAGTCTTAAACCAAAATTCGTGAGATGTTTCCCTTTTGAACCTGTGTAGAAACAACCACATATCGTGCGAAGCTAGCATATCCACCCTTGTTTAATGATTAGGTTGTACCATTCTCGAATCCTTTACCAAATTCTTCATCATCCACCATTGTAATATGAGGTTGCAACCTTGAAAGAAATGATTTTTGACTTGACACCTTCCCAAGGCTCGATATATGTCGGTGACAATCATGGGAGATAAATTGTTGAATACCTTGGTAGAATCGTAATCTACTCCAAAGAAAAGTGCATGGGTCACCGTAACAACCCTTGGATGAATTGTGCCATTTTCCCCCTGTGGGAACACCATGGTTCCGAGTAGACCTACCGCAAACGCAAAGGCTCTCATCTCCTTCCATTTTGCTTCGGACTAAAATTTATGTCTAAATTTGTGGAAGGCATTGAATCTTCCAAACCGACGATACAACACCCGAAAAGTGATATTTCCTCCATCACGTTCCCCTAGCCAGGTGTCGTCGTTAGTTAAAAATGCCTCTTTGATTGTTTGATGGTGCCGTGTTGTTTGACGGTCCCACACGGCAGGAACTAAAATGTTCTTATTAGTTTTTTCCTTTCTTTTGAAACACATTTCAATACTCTCATAGCAAATTAACACTTCTTCGATGGTAGGAGTCAATTCCACATCCCCGAAGCGAAACACCATATTCTGACCATCCCAAAATGTCGTAAGCACGTGGATCATTTCAGGCCAAGAGTCCATTTCGATCAACGAAGGCAGGTGCCCGATGTGTGTCCTAACAATTTTTCTTACGATTATTCGGACTGTTTGAAAACATCTTTTGATTAACTTCTGAAAAGATTAATTTGTTGAAATAAGTAATTTGCTTAGGAAATATTTTTAAGATTTATGCAGAACCAGTTCTTTAGCGACTTAGTTAGGGATTTTAACTAGGTTCGCAAGAAAACACATAAAACAAATTAGCAAAAGTAAAAGGGAAAGGGTAGAAGCAGAAGGACTTGAGCCATTAGGCCCAAATCGCCAACCGTGTCCTAATCTAGATATGGGGCTTTCAGCCCGTCTTCCACCTGTCCTAATTCTATGTTTTCGAGTCTTTAGCTCGAGTCTCGCTTCACCTGTATTAAGTATAACTTTGGCTTCGAGGCCCAAATGAATGAATAAGGAAATAAATAAATAAATAAATGAATAAATAAATAAATGAAGAAGACAATAAGTAAATAAACAAAAATAATAAATGAGATTTTGGGGTTTCGTAGCGCTTCAAATGAAAGGACTTAAATCCATTTGTTCTTCTTTCGATTCTTAGTCTCCGTACGCCACATGATAGGCGTTTAGATTCTTTTTCGGGCTTGACTCAAAGGATAGGGGTCATGTTGGGTCACCGTGAAATGCAAGGAAGAAGAGTCCATTTGGACTCCAAGGTGGTTTACATGCGAAAAAAAAAGAAAGAGAAGAAATCAAAACATATCCGAAATACAAAAAGGAAAAAATAGATCAATAAATGTCTTAACACAAATATTCAATAAAAAAAAATGATGCTAGGAAACCACATATCTTATTTAAAAGTAGGCAGATAATATAAATAAGGGACATGTTAACAAAGAAAAAATAATTTCAAGTGAAAGAGAGAATAATATCGATCCGGATGCATGCCTATGAAGTGAAAAGAATAAGTTTGAAATCAAAATGCAAAAGAAATCAAAGCATGTTCAGAATATGGATAGAAAAAGAAGTAAACAGATTTACACATTCAAAAGCTACTAACTAAATATTATCCTATTCAACATCAACCTTAGAAGTATAAATGCCAAGTGCTATCCCGCAACATGCTTCTACTATGGCCATTTGAGGTACCCAAGTCTCAGCGATAAGCGAATAGACAAAGTTATATCATAATGGGACAGATATCCCGGGCCTTTTTCGCAAGACAAAAGACTTAAAGGTTCTATCGACCTTATACTCATGGTCCTATTTAAGGGGAAGAAAACATAAAGGGAACTGGGAAGAGGGCCCGTGAGACTGGAATGCAAGACACGAGTCAACTCGAACAAGGATGATTCATGCATATAAAATAAGATAAAAGGATTAGAACACAAAGTTACGCTAATCCCAAAAGGTAGGCTACTGCACATAATAATTGTATAGACTACATATCCAAAAGTCTACAACTAAACAAAAGATATCATATACCAAGTGAATACAAATTCATTACTCCAGGAAACCGAAACTAGCATGAAGTCAAATCAAGACATGGTATAGGCTACCATGTTCACTCCAGACTTTACATTTTCAAACACATTAGTATTTCACACATAAAAAATAAGTACTACTACAATTAAACACATAATAAGGGGGAGGGGACTAACTAAGCAAAATTTAAGCCAACCAAAGGACCTTTACAATAATCTGGATCGATAGTTTGATAAAGAAGTATTTTTACACTCACACAAAAACCCTCAATCAACAAGTCAATCACTTGAAGAAAGTTGACATTTCACAAACATTTTTTTTAAAGTCTTTAAGAAGCAATATTAAGGAAGATAAGGGAAGAACAAATAAGCTGACACTAACACGATCAACTTACTAGACATTTATTCATTCCCACATAATAGACATTAACCATATTAAACATATTCAGTGTAATAAAACAAGGAGGGCCCTTTTTTTAAACGTGTATAACATCCAACCATATCTATCTGAAGGTTGTTATCGAGTTACCAACTACGTCAAATGAATGTTGGCCATAATTCAAGAAAGTGCACTCATGATTATTAAAGGAGAAGACATAAAGATTACCCACTAAACAAACTATAAATTTCAGCTAACAGATATATTATTTGAAGAGTATTGATTATCATTTTAAACATATTTTGATACATCAAGCATTAGTTCTAAAGCCACATTGTAAGACAAATCAAAAGAATTCCATGAAATCAACGTACATACACATTTGGGATGGTTTAACTTAATAAGACATCAAATACAAGAGCCAAAGGTAAAACATCCAATTCCTAAACTTTGTTTCAGTTGTTCTAAGTCTTATTAAGTTGTCAACTTCAGGCAAATCATGAATCAAATGCTATGGCCCGAATTATCTCAACGGAATCACGAAAATCCTAAAATCCTATGGCCTTCGAGGCTTTCTATAGCACATAATCCCAGCACACAACAACATTAATATAAAAAAATCCTAAAGAAGGAGATGAAGAAAAGAAAAACAAATCAAAATTAAAACGAAAAAGAGGTTTTTACCTCTCTCGGAGCAGTGAAACGGGGCAACGAGCTAAGATCGGACTCTTATCACCACCAGAAAAGTTCAACACCGTCGTGAACACTCGACTAGCTAACTATTTCTCCCTAAAATCTTTACCGAACAAAGTTGCTCTTTCCCCGGAACCAAATTACTCTTTTCCAAAACCCTCCTTCTTTTACCCAAAAGAAAAAAATTTGTTCAACCTAGGTTTCTAGAAAATTTTCTAAACCCCAGAATTATCAGCCTCCAAAGAACCCCCCAGAATTTTTCGACCCTATAGCAGCGACCCAAAAATAACAATCCTCTCAAAATTTAAAAAAAAAAATGAATCCTCAGAATTTCCAACCTCAGAGCCTCAAACCTTCCCCGAGAAGAAGACCCCCCAAACAATGACCCTAAAGATCTTTATATAGAAGGTTGAGTTGGGGTCCCCCCTTTCTTTTGAAATTCAAAATCGAGGAGCCAATTTACAGGTAAGAAATTGTACCCAATTCAGATTTCCTCAGAGAATCCTAGATGGGTCGACCAATAAGATTTTGGGAAAACCTAATCCTCCTCTCAACCAATAAAAAATGCCCAAATATGTACCCGAATCGTACCATTAACCCAAAATTTGCGGAATTATCCATTGGGGGGACGATACCTAGACGCGTTCTAGAACACTCCCAAGCTTTCCTCGTACAAACCCGTGTGGGGAGAGCATGTGACGAGTATGGAGAAGGTCGGGTCAGTTTGGGTCTTCTCGAAGTGGGTCTGGTTCGGTTGAAATTATTTATTGGTAGAAACCGATATCGTCATTTTTGCTGATGCTTGTATGGCGTATTGGTGTTGTGGTCGTCCGTTTGTGTTGAGGAGGAGAAGAATCAATAAATGGGCCGGGTCAGAGGGATTTTGGGCTTATTGAGGATGTTGTATATTATTTGGGAGGGATTGGGCTGGTTGGGCCAACTTTAAATGTTGTTGTTGCTGAATGTTAACGGGTCCAATTTAAAATAAAAAGGGATAGAAATTTGATAATTTAAAAATGGCCAAATAAAATTAATTTTTTAGCCAATTTTACTTAAATCTTAACCAAATTAGATATCAATTTGATCAATTTCATCGCAATTTTGATCAACTTGATTTCAATTATGGTCAAATTTAATAAATTGACTAAATTTAAACGAGATTCGATACGAATTAATACCTTGTTTAATCTTGGGCTTCTTGATTTGATAAAACTAAAAAAAATTTATCCAAATAAATTATTTTTTGAGTGTAAAATTATATTCTAATCAAAATTTTAATCATTTGAATTTATTTTCAAAATAATCCTTGATAAAAAATTCACTACTCCGTAAAATAAATATTAAAGTAATAAAATTATATAATCTCGTATAAATGGATACGATAATATATAATTGCTACTTAAAATGATATGTTTACCCAAATAAATACTTTGAAAAGATTCTTATTCAGATAAAATATATGTTGTGATTTAATTTAAAACTCAAGAAGCTCGAAATTAAATTTAGTCGTGGAGGGCAAAAATTAGGTGTCAACAGGGACAATGCACGCAATTTTTAAAGATGAGAAATACTTTTCCTACTTAGTTAGAAGAAAAGAAAATGTTACAACAATCTTTGATAATTTAAAATTAATTGAATGCTCCGGAAGAGCTACTATATTTCTGCCTAAGGGGAAAAAATTAATTATAGAAGATGCATTGTTCTCTTCTAAATCCCCAAGAAACTTATTGAGTTTTAAATATATCCGCCAAAATGGATATCATATTGAGACAATAAATGAAATGAATGTCGAATATCTTGGCATTCGGAGATAATTTGTGAAGTCGAAGAATAGACTAGTCACCTAGGAGTGTGATCTAGTGGCCATTGAAGTGAGTGAAAATCTATGGGTGATTAGGATTCAAATCCCATTAGAGACAAAAATAAAATGCTAGGTGATTCATCTGTGCTAGCGTGAGGTAAGATGTGCGTGCAAGCTAAACCTAGACACCTCAGAGACGAACAAACTAGTCTAAATTGACAGCATCTATGTTGGGAAAGAATAATAATAACCTCATAGGTGTAGATGCCTTCGGAGACAAACTGGCATAGCTTTCCACATTCAGCAGCCTCATATGTTGTGATGTTATCGGGGAGTTTTTCATCTAGATGCTCCATTATAGATTTGAAATAACTGAATATTACTATATCAAAGAGTAGAAAGCTAAGTCAGTGATGCTACGTAGCATAAGCTAAATAATCACTAGGGGGCCACTTTACCCTATGAAATAATTAATCCCAAACAAGAGAGAGTGATGTTTACCTATCCCCTACTACTGTTTCCCATAGTCTTCTCTACGAGTTTACTTGTTTAGCAGCTGGATGCAGACTTAGCCCCTTCGTTGTCTTCTCAAATGTCGGTATCATTTCTTGTATAAGTATGATTGATTCTGATAGACGGTTAAAGAGGTTTACCAGAGCAATCACTTCATTTCTTTGCAACTGCAGTAATACATGAGACTAGAGAGCGAGACTTAGAAACATAGCTAGGCGTGAATACCACATATTTGTTCCAGATAGAGAGAGGTCTGCTGGTGGAAGACAAAAGAAAACTCAAATGTTGATCATGCCGAGATTCACCGTCAACTGAGAAGATAATCTTTAGATCAGTTCCAAGTCCAACAACCTAGAGTTTTCCCCATAATCGGCATTTCTCACATACTACACAATCCATGATAGCACTGCAATATGAAAATTGCATACCAAATTATTCAGTCATATGGTAAACAACATAGCAACTACTACTTTTGAACAACATACACAAGACTGCAGAAAGAGACAAAAATCTTGTGTATGCATATGCGTACATAAATAGACTGAAGTATAAATGTACTGATGCAGTCAACTCAAAATACAGTCATAAGGTGATTAGTGCAGCATGTATAAGCAAGATGATAGCCTTTAGAACTTTCTTTTCTGAATTTTATGAAATTAACTTGAGAACAGTTCATTAGATAACCAAGCCAGTCTGGTCAATCGTTTTAAAGGAAGAAAATAAAGGCTGAAATCAAGATGAATATTGTAACCTGACATTCCTGAATTGCTTTTGAATCTGCTTCTTTAGCTCAGGTCTACTTTGGCCTTTCCGTAGTTTAACTTCATCAAACGGAACTGGACATGCAGCTTGCAGTTTCTGGTTGTATAATAGCTATTGCATAAGGGACTCTACTTTAAGGTCTTCCTCAGGATTACCAATATCATATTCAGCCTGCTCCAAGTAATCGTTTGCTTGTATAGCACATCAAAATGGGTGTAGATGACCCAATAAATAAATGCATACAATGTTAACATTATGGGAGTTTCCAAAATATAGGTGTATGAGTGTGAACTCACTTTTGTAACAGCGTGGAGAATAAAGAGGAAAGTAAAGTACAAGTTTCTGACACAGTCAATATTGTAGAACACGATCATACATCATATATGGATTGGTACCCTACTGAAATTGCTAAAAAGTAGTCAGTTTCCTTGTTAAAGTGATCCAAAAAATAATAGTTCACACTTCGTAAAGAATTTTATAAATGCAACAGGTTCAGCCTTGTAGTTGTAGGCTTTTGCAAGTGTCGCTTAGCCACATTTTGGCAAGTAGTAAGAGAAACATGTTGCATAATAGATACAAACTAACTAGATTTGTAGTTTCATCAAGCAAGTAATCAGCAGCTATGTGTATTGAGATTGAAGAGCGTAGACCAGATATTAGCTTGTATAAAACCTTTTTCTCCTGGAAAATCTCACGAGATGCATCTACACACAGAATTGTAACTTCTGTGTTCACAATGACAATGGATTTGAAAACATAAGAATAGCTCGCAAAGACAATACAACACAACAAAAAGTAATTTGCACGAGTACCAGTAGACTTCAACAATTTAGTATCCTAACTTAAGAAGTGTATTTCTCATTTCAATGGTCTCCTTCATAATGCAATTATACAAAGACAAATTGAAAGGATCATTAACTCACATTTTGGAAAATCCTCTAAATAAACAACATCCTATATTCGCCTAGCTGAGGGACCAGTGTAACCTGTATAATGCTCCGAGTTCAGTAAGAGATTGACATATGTCATCTCACTTGCCACGACAAAGTTCAACAAATTAGTAGTAATCCAAAGAGAAACCTTCAAGAAGTAAAAATCAAGGCATTATATAAGTGTTAAACTCTGTAATTATACAAGATAGAAGTAAGCTTCTTGTTTATTCAATAGTGGAGGAAGTACAGAGTTTGATAGTATTTGTAGAAGAAGGAAAAGAAGAGAATTGAGAGAAGAAGAAGAAGATGAGAAAGAAGAGTAAATGCTTGTATTGAGTGAATAGAACAATGTACATTTTTTATGTATATATACTAGCTTGTGATATGCCTAACTAACTCAACTAGCCGTTAACTACTTTGTAACTAACTATTAGAACAGTTATAACTGAAAGTTGGAACCAAGTCTACTTTATTTTCTGTTTGAGTTCACTACTTCTTCAATGTCTTCAACACTCCCCCTCAAGCTAGGAAGGTGTGAAGATGTCACAGATTCCTAGCTTGGTATTTAGATGAGTTTGTTGAGCTCTTTTCAGTCCTTTAGTCAGCATGTCTGCAGGTTGATCTTGAGTAGCAATGTAGTGTGGCTGGATCATTCCTTGGACTATTTTTTCCCTTATAAAGAAACAATCAATATCAATATGCTTTGTACTCTCATGATATATTGTATTAGCAGCTATTTGTAGTGCAGACTTGCTATCACTGAACACATCCACAGGTAGTATTGCTTCACTTCTAATTTCCTTTATTAGACCTAGAATCCATACCAGTTCAGCTGTCACTGCTGCAATACTTCTGAACTCTTCCTCAGCTGAGCTCTTAGAGACAATATTTTGTTTCTTTGATTTCCAAGATACTACTGACTCTCCAATCTTCACAAATTAACCAGTTACAGACCTTCTAGTTTGAGGACAAGCTGCCCTGTCTGTATCACAGTAGGCACTCACTTTATTATCTGAACCACTAGACAACAACACACCTTGACCCGGTTGTCTTTTCACATACTTTACAACTCTGAGTGTTGCCTCCATGTGTGATCTTTTAGGATCTTGAAGAAACTGACTTAGTGTTTGAACGCAAAAGGCTATGTCTGGCCTTTTCATGGTTAGGTACAATAGCTTTTCAATCAATTTTTGATAAGCACCTTGGTTTGCTGGTGGATCCTCAGTAGTCTGTTCATGCTTAACATGCTCATCAAACTGTCTAGATGTTAGCTTGGTGTTGTAGTCCATAGGCGTTGTTGCAAGCTTGGCTGTTGTTAAGCCTAGCTTAGATAGTAACTCTAAAGAATATTTTCTCTGATGCATCAGTATTCCTTTGTCAGACCTTGCAAATTCTATTCCTAGGAAGTATCTCAGCTCACCTAGATCCTTCATCTTGAAATTTTGGTGTAGAATTGTCTTAGTCTCTTCTATCAGCTTTACACTATCTCCTGTGATCAACATGTCATCAACATATACTAGTACAAGAATATTGCCTTATGTTGTCTTCTTTATATACAAGGATGGATCATACTGACTCTGAATGAAGTGAGATCTTACCAAAACCTCTGATAGCTTGGTGTTCCATTGCCTTAGTGCTTGTTTAAGACCATATAAGGATTTGAGTAGTCTACATACTGCATTCTCCCCCTGACTAACAAATCCTTGAGGTAGATCCATGTACACTTCATTAGAAAGATAACCATTTAGGAAAGCATTGTAGACATCCATTTGTTGGACACACCAGTGATTTCTAGATGCTGCTGCAAGTACAGTTCTTACTGTCTTCATCTTTACTACTGGAGAAAATATTTCTAGGTAATCAATGCCTTCTCTTTGTCCATAACCCTTTGCTACTTACTAGTCTTGCTTTAAACCTCTCAACTTCACCGGAGGCCTTATACTTTACTTTATATATCCATCTGCAACCAATAGTCTTCTTTCCTTCAGGCAAGGTAACAACCTTCCAGGTGTTGTTAGAATTCAATGCTTATATTTTATTCTTCATTGCTTCCACCTATGTAGGGTCTTTGCAGGCTTCAGAGTAGCTTGTAGGTTCAGTAACATATGAAGTGTTCATCACATAGCTCTTGTATGACTGAGAAAGTCTATCATAAGACACATGATTCGCAAGAGCATGAGGTACCTTCTTTGTGTTTTTGGAAACAACGTCATTCATCCATGTAGGTGATTTTCTTTCTCTTGTTGACTTTCTTTGATCCTGAGATGCAACTGGTTGAGATGCAGCTTGTGTAGTGGTAGGAATGCTCTGGAGTTGTTTCTCTTGTTGAGTATACCCTTGAATTCTACTTGACCTCCTTTGGTATACCTTTGTAATGGATTGTCTGAGAGTAGGTTCTTTTGGTGGTAGCTACTCTTGCTGACTGTCTAAGGTAATAGTCCTTTGGGATGAGACCTGTATAGGAATCTGCATAACCTCAGTAGTTATTAGATACTGATCTTCTAAAGGGCACACATGTTGAGGTGCCTGAGGCTGCTTCTTGAGTTCCTTAAAAGGAAATATATCTTCCCTGAATGACACATCTCTACATACAAAAAAAATGTTAGTAGATAAACCATATAGAACATATCCCTTCTGAGTACTAGAGTACCCCATCATGATGCATGTCCTTGTTCTAGACATGAGCTTATCATGTTCATTTAGTATGGCATAGCACATGCATCCCATTACTCTGAGATGATCACAATTTGGTTGCTTACCATACAATTTTTCATAAGGACTCACAAGCTGAATGACTGGACTAGGAAACCTATTGATGATATATACTGCAGTTAGAACACAATAACCCCAGAACCTTATTGGAATTTCAGCCTGAAATCTGATAGCTCTTGTCACTTCTAGTATGTATCTGTGTTTTCTCTCAACAACACCATTTTGCTGAGGAGAATATGGACATGTAGTTTGATGAACTATGCCATATTCCTGGAACAACTCTTTACATATTGAGTTGACAAACTCAGTACCATTATCAGTCCTCACTACTTTGATAACCTTGTCAAACTGAGTTTTGACATATACAAGAAAGTGTTGAATCTGAACACACACATCAGACTTAAGTTTTAACAGAAATATCCAAGTGTACCTTGAAAAATCATCAACCACTGTTAGAAAATATCTATTTACATTCATAGTTGGTACTTTGTAAGGTCCCCAAACATCCATGTGTTCAAGATCAAAACAACATGTACTTTGACTGTTAGTAAATAGAAAACGTAACCTAGTTTGGTTAGCACTAGGATAAATACTACATTGCTTTATTCTGTCTTCTATTACTTGAACTTCTTGAGATATAACTCTTTTCAGCACACTGGTTGATGCATGTCCCAACCTTTGATGCCACAGATCTACTTCAGTTTGAGTTCTTTCCACAGCTGGTTTACTAGATTCTTTAGTTGCTATTGTAACCTCTTTCCTTGACTAATCTCTAAGAACATATAGCCATCCATCAAGCTTACCAATCCCCCTCACCTTTCCAGTACAAAGATCCTGGAAAACACAAAAATCAGGAAAGAAATTCACTGAGCAATTCCACTTCTTCGTTACTTGTGATACTGATAGAAGGCTACATGTAAACTGTGGGATGTGATAGACATCTGTGATGTTATTTCCTTCTGACAGGAAACTAGTTCCCACATGAGTGACCATTGTAGTGTCACCATTTGGTAGATATACCTTCTTTGTTTTTTCAAACTCTGTAACACTCTTCTTAAGTAACAGGTCTGAGTTTCCATCTATATGGTTAGTAGCACCAGTATCTATAATCCATATCTGAGAATCAAAAGAGGCTAGACAAGTAGAAATACCTGTACTTGTTACATTTATAGACTCACAAGGTGTGTTGACAGAGTTATTTTTGTTGATCATTTGCAAGATTTGACCATATTGTTCCTTGGTGAATGCAGCATTTCCCATCTGACTCAACTGCTCCAGCTAGCTATCAGACACTAGAGACTGTCCTGCATCCTTAGTAGACCACTTCTGCATAGAATGAGAGCCACCCTGATCTATTGAAGACACATGGTAAGCTGTGTTGTTCCCTTCATGTTTGAACTTCTTCTTGGCCTTGTAATCTTGAGGATAGCCTACTATCTTCCAGCAGTTTTCCTTAGTGTGCCCCTTTAGTTTGCAGAAATCACATTGCTGATTAAAATTTTTCTTGAACTTCTGATTGTTGTTTTCACCTGGACCATTTCTTGCATACATGGCTATCTCAAGGTTCTTGGCATTAAATGAAGGATTCATTCCCAAGATTCCAGCCTGACTTGCAATAGATTTTTGACTTTCATCACTTATGATCATTGCATAGGCTTGGTTCACATTTGGGAGAGGGGTCATAAGCAAGATTTGACTTCTTGCTTGTGTATAGGTCTTATTCAGACCCATAAGAAACTGAAACAGTTTTAGTTTTTGCAGATGTAGTACATATTCTTTTGATTTCTCACATTCACACCCAGGTGCAGGCACAAGAGCCTCAAATTCTTCCCATAAATCCTTTAGTTTCGAGAAATACACAGACACTGAGGCAGTTCCTTGAGACAATGTGGCTATATCTTTGTGCAGATTAAAGGTTCTTGCCCCATCAACTTTGTTAAACCTTTCAGATAGCTCATTCCAAACTGCACTAGCTACAGATGCATACATGATTCCACCAAGTAACTCTTTAGAAATTGAATTCATGATCCAAGAAAGTACAATTACATTGACTCTTTCCTAGTGACTACTCAACTCATTTGAGAACTTATCTTTAGAGCATGTTCCATCTACCATGCCTAACTTATTTCTCCCTAGTAAGGCTATACGCATGGATCTAAACCAGACTGAAGAATTCTCAATTTTTGTCAATTGAAAAGAGATGATTTGTATGCCACTTACATCAGAAGGGCTGAGAAAGAGGGGATGATTGTAATCCAATGAATTGGGAGTAGCTCTTCTTGTTTCAGCCATATTCACAGGAATAGTTTGATTATCCATTGCAGTAGCTCTACAATCCTTGATTACAGACTTCTTGATCTTGATTCAATCTACTAGAATCGACCTTGCTCTACTAGTATTCTAGTGAGTAATGTCTCTGATACCATGTAATTATACAAGATAGTAGTAAGCTTCTTGTTTATTCAACAATGGAGGAAGTACAGAGTTTGATAGTGTTTGTAGAATAAGGGAAAGAAGAGAACTGAGAGAAGAAGAAGATGAGAGAGAAGAGTAAATGCTTGTATTGAATGAATAGAACAATGCACATTTTTATGTATATATACTAGCTTGTGATATTCCTAACTAACTCAACTAGCCATTAACTACTTTGTAACTAACTATTAGAATAGTTATAACTGAAAGTTGGAACCAAGTCTACTTTATTTTCTGTTTGAGCTCACTACTTCTTCAATGTCTTCAACAAACTCCCAGTAACACTATCCATCATTTTATCATATCACCAGTAATACCACTAGGGGATTTCATCGAAAGAGTACACAAACAGGACAAAGAACACACAATGCATGCCTGCACAGGAAGCCCTCTAGGTTGAATAAATCACAAGCACAAAGACGGCTAAAATTTAGCAGTATGTGTTGTTTCCTTGTAACTTGGAAGACTCATTATAACATACTCATATTAATAATACAGAAGACATAAGAAAATGTAACATTTCTTCGCAAAAGGAGTATAGTCAATATAATAATCCAAAAAGGGAAGAGATCACACTGACTTTACTAACAAAAGCAACCAAAGAGATCGGATGAACTTCCATAACACAGAAGAAGTAAAAATATTCGAAAACCTAAACCTTCTCTTTCCAGTATTGACATAAAGCAAAAAAGTTAACCTATTTAACTACAGCAAGGCAAGACATTTCATTTTTCCCTCAGACTTCTCTTTTTTGTCTCCAACAAGTTTCCTTCCCCTTCCCAACAGCCCCCAAAAGTAAAATACAAGAGGAAGCCTGGGTCCAATGTATAATATATTTTGGAAAATATATTATACATTTTTACTCCAAAAATCAGACATTTGTTGTATAGAATATTTAGGAATTTTTACTCCAAAAATTAGCCCTTTCAATTTCAGACTTGTAAAAATTGTGGGTGAGGTCTGGGGCAAAAGAGGTATTTCAGTGAGTTGAGGTCGGCCTCTGTACGTGAGGGACTACTTTCGAGGGAGTTTATTAACCAAAGGTTATTGGACCCGACTACCTTGAGCTAAGAGGACTCCGCCCCTGGTTCTGGCGACAGAAGATAGTTATTTTGAAACCCCGATACCGGACTGCAATCAAAAGAGCATGCGTCCCGACTTGAGTTTCCTTGCGTCGCAGTAGATCACAGACCTATCTCAGGCGTATTTATGGGGCAAATACGGGCAATCCATTTTAGTTTAAAAGGAATTCGTGCAATACTTTTTGATGTATGACCTTGGTGTCTTTCATGTTTTTTCTAGTTCAGCATTTACCATGTACTTGTTAAATATTCCTTCCTGTAATAAACTCAACTTGTTAACTCTTTTCTGAGGTATAAGTAAGACTTTTTGGACGACGACGGGTAATTCCTCCATTTACATTTCTGCTTGTCACTTTCAATACTTTGGTTTATTTCTTGTCATTTCTCTTGAAATCTTGTTTGACCAAACTGCATCATGGAAAGGGGTTCTTCGTATTCTCCAGTAAAAGGAACCATCCGACCTCGTTTTTGTCACATTTGTTATTTCCACACCCTCAAGAAAACCATTAACTAGAGCGTAAAACTAATGGTAACATTGGAAACAAACAACTTATTCTATTTTAATTTGTTAAAATGACAGCTATTACTCCTTTGTCTACCTTTATTTGTTCATTTTTCTATTGAAAAATTAATAGATAACTTAAAATATTTTTTACCCATTTTATTTTTGTTGTTAAATACTTTCTCCGTCTTAAATTTTCTAATTTAATGTCCCATTTTATTTATCTTTTTTCATTAATCAAGAAGACACAAAAAACAATTTATGGTTTACCCTTTGAATTAATTATTTTTTCTTCAAATTAAAATGTAAACATCATTTAATAACAGTACTATGGTAAACTAGGCATGTTATTAGTTATTTTTCTTAATCAATGTGCCATCTCAATTTGAGATGAATAATTTGGGATGGAGGAAGTATTTACCATTCATCATTTGTTGTATTGTTTAAGACATTTCGTTTATTCATTGCTTCTTAATTTGTGTGTCACGTTAATAGTGGATAAATATTAGTATTGAATAGGGAGTAGCCTATTGAGTTTATGAATCTTGAATTATAGAAAAGAAAGGTCGCTACATGGTATGGAACAAAGCTATTGATTCTTCTTCAAGCTGAGTGGAATAATAAGGAGTGGAGTTGAGTGTAGGATTATTGTTGGACTTGTCAAATCAATGTACTAGTAATGTGAAGCGTGGGGTGCCAGTTAGGGTTGTGCAAAAACCGAACCGATCGATAAATCGAATCGATAAAAATGTTATTGGATTATTGGTATTGGGTTATCGGGTTAACAATTTTTTATTGGTCTTATAAAAAAATTTATTGGGTAAACGGTTCGGTATCGGTTTTAGCTTATTGGGTTATCGGTTAAACCGATAACCAAAATACACTAAGTTATTGTTTTATCCCTATTTATGTTATATATTTAAATTTCTCTTTCTCTCTCTCTCTATAGATATGTGTATGTATATAGATTATATGCACTACTAATTCATAATTCAGTGATTCATAAAGTATTAACCTATTCAGGACAACAAAGGCACAATATAAAGTTCGGCTATTATCGTAATAAAAAGCTTGAAGCATTTATGGCTTCCAACAATTAGGATTCAATTTTTTTCCTAACTAACATTCAGTTCAAGTTTGAAGATTCTTGTAAACTAAAATGCATTGCGTAGGTTTTGGCGGTAATTAAAATTTCATTTTTTTTATGTTAGTTGTTACTATTTCTATTTTATAAGTATTTTCTTATTGGTTAAACCGAAAACCGAACCGTTAAGGACCAAAAACCGATAAACCGAAACCGATAAGAAAATATTTTATTGGTTGGTTATTGGTTTTACATATTTAAAAACCGAAAATTGATAAATCAAACCAATAACACGTAAAACCGAACCGAACCGACCGATGGACACCCCTAGTGCCGGTCATTAATCCACCAAGCATCAATGCAGCCCAAAGTGTGGCCCTTTGGATTAAATCGGTCAACTTTTATCTAAGAGATAATACATAAATATGACCCTAAACTTGACACCAAATTATAACTTTGACCTTAAACTTTGACTGTTCACAAATATGACCTTTAACTATTCAAAACTGCAAAAATATGACCTCCGATCTTACGTGGCAAAACGCGTATTCAACACGCAAAAATGGGTGCGTCCAGCTAAAAATCTAAGGGTATAATACATAAATATGACCCTAAAGTTTGACAGTGCACAAATATAACCTTTAACTATTTAAAACTACACAAATATGACCTTTAAATGACTTTTTACTATTATTTTTTCATTATTTTTGGCTCAAAGATGAAAATGACATCTAATTTCTTTTGTCATTGCGGAAAAAGAGCAATATTGAAGATTTATTAATTAGGTGGGTCAGCCTCATATGAAAAAAATCGCACGGGTATGTATATATATTATAAAGAAGAAGGCAAATTTAAGTTATATAATAAATCTAAATATTACTTATTTAAATATTAAATTAAAGATGAAACTATACTAATAATAAAAAAAATTATAGTTTTAATAAAACGTTATTAAATTAATGTTATTAAGGATAGTAGTAGTAGTATATTAAATTAACATTATCAAATTAACGTAATTAAAATGTTATTAAATTAACGTTATTAAATTAACGCAGGGACGGACCTACGTGGTTGCCATGGGGTTCACCCGAACCCCCTCGGTAAAAAAATTACGTTGTATATATATAAGGTAGAAAATATATATTTATGTACGGATATTAATGTTGAACCACATGAAACAAGACACTTAGATAGCCCAGTGGTGTTATTTGCTCATCTTGGGCGCTTGCTTCAGCCTACTGCGCGGGGTCGATCCCTGCTAGTGGCTGTTATTTTTTTTTAATTAGAAAAAAGCTAGGTGCAGTGCTGCTGCTATAGAAATAAATAAATAAATAATAATAATAATTAAAAAAAAAAAAAACGACGCCGTTTTAACACAAAAAAATAAAAATTTGACAGTGCACAAATATGACCTTTAACTATTCAAAACTGCACAAATATGACCTCCCTCCAAGTCAGCCCTTTTAACGACGTGGCACCGTGTAATTGGATTACCTTTCCACGTTGGTGCGAGTGAGACTCACGCATGAGATTGCTAAATCGGAGGTCATATTTGTTCAGGTTTTGAATAGCTAAAAGTCCTATTTGTGCACTATCAAAGTTTAAGATACAAGTTATAATTTGGTGTCAAGTTTAGGGTCTTATGTATTATCTGTTTATCTAAAGGGTCTTCTTTTATTGCTTAACCCAATTTTAGAAATGCAATTCATTCCTAGGAAATCTAGACAGCACATTTCCAGAAATGCAGTTTTAAAAGTTTAATTAATCTAATATAATTTAATTTTAAAATTTAGTTAAATTAATTCACGAAAAAATAAAAGAACGTATAAAAAGAAATGGAAAAGTAATAGGTAATTTGACTTTATTTTATTTATAAAAATTAAATTAATAGTGATAAATAAATTCGAACGAGAGTATGAAACTATTCTCACAGTTTATTAAATTCGATGGAAGACCCAAGGTGGAGGGATGGAAAACAATGATATTTCCTCTGTTCCATTTTATGTATCGTTATTTCATTTTTAATTCGTCTAAGAAAATATCAGTTTTCCTTATTTGGTAACTATTAAATGACAACATCCTCATTTTATTCTTAATGGGTCTGCTTAATAAGAAAAGATAATAAAATGAGAGTATGTATTCTTAAACTCCATATTCAATCAAAAGGGCGACGCATAAAATGGGATGGAGGGAGTATGATATTTACCAACACATGTTTGCAATAAGTTCTTGTAGTACGTGTTGTTCGTTTGTGATATTTTGTCAAATTTTAGCCACTACAATTCTAACCATAGCTTCGTCTAAATTGGAGTAATATTCAAATTCATTGCTATAAACTTTTAAAATAAGTACCTCCTATACTATATTTTACTTTAGTGAAATTGAAAGAGTATAAATTAATGCTGATGCAGATTTTTAAGGTCGATCGTTTAATCAATGATGCTTTTACTATCTGTCCCTCAGTGATTCTTCTTCCATTTTCTCTAATAGGTGATTCTACACACTCAGGGTAGGTTCTTCTCCTCCTCCTCATTTTCTGTCAATCTATTGATTTTCTTTTTTAATTTAGTTTATTTATGGGAATACACTAATATGTTGTTGTTAGTGTTTCATCATGCCATTTTCTGCACTGCTTTTGTTAGCTATGGCTGGAGTTCTTTTAAATATAGTGATTTAATTTGTAGAGGCCAACGCACTAGAAAAATTAGCAGATTCAGTATCATTGTTGTTATTACTGGTATGTTTTCCTCTTTTTTTTCTTTCTTTCACTGATTTTATGCCCATTACTTCTCGATTCCTTTGAATGTCTGTGCGTTTTTTCTTGAATTTTAGTTCTTTTGCTCTTTCACATAATCTCTTGTAAGATATATTTTACATGCATGTGATGGATCATGTCTCATTTGCACATATATTTTAATGCCCTTTGTTCCCCTTTTTTCTTATAATTTTCTCTTTAATTTTGCAACTAGGTCTATTTAATCATAAATCCTAACCTGTCGGCAAAGGGCAATTTGATTGGCCCTTAACACTGATCCTACATACTTTAATTGTGTTGTGAGAGACGTAGTTTACTGATTCCAGGTTGTATAATTAACATTACAATTTGTGTTTGTGCTTGTGCAGCAACTGTGACTGCATTTATTAATGTTAAATTTGTGTTGTGAGAGATGTAATGTTTGTGTATACAACATTACAATTTGTATACAACCTTAAATTTGTGTTGTGAGAGATGTTTCCCTAAAATAGTAATGTTGTATACAAATTGCAACACAAAGAACCACAGAGAACAAAGATTTGACTTTTCACTTGCTATATGTTTACATCTTATTTTGCTTCTGGTGGCAGGTGACATGGGGATAAAAAAATTACATGGAGAAGTTATATTCTAAAAGAAAGTACGCAGATTTCTTCTCCAGCTACTATGATTCCTTTAGATGCATCTATATGGTGGTATTTTCATATTTTTTTTCAATATATGTTGGAAAAAAAGAAAGAAATACCAAGACTTATGTATTTCCCAACAAGCTTGAGGAAGATCCAAAGGGCATCCCCAACAGTTTTATTTCTTGCATCAGCAAGTAGATGTTGGTGGATTGCGGGAGTTGAATGTGTACATGTACCCTACACCAGATGTTGTCGTGGTATATTAACTGATTTTTTTGTGACTATAGCTTCTTTTGTATAACAACAACAACAGGCCCAGTGTATTCTCACAAAGTGAGGTCTGGGGAGGGTAAAATGTACGCAAAATGTACGCAGCCTATACCGCTATCTCCGAAGAAGTAGAGAGGCTTCTTTTGTATGAAAGAATAAAAGAAAAAAATTGGAAGACTCAAATTAACCACCTAATTAGCTTTCACATGGAAGCAACAGAAAATGAAGAGTAAATGAGGAGTGAACAAAATGTAACAGATTGAATAACTTATTGAAATGTTATTTATATCGAAGAAAAAGAAATATAGTAGAAAATTTAAGTAACTCTTGACATGAACTTGCTAGCTAAAAATTTTTTGTTTGTATTTGACTCATAAATGATTTATAATCTACTGCTTACTAGATGCAAGATTATGTCCATGAATTCAGTGGAGAAAACACTTCATTCGACTGATTTTGCAATTTAGTATTTTTCTTATAAAGATAACATCTTCTGACATTTTATTTTTCTCTTCAATGGTTTACATTAGGTTGTGCTGCCTACAATTTGAGTAGCGGGAAAGAAAAATCTGTCCTGTACATGTCTTTGAAAGAGCTTCTCGATAATTTCAGGGTGCTTGGGGGTGATTCTTTGACTTCTGGAAAGATGTAAGTACTCCTCTTTTAGTTAATTAGGTATTTTCTGCATAGAAGCTGATACGAGTCAAATGACCACCTTAGCTTTTGATGACATCTTTGAAGGACAACACCTAAAGGCTCAAGACTTGGTCACCCCGAGAGCACAAGGATACGCAAGGAAGGATCATTTTGAGCATGACTTAAAGAAATCTCGTGTGTGGAAGGTTGCTTGTTTGCCTATATTGATGCTAACCCGAAAACCACAAGCCTTGAAGTATGAACCATACTCGGTTTTTGAGAGCATTGAAAAGGCGCCATTCATTCAAGTTATAGCATACCATGGCTGCCCCTTCATTAAAGGTATTTTATACATTACATATGGTGTATTTACACACCATGGCAGCCCCTCTCATTAAGGGCAAAGTGGTCTTTTTATCTTCATTTATAGTATATTATAAATAGGCCCCTCAGTCTTATTTTCACTAGTTTTGAATGATGAAAGATTGAAACACTTGAAAATCCTCTCTCTTGAGAGTAGACCACATTAGTATAGTCTTAGTTAGGACTTGGAAAAGTCATCCTTAGTATAGGGCTTGGAAAATCCAATATTGTTCTTTGCTTAGAAACGGTGAATCTTGAGGTGAGTCGATTACCTTGGCGGTCACCGTAAGAGTGTGGTTTTGATTATTACATTCATTAGGGGTTAGTGTTGAAATACACTTGGTTCTTAATCTTGTAATAATTTTTGTCTCACTATCTATCTTTATTTTCTATGCAATTTCCTTTGTGTTTGTGTTGAATCTATGTTTGTTTCATCTTCATCTCCTCTCTTTAGTTATAATTTCAGTTTCTAGCTTTGTTTCCCATGTCATTTGGTATCATAGCATGGCTTGATCTTGTTCCTACAAGATCAATCTTGGGCTTTCTTGTTAGAAAATTAAAAAAAAAAGTGTTAAAAACTGAAAATTCTAGAAAAATAGTAATCTGTCCGTGTTTGTGTTCTTGGCCAAAATTGTGTTCTTGTTGTGTCATGGCTGAGATTTGTTTGTTGTGTGACTAGATCTAGTTCTTGTTTGTTTTGTTGTTTCTAGTGTTAGTTTTCTTGTCCACTAAAACTTTGAGTCTAGATCTAAACTTGAGCTTGAACTTGTTGAAAGTTGTTGTTATGAACATAAGCTTGGCTCATTGTTGTTGACCATTGTTATGGTGGACTGTTTTGGTCGTGTGGTTTCTCCTTGATGTTCTAAACTTGACCACGTGATATTGTTGTTACTTGGTGGCTTGAGAACCATTTTGTTGAAGTTGTAGTTGTCTTGGCCAAGTGTTGGAGATATTGTTATTGTGGATTGGAGTTGGCCATTGGAATTTTTGTTGTTCTTGAAGATTGTTGTTATTGTTCTTTGTGTGGTTGTTGTTGTTCTTGAAGTTCTTCACCTTTCTTCATATATTCTTAGAACATAAAGTGAATATTAGATCCTAAAAGGTGAAGGAAAAAGGTGTATGTACTTGTAAGTCTTGAAAGACCCCCAACCACCAAAAGACTTTATATCACTTCACAACCACTTTTCCATGATTTAAGGACCCATCTTTTAAGGAGAAGTACAAGAAAAAGTCAAGTCTTGAAAATTGAAAAAGGCCCCAAGATTTATTTTCCCTCCTAAAATAAATTCCACCAATCCAAATTAATTTTTGTCCAAGACTTGAACATTTGAGAATAACCACTTGATAAAATTGAACTAATACGTGGCTGCCACGTCATATTGCTACTGTTCACGCAATATTTTCGAGCTCAAAATTTTAGATTCTTAGTTTCATTTTTATTGTCCCTTAGTTTCGTTGTTGGTTCTAATACTAATTAGAAACTAGTAATCACCTACTTAGTTGTACATTAGTTGTTGAGTCCGTTTCTTTCGTGTCTTCGTTATTTATGTACTTTTCTCATTTTTAACTCGTCATAACTTCTTTGTTTCAAGTTCATAAGTAGATTTTATTTTGTGTCTTGAGTCGATCAAACAAGAATCTATTCCGTCCGCCAAGTAGAATTGACATCTTATTGACTACCGGAGTATAAGCAACTTTCAATATTCGCCGCTCCAAATTGTGAGGATCACAAAAGTGAGTGAATACGAGTGTTGGTGAGGAGCTTTTATTACTAATCTTGTTT
Organism: Capsicum pubescens; assembly: GCA_030864215.1. Classification (NCBI taxonomy): domain Eukaryota; kingdom Viridiplantae; phylum Streptophyta; class Magnoliopsida; order Solanales; family Solanaceae; genus Capsicum; species Capsicum pubescens. The sequence continues at coordinate 301,568,868 of CM061549.1, forward strand.
GTTCATTTTGTAGATTTAAAAGGTAATATATGGAGAACATGTCTTCGATAGCCGGGGATTATTGTGACTACAACATGGGAGACTATGATTGTAGTGAGGGGTTTTATGGCTACGAAGTTGAGGGAGGCTGCGGAGGCTAGAAAAATAGCCATGATCAAAACTTGGGCAGATTTGAGAGTTACGGTTTTGAGGAAGAAAATGAGGTGAATGAAGTGCCTAGTACTTATGGGGAACTTGGAGATGATGTAGGACCTTATGATGGATCTTATGATGACGTTGGGGCATGTGAGGAGTCTTACAATTCTCACTCCGAACCTAGATTTGGTGTTAGGTATAACCCTTTCGTTCGCAAAGCTTATGAGAGCTATGATGAGAGTACACGTGAGGAGTGTGAAGATTCATATTCTCCACCTTGTAGTACTTCTTATCAAGATCGATGTAGCGTGAATGGTTATACTAGCTCTAGTGGAGGTTGTCCAACGAGAAGAAGAGGGTATCATCTCCAAAACCGAGGGGTACTCATGTACTTTATAATGTTGATCCGAGAAGGAGGGTACACTCCGGAAAGGTGACCATTTATGGGATACCGGGCTGCCTCTTGTATTAAATGATAGGTACTATAGTAACTAAATCGTTCCATCCATAGTTGACTACTTGGAGTTGTTTCGTGAGCCTTTACTTGTTCCATACTTCTTGGACGGGTTTAAGGTTACCGAGAGGGTCAAGGATATTCTCCCCCTTAAAAATAGTTGTCTTGTTAACTTAATAGTATTTTTTTAAAAAAATACTATTAAGTTATAACAATTATATAAAAATGATATAATTATATATATATATACACGATATGTGTATAGAAATTGTATAATTATAGAAAATATGTATATGTATAAAATATAAATAAACAAATCTATAGAATGTGTATAGAAGCTCTATAGTTGTTGTATGAAATACGTATGTATAGAATGTGTATAGAAATTTTATAATCATTGTATAAAATATGTATGTATAGAATGTGTATAGAAACTGTGTATTTCTTGTATAAAATATGTAATAATAATTGTAGCCAAAGATTGTATAAAATATGACTATTAATAAAAGAAAGATTCATTCTAGTTAATTAGATGTTAGTCATTTGTTTGCAATTCATCAATTTGGATGTTGTTTCTAAAACATTAATTATTAATATGAAGTTTGAGTAGTTTAATTCAAAGTTCTAAAATATTTTTAGCAAAAATTAGATAGCTCTTTCTTTTTGTATTTTTGTAAGATAATTTTTTTAAACTATTTCACGATCTTCATTATTATTTAAAGTGAAGTTGAAATTGTTGACACCTAATTTTTGTCCTCCACAACTACGTTTAATCTCGAGTTTCTTCGATTTTCAAATAAAATCACAAAAATTATTTTTTTCAGATAAATGCATTTTAAAATAGTTTTTTTAACATTTAATTAAAGATTTTACATTTTTGTTATTTAAATGAATATTTTATCAAGACTTTTATTGATTAAACTTGAAAACTAATTCAAATGGATATAGTCTTTATTTTAAATATGATTTGTTCTCGAAATATTTTATTTGGAGAAATATTTGTTGGATTTTTATCAAATTAAGAAACTCGAGGTTAATTTGTTACTTGATTCGTGTCAAATTGCGATTCAATTTAGCGAACGAATTAAATATGACCTCAATTGAAATCCAATTGGCCCAATTGTAATGCAACCAATAGATATTCAATTTGATTAGAATTTAAATAAGTCGTTTAAATTGTATACAATCTTAATCCCAAAAGTTACCATTTCTTAATTGAGATTATTTTAATCTAATTAAATTTAATTTGAGTTATTCTTAATCAAATTTAATTTAATTATAATTATTCTAATCTAATTAAATCTAATTAGGGTTATTTAATAACCCAATTAGATTTAATAGGGGTTATTAAATAACCCCAATTTAAGGCCCAATTGCTCCAATAACCAGCCTATTCCCCTTAAATATTCAACAGCCCATTACAACAACACAAGCCCAATCCAAAATTAGTTGACCCGGCCTATTACCCTATTTCCCCTCTTTTCCACAAAACCCTTTAACACAATTTCAGCAGCAAAGCTGCTACAATCAACCAACTTCAAACAACAATCTCAACAACGACGATCTCAACCACCCAAAGATCCGATTAACCCCTAACCACGTCAACCCGTATCCCGCGAAACCCATGCCCGTTCCACTCGATTTCAAACGAGAAAATCCTAGAAACTTCTAGAAATCGATGTGTTGGCCTCTCCAACGGTTCAATCCCGCATTTCTCAAATAAGATTGTACGATTTCATACAATAGTTGGTTGATTTTCATTGGTTCTTGAGTACAATTCGTTTTGGTCAAAAGATATTGGTTCACCCATTTCGAAAAGGGGAAAAAAAATCCAAAATGGAGTACCATTTTGCTGATGAAAACCAAAGCGGGGAGGGGCGATGGAAATTTCAAATTTCAAAATCTCCTTCAAAAATTCAAAATCTCCTTCAAAATCATCTTCCAGGAGATTTTTGGTTCGAAAGTGGGTGTTGGAAAATCTTGAGTCCGAAAAGAGGAAAAAATTCTCAAAAAGGCAGAAACACAAGAAAGGAAATTTTGGTTCGAGAAGCGGAGGGAGAAAAGAAAAGAGAGAAATTCTTGAGAAAATTCAGTCTCAAATAGAAATTATGTTCTTGTTTTGAAAGTTCGTCAGCTAAATTATGTTGAGTTGACGGTGAAGAAGTTTTTCGGGTGGTCGTGATCTCCGTACTAGTTCGTCGTCTCATTTTTCTGCTCCCCAAAAGGTAACATTTCACTTCCATTTAAGTTTTCGACTACTTCTGCTTCATCACATCATTCTGTAGTGAAAAGTGTTGTTCTAATGATCTTGTGCTGGATTGTTTGCTGTAGACGCCATTTGATGGCCATAGGTTTTATTATGATGCTTGTTACTATGATGTTTGTTGTTTCTTGCTCCAGTTAATATCGTGTGCTTCGATTCACTTTAAAGTTTATTATTTTATGACAATACCGTCAAATAATGGTTACTGTTTCTTTTGAGCGCTACCTGTCGTAGATATACTCTTTTGGTTGTCATTATTGTGCTACAAATTTTATGTCGTTAATCACCAGCTTGTCATGCCCTAAGTATTGTAGTTTTCAACTGACAAATTCGTTGTTTTAAGCCCTTTTATTGTTCTAGTTTAGTATTGCTAGTAATTCACTAACTCTTGGGTTTGTTTCACGATTGTTTTCTAATTAATCGTAAGCTTGTGAAGATGTTCCTCAAATCGTAATTGAAGAGTTCGAGTAAACATTGATTTCAATCATATACTTGATCCTAATTGCAACTTGGATTGATCTACTTGCTACAAGTATTCTCTTCCTTTCTGGATTTGTGTTATTTAGTGTTTGTTTTCTTAATTTCACTTCTTAACCTAGTTTCCACTTTCTAGCTATGTCATTCGAATTTTCTAAAAATGTTATTGCACTTATGTTTGATTATATTCTTCAAAATACGCTATTTTTTTAGGATTGTACACGAACTTGGCCACATTTTCAAAGAGTCCAGACGATATGGAGACGTTTGATACGTGAAATAAGTATAATAATCTCAGTATAAAATCTAGAATTAACGGTATTCTATGTTGAGATGAGCATCTAGTATCCCCTAACTATAACGAAGTTTGCTACGATACACTCCAACTTCACGGGGGTTCTATTACCCTTGAACTAAATTTTAGTGTATTTTTGTCAACTTTTTTAGCTGACATGGCACATAGTAGTCCTTCACATGCCTCATGTGTTTAACTACACGCAAGGTGCCACAACAACAAAAAAGTGTGACACAAATACGCTAAATTGAGTTTAAGATGTACTAGGACCCCTGAAATTGAAGCGCATCGTAGCAACTTTGACCATAGTTCAGGGGGTATTGAATGTTTATCTCTTCTATGTTTGATGTGAGGTATTAGCTAATCACGAGACTATTTTATCCCAACATTCGTACTAGAATGATGGAATTACTATCTTTCATAAGAATCCAGACGTTCCACAGGTTCTATTTTTGGTTTACTTGTTTCTCCGGTAAGTGTTCCACATATCCTTCAAATCTAACGTTCTATATTTGGTCAGATTGTGGCTACTGAAATTGGTATCTATGCTGAATTCAAAGCAGATTTCCTTAAGCTGATAATACAGGTAGTTTTCTGCATTACGATATGCTTGAGATTATTTATTTTTTGCACTAGAAGCACTGAGTATATCTTTCTAATGTTGTTTGCAGTAATATTGTATTGCTTAAAAACTATAATGTAGCATCCTGATGCCAAAATCCCGGTTATCATCATCGCTTAAGTGGATAATGTTTCTACCTGTGGGAAGTCCAGCCAGTTTCCCTGCAAAGGCATCTACACCTATGAGGTAGAACACATAACGAACACTCATCATTATTTACGACTTCTATTACTCATTTATCCACAGTTTGACATATCATAAACATTCTTGACACATTGCATCTTGCTCTTGCTTAGCCACTTACCAATAAGTTGTAATCTAGATGAGGGAAAAATCAGACACAACATGCTATATATGATGGGAGAAGTACATATTCCTCCTCGTAGGCTATAGAAATAAGTCATTCATGTTTGTTATGCATTGCCTACATTGAACCTTGTTATTACAAATCCGAGAAAAAAAGACAGGCATTTTTAGTTCCAAAGGGAAATACAGAAAAATAAGAGCAATGGATGAACTGTTTTAAGACAAACAATATTCACAGCACCTCACAAGAATTCTACATTGAATTCCTTTCTAATGCATTGCTTAGATTGAACGTTGTTATTACAGGTCTAAACAAAACGATTGGCATTTATAGTTCCAAAAGGAAATAGAGAAAAATAAGAGCAATGGATGAACTGTTTTAAGAGAAACAATATTCGTAGAATCTATCAATAATTTTGAATTCCTTTCGCTGCACCTCCACCAAAGTTCAATCTCCAGAACCACGAATCAGACACAGTCCAACCTAAAAAGAATAGAATAAAGTTAAACACTGAAATTAAAAATAAAAAAAAACACTAACCTAAACTAAGCTTACCCGATGAAAAGGGATAGTAACGTAACAAAGAGCTCTTACTACTGCTTCTATTCGCTGATGCACTCCAAAACCTACACATTAATTTCCCTTTGTCCTCTATATGGACGGTATATTTGAGATTCTGGTTATTTTGTTTAATGTGTGGTATCATCAATGGTCGAGCATTTTTCTTAGACTGTTGTTTGTACTTGTTGACTTTTGGGCTGCTGTTGTTCCGCCCTTTCATATTTATACACGAATTCAATGACCTATTTCCCTTTTCTTCAACATAGAAGGGAAACAGCTCATCAAATGCGTGTATGACTATGAAAGGGCGGAACAGCAGCAGCCCAAAAGTCAACAAGTACAAACAACAGGCTAAGAAAAATGCTCGACCATTGATGATACCACACATTAAACAAAATAACACGAATCTCAAATATACCGTCCATATAGAGGACAAAGGGAAATTAATGTGTAGGTTTTGGAGTGCAACAGCGAATAGAAACAGTAGTAACAACATGGTCATAGAGACCGCTGAAGACCAGAGGAAAAACATTCTTGGACGTAGGAACACAAAAATACCGAAGCAAAGGAAACAACTTGCTACTCCAACAACAATAAGAGGAACAAACCTACAAGTAAAAAGCAATTAATAATTACAAAACTCAAAACAAAACTATAATAATGAACATTGAAAGTACCTGAAATCAATCCCAACATGCTTAAGCATGCTGGAAGATAACACTCCAACCATCAAAAACTGTAAAACAAATCCACATAAAAAGCACAAACAGTTTAAAACCAAAGTTTTTCTTCTATCAGGCGGTTGAAGCATTTCTCTGCACAATAGAACAACAGTCGGCAACGCAACCAACACGAGAATTGGAGAAGTCTCCTCGAGACGAGCTCCAATAGCAATCAATAAAAAACCAATCATAAGTGGAAGGTACACCTTTCAAAAAAACAATAAAACTACAATCACAAAAAAAGCAAAAGCAAATACAACAAAACTATTAGTAATAAAACAATTTAAAAAGTACAAACAGATTGACAGAGTCGGGAAATACCACATTAGATCGCATAGCAACAATTAGTTACTATTTAATTTCAATACCAATTAGACACATTGAGCAGCAACAATATAATATTATCTAGTTTATAAAGAACGAACATCTATGACAAATTCAAAAAATATCATATTAGATCGAATAGCAATAATTAGATAGTATTAGATCAAACAGCTTAACAGTTATAACAAATGCAGAAAATAACGCATTTGATCTAATTGCAACAATTAGCCATTATCTAATTTTGATACAAATTGGATAAATGGAGACATTAGATCAAACAGCAAAAGTATAATACTATCTAGTGCATAAAGAACAAAAAGTTATGACAAATTTAGAAAATACCACATTAGACGAATAGCATAAATTAGATCAAATAGCATCAATTAGATAGCATATAATCACTGAGACGATCAAACAGGTATAATTTAATACTATCTAGTTTATAAAGTACGAACAGTTCAGAAAATACCGAAAAGAGATACGGATATTGCATGGCAGAGCAAGTAGGAAGACGGAAGATATGGTGAAAGCCCCAATGTTTTCGAATTAAAAATTCTCCCGCCATTGATTTTGATTTCACTGAGAGATTAGAAGCAGAATTTTATACTTTTGTATCTTAGTAAAAAGGAAATATCTGAGCTGGATTTTATAGTTTTGTATCTTAGTAAAACGGTAATTTCTCAGCTGGATTCAGATATCCTATTTATAAATTGGAGAAAAATAAGAAACAACATCATATAAAATCTATATATAATGCGTATAGGAGATAAGGAAACAACATTCATATAAAATCTATAGATTTTTGCAGATCTCCATTTATTGGAGAAAGAAATACATATAAGAAATAAGGAAACGTCGATATAAAATTGATATGAATGATATAGAATTTAAATCTCAAGATTTTGGAATTGAAGTATGGTAGATGGAAGAAGGATTTGAAGTATGGTAGATGGAAGAAGGATGGCAAATGCTCCATTTTGTAATGGCTATAATTGACAGAAGAAAGAATGAGGATGTGAAGGCAACGATGTAGTTTGATTATATATAGGAAAATATAAGGGGTCGTTTGGGGGTGAGGTACTAACGCAAATAATTATGGGATAGAATAATAATTTTGGAATAAATTTTTTAATGTATCGTTTGGTTGAAAATACTCAGTATGACTTATTCCGGGACTAATAATAGTACCGAATAAATTATCTCACACATCTAATGATATAAGTTATCCCACCCTAATTTATCCTTGGATAAAATTATAAAATGAGAAAACTACGCCCAAATTCTTTAATTTTCACTTTCTCACAACTGTAGGATTCTTGTTTTTCTCCTACATGTATTACTCTTTATAAGTTGTACCCTTCAATCGAAATAAAATACTGCTCATGGATCAAACTGATATGTGATTTGAGGCTATGAAGGCAAAATATGTTAGAACCATAAAATATCAACATTAGGATAATATAATACGTATTATTGAAGCGCAATGTACAGTTTGGTATGGTATTTGGGAGTAAAATTTTAATATTTGGGTATTCGGAATTGAGCTTGGTAAAAGATATTAATACCGTTTGGTGTTCGGTATTTATCGAATATTGAATTCTCTTGGATCTTGGTAATATATTCGTAAAATACAATAAAAGGAATATTAAATAGAGTTTCTATTAAATATATTTTTTGAATTTCAAACGTACATTTGGACATTTCCAACTTTAAAATGGTAATATCAAAAATCGTACCTAATCGAAGTTTAATTTACCAATTACCGAATTATAGAATCGATGTTTATAAGTACGGTATGTGGTATCTACTATCAAATACCGATTATCAAATACCCAACGCTCGCCCCTAGTTTTTATACATAAAAAAGGTAACAATTTAAAGTCTATTACTCCATTAAGTTTCCATTGTTTTAGTTTTTTAGTTTAATATTCGAATTATATATATGGAAATTAGTTGCAAAACTACAAGGCAAGTCAGACTCTACATTTACTCCCGTTAGTTTTTTTTCTTTCGCATTTTATCTCAATTAAATATACAATAAATAATTTGAAGAATTAATTATCCTTTAATCTCTTGTTACCTTTTTCTAGACAATATTTAATATTTTTTTCGGTCAATAAAGTTACAATGTACGATAAAATTTGTATTTAAAATGATGATTCTCATCTTTATTTCTCCGTATTATTAAATTTTTTGATAATCGCATTTGTATGCTTCATTTAAAGGTTGTCTTACTGTTCAAAAACCTACCAGACAATTTTTTTGATCTCTTGGAGGGATCGAGATGAAATCAAGTGATATAAATTAACTTGACTCAAACACAAATAAGAAATTTACATGAGAAAGACTGAAAATAAATTAAAACAAAAAATAAATAAAGTCGCTCGCGGATCAGCGAGATATAAGTCATTATGGTCCAACGACTTACGAGTCATTGACCATTTCATTTAATTTTTGCAATATTCATCGTTCCCTTGAAAAATTGACTCTAAAAATTAATCCTTTCAGCTGCTTCGGACTCTAATTTTTACCTTACTCTCCACGATGATCTCAATAGAACTACTCATATTTTCAACTAACTTAAATTTTTACCTTGTAATTCTCTCCCTCAATATTAGAACTTTCAATTTTTTTAGTTTCTAAAAAAGAAAATTAAATTTTTAATTTTCATAAATAATTACACTTAAATTATCACTCATATCAACGGACACCTAATTAATACTTATTTTGATAAAATGTAGTACAATTCATTTAATGTACAGTCATGATTTTTTTTTTCCTAAAATAAAATGAAGGCAAGGAAGTAAATGTTGTCCGTTTCTTTAGGAAATTGTCAAGTTCTGCATTAGTTGTCCATTTCCTTAAAGTTACTCATATCAACGGACACCTAATTAATACTTATTTTGATTAAATGTAGTACAATTCATTTAATGTAAGCAAGGAAGTAAATGTTGTCCGTTTCTTTAGGAAATTGTCAAGTTCTGCATTAGTTGTCCGTTTCCTTAAAATTGTTGAGGTTACTCTGACATTAATTGGTTCCAAAGTAATATTTACTCCTACATTAATTGGATTTAATTTTAATTTATGTGCAAGAAAGATGTCACACCTCACAATTCACGTGATATGATATATTACTCTTACATTAATTGGTTCCAAAGTAATATTTACTCCTACATTAATTGGATTTAATTTTAATTTAAGTCCAAGAAAGATGTCACACCTCACAATTCACGTGATATGATATATGTATGATACTCCCCTTAAAAATCGTTGCCTTGTTAATTTAATAGTATTTTACAAAAATAATATTTACTAAAAAATTATTTTATTAAATTAATTTTATTAATTATATTTTAAAAATATAAATTTGAGTATATACATTTTATTTATTTACTTATTTAATGATATGATAGTTTTGAAAAATATACTCCCTCCGTCTCAAATTACCTGTCTCAAATTGAGATTACACATTAATTAAGAAAAAATAATTAATAACATATTTAGTTTACAATAGTATCCCTATTAAATGATGTTTACATTTTAATTTGAAAAAAAAAAATTAATGCAAAGGGTAAAGCATGAAAAAAAAAATTGTCTCTTCTTGATTAATGAAAAAAGACAAGTAAAATGAGAAATCAAATTAGAAAATTTAGGACGGATAATTTGGGACGCAGGGAATAATAAAATTCGAGGGACAACTAAATAAAAATAAATATTTTTTTAAAAAAAGGATCAATTATTTTAAAATGAAAAGAGTACAAAATAAAGAGATAGAATGGGTATGTGCATTTTATAGAGTCCCGAGTTGAAAAGGATAATTTTTGGCGTAAACATATCAAAAATGACTATGAATATCGGGGAAAAAAAAAAGAAAAAAGAGATGGATTGGTCACTCAAAATAATATGGAAAAAAAAATCTAAATATACTTTCTTAGATTATAAATTGCAAGTCATAGCAAGACTTCTTAGATTGCAATTAATAACAAGTTTTTTTTAAAAAAAAAAGATTTAAAACAAATAAAATTAAGAATAAAACGTTTTTTTATATGCTAATTAAAAAAACTTTCATTCTAATAGGAGTTGGTTATTATGTGGGCTAAAATTATGAAATAGTTATTATGTGGGATAAAATTATGGAACCTATTAATGTGCATGTTTTTTTCTAGTTCTTAAATTATATTTATATTCATTTTTTAAAAAGAAAAACAAATACTTCTTCTTTTTCCATAATCCATTCTTACTCAATCTCTATTTTAATTTCTAATTCATGAATTTTGAATTCACAATAGAATTGGTGATAGTAAATATTATATGTTAATAATTTATTTTTAATTTGTGATTTTTATACAACCTATTAGGAAGACGGAAGACATGGTGAAAGCCCCAGTGTTTTCGAGTAAAAAATTCACCCGCCATTGATTTTGATTTTACTAGTGTTTTGTATCTTAGTAAAAAGAATTTGAATCTATATATTTATGCAGATATCCTATTTATAAATTGGAGAAAGATAAGAAACAACATCATATAAAATCTATATATAATGCGTATAGGAGATGAGGAAACAACATTCATATAATCTATAGATTTTTGCAGATCTCCAATTTATTGGAGAAAGAAATGCATATAAGAAATAAGGAAACAACGTGATATAAAATTAATATGAATGATATAGAATTTAAATCTCAAGATTTTGGAATTGAAGTACTCTAGAATTGAAGTACTCTAGATGGAAGAAGGATGGCAAATGCTCCATTTTGTAACGGCTATAATTGACAGAAGAAAGAATCACAACGGTAGGATTCTTGTTTTTCTCGTACATGTATTACTCTTTATAAGTTGTACCCTTCAATCGAAATAAAATACTGCTCATGGATCAAACTGATCTGTGATTAGAGGCTAAGAAGGCAAAATATGTTGAACCATAAAATATCAACATTAGGATAATATAATACGTATTATTGAAGCGCAATGTACAGTTTGGTATGGTATTTGATAGTAAAATTTTAATATTCGAGTATTCGGAATTGAGCTTGGTAAAAGATATTAATATCGTTTAGTATTCGGTATTTCGAATATCGAATTCTCTTGGACCTTGATAATATATTCGTAAAATACAATAAAAGGGATATTAAATAGGGTTTCTATTAAATATATTTTTTGAATTTAAAACGTACATTTGGACATTTCCAACTTTAAAATGGTATTACCGAAAATCATACCGAATCGAAGTTTAATTTACCAATTACCGAATTATAGAATCGATGTTTATAAGTACGGTATGTGGTATCTACTATCAAATACCGATTATCAAACTACCAAACCCAAAATTTGAAAATACTGAACCGAATACCCAACGCTCGCTCCTAGTTTTTATTCATAAAAAAAGGTAACAATTTAAAGCCTATTACTCCATTAAGTTTCCATTGTTTTAGTTTTTTAATTTAATATTCAAATTATATATATGGAAATTAGTTGCAAAACTACAAGGCAGGTCAGACTCTACATTTACTCTCGTCAGTTTTTCTTCTTTCGTAATTTATCTCAATTAAATATACAATAAATAATTTGTAGAATTAATTATCCTTTAATCTCTTGTTACCTTTTTCTAAGACAATATGTAATATTTTTTTCAGTCAATAAAGTTACAATGTATGATAAAATTTGTATTTAAAATGATGATTCTCATCTTTATTTCTCTGTATTATTAAATTTTTTGATAATCGCATTTGTATGTTTCATTTAAAGGTTGTCTTACTGTTCAAAAACCTACCAGACAATTATTTTGATCTCTTGGAGGGATCGAGATGAAATCAAGTGATATAAATTAACTTAACTCAAACACAAATAAGAAATTTACATGAGAAAGACTGAAAATAAATTTTAAAAAAAATAAAGAAAGTCGCTCGTGGATCAGCGAGATATAAGTCATTATTGGATTTATAAGATATTCATATAAAATCTATAGATATAAGATATTCATATAAAATCTATAGATTTTTGCAGATCTCCAATTTATTGGAGAAAGAAATGCATATAAGAAATAAGGAAACAACGTCGATATAAAATTGATATGAATGATATAGAATTTAAATCTCAAGATTTTGTAATTGAAGTATGGTAGATGGAAGAAGGATGGCAAATGCTCCATTTTTCTTCTTTTTTTCTTGATAAGGGGGAGGGAGTTTGTAACGGCTATAATTGATGTGAAGATAGCTGTGTACTTTGATTATATATAGGAAAATCTAAGGGGTCGTTTGGGGTGAGGTACTAAGGCAAATAATTCAGATATAAAATAATAATTTCAGGATAAATTTCTTAATGCATCGTTTGGTTGGTAATACTTAAGATAACTTATTTCAGGACTAATACTAGTATCGGGATAAGTCATCCAGTGCCGGCTCAAGGGGGAAGCAACTAAAGCCAAGGCTTTAGGCCCCCAAATTAAAGTCCCCATATTCTCACTAATATTTAATATTATATAGTATATATTAGAGAATTAGTGTCCTTGTTTCGTTGAAAGAATAAAATTCATACTTGTCTTTTGAATATTTTATCGAGTTTATGTAGAAACAAGTAGATATTATTAGATAAATGTTCCTTTCGTTTCAATTTATGCAATTTTTTGTTTCGACGGTTAATTTGACTAATTTTTGAAGCTAAATAAGATTAGATTAATGCAATATTTAAAATTTAGATGTTCAAAAACTAATATCTAGTTAAAAAACTATATAATAAGCACTAATATGTAGTCACATGAATAGTCAATATACATACAAGATGGTACGTACACCATCACTATAATACAAAAAAGAAAAGAAATTAAACAAATATATTTATACTTTTATTAATTAAATTTAAGGCCTCTTCTTAAAGTTGGCTTTAGGCCACAATTTGCGTTGAGCCGCCCCTGAAGTTATCCCACACATTTGGTGGTATAAATTATCCCACCCTAATTTATCCTTGAATAAAATTATTAAATGACTAAACTAATTCTTTAATTTTCACTTTCTCACCACTGTAGGATTTTGTTTTTTCTCCTACACGTATTACTCTTTATAAGTTGTGCCCTTTAAACGGGATAAAGAACTGCTCATGGATCAAAATGTTCTGTGATTTGAGGCTAAGAAGGCAAAATATGTTTAAACATAAAATATCAACATTAGGACAATATAATACGATTATTAAAGTGCAATGTACAATTTTAATAACAAGTATTATCTAGATAAATACGTATGAATCTTATATATTGATACATAACTGAACACATAGAAAAATTATAGGAATAGAAACATAAAAATAATTAAGTTAACTAAAGTGAACGATATTTTTGTAAACAAATAATATATTTTTACAAACAATGCACTACTTAAAAAGATAACAATTTAAAGCCTATTATTACTCTATTAAATTTCCATTATTTTGGTTTTTAAATTTAATAGTCGAATTATATATGGCAATTAGTTGTAAAACTACAAGGCAGGTCAGACTCTACATTTACTCTCGTCAGTTTTCTTCTTCTTGTTAACATTATTATCATTTTAATAAAAAAAAAAAGAAAGAGAATACATATATATATATATATATATATATATATATATATATATTCTCTCTAAATGAAGGACAAAGTACCGTTTTCAAGAAAAAAATTGTAAAAAAAAAAAAGAAGAGTAAGAATAACATTTTATAAAAAATAAGGTACAAGATGTAGAAAAAGTATGGTGTGTTAAGATCTTTAATTCTATTTTATAAAGTTAAAGAGACTGCTTTTGATTCTCAATTCAAATAAAAAATATCTACCATACGTATTGAGATTCACAAAACGTTACTAATTTTACTCAAAATACATTTTAATACTACAGCATTAGAAAAGAAGGTCTGTTATGGTTAGCAATAGGTTTAAGTGGAATAAAAATAACTTTATAACTTGAAATATTTAATTTTATTTTTGATTAATTTATTTCGTAATTTACTCAATTAAATGTACAATAAATAATTTGTAGAATTAATTATCCTCTAATCTCTTGTCACTCTAATCTTTTGTCACCTTTTTCAAGATAACATTTAATATTCTTTTTCGGTCAATAAAGTTGCAACGTACGATGAAATTTATATTTAAAATGATGATTCTTATCTTTATTTCTCCATACTAATAAATTTTTCGATAATCGCATTTGTATATTTCATTTAAAGGTTGTCTTATTGTTCAAAAACTTACCAGACAATGATTTTGATCTCTTGGAGGGATCGACATGAAATCAAATGATATAAATTAACTTGACTCAAACACAAATAAGAAATTTACCTGAGAAAGACTAAAAATAAATTTTAAAAAATAAAGAAAGTCGATGGTGGATCAACGACTTATAAATCATTATAGTCCAGCGACTTATGAGTCATTAACCTATTTCATTTAATTCTTTCAAAATTCATCGTTTCCTTAAAAAATTTACTCTAAAAATTAATCCTTTCACCTGCTCCAGACTCTAATTTTTACCTTATCCGCCACGACGACGTCAATAGAACAACTCATATTTTCAACTAACGTAATTTTTACCTTGTAATTCTCTCCCTCATAATTAGAATTTTCAATTTTTTCACTTTCAAAAAAAAAAAATTTAAATTTTCATAAAATAATTAAACGTAAATTATATTTAATATTCAATTCATAAATTGATCTCCTTTTATGAGAAAAAATTGAGTGTGTTGTTGTTATTTGATTTTTTTTTTTTTCAAAAAGATCATTTACTACTCTATTATCACTCATATCAACGGACACGTAATTAATATTGTTATATAACATTTGCTACCTAATTATTAAATAAAAAACACTTATTCATTAAATTTGTACAGTCATGATTTTTTTTTTCTTAAAATAAAGAGTAAATTCCTCAAAATGTCATTGAACTTGTGTAAACATCCCACTAAAGTAACTTTTGTTTCTTTTAGGACAATATTTTCACTGAACTATGCACTTTTTTCCATTATAAGGTAAAACTAAGAAATTGTTAAGAATATGTTTGGAGAACCACAAGGAAAGTGAAATTAGATGTAATTACATAGTCCAATTCTCAATCAGAAATAGAGAATTAGGTGCAATTACGCGATGTAATTACAAAATTACATTTTTTTTTAATTTTAATTTTTTCTTTTAATTTTATTTTTTATTTCTATTTTTTTTTAATTTTACATCATTTATCTTTCATCTCTTTTCTTCTCATTTTCCAACGTTTACTTCTTATGATTAAATATAATTACTCGTATTTTTCTTCATTTAGCGCATTATTGTATTTTTATTCTAGTGTTTGAATTAAAGTAGTATTTCATTATTGAATGAGATGACTTATGTGTTTTTTCTTTCGTTTGAATTATTTACTCGTTGGAATTTTATATAAGAGTATTGTGTTTTTTTCGTGAATTTTCAATTTGTGTTTTGTTTTATGTTTCAATTTATTTGTTTTAGTACTATAGACTTGTTATTTTATATTTCATGTCACTTCAAATTGTCGAGTTAATTTTTTAAATTGCCATTGAACTTGTGCAAACATCCTACTAAAGTAACTTTTGTTAATTTCTTTTAGGAAAATATTTTCATTAAACTATGTACATCTTTTCAAAATAAGGTGAAATTAAAAAATAGTTAAGGACATATTTGGAAAGCCATAGAAAAATTAAAATTATATGTTATTAGCAATTTCCAGTGACATGCAATTTGAAATAGCATGTCTATACTACTAATACAAATAAACCGAAACATAAATTCAAAATCCAAGAGAAAAACATAATACTCTTGTTTAAAATTCCAACGAGTCAATATAATTCAGAAGAACGAACAATACATAAGTCTATAATCTCATTCAATAATAAAATACTACTTTAATTCAAATATTAGAATAAAAATTATAAAAAATGCAATAATGCGTTAAATAAAGAAAAAAATATGGGTAATTATATTAAATCATAAGAAGTAAAGTTGGAAAATGAGAAGAAAAGAGATGAAAGATAAATAATGTAAAATAAAAAAAAAGTAAAAATAAAAAAGAAATTCAAATAATAGAATAAAAAAGAAATTAAAAAAAGATATTAAATTTTATTTAAAAAATAAAATAAAATGTAACTTTGTAATTACATTACAAAATTGTACCTAATTCTCTATTCCCAATAGAGAATTGAATTATGTAATTACATTTAATTTCCCTTTCCTTGTGATTCTCCAAATATATCTTTAACAATTTTTTAGTTTTACCTTATAAAGGAAAGAAATGTATAGTTCAGTGACAATATTATCCTAAAAGAAACAAAAATTACTTTAATGGAATGTTTACACAAGTTTAATGACTTGACATTTTGAGGAATTAACTCTAAAATAAAATGTAGGCGAGGAAATGAATGTTGTCCGTTTCTTTAGGAAATTGTCAAGTTCCAAGAAAGGTGACTTTTTTTCCCCATAAAAGTGTTAAGTATTCCAAAGTAGTATTTACTCATATATTAATTGGATTTAATTTTAATTTAATTCCAAGAAAGGTGCCATTCATGACAATTCACGTGATAGGATATGGATATTCTCCCCCTTAAAAATAGTTGTCTTGTTAACTTAATAGTATTTTTTTTAAAAAATACTATTAAATTATAACAATTATATAAAAATGATATAATTATATATATATATATATATATATATATATACACACGATATGTGTATAGAAATTGTATAATTATAGAAAATATGTATATGTATAAAATATAAATAAAAAAATCTATAGAATGTGTATAGAAGCTCTATAGTTGTTGTATGAAATACGTATGTATAGAATGTGTATAGAAATTTTATAATCATTGTATAAAATATGTATGTATAGAATGTGTATAGAAACTGTGTATTTCTTGTATAAAATATGTAATAATAATTGTAGCCAAAGATTGTATAAAATATGACTATTAATAAAAGAAAGATTCATTCTAGTTAATTAGATGTTAGTCATTTGTTTGCCATTTACAGCATTCAAAAATGGCTTACTTAGCCAGGATATATACTCGAATGTATCCTAGAAATAGGTTAGACTATGCCAATTTCTTCCAGCAATAGATTACTTAAACTTTATAAGCAAAATCTTCTCTGCTTCTGCAACCTAGTAATTTGTTCATATTACTGTTTTAAGATATTTTTTAAAAAATTATAAATCTGGCTTAATAGAATTTGTAATCCTCACCTTCCCTCCTGGAAGACCTCCATTGCTGACAATTTGAACATGAGGACATTTCGTACCAAGGAAACAATGAACCTCTGCATCAAGCTGCTTAAGACCATCAGCCAAATCAGCATTTGGTCTCTCTCTCATCCGAGGAACTCCAGTGTAAGCAATATCACCCAGCCAATCAAAAACATCATACGCTATGTGTCATTTGATCTTCATTGATTTTGTTTAGTCCTCTTGCATACACACAGATATCATTTTTTTTGTATATACAATACATCTACTTGCTGATATTTTGATCAAATCAATGGATGTAACCTGTAATAAATTAAGAACAACATTAGTTAGTACAAGTACAAAGAGTTCACTGTAACATAAGGCTTATGGAAATCTAAAAGTAACGAAAATAAATAATGACACATTAAAGAGGGGTAATACCCCAAATTATGAATGGAATAAGCATTTTAATAGTATTACAATCAATGGTCCATCTGCTGGCTTAAATGAAGTTAAGCAAATATACATATACACACGAAAGTCAATATTCTTGTTCTTTTTTCTTCTGAAAATGCTCTTGGTTTTCAATTAATTGAGAAGAAATCATGGACATGAAGAGATGGGGAAACCACCCTTTACAGAAAATCCTCTCTTCGATGTCTCATTCTTCCTTTCTGGGCTTAAAATATGATGAGGATTCTCCCATCTCTCTCAAGGCTAAATTATCATCACTGCCAATTTTGAAAGGTAGGAACTTCCCCACAATTAGGTGTTTGGACAACTTCAAGCAATTTTTAACAATAGCTACACAAGATCAAAGTATGGTTGCAGTACATCTGAAGAGGGTTGTTGAATTAGTTAAAGGAAAAAGCATAGGCCAATCAGAGGGATATTTGCACATAAAAAGCTACAACAATCTGTAGCAAAGATTCAAGGAATTTGAGTTGAGCTTGATCATATATCTAACTAACTACTAAACTTCTTTAATGATAACATAAAATGAACTTTTGTTTATTTTTTTCTGGTCACTTTTCTTGACAGTGCATCCCGTTAATGAAAATGGGTGCACTTTCAGCGACATCAAATCTCCAACCAAAAAGCTGGTTAACCATTTTGGTAGAGACCTTAGAAGTAAGCTGTGCTTTTAATAGTGGAAATGTAGGTCTCAATCTTTCAAAGGAACAATCAAATATTGCAACCAATTAACCAATGGGCTCTATTTGTAATCTTCTTGCATATTACCTCTTTCTTCTAGGAATTATCGTCTAAAAGAATGCTACATTTTACTATTATGATGTTGTAAAGCAAATCAATGTGCAATGAATAGTAAGGTAACATATTATTTACATTAAGCAAACAAGCAGTCAACTGGGAAGAAAAATCGAGTCCATTGCGCTTTGCACCCTAACGTATGACCTCTTTTGTGATTTACACCCTATTCTATTTTATTTTATAATTTGCACCCTAAGCTTGTATCTTTCTTGCAAAATAATGAAACTACTCTTTTTCTATATTTTCCACGAGGACAAAATTGGAATATAAATATATTTTTTTAAAAATAACATAGAATTTTAAAAAAAAAAATAACTGATAAATTAACTAATTAAAAGGTCCGATGAACAAATAATTTTATGGATGTTCCTTCTATGGGTGGAATTTTATTATTAAAACTTTAATTAGAGATAAAATGGACAAACGATTTCTTGTAAGAACTAAAAAATAAGGTATCGCTTATTACTATTTTCACATAAAAGAAGAGAACAAATTTTGAATTTAATTAGATAAAGATCTTCTATTGTATCACTATCACTTATTTTATGACTCATCACTTTTTGTATGATATATAATATAAGCTCATTTAAATTTTTTACTAAAATGGATGAAAGCTTGTAAGGTCATTAAAACTTTAATTAGGAATGAAATAGACAAAAAAAAAATTATGTGAGGACTATCAAACTCCAGGATCCTCCCTTTAAATTGGATTCATGGATACTTGTTTCCTATTTAAAGGTGTTAATAATACAAGTTCACCATTCAAAGCTGATATGGGGTTGAGAATGCTACAAATGTTTCCTTAAGCTAAGTTTTTACATCAACTCAATAGACATAAACTGTCAATTGGCCCTTTATGCCCAAAGAATAGTAATCTGAATAGGATTCTTGATTGTTTTCGTTGGGAATGCTCTTCAATTATTATCTAATTTACTTGAGGGTACTATGGTTAGCATATTCACGTTTAGTCTGTACTACAATACCCTTCGCTTGTCATTATATTTAGTCAATTCATATATGATCTTTTTCAAGGATTTCCTTAGGTATCCCAAGAATGGGAACTCCTGACTCCTGAGGCAGCTAGGACTTCCTCAGGACCTCGTTATGCACTTGATGATCAAATTACTGAGCACATCAAAGTTTTTAAATTTTTACTTGATTATCCAACAACAAAAAAAAAATCATCAATGCATTTTTATGTGCCTCGGCATTATTCATGTGGTTTATATATGCAATGTCAAAAGCTGCCAAGCGGAAAGTGGGTATTTGAGTTGTAGTTTGAAATTGTCATCTGAGGCTAAACTTCTATGTGGTTTTGACATAAAGCTTCTTGAGTTTACCCATAATCTTCAAGGAGTTAGGAAGAATGCTGACTCCGTGAAAATGACAGAGACAATCATTTTTATTTAGCAGTTTTTCTAGTTTTGTGCCTTTTTTCAGAAGAAAAAAATATTTATATTCCAATTTTGCCCTCGTGAATATTTATAGGTCTTACCATTTCAAGGTATGGAAGGATTTGTCAATGGTCTAAATCTCACATGATAATGGCAAGAACAACTTATCATTTATGAGAATCATCAGATGTTGGCCCATGGAAGAAAAGTATCTCAGAATAAAAAATGGTTGGTTTCAAGCATTGGTGAATTTAACCAACACGGATAAGATCTATAAGGGTGTTATTAAAAATATGCCTCTAAAATAGTTCACTTAGCAAACTTACCTCTTTGTCAAACCGATTCAAGTAATACGCCCAATGGTAGTCATATCCGAAGCTAAAACCAGTAACTTATTGTACCGTCGTTTGAATCATTTTATCGATCACCGCTTAAAGACAGAGAAACAACGAGAAAATAGTGAACCACCAAGCATCATACCTCAGAAGCTAGTGTTCTTTTGTTATTTGGATCTGAATTTGTTGTTTGAGAGCTTGAGGAAGTAGAATTGTATGATTGTGTGCGGACTGCGGCGAGAGAGAAAGAGAAATATCTAGAAGGGTAAGGAAAATCGTGGTTTGGTTTTAAAAAGAAGCTTATCATTTTACCCTTGAAAGTTAGCATATTTACGGCCATACCCTTGGTCGTCCAAATGATGACATTTCTATATAGTAGAAATGTTATGTAACATGGTAGATGTCCATGTGTCAAATTGGATTTACTCCTACATTAATTGGATTTAATTTTAATTTAAGTCCAAGAAAGATGTCACACCTCACAATTCACGTGATATGATATATGTATGATACTCCCCTTAAAAATCGTTGCCTTGTTAATTTAATAGTATTTTACAAAAATAATATTTACTAAAAAATTATTTTATTAAATTAATTTTATTAATTATATTTTAAAAATATAAATTTGAGTATATACATTTTATTTATTTACTTATTTAATGATATGATAGTTTTGAAAAATATACTCCCTCCGTCTCAAATTACCTGTCTCAAATTGAGATTACACATTAATTAAGAAAAAATAATTAATAACATATCTAGTTTACAATAGTATCCCTATTAAATGATATTTACATTTTAATTTGAAAAAAATAATAATTAATGCAAACGGTAAAGCATGAAAAAAAAATTGTCTCTTCTTGATTAATGAAAAAAGACAAGTAAAATGAGAAAATTTAGGACGGATAATTTGGGACGCAGGGAATAAGAAAATTCGAGGGACAACTAAATAAAAATAAATATTTTTTAAAAAAAGGATCAATTATTTTAAAATAAAAAGAGTACAAAATAAAGAGATAGAATGGGTATGTGCATTTTATAGAGTCCCGAGTTGAAAAGGATAATTTTTGGCGTAAACATATCAAAAATGACTATGAATATCGGGGAAAAAAAAGAAAAAAGAGATGAATTGGTCACTCAAAATAATATGGAAAAAAAAAATCTAAATATACTTTCTTAGATTATAAATTGCAAGTCATAGCAAGACTTCTTAGATTGCAATTAATAACAATTTTTTTTTTTTAAAAAAAGATTTAAAACAAATAAAATTAAGAATAAAACATTTTTTTATATGCTAATTAAAAAAACTTTCATTCTAATAGGAGTTGGTTATTATGTGGGCTAAAATTATGAAATAGTTATTATGTGGGCTAAAATTATGGAACCTATTAATGTGCATGTTTTTTTCTAGTTCTTAAATTATATTTATATTCATTTTTTAAAAAGAAAAACAAATACTTCTTCTTTTTCCATAATCCATTCTTACTCAATCTCTATTTTAATTTCTAATTCATGAATTTTGAATTCACAATAGAATTGGTGATAGTAAATATTATATGTTAATAATTTATTTTTAATTTGTGATTTTTATACAACCTATTATTTGTGTATTATTTTATACAACCAAACTAAAATCAATTTATATATAACAAAGTCATATTTTAAATGATTTTTTATTTTTGGAGTCTCAATTTTTGAAATTGGTATATAAGATTCTATATAAATGATACATCTTATAACTGTTTCTAATGTATGAAAATGGTACATAATATGATATCCACGAATTAATTTAATAATTTTTATTAAAGTCATTTTATACTCTTGTCATATTTATGGAATTTTTTTATTGGAGGGGTGGGGGTGGGGGGGGGGAGGGGGTGTTCTCAATGTATGGAATTGACATTAACATTATTGGTATTGATGAAGTTCCATATATGTCAATTTGTATGAAATGAGTTTTATGAATATGACAATTGATACGAAAAATGATGTTGTCTATTACATAACTTTTTTAGTGTATGTAATGGATATTTAATGAAAAATTGACACTGTACATATTGAAAATAAACTAATCGATAATTGTTTGGTATCAAATAACTTTTTGTTGCAATAAAAAAGGTAATCTGTATTAATCATGGTTGATATTGGTGTTGAAAAGACTAGCATTTTTAGTTCCAAAGGAAAATACAGAAAAATAAGAGCAATGGATGAATTATTTTAAGACAAACAATATCCGCAGCATCTCACAAGAATTATGAACTCCTTTCTAATGTATTGCTTAGATTGAAGCTTGTTATTACAGGTCTAAGCAAAAATATTGGCATTTTTAGTTCCAAAAGGAAATACATAAGAATAAGAGCAATGGATGAACTGTTTTAAGACAAAAAGTATCCGTAGCATCTATCAATTATTCTGAATTCCTCTCACAGCATCTCCATCAAAGTTCAATCTCAAGATTCACGAACCACACAGAGTTCAACCTAAAAACAATAGAATAAAGTTAAACATTGAAATTTTAATTAAAAAAAAAAATTAAACTAAACTTACCAGATGGAAAGTGATAGTAACGTAACCGGTAAAAAAACCAATAAAGTCACAGCTCCAGAAATAGAAATTGCCATCGCCGAACACGAAACCCTGAACTTCTTGATTATACAATAGGTCTTGTGTATAGAGCAGAATGTAGATTAGGTTATAAGTCAGTATCACCTCAGCCTATGCAAAAAGAAAGCAACCAAAAAAAAATTCAAGACAAAAAACAAATTACAAAAACAAAAATCAGACAGATAATTTATCAAGCAAAATAAATTACCTTCCATGTAGAAGAAAAGGGAAATAGCTCATCAAATGCGTGTATGACTATGAAAGGGCGGAACAGCAGCAGCCCAAAAGTCAACAAGTACAAACAACAGTCTAAGAAAAATGCTCGACCATTGATGATACCACATTATAAACAAAATAACGAGAATCTCAAATATACCGTCCATATAGAGGACAAAGGGAAATTAATGTGTAGGTTTTGGATTGCAGCAGCGAATAGAAACAGTAGTAACAACATGGTCATAGAGACCGCTGAAGACCAGAGGAAAAACATTCTTGGACGTAGGAACACAAAAATACTGAAGCAAAGGAAACAATTTGCTACTTCAACAGCAATAAGAGGAACAAACCTACAAGTAAAAAGCAATTAATAATTACAAAACTCAAAACAAAACTATAATAATGAACATTGAAAGTACCTGAAATCAATCCCAACATGCTTAAGCATGCTGGAACATAACACTCCAACCATCAAAAACTGTAAAACAAATCCACATAAAAAGCACAAACAGTTTAAAACCATAGTTTTTCTTCTATCAGGCGGTTGAAGCATTTCTCTGCATAATAGAACAACAGTCGGCAGCGCAACCAACACGAGAATTGGAGAAGTCTCCTCAAGACGAGCTCCAATAGCAATCAATAAAAAACCAACCATAAGTGGAAGGTACACCTTTAAAAAAAAAACTACAATCACAAAAAAGCAAAAGCAAATACAACAAAACTATTAGTAATAAAACAATTTAAAAAGTACAAACAGTTTGACAGAGTCAGGAAATACCACATTAGATCGCATAGCAACAATTAGTTACTATTTAATTTCAATACCAATTAGACACATTGAGCAGCAACAATATAATATTATCTAGTTTATAAAGTACGAACAGTTTTGACAAATTCAGAAAATACCATATTAGACCGAATAGCAATAATTAGATAGTATTAGATCAAACAGCTTACAAAATACAAACCGTTATAACAAATTCAGAAAATACCACATTAGATCCAATAGCAACAATTAGATAGTATCTAATTTTTGATACAAATTTGATAAATGGAGACATTAGATCAAACAACAAATGTATAATACTATCTAGTGCATAAAGAATAAACCATTATGACAAATTCAGAAAATACCAGAGTAGACCTAATAGCATAAATTACATCAAGATAGCATCTAATCACTGAGACGATCAAACAGGTACAATTTCATACTATCTAGTTTATAAAGCAAGAACAGTTCAAAAAATACCGAAAAGAGATACGAATATTGCATGGCAGAGCAAGTAGGAAGACGGAAGACATGGTGAAAGCCCCAGTGTTTTTGAGTAAAAAATTCACCCGCCATTGATTTTGATTTTACTAGTGTTTTGTATCTTAGTAAAAAGAATTTGAATCTATATATTTATGCAGATATCCTATTTATAAATTGGAGAAAGATAAGAAACAACATCATATAAAATCTATATATAATGCGTATAGGAGATGAGGAAACAACATTCATATAATCTATAGATTTTTGCAGATCTCCAATTTATTGGAGAAAGAAATGCATATAAGAAATAAGGAAACAACGTGATATAAAATTGATATGAATGATATAGAATTTAAATCTCAAGATTTTGGAATTGAAGTACTCTAGAATTGAAGTACTCTAGATGGAAGAAGGATGGCAAATGCTCCATTTTGTAACGGCTATAATTGACAGAAGAAAGAATCACAACTGTAGGATTCTTGTTTTTCTCGTACATGTATTACTCTTTATAAGTTGTACCCTTCAATCGAAATAAAATACTGCTCATGGATCAAACTGATCTGTGATTTGAGGCTAAGAAGGCAAAATATGTTGAACCATAAAATATCAACATTAGGATAATAGAATACGTATTATTGAAGCGCAATGTACAGTTTGGTATGGTATTTGAGAGTAAAATTTTAATATTCGAGTATTCGGAATTGAGCTTGGTAAAAGATATTAATATCATTTAGTATTCGGTATTTCAAATATCGAATTCTCTTGGACCTTGGTAATATATTCGTAAAATACAATAAAAGGAATATTAAATAGGGTTTCTATTAAATATATTTTTTGAATTTAAAACGTACATTTGGACATTTCCAACTTTAAAATGGTATTACCGAAAATCATACCGAATCGAAGTTTAATTTACCAATTACCGAATTATAGAATCGATGTTTATAAGTACGGTATGTGGTATCTACTATCAAATACCGATTATCAAACTACCAATCCCGAAATTTGAAAATACCGAACCGAATACCCAACGCTCGCTCCTAGTTTTTATTCATAAAAAAAGGTAATAATTTAAAGCCTATTACTCCATTAAGTTTCCATTGTTTTAGTTTTTTAATTTAATATTCGAATTATATATATGGAAATTAGTTGCAAAACTACAAGGCAGGTCAGACTCTACATTTACTCTCGTCAGTTTTTCTTCTTTCGTAATTTATCTCAATTAAATATACAATAAATAATTTGTAGAATTAATTATCCTTTAATCTCTTGTTACCTTTTTCTAAGACAATATGTAATATTTTTTTTAGTCAATAAAGTTACAATGTATGATAAAATTTGTATTTAAAATGATGATTCTCATCTTTATTTCTCCGTATTATTAATTTTTTTGATAATTGCATTTGTATGTTTCATTTAAAGGTTGTCTTACTGTTCAAAAACCTACCAGACAATTATTTTGATCTCTTGGAGGGATCGAGATGAAATCAAGTGATATAAATTAATTTAACTCAAACACAAATAAGAAATTTACAAGAGAAAGACTGAAAATAAATTTTAAAAAAAATAAAGAAAGTCGCTCGTGGATCAACTTAATATAAGTCATTATTGGAGATATAAGATATTCATATAAAATCTATAGATTTTTGCAGATCTCCAATTTATTGGAGAAAGAAATGCATATAAGAAATAAGGAAACAACGTCGATATAAAATTGATATGAATGATATAGAATTTAAATCTCAAGATTTTGTAATTGAAGTATGGTAGATGGAAGAAGGATGGCAAATGCTCCATTTTTCTTCATTTTTTCTTGATAAGGGGGAGGGAGTTTGTAACGGCTATAATTGATGTGAAGATAGCTGTGTACTTTGATTATATATAGGAAAATCTAAGGGTTCGTTTGGGGTGAGGTACTAAGGCAAATAATTCAGATATAAAATAATAATTTCAGGATAAATTTCTTAATGCATCGTTTGGTTGGTAATACTTAAGATAACTTATTTCAGGACTAATACTAGTATCGGGATAAGTCATCCAGTGCCGGCTCAAGGGGGAAGCAACTAAAGCCAAGGCTTTAGGCCCCCAAATTAAAGGCCCCATATTCTCACTAATATTTAATATTATATAGTATATATTAGAGAATTAGTGTCCTTGTTTCGTTAAAAGAATAAAATTCATACTTGTCTTTTGAATATTTTATTGAGTTTATGTAGAAACAAGTAGATATTATTAGATAAATATTCCTTTCGTTTCAATTTATGCAATTTTTTGTTTCGACGGTTAATTTGACTAATTTTTGAAGCTAAATAAGATTAGATTAATGCAATATTTAAAATTTAGATGTTCAAAAACTAATATCTAGTTCAAAAACTATATAATAAGCACTAATATGTAGTCACATGAATAGTCAATATACATACAAGATGGTACGTACACCATCACTATAAAACAAAAAAGAAAAGAAATTAAACAAATATAATTATAATTTTATTAATTAAATTTAAGGCCTCTTCTTAAAGTTGGCTTTAGGCCACAATTTGCGTTGAGCCGCCCCTGAAGTTATCCCACACATTTGGTGGTATAAATTATCCCACCCTAATTTATCCTTGAATAAAATTATTAAATGACTAAACTAATTCTTTAATTTTCACTTTCTCACATCTGTAGGATTTTGTTTTTTCTCCTACACGTATTACTCTTTATAAGTTGTGCCCTTTAAACGGGATAAAGTACTGCTCATGGATCAAAATGTTCTGTGATTTGAGGCTAAGAAGGCAAACTATGTTTAACCATAAAATATCAACATTAGGACAATATAATACGATTATTAAAGTGCAATGTACAATTTTAATAACAAGTATTATCTAGATAAATACGTATGAATCTTATATATTGACACATAACTGAACACATAGAAAAATTATAGGAATAGAAACATAAAAATAATTAAGTTAACTAAAGTGAAGGATATTTTTGTAAACAAATAATATATTTTTACAAACAATGCACTACTTAAAAAGATAACAATTTAAAGCCTATTATTACTCTATTAAATTTCCATTATTTTGGTTTTTAAATTTAATAGTCGAATTATATATGGAAATTAGTTGTAAAACTACAAGGCAGGTCAGACTCTACATTTACTCTCGTCAGTTTTCTTATTCTTGTTAACATTATTATCATTTTAATCAAAAAAAATAAAGAAAGAGAATATATATATATATATATATATATATATATATATATATATATATATATATATATATATTCTATCTAAATGAAGGACAAGGTACCTTTTTCAGGAAAAAAATTGTAAAAAAAAAAGAAGAGTAAGAATAACATTTTATAAAAAATAAGGTCCAAGATGTAGAAAAAGTATGGTGTGTGAAGATCTTTAATTCTATTTTATAAAGTTAAAGAGGCTGCTTCTGATTCTCAATTCAAATAAAAAATATCTACCTTACGTATTGAGATTCACAAAACGTTACTAATTTTACTCAAAATACATTTTAATACTACAACATTAGAAAAGAAGGCCTGTTATGGTTAGGAATAGGTTTAAGTGGAATAAAAATAACTTTATAACTTGAAATATTTAATTTTATTTTTGATTAATTTATTTCGTAATTTACTCAATTAAATGTACAATAAATAATTTGTAGAATTAGTTATCCTCTAATCTCTTGTCACTCTAATCTTTTGTCACCTTTTTCAAGATAATATTTAATATTTTTTTTCGGTCAATAAAGTTGCAACGTACGATGAAATTTATATTTAAAATGACGATTCTTATCTTTATTTCTCCGAACTAATAAATTTTTCGATAATTGCATTTGTATATTTCATTTAAAGGTTGTCTTATTGTTCAAAAAGTTACCAGACAATGATTTTGATCTCTTGGAGGGATCGAAATGAAATCAAATGATATAAATTAACTTGACTCAAACACAAATAAGAAATTTACATGAGAAAGACTAAAAATAAATTTTAAAAAATAAACAAAGTCGATGGTGGATCAACGACTTATAAATCATTATAGTCCAGCGACTTATGAGTCATTAACCTATTTCATTTAATTCATTCAATATTCATCTTTTCCTTAAAAAATTTACTCTAAAAATTAATCCTTTCAGCTGCTCCAGACTCTAATTTTTACCTTATCCGCCACGACGACGTCAATAGAACAACTCATATTTTCAACTAACGTAATTTTTACCTTGTAATTCTCTCCGTCATAATTAGAATTTTCAATTTTTTCACTTT
Source organism: Capsicum pubescens (assembly GCA_030864215.1). Classification (NCBI taxonomy): domain Eukaryota; kingdom Viridiplantae; phylum Streptophyta; class Magnoliopsida; order Solanales; family Solanaceae; genus Capsicum; species Capsicum pubescens. Next base: position 301,597,556 of record CM061549.1, read on the forward strand.
CAAAAAAAAAAAAATTTAAATTTTCATAAAATAATTAAACGTAAATTATATTTAATATTCAATTCATAAATTGATCTCCTTTTATGAGAAAAAATTGAGTGTGTTGTTGTTATTTGAATTTTTTTTTTTCAAAAAGATCATTTACTACTCTATTATCACTCATATCAACGGACACGTTATTAATATTGTTATATAACATTTGCTACCTAATTATTAAATAAAAAACACTTATTCATTAAATTTGTACAGTCATGATTTTTTTTTCTTAAAATAAAGAGTAAATTCCTCAAAATGTCATTGAACCTTTGTAAATATCCCACTAAAGTAACTTTTGTTTCTTTTAGGACAATATTGTCACTGAACTATGCACTTTTTTCCATTATAAGGTAAAACTAAGAAATTGTTAAGAATATGTTTGGAGAACCACAAGGAAAGTGAAATTAGATATAATTACATAGTCCAATTCTCAATCAGAAATAGAGAATTAGGTGCAATTACGCGATGTAATTACAAAATTACATTTTTTTTTTAATTTTAATTTTTTCTTTTAATTTTAGTTTTTATTTCTATTTTTTTTTTTAATTTTACATCATTTATCTTTCATCTCTTTTCTTCTCATTTTCCAACGTTTACTTCTTATGATTAAATATAATTACTCATATTTTTCTTCATTTAGCGCATTATTGTATTTTTATTCTAGTGTTTGAATTAAAGTAGTATTTCATTATTGAATGAGATGACTTATGTGTTTTTTCTTTCGTTTGAATTATTTACTCGTTGGAATTTTATATAAGAGTATTGTGTTTTTTTCTTGAATTTTCAATTTGTGTTTTGTTTTATGTTTCAATTTATTTGTTTTAGTACTATAGACTTGTTATTTTATATTTCATGTCACTTCAAATTGTCGAGTTAATTTTTTAAATTGCCATTGAACTTGTGCAAACATCCTACTAAAGTAACTTTTGTTAATTTCTTTTAGGAAAATATTTTCATTAAACTATGTACATCTTTCCAAAATAAGGTGAAATTAAAAAATAGTTAAGGACATATTTGGAAAGCCATAGAAAAATTAAAATTATATGTTATTAGCAATTTCCAGTGACATGCAATTTGAAATAGCATGTCTATACTACTAATACAAATAAACCGAAACATAAATTCAAAATCCAAGAGAAAAACATAATACTCTTGTATAAAATTCCAACGAGTAAATATAATTCAAAAGAACGAACAACACATAAGTCTATAATCTCATTCAATAATAAAATACTACTTTAATTCAAATATTAGAATAAAAATTATAAAAAATGCAATAATGCGTTAAATAAAGAAAAAAATATGGGTAATTATATTAAATCATAAGAAGTAAAGTTGGAAAATGAGAAGAAAAGAGATGAAAGATAAATAATGTAAAATAAAAAAAAGTAAAAATAAAAAAGAAATTCAAATAATAGAATAAAAAAGAAATTAAAAAAAGATATTAAATTTTATTTAAAAAATAAAATAAAATGTAACTTTGTAATTACATTACAAAATTGTACCTAATTCTCTATTCCGAATAGAGAATTGAATTATGTAGTTACGTTTAATTTCACTTTCCTTGTGATTCTCCAAATATATCTTTAACAATTTTTTAGTTTTACCTTATAAAGGAAAGAAATGCATAGTTCAGTGACAATATTATCCTAAAAGAAACAAAAATTACTTTAATGGAATGTTTACACAAGTTTAATGACTTGACATTTTGAGGAATTAACTCTAAAATAAAATGTAGGCGAGGAAATGAATGTTGTCCGTTTCTTTAGGAAATTGTCAAGTTCCAAGAAAGGTGACTTTTTCCCCCCATAAAAGTGTTAAGTATTCCAAAGTAGTATTTACTCATATATTAATTGGATTTAATTTTAATTTAATTCCAAGAAAGGTGCCATTCATGACAATTCACGTGATAGGATATGGATATTCTCCCCCTTAAAAATAGTTGTCTTGTTAACTTAATAGTATTTTTTTAAAAAAATACTATTAAATTATATCAATTATATAAAAATGATATAATTATATATATATATATACACGATATGTGTATAGAAATTGTATAATTATAGAAAATATGTATATGTATAAAATATAAATAAAAAAATCTATAGAATGTGTATAGAAGCTCTATAGTTGTTGTATGAAATACGTATGTATAGAATGTGTATAGAAACTTTATAATCATTGTATAAAATATGTATGTATAGAATGTGTATAGAAACTGTGTATTTCTTGTATAAAATATGTAATAATAATTGTAGCCAAAGATTGTATAAAATATGACTGTTAATAAAAGAAAGATTCATTCTAGTTAATTAGATATTAGTCATTTGTTTGCCATTTACAACATTCAAAAATGGCTTACTTAGCCAGGATATGTACTCGAATGTATCCTAGAAATAGGTTAGACTATGCCAATTTCTTCCAGCAATAGATTACTTAAACTTTATAAGCAAAGTCTTCTCTGCTTCTGCAACCTACTTATTTGTTCATATTACTGTTTTAAGATATTTTTTAAAAAATTATAAATTTGGCTTAATAGAATTTGTAATCCTCACCTTCCCTCCTGGAAGACCTCCATTGCTGACAATTTGAACAGGAGGACATTTCGTACCAAGGAAACAATGAACCTCTGCATCAAGCTGCTTAAGACCATCAACCAAATCAGCAATTGGTCTCTCTCTCATCCGAGGAACTCCAATGTAAGCAATATCACCCAGCCAATCAAAAACATCATACGCTATGTGTCATTTGATCTTCATTGATTTTGTTTAGTTCTCTTGCATACACACAGATATCATTTTTTTGTATATTCAATACATCTACTTGCTGATATTTTGATCAAATCAATGGATGTAACCTGTAATAAATTAAGAACAACATTAGTTAGTACAAGTACAAAGAGTTCACTGTAACATAAGGCTTATGGAAATCTAAAAGTAACGAAAATAAATAATGACACATTAAAGAGGGGTAATACCCCAAATTATGAATGGAATAAGCATTTTAATGGTATTACAATCAATGGTCCATCTGCTGGCTTAAATGAAGTTAAGCAAATATACATATACACACGAAAGTCAATATTCGTGTTCTTTTTTCTTCTGAAAATGCTCTTGGTTTTCAATTAATTGAGAAAAAATCATGGACATGAAGAGATGGGGCAACCACCCTTTACAGAAAATCCTCTCTTCGATGTCTCATTCTTCCTTTCTGGGCTTAAAATATGATGAGGATTCTCCCATCTCTCTCAAGGCTAAATTATCATCACTGCCAATTTTGAAAGGTAGGAACTTCCCCACAATTAGGTGTTTGGACAACTTCAAGCAATTTTTAACAATAGCTTCACAAGATCAAAGTATGGTTGCAGTACATCTGAAGAGGGTTGTTGAATTAGTTAAAGGAAAAAGCATAGGCCAATCAGAGGAATATTTGCACATAAAAAGCTACAACAATCTGTAGCAAAGATTCAAGGAATTTGAGTTGAGCTTGATCATATATCTAACTACTAAACTTCTTTAATGATAACAGAAAATGAACTTTTGTTTCTTTTTTTCTGGTCACTTTTCTTGACAGTGCATCCCGTTAATGAAAATGGGTGCACTTTCAGCGACATCAAATCTCCAACCAAAAAGCTGGTTAACCATTTTGGTAGAGACCTTAGAAGTAAGCTGTGCTTTTAATAGTGGAAATGTAGGTCTCAATCTTTCAAAGGAACAATCAAATATTGCAACCAATTAACCAATGGGCTCTATTTGTAATCTTCTTGCATATTACCTCTTTCTTCTAGGAATTATCGTCTAAAAGAATGCTACATTTTACTATTATGATGTTGTAACGCAAATCAATGTGCAATGAATAGTAAGGTAACATATTATTTACATTAAGCAAACAAGCAGTCAACTGGGAAGAAAAATCGAGTCCATTGCGCTTTGCACCCTAAAGTATGACCTCTTTTGTGATTTACACCCTATTCTATTTTATTTTATGATTTGCACCCTAAGCTTGTATCTTTCTTGCAAAATAATGAAACTACTCTTTTTCTATATTTTCCACGAGGAGAAAATTGGAATATAAATATATTTTTTTTAAAATAACATAGAATTTTAAAAAAAAAATAACTGATAAATTAACTAATTAAAAGGTCCGATGAACAAATAATTTTATGGATGTTCCTTCTATGGGTGGAATTTTATTATTAAAACTTTAATTAGAGATAAAATGGACAAACGATTTCTTGTAAGAACTAAAAAATAAGGTCTCTCTTATTACTATTTTCACATAAAAGAAGAGAACAAATTTTGAATTTAATTAGATAAAGATCTTCTATTGTATCACTATCACTTATTTTATGACTCATCACTTTTTGTATGATATTTAATATAAGCTCATATAAATTTTTTACTAAAATGGATGATAGCTTGTAAGGTCATTAAAACTTCAATTAGGAATGAAATAGACAAAAAAAAAATTATGTGAGGACTATCAAACTCCAGGATCCTCCCTTCAAATTGGATTCATGGATACTGGTTTCCTATTTAAAGGTGTTAATAATACAAGTTCACCATTCAAAGCTGATATGGGGTTGAGAATGCTACAAATGTTTCCTTAATCTAAGTTTTTACATCAACTCAATAGACATAAACTGTCAATTGGCCCTTTATGCCCAAAGAATAGTAATCTGAATAGGATTCTTGATTGTTTTCGTTGGGAATGCTCTTCAATTATTATCTAATTTACTTGAGGGTACTATGGTTAGCATATTCATGTTTGGTCTGTACTACAATACCCTTTGCTTGTCATTATATTTAGTCAATTCATATATGATCTTTTTCAAGGATTTCCTTAGGTATCCCAAGAATGGGAACTCCCGACTCCTGAGGCAGCTAGGACTTCCTTAGGACCTCGTTATGCACTTGATGATCAAATTACTGAGCACATCAAAGTTTTTAAATTTTTACTTGATTATCCAACAACAAAAAAAAATCATCAATGCATTTTTATGTGCCTCGGCATTATTCATGTGGTTTATATATGCAATGTCAAAAGCTGCCAAGCGGAAAGTGGGTATTTGAGTTGTAGTTTGAAATTGTCATCCGAGACTAAACTTCTATGTGGTTTTGACATAAAGCTTCTTGAGTTTACCCATAATCTTCAAGGAGTTAGGAAGAATGCTGACTCCATGAAAATGACAGAGACAATCATTTTTATTTAGCATTTTTTCTAGTTTTGTGCCTTTTTTCAGAAGAAAAAAATATTTATATTCCAATTTTGCCCTCGTGAATATTTATAGGTCTTACCATTTCAAGGTATGGAAGGATTTGTCAATGGTCTAAATCTCACATGATAATGGCAAGAACAACTTATCATTTATGAGAATCATCAGATGTTGGCCCATGGAAGACAAGTATCTCAGAATAAAAAATGGTTGGTTTCAAGCACTGGTGAATTTAGCCAACACGGATAAGATCTATAAGGGTGTTATTAAAAATATGCCTCTAAAATAGTTCACTTAGCAAACTTACCTCTTTGTCAAACCGATTCAAGTAATACGCCCAATGGTAGTCATATCCGAAGCTAAAACCAGTAACTTATTGTACCGTCGTTTGAATCATTTTATCGATCACCGCTTAAAGACAGAGAAACAACGAGAAAATAGTGAACCACCAAGCATCATACCTCAGAAGCTAGTGTTCTTTTGTTATTTGGATCTGAATTTGTTGTTTGAGAGCTTGAGGAAGTAGAATTGTATGATTGTGTGCGGACTGCGGCGAGAGAGAAAGAGAAATATCTAGAAGGGTAAGGAAAGTCGTGGTTTGGTTTTAAAAAGAAGCTTATCATTTTACCCTTGAAAGTTAGCATATTTACGGCCATACCCTTGGTCATCCAAATGATGACATTTCTATATAGTAGAAATGTTATCGAACATGGTAGATATCCATGTGTCAAATTAATGGCCATGTGGCCTCATTTTAATAAGGCAAATTGCCTTCTAATCTTCCTCCTTTTAAAGTTGTCAAGTTGGATAAACTTGTATCTTAGGCTATAAATAGTCACTTTCTATAATAAGAAATTTGGTGGGAAAAGACTACTCTTTGTTATTTTATTACTTTCTTTACATTATTTATCTCACGTTATCATCACGAAGCTCTACCCAACTGAGATATGGTACTTTCGGACAAAGAATTTCTTTACCCTCTTCCAGAGGTCGGAATGGATCTTTACTCACTTCGAGTGATCAAACAACTATTGGAGTACTTAATGGATATGTTTTATCCATGTAAAATCATTTCAAAACCTTCTCAGTGTAGGCAGTTTGATGAGTGAAGACCCCATCTGCTAAATGTTCAATTTGCAGACCAAGACAAAGTTTTATCTTTTCAAGATCGTTCATTTCGAATTCTATCTTTAGATATTCAATTGCCTTTTGGGCCTCTTCTGGAGTTCCAATGAGATTTATGGCATCCACATAAACAGCGAGTACAACAAACCCTGATGTCGTTTTCTTAATGAAAATACAAGGACAAATGACATCATTTATGTAACCTTTTCTTTTCAAGTACTCACTTAGGCGATTATACCACATACGCCCTGATTGTATTAGACCGTACAATGAGTTTTTCAATCTGATTGAATATAATTCCCCTTGGCACTGCTTCGGGAGCTTCACCTCTCCTTTTACACTGCTGGTGTCGAGGGACATTGTTTATTGCAAGGCGATCGATTAAAATTCTTCCACGACTACGACTAGGGTCAGGGATTATCGATTAAAATTCTTCCACGACCACGACTAGGGTCAGGGCTTCTTTTACACTTGATTTGATGAACATGTGCAACATTCACTTCAGGAAATAAAGCAATACCAAGAGGTCGACTTTCATTATTTTTTATTAAAAGCTCATTATGTTGTTCAGCAACTAGAAGATGAGCAATATTCCACAATATAAGTGGATCCTTAATTGTGAGGTATTCCATTTTCAGACCTTCGTCAAGATGATGATGGAGAAATATCATGTCCTTGGCTCGGTCCTAATTTGATGCCTGATTATCATTTTTAATGATTTCTGCTAGATCCATCGCATTCAAATGTATTTCGACATCCGGTGCCCAGGACATGTAAGTTTTGCCCGATAAATCTAGGCCAATAAATTCGCATTGGATATATTTGACATTATTTAAGAAAAATAAATACTAATCTTTTATTGTTGTTGAAAAGTTTTTTCATAAACTCATGTTGATAACGTGATATAAATTATGTAAAGAAAGTAACAAAATAACAAAGAGTAGTCTTTTTCCACCCACTTTCTTAATATAGAAAGTAGCTATTTATAGCCTAAGATATAAGTTTATCCAACTTGACAACTTTAAAAGGTGGAAGATTAGTAGGCATTTTGCCTTATTAAAATGAGGCCATATGGCCATTAATTTGACACATGGACATCTACCATGTTCCATAACATCTGGTGAAGCTCTATCAGGCGCTCCTTAAGAAAACTGATAATAACTTGAAGCAAACTTCCTCTCTAAAGATAATGTTGAGCCCATGGACTTAGAAGTCTCAGATTTCTTTGTAGTTCCTAAAGAACATGTTACTCACCCTGTCGGTGATGGACATGAAATAGTTTGATTGTTTTACTTTTATGTTAAGTTGTATTAGTTTACATTTCTATAAGTAGTATCTCACTAGCCTTGTAAATAAATAAAATTTGTGCAATACGCTATGTGCTAGTAATGCTGTAATATTTACTTTGTTTATATTTTCATCTTGAAGAATATGGATACTCCTCAAATTTTATTTGGATCAATAATCGATCGTGATGATATTTGTGTAATTGATAGCGGGACTGTTTTGCGGAGAAATTTTGACTTTTTGTGAAAGAGAGTCTCCACTTAATTTTGAAAAGGAATTAAGAAACCTTTAGGGAGTTACTTCAAACGATCCAAAAAAGAAAAATCATTTTAAGTTAGAGATTCTAGATAAGTGGTTCATATTAACATTTTAGGAAGGTGTTAGGTACCTAAAATGTCCGCTAACTTGCGGTTATCCGGACTGTTTGAAAACATCTTTTGATTAACTTCTGAAAAGATTAATTTGTTGAAATAAGTAATTTGTTTAGGAAATATATTTAAGGTTTATGCAGAACCAGTTTTTTAGCGACTTAGTTAGTGATTTTAACTAGGTTTGCAAGAAAACACATAAAACAAATTAGCAAAAGTAAAAGGAAAAGGGTAGAAGCAGAAGGACTTGAGCCATTAGGCCCAAATCGTCAACCCTGTCCTAATCTAGATATTGGGCTTTCAGCCCGTCTTCCACCTGTCCTAATTCTATGTTTTCGAGTCTTTAGCTCGAGTCTCGCTTCACCTGTATTAAGTACAACTTTGACTTCGAGGCCCAAATGAATGAATAAGGAAATAAATAAATAAATGAATAAATAAATAAATGAAGACGACAATAAGTAAATAAACAAAAATAATAAATGAGATTTTGGGGTCTCGTAGCCGCTTCAAATGATAGGACTTTAATCCATTTGTTCTTCTTTCGATTCTTAGTCTCCGTACGCCACGTGATAGGCGTTTAGATTCTTTTTCGGGCTTGACTCAAAGGATGGGGGTCATGTTGGCTCACCGTGAAATGCAAGGAAGAAGAGTCCATTTGGACTCCAAGGTGATTTACATGCGAAAAAAAAGAAAGAGAAGAATTCAAAACATATCCGAAATACAAAAAGGAAAAAATAGAATAATAAATGTCTTAACACAAATATTCAAACAAAAAAAAATGATGATAGGAAACCACATATCTTATTTAAAAGTAGGCAGATGATATACAGAAGGGACATGTTAACTCAACAAAAATAATTTCAAGTGAAAGAGAGAATAATATCGATCCGGATGCATGCCTATGAAGTGAAAAGAAGAACTTTGACATCAAAATGCAAAAGAAATCAAAGCATGTTCAGAATATGGGTAGAAAAAGAAGTAAACAGATTTACACATTCAAAAGCTACTAACTAAATATTATCCTATTCAACATCAACCTTAGAAGTATAAATGCCAAGTGCTATCCGAAACATGCTTCTACTATGGCCATTTGAGGTACCCAAGTCTCAGCGATAAGCGAATAGACAAAGTTATATCATAATGGGACAGATATCCCGGGCCTTTTTCTCAAGACAAAAGACTTAAAGGTTCTATCAAACTTATACTCATGGTCCTATTTAAGGGGAAGAAAACATAAAGGGAACTGGGAAGAGGGCCCGTGAGACTGGAATGCAAGACACGAGTCAGCTCGAACAAGGATGATCCATGCATATAAAATAAGATAAAAGGATTAGAACACAAACTTACGCTAATCCCAAAAGGTAGGCTACTACACATAATAATTGTATAGACCACATATCCAAAAGTCTACAACTAAACAAAAGATATCATATAGCAAGTGAATACAAATTCATTACTCAAGGAAACTGAAACTAGCATGAAGTCAAATCAAGACATGGTATAGGCTACCATGTTCACTCCAGACTTTACATTTTCAAACACATTAGTATTTCACACATAAAAAATAAGTACTACTACAATTAAACACATAATAAGGGGGAGGGGACCAACTAAGAAAAATTTAAGCCAACCAAAGGACCTTTACAATAATCTGGATCGATAGTTTGATAAAGAAGTATTTTTACACTCACACAAGAACCCTCAATCAACAAGTCAATCACTTGAAGAAAGTTGACATTTCACAAATATTTTTTTTTAAAGTCTTTAAGAAGCAATATTAAGGAAGATAAGGGAAGAACAAATAAGCTGACACTAACACGATCAACTTACTAGACATTCATTCATTCCCACATAATAGACATTAACCATATTAAACATATTCAGTGTAATAAAACAAGGGGGACCCTTTTTTTAAACGTGTATAACATCCAAACATATCTATCCGAAGGTTGTTATCGAGTTACCAACTACGTCAAATGATTGTTGGCCATAATTCAAGAAAGTGCACTCATGATCATTAAAGGAGAAGACATAAAGATTACCCACTAAACAAACTATAAATTTCAGCTAACAGATATATTCTTTGAAGAGTATTGATTATCATTTTTAACATATCTTGATACATCAAGCATTAGTTCTAAAGACACATTGTAATACAAATCAAAAGAAGTCCATGAAATCAACGTACATACACATTTGGGATGGTTTAACTTAATAAGACATCAAATACAAGAGCCAAAGGTAAAACATCCAATTCCTAAACTTTGTTTCAGTTGTTCTAAGTCTTATTAAGTTGTCAACTTCATCTAAATCATGAATCAAATGCTATGGCCCGAATTAGCTCAACGGAAACACGAAAATCCTATGGCCTTTGAGGCTTTCTATAGCACATAATCCCAGTAGACAACAACATTACTATAACAAAATCCTAAAGAAGGAGATGAAGAAAAGAAAACCAAATCAAAATTAAAATGAAAAAGAGGTGTTTACCTCTCTCGGAGCAGCGAAATAGGGCAACGAGCTAAGATCGGACTCTTATCACCACCAGAAAAGTTCAACACTGTCGTGAACACTCGACTAGCTAACTATTTCTCCCTAAAATCTTTATCGAACAAAGTTGCTCTTTCCCCGGAACCAGAATTATCAGCCTCCAAAGAAGCCCCCAGAATTTTTCAACCCTATAGCAGCGACCCAAAAATAACAATCCTCTAAATTTTTTTTTAAAAAAATTGAACCCTCAGAATTTCCAACCTCAGAGCCTCAAACCTTCCCCGAGAAGAAGACCCCCCAAACAATGACCCTAAAGATCTTTATATAGAAGCTTGAGTTGGGGTCCCTCCTTTCTTTTGAAATTCGAAACCGAGGAGCCAATTTACAGATAAGAAATTGTACCCAATTCAAATTTCCTCAGAGAATCCTAGATGGGTGGACCAATAAGATTTTGGGAAAACCTAATCCTCCTCTCAACCAATAAAAAATGTCCAAATATGTACCCGAATCGTACCACTAACCCAAAATTTGCGGAATTATCCGTTGGGGGGATGACACCTAGACGCGTTCTAGAATACTCCTGAGCTTTCCTCGTACAAACCCGTGTGGGGAGAGCACGTGACGAGTATGGAGAAGGTTGGGTCAGTTTGGGTCTTCTCAAAATGGGTCTGGTTCGGTTGAAATTGTTGGTTGGTAGAAACCGATGTCGTCATTTTTGCTGATGCGTATACGGCGTATTGGTGTTGTGGTCGTCCGTTTGTGTTGAAGAGGAGAAGAATCAATAAATGGGCCGGGTCAGAGGGATTTTGGGCTTACTGAGGATGTTGTATATTATTTGGGAGGGATTGGGCTGGTTGGGATAACTTTAAATATTGTTGTTGCTGAATGTTAATGGGTCTAATTTAAAATAAAAAGGGATAGAAATTTGATAATTTAAAAAATGGCCAAATAAAATTAAATTTTTAGCCAATTTTACTTAAATATTAATCAAATTGGATATCAATTTGATCAATTTCATCGCAATTTTGATCAACTGGATTTCAATTATGGTCAAATTTAATAAATTGACTAAATTTAAACGAGATTCGATACAAATTAATACCTTGTTTAATCTTGAGCTTCTTGATTTGATAAAACTAAACAAATATTTATCCAAATAAATTATTTTTGAGAGTAAAATTATATTCAAATCGAAATTTTAATCATTTGAATTTATTTTCAAAATAATCCTTGATCAAAAATTCAATACTCCGTAAAATAAATATTTAAGTAACAAAATTATATAATCTCGTATAACTTAATACGATAATATATAATCGCTACTTAACATGATAAGTTTACCCAAATAAATACTTTGAAAAGATTCTTATTAAGATAAAATATATGTTGTGATTTAATTTAAAACTCAAGAATTTCGAAATTAAATTTAGTCGTGGAGGGAAAAAATTAGGTGTCAACAACTGCCCCTCCCTTTGGGTAGGATGGATGCAAGTAATCCTAGGCAAAGGGAGGTTGACGTTCCTAATTTTTGTCCGACCACAAATTCGTATCTAAGCGAGGTCGGTATCAGGTTTCTTACATATCTTAGGTTTCATGAGAATTCATGCCACTTGTAGTTCATAAAGCTTGATTTTAAGCCTGTTTTTCAAGAAAATTCACCAACTGTCACGGTTTTGAAGTTTTTGATGAAACTGGGAAGTTGGGGAATGAAGGGATTTGGGGGGAGGTTGGAATGCAGTCGAGTTTTCTACATAGAGGCCGGCCTACATATCCTCAAGATTTTAGGGAATCAGACTGCTTGTAGTTCAACTCGATCGGTAGAAAAGATAGTCTTTTATTTCAGACGATCTTTGGCTCAAGATGGGTGATAAGTTGATCAAGTTGTGAAAAAGAGGCTTGTAACCTCTTAACCATGAACTTGGAGATCTTCACATCCATAGGTAAGAATTTACCCAGGCAATTTCCAAAACTCTAAGTATGTTGTCACCCGAATTTGAAAGAAAAACAAAGTTCCCCTCGGTATGAGTTAAGAAAATATTCTGGAGGTGAAGCTGAAACTAGGATATCCAAAAATACCCACATGCCTTCTAATAGAGGCGTGGTTAGATGGTGGCGGTGATCATCATTTAGCTCACGTCTAGAGAGTTTGACATCCCTCTCCAGACTATGTCCCATTTTGCTGCTGAGAAAGAGTTCCACGTTGTGCTGCATCTTTTTTGGAGTCGTCCGCACCTGAGGTTTTGATTTGAGATTTTCATCCTTTCGGATGCTCTCGACAATTCCTTACACAAAAATCATTAGTGATAATCTCAATTCACGAAAGAAGTATATAGTATTTTACCATATCTCCGCGTGAGTTGTTGTCTAAAAAGTAAAGTCATCCTTTCTTGTACCTGTTTGATAGGAAATAACTTGCAATAACAGACACAACAACCAAGGAGGTTGTTGTATAATCATGACATTTTTTGATTGAATATGTCTTCAAAGTGGGGTGACCCTTTTGGACACCGACGATACTTTATGCAGAACGGTATCTACAACCATGTAATCTTATGCTGGAGTGGAAACCCTTTTGGTTACCTATATCACTTGTTGTATGTGGAATAATAACCTTTTCACCCTCAAATTGTCAATTTCTAAGAAATCTTATATATCATTCATACTTAGATAGCGACTTAAAGGCGTCCCTTCAAATCATGTGCTCTCGATGCATTCAGATGTTGATTTATAAAATGATGAGATATCCTCAACGCCAACGTTTCTTTCTAGTGCGTCAACAGATATTGAATGCCTTCTGGGGCGATGGTATGAGATGGCCTTTGCGACAATAATATATGATGGCCCTTGAGCTAACGCCTTGCGGGAATGATATGTAATGGCCCTTGGGGCAACGCCTTGCGGCAATGATATGCAATGGACCTTGATGCAATGCTTTCCGGCAATGATATGCAATGGACCTTGGGGCAACGCCTTGAGGAATGATATGCAATGGCCCTTGGGGAAACGCTTTGCGGCAACGATATGTAATGGCCCTTGGGGCAACTCCTTGTGGCAATGATATGTAATGGCCCTTGGGGAAATGCCTTGCGGCAATGATATGTAATATCCCTTGGGGCAACGCCTTGCTGCAATGATATGTAATGGCCCTTGGGGCAACGCCTTGCGGTAATGATATGTAATGGCCCTTGGGGCAACGCCTTGCGGCAATGATATGCAATGGCCCTTGGGGAAACGCTTTCCCTTGGGGCAACACCTTGCGGCAATGATATGTAATGACCCTTGGGGCAACGCCTTGCGGCAATGATATGTAATGTCTCTTGGGGAAACACCTTGCGACAATGATATGTAATGGCCCTTGGGGCAACGCCTTGCGGCAATGATATGTAATGGCCTTCTTGGTAAATTTTAAAGTAATTTTACCTGACTTCATTTGTCAGCTTCTTTATTTCTACATGTACCTGTGCTTAAGGTAGGCGATTAGTAAACACTTAGTCGCTTTTTCTAGCGACTATTTTTAGGAAACTTCTAAATACAATATTTGTAAAGAAGACTAGGCGCTTTTGTTTGTCGCCTATGATCTCAAGAAATGAGATGGACAAATCAAAAGGTCTTCAATAAATAGCTATTAACCCATTTTTAGGGCTATCCTAAAATACCGTTCTTGGGCATTAATGATCTGTTGTGTCTCCCAATTTGCTCGGGGATTTTTGAAAGACTCTCATTTTTGTGTATTGATCCCTGCATCCACAAAAAAATGATTAGTTTGAATGAAATTACTCCATGTTGACCTTCTTCGATTTGCTCCTTGCCATCTCTTGGGCATTCCTTCATGTTGGGACTTCCACCCTGACACTCCATCCTAAATGATGTCTAGGCAAGTACTAAATAAGTGAGTCGTAAGATTTTTGAAAATAGTCTTAAATTTTTTAGAATAATTTCGAAAACCTCTGTAAAACTTTAGAAAATCTCTTCCAGTCATGTCATGTACTAGCTCAACGAACGTCTTCCTCGTGGTTTTGACTATATTCGACGGATGGTTTACAAAACTCATGATCATTGTTGGAGGGTTTCTTCAAGTAGTTCTATCATAGCCAAAAATTGAGTCTACCCAGACTTTGTTACAGTTGGTGGCTTCCAAAGCTTGACTTTAACCTCTGGTGCTGGGGAATTTGAAATATGTTCCGGCATTTGGTGGAAATTTTGAGGTTTTCATCAAAATTTCTTCCTTTGTTTAAAGTTGTTTGAGATGATACCAATCCGAGTAGATCTGAAGTCTTTGCTGATCTTCATTCTCTTTGTTGGATGTTGATCTTCTCTTGTGAATTTTTGAGATTCCTTCTCAAAAATTCTGCCCCAGTTTTCATTTCCTGGGGTGATATGACCGAGCTGTTGAGGCGCCTATGTATCTCGTTGAAGCATGAATCAAGTCAAACGTAGTTCAAGCATAGAGGAAAAATATAAATTTTCCTAAGGGGTTGACCGAAGACGACATAGGCCGCCTACGTATCCCTTTCTTGGAAATTCAGGTTAGACGTAGTTCGTACATAAAGGGAAAGGATAAAATGTCCTAAGGGGTTGACCAAAGCCGACATAGGCTGCCTACATATCCCTTTCTTGGGAATTCAGGTCAAACGTAGTTCGTACATAAAGGGAAAGGGACTCTAGACAACCACACACTACAAAACAACATTATTACAAAGGCGATTACAAGTAGATTAACTAAAGAAACACAAAATCTAGAATATCTTACAAACATAATATCTTTTTACCGCATCGAAATTGAGTGGTTTGGTCCACTCCATGCCATCCATCTCAGATAAAATCAGAGCTCCTCCAGAGAGCACCTTGCAAACTATGTATGGCCCTTGCCAGTTTGGAGCGAACTTTCCCTTGTACTTCTCTTGGCGAGGGAATATTCGTTTGAGAACCAGTTGCCCTACTTCAAATGCCCGAGCCCTCACCTTCTTGTTAAAGGTACGAACCATCCTGTGTTGGTACAACTGACCATGGAATACAACGACCATTCTCTTTTCATCAATCAACATGAGTTGTTCATAGTGAGCACGAACCCATTCTTCGTTACTTAGTCCAGCTTCCTGAATAATCCTTAGGGAAGGTATTTCAACTTCAGCAGGTATCACAACTTCATTCCCATAGACAAGTAAATAGGGGGTCGCCCCGGTGGAGGTTCGAACTATTGTGCGATACCCTAGAAAAGCGTAAGGTAACATCTCATGCCATGATCTATCATTTTCGACCATCTTTCTCATGATATTCTTGATATTCTTGTTGGTCGTTTCCACAGCTCCATTTATTTGGGGATGATATGCAGTCGAGTTATGATGCACAATCTTGAACTGATCACAAATTTCTTTCATCAAGTGACTGTTCAAGTTTTCCCCATTATCAGTAATGATCGATTCCAGTACTCCGAACCGTCAAATCAAGTTATTCCTGACGAAATCTGCAACCACTTTCTTAGTGACGGCTCTGTACGAAGCCATTTCGACCCACTTAGTGAAATAATCAATGGCAACCAAAATGAATCTATGTCCATTCGACGCTAATGGCTCTATTGGTCCGATGACATCCATGATCCAAGCTAAGAAAGGCCAAGGCAAATTCATTATGTGAAGCTCGTGTGGAGGCATTCGAATCAGATCTCCGTGTATTTGACATTTTGGACATCTCTGCACATACTTACTACAATCATTTTCCATAGTCATCCAGAAGTAACCGGTTCTCAGGATCTTTCTGGAAAGGACAAACCCATTCATATGGGGTCCACAAATTCCAGTGTGTACCTCTTTTATCAATTTATTGGCTTTCGCAGCATCGACGCATCTTAGGAATCCCAAATCAGGAGTCCTACTAAAAAGAATTTCCCCACTTGGAAAGTAATTCTTTGCCAAATGACGGATTGTCTTCTTTTGGTTGTTACTAGACTCTTTAGGATATATTCCAGATTCCAAATACCTTTTAATGTCATAGTACCAAGGCTTTCCATCAGGCTTCTCTTCCACGTGTACACAATGCGCGGGTTGCTCCTTCAAGCTTATTTCCAAAGGATCAATGTAACTTTGATCCGGGTGCTGAATCATGGAAGATATAGTGGCCAAAGCATCAGCAAACTCATTTTGTATCCGTGGGATATGCCTAAAATCAACATCCTAATATCTTTCACATAATTCTTGCACCAACTCCACATAAGGAGTGATCTTAGAATTTTTTACCGCCCATTCTCCCCGTACCTGGTGAATCAGCAAATCTGAATCCCCAATGACTAACAATTCACTAACACCCATATCAAGTGCCAATTTGAGACCCAGAATGCAAGCCTCATATTCAGCCATGTTATTGGTGCATGAAAAACGTAACTTAGCGGTTACCGGATAATGCTGGCCCATTTCTGACACCAAAACTGCTCCAATTCCTGAACCTTTGAAGTTGACCGCCCCATAAAAAAAATAGCCTCCATCCGGGGTAAATCTATGTAATGTCTTCTCCTACGAACAAAAATTCCTCATCTGGAAAGTAAGTTTGAAGTGGATCATATTTCTCATCAACTGGGTTCTCTGCCAAATGATCTGCTAAGGCTTGCTCCTTGATTGCTTTTTGGGTTACATACACAATGTCAAACTCACTCAGCAATATTTACCACTTGGCTAGCTTTCCCGTAGGCATGGACTTTTGGAAAATATACTTTAATGGATCCATTCTCGAGATGAGGTATGTTGTGTAGGACGACAGATAATTCCTCAACTTTTATGCCGTCCAAGTCAAAGCACAACATGTCCTTTCTACAAGAGTGTAACGGGCTTCATATGGCGTGAACTTTTTACTCAAGTAGTAAATGGCTTTCTCTCTCCTACCGGTCTCATCATGTTGTCCGAGGACACATCCAAAATCATTTTCTAAGACTGACATGTAAAGCAATAACGAAATTCCTTCTCTTGGTGGAACCAAAACCGGCAGTGCAGACAAATATTCCTTGATACGGTTAAAATCTCTTTGACATTCTTTTGTCCACTCGTTCAATGCATTTTTCTTCAACATCTTGAGAATTGGCTCGCATATGACTGTTGACTGCGCGATGAACCTGCTAATGTAATTCAAATGGACCATGAAACTCATAACTTCCTTCTTAGTCTTCGGTTGTGGCAAATCTTGAATTGTCTTGATTTTGGATGGGTTTAACTCGATGCCTCTTCTACTGACTATGAACCCCAGCAACTTCCCTGATGGTACACCAAAAGCACACTTAGCAGGGTTTAATTTCAAACTGTACCTTTTTAATCTGTTGAAAAATTTCTCCAGATGAGTCAGATGATTCGAACTCTTGCGGGATTTGATAATTACGTCATCCATGTACACCTCAATCTCTTTATGGATCATATCATGGAAAATCGTCATCATAGCCCTCATATATGTTGCACCCGCGTTTTTGAGACCAAACGACATTATCCTGTAATGATAAACACCCCAGGGTGTAATAAAAAACATTTTTTCTGCATCTTCCTCATCCATCAATATCTGATGATACCCGGAGAAACAATCAACGAATGACTGCATTTCATGTTTTTCACAGTTATCGATGAGAATATGAATGTTGGGAAACGGAAAATCATCTTTAGGACTAGCTCTATTCAAGTCTCTATAGTCAACACAAATTCGAATCTTGCCGTCCTTCTTCGGCATAGGGACGATGTTGGCCAACCACGTCGGATATTTTGTGACCTCGACAACATTAGACTGGATTTGTTTTGTCACTTCTTCCTTGATCATTAGACTTAAATATGGCTTGAATTTCTGTATTTTTTGCTTGACTGGATCAAACTCTGGATTTATTGGCAACTTATGTGACACAATGGTGGTGCTCAACCCTGGAATATCATCATAGGACCAAGCAAACACGTCGATGTATTCCCGCAATAGGTGGATGAGCACTTTTCTTTATGGCGCCGCTAGGTGGATACTGACACTTGTCTCTTTGATTTCATCATGATCTCCCAAGTTGACTGTTTCAGTTTCCTCCAGATTGGGTTTTTCGCGATTCTCATATTCCTCCATATCTTTGACTAATCATTCCTCATCATCGTCCTTCCAATCATCATTGTTCCCCTCATTTTGTTCGTTTAAGCTTTGACATGACACGACATTGGCAGATTTTAAGCTACTATTACTGTAATGGACAAACAAACCAAGTTAGATGATAACAAGATAATAACAAAATATATGACTAGGAGTGTTTTAGAAATAATAGAATTTTCTAAATAAATGAAGGCCTTTTCATTGAAATTTGGGAGATAATTACAAAATCGTGGCTCATGACTTACGCAAATACAAGTCCATGCATTTTTTAAAGCATTAAGATACGAAAAGGAAGTTTTGAGATATAAAAGGTGGATAGCGGGGCCTCCTTCGGATCATCACCAATTTTAAAAACAATCAGTAATTGCCCTTTCATTTACCACGATGGGCGACGGGTTATGAGTGGAGCAGAGGTCCAATTTTGCAAGGCCTCCCCTGGCGCAATCTACTTCACCCCGCTAGACTTTGGGAGATATTCTGGTATAACATTGCATCCTTCGAACAAATCTCCTATCCCATCCCCAAGACCATCATCATCTGACACCTTTCGTATAGGAAATGACTGGAACAGGAGTGGCAAGGGCCTAAACAGACTCTTCTCTGGCTCATCCTCAACCCTACCCTTCCTGGTAGGCTGATATCCCAACACGTACTTAGAACCTCTCTTTGGGATCGCAATAGGCTCGATAATTCCTTATAAATTCTTGACTAAGCCTCGACCAGGTTTGAACCTATTTCTTAACATCACCGTTGCAATCATTTTGTAGACAGAAGGCATTGGGACTTTGGGCATCGACTCTCTGTCCACAGTATTTACAATTTCCACTGTATATAAACTGCTACCTTTTGGAACATCTTCAATCACCGGCACATAACCATTGGGACGGTCCGCTCGACTTCCTTCTCCTTGGATGACTACTTCATGATCTTCCCAATTTAAATTCAATAATTGATGAAGGGGTGATGAAACTGCCCTTGCACCATGTATCCATGGTCTTCCCAAGAGCAGGTTGTAGCTAGGATGGATATCCATAACATGAAACTTAGTCTTGAACTCAGCAGGCCTCATTTGGATGTGCAAATCAATCTCTCCTATGGTATCTCTCTGCCCACTATCTAATGCTCTCACGTTTACGTGGCTTTGATGAATTTTTCCTAAATCATAGCCCATTTGAACCAACGTAGAGAGGGGACAAATATTCACACCTGATTCGTCATCTATTAATACCTGATTAATCACATAATCGCGGCAAATGACGGTGACATGCATGGCTTTGTTGTGCATCGCTCCTTCAAATGGTAATTCTTCATCACTGAATGATATGCAATGATTCCCCACAATGTTCCCTATCATTACAGCCAGATTCTCAACACTCATTCCTGCGGGAAAGTATGCTTCCTCCAAGACCTTTGATAGAGTCTGTCGGTGGTATTGCGAACTCATTAATAGTGCCAGGACAGAGATTTGGGCTGGCATTTTCTCAAAGTCATTGACAATTGAGTAATCCTTTAGTTGCATACGCCTCCAAAATTCCTCAGCGTCTCCTTCATTGATTGGCTTTTTCTGTGAATCTTTTTTGTTGGTCAATTCCCTAGGGATGTAACATCGTCCTGATCGCGTTATCCCTTGGGCAACAGCGGTTTGCACAATAAATTCCTTTTTTGGCGGGGGAGCATACATTTGAGTCGGGGCCATCATCACTATAAATGGGGCTTTCTCGTTGATACTTAAGGCAACCACAACCTTCTCTATCTTTCCTACCTCTTCCGCTCTTTTGCACTTTTCAGAGTTCACCTGGGTAATGGTCTTGCCAGATGCCCATTCGCCTTCTACTTCAATCATGTTAACTGTAGATCCCCCATGGTTGGGCAATGGATTTCTGTTAACATTTGGAGTAGGTTCCTGGAGCGTGATGACCTTTTGATCGATTAAATCCTGGATCTTATGTTTCAAGTAGACACAGTCCTCTGTACTGTGCCCCGCTGCCCCTAAATGATAAGCACAATGTTGACCTGCATTAAAAAATCGAGAGTTGGGATTGATATTCCTTGGCTGTATTAGTTGCAAATGACCAGCGTTCTTCAATCTTTCAAACAATTGGGTGCGACTTTCAGCTAGTGTGGTGAAGTTTCGGGGAGGTTTATTTTCATGGTTTGGACGTTGGGGGTTATACAGGCTTAGGTTTGTAGGAGGGGGTACTTGGTGATAATTTAGAGGCGTTTGGAAATTTGTTTGATTATTTAGAGGAGTGGTTTGGAAATGAGACTGATAATTTAGAGGTGGAACTGGGTATTGGGGAAAGATATTTGGCTGTGTAGCTTGGTATGAGGATTGGATATTTCGGAGTGGAGTTTGGTACTGAGTTTGGGCATTTGAGAGTGGAGCTTGGTATTGGGAGTGGGAGTAGAATGCGTACGGGAGGTTAGGTGACGACGGAGAAGATAAAACACTTCTAGAATTGAACCTCTTTTTCATTTTCACAACAGGATTAGCAGAAATCACACCTACATCTTCCTTTTTCTTCTTCGAGAATATGACAGTCCCAGACAACGTTGGGGTTTTGGCAATCTTCCCTGCCCGAATACCTTCTTCCAATGATTTTCCTATTTTTACCAAATCCGCAAAAGTTGCCTTGACACCAGACACCATCCTAGTATAATATTCTCCGTCTTGAGCGCGGGAGAACACGGATACCATTTCCTCCTCGGACATGGGGGGTTGTACTTTGGCGGCTTCTTTCCTTCAATGAAAAGCATAGTCTCGAAAACTCTCAACATTCCTCTGTTTGATCCGATCAAGTGAATATCGGTTAGGGACTATTTCAATGTTGAATGCGAACCGGTCAAGGAAACCCTTGGCCAATGCTTTCCAACCAGTCCACTTTTTTGGCTCCTGAGACATGAACCACTCCAAGGCTTCGCTACTTAAACTTCGACTGAATAGGCGCATCAATAACACCTCATTTTTCCCTATCCCTACCAGTTGCTCACAGTACCTTCTCAAATGGGCCATTGGATTTCTGATGCCGTCAAACATCTCAAACTTAGGGACTTTGTACCCATCTGGTAGTTCTACTCCCGGGTGAACACATAAATCGTCATACCCCAAACCGTCGTGGTCCCTAGATCCATGAGACTCTTTCATCCTCATGATCTCTTCCTTCATAGCTAGAAAATTCCTTTCATGATGGGTCCTCCACTCTTTCTCCTTCTCCTCGTAATGGTCCATCTCGGGGTTAGGAAGGGGTTCATAAATATCAGGGGATATGATGGCTTGAGGGAGATTTGGAAGGGAGTCTTGATTTTGCGGAAGAAAGGAACTTGGTTGGTAAGTGGGGAGGATGTTTTGGAATTTTGAAAGGTTCTATGGAATTTGTGAGTAGTTTGGTGGAATCTGACAAGGATTTTGCGGATTTGGAAAGGAATTTGGTGGATTCGGGGATAGATTTGATGGATTTTGCGGGTTTGGAAGTGAATCTTGTGGATTTGGGAATGAATTTTCTTGATTTGAAAATATGTTTTGGGGATTTGAGAATGGATTTGGAGATGGGTTTTATGGGGTTAGAGATGGATTTTGTGGATGGTAGGGATCTGGGTTATTTTCGCGATCAGTGTTTTGGACAAGTGGAGGGGCAGAGACAGACGATATGTTATTTGGATGATCCCCGAGAATAGGTGTGCTGAGGGGAGGGATTTGGAGTGGAGTCCCATGTCCTCCTGGAGCGGGGGCATTGACAGTGATGACCAAGTTAGCCAAATCTCGAGTTCGATTTATTTCCTCCTGAAGCATTTCTAACTTTCTTGCAAGTTCCGCAATCATTTCATTTTGTTCCACTATCACATTATCCCGGATAGTCAGTGCGCTTTCTTCATCATTTCCTATCATTTTTGAATGATGGTCAGAGGATGGGATTTTGTGCGCTTTCGATCAGGTGAAGTAGGAATGTTCTGCCAGCTTATATCAACATGGAGTAATTTCTATTATCTGTAAAGTAAAACAACTCAAAGGCAGATGTGTTAGTTTCCGTATATGATAAATAATGCAAAACATTTGACAGGAAATAACCACATAGAGTTGCTTGAGTCATAGCCAAATTCATCCATAGGACATAGTGGGTGAACTTGACTTTGATCTAAACAAACGCACATAAGCACATAAAACAGTTATATCACACAAAAATATTATAATAACGCGTATCCTAGCTGGGGTGACCCTTTTTGAGCCAAGGGTTCAGGCCTAACGATTTTTGAAGAAAATATATGCTTCCTCGAAGTCAATCCATTAACCCCCAACTCATATAGACACGAAAAAGAGCATAAATGCCTACAAAAGATAATGAAACAGGGATACAATCTTTAGGGAAAAAGGAAAATAACATGAAAGAAGATAAGTTCCTGCGCAGGGGAGATAGATAAACAAGCTACTGGAGGCTCCTTCGTCTGCCTTTGCCTTCTTTGCCTTGTTTACCTCCTGTGCCATTTGATACCTATTGATGATAAGATGACTCCCGTATAATTATGCCTTGCAGTCGTAAGTCATTTTCTCTATACTATCGAGTTGGTAGGCCATGCTATCATCCAAATCGATTAGACATTTCCTGGCATCATCAGCGTCTTGCCTAGCTCTTTTCAACTCTTCCCTCAACATACGTATGGTTAAAGCGTACTCCATGTGTATCTGCCAGTGCGCGATTTCACTTTTCTGGAACTCATCTTGTAGCCTGTGGAGCCGAATTTGATGCTCGTATTCCATATCCACAACCCGAGTGGGCACATTTGATCCCGAAATCAATGCTCCGGCGAGACTCTTTTTCAACCACTCCTTGTAAGTGTCTCTGACTTCAGGGTCATGCTCTATACGGTAAGTCACTTCCGTCCACCTTCTTCTTCTCCATCCATTTATCATGTCGTCTTTGAGTGAGACTCACTTTCATCGTATTCAGTGAAAAAACTAAGCATGGGATCTATTTGTGGTGCCTCCTGCTTGATCTCGAATTGCCTAAGAACTCTGCCAGGATTGTAGGGCTGGGTCCCCCTGAGACCGGGAAGCACTAGGAAAGGCCACTTTCCCCCTCGAATGGTGTATTTCCCTGAACGAAGAGAGTTAATGGACCATTGCACATCGTCATCTCTTAATTCCCCGAAAGTCTTAAGCCAAAATTCGTGAGATGTTTCCCTTTTGAACCTGTGTAGAAACAACCACATATCGTGTGAAGCTAGCATATCCACCCTTGTTTAATGATTAGGTTGTACCGTTCTCGAATCCTTTACCAAATGCTTCATCATCCACCATTGTAATATGAGGTTGCAACCTTGAAAGAAATGATTTTCGACTTGACACCTTCCAAAGGCTCGATATATGTCGGTGACAATCATGGGAGATAAATTGTTGAATACCTTGGTAGAATCGTAATCTACTCCAAAGAAAAGTGCATGGGTCACCGTAACAACCCTTGGATAAATTGTGCCATTTTCCCCATGTGGGAACACCATGGTTCCGAGTAGACCTACCGCAAACGCAAAGGCTCTCATCTTCTTCCATTTTGCTTCGAACTAAAATTTATGTCTAAATTTGTGGAAGGCATTGAATCTTCCAAAACGATGATACAACACCCGAAAAGTGTTATTTCCTCCATCACGTTCCCCTAGCCAGGTATCGTCGTTAGTTAAAAATGCCTCTTTGATTGTTTGACGGTGCCGTGTTGTTTGACGGTCCCACACGGCAGGAACTAAAATGTTCTTATCAGGTTTTTCCTTTCTTTTGAAACACTTTTCAATACTCTCATAGCAAATTGACACTTCTTCGATGGTAGGAGTCAATTCCACATCCCCGAAGCGAAACACAATATTCTGACCATCCCAAAAAGTCGTAAGCATGTGGATCATTTCAGGCCAAGCGTCCATTTCGATCAACAAAGGCAGGTGCCCGATGTGTGTCCTAACAATTTTTCTCTCATCTGTACCCATGTAATCCCACCACAATTTCAGGTAATTGTCAGGTTTGGTAACCATCTTGAACTTTTCACGGGAATAAAATTGAGCCATATCTACATAAAAGAAGACAAAGATAAGCCTTTCTCGACCCCAAAGGGTAATGGATTGAATTTAAACAAGCATATATTTCTCCAACACATAAGTATGATCCGTCTGTGATTGACTCGGGGTCAATAGACGTAGGACAAGTTTTCTAATGAGCCCAATACCCCGCTCGGGTATTGGGTCGTCCTAGGCTCATACCTAAAATAGGGTTTTGATTTCGTTCTATCCTCGGTGTCTAAAGTGGGTTTGAACACTGGTTCTCAAGCGGACAATTTGAGTTTGAAAATACAAACAGCCATCAGACGACTCACGTGCTAATAAACTGTTTGTATTTCCAACACATTTTTGGAATTGATCAATAAGGGCCGGGATACCCACAAAATCCTAAAACAGTTTAAATAATGTAGGAATATGCAATGCGATGTGATAATTAAACTCTACAGAATCGAAAAACATGAACACATAAACAGTTAATCAAAAGACGAAACCAAACATTTGGTTAGGACCTAATTAAAATCCCCAGCAGAGTCGCCATTTCTGTTTTGCGGAGAAATTTTGACTTTTTGTGAAAGAGAGTATCCACTTAATTTTGAAAAGGAATTAAGAAACCTTTAGGGAGTTACTTCAAACAATCCAAAACAGAAAAATCATTTTAAGTTAGAGATTCTAGATAAGCGGTTCATATTAACATTTGAGGAAGGTGTTAGGCACCTAAAACGTCTGCTAACTTACGATTATCCGGAATGTTTGAAAACATCTTTTGATTAACTTCTGAAAAGATTAATTTGTTGAAATAAGTAATTTGCTTAGGAAACATTTTTAAGATTTATGCAGAACCAGTTCTTTAGCAACTTAGTTAGGGATTTTAACTAGGTTCGCAAGAAAACACATAAAACAAATTAGCAAAAGTAAAAGGGAAAGGGTAGAAGCAGAAGGATTTGAGCCATTAGGCCCAAATCGCCAACCCTGTCCTAATCTAGATATGGGGTTTTCAGCCCGTCTTCCACCTGTCCTAATTCTATGTTTTCGAGTCTTTAGCTCGAGTCTCGCTTCACCTGTATTAAGTACAACTTTGGCTTCGAGGCCCAAATGAATGAATAAGGAAATAAATAAATAAATGAATAAATAAATAAATGAAGACGACAATAAGTAAATAAACAAAAATAATAAATGAGATTTTGGGGTCTCGTAGCGCTTCAAATGATAGGACTTTAATCCATTTGTTCTTCTTTCGATTCTTAGTGTCCGTACGCCACGTGATAGGCATTTAGATTCTTTTTCGGGCTTGACTCAAAGGATAGGGGTCATGTTGGGTCACCGTGAAATGCAAGGAAGAAGAGTCCATTTGAACTCCAAGGTGGTTTACATGCGAAAAAAAAAGAAAGAGAAGAAATCAAAACATATCCGAAATACAAAAAGGAAAAAATAGATCATTAAATGTCTTAACACAAATATTCAAACAAAAAAAAATGATGCTAGGAAACCACATATCTTATTTAAAAGTAGGCAGATAATATAAAGAAGGGACATTTTAACTAAGCAAAAATAATTTCAAGTGAAAGAGAGAATAATATCGATCCGGATGCATACCTATGAAGTGAAAAGCAGAAGTTTGAAATCAAAATGCAAAAGAAATCAAAGCATGTTCAGAATATGGATAGAAAAAGAAGTAAACAGATTTACACATTCAAAAGCTACTAACTAAATATTATCCTATTCAACATCAACCTTAGAAGTATAAATGGCAAGTGCTATCCCGCAACATGCTTCTACTATGGCCATTTGAGGTACCCAAGTCTCAGCGATAAGCGAATAGACAAAGTTATATCATAATGGGACAGATATCCCAGGCCTTTTTCGCAAGACAAAAGACTTAAAGGTTCTATCGAACTTATACTCATGGTCCTATTTAAGGGGAAGAAAACATAAAGGGAACTGGGAAGAGGGCCCGTGAGACTGGAATGCAAGAGACGAGTCAACTCGAACAAGGATGATTCATGCATATAAAATAAGATAAAAGGATTAGAACACAAACTTACGCTAATCCCAAAAGGTAGGCTACTGCACATAATAATTGTATAGATCACATATCCAAAAGTCTACAACTAAACAAAAGATATCATATACCAAGTGAATACAAATTCATTACTCAAGGAAACCGAAACTAGCATGAAGTCAAATCAAGACATGGTATAGGCTACCATGTTCACTCCAGACTTTACATTTTCAAACACATTAGTATTTCACACATAAAAAATAAGTACTACTACAATTAAACACATAATAAGGGGGAGGGGACTAACTAAGCAAAATTTAAGCCAACCAAAGGACCTTTACAATAATCTGGATCGATAGTTTGATAAAGAAGTATTTTTACACTCACACAAAAACCCTCAATCAACAAGTCAATCACTTTAAGAAAGTTGACATTTCACAAACATTTTTTTTTAAAGTCTTTAAGAAGCAATATTAAGGAAGATAAGGGAAGAACAAATAAGCTGACACTAACACGATCAACTTACTAGACATTTATTCATTCCCACATAATAGACATTAACCATATTAAACATATTCAGTGTAATAAAACAAGGAGGACCCTTTTTTTAAACGTGTATAACATCCAACCATATCTATCTGAAGGTTGTTATCGAGTTACCAACTACGTCAAATGACTATTGGCCATAATTCAAGAAAGTGAACTCATGATCATTAAAGGAGAAGACATAAAGATTACCCACTAAACAAACTATAAATTTCAGCTAACAAATATATTCTTTGAAGAGTATTGATTATCATTTTAAACATATTTTGATACATCAAGCATTAGTTCTAAAGCCACATTGTAAGACAAATCAAAAGAAGTCCATGAAATCAACGTACATACACATTTGGGACGGTTTAACTTAATAAGACATCAAATACAAGAGCCAAAGGTAAGACATCCAATTCCTAAACTTTGTTTCAGTTGTTCTAAGTCTTATTAAGTAGTCAACTTCAGGCAAATCATGAATCAAATGCTATGGCCCGAATTATCTCAACGGAATCACGAAAATCCTAAAATCCTATGGCCTTCGAGGCTTTCTATAGCACATAATCCCAGCACACAACAACATTACTATAAAAAAATCCTAAAGAAGGAGATGAAGAAAAGAAAAACAAATAAAAATTAAAACGAAAAAGAGGTGTTTACCTCTCTCGGAGCAGTGAAATGGGGCAATGAGCTAAGATCGGACTCTTATCACCACCAGAAAAGTTCAACACCATCGTGAACACTCGACTAGCTAACTATTTCTCCCTAAAATCTTTACCGAACAAAGTTGCTCTTTCCTCGGAACCAAATTACTCTTTTCCAAAACCCTCCTTCTTTTACCCAAAAGAAAAAAATTTGTTCAACCTAGGTTTTTAGAAAATTTTCTAAACCCCAGAATTATTAGCCTCCAAAGAACCCCCCAGAATTTTTTGACCCTATAGCAGCGACCCAAAAATAACAATCCTCTCAAAATTTTTTAAAAAAATTGAATCCTCAGAATTTCCAACCTCAGAGCCTCAAACCTTCCCCGAGAAGAAGACCCCACAAACAATGACCCTAAATATCTTTAAATAGAAGGTTGAGTTGGGGTCCCCCCTTTCTTTTGAAATTCAAAACCGAGGAGCCAATTTACAGGTAAGAAATTGTACCAAATTCAGATTTCCTTAGAGAATCCTAGATGGGTGGACCAATAAGATTTTGGGAAAACCTAATCCTCCTCTCAACCAATAAAAAATGCCCAAATATGTACCCGAATCGTACCATTAACCCAAAATTTGCGGAATTATCCGTTGGGGGGACGATACCTAGACGCGTTCTAGAACACTCCCGAGCTTTCCTCGTACAAACCCGTGTGGGGAGAGCACGTGACGAGTATGGAGAAGGTCGGGTCAGTTTGGGTCTTCTCGAAGTGGGTCTGGTTTGGTTGAAATTATTTATTGGTAGAAACCGATGTCGTCATTTTTGCTGATGCTTGTACGACGTATTGGTGTTGTGGTCGTCCGTTTGTGTTGAGGAGGAGAAGAATCAATAAATAGGCCGGGTCAGAGGGATTTTGGGCTTATTGAGGATGTTGTATATTATTTGGGAGGGATTGGGCTGGTTGGGCCAACTTTAAATGTTGTTGTTCCTGAATGTTAATGGGTCCAATTTAAAATAAAAAGGGATAGAAATTTGATAATTTAAAAATGGCCAAATAAAATTAAATTTTTAGCCAATTTTACTTAAATCTTAACCAAATTAGATATCAATTTGATCAATTTCATCGCAATTTTGATCAACTTGATTTCAATTATGGTCAAATTTAATAAATTGACTAAATTTAAACGAGATTCGATACGAATTAATACCTGGTTTAATCTTGAGCTTCTTGATTTGATAAAACTAAAAAAATATTTATCCAAATAAATTATTTTTTGAGATTAAAATTATATTCAAATCAAAATTTTAATCATTTGAATTTATTTTTAAAATAATCCTTGATAAAAAATTCACTACTCCGTAAAATAAATATTTAAGTAATAAAATTATATAATCTCGTATAACTGAATACGATAATATATAATTTCTACTTAAAATGATAAGTTTACCCAAATAAATACTTTGAAAAGATTCTTATTCAGATAAAATATATGTTGTGATTTAATTTAAAACTCAAGAAGCTCGAAATTAAATTTAGTCGTGGAGGGCAAAAATTAGGTGTCAACAGGGACAATGCACACAATTTTTAAAGATGAGAAATACTTTTCCTACTTAGTTAGAAGAAAAGAAAATGTTACAACAATCTTTGATAATTTAAAATTTATTGAATGCTCCGGAAGAGCTACTATATTTCTGCCTAAGGGGAAAAAATTAATTATAGAAGATGCATTGTACTCTTCTAAATCCCCAAGAAATTTATTGAGTTTTAAATATATCCGCCAAAATGGATATCATATTGAGATAATAAATGAAATGAATGTCGAATATCTTGGCATTCGGAGATAATTTATGAAGTCGAAGAATAGACTAGTCACGTAGGAGTGTGATCTAGTGGCCATTGAAGTGAGTGAAAATCTATGGGTGATTAGGATTCAAATCCCATTAGAGACAAAAATAAAATGCTAGGTGATTCATCTGTGCTAGCGCGAGGTAAGATGTGCGTGCAAGCTAAACCTAGACACCTCAGAGACGAACAAACTAGTCTAAATTGACAGCATCTATGTTGGGAAAGAATAATAATAACCTCATAGGTGTAGATGCCTTCGGAGACAAACTGGCATAGCTTTCCACATTCAGCAGCCTCATATGCTGTGATGTTATTGGGGAGTTTTGCATCTAGATGCTCCATTATAGATTTGAAATAACTGAATATTACTATATCAAAGAGTAGAAAGCTAAGTCAGTGATGCTAGGTAGCATAAGCTAAATAATCACGAGGGGGCCACTTTACCCTATGAAATAATTAATCCCAAACAAGAGAGAGTGATGTTTACCTATCCCTTACTACTGTTTCCCATAGTCTTCTCTACGAGTTTACTAGTTTAGCAGCTGGATGCAGACTTAGCCCCTTCGTTGTCTTCTCAAATGTCGGGATCATTTCCTGTACAAGTATGATTGATTCTGATAGACGGTTAAAGAGGTTTACCAGAGCAATCACTTCATTTCTTTGCAACTGCAACAATACATGAGACTAGAGAGCGAGACTTAGAAACATAGCTAGGTGATAACGTTCAATCTACAGCTCTCGTAGGAGTGTAAAGCGGTCGTTAGCAAATATAGAACCCAACCTGGGTTGGGTATGGATCCCACAGGGAATAGCTTGGTCAACAAGTAAGTGAAGATTACTAGACTTTTAGTGAAAGTCTCGAAAGAAGGGGGGAATTGTATTGTGCAAGTAATGTAACCAAATAGTAGCTAAAACGACAATAGCAAAGTAAAAGAGAAATATTGTTACGTAAGTTGTAAACAATGAGAATTGAGGCATTGGGGTTATGTCCACCTTCTGAGGTATACGTCTCTATTGGCTATGAGTGTGTAGAATTCTGACATGCAACTGCTTATAGAGAATTGTATTTGATGGTAAATCCAGGCGTCTTTCGACCTATTCAAGGATTATTTCACTTTAACTCTTTCGAGCTTAAAGAGTGTCTAACGGTACGAATTCTCCAAGAGGTTAGTCCAGTTACGGCACTAGCTTTTTAGTAGGGAATTTTAGGGGGTGACCCTACTACCTTGACATTATCTCTTTTCCAGACAGATAACCTTTCTTTCGAACAAGTTAAATGTTATACTGGCGTATTCTTGCGTTTGCAACCACAAAGAATGTAGACTAAGATGAAGAGAATAATGATATAAGCAGTATACGTGTCGCGAACTCACAAACTCACAGCAATAGATAGTATCTCATTCGGCTTCCATAACCCCAACAGAGAAGTTTAGTTACCCATGAATGCGAAGGAGATCATGATTGACATTGTTGTTATACCACAAGATTGAGTAATTTCGTGTAGCTTAGGTGGTAGGCGTGAGGCCTGAATTCCTAGGCAAAGTAACGATTCTCTTGTTGTGGAATTTTAAGAATAGAAGAGTAGAAGAAGAAAAATAGAATTAATGTAAAGATTAGAAGAGTTGTAGAATTGTTTGTAGTGGAAGATGAGAGGGATGGAAGAAAGTATTGTGTCTCTCCCCCTTTCTTCTTAATCTCTAGCATGATAGGGTATTTATAATACTCATATCCTAATCCTACTAGATAAATAAAATATCTAACCAAATCCTACTAGGCTAATGTAATACTTAACCCAATTATACTAGGTTAATGTAACATTATCATAATCCAAATAAACTAATGAAATACATAACCCAATTGTACTAGGTTAATGTATCATTGTCCAAATCCAACTAAGTTACTGCAAATCCCCAAAGTCTTCAGAAATGCTGTTTTAGCCCGGGACAGATTTTCCATGCAACAGTTTTGGTCCTTAGGCGTGTAAACTCCCTTCCCTTCCTTCGTGAGCTTTCTTTTGC
Organism: Capsicum pubescens; assembly: GCA_030864215.1. Lineage (NCBI taxonomy): Eukaryota > Viridiplantae > Streptophyta > Magnoliopsida > Solanales > Solanaceae > Capsicum > Capsicum pubescens. The sequence continues at coordinate 301,629,240 of CM061549.1, forward strand.
GTCAAGTAAGCCATAAAATGCTGAATTCTGCATCATTTATACCTGAAACTTTACTAATCATGTTCGTTAGCTCATTTACAGGAAAAAGGACTAAAAGTGCATGAAATATATACTTTGTTCTCAAAACTTGGCTAAAATATGGGCAAAATATATTGATATAGGCGTGTAAATTCGCCTATCATCAACATCCCACACTTAAAGCTTTGTTCGTCCTCGAACAAAATATCATGTCCCTCTAAACATCAACTTAGGGTTTCACAGCAACAACATAAAATATTCGTCAAGACAAGCACAACAATTATCAATAAAGAGTGGTTTTCCGATCATTAGTAGAGACCATTTAGCCTCCAACATAGACTCGTGATGGTGGTCAACTCATATTCAAAAGTTAAGGTACAAAGAATCATACACAACTACCCAAAACTCATCAACCATGTGTGTCTCACAATATATTACCCATAATCACTCATAAGTATAGCATATTTTTCAAACATGGGTATCAAAATATCCTTGCTCTCGCTCTCACAAAGAATTCATATGCAGCAACTGATGACCATAGGCTTGCCCTTAGTGTAATGCTCCACTAAATGTCAGAATGCTAAGCTTAGAATCAAATAGGTCTTTTGATGGTTGTAATGTAGGCTAAGGGACGGGTAGGACTATTTTGGCCAGGAATAGTGACTAAGTTCCTAAGCGCTTTAATACATCACTTTGTATCATTGAAACTTTTTTTATCTTTCAACCTTTCTTTCTTTTATTCTACCACCCTTGTTCTCGTCTTTTGTTTTTCAATTTTAAGCACAACTCGTTTTTCAGCTTTCTTTTCCTTTTTCTTTTCACAACATACCTCTTATGATAGCACTTTCTTTTTCATAACACATTCAAGAACCATTACAATTTATAGCATCATACTCACCCAATTTCCTCTTATGTTGTCACATGACTTTTTCACTTTAAAGCACTTAGGAGTTTGAATCAAATTACGGTCTTGAAAAAAATGGATTAGGCTTACATACAAGGTTGTCAAAGAAAATAGGCTAAAGGCTCAAAAGGGTTTAACTAGGATGATGTCCATGGGTAGGTAAAACTGAAAGTAAACAAATATAGGTTGCCAAAGAAATGCCTAAATCATATCCTAAACTTACACTCCTTATTTTCGCTTTGCATACATACCATGCAAGTTCTAGCATCAGCCACACATATAGAATATACGATTATCTCACACACACTAGGCACATGGTCGACTTGCTTGGAAGTAATATTGACTCTCGACCCAACAAGTGAAGGAATTGAACCATATAATATCACATAATGAGTCACAATTAGAGCCTAAATGTCTCAATAGTCATGATTTTAGCACAAACTCTTGTCATAATCTCATGCTGCCTATCAAAATAATTTCATGTGAAGTTAAATTTTTTTTTACTACTAACAATGAAAAAAAATGAAACAAAAACAAAGCAAAAAAACATAGATGCGAGTAATAAAAAAAAATGAAACAAAAACAAAGCAAACAAACATAGATGCGAGTAGAGAAGTATAGCATGCAATACCACCACCCCACACTTTGTCGAGACACTGTCCTCAGTGGAAAATAAAAACAAAGAACCTGGTCAGTCGGACTCCTCCTCAATGTCGGGGGTCATACCCCCTTCGTCGGAGTCGTCGTCATCAGAATTCTCCTCCATGTCGGAGTCTGGCATTCGTCGATCATCATCGGTCGGTACGTCGTCATCGAGAGGTTCCTCAAAGTATGTACCTACTCCACACATCTCCCGTGCATGAATATTCATTGGATGGTCATGGTCCAGCTGTTGGAGCTCTGCAGCAGTGGGAACACGACCTCCGCTCATCATTGTAAACCTCATCATGCCGTACATATGGCGGGAGAAACTCTCATCCCGAGCATGTCTCTCTGCCGTAGTAAGGTTGATGCCATGTGTTGATTCATTATCTTTGACCTTAGTAAGGTCAACCTTCTTTGGGTTATGTGGGAGTTTGTGGTCAGCTGGTTCCTCTTTGATAGCCTCCTTCCACAAGATTGCTGTCAACAGATTTCCAAACGTGAAGTGAGACCTTTTGTGGAGTCTGGCCTTCCTCATGGTAGAGCGAATGATTGCCCCAAAGTTGATAGGGACATTCGTCATCAAAGAATAGAGCAAACACACTCTATCTCTTGATATCTTGGTGTATTGAGTCCCAGGAATAAGGCATGAGTTGACAATACGCATCCAGATTCTTGCTTCCCTATCCAGTGAAGCATTTGGGAAGGTGTTGTGTCGCCCTGTGTCTTTATGTCTGCCCCACCTTGCCATCGATCTACTTCCACAAAGTGTGTGTCTAATTGCTCTATAAGGAGGCCTGCTGTACAGCTCTTTGAATGGTGCTGGGTCGACCGAAGGTAAGCCAAGAAAAGAGTTGATCCAGTCCGCGTTAAGCTGTAACACTTGGCCCCGAATTTTGACTTCGTTGCCTGTTTTTTTCGGCGACCAGTTGGCGTAAAAATCTCTTGTCAAATCAAGATTACATTCTCCCATATCGCGGAAGATGAAATCCATCTTCAATGCCATGATTTTCGCCAACATACGCGGCTCCTTCTTCGCTAAGGTGTCCTTGTTGATCAGGTCGACGTGAACATATCTTCTTTCTTTGTTGTTCCTGTACCATTCTTTGGCTTCCTCCTCAAGAACCCATTTTATTCCAAACATTCTGCGGGGTAGTTGTGTTGAGCATGATTCTCCTTGGTCCTTTCTACCTCTCTTCTTGCCCTTTTGGGAAGTGGTAGCCTTCTCCTTGCCTTGCCTCGCTTTAGGTGCCATTGTACCTGAGACTAGAAATAGTGTTAATGGTAGAACAATCTCAGTTGATACAATCTATAAACAAGCAGTAGGGGTACCACCCCACACTTAGTTTTGTTGACGCAAATCAGTGAAGTGAAAGTGGTCGATTACTCAGATTTCGTCGACATACGTTTAAGGATTATATTCTGACAAGAAAATCAGTAATGTATTACTACTTGCAGACATTGCACTACTTTCATGTTAGATATAACAACACTACTACATAGGGGTTGTAACATGGTATGGATGTTTTCAACAATCGCAACCTCCCAAGTTGGTAGGCAACTATAAGGCTTATCCCGATGAACGGGATAGTCTAGCATGTAAGTATCCAAGTAATAAGATCATAACATGATAGTCAATGTTCATCACCATAGAAATTCCGAAAATCGTATAACAATGCTATTAAAACCAAATTCAAGTCGGAAAAAAGTCAAGATTTTCCTACGTATATGTTTACTCACATGATTTTGTATCAACGATCAAAACACATGAACATCACCAATCAATCTTATACGATGTAGCAATTTATAATAGACATAGAAACGTAGTACTTACGAGAAATAAATGAAGAATAAGAGAGTACTTACTTGCTTGAAGCTTTTGGAGATGGTTTTGTGAATTGGAAAAGCAAAAAGAAAAAATTTGGGATGGTTTGGAGAGGGAATGCGGCACCTTTAGGTTAATTTCTAGTGTGGTTATGTTTCAATACTAAGTCCCCTTTATATAGGAAGAGAATGGGTCGGGTTTTGACCCATTTACAATCGGTTTTAGAGACAAAAATGCTACATATGCGGCGCATAATGCTCGGCATAGTCATGGTATATGCGGCGCATAGTCTATGGCATTTAGGGACATATGCGCCGCATAGTCTATGGCATATGAGATCCTGAGACCTAATGCTATAGCATAGGCGGCGCATAGTCAAAAGCACACTTAGGACTGGGCGGCGCATAATGTATAGCACACTAGATTCCGAGACCTTAGGCTATAGGATAGGTTGTGCATCGTTCGTGGCCTAGTTTTACCTAGGCCTAGCCTTCCTCGATGCCTAGTTTGGCATGAGCAATGCTCAATCCATAGCCTTATGCATCACTATTCCTAACTTACCAACTTTACCATACAATGCGTCCAAATCGTCAATTGAAATCCAATCTCCTTGTTTTACACCTCTTGCACCTACATTTGCTCAAAGACAATAAAACGATTAGAACGATGGGTTGCCTCCCATCAAGCGCCTTAGTTTTGGTCGTGGCATGACTCTTATTTTTGGATTTTTATTTATCAAAAGCAAAACACATACTAGAACGAAATGAAAAATGAAAAAATGATAAACGATAAACGATAAACGATGGGTTGCCTCCCATCTAGCGCTTGATTTATTGTCGCGGCACGACATAGTTACCTCGAGTACTTAGACTTCGTCGAGATAGATGGTGGATCATTTTCTGAATGGATTCAGACGACAATGAGGCTTACTTGTAGGAGGGATACCAATTATATCATCAATAGTCCAACCCATAGCTCTCATGTATATCTTCAGAGTAGAGATGAGAGCCTCTACGTGCTGTTTACTTAAATCATCCGCACTCACCGGGAGTATCTTTATACTTTCCAAGAACACATACCTTAGATAATTGGGGAGCTCTTTCGATTCTAGTATTGGTGGCTCTTCAAGGGAAGTCTTCGCTGTAGGTGAAGGTTGATTCTTAAGATCACGGTCCGGTTGCTTAGGAGTATGGGAATAGGACTCTATTTCTATTAGAGCACCCATAAGTTCATCATAATCTTCATCGTCCTCATGCTCAACCTTCAGCAGCACAACAGACAATGGCTCAACAGTAAGCTATTTCTCTACAGATAATGCTTTCTTATCTTCATAATGAACATCATCTACAAAGAACACATCCATATCTTTTGGCTTCTTCATCTCTTTACACAAATCAAAACGAATCACTTCGTCATTCATTCGAAATAAAAGCTCATTATCTCTCATGTCAATAAGCACACTTCATATTGCAAGGAAAGGACGTCCCAAGATTATGGGAACTTCAGAATCCACCTCGCAATCCAAAATCACAAAGTCTGCAGGAAAAATGAAGGTAGACACTTTCACCAACACATCATTCAAGATACCCACAGGTCGTTTTACCGACCTATCAGCCATCACGAGCCTCATATTGGTTGGTGTCGGATCGCCTAACCCCAACTTCTTGTAGACGGATAGTGGCATCAAATTGATGCTAGCACCCAGATCGCACAATGCCTTAGCAAAATTCATAGATCCAACCGTGCAAGGAATAGTGAAAGCACCAAGGTCTGCTTTCTTTTGTACTAAGGACCTTGTGGCAATTGCACTGCAATGATAAATATTATCTGCCGGCTCATAGCTTACTGCCCGCTTCTTTGTCAACAGGTCCTTCATGAATTTAGCGTACCCAGGCATCTTTTCTAGCGCCTCTACCAACGAAACATTAATGGTCAGCTGCTTCAACATGGTCATGAATTTGCTGAACTTTGTATCATCCGCCACCTTCTTCAATCTTTGAGGAAAAGGTGGTGGTGGGTATGGAATTGTTCTTTCCATGACTTTCTTCTCCTTTTGCTTCCGTTTTTCAGCTTTTCCAGGCTGCATATCGTGAGGGGTGACGTTATGGACGTCAGGATCAGCTGCTGCGGCATCTTCCCCTTTCGTCGTATCATCAATGTCCACTACTTTGTCAACCACTTGCTTGCCCTTAGATGAGGTTTCCAGCACCTTACCACTTCGGGTAGTAATAGCCATGCATGACCCATCATTCCTTGGGTTTTGCACGGTGTTGCTAGGTAAAGTGCCAGCCTTTCTTTGATTGAGTGCTGCTGAAAGTTGGCTCAATTGCTGCTCTATTTGCTTGATTGAAGTGGAATGTGAATCAACTAATTGCTTCATAGAGGACAAATCATTTATTACCTCCGTTACTCCCGCGCTAGTTGCTTCCACTCCTTTCAGTAATTTAGCCATCATGTCTTCCATACTTCCAGATTTAGATGTGGTGGTGTCACGTCTTCCAGGGGGAACATATACACCACTCTTTTCATTGTTTTTTCTCCAACTACCTTGGTCCTTGTTTCCAGAATTATCATAATAGTTCCGACCTTGGTTTCCTTAGGTATTACCTCGGAAACCCCCCTGATTGTTTAAGTAGTTGGCTTCTTCTTCCGAATCAGATTCATCTCTTCCTTTTGACGCAATAGCTTTCACTTTTTTGGTATTCCCTGATAATAAATGCTTTGTAAGAAGATCCACTTGTGTTTTCATGTGCGCCATATCTTGATCACGTTCTTCTTGTCTTCTTCTCTGGTCTGCAGTCATGCCAAAAGATAAAGTGGGGCTTGCTACCTCAGAATCCCTGGTATGCCAAGCTCTACTTTGTTTCGTCTTACAATCTATCATATTGCTTTCTTGACCAAAGGTGAGGTCCATGAATGATCCTCCAGCTGCGTTATCCACCACTGGCTTAGTTATTGAATTCAAGGCTCTATACAATATCTCCATGAGGTGAACATTAGTCATGTGATGGTTTGGGCATCTCGCTAGCTTTGTCTTGAACCTCTCCCATGTTTCATGAAGAGCTTCAGTGGGAAGCTGATGAAAGTTGCTGATTTCATCTCTCAATTGTGCCCTTTTGGAAGGCGGAAAGAATCTTTCTAGGAAAGCATCTCTCAATTGCCTCCAATTTGTAATTGAATCAGGAGTCAGCCCATTCAACCATAGTGTTGCCTCCCCAGACAGAGACAATGGAAATAGACGTAATTGAATTGCATTCTGACCAACACCAGGATTGTCAAAAGACTTCCATGTAGAAATAAAGTTGATGAGATGCATATTCGGATCATCGCCTTCTAGTCCACCAAATAATCCCTTGAGTTGCAATAACTGAATCATGGTGCTTGTGATGTTGAACTTGGCTCCGGGCGCTAATGGTGGTGGAATTATAGCTCTAGTGGCTCCGGCACCATCAAGATCATCATCATCATCGTCGAAAGCTGGCTGCATAGGTTGGCGATTATGTCTATACCGAGCTTGTCGACCTCTTCTGTTGGCAGGTGTTGTGATTTCAGCATCATGCCTTGGGTTTAGTAATTCGTCATCACCTAAATCCTCATCGTCAGGATTTGTTGCTCGTGCAGGGTTATCAATGTTCTGCTGTTGAACCTGGGCTGCGGCAAGGGCAGCCAATCTTGCTTGTTCCTGTTGAGAAGCCATCCTTGCGATTTCAGCTTGTGCTTCCATTCTACCAATGCGTTGTGGTTCAGGATTGATTGGTAATAACGGTTGACCAGAACTTCGAGTATGGGGCATGCACTAAAATAAAAACCTGCAGTAGATAAAAACAAAAACTAAAAGTAAAAGTACGAGAATCTTTGACCAAAGGGTCTAGTAATTATTACGAACTTAATTGACACTTGTATTCCCCGGCAACGGTGCCAATTTTTGATAACGCTCAATCTACAGCTCTCGTAGGAGTGTAAAGCGGTCGTTAGCAAATATAGAACCCAACCTGGGTTGGGTATCGATCCCACAGGGAATAGCTTGGTCAACAAGTAAGTGAAGATTACTAGACTTTTAGTGAAAGTCTCGAAAGAACGGGGGAATTGTATTGTGCAAGTAATGTAACCAAATAGTAGCTAAAAACGGCAATAGCAAAGTAAAAGAGAAATATTGTTACGTAAGTTGTAAACAATGAGAATTGAGGCGTTGGGGTTATGTCCACCTTCTGAGGTATACGTCTCTATTGGCTATGAGTGTGTAGAATTCTGACATGCAACTGCTTATAGAGAATTGTATTCGATGGTAAATCCAGGCGTCTTTCGACCTATTCAAGGATTATTTCACTTTAACTCTTTCGAGCTTAAAGCGTGTCTAATGGTATGAATTCTCCAAGAGGTTAGTCCAGTTACGACACTAGCTTTTTAGTAGGGAATTTTAGGGGGTGACCCTACTACCTTGACATTATCTCTTTTCCAGACAGATAACCTTTCTTTCGAATAAGTTAAATGTTATACTGGCGTATTCTTGCGTTTGCAACCACAAAGAATGTAGACTAAGATGAAGAGAATAATGATATAAGCAGTATACGTGTCGCGAACTCACAAACTCACAGCAATAGATAGTATCTCATTCGTCTTCCATAACCCCAACAGAGAAGTTTAGTTACCCATGAATGCGAAGGAGATCATGATTGACATTGTTGTTATACCACAAGATTGAGTAATTTCGTGTAGCTTAGGTGGTAGGCGTGAGGCGTGAATTCCTAGGCAAAGTAACGATTCTCTTGTTGTGGAATTTAAGAATAGAAGAGTAGAAGAAGAAAAATAGAATTAATGGAAAGATTAGAAGAGTTGTAGAATTGTTTGTAGTGGAAGATGAGAGGGATGGAAGAAAGTATTGTGTCTCTCCCCCTTTCTTCTTAATCTCTAGCATGATAGGGTATTTATAATACCCATATCCTAATCCTACTAGATAAATAAAATATCTAACCAAATCCTACTAGGCTAATGTAATAATTAACCCAATTATACTAGGTTAATGTAACATTATCAAAATCCAAATAAACTAATGAAATACATAACCCAATTGTACTAGGTTAATGTATCATTGTCCAAATCCAACTAAGTTACTGCAAATCCCCAAAGTCTTCAGAAATGTTGTTTTAGCCCGGGACAGATTTTCCATGCAGCAGTTTTGGTCCTTAGGTGTGTAAACTCCCTTCCCTTCCTTCGTGAGCTTTCTTTTGCGTCAAGTAAGCCATAAAATGCTGAATTCTGCATCATTTATACCTGAAACTTTACTAATCATGTTCGTTAGCTCATTTAAAGGAAAAAGGACTAAAAGTGCAAGAAATATATACTTTGTTCTCAAAACTAGGCTAAAATATGGGCAAAATATATTGATATAGGCGTGTAAATTCGCCTATCATCACTAGGCGTGAATACCACATATTTGTTCCAGATAGAGAGAGGTCTGCTGGTGGAAGACAAAAGAAAACTCAAATGTTGATCATGCCGAGATTCACCGTCAACTGAGAAGATAATCTTTAGATCAGTTCCAAGTCCAAGAACCTAGAGCTTTCCCCATAATCGACATTTCTCACATACTACACAATCCATGATAGCACTGCAACATGAAAATTGCATACCAAATTGTTCAGTCATATGGTAAACAACATATCAACTACTACTTTTGAACAACATACACAAGACTGCAGAAAGAGCCAAAAATCTTGTGTATGCATATGCGTACATAAATAGACTTAAGTATAAATGCACTGATGCAGTCAACTCAAAATACATTCATAAGGTGATTAGTGCAGCATGTATAAGCAAGATGATAGCCTTTAGAACTTTCTTTTCTGAATTTTACGAAATTAACTTAAGAACAGTTCATTAGATAACCAAGACAGTCTGGTCAATCGTTTCAAAGGAAGAAAATAAAGGATGAAATCAAGATGAATATTGTAACCTGACATTCCTGAATTGCTTTTGAATCTGCTTCTTTAGATCAGGTCCACTTTGGCCTTTCCATAGATTAACTTCATCAAACGGAATTGGACATGCAGCTTGCAGTTTCTGGTTGTATAATAGCTGTTGCATTAGGGACTCTACTTTAAGGTCTTCCTCAGGATTACCAGTATCATATTCAGCCTGCTCCAAGTAATTGTTTACTTGTATAGCACATCAAAATGGGTGTAGATAACCCAATAAATAAATGCATACAATGTTAACATTATGGGATTTACCAAAATATAGGTGTATGAGTGTGAACTCACTTTTGTAACAGCGTGGAGAATAAAGAGGAAAGTAAAGTACAAGTTTCTGACACAGTCAATATTGTAGAACACAATCATACATCAGATATGGATTGGTACCCTATTGAAATTGCTAAAAAGCAGTCAGTTTCCTTGTTAAAGTGATCCAAAAAATAATAGTTCACACTTCGTAAAGAATTTTATAAATGCAACAGGTTCAGCCTTGTAGTTGTAGGCTTTTGCAAGTGTCGCTTAGCCACTTTTTGGCAAGTAGTAAGAGAAACATGTTGCATATTAGATACAAACTAACTAGATTTGTAGTTTCATCAAGAAAGTAATCAACAACTACGTGTATTAAGATTGAAGAGCGTAGACCAGATATTAGCTTGTATAAAACCTTTTTCTCCTGGAAAATCTCACCAGATGCATCTACACACAGAATTGTAACTTCTGTGTTCACAATGATAATGAATTTTAAATCATAAGAATAGCTCGCAAAGACAATACAACACAACAAAAAGTAATTTGCACGAGTACCAGCAGACTTCAACAATTTAGTATCCTAACTTAAGAAGTCTATTTCTCATTTCAATGGTCTCCTTCAGAATGCAATTCTACAAAGACAAATTGAAAGGATCATTAACTCACATTTTGGAAAATCCTCTAAATATACAACATCCCATATTCGCCTGGCTGAGGGACCAGTGTAACCTGTATAATGCTCCGAGTTCAGTAAGAGATTGACATATGTCATCTCACTTGCCACGACAAAGTTCAACAAATTAGTAGTAATTCAAAGAGAAACCTTCAAGAAGTAAAAATCAAGGTATTATATAAGGGTTAAACTCTGTAATTATACAAGATAGAAGTAAGCTTCTTGTTTATTCAACAGTGGAGGAAGTACAGAGTTTGATAGTATTTGTAGAAGAAGGGAAAGAAGAGAATTGAGAGAAGAAGAAGATGAGAGAGAAGAGTAAATGCTTGTATTGAGTGAATAGAACAATGTACATTTTTTATGTATATATACTAGCTTGTGATATGCCTAACTAACTCAACTAGCCGTTAACTACTTTGTAACTAACTATTAGAACAGTTATAACTGAAAGTTGGCCCCAAGTGTACTTTATTTTCTGTTTGAGTTCACTACTTCTTCAATGTCTTCAACACTCCCCTCCAAGATAGGACGGTGTGAAGATGTCACAGATTCCTAGCTTGGTATTTAGATGAGTTTGTTGAGATCTTGTCAGTCCTTTAGTAAGCATGTCTGCAGGTTGATCTTGAGTAGCAATGTAGTGTGGCTGGATCATTCCTTGGACTATTTTTTCCCTTATAAAGAAACAATCAATATCAATATGCTTTGTACTCTCATGATATATTAGATTAGCATCTATTTGTAGTGCAGACTTGCTATCACTGAACACATCCACAGGTAGTATTTCTTCACTTCTAATTTCCTTTATTAGACCTAGAATCCATACCAGTTCAGCTGTCACTGCTGCAAGACTTCTGAACTCTGCCTCAGCTGAGCTCTTAGAGATAGTATTTTGTTTCTTTGATTTCCAAGATACTACTGACTCTCCAATCTTCACAAATTAACCAGTTACAGACCTTCTAGTTTGAGGACAAGCTGCCCAGTCTGTATCACAGTTGGCACTCACTTTATTATCTGAACCACTAGAGAACAACACACCTTGACCCGGTTGTCTTTTCACATACTTTACAACTCTGAGTATTGCCTCCATGAGTGATCTTTTAGGATCTTGAAGAAACTGACTTAGTGTTTGAACACAAAAGGCTATGTCTGGCCTTGTCATGGTTAGGTACAATAGCTTTCCAATCAATTTTTGATAAGCACCTTGGTTTGTTGGTGGATCCTCAGTAGTCTGTTCATGCTTAACATGCTCATCAAACTGTCTAGATGTTAGCTTGGTGTTGTAGTCCATAGGCGTAGCTGCAGGCTTGGCTGTTGTTAAGCCTAGCTTAGATAGTAACTCTAAAGCATATTTGCTCTGATGCATCAGTATTCCTTTGTCAGACCTTGCAAATTCTATTCCTAGGAAGTATCTCAGCTCACCTAGATCCTTCATCTTGAAATTTTGGTGTAGAATTGTCTTAGTCTCTTCTATCAGCTTTACACTATCTCCTGTGATCAACATGTCATCAACATATACTAGTACAAGAATAATGCTTTATGTTGTCTTCTTGATATACAAGGATGGATCATACTGACTCTGAATGAAGTGAGATCTTACCAAAACCTCTGATAGCTTGGTGTTCCATTGCCTTAGTGCTTGTTTAAGACCATATAAGGATTTGAGTAGTCTACATACTGCATTCTCCCCCTGACTAACAAATCCTTGAGGTAGATCCATGTACACTTCATTATAAAGATAACCATTTAGGAAAGCATTGTAGACATCCATTTGTTGGACACACCAGTGATTTCTAGATGCTGCTGCAAGTACAGTTCTTACTGTCTTCATCTTTACTACTGGAGAAAATATTTCTAGGTAATCAATTCCTTCTCTTTTTCCATAACCCTTTGCTACTTACTAGTCTTGCTTTAAACCTCTCAACTTCACCTGAGGCCTTATACTTTACTTTATATATCCATCTGCAACCAATAGCCTTCTTTCCTTCAGGCAAGGTAACAACCTTCCAGGTGTTGTTAGAATTCAATTCTTACATTTTATTCTTCATTGCTTCCACCTATCTAGGGTCTTTGCAGGCTTCAGAGTAGCTTGTAGGTTCAGTAACATATGAAGTGTTCATCACATAGCTCTTGTATGACTGAGAAAGTCTATCATAAGACACATGATTCGCAAGAGCATGAGGTACCTTCTTTGTGTTTTTGGAAACAAAGTCATTCATCCATGCAGGTGACTTTCTTTCTCTTGTTGACTTTCTTTGATCCTGAGATGCAACTGGTTGAGATGCAGCTTGTTTAGTGGTAGGAATGCTCTGGAGTTGTTTCTCTTGTTGAGTATCCCCTTGACTTCTACTTGACCTCCTTTGGTGTACCTTTGTTATGGACTGTCTGAGAGAAGGTTCCTTTGGTGGTAGCTTCTCTTGCTGACTGTCTAAGGTAATAGTCCTTTGGGATGAGACCTGTATAGGAATCTGCATAACCTCAGTAGTTATTGGATACTGATTTTCTAAAGGGCACACATGTTGAGGTGCCTGAGGCTGCTTCTTGAGTTCCTCAAAAGGAAATATATCTTCCCTGAATGACACATCTCTACATACAAAAAAATGTTAGTAGATAAACCATATAGAACATATCCCTTCTGAGTACTAGAGTACCCCATCATGATGCATGTCCTTGTTCTAAACATGAGCTTATCATGTTCATTTAGTATTTTGGCATAGCACATGCATCCCATTACTCTGAGATGATCACAATTTGGTTGCTTACCATACAATTTTTCATAAGGACTCACAAGCTGAATGACTGGACTAGGAAACCTATTGATGATATATACTGCAGTTAGAACACAATAACCCCAGAACCTTATTGGAATTTTAGCCTGAAATCTGATAGCTCTTGTCACTTCTAGTATGTGTGTGTTTTCTCTCAACAACACCATTTTGCTGAGGAGAATATGGACATGTAGTTTGATAAACTATGCCATGTTCCTGGAACAACTCTTTACATATTGAGTTGACAAACTCAGTACCATTATCAGTCCTCACTACTTTGATAACCTTGTCAAACTGAGTTTTGACATATACAAGAAAGTGTTGAATCTGAACACATACATCAGACTTGAGTTTTAACAGAAATATCCAAGTGTACCTTGAAAAATCATCAACCACTGTTAGAAAATATCTATTTACATTCATAGTTGGTACTTTGTAAGGTCCCCAAACATCCATGTGTACAAGATCAAAACAGCATGTACTTTGACTGTTAGTAAACAGAAAAGGTAACCTAGTTTGTTTAGCACTAGGAAAAATACTACATTGCTTTATTCTGTCTTCTATTACTTGAACTTCTTGAGATATAACTCTTTTCAGCACACTGGTTGATGCATGTCCCAACCTTTGATGCCACAGATCTACTTCAGTTTGAGTTCTTTCCATAGCTGGTTTACTAGATGCTTTAGTTGCTATTGTAACCTCTTTCCTTGACTGATCTCTAAGAACATATAGTTATCCATCAAGCTTACCAATCCCCCTCACCTTTCCAGTACAAAGATCCTGGAAAACACAGAAATCAGGAAACAAATTCACTGAGCAATTCCACTTCTTCGTTACTTGTGATACTGATAGAAGGCTACATGTAAACTGTGGGATGTGATAGACATCTGTGCTGTTATTTCCTTCTGACAGGAAACTAGTTCCCACATGAGTGACCATTGTAGTGTCACCATTTGGTAAATATACCTTCTTTGGTTTTTCAAACTCTGTAACACTCTTCTTAAGTAACAGGTCTGAGTTTCCAACTATATGGTTAGTAGCACCAGTATCTATAATCCATATCTGAGAATCAAAAGAGGCTAGACAAGCAGAAATACCTGTACTTGTTACATTTGCAGACTCACAAGGTGTGTTGACAGAGTTATTTTTGTTGATCATTTGCAAGATTTGACCATATTGTTCCTTGGTGAATGCAGCATTTCCCATCTAACTCAACTGCTCCAGCTAGCTATCAGACACTAGAGACTGTCTTGCATCCTTAGTAGACCACTTCTGCATAGAATGAGAGCCACCCTGATCTATTGAAGACACATTGTAAGCTGTGTTGTTCCCTTCATGTTTGAACTTCTTCTTGGCCTTGTAATCTTGAGGATAGCCTACTATCTTCCAACAGTTTTCCTTAGTGTGCCCCTTTAGTTTGCAGAAATCACATTGCTGATTAAAATTTTTCTTGAACTTCTGATTGTTGTTTTCACCTGGACCATTTCTTGCATACATGGCTATCTCAAGGTTCTTGGCATTAACTGAAGGATTCATTCCAAAGATTCCATCCTGACTTGCAATAGTTTTTTGACTTTCATCACTTATGATCATTGCATAGGCTTGGTTCACATTTGGGAGAGGGGTCATAAGCAAGATTTGACTTCTTGCTTGTGTATAGGTCTCATTCAGACCCATAAGAAACTGAAACAGTTTCATTTTCTGCAGATGTAGTACATATTCTTTTGATTTCTCACATTCACACCCAGGTGCAGGCACAAGAGCCTCAAATTCTTCCCATAAATCCTTTAGTTTCGAGAAATACACAGACACTGAGGCAGTTCCTTGAGACAATGTGGCTATATCTTTGTGCAGATTAAAGGTTCTTGCCCCATCAACTTTGTTAAACCTTTCAGATAGCTCATTCCAAACTGCACTAGCTACAGATGCATACATAATTCCACCAAGTAACTCTTTAGAAACTGAATTCATGATCCAAGAAAGTACAATTACATTGACTCTTTCCGAGTGACTACTCAACTCATTTGAGAACTTATCTTTAGAGCATGTTCCATCTACCATGCCTAACTTATTTCTCCCTAGTAAGGCTATACGCATGGATCTAAACCAGACTGAAGAATTCTCAATTTTTGTCAATTGAAAAGAGATGATTTGTATGCCACTTACATCAGAAGGGCTGAGAAAGAGGGGATGATTGTAATCCAATGAATTTGGAGTAGCTCTTCTTGTTTCAGCCATATTCACAGGAACAGTTTGATTATCCATTGCAGTAGCTCTACAATCCTTGATTGCAGACTTCTTGATCTTGATTCAATCTACTAGAATCGACCTTGCTCTACTAGTATTCTAGTGAGTAATGTCTCTGATACCATGTAATTCTACAAGATAGCAGTAAGCTTCTTGTTTATTCAACAATGGAGGAAGTACAGAGTTTGATAGCGTTTGTAGAAGTAGGGAAAGAAGAGAACTGAGAGAAGAAGAAGATGAGAGAGAAGAGTAAATGCTTGTATTGAATGAATAGAACAATGCACATTTTTATGTATATATACTAGCTTGTGATAGTCCTAACTAACTCAACTAGCCGTTAACTACTTTGTAACTAACTATTAGAACAATTATAACTGAAAGTTGGAACCAAGTCTACTTTATTTTCTGTTTGAGCTCACTACTTCTTCAATGTCTTCAACAAACTCCCAGTAACACTATCCATCATTTTATCATATCACCAGTAATACCACTAGGGGATTTCATCGAAAGAGTACACAAACAGGACAAAGAACACACAATGCATGCCTGCACAGGAAGCCCTCTAGGTTGAATAAATCACAAGCACAAAGACGACTAAAATTTAGCAGTATGTGTTGTTTCCTTGTAACTTGGAAGACTCATTATAACATACTCATATTAATAATACAGAAGACATAAGAAAATGTTACATTTCTTTGCAAAAGGAGTATAGTCAAGATAATAATCCAAAAAGGGAAGAGATCACACTGACTTTACTAACAAAAGCAACCAAAGAGATCGGATGAACTTCCATAACACAGAAGAAGTAAAAATATTCGAAAACCTAAACCTTCTCTTTCCAGTATTGACATAAAGCAAAAAACTTAACCTATTTAACTACAGCAAGGCAAGACATTTCATTTTTCCCTCAGACTTCTCTTTTTTTGTCTCCAACAAGTTTCCTTCCACTTCCCAACAGCCCCCAAAAGTAAAATACAAGAGGCAGCCTGGGTCCAATGTATAATATATTTTGGAAAATATATTATACATTTTTACTCCAAAAATCAGACATTTGTTGTATAGAATAGTTAGGCATTTTTACTCCAAAAATTAGCCCTTTCAATTTTAGACTTGTAAAAATTGTGGGTGAGGTCTGGGGAAAAAGAGGTCTTTCAGTGAGTTGAGGTCGGCCTCTGTATGTGAGGGACCGCTTTCGAGGGAGTTTATTAACCAAAGGTTATTGGACCCGACTACCTTGAGCTAAGAGGACTCCGCCCCTGGTTCTGGCGACAGAAGATAGTTGTTTTGAAACCCCGATACCGGACTGCAATCAAAAGAGCATGCGGCCCGACTCGAGCTTCCTTGCGTCGCAGTAGATCACAGACCTATCTCAGGCGTATTTATGGGGCAAATATGGGCAATCCATTTTAGTTTAAAAGGAATTCGTTCAATACTTTTTGATGTATGACCTTGGTGTCTTTCATGTTTTTTCTAGTTCAGCATTTACCATGTACTTGTTAAATATTCCTTCCTGTAATAAACTCAACTTGTTAACTCTTTTCTGAGGTATAAGTAAGACTTTTTGGACGACGACGGGTAATTCCACCATTTACATTTTTGCTTGTCACTTTCAATACTTTGGTTTATTTCTTGTCATTTCTCTTGAAATCTTGTTTGACCAAACTGCATCATGGAAAGGGGTTCTTCGTATTCTCCAGTAAAAGGAACCATCCGACCTCGTTTTTGTCACATTTGTTATTTCCACACCCTCAAGAAAACCATTAACTAAAGCGTAAAACTAATGGTAACATTGGAAACAAACAACTAATTCTATTTTAATTTGTTAAAATGACAGCTATTACTCCTTTGTCTACCTTTATTTGTTCATTTTTCTATTGAAAAATTAATAGATAACTTAAAATATTTTTTACCCATTTTATTTTTGCTGTTAAATACTTTCTCCGTCTTAAATTTTCTAATTTAATGTCCCATTTTATTTATCTTTTTTCATTAATCAAGAAGACACAATTTTTTTTTTATGTTTTACCCTTTGAATTAATTATTTTTTCTTCAAATTAAAATGTAAACATCATTTAATAACAGTACTATGGTAAACTAGGCATGTTATTAGTTATTTTTCTTAATCAATGTGCCATCTCAATTTGAGATGAATAATTTGGGACGGAGGAAGTATTTACCATTCATCATTTGTTGTATTGTTTAAGACATTTCGTTTATTCATTGCTTCTTAATTTGTGTGTCACGTTAATAGTGGATAAATATTAGTATTGAATAGGGAGTATCCTATTGAGTTTATGAATCTTGAATTATAGAAAAGAAAGGTCGGTACATGGTATGGAACAAAGCTATTGATTCTGCTTCAGGCTGAGTGGAATAATAAGGAGTGGAGTTGAGTGTAGGATTATTGTTGGACTTGTCAAATGAATGTACTAGTAATGTGAAGCGTGGGGGGCCAGTTAGGGTTGTGCAAAAACCGAACCGATCGATAAATCGAATCGATAAAAATGTTATTGGGTTATTGGTATTGGGTTATCGGGTTAACAGTTTTTTATTGGTCTTATAAAAAAATTAATTGGGTAAACGGTTCGGTATCGGTTTTAGCTTATTGGGTTATCGGTTAAACCGATAACCAAAATACACTAAGTTATTGTTTTATCCCTATTTATGTTATATATTTAAATTTCTCTCTCTCTCTCTCTATAGATATGTGTATGTATATAGATTATATGCACTACTAATTCATAATTCAGTGATTCATAAAGTATTAACCTATTCAGGACAACAAAGGCACAATATAAAGTTCGGCTATTATCGTAATAAAAAGCTTGAAGCATTTATGGCTTCCAACAATTAGGATTCAATTTTTTTCCTAACTAACATTCAGTTCAAGTTTGAAGATTCTTGTAAACTAAAATGCATTGCGTAGGTTTTGGCGGTAATTAAAATTTCATTTTTTTTATGTTAGTTGTTACTATTTCTATTTTATAAGTATTTTCTTATTGGTTAAACCAAAAACCGAACCGTTAAGGACCAAAAACCGATAAACCGAAACCGATAAGAAAATATCTTATTGGTTGGTTATTGGTTTTACATATTTAAAAACCGAAAATCGATAAATCGAACCAATAACACATAAAACCGAACCGAACCGACCGATGCACACCCCTAGTGCCGGTCATTAATCCACCAAGCATCAATGCATCCCAAAGTGTGGCCCTTTGGATTAAATCAGTCAACTTTTATCTAAGAGATAATACATAAATATGACCCTAAACTTGACACCAAATTATAACTTTGACCTTAAACTTTGACTGTGCACAAATATGACCTTTAACTATTCAAAACTGCAAAAATATGACCTCCGATCTTACGTGGCAAAACGCGTATTCAACACGCAAAAATGGGTGCGTCCAGCTAAAAATCTAAGGGTATAATACATAAATATGACCCTAAAGTTTGACAGTGCACAAATATAACCTTTAACTATTTAAAACTACACAAATATGACCTTTAAATGACTTTTTACTATTATTTTTTCATTATTTTCGGCTCAAAGATGAAAATGACATCTAATTTCTTTTGCCATTGCGGAAAAAGAGCAATATTGAAGATTTATTAATTAGGTGGGTCAGCCTAATATGAAAAAAATCGCACGGGTATGTATATATATTATAAAACAAAAGGCAAATTTAAGTTATATAATAAATCTAAATATTACTTATTTAAATATTAAATTAAAGATGAAACTATACTAATAATAAAAAAATTATAGTTTTAATAAAACGTTATTAAATTAATGTTATTAAGGATAGTAGTAGTAGTATATTAAATTAACATTATCAAATTAACGTAATTAAAATGTTATTAAATTAACGTTATTAAATTAACGCAGGGACGGACCTACGTGGTTGCCATGGGGTTCACCCGAACCCCCTCGGTAAAAAAATTACGTTGTATATATATAAGGTAGAAAATATATATTTATGTACGGATATTAATGTTGAACCACATGAAACAAGACACTTAGATAGCCCAGTGGTGTTATTTGCTCATCTTGGGCGCTTGCTTCAGCCTACTGCGCGGGTTCGATCCCTGCTAGTGGCTGTTATTTTTTTTTAATTAGAAAAAAGCTAGGTGCAGTGCTGCTGCTATAGAAATAAATAAATAAATAATAATAATAATAATAATAATAATAATAAAAACGACGCCGTTTTAACACAAAAAAATAAAACTTTGACAGTGCACAAATATGACCTTTAACTATTCAAAACTGCACAAATATGACCTCCCTCCAAGTCAGCCCTTTTAACGACGTGGCACCGTGTAATTGGATTACCTTTCCACGTTGGTGCGAGTGAGACTCACGCATGAGATTACTAAATCGGAGGTCATATTTGTTCAGGTTTTGAATAGCTAAAGGTCCTATTTGTGCACTATCAAAGTTTAAGATAAAAGTTATAATTTGGTGTCAAGTTTAGGGTCTTATGTATTATCTGTTTATCTAAAGGGTCTTCTTTTATTGCTTAACCCAATTTTAGAAATGCAATTCATTCCTAGGAAATCTAGACAACACATTTCCAGAAATGCAGTGTTAAAAGTTTAATTAATCTAATATAATTTAATTTTAAAATTTAGTTAAATTAATTCACGAAAAAATAAAAGAACGTATAAAAAGAAATGGAAAAGTAATAGGTAATTTGACTTTATTTTATTTATTAAAATTAAATTAATAGTGATAAATAAATTCGAACGAGAGTATGAAACTATTCTCACAGTTTATTAAATTCGGTGGAAGACCCAAGGTGGAGGGATGGAAAACAATGATATTTCCTCTGTTCCATTTTATGTATCGTTATTTCATTTTTAATTCGTCTAAGAAAATATCATTTTTCCTTATTTGGTAACTATTAAATGACAACATCCTCATTTTATTCTTAATGGGTCTGCTTAATAAGAAAAGATAATAAAATGAGAGTATGTATTCTTAAACTCCATATTCAATCAAAAGGGCGACGCATAAAATGGGACGGAGGGAGTATGATATTTACCAACACATGTTTGCAATAAGTGCTTGTAGTACGTGTTGTTCGTTTGTGATATTTTGTCAAATTTTAGCCACTACAATTCTAACCATAGCATGGTCTAAATTGGAGTAATATTCAAATTCATTGCGATAAACTTTTAAAATAAGTACCTCCTATACTATATTTTACTTTATTGAAATTGAAAGAGTATAAATTAATGCTGATGCAGATTTTTAAGGTCGATCGTTTAATCAATGATGCTTTTACTATCTGTCCCTCAGTGCTTCTTCTTCCATTTTCTCTAATAGGCGATTCTACACACTCAGGGTAGGTTCTTCTCATCCTCCTCATTTTCTGTCAATCTATTGATTTTCTTTTTTAATTTAGTTTATTTATGGGAATACACTAATATGTTGTTGTTAGTGTTTCATCATGCCATTTTCTGCATTGCTTTTGTTAGCTATGGCTGGAGTTCTTTTAAATATAGTGATTTAATTTGTAGAGGCCAACGCACTAGAAAAATTAGCAGATTCAGTATCATTGTTTTTATTACTGGTATGTTTTCCTCTTTTTTTTTCTTTCTTTCACTGATTTTATGCCCATTACTTCTCGATTCCTTTGAATGTTTGTGCGTTTTTGCTTTAATTTTAGTTCTTTTGCTCTTTCACATAATCTCTTGTAAGATATATTTTACATGCATGTGATGGATCATGTCTCATTTGCACATATATTTTAATGCCCTTTGTTCCCCTTTTTTCTTATAATTTTCTCTTTAATTTTGCAACTAGATCTATTTAATCATAAATCCTAACCTGTCGGCAAAGGGCAATTTGATTGGCCCTGAACACTGATCTTACATACTTTAATTGTGTTGTAAGAGACGTAGTTTACTGATTCCAGGTTGTATAATTAACATTACAATTTGTGTTTGTGCTTGTGCAGCAACTGTGACTGCATTTATTAATGTTAAATTTGTGTTGTGAGAGATGTAATGTTTGTGTATACAACATTACAATTTGAATACAACCTTAAATTTGTGTTGTGAGAGATGTTTCCCTAAAATAGTAATGTTGTATACAAATTGCAACACAAAGAACCACAGAAAACAAAGATTTGACTTTTCACTTGCTTCATGTTTTCATCTTATTTTATTTCTGGTGGCAGGTGACATGGGGATAAAAAAATTACTTAGAGAAGTTATATTCTAAAAGAAAGTACGCTGATTTCTTCTCCAGCTACTATGATTCCTTTAGATGCATCTATATGGTGGTATTTTCATATTTTTTTTCAATATATGTTGGAAAAAAAGAAAGAAATACCAAGACTTATGTCTTTTCCAACAAGCTTGAGGAAGATCCAAAGGGCATCCCCAACAGTTTTATGTCTTGCATCAGCAAGTAGATGTTGGTGGATTGCGGGAGTTGAATGTGTACATGTACCCTACACCAGATGTTGTCGTGGTATATTGACTGATTTTTTTGTGACTATAGCTTTTTTTGTATAACAACAACAACAGGCACAGTGTATTCTCACAAAGTGAGGTCTGGGGAGGGTAAACTGTACGCAAAATGTACGCAGCCTATACCGCTATCTCCGAAGAAGTAGAGAGGCTTCTTTTGTATGAAAAAATAAAAGAAAAAAATTGGAAGACTCAAATTAACCACCTAATTAGCTTTCACATGGAAGCAACAGAAAATGAAGAGTAAATGAGGAGTGAACAAAATGTAACAGATTGAATAACTTATTGAAATGTTATTTATATCGAAGAAAAAGAAATATAGTAGAAAATTTAAGTAACTCTTGACATGAACTTGCTAGCTAAACATTTTTTGTTTGTATTTGACTCATAAATGATTTATAATCTACTGCTTACTAGATGCAAGATTATGTCCATGAATTCAGTGGAGAAAACACTTCATTCGACTGATTTTGCAATTTAGTATTTTTCTTATAAAGATAACATCTTCTGACATTTTATTTTTCTCTTCAATGGTTTACATTAGGTTGTGCTGCCTACAATTTGAGTAGCGGGAAAGAAAAATCTGTCTTGTACATGGTTGCTGTCTTTGAAAGAGCGTCTCGATAATTTCAGGGTGCTTGGGGGTGATTCTTTGACTTCTGGAAAGATGTAAGTACTCCTCTTTTAGTTAATTAGGTATTTTCTGCATAGAAGCTGATACGAGTCAAATGACCACCTTAGCTTTTGATGACATCTTTGAAGGCCAACACCTAAAGGCTCAAGACTTGGTCACCCCGAGAGCACAAGGATACGCAAGGAAGGATCATTTTGAGCATGACTTAAAGCAATCTCGTGTGTGGAAGGTTGCTTGGTTGCTAATATTGATGCTAACCCGAAAACCACAAGCCTTGAAGTATGAACCATACTCGATTTTTGAGAGCATTGAAAAGGCGCCATTCATTCAAGTTATAACATACCTTGGATGCCCCTTCATTAAGGGTATTTTATACATTACATATGGTGTATTTACACACCATGGCAGACCCTCTCATTAAGGGAAAAGTGGTCTATTTATCTTCATTTATAGTATATTATAAATAGGCCCCTCAGTCTTATTTTCACTAGTTTTGAATGATGAAAGATTGAAACACTTGAAAATCCTCTCTCTTGAGAGTAGACCACATTAGTATAGTCTTAGTTAGGACTTGGAAAAGTCATCCTTAGTATAGGGCTTGGAAAAGCCAATATTGTTCTTTGCTTAGAAACAGAGAATCTTGAGGTGAGTCGATTACCTTGGCGGTCACCGTAAGAGTGTGGTTTTGATTATTACATTCATTAGGGGTTAGTGTTGAAATACACTTGGTTCTTAATCTTGTAATAATTTTGGTCTCACTATCTATCTTTATTTTCTATGCAATTTCCTTTGTGTTTGTGTTGAATCTGTGTCTTGTTTCATCTTCATCTCCTCTCTTTAGTTATAATTTCAGTTTCTAGCATTGTTTCCCGTGTCATTTGGTATCAGAGAATGGCTTGATCTTGTTCCTACAAGATCAATCTTGGGCTTGCTTGTTAGAAATTTTTTTTAAAAAAGTGTTAAAAACTGAAAATTCTAGAAAAATAGCAATCTGTCCGTGTTTGTGTTCTTGGCCAAAATTGTGTTCTTGTTGTGTCATGGATGAGATTTGTTTGTTGTGTGACTATATCTAGTTCTTGTTTGTTTTGTTGTTTCTAGTGTTAGTTTTCTTGTCCACTAACACTTTGAGTCTAGATCTAAACTTGAGCTTGAACTTGTTGAAAGTTGTTGTTATGAACATAAGCTTGGCTCATTGTTGTTGACCATTGTTATGGTGGACTTTTTTGGCCATGTGGTTTCTCCTTGATGTTCTAAACTTGACCACGTGATATTGTTGTTACTTGGTGGCTTGAGAACCATTTTGTTGAAGTTGTAGTTGTCTTGGCCAAGTGCTGGAGATATTGTTATTGTGGATTGGAGTTGGCCATTGGAATTTTTGTTGTTCTTGAAGATTGTTTTTATTGTTCTTTGTGTGGTTGTTGTTGTTCTTGAAGTTCTTCACCTTTCTTCATATATTTTTAGAACATAAAGTGAATATTAGATCCTAAAAGGTAAAGGAAAAAGGTGTATGTACTTGTTAGTCTTGAAAGACCCCCAACCACCAAAAGACTTTATATCACTTCACAACCACTTTTCCATGATTTAAGGACCCATGTTTTAAGGAGAAGTACAAGAAAAAGTCAAGTCTTGAAAATTGAAAAAGGCCCCAAGAAAAAGTCAAGTCCAAATTAATTTTTGTCCAAGACGTGAACATTTGAGAATAACCACTTGATAAAATTGAACTAATACGTGGCTGCCACATCATCATTGCTACTGTTCACGCAATATTTTCGAGCTCAAAATTTTAGATTCTTAGTTTCATTTTTATTGTCCCTTAGTTTCGTTGTTGGTTCTAATACTAATTAGAAACTAGTAATCACCTACTTAGTTGTAGATTAGTTGTTGAGTCCGTTTCTTTCGTGTCTTCGTTATTTATGTGCTTTTCTCATTTTTAACTCGTCATAACTTCTTTGTTTCAAGTTCATAAGTAGATTTTATTTTGTGTCTTGAGTCGATCAAACAAGAATCTATTCCGGCCGCCAAGTAGAATTGACATCTTATTGACTACCGGAGTATAAGCAACTTTCAATATTCGCCGCTCCAAATTGTGAGGATCACAAAAGTGAGTGAATACGAGTGTTGGTGAGGAGCTTTTATTACTAATCTTGTTTGTTCATTTTGTAGATTTAAAAGGTAATATAAGGAGAACATGTCTTCGATAGACGGGGATTATTGTGACTACAACATGGGAGACTATGATTGTAGTGAGGGGTTTTATGGCTACAAAGTTAAGGGAGGCTGCGGAGGCTATAAAAATAGCCATGATCAAAACATGGGCAGATTTGAGAGTTACGGTTTTGAGGAAGAAAATGAGGTGAATGAAGTGCCTAGTACTTATGGGGAACTTGGAGATGATGTAGGACCTTATGATGGATCTTATGATGACGTTGGTGCATGTGAGGAGTCTTACAATTCTCACTCCGAACCTAGATTTGGTGTTAGGTATAACCCTTTCGTTCACAAAGCTTATGAGAGCTATTATGAGAGTACACGTGAGGAGTGTGAAGATTCATATTCTCCACCTTGTAGTACTTCTTATCAAGATCGATGTAGCGTGAATGGTTATACTAGCTCTAGTGGAGGTTGTCCAACGAGAAGAAGAGGGTATGCATCTCCAAAACCGAGGGGTACTCGTGTACTTTATAATGTTGATCCGAGAAGGAGTGTACACTCCGGAAAGGTGACCATTTATGGGATACCGGGCTGCCTCTTGTATTAAATGATAGGTACTATAGTAACTACATCGTTCCATCCATAGTTGACTACTTGGAGTTGTTTCGTGAGCCTTTACTTGTTCCATACTTCTTGGACGGGTTTAAGGTTACCGAGAGGGTCAAGGTTATCTTCTCCCAATTTGAATACCATGAGGAGGTGGTGCGATATTCTTCCATTGACATACGGTCATGTATACTTAGGTGCCGATTAGTTTGCACAACATAGAGTTCCAAACGTACAAAATTGGCCAAATGTTGTAAGAGACCAATGGGGGAATCGCCTCATGACTTACTTGCTGCCCAAGCCACGAAGAGAAATGCCTACCTACTTCAATCCAAATAATTATGAGAGACAAAAGATTGAGAGGAGTAAGGGAGTGCAAGGTGGTAATCCGAGAGTGGAAAAAAAAGAGGTTGTGTGGAGCGAAGTGAAGGGATTACCACCAAACTGTGCTAACATTGGTTGTCCTTCTATTTTTAAGGACATTTGTGTAGGTACCAACATGGCAAGAGAAGACGAACAATGCCAAAAGTAAGTTGTTGTCCAAACTTTTGGAGGACCTTCACACCATGACAAAGAAGAATCTACTCAAGGACTTCAAGGTAAAATGGCTAACTCTTACACTTTTGTACAAGTGAATGATAATTGTGTAGCTAGTAGCCCATTGAGTGTGAGTTGTAGCTTGCCTATATGTGAGTATTGTTTCTTTTCCACTTGATGATGATGTACATATTGTGAGTGTGGATACACTAGTTGACCTATTGATGACCGAATCGACTCTTCTTGTAAGATCGATTTATGTCCACCTAGTGTTGAAACCATTATATTGAATGAAAGTACATTATCTTCTGAAATTTGTGTTGATCAACTTATGTGTGAAAATTACCCATCACTTGAGGATGTGTATTGTAATTAATGAACCTCAAGTGTGTGATGATGTTGAAAATGTTGATCAAAGGAATAGGAGTGAACTCGAGAGCTATTCTTGGGATAATCTTGCACTTGACATCTCTTTGAAACTTGATATTGATCTTTTAGAGAGTGATGAATTCACACGTTTCGAATCTTCCCGTGAAATAGATCATGCTCTCTTTAGGTATAATGTCTTATTTGAAGATGATATAACCACTTCTAATGAACCTAGTGGTGAAAATAATGGTGTAGCTTGCCTTAGAAGCTATAGCCGATATGCTAATCCACTATGGTGTGACAATATTTCTACTAAAGAGGGAAATCACTTCTTGGAAGATGAAAGTACTCTTAAGGGTAAGGGATGTGTAGTCTTGGAAACTACTTATCCTTCTAATTTGTGTGATTTTATTGTTGAGAGTACTCATGGTGATGATTGTGAAACTAGTAGTGAGTACACACATGAGGGCACCTTAGTAGAAGTTGACTTGAGTGATACCTTTCTCTACTCTCTATTTTCTTTGGATAATATGTAAGCTATTGTAGAGAGTACACCATTTAGTTTTGGTAGAGACCACGGGAAAGGGGAGTGTAGTCTAGACCCGTGTCTATGGCTACTCTTCCCGTTTGACCCCGGTGCCAAATATAGATTTTATGATGATGGTGCACCCAACTTGTTGCTTGGTTTACATGAAAAGCAAAGTATCACTTTTGGTAAATTCCATAACCAAATCCTTTGTTCATTTTTCATTAATTATTTAATATTTAGTTCAAAGGATCCTTGGTTATATTCTAAATATGTGCAACCTTGGAATGTTGAGGTGACTTGTCGTGCTAACCCTAACCCTCATTTCATGAGGTGTTTGTATTTGTGTGTCCTTTATTTAGTTTTGCAAGGTTTGGATTCGAGGTCAAATCCTTTTCAAGATGGGGAGGATGATACGAGTCAAATGGCCACCTTAGCTTTTGATGACATCTTTGAAGGACAACACCTAAAGGCTCAAGACTTGGTCACCCCGAGAGCACAAGGATACGCAAGGAAGGATTATTCTGAGCATGACTTAATGCAATCTCGTGTGTGGAAGGTTGCTTGGTTGCCTACATTGATGCTAACCCGAGAACCACAAGCCTTGAAGTATGAACCATACTCGGTTTTTGAGAGCATTGAAAAGGCGCCATTCATTCAAGTTATAACATACCTTGGCTGCCTCTTCATTAAGGGTATTTTATACATTACATATAGTGTATTTACACACCATGTCAGCCCCTCTCATTAAGGGCAAAGTGGTCTTTTTATCTTCATTTGTAATATATTATAAATAGGCCCCTTTAGTCTTATTTTTACTAGTTTTGAATGATGAAAGATTGAAACACTTGAAAATCCTCTCTCTTGAGAGTAGACCACATTAGTATAGTCTTAGTTAGGACTTGGAAAAGTCATCCTTAGTATAGGGCTTGGAAAAGCCAATATTGTTCTTTGCTTAAAAACGGTGGATTTTGAGCTGAGTCGATTACCTTGGCGGTCACCGTAAGAGTGTGGTTTTGATTATTACATTTATTAGGAGTTAGTGTTGAAATATACTTGGTTCTTAATCTTGTAATAATTTTGGTCTAACTATCTATCTTTATTTTCTATGCAATTTCCCTTGTGTTAGTGTTGAAATATACTTGGTTCTTAATCTTGTAATAATCTTGGTCTCACTATCTATCTTTATTTTCTATGCAATTTCCCTTGTGTTTGTGTTGAATCCGTGTCTTGTTTCATCTTGTGTCATTGTTATCATCTTCATCTCCTCTCTTTAGTTATAATTTCAGTTTCTAGCTTTGTTTCCCGTATCAGAAGCTAAATAGTATTTTGACTACTTTTTCCTCTGACTATCACTCAGGTGAAGTTCAACTTATGAATCTTATATGCATGCTTAATAATTCATTTGGCATCTATCAGCTAAGTTATTTGTGTTGGAGAAACAATGAACTTATTTTTAACAGTTTAGTAAGTTCAGGTTTGAAGTTTATAAGCATACTATTAAGCTTTGGCCATTGTGAACTGTGAAACAATGTTGGAAAAGAAAATTGAAACTGCTTATCTTCTTCTTTATCTTGTGTTTTTTCCTAATATTCTTTTTCTAATGCATATTGTCTTTTAATATGTGAATTATATTTTTATCCCATTATTCTTGGAGTAGGTTATCAATTGTTGAAGTTAAGGTATATGTGGTAGATTCAAGAAAGTAGCAACAGATGTTAGAATACTTTGTCCTTCTTGCTCATTGGAGTTTCTAAACTATAGACACTAAAATCCACATAGAGAGCTTCTAAGTAGCTAAGTTGTGCGGATATATTTTGATGCTATGTTGCTCGGACTCTTCAAAAATGGTTGCTTTCTGAAAATCAGTTTTGTGTATGAGAAGTCCTCCAATCTTCTATGAATGTAATCACTGGTAATGAAGGTCTAATTTTTGTACCCCAAGTCCTATAATAAGATGATAACATTTATTTAACTGTTACTATATACATAACATTACCAGATTGATATCCTTCTAAATTTCTATCAGAACCTGCTTTTCTAAACCTTTCAAAGTTCATTTAGTTACTGCAAAGGGAAAGGATAAGAATTGACTCTTATGAACAATCTGAAGGTCATATCCATTTCTTAGCTGCAATATTCACTATGTATTGTAGTGACTATGTATGTATTCTATTACGGCTGTGGTTTTAAAAGCATTGAAGATCTGTTTAAATGTGGGAAGTTTTGTGCAAATTTAAAACATTCCGAGAGGCTGAGAGGCTGAATTCTGGAGTCATGGTGGTTGAGCTATCAGAATTTTTTTTTAATGATATGACGAGCAAGGTGACCACTTTGCCTTCTTACACTGGAGGTGTGGTTTAGCTGTTAACTGTTCTATTTTTTAAAGTTATATGTTGTCATTGTATCTTTCAGTTGTCAAACTTTTGTTTCTGTGGGAAGAGTTTCATTATCTTTTATCATTTAATAAGTTTAGTGTGATACTTTTCAAGCTCTGATAGGTACCAGTTAAGCTGAGGATCTATCTGAAACAGCCCCTCTACCTTTACGAGGTAGAGGTAAGGTCTATGTACATTCTACCATCCCCAGACACCATTCTGGGATTACACTGGGATGTTATGTTATTGTTGTTGTATTTTTCAAGCACTGATAATTCATTGCGCTGAATTTTTTTTGTTAACCTAATGGTGCAAATATTTTTGTTTTGACAACTATGTTGATTCTCTTGCTAACAGGTGATCAAGGTTTTCTCAGTTCCTACTATGTTGGATTTGTGAATGCTCATGTTTATGAGCCAAATTTTCCTTCAGATATCTTAAATTCCAGGAAGGTTCATGAAATGGAGAGGCTTTTTACTCTTTATAATGCAGATGTTGGCCTGTACATGGTTGCTAATAAGGTATGTTTTAGGTTCAAGAGACTGCCTTTCTTTGAGTGTATTTTTAGTTGGGTGGGGTGTGTAGACTTTAGATTTTATCAAAACTGGACAAAATACAATTAGTTGGAGGGTTCAAAATGGCCATTTTTGTTAGATATAGGATACTACGAAGAAGTTAGACTTCCATGGAATTGGAATATACTTTAGTAGTATTGCAAGTTGCAACATTGCAAACCTTAGCATAATTTAATTTTTCAATTTAAGCTGTTGTGTGGGCTTCATTGTCTTTTTTTTAGTAACGGTAGTGCTTGGCTAGCTTTTGCACACCCAAACTATTCCACCATGTACATGCTACCTCCTACCAACAAGTACCGGATGGGCAGATATCTTATGGTCTATGGGCTTTGTTGTTTTCTACAAACGACTTAACTTGAAGCAGCTATATTTTGGAT
The DNA here is from genome assembly GCA_030864215.1 of Capsicum pubescens. Classification (NCBI taxonomy): domain Eukaryota; kingdom Viridiplantae; phylum Streptophyta; class Magnoliopsida; order Solanales; family Solanaceae; genus Capsicum; species Capsicum pubescens. Next base: position 301,659,171 of record CM061549.1, read on the forward strand.
GTTAAAGTCCAATTTGTGTCAAGCTATTCAAAGATGAGCATGGGATTATCCCGATAGGCACTATGTACTTGGTTTATCATTCTTATGAGTTATCAACAATTAGTGAAATCTTATTATTATCATATTTATGCATAGAATAATCTTTCCATGGAAATAAATTTTTTAGAGAAAGCTGCACAAACTGTTTACGAAAAAGTGTTGCCAAATGTGCATGGTATTTATAGAAGGTTAATGAATATATCTTTTGTGACCAGAGATAAGGGAGGAAATCCTAAGGCTAGGTACCCTCCACCTCAAACCATAAAGTTGGGGATTCAAGTCCCCTATCGAGCGAAGTGAGAATGGACCATTGTCTGACTCCTCCCGTTATCCTTGTGGAAGTGCACTCCTTGGTCTTGTCGTGGGTGGGCGTGAGGGGATTTACCATATTGTGGATGTTATATAAAGAGTCAGTTATTGTTAGTTAGAAAGTCTAGTCAGCTAGCTAATTGGTCCAGTCATCTAGTTAGTTAGTTCAGTCAGCTAGTTAACTAACTAGTACAAAAGTTAGTTATAACTTCTATATAAACTACCTTCATGTACTAATATAAAACACTCTTTCAAGACTTACTAAACTACAACTTCTACTTCCTCTTAATCTGAGTGTTCTTCTTCTTCTTCTTGATTAAAGAATTCTCTGTTTCTGCCATGGATTCGGTATCATTTGTTGATTAACAACATGGTATCAGAGAGTTGATACAGAGAGGTCAATACTTCTAGCAGTTCACCATAAAATTTGTAGAATCAATTCCAAAATTACTATATGCTTCCGACTGTTCTTGTGTACTCTAGAAGGATGAGTAATTTGAATAATCAAACACCTAATACAACCCCAAATGGAGTGGTTGGATCAGGTCAGACTAGCAATCAAGCCCCAGGAATCGACTACAATCATCCATTGTTTCTGAATGCATCTGATGTTAGCGGTATACAGATTATCTCATTTCATCTAACAGGTATTGAGAATTTTTCTATGTGGTTTAGGTCTATGAGAATTGCATTATTGGGTAGAAATAAGTTGGGATTGGTTGATGGCAGTTGTGATAAAGAATCTTTCCCTGAAAATATGTGGAATCACTGGGAAAGGGTTAATGCCATAGTTCTATCTTGGATAATGAACTCAGTATCGAAAAATCTATTAGGTGGTATTATGTATGCTTCAGATGCTAAAACTGTGTGGATGGAATTGCAAGAAAGATTTACCAAGATTGATGGTTCAAGAACCTTCAATCTGCATAAGATATATGCTCTTTTGTTTTTTGTGCATTGTTTACATTGAACCTTGTTATTACAGGTCCGAGAAGAAAAGACTAGCATTTTTAGTTCCAAAGGGAAATACAGAAAAATAAGAGCAATGGATGAATTATTTTAAGACAAACAATATCCGCAGCATCTCACAAGAATTATGAACTCCTTTCTAATGCATTGCTTAAATTGAAGCTTGTTATTACAGGTCTAAGCAAAAATATTGGCATTTTTAGTTCCAAAAGGAAATACATAAGAATAAGAGCAATGGATGAACTGTTTTAAGACAAAAAGTATTCGTAGCATCTATCAATTATTCTGAATTCCTCTCACAGCATCTCCATCAAAGTTCAATCTCCAGATTCACGAACCACACAGAGTTCAACCTAAAAACAATAGAATAAAGTTAGACATTGAAATTTTAATTAAAAAAAAAAAATTAAACTAAACCTACCAGATGGAAAGGGATAGTAACATAACCGGTAAAAAAACCAATAAAGTCACAACGCCAGGAATAGAAATTGCCATCGCCGAACACGAAACCCTGAACTTCTTGATTATACAATAGGTCTTGTGTATAGAGCAGAATGTAGATTAGGTTATAAGTCTGTATCACCTCAGCCTATGCAAAAAGAAAGCAACCAAAAAAAATTTCAAGACAAAAAACAAATTACAAAAACAAAAAGCAGACAGATAATTTATCAAGCAAAATAAATTACCTTCCATGTAGAAGAAAAGGGAAATAGCTTATCAAATGCGTGTTTGACTATGAAAGGACGGAACAGCAGCAGCCCAAAAGTCAACAAGTACAATCAACAGTCTAAGAAAAATGCTCGACCATTGATGATACCACACATTAAACAAAATAACCAGAATCTCAAATATACCGTCCATATAGAGGACAAAGGGAAATTAATGTGTAGGTTTTGGAGTGCAGCAGCGAATAGAAACAGTAGTAACAACATGGTCGTAGAGACCGCTGAAGACCAGAGGAAAAACATTCTTGGACGTAGGAACACAAAAATACTGAAGCAAAGGAAACAACTTGCTACTCCAACAACAATAAGAGGAACAAACCTACAAGTAAAAAGCAATTAATAATTACAAAACTCAAAACAAAACTATAATAATGAACATTGAAAGTACCTGAAATCAATCCCAACATGCTTAAGCATGCTGGAAGATAACACTCCAACCATCAAAAACTGTAAAACAACTTCACATAAAAAGCACAAACAGTTTAAAACCAAAGTTTTTCTTCTATCAGGCGGTTGAAGCATTTCTCTGCACAATAGAACAACAGTCGGCAGCGCAACCAACACGACAATTGAAGAAGTCTCCTCGAGACGAGCTCCAATAGCAATCAATAAAAAACCAACCATAAGTGGAAGGTACACCTTTCAAAAAAAAACAATAAAACTACAATCACAAAAAAGCAAAAGCAAATACAACAAAACTATTAGTAATAAAATAATTTAAAAAGTACAAACAGTTTGACAGATTCAGGAAATACCACATTAGATCGCATAGCAACAATTAGTTACTATTTAATTTCAATCCCAATTAGACACATTGAGCAGCAACAATATAATATTATCTAGTTTATAAAGTACGAACAGTTATGACAAATTCAGAAAATACCATATTAGACCGAATAGCAATAATTCGATAATATTAGATCAAACAGCTTAAAAAATACAAACCGTTATAACAAATTCAGAAAATACCACATTAGATCCAATAGCAACAATTAGATAGTATCTAATTTTTGATACAAATTGGATAAATGGAGACATTAGATCAAACAACAAATGTATAATACTATCTAGTGCATAAAGAATAAACCATTATGACAAATTCAAAAAATACCAGAGTAGACCGAATAGCATAAATTACATCAAGATAGCATCTAATCACTGAGACGATCAAACAGGTACAATTTCATACTATCTAGTTTATAAAGCAAGAACAATTCAAAAAATACCGAAAAGAGATACGAATATTGCATGACAGAGCAAGCAGGAAGACGGAAGACATGGTGAAAGCCCCAGTATTTTCGAGTAAAAAATTCACCCGTCATTGATTTTGATTTTACTAGTGTTTTGTATCTTAGTATAAATGATTTGAATCTATAGATTTATGCAATATCCTATTTATAAATTGGAGAAATATAAGAAACAACATCATATAAAATCTATATATAATGTGTATAGGAGATGAGGAAACAACATTCATATAAAATCTATAGATTTTTGCAGATCTCCAATTTATTGAAGAAAGAAATGCATATAAGAAATAAGGAAACAACGTGATATAAAATTGATATGAATGATATAGAATTTAAATCTCAAGATTTTGGAATTGAAGTACTCTAGAATTGAAGTACTCTAGATGGAAGAAGGATGGCAAATGCTCCATTTTGTAACGGCTATAATTGACAGAAGAAAGAATCACAACTGTAGGATTCTTGTTTTTCTCGTACATGTGTATTACTCTTTATAAGTTGTACCCTTCAATCGAAATAAAATACTGCTCATGGATCAAACTGATCTGTGATTTGAGGCTAAGTAGGCAAAATATGTTGAACCATAAAATATCAACATTAGGATAATATAATACGTATTATTGAAGCGCAATGTACAATTTGGTATGGTATTTGAGAGTAAAATTTTAATATTCGAGTATTCGGAATTGAGCTTGGTAAAAGATATTAATATCGTTTAGTATTCGGTATTTCGAATATCGAATTCTCTTGGACCTTGGTAATATATTCGTAAAATACAATAAAAGGAATATTAAATAGAGTTTCTATTAAATATATTTTTTGAATTTAAAACGTACATTTGGACATTTCCAACTTTAAAATGGTATTACCGAAAATTATATCGAATCAAAGTTTATTTTACCAATTACCGAATTATAGAATCGATGTTTATAAGTACGGTATGTGGTATCTACTATCAAATAACGATTATCAAACTACCAAACCCAAAATTTGAAAATACCGAACCAAATACCCAACGTTCGCTCCTAGTTTTTATTCATAAAAAAGGTAACAATTTAAAGCCTATTACTCCATTAAGTTTCCATTGTTTTAGTTTTTTAATTTAATATTCGAATTATATATATGGAAATTAGTTGCAAAACTACAAGGCAGGTCAGACTCTACATTTACTCTCGTCAGTTTTTCTTCTTTCGTAATTTATCTCAATTAAATATACAATAAATAATTTGTAGAATTAATTATCCTTTAATCTCTTGTTACCTTTTTCTAAGACAATATGTAATATATTTTTCAGTCAATAAAATTACAATGTATGATAAAATTTGTATTTAAAATGATGATTCTCATCTTTATTTCTCCGTATTATTAAATTTTTTGATAATCGCATTTGTATGTTTCATTTAAAGGTTGTCTTACTGTTCAAAAAACTACCAGACAATTATTTTGATCTCTTGGAGGGATCGACATGAAATCAAGTGATATAAATTAACTTAACTCAAACACAAATAAGAAATTTACATGAGAAAGACTGAAAATAAATTAAAAAAAAAATAAAGAAAGTCGCTCGTGGATCAGCGAGATATAAGTCATTATTGGAGATATAAGATATTCATATAAAATCTATAGATTTTTGCAGATCTCCAATTTATTGGAGAAAGAAATGCATATAAGAAATAAGGAAACAACGTCGATATAAAATTGATATGAATGATATAGAATTTAAATCTCAAGATTTTGTATTTGAAGTATGGTAGATGGAAGAAAGATGGCAAATGCTCCATTTTTCTTCTATTTTTCTTGATAAGGGGGAGGGAGTTTGTAACGGCTATAATTGATGTGAAGATAGCTGTGTACTTTGATTATATATAGGAAAATCTAAGTTGTTTGGGGTGAGGTACTAAGGCAAATAATTCAGATATAAAATAATAATTTCAGGATAAATTTATTAATGCATTGTTTGGTTGGTAATACTTAAGATAACTTATTTCAGGACTAATAATAGTATCGGGATAAGTCATCCAGTGCCGGCTCAAGGGGGAAGATACTAAAGCCAAGGCTTTAGGCCCCCAAATTAAAGGCCCCATATTCTCACTAATATTTAATATTATATAGTATATATTAGAGAATTAGTGTCCTTGTTTCGTTAAAAGAATAAAATTCATACTTGTCTTTTGAATATTTTATTGAGTTTATGTAGAAACAAGTATATATTATTAGATAAATATTCCTTTCGTTTCAATTTATGCAATTTTTTGTTTCGACGGTTAATTTGACTAATTTTTGAAGCTAAATAAGATTAGATTAATGCAATATTTAAAATTTAGATGTTCAAAAACTAATATCTAGTTCAAAAACTATATAATAAGCACTAATATGTAGTCACATGAATAGTCAATATATATACAAGATGGTACGTACACCATCACTATAAAACAAAAAAGAAAAGAAATTAAACAAATATATTTATAATTTTATTAATTAAATTTAAGGCCTCTTCTTAAAGTTGGCTTTAGGCCACAATTTGCGTTGAGCCGCCCTGAAGTTATCCCACACATTTGGTGGTATAAATTATCCCACCCTAATTTATCCTTGAATAAAATTATTAAATGACTAAACTAATTCTTTAATTTTCACTTTCTCACAACTGTAGGATTTTGTTTTTTCTCCTACACATATTACTCTTTATAAGTTGTGCCCTTTAAACGGGATAAAGTACTGCTCATGGATCAAAATGTTCTGTGATTTGAGGCTAAGAAGGCAAAATATGTTTAACCATAAAATATCAACATTAGGACAATATAATACGATTATTAAAGTGCAATGTACAATTTTAATAACAAGTATTATCTAGATAAATACATATGAATCTTATAAATTGACACATAACTGAACACATAGAAAAATTATAGGAATAGAAACATAAAAATAATTAAGTTAACTAAAGTGAAGGATAATTTTGTAAACAAATAATATATTTTTACAAACAATGCACTACTTAAAAAGATAACAATTTAAAGCCTATTATTACTCTATTAAATTTCCATTATTTTGGTTTTTAAATTTAATAGTTGAATTATATATGGAAATTAGTTGTAAAAGTACAAGGCAGGTCAGACTCTACATTTACTCTCGTCAGTTTTCTTCTTCTTGTTAACATTATTATCATTTTAATCAAAAAAAAAAAGAAAGAGAATATATATATATATATATATATATATATATATATATATATTCTTTCTAAATGAAGGACAAGGTACCTTTTTCAGGAAAAAAATTGTAAAAAAAAAAAAGAAGAGTAAGAATAACATTTTATAAAAAATAAGGTCCAAGATGTAGAAAAAGTATGGTGTGTGAAGATCTTTAATTCTATTTTATAAAGTTAAAGAGGTTGCTTCTGATTCTCAATTCAAATAAAAAATATCTACCTTACGTATTGAGATTCACAAAACGTTACTAATTTTACTCAAAATACATTTTAATACTACAGCATTAGAAAAGAAGGTCTGTTATGGTTAGGAATAGGTTTAAGTGGAATAAAAATAACTTTATAACTTGAAATATTTAATTTTATTTTTGATTAATTTATTTCGTAATTTACTCAATTAAATGTACAATAAATAATTTGTAGAATTAATTATCCTCTAATCTCTTGTCACTCTAATCTTTTGTCACCTTTTTCAAGATAATATTTAATATTTTTTTTCAGTCAATAAAGTTGCAACGTACGATGAAATTTATATTTAAAATGATGATTCTTATCTTTATTTCTCCGTACTAATAAATTTTTCGATAATCGCATTTGTATATTTCATTTAAAGGTTGTCTTATTGTTCAAAAACTTACCAGACAATGATTTTGATCTCTTGGAGGGATCGACATCAAATCAAATGATATAAATTAACTTGACTCAAACACAAATAAGAAATTTACATGAGAAAGACTAAAAATAAATTTTAAAAAATAAAGAAAGTCGATGGTGGATCAACGACTTATAAATGATTATAGTCCAGCGACTTATGAGTCATTAACCTATTTCATTTAATTCTTTCAATATTCATCGTTTCCTTAAAAAAATTACTCTAAAAATTAATCCTTTCAGTTGCTCCAAACTCTAATTTTTACCTTATCCTCCACGACGACGTCAATAGAACAACTCATATTTTCAACTAACGTAATTTTTACCTTGTAATTCTCTCCCTCATAATTAGAATTTTCAATTTTTTCACTTTCAAAAAAAAAAATATTTAAATTTTCATAATATAATTAAACGTAAATTATATTTAATATTCAATTCATAAATTGATCTCCTTTTATGAGAATAAATTGAGTGTGTTGTTGTTATTTGAATTATTATTTTTTTCAAAAAGATCATTTACTACTCTATTATCACTCATATCAACGGACACGTAATTAATATTGTTATATAACATTTGCTACCTAATTATTAAATAAAAAAACACTTATTCATTAAATTTGTACAGTCATGATTTTTTTTTTCTTAAAATAAAGAGTAAATTCCTCAAAATGTCATTGAACTTGTGTAAACATCCCACTAAAGTAACTTTTGTTTCTTTTAGGACAATATTGTCACTGAACTATGCACTTTTTTCCATTATAAGGTAAAACTAAGAAATTGTTAAGAATATGTTTGGAGAACCACAAGGAAAGTGAAATTAGATGTAATTACATAGTCCAATTCTCAATCAGAAATAGAGAATTAGGTGCAATTACGCGATGTAATTACAAAATTACATTATTTTTTTTAATTTTAATTTGTTCTTTTAATTTTATTTTTTATTTCTATTTTTTTTAATTTTACATCATTTATCTTTCATCTCTTTTCTTCTCATTTTCCAACGTTTACTTCTTATGATTAAATATAATTACTCGTATTTTTCTTCATTTAGCGCATTATTGTCTTTTTATTCTAGTGTTTGAATTAAAGTAGTATTTCATTATTGAATGAGATGACTTATGTGTTTTTTCTTTCGTTTGAATTATTTACTCGTTGGAATTTTATATAAGAGTATTGTGTTTTTTTCTTGAATTTTCAATTTGTGTTTTGTTTTATGTTTCAATTTATTTGTTTTAGTACTATAGACTTGTTATTTTATATTTCATGTCACTTCAAATTGTCGAGTTAATTTTTTAAAATGCCATTGAACTTGTGCAAACATCCTACTAAAGTAACTTTTGTTAATTTCTTTTAGGAAAATATTTTCATTAAACTATGTACATCTTTCCAAAATAAGGTGAAATTAAAAAATAGTTAAGGACATATTTGGAAAGACATAGAAAAATAAAAATTATATGTTATTAGCAATTTCCAGTGACATGCAATTTGAAATAGCATGTCTATACTACTAATACAAATAAACCAAACCATAAATTCAAAATCCAAGAGAAAAACATAATACTCTTGTATAAAATTCCAACGAGTAAATACAATTCAGAAGAACGAACAACACATAAGTCTATAATCTCATTCAATAATAAAATACTACTTTAATTCAAATATTAGAATAAAAATTATAAAAAATGCAATAATGCGTTAAATAAAGAAAAAAATATGGGTAATTATATTAAATCATAAGAAGTAAAGTCGGAAAATGAGAAGAAAAGAGATGAAAGATAAATAATGTAAAATAAAAAAAAAGTAAAATAAAAAAGAAATTCAAATAATAGAATAAAAAAAAATTAAAAAAAATATTAAATTTTATTTAAAAAATAAAATAAAATGTAACTTTGTAATTACATTACAAAATTGTACCTAATTCTCTATTCCCAATAGAGAATTGAATTATGTAATTACATTTAATTTCACTTTCCTTGTGATTCTCCAAATATATCTTCAACAATTTTTTAGTTTTACCTTATAAAGGAAAGAAATGCATAGTTCAGTGACAATATTATCCTAAAAGAAAAAAAAATTACTTTAATGGGATGTTTACACAAATTTAATGACATTTTGAGGAATTAACTCTAAAATAAAATGTAGGCGAGGAAATGAATGTTGTCCGTTTCTTTAGGAAATTGTCAAGTTTCAAGAAAGGTGACTTTTTTTCCCCCATAAAAGTGTTAAGTATTCCAAAGTAGTATTTACTCATATATTAATTGGATTTAATTTTAATTTAATTACAAGAAAGGTGTCATTCATGACAATTCACGTGATAGGATATGGATATTCTCCCCCTTAAAAATAGTTGTCTTGTTAACTTAATAGTATTTTTTAAAAAAAAATACTATTAAGTTATAACAATTATATAAAAATGATATAATTATATATATATATATATATATGTATATATATATATGCACGATATGTGTATAGAAATTGTATAATTATAGAAAATATGTATATGTATAAAATATAAATAAAAAAATCTATAGAATGAGTATAGAAGCTCTATAGTTGTTGTATGAAATACGTATGTGTAGAATGTGTATAGAAACTTTATAATCATTGTATAAAATATGTATGTATAGAATGTGTATAGAAACTGTGTATTTCTTGTATAAAATATGTAATAATAATTGTAGCCAAAGATAGTATAAAATATGACTATTAATAAAAGAAAGATTCATTCTAGTTAATTAAATGTTAGTCATTTGTTTGCAATTCATCAATTTGGATGTTGTTTCTAAAACATTAATTATTAATATGAAGTTTGAGTAGTTTAATTCAAAGTTCTAAAATATTTTTAGCAAAAATTAGATAGCTCTTTCTATTTGTATTTTTGTAAGATAATTTTTTTAAACTATTTCACGATCTTCATTATTATTTAAAGTGAAGTTGAAATTGTTGACACCTAATATTTAAAATGAATATTTTATCAAATTAGACTTTTATTGATTAAACTTGAAAACTAATTCAAATGGATAAAGTCTTTATTTTAAATATGATTTGTTCTCGAAATATTTTATTTGGAGAAATATTTGTTGGATTTTTATCAAATTAAGAAACTCGAGTTTAATTTGTTACTTGATTCGTGCCAAATTGCGATTCAATTTAGCGAACGAATTAAATATGACCTCAATTGAAATCCAATTAGCCCAATTGTAATGCAACCAATAGATATTCAATTTGATTAGAATTTAAATAAGTCGTTTAAATTGTATACAATCTTAATCCCAAAAGTTACCACTTCTTAATTGAGATTATTTTAATCTAATTAAATTTAATTTGAGTTATTCTTAATCAAATTTAATTTAATTATAATTATTCTAATCTAATTAGGGTTATTTAATAACCCAATTAGATTTAATAGGGGTTATTAAATAACCCCAATTTAAGGCCCAATTGCTCCAATAACCAGCCTATTCCCCTTAAATATTCAACAGCCCATTACAACAACACAAGCCCAATCCAAAATTAGTTGACCCAGCCTATTACCCTATTTCCCCTCTTTTCCACAAAACCCTTTAACACAATTTCAGCAGCAAAGCTGCTACAATCAACCAACTTCAAACAACAATCTCAATAACGACGATCTCAACCACCCAAAGATTCGATTAACCCCTAACCACGTCAACCCGTATCCCGCGAAACCCATGCCCGTTCCACTCGATTTCAAATGAGAAAATCCTAGAAACTTCTAGAAATCGATGTGTTTGCCTCTCCAACGGTTCAATCCTGCATTTCTCAAATAAGATTGTACGATTTCATACAATAGTTGGTTGATTTTCATTGGTTCTTGAGTACAATTCGTTTTGGTCAAAAGATATTGGTTCACCCATTTCGAAAAGGGGGGGAAAAAAATCCAAAATGGAGTACCATTTTGCTGATGAAAACCGAAGCGGGGAGGGGGGATGGAAATTTCAAATTTCAAAATCTCCTTCAAAAATTCAAAATCTCCTTCAAAATCTTCTTCCAGGAGATTTTTGGTTCGAAAGTGGGTGTTGGAAAATCTTGAGTCCGAAAAGAGGAAAATAATCTCAAAAAGACAGAAACACAAGAAAGGAAATTTTGGTTCGAGAAGCGGAGGGAGAAAAGAAAAGAGAGAAATTCTTGAGAAAATTCAGTCTCGAATAGAAATTATGTTCTTGTTTTGAAAGTTCATCAGCTAAATTATGTCGAGTTGACGGCGAAGAAGTTTTTCGGGTGGTCGTGATCTCCGTACTAGTTCGTCGTCTCATTTTTCTTCTCCCCAAAAGGTAACATTTCACTTCCATTTAAGTTTTCGACTACTTCTGCTTCATCACATCATTCTGTAGTGAAAAGTGTTGTTCTAATGATCTTGTGCTGGATTGTTTGCTGTAGACGCCATTTGATGGCCATAGGTTTTATTATGATGCTTGTTACTATGATGTTCGTTGTTTCTTGCTCCAGTTAATATCGTGTGCTTCGATTCACTTTAAAGTTTATTGTTTTATGACAATACCGTCAAATAATGGTTACTGTTTCTTTTGAGCTCTACCTGTCGTAGATATACTCTTTTGGTTGTCATTATTGTGCTACAAATTTTATGTCGTTAATCACCAGCTTGTCATGCCCTGAGTATTGTAGTTTTCAACTGACAAATTCGTTGTTTTAAGCCCTTTTATTGTTCTAGTTTATATTGCTAGTAATTCACTAACTCTTGGGTTTGTTTCACGATTGTTTTCTAATTAATCGTAAGCTTGTGAAGATGTTCCTCAAATCGTAATTGAAGAGTTCGAGTAAACATTGATTCAATCATATACTTGATCCTAATTGCAACTTGGATTGATCTACTTGCTACAAGTATTCTCTTCCTTTCTGGATTTGTGTTATTTAGTGTTTGTTTTCTTAATTTCACTTCTTAACCTAGTTTCCACTTTCTAGCTATGTCATTCGAATTTTCTAAAAATGTTATTGCACTTATGTTTGATTATATTCTTCAAAATACGTTATTTTTTTAGGATTGTACACGAACTTGACCACATTTTCAAAGAGTCCAGACGATATGGGGTCGTTTGATACGTGAAATAAGTATAATAATCTCAGTATAAAATCTAGAATTAACAGTATTCTATGTTGAGATGAGCATCTAGTATCCCCTAACTATAACGAAGTTTGCTACGATACACTCCAACTTCACGGGGATTCTATTACCCTTGAACTAAATTTTAGTGTATTTTTGTCAACTTTTTTAGCTGACAACACAAAAGGGTGACACAAATACGCTAAATTGAGTTTAAGGTGTACTAGGACCCCTAAAATTGAAGTGCATCGTAGAAACTTTGACCATAGTTCAGGGGGTATTGAATGTTTATCTCTTCTATGTTTGATGTGAGGTATTAGCGAATCACGAGACTATTTTATCCCAACATTCGTATTAGAATGATGGAATTACTATATTTCATAAGAATCCAAACGTTCCACAGGTTCTATTTTTGGTTTACTTGTTTCTCCGGTAAGTGTTCCGCATATCCTTCAAATCTAACGTTCTTTATTTGGTCAGATCGTGGCTACTGAAATTGGTATCTATGCTGAATTCAAAGCAGATTTCCTTAAGCTGATAATACAGGTAGTTTTCTGCATTACGATATGCTTGAGATTATTTATTTTTTGCACTAGAAGCACTGAGTATAACTTTCTAATGTTGTTTGCAGTAATATTGTATTGCTTAAAAACTATAATGTAGCATCCTGATGCCAAAATCCCGGTTATCATCATCGCTTAAGTGGATAATGTTTCTACCTATGGGAAGTCCAACCAGTTTCCCTGCGAATGCATCTATACCTATGAGGTAGAACACATAACGAACACTCATCACTATTTACGACTTCTATTACTCATTTATCCACAGTTTGACATATCATAAACATTCTTGACACAGTGCATCTTGCTCTTGCTTAGCCACTTTCCAATAAGTTGTAATCTAGATGAGGGAAAAATCAGACACAATATGCTATATATGATGGGAGACGTACATATTCCTCCTCGTAGGCTATAGAAATAAGTCATTCATGTTTGTTATGCATTGCCTACATTGAACCTTGTTATTACAAATCCGAGGAAAAAAGACAGGCATTTTTAGTTCCAAAGGGAAATACAGAAAAATAAGAGCAATGGATGAACTGTTTTAAGACAAACAATATTCACAGCACCTCACAAGAATTCTACATTGAATTCCTTTCTAATGCATTGCTTAGATTGAACGTTGTTATTACAGGTCTAAGCAAAACGATTGGCATTTATAGTTCCAAAAGGAAATAGAGAAAAATAAGAGCAATGGATGAACTGTTTTAAGAGAAACAATATTCGCAGCATCTATCAATAATTTTGAATTCCTTTCGCTGCACCTCCACCAAAGTTCAATCTCCAGAACCACGAATCAGACACAGTCCAACCTAAAAAGAATAGAATAAAGTTAAACACTGAAATTAAAAATAAAAAAAAACACTAAACTAAACTAAGCTTACCCGATGAAAAGGGATAGTAACGTAACAAAGAGCTCTTACTACTGCTTCTATTCGCTGCTGCACTCCAAAACCTACACATTAATTTCCCTTTGTCCTCTATATGGACGGTATATTTGAGATTCTGGTTATTTTGTTTAATGTGTGGTATCATCAATGGTCGAGCATTTTTCTTAGACTGTTGTTTGTAGTTGTTGACTTTTGGGCTGCTGTTGTTCCGCCCTTTCATAGTTATACACGAATTCAATGACCTATTTCCATTTTCTTCAACATAGAAAGGAAACAGCTCATCAAATGCGTGTATGACTATGAAAGGGCGGAACAGCAGCAGCCCAAAAGTCAACATGTACAAACAACAGTCTAAGAAAAATGCTCGACCATTGATGATACCACACATTAAACAAAATAACCAGAATCTCAAATATACTGTCCATATAGAGGACAAAGGGAAATTAATGTGTAGGTTTTGGAGTGCAACAGCGAATAGAAACAGTAGTAACAACATGGTCATAGAGACCGCTGAAGACCAGTGGAAAAACATTCTTGGACGTAGGAACACAAAAATACTGAAGCAAAGGAAACAACTTGCTACTCCAACAGCAATAAGAGGAACAAACCTACAAGTAAAAAGCAATTAATAATTACAAAACGCAAAACAAAACTATAATAATGAACATTGAAAGTACCTGAAATCAATCCCAACATGCTTAAGCATGCTGGAAGATAACACTCCAACCATCAAAAACTGTAAAACAAATCCACATAAAAAGCACAAACAGTTTAAAACCAAAGTTTTTCTTCTATCAGGCGGTTGAAGCATTTCTCTGCACAATAGAACAACAGTCGGCAGCACAACCAACACGAGAATTGGAGAAGTCTCCTCGAGACGAGCTCCAATAGCAATCAATAAAAAGCCAACCATAAGTGGAAGGTACACCTTTCAAAAAAACAATAAAACTACAATCACAAAAAAGCAAAAGCAAATACAAAAAAACTATTAGTAATAAAAAAATTTAAAAAGTACAAACAGATTGACAGAGTCAGGAAATACCACATTAGATTGCATAGCAACAATTAGTTACTATTTAATTTCAATACCAATTAGACACATTGAGCAGCAACAATATAATATTATCTAGTTTATAAAGAACGAACATCTATGACAAATTCAAAAAATATCATATTAGATCGAATAGCAATAATTAGATAGTATTAGGTCAAACAGCTTAACAGTTATAACAAATTCAGAAAATAACGCATTTGATCCAATAGCAACAATTAGCCATTATCTAATTTTGATACAAATTGGATAAATGGAGACATTAGATCAAACAGCAAAAGTATAATACTATCTAGTGCATAAAGAACAAAAAGTTATGACAAATTTAGAAAATACCACATTAGACGAATAGCATAAATTAGATCAAATAGCATCAATTAGATAGCATCTAATCACTGAGACGATCAAACAGGTATAATTTAATACTATCTAGTTTATAAAGTACGAACAGTTCAGAAAATACCGAAAAGAGATACGGATATTGCATGGCAGAGCATGTAGGAAGACGGAAGATATGGTGAAAGCCCCAATGTTTTCGAATAAAAAATTCACCCGCCATTGATTTTGATTTCACTGAGAGATTAGAAGCAGAATTTTATAGTTTTGTATCTTAGTAAAAAGGAAATATCTGAGCTGGATTTTATAGTTTTGTATCTTAGTAAAATGGTAATTTCTCAGCTGGATTCAGATATCCTATTTATAAATTGGAGAAAAATAAGAAACAACATCATATAAAATCTATAGATAATGCGTATAGGAGATAAGGAAACAACATTCATATAAAATCTATAGATTTTTGTAGATCTCCATTTTATTGGAGAAAGAAATACATATAATAAATAAGGAAACGTCGATATAAAATTGATATGAATGATATTGAATTTAAATCTCAAGATTTTGGAATTGAAGTATGGTAGATGGAAGAAGGATTTGAAGTATGGTAGATGGAAGAAGGATGACAAATTCTCCATTTTGTAATGGCTATAATTGACAGAAGAAAGAATGAGGATGTGAAGGTAACGATGTAGTTTAATTATATATAGGAAAATATAAGGGGTCGTTTGGGGGTGAGGTACTAACGCAAATAATTATGGGATAGAATAATAATTTTGGAATAAATTTTTTAATGTATCGTTTGGTTGAAAATACTCAGTATGACTTATTCCGGGACTAATAATAGTACCGAATAAATTATCTCACACATCTAATGATATAAGTTATCCCACCCTAATTTATCCTTGGATAAAATTATAAAATGACAAAACTACGCCCAAATTCTTTAATTTTCACTTTCTCACAACTGTAGGATTCTTGTTTTTCTCCTACATGTATTACTCTTTATAAGTTGTACCCTTCAATCGAAATAAAATACTGCTCATGGATCAAACTGATATGTGATTTGAGGCTATGAAGGCAAAATATGTTAGAACCATAAAATATCAACATTAGGATAATATAATACGTATTATTGAAGCGCAATGTACAGTTTGGTATGGTATTTGGGAGTAAAATTTTAATATTTGGGTATTCGAAATTGAGCTTGGTAAAAGATATTAATACCGTTTGGTGTTCGGTATTTATCGAATATCGAATTCTCTTGGATCTTGATAATATATTCGTAAAATACAATAAAAGGAATATTAAATAGAGTTTCTATTAAATATATTTTTTGAATTTCAAACGTACATTTGGACATTTCCAACTTTAAAATGGTATTATCGAAAATCGTACCGAATCGAAGTTTAATTTACCAATTACCGAATTATAGAATTGATGTTTATAAGTACGGTATGTGGTATCTACTATCAAATACCGATTATCAAATACCCAACGCTCGCCCCTAGTTTTTATACATAAAAAAAGGTAACAATTTAAAGCCTATTACTCCATTAAGTTTCCATTGTTTTAGTTTTTTAGTTTAATATTCGAATTATATATATGGAAATTAGTTGCAAAACTACAAGGCAAGTCAGACTCTACATTTACTCCCGTTAGTTTTTTTTCTTTCGCATTTTATCTCAATTAAATATACAATAAATAATTTGTAGAATTAATTATCCTTTAATCTCTTGTTACCTTTTTCTAGACAATATTTAATATTTTTTTCGGTCAATAAAGTTACAATGTACGATAAAATTTGTATTTAAAATGATGATTCTCATCTTTATTTCTCCGTATTATTAAATTTTTTGATAATCGCATTTGTATGTTTCATTTAAAGGTTGTCTTACTGTTCAAAAACCTACCAGACAATTTTTTTGATCTCTTGGAGGGATCGAGATGAAATCAAGTGATATAAATTAACTTGACTCAAACACAAATAAGAAATTTACATGAGAAAGACTGAAAATAAATTAAAAAAAAAATAAAGAAAGTCGCTCGCGGATCATCGAGATATAAGTCATTATGGTCCAACGACTTACGAGTCATTGACCATTTCATTTAATTTTTTCAATATTCATCGTTCCCTTGAAAAATTGACTCTAAAAATTAATCCTTTCAGCTGCTTCGGACTCTAATTTTTACCTTACTCTCCACGACGATCTCAATAGAACAACTCATATTTTCAACTAACTTAAATTTTTACCTTGTAATTCTCTCCCTCAATATTAGAACTTTCAATTTTTTCAGTTTCTAAAAAAGAAAATTAAATTTTTAATTTTCATAAAGTAATTACACTTAAATTATCACTCATATCAACGGACACCTAATTAATACTTATTTTGATAAAATGTAGTACAATTCATTTAATGTACAGTCATGATTTTTTTTTCCTAAAATAAAATGAAGGCAGGGAAGTAAATGTTGTTCGTTTCTTTAGGAAATTGTCAAGTTCTGTATTAGTTGTCCATTTCCTTAAAATTACTCATATCAACGGACACCTAATTAATACTTATTTTGATAAAATGTAGTACAATTCATTTAATGTAAGCAAGGAAGTAAATGTTGTCCGTTTCTTTAGGAAATTGTCAAGTTCTGCATTAGTTGTCCGTTTCCTTAAAATTGTTGAGGTTACTCCTACATTAATTGGTTCAAAAGTAATATTTACTCCTACATTAATTGGATTTAATTTTAATTTAAGTCCAAGAAATATGTCACACCTCACAATTCACGTGATATGATATATTACTCCTACATTAATTGGTTCCAAAGTAATATTTACTCCTACATTAATTGGATTTAATTTTAATTTAAGTCCAAGAAAGATGTCACACCTCACAATTCACGTGATATGATATATGTATGATACTCCCCTTAAAAATCGTTGCCTTGTTAATTTAATAGTATTTTACAAAAAAAATATTTACTAAAAAATTATTTTATTAAATTAATTTTATTAATTATATTTTAAAAATATAAATTTGAGTATATACATTTTATTTATTTACTTATTTAATGATATGATAGTTTTGAAAAATATACTCCCTCCGTCTCAAATTACCTGTCTCAAATTGAGATTACACATTAATTAAGAAAAAATAATTAATAACATATCTAGTTTACAATAGTATCCCTATTAAATGATGTTAACATTTTAATTTGAAAAAAAATAATTAATGCAAAGGGTAAAGCATGAAAAAAAAAATTGTCTCTTCTTGATTAATGAAAAAAGACAAGTAAAATGAGAAATCAAATTAGAAAATTTAGGACGGATAATTTGGGACGCAGGGAATAATAAAATTCGAGGGATAACTAAATAAAAATAAATATTTAAAAAAAAAAAGGATCAATTATTTTAAAATGAAAAGAGTACAAAATAAAGAGATAAAATGGGTATGTGCATTTTATAGAGTGCCGAGTTGAAAAGGATAATTTTTGGCGTAAACATATCAAAAATGACTATGAATATCGGGGGAAAAAAAAAGAAAAAAGAGATGGATTGGTCACTCAAAATAATATGGAAAAAAAAATCTAAATATACTTTCTTAGATTATGAATTGCAAGTCATAGCAAGACTTCTTAGATTGCAATTAATAACAAGTTTTTTTTTTTTTTAAAAAAAGATTTAAAACAAATAAAATTAAGAATAAAACGTTTTTTTATATGCTAATTAAAATAACTTTCATTCTAATAGGAGTTGGTTATTATGTGGGCTAAAATTATGAAATAGTTATTATGTGGGCTAAAATTATGGAACCTATTAATGTGCATGTTTTTTTCTAGTTCTTAAATTATATTTATATTCATTTTTTAAAAAGAAAAACAAATACTTCTTCTTTTTCCATAATCCATTCTTACTCAATCTCTATTTTAATTTCTAATTCATGAATTTTGAATTCACAATAGAATTGGTGATAGTAAATATTATATGTTAATAATTTATTTTTAATTTGTGATTTTTATACAACCTTTTATTTGTGTATTATTTTATACAACCAAACTAAAATCAATTTATATATAACAAAGTCATATTTTAAATGATTTTTTATTTTTGGAGTCTCAATTTTTGAAATTGGTATATAAGATTCTATATAAATGATACATCTTATAACTGTTTCTAATGTATGAAAATGGTACATAATATGATATCCACGAATTAATTTAATAAATTTTATTAAAGTCATTTTATACTCTTGTCATATTTATGGAATTTTTTTTTTGGAGGGGTGGGGGTGGGGGTGGGGGGGAGGGGGTGTTCTCAATGTATGGAATTGACATTAACATTATTGGTATTGATGAAGTTTCATATATGTCAATTTGTATGAAATGAGTTTTATGAATATGACAATTGATACGAAAAATGATGTTGTCTATTACATAACTTTTTTAGTGTATGTAATGGATATTTAATGAAAAATTGTCACTGTACATATTGAAAATAAACTAATCAATAATTGTTTGGTATCAAATAACTTTTTGTTGCAATAAAAAAGGTAATCTGTATTAATCATGGTTGATATTGGTGTTGAAAAGACTAGCATTTTTAGTTCCAAAGGAAAATACAGAAAAATAAGAGCAATGGATGAATTATTTTAAGACAAACAATATCCGCAGCATCTCACAAGAATTATGAACTCCTTTCTAATGCATTGCTTAGATTGAAGCTTGTTATTACAGGTCTAAGCAAAAATATTGGCATTTTTAGTTCCAAAAGGAGATACATAAGAATAAGAGCAATGGATGAACTGTTTTGAGACAAAAAGTATCCGTAGCATCTATCAATTATTCTGAAATCCTCTCACAGCATCTCCATCAAAGTTCAATCTCAAGATTCACGAACCACACAGAGTTCAACCTAAAAACAATAGAATAAAGTTAAACATTGAAATTTTAATTAAAAAAAAAATTAAACTAAACTTACCAGATGGAAAGGGATAGTAACGTAACCGGTAAAAAAACCAATAAAGTCACAGCGCCAGGAATAGAAATTGCCATCGCCGAACACGAAACCCTGAACTTCTTGATTATACAATAGGTCTTGTGTATAGAGCAGAATGTAGATTAGGTTATAAGTCAGTATAACCTCTGCCTATGCAAAAAGAAAGCAACCAAAAAAAATTCAAGACAAAAAACAAATTACAAAAACAAAAAGCAGACAGATAATTTATCAAGCAAAATAAATTACCTTCCATGTAGAAGAAAAGGGAAATAGCTCATCAAATGTGTGTATGACTATGAAAGGGCGGAACAGCAGCAGCCCAAAAGTCAACAAGTACAAACAACAGTCTAAGAAAAATGCTCGACCATTGATGATACCACATTATAAACAAAATAACCAGAATCTCAAATATACCATCCATATAGAGGACAAAGGGAAATTAATGTATAGGTTTTGGAGTGCAGCAACGAATAGAAACAGTAGTAACAACATGGTCATAGAGACCGCTGAAGACCAGAGGAAAAACATTCTTGGACGTAGGAACACAAAAATACTGAAGCAAATGAAACAATTTGCTACTCCAACAGCAATAAGAGGAACAAACCTACAAGTAAAAAGCAATTAATAATTACAAAACTCAAAACAAAACTATAATAATGAACATTGAAAGTACCTGAAATCAATCCCAACATGCTTAAGCATGCTGGAAGATAACACTCCAACCATCAAAAACTGTAAAACAAATCCACATAAAAAGCACAAATAGTTTAAAACCATAGTTTTTCTTCTATCAGGCGGTTGAAGCATTTCTCTGCACAATAGAACAACAGTCGGCAGCGCAACCAACACGAGAATTGGAGAAGTCTCCCCGAGACGAGCTACAATAGCAATCAATAAAAAACCAACCATAAGTGGAAGGTACACCTTTAAAAAAACAATAAAACTACAATCACAAAAAAGCAAGAGCAAATACAACAAAACTATTAGTAATAAAACAATTTAAAAAGTACAAACAGTTTGACAGAGTCAGGAAATAGCACATTAGATCGCATAGCAACAATTAGTTGCTATTTAATTTCAATACCAATTAGACACATTGAGTAGCAACAATATAATATTATCTAGTTTATAAAGTACGAACAGTTATGACAAATTCAGAAAATACCATATTAGATCGAATAGCAATAATTAGATAGTATTAGATCAAACAGCTTACAAAATACAGACCGTTATAACAAATTCAGAAAATACCACATTAGATCCAATAGAAACAATTAGATAGTATCTAATTTTTGATACAAATTGGATAAATGGAGACATTAGATCAAAAAACAAATGTATAATACTATCTAGTGCATAAAGATTCTTATTCAGATAAAATATATGTTGTGATTTAATTTAAAACTCAAGAAGTTCGAAATTAAATTTAGTCGTGGAGGGCAAAAATTAGGTGTCAACAACTTCCCCCTCCCTTTGGGTAGGATGGATGCAAGTAATCCTAGGCAAAGGGAGGTTGACGTTCCTAATTTTTGTCCGACCACAAATTCGTATCTAAGCGAGGTCGGTTTTTCGCACGAGTTTCGTGGAGTTATGGCCGAACCTCGGTATCAGGTTTCTTACATATCTTAGGTTTCATGAGAATTCATGCCACTTGTAGTTCATAAAGCTTGATTTTAAGCATGATTTTTAAGAAAATTCACCAACTATCACGATTTTGGAGTTTTTGATGAAACTGGGAAGTTGGGGAATGAAGGGATTTGGGGGGAGGTTGGAATGCAGTTGAGTTTTCTACATAGAGCCCGGCCTACATATCCTCAAGATTTTAGGGAATCAGACTGCTTGTAGTTTGACTCGATCGGTAGAAAAGATAGTCTTTTATTTCAGACGATCTTTGGCTCAAGATGGGTGATAAGTTGATCGAGTTGTGAAAAAAAGGCTTGTAACCTCTTAACCATGAACTTGGAGATCTTCACATCCATAGGTAAGAATTTACCCAGGCAATTTCCAAAACTCTAAGTATGTTGTCACCCGAATTTGAAAGAAAAACAAAGTTCCCCGTGGTATGAGTTAAGAAAATATTCTGGAGGTGAAGCTGAAACTAGGATATCCAAAAATACCCACATGCCTTCTAATAGAGGCGTGGTTAGATGGTGGCGGTGATCATCATTTAGCTCGCGTCTAGAGAGTTTGACATCCCTCTCCAGACTATGTCCCATTTTGCTGCTGAGAAAGAGTTCCACGTTGTGCTGTATCTTTTTTGGAGTCGTCCGCACCTGTGGTTTTGATTTGAGATTTTCATCCTTTCGGATGCTCTCAACAATTCCTTACACAAAAATCATTAGTGACAAGCTCAATTCACGAAAGAAGTATATATTATTTTACCATATCTCCGCGTGAGTTGTTGTCTAAAAAGTGAAGTCATCCTTTCTTGTACCTGTTTGATAGGAAATAACTCGCAATAACAGACACAACAACCAAGGAGGTTGTTGTATAATTATGATATTTTTTGATTGAATATGTCTTCAAAGTGGGGTGACCCTTTTGGACACCGACGATACTTTATGCAGAATGGTATCTACAACCATGTAATCTTGTGCTGGAGTGGCAACCCTTTTGGTTACCTATATCACTTGTTGTATGTGGAATAATAACCTTTCCGGTTATAGTCGATGATCGATTTATAATTTTTTCTTAAATTGTCAATCTTTGGATAATCATGTGCATTATTTGATGTTGGATACGAGGCGACTTACAGATATCCTTTGAATTGCTAGGTTTTAGGTAATCCTGCACATTATCCGACTTTGGATAAGAGATGGCTTACAGATATCCCTCCAATCGCTAGCTTTCAGGTGTTCCTGCACATCATCCGACCTTGGATACAATATGAATTATAGATAATCCCTCAAATTGTTAGTCTTTGGGTAATCCTGCACATAATCGATCTTGGATATGGCGCGTCTTATAGAGAACCCTTGGACGTATCAATTTGATAATCTTGCATATTCTCCGGTAAGGATTTAGTTGCGACTTATGGATAACCTTTGAACTATCAATTTTTGGGCGATCTTGCACACTATCCGGTTAGGATGTTATTGTGGCTTACGGATGTCCTACAGGCTATCAACTCATAGGTGATCTTGCACACTATCTTATTTCAAATAATATGACTTATAGATAACCCTCAAATTGTCAATTTCTAAGAAATCTTATATATCATTCATACTTAGATAGCGACTTAAAGGCGTCCCTTCAAATCATGTTCTCTCGATGCATTCAGATGCTGATTCATAAAATGATGAGATATCCTCTACGCCAATGTTTCTTTCTAGTGCGTCAATAGATATTGAATGCCTTCTAGGGTAATGGTATGAGATGGCCTTTGCGACAATAATATATGATGGCCCTTGAGCTAACGCCTTGCGGCAATGATATGTAATGGCCCTTGGGGCAACGCCTTGCTGCAATGATATGCAATGGACCTTGGGGAAATTCTTTGAGGCAATGATATGCAATGGCCCTTGCGGAAATTCCTTGAGGAATGATATGCAATGGCCCTTGGGGCAACGCTTTGCGACAATGATATGTAATGGCCCTTGGGGCAACTCCTTGTGGCAATGATATGTAATGGCCCTTGGGGAAACGCCTTGCGGCAATGATATGTAATATCCCTTGGGGCAACGCCTTGATGCAATGATATGTAATGGCCCTTGGGGCAACGCCTTGCGGTAATGATATGTAATGGCCCTTGGGGAAACGCCTTGCGGCAATGATATGCAATGGCCCTTGGGGAAACGCTTTCCCTTGGGGCAACGCCTTGCGGCAATGATATGTAATGGCCCTTGGGGCAACGCCTTGCGGCAATGATATGTAATGTCCTTCTTGGTAAATTTTAAAATAATTTTACCTGACTTCATTTGTCAGCTTCTTTCTTTCTACATGTACCTGTGCTTAAGGTAGGCGATTAGTAAACACTTAGTCGCTTTTGCTAGCGACTATTTTTAGGAAACTTCTAAATACAATATTTGTAAAGAAGACTAGGCGCTTTTGTTTGTCGCCTATGATCTCAAGAAATGAGATGGACAAATCAAAAGGTCTTCAATAAATAGCTGTTAACCCATTTTTAGGGCTATCCTAAAATACCGTTCTTGGGCATTAATGATCTGTTGTGTCTCCCAATTTGCTCGGGGATTTTTGAAAGACTCTCATTTTTGTGTATTGATCCCTGCATCCAAAGAAAAATGATTAGTTTGAATGAAATTACTCCATGTTGACCTTCTTCGATTTGCTCCTTGCCATCTCTTGGGCATTCCGCCATGTTGGGACTTCCACCCTGACACTCCATCCCAAATGATGTCTAGGCAAGTACTAAATAAGTGAGTCGTAAGATTTTTGAAAATAGTCTTAAATTTTTTAGAATAATTTTGAAAACCTCTGTAAAACTATAGAAAATCTCTTCCAGTCATGTCATGTACTAGCTCAACGAACGTCTTCCTCATGGTTTTGACTATATTCGACGGATGGTTTACAAAACTCATGATCATTGTTGGAGGGTTTCTTCAAGTAGTTCTATCATAGCCAAAAATTGAGTCTACCCAGACTTTGTTACAGTTGGTGGCTTCCAAAGCTTGACTTTAACCTCTGGTGCTGGGGGATTTGAAATATGTTCCGGCATTTGGTGGAAATTTTGAGGTTTTCCTCAAAATTTTTGCCCCAGTTTAAAGTTGTTTGAGATGATACCAATCCGAGTGGATCTGAAGTCTTTGCTGATCTTCATTCTCTTTGTTGGATGTTGATCTTCTCTTGTGAATTTTTGAGATTCCTTCTCAAAAATTTTGCCCCAGTTTTCATTTCCTGGGGTGATATGACCGAGCCGTTGAGGCGCCTACGTATCTCGTTGAAGCAGGAATCAAGTCAAACGTAGTTCAAGCATAGAGGAAAAAGATAAATTTTCCTAAGGGGTTGACCGAAGCCGACATAGGCCGCCTACGTATCCCTTTCATGGAAATTCAGGTCAGACGTAGTTCATACATAAAGGGAAAGGATAAATTGTCCTAAGGGGTTGACCAAAGCCGACATAGGCTGCCTACGTATCCCTTTCTTGGGAATTCAGGTCAAACGTAGTTCGTACATAAAGGGAAAGGGACTCTAGACAGCCACACACTACAAAACAACATTATTACAAAGGCGATTACAAGTAGATTAACTAAAGAAACACAAAATCTAGAATGTCTTTCAAACATAATATCTTTTTACCGCGTCGGAATTGATTGGTTTGGTCCACTCCGTGCCATCCATCTCAGATAAAATCAAAGATCCTCCAGATAGCACCTTGCAAACTATGTATGGCCCTTGCCAGTTTGGAGCGAACTTGCCCTTGTACTTATCTTGGAGAGGGAATATTCGTTTGAGAAACATTTTCCCCACTTCAAATGCCCGAGCCCTTACCTTCTTGTTAAAGGTACGAACCATCCTGTGTTGGTACAACTGACCATGGAATACAACGACCATTCTCTTTTCATCAATCAACATGAGTTGTTCATAGTGAGCACAAACCCATTCTTCGTTACTTAGTCCAGCTTCCTGAATAATCCTTAGGGAGGGTATTTCAACTTCAGCAGGTATCACAGCTTTATTCCCATAGACAAGTAAATAGGGGGTCGCCCCGGTGGAGGTTCGAACTATTGTGCGATACCCTAGAAAAGCGTAAGGTAACATCTCATGCCATGATCTATCATTTTCGACCATCTTTCTCAAGATATTCTTGATATTCTTGTTGGTCGTTTCCACAGCTCCATTTATTTGGGGATGATATGCAGTCGAGTTATGATGCACAATCTTGAACTGATCACAAATTTCTTTCATCAAGTGACTGTTCAAGTTTGCCCCATTATCAGTAATGATCGATTCCAGTACTCCGAACCGGCAAATCAAGTTATTCCTGACGAAATCCGCAACCACTTTCTTAGTGACGGCTATGTACGAAGCCGTTTCGACCCACTTAGTGAAATAATCAATGGCAACCAAAATGAATCTATGCCCATTCGACGCTAATGGCTCTATTGGTCCGATGACATCCATGACCCAAGCTAAGAAAGGCCAAGGAAAATTCATTGTGTGAAGCTCGTGTGGAGGCGTTCGAATCAGATCTCCGTGTATTTGACATTTTGGACATCTCTGTACATACTTACTACAATCATTTTCCATAGTCATCCAGAAGTAACCGGTTCTCAGGATCTTTCTGGCAAGGACAAACCCATTCATATGGGGTCCACAAATTCCAGTGTGTACCTCTTTTATCAATTTATTGGCTTTCACAGCATCGACGCATCTTTGGAATCCCAAATCAGGAGTCCTCCTAAAAAGAATTTCCCCACTTGGAAAGTAATTCTTTGCCAAATGCCGGATTGTTTTCTTTTGGTTGTTACTAGACTCTTTAGGATATATTCCAGATTCCAAATACCTTTTAATGTCATAGTACCAAGGCTTTCCATCAGGCTTGTCTTCCACGTGTACACAATGCGCGGGTTGCTCCTTCAAGCTTATTTCCAAAGGATCAATGTAACTTTGATCCGGGTGCTGAATCATGGAAGATATAGTGGCCAAAGCATCAGCAAACTCATTTTGTATCCGTGGGATATGCCTAAAATCAACTTCCTTGAATCTTTCACATAATTCTTGCACCAACTCCACATAAGGAGTGATCTTTGAATTTTTTACCGCCCATTCTCCCCGTACCTGGTGAATCAGTAAATCTGAATCCCCAATAACTAACAATTCACTAACACCCATATCAAGTGCCAATTTGAGACCCAGAATGCAAGCCTCATATTCAGCCATGTTATTGGTGCATGAAAAACGTAACTTAGCAGTTACCGGATAATGCTGGCCCATTTCTGACACCAAAACTGCTGCAATTCCTGAACCTTTGAAGTTGACCGCCCCATAAAAAAAATAGCCTCCATCCGGGGTGAATCTATGTAATGTCTTCTCCTACGAACAAAACTTCCTCATCTGGAAAGTAAGTTCGAAGTGGATCATATTTCTCATCAACTGGGTTCTCTGCCAAATGATCTGCTAAGGCTTGCCCCTTGATTTCTTTTTGGGTTACATACACAATGTCAAACTCACTCAGCAATATTTACCACTTGGCTAGTTTTCCCGTAGGCATGGCCTTTTGGAAAATATACTTTAATGGATCTATTATTGAGATGAGGTATGTTGTGTAGGACGACAGATAATGCCTAAACTTTTATGCCGTCCAAGTCAAAGCACAACATGTCCTTTCTACAAGAGTGTAACGGGCTTCATATGGCGTGAACTTTTTACTCAAGTAGTAAATGGCTTTCTCTCTCCTACCGGTCTCATCATGTTGTCCGAGGACACATTCGAAAGAATTTTCTAAGACTGACAGGTAAAGAAATAATGGAATTCCTTCTCTTGGTGGAACCAAAACCGGCAGTGCAGACAAGTATTCCTTGATACGGTTAAAAGCTCTCTGACATTATTTTGTCCACTCGTTCAATGCATTTTTCTTCAACATCTTGAGAATTGGCTCGCATATGACTGTTGACTGCGCGATGAACCTGCTAATGAAATTCAAATGGACCATGAAACTCATAACTTCCTTCTTAGTCTTCGGTTGTCGCAAATCCTGAATTGCCTTGATTTTGGATGGGTTTAACTCGATGCCTCTTCTACTGACTATGAACCCCAGCAACTTCCCTGATGGTACACCAAAAGCACACTTAGCAGGGTTTAATTTCAAATTGTACCTTTTTAATCTGTTGAAAAATTTCTCCAGATGAGTCAGATGATTCGAACTATTGCGGGATTTGATAATTACGTCATCCATGTACACCTCAATCTCTTTATGGATCATATCATGGAAAATCATCGTCATAGCCCTCATATATGTTGCACCCGCGTTTTTGAGACCAAACGGCATTATCCTGTAATGATAAACACCCCAGGGTGTAATAAAAGCCATTTTTTCTGCATCTTCCTCATCCATCAATATCTGATGATACCCGGAGAAACAATCAACGAATGACTGCATTTCATGTTTTTCACAGTTATCGATGAGAATATGAATGTTGGGCAACGGAAAATCATCTTTAGGACTGGCTCTATTCAAGTCTCTATAGTCAACACAAATTCGAATCTTGCCGTCCTTCTTCGGCATAGGGACGATGTTGGCCAACCACGTCGGATATTTTGTGACCTCGACAACATTAGACTAGATTTGTTTTGTCACTTCTTCCTTGATCTTTAGACTTAAATATGGCTTGAATTTTCGTATTTTTTGCTTGTCTGGATCAAACTCCGTATTTATTGGCAACTTATGTGACACAATGGTGGTGCTCAACCCTGGAATATCATCATGGGACCAAGAAAACACGTCGATGTATTCCCGCAATAGGTGGATGAGCTCTTTTCTTTGTGGCGCCGCTAGGTGGATACTGACACTTGTCTCTTTGATTTCATCATGATCTCCCAAGTTGACTGTTTCAGTTTTCTCTAGATTGGGTTTTTTCGCGATTCTCAAATTCCTCCATATCTTCGACTAATCATTCCTCGTCATCGTCCTTCCAATCATCATTGTTCCCCTCATTTTGTTCGTTCAAGCTTTGACATGACACAACATTGGCAGATTTTAAGCTACTATTACTGTAATGGACAAACAAACCAAGTTAGATGATAACAAGATAATAACAAAATATATGACTAGGAGTGTTTTAGAAATAATAGAATTTTCTAAATAAATGAAGGACTTTTCATTAAAATTTGGGAGATAATTACAAAATCGTGGCTCATGACTTGCGCAAATACAAGTCCATGCCTTTTTTTAAAGCAGTGAGATACAAAAAGGAAGTTTTGAGATATAAAAGGTGGATAGCGGGGCCTCCTCCGGATCATCACCAATTTTAAAACCTATCAGTAATTGCCCTTTCATCTACCACGATGGGCGATGGGTTATGAGTGGAGCAGAGGTCCAATTTTACAAGGCCTCCCCTGGCGTAATCTACTTCACCCCGCTAGACTTTGGGAGATATTCTGGTACAACATTGCATCCTTCGAACAAATCTCCTATCCCATCCCCAAGACCATCATCATCTGACAGCTTTCGTACAGGAAATGACTGGAACAGGAGTGGCAAGGGCCTAAACAGACTCTTCTCTGGCTCATCCTCAACCCTACCCTTCCTGGTAGGCTGATATCCCAACTCGTACTTAGAACCTCTCTTTGGGATCGCAATAGGCTCGATAATTCCTTGTAAATTCTTGACTAAGCCTCGACCAGGTTCGAACCTATTTCTTAACATCACCGTTGCAATCATTTTGTAGACAGAAGGCATTGGGACTTTGGGCATCGACTCTCTGTCCACAGTATTTACAATTTCCACTGTATATAAAATGCTACCTTTTGGAACATCTTCAATCACCGGCACATAACCATTGGGACGGTCCGCTCGACTTCCTTCTCCTTGGATGACTACTTCATGATCTTCCCAATTGAACTTCAATAATTGATGAAGGGGTGATGAAACTGCCCTTGTACCATGTATCCATGGTCTTCCCAAGAGCAGGTTGTAGCTAGGATGGATATCCATAACATGAAACTTAGTCTTGAACTCAGCAGGCCCCATTTGGATGTACAAATCAATCTCTCCTATGGTATCTCTCTGCCCACCATCGAATCCTCTCACATTTACATGTCTTTGGTGATTTTCTCCTAAATCATAGCCCATTTGAACCAACGTAGAGAGGGGACAAATATTCATACCTAATTCGTCATCTATTAATACCCGATTAATCACATAATCACGGCAAATAACGGTGACATGCATGGCTTTGTTGTGCATCGCTCCTTCAAATGGCAATTCTTCATCACTGAATAATATGCAATGATTCCCCATAATGTTCCCTATCATTGCAGCCAGATTCTCAACACTCATTCCTGCGGGAATGTATGCTTCCTCCAAGACCTTCGATAGAGTCTATCGGTGGTATTGCGAACTCATTAATAGTGCCAGGACAGAGATTTGGGCTGGCATTTTCTCCAAGTCATTGACAATTGAGTAATCCTTTGGTTACATACGCCTCCAAAATTCCTCAGCGTCTCCTTCATTGATTGGCTTTTTCTGTGAATCTTTTTTGTTGGTCAATTCCCTAAGGATGTAACATCGTCCCGATCGCGTTATCCCTAGGGCAGCAGTGGTTTGCACAATAAATTCCTTTCTTGGAGGGGGAGTGTACATTTGAGTCGGGGCCATCATCACTATAAATGGGGCTTTCTCATTGATACTTAAGGCAGCCACAACCTTCTCTATCTTTCCGACCTCTTCCGCTCATTTGCACTTTTCAGAGTTCACCTGGGTAATGGTCTTGCCAGATGCCCATTCGCCTTCTACTTCAATCATGTTAACTGTAGATCCCCCATGGTTGGGAAATGGATTTCTGTTAATATTTGGAGTAGGTGCCTGGAGCGTGATGACCTTTTGATCGATTAAATCCGGGATCTTGTGTTTCAAGTAGACACAGTCCTCTGTACTGTGCCCCGCTGCCCCTAAATGATAAGCACAATGTTGACCTGCATTAAAAAATTGAGAGTTGGGATTGATATTCCTTGGCTGTATTGGTTGCAAATGCCCAGCGTTCTTCAATCTTTCAAACAATTGGGTGCGACTTTCAACTAGTGAGGTGAAGTTTCGGGGAGGTTTATTTTCATGGTTTGGACGTTGGGGGTTATACAGGCTTAGGTTTGTAGGAGGGGGTACTTGGTGATAATTTAGAGGCGTTTGGAAATTTGTTCGATTATTTGGAGGAGTGGTTTGGAAATGAGACTGATAATTTAGAGGTGGAACTGGGTATTGGGGAAAGATATTTGGCTGTGGATCTTGGTATGAGGATTGGATATTTGGGAGTGGAGTTTGGTACTGAGTTTGGGCATTTGAGAGTGGAGCTTGGTATTGGGAGTTGGCGTAGAACGCGTACGGGAGGTTAGGTGATGACGGAGAAGATAAAACATTTCTAGAATTGAACCTCTTTTTTGTTTTCATAACAGGATTAGCAGAAATCACACCTACATCTTCCTTTTTCTTCTTCGAGAATATGACAGTCCCAGACAACGTCGGGGTTTTGGCAATCTTTCCTGCCTGAATACCTTCTTCCAATGATTCTCCTATTTTTACCAAATCCGCAAAAGTTGCCTTGAAACCGGACACCATCCTAGTGTAATATTCTCCTTCTTGAGCGCGGGAGAACACGGATACCATTTCCTCCTCGGACATGGGGGGTTGTACTTTGGTGGCTTCTTTCCTTCAATGAAAAGCATAGTCTCAAAAACTCTCAACATTCCTCTGTTTGATCCGATCTAGTGAATATCGGTTAGGGACTATTTCAATGTTGAATGCGAACCGGTCAAGGAAACCCTTGGCCAATGCATTCCAACCAGTCCACTTTTTCGGCTCCTGAGACATGAACCACTCCAAGGCTTCGCTACTTAAACTTCGACTGAATAGGCGCATCAATAACGCCTCATTTTTCCCTATCCCTACCAGTTGCTCACAGTACCTTCTCAGATGGGCCATTGGATTTCTGATACCGTCAAACATCTCAAACTTAGGGACTTTGTACCCATCTGGTAGTTCTACTCCTAGGTGAACACATAAATCGTCATACCCCAAACCGTCGTGGTCCCTGGCTCCATGAGACTCTTTGATCCTCATGATCTCTTCCTTCATAGCTAGCAAATTCCTTTCATGATGGGTCCTCCACTCTTTCTCCTTCTCCTCGTAATGGTCCATCTCGGGGTTAGGAAGGGGTTCATAAATATCAGGGGATATGATGGCTTGAGGGAGATTTGGAAGGGAGGCTTGATTTTGCGGAAGAAAGGAACTTGGTTGGTAAGTGGGGAGGATGTTTTGGAATTTGGAAAGGTTCTGTGGAATTTGTGAGTAGTTTGGTGGAATCTGAGAAGAATTTTGCGGATTTGGAAAGGAATTTGGTGGATTCGGGGATAGATTTGATGGATTTTGCGGGTTTGGAAGTGAATCTTGTGGATTTGGGAATGAATTTTCTTGATTTGAAAATATGTTTTGGGGATTTGAGAATGGATTCGGAGATGGGTTTTATGGGGTTAGAGATGGATTTTGTGGATGGTAGGCATCTGGGTTAGTTTCGCGATTAGTGTTTTGGACAAGTGGAGGGGCAGAGACTGACGATATGTTATTTGGTTGATCCCCGAAAATAGGTGTGCTAAGGGGAAGGATTTGGAGTGGAGTCCCATGTCCTCCTGGAGCGGGGGCATTGATAGTGATGGCCAAGTTAGCCAAATCTCGAGTTCGATTTATTTCCTCCTGAAGCATTTCTAACTTTCTTGCAAGTTCCGCAATCATTTCATTCTGTTCCGCTATCACATTATCCCGGATAGTCAGTGCGCTTTCTTCATCATTTCCTATCATTTATGAATGATGGTCAGAGGATGGGATTTTGTGCGCTTTCGATCAGGTGAAGTAGGAATGTTCTGCCAGCTTATATCAACATGGAGTAATTTCTATTATCTGTAAAGTAAAACAACTCAAAGGCAGATGTGTTAGTTTCCATATATGATAAGTAATGCAAAATATTTGACAGGAAATAACCACATAGAGTTGCTTGAGTCATAGCCAAATTCATCCATAGGACATAGTGGGTGAACTTGCCTTTGATCTAAACAAATGCACATAAGCACATAAAACAGTTATATCACACAAAAATATTATAATAACGCGTATCCTAGCTGGGGTGACCCTTTTTGAGCCAAGGGTTCAGGCCTAATGATTTTTGAAGAAAATATATGCTTCCTCGAAGTCAATCCATTAACCCCCAACTCATATAGACACGAAAAAGAGCATAAATGCCTACAAAAGATAACGAAAAAGGGATACAATCTTTAGGGAAAAAGGGAAATAACATGAAAGAAGATAAGTTCCTGCGCATGGGAGATAGATAAACAAGCTACTGGAGGCTCTTTCGTCTGCCTTTGCCTTCTTTGCCTTGCTTACCTCCTGTGCCATTTGATACCTATTGATGATAAGATGACTCCCGCATAATTGTGCCTTGCAGTCGTAAGTCATTTTCTCTATACTATCGAGCTGGGAGGCCATGCTATCATCCAAATCGATTAGACATTTCCTGGCATCATCAGCGTCTTGCCTAGCTCTTTTCAACTCTTCCCTCAACATACGTATGGTTAAAGCGTACTCCATGTGTATCTGTCGGTGCGCGATTTCACTTTTCTGGAACTCATCTTGTAGCCTGTGGAGCCGAATTTGATGCTCGGATTCCACATCGACAACCCGAGTGGGCATATTTGATCCCGAAATCAATGCTCCGGCGAGACTCTTTTTCAACCACTCCTTGTAAGTGTCTCTGACTTCAGGGTCATGCTCTATACGGTAAGTCACTTCCGTCCACCTTCTTCTTCTCCATCCATTTATCATGCCGTCTTTGAGTGGAGGCTCACTTTCATCGTATTCGGTGAAAAAACTAAGCATGGGATCTATTTGTGGTGCCTCCTGCTTGATCTCGAATTGCCTAAGAACTCTGCCAGGATTGTAGGGCTGGGTCCCCCTGAGACCGGGAAGCACTAGGAAAGGCCACTTTCCCCCTCGAATGGTGTATTTTCCTGAACGAAGAGAGTTAATGGACCATTGCACATCGTCATCTCTTAATTCCCCGAAAGTCTTAAACCAAAATTCGTGAGATGTTTCCCTTTTGAACCTGTGTAGAAACAACCACATATCGTGCAAAGCTAGCATATCCACCCTTGTTTAATGATTAGGTTGTACCGTTCTCGAATCCTTTACCAAATGCTTCATCATCCACCATTGTAATATGAGGTTGCAACCTTGAAAGAAACAATTTTTTACTTGACACCTTCCCAAGGCTCGATATATGTCGGTGACAATCATGGGAGATAAATTGTTGAATACCTTGGTAGAATCGTAATCTACTCCAAAGAAAAGTGCATGGGTCACCGTAACAACCCTTGGATGAATTGTGCCATTTTCCCCCTGTGGGAAAACCATGGT
Source organism: Capsicum pubescens (assembly GCA_030864215.1). Lineage (NCBI taxonomy): Eukaryota > Viridiplantae > Streptophyta > Magnoliopsida > Solanales > Solanaceae > Capsicum > Capsicum pubescens. The sequence continues at coordinate 301,693,300 of CM061549.1, forward strand.
TCCGAGTAGACCTACCGCAAACGCAAAGGCTCTCATCTCCTTCCATTTTGCTTCGGACTAAAATTTATGTCTAAATTTGTGGAAGGCATTGAATCTTCCAAACCGACGATACAACACCCGAAAAGTGATATTTCCTCCATCACGTTCCCCTAGCCAGGTGTCGTCGTTAGTTAAAAATGCCGCTTTGATTGTTTGACGGTGCCGTGTTGTTTGACGGTCCCACACGGAAGGAACTAAAATATTCTTATCAGGTTTTTCCTTTCTTTTGAAACACATTTCAATACTCTCATAGCAAATTAACACTTCTTCGATGGTAGGAGTCAATTCCACATCCCCGAAGCGAAACACCATATTCTGACCATCCCAAAAAGTCGTATGCACGTGGATCATTTCAGGCCAAGAGTCCATTTCGATCAACGAAGGCAGGTGCCCGATGTGTGTCCTAACAATTTTTCTCTCATCTTGACCCATGTAATCCCACCACAATTTCAGGTAATCGTCAGGTTTGGTAACCATCTTGAACTTTTCACGGGAATAAAATTGAGCCATATCTACATAAAAGAAGACAAAGATAAGCCTTTCCCGACCCCAAAGGGTAATGGATTGAATTTAGACAAGCATATATTTCTCCAACACATAAGTATGATCCGTCTGTGATTGACTCGGGGTCAATAGACGTAGGGCAAGTTTTCTAATGGGCCCAATACCCCGCTCGGGTATTGGGTCGTCCTAGGCTCATACCTAAAATAGGGTTTTGATTTCGTTCTATCCTCGGTGTCTAGAGTGGGTTTGAACACTGGTTCTCAAGCGGACAATTTGAGTTTGAAAATACAAACAGCCATCAGACGACTCACGTGCTAATAAACTGTTTGTATTTCCAACACATTTTTGGAATTGATCAATAAGGGCCGGGATACCCACAAAATCCCAAAACAGTTTAAATAATGTAGGAATATGCAATGCGATGTGATAATTAAACTCTACAGAATCGAAAAACATGAACACATAAACAGTTAATCAAAAGACGAAACCAAACATTTGGTTAGGACCTAATTAAAATCCCCAGCAGAGTCGCCATTTCTATTTTGCGGAGAAATTTTGACTTTTTGTGAAAGAGAGTATCCACTTAATTTTGAAAAGGAATTAAGAAACCTTTAGGGAGTTACTTCAAACAATCCAAAACAGAAAAATCATTTTAAGTTAGAGATTCTAGATAAGCGGTTTATATTAACATTTTAGGAAGGTGTTAGGCACCTAAAACGTCCGCTAACTTACGATTATCCAGACTGTTTGAAAACATCTTTTGATTAACTTCTGAAAAGATTAATTTGTTGAAATAAGTAATTTGCTTAGGAAATATTTTTAAGATTTATGCAGAACCAGTTCTTTAGCGACTTAGTTAGGGATTTTAACTAGGTTCTCAAGAAAACACATAAAACAAATTAGCAAAAGTAAAAGGGAAAGGGTAGAAATAGAAGGACTTGAGCCATTAGGCCCAAATTGCCAACCCTGTCCTAATCTAGCTATGGGGCTTTCAGCCCGTCTTCCACCTGTCCTAATTCTATGTTTTCGAGTCTTTAGCTCGAGTCTCGCTTCACCTGTATTAAGTACAACTTTGGCTTCGAGGCCCAAATGAATGAATAAGGAAATAAATAAATAAATGAATAAATAAATAAATAAAGACGACAATAAGTAAATAAACAAAAATAATAAATGAGATTTTGGGGTCTCGTAGCGCTTCAAATGATAGGACTTTAATCCATTTGTTCTTCTTTCGATTCTTAGTCTCCGTACGCCACGTGATAGGCGTTTAGATTCTTTTTTGGGCTTGACTCAAAGGATAGGGGTCATGTTGGGTCACCGTGAAATGCAAGGAAGAAGAGTCCATTTGAACTCCAAGGTGGTTTACATGCGAAAAAAAAAGAAAGAGAAGAAATCAAAACATATCCGAAATACAAAAAGGAAAAAATAGATCAATAAATGTCTTAACACAAATATTCAAACAAAAAAAAATGAAGCTAGGAAACCACATATCTTTTTTAAAAGTAGGCAGATAATATAAAGAAGGGACATGTTAACTAAGAAAAAATAATTTCAAGTGAAAGAGAGAATAATATCGATCCGGATGCATGCCTATGAAGTGAAAAGCAGAAGTTTGAAATCAAAATGCAAAAGAAATCAAAGCATGTTCAGAATATGGATAGAAAAAGAAGTAAACAGATTTACACATTCAAAAGCTACTAACTAGATATTATCCTATTCAACATCAACCTTAGAAGTATAAATGCCAAGTGCTATCCCGCAACATGCTTCTACTATGGCCATTTGAGGTACCCAAGTCTCAGCGATAAGCGAATAGACAAAGTTATATCATAATGGGACAGATATCCCGGGCCTTTTTCGCAAGACAAAAAACTTAAAGGTTTTATCGAACTTATACTCATGGTCCTATTTAAGGGGAAGAAAACATAAAGGGAACTGGGAAGAGGGCCCGTGAGACTGGAATGCAAGACATGAGTCAACTCGAACAAGGATGATTCATGCATATAAAATAAGATAAAAGGATTAGAACACAAACTTACGCTAATCCCAAAAGGTAGGCTACTGCACATAATAATTGTATAGACCACATATCCAAAAGTCTACAACTAAACAAAAGATATCATATACCAAGTGAATACAAATTCATTACTCAAGGAAACCGAAACTAGCATGAAGTCAAATCAAGACATGGTATAGGCTACCATGTTCACTCCAGACTTTACATTTTCAAACACAGTAGTATTTCACACATAAAAAATAAGTACTACTACAATTAAACACATAATAAGGGGGAGGGGACTAACTAAGCAAAATTTAAGCCAACCAAAGGACCTTTACAATAATCTGGATCGATAGTTTGATAAAGAAGTATTTTTACACTCACACAAAAACCCTTAATCAACAAGTCAATCACTTGAAGAAAGTTGACATTTCACAAACATTTTTTTTAAAGCCTTTAAGAAGCAATATTAAGGAAGATAAGGGAAGAACAAATAAGCTGACACTAACACGATCAACTTACTAGACATTTATTCATTCCCACATAATAGACATTAACCATATTAAACATATTCAGTGTAATAAAACAAGGAGGACCCTTTTTTTAAACGTGTATAACATCCAACCATATCTATCTGAAGGTTGTTATCGAGTTACCAACTACGTCAAATGACTGTTGGCCATAATTCAAGAAAGTGCACTCATGATCATTAAAGGAGAAGACATAAAGATTACCCACTAAACAAACTATAAATTTCAGCTAACAGATATATTCTTTGAAGAGTATTGATTATCATTTTAAACATATTTTGATACATCAAGCATTAGTTCTAAAGCCACATTGTAAGACAAATCAAAAGAAGTCCATGAAATCAACGTACATACACATTTGGGACTGTTTAACTTAATAAGACATCAAATACAAGATCCAAAGGTAAAACATCCAATTCCTAAACTTTGTTTCAGTTGTTCTAAGTCTTATTAAGTTGTCAACTTCAGGCAAATCATGAATCAAATGCTATGGCCCGAATTATCTCAACGGAATCACGAAAATCCTAAAATCCTATGGCCTTTGAGGCTTTCTATAGCACATAATCCCAGCACACAACAACATTTCTATAAAAAAAATCCTAAAGAAGGAGATGAAGAAAAGAAAAACAAATCAAAATTAAAACGAAAAAGAGGTGTTTACCTCTCTCGGAGCAGTGAAACGGGGAAACGAGCTAATATCGGACTCTTATCACCACCAGAAAAGTTCAACACCGTCGTGAACACTCGACTAGCTAACTATTTCTCCCTAAAATCTTTACCGAACAAAGTTGCTCTTTCCCTGGAACCAAATTACTCTTTTCCAAAACCCTCCTTCTTTTACCCAAAAGAAAAAAATTTGTTCAACCTAGGTTTTTAGAAAATTTTCTAAACCCCAGAATTATCAGCCTCCAAAGAACCCCCCAGAATTTTTCGACCCTATAGCAGCGACCCAAAAATTACAATCCTCTCAAAATTTAAAAAAAAATTGAATCCTCAGAGCCTCAAACCTTCCCCGAGAAGAAGACCCCCCAAACAATGACCCTAAAGATCTTTATATAGAAGGTTGAGTTGGGGTCCCCCCTTTCTTTTGAAATTAGAAACCGAGGAGCCAATTTACAGGTAAGAAATTGTACCAAATTCAGAATAATCCTTGATAAAAAATTCACTACTCCGTAAAATAAATATTTAAGTAATAAAATTATATAATCTCGTATAACTGAATACGATAATATATAATTGCTAATTAAAATGATAAGTTTACCCAAATAAATACTTTGAAAAGATTCTTATTCAGATAAAATATATGTTGTGATTTAATTTAAAACTCAAGAAGCTCGAAATTAAATTTAGTCGTGGAGGGAAAAAATTAGGTGTCAACAGGGACAATGCATGCAATTTTTAAAGATGAGAAATACTTTTCCTACTTAGTTAGAAGAAAAGCAAATGTTACAAAAATCTTTGATAATTTAAAATTAATTGAATGCTCCGGAAGAGCTACTATATTTCTGCCTAAGGGGAAAAATTAATTATAGAAGATGCATTGTTCTATTCTAAATCCCCAAGAAACTTATTGAGTTTTAAATATATCCGCCAAAATGGATATCATATTGAGACAATAAATGAAATGAATGTCGAATATCTTGGCATTCGGAGATAATTTGTGAAGTCGAAGAATAGACTAGTCACCTAGGAGTGTGATCTAGTGGCAAATGAAGTGAGTGAAAATCTATGGGTGATTAGGATTCAAATCCCATTAGAGACAAAAATAAAATGCTAGGTGATTCATCTGTGCTAGCGTGAGGTAAGATGTGCGTGCAAGCTAAACCTAGACACCTCAGAGACGAACAAACAAGTCTAAATTGACAGAATCTATGTTGGGAAAGAATAATAATAACCTCATAGGTGTAGATGCCTTCGGAGACAAACTGGCATAGCTTTCCACATTCAGCAGCCTCATATGCTGTGATGTTATCGGGGAGTTTTGCATCTAGATGCTCCATTATAGATTTGAAATAACTGAATATTACTATATCAAAGAGTAGAAAGCTAAGTCAGTGATGCTAGGTAGCATAAGCTAAATAATCACTAGGGGGCCACTTTACCCTATGAAATAATTAATCCCAAACAAGAGAGAGTGATGTTTAACTATCCCCTACTACTGTTTCCCATAGTCTTCTCTACGAGTTTACTAGTTTAGCAGCTGGATGCATACTTAGCCCCTTCGTTGTCTTCTCAAATGTCGGGATCATTTCCTGTACAAGTATGATTGATTCTGATAGACGGTTAAAGAGGTTTACCAGAGCAATCACTTCATTTCTTTGCAACTGCAGTAATACATGAGACTAGAGAGCGAGACTTACAAACATAGCTAGGCGTGAATACCACATATTTGTTCCAGATAGAGAGAGGTCTGCTGGTGGAAGACAAAAGAAAACTCAAATGTTGATCATGCCGAGATTCACCGTCAGCTGAGAAGATAATCTTTAGATCAGTTCCAAGTCCAAGAACCTAGAGCTTTCCCCATAATCGACATTTCTCACATACTACACAATCCATGATAGCACTGCAACATGAAAATTGCATACCAAATTGTTCAGTCATATGGTAAACAACATAGCAACTACTACTTTTGAACAACATACACAAGACTGCAGACAGAGCCAAAAATCTTGTGTATGCATATGCGTACATAAATAGACTGAAGTATAAATGTACTGATGCAGTCAACTCAAAATACAGTCATAAGATGATTAGTGCAGCATGTATAAGCAAGATGATAGCCCTTAGAACTTTCTTTTCTGAATTTTACGAAATTAACTTGAGAACAGTTCATTAGATAACCAAGCCATTCTGGTCAATCGTTTCAAAGGAAGAAAATAAAGGCTGAAATCAAGATGAATATTGTAACCTGACATTCCTGAATTGCTTTTGAATCTGCTTCTTTAGCTCAGGTCCAAGTAATCGTTTGCTTGTATAGCACATCAAAATGGGTGTAGATGACCCAATAAATAAATGCATACAATGTTAACATTATGGGAGTTACCAAAATATAGGTGTATGAGTGTGAACTCACTTTTGTAACAGCGTGGAGAATAAAGAGGAAAGTAAAGTACAAGTTTCTTACACAGTCAATATTGTAGAACACGATCATACATCAGATATGGATTGGTACCCTACTGAAATTGCTAAAAAGCAGTCAGTTTCCTTGTTAAAGTGATCCAAAAAATAATAGTTCACACTTCGTAAAGAATTTTATAAATGCAACAGGTTCAGCCATGTAGTTGTAGGCTTTTGCAAGTGTCGCTTAGCCACTTTTTGGAAAGTAGTAAGAGAAACATGTTGCATATTAGATACAAACTAACTAGATTTGTAGTTTCATCAAGCATGTAATCAGCAGCTATGTGTATTGAGATTGAAGAGCATAGACCAGATATTAGCTTGTATAAAACCTTTTTCTCCTGGAAAATCTCACCAGATGCATCTACACACAGAATTGTAACTTTTGTGTTCACAATGATAATGAATTTTAAATCATAAGAATAGCTCGCAAAGACAATACAACACAACAAAAAGTAATTTGCACGAGTACCAGCAGACTTCAACAATTTAGTATCCTAACTTAAGAAGTTTATTTCTCATTTCAATGGTCTCCTTCAGAATGCAATTCTACAAAGACAAATTGAAAGGATCATTAACTCACATTTTGGAAAATCCTCTAAATATACAACATCCCATATTCGCCTGGCTGAGGGACCAGTGTAACCTGTATAATGCTCCGAGTTCAGTAAGAGATTGACATATGTCATCTCACTTGCCACGACAAAGTTCAACAAATTAGTAGTAATTCAAAGAGAAACCTTCAAGAAGTAAAAATCAAGGTATTATATAAGGGTTAAACTCTGTAATTATACAAGATAGAAGTAAGCTTCTTGTTTATTCAACAGTGGAGGAAGTACAGAGTTTGATAGTATTTGTAGAAGAAGGGAAAGAAGAGAATTGAGAGAAGAAGAAGATGAGAGAGAAGAGTAAATGCTTGTATTGAGTGAATAGAACAATGTACATTTTTTATGTATATATACTAGCTTGTGATATGCCTAACTAACTCAACTAGTCGTTAAATACTTTGTAACTAACTATTAGAACAGTTATAACTGAAAGTTGGAACCAAGTCTACTTTATTTTCTATTTGAGTTCACTACTTCTTCAATGTCTTCAACACTCCCCCTCAAGCTAGGAAGGTGTGAAGATGTCACAGATTCCTAGCTTGGTATTTAGATGAGTTTGTTGAGATCTTGTCAGTCCTTTAGTCAGCATGTCTGCAGGTTGATCTTGAGTAGCAATGTAGTGTGGCTGGATCATTCCTTGGACTATTTTTTCCCTTATAAAGAAACAATCAATATCAATATGCTTTGTACTCTCATGATATATTGGATTAGCAGCTATTTGTAGTGCAGACTTGCTATCACTGAACACATCCACAGGTAGTATTGCTTCACTTCCAATTTCCTTTATTAGACCTAGAATCCATACCAGTTCAGCTGTCACTGCTGCAAGACTTCTGAACTCTGCCTCAGCTGAGCTCTTAGAGACAGTATTTTGTTTCTTTGATTTCCAAGATACTACTGACTCTCCAATCTTCACAAATTAACCAATTACAGACCTTCTAGTTTGAGGACAAGCTGCCCAGTCTGTATCACAGTAGGCACTCACTTTATTATCTGAACCGAACCGAACCGAACCGACCGATGCACACCCCTAGTGCCGGTCATTAATCCACCAAGCATCAATGCAGCCCAAAGTGTGGCCTTTTGGATTAAATCGGTCAACTTTTATCTAAGAGATAATACATAAATATGACCCTAAACTTGACACCAAATTATAACTTTGACCTTAAACTTTGACTGTGCACAAATATGACCTTTAACTATTCAAAACTGCAAAAATATGACCTCCGATCTTACGTGGCAAAACGCGTATTCAACACGCAAAAATGGGTGCGTCCAGCTAAAAATCTAAGGGTATAATACATAAATATGACCCTAAAGTTTGACAGTGCACAAATATAACCTTTAGCTATTTAAAACTACACAAATATGACCTTTAAATGACTTTTTACTATTATTTTTTTATTATTTTCGGCTCAAAGATGAAAATGACATCTAATTTCTTTTGTCATTGCGGAAAAAGAGCAATATTGAAGATTTATTAATTAGGTGGGTCAGCCTCATATGAAAAAAATCGCACGGGTATGTATATATATTATAAAGCAGAAGGCAAATTTAAGTTATATAATAAATCTAAATATTACTTATTTAAATATTAAATTAAAGATGAAACTATACTAATAATAAAAAAATTATAGTTTTAATAAAACGTTATTAAATTAATGTTATTAAGGATAGTAGTAGTAGTATATTAAATTAACATTATCAAATTAACGTAATTAAAATGTTATTAAATTAATGTTATTAAATTAACGCAGGGACGGATCTACGTGGTTGCCATGGGGTTCACCCGAACCCCCTTGGTAAAAAAATTACGTTGTATATATATAAGGTAGAAAATATATATTTATGTACGGATATTAATGTTGAACCACATGAAACTAGACACTTAGATAGCCCAGTGGTGTTATTTGCTCATCTTGGGCGCTTGCTTCAGCCTACTGCGCTGGTTCGATCCCTGCTAGTGGCTGTTATTTTTTTTAATTAGAAAAAAGCTAGGTGCAGTGCTTCTGCTATAGAAATAAATAAATAAATAAATAATAATAATAATAATAATAATAAAAAAAAAAAACGACGCCGTTTTAACACAAAAATAAAACTTTGACAGTGCACAAATATGACCTTTAACTATTCAAAACTGCACAAATATGACCTCCCTCCAAGTCAGCCCTTTTAACGACGTGGCACCGTGTAATTGGATTACCTTTCCACGTTGGTGCGAGTGAGACTCACGCATGAGATTGCTAAATCGGAGGTCATATTTGTTCAGGTTTTGAATAGCTAAAGGTCCTATTTGTGCACTATCAAAGTTTAAGATAAAAGTTATAATTTGGTGTCAAGTTTAGGGTCTTATGTATTATCTTTATCTAAAGGGTCTTCTTTTATTGCTTAACCCAATTTTAGAAATGCAATTCATTCCTAGGAAATCTAGACAACACATTTCCACAAATGCAGTTTTAAAAGTTTAATTAATCTAATATAATTTAATTTTAAAATTTAGTAAAATTAATTCACGAAAAAATAAAAGAACGTATAAAAAGAAATGGAAAAGTAATAGGTAATTTGACTTTATTTTATTTATAAAAATTAAATTAATAGTGATAAATAAATTCGAACGAGAGTATGAAACTATTCTCACAGTTTATTAAATTTTGTGGAAGACCCAAGGTGGAGGGATGGAAAACAATGATATTTCCTCTGTTCCATTTTATGTATCGTTATTTCATTTTTAATTCGTCTAAGAAAATATCATTTTTCCTTATTTGGTAACTATTAAATGACAATATCCTCATTTTATTCTTAATGGGTCTGCTTAATAAGAAAAGATAATAAAATGAGAGTATGTATTCTTAAACTCCATATTCAATCAAAAGGGCGATGCATAAAATGGGACGGAGGGAGTATGATATTTACCAACACATGTTTGCAATAAGTGCTTGTAGTACGTGTTGTTCGTTTGTGATATTTTGTCAAATTTTAGCCACTACAATTCTAACCTTAGCATGGTCTAAAGTGGAGTAATATTCAAATTCATTGCTATAAACTTTTAAAATAAGTACCTCCTATACTATATTTTACTTTATTGAAATTGAAAGAGTATAAATTAATGTTGATGCAGATTTTTAAGGTCGATCGTTTAATCAATGATGCTTTTACTATCTGTCCCTCAGTGCTTATTCTTCCATTTTCTCTAATAGGTGATTCTACACACTCAGGGTAGGTTCTTCTCCTCCTCCTCATTTTCTGTCAATCTATTGATTTTCTTTTTTAATTTAGTTTATTTATGGGAATACACTAATATGTTGTTGTTAGTGTTTCATCATGCCATTTTCTGCACTGCTTTTGTTAGCTATGGCTGGAGTTCTTTTAAATATAGTGATTTAATTTGTAGAGGCCAACGCACTAGAAAAATTAGCAGATTCAGTATCATTGTTGTTATTACTGGTATGTTTTCCTCTTTTTTTTCTTTCTTTCACTGATTTTATGCCCATTACTTCTCGATTCCTTTGAATGTTTGTCCGTTTTTGCTTGAATTTTAGTTCTTTTGCTCTTTCACATAATCTCTTGTAAGATATATTTTACATGCATGTGATGGATCATGTCTCATTTGCACATATATTTTAATGCCCTTTGTTCCCCTTTTTTCTTATAATTTTCTCTTTAATTTTGCAACTAGATCTATTTAATCATAAATCCTAACCTGTCGGCAAAGGGAAATTTGATTGGCCATGAAGACTGATCTTACATACTTTAATTGTGTTGTGAGAGACGTAGTTTACTGATTCCAGGTTGTATAATTAACATTACAATTTGTGTTTGTGCTTGTACAGCAGTTGTGACTACATTTATTAATGTTAAATTTGTGTTGTGAGAGATGTAATGTTTGTGTATACAACATTACAATTTGTATACAACCTTAAATTTGTGTTGTGAGAGATGTTTCCCTAAAATAGTAATGTTGTATACAAATTGCAACACAAAGAACCACAGAAAACAAAGATTTGACTTTTCACTTGCTTCATGTTTTCATCTTATTTTGCTTCTGGTGGCAGGTGACATGGGGATAAAAAAATTACTTGGAGAAGTTATATTCTAAAAGAAAGTATGCATATTTCTTCTCCAGCTACTATGATTCCTTTAGATGCATCTATATGGTGGTATTTTCATATTTTGTTTCAATATATGTTCGCAAAAAAGAAAGAAATACCAAGACTTATGTCTTTCCCAACAAGCTTGAGGAAGATCCAAAGGGCATCCCCAACAGTTTTATGTCTTGCATCAGCAAGTAGATGTTGGTGGATTGAGGGAGTTGAATGTGTACATGTACCCTACACCAGATGCTGTCGTGGTATATTGACTGATTTTTTTGTGACTATAGCTTCTTTTGTATATCAACAACAACAGGACCAGTGTATTCTCACAAAGTGAGGTCTGGGGAGGGTAAAATGTATGCAAAATGTACGCAGCCTATACCGCTATCTCCGAAGAAGTAGAGAGGCTTCTTTTGTATGAAAAAATAAAAGAAAAAAATTGGAAGACTCAAATTAACCACCTAATTAGCTTTCACATGGAAGCAACAGAAAATGAAGAGTAAATGAGGAGTGAACAAAATGTAACAGATTGAATAACTTATTGAAATGTTATTTATATCGAAGAAAAAGAAATATAGTAGAAAATTTAAGTAACTCTTGACATGAACTTGCTAGCTAAACATTTTTTGTTTGTATTTGACTCATAAATGATTTATAATCTACTGCTTACTAGATGCAAGATTATGTCCATGAATTCAGTGGAGAAAACACTTCATTCGACTGATTTTGCAATTTAGTATTTTTCTTAGAAAGATAACATCTTCTGACATTTTATTTTTCTCTTCAATGGTTTACATTAGGTTGTGCTGCCTACAATTTGAGTAGCGGGAAAGAAAAATCTGTCCTGTACATGGTTGCTGTCTTTGAAAGAGCGTCTCGATAATTTCAGGGTGCTTGGGAGTGATTCTTTGACTTCTGGAAAGATGTAATTACTCCTCTTTTAGTTAATTAGGTATTTTCTGCATAGAAGCTGATACGAGTCAAATGACCACCTTAGCTTTTGATGACATCTTTGAAGGCCAACACCTAAAGGCTCAAGACTTGGTCACCCCGAGAGCACAAGGATACGCAAGGAAGGATCATTTTGAGCATGACTTAAAGCAATCTCGTGTGTGGAAGGTTGCTTGGTTGCCTATATTGATGCTAACCCGAAAACCACAAGCCTTGAAGTATGAACCATACTCGGTTTTTGAGAGCATTGAAAAGGTGCCATTCATTCAAGTTATAACATACCTTGGCTGCCCCTTCATTAAGGGTATTTTATACATTACATATGGTGTATTTACACACCATGGCATCCCCTCTCATTAAGGGCAAAGTGGTCTTTTTATCTTCATTTATAGTATATTATAAATAGGCCCCTCAGTCTTATTTTCACTAGTTTTGAATAATGAAAGATTGAAACACTTGAAAATCCTCTCTCTTGAGAGTAGACCATATTAGTATAGTCTTAGTTAGGACTTGGAAAAGTCATCCTTAGTATAGGGCTTGGAAAAGCCAATATTGTTCTTTGCTTAGAAACGGTGAATCTTGAGGTGAGTCGATTACCTTGGCGGTCACCGTAAGAGTGTGGTTTTGATTATTACATTCATTAGGGGTTAGTGTTGAAATACACTTGGTTCTTAATCTTGTAATAATTTTGGTCTCACAATCTATCTTTATTTTCTATGCAATTTCCTTTGTGTTTGTGTTGAATCTGTCTTGTTTTATCTTCATCTCCTCTCTTTAGTTATAATTTCAGTTTCTAGCTTTGTTTCCCGTGTCATTTGGTATCAGAGCATGGCTTGATCTTGTTCTTACAAGATCAATCTTGGGCTTGCTTGTTAGAAAATTAAAAAAAAAGTGTTAAAAACTGAAAATTCTAGAAAAATAGCAATCTGTCTGTGTTTGTGTTCTTGGCCAAAATTGTGTTCTTGTTGTGTCATGGCTGAGATTTGTTTGTTGTGTGACTAGATCTAGTTCTTGTTTGTTTTGTTGTTTCTAGTGTTAGTTTTCTTGTCTACTAACACTTTGAGTCTAGATCTAAACTTGAGCTTGAACTTGTTGAAAGTTGTTGTTATGAACATAAGCTTGGCTCATTGTTGTTGACCATTGTTATGGTGGACTATTTTGGCCGTGTGGTTTCTCCTTGATGTTCTAAACTTGACCACGTGATATTGTTGTTACTTGGTGGCTTGAGAACCATTTTGTTGAAGTTGTAGTTGTCTTGGCCAAGTGTTGTAGATATTGTTATTATGGATTGGAGTTGGCCATTGGAATTTTTGTTGTTCTTGATGATTGTTGTTATTGTTCTTTGTGTGGTTGTTGTTTTTCTTGAAGTTCTTCACCTTCCTTCATATATTCTTAGAACATAAAGTGAATATTAGATCCTAAAAGGTGAAGGAAAAAGGTGTATGTACTTGTTAGTCTTGAAAGACCCCCAACCACCAAAAGACTTTATATCACTTCACAACCACTTTTCCATGATTTAAGGACCCATGTTTTAAGGAGAAGTACAAGAAAAAGTCAAGTCTTGAAAATTGAAAAAGGCCCCAAGACTTATTTTCCCTCCTAAAACAAATTCCACCAATCCAAATTAATTTTTGTCCAGGACTTGAACATTTGAGAATAACCACTTGATAAAATTGAACTAATACGTGGTTGCCACGTCATCATTGCTACTGTTCACGCAATATTTTGGAGCTCAAAATTTTAGATTCTTAGTTTCATTTTTATTGTCCCTTAGTTTCGTTGTTGGTTCTAATTCTAATTAGAAACTAGTAATCACCTACTTAGTTGTAGATTAGTTGTTGAGTCCGTTTCTTTCGTGTCTTCGTTATTTATGTGCTTTTCTCATTTTTAACTCGTCATAACTTCTTTGTTTCAAGTTCATAAGTAGATTTTATTTTGTGTCTTGAGTCGATCAAACAAGAATCTATTCCGGCCGCCAAGTAGAATTGACATCTTATTGACTACCGGAGTATAAGCAACTTTCAATATTCGCCGCTCCAAATTGTGAGGATCACAAAAATGAGTGAATACGAGTGTTGGTGAGGAGCTTTTATTACTAATCTTGTTTGTTCATTTTGTAGATTTAAAAGGTAATATAAGGAGAACATGTCTTCTATAGACGGGGATTATTGTGACTACAACATGGGAGACTATGATTGTAGTGAGGGGTTTTATGGCTACGAAGTTGAGGGAGGCTACGGAGGCTATGAAAATAGCCATGATCAAAACTTGGGCAGATTTGAGAGTTACAGTTTTGAGGAAGAAAATGAGGTGAATGAAGTGCCTAGTACTTATGGGGAACTTGGAGATGATGTAGGACCTTATGATGGATCTTATGATGACGTTGGGGCATGTGAGGAGTCTTACAATTCTCACTCTGAACCTAGATTTGGTGTTAGGTATAACCCTTTCGTTCGCAAAGCTTATGAGAGCTATGATGAGAGTACACGTGAGGAGTGTGAAGATTCATATTCTCCACCTTGTAGTACTTCTTATCAAGATCGATGTAGCGTGAATGGTTATACTAGCTCTAGTGGAGGTTGTCCAACGAGAAGAAGAGGGTATGCATCTCCAAAACCGAGGGGTACTCGTGTACTTTATAATGTTGATCCGAGAAGGAGTGTACACTCCAGAAAGGTGACCATTTATGGGATACCGGGCTGCCTCTTGTATTAAATGATAGGTACTATAGTAACTACATCGTTCCATCCATAGTTGACTACTTGGAGTTGTTTCATGAGCCTTTACTTGTTCCATACTTCTTGGACGGGTTTAAGGTTACCGAGAGGGTCAAGGTTATCTTCTCCCAATTTGAATACCATGAGGAGGTGGTGCGATATTCTTCCATTGACATACGGTCATGTATACTTAGGTGCCGATTAGTTTGCACAACATAGAGTTCCAAACGTACAAAATTGGCCAAATGTTGTAAGAGACCAATGGGGGAATCGCCTCATGACTTACTTGCTGCCCAAGCCACGAAGAGAAATGCCTACCTACTTTAATCCAAATAATTATGAGAGACAAAAGATTGAGAGGAGTAAGGGAGTGCAAGGTGGTAATCCGAGAGTGGAAAAAGAAGAGGTTGTGTGGAGCGAAGTAAAGGGATTACCACCAAACTGTGCTAACATTGGTTGTCCTTCTATTTTTAAAGACATTTGTGTAGGTACCAACATGGAAAGTGAAGACGAACAATGCCAAAAGTAAGTTGTTGCCCATGCTTTTGGAGGACCTTCACACCATGACAAAGAAGAATCTACTCAAGGACTTCAAGGTAAAATGGCTAACTCTTACACTTTTGTACAAGTGAATGATAATTGTGTGGCTAGTAGCCCATTGAGTGTGAGTTGTAGCTTGCCTATATGTGAGTATTGTTTCTTTGCCACTTGATGATGATGTACATATTGTGAGTGTGGATACACTAGTTGACCTATTGATGACCGAATCGACTCTTCTTGTAAGATCGATTTATGTCCACCTAGTGTTGAAACCATTATGTTGAATGAAAGTACATTATCTTCTGAAATTTGTGTTGATCAACTTATGTGTGAAAATTACCCACCACTTGAGGATGTGTATTGTAATTAATGAACCTCAAGTGTGTGATGATGTTGAAAATGTTGATCAAAGGAATAGGAGTGAACTCGAGAGCTATTCTTGGGATAATCTTGCACTTGATATCTCTTTAAAACTTGATATTGATCTTTTAGAGAGTGATGAATTCACACGTTCCGAATCTTCCCGTGAAATAGATCATGCTCTATTTAGGTATAATGTCTTATTTGAAGATGATATAACCACTTCTAATGAACCTAGTGGTGAAAATAATGGTGTAGCTTGCCTTAGAAGCTATAGCCGATATGCTAATCCACTATGGTGTGACAACATTTCTACTAAAGATGGAAATCACTTCTTGGAAGATGAAAGTACTCTTAAGGGTAAGGGATGTGTAGTCTTGGAAACTACTTATCCTTCTACTTTGTGTGATTTTATTGTTGAGAGTACTCATGGTGATGATTGTGAAACTAGTAGTGAGTACACACATGAGGGCACCTTAGTAGAAGTTGACTTGAGTGATACCTTTCTCTACTCTCTATTTGCTTTGGATAATATGTATGCTATTGTAGAGAGTACACCATTTAGTTTGGGTAGAGACCACGGGAAAGGGGAGTGTTGTCTAGACCCGTGTCTATGGCTACTCTTCCCGTTTGACCCCGGTGCCAAATATAGATTTTATGATGATGGTGCACCCAACTTGTTGCTTGGTTTACATGAAAAGCAAAGTATCACTTTTGGTAAATTCCATAACCAAATCCTTTGTGCATTTTTCATTAATTATTTAATATTTAGTTCAAAGGATCCTTGGTTATATTCAAAATATGTGCAACCTTGGAATGTTGAGGTGATTTGTCGTGCTAACCCTAACCCTCATTTCATGAGGAGTTTGTAGTTGTGTGTCCTTTATTTAGTTTTGCAAGGTTTGGATTCGAGGTCGAATCCTTTTCAAGATGGGGAGGATGATACGAGTCAAATGGCCACCTTAGCTTTTGATGACATCTTTGAAGGCCAACACCTAAAGGCTCAAGACTTGGTCACCCTGAGAGCACAAGGATACGCAAGGAAGGATCATTTTGAGCATGACTTAAAGCAATCTCGTGTGTGGAAGGTTGCTTGGTTGCCTACATTGATGCTAACCCGAGAACCACAAGCCTTGAAGTATGAACCATACTCGGTTTTTGAGAGCATTGAAAAGGCGTCATTCATTCAATTTATAACATACCTTGGCTGCCTCTTCATTAAGGGTATTTTATACATTACATATAGTGTATTTACACACCATGGCAGCCCCTCTCATTAAGGGAAAAGTGGTCTTTTTATCTTCATTTGTAATATATTATAAATAGGCCCCTTTAGTCTTATTTTTACTAGTTTTGAATGATGAAAGATTGAAACACTTGAAAATCCTCTCTCTTGAGAGTAGACCACATTAGTATAGTCTTAGTTAGGACTTGGAAAAGTCATCCTTAGTATAGGGCTTGGAAAAGCCAATATTGTTGTTTGCTTAAAAACGGTGGATCTTGAGCTGAGTCGATTACCTTGGCGGTCACCATAAGAGTGTGGTTTTGATTATTACATTTATTAGGAGTTATTGTTGAAATATACTTGGTTCTTAATCTTGTAATAATTTTGATCTCACTATCTATCTTTATTTTCTATGCAATTTCCCTTGTGTTAGTGTTGAAATATACTTGGTTCTTAATCTTGTAATAATCTTGGTCTCACTATCTATCTTTATTTTCTATGCAATTTCCCTTGTGTTTGTGTTGAATCCGTGTCTTGTTTCATCTTGTGTCATTGTTATCATCTTTATCTCCTCTCTTTAGTTATAATTTCAGTTTCTAGCTTTGTTTCCCGTATCAGAAGCTAAATAGTATTTTGACTACTTTTTCCTCTGACTATCACTCAGGTGAAGTTCAACTTATGAATCTTATATGCATGCTTAATAATTCATTTGGCATCTGTCAGCTAAGTAATTTGTGTTGGAGAAACAATGAACTTATTTTTAACAGTTTAGTAAGTTCAGGTTTGAAGTTTATAAGCATACTATTATGCTTTGGCCATTGTGAACTGTGAAACAATGTTGGAAAAGAAAATTGAAACTGTTTATCTTATTCTTTATCTTGTGCTTTTTCCTAATATTCTTTTTCTAATGCATATTGTCTTTTAATATGTGAATTATATTTTTATCCCATTATTCTCGGAGTAGGTTATCAATTGTTGGAGTTAAGGTATATGTGGTAGATGCAAGAAAGTAGCAACAGATGTTAGAATACTTTGTCCTTCTTGCTCATTGGAGTTTCTAAACTATAGACACTAAAATCCACATAGAGAGCTTCTAAGTAGCTAAGTTGTGCGGATATATTTTGATGTTATGTTGCTCGGACTCTTCAAAAATGGTTGCTTTCTGAAAATCAGTTTTGTGTATGAGAAGTCCTCCAATCTTCTATGAATGTAATCACTGGTAATGAAGGTCTAATTTTTGTACCCCAAGTCCTATAATAAGATGATAACATTTATTTAACTGTTACTATATACATAACTTTACCAGATTAATAACCTTCTAAATTTCTATCAGAACCTGCTTTTCTAAACCTTTCAAAGTTCATTTAGTTACTGCAAAGGGAAAGGATAAGAATTGACTCTTATGAACAATCTGAAGGTCATATCCATTTCTTAGCTGCAATATTCACTATGTATTGTAGTGACTGTGTATGTATTCTATTACGGCTGTGGTTTTAAAAGCATTGAAGATTTGTTTAAATGTGGGAAGTTTTGTGCAGATTTAAAACATTCCGAGAGGCTGAGAGGGTGAATTCTGGAGTCATGGTGGTTGAGCCATCAGAAAAAGTTTTTAATGATATGACGAGCAAGGTGACCACTTTGCCTTCTTACACTGGAGGTGTGGTTTAGCTGTTAACTGTTCTATTTTTTAAAGTTATATGTTGTCATTGTATCTTTCAGTAGTCAAACTTTTGTTTCTGTGGGAAGAGTTTCATTATCTTTTATCATTTAATAAGTTTAGTGTGATACTTTTCAAGCTCTGATAGGTACCAGTTAAGTTGAGGATCTATCTGAAACAACCCCTCTACCTTTACGAGGTAGAGGTAAGGTCTATGTACATTCTACCGTCCCCAGACCCCATTCTGGGATTACACTGGGATGTTATGTTATTGTTGTTGTATTTTTCAAGCTCTGATAATTCATTGGGCTAAATTTTTTTTGTTAACCTAATGGTGCAAATATTTTTGTTTTGACAACTATGTTGATTCTCTTGCTAACAGGTGATCAAGGTTTTCTCAGTTCCTACTATGTTGGATTTGTGAATGCTCATGTTTATGAGCCAAATTTTCCTTCAGATATCTTAAATTCCAGGAAGGTTCCTGAAATGGAGAGGCTTTCTACTCTTTATAATGCAGATGTTGGCCTGTACATGGTTGCTAATAAGGTATGTTTTAGGTTCAAGAGACTGCCTTTCTTTGAGTGTATTTTTAGTTGGGTGGGGTGTGTAGACTTTAGATTTTATCAAAACTGGACAAAATACAATTAGTTGGAGGGTTCAAAATGGCCATTTTTGTTAGATATAGGATACTACGAAGAAGTTAGACTTCCATGGAATTGGAATATACTTTAGTAGTATTGCAAGTTGCAACATTGCAAACCTTAGCATAACTTAATTTTTCAATTTAAGCTGTTGTGTGGGCTTCATTGTCTTTTTTTAGTAACGGTAGTTCTTGGCTAGCTTTTGCACACCCAAACTATTCCACCATGTACATGCTACCTCCTACCAACAAGTACCGGATGGGCAGATATCTTATGGTCTATGGGCTTTGTTGTTTTCTACAAACGACTTAACTTGAAGCAGCTATATTTTGGATGTTAAAGTCCAATTTGTGTCAAGCTATTCAAAGATGAGCATGGGATTATCCCGCTAGGCGCTATGTACTTGGTTTATCATTCTTATGAGTTATCAACAATTAGTGAAATCTTATTATTATCATATTTATGCATAGAATAATCTTTCCATGGAAATAAATTTTTTAGAGAAAGCTGCACAAACTGTTTACAAAAAAGTGCTGCCAAATGTGCATGGTATTTATAGAAGGTTAATGAATATATCTTTGGTGACCAGAGATAAGGGAGGAAAGCCTAAGGCTAGGTACCCTCCACCTCAAACCATAAAGTTGGGGATTCAAGTCCCCTATCGAGCGAAGTGAGAATGGACCATTGTCTGACTCCTCCTTTATCCTTGTGGAAGTGCACTCCTTGGTCTTGTCGTGGGTGGGCGTGAGGGGATTTACCATATTGTGGATGTTATATAAAGAGTCAGTTGTTGTTAGTTAGAAAGTCTAGTCAGCTAGCTAATTGGTCCAGTCATCTAGTTAGTTAGTTCAGTCGGCTAGTTAACTAACTAGTACAAAAGTTAGTTATAACTGCTATATAAACTACCTTCATGTACTAATATTAAACACTCTTTCAAGACTTACTAAACTACAGCTTCTACTTTCTCTTAATCTGAGTGTTCTTGTTCTTCTTCTTGATTAAAGAATTCTCTGTTTCTGCCATGGATTCGGTATCATTTGTTGATTAACAACATGGTATCAGAGAATTGATACAGAGAAGTCAATACTTCTAGCAGTTCACCATAAAATCTGTAGAATCAATTCCAAAATTACTATATGCTTTCGACTGTTCTTGTGTACTCAAGAAGGATGAGTAATTTGAATAATCAAACACCTAATACAACCCCAAATGGAGTGGTTGGATCAGGTCAGACTAGCAATCAAGCTCCAGGAATCGACTACAATCATCCATTGTTTCTGAATGCCTCTGATGTTAGCGGTATACAGATTATCTCATTTCAGCTAACAGGTATTGAGAATTTTTCTATGTGGTTTAGGTCTATGAGAATTGCATTATTGGGTAGAAATAAGTTGGGATTGGTTGATGGCAGTTGTGATAAAGAATCTGTCCCTGAAAATATGTGGAATCACTGGGAAAGGGTTAATGCCATAGTTCTATCTTGGATAATGAACTCAGTATCGAAAAATCTATTAGGTGGTATTATGTATGCTTCAGATGCTAAAACTGTGTGGATGGAATTGCAAGAAAGATTTACCAAGATTGATGGTTCAAGAACCTTCAATCTTCATAAGATATATGCTTTTTTGTTTTTTGTGCATTGTTTACATTAAACCTTGTTATTACAGGTCCGAGAAGAAAAGACTAGCATTTTTAGTTCCAAAGGGAAATACAGAAAAATAAGAGCAATGGATGAATTATTTTAAGACAAACAATATCCGCAGCATCTCACAAGAATTATGAACTCCTTTCTAATGCATTGCTTAAATTGAAGGTTGTTATTACAGGTCTAAGCAAAAATATTGGCATTTTTAGTTCCAAAAGGAAATACATAAGAATAAGAGCAATGGATGAACTGTTTTAAGACAAAAAGTATTCGTAGCATCTATCAATTATTTTGAATTCCTCTCACAGCATCTCCATCAAAGTTCAATCTCCAGATTCACGAACCACACAGAGTTCAACCTAAAAACAATAGAATAAAGTTAAACATTGAAATTTTAATTAAAAAAAAATTAAACTAAACCTACCAGATGGAAAGGGATAGTAACATAACCGGTAAAAAAACCAATAAAGTCACAGCGCCAGGAATTGAAATTGCCATCGCCGAACACGAAACCCTGAACTTCTTGATTATACAATAGGTCTTGTGTATAGAGCAGAATGTAGATTAGGTTATAATTCAGTATCACCTCAGCCTATGCAAAAAGAAAGCAACCAAAAAAAATTTCAAGACAAAAAACAAATTACAAAAACAAAAAGCAGACACATAATTTATCAAGCAAAATAAATTACCTTCCATGTAGAAGAAAAGGGAAATAGCTTATCAAATGCATGTATGACTATGAAAGGACGGAACAGCAGCAGCCCAAAAGTCAACAAGTACAAACAACAGTCTATGAAAAATGCTCGACCATTGATGATACCACACATTAAACAAAATAACCAGAATCTCAAATATACCGTCCATATAGAGGACAAAGGGAAATTAATGTGTAGGTTTTGGAGTGCAGCAGCGAATAGAAATAGTAGTAACAACATGGTCGTAGAGACCGCTGAAGACCAGAGGAAAAACATTCTTGGACATAGGAACACAAAAATACTGAAGCAAAGGAAACAACTTGCTACACCAACAGCAATAAGAGGAACAAACCTACAAGTAAAAAGCAATTAATAATTAAAAAACTCAAAACAAAACTATAATAATGAACATTGAAAGTACCTGAAATCAATCCCAACATGCTTAAGCATGCTGGAAGATAACACTTCAACCATCAAAAACTGTAAAACAAATTCACATAAAAAGCACAAACAGTTTAAAACCAAAGTTTTTCTTCTATCAGGCGGTTGAAGCATTTCTCTGCACAATAGAACAACAGTCGGCAGCGCAACCAACACAACAATTGGAGAAGTCTCCTCGAGACGAGCTCCAATAGCAATCAATAAAAAACCAACCATAAGTGGAAGGTACACCTTTCAAAAAAAAAACAATAAAACTACAATCACAAAAAGGCAAAAGCAAATACAACAAAACTATTAGTAATAAAATAATTTAAAAAGTACAAACAGTTTGACAGATTCAGGAAATACCACATTAGATCGCATAGCAACAATTAGTTCCTATTTAATTTCAATCCCAATTAGACACATTGAGCAGCAACAATATAATATTATCTAGTTTATAAAGTACGAACAGTTATGACAAATTCAGAAAATACCATATTAGACCGAATAGCAATAATTAGATAGTATTAGATCAAACAGCTTAAAAAATACAAACCGTTATAACAAATTCAGAAAATACCACATTAGATCCAATAGGAACAATTAGATAGTATCTAATTTTTGATACAAATTGGATAAATGGAGACATTAGATCAAACAACAAATGTATAATACTATCTAGTGCATAAAGAATAAACCATTATGACAAATTCAGAAAATACCAGAGTAGACCGAATAGCATAAATTACATCAAGATAGCATCTAATCACTGAGACGATCAAACAGGTACAATTTCATACTATCTAGTTTATAAAGCAAGAACAGTTCAAAAAATACCGAAAAGAGATACGAATATTGCATGGCAGAGAAAGTAGGAAGACGGAAGACATGGTGAAAGCCCCAGTATTTTTGAGTAAAAAATTGACCCGTCATTGATTTTGATTTTACTAGTGTTTTGTATCTTAGTATAAAGGATTGGAATCTATAGATTTATGCAATATCCTATTTATAAATTGGAGAAAAATAAGAAACAACATCATATAAAATCTATATATAATGCGTATAGGAGATGAGGAAACAACATTCATATAAAATCTATAGATTTTTGCAGATCTCCAATTTATTGAAGAAAGAAATGCATATAAGAAATAAGGAAACAACGTGATATAAAATTGATATGAATGATATAGAATTTAAATCTCAAGATTTTGGAATTGAAGTACTCTAGAATTGAAGTACTCTAGATGGAAGAAGGATGGCAAATGCTCCATTTTGTAACGGCTATAATTGACAGAAGAAAGAATCACAACTGTAGGATTCTTGTTTTTCTCGTACATGTATTACTCTTTATAAGTTGTACCATTCAATCGAAATAAAATACTGCTCATGGATCAAACTGATCTGTGATTTGAGGCTAAGAAGGCAAAATATGTTGAACCATAAAATATCAACATTAGGATAATATAATACGTATTATTGAAGCGCAATGTACAGTTTGGTATGGTATTTGAGAGTAAAATTTTAATATTCGAGTATTCGGAATTGAGCTTGGTAAAAGATATTAATATCGTTTAGTATTCGGTATTTCGAATATCGAATTCTCTTGGACCTTGGTAATATATTCATAAAATACAATAAAAGGAATATTAAATAGGGTTTCTATTAAATATATTTTTTGAATTTAAAACGTACATTTGGACATTTCCAACTTTAAAATGGTATTACCGAAAATCATACCGAATCGAAGTTTAATTTACCAATTACCGAATTATAGAATCGATGTTTATAAGTACGGTATGTGGTATCTACTATCAAATACCGATTATCAAACTACCAAACCCGAAATTTGAAAATACCGAACCGAATACCCAACGCTCGCTCCTAGTTTTTATTCATTAAAAAGGTAACAATTTAAAGCCTATTACTCCATTAAGTTTCCATTGTTTTAGTTTTTTAATTTAATATTCGAATTATATATATGGAAATTAGTTGCAAAACTACAAGGCAGGTCAGACTCTACATTTACTCTCGTCAGTTTTTCTTCTTTCGTAATTTATGTCAATTAAATATATAATAAATAATTTGTTGAATTAATTATCCTTTAATCTCTTGTTACCTTTTTCTAAGACAATATGTAATATTTTTTTCAGTCAATAAAGTTACAATGTATGATAAAATTTGTATTTAAAATGATGATTCTCATCTTTATTTCTCCGTATTATTAAATTTTTTCATAATCGCATTTGTATGTTTCATTTAAAGGTTGTCTTACTGTTCAAAAACCTACCAGACAATTATTTTGATCTCTTAGAGGGATCGACATGAAATCAAGTGATATAAATTAACTTAACTCAAACACAAATAAGAAATTTACATGAGAAAGACTGAAAATAAATTTTAAAAAAAATAAAGAAAGTGCTCGTGGATCAGCGAGATATAAGTCATTATTGGAGATATAAGATTTTCATATAAAATCTATAGATTTTTGCAGATCTCCAATTTATTGGAGAAAGAAATGCATATAAGAAATAAGGAAACAACGTCGATATAAAATTGATATGAATGATATAGAATTTAAATCTCAAGATTTTGTATTTGAAGTATGGTAGATGGAAGAAGGATGGCAAATGCTCCATTTTTCTTCTTTTTTTCTTGATAAGGGGGAGGGAGTTTGTAACGGCTATAATTGATGTGAAGATAGCTGTGTACTTTGATTATATATAGGAAAATCTAAGGGGTCGTTTGGGGTGAGGTACTAAGGCAAATAATTCAGATATAAAATAATAATTTCAGGATAAATTTCTTAATGCATCGTTTGGTTGGTAATACTTAAGATAACTTATTTCAAGACTAATAATAGTATTGGGATAAGTCATCCAGTGCCGGCTCAAGGGGGAAGCAACTAAAGCCAAGGATTTAGGCCCCCAAATTAAAGGCCCCATATTCTCACTAATATTTAATATTATATAGTATATATTAGAGAATTAGTGTCCTTGTTTCGTTAAAAGAATAAAATTCATACTTGTCTTTTGAATATTTTATTGAGTTTATGTAGAAACAAGTAGATATTATTAGATAAATATTCCTTTCGTTTCAATTTATGCAATTTTTTGTTTCGACGGTTAATTTGAATAATTTTTTAAGCTAAATAAGATTAGATTAATGCAATTTTTAAAATTTAGATGTTCAAAAACTAATATCTAGTTCAAAAACTATATAATAAGCACTAATATGTAGTCACATGAATAGTCAATATACATACAAGATGGTACGTACACCATCACTATAAAACAAAAAAGAAAAGAAATTAAACAAATATATTTATAATTTTATTAATTAAATTTAAGGCCTCTTCTTAAAGTTGGCTTTAGGCCACAATTTGCGTTGAGCCGCCCTGAAGTTATCCCACACATTTGGTGGTATAAATTATCCCACCCTAATTTATCCTTGAATAAAATTATTAAATGACTAAACTAATTCTTTAATTTTCACTTTCTCACAACTGTAGGATTTTGTTTTTTCTCCTACACGTATTACTCTTTATAAGTTGTGCCCTTTAAACGGGATAAAGTACTGCTCATGGATCAAAATGTTCTGTGATTTGAGGCTAAGAAGGCAAAATATGTTTAACCATAAAATATCAACATTAGGACAATATAATACGATTATTAAAGTGCAATGTACAATTTTAATAACAAGTATTATCTAGATAAATACGTATGAATCTTATATATTGACACATAACTGAACACATAGAAAAATTATAGGAATAGAAACATAAGAATAATTAAGTTAACTAAAGTGAAGGATATTTTTGTAAACAAATAATATATTTTTACAAACAATGCACTACTTAAAAAGATAACAATTTAAAGCCTATTATTAATCTATTAAATTTCCATTATTTTGGTTTTAAAATTTAATAGTCGAATTATATATGGAAATTAGTTGTAAAAGTACAAAGCAGGTCAGACTCTACATTTACTCTCGTCAGTTTTCTTCTTCTTGTTAACATTATTATCATTTTAATCAAAAAAAAAAAAGAATATATATATATATATATATATATATATATATATTCTTTCTAAATGAAGGACAAGGTACCTTTTTCAGGAAAAAAATTGTAAAAAAAAAAAAAGAAGAGTAAGAATAACATTTTATAAAAAATAAGGTCCAAGATGTAGAAAAAGTATGGTGTGTGAAGATCTTTAATTCTATTTTATAAAGTTAAAGAGGCTGCTTCTGATTCTCAATTCAAATAAAAAATATCTACCTTACGTATTGAGATTCACAAAACGTTACTAATTTTACTCAAAATACATTTTAATACTACAGCATTAGAAAAGAAGGTTTGTTATGGTTAGGAATAGGTTTAAGTGGAATAAAAATAACTTTATAACTTGAAATATTTAATTTTATTTTTGATTAATTTATTTCGTAATTTACTCAATTAAATGTACAATAAATAATTTTTAGAATTAATTATCCTCTAATCTCTTGTCACTCTAATCTTTTGTCACCTTTTTCAAGATAATATTTAATATTTTTTTTGGTCAATAAAGTTGCAACGTACGATGAAATTTATATTTAAAATGATGATTCTTATCTTTATTTCTCTGTACTAATAAATTTTTCGATAATCGCATTTGTATATTTCATTTAAAGATTGTCTTATTGCTCAAAAACATACCAGACAATGATTTTGATCTCTTGGAGGGATCGACATGAAATCAAATGATATAAATTAACTTGACTCAAGCACAAATAAGAAATTTACATGAGAAAGACTAAAAAAAATTTAAAAAAATAAAGAA
The DNA here is from genome assembly GCA_030864215.1 of Capsicum pubescens. Classification (NCBI taxonomy): domain Eukaryota; kingdom Viridiplantae; phylum Streptophyta; class Magnoliopsida; order Solanales; family Solanaceae; genus Capsicum; species Capsicum pubescens. Next base: position 301,719,856 of record CM061549.1, read on the forward strand.
AGTCGATGGTGGATCAACGACTTATAAATCATTATAGTCCAGTGACTTATGAGTCATTAACCTATTTCATTTAATTCTTTCAATATTCATCGTTTCCTTAAAAAATTTACTCTAAAAATTAATCCTTTCAGCTGCTCCAGACTCTAATTTTTACCTTATCCTCCACGACGACGTCAATAGAACAACTCATATTTTCAACTAACGTAATTTTTACCTTGTAATTCTCTCCCTCATAATTAGAATTTTCAATTTTTTCACTTTCAAAAAAATAATAATTTAAATTTTCATAAAATAATTAAACGTAAATTATATTTAGTATTCAATTCATAAATTGATCTCCTTTTATGCGAATAAATTGAGTGTGTTGTTATTATTTGAATTTTTTTTTTTTTCAAAAAGATCATTTACTACTCTATTATCACTCATATCAACGGACACGTAATTAATATTGTTATATAACATTTGATACCTAATTATTAAATAAAAAACACTTATTCATTAAATTTGTACAGTCATGATTTTTTTTTCTTAAAATAAAGAGTAAATTCCTCAAAATGTCATTGAACTTGTGTAAACATCCCACTAAAGTAACTTTTGTTTCTTTTAGGACAATATTGTCACTGAACTATGCACTTTTTTCCATTATAAGGTAAAACTAAGAAATTGTTAAGAATATGTTTGGAGAACCACAAGGAAAGTGAAATTAGATGTAATTACATAGTCCAATTCTCAATCAGAAATAGAGAATTAGGTGCAATTACGCGATGTAATTACAAAATTACATTATTTTTTTAATTTTAATTTTTTTTATTTAATTTTATTTTTTATTTCTATTTTTTTTTTAATTTTACATCATTTATCTTTCATCTCTTTTCTTCTCATTTTCCAACGTTTACTTCTTATGATTAAATATAATTACTCGTATTTTTCTTCATTTAGCGCATTATTGTATTTTTATTCTAGTGTTTAAATTAAAGTAGTATTTCATTATTGAATGAGATGACTTATGTGTTTTTTCTTTCGTTTGAATTATTTACTCATTGGAATTTTATATAAGAGTATTGTGTTTTTTTCTTGAATTTTCAATTTGTGTTTTGTTTTATGTTTTAATTTATTTGTTTTAGTACTATAGACTTGTTATTTTATATTTCATGTCACTTCAAATTGTCGAGTTAATTTTTTAAATTGTCATTGAACTTGTGCAAACATCCTACTAAAGTAACTTTTGTTAATTTCTTTTAGAAAAATATTTTCATTAAACTATGTACATCTTTCCAAAATAAGGTGAAATTAAAAAATAGTTAAGGACATATTTGGAAAGCCATAGAAAAATTAAAATTATATGTTATTAGCAATTTCCAGTGACATGCAATTTGAAATAGCATGTCTATACTACTAATACAAATAAACCGAAACATAAATTCAAAATCCAAGAGAAAAACATAATACTCTTGTATAAAATTTCAACGAGTAAATATAATTTAGAAGAACGAACAACACATAAGTCTATAATCTCATTCAATAATAAAATACTACTTTAATTCAATTATTAGAATAAAAATTATAAAAAATGCAATAATGCGTTAAATAAAGAAAAAAATATGGGTAATTATATTAAATCATAAGAAGTAAAGTTGGAAAATGAGAAGAAAAGAGATGAAAGATAAATAATGTAAAATAAAAAAAAAGTAAAAATAAAAAAGAAATTCAAATAATAGAATAAAAAAGAAATTAAAAAAAAAAGATATTAAATTTTATTTAAAAAATAAAATAAAATGTAACTTTGTAATTACATTACAAAATTGTACCTAATTCTCTATTCCCAATAGAGAATTGAATTATGTAATTACATTTAATTTCACTTTCCTTGTGATTCTCCAAATATATCTTTAACAATTTTTTAGTTTTACCTAATAAAGGAAAGAAACGCATTGTTCAGTGACAATATTATCCTAAAAGAAACAAAAATTACTTTAATGGAATGTTTACACAAGTTTAATGACTTGACATTTTGAGGAATTAACTCTAAAATAAAATGTAGGCGAGGAAATGAATGTTGTCCGTTTCTTTAGGAAATTGTCAAAGTTTCAAGAAAGGTGACTTTTTTCCCCCATAAAAGTGTTAAGTATTCCAAAGTAGTATTTACTCATATATTAATTGGATTTAATTTTAATTTAATTCCAAGAAAGGTGTCATTCATGACAATTCACGTGATAGGATATGGATATTCTCCCCCTTAAAAATAGTTGTCTTGTTAACTTAATAGTATTTTTTTAAAAAAATACTATTAAGTTATAACAATTATATAAAAATGATATAATTATATATATATATATATATAAATACACGATATGTGTATAGAAATTGTATAATTATAGAAAATATGTATATGTATAAAATATAAATAAAAAAATCTATAGAATGTTTATAGAAGCTCTATATTTGTTGTATGAAATACGTATGTGTAGAATGTGTATAGAAACTTTATAATCATTGTATAAAATATGTATGTATAGAATGTGTATAGAAACTGTGTATTTCTTGTATAAAATATGTAATAATAATTGTAGCCAAAGATTGTATAAAATATGACTATTAATAAAAGAAAGATTCATTCTAGTTAATTAGATGTTAGTCATTTGTTTGCAATTCATCAATTTGGATGTTGTTTCTAAAACATTAATTATTAATATGAAGTTTGAGTAGTTTAATTCAAAGTTCTAAAATATTTTTAGCAAAAATTAGATAGCTCTTTCTATTTGTATTTTTGTAAGATAATTTTTTTAAACTATTTCACGATCTTCATTATTATTTAAAGTGAAGTTGAAATTGTTGACACCTAATTTTTGTCCTCCACAACTACGTTTAATCTCGAGTTTCTTCGATTTTCAAATAAAATCACAAAAATTCTTTTTTCCAGATAAATGCATTTTAAAATAGTTTTTTTAACATTTAATTAAAGATTTTACATTTTTGTTATTTAAATGAATATTTTATCAAATTAGACTTTTATTGATTAAACTTGAAAACTAATTCAAATGGATAAAGTCTTTATTTTAAATATGATTTGTTCTCGAAATATTTTATTTGGAGAAATATTTGTTGGATTTTTATCAAATTAAGAAACTCGAGGTTAATTTGTTACTTGATTCGTGCCAAATTGCGATTCAATTTAGCGAACGAATTAAATATGACCTCAATTGAAATCCAATTGGCCCAATTGTATTGCAACCAATAGATATTCAATTTGATTAGAATTTAAATAAGTCGTTTAAATTGTATACAATCTTAATCCCAAAAGTTACCATTTCTTAATTGAGATTATTTTAATCTAATTAAATTTAATTTGAGTTATTCTTAATCAAATTTAATTTAATTATAATTATTCTAATCTAATTAGGGTTATTTAATAACCCAATTAGATTTAATAGGGGTTATTAAATAACCCCAATTTAAGGCCCAATTGCTCCAATAACCAGCCTATTCCCCTTAAATATTCAATAGCCCATTACAACAACACAAGCCCAATCCAAAATTAGTTGACCCGGCCTATTACCCTATTTCCCCTCTTTTCCACAAAACCCTTTAACACAATTTCAGCAGCAAAGCTCCTACAATCAACCAACTTCAAACAAAAATCTCAACAACGACGATCTCAACCACCCAAAGATCCGATTAACCCCTAACCACGTCAACCCGTATCCCGCGAAACCCATGCCCGTTCCACTCGATTTCAAACGAGAAAATCCTAGAAACTTCTAGAAATCGATGTGTTGGCCTCTCCAACGGTTCAATCCCGCATTTCTCAAATAAGATTGTACGATTTCATACAATAGTTGGTTGATTTTCATTGGTTCTTGAGTACAATTCGTTTTGGTCAAAAGATATTGGTTCACCCATTTCGAAAAGGGGGGAAAAATCCAAAATGGAGTACCATTTTGCTGATGAAAACCGAAGCGGGGAGGGGGGATGGAAATTTCAAATTTCAAAATCTCCTTCAAAAATTCAAAATCTCCTTCAAAATCTTCTTCCAGGAGATTTTTGGTTCGAAGGTGGGTGTTGGAAAATCTTGAGTCCGAAAAGAGGAAAAAATTCTCAAAAAGGCAGAAACACAAGAAAGGAAATTTTGGTTCGAGAAGCGGAGGGAGAAAAGAAAAGAGAGAAATTCTTGAGAAAATTCAGTCTCGAATAGAAATTATGTTCTTGTTTTGAAAGTTCGTCAGCTAAATTATGTCGAGTTGACGGCGAAGAAGTTTTTAGGGTGGTCGTGATCTCCGTACTGGTTCGTCCTCTCATTTTTTGCTCCCCAAAAGGTAACATTTCACTTCCATTTAAGTTTTCGACTACTTCTGCTTCATCACATCATTCTGTAGTGAAAAGTGTTGTTCTAATGATCTTGTGCTGGATTGTTTGTTGTAGACGCCATTTGATGGCCATAAGTTTTATTATGATGCTTGTTACTATGATGTTCGTTGTTTCTTGCTCCAGTTAATATCGTGTGCTTTGATTCACTTTAAAGTTTATTATTTTATGACAATACCGTCAAATAATGGTTACTATTTCTTTTGAGCTCTACCTGTCGTAGATATACTCTTTTGGTTGTCATTATTGTGCTACAAATTTTATGTCGTTATTCACCAGCTTGTCATACCCTGAGTATTGTAGTTTTCAACTGACAAATTCGTTGTTTTAAGCCCTTTTATTGTTCTAGTTTAGTATTGCTAGTAATTCACTCACTCTTGGGTTTGTTTCACGATTGTTTTCTAATTAATCGTAAGCTTGTGAAGATGTTCCTCAAATCGTAATTGAAGAGTTCGAGTAAACATTGATTTCAATCATATACTTGATCCTAATTGCAACTTGGATTGATCTACTTGCTACAAGTATTCTCTTCCTTTCTGGATTTGTATTATTTAGTGTTTGTTTTCTTAATTTCACTTCTTAACCTAGTTTCCACTTTCTAGCTATGTCATTCTAATTTTCTAAAAATGTTATTGCACTTATGTTTGATTATATTCTTCAAAATACGCTATTTTTTTAGGATTGTACACGAACTTGGCCACATTTTCAAAGAGTCCAGACGATATGGGGTCGTTTGATACGTGAAATAAGTATAATAATCTTAGTATAAAATCTAGAATTAACGGTATTCTATGTTGAGATGAGCATCTAGTATCCCCTAACTATAACGAAGTTTGCTACGATACACTCCAACTTCACGGGGGTTCTATTACCCTTGAACTAAATTTTAGTGTATTTTTGTCAACTTTTTTAGCTGACATGGCACATAGTAGTCCTTCACATGCCTCATGTGTTTAACTACACGCAAGGTGCCACAACAACATAAAAGGGTGACACAAATACGCTAAATTGAGTTTAAGGTGTACTAGGACCCCTGAAATTGAAGCGCATCGTAGCAACTTTGACCATAGTTCAGGGGGTATTGAATGTTTATCTCTTCTATGTTTGATGTGAGGTATTAGCTAATCACGAGACTATTTTATCCCAACATTCGTATTAGAATGATGGAATTACTATCTTTCATAAGAATCCAGACGTTCCGCAGGTTCTATTTTTGGTTTACTTGTTTCTCCGGTAAGTGTTCCGCATATCCTTCAAATCTAGCGTTCTTTATTTGGTTAGATTGTGGCTACTGAAATTGGTATCTATGCTGAATTCAAAATAGATTTCCTTAAGCTGATAATACAGGTAGTTTTCTGCATTACGATATGCTTGAGATTATTTATTTTTTGCACTAGAAGCACTGAGTATATCTTTCTAATGTTGTTTGCAGTAATATTGTATTGCTTAAAAACTATAATGTAGCATCCTGATGCCAAAATCCCGGTTATCATCATCGCTTAAGTGGATAATGTTTCTACCTGTGGGAAGTCCAACCAGTTTCCCTGCGAAGGCATCTACACCTATGAGGTAGAACACATAACGAACACTCATCACTATTTACGACTTTTATTACTCATTTATCCACAGTTTGACATATCATAAACATTCTTGACACAGTGCATCTTGCTCTTGCTTAGCCACTTACCAATAAGTTGTAATCTAGATGAGTTAAAAATCAGACACAACATGCTATATATGATGGGAGACGTACATATTCCTCCTCGTAGGCTATAGAAATAAGTCATTCATGTTTGTTATGCATTGCCTACATTGAACCTTATTATTACAAATCCGAGAAAAAAAGACAGGCATTTTTAGTTCCAAAGGGAAATACAGAAAAATAAGAGCAATGGATGAACTGTTTTAAGACAAACAATATTCACAGCACCTCACAAGAATTCTACATTGAATTCCTTTCTAATGCATTGCTTAGATTGAACGTTGTTATTACAGGTCTAAGCAAAACGATTGGCATTTATAGTTCCAAAAGGAAATGAGAAAAATAAGAGCAATGGATGAACTGTTTTAAGAGAAACAATATTCGCAGCATCTATCAATAATTTTGAATTCCTTTCGCTGCACCTCCACGAAAGTTCAATCTACAGAACCACGAATCAGACACAGTCCAACCTAAAAAGAATAGAATAAAGTTAAACACTGAAATTAAAAATAAAAAAAAACACTAAACTAAACTAAGCTTACCCGATGAAAAGGGATAGTAACGTAACAAAGAGCTCTTACTACTGCTTCTATTCGCTGCTGCACTCCAAAACCTACACATTAATTTCCCTTTGTCCTCTATATGGACGGTATATTTGAGATTCTGGTTATTTTGTTTAATGTGTGGTATCATCAATGGTCGAGCATTTTTCTTAGACTGTTGTTTGTACTTGTTGACTTTTGGGCTGCTGTTGTTCCGCCCTTTCATAGTTATACACGAATTCAATGACCTATTTCCCTTTTCTTCAACATAGAAGGGAAACAGCTCATCAAATACGTGTATGACTATGAAAAGGCGGAACAGCAGCAGCCCAAAAGTCAACAAGTACAAACAACAGTCTAAGAAAAATGCTCGACCATTGATGATACCACACATTAAACAAAATAACCAGAATCTCAAATATACCGTCCATATAGAGGACAAAGGGAAATTAATGTATAGGTTTTGGAGTGCAAAAGCGAATAGAAACAGTAGTAACAACATGGTCATAGAGACCGCTGAAGACCAGTGGAAAAACATTCTTGGACGTAGGAACACAAAAATACTGAAGCAAAGGAAACAACTTGATACTCCAACAACAATAAGAGGAACAAACCTACAAGTAAAAAGCAATTAATAATTACAAAACTCAAAACAAAACTATAATAATGAACATTGAAAGTACCTGAAATCAATCCCAACATGCTTAAGCATGCTGGAAGATAACACTCCAACCATCAAAAACTGTAAAACAAATCCACATAAAAAGCACAAACAGTTTAAAACCAAAGTTTTTCTTCTATCAGGCTGTTGAAGCATTTCTCTGCACAATAGAACAATAGTCGGCAGCGCAACCAACACGAGAATTGGAGAAGTCTCCTCGAGACGAGCTCCAATAGCAATCAATAAAAAACCAACCATAAGTGGAAGGTACACCTTTCAAAAAAACAATAAAACTACAATCACAAAAAAGCAAAAGCAAATACAACAAAACTAATAGTAATAAAACAATTTAAAAAGTACAAACAGATTGACAGAGTCAGGAAATACCACATTAGATCGCATAGCAACAATTAGTAACTATTTAATTTCAATACCAATTAGACACATTGAGCAGCAACAATATAATATTATCTAGTTTATAAAGAACGAACATCTATGACAAATTCAAAAAATATCATATTAGATCGAATAGCAATAATTAGATAGTATTAGATCAAACATCTTAACAGTTATAACAAATTCAGAAAATAACGCATTTGATCCAATAGCAACAATTAGCCATTATCTAATTTTGATACAAATTGGATAAATGGAGACATTAGATCAAACAGCAAAAGTATAATATTATCTAGTGCATAAAGAACAAAAATTTATGACAAATTTAGAAAATACCACATTAGACGAATAGCATCAATTAGATAACATCTAATCACTGAGACGATGAAACAGGTATAATTTAATACTATCTAGTTTATAAAGTACGAACAGTTCAGAAAATACCGAAAAGAGATACGGATATTGCATGGCAGAGCAAGTAGGAAGACGGAAGATATGGTGAAAGCCCCAATGTTTTCGAATAAAAAATTCTCCCGCCATTGATTTTGATTTCACTGAGAGATTAGAAGCAGAATTTTATAGTTTGGTATCTTAGTAAAAAGGAAATATCTGAGCTGGATTTTATAGTTTTGTATCTTAGTAAAACGGTAATTTCTCAGCTGGATTCGAACCAATAACACGTAAAACCGAACCGAACCGACCGATGCACACCCCTAGTGCCGGTCATTAATCCACCAAGCATCAATGCAGCCCAAAGTGTGGCCCTTTGGATTAAATCGGTCAACTTTTATCTAAGAGATAATACATAAATATGACCCTAAACTTGACACCAAATTATAACTTTGACCTTAAACTTTGACTGTGCACAAATATGACCTTTAACTATTCAAAACTGCAAAAATATGACCTCTAATCTTACTTGGTAAAACGCGTATTCAACACGCAAAAATGGGTGCGTCCAGCTAAAAATCTAAGGGTATAATACATAAATATGATCCTAAAGTTTGACAGTGCACAAATATAACCTTTAACTATTTAAAACTACACAAATATGACCTTTAAATGACTTTTTACTATTATTTTTTCATTATTTTCGGCTCAAAGATGAAAATGACATCTAATTTCTTTTGTCATTGCGGAAAAAGAGCAATATTGAAGATTTATTAATTAGGTGGGTCAGCCTCATATGAAAAAAATCGCACGGGTATGTATATATATTATAAAGAAGAAGGCAAATTTAAGTTATATAATAAATCTAAATATTACTTATTTAAATATTAAATTAAAGATGAAACTATACTAATAATAAAAAAATTATAGTTTTAATAAAACGTTATTAAATTAATGTTATTAAGGATAGTAGTAGTAGTATATTAAATTAACATTATCAAATTAACGTAATTAAAATGTTATTAAATTAACGTTATTAAATTAACGCAGGGACGGACCTACGTGGTTGCCATGGGGTTCACCCGAACCCCCTCGGTAAAAAATTACGTTGTATATATATAAGGTAGAAAATATATATTTATGTACGGATATTAATGTTGAACCACATGAAACAAGACACTTAGATAGCCCAGTGGTGTTATTTGCTCATCTTGGGCGCTTGCTTCAGCCTACTGCGCGGGTTCGATCCCTGCTAGTGGCTGTTATTTTTTTTTAATTAGAAAAAAGCTAGGTGCAGTGCTGCTGCTATAGAAATAAATAAATAAATAAATAATAATAATAATAATAATAATAATAATAATAATAAAAACGACGTCGTTTTAACACAAAAAAATAAAACTTTGACAGTGCACAAATATGACCTTTAACTATTCAAAATTGCACAAATATGACCTTCCTCCAAGTCAGCCTTTTTAACGACGTGGCACCGTGTAATTGGATTACCTTTCCACGTTGGTGCGAGTGAGACTCACGCATGAGATTGCTAAATCGGAGGTCATATTTGTTCAGGTTTTGAATAGCTAAAGGTCCTATTTGTGCACTATCAAAGTTTAAGATAAAAGTTATAACTTGGTGTCAAGTTTAGGGTCTTATGTATTATCTGTTTATCTAAAGGGTCTTCTTTTATTGCTTAACCCAATTTTAGAAATGTAATTCATTACTAGGAAATCTAGACAGTACATTTCCAGAAATGCAGTTTTAAAAGTTTAATTAATCTAATATAATTTAATTTTAAAATTTAGTTAAATTAATTCACGAAAAAATAAAAGAACGTATAAAAAGAAATGGAAAAGTAATAGGTAATTTGACTTTATTTTATTTATAAAAATTAAATTAATAGTGATAAATAAATTCGAACGAGAGTATGAAACTATTCTCACAGTTTATTAAATTCGGTGGAAGACCCAAGGTGGAGGGATGGAAAACAATGATATTTCCTCTGTTCCATTTTATGTATCGTTATTTCATTTTTAATTCGTCTAAGAAAATATCATTTTTCCTTATTTGGTAACTATTAAATGACAACATCCTCATTTTATTCTTAATGGGTCTGCTTAATAAGAAAAGATAATAAAATGAGAGTATGTATTCTTAAACTCCATATTCAATCAAAAGGGCGACGCATAAAATGGGACGGAGGGAGTATGATATTTACCAACACATGTTTGCAATAAGTGCTTGTAGTACGTGTTGTTCGTTTGTGATATTTTGTCAAATTTTAGCCACTACAATTCTAACCATAGCATGGTCTAAATTGGAGTAATATTCAAATTCATTGCTATAAACTTTTAAAATAAGTACCTCCTATACTATATTTTACTTAATTGAAATTGAAAGAGTATAAATTAATGCTGATGCAGATTTTTAAGGTCGATCGTTTAATCAATGATGCTTTTACTATCTGTCCCTCAGTGATTCTTCTTCCATTTTCTCTAATAGGTGATTCTACACACTCAGGGTAGGTTCTTCTCCTCCTCCTCATTTTCTGTCAATCTATTGATTTTCTTTTTTAATTTAGTTTATTTATGGGAATACACTAATATGTTGTTGTTAGTGTTTCATCATGCCATTTTTTGCACTGCTTTTGTTAGCTACGGGTGGAGTTCTTTTAAATATAGTGATTTAATTTGTAGAGGCCAACGCACTAGAAAAATTAGCAGATTCAGTATCATTGTTGTTATTACTGGTATGTTTTTCTCTTTTTTTTCTTTCTTTCACTGATTTTATGCCCATTACTTCTCGATTCCTTTGAATGTTTGTGCGTTTTTGCTTGAATTTTAGTTCTTTTTCTCTTTCACATAATATCTTGTAAGATATATTTTACATGCATGTGATGGATCATGTCTCATTTGCACATATATTTTAATGCCCTTTGTTCCCCTTTTTCTTATAATTTTCTCTTTAATTTTGCAACTAGATCTATTTAATCATAAATCCTAACCTTTCGGCAAAGGGCAATTTGATTGGCCCTGAACACTGATCCTACATACTCTAATTGTGTTGTGAGAGACGTAGTTTACTGATTCCAGGTTGTATAATTAACATTACAATTTGTGTTTGTTCTTGTGCAGCAGCTGTGACTGCATTTATTAATGTTAAATTTGTGTTGTGAGAGATGTAATGTTTGTGTATACAACATTACAATTTGTATACAACCTTAAATTTGTGTTGTGAGAAATGTTTCCCTAAAATAGTAATGTTGTATACAAATTGCAACACAAAGAACCACAGAAAACAAAGATTTGACTTTTCACTTGCTTCATGTTTACATCTTATTTTGCTTCTGGTGGCAGGTGACATGGGGATAAAAAAATTACTTGGAGAAGTTATATTCTAAAAGAAAGTACGCAGATTTCTTCTCCAGCTACTATGATTCCTTTAGATGCATCTATATGGTGGTATTTTCATATTTTTTTTCAATATGTGTTGGAAAAAAAGAAAGAAATACCAAGACTTATGTCTTTCCCAACAAGCTTGAGGAAGATCCAAAGGGCATCCCCAACAGTTTTATTTCTTGCATCAGCAAGTAGATGTTGGTGGATTGCGGGAGTTGAATGTGTACATGTACCCTACACCAGATGTTGTCGTGGTATATTGACTGATTTTTTTGTGACTATAGCTTCTTTTGTATAACAACAATAACTGGCCCAGTGTATTCTCACAAAGTGAGGTCTGGGGAGGGTAAAATGTATGCAAAATGTACGCAGCCTATACCGCTATCTCCGAAGAAGTAGAGAGGCTTCTTTTGTATGAAAAAATAAAAGAAAAAAATTGGAAGACTCAAATTAACCACCTAATTAGCTTTCAACTGGAAGCAACACAAAATGAAGAGTAAATGAGGAGTGAACAAAATGTAACAGATTGAATAACTTATTGAAATGTTATTTATATCGAAGAAAAAGAAATATAGTAGAAAATTTAAGTAACTCTTGACATGAACTTGCTAGCTAAAATTTTTTTGTTTGTATTTGACTCATAAATGATTTATAATCTACTGCTTACTAGATGCAAGATTATGTCCATGAATTCAGTGGAGAAAACACTTCATTCGACTGATTTTGCAATTTAGTATTTTTCTTATAAAGATAACATCTTCTGACATTTTATTTTTCTCTTCAATGGTTTACATTAGGTTGTGCTACAATTTGAGTAGCGAGAAAGAAAAAGCTGTCCTGTACATGTCTTTGAAAGAGCGTCTCGATAATTTCAGGGTGCTTGGGGGTGATTCTTTGACTTCTGGAAAGATGTAAGTACTCCTCTTTTATTTAATTAGGTATTTTCTGCATAGAAGCTGATACGAGTCAAATGACCACCTTAGCTTTTGATGACATCTTTGAAGGCCAACACCTAAAGGCTCAAGACTTGGTCACCCCGAGAGCACAAGGATACGCAAGGAAGGATCATTTTGAGCATGAATTAAAGCAATCTCGTGTGTGGAAGGTTGCTTGGTTGTCTATATTAATGCTAACCCGAAAACCACAAGCCTTGAAGTATGAACCATACTTGGTTTTTGAGAGCATTGAAAAGGCGCCATTCATTCAAGTTATAACATACCTTGGCTGCCCCTTCATTAAGGGTATTTTATACATTACATATGGTGTATTTACACACCATGGCAGCCCCTCTCATTAAGGGAAAAGTGGTCTTTTTATCTTCATTTATAGTATATTATAAATAGGCCCCTCAGTCTTATTTTCACTAGTTTTGAATGATGAAAGATTGAAACACTTGAAAATCCTCTCTCTTGAGAGTAGACCACATTAGTATAGTCTTAGTTAGGACTTGGAAAAGTCATCCTTAGTATAGGGCTTGGAAAAGCCAATATTGTTCTTTGCTTAGAAACGGTGAATCTTGAGGTGAGTCGATTACCTTGGCGGTCACCGTAAGAGTGTGGTTTTGATTATTACATTCATTAGGGGTTAGTTTTGAAATACACTTGGTTCTTAATCTTGTAATAATTTTGGTCTCACTATCTATCTTTATTTTCTATGCAATTTCCTTTGTGTTTGTGTTGAATCTATGTCTTGTTTCATCTTCATCTCCTCTCTTTAGTTATAATTTCAGTTTCTAGCTTTGTTTCCCGTGTCATTTCGTATCAGAGCATGGCTTGATCTTGTTCCTACAAGATCAATCTTGGGCTTTCTTGTTAGAAAATTAAAAAAAAAGTGTTAAAAACTGAAAATTCTAGAAAAATAGTAATTTGTCCGTGTTTGTGTTCTTGGCCAAAATTGTGTTCTTGTTGTGTCATGGCTGGGATTTGTTTGTTGTGTGACTAGATCTAGTTCTTGTTTGTTTTGTTGTTTCTAGTGTTAGTTTTCTTGTCCACTAACACTTTGAGTCTAGATCTAAACTTGAGCTTGAACTTGTTGAAAGTTGTTGTTATGAACATAAGCTTGGCTCATTGTTGTTGACCATTGTTATGGTGGACTGTTTTGGTCGTGTGGTTTCTCCTTGATGTTCTAAACTTGACCACGTGATATTGTTGTTACTTGGTGGCTTGAGAACCATTTTGTTGAAGTTGTAGTTGTCTTGGCCAAGTATTGGAGATATTGTTATTGTGGATTGGAGTTGGCCATTGGAATTTTTGTTGTTCTTGAAGATTGTTGTTATTGTTCTTTGTGTGGTTGTTGTTGTTCTTGAAGTTCTTCACCTTCCTTCATATATTGTTACAACATAAAGTGAATATTAGATCCTAAAAGGTGAAGGAAAAAGGTATATGTACTTGTTAGTCTTGAAAGACCCCCAACCACCAAAAGACTTTATATCACTTCACAACCACTTTTCCATGATTTAAGGACCCATGTTTTAAGGAGAAGTACAAGAAAAAGTCAAGTCTTGAAAATTGAAAAAGGCCCCAAGATTTATTTTCCCTCCTAAAATAAATTCCACCAATCCTAATTAATTTTTGTCCAAGACTTGAACATTTGAGAATAACCACTTGATAAAATTGAAATAATACGTGGCTGCCACGTCATCATTGCTACTGTTCACGCAATATTTTCGAGCTCAAAATTTTAGATTCTTAGTTTCATTTTTATTGTCCCTTAGTTTCGTTGTTGGTTCTAATACTAATTAGAAACTAGTAATCACCTACTTAGTTGTAGATTAGTTGTTGAGTCTGTTTCTTTCGTGTCTTCGTTATTTATGTGCTTTTATCATTTTTAACTCGTCATAACTTCTTTGTTTCAATTTCATAAGTAGATTTTATTTTGTGTCTTGAGTCGATCAAACAAGAATATATTCCGGCCGCCAAGTAGAATTGGCATCTTATTGACTACCGGAGTATAAGCAACTTTCAATATTCGCCGCTCCAAATTGTGAGGATCACAAAAGTGAGTGAATACGAGTGTTGGTGAGGAGCTTTTATTACTAATCTTGTTTGTTCATTTTGTAGATTTAAAAGGTAATATAAGGAGAACATGTCTTCAATAGCCGGGGATTATTGTGACTACAACATGGGAGACTATGATTGTAGTGAGGGGTTTTATGGCTACGAAGTTGAGGGAGGCTGCGGAGGCTATAAAAATAGCCATGATCAAAACTTGGGCAGATTTGAGAGTTACGGTTTTGAGGAAGAAAATGAGGTGAATGAAGTGCCTAGTACTTATGGGGAACTTGGAGATGATGTAGGACCTTATGATGGATCTTATGATGACGTTGGGGCATGTGAGGAGTCTTACAATTCTCACTCCGAACCTAGATTTGGTGTTAGGTATAACCCTTTCGTTCGCAAAGCTTATGAGAGCTATGATGAGAGTACACGTGAGGAGTGTGAAGATTCATATTCTCCACCTTGTAGTACTTCTTATCAAGATCGATGTAGCGTGAATGGTTATACTAGCTCTAGTGGAGGTTGTCCAACGAGAAGAAGAGGGTATCATCTCCAAAACCGAGGGGTACTCGTGTACTTTATAATGTTGATCCGAGAAGGAGTGTACACTCCGGAAAGGTGACCATTTATGGGATACCGGGCTGCCTCTTGTATTAAATGATAGGTACTATAGTAACTACATCGCTCCATCCATAGTTGACTACTTGGAGTTGTTTCGTAAGCCTTTACTTGTTCCATACTTCTTGGACGGGTTTAAGGTTACCGAGAGGGTCAAGGATATTCTCCCCCTTAAAAATAGTTGTCTTGTTAACTTAATAGTATTTTTAAAAAAAAAATACTATTAAGTTATAACAATTATATAAAAATGATATAATTATATATATATATATATATATACACGATATGTGTATAGAAATTGTATAATTATAGAAAATATGTATATGTATAAAATATAAATAAAAAAATCTATAGAATGTGTATAGAAGCTCTATAGTTGTTGTATGAAATACGTATGTATAGAACGTGTATAGAAACTTTATAATCATTGTATAAAATATGTATGTATAGAATGTGTATAGAAACTGTGTATTTCTTGTATAAAATATGTAATAATAATTGTAGCCAAAGATTGTATAAAATATGACTATTAATAAAAGAAAGATTCATTCTAGTTAATTAGATGTTAGTCATTTGTTTGCAATTCATCAATTTGGATGTTGTTTCTAAAACATTAATTATTAATATGAAGTTTGAGTAGTTTAATTCAAAGTTCTAAATTTTTTTTTAGCAAAAATTAGATAGCTCTTTCTTTTTGTATTTTTGTAAGATAATTTTTTAAAACTATTTCACAATCTTCATTATTATTTAAAGTGAAGTTGAAATTGTTGACACCTAATTTTTGTCCTCCACAACTACGCTTAATCTCGAGTTTCTTCGATTTTCAAATAAAATCACAAAAATTATTTTTCAGCTAAATGCATTTTAAAATAGTTTTTTTAACATTTAATTAAAGATTTTACATTTTTGTTATTTAAATGAATATTTTATCAAATTAGACTTTTATTGATTAAACTTGAAAACTAATTCAAATGGATAAAGTCTTTATTTTAAATATGATTTGTTCTCGAAATATTTTATTTGGAGAAATATTTGTTGGATTTTTATCAAATTAAGAAACTCGAGGTTAATTTGTTACTTGATTCGTGTCAAATTGCGATTCAATTTAGCGAACGAATTAAATATGACCTCAATTGAAATCCAATTGGCCCAATTGTAATGCAACCAATAGATATTCAATTTGATTAGAATTTAAATAAGTCGTTTAAATTGTATACAATCTTAATCCCAAAAGTTACCATTTCTTAATTGAGATTATTTTGATCTAATTAAATTTAATTTGAGTTATTCTTAATCAAATTTAATTTAATTATAATTATTCTAATCTAATTAAATCTAATTAGGGTTATTTAATAACCCAATTAGATTTAATAGGGGTTATTAAATAACCCCAATTTAAGGCCCAATTGCTCCAATAACCAGCCTATTCCCCTTAAATATTCAACAACCCATTACAACAACAGAAGCCCAATCCAAAATTAGTTGACCCGGCCTATTACCCTATTTCCCCTCTTTTCCACAAAACCCTTTAACACAATTTCAGCAGCAAAGCTGCTACAATCAACCAACTTCAAACAACAATCTCAACAACGACGATCTCAACCACCCAAAGATCCGATTAACCCCTAACCACGTCAACTCGTATCCCGCGAAACCCATGCCCGTTCCACTCGATTTCAAACGAGAAAATCCTAGAAACTTCTAGAAATCGATGTGTTGGCCTCTCCAACGGTTCAATCCCGCATTTCTCAAATAAGATTGTACGATTTCATACAATAGTTGGTTGATTTTCATTGGTTCATGAGTACAATTCGTTTTGGTCAAAAGATATTGGTTCACCCATTTCGTAAAGGGGGGAAAAAAGTCCAAAATAGAGTACCATTTTGCTGATGAAAACCGAAGCAGGGAGGGGGGATGGAAATTTCAAATTTCAAAATCTCCTTCAAAAATTCAAAATCTCCTTCAAAATCATCTTCCAGGAGATATTTGGTTCGAAAGTGGGTGTTGGAAAATCTTGAGTCCGAAAAGAGGAAAAAATTCTCAAAAAGGCAGAAACACAAGAAAGGAAATTTTGGTTCGAGAAGCGGAGGGAGAAAAGAAAAGAGAGAAATTCTTGAGAAAATTCAGTCTCGAATAGAAATTATGTTCTTGTTTTGAAAGTTCGTCAGCTAAATTATGTCGAGTTGACGGCGAAGAAGTTTTTCGGGTGGTCGTGATCTCCGTACTAGTTCGTCGTCTCATTTTTGTGCTCCCCAAAAGGTAACATTTCACTTCCATTTAAGTTTTCGACTACTTCTGCTTCATCACATCATTCTGTAGTGAAAAGTGTTGTTTTAATGATCTTGTGCTGGATTGTTTGCTGTAGATGTCATTTGATGGCCATAGGTTTTATTATGATGCTTGTTACTATGATGTTCGTTGTTTCTTGCTCCAGTTAATATCGTGTGCTTCGATTCACTTTAAAGTTTATTGTTTTATGACAATACCGTCAAATAATGGTTACTGTTTCTTTTGAGCTCTACCTGTCGTAGATATACTCTTTTGGTTGTCATTATTGTGCTACAAATTTTATGTCGTTAATCACCAGCTTGTCATGCCCTAAGTATTGTAGTTTTCAACTGACAAATTCGTTGTTTTAAGCCCTTTTATTGTTCTAGTTTAGTATTGCTAGTAATTCACTCACTCTTGGGTTTGTTTCACGATTGTTTTCTAATTAATCGTAAGCTTGTGAAGATGTTCCTCAAATCGTAATTGAAGAGTTCGAGTAAACATTGATTTCAATCATATACTTGATCCTAATTGCAACTTGGATTGATCTACTTGCTACAAGTATTCTCTTCCTTTCTGGATTTGTGTTATTTAGTGTTTGTTTTCTTAATTTCACTTCTTAACCTAGTTTCCACTTTCTAGCTATGTCATTCGAATTTTCTAAAAATGTTATTGCACTTATGTTTGATTATATTCTTCAAAATACGCTATTTTTTTAGGATTGTACACGAACTTGGCCACATTTTCAAAGAGTCCAGACGATATGGGGTCGTTTGATACGTGAAATAAGTATAATAATCTCAGTATAAAATCTAGAATTAACGGTATTCTATGTTGAGATGAGCATCTAGTATCCCCTAACTATAACGAAGTTTGCTACGATACACTCCAACTTCACGGGGGTTCTATTACCCTTGAACTAAATTTTAGTGTATTTTTGTCAACTTTTTTATCTGACATGGCACATAGTAGTCCTTCACATGCCTCATGTGTTTAACTACACGCAAGGTGCCACAACAACACAAAGGGGTGACACAAATACGCTAAATTGAGTTTAAGGTGTACTAGGACCCCTGAAATTGAAGCGCATCGTAGCAACTTTGACCATAGTTCAGGGTGTATTGAATGTTTATCTCTTCTATGTTTGATGTGAGGTATTAGCTAATCACGAGACTATTTTATCCCAACATTCGTATTAGAATGATAGAATTACTATCTTTCATAAGAATCCAGACGTTCCACAGGTTCTATTTTTGGTTTAGTTGTTTCTTCGGTAAGTGTTCCGCATATCCTTCAAATCTAACGTTCTTTATTTGGTCAGATCGTGGCTACTGAAATTGGTATCTATGCTGAATTCAAAGCAGATTTCCTTAAGCTGATAATACAGGTAGTTTTCTGCATTACGATATGCTTGAGATTATTTATTTTTTGCACTAGAAGCACTGAGTATATCTTTCTAATGTTGTTTGCAGTAATATTGTATTGCTTAAAAACTATAATGTAGCATCCTGATACCAAAATCCCGGTTATCATCATCGCTTAAGTGGATAATGTTTCTACCTGTGGGAAGTCCAACTAGTTTCCCTGCGAAGGCATCTACACCTATGTGGTAGAACACATAACGAACACTCATCACTATTTACGACTTCTATTACTCATTTATCCACAGTTTGACATATCATAAACATTCTTGACACATTGCATCTTGCTCTTGCTTAGCCACTTACCAATAAGTTGTAATCTAGATGAGGGAAAAATCAGACACAACATGCTATATATGATGGGAGACGTACATATTCCTCCTCGTAGGCTATAGAAATAAGTCATTCATGTTTGTTATGCATTGCCTACATTGAACCTTGTTATTACAAATCCGAGAAAAAAAGACAGGCATTTTTAGTTCCAAAGGGAAATACAGAAAAATAAGAGCAATGGATGAACTGTTTTAAGACAAACAATATTCACAGCACCTCACAAGAATTCTACATTGAATTCCTTTCTAATACATTGCTTAGATTGAACGTTGTTATTACAGGTCTAAGCAAAACGATTGGCATTTATAGTTCCAAAAGGAAATAGAGAAAAATAAGAGCAATGGATGAACTATTTTAAGAGAAACAATATTCGTAGCATCTATCAATAATTTTGAATTCCTTTCGCTGCACCTCCACCAAAGTTCAATCTCCAGAACCACGAATCAGACACAGTCCAACCTAAAAAGAATAGAATAAAATTAAACACTGAAATTAAAAATAAAAAAAAAACACTAAACTAAACTAAGCTTACCCGATGAAAAGGGATAGTAATGTAACAAAGAGCTCTTACTACAGCTTCTATTCGCTGCTGCACTCCAAAACCTACACATTAATTTCAGTTTGTCCTCTATATGGACGGTATATTTGAGATTCTGGTTATTTTGTTTAATGTGTGGTATCATCAATGGTCGAGCATTTTTCTTAGACTATTGTTGTACTTGTTGACTTTTGGGTTGCTGTTGTTCCGCCCTTTCATAGTTATACACGAATTCAATGACCTATTTCCCTTTTCTTCAACATAGAAGGGAAACAGCTCATCAAATGCGTGTATGACTATGAAAGGGCGGAACAGCAGCAACCCAAAAGTCAACAAGTACAAACAACAGTCTAAGAAAAATGCTCGACCATTGATGATACCACACATTAAACAAAATAACAAGAATCTCAAATATACCGTCCATATAGAGGACAAAGGGAAATTAATGTGTAGGTTTTGGAGTGCAACAGCGAATAGAAACAGTAGTAACAACATGGTCATAGAGACCGCTGAAGACCAGAGGAAAAACACTCTTGGACGTAGGAACACAAAAATACTGAAGCAAAGGAAACAACTTGCTACTCCAACAACAATAAGAGGAACAAACCTACAAGTAAAAAGCAATTAATAATTACAAAACTATAATACTGAACATTGAAAGTACCTGAAATCAATCCCAACATGCTTAAGCATGCTGGAAGATAACACTCCAACCATCAAAAACTGTAAAACAAATCCACATAAAAAGAACAAACAGTTTAAAACCAAAGTTTTTCTTCTATCAGGCGGTTGAAGCATTTCTCTGCACAATAGAACAACAGTCGGCAGCGCAACCAACACGAGAATTGGAGAAGTCTCCTCGAGACGAGCTCCAATAGCAATCAATAAAAAACCAACCATAAGTGGAAGGTACACCTTTCAAAAAAACAATAAAACTACAATCACAAAAAAGCAAAAGCAAATACAACAAAACTATTAGTAATAAAACAATTTAAAAAGTACAAACAGATTGACAGATTCGGGAAATACCACATTAGATCGCGTAGCAACAATTAGTTACTATTTAATTTCAATACCAATTAGACACATTGAGCAGCAACAATATAATATTAACTAGTTTATAAAGAACGAACATCTATGACAAATTCAAAAAATATCATATTAGATCGAATAGCAATAATTAGATAGTATTAGATCAAACAGCTTAACAGTTATAACAAATTCAGAAAATAACGCATTTGATCCAATAGCAACAATTAGCCATTATCTAATTTTGATACAAATTGGATAAATGGAGACATTAGATCAAACAGCAAAAGTATAATACTATCTAGTGCATAAAGAACAAAAAGTTATGACAAATTTAGAAAATACCACATTAGACGAATAGCATAAATTAGATCAAATAGCATCAATTAGATAGCATCTAATCACTGAGACGATCAAATAGGTATAATTTAATACTATCTAGTTTATAAAGTACGAACAGTTCAGAAAATACCGAAAAGAGATACGGATATTGCATGGCAGAGCAAGTAGGAAGACGGAAGATATGGTGAAAGCCCCAATGTTTTCGAATAAAAAATTCTCCCGCCATTGATTTTGATTTCACTGAGAGATTAGAAGCAGAATTTTATAGTTTGGTATCTTAGTAAAAAGGAAATATCTGAGCTGGATTTTATAGTTTTGTATCTTAGTAAAACGGTAATTTCTCAGCTGGATTCAGATATCCTATTTATAAATTGGAGAAAAATAAGAAACAACATCATATAAAATCTATAGATAATGCGTATAGGAGATAAGGAAACAACATTCATATAAAATCTATAGATTTTTGCATATCTCCATTTTATTGGAGAAAGAAATACATATAAGAAATAAGGAAACGTCGATATAAAATTGATATGAATGATATAGAATTTAAATCTCAAGATTTTGGAATTGAAGTATGGTAGATGGAAGAAGGATTTGAAGTATGGTAGATGGAAGAAGGATGGCAAATGCTCCATTTTGTAATGGCTATAATTGACAGAAGAAAGAATGAGGATGTGAAGGCAACGATGTAGTTTGATTATATATAGGAAAATATAAGGGGTCGTTTGGGGGTGAGGTACTAACGCAAATAATTATGGGATAGAATAATAATTTTGGAATAAATTTTTTAATGTATCGTTTGGTTGACAATACTCAGTATGACTTATTCCGGGACTAATAATAGTACCGAATAAATTATCTCACACATCTAATGATATAAGTTATCCCACCCTAATTTATCCTTGGATAAAATTATAAAATGACAAAACTACGCCCAAATTCTTTAATTTTCACTTTCTCACAACTGTAGGATTCTTGTTTTTCTCCTACATGTATTACTCTTTATAAGTTGTACCCTTCAATCGAAATAAAATACTGCTCATGGATCAAACTGATATGCAATTTGAGGCTATGAAGGCAAAATATGTTAGAACCATAAAATATCAACATTAGGATAATATAATACGTATTATTGAAGCGCAATGTACAGTTTGGTATGGTATTTGGGAGTAAAATTTTAATATTTGGGTATTCGGAATTGAGCTTGGTAAAAGATATTAATCCCGTTTGGTGTTCGGTATTTATCGAATATCGAATTCTCTTGGATCTTGGTAATATATTCGTAAAATATAATAAAAGGAATATTAAATAGAGTTTCTATTAAATATATTTTTTGAATTTCAAACGTACATTTGGACATTTCCAACTTTAAAATGGTAATATCGAAAATCGTACCGAATCGAAGTTTAATTTACCAATTACCGAATTATAGAATCGATGTTTATAAGTACGGTATGTGGTATCTACTATCAAATACCGATTATCAAATACCCAACGCTCGCCCCTAGTTTTTATACATAAAAAAAGGTAACAATTTAAAGCCTATTACTCCATTAAGTTTCCATTGTTTTAGTTTTTTAGTTTAATATTCGAATTATATATATGGAAATTAGTTGCAAAACTACAAGGCAAGTCAGACTCTACATTTACTCCCGTTAGTTTTTTTTCTTTCGCATTTTATCTCAATTAAATATACAATAAATAATTTGTAGAATTAATTATCCTTTAATCTCTTGTTTCCTTTTTCTAGACAATATTTAATATTTTTTTCGGTCAATAAAGTTACAATGTACGATAAAATTTGTATTTAAAATGATGATTCTCATCTTTATTTCTCCGTATTATTAAATTTTTTGATAATCACATTTGTATGTTTCATTTAAAGGTTGTCTTACTGTTCAAAAACCTACCAGACAATTTTTTTGATCTCTTGGAGGGATCGAGATGAAATCAAGTGATATAAATTAACTTGACTCAAACACAAATAAGAAATTTACATGAGAAAGACTGAAAATAAATTAAAACAAAAAATAAAGAAAGTCGCTCGCGGATCAGCTAGATATAAGTCATTATGGTCCAACGACTTACGAGTCATTGACCATTTCATTTAATTTTTTTCAATATTCATCGTTCCCTTGAAAAATTGACTCTAAAAATTAATCCTTTCAGCTGCTTCGGACTCTAATTTTTACCTTACTCTCCACGACGATCTTAATAGAACAACTCATATTTTCAACTAACTTAAATTTTTACCTTGTAATTCTCTCCCTCAATATTAGAACTTTCAATTTTTTCAGTTTCTAAAAAAGAAAATTAAATTTTTAATTTTCATAAAGTAATTACACTTAAATTATCACTCATATCAACGGACACCTAATTAATACTTATTTTGATAAAATGTAGTACAATTCATTTAATGTACAGTCATGATTTTTTTTTTCCTAAAATAAAATGAAGGCAAGGAAGTAAATGTTGTCCGTTTCTTTAGGAAATTGTCAAAATCTGCATTAGTTGTCAATTTCCTTAAAATTACTCATATCAACGGACACCTAATTAATACTTATTTTGATAAAATGTAGTACAATTCATTTAATGTAAGCAAGGAAGTAAATGTTGTCCGTTTCTTTAGGAAATTGTCAAGTTCTGCATTAGTTGTCCGTTTCCTTAAAATTGTTGAGGTTACTCCTACATTAATTGGTTCCAAAGTAATATTTACTCCTACATTAATTGGATTTAATTTTAATTCAAGTCCAAGAAAGATGTCACACCTCACAATTCACGTGATATGATATATTACTCCTACATTAATTGGTTCCAAAGTAATATTTACTCCTACATTAATTGGATTTAATTTTAATTTAAGTCCAAGAAAGATGTCACACCTCACAATTCACGTGATATGATATATGTATGATACTCCCCTTAAAAATCGTTGCCTTGTTAATTTAATAGTATTTTACAAAAAAAATATTTACTAAAAAATTATTTTATTAAATTAATTTTATTAATTATATTTTAAAAATATAAATTTGAGTATATAAATTTTATTTATTTACTTATTTAATGATATGATATTTTTGAAAAATATACTCCCTCCGTCTCAAATTACCTGTCTCAAATTGAGATTACACATTAATTAAGAAAAAATAATTAATAACATATCTAGTTTACAATAGTATCCCTATTAAATGATGCTTATATTTTAATTTGAAAAATAATAATTAATGCAAAGGGTAAAGCATGAAAAAATTTTTGTCTCTTCTTGATTAATGAAAAAAGACAAGTAAAATGAGAAATCAAATTAGAAAATTTAGAACGGATAATTTGGGACGCAGGGAATAATAAAATTCGAGGGACAACTAAATAAAAATAAATATTTAAAAAAAAAGGATCAATTATTTTAAAATGAAAAGAGTACAAAATAAAGTGATAGAATGGGTATGTGCATTTTATAGAGTCCCGAGTTGAAAAGGATAATTTTTGGCGTAAACATATCAAAAATGACTATGAATATCGGGGAAAAAAAAAGAAAAAAGAGATGGATTGGTCACTCAAAATAATATGGAAAAAAAAATCTAAATATAATTTCTTAGATTATAAATTGCAAGTCATAGCAAGACTTCTTAGATTGCAATTAATAACAAGTTTTTTTTAAAAAAAAAAAATATTTAAAACAAATAAAATTAAGAATAAAACATTTTTTTATATGCTAATTAAAAAAACTTTCATTCTAATAGGAGTTGGTTATTATGTGGGCTAAAATTATGAAATAGTTATTATGTGGGCTAAAATTATGGAACCTATTAATGTGCATGTTTTTTTCTAGTTCTTAAATTATATTTATATTCATTTTTTAAAAAGAAAAACAAATACTTCTTCTTTTTCCATAATCCATTCTTACTCAATCTCTATTTTAATTTCTAATTCATGAATTTTGAATTCACAATAGAATTGGTGATAGTAAATATTATATGTTAATAATTTATTTTCAATTTGTGATTTTTATAAAACCTTTTATTTGTGTATTATTTTATACAACCAAACTAAAATCAATTTATATATAACAAAGTCATATTTTAAATGATTTTTTATTTTTGGAGTCTCAATTTTTGAAATTGGTATATAAGATTCTATATAAATGATACATTTTATAACTGTTTCTAATGTATGAAAATGGTACATAATATGATATCCACGAATTAATTTAATAAATTTTATTAAAGTCATTTTATACTCTTGTCATATTTATGGAATTTTTTTTTTGGAGGGGTGGGGGTGGGGGGGGAGGGTGTGTTCTCAATGTAAATGATGTTGTCTATTACATAACTTTTTTAGTGTATGTAATGGATATTTAATGAAAAATTGTCACTGTACATATTGAAAATAAACTAATCGATAATTGTTTGGTATCAAATAACTTTTTGTTGCAATAAAAAAGGTAATATGTATTAATCATGGTTGATATTGGTGTTGAAAAGACTAGCATTTTTAGTTCCAAAGGAAAATACAGAAAAATAAGAGAAATGGATGAATTATTTTAAGACAAACAATATCCGCAGCATCTCACAAGAATTATGAACTCCTTTCTAATGCATTGCTTAGATTGAAGCTTGTTATTACATGTCTAAGCAAAAATATTGGCATTTTTAGTTCCAAAAGGAAATACATAAGAATAAGAGCAATGGATGAACTGTTTTAAGACAAAAAGTATCCGTAGAATCTATCAATTATTCTGAATTCCTCTCACAGCATCTCCATCAAAGTTCAATCTCAAGATTCACGAACCACACAGAGTTCAACCTAAAAACAATAGAATAAAGTTAAACATTGAAATTTTTATTAAAAAAAAAATTAAACTAAACTTACCAGATGGAAAGGGATAGTAACGTAACCGGTAAAAAAACCAATAAAGTCACAGCGCCAGGAATAGAAATTGCCATCGCCGAACACGAAACCCTGAACTTCTTGATTATACAATAGGTCTTGTGTATAGAGCAGAATGTAGATTAGGTTATAAGTCAGTATCACCTCAGCCTATGCAAAAAGAAAGCAACCAAAAAAAAATTCAAGACAAAAAACAAATTACAAAAACAAAAAGCAAACAGATAATTTATCAAGCAAAATAAATTACCTTCCATGTAGAAGAAAAGGGAAATAGCTCATCAAATGCGTGTATGACTATGAAAGGGCGGAACAGCAGCAGCCCAAAAGTCAACAAGTACAAACAACAGTCTAAGAAAAATGCTCGACCATTGATGATACAACATTATAAACAAAATAACCAGAATCTCAAATATACCATCCATATAGAGGACAAAGGGAAATTAATGTGTAGGTTTTGGAGTGCAGCAACGAATAGAAACAGTAGTAACAACATGGTCATAGAGACCGCTGAAGACCGGAGGAAAAAAATTCTTGGACGTAGGAACACAAAAATACTGAAGCAAAGGAAACAATTTGCTACTCCAACAGCAATAAGAGGAACAAACCTACAAGTAAAAAGCAATTAATAATTACAAAACTCAAAACAAAACTATAATAATGAACATTGAAAGTACCTGAAATCAATCCCAACATGCTTAAGCATGTTGGAAGATAACACTCCAACCATCAAAAACTGTAAAACAAATCCACATAAAAAGCACAAACAGTTTAAAACCATAGTTTTTCTTCTATCAGGCGGTTGAAGCATTTCTCTGCACAATAGAACAACAGTCAGCAGCACAACCAACACGAGAATTGGAGAAGTCTCCTCGATACGAGCTCCATTAGCAATCAATAAAAAACCAACCATAAGTGGAAGGTACACCTTTAAAAAAAAACAATAAAACTACAATCACAAAAAAGCAAAAGCAAATACAACAAAACTATTAGTAATAAAACAATTTAAAAAGTACAAACAGTTTGACAGAGTCAGGAAATACCACATTAGATCGCATAGCAACAATTAGTTACTATTTAATTTCAATACCAATTAGACACATTGAGCAACAACAATATAATATTATCTAGTTTATAAAGTACGAACAGTTATGACAAATTCAGAAAATACCATATTAGACCGAATAGCAATAATTAGATAGTATTAGATCAAACAGCTTACAAAATACAAACCGTTATAACAAATTCAAAAAATACCACATTAGATCCAATAGCAACAATTAGGTAGTATCTAATTTTTGATACAAATTGGATAAATGGAGACATTAGATCAAACAACAAATGTATAATACTATCTAGTGCATAAAGAATAAACCATTATGACGAATTCAGAAAATACCAGAGTAGACCGAAGAGCTTAAATTACATCAAGATAGCATCTAATCACTGAGACGATCAAATAGGTACAATTTCATACTATCTAGTTTATAAAGCAAGAACAGCTCAAAAAATACCGAAAAGAGATACGAATATTGCATGGCAGAGCAAGTAGGAAGACGGAAGACATGGTGAAAGCCCCAGTGTTTTCGAGTAAAAAATTCACCCGCCATTGATTTTGATTTTACTAGTGTTTTGTATCTTAGTAAAAAGAATTTGAATCTATATATTTATGCAGATATCCTATCCTATTTATAAATTGGAGAAAGATAAGAAACAACATCATATAAAATCTATATATAATGCGTATAGGAGATGAGGAAACAACATTCATATAATCTATAGATTTTTGCAGATCTCCAATTTATTGGAGAAAGAAATGCATATAAGAAATAAGGAAACAACGAGATATAAAATTGATATGAATGATATAGAATTTAAATCTCAAGATTTTGGAATTGAAGTACTCTAGAATTGAAGTACTCTAGATGGAAGAAGGATGGCAAATGCTCCATTTCATAACGGCTATAATTAGCAGAAGAAAGAATCACAACTGTAGGATTCTTGTTTTTCTCGTACATGTATTACTCTTTATAAGTTGTACCCTTCAATCGAAATAAAATACTGCTCATGGATCAAACTGATCTGTGATTTGAGGCTAAGAAGGCAAAATATGTTGAACCATAAAATATCAACATTAGGATAATATAATACGTATTATTGAAGCGCAATGTACAGTTTGGTATGGTATTTGAGTGTAAAATTTTAATATTCGAGTATTCAGAATTGAGCTTGGTAAAAGATATTAATATCGTTTAGTATTCGGTATTTCGAATATTGAATTCTCTTGGACCTTGGTAATATATTCGTAAAATACAATAAAAGGAATATTAAATAGGGTTTCTATTAAATATATTTTTTGAATTTAAAACGTACATTTGGACATTTCAAACTTTAAAATGGTATTACCGAAAATCATACCGAATCGAAGTTTAATTTACCAATTACCGAATTATAGAATCGATGTTTATAAGTACGGTATGTGGTATCTACTATCAAATACCGATTATCAAACTACCAAACCCGAAATTTGAAAATACCGAACCGAATACCCAACGCTCGCTCCTAGTTTTTATTCATAAAAAAAGGTAACAATTTAAAGCCTATTACTCCATTAAGTTTCCATTGTTTTACCTTTTTAATTTGATATTCGAATTATATATATGGAAATTAGTTGCAAAACTACAAGGCAGGTCAGACTCTACATTTACTCTCGTCAGTTTTTCTTCTTTCGTAATTTATCTCAATTAAATATACAATAAATAATTTGTAGAATTAATTATCCTTTAATCTCTTGTTACCTTTTTCTAAGACAATATGTAATATTTTTTTCAGTCAATAAAGTTACAATGTATGATAATAATTTTATTTAAAATGATGATTCTCAACTTTATTTCTCTGTATTATTAAATTTTTTGATAATCGCATTTGTATGTTTCATTTAAAGGTTGTCTTACTGTTCAAAAACCTACCAGACAATTATTTTGATCTCTTGGAGGGATCGACATGAAATCAAGTGATATAAATTAACTTAACTCAAACACAAATAAGAAATTTACATGAGAAAGACTGAAAAAAAATTAAAAAAAAATAAAGAAAGTCGCTTGTGGATCAGCTTAATATAAGTCATTATTGGAGATATAAGATATTCATATAAAATCTATAGATTTTTGCAGATCTCCAATTTATTGGAGAAAGAAATGCATATAAGAAATAAGGAAACAACGTTGATATAAAATTGATATGAATGATATAGAATTTAAATCTCAAGATTTTGTAATTGAAGTATGGTAGATGGAAGAAGGATGGCAAATGCTCCATTTTTCTTCTTTTTTTCTTGATAAGGGGGAGGGAGTTTGTAACGGCTATAATTGATGTGAAGATAGCTGTGTACTTTGATTATATATAGGAAAATCTAAGGGGTCGTTTGGGGTGAGGTACTAAGGCAAATAATTCAGATATAAAATAATAATTTCAGGATAAATTTCTTAATGCATCGTTTGGTTGGTAATACTTAGGATAACTTATTTCAGGACTAATAATAGTATCGGGATAAGTCATCCAGTGCCGGCTCAAGGGGGAAGCAACTAAAGCCAAGGCTTTAGGCCCCCGAATTAAAGGCCCCATATTCTCACTAATATTTAATATTATATAGTATATATTAGAGAATTAGTGTCCTTGTTTCGTTAAAAGAATAAAATTCATAATTGTCTTTAGAATATTTTACTGAGTTTATGTAGAAACAAGTAGATATTATTAGATAAATATTCCTTTCGTTTCAATTTATGCAATTTTTTGTTTCGACGGTTAATTTGACTAATTTTTTAAGCTAAATAAGATTAGATTAATGCAATATTTAAAATTTAGAAGTTCAAAAACTAATATCTAGTTCAAAAACTATATAATAAGCACTAATATGTAGTCACATGAATAGTCAATATACATACAAGATGGTACGTACACCATCACTATAAAACAAAAAAGAAAAGAAATTAAACAAATATATTTATAATTTTATTAAATAAATTTAAGGCCTCTTCTTAAAGTTGGCTTTAGGCCACAATTTGCGTTGAGCCGCCCCTGAAGTTATCCCATACATTTGGTGGTATAAATAATCCCACCCTAATTTATCCTTGAATAAAATTATTAAATGACTAAACTAATTCTTTAATTTTCACTTTCTCACAACTGTAGGATTTTATTTTTTCTCCTACATGTATTACTCTTTATAAGTTGTGCCCTTTAAACGGGATAAAGTACTGCTCATGGATCAAAATGTTTTGTGATTTGAGGCTAAGAAGGCAAAATATGTTTAACCATAAAATATCAACATTAGGACAATATAATACGATTATTAAAGTGCAATGTACAATTTTAATAACAAGTATTATCTAGATAAATACGTATGAATCTTATATATTGACACATAACTGAACACATAGAAAGATTATAGGAATAGAAACATAAAAATAATTAAGTTAACTAAAGTGAAGGATATTTTTGTAAACAAATAATATATTTTTACAAACAATGCACTACTTAAAAAGATAACAATTTAAAGCCTATTATTACTCTATTAAATTTCCATTATTTTGGTTTTTAAATTTAATAGTCAAATTATATATGGAAATTTGTTGTAAAACTACAAGGCTGGTCAGACTCTACATTTACTCTCGTCAGTTTTCTTCTTCTTGTTAACATTATTATCATTTTAATAAAAAAAAAAGAAAGAGAATATATATATATATATATATATATATATATATATATATATATTCTTTCTAAATGAAGGACAAGGTACCTTTTTCAGGAAAAAAATTGTAAAAAAAAAAAAGAAGAGTAAGAATAACATTTTATAAAAAATAAGGTCCAAGATGTAGAAAAAGTATGGTGTGTGAAGATCTTTAATTCTATTTTATAAAGTTAAAGAGGCTGCTTCTGATTCTCAATTCAAATAAAAAATATCTACCTTACGTATTGAGATTCACAAAACGTTACTAATTTTACTCAAAATACATTTTAATACTACAGCATTAGAAAAGAAGGTCTGTTATGGTTAGGAATAGGTTTAAGTGGAATAAAAATAACTTTATAACTTGAAATATTTAATTTTATTTTTGATTAATTTATTTCGTAATTTACTCAATTAAATGTACAATAAATAATTTGTAGAATTAATTATCCTCTAATCTCTTGTCACTCTAATCTTTTGTCACCTTTTTCAAGATAATATTTAATATTTTTTTTGGTCAATAAAGTTGCAACGTACGATGAAATTTATATTTAAAATGATGATTCTTATCTTTATTTCTCCGTACTAATAAATTTTTCGATAATCGCAATTGTATATTTCATTTAAAGGTTGTCTTATTGTTCAAAAACTTACCAGACAATGATTTTGATCTCTTGGAGGGATCGACATGAAATCAAATGATATAAATTAACTTGACTCAAACACAAATAAGAAATTTACATGAGAAAGACTAAAAATAAATTTTAAAAAATAAAGCAAGTCGATGGTGGATCAACGACTTATAAATCATTATAGTCCAGCGACTTATGAGTCATTAATTAGAATTTTCAATTTTTTCACTTTCTAAAAAAAAAAAATTAAATTTTCATAAAATAATTTTTTAGTTTTACCTTATAAAGGAAAGAAATGCATTGTTCAGTGACAATATTATCCTAAAAGAAATAAAAATTACTTTAATGGAATGTTTACACAAATTTAATGACTTGCCATTTTGAGGAATTAACTCTAAAATAAAATGTAGGCGAGGAAATGAATGTTGTCCGTTTCTTTAGGAAATTGTCAAGTTCCAAGAAAGGTGACTTTTTTTTCCCATAAAAGTGTCACGTATTCCAAAGTAGTATTTACTCATATATTAATTGGATTTAATTTTAATTTAATTCCAAGAAAGGTGCCATTCATGACAATTCACGTGATAGGATATGGATATTCTCCCCCTTAAAAATAGTTGTCTTGTTAACCTAATAGTATTTTTTTAAAAAAATACTATTAAGTTATAACAATTATATAAAAATGATATAATTATATATATATATATATATATATATATATATATATACACGATATGTGTATAGAAATTGTATAATTATAGAAAATATGTATATGTATACAATATAAATAAAAAAATCTATAGAATGTGTATAGAAGCTCTATAGTTGTTGTATGAAATACGTACGTATAGAATGTGTATAGAAACTTTATGATCATTGTATAAAATATGTATGTATAGAATGTGTATAGAAACTGTGTATTTCTTGTATAAAATATGTAATAATAATTGTAGCCAAAGATTGTATAAAATATGACTATTAATAAAAGAAAGATCCATTCTAGTTAATTAGATGTTAGTCATTTGTTTGCCATTTACAGCATTCAAAAATGGCTTACTTAGCTAGGATATGTACTCGAATGTATCCTAGAAATAGGTTAGACTATGCCAATTTCTTCCAGCAATAGATTACTTAAACTTTATAAGCAAAGTCTTCTCTGCTTCTGCAACCTAGTTATTTGTTCATATTACAGTTTTAAGATATTTTCTAAAAAATTATAAATCTGGCTTAATAGAATTTGTAATCCTCACCTTCCCTCCTGGAAGACCTCCATTGCTGACAATTTGAATAGGAGGACATTTCGTACCAAGGAAACAATGAACCTCCGCATCAAGCTGCTTAAGACCATCAACCAAATCAGCAATTGGTCTCTCTCTCATCATAGGAACTCCAATGTAAGCAATATCACCCAGCCAATCAAAAATATCATACGCTATGTGTCATTTGATCTTCATTGATTTTGTTTAGTCCTCTTGCATACACACAGATATCATTTTTTTTGTATATACAATACATCTACTTGCTGATATTTTGATCAAATCAATGGATGTAACCTGTAATAAATTAAGAACAACATTAGTTAGTACAAGTACAAAGAGTTCACTGTAACATAAGGCTTATGGAAATCTAAAAGTAACGAAAATAAATAATGACACATTAAAGAGGGGTAATACCCCAAATTATGAATGGAATAAGCATTTTAATGGTATTACTATCAATGGTCCATCTGCTGGCTTAAATGAAGTTAAGCAAATATACATATACACACGAAAGTCAATATTCTTGTTCTTTTTTCTTCTGAAAATGCTCTTGGTTTTCCATTAATTGAGAAGAAATCACGGACATGAAGAGATGGGGCAACCACCCTTTACAGAAAATCCTCTCTTCGATGTCTCATTCTTCCTTTCTGGGCTTAAAATATGATGAGGATTCTCCCATCTCTCACAAGGCTAAATTATCATCACTGCCAATTTTGAAAGGTAGGAACTTCCCCACAATTAGGTGTTTGGACAACTTCAAGCAATTTTTAACAATAGCTACACAAGATCAAAGTATGGTTGCAGTACATCTGAAGAGGGTTGTTGAATTAGTTAAAGGAAAAAGCATAGGCCAATCAGAGGGATATTTGCACATAAAAAGCTACAACAATCTGTAGCAAAGATTCAAGGAATTTGAGTTGAGCTTGATCATATATCTAACTACTAAACTTCTTTAATGATAACAGAAAATGAACTTTTGTTTCTTTTTTTCTGGTCACTTTTCTTGACAGTGCATCCCGTTAATGAAAATGGGTGCACTTTCAGCGACATCAAATCTCCAACCAAAAAGCTGGTTAACCATTTTGGTAGAGACCTTAGAAGTAAGCTGTGCTTTTAATAGTGGAAATGTAGGTCTCAATCTTTCAAAGGAACAATCAAATATTGCAACCAATTAACCAATGGGCTCTATTTGTAATCTTCTTGCATATTACCTCTTTCTTCTAGGAATTATCGTCTAAAAGAATGCTACATTTTACTATTATGATGTTGTAACGCAAATCAATGTGCAATGAATAGTAAGGTAACATATTATTTACATTAAGAAAACAAGCAGTCAACTGGGAAGAAAAATCGAGTCCATTGTGCTTTGCACCCTAACGTATGACCTCTTTTGTGATTTACACCCTATTCTATTTTATTTTATGATTTGCACCCTAAGCTTGTATCTTTCTTGCAAAATAATGAAACTACTCTTTTTCTATATTTTCCACGAGGACAAAATTGGAATATAAATATATTTTTTTAAAAATAACACAGAATTTTAAAAAAAAAAATAACTGATAAATTAACTAATTAAAAGGTCCGATGAACAAATAATTTTATGGATGTTCCTTCTATGGGTGGAATTTTATTATTAAAACTTTAATTAGAGATAAAATGGACAAACGATTTCTTGTAAGAACTAAAAAATAAGGTCTCTCTTATTACTATTTTCACATAAAAGAAGAGAACAAATTTTGAATTTAATTAGATAAAGATCTTCTATTGTATCACTATCACTTATTTTATGACTCATCACTTTTTGTATGATATTTAATATAAGCTCATATAATTTTTTTACTAAAATGGATGAAAGCTTGTAAGGTCATTAAAACTTTAATTAGGAATGAAATAGACAAAAAAAAATTATGTGAGGACTATCAAACTCCAGGATCCTCCCTTCAAATTGGATTCATGGATACTGGTTTCCTATTTAAAGGTGTTAATAATACAAGTTCACCATTCAAAGCTGATATGGGGTTGAGAATGCTACAAATGTTTCCTTAAGCTAAGTTTTTACATCAACTCAATAGACATAAACTGTCAGTTGACCCTTTATGCCCAAAGAATAGTAATCTGAATAGGATTCTTGATTGTTTTCATTGGGAATGCTCTTCAATTATTATCTAATTTACTTGAGGGTACTATGGTTAGCATATTCACATTTGGTCTGTACTACAATACCCTTTGCTTGTCATTATATTTAGTCAATTCATATATGATCTTTTTCAAGGATTTCCTTAGGTATCCCAAGAATGGGAACTCCTGACTCCTGAGGCAGCTAGGACTTCCTCAGGACCTCGTTATGCACTTGGTGATCAAATTACTGAGCACATCAAAGTTTTTAAATTTTTACTTGATTATCCAACAACAAAAAAAAAATCATCAATGCATTTTTATGTGCCTCAGCATTATTCATGTGGTTTATATATGCAATGTCAAAAGCTGCCAAGCGGAAAGTGGGTATTTGAGTTGTAGTTTGAAATTGTCATCTGAGGCTAAACTTCTATGTGGTTTTGACATAAATCTCCTTGAGTTTACCCATAATCTTCAAGGAGTTAGGAAGAATGATGACTCCGTGAAAATGACAGAGACAATCATTTTTATTTAGCAGTTTTTCTAGTTTTGTGCCTTTTTCAGAAGAAAAAAATATTTATATTCTAATTTTGCCCTCGTGAATATTTATAGGTCTTACCATTTCAAGGTATGGAAGGATTTGTCAATGGTCTAAATCTCACATGATAATGGCAAGAACAACTTATCATTTATGAGAATCATCAGATGTTGGCCCATGGAAGAAAAGTATCTCAGAATAAAAAATGGTTGGTTTCAAGCACTGGTGAATTTAGCCAACACGGATAAGATCTATAAAGGTGTTATTAAAAATATGCCTCTAAAATAGTTCACTTAGCAAACTTACCTCTTTGTCAAACCGATTCAAGTAATACGCCCAATGGTAGTCATATCCGAAGCTAAAACCAGTAACTTCTTGTACTGTCTTTTGAATCATTTTATCGATCACCGCTTAAAGACAGAGAAACAACGAGAAAATAGTGAACCACCAAGCATCATACCTCAGAAGCTAGTGTTCTTTTGTTATTTGGATCTGAATTTGTTGTTTGAGAGCTTGAGGAAGTAGAATTGTATGATTGTGTGCGGACTGTGGCGAGAGAGAAAGAGAAATATCTAGAAGGGTAAGGAAAGTCGTGGTTTGGTTTTAAAAAGAAGCTTATCATTTTACCCTTGAAAGTTAGCATATTTACGGCCATACCCTTGGTCGTCCAAATGATGACATTTCTATATAGTAGAAATGTTATGGAACATGGTAGATGTCCATGTGTCAAATTAATGGCCATGTGGCCTCATTTTAATAAGGCAAAATGCCTTCTAATCTTCCGCCTTTTAACGTTGTCAAGTTGGATAAACTTGTATCTTAGGCTATAAATAGTCACTTTCTATACTAAGAAATTTGGTGGGAAAAGACGACTCTTTGTTATTTTATTACTTTCTTTACATTATTTATCTCACGTTATCAACACGAAGCTCTACCCAACTGAGATATGGTACTTTTGGACCAAGAATTTCATTACCCTCTTCCAGAGGTCGGAATGGATCTTTACTCACTTCGAGTGATCAAACAACTATTGGAGTACGTAATGGATATGTTTTATCCATGTAAAATCATTTCAAAACCTTCTCGGTGTAGGAAGTTTGATGAATGAAGACCCCATCTGCTAAATGTTCAATTTGCAGACCAAGACAAAGTTTTATCTTTTCAAGATCGTTCATTTTGAATTCTATCTTTAGATATTCAATTGCCTTTTGGGCCTCTTCTGGAGCTCCAATGAGATTTATGGCATCCACATAAACAGCGAGTATGACAAACCCTGATGTCGTTTTCTTAATGAAAATACAAGGACAAATGACATCATTTATGTAACCTTTTCTTTTCAAGTACTCACTTAGGCGATTATACCACATACGCCCTGATTATATTAGACCGTACAATGAGTTTTTCAATCTGATTGAATATAATTCCCCTTGGCACTGCTTCAGGAGATTCACCTCTCCTTTTACACTGCTGGTGTCGAGGGACATTGTTTATTGCAAGGCGGTCGATTAAAATTCTTCCACGACCACGACTAGGGTCAGGGATTATCGATTAAAATTCTTCCACGACCACGACTAGGGTCAGGGCTTCTTTCACACTTGATTTGATGAACATGTGCAACATTCACTTCAGGA
Source organism: Capsicum pubescens (assembly GCA_030864215.1). Classification (NCBI taxonomy): domain Eukaryota; kingdom Viridiplantae; phylum Streptophyta; class Magnoliopsida; order Solanales; family Solanaceae; genus Capsicum; species Capsicum pubescens. The sequence continues at coordinate 301,756,634 of CM061549.1, forward strand.
AATAGAGCAATACCAAGAGGTCGACTTTCATTATTTTTTATTAAAAGCTCATTATGTTGTTCAACAACTAGAAGATGAGCAATCAATTCAAAATACTTTTTAAATCCCATTTCTTGATCTATTGCTGCAGGAGCATACTCGAGGCGGGAAAGGAAGAGAATGTTTTCTCTAACATGTCGTGATCAGTTGTATTTTCTCTGCATAAATTTAGTTTCAATTTAATTTCAAACATCGCAGAATTATAATCAGTTATATTTTTAAAGTCCTGTAACCTCAAATGAGTCCACTCATAATGTGCCTGTAGAAGAACGACCATTTCAGGTGGTCGTATCTTTCTTTTAAATTATTCCACAATATAAGTGGATCCTTAATTGTGAGGTATTCCATTTTCAGACCTTCGTCAAGATAATGATGGAGAAATATCATGTCCTTGGCTCGGTCCTAATTTGATGCCTGATTATCATTTTTAATGATTTCTGCTAGATCCATCGCATCCAAATGTATTTCGACATCCGGTGCCCAGGACATGTAAGTTTTGCCCGATAAATCTAGGCCAATAAATTCGCATTGGATATATTTGACATTATTTAAGAAAAATAAATACTAATCTTTTATTGTTGTTGAAAAGTTTTTGCATAAACTCATGTTGATAACGTGATATAAATTATGTAAAGAAAGTAACAAAATAACAAAGAGTAGTCTTTTTCCACCCACTTTCTTAATATAGAAAGTGGCTATTTATAGCCTAAGATACAAGTTTATCCAACTTGACAACTTTAAAAGGTGGAAGATTAGTAGGCATTTTGCCTTATTAAAATGAGGCCATATGGCCATTAATTTGACACATGGAAATCTACCATGTTCCATAACATCTGGTGAAGCTCTATCAGGCGCTCCTTAAGAAAACTGATAATAACTTGAAGCAAACTTCCTCTCTAAAGATAATGTTGAGCCCATGGACTTAGAAGTCTCAGATTTCTTTGTAGTTCCTAAAGAACATGTTACTCACCCTGTCGGTGATGGACATGAAATAGTTTGATTGTTTTACTTTTATGTTAAGTTGTATTAGTTTACATTTCTATAAGTAGTATCTCACTAGCCTTGTAAATAAATAAAATTTGTGCAATACGCTATGTGCTAGTAATGCTGTAATATTTACTTTGTTTATATTTTCATCTTGAAGAATATGGATGCTCCTCAAATTTTATTTGGATCAATAATCGATCGTGATGATATTTGTGTAATTGATAGCGGGACTGTTTTGTGGAGAAATTTTGACTTTTTGTGAAAGAGAGTCTCCACTTAATTTTGAAAAGGAATTTAGAAACCTTTAGGGAGTTACTTCAAACGATCCAAAACTAAAAAATCATTTTAAGTTAGAGATTCTAGATAAGTGGTTCATATTAACATTTTAGGAAGGTGTTAGGCACCTAAAACGTCCGCTAACTTGCGGTTATCCGGACTGTTTGAAAACATCTTTTGATTAACTTTTGAAAAGATTAATTTGTTGAAATAAGTAATTTGTTTAGGAAATATATTTAAGGTTTATGCAGAACCAGTTTTTTAGAGACTTAGATAGTGATTTTAACTAGGTTTGCAAGAACACACATAAAACAAATTAGCAAAAGTAAAAGGAAAAGGGTAGAAGCAGAAGGACTTGAGCCATTAGGCCCAAATCGCCAACCCTGTCCTAATCTAGATATTGGGCTTTCAGCCTGTCTTCCACCTGTCCTAATTCTATGTTTTCGAGTCTTTAGCTCGAGTCTCGCTTCACCTGTATTAAGTACAACTTTGACTTCGAGGCCCAAATGAATGAATAAGGAAATAAATAAATAAATGAATAAATAAATAAATGAAGACGACAATAAGTAAAAAAACAAAAATAATATATGAGATTTTGGGGTCTCGTAGCCGCTTCAAATGATAGGACTTTAATCCATTTGTTCTTCTTTCGATTCTTAGTCTCCATACGCCACGTGATAGGCGTTTAGATTCTTTTTCGGGCTTGACTCAAAGGATGGGGGTCATGTTGGCTCACCGTGAAATGCAAGGAAGAAGAGTCCATTTGGACTCCAAGGTGGTTTACATGTGAAAAAAAAAAAGAAGAGAAGAATTCAAAACATATCCGAAATACAAAAAGGAAAAAATAGAATAATAAATGTCTTAACACAAATATTCAAACAAAAAAAAATGATGATAGGAAACCACATATCTTATTTAAAAGTAGGCAGATGATATAAATAAGGGACATGTTAACTCAACAAAAATAATGTCAAGTGAAAGAGAGAATAATATCGATCCGGATGCATGCCTATGAAGTGAAAAGCAGAAGTTTGACATCAAAATGCAAAAGAAATCAAAGCATGTTCAGAATATGGGTAGAAAAAGAAGTAAACAGATTTACACATTCAAAAGCTACTAACTAAATATTATCCTATTCAACATCAACCTTAGAAGTATAAATGCCAAGTGCTATCCCGCAACATGCTTCTACTATGGCCATTTGAGGTACCCAAGTCTCAGCGATAAGCGAATAGACAAAGTTATATCATAATGGGACAGATATCCCGGGCCTTTTTCGCAAGACAAAAGACTTAAAGGTTCTATCAACCTTATACTCATGGTCCTATTTAAGGGGAAGAAAACATAAAGGGAACTGGGAAGAGGGCCCGTGAGACTGGAATGGAAGACACGAGTCAGCTCGAACAAGGATGATCCATGCATATAAAATAAGATAAAAGGATTAGAACACAAACTTACGCTAATCCCAAAAGGTAGGCTACTGCACATAATAATTGTATAGACCACATATCCAAAAGTCTACAACTAAACAAAAGATATCATATAGCAAGTGAATACAAATTCATTACTTAAGGAAACCGAAACTAGCATGAAGTCAAATCAAGACATGGTATAGGCTACCATGTTCACTCCAGACTTTACATTTTCAAACACATTAGTATTTCACACATAAAAAATAAGTACTACTACAATTAAACACATAATAAGGGGGAGGGGACCAACTAAGAAAAATTTAAGCCAACCAAAGGAGCTTTACAATAATCTGGATCGATAGTTTGATAAAGAAGTATTTTTACACTCACACAAGAACCCTCAATCAACAAGTCAATCACTTGAAGAAAGTTAACATTTCACAAATATTTTTTTTTAAAGTCTTTAAGAAGCAATATTAAGGAAGATAAGGGAAGAACAAATAAGCTGACACTAACACGATCAACTTACTAGACATTCATTCATTCCCACATAATAGACATTAACCATATTAAACATATTCAGTGTAATAAAACAAGGAGGACCCTTTTTTTAAACGTGTATAACATCCAAACATATCTATCCGAAGGTTGTTATCGAGTTACCAACTACGTCAAATGACTGTTGGCCATAATTCAAGAAAGTGCACTCATGATCATTAAAGGAGAAGACATAAAGATTACCCACTAAACAAACTATAAATTTCAGCTAACAGATATATTCTTTAAAGAGTATTGATTATCATTTTTAACATATTTTGATACATCAAACATTAGTTCTAAAGCCACATTGTAAGACAAATCAAAAGAAGTCCATGAAATCAACGTACATACACATTTGGGATGGTTTAACTTAATAAGACATCAAATACAAGAGCCAAAGGTAAAACATCCAATTCCTAAACTTTGTTTCAGTTGTTCTAAGTCTTATTAAGTTGTCAACTTCAGCTAAATCATGAATCAAATGCTATGGCCCGAATTAGCTCAACGGAATCACGAAAATCCTAAAATCCTATGGCCTTTGAGGCTTTCTATAGCACATAATCCCAGTAGACAACAACATTACTATAACAAAATCCTAAATAAGGAGATGAAGAAAAGAAAACCAAATCAAAATTAAAACGAAAAAGAGGTGTTTACCTCTCTCGGAGCAGCGAAATAGGGCAACGAGCTAAGATCGGACTCTTATCACCACCAGAAAAGTTCAACATTGTCGTGAACACTCGACTAGCTAACTATTTCTCCCTAAAATCTTTATCGAACAAAGTTGCTCTTTCCCCGGAACCAAATTACTCTTTTTTGAAACCCTCCTTCTTTTACCCAAAAGAAATTTTTTTGTTCAACCTAGGTTTTTAGAAAATTTTCTAAACCCCAGAATTATCAGCCTCCAAAGAACCCCCCAGAATTTTTCAACCCTATAGCAGCGACCCAAAAATAACAATCCTCTCAAAAAAATTTTAAAAAAATTGAACCCTCAGAATTTACAACCTCAGAGCCTCAAACCTTCCCCGAGAAGAAAACCCCCCAAACAATGACCCTAAAGATCTTTATATAGAAGTTTGAGTTGGGGTCCCTCCTTTCTTTTGAAATTCGAAACCGAGGAGCCAATTTACAGATAAGAAATTGTACCCAATTCAAATTTCCTCAGCGAATCCTAGATGGGTGGAACAATAAGATTTTGGGAAAACCTAATCCTCCTCTCAACCAATCAAAAATGTCCAAATATGTACCCGAATCGTACCACTAACCCAAAATTTGCGGAATTATCCGTTGGGGGGATGACACCTAGACGCGTTCTAGAATACTCCTGAGCTTTCCTCGTACAAACCCGTGTGGGGAGAGCACGTGATGAGTATGGAGAAGGTCGGGTCAGTTTGGGTCTTCTCAAAATGGGTCTGGTTCGGTTGAAATTATTGGTTGGTAGAAACCGATGTCGTCATTTTTGTTGATGCGTATACGGCGTATTGGTGTTGTGGTCGTCCGTTTGTGTTGAAGAGGAGAAGAATCAATAAATGGGCCGGGTCAGAGGGATTTTTGGGCTTATTGAGGATGTTGTATATTATTTGGGAGGGATTGGGCTGATTGGGATAACTTTAAATGTTGTTGTTGCTGAATGTTAATGGGTCTAATTTAAAATAAAAAGGGATAGAAATTTGATAATTTAAAAAATGGCCAAATAAAATTAAATTTTTAGCCAATTTTACTTAAATATTAATCAAATTGGATATCAATTTGATAAATTTCATCGCAATTTTGATCAACTGGATTTCAATTATGGTCAAATTTAATAAATTGACTAAATTTAAATGAGATTCGATACGAATTAATACCTTGTTTAATCTTGAGCTTCTTGATTTGATAAAACTAAACAAATATTTATCCAAATAAATTATTTTTGAGAGTAAAATTATATTCAAATCGAAATTTTAATCATTTGAATTTATTTTCAAAATAATCCTTGATCAAAAATTCAATACTCCGTAAAATAAATATTTAAGTAACAAAATTATATAATCTCGTATAACTTAATACGATAATATATAATCGCTACTTAAAATGATAAGTTTACCCAAATTAATACTTTGAAAAGATTCTTATTCAGATAAAATATATGTTGTGATTTAATTTAAAACTCAAGAAGTTCGAAATTAAATTTAGTCGTGGAGGGAAAAAATTAGGTGTCAACAACTGCCCCCTCCCTTTGGGTAGGATGGATGCAAGTAATCCTAGGCAAAGGGAGGTTGACGTTCCTAATTTTTGTCCGACCACAAATTCGTATCTAAGCGAGGTCGGTTTTCCGCACGAGTTTCGTGGAGTTATGGCCGAACCTCGGTATCAGGTTTCTTACATATCTCAGGTTTCATGAGAATTCATGCCACTTGTAGTTCATAAAGCTTGATTTTAAGCATGATTTTCAAGAAAATTCACCAACTATCACGGTTTTAGAGTTTTTGATGAAACTGGGAAGTTGGGGAATGAAGGGATTTGGGGGGAGGTTGGAATGCAGTCGAGTTTTCTACATAGAGCCCGGCCTACATATCCTCAAGATTTTAAGGAATCAGACTGCTTATAGTTCGACTCGATCGGTAGAAAAGATAGTCTTTTATTTCAGACGATCTTTGGCTCAAGATGGGTGATAAGTTGATCGAGTTGTGAAAAAGAGGCTTGTAACCTCTTAACCATGAACTTGGAGATCTTCACATCCATAGGTAAGTTTACCCAGGCAATTTCCAAAACTCTAAGTATGTTGTCACCCGAATTTGAAAGAAAAACAAAGTTCCCCTCGGTATGAGTTAAGAAAATATTCTGGAGGTGAAGCTGAAACTAGGATATCCAAAAATACCCACATGCCTTCTAATTGAGGCGTGGTTAGATGGTGGCGGTGATCATCATTTAGCTCGCGTCTAGAGAGTTTGACATCCCTCTCCAGACTATGTCCCATTTTGCTGCTGAGAAAGAGTTCCACGTTGTGCTGCATCTTTTTTGGAGTCGTCCGCACCTGTGGTTTTGATTTGAGATTTTCATCCTTTCGGATGCTCTCGACAATTCCTTACACAAAAATCATTAGTGATAAGCTCAATTCACGAAAGAAGTATATAGTATTTTACCATATCTCCGCGTGAGTTGTTGTCTAAAAAGTGAAGTCATCCTTTCTTGTACCTGTTTGATAGGAAATAACTTGCAATAACAGACACAACAACCAAGGAGGTTGTTGTATAATTATGACATTTTTTGATTGAATATGTCTTCAAAGTGGGGTGACCCTTTTGGACACCGACGATACTTTATGCAGAACGGTATCTACAACCATGTAATCTTGTGCTGGAGTGGCAACCCTTTTGGTTACCTATATCACTTGTTGTATGTGGAATAATAACCTTTTTGGTTATAGTCGATGATCGATTTATAATTTTTTCTTAAATTGTCAATCTTTGGATAATCATGTGCATTATTTGATGTTGGATACGAGGCGACTTACAGATATCCTTTGAATTGCTAGCTTTTAGGTAATCCTGCACATTATCCGACTTTGGATAAGAGATGGCTTACAGATATCCCTCCAATTGCTAGCTTTCAGGTGTTCCTGCACATCATCCGACCTTGGATACAATATGACTTATAGATAATCCCTCAAATTGTTAGTCTTTGGGTAATCCTGCACATAATCGAACTTGGATATGGCGCATCTTATAGAGAACCCTTGGACATATCAATTTGATAATCTTGCATATTCTCCGGTAAGGAATTAGTTGCGACTTATGGATAACCTTTGAACTATCAATTTTTGGGCGATCTTGCACACTATCCGGTTAGGATGTTATTGTGTCTTACGGATGTCCTACAGGCTATCAACTCATAGGTGATCTTGCACACTATCTTATTTCAAATAATATGACTTATAGATGACCCTCAAATTGTCAATTTCTAAGAAATCTTATATATCATTCATACTTAGATAGCGACTTAAAGGCGTCCCTTCAAATCATGTGCTCTCGATGTATTCAGATGTTGATTCATAAAATGATGAGATATCCTCGACGCCAATGTTTCTTTCTAGTGCGTCAACAGATATTGAATGCCTTCTGGGGAGATGGTATGAGATGGCCTTTGTGACAATAATATATGATGGCCCTTGAGCTAACGCCTTGCGGCAATGATATGTAATGGCCCTTGGGGCAACGCCTTGCGGCAATGATATGCAATGGCCCTTGGGGTAATGCTTTGCGGCAATGATATGCAATGGCCCTTGGGGAAACGCCTTGAGGAATGATATGCAATGGCCCTTGGGGCAATGCTTTGCGGCAATGATATGTAATGGCCCTTGGGGCTGCTCCTTGTGGCAATGATATGTTATGGCCCTTGGGGAAACGCCTTGCGGCAATGATATGTAATATCCCTAGGGGCAACTCCTTGCTTCAATGATATGTAATGGCCCTTGGGGCAACGCCTTGCGGTAATGATATGTAATGTCCCTTGGGGAAACGCCTTGCGGCAATGATATGCAATGGCCTTTGGGGAAACGCTTTCCCTTGGGGCAACGCCTTGCGGAAATGATATGTAATGGCCCTTGGGGAAACGCCTTGCGGAAATGATATGTAATGGCCCTTGGGGCAACACTTTGCGGCAATGATATGTAATGGCCCTTGGGGCAACGCCTTGCGGTAATTATATGTAATGGCCTTCTTGGTAAATTTTAAAATAATTTTACCTGACTTCATTTGTCAGCTTCTTTCTTTCTACATGTACCTGTGCTTAAGGTAGGAGATTAGTAAACACTTAGTCGTTTTTGCTAGCGACTATTTTTAGGAAACTTCTAAATACAATATTTGTAAAGAAGACTAGGCGCTTTTGTTTGTCGCCTATGATCTCAAGAAATGAGATGGACAAATCAAAAGGTCTTCAATAAATAGCTGTTAACCCATTTTTAGGGCTATCCTAAAATACCGTTCTTGGGCATTAATGATCTGTTGTGTCTCCCAATTTGCTCGGGGATTTTTGAAAGACTCTCATTTTTGTGTATTGATCCCTGCATCCACAGAAAAATGATTAGTTTGAATGAAATTACTCCATGTTGACCTTCTTCGATTTGCTCCTTGCCATCTCTTGGGCATTCCTCCATGTTGGGACTTCCACCCTGACACTCCATCCCAAATGATGTCTAGGCAAGTACTAAATAAGTGAGTCGTAAGATTTTTGAAAATAGTCTTAAATTTTTTAGAATAATTTCGAAAACCTCTGTAAAACTTTAGAAAATCTCTTCCAGTCATGTCATGTACTAGCTCAACGAACGTCTTCCTCGGGGTTTTGACTATATTCGATGGATGGTTTACAAAACTCATGATCATTGTTGGAGGGTTTTTTCAAGTAGTTCTATCATAGCCAAAAATTGAGTCTACCCAGACTTTGTTACAGTTGGTGGCTTCCAAAGCTTGACTTTAACCTCTGGTGCTGGGGAATTTGAAATATGTTCCGGCATTTGGTGGAAATTTTGAGGTTTTCCTCAAAATTTCTGCCCCAGTTTAAAGTTGTTTGAGATGATACCAATCCGAGTGGATCTGAAGTCTTTGCTGATCTTCATTCTCTTTGTTGGATGTTGATCTTCTCTTGTGAATTTTTGAGATTCCTTCTCAAAAATTCTGCCCCAGTTTTCATTTCCTGGGGTGATATGACCGAGCCGTTGAGGTGCCTACGTATCTCGTTGAAGCAGGAATCAAGTCAAACGTAGTTCAAGCATTGAGGAAAAAGATAAATTTTCCTAACGGGTTGACCAAAGCCGACATAGGCCGCCTACGTATCCCTTTCTTGGAAATTCAGGTCAGACGTAGTTCGTACATAAAGGGAAAGGATAAATTGTCCTAAGGGGTTGACCGAAGCCGACATAGGCTGCCTACGTATCCCTTTCTTGGGAATTCAGGTCAAACGTAGTTCGTACATAAAAGGAAAGGGACTCTAGACAGCCACACACTACAAAACAACACTATTACAAAGGCGATTACAAGTAGATTAACTAAAGAAACACAAAATCTAGAATGTCTTTCAAACATAATATCTTTTTACCGTGTCGGAATTGATTGGTTTGGTCCACTCCGTGCCATCCATCTCAGATAAAATCAGAGCTCCTCCAGATAGCACCTTGCAAACTATGTATGTCCCTTGCCAGTTTGGAGCGAACTTGCCCTTGTACTTCTCTTGGCGAAGGAATATTCGTTTGAGAACCAGTTGCCCCACTTCAAATGCCCGAGCCCTCACCTTCTTGTTAAAGGTACGAACCATCCTATGTTGGTACAACTGACCATGGAATACAACGACCATTCTCTTTTCATCAATCAACATGATTTGTTCATAGTGAGCACGAACCCATTCTTCGTTACTTAGTCCAGCTTCCTGAATAATCCTTAGGGAGGATATTTCAACTTCAGCAGGTATCACAACTTCATTCCCATAGACAAGTAAATAGGGGGTCGCCCCGGTGGAGGTTCAAACTATTGTGCGATACCCTAGAAAAGCGTAAGGTAACATCTCATGCCATGATCTATCATTTTCGACCATCTTTCTCAAGATATTCTTGATATTCTTGTTGGTCGTTTCCACAGTTCCATTTATTTGGGGATGATATGCAGTCGATTTATGATGCACAATCTTGAACTGATCACAAATTTCTTTCATCAAGTGACTGTTCAAGTTTGCCCCATTATCAGTAATGATCGATTCCAGTACTCCGAACCGGCAAATCAAGTTATTCCTGACGAAATCCGCAACCACTTTCTTAGTGACGGCTCTGTACGAAGCTGTTTCGACCCACTTAGAGAAATAATCAATGGCAACCAAAATGAATCTATGCCCATTCGACGCTAATGACTCTATTGGTCCGATGACATCCATGACCCAAGCTAAGAAAGGCCAAGGCAAATTCATTGTGTGAAGCTCGTGTGGAGGCATTCGAATCAGATCTCCTTGTATTTGACATTTTGGACATCTCTGCACATACTTACTACAATCATTTTCCATAGTCATCCAGAAGTAACCGGTTCTCAGGATATTTCTAGCAAGGACAAACCCATTCATATGGGGTCCAAAAATTCCAGTGTGTACCTCTTTTATCAATTTATTGTCTTTCACAGCATCGACGCATCTTAGGAATCCCAAATCAGGAGTCCTCCTAAAAAGAATTTCCCCACTTGGAAAGTAATTCTTTGCCAAATGCCGGATTGTCTTCTTTTGGTTGTTACTAGACTCTTTAGGATATCTTCCAGATTCCAAATACCTTTTAATGTCATAGTACCAAGGCTTTCCATCAGGCTCCTCTTCCACGTGTACACAATACGCGGGTTGCTCATTCAAGCTTATTTCTAAAGGATCAATGTAACTTTGATCCGGGTGCTGAATCATGGAAGATATAGTGGCCAAAGCATCAGCAAACTCATTTTGTATCCGTGGGATATGCCTAAAATCAACTTCCTTGAATCTTTCACATAATTCTTGCACCAACTCCACATAAGGAGTGATCTTAGAATTTTTTACCGCCCATTCTCCCCGTACCTGGTGAATCAGCAAATCTGAATCCCCAATGACTAACAATTCACTAACACCCATATCAAGTGCCAATTTGAGATCCAGAATGCAAGCCTCATATTCAGCCATGTTATTGGTGCATGAAAAACGTATCTTAGCGGTTACTGGATAATGCTGGCCCATTTCTGACACCAAAACTGCTCCAATTCCTGAACCTTTGAAGTTGACCGCCCCATCAAAAAAATAGCCTCCATCCGGGGTAAATCTATGTAATGTCTTCTCCTACGAACAAAACTTCCTCATCTGGAAAGTAAGTTCGAAGTGGATCATATTTCTCATCAACTGGGTTCTCTGCAAAATGATCTGCTAAGGCTTGCCCCTTGATTGCTTTTTTGGGTTACATACACAATGTCAAACTCACTCAGCAATATTTACCACTTGGCTAGCTTTCCCGTAGGCATGGCCTTTTGGAAAATATACTTTAATGGATCCATTCTTGAGATGAGGTATGTTGTGTAGGACGACAGATAATGCCTCAACTTTTATGCCGTCCAAGTCAAAGCACAACATGTCCTTTCTACAAAAGTGTAACGGGCTTCATATGGCGTGAAATATTTACTCAAGTAGTAAATGGCTTTTTCTCTCCTACCGGTCTCATCATGTTGTCCGAGGACACATCCGAAAGCATTTTCTAAGACTGACAGGTAAAGCAATAATGGAATTCCTTCTCTTGGTGGAACCAAAACCGGCAGTGCAGACAAGTATTCCTTGATACGGTTAAAAGCTCTCTGACATTCTTTTGTCCACTCGTTCAATGCATTTTTCTTCAACATCTGGAGAATTGGCTCGCATATGACTGTTGACTGTGCGATGAACCTGCTAATATAATTCAAATGGACCATGAAACTCATAACTTCCTTCTTAATCTTTGGTTGTGAAAAATCCTGAATTGTCTTGATTTTGGATGGGTTTAACTCGATGCCTCTTCTACTGACTATGAACCCCAGCAACTTCCCTGATGGTACACCAAAAGCACACTTAGCAGGGTTTAATTTCAAATTATACCTTTTTAATCTATTGAAAAATTTCTCCAGATGAGTCAGATGATTCGAACTCTTGCGGGATTTGATAATTACGTCATCCATGTACACCTCGATCTCTTTATGGATCATATCATGGAAAATCATCGTCATATCCCTCATATATGTTGCACCCGCATTTTTGAGACCAAACGACATTATCCTGTAATGATAAACACCCTAGGGTGTAATAAAAGCCATTTTTCTGCATCTTCCTCATCCATCAATATCTGATGATACCTGGAGAAACAATCAACGAATGACTGCATTTCATGTTTTTCACAGTTATCGATGAGAATATGAATGTTGGGCAACGGAAAATCATCTTTAGGACTAGCTCTATTCAAGTCTCTATAGTTAACATAAATTCGAATTTTGCCGTCCTTTGTGGCGCCGCTAGGTGGATACTGACACTTGTCTCTTTGATTTCATCATGATCTCCCAAGTTGACTGTTTCAGTTTCCTCCAGATTGGGTTTTTCTCGATTCTCAAATTCCTCCATATCTTCGACTAATCATTCCTCGTCATCGTCCTTCCAATCATCATTGTTCCCCTCATTTTGTTCGTTCAAGCTTTGACATGACACGACATTGGCAGATTTTAAGCTACTATTACTGTAATGGACAAACAAACCAAGTTAGATGATAACAAGATAATAACAAAATATATGACTAGGAGTGTTTTAGAAATAATAGAATTTTCTAAATAAATGAAGGCTTTTTCATTGAAATTTGGGAGATAATTAAAAAATCGTGGCTCATGACTTGCGCAAATACAAGTCCATGCCTTTTTTAAAGCAGTAAGATACGAAAAGGAAGTTTTGAGATATAAAAGGTGGATAGGGGGCCTCCTTCGGATCATCACCAATTTTAAAAACTATCAGTAATTGCCCTTTCATCTACCACGATGGGCGACGGGTTATGAGTGGAGCAGAGGTCCAATTTTGCAAGGCCTCCCCTGGCGCAATCTACTTCACCCCGCTAGACTTTGGGAGATATTCTGGTACAACATTGCATCCTTCAAACAAATATCCTATCCCATCCCCAAGACCATCATCATCTGAAACCTTTCTTATAGGAAATGACTGGAACAGGAGTGGCAAGGGCCTAAACAGACTCTTCTCTGGCTCATCCTCAACCCTACCCTTCCTGGTAGGCTGATATCCTAACCCGTACTTAGAACCTCTCTTTGGGATCGCAATAGGCTCGATAATTCCTTGTAAATTCTTGACTAAGCCTCGACCAGGTTCGAACCTATTTCTTAACATCACCGTTGCAATCATTTTGTAGACAGAAGGCATTGGGACTTTGGGCATCGACTCTCTGTCCACAGTATTTACAATTTCCACTGTATATAAACTGCTACCTTTTGGAACATCTTCAATCACCGGCACATAACCATTGGGACGGTCCACTCGACTTCCTTCTCCTTGGATGACTACTTCATGATCTTCCCAATTGAACTTCAACAATTGATGAAGGGGTGATGAAACTGCCCTTGCAGCATGTATCCATGGTCTTCCCAAGAGCAGGTTGTAGCTAGGATGGATATACATAACATGAAACTTAGTCTTGAACTCAGCAGACCCCATTTGGATGTGCAAATCAATCTCTCCTATGGTATCTCTCTGCCCACCATCGAATGCTCTCACATTTACGTGGCTTTGATGAATTTTTCCTAAATCATAGCCCATTTGAACCAACGTAGAGAGGGGACAAATATTCACACCTGATTCGTCATCTATTAATACCTGATTAATCACATAATCGCAGCAAATGATGGTGACATGCATGGCTTTGTTGTGCATCGCTCTTTCAAATGGCAATTCTTCATCACTGAATGATATGCAATGATTCCCCACAATGTTCCCTATCATTGTAGCCAGATTCTCAACACTCATTCCTGCGGGAATGTATGCTTCCTCCAAGACCTTCGATAGAGTCTGTCGGTGGTATTGCAAACTCATTAATAGTGCCAGGACAGAGATTTGGGATGGCATTTTCTCCAAGTCATTGACAATTGAGTAATCCTTTGGTTGCATACGCCTCCAAAATTCCTCAGCGTCTCCTTCATTGATTGGCTTTTTCTGTGAATCTTTTTTGTTGGTCAATTCCCTAGGGATGTAACATTGTCCCGATCGCGTTATCCCTTGGGCAGCAGCGGTTTGCACAATAAATTCCTTTTTTGGCGGGGGAGCGTACATTTGAGTCGGGGCCATCATCACTATAAATGGGGCTTTCTCGTTGATACTTAAGGCAGCCACAACCTTCTCTATCTTTCCTACCTCTTCCTCTCTTTTGACCCAAAGAACCCCCCAGAATTTTTTGACCCTATAGCAGCGACCCAAAAATAACAATCCTCTCAAAATTTTAAAAAAAAATTGAATCCTCAGAATTTCCAACCTCAGAGCCTCAAACCTTCCCCGAGAAGAAGACCCCCCAAACAATGACCCTAAAGATCTTTATATCGAAGGTTGAGTTGGGGTCCCCCCTTTCTTTTGAAATTCGAAACCGAGGAGCCAATTTACAGGTAAGAAATTGTACCCAATTCAGATTTCCTCAGAGAATCCTAGATGGGTGGACCAATAAGATTTTGGGAAAACCTAATCCTCCTCTCAACCAATAAAAAATGCCCAAATATGTACCCGAATCGTACCATTAACCCAAAATTTGCGGAATTATCCGTTGGGGGGACGATACCTAGACGCGTTCTAGAACACTCCCGAGCTTTCCTCGTACAAACCCGTGTGGGGAGAGCACGTGACGAGTATAGAGAAGGTCGGGTCAGTTTGGGTCTTCTAGAAGTGGGTCTGGTTCGGTTGAAATTATTTATTGGTAGAAACCGATGTCGTCATTTTCGCTGATGCTTGTACGGCGTATTGGTGTTGTGGTCGTCCGTTTGTGTTGAGGAGGAGAAGAATCAATAAATGGGCCGGGTAAGAGGGATTTTGGGCTTATTGAGGATGTCGTATATTATTTGGGAGGGATTGGGCTGGTTTGGCCAACTTTAAATGTTGTTGTTGCTGAATGTTAATGGGTCTAATTTAAAATAAAAAGGGATAGAAATTTGATAATTTAAAAATGGCCAAATAAAATTAATTTTTTAGCCAATTTTACTTAAATCTTAACCAAATTAGATATCAATTTGATCAATTTCATTGCAATTTTGATCAACTTGATTTCAATTATGGTCAAATTTAATAAATTGACTAAATTTAAACGAGATTCGATACGAATTAATACCTTGTTTAATCTTGAGCTTCTTGATTTGATAAAACTAAAAAAATATTTATCCAAATAAATTATTTTTTCAGAGTAAAATTATATTCAAATCAAAATTTTAATCATTTGAATTTATTTTCAAAATAATCCTTGATAAAAAATTCACTACTCCGTAAAATAAATATTTAAGTAATAAAATTATATAATCTCGTATAACTGAATACGATAATATATAATTGCTACTTAAAATGATAAGTTTACCCAAATAAATACTTTGAAAAGATTCTTATTCAGATAAAATATATGTTGTGATTTAATTTAAAACTCAAGAAGCTCGAAATTAAATTTAGTCGTGGAGGGCAAAAATTAGGTGTCAACAGGGACAATGCACGCAATTTTTAAAGATGAGAAATACTTTTCCTACTTAGTTAGAATAAAAGCAAATGTTACAACAATCTTTGATAATTTAAAATTAATTGAATGCTCCGGAAGAGCTACTATATTTCTGCCTAAGGGGAAAAAATTAATTATAGAAGATGCATTGTTCTCTTCTAAATCCCCAAGAAACTTATTGAGTTTTAAATATCTCCGCCAAAATGGATATCATATTGAGACAATAAATGAAATGAATGTCGAATATCTTGGCATTCGGAGATAATTTGTGAAGTCGAAGAATAGACTAGTCACCTAGGAGTGTGATCTAGTGGCCATTGAAGTGAGTGAAAATCTATGGGTGATTAGGATTCAAATCCCATTAGAGACAAAAATAAAATGCTAGGTGATTCATCTGTGCTAGCGTGAGGTAAGATGTGCGTGCAAGCTAAACCTAGACACCTCAGAGACGAACAAACTAGTCTAAATTGACAGCATCTATGTTGGGAAAGAATAATAATAACCTCATAGGTGTAGATGCCTTCAGAGACAAACTGGCATATCTTTCCACATTCAGCAGCCTCATATGTTGTGATGTTATCGGGGAGTTTTGCATCTAGATGCTCCATTATAGATTTGAAATAACTGAATATTACTATATCAAAGAGTAGAAAGCTAAGTCAGTGATGCTAGGTAGCATAAGCTAAATAATCACTAGGGGGCCACTTTAACCTATGAAATAATTAATCCCAAACAAGAGAGAGTGATGTTTACCTATCCCCTACTACTGTTTCCCATAGTCTTCTCTACGAGTTTACTAGTTTAGCAGCTGGATGCAGACTTAGCCCCTTCGTTGTCTTCTCAAATGTCGGGATCATTTCCTGTACAAGTATGATTGATTTTGATAGACGGTTAAAGAGGTTTACCAGAGCAATCACTTCATTTCTTTGCAACTGCAGTAATACATAAGACTAGAGAGCGAGACTTAGAAACATAGCTAGGCGTGAATACCACATATTTGTTCCAGATAGAGAGAGTTCTGCTGGTGGAAGACAAAAGAAAACTCAAATGTTGATCATGCCGAGATTCATCGTCAACTGAGAAGATAATCTTTAGATTAGTTCCAAGTCCAAGAACCTAGAGCATTCCCCATAATTGACATTTCTCACATACTACACAATCCATGATAGCACTGCAACATGAAAATTGCATACCAAATTGTTCAGTCATATGGTAAACAACATAGCAACTACTACTTTTGAACAACATACACAAGACTGCAGAAAGAGCCAAAAATCTTGTGTATGCATATGCGTACATAAATAGACTGAAGTATAAATGTACTGATGCATTCAACTCAAAATACAGTCATAAGGTGATTAGTGCAGCATGTATAAGCAAGATGATAGGCTTTAGAACTTTCTTTTTGGAATTTTACGAAATTAACTTGAGAACAGTTCATTAGATAACCAAGCCAGTCTGGTCAATCGTTTCAAAGGATGAAAATAAAGGCTGAAATCAAGATGAATATTGTAACCTGACATTCCTGAATTTCTTTTGAATCTGCTTCTTTAGCTCAGGTCCACTTTGGCCTTTCCATAGTTTAACTTCATCAAACGGAACTGGACATGCAGCTTGCAGTTTCTTGTTGTATAATAGCTGTTGCATAAGGGACTCTACTTTAAGGTCTTCCTCAGGATTACCAGTATCATATTCAGCCTGCTCCAAGTAATCGTTTGCTTGTATAGCACATCAAAATAGGTGTAGATGACCCAATAAATAAATGCATACAATGTTAACATTATGGGAGTTACCAAAATATAGGTGTATGAGTGTGAACTCACTTTTGTAACAACGTGGAGAATAAAGAGAAAAGTAAAGTACAAGGTTCTGACACAGTCAATATTGTAGAACACGATCATACATCAGATATGGATTGGTACCCTACTGAAATTGCTAAAAAGCAATAAGTTTCCTTGTTAAAGTGATCCAAAAAATAATTGTTCACACTTCGTAAAGAATTTTATAAATGCAACAGGTTCAGCCTTGTAGTTGTAGGCTTTTGCAAGTGTCGCTTAGCCACTTTTTGGCAAGTAGTAAGAGAAACATGTTGCATATTAGATACAAACTAACTAGATTTGTAGTTTCATCAAGCAACTACAAAAAGTAATTGAGATTGAAGAGCGTAGACCAGATATTAGCTTGTATAAAACCTTTTTCTCCTGGAAAATCTCACCAGATGCATCTACACACAGAATTGTAACTTCTATGTTCACAATGATAATGGATTTGAAAACATAAGAATAGCTCGCAAAGACAATACAACACAACAAAAAGTAATTTGCACGAGTACCAGCAGACTTCAACAATTTAGTATCCTAACTTAAGAAGTCTATTTCTCATTTCAATGGTCTCCTTCAGAATGCAATTCTACAAAGACAAATTGAAAAGATCATTAACTCACATTTTGGAAAATCCTCTAAATATACAACATCCCATATTCGCCTAGCTGAGGGACTAGTGTAACCTGTATAATGCTCCGAGTTCAGTAAGAGATTGACATATGTCATCTCACTTGCCACGACAAAGTTCAACAAATTAGTAGTAATTCAAAGAGAAACCTTCAAGAAGTAAAAATCAAGGCATTATATAAGTGTTAAACTCTGTAATTATACAAGATAGAAGTAAGATTCTTGTTTATTCAACAGTGGAGGAAGTACAGAGTTTGATAGTATTTGTAGAAGAAGGGAAAGAAGAGAATTGAGAGAAGAAGAAGATAAGAGAGAAGAGTAAATGCTTGTATTGAGTGAATAGAACAATGTACATTTTTTATGTATATATACTAGCTTGTGATATGCCTAACTAACTCAACTAGCCGTTAACTACTTTGTAACTAACTATTAGAACAGTTATAACTGAAAGTTGGAACCAAGTCTACTTTATTTTCTGTTTGAGTTCACTACTTCTTCAATATCTTTAACACTCTCCCTCAAGCTAGGAAGGTGTGAAGATGTCACAGATTCCTAGCTTGGTATTTAGATGAGTTTGTTGAGCTCTTGTCAGTCCTTTAGTCAGCATGTCTGCAGGTTGATCTTGAGTAGCAATGTAGTGTGGCTGGATCATTCCTTGGACTATTTTTTCCCTTATAAAGAAACAATCAATATCAATATGCTTTGTACTCTCATGATATATTGGATTAGCAGCTATTTGTAGTGCAGACTTGCTATCACTGAACACATCCACAGGTAGTATTGCTTCACTTCCCATTTCCTTTATTAGACCTAGAATCCATACTAGTTCAGCTGTCACTGCTGCAACACTTCTGAACTCTGCCTCAGCTGAGCTCTTAGAGACAGTATTTTTTTTCTTTGATTTCCAAGATACTACTGACTCTCCAATCTTCACAAATTAACCAGTTACAGACCTTCTAGTTTGAGGACAAGCTGCCCAGTCTGTATCACAGTAGGCACTCACTTTATTATATGAACCACTAGACAACAACACACCTTGACCCGGTTGTCTTTTCACATACTTTACAACTCTGAGTGTTGCCTCCATGTGTGATCTTTTAGGATCTTGAAGAAACTGACTTAGTGTTTGAACACAAAAGGCTATGTCTGGCCTTGTTATGGTTAGGTACAATAGCTTTCCAATCAATTTTTGATAAGAACCTTGGTTTGCTGGTGGATCCTCAGTAGTCTGTTCATGCATAACATGCTCATCAAACTGTCTAGATGTTAGCTTGGTGTTGTAGTCCATAGGCGTAGCTGCAGGCTTGGCTGTTGTTAAGCCTAGCTTAGATAGTAACTCTAAAGCATATTTGCTCTGATGCATCAGTATTTCTTTGTCAGACCTTGCAAATTCTATTCCTAGGAAGTATCTCAGCTCACCTAGATCCTTCATTTTGAAATTTTGGTGTAGAATTGTCTTAGTCTCTTCTATCAGCTTTACACTATCTCCTGTGATCAACATTTCATCAACATATACTAGTACAAGAATAATGCCTTATGTTGTCTTCTTGATATACAAGGATGGATCATACTGACTCTAAATGAAGTGAGATCTTACCAAAACCACTGATAGCTTGGTGTTCCATTGCCTTAGTGCTTGTTTAAGACCATATAAGGATTTGAGTAGTCTACATACTGCATTCTCCCCCTGACTAACAAATCCTTAAGGTAGATCCATGTACACTTCACTATAAAGATAACCATTTAGGAAAGCATTGTAGACATCCATTTGTTGGACACACCAGTGATTTCTAGATGCTGCTGCAAGTAGAGTTCTTACTGTCTTCATCTTTACTACTGGAGAAAATGTTTCTAGGTAATCAATGCCTTCTCTTTGTCCATAACCCTTTGCTACTTACTAGTCTTGCTTTAAACCTCTCAACTTCACCTG
Organism: Capsicum pubescens; assembly: GCA_030864215.1. Classification (NCBI taxonomy): domain Eukaryota; kingdom Viridiplantae; phylum Streptophyta; class Magnoliopsida; order Solanales; family Solanaceae; genus Capsicum; species Capsicum pubescens. The sequence continues at coordinate 301,776,491 of CM061549.1, forward strand.
AGGCCTTATACTTTACTTTATATATCCATCTGCAACCAATAGCCTTCTTTCCTTCAGGCAAGGTAACAACCTTCCAAGTGTTGTTAGAATTCAATGCTTATATTTTATTCTTCATTGCTTCCACCTATCTAGGGTCTTTGCAGGCTTCAGAGTAGCTTGTAGGTTTAGTAACATATGAAGTATTCATCACATAGCTCTTGTATGACTGACAAAGTCTATCATAAGACACATGATTCGCAAGAGCATGAGGTACCTTCTTTGTGTTTTTGGAAACAAAGTCATTCATCCATGCAGGTGACTTTCTTTCTCTTGTTGACTTTCTTTGATCCTGAGATGCAACTGGTTGAGATGCATCTTGTGTAGTGGTAGGAATTCTCTGGAGTTGTTTCTCTTATTGAGTATCCCCTTGACTTCTACTTGACCTCCTTTGGTATACCTTTGTTATGGACTGTCTGAAAGTAAGTTCCTTTGGTGGTAGCTGTTCTTGCTGACTGTCTAAGGTAATATTCCTTTGGGATGAGACCTGTATAGGAATCTGTATAACCTCAGTAGTTATTGGATACTGATCTTCTAAAGGGCACACATGTTGAGGTGCCTGAGGCTGCTTCTTAAGTTCCTTAAAAGGAAACATATCTTCCCTGAATGACACATCTCTACATACAAAAAAAATGTTAGTAGATAAACCATATAGAACATATCCCTTCTGAGTACTAGAGTACCCCATCATGATGCATGTCCTTGTTCTAGACATGAGCTTATCATGTTCATTTAGTATTTTGGCATAGCACAGGCATCCCATTACTCTGAGATGATCACAATTTGGTTGCTTACCATACAATTTTTCATAAGGACTCACAAGCTGAATGACTGGACTAGGAAACCTATTGATGATATATACTGCAGTTAGAACACAATAACCCCAGAACCTTATTGGAATTTCAGCCTGAAATCTGATAGCTCTTGTCACTTCTAGTATGTGTCTGTGTTTTCTCTCAACAACACCATTTTGCTGAGGAGAATATGGACAAGTAGTTTGATGAACTATGCCATGTTCCTGGAACAACTCTTTACATATTGAGTTGACAAACTCAATACCATTATCAGACCTCACTACTTTGATAACCTTGTCAAACTGAGTTTTGACATATACAAGAAAGTGTTGAATCTGAACACACACATCAGACTTAAGTTTTAACAGAAATATCCAAGTGTACCTTGAAAAATCATCAACCACTGTTAGAAAATATCTATTTACATTCATAGTTGGTACTTTGTAAGGTCCCCAAACATCCATGTGTACAAGATCAAAACAGCATGTACTTTGACTGTTAGTAAACAGAAAAGGTAACCTAGTTTGTTTAGCACTAGGATAAATACTACATTGCTTTATTCTGTCTTCTATTACTTGAACTTCTTGAGATATAACTCTTTTCAGCACACTGGTTGATGTATGTCCCAACCTTTGATGCCACAGATCTACTTCAGTTTGAGTTCTTTCCACAGCTGGTTTACTAGATGCTTTAGTTGCTATTGTAACCTCTTTCCTTGACTGATCTCTAAGCACATATAGTCATCCATCAAGCTTACCAATCCCCCTCACCTTTCCAGTACCAAGATCCTGGAAAACACAGAAATTCACTGAGCAATTCCACTTCTTCATTACTTGTGATACTGATAGAAGGCTACATGTAAACTGTGGGATGTGATAGACATTTGTGATGTTATTTCCTTCTGACAGGAAACTAGTTCCCACATGAGTGACCATTGTAGTGTCACCATTTGGTAGATATACCTTCTTTGTTTTTTCAAACTCTGTAACACTCTTCTTAAGTAACAGGTCTGAGTTTCCAACTATATGGTTAGTAGCACCAGTATCTATAATCCATATCTGAGAATCAAAAGAGGCTAGACAAGCAGAAATACCTGTACTTGTTACATTTGTAGACTCACAAGGAGTGTTGACAGAGTTATTTTTGTTGATCATTTGCAATATTTGACCATATTGTTCCTTTGTGAATGCATCATTTCCCATCTGACTCAACTACACCAGCTAGCTATCAGATACTAGAGACTGTCCTGCATCCTTAGTAGACCACTTCTGCATAGAATGAGAGCCACCCTGATCTATTGAAGACACATTGTAAGCTGTGTTGTTCCCTTCATGTTTGAACTTCTTCTTGGCCTTGTAATCTTGAGGATAGCCTACTATCTTCCAGCAGTTTTCCTTAGTATGCCCCTTTAGTTTGCAGAAATCACATTGCTGATTAAAATTTTTCTTGAACTTCTAATTGTTGTTTTCACCTGGACCATTTCTTGCATACATGGCTATATCAAGGTTCTTGGCATTAACTGAAGGATTCATTCCCAAGATTCCAGCCTGACTTGCAATAGATTTTTGACTTTCATCACTTATGATCATTGCATAGGCTTGGTTCACATTTGGGAGAGGGGTCATAAGTAAGATTTGACTTCTTGCTTGTGTATAGGTCTCATTCAGACCCATAAGAAACTGAAACAGTTTCAGTTTCTGCAGATGTAGTACATATTCTTTTGATTTCTCACATTCACACCCAGGTGCAGGCACAAGAGCCTCAAATTCTTCCCATAAATCCTTTAGTTTCGAGAAATACACAAACACTGAGGCAGTTCCTTGAGACAATGTGGCTATATCTTTGTGCAGATTAAAGGTTCTTGCCCCATCAACTTTGTTAAACCTTTCAGATAGCTCATTCCAAACTGCACTAGCTACAGATGCATACATGATTCCACCAAGTAACTCTTTAGAAACTGAATTCATGATCCAAGAAAGTACAATTACATTGACTCTTTCCCAGTGACTACTCAACTCATTTGAGAACTTATCTTTAGAGCATGTTCCATCTACCATGCCTAACTTATTTCTCCCTAGTAAGGCTATACGTATGGATCTAAACCAGACTGAAGAATTCTCAATTTTTGTCAATTGAAAAGAGATGATTTGTATGCCACTTACATCAGAAGGGTTGAGAAAGAGGGGATGATTGTAATCCAATGAATTGGGAGTAGCTCTTCTTGTATATCCATTGCAGTAGCTCTACAATCCTTGATTGCAGACTTCTTGATCTTGATTCAATCTACTAGAATCGACCTTGCTCTACTAGTATTCTAGTGAGTAATGTCTCTGATACCATGTAATTATACAAGATAGAAGTAAGCTTCTTGTTTATTCAACAATGGAGGAAGTACAGAGTTTGATAGTATTTGTAGAAGAAGGGAAAGAAGAGAGCTGAGAGAAGAAGAAGATGAGAGAGAAGAGTAAATGCTTGTATTGAATGAATAGAACAGTGCACATTTTTATGTATATATACTAGCTTGTGATATTCCTAACTAACTCAACTAGCCGTTAACTACTTTGTAACTAACTATTAGAACAGTTATAACTGAAAGTTGGAACCAAGTCTACTTTATTTTCTGTTTGAGCTCACTACTTCTTCAATGTCTTCAACAAACTCACAGTAACACTATCCATCATTTTATCATATCACCAGTAATACCACCAGGGGATTTTATCGAAAGAGTACACAAAAAGGACAAAGAACACACAATGCATGCCTGCACAGGAAGCCCTCTAGGTTGAATAAATCACAAGCACAAAGACGGCTAAAATTTAGCAGTATGTGTTGTTTCCTTGTAACTTGGAAGACTCATTATAACATACTTATATTAATAATACAGAAGACATAAGAGTATAGTCAAGATAATAATCCAAAAAGGGAAGAGATCACACTGACTTTACTAACAAAAGCAACCAAAGAGATCGGATGAACTTTCATAACACAGAAGAAGTAAAAATATTCGAAAACCTAAACCTTCTCTTTCCAGTATTGACATAAAGCGAAAAAGTTAACCTATTTAACTACAGCAAGACAAGACATTTCATTTTTCCCTCAGACTTCTCTTTTTTGTCTCCAACAAGTTTCCTTCCCCTTCCCAACAGTCCCCAAAAGTAAAATACAAGAGGAAGCCTGGGTCCAATGTATAATATATTTTGGAACATATATTATACATTTTTACTCCAAAAATCAGACATTTGTTGTATAGAATATTTAGGCATTTTTACTCCAAAAATTAGCCCTTTCAATTTCAGACTTGTAAAAATTGTGGGTGAGGTCTGGGGCAAAAGAGGTCTTTCAGTGAGTTGAGGTCGGCCTCTTATGTGAGGGACCTCTTTCGAGGGAGTTTATTAACCAAAGGTTATTGGACCCGACTACCTTGAGCTAAGAGGACTCCGCCCCTGGTTCTAGCGACAGAAGATAGTTTTTTTGAAACCCCGATACCGGACTGCAATCAAAAGAGCATGCGGCCCGACTCGAGCTTCCTTGCGTCGCAGTAGATCATAGACCTATCTCAGAGGTATTTATGGGGCAAATACGGGCAATCCATTTTAGTTTAAAAGGAATTCGTCCAATACTTTTTGATGTATGACCTTGGTGTCTTTCATGTTTTTTCTAGTTCAGCATTTACCATGTACTTGTTAAATATTCCTTCCTGTAATAAACTCAACTTGTTAACTCTTTTCTGAGGTATAAGTAAGACTTTTTGGACGACGACGGGTAATTCCGCCATTTACATTTCTGCTTGTCACTTTCAATACTTTGGTTTATTTCTTGTCATTTCTCTTGAAATCTTGTTTGACCAAACTGCATCATGGAAAGGGGTTCTTCGTATTCTCCAGTAAAAGGAACCATCCGACCTCGTTTTTGTCACATTTGTTATTTCCACACCCTCAAGAAAACCATTAACTAGAGCGTAAAACTAATGGTAACATTGGAAACAAACAACTAATTCTATTTTAATTTGTTAAAACGACAGCTATTACTCCTTTGTCTACCTTTATTTGTTCATTTTTCTATTGAAAAATTAATAGATAACTTAAAATATTTTTTACCCATTTTATTTTTGTTGTTAAATACTTTCTCCGTCTTAAATTTTCTAATTTAATGTCCCATTTTATTTATCTTTTTTCATTAATCAAGAAGACACAAAAAAAAATGTATGTTTTACCCTTTGAATTAATTATTTTTTCTTCAAATTAAAATGTAAACATCATTTTATAACAGTACTATGGTAAACTAGGCATGTTATTAGTTATTTTTCTTAATCAATGTGCCATCTCAATTTGAGATGAATAATTTGGGATGGAGGAAGTATTTACCATTCATCATTTGTTGTATTGTTTAAGACATTTCGTTTATTCATTGCTTCTTAATTTGTGTGTCACGTTAATAGTGGATAAATATTAGTATTGAATAGGGAGTAGCCTATTGAGTTTATGAATCTTAAATTATAGAAAAGAAAGGTCGCTACATGGTATGGAACAAAGCTATTGATTCTGCTTCAGGCTGAGTGGAATAATAAGGAGTGGAGTTGAGTGTAGGATTATTGTTGGACTTGTCAAATCAATGTACTAGTAATGTGAAGCGTGGGGTGCCAGTTAGGGTTGTGCAAAAACCGAACCGATCGATAAATCGAATCGATAAAAATGTTATTGGGTTATTGGTATTGGGTTATCGGGTTAACAATTTTTTATTGGTCTTATAAAAAAATTTATTGGGTAAACGGTTCGGTATCGGTTTTAGCTTATTGGGTTATCGGTTAAACCGATAACCAAAATACACTAAGTTATTGTTTTATCCCTATTTATGTTATATATTTAAATTTCTCTTTCTCTCTCTCTATAGATATGTGTATGTATATAGATTATATGCACTACTAATTCATAATTCAGTGATTCATAAAGTATTAACCTATTCAGGACAACAAAGGCACAATATAAAGTTCGGCTATTATCGTAATAAAAAGCTTGAAGCATTTATGGCTTCCAACAATTAGGATTCAATTTTTTTCCTAACTAACATTCAGTTCAAGTTTGAAGATTCTTGTAAACTAAAATGCATTGCGTAGGTTTTGGCGGTAATTAAAATTTTATTTTTTTTATGTTAGTTGTTACTATTTCTATTTTATAAGTATTTTCTTATTGGTTAAACTGAAAACCGAACCGTTAAGGACCAAAAACCGATAAACCGAAACCGATAAGAAAATATCTTATTGGTTGGTTATTGGTTTTACATATTTAAAAACCGAAAATCGATAAATCCAACCAATAACACGTAAAACCGAACCGAACCGAACCGACCGATGCACACCCCTAGTGCCGGTCATTAATCCACCAAGCATCAATGCAACCCAAAGTGTGGCCCTTTGGATTAAATCGGTCAACTTTTATCTAAGAGATAATACATAAATATGACCCTAAACTTGACACCAAATTATAACTTTGACCTTAAACTTTGACTGTGCACAAATATGACCTTTAACTATTCAAAACTGCAAAAATATGACCTCCGATCTTACGTGGCAAAACGCGTATTCAACACGCAAAAATGGGTGCGTCCAGCTAAAAATCTAAGGGTATAATACATAAATATGACCCTAAAGTTTGACAGTGCACAAATATAACCTTTAGCTATTTAAAACTACACAAATATGACCTTTAAATGACTTTTTACTATTATTTTTTTATTATTTTCGGCTCAAAGATGAAAATGACATCTAATTTCTTTTGTCATTGCGGAAAAAGAGCAATATTGAAGATTTATTAATTAGGTGGGTCAGCCTCATATGAAAAAAATCGCACGGGTATGTATATATATTATAAAGCAGAAGGCAAATTTAAGTTATATAATAAATCTAAATATTACTTATTTAAATATTAAATTAAAGATGAAACTATACTAATAATAAAAAAATTATAGTTTTAATAAAACGTTATTAAATTAATGTTATTAAGGATAGTAGTAGTAGTATATTAAATTAACATTATCAAATTAACGTAATTAAAATGTTATTAAATTAACGTTATTAAATTAACGCAGGGACGGACCTACGTGGTTGCCATGGGGTTCACCCGAACCCCCTCAGTAAAAAAATTACGTTGTATATATATAAGGTAGAAAATATATATTTATGTACGAATATTAATGTTGAACCACATGAAACAAGACACTTAGATAGCCCAGTGGTGTTATTTGCTCATCTTGGGCGCTTGCTTCAGCCTACTGCGCGGGTTCGATCCCTGCTAGTGGCTGTTATTTTTTTTTAATTAGAAAAAAGCTAGGTGCAGTGCTGCTGCTATAGAAATAAATAAATAAATAAATAAATAAATAATAATAATAATAATAATAATAAAAACGACGCCGTTTTAACACAAAAAAATAAAACTTTGACAGTGCACAAATATGACCTTTAATTATTCAAAACTGCACAAATATGACCTCCCTCCAAGTCAGACCTTTTAACGACGTGGCACCGTGTAATTGGATTACCTTTCCACGTTGGTGCGAGTGAGACTCACGCATGAGATTGCTAAATCGGAGGTCATATTTGTTCAGGTTTTGAATAGCTAAAGGTCCTATTTGTGCACTATCAAAGTTTAAGATAAAAGTTATAATTTGGTGTCAAGTTTAGGGTCTTATGTATTATCTGTTTATCTAAAGGGTCTTCTTTTATTGCTTAACCCAATTTTAGAAATGCAATTCATTCCTAGGAAATCTAGACAGCACATTTCCAGAAATGCAGTTTTAAAAGTTTAATTAATCTAATATAATTTAATTTTAAAATTTAGTTAAATTAATTCATTAAAAATAAAAGAACATATAAAAAGAAATGGAAAAGTAATAGGTAATTTGACTTTATTTTATTTATAAAAATTAAATTAATAGTGATAAATAAATTCGAACGAGAGTATGAAACTATTCTCACAGTTTATTAAATTCGGTGGAAGACCCAAGGTGGAGGGATGGAAAACAATGATATTTCCTCTATTCCATTTTATGTATCGTTATTTCATTTTTAATTCGTCTAAGAAAATATCATTTTTCCTTATTTGGTAACTATTAAATGACAATATCCTCATTTTATTCTTAATGGGTCTGCTTAATAAGAAAAGATAATAAAATGAGAGTATGTATTCTTAAACTCCATATTCAATCAAAAGGGCAATGCATAAAATGGGACGGAGGGAGTATGATATTTACCAACACATGTTTGCAATAAGTGCTTGTAGTACGTGTTGTTCGTTTGTGATATTTTGTCAAATTTTAGCCACTACAATTCTAACCATAGCATGGTCTAAATTGGAGTAATATTCAAATTCATTGCTATAAACTTTTAAAATAAGTACCTCCTATACTATATTTTACTTTATTGAAATTGAAAGAGTATAAATTAATGCTGATGCAGATTTTTAAGGTCGATCGTTTAATCAATGATGCTTTTACTATCTGTCCCTCAGTGCTTCTTCTTCCATTTTCTCTAATAGGTGATTCTACACACTCAGGGTTGGTTCTTCTCCTCCTCCTCATTTTCTGTCAATCTATTGATTTTCTTTTTTAATTTAGTTTATTTATGGGAATACACTAATATGTTGTTGTTAGTGTTTCATCATGCCATTTTCTGCACTGCTTTTGTTAGCTATGGCTGGAGTTCTTTTAAATATATTGATTTAATTTGTAGAGGCCAACGCACTAGAAAAATTAGCAGATTCAGTATCATTGTTGTTATTACTGGTATGTTTTCCTCTTTTTTTTCTTTCTTTCACTGATTTTATGCCCATCACTTCTCGATTCCTTTGAATGTTTGTGCGTTTTTGCTTGAATTTTAGTTCTTTTGCTCTTTCACATAATCTCTTGTAAGATATATTTTACATGCATGTGATGGATCATGTCTCATTTGCACATATATTTTAATGCCCTTTGTTCCCCTTTTTTCTTATAATTTTCTCTTTAATTTTGCAACTAGATCTATTTAATCATAAATCCTAACCTGTCGGCAAAGGGCAATTTGATTGGCCCTGAACACTGATCTTACATACTTTAATTGTGTTGTGAGAGACGTAGTTTACTGATTCCAGGTTGTATAATTAACATTACAATTTGTGTTTGTGCTTGTGCAGTAGCTGTGACTGCATTTATTAATGTTAAATTTGTGTTGTGAGAGATGTAATGTTTGTGTATACAACATTACAATTTGTATACAACCTTAAATTTGTGTTGTGAGAGATGTTTCCCTAAAATAGTAATGTTGTATACAAATTGCAACACAAAGAACCACAGAAAACAAAGATTTGACTTTTCACTTGCTTCATGTTTTCATCTTATTTTGCTTCTGGTGGCAGGTGACATGGGGATAAAAAAATTACTTGGAGAAGTTATATTCTAAAAGAAAGTACGCAGATTTCTTCTCCAGCTACTATGATTCCTTTAGATGCATCTATATGGTGGTATTTTTATATTTTTTTTCAATATATGTTGGAAGAAAAAGAAAGAAATACCAAGACTTATGTCTTTCCCAACAAGCTTGAGGAAGATCCAAAGGGCATCCCCAACAGTTTTATGTCTTGCATCAGCAAGTAGATGTTGGTGGATTGCGGGAGTTGAATGTGTACATGTACCCTACACCAGATGCTGTCGTGGTATATTGACTGATTTTTTTGTGACTATAGCTTCTTTTGTATAACAACAACAACAGGCCCAGTGTATTCTCACAAAGTGAGGTCTGGAGAGGGTAAAATATACGCAAAATGTACGCAGCCTATACCGCTATCTCCGAAGAAGTAGAGAGGCTTCTTTTGTATAAAAAATAAAAGAAAAAAATTGGAAGACTCAAATTAACCACCTAATTAGCTTTCACATGGAAGCAACAGAAAATGAAGAGTAAATGAGGAGTGAACAAAATGTAACAGATTGAATAACTTATTGAAATGTTATTTATATCGAAGAAAAAGAAATATAGTAGAAAATTTAAGTAACTCTTGACATGAACTTGTTAGCTAAACATTTTTTGTTTGTATTTGACTCATAAATGATTTATAATCTACTGCTTACTAGATGCAAGATTATGTCCATGAATTCAGTGGTGAAAACACTTCATTCGACTGATTTTGCAATTTAGTATTTTTCTTATAAAGATAACATCTTCTGACATTTTATTTTTCTCTTCAATGGATTACATTAGGTTGTGCTGCCTACAATTTGAGTAGCGGGAAAGAAAAATTTGTCCTGTACATGGTTGTTGTCTTTGAAAGAGCGTCTCGATAATTTCAAGGTGCTTGGGGGTGATTCTTTGACTTCTGGAAAGATGTAAGTACTCCTCTTTTAGTTAATTAGGTATTTTCTGCATAGAAGCTGATACGAGTCAAATGACCACCTTAGCTTTTGATGACATCTTTGAAGGCCAACACCTAAAGGCTCAAGACTTGGTCACCCCAAGAGCACAAGGATACGCAAGGAAGGATCATTTTGAGCATGACTTAAAGCAATCTCGTGTGTGGAAGGTTGCTTGGTTGCCTATATTGATGCTAACCCGAAAACCACAAGCCTTGAAGTATGAACCATACTCGGTTTTTGAGAGCATTGAAAAGGCGCCATTCATTCAAGTTATAACATACCTTGGCTGCCCCTTCATTAAGGGTATTTTATACATTACATATGGTGTATTTACACACCATGGCAGCCCCTCTCATTAAGGGCAAAGTGGTCTTTTTATCTTCATTTATAGTATATTATAAATAGGCCCCTCAGTCTTATTTTCACTAGTTTTGAATGATGAAAGATTGAAACACTTGAAAATCCTCTCTCTTGAGAGTAGACCACATTAGTATAGTCTTAGTTAGGACTTGGAAAAGCCATCCTTAGTATAGGGCTTGGAAAAGCCAATATTGTTCTTTGCTTAGAAACGGTGAATCTTGAGGTGAGTCGATTACCTTGGCGGTCATCGTAAGAGTGTGGTTTTGATTATTACATTCATCAGGGGTTAGTGTTGAAATACACTTGGTTCTTAATCTTGTAATAATTTTGGTCTCACTATCTATCTTTATTTTCTATGCAATTTCCTTTGTGTTTGTGTTGAATCTGTGTCTTGTTTCATCTTCATCTCCTCTCTTTAGTTATAATTTCAGTTTCTAGCTTTGTTTTCCGTGTCATTTGGTATCAGATCATGGCTTGATCTTGTTCCTAAAAGATCAATCTTGGGCTTGCTTGTTAGAAAATTAAAAAAAAAGTGTTAAAAACTTAAAATTCTAGAAAAATAGCAATCTGTCCGTGTTTGTGTTCTTGGCCAAAATTGTGTTCTTGTTGTGTCATGGCTGATATTTGTTTGTTGTGTGACTAGATCTAGTTCTTGTTTGTTTTGTTGTTTCTAGTGTTAGTTTTCTTGTCCACTAACACTTTGAGTCTAGATCTAAACTTGAGCTTGAACTTGTTGAAAGTTGTTGTTATGAACATAAGTTTGGCTCATTGTTGTTGACCATTGTTATGGTGGACTGTTTTTGCCGTGTGGTTTCTCCTTGATGTTCTAAACTTGACCACGTGATATTGTTGTTACTTGGTGGCTTGAGAACCATTTTGTTGAAGTTGTAGTTGTCTTGGCCAAGTGTTGGAGATATTGTTATTGTGGATTGGAGTTGGCCATTGGAATTTTTGTTGTTCTTGAAGATTGTTGTTATTGTTCTTTGTGTGGTTGTTGTTGTTCTTGAAGTTCTTCACCTTCCTTCATATATTGTTAGAACATAAAGTGAATATTAGATCCTAAAAGGTGAAGGAAAAAGGTGTATGTACTTGTTAGTCTTGAAAGACCCCCAACCACCAAAAGACTTTATATCACTTCACAACCACTTTTCCATGATTTAAGGACCCATGTTTTAAGGAGATGTACAAGAAAAAGTCAAGTCTTGAAAATTGAAAAAGGCCCCAAGACTTATTTTCCCTCCTAAAACAAATTCCACCAATCCAAATTAATTTTTGTCCAAGACTTGAACATTTGAGAATAACCACTTGATAAAATTGAACTAATACGTGGCTTCCACGTCATCATTGCTATTGTTCACGCAATATTTTCGAGCTCAAAATTTTATATTCTTAGTTTCATTTTTATTGTCCCTTAGTTTCGTTGTTGGTTCTAATACTAATTAGAAACTAGTAATCACCTACTTAGTTGTAGATTAGTTGTTGAGTCCGTTTCTTTCGTGTCTTCGTTATTTATGTGCTTTTCTCATTTTTAACTCGTCATAACTTCTTTGTTTAAAGTTCATAAGTAGATTTTATTTTGTGTCTTGAGTCGATCAAACAAGAATCTATTCCGGCCGCCAAGTAGAATTGACATCTTATTGACTACCGGAGTATAAGCAAATTTCAATATTCGCCGCTCCAAATTGTGAGGATCACAAAAGTGAGTGAATACGAGTGTTGGTGAGGAGATTTTATTACTAATCTTGTTTGTTCATTTTGTAGATTTAAAAGGTAATATAAGGAGAACATGTCTTCGATAGCCGGGGATTATTGTGACTACAACATGGGAGACTATGATTGTAGTGAGGGGTTTTATGGCTACGAAGTTGAGGGAGGCTGCGGAGGCTATAAAAATAGCCATGATCAAAACTTGGGCAGATTTGAGAGTTACGGTTTTGAGGAAGAAAATGAGGTGAATGAAGTGCCTAGTACTTATGGGGAACTTGGAGATGATGTAGGACCTTATGATGGATCTTATGATGACGTTGGGGCATGTGAGGATTCTTACAATTCTCACTCCGAACCTAGATTTGGTGTTAGGTATAACCCTTTCGTTCGCAAAGCTTATGAGAGCTATGATGAGAGTACACGTGAGGAGTGTGAAGACTCATATTCTCCACCTTGTAGTACTTTTTATCAAGATCGATGTAGCGTGAATGGTTATACTAGCTCTAGTGGAGGTTGTCCAACGAGAAGAAGAGGGTATGCATCTCCAAAACCGAGGGGTACTCGTGTACTTTATAATATTGATCCGAGAAGGAGTGTACACTCCGGAAAGGTGACTATTTATGGGATACCGGGATGCCTCTTGTATTAAATTATAGGTACTATAGTAACTACATCGTTCCATCCATAGTTGACTACTTGGAGTTGTTTCGTAAGCCTTTACTTGTTCCATACTTCTTGGACGGGTTTAAGGTTACTGAGAGGGTCAAGGTTATCTTCTCCCAATTTGAATACAATAAGGAGGTGGTGCGATATTCTTCCATTGACATACGGTCATGTATACTTAGGTGCCGATTAGTTTGCACAACATAGAGTTCCAAACGTACAAAATTGGCCAAATGTTGTAAGAGACCAATGGGGGAATCGCCTCATGACTTACTTGCTGCCCAAGCCACGAAGAGAAATGCCTACCTACTTCAATCCAAATAATTATGAGAGACAAAAGATTGAGAGGATTAAGGGAGTGCAAGGTGGTAATCCGAGAGTAGAAAAAGAAGAGGTTGTGTGGAGCGAAGTGAAGGGATTACCACCAAACTATGCTAACATTGGTTGTCCTTCTATTTTTAAGGACATTTGTGTAGGTACCAACATGGCAAGCGAAGACGAACAATGCCAAAAGTAAGTTGTTGCCCAAGCTTTTGGAGGACCTTCACACCATGACAAAGAAGAATCTACTCAAGGACTTCAAGGTAAAATGGCTAACTCTTACACTTTTGTACAAGTAAATGATAATTGTGTGGCTAGTAGCCCATTGAGTGTGAGCTATAGCTTGCCTATATGTGAGTATTGTTTCTTTTCCACTTGATGATGATGTACATATTGTGAGTGTGGATACACTAGTTGACCTATTGATGACCGAATCGACTCTTATTGTAAGATCGATTTATGTCCACCTAGTGTTGAAACCATTATGTTGAATGAAAGTACATTATCTTCTGAAATTTGTGTTGATCAACTTATGTGTGAAAATTACCCACCACTTGAGGATGTGTATTGTAATTAATGAACCTCAAGTGTGTGATGATGTTGAAAATGTTGATCAAAGGAATAAGAGTGAACTCGAGAGATATTCTTGGGATAATCTTGCACTTGAGATCTCTTTGAAACTTGATATTGATCTTTTAGAGAGTGATGAATTCACACGTTCCGAATTTTTCCGTGAAATAGATCATGCTCTCTTTAGGTATAATGTCTTATTTGAAGATGATATAACCATTTCTAATGAACCTAGTGGTGAAAATAATGGTGTAGCTTGCCTTAGAAGCTATAGCCGATATGCTAATCCACTATGGTGTGACAACATTTCTACTAAAGATGGAAATCACTTCTTGGAATATGAAAGTACTCTTAAGGGTAAGGGATGTGTAGTCTTGGAAACTACTTATCCTTCTACTTTGTGTGATTTTATTGTTGAGAGTACTCATGGTGATGATTGTGAAACTAGTAGTGAGTACACACATGAGGGCACCTTAGTAGAAGTTGACTTGAGTGATACCTTTCTCTACTCTCTATTTTCTTTGGATACTATGTATGCTATTGTAGAGAGTACACCATTTAGTTTGGGTAGAGACCACGGGAAAGGGGAGTATTGTCTAGACCCGTGTCTATGGCTACTTTTCCCGTTTGACCCCGGTGCCAAATATAGATTTTATGATGATGGTGCACCCAACTTGTTGCTTGGTTTACATGAAAAGCAAAGTATCACTTTTGGTAAATTCTATAACCAAATCCTTTGTGCATTTTTCATTAATTATTTAATATTTAGTTCAAAGGATCCTTGGTTATATTCTAAATATGTGCTACCTTGGAATGTTGAGGTGATTTGCCGTGCTAACCCTAATCCTCATTTTATGAGGAGTTTGTATTTGTGTGTCCTTTCTTTAGTTTTGCAAGGTTTGGATTCGAGGTCGAATCCTTTTCAAGATGGGGAGGATGATACGAGTCAAATGACCACCTTAGCTTTTGATGACATCTTTGAAGGCCAACACCTAAAGGCTCAAGACTTGGTCACCCCGAGAGCACAAGGATACGCAAGGAAGGATCATTTTGAGCATGACTTAAAGCAATCTCGTGTGTGGAAGGTTTCTTGGTTGCCTACATTGATGCTAACCCGAGAACCACAAGCCTTGAAGTATGAACCATACTCGGTTTTTGAGAGCATTGAAAAGGCGCCATTCATTCAAGTTATAACATACCTTGGCTGCCTCTTCATTAAGGGTATTTTATACATTACATATAGTGTATTTACACACCATGGCAGCCCCTCACATTAAGGGCAAAGTGGTCTTTTTATCTTCATTTGTAATATATTATAAATAGGCCTCTTTAGTCTTATTTTTACTAGTTTTGAATGATGAAAGATTGAAACACTTGAAAATCCTCTCTCTTGAGAGTAGACCACATTAGTATAGTCTTAGTTAGGACTTGGAAAAGTCATCCTTAGTATAGGGCTTGGAAAAGCCAATATTGTTCTTTGCTTAAAAACGGTGGATCTTGAGCTGAGTCGATTACCTTGGCGGTCACCGTAAGAGTGTGGTTTTGATTATTACATTTATTAGGAGTTAGTGTTGAAATATACTTGGTTCTTAATCTTGTAATAATTTTGGTCTCACTATCTATCTTTATTTTCTATGCAATTTCCCTTGTGTTAGTGTTGAAATATACTTGGTTCTTAATCTTGTAATAATCTTGGTCTAACTATCTATCTTTATTTTCTATGTAATTTCCCTTGTGTTTGTGTTGAATCCGTGTCTTGTTTCATCTTGTGTCATTGTTATCATCTTCATCTCCTCTCTTTAGTTATAATTTCAGTTTCTAGCTTTGTTTCCCGTATCAGAAGCTAAATAGTATTTTGACTACTTTTTCCTCTGACTATCACTCAGGTGAAGTTCAACTTATGAATCTTGTATGCATGCTTAATAATTCATTTGGCATCTGTCAGCTAAGTTATTTGTGTTGGAGAAACAATGAACTTATTTTTAACAGTTTAGTAAGTTCAGGTTTGAAGTTTATAAGCATACTATTAAGCTTTGGCCATTGTGAATAGTGAAACAATGTTGGAAAAGAAAATTGAAACTGTTTATCTTCTTCTTTATCTTGTGCTTTTTCCTAATATTCTTTTTCTAATGCATATTGTCTTTTAATATGTGAATTATATTTTTATCCCATTATTCTCGGAGTAGGTTATCAATTGTTGAAGTAAAGGTATATGTGGTAGATGCAAGAAAGTAGCAACAGATGTTAGAATACTTTGTCCTTCTTGCTCATTGGAGTTTCTAAACTATAGACACTAAAATCCACATAGAGAGCTTCTAAGTAGCTAAGTTGTGCGGATATATTTTGATGCTATGTTGCTCGGACTCTTCAAAAATGGTTGCTTTCTGAAAATCAGTTTTGTGTATGAGAAGTCCTCCAATCTTCTATGAATTTAATCACTGGTAATGAAGGTCTAATTTTTGTACCCCAAGTCCTATAATAAGATGATAACATTTATTTAACTGTTACTATATACATAACATTACCATATTGATATCCTTCTAAATTTCTATCAGAACCTGCTTTTCTAAACCTTTCAAAGTTCATTTAGTTACTGTAAAGGGAAAGGATAAGAATTGACTCTTATGAACAATCTGAAGGTCATATCCATTTCTTAGCTGCAATATTCACTATGTATTGTAGTGACTATGTATGTATTCTATTACGGCTGTGGTTTTAAAAGCATTGAAGATCTGTTTAAATGTGGGAAGTTTTGTGCAAATTTAAAACATTCTGAGAGGCTGAATTCTGGAGTCATGGTGGTTGAGCCATCAGAAAAAGTTTTTAATGATATGACGAGTAAGGTGACCACTTTGCCTTCTTACACTGGAGGTGTGGTTTAGCTGTTAACTGTTCTGTTTTTTAAAGTTATATGTTGTCATTGTATCTTTCAGTAGTCAAACTTTTGTTTTTGTGGGAAGAGTTTCATTATCTTTTATCATTTAATAAGTTTAGTGTCATACTTTTCAAGCTCTGATAGGTACCAGTTAAGCTGAGGATCTATCTGAAACAACCCCTCTACCTTTACGAGGTAGAGGTAAGGTCTATGTACATTCTACCGTCCCCAGACCCCATTCTGGGATTACACTGGGATGTTATGTTATTGTTGTTGTATTTTTCAAGCTCTGATAATTCATTGCGCTGAATTTTTTTTGTTAACCTAATGGTGCAAATATTTTTGTTTTGACAACTCTGTTGATTCTCTTGCTAACAGGTGATCAAGGTTTTCTCAGTTCCTACTATGTTGGATTTGTGAATGCTCATGTTTATGAGCCAAATTTTCCTTCAGATATCTTAAATTCCGGGAAGGTTCCTGAAATGGAGAGGCTTTCTACTCTTTATAATGCAGATGTTGGCCTGTACATGGTTGCTAATAAGGTATGTTTTAGGTTCAAGAGACTTCCTTTCTTTGAGTGTATTTTTAGTTGGGTGGGGTGTGTAGACTTTATATTTTATCAAAACCGGACAAAATACAATTAGTTGGAGGGTTCAAAATGGCCATTTTTGTTAGATATAGGATACTACGAAGAAGTTAGACTTCCATGGAATTGGAATATACTTTAGTAGTATTGCAAGTTGCAACATTGCAAACCTTATCATAACTTAATTTTTCAATTTAAGCTGTTGTGTGGGCTTCATTGTCTTTTTTTAGTAACGGTAGTGCTTGGCTAGCTTTTGCACACCCAAACTATTCCACCATGTACATGCTACCTCCTACCAACAAGTACCGGATGGGCAGATATCTTATGGTCTATGGGCTTTGTTGTTTTCTACAAACGACTTAACTTGAAGCAGCTATATTTTGGATGTTAAAGTCCAATTTGTGTCAAGCTATTCAAAGATGAGCATGGGATTATCCCGCTAGGCGCTATGTACTTGGTTTATCATTCTTATGAGTTATCAACAATTAGTGAAATCTTATTATTATCATATTTATGCATAGAATAATCTTTCCATGGAAATAATTTTTTAGAGAAAGCTGCACAAACTGTTTACGAAAAAGTTCTGCCAAATGTGCATGGTATTTATAGAAGGTTAATGAATATATCTTTGGTGACTAGAGATAAGGGAGGAAAGCCTAAGGCTAGGTACCCTCCACCTCAAACCATAAAGTTGGGGATTCAAG
Source organism: Capsicum pubescens (assembly GCA_030864215.1). Lineage (NCBI taxonomy): Eukaryota > Viridiplantae > Streptophyta > Magnoliopsida > Solanales > Solanaceae > Capsicum > Capsicum pubescens. The sequence continues at coordinate 301,794,482 of CM061549.1, forward strand.
TCCCCTATTGAGCGAAGTGAGAATGGACCATTGTCTGACTCATCCTGTTATCCTTGTGGAAGTGCACTCCTTGGTCTTGTCGTGGGTGGGCGTGAGGGGATTTACCATATTGTGGATGTTATATAAAGAATCAGTTGTTGTTAGTTAGAAAGTCTAGTCAGCTAGCTAATTGGTCCAGTCATCTAGTTAGTTAGTTCAGTCAGCTAGTTAACTAACTAGTACAAAAGTTAGTTATAACTGCTATATAAACTACCTTCATGTACTAATATAAAACACTCTTTCAAGACTTACTAAACTACAGCTTCTACTTCCTCTTAATCTGAGTGTTCTTCTTCTTCTTCTTGATTAAAGAATTCTCTGTTTCTTCCATGGATTCGGTATCATTTGTTGATTAACAACATGGTATCAGAGAGTTGATACAGAGAGGTCAATACTTCTAGCAGTTCACCATAAAATCTGTAGAATCAATTCCAAAATTACTATATGCTTCCGACTGTTCTTGTGTACTCAAGAAGGATGAGTAATTTGAATAATCAAACACCTAATACAACCCCAAATGGAGTGGTTGGATCAGGTCAGACTAGCAATCAAGCTCCAGGAATCGACTACAATCATCCATTGTTTCTGAATGCATCTGATGTTAGCGGTATACAGATTATCTCATTTCAGCTAACAGGTATTGAGAATTTTTCTATGTGGTTTAGGTCTATGAGAATTGCATTATTGGGTAGAAATAAGTTGGGATTGGTTGATGGCAGTTGTCATAAAGAATCATTCCCTGAAAATATGTGGAATCACTGGGAAAGGGTTAATGCCATAGTTCTATCTTGGATAATGAACTCAGTATCGAAAAATCTATTAGGTGGTATTATGTATGCTTCAGATGCTAAAACTGTGTGGATGGAATTGCAAGAAAGATTTACCAAGATTGATGGTTCAAGAACCTTCAATCTGCATAAGATATATGCTCTTTTGTTTTTTGTGCATTGTTTACATTGAACCTTGTTATTACAGGTCCGAGAAGAAAAGACTAGCATTTTTAGTTCCAAAGGGAAATACAGAAAAATAAGAGCAATGGATGAATTATTTTAAGACAAACAATATCCGCAGCATCTCACAAGAATTATGAACTCCTTTCTAATGCATTGCTTAAATTGAAGCTTGTTATTACAGGTCTAAGCAAAAATATTGGCATTTTTAGTTCCAAAAGGAAATACATAAGAATAAGAGCAATGGATGAACTGTTTTAAGACAAAAAGTATACGTAGCATCTATCAATTATTCTGAATTCCTCTCACAGCATCTCCATCAAAGTTCAATCTCCAGATTCACGAACCACACAGAGTTCAACCTAAAAACAATAGAATAAAGTTAAACATTGAAATTTTAATTAAAAAAATAAAATTAAACTAAACCTACCAGATGGAAAGGGATAGTAACATAACCAGTAAAAAAACCAATAAAGTCACAGCGCCAGGAATAGAAATTGCCATCGCCGAACACGAAACCCTGAACTTCTTGATTATACAATAGGTCTTGTGTATAGAGAAGAATGTAGATTAGGTTATAAGTCAGTATCACCTCAGCCTATGCAAAAAGAAAGCAACCAAAAAAAAATTCAAGACAAAAAACAAATTACAAAAACAAAAAGCAGACAGATAATTTATCAAGCAAAATAAATTACCTTCCATGTAGAAGAAAAGGGAAATAGCTTATCAAATGCGTGTATGACTATGAAAGGACGGAACAGCAGCAGCCCAAAAGTCAACAAGTACAAACAACAGTCTAAGAAAAATGCTCGACCATTGATGATACCACACATTAAACAAAATAACCAGAATCTCAAATATACCGTCCATATAGAGGACAAAGGGAAATTAATGTGTAGGTTTTGGAGTGCAGCAGCGAATAGAAACAGTAGTAACAACATAGTCGTAGAGACCGCTGAAGAACAGAGGAAAAACATTCTTGGACGTAGGAACACAAAAATACTGAAGCAAAGGAAACAACTTGCTACTCCAACAGCAATAAGAGGAACAAACCTACAAGTAAAAAGCAATTAATAATTACAAAACTCAAAACAAAACTATAATAATGAACATTGAAAGTACCTGAAATCAATCCCAACATGCTTAAGCATGCTGGAAGATAACACCCCAACCATCAAAAACTATAAAACAAATTCACATAAAAAGCACAAACAGTTTAAAACCAAAGTTTTTCTTCTATCAGGCGGTTGAAGCATTTCTCTGCACAATTGAACAACAGTCGGCAGCGCAACCAACACGACAATTGGAGAAGTCTCCTCGAGACGAGCTCCAATAGCAATCAATAAAAAACCAACCATAAGTGGAAGGTACACCTTTCAAAAAAGAAACAATAAAACTACAATCACAAAAAAGCAAAAGCAAATACAACAAAACTATTAGTAATAAAATAATTTAAAAAGTACAAACAGTTTGAAAGATTCAGGAAATACCACATTAGATCGCATAGCAACAATTAGTTACTATTTAATTTCAATCCCAATTAGACACATTGAGCAGCAACAATATAATATTATTTAGTTTATAAAGTACGAATAGTTATGACAAATTCAGAAAATACCATATTAGACCGAATAGCAATAATTAGATAGTATTAGATCAAACAGCTTAAAAAATACAAACCGTTATAACAAATTCAGAAAATACCACATTAGATCCAATAGAAACAATTAGATAGTATCTAATTTTTTATACAAATTGGATAAATGGAGACATTAGATCAAACAACAAATGTATAATACTATCTAGTGCATAAAGAATAAACCATTATGACAAATTCAAAAAATACCAGAGTAGACCGAATAGCATAAATTACATCAAGATAGCATCTAATCACTGAGATGATCAAACAGGTACAATTTCATACTATCTAGTTTATAAAGCAAGAACAGTTCAAAAAATACCGAAAAGAGATACGAATATTGCATGGCAGAGCAAGTAGGAAGACGGAAGACATGGTGAAAGCCCCAGTATTTTCGAGTAAAAAATTCACCCGTCATTGATTTTGATTTTACTAGTGTTTTGTATCTTAGTATAAAGGATTTAAATCTATAGATTTATGCAATATCCTATTTATAAATTGGAGAAAGATAAGAAACAACATCATATAAAATCTATATATAATTCGTATAGGAGATGAGGAAACAACATTCATATAAAATCTATAGATTTTTGTAGATCTCCAATTTATTGAAGAAAGAAATGCAGTTAAGAAATAAGGAAACAACGTGATATAAAATTGATATGAATGATATAGAATTTAAATCTCAAGATTTTGGAATTGAAGTACTCTAGAATTGAAGTACTCTAGATGGAAGAAGGATGGCAAATGCTCCATTTTGTAACGGCTATAATTGACAGAAGAAAGAATCACAACTGTAGGATTCTTGTTTTTCTCGTACATGTATTACTCTTCATAAGTTGTACCCTTCAATCGAAATAAAATACTGCTCATGGATCAAACTGATCTGTGATTTGAGGCTAAGAAGGCAAAATGTGTTGAACCATAAAATATAAACATTAGGATAATATAATACGTATTATTGAAGCGCAATGTACAGTTTGGTATGGTATTTGAGAGTAAAATTTTAATATTCGAGTATTCGGAATTGAGCTTGGTAAAAGATATTAATATCGTTTAGTATTCGGTATTTCGAATTCTCTTGGACCTTGGTAATATATTCGTAAAATACAATAAAAGGAATATTAAATAGGGTTTCTATTAAATATATTTTTTGAATTTAAAACGTACATTTGGACATTTCCAACTTTAAAATGGTATTACCGAAAATCATACCGAATCGAAGTTTAATTTACCAATTACCGAATTATAGAATCAATGTTTATAAGTACGGTATGTGGTATCTACTATCAAATACCAATTATCAAACTACCAAACCCGAAATTTGAAAATACCGAACCGAATACCCAACGCTCGCTCCTAGTTTTTATTCATAAAAAAGGTAACAATTTAAAGCCTATTACTCCATTATGTTTCCATTGTTTTAGTTTTTTAATTTAATATTCAAATTATATATATGGAAATTAGTTGCAAAACTACAAGGCAAGTCAGACTCTACATTTACTCTCGTCAGTTTTTCTTCTTTCGTAATTTATCTCAATTAAATATACAATAAATAATTTGTAGAATTAATTATCCTTTAATCTCTTGATACCTTTTTCTAAGACAATATGTAATATTTTTTCAGTCAATAAAGTTACAATGTATGATAAAATTTGTATTTAAAATGATGATTCTCATCTTTATTTCTCCGTATTATTAAATTTTTTGATAATCGCATTTGTATGTTTCATTTAAAGGTTGTCTTACTGTTCAAAAACCTACCAGACAATTATTTTGATCTCTTGGAGGGATCGACATGAAATCAAGTGATATAAATTAACTTAACTCAAACACAAATAAGAAATTTACATGAGAAAGATTGAAAATAAATTTAAAAAAAATAAAGAAAGTCGCTCGTGGATCAGCGAGATATAAGTCATTATTGGAGATATAAGATATTCATATAAAATCTATAGATTTTTGCAGATCTCCAATTTATTGGAGAAAGAAATGCATATAAGAAATAAGGAAACAACGTCGATATAAAATTGATATGAATGATATTGAATTTAAATCTCAAGATTTTGTATTTGAAGTATGGTAGATGGAAGAAGGATGGCAAATGCTCCATTTTTCTTCTTTTTTTCTTGATAAGGGGGAGGGAGTTTGTAACGGCTATAATTGATGTGAAGATAGCAGTGTACTTTGATTATATATAGGAAAATCTAAGGGGTCGTTTGGGGTGAGGTACTAAGGCAAATAATTCAGATATAAAATAATAATTTCAGGATAAATTTCTTAATGCATCGTTTGGTTGGTAATACTTAAGATAAATTATTTCAGGACTAATAATAGTATCGGGATAAGTCATCCAGTGCCGGCTCAAGGGGGAAGCAACTAAAGCCAAGACTTTAGGCCCCCAAATTAAAGGCCCCATATTCTCACTAATATTTAATATTATATAGTATATATTAGAGAATTAGTGTCCTTGTTTCGTTAAAAGAATAAAATTCATACTTGTCTTTTGAATATTTTATTGAGTTTATGTAGAAACAAGTAGGTATTATTAGATAAATATTCCTTTCGTTTCAATTTATGCAATTTTTTGTTTCGACGGTTAATTTGACTAATTTTTGAAGCTAAATAAGATTAGATTAATGCAATATTTAAAATTTAGATGTTCAAAAACTAATATCTAGTTCAAAAACTATATAAAAAGCACTAATATGTAGTCACATGAATAGTCAATATACATACAAGATGGTACGTACACCATCACTATAAAACAAAAAAGAAAAGAAATTAAACAAATATATTTATAATTTTATTAATTAAATTTAAGGCCACTTCTTAAAGTTGGCTTTAGGCCACAATTTGCGTTGAGCCGCCCTGAAGTTATCCCACACATTTGGTCGTATAAATTATGCCACCCTAATTTATCCTTGAATAAAATTATTAAATGACTAAACTAATTCTTTAATTTTCACTTTCTCACAACTGTAGGATTTAATTTTTTCTCCTACACGTATTACTCTTTATAAGTTGTGCCCTTTAAACGGGATAAAGTACTGCTCATGGATCAAAATGTTCTGTGATTTGAGGCTAAGAAGGCAAAATATGTTTAACCATAAAATATCAACATTAGGACAATATAATACGATTATTAAAGTGCAATGTACAATTTTACTAACAAGTATTATCTAGATAAATACGTATGAATCTTATATATTGACACATAACTGAACACATAGAAAAATTATAGGAATAGAAACATAAAAATAATTAAGTTAACTAAAGTGAAGGATATTTTTGTAAACAAATAATATATTTTTACAATCAATGCACTACTTAAAAAGATAACAATTTAAATCCTATTATTACTCTATTAAATTTCCATTATTTTGGTTTTTAAATTTAATAGTCGAATTATATATGGAAATTAGTTGTAAAAGTACAAGGCAGGTCTGACTCTACATTTACTCTCGCCAGTTTTCTTCTTCTTGTTAACATTATTATCATTTTAATCAAAAAAAAAAAAGAATATATATATATATTCTTTCTAAATGAAGGACAAGGTACCTTTTTCAGGAAAAAAATTGTTAAAAAAAAAGAAGAGTAAGAATAACATTTTATAAAAAAATAAGGTCCAAGATGTAGAAAAAGTATGGTGTGTGAAGATCTTTAATTCTATTTTATTAAGTTAAAGAGGCTGCTTCTGATTCTCAATTCAAATAAAAAATATCTACCTTACGTATTGAGATTCACAAAACGTTACTAATTTTACTCAAAATACATTTTAATACTACAACATTAGAAAAGAAGGTCTGTTATGGTTAGGAATAGGTTTAAGTGGAATAAAAATAACTTTATAACTTGAAATATTTAATTTTATTTTTGATTAATTTATTTCGTAATTTACTCAATTAAATGTACAATAAATAATTTGTAGAATAAATTATCCTCTAATCTCTTGTCACTCTAATCTTTTGTCACCTTTTTCAAGATAATATTTAATATTTTTCTTCGGTCAATAAAGTTGCAACGTACGATGAAATTTATATTTAAAATGATGATTCTTATCTTTATTTCTCCGTACTAATAAATTTTTCGATAATCGCATTTGTATATTTAATTTAAAGGTTGTCTTATTGTTCAAAAACTTACCAGACAATGATTTTGATCTCTTGGAGGGATCGACATGAAATCAAATGATATAAATTAACTTGACTCAAACACAAATAAGAAATTTACATGAGAAAGACTAAAAATAAATTTTAAAAAATAAAGAAAGTCGATGGTGGATCAACGACTTATAAATCATTATAGTCCAGCGACTTATGAGTCATTAGTCTATTACATTTAATTCTTTCAATATTCATCGTTTCCTTAAAAAATTTACTCTAAAAATTAATCCTTTCAGCTGCTCCAGACTCTAATTTTTACCTTATCCTCCACGACGACGTCAATAGAACAACTCATATTTTAAACTAACGTAATTTTTACCTTGTAATTCTCTCCCTCCTAATTAGAATTTTCAATTTTTTCACTTTCAAAAAAAAATAAAAATTTAAATTTTCATAAAATAATTAAACGTAAATTATATTTAATATTCAATTCATAAATTGATCTCCTTTTATGAGAATAAATTATGTGTTGTTGTTATTTGAATTTTTTTTTTTTCAAAAAGATCATTTACTACTCTATTATCACTCATATCAACGGACACGTAATTAATATTGTTATATAACATTTGATACCTAATTATTAAATAAAAAACACTTATTCATTAAATTTGTACAGTCATGATTTTTTTTTCTTAAAATAAAGAGTAAATTCCTCAAAATGTCATTGAACTTGTGTAAACATCCCACTAAAGTAACTTTTGTTTCTTTTAGGACAATATTGTCACTGAATTATGCATTTTTTTCCATTATAAGGTAAAACTAAGAAATTGTTAAGAATATGTTTGGAGAACCACAAGGAAAGTGAAATTAGATGTAATTACATAGTCCAATTCTCAATCAGAAATAGAGAATTAGGTGCAATTACGCGATGTAATTACAAAATTACATTTTTTTTTAATTTTAATTTTTTCTTTTAATTTTATTTTTTATTTCTATTTTTTTTTTAATTTTACATCATTTATCTTTCATCTTTTTTCTTCTCATTTTCCAACATTTACTTCTTATGATTAAATATAATTACTCATATTTTTTTTCATTTAGCGCATTATTGTATTTTTATTCTAGTGTTTGAATTAAAGTAGTATTTCATTATTGAATGAGATGACTTATGTGTTTTTTCTTTCATTTGAATTATTTACTCGTTGGAATTTTATATAAGAGTATTGTGTTTTTTTCTTGAATTTTCAATTTGTGTTTTGTTTTATGTTTCAATTTATTTGTTTTAGTACTATAGACTTGTTATTTTATATTTCATGTCACTTCAAATTGTCGAGTTAATTTTTTAAATTGCCATTGAACTTGTGCAAACATCCTACTAAAGTAACTTTTGTTAATTTCTTTTAGGAAAATATTTTCATTAAACTATGTACATCTTTTCAAAATAAGGTGAAATTAAAAAATAGTTAAGGACATATTTGGAAAGCCATAGAAAAATTAAAATTATATGTTATTAGCAATTTCCAGTGACATGCAATTTGAAATAGCATGTCTATACTACTAATACAAATAAACCGAAACATAAATTCAAAATCCAAGAGAAAAACATAATACTCTTGTATAAAATTCCAACGAGTAATTATATAATTTAGAAGAATGAACAACACATAAGTCTATAATCTCATTCAATAATAAAATACTACTTTAATTCAAATATTAGAATAAAAATTATAAAAAATGCAATAATGCGTTAAATAAAGAAAAAAATATGGTTAATTATATTAAATCATAAGAAGTAATGTTGGAAAATGAGAAGAAAAGAGATGAAAGATAAATAATGTAAAATAAAAAAAAAAGTTAAAATAAAAATGAAATTCAAATAATAGAATAAAAAAGAAATTAAAAAAAATATTAAATTTTATTTAAAAAATAAAATAAAATGTAACTTTGTAATTACATTACAAAATTGTACCTAATTCTCTATTCCCAATAGAGAATTGAATTATGTAATTACATTTAATTTCACTTTCCTTGTGATGCTCCAAATATATCTTTAACAATTTTTTAGTTTTACCTTATAAAGGAAAGAAATGCATAGTTCAGTGACAATATTATCCTAAAAGAAACAAAAATTACTTTAATGGGATGTTTACACAAATTTAATGACATTTTGAGGAATTAACTCTAAAATAAAATGTAGGCGAGGAAATGAATGTTGTCCGTTTCTTTAGGAAATTGTCAAGTTTCAAGAAAGGTGACTTTTTTTTCCCCATAAAAGTGTTAAGTATTCCAAAGTAGTATTTACTCATATATTAATTGGATTTAATTTTAATTTAATTCCAAGAAAGGTGCCATTCATGACAATTCACGTGATAGGATATGGATATTCTCCCCCTTAAAAATAGTTGTCTTGTTAACTTAATAGTATTTTTTTAAAAAAATACTATTAAGTTATAACAATTATATAAAAATGATATAATTATATATATATAAATATACACGATATGTGTATAGAAATTGTATAATTATAGAAAATATGTATATGTATAAAATATAAATAAAAAAATCTATAGAATGTGTATAGAAGCTCTATAGTTGTTGTATGAAATACGTATGTATAGAATGTGTATAGAAACTTTATAATCATTGTATAAAATATGTATGTATAGAATGTGTATAGAAACTGTGTATTTCTTGTATAAAATATGTAATAATAATTGTAGCCAAAGATTGTATAAAATATGACTATTAATAAAAGAAAGATTCATTCTAGTTAATTAGATGTTAGTCATTTGTTTGCAATTCATCAATTTGGATGTTGTTTCTAAAACATTAATTATTAATATGAAGTTTGAGTAGTTTAATTCAAAGTTCTAAAATATTTTCAGCAAAAATTAGATAGCTCTTTCTTTTTGTATTTTTGTAAGATAATTTTTTTAAACTATTTCACGATCTTCATTATTATTTAAAGTGAAGTTGAAATTGTTGACACCTAATTTTTGTCCTCCACAACTACGTTTAATCTCGAGTTTCTTCGATTTTCAAATAAAATCACAAAAATTATTTTTTTCAGATAAATGCATTTTAAAATAGTTTTTTTAACATTTAATTAAAGATTTTACATTTTTGTTATTTAAATGAATATTTTATCAAATTAGACTTTTATTGATTAAACTTGAAAACTAATTCAAATGGATAAAGTCTTTATTTTAAATATGATTTGTTCTCGAAATATTTTATTTGGAGAAATATTTGTTGGATTTTTATCAAATTAAGAAACTCGAGGTTAATTTGTTACTTGATTCGTGCCAAATTGCGATTCAATTTAGCGAACGAATTAAATATGACCTCAATTGAAATCCAATTGGCCCAATTGTAATGCAACCAATAGATATTCAATTTGATTAGAATTTAAATAAGTCGTTTAAATTGTATACAATCTTAATCCCAAAAGTTACCATTTCTTAATTGAGATTATTTTAATCTAATTTAATTTAATTTGAGTTATTCTTAATCAAATTTAATTTAATTATAATTATTCTAATCTAATTAGGGTTATTTAATAACCCAATTAGATTTAATAGGGGTTATTAAATAACCCCAATTTAAGGCCCAATTGCTCCAATAACCATCCTATTCCCCTTAAATATTCAACAGCCTATTACAACAACACAAGCCCAATCCAAAATTAGTTGACCCGGCCTATTACCCTATTTCCCCTCTTTTCCACAAAACCCTTTAACACAATTTCAGCAGCAAAGCTGCTACAATCAACCAACTTCAAACAACAATCTCAACAACGACGATCTCAACCACCCAAAGATCCGATTAACCCCTAACCACGTCAACCCGTATCCCGCGAAACCCATGCCCGTTCCACTCGATTTCAAACGAGAAAATCCTAGAAACTTCTAGAAATCGATGTGTTGGCCTCTCCAACGGTTCAATCCCGCATTTCTCAAATAAGATTGTACGATTTCATACAATAGTTGGTTGATTTTCATTGGTTCTTGAGTACAATTCGTTTTGGTCAAAAGATATTAGTTCACCCATTTCGAAAAGGGGGGAAAAATCCAAAATGGAGTACCATTTTGCTGATGAAAACCGAAGCGGGGAGGGGGGATGGAAATTTCAAATTTCAAAATCTCCTTCAAAAATTCAAAATCTCCTTCAAAATCTTCTTCCAGGAGATTTTTGGTTCGAAAGTGGGTGTTGGAAAATCTTGAGTCCGAAAAGAGGAAAAAATTCTCAAAAAGGCAGAAACACAAGAAAGGAAATTTTGGTTCGAGAAGCGGAGGGAGAAAAGAAAAGAGAGAAATTCTTGAGAAAATTCAGTCTCGAATAGAAATTATGTTCTTGTTTTGAAAGTTCGTCAGCTAAATTATGTCGAGTTGACGGAGAAGAAGTTTTTCGGGTGGTCGTGATCTCCGTACTAGTTCGTCGTCTCATTTTTCTGCTCCCCAAAAGGTATCATTTCACTTCCATTTAAGTTTTCGACTACTTCTGCTTCATCACATCATTCTGTAGTGAAAAGTATTGTTCTAATGATCTTGTGCTGGATTGTTTGCTTTAGACGCCATTTGATGGCCATAGGTTTTATTATGATGCTTGTTACTATGATGTTCGTTGTTTCTTGCTCCAGTTAATATCGTGTGCTTCGATTCACTTTAAAGTTTATTGTTTTATGACAATACAGTCAAATAATGGTTACTGTTTCTTTTGAGCTCTACCTGTCGTAGATATACTCTTTTGGTTGTCATTATTGTGCTACAAATTTTATGTCGTTAAACACCTGCTTGTCATGCCCTGAGTATTGTAGTTTTCAACTGACAAATTCATTGTTTTAAGCCTTTTTATTGTTCTAGTTTAGTATTGCTAGTAATTCACTCACTCTTGGGTTTGTTTCACGATTGTTTTCTAATTAATCGTAAGCTTGTGAAGATGTTCCTCAAATCGTAATTGAAGAGTTCGAGTAAACATTGATTTCAATCATATACTTGATCCTAATTGCAACTTGGATTGATCTACTTTCTACAAGTATTCTCTTTCTTTCTGGATTTGTGTTATTTAGTGTTTGTTTTCTTAATTTCACTTCTTAACCTAGTTTCCACTTTCTAGCTATGTCATTCAAATTTTCTAAAAATGTTATTGCACTTATGTTTGATTATATTCTTCAAAATACGCTATTTTTTTAGGATTGTACACGAACTTGGCCACATTTTCAAAGAGTCCAGACGATATGGGGTCGTTTGATACGTGAAATAAGTATAATAATCTCAGTATAAAATCTAGAATTAACGGTATTCTATGTTGAGATGAGCATCTAGTATCCCCTAACTATAACGAAGTTTGCTACGATACACTCCAACTTCACGGGGGTTCTATTACCCTTGAACTAAATTTTAGTGTATTTTTGTCAACTTTTTTAGCTGACATGGCACATAGTAGTCCTTCACATGCCTCATGTGTTTAACTACACGCAAGGTGCCACAACAACATAAAAGGGTGACACAAATACGCTAAATTGAGTTTAAGGTGTACTAGGACCCCTGAAATTGAAGCGCATCGTAGCAACTTTGACCATAGTTCAGGGGGTATTGAATGTTTATCTCTTCTATGTTTGATGTGAGGTATTAGCTAATCACGAGACTATTTTATCCCAATATTCGTATTAGAATGATGGAATTACTATCTTTCATAAGAATCCAGACGTTCCGCAGGTTCTATTTTTGGTTTACTTGTTTCTCCGGTAAGTGTTCCGCATATCCTTCAAATCTAACGTTCTTTATTTGGTCAGATCGTGGCTACTGAAATTGGTATCTATGCTGAATTCAAAGCAGATTTCCTTAAGCTGATAATACAGGTAGTTTTCTGCATTACGATATGCTTGAGATTATTTATTTTTTGCACTAGAAGCACTGAGTATATCTTTCTAATGTTGTTTGCAGTAATATTGTATTGCTTAAAAACTATATTGTAGCATCTTGATGCCAAAATCCCAGTTATCATCATCGCTTAAGTGGATAATGTTTCTACCTGTGGGAAGTCCAACCAGTTTCCCTGCGAAGGCATCTACACCTATGAGGTAGAACACATAACGAACACTCATCACTATTTACGACTTCTATTACTCATTTATCCACAGTTTGACATATCATAAACATTCTTGACACAGTGCATCTTGCTCTTGCTTAGCCACTTACCAATAAGTTGTAATCTAGATGAGGGAAAAATCAGACACAACATGCTATATATGATGGGAGACGTACATATTCCTCCTCGTAGGCTATAGAAATAAGTCATTCATGTTTGTTATGCATTGCCTACATTGAACCTTGTTATTACAAATCCGAGAAAAAAAGACAGGCATTTTTAGTTCCAAAGGGAAATACAGAAAAATAAGAGCAATGGATGAACTGTTTTAAGACAAACAATATTCACAGCACCTCACAAGAATTCTACATTGAATTCCTTTCTAATGCATTGCTTAGATTGAACGTTGTTATTACAGGTCTAAGCAAAACGATTGGCATTTATAGTTCCAAAAGGAAATAGAGAAAAATAAGAGCAATGGATGAACTGTTTTAAGAGAAACAATATTCGCAGCATCTATCAATAATTTTGAATTCCTTTCGCTGCACCTCCACCAAAGTTCAATCTCCAGAACCACGAATCAGACACAGTCCAACCTAAAAAGAATAGAATAAAGTTAAACACTGAAATTAAAAATAAAAAAAAACACTAAACTAAACTAAGCTTACCCGATGAAAAGGGATAGTAACGTAACAAACAGCTTTTACTACTGCTTCTATTCGCTGCTGCACTCCAAAACCTACACATTAATTTCCCTTTGTCCTCTATATGGACGGTATATTTGAGATTCTGGTTATTTTGTTTAATGTGTGGTATCATCAATGGTCGAGCATTTTTCTTAGACTGTTGTTTGTACTTGTTGACTTTTGGGCTGCTGTTGTTCCGCCCTTTCATAGTTATACACGAATTCAATGACCTATTTCCCTTTTCTTCAACATAGAAGGGAAACAGCTCATCAAATGCGTGTATGACTATGAAAGGGCGGAACAGCAGCAGCCCAAAAGTCAACAAGTACAAACAACAGTCTAAGAAAAATGCTCGACCATTGATGATACCACACATTAAACAAAATAACCAGAATCTCAAATATACCGTCCATATAGAGGACAAAGGGAAATTAATGTGTAGGTTTTGGAGTGCAACAACGAATAGAAACAGTAGTAACAACATGGTCATAGAGACCGCTGAAGACCAGTGGAAAAACATTCTTGGACGTAGGAACACAAAAATACTGAAGCAAAGGAAACAACTTGCTACTCCAACAACAATAAGAGGAACAAACCTACAAGTAAAAAGCAATTAATAATTACAAAACTCAAAACAAAACTATAATAATGAACATTGAAAGTACCTGAAATCAATCCCAACATGCTTAAGCATGCTGGAAGATAACACTCCAACCATCAAAAACTGTAAAACAAATCCACATAAAAAGCACAAACAGTTTAAAACCAAAGTTTTTCTTCTATCAGGCGGTTGAAGCATTTCTCTGCACAATAGAACAACAGTCGGCAGCGCAACCAACATGAGAATTGGAGAAGTCTCCTCGAGATGAGCTCCAATAGAAATCAATAAAAAACCAACCATAAGTGGAAGGTACACCTTTCAAAAAAACAATAAAACTACAATCACAAAAAAGCAAAAGCAAATACAATAAAACTATTAGTAATAAAACAATTTAAAAAGTACAAACAGATTGACAGAGTCAGGAAATACCACATTAGATCGCATAGCAACAATTAGTTACAATTTAATTTCAATACCAATTAGACACATTGAGCAACAACAATATAATATTATCTAGTTTATAAAGAACGAACATCTATGACAAATTCAAAAAATATCATATTAGATCGAATAGCAATAATTAGATAGTATTAGATCAAACAGCTTAACAGTTATAACAAATTCAGAAAATAACGCATTTGATCCAATAGCAACAATTAGCCATTATCTAATTTTGATACAAATTGGATAAATGGAGACATTAGATCAAACAGCAAAAGTATAATTCTATCTAGTGCATAAGGAACAAAAAGTTATGACAAATTTAGAAAATACCACATTAGACGAATAGCATAAATTAGATCAAATAGCATCAATTAGATAGCATCTAATTACTGAGACGATCAAACAGGTATAATTTAATACTATCTAGTTTATAAAGTACGAACAGTTCAGAAAATATCGAAAAGAGATACGGATATTGCATGGTAGAGCAAGTAGGGAGACGGAAGATATGGTGAAAGCCCCAATGTTTTCGAATAAAAAATTCACCCGCCATTGATTTTGATTTCACTGAGAGATTAGAAGCAAAATTTTATAGTTTTGTATCTTAGTAAAAAGGAAATATCTGAGCTGGATTTTATAGTTTTGTATCTTAGTAAAACGGTAATTTCTCAGCTGGATTCAGATATCCTATTTATAAATTGGAGAAAAATAAGAAACAACATCATATAAAATCTATAGATAATGCGTATAGGTGATAAGGAAACAACATTCATATAAAATCTATAGATTTTTGCAGATCTCCTTTTTATTGGAGAAAGAAATACATATAAGAAATAAGGAAACGTCGATATAAAATTGATATGAATGATATAGAATTTAAATCTCAAGATTTTGGAATTGAAGTATGGTAGATGGAAGAAGGATTTGAAGTATGGTAGATGGAAGAAGGATGACAAATGCTCCATTTTGTAATGGCTATAATTGACAGAAGAAAGAATGAGGATGTGAAGGCAACGATGTAGTTTGATTATATATAGGAAAATATAAGGGGTCGTTTGGTGGTGAGGTACTAACGCAAATAATTATGGGATAGAATAATAATTTTGGAATAAATTTTTTAATGTATCGTTTGGTTGAAAATACTCAGTATGACTTATTTCGGGACTAATAATAGTACCGAATAAATTATCTCACACATCTAATGATATAAGTTATCCCACCCTAATTTATCCTTGGATAAAATTATAAAATGACAAAACTACGCCCAAATTCTTTAATTTTCACTTTCTCACAACTGTAGGATTCTTGTTTTTCTCCTACATGTATTACTCTTTATAAGTTGTACCCTTCAATCGAAATAAAATACTGCTCATGGATCAAACTGATATGTGATTTGAGGCTATGAAGGCAAAATATGTTAGAACCATAAAATATCAACATTAGGATAATATAATACGTATTATTGAAGCGCAATGTACAGTTTGGTATGGTATTTGGGAGTAAAATTTTAATATTTGGGTATTCGGAATTGAGTTTGGTAAAAGATATTAATACCGTTTGGTGTTCGGTATTTATCGAATATCGAATTCTCTTGGATCTTGGTAATATATTCGTAAAATACAATAAAAGGAATATTAAATAGAGTTTCTATTAAATATATTTTTTGAATTTCAAACGTACATTTGGACATTTCCAACTTTAAAATGGTATTATCGAAAATCGTACCGAATCGAAGTTTAATTTACTAATTACCGAATTATAGAATTGATGTTTATAAGTACGGTATGTGGTATCTACTATCAAATACCGATTATCAAATACCCAATGCTCGCCCCTAGTTTTTATACATAAAAAAAGGTAACAATTTAAAGCCTATTACTCCATTAAGTTTCCATTGTTTTAGTTTTTTAGTTTAATATTCGAATTATATATATGGAAATTAGTTGCAAAACTACAAGGCAAGTCAGACTCTACATTTACTCCCGTTAGTTTTTTTTCTTTCGCATTTTATCTCAATTAAATATACAATAAATAATTTGTAGAATTAATTATCCTTTAATCTCTTGTTACCTTTTTCTAGACAATATTTAATATTTTTTTTGGTCAATAAAGTTACAATGTACGATAAAATTTGTATTTAAAATGATGATTCTCATCTTTATTTCTCTGTATTATTAAATTTTTTGATAATCGCATTTGTATGTTTCATTTAAAGGTTGTCTTACTGTTCAAAAACCTACCAGACAATTTTTTTGATCTCTTGGAGGGATCGAGATGAAATCAAGTGATATAAATTAACTTGACTCAAACACAAATAAGAAATTTACATGAGAAAGATTGAAAATAAATTAAAACAAAAAATAAAGAAAGTCGCTCGCGGATCAGCGAGATATAAGTCATTATGGTCCAACGACTTACGAGTCATTGACCATTTCATTTAATTTTTCCAATATTCATCGTTCCCTTGAAAAATTGACTCTAAAAATTAATCCTTTCAGCTGCTTCGGACTCTAATTTTTACCTTACTCTCCACGACGATCTCAATAGAACAACTCATATTTTCAACTAACTTAAATTTTTACCTTGTAATTCTCTCCCTCAATATTAGAACTTTCAATTTTTTCAGGTTCTAAAAAAGAAAATTAAATTTTTAATTTTCATAAAGTAATTACACTTAAATTATCACTCATATCAACGGACACCTAATTAATACTTATTTTGATAAAATGTAGTACAATTCATTTAATGTACAGTCATGATTTTTTTTTCCTAAAATAAAATGAAGGCAAGGAAGTAAATGTTGTCCGTTTCTTTAGGAAATTGTCAAGTTCTGCATTAGTTGTCCATTTCCTTAAAATTACTCATATCAACGGACACCTAATTAATACTTATTTTAATAAAATGTAGTACAATTCATTTAATGTAAGCAAGGAAGTAAATGTTGTCCGTTTCTTTAGTAAATTGTCAAGTTCTGCATTAGTTGTCCGTTTCCTTAAAATTGTTGAGGTTACTCCTACATTAATTGGTTCCAAAGTAATATTTACTCCTACATTAATTGGATTTAATTTTAATTTAAGTCCAAGAAAGATGTCACACCTCACAATTCACGTGATATGATATATTACTCCTACATTAATTGGTTCCAAAGTAATATTTACTCCTACATTAATTGGATTTAATTTTAATTTAAGTCCAAGAAAGATGTCACACCTCACAATTCACGTGATATGATATATGTATGATACTCCCCTTAATAATCGTTGCCTTGTTAATTTAATAGTATTTTACAAAAAAAATATTTACTTAAAAATTATTTTATTAAATTAATTTTATTAATTATATTTTAAAAATATAAATTTGAGTATATACATTTTATTTATTTACTTATTTAATGATATGATAGTTTTGAAAAATATACTCCCTCCGTCTCAAATTACCTGTCTCAAATTGAGATTACACATTAATTAAGAAAAAATAATTAATAACATATCTAGTTTACAATAGTATCCCTATTAAATGATGTTTACATTTTAATTTGAAAAAAAATAATTAATGCAAAGGGTAAAGCATGAAAAAAAAAATTGTCTCTTCTTGATTAATGAAAAAAGACAAGTAAAATGAGAAATCAAATTAGAAAATTCAGGACGGATAATTTGGGACGCAGGGAATAATAAAATTCGAGGGACAACTAAATAAAAATAAATATTTTAAAAAAAAGGATCAATTATTTTAAAATGAAAAGAGTACAAAATAAAGAGATAGAATGGGTATGTGCATTTTATAGAGTCCCGAGTTGAAAAGGATAATTTTTGGCGTAAACATATCAAAAATGACTATGAATATCGGGGGGGAAAAAAAGAAAAAAGAGATGGATTGGTCACTCAAAATAATATGGAAAAAAAATCTAAATATACTTTCTTAGATTATAAATTGCAAGTCATAGCAAGACTTCTTAGATTGCAATTAATAACAAGTTTTTTTTTTTTAAAAAAGATTTAAAAAAAATAAAATTAAGAATAAAACATTTTTTTATATGCTAATTAAAAAAACTTTCATTCTAATAGGAGTTGGTTATTATGTGGGCTAAAATTATGAAATAGTTATTATGTGGGCTAAAATTATGGAACCTATTAATGTGCATGTTTTTTTCTAGTTCTTAAATTATATTTATATTCATTTTTTAAAAAGAAAAACAAATACTTCTTCTTTTTCCATAATCCATTCTTACTCAATCTCTATTTTAATTTCTAATTCATGAATTTTGAATTCACAATAGAATTGGTGATAGTAAATATTATATGTTAATAATTTATTTTTAATTTGTGAATTTTATACAACTTTTTATTTGTGTATAATTTTATACAACCAAACTAAAATCAATTTATATATAACAAAGTCATATTTTAAATGATTTTTTATTTTTGGAGTCTCAATTTTTGAAATTGGTATATAAGATTCTATATAAATGATACATCTTATAACTGTTTCTAATGTATGAAAATGGTACATAATATGATATCCACGAATTAATTTAATAAATTTTATTAAAGTCATTTTATACTCTTGTCATATTTATGGAATTTTTTTTTTGGAGGGGTGGGGGTGGGGGGAGGGGGTGTTCTCAATGTATGGAATTGACATTAACATTATTGGTATTGATGAAGTTCCATATATGTCAATTTGTATGAAATGAGTTTTATGAATATGACAATTGATACGAAAAATGATGTTGTCTATTACATAACTTTTTTAGTGTATGTAATGGATATTTAATGAAAAATTATCACTGTACATATTGAAAATAAACTAATCGATAATTGTTTGGTATCAAATAACTTTTTGTTGCAATAAAAAAGGTAATCTATATTAATCATGGTTGATATTGGTGTTGAAAAGACTAGCATTTTTAGTTCCAAAGGAAAATACAGAAAAATAAGAGCAATGGATGAATTATTTTAAGACAAACAA
Organism: Capsicum pubescens; assembly: GCA_030864215.1. NCBI lineage: Eukaryota > Viridiplantae > Streptophyta > Magnoliopsida > Solanales > Solanaceae > Capsicum > Capsicum pubescens. Next base: position 301,814,005 of record CM061549.1, read on the forward strand.
TATCCGCAGCATCTCACAAGAATTATGAACTCCTTTCTAATGCATTGTTTAGATTGAAGTTTGTTATTACAGGTCTAAACAAAAATATTGGCATTTTTAGTTCCAAAAGGAAATACATAAGAATAAGAGCAATGGATGAACTGTTTTAAGACAAAAAGTATCCGTAGCATCTATCAATTATTCTGAATTCCTCTCACAGCATCTCCATCAAAGTTCAATCTCAAGATTCACGAACCACACAGAGTTCAACCTAAAAACAATAGAATAAAGTTAAACATTGAAATTTTAATTAAAAAAAAAAAATTAAACTAAACTTACCAGATGGAAAGGGATAGTAACGTAACCGGTAAAAAAACCAATAAAGTCACAGCGCCAGGAATAGAAATTGCCATCGCCGAACACGAAACCTTGAACTTCTTGATTATACAATAGGTCTTGTGTATAGAGCAGAATGTAGATTAGGTTATAAGTCAGTATCACCTCAGCCTATGCAAAAAGAAAGCAACCGAAAAAAAATTCAAGACAAAAAACAAATTAAAAAAACAAAAAGCAGACAAATAATTTATCAAGCAAAATAAATTACCTTCCATGTAGAAGAAAAGGGAAATAGCTCATCAAATGCGTGTATGACTATGAAAGGGCGGAACAACAGCAACCCAAAAGTCAAATTGAATCTATATGTTTATGCAGATATCCTATTTATAAATTGGAGAAAGATAAGAAACAACATCATATAAAATCTATATATAATGCGTATAGGAGATGAGGAAACAACATTCATATAATCTATATATTTTTGCAGATCTCCAAGTTATTGGAGAAAGAAATGCATATAAGAAATAAGGAAACAACGTAATATAAAATTGATATGAATGATATAGAATTTAAATCTCAAGATTTTGGAATTGAAGTACTCTAAAATTGAAGTACTCTAGATGGAAGAAGGATGGCAAATGCTCCATTTTGTAACGGCTATAATTGACAGAAGAAAGAATCACAACTGTAGGATTCTTGTTTTTCTCGTACATGTATTACTCTTTATAAGTTGTACCCTTCAATCGAAATAAAATACTGCTCATGGATCAAACTGATCTGTGATTTGAGGCTAAGAAGGCAAAATGTGTTGAACCATAAAATATCAACATTAGAATAATATAATATGTATTATTGAAGCGCAATGTACAGTTTGGTATGGTATTTGAGAGTAAAATTTTAATATTCGAGTATTCTGAATTGAGCTTGGTAAAAGATATTAATATCGTTTAGTATTCGGTATTTCGAATATCGAATTCTCTTGGACCTTGGTAATATAGTCGTAAAATACAATAAAAGGAATATTAAATAGGGTTTCTATTAAATATATTTTTTGAATTTAAAACGTACATTTGGACATTTCCAACTTTAAAATGGTATTACCGAAAATCATACCGAATCAAAGTTTAATTTACCAATTACTGAATTATAGAATCGATGTTTATAAGTACGGTATGTGGTATCTACTATCAAATACCGATTATCAAACTACCAAAACCGAAATTTGAAAATACCGAACCGAATACCCAACGCTCGCTCCTAGTTTTTATTCATAAAAAAAGGTAACAATTTAAAGCCTATTACTCCATTAAGTTTCCATTATTTTAGTTTTTTAATTTAATATTCGAATTATATATATGGAAATTAGTTGCAAAACTACAAGGAAGATCAGACTCTACATTTACTCTCGTCAGTTTTTCTTCTTTCGTAATTTATCTCAATTAAATATACAATAAATAATTTGTAGAATTAATTATCCTTTAATCTCTTGTTACCTTTTTCTAAGACAATATGTAATATTTTTTTCAGTCAATAAAGTTACAATGTATGATAAAATTTGTATTTAAAATGATGATTCTCATCTTTATTTCTCCATATTATTAAATTTTTTGATAATCGCATTTGTATGTTTCATTTAAAGGTTGTCTTACTGTTCAAAAACCTACCAGACAATTATTTTGATCTCTTGGAGGGATCGACATGAAATCAAGTGATATAAATTAACTTAACTCAAACACAAATAAGAAATTTACATGAGAAAGACTGAAAATAAATTAAAAAAAAAATAAAGAAAGTCGCTCGTGGATCAGCGAGATATGAGTCATTATTGGAGATATAAGATATTCATATAAAATCTATAGATTTTTGCAGATCTCCAATTTATTGGAGAAAGAAATGCATATAAGAAATAAGGAAACAACGTCGATATAAAATTGATATGAATGATATAGAATTTAAATCTCAAGATTTTGTATTTGAAGTATGGTAGATGGAAGAAGGATGGCAAATGCTCCATTTTTCTTCTTTTTTTCTTGATAAGGGGGAGGGAGTTTGTAACGGCTATAATTGATGTGAAGATAGCTGTGTACTTTGATTATATATAGGAAAATCTAAGGGGTCGTTTGGGGTGAGGTACTAAGGCAAATAATTCAGATATAAAATAATAATTTCAGGATAAATTTCTTAATGCATCGTTTGGTTGGTAATACTTAAGATAACTTATTTCAGGACTAATAATAGTATCGGGATAAGTCATCCAGTGCCGGCTCAAGGGGGAAGCAACTAAAGCCAAGGCTTTAGGCCCCCCAAATTAAAGGCCCCATATTCTCACTAATATTTAATATTATATAGTATATATTAGAGAATTAGTGTCCTTGTTTTGTTAAAAGAATAAAATTCATACTTGTCTTTTGAATATTTTATTGAGTTTATGTAGAAACAAGTAGATATTATTAGATAAATATTCCTTTCGTTTCAATTTATGCAATTTTTTGTTTCGACGGTTAATTTGACTAATTTTTGAAGCTAAATAAGATTAGATTAATGCAATATTTAAAATTTAGATGTTCAAAAACTAATATCTAGTTCAAAAACTATATAATAAGCACTAATATGTAGTCACATGAATAGTCAATATACATACAAGATGGTACGTACACCATCACTATAAAACAAAAAAGAATAGAAATTAAACAAATATATTTATAATTTTATTAATTAAATTTAAGGCCTCTTCTATAAGTTGGCTTTAGGCCACAATTTGTGTTAGCCGCCCCTGAAGTTATCCCACACATTTGGTGGTATAAATTATCCCACCCTAATTTATCCTTGAATAAAATTATTAAATGACTAAACTAATTCTTTAATTTTCACTTTCTCAAAACTGTAGGATTTTGTTTTTTCTCCTACACGTATTACTCTTTATAAGTTGTGCCCTTTAAACGGGATAAAGTACTGCTCATGGATCAAAATGTTCTATGATTTGAGGCTAAGAAGGCAAAATATGTTTAACCATAAAATATCAACATTAGGACAATATAATACGATTATTAAAGTGCAATGTACTATTTTAATAACAAGTATTATCTAGATAAATACGTATGAATCTTATATATTGACACATAACTGAACACATAGAAAAATTATAGGAATAGAAACATAAAAATAATTAAGTTAACAAAAGGGAAGGATATTTTTGTAAACAAATAATATATTTTTACAAACAATGCACTACTTAAAAAGATAACAATTTAAAGCCTATTATTACTCTATTAAATTTCCATTATTTTGGTTTTTTAAATTTAATAGTCGAATTATATATGGAAATTAGTTGTAAAACTACAAGGCAGGTCAGACTCTACATTTACTCTCGTCAGTTTTCTTCTTCTTGTTAACATTGTTATCATTTTAATCAAAAAAAAAAAAGAAAGAACGAGAATATATATATATATATATATATATATATATATATATTCTTTCTAAATGAAGGACAAGGTACCTTTTTCAGGAAAAAAATTGTAAAAAAAAAAGAAGAGTAAGAATAACATTTTATAAAAAATAAGGTCCAAGATGTAGAAAAAGTATGGTGTGTGAAGATCTTTAATTCTATTTTATAATGTTAAAGAGGCTGCTTCTGATTCTCAATTCAAATAAAAAATATCTACCTTACGTATTGAGATTCACAAAACGTTACTAATTTTACTCAAAATACATTTCAATACTACAGCATTAGAAAAGAAGGTCTGTTATGGTTATGAATAGGTTTAAGTGTAATAAAAATAACTTTATAACTTGAAATATTTAATTTTATTTTTGATTAATTTATTTCGTAATTTACTCAATTAAATGTACAATAAATAATTTGTAGGATTAATTATCCTCTAATCTCTTGTCACTCTAATCTTTTGTCACCTTTTTCAAGATAATATTTAATATTTTTTTTCGGTCAGACTTTAATTAATCCTTTCAGCTGCTCCAGACTTTAATTTTTACCTTATCCTCCACGACGACGTCAATAGAACAACTCATATTTTCAACTAACGTAATTTTTACCTTGTAATTCTCTCCCTCATAATTAGAATTTTCAATTTTTTCACTTTCAATTTTTTTTTTTTATATTTTCATAAAATAATTAAACGTAAATTATATTTAATATTCAATTCATAAATTGATCTCCTTTTATGAGAATAAATTGAGTGTGTTGTTGTTATTTGAATTTTTTTTTTTCAAAAAGATCATTTACTACTCTATTATCACTCATATCAACGGACACGTAATTAATATTGTTATATAACATTTGCTACCTAATTATTAAATAAAAAACACTTATTCATTAAATTTGTACAATCATGATTTTTTTTTTCTTAAAATAAAGAGTAAATTCCTCAAAATGTCATTGAACTTGTGTAAACATCCCACTAAAGTAACTTTTGTTTCTTTTAGGACAATATTGTCACTGAACTATGTACTTTTTTCCATTATAAGGTAAAACTAAGAAATTGTTAAGAATATGTTTGGAGAACCACAAGGAAAGTGAAATTAGATGTAATTACATAGTCCAATTCTCAATCAGAAATAGAGAATTAGGTGCAATTACGCGATGTAATTACAAAATTGCATTTTTTTTTTAATTTTAATTTTTTATTTTAATTTTATTTTTTATTTCTATTTTTTTTTTAATTTTACATCATTTATCTTTCATCTCTTTTCTTCTCATTTTCCAACATTTACTTCTTATGATTAAATATAATTACTCGTATTTTTCTTCATTTAGTGCATTATTGTATTTTTATTCTAGTGTTTGAATTAAAGTAGTATTTCATTATTGAATGAGATGACTTATGTGTTTTTTCTTTCGTTTGAATTATTTACTCGTTGGAATTTTATATAAGAGTATTGTGTTTTTTTCTTGAATTTTCAATTTGTGTTTTGTTTTATGTTTCAATTTATTTGTTTTAGTACTATAGACTTGTTATTTTATATTTCATGTCACTTCAAATTGTCGAGTTAATTTTTTAAATTGCCATTGAACTTGTGCAAACATCCTACTAAAGTAACTTTTGTTAATATCTTTTAGGAAAATATTTTCATTAAACTATGTACATCTTTCCAAAATAAGGTGAAATTAAAAAATAGTTAAGGACATATTTGGAAAGCCATAGAAAAATTAAAATTATATGTTATTAGCAATTTCCAGTGACATGCAATTTGAAATAGCATGTCTATACTACTAATACAAATAAACCGAAACATAAATTCAAAATCCAAGAGAAAAACATAATACTCTTGTATAAAATTCCAACGAGTAAATATAATTTAGAAGAATGAACAACACATAAGTCTATAATCTCATTCAATAATAAAATACTACTTTAATTCAAATATTAGAATAAAAATTATAAAAAATGCAATAATGCGTTAAATAAAGAAAAAAATATGGGTAATTATATTAAATCATAAGAAGTAAAGTTGGAAAATGAGAAGAAAAGAGATGAAAGATAAATAATGTAAAATAAAAAAAAAGTAAAAATAAAAAAGAAATTCAAATAATAGAATAAAAAAGAAATTAGAAAAAGATATTAAATTTTATTTAAAAAATAAAATAAAATGTAACTTTGTAATTACATTACAAAATTGTACCTAATTCTCTATTCCCAATAGAAAATTGAATTATGTAATTACATTTAATTTCACTTTCCTTGTGATTCTCCAAATATATCTTTAACAATTTTTTAGTTTTACCTTAAAAAGGAAAGAAATGCATTGTTCAGTGACAATATTATCCTAAAAGAAACAAAAATTACTTTAATGGAATGTTTACACAAGTTTAATGACTTGACATTTTGAGGAATTAACTCTAAAATAAAATGTAGGCGAGGAAATGAATGTTGTCCGTTTCTTTAGGAAATTGTCAAGTTCCAAGAAAGGTGACTTTTTTTCCCCATAAAAGTGTTAAGTATTCCAAAGTAGTATTTACTCATATATTAATTGGATTTAATTTTAATTTAATTCCAATAAAGGTGCCATTCATGACAATTCACGTGATAGGATATGGATATTCTCCCCCTTAAAAATAGTTGTCTTGTTAACTTAATAGTATTTTTTTTTAAAAATACTATTAAGTTATAACAATTATATAAAAATGATATAATTATATATATATATATATATATATACGATATGTGTATAGAAATTGTATAATTATAGAAAATATGTATATGTATAAAATATAAATAAAAAAATCTATAGAATGTGTATAGAAGCTCTATAGTTGTTGTATGAAATACGTATGTATAGAATGTGTATAGAAACTTTATAATCATTGTATAAAATATGTATGTATAGAATGTGTATAGAAACTGTGTATTTCTTGTATAAAATATGTAATAATAATTGTAGCCAAAGATTGTATAAAATATGACTATTAATAAAAGAAAGATTCATTCTAGTTAATTAGATGTTAGTCATTTGTTTGCCATTTACAGCATTCAAAAATGGCTTACTTAGCCAGGATATGTATGCGAATGTATCCTAGAAATAGGTTAGACTATGCCAATTTCTTCCAGCAATAGATTACTTAAACTTTATAAGCAAAGTCTTCTCTGCTTCTGCAACCTAGTTATTTGTTCATATTACAGTTTTAAGATATTTTTTAAAAAATTATAAATCTGGCTTAATAGAATTTGTAATCCTCACCTTCCCTCCTGGAAGACCTCCATTGATGACAATTTGAACAGGAGGACATTTCGTACCAAGGAAACAATGAACCTCTGCATCAAGCTGCTTAAGACCATCAACCAAATCAGCAATTGGTCTCTCTCTCATCCGAGGAACTCCAATGTAAGCAATATCACCCAGCCAATCAAAAACATCATACGCTATGTGTCATTTGATCTTCATTGATTTTGTTTAGTCCTCTTGCATACACACAGATATCATTTTTTTTGTATATACAATACATCTACTTGCTGATATTTTGATCAAATCAATGGATGTAACCTGTAATAAATTAAGAACAACATTAGTTAGTACAAGTACAAAGAGTTCACTGTAACATAAGGCTTATGGAAATCTAAAAGTAACGAAAATAAATAATGACACATTAAAGAGGGGTAATACCCCAAATTATGAATGGAATAAGCATTTTAATGGTATTACAATCAATGGTCCATCTGCTCGCTTAAATGAAGTTAAGCAAATATACATATACACACGAAAGTCAATATTCTTGTTCTTTTTTCTTCTGAAAATGCTCTTGGTTTTCAATTAATTGAGAAGAAATCATGGACATGAAGAGATGGGGCAACCACCCTTTACAGAAAATCCTCTCTTCGATGTCTCATTCTTCCTTTCTGGGCTTAAAATATGATGAGGATTCTCCCATCTCTCTCAAGGCTAAATTATCATCACTGCCAATTTTGAAAGGTAGGAACTTCCCCACAATTAGGTGTTTGGACAACTTCAAGCAATTTTTAACAATAGCTACACAAGATCAAAGTATGGTTGCAGTACATCTGAAGAGGGTTGTTGAATTAGTTAAAGGAAAAAGCATAGGCCAATCAGAGGGATATTTGCACATAAAAAGCTACAACAATCTGTAGCAAAGATTCAAGGAATTTGAGTTGAGCTTGATCATATATCTAACTACTAAACTTTTTTAATGATAACAGAAAATGAACTTTTGTTTCTTTTTTTCTGGTCACTTTTCTTGACAGTGCATCCCGTTAATGAAAATGGGTGCACTTTCAGCGACATCAAATCTCCAACCAAAAAGCTGGTTAACCATTTTGGTAGAGACCTTAGAAGTAAGCTGTGCTTTTAATAGTGGAAATGTAGGTCTCAATCTTTCAAAGGAACAATCAAATATTGCAACCAATTAACCAATGGGCTCTATTTGTAATCTTCTTGCATATTACCTCTTTCTTCTAGGAATTATCGTCTAAAAGAATGCTACATTTTACTATTATGATGTTGTAATGCAAATCAATGTGCAATGAATAGTAAAATAACATATTATTTACATTAAGCAAACAAGCAGTCAACTGGGAAGAAAAATCGAGTCCATTGCGCTTTGCACCCTAACGTATGACCTCTTTTGTGATTTACACCCTATTCTATTTTATTTTATGATTTGCACCCTAAGCTTGTATCTTTCTTGCAAAATAATGAAACTACTCTTTTTCTATATTTTCCACGAGGACAAAATTGGAATATAAATATATTTTTTTTAAAATAACATAGAATTTTTTTTAAAAAAATAACTGATAAATTAACTAATTAAAAGGTCCGATGAACAAATAATTTTATGGATGTTCCTTCTATGGGTGGAATTTTATTATTAAAACTTTAATTAGAGATAAAATGGACAAACGATTTCTTGTAAGAACTAAAAAATAAGGTCTCTCTTATTACTATTTTCACATAAAAGAAGAGAACAAATTTTGAATTTAATTAGATAAAGATCTTCTATTGTATCACTATCACTTATTTTATGACTCATCACTTTTTGTATGATATTTAATATAAGCTCATATAAATTTTTTACTAAAATGGATGAAAGCTTGTAAGGTCATTAAAACTTTAATTAGGAATGAAATAGACAAAAAAAAATTATGTGAGGACTATCAAACTCCAGGATCCTCCCTTCAAATTGGATTCATGGATACTGGTTTCCTATTTAAAGGTGTTAATAATACAAGTTCACCATTCAAAGCTGATATGGGGTTGAGAATGCTACAAATGTTTCCTTAAGCTAAGTTTTTACATCAACTCAATAGACATAAACTGTCAATTGGCCCTTTATGCCCAAAGAATAGTAATCTGAATAGGATTCTTGATTGTTTTCGTTGGGAATGCTCTTCAATTATTATCTAATTTACTTGAGGGTACTATGGTTAGCATATTCATGTTTGGTCTGTACTACAATACCCTTTGCTTGTCATTATATTTAGTCAATTCATATATGATCTTTTTGAAGGATTTCCTTAGGTATCCCAAGAATGGGAACTCCTGACTCCTGAGGCAGCTAGGACTTCCTCAGGAGCTCGTTATGCACTTGATGATCAAATTACTGAGCACATCAAAATTTTTAAATTTTTACTTGATTATCCAACAACAAAAAAAAAATCAGCATGCATTTTTATGTGCCTCGGCATTATTCATGTGGTTTATATATGCAATGTCAAAAGCTGCCAAGCGGAAAGTGGGTATTTGAGTTGTAGTTTGAAATTGTCATCGGAGGCTAAACTTCTATGTGGTTTTGAGATAAAGCTTCTTGAGTTTACCCATAATCTTCAAGGAGTTAGGAAGAATGCTGACTCCGTGAAAATGACAGAGACAATCATTTTTATTTAGCAGTTTTTCTATTTTTGTGCCTTTTTTAGAAGAAAAAAATATTTATATTCCAATTTTGCCCTCGTGAATATTTATAGGTCTTACCATTTCAAGGTATGGAAGGATTTGTCAATGGTCTAAATCTCACATGATAATGGCAAGAACAACTTATCATTTATGAGAATCATCAGATGTTGGCCCATGGAAGAAAAGTATCTCAGAATAAAAAATGGTTGGTTTCAAGCACTGGTGAATTTAGCCAACACGGATAAGATCTATAAGGGTGTTATTAAAAATATGCCTCTAAAATAGTTCACTTAGCAAACTTACCTCTTTGTCAAACCGATTCAAGTAATACGCCCAATGGTAGTCATATCCGAAGCTAAAACCAGTAACTTCTTGTACTGTCGTTTGAATCATTTTATCGATCACCGCTTAAATACAGAGAAACAACGAGAAAATAGTGAACCACCAAGCATCATACCTCAGAAGCTAGTGTTCTTTTGTTATTTGGATCTGAATTTGTTGTTTGAGAGCTTGAGGAAGTAGAATTGTATGATTGTGTGCGGACTGCGGCGAGAGAGAAACAGAAATATCTAGAAGGGTAAGGAAAGTCGTGGTTTGGTTTTAAAAAGAAGCTTATCATTTTACCCTTGAAAGTTAGCATATTTACGACCATACCCTTGGTCGTCCAAATGATGACATTTCTATATAGTAGAAATGTTATGGAACATGGTAGATGTCCATGTGTCAAATTAATGGCCATGTGGCCTCATTTTAATAAGGAAAAATGCCTTCTAATCTTCCTCCTTTTAAAGTTGTCAAGTTGGATAAACTTGTATCTTAGGCTATAAATAGTCACTTTCTATACTAAGAAATTTGGTGGGAAAAGACTACTCTTTGTTATTTTATTACTTTCTTTACATTATTTATCTCACGTTATCAGCACGAAGCTCTACCCAACTGAGATATGGTACTTTCGGACCAAGAATTTCTTTACCCTCTTCCAGAGGTCGGAATGGATCTTTACTCACTTCGAGTGATCAAACAACTATTGGAGTACTTAATGGATATGTTTTATCCATGTAAAATCATTTCAAAACCTTCTCGGCGTAGGCAGTTTGATGAATGAAGACCCCATCTGCTAAATGTTCAATTTTCAGACCAAGACAAAGTTTTATTTTTTCAAGATCGTTCATTTCGAATTCTATCTTTAGATATTCAATTGCCTTTTGGGCCTCTTCTGGAGCTCCAATGAGATTTATGGCATCCATATAAACAGCGAGTATGACAAACCCTGATGTCGTTTTCTTAATGAAAATACAAGGACAAATGACATCATTTATGTAACCTTTTCTTTTCAAGTACTCACTTAGGCGATTATACCACATACGCCCTGATTGTATTAGATCGTACAATGAGTTTTTCAATCTGATTGAATATAATTCCCCTTGGCACTGCTTTAGGAGCTTCACCTCTCCTTTTACACTGCTGGTGTCGAGGGACATTTTTTTTTGCAAGGCGATCGATTAAAATTCTTCCACGACCACGACTAGGGTCAGGGATTATCGATTAAAATTCTTCCACGACCACGACTAGGGTCAGGGCTTCTTTCACACTTGATTTGATGAACATGCGCAACATTCACTTCAGGAAATAGAGCAATACCAAGAGGTCAACTTTCATTATTTTTTATTAAAAGCTCATTATGTTGTTCAGCAACTAGAAGATGAGCAATCAATTCAAAATACTTTTTAAATCCCATTTCTCGATCTATTGCTGCAGGAGCATACTCGAGGCGGGAAAGGTAGAGAATGTTTTCTCTAACATGTCGTGATCAGTTATATTTTCTCCGCATAAATTTAGTTGCGATTTAATTTCAAACATCGCAGAATTATAATCAGTTACATTTTTAAAGTCCTGTAACCTCAAATGAGTCCACTCATAATGTGCCTGTAGAAGAACGACCATTTCAGGTGGTCGTATCTTTCTTTTAAATTATTCCACAATATAAGTGGATCCTTAATTGTGAGGTATTCCATTTTCAGACCTTCGTCAAGATGATGATGGAGAAATATCATGTCCTTGGCTCGGTCCTAATTTAATGCCTGATTATCATTTTTAATGATTTCTGCTAGATCCATCGCATCCAAATGTATTTCGACATCCGGTTCCCAGGACATGTAAGTTTTGCCCGATAAATCTAGGCCAATAAATTCGCATTGGATATATTTGACATTATTTAAGAAAAATAAATACTAATCTTTTATTGTTGTTGAAAAGTTTTTGCATAAACTCATGTTCATAACGTGATATAAATTATGTAAAGAAAGTAACAAAATAACAAAGAGTAGTCTTTTTCCACCCACTTTCTTAATATAGAAAGTGGCTATTTATAGCCTAAGATACAAGTTTATCCAACTTGACAACTTTAAAAGGTGGAAGATTAGTAGGCATTTTGCCTTATTAAAATGAGGCCATATGGCCATTAATTTGACACATGTACATCTACCATGTTCCATAACATCTGGTGAAGCTCTATCAGGCGCTCCTTAAGAAAACTGATAATAACTTGAAGCAAACTTCCTCTCTAAAGATAATGTTGAGCCCATGGACTTAGAGGTCTCATATTTCTTTGTAGTTCCTAAAGAACATGTTACTCACCCTGTCGGTGATGGACATGAAATAGTTTGATTGTTTTACTTTTATGTTAAGTTGTATTAGTTTACATTTCTATAAGTAGTATCTCACTAGCCTTGTAAATAAATAAAATTTGTTCAATACGCTATGTGCTAGTAATGCTGTAATATTTACTTTGTTTATATTTTCATCTTGAAGAATATGGATACTCCTCAAATTTTATTTGGATCAATAATCGATCGTGATGATATTTGTGTAATTGATAGCGGGACTGTTTTGCGGAGAAATTTTGACTTTTTGTGAAAGAGAGTCTCCACTTAATTTTGAAAAGGAATTAAGAAACCTTTAGGGAGTTACTTCAAACGATCCAAAATAGAAAAATCATTTTAAGTTAGAGATTCTAGATAAGTGGTTCATATTAACATTTTAGGAAGGTGTTAGGCACCTAAAACGTCCGCTAACTTGCGGTTATCCGGACTGTTTGAAAACATCTTTTGATTAACTTCTGAAAAGATTAATTTGTTGAAATAAGTAATTTGTTTAGGAAATATATTTAAGGTTTATGCAGAACCAGCTTTTTAGCGACTTAGTTAGTGATTTTAACTAGGTTTGCAAGAAAACACATAAAACAAATTAGCAAAAGTAAAAGGAAAAGGGTAGAAGCAGAAGGACTTGAGCCATTAGGCCCAAATCGCAAACCCTGCCCTAATCTAGATATTAGGCTTTCAGCCCGTCTTCCACCTGTCCTAATTCTATGTTTTCGAGTCTTTAGCTCGAGTCTCGCTTCACCTGTATTAAGTACAACTTTGACTTCGAGGCCCAAATGAATGAATAAGGAAATAAATAAATAAATGAATAAATAAATAAATGAAGACGACAATAAGTAAATAAACAAAAATAATAAATGAGATTTTGGGGTCTTGTAGCTGCTTCAAATGATAGGACTTTAATCCATTTGTTCTTCTTTCGATTCTTAGTCTCTGTACGCCACGTGATAGGCGTTTAGATTCTTTTTCGGGCTTGACTCAAAGGATGGGGGTCATGTTGGCTCACCGTGAAATGCAAGGAAGAAGAGTCCATTTGGACTCCAAGGTGGTTTACATGCGAAAAAAAAAGAAAGAGAAGAATTCAAAACATATCTGAAATACAAAAAGGAAAAAATAGAATAATAAATGTCTTAACACAAATATTCAAACAAAAAAAAATGATGATAGGAAACCACATATCTTATTTAAAAGTAGGCAGATGATATAAAGAAGGGACATGTTAACTCAACAAAAATAATGTCAAGTGAAAGAGAGAATAATATCGATCCGGATGCATGCCTATGAAGTGAAAAGCAGAAGTTTGACATCAAAATGCAAAAGAAATCAAAGCATGTTCAGAATATGGGTAGAAAAAGAAGTAAACAGATTTACACATTCAAAAGCTACTAACTAAATATTATCCTATTCAACATCAACCTTAGAAGTATAAATGCCAAGTGCTATCCCGCAACATGCTTCTACTATGGCCATTTGAGGTACCCAAGTCTCAGCGATAAGCGAATAGACAAAGTTATATCATAATGGGACAGATATCCCGGGCCTTTTTCGCAAGACAAAAGACTTAAAGGTTCTATCAAACTTATACTCATGGTCCTATTTTAGGGGAAGAAAACATAAAGGGAACTGGGAAGAGGGCCCGTGAGACTGGAATGCAAGACACGAGTCAGCTCGAACAAGGATGATCCATGCATATAAAATAAGATAAAAGGATTAGAACACAAACTTACGCTAATCCCAAAAGGTAGGCTACTGCACATAATAATTGTATAGACCACATATCCAAAAGTCTACAACTAAACAAAAGATATCATATAACAAGTGAATACAAGTTCATTACTCAAGGAAACCGAAACTAGCATGAAGTCAAATCAAGACATGGTATAGGCTACCATGTTCACTCCAGACTTTACATTTTCAAACACATTAGTATTTCACACATAAAAAATAAGTACTACTACAATTAAACACATAATAAGGGGGAGGGGACCAAATAAGAAAAATTTAAGCCAACCAAAGGACCTTTACAATAATCTGGATCGATAGTTTGATAAAGAAGTATTTTTACACTCACACAAGAACCCTCAATCAACAAGTCAATCACTTGAAGAAAGTTGACATTTCACAAATATTTTTTTTAAAGTCATTAAGAAGCAATATTAAGGAAGATAAGGGAAGAACAAATAAGCTGACACTAACACGATCAACTTACTAGACATTCATTCATTCCCACATAATAGACATTAACCATATTAAACATATTCAGTATAATAAAACAAGGAGGATCCTTTTTTTAAACGTGTATAACATCCAAACATATCTATCCGAAGGCTGTTATCGAGTTACCAACTACGTCAAATGACTGTTGTCCATAATTCAAGAAAGTGCACTCATGATCATTAAAGGAGAAGACATAAAGATTACCCACTAAACAAACTATAAATTTCAGCTAACAGATATATTCTTTGAAGAGTATTGATTATCATTTTTAACATATTTTGATACATCAAGCATTAGTTCTAAAGCCACATTGTAAGACAAATCAAAAGAAGTCCATGAAATCAACGTACATACACATTTGGGATGGATTAACTTAATAAGACATCAAATACAAGAGCCAAAGGTAAAACATCCAATTCCTAAACTTTGTTTCAGTTGTTCTAAGTCTTATTAAGTTGTCAACTTATGCTAAATCATGAATCAAATGCTATGGCCCGAATTAGCTCAACGGGATCACGAAAATCCTAAAATCCTATGGCCTTTGAGGCTTTCTATAGCACATAATCCCAGTAGACAACAACATTACTATAACAAAATCCTAAAGAAGGAGATGAAGAAAAGAAAACCAAATCAAAATTAAAATAAAAAAGAGGTGTTTACCTCTCTCGGAGCAGCGAAATAGGGCAACGAGCTAAGATCGGACTCTTATCACCACCAGAAAAGTTCAACACTGTCGTGAACACTCGACTAGCTAACTATTTCTCCCTAAAATCTTTATCGAACAAAGTTGCTCTTTCCCCGGAACCAAATTACTCTTTTCCGAAATACCCAAAAATACTAGGATATCCGAAATACTAGGATATCCAAAAATACCCACATGCCTTCTAATAGAGGCGTGGTTAGATGGTGGCGGTGATCATCATTTAGCTCGCGTCTAGAGAGTTTGACATCCCTCTCCAGACTATGTCCCATTTTGCTGCTGAGAAAGAGTTCCACGTTGTGCTGCATCTTTTTTGGAGTCGTCCGCACCTGTGGTTTTGATTTAAGATTTTCATCCTTTCAGATGCTCTCGACAATTCCTTACACAAAAATCATTAGTGATAAGCTCAATTCACGAAAGAAGTATATAGTATTTTACCATATCTCCGCGTTAGTTGTTGTCTAAAAAGTGAAGTCATCCTTTCTTGTACCTGTTTGATAGGAAATAACTCGCAATAACAGACACAACAACCAAGGAGGTTGTTGTATAATTATGACATTTTTTGATTGAATATGTCTTCAAAGTGGGGTGACCCTTTTGGACACCGACAATACTTTATGCAGAACAATATCTACAACCATGTAATCTTGTGCTGGAGTGGCAACCCTTTTGGTTACCTATATCACTTGTTTTATGTGGAATAATAACCTTTTCGGTTATAGTCGATGATCGATTTATAATTTTTTCTTAAATTGTCAATCTTTGGATAATCATGTGCATTATTTGATGTTGGATACGAGGCGACTTACAGATATCCTTTGAATTGCTAGCTTTTAGGTAATCCTGCACATTATCCGACTTTGGATAAGAGATGGCTTATAGATATCCCTCCAATTGCTAGCTTTCAGGTGTTCCTGCACATCATCCAACCTTGGATACAATATGACTTATAGATAATCCCTCAAATTGTTAGTCTTTGGGTAATCCTGCACATAATCGATCTTGGATATGGAGCGTCTTATAGAGAACCCTTGGATGTATCAATTTGATAATCTTGCATATTCTCCGGTAAGGATTTAGTTGCGACTTATGGATAACCTTTGAACAATCAATTTTTGGGCGATCTTGCACACTATCCGGTTAGGATGTTATTGTGGCTTACGGATGTCCTACAGGCTATCAACTCATAGGTGATCTTGCACACTATCTTATTTCAAATAATATGACTTATAGATGACCCTCAAATTGTCAATTTCTAAGAAATCTTATATATCATTCATACTTAGATAGCGACTTAAAGGCGTCCCTTCAAATCATGTGCTCTCGATGCATTCAGATGTTGATTCATAAAATGATGAGATATCCTCGACGCCAACATTTCTTTCTAGTGCGTCAACAAATATTGAATGCCTTCTGGGGCGATGGAATGAGATGGCCTTTGCGACAATAATATATGATGGCCCTTGAGCTAACGCCTTGTGGCAATGATATGTAATGGCCCTTGGGGCAACGCCTTGCGGCAATGATATGCAATGGCCCTTGGGGAAATACTTTGCGGCAATGATATGCAATGGCCCTTGGGGCAACGCCTTGAGGAATGATATGCAATGGCCCTTGGGGAAATGCTTTGCGGCAATGATATGTAATGGCCATTGGGGAAACTCCTTGTGTCAATGATATGTAATGGCCCTTGGGGAAACGCCTTGCGGCAATGATATGTAATATCCCTTGGGGCAACGCCTTGCTGCAATGATCTGTAATGGCCCTTGGGGCAACGCCTTGCGGTAATGATATGTAATGGCCCTTGGGGCAACGCCTTGCGGAAATGATATGCAATGGCCCTTGGGGAAACGCTTTCCCTTGGGGCAACGCCTTGCGGCAATGATATGTAATGGCCCTTGGGACAATGCCTTGCGTCAATGATATGTAATGGCCCTTGGGGCAACACCTTACGGCAATGATATGTAATGGCCCTTGGGGCAACGCCTTGCGGCAATGATATGTAATGGCCTTCTTGGTAAATTTTAAAATAATTTTACCTGACTTCATTTGTCAGCTTCTTTCTTTCTACATGTACCTGTGCTTAAGGTAGGCGATTAGTAAACACTTAGTTGCTTTTTCTAGCGACTATTTTTAGGAAACTTCTAAATACAATATTTGTAAAGAAGACTAGGCGTTTTTGTTTGTCGCCTATGATCTCAAGAAATGAGATGGACAAATCAAAAGGTATTCAATAAATAGTTGTTAACCCATGTTTAGGGCTATCCTAAAATACCATTCTTGGGCATTAATGATCTGTTGTGGCTCCCAATTTTCTCGGGGATTTTTGAAAGACTCTCATTTTTGTGTATTGATCCCTACATCCACAGAAAAATGATTAGTTTGAATGAAATTACTCCATGTTGACCTTCTTCGATTTGTTCCTTGCCATCTCTTGGGCATTCCGCTAGTTGGGACTTCCACCCTGACACTCCATCCCAAATGATTTCTAGGCAAGTACTAAATAAGTGAGTCGTAAGATTTTTGAAAATAGTCTTAAATTTTTTAGAATAATTTCGAAAACCTCTGTAAAACTTTAGAAAATCTCTTCCAGTCATGTCATGTACTAGCTCAACGAACGTCTTCCTCATGGTTTTGACTATATTCGACGGATGGTTTACAAAACTCATGATCATTGTTGGAGGATTTCTTCAAGTAGTTCTATCATAGCCAAAAATTGAGTCTACCCAGACTTGGTTGCAGTTGGTGGCTTCCAAAGCTTGACTTTAACCTCTGGTGCTGGGGAATTTGGAATATGTTCCGGCATTTGGTGGAAATTTTGAGGTTTTCCTCAAAATTTCTGCCCCAGTTTAAAGTTGTTTGAGATGATACCAATCCGAGTGGATCTGAAGTCTTTGCTGATCTTCATTCTCTTTGTTGGATGTTGATCTTCTCTTGTGAATATTTGAGATTCCTTCTCAAAAATTCTTCCCCAGTTTTCATTTCCTGGGGTGATATGACCGAGCCGTTGAAGCGCCTACGTATCTCGTTGAAGCAGGAATCAAGTCAAACGTAGTTCAAGCATAGAGGAAAAAGATAAATTTTCCTAAGGGGTTGAACGAAGCCGACATAGGCCGCCTACATATCCCTTTCTTGGAAATTCAGGTCAGACGTAGTTCGTACATAAAGGGAAAGGATAAATTGTCCTAAGGGGTTGACCAAAGCCGACATAGGCTGCCTACGTATCCCTTTCTTGGAAATTCAGGTCAAACGTAGTTCGTACATAAAGGGAAAGGGACTCTAGACATCCACACACTACAAAACAACATTATTACAAAGGCGATTACACGTAGATTAACTAAAGAAACACAAAATCTAGAATGTCTTTCAAACATAATATCTTTTTACCGCGTCGGAATTGATTGGTTTGGTCCACTCCGTGCCATCCATCTCAGATAAAATCAGAGCTCCTCCAGATAGCACCTTGAAAACTATGTATGGCCCTTGCCAGTTTGGAGCGAACTTGCCCTTGTACTTCTCTTGGCCAGGGAATATTCGTTTGAGAACCAGTTGCCCCACTTCAAATGCCCGAGCCCTCACCTTCTTGTTAAAGGTACGAACCATCCTGTGTTGGTACAACTGACCATGGAATACAACGACCATTCTCTTTTCATCAATCAACAGGTATCACAGCTTCATTCCCATAGACAAGTAAATAGGGGGTCACCCCGGTGGAGGTTCAAACTATTGTGCGATACCCTAGAAAAGCGTAAGCATGATCTATTATTTTCGACCATCTTTCTCAAGATATTCTTGATATTCTTGTTGGTCGTTTCCACAGTTCCATTTATATGGGGATGATATGCAGTCGAGTTATGATGCACAATTTTGAACTGATCACAAATTTCTTTCATCAAGTGACTGTTCAAGTTTGCCCCATTATCAGTAATAATCGATTCCAGTACTCCGAACCGGCAAATCAAGTTATTCCTGATGAAATCCGCAACCACTTTCTTAGTGACGGCTCTGTACGAAGCCGTTTCGACCCACTTAGTGAAATAATCAATGGAAACCAAAATGAATCTATGCCCATTCGACGCTAATGGCTCTATTGGTCCGATGACATCCATGACCCAAGCTAAGAAAGGCCAAGGCAAATTCATTGTGTGAAGCTCGTTTGGAGGCATTCGAATCAGATCTCCTTGTATTTGACATTTTGGACATCTCTGAACATACTTACTACAATCATTTTCCATAGTCATCTAGAAGTAACCGGTTCTCAGGATCTTTCTGGCAAGGACAAACCCATTCATATGGGGTCCACAAATTCCAGTGTGTACCTCTTTTATCAATTTATTGGCTTTCACAGCATCGACGCATCTTAGGAATCCCAAATCAGGAGTCCTCCTAAAAAGAATTTCCCCACTTGAAAAGTAATTCTTTGCCAAATTCCGGATTGTCTTCTTTTGGTTGTTACTAGACTCTTTAGGATATATTCCAGATTCCAAATACCTTTTAATGTCATAGTACCAAGGCTTTCCATCAGGCTCCTCTTCCATGTGTACACAATGCGCGGGTTGCTCCTTCAAGCTTATTTCCAAAGGATCAATGTAACTTTGATCCGGGTGCTGAATCATGGAAGATATAGTGGCCAAAGCATCAGCAAACTCATTTTGTATCCATGGGATATGCCTAAAATCAACTTCCTTGAATCTTTCACATAATTCTTGCACCAACTCCACATAAGGAGTGATCTTAGAATTTTTTACCGCCCATTATCCCCGTACCTGGTGAATCAGCAAATCTGAATCCCCAATGACTAACAATTAACTAACACCCATATCAAGTGCCAATTTGAGACCCAGAATGCAAGCCTCATATTCAGCCATGTTATTGGTGCATGAAAAACGTAACTTAGCGGTTACCGGATAATGCTGGCCCATTTCTGACACCAAAACTTCTCTAATTCCTGAACCTTTGAAGTTGACCGCCCCATAAAAAAAATAGCCTCCATCCGAGGTAAATCTATGTAATGTCTTCTCCTACGAACAAAACTTCCTCATCTGGAAAGTAAGTTCGAAGTGGATCATATTTCTCATCAATTGGGTTATCTGCCAAATGATCTGCTAAGGCTTGCCCCTTGATTGCTTTTTGGGTTACATACACAATGTCAAACTCACTCAACAATATTTACCACTTGGCTAGCTTTCCCGTAGGCATGGCCTTTTGGAAAATATACTTTAATGGATCCATTCTTGAGATGAGGTATGTTGTGTAGGAAGACAGATAATGCCTCAAATTTTATGCCTTCCAAGTCAAAGCACAACATGTCTTTTCTACAAGAGTGTAACGGGCTTCATATGGCGTGAAATTTTTACTCAAGTAGTAAATGGCTTTCTCTCTCCTACCGGTCTCATCATGTTGTCCGAGGATACATCCGAAAGCATTTTCTAAGACTGGCAGGTAAAGAAATAATGGAATTCCTTCTCTTGGTGGAACCAAAACCGGCAGTGCAGACAAGTATTCCTTGATACGGTTAAAAGCTCTATGACATTCTTTTGTCCACTCGTTCAATGCATTTTTCTTCAACATCTTGAGAATTGGCTCGCATATGACTGTTGACTGCGCGATGAACCTGCTAATGTAATTCAAATGGACCATGAAACTCATAACTTCCTTCTTAATCTTCGGTTGTGGCAAATCCTGAATTGTCTTGATTTTGGATGGGTTTAACTCGATGCCTCTTCTACTGACTATGAACCCCAGCAACTTCCCTGATGGTACACCAAAAGCACACTTAGCAGGGTTTAATTTCAAATTGTACCTTTTTAATCTGTTGAAAAATTTCTCCAGATGAGTCAGATGATTCGAACTCTTGCGGGATTTGATAATTACGTCATCCATGTACACCTCAATCTCTTTATGGATCATATCATGGAAAATCGTCGTCATAGCCCTCATATATGTTGCACCCGCATTTTTGAGACCAAACGGCATTATCCTGTAATGATAAACACCCTAGGGTGTAATAAAAGCCATTTTTTCTGCATCTTCCTCATCCATCAATATCTGATGATACCCGGAGAAACAATCAACGAATGACTGCATTTCATGTTTTTCACAGTTATCGATGAGAATATGAATGTTGGGCAACGGAAAATCATCTTTAAGACTGGCTCTATTCAAGTCTCTATAGTCAACACAAATTCAAATCTTGTCGTCCTTCTTCGGCATAGGGACGATGTTGGCCAACCACGTCGGATATTTTGTGACCTCGACAACATTAGACTGGATTTGTTTTGTCACTTCTTCCTTGATCTTTAGACTTAAATATGGCTTGAATTTCTGTATTTTTTACTTGACTGGATCAAACTCCGGATTTATTGGCAACTTATGTGACACAATGGTGGTGCTCAACCCTGGAATATCATCATAGGACCAAGCAAACACGTCGATGTATTCCCGCAATAGGTGGATGAGCTCTTTTCTTTGTGGTGCCTCTAGGTGGATACTGACACTTGTCTCTTTAATTTCATCATGATCTCCCATGTTGACTGTTTCAGTTTCCTCCAGATTGGGTTTTTCGCGATTCTCAAATTTCTCCATATCTTCGACTAATCATTCCTCGTCATCGTCCTTCCAATCATCATTATTCCCCTCATTTTGTTCGTTCAAGCTTTGACATGACACGACATTGGACGATTTTAAGCTACTATTACTGTAATGGACAAACAAACCAAGTTAGATGATAACAAGATAATAACAAAATATATGACTAGGAGTGTTTTAGAAATAACAGAATTTTCTAAATAAATGAAGGCCTTTTCATTGAAATTTGGGAGATAATTACAAAATCGTGGCTCATGACTTGCGCAAATACAAGTCCATGCCTTTTTTAAAGCAGTAAGATACAAAAAGGAAGTTTTGAGATATAAAAGGTGGATAGCGGGGCCTCCTCCGGATCATCACCAATTTTAAAAACTATTAGTAATTGCCCTTTCATCTACCACGATGGGCGACAGGTTATGAGTGGAGCAGAGGTCCAATTTTGTAAGGCCTCCCCTGGCACAATCTACTTCACCCCTCTAGACTTTGGGAGATATTCTGGTACAACATTGCATCCTTCGAACAAATCTCCTATCCCATCCCCAAGAACATCATCATCTGACACCTTTCGTACAGGAAATGACTGGAATAGGAGTGGCAAGGGCCTAAACCGACTCTTCTCTGGCTCATCCTCAACCCTACCCTTCCTGGTAGGCTAATATCCCAACTCGTACATAGAACCTCTCTTTGGGATCTCAATAGGCTCGATAATTCCTTGTAAATTCTTGACTAAGCCTCGACCAGGTTCGAACCTATTTCTTAACATCACCGTTGCAATCATTTTGTAGACAGAAGGCATTGGGACTTTGGGCATCGACTCTCTGTCCACAATATTTACAATTTTCACTGTATATAAACTGCTACCTTTTGGAACATCTTCAATCACCAGCACATAACCATTGGGACGGTCCGCTCGACTTCCTTCTCCTTGGATGACTACTTCATGATCTTCCCAATTGAACATCAATAATTGATGAAGGGGTGATGAAACTGCCCTTGCACCATGTATCCATGGTCTTCCCAAGAGAAGGTTGTAGCTAGGATGGATATCCATAACATGAAACTTAGTCTTGAACTCAGCAGGCCCCATTTGGATGTGCAAATCAATCTCTCCTATGGTATCTCTCTGCCCACCATCGAATGCTCTCACATTTACGTGGCTTTGATGAATTTTTCCTAAATCATAGCCCAGTTGAACCAACGTAGAAAGGGGACAAATATTCACACCTGATTCGTCATCTATTAATACCTGATTAATCACATAATCGCGGCAAATGACGGTGACATGCATGGCTTTGTTGTGCATCGCTCCTTCAAATGGCAATTCTTCATCACTGAATAATATGCAATGATTCCCCACAATGTTCCCTATCATTGCAGCTAGATTCTCAACATTCATTCCTGTGGGAATGTATGCTTCCTCCAAGACCTTCGATAGAGTCTGTCGGTGGTATTGCGAACTCATTAATAGTGCCAGGACAGAGATTTGGGATGGCATTTCCTCCAAGTCATTGACAATTGAGTAATCCTTTGATTGCATACGCCTCCAAAATTCCTCAGCATCTCCTTCATTGATTGGCTTTTTCTGTGAATCTTTTTTGTTGGTCAATTCTCTAGGGATGTAACATCGTCCCGATCGCGTTATCCCTTGGGCAGCAACGGTTTGCACATAAATTCCTTTCTTGGCGGGGGAGCGTACATTTGAGTCGGGGCCATCATCACTATAAATGGGGATTTCTTATTGATACTTAAGGCAGCCACAACCTTCTCTATCTTTCCTACCTCTTCCGCTCTTTTGCACTTTTCGGAGTTCACCTGGGTAATGGTCTTGCCAGATGCCCATTCGCCTTCTACTTCAATCATGTTAACTGTAGATCCCCCATGGTTGGGCAATGGATTTTTGTTAATATTTTGAGTAGGTGCCTGGAGCGTGATGACCTTTTGATCGATTAAATCCTGGATCTTGTGTTTCAAGTAGACACAGTCCTCTGTACTGTGCCCCGCTGCCCCTAAATGATAAGCACAATGTTGACCTGCATTAAAAAATTGAGAGTTGGGATTGATATTCCTTGGCTGTATTAGCTGCAAATGACCAGCGTTCTTTAATCTTTCAAACAATTGGGTGCGACTTTCAGCTAGTGAGGTGAAGTTTTGGGGAGGTTTATTTTCATGGTTTGGACGTTGGGGGTTATATAGGCTTAGGTTTGTAGGAGGGGGTACTTGGTGATAATTTAGAGGCATTTGGAAATTCGTTCGATTATTTAGAGGAGTGGTTTGGAAATGAGACTGATAATTTAGAGGTGGAACTGGGTATTGGGGAAAGATATTTGGTTGTGGAGCTTGGTATGAGGATTGGATATTTGGGAGTGGAGTTTGGTACTGAGTTTGGGAATTTGAGAGTGGAGCTTGGTATTGGGAGTGGGCGTAGAACGCGTACGGGAGGTTAGGTGACGACAGAGAAGATAAAACATTTCTAGAATTGAACCTCTTTTTCGTTTTCATAACAGGATTAGCAGAAATCACACCTACATCTTCCTTTTTCTTCTTCGAGAATATGACAGTCCCAGACAACGTCGGGGTTTTGGCAATCTTCCCTGCCCGAATACCTTCTTCAAATGATTCTCCTATTTTTACCAAATCCGCAAAAGTTGCCTTGACACCGAACACCATCCTAGTATAATATTCTCCTTCTTGAGTGCGGGAGAACACAGATACCATTTCCTCCTCGGATATGGGGGGTTGTACTTTGGCGGCTTCTTTTCTTCAATGAAAAGCATAGTCTCGAAAACTCTCAACATTTCTCTGTTTGATCCTATCTAGTGAATATCGGTTAGGGACTATTTCAATGTTGAATGCGAACCAGTCAAGGAAACCCTTGGCCAATGCTTTCCAACCAGTCCACTTTTTCGGCTCCTGAGACATGAACCACTCCAAGGCTTCGCTACTTAAACTTCGACTGAATAGGCGCATCAATAACGCCTCGTTTTTCTCTATCCCTACCAGTTGCTCACAGTACCTTCTCAGATGGGCCATTGGATTTCTGATACCGTCAAACATCTCAAACTTAGGGACTTTGTACCCATCTGGTAGTTCTACTCCCGGGTGAACACATAAATTGTCATACCCCAAACCGTCGTGGTCCCTGGCTCCATGTGACTCTTTGATCCTCATGATCTCTTCCTTCATAGCTAGCAAATTACTTTCATGATGGGTCCTCTACTCTTTCTCCTTCTCCTCGTAATGGTCCATCTCGGGGTTAGGAAGGGGTTCATAAATATCAGGGGATATGATGGCTTGAGGGAGATTTGGAAGGGAGGCTTGATTTTGCAGAAGAAAGGAACTTGGTTGGTAAGTGGGGAGGATGTTTTGGAATTTGGAAAGGTTTTGTGGAATTTGTGAGTAGTTTGGTGGAATATGAGAAGGATTTTGCGGATTTGGAAAGGAATTTGGTGGATTCGGGGATAGATTTGATGGATTTTGCGGGTTTGGAAGTGAATCTTGTGGATTTGGGAATGAATTTTCTTGATTTGAAAATATGTTTTGGGGATTTGAGAATGGATTCGGAGATGGGTTTTATGGGGTTAGAGATGGATTTTGTGGATGGTAGGCATCTAGGTTATTTTCGCGATTAGTGTTTTGGACAAGTGGAGGGGCAGAGACTGATGATATGTTATTTGGCTGATCCCCGAGAATAGGTGTGCTAAGGGGAGGATTTGGAGTGGAGTCCCATGTCCTCCTGGAGCGGGGGCATTGATAGTGATGGCCAAGTTATCCAAATCTCGAGTTCAATTTATTTCCTCCTGAAGCATTTCTAACTTTCTTGCAAGTTCCGCAATCATTTCATTCTGTTCCGCTATCACATTATCCCGGATAGTCAGTGCGCTTTCTTCATCATTTCCTATCATTTTTGAATGATGTTCAGAGGATGGGATTTTGTGCGCTTTCGATCAGGTGAAGTAGGAATGTTCTGCCAGCTTATATCAACATGGAGTAATTTCTATTATCTGTAAAGTAAAACAACTCAAAGGCAGATGTGTTAGTTTCCGTATATGATAAGTAATGCAAAATATTTGACAGGAAATAACCACATAGAGTTGCTTGAGTCATAGCCAAATTCATCCATAGGACATAGTGGGTGAACTTGCCTTTGATCTAAACAAATGCACATAAGCACATAAAACAGTTATATCACAAAAAAATATTATAATAACTCGTATCCTAGCTGGGGTGACCCTTTTTGAGCCAAGGGTTCAGGCCTAATGATTTTTGAAGAAAATATATGCTTCCTCGAAGTCAATCCATTAACCCCCAACTCATATAGACACGAAAAAGAGCATAAATGCCTACAAAAGATAACGAAAAAGGGATACAATCTTTAGGGAAAAAGGGAAATAACATGAAAGAAGATAAGTTCCTGCGCAGGGGAGATAGATAAACAAGATACTGGAGGCTCCTTCGTCTGCCTTTGCCTTCTTTGCCTTGTTTACCTCCTGTGCCATTTGATACCTATTGATGATAAGATGACTCCCGCATAATTGTGCCTTGCAGACGTAAGTCATTTTCTCTATACTATCGAGTTGGGAGGCCATGCTATCATCCAAATCGATTAGACATTGCCTGGCATCATCAACGTCTTGCCTTGCTCTTTTCAACTCTTCCCTCAACATACGTATGGTTAAAGCGTACTCCATGTGTATCTGTCGGTGCGCGATTTCACTTTTCTGAAACTCATCTTGTAGCCTGTTGAGCCGAATTTGATGCTCGGATTCCACATCAACAACCCGAGTGGGCACATTTGATCCCGAAATCAATGCTCCGGCGAGACTCTTTTTTGACCACTCCTTGTAAGTGTCTCTGACTTCAGGGTCATGCTCTATACGGTAAGTCACTTCCGTCCACCTTCTTCTTCTCCATCCATTTATCATGTCGTCTTTGAGTGGAGACTCACTTTCATCGTATTCGGTGAAAAAACTAAGCATGGGATCTATTTGTGGTGCCTCCTGCTTGATCTCGAATTGCCTAAGAACTCTGCCAGGATTGTAGGGCTGGGTCCCCCTGATACCGGGAAGCACTAGGAAAAGCCACTTTCCCCCTCGAATGGTGTATTTCCCTGAACGAAGAGAGTTAATGGACCATTGCACATCGTCATCTCTTAATTCCACGAAAGTCTTAAACCAAAATTTGTGAGATGTTTCCCTTTTGAACCTGTGTAGAAACAACCACATATCGTGCGAAGCTAGCATATCCACCCTTGTTTAATGATTAGGTTGTACCGTTCTCGAATCCTTTACCAAATGCTTCATCATCCACCATTGTAATATGAGGTTGCAACCTTGAAAGAAACGATTTTTAACTTGACACCTTCCCAAGGCTCGATATATGTCGGTGACAATCATGGGAGATAAAATGTTGAATACCTTGGTAGAATCGTAATCTACTCCAAAGAAAAGTGCATGGGTCACCGTAACAACCCTAGGATGAATTGTGCCATTTTCCCCCTGTGGGAACACCATGGTTCCGAGTAGACCTACCGCAAACGCAAAGGCTCACATCTCCTTCCATTTTGCTTCGGACTAAAATTTATGTCTAAATTTGTGGAAGGCATTGAATCTTCCAAACCGACGATACAACACCCGAAAAGTCATATTTCCTCCATCACGTTCCCCTAGCCAGGTGTCGTCGTTAGTTAAAAATGCCTCTTTGATTGTTTGACGGTGCCGTGTTGTTTGACGGTCCCACACGGCAGGAACTAAAATGTTCTTATCAGGTTTTTCCTTTCTTTTGAAACACTTTTCAATACTCTCATAGTAAATTAACACTTCTTCGATGGTAGGATTCAATTCCACATCCCCGAAGCGAAACACCATATTCTGACCATCCCAAAAAGTCGTAAGCACGTGGATCATTTCAGGCCAAGAGTCCATTTCGATCAACGAAGGCAGGTGCCCGATGTGTGTCCTAAAAATTTTTCTCTCATCTGTACCCATGTAATCCCACCACAATTTCAGGTAATCGTTAGGTTTGGTAACCATCTTGAACTTTTCACGGGAATAAAATTGAGCCATATCTACATAAAAGAAGACAAAGATAAGCCTTTCCCGACCCCAAAGGGTAATGGATTGAATTTAGACAAGCATATATTTCTCCAACACATAAGTATGATCCGTCTGTGATTGACTCGGGGTCAATAGACGTAGGGCAAGTTTTCTAATGGGCCCAATACCCCGCTCGGGTATTGGGTCGTCCTAGGCTTATACATAAAATAGGGTTTTGATTTCGTTCTATCCTCTGTGTCTAGAGTGGGTTTGAACACTGGTTCTCAAGCGGAAAATTTGAGTTTGAAAATACAAACAGCCATCAGACGACTCACGTGCTAATAAACTGTTTGTATTTCCAACACATTTTTGGAATTGATCAATAAGGGCCGGGATACCCACAAAATCCCAAAACAGTTTAAATAATGTAGGAATATGCAATGCGATGCGATAATTAAACTCTACAGAATCGAAAAACATGAACACATAAACAGTTAATCAAAAGACGAAACCAAATATTTGGTTAAGACCTAATTAAAATCCCCAGCAGAGTCGCCATTTCTGTTTTGCGGAGAAATTTTGACTTTTTGTGAAAGAGAGTATCCACTTAATTTTGAAAAGGAATTAAGAAACCTTTAGGGAGTTACTTCAAACAATCAAAAACAAAAAAATCATTTTAAGTTAGAGATTCTAGATAAGCGGTTCATATTAACATTTTAGGAAGGTGTTAGGCACCTAAAACGTCCGCTAACTTACGATTATCCGGACTGTTTGAAAACATCTTTTGATTAACTTCTGAAAAGATTAATTTGTTGAAATAAGTAATTTGCTTAGGAAATATTTTTAAGATTTATGCAGAACCAGTTCTTTAGCGACTTAGTTAGGGATTTTAACTAGGTTCGCAAGAAAACACATAAAACAAATTAGCAAAAGTAAAAGGGAAAGGGTAGAAG
Source organism: Capsicum pubescens (assembly GCA_030864215.1). Classification (NCBI taxonomy): domain Eukaryota; kingdom Viridiplantae; phylum Streptophyta; class Magnoliopsida; order Solanales; family Solanaceae; genus Capsicum; species Capsicum pubescens. The sequence goes on from CM061549.1 coordinate 301,842,827, forward strand.
CAGAAGGACTTGAGCCATTAGGCCCAAATCGCCAACCCTGTCCTAATCTAGATATGGGGCTTTCAGCCCGTCTTCCACCTGTCCTAATTCTATGTTTTCGAGTCTTTAGCTCGAGTCTCGCTTCACCTGTATTAAGTACAACTTTGGCTTCGAGGCCCAAATGAATGAATAAGGAAATAAATAAATGAATAAATAAATAAATGAAGACGACAATAAGTAAATAAACAAAAATAATAAATGAGATTTTGGGGTCTCGTAGCTCTTCAAATGATAGGACTTTAATCCATTTGTTCTTCTTTCGATTCTTAGTCTCCGTACGCCACGTGATAGGCGTTTAGATTCTTTTTCGGGCTTGACTCAAAGGATAGGGGTCATGTTGGGTCACTGTGAAATGCAAGGAAGAAGAGTCCATTTGAACAACAAGGTGGTTTACATGCGAAAAGAAAAGAAAGAGAAGAAATCAAAACATATCCGAAATACAAAAAGGAAAAAATAGATCAATAAATGTCTTAACACAAATATTCAAACAAAAACAAATGATGCTAGGAAACCACATATCTTATTTAAAAGTAGGCAGATAATATAAAGAAGGGACATGTTAACTAAGCAAAAATAATTTCAAGTGAAAGAGAGAATAATATCGATCCGGATGCATGCCTATGAAGTGAAAAGCAGAAGCTTGAAATCAAAATGCAAAAGAAATCAAAGCATGTTCAGAATATGGATAGAAAAAGAAGTAAACAAATTTACACATTCAAAAGCTACTAACTAAATATTATCCTATTCAACATCAACCTTAGAAGTATAAATGCCAAGTGCTATCCCGCAACATGCTTCTACTATGGCCATTTGAGGTACCCAAGTCTCAGCGATAAGCGAATAGACAAAGTTATATCATAATGGGACAGATATCCCGGGCCTTTTTCGCAAGAAAAAAGACTTAAAGGTTCTATCGAACTTATAATCATGGTCCTATTTAAGGGGAAGAAAACATAAAGGGAACTAGGAAGAGGGCCCGTGAGACTGGAATGCAAGACACGAGTCAACTCGAACAAGGATGATTCATGCATATAAAATAAGATAAAAGGATTAGAACACAAACTTACGCTAATCCCAAAAGGTAGGCTACTGCACATAATAATTGTATAGACCACATATCCAAAAGTCTACAACTAAACAAAAGATATCATATACCAAGTGAATACAAATTCATTACTCAAGGAAACCGAAACTAGCATGAAGTCAAATCAAGACATGGTATAGGCTACAATGTTCACTCCAGACTTTACATTTTCAAACACATTAGTATTTCACACATAAAAAATAAGTACTACTACAATTAAACACATAATAAGGGGGAGGGGACTAACTAAGCAAAATTTAAGCCAACCAAAGGACCTTTACAATAATCTGGATCGATAGTTTGATAAAGAAGTATTTTTACACTCACACAAAAACCCTCAATCAACAAATCAATCACTTGAAGAAAGTTGACATTTCACAAACATTTTTTTTTATTGTCTTTAAGAAGAAATATTAAGGAAGATAAGGGAAGAACAAATAAGCTGACACTAACACGATCAACTTACTAGACATTTATTCATTCCCACATAATAGACATTAACCATATTAAACATATTCAGTGTAATAAAACAAGGAGGACCCTTTTTTTAAACGTGTATAACATCCAACCATATCTATCTGAAAGTTGTTATCGAGTTACCAACTACGTCAAATGACTGTTGGCCATAATTCAAGAAAGTGCACTCATGATCATTAAAGGAGAAGACATAAAGATTACCCACTAAACAAACTATAAATTTCAGCTAACAGATATATTCTTTGAAGAGTATTGATTATCATTTTAAACATATTTTGATACATCAAGCATTAGTTCTAAAGCCACATTATAAGACAAATCAAAAGAAGTCCATGAAATCAACGTACATACACATTTGGGACGGTTTAACTTAATAAGACATCAAATACAAGAGCCAAAGGTAAAACATCCAATTCCTAAACTTTGTTTCAGTTGTTCTAAGTCTTATTAAGTTGTCAACTTCAGGCAAATCATGAATCAAATGCTATGGCCCGAATTATCTCAACGGAATCACGAAAATCATAAAATCCTATGTCCTTCGAGGCTTTCTATAGCACATAATCCCAGAACACAACAACAGTACTATAAAAAAATCCTAAAGAAGGAGATGAAGAAAAGAAAAACAAATCAAAATTAAAACGAAAAAGAGGTGTTTACCTCTCTCGGAGCAGTGAAACGGGGCAACGAGCTAAGATCAGACTCTTATCACCACCAGAAAAGTTCAACACCGTCGTGAACACTCGACTAGCTAACTATTTCTCCCTAAAATCTTTACCGAACAAAGTTGCTCTTTCCCCGGAACCAAATAACTCTTTTCCAAAACCCTCCTTCTTTTACCCAAAAGAAAAAAATTTGTTCAACCTAGGTTTTTAGAAAATTTTCTAAACCCCAGAATTATCAGCCTCCAAAGAACCCCCCAGAATTTTTCGACCCTATAGCAGCGACCCAAAAATAACAATCCTCTCAAAATTTAAAAAAAAAATTGAATCCTCAGAATTTCCAACCTCAGAGCCTCAAACCTTCCCCTAGAAGAAGACCCCCCAAACAATGACCCTAAAGATCTTTATATAGAAGGTTGAGTTGGGGTCCCCCTTTTCTTTTGAAATTTGAAACCGAGGAGCCAATTTACAGGTAAGAAATTGTACCCAATTCAGATTTCCTCAGAGAATCCTAGATGGGTGGACCAATAAGATTTTGGGAAAACCTAATCCTCCCCTCAACCAATAAAAAATGCCCAAATATGTACCCGAATCGTACCATTAACCCAAAATTTGCGGAATTATCCGTTGGGGGGACGATACCTAGACGCGTTCTAGAACACTCCCGAGCTTTCCTCCTACAAACCCGTGTGGGGAGAGCACATGACGAGTATGGAGAAGGTCGGGTCAGTTTGGGTCTTCTCGAAGTGGGTCTGGTTCGGTTGAAATTATTTATTGGTAGAAACCGATGTCGTCATTTTCGCTGATGCTTGTACGGCGTATTGGTGTTGTGGTCGTCCGTTTGTGTTGAGGAGGAGAAGAATCAATAAATGGGCCGGGTCAGAGGGATTTTGGGCTTATTGAGGATGTTGTATATTATTTGGGAGGGATTGGGCTGGTTGGGCCAACTTTAAATGTTGTTGTTGCTGAATGTTAATGGGTCCAATTTAAAATAAAAAGGGATAGAAAGTTGATAATTTAAAAATGGCCAAATAAAATTAATTTTTTAGCCAATTTTTCTTAAATCTTAACCAAATTAGATATCAATTTGATCAATTTCATCGCAATTTTGATCAACTTGATTTCAATTATGGTCAAATTTAATAAATTGACTAAATTTAAACGAGATTCGATACGAATTAATACCTTGTTTAATCTTGAGCTTCTTTATTTGATAAAACTAAAAAAATATTTATCCAAATAAATTATTTTTTGAGAGTAAAATTATATTCAAATCAAAATTTTAATCATTTGAATTTATTTTCAAAATAATCCTTGATAAAAAATTCACTACTCCGTAAAATAAATATTTAAGTAATAAAATTATATAATCTCGTATAACTGAATACGATAATATATAATTGCTACTTAAAATGATAAGTTTACCCAAATAAATACTTTGAAAAGATTCTTATTTAGATAAAATATATGTTGTGATTTAATTTAAAACTCAAGAAGCTCGAAATTAAATTTAGTCGTGGAGGGAAAAAATTAGGTGTCAACAGGGACAATGAAAGCAATTTTTAAAGATGAGAAATACTCTTCCTACTTAGTTAGAAGAAAAGCAAATGTTACAACAATCTTTGATAATTTAAAATTAATTGAATGCTCCGGAAGAGCTACTATATTTCTGCCTAAGGGGAAAAAATTAATTATAGAAGATGCATTGTTCTATTCTAAATCCCCAAGAAACTTATTGAGTTTTAAATATATCCGCCAAAATGGATATCATATTGAGACAATAAATGAAACGAATGTCGAATATCTTGGCATTCGGAGATAATTTGTGAAGTTGAAGAATAGACTAGTCACCTAGGAGTGTGATCTAGTGGCCATTGAAGTGAGTGAAAATCTATGGGTGATTAGGATTCAAATCCCATTAGAGACAAAAATAAAATGCTAGGTGATTCATCTGTGCTAGCGTGAGGTAAGATGTGCGTGCAAGCTAAACCTAGACACCTCAGAGACGAACAAACTAGTCTAAATTGACAGCATCTATGTTGGGAAAGAATAATAATAACCTCATAGGTGTAGATGCCTTCGGAGACAAACTGGCATAGCTTTCCACATTCAGCAGCCTCATATGCTGTGATGTTATCGGGGAGTTTTGCATCTAGATTCTCCATTATAGATTTGAAATAACTGAATATTACTATATCAAAGAGTAGAAAGCTAAGTCAGTGATGCTAGGTAGCATAAGCTAAATAATCACTAGGGGGCCACTTTACCCTATGAAATAATTAATCCCAAACAAGAGAGAGTGATGTTTACCTATCCCCTACTACTATTTCCCATAGTCTTCTCTACGAGTTTACTAGTTTAGCAACTGGATGCAGACTTAGACCCTTCGTTGTCTTCTCAAATGTCGGGATCATTTCCAGTACAAGTATGATTGATTATGATAGACGGTTAAAGAGGTTTACCAGAGCAATCACTTCATTTCTTTGCAACTGCAGTAATACATGAGACTAGAGAGCGAGACTTAGAAATATAGCTAGGCGTGAATACCACATATTTGTTCCAGATAGAGAGAGGTCTGCTGGTGGAAGACAAAAGAAAACTCAAATGTTGATCATGCCGAGATTCACCGTCAACTGAGAAGATAATCTTTAGATCAGTTCCAAGACCAAGAACCTAGAGCTTTCCCCATAATTGACATTTCTCACATACTACACAATCCATGATAGCACTGCAACATGAAAATTGCATACCAAATTGTTCAGTCATATGGTAAACAACATAGCAACTACTACTTTTGAACAACATACACAAGACTGTAGAAAGAGCCAAAAATCTTGTGTATGCATATGCGTACATAAATAGACTGAAGTATAAATGTATTGATGCATTCAACTCAAAATACAGTCATAAGGTGATTAGTGCAGCATGTATAAGCAAGATGATAGCCTTTAGAACTTTCTTTTCTGAATTTTACGATATTAACTTGAGAACAGTTCATTAGAAAACCAAGCTAGTCTGGTCAATCGTTTCAAAGGAAGAAAATAAAGGCTGAAATCAAGATGAATATTGTAACCTGACATTCCTGAATTGCTTTTGAATCTGCTTCTTTAGCTCAGGTCCACTTTGGCCTTTCCATAGTTTAACTTCATCAAACGGAACTGGACATGCAGCTTGCAGTTTCTGGTTGTATAATAGCTGTTGCATAAGGGACTCTACTTTAAGGTCTTCCTCAGGATTACCAGTATCATATTCAGCCTGCTCCAAGTAATCGTTTGCTTGTATAGCACATCAAAATGGGTGTAGATGACCCAATAAATAAATGCATACATTGTTAACATTATGGGAGTTACCAAAATATAGGTGTATGAGTGTGAACTCACTTTTGTAACAACGTGAAGAATAAAGAGGAAAGTAAAGTACAAGTTTCTGACACAGTCAATATTGTAGAACACGATCATACATCAGATATGGATTGGTACCCTACTGAAATTGCTAAAAAGCAGTCAGTTTCCTTGTTAAAGTGATCCAAAAAATAATAGTTAACACTTCGTAAAGAATTTTATAAATGCAACAGGTTCAGCCTTGTAGTTGTAGGCTTTTGCAAGTGTCGCTTAGCCACTTTTTGGCAAGTAGTAAGAGAAACATGTTGCATATTAGATACAAACTAACTAGATTTGTAGTTTCATCAAGAAAGTAATCAGCAGCTATGTGTATTGAGATTAAAGAGCGTAGACCAGATATTAGCTTGTATAAAACCTTTTTCTCCTAGAAAATCTCACCAGATGCATCTACACACAGAATTGTAACTTCTGTGTTCACAATGATAATGGATTTGAAAACATAAGAATAGCTTGCAAAGACAATACAACACAACAAAAAGTAATTTGCACGAGTACCAGCAGACTTCAACAATTTAGTATCCTAACTTAAGAAGTCTATTTCTCATTTCAATGGTCTCCTTCAGAATGCAATTCTACAAAGACAAATTGAAAGGATCATTAACTCACATTTTGGAAAATCCTCTAAATATACAACATCCCATATTCGCCTGGATGAGGGACCAGTGTAACCTGTATAATGCTCCGAGTTCAGTAAGAGATTGACATATGTCATCTCACTTGCCACGACAAAGTTCAACAAATTAGTAGTAATTCAAAGAGAAACCTTTAAGAAGTAAAAATCAAGGCATTATATAAGTGTTAAACTCTATAATTATACAAGATAGAAGTAAGCTTCTTGTTTATTCAACAGTGGAGGAAGTACAGAGTTTGATAGTATTTGTAGAAGAAGGGAAAGAAGAGAATTGAGAGAAGAAGAAGATGAGAGAGAAGAGTAAATGCTTGTATTGAGTGAATAGAACAATGTACATTTTTTATGTATATATACTATCTTGTGATATGCCTAACTAACTCAACTAGTCGTTAACTACTTTGTAACTAACTATTAGAACAGTTATAACTGAAAGTTGGAACCAAGTCTACTTTATTTTCTGTTTGAGTTCACTACTTCTTCAATGTCTTTTACACTCCCCCTCAAGCTAGGAAGGTGTGAAGATGTCACAGATTCCTAGCTTGGTATTTAGATGAGTTTGTTGAGCTCTTGTCAGTCCTTTAGTCAGCATGTCTGCAAGTTGATCTTGAGTAGCAATGTAGTGTGGCTGGATCATTCCTTGGACTATTTTTTCCCTTATAAAGAAACAATCAATATCAATATGCTTTGTACTCTCATGATATATTGGATTAGAAGCTATTTTTAGTGCAGACTTGCTATCACTGAACACATCCACAGGTAGTATTGCTTCACTTCTAATTTCCTTTATTAGACCTAGAATCCATACCAGTTCAGCTGTCACTGCTGCAAGACTTCTGAACTCTGCCTCAGCTGAGCTCTTAGAGATAGTACTTTGTTTCTTTGATTTCCAAGATACTACTGACTCTCCAATCTTCACAAATTAACCAGTTACAGACCTTCTAGTTTGAGGACAAGCTGCCTAGTCTGTATCATAGTAGGCACTCACTTTATTATCTGAACCACTAGACAACAACACACCTTGACCCAGTTGTCTTTTCACATACTTTACAACTCTGAGTGTTGCCTCCATGTGTGATCTTTTAGGATCTTGAAGAAACTGACTTAGTGTTTGAACACAAAAGACTATGTCTGGCCTTGTCATGGTTAGGTACAATAGCTTTCCAATCAATTTTTTATAAGCACCTTGGTTTGCTGGTGGATCCTCAGTAGTCTGTTCATGCTTAACATGCTCATCAAACTGTCTAGATGTTAGCTTGGTGTTGTAGTCCATAGGCGTAGCTGCAGGCTTGGCTGTTGTTAAGCCTAGCTTAGATAGTAACTCTAAAGAATATTTTCTCTGATGCATCAGTATTCCTTTGTCAGACCTTGCAAATTCTATTCCTAGGAAGTATCTCAGCTCACCTAGATCCTTCATCTTGAAATTTTGGTGTAGAATTGTCTTAGTCTCTTCTATCAGCTTTACACTATCTCCTGTGATCAACATGTCATCAACATATACTAGTACAAGAATAATGCCTTATGTTGTCTTCTTGATATACAAGGATGGATCATACTGACTCTGAATAAAGTGAGATCTTACCAAAACCTCTGATAGCTTGGTGTTCCATTGCCTTAGTGTTTGTTTAAGACCATATAAGGATTTGAGTAGTCTACATACTGCATTCTCCCCCTGACTAACAAATCCTTAAGGTAGATCCATGTACACTTCATTATAAAGATAACCATTTAGGAAAACATTGTAGACATCCATTTGTTGGACACACCAGTGATTTCTAGATGCTGCTGCAAGTACAGTTCTTACTGTCTTCATCTTTACTACTGGAGAAAATGTTTCTAGGTAATCAATGCCTTCTCTTTGTCCATAACCCTTTGCTACTTACTAGTCTTGCTTTAAACCTCTCAACTTCACCTGAGGTCTTATACATTACTTTATATATCCATCTGCAACCAATAGCCTTCTTTCCTTCAGGCAAGGTAACAACCTTCCAGGTGTTGTTAGAATTCAATGCTTATATTTTATTCTTCATTGCTTCCACCTATCTAGGGTCTTTGCAGGCTTTAGAGTAGCTTGTAGGTTCAGTAACATATGAAGTATTCATCACATAGATCTTGTATGACTGACAAAGTCTATCATAAGACACATGATTCGCAAGAGCATGAGGTACCTTCTTTGTGTTTTTGGAAACAAAGTCATTCATCCATGCAGGTGACTTTCTTTCTCTTGTTGACTTTCTTTGATCCTGAGATGAAACTGGTTGAGATGCAGCTTGTGTAGTGGTAGGAATGCTCTGGAGTTGTTTCTCTTGTTGAGTATCCCCTTGACTTCTACTTGACCTTCTTTGGTATACCTTTGTTATGGACTGTCTGAGAGTAGGTTCCTTTGGTGGTAGCTGCTCTTGCTGACTGTCTAAGGTAATATTCCTTTGGGATGAGACCTGTATAGGAATCTGCATAACCTCAGTAGTTATTGGATACTGATCTTCTAAAGGGCACACATGTTGAGGTGCCTGAGGCTGCTTCTTGAGTTCCTTAAAAGGAAATATATCTTCCCTGAATGACACATCTCTACATACAAAAAAATGTTAGTAGATAAACCATATAGAACATATCCCTTCTGAGTACTAGAGTACCCCATCATGATGCATGTCCTTGTTCTAGACATGAGCTTATCATGTTCATTTAGTATTTTGGCATAGCACAGGTATCCCATTACTCTGAGATGATCACAATTTGGTTGCTTACCATACAATTTTTCATAAGGACTCACAAGCTGAATGACTAGACTAGGAAACCTATTGATGATATATACTGCAGTTAGAACACAATAACCCCAGAACCTTATTGGAATTTCAGCCTGAAATCTGATAGATCTTGTCACTTCTAGTATGTGTCTGTGTTTTCTCTCAACAACACCATTTTGCTGAGGAGAATATGGACATGTAGTTTGATGAACTATGCCATGTTCCTGGAACAACTCTTTACATATTGAGTTGACAAACTCAGTACCATTATCAGTCCTCACTACTTTGATAACCTTGTCAAACTGAGTTTTGACATATACAAGAAAGTGTTGAATCTGAACACACACATCAGACTTAAGTTTTAACAGAAATATCCAAGTGTACCTTTAAAAATCATCAACCACTATTAGAAAATATCTATTTACATTCATAGTTGGTACTTTGTAAGGTCCCCAAACATCCATGTGTACAAGATCAAAACAGCATGTACTTTGACTGTTAGTAAACATAAAAGGTAACCTAGTTTGTTTAGCACTAGGATAAATACTACATTGCTTTATTTTGTCTTCTATTACTTGAACTTCTTGAGATATAACTCTTTTCAGCACACTGGTTGATGTATGTACCAACCTTTGATGCCACAGATCTACTTCAGTTTGAGTTCTTTCCACAACTGGTTTACTAGATGCTTTAGTTGCTATTGTAACCTCTTTCCTTGACTGATATCTAAGCACATATAGTCATCCATCAAGCTTACCAATCCCCCTTACCTTTCCAGTACAAAGATCCTGGAAAACACAGAAATCAGGAAAGAAATTCACTGAGCAATTCCACTTCTTCGTTACTTGTGATACTGATAGAAGGCTACATGTAAACTTTGGGATGTGATAGACATTTATGATGTTATTTCCTTCTGACAGGAAAGTAGTTCCCACATGAGTGACCATTGTAGTGTCACCATTTGGTAGATATACCTTCTTTGGTTTTTCAAACTCTGTAACACTCTTCTTAAGTAACAGGTCTGAGTTTCCAACTATATGGTTAGTAGCACCAGTATCTATAATCCATATCTGAGAATCAAAAGAGGCTAGACAAGCAGAAATACCTGTACTTGTTACATTTGCAGACTCACAAGGTGTGTTGACAAAGTTATTTTTGTTGATCATTTGCAAGATTTGACCATATTGTTCCTTGGTGAATGCAGCATTTCCCATCTGACTCAACTGCTCCAGCTAGCTATAGGACACTAGAGACTGTCCTGCATCCTTAGTAGACCACTTCTGCATAGAATGAGAGACACCCTGATCTATTGAAGACACATTGTAAGTTGTGTTGTTCCCTTCATGTTTGAACTTCTTCTTGGCCTTGTAATCTTGAGGATAGCCTACTATCTTCCAGCGGTTTTCCTTAGTGTGCCCCTTTAGTTTGCAGAAATCACATTGCTGATTAAAATTTTTCTTGAACTTCTAATTGTTGTTTTCACCTGGACCATTTCTTGCATACATGGCTATCTCAAGGTTCTTGGCATTAACTGAAGGATTCATTCCCAAGATTCCAGCCTGACTTGCAATAGATTTTTGACTTTCATCACTTATGATCATTGCATAGGCTTGGTTCACATTTGGGAGAGGGGTCATAAGCAAGATTTGACTTCTTGCTTGTGTATAGGTCTCATTCAGACCCATAAGAAATTGAAACAGTTTCAGTTTCTGCAGATGTAGTACATATTCTATTGATTTCTCACATTCACACCCAGGTGCAGGCATAAGAGCCTCAAATTCTTCCCATAAATCCTTTAGTTTCGAGAAATACACAGACACTGAGGTAGTTCCTTGAGACAATGTGGCTATATCTTTGTGCAGATTAAAGGTTCTTGCCCCATCACATTAGTTATTTCCACACCCTCAAGAAAACCATTAACTAGAGCGTAAAACTAATGGTAACATTGGAAACAAACAACTAATTCTATTTTAATTTGTTAAAATGACAGCTATTACTCCTTTGTCTACCTTTATTTGTTCATTTTTCTATTGAAAAATTAATAGATAACTTAAAATATTTTTTACCCATTTTATTTTTGCTGTTAAATACTTTCTCCGTCTTAAATTTTCTAATTTAATGTCCCATTTTATTTATCTTTTTTCATTAATCAAGAAGACACAAAAAAAATGTATGTTTTACCCTTTGAATTAATTATTTTTTCTTCAAATTAAAATGTAAACATCATTTAATAACAGTACTATGGTAAACTAGGCATGTTATTAGTTATTTTTCTTAATCAATGTGCCATCTCAATTTGAGATGAATAATTTGGGACGGAGGAAGTATTTACCATTCATCATTTGTTGTATTGTTTATGACATTTCGTTTATTCATTGTTTCTTAATTTGTGTGTCACGTTAATAGTGGATAAATATTAGTATTGAATAGGGAGTAGCCTATTGAGTTTATGAATCTTGAATTATAGAAAAGAAAGGTCGCTACATGGTATGGAACAAAGTTATTGATTCTGCTTCAGGCTGAGTTGAATAATAAGGAGTGGAGTTGAGTGTAGGATTATTGTTGGACTTGTCAAATCAATGTACTAGTAATGTGAAGTGTGGGGTGCCAGTTAGGGTTGTGCAAAAACCGAACCGATCGATAAATCGAATTGATAAAAATGTTATTGGGTTATCGGGTTAACAGTTTTTTATTGGTCTTATAAAAAAATTTATTGGGTAAACGGTTCGGTATCGGTTTTAGCTTATTGGGTTATCGGTTAAACCGATAACCAAAATACACTAAGTTATTGTTTTATCCCTATTTATGTTATACATTTAAATTTCTCTTTCTCTCTCTCTATAGATATGTGTATGTATATAGATTATATGCACTACTAATTCATAATTCAGTGATTCATAAAGTATTAACCTATTCAGGACAACAAAGGCACAATATAAAGTTCGGCTATTATCGTAATAAAAAGCTTGAAGCATTTATCGCTTCCAACAATTAGGATTCAATTTTTTTCCTAACTAACATTCAGTTCAAGTTTGGAGATTCTTGTAAACTAAAATGCATTGCGTAGGTTTTGGCGGTAATTAAAATTTCATTTTTTTTATGTTAGTTGTTACTATTTCTATTTTATAAGTATTTTCTTATTGGTTAAACCGAAAACCGAACCGTTAAGGACCAAAAACCGATAAACCGAAACCAATAAGAAAATATCTTATTGGTTGGTTATTGGTTTTACATATTTAAAAACCGAAAATAGATAAATCGAACCAATAACGCGTAAAACCGAACCGAACCGACCGATGCACACCCCTAGTGCCGGTCATTAATCCACCAAGCATCAATGCAGCCCAAAGTGTGGCCCTTTGGATTAAATCGGTCAACTTTTATCTAAGAGATAATACATAAATATGACCCTAAACTTGACACCAAATTATAACTTTGACCTTAAACTTTGACTGTGCACAAATATGACCTTTAACTATTCAAAACTGCAAAAATATGACCTCCGATCTTACGTGGCAAAACGCGTATTCAACACGCAAAAATGGGTGCGTCCAGCTAAAAATCTAAGGGTATAATACATAAATATGACCCTAAAGTTTGACAGTGCACAAATATAACCTTTAACTATTTAAAACTACACAAATATGACCTTTAAATGACTTTTTACTATTATTTTTTCATTATTTTCAGCTCAAAGATGAAAATGACATCTAATTTCTTTTGTCATTGCGGAAAAAGAGCAATATTGAAGATTTATTAATTAGGTGGGTCAGCCTCATATGAAAAAAATCGCACGGGTATGTATATATATTATAAAGCAGAAGGCAAATTTAAGTTATATAATAAATCTAAATATTACTTATTTAAATATTAAATTAAAGATGAAACTATACTAATAATAAAAAAATTATAGTTTTAATAAAACGTTATTAAATTAATGTTATTAAGGATAGTAGTAGTAGTATATTAAATTAACATTATCAAATTAACGTAATTAAAATGTTATTAAATTAACGTTATTAAATTAACGCAGGGACGGACCTACGTGGTTGCCATGGGGTTCACCCGAACCCCCTCGGTAAAAAAATTACGTTGTATATATATAAGGTAGAAAATATATATTTATGTACAGATATTAATGTTGAACCACATGAAACAAGACACTTAGATAGCCCAGTGGTGTTATTTGCTCATCTTGGGCGCTTGCTTCAGCCTACTGCGCGGGTTCGATCCCTGCTAGTGGCTGTTATTTTTTTTTAATTAGAAAAAAGCTAGGTGCAGTGCTGCTGCTATAGAAATAAATAAATAAATAATAATAATAATAATAATAAAAAAAAAAAAAACAACGCCGTTTTAACACAAAAAAATAAAACTTTGACAGTGCACAAATATGACCTCCCTCCAAGTCAGCCCTTTTAACGACGTGGCGCCGTGTAATTGGATTACCTTTCCACGTTGGTGCGAGTGAGACTCACGCATGAGATTGCTAAATCGGAGGTCATATTTGTTCAGGTTTTGAATAGCTAAAGGTCCTATTTGTGCACTATCAAAGTTTAAGATAAAAGTTATAATTTGGTGTCAAGTTTAGGGTCTTATGTATTATCTGTTTATCTAAAGGGTCTTCTTTTATTGCTTAACCCAATTTTAGAAATGCAATTCATTCCTAGGAAATCTAGACAGCACATTTCCAGAAATGCAGTTTTAAAAGTTTAATTAATCTAATATAATTTAATTTTAAAATTTAGTTAAATTAATTCACGAAAAAATAAAAGAACGTATAAAAAGAAATGGAAAAGTAATAGGTAATTTGACTTTATTTTATTTATAAAAATTAAATTAATAGTGATAAATAAATTCGAACGAGAGTATGAAACTATTCTCACAGTTTATTAAATTCGGTGGAAGACCCAAGGTGGAGGGATGGAAAACAATGATATTTCCTCTGTTCCATTTTATGTATCGTTATTTCATTTTTAATTCGTCTAAGAAAATATCATTTTTCCTTATTTGGTAACTATTAAATGACAATATCCTCATTTTATTCTTAATGGGTCTGCTTAATAAGAAAAGATAATAAAATGAGAGTATGTATTCTTAAACTCCATATTCAATCAAAAGGGCGATGCATAAAATGGGACGGAGGGAGTATGATATTTACCAACACATGTTTGCAATAAGTGCTTGTAGTACGTGTTGTTCGTTTGTGATATTTTGTCAAATTTTAGCCACTACAATTCTAACCATAGCATGGTCTAAATTGGAGTAATATTCAAATTCATTGCTATAAACTTTTAAAATAAGTACCTCCTATACTATATTTTACTTTATTGAAATTGAAAGAGTATAAATTAATGCTGATGCAGATTTTTAAGGTCGATCGTTTAATCAATGATGCTTTTACTATTTGTCCCTCAGTGCTTCTTCTTCCATTTTCTCTAATAGGTGATTCTACACACTCAGGGTAGGTTCTTCTCCTCCTCCTCATTTTCTGTCAATCTATTGATTTTCTTTTTTAATTTAGTTTATTTATGGGAATACACTAATATGTTGTTGTTAGTGTTTCATCATGCCATTTTCTGCACTGCTTTTGTTAGCTATGGCTAGAGTTTTTTAAAATATAGTGATTTAATTTGTAGAGGCCAACGCACTAGAAAAATTAGCAGATTCAGTATCATTGTTGTTATTACTGGTATGTTTTCCTCTTTTTTTTCTTTCTTTCACTGATTTTATGCCCATTACTTCTCGATTCCTTTGAATGTTTGTGCGTTTTGCTTGAATTTTAGTTCTTTTGCTCTTTCACATAATCTCTTGTAAGATATATTTTGCATGCATGTGATGGATCATGTCTCATTTTCACATATATTTTAATGCCCTTTGTTCCCCTTTTTTCTTATAATTTTCTCTTTAATTTTGCAACTAGATCTATTTAATCATAAATCCTAACCTGTCGGCAAAGGGCAATTTGATTGCCCTGAACACTGATCTTACATACTTTAATTGTGTTGTGAGAGACGTAGTTTACTGATTCCAGGTTGTATAATTAACATTACAATTTGTGTTTGTGCTTGTGCAGCAGCTGTGACTGCATTTATTAATGTTAAATTTGTGTTGTGAGAGATGTAATGTTTGTGTATACAACATTACAATTTGTATACAACCTCAAATTTTTGTTGTGAGAGATGTTTCCCTAAAATAGTAATGTTGTATACAAATTGCAACACAAAGAACCACAGAAAACAAAGATTTGACTTTTCACTTGCTTCATGTTTTCATCTTATTTTGCTTCTGGTGGCAGGTGACATGGGGATAAAAAAATTACTTGGAGAAGTTATATTCTAAAAGAAAGTACGCAGATTTCTTCTCCAGCTACTATGATTCCTTTAGATGCATCTATATGGTGATATTTTTATATTTTTTTTCAATATATGTTGGAAAAAAAGAAAGAAATACCAAGACTTATGTCTTTCCCAACAAGCTTGAGGAAGATCCAAAGGGCATCCCCAACAGTTTTATGTCTTGCATCAGCAAGTAGATGTTGGTTGACTGCGGGAGTTGAATGTGTACATGTACCCTACACCAGATGCTGTCGTGGTATATTGACTAATTTTTTTGTGACTATAGCTTCTTTTGTATAACAACAACAACAGGCCCAGTGTATTCTCACAAAGTGAGGTCTGGGGAGGGTAAAATGTACGCAAAATGTACGCAGCCTATACCGCTATCTCCGAAGAAGTGGAGAGGCTTCTTTTGTATGAAAAAATAAAAGAAAAAAATTGGAAGACTCAAATTAACCACCTAATTAACTTTCACATGGAAGCAACAGAAAATGAAGAGTAAATGAGGAGTGAACAAAATGTAACAGATTGAATAACTTATTGAAATGTTATTTATATCGAAGAAAAAGAAATATAGTAGAAAATTTAAGTAACTCTTGACATGAACTTCCTAGCTAAACATTTTTTGTTTGTATTTGACTCATAAATGATTTATAATCTACTGCTTACTAGATGCAAGATTATGTCCATGAATTCAGTGGAGAAAACACTTCATTCGACTGATTTTGCAATTTAGTATTTTTCTTATAAAGATAACATCTTCTGACATTTTATTTTTCTCTTCAATGGTTTACATTAGGTTGTGCTGCCTACAATTTGAGTAGCGGGAAAGAAAAATTTGTCCTGTACATGGTTGCTGTCTTTGAAAGAGCGTCTCGATAATTTCAGGGTGCTTGGGGGTGATTCTTTGACTTCTGGAAAGATGTAAGTACTCCTCTTTTAGTTAATTAGGTATTTTCTGCATAGAAGCTGATACGAGTCAAATGACCACCTTAGCTTTTGATGACATCTTTGAAGGTCAACACCTAAAGGCTCAAGACTTGGTCACCCCGAGAGCACAAGGATACGCAAGGAAGGATCATTTTGAGCATGACTTAAAGCAATCTCGTGTGTGGAAGGTTGCTTGGTTGCCTATATTGATGCTAACCCAAAAACCACAAGCCTTGAAGTATGAACCATACTCGATTTTTGAGAGCATTGAAAAGGCGCCATTCATTCAAGTTATAACATACCTTGGCTGCCCCTTCATTAAGGGTATTTTATACATTACATATGGTGTATTTACACACCATGGCAGCCCCTCTCATTAAGGGCAAAGTGGTCTTTTTATCTTCATTTGTAATATATTATAAATAGGCCCCTTTAGTCTTATTTGTGTTGAATCTGTGTCTTGTTTCATCTTCATCTCCTCTCTTTAGTTATAATTTCAGTTTCTAGCTTTGTTTCCCGTGTCATTTGGTATCAGAGCATGGCTTGATCTTGTTCCTACAAGATCAATCTTGGGCTTGCTTGTTAGAAAATTAAAAAAAAAACGTGTTAAAAACTGAAAATTCTAGAAAAATAGCAATCTGTCCGTGTTTGTGTTCTTGGCCAAAATTGTGTTCTTGTTGTGTCATGGATGAGATTTGTTTGTTGTGTGACTAGATCTAGTTCTTGTTTGTTTTGTTTTTTCTAGTGTTAGTTTTCTTGTCCACTAACACTTTAAGTCTAGATCTAAACTTGAGCTTGAACTTGTTGAATGTTGTTGTTATGAACATAAGCTTGGCTCATTGTTGTTGACCATTGTTATGGTGGACTGTTTTGGCCGTGTGGTTTCTCCTTGATGTTCTAAACTTGACCACGTGATATTGTTGTTACTTGGTGGCTTGAGAACCATTTTGTTGAAGTTGTAGTTGTCTTGGCCAGGTGTTGGAGATATTGTTATTGTGGATTGGAGTTGGCCATTGGAATTTTTGTTGTTCTTGAAGATTGTTGTTATTGTTCTTTGTGTGGTTGTTGTTGTTCTTGAAGTTCTTCACCTTCCTTCATATATTGTTAGAACATAAAGTGAATATTAGATCCTAAAAGGTGAAGGAAAAAGGTGTATGTACTTGTTAGTCTTGAAAGACCCCCAACCACCAAAAGACTTTATATCACTTCACAACCACTTTTCCATGATTTAAGGACCCATGTTTTAAGGAGAAGTACAAGAAAAAGTCAAGTCTTGAAAATTGAAAAAGGCCCCAAGACTTATTTTCCCTCCTAAAACAAATTCCACCAATCCAAATTAATTTTTGTCCAAGACTTGAACATTTGAGAATAACCACTTGATAAAATTGAACTAATACGTGGCTGCCACATCATCATTGCTACTGTTCACGCAATATTTTCGAGCTCAAAATTTTAGATTCTTAGTTTCATTTTTATTGTCCTTAGTTTCGTTGTTGGTTCTAATACTAATTAGAAACTAGTAATCACCTACTTAGTTGTAGATTAGTTGTTGAGTTCGTTTCTTTCGTGTCTTCGTTATTTATGTGCTTTTCTCATTTTTAACTCTTCATAACTTCTTTGTTTCAAGTTCATAAGTAGATTTTATTTTGTGTCTTGAGTCGATCAAACAAGAATCTATTCCGGCCGCCAAGTAGAATTGACATCTTATTGACTACTGGAGTATAAGCAACTTTCAATATTCGCCGCTTCAAATTGTGAGGATCACAAAAGTGAGTGAATACGAGTGTTGGTGAGGAGCTTTTATTACTAATCGTGTTTGTTCATTTTGTAGATTTAAAAGGTAATATAAGGAGAACATGTCTCTGATAGCCGGGGATTATTGTGACTACAACATGGGAGACTATGATTGTAGTGAGGGGTTTTATGGCTACGAAGTTGAGGGAGGCTGCGGAGGCTATAAAAATAGCCATGATCAAAACTTGGGCAGATTTGAGAGTTACGGTTTTGAGGAAGAAAATGAGGTGAATGAAGTGCCTAGTACTTATAGGGAACTTGGAGATGATGTAGGACCTTATGATGGATCTTATGATGACGTTGGTGCATGTGAGGAGTCTTACAATTCTCACTCCGAACCTAGATTTGGTGTTAGGTATAACCCTTTCGTTCGCAAAGCTTATGAGAGCTATGATGAGAGTACACGTGAGGAGTGTGAAGATTCATATTCTCCACCTTGTAGTACTTCTTATCAAGATCGATGTAGCGTGAATGGTTATACTAGCTCTAGTGGAGGTTGTCCAACGAGAAGAAGAGGGTATGCATCTCCAAAACCGAGGGGTACTCGAGTACTTTATAATGTTGATCCGAGAAGGAGTGTACACTCCGAAAAGGTGACCATTTATGGGATACCGGGCTGCCTCTTGTATTAAATGATAGGTACTATAGTAACTACATCGTTCCATCCATAGTTGACTACTTGGAGTTGTTTCGTGAGCCTTTACTTGTTCCATACTTCTTGGACGGGTTTAAGGTTACCGAGAGGGTCAAGGTTATCTTCTCCCAATTTGAATACCATGAGGAGGTGGTGCGATATTCTTCCATTGACATACGGTCATGTATACTTAGGTGCCGATTAGTTTGCACAACATAGAGTTCCAAACGTACAAAATTGGCCAAATGTTGTAAGAGACCAATGGGGGAATCGCCTCATGACTTACTTGCTGCCCAAGCCACGAAGAGAAATGCCTACCTACTTCAATCCAAATAATTATGAGAGACAAAAGATTGAGAGTAGTAAGGGATTGCAAGGTGGTAATCCGAGAGTGGAAAAAGAAGAGGTTGTGTGGAGCGAAGTGAAGGGATTACCACCAAACTGTGCTAACATTAGTTGTCCTTCTATTATTAAGGACATTTGTGTAGGTACCAACATGGCAAGAGAAGACGAACAATGCCAAAAGTAAGTTGTTTCCCAAGATTTTGGAGGACCTTCACACCATGACAAAGAAGAATCTACTCAAGGACTTCAAGGTAAAATGGCTAACTCTTACACTTTTGTACAAGTGAATGATAATTGTGTGGCTAGTAGCCCATTGAGTGTGAGCTATAGCTTGCCTATATGTGAGTATTGTTTCTTTGCCACTTGATGATGATGTACATATTGTGAGTGTGGATACACTAGTTGACCTATTGATGACCGAATCGACTCTTCTTGTAAGATCGATTTATGTCCACCTAGTGTTAAACCATTATGTTGAATGAAAGTACATTATCTTCTGAAATTTGTGTTGATCAATTTATGTGTGAAAATTACCCACCACTTGAGGATGTGTATTGTAATTAATGAACCTCAAGTGTGTGATGATGTTGAAAATGTTGATCAAAGGAATAGGAGTGAACTCGAGAGCTATTCTTGGGATAATCTTGCACTTGAGATCTCTTTGAAACTTGATAGTGATCTTTTAGAGAGTGATGAATTCACACGTTCCGAATCTTCCCGTGAAATAGATCATGCTCTCTTTAGGTATAATGTCTTATTTGAAGATGATATAACCACTTCTAATGAACCCAGTGGTGAAAATAATGGTGTAGCTTGCCTTAGAAGCTATAGCCGATATGCTAATCCACTATGGTGTGACAACATTTCTACTAAAGATGGAAATCACTTCTTGTGAAGATAAAAGTACTCTTAAGGGTAAGGGATGTGTAGTCTTGGAAACTACTTATCCTTCTACTTTGTGTGATTTTATTGTTGAGAGTACTCATGGTGATGATTGTGAAACTAGTAGTGAGTACACACATGAGGGCACCTTAGTAGAAGTTGACTTGAGTGATACCTTTCTCTACTCTCTATTTGTTTTGGATAATATGTATGCTATTGTAGAGAGTACACCATTTAGTTTGGGTAGAGACCACGGGAAAGGGGAGTGTTGTCTAGACCCGTGTCTATGGCTACTCTTCCCGTTTGACCCCGGTGCCAAATATAGATTTTATGATGATGGTGCACCCAACTTGTTGCTTGGTTTACATGAAAAGCAAAGTATCACTTTTGGTAAATTCCATAACCAAATCCTTTGTGCATTTTTCATTAATTATTTAATATTTAGTTCAAAGGATCCTTGGTTATATTCTAACTATGTGCAACCTTGGAATGTTGAGGTTATTTGTCGTGCTAACCCTAACCCTCATTTCATGAGGAGTTTGTATTTGTGTGTCCTTTCTTTAGTTTTGCAAGGTTTGGATTCGAGGTCGAATCCTTTTCAAGATGGGGAGGATGATACGAGTCAAATGGCCACCTTAGCTTTTGATGACATCTTTGAAGGCCAACACCTAAAGGCTAAAGACTTGGTCACCCCGAGAGCACAAGGATACGCAAGGAAGTATCATTTTGAGCATGACTTAAAGCAATCTCGTGTGTGAAAGGTTGCTTGGTTTCCTACATTGATGCTAACCCGAGAACCACAAGCCTTGAAGTATGAACCATACTCGGTTTTTGAGAGCATTGAAAAGGCGCCATTCATTCAAGTTATAACATACCTTGGCTTCCTCTTCATTAAGGGTATTTTAAACATTACATATAGTGTATTTACACACCATGGCAGCCCCTCTCATTAAGGGCAAAGTGGTCTTTTTATCTTCATTTGTAATATATTATAAATAGGCCCCTTTAGTCTTATTTTTACTAGTTTTGAACGATGAAAGATTGAAACACTTGAAAATCCTCTCTCTTTAGAGTAGACCACATTAGTATAGTCTTAGTTAGGACTTGGAAAAGTCATCCTTAGTATAGGGCTTGGAAAAGCCAATATTGTTCTTTGCTTAAAAACGGTGGATCTTGAGCTGAGTCGATTACCTTGGCGGTCACCGTAAGAGTGTGGTTTTGATTATTACATTTATTAGGAGTTAGTGTTGAAATATACTTGGTTCTTAATCTTGTAATAATTTTGGTCTCACTATCTATCTTTATTTTCTATGCAATTTCCCTTGTGTTAGTGTTGAAATATACTTGGTTCTTAATCTTGTAATAATCTTGGTCTCACTATCTATCTTTATTTTCTATGCAATTTCCCTTGTGTTTGTGTTGAATCTGTGTCTTGTTTCATCTTGTGTCATTGTTATCATCTTCATCTCCTCTCTTTAGTTATAATTTCAGTTTCTAGCTTTGTTTCCCGTATCAGAAGCTAAATAGTATTTTGAGTACTTTTTCCTCTGACTATCACTCAGGTGAAGTTCAACTTATGAATCTTATATGCATGCTTAATAATTCATTTGGCATCTATCAGCTAAGTTATTTGTGTTGGAGAAACAATGAACTTATTTTTAACAGTTTAGTCAGTTCAGGTTTGAAGTTTATAAGCATACTATTAAGCTTTGGCCATTGTGAACTGTGAAACAATGTTGGAAAAGAAAATTGAAACTGTTTATCTTCTTCTTTATCTTGTGCTTTTTCCTAATATTCTTTTTCTAATGCATATTGTCTTTTAATATGTGAATTATATTTTTATCCCATTATTCTCGGAGTAGGTTATCAATTGTTGAAGTTAAGGTATATGTGGTAGATGCAAGAAAGTAGCAACAAATGTTAGAATACTTTGTCCTTCTTGCTCATTGGAGTTTCTAAACTATAGACACTAAAATCCACATAGAGAGCTTCTAAGTAGCTAAGTTGTGCGGATATATTTTGATGCTATGTTGCTCGGACTCTTAAAAAATGGTTGCTTTCTGAAAATCAGTTTTGTGTATGAGAAGTCCTCCAATCTTCTATGAATGTAATCACTGGTAATGAAGGTCTAATTTTTGTACCCCAAGTCCTATAATAAGATGATAACATTTATTTAACTGTTACTATATACATAACATTACCAGATTGATATCCTTCTAAATTTCTATCAGAACCTGCTTTTCTAAACCTTTCAAAGTTCATTTAGTTACTGCAAAGGGAAAGGATAAGAATTGACTCTTATGAACAATCTGAAGGTCATATCCATTTCTTAGCTGCAATATTCACTATGTATTGTAGTGACTATGTATGTATTCTATTACGGCTGTGGTTTTAAAAGCATTGAAGATCTGTTTAAATGTGGGAAGTTTTGTGCAAATTTAAAACATTCCGAGAGGCTGAGAGGCTGAATTCTGGAGTCATGGTGGTTGAGCCATCAGAAAAAGTTTTTAATGATATGACGAGCAAGGTGACCACTTTGCCTTCTTACACTGGAGGTGTGGTTTAGATGTTAACTGTTCTGTTTTTTAAAGTTATATGTTGTCATTGTATCTTTCAGTAGTCAAACTTTTGTTTCTGTGGGAAGAGTTTCATTATCTTTTATCATTTAATAAGTTTAGTGTGATACTTTTCAAGCTCTGATAGGTACCAGTTAAGCTGAGGATCTATCTGAAACAGCCCCTCTACCTTTACGAGGTAGAGGTAAGGTCTATGTACATTCTACCGTCCCCAGACCCCATTATGGGATTACACTGGGATGTTATGTTATTGTTGTTGTATTTTTCAAGCTCTGATAATTCATTGCGCTGAATTTTTTTTGTTAACCTAATGGTGCAAATATTTTTGTTTTGACAACTATGTTGATTCTCTTGCTAACAGGTGATCAAGGTTTTCTCAGTTCCTACTATGTTGGATTTGTGAATGCTCATGTTTATGAGCCAAATTTTCCTTCAGATATCTTAAATTCCAGGAAGGTTCCTGAAATGGAGAGGCTTTCTACTCTTTATAATGCAGATGTTGGCCTGTACATGGTTGCTAATAAGGTATGTTTTAGGTTCAAGAGACTGCCTTTCTTTGAGTGTATTTTTAGTTGGGTGGGGTGTGTAGACTTTAGATTTTATCAAAACTGGACAAAATACAATTAGTTGGAGGGTTCAAAATGGCCATTTTTGTTAGATATAGGATACTACGAAGAAGTTAGACTTCCATGGAATTGGAATATACTTTAGTAGTATTGCAAGTTGCAACATTGCAAACCTTAGCATAACTTAATTTTTCAATTTAAGCTGTTGTGTGGGCTTCATTGTCTTTTTTTAGTAACGGTAGTGCTTGGCTAGCTTTTGCACACCCAAACTATTCCACCATGTACATGCTACCTCCTACCAACAAGTACCGGATGGGAAGATATCTTATGGTCTATGGGCTTTGTTGTTTTCTACAAACGACTTAACTTGAAGCAGCTATATTTTGGATGTTAAAGTCCAATTTGTGTCAAGCTATTCAAAGATGAGCATGGGATTATCCCTCTAGGCGCTATGTACTTGGTTTATCATTCTTATGAGTTATCAACAATTAGTGAAATCTTATTATTATCATATTTATGCATAGAATAATCTTTCCATGGAAATAAATTTTTTAGAGAAAGCTGCACAAACTGTTTACGAAAAAGTGCTGCCAAATGTGCATGGTATTTATAGAAGGTTAATGAATATATCTTTGGTGACCAGAGATAAGGGAGGAAAGCCTAAGGCTAGGTACCCTCCACCTCAAACCATAAAGTTGGGGATTCAAGTCCCCTATTGAGCGAAGTGAGAATGGACCATTGTTTGACTCCTCCTGTTATCCTTGTGGAAGTGCACTCCTTGGTCTTGTCGTGGGTGGGCGTGAGGGGATTTACCATATTGTGGATGTTATATGAAGAGTCAGTTGTTATTAGTTACAAAGTCTAGTCAGCTAGCTAATTGGTCCAGTCATCTACTTAGTTAGTTCAGTCAGCTAGTTAACTAACTAGTACAAAAGTTAGTTATAACTGCTATATAAACTACCTTCATGTACTAATATAAAACACTCTTTCAAGACTTACTAAACTACAGCTTCTACTTCCTCTTAATCTGAGTGTTCTTCTTCTTCTTCTTGATTAAAGAATTCTCTGTTTCTTCCATGGATTCGGTATCATTTGTTGATTAACAACATGGTATCAGAGAGTTGATACAGAGAGGTCAATACTTCTAGTAGTTCACCATAAAATCTGTAGAATCAATTCCAAAATTACTATATGCTTCCGACTGTTCTTGTGTACTCAAGAAGGATGAGTAATTTGAATAATCAAACACCTAATACAACCCCAAATGGAGTGGTTGGATCAGGTCA
This sequence comes from Capsicum pubescens, assembly GCA_030864215.1. NCBI lineage: Eukaryota > Viridiplantae > Streptophyta > Magnoliopsida > Solanales > Solanaceae > Capsicum > Capsicum pubescens. The sequence goes on from CM061549.1 coordinate 301,867,207, forward strand.
GACTAGCAATCAAGCTCCAGGAATCGACTACAATCATCCATTGTTTCTGAATGCATCTGATGTTAGCGGTATACAGATTATCTCATTTCAGCTAACAGGTATTGAGAATTTTTCTATGTGGTTTAGGTCTATGAGAATTGCATTATTGGGTAGAAATAAGTTGGGATTGGTTGATGGCAGTTGTGATAAAGAATCTTTCCCTAAAAATATGTGGAATCACTGGGAAAGGGTTAATGCCATAGTTCTATCTTGGATAATGAACTCAGTATCAAAAAATCTATTAGGTGGTATTATGTATGCTTCAGATGCTAAAACTGTGTGGATGGAATTGCAAGAAAGATTTACCAAGATTGATGGTTCAAGAACCTTCAATCTGCATAAGATATATGCTCTTTTGTTTTTTGTGCATTGTTTACATTGAACCTTGTTATTACAGGTCCGAGAAGAAAAGACTAGCATTTTTAGTTCCAAAGGGAAATACAGAAAAATAAGAGCAATGGATGAATTATTTTAAGACAAACAATATCCGCAGCATCTCACAAGAATTATGAACTCCTTTCTAATGCATTGCTTAAATTGAAGCTTGTTATTACAGGTCTAAGCAAAAATATTGGCATTTTTAGTTCCAAAAGGAAATACATAAGAATAAGAGCAATGGATGAACTGTTTTAAGACAAAAAGTATACGTAGCATCTATCAATTATTCTGAATTCCTCTCACAGCATCTCCATCAAAGTTCAATCTCCAGATTCACGAACCACACAGAGTTCAACCTAAAAACAATAGAATAAAGTTAAACATTGAAATTTTAATTAAAAAAATAAAATTAAACTAAACCTACCAGATGGAAAGGGATAGTAACATAACCGGTAAAAAAACCAATAAAGTCACAGCGCCAGGAATAGAAATTGCCATCGCCGAACACGAAACCCTGAACTTCTTGATTATACAATAGGTCTTGTGTATAGAGCAGAATGTAGATTAGGTTATAAGTCAGTATCACCTCAGCCTATGCAAAAAGAAAGCAACCAAAAAAAATTTCAAGACAAAAAACAAATTACAAAAACAAAAAGCAGACAGATAATTTATCAAGCAAAATAAATTACCTTCCATGTAGAAGAAAAGGGAAATAGCTTATCAAATGCGTGTATGACTATGAAAGGACGGAACAGCAGCAGCCCAAAAGTCAACAAGTACAAACAACAGTCTAAGAAAAATGCTCGACCATTGATGATACCACACATTAAACAAAATAACCAGAATCTCAAATATACCGTCCATATAGAGGAAAAAGGGAAATTAATGTGTAGGTTTTGGAGTGCAGCAGCGAATAGAAACAGTAGTCACAACATGGTCGTAGAGACCGCTGAAGACCAGAGGAAAAACATTCTTGGACGTAGGAACACAAAAATACTGAAGCAAAGGAAACAACTTGCTACTCCAACAGCAATAAAACGAACAAACCTACAAGTAAAAAGCAATTAATAATTACAAAACTCAAAACAAAACTATAATAATGAACATTGAAAGTACCTGAAATCAATTCCAACATGCTTAAGCATGCTGGAAGATAACACTCCAACCATCAAAAACTGTAAAACAAATTCACATAAAAAGCACAAACAGTTTAAAACCAAAGTTTTTCTTCTATCAGGCGGTTGAAGCATTTCTCTGCACAATAGAAAAACAGTCGGCAGCGCAACCAACACGACAATTGGAGAAGTCTCCTCGAGACGAGCTCCAATAGCAATCAATAAAAAACCAACCATAAGTGGAAGGTACACCTTTAAAAAAAAAACAATAAAACTACAATCACAAAAAAGCAAAAGCAAATACAACAAAACTATTAGTAATAAAATAATTTAAAAAGTACAAACAGTTTGACAGATTCAGGAAATACCACATTAGATCGCATAGCAACAATTAGTTACAATTTAATTTCAATCCCAATTAGACACATTGAGCAGCAACAATATAATATTATCTAGTTTATAAAGTACGAACAGTTATGACAAATTCAGAAAATACCATATTAGACCGAATAGCAATAATTAGATAGTATTAGATCAAACAGCTTAAAAAATACAAGCCGTTATAACAAATTCAGAAAATACCACATTAGATCCAATAGGAACAATTAAATAGTATCTAATTTTTGATACAAATTGGATAAATGGAGACATTAGATCAAACAACAAATGTATAATACTATCTAGTGCATAAAGAATAAACCATTATGACAAATTCAGAAAAATACCAGAGTAGACCGAATAGCATAAATTACATCAAGATAGCATCTAATCACTGAGACGATCAAACAGGTACAATTTCATACTATCTAGTTTATAAAGCAAGAACAGTTCAAAAAATACCGAAAAGAGATACGAATATTGCATGGCAGAGCAAGTAGGAAGACGGAAGACATGGTGAAAGCCCCAGTATTTTCGAATAAAAAATTCACCCGTCATTGATTTTGATTTTACTAGTGTTTTGTATCTTAGTATAAAGGATTTGAATCTATAGATTTATGCAATATCCTATTTATAAATTGGAGAAAGATAAGAAACAACATCATATAAAATCTATATATAATGCGTATAGGAGATGAGGAAACAACATTCATATAAAATCTATAGATTTTTGCAGATCTCCAATTTATTGAAGAAAGAAATGCATATAAGAAATAAGGAAACAACGTGATATAAAATTGATATGAATGATATAGAATTTAAATCTCAAGATTTTGGAATTGAAGTACTCTAGAATTGAAGTACTCTAGATGGAAGAAGGATGGCAAATGCTCCATTTTGTAACGGCTATAATTGACAGAAGAAAGAATCACAACTGTAGGATTCTTGTTTTTCTCGTACATGTATTACTCTTTATAAGTTGTACCCTTCAATCGAAATAAAATACTGCTCATGGATCAAACTGATCTGTGATTTGAGGCTAAGAAGGCAAAATGTGTTGAACCATAAAATATCAACATTAGGATAATATAATACGTATTATTGAAGCGCAATGTACAGTTTGGTATGGTATTTGAGAGTAAAATTTTAATATTCGAGTATTCGGAATTGAGCTTGGTAAAAGATATTAATATCGTTTAGTATTCGGTATTTCGAATATCGAATTCTCTTGGACCTTGGTAATATATTCGTAAAATACAATAAAAGGAATATTAAATAGGGTTTCTATTAAATATATTTTTTGAATTTAAAACGTACATTTGGACATTTCCAACTTTAAAATGGTATTACCGAAAATCATACCGAATCGAAGTTTAATTTACCAATTACCGAATTATAGAATCGATGTTTATAAGTACGGTATGTGGTATCTACTATCAAATACCGATTATCAAACTACCAAACTCGAAATTTGAAAATACCGAACCGAATACCCAACGCTCGCTCCTAGTTTTTATTCATAAAAAAAGGTAACAATTTAAAGCCTATTACTCCATTAAGTTTCCATTTTTTTAGTTTTTTAATTTAATATTCGAATTATATATATGGAAATTAGTTGCAAAACTACAAGGTAGGTCAGACTCTACATTTACTCTCGTCAGTTTTTCTTCTTTCGTAATTTATCTCAATTAAATATACAATAAATAATTTGTAGAATTAATTATTCTTTAATCTCTTGTTACCTTTTTCTAAGACAATATGTAATATTTTTTTCAGTCAATAAAGTTACAATGTATGATAAAATTTGTATTTAAAATGATGATTCTCATCTTTATTTCTCCGTATTATTAAATTTTTTGATAATCGCATTTGTATGTTTCATTTAAAGGTTGTCTTACTGTTCAAAAACCTACCAGACAATTATTTTGATCTCTTGGAGGGATCGACATGAAATCAAGTGATATAAATTAACTTAACTCAAACACAAATAAGAAATTTACATGAGAAAGACTGAAAATAAATTTAAAAAAAAAATAAAGAAAGTCGCTCGTGGATCAGCTTAATATAAGTCATTATTGGAGATATAAGATATTCATATAAAATCTATAGATTTTTGAAGATCTCCTATTTATTGGAGAAAGAAATGCATATAAGAAATAAGGAAACAACGTCGATATAAAATTGATATGAATGATATAGAATTTAAATCTCAAGATTTTGTAATTGAAGTATGGTAGATGGAAGAAGGATGGCAAATGCTCCATTTTTCTTCTTTTTTTCTTGATAAGGGGGAGGGAGTTTGTAACGGCTATAATTGATGTGAAGATAGCTGTGTACTTTGATTATATATAGGAAAATCTAAGGGGTCGTTTGGGGTGAGGTACTAAGGCAAATAATTCAGATATAAAATAATAATTTCAGGATAAATTTCTTAATGCATCGTTTGGTTGATAATACTTAAGATAACTTATTTCAGGACTAATAATAGTATCGGGATAAGTCATCCAGTGCCGGCTCAAGGGGGAAGCAACTAAAGCCAAGGCTTTAGGCCCCCAAATTAAAGGCCCCATATTCTCACTAATATTTAATATTATATAGTATATATTAGAGAATTAGTGTCCTTGTTTCGTTAAAAGAATAAAATTCATACTTGTCTTTTGAATATTTTATTGAGTTTATGTAGAAACAAGTAGATATTATTAGATAAATATTCATTTCGTTTCAATTTATGCAATTTTTTGTTTCGACGGTTAATTTGACTAATTTTTGAAGCTAAATAAGATTAGATTAATGCAATATTTAAAATTTAGATGTTCAAAAACTAATATCTAGTTCAAAAACTATATAATAAGCACTAATATGTAGTCACATGAATAGTCAATATACATACAAGATGGTACGTACACCATCACTATAAAACAAAAAAGAAAAGAAATTAAACAAATATATTTATAATTTTATTAATTAAATTTAAGGCCTCTTCTTAAAGTTGGCTTTAGGCCACAATTTGCGTTGAGCCGCCCTGAAGTTATCCCACACATTTGGTGGTATAAATTATCCCACCCTAATTTATCCTTGAATAAAATTATTAAATGACTAAACTAATTCTTTAATTTTCACTTTCTCACAACTGTAGGATTTTGTTTTTTCTCCTACACGTATTACTCTTTATAAGTTGTGCCCTTTAAACGAGATAAAGTACTGCTCATGGATCAAAATGTTCTGTGATTTGAGGCTAAGAAGGCAAAATATGTTTAACCATAAAATATTAACATTAGGACAATATAATACGATTATTAAAGTGCAATGTACAATTTTAATAACAAGTATTATCTAGAGAAATACGTATGAATCTTATATATTGACACATAACTGAACACATAGAAAAATTATAGGAATAGAAACATAAAAATAATTAAGTTAACTAAAGTGAAGGATATTTTTGTAAACAAATAATATATTTTTACAAACAATGCACTACTTAAAAAGATAACAATTTAAAGCCTATTATTACTCTATTAAATTTCCATTATTTTGGTTTTTAAATTTAATAGTCGAATTATATATGGAAATTAGTTGTAAAAGTACAAGGCAGGTCAGACTCTACATTTACTCTCGTCAGTTTTCTTCTTCTTGTTAACATTATTATCATTTTAATCAAAAAAAAAGAAAGAGAATATATATATATATATATATATATATATTCTTTCTAAATGAAGGACAAGGTACCTTTTTCAGGAAAAAAATTGTAAAAAAAAAAAAAAGAAGAGTAAGAATAACATTTTATAAAAAATAAGGTCCAAGATGTAGAAAAAGTATGGTGTGTGAAGATCCTTAATTCTATTTTATAAAGTTAAAGAGGCTGCTTCTGATTCTCAATTCAAATAAAATATATCTACCTTACGTATTGAGATTCACAAAACGTTACTAATTTTACTCAAAATACATTTTAATACTACAGCATTAGAAAAGAAGGTCTGTTATGGTTAGGAATAGGTTTAAGTGGAATGAAAATAACTTTATAACTTGAAATATTTAATTTTATTTTTGATTAATTTATTTCGTAATTTACTCAATTAAATGTACAATAAATAATTTGTAGAATTAATTATCCTCTAATCTCTTGTCACTCTAATCTTTTGTCACCTTTTTCAAGATAATATTTAATATATTTTTTTGGTCAATAAAGTTGCAACGTACGATGAAATTTATATTTAAAATGATGATTCTTATCTTTATTTCTCCGTACTAATAAATTTTTCGATAATCGCATTTGTATATTTCATTTAAAGGTTGTCTTATTGTTCAAAAACTTACCAGACAATGATTTTGATCTCTTGGAGGGATCGACATGAAATCAAATGATATAAATTAACTTGACTCAAACACAAATAAGAAATTTACATGAGAAAGACTAAAAATAAATTTTAAAAAATAAAGAAAGTCGATGGTGGATCAACGACTTATAAATGATTATAGTCCAGCGACTTATGAGTCATTAACCTATTTCATTTAATTCTTTCAATATTCATCGTTTCCTTAAAAAATTTACTCTAAAAATTAATCCTTTCAGCTGCTCCCGACTCTAATTTTTACCTTATCCTCCACGACGACGTCAATAGAACAACTCATATTTTCAACTAACGTAATTTTTACTTTGTAATTCTCTCCCTCATAATTAGAATTTTCAATTTTTTCACTTTCAAAAAAAAATAAAATTTAAATTTTCATAAAATAATTAAACGTAAATTATATTTAATATTCAATTCATAAATTGATCTCCTTTTACGAGAATAAATTGAGTGTGTTGTTGTTATTTGAATTTTTTTTTTTCAAAAAGATCATTTACTACTCTATTATCACTCATATCAACGGACACGTAATTAATATTGTTATATAACATTTGCTACCTAATTATTAAATAAAAAACACTTATTCATTAAATTTGTACAGTCATGATTTTTTTTTCTTAAAATAAAGAGTAAATTCCTCAAAATGTCATTGAACTTGTGTAAACATCCCACTAAAGTAACTTTTGTTTCTTTTAGGACAATATTGTCACTGAATTATGCATTTTTTTCCATTATAAGGTAAAACTAAGAAATTGTTAAGAATATGTTTGGAGAACCACAAGGAAAGTGAAATTAGATGTAATTTCATAGTCCAATTCTCAATCAGAAATAGAGAATTAGGTGCAATTACGCGATGTAATTACAAAATTACATTTTTTTTTAATTTTAATTTTTTCTTTTAATTTTATTTTTTATTTCTATTTTTTTTTTAATTTTACATCATTTATCTCTCATCTCTTTTCTTCTCATTTTCCAACGTTTACTTCTTATGATTAAATATAATTACTCGTATTTTTCTTCATTTAGCGCATTATTGTATTTTTATTCTAGTGTTTGAATTAAAGTAGTATTTCATTTTTGAATGAGATGACTTATGTGTTTTTTCTTTCGTTTGAATTATTTACTCGTTGGAATTTTATATAAGAGTATTGTGTTTTTTTCTTGAATTTTCAATTTGTGTTTTGTTTTATGTTTCAATTTATTTGTTTTAGTACTATAGACTTGTTATTTTATATTTCATGTCACTTCAAATTGTCGAGTTAATTTTTTAAATTGACATTGAACTTGTGCAAACATCCTACTAAAGTAACTTTTGTTAATTTTTTTTAGGAAAATATTTTCATTAAACTATGTACATCTTTCCAAAATAAGGTGAAATTAAAAAATAGTTAAGGACATATTTGGAAAGCCATAGAAAAATTAAAATTATATGTTATTAGCAATTTCCAGTGACATGCAATTTGAAATAGCATGTCTATACTACTAATACAAATAAACCGAAACATAAATTCAAAATCCAAGAGAAAAACATAATACTCTTGTATAAAATTCCACCGAGTAAATATAATTCAGAAGAACGAACAACACATAAGTCTATAATCTCATTCAATAATAAAATACTACTTTAATTCAAATATTAGAATAAAAATTATAAAAAATGCAATAATGCGTTAAATAAAGAAAAAAATATGGGTAATTATATTAAATCATAAGAAGTAAAGTTGGAAAATGAGAAGAAAAGAGATGAAAGATAAATAATGTAAAATAAAAAAAAGTAAAAATAAAAAAGAAATTCAAATAATAGAATAAAAAAGAAATTAAAAAAATATATTAAATTTTATTTAAAAAATATTAAATTTTATTTAAAAAATAAAATAAAATGTAACTTTGTAATTACATTACAAAATTGTACCTAATTCTCTATTCCCAATAGAGAATTGAATTATGTAATTACATTTAATTTCACTTTCCTTGTGATTCTCCAAATATATCTTTAACAATTTTTTAGTTTTACCTTATAAAGGAAAGAAATGCATAATTCAGTGACAATATTATCGTAAAAGAAACAAAAATTACTTTAATGGGATGTTTACACAAATTTAATGATATTTTGAGGAATTAACTCTAAAATAAAATGTAGGCGAGGAAATGAATGTTGTCCGTTTCTTTAGGAAATTGTCAAGTTTCAAGAAAGGTGACTTTTTTTTCCCCATAAAAGTGTTAAGTATTCCAAAGTAGTATTTACTCATATATTAATTGGATTTAATTTTAATTTAATTCCAAGAAAGGTGCCATTCATGACAATTCACGTGATAGGATATGGATATTCTCCCCCTTAAAAATAGTTGTCTTGTTAACTTAATAGTATTTTTTAAAAAAAAATACTATTAAGTTATAACAATTATATAAAAATGATATAATTATATATATATATATATATATATATAGATATACACGATATGTGTATAGAAATTGTATAATTATAGAAAATATGTATATGTATAAAATATAAATAAAAAAATCTATAGAATGTGTATAGAAGCTCTATAGTTGTTGTATGAAATACGTATGTATAGAATGTGTATAGAAACTTTATAATCATTGTATAAAATATGCATGTATAGAATGTGTATAGAAACTGTGTATTTCTTGTATAAAATATGTAATAATAATTGTAGCCAAAGATTGTATAAAATATGACTATTAATAAAAGAAAGATTCATTCTAGTTAATTAGATGTTAGTCATTTGTTTGCAATTCATCAATTTGGATGTTGTTTCTAAAACATTAATTATTAATATGAAGTTTGAGTAGTTTAATTCAAAGTTCTAAAATATTTTTAGCAAAAATTAGATAGCTCTTTCTTTTTGTATTTTTGTAAGATAATTTTTTTAAACTATTTCACGATCTTCATTATTATTTAAAGTGAAGTTGAAATTGTTGACACCTAATTTTTGTCCTCCACAACTACGTTTAATCTCGAGTTTCTTTGATTTTCAAATAAAATCACAAAAATTATTTTTTTCAGATAAATGCATTTTAAAATAGTTTTTTTAACATTTAATTAAAGATTTTACATTTTTGTTATTTAAATGAATATTTTATCAAATTAGACTTTTATTGATTAAACTTGAAAACTAATTCAAATGGATAAAGTCTTTATTTTAAATATGATTTGTTCTCGAAATATTTTATTTGGAGAAATATTTGTTGGATTTTTATTAAATTAAGAAACTCGAGGTTAATTTGTTACATGATTCGTGCCAAATTACGATTCAATTTAGCGAACGAATTAAATATGACCTCAATTGAAATCCAATTGGCCCAATTGTAATGCAACCAATAGATATTCAATTTGATTAGAATTTAAATAAGTCGTTTAAATTGTATACAATCTTAATCCCAAAAGTTACCATTTCTTAATTGAGATTATTTTAATCTAATTAAATTTAATTTGAGTTATTCTTAATCAAATTTAATTTAATTATAATTATTCTAATCTAATTAAATCTAATTAGGGTTATTTAATAACCCAATTAGATTTAATAGGGGTTATTAAATAACCCCAATTTAAGGCCCAATTGCTCCAATAACCAGCCTATTCCCCTTAAATATTCAACAGCCCATTACAACAACACAAGCCCAATCCAAAATTAGTTGACCCGGCCTATTACCATATTTCCCCTCTTTTCCACAAAACCCTTTAACACAATTTCAGCAGCAAAGCTGCTACAATCAACCAACTTCAAACAACAATCTCAACAACGACGATCTCAACCACCCAAAGATTCGATTAACCCCTAACCACGTCAACCCGTATCCTGCGAAATCGATGTGTTGGCCTCTCCAACGGATCAATCCCGCATTTCTCAAATAAGATGGTACGATTTCATACAATAGTTGGTTAATTTTCATTGGTTTTTGAGTACAATTCATTTTGGTCAAAAGATATTGGTTCACCCATTTCGAAAAGGGGGGAAAAAACCCAAAATGGAGTACCATTTTGCTGATGAAAACCGAAGCGGGGAGGGGGGATGGAAATTTCAAATTTCAAAATCTCCTTCAAAAATTCAAAATCTCCTTCAAAATCTTCTTCCAGGAGATTTTTGGTTCGAAAGTGGGTGTTGGAAAATCTTGAGTCCGAAAAGAGGAAAAAAATCTCAAAAAGGCAGAAACACAAGAAAGGAAATTTTGGTTCGAGAAGCGGAGGGAGAAAAGAAAAGAGAGAAATTCTTGAGAAAATTCAGTCTCGAATAGAAATTATGTTCTTGTTTTGAAAGTTCGTCAGCTAAATTATGTCGAGTTGACGGCGAAGAAGTTTTTCGGGTGGTCGTGATCTCCGTACTAGTTCGTCGTCTCATTTTTCTGCTCCCCAAAAGGTAACATTTCACTTCCATTTAAGTTTTTGACTACTTCTGCTTCATCACATCATTCTGTAGTGAAAAGTGTTGTTCTAATGATCTTGTGCTGGATTGTTTGTTGTAGACGCCATTTGATGGCCATAGGTTTTATTATGATGCTTGTTACTATGATGTTCGTTGTTTCTTGCTCCAGTTAATATCGTGTGCTTCGATTCACTTTAAAGTTTATTGTTTTATGACAATACTGTCAAATAATGGTTACTGTTTCTTTTGAGCTCTACCTGTCGTAGATATACTCTTTTGGTTGTCATTATTGTGCTACAAATTTTATGTCGTTAATCACCAGCTTGTCATGCCCTGAGTATTGTAGTTTTCAACTGACAAATTCGTTGTTTTAAGCCCTTTTATTGTTCTAGTTTAGTATTGCTAGTAATTCACTCACTCTTGGGTTTGTTTCACGATTGTTTTCTAATTAATCGTAAGCTTGTGAAGATGTTCCTCAAATCGTAATTGAAGAGTTCGAGTAAACATTGATTTCAATCATATACTTGATCCTAATTGCAACTTGGATTGATCTACTTGCTACAAGTATTCTCTTCTTTCTGGATTTGTGTTATTTAGTGTTTGTTTTCTTAATTTCACTTCTTAACCTAGTTTCCACTTTCTAGCTATGTCATTCGAATTTTCTAAAAATGTTATTGCACTTATGTTTGATTATATTCTTCAAAATACGCTATTTTTTTAGGATTGTACACGAACTTGGCCACATTTTCAAGGAGTCCAGACGATATGGGGTCGTTTGATACGTGAAATAAGTATAATAATCTCAGTATAAAATCTAGAATTAACGGTATTCTATGTTGAGATGAGCATCTAGTATCCCCTAACTATAACGAAGGTTGCTACGATACACTCCAACTTCACGGGGGTTCTATTACCCTTGAACTAAATTTTAGTGTATTTTTGTCAACTTTTTTAGCTAACATGGCACATACTAGTCCTTCACATGCCTCATGTGTTTAACTACACGCAAGGTGCCACAACAACACAAAAGGGTGACACAAATACGCTAAATTGAGTTTAAGGTGTACTAGGACCCCTGAAATTGAAGCGCATCGTAGCAACTTTGACCATAGTTCAGGGGGTATTGAATGTTTATCTCTTCTATGTTTGATGTGAGGTATTAGCTAATCACGAGACTATTTTATCCAAACATTCGTATTAGAATGATGGAATTACTATCTTTCATAAGAATCCAGACGTTCCACAGGTTCTATTTTTGGTTTACTTGTTTCTCCGGTAAGTGTTCCGCATATCCTTAAAATCTAACTTTCTTTATTTGGTCAGATCGTGGATACTGAAATTGGTATCTATGCCGAATTCAAAGCAGATTTCCTTAAGCTGATAATGCAGGTAGTTTTCTGCATTACGATATGCTTGAGATTATTTATTTTTTGCACTAGAAGCACTGAGTATATCTTTCTAATGTTGTTTGCAGTAATATTGTATTGCTTAAAAACTATAATGTAGCATCCTGATGCCAAAATCCCAGTTATCATCATCGCTTAAGTGGATAATGTTTCTACCTGTGGGAAGTCCAACCAGTTTCCCTGCGAAGGCATCTACACCTATGAGGTAGAACACATAACGAACACTCATCACTATTTACGACTTCTATTACTCATTTATCCACAGTTTGACATATCATAAACATTCTTGACACAGTGCATCTTGCTCTTGCTTAGCCACTTACCAATAAGTTGTAATCTAGATGAGGGAAAAATCAGACACAACATGCTATATATGATGGGAGACGTACATATTCCTCCTCGTAGGCTATAGAAATAAGTCATTCATGTTTGTTATGCATTGCCTACATTGAACCTTGTTATTACAAATCCGAGGAAAAAAGACAGGCATTTTTAGTTCCAAAGGGAAATACAGAAAAATAAGAGCAATGGATGAACTGTTTTAAGACAAACAATATTCACAGCACCTCACAAGAATTCTACATTGAATTCCTTTCTAATGCATTGCTTAGATTGAACGTTGTTATTACAGGTCTAAGCAAAACGATTGGCATTTATAGTTCCAAAAGGAAATAGAGAAAAATAAGAGCAATGGATGAACTGTTTTAAGAGAAACAATATTCGCAGCATCTATCAATAATTTTGAATTCCTTTCGCTGCACCTCCACCAAAGTTCAATCTCCAGAACCACGAATCAGACACAGTCCAACCTAAAAAGAATAGAATAAAGTTAAACACTGAAATTAAAAATAAAAAAAAACACTAAACTAAACTAAGCTTACCCGATGAAAAGGGATAGTAACGTAACAAAGAGCTCTTACCACTGCTTCTATTCGCTGCTGCACTCCAAAACCTACACATTAATTTCCCTTTGTCCTCTATATGGACGGTATATTTGAGATTCTGGTTATTTTGTTTAATGTGTGGTATCATCAATGGTCGAGCATTTTTCTTAGACTGTTGTTTGTACTTGTTGACTTTTGGGTTGCTGTTGTTCCGCCCTTTCATAGTTATACACGAATTCAATGACCTATTTCCCTTTTCTTCAACATAGAAGGGAAACAACTCATCAAATGCGTGTATGACTATGAAAGGGCGGAACAGCAGCAGCCCAAAAGTCAACAAGTACAAACAACAATCTAAGAAAAATGCTCGACCATTGATGATACCACACATTAAACAAAATAACCAGAATCTCAAATATACCGTCCATATAGAGGACAAAGGGAAATTAATGTGTAGGTTATGGAGTGCAACAACGAATAGAAACAGTAGTAACAACATGGTCATAGAGACTGCTGAAGACCAGAGGAAAAACATTCTTGGACGTAGGAACACAAAAATACTGAAGCAAAGGAAACAACTTGCTACTCCAACAACAATAAGAGGAACAAACCTACAAGTAAAAAACAATTAATAATTACAAAACTCAAAACAAAACTATAATAATGAACATTGAAAGTACCTGAAATCAATCCCAACATGCTTAAGCATGCTGGAAGATAACACTCCAACCATCAAAAACTGTAAAACAAATCCACATAAAAAGCACAAACAGTTTAAAACCAAAGTTTTTCTTCTATCAGGCGGTTGAAGCATTTCTCTGCACAATAGAACAACAGTCGGCAGCGCAACCAACACGAGAATTGGAGAAGTCTCCTCGAGACGAGCTCCAATAGCAATCAATAAAAAACCAACCATAAGTGGAAGGTACACCTTTCAAAAAAACAATAAAACTACAATCACAAAAAAGCAAAAGCAAATACAACAAAACTATTAGTAATAAAACAATTTAAAAAGTACAAACAGATTGACAGAGTCGGGAAATACCACATTAGATCGCATAGCAACAATTAGTTACTATTTAATTTCAATACCAATTAGACACATTGAGCAGCAACAATATAATATTATCTAGTTTATAAAGAACGAACATCTATGACAAATTCAAAAAATATCATATTAGATCGAATAGCAATAATTAGATAGTATTAGATCAAACAGCTTAACAGTTATAACAAATTCAGAAAATAACGCATTTGATCCAATAGCAACAATTAGCCATTATCTAATTTTGATACAAATTGGATAAATGGAGACATTAGATCAAACAGGAAAAGTATAATACTATCTAGTGCATAAAGAACAAAAAGTTATGACAAATTTAGAAAATACCACATTAGACGAATAGCATAAATTAGATCAAATAGCATCAATTAGATAGCATCTAATCACTGAGACGATCAAATAGGTATAATTTAATACTATCTAGTTTATAAAGTACGAACAGTTCAGAAAATACCGAAAAGAGATACAGATATTGCATGGCAGAGCAAGTAGAAAGACGGAAGATATGGTGAAAGCCCCAATGTTTTCGAATAAAAAATTCACCCGCCATTGATTTTGATTTCACTGAGAGATTAGAAGCAGAATTTTATAGTTTTGTATCTTAGTAAAAAGGAAATATTTGAGCTGGATTTTATAGTTTTGTATCTTAGTAAAACGGTAATTTCTCAGCTGGATTCAGATATCCTATTTATAAATTGGAGAAAAATAAGAAACAACATCATATAAAATCTATAGATAATGCGTATAGGAGATAAGGAAACAACATTCATATAAAATCTATAGATTTTTGCAGATCTCCATTTTATTGGAGAAAGAAATACATATAAGAAATAAGGAAACGTCGATATAAAATTGATATGAATGATATAGAATTTAAATCTCAAGATTTTGGAATTGAAGTATGGTAGATGGAAGAAGGATGGCAAATGCTCCATTTTGTAATGGCTATAATTGACAGAAGAAAGAATGAGGATGTGAAGGCAACGATGTAGTTTGATTATATATAGGAAAATATAAGGGGTCGTTTGGGGGTGAGGTACTAACGCAAATAATTATGGGATAGAATAATAATTTTGGAATAAATTTTTTAATGTATCGTTTGGTTGACAATACTCAGTATGACTTCTTCCGGGACTAATAATAGTACCGAATAAATTATCTCACACATCTAATGATATAAGTTATCCCACCCTAATTTATCCTTGGATAAAATTATAAAATGACAAAACTACGCCCAAATTCTTTAATTTTCACTTTCTCACAACTGTAGGATTCTTGTTTTTCTCCTACATGTATTACTCTTTATAAGTTGTACCCTTCAATCGAAATAAAATACTGCTCATGGATCAAACTGATATGTGATTTGAGGCTATGAAGGCAAAATATGTTAGAACCATAAAATATCAACATTAGGATAATATAATACGTATTATTGAAGCGCAAAGTACAGTTTGGTATGGTATTTGGGAGTAAAATTTTAATATTTGGGTATTCGAAATTGAGCTTGGTAAAAGATATTAATACCGTTTGGTGTTCGGTATTTATCGAATATCGAATTCTCTTGGATCTTGGTAATATATTCGTAAAATACAATAAAAGGAATATTAAATAGAGTTTCTATTAAATATATTTTTTGAATTTCAAACGTACATTTGGACATTTCCAACTTTAAAATGGTATTATCGAAAATCGTACCGAATCGAAGTTTAATTTACCAATTACCGAATTATAGAATTGATGTTTATAAGTACGGTATGTGGTATCTACTATCAAATACCGATTATCAAATACCCAACGCTCGCCCCTAGTTTTTATACATAAAAAAAGGTAACAATTTAAAGCCTATTACTCCATTAAGTTTCCATTGTTTTAGTTTTTTAGTTTAATATTCGAATTATATATATGGAAATTAGTTGCAAAACTACAAGGCAAGTCAGACTCTACATTTACTCCCGTTAGTTTTTTTTCTTTCGCATTTTATCTCAATTAAATATACAATAAATAATTTGTAGAATTAATTATCCTTTAATCTCTTGTTACCTTTTTCTAGACAATATTTAATATTTTTTTCGGTCAATAAAGTTACAATGTACGATAAAATTTGTATTTAAAATGATGATTCTCATCTTTATTTCTCCGTATTATTAAATTTTTTGATAATCGCATTTGTATGTTTCATTTAAAGGTTGTCTTACTGTTCAAAAACCTACCAGACAATTTTTTTGTTCTCTTGGAGGGATCGAGATGAAATCAAGTGATATAAATTAACTTGACTCAAACACAAATAAGAAATTTAGATGAGAAAGACTGAAAATAAATTAAAACAAAAAATAAAGAAAGTCGCTCGCGGATCAGCGAGATATAAGTCATTATGGTCCAACGACTTACGAGTCATTGACCATTTCATTTAATTTTTTTAATATTCATCGTTCCCTTGAAAAATTGACTCTAAAAATTAATCCTTTCAGCTGCTTCGGACTCTAATTTTTACCTTACTCTCCACGACGATCTCAATAGAACAACTCATATTTTCAACTAACTTAAATTTTTACCTTGTAATTCTCTCCCTCAATATTAGAACTTTCAATTTTTTCAGTTTCTAAAAAAGAAAATTAAATTTTTAATTTTCATAAAGTAATTACACTTAAATTATCACTCATATCAACGGACACCTAATTACTACTTATTTTGATAAAATGTAGTACAATTCATTTAATGTACAGTCATGATTTTTTTTTCCTAAAATAAAATGAAGGCAAGAAGTAAATGTTGTCCGTTTCTTTAGGAAATTGTCAAGTTCTGCATTAGTTGTCCATTTCCTTAAAATTACTCATATCAACGGACACCTAATTAATACTTATTTTGATAAAATGTAGTACAATTCATTTAATGTAAGCAAGGAAGTAAATGTTGTCCGTTTCTTTAGGAAATTGTCAAGTTCTGCATTAGTTGTCCGTTTCCTTAAAATTGTTGAGGTTACTCCTACATTAATTGGTTCCAAAGTAATATTTACTCCTACATTAATTGGATTTAATTTTAATTTAAGTCCAAGAAAGATGTCACACCTCACAATTCACGTGATATGATATATTACTCCTACATTAATTGGTTCCAAAGTAATATTTACTCCTACATTAATTGGATTTAATTTTAATTTAAGTCCAAGAAAGATGTCACACCTCACAATTCACGTGATATGATATATGTATGATACTCCCTTAAAAATCGTTGCCTTGTCAATTTAATAGTATTTTACAAAAAAAATATTTACTAAAAAATTATTTTATTAAATTAATTTTATTAATTATATTTTAAAAATATAAATTTGAGTATATACATTTTATTTATTTACTTATTTAATGATATGATAGTTTTGAAAAATATACTCCCTCCGTCTCAAATTATCTGTCTCAAATTGAGATTACACATTAATTAAGAAAAAATAATTAATAACATATCTAGTTTACAATAGTATCCCTATTAAATGATGTTTACATTTTAATTTGAAAAAAAATAATTAATGCAAAGGGTAAAGCATGAATTTTTTTTTTGTCTCTTCTTGATTAATGAAAAAAGACAAGTAAAATGAGAAATCAAATTAGAAAATTTAGGACGGATAATTTGGGACGCAGGGAATAATAAAATTCGAGAGACAACTAAATAAAAATAAATATTTTTAAAAAAAGGATCAATTATTTTAAAATGAAAAGAGTACAAAATAAAGAGATAGAATGGGTATGTGCATTTTATAGAGTCCCGAGTTGAAAAGGATAATTTTTGGCGTAAACATATCAAAAATGACTATGAATATCGGGGAAAAAAAAAAGAAAAAAGAGATGGATTGGTCACTCAAAATAATATGGAAAAAAAAATCTAAATATACTTTCTTAGATTATAAATTGCAAGTCATAGCAAGACTTCTTAGATTGCAATTAATAACAAGTTTTTTTTTTTTTAAAAAAAAGATTTAAAACAAATAAAATTAAGAATAAAACGTTTTTTTATATGCTAATTAAAAAAACTTTCATTCTAATAGGAGTTGGTTATTATGTGGGCTAAAATTATGAAATAGTTATTATGTGGGCTAAAATTATGGAACCTATTAATGTGCGTGTTTTTTTCTAGTTCTTAAATTATATTTATATTCATTTTTTAAAAAGAAAAACGAATACTTCTTCTTTTTCCATAATCCATTCTTACTCAATCTCTATTTTAATTTCTAATTCATGAATTTTGAATTCACAATAGAATTGGTGATAGTAAATATTATATGTTAATAATTTATTTTTAATTTGTGATTTTTATACAACCTATTATTTGTGTATTATTTTATACAACCAAACTAAAATCAATTTATATATAACAAAGTCATATTTTAAATGATTTTTTATTTTTGGAGTCTCAATTTTTGAAATTGGTATATAAGATTCTATATAAATGATACATCTTATAACTATTTCTAATGTATGAAAATGGTACATAATATGATATCCACGAATTAATTTAATAAATTTTATTAAAGTCATTTTATACTCTTTTCATATTTATGAAATTTTTTTTTTGGAGGGGTGGGGGTGGGGGTGGGGAGGGAGGGGGTGTTCTCAATGTATGGAATTGACATTAACATTATTGGTATTGATGAAGTTCCATATAAATCAATTTGTATGAAATGAGTTTTATGAATATGACAATTGATACGAAAAATGATGTTGTCTATTACATAACTTTTTTAGTGTATGTAATGGATATTTAATGAAAAATTGTCACTGTACATATTGAAAATAAACTAATCGATAATTATTTGGTATCAAATAACTTTTTGTTGCAATAAAAAAGGTAATCTGTATTAATCATGGTTGATATTGGTGTTGAAAAGACTAGCATTTTTAGTTCCAAAGGAAAATACAGAAAAATAAGAGCAATGGATGAATTATTTCAAGACAAACAATATCCGCAGCATCTCACAAGAATTATGAACTCCTTTCTAATGCATTTCTTAGATTGAAGCTTGTTATTACAGGTCTAAGCAAAAATATTGGCATTTTTAGTTCCAAAAGGAAATACATAAGAATAAGAGCAATGGATGAACTGTTTTAAGACAAAAAGTATCCGTAGCATCTATCAATTATTCTGAATTCCTCTCACAGCATCTCCATCAAAGTTCAATCTCAAGATTCACGAACCACACAGAGTTCAACCTAAAAACAATAGAATAAAGTTAAACATTGAAATTTTAATTAAAAAAAAATTAAACTAAACCTACCAGATGGAAAGGGATAGTAACGTAACCGGTAAAAAAACCAATAAAGTCACAGCGCCAGGAATAGAAATTGTCATCGCCGAACACGAAACCCTGAACTTCTTGATTATACAATAGGTCTTGTGTATAGAGAAGAATGTAGATTAGGTTATAAGTTAGTATCACCTCAGCCTATTCAAAAAGAAAGCAACCAAAAAAAAATTCAAGACAAAAAACAAATTACAAAAACAAAAAGCAGACAGATAATTTATCAAGCAAAATAAATTACCTTCCATGTAGAAGAAAAGGGAAATAGCTCATCAAATGCGTGTATGACTATGAAAGGGCGGAACAACAGCATCCCAAAAGTCAACAAGTACAAACAACAGTCTAAGAAAAATGTTCGACCATTGATGATACCACATTATGAACAAAATAACCAGAATCTCAAATATACCGTCCATATAGAGGACAAAGGGAAATTAATGTGTAGGTTTTGGAGTGCAGCAGCGAATAGAAACATTAGTACCAACATGGTCATAGAGACCGCTGAAGACCAGAGGAAAAACATTCTTAGACGTAGGAACACAAAAATACTGAAGCAAAGGAAACAATTTGCTACTCCAACAGCAATAAGAGGAACAAACCTACAAGTAAAAAGCAATTAATAATTACAAAACTCAAAACAAAACTATAATAATGAACATTGAAAGTACCTGAAATCAATCCCAACATGCTTAAGCATGCTGGAAGATAACACTCCAACCATCAAAAACTATAAAACAAATCCACATAAAAAGCACAAACAGTTTAAAACCATAGTTTTTCTTCTATCAGGCGGTTGAAGCATTTCTCTGCACAATAGAACAACAGTCGGAAGCGCAACCAACACGAGAATTGGAGAAGTCTCCTCGAGACGAGCTCCAATAGCAATCAATAAAAAACCAACCATAAGTGGAAGGTACACCTTTAAAAAAAAAACAATAAAACTACAATCACAAAAAAGCAAAAGCAAATACAACAAAACTATTAGTAATAAAACAATTTAAAAAGTACAAACAGTTTGACAGAGTCAGGAAATACCACATTAGATCGCATAGCAACAATTAGTTACTATTTAATTTCAATACCAATTAGACACATTGAGCAGCAACAATATAATATTATCTAGTTTATAAAGTACGAACAGTTATGACAAATTTAGAAAATACCATATTAGACCGAATAGCAATAATTAGATAGTATTAGATCAAACAACTTACAAAATACAAACCGTTATAACAAATTCAGAAAATACCACATTAGATCCAATAGCAACAATTAGATAGTATCTAATTTTTGATACAAATTGGATAAATGGAGACATTAGATCAAACAACAAATGTATAATACTATCTAGTGCATAAAGAATAAACCATTATGACAAATTCAGAAAATACCAGAGTAGACCGAATAGCATAAATTACATCAAGATAGCATCTAATCACTGAGACGATCAAACAGGTACAATTTCATACTATCTAGTTTATAAAGCAAGAACAGTTCAAAAAATACCGAAAAGAGATACGAATATTGCATGGCAGAGCAAGTAGGAAGACGGAAGACATGGTGAAAGCCCAGTGTTTTCGAGTAAAAAATTCACCCGCCATTGATTTTGATTTTACTAGTGTTTTGTATCTTAGTAAAAAGAATTTGAATCTATATATTTATGCAAATATCCTATTTATAAATTGGAGAAAGATAAGAAACAACATCTTATAAAATCTATATATAATGCGTATAGGAGATGAGGAAACAACATTCATATAATCTATAGATTTTTGCAGATCTCCTATTTATTGGAGAAAGAAATGCATATAAGAAATAAGGAAACAACGTGATATAAAATTGATATGAATGATATAGAATTTAAATCTCAAGATTTTGGAATTGAAGTACTCTAGATGGAAGAAGGATGGCAAATGCTCCATTTTGTAACGGCTATAATTGACAGAAGAAAGAATCACAACTGTAGGATTCTTGTTTTTCTCGTACATGTATTACTCTTTATAAGTTGTACCCTTCAATCGAAATAAAATACTGCTTATGGATCAAACTGATCTGTGATTTGAGGCTAAGAAGGCAAAATATGTTGAACCATAAAATATCAACATTAGGATAATATAATACGTATTATTGAAGCGCAATGTACAGTTTGGTATGGTATTTGAGAGTAAAATTTTAATATTCGAGTATTCGGAATTGAGCTTGGTAAAAGATATTAATATCGTTTAGTATTCGGTATTTCGAATATCGAATTCTCTTGGACCTTGGTAATATATTCGTAAAATACAATAAAAGGAATATTAAATAGGATTTCTATTAAATATATTTTTTGAATTTAAAACGTACATTTGGACATTTCCAACTTTAAAATGGTATTACCGAAAATCATACCAAATCGAAGTTTAATTTACCAATTACCGAATTATAGAATCGATGTTTATAAGTACGGTATGTGGTATCTACTATCAAATACCGATTATCAAACTACCAAACCCGAAATTTGAAAATACCGAACCGAATACCCAACTCTCGCTCCTAGTTTTTATTCATAAAAAAAGGTAACAATTTAAAGCCTATTACTCCATTAAGTTTCCAATGTTTTAGTTTTTTAATTTAATATTCGATTTATATATCTGGAAATTAGTTGCAAAACTACAAGGCAGGTCAGACTCTACATTTACTCTCATCAGTTTTTCTTCTTTCGTAATTTATCTCAATTAAATATACAATAAATAATTTGTAGAATTAATTATCCTTTAATCTCTTGTTACCTTTTTCTAAGACAATATGTAATATTTTTTTCAGTCAATAAAGTTACAATGTATGATAAAATTTGTATTTAAAATGATGATTCTCATCTTTATTTCT
This sequence comes from Capsicum pubescens, assembly GCA_030864215.1. Lineage (NCBI taxonomy): Eukaryota > Viridiplantae > Streptophyta > Magnoliopsida > Solanales > Solanaceae > Capsicum > Capsicum pubescens. Next base: position 301,889,359 of record CM061549.1, read on the forward strand.
CCGTATTATTAAATTTTTTGATAATCGCATTTGTATGTTTCATTTAAAGGTTGTCTTACTATTCAAAAACCTACCAGACAATTATTTTGATCTCGTGGAGGGATCGACATGAAATCAAGTGATATAAATTAACTTAACACAAACACAAATAAGAAATTTACATGAGAAAGACTGAAAATAAATTTTAGAAAAAATAAAGAAAGTCGCTCGTGGATCAGCTTAATATAAGTCATTATTGGGGATATAAGATATTCATATAAAATCTATAGATTTTTGCAGATCTCCTATTTATTGGAGAAAGAAATGCATATAAGAAATAAGGAAACAACGTCGATATAAAATTGATATGAATGATATAGAATTTAAATCTCAAGATTGTGTAATTGAAGTATGGTAGATGGAAGAAGGATGGCAAATGCTCCATTTTTCTTCTTTTTTTCTTGATAAGGGGGAGGGATTTTGTAACGGCTATAATTGATGTGAAGATAGCTGTGTACTTTGATTATATATAGGAAAATCTAAGGGGTCGTTTGGGGTGAGGTACTAAGGCAAATAATTCAGATATAAAATAATAATTTCAGAATAAATTTCTTAATGCATCGTTTGGTTGGTAATACTTAAGATAACTTATTTCAGGAATAATAATAGTATCGGGATAAGTCATCCAGTGCCGCCTCAAGGGGGAAGCAACTAAAGCCAAGGCTTTAGGCCCCCAAATTAAAGGCCCCATATTCTCACTAATATTTAATATTATATAGTATATAATAGAGAATTAGTGTCCTTGTTTCGTTAAAAGAATAAAATTCATTCTTGTCTTTTGAATATTTTTATTGAGTTTATGTAGAAACAAGTAGATATTATTAGATAAATATTCCTTTCGTTTCAATTTATGCAATTTTTTGTTTCGACGGTTAATTTGACTAATTTTTGAAGCTAAATAAGATTAGATTAATGCAATATTTAAAATTTAGATGTTCAAAAACTAATATCTAGTTCAAAAACTATATAATAAGCACTAATATGTAGTCACATGAATAGTCAATATACATACAAGATGGTACGTACACCATCACTATAAAACAAAAAAGAAAAGAAATTAAACAAATATATTTATAATTTTATTAATTAAATTTAAGGCCTCTTCTTAAAGTTGGCTTTAGGCCACAATTTGCGTTGAGCCGCCCCTGAAGTTATCCACACATTTGGTGGTATAAATTATCCCACCCTAATTTATCCTTGAATAAAACTATTAAACGACTAAACTAATTCTTTAATTTTCACTTTCTCACAACTGTAGGATTTTGTTTTTTCTCCTACACGTATTACTCTTTATAAGTTGTGCCCTTTAAACGGGATAAAGTACTGCTCATGGATCAAAATGTTCTGTGATTTGAGGCTAAGAAGGCAAAATATGTTTAACCATAAAATATCAACATTAGGACAATATAATACGATTATTAAAGTGTAATGTACAATTTTAATAACAAGTATTATCTAGATAAATACGTATGAATCTTATATATTGACACATAACTGAACACATAGAAAAATTATAGGAATAGAAACATAAAAATAATTAAGTTAACTAAAGTGAAGGATATTTTTGTAAACAAATAATATATTTTTACAAACAATGCACTACTTAAAAAGATAACAATTTAAAGCCTATTATTACTCTATTAAATTTCCATTATTTTGGTTTTTAAATTTAATAGTCGAATTATATATGGAAATTAGTTGTAAAAGTACAAGGCAGGTCAGACTCTACATTTACTCTCGTCAGTTTTCTTCTTCTTATTAACATTATTATCATTTTAATCAAAAAAAAAAAAAGAGAATATGAAGGACAAGGTACCTTTTTCAGGAAAAAAATTGTAAAAAAAAAGAAGAAGAGTAAGAATAACATTTTATAAAAAATAAGGTCCAAGATGTAGAAAAAGTATGGTGTGTGAAGATCTTTAATTCTATTTTATAAAGTTAAAGTGTCTGCTTCTGATTCTCAATTCAAATAAAAAATATCTACCTTATGTATTGAGATTCACAAAACGTTACTAATTTTACTCAAAATACATTTTAATACTACAGCATTAGAAAAGAAGGTCTGTTATGGTTAGGAATAGGTTTAAGTGGAATGAAAATAACTTTATAACTTGAAATATTTAATTTAATTTTTGATTAATTTATTTCGTAATTTACTCAATTAAATGTACAATAAATAATTTGTAGAATTAATTATCCTCTAATCTCTTGTCACTCTAATCTTTTGTCACCTTTTTCAAGATAATATTTAATATTTTTTTTCGGTCAATAAAGTTGCAACGTACGATGAAATTTATATTTAAAATGATGATTCTTATCTTTATTTCTCCGTACTAATAAATTTTTCGATAATCGCATTTGTATATTTCATTTAAAGGTTGTCTTATTATTCAAAAACTTATCAGACAATGATTTTGATCTCATGGAGGGATCGACATGAAATCAAATGATATAAATTAACTTGACTCTAACACAAATAAGAAATTTACATGAGAAAGACTAAAAATAAATTTTAAAAAATAAAGAAAGTCGATGGTTGATCAACGACTTATAAATCATTATAGTCCAGCGACTTATGAGTCATTAACCTATTTCATTTAATTCTTTCAATATTCATCGTTTCCTTAAAAAATTTACTCTAAAAATTAATCCTTTCAGCTGCTCCAGACTCTAATTTTTACCTTATCCTCCACGACGACGTCAATAGAACAACTCATATTTTCAACTAACTTAATTTTTACCTTGTAATTCTCTCCATCATAATTAGAATTTTCAATTTTTTCACTTTCAAATTTTTATTTTTTTTAATTTTCATAAAATAATTAATCGTAAATTATATTTAATATTCAATTCATAAATTGATCTCCTTTTATGAGAATAAATTGAGTGTGTTGTTGTTATTTGAATTTTTTATTTTTTTTCAAAAAGATCATTTACTACTCTATTATCACTCATATCAACGGACACGTAATTAATATTGTTATATAACATTTGCTACCTAATTATTAAATAAAAAACACCTATTCATTAACTTTGTACAGTCATGATTTTTTTTTCTTAAAATAAAGAGTAAATTCCTCAAAATGTCATTGAACTTGTGTAAACATCCCACTAAAGTAACTTTTGTTTCTTTTAGGACAATATTGTCACTGAACTATGCACTTTTTTCCATTATAAGGTAAAACTAAGAAATTGTTAAGAATATGTTTGGAGAACCACAAGGAAAGTGAAATTAGATGTAATTTCATAGTCCAATTCTCAATCAGAAATAGAGAATTAGGTGCAATTACGCGATGTAATTACAAAATTACATTTTTTTTTTAATTTTAATTTTTTCTTTTAATTTTATTTTTTATTTCTATTTTTTTTTTTAATTTTACATCATTTATCTTTCATCTCTTTTCTTCTCATTTTCCAACGTTTACTTCTTATGATTAAATATAATTACTCGTATTTTTCTTCATTTAGCGCATTATTGTATTTTTATTCTAGTGTTTGAATTAAAGTAGTATTTCATTATTGAATGAGATGACTTATGTGTTTTTTCTTTCGTTTGAATTATTTACTCGTTGGAATTTTATATAAGAGTATTGTGTTTTTTTCTTGAATTTTCAATTTGTGTTTTGTTTTATGTTTCAACTTATTTGTTTTAGTACTATAGACTTGTTATTTTATATTTCATGTCACTTCAAATTGTCTAGTTAATTTTTTAAATTGCCATTGAACTTGTGCAAACATCCTACTAAAGTAATTTTTGTTAATTTCTTTTAGGAAAATATTTTCATTAAACTATGTACATCTTTCCAAAATAAGGTGAAATTAAAAAATAGTTAAGGACATATTTGGAAAGCCATAGAAAAATTAAAATTATATGTTATTAGCAATTTCCAGTGACATGCAATTTGAAATAGCATGTCTATACTACTAATACAAATAAACCGAAACATAAATTCAAAATCCAAGAGAAAAACATAATACTCTTGTATAAAATTCCACCGAGTAAATATAATTCAGAAGAACGAACAACACATAAGTCTATAATCTCATTCAATAATAAAATACTACTTTAATTCAAATATTAGAATAAAAATTATAAAAAATGCAATAATGCGTTAAATAAAGAAAAAAATATGGGTAATTATATTAAATCATAAGAAGTAAAGTTGGAAAATGAGAAGAAAAGAGATGAAAGATAAATAATGTAAAATAAAAAAAAGTAAAAATAAAAAAGAAATTCAAATAATAGAATAAAAAAGAAATTAAAAAAAGATATTAAATTTTATTTAGAAAATAAAATAAAATGTAACTTTGTAATTACATTACAAAATTGTACCTAATTCTCTATTCCCAATAGAGAATTGAATTATGTAATTACATTTAATTTCACTTTCCTTGTGATTCTCCAAATATATCTTTAGCAATTTTTTAGTTTTACCTTATAAAGGAAAGAAATGCATAGTTCAGTGACAATATTATCCTAAAAGAAACAAAAATTACTTTAATGGAATGTTTTCACAAGTTTAATGACTTGACATTTTGAGGAATTAACTCTAAAATAAAATGTAGGCGAGGAAATGAATGTTGTCCGTTTCTTTAGGAAATTGTCAAGTTCCAAGAAAGGTGACTTTTTTTTCCCATAAAAGTGTTAAGTATTCCAAAGTAGTATTTACTCATATATTAATTGGATTTAATTTTAATTTAATTTCAAGAAAGGTGCCATTCATGACAATTCACGTGATAGGATATGGATATTCTCCCCCTTAAAAATAGTTGTCTTGTTAACTTAATAGTTTTTTTTTTAAAAAATACTATTAAGTTATAACAATTATATAAAAATGATATAATTATATATATATATATATATATATACACGATATGTGTATAGAAATTTTATAATTATAGAAAATATGTATATGTATAAAATATAAATAAAAAAATCTATAGAATGTGTATAGAAGCTCTATAGTTGTTGTATGAAATACGTATGTATAGAATGTGTATAGAAACTTTATAATCATTGTATAAAATATGTATGTATAGAATGTGTATAGAAACTGTGTATTTCTTGTATAAAATATGTAATAATAATTGTAGCCAAAGATTGTATAAAATATGACTATTAATTAAAGAAAGATTCATTCTAGTTAATTAGATGTTAGTCATTTGTTTGCCATTTACAGCATTCAAAAATGGCTTACTTAGCCAGGATATGTACTCGAATGTATCCTAGAAATAGGTTAGACTATGACAATTTCTTCCAGCAATAGATTACTTAAACTTTATAAGCAAAGTCTTCTCTGCTTCTGCAACCTAGTTATTTGTTCATATTACAGTTTTAAGATATTTTTTAAAAAATTATAAATCTGGCTTAATAGAATTTGTAATCCTCACCTTCCCTCCTGGAAGACCTCCATTGCTGACAATTTGAACAGGAGGACATTTCGTACCAAGGAAACAATGAACCTCTGCATCAAGCTACTTAAGACCATCAACCAAATCAGCAATTGGTCTCTCTCTCATCCGAGGAACTCCAATGTAAGCAATATCACCCAGCTAATCAAAAACATCATACGCTATGTGTCATTTGATCTTCATTGATTTTGTTTAGTCCTCTTGCATACACACAAATATAATTTTTTTTGTATATACAATACATCTACTTGCTGATATTTTGATCAAATCAATGGATGTAACCCGTAATAAATTAAGAACAACATTAGTTAGTACAAGTACAAAGAGTTCACTGTAACATAAGGCTTATGGAAATCTAAAAGTAATGAAAATAAATAATGACACATTAAAGAGGGGTAATACCCCAAATTATGAATGGAATAAGAATTTTAATGGTATTACAATCAATGGTCCATCTGCTGGCTTAAATGAAGTTAAGCAAATATACATATACACACAAAAGTCAATATTCTTGTTCTTTTTTCTTCTGAAAATGGTCTTGGTTTTCAATTAATTGAGAAGAAATCATGGACATGAAGAGATGGGGAAACCACCCTTTACAGAAAATCCTCTCTTCGATGTCTCATTCTTCCTTTCTGGGCTTAAAATATGATGAGGATTCTCCCATCTCTCTCAAGGCTAAATTATCATCACTGCCAATTTTGAAAGGTAGGAACTTCCCCACAATTAGGTGTTTGAACAACTTCAAGCAATTTTTAACAATAGCTACCCAAGATCAAAGTATGGTTGCAGTACATCTGAAGAGGGTTGTTGAATTAGTTAAAGGAAAAAGCATAGGCCAATCAGATGGATATTTGCACATAAAAAGCTACAACAATCTGTAGCAATGATTCAAGGAATTTGAGTTGAGCTTGATCATATATCTAACTACTAAACTTCTTTAATGATAACAAAAAATGAACTTTTGTTTCTTTTTTTCTGGTCACTTTTCTTAACAGTGCATCCCGTTAATGAAAATGGGTGCACTTTCAGCGACATCAAATCTCCAACCAAAAAGCTGGTTAACCATTTCGGTAGAGACCTTAGAAGTAAGATGTGCTTTTAATAGTGGAAATGTAGGTCTCAATCTTTCAAAGGAACAATCAAATATTGCAACCAATTAACCAATGGGCTCTATTTGTAATCTTCTTGCATATTACCTCTTTCTTCTAGGAATTATCGTCTAAAAGAATGCTACATTTTACTATTATGATGTTGTAACGCAAATCAATGTGCAATGAATAGTAAGGTAACATATTATTTACATTAAGCAAACAAGCAGTCAACTGGGAAGAAAAATTGAGTCCATTGCGCTTTGCACCCTAACGTATGACCTCTTTTGTGATTTACACCCTATTCTATTTTATTTTATGATTTGCACCCTAAGCTTGTATCTTTCTTGCAAAATAATGAAACTACTCTTTTTCTATATTTTCCACGAGGACAAAATTGGAATATAAATATATTTTTTTTAAAATAACATAGAATTTAAAAAAAAAAATAACTGATAAATTAACTAATTAAAAGGTCCGATGAACAAATAATTTTATGGATGTTCCTTCTATGGGTGGAATTTTATTATTAAAACTTTAATTAGAGATAAAATGGACAAACGATTTCTTGTAAGAACTAAAAAATAAGGTCTCTCTTATTACTATTTTCACATAAAAGAAGATAACAAATTTTGAATTTAATTAGATAAAGATCTTCTATTGTATCACTATCACTTATTTTATGACTCATCACTTTTTGTATGATAGACAATCATTTTTATTTAGTAGTTTTTCTAGTTTTGTGCCTTTTTTCAGAAGAAAAAAATATTTATATTCCAATTTTGCCCTCGTGAATATTTATAGGTCTTACCATTTCAAGGTATGGAAGGATTTGTCAATGGTCTAAATCTCACATGATAATGGAAAGAACAACTTATCATTTATGAGAATCATCAGATGTTGGCCCATGGAAGAAAAGTATCTTAGAATAAAAAATGGTTGGTTTCAAGCACTGGTGAATTTAGCCAACACGGATAAGATCTATAAGGGTGTTATTAAAAATATGCCTCTAAAATAGTTCACATAGCAAACTTACCTCTTTGTCAAACCGATTCAAGTAATACGCCCAATGGTAGTCATATCCGAAGCTAAAACCAGTAACTTCTTGTACCGTCGTTTGAATCATTTTATCGATCACCACTTTAAGACAGAGAAACAACGAGAAAATAGTGAACCACCAAGCATCATACCTCAGAAGCTAGTGTTCTTTTGTTATTTGGATCTGAATTTGTTGTTTGAGAGCTTGAGGAAGTAGAATTGTATGATTGTGTGCGGACTGCAGCGAGAGAGAAAGAGAAATATCTAGAAGGGTAAGGAAAGTCGTGGTTTGGTTTTAAAAAGAAGCTTATCATTTTACCCTTGAAAGTTAGCATATTTACGGCCATACCCTTGGTCGTCCAAATGATGACATTTCTATATAGTAGAAATGTTGTGGAACATGGTAGATTTCCATGTGTCAAATTGGATTTACTCCTACATTTCTATCAGGTTTCTTACATATCTCAGGTTTCATGAGAATTCATGCCACTTGTAGTTCATAAAGCTTGATTTTAAGCATGATTTTCAAGAAAATTCACCAATTATCACGGTTTTGGAGTTTTTGATGAAACTGGGAAGTTGGGGAATGAAGGGATTTGGGGGGAGGTTGGAATGCAGTCGAGTTTTCTACATAGAGCCCGGCCTACATATCCTCAAGATTTTAGGGAATCAGACTGCTTGTAGTTCGACTCGATCGGTAGAAAAGATAGTCTTTTATTTCAGACGATCTTTGGCTCAAGATGGGTGATAAGTTGATCGAGTTGTGAAAAAGAGGCTTGTAACCTCTTAAACATGAACTTAGAGATCTTCACATCCATAGGTAAGAATTTACCCAGGCAATTTCCAAAACTCTAAGTATGTTGTCACCCGAATTTGAAAGAAAAACAAAGTTCCCCTCGGTATGAGTTAAGAAAATATTCTGGAGGTGAAGCTAAAACTAGGATATACAAAAATACCCACATACCTTCTAATAGAGGCGTGGTTAGATGGTGGCGGTGATCATCATTTAGCTCGCGTCTAGAGAGTTTGACATCCCTCTCCAGACTATGTCCCATTTTACTGCTGAGAAAGAGTTCCACGTTGTGCTGCATCTTTTTTGGAGTCGTCCGCACCTGTGGTTTTGATTTGAGATTTTCATCCTTTCGGATGCTCTCGACAATTCTTTACACAAAAATTATTAGTGATAAGCTCAATTCACGAAAGAAGTATATAGTATTTTACCATATCTCCGCGTGAGTTGTTGTCTAAAAAGTGAAGTCATCCTTTCTTGTACCTATTTGATAGGAAATAACTCGCAATAACAGACACAACAACCAAGGAGGTTGTTGTATAATTATGAAATTTTTTGATTGAATATGTATTCAAAGTGGGGTGACCCTTTTGGACACAGACGATACTTTATGCAGAACGGTATCTACAACCATGTAATCTTGTGCTGGAGTGGCAACCCTTTTGGTTACCTATATCACTTTTTGTATGTGGAATAATAACCTTTTCGGTTATAGTTGATGATCGATTTATAATTTTTTCTTAAATTGTCAATCTTTGGATAATCATGTGCATTATTTGATGTTGGATACGAGGCGACTTACAGATATCCTTTGAATTGCTAGCTTTTAGGTAATCCTGCACATTATCTGACTTTGGATAAGAGGTGGCTTACAGATATCCCTCCAATTGCTAACTTTCAGGTGTTCCTACACATCATCCGACCTTGGATACAATATGACTTATAGATAATCCCTCAAATTGTTAGTCTTTGGGTAATACTGCACATAATCGATCTTGGATATGGCACGTCTTATAGAGAACCCTTGGACGTATCAATTTGATAATCTTTCATATTCTCCGGTAAGGATTTAGTTGCCACTTATGGATAACCTTTGAACTATCAATTTTTGGGCGATCTTGCACACTATCCGGTTAGGATGTTATTGTGTCTTACGGATGTCCTACAGGCTATCAACTCATAGGTGATCTTTCACACTATCTTATTTCAAATAATATGACTTATAGATGACCCTCAAATTGTCAATTTCTAAGAAATCTTATATATCATTCATACTTAGATAGCGACTTAAAGGCGTCCCTTCAAATCATGTGCTCTCGATGCATTCTGATGTTGATTCATAAAATGATGAGATATCCTCGATGTCAACGTTTCTTTGTAGTGCGTCAATAGATATTGAATGCCTTCTGGGGCGATGGAATGAGATGGCCTTTGCGACAATAATATATGATGGCCCTTGAGCTAACGCCTTGTGGCAATGATATGTAATGACCCTTGGGGAAATGCCTTGCAGCAATGATATGCAATGGCCCTTGGGGCAATGCTTTGCGGAAATGATATGCAATGGCCCTTGGGGCAACGCCTTGAGGAATGATATGCAATGGCCCTTGGGGCAACGCTTTGCGGCAATGATATGTAATGGCCCTTGGGGCAACTCCTTGTGGCAATGATATGTAATGGCCCTTGGGGAAACGCCTTGCGGCAATGATATGTAATATCCCTTGGGGAAACGCCTTGCTGCAATGATATGTAATGGCCCTTGGGGCAACGCCTTGCGGTAATGATATGTAATGGCCCTTGGGGAAACGCCTTGCGGCAATGATATGCAATGGCCCTTGGGGAAACGCTTTCCCTTGGGGAAACGCCTTGCGGAAATGATATGTAATGGCCCTTGGGGCAACGCCTTGCGGCAATGATATGTAATGTCCCTTGGGGCAACACCTTGCGGCAATGATATATAATGGCCCTTGGGGCAACGCCTTGCGGCAATGATATGTAATGGCCTTCTTGGTAAATTTTAAAATAATTTTACCTGACTTTATTTGTCAGCTTCTTTCTTTCTACATGTACCTGTGCTTAAGGTAGGCGATTAGTAAACACTTAGTCGCTTTTTCTAGCGACTATTTTTAGGAAACTTCTAAATACAATATTTGTAAAGAAGACTAGGCGCTTTTGTTTGTCGCCTATGATCTCAAGAAATGAGATGGACAAATCAAAAGGTCTTCAATAAATAGCTGTTAACCCATTTTTAGGTCTATCCTAAAATACCGTTCTTGGGCATTAATGATCTGTTGTGGCTCCCAATTTGCTCGGGGATTTTTGAAAGACTCTCATTTTTGTGTATTGATCCCTGCATCCACAGAAAAATGATTAGTTTGAATGAAATTACTCCATGTTGACCTTCTTCGATTTGCTCCTTGCCATCTCTTGGGCATTCCGCCATGTTGGGACTTCCACCCTGACACTCCATCCCAAATGATGTCTAGGCAAGTACTAGATAAGTGAGTCGTAAGATTTTTGAAAATAGTCTTAAATTTTTTAGAATAATTTCGAAAACCTCTGTAAAACATTAGAAAATCTCTTCCAGTCATGTCATGTACTAGCTCAACGAACGTCTTCCTCGTGGTTTTGACTATATTCGACGGATGGTTTACAAAACTCATGATCATTGTTGGAGGGTTTCTTCAAGTAGTTCTATCATAGCCAAAAATTGAGTCTACCCAGACTTTGTTACAGTTGGTGGCTTCCAAAGCTTGACTTTAACCTCTGGTGCTGGGGAATTTGAAATATGTTCCGGCATTTGGTGGAAATTTTGAGGTTTTCCTCAAAATTTCTGCCCCAGTTTAAAGTTGTTTGAGATGATACCAATCCGAGTGGGTCTGAAGTCTTTGCTGATCTTCATTCTCTTTGTTGGATGTTGATCTTCTCTTGTGAATTTTTGAGATTCCTTCTCAAAAATTCTGCCCCAGTTTTCATTTCCTGGGGTGATATGACCGAGCTGTTGAGGCGCCTACGTATCTCGTTGAAGCAGGAATCAAGTCAAACGTAGTTCAAGCATAGAGGAAAAAGATAAATTTTCCTAAGGGGTTGACCGAAGCCGACATAGGCCGCCTACATATCCCTTTCTTGGAAATTCAGGTCAGACGTAGTTCGTACATAAAGGGAAAGGATAAATTGTCCTAAGGGGTTGACCAAAGCCGACATAGGCTGCCTACGTATCCCTTTCTTGGGAATTCAGGTCAAACGTAGTTCGTACATAAAGGGAAAGGGACTCTAGACAGCCACACACTACAAAACAACATTATTACAAAGGCGATTACAAGTAGATTAACTAAAGAAACACAAAATCTAGAATGTCTTTCAAACATAATATCTTTTTACCGCATCGGAATTGATTGGTTTGGTCCACTCCGTGCCATCCATCTCAGATAAAATCAGAGCTCCTCCAGATAGCACCTTGCAAACTATGTATGGCCCTTTCCAGTTTGGAGCGAACTTGCCCTTGTACTTCTCTTGGCGAGGGAATATTCGTTTGAGAACCAGTTGCCCCACTTCAAATGACCGAGCCCTCACCTTCTTGTTAAAGGTACGAACCATCCTGTGTTGGTACAACTGACCATGGAATACAACGACCATTCTCTTTTCATCAATCAACATGAGTTGTTCATAGTGAGAACGAACCCATTCTTCGTTACTTAGTCCAGCTTCCTGAATAATCCTTAGGGAAGGTATTTCAACTTCAGCAGGTATCACAGCTTCATTCCCATAGACAAGTAAATAGGGGGTCGCCCCGGTGGAGGTTCGAACTATTGTGCGATACCCTAGAAAAGCGTAAGGTAACATCTCATGCCATGATCTATCATTTTCGACCATCTTTCTCAAGATATTCTTGATATTCTTGTTTGTCGTTTCCACAGCTCCATTTATTTGGGGATGATATGCAGTCGAGTTATGATGCACAATCTTGAACTGATCACAAATTTCTTTCATCAAGTGACTGTTCAAGTTTGCCCCATTATCAGTAATGATCGATTCCAGTACTCCGAACCGGCAAATCAAGTTATTCCTCATGAAATCCGCAACCACTTTCTTAGTGACGGCTCTGTACGAAGCTGTTTCGACCCACTTAGTGAAATAATCAATGGCAACCAAAATGAATCTATGCCCATTCGACGCTAATGGCTCTATTGGTCTGATGACATCCATGACCCAAGCTAAGAAAGGCCAAGGCAAATTCATTGTGTGAAGCTCGTGTGGAGGCATTCGAATCAGATCTCCGTGTATTTGAAATTTTGGACATCTCTGCACATACTTACTACAATCATTTTCCATAGTCATCCAGAAGTAACCGGTTCTCAGGATCTTTCTAGCAAGGACAAACCCATTCATATGGGGTCCACAAATTCCAGTGTGTACCTCTTTTATCAATTTATTGGCTTTCACAGCATCGACGCATCTTAGGAATCCCAAATCAGGAGTCCTCCTAAAAAGAATTTCCCCACTTGAAAAGTAATTCTTTGCCAAATTCCGGATTGTCTTCTTTTGGTTGTTACTAGACTCTTTAGGATATATTCCAGATTCCAAATACCTTTTAATGTCATAGTACCAAGGCTTTCCATCAGGCTCCTCTTCCATGTGTACACAATGCGCGGGTTGCTCCTTCAAGCTTATTTCCAAAGGATCAATGTAACTTTGATCCGGGTGCTGAATCATGGAAGATATAGTGGCCAAAGCATCAGAAAACTCATTTTGTATCCATGGGATATGCCTAAAATCAACTTCCTTGAATCTTTCACATAATTCTTGCACCAACTCCACATAAGGAGTGATCTTAGAATTTTTTACCGCCCATTCTCCCCGTACCTGGTGAATCAGGAAATCTGAATCCCCAATGACTAACAATTCACTAACACCCATATCAAGTGCCAATTTGAGACCCAGAATGCAAGCCTCATATTCAGCCATGTTATTGGTGCATGAAAAACATAACTTAGCGGTTACCGGATAATGCTGGCCCATTTCTGACACCAAAACTGCTCCAATTCCTGAACCTTTGAAGTTGACCGCCCCATCAAAAAATAGCCTCCATCCGGGGTAAATCTATGTAATGTCTTCTCCTACGAACAAAACTTCCTCATCTGGAAAGTAAGTTCGAAGTGGATCATATTTCTCATCAACTGGGTTCTCTGCCAAATGATCTGCTAAGGCTTGCCCCTTGATAGCTTTTTGGGTTACATACACAATGTCAAACTCACTCAGCAATATTTACCACTTGGCTAGCTTTCCCGTAGGCATGGAATTTTGGAAAATATACTTTAATGTATCCATTCTCGAGATGAGGTATGTTGTGTAGGACGACAGATAATGCCTCAACTTTTATGCCGTCCAAGTCAAAGCACAACATGTCCTTTCTACAAGAGTGTAACGGGCTTCATATGGCGTGGACTTTTTACTCAAGTAGTAAATGGCTTTCTCTCTCCTACCGGTCTCATCATGTTGTCCGAGGACACATCCGAAAGCATTTTCTAAGACTGACAGGTAAAGCAATAATGGAATTCCTTCTCTTGGTGGAACCAAAACCGGCAGTGCAGACAAGTATTCCTTGATACGGTTAAAAGCTCTCTGACATTCTTTTGTCCACTCGTTTAATGCATTTTTCTTCAACATCTTGAGAATTGGCTCGCATATGACTGTTGACTGCGCGATGAACCTGCTAATGTAATTCAAATGGACCATGAAACTCATAACTTCCTTCTTAGTCTTCGGTTGTGGCAAATCTTGAATTGTCTTGATTTTGGATGGGTTTAACTCGATACCTCTTCTACTGACTATGAACCCCAACAACTTCCCTGATGGTACACCAAAAGCACACTTAGCAGGGTTTAATTTCAAACTGTACCTTTTTAATCTGTTGAAAAATTTCTTCAGATGAGTCAGATGATTCGAACTCTTGCGGGATTTGATAATTATGTCATCCATGTACACCTCAATCTCTTTATGGATCATATCATGGAAAATCGTCGTCATAGCCCTCATATATGTTGCACCCGCATTTTTGAGACCAAACGGCATTATCCTGTAATGATAAACACCCCAGGGTGTAATAAAAGCCATTTTTTCTGCATCTTCCTCATCCATCAATATCTGATGATACCTAGAGAAACAATCAACGAATGACTGCATTTCATGTTTTTCACAGTTATTGGTGAGAATATGAATGTTGGGCAACGGAAAATCATCTTTAGGACTAGCTCTATTCAAGTCTCTATAGTCAACACAAATTTGAATCTTGTCGTCCTTCTTCGGCATAGGGACGATGTTGGCCAACCACGTCGGATATTTTGTGACCTCGACAACATTAGACTGGATTTGTTTTGTCACTTCTTCCTTGATCTTTAGACTTAAATATGGCTTGAATTTCTGTATTTTTTGCTTGACTGGATCAAACTCCGGATTTATTGGCAACTTATGTGACACAATGGTGGTGCTCAACCCTGGAATATCATCAAAGGACCAAGCAAACACGTCGATGTATTCCCGCAATAGGTGGATGAGCTCTTTTCTTTGTGGCGCCGCTAGGTGGATACTGACACTTGTCTCTTTGATTTCATCATGATCTCCCAAGTTGACTGTTTCAGTTTCCTCCAGATTGGGTTTTTCGCGATTCTCAAATTCCTCCATATCTTCGACTAATCATTCCTCGTCATCGTCCTTCCAATCATCATTGTTCCCCTCATTTTGTTCATTCAAGCTTTGACATGACACGACATTGGCAGATTTTAAGCAACTATTACTGTAATGGACAAACAAACCAAGTTAGATGATAACAAGATAATAACAAAATATATGACTAGGAGTGTTTTAGAAATAATAGAATTTTCTAAATAAATGAAGGCCTTTTCATTGAAATTTGGGAGGTAATTAAAAAATCGTGGCTTATGACTTGCGCAAATACAAGTCCATGCCTTTTTTAAAGCAGTAAGATATGAAAAGGAAGTTTTGAGATATAAAAGGTGGATAGCGGGGCCTCCTTCGGATCATCGCCAATTTTAAAAACTATCAGTAATTGCCCTTTCATCTACCATGATGGGCGACGGGTTATGAGTGGAGCAGAGGTCCAATTTTGCAAGGCCTCCCCTGGTGCAATCTACTTCACCCCGCTAGACTTTGGGAGATATTCTGGTACAACATTGCATCCTTCGAACAAATCTCCTATCCCATCCCCAAGACCATCATCATCTGACACCTTTCGTATAGGAAATGACTGGAACAGGAGTGGCAAGGGCCTAAACAGACTCTTCTCTGGCTCATCCTCAACCATACCCTTCCTGGTAGGCTGATATCCCAACCCGTACTTAGAACCTCTCTTTGGGATCGCAATAGGCTCGATAATTCCTTGTAAATTCTTGACTAAGCCTCGACCAGGTTCGAACCTATTTCTTAATATCACCGTTGCAATCATTTTGTAGACAGAAGGCATTGGGACTTTGGGCATCGACTCTCTGTCCACAGTATTTACAATTTCCACTGTATATAAACTGCTACCTTTTGGAACATCTTCAATCACCGGCACATAACCATTGGGACGGTCCGCTCGACTTCCTTCTCCTTGGATGACTACTTCATGATTTTCCCAATTGAACTTCAATAATTGATGAAGGGGTGATGAAACTGCCCTTGCACCATGTATCCATGGTCTTCCCAAGAGCAGGTTGTAGCTAGGATGAATATCCATAACATGAAACTTAGTCAAGAACTCAGCAGGCCCGATTTGGATGTGCAAATCAATCTCTCCTATGGTATCTCTCTGCCCACCATCGAATGCTCTCACATTTACGTGGCTTTGATGAATTTTTCCTAAATCATAGCCCATTTGAACCAACGTAGAGAGGGGACAAATATTCACACCTGAATTGTCATCGATTAATACCTGATTAATCACATAATCGCGGCAAATGACGGTGACATGCATGGCTTTGTTGTGCATCGCTCCTTCAAATGGCAATTCTTCATCACTGAATGATATGCAATGATTCCCCACAATGTTCCCTATCATTGTAGCCAGATTCTCAACACTCATTCCTGCGGGAATGTATGCTTCCTCCAAGACCTTCGATAGAGTCTGTCGGTGGTATTGCGAACTCATTAATAGTGCCAGGACAGAGATTTGGGCTGGCATTTTCTCCAAGTCATTGACAATTGAGTAATCCTTTGGTTGCATACGCCTCCAAAATTCCTCTGCGTCTCCTTCATTGATTGGCTTTTTCTGTGAATCTTTTTTGTTGGTCAATTCCCTAGGGATGTAAAATCGTCCCGATCGCGTTATCCCTTGGGCAGCAGCGGTTTGCACAATAAATTCCTTTCTTGGCGGAGGAGCATACATTTGAGTCGGGGCCATCATCACTATAAATGGGGATTTCTCGTTGATACTTAAGGCAGCCACAACCTTCTCTATCTTTCCTACCTCTTCCGCTCTTTTGCCTTTTTTGGAGTTCACCTGGGTAATGGTCTTGCTAGATGCCCATTCGCCTTCTACTTCAATCATGTTAACTGTAGATCCCCCATGGTTGGACAATGGATTTCTGTTAATATTTGGAGTAGGTGCCTGGAGCGTGATGACCTTTTGATCGATTAAATCCTGGATCTTGTGTTTCAAGTAGACACAGTCCTCTGTACTGTGCCCCGCTGCCCCTAAATGATAAGCACAATGTTGACCTGCATTAAAAAATCGAGAGTTGGGATTGATATTCCTTGGCTGTATTGGTTGCAAATGACCAGCGTTCTTCAATCTTTCAAACAATTGGGTGCAACTTTCAGCTAGTGAGGTGAAGTTTCGGGGAGGTTTATTTTCATGGTTTGGACGTTGGGGGTTATACAGGCTTAGGTTTGTAGGAGGGGGTACTTGGTGATAATTTAGAGGCGTTTGGAAATTTGTTCGATTATTTGGAGGAGTGGTTTGGAAATGAGACTGATAATTTAGAGGTGGAACTGGGTATTGGGGAAAGATATTTGGCTGTGGATCTTGGTATGAGGATTGGATATTTGGGAGTGGAGTTTGGTACTGAGTTTGGGCATTTGAGAGTGGAGCTTGGTATTGGGAGTGGGCGTAGAACGCGTACGGGAGGTTAGGTGACGACGGAGAAGATAAAACATTTCTAGAATTGAACCTCTTTTTCGTTTTCATAACAGGATTACCAGAAATCACACCTACATCTTCTTTTTTCTTCTTCGAGAATATGACATTCCCAGACAACGTCGGGGTTTTAGCAATCTTCCCTGCCCGAATACCTTCTTCCAATGATTCTCCTATTTTTACCAAATCCGCAAAAGTTGCCTTGAAACCGGACACCATCCTAGTATAATATTCTCCTTCTTGAGCGCGGGAGAACACAGATACCATTTCCTCCTCGGACATGAGGGGTTGTACTTTGGCGGCTTCTTTCCTTCAATGAAAAGCATAGTCTCAAAAACTCTCAACATTCCTCTGTTTGATCCGATCTAGTGAATATCAGTTAGGGACTATTTCAATGTTGAATGCGAACCGGTCAAGGAAACCCTTGGCCAATGCTTTCCAACCAGTCCACTTTTTCGGCTCCTGAGACATGAACCACTCCAAGGCTTCGCTACTTAAACTTCGACTGAATAGGCGCATCAATAACGCCTCATTTTTCCCTATCCCTACCAGTTGCTCACAGTACCTTCTCAGATGGGCCATTGGATTTCTGATACCGTCAAACATCTCAAACTTAGGGACTTTGTACCCATCTGGTAGTTCTACTCCCGGCTGAACACATAAATCGTCATACCCCAAACCGTCGTGGTCCCTGGCTCCATGAGACTCTTTGATCCTCATGATCTCTTCCTTCATAGCTAGCAAATTCCTTTCATGATGGGTCCTCCACTCTTTCTCCTTCTCCTCGTAATGGTCCATCTCGGGGTTAGGAAGGGGTTCATAAATATCAGGGGATATGATGGCTTGAGGGAGATTTGGAAGGAAGGCTTGATTTTGCGGAAGAAAGGAACTTGGTTGGTAAGTGGGGAGGATGTTTTGGAATTTGGAAACGTTCTGTGGAATTTGTGAGTAGTTTGGTGGAATCTGAGAAGGATTTTGCGGATTTGGAAAGGAATTTGGTGGATTCGGGGATAGATTTGATGGATTTTACGGGTTTGGAAGTGAATCTTGTGGATTTAGGAATGAATTTTCTTGATTTGAAAATATGTTTTGGGGATTTGAGAATGGATTCGGAGATGGGTTTTATGGGGTTAGAGATGGATTTTGTGGATGGTGGATATCTGGATTATTTTTGCGATTAGTGTTTTGGACAAGTGGAGGGGCAGAGACGGACGATATGTTATTTGGCTGATCCCCGAGAATAGGTGTGCTGAGGGGAGGGATTTGGAGTGGAGTCCCATGTACTCCTGGAGAGGGGGCATTGATAGTGATGGCCAAGTTAGCCAAATCTCGAGTTCGATTTATTTCCTCCTGAAGCATTTCTATCTTTTTTGCAAGTTCCGCAAGCATTTCATTCTGTTCCGCTATCACATTATCCCGGATAGTCAGTGCGCTTTCTTCATCATTTCCTATCATTTTTGAATGATGGTCAGAGGATGGGATTTTGTGCGCTTTCGATCAGGTGAAGTAGGAATGTTCTTCCAGCTTATATCAACATGGAGTAATTTCTATTATCTGTAAAGTAAAACAACTCAAAGGCAGATGTGTTAGTTTCCGTATATGATAAGTAATGCAAAATATTTGACAGGAAATAACCACATAGAGTTGCTTGAGTCATAGCCAAATTCATCCATAGGACATAGTGGGTGAACTTGCCTTTGATCTAAACAAACGCACATAAGCACATAAAACAGTTATATCAAACAAAAATATTATAATAACTCGTATCCTAGCTGGGGTGACCCATTTTGAGCCAAGGGTTCAGGCCTAACGATTTTTGAAGAAAATATATGCTTCCTCGAAGTCAATCCATTAACCCCCAACTCATATAGACACGAAAAAGAGCATAAATGCCTACAAAAGATAACGAAAAAGGGATACAATCTTTAGGGAAAAAGGGAAATAACATGAAAGAAGATAAGTTCCTGCGCAGGGGAGATAGATAAACAAGCTACTGGAGGCTCCTTCGTCTGCCTTTGCCTTCTTTGCCTTGTTTACCTCCTGTGCCATTTGATACCTATTGATGATAAGATGACTCCCGCATAATTTTGCCTTGCAGTCGTAAGTCATTTTCTCTATACTATCGAGTTGGGAGGCCATGCTATCATCCAAATCGATTAGACATTGCCTGGCATCATCAGCGTCTTGCCTTGCTCTTTTCAACTCTTCCCTCAACATACGTATGGTTAAAGCGTACTCCATGTGTATCTGTCGGTGCGCGATTTCACTTTTCTGAAACTCATCTTGTAGCCTGTGGAGCCGAATTTGATGCTCGGATTCCACATCCACAACCCGAGTGGGCACATTTGATCCCGAAATCAATGCTCCGACGAGACTCTTTTTCGACCACTCCTTGTAAGTGTCTCTGACTTCAGGGTCATGCTCTATACGGTAAGTCACTTCCGCCCACCTTCTTCTTCTCCATCCATTTATCATGCCGTCTTTGAGTGGAGACTCACTTTCATCGTAATCAGTGAAAAAACTAAGCATGGGATCTATTTGTGGTGCCTCCTGCTTGATCTCGAATTGCCTAAGAACTCTGCCAGGATTGTAGGGCTGGGTCCCTCTGAGACCGGGAAGCACTAGGAAAGGCCACTTTCCCCCTCGAATGGTGTATTTCCCTGAACGAAGAGAGTTAATGGACCATTGCACATCGTCATCTCTTAATTCCCCGAAAGTCTTAAACCAAAATTCGTGAGATGTTTCCCTTTTGAACCTGTGTAGAAACAACCACATATAGTGCGAACCTAGCATATCCACCCTTGTTTAATGATTAGGTTGTACCGTTCTCGAATCCTTTACCAAATTCTTCATCATCCACCATTGTAATATGAGGTTGCAACCTTGAAAGAAACGATTTTTGACTTGACACCTTCCCAAGGCTCGATATATGTCGGTGACAATCATGGGAGATAAATTGTTGAATACCTTGGTAGAATCGTAATCTACTCCAAAGAAAAGTGCATGGGTCACCGTAACAACCCTTGGATGAATTGTGCCATTTTCCCCCTGTGGGAACACCATGGTTCCGAGTAGACCTACCGCAAACGCAAAGGCTCTCATCTCCTTCCATTTTGCTTCGGACTAAAATTTATGTCTAAATTTGTGGAAGGCATTGAATCTTCCAAACCGACGATACAACACCCGAAAAGTGATATTTCCTCCATCACGTTCCCCTAGCCAGGTGTCGTCGTTAGTTAAAAATGCCTCTTTGATTGTTTGACGGTGCCGTGTTGTTTGACGGTCCCACACGGCAGGAACTAAAATGTTCTTATCAGTTTTTTCCTTTCTTTTGAAACACATTTCAATACTCTCATAGCAAATTAACTCTTCTTCGATGGTAGGAGTCAATTCCACATCCCCGAAGCGAAACACCATATTCTGACCATCCCAAAAAGTCGTAAGCATGTGGATCATTTCAGGCCAAGAGTCCATTTCGATCAACGAAGGCAGGTGCCCGATGTGTGTCCTAACAATTTTTCTTACGATTATCCGGACTGTTTGAAAACATCTTTTGATTAACTTCTGAAAAGATTAATTTGTTGAAATAAGTAATTTGCTTAGGAAATATTTTTAAGATTTATGTAGAACCAGTTCTTTAGCGACTTAGTTAGGGATTTTAACTAGGTTCGCAAGAAAACACATAAAACAAATTAGCAAAAGTAAAAGGGAAAGGGTAGAAGCAGAAGGACTTGAGCCATTAGGCCCAAATCGCCAACCCTGTCCTAATCTAGATATGGGGCTTTCAGCCCGTCTTCCACCTGTCCTAATTCTATGTTTTCGAGTCTTTAGCTCGAGTCTCGCTTCACCTGTATTTAGTACAACTTTGGCTTCGAGGCCCAAATGAATGAATAAGGAAATAAATAAATAAATAAATAAATAAATGAAGACGACAATAAGTAAATAAACAAAAATAATAAATGAGATTTTGGGGTCTCGTAGCGCTTCAAATGATAGGACTTTAATCCATTTGTTCTTCTTTCGATTCTTAGTCTCCGTACGCCACATGATAGGCGTTTAGATTCTTTTTCGGGCTTGACTCAAAGGATAGGGGTCATGTTGGGTCACCGTGAAATGCAAGGAAGAAGAGTCCATTTGGACTCCAAAGTGGTTTACATGCGAAAAAAAAAAAGAAAGAGAAGAAATCAAAACATATCCGAAATACAAAAAGGAAAAAATAGATCAATAAATGTCTTAACACAAATATTCAAACAAAAAAAAATGATGCTAGGAAACCACATATCTTATTTAAAAGTAGGCAGATAATATAAAGAAGGGACATGTTAACAAAGAAAAAATAATTTCAAGTGAAAGAGAGAATAATATCGATCCGGATGCATGCCTATGAAGTGAAAAGCAGAAGCTTGAAATCAAAATGCAAAAGAAATCAAAGCATGTTCAGAATATGGATAGAAAAAGAAGTAAACAGATTTACACATTCAAAAGCTACTAACTAAATATTATCCTATTCAACATCAACCTTAGAAGTATAAATGCCAAGTGCTATCCCGCAACATGCTTCTACTATGGCCATTTGAGGTACCCAAGTCTCAGCGATAAGCGAATAGACAAAGTTATATCATAATGGGACAGATATCCCGGGCCTTTTTCGCAAGACAAAAGACTTAAAGGTTCTATCGAACTTATACTCATGGTCCTATTTAAGGGGAAGAAAACATAAAGGGAACTGGGAAGAGGGCCCGTGAGACTGGAATGCAAGACACGAGTCAACTCGAACAAGGATGATTCATGCATATAAAATAAGATAAAAGGATTAGAACACAAACTTACGCTAATCCCAAAAGGTAGGCTACTGCACATAATAATTGTATAGACCACATATCCAAAAGTCTACAACTAAACAAAAGATATCATATACCAAGTGAATACAAATTCATTACTCAAGGAAACCGAAACTAGCATGAAGTCAAATCAAGACATGGTATAGGCTACCATGTTCACTCCAGACTTTACATTTTCAAACACATTAGTATTTCACACATAAAAAATAAGTACTACTACAATTAAACACATAATAAGGGGGAGGGGACTACTAAGCAAAATTTAAGCCAACCAAAGGACCTTTACAATAATCTGGATCGATAGTTTGATAAAGAAGTATTTTTACACTCACACAAAAACCCTCAATCAACAAGTCAATCACTTGAAGAAAGTTGACATTTCACAAACATTTTTTTTAAAGTCATTAACAAGAAATATTAAGGAAGATAAGGGAAGAACAAATAAGCTGACACTAACACGATCAACTTACTAGACATTTATTCATTCCCACATAATAGACATTAACCATATTAAACATATTCAGTGTAATAAAACAAGGAGGACCCTTTTTTTAAACGTGTATACCATCCAACCATTTCTATCTGAAGGTTGTTATCGAGTTACCAACTACGTCAAATGAATGTTGGCCATAATTCAAGAAAGTGCACTCATGATCATTAAAGGAGAAGACATAAAGATTACCCACTAAACAAACTATAAATTTCAGCTAACAGATATATTCTTTGAAGAGTATTGATTATCATTTTAAACATATTTTGATACATCAAGCATTAGTTCTAAAGCCACATTATAAGACAAATCAAAAGAAGTCCATGAAATCAACGTACATACACATTTGGGACGGTTTAACTTAATAAGACATCAAATACAAGAGCCAAAGGTAAAACATCAAATTCCTAAACTTTGTTTCAGTTGTTCTAAGTCTTATTAAGTTGTCAACTTTAGGCAAATCATGAATCAAATGCTATGGCCCGAATTATCTCAATGGAATCACGAAAATCCTAAAATCCTATGGCCTTCGAGGCTTTCTATAGCACATAATCCCAGCACACAACAACATTAATATAAAAAAATCCTAAAGAAGGAGATGAAGAAAAGAAAAACAAATCAAAATTAAAACGAAAAAGAGATTTTTACCTCTCTCGGAGCAGTGAAACGGGGCAACGAGCTAAGATCGGACTCTTATCACCACCAGAAAAGTTCAACACCGTCGTGAACACTCTACTAGCTAACTATTTCTCCCTAAAATCATTACCGAACAAAGTTGCTCTTTCCCCGGAACCAAATTACTCTTTTCCAAAACCCTCCTTCTTTTACCCAAAAGAAAAAAATTTGTTCAACCTAGGTTTTTAGAAAATTTTCTAAACCCCAGAATTATCAGCCTCCAAAGAACCCCCCAGAATTTTTCGACCCTATAGCAGCGACCCAAAAATAACAATCCTCTCAAAATTTAAAAAAAAAAATTGAATCCTCAGAATTTCCAACCTCAGAGCCTCAAACCTTCCCCGAGAAGAAGACCCCCCAAACAATGACCCTAAAGATCTTTATATAGAAGGTTGAGTTGGGGTCCCCCCTTTCTTTTGAAATTCGAAACCGAGGAGCCAATTTACAGGTAAGAAATTGTACCCAATTCAGATTTCCTCAGAGAATCCTAGATGGGTGGACCAATAAGATTTTGGGAAAACGTAATCCTCCTCTCAACCAATAAAAAATGCCCAAATATGTACCCGAATCGTACCAATAACCCAAAATTTGCGGAATTATCCGTTGGGGGGACGATACCTAGACGCGTTCTAGAACACTCCCAAGCTTTCCTCGTACAAACCCGTGTGGGGAGAGCACGTGACGAGTATGGAGAAGGTCGGGTCAGTTTGGGTCTTCTCGAAGTGGGTCTGGTTCGGTTGAAATTATTTATTGGTAGAAACCGATGTTGTCATTTTCGCTGATGCTTGTACGGCGTATTGGTGTTGTGGTCGTCCGTTTGTGTTGAGGAGGAGAAGAATCAATAAATGGGCCGGGTCAGAGGGATTTTGGGCTTATTGAGGATGTTGTATATTATTTGGGAGGGATTGGGCTGGTTGGGCCAACTTTAAATGTTGTTGTTGCTGAATGTTAATGGGTCCAATTTAAAATAAAAAGGGATAGAAATTTGATAATTTAAAAATGGTCAAATAAAATTAATTTTTTAGCCAATTTTACTTAAATCTTAACCAAATTAGATATCAATTTGATCAATTTCATCGCAATTTTGATCAACTTGATTTCAATTATGGTCAAATTTAATAAATTGACTAAATTTAAACGAGATTCGATACGAATTAATACCTTGTTTAATCTTGAGCTTCTTGATTTGATAAAACTAAAAAAATATTTATCCAAATAAATTATTTTTTGAGAGTAAAATTATATTCAAATCAAAATTTTAATCATTTGAATTTATTTTCAAAATAATCCTTGATAAAAAATTCACTACTCCGTAAAATAAATATTTAAGTAATAAAATTATATAATCTCGTATAACTGAATACGATAATATATAATTGCTACTTAAAATGATAAGTTTACCCAAATAAATACTTTGAAAAGATTCTTATTCAGATAAAATATATGTTGTGATTTAATTTAAAACTCAAGAAGCTCGAAATTAAATTTAGTCGTGGAGGGCAAAAATTAGGTGTCAACAGGGACAATGCACGCAATTTTTAAAGATGAGAAATACTTTTCCTACTTAGTTAGAAGAAAAGAAAATGTTACAACAATCTTTGATAATTTAAAATTAATTGAATGCTCCGGAAGAGCTACTATATTTCTGCCTAAGGGGAAAAAATTAATTATAGAAGATGCATTGTTCTCTTCTAAATCACCAAGAAACTTATTGAGTTTTAAATATATCCGCCAAAATGGATATCATATTGAGACAATAAATGAAATGAATGTCGAATATCTTGGCATTCGGAGATAATTTGTGAAGTCGAAGAATAGACTAGTCACCTAGGAGTGTGATCTAGTGGCCATTGAAGTGAGTGAAAATCTATGGGAGATTAGGATTCAAATCCCATTAGAGACAAAAATAAAATGCTAGGTGATTCATCTGTGCTAGTGTGAGGTAAGATGTGCGTGCAAGCTAAACCTAGACACCTCAGAGACGAACAAACTAGTCTAAATTGACAGCATCTATGTTGGGAAAGAGTAATAATAACCTCATAGGTGTAGATGCCTTCGGAGACAAACTGGCATAGCTTTCCACATTCAGCAGCCTCATATGTTGTGATATTATCAGGGAGTTTTGCATCTAGATGCTCCATTATAGATTTGAAATAACTGAATATTACTATATCAAAGAGTAGAAAGCTAAGTCAGTAATGCTAGGTAGCATAAGCTAAATAATCACTAGGGGGCCACTTTACCCTATGAAATAATTAATCCCAAACAAGAGAGAGTGATGTTTACCTATCCCCTACTACTGTTTCCCATAGTCTTCTCTACGAGTTTACTAGTTTAGCAGCTGGATGCAGACTTAGCCCCTTCATTGTCTTCTCAAATGTCGGGATCATTTCCTATACAAGTATGATTGATTCTGATAGACGGTTAAAGAGGTTTACCAGAGCAATCACTTCATTTCTTTGCAACTGCAGTAATACATGAGACTAGAGAGCGAGACTTAGAAACATAGCTAGGCGTGAATACCACATATTTGTTCCAGATAGAGAGAGGTCTGCTGGTGGAAGACAAAAGAAAACTCAAATGTTGATCATGCCGAGATTCACCGTCAACTGAGAAGATAATCTTTACATCAGTTCCAAGTCCAAGAACCTAGAGTTTTCCCCATAATCGACATTTCTCACATACTACACAATCCATGATAGCACTGCAACATGAAAATTGCATACCAAATTGTTCAGTCATATGGTAAACAACATAGAAACTACTACTTTTGAACAACATACACAAGACTGCAGAAAGAGCCAAAAATCTTGTGTATGCATATGCGTACATAAATAGACTGAAGTATAAATGTACTGATGCAGTCAACTCAAAATACAGTCATAAGGTGATTAGTGCAGCATGTATAAGCAAGATGATAGCCTTTAGAACTTTCTTTTCTAAATTTTACGAAATTAAATTGAGAACAGTTCATTAGATAACCAAGCCAGTCTGGTCAATCGTTTCAAAGGAAGAAAATAAAGGCTGAAATCAAGATGAATATTGTAACCTGACATTCCTGAATTGCTTTTGAATCTGCTTCTTTAGCTCAGGTCTACTTTGGCCTTTCCATAGTTTAACTTCATCAAACGGAACTGGACATGCATCTTGCAGTTTCTGGTTGTATAATAGCTGTTGCATAAGGGACTCTACTTTAAGGTCTTCCTCAGGATTACCAGTATCATATTCAACCTGCTCCAAGTAATCGTTTGCTTGTATAGCACATCAAAATAGGTGTAGATGACCCAATAAATAAATGCATACAATGTTAACATTATGGGAGTTACCAAAATATAGGTGTATGAGTGTGAACTCACTTTTGTAACAGCGTGGAGAATAAAGAGGAAAGTAAAGTACAAGTTTCTGACACAGTCAATATTGTAGAACACGATCATACATCAGATATGGATTGGTACCCTACTGAAATTGCTAAAAAGCAGTCAGCTTCCTTGTTAAAGTGATCCAAAAAATAATGGTTCACACTTCGTAAAGAATTTTATAAATGCAACAGGTTCAGCCTTGTAGTTGTAGGCTTTTGCAAGTGTCGCTTAGCCACTTTTTGGCAAGTAGTAAGAGAAACATGTTGCATAATAGATACAAACTAACTAGATTTGTAGTTTCATCAAGAAAGTAATCAGCAACTATGTGTATTGAGATTGAAGAGTGTAGACCAGATATTAGCTTGTATAAAACCTTTTTCTCCTGGAAAATCTCACCAGATGCATCTACACACAGAATTGTAACTTCTGTGTTCACAATGATAATGGATTTGAAAACATAAGAATAGCTCACAAAGACAATACAACACAACAAAAAGTAATTTGCACGAGTACCAGTAGACTTCAACAATTTAGTATCCTAACTTAAGAAGTCTATTTCTCATTTCAATGGTCTCCTTCAGAATGCAATTCTACAAAGACAAATTGAAAGGATCATTAACTCATATTTTGGAAAATCCTCTAAATAAACAACATCCCATATTCGCCTAGCTGAGGGACCAGTGTAACCTGTATAATGCTCCGAGTTCAGTAAGAGATTGACTTATGTCATCTCACTTGCCACGACAAAGTTCAACAAATTAGTAGTAATCCAAAGAGAAACCTTCAAGAAGTAAAAATCAAGGCATTATATAAGTGTTAAACTCTGTAATTATACAAGATAGAAGTAAGCTTCTTGTTTATTCAACAGTGGAGGAAGTACAGAGTTTGATAGTATTTGTAGAAGAAGGAAAAGAAGAGAATTGAGAGAAGAAGAAGATGAGAGAGAAGAGTAAATGCTTGTATTGAGTGAATAGAACAATGTACATTTTTTATGTATATATACTAGCTTGTGATATGCCTAACTAACTCAACTAGCCGTTAACTACTTTGTAACTAACTATTAGAACAGTTATAACTGAAAGTTGGAACCAAGTCTACTTTATTTTCTGTTTGAGTTCACTACTTCTTCAATGTCTTCAACACTCCCCCTCAAGCTAGGAAGGTGTGAAGATGTCACAGATTCCTAGGTTGGTATTTAGATGAGTTTGTTGAGCTCTTGTCAGTCCTTTAGTCAGCATGTCTGCAGGTTGATCTTGAGTAGCAATGTAGTGTGGATGGATCATTCCTTGGACTATTTTTTCCCTTATAAAGAAACAATCAATATCAATATGCTTTGTACTCTCATGATATATTGGATTAGCAGCTATTTGTAGTGCAGACTTGCTATCACTGAACACATCCACAGGTAGTATTGCTTCACTTCCAATTTCCTTTATTAGACCTAGAATCCATACCAGTTCAGCTGTCACTGCTGCAAGACTTCTAAACTCTACCTTAGTTAAGCTCTTAGAGACAGTATTTTGTTTCTTTGATTTCCAAGATACTACTGACTCTCCAATCTTCACAAATTAACCAGTTATAGACCTTCTAGTTTGAGTACAAGCTTCCCAGTCTGTATCACAGTAGGCACTCACTTTATTATCTGAACCACTAGACAACAACACACCTTGACCCGGTTGTCTTTTCATATACTTTACAACTCTGAGTGTTGCCTCCATGTGTGATCTTTTAGGATCTTGAAGAAACTGACTTAGTGTTTGAACACAAAAAGCTATGTCTGGCCTTTTCATGGTTAGGTACAATAGCTTTCCAATCAATTTTTGATAAGCACCTTGGTTTGCTGGTGGATCCTCAGTAGTCTGTTCATGCTTAACATGCTCATCAAACTGTCTAGATGTTAGCTTGGTGTTGTAGTCCATAGGCGTTGTTGCAGGCTTGGCTGTTGTTAAGCCTAGCTTAGTAACTCTAAAGCATATTTGCTCTGATGCATCAGTATTCCTTTGTCAGACCTTGCAAATTCTATTCCTAGGAAGTATCTCAGCTCACCTAGATCCTTCATCTTGAAATTTTGGTGTAGAATTGTCTTAGTCTCTTCTATCAGCTTTACACTATCTCCTGTGATCAACGTGTCATCAACATATACTAGTACAAGAATAATACCTTATGTTGTCTTCTTGATATACAAGGATGGATCATACTGACTCTGAATGAAGTGAGATCTTACCAAAACCTCTGATAGCTTGGTGTTCCATTGCCTTAGTGCTTGTTTAAGACCATATAAGGATTTGAGTAGTCTACATACTGCATTCTCCCCCTGACTAACAAATCCTTCAGGTAGATCCATGTACACTTCATTATAAAGATAACCATTTAGGAAAGCATTGTAGACATCCGTTTGTTGGACACACCAGTGATTTCTAGATGCTGCTGCAAGTACAGTTCTTATTGTCTTCATCTTTACTACTAGAGAAAATGTTTCTAGGTAATCAATGCCTTCTCTTTGTCCATAACCCTTTGCTACTTACTAGTCTTACTTTAAACCTCTCAACTTCACCTGAGGCCTTATACTTTACTTTATTTATCCATCTACAACCAATAGTCTTCTTTCCTTCAGGAAAGGTAACAACCTTCCAGGTGTTGTTAGAATTCAATGCTTATATTTTATTCTTCATTGCTTCCACCTATCTAGGGTATTTGTAGGCTTCAGAGTAGCTTGTAGGTTCAGTAACATATGAAGTGTTCATCACATAGCTCTTGTATGACTGAGAAAGTCTATCATAAGACACATGATTCGCAAGAGGATGAGGTACCTTCTTTGTGTTTTTGGAAACAAAGTCATTCATCCATGCAGGTGACTTTCTTTCTCTTGTTGACTTTCTTTGATCCTGAGATGCAACTGGTTGAGATGCAGCTTGTGTAGTGGTAGGAATGCTCTGGAGTTGTTTCTCTTGTTGAGTATACCCTTGACTTCTACTTGACCTCCTTTGGTATACCTTTGTTATGGACTGTCTGAGAGTAGGTTCCTTTGGTGGTAGCTTCTCTTGCTGACTGTCTAAGGTAATAGTCCTTTGGGATGAGACCTGTATAGGAATCTGCATAACCTCAGTAGTTATTGGATACTGATCTTCTAAAGGGCACACATGTTGAGGTGCCTGAGGCTGCTTCTTGAGTTCTTTAAAAGGAAATATATCTTCCCTGAATGACACATCTCTACATACAAAAAAAATGTTAGTAGATAAACCATATAGAACATATCCCTTCTGAGTACTAGAGTACCCCATCATGATGCATGTCCTTGTTCTAAACATGAGCTTATCATGTTCATTTAGTATTTTGGCATAGCACATGCATCCCATTACTCTGAGATGATCACAATTTGGTTGCTTACCATACAATTTTTCATAAGGACTCACAAGCCGAATAACTGGACTAGGAAACCTATTGATGATATATACTGCAGTTAGAACACAATAACCCCAGAACCTTATTGGAATTTCAGCCTGAAATCTGATAGCTCTTGTCACTTCTAGTATGTGTCTGTGTTTTCTCTCAACAACACCATTTTGCTGAGGAGAATATGGACATGTAGTTTGATGAACTATGCCATGTTCCTGGAACAACTCTTTACATACAGAGTTGACAAACTCAGTACCATTATCAGTCCTCACTACTTTGATAACCTTGTCAAACTGAGTTTTGACATATACAAGAAAGTGTTGAATCTAAACACACACATCAGACTTAAGTTTTAACAGAAATATCCAAGTGTACCTTGAAAAATCATCAACCACTGTTAGAAAATATCTATTTACATTCATAGTTGGTACTTTGTAAGGTCCCCAAACATCCATGTGTACAAGATCAAAACAGCATGTACTTTGACTGTTAGTAAACAGAAAAGTTAACCTAGTTTGGTTAGCACTAGGATAAATACTACATTGCTTTATTATGTCTTCTATTACTTGAACTTCTTGAGATATAACTCTTTTCAGCACACTGGTTGATGCATGTCCCAACCTTTGATGCCACAGATCTACTTCAGTTTGAGTTCTTTCCACAACTGGTTTACTAGATGCTTTAGTTGCTATTGTAACCTCTTTCCTTGACTGATCTCTAAGCACATATAGTCATCCATCAAGATTACCAATCCCCCTCACCTTTCCAGTACAAAGATCCTGGAAAACACAAAAATCAGGAAAGAAATTCACTGAGCAATTCCACTTCTTCATTACTTGTGATACTGATAGAAAGCTACATGTAAACTGTGGGATGTGATAGACATCTGTGATGTTATTTCCTTCTGACAGGAAACTAGTTCCCACATGAGTGACCATTGTAGTGTCACCATTTGGTAGATATACCTTCTTTGGTTTTTCAAACTCTGTAACACTCTTCTTAAGTAACAAGTCTGAGTTTCCAACTATATGGTTAGTAGCACCAGTATCTATATTGTTCCTTGGTGAATGCAGCATTTCCCATCTGACTCAACTGCTCCAGCTAGCTATTAGACACTAGAGACTGTCCTGCATCCTTAGTAGACCACTTCTGCATAGAATGAGAGCCACCCTGATCTATTGAAGACACATTGTAAGCTGTGTTGTTCCCTTCATGTTTGAACTTCTTCTTGGCCTTGTAATCTGGAGGATAGCCTACTATCTTCCAGCAGTTTTCCTTAGTGTGCCCCTTTAGTTTGCAGAAATCACATTGCTGATTAAAATTTTTCTTGAACTTCTGATTGTTGTTTTCACCTGGACCATTTCTTGCATACATGGCTATCTCAAGGTTCTTGGCATTAAATGAAGGATTCATTCCTAAGATTCCAGCCTGACTTGCAATAGATTTTTGACTTTCATCACTTATGATCATTGCATAGGCTTGGTTCACATTTGGGAGAGGGGTCATAAGCAAGATTTGACTTCTTGCTTGTGTATAGGCCTTATTCAGACCCATAAGAAACTGAAACAGTTTTAGTTTCTGCAGATGTAGTACATATTCTTTTGATTTCTCACATTCACACCCAGGTGCAGGCACAGAGCCTCAAATTCTTCCCATAAATCCTTTAGTTTCGAGAAATACACAGACACTGAGGCAGTTCCTTGAGACAAAGTGGCTATATCTTTGTGCAGATTAAAGGTTCTTTCCCCATCAACTTTGTTAAACCTTTCAGATAGCTCATTCCAAACTGCACTAGCTACAGATGCATACATGATTCCACCAAGTAACTCTTTAGAAACTGAATTCATGATCCAAGAAAGTACAATTACATTGACTCTTTCCCAGTGACTACTCAACTCATTTGAGAACTTATCTTTAGAGTATGTTCCATCTACCATGCCTAACTTATTTCTCCCTAGTAAGGCTATACGTATGGATCTAAACCAGACTGAAGAATTCTCAATTTTTGTCAATTGAAAAGAGATGATTTGTATGCCACTTACATCAGAAGGGCTGAGAAAGAGGGGATGATTGTAATCCAATGAATTGGGAGTAGCTCTTCTTGTTTCAGCCATATTCACAGGAACAGTTTGATTATCCATTGCAGTAGCTCTACAATCCTTGATTGCAGACTTCTTGATCTTGATTCAATCTACTAGAATCGACCTTGCTCTACTAGTATTCTAGTGAGTAATGTCTCTGATACCATGTAATTATACAAGATAGCAGTAAGCTTCTTGTTTATTCAACAATGGAGGAAGTACAGAGTTTGATAGTGTTTGTAGAAGAAGGGAAAGAAAAGAACTGAGAGAAGAAGAAGATGAGAGAGAAGAGTAAATGCTTGTATTGAATGAATAGAACAATGCACATTTTTATGTATATATACTAGCTTGTGATATTCCTAACTAACTCAACTAGCCATTAACTACTTTGTAACTAACTATTAGAACAGTTATAACTGAAAGTTGGAACCAAGTCTACTTTATTTTCTGTTTGAGCTCACTACTTCTTCAATGTCTTCAACAAACTCCCAGTAACACTATCCATCATTTTATCATATCACCAGTAATACCACTAGGGGATTTCATCGAAAGAGTACACAAACAGGACAAAGAACACACAATGCATGCCTGCACAGGAAGCCCTCTAGGTTGAATAAATCACAAGCACAAAGGCGGCTAAAATTTAGCAGTATGTGTTGTTTCCTTGTAACTTGGAAGACTCATTATAACATACTCATATTAATAATACAGAAGACATAAGAAAATGTAATATTTCTTTGCAAAAGGAGTATAGTCAAGATAATAATCCAAAAAGGGAAGAGATCACACTGACTTTACTAACAAAAGCAACCAAAGAGATCGGATGAACTTCCATAACACAGAAGAAGTAAAAATATTCGAAAACCTAAACCTTCTCTTTCCAGTATTGACATAAAGAAAAAAAGTTAACCTATTTAACTACAACAAGGCAAGACATTTCATTTTTCCCTCAGACTTCTCTTTTTTGTCTCCAACAAGTTTCCTTCCCCTTCCCAACAGCCCCCAAAAGTAAAATACAAGAGGCAGCCTGGGTCCAATGTATAATATATTTTGGAAAATATATTATACATTTTTACTCCAAAAATCAGACATTTGTTGTATAGAATATTTAGGCATTTTTACTCCAAAAATTAGCCCTTTTAATTTCAGACTTGTAAAAATTGTGGGTGAGGTCTGGGGAAAAAGAGGTATTTCAGTGAGTTGAGGTCGGCCTCTGTGCGTGAGGGACCACTTTCGAGGGAGTTTATTAACCAAAGGTTATTGGACCCGACTACCTTGAGCTAAGAGGACTCCGCCCCTGGTTCTGGCGACAGAAGATAGTTATTTTGAAACCCCGATACCAGACTGCAATCAAAAGAGCATGCAGCCCGACTCGAGCTTCCTTGCGTCGCAGTAGATCACAGACCTATCTCAGGCGTATTTATGGGGCAAATACGGGCAATCCATTTTAGTTTAAAAGGAATTCGTGCAATACTTTTTGATGTATGACCTTGGTGTCTTTCATGTTTTTTCTAGTTCAGCATTTACCATGTACTTGTTAAATATTCCTTCCTGTAATAAACTCAACTTGTTAACTCTTTTCTGAGGTATAAGTAAGACTTTTTGACGACGACGGGTAATTCTGCCATTTACATTTCTGCTTGTCACTTTCAATACTTTGGTTTATTTCTTGTCATTTCTCTTGAAATCTTGTTTGACCAAACTGCATCATGGAAAGGGGTTCTTCGTATTCTCCAGTGAAAGGAACCATCCGACCTCGTTTTTGTCACATTTTTTATTTCCACACCCTCAAGAAAACCATTAACTAGAGCGTAAAACTAATGGTAACATTGGAAACAAACAACTTATTCTATTTTAATTTGTTAAAACGACAGCTATTACTCCTTTGTCTACCTTTATTTGTTCATTTTTCTATTGAAAAATTAATAGATAACTTAAAATATTTTTTACCCATTTTATTTTTGCTGTTAAATACTTTCTCCGTCTTAAATTTTCTAATTTAATGTCCCATTTTATTTATCTTTTTTCATTAATCAAGAAGACACAAGAAAAAATTTATGTTTTACCCTTTGAATTAATTATTTTTTCTTCAAATTAAAATGTAAACATCATTTAATAACAGTACTATGGTAAACTAGGCATGTTATTAGTTATTTTTCTTAATCAATGTGTCATCTCAATTTGAGATGAATAATTTGGGATGGAGGAAGTATTTACCATTCATCATTTGTTGTATTGTTTAAGACATTTCGTTTATTCATTGCTTCTTAATTTGTGTGTCACGTTAATAGTGGATAAATATTAGTATTGAATAGGGAGTAGCCTAT
This sequence comes from Capsicum pubescens, assembly GCA_030864215.1. Taxonomy (NCBI): domain Eukaryota; kingdom Viridiplantae; phylum Streptophyta; class Magnoliopsida; order Solanales; family Solanaceae; genus Capsicum; species Capsicum pubescens. The sequence continues at coordinate 301,924,031 of CM061549.1, forward strand.
TGAGTTTATGAATCTTGAATTATAGAAAAGAAAGGTCGCTACATGGTATGGAACAAAGCTATTGATTCTGCTTCAGGCTGAGTAGAATAATAAGGAGTGGAGTTGAGTGTAGGATTATTGTTGGACTTGTCAAATCAATGTACTAGTAATGTGAAGCGTGGGGTGCCAGTTAGGGTTGTGCAAAAACCGAACCGATCGATAAATCGAATCGATAAAAATGTTATTGGGTTATTGGAATTGGGTTATCGGGTTAACAGTTTTTTATTGGTCTTATAAAAAAATTTATTGGGTAAACGGTTCGGTATCGGTTTTAGCTTATTGGGTTATCGGTTAAACCGATAACCAAAATACACTAAGTTATTGTTTTATCCCTATTTATGTTATATATTTAAATTTCTCTTTCTCTCTCTCTCTATAGATATGTGTATGTATATAGATTATATGCACTACTAATTCATAATTTAGTGATTCATAAAGTATTAACCTATTCAGGACAACAAAGGCACAATATAAAGTTCGGCTATTATCGTAATAAAAAGCTTGAAGCATTTATGGCTTCCAACAATTAGGATTCAATTTTTTTCCTAACTAACATTCAGTTCAAGTTTGAAGATTCTTGTAAACTAAAATGCATTGCGTAGGTTTTGGCGGTAATTAAAATTTCATTTTTTTTATGTTAGTTGTTACTATTTCTATTTTTTAAGTATTTTCTTATTGGTTAAACCGAAAACCGAACTGTTAAGGACCAAAAACCGATAAACCGAAACCGATAAGAAAATATCTTATTGGTTGGTTATTGGTTTTACATATTTAAAAACCGAAAATCGATAAATCGAACCAATAACACGTAAAACCGAACCGAACCGACCGATGCACACCCCTAGTGTCGGTCATTAATCCACCAAGCATCAATGCAGCCCAAAGTGTGGCCCTTTGGATTAAATCGGTCAACTTTTATCTAAGAGATAATACATAAATATGACCCTAAACTTGACACCAAATTATAACTTTGACCTTAAACTTTGACTGTGCACAAATATGACCTTTAACTATTCAAAACTGCAAAAATATGACCTCTAATCTTACTTGGTAAAACGCGTATTCAACACGCAAAAATGGGTGCGTCCAGCTAAAAATCTAAGGGTATAATACATAAATATGATCCTAAAGTTTGACAGTGCACAAATATAACCTTTAACTATTTAAAACTACACAAATATGACCTTTAAATGACTTTTTACTATTATTTTTTCATTATTTTCGGCTCAAAGATGAAAATGACATCTAATTTCTTTTGTCATTGCGGAAAAAGAGCAATATTGAAGATTTATTAATTAGGTGGGTCAGCCTCATATGAAAAAAATCGCACGGGTATGTATATATATTATAAAGAAGAAGGCAAATTTAAGTTATATAATAAATCTAAATATTACTTATTTAAATATTAAATTAAAGATGAAACTATACTAATAATAAAAAAATTATAGTTTTAATAAAACGTTATTAAATTAATGTTATTAAGGATAGTAGTAGTAGTATATTAAATTAACATTATCAAATTAACGTAATTAAAATGTTATTAAATTAACGTTATTAAATTAACGCAGGGACGGACCTACGTGGTTGCCATGGGGTTCACCCGAACCCCCTCGGTAAAAAAATTACGTTGTATATATATAAGGTAGAAAATATATATTTATGTACGGATATTAATGTTGAACCACATGAAACAAGACACTTAGATAGCCCAGTGGTGTTATTTGCTCATCTTGGGCGCTTGCTTCAGCCTACTGCGCGGGTTCGATCCCTGCTAGTGGCTGTTATTTTTTTTTAATTAGAAAAAAGCTAGGTGCAGTGCTGCTGCTATAGAAATAAATAAATAAATAAATAAATAAATAATAATAATAATAATAATAATAATAATAATAATAATAAAAACGACGTCGTTTTAACACAAAAAAATAAAACTTTGACAGTGCACAAATATGACCTTTAACTATTCAAAACTGCACAAATATGACCTTCCTCCAAGTCAGCCCTTTTAACGACGTGGCACCGTGTAATTGGATTACCTTTCCACGTTGGTGCGAGTGAGACTCACGCATGAGATTGCTAAATCGGAGGTCATATTTGTTCAGGTTTTGAATAGCTAAAGGTCCTATTTGTGCACTATCAAAGTTTAAGATAAAAGTTATAATTTGGTGTCAAGTTTAGGGTCTTATGTATTATCTGTTTATCTAAAGGGTCTTCTTTTATTGCTTAACCCAATTTTAGAAATGTAATTCATTACTAGGAAATCTAGACAGTACATTTCCAGAAATGCAGTTTTAAAAGTTTAATTAATCTAATATAATTTAATTTTAAAATTTAGTTAAATTAATTCACGAAAAAATAAAAGAACGTATAAAAAGAAATGGAAAAGTAATAGGTAATTTGACTTTATTTTATTTATAAAAATTAAATTAATAGTGATAAATAAATTCGAACGAGAGTATGAAACTATTCTCACAGTTTATTAAATTCGGTGGAAGACCCAAGGTGGAGGGATGGAAAACAATGATATTTCCTCTGTTCCATTTTATGTATCGTTATTTCATTTTTAATTCGTCTAAGAAAATATCATTTTTCCTTATTTGGTAACTATTAAATGACAACATCCTCATTTTATTCTTAATGGGTCTGCTTAATAAGAAAAGATAATAAAATGAGAGTATGTATTCTTAAACTCCATATTCAATCAAAAGGGAGACGCATAAAATGGGACGGAGGGAGTATGATATTTACCAACATATGTTTGCAATAAGTGCTTGTAGTACGTGTTGTTCGTTTGTGATATTTTGTCAAATTTTAGCCACTACAATTCTAACCATAGCATGGTCTAAATTGGAGTAATATTCAAATTCATTGCTATAAACTTTTAAAATAAGTACCTCCTATACTATATTTTACTTAATTGAAATTGAAAGAGTATAAATTAATGCTGATGCAGATTTTTAAGGTCGATCGTTTAATCAATGATGCTTTTACTATCTGTCCCTCAGTGATTCTTCTTCCATTTTCTCTAATAGGTGATTCTACACACTCAGGGTAGGTTCTTCTCCTCCTCCTCATTTTCTGTCAATCTATTGATTTTCTTTTTTAATTTAGTTTATTTATGGGAATACACTAATATGTTGTTGTTAGTGTTTCATCATGCCATTTTTTGCACTGCTTTTGTTAGCTACGGCTGGAGTTCTTTTAAATATAGTGATTTAATTTGTAGAGGCCAACGCACTAGAAAAATTAGCAGATTCAGTATCATTGTTGTTATTACTAGTATGTTTTTCTCTTTTTTTTCTTTCTTTCACTGATTTTATGCCCATTACTTCTCGATTCCTTTGAATGTTTGTGCGTTTTTGCTTGAATTTTAGTTCTTTTTCTCTTTCACATAATATCTTGTAAGATATATTTTACATGCATGTGATGGATCATGTCTCATTTGTACATATATTTTAATGCCCTTTGTTCCCCTTTTTCTTATAATTTTCTCTTTAATTTTGCAACTAGATCTATTTAATCATAAATCCTAACCTTTCGGCAAAGGGCAATTTGATTGGCCCTGAACACTGATCCTACATACTTTAATTGTGTTGTGAGAGACGTAGTTTACTGATTCCAGGTTGTATAATTAACATTACAATTTGTGTTTGTTCTTGTGCAGCAGCTGTGACTGCATTTATTAATGTTAAATTTGTGTTGTGAGAGATGTAATGTTTGTGTATACAACATTACAATTTGTATACAACCTTAAATTTGTGTTGTGAGAAATGTTTCCCTAAAATAGTAATGTTGTATACAAATTGCAACACAAAGAACCACAGAAAACAAAGATTTGACTTTTCACTTGCTTCATGTTTACATCTTATTTTGCTTCTGGTGGCAGGTGACATGGGGATAAAAAAATTACTTGGAGAAGTTATATTCTAAAAGAAAGTACGCAGATTTCTTCTCCAGCTACTATGATTCCTTTAGATGCATCTATATGGTGGTATTTTCATATTTTTTTTCAATATGTGTTGGAAAAAAAGAAAGAAATACCAAGACTTATGTCTTTCCCAACAAGCTTGAGGAAGATCCAAAGGGCATCCCCAACAGTTTTATTTCTTGCATCAGCAAGTAGATGTTGGTGGATTGCGGGAGTTGAATGTGTACATGTACCCTACACCAGATGCTGTCGTGGTATATTGACTGATTTTTTTGTGACTATAGCTTCTTTTGTATAACAACAATAACTGGCCCAGTGTATTCTCACAAAGTGAGGTCTGGGGAGGGTAAAATGTATGCAAAATGTACGCAGCCTATACCGCTATCTCCGAAGAAGTAGAGAGGCTTCTTTTGTATGAAAAAATAAAAGAAAAAAATTGGAAGACTCAAATTAACCACCTAATTAGCTTTCACATGGAAGCAACAGAAAATGAAGAGTAAATGAGGAGTGAACAAAATGTAACAGATTGAATAACTTATTGAAATGTTATTTATATCGAAGAAAAAGAAATATAGTAGAAAATTTAAGTAACTCTTGACATGAACTTGCTAGCTAAAATTTTTTTGTTTGTATTTGACTCATAAATGATTTATAATCTACTGCTTACTCGATGCAAGATTATGTCCATGAATTCAGTGGAGAAAACACTTCATTCGACTGATTTTGCAATTTAGTATTTTTCTTATAAAGATAACATCTTCTGACATTTTATTTTTCTCTTCAATGGTTTACATTAGGTTGTGCTACAATTTGAGTAGCGAGAAAGAAAAATCTGTCCTGTACATGTCTTTGAAAGAGCGTCTCGATAATTTCAGGGTGCTTGGGGGTGATTCTTTGACTTCTGGAAAGATGTAAGTACTCCTCTTTTATTTAATTAGGTATTTTCTGCATAGAAGCTGATACGAGTCAAATGACCACCTTAGCTTTTGATGACATCTTTGAAGGCCAACACCTAAAGGCTCAAGACTTGGTCACCCCGAGAGCACAAGGATACGCAAGGAAGGATCATTTTGAGCATGACTTAAAGCAATCTCGTGTGTGGAAGGTTGCTTGGTTGTCTATATTAATGCTAACCCGAAAACCACAAGCCTTGAAGTATGAACCATACTTGGTTTTTGAGAGCATTGAAAAGGCGCCATTCATTCAAGTTATAACATACCTTGGCTGCCCCTTCATTAAGGGTATTTTATACATTACATATGGTGTATTTACACACCATGGCAGCCCCTCTCATTAAGGGAAAAGTGGTCTTTTTATCTTCATTTATAGTATATTATAAATAGGCCCCTCAGTCTTATTTTCACTAGTTTTGAATGATGAAAGATTGAAACACTTGAAAATCCTCTCTCTTGAGAGTATACCACATTAGTATAGTCTTAGTTAGGACTTGGAAAAGTCATCCTTAGTATAGGGCTTGGAAAAGCCAATATTGTTCTTTGCTTAGAAACGGTGAATCTTGAGGTGAGTCGATTACCTTGGCGGTCACCGTAAGAGTGTGGTTTTGATTATTACATTCATTAGGGGTTAGTTTTGAAATACACTTGGTTCTTAATCTTGTAATAATTTTGGTCTCACTATCTATCTTTATTTTCTATGCAATTTCCTTTGTGTTTGTGTTGAATCTATGTCTTGTTTCATCTTCATCTCCTCTCTTTAGTTATAATTTCAGTTTCTAGCTTTGTTTCCCGTGTCATTTCGTATCAGAGCATGGCTTGATCTTGTTCCTACAAGATCAATCTTGGGCTTTCTTGTTAGAAAATTAAAAAAAAAGTGTTAAAAACTGAAAATTCTAGAAAAATAGTAATTTGTCCGTGTTTGTGTTCTTGGCCAAAATTGTGTTCTTGTTGTGTCATGGCTGAGATTTGTTTGTTGTGTGACTAGATCTAGTTCTTGTTTGTTTTGTTGTTTCTAGTGTTAGTTTTCTTGTCCACTAACACTTTGAGTCTAGATCTAAACTTGAGCTTGAACTTGTTGAAAGTTGTTGTTATGAACATAAGCTTGGCTCATTGTTGTTGACCATTGTTATGGTGGACTGTTTTGGTCGTGTGGTTTCTCCTTGATGTTCTAAACTTGACCACGTGATATTGTTGTTACTTGGTGGCTTGAGAACCATTTTGTTGAAGTTGTAGTTGTCTTGGCCAAGTGTTGGAGATATTGTTATTGTGGATTGGAGTTGGCCATTGGAATTTTTGTTGTTCTTGAAGATTGTTGTTATTGTTCTTTGTGTGGTTGTTGTTGTTCTTGAAGTTCTTCACCTTCCTTCATATATTGTTACAACATAAAGTGAATATTAGATCCTAAAAGGTGAAGGAAAAAGGTATATGTACTTGTTAGTCTTGAAAGACCCCCAACCACCAAAAGACTTTATATCACTTCACAACCACTTTTCCATGATTTAAGGACCCATGTTTTAAGGAGAAGTACAAGAAAAAGTCAAGTCTTGAAAATTGAAAAAGGCCCCAAGATTTATTTTCCCTCCTAAAATAAATTCCACCAATCCAAATTAATTTTTGTCCAAGACTTGAACATTTGAGAATAACCACTTGATAAAATTGAAATAATACGTGGCTGCCACGTCATCATTGCTACTGTTCACGCAATATTTTCGAGCTCAAAATTTTAGATTCTTAGTTTCATTTTTATTGTCCCTTAGTTTCGTTGTTGGTTCTAATACTAATTAGAAACTAGTAATCACCTACTTAGTTGTAGATTAGTTGTTGAGTCTGTTTCTTTCGTGTCTTCGTTATTTATGTGCTTTTCTCATTTTTAACTCGTCATAACTTCTTTGTTTCAATTTCATAAGTAGATTTTATTTTGTGTCTTGAGTCGATCAAACAAGAATATATTCCGGCCGCCAAGTAGAATTGGCATCTTATTGACTACCGGAGTATAAGCAACTTTCAATATTCGCCGCTCCAAATTGTGAGGATCACAAAAGTGAGTGAATACGAGTGTTGGTGAGGAGCTTTTATTACTAATCTTGTTTGTTCATTTTGTAGATTTAAAAGGTAATATAAGGAGAACATGTCTTCGATAGCCGGGGATTATTGTGACTACAACATGGGAGACTATGATTGTAGTGAGGGGTTTTATGGCTACGAAGTTGAGGGAGGCTGCGGAGGCTATAAAAATAGCCATGATCAAAACTTGGGCAGATTTGAGAGTTACGGTTTTGAGGAAGAAAATGAGGTGAATGAAGTGCCTAGTACTTATGGGGAACTTGGAGATGATGTAGGACCTTATGATGGATCTTATGATGACGTTGGGGCATGTGAGGAGTCTTACAATTCTCACTCCGAACCTAGATTTGGTGTTAGGTATAACCCTTTCGTTCGCAAAGCTTATGAGAGCTATGATGAGAGTACACGTGAGGAGTGTGAAGATTCATATTCTCCACCTTGTAGTACTTCTTATCAAGATCGATGTAGCGTGAATGGTTATACTAGCTCTAGTGGAGGTTGTCCAACGAGAAGAAGAGGGTATCATCTCCAAAACCGAGGGGTACTCGTGTACTTTATAATGTTGATCCGAGAAGGAGTGTACACTCCGGAAAGGTGACCATTTATGGGATACCGGGCTGCCTCTTGTATTAAATGATAGGTACTATAGTAACTACATCGCTCCATCCATAGTTGACTACTTGGAGTTGTTTCGTAAGCCTTTACTTGTTCCATACTTCTTGGACGGGTTTAAGGTTACCGAGAGGGTCAAGGATATTCTCCCCCTTAAAAATAGTTGTCTTGTTAACTTAATAGTATTTTTAAAAAAAAAATACTATTAAGTTATAACAATTATATAAAAATGATATAATTATATATATATATATATACACGATATGTGTATAGAAATTGTATAATTATAGAAAATATGTATATGTATAAAATATAAATAAAAAAATCTATAGAATGTGTATAGAAGCTCTATAGTTGTTGTATGAAATACGTATGTATAGAACGTGTATAGAAACTTTATAATCATTGTATAAAATATGTATGTATAGAATGTGTATAGAAACTGTGTATTTCTTGTATAAAATATGTAATAATAATTGTAGCCAAAGATTGTATAAAATATGACTATTAATAAAAGAAAGATTCATTCTAGTTAATTAGATGTTAGTCATTTGTTTGCAATTCATCAATTTGGATGTTGTTTCTAAAACATTAATTATTAATATGAAGTTTGAGTAGTTTAATTCAAAGTTCTAAAATTTTTTTTAGCAAAAATTAGATAGCTCTTTCTTTTTGTATTTTTGTAAGATAATTTTTTAAAACTATTTCACAATCTTCATTATTATTTAAAGTGAAGTTGAAATTGTTGACACCTAATTTTTGTCCTCCACAACTACGCTTAATCTCGAGTTTCTTCGATTTTCAAATAAAATCACAAAAATTATTTTTCAGCTAAATGCATTTTAAAATAGTTTTTTTAACATTTAATTAAAGATTTTACATTTTTGTTATTTAAATGAATATTTTATCAAATTAGACTTTTATTGATTAAACTTGAAAACTAATTCAAATGGATAAAGTCTTTATTTTAAATATGATTTGTTCTCGAAATATTTTATTTGGAGAAATATTTGTTGGATTTTTATCAAATTAAGAAACTCGAGGTTAATTTGTTACTTGATTCGTGTCAAATTGCGATTCAATTTAGCGAACGAATTAAATATGACCTCAATTGAAATCCAATTGGCCCAATTGTAATGCAACCAATAGATATTCAATTTGATTAGAATTTAAATAAGTAGTTTAAATTGTATACAATCTTAATCCCAAAAGTTACCATTTCTTAATTGAGATTATTTTGATCTAATTAAATTTAATTTGAGTTATTCTTAATCAAATTTAATTTAATTATAATTATTCTAATCTAATTAAATCTAATTAGGGTTATTTAATAACCCAATTAGATTTAATAGGGGTTATTAAATAACCCCAATTTAAGGCCCAATTGCTCCAATAACCAGCCTATTCCCCTTAAATATTCAACAACCCATTACAACAACAGAAGCCCAATCCAAAATTAGTTGACCCGGCCTATTACCCTATTTCCCCTCTTTTCCACAAAACCCTTTAACACAATTTCAGCAGCAAAGCTGCTACAATCAACCAACTTCAAACAACAATCTCAACAACGACGATCTCAACCACCCAAAGATCCGATTAACCCCTAACCATGTCAACTCGTATCCCGCGAAACCCATGCCCGTTCCACTCGATTTCAAACGAGAAAATCCTAGAAACTTCTAGAAATCGATGTGTTGGCCTCTCCAACGGTTCAATCCCGCATTTCTCAAATAAGATTGTACGATTTCATACAATAGTTGGTTGATTTTCATTGGTTCATGAGTACAATTCGTTTTGGTCAAAAGATATTGGTTCACCCATTTCGTAAAGGGGGGAAAAAAGTCCAAAATGGAGTACCATTTTGCTGATGAAAACCGAAGCAGGGAGGGGGGATGGAAATTTCAAATTTCAAAATCTCCTTCAAAAATTCAAAATCTCCTTCAAAATCATCTTCCAGGAGATATTTGGTTCGAAAGTGGGTGTTGGAAAATCTTGAGTCCGAAAAGAGGAAAAAATTCTCAAAAAGGCAGAAACACAAGAAAGGAAATTTTGGTTCGAGAAGCGGAGGGAGAAAAGAAAAGAGAGAAATTCTTGAGAAAATTCAGTCTCGAATAGAAATTATGTTCTTGTTTTGAAAGTTCGTCAGCTAAATTATGTCGAGTTGACGGCGAAGAAGTTTTTCGGGTGGTCGTGATCTCCGTACTAGTTCGTCGTCTCATTTTTGTGCTCCCCAAAAGGTAACATTTCACTTCCATTTAAGTTTTCGACTACTTCTGCTTCATCACATCATTCTGTAGTGAAAAGTGTTGTTTTAATGATCTTGTGCTGGATTGTTTGCTGTAGACGCCATTTGATGGCCATAGGTTTTATTATGATGCTTGTTACTATGATGTTCGTTGTTTCTTGCTCCAGTTAATATCGTGTGCTTCGATTCACTTTAAAGTTTATTATTTTATGACAATACCGTCAAATAATGGTTACTGTTTCTTTTGAGCTCTACCTGTCGTAGATATACTCTTTTGGTTGTCATTATTGTGCTACAAATTTTATGTCGTTAATCACCAGCTTGTCATGCCCTAAGTATTGTAGTTTTCAACTGACAAATTCGTTGTTTTAAGCCCTTTTATTGTTCTAGTTTAGTATTGCTAGTAATTCACTCACTCTTGGGTTTGTTTCACGATTGTTTTCTAATTAATCGTAAGCTTGTGAAGATGTTCCTCAAATCGTAATTGAAGAGTTCGAGTAAACATTGATTTCAATCATATACTTGATCCTAATTGCAACTTGGATTGATCTACTTGCTACAAGTATTCTCTTCCTTTCTGGATTTGTGTTATTTAGTGTTTGTTTTCTTAATTTCACTTCTTAACCTAGTTTCCACTTTCTAGCTATGTCATTCGAATTTTCTAAAAATGTTATTGCACTTATGTTTGATTATATTCTTCAAAATACGCTATTCTTTTAGGATTGTACACGAACTTGGCCACATTTTCAAAGAGTCCAGACGATATGGGGTCGTTTGATACGTGAAATAAGTATAATAATCTCAGTATAAAATCTAGAATTAACGGTATTCTATGTTGAGATGAGCATCTAGTATCCCCTAACTATAACGAAGTTTGCTACGATACACTCCAACTTCACGGGGGTTCTATTACCCTTGAACTAAATTTTAGTGTATTTTTGTCAACTTTTTTATCTGACATGGCACATAGTAGTCCTTCACATGCCTCATGTGTTTAACTACACGCAAGGTGCCACAACAACACAAAGGGGTGACACAAATACGCTAAATTGAGTTTAAGGTGTACTAGGACCCCTGAAATTGAAGCGCATCGTAGCAACTTTGACCATAGTTCAGGGTGTATTGAATGTTTATCTCTTCTATGTTTGATGTGAGGTATTAGCTAATCACGAGACTATTTTATCCCAATATTCGTATTAGAATGATGGAATTACTATCTTTCATAAGAATCCAGACGTTCCACAGGTTCTATTTTTGGTTTAGTTGTTTCTTCGGTAAGTGTTCCGCATATCCTTCAAATCTAACGTTCTTTATTTGGTCAGATTGTGGCTACTGAAATTGGTATCTATGCTGAATTCAAAGCAGATTTCCTTAAGCTGATAATACAGGTAGTTTTCTGCATTACGATATGCTTGAGATTATTTATTTTTTGCACTAGAAGCACTGAGTATATCTTTCTAATGTTGTTTGCAGTAATATTGTATTGCTTAAAAACTATAATGTAGCATCCTGATACCAAAATCCCGGTTATCATCATCGCTTAAGTGGATAATGTTTCTACCTGTGGGAAGTCCAACTAGTTTCCCTGCGAAGGCATCTACACCTATGTGGTAGAACACATAACGAACACTCATCACTATTTACGACTTCTATTACTCATTTATCCACAGTTTGACATATCATAAACATTCTTGACACATTGCATCTTGCTCTTGCTTAGCCACTTACCAATAAGTTGTAATCTAGATGAGGGAAAAATCAGACACAACATGCTATATATGATGGGAGACGTACATATTCCTCCTCGTAGGCTATAGAAATAAGTCATTCATGTTTGTTATGCATTGCCTACATTGAACCTTGTTATTACAAATCCGAGAAAAAAAGACAGGCATTTTTAGTTCCAAAGGGAAATACAGAAAAATAAGAGCAATGGATGAACTGTTTTAAGACAAACAATATTCACAGCACCTCACAAGAATTCTACATTGAATTCCTTTCTAATACATTGCTTAGATTGAACGTTGTTATTACAGGTCTAAGCAAAACGATTGGCATTTATAGTTCCAAAAGGAAATAGAGAAAAATAAGAGCAATGGATGAACTGTTTTAAGAGAAACAATATTCGTAGCATCTATCAATAATTTTGAATTCCTTTCGCTGCACCTCCACCAAAGTTCAATCTCCAGAACCACGAATCAGACACAGTCCAACCTAAAAAGAATAGAATAAAATTAAACACTGAAATTAAAAATAAAAAAAAAACACTAAACTAAACTAAGCTTACCCGATGAAAAGGGATAGTAATGTAACAAAGAGCTCTTACTACAGCTTCTATTCGCTGCTGCACTCCAAAACCTACACATTAATTTCAGTTTGTCCTCTATATGGACGGTATATTTGAGATTCTGGTTATTTTGTTTAATGTGTGGTATCATCAATGGTCGAGCATTTTTCTTAGACTATTGTTGTACTTGTTGACTTTTGGGTTGCTGTTGTTCCGCCCTTTCATAGTTATACACGAATTCAATGACCTATTTCCCTTTTCTTCAACATAGAAGGGAAACAGCTCATCAAATGCGTGTATGACTATGAAAGGGCGGAACAGCAGCAACCCAAAAGTCAACAAGTACAAACAACAGTCTAAGAAAAATGCTCGACCATTGATGATACCACACATTAAACAAAATAACAAGAATCTCAAATATACCGTCCATATAGAGGACAAAGGGAAATTAATGTGTAGGTTTTGGAGTGCAACAACGAATAGAAACAGTAGTAACAACATGGTCATAGAGACCGCTGAAGACCAGAGGAAAAACACTCTTGGACGTAGGAACACAAAAATACTGAAGCAAAGGAAACAACTTGCTACTCCAACAACAATAAGAGGAACAAACCTACAAGTAAAAAGCAATTAATAATTACAAAACTCAAAACAAAACTATAATACTGAACATTGAAAGTACCTGAAATCAATCCCAACATGCTTAAGCATGCTGGAAGATAACACTCCAACCATCAAAAACTGTAAAACAAATCCACATAAAAAGAACAAACAGTTTAAAACCAAAGTTTTTCTTCTATCAGGCGGTTGAAGCATTTCTCTGCACAATAGAACAACAGTCGGCAGCGCAACCAACACGAGAATTGGAGAAGTCTCCTCGAGACGAGCTCCAATAGCAATCAATAAAAAACCAACCATAAGTGGAAGGTACACCTTTCAAAAAAACAATAAAACTACAATCACAAAAAAGCAAAAGCAAATACAACAAAACTATTAGTAATAAAACAATTTAAAAAGTACAAACAGATTGACAGATTCGGGAAATACCACATTAGATCGCATAGCAACAATTAGTTACTATTTAATTTCAATACCAATTAGACACATTGAGCAGCAACAATATAATATTAACTAGTTTATAAAGAACGAACATCTATGACAAATTCAAAAAATATCATATTAGATCGAATAGCAATAATTAGATAGTATTAGATCAAACAGCTTAACAGTTATAACAAATTCAGAAAATAACGCATTTGATCCAATAGCAACAATTAGCCATTATCTAATTTTGATACAAATTGGATAAATGGAGACATTAGATCAAACAGCAAAAGTATAATACTATCTAGTGCATAAAGAACAAAAAGTTATGACAAATTTAGAAAATACCACATTAGACGAATAGCATAAATTAGATCAAATAGCATCAATTAGATAGCATCTAATCACTGAGACGATCAAATAGGTATAATTTAATACTATCTAGTTTATAAAGTACGAACAGTTCAGAAAATACCGAAAAGAGATACGGATATTGCATGGCAGAGCAAGTAGGAAGACGGAAGATATGGTGAAAGCCCCAATGTTTTCGAATAAAAAATTCTCCCGCCATTGATTTTGATTTCACTGAGAGATTAGAAGCAGAATTTTATAGTTTGGTATCTTAGTAAAAAGGAAATATCTGAGCTGGATTTTATAGTTTTGTATCTTAGTAAAACGGTAATTTCTCAGCTGGATTCAGATATCCTATTTATAAATTGGAGAAAAATAAGAAACAACATCATATAAAATCTATAGATAATGCGTATAGGAGATAAGGAAACAACATTCATATAAAATCTATAGATTTTTGCAGATCTCCATTTTATTGGAGAAAGAAATACATATAAGAAATAAGGAAACGTCGATATAAAATTGATATGAATGATATAGAATTTAAATCTCAAGATTTTGGAATTGAAGTATGGTAGATGGAAGAAGGATTTGAAGTATGGTAGATGGAAGAAGGATGGCAAATGCTCCATTTTGTAATGGCTATAATTGACAGAAGAAAGAATGAGGATGTGAAGGCAACGATGTAGTTTGATTATATATAGGAAAATATAAGGGGTCGTTTGGGGGTGAGGTACTAACGCAAATAATTATGGGATAGAATAATAATTTTGGAATAAATTTTTTAATGTATCGTTTGGTTGACAATACTCAGTATGACTTATTCCGGGACTAATAATAGTACCGAATAAATTATCTCACACATCTAATGATATAAGTTATCCCACCCTAATTTATCCTTGGATAAAATTATAAAATGACAAAACTACGCCCAAATTCTTTAATTTTCACTTTCTCACAACTGTAGGATTCTTGTTTTTCTCCTACATGTATTACTCTTTATAAGTTGTACCCTTCAATCGAAATAAAATACTTCTCATGGATCAAACTGATATGCAATTTGAGGCTATGAAGGCAAAATATGTTAGAACCATAAAATATCAACATTAGGATAATATAATACGTATTATTGAAGCGCAATGTACAGTTTGGTATGGTATTTGGGAGTAAAATTTTAATATTTGGGTATTCGGAATTGAGCTTGGTAAAAGATATTAATCCCGTTTGGTGTTCGGTATTTATCGAATATCGAATTCTCTTGGATCTTGGTAATATATTCGTAAAATATAATAAAAGGAATATTAAATAGAGTTTCTATTAAATATATTTTTTGAATTTCAAACGTACATTTGGACATTTCCAACTTTAAAATGGTAATATCGAAAATCGTACCGAATCGAAGTTTAATTTACCAATTACCGAATTATAGAATCGATGTTTATAAGTACGGTATGTGGTATCTACTATCAAATACCGATTATCAAATACCCAACGCTCGCCCCTAGTTTTTATACATAAAAAAAGGTAACAATTTAAAGCCTATTACTCCATTAAGTTTCCATTGTTTTAGTTTTTTAGTTTAATATTCGAATTATATATATGGAAATTAGTTGCAAAACTACAAGGCAAGTCAGACTCTACATTTACTCCCGTTAGTTTTTTTTCTTTCGCATTTTATCTCAATTAAATATACAATAAATAATTTGTAGAATTAATTATCCTTTAATCTCTTGTTACCTTTTTCTAGACAATATTTAATATTTTTTTCGGTCAATAAAGTTACAATGTACGATAAAATTTGTATTTAAAATGATGATTCTCATCTTTATTTCTCCGTATTATTAAATTTTTTGATAATCGCATTTGTATGTTTCATTTAAAGGTTGTCTTACTGTTCAAAAACCTACCAGACAATTTTTTTGATCTCTTGGAGGGATCGAGATGAAATCAAGTGATATAAATTAACTTGACTCAAACACAAATAAGAAATTTACATGAGAAAGACTGAAAATAAATTAAAACAAAAAATAAAGAAAGTCGCTCGCGGATCAGCGAGATATAAGTCATTATGGTCCAACGACTTACGAGTCATTAACCATTTCATTTAATTTTTTCAATAGTCATCGTTCCCTTGAAAAATTGACTCTAAAAATTAATCCTTTCAGCTGCTTCGGACTCTAATTTTTACCTTACTCTCCACGATGATCTCAATAGAACAACTCATATTTTCAACTAACTTAAATTTTTACCTTGTAATTCTCTCCCTCAATATTAGAACTTTCAATTTTTTCAGTTTCTAAAAAAGAAAATTAAATTTTTAATTTTCATAAATAATTACACCTAAATTATCACTCATATCAACGGACACCTAATTAATACTTATTTTGATAAAATGTAGTACAATTCATTTAATGTACAGTCATGATTTTTTTTTTCCTAAAATAAAATGAGGGCAAGGAAGTAAATGTTGTCCGTTTCTTTAGGAAATTGTCAAGTTCTGCATTAGTTGTCCATTTCCTTAAAGTTACTCATATCAACGGACACCTAATTAATACTTATTTTGATAAAATGTAGTAAAATTCATTTAATGTAAGCAAGGAAGTAAATGTTGTCCGTTTCTTTAGGAAATTGTCAAGTTCTGCATTAGTTGTCCGTTTCCTTAAAATTGTTGAGGTTACTCCTACATTAATTGGTTCCAAAGTAATATTTACTCCTACATTAATTGGATTTAATTTTAATTTATGTGCAAGAAAGATGTCACACCTCACAATTCACGTAATATGATATATTACTCTTACATTAATTGGTTCCAAAGTAATATTTACTCTGACATTAATTGGTTCCAAAGTAATATTTACTCCTACATTAATTGGATTTAATTTTAATTTAAGTCCAAGAAAGATGTCACACCTCACAATTCATGTGATATGATATATGTATGATACTCCCCTTAAAAATCGTTGCCTTGTTAATTTAATAGTATTTTACAAAAATAATATTTACTAAAAAATTATTTTATTAAATTAATTTTATTAATTATATTTTAAAGATATAAATTTGAGTATATACATTTTATTTATTTACTTATTTAATGATATGATAGTTTTGAAAAATATACTCCCTCCGTCTCAAATTACCTGTCTCAAATTGAGATTACACATTAATTAAGAAAAAATAATTAATAACATATCTAGTTTACAATAGTATCCCTATTAAATGATGTTTACATTTTAATTTGAAAAAAAAAAATTAATGCAAAGGGTAAAGCATGAAAAAAAAAATTGTCTCTTCTTGATTAATGAAAAAAGACAAGTAAAATGAGAAATCAAATTAGAAAATTTAGGACGGATAATTTGGGACGCAGGGAATAATAAAATTCGAGGGACAACTAAATAAAAATAAATATTTCAAAAAAAAAAGGATCAATTATTTTAAAATGAAAAGAGTACAAAATAAAGAGATAGAATGGGTATGTGCATTTTATAGAGTCCCGAGTTGAAAAGGATAATTTTTGGCGTAAACATATCAAAAAAGACTATGAATATCGGGGAAAACAAAAAGAAAAAAGAGATGGATTGGTCACTCAAAATAATATGGAAAAAAAATCTAAATATACTTTCTTAGATTATAAATTGCAAGTCATAGCAAGACTTCTTAGATTGCAATTAATAACAAGTTTTTTTTTTTTTTAAAAAAAAGATTTAAAACAAATAAAATTAAGAATAAAACATTTTTTTATATGCTAATTAAAAAAACTTTCATTCTAATAGGAGTTGGTTATTATGTGGGCTAAAATTATGAAATAGTTATTATGTGGGCTAAAATTATGGAACCTATTAATGTGCATGTTTTTTTCTAGTTCTTAAATTATATTTATATTCATTTTTTAAAAAGAAAAACAAATACTTCTTCTTTTTCCATAATCCATTCTTACTCAATCTCTATTTTAATTTCTAATTCATGAATTTTGAATTCACAATAGAATTGGTGATAGTAAATATTATATGTTAATAATTTATTTTTAATTTGTGATTTTTATACAACCTATTATTTGTGTATTATTTTATACAACCAAACTAAAATCAATTTATATATAACAAAGTCATATTTTAAATGATTTTTTATTTTTGGAGTCTCAATTTTTGAAATTGGTATATAAGATTCTATATAAATGATACATCTTATAACTGTTTCTAATGTATGAAAATGGTACATAATATGATATCCACGAATTAATTTAATAAATTTTATTAAAGTCATTTTATACTCTTGTCATATTTATGGAAATTTTTTTTTGGAGGGGTGGGGGTGGGGGTGGGGGGGAGGGGGTGTTCTCAATGTATGGAATTGACATTAACATTATTGGTATTGATGAAGTTCCATCTATGTCAATTTGTATGAAATGAGTTTTATGAATATGACAATTGATACGAAAAATGATGTTGTCTATTACATAACTTTTTTAGTGTATGTAATGGATATTTAATGAGAAATTGTCACTGTACATATTGAAAATAAACTAATCGATAATTGTTTGGTATCAAATAACTTTTTGTTGCAATAAAAAAGGTAATTTGTATTAATCATGGTTGATATTGGTGTTGAAAAGACTAGCATTTTTAGTTCCAAAGGAAAATACAGAAAAATAAGAGCAATGGATGAATTATTTTAAGACAAACAATATCCGCAGCATCTCATAAGAATTATGAACTCCTTTCTAATGCATTGCTTAGATTGAAGCTTGTTATTACAGGTCTAAGCAAAAATATTGGCATTTTTAGTTCCAAAAGGAAATACATAAGAATAAGAGCAATGGATGAACTGTTTTAAGACAAAAAGTATCCGTAGCATCTATCAATTATTCTGAATTCCTCTCACAGCATCTCCATCAAAGTTCAATCTCAAGATTCACGAACCACACAGAGTTCAACCTAAAAACAATAGAATAAAGTTAAACATTGAAATTTTAATTAAAAAAAAAAATTAAACTAAACTTACCAGATGGAAAGGGATAGTAACGTAACCGGTAAAAAAACCAATAAAGTCACAACGCCAGAAATAGAAATTGCCATCGCCGAACATGAAACCCTGAACTTCTTGAATATACAATAGGTCTTGTGTATAGAGCAGAATGTAGATTAGGTTATAAGTCAGTATCACCTCTGCCTATGCAAAAAGAAAGCAACCAAAAAAAAATTCAAGACAAAAAACAAATTACAAAAACAAAAAGCAGACAGATAATTTATCAAGAAAAATAAATTACCTTCCATGTAGAAGAAAAGGGAAATAGCTCATCAAATGCGTGTATGACTATGAAAGGGCGGAACAGCAGCAGCCCAAAAGTCAACAAGTACAAACAACAGTCTAAGAAAAATGCTCGACCATTGATGATACCACATTATAAACAAAATAACCAGAATCTCAAATATACCGTCCATATAGAGGACAAAGGGAAATTAATGTGTAGGTTTTGGAGTGCAGCACCGAATAGAAACAGTAGTAACAACATGGTCATAGAGACCGCTGAAGACCAGAGGAAAAACATTCTTGGACGTAGGAACACAAAAATACTGAAGCAAAGGAAACAATTTGCTACTCCAACAGCAATAAGAGGAACAAACCTACAAGTAAAAAGCAATTAATAATTACAAAACTCAAAACAAAACAATAATAATGAACATTGAAAGTACCTGAAATCAATCCCAACATGCTTAAGCATGATGGAACATAACACTCCAACCATCAAAAACTGTAAAACAAATCCACATAAAAAGCACAAACAGTTTAAAACCATAGTTTTTCTTCTATCAGGCGGTTGAAGCATTTCTCTGCAAAATAGAACAACAGTCGGCAGCGTAACCAACACGAGAATTGGAGAAGTCTCCTCGAGACGAGCTCCAATTGCAATCAATAAAAAACCAACCATAAGTGGAAGGTACACCTTTAAAAAAAACAATAAAACTACAATCACAAAAAAGCAAAAGCAAATACAACAAAACTATTAGTAATAAAACAATTTAAAAAGTACAAACAGTTTGACAGAGTCAGGAAATACCACATTAGATCGCATAGCAACAATTAGTTACTATTTAATTTCAATACCAATTAGACACATTGAGCAGCAACAATATAATATTATCTAGTTTATAAAGTACGAACAGTTATGACAAATTCAGAAAATACCATATTAGACCGAATAGCAATAATTAGATAGTATTAGATCAAACAACTTACAAAATACAAACCGTTATAACAAATTCAGAAAATACCACATTAGATCCAATAGCAATAATTAGATAGTATCTAATTTTTGATACAAATTGGATAAATGGAGACATTAGATCAAACAACAAATGTATAATACTATCTAGTGCATAAAGAATAAACCATTATGACAAATTCAGAAAATACCAGAGTAGACCGAATAGCATAAATTACATCAAGATAGCATCTAATCACTGAGACGATCAAACAGGTACAATTTCATACTATCTAGTTTATAAAGCAAGAACAGTTCAAAAAATACCGAAAAGAGATACGAATATTTCATGGAAGAGAAAGTAGGAAGACGGAAGACATGGTGAAAGCCCCAGTGTTTTCGAGTAAAAAATTCACCCGCCATTGATTTTGATTTTACTAGTGTTTTGTATCTAAGTAAAAAGAATTTGAATCTATATATTTATGCAGATATCCTATTTATAAATTGGAGAAAGATAAGAAACAACATCTTATAAAATCTATATATAATGCGTATAGGAGATGAGGAATCAACATTCATATAATCTATAGATTTTTGCAGATCTCCTATTTATTGGAGAAAGAAATGCATATAAGAAATAAGGAAACAACGTGATATAAAATTGATATGAATGATATAGAATTTAAATCTCAAGATTTTGGAATTGAAGTACTCTAGAATTGAAGTACTCTAGATGGAAGAAGGATGGCAAATGCTCCATTTTGTAACGGCTATAATTGACAGAAGAAAGAATCACAACTGTAGGATTCTTGTTTTTCTCGTACATGTATTACTCTTTATAAGTTGTACCCTTCAATCGAAATAAAATACTGCTTATGGATCAAACTGATCTGTGATTTGAGGCTAAGAAGGCAAAATATGTTGAACCATAAAATATCAACATTAGGATAATATAATACGTATTATTGAAGCGCAATGTACAGTTTGGTATGGTATTTGAGAGTAAAATTTAAATATTCGAGTATTCGGAATTGAGCTTGGTAAAAGATATTAATATCGTTTAGTATTCGGTATTTCGAATATCGAATTCTCTTGGACCTTGGTAATATATTTGTAAAATATAATAAAAGGAATATTAAATAGGTTTTCTATTAAATATATTTTTTGAATTTAAAACGTGCATTTGGACATTTCCAACTTTAAAATGGTATTACCGAAAATCATACCGAATCGAAGTTTAATTTACCAATTACCGAATTATAGAATCGATGTTTATAAGTACGGTATGTGGTATCTACTATCAAATACCGATTATCAAACTACCAAACCCGAAATTTGAAAATACCGAACCGAATACCCAACGCTCGCTCCTAGTTTTTATTCATAAAAAAAGGTAACAATTTAAAGCCTATTACTCCATTAAGTTTCCATTGTTTTAGTTTTTTAATTTAATATTCGAATTATATATATGGAAATTAGTTTCAAAATTACAAGGTAGGTCAGACTCTACATTTACTCTCGTCAGTTTTTCTTCTTTCGTAATTTATCTCAATTAAATATACAATAAATAATTTGTAGAATTAATTATCCTTTAATCTCTTGTTACCTTTTTCTAAGACAATATGTAATATTTTTTTCAGTCAATAAAGTTACAATGTATGATAAAATTTGTATTTAAAATGATGATTCTCATCTTTATTTCTCCGTATTATTAAATTTTTTGATAATCACATTTGTATGTTTCATTTAAAGGTTGTCTTACTGTTCAAAAACCTACCAGACAATTATTTTGATCTCTTGGAGGGATAGACATGAAATCAAGTGATATAAATTAACTTAACTCAAACACTAATAAGAAATTTACATGAGAAAGACTGAAAATAAATTTTAAAAAAAATAAAGAAAGTCGCTCGTGGATCACCTTAATATAAGTCATTATTGTAGATATAAGATATTCATATAAAATCTATAGATTTTTGCAGATCTCCAATTTATTGGAGAAAGAAATGCATATAAGAAATAAGGAAACAACGTCGATATAAAATTGATATGAATGATATAGAATTTAAATCTCAAGATTTTGTAATTGAAGTATGGTAGATGGAAGAAGGATGGCAAATGCTCCATTTTTCTTCTTTTTTTCTTGATAAGGGGGAGGGAGTTTGTAACGGCTATAATTGATGTGAAGATAGCTGTGTACTTGGATTATATATAGGAAAATCTAAGGGGTCGTTTGGGGTGAGGTACTAAGGCAAATAATTCAGATATAAAATAATAATTTCAGGATAAATTTCTTATTGCATCGTTTGGTTGGTAATACTTAAGATAACTTATTTCAGGACTAATACTAGTATCGGGATAAGTCATCCAGTGCCGGCTCAAGGGGGAAGCAATTTAGCCAAGGCTTTAGGCCCCCAAATTAAAGGCCCCATATTCTCACTAATATTTAATATTATATAGTATATATTAGAGAATTAGTGTCCTTGTTTCGTTAAAAGAATAAAATTCATACTTGTCTTTTGAATATTTTATCGAGTTTATGTAGAAACAAGTAGATATTATTAGATAAATATTCCTTTCGTTTCAATTTATGCAATTTTTTGTTTCGACGTTTAATTTGACTAATTTTTGAAGCTAAATAAGATTAGATTAATGCAATATTTAAAATTTAGATGTTCAAAAACTAATATCTAGTTCAAAAACTATATAATAAGCACTAATATGTAGTCACATGAATAGTCAATATACATACAAGATGGTACGTACACCATCACTATAAAACAAAAAAGAAAAGAAATTAAACAAATATATTTATAATTTTATTAATTAAATTTAAGGCCTCTTCTTAAAGTTGGCTTTAGGCCACAATTTGCGTTGAGCCGCCCCTGAAGTTATCCCACACATTTGGTGGTATAAATTATCCCACCCTAATTTATCCTTGTATAAAATTATTAAATGACTAAACTAATTCTTTAATTTTCACTTTCTCACAACTGTAGGATTTTGTTTTTTCTCCTATATGTATTACTCTTTATAAGTTGTTCCCTTTAAACGGGATAAAGTACTACTCATGGATCAAAATAATCTATGATTTGAGGCTAAGAAGGCAAAATATGTTTAAACATAAAATATCAACATTAGGACAATATAATACGACTATTAAAGTGCAATGTACAATTTTAATAACAAGTATTATCTAGATAAATACGTATGAATCTTATATATTGATACATAACTGAACACATAGAAAAATTATAGGAATAGAAACATAAAAATAATTAAGTTAACTAAAGTGAAGGATATTTTTGTAAACAAATAATATATTTTTACAAACAATGCACTACTTAAAAAGATAACAATTTAAAGCCTATTATTACTCTATTAAATTTCCATTATTTTGGTTTTTAAATTTAATAGTCGAATTATATATGGAAATTAGTTGTAAAACTACAAGGCAGGTCAGACTCTACATTTACTCTCGTCAGTTTTCTTCTTCTTGTTAACATTATTATCATTTTAATCAAAAAAAAAAGAAAGAGAATATATATATATATATATATATATATATATATATATATATATATATATTCTTTCTAAATGAAGGACAAGGTACCTTTTTCAAGAAAAAAATTGTAAACAAAAAAAGAAGAGTAAGAATAACATTTTATAAAAAATAAGGTCCAAGATGTAGAAAAAGTATGGTGTGTGAAGATCTTTAATTCTATTTTATAAAGTTAAAGAGGCTGCTTCTGATTCTCAATTCAAATAAAAAATATCTACCTTACGTATTGAGATTCACAAAACGTTACTAATTTTACTCAAAATACATTTTAATACTACAACATTAGAAAAGAAGGTTTGTTATGGTTAGCAATAGGTTTAAGTGGAATAAAAATAACTTTATAACTTGAAATATTTAATTTTATTTTTGATTAATTTATTTCGTAATTTACTCAATCTAATGTACAATAAATAATTTGTAGAATTAATTATCCTCTAATCTCTTGTCACTCTAATCTTTTGTCACCTTTTTCAAGATAATATTTAATATTCTTTTTCGGTCAATAAAATTGGAACGTACGATGAAATTTATATTTAAAATGATGATTCTTATCTTTATTTCTCCGTACTAATAAATTTTTCGATAATCGCATTTGTATATTTCATTTAAAGGTTGTCTTATTGTTCAAAAACTTACCAGACAATGATTTTGATCTCTTGGAGGGATCGACATGAAATCAAATGATATAAATTAACTTGACTCAAACACAAATAAGAAATTTACATGAGAAAGACTAAAAATAAATTTTAAAAAATAAAGAAAGTCGATGGTGGATCAACGACTTATAAATCATTATAGTCCAGCGACTTATAAGTCATTAACCTATTTCATTTAATTCTTTCAATATTGATCGTTTCCTTAAAAAATTTACTGTAAAAATTAATCCTTTCAGCTGCTCCAGACTCTAATTTTTACCTTATCCTCCACGACGACGTCAATAGAACAACTCATAATTTCAACTAACGTAATTTTTACCTTGTAATTCTCTCCCTCATAATTAGAATTTTCAATTTTTTCACTTTCAAAAAAAAATAAAATTTAAATTTCCATAAAATAATTAAACGTAAATTATATTTAATATTTAATTCATAAATTGATCTCCTTTTATGAGAAAAAATTGAGTGTGTTGTTGTTATTTGAATTTTTTTTTTTCCAAAAAGATCATTTACTACTCTATTATCACTCATATCAACGGACACGTAATTAATATTGTTATATAACATTTTCTACCTAATTATTAAATAAAAAACACTTATTCATTAAATTTGTACAGTCATGATTTTATTTTTCTTAAAATAAAGAGTAAATTCCTCAAAATGTCATTGAACTTGTGTAAACATCCCACTAAAGTAACTTTTGTTTCTTTTAGGACAATATTGTCACTGAACTATGCACTTTTTTCCATTATAATGTTTAACTAGGAAATTGTTAAGAATATGTTTGGAGAACTACAAGGAAAGTGAAATTAGATGTAATTACATATTCCAATTCTCAATCAGAAATAGAGAATTAGGTGCAATTACGCGATGTAATTACAAAATTACATTTTTTTTTAATTTTAATTTTTTCTTTTAATTTTATTTTTTATTTCTATTTTTTTTTTTTTACATCATTTATCTTTCATCTCTTTTCTTCTCATTTTCCAACGTTTACTTCTTATGATTAAATATAATTACTCGTATTTTTCTTCAATTGGCGCATTATTGTATTTTTATTCTAGTGTTTGAATTAAAGTAGTATTTCATTATTGAATGAGATGACTTATGTGTTTTTTCTTTCGTTTGAATTATTTACTCGTTGGAATTTTATATAAGAGTATTGTGTTTTTTTCTTGAATTTTCAATTTGTGTTTTGTTTTATGTTTCAATTTATTTGTTTTAGTACTATAGACTTGTTATTTTATATTTCATGTCACTTCAAATTGTCGAGTTAATTTTTTAAATTGCCATTGAACTTGTGCAAACATCCTACTAAAGTAACTTTTGTTAATTTCTTTTAGGAAAATATTTTCATTAAACTATGTACATCTTTCCAAAATAAGGTGAAATTAAAAAATAGTTAAGGACATATTTGGAAAGCCATAGAAAAATTAAAATTATATGTTATTAGCAATTTCCAGTGACATGCAATTTGAAATAGCATGTCTATACTACTAATACAAAAAAAACCGAAACATAAATTCAAAATCCAAAAAAAAACATAATACTCTTGTATAAAATTCCAACGAGTAAATATAATTTAGAAGAACGAACAACACATAAGTCTATAATCTCATTCAATAATAAAATAATAAAAATTATAAAAAATGCAATAATGCGTTAAATAAAGAAAAATATATGGGTAATTATATTAAATCATAAGAAGTAAAGTTGGAAAATGAGAAGAAAAGAGATGAAAGATAAATAATGTAAAATAAAAAAAAGTAAAAAAAAAAAAGAAATTCAAATAATAGAATAAAAAAGAAATTAAAAAAAGAAATTAAATTTTATTTAAAAAATAAAATAAAATGTAACTTTGTAATTACATTACAAAATTGTACCTAATTCTCTATTCCCAATAGAGAATTGAATTATGTAATTACATTTTATTTCACTTTCCTTGTGATTCTCCAAATATATCTTTAACAATTTTTTAGTTTTACCTTATAAAGGAAATAAATGCATTGTTCAGTGACAATATTATCCTAAAAGAAACAAAAATTACTTTAATGGAATGTTTACACAAGTTTAATGACTTGACATTTCGAGGAATTAACTCTAAAATAAAATGTAGGCGAGGAAATGAATGTTGTCCGTTTCTTTAGGAAATTGTCAAGTTCCAAGAAAGGTGACTTCTTTTTCCCATAAAAGTGTTAAGTATTCCAAAGTAGTATTTACTCATATATTAATTGGATTTAATTTTAATTTAATTCTAAGAAAGGTGTCATTCATGACAATTCACGTGATAGGATATGGATATTCTCCCCCTTAAAAATAGTTGTCTTGTTAACTTAATAGTATTTTTTTAAAAAAATACTATTAAGTTATAACAATTATATAAAAATGATATAATTATATATATATATATATATATATATATATATACACACGATATGTGTATAGAAATTGTATAATTATAGAAAATATGTATATGTATAAAATATAAATAAAAAAATCTATAGAATGTGTATAGAAGCTCTATAGTTGTTGTATGAAATACGTATGTATAGAATGTGTATAGAAACTTTATAATCATTGTATAAAATATGTATGTATAGAATGTGTATAGAAACTGTGTATTTCTTGTATAAAATATGTAATAATAATTGTAGCCAAAGATTGTATAAAATATGACTATTAATAAAAGAAAGATTCATTCTAGTTAATTAGATGTTAGTCATTTGTTTGCCATTTACAACATTCAAAAATGGCTTACTTAGCCAGGATATGTACTCGAATGTATCCTAGAAATAGGTTAGACTATGTCAATTTCTTCCAGCAATAGATTGCTTAAACTTTATAAGCAAAGTCTTCTCTGCTTCTGCAACCTAGTTATTTGTTCATATTACAGTTTTAAGATATTTTTTAAAAAATTATAAATCTGGCTTAATAGAATTTGTAATCCTCACCTTCCCTCCTGGAAGACCTTCATTGCTGACAATTTGAATAGGAGGACATTTAGTACCAAGGAAACAATGAACCACTGCATTAAGCTGCTTAAGACCATCAACCAAATCAGCAATTGGTCTCTCTCTCATCCGAGGAACTCCAATGTAAGCAGTATCACCCAGCCAATCGAAAACATCATACGTTATGTGTCATTTGATCTTCATTGATTTTGTTTAGTCCTCTTGCATACACACAGATATCATTTTTTTTGTATATACAATACATCTACTTGCTGATATTTTGATCAAATCAATGGATGTAACCTGTAATAAATTAAGAACAACATTAGTTAGTACAAGTACAAAGAGTTCACGGTAACATAAGGCTTATGGAAATCTAAAAGTAACAAAAATAAATAATGACACATTAAAGAGGGGTAATACCCCAAATTATGAATGGAATAAGCATTTTAATGGTATTACAATCAATGGTCCATCTGCTGGCTTAAATGAAGTTAAGCAAATTTACATATACACACGAAAGTCAATATTCTTGTTCTTTTTTCTTCTGAAAATGCTCTTGGTTTTCAATTAATTGAGAAGAAATCATGGACATGAAGAGATGGGGCAACCACCCTTTACAGAAAATCCTCTCTTCGATGTCCCATTCTTTTTTTCTGGGGTTAAAATATGATGAGGATTCTCCCATCTCTCTCAAGGCTAAATTATCATCACTGCCAATTTTGAAAGGTAGGAACTTCCCCACAATTAGGTGTTTGGACAACTTCAAGCAATTTTTAACAATAGCTACACAAGATCAAAGTATGGTTGCAGTACATCTGAAGAGGGTTGTTGAATTAGTTAAAGGAAAAAGCATAGGCCAATCAGAGGGATATTTGCATATAAAAAGCTACAACAATCTGTAGCAAAGATTCAAGGAATTTGAGTTGAGCTTGATCATATATCTAACTACTAAACTTCTTTAATGATAACAGAAAATGAACTTTTGTTTCTTTTTTTCTGGTCACTTTTCTTGACAGTGCATCCCGTTAATGAAAATGGGTGCACTTTCAGCGACATCAAATCTCCAACCAAAAAGCTGGTTAACCATTTTGGTAGAGACCTTAGAAGTAAGCTGTGCTTTTAATAGTGGAAATGTAGGTCTCAATCTTTCAAAGGAACAATCAAATATTGCAACCAATTAACCAATGGGCTCTATTTGTAATCTTCTTGCATATTACCTCTTTCTTCTAGGAATTATTGTCTAAAAGAATGCTACATTTTACTATTATGATGTTGTAACGCAAATCAATGTGCAATGAATAGTAAGGTAACATATTATTTACATTAAGCAAACAAGCAGTCAACTGGGAAGAAAAATCGAGTCCATTGCGCTTTGCACCCTAACGTATGACCTCTTTTGTGATTTACACCCTATTCTATTTTATTTTATGATTTGCACCCTAAGCTTGTATCTTTCTTGCAAAATAATGAAACTACTCTTTTTCTATATTTTCCACGAGGACAAAATTGGAATATAAATATTTTTTTTAAAAAATAACATAGAATTTTAAAAATAAAAATAACTGATAAATTAACTAATTAAAAGGTCCGATGAACAAATAATTTTATGGATCTTCCTTCTATGGGTGGAATTTTATTATTAAAACTTTAATTAGAGATAAAATGGACAAACGATTTCTTGTAAGAACTAAAAAATAAGGTCTCTCTTATTACTATTTTCACATAAAAGAAGAGAACAAATTTTGAATTTAATTAGATAAAGATCTTCTATTGTATCACTATCACTTATTTTATGACTCATCACTTTTTGTATGATATTTAATATAAGCTCATATAAATTTTTTACTAAAATGGATGAAAGCTTGTAATGTCATTAAAACTTTAATTTGGAATGAAATAGACAAAAAAAAATTATGTGAGGACTATCAAACTCCAGGATCCTCCCTTCAAATTGGATTCATGGATGCTGGTTTCCTATTTAAAGGTGTTAATAATACAAGTTCACCATTCAAAGTTGATATGGGGTTGAGAATGCTACAAATGTTTCCTTAAGCTATGTCTTTACATCAACTCAATAGACATAAACTGTCAATTGGCCCTTTATGCCCAAAGAATAGTAATCTGAATAGGATTCTTGATTGTTTTCGTTGGGAATGCTCTTCAATTATTATCTAATTTACTTGAGGGTACAATGGTTAGCATATTCACGTTTGGTCTGTACTACAATACCCTTTGTTTGTCATTATATTTAGTCAATTCATATATGATCTTTTTCAAGGATTTCCTTAGGTATCCCAAGAATGGGAACTCCTGACTCCTGAGGCAGCTAGGACTTCCTCAGGACCTCGTTATGCACTTGATGATCAAATTACTGAGCACATCAAAGTTTTTAAATTTTTACTTGATAATCCAACAACAAAAAAAAAATCATCAATGCATTTTTATGTGCCTCGGCATTATTCATGTGGTTTATATATGCAATGTCAAAAGCTGCCAAGCGAAAAGTGGGTATTTGAGTTGTAGTTTGAAATTGTCATCGGAGGGTAAACTTCTATGTGGTTTTGACATAAAGCTTCTTGAGTTTACCCATAATCTTCAAGGAGTTAGGAAGAATGCTGACTCTGTGAAAATGACAGAGACAATCATTTTTATTTAGCAGTTTTTCTAGTTTTGTGCCTTTTTCAGAAGAAAAAAATATTTATATTCCAATTTTGCCCTCGTGAATATTTATAGGTCTTACCATTTCAAGGTATGGAAGGATTTGTCAATGGTCTAAATCTCACATGATAATGGCAAGAACAACTTATCATTTATGAGAATCATCAGATGTTGGCCCATGGAAGAAAAGTATCTCAGAATAAAAAATGGTTGGTTTCAAGCACTGGTGAATTTAGCCAACACGGATAAGATCTATAAGGGTGTTATTAAAAATATGCCTCTAAAATAGTTCACTTAGCAAACTTACCTCTTTGTCAAACCGATTCAAGTAATACGCCCAATGGTAGTCAT
Source organism: Capsicum pubescens (assembly GCA_030864215.1). Taxonomy (NCBI): domain Eukaryota; kingdom Viridiplantae; phylum Streptophyta; class Magnoliopsida; order Solanales; family Solanaceae; genus Capsicum; species Capsicum pubescens. The sequence continues at coordinate 301,953,934 of CM061549.1, forward strand.
ATCCGAAGCTAAAACCAGTAACTTCTTGTACTGTCGTTTGAATCATTTTATCGATCACCGCTTAAAGACAGAGAAACAATGAGAAAATAGTGAACCACCAAGCATCATACCTCAGAAGCTAGTGTTCTTTTGTTATTTGGATCTGAATTTGTTGTTTGAGAGCTTGAGGAAATAGAATTGTATGATTGTGTGCGGACTGCGGTGAGAGAGAAAGAGAAATATCTAGAAGGGTAAGGAAAGTCGTGGTTTGGTTTTAAAAAGAAGCTTATCATTTTACCCTTGAAAGTTAGCATATTTACGGCCATACCCTTGGTCGTCCAAATGATGACATTTCTATATAGTAGAAATGTTATGGAACATGGTAGATGTCCATGTGTCAAATTGGATTTACTCCTACATTAATTGGATTTAATTTTAATTTAAGTCCAAGAAAGATGTCACACCTCACAATTCACGTGATATGATATATGTATGATACTCCCCTTAAAAATCGTTGCCTTGTTAATTTAATAGTATTTTACAAAAATAATATTTACTAAAAAATTATTTTATTAAATTAATTTTATTAATTATATTTTAAAAATATAAATTTGAGTATATACATTTTATTTATTTACTTATTTAATGATATGATAGTTTTGAAAAATATACTCCCTCCGTCTCAAATTACCTGTCTCAAATTGAGATTACACATTAATTATGAAAAAATAATTAATAACATATCTAGTTTACAATAGTATCCCTATTAAATGATGTTTACATTTTAATTTGAAAAAAAAATAATTAATGCAAAGGGTAAAGCATGAAAAAAAAATTGTCTCTTCTTGATTAATGAAAAAAGAAAAGTAAAATGAGAAATCAAATTAGAAAATTTAGGACGGATAATTTGGGACGTAGGGAATAATAAAATTCGAGGGACAACTAAATAAAAATAAATATTTAAAAAAAAAGGATCAATTATTTTAAAATGAAAAGAGTACAAAATAAAGAGATAGAATGGGTATGTGCATTTTATAGAGTCCCGAGTTGAAAAGGATAATTTTTGGCGTAAACCTATCAAAAATGACTATGAATATCGGGGGAAAACAAAAAGAAAAAAGAGATGGATTGGTCACTCAAAATAATATGGAAAAAAATATCTAAATATACTTTCTTAGATTATAAATTGCAAGTCATAGCAAGACTTCTTAGATTGCAATTAATAACAAGTTTTTTTTTTTTTTTAAAAAAAGATTTAAAACAAATAAAATTAAGAATAAAATCTTTTTTTATATGCTAATTAAAAAAACTTTCATTCTAATAGGAGTTGGTTATTATGTGGGCTAAAATTATGAAATAGTTATTATGTGGGCTAAAATTATGGAACCTATTAATGTGCATGTTTTTTTCTAGTTCTTAAATTATATTTATATTCATTTTTTAAAAAGAAAAACAAATACTTCTTCTTTTTCCATAATCCATTCTTACTCAATCTCTATTTTAATTTCTAATTCATGAATTTTGAATTCACAATAGAATTGGTGATAGTAAATATTATATGTTAATAATTTATTTTTAATTTGTGATTTTTATACAACCTATTATTTGTGTATTATTTTATACAACCAAACTAAAATCAATTTATATATAACAAAGTCATATTTTAAATGATTTTTTTTTTTGGAGTCTCAATTTTTGAAATTGGTATATAAGATTCTATATAAATGATACATCTTATAACTGTTTCTAATGTATGAAAATGGTACATAATATGATATCCACGAATTAATTTAATAAATTTTATTAAAGTCATTTTATACTCTTGTCATATTTATGAATTTTTTTTTTTGGAGGGGTGGGGGTGGGGGTGGGGGGGGGAGGAGGTGTTCTCAATGTATGGAATTGACATTAACATTATTGGTATTGATGAAGTTCCATATATGTCAATTTGTATGAAATGAGTTTTATGAATATGACAATTGATACGAAAAATGATGTTGTCTATTACATAACTTTTTTAGTGTATGTAATGGATATTTAATGAAAAATTGTCACTGTACATATTGAAAATAAACTAATCGATAATTGTTTGGTATCAAATAACTTTTTGTTGCAATAAAAAAGGTAATCTGTATTAATCATGGTTGATATTGGTGTTGAAAAGACTAGCATTTTTAGTTCCAAAGGAAAATACAGAAAAATAAGAGCAATGGATGAATTATTTTAAGACAAACAATATCCGCAGCATCTCACAAGAATTATGAACTCCTTTCTAATGCATTGCTTAGATTGAAGCTTGTTATTACAGGTCTAAGCAAAAATATTGGCATTTTTAGTTCCAAAAGGAAATACATAAGAATAAGAGCAATGGATGAACTGTTTTAAGACAAAAAATATCTGTAGCATCTATCAATTATTCTGAATTCCTCTCACAGCATCTCCATCAAAGTTCAATCTCAAGATTCACGAACCACACAGAGTTCAACCTAAAAACAATAGAATAATGTTAAACATTGAAATTTTAATTAAAAAAAAATTAAACTAAACTTACCAGATGGAAAGGGATAGTAACGTAACCGGTAAAAAAACCAATAAAGTCACAGCGCCAGAAATAGAAATTGCCATCGCCGAACACGAAACCCTGAACTTCTTGATTATACAATAGGTCTTGTGTATAGAGAAGAATGTAGATTAGGTTATAAGTCAGTATCACCTCAGCCTATGCAAAAAGAAAGCAACCAAAAAAAAATTCAAGACAAAAAACAAATTACAAAAACAAAAATCAGACAGATAATTTATCAAGCAAAATAAATTACCTTCCATGTAGAAGAAAAGGGAAATAGCTCATCAAATGCGTGTATGACTATGAAAGGGCGGAACAGCAGCAGCCCAAAAGTCAACAAGTACAAACAACAGTCTAAGAAAAATGCTCGACCATTGATGATACCACATTATAAACAAAATAACCAGAATCTCAAATATACCGTCCATATAGAGGACAAAGGGAAATTAATGTGTAGGTTTTGGAGTGCAGCAGCGAATAGAAACAGTAGTAACAACATGGTCATAGAGACCGCTGAAGACCAGAGGAAAAACATTCTTGGACGTAGGAACACAAAAATACTAAAGCAAAGGAAACAATTTGCTACTCCAACAACAATACGAGGAACAAACCTACAAGTAAAAAGCAATTAATAATTACAAAACTCAAAACAAAACTATAATAATGAACATTGAAAGTACCTGAAATCAATCCCAACATGCTTAAGCATGCTGGAACATAACACTCCAACCATCAAAAACTGTAAAACAAATCCACATAAAAAGCACAAACAGTTTTAAACCATAGTTTTTCTTCTATCAGGCGGTTGAAGCATTTCTCTGCACAATAGAAAAACAGTCGGCAGCGCAACCAACACGAGAATTGGAGAAGTCTCCTCGAGACGAGCTCCAATAGCAATCAATAAAAAACCAACCATAAGTGGAAGGTACACCTTTAAAAAAACAATAAAATTACAATCACAAAAAAGCAAAAGCAAATAGAACAAAACTATTAGTAATAAAACAATTTAAAAAGTACAAACAGTTTGACAGAGTCAGGAAATACCACATTAGATCGCATAGCAACAATTAGTTACTATTTAATTTCAATACCAATTAGACACATTGAGCAGCAACAATATAATATTATCTAGTTTATAAAGTACGAACAGTTCTGACAAATTCAGAAAATACCATATTAGACCGAATAGCAATAATTAGATAGTATTAGATCAAACTGCTTACAAAATACAAACCGTTATAACAAATTCAGAAAATACCACATTAGATCCAATAGCAACAATTAGATAGTATCTAATTTTTGATACAAATTGGATAAATGGAGACATTAGATCAAAAAACAAATGTATAATACTATCTAGTGCATAAAGAATAAACCATTATGACAAATTCAGAAAATACCAGAGTAGACCGAATAGCATAAATTACATCAAGATAACATCTAATCACTGAGACGATCAAACAGGTACAATTTCATACTATCTAGTTTATAAAGCAAGAACAGTTCAAAAAATACCGAAAAGAGATACGAATATTGCATGGCAGAGCAAGTAGGAAGACGGAAGACATGGTGAAAGCCCCAGTGTTTTCGAGTAAAAAATTCACCCGCCATTGATTTTGATTTTACTAGTGTTTTGTATCTTAGTAAAAAGAATTTGAATCTATATATTTATGCAGATATCCTATTTATAAATTGGAGAAAGATAAGAAAAAACATCATATAAAATCTATATATAATGCGTGTAGGAGATGAGGAATCAACATTCATATAATCTATAGATTTTTGCAGATCTCCAATTTATTGGAGAAAGAAATGCATATAAGAAATAAGGAAACAACGTGATATAAAATTGATATGAATGATATATAATTTAAATCTCAAGATTTTGGAATTGAAGTACTCTAGATGGAAGAAGGATGGCAAATGCTCCATTTTGTAACGGCTATAATTGACAGAAGAAAGAATCACAACTGTAGGATTCTTGTTTTTCTCGTACATGTATTACTCTTTATAAGTTGTACCCTTCAATCGAAATAAAATACTGCTCATGGATCAAACTGATCTGTGATTTGAGGCTAAGAAGGCAAAATATGTTGAACCATAAAATATCAACATTAGGATGAGATAATACGTATTATTGAAGAGCAATGTACAGTTTGGTATGGTATTTGAGAGTAAAATTTTAATATTCGAGTATTCGGAATTGAGCTTGGTAAAAGATATTAATATCGTTTAGTATTCGGTATTTCGAATATCGAATTCTCTTGGACCTTGGTAATATATTCGTAAAATACAATAAAAGGAATATTAAATAGGTTTTCTATTAAATATATTTTTTGAATTTAAAACGTACATTTGGACATTTCCAACTTTAAAATGGTATTACCGAAAATCATACCGAATCGAAGCTTAATTTACCAATTACCGAATTATAGAATCGATATTTATAAATACGGTATGTGGTATCTACTATCAAATACCGATTATCAAACTACCAAACTCGAAATTTGAAAATACCGAACCGAATACCCAACGCTCGCTCCTTGTTTTTATTCATAAAAAAAGGTAACAATTTAAAGCCTATTACTCCATTAAGTTTCCATTGTTTTAGTTTTTTAATTTAATATTCGAATTATATGTATGGAAATTAGTTGCAAAACTACAAGGCAGGTCAGACTCTACATTTACTCTCGTTAGTTTTTCTTCTTTCGTAATTTATCTCAATTAAATATACAATAAATAATTTGTAGAATTAATTATCCTTTAATCTCTTGTTACCTTTTTCTAAGACAATATGTAATATTTTTTTAGTCAATAAAGTTACAATGTATGATAAAATTTGTATTTAAAATGGTGATTCTCATCTTTATTTCTCCGTATTATTAAATTTTTTGATAATCGCATTTGTATGTTTCATTTAAAGGTCGTCGTACTGTTCAAAAACCTACCAGACAATTATTTTGATCTCTTGGAGGGATCGACATGAAATCAAGTGATATAAATTAATTTAACTCAAACACAAATAAGAAATTTACATGAGAAAGACTGAAAATAAATTTTTAAAAAAATAAAGAAAGTCGCTCGTGGATCAGCTTAATATAAGTCATTATTGGAGATATAAGATATTCATATAAAATCTATAGATTTTTGCAGATCTCCAATTTATTGGAGAAAGAAATGCATATAAGAAATAAGGAAACAATGTCGATATAAAATTGATATGAATGATATAGAATTTAAATCTCAAGATTTTGTAATTGAAGTATGGTAGATGGAAGAAGGATGGCAAATGCTCCATTTTTCTTCTTTTTTTCTTGATAAGGGGGAGGGAGTTTGTAACGGCTATAATTGATGTGAAGATAGCTGTGTACTTTGATTATATATAGGAAAATCTAAGGGGTCGTTTGGGGTGACGTACTAAGGCAAATAATTCAGATATAAAATAATAATTTCAGGATAAATTTCTTAATGCATCGTTTGGTTGGTAATACTTAAGATAACTTATTTCAGGACTAATACTAGTATCGGGATAAGTCATCCAGTGCCGGCTCAAGGGGGAAGCAACTAAGGCCAAGGCTTTAGGCCCCCAAATTAAAGGCCCCATATTCTCACTAATATTTAATATTATATAGTATATATTAGAGAATTAGTGTCCTTGTTTCGTTAAAAGAATAAAATTCATACTTGTCTTTTGAATATTTTATTGAGTTTATGTAGAAACAAGTAGATATTATTAGATAAATATTCCTTTCGTTTCAATTTATGCAATTTTTTGTTTCGACGTTTAATTTGACTAATTTTTGAAGCTAAATAAGATTAGATTAATGCAATATTTAAAATTTAGATGTTCAAAAACTAATATCTAGTTCAAAAACTATATAATAAGCACTAATATGTAGTCACATGAATAGTCAATATACATACAAGATGGTTCGTACACCATCACTATAAAACAAAAAAGAAAAGAAATTAAACAAATATATTTATAATTTTATTAATTAAATTTAAGGCCTCTTCTTAAAGTTGGCTTTAGGCCACAATTTGCGTTGAGCCGCCCCTGAAGTTATCCCACACATTTGGTGGTATAAATTATCCCACCCTAATTTATCCTTGAATAAAATTATTAAATGACTAAACTAATTCTTTAATTTTCACATTCTCACAACTGTAGGATTTTGTTTTTTCTCCTACACGTATTACTCTTTATAAGTTGTGCCCTTTAAACGGGATAAAGTACTGCTCATGGATCAAAATGTTCTGTGATTTGAGGCTAAGAAGGCAAAATATGTTTAACCATAAAATATCAACATTAGGACAATATAATACGATTATTAAAGTGCAATGTACAATTTTAATAACAAGTGTTATCTAGATAAATACGTATGAATCTTATATATTGACACATAACTGAACACAGAAAAATTATAGGAATAGAAACATAAAAATAATTAAGTTAACTAAAGTGAAGGATATTTTTGTAAACAAATAATATATTTTTACAAACAATGCACTACTTAAAAGGATAACAATTTAAAGCCTATTATTACTCTATTAAATTTCCATTATTTTGGTTTTTAAATTTAATAGTCGAATTATATATTGAAATTAGTTGTAAAACTACAAGGCAGGTCAGACTCTACATTTACTCTCGTCAGTTTTCTTCTTCTTGTTAACATTATTATCATTTTAATCAAAAAAAGAGAGAAAGAGAATATATATATATATATATATATGTATATATATTCTTTCTAAATGAAGGACAAGGTACCTTTTTCAGGAAAAAAATTGAAAAAAAAAGAAGAAGAGTAAGAATAACATTTTATAAAAAATAAGGTCCAAGATGTAGAAAAAGTATGGTGTGTGAAGATCTTTAATTCTATTTTATAAAGTTAAAGAGGCTTCTTCTGATTCTCAATTCAAATAAAAAATATCTACCTTACGTATTGAGATTCACAAAACGTTACTAATTTTACTCAAAATACATTTTAATACTACAGCATTAGAAAAGAAGGTCTGTTATGGTTAGGAATAGGTTTATGTGGAATAAAAATAAATTTATAACTTGAAATATTTAATTTTATTTTTGATTAATTTATTTCGTAATTTACTCAATTAAATATACTCTAAAAATTAATCCTTTCAGCTGCTCCAGACTCTAATTTTTACCTTATCCGCCACGACGACGTCAATAGAACAACTCTTATTTTCAACTAACGTAATTTTTACCTTGTAATTCTCTCCCTCATAATTAGAATTTTCAATTTTTTCACTTTCAAATTTTTTTTTTTTTTAAATTTTCATAAAATAATTAAACGTAAATTATATTTAATATTCAATTCATAAATTGATCTCCTTTTATGAGAAAAAATTGAGTGTGTTGTTGTTATTTGATTTTTTTTTTCTTTTTCAAAAAGATCATTTACTACTCTATTATCACTCATATCAACGGATATGTAATTAATATTGTTATATAACATTTGCTACCTAATTATTAAATAAAAAACACTTATTCATTAAATTTGTACAGTCATGATTTTTTTTTTTCTTAAAATAAAGAGTAAATTCCTCAAAATGTCATTGAACTTGTGTAAACATCCCACTAAAGTAACTTTTGTTTCTTTTAGGACAATATTGTCACTGAACTATGCACTTTTTTCTATTATAAGGTAAAACTAAGAAATTGTTAAGAATATGTTTGGAGAACCACAAGGAAAGTGAAATTAGATGTAATTACATAGTCCAATTCTCAATCAGAAATAGAGAATTAGGTGCAATTACGCGATGTAATTACAAAATTACATTTTTTTTTAATTTTAATTTTTTCTTTTAATTTTATTTTTTATTTCTATTTTTTTTTTTTTAATTTTACATCATTTATCTTTCATCTCTTTTCTTCTCATTTTCCAACGTTTACTTCTTATGATTAAATATAATTACTCGTATTTTTCTTCATTTAGCGCATTATTGTATTTTTATTCTAGTGTTTGAATTAAAGTAGTATTTCATTATTGAATGAGATGACTTATGTGTTTTTTCTTTCGTTTGAATTATTTACTCGTTGGAATTTTATATAAGAGTATTGTGTTTTTTTCTTGAATTTTCAATTTGTGTTTTGTTTTATGTTTCAATTTATTTGTTTTAGTACTATAGACTTGTTATTTTATATTTCATGTCACTTCAAATTGTCGAGTTAATTTTTTAAATTGCCATTGAACTTGTGCAAACATCCTACTAAAGAAACTTTTGTTAATTTCTTTTAGGAAAATATTTTCATTAAACTATGTACATCTTTCCAAAATAAGGTGAAATTAAAAAATAGTTAAGGACATATTTGGAAAGCCATAGAAAAATTAAAATTATATGTTATTAGCAATTTCCAGTGACATGCAATTTGAAATAGCATGTCTATACTACTAATACAAATAAACCGAAACATAAATTCAAAATCCAAGAGAAAAACATAATACTCTTGTATAAAATTCCAACGAGTAAATATAATTCAGAAGAACGAACAACACATAAGTCTATAATCTCATTCAATAATAAAATACTACTTTAATTCAAATATTAGAATAAAAATTATAAAAAATGCAATAATGCGTTAAATAAACAAAAAAATATGGGTAATTATATTAAATCATAAGAAGTAAAGTTGGAAAATGAGAAGAAAAGAGATGAAAGATAAATAATGTAAAATAAAAAAAAAGTAAAAATAAAAAAGAAATTCAATTAATAGAATAAAAAAGAAATTCAAAAAAGATATTAAATTTTATTTAAAAAATAAAATAAAATGTAACTTTGTAATTACATTACAAAATTGTACCTAATTCTCTATTCCCAATAGAGAATTGAATTATGTAATTACATTTAATTTCACTTTCCTTGTGATTCTCCAAATATATCTTTAACAATTTTTTAGTTTTACCTTATAAAGGAAAGAAATGCATAGTTCAGTGAAAATATTATCCTAAAAGAAACAAAAATTACTTTAATGGAATGTTTACACAAGTTTAATGACTTGACATTTTGAGGAATTAACTCTAAAATAAAATGTAGGCGAGGAAATGAATGTTGTCCGTTTCTTTAGGAAATTGTCAAGTTCCAAGAAAGGTGACTTTTTTTCCCCATAAAAGTGTTAAGTATTCCAAAGTAGTATTTACTCATATATTAATTGGATTTAATTTTAATTTAATTCCAAGAAAGGTGCCATTCATGACAATTCAGGTGATAGGATATGGATATTCTCCCCCTTAAAAATAGTTGTCTTGTTAACTTAATAGCATTTTTTTTAAAAAATACTATTAAATTATAACAATTATCTAAAAATGATATAATTATATATATATATATATATATATATATATATACACACACGATATGTGTATAGAAATTGTATAATTATAAAAATATGTATATGTATAAAATATCAATAAAAAAATCTATAGAATGTGTATAGAAGCTCTATAGTTGTTGTATGAAATACGTATGTATAGAATGTGTATAGAAACTTTATAATCATTGTATAAAATATGTATGTATAGAATGTGTATAGAAACTGTGTATTTCTTGTATAAAATATGTAATAATAATTGTAGCCAAAGATTGTATAAAATATGACTATTAATAAAAGAAAGATTCATTCTAGTTAATTAGATGTTAGTCATTTGTTTGCCATTTACAGCATTCAAAAATAGCTTACTTAGCCAGGATATGTATTCAAATGTATCCTAGAAATAGGTTAGACTATGCCAATTTCTTCCAGCAATAGATTACTTAAACTTTATAAGAAAAGTCTTCTCTGCTTCTGCAACCTAGTTATTTGTTCATATTACAGTTTTAAGATATTTTTTAAAAAATTATAAATCTGGCTTAATAGAATTTGTAATCCTCACCTTCCCTCCTGGAAGACCTCCATTGCTGACAATTTGAACAGGAGGACATTTCGTACCAAGGAAACAATGAACCTCTGCATCAAGCTGCTTAAGACCATCAACCAAATCAGCAATTGGTCTCTCTCTCATCCGAGGAACTCCAATGTAAGCAATATCACCCAGCCAATCAAAAACATCATACGCTATGTGTCATTTGATCTTCATTGATTTTGTTTAGTCCTCTTGCATACACACAAATACCATTTTTTTTGTATATACAATACATCTACTTGCTGATATTTTGATCAAATCAATGGATGTAACCTGTAATAAATTAAGAACAACATTAGTTAGTACAAGTACAAAGAGTTCACTGTAACATAAGGCTTATGGAAATCTAAAAGTAACGAAAATAAATAATGACACATTAAAGAGGGGTAATACCCCAAATTATGAATGGAATAAGCATTTTAATTGTATTACAATCAATGGTCCATCTGCTGGCTTAAATGAAGTTCAACAAATATACATATACACACGAAAGTCAATATTCTTGTTCTTTTTTCTTCTGAAAATGCTCTTGGTTTTCAATTAATTGAGAAGAAATCATGGACATGAAGAGATGGGGCAACCACCCTTTACAGAAAATCCTCTCTTCGATGTCCCATTCTTCCTTTCTGGGCTTAAAATATGATGAGGATTCTCCCATCTCTCTCAAGGCTAAATTATCATCACTGCCAATTTTGAAAGGTAGGAACATCCCCACAAATAGGTGTTTGGACAACTTCAAGCAATTTTTAACAATAGCTACACAAGATCAAAGTATGGTTGTAGTACATCTGAAGAGGGTTGTTGAATTAGTTAAAGGAAAAAGCATAGGCCAATCAGAGGGATATTTGCACATAAAAAGCTACAACAATCTGTAGCAAAGATTCAAGGAATTTGAGTTGAGCTTGATCATATATCTAACTACTAAACTTCTTTAATGATAACAGAAAATGAACTTTTGTTTCTTTTTTTCTGGTCACTTTTCTTGACAGTGCATCCCGTTAATGAAAATGGGTGCACTTTCAGCGACATCAAATCTCCAACCAAAAAGCTGGTTAACCATTTTGGTAGAGACCTTAGAAGTAAGTTGTTCTTTTAATAGTGGAAATGTAGGTCTCAATCTTTCAAAGGAACAATCAAATATTGCAACCAATTAACCAATGGGCTCTATTTGTAATCTTCTTGCATATTACCTCTTTCTTCTAGGAATTATCGTCTAAAAGAATGCTACATTTTACTATTATGATGTTGTAACGCAAATCAATGTGCAATGAATAGTAAGGTAACATATTATTTACATTAAGCAAACAAGCAGTCAACTGGGAAGAAAAATCGAGTCCATTGCGCTTTGCACCCTAACGTATGACCTCTTTTGTGATTTACACCCTATTCTATTTTATTTTATGATTTGTACCCTAAGCTTGTATCTTTCTTGCAAAATAATGAAACTACTCTTTTTCTATATTTTCCACGAGGACAAAATTGGAATATAAATATTTTTTTTAAAAAATAACATAGAATTTTAAAAATAAAAATAACTGATAAATTAACTAATTAAAAGGTCCGATGAACAAATAATTTTATGGATGTTCCTTCTATGGGTGGAATTTTATTATTAAAACTTTAATTAGAGATAAAATGGACAAACGATTTCTTGTAAGAACTAAAAAATAAGGTCTCTCTTATTACTATTTTCACATAAAAGAAGAGAACAGATTTTGAATTTAATTAGATAAAGATCTTCTATTGTATCACTATCACTTATTTTATGACTCATCACTTTTTGTATGATATTTAATATAAGCTCATATAAATTTTTTACTAAAATGGATGAAAGATTGTAAGGTCATTAAAACTTTAATTAGGAATGAAATAGACAAAAAAAAAATTATGTGAGGACTATCAAACTCCAGGATCCTCCCTTCAAATTGGATTCATGGATACTGGTTTCCTATTTAAAGGTGTTAATAATACAAGTTCACCATTCAAAGCTGATATGGGGTTGAGAATGCTACAAATATTTCCTTAAGCTAAGTTTTTACATCAACTCAATAGACATAAACTGTCAATTGGCCCTTTATGCCCAAAGAATAGTAATCTGAATAGGATTCTTGATTGTTTTCGTTGGGAATGCTCTTCAATTATTATCTAATTTACTTGAGGGTACTATGGTTAGCATATTCACGTTTGGTCTGTACTACAATACCCTTTGCTTGTCATTATATTTAGTCAATTGATATATGATCTTTTTCAAGGATTTCCTTAGGTATCCCAAGAATGGGAACTCCTGACTCCTGAGGCAGCTAGGACTTCCTCAGGACCTCGTTATGCACTTGATGATCAAATTACTGAGCACATCAAAGTTTTTAAATTTTTACTTGATTATCCAACAACAAAAAAAAATCATCAATGCATTTTTATGTGCCTCGGCATTATTCATGTGGTTTATATATGCAATGTCAAAAGCTGCCAAGCGGAAAGTGGGTATTTGAGTTGTAGTTTGAAATTGTCATCTGAGGCTAAACTTCTATGTGGTTTTGACATAAAGCTTCTTGAGTTTACCCATAATCTTCGAGGAGTTAGGAAGAATGCTGACTCCGTGAAAATGACAGAGACAATCATTTTTATTTAGCAGTTTTTCTAGTTTTGTGCCTTTTTTCAGAAGAAAAAAATATTTATATTCCAATTTTGCCCTCATGAATATTTATAGGTCTTACCATTTCAAGGTATGGAAGGATTTGTCAATGGTCTAAATCTCACATGATAATGGCAAGAACAACTTATCATTAATGAGAATCATCAGATGTTGGCCCATGGAAGAAAAGTATCTCAGAATAAAAAATGGTTGGTTTCAAGCACTGGTGAATTTAGCCAACACGGATAAGATCTATAAGGGTGTTATTAAAAATATGCCTCTAAAATAGTTCACTTAGCAAACTTACCTCTTTGTCAAACCGATTCAAGTAATACGCCTAATGGTAGTCATATCCGAAGCTAAAACCAGTAACTTCTTGTACCATCGTTTGAATCATTTTATCGATCACCGCTTAAAGAAAGAGAAACAACGAGAAAATAGTGAACCACCAAGCATCATACCTCAGAAGCTAGTGTTCTTTTGTTATTTGGATCTGAATTTGTTGTTTGAGAGCTTGAGGAAGTAGAATTGTATGATTGTGTGCGGACTACGGCGAGAGAGAAAGAGAAATATCTAGAAGGGTAAGGAAAGTCGTGGTTTGGTTTTAAAAAGAAGCTTATCATTTTACCCTTGAAAGTTAGCATATTTACGGCCATACCCTTGGTCGTCCAAATGATGACATTTCTATATAGTAGAAATGTTATGGAACATGGTAGATGTCCATGTGTCAAATTAATGGCCATGTGGCCTCATTTTAATAAGGCAAATTGCCTTCTAATCTTCCGCCTTTTAAAGTTGTCAAGTTGGATAAACTTGTATCTTAGGCTATAAATAGTCACTTTCTATACTATGAAATTTGGTGGGAAAAGACTACTCTTTGTTATTTTATTACTTTCTTTACATTATTTATCTCACGTTATCAGCACGAAGCTCTACCCAACTGAGATATGGTACTTTCGGACCAAGAATTTCTTTACCCTCTTCCAGAGGTCGGAATGGATCTTTACTCACTTCGAGTGATCAAAAAACTATTGGAGTACTTAATGGATATGTTTTATCCATGTAAAATCATTTCAAAACCTTCTCGGTGTAGGCAGTTTGATGAGTGAAGACCCCATCTGCTAAATGTTCAATTTGCAGACCAAGACAAAGTTTTATCTTTTCAAGATCATTCATTTCGAATTCTATCTTTAGATATTCAATTTCCTTTTGGGCCTCTTCTGGAGCTCCAATGAGATTTATGGCATCCACATAAACAGCGAGTATGACAAACCCTGATGTCGTTTTCTTAATGAAAATACAAGGACAAATGACATCATTTATGTAACCTTTTCTTTTCAAGTACTCACTTAGGCGATTATACTACATACGCCCTGATTGTATTAGACCGTACAATGAGTTTTTCAATCTGATTGAATATAATTCCCCTTGGCACTGCTTCAGGAGATTCACCTCTCCTTTTACACTGCTGGTGTCGAGGGACATTGTTTATTGCAAGGCGATCGATTAAAATTCTTCCACGACCACGACTAGGGTCAGGGATTATCGATTAAAATTCTTCCACGACCACGACTAGGGTCAGGGCTTCTTTCACACTTGATTTGATGAACATGTGCAACATTCACTTCAGGAAATAGAGCAATACCAAGAGGTCGACTTTCATTATTTTTTATTAAAATCTCATTATGTTGTTCAGCAACTAGAAGATGAGCAATCAATTCAAAATACTTTTTAAATCCCATTTCTCGATCTATTGCTGCAGGAGCATACTCGAGGCGGGAAAGGTAGAGAATGTTTTCTCTAACATGTCGTGATCAGTTATATTTTCTCCGCATAAATTTAGTTGCGATTTAATTTCAAACATTACAGAATTATAATCAGTTATATTTTTAAAGTCCTGTAACCTCAAATGAGTCCACTCATAATGTGCCTGTAGAAGAACGACCATTTCAGGTGGTCGTATCTTTCTTTTAAATTATTCCACAATATAAGTGGGTCCTTAATTGTGAGGTATTCCATTTTCAGACCTTCGTCAAGATGATGATGGAGAAATATCATGTCCTTGGCTCGGTCCTAATTTGATGCCTGATTATCATTTTTAATGATTTCTGCTAGATCCATCGCATCCAAATGTATTTCGACATCCGGTGCCCAGGACATGTAAGTTTTGCCCGATAAATCTAGGCCAATAAATTCGCATTGGATATATTTGACATTATTTAAGAAAAATAAATACTAATCTTTTATTGTTGTTGAAAAGTTTTTGCATAAACTCATGTTGATAACGTGATATAAATTATGTAAAGAAAGTAACAAAATAACAAAGAGTAGTCTCTTTCCACCCACTTTCTTAATATAGAAAGTGGCTATTTATAGCCTAAGATACAAGTTTATCCAACTTGACAACTTTAAAAGGTGGAAGATTAGTAGGCATTTTGCCTTATTAAAATGAGGCCATATGGCCATTAATTTGACACATGGACATCTACCATGTTCCATAACATCTGGTGAAGCTCTATCAGGCGCTCCTTAAGAAAACTGATAATAACTTGAAGCAAACTTCCTCTCTAAAGATAATGTTGAGCCCATGGACTTAGAAGTCTCAGATTTCTTTGTAGTTCCTAAAGAACATGTTACTCACCCTGTCGGTGATGGACATGAAATAGTTTGATTGTTTTACTTTTATGTTAAGTTGTATTAGTTTACATTTCTATAAGTAGTATCTCACTAGCCTTGTAAATAAATAAAATTTGTGCAATACGCTATGTGCTAGTAATGCTGTAATATTTACTTTGTTTATATTTTCATCTTGAAGAATATGGATACTCCTCAAATTTTATTTGGATCAATAATCGATCGTGATGATATTTGTGTAATTGATAGCGGGACTGTTTTGCAGAGAAATTTTGACTTTTTGTGAAAGAGAGTCTCCACTTAATTTTGAAAAGGAATTAAGAAACCTTTAGGGAGTTACTTCAAACGATCCAAAACAGAAAAATCATTTTAAGTTAGAGATTCTAGATAAGTGGTTCATATTAACATTTTAGGAAGGTGTTAGGCACCTAAAACGTCCGCTAACTTGCGGTTATCCGGACTGTTTGAAAACATCTTTTGATTAACTTCTGAAAAGATTAATTTGTTGAAATAAGTAATTTGTTTAGGAAATATATTTAAGGTTTATGCAGAACCAGTTTTTTAGCGACTTAGTTAGTGATTTTAACTAGGTTTGCAAGAAAACACATAAAACAAATTATCAAAAGTAAAAGGAAAAGGGTAGAAGCAGAAGGACTTGAGCCATTAGGCCCAAATCGCCAACCCTGTCCTAATCCAGATATTGGGCTTTCAGCCCGTCTTCCACCTGTCCTAATTCTATGTTTTCGAGTCTTTAGCTCGAGTCTCGCTTCACCTTTATTAAGTACAACTTTGACTTCGATGCCCAAATGAATGAATAAGGAAATAATTAAATAAATGAATAAATAAATAAATGAAGACGACAATAAGTAAATAAACAAAAATAATAAATGAGATTTTGGGGTCTCGTAGCCGCTTCAAATGATAGGACTTTAATCCATTTGTTCTTCTTTCGATTCTTAGTCTCCGTACGCCACGTGATAGGCGTTTAGATTGTTTTTCGGGATTGACTCAAAGGATGGGGGTCATGTTGGCTCACCGTGAAATGCAAGGAAGAAGAGTCCATTTGGACTCCAAGGTGGTTTACATGCGAAAAAAAAGAAAGAGAAGAATTCAAAACATATCCGAAATACAAAAAGGAAAAAATAGAATAATAAATGTCTTAACACAAATATTCAAACAAAAAAAAATGATGATAGGCAACCACATATCTTATTTAAAAGAAGGCAGATGATATAAAGAAGGGACATGTTAACTCAACAAAAATAATGTCAAGTGAAAGAGAGAATAATATCGATCCGGATGCATGCCTATGAAGTGAAAAGCAGAAGTTTGACATCAAAATGCAAAAGAAATCAAAGCATGTTCAGAATATGGGTAGAAAAAGAAGTAAACAGATTTACACATTCAAAAGCTACTAACTAAATATTATCCTATTCAACATCAACCTTAGAAGTATAAATGCCAAGTGCTATCCCGCAACATGATTCTACTATGGCCATTTGAGGTACCCAAGTCTCAGCGATAAGCGAATAGACAAAGTTATATCATAATGGGACAGATATCCCGGGCCTTTTTCGCAAGACAAAAGACTTAAAGGTTCTATCAAACTTATACTCATGGTCCTATTTAAGGGGAAGAAAACATAAAGGGAACTGGGAAGAGGGCCCATGAGACTGGAATGCAAGACACGAGTCAGCTCGAACAAGGATGATCCATGCATATAAAATAAGATAAAAGGATTAGAACACAAACTTACGCTAATCCCAAAAGGTAGGCTACTGCACATAATAATTGTATAGACCACATATCCAAAAGTCTACAACTAAACAAAAGATATCATATAGCAAGTGAATACAAATTCAGTACTCAAGGAAACCAAAACTAGCATGAAGTCAAATCAAGACATGGTATAGGCTACCATGTTCACTCCAGACTTTACATTTTCAAACACATTAGTATTTCACACATAAAAAATAAGTACTACTACAATTAAACACATAATAAGGGGGAGGGGACCAACTAAGAAAAATTTAAGCCAACCAAAGGACCTTTACAATAATCTGGATCGATAGTTTGATAAAGAAGTATTTTTACACTCACACAAGAACCCTCAATCAACAAGTCAATCACTTGAAGAAAGTTGACATTTCACAAATATTTTTTTTTAAAGTCTTTAAGAACCAATATTAAGGAAGATAAGGGAAGAACAAATAAGCTGACACTAACACGATCAACTTACTAGACATTCATTCATTCCCACATAATAGACATTAACCATATTAAACATATTCAGTGTAATAAAACAAGGAGGACCCTTTTTTTAAACGTGTATAACATCCAAACATATCTATCTGAAGGTTGTTATCGAGTTACCAACTACGTCAAATGACTGTTGGCCATAATTCAAGAAAGTGCACTCATGATCATTAAAGGAGAAGACATAAAGATTACCCACTAAACAAACTATAAATTTTAGCTAACAGATATATTCTTTGAAGAGTATTGATTATCACTTTTAACATATTTTGATACATCAAGCATTAGTTCTAAAGCCACATTGTAAGACAAATCAAAAGAAGTCCATGAAATCAACGTACATACACATTTGGGATGGTTTAACTTAATAAGACATCAAATACAAGAGCCAAAGGTAAAACATCCAATTCCTAAACTTTGTTTCAGTTGTTCTAAGTCTTATTAAGTTGTCAACTTCAGCTAAATCATGAATCAAATGCTATGGCCCGAATTATCTCAACGGAATCACGAAAATCCTAAAATCCTATGGCCTTTGAGGCTTTCTATAGCACATAATCCCAGTAGACAACAACATTACTATAACAAAATCCTAAAGAAGGAGATGAAGAAAAGAAAACCAAATCAAAATTAAAACGAAAAAGAGGTGTTTACCTCTCTCGGAGCAGCGAAATAGGGCAACGAGCTAAGATCGGACTCTTATCACCACCAGAAAATTTCAACACTGTCGTGAACACTCGACTAGCTAACTATTTCTCCCTAAAATCTTTATCGAACAAAGTTGCTCTTTCCCCGGAACCAAATTACTCTTTTTCGAAACCCTCCTTCTTTTACCCAAAAGAATTTTTTTTGTTCAACCTAGGTTTTTAGAAAATTTTGTAAACCCTAGAATTATCAGCCTCCAAAGAACCCCCCAGAATTTTTCAACCCTATAGCAGCGACCCAAAAATAACAATCCTCTCAATTTTTTTTTTTAAAAAATTGAACCCTCAGAATTTCCAACCTCAGAGCCTCAAACCTTCCCCGAGAAGGAGACCCCCCAAACAATGACCCTAAAGATCTTTAAATAGAAGTTTGAGTTGGGGTCCCTCCTTTCTTTTGAAATTTGAAACCGAGGAGCCAATTTACAGATAAGAAATTGTACCCAATTCAAATTTCCTCAGAGAATCCTAGATGGGTGGACCAATAAGATTTTGGGAAAACCTAATCCTCCTCTCAACCAATAAAAAATGTCCAAATATTTACCCGAATCGTACCACTAACTCAAAATTTGCGGAATTATCTGTTGGGGGGATGACACCTAGACGCGTTCTAGAATACTCCTGAGCTTTCCTCATACAAACCCGTGTGGGGAGAGCACGTGACGAGTATGGGGAAGGTCGGGTCAGTTTGGGTCTTCTCAAAATGGGTCTGGTTCGGTTGAAATTGTTGGTTGGTTGAAACCGATGTCGTCATTTTTGCTGATGCGTATACAACGTATTGGTGTTGTGGTCGTCCGTTTGTGTTGAAGAGGAGAAGAATCAATAAATGGGCCGGGTCAGAGGGATTTTGGGCTTATTGAGGATTTTGTATATTATTTGGGAGGGATTGGGCTGGTTGGGATAACTTTAAATGTTGTTGTTGCTGAATGTTAATGGGTCTAATTTAAAATAAAAAGGGATAGAAATTTGATAATTTAAAAAATGGCCAAATAAAATTAAATTTTTAGCCAATTTTACTTAAATATTAATCAAATTGGATATCAATTTGATCAATTTCATCGCAATTTTGATCAACTGGATTTCAATTATGGTCAAATTTAATAAATTGACTAAATTTAAACGAGATTCGATACGAATTAATACCTTGTTTAATCTTGAGCTTCTTGATTTGATAAAACTAAACAAATAGTTATCCAATTAAATTATTTTTGAGAGTAAAATTATATTCAAATCGAAATTTTAATCATTTGAATTTATTTTCAAAATAATCCTTGATCAAAAATTCAATACTCCGTAAAATAAATATTTAAGTAACAAAATTATATAATCTCGTATAACTTAATATGATAATATATAATCGCTACTTAAAATGATAAGTTTACCCAAATAAATACTTTGAAAAGATTCTTATTCAGATAAAATATATGTTGTGATTTAATTTAAAACTCAAGAAGTTCGAAATTAAATTTAGTCGTGGAGGGAAAAAATTAGGTGTCAACAACTGCCCCCTCCCTTTGGGTAGGATGGATGCAAGTAATCCTAGGCAAAGGCAGGTTGACGTTCCTAATTTTTGTTCGACCACAAATTCATATCTAAGCGAGGTCGATTTTCCGCACGAGTTTCGTGGAGTTATGGCCGAACCTCGGTATCAGGTTTCTTACATATCTTAGGTTTCATGAGAATTCATGCCACTTGTAGTTCATAAAGCTTGATTTTAAGCCTGATTTTCAAGAAAATTCACCAACTATCATGGTTTTGAAGTTTTTGATGAAACTGGGAAGTTGGGGAATGAAGGGATTTGGGGGGAGGTTGGAATGCAGTCGAGTTTTCTACATAGAGACCGGCCTACATATCCTTAAGATTTTAGGGAATCAGACTGCTTGTAGTTCAACTCGATCGGTAGAAAAGATAGTCTTTTATTTCAGACGATCTTTGGCTCAAGATGGGTGATAAGTTGATCGAGTTGTGAAAAAGAGGCTTGTAACATCTTAACCATGAACTTGGAGATCTTCACATCCATAGGTAAGAATTTACCCAGGCAATTTCCAAAACTCTAAGTATGTTGTCACCCGAATTTGAAAGAAAAACAAAGTTCCCCTCGGTATGAGTTAAGAAAATATTCTGGAGGTGAAGATGAAACTAGGATATCCAAAAATACCCACATGCCTTCTAATAGAGGCGTGGTTAGATGGTGGCGGTGATCATCATTTAGCTCGCGTCTAGAGAGTTTGACATCCCTCTCCAGACTATGTCCCATTTTGCTGCTGAGAAAGAGTTCCACGTTGTGTTGCATCTTTTTTGGAGTCGTCCGCACCTGTGGTTTTGATTTGAGATTTTCATCCTTTCGGATGTTCTCGACAATTCCTTACACAAAAATCATTAGTGATAAGCTCAATTCATGAAAGAAGTATATAGTATTTTACCATATCTCCGCGTGAGTTGTTGTCTAAAAAGTAAAGTCATCCTTTCTTGTACCTGTTTGATAGGAAATAACTTGCAATAACAGACACAACAACCAAGGAGGTTGTTGTATAATTATGACATTTTTTGATTGAATATGTCTTCAAAGTGGGGTGACCCTTTTGGACACCGACGATACTTTATGCAGAACGGTATCTACAACCATGTAATCTTGTGCTGGAGTGGAAACCCTTTTGGTTACCTATATCACTTGTTGTATGTGGAATAATAACCTTTTCGGTTATAGTCGATGATCGATTTATAATTTTTTCTTAAATTGTCAATCTTTGGATAATCATGTGCATTATTTGATGTTGGATACGAGGCGACTTACAGATATCCTTTGAATTGCTAGATTTTAGGTAATCCTGCACATTATCCGACTTTGGATAAGAGATGGCTTACAAATATCCCTCCAATTGCTAGCTTTCAGGTGTTCCTGCACATCATCCGACCTTGGATACAATATGACTTATAGATAATCCCTCAAATTGTTAGTCTTTGGGTAATCCTGCACATAATCGATCTTGGATATGGCTCGTCTTATAAAGAACCCTTGGACGTATCAATTTGATAATCTTGCGTATTCTCCGGTAAGGATTTAGTTGCGACTTATGGATAACCTTTGAAATATCAATTTTTGGGAGATCTTGCACACTATCCGGTTAGGATGTTATTGTGGCTTACGGATGTCCTACAGGATATCAACTCATAGGTGATCTTGCACACTATCTTATTTCAAATAATATGACTTATAGATAAACCTCAAATTGTCAATTTCTAAGAAATCTTATATATCATTCATACTTAGATAGCGACTTAAAGGCGTCCCTTCAAATCATGTGCTCTCGATGCATTCAGATGTTGATTTATAAAATGATGAGATATCCTCGACGCCAACGTTTATTTCTAGTGCGTCAATAGATATTGAATGCCTTCTGGGGCGATGGTATGAGATGGCCTTTGCGACAATAATATATGATGGCCCTTGAGCTAACGCCTTGCGGCAATGATATGTAATGGCCCTTGGGGCAACGCCTTGCGGCAATGATATGCAATGGCCCTTGGGGCAATGCTTTGCGGCAATGATATGCAATGGCCCTTGGGTTTGGAAGTGAATCTTGTAAAGTAAAACAACTCAAAGGCAGATGTGTTAGTTTCATGGATTTTGCGGGTTTGGAAGTGAATCTTGTACAGTAAAACAACTCAAAGGCAGATGTGTTAGTTTCCGTATATGATAAATAATGCAAACTATTTGATAGGAAATAACCACATAGAGTTGCTTGAGTCATAGCCAAATTCATCCATAGGACATAGTGGGTGAACTTGCCTTTGATCTAAACAAACGCACATAAGCACATAAAACAGTTATATCACACAAAAATATTATAATAACACGTATCCTAGATGGGGTGACCCTTTTTGAGCCAAGGGTTCAGGCCTAACGATTTTTGAAGAAAATATATGCTTCCTCGAAGTCAATCCATTAACCCCCAACTCATATAGACACGAAAAAAAGCATAAATGCCTACAAAAGATAATGAAACAGGGATACAATCTTTAGGGAAAAAGGGAAATAACATGAAAGAAGATAAGTTCCTGCGCAGGGGAGATAGATAAACAAGCTACTGGAGGCTCCTTCGTCTGCCTTTGCCTTCTTTGGCTTGTTTACCTCTTGTGCCATTTGATACCTATTGATGATAAGATGACTCCCACATAATTGTGCCTTGCAGTCGTAAGTCATTTTCTCTATACTATCGAGTTGGGAGGCCATGCTATCATCCAAATCGATTAGACATTTCCTGGCATCATCAGCGTCTTGCCTAGCTCTTTTCAACTCTTCCCTCAACATACGTATGGTTAAAGCGTACTCCATGTGTATTTGCCGGTGCGCGATTTCACTTTTCTGGAACTCATCTTGTAGCCTGTGGAGCCGAATTTGATGCTCGTATTCCACATCCACAACCCGAGTGGGCACATTTGATCCCAAAATCAATGCTCCGGCGAGACTCTTTTTCAACCACTCCTTGTAAGTGTCTCTGACTTCAGGTTCATGCTCTATATGGTAAGTCACTTCCGTTCACCTTCTTCTTCTCCATCCATTTATCATGCCGTCTTTGAGTGGAGACTCACTTTCATCGTATTCGGTGAAAAAACTAAGCATGGGATCTATTTGTGGTGCCTCTTGCTTGATCTCGAATTGCCTAAGAACTCTGCCAGGATTGTAGGGATGGGTCCCAATGAGACCGGGAAGAACTAGGAAAGGACACTTTCCCCCTCGAATGGTGTATTTCCCTGAACGAAGAGAGTTAATGGACCATTGCACATCGTCATCTCTTAATTCCCCGAAAGTCTTAAACCAAAATTCGTGAGATGTTTCCCTTTTGAACCTGTGTAGAAACAACCACATATCGTGTGAAGCTAGCATATCCACCCTTGTTTAATGATTAGGTTGTACCGTTCTCGAATCCTTTACCAAATGCTTCATCATCCACCATTGTAATATGAGGTTGCAACCTTGAAAGAAACAATTTTCGACTTGACACCTTCCCAAGGCTCGATATATGTCGGTGACAATCATGGGAGATAAATTGTTGAATACCTTTGTAGAATCGTAATCTACTCTAAAGAAAAGTGCATGGGTCACCGTAACAACCCTTGGATAAATTGTGCCATTTTCCCCATATGGGAACACCATGGTTTCGAGTAGACCTACCACAAACGCAAAGGCTCTCATCTCCTTCCATTTTTCTTCGAACTAAAATTTATGTCTAAATTTGTAGAAGGCGTTGAATCTTCCAAACCGACGATACAACACCCGAAAAGTGATATTTCCTCCATCACGTTCCCCTAGCCAGGTGTCGTCGTTAGTTAAAAATGCCTCTTTGATTGTTTGACGGTGCCGTGTTGTTTGACGGTCCCACACGGCAGGAACTAAAATGTTCTTATCAGTTTTTTCCTTTCTTTTGAAACACATTTCAATACTCTCATAGCAAATTAACACTTCTTCGAGGGTAGGAGTCAATTCCACATCCCCGAAGCGAAACACCATATTCTGACCATCCCAAAAAGTCGTAAGCACGTGGATCATTTCAGGCCAAGCGTCCATTTCGATCAACGAAGGCAGGTGCCCGATGTGTGTCCTAACAATTTTTCTCTCATCTGTACCCATGTAATCCCACCACAATTTCAGGTAATCGTCAGGTTTGGTAACCATCTTGAACTTTTCACGGGAATAAAATTGAGCCATATCTACATAAAAGAAGACAAAGATAAGCCTTTCCCGACCCCAAAGGGTAATGGATTGAATTTAGACAAGCATATATTTCTCCAACACATAAGTATGATCCGTCTTTGATTGACTCGGGGTCAATAGATGTAGGACAAGTTTTCTAATGGGCCCAATACCCCGCTCGGGTATTGGGTCTTCCTAGGCTCATACCTAAAATAGGGTTTTGATTTCGTTCTATCCTCGGTGTCTAAACACTGGTTCTCAAGCGGACAATTTGAGTTTGAAAATACAAACAACCATCAGACGACTCACGTGCTAATAAACTGTTTGTATTTCCAACATATTTTCGGAATTGATCAATAAGGGCCGGGATACCCACAAAATCCCAAAACAGTTTAAATAATGTAGGAATACGCAATGCGATGCGATAATTAAACTCTACAGAATCGAAAAACATGAACACATAAACAGTTAATCAAAAGACGAAACCAAACATTTGGTTAGGACCTAATTAAAATCCCCAGCAGAGTCGCCATTTCTGTTTTGCGGAGAAATTTTGACTTTTTGTGAAAGAGAGTATCCACTTAATTTTGAAAAGGAATTAAGAAACCTTTAGAGAGTTACTTCAAACAATCCAAAACAGAAAAATCATTTTAAGTTAGAGATTCTAGATAAGCGGTTCATATTAACATTTTAGGAAGGTGTTAGGCACCTAAAACGTCTGCTAACTTACGATTATCCGGACTGTTTGAAAACATCTTTTGATTAACTTCTGAAAAGATTAATTTGTTGAAATAAGTAATTTGCTTAGGAAATATTTTTAAGATTTATGCAGAACCAGTTCTTTAGCGACTTAGTTAGGGATTTTAACTAGGTTCGCAAGAAAACACATAAAACAAATTAGCAAAAGTAAAAGGGAAAGGGTAGAAGCAGAAGGATTTGAGCCATTAGGCCCAAATCGCCAACCCTGTCCTAATCTAGATATGGGGCTTTCAGTCCGTCTTCCACCTGTCCTAATTCTATGTTTTCGAGTCTTTAGCTCGAGTCTCGCTTCACCTGTATTAAGTACAACTTTGGCTTCGAGGTCCAAATGAATGAATAAGGAAATAAATAAATAAATGAATAAATGAATAAATGAAGACGACAATAAGTAAATAAACAAAAATAATAAATGAGATTTTGGGGTCTCGTAGCGCTTCAAATGATAGGACTTTAATCCATTTGTTCTTCTTTCGATTCTTAGTCTCCGTACGCCACGTGATAGGCGTTTAGATTCTTTTTCGGGCTTGACTCAAAGGATAGGGGTCATGTTGGGTCACCGTGAAATGCAAGGAAGAAGAGTCCATTTGAACTCCAAGGTGGTTTACATGCGAAAAAAAAAGAAAGAGAATAAATCAAAACATATCCGAAATACAAAAAGGAAAAAATAGATCAATAAATGTCTTAACACAAATATTCAAACGAAAAAAAATGATGCTAGGAAACCACATATCTTATTTAAAAGTAGGCAGATAATATAAAGAAGGGACATGTTAACTAAGCAAAAATAATTTCAAGTGAAAGAGAGAATAATATCGATCCGGATGCATGCCTATGAAGTGAAAAGCAGAAGTTTGAAATCAAAATGCAAAAGAAATCAAAGCATGTTCAGAATATGGATAGAAAAAGAAGTAAACAGATTTACACATTCAAAAGCTACTAAATAAATATTATCCTATTCAACATCAACCTTAGAAGTATAAATGCCAAGTGCTATCCCGCAACATGCTTCTACTATGGCCATTTGAGGTACCCAAGTCTCAGCGATAAGCGAATAGACAAAGTTATATCATAATGGGACAGATATCCCGGGCCTTTTTCGCAAGACAAAAGACTTAAAGGTTCTATCGAACTTATACTCATGGTCCTATTTAAGGGGAAGAAAACATAAAGGGAACTGGGAAGAGGGCCCGTGAGACTGGAATGCAAGACACGAGTCAACTCGAACAAGGATGATTCATGCATATAAAATAAGATAAAAGGATTAGAACACAAACTTACGCTAATCCCAA
Organism: Capsicum pubescens; assembly: GCA_030864215.1. Classification (NCBI taxonomy): domain Eukaryota; kingdom Viridiplantae; phylum Streptophyta; class Magnoliopsida; order Solanales; family Solanaceae; genus Capsicum; species Capsicum pubescens. The sequence continues at coordinate 301,980,361 of CM061549.1, forward strand.
AAGGTAGGCTACTGCACATAATAATTGTATAGACCACATATCCAAAAGTCTACAACTAAACAAAAGATATAATATACCAAGTGAATACAAATTCATTACTCAAGGAAACCGAAACTAGCATGAAGTCAAATCAAGACATGGTATAGGCTACCATGTTCACTCCAGACTTTACATTTTCAAACACATTAGTATTTCACACATAAAAAATAAGTACTACTATAATTAAACACATAATAAGGGGGAGGGGACTAACTAAGCAAAATTTAAGCCAACCAAAGGACCTTTACAATAATCTGGATCGATAGTTTGATAAAGAAGTATTTTTACACTCACACAAAAACCCTCAATCAACAAGTCAATCACTTGAATAAAGTTGACATTTCACAAACATTTTTTTTAAAGTCTTTAAGAAGCAATATTAAGAAAGATAAGGGAAGAACAAATAAGCTGACACTAACACGATCAACTTACTAGACATTTATTCATTCCCACATAATAGACATTAACCATATTAAACATATTCAGTGTAATAAAACAAGGAGGACCCTTTTTTAAAACGTGTATAACATCCAACCATATCTATCTGAAGGTTGTTATCGAGTTACCAACTACGTCAAATGACTGTTGGCCATAATTCAAGAAAGTGCACTCATGATCATTAAAGGAGAAGACATAAAGATTACCCACTAAACAAACTATAAATTTCAGCTAACAGATATATTCTTTGAAGAGTATTGATTATCATTTTAAACATATTTTGATACATCAAGCATTAGTTCGAAAGCCACATTGTAAGACAAATCAAAAGAAGTCCATGAAATCAACGTACATACACATTTGGGACGGTTTAACTTAATAAGACATCAAATACAAGAGCCAAAGGTAAGACATCCAATTCCTAAACTTTGTTTCAGTTGTTCTAAGTCTTATTAAGTTGTCAACTTCAGGCAAATCATGAATCAAATGCTATGGCCCGAATTATCTCAACGGAATCACGAAAATCCTAAAATCCTATGGCCTTCGAGGCTTTCTATAGCACATAATCCCAGCACACAACAACATTACTATAAAAAAATCCTAAAGAAGGAGATGAAGAAAAGAAAAACAAATCAAAATTAAAACGAAAAAGAGGTGTTTACCTCTCTCGGAGCAGTGAAACGGGGCAACGAGCTAAGATCGGACTCTTATCACCACCAGAAAAGTTCAACACCGTCTTGAACACTCGACTAGCTAACTATTTCTCCCTAAAATCTTTACCGAACAAAGTTTCTCTTTCCCCGGAACCAAATTACTCTTTTCCAAAACCCTCCTTCTTTTACCCAAAAGAAAAAAATTTGTTCAACCTAGGTTTTTAGAAAATTTTCTCAACCCCAGAATTATCAGCCTCCAAAGAACCCCCCAGAATTTTTCGACCCTATAGCAGCGACCCAAAAATAACAATCCTCTCAAAATTTTAAAAAAAAATTGAATCCTCAGAATTTCCAATCTCAGAGCCTCAAACCTTCCCCGAGAAGAAGACCCCCCAAACAATGACCCTAAAGATCTTTAAATAGAAGGTTGAGTTGGGGTCCCCCCTTTCTTTTGAAATTCGAAACCGAGGAGCCAATTTACAGGTAAGAAATTGTACCCAATTCAGATTTCCTCAGAGAATCCTAGATGGGTGGACCAATAAGATTTTGGGAAAACCTAATCCTCCTCTCAACCAATAAAAAATGCCCAAATATGTACCCGAATCGTACCATTAACCCAAAATTTGCGGAATTATCCGTTGGGGGGACGATGCCTAGACGCGTTCTAGAACACTCCCGAGCTTTCCTCGTACAAACCCGTGTGGGGAGAACACGTGATGAGTATGGAGAAGGTCGGGTCAGTTTGGGTCTTCTCGAAGTGGGTCTGGTTCGGTTGAAATTATTTATTGGTAGAAACCGATGTCGTCATTTTCGCTGATGCTTGTACGACGTATTGGTGTTGTGGTCGTCCGTTTGTGTTGAGGAGGAGAAGAATCAATAAATGGGCCGGGTCAGAGGGATTTTGGGCTTATTGAGGATGTTGTATATTATTTGGGAGGGATTGGGCTGGTTGGGCCAACTTTAAATGTTGTTGTTGCTGAATGTTAATGGGTCCAATTTAAAATAAAAAGGGATAGAAATTTGATAATTTAAAAATGGCCAAATAAAATTAATTTTTTAGCCAATTTTACTTAAATCTTAACCAAATTAGATATCTATTTGATCAATTTCATCGCAATTGTGATCAACTTGATTTCAATTATGGTCAAATTTAATAAATTGACTAAATTTAAACGAGATTCGATACGAATTAATACCTTGTTTAATCTTGAGCTTCTTGATTTGATAAAACTAAAAAAATATTTATCCAAATAAATTATTTTTTGAGAGTAAAATTATATTCAAATCAAAATTTTAATCATTTGAATTTATTTTTAAAATAATCCTTGATCAAAAATTCACTACTCCGTAAAATAAATATTTAAGTAATAAAATTATATAATCTCGTATAACTGAATACGATAATATATAATTGCTACTTAAAATGATAAGTTTACCCAAATAAATACTTTGAAAAGATTCTTATTCAGATAAAATATATGTTGTGATTTAATTTAAAACTCAAGAAGCTCGAAATTAAATTTAGTCGTGGAGGGCAAAAATTAGGTGTCAACAGGGACAATGCACGCAATTTTTAAAGATGAGAAATACTTTTCCTACTTAGTTAGAAGAAAAGAAAATGTTACAACAATCTTTGATAATTTAAAATTAATTGAATGCTCCGGAAGAGCTACTATATTTCTGCCTAAGGGGAAAAATTTAATTATAGAAGATGCATTGTTCTCTTCTAAATCCCCAAGAAACTTATTGAGTTTTAAATATATCCGCCAAAATGGATATCATATTGAGACAATAAATGAAATGAATGTCGAATATCTTGGCATTCGGAGATAATTTGTGAAGTCGAAGAATAGACTAGTCACCTAGGAGTGTGATCTAGTGGTCATTGAAGTGAGTGAAAATCTATGGGTGATTAGGATTCAAATCCCATTAGAGACAAAAATAAAATGCTAGGTGATTCATCTGTGCTAGCGTGAGGTAAGATGTGCGTGCAAGCTAAACCTAGACACCTCAGAGACGAACAAACTAGTCTAAATTGACAGCATCTATGTTGGGAAAGAATAATAATAACCTCATAGGTGTAGATGCCTTCGGAAACAAACTCGCATAGCTTTCCACATTCAGCAGCCTTATATGTTGTGATGTTATCAGGGAGTTTTGCATCTAGATGCTCCATTATAGATTTGAAATAACTGAATATTACTATATCAAAGAGTAGAAAGCTAAGTCAGTGATGCTAGGTAGCATAAGCTAAATAATCACTAGGGGGCCACTTTACCCTATGAAATAATTAATCCCAAACAAGAGAGAGTGATGTTTACCTATCCCCTACTACTGTTTCCCATAGTCTTCTCTACGAGTTTACTAGTTTAGCAGCTGGATGCAGACTTAGCCCCTTCGTTGTCTTCTCAAATGTCGGGATCATTTTCTGTACAAGTATGATTGATTCTGATAGACGGTTAAAGAGGTTTACCAGAGCAATCACTTCATTTCTTTGCAACTGCAGCAATACATGAGACTAGAGAGCGAGACTTAGAAACATAGCTAGGCGTGAATACCACATATTTGTTCCAGATAGAGAGAGGTCTGCTGGTGGAAGACAAAAGAAAACTCAAATGTTGATCATGCCGAGATTCACCGTCAAATGAGAAGATAATCTTTAGATCAGTTCCAAGTCCAAGAACCTAGAGCTTTCCCCATAATCAACATTTCTCACATACTACACAATCCATGATAGCACTGCAACATGAAAATTGCATACCAAATTGTTCAGTCATATGGTAAACAGCATAGCAACTACTACTTTTGAACAACATACACAAGACTGCAGAAAGAGCCAAAAATCTTGTGTATGCATATGCTTACATAAATAGACTGAAGTATAAATGTACTGATGCAGTCAACTCAAAATACAGTCATAAGGTGATTAGTGCAGCATGTATAAGCAAAATGATAGCCTTTAGAACTTTCTTTTCTGAATTTTACGAAATTAACTTAAGAACAGTTCATTAGATAACCAAGCCAGTCTGGTCAATCGTTTCAAAGGAAGAAAATAAAGGCTGAAATCAAGATGAATATTGTAACCTGACATTCCTGAATTGCTTTTGAATCTGCTTCTTTAGCTCAGGTCCACTTTGGCCTTTCCATAGATTAATTTCATCAAACGGAACTGGATATGCAGCTTACAGTTTCTGGTTGTATAATAGTTGTTGCATAAGGGACTCTACTTTAAGGTCTTCCTCAGGATTACCAGTATCATATTCAGCCTGCTCCAAGTAATCGTTTGCTTGTATAGCACATCAAAATGGGTGTAGATGACCCAATAAATAAATGCATACAATGTTAACATTATGGGATTTACCAAAATATAGGTGTATGAGTGTGAACTCACTTTTGTAACATCGTGGAGAATAAAGAGGAAAGTAAAGTACAAGTTTCTGACACAGTCAATATTGTAGAACACGATCATACATCAGATATGGATTGGTACCCTACTGAAATTGCTAAAAAGCAGTCAGTTTCCTTGTTAAAGTGATCCAAAAAATAATAGTTCACACTTCGTAAAGAATTTTATAAATGCAACAGGTTCAGCCTTGTAGTTGTAGGCTTTTGCAAGTGTCGCTTAGCCACTTTTTGGCAAGTAGTAAGAGAAACATGTTGCATATTAGATACAAACTAACTAGATTTGTAGTTTCATCAAGCAAGTAATCAGCAGCTATGTGTATTGAGATTGAAGAGCGTAGACCAGATATTAGCTTGTATAAAACCTTTTTCTCTTGGAAAATATCACCAGATGAATCTACACACAAAATTGTAACTTCTGTGTTCACAATGATAATGGATTTGAAAACATAAGAATAGCTCGCAAAGACAATACAACACAACAAAAAGTAATTTGCACGAGTACCAACAGACTTTAACAATTTAGTATCCTAACTTAAGAAGTCTATTTCTCATTTCAATGGTCTCCTTCAGAATGCAATTCAACAAAGACAAATTGAAAGGATCATTAACTCACATTTTGGAAAATCCTCTAAATATACAACATCCCATATTCTCCTGGCTGAGGGACCAGTGTAACCTGTATAATGCTCCGAGTTCAGTAAGAGATTGACATATGTCATCTCACTTGCCACGACAAAGTTCAACAAATTAGTAGTAATCCAAAGAGAAACCTTCAAGAAGTAAAAATCAAGGCATTATATAAGTGTTAAACTCTGTAATTATACAAGATAGAAGTAAGCTTCTTGTTTATTCAACAGTGGAGGAAGTACAGAGTTTGATAGTATTTGTAGAAGAAGGGAAAGAAGAGAATTGAGAGAAGAAGAAGATGAGAGAGAAGAGTAAATGCTTGTATTGAGTGAATAGAACAATGTACATTTTTTATGTATATATACTAGCTTGTGATATGCCTAACTAACTCAACTAGCCGTTAACTACTTTGTAACTAACTATTAGAATAGTTATAACTGAAAGTTGGAACCAAGTCTACTTTATTTTCTGTTTGAGTTCACTACTTCTTCAATGTCTTCAACACTCCCCCTCAAGATAGGAAGGTGTGAAGATGTCACAGATTCCTAGCTTGGTATTTAGATGAGTTTGTTGAGCTCTTGTCAGTCCTTTAGTCAGCATGCCTGCAGGTTGATCTTGAGTAGCAATGTAGTGTGGCTGGATCATTCCTTGGACTATTTTTTCCCTTATAAAGAAACAATCAATATCAATATGCTTTGTACTCTCATGATATATTAGATTAGCAGCTATTTGTAGTTCAGACTTGCTATCACTGAACACATACACAGGTAGTATTGCTTCACTTCCAATTTCCTTTATTAGACCTAGAATCCATACCAGTTCAGCTGTCACTACTGCAAGACTTCTGAACTCTGCCTCAGCTGAGCTCTTAGAGACAATATTTTGTTTCTTTGATTTCAAAGATACTACTGACTCTCCAATCTTCACAAATTAACCAGTTATAGACCTTCTAGTTTGAGGACAAGCTGCCCAGTCTGTATCACAGTAGGCACTCACTTTATTATCTGAACCACTAGACAACAACACACCTTGACCCGGTTGTCTTTTCACATACTTTACAACTCTGAGTGTTGCCTCCATGTGTGATCTTTTAGGATCTTGAAGAAACTGACTTAGTGTTTGAACACAAAAGGCTATGTCTGGCCTTGTCATGGTTAGGTACAATAGCTTTCCAATCAATTTTTGATAAGCACCTTGGTTTGCTGGTGGATCCTCAATAGTCTGTTCATGCTTAACATGCTCATCAAACTGTCTAGATGTTAGCTTGGTATTGTAGTCCATAGGCGTAGCTGCAGGCTTGGCTGTTGTTAAGCCGAGCTTAGATAGTAACTCTAAAGCATATTTGCTCTAATGCATCAGTATTCCTTTGTCAGACCTTGCAAATTCTATTCCTAGGAAGTATCTCAGCTCACCTAGATCCTTCATCTTGAAATTTTAGTGTAGAATTGTCTTAGTATCTTCTATCAGCTTTACACTATCTCCTATGATCAACATGTCATCAACATATACTAGTACAAGAATAATGCCTTATGTTGTCTTCTTGATATACAAGGATGGATCATACTGACTCTGAATGAAGTGAGATCTTACCAAAACCTCTGATAGCTTGGTGTTCCATTGCCTTAGTGCTTGTTTAAGACCATATAAGGATTTGAGTAGTCTACATACTGCATTCTCCCCCTGACTAACAAATCCTTGAGGTAGATCCATGTACACTTCATTATAAAGATAACCATTTAGGAAAGCATTGTAGACATCCATTTGTTGGACACACCAGTGATTTCTAGATGCTGTTGCAAGTACAGTTCTTACTGTCTTCATCTTTACTACTGGAGAAAATATTTCTAGGTAATCAATTCCTTCTCTTTGTCCATAACCCTTTGCTACTTACTAGTCTTGCTTTAAACCTCTCAACTTCACCTGAGGCCTTATACTTTACTTTATATATCCATCTGCAACCAATAGTCTTCTTTCCTTCAGGCAAGGTAACAACCTTCCAGGTGTTGTTAGAATTCAATGCTTACATTTTATTCTTCATTGTTTCCACCTATCTAGGGTCTTTGCAGGCTTCAGAGTAGCTTGTAGGTTCAGTAACATATAAAGTGTTCATCACATAGCTCTTGTATGACTGAGAAAGTCTATCATAAGACACATGATTCGCAAGAGCATGAGGTACCTTCTTTGTGTTTTTGTAAACAAAGTCATTCATCCATGCAGGTGACTTTCTTTCTCTTGTTGACTTTGTTTGATCCTGAGATGCAACTGGTTGAGATGCAGCTTGTGTAGTGGTAGGAATGCTCTGGAGTTGTTTCTCTTGTTGAGTATCCCCTTGACTTCTACTTGACCTCCTTTGGTGTACCTTTGTTATGGACTGTCTGAGAGTAGGTTCCTTTGGTGGTAGCTGCTCTTGCTGACTTTCTAAGGTAATAGTCCTTTGGGATGAGACCTGTATAGGAATCTGCATAACCTCAGTAGTTATTAGATACTGATCTTCTAAAGGGCACACATGTTGAGGTGCCTGAGGCTGCTTCTTGAGTTCCTTAAATGGAAATATATCTTCCCTGAATGACACATCTCTACATACAAAAAAAATGTTAGTAGATAAACCATATAGAACATATCCCTTCTGAGTACTAGAGTACCCCATCATGATGCATGTCCTTGTTCTAAACATGAGCTTATCATGTTCATTTAGTATTTTGGCATAGCACATGCATCCCATTACTCTGAGATGATCACAATTTGGTTGCTTACCATACAATTTTTCATAAGGACTCACAAGCTGAATGACTGGACTAGGAAACCTATTGATGATATATACTGCAGTTAGAACACAATAACCCCATAACCTTATTGGAATTTCAGCCTGAAATCTGATAGCTCTTGTCACTTCTAGTATGTGTCTGTGTTTTCTCTCAACAACACCATTTTGCTGAGGAAAATATGGACATGTAGTTTGATGAACTATGCCATGTTCCTGGAACAACTCTTTACATATTGAGTTGACAAACTCAGTACCATTATTAGTCCTCACTACTTTGATAACCTTGTCAAACTGAGTTTTGACATATACAAGAAAGTGTTGAATCTGAACACACACATCAGACTTAAGTTTTAACAGAAATATCCAAGTGTACCTTGAAAAATCATCAACCACTGTTAGAAAATATCTATTTACATTCATAGTTGGTACTTTGTAAGGTCCCCAAACATCCATGTGTACAAGATCAAAACAGCATGTACTTTGACTGTTAGTAAACAGAAAAGGTAACCTAGTTTATTTAGCACTAGGAAAAATACTACATTGCTTTATTCTGTCTTCTATTACTTGAACTTCTTGAGATATAACTCTTTTCAGCACACTGGTTGATGCATGTCCCAACCTTTGATGCCACAGATCTACTTCAGTTTGAGTTCTTTCCACAACTGGTTTACTAGATGCTTTAGTTGCTATTGTAACCTCTTTCCTTGACTGATCTCTAAGCACATATAGTTATCCATCAAGCTTACCAATCCCCCTCACCTTTCCAGTACAAAGATCCTGGAAAACATAGAAATCAGGAAAGAAATTCACTGAGCAATTCCACTTCTTCGTTACTTGTGATACTGATAGAAGGCTACATATAAACTGTGGGATGTGATAGACATCTGTGATGTTATTTCCTTCTGACAGGAAACTAGTTCCCACATGAGTGACCATTGTAGTGTCACCATTTGGTAGATATACCTTCTTTGGTTTTTCAAACTCTGTAACACTCTTCTTAAGTAACAGGTCTGAGTTTCCAACTATATGGTTAGTAGCACCAGTATCTATAATCCATATCTGAGAATCAAAAGAGGCTAGACAAGCAGAAATACCTGTACTTGTTACATTTGCAGACTCACAAGGTGTGTTGACAGAGTTATTTTTTTTGATCATTTGCAAGATTTGACCTTATTGTTCCTTGGTGAATGCAGCATTTCCCATCTGACTCAACTGCTCCAGCTAGCTATCAGACACTAGAGACTGTCCTGCATCCTTAGTAGACCACTTCTGCATAGAGTGAGAGCCACCCTGATCTATTGAAGAGACATTGTAAGCTGTGTTGTTCCCTTCATGTTTGAACTTCTTCTTGGCCTTGTAATCTTGAGGATAGCCTACTATCTTCCAGCAGTTTTCCTTAGTGTGCCCCTTTAGTTTGCAGAAATCACATTGCTGATTAAAATTTTTCTTGAACTTCTGATTGTTGTTTTCACCTGGACCATTTCTTGCATACATGGCTATCTCAAGGTTCTTGGCATTAACTGAAGGATTCATTCCAAAGATTCCAGCCTGACTTGCAATAGATTTTTGACTTTCATCACTTATGATCATTGCATAGGCTTGGTTCACATTTGGGAGAGGGGTCATAAGCAAGATTTGACTTCTTGCTTGTGTATAGGTCTCATTCAGACCCATAAGAAACTGAAACAGTTTCAGTTTCTGCAGATGTAGTACATATTTTTTTGATTTCTCACATTCACACCCAGGTGCAGGCACAAGACCCTCAAATTCTTCCCATAAGTCCTTTAGTTTCGAGAAATACACAGACACTGAGGCAGTTCCTTGAGATAATGTGGCTATATCTTTGTGCAGATTAAAGTTTCTTGCCCCATCAACTTTGTTAAACCTTTCAGATAGCTCATTCCAAACTGCACTAGCTACAAATACATACATGATTCCACCAAGTAACTCTTTAGAAACTGAATTCATGATCCAAGAAAGTACAATTACATTGACTCTTTCCCAGTGACTACTCAACTCCCTTGAGAAATTATCTTTAGAGCATGTTCCATCTACCATGCCTAACTTATTTCTCCCTAGTAAGGCTATACGCATGGATCGAAACCAGACTGAAGAGTTCTTAATTTTTGTCAATTGAAAAGAGATGATTTGTATGCCACTTACATCAGAAGGGCTGAGAAAGAGGGGATGATAGTAATCCAATGAATTGGGAGTAACTCTTCTTGTTTCAGCCATATTCACAGGAACAGTTTGATTATCTATTGCAGTAGCTCTACAATCCTTGATTGCATACTTCTTGATCTTGATTCAATCTACTAGAATCGACCTTGCTCTACTAGTATTCTAGTGAGTAATGTCTCTGATACCATGTAATTCTACAAGATAGCAGTAAGCTTCTTGTTTATTCAACAATGGAGGAAGTAAAGAGTTTGATAGTGTTTGTAGAAGAAGGGAAAGAAGAGAACTGAGAGAAGAAGAAGATGAGAGAGAAGAGTAAATGCTTGTATTGAATGAATAGAACAATGCACATTTTTATGTATATGTACTAGCTTGTGATATTCCTAACTAACTCAACTAGCCGTTAACTACTTTGTAACTAACTATTAGAACAGTTATAACTGAAAGTTGGAACCAAGTCTACTTTATTTTCTGTTTGAGCTCACTACTTCTTCAATGTCTTCAACAAACTCCCAGTAACACTATCCATCATTTTATCATATCACCAGTAATACCACCAGGGGATTTCATCGAAAGAGTACACAAACAGGACAAAGAACACACAATGCATGCCTGCACAGGAAGCCCTCTAGGTTGAATAAATCACAAGCACAAAGACGGCTAAAATTTAGCAGTATGTGTTGTTTCCTTGTAACTTGGAAGACTCATTATAACATACTCATATTAATAATACATAAGACATAAGAAAATGTAACATTTCTTTGCAAAAGGAGTATAGTCAAGATAATAATCCAAAAAGGGAAGAGATCACACTGACTTTACTAACAAAAGCAACCAAAGAGATCGGATGAACTTCCATAACACAGAAGAAGTAAAAATATTCGAAAACCTAAACCTTCTCTTTCCAGTATTGACATAAAGTAAAAAACTTAACCTATTTAACTACAGCAAGGCAAGACATTTCATTTTTCCCTCAGACTTCTCTTTTTTGTATCCAACATGTTTCCTTCCCCTTCCCAACAGCCCCCAAAAGTAAAATACAAGAGGCAGCCTGGGTCCAATGTATAATATATTTTGGAAAATATATTATACATTTTTACTCCAAAAATCAGACATTTGTTGTATAGAATAGTTAGGCATTTTTACTCCAAAAATTAGCCCTTTCAATTTCAGACTTGTAAAAATTGTGGGTGAGGTCTGGGGAAAAAGAGGTCTTTCAGTGAGTTGAGGTCGGCCTTTGTACGTGAGGGACCGCTTTCGAGGGAGTTTATTAACCAAAGGTTATTGGACCCGTCTACCTTGAGCTAAGAGGACTCCGCCCCTGGTTCTGGCGACAGAAGATAGTTGTTTTGAAACCCCGATACCGGACTGCAATCAAAAGAGCATGCGTCCCGACTCGAGTTTCCTTGTGTCGCAGTAGATCACAGAACTATCTCAGGCGTATTTATGGGGCAAATACGGGCAATCCATTTTAGTTTAAAAGGAATTCGTGCAATACTTTTTGATGTATGACCTTGGTGTCTTTCATGTTTTTTCTAGTTCAGCATTTACCATGTACTTGTTAAATATTCCTTCCTGTAATAAACTCAACTTGTTAACTCTTTTCTGAGGTATAAGTAAGACTTTTTGGACGACGACGGGTAATTCCGCCATTTACATTTCTGCTTGTCACTTTCAATACTTTGGTTTATTTCTTGTCATTTCTCTTGAAATCTTGTTTGACCAAACTGCATCATGGAAAGGGGTTCTTCGTATTCTCCAGTAAAAGGAACCATCCGACCTCGTTTTTGTCACATTTGTTATTTCCACACCCTCAAGAAAACCATTAACTAGAGCGTAAAACTAATGGTAACATTGGAAACAAACAACTAATTCTATTTTAATTTGTTAAAACGACAGCTATTACTCCTTTGTCTACCTTTATTTGTTCATTTTTCTATTGAAAAATTAATAGATAACTTAAAATATTTTTTACCCATTTTATTTTTGCTGTTAAATACTTTCTCCGTCTTAAATTTTCTAATTTAATGTCCCATTTTATTTATCTTTTTTCATTAATCAAGAAGACACAATTTTTTTTTTATGTTTTACCCTTTGAATTAATTATTTTTTCTTCAAATTAAAATGTAAACATCATTTAATAACAGTACTATGGTAAACTAGGCATGTTATTAGTTATTTTTCTTAATCAATGTGTCATCTCAATTTGAGATGAATAATTTGGGACGGAGGAAGTATTTACCATTCATCATTTGCTGTATTGCTTAAGACATTTCGTTTATTCATTGCTTCTTAATTTGTGTGTCACGTTAATAGTGGATAAATATTAGTATTGAATAGGGAGTATCCTATTGAGTTTATGAATCTTGAATTATAGAAAAGAAAGGTCGCTACATGGTATGGAACAAAGCTATTGATTCTGCTTCAGGCTGAGTGGAATAATAAGGAGTGGAGTTGAGTGTAGGATTATTGTTGGACTTGTCAAATCAATGTACTAGTAATGTGAAGCGTGGGGTGCCAGTTAGGGTTGTGCAAAAACCGAACCGATCGATAAATCGAATCGATAAAAATGTTATTGGGTTATTGGAATTGGGTTATCGGGTTAACAATTTTTTATTGGTCTTATAAAAAAATTTATTGGGTAAACGATTCGTTATCGGTTTTAGCTTATTGGGTTATCGGTTAAACCGATAACCAAAATACACTAAGTTATTGTTTTATCCCTATTTATGTTATATATTTAAATTTCTCTTTCTCTCTCTCTCTATAGATATGTGTATGTATATAGATTATATGCACTACTAATTCATAATTCAGTGATTCATAAAGTATTAACCTATTCAGGACAACAAAGGCACAATATAAAGTTCGGCTATTATCGTAATAAAAAGCTTGAAGCATTTATGGCTTCCAACAATTAGGATTCAATTTTTTTCCTAACTAACATTCAGTTCAAGTTTGAAGATTCTTGTAAACTAAAATGCATTGCGTAGGTTTTGGCGGTAATTAAAATTTCATTTTTTTTATGTTAGTTGTTACTATTTCTATTTTATAAGTATTTTCTTATTGGTTAAACCGAAAACCGAACCGTTAAGGACCAAAAACCGATAAACCGAAATCGATAAGAAAATATCTTATTGGTTGGTTATTGGTTTTACATATTTAAAAACCGAAAATCGATAAATCGAACCAATAACACATAAAACCGAACCGAACCGACCGATGCACACCCCTAGTGCCGGTCATTAATCCACCAAGCATCAATGCAGCCCAAAGTGTGGCCCTTTGGATTAAATCGGTCAACTTTTATCTAAGAGATAATACATAAATATGACCCTAAACTTGACACCAAATTATAACTTTGACTGTGCACAAATATGACCTTTAACTATTCAAAACTGCAAAAATATGACCTCCGATCTTACGTGGCAAAACGCGTATTCAACATGCAAAAATGGGTGCGTCCAGCTAAAAATCTAAGGGTATAATACATAAATATGACCCTAAAGTTTGACAGTGCACAAATATAACCTTTAACTATTTAAAACTACACAAATATGACCTTTAAATGACTTTTTACTATTATTTTTCATTATTTTCGGCTCAAAGATGAAAATGACATCTAATTTCTTTTGTCATTGCGGAAAAAGAGCAATATTGAAGATTTATTAATTAGGTGGGTCAGCCTCATATGAAAAAAATCGCACGGGTATGTATATATATTATAAAGCAGAAGGCAAATTTAAGTTATATAATAAATCTAAATATTACTTATTTAAATATTAAATTAAAGATGAAACTATACTAATAAATTTTTTTTTATAGTTTTAATAAAACGTTATTAAATTAATGTTATTAAGGATAGTAGTAGTAGTATATTAAATTAACATTATCAAATTAATGTAATTAAAATGTTATTAAATTAACGTTATTAAATTAACGCAGGGACGGACCTACGTGGTTGCCATGGGGTTCACCCGAACCCCCTCGGTAAAAAAATTACGTTGTATATATATAAGGTAGAAAATATATATTTATGTACGGATATTAATGTTGAACCACATGAAACAAGACACTTAGATAGCCCAGTGGTGTTATTTGCTCATCTTGGGCGCTTGCTTCAGCCTACTGCGCGGGTTCGATCCCTGCTAGTGGCTGTTATTTTTTTTTAATTAGAAAAAAGCTAGGTGCAGTGCTGCTACTATAGAAATAAATAAATAAATAATAATAATAATAATAATAATAATAATAATAATAATAATAATAATAATAAAACAACGCCGTTTTAACACAAAAAAATAAAACTTTGACAGTGCACAAATATGACCTTTAACTATTCAAAACTGCACAAATATGACCTCCCTCCAAGTCAGCCCTTTTAACGACGTGGCACCGTGTAATTGGATTACCTTTCCACGTTGGTGCGAGTGAGACTCACGCATGAGATTGCTAAATCGGAGGTCATATTTGATCAGGTTTTGAATAGCTAAAGGTCCTATTTGTGCACTATCAAAGTTTAAGACAAAAGTTATAATTTGGTGTCAAGTTTAGGGTCTTATGTATTATCTGTTTATCTAAAGGGTCTTCTTTTATTGCTTAACCCAATTTTAGAAATGCAATTCATTCCTAGGAAATCTAGACAGCACATTTCCAGAAATGCAGTTTTAAAAGTTTAATTAATCTAATATAATTTAATTTTAAAATTTAGTTAAATTAATTCACGAAAAAATAAAAGAACGTATAAAAAGAAATGGAAAAGCAATAGGTAATTTGACTTTATTTTATTTATAAAAATTAAATTAATAGTGATAAATAAATTCGAACGAGAGTATGAAACTATTCTCACAGTTTATTAAATTCGGTGGAAGACCCAAGGTGGAGGGATGGAAAACAATGATATTTCCTCTGTTCCATTTTATGTATCGTTATTTCATTTTTAATTCGTCTAAGAAAATATCATTTTTCCTTATTTGGTAACTATTAAATGACAATATCCTCATTTTATTCTTAATGGGTCTGCTTAATAAGAAAAGATAATAAAATGAGAGTATGTATTCTTAAACTCCATATTCAATCAAAAGGGCGATGCATAAAATGGGACGGAGGGAGTATGATATTTACCAACACATGTTTGCAATAAGTGCTTGTAGTACGTGTTGTTCGTTTGTGATATTTTGTCAAATTTTAGCCACTACAATTCTAACCATAGCATGGTCTAAATTGGAGTAATATTCAAATTCATTGCTATAAACTTTTAAAATAAGTACCTCCTATACTATATTTTACTTTATTGAAATTGAAAGAGTATAAATTAATGCTGATGCAGATTTTTAAGGTTGATCGTTTAATCAATGATGCTTTTACTATCTGTCCCTCAGTGCTTCTTCTTCCATTTTCTCTAATAGGTGATTCTACACACTCAGGGTAGGTTCTTCTCCTCCTCCTCATTTTCTGTCAATCTATTGATTTTCTTTTTTAATTTAGTTTATTTATGGGAATACACTAATATGTTGTTGTTAGTGTTTCATCATGCCATTTTCTGCACTGCTTTTGTTAGCTATGGCTAGAGTTCTTTTAAATATAGTGATTTAATTTGTAGAGGCCAACGCACTAGAAAAATTAGCAGATTCAGTATCATTGTTGTTATTACTGGTATGCTTTCCTCTTTTTTTTTTCTTTCTTTCACTGATTTTATGCCCATTACTTCTCGATTCCTTTGAATGTTTGTGCGTTTTGCTTGAATTTTAGTTCTTTTGCTCTTTCACATAATCTCTTGTAAGATATATTATACATGCATGTGATGGATCATGTCTCATTTGCACATATATTTTAATGCCCTTTGTTCCCCTTTTTTCTTATAATTTTCTCTTTAATTTTGCAACTAGATCTATTTAATCATAAATCCTAACCTGTCGGCAAAGGGCAATTTGATTGGCCCTGAACACTGATCTTACATACTTTAATTGTGTTGTGAGAGACGTAGTTTACTGATTCCAGGTTGTATAATTAACATTACAATTTGTGTTTGTGGTTGTGCAACAGCTGTGACTGCATTTATTAATGTTAAATTTGTGTTGTGAGAGATGTAATGTTTGTGTATACAACATTACAATTTGTATACAACCTTAAATTTGTGTTGTGAGAGATGTTTCCCTAAAATAGTAATGTTGTATACAAAAAATTACTTGGAGAAGTTATATTCTAAAAGAAAGTACGCAGATTTCTTCTCCAGCTACTATGATTCCTTTAGATGCATCTATATGGTGGTATTTTCATATTTTTTTTCAATATATGTTGGAAAAAAAGAAAGAAATGCCAAGACTTATGTCTTTCCCAACAAGCTTGAGGAAGATCCAAAGGGCATCCCCAATAGTTTTATGTCTTGCATCAGCAAGTAGATGTTGGTGGATTGCGGGAGTTGAATGTGTACATGTACCCTACACCAGATGCTGTCGTGGTATATTGACTGATTTTTTTGTGACTATAGTTTCTTTTGTATAACAACAACAACAGGCCCAGTGTATTCTCACAAAGTGAGGTCTGAGGAGGGTAAAATGTACGCAAAATGTACGCAGCCTATACCGCTATCTCCGAAGAAGTAGAGAGGCTTCTTTTGTATGAAAAAATAAAAGAAAAAAATTGGAAGACTCAAATTAACCACCTAATTAGCTTTCACATGGAAGCAACAGAAAATGAAGAGTAAATGAGGAGTGAACAAAATGTAACAGATTGAATAACTTATTGAAATGTTATTTATATCGAAGAAAAAGAAATATAGAAGAAAATTTAAGTAACTCTTGACATGAACTTTCTAGCTAAAAATTTTTTGTTTGTATTTGACTCATAAATGATTTATAATCTACTGCTTACTAGATGCAAGATTATGTCCATGAATTCAGTGGAGAAAACACTTCATTCGACTGATTTTGCAATTTAGTATTTTTCTTATAAAGATAACATCTCCTGACATTTTATTTTTCTCTTCAATGGTTTACATTAGGTTGTGCTGCCTACAATTTGAGTAGCGGGAAAGAAAAATCTGTCCTGTACATGGTTGCTGTCTTTGAAAGAGCGTCTTGATAATTTCAGGGTGCTTGGGGGTGATTCTTTGACTTCTGGAAAGATGTAAGTACTCCTCTTTTAGTTAATTAGGTATTTTCTGCATAGAAGCTGATACGAGTCAAATGACCACCTTAGCTTTTGATGACATCTTTGAAGGCCAACACCTAAAGTCTCAAGACTTGGTCACCCCGAGAGCACAAGGATACGCAAGGAAAGATCATTTTGAGCATGACTTAAAGCAATCTCGTGTGTGGAAGGTTGCTTGGTTGCCTATATTGATGCTAACCCCAAAACCACAAGCCTTGAAGTATAAACCATACTCGATTTTTGAGAGCATTGAAAAGGCGCCATTCATTCAAGTTATAACATACCTTGGATGCCCCTTCATTAAGGGTATTTTATACATTACATATGGTGTATTTACACACTATGGCAGCCCCTCTCATTAAGGGGAAAGTGGTCTTTTTATCTTCATTTATAGTATATTATAAATAGGCCCCTCGGTCTTATTTTCACTAGTTTTGAATGATGAAAGATTGAAACACTTGAAAATCCTCTCTCTTGAGAGTAGACCACATTAGTATAGTCTTAGTTAGGACTTGGAAAAGTCATCCTTAGTATAGGGCTTGGAAAAGCCAATATTGTTCTTTGCTTAGAAACGGTGAATCTTGAGGTGAGTCGATTACCTTGGCGGTCACCGTAAGAGTGTGGTTTTGATTATTACATTAATTAGGGGTTAGTGTTGAAATACACTTGGTTCTTAATCTTGTAATAATTTTGGTCTCACTATCTATCTTTATTTTCTATGCAATTTCCTTTGTGTTTGTGTTGAATCTGTGTCTTGTTTCATCTTCATCTCCTCTCTTTAGTTATAATTTCAGTTTCTAGCTTTGTTTCCCGTGTCATTTGGTATCAGAGCATGGCTTGATCTTGTTCCTACAAGATCAATCTTGGGCTTGCTTGTTAGAAAATTAAAAAAAAAGTGTTAAAAACTGAAAATTCTAGAAAAATAGCAATCTGTCCGTGTTTGTGTTCTTGGCCAAAATTGTGTTCTTGTTGTGTCATGGATGAGATTTGTTTGTTGTGTGAATAGATCTAGTTCTTGTTTGTTTTGTTGTTTCAAGTGTTAGTTTTCTTGTCCACTAACACTTTGAGTCTAGATCTAAACTTGAGCTTGAACTTGTTGAAAGTTGTTGTTATGAACATAAGCTTGGCTCATTGTTGTTGACCATTGTTATGGTGGACTGTTTTGTCCATGTGGTTTCTCCTTGATGTTCTAAACTTGACCACGTGATATTGTTGTTACTTGGTGGCTTGAGAACCATTTTGTTGAAGTTGTAGTTGTCTTGGCCAAGTGTTGGAGATATTGTTATTGTGGATTAGAGTTGGCCATTGGAATTTTTGTTGTTCTTGAAGATTGTTGTTATTGTTCTTTGTGTGGTCATTGTTGTTCTTGAAGTTCTTCACCTTCCTTCATATATTGTTAGAACATAAAGTGAATATTAGATCCTAAAAGGTGAAGGAAAAAGGTGTATGTACTTGTTAGTCTTGAAAGACCCCCAACCACCAAAAGACTTTATATCACTTCACAACCACTTTTCCATGATTTAAGGACCCATGTTTTAAGGAGAAGTACAAGAAAAAGTCAAGTCTTGAAAATTGAAAAAGGCCCCAAGACTTATTTTCCCTCCTAAAACAAATTCCACCAATCCAAATTAATTTTTGTCCAAGACTTGAACATTTGAGAATAACCACTTGATAAAATTGAACTAATACGTGGCTTCCACGTCATCATTGCTACTGTTTACGCAATATTTTCGAGCTCAAAATTTTAGATTCTTAGTTTCATTTTTATTGTCCCTTAGTTTCGTTGTTGGTTCTAAAACTAATTAGAAACTAGTAATC
The DNA here is from genome assembly GCA_030864215.1 of Capsicum pubescens. Lineage (NCBI taxonomy): Eukaryota > Viridiplantae > Streptophyta > Magnoliopsida > Solanales > Solanaceae > Capsicum > Capsicum pubescens. The sequence goes on from CM061549.1 coordinate 301,999,432, forward strand.
ACCTACTTAGTTGTAGATTAGTTGTTGAGTCCGTTTCTTTCGTGTCTTCGTTATTTATGTGCTTTTCTCATTTTTAACTCGTCATAACTTCTTTGTTTCAAGTTCATAAGTAGATTTTATTTTGTGTCTTGAGTCGATCAAACAAGAATCTATTCCGTCCGCCAAGTAGAATTGACATCTTATTGACTACCGGAGTATAAGCAACTTTCAATATTCGCCGCTCCAAATTGTGAGGATCACAAAAGTGAGTGAATACGAGTGTTGGTGAGGAGCTTTTATTACTAATCTTGTTTGTTCATTTTGTAGATTTAAAAGGTAATATAAGGAGAACATGTCTTCGATAGCCGGGGATTATTGTGACTACAACATGGGAGACTATGATTGTAGTGAGGGGTTTTATGGCTACGAAGTTGAGGGAGGCTGCGGAGGCTATAAAAATAGCCATGATCAAAACTTGGGCAGATTTGAGAGTTACGGTTTTGAGGAAGAAAATGAGGTGAATGAAGTGCCTAGTACTTATGGGGAACTTGGATATGATGTAGGACCTTATGATGGATCTTATGATGACGTTGGGGCATGTGAGGAGTCTTACAATTCTCACTCTGAACCTAGATTTGGTGTTAGGTATAACCCTTTCGTTCGCAAAGCTTATGAGAGCTATGATGAGAGTACACGTGAGGAGTGTGAAGATTCATATTCTCCACCTTGTAGTACTTCTTATCAAGATCGATGTAGCGTGAATGGTTATACTAGCTCTAGTGGAGGTTGTCCAACGAGAAGAAGAGGGTATGCATCTCCAAAACCGAGGGGTACTCGTGTACTTTATAATGTTGATCCGAGAAGGAGTGTACACTCCGGAAAGGTGACCATTTATGGGATACCGGGCTGACTCTTGTATTAAATGATAGGTACTATAGTAACTACATCGTTCCATCCATAGTTGACTACTTGGAGTTGTTTCGTGGGCCTTTACTTGTTCCATACTTCTTGGACGGGTTTAAGGTTACCGAGAGGGTCAAGGTTATCTTATCCCAATTTGAATACCATGAGGAGGTGGTGCGATATTCTTCCATTGACATACGGTCATGTATACTTAGGTGCCGATTAGTTTGCACAACATAGAGTTCCAAACGTACAAAATTGGCCAAATGTTGTAAGAGACCAACGGGGGAATCGCCTCATGACTTACTTGCTGCCCAAGACACGAAGAGAAATGCCTACCTACTTCAATCCAAATAATTATGAGAGACAAAAGATTGAGAGGAGTAAGGGAGTGCAAGGTGGTAATCCGAGAGTGGAAAAAGAAGAGGTTGTGTGGAGCGAAGTGAAGGGATTACCACCAAACTGTGCTAACATTGGTTGTCCTTCTATTATTAAGGACATTTGTGTAGGTACCAACATGGCAAGCGAAGACGAACAATGCCAAAAGTAAGTTGTTTCCCAAGATTTTGGAGGACCTTCACACCATGACAAAGAAGAATCTACTCAAGGACTTCAAGGTAAAATGGCTAACTCTTACACTTTTGTACAAGTGAATGATAATTGTGTGGCTAGTAGCCCATTGAGTGTGAGCTATAGCTTGCCTATATGTGAGTATTGTTTCTTTGCCACTTGATGATGATGTACATATTGTGAGTGTGGATACACTAGTTGACCTATTGATGACCGAATCGACTCTTCTTGTAAGATCGATTTATGTCCACCTAGTGTTGAAACCATTATGTTGAATGAAATTACATTATCTTCTGAAATTTGTGTTGATCAACTTATGTGTGAAAATTACCCAGCACTTGAGGATGTGTATTGTAATTAATGAACCTCAAGTGTGTGATGATGTTGAAAATGTTGATCAAAGGAATAGGAGTGAACTCGAGAGCTATTCTTGGGATAATCTTGCACTTGAGATCTCTTTGAAACTTGATAGTGATCTTTTAGAGAGTGATGAATTCACACGTTCTGAATCTTCCCGTGAAATAGATCATGCTCTCTTTAGGTATAATTTCTTATTTGAAGATGATATAACCACTTCTAATGAACCTAGTTGTGAAAATAATGGTGTAGCTTGCCTTAGAAGCTATAGCCGATATGCTAATCCACTATGGTGTGACAACATTTCTATTAAAGATGGAAATCACTTCTTGGAAGATGAAAGTACTCTTAAGGGTAAGGGATGTGTAGTCTTGGAAACTACTTATCCTTCTACTTTGTGCGATTTTATTGTTGAGAGTACTCATGGTGATGATTGTGAAACTAGTAGTGAGTACACACATGAGGGCACCTTAGTAGAAGTTGACTTGAGTGATACCTTTCTCTACTCTCTATTTTCTTTGGATAATATGTATGCTATTGTAGAGAGTACACCATTTAGTTTGGGTAGAGACCACGGGAAAGGGGAGTGTTGTCTAGACCCGTGTCTATGGCTACTCTTCCCGTTTGACCCCGGTGCCAAATATAGATTTTATGATGATGGTGCACCCAACTTGTTGCTTGGTTTACATGAAAAGCAAAGTATCACTTTTGGTAAATTCCATAACCAAATCCTTTGTGCATTTTTCATTAATTATTTAATATTTAGTTCAAAGGATCCTTGGTTATATTCTAAATATGTGCAACCTTGGAATGTTGAGGTGATTTGTTGTGCTAACCCTAACCCTCATTTCATGAGGAGTTTGTATTTGTGTGTCCTTTCTTTATTTTTGCAAGGTTTGGATTCGAGGTCGAATCCTTTTCAAGATGGGGAGGATGATACGAGTCAAATGGCCACCTTAGCTTTTGATGACATCTTTTAAGGCCAACACCTAAAGGCTCAAGACTTGGTCACCCCGAGAGCACAAGGATACGCAAGGAAGGATCATTTTGAGCATGACTTAAAGCAATCTCGTGTGTGGAAGGTTGCTTGGTTGCCTACATTGATGCTAACCCGAGAACCACAAGCCTTGAAGTATGAACCATACTCGGTTTTTGAGAGCATTGAAAAGGCGCCATTCATTCAAGTTATAACATACCTTGGCTTCCTCTTCATTAAGGGTATTTTATACATTACATATAGTGTATTTACACACAATGGCAGCCCCTCTCATTAAGGGCAAAGTGGTCTTTTTATCTTCATTTGTAATATATTATAAATAGGCCCCTTTAGTCTTATTTTTACTAGTTTTGAATGATGAAAGATTGAAACACTTGAAAATCCTCTCTCTTGAGAGTAGACCACATTAGTATAGTCTTAGTTAGGACTTGGAAAAGTCATCCTTAGTATAGGTCTTGGAAAAGCCAATATTGTTCTTTGCTTAAAAACGGTGGATCTTGAGCTGAGTCGATTACCTTGGCGGTCACCGTAAGAGTGTGGTTTTGATTATTACATTTATTAGGAGTTAGTGTTGAAATATACTTGGTTCTTAATCTTGTAATAATTTTGGTCTCACTATCTATCTTTATTTTCTATGCAATTTCCCTTGTGTTAGTGTTGAAATATACTTGGTTCTTAATCTTGTAATAATCTTGGTCTCACTATCTATCTTTATTTTCTATGCAATTTCCCTTGTGTTTGTGTTGAATCCGTGTCTTGTTTCATCTTGTGTCATTGTTATCATCTTCATCTCCTCTCTTTAGTTATAATTTCAGTTTCTAGCTTTGTTTCCCATATCAGAAGCTAAATAGTATTTTGACTACTTTTTCCTCTGACTATCACTCAGGTGAAGTTCAACTTATGAATCTTGTATGCATGCTTAATAATTCATTTGGCATCTGTCAGCTAAGTTATTTGTGTTGGAGAAACAATGAACTTATTTTTAACAGTTTAGTAAGTTCAGGTTTGAAGTTTATAAGCATACAATTAAGCTTTGGCCATTGTGAACTGTGAAACAATGTTGGAAAAGAAAATTGAAACTGTTTATCTTCTTCTTTATCTTGTGTTTTTTCCTAATATTCTTTTTCTAATGCATATTGTCTTTTAATATGTGAATTATATTTTTATCCCATTATTCTCGGAGTAGGTTATCAATTGTTGAAGTTAAGGTATATGTGGTAGATGCAAGAAAGTAGCAATAGATGTTAGAATACTTTGTCCTTCTTTCTCATTGGAGTTTCTAAACTATAGACACTAAAATCCACATAGAGAGCTTCTAAGTAGCTAAGTTGTGCGGATATATTTTGATGCTATGTTGCTCGGACTCTTCAAAAATGGTTGCTTTCTGAAAATCAGTTTTGTGTATGAGAAGTCCTCCAATCTTCTATGAATGTAATCACTGGTAATGAAGGTCTAATTTTTGTACCCCAAGTCCTATAATAAGATGATAACATTTATTTAACTGTTACTATATACATAACATTACCAGATTGATATCCTTCTAAATTTCTATCAGAACCTGCTTTTCTAAACCTTTCAAAGTTCATTTAGTTACTGCAAAGGGAAAGGATAAGAATTGACTCTTATGAACAATCTGAAGGTCATATCCATTTCTTAGCTGCAATATTCACTATGTATTGTAGTGACTATGTATGTATTCTATTACGGCTGTGGTTTTAAAAGCATTAAAGATCTGTTTAAATGTGGGAAGTTTTATGCAAATTTAAAACATTCCGAGAGGCTGAGAGGCTGAATTCTGGAGTCATGCTGGTTGAGCCATCAGAAAAAGTTTTTAATGATATGACGAGCAAGGTGACCACTTTGCCTTCTTACACTGGAGATGTGGTTTAGCTGTTAACTGTTCTGTTTTTTAAAGTTATATGTTGTCATTGTATCTTTCAGTAGTCAAACTTTTGTTTCTGTGGGAAGAGTTTCATTATCTTTTATCATTTAATAAGTTTAGTGTGATACTTTTTAAGCTCTGATAGGTACCATTTAAGCTGAGGATCTATCTGAAACAGCCCCTCTACCTTTACGAGGTAGAAGTAAGGTCTATGTACATTCTACCGGCCCCAGACCCCATTCTGGGATTACATTGGGATGTTATGTTATTGTTGTTGTATTTTTCAAGCTCTGATAATTCATTGCGCTGAATTTTTTTTGTTAACCTAATGGTGCAAATATTTTTGTTTTGACAACTATGTTGATTCTCTTGCTAACAGGTGATCAAGGTTTTCTCAGTTCCTACTATGTTGGATTTGTGAATGCTCATGTTTATGAGCAAAATTTTCCTTCAGATATCTTAAATTCCAGGAAGGTTCCTGAAATGGAGAGGCTTTCTACTCTTTATAATGCAGATGTTGGCCTGTACATGGTTGCTAATAAGGTATGTTTTAGGTTCAAGAGACTGCCTTTCTTTGAGTGTATTTTTAGTTGGGTGGGGTGTGTAGACTTTAGATTTTATCAAAACTGGACAAAATACAATTAGTTGGAGGGTTCAAAATGGCCATTTTTGTTAGATATAGGATACTACGAAGAAGTTAGACTTCCATGGAATTGGAATATACTTTAGTAGTATTGCAAGTTGCAACATTGCAAACCTTAGCATAACTTAATTTTTCAATTTAAGCTGTTGTGTGGGATTCATTGTCTTTTTTTAGTAACGGTAGTGCTTGGCTAGCTTTTGCACACCCAAACTATTCCACCATGTACATGCTACCTCCTACCAACAAGTACCGGATGGGCAGATATCTTATGGTCTATGGGCTTTGTTGTTTTCTACAAACGACTTAACTTGAAGCAGCTATATTTTGGATGTTAAAGTCCAATTTGTGTCAAGCTATTCAAAGATGAGCATGGGATTATCCCGCTAGGCGCTATGTACTTGGTTTATCATTCTTATGAGTTATCAACAATTAGTGAAATCTTATTATTATCATATTTATGCATAGAATAATCATTCCATGGAAATAAATTTTTTACAGAAAGCTGCACAAACTGTTTACTAAAAAGTGCTGCCAAATGTGCATGGTATTTATAGAAGGTTAATGAATATATCTTTGGTGACCAGAGATAAGGGAGGAAAGCCTAAGGCTAGGTACCCTCCATCTCAAACCATAAAGTTGGGGATTCAAGTCCCCTATCGAGCGAAGTGAGAATGGACCATTGTCTGACTCCTACTGTTATCCTTGTGGAAGTGCACTCCTTGGTCTTGTCGTGGGTGGGCGTGAGGGGATTTACCATATTGTGGATGTTATATAAAGAGTCAGTTGTTGTTAGTTAGAAAGTCTAGTCAGCTAGCTAATTGGTCCATTCATCTAGTTAGTTAGTTCAGTCAGCTAGTTAACTAACTAGTACAAAAGTTAGTTATAACTGCTATATAAACTACCTTCATGTACTAATATAAAACACTCTTTCAATACTTACTAAACTACAGCTTCTACTTCCTCTTAATCTGAGTGTTCTTCTTCTTCTTGATTAAAGAATTCTCTGTTTCTGCCATGGATTCGGTATCATTTGTTGATTAACAACATGGTATCAGAGAGTTGATACAGAGAAGTCAATACTTTTAGCAGTTCACCATAAAATCTGTAGAATCAATTCCAAAATTACTATATGCTTCCGACTGTTCTTGTGTACTCAAGAAGGATGAGTAATTTGAATAATCAAACACCTAATACAACCCCAAATGGAGTGGTTGGATCAGGTCAGACTAGCAATCAAGCTCCAGGAATCGACTACAATCATCCATTGTTTCTGAATGCATCTGATGTTAGCGGTATACAAATTATCTCATTTCAGCTAACAGGTATTGAGAATTTTTCTATGTGGTTTAGGTCTATGAGAATTGCATTATTGGGTAGAAATAAGTTGGGATTGGTTGATGGCAGTTGAGATAAAGAATCTTTCCCTGAAAATATGTGGAATCACTGGGAAAGGGTTAATGCCATAGTTCTATCTTGGATAATGAACTCAGTATCGAAAAATCTATTAGGTGGTATTATGTATGCTTCAGATGCTAAAACTATGTGGATGGAATTGCAAGAAAGATTTACCAAGATTGATGGTTCAAGAACCTTCAATCTGCATAAGCTATATGCTCTTTTGTTTTTTGTGCATTGTTTACATTGAACCTTGTTATTACAGCTCCGAGAAGAAAAGACTAGCATTTTTAGTTCCAAAGGGAAATACAGAAAAATAAGAGCAATGGATGAATTATTTTAAGACAAACAATATCCGCAGCATCTCACAAGAATTATGAACTCCTTTCTAATGCATTGCTTAAATTGAAGCTTGTTATTACAGGTCTAAGCAAAAATATTGGCATTTTTAGTTCCAAAAGGAAATACATAAGAATAAGAGCAATGGATGAACTGTTTTAAGACAAAAAGTATTCGTAGCATCTATCAATTATTCTGAATTCCTCTCACAGCATCTCCATCAAAGTTCAATCTCCAGATTCACGAACCACACAGAGTTCAACCTAAAAACAATAGAATAAAGTTAAACATTGAAATTTTTTTTAAAAAAAATTAAACTAAACCTACCAGATGGAAAGGGATAGTAACATAACCGGTAAAAAAACCAATAAAGTCACAGCGCCAGGAATAGAAATTGCCATCGCCGAACACGAAACCCTGAACTTCTTGATTATACAATAGGTCTTGTGTATACAGCAGAATGTAGATTAGGTTATAAGTCAGTATCACCTCAGCCTATGCAAAAAGAAAGCAACCAAAAAAAATTTCAAGACAAAAAACAAATTACAAAAACAAAAAGCAGACAGATAATTTATCAAGCAAAATAAATTACCTTCCATGTAGAAGAAAAGGGAAATAGCTTATCAAATGCGTGTATGACTATGAAAGGACGGAACAGCAGCAGCCCAAAAGTCAACAAGTACAAACAACAGTCTAAGAAAAATGCTCGACCATTGATGATAACACACATTAAACAAAATAACCAGAATCTCAAATATACCGTCCATATAGAGGACAAAGGGAAATTAATGTGTAGGTTTTGGAGTGCAGCAGCGAATAGAAACAGTAGTAACAACATGGTCGTAGAGACCGCTGAAGACCAGAGGAAAAACATTCTTGGACGTAGGAACACAAAAATACTGAAGCAAAGGAAACAACTTGCTACTCCAACAGCAATAAGAGGAACAAACCTACAAGTAAAAAGCAATTAATAATTACAAAACTCAAAACAAAACTATAATAATGAACATTGAAAGTACCTGAAATCAATCCCAACATGCTTAAGCATGCTGGAAGATAACACTCCAACCATCAAAAACTGTAAAACAAATTCACATAAAAAGCACAAACAGTTTAAAACCAAAGTTTTTCTTCTATCAGGCGGTTGAAGCATTTCTCTGCACAATAGAACAACAGTCGGCAGCGCAACCAACACGACAATTGGAGAAGTCTCCTCGAGACGAGCTCCAATAGCAATCAATAAAAAACCAACCATAAGTGGAAGGTACACCTTTCAAAAAAAACAATAAAACTACAATCACAAAAAAGCAAAAGCAAATACAACAAAACTATTAGTAATAAAATAATTTAAAAAGTACAAACAGTTTGACAGATTCAGGAAATACCACATTAGATCGCATAGAAACAATTAGTTACTATTTAATTTCAATCCCAATTAGACACATTGAGCAGCAACAATATAATATTATCTAGTTTATAAAGTACGAACAGTTATGACAAATTCAGAGAATACCATATTAGACCGAATAGCAATAATTAGATAGTATTAGATCAAACAGCTTAGAAAATACAAACCGTTATAACAAATTCAGAAAATACCACATTAGATCCAATAGGAACAATTAGATAGTATCTAATTTTTGATACAAATTGGATAAATGGAGACATTAGATCAAACAACAAATGTATAATACTATCTAGTGCATAAAGAATAAACCATTCTGAAAAATTCAGAAAATACCAGAGTAGACCGAATAGCATAAATTACATCAAGATAGCATCTAATCACTGAGACGATCAAACAGGTACAATTTCATACTATCTAGTTTATAAAGCAAGAACAGTTCAAAAAATACCGAAAAGAGATACGAATATTGCATGGCAGAGCAAGTAGGAAGACGGAAGACATGGTGAAAGCCCCAGTATTTTCGAGTAAAAAATTCACCCGTCATTGATTTTGATTTTACTAGTGTTTTGTATCTTAGTATAAAGGATTTGAATCTATAGATTTATGCAATATCCTATTTATAAATTGGAGAAAGATAAGAAACAACATCATATAAAATCTATATATAATGCGTATAGGAGATGAGGAAACAACATTCATATAAAATCTATAGATTTTTGCAGATCTCCAATTTATTGAAGAAAGAAATGCATATAAGAAATAAGGAAACAACGTGATATAAAATTGATATGAATGATATAGAATTTAAATCTCAAGATTTTGGAATTGAAGTACTCTAGAATTGAAGTACTCTAGATGGAAGAAGGATGGCAAATGCTCCATTTTGTAACGGCTATAATTGACAGAAGAAAGAATCACAACTGTAGGATTCTTGTTTTTCTTGTACATGTATTACTCTTTATAAGTTGTACCCTTCAATCAAAATAAAATACTGCTCATGGATCAAACTGATCTATGATTTGAGGCTAAGAAAGCAAAATGTGTTGAACCATAAAATATCAACATTAGGATAATATAATACGTATTATTGAAGCGCAATGTACAGTTTGGTATGGTATTTGAGAGTAAAATTTTAATATTCGAGTATTCAGAATTGAGCTTGGTAAAAGATATTAATATCGTTTAGTATTCGGTATTTCGAATATCGAATTCTCTTGGACCTTGGTAATATATTCGTAAAATACAATAAAAGGAATATTAAATAGGGTTTCTATTAAATATATTTTTTGAATTTAAAACGTACATTTGGACATTTCAAACTTTAAAATGGTATTACCGAAAATCATACCGAATCGAAGTTTAATTTACCAATTACCGAATTATAGAATCGATGTTTATAAGTACGGTATGTGGTATCTACTATCAAATACCGATTATCAAACTACCAAACCCGAAATTTGAAAATACCGAACCGAATACCCAATGCTCGCTCCTAGTTTTTATTCATAAAAAAAGGTAACAATTTAAAGCCTATTACTCCATTAAGTTTCCAATGTTTTAGTTTTTTAATTTAATATTTGAATTATATATATATGGAAATTAGTTGCAAAACTACAAGGCAGGTCAGACTCTACATTTACTCTCGTCAGTTTTTCTTCTTTCGTAATTTATCTCAATTAAATATACAATAAATAATTTGTAGAATTAATTATCCTTTAATCTCTTGTTACCTTTTTCTAAGACAATATGTAATATTTTTTTCAGTCAATAAAGTTACAATGTATGATAAAATTTGTATTTAAAATGATGATTCTCATCTTTATTTCTCCGTATTATTAAATTTTTTGATAATCGCATTTGTATGTTTTATTTAAAGGTTGTCTTACTGTTCAAAAACCTACCAGACAATTATTTTGATCTCATGGAGGGATCGACATGAAATCAAGTGATATAAATTAACTTAACTCAAACACAAATAAGAAATTTACATGAGAAAGACTGAAAATAAATTTAGAAAAAAATAAAGAAAGTCGCTCGTGGATCAGCTTAATATAAGTCATTATTGGAGATATAAGATATTCATATAAAATCTATAGATTTTTGCAGATCTCCTATTTATTGGAGAAAGAAATGCATATAAGAAATAAGGAAACAACGTCGATATAAAATTGATATGAATGATATAGAATTTAAATCTCAAGATTTTGTAATTGAAGTATGGTAGATGGAAGAAGGATGACAAATGCTCCATTTTTCTTCTTTTTTTCTTGATAAGGGGGAGGGAGTTTGTAACGGCTATAATTGATGTGAAGATAGCTGTGTACTTTGATTATATATAGGAAAATCTAAGGGGTCGTTTGGGGTGAGGTACTAAGGCAAATAATTCAGATATAAAATAATAATTTCAGGATAAATTTCTTAATGCATCGTTTGGTTGGTAATACTTAAGATAACTTATTTCAGGACTAATAATAGTATCGGGATAAGTCATCCAGTGCCGGCTCAAGGGGGAAGCAACTAAAGCCAAGGCTTTAGGCCCCCAAATTAAAGGCCCCATATTCTCACTAATATTTAATATTATATAGTATATATTAGAGAATTAGTGTCCTTGTTTCGTTAAAAGAATAAAATTCATACTTGTCTTTTGAATATTTTATTGAGTTTATGTAGAAACAAGTAGATATTATTAGATAAATATTCCTTTCGTTTCAATTTATGCAATTTTTTGTTTCGACGGTTAATTTGACTAATTTTTGAAGCTAAATAAGATTAGATTAATGCAATATTTAAAATTTAGATGTTCGAAAACTAATATCTAGTTCAAAAACTATATAATAAGCACTAATATGTAGTCACATGAATAGTCAATATACATACAAGATGGTACGTACACCATCACTATAAAACAAAAAAGAAAAGAAATTAAACAAATATATTTATAATTTTATTAATTAAATTTAAGTCCTCTTCTTAAAGTTGGCTTTAGGCCACAATTTGCGTTGAGCCGCCCTGAAGTTATCCCACACATTTGGTGGTATAAATTATCCCACCCTAATTTATCCTTGAATAAAATTATTAAATGACTAGACTAATTCTTTAATTTTCACTTTCTCACAACTGTAGGATTTTGTTTTTTCTCCTACACGTATTACTCTTTATAAGTTGTGCCCTTTAAACGGGATAAAGTACTGCTCATGGATCAAAATGTTCCGTGATTTGAGGCTAAGAAGGCAAAATATGTTTAACCATAAAATATTAACATTAGGACAATATAATACGATTATTAAAGTGCAATGTACAATTTTAATAACAAGTATTATCTAGATAAATACGTATGAATCTTATATATTGACACATAACTGAACACATAGAAAAATTATAGGAATAGAAACATAAAAATAATTAAGTTAACTAAAGTGAAGGATATTTTTGTAAACAAATAATATATTTTTACAAACAATGCACTACTTAAAAAGATAACAATTTAAAGCCTATTATTACTCTATTAAATTTCCATTATTTTGGTTTTTAAATTTAATATTCGAATTATATATGGAAATTAGTGGTAAAAGTACAAGGCAGGTCAGACTCTACATTTACTCTCTTCAGTTTTCTTCTTCTTGTTAACATTATTATCATTTTAATCAAAAAAAAAGAAAGAGAATATATATATATATATATATATATATATATATATATATATATATTCTTTCTAAATGAAGGACAAGGTACCTTTTTCAGGAAAAAAATTGAAAAAAAAAGAAGAGTAAGAATAACATTTTATAAAAAATAAGGTCCAAGATGTAGAAAAAGTATGGTGTGTGAAGATCTTTAATTCTATTTTATAAAGTTAAAGAGGCTGCTTCTGATTCTCATTTCAAATAAAATATATCTACCTTACGTATTGAGATTCACAAAACGTTACTAATTTTACTCAAAATACATTTTAATACTACAGCATTAGTAAAGAAGCTCTGTTATGGTTAGGAATAGGTTTAAGTGAAATAAAAATAACTTTATAACTTGAAATATTTAATTTTATTTTTGATTAATTTATTTCGTAATTTACTCAATTAAATGCACAATAAATAATTTGTAGAATTAATTATCCTCTAATCTCTTGTCACTCTAATCTTTTGTCACCTTTTTCAAGATAATATTTAATATTTTTTTTTGGTCAATAAAGTTGCAACGTACGATGAAATTTATATTTAAAATGATGATTCGTATCTTTATTTCTCCGTACTAATAAATTTTTCGATAATCGCATTTGTATATTTCATTTAAAGGTTGTCTTATTGTTCAAAAACTTACCAGACAATGATTTTGATCTCTTGGAGGGATCGACATGAAATCAAATGATATAAATTAACTTGACTCATACACAAATAAGAAATTTACATGAGTAAGACTAAAAATAAATTTTAAAAAATAAAGAAAGTCGATGGTGGATCAACGACTTATAAATCATTATAGTCCAGCGACTTATGAGTCATTAACCTATTTCATTTAATTCTTTCAATATTCATCGTTTCCTTAAAAAATTTACTCTAAAAATTAATCCTTTCAGCTGCTCCAGACTCTAATTTTTACCTTATCCTCCACGACGACGTCAATAGAACAACTCATATTTTCAACTAACGTAATTTTTACCTTGTAATTCTCTCCCTCATAATTAGAATTTTCAATTTTTTCACTTTCAAAAAAAAAAATTTAAATTTTCATAAAATAATTAAACGTAAATTATATTTAATATTCAATTCATAAATTGATCTCCTTTTATGAGAATAAATTGAGTGTGTTGTTGTTATTTGAATTTTTTTTTTTTTCAAAAAGATCATTTACTACTCTATTATCACTCATATCAACGGACACGTAATTAATATTGTTATATAACATTTGCTACCTAATTATTAAATAAAAAACACTTATTCATTAAATTTGTACAGTCATGATTTTTTTTTTCTTAAAATAAAGAGTAAATTCCTCAAAATGTCATTGAACTTGTGTAAACATCCCACTAAAGTAACTTTTGTTTCTTTTAGGACAATATTGTCACTGAACTATGCACTTTTTTCCATTATAAGGTAAAACTAAGAAATTGTTAAGAATATGTTTGGAGAACCACAAGGAAAGTGAAATTAGATGTAATTACATAGTCAAATTCTCAATCAGAAATAGAGAATTAGGTGCAATTACGCGATGTAATTACAAAATTACATTTTTTTTAATTTTAATTTTTTTCTTTTAATTTTATTTTTTATTTCTATTTTTTTTTAATTTTACATCATTTATCTTTCATCTCTTTTCTTCTCATTTTCCAACGTTTACTTCTTATGATTAAATATAATTACTCGTATTTTTCTTCATTTAGCGCATTATTGTATTTTTATTCTAGTGTTTGAATTAAAGTAGTATTTCATTATTGAATGAGATGACTTATGTGTTTTTTCTTTCGTTTGAATTATTTACTCGTTGGAATTTTATATAAGAGTATTGTGTTTTTTTCTTGAATTTTCAATTTGTGTTTTGTTTTATGTTTCAATTTATTTGTTTTAGTACTATAGACTTGTTATTTTATATTTCATGTCACTTCAAATTGTCGAGTTAATTTTTTAAATTGCCATTGAACTTGTGCAAACATCCTACTAAAGTAACATTTGTTAATTTCTTTTAGGAAAATATTTTCATTAAACTATGTACATCTTTCCAAAATAAGGTGAAATTAAAAAATTGTTAAGGACATATTTGGAAAGCCATAGAAAAATTAAAATTATATGTTATTAGCAATTTTCAGTGACATGCAATTTGAAATAGCATGTCTATACTACTAATACAAATAAACCGAAACATAAATTCAAAATCCAAGAGAAAAACATAATACTCTTGTATAAAATTCCAACGAGTAAATATAATTTAGAAGAACGAACAACACATAAGTCTATAATCTCATTCAATAATAAAATACTACTTTAATTCAAATATTAGAATTAAAATTATAAAAAATGCAATAATGCGTTAAATAAAGAAAAAAATATGGGTAATTATATTAAATCATAAGAAGTAAAGTTGGAAAATGAGAAGAAAAGAGATGAAAGATAAATAATGTAAAATAAAAAAAAAGTAAAAATAAAAAAGAAATTCAAATAATAGAATAAAAAAGAAATTAAAAAAAAAAATTAAATTCTATTTAAAAAATAAAATAAAATGTAACTTTGTAATTACATTACAAAATTGTACCTAATTCTCTATTCCCAATAGAGAATTGAATTATGTAATTACATTTAATTTCACTTTCCTTGTGATTCTCCAAATATATCTTTAACAATTTTTTAGTTTTACCTTATAAAGGAAAGAAATGCATAGTTCAGTGACAATATTATCCTAAAAGAATCAAAAATTACTTTAATGGGATGTTTACACAAATTTAATGACATTTTGAGGAATTAACTCTAAAATAAAATGTAGGCGAGGAAATGAATGTTGTCCGTTTCTTTAGGAAATTGTCAAGTTTCAAGAAAGGTGACTTTTTTTTCCCCATAAAAGTGTTAAGTATTCCAAAGTAGTATTTACTCATATATTAATTGGATTTAATTTTAATTTAATTCCAAGAAAGGTGCCATTCATGACAATTCACGTGATAGGATATGGATATTCTCCCCCTTAAAAATAGTTGTCTTGTTAACTTAATAGTATTTTTTTAAAAAAATACTATTAAGTTATAACAATTATATAAAAATGATATAATTATATATATATATATATATATATATAGATATACACGATATGTGTATAGAAATTGTATAATTATAGAAAATATGTATATGTATAAAATATAAATAAAAAAATCTATAGAATGTGTATAGAAGCTCTATAGTTGTTGTATGAAATACGTATGTATAGAATGTGTATAGAAACTTTATAATCATTGTATAAAATATGTATGTATAGAATGTGTATAGAAACTGTGTATTTCTTGTATAAAATATGTAATAATAATTGTAGCCAAAGATTGTATAAAATATGACTATTAATAAAAGAAAGATTCATTCTAGTTAATTAGATGTTAGTCATTTGTTTGCAATTCATCAATTTGGATGTTGTTTCTAAAACATTAATTATTAATATGAAGTTTGAGTAGTTTAATTCAAAGTTCTAAAATATTTTTAGCAAAAATTAGATAGCTCTTTCTTTTTGTATTTTTGTAAGATAATTTTTTTAAACTATTTCACGGTCTTCATTATTATTTAAAGTGAAGTTGAAATTGTTGACACCTAATTTTTTTCCTCCACAACTACGTTTAATCTCGAGTTTCTTCGATTTTCAAATAAAATCACAAAAATTATTTTTTTCAGATAAATGCATTTTAAAATAGTTTTTTTAACATTTAATTAAAGATTTTACATTTTTGTTATTTAAATGAATATTTTATCAAATTAGACTTTTATTGATTAAACTTGAAAACTAATTCAAATGGATAAAGTGTTTATTTTAAATATGATTTGTTCTCGAAATATTTTATTTGGAGAAATATTTGTTGGATTTTTATCAAATTAAGAAACTCGAGGTTAATTTGTTACTTGATTCGTGCCAAATTGCAATTCAATTTAGCGAACGAATTAAATATGACCTCAATTGAAATCCAATTGGCCGAATTGTAATGCAACCAATAGATATTCAATTTGATTAGAATTTAAATAAGTCGTTTAAATTGTATACAATCTTAATACCAAAAGTTACCATTTCTTAATTGAGATTATTTTAATCTAATTAAATTTAATTTGAGTTATTCTTAATCAAATTTAATTTAATTATAATTATTCTAATCTAATTAAATCTAATTAGGGTTATTTAATAACCCAATTAGATTTAATAGGGGTTATTAAATAACCCCAATTTAAGGCTCAATTGCTCCAATAACCAGCCTATTCCCCTTAAATATTCAACAGCCCATTACAACAACACAAGCCCAATCCAAAATTAGTTGACCCGGCTTATTACCCTATTTCCCCTCTTTTCCACAAAACCCTTTAACACAATTTCAGCAGCAAAGCTGCTACAATCAACCAACTTCAAACAACAATCTCAACAACGATGTTCTTAACCACCCAAAGATCCGATTAACCCCTAACCACGTCAACCTGTATCCCGCGAAATCGATGTGTTGGCCTCTCCAACGGTTCAATCCCGCATTTCTCAAATAAGATTATACGATTTCATACAATAGTTGGTTGATTTTCATTGGTTCTTGAGTACAATTCGTTTTGGTCAAAAGATATTGGTTCACCCATTTCGAAAAGGGGGAAAAAAATTCCAAAATAGAGTACCATTTTGCTGATGAAAACCGAAGCGGGGAGGGGGGATGGAAATTTCAAATTTCAAAATCTCCTTCAAAAATTCAAAATCTCCTTCAAAATCTTCTTCCAGGAGATTATTGGTTCGAAAGTGGGTGTTGGAAAATCTTGATTCCGAAAAGAGGAAAAAAATCTCAAAAAGGCAGAAACACAAGAAAGGAAATTTTGGTTTGAGAAGCGGAGGGAGAAAAGAAAAGAGAGAAATTCTTGAGAAAATTCAGTCTCGAATAGAAATTATGTTCTTGTTTTGAAAGTTCGTCAGCTAAATTATGTCGAGTTGACGGCGAAGAAGTTTTTCGGGTGGTCGTGATCTCCGTACTAGTTCGTCGTCTCATTTTTCTGCTCCCCAAAAGGTAACATTTTACTTCCATTTAAGTTTTTGACTACTTCTGCTTCATCACATCATTCTGTAGTGAAAAGTGTTGTTCTAATGATCTTGTGCTGGATTGTTTGCTGTAGACGCCATTTGATGGCCATAGGTTTTATTATGATGCTTGTTACTATGATGTTCGTTGTTTCTTGCTCCAGTTAATATCGTGTGCTTCGATTCACTTTAAAGTTAATTGTTTTATGACAATACCATCAAATAATGGTTACTGTTTCTTTTGAGCTCTACCTGTCGTAGATATACTCTTTTGGTTGTCATTATTGTGCTACAAATTTTATGTCGTTAATCACCAGCTTGTCATGCCCTGAGTATTGTAGTTTTCAACTGACAAATTTGTTGTTTTAAGCCCTTTTATTGTTCTAGTTTAGTATTGCTAGTAATTCACTCACTCTTGGGTTTGTTTCACGATTGTTTTCTAATTAATCGTAAGCTTGTGAAGATGTTCCTCAAATCGTAATTGAAGAGTTTGAGTAAACATTGATTTCAATCATATACTTGATCCTAATTGCAACTTGGATTGA
This sequence comes from Capsicum pubescens, assembly GCA_030864215.1. Lineage (NCBI taxonomy): Eukaryota > Viridiplantae > Streptophyta > Magnoliopsida > Solanales > Solanaceae > Capsicum > Capsicum pubescens. The sequence goes on from CM061549.1 coordinate 302,017,168, forward strand.
TCTAATTGCTACAAGCATTCTCTTCCTTTCTGGATTTGTGTTATTTAGTGTTTGTTTTCTTAATTTCACTTCTTAACCTAGTTTCCACTTTCTAGCTATGTCATTCGAATTTTCTAAAAATGTTATTGCACTTATGTTTGATTATATTCTTCAAAATACGCTATTTTTTTAGGATTGTACACGTTGGCCACATTTTCAAAGAGTCCAGACGATATGGGGTCGTTTGATACGTGAAATAAGTATAATAATCTCAGTATAAAATCTAGAATTAACGGTATTCTATGTTGAGATGAGCATCTAGTATCCCCTAACTATAACGAAGTTTGCTACGATACACTCCAACTTCACGGGGGTTCTATTACCCTTGAACTAAATTTTAGTGTATTTTTGTCAACTTTTTTAGCTAACATGGCACATACTAGTCCTTCACATGCCTCATGTGTTTAACTACACGCAAGGTGCCACAACAACACAAAAGGGTGACACAAATACGCTAAATTGAGTTTAAGGTGTACTAGGACCCCTTAAATTGAAGCGCATCGTAGCAACTTTGACCATAGTTCAGGGGGTATTGAATGTTTATCTCTTCTATGTTTAATGTGAGGTATTAGCTAATCACGAGACTATTTTATCCCAACATTCGTATTAGAATGATGGAATTACTATCTTTCATAAGAATCCAGACATTCCACAGGTTCTATTTTTGGTTTACTTATTTCTCTGGTAAGTGTTCCGCATATCCTTCAAATCTAACGTTCTTTATTTGGTCAGATCGTGGCTACTGAAATTGGTATCTATGCTGAATTCAAAGCAGATTTCCTTAAGCTGATAATGCAGGTAGTTTTCTGCATTACGATATGCTTGAGATTATTTATTTTTTGCACTAGAAGCACTGAGTATATCTTTCTAATGTTGTTTGCAGTAATATTGTATTGCTTAAAAACTATAATGTAGCATCCTGATGCCAAAATCCCGGTTATCATCATTGCTTAAGTGGATAATGTTTCTACCTGTGGGAAGTCCAACCAGTTTTCCTGCGAAGGCATCTACACCTATGAGGTAGAACACATAACGAACACTCATCACTATTTACGACTTCTATTACTCATTTATCCACAGTTTGACATATCATAAACATTCTTGACACAGTGCATCTTGCTCTTGCTTAGCCACTTACCAATAAGTTGTAATCTAGATGAGGGAAAAATCAGACACAACATGCTATATATGATGGGAGACGTACATATTCCTCCTCGTAGGCTATAGAAATAAGTCATTCATGTTTGTTATGCATTGCCTACATTGAACCTTGTTATTACAAATCCGAGAAAAAAAGACAGACATTTTTAGTTCCAAAGGGAAATACAGAAAAATAAGAGCAATGGATGAACTATTTTAAGACAAACAATATTCACAGCACCTCACAAGAATTCTACATTGAATTCCTTTCTAATGCATTGCTTAGATTGAACGTTGTTATTACAGGTCTAAGCAAAACGATTGGCATTTATAGTTCAAAAAGGAAATAGAGAAAAATAAGAGCAATGGATGAACTGTTTTAAGAGAAACAACATTCGCAGCATCTATCAATAATTTTGAATTCCTTTCGCTGCACCTCCACCAAAGTTCAATCTCCAGAACCACGAACCAGACACAGTCCAACCTAAAAAGAATAAACACTGAAATTAAAAATAAAAAAAAACACTAAACTAAACTAAGCTTACCCGATGAAAAGGGATAGTAACGTAACAAAGAGCTCTTACTACTGCTTCTATTCGCTGCTGCACTCCAAAACCTACACATTAATTTCCCTTTGTCCTCTATATGGACGGTATATTTGAGATTCTGGTTATTTTGTTTAATGTGTGGTATCATCAATGGTCGAGCATTTTTCTTAGACTGTTGTTTGTACTTGTTGACTTTTGGGCTACTGTTGTTCCGCCCTTTCATAGTTATACACGAATTCAATGACCTATTTCCCTTTTCTTCAACATAGAAGGGAAACAGCTCATCAAATGCGTGTATGACTATGAAAGGGCGGAACAGCAGCAGCCCAAAAGTCAACAAGTACAAACAACAGTCTAAGAAAAATGCTCGACCATTGATGATACCACACATTAAACAAAATAACCAGAATCTCAATTATACCGTCCATATAGAGGACAAAGGGAAATTAATGTGTAGGTTTTGGAGTGCAACAACGAATAGAAACAGTAGTAACAACATGTTCATAGAGACCGCTGAAGACCAGAGGAAAAACATTCTTGGACGTAGGAACACAAAAATACTGAAGCAAAGGAAACAACTTGCTACTCCAACAATAATAAGAGGAACAAACCTACAAGTAAAAAGCAATTAATAATTACAAAACTCAAAACAAAACTATACTAATGAACGTTGAAAGTACCTAAAATCAATCCCAACATGCTTAAGCATGCTGGAAGATAACACTCCAACCATCAAAAACTGTAAAACAAATCCACATAAAAAGCACAAACAGTTTAAAACCAAAGTTTTTCTTCTATCAGGCGGTTGAAGCATTTCTCTGCACAATAGAACAACAGTCGGCAGCGCAACCAACACGAGAATTGGAGAAGTCTCCTCGAGATGAGCTCCAATAGCAATCAATAAAAAACCAACCATAAGTGGAAGGTACACCTTTAAAAAAAACAATAAAACTACAATCACAAAAAAGCAAAAGCAAATACAACAAAACTATTAGTAATAAAACAATTTAAAAAGTACAAACAGTTTGACAGAGTCGGGAAATACCACATTAGATCGCATAGCAACAATTAGTTACTATTTAATTTCAATACCAATTAGACACATTGAGCAGCAACAATATAATATTATCTAGTTTATAAAGAACGAACATCTATGACAAATTCAAAAAATATCATATTAGATCGAATAGCAATAATTAGATAGTATTAGATCAAACAGCTTAACAGTTATAACAAATTCAGAAAATAACGCATTTGATCCAATAGCAACAATTAGCCATTATCTAATTGTGATACAAATTGGATAAATGGAGACATTAGATCAAACAGGAAAAGTATAATACTATCTAGTGCATAAAGAACAAAAAGTTATGACAAATTTAGAAAATACCACATTAGACGAATAGCATAAATTAGATGAAATAGCATCAATTAGATAGCATCTAATCACTGAGACGATCAAACAGGTATAATTTAATACTATCTAGTTTATAAAGTACGAACAGTTCAGAAAATACTGAAAAGAGACACAGATATTGCATGGCAGAGCAAGTAGGAAGACGGAAGATATGGTGAAAGCCCCAATGTTTTCGAATAAAAAATTCACCCGCCATTGATTTTGATTTCACTGAGAGATTAGAAGCAGAATTTTATAGTTTTGTATCTTAGTAAAACGAAAATATTTGAGCTGGATTTTATAGTTTTGTATCTTAGTAAAACGGTAATTTCTCAGCTGGATTCAGATATCCTATTTATAAATTGGAGAAAAATAAGAAACAACATCATATAAAATCTATAGATAATGCGTATAGGAGATAAGGAAACAACATTCATATAAAATCTATAGATTTTTGCAGATCTCCATTTTATTGGAGAAAGAAATACATATAAGAAATAAGGAAACGTCGATATAAAATTGATATGAATGATATAGAATTTAAATCTCAAGATTTTGGAATTGAAGTATGGTAAATGGAAGAAGGATTTGAAGTATGGTAGATGGAAGAAGGATGACAAATGCTCCATTTTGTAATGGCTATAATTGACAGAAGAAAGAATGAGGATGTGAAGGCAACGATGTAGTTTGATTATATATAGGAAAATATAAGGGGTCGTTTGGGGGTGAGGTACTAACACAAATAATTATGGGATAGAATAATAATTTTGGAATAAATTTTTTAATGTATCGTTTGGTTGACAATACTCAGTATGACTTATTCCGGGACTAATAATAGTACCGAATAAATTATCTCACACATCTAATGATATAAGTTATCCCACCCTAATTTATCCTTGGATAAAATTATAAAATGACAAAACTACGCCCAAATTCTTTAATTTTCACTTTCTCACAACTGTAGGATTCTTGTTTTTCTCCTACATGATGTACCCTTCAATCGAAATAAAATACTGCTCATGGATCAAACTGATATGTGATTTGAGGCTATGAAGGCAAAATATGTTAGAACCATAAAATATCAACATTAGGATAATATAATACGTATTATTGAAGCGCAATGTACAGTTTGGTATGGTATTTGGGAGTAAAATTTTAATATTTGGGTATTCGGAATTGAGTTTGGTAAAAGATATTAATACCGTTTGGTGTTCGGTATTTATCGAATATCGAATTCTCTTGGATCTTGGTAATATATTCGTAAAATACAATAAAAGGAATATTAAATAGAGTTTCTATTAAATATATTTTTTGAATTTCAAACGTACATTTGGACATTTCCAACTTTAAAATGGTATTATCGAAAATCGTACCGAATCGAAGTTTAATTTACCAATTACCGAATTATAGAATTGATGTTTATAAGGACTCACAAGCTGAATGACTAGACTAGGAAACCTATTGATGATATATACTGCAGTTAGAACACAATAACCCCAGAACCTTATTGGAATTTCAGCCTGAAATCTGATAGCTCTTGTCACTTCTAGTATGTGTCTGTGTTTTCTCTCAACAACACCATTTTGCTGAGGAAAATATGGACATGTAGTTTGATGAACTATGCCATGTTCCTAGAACAACTCTTTACATATTGAGTTGACAAACTCAGTACCATTATCAGTCCTCACTACTTTGATAACCTTGTCAAACTGAGTTTTGACATATACAAGAAAGTGTTGAATCTGAACACACACATCAGACTTAAGTTTTAACAGAAATATCCAAGTGTACCTTGAAAAATCATCAACCACTGTTAGAAAATATCTATTTACATTCATAGTTGGTACTTTGTAAGGTCCCCAAACATCCATGTGTACAAGATCAAAACAGCATGTACTTTGACTGTTAGTAAACAGAAAAGGTAACCTAGTTTGTTTAGCACTAGGAAAAATACTACATTGCTTTATTCTGTCTTCTATTACTTGAACTTCTTGAGATATAACTCTTTTCAGCACACTGGTTGATGCATGTCCCAACCTTTGATGCCACAGATCTACTTCAGTTTGAGTTCTTTCCACAGCTGGTTTACTAGATGCTTTAGTTGCTATTGTAACCTCTTTCCTTGACTAATCTCTAAGCACATATAGTTATCCATCAAGCTTACCAATCCCCCTCACCTTTCCAGTACAAAGATCCTGGAAAACATAGAAATCAGGAAAGAAATTCACTGAGCAATTCCACTTCTTCGTTACTTGTGATACTGATAGAAGGCTACATATAAACTGTGGGATGTGATAGACATCTGTGATGTTATTTCCTTCTGACAGGAAACTAGTTCCCACATGAGTGACCATTGTAGTGTCACCATTTGGTAGATATACCTTCTTTGGGTTTTCAAACTCTGTAACACTCTTCTTAAGTAACAGGTCTGAGTTTCCAACTATATGGTTAGTAGCACCAGTGTCTATAATCCATATCTGAGAATCAAAAGAGGCTAGACAAGCAGAAATACCTATACTTGTTACATTTGCAGACTCACAAGGTGTGTTGACAGAGTTATTTTTTTTGATCATTTGCAAGATTTGACCATATTGTTCCTTGGTGAATGCAGCATTTCCCATCTGACTCAACTGCTCCAGCTAGCTATCAGACACTAAAGACTGTCCTGCATCCTTAGTAGACCACTTCTGCATAGAGTGAGAGCCACCCTGATCTATTGAAGACACATTGTAAGCTGTGTTGTTCCCTTCATGTTTGAACTTCTTCTTGGCCTTGTAATCTTGAGGATAGCCTACTATCTTCCAGCAGTTTTCCTTAGTGTGCCCCTTTAGTTTGCAGAAATCACATTGCTGATTAAAATTTTTCTTGAACTTCTGATTGTTGTTTTCACCTGGACCATTTCTTGCATACATGGCTATCTCAAGGTTCTTGGCATTAACTGAAGGATTCATTCCAAAGATTCCAGCCTGACTTGCAATAGATTTTTGACTTTCATCACTTATGATCATTGCATAGGCTTGGTTCACATTTGGGAGAGGGGTCATAAGCAAGATTTGACTTCTTGCTTGTGTATAGGTCTCATTCAGACCCATAAGAAACTGAAACAGTTTCAGTTTCTGCAGATGTAGTACATATTCTTTTGATTTCTCACATTCACACCCAGGTGCAGGCACAAGACCCTCAAATTCTTCCCATAAGTCCTTTAGTTTCGAGAAATACACAGACACTGAGGCAGTTCCTTGAGACAATGTGGCTATATCTTTGTGCAGATTAAAGTTTCTTGCCCCATCAACTTTGTTAAACCTTTCAGATAGCTCATTCCAAACTGCACTAGCTACAAATACATACATGATTCCACCAAGTAACTCTTTAGAAACTGAATTCATGATCCAAGAAAGTACAATTACATTGACTCTTTCCCAGTGACTACTCAACTCCTTTGAGAAATTATCTTTAGAGCATGTTCCATCTACCATGCCTAACTTATTTCTCCCTAGTAAGGCTATACGCATGGATCGAAACCAGACTGAAGAGTTCTTAATTTTTGTCAATTGAAAAGAGATGATTTGTATGCCACTTACATCAGAAGTGCTGAGAAAGAGGGGATGATAGTAATCCAATGAATTGGGAGTAGCTCTTCTTGTTTCAGCCATATTCACAGGAACAGTTTGATTATCCATTGCAGTAGCTCTACAATCCTTGATTGCAGACTTCTTGATCTTGATTCAATCTACTAGAATCGACCTTGCTCTACTAGTATTCTAGTGAGTAATGTCTCTGATACCATGTAATTCTACAAGGTAGCAGTAAGCTTCTTGTTTATTCAACAATGGAGGAAGTACAGAGTTTGATAGTGTTTGTAGAAGAAGGGAAAGAAGAGAACTGAGAGAAGAAGAAGATGAGAGAGAAGAGTAAATGCTTGTATTGAATGAATAGAACAATGCACATTTTTATGTATATATACTAGCTTGTGATATTCCTAACTAACTCAACTAGCCGTTAACTACTTTGTAACTAACTATTAGAACAGTTATAACTGAAAGTTGGAACCAAGTCTACTTTATTTTCTGTTTGAGCTCACTACTTCTTCAATGTCTTCAACAAACTCCCAGTAACACTATCCATCATTTTATCATATCACCAGTAATACCACCAGGGTATTTCATCGAAAGAGTACACAAACAGGACAAAGAACACACAATGCATGCCTGCACAGGAAACCCTCTAGGTTGAATAAATCACAAGCACAAAGACGGCTAAAATTTAGCAGTATGTGTTGTTTCCTTGTAACTTGGAAGACGCATTATAACATACTCATATTAATAATACAGAAGACATAAGAAAATGTAACATTTCTTTGCAAAAGGAGTATTGTCAAGATAATAATCCAAAAAGGGAAGAGATCACACTGACTTTACTAACAAAAGCAACCAAAGAGATCGGATGAACTTCCATAACACAGAAGAAGTAAAAATATTCGAAAACCTAAACCTTGTCTTTCCAGTATTGACATAAAGTAAAAAACTTAACCTATTTAACTACAGCAAGGCAAGACATTTCATTTTTCCCTCAGACTTCTCTTTTTTGTCTCCAACAAGTTTCCTTCCCCTTCCCAACAGCCCCCAAAAGTAAAATACAAGAGGCAGCCTGGGTCCAATGTATAATATATTTTGGAAAATATATTATACATTTTTACTCCAAAAATCAGACATTTGTTGTATAGAATAGTTAGGCATTTTTACTCCAAAAATTAGCCCTTTCAATTTCAGACTTGTAAAAATTGTGGGTGAGGTCTGGGGAAAAAGAGGTCTTTCAATGAGTTGAGGTCGGCCTTTGTACGTGAGGGACCGCTTTCGAGGGAGTTTATTAACCAAAGGTTATTGGACCCGACTACCTTGAGCTAAGAGGACTCCGCCCCTGGTTCTGGCGACAGAAGATAGTTGTTTTGAAACCCCGATACCGGACTGCAATCAAAAGAGCATGCGGCCCGACTCGAGCTTCCTTGTGTCGCAGTAGATCACAGACCTATCTCAGGCGTATTTATGGGGCAAATACGGGCAATCTATTTTAGTTTAAAAGGAATTCGTGCAATACTTTTTGATGTATGACCTTGGTGTCTTTCATGTTTTTTCTAGTTCAGCATTTACCATGTACTTGTTAAATATTCCTTCCTGTAATAAACTCAACTTGTTAACTCTTTTCTGAGGTATAAGTAAGACTTTTTGGACGACGACGGGTAATTCCGCCATTAACATTTCTGCTTGTCACTTTCAATACTTTGGTTTATTTCTTGTCATTTCTCTTGAAATCTTGTTTGACCAAACTGCATCATGGAAAGGGGTTCTTCGTATTCTCCAATAAAAGGAACCATCCAACCTCGTTTTTGTCACATTTGTTATTTCCACACCCTCAAGAAAACCATTAACTAGAGCGTAAAACTAATGGTAACATTGGAAACAAACAACTAATTCTATTTTAATTTGTTAAAACGACAGCTATTACTCCTTTGTCTACCTTTATTTGTTCATTTTTCTATTGAAAAATTAATAGATAACTTAAAATATTTTTTACCCATTTTATTTTTGCTGTTAAATACTTTCTCCGTCTTAAATTTTCTAATTTAATGTCCCATTTTATTTATCTTTTTTCATTAATCAAGAAGACACAAAAAAAAAATTATGTTTTACCCTTTGAATTAATTATTTTTTCTTCAAATTAAAATGTAAACATCATTTAATAACAGTACTATGGTAAACTAGGCATGTTATTAGTTATTTTTCTTAATCAATGTGTCATCTCAATTTGAGATGAATAATTTGGGACGGAGGAAGTATTTACCATTCATCATTTGTTGTATTGTTTAAGACATTTCGTTTATTCATTGCTTCTTAATTTGTGTGTCACGTTAATAGTGGATAAATATTAGTATTGAATAGGGAGTATCCTATTGAGTTTATGAATCTTGAATTATAGAAAAAAAAGGTCGCTACATGGTATGGAACAAAGCTATTGATTCTGCTTCAGGCTGAGTGGAATAATAAGGAGTGGAGTTGAGTGTAGGATTATTGTTGGACTTGTCAAATCAATGTACTAGTAATGTGAAGCGTGGGGTGCCAGTTAGGGTTGTGCAAAAACCGAACCGATCGATAAATCGAATCGATAAAAATGTTATTGGGTTATTGGTATTGGGTTATCGGGTTAACAGTTTTTTATTGGTCTTATAAAAAAATTTATTGGGTAAACGGTTCGGTATCGGTTTTAGCTTATTGGGTTATCGGTTAAACCGATAACCAAAATACACTAAGTTATTGTTTTATCCCTATTTATGTTATATATTTAAATTTCTCTTTCTCTCTCTCTCTATAGATATGTGTATGTATATAGATTATATGCACTACTAATTCATAATTCAGTGATTCATAAAGTATTAACCTATTCAGGACAACAAAGGCACAATATAAAGTTCGGCTATTATCGTAATAAAAAGCTTGAAGCATTTATGGCTTCCAACAATTAGGATTCAATTTTTTTCCTAACTAACATTCAGTTCAAGTTTGAAGATTCTTGTAAACTAAAATGCATTGCGTAGGTTTTGGCGGTAATTAAAATTTCATTTTTTTATGTTAGTTGTTACTATTTCTATTTTATAAGTATTTTCTTATTGGTTAAACCGAAAACCGAACCGTTAAGGACCAAAAACCGATAAACCGAAACCGATAAGAAAATATCTTATTGGTTGGTTATTGGTTTTACATATTTAAAAACCGAAAATCGATAAATCGAACCAATAACACGTAAAACCGAACTGAACCGACCGATGCACACCCCTAGTGCCGGTCATTAATCCACCAAGCATCAATGCAGCCCAAAGTGTGGCCCTTTGGATTAAATCGGTCAACTTTTATCTAAGAGATAATACATAAATATGACCCTAAACTTGACACCAAATTATAACTTTGACTGTGCACAAATATGACCTTTAACTATTCAAAACTGCAAAAATATGACCTCCGATCTTACGTGGCAAAACGCGTATTCAACACGCAAAAATGGGTGCGTCCAGCTAAAAATCTAAGGGTATAATACATAAATATGACCCTAAAGTTTGACAGTGCACAAATATAACCTTTAACTATTTAAAACTACACAAATATGACCTTTAAATGACTTTTTACTATTATTTTTTCATTATTTTTGGCTCAAAGATGAAAATGACATCTAATTTCTTTTGTCATTGCGGAAAAAGAGCAATATTGAAGATTTATTAATTAGGTGGGTCAGCCTCATATGAAAAAAATCGCACGGGTATGTATATATATTATAAAGCAGAAGGCAAATTTAAGTTATATAATAAATCTAAATATTACTTATTTAAATATTAAATTAAAGATGAAACTATACTAATAATTTTTTTTTTATAGTTTTAATAAAACGTTATTAAATTAATGTTATTAAGGATAGTAGTAGTAGTATATTAAATTAACATTATCAAATTTATGTAATTAAAATGTTATTAAATTAACGTTATTAAATTAACGCAGGGACGGACCTACGTGGTTGCCATGGGGTTCACCCGAACCCCCTCGGTAAAAAAATTACGTTGTATATATATAAGGTAGAAAATATATATTTATGTACGGATATTAATGTTGAACCACATGAAACAAGACACTTAGATAGCCCAGTGGTGTTATTTGCTCATCTTGGGCGCTTGCTACAGCCTACTGCGCGGGTTCGATCCCTGCTAGTGGCTGTTATTTTTTTTTAATTAGAAAAAAGCTAGGTGCAGTGCTGCTACTATAGAAATAAATAAATAAATAAATAATAATAATAATAATAATAATAATAATAATAAAACAACGCCGTTTTAACACAAAAAAATAAAACTTTGACAGTGCACAAATATGACCTTTAACTATTCAAAACTGCACAAATATGACCTCCCTCCAAGTCAGCCCTTTTAACGACGTGGCACCGTGCAATTGGATTACCTTTCCACGTTGGTGCGAGTGAGTCTCACGCATGAGATTGCTAAATCGGAGGTCATATTTGTTCAGGTTTTGAATAGCTAAAGGTCCTATTTGTGCACTATCAAAGTTTAAGACAAAAGTTATAATTTGGTGTCAAGTTTAGGGTCTTATGTATTATCTGTTTATCTAAAGGGTCTTCTTTTATTGCTTAACCCAATTTTAGAAATGCAATTCATTCCTAGGAAATATAGACAGCACATTTCCAGAAATGCAGTTTTAAAAGTTTAATTAATCTAATATAATTTAATTTTAAAATTTAGTTAAATTAATTCACGAAAAAATAAAAGAACGTATAAAAAGAAATGGAAAAGTAATAGGTAATTTGACTTTATTTTATTTATAAAAATTAAATTAATAGTGATAAATAAATTTGAACGAGAGTATGAAACTATTCTCACAGTTTATTAAATTCGGTGGAAGACCCAAGGTGGAGGGATGGAAAACAATGATATTTCCTCTGTTCCATTTTATGTATCGTTATTTCATTTTTAATTCGTCTAAGAAAATATCATTTTTCCTTATTTGGTAACTATTAAATGACAATATCCTCATTTTATTCTTAATGGGTCTGCTTAATAAGAAAAGATAATAAAATGAGAGTATGTATTCTTAAACTCCATATTCAATCAAAAGGGCGATGCATAAAATGGGACGGAGGGAGTATGATATTTACCAACACATGTTTGCAATAAGTGCTTGTAGTACGTGTTGTTCGTTTGTGATATTTTGTCAAATTTTAGCCACTACAATTCTAACCATAGCATGGTCTAAATTGGAGTAATATTCAAATTCATTGCTATAAACTTTTAAAATAAGTACCTCCTATACTATATTTTACTTTATTGAAATTGAAAGAGTATAAATTAATGCTGATGCAGATTTTTAAGGTCGATCGTTTAATCAATGATGCTTTTACTATCTGTCCCTCAGTGCTTCTTCTTCCATTTTCTCTAATAGGTGATTCTACACACTCAGGGTAGGTTCTTCTCCTCCTCCTCATTTTCTGTCAATCTATTGATTTTCTTTTTTAATTTAGTTTATTTATGGGAATACACTAATATGTTGTTGTTAGTGTTTCATCATGCCATTTTCTGCACTGCTTTTGTTAGCTATGGCTAGAGTTCTTTTAAATATAGTGATTTAATTTGTAGAGGCCAACGCACTAGAAAAATTAGCAGATTCAGTATCATTGTTGTTATTACTGGTATGCTTTCCTCTTTTTTTTCTTTCTTTCACTGATTTTATCCCCATTACTTCTCGATTCCTTTGAATGTTTGTGCGTTTTGCTTGAATTTTAGTTCTTTTGCTCTTTCACATAATCTCTTGTAAGATATATTTTACATGCATGTGATGGATCATGTCTCATTTGCACATATATTTTAATGCCCTTTGTTCCCCTTTTTTCTTATAATTTTCTCTTTAATTTTGCAACTAGATCTATTTAATCATAAATCCTAACCTGTCGGCAAAGGGAAATTTGATTGGCCCTGAACACTGATCTTACATACTTTAATTGTGTTGTGAGAGACGTAGTTTACTGATTCCAGGTTGTATAATTAACATTACAATTTGTATACAACCTTAAATTTGTGTTGTGAGAGATGTTTCCCTAAAATAGTAATGTTGTATACAAATTGCAACACAAAGAACCACAGAAAACAAAGATTTGAATTTTCACTTGCTTCATGTTTTCATCTTATTTTGCTTCTGGTGGCAGGTGACATGGGGATAAAAAAATTACTTGGAGAAGTTATATTCTAAAAGAAAGTACGCAGATTTCTTCTCCATCTACTATGATTCCTTTAGATGCATCTATATGGTGGTATTTTCATATTTTTTTTCAATATATGTTGGAAAAAAAGAAAGAAATACCAAGACTTATGTCTTTCCTAACAAGCTTGAGGAAGATCCAAAGGGCATCCCCAACAGTTTTATGTCTTGCATCAGCAAGTAGATGTTGGTGGATTGCGGGAGTTGAATGTGTACATGTACCCTACACCAGATGTTGTCGTGGTATATTGACTGATTTTTTTGTGACTATAGCTTCTTTTGTATAACAACAGCAACAGGCCCAGTGTATTCTCACAAAGTGAGGTCTGAGGAGGGTAAAATGTACGCAAAATGTACGCAGCCTATACCGCTATCTCCGTAGAAGTAGAGAGGCTTCTTTTGTATGAAAAAATAAAAGAAAAAAATTGGAAGACTCAAATTAACCACCTAATTAGCTTTCACATGGAAGCAACAGAAAATGAAGAGTAAATGAGGAGTGAACAAAATGTAACAGATTGAATAACTTATTGAAATGTTATTTATATCGAAGAAAAAGAAATATAGTAGAAAATTTAAGTAACTCTTGACATGAACTTGCTAGCTAAACATTTTTTGTTTGTATTTGACTCATAAATGATTTATAATCTACTGCTTACTAGATGCAAGATTATGTCCATGAATTCAGTGGAGAAAACACTTCATTCGACTGATTTTGCAATTTAGTATATTTCTTATCAAGATAACATCTCCTGACATTTTATTTTTCTCTTCAATGGTTTACATTAGGTTGTGCTGCCTACAATTTGAGTAGCGGGAAAGAAAAATCTGTCCTGTACATGGTTGCTGTCTTTGAAAGAGCGTCTTGATAATTTCAGGGTGCTTGGGGGTGATTCTTTGACTTCTGGAAAGATGTAAGTACTCCTCTTTTAGTTAATTAGGGATTTTCTGCATAGAAGCTGATACGAGTCAAATGACCACCTTAGCTTTTGATGACATCTTTGAAGGCCAACACCTAAAGGCTCAAGACTTGGTCACCCCGAGAGCACAAGGATACGCAAGGAAAGATCATTTTGAGCATGACTTAAAGCAATCTCGTGTGTGGAAGGTTGCTTGGTTGCCTATATTGATGCTAACCAAAAAACCACAAGCCTTGAAGTATGAACCATACTCGGTTTTTGAGAGCATTGAAAAGGTGCCATTCATTCAAGTTATAACATACCTTGGCTGCCCCTTCATTAAGGGTATTTTATACATTACATATGGTGTATTTACACACCATGGCAGCCCCTCTCATTAAGGGGAAAGTGGTCTTTTTATCTTCATTTATAGTATATTATAAATAGGCCCCTCGGTCTTATTTTCACTAGTTTTGAATGATGAAAGATTGAAACACTTGAAAATCCTCTCTCTTGAGAGTAGACCACATTAGTATAGTCTTAGTTAGGACTTGGAAAAGTCATCCTTAGTATAGGGCTTGGAAAAGCCAATATTGTTCTTTGCTTAGAAACGGTGAATCTTGAGGTGAGTCGATTACCTTGGCGGTCACCGTAAGAGTGTGGTTTTGATTATTACATTCATTAGGGGTTAGTGTTGAAATACACTTGGTTCTTAATCTTGTAATAATTTTGGTCTCACTATCTATCTTTATTTTCTATGCAATTTCCTTTGTGTTTGTGTTGAATCTGTGTCTTGTTTCATCTTCATCTCCTCTCTTTAGTTATAATTTCAGTTTCTAGCTTTGTTTCCCGTGTCATTTGGTATCAGAGCATGGCTTGATCTTGTTCCTACAAGATCAATCTTGGGCTTTCTTGTTAGAAAATTAAAAAAAAAAGTGTTAAAAACTGAAAATTCTAGAAAAATAGCAATCTGTCCGTGTTTGTGTTCTTGGCCAAAATTGTGTTCTTGTTGTGACATGGATGAGATTTGTTTGTTGTGTGACTAGATCTAGTTCTTGTTTGTTTTGTTGTTTCAAGTGTTAGTTTTCTTGTCCACTAACACTTTGAGTCTAGATCTAAACTTGAGCTTGAACTTGTTGAAAGTTGTTGTTATGAACATAAGCTTGGCTCATTGTTGTTGACCATTGTTATGGTGGACTGTTTTGGCCGTGTGGTTTCTCCTTGATGTTATAAACTTGACCACGTGATATTGTTGTTACTTGGTGGCTTGAGAACCATTTTGTTGAAGTTGTAGTTGTCTTGGCCAAGTGCTGGAGATATTGTTATTGTGGATTGGAGTTGGCCATTGGAATTTTTGTTGTTCTTGAAGATTGTTGTTATTGTTCTTTGTGTGGTTGTTGTTGTTCTTGAAGTTCTTCACCTTCCTTCATATATTGTTAGAACATAAAGTGAATATTAGATCCTAAAAGGTGAAGGAAAAAGGTGTATGTACTTGTTAGTCTTGAAAGACCCCCAACCACCAAAAGACTTTATATCACTTCACAACCACTTTTCCATGATTTAAGGACCCATGTTTTAAGGAGAAGTACAAGAAAAAGTCAAGTCTTGAAAATTGAAAAAGGCCCCAAGACTTATTTTCCCTCCTAAAACAAATTCCACCAATCCAAATTAATTTTTGTCCAAGACTTGAACATTTGAGAATAACCACTTGATAAAATTGAACTAATACGTGGCTGCCACGTCATCATTGCTACTGTTTACGCAATATTTTTGAGCTCAAAATTTTAGATTCTTAGTTTTATTTTTATTGTCCCTTAGTTTCGTTGTTGGTTCTAATACTAATTAGAAACTAGTAATCACCTACTTAGTTGTAGATTAGTTGTTGAGTCCGTTTCTTTCGTGTCTTCGTTATTTATGTGCTTTTCTCATTTTTAACTCGTCATAACTTCTTTGTTTCAAGTTCATAAGTAGATTTTATTTTGTGTCTTGAGTCGATCAAACAAGAATCTATTCCGTCCACCAAGTAGAATTGACATCTTATTGACTACCGGAGTATAAGCATCTTTCAATATTCGCCGCTCCAAATTGTGAGGATCACAAAAGTGAGTGAATACGAGTGTTGGTGAGGAGATTTTATTACTAATCTTGTTTGTTCATTTTGTAGATTTAAAAGGTAATATAAGGAGAACATGTCTTCGATAGCCGGGGATTATTGTGACTACAACATGGGAGACTATGATTGTAGTGAGGGGTTTTATGGCTACGAAGTTGAGGGAGGCTGCGGAGGCTATAAAAATAGCCATGATCAAAACTTGGGAAGATTTGAGAGTTACGGTTTTGAGGAAGAAAATGAGGTGAATGAAGTGCCTAGTACTTATGGGGAACTGGGAGATGATGTAGGACCTTATGATGGATCTTATGATGACGTTGGGGCATGTGAGGAGTCTTACAATTCTCACTCTGAACCTAGATTTGGTGTTAGGTATAACCCTTTCGTTCGCAAAGCTTATGAGAGCTATGATGAGAGTACACGTGAGGAGTGTGAAGATTCATATTCTCCACCTTGTAGTACTTCTTATCAAGATCGATGTAGCGTGAATGGTTATACTAGCTCTAGTGGAGGTTGTCCAACGAGAAGAAGAGGGTATGCATCTCCAAAACCGAGGGGTACTCGTGTACTTTATAATGTTGATCCGAGAAGGAGTGTACACTCCGGAAAGGTGACCATTTATGGGATACCGGGCTGACTCTTGTATTAAATGATAGGTACTATAGTAACTACATCGTTCCATCCATAGTTGACTAATTGGAGTTGTTTTGTGAGCCTTTACTTGTTTCATACTTCTTGGACGGGTTTAAGGTTACCGAGAGGGTCAAGGTTATCTTATCCCAATTTGAATACCATGAGGAGGTGGTGCGATATTCTTCCATTGACATACAGTCATGTATACTTAGGTGCCGATTAGTTTGCACAACATAGAGTTCCAAACGTACAAAATTGGCCAAATGTTGTAAGAGACCAACGGGGGAATCGCCTCATGACTTACTTGCTGCCCAAGACACGAAGAGAAATGCCTACCTACTTCAATCCAAATAGTTATGAGAGACAAAAGATTGAGAGGAGTAAGGGAGTGCAAGGTGGTAATCCGAGAGTGGAAAAAGAAGAGGTTGTGTGGAGCGAAGTGAAGGGATTACCACCAAACTGTGCTAACATTGGTTGTCCTTCTATTATTAAGGACATTTGTGTAGGTACCAACATGGCAAGCGAAGACGAACAATGCCAAAAGTAAGTTGTTTCCCAAGCTTTTGGAGGACCTTCACACCATGACAAAGAAGAATCTACTCAAGGACTTCAAGGTAAAATGGCTAACTCTTACACTTTTGTACAAGTGAATGATAATTGTGTGGCTAGTAGCCCATTGAGTGTAAGCTATAGCTTGCCTATATGTGAGTATTGTTTCTTTGCCACTTGATGATGATGTACATATTGTGAGTGTGGATACACTAGTTGACCTATTGATGACCGAATCGACTCTTCTTGTAAGATCGATTTATGTCCACCTAGTGTTGAAACCATTATGTTGAATGAAAGTACATTATCTTCTGAAATTTGTGTTGATCAACTTATGTGTGAAAATTACCCACCACTTGAGGATGTGTATTGTAATTAATGAACCTCAAGTGTGTGATGATGTTGAAAATGTTGATCAAAGGAATAGGAGTGAACTCGAGAGCTATTCTTGGGATAATCTTGCACTTGAGATCTCTTTGAAACTTGATAGTGATCTTTTAGAGAGTGATGAATTCACACGTTCTGAATCTTCCCGTGAAATAGATCATGCTCTCTTTAGGTATAATGTCTTATTTGAAGATGATATAACCACTTCTAATGAACCTAGTGGTGAAAATAATGGTGTAGCTTTCCTTAGAAGCTATAGCCGATATGCTAATCCACTATGGTGTGACAACATTTCTATTAAAGATGGAAATCACTTCTTGGAAGATGAAAGTACTCTTAAGGGTAAGGGATGTGTAGTCTTGGAAACTACTTATCCTTCTACTTTGTGCGATTTTATTGTTGAGAGTACTCATGGTGATGATTGTGAAACTAGTAGTGAGTACACACATGAGGGCACCTTAGTAGAAGTTGACTTGAGTGATACCTTTCTCTACTCTCTATTTGCTTTGGATAATATGTATGCTATTGTAGAGAGTACACCATTTAGTTTGGGTAGAGACCACGGGAAAGGGGAGTGTTGTCTAGACCCGTGTCTATGGCTACTCTTCCCGTTTGACCCCGGTGCCAAATATAGATTTTATGATGATGGTGCACCCAACTTGTTGCTTGGTTTACATGAAAAGCAAAGTATCACTTTTGGTAAATTCCATAACCAAATCCTTTGTGCATTTTTCATTAATTATTTAATATTTAGTTCAAAGGATCCTTGGTTATATTCTAAATATGTGCAACCTTGGAATGTTGAGGTGATTTGTTGTGCTAACCCTAACCCTCATTTCATGAGGAGTTTGTATTTGTGTGTCCTTTCTTTATTTTTGCAAGGTTTGGATTCGAGGTCGAATTCTTTTCAAGATGGGGAGGATGATACGAGTCAAATGGCCACCTTAGCTTTTGATGACATCTTTTAAGGCCAACACCTAAAGGCTCAAGACTTGGTCACCCCGAGAGCACAAGGATACGCAAGGAAGGATCATTTTGAGCATGACTTAAAGCAATCTCGTGTGTGGAAGGTTGCTTGGTTGCCTACATTGATGCTAACCCGAGAACCACAAGCCTTGAAGTATGAACCATACTCGGTTTTTGAGAGCATTGAAAAGGCACCATTCATTCAAGTTATAACATACCTTGGCTGCCTCTTCATTAAGGGTATTTTATACATTACATATAGTGTATTTACACACAATGGCAGCCCCTCTCATTAAGGGCAAAGTGGTCTTTTTATCTTCATTTGTAATATATTATAAATAGGCCCCTTTAGTCTTATTTTTACTAGTTTTGAATGATGAAAGATTGAAACACTTGAAAATCCTCTCTCTTGAGAGTATACCACATTAGTATAGTCTTAGTTAGGACTTGGAAAAGTCATCCTTAGTATAGGTCTTGGAAAAGCCAATATTGTTCTTTGCTTAAAAACGGTGGATCTTGAGCTGAGTCGATTACCTTGGCGGTCACCGTAAGAGTGTGGTTTTGATTATTACATTTATTAGGAGTTAGTGTTGAAATATACTTGGTTCTTAATCTTGTAATAATTTTGGTCTCACTATCTATCTTTATTTTCTATGCAATTTCCCTTGTGTTAGTGTTGAAATATACTTGGTTCTTAATCTTGTAATAATCTTGGTCTCACTATCTATCTTTATTTTCTATGCAATTTCCCTTGTGTTTGTGTTGAATCCGTGTCTTGTTTCATCTTGTGTCATTGTTATCATCTTCATCTCCTCTCTTTAGTTATAATTTCAGTTTCTAGCTTTGTTTCCCATATCAGAAGCTAAATAGTATTTTGACTACTTTTTCCTCTGACTATCACTCAGGTGAAGTTCAACTTATGAATCTTGTATGCATGCTTAATAATTCATTTGGCATCTGTCAGCTAAGTTATTTGTGTTGGAGAAACAATGAACTTATTTTTAACAGTTTAGTAAGTTCAGGTTTGAAGTTTATAAGCATACAATTAAGCTTTGGCCATTGTGAACTGTGAAACAATGTTGGAAAAGAAAATTGAAACTGTTTATCTTCTTCTTTATCTTGTGTTTTTTCCTAATATTCTTTTTCTAATGCATATTGTCTTTTAATATGTGAATTATATTTTTATCCCATTATTCTCGGAGTAGGTTATCAATTGTTGAAGTTAAGGTATATGTGGTAGATGCAAGAAAGTAGCAATAGATGTTAGAATACTTTGTCCTTCTTTCTCATTGGAGTTTCTAAACTATAGACACTAAAATCCACATAGAGAGCTTCTAAGTAGCTAAGTTGTGCGGATATATTTTGATGCTATGTTGCTCGGACTCTTCAAAAATGGTTGCTTTCTGAAAATCAGTTTTGTGTATGAGAAGTCCTCCAATCTTCTATGAATGTAATCACTGGTAATGAAGGTCTAATTTTTGTACCCCAAGTCCTATAATAAGATGATAACATTTATTTAACTGTTACTATATACATAACATTACCAGATTGATATCCTTCTAAATTTCTATCAGAACCTGCTTTTCTAAACCTTTCAAAGTTCATTTAGTTACTGCAAAGGGAAAGGATAAGAATTGACTCTTATGAACAATCTGAAGGTCATATCCATTTCTTAGCTGCAATATTCACTATGTATTGTAGTGACTATGTATGTATTCTATTACGGCTGTGGTTTTAAAAGCATTAAAGATCTGTTTAAATGTGGGAAGTTTTATGCAAATTTAAAACATTCCGAGAGGCTGAGAGGCTGAATTCTGGAGTCATGCTGGTTGAGCCATCAGAAAAAGTTTTTAATGATATGACGAGCAAGGTGACCACTTTGCCTTCTTACACTGGAGATGTGGTTTAGCTGTTAACTGTTCTGTTTTTTAAAGTTATATGTTGTCATTGTATCTTTCAGTAGTCAAACTTTTGTTTCTGTGGGAAGAGTTTCATTATCTTTTATCATTTAATAAGTTTAGTGTGATACTTTTCAAGCTCTGATAGGTACCATTTAAGCTGAGGATCTATCTGAAACAGCCCCTCTACCTTTACGAGGTAGAGGTAAGGTCTATGTACATTCTACCGTCCCCAGACCCCATTCTGGGATTACATTGGGATGTTATGTTATTGTTGTTGTATTTTTCAAGCTCTGATAATTCATTGCGCTGAATTTTTTTTGTTAACCTAATGGTGCAAATATTTTTGTTTTGACAACTATGTTGATTCTCTTGCTAACAGGTGATCAAGGTTTTCTCAGTTCCTACTATGTTGGATTTGTGAATGCTCATGTTTATGAGCCAGATTTTCCTTCAGATATCTTAAATTCCAGGAAGGTTCCTGAAATGGAGAGGCTTTCTACTCTTTATAATGCAGATGTTGGCCTGTAAATGGTTGCTAATAAGGTATGTTTTAGGTTCAAGAGACTGCCTTTCTTTGAGTGTATTTTTAGTTGGGTGGGGTGTGTAGACTTTAGATTTTATCAAAATTGGACAAAATACAATTAGTTGGAGGGTTCAAAATGGCCATTTTTGTTAGATATAGGATACTACGAAGAAGTTAGACTTCCATGGAATTGGAATATACTTTAGTAGTATTGCAAGTTGAAACATTGCAAACTTTAGCATAACTTAATTTTTCAATTTAAGCTGTTGTGTGGGATTCATTGTCTTTTTTTAGTAACGGTAGTGCTTGGCTAGCTTTTGCACACCCAAACTATTCCACCATGTACATGCTACCTCCTACCAACAAGTACCGGATGGGCAGATATCTTATGGTCTATGGGCTTTGTTGTTTTCTACAAACGACTTAACTTGAAGCAGCTATATTTTGGATGTTAAAGTCCAATTTGTGTCAAGCTATTCAAAGATGAGCATGGGATTATCCCTCTAGGCGCTATGTACTTGGTTTATCATTCTTATGAGTTATCAACAATTAGTGAAATCTTATTATTATCATATTTATGCATAGAATAATCATTCCATGGAAATACATTTTTTAGAGAAAGCTGCACAAACTGTTTACGAAAAAGTGCTGCCAAATGTGCATGGTATTTATAGAAGGTTAATGAATATATCTTTGGTGACCAGAGATAAGGGAGGAAAGCATAAGGCTAGGTACCCTCCATCTCAAACCATAAAGTTGGGGATTCAAGTCCCCTATCGAGCGAAGTGAGAATGGACCATTGTCTGACTCCTCCTGTTATCCTTGTGGAAGTGCACTCCTTGGTCTTGTCGTGGGTGGGCGTGAGGGGATTTACCATATTGTGGATGTTATATAAAGAGTCAGTTGTTGTTAGTTAGAAAGTCTAGTCAGCTAGCTAATTGGTCCATTCATCTAGTTAGTTAGTTCAGTCAGCTAGTTAACTAACTAGTACAAAAGTTAGTTATAACTGCTATATAAACTACCTTCATGTACTAATATAAAACACTCTTTCAATACTTACTAAACTACAGCTTCTACTTCCTCTTAATCTGAGTGTTCTTCTTCTTCTTCTTGATTAAAGAATTCTCTGTTTCTTCCATGGATTCGGTATCATTTGTTGATTAACAACATGGTATCAGAGAGTTGATACAGAGAAGTCAATACTTCTAGCAGTTCACCATAAAATCTGTAGAATCAATTCCAAAATTACTATATGCTTCCGACTGTTCTTGTGTACTCAAGAAGGATGAGTAATTTGAATAATCAAACACCTAATACAACCCCAAATGGAGTGGTTGGATCAGGTCAGACTAGCAATCAAGCTCCAGGAATTGACTGCAATCATCCATTGTTTCTGAATGCATCTGATGTTCGCGGTATACAAATTATCTCATTTCAGCTAACAGGTATTGAGAATTTTTCTATGTGGTTTAGGTCTATGAGAATTGCATTATTGGGTAGAAATAAGTTGGGATTGGTTGATGGCAGTTGAGATAAAGAATCTTTCCCTGAAAATATATGGAATCACTGGGAAAGGGTTAATGCCATAGTTCTATCTTGGATAATGAACTCAGTATCGAAAAATCTATTAGGTGGTATTATGTATGCTTCAGATGCTAAAACTATGTGGATGGAATTGCAAGAAAGATTTACCAAGATTGATGGTTCAAGAACCTTCAATCTGCATAAGCTATATGCTCTTTTGTTTTTTGTGCATTGTTTACATTGAACCTTGTTATTACAGCTCCGAGAAGAAAAGACTAGCATTTTTAGTTCCAAAGGGAAATACAGAAAAATAAGAGCAATGGATGAATTATTTTAAGACAAAAAATATCCGCAGCATCTCACAAGAATTATGAACTCCTTTCTAATGCATTGCTTAAATTGAAGCTTGTTATTACAGGTCTAAGCAAAAATATTGGCATTTTTAGTTCCAAAAGGAAATACATAAGAATAAGAGCAATGGATGAACTGTTTTAAGACAAAAAGTATTCGTAGCATCTATCAATTATTCTGAATTCCTCTCACAGCATCTCTATCAAAGTTCAATCTCCAGATTCACGAACCACACAGAGTTCAACCTAAAAACAATAGAATAAAGTTAAACATTGAAATTTTTTTTTAAAAAAAATTAAACTAAACCTACCAGATGGAAAGGGATAGTAACATAACCGGTAAAAAAACCAATAAAGTCACAGCGCCAGGAATAGAAATTGCCATCGCCGAACACGAAACCCTGAACTTCTTGATTATACAATAGGTCTTGTGTATACAGCAGAATGTAGATTAGGTTATAAGTCAGTATCACCTCAGCCTATGCAAAAAGAAAGCAACCAAAAAAAATTTCAAGACAAAAAACAAATTACAAAAAAAAAAAGCAGACAGATAATTTATCAAGCAAAATAAATTACCTTCCATGTAGAAGAAAAGGGAAATAGCTTATCAAATGCGTGTATGACTATGAAAGGACGAACAGCAGCAGCCCAAAAGTCAACAAGTACAAACAACAGTCTAAGAAAAATGCTCGACCATTGATGATAACACACATTAAACAAAATAACTAGAATCTCAAATATACCGTCCATATAGAGGACAAAGGGAAATTAATGTGTAGGTTTTGGAGTGCAGCAGCGAATAGAAACAGTAGTAACAACATGGCCGTAGAGACCGCTGAAGACCAGAGGAAAAACATTCTTGGACGTAGGAACACAAAAATACTGAAGCAAAGGAAACAACTTGCTACTCCAACAGCAATAAGAGGAACAAACCTACAAGTAAAAAGCAATTAATAATTACAAAACTCAAAACAAAACTATAATAATGAACATTGAAAGTACCTGAAATCAATCCCAACATGCTTAAGCATGCTGGAAGATAACACTCCAACCATAAAAAACTGTAAAACAAATTCACATAAAAAGCACAAACAGTTTAAAACCAAAGTTTTTCTTCTATCAGGCGGTTGAAGCATTTCTCTGCACAATAGAACAACAGTCGGCAGCGCAACCAACACGACAATTGGAGAAGTCTCCTCGAGACGAGCTCCAATAGCAATCAATAAAAAACCAACCATAAGTGGAAGGTACACCTTTCAAAAAAAAACAATAAAACTACAATCACAAAAAAGCAAAAGCAAATACAACAAAACTATTAGTAATAAAATAATTTAAAAAGTACAAACAGTTTGACAGATTCAGGAAATACCACATTAGATCGCATAGCAACAATTAGTTACTATTTAATTTCAATCCCAATTAGACACATTGAGCAGCAACAATATAATATTATCTAGTTTATAAAGTACGAACAGTTATGACAAATTTAGAAAATACCATATTAGACCGAATAGCAATAATTAGATAGTATTAGATCAAACAGCTTAAAAAATACAAACCGTTATAACAAATTCAGAAAATACCACATTAGATCCAATAGGAACAATTAGATAGTATCTAATTTTTGATACAAATTGGATAAATGGAGACATTAGATCAAACAACAAATGTATAATACTATCTAGTGCATAAAGAATAAACCATTCTGAAAAATTCAGAAAATACCAGAGTAGACCGAATAGCATAAATTACATCAAGATAGCATCTAATCACTGAGACGATCAAACAGGTACAATTTCATACTATCTAGTTTATAAAGCAAGAACAGTTCAAAAAATACCGAAAAGAGATACGAATATTGCATGGCAGAGCAAGTAGGAAGACGGAAGACATGGTGAAAGCCCCAGTATTTTCGAGTAAAAAATTCACCCGTCATTGATTTTGATTTTACTAGTGTTTTGTATCTTAGTATAAAGGATTTGAATCTATAGATATATGCAATATCCTATTTATAAATTGGAGAAAGATAAGAAACAACATCATATAAAATCTATATATAATGCGTATAGGAGATGAGGAAACAACATTCATATAAAATCTATAGATTTTTGCAGATCTCCAATTTATTGAAGAAAGAAATGCATATAAGAAATAAGGAAACAACGTGATATAAAATTGATATGAATGATATAGAATTTAAATCTCAAGATTTTGGAATTGAAGTACTCTAGATGGAAGAAGGATGGCAAATGCTCCATTTTGTAATGGCTATAATTGACAGAAGAAAGAATCACAACTGTAGGATTCTTGTTTTTCTCGTACATGTATTACTCTTTATAAGTTGTACCCTTCAATCGAAATAAAATACTGCTCATGGATCAAACTGATCTATGATTTGAGGCTAAGAAGGCAAAATGTGTTGAACCATAAAATATCAACATTAGGATAATATAATACGTATTATTGAAGCGCAATGTACAGTTTGGTATGGTATTTGAGAGTAAAATTTTAATATTCGAGTATTCAGAATTGAGCTTGGTAAAAGATATTAATATCGTTTAGTATTCGGTATTTCGAATATCGAATTCTCTAGGACCTTGGTAATATATTCGTAAAATACAATAAAAGGAATATTAAATAGGGTTTCTATTAAATATATTTTTTGAATTTAAAACGTACATTTGGACATTTCCAACTTTAAAATGGTATTACCGAAAATCATACCGAATCGAAGTTTAATTTACCAATTACCGAATTATAGAATCGATGTTTATAAGTACGGTATGTGGTATCTACTATCAAATACCGATTATCAAACTACCAAACCCGAAATTTGAAAATACCGAACCGAATACCCAACGCTCGCTCCTAGTTTTTATTCATAAAAAAAGGTAACAATTTAAAGCCTATTACTCCATTAAGTTTCCAATGTTTTAGTTTTTTAATTTAATATTCGAATTATATATATGGAAATTAGTTGCAAAACTACAAGGCAGGTCAGACTCTACATTTACTCTCGTCAGTTTTTCTTCTTTCGTAATTTATCTCAATTAAATATACAATAAATAATTTGTAGAATTAATTATCCTTTAATCTCTTGTTACCTTTTTCTAAGACAATATGTAATATTTTTTTCAGTCAATAAAGTTACAATGTATGATAAAATTTGTATTTAAAATGATGATTCTCATCTTTATTTCTCCGTATTATTAAATTTTTTGATAATCGCATTTGTATGTTTCATTTAAGGGTTGTCTTACTGTTCAAAAACCTACCAGACAATTATTTTGATCTCATGGAGGGATCGACATGAAATCAAGTGATATAAATTAACTTAACTCAAACACAAAAAAGAAATTTACATGAGAAAGACTGAAAATAAATTTAGAAAAAAATAAAGAAAGTCGCTCGTGGATCAGCTTAATATAAGTCATTATTGGAGATATAAGATATTCATATAAAATCTATAGATTTTTGCAGATCTCCTATTTATTGGAGAAAGAAATGCATATAAGAAATAAGGAAACAACGTCGATATAAAATTGATATGAATGATATAGAATTTAATTCTCAAGATTTTGTAATTGAAGTATGGTAGATGGAAGAAGGATGACAAATGCTCCATTTTTCTTCTTTTTTTCTTGATAAGGGGGAGGGAGTTTGTAACGGCTATAATTGATGTGAAGATAGCTGTGTACTTTGATTATATATAGGAAAATCTAAGGGGTCGTTTGGGGTGAGGTACTAAGGCAAATAATTCAGATATAAAATAATAATTTCAGGATAAATTTCTTAATGCATCGTTTGGTTGGTAATACTTAAGATAACTTATTTCAGGACTAATAATAGTATCGGGATAAGTCATCCAGTGCCGGCTCAAGGGGGAAGCAACTAAAGCCAAGGCTTTAGGCCCCCAAATTAAAGGCCCCATATTCTCACTAATATTTAATATTATATAGTATATATTAGAGAATTAGTGTCCTTGTTTCGTTAAAAGAATAAAATTCATACTTGTCTTTTGAATATTTTATTGAGTTTATGTAGAAACAAGTAGATATTATTAGATAAATATTCCTTTCGTTTCAATTTATGCAATTTTTTGTTTCGACGGTTAATTTGACTAATTTTTGAAGCTAAATAAGATTAGATTAATGCAATATTTAAAATTTAGATGTTCGAAAACTAATATGTAGTTCAAAAACTATATAATAAGAACTAATATGTAGTCACATGAATAGTCAATATACATACAAGATGGTACGTACACCATCACTATAAAACAAAAAAGAAAAGAAATTAAACAAATATATTTATAATTTTATTAATTAAATTTAAGGCCTCTTCTTAAAGTTGGCTTTAGGCCACAATTTGCGTTGAGCCGCCCTGAAGTTATCCCACACATTTGGTGGTATAAATTATCCCACCCTAATTTATCCTTGAATAAAATTATTAAATGACTAAACTAATTCTTTAATTTTCATTTTCTCACAACTGTAGGATTTTGTTTTTTCTCCTACACGTATTACTCTTTATAAGTTGTGCCCTTTAAACGGGATAAAGTACTGCTCATGGATCAAAATGTTCTGTGATTTGAGGCTAAGAAGGCAAAATATGTTTAACCATAAAATATTAACATTAGGACAATATAATACGATTATTAAAGTGCAATGTACAATTTTAATAACAAGTATTATCTAGATAAATACGTATGAATCTTATATATTGACACATAACTGAACACATAGAAAAATTATAGGAATAGAAACATAAAAATAATTAAGTTAACTAAAGTGAAGGATATTTTTGTAAACAAATAATATATTTTTACAAACAATGCACTACTTAAAAAGATAACAATTTAAAGCCTATTATTACTCTATTAAATTTCCATTATTTTGGTTTTTAAATTTAATATTCGAATTATATATGGAAATTAGTGGTAAAAGTACAAGGCAGGTCAGACTCTACATTTACTCTCTTCAGTTTTCTTCTTCTTGTTAACATTATTATCATTTTAATCAAAAAAAAAAAAAGAGAATATATATATATATATATATATATTCTTTCTAAATGAAGGACAAGGTACCTTTTTCAGGAAAAAAATTGTAAAAGAAAAAAAAGAAGAGTAAGAATAACATTTTATAAAAAATAAGGTCCAAGATGTAGAAAAAGTATGGTGTGTGAAGATCTTTAATTCTATTTTATAAAGTTAAAGAGGCTGCTTCTGATTCTCAATTCAAATAAAATATATCTACCTTACGTATTGAGATTCACAAAACGTTACTAATTTTACTCAAAATACATTTTAATACTACAACATTAGTAAAGAAGCTCTGTTATGGTTAGGAATAGGTTTAAGTGAAATAAAAATAACTTTATAACTTGAAATATTTAATTTTATTTTTGATTAATTTATTTCGTAATTTACTCAATTAAATGCACAATAAATAATTTGTAGAATTAATTATCCTCTAATCTCTTGTCACTCTAATCTTTTGTCACCTTTTTCAAGATAATATTTAATATTTTTTTTGGTCAATAAAGTTGCAACGTACGATGAAATTTATATTTAAAATGATGATTCGTATCTTTATTTCTCCGTACTAATAAATTTTTCGATAATCGCATTTGTATATTTCATTTAAAGGTTGTCTTATTGTTCAAAAACTTACCAGACAATGATTTTGATCTCTTGGAGGGATCGACATGAAATCAAATGATATAAATTAACTTGACTCAAACACAAATAAGAAATTTACATGAGAAAGACTAAAAATAAATTTTAAAAAATAAAGAAAGTCGATGGTGGATCAACGACTTATAAATCATTATAGTCCAGCGACTTATGAGTCATTAACCTATTTCATTTAATTCTTTCAATATTCATCGTTTCCTTAAAAAATTTACTCTAAAAATTAATCCTTTCAGCTGCTCCAGACTCTAATTTTTACCTTATCCTCCACGACGACGTCAATAGAACAACTCATATTTTCAACTAACGTAATTTTTACCTTGTAATTCTCTCCCTCATAATTAGAATTTTCAATTTTTTCACTTTCAAAAAAAAAAAATTAAATTTTCATAAAATAATTAAACGTAAATTATATTTAATATTCAATTCATAAATTGATCTCCTTTTATGAGAATAAATTGAGTGTGTTGTTGTTATTTGAATTATTTTTTTTTTCAAAAAGATCATTTACTACTCTATTAGCACTCATATCAACGGACACGTAATTAATATTGTTATATAACATTTGCTACCTAATTATTAAATAAAAAACACTTATTCATTAAATTTGTACAGTCATGATTTTTTTTTTCTTAAAATAAAGAGTAAATTCCTCAAAATGTCATTGAACTTATGTAAACATCCCACTAAAGTAACTTTTGTTTCTTTTAGGACAATATTGTCACTGAACTATGCATTTTTTTCCATTATAAGGTAAAACTAAGAAATTGTTAAGAATATGTTTGGAGAACCACAAGGAAAGTGAAATTAGATGTAATTACATAGTCCAATTCTCAATCAGAAATAGAGAATTAGGTGCAATTACGCGATGTAATTAAAAAATTACATTTTTTTTTAATTTTAATTTTTTTCTTTTAATTTTATTTTTTATTTCTATTTTTTTTTTAATTTTACATCATTTATCTTTCATCTCTTTTCTTCTCATTTTCCAACGTTTACTTCTTATGATTAAATATAATTACTCGTATTTTTCTTCATTTAGCGCATTATTGTATTTTTATTCTAGTGTTTGAATTAAAGTAGTATTTCATTATTGAATGAGATGACTTATGTGTTTTTTCTTTCGTTTGAATTATTTACTCGTTGGAATTTTATATAAGAGTATTGTGTTTTTTTCTTGAATTTTCAATTTGTGTTTTGTTTTATGTTTCAATTTATTTGTTTTAGTACTATAGACTTGTTATTTTATATTTCATGTCACTTCAAATTGTCGAGTTAATTTTTTAAATTGCCATTGAACTTGTGTAAACATCCTACTAAAGTAACTTTTGTTAATTTCTTTTAGGAAAATATTTTCATTAAACTATGTACATCTTTCCAAAATAAGGTGAAATTAAAAAATTGTTAAGGACATATTTGGAAAGCCATAGAAAAATTAAAATTATATGTTATTAGCAATTTCCAGTGACATGCAATTTGAAATAGCATGTCTATACTACTAATACAAATAAACCGAAACATAAATTCAAAATCCAAGAGAAAAACATAATACTCTTGTATAAAATTCCAACGAGTAAATATAATTCAGAAGAACGAACAACACATAAGTCTATAATCTCATTCAATAATAAAATACTACTTTAATTCAAATATTAGAATTAAAATTATAAAAAATGCAATAATGCGTTAAATAAAGAAAAAAATATGGGTAATTATATTAAATCATAAGAAGTAAAGTTGGAAAATGAGAAGAAAAGAGATGAAAGATAAATAATGTAAAATAAAAAAAAAGTAAAAATAAAAAAGAAATTCAAATAATAGAATAAAAAAGAAATTAAAAAAAAATATTAAATTCTATTTAAAAAATAAAATAAAATGTAACTTTGTAATTACATTACAAAATTGTACCTAATTCTCTATTCTCAATAGAGAATTGAATTATGTAATTACATTTAATTTCACTTTCCTTGTGATTCTCCAAATATATCTTTAACAATTTTTTAGTTTTACCTTATAAAGGAAAGAAATGCATAGTTCAGTGACAATATTATCCTAAAAGAAACAAAAATTACTTTAATGGGATGTTTACACAAATTTAATGACATTTTGAGGAATTAACTCTAAAATAAAATGTAGGCGAGGAAATGAATGTTGTCCGTTTCTTTAGGAAATTGTCAAGTTTCAAGAAAGGTGACTTTTTTTTCCCCATAAAAGTGTTAAGTATTCCAAAGTAGTATTTACTCATATATTAATTGGATTTAATTTTAATTTAATTCCAAGAAAGGTGCCATTCATGACAATTCACGTGATAGGATATGGATATTCTCCCCCTTAAAAATAGTTGTCTTGTTAACTTAATAGTATTTTTTTAAAAAAATACTATTAAGTTAAAACAATTATATAAAAATGATATAATTATATATATATATATAGATATACACGATATGTGTATAGAAATTGTATAATTATAGAAAATATGTATATATATAAAATATAAATAAAAAAATCTATAGAATGTGTATAGAAGCTCTATAGTTGTTGTATGAAATACGTATGTATAGAATGTGTATAGAAACTTTATAATCATTGTATAAAATATGTATGTATAGAATGTGTATAGAAACTGTGTATTTCTTGTATAAAATATGTAATAATAATTGTAGCCAAAGATTGTATAAAATATGACTATTAATAAAAGAAAGATTCATTCTAGTTAATTAGATGTTAGTCATTTGTTTGCAATTCATCAATTTGGATGTTGTTTCTAAAACATTAATTATTAATATGAAGTTTGAGTAGTTTAATTCAAAGTTCTAAAATATTTTCAGCAAAAATTAGATAGCTCTTTCTTTTTGTATTTTTGTAAGATAATTTTTTTAAACTATTTCACGATCTTCATTATTATTTAAAGTGAAGTTGAAATTGTTGACACCTAATTTTTGTCCTCCACAACTACGTTTAATCTCGAGTTTCTTCGATTTTCAAATAAAATCACAAAAATTATTTTTTTCAGATAAATGCATTTTAAAATAGTTTTTTTAACATTTAATTAAAGATTTTACATTTTTGTTATTTAAATGAATATTTTATCAAATTAGACTTTTATTGATTAAACTTGAAAACTAATTCAAATGGATAAAGTCTTTATTTTAAATATGATTTGTTCTCGAAATATTTTATTTGGAGAAATATTTGTTGGATTTTTATCAAATTAAGAAACTCGAGGTTAATTTGTTACTTGATTCGTGCCAAATTGCGATTCAATTTAGCGAACGAATTAAATATGACCTCAATTGAAATCCAATTGGCCCAATTGTAATGCAACCAATAGATATTCAATTTGATTAGAATTTAAATAAGTCGTTTAAATTGTATACAATCTTAATCCCAAAAGTTACCATTTCTTAATTGAGATTATTTTAATCTAATTAAATTTAATTTGAGTTATTCTTAATCAAATTTAATTTAATTATAATTATTCTAATCTAATTAAATCTAATTAGGGTTATTTAATAACCCAATTAGATTTAATAGGGGTTATTAAATAACCCCAATTTAAGGCCCAATTGCTCCAATAACCAGCCTATTCCCCTTAAATATTCAACAACCCATTACAACAACACAAGCCCAATCCAAAATTAGTTGACCCGGCCTATTACCCTATTTCCCCTCTTTTCCACAAAACCCTTTAACACAATTTCAGCAGCAAAGCTGCTACAATCAACCAACTTCAAACAACAAGCTCAACAATGATGTTCTTAACCACCCAAAGATCCGATTAACCCCTAACCACGTCAACCTGTATCCCGCGAAATCGATGTGTTGGCCTCTCCAACGGTTCAATCCCGCATTTCTCAAATAAGATTATACGATTTCATACAATAGTTGGTTGATTTTCATTGGTTCTTGAGTACAATTCGTTTTGGTCAAAAGATATTGGTTCACCCATTTCGAAAAGGGGGAAAAAATTCCAAAATAGAGTACCATTTTGCTGATGAAAATCGAAGCGGGGAGGGGGGATGGAAATTTCAAATTTCAAAATCTCCTTCAAAAATTCAAAATCTCCTTCAAAATCTTCTTCCAGGAGATTTTTGGTTCGAAAGTGGGTGTTGGAAAATCTTGAGTCCGAAAAGAGGAAAAAAATCTCAAAAAGGCAGAAACACAAGAAAGGAAATTTTGGTTCGAGAAGCGGAGGGAGAAAAGAAAAGAGAGAAATTCTTGAGAAAATTCAGTCTCGAATAGAAATTATGTTCTTGTTTTGAATGTTCGTCAGCTAAATTATGTCGAGTTGACGGCGAAGAAGTTTTTCGGGTGGTCGTGATCTCCGTACTAGTTCGTCGTCTCATTTTTCTGCTCCCCAAAAGGTAACATTTCACTTCCATTTAAGTTTTTGACTACTTCTGCTTCATCACATCATTCTGTAGTGAAAAGTGTTGTTCTAATGATCTTGTGCTGGATTGTTTGCTGTAGACGTCATTTGATGGCCATAGGTTTTATTATGATGCTTGTTACTATGATGTTCGTTGTTTCTTGCTCCAGTTAATATCGTGTGCTTCGATTCACTTTAAAGTTTATTGTTTTATGACAATACCATCAAATAATGGTTACTGTTTCTTTTGAGCTCTACCTGTCGTAGATATACTCTTTTGGTTGTCATTATTGTGCTACAAATTTTATGTCGTTAATCACCAGCTTGTCATGCCCTGAGTATTGTAGTTTTCAACTGACAAATTCGTTGTTTTAAGCCCTTTTATTGTTCTAGTTTAGTATTGCTAGTAATTCACTCACTCTTAGGTTTGTTTCACGATTGTTTTCTAATTAATCGTAAGCTTGTGAAGATGTTCCTCAAATCGTAATTGAAGATTTTGAGTAAACATTGATTTCAATCATATACTTGATCCTAATTGCAACTTGGATTGATCTACTTGCTACAAGTATTCTCTTCCTTTCTAGATTTGTGTTATTTAGTGTTTGTTTTCTTAATTTCACTTCTTAACCTAGTTTCCACTTTCTAGCTATGTCATTCGAATTTTCTAAAAATGTTATTGCACTTATGTTTGATTATATTCTTCAAAATACGCTATTTTTTTAGGATTGTACACGTTGGCCACATTTTCAATGAGTCCAGACGATATGGGGTCGTTTGATACGTGAAATAAGTATAATAATCTCAGTATAAAATCTAGAATTAACGGTATTCTATGTTGAGATGAGCATCTAGTATCCCCTAACTATAACGAAGTTTGCTACGATACACTCCAACTTCACGGGGGTTCTATTACCCTTGAACTAAATTTTAGTGTATTTTTGTCAACTTTTTTAGCTAACATGGCACATACTAGTCCTTCACATGCCTCATGTGTTTAACTACACGCAAGGTGCCACAACAACACAAAAGGGTGACACAAATACGCTAAATTGAGTTTAAGGTGTACTAGGACCCCTGAAATTGAAGCGCATCGTAGCAACTTTGACCATAGTTCAGGGGGTATTGAATGTTTATCTCTTCTATGTTTAATGTGAGGTATTAGCTAATCACGAGACTATTTTATCCCAACATTCGTATTAGAATGATGGAATTACTATCTTTCATAAGAATCCAAACATTCCACAGGTTCTATTTTTGGTTTACTTGTTTCTCTGGTAAGTGTTCCGCATATCCTTCAAATCTAACGTTCTTTATTTGGTCAGATCGTGGCTACTGAAATTGGTATCTATGCGGAATTCAAAGTAGATTTCCTTAAGCTGATAATGCAAGTAGTTTTCTGCATTACGATATGCTTGAGATTATTTATTTTTTGCACTAGAAGCACTGAGTATATCTTTCTAATGTTGTTTGCAGTAATATTGTATTGCTTAAAAACTATAATGTAGCATCCTGATGCCAAAATCCCGGTTATCATCATCGCTTAAGTGGATAATGTTTCTACCTGTGGGAAGTCCAACCATTTTTCCTGCGAAGGCATCTACACCTATGAGGTAGAACACATAACGAACACTCATCACTATTTACGACTTCTATTACTCATTTATCCACAGTTTGACATATCGTAAACATTCTTGACACAGTGCATCTTGCTCTTGCTTAGCCACTTACCAATAAGTTGTAATCTAGATGAGGGAAAAATCAGACACAACATGCTATATATGATGGGAGACGTACATATTCCTCCTCGTAGGCTATAGAAATAAGTCATTCATGTTTGTTATGCATTGCCTACATTGAACCTTGTTATTACAAATCCGAGAAAAAAAGACAGGCATTTTTAGTTCCAAAGGGAAATACAGAAAAATAAGAGCAATGGATGAACTGTTTTAAGACAAACAATATTCACAGCACCTCACAAGAATTCTACATTGAATTCCTTTCTAATGCATTGCTTAGATTGAACGTTGTTATTACAGGTCTAAGTAAAACGATTGGCATTTATAGTTCCAAAAGGAAATAGAGAAAAATAAGAGCAATGGATGAACTGTTTTAAGAGAAACAATATTCGCAGCATCTATCAATAATTTTGAATTCCTTTCGCTGCACCTCCACCAAAGTTCAATCTCCAGAACCACGAATCAGACACAGTCCAACCTAAAAAGAATAAACACTGAAATTAAAAATAAAAAAAAACACTAAACTAAACTAAGCTTACCCGATGAAAAGGGATAGTAACGTAACAAAGAGCTCTTACTACTGCTTTTATTCGCTGCTGCACTCCAAAACCTACACATTAATTTCCCTTTGTCCTCTATATGGACGGTATATTTGAGATTCTGGTTATTTTGTTTAATGTGTGGTATCATCAATTGTCGAGCATTTTTCTTAGACTGTTGTTTGTACTTGTTGACTTTTGGGCTACTGTTGTTCAGCCCTTTCATAGTTATACACGAATTCAATGACCTATTTCCCTTTTCTTCAACATAGAAGGGAAACAGCTCATCAAATGCGTGTATGACTATGAAAGGGCGGAACAGCAGCAGCCCAAAAGTCAACAAGTACAAACAACAGTCTAAGAAAAATGCTCGACCATTGATGATACCACACATTAAACAAAATAACCAGAATCTCAATTATACCGTCCATATAGAGGACAAAGGGAAATTAATGTGTAGGTTTTGGAGTGCAACAACGAATAGAAACAGTAGTAACAATATGTTCATAGAGACCGCTGAAGACCAGAGGAAAAACATTCTTGGGCGTAGGAACACAAAAATACTGAAGCAAAGGAAACAACCTTCTACTCCAACAACAATAAGAGGAACAAACCTACAAGTAAAAAGCAATTAATAATTACAAAACTCAAAACAAAACTATAATAATGAACGTTGAAAGTACCCGAAATCAATCCCAACATGCTTAAGCATGCTGGAAGATAACACTCCAACCATCAAAAACTGTAAAACAAATCCACATAAAAAGCACAAACAGTTTAAAACCAAAGTTTTTCTTCTATCAGGCAGTTGAAGCATTTCTCTGCACAATAGAACAACAGTCGGCAGCGCAACCAACACGAGAATTGGAGAAGTCTCCTCGAGACGAGCTCCAATAGCAATCAATAAAAAACCAACCATAAGTGGAAGGTACACCTTTAAAAAACACAATAAAACTACAATCACAAAAAAGCAAAAGCAAATACAACAAAACTATTAGTAATAAAACAATTTAAAAAGTACAAACAGTTTGACAGAGTCGGGAAATACCACATTAGATCGCATAGCAACAATTAGTTACTATTTAATTTCAATACCAATTAGACACATTAAGCAGCAACAATATAATATTATCTAGTTTAAAAAGAACGAACATCTATGACAAATTCAAAAAATATCATATTAGATCGAATAGCAATAATTAGATAGTATTAGATCAAACAGCTTAACAGTTATAACAAATTCAGAAAATAACGCATTTGATCCAATAGCAACAATTAGCCATTATCTAATTTTGATACAAATTGGATAAATGGAGACATTAGATCAAACAGGAAAAGTATAATACTATCTAGTGCATAAAGAACAAAAAGTTATGACAAATTTAGAAAATACCACATTAGACGAATAGCATAAATTAGATCAAATAGCATCAATTAGATAGCATCTAATCACTGAGATGATCAAACAGGTATAATTTAATACTATCTAGTTTATAAAGTACGAACAGTTCAAAAAATACCAAAAAGAGATACAGATATTGCATGGCAGAGCAAGTAGGAAGACGGAAGATATGGTGAAAGCCCCAATGTTTTCGAATAAAAAATTCACCCGCCATTGATTTTGATTTCACTGAGAGATTAGAAGCAGAATTTTATAGTTTTGTATCTTAGTAAAACGGAAATATTTGAGCTGGATTTTATAGTTTTGTATCTTAGTAAAACGGTAATTTCTCAGCTGGATTCAGATATCCTATTTATAAATTGGAGAAAAATAAGAAACAACATCATATAAAATCTATAGATAATGCGTATAGGAGATAAGGAAACAACATTCATATAAAATCTATAGATTTTTGCAGATCTCCATTTTATTGGAGAAAGAAATACATATAAGAAATAAGGAAACGTCGATATAAAATTGATATGAATGATATAGAATTTAAATCTCAAGATTTTGGAATTGAAGTATGGTAGATGGAAGAAGGATTTGAAGTATGGTAGATGGAAGAAGGATGACAAATGCTCCATTTTGTAATGGCTATAATTGACAGAAGAAAGAATGAGGATGTGAAGGCAACG
The DNA here is from genome assembly GCA_030864215.1 of Capsicum pubescens. Taxonomy (NCBI): domain Eukaryota; kingdom Viridiplantae; phylum Streptophyta; class Magnoliopsida; order Solanales; family Solanaceae; genus Capsicum; species Capsicum pubescens. The sequence goes on from CM061549.1 coordinate 302,054,345, forward strand.
ATGTAGTTTGATTATATATAGGAAAATATAAGGGGTCGTTTGGGGGTGAGGTACTAACACAAATAATTATGGGATAGAATAATAATTTTGGAATAAATTTTTTAACGTATCGTTTGGTTGACAATACTCAGTATGACTTATTCCGGGACTAATAATAGTACCGAATAAATTATCTCACACATCTAATGATATAAGTTATCCCACCCTAATTTATCCTTGGATAAAATTATAAAATGACAAAACTACGCCCAAATTCTTTAATTTTCACTTTCTCACAACTGTAGGATTCTTGTTTTTCTCCTACATGTATTACTCTTTATAAGTTGTACCCTTCAATCGAAATAAAATACTGCGCATGGATCAAACTGATATGTGATCTGAGGCTATGAAGGCAAAATATGTTAGAACCATAAAATATCAGCATTAGGATAATATAATACGTATTATTGAAGCGCAATGTACAGTTTGGTATGGTATTTGGGAGTAAAATTTTAATATTTGGGTATTCGAAATTGAGCTTGGTAAAAGATATTAATACCGTTTGGTGTTCGGTATTTATCGAATATCGAATTCTCTTGGATCTTGGTAATATATTCGTAAAATAAAATAAAAGGAATATTAAATAGAGTCTCTATTAAATATATTTTTTGAATTTCAAACGTACATTTGGACATTTCCAACTTTAAAATGGTATTATCGAAAATCGTACCGAATCGAAGTTTAATTTACCAATTACCGAATTATAGAATTGATGTTTATAAGTACGGTATGTGGTATCTACTATCAAATACCGATTATCAAATACCCAACGCTCGCCCCTAGTTTTTATACATAAAAAAAGGTAACAATTTAAAGCCTATTACTCCATTAAGTTTCCATAATTTTAGTTTTTAAGTTTAATATTCGAATTATATATATGAAATTAGTTGCAAAACTACAAGGCAAGTCAGACTCTACATTTACTCCTGTTAGTTTTTTTTCTTTCGCATTTTATCTCAATTAAATATACAATAAATAATTTGTAGAATTAATTATCCTTTAATCTCTTGTTACCTTTTTCTAGACAATATTTAATATTTTTTTCGGTCAATAAAGTTACAATGTACGATAAAATTTGTATTTAAAATGATGATTCTCATCTTTATTTCTCCGTATTATTAAATTTTTTGATAATCGCATTTGTATGTTTCATTTAAAGGTTGTCTTACTGTTCAAAAACCTACCAGACAATTTTTTTGATCTCTTGGAGGGATCGAGATGAAATCAAGTGATATAAATTAACTTGACTCAAACACAAATAAGAAATTTACATGAGAAAGACTGGAAATAAATTAAAACAAAAAATAAAGAAAGTCGCTCGTGGATCAGCGAGATATAAGTCATTATGGTCCAACGACTTACGAGTCATTGACCATTTCATTTAATTTTTTCAATATTCATCGTTCCCTTGAAAAATTGACTCTAAAAATTAATCCTTTCAGCTGCTTCGGACTCTAATTTTTACCTTACTCTCCGCGACGATCTCAATAGAACAACTCATATTTTCAACTAACTTAATTTTTTACCTTGTAATTCTCTCCCTCAATATTAGAACTTTCAATTTTTTCAGTTTCTAAAAAAGAAAATTAAATTTTTAATTTTCATAAAGTAATTACACTTAAATTATCACTCATATCAACGGACACCTAATTAATACTTATTTTGATAAAATGTAGTACAATTCATTTAATGTACAGTCATGATTTTTTTTTTCCTAAAATAAAATGAAGGCAAGAAGTAAATGTTGTCCGTTTCTTTAGGAAATTGTCAAGTTCTGCATTAGTTGTCCATTTCCTTAAAATTACTCATATCAACGGACACCTAATTAATACTTATTTTGATAAAATGTAGTACAATTCATTTAATGTAAGCAAGGAAGTAAATGTTGTCCGTTTCTTTAGGAAATTGTCAAGTTCTGCATTAGTTGTCCGTTTCCTTAAAATTGTTGAGGTTACTCCTACATTAATTGGTTCCAAAGTAATATTTACTCCTACATTAATTGGATTTAATTTTAATTTAAGTCCAAGAAAGATGTCACACCTCACAATTCACGTGATATGATATATTACTCCTACATTAATTGGTTCCAAAGTAATATTTACTCCTACATTAATTGGATTTAATTTTAATTTAAGTCCAAGAAAGATGTCACACCTCACAATTCACGTGATATGATATATGTATGATACTCCCTTAAAAATCGTTGCCTTGTTAATTTAATAGTATTTTACAAAAAAAATATTTACTAAAAAATTATTTTATTAAATTAATTTTATTAATTATATTTTAAAAATATAAATTTGAGTATATACATTTTATTTATTTACTTATTTAATGATATGATAGTTATGAAAAATATACTCCCTCCGTCTCAAATTGAGATTACACATTAATTAAGAAAAAATAATTAATAACATATCTAGTTTACAATAGTATCCCTATTAAATGATGTTTACATTTTAATTTGAAAAAAAAATAATTAATGCAAAGGGTAAAACATAAAAAAAAAAATTTGTCTCTTCTTGATTAATGAAAAAAGACATGTAAAATAAGAAATCAAATTAGAAAATTTAGGACGGATAATTTGGGACGCAGGGAATAATAAAATTCGAGGGACAACTAAATAAAAATAAATATTTAAAAAAAAAGGATCAATTATTTTAAAATGAAAAGAGTACAAAATAAAGAGATAGAATGGGTATGTGCATTTAATAGAGTCCCGAGTTGAAAAGGATAATTTTTGGCGTAAACTTATCAAAAATGACTATGAATATCGGGGAAAAAAAAGAAAAAAGAGATGGATTGGTCACTCAAAATAATATGGAAAAAAAAATCTAAATATACTTTCTTAGATTATAAATTGCAAGTCATAGCAAGACTTCTTAGATTGCAATTAATAACAAGTTTTTTTTTTTTTTAAAAAAAAGATTTAAAACAAATAAAATTAAGAATAAAACGTTTTTTTATATGCTAATTAAAAAAACTTTCATTCTAATAGGAGTTGGTTATTATGTTGCCTAAAATTATGAAATAGTTATTATGTGGGCTAAAATTATGGAACCTATTAATGTGCATGTTTTTTTCTAGTTCTTAAATTATATTTATATTCATTTTTTAAAAAGAAAAACAAATACTTCTTCTTTTTCCATAATCCATTCTTACTCAATCTCTATTTTAATTTCTAATTCATGAATTTTGAATTCACAATAGAATTGGTGATAGTAAATATTAAATGTTAATAATTTATTTTTAATTTGTGATTTTTATACAACCTATTATTTGTGTATTATTTTATACAACCAAACTAAAATCAATTTATATATAACAAAGTCATATTTTAAATGATTTTTTATTTTTGGAGTCTCAATTTTTGAAATTGGTAGATAAGATTCTATATAAATGATACATCTTATAACTGTTTCTAATGTATGAAAATGGTACATAATATGATATCCACGAATTAATTTAAGAAATTTTATTAAAGTCATTTTATACTCTTGTCATATTTATGGAATTTTTTTTTTGGAGGGGTGGGGGTGGGGGTGGGGGGGAGGGGGTGTTCTCAATGTATGGAATTGACATTAACATTATTGGTATTGATGAAGTTCCATATAAATCAATTTGTATGAAATGAGTTTTATGAATATGACAATTGATACGAAAAATGATGTTGTCTATTACATAAATTTTTTAGTGTATGTAATGGATATTTAATGAAAAATTGACACTGTACATATTGAAAATAAACTAATCGATAATTATTTGGTATCAAATAACTTTTTGTTGCAATAAAAAAGGTAATCTGTATTAATCATGGTTGATATTGGTGTTGAAAAGACTAGCATTTTTAGTTCCAAAGGAAAATACAGAAAAATAAGAGCAATGGATGAATTATTTCAAGACAAACAATATCCGCAGCATCTCACAAGAATTATGAACTCCTTTCTAATGCATTGCTTAGATTGAAGCTTGTTATTACAGGTCTAAGCAAAAATATTGGCATTTTTAGTTCCAAAAGGAAATACATAAGAATAAGAGCAATGGATGAACTGTTTTAAGACAAAAAGTATCCGTAGCATCTATCAATTATTCTGAATTCCTCTCACAGCATCTCCATCAAAGTTCAATCTCAAGATTCACGAACCACACAGAGTTCAACCTAAAAACAATAGAATAAAGTTAAACATTGAAATTTTAATTAAAAAAAAAAATTAAACTAAACTTACCAGATGGAAAGGGATAGTAACGTAACCGGTAAAAAAACCAATAAAGTCACAGCGCCAGGAATAGAAATTGCCATCGCCGAACACGAAACCCTGAACTTCTTGATTATACAATAGGTCTTGTGTATAGAACAGAATGTAGATTAGGTTATAAGTTAGTATCACCTCAGCCTATGCAAAAAGAAAGCAACCAAAAAAAAATTCAAGACAAAAAACAAATTACAAAAACAAAAAGCAGATAGATAATTTATCAAGCAAAATAAATTACCTTCCATGTAGAAGAAAAGGGAAATAGCTCATCAAATGCGTGTATGACTATGAAAGGGCGGAACAGCAGCAGCCCAAAAGTCAACAAGTACAAACAACAGTCTAAGAAAAATGCTCGACCATTGATGATACCACATTATAAACAAAATAACCAGAATCTCAAATATACCGTCCATATAGAGGACAAAGGGAAATTAATGTGTAGGTTTTGAAGTGCAGCAGCGAATAGAAACAGTAGTAACAACATGGTCATAGAGACCGCTGAAGACCAGAGGAAAAACATTCTTGGACGTAGGAACACAAAAATACTGAAGCAAAGGAAACAATTTGCTACTCCAACAGCAATAAGAGGAACAAACCTACAAGTAAAAAACAATTAATAATTACAAAACTCAAAACAAAACTATAATAATGAACATTGAAAGTACCTGAAATCAATCCCAACATGCTTAAGCATGCTGGAAGATAACACTCCAACCATCAAAAACTGTAAAACAAATCCACATAAAAAGCACAAACAGTTTAAAACCATAGTTTTTCTTCTATCAGGCGGTTGAAGCATTTCTCTGCACAATAGAACAACAGTCGGAAGCGCAACCAACACGAGAATTGGAGAAGTCTCCTCGAGACGAGCTCCAATAGAAATCAATAAAAAACCAACCATAAGTGAAAGGTACACCTTTAAAAAAAAACAATAAAACGACAATCACAAAAAAGCAAAAGCAAATACAACAAAACTATTAGTAATAAAACAATTTAAAAAGTACAAACAGTTTGACAGAGTCAGGAAATACCACATTAGATCGCATAGCAACAATTAGTTACTATTTAATTTCAATACCAATTAGACACATTGAGCAGCAACAATATAATATTATCTAGTTTATAAAGTACGAACAGTTATGACAAATTCAGAAAATACCATATTAGACCGAATAACAATAATTAGATAGTATTAGATCAAACAACTTACAACATACAAACCGTTATAACAAATTCAGAAAATACCACATTAGATCCAATAGCAACAATTAGATAGTATCTAATTTTTGATACAAATTGGATAAATGGAGACATTAGATCAAACAACAAATGTATAATACTATCTAGTGCATAAAGAATAAAACATTATGACAAATTCAGAAAATACCAGAGTAGACCGAATAGCATAAAGTACATCAAGATAACATCTAATCACTGAGACGATCAAACAGGTACAATTTCATACTATCTAGTTTATAAAGCAAGAACAGTTCAAAAAATACCGAAAAGAGATACGAATATTGCATGGCAGAGCAAGTAGGAAGACGGAAGACATGGTGAAAGCCCCAATGTTTTCGAGTAAAAAATTCACCCGCCATTGATTTTGATTTTACTAGTGTTTTGTATCTTAGTAAAAAGAATTTGAATCTATATATTTATGCAGATATCCTATTTATAAATTGGAGAAAGATAAGAAACAACATCATATAAAATCTATATATAATGCGTATAGGAGATGAGGAAACAACATTCATATAATCTATAGATTTTTGCAGATCTCCAATTTATTGGAGAAAGAAATGCATATAAGAAATAGGAAACAACGTGATATAAAATTGATATGAATGATATAGAATTTAAATCACAAGATTTTGGAATTGAAGTACTCTAGAATTGAAGTACTCTAGATGGAAGAAGGATGGCAAATGCTCCATTTTGTAACGGCTATAATTGACAGAAGAAAGAATCCCAACTGTAGGATTCTTGTTTTTCTCGTACATGTATTACTCTTTATATGTTGTACCCTTCAATCGAAATAAAATACTGCTCATGGATCAAACTGATCTGTGATTTGAGGCTAAGAAGGCAAAATATGTTGAACCATAAAATATCAACATTAGGATAATATAATACGTATTATTGAAGAGCAATGTACAGTTTGGTATGGTATTTGAGAGTAAAATTTTAATATTCGAGTATTCAGAATTGAGCTTGGTAAAAGATATTAATATCGTTTAGTATTCGGTATTTCGAATATCGAATTCTCTTGGACCTTGGTAATATATTCGTAAAATACAATAAAAGGAATATTAAATAGGGTTTCTATTAAATATATTTTTTGAATTTAAAACGTACATTTGGACATTTCCAACTTTAAAATGGTATTACCGAAAATCATACCAAATCGATGTTTAATTTACCAATTACCGAATTATAGAATCGATGTTTATAAGTACGGTATGTGGTATCTACTATCAAATACCGATTATCAAACTACCAAACCCGAAATTTTAAAATACCGAACCGAATACCCAACGCTCGCTCCTAGTTTTTATTCATAAAAAAAGGTAACAATTTAAAGCCTATTACTCCATTAAGTTTCCATTGTTTTAGTTTTTTAATTTAATATTCGAATTATATATATGGAAATTAGTTGCAAAACTACAAGGCAGGTCAGACTCTACATTTACTCTCGTCAGTTTTTCTTCTTTCGTAATTTATCTCAATTAAATATACAATAAATAATTTGTAGAATTAATTATCCTTTAATCTCTTGTTACCATTTTCTAAGACAATATGTAATATTTTTTTCAGTCAATAAAGTTACAATGTATGATAAAATTTGTATTTAAAATGATGATTCTCATCTTTATTTCTCCGTAATATTAAATTTTTTGATAATCGCATTTGTATGTTTCATTTAAAGGTTGTCTTACTGTTCAAAAGCCTACCAGACAATTATTTTGATCTCTTGGAGGGATCGACATGAAATCAAGTGATATAAATTAACTTAACTCAAACACAAATAAGAAATTTACATGAGAAAGACTGAAAATAAATTTAAAAAAAAATAAAGAAAGTCGCTCGTGGATCAGCTTAATATAAGTCATTATTGGAGATATAAGATATTCATATAAAATCTATAGATTTTTGCAGATCTCCTATTTATTGGAGAAAGAAATGCATATAAGAAATAAGGAAACAACGTCGATATAAAATTGATATGAATGATACAGAATTTAAATCTCATGATTTTGTAATTGAAGTATGGTAGATGGAAGAAGGATGGCAAATGCTCCATTTGTCTTCTTTTTTTCTTGATAAGGGGGAGGGAGTTCGTAACGGCTATAATTGATGTGAAGATAGCTGTGTACTTTGATTATATATAGGAAAATCTAAGGGGTCGTTTGGGGTGAGGTACTAAGGCAAATAATTCAGATATAAAATAATAATTTCAGGATAAATTTCTTAATGCATCGTTTGGTTGGTAATACTTAAGATAACTTATTTCAGGACTAATAATAGTATCGGGATAAGTCATCCAGTGCCGGCTCAAGGGGGAAGCAACTAAAGCCAAGGCTTTAGGCCCCCAAATTAAAGGCCCCATATTCTCACTAATATTTAATATTATATAGTATATATTAGAGAATTAGTGTCGTTGTTTCGTTAGAAGAAAAAAATTCATACTTGTCTTTTGAATATTTTATTGAGTTTATGTAGAAACAAGTAGATATTATTAGATAAATATTCCTTTCGTTTCAATTTATGCAATTTTTTGTTTCGACGGTTAATTTGACTAATTTTTGAAGCTAAATAAGATTAGATTAGTGCAATATTTAAAATTTAGATGTTCAAAAACTAATATCTAGTTCAAAAACTATATAATAAGCACTAATATGTAGTCACATGAATAGTCAATATACATACAAGATGGTACGTACACCATCACTATAAAACAAAAAAGAAAAGAAATTAAACAAATATATTTATAATTTTATTAATTAAATTTAAGGCCTCTTCTTAAAGTTGGCTTTAGGCCACAATTTGCGTTGAGCCGCCCCTGAAGTTATCCCACACATTTGGTGGTATAAATTATCCCACCCTAATTTATCCTTGAATAAAATTATTAAATGACTAAACTATTTCTTTAATTTTCACTTTCTCACAACTGTAGGATTTTGTTTTTTCTCCTACACGTATTACTCTTTATAAGTTGTGCCCTTTAAACGGGATAAAGTATTGCTCATGGATCAAAATGTTCTGTGATTTGAGGCTAAGAAGGCAAAATATGTTTAACAATAAAATATCAACATTAGGACAATATAATACGATTATTAAAGTGTAATGTACAATTTTAATAACAAGTATTATCTAGATAAATACGTATGAATCTTATATATTGACACATAACTGAACACATAGAAAAATTATAGGAATAGAAACATAAAAATAATTAAGTTAACTAAAGTGAAGGATATTTTTGTAAACAAATAATATATTTTTACAAACAATGCACTACTTAAAAAGATAACAATTTAAAGCCTATTATTACTCTATTAAATTTCCATTATTTTGGTTTTTAAATTTAATAGTCGAATTATATATGGAAATTAGTTGTAAAAGTACAAGGCAGGTCAGACTCTACATTTACTCTCGTCAGTTTTCTTCTTCTTGTTAACATTATTATCATTTTAATCAAAAAAAAAAAAGAAAGAGAATATATATTTACATATATATTCTTTCTAAATGAAGGACAAGGTACCTTTTTCAGGAAAAAAATTGTAAAAAAAAAAAAGAAGAGTAAGAATAACATTTTATAAAAAATAAGGTCCAAGATGTACAAAAAGTATGGTGTGTGAAGATCTATAATTCTATTTTATAAAGTTAAAGAGTCTGCTTCTGATTCTCAATTCAAATAAAAAATATCTACCTTACGTATTGAGATTCACAAAACGTTACTAATTTTACTCAAAATACATTTTAATACTACAACATTAGAAAAGAAGGTCTGTTATGGTTAGGAATAGGTTTAAGTGGAATAAAAATAACTTTACAACTTGAAATATTTAATTTTATTTTTGATTAATTTATTTCGTAATTTACTCAATTAAATGTACAATAAATAATTTGTAGAATTAATTATCCTCTAATCTCTTGTCACTCTAATCTTTTGTCACCTTTATCAAGATAATATTTAATATTTTTTTTCGGTCAATAAAGTTGCAACGTACGATGAAATTTATATTTAAAATGATGATTCTTATCTTTATTTCTCCGTACTAATAAATTTTTCGATAATCGCATTTGTATATTTCATTTAAAGGTTGTCTTATTGTTCAAAAACTTACCAGACAATGATTTTGATCTCTTGGAGGGATCGACATGAAATCAAATGATATAAATTAACTTGACTCAAACACAAATAAGAAATTTACATGAGAAAGACTAAAATTAAATTTTAAAAAATAAAGAAAGTCGATGGTGGATCAACGACTTATAAATCATTATAGTCCAGCGACTTATGAGTCATTAACCTATTTCATTTAATTCTTTCAATATTCATCGTTTCCTTAAAAAATTTACTCTAAAAATTAATCCTTTCAACTGCTCCAGACTCTAATTTTTACCTTATCCTCCACGACGACGTCAATAGAACAACTCATATTTTCAACTAACTTAATTTTTACCTTGTAATTCTCTCCCTCATAATTAGAATTTTCAATTTTTTCACTTTCAAAAAAAAAAAATTTTAAATTTTCATAAAATAATTAAACGTAAATTATATTTAATATTCAATTCATAAATTGATCTCCTTTTATGAGAATAAATTGAGTGTGTTGTTGTTATTTGAATTTTTTTTTTTCAAAAAGATCATTTACTACTCTATTATCACTCATATCAACGGACACGTAATTAATATTGTTATATAACATTTGCTACCTAATTATTAAATAAAAAACACTTATTCATTAAATTTGTACAGTCATGATTTTTTTTTTCTTAAAATAAAGAGTAAATTCCTCAAAATGTCATTGAACTTGTGTAAACATCCCACTAAAGTAACTTTTGTTTCTTTTATGACAATATTGTCACTGAACTATGCACTTTTTTCCATTATAAGGTAAAACTAAAAAATTGTTAAGAATATGTTTGGAGAACCACAATGAAAGTGAAATTAGATGTAATTACATAGTCCAATTCTCAATCAGAAATAGAGAATTAGGTGCAATTACGCGATGTAATTACAAAATTATATTTTTTTTTTAATTTTAATTTTTTCTTTTAATTTTATTTTTTATTTCTATTCTTTTTTTAATTTTACATCATTTATCTTTCATCTCTTTTCTTCTCATTTTCCAACGTTTACTTCTTATGATTAAATATAATTACTCGTATTTTTCTTCATTTAGCGCATTATTGTATTTTTATTCTAGTGTTTGAATTAAAGTAGTATTTCATTATTGAATGAGATGACTTATGTGCTTTTTCTTTCGTTTGAATTATTCACTCGTTGGAATTTTATATAAGAGTATTGTGTTTTTTTCTTGAATTTTCAATTTGGGTTTTGTTTTATGTTTCAATTTATTTGTTTTAGTACTATAGACTTGTTATTTTATATTTCATGTCACTTCAAATTGTCGAGTTAATTTTTTAAATTGCCATTGAACTTGTGTAAACATCCTACTAAAGTAACTTTTGTTAATTTCTTTTAGGAAAATATTTTCATTAAACTATGTACATCTTTCCAAAATAAGGTGAAATTAAAAAATAGTTAAGGACATATTTGGAAAGCCATAGAAAAATTAAAATTATATGTTATTAGCAATTTCCAGTGACATGCAATTTGAAATAGCATGTCTATACTACTAATACAAATAAACCGAAACATAAATTCAAAATCCAAGAGAAAAACATAATACTCTTGTATAAAATTCCAACGAGTAAATATAATTCAGAAGAACGAACAACACATAAGTCTATAATCTCATTCAATAATAAAATACTACTTTAATTCAAATATTAGAATAAAAATTATAAAAAATGCAATAATGCGTTAAATAAAGAAAAAAATATGGGTAATTATATTAAATCATAAGAAGTAAAGTTGGAAAATGAGAAGAAAAGAGATGAAAGATAAATAATGTAAAAATAAAAAAAAAGTAAAAATAAAAAATAAATTCAAATAATAGAATAAAAAAGAAATTAAAAAAAGATATTAAATTTTATTTAAAAAATAAAATAAAATGTAACTTTGTAATTACATTACAAAATCGTACCTAATTCTCTATTCCCAATAGAGAATTGAATTATGTAATTACATTTAATTTCACTTTCCTTGTGATTCTCCAAATATATCTTTAACAATTTTTTAGTTTTACCTTATAAAGGAAAGAAATGCATAGTTCAATGACAATATTATCCTAAAAAAAAAAAAAATTACTTTAATGGAATGTTTACACTAGTTTAATGACTTGACATTTTGAGGAATTAACTCTAAAATAAAATGTAGGCGACGAAATGAATGTTGTCCGTTTCTTTAGGAAATTGTCAAGTTCCAAGAAAAGTGACTTTTTTTTCCCATAAAAATGTTAAGTATTCCAAAGTAATATTTACTCATATATTAATTGGATTTAATTTTAATTTAATTTCAAGAAAGGTGCCATTCATGACAATTCACGTGATAGGATATGGATATTCTCCCCCTTAAAAATAGTTGTCTTGTTAACTTAATAGTATTTTTTTAAAAAAATACTATTAAGTTATAACAATTATATAAAAATGATATAATTATATATATATATATATACATACACGATATGTGTATAGAAATTTTATAATTATAGAAAATATGTATATGTATAAAATATAAATAAAAAAATCTATAGAATGTGTATAGAAGCTCTATAGTTGTTGTATGAAATACGTATGTATAGAATGTGTATAGAAACTTTATAATCATTGTATAAAATATGTATGTATAGAATGTATATAGAAATTGTGTATTTCTTGTATAAAATATGTAATAATAATTGTAGCCAAAGATTGTATAAAATATGACTATTAATAAAAGAAATATTCATTCTAGTTAATTAGATGTTAGTCATTTGTTTGCCATTTACAGCATTCAAAAATGGCTTACTTAGCCAGGATATGTACTCGAATGTATCCTAGAAATAGGTTAGACTATGCCAATTTCTTCCAGCAATAGATTACTTAAACTTTATAAGCAAAGTCTTCTCTGCTTCTGCAACCTAGTTATTTGTTCATATTACAGTTTTAAGATATTTTTAAAAAAATTATAAATCTGGCTTAATAGAATTTGTAATCCTCACCTTCCCTCCTGGAAGACCTCCATTGCTGACAATTTGAACAGGAGGACATTTCGTACCAAGGAAACAATGAACCTCTGCATCAAGCTGCTTAAGACCATCAACCAAATCAGCAGTCGGTCTCTCTCTCATCCGAGGAACTCCAATGTAAGCAATATCACCCAGCCAATCAAAAACATCATACGCTATGTGTCATTTGATCTTCATTGATTTTGTTTAGTCCTCTTGCATACACACAGATATCATTTTTTTTGTATATACAATACATCTACTTGCTGATATTTTGATCAAATCAATGGATGTAACCTGTAATAAATTAAGAACAACATTAGTTAGTACAAGTACAAAGAGTTCACTGTAACATAAGGCTTATGGAAATCTAAAAGTAACGAAAATAAATAATGACACATTAAAGAGGGGTAATACCCCAAATTATGAATGGAATAAGCATTTTAATGGCATTACAATCAATGGTCCATCTGCTGGCTTAAATGAAGTTAAGCAAATATACATATACACATGAAAGTCAATATTCTTGTTCTTTTTTCTTCTGAAAATGCTCTTGGTTTTCAATTAATTGAGAAGAAATCATGGACATGAAGAGATGGGGCAACCACCCTTTACAGAAAATCCTCTCTTCGATGTCTCATTCTTCCTTTCTGGGCTTAAAATATGATGAGGATTCTCCCATCTCTCTCAAGGCTAAATTATCATCACTGCCAATTTTGAAAGGTAGGAACTTCCCCACAATTAGGTGTTTGAACAACTTCAAGCAATTTTTAACAATAGCTACACAAGATCAAAGTATGGTTGCAGTACATCTGAAGAGGGTTGTTGAATTAGTTAAAGGAAAAAGCATAGGCCAATCAGAGGGATATTTGCACATAAAAAGCTACAACAATCTGTAGCAAAGATTCAAGGAATTTGAGTTGAGCTTGATCATATATCTAACTACTAAACTTCTTTAATGATAACAGAAAATGAACTTTTGTTTCTTTTTTTCTGGTCACTTTTCTTGACAGTGCATCCCGTTAATGAAAATGGGTGCACTTTCAGCGACATCAAATCTCCAACCAAAAAGCTGGTTAACCATTTTGGTAGAGACCTTAGAAGTAAGCTGTGCTTTTAATAGTGGAAATGTAGGTCTCAATCTTTCAAAGGAACAATCAAATATTGCAACCAATTAACCAATGGGCTCTATTTGTAATCTTCTTGCATATAACCTCTTTCTTCTAGGAATTATCGTCTAAAAGAATGCTACATTTTACTATTACGATGTTGTAATGCAAATCAATGTGCAATGAATAGTAAAATAACATATTATTTACATTAAGCAAACAAGCAGTCAACTGGGAAGAAAAATCGACTCCATTGCGCTTTGCACCCTAACGTATGACCTCTTTTATGATTTACACCCTATTCTATTTTATTTTATGATTTGCACCCTAAGCTTGTATCTTTCTTGCAAAATAATGAAACTACTCTTTTTCTATATTTTCCACGAGGACAAAATTGGAATATAAATATATTTTTTTTAAAATAACATAGAATTTAAAAAAAAAATAACTGATAAATTAACTAATTAAAAGGTCCGATGAACAAATAATTTTATGGATGTTCCTTCTATGGGTGGAATTTTATTATTTAAACTTTAATTAGAGATAAAATGGACAAACGATTTCTTGTAAGAACTAAAAAATAAGGTCTCTCTTATTACTATTTTCACATAAAAGAAGAGAACAAATTTTGAATTTAATTAGATAAAGATCTTCTATTGTATCACTATCACTTATTTTATGACTCATCACTTTTTGTATGATATTTAATATAAGCTCATATAATTTTTTTACTAAAATGGATGAAAGCTTGTAAGGTCATTAAAACTTTAATTAGGAATGAAATAGACAAAAAAAAAATTATGTGAGGACTATCAAACTCCAGGATTCTCCCTTCAAATTGGATTCATGGATACTGGTTTCCTATTTAAAGGTGTTAATAATACAAGTTCACCATTCAAAGCTGATATGGGGTTGAGAATGCTACAAATGTTTCCTTAAGCTAAGTTTTTACATCAACTCAATAGACATAAACTGTCAATTGGCCCTTTATGCCCAAAGAATAGTAATCTGAATAGGATTCTTGATTGTTTTCATTGGGAATGCTCTTCAATTATTATCTAATTTACTTGAGGGTACTATGGTTAGCATATTCACGTTTGGTCTGTACTACAATACCCTTTGCTTGTCATTATATTTAGTCAATTCATATATGATCTTTTTCAAGGATTTCCTTAGGTATCCCAAGAATGGGAACTCCTGACTCCTGAGGCAGCTAGGACTTTCTCAGGACCTCGTTATGCACTTGATGATCAAATTACTGAGCACATCAAAGTTTTTAAATTTTTACTTGATTATCCAACAACAAAAAAAAATCATCAATGCATTTTTATGTGCCTCGGCATTATTCATGTGGTTTATATATGCAATGTCAAAAGCTGCCAAGCGGAAAGTGGGTATTTGAGTTGTAGTTTGAAATTGTCATCTGAGGCTAAACTTCTATATGGTTTTGACATAAAGCTTCTTGAGTTTACCCATAATCTTCAAGGAGTTAGGAAGAATGCTGACTCCGTGAAAATGACAGAGACAATCATTTTTATTTAGCAGTTTTTCTAGTTTTGTGCCTTTTTTCAGAAGAAAAAAATATTTATATTCCAATTTTGCCCTCGTGAATATTTATAGGTCTTACCATTTCAAGGTATGGAAGGATTTGTCAGTGGTCTAAATCTCACATGATAATGGCCAGAACAACTTATCATTTATGAGAATCATCAGATGTTGGCCCATGGAAGAAAAGTATCTCAGAATAAAAAATGGTTAGTTTCAAGCACTGGTGAATTTAGCCAACACGGATAAGATCTATAAGGGTGTTATTAAAAATATGCCTCTAAAATAGTTCACTTAGCAAACTTACCTCTTTGTCAAACCAATTCAAGTAATACGCCCAATGGTAGTCATATCCGAAGCTAAAACCAGTAACTTCTTGTACCGTTGTTTGAATCATTTTATCGATTACCGCTTAATGACAGAGAAACAACGAGAAAATAGTGAACCACCAAGCATCATACCTCAGAAGCTAGTGTTCTTTTGTTATTTGGATCTGAATTTGTTGTTTGAGAGCTTGAGGAAGTAGAATTGTATGATTGTGTGCGGACTGCGGCGAGAGGGAAAGAGAAATATCTAGAAGGGTAAGGAAAGTCGTGGTTTGGTTTTAAAAAGAAGCTTATCATTTTACCCTTGAAAGTTAGAATATTTACGGCCATACCCTTGGTCGTCCAAATGATGACATTTCTATATAGTAGAAATGTTATGGAACATGGTAGATGTCCATGTGTCAAATTAATGGCCATGTGGCCTCATTTTAATAAGGCAAAATGCCTTCTAATCTTCCGCCTTTTAAAGTTGTCAAGTTGGATAAACTTGTATCTTAGGCTATAAATAGTCACTTTCTATACTAAGAAATTTGGTGGGAAAAGACTACTCTTTGTTATTTTATTACTTTCTTTACATTATTTATCTCACGTTATCAGCACGAAGCTCTACCCAACTGAGATATGGTACTTTCGGACCAAGAATTTCTTTACCCTCTTCTAGAGGTCGGAATGGATCTTTACTCACTTCGAGTGATCAAACAACTATTGGAGTACTTAATGGATATGTTTTATCCATGTAAAATCATTTCAAAACCTTCTCGGTGTAGGCAGTTTGATGAGTGAAGACCCCATCTGCTAAATGTTCAATTTTCAGACCAAGACAAAGTTTTATCTTTTCAAGATCGTTCATTTCGAATTCAATCTTTAGATATTCAATTGCCTTTTGGGCCTCTTCTGGAGCTCCAATGAGATTTATGGCATCCACATAAACAGCGAGTATGAAAACCCTGATGTCGTTTACTTAATGAAAATACAAGGACAAATGACATCATTTATGTAACCTTTTCTTTTCAAGTACTCACTTAGGCGATTATACCACGTACGCCCTGATTGTATTAGACCGTACAATGAGTTTTTCAATCTGATTGAATATAATTCCCCTTGGCACTGCTTCAGGAGCTTCACCTCTCCTTTTACACTGCTGGTGTCGAGGGACATTGTTTATTGCAAGGCGATCGATTAAAATTCTTCCACGACCACGACTAGGGTCAGGGATTATCGATTAAAATTCTTCCACGACCACGACTAGGGTCAGGGCTTCTTTCACACTTGATTTGATGAACATGTGCAACATTCACTTCAGGAAATAGAGCAATACCAAGAGGTCGACTTTCATTATTTTTTATTAAAAGCTCATTATGTTGTTCAGCAACTAGAAGATGAGCAATCAATTCAAAATACTTTTTAAATCCCATTTCTCAATCTATTGCTGCAGGAGCATACTCGAGGCGGGAAAGGTAGAGAATGTTTTCTCTAACATGTCGTGATCAGTTATATTTTCTCCGCATAAATTTAGTTGCGATTTAATTTCAAACATCGCAGAATTATAATCAGTTATATTTTTAAAGTCCTGTAACCTCAAATGAGTCCACTCATAATGTGTCTGTAGAAGAACGACCATTTCAGGTGGTCGTATCTTTCTTTTAAATTATTCCACAATATAAGTGGATCCTTAATTGTGAGGTATTCCATTTTCAGACCTTCGTCAAGATGATGATGGAGAAATATCATGTCCTTGGCTCGGTCCTAATTTGATGCCTGATTATTATTTTTAATGATTTCTTCTAGATCCATCGCATCCAAATGTATTTCGACATCCGGTGCCCAGGACATGTAAGTTTTGCCCGATAAATCTAGGCCAATAAATTCGCATTGGATATATTTGACATTATTTAAGAAAAATAAATACTAATCTTTTATTGTTGTTGAAAAGTTTTTGCATAAACTCATGTTGATAACGTGATATAAATTATGTAAAGAAAGTAACAAAATAACAAAGAGTAGTCTTTTTCCACCCACTTTCTTAATATAGAAAGTGTCTATTTATAGCCTAAGATACAAGTTTATCCAACTTGACAACTTTAAAAGGTGGAAGATTAGTAGGCATTTTGCCTTATTAAAATGAGGCCATATGGCCATTAATTTGACACATGGACATCTACCATGTACCATAACATCTGGTGAAGCTCTATCAGGCGCTCCTTAAGAAAACTGATAATAACTTGAAGCAAACTTCCTCTCTAAAGATAATGTTGAGCCCATGGACTTAGAGGTCTCAGATTTCTTTGTAGTTCCTAAAGAACATGTTACTCACCCTGTCGGTGATGGACATGAAATAGTTTGATTGTTTTACTTTTATGTTAAGTTGTATTAGTTTACCTTTCTATAAGTAGTATCTCACTAGCCTTGTAAATAAATAAAATTTGTGCAATACGCTATGTGCTAGTAATGCTGTAATATTTACTTTGTTTATATTTTCATCTTGAAGAGTATGGATACTCCTCAAATTTTATTTGGATCAATAATCGATCGTGATGATATTTGTGTAATTGATAGCGGGACTGTTTTGCGGAGAAATTTTGACTTTTTGTGAAAGAGAGTCTCCACTTAATTTTGAAAAGGAATTAAGAAACCTTTAGGGAGTTACTTCAAACGATCCAAAACAGAAAAATCATTTTAAGTTAGAGATTCTAGATAAGTGCTTCATATTAACATTTTAGGAAGGTGTTAGGCACCTAAAACGTCCGCTAACTTGCGGTTATCCGGACTGTTTGAAAACATCTTTTGATTAACTTCTGAAAAGATTAATTTGTTGAAATAAGTAATTTGTTTAGGAAATATATTTAAGGTTTATGCAGAACCAGTTTTTTAGCGACTTAGTTAGTGATTTTAACTAGGTTTGCAAGAAAACACATAAAACAAATTAGCAAAAGTAAAAGGAAAAGGGTAGAAGCAGAAGGACTTGAGCCATTAGGCCCAAATCGCCAACCCTGTCCTAATCTAGATATTGGGCTTTCATCCCGTCTTCCACCTGTCCTAATTCTATGTTTTTGAGTCTTTAGCTTGAGTCTCGCTTCACCTGTATTAAGTACAACTTTGACTTCGAGGCCCAGATGAATGAATAAGGAAATAAATAAATAAATGAATAAATAAATAAATGAAGACGACAATAAGTAAATAAACAAAAATAATAAATGAGATTTTGGGGTCTCGTAGCCGCTTCAAATGATAGGACTTTAATCCATTTGTTCTTCTTTCGATTCTTAGTCTCCGTACGCCACGTGATAGGCGTTTAGATTCTTTATCGGGCTTGACTCAAAGGATGGGGGTCATGTTGGCTCACCATGAAATGCAAGGAAGAAGAGTCCATTTGGACTCCAAGGTGGTTTACATGCGAAAAAAAAGAAAGAGAAGAATTCAAAACATATCCGAAATACAAAAAGGAAAAAATAGAATAATAAATGTCTTAACACAAATATTCAAAAGAAAAAAAATGATGATAGGAAACCACATATCTTATTTAAAAGTAGGCAGATGATATAAAGAAGGGACATGTTAACTCAACAAAAATAATGTCAAGTGAAAGAGAGAATAATATCGATCCGGATGCATGCCTATGAAGTGAAAAGCAGAAGTTTGACATCAAAATGCAAAAGAAATCAAAGCATGTTCAGAATATGGGTAGAAAAAGAAGTAAACAGATTTACACATTCGAAAGCTACTAACTAAATATTATACTATTCAACATCAACCTTATAAGTATAAATGCCAAGTGCTATCCCGCAACATGCTTCTACTATGGCCATTTGAGGTACCCAAGTCTCAGCGATAAGCGAATAGACAAAGTTATATCATAATGGGACAGATATCCCGGGCCTTTTTCGCAAGACAAAAGACTTAAAGGTTCTATCAAACTTATACTCATGGTCCTATTTAAGGGGAAGAAAACATAAAGGGAACTGGGAAGAGGGCCCGTGAGACTGGAATGCAAGACACGAGTCAACTCGAACAAGGATGATCCATGCATATAAAATAAAATATAAGGATTAGAACACAAACTTACGCTAATCCCAAAAGGTAGGCTACTGCACATAATAATTGTATAGACCACATATCCAAAAGTCTATAACTAAACAAAAGATATCATATAGCAAGTGAATACAAATTCATTACTCAAGGAAACCGAAACTAGCATGAAGTCAAATCAAGACATGGTATAGGCTACCATGTTCACTCCAGACTTTACATTTTCTAACACATTAGTATTTCACACATAAAAAATAAGTACTACTACAATTAAACACATAATAAGGGGGAGGGGACCAACTAAGAAAAATTTAAGCCAACCAAAGGACCTTTACAATAATCTGGATCGATAGTTTGATAAAGAAGTATTTTTACACTCACACAAGAACCCTCAATCAACAAGTCAATCACTTGAAGAAAGTTGACATTTCACAAATATTTTTTTTTAAAGTCTTTAAGAAGCAATATTAAGGAAGATAAGGGAAGAACAAATAAGCTGACACTAACACGATCAACTTACTAGACATTCATTCATTCCCACATAATAGACATTAACCATATTAAACATATTCAGTGTAATAAAACAAGGAGGACCCTTTTTTTAAACGTGTATAACATCCAAACATATCAATCCGAAGGTTGTTATCGAGTTACCAACTACGTCAAATGAATGTTGGCCATAATTCAAGAAAGTGCACTCATGATCATTAAAGGAGAAGACATAAAGATTACCCACTAAACAAACTATAAATTTCAGCTAACAAATATATTCTTTGAAGAGTATTGATTATCATTTTTAACATATTTTGATACATCAAGCATTAGTTCTAAAGCCACATTGTAAGACAAATCAAAAGAAGTCCATGAAATCAACGTGCATACACATTTGGGATGGTTTAACTTAATAAGACATCAAATACAAGAGCCAAAGGTAAAACATCCAATTCCTAAACTTTGTTTCAGTTGTTCTAAGTTTTATTAAGTTGTCAACTTCAGCTAAATCATGAATCAAATGCTATGGCCCGAATTAGCTCAACGGAATCACGAAAATCCTATAATCCTATGGCCTTTGAGGCTTTGTATAGCACATAATCCCAGTAGACAACAACATTACTATAACAAAATCCTAAAGAAGGAGATGAAGAAAAGAAAACCAAATCAAAATTAAAATGAAAAAGAGGTGTTTACCTCTCTCGGAGCAGCCAAATAGGGCAACGAGCTAAGATCGGACTCTTATCACCACCAGAAAATTTCAACACTGTCGTGAACACTCGACTAGCTAACTATTTCTCCCTAAAATCTTTATCGAACAAAGTTGCTCTTTCCCCGGAACCAAATTACTCTTTTCCGAAACCCTCCTTCTTTTACCCAAAAGAAATTTTTTTGTTCAACCTAGGTTTTTAGAAAATTTTCTAAACCCCAGAATTATCAGCCTCCAAAGAACCCCCCAGAATTTTTCAACCCTATAGCAGCGACCCAAAAATAACAATCCTCTCAAATTTTTTTTAAAAAAATTGAACCCTCAGAATTTCCAACCTCAGAGCCTCAAACCTTCCCCGAGAAGGAGACCCCCCAAACAATGACCCTAAAGATCTTTATATAGAAGTTTGAGTTGGGGTCCCTCCTTTCTTTTGAAATTCGAAACCGAGGAGCCAATTTACAGATAAGAAATTGTACCCAATTCAAATTTCCTCAGAGAATCCTAGATGGGTGGACCAATAAGATTTTGGGAAAACCTAATCCTCCTCTCAACCAATAAAAAATGTCCAAATATGAACCCTAATCGTACCACTAACCCAAAATTTGTGGAATTATCCGTTGGGGGGATGACACCTAGACGCGTTCTAGAATACTCCTGAGATTTCCTCGTACAAACCCGTGTGGGGAGAGAACGTGATGAGTATGGGGAAGGTCGGGTCAGTTTGGGTGTTCTCAAAATGGGTCTAGTTCGGTTGAAATTATTGGTTGGTAGAAACCGATGTCGTCATTTTTGCTGATGCGTATACGGCGTATTGGTGTTGTGGTCGTCCGTTTGTGTTGAAGAGGAGAAGAATCAATAAATGGGTCGGGTCAGAGGGATTTTGGGCTTATTGAGGATGTTGAATATTATTTGGGAGGGATTGGGCTGGTTGGGATAACTTTAAATGTTGTTGTTGCTGAATGTTAATGGGTCTAATTTAAAATAAAAAGGGATAGAAATTTGATAATTTAAAAAATGGCCAAATAAAATTAAATTTTTAGCCAATTTTACTTAAATATTAATCAAATTGGATATCAATTTGATCAATTTCATCGCAATTTTGATCAACTGGATTTCAATTATGGTCAAATTTAATAAATTGACTAAATTTAAACGAGATTCGATACGAATTAATACCTTGTTTAATCTTGAGCTTCTTGATTTGATAAAACTAAACAAATATTTATCCAAATAAATTATTTTTGAGAGTAAAATTATATTCAAATCGAAATTTTAATCATTTGAATTTACTTTCAAAATAATCCTTGATCAAAAATTCAATACTCCGTAAAATAAATATTTAAGTAACAAAATTATATAATCTCGTATAACTTAATACGATAATATATAATCTCTACTTAAAATGATAAGTTTACCCAAATAAGTACTTTGAAAAGATTCTTATTCAGATAAAATATATGTTGTGATTTATTTTAAAATTCAAGAAGTTCGAAATTAAATTTAGTCGTGGAGGGAAAAAATTAGGTGTCAACAACTTCCCCCTTCCTTTGGGTAGGATGGATGCAAGTAATCCTAGGCAAAGGGAGGTTGACGTTCCTAATTTTTGTCCGACCACAAATTCATATCTAAGCGAGGTCGGTTTTCCGCACGAGTTTCGTGGAGTTATGGCCGAGCCTCGGTATCAGGTTTCTTACATATCTCAGGTTTCATGAGAATTCATGCCACTTGTAGTTCATAAAGCTTGATTTTAAGCATGATTTTCAAGAAAATTCACCAACTATCACGGTTTTGGAGTTTTTGATGAAACTGGGAAGTTGGGGAATGAAGGGATTTGGGGGGAGGTTGGAATGCAGTCGAGTTTTCTACATAGAGCCCAGCCTACATATCCTCAAGATTTTAGGGAATCAGACTGCTTGTAGTTCGACTCGATCGGTAGAAAAGATAGTCTTTTATTTCAGACGATCTTTGGCTCAAGATGGGTGATAAGTTGATCGAGTTGTGAAAAAGAGGCTTGTAACCTCTTAACCATGAACTTGTAGATCTTCACATCCATAGGTAAGAATTTACCCAGGCAATTTCCAAAACTCTAAGTATGTTGTCACCCGAATTTGAAAGAAAAACAAAGTTCCCCTCGGTATGAGTTAAGAAAATATTCTGGAGGTGAAGCTGAAACTAGGATATCCAAAAATACCCACATGCCTTCTAATAGAGGTGTGGTTAGATGGTGGAGGTGATCATCATTTAGCTCGCGTCTAGAGAGTTTGACATCCCTCTCCAGACTATGTCCCATTTTGCTGCTGAGAAAGAGTTCCTCGTTGTGCTGCATCTTTTTTGGAGTCGTCCGCACCTGTGGTTTTGATTTGAGATTTTCATCCTTTCGGATTCTCTCGACAATTCCTTACACAAAAATCATTAGTGATAAGCTCAATTCACGAAAGAAGTATATAGTATTTTACCATATCTCCGCGTGAGTTGTTGTCTAAAAAGTGAAGTCATCCTTTCTTGTACCTGTTTGATAGGAAATAACTCGCAATAACAGACAAAACAACCAAGGAGGTTGTTGTATAATTATGACATTTTTTGATTGAATATGTCTTCAAAGTGGGGTGACCCTTTTGGACACCGACGATACTTTATGCAGAACGGTATCTACAACCATGTAATCTTGTGCTGGAGTGGCAACCCTTTTGGTTACCTATATCACTTGTTGTATGTGGAATAATAACCTTTTCGGTTATAGTCGATGATCGATTTATAATTTTTTCTTAAATTGTCAATCTTTGGATAATCATGTGCATTATTTGATGTTGGATACGAGGCGACTTACAGATATTCTTTGAATTGCTAGCTTTTAGGTAATCCTGCACATTATCCGACTTTGGATAAGAGATGGCTTACAGATATCCCTCCAATTGCTAGCTTTCAGGTGTTCCTGCACATCATCCGACCTTGGATACAATATGACTTATAGATAATCCCTCAAATTGTTAGTCTTTGGGTAATCCTGCACATAATCGATCTTGGATATGGCGCGTCTTATAGAGAACCCTTGGACGTATCAATTTGATAATCTTGCATATTCTCCGGTAAGGATTTAGTTGCGACTTATGGATAACCTTTGAACTATCAATTTTTGGGCGATCTTGCACACTATCCGGTTAGGATGTTATTGTGGCTTACGGATGTCCTACAGGATATCAACACATAGGTGATCTTGCACACTATCTTATTTCAAATAATATGACTTATAGATGACCCTCAAATTGTCAATTTCTAAGAAATCTTATATATCATTCATACTTAGATAGCGACTTAAAGGCGTCCCTTCAAATCATGTGCTCTCGATGCATTCAGATGTTGATTCATAAAATGATGAGATATCCTCGACGCCAACGTTTCTTTCTAGTGTGTCAACAGATATTGAATGCCTTCTGGGGCGATGGTATGAGATGGCCTTTGCGACAATAATATATGATGGCCCTTGAGCTAATGCCTTGCGGCAATGATATGTAATGACCCTTGGGGCAACGCCTTGCGGCAATGATATGCAATGGCCCTTGGGGCAATGCTTTGCGGCAATGATATGCAATGGCCCTTGGGGCAACTCCTTGAGGAATGATATGCAATGGCCCTTGGGGCAACGCTTTGCGGCAATGATATGTAATGGCCCTTGGGGCAACTCCTTGTGGCAATGATATGTAATGGCCCTTGGGGAAACGCCTTGCGGCAATGATATGTAATATCCCTTGGGGCAACGCCTTGCTGCAATGATATGTAATGGCCCTTGGGGCAACTCCTTGCGGTAATGATATGTAATGGCCCTTGGGGAAACGCCTTGCGGCAATAATATGCAATGGCCCTTGGGGAAACGCTTTCCCTTGGGGCAACGCCTTGCGGCAATGATATGTAATGGCCCTTGGGGCAACGCCTTGCGGCAATGATATGTAATGGCCCTTGGGGCAACACCTTGCGGCAATGATATATAATGGCCCTTGGGGCAATGATATGTAATGGCTTTCTTGGTAAATTTTAAAATAATTTTACCTGACTTCATTTGTCAGCTTCTTTCTTTCTACATGTACCTGTGCTTAAGGTAGGCGATTAGTAAACACTTAGTCGCTTTTTCTAGCGACTATTTTTAGGAAACTTCTAAATACAATATTTGTAAAGAAGACTAGGCGGTTTTGTTTGTCGCCTATGATCTCAAGAAATGAGATGGACAAATCAAAAGGTCTTCAATAAATAGCTGTTAACCCATTTTTAGGTCTATCCTAAAATACCGTTCTTGGGCATTAATGATCTGTTGTGGCTCCCAATTTGCTCGGGGATTTTTGAAAGACTCTCATTTTTGTGTATTGATCCCTGCATTTACAGAAAAATGATTAGCTTGAATGAAATTACTCCATGTTGACCTTCTTCGATTTGCTCCTTGCCATCTCTTGGGCATTCCGCCATGTTGGGACTTCCACCCTGACACTCCATCTCAAATGATATCTAGGCAAGTACTAGATAAGTGAGTCGTAAGATTTTTGAAAATAGTCTTAAATTTTTTAGAATAATTTCGAAAACCTCTGTAAAACATTAGAAAATCTCTTCCAGTCATGTCATGTACTAGCTCAACAAACGTCTTCCTCGTGGTTTTGACTATATTCGACGGATGGTTTACAAAACTCATGATCATTGTTGGAGGATTTCTTCAAGTAGTTCTATCATAGCCAAAAATTGAGTCTACCCAGACTTTGTTACAGTTGGTGGCTTCCAAAGCTTGACTTTAACCTCTGGTGCTGGGGAATTTGAAATATGTTCCGGCATTTGGTGGAAATTTTAAGGTTTTCCTCAACATTTCTGCCCCAGTTTAAAGTTGTTTGAGATGATACCAATCCGAGTGGATCTGAAGTCTTTGCTGATCTTCATTCTCTTTGTTGGATATTGATATTCTCTTGTGAATTTTTGAGATTCCTTCTCAAAAATTCTTCCCCAGTTTTCATTTCTTGGGGTGATATGACCGAGCTGTTGAGGCGCCTACGTATCTCGTTGAAGCAGGAATCAAGTCAAACGTAGTTCAAGCATAGAGGAAAAAGATAAATTTTCCTAAGGGGTTGACCGAAGCCGACATAGGCCGCCTACGTATCCCTTTCTTGGAAATTCAAGTCAGACGTAGTTCGTACATAAAGGGAAAGGATAAATTGTCCTAAGGGGTTGACCAAAGCCGACATAGGCTGCCTACGTATCCCTTTCTTGGGAATTCAGGTCAAACGTAGTTCGTACATAAAGGGAAAGGGACTCTAGACAGACACACACTACAAAACAACATTATTACAAAGGCGATTACAAGTAGATTAACTAAAGAAACACAAAATCTAGAATGTCTTTCAAACATAATATCTTTTTACCGTATCGGAATTGATTGGTTTGGTCCACTCCATGCCATCCATCTCAGATAAAATCAGAGCTCCTCCAGATAGCACCTTGCAAACTATGTATGGCCCTTGCCAGTTTGGAGCGAACTTGCCCTTGTACTTCTCTTGGCGAGGGAATATTCATTTGAGAACCAGTTGCCCCACTTCAAATGCCCGAGCCCTAACCTTCTTGTTAAAGGTACGAACCATTCTGTGTTGGTACAACTGACCATGGAATACAACGACCATTCTCTTTTCATCAATCAACATGAGTTGTTCATAGTGAGAATGAACCCATTCTTCGTTACTTAGTCCAGCTTCCTGAATAATCCTTAGGGAAGGTATTTCAACTTCAGCAGGTATCACAGCTTCATTCCCATAGACAAGTAAATAGGGGGTCACCCCGGTGGAGGTTCGAACTATTGTGCGATACCCTAGAAAAGCGTAAGGTAACATCTCATGCCATGATCTATCATTTTCGACCATCTTTCTCAAGATATTCTTGATATTCTTGTTGGTCGTTTCCACAGATCCATTTATTTGGGGATGATATGCAGTCGAGTTATGATGCACAATCTTGAACTGATCACAAATTTCTTTCATCAAGTGACTGTTCAAGTTTGCCCCATTATCAGTAATGATCGATTCCAGTACTCCGAACCGGCAAATCAAGTTATTCCTGACGAAATCCGCAACCACTTTCTTAGTGAAGGCTCTGTACGAAGCTGTTTCGACCCACTTAGTAAAATAATCAATGGCAACCAAAATGAATCTATGCCCATTCGACGCTAATGGCTCTATTGGTCCGATGACATCCATGACCCAAGCTAAGAAAGGCCAAGTCAAATTCATTGTGTGAAGCTCGTGTGGAGGCATTCGAATCAGAGCTCCGTGTATTTGACATTTTGGACATCTCTGCACATACTTACTACAATCATTTTCCATAGTCATCCAGAAGTAACCGGTTCTCAGGATCTTTCTGGCAAGGACAAACCCATTCATATGGGGTCCACAAATTCCAGTGTGTACCTCTTTTATCAATTTATTGGCTTTCGCAGCATCGACGCATCTTAGGAATCCCAAATCAGGAGTCCTCCTAAAAAGAATTTCCCCACTTGGAAAGTAATTCTTTGCCAAATGTCGGATTGTCTTATTTTGGTTGTTACTAGACTCTTTAGGATATATTCCAGATTCCAAATACCTTTTAATGTCATAGTACCAAGGCTTTCCATCAGGCTTCTCTTCCACGTGTACACAATGCGCGGGTTGCTCCTTCAAGCTTATTTCCAAAGGATCAATGTAACTTTGATTCGGGTGCTGAATCATGGAAGATATAGTGGCCAAAGAATCAACAAACTCATTTTGTATCCGTGGGATATGCCTAAAATCAACTTCCTTGAATCTTTCACATAATTCTTGCACCAACTCCACATAAGGAGTGATCTTAGAATTTTTTACCGCCCATTCTCCCCGTACCTGGTGAATCAGGAAATCTGAATCCCCAATGACTAACAATTCACTAACACCCATATCAAGTGCCAATTTGAGACCCAGAATGCAAGCCTCATATTCAACCATGTTATTGGTGCATGAAAAACGTAACTTAGCGGTTACCGGATAATGCTGGCCCATTTCTGACACGAAAACTGCTCCAATTCCTGAACCTTTGAAGTTGACCGCCCCATCAAAAGAATAGCCTCCATCCGGGGTAAATCTATGTAATGTCTTCTCCTACGAAACTTCCTCATCTGGAAAGTAAGTTCGAAGTGGATTATATTTCTCATCAACTGGGTTCTCTGCCAAATGATCTGCTAAGGCTTGCCCCTTGATTGCTTTTTGGGTTACATACACAATGTCAAACTCACTCAGCAATATTTACCACTTGGCTAGCTTTCCCGTAGGCATGGACTTTTGGAAAATATACTTTAATGGATCCATTCTCGAGATGAGGTATGTTGTGTAGGACGACAGATAATGCCTCAACTTTTATGCCGTCCAAGTCAAAGCACAACATGTCCTTTCTACAAGAGTGTAACGGGCTTCATATGGCGTGAAATTTTTACTCAAGTAGTAAATGGCTTTCTCTCTCCTACCGGTCTCATCATGTTGTCCGAGGACACATCTAAAAGCATTTTCTAAGACTGACAGGTAAAGCAACAATGAAATTCCTTCTCTTGGTGGAACCAAAACCGGCAGTGCAGACAAGTATTCCTTGATACGGTTAAAAGCTCTCTGACATTCTTTTGTCCACTCGTTTAATGCATTTTTCTTCAACATCTTGAGAATTGGCTCGCATATGACTGTTGACTGCGCGATGAACCTGCTAATGTAATTCAAATGGACCATGAAACTCATAACTTCCTTCTTAGTCTTCGGTTGTGGCAAATCCTGAATTGTCTTAATTTTGGATGGGTTTAACTCGATGCCTCTTCTACTGACTATGAACCCCAACAACTTCCCTGATGGTACACCAAAAGCACACTTAGCAAGGTTTAATTTCAAACTGTACCTTTTTAATCTGTTGAAAAATTTCTTCAGATGAGTCAGATGATTCGAACTCTTGCGGGATTTGATAATTACGTCATCCATGTACACCTCAATCTCTTTATGGATCATATCATGGAAAATCGTCGTCATAGCCCTCATATATGTTGCACCCGCATTTTTGAGACCAAACGGCATTATCCTGTAATGATAAACACCCCAGGGTGTAATAAAAGCCATTTTTTCTGCATCTTCCTCATCCATCAATATCTGATGATACCTGGAGAAACAATCAATGAATGACTGCATTTCATGTTTTTCACTGTTATCGATGAGAATATGAATGTTGGGCAACGGAAAATCATCTTTAGGACTAACTCTATTCAAGTCTCTATAGTCAACACAAATTCGAATCTTGCCGTCCTTCTTCGGCATAGGGACGATGTTGGCCAACCACGTCGGATATTTTGTGACCTCGACAACATTAGACTGGATTTGTTTTGTCACTTCTTCCTTGATCTTTAGACTTAAATATGGCTTGAATTTTCGTATTTTTTTCTTGACTGGATCAAACTCCGGATTTATTGGCAACTTATGTGACACAATAGTGGTGCTCAACCCTGGAATATCATCATAAGACCAAGCAAACACGTCGATGTATTCCCGCAATAGGTGGATGAGCTCTTTTCTTTGTGGCGCCGCTAGGTGGATACTGACACTTGTCTCTTTGATTTCATCATGATCTCCCAAGTTGACTGTTTTAGTTTCCTCCAGATTGGGTTTTTCGCGATTCTCAAATTCCTCCATATCATCGACTAATCATTCCTCGTCATCGTCCTTCCAATCATCATTGTTCCCCTCATTTTGTTCATTCAAGCTTTGACATGACACGACATTGGCAGATTTTAAGCTACTATTACTGTAATGGATAAACAAACCAAGTTAGATGATAACAAGATAATAACAAAATATATGACTAGGAGTGTTTTAGAAATAATAGAATTTTCTAAATAAATGAAGGCCTTTTCATTGAAATTTGGGAGATAATTAAAAAATCGTGGCTTATGACTTGCGCAAATACAAGTCCATGCCTTTTTTAAAGCAGTAAGATATGAAAAGGAAGTTTTGAGATATAAAAGGTGGATAGCGGGGCCTCCTCCGGATCATCACCAATTTTAAAAACTATCAGTAATTGCCCTTTCATCTACCACGATGGGCGACGGGTTATGAGTGGAGCAGAGGTCCAATTTTGCAAGGCCTCCCCTGGCGCAATCTACTTCACCCCGCTAGACTTTGGGAGACATTCTGGTACAACATTGCATCCTTCAAACAAATCTCCTATCCCATCCCCAAGACCATCATCATCTGACACCTTTCGTATAGGAAATGACTGGAACAGGAGTGGCAAGGGCCTAAACAGACTCTTCTCTGGCTCATCCTCAACCCTACCCTTCCTGGTAGGCTGATATCCCAACCCGTACTTAGAACCTCTCTTTGGGATCGCAATAGGCTCGATAATTCCTTGTAAATTCTTGACTAAGCCTCGACCAGGTTCGAACCTATTTCTTAACATCACCGTTGCAATCATTTTGTAGACAGAAGGCATTGGGACTTTGGGCATCGACTCTCTATCCACAGTATTTACAATTTCCACTGTATATAAACTGCTACCTTTTGGAACATCTTCAATCACCGGCACATAACCATTGGGACGGTCCGCTCGACTTCCTTCTCCTTGGATGACTACTTCATGATCTTCCCAATTGAACTTCAATAATTGATGAAGGGGTGATGAAACTGCCCTTGCACCATGTATCCATGGTCTTCCCAAGAGCAGGTTGTAGCTAGGATGGATATCCATAATATGAAACTTAGTCTTGAACTCAGCAGGCCCCATTTGGATGTGCAAATCAATCTCTCCTATGGTATCTCTCTGCCCACCATCGAATGCTCTCACATTTACGTGGCTTTGATGAATTTTTCCTAAATCATAGCCCATTTGAACCAACGTAAAGAGGGGACAAATATTCACCCCTGATTTGTCATCGATTAATACCTGATTAATCACATAATCGCAGGAAATAACGGTGACATGTATGGCTTTGTTGTGCATCGCTCCTTCAAATGGCAATTCTTCATCACTGAATGGTATGCAATGATTCCCCACAATGTTCCCTATCATTGTAGCCAGATTCTCAACACTCATTCCTGCGGGAATGTATGCTTCCTCCAAGACCTTCGATAGAGTCTGTCGGTGGTATTGCGAACTCATTAATAGTGCCAGGACAGAGATTTGGGCTGGCATTTTCTCCAAGTCATTGACAATTGAGTAATCCTTTGGTTGCATACGCCTCCAAAATTCCTCTGCGTCTCCTTCATTGATTGGATTTTTCTGTGAATCTTTTTTGTTGGTCAATTCCCTAGGGATGTAACATCGTCCCGATCGCGTTATCCCTTGGGCAGCAGCGGTTTGCACAATAAATTCCTTTCTTGGCGGGGGAGCGTACATTTGAGTCGGGGCCATCATCACTATAAATGGGGATTTCTTGTTGATACTTAAGGCAGCCACAACCTTCTCTATCTTTCCTACCTCTTCTGCTCTTTTGCACTTTTTGGAGTTCACCTGGGTAATGGTCTTGCCTTATGCCCATTCTCCTTCTACTTCAATCATGTTAACTGTAGATCCCCCATGGTTGGGCAATGGATTTCTGTTAATATTTGGAGTAGGTGCCTGGAGCGTGATGACCTTTTGATCGATTAAATCCTGGATCTTGTGTTTCAAGTAGACACAGTCCTCTGTACTGTGCCCCGCTGCCCCTAAATGATAAGCACAATGTTGACCTGCATTAAAAAATCGAGAGTTGGGATTGATATTCCTTGGCTGTATTGGTTGCAAATGACCAGCGTTCTTCAATCTTTCAAACAATTGGGTGCGACTTTCAGCTAGTGAGGTGAAGTTTCGGGGAGGTTTATTTTCATGTTTTGGACGTTGGGGGTTATACAGGCTTAGGTTTGTAGGAGGGGGTACTTGGTGATAATTTAGAGGCGTTTGGAAATTTTTTCGATTATTTGGAGGAGTGGTTTGGAAATGAGACTGATAATTTAGAGGTGGAACTGGGTATTGGGGAAAGATATTTGGCTGTGGAGCTTGGTATGAGGATTGGATATTTGGGAGTGGAGTTTGGTACTGAGTTTGGGCATTTGAGAGTGGAGCTTGGTATTGGGAGTGGGCGTAGAATGCGTACGGGAGGTTAGGTGACGACGGAGAAAATAAAACATTTCTAGAATTGAACCTCTTTTTCGTTTTCATAACAGGATTAGCAGAAATCACACCTACATCTTCCTTTTTCTTCTTCGAGAATATGACAGTCCCAGACAACATCGGGGTTTTGGCAATCTTCCCTGCCCGAATACCTTCTTCCAATGATTCTCATATTTTTACCAAATCCGCAAAAGTTTCCTTGACACCAGACACCATCCTAGTATAATATTCTCCTTCTTGAGCGCGGGAGAACACGGATACCATTTCCTCCTCGGACATGGGGGGTTGTACTTTGGCGGCTTCTTTCCTTCAATGAAAAGCATAGTCTCAAAAACTCTCAACATTCCTCTGTTTGATCCGATCTAGTGAATATCGGTTAGGGACTATTTCAATGTTGAATGCGAACCGGTCAAGGAAACCCTTGGCCAATGCTTTCCAACCAGTCCACTTTTTTGGCTCCTGAGACATGAACCACTCCAAGGCTTCGCTACTTAAACTTCGACTGAATAGGCGCATCAATAACGCCTCGTTTTTCCCTATCCCTACCAGTTGCTCACAGGACCTTCTCAGATGGGCCATTGGATTTCTGATACCGTCAAATATCTCAAACTTAGGGACTTTGTACCCATCTGGTAGTTCTACTCCCGGGTGAACACATAAATCGTCATACCCCAAACCGTCGTGGTCCCTGGCTCCATGAGACTCTTAGATCCTCATGATCTCTTTCTTCATAGCTAGCAAATTCCTTTTATGATGGGTCCTCCACTCTTTCTCCTTCTCCTCGTAATGGTCCATCTCGGGGTTAGGAAGGGGTTCATAAATATCAGGGGATATGATGGGTTGAGGGAGATTTGGAAGGGAGGCTTGATTTTGCGGAAGAAAGGAACTTGGTTGGTAAGTGGGGAGGATGTTTTGGAATTTAGAAAGGTTCTGTGGAATTTATGAGTAGTTTGGTGGAATCTGAGAAGGATTTTGCGGATTTGGAAAGGAATTTGGTGGATTCGGGGATAGATTTGATGGATTTTGCGGGTTTGGAAGTGAATCTTGTGGATTTGGGAATGAATTTTCTTGATTTGAAAATATGTTTTGGGGATTTGAGAATGGATTCGGAGATGGGTTTTATGGGGTTAGAGATGGATTTTATGGATGGTAGACATCTGGATTATTTTTGCGATTAGTGTTTTGGACATGTGGAGGGGCAGAGACGGACGATATGTTATTTGGCTGATCCCCGAGAATAGGTGTGCTGAGGGGAGGGATTTGGAGTGGAGTCCCATGTCCTCCTGGAGCGGGGGCATTGATAGTGATGGCCAAGTTAGCCAAATCTCGAGTTCGATTTATTTCCTCCTGAAGCATTTCTATCTTTCTTGCAAGTTCCGCAATCATTTCATTTTGTTCCGCTATCACATTATCCCGGATAGTCAGTGCACTTTCTTCATCATTTCCTATCATTTTTGAATGATGGTCAGAGGATGGGACTTTGTGCGCTTTCGATCAGGTGAAGTAGGAATGTTCTGCCAACTTATATCAACATGGAGTAATTTCTATTATCTGTAAAGTAAAACAACTCAAAGGCAGATGTGTTAGTTTCCGTATATGATAAGTAATGCAAAATATTTGACAGGAAATAACCACATAGAGTTTCTTGAGTCATAGCCAAATTCATCCATAGGACATAGTGGGTGAACTTGTCTTTGATCTAAACAAACGCACATAAGCACATAAAACAGTTATATCACACAAAAATATTATAATAATGCGTATCCTAGCTGGGGTGACCCTTTTTGAGCCAAGGGTTCAGGCCTAACGATTTTTGAAAAAAATATATGCTTCCTCGAAGTCAATCCATTAACCCCCAACTCATATAGACACGAAAAAGAGCATAAATGCCTACAAAAGATAACGAAAAAGGGATACAATCTTTAGGGAAAAAGGGAAATAACATGAAAGAAGATAAGTTCCTGCGCAGGGGAGATAGATAAACAAGCTACTGGAGGCTCCTTCGTCTGCCTTTGCCTTCTTTGCCTTGTTTACCTCCTGTGCCATTTGATACATATTGATGATAAGATGACTCCCGCATAATTGTGCCTTGCAGTCGTAAGTCATTTTCTCTATACTATCGAGTTGGGAGGCCATTCTATTATCCAAATCGATTAGACATTGCCTGGCATCATCAGCGTCTTGCCTAGCTCTTTTCAACTCTTCCCTCAACATACGTATGGTTAAAGCGTACTCCATGTGTATCTGTCGGTGCGCGATTTCACTTTTCTGGAACTCATCTTGTAGCCTGTGGATCTGAATTTGATGCTCGGATTCCACATCCACAACCCAAGTGGGCACATTTGATCCCGAAATCAATGCTCCGGGGAGACTCTTTTTCGACCACTCCTTGTAAGTTTCTCTGACTTCAGGGTCATGCTCTATACGGTAAGTCACTTCCATCCACCTTCTTCTTCTCCATCCATTTATCATGCCGTCTTTGAGTGGAGACTCACTTTCATCGTATTCGGTGAAAAAACTAAGCATGGGATCTATTTGTGGTGCCTCCTGCTTGATCTCGAATTGCCTAAGAACTCTGCCAGGATTGTAGGGCTGGGTCCCTCTGAGACCGGGAAGCACTAGGAAAGGCCACTTTCCCCCTCGAATGGTGTATTTCCCTGAACGAAGAGAGTTAATGGACCATTGCACATCGTAATCTCTTAATTCCCCGAAAGTCTTAAACCAAAATTCGTGAGATGTTTCCCTTTTGAACCTGTGTAGAAACAACCACATATCATGCGAAGCTAGCATATCCACCCTTGTTTAATGATTAGGTTGTACCGTTCTCGAATCCTTTACCAAATTCTTCATCATCCACCATTGTAATATGAGGTTGCAACCTTGAAAGAAACAATTTTCGACTTGACACCTTCCCAAGGCTCGATATATGTCGGCGACAATCATGGGAGATAAATTGTTGAATACCTTGGTAGAATCGTAATCTACTCCAAAGAAAAGTGCATGGGTCACCGTAACAACCCTTGGATGAATTGTGCCATTTTCCCCCTGTGGGAACACCATGGTTTCGAGTAGACCTACCGCAAACGCACAGGCTCTCATCTCCTTCCATTTTGCTTTGGACTAAAATTTATGTCTAAATTTGTGGAAGGCATTGAATCTTCCAAACCGACGATACAACACCCGAAAAGTGATATTTCCTCCATCACGTTCCCCTAGCCAGGTGTCGTCGTTAGTTAAAATGCCTCTTTGATTGTTTGACGGTGCCGTGTTGTTTGACGGTCCCACACGGCAGGAACTAAAATGTTCTTATCAGGTTTTTCCTTTCTTTTGAAACACATTTCAATACTCTCATAGCAAATTAACACTTCTTCGATGGTAGGAGTCAATTCCACATCCCCGAAGCGAAACACCATATTCTGACCATCCCAAAATGTCGTAAGCACGTGGATCATTTCAGGCCAAGAGTCCATTTCGATCAACGAAAGCAGGTGCCCGATGTGTGTCCTAACAATTTTTCTTACGATTATCCGGACTGTTTGAAAACATCTTTTGATTAACTTCTGAAAAGATTAATTTGTTGAAATAAGTAATTTGCTTAGGAAATATTTTTAAGATTTATGCAGAACCAGTTCTTTAGCGACTTAGTTAGGGATTTTAACTAGGTTCGCAAGAAAACACATAAAACAAATTAGCAAAAGTAAAAGGGAAAGGGTAGAAGCAGAAGGACTTGAGCCATTAGGCCCAAATCGCCAACCTTGTCCTAATCTAGATATGGGGCTTTCAGCCCGTCTTCCACCTGTCCTAATTCTATGTTTTCGAGTCTTTAGCTCGAGTATCGCTTCACCTGTATTAAGTACAACTTTGGCTTCGAGGCCCAAATGAATGAATAAGGAAATAAATGAATAAATGAATAAATGAATAAATAAATAAATGAAGATGGCAATAAGTAAATACAAAAAAATAATAAATGAGATTTTGGGGTCTCGTAGCGCTTCAAATGATAGGACTTAAATCCATTTGTTCTTCTTTTGATTCTTAGTCTCCGTACGCCACATGATAGGCGTTTAGATTCTTTTTCGGTCTTGACTCAAAGGATAGGGGTCATGTTGGGTCACCGTGAAATGCAAGGAAGAAGAGTCCATTTGGACTCCAAGGTGGTTTACATGCGAAAAAAAAAGAAAGAGAAGAAATCAAAACATATCTGAAATACAAAAAGGAAAACATAGATCAATAAATGTCTTAACACAAATATTCAAACAAAAAAAATGATGCTAGGAAACCACATATCTTATTTAAAAGTAGGCAGATAATATAAAGAAGGGACATGTTAACAAATCAAAAATAATTTCAAGTGAAAGAGAGAATAATATCGATCCGGATGCATGCCTATGAAGTGAAAAGCAGAAGTTTGAAATCAAAATGCAAAAGAAATCAAAGCATGCTCAGAATATGGATAGAAAAAGAAGTAAACAGATTTACACATTCAAAAGCTACTAACTAAATATTATCCTATTCAACATCAACCTTAGAAGTATAAATGCCAATTTCTATCCCGCAACATGCTTCTACTATGGCCATTTGAGGTACCCAAGTCTCAGCGATAAGCGAATAGACAAAGTTATATCATAATGGGACAGATATCCCGGGCCTTTTTCGCAAGACAAAAGACTTAAAGGTTCTATCGAACTTATACTCATGGTCCTATTTAAGGGGAAGAAAACATAAAGGGAACTGGGAAGAGGGCCCGTGAGACTGGAATGCAAGACACGAGTCAACTCGAACAAGGATGATTCATGCATATAAAATAAGATAAAAGGATTAGAACACAAACTTACGCTAATCCCAAAAGGTAGGCTACTGCACATAATAATTGTATAGACCACATATCCAAAAGTCTACAACTAAACAAAAGATATCATATACCAAGTGAATACAAATTCATTACTCAAGGAAACCGAAACTAGCATGAAGTCAAATAAAGACATGGTATAGGCTACCATGTTCACTCCAGACTTTACATTTTCAAACACATTAGTATTTCACACATAAAAAATAAGTACTACTACAATTAAACACATAATAAGGGGGAGGGGACTAACTAAGCAAAATTTAATCCAACCAAAGGACCTTTACAATAATCTGGATCGATAGTTTGATAAAGAAGTATTTTTACACTCACACAAAAACCCTCAATCAACAAGTCAATCACTTGAAGAAAGTTGACATTTCACAAACATTTTTTTTAAAGTCTTTAAGAAGCAATATTAAGGAAGATAAGGGAAGAACAAATAAGCTGACACTAACACGATCAACTTACTAGACATTTATTCATTCCCACATAATAGACATTAACCATATTAAACATATTCAGTGTAATAAAACAAGGAGGACCCTTTTTTAAAACGTGTATAACATCCAACCATATCTATCTGAAGGTTGTTATCGAGTTACCAACTACGTCAAATGAATGTTGGCCATAATTCAAGAAAGTGCACTCATGATCATTAAAGGAGAAGACATAAAGATTACCCACTAAACAAACTATAAATTTCAGCTAACAGATATATTCTTTGAAGAGTATTGATTATCATTTTAAACTTATTTTGATACATCAAGCATTAGTTCTAAAGCCACATTGTAAGACAAATCAAAAGAAGTCCATGAAATCAACGTACATACACATTTGGGACGGTTTAACTTAATAAGACATCAAATACAAGAGCCAAAGGTAAAACATCCAATTCCTAAACTTTGTTTCAGTTGTTCTAAGTCTTATTAAGTTGTCAACTTCAGGCAAATCATGAATCAAATGCTATGGCCCGAATTATCTCAACGGAATCACGAAAATCCTAAAATCCTATGGCCTTCGAGGCTTTCTATAGCACATAATCCCAGCACACAACAACATTAATATAAAAAAATCCTAAAGAAGGAGATGAAGAAAAGAAAAACAAATCAAAATTAAAACGAAAAAGAGGTTTTTACCTTCCTCGGAGCAGTGAAACGGGGCAACGAGCTAAGATCGGACTCTTATCACCACTAGAAAAGTTCAACACCGTCGTGAACACTCGACTAGCTAACTATTTCTCCCTAAAATCTTTACCGAACAAAGTTGCTCTTTCCCCGGAACCAAATTACTCTTTTCCAAAACCCTCTTTCTTTTACCCAAATGAAAAAAATTTGTTCAACCTAGGTTTTTAGAAAATTTTCTAAACCCCAGAATTATCAGCCTCCAAAGAACCCCCCAGATTTTTTTGACCCTATAGCAGCGACCCAAAAATAACAATCCTCTCAAAATTTAAAAAAAAATTGAATCCTCAGAATTTCCAACCTCAGAGCCTCAAACCTTCCCCGAGAAGAAGACCCCCCAAACAATGACCCTAAAGATCTTTATATAGAAGGTTGAGTTGGGGTCCCCCCTTTCTTTTGAAATTCAAAACCGAGGAGCCAGTTTACAGGTAAGAAATTGTACCCAATTCAGATTTCCTCCGAGAATCCTAGATGGGTCGACCAATAAGATTTTGGGAAAACCTAATCCTCCTCTCAACCAATAAAAAATTCCCAAATATGTACCCGAATCGTACCATTAACCCAAAATTTGCGGAATTATCCGTTGGGGGGATGATACCTAGACGCGTTCTAGAACACTCCCAAGCTTTCCTCGTACAAACCCGTGTGGGGAGAGCATGTGACGAGTATGGAGAAGGTCGTGTCAGTTTGGGTCTTCTCGAAGTGGGTCTGGTTCAGTTGAAATTATTTATTGGTAGAAGCCGATGTCGTCATTTTCGCTGATGCTTGTACGGCGTATTGGTGTTGTGGTCGTCTGTTTGTGTTGAGGAGGAGAAGAATCAATAAATGGGCCGGGTCAGAGGGATTTTAGGCTTATTGAGGATGTTGTATATTATTTGGGAGGGATTGGGCTGGTTGGGCCAACTTTAAATGTTGTTGTTGCTGAATGTTAATGGGTCCAATTTAAAATAAAAATGGATAGAAATTTGATAATTTAAAAATGGCCAAATAAAATTAATTTTTTAGACAATTTTACTTAAATCTTAACCAAATTAGATATCAATTTGATCAATTTCATCGCAATTTTGATCAACTTGATTTCAATTATGGTCAAATTTAATAAATTGACTAAATTTAAACGAGATTCGATACGAATTAATACCTTGTTTAATCTTGAGCTTCTTGATTTGATAAAACTAAAAAAATATTTATCCAAATAAATTATTTTTTGAGAGTAAAATTATATTCAAATCAAAATTTTAATCATTTGAATTTATTTTCAAAATAATCCTTGATCAAAAATTCACTACTCCGTAAAATAAATATTTAAGTAATAAAATTATATAATCTCGTATAACTGAATACGATAATATATAATTGCTACTTAAAATGATAAGTTTACCCAAATAAATACTTTGAAAAGATTCTTATTCAGATAAAATATATGTTGTGATTTAATTTAAAACTCAAGAAGCTCGAAATTAAATTTAGTCGTGGAGGGCAAAAATTAGGTGTCAACAGGGACAATGCACGCAATTTTTGAAGATGAGAAATACTTTTCCTACTTAGTTAGAAGAAAAGCAAATGTTACAACAATCTTTGATAATTTAAAATTAATTGAATGCTCCGGAAGAGCTACTATATTTCTGCCTAAGGGGAAAAAATTAATTATAGAAGATGCATTGTTCTATTCTAAATCCCCAAGAAACTTATTGAGTTTTAAATATATCCGCCAAAATGGATATCATATTGAGACAATAAATGAAATGAATGTCGAATATCTTGGAATTCGGAGATAATTTGTGGAGTCGAAGAATAGACTAGTCACCTAGGAGTGTGATCTAGTGGCCATTGAAGTGAGTGAAAATCTATGGGTGATTAGGATTCAAATCCCATTAGTGACAAAAATAAAATGCTAGGTGATTCATCTGTGCTAGCGTGAGGTAAGATGTGCGTGCAAGCTAAACCTAGACACCTCAGAGACGAACAAACTAGTCTAAATTGACAGCATCTATGTTGGGAAAGAATAATAATAACCTCATAGGTGTAGATGCCTTCAGAGACAAACTGGCATAGCTTTCCACATTCAGCAGCCTCATATGTTGTGATGTTATCGGGGAGTTTTGCATCTAGATGCTCCATTATAGATTTGAAATAACTGAATATTACTATATCAAAGAGTAGAAAGCTAAGTCAGTGATGCTAGGTAGCATAAGCTAAATAATCACTAGGGGGCCACTTTACCCTATGAAATAATTAATCCCAAACAAGAGAGAGTGATGTTTACCTATCCCCTACTACTGTTTCCCATAGTCTTCTCTACGAGTTTACTAGTTTAGCAGCTGGATGCAGACTTAGCCCCTTCGTTGTCTTCTCAAATGTCGGGATCATTTCCTGTACAAGTATGATTGATTCTGATAGACGGTTAAAGAGGTTTACCAGAGCAATCACTTCATTTCTTTGCAACTGCAGTAATACATGAGACTAGAGAGCGAGACTTAGAAACATAGCTAGGCGTGAATACCACATATTTGTTCCAGATAGAGAGAGGTCTGCTGGTGGAAGACAAAAGAAAACTCAAATGTTGATCATGCTGAGATTCACCGTCAACTGAGAAGATAATCTTTAGATCAGTTCCAAGTCCAACAACCTAGAGTTTTCCCCATAATCGACATTTCTCACATACTACACAATCCATGATAGCACTGCAACATGAAAATTGCATACCAAATTGTTCAGTCATATAGTAAACAACATAGCAACTGCTACTTTTGAACAACATACACAAGACTGCAGAAAGAGCCAAAATTCTTGTGTATGCATATGCGTACATAAATAGACTGAAGTATAAATGTACTGATGCAGTCAACTTAAAATACAGTCATAAGGTGATTAGTGCAACATGTATAAGCAAGATGATAGCCTTTAGAACTTTCTTTTCTGAATTTTACGAAATTAACTTGAGAACAATTCATTAGATAACCAAGCCAGTATGGTCAATCGTTTCAAAGGAAGAAAATAAAGGCTGAAATTAAGATGAATATTGTAACCTGACATTCCTGAATTGCTTTTGAATCTGCTTCTTTAGCTCAGGTCTACTTTGGCCTTTCCATAGTTTAACTTCATCAAACGGAACTGGACATGCAGCTTGCAGTTTCTGGTTGTATAATAGCTGTTGCATAAGGGACTCTACTTTAAGGTCTTCCTCAGGATTACCAGTATCATATTCAGCCTACTCCAAGTAATCGTTTGCTTGTATAGCACATCAAAATGGGTGTAGATGACCTAATAAATAAATGCATACAATGTTAACATTGTGGGAGTTACCAAAATATAGGT
This sequence comes from Capsicum pubescens, assembly GCA_030864215.1. Taxonomy (NCBI): domain Eukaryota; kingdom Viridiplantae; phylum Streptophyta; class Magnoliopsida; order Solanales; family Solanaceae; genus Capsicum; species Capsicum pubescens. Next base: position 302,095,676 of record CM061549.1, read on the forward strand.
GTATGAGTGTGAACTCACTTTTGTAACAGCGTGGAGAATAAAGAGGAAAGTAAAGTACAAGTTTCTGACACAGTCAATATTGTAGAACACGATCATACATCATATATGGATTGGTACCCTACTGAAATTGCTAAAAAGCAGTCAGTTTCCTTGTTAAAGTGATCCAAAAAATAATAGTTCACACTTCGTAAAGAATTTTATAAATGCAACAGGTTCAGCCTTGTAGTTGTAGGCTTTTGCAAGTGTTGCTTAGCCACGTTTTGGCAAGTAGTAAGAGAAACATGTTGCATAATAGATACAAACTAACTAGATTTGTAGTTTCATCAAGCAAGTAAGCAGCAGCTATGTGTATTGAGATTGAAGAGCGTAGACCAGATATTAGCTTGTATAAAACCTTTTTCTCCTGGAAAATCTCACCAGATGCATCTACACACAGAATTGTAACTTCTTTGTTCACAATGATAATGGATTTGAAAACATAAGAATAGCTCGCAAAGACAATACAACACAACAAAAAGTAATTTGCACGAGTACCAGTAGACTTCAACAATTTAGTATCCTAACTTAAGAAGTCTATTTCTCATTTCAATGGTCTCCTTCAGAATGCAATTCTACAAAGACAAATTGAAAGGATCATTAACTCACATTTTTTAAAATCCTCTAAATAAACAACATCCCATATTCGCCTAGCTGAGGGACCAGTGTAACCTGTATAATGCTCCGAGTTCAGTAAGAGATTGACATATGTCATCTCACTTGCCACGAAAAAGTTCAACAAATTAGTAGTAATCCAAAGAGAAACCTTCAAGAAGTAAAAATCAAGGCATTATATAAGTGTTAAACTCTGTAATTATACAAGATAGAAGTAAGCTTCTTGTTTATTCAACAGTGGAGGAAGTACAGAGTTTGATAGTATTTGTAGAAGAAGGAAAAGAAGAGAATTGAGAGAAGAAGAAGATGAGAGAGAAGAGTAAATGCTTGTATTGAGTGAATAGAACAATGTACATTTTTTATGTATATATACTAGCTTGTGATATGCCTAACTAACTCAACTAGCCGTTAACTACTTTGTAACTAACTATTAGAACAGTTATAACTGAAAGTTGGAACCAAGTCTACTTTATTTTCTGTTTGAGTTCACTACTTCTTCAATGTCTTCAACACTCCCCCTCAAGCTAGGAAGGTGTGAAGATGTCACAGATTCCTAGCTTGGTATTTAGATGAGTTTGTTGAGCTCTTGTCAGTCCTTTAGTCAGCATGTCTGCAGGTTGATCTTGAGTAGCAATGTAGTGTGGCTGGATCATTCCTTGGACTATTTTTTCCCTTATAAAGAAACAATCAATATCAATATGCTTTGTACTCTCATGATATATTGGATTAGCAGCTATTTGTAGTGCAGACTTGCTATCACTGAACACATCCACAGGTAGTATTTCTTCACTTCCAATTTCCTTTATTAGACCTAGAATCCATACCAGTTCAGCTGTCACTGCTGCAAGACGTCTGAACTCTACCTCAGCTAAGCTCTTAGAGACAGTATTTTGTTTCTTTGATTTACAAAATACTACTGACTCTCTAATCTTCACAAATTAACCAGTTACAGACCTTCTAGTTTGAGGACAAGCTGCCCAGTCTGTATCACAGTAGGCACTCACTTTATTATCTGAACCACTAGACAACAACACACCTTGACCCGGTTGTCTTTTCACATACTTTACAACTCTGAGTGTTGCCTCCATGTGTGATCTTTTAGGATCTTGAAGAAACTGACTTAGTGTTTGAACACAAAAGGCTATGTCTGGCCTTTTCATGGTTAGGTACAATAGATTTCCAATCAATTTTTGATAAGCACCTTGGTTTGCTGGTGGATCCTCAGTAGTTTGTTCATGCTTAACATGCTCATCAAACTGTCTAGATGTTAGCTTGGTGTTGTAGTCCATAGGCGTTGTTGCAAGCTTGGCTGTTGTTAAGCCTAGCTTAGATAGTAACTCTAAAGCATATTTTCTCTGATGCATCAGTATTCCTTTGTCAGACCTTGCAAATTCTATTCCTAGGAAGTATCTCAGCTCACCTAGATCCTTCATCTTGAAATTTTGGTGTAGAATTGTGTTAGTCTCTTCTATCAGCTTTACACTATCTCCTGTGATCAACATGTCATCAACATATACTAGTACAAGAATAATGCCTTATGTTGTCTTCTTGATATACAAGGATGGATCATACTGACTCTGAATGAAGTGAGATCTTACCAAAACCTCTAATAGCTTGGTGTTTCATTGCCTTAGTGCTTGTTTAAGACCATATAAGGATTTGAGTAGTCTACATACTGCATTCTCCCCCTGACTAACTAATCCTTGAGGTAGATCCATGTACACTTCATTATAAAGATAACCATTTAGGAAAGCATTATAGACATCCATTTGTTGGACACACCAGTGATTTCTAGATGTTGCTGCAAGTACAGTTCTTACTGTCTTCATCTTTACTACTGGAGAAAATGTTTCTAGGTAATCAATGCCTTCTCTTTGTCGATAACCCTTTGCTACTTACTAGTCTTGCATTAAACCTCTCAACTTCACCTGAGGCCTTATACTTTACTTTATATATCCATCTGCAACCAATAGTCTTCTTTCCTTCAGGCAAGGTAACAACCTTCCAGGTGTTGTTAGAATTCAATGCTTATATTTTATTCTTCATTGCTTCCACCTATCTAGGGTCTTTGCAGGCTTCAGAGTAGCTTGTAGGTTTAGTAACATATGAAGTGTTCATCACATAGCTCTTGTATAACTGAGAAAGTCTATCATAAGACACATGATTCGCAAGAGCATGAGGTACCTTCTTTGTGTTTTTGGAAACAAAGTCATTCATCCATGTAGGTGATTTCCTTTCTCTTGTTGACTTTCTTTGATCCTGAGATGCAACTGGTTGAGATGCAGCTTGTGTAGTGGTAGGAATGCTCTGGAGTTGTTTCTCTTGTTGAGTATACCCTTGACTTCTACTTGACCTCCTTTGGTATACCTTTGTTATGGACTGTCTGAGAGTAGGTTCCTTTGGTGGTAGCTGCTCTTGCTGACTGTCTAAGGTAATAGTCCTTTGGGATGAGACCTGTATAGGAATCTGCATAACCTCAGTAGTTATTGGATACTGATCTTCTAAAGGGCACACATGTTGAGATGCCTGAGGCTGCTTCTTGAGTTCCTTAAAAGGAAATATATCTTCCCTGAATGACACATCTCTACATACAAAAAAAATGTTAGTAGATAAACCATATAGAACATATCCCTTCTGAGTACTAGAGTACCCCATCATGATGCATGTCCTTTTTCTAGACATGAGCTTATCATGTTCAATTAGTATTTTGGCATAGCACATGCATCCCATTACTCTGAGATGATCACAATTTGGTTGCTTACCATACAATTTTTCATAAGGACTCACAAGATGAATGACTGGACTAGGAAACCTATTGATGATATATACTGCAGTTAGAACACAATAACCCCAGAACCTTATTAGAATTTCAGCCTGAAATCTGATAGCTCTTGTCACTTCTAGTATGTGTCTGTGTTTTCTCTCAACAACACCATTTTGCTGAGGAGAATATGGACATGTAGTTTGATGAACTATGCCATGTTCCTGGAACAACTCTTTACATATTGAGTTGACAAACTCAGTACCATTATCAGTCCTCACTACTTTGATAACTTTGTCAAACTGAGTTTTGACATATACAAGAAAGTGTTGAATCTGAACACACACATCAGACTTAAGTTTTAACAGAAATATCCAAGTGTACCTTGAAAAATCATCAACCACTGTTAGAAAATATCTATTTACATTCATAGTTGGTACTTTGTAAGGTCCCCAAACATCCATGTGTACAAGATCAAAACAGCATGTACTTTGACTGTTAGTAAACAGAAAACGTAACCTAGTTTGGTTAGCACTAGGATAAATACTACATTGCTTTATTCTGTCTTCTATTACTTGAAGTTCTTGAGATATAACTCTTTTCAGCACACTAGTTGATACATGTCCCAACCTTTGATGCCACAAATCTACTTCAGTTTGAGTTCTTTCCACAGCTGGTTTACTAGATTCTTTAGTTGCTATTGTAACCTCTTTCCTTGACTGATCTCTAAGCACATATAGTCATCCATCAAGCTTACCAATCCCCCTCACCTTTCCAGTACGAAGATCCTGGAAAACACAGAAATCAGGAAAGAAATTCACTGAGCAATTCCACTTCTTCGTTACTTGTGATACTGATAGAAGGCTACATGTAAACTGTGGGATGTGATAGACATCTGTGATGTTATTTCCTTCTGACAGGAAACTAGTTCCCACATGAGTGACCATTGTAGTGTCACCATTTGGTAGATATACCTTCTTTGGTTTTTCAAACTCTGTAACACTCTTCTTAAGTAACAGGTCTGAGTTTCCAACTATATGGTTAGTAGCACCAGTATCTATAATCCATATCTGAGAATCAAAAGAGGCTAGACAAGCAGAAATACCTGTACTTGTTACATTTACAGACTCACAAGGTGTGTTGACAGAGTTATTTTTGTTGATCATTTGCAAGATTTGACCATATTGGTCCTTGGTGAATGCAGCATTTCCCATCTGACTCAACTGCTCTAGCTAGCTATCAGACACTAGAGACTGTCCAGCATCCTTAGTAGACCACTTCTGCATAGAATGAGAGCCACCATGATCTATTGAAGACACATTGTAAGCTGTGTTGTTCCCTTCATGTTTGAACTTCTTCTTGGCCTTGTAATCTTGAGGATAGCCTACTATCTTCCAGCAGTTTTCCTTAGTGTGCCCCTTTAGTTTGCAGAAATCACATGGCTGATTAAAATTTTTCTTGAACTTCTGATTGTTGTTTTCACCTGGACCATTTCTTGCATACATGGCTATCTCAAGGTTCTTGGCATTAAATGAAGGATTCATTCCCAAGATTCCAGCCTGACTTGCAATAGATTTTTGACTTTCATCACTTATGATCATTGCATAGGCTTGGTTCACATTTGGGAGAGGGGTCATAAGCAAGATTTGACTTCTTGCTTTTGTATAGGTCTTATTCAGACCCATAAGAAACTGAAACAGTTTTAGTTTCTGCAGATGTAGTACATATTCTTTTGATTTCTCACATTCACACCCAGGTGCAGGCACAAGAGCCTCAAATTCTTCCCATAAATCCTTTAGTTTCGAGAAATACACAGACACTGAGGCAGTTCCTTGAGACAATGTGGCTATATCTTTGTGCAGATTAAAGGTTCTTGCCCCATCAACTTTGTTAAACCTTTCAGATAGCTCATTCCAAACTGTACTAGCTACAGATGCATACATGATTCCACCAAGTAACTCTTTAGAAACTGAATTCATGATCCAAGAAAGTACAATTACATTGACTCTTTCCCAGTGACTACTCAACTCATTTGAGAACTTATCTTTAGAGCATGTTCCATCTACCATGCCTAACTTATTTCTCCCTAGTAAGGCTATACGCATGGATCTAAACCAGACTGAAGAATTCTCAATTTTTGTCAATTGAAAAGAGATGATTTGTATGCCACTTACATCAGAAGGGCTGAGAAAGAGGGGATGATTGTAATCCAATGAATTGGGAGTAGCTCTTCTTGTTTCAGCCATATTCACAGGAACAGTTTGATTATCCATTGCAGTAGCTCTACAATCCTTGATTGCAGACTTCTTGATCTTGATTCAATCTACTAGAATCGACCTTGCTCTACTAGTATTCTAGTGAGTAATGTCTCTGATACCATGTAATTATACAAGATAGCAGTAAGCTTCTTGTTTATTCAACAATGGAGGAAGTACAGAGTTTGATAGTGTTTGTAGAAGAAGGGAAAGAAGAGAACTGAGAGAAGAAGAAGATGAGAGAGAAGAGTAAATGCTTGTATTGAATGAATAGAACAATGCACATTTTTATGTATATATACTAGCTTGTGATATTCCTAACTAACTCAACTAGCCATTAACTACTTTGTAACTAACTATTAGAATAGTTATAACTGAAAGTTGGAACCAAGTCTACTTTATTTTCTGTTTGAGCTCACTACTTCTTCAATGTCTTCAACAAACTCCCAGTAACACTATCCATCATTTTATCATATCACCAGTAATACCACTAGGGGATTTCATTGAAAGAGTACACAAACAGGACAAAGAACACACAATGCATGCCTGCACAAGAAGCCCTCTAGGTTGAATAAATCACAAGCACAAAGACGGCTAAAATTTAGCAGTATGTGTTGTTTCCTTGTAACTTGGAAGACTCATTATAACATACTCATATTAATAATACAGAAGACATAAGAAAATGTAACATTTCTTTGCAAAAGGAGTATAGTCAAGATAATAATCCAAAAAGGGAAGAGATCACACTGACTTTACTAACAAAAGCAACCAAAGAGATCGGATGAACTTCCATAACACAGAAGAAGTAAAAATATTCAAAAACCTAAACCTTCTCTTTCCAGTATTGACATAAAGCAAAAAAGTTAACCTATTTAACTACAGCAAGGCAAGACATTTCATTTTTCCCTCAGACTTCTCTTTTTTGTCTCCAACAAGTTTCCTTCCCCTTCCCAACAGCCCCCAAAAGTAAAATACAGGAGGCAGCCTGGGTACAATGTATAATATATTTTGGAAAATATATTATACATTTTTACTCCAAAAATTAGACATTTGTTGTATAGAATATTTAGGCATTTTTACTCCAAAAATTAGCCCTTTCAATTTCAGACTTGTAAAAATTGAGGGTGAGGTCTGGGGCAAAAGAGGTATTTCAGTGAGTTGAGGTCGGCCTCTGTGCGTGAGGGACCTCTTTCGAGGGAGTTTATTAACCAAAGGTTATTGGACCCGACTACCTTGAGCTAAGAGGACTCCGCCCCTGGTTCTGGCGACAGAAGATAGTTATTTTGAAACCCCGATACCGGACTGCAATCAAAAGAGCATGCGGCCCGACTCGAGCTTCCTTGCGTCGCAGTAGATCACAGACCTATCTCAGGAGTATTTATGGGGCAAATACGGGCAATCCATTTTAGTTTAAAAGGAATTCGTGCAATACTTTTTGATGTATGACCTTGGTGTCTTTCATGTTTTTTCTAGTTCAGCATTTACCATGTACTTGTTAAATATTCCTTCCTGTAATAAACTCAACTTGTTAACTCTTTTCTGAGGTATAAGTAAGACTTTTTGGACGACGACGGGTAATTCCGCTATTTACATTTCTGCTTGTCTCTTTCAATACTTTGGTTTATTTCTTGTCATTTCTCTTGAAATCTTGTTTGACCAAACTGGATCATGGAAAGGGGTTCTTCGTATTCTCCAGTAAAAGGAACCATCCGACCTCGTTTTTGTCACATTTGTTATTTCCACACCCTCAAGAAAACCATTAACTAGAGCGTAAAACTAATGGTAACTTTGGAAACAAACAACTTATTCTATTTTAATTTGTTAAAACGACAGCTATTACTCCTTTGTCTACCTTTATTTGTTCATTTTTCTATTGAAAAATTAATAGATAACTTAAAATATTTTTTACCCATTTTATTTTGGTTGTTAAATACTTTCTCCGTCTTAAATTTTCTAATTTAATGTCCCATTTTATTTATCTTTTTTCATTAATCAAGAAGACACAAAAAAAAATTTATGTTTTACCCTTTGAATTAATTATTTTTTCTTCAAATTAAAATGTAAACATCATTTAATAACAGTACTATGGTAAACTAGGCATGTTATTAGTTATTTTTCTTAATCAATGTGCCATCTCAATTTGAGATGAATAATTTGGGATGGAGGAAGTATTTACCATTCATCATTTGTTGTATTGTTTAAGACATTTCGTTTATTCATTGCTTCTTAATTTGTGTGTCACGTTAATAGTGGATAAATATTAGTATTGAATAGGGAGTAGCCTATTGAGTTTATGAATCTTGAATTATAGAAAAGAAAGGTCGCTACATGGTATGGAACAAAGCTATTGATTCTGCTTCAGGCTGAGTGGAATAATAAGGAGTGAAGTTGAGTGTAGGATTATTGTTGGACTTGTCAAATCAATGTACTAGTAATGTGAAGCGTGGGGTGCCAGTTAGGGTTGTGCAAAAACCGAACCGATCGATAAATCGAATCGATAAAAATGTTATTGGGTTATTGGTATTGGGTTATCGGGTTAACAGTTTTTTATTGGTCTTATAAAAAAATTTATTGGGTTAACGGTTCGGTATCGGTTTTAGCTTATTGGGTTATCGGTTAAACCGATAACCAAAATACACTAAGTTATTGTTTTATCCCTATTTATGTTATATATTTAAATTTCTCTTTCTCTCTCTCTCTATAGATATGTGTATGTATATAGATTATATGCACTACTAATTCATAATTCAGTGATTCATAAAGTATTAACCTATTCAGGACAACAAAGGCACAATATAAAGTTCGGCTATTATCGTAATAAAAAGCTTGAAGCATTTATGGCTTCCAACAATTAGGATTCAATTTTTTTCCTAACTAACATTCAGTTCAAGTTTGAAGATTCTTGTAAACTAAAATGCATTGCGTAGGTTTTGGCGGTAATTAAAATTTCATTTTTTTATGTTAGTTGTTACTATTTCTATTTTATAAGTATTTTCTTATTGGTTAAACCGAAAACCGAACCGTTAAGGACCAAAAACCGATAAACCGAAACCGATAAGAAAATATCTTATTGGTTGGTTATTGGTTTTACATATTTAAAAACCGAAAATCGATAAATCGAACCAATAACACGTAAAACCGAACTGAACCGACCGATGCACACCCCTAGTGCCGGTCATTAATCCACCAAGCATCAATGCAGCCCAAAGTGTGGCCCTTTGGATTAAATCGGTCAACTTTTATCTAAGAGATAATACATAAATATGACCCTAAACTTGACACCAAATTATAACTTTGACCTTAAACTTTGACTGTGCACAAATATGACCTTTAACTATTCAAAACTGCAAAAATATGACCTCCGATCTTACGTGGCAAAACGCGTATTCAACACGCAAAAATGGGTGCGTCCAGCTAAAAAACTAAGGGTATAATACATAAATATGACCCTAAAGTTTGACAGTGCACAAATATAACCTTTAACTATTTAAAACTACACAAATATGACCTTTAACTGACTTTTTACTATTATTTTTTCATTATTTTCGGCTCAAAGATGAAAATGACATCTAATTTCTTTTGTCATTGCGGAAAAAGAGCAATATTGAAGATTTATTAATTAGGTGGGTCAGCCTCATATGAAAAAAATCGCACGGGTATGTATATATATTATAAAGAAGAAGGCAAATTTAAGTTATATAATAAATCTAAATATTACTTATTTAAATATTAAATTAAAGATGAAACTATACTAATAATAAAAAAATTATAGTTTTAATAAAACGTTATTAAATTAATGTTATTAAGGATAGTAGTAGTAGTATATTAAATTAACATTATCAAATTAACGTAATTAAAATGTTATTAAATTAACTTTATTAAATTAACGCAGGGACGGACCTACGTGGTTGCCATGGGGTTCACCCGAACCCCCTCGGTAAAAAAATTACGTTGTATATATATAAGGTAGAAAATATATATTTATGTACGGATAATAATGTTGAACCACATGAAACAAGACACTTAGATAGCCCAGTGGTGTTATTTGCTCATCTTGGGCGCTTGCTTCAGCCTACTGCGCGGGGTCGATCCCTGCTAGTGGATGTTATTTTTTTTTAATTAGAAAAAATCTAGGTGCAGTGCTGCTGCTATAGAAATAAATAAATAAATAATAATAATAATAATAAAAAAAAAAAAAAAATGACGCCGTTTTAACACAAAAAATAAAACTTTGACAGTGCACAAATATGACCTTTAACTATTCAAAACTGCACAAATATGACCTCCCTCCAAGTCAGCCCTTTTAACGACGTGGCACCGTGTAATTGGATTACCTTTCCACGTTGGTGCGAGTGAGACTCACGCATGAGATTGCTAAATCGGAGGTCATATTTGTTCAGGTTTTGAATAGCTAAAGGTCCTATTTGTGCACTATCAAAGTTTAAGATACAAGTTATAATTTGGTGTCAAGTTTAGGGTCTTATGTATTATCTGTTTATCTAAAGGGTCTTCTTTTATTGCTTAACCCAATTTTAGAAATGCAATTCATTCCTAGGAAATCTAGACAGCACATTTCCAGAAATGCAGTTTTAAAATTTTAATTAATCTAATATAATTTAATTTTAAAATTTAGTTAAATTAATTCACGAAAAAATAAAAGAACGTATAAAAAGAAATGGAAAAGTAATAGGTAATTTGACTTTATTTTATTTATAAAAATTAAATTAATAGTGATAAATAAATTCGAACGAGAGTATGAAACTATTCTCACAGTTTATTAAATTCGGTGGAAGACCCAAGGTGGAGGGATGGAAAACAATGATATTTCCTCTGTTCCATTTTATGTATCGTTATTTCATTTTTAATTCGTCTAAGAAAATATCATTTTTCCTTATTTGGTAACTATTAAATGACAACATCCTCATTTTATTCTTAATGGGTCTGCTTAATAAGAAAAGATAATAAAATGAGAGTATGTATTCTTAAACTCCATATTCAATCAAAAGGGTGACGCATAAAATGGGATGGAGGGAGTATGATATTTACCAACACATGTTTGCAATAAGTTCTTGTAGTACGTGTTGTTCGTTTGTGATATTTTGTCAAATTTTAGCCACTACAATTCTAACCATAGCATGGTCTAAATTGGAGTAATATTCAAATTCATTGCTATAAACTTTTAAAATAAGTACCTCCTATACTATATTTTACTTTAGTGAAATTGAAAGAGTATAAATTAATGCTGATGCAGATTTTTAAGGTCGGTCGTTTAATCAATGATGCTTTTACTATCTGTCCCTCAGTGATTCTTCTTCCATTTTCTCTAATAGGTGATTCTACACACTCAGGGTAGGTTCTTCTCCTCCTCCTCATTTTCTGTCAATCTATTGATTTTCTTTTTTAATTTAGTTTATTTATGGGAATACACTAATATGTTGTTGTTAGTGTTTCATCATGCCATTTTCTGCACTGCTTTTGTTAGCTATGGCTGGAGTTCTTTTAAATATAGTGATTTAATTTATAGAGGCCAACGCACTAGAAAAATTAGCAGATTCAGTATCATTGTTGTTATTACTGGTATGTTTTCCTCTTTTTTTTCTTTCTTTCACTGATTTTATGCCCATTACTTCTCGATTCCTTTGAATGTTTGTGCGTTTTTGCTTGAATTTTAGTTCTTTTGCTCTTTCACATAATCTCTTGTAAGATATATTTTACATGCATGTGATGGATCATGTCTCATTTGCACATATATTTTAATGCCCTTTGTTCCCCTTTTTTCTTATAATTTTCTCTTTAATTTTGCAACTAGATCTATTTAATCATAAATCCTAACCTGTCGGCACAGGGCAATTTGATTGGCCCTGAACACTGATCCTACATACTTTAATTGTGTTGTGAGAGACGTAGTTTACTGATTCCAGGTTGTATAATTAACATTACAATTTGTGTTTGTGCTTGTGCAGCAGCTGTGACTGCATTTATTAATGTTAAATTTGTGTTGTGAGAGATGTAATGTTTGTGTATACAACATTACAATTTGTATACAACCTTAAATTTGTGTTGTGAGAGATGTTTCCCTAAAATAGTAATGTTGTATACAAATTGCAACACAAAGAACCACAGAAAATAAAGATTTGACTTTTCACTTGCTTCATGTTTACATCTTATTTTGCTTCTGGTGGCAGGTGACATGGGGATAAAAAAATTACTTGGAGAAGTTATATTCTAAAAGAAAGTACGCAGATTTCTTCTCCAGCTACTATGATTCCTTTAGATGCATCTATATGGTGGTATTTTCATATTTTTTTTCAATATATATTGGAAAAAAAGAAAGAAATACCAAGACTTATGTCTTTCCCAACAAGCTTGAGGAAGATCCAAAGGGCATCCCCAACAGTTTTATGTCTTGCATCAGCAAGTAGATGTTGGTGGATTGCGGGAGTTGAATGTGTACATGTACCCTACACCAGATGCTGTCGTGGTATATTGACTGATTTTTTTGTGACTATAGCTTCTTTTGTATAACAACAACAACAGGCCCAGTGTATTCTCACAAAGTGAGGTCTGGGGAGGGTAAAATGTACGCAAAATGTACGCAGCCTATACCGCTATCTCCGAAGAAGTAGAGAGGCTTCTTTTGTATGAAAAAATAAAAGAAAAAAATTGGAAGACTCAAATTAACCACCTAATTAGCTTTCACATGGAAGCAACAGAAAATGAAGAGTAAATGAGGAGTGAACAAAATGTAACAGATTGAATAACTTATTGAAATGTTATTTATATCGAAGAAAAAGAAATATTGTAGAAAATTTAAGTAACTCTTGACATGAACTTGCTAGCTAAAAATTTTTTGTTTGTATTTGACTCATAAATGATTTATAATCTACTGCTTACTAGATGCAAGATTATGTCCATGAATTCAGTGGAGAAAACACTTCATTCGACTGATTTTGCAATTTAGTATTTTTCTTATAAAGATAACATCTTCTGACATTTTATTTTTCTCTTCAATGGTTTACATTAGGTTGTGCTGCCTACAATTTGAGTAGCGGGAAAGAAAAATCTGTCCTGTACATGTCTTTGAAAGAGCGTCTCGATAATTTCAGGGTGCTTGGGGGTGATTCTTTGACTTCTGGAAAGATGTAAGTACTCCTCTTTTAGTTAATTAGGTATTTTCTGCATAGAAGCTGATACGAGTCAAATGACCACCTTAGCTTTTGATGACATCTTTGAAGGCCAACACCTAAAGGCTCAAGACTTGGTCACCCCGAGAGCACAAGGATATGCAAGGAAGGATCATTTTGAGCATGACTTAAAGCAATCTCGTGTGTGGAAGGTTTCTTGGTTGCCTATATTGATGCTAACCCGAAGACCATAAGCCTTGAAGTATGAACCATACTCGGTTTTTGAGAGCATTGAAAAGGCGCCATTCATTCAAGTTATAACATACCTTGGCTTCCCCTTCATTAAGGGTATTTTATACATTACATATGGTGTATTTACACACCATGGCAGCCCCTCTCATTAAGGGCAAAGTGGTCTTTTTATCTTCATTTATAGTATATTATAAATAGGCCCCTCAGTCTTATTTTCACTAGTTTTGAATGATGAAAGATTGAAACACTTGAAAATACTCTCTCTTGAGAGTAGACCACATTAGTATAGTCTTAGTTAGGACTTGGAAAAGTCATCCTTAGTATAGGGCTTGGAAAAGCCAATATTGTTCTTTGCTTAGAAACGGTGAATCTTGAGGTGAGTCGATTACCTTGGCGGTCACCGTAAGAGTGTGGTTTTGATTATTACATTCATTAGAGGTTAGTGTTGAAATACACTTGGTTCTTAATCTTGTAATAATTTTGGTCTCACTATCTATCTTTATTTTCTATGCAATTTCCTTTGTGTTTGTGTTGAATCTGTGTCTTGTTTCATCTTCATCTCCTCTCTTTAGTTATAATTTCAGTTTCTAGCTTTGTTTCCCATGTCATTTGGTATCAGAGAATGGCTTGATCTTGTTCCTACAAGATTAATCTTGGGCTTTCTTGTTAGAAAATTAAAAAAAAAGTGTTAAAAACTGAAAATTCTAGAAAAATAGTAATCTGTCCGTGTTTGTGTTCTTGGCCAAAATTGTGTTCTTGTTGTGTCATGGTTGAGATTTGTTTGTTGTGTGACTAGATCTAGTTCTTGTTTGTTTTGTTGTTTCTAGTGTTAGTTTTCTTGTCCACTAACACTTTGAGTCTAGATCTAAACTTGAGCTTGAACTTGTTGAAAGTTGTTGTTATGAACATAAGCTTGGCTCATTGTTGTTGACCATTGTTATGGTGGACTGTTTTGGTCGTGTGGTTTCTCCTTGATGTTCTAAACTTGACCACGTGATATTGTTGTTACTTGATGGCTTGAGAACCATTTTGTTGAAGTTGTAGTTGTCTTGGCCAAGTGTTGGAGATATTGTTATTGTGGATTGGAGTTGGCCATTGGAATTTTTGTTGTTCTTGAAGATTGTTGTTATTGTTCTTTGTGTGGTTGTTGTTGTTCTTGAAGTTCTTCACCTTCCTTCATATATTCTTAGAACATAAAGTGAATATTAGATCCTAAAAGGTGAAGGAAAAAGGTGTATGTACTTGTTAGTCTTGAAAGACCCCCAACCACCAAAATACTTTATATCACTTCACAACCACTTTTCCATGATTTAAGGACCCATGTTTTAAGGAGAAGTACAAGAAAAAGTCAAGTCTTGAAAATTGAAAAAGGCCCCAAGATTTATTTTCCCTCCTAAAATAAATTCCACCAATCCAAATTAATTTTTGTCCAAGACTTGAACATTTGAGAATAACCACTTGATAAAATTGAACTAATACGTGGCTGCCACGTCATCATTGCTACTGTTCACGCAATATTTTTGAGGTCAAAATTTTAGATTCTTAGTTTCATTTTTATTGTCCCTTAGTTTCGTTGTTGGTTCTAATACTAATTAGAAACTAGTAATCACCTACTTAGTTGTACATTAGTTGTTGAGTCCGTTTCTTTCGTGTCTTCGTTATTTATGTGCTTTTCTCATTTTTAACTCGTCATAACTTCTTTGTTTCAAGTTCATAAGTAGATTTTATTTTGTGTCTTGAGTCGATCAAACAAGAATCTATTCCGGCCGCCAAGTAGAATTGACATCTTATTGACTACCGGAGTATAAGCAACTTTCAATATTCGCCGCTCCAAATTGTGAGGATCACAAAAGTGAGTGAATACGAGTGTTGGTGAGGAGCTTTTATTACTAATCTTGTTTGTTCATTTTGTAGATTTAAAAGGTAATATAAGGAGAACATGTCTTCGATAGCCGGGGATTATTGTGACTACAACATGGGAGACTATGATTGTAGTGAGGGGTTTTATGGCTACGAAGTTGAGGGAGGCTGCGGAGGCTATAAAAATAGCCTTGATCAAAACTTGGGCAGATTTGAGAGTTACGGTTTTGAGGAAGAAAATGAGGTGAATGAAGTGCCTAGTACTTATGGGGAACTTGGAGATGATGTAGGACCTTATGATGGATCTTATGATGACGTTGGGGCATGTGAGGAGTCTTACAATTCTCACTCCGAACCTAGATTTGGTGTTAGGTATAACCCTTTCGTTCGCAAAGCTTATGAGAGCTATGATGAGAGTACACGTGAGGAGTGTGAAGATTCATATTCTCCACCTTGTAGTACTTCTTATCAAGATCGATGTAGCGTGAATGGTTATACTAGCTCTAGTGGAGGTTGTCCAACGAGAAGAAGAGGGTATCATCTCCAAAACCGAGGGGTACTCGTGTACTTTATAATGTTGATCCGAGAAGGAGTGTACACTCCGGAAAGGTGACCATTTATGGGATACCGGGCTGCCTCTTGTATTAAATGATAGGTACTATAGTAACTACATCGTTCCATCCATAGTTGACTACTTGGAGTTGTTTCGTGAGCCTTTACTTGTTCCATACTTCATGGACGGGTTTAAGGTTACCGAGAGGGTCAAGGATATTCTCCCCCTTAAAAATAGTTGTCTTGTTAACTTAATAGTACTTTTTTAAAAAAAATACTATTAAGTTATAACAATTATATAAAAATGATATAATTATATATATATATATACACGATATGTGTATAGAAATTGTATAATTATAGAAAATATGTATATGTATAAAATATAAATAAACAAATCTATAGAATGTGTATAGAAGCTCTATAGTTGTTGTATGAAATACGTATGTATAGAATGTGTATAGAAACTTTATAATCATTGTATAAAATATGTATGTATAGAATGTGTATAGAAACTGTGTATTTCTTGTATAAAATATGTAATAATAATTGTAGCCAAAGATTGTATAAAATATGACTATTAATAAAAGAAAGATTCATTCTAGTTAATTAGATGTTAGTCATTTGTTTGCAATTCATCAATTTGGATGTTGTTTCTTAAACATTAATTATTAATATGAAGTTTGAGTAGTTTAATTCAAAGTTCTAAAATATTTTTAGCAAAAATTAGATAGCTCTTTCTTTTTGTATTTTTGTAAGATAATTTTTTAAAACTATTTCACGATCTTCATTATTATTTAAAGTGAAGTTGAAATTGTTGACACCTAATTTTTGTCCTCCACAACTACGTTTAATCTCGAGTTTCTTCGATTTTCAAATAAAATCACAAAAATTATTTTTTTCAGATAAATGCATTTTAAAATAGTTTTTTTAACATTTAATTAAAGATTTTACATTTTTGTTATTTAAATGAATATTTTATCAAATTAGACTTTTATTGATTAAACTTGAAAACTAATTCAAATGGATAAAGTCTTTATTTTAAATATGATTTGTTCTCGAAATATTTTATTTGGAGAAATATTTGTTGGATTTTTATCAAATTAAGAAACTCGAGGTTAATTTGTTACTTGATTCGTGTCAAATTGCGATTCAATTTAGCGAACGAATTAAATATGACCTCAATTGAAATCCAATTGGCCCAATTGTAATGCAACCAATAGATATTCAATTTGATTAGAATTTAAATAAGTCGTTTAAATTGTATACAATCTTAATCCCAAAAGTTACCATCTCTTAATTGAGATTATTTTAATCTAATTAAATTTAATTTGAGTTATTCTTAATCAAATTTAATTTAATTATAATTATTCTAATCTAATTAAATCTAATTAGGGTTATTTAATAACCCAATTAGATTTAATAGGGGTTATTAAATAACCCCAATTTAAGGCCCAATTGCTCCAATAACTAGCCTATTCCCCTTAAATATTCAACAGCCCATTACAACAACACAAGCCCAATCCAAAATTAGTTGACCCGGCCTATTACCCTATTTCCCCTCTTTTTCACAAAACCCTTTAACACAATTTCAGCAGCAAAGCTGCTACAATCAACCAACTTCAAACAACAATCTCAACAACGACGATCTCAACCACCCAAAGATTCGATTAACCCCTAACCACGTCAACCCGTATCCCGCGAAACCCATGCCCATTCCACTCGATTTCAAACGAGAAAATCCTAGAAACTTCTAGAAATCGATGTGTTGGCCTCTCCAACGGTTCAATCCCGCATTTCTCAAATAAGATTGTACGATTTCATACAATAGTTGGTTGATTTTCATTGGTTCTTGAGTACAATTCGTTTTGGTCAAAAGATATTGGTTCACCCATTTCGAAAAGGGGGGGGAAAATCCAAAATGGAGTACCATTTTGCTGATGAAAATCGAAGCGGGGAGGGGGGATGGAAATTTCAAATTTCAAAATCTCCTTCAAAAATTCAAAATCTCCTTCAAAATCATCTTCCAGGAGATTTTTGGTTCGAAAGTGGGTGTTGGAAAATCTTGAGTCCGAAAAGAGGAAAAAATTCTCAAAAAGGCAGAAACACAAGAAAGGAAATTTTGGTTCGAGAAGCGGAGGGAGAAAAGAAAAGAGAGAAATTCTTGAGAAAATTCAGTCTTGAATAGAAATTATGTTCTTGTTTTGAAAGTTCGTCAGCTAAATTATGTCGAGTTGACGGCGAAGAAGTTTTTTGGGTGGTCGTGATCTCCGTACTAGTTCGTAGTCTCATTTTTCTGCTCCCCAAAAGGTAACATTTTACTTCCATTTAAGTTTTCGACTACTTCTGCTTCATCACATCATTCTGTAGTGAAAAGTGTTGTTCTAATGATCTTGTGCTGGATTGTTTGTTGTAGACGTCATTTGATGGCCATAGGTTTTATTATGATGCTTGTTACTATGATGTTCGTTGTTTCTTGCTCCAGTTAATATCGTGTTCTTCGATTCACTTTAAAGTTTATTGTTTTATGACAATACCGTCAAATAATGGTTACTGTTTCTTTTGAGCTCTACCTGTCGTAGATATACTCTTTTGGTTGTCATTATTGTGCTACAAATTTTATGTCGTTAATCACCAGCTTGTCATGCCCTAAGTATTGTAGTTTTCAACTGACAAATTCATTGTTTTAAGCCTTTTTATTGTTCAAGTTTAGTATTGCTAGTAATTCACTCACTCTTGGGTTTGTTTCACGATTGTTTTCTAATTAATCGTAAGCTTGTGAAGATGTTCCTCAAATCGTAATTGAAGAGTTCGAGTAAACATTGATTTCAATCATATACTTGATCCTAATTGCAACTTGGATTGATCTACTTGCTACAAGTATTCTCTTCCTTTCTGGATTTGTGTTATTTAGTGTTTGTTTTCTTAATTTCACTTCTTAACCTAGTTTCCACTTTCTAGCTATGTCATTCGAATTTTCTAAAAATGTTATTGCACTTATGTTTGATTATATTCTTCAAAATACGCTATTTTTTTAGGATTGTACACGAACTTGGCCACATTTTCAAAGAGTCCAGACGATATGGGGACGTTTGATACGTGAAATAAGTATAATAATCTCAGTATAAAAACTAGAATTAACGGTATTCTATGTTGAGATGAGCATCGAGTATCCCCTAACTATAACGAAGTTTGCTACGATACACTCCAACTTCACGGGGGTTCTATTACCCTTGAACTAAATTTTAGTGTATTTTTGTCAACTTTTTTAGCTGACATGGCACATAGTAGTCCTTCACATGCCTCATGTGTTTAACTACACGCAAGGTGCCATAACAACACAAAAGGGTGACACAAATACGCTAAATTGAGTTTAAGGTGTACTAGGACCCCTGAAATTGAAGCGCATCGTAGCAACTTTGACCATAGTTCAGGGGGTATTGAATGTTTATCTCTTCTATGTTTGATGTGAGGTATTAGCTAATCACGAGACTATTTTATCCCAACATTCGTATTAGAATGATGGAATTACTATCTTTCATAAGAATCCAGACGTTCCACAGGTTCTATTTTTGGTTTACTTGTTTCTCTGGTAAGTGTTCCGCATATCCTTCAAATCTAACATTCTTTATTTGGTCAGATCGTGGCTACTTAAATTGGTATCTATGCTGAATTCTAAGCAGATTTCCTTAAGCTGATAATACAGGTAGTTTTCTGCATTACGATATGCTTGAGATTATTTATTTTTTGCACTAGAAGCACTGAGTATATCTTTCTAATGTTGTTTGCAGTAATATTGTATTGCTTAAAAACTATAATGTAGCATCCTGATGCCAAAATCCCGGTTATCATCATCGCTTAAGTGGATAATGTTTCTACCTGTGGGAAGTCCAACCAGTTTCCCTGCGAAGGCATCTACACCTATGAGGTAGAACACATAACGAACACTCATCACTATTTACGACTTCTATTACTCATTTATCCACAGTTTGACATATCATAAACATTCTTGACACATTGCATCTTGCTCTTGCTTAGCCACTTACCAATAAGTTGTAATCTAGATGAGGGAAAAATCAGACACAACATGCTATATATGATGGGAGACGTACATATTCCTCCTCGTAGGCTATAGAAATAAGTCATTCATGTTTGTTATGCATTGCCTACATTGAACCTTGTTATTACAAATCCGAGAAAAAAAGACAGGCATTTTTAGTTCCAAAGGGAAATACAGAAAAATAAGAGCAATGGATGAACTGTTTTAAGACAAACAATATTCACAGCACCTCACAAGAATTCTACATTGAATTCCTTTCTAATGCATTGCTTAGATTGAAAGTTGTTACTACAGGTCTAAACAAAACGATTGGCATTTATAGTTCCAAAAGTAAATAGAGAAAAATAAGAGCAATGGATGAACTGTTTTAAGAGAAACAATATTCGCAGCATCTATCAATAATTTTGAATTCCTTTCGCTGCACCTCCACCAAAGTTCAATCTCCAGAACCACGAATCAGACACAGTCCAACCTAAAAAGAATAGAATAAAGTTAAACACTGAAATTAAAAATAAAAAAAACACTAAACTAAACTAAGCTTACCCGATGAAAAGGGATAGTAACGTAACAAAGAGCTCTTACTACTGCTTCTATTCGCTGCTGCACTCCAAAACCTACACATTAATTTCCCTTTGTCCTCTATATGGACGGTATATTTGAGATTCTGGTTATTTTGTTTAATGTGTGGTATCATCAATGGTCGAGCATTTTTCTTAGACTGTTGTTTATACTTGTTGACTTTTGGGTTGCTGTTGTTCCGCCCTTTCATAGTTATACACGAATTCAATGACCTATTTCCCTTTTCTTCAACATAGAAGGGAAACATCTCATCAAATGCGTGTATGACTATGAAAGGGCGGAACAGCAGCAGCCCAAAAGTCAACAAGTACAAACAACAGTCTAAGAAAAATGCTCGACCATTGATGATACCACACATTAAACAAAATAACAAGAATCTCAAATATACCGTCCATATAGAGGACAAAGGGAAATTAATGTGTAGGTTTTGGAGTGCAACAGCGAATAGAAACAGTAGTAACAACATGGTCATAGAGACCGCTGAAGACCAGAGGAAAAACATTCTTGGACGTAGGAACACAAAAATACTGAAGCAAAGGAAACAACTTGCTACTCCAACAACAATAAGAGGAACAAACCTACAAGTAAAAAGCAATTAATAATTACAAAACTCAAAACAAAACTATAATAATGAACATTGAAAGTACCTGAAATCAATCCCAACATGCTTAAGCATGCTGGAAGATAACACTCCAACCATCAAAAACTGTAAAACAAATCCACATAAAAAGCACAATCAGTTTAAAACCAAAGTTTTTCTTCTATCAGGCGGTTGAAGCATTTCTCTGCACAATAGAACAACAGTCGGCAGCGCAACCAACACGAGAATTGGAGAAGTCTCCTCGAGACGAGCTCCAATAGAAATCAATAAAAAACCAATCATAAGTGGAAGGTACACCTTTCAAAAAAAAATAAAACTTCAATCACAAAAAAGCAAAAGCAAATACAACAAAACTATTAGTAATAAAACAATTTAAAAAGTACAAACAGATTGACAGAGTCGGGAAATACAACATTAGATCGCATAGCAACAATTAGTTACTATTTAATTTCAATACCAATTAGACACATTGAGCAGCAACAATATAATATTATCTAGTTTATAAAGAACGAACATCTATGACAAATTCAAAAAATATCATATTAGATCAAATAGCAATAATTAGATAGTATTAGATCAAACAGCTTAACAGTTATAATAAATTCAGTAAATAACGCATTTGATCCAATAGCAACAATTAGCCATTATCTAATTTTGATACAAATTGGATAAATGGAGACATTAGATCAAACAACAAAAGTATAATACTATCTAGTGCATAAAGAACAAAAAGTTATGACAAATTTAGAAAATACCACATTAGACGAATAGCATAAATTAGATCAAATAGCATCAATTAGATAGCATCTAATCACTAAGACGATCAAACAGGTATAATTTAATACTATCTAGTTTATAAAGTACGAACAGTTCAGAAAATACCGAAAAGAGATACGGATATTGCATGGCAGAGCAAGTAGGAAGACGGAAGATATGGTGAAAGCCCCAATGTTTTCGAATAAAAAATTATCCCGCCATTGATTTTGATTTCACTGAGAGAATAGAAGCAGAATTTTATAGTTTTGTATCTTAGTAAAAAGGAAATATCTAAGATGAATTTTATAGTTTTGTATCTTAGTAAAACGGTAATTTCTCAGCTGGATTCAGATATCCTATTTATTAATTGGAGAAAAATAAGAAACAACATCATATAAAATCTATATATAATGCGTATAGGAGATAAGGAAACAACATTCATATAAAATCTATAGATTTTTGCAGATCTCCATTTTATTGGAGAAAGAAATACATATAAGAAATAAGGAAATGTCGATATAAAATTGATATGAATGATATAGAATTTAAATCTCAAGATTTTGGAATTGAAGTATGGTAGATGGAAGAAGGATTTGAAGTATGGTAGATGGAAGAAGGATGGCAAATGCTCCATTTTGTAATGGCTATAATTGACAGAAGAAAGAATGAGGATGTGAAGGCAACGATGTAGTTTGATTATATATAGGAAAATATAAGGGGTCATTTGGGGGTGACGTACTAACGCAAATAATTATGGGATAGAATAATAATTTTGGAATAAATTTTTTAATGTATCGTTTGGTTGAAAATACTCAGTATGAGTTATTCCGGGACTAATAATAGTACCGAATAAATTATCTCACACATCTAATGATTTAAGTTATCCCACCCTAATTTATCCTTGGATAAAATTATAAAATGAGAAAACTACGCCCAAATTCTTTAATTTTCACTTTCTCACAACTGTAGGATTCTTGTTTTTCTCCTACATGTATTACTCTTTATAAGTTGTACCCTTGAATCGAAATAAAATACTGCTCATGGATCAAACTGATATGTGATTTGAGGCTATGAAGGCAAAATATGTTAGAACCATAAAATATCAACATTAGGATAATATAATACGTATTATTGAAGCGCAATGTACAGTTTGGTATGGTATTTGGGAGTAAAATTTTAATATTTGGGTATTCGGAATTGAGCTTGGTAAAAGATATTAATACCGTTTGGTGTTCGGTATTTATCGAATATCGAATTCTCTTGGATCGTGGTAATATATTCGTAAAATACAATAAAAGGAATATTAAATAGAGTTTCTATTAAATATATTTTTTGAATTTCAAACGTACATTTGGACATTTCCAACTTTAAAATGGTAATATCGAAAATCGTACCGAATCGAAGTTTAATTTACCAATTACCGGATTATTGAATCGATGTTTATAAGTACGGTATGTGGTATCTACTATCAAATACCGATTATCAAATACCCAACGCTCGCCCCTAGTTTTTATACATAAAAAAAGGTAACAATTTAAAGCCTATTACTCCATTAAGTTTCCATTGTTTTAGTTTTTTAGTTTAATATTCGAATTATATATATGGAAATTAGTTGCAAAACTACAAGGCAAGTCAGACTCTACATTTACTCCCGTTAGTTTTTTTTATTTCGCATTTTATCTCAATTAAATATACAATAAATAATTTGTAGAATTAATTATCCTTTAATCTCTTGTTACCTTTTTCTAGACAATATTTAATATTTTTTTCGGTCAATAAAGTTACAATGTATGATAAAATTTGTATTTAAAATGATGATTCTCATCTTTATTTCTCCATATTAAATTTTTTGATAATCGCATTTGTATGTTTCATTTAAAGGTTGTCTTACTGTTCAAAAACCTACCAGACAATTTTTTTGATCTCTTGGAGGGATCGAGATGAAATCAAGTGATATAAATTAACTTGACTCAAACACAAATAAGAAATTTACATGAGAAAGATTGAAAATAAATTAAAACAAAAAATAAAGAAAGTCGCTCGCGGATCAGCGAGATATAAGTCATTATGGTCCAACGACTTACGAGTCATTGACCATTTCATTTAATTTTTGCAATATTCATCGTTCCCTTGAAAAATTGACTCTAAAAATTAATCCTTTCAGCTGCTTCGGACTCTAATTTTTACCTTACTCTCCACGATGATCTCAATAGAACAACTCATATTTTCAACTAACTTAAATTTTTACCTTGTAATTCTCTCCCTCAATATTAGAACTTTCAATTTTTTCAGTTTCTAAAAAAGAAAATTATATTTTTAATTTTCATAAATAATTACACTTAAATTATCACTCATATCAACGGACACCTAATTAATACTTATTTTGATAAAATGTAGTACAATTCATTTAATGTACAGTCATGATTTTTTTTTTCCTAAAATAAAATGAAGGCAAGGAAGTAAATGTTGTCCGTTTCTTTAGGAAATTGTCAAGTTCTGCATTAGTTGTCCATTTCCTTAAAGTTACTCATATCAACGGACACCTAATTAATACTTATTTTGATAAAATGTAGTACAATTCATTTAATGTAAGCAAGGAAGTAAATGTTGTCCGTTTCTTTAGGAAATTGTCAAGTTCTGCATTAGTTGTCCGTTTCCTTAAAATTGTTGAGGTTACTCCTACATTAATTGGTTCCAAAGTAATATTTACTCCTACATTAATTGGATTTAATTTTAATTTATGTGCAAGAAAGATGTCACACCTCACAATTCACGTGATATGATATATTACTCTTACATTAATTGGTTCCAAAGTAATATTTACTCCTACATTAATTGGATTTAATTTTAATTTAAGTCCAAGAAAGATGTCACACCTCACAATTCACGTGATATGATATATGTATGATACTCCCCTTAAAAATCGTTGCCTTGTTAATTTAATAGTATTTTACAAAAATAATATTTACTAAAAAATTATTTTATTAAATTAATTTTATTAATTATATTTTAAAAATATAAATTTGAGTATATACATTTTATTTATTTACTTATTTAATGATATGATGGTTTTGAAAAATATACTCCCTCCGTCTCAAATTACCTGTCTCAAATTGAGATTACGCATTAATTAAGAAAAAATAATTAATAACATATCTAGTTTACAATAGTATCCCTATTAAATGATGTTTACATTTTAATTTGAAAAAAAAAATAATTAATGCAAAGGGTAAAGCATGAAAAAAAAAATTGTCTCTTCTTGATTAATGAAAAAAGACAAGTAAAATGAGAAATCAAATTAGAAAATTTAGGACGGATAATTTGGGACGCAGGGAATAATAAAATTCGAGGGACAACTAAATAAAAATAAATATTTTTTTTAAAAAAGGATCAATTATTTTAAAATGAAAAGAGTACAAAATAAAGAGATAGAATGGGTATGTGCATTTTATAGAGTCCCGAGTTGAAAAGGATAATTTTTGGCGTAAACATATCAAAAATGACTATGAATATCGGGGAAAAAAAAAAGAAAAAAGAGATGGATTGGTCACTCAAAATAATATGGAAAAAAAAATCTAAATATACTTTCTTAGATTATAAATTGCAAGTCATAGCAAGACTTCTTAGATTGCAATTAATAACAAGTTTCTTTTAAAAAAAAAAAAAGATTTAAAACAAATAAAATTAAGAATAAAACGTTTTTTTATATGCTAATTAAAAAAACTTTCATTCTAATAGGAGTTGGTTATTATGTGGGCTAAAATTATGAAATAGTTATTATGTGGGATAAAATTATGGAACCTATTAATGTGCATGTTTTTTTCTAGTTCTTAAATTATATTTATATTCATTTTTTAAAAAGAAAAACAAATACTTCTTCTTTTTCCATAATCCATTCTTACTCAATCTCTATTTTAATTTCTAATTCATGAATTTTGAATTCACAATAGAATTGGTGATAGTAAATATTATATGTTAATAATTTATTTTTAATTTGTGATTTTTATACAACCTATTATTTGTGTATTATTTTATACAACCAAACTAAAATCAATTTATATATAACAAAGTCATATTTTAAATGATTTTTTATTTTTGGAGTCTCAATTTTTGAAATTGGTATATAAGATTCTATATAAATGATACATCTTATAACTGTTTCTAATGTATGAAAATGGTACATAATATGATATTCACGAATTAATTTAATAAATTTTATTAAAGTCATTTTATACTCTTGTCATATTTATGGAATTTTTTTATTGGAGGGGTGGGGGTGGGGGTGGGGGGAGGGGGTGTTATCAATGTATGGAATTGACATTAACATTATTGGTATTGATGAAGTTCCATATATGTCAATTTGTATGAAATGAGTTTTATGAATAAGACAATTGATACGAAAAATGATGTTGTCTATTACATAACTTTTTTAGTGTATGTAATGGATATGTAATGAAAAATTATCACTGTACATATTGAAAATAAACTAATCGATAATTGTTTGGTATCAAATAACTTTTTGTTGCAATAAAAAGGGTAATCTGTATTAATCATGGTTGATATTGGTGTTGAAAAGACTAGCATTTTTAGTTCCAAAGGAAAATACAGAAAAATAAGAGCAATGGATGAATTATTTTAAGACAAACAATATCCGCAGCATCTCACAAGAATTATGAACTCCTTTCTAATGCATTGCTTAGATTGAAGCTTGTTATTACAGGTCTAAGCAAAAATATTGGCATTTTTAGTTCCATAAGGAAATACATAAGAATAAGAGCAATGGATGAACTGTTTTAAGACAAAAAGTATCCGTAGCATCTATCAATTATTCTGAATTCCTCTCACAGCATCTCCATCAAAGTTCAATCTCAAGATTCACGAACCACACAGAGTTCAACCTAAAAACAATAGAATAAAGTTAAACATTGAAATTTTAATTAAAAAAAAAAATTAAACTAAACTTACCAGATGGAAAGTGATAGTAACGTAACCGGTAAAAAAAACAATAAAGTCACAGCGCCAGAAATAGAAATTGCCATCGCCGAACACGAAACCCTGAACTTCTTGATTATACAATAGGTCTTGTGTATAGAGAAGAATGTAGATTAGGTTATAAGTCAGTATCACCTCAGCCTATGCAAAAAGAAAGCAACCAAAAAAAAATTCAAGACAAAAAACAAATTACAAAAACAAAAATCAGACAGATAATTTATCAAGCAAAACAAATTACCTTCCATGTAGAAGAAAAGGGAAATAGCTCATCAAATGCGTGTCTAGCTATGAAAGGGCGGAACAGCAGCAGCCCAAAAGTCACAAAGTACAAACAACAGTCTAAGAAAAATGCTCGACCATTGATGATACCACATTATAAACAAAATAACCAGAATCTCAAATATACCGTCCATATAGAGGACAAAGGGAAATTAATGTGTAGGTTTTGGAGTGCAGCAGCGAATAGAAATAGTAGTAACAACATGGTCATAGAGACCGCTGAAGACCAGAGGAAAAACATTCTTGGACGTAGGAACACAAAAATACTGAAGCAAAGGAAACAATTTGCTACTCCAACAGCAATAAGAGGAACAAACCTACAAGTAAAAAGCAATTAATAATTACAAAACTCAAAACAAATATAATAATGAACATTGAAAGTACCTGAAATCAATCCCAACATGCTTAAACATGCTGGAACATAACACTCCAACCATCAAAAACTGTAAAACAAATCCACATAAAAAGCACAAACAGTTTAAAACCATAGTTTTTCTTCTATCAGGTGGTTGAAGCATTTCTCTGCACAATAGAACAACAGTCGGCAGCGCAACCAACACGAGAATTGGAGAAGTCTCCTCGAGACGAGCTCCAATAGCAATCAATAAAAAACCAACCATAAGTGGAAGGTACACCTTTAAAAAAAACTACAATCACAAAAAAGCAAAAGAAAATACAACAAAACTATTAGTAATAAAACAATTTAAAAAGTACAAACAGTTTGACAGAGTCAGGAAATACCACATTAGATCGCATAGCAACAATTAGTTACTATTTAATTTCAATACCAATTAGACACATTGAGCAGCAACAATATAATATTATCTAGTTTATAAAGTACGAACAGTTATGACAAATTCAGAAAATACCATATTAGACCGAATAGCAATAATTAGATAGTATTAGATCAAACAGCTTACAAAATACAAACCGTTATAACAAATTCAGAAAATACCACATTAGATCCAATAGCAACTATTAGATAGTATCTAATTTTTGATACAAATTGGATAAATGGAGACATTAGATCAAACAACAAATGTATAATACTATCTAGTGCATAAAGAATAAACCATTATGACAAATTCAGAAAATACGAGAGTAGACCGAATAGCATAAATTACATCAAGATAGCATCTAATCACTGAGACGATCAAACAGGTACAATTTCATACTATCTAGTTTATAAAGCAACAACAGTTCAAAAAATACCAAAAAGAGATACGAATTTTGCATGGCAGAGCAAGTAGGAAGACGGAAGACATTGTGAAAGCCCCAGTGTTTTCGAGTAAAAAATTCACCCGCCATTGATTTTGATTTTACTAGTGTTTTGTATCTTAGTAAAAAGAATTTGAATCTATATATTTATGCAGATATCCTATTTATAAATTGGAGAAAGATAAGAAACAACATCATATAAAATCTATATATAATGCGTATAGGAGATGAGGAAACAACATTCATATAATCTATAGATTTTTGCAGATCTCCAATTTATTGGAGAAAGAAATGCATATAAGAAATAAGGAAACAACGTGATATAAAATTGATATGAATGATATAGAATTTAAATCTCAAGATTTTGGAATTGAAGTACTCTACAATTGAAGTACTCTAGATGGAAGAAGGATGGCAAATGCTCCATTTTGTAACGGCTATAATTGACAGAAGAAAGAATCACAACTGTAGGATTCTTGTTTTTCTGGTACATGTATTACTCTTTATAAGTTGTACCCTTCAATCGAAATAAAATACTGCTCATGGATCAAACTGATCTGTGATTTGAGGCTAAGAAGGCAAAATATGTTGAACCATAAAATATCAACATTAGGATAATATAATACGTATTATTGAAGCGCAATGTACAGTTTGGTATGGTATTTGAGAGTAAAATTTTAATATTCGAGTATTCGGAATTGAGCTTGGTAAAAGATATTAATATCGTTTAGTATTCGGTATTTCGAATACCGAATTCTCTTGGACCTTGGTAATATATTCGTAAAATACAATAAAAGAAATATTAAATAGGGTTTCTATTAAATATATTTTTTGAATTTAAAACGTACATTTGGACATTTCCAACTTTAAAATGGTATTACCGAAAATCATACCGAATCGAAGTTTAATTTACCAATTACCGAATTATAGAATCGATGTTTATAAGTACGGTATGTGGTATCTACTATCAAATACCGATTATCAAACTACCAAACCCGAAATTTGAAAATACCGAACCGAATACCCAACGCTCGCTCCTAGTTTTTATTCATAAAAAAGGTAACAATTTAAAGCCTATTACTCCATTAAGTTTCCATTGTTTTAGTTTTTTAATTTAATATTTGAATTATATATATGGAAATTAGTTGCAAAACTACAAGGCAGGTCAGACTCTACATTTACTCTCGTCAGTTTTTCTTCTTTCATAATTTATCTCAATTAAATATACAATAAATAATATGTAGAATTAATTATCCTTTAATCTCTTGTTACCTTTTTCTAAGACAATATGTAATATTTTTTCAGTCAATAAAGTTACAATGTATGATAAAATTTGTATTTAAAATGATGATTCTCATCTTTATTTCTCCGTATTATTAAATTTTTTGATAATCGCATTTGCATGTTTCATTTAAAGGTTGTCTTACTGTTCAAAAACCTACCAGACAATTATTTTGATCTCTTGGAGGGATCGACATGAAATCAAGTGATATAAATTAATTTAACTCAAACACAAATAAGAAATTTACATGAGAAAGACTGAAAATAAATTTAAAAAAAAATAAAGAAAGTCGCTCGTGGATCAGCTTAATATAAGTCATTATTGGAGATATAAGATATTCATATAAAATCTATAGATTTTTGCAGATCTCCAATTTATTGGAGAAAGAAATGCATATAAGAAATAAGGAAACAACGTCGATATAAAATTGATATGAATGATATAGAATTTAAATCTCAAGATTTTGTAATTGAAGTATGGTAGATGGAAGAAGGATGGCAAATGCTCCATTTTTCTTCTTTTTTTCTTGATAAGGGGGAGGGAGTTTGTAACGGCTATAATTGATGTGAAGATAGCTGTGTACTTTGATTATATATAGGAAAATCTAAGGGTTCGTTTGGGGTGAGGTACTAAGGCAAATAATTCAGATATAAAATAATAATTTCAGGATAAATTTCTTAATGCATCGTTTGGTTGGTAATACTTAAGATAACTTATTTCAGGACTAATACTAGTATCGGGATAAGTCATCCAGTGCCGGCTCAAGGGGGAAGCAACTAAAGCCAAGGCTTTTGGCCCCCAAATTAAAGGCCCCATATTCTCACTAATATTTAATATTATTTAGTATATATTAGAGAATTAGTGTCCTTGTTTCATTAAAAGAATAAAATTCATACTTGTCTTTAGAATATTTTATTGAGTTTATGTAGAAACAAGTAGATATTATTAGATAAATATTCCTTTCGTTTCAATTTATGCAATTTTTTGTTTCGACGGTTAATTTGACTAATTTTTGAAGCTAAATAAGATTAGATTAATGCAATATTTAAAATTTAGATGTTCAAAAACTAATATCTAGTTCAAAAACTATATAATAAGCACTAATATGTAGTCACATGAATAGTCAATATACATACAAGATGGTACGTACACCATCACTATAAAACAAAAAAGAAAAGAAATTAAACAAATATATTTATAATTTTATTAATTAAATTTAAGGCCTCTTCTTAAAGTTGGCTTTAGGCCACAATTTGCGTTGAGCCGCCCCTGAAGTTATCCCACACATTTGGTGGTATAAATTATCCCACCCTAATTTATCCTTGAATAAAATTATTAAATGACTAAACTAATTCTTTAATTTTCACTTTCTCACAACTGTAGGATTTTGTTTTTTCTCCTACACGTATTACTCTTTATAAGTTGTGCCCTTTAAACGGGATAAAGTACTGCTCATGGATCAAAATGTTCTGTGATTTGAGGCTAAGAAGGCAAAATATGTTTAACCATAAAATATCAACATTAGGACAATATAATACGATTATTAAAGTGCACTGTACAATTTTAATAACAAGTATTATCTAGATAAATACGTATGAATCTTATATATTGACACATAACTGAACACATAGAAAAATTATAGGAATAGAAACATAAAAATAATTAAGTTAACTAAAGTGAAGGATATTTTTGTAAACAAATAATATATTTTTACAAACAATGCACTACTTAAAAAGATAACAATTTAAAGCCTATTATTACTCTATTAAATTTCCACTATTTTGGTTTTTAAATTTAATAGTCGAATTATATATGGAAATTAGTTGTAAAACTACAAGGCAGGTCAGACTCTACATTTACTCTCGTCAGTTTTCTTCTTCTTGTTAACATTATTATCATTTTAATCAAAAAAAAATAAAGAAAGAGAATTATATATATATTCTTTCTAAATGAAGGACAAGGTACCTTTTTCAGGAAAAAAATTGTTAAAAAAAAAAGAAGAGTAAGAATAACATTTTATAAAAAATAAGGTCCAAGATGTAGAAAAAGTATGGTGTGTGAAGATCTTTAATTCTATTTTATAAAGTTAAAGAGGCTGCTTCTGATTCTCAATTCAAATAAAAAATATCTACCTTACGTATTGAGATTCACAAAACGTTACTAATTTTACTCAAAATACATTTTAATACTACAGCATTAGAAAAGAAGGCCTGTTATGGTTAGGAATAGGTTTAAGTGGAATAAAAATAACTTTATAACTTGAAATATTTAATTTTATTTTTGATTAATTTATTTCGTAATTTACTCAATTAAATGTACAATAAATAATTTGTAGAATTAATTATCCTCTAATCTCTTGTCACTCTAATCTTTTGTCACCTTTTTCAAGATAATATTTAATATTTTTTTCGGTCAATAAAGTTGCAACGTACGATGAAATTTATATTTAAAATGATGATTCTTATCTTTATTTCTCTGTACTAAGAAATTTTTCGATAATCGCATTTGTATATTTCATTTAAAGGTTGTCTTATTGTTCAAAAAGTTACCAGACAATGATTTTGATCTCTTGGAGGGATCGACATGAAATCAAATGATATAAATTAACTTGACTCAAGCACAAATAAGAAATTTACATGAGAAAGACTAAAAATAAATTTTAAAAAATAAAAAAAGTCGATGGTGGATCAACGACTTATAAATCATTATAGTCCAGCGACTTATGAGTCATTAACCTATTTCATTTAATTCTTTCAATATTCATCGTTTCCTTAAAAAATTTACTCTAAAAATTAATCCTTTCAGCTGCCCCAGACTCTAATTTTTACCTTATCCGCCACGACGACGTCAATAGAACAACTCATATTTTCAACTAACGTAATTTTTACCTTGTAATTCTCTCCCTCATAATTAGAATTTTCAATTTTTTCACTTTCAAAAAAAAAAAAAATTAAATTTTTATAAAATAATTAAACGTAAATTATATTTAATATTCAATTCATAAATTGATCTCCTTTTATGAGAAAAAATTGAGTGTGTTGTTGTTATTTGAATTTATTTTTTTTTCAAAAAGATCATTTACTACTCTATTATCACTCATATCAACGGACACGTAATTAATATTGTTATATAACATTTGCTACCTAATTATTAAATAAAATACACTTATTCATTAAATTTTTACAGTCATGATTTTTTTTTTCTTAAAATAAAGAGTAAATTCCTCAAAATGTCATTGAACTTGTGTAAACATCCCACTAAAGTAACTTTTGTTTCTTTTAGGACAATATTGTCACTGAACTATGCACTTTTTTCCATTATAAGGTAAAACTAAGAAATTGTTAAGAATATGTTTGGAGAACCACAAGGAAAGTGAAATTAGATGTAATTACATAGTCCAATTCTCAATCAGAAATAGAGAATTAGGTGCAATTACGCGATGTAATTACAAAATTACATTTATTTTTAATTTTAATTTTTTCTTTTAATTTTATTTTTTATTTCTATTTTTTTTTTTAATTTTACATCATTTATCTTTCATCTCCTTTCTTCTCATTTTCCAACGTTTACTTCTTATGATTAATTATAATTACTCGTATTTTTCTTCATTTGGCGCATTATTGTATTTTTATTCTAGTGTTTGAATTAAAGTAGTATTTCATTATTGAATGCGATGACTTATGTGTTTTTTCTTTCGTTTGAATTATTTACTCGTTGGAATTTTATATAAGAGTATTGTGTTTTTTTCTTGAATTTTCAATTTGTGTTTTGTTTTATGTTTCAATTTATTTGTTTTAGTACTATAGACTTGTTATTTTATATTTCATGTCACTTCAAATTGTCGAGTTAATTTTTTAAATTGCCATTGAACTTGTGCAAACATCCTACTAAAGTAACTTTTGTTAATTTCTTTTAGGAAAATATTTTCATTAAACTATGTACATCTTTCCAAAATAAGGTGAAATTAAAAAATAGTTAAGGACATATTTGGAAAGCCATAGAAAAATTAAAATTATATGTTATTAGCAATTTCCAGTGACATGCAATTTGAAATAGCATGTCTATACTACTAATACAAATAAACCGAAACATAAATTCAAAATCCAAGAGAAAAACATAATACTCTTGTATAAAATTCCAACGAGTAAATATAATTCAGAAGAACGAACAATACATAAGTCTATAATCTCATTCAATAATAAAATACTACTTTAATTCAAATATTAGAATAAAAATTATAAAAAATGCAATAATGTGTTAAATAAAGAAAAAAATATGGGTAATTATATTAAATCATAAGAAGTAAAGTTGGAAAATGAGAAGAAAAGAGATGAAAGATAAATAATGTAAAATAAAAAAAAAGTAAAAATAAAAAAGAAATTCAAATAATAGCATAAAAAAGAAATTAAAAAAAGATATTAAATTTTATTTAAAAAATAAAATAAAATGTAACTTTGTAATTACATTACAAAATTGTACCTAATTCTCTATTCCCAATAGAGAATTGAATTATGTAATTACATTTAATTTCACTTTCCTTGTGATTCTCCAAATATATCTTTAACAATTTTTTAGTTTTATCTTATAAAGGAAAGAAATGCATAGTTCAGTGACAATATTATCCTAAAAGAAACAAAAATTACTTTAATGGAATGTTTACACAAGTTTAATGACTTGACATTTTGAGGAATTAACTCTAAAATAAAATGTAGGCGAGGAAATGAATGTTGTCCGTTTCATTAGGAAATTGTCAAGGTCCAAGAAAGGTGACTTTTTTTCCCATAAAAGTGTTAAGTATTCCAAAGTAGTATTTACTCATATATTAATTGGATTTAATTTTAATTTAATTCCAAGAAAGGTGTCATTCATGACAATTCACGTGATAGGATATGGATATTCTCCCCCTTAAAAATAGTTTTCTTGTTAACTTAATAGTATTTTTTTAAAAAAATACTATTAAATTATAACAATTATATAAAAATGATATAATTATATATATATATATATATATATATATATATACACACGATATGTGTATAGAAATTGTATAATTATAGAAAATATGTATATGTATAAAATATAAATAAAAAAATCTATAGAATGTGTATAGAAGCTCTATAGTTGTTGTATGAAATACGTATGTATAGAATGTGTATAGAAACTTTATAATCATTGTATAAAATATGTATGTATAGAATGTGTATAGAAACTGTGTATTTCTTGTATAAAATATGTAATAATAATTGTACCCAAAGATTGTTTAAAATATGACTATTAATAAAAGAAAGATTCATTCTAGTTAATTAGATGTTAGTCATTTGTTTGCCATTTACAGCATTCAAAAATGGCTTACTTAGCCACGATATGTACTCGAATGTATCCTAGAAATAGGTTAGACTATGCCAATTTCTTCCAGCAATAGATTACATAAACTTTATAAGCAAAGTCTTCTCTGCTTCTGCAACCTAGTTATTTGTTCATATTACTATTTTAAGATATTTTTTAAAAAATTATAAATCTGGCTTAATAGAATTTGTAATCCTCACCTTCCCTCCTGGAAGACCTCCATTGCTGACAATTTGAACAGGAGGACATTTCGTACCAAGGAAACAATGAACCTCTGCATCAAGCTGCTTAATACCATCAACCAAATCAGCAATTGGTCTCTCTCTCATCCGAGGAACTCCAATGTAAGCAATATCACCCAGCCAATCAAAAACATCATACGCTATGTGTCATTTGATCTTCATTGATTTTGTTTAGTCCTCTTGCATACACACAAATATCATTTTTTTGTATATACAATACATCTACTTGCTGATATTTTGATCAAATCAATGGATGTAACCTGTAATAAATTAAGAACAACATTAGTTAGTACAAGTACAAAGAGTTCACTGTAACATAAGGCTTATGGAAATCTAAAAGTAACGAAAATAAATAATGACACATTAAAGAGGGGTAATACCCCAAATTATGAATGGAATAAGCATTTTAATGGTATTACAATCAATGGTCCATCTGCTGGCTTAAATGAAGTTAAGCAAATATACATATACACACGAAAGTCAATATTCTTGTTCTTTTTTCTTCTGAAAATGCTCTTGGTTTTCAATTAATAGAGAAGAAATCATGGACATGAAGAGATGGGGCAACCACCCTTTACAGAAAATCCTCTCTTCGATGTCTCATTCTT
Organism: Capsicum pubescens; assembly: GCA_030864215.1. NCBI lineage: Eukaryota > Viridiplantae > Streptophyta > Magnoliopsida > Solanales > Solanaceae > Capsicum > Capsicum pubescens. The sequence goes on from CM061549.1 coordinate 302,131,094, forward strand.
CCTTTCTGGGCTTAAAATATGATGAGGATTCTCCCATCTCTCTCAAGGCTAAATTATCATCACTGCCAATTTTGAAAGGTAGGAACTTCCCCACAATTAGGTGTTTGGACAACTTCAAGCAATTTTTAACAATAGCTACACAAGATCAAAGTATGGTTGCAGTACATCTGAAGAGGGTTGTTGAATTAGTTAAAGGAAAAAGCATAGGCCAATCAGAGGGATATTTGCACATAAAAAGCTACAACAATCTGTAGCAAAGATTCAAGGAATTTGAGTTGAGCTTGATCATATATCTAACTACTAAACTTCTTTAATGATAACAGAAAATTAACTTTTGTTTCTTTTTTTCTAGTCACTTTTCTTGACAGTGCATCCCGTTAATGAAAATGGGTGCACTTTCAGCGACATCAAATCTCCAACCAAAAAGTTGTTTAACCATTTTGGTAGAGACCTTAGAAGTAAGCTGTGCTTTTAATAGTGGAAATGTAGGTCTCAATCTTTCAAAGGAACAATCAAATATTGCAACCAATTAACCAATGGGCTCTATTTGTAATCTTCTTGCATATTACCTCTTTCTTCTAGGAATTATCTTCTAAAAGAATGCTACATTTTAATATTATGATGTTGTAACGCAAATCAATGTGCAATGAATAGTAAGGTAACATATTATTTACATTAAGCAAACAAGCAGTCAACTGGGAAGAAAAATCGAGTCCAATGCGCTTTGCACCATAACGTATGACCTCTTTTGTGATTTACACCCTATTCTATTTTATTTTATGATTTGCACCCTAAGCTTGTATCTTTCTTGCAAAATAATGAAACTACTCTTTTTCTATATTTTCCACGAGGACAAAATTGGAATATAAATATATTTTTTTTAAAATATCATAGAATTTTTTTTAAAAAAATAACTGATAAATTAACTAATTAAAAGGTCCGATGAACAAATAATTTTATGGATGTTCCTTCTATGGGTGGAATTTTATTATTAAAACTTTAATTAGAGATAAAATGGACCAACGATTTCTTGTAAGAACTAAAAAATAAGGTCTCTCTTATTACTATTTTCACATAAAAGAAGAGAACAAATTTTGAATTTAATTAGATAAAGATCTTCTATTGTATCACTATCACTTATTTTATGACTCATCACTTTTTGTATGATATTTAATATAAGCTCATATAAATTTTTTACTAAAATGGATGAAAGCTTGTAAGGTCATTAAAACTTTAATTAGGAATGAAATAGACAAAAAAAAATTATGTGAGGACTATCAAACTCCAGGATCCTCCCTTCAAATTGGATTCATGGATACTGGTTTCCTATTTAAAGGTGTTAATAATACAAGTTCACCATTCAAAGCTGATATGGGGTTGAGAATGCTATAAATGTTTCCTTAAGCTAAGTTTTTACATCAACTCAATAGACATAAACTGTCAATTGGCCCTTTATGCCCAAAGAATAGTAATCTGAATAGGATTCTTGATTGTTTTCGTTGGGAATGCTCTTCAATTATTATCTAATTTACTTGAGGGTACTATGGTTAGCATATTCACGTTTGGTCTGTACTACAATACCCTTTGCTTGTCATTATATTTAGTCAATTCATATATGATCTTTTTCAAGGATTTCCTTAGGTATCCCAAGAATGGGAACTCCTGACTCCTGAGGCAGCTAGGACTTCCTCAGGACCTCGTTATGCACTTGATGATCAAATTACTGAGAACATCAAAGTTTTTAAATTTTTACTTGATTATCCAACAACAAAAAAAAAATCATCAATGCATTTTTATGTGCCTCGGCATTATTCATGTGGTTTATATATGCAATGTCAAAAGCTGCCAAGCGGAAAGTGGGTATTTGAGTTGTAGTTTGAAATTGTCATTGGAGGCTAAACTTCTATGTGGTTTTGACATAAAGCTTCTTGAGTTTACCCATAATCTTCAAGGAGTTAGGAAGAATGCTGACTCCGTGAAAATGACTGAGACAATCATTTTTATTTAGCAGTTTTTCTAGTTTTGTGCCTTTTTCAGAAGAAAAAAATATTTATATTCCAATTTTGCCCTCGTGAATATTTATAGGTCTTACCATTTCAAGGTATGGAAGGATTTGTCAATGGTCTAAATCTCACATGATAATGGCAAGAACAACTTATCATTTATGAGAATCATCAGATGTTGGCCCATGGAAGAAAAGTATCTCAGAATAAAAAATGGCTGGTTTCAAGCACTGGTGAATTTAGCCAACACTGATAAGATCTATAAGGGTGTTATTAAAAATATGCCTCTAAAATAGTTCACTTAGCAAACTTACCTCTTTGTCAAACCGATTCAAGTAATACGCCCAATGGTAGTCATATCCGAAGCTAAAACCAGTAACTTCTTGTACTGTCGTTTGAATCATTTTATCGATCACCGCTTAAAGACAGAGAAACAACGAGAAAATAGTGAACCACCAAGCATCATACCTCAGAAGCTAGTGTTCTTTTGTTATTTGGATCTGAATTTGTTGTTTGAGAGCTTGAGGAAGTAGAATTGTATGATTGTGTGCGGACTGCGGCGAGAGAGAAAGAGAAATATCTAGAAGGGTAAGGAAAGTCGTGGTTTGGTTTTAAAAAGAAGCTTATCATTTTACCCTTGAAAGTTAGCATATTTACGGCCATACCCTTGGTCGTCCAAATGATGACATTTCTATATAGTAGAAATGTTATGGAACATGGTAGATGTCCATGTGTCAAATTGGATTTACTCCTACATTAATTGGATTTAATTTTAATTTAAGTCCAAGAAAGATGTCACACCTCACAATTCACGTGATATGATATACGTATGATACTCCCATTAAAAATCGTTGCCTTGTTAATTTAATAGTATTTTACAAAAATAATATTTACTAAAAAATTATTTTATTAAATTAATTTAATTAATTATATTTTAAAAATATAAATTTGAGTATATACATTTTATTTATTTACTTATTTAATGATATGATAGTTTTGAAAAATATACTCCCTCCGTCTCAAATTACCTGTCTCAAATTGAGATTACACATTAATTAAGAAAAAATAATTAATAACATATCTAGTTTACAATAGTATCCCTATTAAGTGATGTTTACATTTTAATTTGAAAAAAAAAATAATTAATGCAAAGGGTAAAGCATGAAAAAAAATTTGTCTCTTCTTGATTAATGAAAAAAGACAAGTAAAATGAGAAATCAAATTAGAAAATTTAGGACGGATAATTTGGGACGCAGGGAATAAGAAAATTCGAGGGACAACTAAATAAAAATAAATATTTTTTTAAAAAAGAATCAATTATTTTAAAATGAAAAGAGTACAAAATAAAGAGATAGAATGGGTATGTGCATTTTATAGAGTCCCGAGTTGAAAAGGATAATTTTTGGCGTAAACATATAAAAAATGACTATGAATATCGGGAAAAAAAAAGAAAAAAGAGATGGATTGGTCACTCAAAATAATATGGAAAAAAAAATCTAAATATACTTTCTTAGATTATAAATTGCAAGTCATAGCAAGACTTCTTAGATTGCAATTAATAACAAGTTTTTTTTAAAAAAAAAAAGATTTAAAACAAATAAAATTAAGAATAAAACATTTTTTTATATTCTAATTAAAAAAACTTTCATTCTAATAGGAGTTGGTTATTATGTGGGCTAAAATTATGAAATAGTTATTATGTGGGCTAAAATTATGGAACCTATTAATGTGCATGTTTTTTTCTAGTTCTTAAATTATATTTATATTCATTTTTTAAAAAGAAAAACAAATACTTCTTCTTTTTCCATAATCCATTATTACCCAATCTCTATTTTAATTTCTAATTCATGAATTTTGAATTCACAATAGAATTGGTGATAGTAAATATTATATGTTAATAATTTATTTTTAATTTGTGATTTTTATACAACCTATTATTTGTGTATTATTTTATACAACCAAACTAAAATCAATTTATATATAACAAAGTCATATTTTAAATGATTTTTTATTTTTGGAGTCTCAATTTTTGAAATTGGTATATAAGATTCTATATAAATGATACATCTTATAACTGTTTCTAATGTATGAAAATGGTACATAATATGATATCCACGAATTAATTTAATAAATTTTATTAAAGTCATTTTATACTCTTGTCATATTTATGGAATTTTTTTTTTGGAGGGGTGGGGGTGGGGGTGGGGGGGGAGGGGGTGTTCTCAATGTATGGAATTGACATTAACATTATTGGTATTGATGAAGTTCCATCTATGTCAATTTGTATGAAATGAGTTTTATGAATATGACAATTGATACGAAAAATGATGTTGTCTATTACATAACCTTTTTAGTGTATGTAATGGATATTTAATGAAAAATTGTCACTGTACATATTGAAAATAAACTAATCGATAATTATTTGGTATCAAATAACTTTTTGTTGCAATAAAAAAGGTAATCTGTATTAATCATGGTTGATATTGGTGTTGAAAAGACTAGCATTTTTAGTTCCAAAGGAAAATACAGAAAAATAAGAGCAATGGATGAATTATTTTAAGACAAACAATATCCGCAGCATCTCATAAGAATTATGAACTCCTTTGTAATGCATTGCTTAGATTGAAGCTTGTTATTACAGGTCTAAGCAAAAACATTGGCATTTTTAGTTCCAAAAGGAAATACATAAGAATAAGAGCAATGGATGAACTGTTTTAAGACAAAAAGTATCCGTAGCATCTATCAATTATTCTGAATTCCTCTCACAACATCTCCATCAAAGTTCAATCTCAAGATTCACGAACCACACAGAGTTCAACCTAAAAACAATAGAATAAAGTTAAACATTGAAATTTTAATTAAAAAAAAAATTAAACTAAACTTACCAGATGGAAAGTGATAGTAACGTAACCGGTAAAAAAACCAATAAAGTCACAGCGCCAGAAATAGAAATTGCCATCGCCGAACACGAAACCCTGAACTTCTTGATTAGATAATAGGTCTTGTGTGTAGAGCAGAATGTAGATTAGGTTATAAGTCAGTATCACCTCAGCCTATGCAAAAAGAAAGCAACCAAAAAAAAATTCAAGACAAAAAACAAATTACAAAAACAAAAATCAGACAGATAATTTATCAAGCAAAATAAATTACCTTCCATGTAGAAGAAAAGGGAAATAGCTCATCAAATGCGTGTATGACTATGAAAGGGCGGAACAGCAGCATCCCAAAAGTCAACAAGTACAACCAACAGTCTAAGAAAAATGCTTGACCATTGATGATACCACATTATAAACAAAATAACCAGAATCTCAAATATACCGTCCATATAGAGGACAAAGGGAAATTAATGTGTAGGTTTTGGAGTGCAGCAGCGAATAGAAACAGTAGTAACAACATGGTCATAGAGACCGCTGAAGACCAGAGGAAAAACATTCTTGGACGTAGGAACAGAATAATACTGAAGCAAAGGAAACAATTTGCTACTCCAACAGCAATAAGAGGAACAAACCTACAAGTAAAAAGCAATTAATAATTACAAAACTCAAAACAAAACTATAATAATGAACATTGAAAGTACCTGAAATCAATCCCAACATGCTTAAGCATGCTGGAACATAACACTCCAACCATAAAAAACTGTAAAACAAATCCACATAAAAAGCACAAACAGTTTAAAACCATAGTTATTCTTCTATCAGGCGGTTGAAACATTTCTCTGCACAATAGAACAACAGTCGGCAGCGCAACCAACACGAGAATTGGAGAAGTCTCCTCGAGACGAACTCCAATAGCAATCAATAAAAAACCAACCATAAGTGGAAGGTACACCTTTAAAAAAAAAAGAAAAACTACAATCACAAAAAAGCAAAAGCAAATACAACAAAACTATTAGTAATAAAACAATTTAGAAAGTACAAACAGTTTGACAGAGTCAGGAAATACCACATTAGATCGCATAGCAACAATTAGTTACTATTTAATTTCAATACCAATTAGACACATTGAGCAGCAACAATATAATATTATCTAGTTTATAAAGTACGAACAGTTATGACAAATTTAGAAAATACAATATTAGACCGAATAGCAATAATTAGATAGTATTAGATCAAACAACTTACAAAATACAAACCGTTATAACAAATTCAGAAAATACCACATTAGATCCAATAGCAACAATTAGATAGTGTCTAATTTTTGATACAAATTGGATAAATGGAGACATTAGATCAAACAACAAATGTATAATACTATCTAGTGCATAAAGAATAAACCATTATGACAAATTCAGAAAATACCAGAGTAGACCGAATAGCATAAATTACATCAAGATAACATCTAATCACTGAGACGATCAAACAGGTACAATTTCATACTATCTAGTTTATAAAGCAAGAACAGTTCAAAAAATACCGAAAAGAGATACGAATATTGCATGGCAGAGCAAGTAGGAAGACGGAAGACATGGTGAAAGCCCCAGTGTTTTCGAGTAAAAAATTCACCCGCCATTGATTTTGATTTTACTAGTGTTTTGTATCTTAGTAAAAAGAATTTGAATCTATATATTTATGCAGATATCCTATTTATAAATTGGAGAAAGATAAGAAACAACATCATATAAAATCTATATATAATGCGTATAGGAGATGAGGAACCAATATTCATATAATCTATAGATTTTTGCAGATCTCCAATTTATTGGAGAAAGAAATGCATATAAGAAATAAGGAAACAACGTGATATAAAATTGATATGAATGATATAGAATTTAAATCTCAAGATTTTGGAATTGAAGTACTCTAGAATTGAAGTACTCTAGATGGAAGAAGGATGGCAAATGCTCCATTTTGTAACGGCTATAATTGACAGAAGAAAGAATCACAACTGTAGGATTCTTGTTTTTCTCGTACATGTATTACTCTTTATAAGTTGTACCCTTGAATCGAAATAAAATACTGCTCATGGATCAAACTGATATGTGATTTGAGGCTATGAAGGCAAAATATGTTAGAACCATAAAATATCAACATTAGGATAATATAATACGTATTATTGAAGCGCAATGTACAGTTTGGTATGGTATTTGGGAGTAAAATTTTAATATTTGGGTATTCGGAATTGAGCTTGGTAAAAGATATTAATATCGTTTGGTGTTCGGTATTTATCGAATATCGAATTCTCTTGGATCGTGGTAATATATTCGTAAAATACAATAAAAGGAATATTAAATAGGGTTTCTATTAAATATATTTTTTGAATTTAAAACGTACATTTGGACATTTCCAACTTTAAAATGGTATTACCGAAAATCATACCGAATCGAAGTTTAATTTACCAATTACCGAATTATAGAATCGATGTTTATAAGTACGGTATGTGGTATCTACTATCAAATACCGATTATCAAACTACCAAACCCGAAATTTGAAAATACCGAACCGAATACCCAACGCTCGCTCCTAGTTTTTATTCATAAAAAAAGGTAACAATTTAAAGCCTATTACTCCATTAAGTTTCCATTGTTTTAGTTTTTTAATTTAATATTCGAATTATATATATGGAAATTAGTTGCAAAACTACAAGGCAGGTCAGACTCTACATTTACTCTCGTCAATTTTTCTTCTTTCGTAATTTATCTCAATTAAATCTACAATAAATAATTTGTAGAATTAATTATCCTTTAATCTCTTGTTACCTTTTTCTAAGACAATATGTAATATTTTTTTCAGTCAATAAAGTTACAATGTATGATAAAATTTGTATTTAAAATGATGATTCTCATCTTTATTTCTCCGTATTATTAAATTTTTTTATAATTGCATTTGTATGTTTAATTTAAAGGTTGTCTTACTGTTCAAAAACCTACCAGACAATTATTTTGATCTCTTGGAGGGATCAACATGAAATCAAGTGATATAAATTAATTTAACTCAAACACAAATAAGAAATTTACATGAGAAAGACAGAAAATAAATTTAAAAAAAAATAAAGAAAGTCGCTCGTGGATCAGCTTAATATAAGTCATTATTGGAGATATAAGATATTCATATAAAATCTATAGATTTTTGCAGATCTCCAATTTATTGGAGAAAGAAATGCATATAAGAAATAAGGAAACAACGTCGATATAAAATTGATATGAATGATATAGAATTTAAATCTCAAGATTTTGTAATTGAAGTATGGTAGATGGAAGAAGGATGGCAAATGCTCCATTTTTCTTCTTTTTTCCTTGATAAGGGGGAGGGAGTTTGTAACGGCTATAATTGATGTGAAGATAGCTGTGTACTTTGATTATATATAGGAAAATCTAAGGGTTCGTTTGGGGTGAGGTACTAAGGCAAATAATTCAGATATAAAATAATAATTTCAGGATAAATTTCTTAATGCATCGTTTGGTTGGTAATACTTAAGATAACTTATTTCAGGACTAATACTAGTATCGGGATAAGTCATCCAGTGCCGGCTCAAGGGGGAAGCAACTAAAGCCAAGGCTTTAGGCCCCCAAATTAAAGGCCCCATATTCTCACTAATATTTAATATTATATAGTATATATTACAGAATTAGTGTCCTTGTTTCGTTAAAAGAATAAAATTCATACTTGTCTTTTGAATGTTTTATTGAGTTTATGTAGAAACAAGTAGATATTATTAGATAAATATTCCTTTCGTTTCAATTTATGCAATTTTTTGTTTCGACGGTTAATTTGACTAATTTTTGAAGCTAAATAAGATAAGATTAATGCAATATTTAAAATTTAGATGTTCAAAAACTAATATCTAGTTCAAAAACTATATAATAAGCACTAATATGTAGTCACATGAATAGTCAATATACATACAAGATGGTACGTACACCATCACTATAAAACAAAAAAGAAAAGAAATTAAACAAATATATTTATAATTTTATTAATTAAATTTAAGGCCTCTTCTTAAAGTTTGCTTTAGGCCACAATTTGCGTTGAGCCGCCCCTGAAGTTATCCCACACATTTGGTGGTATAAATTATCCCACCCTAATTTATCCTTGAATAAAATTATTAAATGACTAAACTAATTCTTTAATTTTCACTTTCTCACAACTGTAGGATTTTGTTTTTTCTCCTACACGTATTACTCTTTATAAGTTGTGCCCTTTAAACGGGATAAAGTACTGCTCATGGATCAAAATGTTCTGTGATTTGAGGCTAAGAAGGCAAAATATGTTTAACCATAAAATATCAACATTAGGACAATATAATACGATTATTAAAGTGCAATGTACAATTTTAATAACAAGTATTATCTAGATAAATACGTATGAATCTTATATATTGACACATAACTGAACACATAGAAAAATTATAGGAATAGAAACATAAAAATAATTAAGTTAACTAAAGTGAAGGATATTTTTGTAAACAAATAATATATTTTTACAAACAATGCACTACTTAAAAAGATAACAATTTAAAGCCTATTATTACTCTATTAAATTTCCATTATTTTGGTTTTTAAATTTAATAGTCGAATTATATATGGAAATTAGTTGTAAAACTACAAGGCAGGTCAGACTCTACATTTACTCTCGTCAGTTTTCTTCTTCTTGTTAACATTATTATCATTTTAATCAAAAAAAAGAAAGAAAGAGAATATATATATATATATATATATATATATATATATATATATATATATATTCTTTCTAAATGAAGGACAAGGTACCTTTTTCAGGAAAAAAATTGTAAAAAAAAAGAAGAGTAAGAATAACATTTTATAAAAAATAAGGTCCAAGATGTAGAAAAAGTATGGTGTGTGAAGATCTTTAATTCTATTTTATAAAGTTAAAGAGGCTGCTTCTGATTCTCAATTCAAATAAAAAATATCTACCTTACGTATTGAGATTCACAAAATGTTACTAATTTTACTCAAAATACATTTTAATACTACAGCATTAGAAAAGAAGGCCTGTTATGGTTAGGAATAGGTTTAAGTGGAATAAAAATAACTTTATAACTTGAAATATTTAATTTTATTTTTGATTAATTTATTTCGTAATTTACTCAATTAAATGTACAATAAATAATTTGTAGAATTAATTATCCTCTAATCTCTTGTCACTCTAATCTTTTGTCACCTTTTTCAAGATAATATTTAATATTTTTTTCGGTCAATAAAGTTGCAACGTACGATGAAATTTATATTTAAAATGATGATTCTTATCTTTACTTCTCCGTACTAATAAATTTTTCGATAATCGCATTTGTATATTTCATTTAAAGGTTGTCTTATTGTTCAAAAAGTTACCAGACAATGATTTTGATCTCTTGGAGGGATCGACATGAAATCAAATGATATAAATTAACTTGACTCAAACACAAATAAGAAATTTACATGAGAAAGACTAAAAATAAATTTTAAAAAATAAAGAATGTCGATGGTGGATCAACGACTTATAAATCATTATAGTCCAGCGACTTATGAGTCATTAACCTATTTCATTTAATTCTTTCAATATTCATCGTTTCCTTAAAAAATTTACTCTAAAAATTAATCCTTTCAGCTGCTCCAGACTCTAATTTTTACCTTATCCGCCACGACGACGTCAATAGAACAACTCATATTTTCAACTAACGTAATTTTTACCTTGTAATTCTCTCCCTCATAATTAGAATTTTCAATTTTTTCACTTTCAAAAAAAAAATAATTTAAATTTTCATAAAATAATTAAACGTAAATTATATTTAATATTCAATTCATAAATTGATCTCCTTTTATGAGAAAAAATTGAGTGTGTTGTTGTTATTTGAATTTTTTTTTTTTCAAAAAGATCATTTACTACTCTATTATCACTCATATCAACAGACACGTAATTAATATTGTTATATAACATTTGCTACCTAATTATTAAATAAAAAACACTTATTCATTAAATTTGTACAGTCATGATTTTTTTTTTCTTAAAATAAAGAGTAAATTCCTCAAAATGTCATTGAACTTGTGTAAACATCCCACTAAAGTAACTTTTGTTTCTTTTAGGACAATATTGTCACTGAACTATGCACTTTTTTCCATTATAAGGTAAAACTAAAAAATTATTAAGAATATGTTTGGAGAACCACAAGGAAAGTGAAATTAGATGTAATTACATAGTCCAATTCTCAATCAGAAATAGAGAATAAGGTGCAATTACGCGATGTAATTACAAAATTACATTTTTTTTTAATTTTATTTTTTATTTCTATTTTTTTTTTAATTTTACATCATTTATCTTTCATCTCTTTTCTTCTCATTTTCCAACGTTTACTTCTTATGATTAAATATAATTACTCGTATTTTTCTTCATTTAGCGCATTATTGTATTTTTATTCTAGTGTTTGAATTAAAGTAGTATTTCATTATTGAATGAGATGACTTATGTGTTTTTTCTTACGTTTGAATTATTTACTCGTTGGAATTTTATATAAGAGTATTGTGTTTTTTTCTTGAATTTTCAATTTGTGTTTTGTTTTATGTTTCAATTTATTTGTTTTAGTACTATAGACTTGTTATTTTATATTTCATGTCACTTCAAATTGTCGAGTTAATTTTTTAAATTGCCATTGAACTTGTGCAAACATCCTACTAAAGTAACTTTTGTTAATTTCTTTTAGGAAAATATTTTCATTAAACTATGTACATCTTTCCAAAATAAGGTGAAATTAAAAAATAGTTAAGGACATATTTGGAAAGCCATAGAAAAATTAAAATTATATGTTATTAGCAATTTCCAGTGACATGCAATTTGAAATAGCATGTCTATACTACTAATACAAATAAACCGAAACATAAATTCAAAATCCAAGAGAAAAACATAATACTCTTGTATAAAATTCCAACGAGTAAATATAATTCAGAAGAACGAACAACACATAAGTCTATAATCTCATTCAATAATAAAATACTACTTTAATTCAAATATTAGAATAAAAATTATAAAAAATGCAATAACGCGTTAAATAAAGAAAAAAATATGGGTAATTATATTAAATCATAAGAAGTAAAGTTGGAAAATGAGAAGAAAAGAGATGAAAGATAAATAATGTGAAATAAAAAAAAAGTAAAAATAAAAAAGAAATTCAAATAATAGAATAAAAAAGAAATTAAAAAAAGATATTAAATTTTATTTAAAAAATAAAATAAAATGTAACTTTGTAATTACATTACAAAATTGTACCTAATTCTCTATTCCCAATAGAGAATTGAATTATGTAATTACATTTAATTTCACTTTCCTTGTGATTCTCCAAATATATCTTTAATAATTTTTTAGTTTTACCTTATAAAGGAAAGAAATTCATAGTTCAGTGACAATATTATCCTAAAAGAAACAAAAATGACTTTAATGGAATGTTTACACAAGTTTAATGACTTGACATTTTGAGGAATTAACTCTAAAATAAAATGTAGGTGAGGAAATGAATGTTGTCCGTTTCTTTAGGAAATTGTCAAGTTCCAAGAAAGGTGACTTTTTTTCCCCATAAAAGTGTTAAGTATTCCAAAGTAGTATTTACTCATATATTAATTGGATTTAATTTTAATTTAATTCCAAGAAAGGTTCCATTCATGACAATTCACGTGATAGGATATGGATATTCTCCCCCTTAAAAATAGTTGTCTTGTTAACTTAATAGTATTTTTTTTAAAAAATACTATTAAATTATAACAATTATATAAAAATGATATAATTATATATATATATATATATATATATATATATACACGATATGTGTATAGAAATTGTATAATTATAGAAAATATGTATATGTATAAAATATAAATAAAAAAATCTATAGAATGTGTATAGAAGCTCTATAGTTGTTGTATGAAATACGTATGTATAGAATGTGTATAGAAAATTTATAATTATTGTATAAAATATGTATGTATAGAATGTGTATAGAAACTGTGTATTTCTTGTATAAAATATGTAATAATAATTGTAGCCAAAGATTGTATAAAATATGACTATTAATAAAAGAAAGATTCATTCTAGTTAATTAGATGTTAGTCACTTGTTTGCCATTTACAGCATTCAAAAATGGCTTACTTAGCCAGGATATGTACTCGAATGTATCCTAGAAATAGGTTAGACTATGCCAATTTCTTCCAGCAATAGATTACTTAAACTTTATAAGCAAAGTCTTCTCTGCTTCTGCAACCTAGTTATTTGTTCATATTACTGTTTTAAGATATTTTTTAAAAAATTATAAATCTGGCTTAATAGAATTTGTAATCCTCACCTTCCCTCCTGGAAGACCTCCATTGCTGACAATTTGAACAGGAGGATATTTCGTACCAAGGAAACAATGAACCTCTGCATCAAGCTACTTAAGACCATCAACCAAATCAGCAATTGGTCTCTCTCTCATTCGAGGAACTCCAATGTAAGCAATATCACCCAGCCGATCAAAAACATCATACGCTATGTGTCATTTGATCTTCATTGATTTTGTTTAGTCCTCTTGCATACACACAGATATCATTTTTTTTGTATATACAATACATCTACTTGCTGATATTTTGATCAAATCAATGGATGTAACCTGTAATAAATTAAGAACAACATTAGTTAGTACAAGTACAAAGAGTTCACTGTAACATAAGGCTTATGGAAATCTAAAAGTAACGAAAATAAATAATGACACATTAAAGAGGGGTAATACCCCAAATTATGAATGGAATAAGCATTTTAATGGTATTACAATCAATGGTCCATCTGCTGGCTTAAATGAAGTTAAGCAAATATACATATACACACGAAAGTCAATATTGTTGTTCTTTTTTCTTCTGAAAATGCTCTTGGTTTTCAATTAATTGAGAAAAAATCATGGACATGAAGAGATGTGGCAACCACCCTTTACAGAAAATCCTCTCTTCGATGTCTCATTCTTCCTTTCTGGGCTTAAAATATGATGAGGATTCTCCCATCTCTCTCAAGGCTAAATTATCATCACTGCCAATTTTGAAAGGTAGGAACTTCCCCACAATTAGGTGTTTGGACAACTTCAAGCAATTTTTAACAATAGCTACACAAGATCAAAGTATGGTTGCAGTATATCTGAAGAGGGTTGTTGAATTAGTTAAAGGAAAAAGCATAGGCCAATCAGAGGGATATTTGCACATAAAAAGCTACAACAATCTGTAGCAAAGATTCAAGGAGTTTGAGTTGAGCTTGAGCATATATCTAACTACTAAACTTCTTTAATGATAACAGAAAATGAACTTTTGTTTCTTTTTTTCTGGTCACTTTTCTTGACAGTGCATCCCGTTAATGAAAATGGGTGCACTTTCAGCGACATCAAATCTCCAACCAAAAAGCTGGTTAACCATTTTGGTAGAGACCTTAGAAGTAAGCTATGCTTTTAATAGTGGAAATGTAGGTCTCAATCTTTCAAAGGAACAATCAAATATTGCAACCAATTAACCAATGGGCTCTATTTGTAATCTTCTTGCATATTACCTCTTTCTTCTAGGAATTATCGTCTAAAAGAATGCTACATTTTAATATTATGATGTTGTAACGCAAATCAATGTGCAATGAATAGTAAGGTAACATATTATTTACATTAAGCAAACAAGCAGTCAACTGGGAAGAAAAATCGAGTCCATTGCGCTTTGCACCCTAACGTATGACCTCTTTTGTGATTTACACCCTATTCTATTTTATTTTATGATTTGCACCCTAAGCTTGTATCTTTCTTGCAAAATAATGAAACTACTCTTTTTCTATATTTTCCACGAGGACAAAATTGGAATATAAATATATTTTTTTTAAAATAACATAGAATTTTTTTAAAAAAATAACTGATAAATTAACTAATTAAAAGGTCCGATGAACAAATAATTTTATGGATGTTCCTTCTATGGGTGGAATTTTATTATTAAAACTTTAATTAGAGATAAAATGGACAAACGATTTCTTGTAAGAACTAAAAAATAAGGTCTCTCTTATTACTATTTTCACATAAAAGAAGAGAACAAATTTTGAATTTAATTAGATAAAGATCTTCTATTGTATCACTATCACTTATTTTATGACTCATCACTTTTTGTATGATATTTAATATAAGCTCATATAAATTTTTTACTAAAATGGATGAAAGCTTGTAAGGTCATTAAAACTTTAATTAGGAATGAAATAGACAAAAAAAAATTATGTGAGGACTATCAAACTCCAGGATCCTCCCTTCAAATTGGATTCATGGATACTGGTTTCCTATTTAAAGGTGTTAATAATACAAGTTCACCATTCAAAGCTGATATGGGGTTGAGAATGCTACAAATGTTTCCTTAAGCTAAGTTTTTACATCAACTCAATAGACATAAACTGTCAATTGGCCCTTTATGCCCAAAGAATAGTAATCTGAATAGGATTCTTGATTGTTTTCGTTGGGAATGCTCTTCAATTATTATCTAATTTACTTGAGGGTACTATGGTTACCATATTCACGTTTGGTCTGTACTACAATACCCTTTGCTTGTCATTATATTTAGTCAATTCATAAATGATCTTTTTCAAGGATTTCCTTAGGTATCCCAAGAATGGGAACTCCTGGCTCCTGAGGCAGCTAGGACTTCCTCAGGACCTCGTTATGCACTTGATGATCAAATTACTGAGCACATCAAAGTTTTTAAATTTTTACTTGATTATCCAACAACAAAAAAAAATCATCAATGTATTTTTATGTGCCTCAGCATTATTCATGTGGTTTATATATGCAATGTCAAAAGCTGCCAAGCGGAAAGTGGGTATTTGAGTTGTAGTTTGAAATTGTCATCTGAGGCTAAACTTCTATGTGGTTTTGACATAAATCTTCTTGAGTTTACCCATAATCTTCAAGGAGTTAGGAAGAATGCTGACTCCGTGAAAATGACAGAGACAATCATTTTTATTTAGTAGTTTTTCTAGTTTTGTGCCTTTTTTCAGAAGAAAAAAATATTTATATTCCAATTTTGCCCTCGTGAATATTTATAGGTCTTACCATTTCAAGGTATGGAAGGATTTGTCAATGGTCTAAATCTCACATGATAATGGAAAGAACAACTTATCATTTATGAGAATCATCAGATGTTGGCCCATGGAAGAAAAGTATCTCAGAATAAAAAATGGTTGGTTTCAAGCACTGGTGAATTTAGCCAACACGGATAAGATCTATAAGGGTGTTATTAAAAATATGCCTCTAAAATAGTTCACTTAGCAAACTTACCTCTTTGTCAAACCGATTCAAGTAATATGCCCAATGGTAGTCATATCCGAAGCTAAAACCAGTAACTTCTTGTACCGTCGTTTGAATCATTTTATCGATCACCGCTTAAAGACAGAGAAACAACGAGAAAATAGTGAACCACCAAGCATCATACCTCAGAAGCTAGTGTTCTTTTGTTATTTGGATCTGAATTTGTTGTTTGAGAGCTTGAGGAAGTAGAATTGTATGATTGTGTGCGGACTGCGGCGAGAGAGAAAGAGAAATATCTAGAAGGGTAAGGAAAGTCGTGGTTTGGTTTTAAAAAGAAGCTTATCATTTTACCCTTGAAAGTTAGCATATTTACGGCCATACCCTTGGTCGTCCAAATGATGACATTTCTACAAAGTAGAAATGTTATGGAACATGGTAGATGTCCATGTGTCAAATTAATGGCCATGTGGCCTCATTTTAATAAGGCAAATTGCCTTCTAATCTTCCGCCTTTTAAAGTTGTCAAGTTGGATAAACTTGTATCTTAGGCTATAAATAGTCACTTTCTATACTAAGAAATTTGGTGGGAAAAGACTACTCTTTGTTATTTTATTACTTTCTTTACATTATTTATCTCACGTTATCAGCACGAAGCTCTACCCAACTGAGATATGGTACTTTCGGACCAAGAATTTCTTTACCCTCTTCCAGAGGTCGGAATGGATCTTTACTCACTTCGAGTGATCAAACAACTATTGGAGTACTTAATGGATATGTTTTATCCATGTAAAATCATTTCAAAACCTTCTCGGTGTAGGTAGTTTGATGAATGAAGACCCCATCTGCTAAATGTTCAATTTGCAGACCAAGACAAAGTTTTATCTTTTCAAGATCGTTCATTTCGAATTCTATCTTTAGATATTCAATTGCCTTTTGGGACTCTTCTGGAGCTCCAATGAGATTTATGGCATCCACATAAACAGCGAGTACAACAAACCCTGATGTCGTTTTCTTAATGAAAATACAAGGACAAATGACATCATTTATGTAACCTTTTCTTTTCAAGTACTCACTTAGGCGATTATACCACATACGCCCTGATTGTATTAGACCGTACAATGAGTTTTTCAATCTGATTGAATATAATTCCCCTTGGCACTGCTTCGGGAGCTTCACCTCTCCTTTTACACTGCTGGTGTCGAGGGACATTGTTTATTGCAAGGCGATCGATTAAAATTCTTCCACGACCACGACTAGGGTCAGGGATTATCGATTAAAATTCTTCCACGACCACGACTAGGGTCAGGGCTTCTTTCACACTTGATTTGATGAACATGTGCAACATTCACTTCAGGAAATAGAGCAATACCAAGAGGTCGACTTTCATTATTTTTTTATTAAAAGCTCATTATGTTGTTCATCAACTAGAAGATGAGCAATCAATTCAAAATACTTTTTAAATCCCATTTCTCGATCTATTGCTGCAGGAGCATACTCGAGGCGGGAAAGGTAGAGAATGTTTTCTCTAACATGTCGTGATCAGTTATATTTTCTCCGCATAAATTTAGTTGCGATTTAATTTCAAACATCGCAGAATTATAATCAGTTATATTTTTGAAGTCCTGTAACCTCAAATGAGTCCACTCATAATGTGCCTATAGAAGAACGACCATTTCAGGTGGTCGTATCTTTCTTTTAAATTATTCCACAATATAAGTGGATCCTTAATTGTGAGGTATTCCATTTTCAGACCTTCGTCAAGATGATGATGGAGAAATATCATGTCCTTGGCTCGGTCCTAATTTGATGCCTGATTATCATTTTTAATGATTTCTGGTAGATCCATCGCATCCAAATGTATTTCGACATCCGGTGCCCAGGACATGTAAATTTTGCCCGATAAATCTAGGCCAATAAATTCGCATTGGATATATTTGACATTATTTAAGAAAAATAAATACTAATCTTTTATTGTTGTTGAAAAGTTTTTGCATAAACTCATGTTGATAACGTGATATAAATTATGTAAAGAAAGTAACAAAATAACAAAGAGTAGTCTTTTTCCACCCACTTTCTTAATATAGAAAGTAGCTATTTATAGCCTAAGATACAAGTTTATCCAACTTGACAACTTTAAAAGGTGGAAGATTAGTAGGCATTTTGCCTTATTAAAATGAGGCCATATGGCCATTAATTGGACACATGGACATCTACCATGTTCCATAACATCTGGTGAAGCTCTATCAGGCGTTCCTTAAGAAAACTGATAATAACTTGAAGCAAACTTCCTCTCTAAAGATAATGTTGAGCCCATGGACTTAGAAGTCTCAGATTTCTTTGTAGTTCCTAAAGAACATGTTACTCACCCTGTCGGTGATGGACATGAAATAGTTTGATTGTTTTACTTTTATGTTAAGTTGTATTAGTTTACATTTCTATAAGTAGTATCTCACTAGCCTTGTAAATAAATAAAATTTGTGCAATACGCTATGTGCTAGTAATGCTGTAATATTTACTTTGTTTATATTTTCATCTTGAAGAATATGGATACTCCTCAAATTTTATTTGGATCAATAATCGATCGTGATGATATTTGTGTAATTGATAGCGGGACTGTTTTGCGGAGAAATTTTGACTTTTTGTGAAAGAGAGTCTCCACTTAATTTTGAAAAGGAATTAAGAAACCTTTAGGGAGTTACTTCAAACGATCCAAAACAGAAAAATCATTTTAAGTTAGAGATTCTAGATAAGTGGCTCATATTAACATTTTAGGAAGGTGTTAGGTACCTCAAATGTCCGCTAACTTGCGGTTATCCGGACTGTTTGAAAACATCTTTTGATTAACTTCTGAAAAGATTAATTTGTTGAAATAAGTAATTTGTTTAGGAAATATATTTAAGGTTTATGCAGAACCAGTTTTTTAGCGACTTAGTTAGTGAATTTAACTAGGTTTGCAAGAAAACACATAAAACAAATTAGCAAAAGTAAAAGGAAAAGGGTAGAAGCAGAAGGACTTGAGCCATTAGGCCCAAATCGCCAACCCTGTCCTAATCTAGATATTGGGCTTTCAGCTCGTCTTCCACCTGTCCTAATTCTATGTTTTCGAGTCTTTAGCTCGAGTCTCGCTTCACCTGTATTAAGTACAACTTTGACTTCGAGGCCCAACTGAATGAATAAGGAAATAAATAAATAAATGAATAAATAAATAAATGAATAAATAAATAAATGAAGACGACAATAAGTAAATAAACAAAAATAATAAATGAGATTTTGGGGTCTCATAGCCGCTTCAAATGATAGGACTTTAATCCATTTGTTCTTCTTTCGATTCTTAGTCTCCGTACGCCACGTGATAGGCGTTTAGATTCTTTTTCGGGCTTGACTCAAAGGATGGGGGTCATGTTGGCTCACCGTGAAATGCAAGGAAGAAGAGTCCATTTGGACTCCAAGGTGGTTTACATGCGAAAAAAAAAGAAAGAGAAGAATTCAAAACATATCCGAAATACAAAAAGGAAAAAATAGAATAATAAATGTCTTAACACAAATATTCAAACAAAAAAAAATGATGATAGGAAACCACATATCTTATTTAAAAGTAGGCAGATGATATACAGAAGGGACATGTTAACTCAACAAAAATAATGTCAAGTGAAAGAGTGAATAATATCGATCCGGATGCATGCCTATGAAGTGAAAAGCAGAAGTTTGACATCAAAATGCAAAAGAAATCAAAGCATGTTCAGAATATGGGTAGAAAAAGAAGTAAACAGATTTACACATTCAAAAGCTACTAACTAAATATTATCCTATTCAACATCAACCTTAGAAGTATAAATGCCAAGTGCTATCCGCAACATGCTTCTACTATGGCCATTTGAGGTACCCAAGTCTCAGCGATAAGCGAATAGACAAAGTTATATCATAATGGGACAGATATCCCGGGCCTTTTTCGCAAGACAAAAGACTTAAAGGTTCTATCAAACTTATACTCATGGTCCTATTTAAGGGGAAGAAAACATAAAGTGAACTAGGAAGAGGGCCCGTGAGACTGGAATGCAAGACACGAGTCAGCTCGAACAAGGATGATCCATGCATATAAAATAAGATAAAAGGATTAGAACACAAACTTACGCTAATCCCAAAAGGTAGGCTACTGCACATAATAATTGTATAGACCACATATCCAAAAGTCTACAACTAAACAAAAGATATCATATAGCAAGTGAATACACATTCATTACTCAAGGAAACCGAAACTAGCATGAAGTTAAATCAAGACATGGTATAGGCTACCATGTTCACTCCAGACTTTACATTTTCAAACACATTAGTATTTCACACATAAAAAATAAGTACTACTACAATTAAACACATAATAAGGGGGAGGGGACCAACTAAGAAAAATTTAAGCCAACCAAAGGACCTTTACAATAATCTGGATCGATAGTTTGATAAAGAAGTATTTTTACACTCACACAAGAACCCTCAATCAACAAGTCAATCACTTGAAGAAAGTTGACATTTCACAAATATTTTTTTTTGAAAGTCTTTAAGAAGCAATATTAAGGAAGATAAGGGAAGAACAAATAAGCTGACACTAACACGATCAACTTACTAGACATTCATTCATTCCCACATAATAGACATTAACCATATTAAACATATTTAGTGTAATAAAACAAGGAGGACCCTTTTTTTAAACGTGTATAACATCCAAACATATCTATCCGAAGGTTGTTATCGAGTTACCAACTACGTCAAATGACTGTTGGCCATAATTCAAGAAAGTGCACTCATGATCATTAAAGGAGAAGACATAAAGATTACCCACTAAACAAACTATAAATTTCAGCTAACAGATATATTCTTTGAAGAGTATTGATTATCATTTTTAACATATCTTGATACATCAAGCATTAGTTCTAAAGCCACATTGTAAGACAAATCAAAAGAAGTCCATGAAATCAACGTACATACACATTTGGGATGGTTTAACTTAATAAGACATCAAATACAAGAGCCAAAGGTAAAACATCCAATTCCTAAACTTTGTTTCAGTTGTTCTAAGTCTTATTAAGTTGTCAACTTCAGCTAAATCATGAATCAAATGCTATGGCCCGAATTAGCTCAACGGAATCACGAAAATCCTAAAATCCTATGGCCTTTAAGGCTTTCTATAGCACATAATCCCAGTAGACAACAACATTACTATAACAAAATCCTAAAGAAGGAGATGAAAAAAAGAAAACCAAATCAAAATTAAAACGAAAAAGAGGTGTTTACCTCTCTCGGAGCAACGAAATAGGGCAACGAGCTAAGATCGGACTCTTATCACCACCAGAAAAGTTCAACACTGTCGTGAACACTCGACTAGCTACTATTTCTCCCTAAAATCTTTATCGAACAAAGTTGCTCTTTCACCGGAACCAGAATTATCAGCCTCCAAAGAACCCCCCAGAATTTTTCAACCCTATAGCAACGACCCAAAAATAACAATCCTCTCAATTTTTTTTTTAAAAAATTGAACCCTCAGAATTTCCAACCTCAGAGCCTCAAACCTTCCCCGAGAAGAAGACCCCCCAAACAATGACCCTAAAGATCTTTATATAGAAGTTTGAGTTGGGGTCCCTCCTTTCTTTTGAAATTCGAAACCGAGGAGCCAATTTACAGATAAGAAATTGTACCCAATTCAATTTTCCTCAGAGAATCCTAGATGGGTGGACCAATAAGATTTTGGGAAAACCTAATCCTCCTCTCAACCAATAAAAAATGTCCAAATATGTACCCGAATCGTACCACTAACCCAAAATTTGCGGAATTATCCATTGGGGGGATGACACCTAGACGCGTTCTAGAATACTCCTGAGCTTTCCTCGTACAAACCCGTGTGGGGAGAGCATGTGACGAGTATGGAGAAGGTCGGGTCAGTTTGGGTCTTCTCAAAATAGGTCTGGTTCGGTTGAAATTGTTGGTTGGTAGAAACCGTTGTCGTCATTTTTGCTGATGCGTATACGGAGTATTGGTGTTGTGGTCGTCCGTTTTTGTTGAAGAGGAGAAGAATCAATAAATGGGCCGGGTCAGAGGGATTTTGGGCTTACTGAGGATGTTGTATATTGTTTGGGAGGGATTGGTCTGGTTGGGATAACTTTAAATGTTGTTGTTGCTGAATGTTAATGAGTCTAATTTAAAATAAAAAGGGATAGAAATTTGATAATTTAAAAAATGGCCAAATAAAATTAAATTTTTAGCCAATTTTACTTAAATATTAATCAAATTGGATATCAATTTGATCAATTTCATCGCAATTTTGATCAACTGGATTTCAATTATGGTCAAATTTAATAAATTGACTAAATTTAAACGAGATTAGATACGAATTAATACCTTGTTTAATCTTGAGCTTCTTGATTTGATAAAACTAAACAAATATTTATCCAAATAAATTATTTTTGAGAGTAAAATTATATTCAAATCGAAATTTTAATCATTTGAATTTATTTTCAAAATAATCCTTGATCAAAAATTCAATACTCCGTAAAATAAATATTTAAGTAACAAAATTATATAATCTCGTATAACTTAATACGATAATATATAATTGCTACTTAAAATGATAAGTTTACCCAAATAAATACTTTGAAAAGATTCTTATTAAGATAAAATATATGTTGTGATTTAATTTAAAACTCAAGAATTTCGAAATTAAATTTAGTCGAGGAGGGCAAAAATTAGGTGTCAACAACTGCCCCCTCCCTTTGGGTAGGATGGATGCAAGTAATCCTAGGCAAAGGGAGGTTGACGTTCCTAATTTTTGTCCGACCACAAATTCGTATCTAAGCGAGGTCGGTTTTCCGCACGAGTTTCGTGGAGTTATGGCCGAACCTCGGTATCAGGTTTCTTACATATCTTAGGTTTCATGAGAATTCATGCCACTTGTAGTTCATAAAGCTTGATTTTAAGCCTGATTTTCAAGAAAATTCACCAACTATCACGGTTTTGAAGTTTTTGATGAAACTGGGAAGTTGGGGAATGAAGGGATTTGGGGGGAGGTTGGAATGCAGTCGAGTTTTCTACATAGAGACCGGCCTACGTATCCTCAAGATTTTAGGGAATCAGACTGCTTGTAGTTCGACTCGATCGGTAGAAAAGATAGTCTTTTATTTCAGACGATCTTTGGCTCAAGATGGGTGATAAGTTGATCGAGTTGTGAAATAGAGGCTTGTAACCTCTTAACCATGAACTTGTAGATCTTCACATCCATAGGTAAGAATTTACCCAGGCAATTTCCAAAACTCTAAGTATGTTGTCACCCGAATTTGAAAGAAAAATAAAGTTCCCCTCGGTATGAGTTAAGAAAATATTCTGGAGGTGAAGCTGAAACTAGGATATCCAAAAATACCCACATGCCTTCTAATAGAGGTGTGGTTAGATGGTGGCGGTGATCATCATTTAGCTGGCGTCTAGAGAGTTTGACATCCCTCTCCAGACTATGTCCCATTTTGCTGCTGAGAAAGAGTTCCACGTTGTGCTGCATCTTTTTTGGAGTCGTCCGCACCTGAGGTTTTGATTTGAGATTTTCATCCTTTCGGATTCTCTCGACAATTCCTTACACAAAAATCATTAGTGATAAGCTCAATTCACGAAACAAGTATATAGTATTTTACCATATCTCCGCGTGAGTTGTTGTCTAAAAAGTAAAGTCATTCTTTCTTGTACCTATTTGATAGGAAATAACTTGCAATAATAGACACAACAACCAAGGAGGTTGTTGTATAATTATGACATTTTTTGATTGAATATGTATTAAAAGTGGGGTGACCCTTTTGGACACCGACGATACTTTATGCAGAACGGTATCTACAACCATGTAATCTTATGCTGGAGTGGCAACCTTTTTGGTTACCTATATCACTTGTTGTATGTGGAATAATAACCTTTTCGGTTATAGTTGATGATCGATTTATAATTTTTTCTTAAATTGTCAATCTTTGGATAATCATGTGCATTATTTGATGTTGGATACGAGGCGACTTACAGATATCCTTTGAATTGCTAGATTTTAGGTAATCCTGCACATTATCCGACTTTGGATAAGAGATGGCTTACAAATATCCCTCCAATTGCTAGCTTTCAGGTGTTCCTGCACATCATCCGACCTTGGATACAATATGACTTATAGATAATCCCTCAAATTGTTAGTCTTTGGGTAATCCTGCACATAATCGATCTTGGATATGGAGCGTCTTATAGAGAACCCTTGGACGTATCAATTTGATAATCTTGCATATTCTCCGGTAAGGATTTAGTTGCGACTTATGGATAACCTTTGAACTATCAATTTTTGGGAGATCTTGCACACTATCCGGTTAGGATGTTATTGTGGCTTACGGATGTCCTACATGATATCAACTCATAGGTGATCTTGCACACTATCTTATTTCAAATAATATGACTTATAGATGACCCTCAAATTGTCAATTTCTAAGAAATCTTATATATCATTCATACTTAGATAGCGACTTAAAGGCGTCCCTTTAAATCATGTGATCTCGATGCATTCATATGTTGATTTATAAAATGATGAGATATCCTCAACGCCAATGTTTCTTTCTAGTGCGTCAACAGATATTGAATGCCTTCTGGGGCGATGGTATGAGATGGACTTTGCGACAATAATATATGATGGCCCTTGAGCTAACGCCTTACGACAATGATATGTAATGGCCCTTGGGGCAACGCCTTGCGGCAATGATATGCAATGGTCCTTGGGGAAATGCTTTGCGTAAATGATATGCAATGGCCCTTGGGGCAACGCCTTGAGGAATGATATGCAATGGCCCTTGGGGCAACGCTTTGCGGCAATGATATGTAATGGCCCTTGGGGCAACTCCTTGTGGCAATGATATGTAATGGACCTTGGGGAAATGCCTTGCGGCAATGATATGTAATATCCCTTGGGGCAACGCCTAGCTTCAATGATATGTATTGGCCCTTGGGGCAACGCCTTGCGGTAATGATATGTAATGGCCCTTGGGGCAACGCCTTGCGGCAATGATATGCAATGGCCCTTGGGGAAACGCTTTCCCTTGGGGAAACGCCTTGCGGCAATGATATGTAATGGCCCTTGGGGATACGCCTTGCGGCAATGATATGTAATGTCCCTTGGGGAAACACCTTGCGGCAATGATATGTAATGGCCCTTGCGGCAATGATATGTAATGGCCTTCTTGGTAAATTTTAAAATTTTTTTACCTGACTTCATTTGTCAGCTTCTTTCTTTCTACATGTACCTGTGCTTAAGGTAGGCGATTAGTAAACACTTAGTCGCTTTTGCTAGCGACTATTTTTAGGAAACTTCTAAATACAATATTTGTAAAGAAGACTAGGCGCTTTTGTTTGTCGCCTATGATCTCAAGAAATGAGATGGACAAATCAAAAGGTCTTCAATAAATAGCTGTTAACCCATTTTTAGGGCTATCCTAAAATACCGTTCTTGGGCATTAATGATCTGTTGTGGCTCCCAATTTGCTCGGGGATTTTTGAAAGACTCTCATTTTTTTGTATTGATCCCTGCATCCACAGAAAAATGATTAGTTTGAATGAAATTACTCCATGTTGACCTTCTTCGATTTGCTCCTTGCCATCTCTTGGGCATTCCGCCATGTTGGGACTTCCACCCTGACACTCCATCCCAAATGATGTCTAGGCAAGTACTAAATAAGTGAGTCGTAAGATTTTTGAAAATAGTCTTAAATTTTTTAGAATAATTTCGAAAACCTCTGTAAAACTTTAGAAAATCTCTTCCAGTCATGTCATGTACTAGCTCAACGAACGTCTTCCTCATGGTTTTGACTATATTCGATGGATGGTTTACAAAACTCATGATCATTGTTGGAGGGTTTCTTCAAGTAGTTCTATCATAGCCAAAAATTGAGTCTACCCAGACTTTGTTACAGTTGGTGGCTTCCAAAGCTTGACTTTAACCTCTGGTGCTGGGGGATTTGAAATATGTTCCGGCATTTGGTGGAAATTTTGAGGTTTTCCTCAAAATTTCTGCCCCAGTTTAAAGTTGTTTGAGATGATACCAATCCGAGTGGATCTGAAGTCTTTGCTGATCTTCATTCTCTTTGTTGGATGTTGATCTTCTCTTGTGAATTTTTGAGATTCCTTCTCAAAAATTTTGCCCCAGTTTTCATTTCCTGGGGTGATATGACCGAGCCGTTGAGGCGCCTACGTATCTCGTTGAAGCAGGAATCAAGTCAAACGTAGCTCAAGCATAGAGGAAAAAGATAAATTTTCCTAAGGGGTTGACCGAAGCCGACATAGGCCACCTACGTATCCCTTTCTTGGAAATTCAGGTCAGACGTAGTTCGTACATAAAGGGAAAGGATAAATTGTCCTAAGGGGTTGACCAAAGCCGACATAGGCTGCCTACGTATCCCTTTCTTGGGAATTCAGGTCAAACGTAGTTCGTACATAAAGGGAAAGGGACTCTAGACAGCCACACACTACAAAACAACATTATTACAAAGGCGATTACAAGTAGATTAACTAAAGAAACACAAAATCTAGAATGTCTTACAAACATAATATCTTTTTACCGCGTCGGAATTGATTGGTTTGGTCCACTCCGTGCCATCCATCTCAGATAAAATCAGAGCTCCTCCAGATAGCACCTTGCAAACTATGTATGGCCCTTTCCAGTTTGGAGCGAACTTTCCCTTGTACTTCTCTTGGCGAGGGAATATTCGTTTGAGAACCAGTTGCCCCACTTCAAATGCCCGAGCCCTCACCTTCTTGTTAAAGGTACGAACCATCCTGTGTTGGTACAACTGACCATGGAATACAACGACCATTCTCTTTTGATCAATCAACATGAGTTGTTCATAGTGAGCATGAACCCATTCTTCGTTACTGATGATAGGCGAATTTACGCGCCTATATCAATATATTTTGCCCATATTTTAGCCTAGTTTTGAGAACAAATTATATATTTCATGCACTTTTAGTCCTTTTTCCTGTAAATGAGCTAACGAACATGATTAGTAAAGTTTCAGGTATAAATGATGCATAATTCACCATTTTATGGCTTACTTGACGCTAAAGAAAGCTCACGAAGGAAGGAAAGGGAGTTTGGACGCCTAAAGGACCAAAAGTGATGCATGGAGAATTTGTCCCGGGCTAAAACAACATTTCAGAAGACTTTGGGGACCTGCAGTAACTTAGTTGGATATGGACAATGATACATTAACCTAGTACAATTGGGTTATGTATTTCATTAGTTTATTTGGATTATGATAATGTTACATTAACCTAGTACAATTGGGTTAAATATTCCATTAGCCTAGTAGGATTTGGTTAGATATTTCATTAGCTTAGTAGGATTAGGATATGGGTATTATAAATACCCTATCATGCTAGAGATTTTGAATCATCTTCTACTCCTCTCTTATTCTACACTACAAACAATTCTACAACTCTTCTAATCTTTCCATCAATTCTAGTTTTCTTCTTCTATTCATCTATTCTTAATTTCCGCAACAAGAGAATCGTTACCTTGCTAAGGAATTCACGCCTCACGCCTACCACTTACGCTACACGAAATTAATCAATCTTGTGGTATAACAACAATGTCAATCGTGATCTCCTTCGCATTCATGGGTAACTAAACCTCTCTGTTGGGGTTATGGAAGCCGAATGAGATACTATCTATTGCTGTGAAGTTG
Source organism: Capsicum pubescens (assembly GCA_030864215.1). NCBI lineage: Eukaryota > Viridiplantae > Streptophyta > Magnoliopsida > Solanales > Solanaceae > Capsicum > Capsicum pubescens. The sequence continues at coordinate 302,159,021 of CM061549.1, forward strand.
TGAGTTCGTGACACGTATACTGCTTATATCATTATTCTCTTCATCTTAATGCAAGTTCTTGTGGCTGCAGACGCATAGAATAATGCCAGTATAACACTTAACTTGTTCGAAAGAAAGTTTATTTGTCTGGAAAAGAGATAATGTCAAGGTAGTAGGGTCACCCCCTAAAATTCCCTACTAAAAAGCTAGTGCCGTAACTGGACTAACCTCTTGGAGAATTCGTACCGTTAGACACGCTTTAAGCTCGAAAGAGTTAAAGTGAAATAATCCTCGAATAGGTCGAAAGACGCTTGGATTTACCATCGAATACAATTCTCTATAAGCAGTTGCATGTCGAAACTCTACACACTCATAGCCAATAGAGACGTATACCTCAGAAGGTGGACATAACCCCAACGCTTCAATTCTCATTTTTTACAACTTACGTAACAATCTTTCTCTTTTACTTTGCTATTCTCAGCTTTTATTTTATTGTTTTGGTGACACATTACAAATCCCCCCTTTTTACGAGACTTGCACCAAAAGTTTAGTAATTTTGCTTACTTGTTGGCCAAGCTATTCCCTTTGGGATCGACACCCAACCCAGGTTGGGTTCTATATTTGCTAACGACCGCTTTACACTCCTACGAGAGCTGTAGATTGAGCGTTATCAAAAATTGGCGCCGCTGGCGGGGAATACAAGTGTTAATTAAGTTCGTGATAATTACTAGACCCTTTGGTCAAAGATTCTCGTACTTTTACTTTTAGTTTTTGTTTTTGTCTACTGCAGGTTCTTATTTTAGTGCATGCCCCATACTCGAAGTTCTGGTCAACCGTTATTACGAATCAATCCTAAACCACAACGCATTGGTAGAATGGAAGCACAAGCTGAAATCGCAAGGATGGCTGCTCAACCGGAACAAGCAAGATTGGCTGCCCTTGCCGCAGCCCAGGTACAACAGCAGAACATTGATAACCCTGCACGAGCACCAAATCCTGACGATAAGGATTTAGATGATGACGAATTACTAAACCCTAGGCGTGATGCTGAAATCGTAACACCTGCCAACAGAAGAGGTCGTCAAGCTCGGTTTAGGTTTGATTAGCCAACCTATGCAGCCAGCTTTCGACGATGATGATGATGATCTTGATGGTGCCGGAGCCACTGGAGCTATAATTCCACCACCATTAGCGCCCGGAGCCAAGTTCAACATCACAAGCACCATGATTCAGTTATTGCAACTCAAGGGATTATTTGGTGGACTAGCAGGCGATGATCCGAATATGCATCTCATCAACTTTATTTCTACATGCAAGTCTTTTGACAATCTTGGTGTTGGTCAGAATGCAATTCGATTACGTCTATTTCCATTGTCTCTGTCTGGGGAGGCAACACTATGGTTGAATGGGCTGACTCCTGATTCAATTACAAATTGGAGGCAATTGAGAGACGCTTTCCTAGAAAGATTCTTTCTGCCTTCCAAAAGGGCACAATTGAGAGATGAAATCAGCAACTTTCGTCAGCTTCCAACTGAAGCTCTTCATGAAACATGGGAGAGGTTTAAGACAAAGCTTGCGAGATACCCAAACCATCACATGACTAATGTTCACCTCATGGAGATATTGTATAGAGCCTTGAATTCAATAACTAAGCCAGTGGTGGATAACGCAGCTGAAGGATCTTTTATGGACCTCACCTTTGGTCAAGCAAGCAATATGTTAGATCGTATGACGAAACAAAGTAGAGCTTGGCATACCAGGGATTCTGAGGTAGCAAGCCCCACATTATCTATTGGCATGACTGTAGACCAAAGGAGAAGAGAAGAAGAACGTGATCAAGATATGAAATATATGAAAACGCAAATGGATCTTCTTACAAAGCATTTATTATCAGGGAAGACCGAAAAAGTGAAAGCTGTGGCGCTAAAAGGAAGAGACGAATCTGATTCGAAAGAGGAGGCCAACTACTTGAACAATTAGGGGGGTTTCCGTGGGAATACCCAAGGAAACCAAGGTCGGAACTATTATGATAAATATGGAAGCAAAGACCAAGGTAGTTGGAAGAAAAACAATGAAAAGAGTGGTTTGTATGATCCCCCTGGTAGACGTGATACCACCACATCTAATTCTGGAAGTATGGAAGACATGATGACTAAATTATTAAAAGGAGTGGAAGCAACGAGCGCGGGAGTTACTGAGGTAATTAATGATTTGTCCTCCATGAAACAACTAGTTGATTCTCATTCCACTTCAATCAAGCAAATAGAGCAGCAATTGAGCCAACTTTCAGCATCACTCAATCAAAGAAAGGCTGGCACTTTACCTAGCGATACTGTGCAAAACCAAAGGAATGATAGGTCATGCATGGACATCACTACCCGAAGTGGTAAGGTGCTGGAAACTTCAGAAAAAGGCAAGCAAGTGGTTGACGAAGAAGTGGAAATTGATGACAAGGCGAAAGAGGAGGATGCCGCAGCTGCCTCACCTAACGTTCTTAACGACGTGCAGCCTGAAAAAGCTGGAAAACGGAAGCAAGAGGAGAAGAAAACTGTGGAGAGAACACTTCCATACCCACCACCACCTTTTCCCCAAAGATTGAAGAAGGTGGCGGATGATACAAAGTTCAGCAAATTTATGAATATGTTAAAGCAGCTGACCATTAATGTTTCATTAGTGGAGGCACTTGAAAAAATGCCTGGGTATGCGAAATTTATGAAAGACCTGTTGACAAAGAAGTGGGCAGCAAGTTATGAGTTAGTGGATAATGTTCATCATTGTAGTGCAATCGCTACAAGGTCGCTAGTTCAAAAGAAGGCAGATCCTGGAGCTTTCACTATTCCCTACACAATTGGATCGTTGAATTTTGCCAAGGCATTGTGCGATCTAGGAGCTAGCATCAATGTGATGCCACTATCCATCTACAAGAAGTTGGGGCTAGGAGATCCAACACCAACCAATATGAGGCTCGTGATGGCTGATAGGTCGGTAAAATGACCTGTGGGTATCTTGAATGATGTGTTGGTGAAGGTATCTTCATTTATCTTTCCTGCAGACTTTGTTATTCTGGATTGTGAGGTGGATTCTGACGTTCCCATAATCTTAGGATGCCCCTTCCTCACAACTGGAAGTGTGCTTATTGACATGAAAGATAATGAGCTTTTGTTTCGAATTAATGACGAAGTGGTCCGCTTTGATATATGCAAAGCCATGAAGCAGCCCAGCGATATGAATGAGTTATTTGTAGATGATGTTCATCATGAGGATATGAAAGCATTATCTATATAGAAACAGCCTACTGTTGAGCCATTGTCTGCTGCGCCACTGAAAGTTGAGCATGAGGATAATGAAGATTATGAATAACTTATGGGTGCTCTAACAGAAATAGAGTCTTATACTCCTAAGCAACCGGATTGTGATCTCAAGAATCAACCAACAACGAAGACTCCCATTGACGAGACACCAACACTAGAATCGCAAGATCTCCCCGATTATCTAAGGTATGTGTTCTTGGAAAGTAGAAATATACTTCCGGAGAGTGCAGATGATTTAAGTGAACAGCATGTAGAAGCTCTCATCTCTGCTCTGAAGAGATACAAGAGAGCTATGGGTTGGACTATTGATGATATAATTGGTGACTCTCCGGGGAAATGTATGAGCCATCTCGAAGAAGATCGCATGCCCACAGGTAAGCCTCATTGTCGTCTAAATCCTTTTAGAAAACGATCCTCCATTTACCTCGAGGAAGTCTGAGTACTCGAGGTAACCATGTCGTGCTACGACAATAAATAAGGCGCTAGATGGGAGGCAACCCATCGTACTAATCGTTTTTATTGTTTTGAGCAAATATAGGTGCAAGAGGTATTCAACGAGGAGATTGGTTTCAAATGACGATTTGGATGTATTGAATGGTAAAGGTGGTAAGTTAGGCATAAGGATGCATAAGGCTACGGATTGAGCATTACTCATGCCAAAATAGGAATCAAGGAAGGCTAGGCCTAGGTAAAACTAGGCCACGAACATTGCAAAACCTATCCTATAGCCTAAGGCCTCAGAATCTAGTATGCTATACACTATGCCCCGCCCATTCTTAAGTGTGCTATACACTATGCGCCGCCTATGATATAGCATTAGGTCTCAGTATCTCAAATGCTATACACTATGCGCCGCATATGTCCCTAAATGCCATAGACAATGCGCCGCATAGTGTATGGCATTCTTAAATAAATGCATGGAATATGCTATGGCATTCTGCTCAACTAGGCAAAGCATTAGGCACCACCTATGGTCACTTTTGGTCTCCAAATCCGATTTTAATGGGCCAAAACTCGACCCAACCTTTTCTTATAAATATGAGACTTAGTCTTGAACCAAAAATACATTGGAAACCTAGCTTATGCACCACCTATAGTCTCCAAAACCTATCAAAAAGTTTCCTTTTGCTCTTTTTCGTCACAAGAACATCATTCAAAGGCTTCAACCAAGTAAGTACTACTTTGTTCTTCATTTATATTTTGTATGTACTACTTTACTACACCTATTATGAATTGCTAAATCTTGAAAAAGTATTGGTGATGTGAACGTGTTTGAATTGTTGATACAAAACCAAGTGAGTGAACATGTACGTTAGGATGCTCTTAACTTATGTCCGACTTGAATTTGATTTTAATGCATTGTTATACTACTTCCAGAATTGCTATAGTAATGAACATTGCATAATCTTGTCACTTGAATACTTACATGTTAGAATATCCCGTTCATCGGAATAAGACTTATAACTGCCTACCGACATAGGAGGTTGAGTTTATTGATAGAAACGATACCATGATGTAATCCCTATGTAGTAGTCTTGTTATACCTAACATGAAAGTATTGCAAAGGTTGTAAGAAGTGATATATCTTTGATTTTCTCATTGGAATATAGCTCCTAAAACGCATGTCGATGAAGTCTAAGTAACCGACCACTTTCACTTCACTAATTTGTAGCAACAAACTAAGTGTGGGGTGGTACCCCTACTTCTTGTGTATAGATTGTATCCATTGGGATTGTGCTACCATTAACACTATTTCAAGTCTCAGGTACAATGGCACCCAAAGCAAGACAAGGCAAAGAAAAGGCTACCACTTCCCAAAAGAGCAAGAAAAGAGGCCGCAAGGAGCAAGGAGAACCCTCCTCGCTGCAAATACCTCGACTCACGCTTGGAATTAAGTGGGATACTTATGAGGAACTTCTAAGGATGACGACTATGATGATGATTCCAATGCAAGGGGTATGACCCCAGACATAGAGGATGAGTCCGACTAACCAGGTTCTTCTTATTTATTTTCCACTGAGGACAGTGTACCGACTAAGTGTGGGGTGGTGGTATTGCATGCTATACTTCTCTACTCGCATCTATGTTTGTTTTCTTTTGTTTTATTTTTGTTTCATTTTTTAGTTAAGATTTTTTTTAGTAGTTAATATTTTTTTAACTTAGCTTCGCATGAGATTATTCTAATAGGCAGCATGAGATTATAACAAGAGTATGTGCTAAAATTATGACTATTGAGACGTTTAGGCTCCAGTTGTGACTCATTATGTGATATTGTGTGATTCAATTTCTTCACTTGTTGGGTCAAGAGTCTATATTACCTCCAATAAAGTCGACCATGTGCCTTGTGTGTGTGAGATAATAGTATATTCTATGTTTATGGCTGATGCTAGAACTTGCCTGGTATGTATGCAAAGCGAAAATAAGGAGTGTAAGTTTAGGAGGTGATTTAGGCATTTCTTTGACAACCTATATTTATTTACCTTCAGTTTTACCTACCCATGGACATCATCCTAGTTAACCCCTTTTGAGCCTTTAGCCTATTTCTTTGACAACCTTGTATGTAAGCCTAATCCATTTTGTTCAAGACCGTAATTTGATCCAAATTCCTAAGTGCTTTAAAGTGAAAAAGTCATGTGACAACATAAGAGGAAATTGGGTAAGTATGATGCTTTAAATTGTAAGGGTGCTTGAATGTGTTATGAAAAAGAAAGTGCTATCATAAGAGGTATGTTAAGAAAAAGGAAAAGAAAGCTGAAAAGTGAGTTATGTTTAAAATCGAAAAACAAAAGAGGAGAAAAAGAGCGGTAGAATAAAAGAAAGTAGAAAGGTTGTTAGAAAGAAAAGTGTTAATGATACAATGTGATGTATTTAAGCGCTTAGGAACATAGTCACTATTCTGGCCAGAAATAGCTGATCCTACCTGTCCCTTAGCCTACATTACAACCATCAAAAGACCTAGTTGATCCTAAGCTTGGCATTCTGACATTTAGTGGAGCATTACACTAAGGGCAAGCCTATGGTCATCAGTTGCTTCATATGAATTCTTTGTGAGAGCGAGAGCAAGGATATTTTGATACCCATGTTTGAAAAATATGTTATACTTGTGAGTGATTATGGGTAATATATTGTGAGACACACATGGTTGATGAGTTTTGGGTAGTCGTGTATGATTCTTTGTGCATTAACCTTTGAATATGAGTTGACCACCATCACGAGTCTATGCTAGAGGTTAAACTGTTTCTACTAATGATCGGAAAACTACTCTTTGTTGATAATTGTTGTGCTTGTCTTGACGAATATTTTGTGTTGTTGCTGTAAAACCCTAAGTTGATGTTTAGAAGGACATGATAGTTTGTTCGAGGACGAACAAAGCTCTAAGTGTGGGGTGTTGATGATAGGCGAATTTACGCGCCTATATCAATATATTTTGCCCATATTTTAGCCTAGTTTTGAGAACAAATTATATATTTCATGCACTTTTAGTCCTTTTTCCTGTAAATGAGCTAACGAACATGATTAGTAAAGTTTCAGGTATAAATGATGCATAATTCAGCATTTTATGGCTTACTTGACGCTAACGAAAGCTCACGAAGGAAGGAAAGGGAGTTTGGACGCCTAAAGGACCAAAAGTGATGCATGGAGAATCTGTCCCGGGCTAAAACAGCATTTCAGAAGACTTTGGGGACTTGCAGTAACTTAGTTGGATATGGACAATGATACATTAACCTAGTACAATTGGGTTATGTATTTCATTAGTTTATTTGGATTATGATAATGTTACATTAACCTAGTACAATTGGGTTAAATATTCCATTAGCCTAGTAGGATTTGGTTAGATATTTCATTAGCTTAGTAGGATTAGGATATGGGTATTATAAATACCCTATCATGCTAGAGATTTTGAATCATCTTCTACTCCTCTCTTATTCTACACTACAAACAATTCTACAACTCTTCTAATCTTTCCATCAATTCTAGTTTTCTTCTTCTATTCATCTATTCTTAATTTCCGCAACAAGAGAATCGTTACCTTGCTAAGGAATTCACGCCTCACGCCTACCACTTACGCTACACGAAATTAATCAATCTTGTGGTATAACAACAATGTCAATCGTGATCTCCTTCGCATTCATGGGTAACTAAACCTCTCTGTTGGGGTTATGGAAGCCGAATGAGATACTATCTATTGCTGTGAAGTTGTGAGTTCGTGACACATATACTGCTTATATCATTATTCTCTTCATCTTAATGCAAATTCTTGTGGCTGCAAACGCATAGAATAATGCCAGTATAACACTTAACTTGTTCGAAAGAAAGGTTATTTGTCTGGAAAAGAGATAATGTCAAGGTAGTAGGGTCACCCCCTAAAATTCCCTACTAAAAAGCTAGTGCCGTAACTGGACTAACCTCTTGGAGAATTCATACCGTTAGACACGCTTTAAGCTCGAAAGAGTTAAAGTGAAATAATCCTCGAATAGGTCGAAAGACGCTTTGATTTACCATCGAATACAATTCTCTATAAGCAGTTGCATGTCGAAACTCTACACACTCATAGCCAATAGAGACGTATACCTCAGAAGGTGGACATAACCCCAACGCTTCAATTCTCATTGTTTACAACTTACGTAACAATCTTTCTCTTTTACTTTGCTATTCTCAGCTTTTATTTTATTGTTTTGGTGACACATTACAAATCCCCCCTTTTTACGAGACTTGCACCAAAAGTTTAGTTATTTTGCTTACTTGTTGGCTAAGCTATTCCCTGTGGGATCGACACCCAACCCAGGTTGGGTTCTATATTTGCTAACGACCGCTTTACACTCCTACGAGAGCTGTAGATTGAGCGTTATCAGTTACTTAGTCCAGCTTCCTGAATAATCCTTAGGGAAGGTATTTCAACTTCAACAGGTATCACAGCTTCATTCCCATAGACAAGTAAATAGGGGGTCGCCCCGGTGGAGGTTCGAACTATTGTGCGATACCCTAGAAAAGCGTAAGGTAATATCTCATGCCATGATCTATCATTTTTGACCATCTTTCTCAAGATATTCTTGATATTCTTGTTGGTCGTTTCCACAGCTCCATTTATTTGGGGATGATATGCAGTCGAGTTATGATGCACAATCTTGAACTGATCACAAATTTCTTTCATCAAGTGACTGTTCAAGTTTGCCCCATTATCAGTAATGATCGATTACAGTACTCCGAACTGGCAAATCAAGTTATTCCTGACGAAATCCGCAACCACTTTCTTAGTGACGTCTCTGTACGAAGCCATTTCGACCCACTTAGTGAAATAATCAATGGCAACCAAAATGAATCTATGTCCATTCGACGCTAATGGCTCTATTGGTCCGATGACATCCATGATCCAAGATAAGAAAGGCCAAGGCAAATTCATTGTGTGAAGCTCGTGTGGAGGCATTCGAATCAGATCTCCGTGTATTTGACATTTTGGACATCTCTGCACATACTTACTACAATCATTTTCCATAGTCATCCAGAAGTAACCGGTTCTCAGGATCTTTCTGGAAAGGACAAACCCATTCATATGGGGTCCACAAATTCCAGTGTGTACCTCTTTTATCAATTTATTGGCTTTCGCAGCATCGACGCATCTTAGGAATCCCAAATCAGGAGTCCTCCTAAAAAGAATTTCCCCACTTGGAAAGTAATTCTTTGCCAAATGTCAGATTGTCTTCTTTTGGTTGTTACTAGACTCTTTAGGATATATTCCAGATTCTAAATACCTTTTAATGTCATAGTACCAAGGCTTTCCATCAGGCTTCTCTTCCACGTGTACACAATGCGCGGGTTGCTCCTTCAAGCTCATTTCCAAAGGATCAATGTAACTTTGATCCGGGTGATGAATCATGGAAGATATAGTGTCTAATGCATCAGCAAACTCATTTTGTATCCGTGGGATATGCCTAAATCAACTTCCTTGAATCTTTCACATAATTCTTGCACCAACTCCACATAAGGAGTGATCTTAGAATTTTTTACCGCCCATTCTCCCCGTACCTGGTGAATCAGCAAATCTGAATCCCCAATGACTAACAATTCACTAACACCTATATAGAGTGCCAATTTGAGACCCAGAATGCAAGCCTCATATTCAGCCATGTTATTGGTGCATGAAAAACGTAACTTAGCGATTACCAGATAATGCTGGCCCATTTCTGACACCAAAACTGCTCCAATTCCTGAACCTTTGAAGTTAACCGCCCCATCAAAAAAATAGCCTCCATCCGGGGTAAATCTATGTAATGTATTCTCCTACGAACAAAACTTCCTCATCTGGAAAGTAAGTTCGAAGTGGATCATATTTCTCATCAACTGGGTTCTCTGCCAAATGATCTGCTAAGGCTTGCTCCTTGATTGCTTTTTGGGTTACATACACAATGTCAAACTCACTCAGCAATATTTACCACTTGGCTAGCTTTCCCGTAGGCATGGACTTTTGGAAAATATACTTTAATGGATCCATTCTCGAGATGAGGTATGTTGTGTAGGACGATAGATAATGCCTCAACTTTTATGCCGTCCAAGTCAAAGCACAACATGTTCTTTCTACAAGAGTGTAACGGGCTTCATATGGCATGAACTTTTTACTCAAGTAGTAAATGGCTTTCTCTCTCCTACTGGTCTCATCATGTTGTCCGAGGACATATCCAAAAGCATTTTCTAAGACTGACAGGTAAAGCAATAACGAAATTCCTTCTCTTGGTGGAACCAAAACCGGCAGTGCAGACAAGTATTCCTTGATACGGTTAAAATCTCTCTGAAATTCTTTTGTCCACTCGTTCAATGCATTTTTCTTCAACATCTTGAGAATTGGCTCGCATATGATTGTTGACTGCGCGATGAACCTGCTAATGTAATTCAAATGGACCATGAAACTCATAACTTCCTTCTTAGTCTTCGGTTGTGGCAAATCTTGAATTGTCTTGATTTTGGATGGGTTTAACTCGATGCCTCTTCTACTGACTATGAACCCCAGCAACTTCCCTGATGGTACACCAAAAGCACACTTAGCAGGGTTTAATTTCAAACTGTACCTTTTTAATCTGTTGAAAAATTTCTCCAGATGACTCAGATGATTCGAACTCTTGCGGGATTTGATAATTACGTCATCCATGTACACCTCAATCTCTTTATGGATCATATCATGGAAAATCGTCATCATAGCCCTCATATATGTTGCACCCGCATTTTTTAGACCAAACGGCATTATCCTGTAATGATAAATACCCCAGGGTGTAATAAAAGCCATTTTTTCTACATCTTCCTCATCCATCAATATCTGATGATACCCGGAGAAATAATCAACGAATGACTGCATTTCATGTTTTTCACAGTTATCGATGAGAATATGAATGTTGGGCAACGGAAAATCATCTTTAGGACTAGCTCTATTCAAGTCTCTATAGTCAACACAAATTTGAATCTTGCCGTCCTTCTTTGGAATAGGGACGATGTTGGCCAACCACGTTGGATATTTTGTGACCTCGACAACATTAGACTGGATTTGTTTTGTCACTTCTTCCTTGATCTTTAGACTTAAATATGGCTTGAATTTCTGTATTTTTTGCTTGACTGGATCAAACTCCGGATTTATTGGCAACTTATGTGACACAATGGTGGTGCTCAACCATGGAATATCATCATAGGACCAAGCAAACACGTCGATGTATTCCCGCAATAGGTGGATGAGATCTTTTCTTTGTGGTGCCGCTAGGTGGATACTGACACTTGTCTCTTTGATTTCATCATGATCTCCCAAGTTTACTGTTTCAGTTTCCTCCAGATTGGGTTTTTCGCGATTCTCAAATTCCTCCATATCTTTGACTAATCATTCCTCGTCATCGTCCTTCCAATCATCATTGTTCCCCTCATTTTGTTCGTTTAAGCTTTGACATGACACAACATTGGCAGATTTTAAGCTACTATTACTGTAATGGACAAACAAACCAAGTTAGATGATAATAAGATAATAACAAAATATATGACTAGGAGTGTTTTAGAAATAATAGAATTTTCAAATAAATGAAGGCCTTTTCATTGAAATTTGGGAGATAATTACAAAATTGTGGCTCATGACTTGCCCAAATACAAGTCCATGCCTTTTTTAAAGCAGTAAGATACGAAAAGGAAGTTTTGAGATATAAAAGGTGGATAGCAGGGCCTCCTCCGGATCATCACCAATTTTAAAAACTATCAGTAATTGCCCTTTCATCTACCACGATGGGCGACAGGTTATGAGTGGAGCAGAGGTCCAATTTTGCAAGGCCTCCCCTGGCGCAATCTACTTCACCCCGCTAGACTTTGGGAGATATTCTGGTACAACATTGCATCCTTCGAACAAATCTCCTATCCCATCCCCAAGACCATCATCATCTGACACCTTTCGTATAGGAAATGACTGGAACAGGAGTGGCAAGGGCCTAAACAGACTCTTCTCTGGCTCATCCTCAACCCTACCCTTCCTGGTAGGCTGATATCCTAACCCGTACTTAGAACCTCTCTTTGGAATCGCAATAGGCTCGATAATTCCTTGTAAATTCTTTACTAAGCCTCGACCAGGTTCGAACCTATTTCTTAATATCACCGTTGCAATCATTTTGTAGACAGAAGGCATTGGGACTTTGGGCAACGACTCTCTGTCCACAGTACTTACAATTTCCATTGTATATAAACTGCTACCTTTTGGAACATCTTCAATCACCGGCACATAACCATTGGGACGGTCCGCTCGACTTCCTTCTCCTTGGATGACTACTTCATGATCTTCCCAATTGAACTTCAATAATTGATGAAGGGGTGATGAAACTGCCCTTGCACCATGTATCCATGGTCTTCCCAAGAGCAGGTTGTAGCTAGGATGGATATCCATAACATGAAACTTAGTCTTGAACTCAGCAGGCCCCATTTGGATGTGCAAATCAATCTCTCCTATGGTATCTCTCTGCCCACCATCGAATTCTCTCACATTTACGTGGCTTTGATGAATTTTTCCTAAATCATAGCCCATTTGAACCAACGTAGATAGGGGACAAATATTCACACCTGATTCGTCATCTATTAATACCTGATTAATCATATAATCACGACAAATGACGGTGACATGCATGGCTTTGTTGTGCATCGCTCCTTCAAATGGCAATTCTTCATCACTGAATGATATGCAATGATTCCCCATAATGTTCCCTATCATTGCAGCCAGATTCTCAACACTCATTCCTGTGGGAATGTATGCTTCCTCCAAGACCTTCGATAGAGTCTGTCGGTGGTATTGCGAACTCATTAATAGTGCCAGGATAGAGATTTGGGCTGGCATTTTCTCCAAGTCATTGACAATTGAGTAATCCTTTGGTTGCATACGCCTCCAAAATTCCTCAGCGTCTCCTTCATTGATTGGCTTTTTCTGTGAATCTTTTTTGTTGGTCAATTCCCTAGGGATGTAACATCGTCCCGATCGCGTTATCCCTTGGGCAACAACGGTTTGCACAATAAATTCCTTTTTTGGCGGGGGAGCATACATTTGAGTCGGGGCCATCATCACTATAAATGGGGCTTTCTCGTTGATACTTAAGGCAGCCACAACCTTCTCTATCTTTCCTACCTCTTCCACTCTTTTGCACTTTTCGGAGTTCACCTGGGTAATGGTCTTGCCAGATGCCCATTCGCCTTCAACTTCAATCATGTTAACTGTAGATCCCCCATGGTTGGGCAATGGATTTCTGTTAACATTTGGAGTATGTGCCTGGAGCGTGATGACCTTTTGATCGATTAAATCCTGGATCTTGTGTTTCAAGTAGACACAGTCCTCTGTACTATGCCCCGCTGCCCCTAAATGATAAGCACAATGTTGACCTGCATTAAAAAATCGAGAGTTGGGATTGATATTCCTTGGCTGTATTGGTTGCAAATGACCAGCGTTCTTCAATCTTTCAAACAATTGGGTGCGACTTTCAGCTAGTGTGGTGAAGTTTCGGGGAGGTTTATTTTCATGGTTTGGACGTTGGGGGTTATACAGGCTTAGGTTTGTAGGAGGGGGGTACTTGGTGATAATTTAGAGGCGTTTGGAAATTTGTTCGATTATTTAGAGGAGTGGTTTGGAAATGAGACTGATAATTTAGAGGTGGAACTGGGTATTGGGGAAAGATATTTGACTGTGGAGCTTGGTATGAGGATTGAATATTTGGGAGTGGAGTTTGGTACTGAGTTTGGGCATTTGAGAGTGGAGCTTGGTATTGGGAGTGGGAGTAGAACGCGTACGGGAGGTTAGGTGACGACGGAGAAGATAAAACATTTCTAGAATTGAACCTCTTTTTCGTTTTCATAACAGGATTAGCAGAAATCACACCTACATCTTCCTTTTTCTTCTTCGAGAATATGACAGTCCCAGACAACGTCGGGGTTTTGGCAATCTTCCCTGCCCGAATACCTTCTTCCAATGATTCTCTTATTTTTACCAAATCCGCAAACGTTGCATTGACACCGGACACCATCCTAGTATAATATTCTCCTTCTTGAGCGCGGGAGAACACGGATACCATTTCCTCCTCGGACATGGGGGTTGTACTTTGGCGGCTTCTTTCCTTCAATGAAAAGCATAGTCTCGAAAACTCTCAACATTCCTCTGTTTGATCCGATCTAGTGAATATCGCTTAGGGACTATTTCAATGTTGAATGCGAACCAGTCAAGGAAACCCTTGGCCAATGCTTTCCAACCAGTCCACTTTTTTGGCTCCTGAGACATGAACCACTCCAAGGCTTCGCTACTTAAACTTCGACTGAATAGGCGCATCAATAACGCCTCATTTTTCCCTATCCCTACCAGTTGCTCACAGTACCTTCTTAAATGGGCCATTGGATTTCTGATACCGTCAAACATCTCAAACTTAGGGACTTTGTACCCATCTGGTAGTTCTACTCCCGGGTGAACACATAAATCGTCATACCCCAAACCGTCGTGGTCCCTGGCTCCATGAGACTCTTTGATCCTCATGATCTCTTCCTTCATAGCTAGAAAATTCCTTTCATGATGGGTCCTCCACTCTTTCTCCTTCTCCTCGTAATGGTCCATCTCGGGGTTAGGAAGGGGTTCCTAAATATCAGGGGATATGATGGCTTGAGGGAGATTTGGAAGGGAGGCTTGATTTTGCGGAAGAAAGGAACTTGGTTGGTAAGTGGGGAGGATGTTTTGGAATTTGGAAAGGTTCTATGGAATTTGTGAGTAGTTTGGTGGAATCTGACAAGGATTTTGCGGATTTGGAAAGGAATTTGGTGGATTCGGGGATAGATTTGATGGATTTTGCGGGTTTGGAAGTGAATCGTGTGGATTTGGGAATGAATTTTCTTGATTTGAAAATATGTTTTGGGGATTTGAGAATGGATTCGGAGATGGGTTTTATGGGGTTAGAGATGGATTTTTTGGATGGTAGGCATCTGGTTTATTTTTGCGATCAGTGTTTTGGACAAGTGGAGGGGCAGAGACAGACGATATGTCATTTGGCTGATCCCCGAGAATAGGTGTGCTGAGGGGAAGGATTTGGAGTGGAGTCCCATATCCTTCTGGAGCGGGGGCATTGACAGTGATGGCCAAGTTAGCCAAATCTCGAGTTCGATTTATTTCCTCCTGAAGCATTTCTAACTTTCTTGCAAGTTTCGCAATCATTTCATTCTGTTCCGCTATCACATTATCCCGGATAGTCAGTGCGCTTTCTTCATCATTTCCTATCATTTTTGAATGATGGTCAGAGGATGGGATTTTGTGCGCTTTCGATCAGGTGAAGTAGGAATGTTCTGCCAGCTTCTATCAATATGGAGTAATTTCTATTATCTGTAAAGTAAAACAACTCAAAGGCAGATGTGTTAGTTTCCGTATATGATAAATAATGCAAAATATTTGACAGGAAATAACCACATAGATTTGCTTGAGTCATAGCCAAATTCATCCATAGGACATAGTGGGTGAACTTGCCTTTGATCTAAACAATCGCACATAAGTACATAAAACAGTTATATCACACAAAAATATTATAATAACGCGTATCCTAGCTAGGGTGACCCTTTTTGAGCCAAGGGTTCAGGCCTAATGATTTTTGAAGAAAATATATGCTTCCTCGAAGTCAATCCATTAACCCCCAACTCATATAGACACGAAAAAGAGCATAAATGCCTACAAAAGATAATGAAACAGGGATACAATCTTTAGGGAAAAAGGGAAATAACATGAAAGAAGATAAGTTCCTGCGCAGGGGAGATAGATAAACAAGCTACTGGAGGCTCCTTCGTCTGCCTTTGCCTTCTTTGCCTTGTTTACCTCCTGTGCCATTTGATACCTATTGATGATAAGATGACTCCCGAATAATTGTGCCTTGCAGTCATAAGTCATTTTCTCTATACTATCGAGTTGGGAGGCCATGCTATCATCCAAATCGATTAGACATTTCCTGGCATCATCAGCGTCTTGCCTAGCTCTTTTCAACTCTTCCCTCAACATACGTATGGTTAAAACGTACTCCATGTG
Organism: Capsicum pubescens; assembly: GCA_030864215.1. Taxonomy (NCBI): domain Eukaryota; kingdom Viridiplantae; phylum Streptophyta; class Magnoliopsida; order Solanales; family Solanaceae; genus Capsicum; species Capsicum pubescens. The sequence continues at coordinate 302,174,849 of CM061549.1, forward strand.
TATCTGCCGGTGCGCGATTTCACTTTTCTGGAACTCATCTTGTAGCCTGTGGAGCCGAATTTGATGCTCGTATTCCACATCCACAACCCGAGTGGGCACATTTGATCCCGAAATCAATGCTCCGACGAGACTCTTTTTCAACCACTCCTTGTAAGTGTCTCTGACTTCAGGGTCATGCTCTATACGGTAAGTCACTTCCATCCACCTTCTTCTTCTCCATCCATTTATCATGCCGTCTTTGAGTGGAGACTCACTTTCATCGTATTCGGTGAAAAAACTAAGCATGGGATCTATTTGTGGTGCCTCCTGCTTGATCTCGAATTGCCTAAGAACTCTGCCAGGATTGTAGGGCTGGGTCCCCCTGAGATCGGGAAGCACTAGGAAAGGCCACTTTCCCCCTCGAATGGTGTATTTCCCTGAACGAAGAGAGTTAATGGACCATTGCACATCGTCATCTCTTAATTCCCTGAAAGTCTTAAACCAAAATTCGTGAGATGTTTCCCTTTTGAACCTGTGTAGAAACAACCACATATCGTGTGAAGCTAGCATATCCACCCTTGTTTAATGATTAGGTTGTACCGTTCTCGAATCCTTTACCAAATGCTTCATCATCCACCATTGTAATATAAGGTTGCAACCTTGAAAGAAACGATTTTCGACTTGACACCTTCCCAAGGCTCGATATATGTCGGTGACAATCATGGGAGATAAATTGTTGAATACCTTGGTAGAATCGTAATCTACTCCAAAGAAAAGTGCATGGGTCACCGTAACAACCCTTGGATAAATTGTGCCATTTTTCCCATGTGGGAACACCATGGTTCCGAGTAGACCTACCGCAAACGCAAAGGCTCTCATCTCCTTCCATTTTGCTTCGGACTAAAATTTATGTCTAAATTTGTGGAAGGCATTGAATCTTCCAAACCGACGATACAACACCCGAAAAGTGATATTTCCTCCATCACGTTCCCCTAGCCAGGTGTCGTCGTTAGTTAAAAATGCCTCTTTGATTGTTTGACGGAGCCGTGTTGTTTGACGATCCCACACGGCAGGAACTAAAATGTTCTTATCAGGTTTTTCCTTTCTTTTGAAACACATTTCAATACTCTCATAGAAAATTAACACTTCTTCGATGGTAGGAGTCAATTCCACATCCCCGAAGCGAAACACCATATTCTGACCATCCCAAAAAGTCGTAAGCACGTGGATCATTTCAGGCCAAGTTTCCATTTCGATCAACGAAGGCAGGTGCCCGATGTGTGTCCTAACAATTTTTCTCTCATCTGTACCCATGTAATCCCACCACAATTTCAGGTAATCGTCAGGTTTGGTAACCATCTTGAACTTTTCACGGGAATAAAATTCAGTCATATCTACATAAAAGAAGACAAAGATAAGCCTTTCCTGACCCCAAAGGGTAATGGATTGAATTTACACAAGCATATATTTCTCCAACACATAAGTATGATCCGTCTGTGATTGACTCGGGGTCAATAGACGTAGGACAAGTTTTCTAATGGGCCCAATACCCTGCTCGGGTATTGGGTCGTCCTAGGCTCATACCTAAAATAGGGTTTTGATTTCGTTCTATCCTCGGTGTCTAAAGTGGGTTTGAACACTGGTTCTCAAGCGGACAATTTGAGTTTAAAAATACAAACAGCCATCAGACGACTCACGTGCTAATAAACTGTTTGTATTTCTAACACATTTTCGGAATTGATCAATAAGGACCGGGATACCCAAAAAATCCCAAAACAGTTTAAATAATGTAGGAATATGCAATGCGATGCGATAATTAAACTCTACAGAATCGAAAAAAATGAACACATAAACCGTTAATCAAAAGACGAAACCAAACATTTGGTTAGGACCTAATTAAAATCCCCAGCAGAGTCGCCATTTCTGTTTTGCGGAGAAATTTTGACTTTTTGTGAAAGAGAGTATCCACTTAATTTTGAAAAGGAATTAAGAAACCTTTAGGGAGTTACTTCAAACAATCCAAAACAGAAAAATCATTTTAAGTTAGAGATTCTAGATAAGCGGTTCATATTAACATTTTAGGAAGGTGTTAGGCACCTAAAACTTATGCTAACTTACGATTATCCGGACTGTTTGAAAACATCTTTTGATTAACTTCTGAAAAGATTAATTTGTTGAAATAAGTAATTTGCTTAGGAAATATTTTTAAGATTTATGCAGAACCAGTTCTTTAGCGACTTAGTTAGGGATTTTAACTAGGTTTGCAAGAAAAAACATAAAACAAATTAGCAAAAGTAAAAGGGAAAGGGTAGAAGCAGAAGGATTTGAGCCATTAGGCCCAAATCGCCAACCCTGTCCTAATCTAGATATGGGGCTTTCAGCCCGTCTTCCACCTGTCCTAATTCTATGTTTTCGAGTCTTTAGCTCGAGTCTCGCTTCACCTGTATTAAGTACAACTTTGGCTTCGAGGCCCAAATGAATGAATAAGGAAATAAATAAATAAATGAATAAATAAATAAATAAAGACGACAATAAGTAAATAAACAAAAATAATAAATGAGATTTTGGGGTCTCGTAGCGCTTCAAATGATAGGACTTTAATCCATTTGTTCTTATTTCGATTCTTAGTGTCCGTACGCCACGTGATAGGCGTTTAGATTCTTTTTCGGGCTTGACTCAAAGGATAGGGGTCATGTTGGGTCACCGTGAAATGCAAGGAAGAAGAGTCCATTTGAACTCCAAGGTGGTTTACATGCGAAAAAAAAAGAAAGAAAAGAAATCAAAACATATACGAAATACAAAAAGGAAAAAATAGATCAATAAATGTCTTAAAACAAATATTCAAACAAAAAAAAATGATGCTAGGAAACAACATATCTTATTTAAAAGTAGGCAGATAATATAAAGAAGGGACATGTTAACTAAGCAAAAATAATTTCAAGTGAAAGAGAGAATAATATCGATCCGGATGCATGCCTATGAAGTGAAAAGCAGAAGTTTGAAATCAAAATGCAAAAGAAATCAAAGCATGTTCAGAATATGGATAGACAAAGAAGTAAACAGATTTACACATTCAAAAGCTACTAACTAAATATTATCCTATTCAACATCAACCTTAGAAGTATAAATGCCAAGTGCTATCCCGCAACATGCTTCTACTATGGCCATTTGAGGTACCCAAGTCTCAGCGATAAGCGAATAGACAAAGTTATATCATAATGGGACAGATATCCTGGGCCTTTTTCGCAAGACAAAAGACTTAAAGGTTCTATCGAACTTATACTCATGGTCCTATTTAAGGGGAAGAAAACATAAAGGGAACTGGGAAGAGGGCCCGTGAGACTGGAATGCAAGACACGAGTCAACTCGAACAAGGATGATTCATGCATATAAAATAAGATAAAAGGATTAGAACACAAACTTACGCTAATCCCAAAAGGTAGGCTACTGCACATAATAATTGTGTAGACCACATATCCAAAAGTCTACAACTAAACAAAAGATATCATATACCAAGTGAATACAAATTCATTACTCAAGGAAACCGAAACTAGCATGAAGTCAAATCAAGACATGGTATAGGCTACCATGTTCACTCTAGACTTTACATTTTCAAACACATTAGTATTTCACACATAAAAAATAAGTACTACTACAATTAAACACATAATAAGGGGGAGGGGACTAACTAAGCAAAATTTAAGCCAACCAAAGGACCTTTACAATAATCTGGATCGATAGTTTGATAAAGAAGTATTTTTACACTCACACAAAAACCCTCAATCAACAAGTCAATCACTTGAAGAAAGTTGACATTTCACAAACATTTTTTTTAAAGTCTTTAAGAAGCAATATTAAGGAAGATAAGGGAAGAACAAATAAGCTGACACTAACACGATCAACTTACTAGACATTTATTCATTCCCACATAATAGACATTAACCATATTAAACATATTCAGTGTAATAAAACAAGGAGGACCCTTTTTTTAAACGTGTATAACATCCAACCATATCTATCTGAAGGTTGTTATCGAGTTACCAACTACGTCAAATGACTATTGGCCATAATTCAAGAAAGTGCACTCATGATCATTAAAGGAGAAGACATAAAGATTACCCACTAAACAAACTATAAATTTCAGCTAACAAATATATTCTTTGAAGAGTATTGATTATCATTTTAAACATATTTTGATACATCAAACATTAGTTCTAAAGCCACATTGTAAGACAAATCAAAAGAAGTCCATGAAATCAACGTACATACACATTTGGGAAGGTTTAACTTAATAAGACATCAAATACAAGAGCCAAAGGTAAGACATCCAATTCCTAAACTTTGTTTCAGTTGTTCTAAGTCTTATTAAGTTGTCAACTTCAGGCAAATCATGAATCAAATGCTATGGCCCGAATTATCTCAACGGAATCACGAAAATCCTAAAATCCTATGGCCTTCGAGGCTTTCTATAGCACATAATCCCAGCACACAACAACATTACTATAAAAAAATCCTAAAGAAGGAGATGAAGAAAAGAAAAACAAATCAAAATTAAAACGAAAAAGAGGTGTTTACCTCTCTCGGAGCAGTGAAATGGGGCAACGAGCTAAGATCGGACTCTTATCACCACCAGAAAAGTTCAACACCGTCGTGAACACTTGACTAGCTAACTATTTCTCCCTAAAATCTTTACCGAACAATGTCGCTCTTTCCCCGGAACCAAATTACTCTTTTCCAAAACCCTCCTTCTTTTACCCAAAAGAAAAAAATTTGTTCAACCTAGGTTTTTAGAAAATTTTCTAAACCCCAGAATTATTAGCCTCCAAAGAATCCCCCAGAATTTTTCGACCCTATAGCAGCGACCCAAAAATAACAATCCTCTCAAAATTTTAAAAAAAAATTGAATCCTCAGAATTTCCAACCTCAGAGCCTCAAACCTTCCCCGAGAAGAAGACCCCCCAAACAATGACCCTAAAGATCTTTAAATAGAAGGTTGAGTTAGGGTCCCCCCTTTCTTTTGAAATTCGAAACCGAGGAGCCAATTTATAGGTAAGAAATTGTACCCAATTCAGATTTCCTCAGAGAATCCTAGATGGGTGGACCAATAAGATTTTGGGAAAACCTAATCCTCCTCTCAACCAATAAAAAATGCCCAAATATGTACCCGAATCGTACCATTAACCCAAAATTTGCGGAATTATCCATTGGGGGGACGATACCTAGACGCGTTCTAGAACACTCCCAAGCTTTCCTCGTATAAACCCGTGTGGGGAGAGCACGTGATGAGTATGGAGAAGGTCGGGTCAGTTTGGGTCTTCTCGAAGTGGGTCTGGTTCGGTTGAAATTATTTATTGGTAGAAACCGATGTCATCTTTTTCGCTGATGCTTGTACGACGTATTGGTGTTGTGGTCGTCCGTTTGTGTTGAGGAGGAGAAGAATCAATAAATAGGCCGGGTCAGAGGGATTTTGGGCTTAGTGAGGATGTTGTATATTATTTGGGAGGGATTGGGCTGGTTGGGCCAACTTTAAATGTTGTTGTTGCTGAATGTTAATGGGTCCAATTTAAAATAAAAAGGGATAGAAATTTGATAATTTAAAAATGGCCAAATAAAATTAATTTTTTAGCCAATTTTACTTAAATCTTAACCAAATTAGATATCAATTTGATCAATTTCATCGCAATTTTGATCAACTTCATTTCAATTATGGTCAAATTTAATAAATTGACTAAATTTAAACGAGATTCGATACGAATTAATACCTTGTTTAATCTTGAGCTTCTTGATTTGATAAAACTAAAAAAATATTTATCCAAATAAATTATTTTTTAGAGTAAAATTATATTCAAATCAAAATTTTAATCATTTGAATTTATTTTTAAAATAATCCTTGATCAAAAATTCACTACTCCGTAAAATAAATATTTAAGTAATAAAATTATATAATCTCGTATAACTGAATACGATAATATATAATTGCTACTTAAAATGATAAGTTTACCCAAATAAATACTTTGAAAAGATTCTTATTCAGATAAAATATATGTTGTGATTTAATTTAAAACTCAAGAAGCTCGAAATTAAATTTAGTCGTGGAGGGCAAAAATTAGGTGTCAACAGGGACAATGCACGCAATTTTTAAAGATGAGAAATATTTTTCCTACTTAGTTAGAAGAAAAGAAAATGTTACAACAATCTTTGATAATTTAAAATTTATTGAATGCTCCGGAAGAGCTACTATATTTCTGCCTAAGGGGAAAAAATTAATTATAGAAGATGCATTGTTCTCTTCTAAATCCCCAAGAAACTTATTGAGTTTTAAATATATCTGCCAAAATGGATATCATATTGAGACAATAAATGAAATGAATGTCGAATATCTTGGCATTCAGAGATAATTTGTGAAGTCGAAGAATAGACTAGTCACCTAGGAGTGTGATCTAGTGGCCATTGAAGTGAGTGAAAATCTATGGGTGATTAGGATTCAAATCCCATTAGAGACAAAAATAAAATGCTAGGTGATTCATCTGTGCTAGCGTGAGGTAAGATGTGCGTGCAAGCTAAACCTAGACACCTCAGAGACGAACAAACTAGTCTAAATTGGCAGCATCTATGTTGGGAAAGAATAATAATAACCTCATAGGTGTAGATGCCTTCAGAGACAAACTGACATAGCTTTCCACATTCAGCAGCCTCATATGCTGTGATGTTATCAGGGAGTTTTGCATCTAGATGCTCCATTATAGATTTGAAATAACTGAATATTACTATATCAAAGAGTAGAAAGCTAAGTCAGTGATGCTAGGTAGCATAAGCTAAATAATCACTAGGGGGCCACTTTACCCTATGAAATAATTAATCCCAAACAAGAGAGAGTGATGTTTACCTATCCCCTACTACTGTTTCCCATAGTCTTCTCTACGAGTTTACTAGTTCAGCAGCTGGATGTAGACTTAGCCCCTTCGTTGTCTTCTCAAATGTCGGGATCATTTCCTGTACAAGTATGATTGATTCTGATAGACGGTTAAAGAGGTTTACCAGAGCAATCACTTCATTTCTTTGCAACTGCAGCAATACATGAGACTATAGAGCGAGACTTAGAAACATAGCTAGGCGTGAATACCACATATTTGTTCCAGATAGAGAGAGGTCTGCTGGTGGAAGAGAAAAGAAAACTCAAATGTTGATCATGCCGAGATTCACCGTCAACTGAGAAGATAATCTTTAGATCAGTTCCAAGTCCAAGAACCTAGAGCTTTCCCCATAATCGACATTTCTCACATACTACACAATCCATGATAGCACTGCAACATGAAAATTGCATACCAAATTGTTCAGTCATATGGTAAACAACATAGCAACTACTACTTTTGAACAACATACACAAGACTGCAGAAAGAGCCAAAAATCTTATGTATGCATATGCGTACATAAATAGACTGAAGTATAAATGTACTGATGCAGTCAACTCAAAATACATTCATAAGGTGATTAGTGCAGCATGTATAAGCAAGATGATAGCCTTTAGAACTTTCTTTTCTGAATTTTACGAAATTAACTTAAGAACAGTTCATTAGATAACCAAGCCAGTCTGGTCAATCGTTTCAAAGGAAGAAAATAAAGGCTGAAATCAAGATGAATATGTTAACCTGACATTCCTGAATTGCTTTTGAATCTGCTTCTTTAGCTCAGGTCCACTTTGGCCTTTCCATAGATTAACTTCATCAAACGGAACTGGACATGCAGCTTGCAGTTTCTGGTTGTATAATAGTTGTTGTATAAGGGACTCTACTTTAAGGTCTTCCTCAGGATTACCAGTATCATATTCAGCCTGCTCCAAGTAATCATTTGCTTGTATAGCACATCAAAATGGGTGTAGATAACCCAATAAATAAATGCATACAATGTTAACATTATGGGATTTACCAAAATATAGGTGTATGAGTGTGAACTCACTTTTGTAACAGCGTGGAGAATAAAGAGGAAAGTAAAGTACAAGTTTCTGACACAGTCAATATTGTAGAACACGATCATACATCAGATATGGATTGGTACCCTATTGAAATTGCTAAAAAGCAGTCAGTTTCCTTGTTAAAGTGATCCAAAAAATAATAGTTCACACTTCGTAAAGAATTTTATAAATGCAACAGGTTCAGCCTTGTAGTTGTAGGCTTTTGCAAGTGTCGCTTAGCCACTTTTTGGCAAGTAGTAAGAGAAACATGTTGCATATTAGATACAAACTAACTAGATTTGTAGTTTCATTAAGAAAGTAATCAGAAACTATGTGTATTGAGATTGAAGAGCGTAGACCAGATATTAGCTTGTATAAAACCTTTTTCTCCTGGAAAATCTCACCAGATGCATCTACACACAGAATTGTAACTTCTGTGTTCACAATGATAATGGATTTGAAAACATAAGAATAGCTCGCAAAGACAATACAACACAACAAAAAGTAAATTGCACGAGTACCAGCAGACTTCAACAATTTAGTATCCTAACTTAAGAAGTCTATTTCTCATTTCAATGGTCTCCTTCAGAATGCAATTCTACAAAGACAAATTGAAAGGATCATTAACTCACATTTTGGAAAATCCTCTAAATATACAATATCCCATATTCGCCTGGCTGAGGGACCAGTGTACCCTGTATAATGCTCCGAGTTCAGTAAGAGATTGACATATGTCATCTCACTTGCCACGACAAAGTTCAACAAATTAGTAGTAATCCAAAGAGAAACCTTCAAGAAGTAAAAATCAAGGCATTATATAAGTGTTAAACTTTGTAATTATACAAGATAGAAGTAAGTTTCTTGTTTATTCAATAGTGGAGGAAGTACAAAGTTTGATAGTATTTGTAGAAGAAGGGAAAGAAGAGAATTGAGAGAAGAAGAAGATGAGAGAGAAGAGTAAATGCTTGTATTGAGTGAATAGAAAAATGTACATTTTTTATGTATATATACTAGCTTGTGATATGCCTAACTAACTCAACTAGCCGTTAAATACTTTGTAACTAACTATTAGAACAGTTATAACTGAAAGTTGGAACCAAGTGTACTTTATTTTCTGTTTGAGTTCACTACTTCTTCAATGTCTTCAACACTCCCCCTCAAGATAGGAAGGTGTGAAGATGTCACAGATTCCTAGCTTGGTATTTAGATGAGTTTGTTGAGCTCTTGTCAGTCCTTTAGTCAGCATGTCTGCAGGTTGATCTTGAGTAGCAATGTAGTGTGGCTGGATCATTCCTTGGACTATTTTTTCCCTTATAAAGAAACAATCAATATCAATATGCTTTGTACTCTCATGATATATTAGATTAGCATCTATTTGTAGTGCATACTTGCTATCACTGAACACATCCACAGGTAGTATTGCTTCACTTCTAATTTCCTTTATTAGACCTAGAATCCATACCAGTTCAGCTGTCACTGCTGCAAGACTTCTGAACTCTGCCTCAGCTGAGCTCTTAGAGATAGTATTTTGTTTCTTTGATTTCCAAGATACTACTGACTCTCCAATCTTCACAAATTAACCAGTTACAGACCTTCTAGTTTGAGGACAAGCTGCCCAGTCTGTATCACAGTAGGCACTCACTTTATTATCTGAACCACTAGACAACAACACACCTTGACCCGGTTGTCTTTTCACATACTTTACAACTCTGAGTGTTGCCTCCATGTGTGATCTTTTAGGATCTTGAAGAAACTGACTTAGTGTTTGAACACAAAAGGCTATGTCTAGCCTTGTCATGGTTAGGTACAATAGCTTTCCAATCAATTTTTGATAAGCACCTTGGTTTGCTGGTGGATCCTCAGTAGTCTGTTCATGCTTAACATGCTCATCAAACTGTCTAGATGTTAGCTTGGTGTTGTAGTCCATAGGCGTAGCTGCAGGCTTGGCTGTTGTTAAGCCTAGCTTAGATAGTAACTCTAAAGCACATTTGCTCTGATGCATCAGTATTCCTTTGTCAGACCTTGCAAATTCTATTCCTAGGAAGTATCTCAGCTCACCTAGATCCTTCATCTTGAAATTTTGGTGTAGAATTGTCTTAGTCTCTTCTATCAGCTTTACACTATCTCCTGTGATCAACATGTCATCAACATATACTAGGACAATAATAATGCCTTATGTTGTCTTCTTGATATACAAGGATGGATCATACTAACTCTGAATGAAGTGAGATCTTACCAAAACCTCTGATAGCTTGGTGTTCCATTGCCTTAGTGCTTGTTTAAGACCATATAAGGATTTGAGTAGTGTACATACTGCATTCTCCCCCTGACTAACAAATCCTTGAGGTAGATCCATGTACACTTCATTATAAAGATAACCATTTAGGAAAGCATTGTAGACATCCATTTGTTGGACACACCAGTGATTTCTAGATGCTGCTGCAAGTACAGTTCTTACTATCTTCATCTTTACTACTGGAGAAAATGTTTCTAGGTAATCAATTCCTTCTCTTTTTCCATAACCCTTTGCTACTTACTAGTCTTGCTTTAAACCTCTCAACTTCACCTGAGGCCTTATACTTTACTTTATATATCCATCTGCATCCAATAGCCTTCTTTCCTTCAGGCAAGGTAACAACCTTCCAGGTGTTGTTAGAATTCAATGCTTACATTTTATTCTTCATTGCTTCCACCTATCTAGGATCTTTGTAGGCTTCAGAGTAGCTTGTAGGTTCAGTAACATATGAAGTGTTCATCACATAGCTCTTGTATGACTGAGAAAGTCTATCATAAGACACATGATTCGCAAGAGCATGAGGTACCTTCTTTGTGTTTTTGGAAACAAAGTCATTCATCCATGCAGGTGACTTTCTTTCTCTTGTTGACTTTCTTTGATCCTGAGATGCAACTGGTTGAGATGCAGCTTGTGTAGTGGTAGGAATGCTCTGGAGTTGTTTCTCTTGTTAAGTATCCCCTTGACTTCTACTTGACCTCCTTTGGTGTACCTTTGTTATGGACTGTCTGAGAGTAGGTTCCTTTGGTGGTAGCTTCTCTTGCTGACTGTCTAAGGTAATAGTCCTTTGGGATGAGACCTGTATAGGAATATGCATAACCTCAGTAGTTATTGGATACTGATCTTCTAAAGGGCACACATGTTGAGGTGCCTGAGGCTGCTTCTTGAGTTCCTTAAAAGGAAATATATCTTCCCTGGATGACACATCTCTACATACAAAAAAAATGTTAGTAGATAAACCATATAGAACATATCCCTTCTGAGTACTAGAGTACCCCATCATGATGCATGTCCTTGTTCTAAACATGAGCTTATCATGTTCATTTAGTATTTTGGCATAGCACATGCATCCCAATACTCTGAGATGATCACAATTAGGTTGCTTACCATACAATTTTTCATAAGGACTCACAAGCTGAATGACTGGACTAGGAAACCTATTGATGATATATACTGCAGTTAGAACACAATAACCCCAGAACCTTATTGGAATTTTAGCCTGAAATCTGATAGCTCTTGTCACTTCTAGTATGTGTCTGTGTTTTCTCTCAACAACACCATTTTGCTGAGGAGAATATGGACATGTAGTTTGATGAACTATGCCATGTTCCTGGAACAACTCTTTACATATTGAGTTGACAAACTCAGTACCATTATCAGTCCTCACTACTTTGATAACCTTGTCAAACTGAGTTTTGACATATACAAGAAAGTGTTGAATTTGAACACACACATCAGACTTAAGTTTTAACAGAAATATCCAAGTGTACCTTGAAAAATCATCAACCACTGTTAGAAAATATCTATTTACATTCATAGTTGGTACTTTGTAAGGTCCCCAAACATCCATGTGTACAAGATCAAAACAGCATGTACTTTGACTGTTAGTAAACAGAAAAGGTAACCTAGTTTGTTTAGCACTAGGAAAAATACTACATTGCTTTATTCTGTCTTCTATTACTTGAACTTCTTGAGATATAACTCTTTTCAGCACACTGGTTGATGCATGTCCCAACCTTTGATGCCACAGATCTACTTCAGTTTGAGTTCTTTCCACAACTGGTTTACTAGATGCTTTAGTTGCTATTGTAACCTCTTTCCTTGACTGATCTCTAAGAACATATAGTTATCCATCAAGCTTACCAATCCCCCTCACCTTTCCAGTACAAAGATCCTGGAAAACACAGAAATCAGGAAAGAAATTCACTGAGCAATTCCACTTCTTCGTTACTTGTGATACTGATAGAAGGCTACATGTAAACTGTGGGACGTGATAGACATCTGTGATGTTATTTCCTTCTGACAGGAAACTAGTTCCCACATGTGTGACCATTGTAGTGTCACCATTTGGTAGATATACCTTCTTTGTTTTTACAAACTCTGTAACACTCTTCTTAAGTAACAGGTCTGAGTTTCCAACTATATGGTTAGTAGCACCAGTATCTATAATCCATATCTGAGAATCAAAAGAGGCTAGACAAGCAGAAATACCTGTACTTGTTACATTTGCAGACTCACAAGGTGTGTTGACAGAGTTATTTTTGTTGATCATTTGCAAGATTTGACCATATTGTTCCTTGGTGAATGCAGCATTTCCCATCTGACTCAACTGCTCCAGCTAGCTATCAGACACTAGAGATTGTCCTGCATCCTTAGTAGACCACTTCTGCATAGAATGAGAGCCACCCTGATCTATTGAAGACACATTGTAAGTTGTGTTATTCCCTTCATTTTTGAACTTCTTCTTGGCCTTGTAATCTTGAGGATAGCCTACTATCTTCCAATAGTTTTCCTTAGTGTGCCCCATTAGTTTGCAGAAATCACATTGCTGATTAAAATTTTTCTTGAACTTCTGATTGTTGTTTTCACCTGGACCATTTCTTGCATACATGGCTATCTCAAGGTTCTTGGCATTAACTGAAGGATTCATTCCAAAGATTCCAGCCTGACTTGCAATAGATTTTTGACTTTCATCACTTATGATCATTGCATAGGCTTGGTTCACATTTGGGAGAGGGGTCATAAGCAAGATTTGATTTCTTGCTTGTGTATAGGTCTCATTCAGACCCATAAGAAACTGAAACAGTTTCAGTTTCTGCAGATGTAGTACATATTCTTTTGATTTCTCACATTCACACCCAGGTGCAGGCACAAGAGCCTCAAATTCTTCCCATAAATCCTTTAGTTTCGAGAAATACACAGACACTGAGGCAGTTCCTTGAGACAATATGGCTATATCTTTGTGCAGATTAAAGGTTCTTGCCCCATCAACTTTGTTAAACCTTTCAGATAGCTCATTCCAAACTGCACTAGCTACAGATGCATACATGATTCCACCAAGTAACTCTTTAGAAACTGAATTCATGATCCAAGAAAGTACAATTACATTGACTCTTTCCCAGTGACTACTCAACTCATTTGAGAACTTCTCTTTAGAGCATGTTCCATCTACCATGCCTAATTTATTTCTCCCTAGTAAGGCTATACACATGGATCTAAACCAGACTGAAGAATTCTCAATTTTTGTCAATTGAAAAGAGATGATTTGTATGCCACTTACATCAGAAGGGCTGAGAAAGAGGGGATGATTGTAATCCAATGAATTGGGAGTAGCTCTTCTTGATTCAGCCATATTCACAGGAACAGTTTGATTATCCATTGCAGTAGCTCTACAATCCTTGATTGCAGACTTCTTGATCTTGATTCAATCTACTAGAATCGGCCTTGCTCTACTAGTATTCTAGTGAGTAATGTCTCTGATACCATGTAATTATACAAGATAGCATTAAGCTTCTTGTTTATTCAACAATGGAGGAAGTACAAAGTTTGATAGTGTTTGTAGAAGAAGGGAAAGAAGAGAACTGAGAGAAGAAGAAGATGAGAGAGAAGAGTAAATGCTTGTATTGAATGAATAGAACAATGCACATTTTTATGTATATGTACTAGCTTGTGATATTCCTAACTAACTCAACTAGCCGTTAACTACTTTGTAACTAACTATTAGAACAATTATAACTGAAAGTTGGAACCAAGTCTACTTTATTTTCTGTTTGAGCTCACTACTTCTTCAATGTCTTCAACAAACTCCCAGTAACACTATCCATCATTTTATCATATCACCAGTAATACCACCATGGGATTTCATTGAAAGAGTACAAAAACAGGACAAAGAACACACAATGCATGCCTGCACAGGAAGCCCTCTAGGTTGAATAAATCACAAGCACAAAGACGGCTAAAATTTAGCAGTATGTGTTGTTTCCTTGTAACTTGGAAGACTCATTATAACATACTCATATTAATAATACAGAAGACATAAGAAAATGTAACATTTCTTTGCAAAAGGAGTATAGTCAAGATAATAATCCAAAAAGGGAAGAGATCACACTGACTTTACTAACAAAAGCAACCAAAGAGATCGGATGAACTTCCATAACACAGAAGAAGTAAAAATATTCGAAAACCTAAACCTTCTCTTTCCAGTATTGACATAAAGCAAAAAACTTAACCTATTTAACTACAGCAAGGCAAGACATTTCATTTTTCCCTCAGAATTCTCTTTTTTGTCTCCAACAAGTTTCCTTCCACTTCCCAACATCCCCCAAAAGTAAAATACAAGAGGCAGCCTGGGTCCAATGTATAATATATTTTGGAAAATATATTATACATTTTTACTCCAAAAATCAGACATTTGTTGTATAGAATAGTTAGGCATTTTTACTCCAAAAATTAGCCCTTTCAATTTCAGACTTGTAAAAATTGTGGGTGAGGTCTGGGGCAAAAGAGGTCTTTCAGTGAGTTGAGGTCGGCCTCTGTACGTGAGGGACCGCTTTCGAGGGAGTTTATTAACCAAAGGTTATTGGACCCTACTACCTTGAGCTAAGAGGACTCCGCCCCTGGTTCTGGCGACAGAAGATAGTTGTTTTGAAACCCCGATACCGGACTGCAATCAAAAGAGCATGCGGCCCGACTCGAGCTTCCTTGTGTCGCAGTATATCACAGACCTATCTCAGGCGTATTTATGGGGCAAATACGGGCAATCCATTTTAGTTTAAAAGGAATTCGTGCAATACTTTTTGATGTATGACCTTGGTGTCTTTTATGTTTTTTCTAGTTCAGCATTTACCATGTACTTGTTAAATATTCCTTCCTGTAATAAACTCAACTTGTTAACTCTTTTCTGAGGTATAAGTAAGACTTTTTGGACGACGACGGGTAATTCCGCCATTTACATTTCTGCTTGTCACTTTCAATACTTTGGTTTATTTCTTGTCATTTCTCTTGAAATCTTGTTTGACCAAACTGCATCATGGAAAGGGGTTCTTCGTATTCTCCAGTAAAAGGAACCATCCGACCTCGTTTTTGTCACATTTGTTATTTCCACACCCTCAAGAAAACCATTAACTAGAGCGTAAAACTAATGGTAACATTGGAAACAAACAACTAATTCTATTTTAATTTGTTAAAACGACAGCTATTACTCCTTTGTCTACCTTTATTTGTTCATTTTTCTATTGAAAAATTAATAGATAACTTAAAATATTTTTTACCCATTTTATTTTTGCTGTTAAATACTTTCTCCGTCTTAAATTTTCTAATTTAATGTCCCATTTTATTTATCTTTTTTCATTAATCAAGAAGACACAATTTTTTTTTTATGTTTTACCCTTTGAATTAATTATTTTTTCTTCAAATTAAAATGTAAACATCATTTAATAACAGTACTATGGTAAACTAGGCATGTTATTAGTTATTTTTCTTAATCAATGTGCCATCTCAATTTGAGATGAATAATTTGGGACGGAGGAAGTATTTACCATTCATCATTTGTTGTATTGTTTAAGACATTTTCGTTTATTCATTGCTTCTTAATTTGTGTGTCATGTTAATAGTGGATAAATATTAGTATTGAATAGGGAGTATCCTATTGAGTTTATGAATCTTGAATTATAGAAAAGAAAGGTCGCTACATGGTATGGAACAAAGCTATTGATTCTGCTTCAGGCTGAGTGGAATAATAAGAAGTGGAGTTGAGTGTAGGATTATTGTTGGACTTGTCAAATCAATGTACTAGTAATGTGAAGCGTGGGGTGCCAGTTAGGGTTGTGCAAAAACCGAATCGATCGATAAATCGAATCGATAAAAATGTTATTGGGTTATTGGTATTGGGTTATCGGGTTAACAGTTTTTTATTGGTCTTATAAAAAAATTTATTGGGTAAACGGTTCGGTATCGGTTTTAGCTTATTGGGTTATCGGTTAAACCGATAACCAAAATACACTAAGTTGTTGTTTTATCCCTATTTATGTTATATATTTAAATTTCTCTTTCTCTCTCTCTCTATAGATATGTGTATGTATATAGATTATATGCACTACTAATTCATAATTCAGTGATTCATAAAGTATTAACCTATTCAGGACAACAAAGGCACAATATAAAGTTCGGCTATTATCGTAATAAAAAGCTTGAAGCATTTATGGCTTCCAACAATTAGGATTCAATTTTTTTCCTAACTAACATTCAGTTCAAGTTTGAAGATTCTTGTAAACTAAAATGCATTGCGTAGGTTTTGGCGGTAATTAAAATTTCATTTTTTTTATGTTAGTTGTTACTATTTCTATTTTATAAGTATTTTCTTATTGGTTAAACCGAAAACCGAACCGTTAAGGACCAAAAACCGATAAACCGAAACCGATAAGAAAATATCTTATTGGTTGGTTATTGGTTTTACATATTTAAAAACCGAAAATCGATAAATCGAACTAATAGCACATAAAACCGAACCGAACCGACCGATGCACACCCCTAGTGCCGGTCATTAATCCACCAAGCATCAATGCAGCCCAAAGTGTGGCCCTTTGGATTAAATCGGTCAACTTTTATCTAAGAGATAATACATAAATATGACCCTAAACTTGACACCAAATTATAACTTTGACCTTAAACTTTGACTGTGCACAAATATGACCTTTAACTATTCAAAACTGCAAAAATATGACCTCCGATCTTACGTGGCAAAACGCGTATTCAACACGCAAAAATGGGTGCGTCCAGCTAAAAATCTAAGGGTATAATACATAAATATGACCCTAAAGTTTGACAGTGCACAAATATAACCTTTAACTATTTAAAACTACACAAATATGACCTTTAAATGACTTTTTACTATTATTTTTTCATTATTTTCGGCTCAAAGATGAAAATGACATCTAATTTCTTTTGCCATTGCGGAAAAAGAGCAATATTGAAGATTTATTAATTAGGTGGGTCAGCCTAATATGAAAAAAATCGCACGGGTATGTATATATATTATAAAGCAGAAGGCAAATTTAAGTTATATAATAAATCTAAATATTACTTATTTAAATATTAAATTAAAGATGAAACTATACTAATAATAAAAAAATTATAGTTTTAATAAAACGTTATTAAATTAATGTTATTAAGGATAGTAGTAGTAGTATATTAAATTAACATTATCAAATTAACGTAATTAAAATGTTATTAAATTATCGTTATTAAATTAACGCAGGGACGGACCTACGTGGTTGCCATGGGGTTCACCCGAACCCCCTCGGTAAAAAAATTACGTTGTATATATATAAGGTAGAAAATATATATTTATGTACGGATATTAATGTTGAACCACATGAAACAAGACACTTAGATAGCCCAGTGGTGTTATTTGCTCATCTTGGGTGCTTGCTTCAGCCTACTGCGCGGGTTCGATCCCTGCTAGTGGCTGTTATTTTTTTTTAATTAGAAAAAAGCTAGGTGCAGTGCTGCTGCTATAGAAATAAATAAATAAATAATAATAATAATAATAATAAAAACAAAAAAACGACGCCGTTTTAACACAAAAAAATAAAACTTTGACAGTGCACAAATATGACCTTTAACTATTCAAAACTGCACAAATATGACCTCCCTCCAAGTCAGCCCTTTTAACGACGTGGCACCGTGTAATTGGATTACCTTTCCACGTTGGTGCGAGTGAGACTCACGCATGAGATTGCTAAATCGGAGGTCATATTTGTTCCGGTTTTGAATAGCTAAAGGTCCTATTTGTGCACTATCAAAGTTTAAGATAAAAGTTATAATTTGGTGTCAAGTTTAGGGTCTTATGTATTATCTGTTTATCTAAAGGGTCTTCTTTTATTGCTTAACCCAATTTTAGAAATGCAATTCATTCCTAGGAAATCTAGACAGCACATTTCCAGAAATGCAGTTTTAAAAGTTTAATTAATCTAATATAATTTAATTTTAAAATTTAGTTAAATTAATTCACGAAAAAATAAAAGAACGTATAAAAAGAAATGGAAAAGTAATAGGTAATTTGACTTTATTTTATTTATTAAAATTAAATTAATAGTGATAAATAAATTCGAACGAGAGTATGAAACTATTCTCACAGTTTATTAAATTCGGTGGAAGACCCAAGGTGGAGGGATGGAAAACAATGATATTTCCTCTGTTCCATTTTATGTATCGTCATTTCATTTTTAATTCGTCTAAGAAAATATCATTTTTCCTTATTTGGTAACTATTAAATGACAACATCCTCATTTTATTCTTAATGGGTCTGCTTAATAAGAAAAGATAATAAAATGAGAGTATGTATTCTTAAACTCCATATTCAATCAAAAGGGCGACGCATAAAATGGGACGGAGGGAGTATGATATTTACCAACACATGTTTGCAATAAGTGCTTGTAGTACGTGTTGTTCGTTTGTGATATTTTGTCAAATTTTAGCCACTACAATTCTAACCATAGCATGGTCTAAATTGGAGTAATATTCAAATTCATTGCGATAAACTTTTAAAATAAGTACCTCTTATACTATATTTTACTTTATTGAAATTGAAAGAGTATAAATTAATGCTGATGCAGATTTTTAAGGTCGATCGTTTAATCAATGATGCTTTTACTATCTGTCCCTCAGTGCTTCTTCTTCCATTTTCTCTAATAGGTGATTCTACACACTCAGGGTAGGTTCTTCTCATCCTCCTCATTTTCTGTCAATCTATTGATTTTCTTTTTTAATTTAGTTTATTTATGGGAATACACTAATATGTTGTTGTTAGTGTTTCATCATGCTATTTTCTGCACTGCTTTTGTTAGCTATGGCTGGAGTTCTTTTAAATATAGTGATTTAATTTGTAGAGGCCAACGCACTAGAAAAATTAGCAGATTCAGTATCATTGTTTTTATTACTGGTATGTTTTCCTCTTTTTTTTCTTTCTTTCACTGATTTTATGCCCATTACTTCTCGATTCCTTTGAATGTTTGTGCGTTTTTGCTTTAATTTTAGTTCTTTTGCTCTTTCACATAATCTCTTGTAAGATATATTTTACATGCATGTGATGGGTCATGTCTCATTTGCACATATATTTTAATGCCCTTTGTTCCCCTTTTTTCTTATAATTTTCTCTTTAATTTTGCAACTAGATCTATTTAATCATAAATCCTAACCTGTCGGCAAAGGGCAATTTGATTGGCCCTGAACACTGATCTTACATACTTTAATTGTGTTGTGAGAGACGTAGTTTACTGATTCCAGGTTGTATAATTAACATTACAATTTGTGTTTGTGCTTGTGCAACAACTGTGACTGCATTTATTAATGTTAAATTTGTGTTGTGAGAGATGTAATGTTTGTGTATACAACATTACAATTTGTATACAACCTTAAATTTGTGTTGTGAGAGATGTTTCCCTAAAATAGTAATGTTGTATACAAATTGCAACACAAAGAACCACAGAAAACAAAGATTTGACTTTTCACTTGCTTCATGTTTTCATCTTATTTTGCTTCTGGTGGCAGGTGACATGGGGATAAAAAAATTACTTAGAGAAGTTATATTCTAAAAGAAAGTACGCAGATTTCTTCTCCAGCTACTATGATTCCTTTAGATGCATCTATATGGTGGTATTTTCATATTTTTTTTCAATATATGTTGGAAAAAAAGAAAGAAATACCAAGACTTATGTCTTTCCCAACAAGCTTGAGGAAGATCCAAAGGGCATCCCCAACAGTTTTATGTCTTGCATCAGCAAGTAGATGTTGGTGGATTGCGGGAGTTGAATAAGTACATATACTGATAACGCTCAATCTACAGCTCTCGTAGGAGTGTAAAGCGGTCGTTAGCAAATATAGAACCCAACCTGGGTTGGGTGTCGATCCCACAGGGAATAGCTTGACCAACAAGTAAGCAAAATTACTAAACTTTTGGTGCAAGTCTCGTAAAAATGGGGGATTTGTAATGTGTCACCAAAACAATAAAATAAAAGCTGAGAATAGCAAAGTAAAAGAGAAAGATTGTTACGTAAGTTGTAAACAATGAGAATTGAAGCGTTGGGGTTATGTCCACCTTCTGAGGTATACGTCTCTATTGGCTATGAGTGTGTAGAGTTTCGACATGCAACTGCTTATAGAGAATTGTATTCGATGGTAAATCCAAGCGTCTTTCGACCTATTCGAGGATTATTTCACTTTAACTCTTTCGAGCTTAAAGCGTGTCTAACGGTACGAATTCTCCAAGAGGTTAGTCCAGTAACGGCACTAGCTTTTTAGTAGGGAATTTTAGGGGGTGACCCTACTACCTTGACATTATCTCTTTTCCAGACAAATAACCTTTCTTTCGAACAAGTTAAGTGTTATACTGGCATTATTCTATGCGTTTGAAGCCACAAGAATTTGCATTAAGATGAAGAGAATAATGATATAAGCAGTATACGTGTCACGAACTCACAACTTCACAGCAATAGATAGTATCTCATTCGGCTTCCATAACCCCAACAGAGAGGTTTAGTTACCCATGAATGCGAAGGAGATCACGATTGACATTGTTGTTATACCACAAGATTGATTAATTTCGTGTAGCGTAAGTGGTAGGCGTGAGGCGTGAATTCCTTAGCAAGGTAACGATTCTCTTGTTGCGGAAATTAAGAATAGATGAATAGAAGAAGAAAATTAGAATTGATGGAAAGATTAGAAGAGTTGTAGAATTGTTTGTAGTGTAGAATAAGAGAGGAGTAGAATATGATTAAAAATCTCTAGCATGATAGGGTATTTATAATACCCATATCCTAATCCTACTAAGCTAATGAAATATCTAACCAAATCCTACTAGGCTAATGGAATATTTAACCCAATTGTACTAGGTTAATGTAACATTATCATAATCCAAATAAACTAATGAAATACATAACCCAATTGTACTAGGTTAATGTATCATTGTCCATATCCAACTAAGTTACTGCAAGTCCCCAAAGTCTTCAGAAATGCTGTTTTAGCCCGGGACAGATTCTCCATGCATCACTTTTGGTCCTTTAGGCGTCCAAACTCCCTTTCCTTCCTTCGTGAGCTTTCTTTAGCGTCAAGTAAGCCATAAAATGCTGAATTATGCATCATTTATACCTGAAACTTTACTAATCATGTTCGTTAGCTCATTTACAGGAAAATGGACTAAAAGTGCATGAAATATATAATTTGTTCTCAAAACTAGGCTAAAATATGGGCAAAATATATTGATATAGGCGCGTAAATTCGCCTATCATCAACACCCCACACTTAGAGCTTTGTTTGTCCTCGAACAAACTATCATGTCCTTCTAAACATCAACTTAGGGTTTTACAGCAACAACACAAAATACTCGTCAAGACAAGCACAACAATTATCAACAAAGAGTAGTTTTCCGATCATTAGTTGAAACAGTTTAACCTCTAGCATAGACTCGTGATGGTGGTCAACTCATATTCAAAGGTTAATGCACAAAGAATCATACACGACTACCCAAAACTCATCAACCATGTGTGTCTCACAATATATTACCCATAATCACTCACAAGTATAGCATATTTTTCAAATATGGGTATCAAAATATCCTTGCTCTCGCTCTCACAAAGAATTCATATGAAGCAACTGATGACCATAGGCTTGCCCTTAGTGTAATGCTCCACTAAATGTCAGAATGCCAAGCTTAGGATCAACTAGGTCTTTTGATGGTTGTAATGTAGGCTAAGGGACAGGTAGGATCAGCTATTTCTGGCCAGAATAGTGACTATGTTCCTAAGCGCTTAAATACATCACATTGTATCATTAACACTTTTCTTTCTAACAACCTTTCTACTTTCTTTTATTCTACCGCTCTTTTTCTCCTCTTTTGTTTTTCGATTTTAAACATAACTCACTTTTCAGCTTTCTTTTCCTTTTTCTTTTCATAACATACCTCTTATGATAGCACTTTCTTTTTCATAACACATTCAAGCACCCTTACAATTTAAAGCATCATACTTACCCAATTTCCTCTTATGTTGTCACATGACTTTTTCACTTTAAAGCACTTAGGAATTTGGATCAAATTACGGTCTTGAACAAAATAGATTAGGCTTACATACAAGGTTGTCAAAGAAATAGGCTAAAGGCTCAAAAGGGGTTAACTAGGATGATGTCCATGGGTAGGTAAAACTAAAGGTAAATAAATATAGGTTGTCAAAGAAATGCCTAAATCACCTCCTAAACTTACACTCCTTATTTTCGCTTTGCATACATACCAGGCAAGTTCTAGCATCAGCCACAAACATAGAATATACTATTATCTCACACACACAAGGCACATGGTCGACTTTATTGGAGGTAATATAGACTCTTGACCCAACAAGTGAAGGAATTGAACCACACAATATCACATAATGAGTCACAACTGGAGCCTAAACGTCTCAATAGTCATAATTGTAGCACATACTCTTGTTATAATCTCATGCTGCCTATTAGAATAATCTCATGCGAAGCTAAGTTAAAAAAATATTAACTACTAAAAAAATCTTAACTAAAAAATGAAACAAAAATAAAACAAAAGAAAACAAACATAGATGCGAGTAGAGAAGTATAGCATGCAATACCACCACCCCACACTTAGTCGGTACACTGTCCTCAGTGGAAAATAAATAAGAAGAACCTGGTTAGTCGGACTCATCCTCTATGTCTGGGGGCATACCCCTTGCATTGGAATCATCATCATAGTCGTCATCCTTAGAAGTTCCTCATAAGTATCCCACTTAATTCCAAGCGTGAGTCAAGGTATTTGCAGCGAGAAGGGTTCTCCTTGCTCCTTGCGGCCTCTTTTCATGCTCTTTTGGGAAGTGGTAGCCTTTTCTTTGCCTTGTCTTGCTTTGGGTGCCATTGTACCTGAGACTTGAAATAGTGTTAATGGTAGCACAATACCAATGGATACAATCTATACACAAGTAGTAGGGGTACCACCCCACACTTAGTTTGTTGCTACAAATTAGTGAAGTGAAAGTGGTCGATTACTTAGACTTCATCGACATGCATTTTAGGAGCTATATTCCAACGAGAAAATCAAAGATATATCACTTCTTGCAACCTTTGCAATACTTTCATGTTAGGTATAACAAGACTACTACATAGGGATTACATCATGGTATCGTTTCTATCAATAAACTCAACCTCCTATGTCGGTAGGCAGTTATAAGTCTTATTCCGATGAACGGGATATTCTAACACGTAAGTATTCAAGTGAAAAGATTATGCAATGTTCATTACTATATCAATTCTGCAAGTAGTATAACAATGCATTAAAATCAAATTCAAGTCGGACATAAGTTAAGAGCATCCTAACGTACATGTTCACTCACTTGGTTTTGTATCAACAATTCAAACACGTTCACATCACCAATACTTTTTCAAGATTTAGCAATTCATAATAGGTGTAGTAAAGTAGTAATTGAAAAATATAAATGAAGAACAAAGTAGTACTTACTTGGTTGAAGCCTTTGGATGATGTTCTTGTGACGAAAAAGAGCAAAAGGAAACTTTTTGATAGGTTTTGGAGACTATAGGTGGTGCATAAGCTAGGTTTCCAATGTGTTTTTGGTTCAAGACTAAGTCTCATATTTATAAGAAAAGGTTGGGTCGAGTTTTGGCCCATTAAAATCGGATTTGGAGACCAAAAGTGACCATAGGTGGTGCCTAATGCTTTGCCTAGTTGAGCAGAATGCCATAGCATATGCCATGCATTTATTTAAGAATGCCATACACTATGCGGCGCATTGTCTATGGCATTTAGGGACATATGCGGCACATAGTGTATAGCATTTGAGATACTGAGACCTAATGCTATAGCATAGGCGGCGCATAGTGTATAGCACACTTAAGAATGGGCGGCGCATAGTGTATAGCATACTAGATTCTGAGGCCTTAGGCTATAGGATAGGTTTTGCAATGTTCGTGGCCTAGTTTTACCTAGGCCTAGCCTTTCTTGATGCCTATTTTGGCATGAGTAATGCTCAATCCGTAGCCTTATGCATCCTTATGCCTAACTTACCACCTTTACCATTCAATACATCCAAATCGTCATTTGAAACCAATGTCCTCGTTGAATACCTCTTGCACCTATATTTGCTCAAAACAATAAAAACGATTAGTACGATGGGTTGCCTCCCACCAAGCGCCTTAGTTTTGGTCGTGGCACGACTCTTATAGTTGGATTTTCATTAATTAAAAACAAATCAAGTACTAGAATGAAAGAAAACGATAAACGATAAATGAAAAATGATAAACGATGGGTTGCCTCCCATCTAGCGCCTTATTTATTTTCGTAGCACGACATGGTTACCTCGAGTACTCAGACTTCGTCGAGGTAAATAGAGGATCATTTTCTAAAAGGATTTAGACGACAATGAGGCTTACCTGTGGGCATGCGATCTTCTTCGAGATGGCTCATACATTTCCCCGGAGAGTCACCAATTTTATCATCAATAGTCCAACCCATAGCTCTCTTGTATCTCTTCAGAGCAGAGATGAGAGCTTCTACGTGCTGTTCACTTAAATCATCTGCACTCTCCAGAAGTATATTTCTACTTTCCAAGAACACATACCTTAGATAATCGGGGAGCTCTTGCGATTCTAGTGTTGGTGTCTCGTCAATGGGAGTCTTCACTGTTGGTTGATTCTTGAGATCACAATCCGGTTGCTTAGGAGTATAAGACTCTATTTCTGTTAGAGCACCCATAAGTTCTTCATAATCTTCATTATCCTCATGCTCAACTTTCAGTGGCGCAGCAGACAATGGCTCAACAGTAGGCTGTTTCTCTATAGATAATGCTTCCATATCCTCATAATGAACATCAGCTACAGATAACTCATTCATATCGCTGGGATGCTTCATGGATTTGCATATATCAAAGCGGACCACTTCGTCATTAATTCGAAACAAAAGCTCATTATTTTTCATGTCAATAAGCACACTTCCAGTTGCGAGGAAGGGGCGTCCCAAGATTATGAGAACGTCAGAATCCACCTCACAATCCAGAATAATGAAGTCTGCAGGAAAGATAAATGAAGATACCTTCACCAACACATCATTCAAGATACCCACAGGTCGTTTTACCGACCTATCAGCCATCACGAGCCTCATATTGGTTGGTGTTGGATCTCCTAGTCCCAACTTCTTGTAGATGGATAGTGGCATCACATTGATGCTAGCTCCTAGATCGCACAATGCCTTGGCAAAATTCAACGATCCAATTGTGCAGGGAATAGTGAAAGCTCCAGGATCTGCCTTCTTTTGAACTAGCGACCTTGTAGTGATTGCACTACAATGATGAACATTATCCGCTAACTCATAACTTGCTGCCCGCTTCTTTGTCAACAGGTCTTTCATAAATTTCGCATACCCAGGCATTTTTTCAAGTGCCTCCACTAATGGAACATTAATGGTCAGCTGCTTTAACATATTTATAAATTTGCTGAACTTTGTATCATCCGCCACCTTCTTCAATCTTTGGGGAAAAGGTGGTGGTGGGTATGGAAGTGTTCTCTCCACATTTTTCTTCTCCTCTTGATTCCGTTTTCCAGCTTTTTCAGGTTGCACGTCGTTAAGAACGTTAGGTGAGGCTGCTGCGGCATCCTCCTCTTTCGCCTTGTCATCAATTTCCACTTCTTCGTCAACCACTTGCTTGCCTTTTTCTGAAGTTTCCAGCACCTTACCACATCGGGTAGTGATGGCCATGCATGACCCATCATTCCTTGGGTTTTGCACAGTATCGCTAGGTAAAGTGCCAGCCTTTCTTTGATTGAGTGCTGCTGAAAGTTGGCTCAATTGCTGCTCTATTTGCTTGATTGAAGTGGAATGAGAATCAACTAGTTGTTTCATGGAGGACAAATCATTAATTACCTCAGTAACTCCCGCGCTCGTTGCTTCCACTCCTTTCAATAATTTAGCCATCATGTCTTCCATACTTCCAGAATTAGATGTGGTGGTATCACGTCTACCAGAGGGAACGTACAAACCACTCTTTTCATTGTTTTTCTTCCAACTACCTTGGTCTTTGCTTCCATATTTATCATAATAGTTCCGACCTTGGTTTCCTTGGGTATTCCCACGGAAACCCCCCTGATTGTTCAAGTAGTTGGCCTCCTCTTCCGAATCAGATTCGTTTCTTCCTTTTAGCGCTACAGCTTTCACTTTTTCGGTCTTCCCTGATAATAAATGCTTTGTCAGAAGATCCACTTGCGTTTTCATGTGCACTAAATCTTGATCACGTTCTTCTTGTCTTCTTCTTTGGTCTGCAGTCATGCCTATAGATAAAGTGGGGCTTGCTACCTCAGAATCCCTGGTATGCCAAGCTCTACTTTGTTTCGTCATACGATCTAACATATTGCTTGCTTGACCAAAGGTGAGGTCCATAAAAGATCCTCCAGCTGCGTTATCCACCACTGGCTTAGTTATTGAATTCAAGGCTCTATATAATATCTCCATGAGGTGAACATTAGTCATGTGATGGTTAGGGCATCTCGCTAGATTTTTCTTGAACCTCTCCCATGTTTCATGAAGATCTTCAGTGGGAAGCTGACGAAAGTTGCTGATTTCATCTCTCAATTGTGCCCTTTTGGAAGGCGGAAAGAATCTTTCTAGGAAAGCATCTCTCAATTGCCTCCAATTTGTAATTAAATCAGGAGTCAGCCCATTCAACCATAGTGTTGCCTCCCCAGACAAAGACAATGGAAATAGACGTAATCGAATTGCATTCTGACCAACACCAGGATTGTTAAAAGACTTGCATGTAGAAATAAAGTTGATGAGATGCATATTCGGATCATCGCCTGCTAGTCCACCAAACAATCCCTTGAGTTGCAATAACTGAATCATGGTGCTTGTGATGTTGAACTTGGCTCCGGGCGCTAAT
Source organism: Capsicum pubescens (assembly GCA_030864215.1). Classification (NCBI taxonomy): domain Eukaryota; kingdom Viridiplantae; phylum Streptophyta; class Magnoliopsida; order Solanales; family Solanaceae; genus Capsicum; species Capsicum pubescens. The sequence goes on from CM061549.1 coordinate 302,202,009, forward strand.
GGTGGTGGAATTATAGCTCCAGTGGCTCCGGCACCATCAAGATCATCATCATCATCGTCGAAAGCTGGCTGCATAGGTTGGCGATCATGTCTATACCGAGCTTGTCGACCTCTTCTGTTGGCAGGTGTTGTGATTTCAGCATCATGCCTTGGGTTTAGTAATTCGTCATCACCTAAATCCTCATCGTCAGGATTTGTTGCTCGTGCAGGGTTATCAATGTTCTGCTGTTGAACCTGGGCTGCGGCAAGGGCAACCAATCTTGTTTGTTCCTGTTGAGCAGCCATTCTTGCGATTTCAGCTTGTGCTTCCATTCTACCAATGCGTTGTGGTTCAGGATTGATTGGTAATAACGGTTGACCAGAACTTCGAGTATGGGGCATGCACTAAAATAAAAACCTGCAGTAGACAAAAACAAAAACTAAACGTAAAAGTACAAGAATCTTTGACCAAAGGGTCTAGTAATTATCACGAACTTAATTGACACTTGTATTCCCCGGCAGCGGCGCCAATTTTTGATAACGCTCAATCTACAGCTCTCGTAGGAGTGCATAGCGGTCGTTAGCAAATACAGAACCCAACCTGGGTTGGGTGTCGATCCCACAGGGAATAGCTTGGCCAACAAGTAAGCAAAATAACTAAACTTTTGGTGCAAGTCTCGTAAAAAGGGGGGATTTGTAATGTGTCACCAAAACAATAAAATAAAAGATGAGAATAGCAAAGTAAAAGAGAAAGATTGTTACGTAAGTTGTAAACAATGAGAATTGAAGCGTTGGGGTTATGTCCACCTTCTGAGGTATACGTCTCTATTGGCTATGAGTGTGTAGAGTTTCGACATGCAACTGCTTATAGAGAATTGTATTCGATGGTAAATCCAAGCGTCTTTCGACCTATTCGAGGATTATTTCACTTTAACTCTTTCGAGCTTAAAGCGTGTCTAACGGTACGAATTCTCCAAGAGGTTAGTCCAGTTACGGCACTAGCTTTTTAGTAGGGAATTTTAGGGGGTGACCCTACTACCTTGACATTATCTCTTTTCCAGACAAATAACCTTTCTTTCGAACAAGTTAAGTGTTATACTGGCATTATTCTATGCGTTTGCAGCCACAAGAATTTGCATTAAGATGAAGAGAATAATGATATAAGCAGTATACGTGTCACGAACTCACAACTTTACAGCAATAGATAGTATCTCATTCGGCTTCCATAACCCCAACAGAGAGGTTTAGTTACCCATGAATGTGAAGGAGATCACGATTGACATTGTTGTTATACCACAAGATTGATTAATTTCGTGTAGCGTAAGTGGTAGGCGTGAGGCGTGAATTCCTTAGCAAGGTAACGATTCTCTTGTTGCGGAAATTAAGAATAGATGAATAGAAGAAGAAAACTAGAATTGATGGAAAGATTAGAAGAGTTGTAGAATTGTTTGTAGTGTAGAATAAGAGAGGAGTAGAAGATGATTAAAAATCTCTAGCATGATAGGGTATTTATAATACCCATATCCTAATCCTACTAAGCTAATGAAATATCTAACCAAATCCTACTAGGCTAATGGAATATTTAACCCAATTGTACTAGGTTAATGTAACATTATCATAATCCAAATAAACTAATGAAATACATAACCCAATTGTACTAGGTTAATGTATCATTGTCCATATCCAACTAAGTTACTGCAAGTCCCCAAAGTCTTCAGAAATGCTGTTTTAGCCCGGGACAGATTCTCCATGCATCACTTTTGGTCCTTTAGGCGTCCAAACTCCCTTTCTTTCCTTCGTGAGCTTTCTTTAGCGTCAAGTAAGCCATAAAATGCTGAATTATGCATCATTTATACCTGAAACTTTACTAATCATGTTCGTTAGCTCATTTACAGGAAAAAGGACTAAAAGTGCATGAAATATATAATTTGTTCTCAAAACTAGGCTAAAATATGGGCAAAATATATTGATATAGGCGCGTAAATTCTCCTATCATCATGTACCCTACACCAGATGTTGTCGTGGTATATTGACTGATTTTTTTGTGACTATAGCTTCTTTTGTATAACAACAACAACAGGCCCAGTGTATTCTCACAAAGTGAGGTCTGGGGAGGGTAAAATGTACGCAAAATGTACGCAGCCTATACCGCTATCTCCGAAGAAGTAGAGAGGCTTCATTTGTATGAAAAAATAAAAGAAAAAAATTGGAAGACTCAAATTAACCACCTAATTAGATTTCACATGGAAGCAACAAAAAATGAAGAGTAAATGAGGAGTGAACAAAATGTAACAGATTGAATAACTTATTGAAATGTTATTTATATCGAAGAAAAAGAAATATAGTAGAAAATTTAAGTAACTCTTGACATGAACTTGCTAGCTAAACATTTTTTGTTTGTATTTGACTCATAAATGATTTATAATCTACTGCTTACTAGATGCAAGATTATGTCCATGAATTCAGTGGAGAAAACACTTCATTCGACTGATTTTGCAATTTAGTATTTTTCTTATAAAGATAACATCTTCTGACATTTTATTTTTCTCTTCAATGGTTTACATTAGGTTATGCTGCCTACAATTTGAGTAGCGGGAAAGAAAAATCTGTCCTGTACATGGTTGCTGTCTTTGAAAGAGCGTCTCGATAATTTCAGGGTGCTTGGGGGTGATTCTTTGACTTCTGGAAAGATGTAAGTACTCCTCTTTTAGTTAATTAGGGATTTTCTGCATAGAAGCTGATATGAGTCAAATGACCACCTTAGCTTTTGATGACATCTTTGAAGGCCAACACCTAAAGGCTCAAGACTTGGTCACCCCGAGAGCACAAGGATACGCAAGGAAGGATCATTTTGAGCATGACATAAAGCAATCTCGTGTGTGGAAGGTTGCTTGGTTGCTAATATTGATGCTAACCCGAAAACCACAAGCCTTGAAGTATGAACCATACTCGATTTTTGAGAGCATTGAAAAGGCGCCATTCATTCAAGTTATAACATACCTTGGTTGCCCCTTCATTAAGGGTATTTTATACATTAAATATGGTGTATTTACACACCATGGCAGCCCCTCTCATTAGGGGCAAAGTGGTCTATTTATCTTTATTTATAGTATATTATAAATAGGCCCCTCAGTCTTATTTTCACTAGTTTTGAATGATGAAAGATTGAAACACTTGAAAATCCTCTCTCTTGAGAGTAGACCACATTAGTATAGTCTTAGTTAGGACTTGGAAAAGTCATCCTTAGTATAGGGCTTGGAAAAGCCAATATTGTTCTTTGCTTAGAAACAGAGAATCTTGAGGTGAGTCGATTACCTTGGCGGTCACCGTAAGAGTGTGGTTTTGATTATTACATTCATTAGGGGTTAGTGTTTAAATACACTTGGTTCTTAATCTTGTAATAATTTTGGTCTCACTATCTATCTTTATTTTCTATGCAATTTCCTTTGTGTTTGTGTTGAATCTGTGTCTTGTTTCATCTTCATCTCCTCTCTTTAGTTATAATTTCAGTTTCTAGCTTTGTTTCCCGTGTCATTTGGTATCAGAGCATGGCCTGATCTTGTTCCTACAAGATCAATCTTGGGCTTGCTTGTTAGAAAATTTAAAAAAAAAGTGTTAAAAACTGAAAATTCTAGAAAAATAGCAATCTGTTCGTGTTTGTGTTCTTGGCCAAAATTGTGTTCTTGTTGTGTCATGGATGAGATTTGTTTGTTGTGTGACTAGATCTAGTTCTTGTTTGTTTTGTTGTTTCTAGTGTTAGTTTTCTTGACCACTAACACTTTGAGTCTAGATCTAAACTTGAGCTTGAACTTGTTGAAAGTTGTTGTTATGAACATAAGCTTGGCTCATTGTTGTTGACCATTGTTATGGTGGACTGTTTTGGCCGTGTGGTTTCTTCTTGATGTTCTAAACTTTACCACGTGATATTGTTGTTACTTGGTGGCTTGAGAACCATTTTGTTGAAGTTGTAGTTGTCTTGGCCAAGTGCTGGAGATATTGTTATTGTGGATTGGAGTTGGCCATTGGAATTTTTGTTGTTCTTGAAGATTGTTGTTATTGTTCTTTGTGTGGTTGTTGTTGTTCTTGAAGTTCTTCACCTTCCTTCATATATTTTTAGAACATAAAGTGAATATTAGATCCTAAAAGGTGAAGGAAAAAGGTGTATGTACTTGTTAGTCTTGAAAGACCCCCAACCACCAAAAGACTTTATATCACTTCACAACCACTTTTCCAAGATTTAAGGACCCATGTTTTAAGGAGAAGTACAAGAAAAAGTCAAGTCTTGAAAATTGAAAAAGGCCCCAAGACTTATTTTCCCTCCTAAAACAAATTCCACCAATCCAAATTAATTTTTGTCCAAGACTTGAACATTTGAGAATAACCACTTGAAAAAATTGAACTAATACGTGGCTACCACGTCATCATTGCTACTGTTCACGCAATATTTTCGAGCTCAAAATTTTAGATTCTTAGTTTCATTTTTATTGTCCCTTAGTTTCGTTGTTGGTTCTAATACTAATTAGAAACTAGTAATCACCTACTTAGTTGTAGATTAGTTGTTGAGTCTGTTTCTTTCGTGTCTTCGTTATTTATGTGCTTTTCTCATTTTTAACTCGTCATAACTTCTTTGTTTCAAGTTCATAAGTAGATTTTATTTTGTGTCTTGAGTCGATCAAACAAGAATCTATTCCGGCCGCCAAGTAGAATTGACATCTTATTGACTACCGGAGTATAAGCAACTTTCAATATTCGCCGCTCCAAATTGTGAGGATCACAAAAGTGAGTGAATACGAGTGTTGGTGAGGAGCTTTTATTACTAATCTTGTTTGTTCATTTTGTAGATTTAAAAGGTAATATAAGGAGAACATGTCTTCGATAGCCGGGGATTATTGTGACTACAACATGGGAGACTATGATTGTAGTGAGGGGTTTTATGGCTACAAAGTTGAGGGAGGCTGCGGAGGCTATAAAAATAGCCATGATCAAAACTTGGGCAGATTTGAGAGTTACGGTTTTGAGGAAGAAAATGAGGTGAATGAAGTGCCTAGTACTTATGGGGAACTTGGAGATGATGTAGGACCTTATGATGAATCTTATGATGACGTTGGGGCATGTGAGGAGTCTTACAATTCTCACTCCGAACCTAGATTTGGTGTTAGGTATAACCCTTTCGTTCGCAAAGCTTATGAGCTCTATGATGAGAGTACACGTGAGGAGTATGAAGATTCATATTCTCCACCTTGTAGTACTTCTTATCAAGATCGATGTAGCGTGAATGGTTATACTAGGTCTAGTGGAGGTTGTCCAACGAGAAGAAGAGGGTATGCATCTCCAAAATCGAGGGGTACTCATGTACTTTATAATGTTGATCCGAGAAAGAGTGTACACTCTGGAAAGGTGACCATTTATGGGATACCGGGCTGCCTCTTGTATTAAATGATAGGTACTATAGTAACTGCATCGTTCCATTCATAGTTGACTACTTGGAGTTGTTTCGTGAGCCTTTACTTGTTCCATACTTCTTGGACGGGTTTAAGGTTACCGAGAGGGTCAAGGCTATCTTCTCCCAATTTGAATACCATGAGGAGGTGGTGCGATATTCTTCCATTGACATACGGTCATGTATACTTAGGTGCCGATTAGTTTGCACAACATAGAGTTCCAAACGTACAAAATTGGCCAAATATTGTAAGAGACCAATGGGGGAATCGCCTCATGACTTACTTGCTGCCCAAGCCACGAAGAGAAATGCCTACCTACTTCAATCCAAATAATTATGAGAGACAAAAGATTGAGAGGAGTAAGGGAGTGCAAGGTGGTAATCCGAGAGTGGAAAAAGAAGAGGTTGTGTGGAGCGAAGTGAAGGGATTACCACCAAACTGTGCTAACATTGGTTGTCCTTCTATTTTTAAGGACATTTGTGTAGGTACCAACATGGCAAGCGAAGACGAACAATGCCAAAAGTAAGTTGTTGCCCAAGCTTTTAGAGGACCTTCACACCATGACAAAGAAGAATCTACTCAAGGACTTCAAGGTAAAATGGCTAACTCTTACACTTTTGTACAAGTGAATGATAATTGTGTGGCTAGTAGCCCATTGAGTGTGAGTTGTAGCTTGCCTATATGTGAGTATTGTTTCTTTGCCACTTGATGATGATGTACATATTGTGAGTGTGGATACACTAGTTGACCTATTGATGACCGAATCGACTCTTCTTGTAAGATCGATTTATGTCCACCTAGTGTTGAAACCATTATGTTGAATGAAAGTACATTATCTTCTGAAATTTGTGTTGATCAACTTATGTGTGAAAATTACCCATCACTTGAGGATGTGTATTGTAATTAATGAACCTCAAGTGTGTGATGATGTTGAAAATGTTGATCAAAGGAATAGGAGTGAACTCGAGAGCTATTCTTGGGATAATCTTGCACTTGAGATCTCTTTGAAACTTTATATTGATCTTTTAGAGAGTGATGAATTCACACGTTCCGAATCTTCCCGTGAAATAAATCATGCTCTCTTTAGGTATAATGTCTTATTTGAAGATAATATAACCACTTCTAATGAACCTAGTGGTGAAAATAATGGTGTAGCTTGCCTTAGAAGCTATAGCCGATATGCTAATCCACTATGGTGTGACAACATTTCTACTAAAGATGGAAATCACTTCTTGGAAGATGAAAGTACTCTTAAGGGTAAGGGATGTGTAGTCTTGGAAACTACTTATCTTTCTACTTTGTGTGATTTTATTGTTGAGAGTACTCATGGTGATGATTGTGAAACTAGTAGTGAGTACACACATGAGGGCACCTTAGTAGAAGTTGACTTGAGTGATACCTTTCTCTACTCTCTATTTTCTTTGGATAATATGTATGCTATTGTAGAGAGTACACCATTTAGTTTGGGTAGAGACCACGGGAAAGGGGAGTGTTGTCTAGACCCGTGTCTATGGCTACTCTTCCCGTTTGACCCCGGTGCCAAATATAGATTTTATGATGATGGTGCACCCAACTTGTTGCTTGGTTTACATGAAAAGCAAAGTATCACTTTTGGTAAATTCCATAACCAAATCCTTTGTGCATTTTTCATTAATTATTTAATATTTAGTTCAAAGAATCCTTGGTTATATTCTAAATATGTGCAACCTTGGAATGTTGAGGTGACTTGTCGTGCTAACCCTAACCCTCATTTCATGAGGAGTTTGTATTTGTGTGTCCGTTCTTTAGTTTTGCAAGGTTTGGATTCGAGGTCGAATCCTTTTCAAGATGGGGAGGATGATACGAGTCAAATGGCCACCTTAGCTTTTGATGACATCTTTGAGGGACAACACCTAAAGGCTCAAGACTTGGTCACCCCGAGAGCACAAGGATATGCAAGGAAGGATCATTTTGAGCATGACTTAAAGCAATCTCGTGTGTGGAAGGTTGCTTGGTTGCCTACATTGATGCTAACCCGAGAACCACAAGCCTTGATGTATGAACCATACTCAGTTTTTGAGAGCATTGAAAAGGCGCCATTCATTCAAGTTATAACATACCTTGGTTGCCTCTTCATTAAGGGTATTTTATACATTACATATAGTGTATTTACACACCATGGAAGCCCCTCTCATTAAGGGCAAAGTGGTCTTTTTATCTTCATTTGTAATATATTATAAATAGGCCCCTTTAGTCTTATTTTTACTAGTTTTGAATGATGAAAGATTGAAACACTTGAAAATCCTCTCTCTTGAGAGTAGACCAGATTAGTATAGTCTTAGTTAGGACTTGGAAAAGTCATCCTTAGTATAGGGCTTGGAAAAGCCAATATTGTTCTTTGCTTAAAAACGGTGGATCTTGAGCTGAGTCGATTACCTTGGCGGTCACCGTAAGAGTGTGGTTTTGATTATTACATTTATTAGGAGTTAGTGTTGTGAAATATACTTGGTTCTTAATCTTGTAATAATTTTGGTCTCACTATCTATCTTTATTTTCTATGCAATTTCCCTTGTGTTAGTGTTGAAATATACTTGGTTCTTAATCTTGTAATAATCTTGGTCTCACTATCTATATTTATTTTCTATGCAATTTCCCTTGTGTTTGTGTTGAATCCGTGTCTTGTTTCATCTTGTGTCATTGTTATCATCTTCATCTCCTCTCTTTAGTTATAATTTCAGTTTCTAGCTTTGTTTCCCGTATCAGAAGCTAAATAGTATTTTGACTACTTTTTCCTCTGACTATCACTCAGGTGAAGTTCAACTTATGAATCTTATATGCATGCTTAATAATTCATTTGGCATCTGTCAGCTAAGTTTTTTGTGTTGGAGAAACAATGAACTTATTTTTAACAGTTTAGTAAGTTCAGGTTTGAAGTTTATAAGCATACTATTAAGCTTTGGCCATTGTGAACTGTGAAACAATGTTAGAAAAGAAAATTGAAACTGCTTATCTTCTTCTTTATCTTGTGCTTTTTCCTAATATTCTTTTTCTAATGCATATTGTCTTTTAATATGTGAATTATATTTTTATCCCATTATTCTTGGAGTAGGTTATCAATTGTTGAAGTTAAGGTATATGTGGTAGATTCAAGAAAGTAGCAACAGATGTTAGAATACTTTGTCCTTCTTGCTCATTGGAGTTTCTAAACTATAGACACTAAAATCCACATAGAGAGCTTCTAAGTAGCTAAGTTGTGCGGATATATTTTGATGCTATGTTGCTCGGACTCTTCAAAAATGGTTGCTTTCTGAAAATCAGTTTTGTGTATGAGAAGTCCTCCAATCTTCTATGAATGTAATCACTGGTAATGAAGGTCTAATTTTTGTACCCCAAGTCCTATAATAAGATGATAACATTTATTTAACTGTTACTATATACATAACATTACCAGATTGATATCCTTCTAAATTTCTATCATTCTAAACCTTTCAAAGTTCATTTAGTTACTGCAAAGGGAAAGGATAAGAATTGACTCTTATGAACAATCTGAAGGTCATATCCATTTCTTAGCTGCAATATTCACTATGTATTGTAGTGACTATGTATGTATTCTATTACGGCTGTGGTTTTAAAAGCATTGAAGATCTGTTTAAATGTGGGAAGTTTTGTGCAAATTTAAAACATTCCGAGAGGCTGAGAGGCTGAATTCTGGAGTCATGGTGGTTGAGCCATCAGAAAAAGTTTTTAATGATATGACGAGCAAGGTGACCACTTTGCCTTCTTACACTGGAGGTGTGGTTTAGCTGTTAACTGTTCTGTTTTTTAAAGATATATGTTGTCATTGTATCTTTCAGTAGTCAAACTTTTGTTTCTGTGGGAAGAGTTTCATTATCTTTTATCATTTAATAAGTTTAGTGTGATACTTTTAAAGCTCTGATAGGTACCAGTTAAGCTGAGGATCTATCTGAAATAGCCCCTCTACCTTTACGAGGTAGAGGTAAGGTCTATGTACATTCTACCGTCCCCAGACCCCATTCTGGGATTACACTGGGATGTTATGTTATTGTTGTTGTATTTTTCAAGCTCTGATAATTCATTGCGCTGAATTTTTTTTGTTAACCTAATGGTGCAAATATTTTTGTTTTGACAACTATGTTGATTCTCTTGCTAACAGGTGATCAAGGTTTTCTCAGTTCCTACTATGTTGGATTTGTGAATGCTCATGTTTATGAGCCAAATTTTCCTTCAGATATCTTAAATTCCAGGAAGGTTCATGAAATGGAGAGGCTTTCTACTCTTTATAATGCAGATGTTGGCCTGTACATGGTTGCTAATAAGTTATGTTTTAGGTTCAAGAGACTGCCTTTCTTTGAGTGTATTTTTAGTTGGGTGGGGTGTGTAGACTTTAGATTTTATCAAAACTGGACAAAATACAATTAGTTGGAGGGTTCAAAATGGCCATTTTTGTTAGATATAGGATACTACGAAGAAGTTAGACTTCCATGGAATTGGAATATACTTTAGTAGTATTGCAAGTTGCAACATTGCAAACCTTAGCATAACTTAATTTTTCAATTTAAGTTGTTGTGTGGGCTTCATTGTCTTTTTTTAGTAACGGTATTGCTTGGCTAGCTTTTGCACACCCAAACTATTCCACCATGTACATGCTACCTCCTACCAACAAGTACCGGATGGGCAGATATCTTATGGTCTATGGGCTTTGTTGTTTTCTACAAACGACTTAACTTGAAGCAGCTATATTTTGGATGTTAAAGTCCAATTTGTGTCAAGCTATTCAAAGATGAGCATGGGATTATCCCGCTAGGCGCTATGTACTTGGTTTATCATTCTTATGAGTTATCAACAATTAGTGAAATCTTATTATTATCATATTTATGCATAGAATAATCTTTCCATGGAAATAAATTTTTTAGAGAAAGATGCACAAACTGTTTACGAAAAAGTGCTGCCAAATGTGCATGGTATTTATAGAAGGTTAATAAATATATCTTTGGTGACCAGAGATAAGGGAGGAAAGCCTAAGGCTAGGTACCCTCCACCTCAAACCATAAAGTTGGGGATTCAAGTCCCCTATCGAGCGAAGTGAGAATGGACCATTGTCTGACTCCTCCTGTTATCCTTGTGGAAGTGCACTCCTTGGTCTTGTCGTGGGTGGGCGTGAGGGGATTTACCATATTGTGGATGTTATATAAAGAGTCAGTTGTTGTTAGTTAGAAAGTCTAGTCAGCTAGCTAATTGGTCCAGTCATCTAGTTAGTTAGTTTAGTCAGCTAGTTAACTAACTAGTACAAAAGTTAGTTATAACTGCTATATAAACTACCTTCATGTACTAATATAAAACACTCTTTCAAGTCTTACTAAACTACAACTTCTACTTCCTCTTAATCTGAGTGTTCTTCTTCTTCTTCTTGATTAAAGAATTCTCTGTTTCTGCCATGGATTCGGTATCATTTGTTGACTAACAACATGGTATCAGAGAGTTGATACAGAGAGGTCAATACTTCTAGCAATTCACCATAAAATCTGTAGAATCAATTCCAAAATTACTATATGCTTCCGACTGTTCTTGTGTACTCAAGAAGGATGAGTAATTTGAATAATCAAACACCTAATACAACCCCAAATGGAGTAGTTGGATCAGGTCAGACTAGCAATCAAGCTCCAGGAATCGACTACAATCATCCATTGTTTCTGAATGTATCTGATGTTAGCGGTATACAAATTATCTCATTTCAGCTAACAGGTATTGAGAATTTTTCTATGTGGTTTAGGTCTATGAGAATTGCATTATTGGGTAGAAATAAGTTGGGATTGGTTGATGGCAGTTGTGATAAAGAATCTTTCCCTGAAAATATGTGGAATCACTGGGAAAGGGTTAATGCCATAGTTCTATCTTGGATAATGAACTCAGTATCGAAAAATCTATTAGGTGGTATTATGTATGCTTCAGATGCTAAAACTGTGTGGATGGAATTGCAAGAAAGATTTACCAAGATTGATGGTTCAAGAACCTTCAATCTGCATAAGATATATGCTCTTTTGTTTTTTGTGCATTGTTTACATTGAACCTTGTTATTACAGGTCCGAGAAGAAAAGACTAGCATTTTTAGTTCCAAAGGGAAATACAGAAAAATAAGAGCAATGGATGAATTATTTTAAGACAAACAATATCCGCAGCATCTCACAAGAATTATGAACTCCTTTCTAATGCATTGCTTAAATTGAAGCTTGTTATTACAGGTCTAAGCAAAAATATTGGCATTTTTAGTTCCAAAAGGAAATACATAAGAATAAGAGCAATGGATGAACTGTTTTAAGACAAAAAGTATTCGTAGCATCTATCAATTATTCTAAATTCCTCTCACAGCATCTCCATCAAAGTTCAATCTCCAGATTCACGAACCACATAGAGTTCAACCTAAAAACAATAGAATAAAGTTAAACATTGAAATTTTAATTAAAAAAAAAAATTAAACTAAACCTACCAGATGGAAAGGGATAGTAACATAACCGGTAAAAAAACCAATAAAGTCACAGCGCCAGGAATAGAAATTGCCATCGCCGAACACGAAACCCTGAACTTCTTGATTATACAATAGGTCTTGTGTATAGAGCAGAATGTAGATTAGGTTATAAGTCAGTATCACCTCAGCCTATGCAAAAAGAAAGCAACCAAAAAAAATTTCAAGACAAAAAACAAATTACAAAAACAAAAAGCAGACAGATTATTTATCAAGCAAAATAAATTACCTTCCATGTAGAAGAAAAGGGAAATAGCTTATCAAATGTGTGTATGACTATGAAAGGACGGAACAGCAGCAGCCCAAAAGTCAACAAGTACAAACAACAGTCTAAGAAAAATGCTCGACCATTGATGATACCACACATTAAACAAAATAACCAGAATCTCAAATATACCGTCCATATAGAGGACAAAGGGAAATTAATGTGTAGGTTTTGGAGTGCAGCAGCGAATAGAAACAGTAGTAACAACATGGTCGTAGAGACCGCTAAAGACCAGAGGAAAAACATTCTTGGACGTAGGAACACAAAAATACTGAAGCAAAGGAAACAACTTGCTACTCCAACAACAATAAGAGGAACAAACCTACAAGTAAAAAGCAATTAATAATTACAAAACTCAAAACAAAACTATAATAATGAACATTGAAAGTACCTGAAATCAATCCCAACATGCTTAAGCATGCTGGAAGATAACACTCCAACCATCAAAAACTGTAAAACAACTTCACATAAAAAGCACAAACAGTTTAAAACCAAAGTTTTTCTTCTATCAGGCGGTTGAAGCATTTCTCTGCACAATAGAACAACAGTCGGCAGCGCAACCAACACGACAATTGGAGAAGTCTCCTCGAGACGAGCTCCAATAGAAATCAATAAAAAACCAACCATAAGTGGAAGGTACACCTTTCAAAAAAAAACAATAAAACTACAATCACAAAAAAGCAAAAGCAAATACAACAAAACTATTAGTAATAAAATAATTTAAAAAGTACAAACAGTTTGACAGATTCAGGAAATACCACATTAGATCGCATAGCAACAATTAGTTACTATTTAATTTCAATCCCAATTAGACACATTGAGCAGCAACAATATAATATTATCTAGTTTATAAAGTACGAACAGTTATGACAAATTCAGAAAATACCATATTAGACCGAATAGCAATAATTAGATAGTATTAGATCAAACAGCTTAAAAAATACAAACCGTTATAACAAATTCAGAAAATACCACATTAGATCCAATAGGAACAATTAGATAGTATCTAATTTTTTATACAAATTGGATAAATGGAGACATTAGATCAAACAACAAATGTATAATACTATCTAGTGCATAAAGAATAAACCATTATGACAAATTCAGAAAATACCAGAGTAGACCGAATAGCATAAATTACATCAAGATAGCATCTAATCACTGAGACGATCAAACAGGTACAATTTCATACTATCTAGTTTATAAAGCAAGAACAGTTCAAAAAATACCGAAAAGAGATACGAATATTGCGTGGAAGAGCAAGTAGGAAGACGGAAGACATGGTTAAAGCCCCAGTATTTTCGAGTAAAAAATTCACCCGTCATTGATTTTGATTTTACTAGTGTTTTGTATCTTAGTATAAATGATTCGAATCTATAGATTTATGCAATATCCTATTTATAAATTGGAGAAAGATAAGAAACAACATCATATAAAATCTATATATAATGCGTATAGGAGATGAGGAAACAACATTCATATAAAATCTATAGATTTTTGCAGATCTCCAATTTATTGAAGAAACAAATGCATATAAGAAATAAGGAAACAACGTGATATAAAATTGATATGAATGATATAGAATTTAAATCTCAAGATTTTGGAATTGAAGTACTCTAGAATTGAAGTACTCTAGATGGAAGAAGGATGGCAAATGCTCCATTTTGTAACGGCTATAATTGACAGAAGAAAGAATCACAACTGTAGGATTCTTGTTTTTCTCGTACATGTATTACTCTTTATAAGTTGTACCCTTCAATCGAAATAAAATACTGCTCATGGATCAAACTGATCTGTGATTTGAGGCTAAGTAGGCAAAATATGTTGAACCATAAAATATCAACATTAGGATAATATAATACGTATTATTGAAGCGCAATGTACAGTTTGGTATGGTATTTGAGAGTAAAATTTTAATATTCTAGTATTCGGAATTGAGCTTGGTAAAAGATATTAATATCGTTTAGTATTCGGTATTTCGAATATCGAATTCTCTTGGACCTTGGTAATATATTCGTAAAATACAATAAAAGGAATATTAAATAGGGTTTCTATTAAATATATTTTTTGAATTTAAAACATACATTTGGACATTTCCAACTTTAAAATGGTATTACCGAAAATCATACCGAATCAAAGTTTATTTTACCAATTACCGAATTATAGAATCGATGTTTATAAGTACGGTATGTGGTATCTACTATCAAATACCGATTATCAAACTACCAAACCCGAAATTTGAAAATACCGAACCGAATACACAACGCTCGCTCCTAGTTTTTATTCATAAAAAAGGTAACAATTTAAAGCCTATTACTCCATTAAGTTTCCATTGTTTTAGTTTTTTAATTTAATATTCGAATTATATATATGGAAATTAGTTGCAAAACTACAAGGCAGGTCAGGCTCTACATTTACTCTCGTCAGTTTTTCTTCTTTCGTAATTTATCTCAATTAAATATACAATAAATAATTTGTAGAATTAATTATCCTTTAATCTCTTGTTACCTTTTTCTAAGACAATATGTAATATTTTTTTCAGTCAATAAAGTTACAATGTATGATCAAATTTGTATTTAAAATGATGATTCTCATCTTTATTTCTCCGTATTATTAAATTTTTTGATAATCGCATTTGTATGTTTCATTTAAAGGTTGTCTTACTGTTCAAAAACCTACCAGACAATTATTTTGATCTCTTGGAGGGATCGACATGAAATCAAGTGATATAAATTAACTTAACTCAAACACAAATAAGAAATTTACATGAGAAAGACTGAAAATAAATTAAAAAAAAAAATAAAGAAAGTCGCTCGTGGATCAGCAAGATATAAGTCATTATTGGAGATATAAGATATTCATATAAAATCTATAGATTTTTGCAGATCTCCAATTTATTGGAGAAAGAAATGCATATAAGAAATAAGGAAACAACGTCGATATAAAATTGATATGAATGATATAGAATTTAAATCTCAAGATTTTGTATTTGAAGTATGGTAGATGGAAGAAGGATGACAAATGCTCCATTTTTCTTCTTTTTTTCTTGATAAGGGGGAGGGAGTTTGTAACTGCTATAATTTATGTGAAGATAGCTGTGTACTTTGATTATATATAGGAAAATCTAAGGGGTCGTTTGGGGTGAGGTACTAAGGCAAATAATTCAGATATAAAATAATAATTTCAGGATAAATTTCTTAATGCATAGTTTGGTTGGTAATACTTAAGATAACTTATTTCAGGACTAATAATAGTATCGGGATAAGTCATCCAGTGTCGGCTCAAGGGGGAAGCAACTAAAGCCAAGGCTTTAGGCCACCAAATTAAAGGCCCCATATTCTCACTAATATTTAATATTATATAGTATATATTAGAGAATTAGTGTCCTTGTTTCGTTAAAAGAATAAAATTCATACTTGTCTTTTGAATATTTTATTGAGTTTATGTAGAAACAAGTAGATATTATTAGATAAATATTCCTTTCGTTTCAATTTATGCAATTTTTTGTTTCGACGGTTAATTTGACTAATTTTTGAAGCTAAATAAGATTAGATTAATGCAATATTTAAAATTTAGATGTTCAAAAACTAATATCTAGTTCAAAAACTATATAATAAGCACTAATATGTAGTCACATGAATAGTCAATATACATACAAGATGGTATGTACACCATCACTATAAAACAAAAAAGAAAAGAAATTAAACAAATATATTTATAATTTTATTAATTAAATTTAAGGCCTCTTCTTAAAGTTGGCTTTAGGCCACAATTTGCGTTGAGCCGCCCCTGAAGTTATCCCACACATTTGGTGGTATAAATTATCCCACCCTAATTTATCCTTGAATAAAATTATTAAATGACTAAACTAATTCTTTAATTTTCACTTTCTCACAACTGTAGGATTTTGTTTTTTCTCCTACACGTATTACTCTTTATAAGTTGTGCCCTTTAAACGGGATAAAGTACTGCTCATGGATCAAAATGTTCTGTGATTTGAGGCTAAGAAGGCAAAATATGTTTAACCATAAAATATCAACATTAGGACAATATAATACGATTATTAAAGTGCAATGTACAATTTTAATAACAAGTATTATCTAGATAAATACGTATGAATCTTATATATTGACACATAACTGAACACATAGAAAAATTATAGGAATAGAAACATAAAAATAATTAAGTTAACTAAAGTGAAGGATATTTTTGTAAACAAATAATATATTTTTACAAACAATGCACTACTTAAAAAGATAACAATTTAAAGCCTATTATTACTCTATTAAATTTCCATTATTTTGGTTTTTAAATTTAATAGTCGAATTATATATGGAAATTAGTTGTAAAAGTACAAGGCAGGTCAGACTCTACATTTACTCTCGTCAGTTTTCTTCTTCTTGTTAACATTATTATCATTTTAATCAAAAAAAAAAAGAAGGAGAATATATATATATATATATATATATATATATATATATATATATATTCTTTCTAAATGAAGGACAAGGTACCTTTTTCAGGAAAAAAATTGTAAAAAGAAAAAAGAAGAGTAAGAATAACATTTTATAAAAAATAAGGTCCAAGATGTAGAAAAAGTATGGTGTGTGAAGATCTTTAATTCTATTTTATAAAGTTAAAGAGGCTGCTTCTGATTCTCAATTCAAATAAAAAATATCTACCTTACGTATTGAGATTCACAAAACGTTACTAATTTTACTCAAAATACATTTTAATACTACAGCATTAGAAAAGAAGGTCTGTTATGGTTAGGAATAGGTTTAAGTGGAATAAAAATAACTTTATAACTTGAAATATTTAATTTTATTTTTGATTAATTTATTTCGTAATTTACTCAATTAAATGTACAATAAATAATTTGTAGAATTAATTATCCTCTAATCTCTTGTCACTCTAATCTTTTGTCACCTTTTTCAAGATAATATTTAATATTTTTTTGGTCAATAAAGTTGCAACGTACGATGAAATTTATATTTAAAATGATGATTCTTATCTTTATTTCTCCGTACTAATAAATTTTTCGATAATCGCATTTGTATATTTCATTTAAAGGTTGGCTTATTGTTCAAAAACTTACCAGACAATGATTTTGATCTCTTGGAGGGATCGACATGAAATCAAATGATATAAATTAACTTGAATCAAACACAAATAAGAAATTTACATGAGAAAGACTAACAATAAATTTTAAAAAATAAAGAAAGTCGATGGTGGATCAACAACTTATAAATCATTATAGTCCAGCGACTTATGAGTCATTAACCTATTTCATTTAATTCTTTCAATATTCATCGTTTCCTTAAAAAATTTACTCTAAAAATTAATCCTTTCAGTTGCTTCAGACTCTAATTTTTACCTTATCCTCCACGACGACGTCAATAGAACAACTCATATTTTCAACTAACGTAATTTTTACCTTGTAATTCTCTCCCTCATAATTAGAATTTTCAATTTTTTCACTTTCTAAAAAAAAAAAAATTAAATTTTCATAAAATAATTAAACGTAAATTATATTTAATATTCAATTCATAAATTGATCTCCTTTTATGAGAATAAATTGAGTGTGTTGTTGTTATTTGAATTTTTTTTTTTCAAAAAGATCATTTACTACTCTATTATCACTCATATCAACGGACACGTAATTAATACTGTTATATAACATTTGCTACCTAATTATTAAATAAAAAACACTTATTCATTAAATTTGTACAGTCATGATTTTTTTTTTCTTACAATAAAGAGTAAATTCCTCAAAATGTTATTGAACTTGTGTAAACATCCCACTAAAGTAACTTTTGTTTCTTTTAGGACAATATTGTCACTGAACTATGCACTTTTTTTCCATTATAAGGTAAAACTAAGAAATTGTTAAGAATATGTTTGGAGAACCACAAGGAAAGTGAAATTAGATGTAATTACATAGTCCAATTCTCAATCAGAAATAGAGAATTAGGTGCAATTACGCAATGTAATTACAAAATTACATTTTTTTTTAATTTTATTTTTTTCGTTTAATTTTATTTTTTATTTCTATTTTTTTTTTAATTTTATATCATTTATCTTTCATCTCTTTTCTTCTCATTTTCCAATGTTTACTTCTTATGATTAAATACAATTACTCGTATTTTTCTTCATTTAGCGCATTATTGTATTTTTATTCTAGTGTTTGAATTAAAGTAGTATTTCATTATTGAATGAGATGACTTATGTGTTTTTTCTTTCGTTTGAATTATTTACTCGTTGGAATTTTATATAAGAGTATTGTGTTTTTTTCTTGAATTTTCAATTTGTGTTTTGTTTTATGTTTCAATTTATTTGTTTTAGTACTATAGACTTGTTATTTTATATTTCATGTCACTTCAAATTGTCGAGTTAATTTTTTAAATTGCCATTGAACTTGTGCAAACATCCTACTAAAGTAACTTTTGTTAATTTCTTTTAGGAAAATATTTTCATTAAACTATGTACATCTTTCCAAAATAAGGTGAAATTAAAAAATAGTTAAGGACATATTTGGAAAGCCATTGAAAAATTAAAATTATATGTTATTAGCAATTTCCAGTGACATGCAATTTGAAATAGCATGTCTATACTACTAATACAAATAAACCGAACCATAAATTCAAAATCCAAGAGAAAAACATAATACTCTTGTATAAAATTCCAACGAGTAAATACAATTCGGAAGAACGAACAACACATAAGTCTATAATCTCATTCAATAATAAAATATTACTTTAATTCAAATATTAGAATAAAAATTATAAAAAATGCAATAATGCGTTAAATAAAGAAAAAAATATGGGTAATTATATTAAATCATAAGAAGTAAAGTTGGAAAATGAGAAGAAATGAGATGAAAGATAAATAATGTAAAATAAAAAAAAAGTAAAAATAAAAAAGAAATTCAAATAATAGAATTAAAAAGAAATTAAAAAAAATATTAAATTTTATTTAAAAAATAAAATAAAATGTAACTTTGTAATTACATTACAAAATTGTACCTAATTCTCTATTCCCAATAGAGAATTGAATTATGTAATTACATTTAATTTCACTTTCCTTGTGATTCTCCAAATATATCTTTAACAATTTTTTAGTTTTACCTTATAAAGGAAAGAAATGCATAGTTCAGTGACAATATTATCCTAAAAGAAACAAAAATTACTTTAATGGGATGTTTACACAAATTTAATGATATTTTGAGGAATTAACTCTAAAATAAAATGTAGGCGAGGAAATGAATGTTGTCCGTTTCTTTAGGAAATTGTCAAGTTTCAAGAAAGGTGACTTTTTTTCCCCATAAAAGTGTTAAGTATTCCAAAGTAGTATTTACTCATATATTAATTGGATTTAATTTTAATTTAATTCCAAGAAAGGTGTCATTCATGACAATTCACGTGATAGGATATGGATATTCTCCCCCTTAAAAATAGTTGTCTTGTTAACTTAATAGTATTTTTAAAAAAAAATACTATTAAGTTATAACAATTATATAAAAATGATATAATTATATATATATATATATATATACACACACACGATATGTGTATAGAAATTGTATAATTATAGAAAATATGTATATGTATAAAATATAAATAAAAAAATCTATAGAATGAGTATAGAAGCTCTATAGTTGTTGTATGAAATACGTATGTATAGAATGTGTATAGAAACTTTATAATCATTGTATAAAATATGTATGTATAGAATTTGTATAGAAACTGTGTATTTCTTGTATAAAATATGTAATAATAATTGTAGCCAAAGATTGTATAAAATATGACTATTAATAAAAGAAAGATTCATTCTAGTTAATTAAATGTTAGTCATTTGTTTGCAATTCATCAATTTGGATGTTGTTTCTAAAACATTAATTATTAATATGAAGTTTGAGTAGTTTAATTCAAAGGTCTAAAATATTTTTAGAAAAAATTAGATAGCTCTTTCTATTTGTATTTTTGTAAGATAATTTTTTTAAACTATTTCACGATCTTCATTATTATTTAAAGTGAAGTTGAAATTGTTGACACCTAATTTTTGTCCTCCACAACTACGTTTAATCTCGAATTTCTTCGATTTTCAAATAAAATCACAAAAATTATTTTTTTCAGATAAATGCATTTTAAAATAGTTTTTTTAACATTTAATTAAAGATTTTACATTTTTGTTATTTAAATGAATATTTTATCAAATTAGACTTTTATTGATTAAACTTGAAAACTAATTCAAATGGATAAAGTCTTTATTTTAAATATGATTTGTTCTCGAAATATTTTATTTGGAGAAATATTTGTTGGATTTTTATCAAATTAAGAAACTCGAGTTTAATTTGTTACTTGATTCGTGCCAAATTGCGATTCAATTTAGCGAACGAATTAAATATGACCTCAATTGAAATCCAATTGGCCCAATTGTAATGCAACCAATAGATATTCAATTTGATTAGAATTTAAATAAGTCGTTTAAATTATATACAATCTTAATCCCAAAAGTTACCATTTCTTAATTGAGATTATTTTAATCTAATTAAATTTAATTTGAGTTATTCTTAATCAAATTTAATTTAATTATAATTATTCTAATCTAATTAGGGTTATTTAATAACCCAATTAGATTTAATAGGGGTTATTAAATAACCCCAATTTACGGCCCAATTGCTCCAATAACCAGCCTATTCCCCTTAAAGATTCAACAGCCCATTACAACAACACAAGCCCAATCCAAAAATAGTTGACCCGGCCTATTACCCTATTTCCCCTCTTTTCCACAAAACCCTTTAACACAATTTCAGCAGCAAAGCTGCTACAATCAACCAACTTCAAACAACAATCTCAATAACGACGATCTCAACCACCCAAAGATCCGATTAACCCCTAACCACGTCAACCCGTATCCCGTGAAACCCATGCCCGTTCCACTCGATTTCAAACGAGAAAATCCTAGAAACTTCTAGAAATCGATGTGTTGGCCTCTCCAACGGTTCAGTCCTGCATTTCTCAAATAAGATTGTACGATTTCATACAATAGTTGGTTGATTTTCATTGGTTCTTGAGTACAATTCGTTTTGGTCAAAAGATATTGGTTCACCCATTTCGAAAAGGGGGAAAAAATCCAAAATGGAGTACCATTTTGCTGATGAAAACCGAAGCGGGGAGGGGGGATGGAAATTTCAAATTTCAAAATCTCCTTCAAAAATTCAAAATCTCCTTCAAAATCTTCTTCCAGGAGATTTTTGGTTCGAAAGTGGGTGTTGGAAAATCTTGAGTCCGAAAAGAGGAAAAAATTCTCAAAAAGGCAGAAACATAAGAAAGGAAATTTTGGTTCGAGAAGCGGAGGGAGAAAAGAAAAGAGAGAAATTCTTGAGAAAATTCAGTCTCGAATAGAAATTATGTTCTTGTTTTGAAAGTTCGTCAGCTAAATTATGTCGAGTTGACGGTGAAGAAGTTTTTCGGGTGGTCGTGATCTCCGTACTAGTTCGTCGTCTCATTTTTCTGCTCCCCAAAAGGTAACATTTCACTTCCATTTAAGTTTTCGACTACTTCTGCTTCATCACATGATTCTGTAGTGAAAAGTGTTGTTCTAATGATCTTGTGCTGGATTGTTTGCTGTAGACGCCATTTGATGGCCATAGGTTTTATTATGATGCTTGTTACTATGATGTTCGTTGTTTCTTGCTCCAGTTAATATCGTGTGCTTCGATTCACTTTAAAGTTTATTGTTTTATGACAATACCGTCAAATAATGGTTACTGTTTCTTTTGAGCTCTACCTGTCGTAGATATACTCTTTTGGTTGTCATTATTGTGCTACAAATTTTATGTCGTTAATCACCAGCTTGTCATTCCCTGAGTATTGTAGTTTTCAACTGACAAATTCGTTGTTTTAAGCCTTTTTATTGTTCTAGTTTAGTATTGCTAGTAATTCACTCACTCTTGGGTTTGTTTCACGATTGTTTTCTAATTAATCGTAAGCTTGTGAAGATGTTCCTCAAATCGTAATTGAAGAGTTCGAGTAAACATTGATTTCAATCATATACTTGATCCTAATTGCAACTTGGATTGATCTACTTGCTACAAGTATTCTCTTCCTTTCTAGATTTGTGTTATTTAGTGTTTGTTTTCTTAATTTCACTTCTTAACCTAGTTTCCACTTTCTAGCTATGTCATTCGAATTTTCTAAAAATGTTATTGCACTTATGTTTGATTATATTCTTCAAAATACACTATTTTTTTAGGATTGTACACGAACTTGGCCACATTTTCAAAGAGTCCAGACGATATGGGGTCGTTTGATACGTGAAATAAGTATAATAATCTCAGTATAAAACTAGAATTAACAGTATTCTATGTTGAGATGAGCATCTAGTATCCCCTAACTATAACGAAGTTTGCTACGATACACTCCAACTTCACGGGGGTTCTATTACCCTTGAACTAAATTTTAGTGTATTTTTGTCAACTTTTTTAGCTGACATGGCACATAGTAGTCCTTCACATGCCTCATGCGTTTAACTACACGCAAGGTGCCACAACAACACAAAAGGGTGACACAAATACGCTAAATTGAGTTTAAGGTGTACTAGGACCCCTGAAATTGAAGCGCATCGTAGCAACTTTGACCATAGTTCAGGGGGTATTGAATGTTTATCTCTTCTATGTTTGATGTGAGGTATTAGCTAATCAAGAGACTATTTTATCCCAACATTCGTATTAGAATGATGGAATTACTATCTTTCATAAGAATCCAGACGTTCCACAGGTTCTATTTTTGGTTTACTTGTTTCTCTGGTAAGTGTTCCACATATCCTTCAAATCTAACGTTCTTTATTTGGTCAGATCGTGGCTACTGAAATTGGTATCTATGCTGAATTCAAAGCAGATTTCCTTAAGCTGATAATACAGGTAGTTTTCTGAATTACGATATGCTTGAGATTATTTATTTTTTGCACTAGAAGCACTGAGTATATCTTTCTAATGTTGTTTGCAGTAATATTGTATTGCTTAAAAACTATAATGTAGCATCCTGATGCCAAAATCCCGGTTATCATCATCGCTTAAGTGGATAATGTTTCTACCTGTGGGAAGTCCAACCATTTTCCCTGCGAATGCATCTATACCTATGAGGTAGAACACATAACGAACACTCATCACTATTTACATCTTATATTACTCATTTATCCACAGTTTGACATATCATAAACATTCTTGACACAGTGCATCTTGCTCTTGCTTAGCCACTTACCAATAAGTTGTAATCTAGATGAGGGAAAAATCATACACAACAGGCTATATATGATGGGAGACGTACATATTCCTCCTCGTAGGCTATAGAAATAAGTCATTCATGTTTGTTGTGCATTGCCTACATTGAACCTTGTTATTACAAATCCGAGAAAAAAAGACAGGCATTTTTAGTTCCAAAGGGAAATACAGAAAAATAAGAGCAATGGATGAACTGTTTTAAGACAAACAATATTCACAGCACCTCACAAGAATTCTACATTGAATTCCTTTCTAATGCATTGCTTAGATTGAACGTTGTTATTACAGGTCTAAGCAAAATGATTGGCATTTATAGTTCCAAAAGGAAATAGAGAAAAATAAAAGCAATGGATGAACTGTTTTAAGAGAAACAATATTCGCAGCATCTATCAATAATTTTGAATTCCTTTCGCTGCATCTCCATCAAAGTTCAATCTCCAGAACCACTAATCAGACACAGTCCAACCTAAAAAGAATAGAATAAAGTTAAACACTGAAATTAAAAATAAAAAAAAACACTAAACTAAACTAAGCTTACCCGATGAAAAGGGATAGTAACGTAACAAAGAGCTCTTACTACTGCTTCTATTCGCTGCTGCACTCCAAAACCTACACATTAATTTCCCTTTGTCCTCTATATGGACGGTATATTTGAGATTCTGGTTATTTTGTTTAATGTGTGGTATCATCAATGGTCGAGCATTTTTCTTAGACTGTTGTTTGTACTTGTTGACTTTTGGGCTGCTGTTGTTCCGCCCTTTCATAGTTATACACGAATTCAATGACCTATTTCCCTTTTCTTCAACATAGAAGGGAAACAGCTCATCAAATGCGTGTATGACTATGAAAGGGCGGAACAGCAGCAGCCCAAAAGTCAACAAGTACAAACAACAGTCTAAGAAAAATGCTTGACCATTGATGATACCACACATTAAACAAAATAACCAGAATCTCAAATATACCGTCCATATAGAGGACAAAGGGAAATTAATGTGTAGGTTTTGGAGTGCAACAGCGAATAGAAACAGTAGTAACTACATGGTCATAGAGACCGCTGAAGACCAGTGGAAAAACATTCTTGGACGTAGGAACACAAAAATACTGAAGCAAAGGAAACAACTTGCTACTCCAACAGCAATAAGAGGAACAAACCTATAAGTAAAAAGCAATTAATAATTACAAAATGCAAAACAAAACTATAATAATGA
The DNA here is from genome assembly GCA_030864215.1 of Capsicum pubescens. NCBI lineage: Eukaryota > Viridiplantae > Streptophyta > Magnoliopsida > Solanales > Solanaceae > Capsicum > Capsicum pubescens. The sequence goes on from CM061549.1 coordinate 302,226,705, forward strand.
ACATTGAAAGTACCTGAAATTAATCCCAACTTGCTTAAGCATGCTGGAAAATAACACTCCATCCATCAAAAATTGTAAAACAAATCCACATAAAAAGCACAAACAGTTTAAAACCAAAGTTTTTCTTCTATCAGGCGGTTGAAGCATTTCTCTGCACAATAGAACAACAGTCGGCAGCGCAACCAACACGAGAATTGGAGAAGTCTCCTCGAGACGAGCTCCAATAGCAATCAATAAAAAGCCAACCATAAGTGGAAGGTACACCTTTCAAAAAGACAATAAAACTACAATCACAAAAAAGCAAAAGCAAATACAACAAAACTATTAGTAATAAAACAATTTAAAAAGTACAAACAGATTGACAGAGTCAGGAAATACCACATTAGATCGCATAGCAACAATTAGTTACTATTTAATTTCAATACCAATTAGACACATTGAGCAGCAACAATATAATATTATCTAGTTTATAAAGAACGAACATCTATGACAAATTCAAAAAATATCATATTAGATCGAATAGCAATAATTAGATAGTATTAGATCAAACAGCTTAACAGTTATAACAAATTCAGAAAATAACGCATTTGATCCAATAGCAACAATTAGCCATTATCTAATTTTGATACAAATTGGATAAATGGAGACATTAGATCAAACAGCAAAAGTATAATACTATCTAGTGCATAAAGAACAAAAAGTTATGACAAATTTAGAAAATACCACATTAGACGAATAGCATAAATTAGATCAAATAGCATCAATTAGATAGCATCTAATCACTAAGAAGATCAAACAGGTATAATTTAATACTATCTAGTTTATAAAGTACGAACAGTTCAGAAAATACCGAAAAGAGATACGGATATTGCATGGCAGAGAAAGTAGGAAGACAAAAGATATGGTGAAAGCCCCAATGTTTTCGAATAAAAAATTCACCCGCCATTGATTTTGATTTCACTGAGAGATTAGATGCAGAATTTTATAGTTTTGTATCTTAGTAAAAAGGAAATATCTGAGCTGGATTTTATAGTTTTGTATCTTAGTAAAACGGTAATTTCTTAGCTGGATTCAGATATCCTATTTATAAATTGGAGAAAAATAAGAAACAACATCATATAAAATCTATAGATAATGCGTATAGGAGATAAGGAAACAACATTCATATAAAATCTATAGATTTTTGTAGATCTCCATTTTATTGGAGAAAGAAATACATATAATAAATAAGGAAACGTCGATATAAAATTGATATGAATGATATAGAATTTAAATCTCAAGATTTTGGAATTGAAGTATGGTAGATGGAAGAAGGATTTGAAGTATGGTAGATGGAAGAAGGATGGCAAATTCTCCATTTTGGTAATGGCTATAATTGACAGAAGAAAGAATGAGGATGTGAAGGCAACGATGTAGTTTGATTATATATAGAAAAATATAAGGGGTCGTTTGGGGGTGAGGTACTAACGCAAATAATTATGGGATAGAATAATAATTTTGGAATAAATTTTTTAATGTATCGTTTGGTTGACAATACTCAGTATGACTTATTCCGGGACTAATAATAGTACCGAATAAATTATCTCACACATCTAATGATATAAGTTATCCCACCCTAATTTATCCTTGGATAAAATTATAAAATGACAAAACTACGCCCAAATTCTTTAATTTTCACTTTCTCACAACTGTAGGATTCTTGTTTTTCTCCTACATGTATTACTCTTTATAAGTTGTACCCTTCAATCGAAATAAAATACTGCTCATGGATCAAACTGATATGTGATTTGAGGCTATGAAGTCAAAATATGTTAGAACCATAAAATATAAACATTAGGATAATATAATACGTATTATTGAAGCGCAATGTACAGTTTGGTATGGTATTTGGGAGTAAAATTTTAATATTTGGGTATTCGAAATTGAGCTTGGTAAAAGATATTAATACCGTTTGGTGTTCGGTATTTATCGAATATCGAATTCTTTTGGATCTTTGTAATATATTCGTAAAATACAATAAAAGGAATATTAAATAGAGTTTCTATTAAATATATTTTTTGAATTTCAAACGTACATTTGGACATTTCCAACTTTAAAATGGTATTATCGAAAATCGTACCGAATCGAAGTTTAATTTACCAATTACCGAATTATAGAATTGATGTTTATAAGTACGGTATGTGGTATCTACTATCAAATACCGATTATCAAATACCCAACGCTCGCCCCTAGTTTTTATACATAAAAAAAGGTAACAATTTAAAGCCTATTACTCCATTAAGTTTCCATTGTTTTAGTTTTTTAGTTTAATATTCGAATTATATATATGGAAATTAGTTGCAAAACTACAAGGCAAGTCAGACTCTACATTTACTCCCGTTAGTTTTTTTTCTTTCGCATTTTATCTCAATTAAATATACAATAAATAATTTGTAGAATTAATTATCCTTTAATCTCTTGTTACCTTTTTCTAGACAATATTTAATATTTTTTTCGGTCAATAAAGTTACAATGTATGATAAAATTTGTATTTAAAATGATGATTCTCATCTTTATTTCTCCGTATTATTAAATTTTTTGATAATCGCATTTGTATGTTTCATTTAAAGGTTGTCTTACTGTTCAAAAACCTACCAGACAATTTTTTTGATCTCTTGGAGGGATCGAGATGAAATGAAGTGATATAAATTAACTTGACTCAAACACAAATAAGAAATTTACATGAGAAAGACTGAAAATAAATTAAAACAAAAAATAAAGAAAGTCGCTCGCGGATCAGCGAGATATAAGTCATTATGGTCCAACGACTTACGAGTCATTGACCATTTCATTTAATTTTTTCAATATTCATCGTTCCCTTGAAAAATTGACTCTAAAAATTAATCCTTTCAGCTGCTTCAGACTCTAATTTTTACCTTACTCTCCACGACGATCTCAATAGAACAACTCATATTTTCAACTAACTTAAATTTTTACCTTGTAATTCTCTCCCTCAATATTAGAACTTTCAATTTTTTCAGTTTCTAACAAAGAAAATTAAATTTTTAATTTTCATAAAGTAATTACACTTAAATTATCACTCATATCAACGGACACCTAATTAATACTTATTTTGATAAAATGTAGTACAATTCATTTAATGTACAGTCATGATTTTTTTTTTCCTAAAATAAAATGAAGGCAGGGAAGTAAATGTTGTCCGTTTCTTTAGGAAATTGTCAAGTTCTGCATTAGTTGTCCATTTCCTTAAAATTACTCATATCAACGGACACCTAATTAATACTTATTTTGATAAAATGTAGTACAATTCATTTAATGTAAGCAAGGAAGTAAATGTTGTCCGTTTCTTTAGGAAATTGTCAAGTTCTGCATTAGTTGTCCGTTTCCTTAAAATTGTTGAGGTTACTCCTACATTAATTGGTTCCAAAGTAATATTTACTCCTACATTAATTGGATTTAATTTTAATTTAAGTCCAAGAAAGATGTCACACCTCACAATTCACGTGATATGATATATTACTCCTACATTAATTGGTTCCAAAGTAATATTTACTCCTACATTAATTGGATTTAATTTTAATTTAAGTCCAAGAAAGATGTCACACCTCACAATTCACGTGATATGATATATGTATGATACTCCCCTTAAAAATCGTTGCCTTCTTAATTTAATAGTATTTTACAAAAAAAATATTTACTAAAAATTTATTTTATTAAATTAATTTTATTAATTATATTTTAAAAATATAAATTTGAGTATATATATTTTATTTATTTAATTATTTAATGATATGATAGTTTTGAAAAATATACTCCCTCCATCTCAAATTACCTGTCTCAAATTGAGATTACACATTAATTAAGAAAAAATAATTAATAACATATCTAGTTTACAATAGTATCCCTATTAAATGATGTTTACATTTTAATTTGAAAAAAAAATAATTAATGCAAAGGGTAAAGCGTGAAGAAAAAAATTGTCTCTTCTTGATTAATGAAAAAAGACAAGTAAAATGAGAAATCAAATTAGAAAATTTAGGACGGATAATTTGGGACGCAGGGAATAATAAAATTCGAGGGACAACTAAATAAAAATAAATATTTAAAAAAAAAAGGATCAATTATTTTAAAATGAAAAGAGTACAAAATAAAGAGATAAAATGGGTATGTGCATTTTATAGAGTCCCGAGTTGAAAAGGATAATTTTTGGCGTAAACATATCAAAAATGACTATGAATATCGGGGAAAAAAAAAGAAAAAAGAGATGGATTGGTCACTCAAAATAATATGGAAAAAAAAATCTAAATATACTTTCTTAGATTATAAATTGCAAGTCATAGCAAGACTTCTTAGACTGCAATTAATAACAAGTTTTTTTTTTTTTTTTAAAAAGATTTAAAACAAATAATATTAAGAATAAAACGTTTTTTTATATGCTAATTAAAAAAACTTTCATTCTAATAGGAGTTGGTTATTATGTGGGCTAAAATTATGAAATAGTTATTATGTGGGCTAAAATTATGGAACCTATTAATGTGCATGTTTTTTTCTAGTTCTTAAATTATATTTATATTCATTTTTTAAAAAGAAAAACAAATACTTCTTCTTTTTCCATAATCCATTCTTACTCAATCTCTATTTTAATTTCTAATTCATGAATTTTGAATTCACAATAGAATTGGTGATAGTAAATATTATATGTTAATAATTTATTTTTAATTTGTGATTTTTATACAACCTTTTATTTGTGTATTATTTTATACAACCAAACTAAAATCAATTTATATATAACAAAGTCATATTTTAAATGATTTTTTATTTTTGGAGTCTCAATTTTTGAAATTGGTATATAAGATTCTATATAAATGATACATCTTATAACTGTTTCTAATGTATGAAAATGGTACATAATATGATATCCACGAATTAATTTAATAAATTTTATTAAAGTCATTTTATACTCTTGTCATATTTATGGAATTTTTTTTTGGAGGGGTGGGGGTGGGGGTGGGGGGAGGGGGTGTTCTCAATGTATGGAATTGACATTAACATTATTGGTATTGATGAAGTTCCATATATGTCAATTTGTATGAAATGAGTTTTATGAATATGACAATTGATACGAAAAATGATGTTGTCTATTACATAACTTTTTTAGTGTATGTAATGGATATTTAATGAAAAATTGTCACTGTACATATTGAAAATAAACTAATCGATAATTGTTTGGTATCAAATAACTTTTTGTTGCAATAAAAAAGGTAATCTGTATTAATCATGGTTGATATTGGTGTTGAAAAGACTAGCATTTTTAGTTCCAAAGGAAAATACAGAAAAATAAGAGCAATGGATGAATTATTTTAAGACAAACAATATCCGCAGCATCTCACAAGAATTATGAACTCCTTTCTAATGCATTGCTTAGATTGAAGCTTGTTATTACAGGTCTAAGCAAAAATATTGGCATTTTTAGTTCCAAAAGGAGATACATAAGAATAAGAGCAATGGATGAACTGTTTTAAGACAAAAAGTATCCGTAGCATCTATCAATTATTCTGAAATCCTCTCACAGCATCTCCATCAAAGTTCAATCTCAAGATTCACGAACCACACAGAGTTCAACCTAAAAACAATAGAATAAAGTTAAACATTGAAATTTTAATTAAAAAAAAAAATTAAACTAAACTTACCAGATGGAAAGGGATAGTAACGTAACCGGTAAAAAAACCAATAAAGTCACAGCGCCAGGAATAGAAATTTCCATCGCCGAACACGAAACCCTGAACTTCTTGATTATACAATAGGTCTTGTGTATAGAGCAGAATGTAGATTAGGTTATAAGTCAGTATCACCTCAGCCTATGCAAGAAGAAAGCAAGCAAAGAAAAAATTCAAGACAAAAAACAAATTACAAAAACAAAAAGCAGACAGATAATTTATCAAGCAAAATAAATTACCTTCCATGTAAAAGAAAAGGGAAATAGCTCATCAAATGTGTGTATGACTATGAAAGGGCGGAACAGCAGCAACCCAAAAGTCAACAAGTACAAACAACAGTCTAAGAAAAATGCTCGACCATTGATGATACCACATTATAAACAAAATAACCAGAATCTCAAATATACCATCCATATAGAGGACAAAGGGAAATTAATGTGTAGGTTTTGGAGTGCAGCAGCGAATAGAAACAGTAGTAACAACATGGTCATAGAGACCGCTAAAGACCAGAGGAAAAACATTCTTGGACGTAGGAACACAAAAATACTGAAGCAAAGGAAACAATTTGCTACTCCAACAGCAATAAGAGGAACAAACCTACAAGTAAAAAGCAATTAATAATTACAAAACTCAAAACAAAACTATAATAATGAACATTGAAAGTACCTGAAATCAATCCCAACATGCTTAAGCATGCTGGAAGATAACACTCCAACCATCAAAAACTGTAAAACAAATCCACATAAAAAGCACAAACAGTTTAAAACCATAGTTTTTCTTCTATCAGGCGGTTGAAGCATTTCTCTGCACAATAGAACAACAGTCGGCAGCGCAACCAACACGAGAATTGGAGAAGTCTCCTCGAGACGAGCTACAATAGCAATCAATAAAAAACCAACCATAAGTGGAAGGTACACCTTTAAGAAAAAAACAATAAAACTACAATCACAAAAAAGCACGAGCAAATACAACAAAACTATTTGTAATAAAACAATTTAAAAAGTACAAACAGTTTGACAGAGTCAGGAAATACCACATTAGATCGCATAGCAACAATTAGTTGCTATTTAATTTCAATACCAATTAGACACATTGAGCAGCAACAATATAATATTATCTAGTTTATAAAGTACGAACAGTTATGACAAATTCAGAAAATACCATATTAGACCGAATAGCAATAATTAGATAGTATTAGATCAAACAGCTTACAAAATACAGACCGTTATAACAAATTCAGAAAATACCACATTAGATCCAATAACAACAATTAGATAGTATCTAATTTTTGATACAAATTGGATAAATGGAGACATTAGATCAAACAACAAATGTATAATACTATCTAGTGCATAAAGAATAAACCATTATGACAAATTCAGAAAATACCAGAGTAGACCGAATAGCATAAATTACATCAAGATATCATCTAATCACTGAGACGATCAAACAGGTACAATTTCATACTATCTAGTTTATAAAGCAAGAACAGTTCAAAAAATACCGAAAAAAGATACGAATATTGCATGGCAGAGCAAGTAGGAAGACGGAAGACATGGTGAAAGCCCTAGTGTTTTCGAGCAAAAAATTCACCCGCCATTGATTTTGATTTTACTAGTGTTTTGTATCTTAGTAAAAAGAATTTGAATCTATATGTTTATGCAGATATCCTATTTATAAATTGGAGAAAGATAAGAAACAACATCATATAAAATCTATATATAATGCGTATAGGAGATGAGGAAACAACATTCATATAATCTATAGATTTTTGCAAATCTCCAAGTTATTGGAGAAAGAAATGCATATAAGAAATAAGGAAACAACGTAATATAAAATTGATATGAATGATATAGAATTTAAATCTCAAGATTTTGGAATTGAAGTACTCTAGATGGAAGAAGGATGGCAAATGCTCCATTTTGTAACGGCTATAATTGACAGAAGAAAGAATCACAACTGTAGGATTCTTGTTTTTCTCGTACATGTATTACTCTTTATAAGTTGTACCCTTCAATCGAAATAAAATACTGCTCATGGATCAAACTGATCTGTGATTTGAGGCTAAGAAGGCAAAATATGTTGAACCATAAAATATCAATATTAGGATAATATAATACGTATTATTGAAGCGCAATGTACAGTTTGGTATGGTATTTGAGAGTAAAATTTTAATATTCGAGTATTCGGAATTGAGATTGGTAAAAGATATTAATATCGTTTAGTATTCGGTATTTTGAATATCGAATTCTCTTGGACCTTGGTAATATATTCGTAAAATACAATAAAAGGAATATTAAATAGGGTTTCTATTAAATATATTTTTTGAATTTAAAACGTACATTTGGACGTTTCCAACTTTAAAATGGTATTACCGAAAATCATACCGAATCGAAGTTTAATTTACCAATTACCGAATTATAGAATCGATGTTTATAAGTACGGTATGTGGTATCTACTATCAAATACCGATTATCAAACTACCAAACCCGAAATTTGAAAATACCGAACCGAATACCCAACGCTCGCTCCTAGTTTTTATTCATAAAAAAAGGTAACAATTTAAAGCCTATTACTCCATTAAGTTTCCATTGTTTTAGTTTTTTAATTTAATATTCAAATTATATATATGGAAATTAGTTGCAAAACTACAAGGCAGGTCAGACTCTACTTTTACTCTCGTCAGTTTTACTTCTTTCGTAATTTATCTCAATTAAATATACAATAAATAATTTGTAGAATTAATTAACCTTTAATCTCTTGTTACCTTTTTCTAAGACAATATGTAATATTTTTTTCAGTCAATAAAGTTACAATGTATGATAAAATTTGTATTTAAAATGATGATTCTCATCTTTATTTCTCCGTATTATTAAATTTTTTGATAATCGCATTTGTATGTTTCATTTAAAGGTTGTCTTACTGTTCAAAAACCTACCAGACAATTATTTTGATCTCTTGGAGGGATCGACATGAAATCAAGTGATACAAATTAACTAAACTCAAACACAAATAAGAAATTTACATGAGAAAGACTGAAAATAATTATAAAAAAAAATAAAGAAAGTCGCTTGTGGATCAGCTTATCATAAGTCATTATTGGAGATATAAGATATTCATATAAAATCTATAGATTTTTGCAGATCTCCAATTTATTGGAGAAAGAAATGCATATAAGAAATAAGGAAACAACGTCGATATAAAATTGATATGAATGATATAGAATTTAAATCTCAAGATTTTGTAATTGAAGTATGGTAGATGGATAAGGATGGCAAATGCTCCATTTTTCTTCTTTTTTTCTTGATAAGGGGGAGGGAGTTTGTAACGGCTATAATTGATGTGAAGATAGCTGTGTACTTTGATTATATATAGGAAAATCTTAGGGGTCGTTTGGGGTGAGGTACTAAGGCAAATAATTCAGATATAAAATAATAATTTCAGGATAAATTTCTTAATGCATCGTTTGGTTGGTAATACTTAAGATAACTTATTTCAGGACTAATAATAGTATCGGGATAAGTCATCCAGTGCCGGCTCAAGGGGGAAGCAACTAAAGCCAAGGCTTTAGGCCCCCAAATTAAAGGCCCCATATTCTCACTAATATTTAATATTATATAGTATATATTAGAGAATTAGTGTCCTTGTTTCGTTAAAAGAATAAAATTCATACTTGTCTTTTGAATATTTTATTGAGTTTATGTAGAAACAAGTAGATATTATTAGATAAATATTCCTTTCGTTTCAATTTATGTAATTTTTTGTTTCGACGGTTAATTTGACTAATTTTTGAAGCTAAATAAGATTAGATTAATGCAATATTTAAAATTTAGATGTTCAAAAACTAATATCTAGTTCAAAAACTATATAATAAGCACTAATATGTAGTCACATGAATAGTCAATATACATACAAGATGGTACGTACACCATCACTATAAAACAAAAAAGAAAAGAAATTAAACAAATATATTTATAATTTTATTAATTAAATTTAAGGCCTCTTCTTAAAGTTGGCTTTAGGCCACAATTTGCGTTGAGCCGCCCCTGAAGTTATCCCACACATTTGGTGGTATAAATTATCCCACCCTAATTTATCCTTGAATAAAATTATTAAATGACTAAACTAATTCTTTAATTTTCACTTTCTCACAACTGTAGGATTTTGTTTTTTCTCCTACACGTATTACTCTTTATAAGTTGTGCCCTTTAAACGGGATAAAGTACTGCTCATGGATCAAAATGTTCTGTGATTTGAGGCTAAGAGGGCAAAATATGTTTAACCATAAAATATCAACATTAGGACAATATAATACGATTATTAAAGTGCAATTTACAATTTTAATAACAAGTATTATCTAGATAAATACGTATGAATCTTATATATTGACACATAACTGAACACATAGAAAAATTATAGGAATAGAAACATAAAAATAATTAAGTTAACTAAAGTGAAGGATATTTTTGTAAACAAATAATATATTTTTACAAACAATGCACTACTTAAAAAGATAACAATTTAAAGCCTATTATTACTCTATTAAATTTCCATTATTTTGGTTTTTAAATTTAATAGTCGAATTATATATGGAAATTAGTTGTAAAAGTACAAGGCAGGTCAGACTCTACATTTACTCTCGTCAGTTTTCTTCTTCTTGTTAACATTATTATCATTTTAATCAAAAAAAAAAAAAAGGAGAATATATATATATATATATATATATATTCTTTCTAAATGAAGGACAAGGTACCTTTTTCAGGAAAAAATTGTAAAAAAAAGAAAAGAAGCTTAAGAATAACATTTTATAAAAAATAAGGTCCAAGATGTAGAAAAAGTATGGTGTCTGAAGATCTTTAAATCTATTTTATAAAGTTAAAGAGGCTGCTTCTGATTCTCAATTCAAATAAAAAATATCTACCTTACGTATTGAGATTCACAAAACGTTACTAATTTTACTCAAAATACATTTTAATACTACAACATTAGAAAAGAAGGTCTGTTATGGTTAGGAATAGGTTTAAGTGGAATAAAAATAACTTTATAACTTGAAATATTTAATTTTATTTTTGATTAATTTATTTCGTAATTTACTCAATTAAATGTACAATAAATAATTTGTAGAATTAATTATCCTCTAATCTCTTGTCACTCTAATCTTTTGTCACCTTTTTCAAGATAATATTTAATATTTTTTTTCGGTCAATAAAGTTGCAACGTACGATGAAATTTATATTTAAAATGATGATTCTTATCTTTATTTCTCCGTACTAATAAATTTTTCGATAATCGCATTTGTATATTTCATTTAAAGGTTGTCTTATTGTTCAAAAACTTACCAGACAATGATTTTGATCTCTTGGAGGGATCGACATGAAATCAAATGATATAAATTAACTTGACTCAAACACAAATAAGAAATTTACATGAGAAAGACTAAAAATAAATTTTAAAAAATAAAGAAAGTCGATGGTGGATCAACGACTTATAAATCATTATAGTCCAGCGACTTATGAGTCATTAACCTATTTCATTTAATTCTTTCAATATTCATCGTTTCCTTAAAAAATTTACTCTAAAAAATAATCCTTTCAGCTGCTCCAGACTCTAATTTTTACCTTATCCTCCACGACGACGTCACTAGAACAACTCATATTTTCAACTAACGTAATTTTTACCTTGTAATTCTCTCCCTCATAATTAGAATTTTAAATTTTTTCACTTTCAAAAAAAAAAAATTTTAAAATTTTCATAATATAATTAAACGTAAATTATATTTAATATTCAATTCATAAATTGATCTCCTTTTATGAGAATAAATTGAGTGTGTTGTTGTTATTTGAATTTTTTTTTTTTCAAAAAGATCATTTACTACTCTATTATCACTCATATCAACGGACACGTAATTAATATTGTTATATAACATTTGCTACCTAATTATTAAATAAAAAACACTTATTCATTAAATTTGTACAGTCATGATTTTTTTTTTCTTAAAATAAAGAGTAAATTCCTCAAAATGTCATTGAACTTGTGTAAACATCCCACTAAAGTAACTTTTTTTTCTTTTAGGACAATATTGTCATTGAACTATGCACTTTTTTCCATTATAAGGTAAAACTAAGAAATTGTTAAGAATATGTTTGGAGAACCACAAGGAAAGTGAAATTAGATGTAATTACATAGTCCAATTCTCAATCAGAAATAGAGAATTAGGTGCAATTACGCGATGTAATTACAAAATTTCATTTTTTTTTAATTTTAATTTGTTCTTTTAATTTTATTTTTTATTTCTATTTTTTTTTAATTTTACATCATTTATCTTTCATCTCTTTTCTTCTCATTTTCCAACGTTTACATCTTATGATTAAATATAATTACTCGTATTTTTCTCCATTTAGCGCATTATTGTATTTTTATTCTAGTGTTTGAATTAAAGTAGTATTTCATTATTGAATGAGATGACTTATGTGTTTTTTCTTTCGTTTGAATTATTTACTCGTTGGAATTTTATATAAGAGTATTGTGTTTTTTTCTTGAATTTTCAATTTGTATTTTGTTTTATGTTTCAATTTATTTGTTTTAGTACTATAGACTTGTTATTTTATATTTCATGTCACTTCAAATTGTCGAGTTAATTTTTTAAATTGCCATTGAACTTGTGCAAACATCCTACTAAAGTAACTTTTGTTAATTTCTTTTAGGAAAATATTTTCATTAAATTATGTACATCTTTCCAAAATAAGGTGAAATTAAAAAATAGTTAAGGACATATTTGGAAAGCCATAGAAAAATTAAAATTATATGTTATTAGCAATTTCCAGTGACATGCAATTTGAAATAGCATGTCTATACTACTAATACAAATAAACCGAAACATAAATTCAAAATCCAAGAGAAAAACATAATACACTTGTATAAAATTCCAACGAGTAAATATAATTCAGAAGAACGAACAACACATAAGTCTATAATCTCATTCAATAATAAAATACTACTTTAATTCAAATATTAGAATAAAAATTATAAAAAATGCAATAATGCGTTAAATAAAGAAAAAAATATGGGTAATTATATTAAATCATAAGAAGTAAAGTTGGAAAATGAGAAGAAAAGAGATGAAAGATAAATAATGTAAAATAAAAAAAAAGTAAAAATAAAAAAGAAATTCAAATAATAAAATAAAAAAGAAATTAAAAAAAGATATTAAATTTTATTTAAAAAATAAAATAAAATGTAACTTTGTAATTACATTACAAAATTGTACCTAATTCTCTATTCCCAATAGAGAATTGAATTATGTAATTACATTTAATTTCACTTTCCTTGTGATTCTCCAAATATATCTTTAACAATTTTTTAGTTTTACCTTATAAAGGAAAGAAATGCATAGTTCAGTGACAATATTATCCTAAAAGAAACAAAAATTACTTTAATGGAATGTTTACACAAGTTTAATGACTTGACATTTTGAGGAATTAACTCTAAAATAAAATGTAGGCGAGGAAATGAATGTTGTCCGTTTCTTTAGGAAATTGTCAAGTTCCAAGAAAGGTGACTTTTTTTCCCCATAAAAGTGTTAAGTATTCCAAAGTAGTATTTACTCATATATTAATTGGATTTAATTCCAAGAAAGGTGTCATTCATGACAATTCACGTGATAGGATATGGATATTCTCCCCCTTAAAAATAGTTGTCTTGTTAACTTAATAGTATTTTTTTAAAAAAATACTATTAAGTTATAACAATTATATAAAAATGATATAATTATATATATATATATATATAAATATATATATATATATATACACACGATATGTGTATAGAAATTTTATAATTATAGAAAATATGTATATGTATAAAATATAAATAAAAAATCTATAGAATGTGTATAGAAGCTCTATAGTTGTTGTATGAAATACGTATGTATAGAATGTGTATAGAAACTTTATAATCATTGTATAAAATATGTATGTATAGAATGTGTATAGAAACTGTGTATTTCTTGTATAAAATATGTAATAATAATTGTAGCCAAAGATAGTATAAAATATGACTATTAATAAAAGAAAGATTCATTCTAGTTAATTAGATGTTAGTCATTTGTTTGCCATTTACAGCATTCAAAAATGGCTTACTTAGCCTGGATATGTACTCGAATGTATCCTAGAAATAGGTTAGACTATGCCAATTTCTTCCAGCAATAAATTACTTAAACTTTATAAGCAAAGTCTTCTCTGCTTCTGCAACCTAGTTATTTGTTCATATTACAGTTTTAAGATATTTTTTAAAAAATTATAAATCTGGCTTAATAGAATTTGTAATCCTCACCTTCCCTCCTGAAAGACCTCCATTGCTGACAATTTGAACAGGAGGACATTTCGTACCAAGGAAACAATGAACCTCTGCATCAAGCTGCTTAAGACCATCAACCAAATCATCAATTGGTCTCTCTCTCATCCGAGGAACTCCAATGTAAGCAATATCACCCAGCCAATCAAAAACATCATACGCTATGTGTCATTTGATCTTCATTGATTTTGTTTAGTCCTCTTGCATACACACAGATATCATTTTTTTGTATATAGAATACATCTACTTGCTGATATTTTGATCAAATCAATGGATGTAACCTGTAATAAATTAAGAACAACATTAGTTAGTACAAGTACAAAGAGTTCACTGTAACATAAGGCTTATGGAAATCTAAAAGTAACGAAAATAAATAATGACACATTAAAGAGGGGTAATGCCCCAAATTATGAATGGAATAAGGATTTTAATGGTATTACAATCAATGGTCCAGCTGCTGGCTTAAATGAAGTCAAGCAAATATACATATACACACGAAAGTCAATATTCTTGTTCTTTTTTCTTCTGAAAATGCTCTTGGTTTTCAATTAATTGAGAAGAAATCATGGACATGAAGAGATGGGGCAACCACCCTTTACAGAAAATCCTCTCTTCGATGTCTCATTCTTCCTTTCTGGGCATAAAATATGATGAGGATTCTCCCATCTCTCTCAAGGCTAAATTATCATCACTGCCAATTTTGAAAGGTAGGAACTTCCCCACAATTAGGTGTTTGGACAACTTCAAGCAATTTTTAACAATAGCTACACAAGATCAAAGTATGGTTGCAGTACATCTGAAGAGGGTTGTTGAATTAGTTAAAGGAAAAAGCATAGGCCAATCAGAGGGATATTTGCACATAAAAAGCTACAACAATTTGTAGCAAAGATTCAAGGAATTTGAGTTGAGCTTGATCATATATCTAACTACTAAACTTCTTTAATGATAAAAGAAAATGAACTTTTGTTTCTTTTTTTCTGGTCACTTTTCTTGACAGTGCATCCCGTTAATGAAAATGGGTGCACTTTCAGCGACATCAAATCTCCAACCAAAAAGCTGGTTAACCATTTTGGTAGAGACCTTAGAAGTAAGCTGTGCTTTTAATAGTGGAAATGTAGGTCTCAATCTTTCAAAGGAACAATCAAATATTGCAACCAATTAACCAATGGGCTCTATTTGTAATCTTCTTGCATATTACCTCTTTCTTCTAGGAATTATCGTCTAAAAGAATGCTACATTTTACTATTATGATGTTGTAACACAAATCGATGTGCAATGAATAGTAAGGTAACATATTATTTACATTAAGAAAACAAGCAGTCAACTGGGAAGAAAAATCGAGTCCATTGCGCTTTGCACCCTAACGTATGACCTCTTTTGTGATTTACACCCTATTCTATTTTATTTTATGATTTGCACCCTAAGCTTGTATCTTTCTTGCAAAATAATGAAACTACTCTTTTTCTATATTTTCCACGAGGACAAAATTGGAATATAAATATATTTATTTTAAAATAACATAGAATTTAAAAAAAAAACTGATAAATTAACTAATTAAAAGGTCCGATGAACAAATAATTTTATGGATGTTCCTTCTATGGGTGGAATTTTATTATTAAAACTTTAATTAGAGATAAAATGGACAAACGATTTCTTGTAAGAACTAAAAAATAAGGTCTCTCTTATTACTATTTTCACATAAAAGAAGAGAACAAATTTTGAATTTAATTAGATAAAGATCTTCTATTGTATCATTATCACTTATTTTATGACTCATCACTTTTTGTATGATATTTAATATAAGCTCATATAAATTTTTTACTAAAATGGATGAAAGCTTGTAAGGTCATTAAAACTTTAATTAGGAATGAAATAGACAAAAAAAAATTATATGAGGACTATCAAACTCCCGGATCCTCCCTTCAAATTGGATTCATGGATACTGGTTTCCTATTTAAAGGTGTTAATAATACAAGTTCACCATTCAAAGCTGATATGGGGTTGAGAATGCTTCAAATGTTTCCTTAAGCTAAGTTTTTACATCAACTCAATAGACATAAACTGTCAATTGGCCCTTTATGCCCAAAGAATAGTAATCTGAATAGGATTCTTGATTGTTTTCGTTGGGAATGCTCTTCAATTATTATCCAATTTACTTGAGGGTACTATGGTTAGCATATTCACGTTTGGTCTGTACTACAATACCCTTTGCTTGTCATTATATTTAGTCAATTCATATATGATCTTTTTCAAGGATTTCCTTAGGTATCCCAAGAATGGGAACTCCTGACTCCTGAGGCAGCTAGGACTTCCTCAGGACCTCGTTATGCACTTGATGATCAAATTACTGAGCACATAAAAGTTTTTAAATTTTTACTTGATTATCCAACAACAAAAAAAAATCATCAATGCATTTTTATGTGCCTCGACATTATTCATGTGGTTTATATATGCAATGTCAAAAGCTGCCAAGCGGAAAGTGGGTATTTGAGTTGTAGTTTGAAATTGTCATCTGAGGCTAAACTTCTATGTGGTTTTGACATAAAGCTTCTTGAGTTTACCCATAATCTTCAAGGAGTTAGGAAGAATGCTGACTCCGTGAAAATGACAGAGACAATCATTTTATTTAGTAGTTTTTCTAGTTTTGTGCCTTTTATCAGAAGAAAAAAATATTTATATTCCAATTTTGCCCTCGTGAATATTTATAGGTCTTACCATTTCAAGGTATGGAAGGATTTGTCAATGGTCTAAATCTCACATGATAATGGCAAGAACAACTTATCATTTATGAGAATCATCAGATGTTGGCCCATGGAAGAAAAGTATCTCAGAATAAAAAATGGTTGGTTTCAAGCACTGGTGAATTTAGCCAACACGGATAAGATCTATAAGGGTGTTATTAAAAATATGCCTCTAAAATAGTTCACTTAGCAAACTTACCTCTTTGTCAAACCGATTCAAGTAATACGCCCAATGGTAGTCATATCCGAAGCTAAAACCAGTAACTTCTTGTACCGTCGTTTGAATCATTTTATCGATCACCTCTTAAAGACAGAGAAACAATGAGAAAATAGTGAACCACCAAGCATCTATCTTTAGAATTCTATCTTTAGATATTCAATTGCCTTTTGGGCCTCTTCTGGAGCTCCAATGAGATTTATGGCATCCACATAAACAGCGAGTATGACAAACCCTGATGTCGTTTTCTTAATGAAAATACAAGGACAAATGACATCATTTATGTAACCTTTTCTTTTCAAGTACTCACTTAGGCGATTATACCACATACGCCCTGATTGTATTAGACCGTATAATGAGTTTTTCAATTTTATTGAATATAATTCCCCTTGGCACTGCTTCAGGAGCTTCACCTCTCTTTTTACACTGCTGGTGTCGAGGGACATTGTTTATTGCAAGGCGATCGATTAAAATTCTTCCACGACCACGACTAGGGTCAGGGATTATCGATTAAAATTCTTCCACGACCACGACTAGGGTCAGGGCTTCTTTCAAACTTGATTTGATGAACATGTGCAACATTCACTTCAGGAAATAGAGCAATACCAAGAGGTCGACTTTCATTATTTTTTATTAAAAGCTCATTATGTTGTTCAGCAACTAGAAGATGAGCAATCAATTCAAAATACTTTTTAAATCCCATTTCTCGATCTATTGCTGCAGGAGCATACTCGAGGCGGGAAAGGTAGAGAATGTTTTCTCTAACATGTCGTGATCAGTTATATTTTCTCCGCATAAATTTAGTTGCGATTTAATTTCAAACATCGCAGAATTATAATCAATTATATTTTTAAAGTCCTGTAACCTCAAATGAGTCCACTCATAATGTGCCTGTAGAAGAACGACCATTTCAGGTGGTCGTATCTTTCTTTTAAATTATTCCACAATATAAGTGGATCCTTAATTGTGAGGTATTCCATTTTCAGACCTTCGTCAAGATGATGATGGAGAAATATCATGTCCTTGGCTCGGTCCTAATTTGATGCCTGATTATCATTTTTAATGATTTCTTCTAGATCCATCGCATCCAAATGTATTTCGACATCCGGTGCCCAGGACATGTAAGTTTTGCCCGATAAATCTAGGCCAATAAATTCGCATTGGATATATTTGACATTATTTAAGAAAAATAAATACTAATCTTTTATTGTTGTTGAAAAGTTTTTGCATAAACTCATGTTGATAACGTGATATAAATTATGTAAAGAAAGTAACAAAATAACAAAGAGTAGTCTTTTTCCACCCACTTTCTTAATATAGAAAGTGGCTATTTATAGCCTAAGATACAAGTTTATCCAACTTGACAACTTTAAAAGGTGGAAGATTAGTAGGCATTTTGCCTTATTAAAATGAGGCCATATGGCCATTAATTTGACACATGGACATCTACCATGTTCCATAACATCTGGTGAAGCTCTATCAGGCGCTCCTTAAGAAAACTGATAATAACTTGAAGCAAACTTCCTCTCTAAAGATAATGTTGAGCCCATGGACTTAGAAGTCTCAGATTTCTTTGTAGTTCCTAAAGAACATGTTACTCACCCTGTCGGTGATGGACATGAAATAGATTGATTGTTTTACTTTTATGTTAAGTTGTATTAGTTTACATTTCTATAAGTAGTATCTCACTAGCCTTGTAAATAAATAAAATTTGTGCAATACGCTATGTGCTAGTAATGCTGTAATATTTACTTTGTTTATATTTTCATCTTGAAGAATATGGATACTCCTCAAATTTTATTTGGATCAATAATCGATCGTGATGATATTTGTGTAATTGATAGCGGGACTGTTTTGCGGAGAAATTTTGACTTTTTGTGAAAGAGAGTCTCCACTTAATTTTGAAAAGGAATTAAGAAACCTTTAGGGAGTTACTTCAAACGATCCAAAACAGAAAAATCATTTTAAGTTAGAGATTCTAGATAAGTGGTTCATATTAACATTTTAGGAAGGTGTTAGGCACCTAAAACGTCCGCTAACTTGCGGTTATCTGGACTGTTTGAAAACATCTTTTGATTAACTTCTGAAAAGATTAATTTGATGAAATAAGTAATTTGTTTAGGAAATATATTTAAGGTTTATGCAGAACCAATTTTTTAGCGACTTAGTTAGTGATTTTAACTAGGTTTGCAAGAAAACACATAAAATAAATTAGCAAAAGTAAAAGGAAAAGGGTAGAAGCAGAAGGACTTGAGACATTAGGCCCAAATCGCCAACCCTATCCTAATCTAGATATTGGGCTTTCAGCCCGTCTTCCACCTGTCCTAATTCTATGTTTTCGAGTCTTTAGCTCGAGTCTCGCTTCACCTGTATTAAGTACAACTTTGACTTCGAGGCCCAAATGAATGAATAAGGAAATAAATAAATAAATGAATAAATAAATAAATGAAGACGACAATAAGTAAATAAACAAAAATAATAAATGAGATTTTGGGGTCTCGTAGCCGCTTCAAATGATAGGACTTTAATCCATTTGTTCTTCTTTCGATTCTTAGTCTCCGTACGCCACGTGATAGGCGTTTAGATTCTTTTTCGGGCTTGACTCAAAGGATGGGGGTCATGTTGGCTCACCATGAAATGCAAGGAAGAAGAGTCCATTTGGACTCCAAGGTGGTTTACATGCGAAAAAAGAAAGAAAGAGAAGAATTCAAAACATATCCGAAATACAAAAAGGAAAAAATAGAATAATAAATGTCTTAACACAAATAATCAAACAAAAAAAAATGATGATAGGAAACCACATATCTTATTTAAAAGTAGGAAGATGATATAAAGAAGGGACATGTTAACTCAACAAAAATAATGTCAAGTGAAAGAGAGAATAATATCGATCCGGATGCATGCCTATGAAGTGAAAAGCAGAAGTTTGACATCAAAATGCAAAAGAAATCAAAGCATGTTCAAAATATGGGTAGAAAAAGAAGTAAAAAGATTTACACATTCAAAAGCTACTAACTAAATATTATCCTATTCAACATCAACCTTAGAAGTATAAATGCCAAGTGCTATCCCGCAACATGCTTCTACTATGGCCATTTGAGGTACCCAAGTCTCAACGATAAGCGAATAGACAAAGTTATATCATAATGGGACAGATATCCCGGGCCTTTTTCGCAAGACAAAAGACTTAAAGGTTCTATCAAACTTATACTCATGGTCCTATTTAAGGGGAAGAAAACATAAAGGGAACTGGGAAGAGGGCCCGTGAGACTGGAATGCAAGACACGAGTCAGCTCGAACAAGGATGATCCATGCATATAAAATAAGATAAAAGGATTAGAAGACAAACTTACGCTAATCCCAAAAGGTAGGCTACTGCACATAATAATTGTATAGACCACATATCCAAAAGTCTACAACTAAACAAAAGATATCATATAGCAAGTGAATACAAATTCATTACTCAAGATAACCGAAACTAGCATGAAGTCAAATCAAGACATGGTATAGGCTACCATGTTCATTCCAGACTTTACATTCTCAAACACATTAGTATTTCACACATAAAAAATAAGTACTACTACAATTAAACACATAATAAGGGGGAGGGGACCAACTAAGAAAAATTTAAGCCAACCAAAGGACCTTTACAATAATCTGGATCGATAGTTTGATAAAGAAGTATTTTTACACTCACACAAGAACCCTCAATCAACAAGTCAATCACTTGAAGAAAGTTGACATTTCACAAACATTTTTTTTAAAGTCTTTAAGAAGCAATATTAAGGAAGATAAGGGAAGAACAAATAAGCTGACACTAACACGATCAACTTACTAGACATTCATTCATTCCCACATAATAGACATTAACCATATTAAACATATTCAGTGTAATAAAACAAGGAGGACCCTTTTTTTAAACGTGTATAACATCCAAACATATCTATCCGAAGGTTGTTATCGAGTTACCAACTACGTCAAATGACTGTTGGCCATAATTCAAGAAAGTGCACTCATGATCATTAAAGGAGAAGACATAAAGATTACCCACTAAACAAACTATAAATTTCAGCTAACAGATATATTCTTTGAAGAGTATTGATTATCATTTTTAACATATTTTGATACATCAAGCATTAGTTCTAAAGCCACATTGTAAGACAAATCAAAAGAAGTCCATGAAATCAACGTACATACACATTTGGGATGGTTTAACTTAATAAGATATTAAATACAAGAGCCAAAGGTAAAACATCCAATTCCTAAACTTTGTTTCAGTTGTTCTAAGTCTTATTAAGTTGTCAACTTCAGCCAAATCATGAATCAAATGCTATGGCCCGAATTAGCTCAACGGAATCACGAAAATCCTAAAATCCTATGGCCTTTGAGGCTTTCTATAGCACATAATCCCAGTAGACAACAACATTACTATAACAAAATCCTAAAGAAGGAGATGAAGAAAAGAAAACCAAATCAAAATTAAAACGAAAAAGAGGTGTTTACCTCTCCCGGAGCAGCGAAATAGGGCAACGAGCTAAGATCGGACTCTTATCACCACCAGAAAAGTTCAACACTGTCGTGAACACTCGACTAGCTAACTATTTCTCCCTAAAATCTTTATCGAACAAAGTTGCTCTTTCCCCGGAACCAAATTACTCTTTTCCGAAACCCTCCTTCTTTTACCCAAAAGAAATTTTTTTGTTCAACCTAGGTTTTTAGAAAATTTTCTAAACCCCAGAATTATCAGCCTCCAAAGAACCCCCCAGAATTTTTCAACCCTATAGTAGCGACCCAAAAATAACAATTCTCTCAATTTTTATTTTTTTTAAATTGAACCCTCAGAATTTCCAACCTCAGAGCCTCAAACCTTCCCCGAGAAGAAGACCCCCCAAACAATGACCCTAAAGATCTTTATATAGAAGTTTGAGTTGGGGTCCCTCCTTTCTTTTGAAATTCAAAACCGAGGAGCCAATTTACAGATAAGAAATTGTACCCAATTCAAATTTCCTCAGAGAATCCTAGATGGGTGGACCAATAAGATTTTGGGAAAACCTAATCCTCCTCTCAACCAATAAAAAATGTCCAAATATGTACCCGAATCGTACCACTAACCCAAAATTTATGGAATTATCCGTTGGGGGGATGACACCTAGACCCGTTCTAGAATACTCCTGAGCTTTCCTCGTACAAACCCGTGTGGGGAGAGCACGTGACGAGTATGGAGAAGGTCGGGTCAGTTTGGGTCTTCTCAAAATGGGTCTGGTTCGGTTGAAATTGTTGGTTGGTAGAAACCGATGTCGTCATTTTTGCTGATGCGTATACGGCGTATTGGTGTTGTGGTCATCCGTTTGTGTTGAAGAGGAGAAGAATCAATAAATGGGCCGGGTCAGAGGGATTTTGGGCTTATTGAGGATGTTGTATATTATTTGGGAGGGATTGGGCTGGTTGGGATAACTTTAAATGTTGTTGTTCCTGAATGTTAATGGGTCTAATTTAAAATAAAAAGGGATAGAAATTTGATAATTTAAAAAATGGCAAAATAAAATTAAATTTTTAGCCAATTTTACTTAAATATTAATCAAATTGGATATCTATTTGATCAATTTCATTGCAATTTTGATCAACTAGATTTCAATTATGGTCAAATTTAATAAATTGACTAAATTTAAACGAGATTCGATACGAATTAACACCTTGTTTAATCTTGAGCTTCTTGATTTGATAAAACTAAATAAATATTTATCCAAATAAATTATTTTTGAGAGTAAAATTATATTCAAATCGAAATTTTAATCATTTGAATTTATTTTCAAAATAATTCTTGATCAAAAATTCAATACTCCGTAAAATAAATATTTAAGTAACAAAATTATATAATCTCGTATAACTTAATACGATAATATATATTCGCTACTTAAAATGATAAGTTTACCCAAATAAATACTTTGAAAAGATTCTTATTCAGATAAAATATATGTTGTGATTTAATTTAAAACTCAAGAAGTTCGAAATTAAATTTAGTCGTGGAGGGCAAAAATTAGGTGTCAACAACTGCCCCCTCCCTTTGGGTAGGATGGATGCAAGTAATCCTAGGCAAAGGGAGGTTGACGTTCCTAATTTTTGTCCGACCACAAATTCGTATCTAAGCGAGGTCGGTTTTTCACACGAGTTTCGTGGAGTTATGGCCGAACCTCGGTATCAGGTTTCTTACATATCTCAGGTTTCATGAGAATTCATGCCACTTGTAGTTCATAAAGCTTGATTTTAAGCATGATTTTCAAGAAAATTCATCAACTATCACGATTTTGGAGTTTTTGATGAAACTGGGAAGTTGGGGAATGAAGGGATTTGGGGGGAGGTTGGAATGCAGTTGAGTTTTCTACATAGAGCCCGGCCTACATATCCGCAAGATTTTAGGGAATCAGACTGCTTGTAGTTCGACTCGATCGGTAGAAAAGATAGTCTTTTATTTCAGACGATCTTTGGCTCAAGATGGGTGATAAGTTGATCGAGTTGTGAAAAAGAGGCTTGTAACCTCTTAACCATGAACTTGGAGATCTTCACATCCATAGGTAAGAATTTACCCAAGCAATTTCCAAAACTCTAAGTATGTTGTCACCGGAATTTGAAAGAAAAACAAAGTTCCCCGTGGTATGAGTTAAGAAAATATTCTGGAGGTGAAGCTGAAACTAGGATATCCAAAAATACCCACATGCCTTCTAATGGAGGCGTGGTTAGATGGTGGCGGTGATCATCATTTAGCTCGCGTCTAGAGAGTTTGGCATCCCTCTCCAGACTATGTCCCATTTTGCTGCTGAGAAGGAGTTCCACGTTGTGCTGTATCTTTTTTGGAGTCGTCCGCACCTGTGGTTTTGATTTGAGATTTTCATCCTTTCGGATGCACTCGACAATTCCTTACACAAAAATCATTAGTGATAAGCTCAATTCACGAAAGAAGTATATAGTATTTTACCATATCTCCGCGTGAGTTGTTGTCTAAAAAGTGAAGTCATCCTTTCTTGTACCTGTTTGATAGGAAATAACTCGCAATAACAGACACAACAACCAAGGAGGTTGTTGTATAATTATGACATTTTTTGATTGAATATGTCTTCAAAGTGGGGTGACCCTTTTGGACACCGACGATACTTTATGCAGAACGGTATCTACAACCATGTAATCTTGTGCTGGAGTGGCAACCCTTTTGGTTACCTATATCACTTGTTGTATGTGGAATAATAACCTTTCCGGTTATAGTCGATGATCGATTTATAATTTTTTCTTAAATTGTCAATCTTTGGATAATCATGTGCATTATTTGATGTTGGATACGAGGCGACTTACAGATATCCTTTGAATTGCTAGCTTTTAGGTAATCCTGCACATTATCCGACTTTGGATAAGAGATGGCTTACAGATATCCCTCCAATCGCTAGCTTTCAGGTGTTCCTGCACATCATCCGACCTTGTATACAATATGACTTATAGATAATCCCTCAAATTGTTAGTCTTTGGGTAATCCTGCACATAATCGATCTTGGATATGGCGCGTCTTATAGAGAACCCTTGGACGTATCAATTTGATAATCTTGCATATTCTTCGGTAAGGATTTAGTTGCGACTTATGGATAACCTTTGAACTATCAATTTTTGGGCGATCTTGCACACTATCCGGTTAGGATGTTATTGTGGCTTACGGATGTCCTACAGGCTATCAACTCATAGGTGATCTTGCACACTATCTTATTTCAAATAATATGACTTATAGATGACCCTCAAATTGTCAATTTCTAAGAAATCTTATATATCATTCATACTTAGATAGCGACTTAAAGGCGTCCCTTCAAATCATGTTCTCTCGATGCATTCAGATGCTGATTCATAAAATAATGAGATATCCTCGACGCCAACGTTTCTTTCTAGTGCGTCAACAGATATTGAATGCCTTCTAGGGCGATGGTATGAGATGGCCTTTGTGACAATAATATATGATGGCCCTTGAGCTAACGCCTTGCGGCAATGATATGTAATGGCCCTTGGGGAAACGCCTTGCGGCAATGATATGCAATGGCCCTTAGGGCAATACTTTGCGACAATGATATGCAATGGCCCTTGGGGCAACGCCTTGAGGAATGATATGCAATGGCCCTTGGGGCAACGCTTTGAGGCAATGATATGTAATGGCCCTTGGGGCAACTCCTTGTGACAATGATATGTAATGTCCCTTGGGGAAATGCCTTGCGGCAATGATATGTAATATCCCTTGGGGCAATGCCTTGCTGCAATGATATGTAATGGCCCTTGGGGCAACGCCTTGCGGTAATGATATGTAATGGCCCTTGGGGAAACGCCTTGCGGCAATGATATGCAATGGCCCTTGGGGAAACGCTTTCCCTTGGGGCAACGCCTTGCGGCAATGATATGTAATGGCCCTTGGGGCAACGCCTTGCGGCAATGATATGTAATGGCCTTCTTGGTAAATTTTAAAATAATTTTACCTGACTTCATTTGTCAGCTTCTTTCTTTCTACATGTACCTGTGCTTAAGGTAGGCGATTAGTAAACACTTAGTCGCTTTTGCTAGTGACTATTTTTAGGAAACTTCTAAATACAATATTTGTAAAGAAGACTAGGCGCTTTTGTTTGTCGCCTATGATCTCAAGAAATGAGATGGACAAATCAAAAGGTCTTCAATAAATAGCTGTTAACCCATTTTTAGGGCTATCCTAAAATACCGTTCTTGGGCATTAATGATCTGTTGTGGCTCCCAATTTGCTCGGGGATTTTTGAAAGACTCTCATTTTTGTGTATTGATCCCTGCATCCATAGAAAAATGATTAGTTTGAATGAAATTACTCCATGTTGACCTTCTTCGATTTGCTCCTTGCCATCTCTTGGGCATTCCGCCATGTTGGGACTTCCACCCTGACACTCCATCCCAAATGATGTCTAGGCAAGTACTAAATAAGTGAGTCATAAGATTTTTGAAAATAGTCTTAAATTTTTTAGAATAATTTCGAAAACCTCTGTAAAACTTTAGAAAATCTCTTCCAGTCATGTCATGTACTAGCTCAACGAACGTCTTCCTCATGGTTTTGACTATATTCGACGGATGGTTTACAAAACTCATGATCATTGTTGGAGGGTTTCTTCAAGTAGTTCTATCATTGCCAAAAATTGAGTCTACCCAGACTTTGTTACAGTTGGTGGCTTCCAAAGCTTGACTTTAACCTCTGGTGCTGGGGGATTTAAAATATGTTCCGGCATTTGGTGGAAATTTTGAGGTTTTCCTCAAAATTTCTGCCCCAGTTTAAAGTTGTTTGAGATGATACCAATCCGAGTGGATCTGAAGTCTTTGTTGATCTTCATTCTCTTTGTTGGATGTTGATCTTCTCTTGTGAATTTTTGAGATTCCTTCTCAAAAATTTTGCCCCAGTTTTCATTTCCTGGGGTGATATGACCGAGCCGTTGAGGCGCCTACGTATCTCGTTGAAGCAGGAATCAAGTCAAACGTAGTTCAAGCATAGAGGAAAAAGATAAATTTTCCTAAGGGGTTGACCGAAGCCGACATAGGCCACCTACGTATCCCTTTCTTGGAAATTCAGGTCAGACGTAGTTCGTACATAAAGGGAAAGGATAAATTGTCCTAAGGGGTTGACCAAAGCCGACATAGGCTGCCTACGTATCCCTTTCTTGGGAATTCAGGTCAAACGTAGTTCGTACATAAAGGGAAAGGGACTCTAGACAGCCACACACTACAAAACAACATTATTACAAAGGCGATTACAAGTAGATTAACTAAAGAAACACAAAATCTAGAATGTCTTTCAAACATAAAATCTTTTTACCGCGTTGGAATTGATTGGTTTGGTCCACTCCGTGCCATCCATCTCAGATAAAATCAGAGCTCCTCCAGATAGCACCTTGCAAACTATGTATGGCCCTTGCCAGTTTGGAGCGAACTTGCCCTTGTACTTATCTTGGCGAGGGAATATTCGTTTGAGAACCATTTGCCCCACTTCAAATGCCCGAGCCCTCACCTTCTTGTTAATGGTACGAACCATCCTGTGTTGGTACAACTGACCATGGAATACAACGACCATTCTCTTTTCATCAATCAACATGAGTTGTTCATAGTGAGAACGAACCCATTCTTCGTTACTTAGTCCAGCTTCCTGAATAATCCTTAGGGAGGGTATTTCAACTTCAGCAGGTATCATAGCTTTATTCCCATAGACAAGTAAATAGGGGGTCGCCCCGGTGGAGGTTCAAACTATTGTGCGATACCCTAGAAAAGCGTAAGGTAACATCTCATGCCATGATCTATCATTTTCGACCATCTTTCTCAAGATATTCTTGATATTCTTGTTGGTCGTTTCCACAGCTCTATTTATTTGGGGATGATATGCAGTCGAGTTATGATGCACAATCTTGAACTGATCACAAATTTCTTTCATCAAGTGACTGTTCAAGTTTGCCCCATTATCAGTAATGATCGATTCCAGTACTCCGAACCGGCAAATCAAGTTATTCCTGACGAAATCCGCAACCACTTTCTTAGTGACGGCTATGTACGAAGCCGTTTTGACCCACTTAGTGAAATAATCCATGGCAACCAAAATGAATCTATGCCCATTCGACGCTAATGGCTCTATTGGTCCGATGACATCCATGACCCAAGCTAAGAAAGGCCAAGGAAAATTCATTGTGTGAAGCTCGTGTGGAGGCATTCGAATCAGATCTCCGTGTATTTGACATTTTGGACATCTCTGTACATACTTACTACAATCATTTTCCATAGTCATCCAGAAGTAACCGGTTCTCAGGATCTCTCTGGAAAGGACAAACCCATTCATATGGGGTCCACAAATTCCAGTGTGTACCTCTTTTATCAATTTATTGTCTTTCACAGCATCGACGCATCTTAGGAATCCCAAATCAGGAGTCCTCCTAAAAAGAATTTCCCCACTTGGAAAGTAATTCTTTGCCAAATGCCGGATTGTTTTCTTTTGGTTGTTACTAGACTCTTTAGGATATATTCCAGATTCCAAATACCTTTTAATGTCATAGTACCAAGGCTTTCCATCAGGCTTCTCTTCCACGTGTACACAATACGTGGGTTGCTCCTTCAAGCTTATTTCCAAAGGATCAATGTAACTTTGATCCGGGTGCTGAATCATGGAAGATATAGTGGCCAAAGCATCAGCAAACTAATTTTGTATCCGTGGGATATGCCTAAAATCAACTTCCTTGAATCTTTCACATAATTCTTGCACCAACTCCACATAAGGAGTGATCTTAGAATTTTTTACCGCCCATTCTCCCTGTACCTGGTGAATCAGTAAATCTGAATCCCCAATGACTAACAATTCACTAACACCCATATCAAGTGCCAATTTGAGACCCAGAATGCAAGCCTCATATTCAGCCATGTTATTGGTGCATGAAAAACGTAACTTAGCGGTTACCGGATAATGCTGGCCCATTTCTGACACCAAAACTGCTGCAATTCCTGAACCTTTGAAGTTGACCGCCCCATAAAAAAAATAGCCTCCATCCGGGGTAAATCTATGTAATGTCTTCTCCTACGAACAAAACATCCTCATCAGGAAAGTAAGTTCGAAGTGGATCATATTTCTCATCAACTGGGTTCTCTGCCAAATGATCTGCTAAGGCTTGCCCCTTTATTTCTTTTTGGGTTACATACACAATGTCAAACTCACTCAGCAATATTTACCACTTGGCTAGTTTTCCCGTAGGCATGGCCTTTTGGAAAATATACTTTAATGGATCCATTCTTGAGATGAGGTATGTTGTGTAGGACGACAGATAATGCCTCAACTTTTATGCCGTCCAAGTCAAAGCACAACATGTCCTTTCTACAAGAGTGTAACGGGCTTCATATGGCGTGAACTTTTTACTCAAGTAGTAAATGGCTTTCTCTCTCCTACCGGTCTCATCATGTTGTTCGAGGACACATCCGAAAGCATTTTCTAAGACTGACAGGTAAAGCAATAATGGAATTCCTTCTCTTGGTGGAACCAAAACCGGCAGTGCAGACAAGTATTCCTTGATACGGTTAAAAGCTCTCTGACATTATTTTGTCCACTCGTTCAATGCATTTTTCTTCAACATCTTGAGAATTGGCTCGCATATGACTGTTGACTGCGCGATGAACCTGCTAATGAAATTCAAATGGACCATGAAACTCATAACTTCCTTCTTAGTCTTCGGTTGTGGCAAATCCTGAATTGTCTTGATTTTGGATGGGTTTAACTCGATGCCTCTTCTACTGACTATGAACCCCAACAACTTCCCTGATGGTACACCAAAAGCACACTTAGCAGGGTTTAATTTCAAATTGTACCTTTTTAATCTGTTGAAAAATTTCTCCAGATGAGTCAGATGATTCGAACTCTTGCGGGATTTGATAATTACGTCATCCATATACACCTCAATCTCTTTATGGATCATATCATGGAAAATCGTCGTCATAGCCCTCATATATGTTGCACCCACGTTTTTGAGACCAAACGGCATTATCCTGTAATGATAAACACCCCAGGGTGTAATAAAAGCTGTTTTTTCTGCATCTTCCTCATCCATCAATATCTGATGATACCCGGAGAAACAATCAACGAATGACTGCATTTCATGTTTTTCACAGTTATCGATGAGAATATGAATGTTGGGCAACGGAAAATCATCTTTAGGACTGGTTCTATTCAATTCTCTATAGTCAACACAAATTCGAATCTTGCCGTCCTTCTTCGACATAGGGACGATGTTGGCCAACCACGTCGGATATTTTGTGACCTTGACAACATTAGACTAGATTTGTTTTGTCACTTCTTCCTTGATCTTTAGACTTAAATATGGCTTGAATTTTTGTATTTTTTGCTTGTCTGGATCAAACTCCGGATTTATTGGCAACTTATGTGACACAATGGTGGTGCTCAACCCTGGAATATCATCATGGGACCAAGAAAACACGTCGATGTATTCCCGCAATAGGTGGATAAGCTCTTTTCTTTGTGGCGCCGCTAGGTGGATACTGACACTTGTCTCTTTGATTTCATCATGATCTCCCAAGTTGACTGTTTCAGTTTCCTCCAGATTGGGTTTTTCGCGATTCTCAAATTCCTCCATATCTTCGACTAATCATTCCTCGTCATCGTCCTTCCAATCATCATTGTTCCCCTCATTTTGTTCGTTCAAGCTTTGACATGACACGACATTGGCAGATTTTAAGCTACTATTACTGTAATGGACAAACAAACCAAGTTAGATGATAACAAGATAATAACAAAATATATGACTAGGAGTGTTTTAGAAATAATAGAATTTTCTAAATAAATGAAGGACTTTTCATTGAAATTTGGGAGATAATTACAAAATCGTGGCTCATGACTTGCGCAAATACAAGTCCATGCCTTTTTTAAAGCAGTAAGATACAAAAAGGATGTTTTGAGATATAAAAGGTGGATAGCGGGGCCTCCTCCGGATCATCACCAATTTTAAAAACTATCAGTAATTGCCCTTTCATCTACCACGATGGACGATGGGTTATGAGTGGAGCAGAGGTCCAATTTTGCAAGGCCTCCCCTGGCGCAATCTACTTCACCCCGCTAGACTTTGGGAGATATTCTGGTACAACATTGCATCCTTCGAACAAATCTCCTATCCCATCCCCAAGACCATCATCATCTGACACCTTTCGTACAGGAAATGACTGGAACAGGAGTGGCAAGGGCCTAAACAGACTCTTCTCTGGCTCATCCTCCACCCTACCCTTCCTGGTAGGCTGATATCCCAACCCGTACTTAGAACCTCTCTTTGGGATCGCAATAGGCTCGATAATTCCTTGTAAATTCTTGACTAAGCCTCGACCAGGTTCGAACCTATTTCTTAACATCACCGTTGCAATCATTTTGTAGACAGAAGGCATTGGGACTTTGGGCATCGACTCTCTGTCCATAGTATTTACAATTTCCACTGTATATAAAATTCTACCTTTTGGAACATCTTCAATCACCGACACATAACCATTGGGACGGTCCGCTCGACTTCCTTCTCCTTGGATGACTACTTCATGATCTTCCCAATTGAACTTCAATAATTGATGAAGGGGTGATGAAACTGCCCTTGCACCATGTATCCATGGTCTTCCCAAGAGCAGGTTGTAGCTAGGATGGATATCCATAACATGAAACTTAGTCTTGAACTCAGTAGACCCCATTTGGATGTGCAAATCAATCTCTCCTATGGTATCTCTCTGCCCACCATCGAATGCTCTCACATTTACGTGTCTTTGATGAATTTTTCCTAAATCATATCCCATTTTAACCAACATAGAGAGGGGATAAATATTCATACCTGATTCGTCATCTATTAATACCTGATTAATCACATAATCGCGGCAAATGACGGTGACATGCATGGCTTTGTTGAGCATCGCTCCTTCAAATGGAAATTCTTCATCACTGAATAATATGCAATGATTCACCATAATGTTCCCTATCATTGCAGCCAAATTCTCAACACTCATTCCTGAGGGAATGTATGCTTCCTCCAAGACCTTCGATAGAGTCTGTCGGTGGTATTGCGAACTCATTAATAGTGCCAGGACAGAGATTTGGGTTGGCATTTTCTCCAAGTCATTGACAATTAAGTAATACTTTGGTTGCATACGCCTCAAAAATTCCTCAGCGTCTCCTTCATTGATTGGCTTTTTCTGTGAATCTTTTTTGTTGGTCAATTCCCTAAGGATGTAACATCGTCCCGATCGCGTTATCCCTTGGGCAGCAGCGGTTTGCACAATAAATTCCTTTCTTGGAGGGGGAGCGTACATTTGATTCGGGGCCATCATCACTATAAATGGGGCATTCTCATTGATACTTAAGGCAGCCACAACCTTCTCTATCTTTCCTACCTCTTCCGCTCTTTTGCACTTTTCAGAGTTCACCTGGGTAATGGTCTTGCCAGATGACCATTCGCCTTCTACTTCAATCATGTTAACTGTAGATCCCCCATGGTTGGGAAATGGATTTCTGTTAATATTTGGAGTAGGTGCCTAGAGCGTGATGACCTTTTGATCGATTAAATCCTGGATCTTGTGTTTCAAGTAGACACAGTCCTCTGTACTGTGCCCCGCTGCCCCTAAATGATAAGCACAATGTTGACCTGCATTAAAAAATTGAGAGTTGGGATTGATATTCCTTGGCTGTATTGGTTGCAAATGCCCAGCGTTCTTCAATCTTTCAAACAATTGGGTGCGACTTTCAGCTAGTGAGGTGAAGTTTCGGGGAGGTTTATTTTCATGGTTTGGACGTTGGGGGTTATACAGGCTTAGGTTTGTAGGAGGGGGTACTTGGTGATAATTTAGAGGCATTTGGAAATTTGTTCGATTATTTGGAGGAGTGGTTTGGAAATGAGACTGATAATTTAGAGGTGGAATTGGGTATTGGGGAAAGATATTTGGTTGTGGAGCTTGGTAAGAGGATTGGATATTTGGGAGTGGAGTTTGGTACTGAGTTTGGGCATTTGAGAGTGGAGCTTGGTATTGGGAGTTGGCGTAGAACGCGTACGGGAGGTTAGGTGACGACGGAGAAGATAAAACATTTCTAGAATTGAACCTCTTTTTCGTTTTCATAACAGGATTAGCAGAAATCACACCTACATCTTTCTTTTTCTTCTTCGAGAATATGACAGTCCCAGACAACGTCGGGGTTTTGTCAATCTTCCCTGCCCGAATACCTTCTTCCAATGATTCTCCTATTTTTACCAAATCCGCAAAAGTTGCCTTGACACCGGACACCATCCTAGTATAATATTCTCCTTCTTGAGCGCGGGAGAACATGGATACCATTTCCTCCTCGAACATGGGGGGTTGTACTTTGGTGGCTTCTTTCCTTCAATGAAAAGCATAGTCTCAAAAACTCTCAACATTTCTCTGTTTGATCCGATCTAGTGAATATCGGTTAGGGACTATTTCAATGTTGAATGCGAACCGGTCAAGGAAACCCTTGGCCAATGCTTTCCAACCAGTCCACTTTTTCGGCTCCTGAGACATGAACCACTCCAAGGCTTCGCTACTTAAACTTCGACTGAATAGGCGCATCAATAACGCCTCATTTTTCCCTATCCCTACCAGTTGCTCACAGTACCTTCTTAGATGGGCCATTGGATTTCTGATACCGTTAAACATCTCAAACTTAGGGACTTTGTACCCATCTGGTAGTTCTACTCCCAGGTGAACACATAAATCGTCATACCCCAAACTGTCGTGGTCCCTGGCTCCATGAGACTCTTTGATCCTCATGATATCTTCCTTCATAGATAGCAAATTCCTTTCATGATGGGTCCTCCACTCTTTCTCCTTCTCCTCATAATGGTCCATATCAGGGTTAGGAAGGGGTTCATAAATATCAGGGGATATGATGGCTTGAGGGAGATTTGGAAGGGAGGCTTGATTTTATGGAAGAAAGGAACTTGGTTGGTAAGTGGGGAGGATGTTTTGGAATTTGGAAAGGTTCTGTGGAATTTGTGAGTAGTTTGGTGGAATCTGAGAAGAATTTTGCGGATTTGAAAAGGAATTTGGTGGATTCGGGGATAGATTTGATGGATTTTGCGGGTTTGGAAGTGAATCTTGTGGATTTGGGAATGAATTTTCTTGATTTGAAAATATGTTTTGGGGATTTGAGAATGGATTCGGAGATGGGTTTTATGGGGTTAGAGATGGATTTTGTGGATGGTAGGCATCTGGGTTATTTTTGCGATTAGTGTTTTGGACAAGTGGAGGGGCAGAGACTGACGATATATTATTTGGCTGATCCCCGAGAATAGGTGTGCTAAGGGGAGGGATTTGGAGTGGAGTCCCATGTCCTCCTGGAGCGGAAGCATTGATAGTGATGGCCAAGTTAGCCAAATCTCGAGTTCGATTTATTTCCTCCTGAAGCATTTCTAACTTTCTTGCAAGTTCCGCAATCATTTCATTCTGTTCCGCTATCACATTATCCCGGATAGTCAGTGCGCTTTCTTCATCATTTCCTATCATTTTTGAATGATGGTCAGAGGATGGGATTTTGTGCGCTTTTGATCAGGTGAAGTAGGAATGTTCTGCCATCTTATATCAACATGGAGTAATTTCTATTATCTGTAAAGTAAAACAACTCAAAGGCAGATGTGTTAGTTTCCGTATATGATAAGTAATGCAAAATATTTGACAGGAAATAACCACATAGA
The DNA here is from genome assembly GCA_030864215.1 of Capsicum pubescens. Taxonomy (NCBI): domain Eukaryota; kingdom Viridiplantae; phylum Streptophyta; class Magnoliopsida; order Solanales; family Solanaceae; genus Capsicum; species Capsicum pubescens. Next base: position 302,260,975 of record CM061549.1, read on the forward strand.
GTTGCTTGAGTCATAGCCAAATTCATCCATAGGACATAGTGGGTGAACTTGCCTTTGATCTAAACAAATGCACATAAGCACATAAAACAGTTATATCACACAAAAATATTATAATAACGCGTATCCTAGCTGGGGTGACCCTTTCTGAGCCAAGGGTTCAGGCCTAACGATTTTTGAAGAAAATATATGCTTCCTCGAAGTCAATCCATTAACCCCCAACTCATATAGACACGAAAAAAAGGATAAATGCCTACAAAAGATAACGAAAAAGGGATACAATCTTTAGGGAAAAAGGGAAATAACATGAAAGAAGATAAGTTCCTGTGCAGGGGAGATAGATAAACAAGCTACTGGAGGCTCCTTCGTCTGCCTTTGCCTTCTTTGCCTTGTTTACCTCCTGTGCCATTTGATACCTATTGATGATAAGATGACTCCCGCATAATTGTGCCTTGCAGTCGTAAGTCATTTTCTCTATACTATCGAGCTGGGAGGCCATGCTATCATCCAAATCGATTAGACATTGCCTGGCATCATCAGCGTCTTTCCTAGCTCTTTTCAACTCTTCCCTCAACATACGTATGGTTAAAGCATACTCTATGTGTATCTGTCGGTGCACAATTTCACTTTTCTAGAACTCATCTTGTAGCCTGTGGAGCCGAATTTGATGCTCGGATTCCACATCCACAACCCGAGTGGGCATATTTGATCCCGAAATCAATGCTCCGACGAGACTCTTTTTCAACCACTCCTTGTAAGTGTCTCTGACTTCAGGTTCATTCTCTATACGGTAAGTCACTTCCGTCCACCTTCTTCTTCTCCATCCATTTATCATGCCGTCTTTGAGTGGAGACTCACTTTCATCGTATTCGGTGAAAAAACTAAGCATGTGATCTATTTGTGGTGCCTCCTGCTTGATCTCGAATTGCCTAAGAACTCTGCCAGGATTGTAGGGCTGGGTCCCCCTGAGACCGGGAAGCACTAGGAAAGGCCACTTTCCCCCTCGAATGGTGTATTTCCCTGAACGAAGAGAGTTAATGGACCATTGCACATCGTCATCTCTTAATTCCCCGAAAGTCTTAAACCAAAATTCGTGAGATGTTTCCCTTTTGAACCTGTGTAGAAACAACCACATATCGTGCGAAGCTAGCATATCCACCCTTGTTTAATGATTAGGTTGTACCGTTCTCGAATCCTTTACCAAATGCTTCATCATCCACCATTGTAATATGAGGTTGCAACCTTGAAAGAAACGATTTTCGACTTGACACCTTCCCAAGGCTCGATATATATCGGTGACAATCATGGGAGATAAATTGTTGAATACCTTGGTAGAATCGTAATCTACTCCAAAGAAAAGTGCATGGGTCACCGTAACAACCCTTGGATGAATTGTGCCATTTTCCCCCTGTGGGAACACCATGGTTCCGAGTAGACCTACCGCAAACGCAAAGGCTCTCATCTCCTTCCATTTTGCTTCGGACTAAAATTTATGTCTAAATTTGTGGAAGGCATTGAATCTTCCAAACCGACGATACAACACCCGAAAAGTGATATTTCCTCCATCACGTTCCCCTAGCCAGGTGTCGTCGTTAGTTAAAAATGCCTCTTTGATTGTTTGACGGTGCCGTGTTGTTTGACGGTCCCACACGGCAGGAACTAAAATATTCTTATCAGGTTTTTCCTTTCTTTTGAAACACATTTCAATACTCTCATAGAAAATTAACACTTCTTCGATGGTAGGAGTCAATTCCACATCCCCGAAGCGAAACACAATATTCTGACCATCCCAAAAAGTCGTAAGCACGTGGATCATTTCAGGCCAAGAGTCCATTTCGATCAACGAAGGCAGGTGCCCGATGTGTGTCCTAACAATTTTTCTCTCATATGTACCCATGTAATCCCACCACAATTTTAGGTAATCGTCAGGTTTGGTAACCATCTTGAACTTTTCACGGGAATAAAATTGAGCCATATCTACATAAAAGAAGACAAAGATAAGCCTTTCCCGACCCCAAAGGGTAATGGATTGAATTTAGACAAGCATATATTTCTCCAAAACATAAGTATGATCCGTCTGTGATTGACTCGGGGTCAATAGATGTAGGGAAAGTTTTCTAATGGGCCCAATACCCCGCTCGGGTATTGGGTCGTCCAAGGCTCATACCTAAAATAGGGTTTTGATTTCTTTCTATCCTCGGTGTCTAGAGTGGGTTTGAACACTGGTTCTCAAGCGGACAATTTGAGTTTGAAAATACAAACAGCCATCAGACGACTCACGTGCTAATAAACTGTTTGTATTTCCAACACATTTTTGGAATTGATCAATAAGGGCCGGGATACCCACAAAATCCCAAAACAATTTAAATAATGTAGGAATATGCAATGCGATGCGATAATTAAACTCTACAGAATCGAAAAACATGAACACATAAACAGTTAATCAAAAGACGAAACCAAACATTTGGTTAGGACCTAATTAAAATCCCCAGCAGAGTCGCCATTTCTATTTTGCGGAGAAATTTTGACTTTTTGTGAAAGAGAGTATCCACTTAATTTTGAAAAGGAATTAAGAAACCTTTAGGGAGTTACTTCAAACAATCCAAAACAGAAAAATCATTTTAAGTTAGAGATTATAGATAAGTGGTTCATATTAACATTTTAGGAAGGTGTTAGGCACCTAAAACGTCCGCTAACTTACGATTATCCGGACTGTTTGAAAACATCTTTTGATTAACTTCTGAAAAGATTAATTTGTTGAAATAAGTAATTTGCTTAGGAAATATTTTTAAGATTTATGCAGAACCAGTTCTTTAGCGACTTAGTTAGGGATTTTAACTAGGTTCTCAAGAAAACACATAAAACAAATTAGCAAAAGTAAAAGGGAAAGGGTAGAAGCAGAAGGACTTGAGCCATTAGGCCCAAATCGCCAACCCTATCCTAATCTAGATATGGGGCTTTCAGCCCGTCTTCCACCTGTCCTAATTCTATGTTTTCGAGTCTTTAGCTCGAGTCTCGCTTCACCTGTATTAAGTACAACTTTGGCTTCAAGGCCCAAATGAATGAATAAGGAAATAAATAAATAAATAAATAAATAAATAAATAAAGACGACAATAAGTAAATAAACAAAAATAATAAATGAGATTTTGGGGTCTCGTAGCGCTTCAAATGATAGGACTTTAATCCATTTGTTCTTCTTTCGATTCTTAGTCTCCGTACGCCACGTGATAGGCGTTTAGATTCTTTTTTGGGCTTGACTCAAAGGATAGGGGTCATGTTGGGTCACCGTGAAATGCAAGGAAGAAGAGTCCATTTGAACTCCAAGGTGGTTTACATGCGGAAAAAAAAGAAAGAGAAGAAATCAAAACATATCCGAAATACAAAAAGGAAAAAATAGATCAATAAATGTCTTAACACAAATATTCAAACAAAAAAAAATGATGCTAGGAAACCACATATCTTATTTAAAAGTAGGCAGATAATATAAAGAAGGGACATGTTAACTAAGCAAAAATAATTTCAAGTGAAAGAGAGAATAATATCGATCCGGATGCATGCCTATGAAGTGAAAAGCAGAAGTTTGAAATCAAAATGCAAAAGAAATCAAAGCATGTTCAGAATATGGATAGAAAAAGAAGTAAACAGATTTACACATTCAAAAGCTACTAACTAGATATTATCCTATTCAACATCAACCTTAGAAGTATAAATTCCAAGTGCTATCCCGCAACATGCTTCTACTATGGCCATTTGAGGTACCCAAGTCTCAGCGATAAGCGAATAGACAAAGTTATATCATAATGGGACAGATATCCCGGGCCTTTTTCGCAAGACAAAAGACTTAAAGGTTCTATCGAACTTATACTCATGGTCCTATTTAAGGGGAAGAAAACATAAAGGGAACTGGGAAGAGGGCCCGTGAGACTGGAATGCAAGACATGAGTCAACTCGAACAAGGATGATTCATGCATATAAAATAAGATAAAAGGATTAGAACACAAACTTACGCTAATCCCAAAAGGTAGGCTACTGCACATAATAATTGTATAGACCACATATCCAAAAGTCTACAACTAAACAAAAGATATCATATACCAAGTGAATACAAATTCATTACTCAAGGAAACCGAAACTAGCATGAAGTCAAATCAAGACATGGTATAGGCTACCATGTTCACTCCAGACTTTACATTTTCAAACACAGTAGTATTTCACACATAAAAAATAAGTACTACTACAATTAAACACATAATAAGGGGGAGGGGACTAACTAAGCAAAATTTAAGCCAACCAAAGGACCTTTACAATAATCTGGATCGATAGTTTGATAAAGAAGTATTTTTACACTCACACAAAAACCCTTAATCAACAAGTCAATCACTTGAAGAAAGTTGACATTTCACAAACATTTTTTTTAAAGTCTTTAAGAAGCAATATTAAGGAAGATAAGGGAAGAACAAATAAGCTGACACTAACACGATCAACTTACTAGACATTTATTCATTCCCACAAAATAGACATTAACCATATTAAACATATTCAGTGTAATAAAACGAGGAGGACCCTTTTTTTAAACGTGTATAACATCCAACCATATCTATCTGAAGGTTGTTATCGAGTTACCAACTACGTCAAATGACTGTTGGCCATAATTCAAGAATGTGCACTCATGATCATTAAAGGAGAATACATAAAGATTACCCACTAAACAAACTATAAATTTCAGCTAACAGATATATTCTTTGAAGAGTATTGATTATCATTTTAAACATATTTTGATACATCAAGCATTAGTTCTAAAGCCACATTGTAAGACAAATCAAAAGAAGTCCATGAAATCAACGTACATACACATTTGGGACGGTTTAACTTAATAAGACATCAAATACAAGATCCAAAGGTAAAACATCCAATTCCTAAACTTTGTTTCAGTTGTTCTAAGTCTTATTAAGTTGTCAACTTCAGGCAAATCATGAATCAAATGCTATGGCCCGAATTATCTCAACGGAATCACGAAAATCCTAAAATCCTATGGCCTTCGAGGCTTTCTATAGCACATAATCCCAGCACACAACAACATTACTATAAAAAAAATCCTAAAGAAGGAGATGAAGAAAAGAAAAACAAATCAAAATTAAAACGAAAAAGAGGTGTTTACCTCTCTCGGAGCAGTGAAACGGGAAAACGAGCTAAGATCGGACTCTTATCACCACCAGAAAAGTTCAACACCGTCGTGAACACTCGACTAGCTAACTATTTCTCCCTAAAATCTTTACCGAACAAAGTTGCTCTTTCCCCGGAACCAAATTACTCTTTTCCAAAACCCTCCTTCTTTTACCCAAAAGAAAAAAATTTGTTCAACCTAGGTTTTTAGAAAATTTTCTAAACCCCAGAATTATCAGCCTCCAAAGAACCCCCCCAGAATTTTTCGACCCTATAGCAGCGACCCAAAAATAACAATCCTCTCAAAATTTAAAAAAAATTTGAATCCTCAGAATTTCCAACCTCAGAGCCTCAAACCTTCCCCGAGAAGAAGACCCCCCAAACAATGACCCTAAAGATTTGTATATAGAAGGTTGAGTTGGGGTCCCCCCTTTCTTTTGAAATTCGAAACCGAGGAGCCAATTTACAGGTAAGAAATTGTACCCAATTCAGATTTCCTCAGAGAATCCTAGATGGGTGGACCAATAAGATTTTGGGAAAACCTAATCCTCTTCTCAACCAATAAAAAATGCCCAAATATGTACCCAAATCGTACCATTAACCCAAAATTTGCGGAATTATCCGTTGGGGGGACGATACCTAGACGCGTTCTAGAACACTCCCGAGCTTTCCTCGTACAAACCCGTGTGGGGAGAGCACGTGAAGAGTATGGAGAAGGTCGGGTCAGTTTGGGTCTTCTCGAAGTGGGTCTGGTTCGGTTGAAATTATTTATTGGTAGAAACTGATGTCGTCATTTTCGCTGATGCTTGTACGGCGTATTGGTGTTGTGGTCGTCCGTTTGTGTTGAGGAGGAGAAGAATCAATAAATGGGCTGGGTCAGAGGGATTTTGGGCTTATTGAGGATGTTGTATATTATTTGGGAGGGATTGGGCTGGTTGGGCCAACTTTAAATGTTGTTGTTGCTGAATGTTAATGGGTCCAATTTAAAATAAAAAGGGATAGAAATTTGATAATTTAAAATGGCCAAATAAAATTAATTTTTTAGCCAATTTTACTTAAATCTTAACCAAATTAGATATCAATTTGATCAATTTCATTGCAATTTTGATCAACTTGATTTCAATTATGGTCAAATTTAATAAATTGACTAAATTTAAACGAGATTCGATACGAATTAATACCTTGTTTAATCTTGAGCTTCTTGATTTGATAAAACTAAAAAAATATTTATCCAAATAAATTATTTTTTGAGAGTAAAATTATATTCAAATCAAAATTTTAATCATTTGAATTTATTTTCAAAATAATCCTTGATAAAAAATTCACTACTCCGTAAAATAAATATTTAAGTAATAAAATTATATAATCTCGTATAACTGAATACGATAATATATAATTGCTACTTAAAATGATAAGTTTACCCAGATAAATACTTTGAAAAGATTCTTATTCAGATAAAATATATGTTGTGATTTAATTTAAAACTCAAGAAGCTCGAAATTAAATTTAGTCGTGGAGGGCAAAAATTAGGTGTCAACAGGGACAATGCACGCAATTTTTAAAGATGAGAAATATTTTTCCTACTTAGTTAGAAGAAAAGCAAATGTTACAACAATCTTTGATAATTTAAAATTAATTGAATGCTCCGGAAGAGCTACTATATTTCTGCCTAAGGGAAAAAAATTAATTATAGAAGATGCATTGTTCTCTTCTAAATCCCCAAGAAACTTATTGAGTTTTAAATATATCCGCCAAAATGGATATCATATTGAGACAATAAATGAAATGAATGTCGAATATCTTGGCATTCGGAGATAATTTGTGAAGTCGAAGAATAGACTAGTCACCTAGGAGTGTGATCTAGTGGCCATTGAAGTGAGTGAAAATCTATGGGTGATTAGGATTCAAATCCCATTAGAGACAAAAATAAAATGCTAGGTGATTCATCTGTGCTAGCGTGAGGTAAGATGTGCGTGCAAGCTAAACCTAGACACCTCAGAGACGAACAAACTAGTCTAAATTGACAGAATCTATGTTGGGAAAGAATAATAATAACCTCATAGGTGTAGATGCCTTCGGAGACAAACTGGCATAGCTTTCCACATTCAGCAGCCTCATATGCTGTGATGTTATCGGGGAGTTTTGCATCTAGATGCTCCATTATAGATTTGAAATAACTGAATATTACTATATCACAGAGTAGAAAGCTAAGTCAGTGATGCTAGGTAGCATAAGCTAAATAATCACTAGGGGGCCACTTTACCCTATGAAATAATTAATCCCAAAAAAGAGAGAGTGATGTTTAACTATCCCCTACTACTGTTTCCCATAGTCTTCTCTACGAGTTTACTAGTTTAGCAGCTGGATGCAGACTTAGCCCCTTCGTTGTCTTCTCAAATGTCGGGATCATTTCCTGTACAAGTATGATTGATTCTGATAGACGGTTAAAGAGGTTTAGCTGAGCAATCACTTCATTTCTTTGCAACTGCAGTAATACATGAGACTAGAGAGCGAGACTTAGAAACATAGCTAGGCGTGAATACCACATATTTGTTCCAGATAGAGAGAGGTCTGCTAGTGGAAGACAAAAGAAAACTCAAATGTTGATCATGCCGAGATTCACCGTCAACTGAGAAGATAATCTTTAGATCAGTTCCAAGTCCAAGAACCTAGAGCTTTCCCCATAATCGACATTTCTCACATACTACACAATCCATGATAGCACTGCAACATGAAAATTGCATACCAAATTGTTCAGTCATATGGTAAACAACATAGCAACTACTACTTTTGAACAACATACACAAGACTGCAGAAAGAGCCAAAAATCTTGTGTATGCATATGCGTACATAAATAGACTGAAGTATAAATGTACTGATGCAGTCAACTCAAAATACAGTCATAAGGTGATTAGTGAAGCATGTATAAGTAAGATGATAGCCCTTAGAACTTTCTTTTCTGAATTTTACGAAATTAACTTGAGAACAGTTCATTAGATAACCAAGCCAGTCTGGTCAATTGTTTCAAAGGAAGAAAATAAAGGCTGAAATCAAGATGAATATTGTAACCTGACATTCCTGAATTGCTTTTGAATCTGCTTCTTTAGCTCAGGTCCACTTTGGCCTTTCCATAGTTTAACTTCATCAAACGGAACTGGACATGCATCTTGCAGTTTCTGGTTGTATAATAGCTGTTGCATAAGGGACTCTACTTTAAGGTCTTCCTCAGGATTACCAGTATCATATTCAGCCTGCTCCAAGTAATCGTTTGCTTGTATAGCACATCGAAATGGGTGTAGATGACCCAATAAATAAATGCATACAATGTTAACATTATGGGAGTTACCAAAATATAGGTGTATGAGTGTGAACTCACTTTTGTAACAGCGTGGAGAATAAAGAGGAAAGTAAAGTACAAGTTTCTGACACAGTCAATATTGTAGAACACGATCATACATCAGATATGGATTGGTACCCTACTGAAATTGCTAAAAAACAGTCAGTTTCCTTGTTAAAGTGATCCAAAAAATAATAGTTCACACTTCGTAAAGAATTTTATAAATGCAATAGGTTCAACCTTGTAGCTGTAGGCTTTTGCAAGTGTCGCTTAGCCACTTTTTGGCAAGTAGTAAGAGAAACATGTTGCATATTAGATACAAACTAACTAGATTTTTAGTTTCATCAATCAAGTAATCAGCAGCTATGTGTATTGAGATTGAAGAGCGTAGACCAGATATTAGCTTGTATAAACCCTTTTTCTCCTAGAAAATCTCACCAGATGCATCTACACACAAAATTGTAACTTCTATGTTCACAATGATAATGGATTTGAAATCATAAGAATAGCTCGCAAAGACAATACAACACAACAAAAAGTAATTTGCACGAGTACCAGCAGACTTCAACAATTTAGTATCCTAACTTAAGAAGTCTATTTCTCATTTCAATGGTCTCCTTCAGAATGCAATTCTACAAAGACAAATTGAAAGGATCATTAACTCATATTTTGGAAAATCCTCTAAATATACAACATCCCATATTCGCCTGGATGAGGGACCAGTGTAACCTGTATAATGCTCTGAGTTCAATAAGAGATTGACATATGTCATCTCACTTGCCACGACAAAGTTCAACAAATTAGTAGTAATTCAAAGAGAAACCTTCAAGAAGTAAAAATCAAGGTATTATATAAGTGTTAAACTCTGTAATTATACAAGATAGAAGTAAGCTTCTTGTTTATTCAATAGTGGAGGAAGTACAGAGTTTGATAGTATTTGTAGAAGAAGGGAAAGAAGAGAATTGAGAGAAGAAGAAGATGAGAGAGAAGAGTAAATGCTTGTATTGAGTGAATAGAACAATGTACATTTTTTATGTATATATACTAGCTTGTGATATGCCTAACTAACTCAACTAGCCGTTAAATACTTTGTAACTAACTATTAGAACAGTTATAACTGAAAGTTGGAACCAAGTCTACTTTATTTTCTGTTTGAGTTCACTACTTCTTCAATGTCTTTAACACTCCCCCTCAAGCTAGGAAGGTGTGAAGATATCACAGATTCCTAGCTTAGTATTTAGATGAGTTTGTTGAGCTCTTGTCAGTCCTTTAGTCAGCATGTCTGCAGGTTGATCTTGAGTAGCAATGTAGTGTGGCTGGATCATTCCTTGGACTATTTTTTCCCTTATAAAGAAACAATCAATATCAATATGCTTTGTACTCTCATGATATATTGGATTAGCAGCTATTTGTAGTGCAGACTTGCTATCACTGAACACATCCACAGGTAGTATTGCTTCACTTCCAATTTCCTTTATTAGACCTAGAATCCATACCAGTTCAGCTGTCACTGCTACAAGACTTCTGAACTCTGCCTCAGCTGAGCTCTTAGAGACAGTATTTTGTTTCTTTGATTTCCAAGATACTACTGACTCTCCAATCTTCACAAATTAACCAATTACAGACCTTCTAGTTTGAGGACAAGCTGCCCAGTCTGTATGACAGTAGGCACTCACTTTATTATCTGAACCAAACTAAACCGACCGATGCACACCCCTAGTGCCGGTCATTAATCCACCAAGCATCAATGCAGCCCAAAGTGTGGCCCTTTGGATTAAATCGGTCAACTTTTATCTAAGAGATAATACATAAATATTACCCTAAACTTGACACCAAATTATAACTTTGACCTTAAACTTTGACTGTGCACAAATATGACCTTTAACTATTCAAAACTGCAAAAATATGACCTCCGATCTTACGTGGCAAAACGCGTATTCAACACGCAAAAATGGGTGCGTCCAGCTAAAAATCTAAGGGTATAATACATAAATATGACCCTAAAGTTTGACAGTGCACAAATATAACCTTTAACTATTTAAAACTACACAAATATGACCTTTAAATGACTTTTTACTATTATTTTTTCATTATTTTTGTCTCAAAGATGAAAATGACATCTAATTTCTTTTGTCATTGCGGAAAAAGAGCAATATTGAAGATTTATTAATTAGGTGGGTCAGCCTCATATGAAAAAAATCGCACAGGTATGTATATATATTATAAAGCAGAAGGCAAATTTAAGTTATATAATAAATCTAAATATTACTTATTTAAATATTAAATTAAAGATGAAACTATACTAATAATAAAAAAATTATAGTTTTAATAAAACGTTATTAAATTAATGTTATTAAGGATAGTAGTAGTAGTATATTAAATTAACATTATCAAATTAACGTAATTAAAATGTTATTAAATTAACGTTATTAAATTAACGCAGGGACGAACCTACGTGGTTGCCATAGGGTTCACCCGAACCCCCTCGGTAAAAAAATTACGTTGTATATATATAAGGTAGAAAATATATATTTATGTACGGATATTAATGTTGAACCACATGAAACAAGACACTTAGATAGCCCAGTGGTGTTATTTTCTCATCTTGGGCGCTTGCTTCAGCCTACTGCGCGGGTTCGATCCCTGCTAGTGGCTGTTATTTTTTTTTAATTAGAAAAAAGCTAGGTGCAGTGCTGCTGCTATAGAAATAAATAAATAAATAATAATAATAATTAAAACGACGCCGTTTTAACACAAAAAAATAAAACTTTGACAGTGCACAAATATGACCTTTAACTATTCAAAACTGCACAAATATGACCTCCCTCCAAGTCAGCCCTTTTAACGACGTGGCACCGTGTAATTGGATTACCTTTCCACGTTGGTGCGAGTGAGACTCACGCATGATATTGCTAAATCGGAGGTCATATTTGTTCAGGTTTTGAATAGCTAAAGGTCCTATTTGTGCACTATCAAAGTTTAAGATAAAAGTTATAATTTGGTGTCAAGTTTAGGGTCTTATGTATTATCTTTATCTAAAGGGTCTTCTTTTATTGCTTAACCCAATTTTAGAAATGCAATTCATTCCTAGGAAATCTGGACAGCACATTTCCAGAAATGCAGTTTTAAAAGTTTAATTAATCTAATATAATTTAATTTTAAAATTTAGTTAAATTAATTCACGAAAAAATAAAAGAACGTATAAAAAGAAATGGAAAAGTAATAGGTAATTTGACTTTATTTTATTTATAAAAATTAAATTAATAGTGATAAATAAATTCGAACGAGAGTATGAAACTATTCTCACAGTTTATTAAATTCGGTGGAAGACCCAAGGTGGAGGGATGGAAAACAATGATATTTCCTCTGTTCCATTTTATGTATCGTTATTTCATTTTTAATTCGTCTAAGAAAATATCATTTTTCCTTATTTGGTAACTATTAAATGACAATATCCTCATTTTATTCTTAATGAGTCTGCTTAATAAGAAAAGATAATAAAATGAGAGTATGTATTCTTAAACTCCATATTCAATCAAAAGGGCGATGCATAAAATGGGACGGAGGGAGTATGATATTTACCAACACATGTTTGCAATAAGTGCTTGTAGTACGTGTTGTTCGTTTGTGATATTTTGTCAAATTTTAGCCACTACAATTCTAACCATAGCATGGTCTAAAGTGGAGTAATATTCAAATTCATTGCTATAAACTTTTAAAATAAGTACCTCCTATACTATATTTTACTTTATTGAAATTGAAAGAGTATAAATTAATGCTGATGCAGATTTTTAAGGTCGATCGTTTAATCAATGATGCTTTTACTATCTGTCCCTCAGTGCTTATTCTTCCATTTTCTCTAATAGGTGATTCTACACACTCAGGGTAGGTTCTTCTCCTCCTCCTCATTTTCTGTCAATCTATTGATTTTCTTTTTTAATTTAGTTTATTTATGGGAATACACTAATATGTTGTTGTTAGTGTTTCATCATGCCATTTTCTGCACTGCTTTTGTTAGCTATGGCTGGAGTTCTTTTAAATATAGTGATTTAATTTGTAGAGGCCAACGCACTAGAAAAATTAGCAGATTCAGTATCATTGTTGTTATTACTGGTATGTTTTCCTCTTTTTTTTCTTTCTTTCACGGATTTTATGCCCATTACTTCTCGATTCCTTTGAATGTTTGTGCGTTTTTGCTTGAATTTTAGTTCTTTTGCTCTTTCACGTAATCTCTTGTAAGATATATTTTACATGCATGTGATGGATCATGTCTCATTTGCACATATATTTTAATGCCCTTTGTTCCCCTTTTTTCTTATAATTTTCTCTTTAATTTTGCAACTAGATCTATTTAATCAAAAATCCTAACCTGTCGGCAAAGGGCAATTTGATTGGCCCTGAACACTGATCTTACATACTTTAATTGTGTTGTGAGAGACGTAGTTTACTGATTCCAGGTTGTATAATTAACATTACAATTTGTGTTTGTGCTTGTGCAGCAGCTGTGACTGCATTTATTAATGTTAAATTTGTGTTGTGAGAGATGTAATGTTTGTGTATACAACATTACAATTTGTATACAACCTTAAATTTGTGTTGTGAGAGATGTAATGTTTGTGTATACAACATTACAATTTGTATACAACCTTAAATTTGTGTTGTGAGAGATGTTTCCCTAAAATAGTAATGTTGTATACAAATTGCAACACAAAGAACCACAGAAAACAAAGATTTGACTTTTCACTTGCTTCATGTTTTCATCTTATTTTGCTTCTGGTGGCAGGTGACATGGGGATAAAAAAATTACTTGGAGAAGTTATATTCTAAAAGAAAGTACGCATATTTCTTCTTCAGCTACTATGATTCCTTTAGATGCATCTATATGGTGGTATTTTCATATATTTTTTCAATATATGTTGGAAAAAAAGAAAGAAATACCAAGACTTATGTCTTTCCCAACAAGCTTGAGGAAGATCCAAAGGGCATCCCCAACAGTTTTATGTCTTGCATCAGCAAGTAGATGTTGGTGGATTGCGGGAGTTGAATGTGTACATGTACCCTACACCAGATGCTGTCGTGGTATATTGACTGATTTTTTTGTGACTATAGCTTCTTTTGTATAACAACAACAACAGGCCCAGTATATTCTCACAAAGTGAGGTCTGGGGAGGGTAAAATGTACGCAAAATATACGCAGCCTATACCGCTATCTCTGAAGAAGTAGAGAGGCTTCTTTTGTATGAAAAAATAAAAGAAAAAAATTGGAAGACTCAAATTAACCACCTAATTAGCTTTCACATGGAAGCAACAGAAAATGAAGAGTAAATGAGGAGTGAACAAAATGTAACAGATTGAATAACTTATTGAAATATTATTTATATCGAAGAAAATGAAATATAGTAGAAAATTTAAGTAACTCTTGACATGAACTTGCTAGCTAAACATTTTTTGTTTGTGTTTGACTCATAAATGATTTATAATGTACTGCTTACTAGATGCAAGATTATGTCCATGAATTCAGTGGAGAAAACACTTCATTCGACTGATTTTGCAATTTAGTATTTTTCTTATAAAGATAACATCTTCTGACATTTTATTTTTCTCTTCAATGGTTTACATTAGGTTGTGCTGCCTACAATTTGAGTAGCGGGAAAGAAAAATCTGTCCTGTACATGGTTGCTGTCTTTGAAAGAGCGTCTCGATAATTTCAGGGTGCTTGGGGGTGATTCTTTGACTTCTGGAAAGATGTAAGTACTCCTTTTTTAGTTAATCAGGTATTTTCTGCATAGAAGATGATACGAGTCAAATGACCACCTTAGCTTTTGATGACATCTTTGAAGGCCAACACCTAAAGGGTCAAGAATTGGTCACCCCGAGAGCACAAGGATACGCAAGGAAGGATCATTTTGAGCATGACTTAAAGCAATCTCGTGTGTGGAAGGTTGCTTGGTTGCCTATATTGATGCTAACCCGAAAATCACAAGCCTTGAAGTATGAACCATACTCGGTTTTTGAGTGCATTGAAAAAGCGCCATTCATTCAAGTTATAACATACCTTGGCTTCCCCTTCATTAAGGGTATTTTATACATTACATATGGTGTATTTACACACCATGGCAGCCCCTCTCATTAAGGTAAAAGTGGTCTTTTTATCTTCATTTATAGTATATTATAAATAGGCCCCTCAGTCTTATTTTTACTAGTTTTGAATGATGAAAGATTGAAACACTTGAAAATCCTCTCTCTTGAGAGTAGACCATATTAGTATAGTCTTAGTTAGGACTTGGAAAAGTCATCCTTAGTATAGGGCTTGGAAAAGCCAATATTGTTCTTTGCTTAGAAACGGTGAATCTTGAGGTGAGTCGATTACCTTGGCGGTCACCGTAAGAGTGTGGTTTTGATTATTACATTCATTAGGGGTTAGTATTAAAATACACTTGGTTCTTAATCTTGTAATAATTTTGGTCTCACTATCTATCTTTATTTTCTATGCAATTTCCTTTGTGTTTGTGTTGAATTTGTGTCTTGTTTCATCTTCATCTCTTCTCTTTAGTTATAATTTCAGTTTCTAGCTTTGTTTCCCGTGTCATTTGGTATCAGAGCATGGCTTGATCTTGTTCCTACAAGATCAATCTTGGGCTTTCTTGTTAGAAAATTTAAAAAAAAAGTGTTAAAAACTGAAAATTCTAGAAAAATAGCAATCTGTCCGTGTTTGTGTTCTTGGCCAAAATTGTGTTCTTGTTGTGTCATGGCTGAGATTTGTTTGTTGTGTGACTAGATCTAGTTCTTGTTTGTTTTGTTGTTTCTAGTGTTAGTTTTCTTGTCCACTAACACTTTGAGTCTAGATCTAAACTTGAGCTTGAACTTGTTGAAAGTTAATGTTATGAACATAAGCTTGGCTCATTGTTGTTGACCATTGTTATGGTGGACTATTTTGGCCGTGTGGTTTCTCCTTGATGTTCTAAACATGACCACGTGATATTGTTGTTACTTGGTGGCTTGAGAACCATTTTGTTGAAGTTGTAGTTGTCTTGGCCAAGTGTTGGAGATATTGTTATTGTGGATTGGAGTTGGCCATTGAAATTTTTGTTGTTCTTGAAGATTATTGTTATTGTTCTTTGTGTGGTTGTTGTTTTTCTTGAAGTTCTTCACCTTCCTTCATATATTCTTAGAACATAAAGTGAATATTAGATCCTAAAAGGTGAAGGAAAAAGGTGTATGTACTTGTTAGTCTTGAAAGACCCCCAACCACCAAAAGACTTTATATCACTTCACAACCACTTTTTCATGATTTAAGGACCCATGTTTTAAGGAGAAGTACAAGAAAAAGTCAAGTCTTGAAAATTGAAAAAGGCCCCAAGACTTATTTTCCCTCCTAAAACAAATTCCACCAATCCAAATTAATTTTTGTCCAAGACTTGAACATTTGAGAATAACCACTTGATAAAATTGAACTAATACGTGGCTGCCACGTCATCATTGCTACTGTTCACGCAATATTTTCGAGCTCAAAATTTTAGATTCTTAGTTTCATTTTTATTGTCCCTTAGTTTCGTTGTTGGTTCTAATACTAATTAGAAACTAGTAATCACCTACTTAGTTGTAGATTAGTTGTTGAGTCCGTTTCTTTCGTGTCTTCGTTATTTATGTGCTTTTCTCATTTTTAACTCGTCATAACTTCTTTGTTTCAAGTTCATAAGTAGATTTTATTTTGTGTCTTGAGTCGATCAAACAAGAATCTATTCTGGCCGCCAAGTAGAATTGACATCTTATTGACTACCGGAGTATAAGCAACTTTCAATATTCGCCGCTCCAAATTGTGAGGATCACAAAAATGAGTGAATACGAGTGTTGGTGAGGAGCTTTTATTACTAATCTTGTTTGTTCATTTTGTAGATTTAAAAGGTAATATAAGGAGAACATGTCTTCGATAGCCGGGGATTATTGTGACTACAACATGGGAGACTATGATTGTAGTGAGGGGTTTTATGGCTACGAAGTTGAGGGAGGCTACGGAGGCTATAAAAATAGCCATGATCAAAACTTGGGCAGATTTGAGAGTTACAGTTTTGAGGAAGAAAATGAGGTGAATGAAGTGCCTAGTACTTATGGGGAACTTGGAGATGATGTAGGACCTTATGATGGATCTTATGATGACGTTGGGGCATGTGAGGAGTCTTACAATTCTCACTCCGAACCTAGATTTGGTGTTAGGTATAACCCTTTCGTTCGCAAAGCTTATGAGAGCTATGATGAGAGTACACGTGAGGAGTGTGAAGATTCATATTCTCCACCTTGTAGTACTTCTTATCAAGATCGATGTAGCGTGAATGGTTATACTAGCTCTAGTGGAGGTTGTCCAACGAGAAGAAGAGGGTATGCATCTCCAAAACCGAGGGGTACTCGTGTACTTTATAATGTTGATCCGAGAAGGAGTGTACACTCCGGAAAGGTGACCATTTATGGGATACCGGGCTGCCTCTTGTATTAAATGATAGGTACTATAGTAACTACATCGTTCCATCCATAGTTGACTACTTGGAGTTGTTTCGTGAGCCTTTACTTGTTCCATACTTCTTGGACGGGTTTAAGGTTACCGAGAGGGTCAAGGTTATCTTCTCCCAATTTGAATACCATGAGGAGGTGGTGTGATATTCTTCCATTGACATACAATCATGTATACTTAGGTGTCGATTAGTTTGCACAACATAGAGTTCCAAACGTACAAAATTGGCCAAATGTTGTAAGAGACCAATGGGGGAATCGCCTCATGACTTACTTGCTGCCCAAGCCACGAAGAGAAATGCCTACCTACTTCAATCCAAATAATTATGAGAGAAAAAAGATTGAGAGGAGTAAGGGAGTGCAAGGTGGTAATCCGAGAGTTGAAAAAAAAGAGGTTGTGTGGAGCGAAGTGAAGGGATTACCACTAAACTGTGCTAACATTGGTTGTCCTTCTATTTTTAAGGACATTTGTGTAGGTACCAACATGGCAAGCGAAGACGAACAATGCCAAAAGTAAGTTGTTTCCCAAGCTTTTGGAGGACCTTCACACCATGACAAAGAAGAATCTACTCAAGGACTTCAAGGTAAAATGACTAACTCTTACACTTTTGTACAAGTGAATGATAATTGTGTGGCTAGTAGCCCATTGAGTGTGAGTTGTAGCTTGCCTATATGTGAGTATTATTTCTTTGCCACTTGATGATGATGTACATATTATGAGTGTGGATACACTAGTTGACCTATTGATGACCGAATCGACTCTTCTTGTAAGATCGATTTATGTCCACCTAGTGTTGAAACCATTATGTTGAATGAAAGTACATTATCTTCTGAAAATTGTGTTGATCAACTTATGTGTGAAAATTACCCACCACTTGAGGATGTGTATTGTAATTAATGAACCTCAAGTGTGTGATGATGTTGAAAATGTTGATCAAAGGAATAGGAGTGAACTCGAGAGCTATTCTTGGGATAATCTTGCACTTGATATCTCTTTAAAACTTGATATTGATCTTTTAGAGAGTGATGAATTCACACGTTCCGACTCTTCCCGTGAAATAGATCATGCTCTCTTTAGGTATAATGTCTTATTTGAAGATGATATAACCACTTCTAATGAACCTAGTGGTGAAAATAATGGTGTAGCTTGCCTTAGAAGCTATAGCCGATATGCTAATCCACTATGGTGTGACAACATTTCTACTAAAGATGGAAATCACTTCTTGGAAGATGAAAGTACTATTAAGGGTAAGGGATGTGTAGTCATGGAAACTACTTATCCTTCTACTTTGTGTGATTTTATTGTTGAGAGTACTCATGGTGATGATTGTGAAACTAGTAGTGAGTACACACATGAGGGCACCTTAGTAGAAGTTGACTTGAGTGATACCTTTCTCTACTCTCTATTTTCTTTGGATAATATGTATGCTATTGTAGAGAGTACACCATTTAGTTTGGGTAGAGACCACGGGAAAGGGGAGTGTTGTCTAGACCCGTGTCTATGGCTACTCTTCCCGTTTGACCCCGGTGCCAAATATAGATTTTATGATGATGGTGCACCCAACTTGTTGCTTGGTTTACATGAAAAGCAAAGTATCACTTTTGGTAAATTCCATAACCAAATCCTTTGTGCATTTTTCATTAATTATTTAATATTTAGTTCAAAGGATCCTTGGTTATATTCTAAATATGTGCAACCTTGGAATGTTGAGGTGATTTGTCGTGCTAACCCTAACCCTCATTTCATGAGGAGTTTGTATTTGTGTGTCCTTTATTTAGTTTTGCAAGGTTTGGATTCGAGGTCGAATCCTTTTCAAGATGGGGAGGATGATACGAGTCAAATGGCCACCTTAGCTTTTGATGACATCTTTGAAGGCCAACACCTAAAGGCTCAAGACTTGGTCACCCCGAGAGCACAAGGATACGCAATGAAGGATCATTTTGAGCATGACTTAAAGCAATCTCGTGTGTGGAAGGTTTCTTGGTTGCCTACATTGATGCTAACCCGAGAACCACAAGCCTTGAAGTATGAACCATACTCGGTTTTTGAGAGCATTGAAAAGGCACCATTCATTCAAGTTATAACATACCTTGGCTGCCTCTTCATTAAGGGTATTTTATACATTACATATAGTGTATTTACACACCATGGCAGCCCCTCTCATTAAGGGCAAAGTGGTCTTTTTATCTTCATTTGTAATATATTATAAATAGGCCCCTTTAGTCTTATTTTTACTAGTTTTGAATGATGAAAGATTGAAACACTTGAAAATCCTCTCTCTTGAGAGTAGACCACATTAGTATAGTCTTAGTTAGGACTTGGAAAAGTCATCCTTAGTATAGGGCTTGGAAAAGCCAATATTGTTCTTTGCTTAAAAATGGTGGATCTTGAGCTGAGTCGATTACCTTGGCGGTCACCGTAAGAGTGTGGTTTTGATTATTACATTTATTAGGAGTTAGTGTTGAAATATACTTGGTTCTTAATCTTGTAATAATTTTGATCTCACTATCTATCTTTATTTTCTATGCAATTTCCCTTGTGTTAGTGTTGAAATATACTTGGTTCTTAATCTTGTAATAATCTTGGTCTCACTATCTATCTTTATTTTCTATGCAATTTCCCTTGTGTTTGTGTTGAATCCGTGTCTTGTTTCATCTTGTGTCATTATTATCATCTTTATCTCCTCTCTTTAGTTATAATTTCAGTTTCTAGCTTTGTTTCCCGTATCAGAAGCTAAATAGTATTTTGACTACTTTTTCCTCTGACTATCACTCAGGAGAAGTTCAACTTATGAATCTTATATGCATGCTTAATAATTCATTTGGCATCTGTCAGCTAAGTAATTTGTGTTGGAGAAACAATGAACTTATTTTTAACAGTTTAGTAAGTTCAGGTTTGAAGTTTATAAGCATACTATTAAGCTTTGGCCATTGTGAATTGTGAAACAATGTTGGAAAAGATAATTGAAACTGTTTATCTTCTTCTTTATCTTGTGCTTTTTCCTAATATTCTTTTTCTAATGCATATTGTCTTTTAATATGTGAATTATATTTTTATCCCATTATTCTCGGAGTAGGTTATCAATTGTTGAAGTTAAGGTATATGTGGTAGATGCAAGAAAGTAGCAACAGATGTTAGAATACTTTGTCTTTCTTGCTCATTCGAGTTTCTAAACTATAGACACTAAAATCCACATAGAGAGCTTCTAAGTAGCTAAGTTGTGCGGATATATTTTGATGCTATGTTGCTCGGACTCTTCAAAAATGGTTGCTTTCTGAAAATCAGTTTTGTGTATGAGAAGTCCTCCAATCTTCTATGAATGTAATCACTGGTAATGAAGGTCTAATTTTTGTACCCCAAGTCCTATAATAAGATGATAACATTTATTTAACTGTTACTATATACATAACATTACCAGATTGATAACCTTCTAAATTTCTATCAGAACCTGCTTTTCTAAACCTTTCAAAGTTCATTTAGTTACTGCAAAGGGAAAGGATAAGAATTGACTCTTATGAACAATCTGAAGGTCATATCCATTTCTTAGCTGCAATATTCACTATGTATTGTAGTGACTATGTATGTATTGTATTACGGCGGTGGTTTTAAAAGCATTGAAGATCTGTTTAAATGTGGGAAGTTTTGTGCAGATTTAAAACATTCCGAGAAGCTGAGAGGCTGAATTCTGGAGTCATGGTGGTTGAGCCATCAGAAAAAGTTTTTAATGATATGACGAGCAAGGTGACCACTTTGCCTTCTTACACTGGAGGTGTGGTTTAGCTATTAACTGTTCTGTTTTTTAAAGTTATATGTTGTCATTGTATCTTTCAGTAGACAAACTTTTGTTTCTGTGGGAAGAGTTTCATTATCTTTTATCATTTAATAAGTTTAGTGTGATACTTTTCAAGCTCTGATAGGTACCAGTTAAGCTGAGGATCTATCTGAAACAGCCCCTCTACCTTTACGAGGTAGAGGTAAGGTGTATGTACATTCTACCGTCCCCAGACCCCATTCTAGGATTACACTGGGATGTTATGTTATTGTTGTTGTATTTTTCAAGCTCTGATAATTCATTGCGCTGAATTTTTTTTGTTAACCTAATGGTGCAAATATTTTTGTTTTGACAACTATGTTGATTCTCTTGCTAACAGTGATCAAGGTTTTCTCAGTTCCTACTATGTTGGATTTGTGAATGCTCATGTTTATGAGCCAAATTTTCCTTCAGATATCTTAAATTCCAGGAAGGTTCCTGAAATGGAGAGGCTTTCTACTCTTTATAATGCAGATGTTGGCCTGTACATGGTTGCTAATAAGGTATGTTTTAGGTTCAAGAGACTGCCTTTCTTTGAGTGTATTTTTAGTTGGGTGGGGTGTGTAGACTTTAGATTTTATCAAAACTGGACAAAATACAATTAGTTGGAGGGTTCAAAATGGCCATTTTTGTTAGATATAGGATACTACGAAGAAGTTAGACTTCCATGGAATTGGAATATACTTTAGTAGTATTGCAAGTTGCAACATTGCAAACGTTAGCATAACTTAATTTTTCAATTTAAGTTGTTGTGTGGGCTTCATTGTCTTTTTTTAGTAACGGTAGTGCTTGGCTAGCTTTTGCACACCCAAACTATTCCACCATGTACATGCTACCTCCTACCAACAAGTACCGGATGGGCAGATATCTTATGGTCTATGGGCTTTGTTGTTTTCTACAAACGACTTAACTTGAAGCAGCTATATTTTGGATGTTAAAGTCCAATTTGTGTCAAGCTATTCAAAGATGAGCATGGGATTATCCCGCTAGGCGCTATGTACTTGGTTTATCATTCTTATGAGTTATCAACAATTAGTGAAATCTTATTATTATCATATTTATGCATAGAATAATCTTTCCATGGAAATAAATTTTTTAGAGAAAGCTGCACAAACTATTTACGAAAAAGTGCTGCCAAATGTGCATGGTATTTATAGAAGGTTAATGAATATATATTTGGTGACCAGAGATAAGGGAGGAAAGCCTAAGGCTAGGTACCCTCCACCTCAAACCATAAAGTTGGGGATTCAAGTCCCCTATCGAGCGAAGTGAGAATGGACCATTGTCTGACTCCTCCTTTATCCTTGTGGAAGTGCACTCCTTGGTCTTGTCGTGGGTGGGCGTGAGGGGATTTACCATATTGTGGATGTTATATAAAGAGTCAGTTGTTGTTAGTTAGAAAGTCTAGTCAGCTAGCTAATTGGTCCAGTCATCTAGTTAGTTAGTTCAGTCAGCTAGTTAACTAACTAGTACAAAAGTTAGTTATAACTGCTATATAAACTACCTTCATGTACTAATATTAAACACTCTTTCAAGACTTACTAAACTACGGCTTCTACTTCCTCTTAATCTGAGTGTTCTTCTTCTTCTTCTTGATTAAAGAATTCTCTGTTTCTGCCATGGATTCGGTATCATTTGTTGATTAACAACATGGTATCAGAGAGTTGATACAGAGAAGTCAATACTTCTAGCAGTTCACCATAAAATCTGTAGAATCAATTCCAAAATTACTATATGCTTCCGACTGTTCTTGTGTACTCAAGAAGGATGAGTAATTTGAATAATCAAACACCTAATACAACCCCAAATGGAGTGGTTGGATCAGGTCAGACTAGCAATCAAGCTCCAGGAATCGACTACAATCATCCATTGTTTCTGAATGCCTCTGATGTTAGCGGTATACAGATTATCTCATTTCAGCTAACAGGTATTGAGAATTTTTCTATGTGGTTTAGGTCTATGAGAATTGCATTATTGGGTAGAAATAAGTTGGGATTGGTTGATGGCAGTTGTGATAAAGAATCTTTCCCTGAAAATATGTGGAATCACTGGGAAAGGGTTAATGCCATAGTTCTATCTTGGATAATGAACTCAGTATTGTTTCCATTAAGTTTCCATTGTTTTAGTTTTTTAATTTAATATTCGAATTATATATATGGAAATTAGTTGCAAAACTACAAGGCAGGTCAGACTCTACATTTACTCTCGTCAGTTTTACTTCTTTCATAATTTATCTCAATTAAATATACAATAAATAATTTGTAGAATTAATTATCCTTTAATCTCTTGTTACCTTTTTCTAAGACAATATGTAATATTTTTTTCAGTCAATAAAGTTACAATGTATGATAAAAAATTTATTTAAAATGATGATTCTCAACTTAATTTCTCCGTATTATTAAATTTTTTGATAATCGCATTTGTATGTTTCATTTAAAGGTTGTCTTACTGTTCAAAAACCTACCAGACAATTATTTTGATCTCTTGGAGGGATCGACATGAAATCAAGTGATATAAATTAACTTAACTCAAACACAAATAAGAAATTTACATGAGAAAGACTGAAAAAAAAATAAAAAAAAATAAAGAAAGTCGCTTGTGGATCAGCTTAATATAAGTCATTATTGGAGATATAAGATATTCATATAAAATCTATAGATTTTTGCAGATCTCCAATTTATTGGAGAAAGAAATGCATATAAGAAATAAGGAAACAACGTTGATATAAAATTGATATGAATGATATAGAATTTAAATCTCAAGATTTTGTAATTGAAGTATGGTAGATGGAAGAAGGATGGCAAATGCTCCATTTTTCTTCTTTTTTTCTTGATAAGGGGGAGGGAGTTTGTAACGGCTATAATTGATGTGAAGATAGCTGTGTACTTTGATTATATATAGGAAAATCTAAGGGGTCGTTTGGGGTGAGGTACTAAGGCAAATAATTCAGATATAAAATAATAATTTCAGGATAAATTTCTTAATGCATCGTTTGGTTGGTAATACTTAAGATAACTTATTTCAGGACTAATAATAGTATCGGGATAAGTCATCCAGTGCCGGCTCAAGGGGGAAGCAACTAACGCCAAGGCTTTAGGCCCCCAAATTAAAGGCCCCATATTCTCACTAATATTTAATATTATATAGTATATATTAGAGAATTAGTGTCCTTGTTTCGTTAAAAGAATAAAATTCATACTTGTCTTTTGAATATTTTATTGAGTTTATGTAGAAACAAGTAGATATTATTAGATAAATATTCCTTTCGTTTCAATTTATGCAATTTTTTGTTTCGACGGTTAATTTGACTAATTTTTGAAGCTAAATAAGATTAGATTAATGCAATATTTAAAATTTAGATGTTCAAAAACTAATATCTAGTTCAAAAACTATATAATAAGCACTAATATGTAGTCACATGAATAGTCAATATACATACAAGATGGTACGTACACCATCACTATAAAACAAAAAAGAAAAGAAATTAAACAATTTAAAGTTGGCTTTAGGCCACAATTTGCGTTGAGCCGCCCTGAAGTTATCCCACACATTTGGTGGTATAAATTATCCCACCCTAATTTATCCTTGAATAAAATTATTAAATGACTAAACTAATTCTTTAATTTTCACTTTCTCACAACTGTAGGATTTTGTTTTTTCTCCTACACGTATTACTCTTTATAAGTTGTGCCCTTTCAACGGGATAAAGTACTGCTCATGGATCAAAATGTTCTGTGATTTGAGGCTAAGAAGGCAAAATATGTTTAACCATAAAATATCAACATTAGGACAATATAATACGATTATTAAAGTGCAACGTACAATTTTAATAACAAGTATTATCTAGATAAATACGTATGAATCTTATATATTGACACATAACTGAACACATAGAAAGATTATAGGAATAGAAACATAAAAATAATTAAGTTAACTAAAGTGAAGGATATTTTTGTAAACAAATAATATATTTTTACAAACAATGCACTACTTAAAAAGATAACAATTTAAAGCCTATTATTACTCTATTAAATTTCCATTATTTTGGTTTTTAAATTTAATAGTCGAATTATATATGGAAATTAGTTGTAAAACTACAAGGCAGGTCAGACTCTACATTTACTCTCGTCAGTTTTCTTCTTCTTGTTAACATTATTATCATTTTAATAAAAAAAAAGAGAATATATATATATATGTATATATATATATTCTTTCTAAATGAAGGACAAGGTACCTTTTTCAGGAAAAAAATTGTAAAAAAAAAAAGAAGAGTAAGAATAACATTTTATAAAAAATAAGGTCCAAGATGTAGAAAAAGTATGGTGTGTGAAGATCTTTAATTCTATTTTATAAAGTTAAAGAGGCTGCTTCTGATTCTCAATTCAAATAAAAAATATCTACCTTACGTATTGAGATTCACAAAACGTTACTAATTTTACTCAAAATACATTTTAATACTACAGCATTAGAAAAGAAGGTCTGTTATGGTTAGGAATAGGTTTAAGTGGAATAAAAATAACTTTATAACTTGAAATATTTAATTTTATTTTTGATTAATTTATTTCGTAATTTACTCAATTAAATGTACAATAAATAATTTGTAGTATTAATTATCCTCTAATCTCTTGTCACTCTAATCTTTTGTCACCTTTTTCAAGATAATATTTAATATTTTTTTTGGTCAATAAAGTTGCAACGTACGATGAAATTTATATTTAAAATGATGATTATTATCTTTATTTCTCCGTTCTAATAAATTTTTTGATAATCGCATTTGTATATTTCATTTAAAGGTTGTCTTATTGTTCAAAAACTTACCAGACAATGATTTTGATCTCTTGGAGGGATCGACATGAAATCAAATGATATAAATTAACTTGACTCAAACACAAATAAGAAATTTACATGAGAAAGACTAAAAAAAAAATTTAAAAAATAAAGAAAGTCGATGGTGGATCAACGACTTATAAATCATTATAATCCAGCGACTTATGAGTCATTAACCTATTTCATTTAATTCTTTCAATATTCATCGTTTTCTTAAAAAATTTACTCTAAAAATTAATCCTTTCAGATGCTCCAGACTCTAATTTTTACCTTATCCTCCACGACGACGTCAATAGAACAACTCATATTTTCAACTAACGTAATTTTTACCTTGTAATTCTCTCCCTCATAATTAGAATTTTCAATTTTTTCACTTTCAAAAAAATAATAATTTAAATTTTCATAAAATAATTAAACGTAAATTATATTTAATATTAAATTCATAAATTGATCTCCTTTTATGAGAATAAATTGAGTGTGTTGTTGTTATTTGAATTTTTTATTTTTTTCAAAAAGATCATTTACTACTCTATTATCACTCATATCAACGGACACGTAATTAATATTGTTATATAACATTTGCTACCTAATTATTAAATAAAAAACACTTATTCATTAAATTTATACAGTCATGATTTTTTTTTTTCTTAAAATAAAGAGTAAATTCCTCAAAATGTCATTGAACTTGTGTAAACATCCCACTAAAGTAACTTTTGTTTCTTTTAGGACAATATTGTCACTGAACTATGCACTTTTTTCCATTATAAGGTAAAACTAAGAAATTGTTAAGAATATGTTTGGAGAACCACAAGGAAAGTGAAATTAGATGTAATTACATAGTCCAATTCTCAATCAGAAATAGAGAATTAGGTGCAATTACGCGATGTAATTACAAAATTACATTTTTTTTTAATTTTAATTTTTTCTTTTAATTTTATTTTTTATTTCTATTTTTTTTTTAATTTTACATCATTTATCTTTCATCTCTATTCTTCTCAATTTCCAATGTTTACTTCTTATGATTAAATATAATTACTCGTATTTTTCTTCATTTAGCGCATTATTGTATTTTTATTCTAGTGTTTGAATTAAAGTAGTATTTCATTATTGAATGAGATGACTTATGTGTTTTTTCTTTCGTTTGAATTATTTACTCATTGGAATTTTATATAAGAGTATTGTGTTTTTTTCTTGAATTTTCAATTTGTGTTTTGTTTTATGTTTTAATTTATTTGTTTTAGTACTATAGACTTGTTATTTTATATTTCATGTCACTTCAAATTGTCGAGTTAATTTTTTAAATTGTCATTGAACTTGTGCAAACATCCTACTAAAGTAACTTTAGTTAATTTCTTTTAGGAAAATATTTTCATTAAACTATGTACATCTTTCCAAAATAAGGTGAAATTAAAAAATAGTTAAGGACATATTTGGAAAGCCATAGAAAAATTAAAATTATATGTTATTAGCAATTTCCAGTGACATGCAATTTGAAATAGCATGTCTATACTACTAATACAAATAAACCGAAACATAAATTCAAAATCCAAGAGAAAAACATAATACTCTTGTATAAAATTTCAACGAGTAAATATAATTTAGAAGAACGAACAACACATAAGTCTATAATCTCATTCAATAATAAAATACTACTTTAATTCAAATATTAGAATAAAAATTATAAAAAATGCAATAATGCGTTAAATAAAGAAAACAATATGGGTAATTATATTAAATCATAAGAAGTAAAGTTGGAAAATGAGAAGAAAAGAGATGAAAGATAAATAATGTAAAATAAAAAAAAAGTAAAAATAAAAAAGAAATTCAAATAATAGAATAAAAAAGAAATTAAAAAAAGATATTAAATTTTATTTAAAAAATAAAATAAAATGTAACTTTGTAATTACATTACAAAATTGTACCTAATTCTCTATTCCCAATAGAGAATTGAATTATGTAATTACATTTAATTTCACTTTCCTTGTGATTCTCCAAATATATCTTTAACAATTTTTTAGTTTTACCTTATAAAGGAAAGAAATGCATTGGTCAGTGACAATATTATCCTAAAAGAAACAAAAATTACTTTAATAGAATGTTTACACAAGTTTAATGACTTGACATTTTGAGGAATTAACTCTAAAATAAAATGTAGGCGAGGAAATGAATGTTGTCCGTTTCTTTAGGAAATTGTCAAGTTTCAAGAAAGGTGACTTTTTTCCCCCCATAAAAGTGTTAAGTATTCCAAAGTAGTATTTACTCATATATTAATTGGATTTAATTTTAATTTAATTCCAAGAAAGGTGCCATTCATGACAATTCACGTGATAGGATATGGATATTCTCCCCCTTAAAAATAGTTGTCTTATTAACTTAATAGTATTTTTTTAAAAAAATACTATTAAGTTATAACAATTATATAAAAATGATATAATTATATATATATATATATATATATATATACATATATACACGATATGTGTATAGAAATTGTATAATTATAGAAAATATGTATATGTATAAAATATAAATAAAAAAATCTATAGAATGTGTATAGAAGCTCTATAGTTGTTGTATGAAATACGTATGTGTAGAATGTGTATAGAAACTTTATAATCATAGTATAAAATATGTATGTATAGAATGTGTATAGAAACTGTGTATTTCTTGTATAAAATATGTAATAATAATTGTAGCCAAAGATTGTATAAAATATGACTATTAATAAAAGAAAGATTCATTCTAGTTAATTAGATGTTAGTCATTTGTTTGCAATTCATCAATTTGGATGTTGTTTCTAAAACATTAATTATTAATATGAAGTTTGAGTAGTTTAATTCAAAGTTCTAAAATATTTTTAGCAAAAATTAGATAGCTCTTTCTATTTGTATTTTTGTAAGATAATTTTTTTAAACTATTTCACGATCTTCATTATTATTTAAAGTGAAGTTGAAATTGTTGACACCTAATTTTTGTCCTCCACAACTACGTTTAATCTCGAGTTTCTTCGATTTTCAAATAAAATCACAAAAATTCTTTTTTTCAGATAAATGCATTTTAAAATAGTTTTTTTAACATTTAATTAAAGATTTTACATTTTTGTTATTTAAATGAATATTTTATCAAATTAGACTTTTATTGATTAAACTTGAAAACTAATTCAAATGGATAAAGTCTTTATTTTAAATATGATTTGTTCTCGAAATATTTTATTTGGAGAAATATTTGTTGGATTTTTATCAAATTAAGAAACTCGAGGTTAATTTGTTACTTGATTCGTGCCAAATTGCGATTCAATTTAGCGAACGAATTAAATATGACCTCAATTGAAATCCAATTGGCCCAATTGAATTGCAACCAATAGATATTCAATTTAATTAGAATTTAAATAAGTTGTTTAAATTGTATACAATCTTAATCCCAAAAGTTACCATTTCTTAATTGAGATTATTTTAATCTAATTAAATTTAATTTGAGTTATTCTTAATCAAATTTAATTTAATTATAATTATTCTAATCTAATTAGGGTTATTTAATAACCCAATTAGATTTAATAGGGGTTATTAAATAACCCCAATTTAAGGCCCAATTGCTCCAATAACCAGCCTATTCCCCTTAAATATTCAACAGCCCATTACAACAACACAAGCCCAATCCAAAATTAGTTGACCCGGCCTATTACCCTATTTCCCCTCTTTTCCACAAAACCCTTTAACACAATTTCAGCAGCAAAGCTGCTACAATCAACCAACTTCAAACAACAATCTCAACAACGACGATCTCAACCACCCAAAGATCCGATTAACCCCTAACCACGTCAACCCGTATCCCGCGAAACCCATGCCCGTTCCACTCGATTTCAAACGAGAAAATCCTAGAAACTTCTAGAAATCGATGTGTTGGCCTCTCCAACGGTTCAATCCCGCATTTCTCAAATAAGATTGAACGATTTCATACAATAGTTGGTTGATTTTCATTGGTTCTTGAGTACAATTCATTTTGGTCAAAAGATATTGGTTCACCCATTTCGAAAAGGGGGGGAAAATCCAAAATGAAGTACCATTTTGCTGATGAAAACCGAAGCGGGGAGGGGGGATGGAAATTTCAAATTTCAAAATCTCCTTCAAAAATTCAAAATCTCCTTCAAAATCTTCTTCCAGGAGATTTTTGGTTCGAAAGTGGGTGTTGGAAAATCTTGAGTCCGAAAAGAGGAAAAAATTCTCAAAAAGGCAGAAACACAAGAAAGGAAATTTTGGTTCGAGAAGCGGAGGGAGAAAAGAAAAGAGAGAAATTCTTGAGAAAATTCAGTCTCGAATAGAAATTATGTTCTTGTTTTGAAAGTTCGTCAGCTAAATTATGTCGAGTTGACGGCGAAGAAGTTTTTAGGGTGGTCGTGATCTCCGTACTAGTTCGTCGTCTCATTTTTCTGCTCCCCAAAAGGTAACATTTCACTTCCATTTAAGTTTTCGACTACTTCTGCTTCATCACATCATTCTGTAGTGAAAAGTGTTGTTCTAATGATCTTGTGCTGGATTGTTTGTTGTAGACGCCATTTGATGGCCATAGGTTTTATTATGATGCTTGTTACTATGATGTTCGTTGTTTCTTGCTCCAGTTAATATCGTGTGCTTCGATTCACTTTAAAGTTTATTGTTTTATGACAATACCGTCAAATAATGGTTACTGTTTCTTTTGAGCTCTACCTGTCGTAGATATACTCTTTTGGTTGTCATTATTGTGCTACAAATTTTATGTCGTTAATCACCAGCTTGTCATACCCTGAGTATTGTAGTTTTCAACTGACAAATTCATTGTTTTAAGCCCTTTTATTGTTCTAGTTTAGTATTGCTAGTAATTCACTCACTCTTGGGTTTGTTTCACGATTGTTTTCTAATTAATCGTAAGCTTGTGAAGATGTTCCTCAAATCGTAATTGAAGAGTTCGAGTAAACATTGATTTCAATCATATACTTGATCCTAATTGCAACTTGGATTGATCTACTTGCTACAAGTATTCTCATCCTTTCTGGATTTGTGTTATTTAGTGTTTGTTTTCTTAATTTCACTTCTTAACCTAGTTTCCACTTCCTAGCTATGTCATTCGAATTTTCTAAAAATGTTATTGCACTTATGTTTGATTATATTCTTCAAAATACGCTATTTTTTTAGGATTGTACACGAGCTTGGCCACATTTTCAACGAGTCCAGACGATATGGGGTTGTTTGATACGTGAAATAAGTATAATAATCTCAGTATAAAATCTAGAATTAACGGCATTCTATGTTGAGATGAGCATCTAGTATCCCCTAACTATAACGAAGTTTGCTACGATACACTCCAACTTCACGGGGGTTCTATTACCCTTGAACTAAATTTTAGTGTATTTTTGTCAACTTTTTTAGCTGACATGGCACATAGTAGTCCTTCACATGCCTCATGTGTTTAACTACACGCAAGGTGCCATAACAACATAAAAGGGTGACACAAATACGCTAAATTGAGTTTAAGGTGTACTAGGACCCCTGAAATTGAAGTGCATCGTAGAAACTTTGACCATAGTTCAGGGGGTATTGAATGTTTATCTCTTCTATGTTTGATGTGAGGTATTAGCTAATCACGAGACTATTTTATCCCAACATTCGTATTAGAATGATGGAATTACTATCTTTCATAAGAATCCAGACGTTCCACAGGTTCTATTTTTGGTTTACTTGTTTCTCCGGTAAGTGTTCCACATATCCTTCAAATCTAGCGTTCTTTATTTGGTCATATCGTGGCTACTGAAATTGGTATCTATGCTGAATTCAAAATATATTTCCTTAAGATGATAATACAGGTAGTTTTCTGCATTACGATATGCTTGAGATTATTTATTTTTTGCACTAGAAGCACTGAGTATATCTTTCTAATGTTGTTTGCAGTAATATTGTATTGCTTAAAAACTATAATGTAGCATCCTGATGCCAAAATCCCGGTTATCATCATCGCTTAAGTGGATAATGTTTCTACCTGTGGGAAGTCCAACCAGTTTCCCTGCGAAGGCATCTACACCTATGAGGTAGAACACATAACGAACACTCATCACTATTTACGACTTCTATTACTCATTTATCCACAGTTTGACATATCATAAACATTCTTGACACAGTGCATCTTGCTCTTGCTTAGCCACTTACCAATAAGTTGTAATCTAGATGAGGGAAAAATCAGACACAACATGCTATATATGATGGGAGACGTACATATTCCTCCTCGTAGGCTATAGAAATAAGTCATTCATGTTTGTTATGCAATGCCTACATTGAACCTTATTATTACAAATCCGAGAAAAAAAGACAGGCATTTTTAGTTCCAAAGGGAAGTACAGAAAAATAAGAGCAATGGATGAACTGTTTTAAGACAAACAATATTCACAGCACCTCACAAGAATTCTACATTGAATTCCTTTCTAATGCATTGCTTAGATTGAACGTTGTTATTACAGGTCTAAGCAAAACGATTGGCATTTATAGTTCCAAAAGGAAATAGAGAAAAATAAGAGCAATGGATGAACTGTTTTAAGAGAAACAATATTCGCAGCATCTATCAATAATTTTGAATTCCTTTCGCTGCACCTCCACCAAAGTTCAATCTCCAGAACCACGAATCAGACACAGTCCAACCTAAAAAGAATAGAATAAAGTTAAACACTGAAATTAAAAATAAAAAAAAACACTAAACTAAACTAAGCTTACCCGATGAAAAGGGATAGTAACGTAACAAAGAGCTCTTACTACTGCTTCTATTCGCTGCTGCACTCCAAAACCTACACATTAATTTCCCTTTGTCCTCTATATGGACGGTATATTTGAGATTCTGGTTATTTTGTTTAATGTGTGGTATCATCAATGATCGAGCATTTTTCTTAGACTGTTGTTTGTACTTGTTGACTTTTGGGCTGCTGTTGTTCCGCCCTTTCATAGTTATACACGAATTCAATGACCTATTTCCCTTTTCTTCAACATAGAAGGGAAACAGCTCATCAAATGCGTGTATGACTATGAAAGGGCGGAACAGCAGCAGCCCAAAAGTCAACAAGTACAAACAACAGTCTAAGAAAAATGCTCGACCATTGATGATACCACACATTAAACAAAATAACCAGAATCTCAAATATACCGTCCATATAGAGGACAAAGGGAAATTAATGTGTAGGTTTTGGAGTGCAACAGCGAATAGAAACAGTAGTAACAACATGGTCATAGAGACCACTGAAGACCAGTGGAAAAACATTCTTGGACGTAGGAACACAAAAATACTGAAGCAAAGGAAACAACTTGATACTCCAACAACAATAAGAGAAACAAACCTACAAGTAAAAAGCAATTAATAATTACAAAACTCAAAACAAAACTATAATAATGAACATTGAAAGTACCTGAAATCAATCCCAACATGCTTAAGCATGCTGGAAGATAACACTCCAACCATCAAAAACTGTAAAACAAATCCACATAAAAAGCACAAACAGTTTAAAACCAAAGTTTTTCTTCTATCAGGCTGTTGAAGCAGTTCTCTACACAATAGAACAACAGTCGGCAGCGCAACCAACACGAGAATTGGAGAAGTCTCCTCGAGACGAGCTCCAATAGCAATCAATAAAAAACCAACCATAAGTGGAAGGTACACCTTTCAAAAAAACAATAAAACTATAATCACAAAAAAGCAAAAGCAAATACAACAAAACTATTAGTAATAAAACAATTTAAAAAGTACAAACAGATTGACAGAGTCAGGAAATACCACATTAGATCGCATAGCAACAATTAGTAACTATTTAATTTCATTACCAATTAGACACATTGAGCAGCAACAATATAATATTATCTAGTTTATAAAGAACGAACATCTATGACAAATTCAAAAAATATCATATTAGATCGAATAGCAATAATTAGATAGTATTAGATCAAACAGCTTAACAGTTATAACAAATTCAGAAAATAACGCATTTGATCCAATAGCAACAATTAGCCATTATCTAATTTTGATACAAATTGGATAAATGGAGACATTAGATCAAACAACAAAAGTATAATACTATCTAGTGCATAAAGAACAAAAAGTTATGACAAATTTAGAAAATACCACATTAAACGAATAGCATCAATTAGATAGCATCTAATCACTGAGACGATCAAACAGGTATAATTTAATACTATCTAGATTATAAAGTACGAGCAGTTCAGAAAATACCGAAAAAAGATACGGATATTGCATGGCAGAGCTAGTAGGAAGACGGAAGATATGGTGAAAGCCCCAATGTTTTCGAATAAAAAATTCACCCGCCATTGATTTTGATTTCACTGAGAGATTAGAAGCAGAATTTTATAGTTTTGTATCTTAGTAAAAAGGAAATATTTGAGCTGGATTTTATAGTTTTGTATCTTAGTAAAACGGTAATTTCTCAGCTGGATTCAGATATCCTATTTATAAATTGGAGAAAAATAAGAAACAACATCATATAAAATCTATAGATAATGCGTATAGGAGATAAGGAAACAACATTCATATAAAATCTATAGATTTTTGTAGATCTCCATTTTATTGGAGAAAGAAATACATATAAGAAATAAGGAAACGTCGATATAAAATTGATATGAATGATATAGAATTTAAATCTCAAGATTTTGGAATTGAAGTATGGTAGATGGAAGAAGGATTTGAAGTATGGTAGATGGAAGAAGGATGGCAAATGCTCCATTTTGTAATGGCTATAATTGACAGAAGAAAGAATGAGGATGTGAAGGCAACGCTGTAGTTTGATTATATATAGGAAAATATAAGTGGTCGTTTGGGGGTGAGGTACTAACGCAAATAATTATGGGATAGAATAATAATTTTGGAATAAATTTTTTAATGTATCGTTTGGTTGACAATACTCAGTATGACTTATTCCGGGACTAATAATAGTACCGAATAAATGATCTCACACATATAATGATATAAGTTATCCCACCCTAATTTATCCATGAATAAAATTATAAAATGACAAAACTACGCCCAAATTCTTTAAATTTCACTTTCTCACAACTGTAGGATTCTTGTTTTTCTCCTACATGTATTACTCTTTATAAGTTGTACCCTTCAATCGAAATAAAATACTGCTCATGGATCAAACTGATATGTGATTTGAGGCTATGAAGGCAAAATATGTTAGAACCATAAAATATCAACATTAGGATAATATAATACGTATTATTGAAGCGCAATGTACAGTTTGGTATGGTATTTGGGAGTAAAATTTTAATATTTGGGTATTCGAAATTGAGCTTGGTAAAAGATATTAATACCGTTTGGTGTTCGGTATTTATCGAATATCGAATTCTCTTGGATCTTGGTAATATATTCGTAAAATACAACAAAAGGAATATTAAATAGAGTTTCTATTAAATATATTTTTTGAATTTCAAACGTACATTTGGACATTTCCAACTTTAAAATGGTATTATCGAAAATCGTACCGAATCGAAGTTTAATTTACCAATTACCGAATTATAGAATTGATGTTTATAAGTACGGTATGTGGTATCTACTATCAAATACCGATTATCAAATACCCAACGCTCGCCCCTAGTTTTTATACATAAAAAAAGGTAACAATTTAAAGCCTATTACTCCATTAAGTTTCCATTGTTTTAGTTTTTTAGTTTAATATTCGAATTATATATATGGAAATTAGTTGCAAAACTACAAGGCAAGTCAGACTCTACATTTACTCCCGTTAGTTTTTTTTCTTTCGCATTTTATCTCAATTAAATATACAATAAATAATTTGTAGAATTAATTATCCTTTAATCTCTTGTTACCTTTTTCTAGACAATATTTAATATTTTTTTCGGTCAATAAAGTTACAATGTACGATAAAATTTGTATTTAAAATGATGATTCTCATCTTTATTTCTCCGTATTATTAATTTTTTTGATAATCACATTTGTATGTTTCATTTAAAGGTTGTCTTACTGTTCAAAAACCTACCAGACAATTATTTTGATCTCTTGGAGGGATCGAAATGAAATCAAGTGATATAAATTAACTTGACTCAAACACAAATAAGAAATTTACATGAGAAAGACTGAAAATAAATTAAAACAAAAAAAAAAGAAAGTCGCTCGCGGATCAGCTAGATATAAGTCATTATGGTCTAACGACTTACGAGTCATTGACCATTTCATTTAATTTTTTCAATATTCATCGTTCCCTTGAAAAATTGACTCTAAAAATTAATCCTTTCAGCTGCTTCAGACTCTAATTTTTACCTTACTCTCCACGACGATCTCAATAGAACAACACATATTTTCAACTTACTTAAATTTTTACCTTGTAATTCTCTCCCTCAATATTAGAACTTTCAATTTTTTCAGTTTCTAAAAAAGAAAATTAAATTTTTAATTTTCATAAAGTAATTACACTTAAATTATCACTCATATCAACGGACACCTAATTAATACTTATTTTGATAAAATGTAGTACAATTCATTTAATGTACAGTCATGATTTTTTTTTCCTAAAATAAAATGAAGGCAAGGAAGTAAATGTTGTCCATTTCTTTAGGAAATTGTCAAAATCTGCATTAGTTGTCCATTTCCTTAAAATTACTCATATCAACGGACACCTAATTAATACTTATTTTGATAAAATGTAGTACAATTCATTTAATGTAAGCAAGGAAGTAAATGTTGTCCGTTTCTTTAGGAAATTGTCAAGTTCTGCATTAGTTGTCCGTTTCCTTAAAATTGTTGAGGTTACTCCTACATTAATTGGTTCCAAAGTAATATTTACTCCTACATTAATTGGATTTAATTTTAATTCAAGTCCAAGAAAGATGTCACACCTCACAATTCACGTGATATGATATATTACTCCTACATTAATTGGTTCCAAAGTAATATTTACTCCTACATTAATTGGATTTAATTTTAATTTAAGTCCAAGAAAGATGTCACACCTCACAATTCACGTGATATGATATATGTATGATACTCCCCTTAAAAATCGTTGCCTTGTTAATTTAATAGTATTTTACAAAAAAAATATTTACTAAAAAATTATTTTATTATATTAATTTTATTAATTATATTTTAAAAATATAAATTTGAGTATATACATTTTATTTATTTACTTAATTAATGATATGATAGTTTTGAAAAATATACTCCCTCCGTCTCAAATTACCTGTCTCAAATTGAGATTACACATTAATTAAGAAAAAATAATTAATAACATATCTAGTTTACAATAGTATCCCTATTAAATGATGTTTACATTTTAATTTGAAAAAAAATAATTAATGCAAAGGGTAAAGCATGAAAAAAAAGTTTGTCTCTTCTTGATTAATGAAAAAAGACAAGTAAAATGAGAAATCAAATTAGAAAATTTAGGACGGATAATTTGGGACGCAGGGAATAATAAAATTCGAGGGACAACTAAATAAAAATAAATATTTAAAAAAAAAGGATCAATTATTTTAAAATGAAAAGAGTACAAAATAAAGAGATAGAATGGGTATGTGCATTTTATAGAGTCCCGAGTTGAAAAGGATAATTTTTGGCGTAAACATATCAAAAATGACTATGAATATCGGGGAAATAAAAAAGAAAAAAGAGATGGATTGGTCTCTCAAAATAATATGGAAAAAAAAAATCTAAATATACTTTCTTAGATTATAAATTGCAAGTCATAGCAAGACTTCTTAGATTGCAATTAATAACAAGTTTTTTTTTTTAAAAAAAAAAAGATTTAAAACAAATAAAATTAAGAATAAAATGTTTTTTATATGCTAATTAAAAAAACTTTCATTCTAATAGGAGTTGGTTATTATGTGGGCTAAAATTATGAAATAGTTATTATGTGGGCTAAAATTATGGAACCTATTAATGTGCATGTTTTTTTCTAGTTCTTAAATTATATTTATATTCATTTTTTAAAAAGAAAAACAAATACTTCTTCTTTTTCCATAATCCATTCTTACTCAATCTCTATTTTAATTTCTAATTCATGAATTTTGAATTCACAATAGAATTGGCGATAGTAAATATTATATGTTAATAATTTATTTTTAATTTGTGATTTTTATACAACCTTTTATTTGTGTATTATTTTATACAACCAAACTAAAATCAATTTATATATAACAAAGTCATATTTTAAATGATTTTTTATTTTTGGAGTCTCAATTTTTGAAATTGGTATATAAGATTCTAAATAAATGATACATCTTATAACTGTTTCTAATGTATGAAAATGGTACATAATATGATATCCACGAATTAATTTAATAAATTTTATTAAAGTCATTTTATACTCTTGTCATATTTATGGAATTTTTTTTGGAGGGGTGGGGGTGGGGGGGGGAGGGGGTGTTCTCAATGTATGGAATTGACATTAACATTATTGGTATTGATGAAGTTCCATATATGTCAATTTGTATGAAATGAGTTTTATGAATATGACAATTGATACGAAAAATGATGTTGTCTATTACATAACTTTTTTAGTGTATGTAATGGATATTTAATGAAAAATTGTCACTGTACATATTGAAAATAAACTAATCGATAATTGTTTGGTATCAAATAACTTTTTGTTGCAATAAAAAAGGTAATATGTATTAATCATGGTTGATATTGGTGTTGAAAAGACTAGCATTTTTAGTTCCAAAGGAAAATACAGAAAAATAAGAGAAATGGATGAATTATTTTAAGACAAACAATATCCGCAGCATCTCACAAGAATTATGAACTCCTTTCTAATGCATTGCTTAGATTGAAGCTTGTTATTACAGGTCTAAGCAAAAATATTGGCATTTTTAGTTCCAAAAGGAAATACATAAGAATAAGAGCAATGGATGAACTGTTTTAAGACAAAAAGTATCCGTAGCATCTATCAATTATTCTGAATTCCTCTCACAACATCTCCATCAAAGTTCAATCTCAAGATTCACGAACCACACAGAGTTCAACCTAAAAACAATAGAATAAAGCTAAACATTGAAATTTTAATTAAAAAAAAAAATAAACTAAACTTACCAGATGGAAAGGGATAGTAACGTAACCGGTAAAAAAACCAATAAAGTCACAGCGCCAGGAATAGAAATTGCCATCGCCGAACACGAAACCCTGAACTTCTTGATTATACAATAGGTCTTGTGTATAGAGCAGAATGTAGATTAGGTTATAAGTCAGTATCACCTCAGCCTATGCAAAAAGAAAGCAACCAAAAAAAATTCAAGACAAAAAACAAATTACAAAAACAAAAAGCAGACAGATAATTTATCAAGCAAAATAAATTACCTTCCATGTAGAAGAAAAGGGAAATAGCTCATCAAATGCGTGTATGACTATGAAAGGGCGGAACAACAGCAGCCCAAAAGTCAACAAGTACAAACAACAGTCTAAGAAAAATGCTCGACCATTGATGATACAACATTATAAACAAAATAACCAGAATCTCAAATATACCATCCATATAGAGGACAAAGGGAAATTAATGTGTAGGTTTTGGAGTGCAGCAGCAAATAGAAACAGTAGTAACAACATGGTCATAGAGACCGCTGAAGACCGGAGGAAAAACATTCTTGGACGTAGGAACACAAAAATACTGAAGCAAAGGAAACAATTTGCTACTCCAACAGCAATAAGAGGAACAAACCTACAAGTAAAAAGCAATTAATAATTACAAAACTCAAAACAAAACTATAATAATGAACATTGAAAGTACCTGAAATCAATCCCAACATGCTTAAAGAATGTTGGAAGATAACACTCCAACCATCAAAAACTGTAAAACAAATCCACATAAAAAGCACAAACAGTTTAAAACCATAGTTTTTCTTCTATCAGGCGGTTGAAGCATTTCTCTGCACAATAAAACAACAGTCGGCAGCGCAACCAAAGCGAGAATTGGAGAAGTCTCCTCGAGACGAGCTCCAATAGCAATCAATAAAAAACCAACCATAAGTGGAAGGTACACCTTTAAAAAAAACAATAAAACTACAATCACAAAAAAGCAAAAGCAAATACAACAAAACTATTAGTAATAAAACAATTTAAAAAGTACAAACAGTTTGACGGAGTCAGGAAATACCACATTAGATCGCGTAGCAACAATTAGTTACTATTTAATTTCAATACCAATTAGACACATTGAGCAACAACAATATAATATTATCTAGTTTATAAAGTACGAACAGTTATGACAAATTCAGAAAATACCATATTAGACCGAATAGCAATAATTAGATAGTATTAGATCAAACAGCTTACAAAATACAAACCGTTATAACAAATTCAGAAAATACCACATTAGATCCAATAGCAACAATTAGGTAGTATCTAATTTTTGATACAAATTGGATAAATGGAGACATTAGATCAAACAACAAATGTATAATACTATCTAGTGCATAAAGAATAAACCATTATGACAAATTCAGAAAATACCAGAGTAGACCGAATAGCATAAATTACATCAAGATAGCATCTAATCACTGAGACAATCAAACAGGTACAATTTCATACTATCTAGTTTATAAAGCAAGAACAGTTCAAAAAATACCGAAAAGAGATACAAATATTGCATGGCAGAGCAAGTAGGAAGACGAAAGACATGGTGAAAGCCCCAGTGTTTTCGAGTAAAAAATTCACCCGCCATTGATTTTGATTTTACTAGTGTTTTGTATCTTAGTAAAAAGAATTTGAATCTATATATTTATGCAGATATCCTATTTATAAATTGGAGAAAGATAAGAAACAACATCATATAAAATCTATATATAATGCGTACAGGAGATGAGGAAACAACATTCATATAATCTATAGATTTTTGCAGATCTCCAATTTATTGGAGAAAGAAATGCATATAAGAAATAAGGAAACAACGAGATATAAAATTGATATGAATGATATAGAATTTAAATCTCAAGATTTTGGAATTGAAGTACTCTAGATGGAAGAAGGATGGCAAATGCTCCATTTTGTAACGGCTATAATTGACAGAAGAAAGAATCACAACTGTAGGATTCTTGTTTTTCTCGTACATGTATTACTCTTTATAAGTTGTACCCTTCAATCGAAATAAAATACTGCTCATGGATCAAACTGATCTGTGATTTGATGCTAAGAAGGCAAAATATGTTGAACCATAAAATATCAACATTAGGATAATATAATACGTATTATTGAAGCGCAATGTACAGTTTGGTATGGTATTTGAGAGTAAAATTTTAATATTCGAGTATTCAGAATTGAGCTTGGTAAAAGATATTAATATCGTTTAGTATTCGGTATTTCGAATATCGAATTCTCTTGGACCTTGGTAATATATTCGTAAAATACAATAAAAGGAATATTAAATAGGGTTTCTATTAAATATATTTTTTGAATTTAAAACGTACATTTGGACATTTCAAACTTTAAAATGGTATTACCGAAAATCATACCGAATCGAAGTTTAATTTACCAATTACCGAATTATAGAATCGATGTTTATAAGTACGGTATGTGGTATCTACTATCAAATACCGATTATCAAACTACCAAACCCGAAATTTGAAAATACCGAACCGAATACCCAACGCTCGCTCCTAGTTTTTATTCATAAAAAAAGGTAACAATTTAAAGCCTATTACTCCATTAAGTTTCCATTGTTTTAGTTTTTTAATTTAATATTCGAATTATATATATGGAAATTAGTTGCAAAACTACAAGGCAGGTCAGACTCTACATTTACTCTCGTCAGTTTTTCTTCTTTCGTAATTAATCTCAATTAAATATACAATAAATAATTTGTAGAATTAATTATCCATTAATCTCTTGTTACCTTTTTCTAAGACAATATGTAATATTTTTTTCAGTCAATAAAGTTACAATGTATGATAAAAATTTTATTTAAAATGATGATTCTCAACTTTATTTCTCCTTATTATTAAATTTTTTGATAATCGCATTTGTATGTTTCATTTAAAGGTTGTCTTACTGTTCAAAAACCTACCAGACAATTATTTTGATCTCTTGGAGGGATCGACATGAAATCAAGTGATATAAATTAACTTAACTCAAACACAAATAAGAAATTTACATGAGAAAGACTGAAAAAAAATAAAAAAAAAATAAAGAAAGTCGTTTGTGGATCAGCTTAATATAAGTCATTATTGGAGATATAAGATATTCATATAAAATCTATAGATTTTTGCAGATCTCCAATTTATTGGAGAAAGAAATGCATATAAGAAATAAGGAAACAACGTTGATATAAAATTGATATGAATGATATAGAATTTAAATCTCAAGATTTTGTAATTGAAGTATGGTAGATGGAAGAAGGATGGCAAATGCTCCATTTTTATTCTTTTTTTCTTGATAAGGGTGAGGGAGTTTGTAACGGCTATAATTGATGTGAAGATAGCTGTGTACTTTGATTATATATAGGAAAATCTAAGGGGTCGTTTGGGGTGAGGTACTAAGGCAAATAATTCAGATATAAAATAATAATTTCAGGATAAATTTCTTAATGCATCGTTTGGTTGGTAATACTTAAGATAACTTATTTCAGGACTAATAATAGTATCGGGATAAGTCATCCAGTGCCGGCTCAAGGGGGAAGCAACTAAAGCCAAGGCTTTAGGCCCCCAAATTAAAGGCCCCATATTCTCACTAATATTTAATATTATATAGTATATATTAGAGAATTAATGTCCTTGTTTCGTTAAAAGAATAAAATTCATACTTGTCTTTTGAATATTTTATTGAGTTTATGTAGAAACAAGTAGATATTATTAGATAAATATTCCTTTCATTTCAATTTATGCAATTTTTTGTTTCGACGGTTAATTTGACTAATTTTTGAAGCTAAATAAGATTAGATTAATGCAATATTTAAAATTTAGATGTTCAAAAACTAATATCTAGTTCAAAAACTATATAATAAGCACTAATATGTAGTCACATGAATAGTCAATATACATACAAGATGGTACGTACACCATCACTATAAAACATAAAAGAAAAGAAATTAAACAAATATATTTATAATTTTATTAATTAAATTTAAGGCCTCTTCTTAAAGTTGGCTTTAGGCCACAATTTGCGTTGAGCCGCCCCTGAAGTTATCCCACACATTTGGTGGTATAAATTATCCCACCCTAATTTATCCTTGAATAAAATTATTAAATGACTAAACTAATTCTTTAATTTTCACTTTCTCACAACTGTAGGATTTTGTTTTTTCTCCTACACGTATTACTCTTTATAAGTTGTGCCCTTTAAACGGGATAAAGTACTGCTCATGGATCAAAATGTTCTGTGATTTGAGGCTAAGAAGGCAAAATATGTTTAACCATAAAATATCAACATTAGGACAATATAATACGATTATTAAAGCGCAATGTACAATTTTAATAACAAGTATTATCTAGATAAATACGTATGAATCTTATATATTGACACATAACTGAACACATAGAAAGATTATAGGAATA
The DNA here is from genome assembly GCA_030864215.1 of Capsicum pubescens. Taxonomy (NCBI): domain Eukaryota; kingdom Viridiplantae; phylum Streptophyta; class Magnoliopsida; order Solanales; family Solanaceae; genus Capsicum; species Capsicum pubescens. The sequence continues at coordinate 302,304,133 of CM061549.1, forward strand.
GAAACATAAAAATAATTAAGTTAACTAAAGTGAAGGATATTTTTGTAAACAAATAATATATTTTTACAAACAATGCACTACTTAAAAAGATAACAATTTAAAGCCTATTATTACTCTATTAAATTTCCATTATTTTGGTTTTTAAATTTAATAGTCGAATTATATATGGAAATTAGTTGTAAAACTACAAGGCAGGTCAGACTGTACATTTACTCTCGTCAGTTTTCTTCTTCTTGTTAACATTATTATCATTTTAATCAAAAAAAAAAGAAAGAGAATATATATATATATATATATATATATATATATATATATATATATATATATATATATATATATATTCTTTCTAAATGAAGGACAAGGTACCTTTTTCAGGAAAAAAATTGTAAAAAAAAAAAGAAGAGTAAGAATAACATTTTATAAAAAGTAAGGTCCAAGATGTAGAAAAAGTATGGTGTGTGAAGATCTTTAATTCTATTTTATAAAGTTAAAGAGGCTGCTTCTGATTCTCAATTCAAATAAAAAATATCTACCTTACGTATTGAGATTCACAAAATGTTACTAATTTTACTCAAAATACATTTTAATACTACAGCATTAGAAAAGAAGGTCTGTTATGGTTAGGAATAGGTTTAAGTGGAATAAAAATAACTTTATAACTTGAAATATTTAATTTTATTTTTGATTAATTTATTTCGTAATTTACTCAATTAAATGTACAATAAATAATTTGTAGAATTAATTATCCTCTAATCTCTTGTCACTCTAATCTTTTGTCACCTTTTTCAAGATAATATTTAATATTTTTTTTGGTCAATAAAGTTGCAACGTACGATGAAATTTATATTTAAAATGATGATTATTATCTTTATTTCTCCGTACTAATAAATTTTTCGATAATCACATTTGTATATTTCATTTAAAGGTTGTCTTATTGTTCAAAAACTTATCAGACAATGATTTTGATCTCTTGGAGGGATCGACATGAAATCAAATGATATAAATTATTTTGACTAAAACACAAATAAGAAATTTACATGAGAAAGACTAAAAATAAATTTTAAAAAATAAAGAAAGTCGATGGTGGATCAACGACTTATAAATCATTATAGTCCAGCGACTTATGAGTCATTAACCTATTTCATTTAATTCTTTCAATATTCATCGTTTCCTTAAAAAAATTACTCTAAAAATTAATCCTTTCAGCTGCTCCAGACTCTAATTTTTACCTTATCCTCCACGACGACGTCAATAGAACAACTCATATTTTCAACTAACGTAATTTTTACCTTGTAATTCTCTCCCTCATAATTAGAATTTTCAATTTTTTCACTTTCAAAAAAAAAAATTTTAAATTTTCATAAAATAATTAAACGTAAATTATATTTAATATTCAATTCATAAATTGATCTCCTTTTATGAGAATAAATTGAGTGTGTTGTTGTTATTTGAATTTTTTTTTTTTTTCAAAAAGATCATTTACTACTCTATTATCACTCATATCAACGGACACGTAATTAATATTGTTATATAACATTTGCTACCTAATTATTAAATAAAAAACACTTATTCATTAAATTTGTACAGTCATGATTTTTTTTTTCTTAAAATAAAGAGTAAATTCCTCAAAATGTCATTGAACTTGTGTAAACATCCCACTAAAGTAACTTTTGTTTCTTTTAGGACAATATTGTCACTGAACTATGCACTTTTTTCCATTATAAGGTAAAACTAAGAAATTGTTAAAAATATGTTTGGAGAACCACAAGGAAAGTGAAATTAGATGTAATTACATAGTCCAATTCTCAATCAGAAATAGAGAATTAGGTGCATTTACGCGATGTAATTACAAAATTACATTTTTTTTTTAATTTTAATATTTTCTTTTAATTTTATTTTTTATTTCTATTTTTTTTTAATTTTACATCATTTATCTTTCATCTCTTTTCTTCTCATTTTCCAACGTTTACTTCTTATGATTAAATATAATTACTCGTATTTTTCTTCATTTAGCGCATTATTGTATTTTTATTCTAGTGTTTGAATTACAGTAGTATTTCATTATTGAATGCGATGACTAATACAAATAAACCGAAACATAAATTCAAAATCCAAGAGAAAAACATAATACTCTTGTATAAAATTTCAACGAGTAAATATAATTTAGAAGAACGAACAACACATAAGTCTATAATCTCATTCAATAATAAAATACTACTTTAATTCAAATATTAGAATAAAAATTATAAAAAATGCAATAATGCGTTAAATAAAGAAAAAAATATGGGTAATTATATTAAATCATAAGAAGTAAAGTTGGAAAATGAGAAGAAAAGAGATGAAAGATAAATAATGTAAAATAAAAAAAAAAGTAAAAATAAAAAAGAAATTCAAATAATAGAATAAAAAGAAATTAAAAAAATATATTAAATTTTATTTAAAAAATAAAATAAAATGTAACTTTGTAATTACATTATAAAATTGTACCTAATTCTCTATTCCCAATAGAGAATTGAATTATGTAATTACATTTAATTTCACTTTCCTTGTGATTCTCCAAATATATCTTTAACAATTTTTTAGTTTTACCTTATAAAGGAAAGAAATGCATTGTTCAGTGACAATATTATCCTAAAAGAAACAAAAATTACTTTAATGGAATGTTTACACAAGTTTAATGACTTGACATTTTGAGGAATTAACTCAAAAATAAAATGTAGGCGAGGAAATGAATGTTGTCCGTTGCTTTAGGAAATTGTCAAGTTCCAAGAAAGGTGACTTTTTTTTCCCATAAAAGTGTTAAGTATTCCAAAGTAGTATTTACTCATATATTAATTGGATTTAATTTTAATTTAATTCCAAGAAAGGTGCCATTCATGACAATTCGCGTGATAGGATATGGATATTCTCCCCCTTAAAAATAGTTGTCTTGTTAACCTAATAGTATTTTTTTAAAAAAATACTATTAAGTTATAACAATTATATAAAAATGATATAATTATATATATATATATATATATATATATATATATATATATACACGATATGTGTATAGAAATTGTATAATTATAGAAAATATGTATATGTATAAAATATAAATAAAAAACTCTATAGAATGTGTATAGAAGCTCTATAGTTGTTGTATGAAATATGTACGTATAGAATGTGTATAGAAACTTTATAATCATTGTATAAAATATGTATGTATAGAATGTGTATAGAAACTGTGTATTTCTTGTATAAAATATGTAATAATAATTGTAGCCAAAGATTGTATAAAATATGACTATTAATAAAAGAAAGATTCATTCTAGTTAATTAGATGTTAGTCATTTGTTTGCCATTTACAGCATTCAAAAATGGCTTACTTAGCCAGGATATGTACTTGAATGTATCCTAGAAATAGGTTAGACTATGCCAATTTCTTCCAGCAATAGATTACTTAAACTTTATAAGCAAAGTCTTCTCTGCTTCTGCAACCTAGTTATTTGTTCATATTACAGTTTTAAGATATTTTTAAAAAAATTATAAATCTGGCTTAATAGAATTTGTAATCCTCACCTTCCCTCCCGGAAGACCTCCATTGCTGACAATTTGAACAGGAGGACATTTCGTACCAAGGAAACAATGAACCTCTGCATCAAGCTGCTTAAGACCATCAACCAAATCAGCAATTGGTCTCTCTCTCATCCGAGGAACTCCAATGTAAGCAATATCACACAGCCAATCAAAAACATCATACGCTATGTGTCATTTGATCTTCATTGATTTTGTTTAGTCCTCTTGCATACACACAGATATCATTTTTTTTGTATATACAATACATCTACTTGCTGATATTTTGATCAAATCAATGGATGTAACCTGTAATAAATTAAGAACAACATTAGTTAGTACAAGTACAAAGAGTTCACTGTAACATAAGGCTTATGGAAATCTAAAAGTAACGAAAATAAATAATGACACATTAAAGAGGGGTAATACCCCAAATTATGAATGGAATAAGCATTTTAATGGTATTACAATCAATGGTCCATCTGCTGGCTTAAATGAAGTTAAGCAAATATACATATACACACGAAAGTCAATATTCTTGTTCTTTTTTCTTCTAAAAATGCTCTTGGTTTTCAATTAATTGAGAAGAAATAATGGACATGAAGAGATGGGGCAACCACCCTTTACAGAAAATCCTCTCTTCGATGTCTCATTCTTCCTTTCTGGGCTTAAAATATGATGAGGATTCTCCCATCTCTCTCAAGGCTAAATTATCATCACTGCCAATTTTGAAAGGTAGGAACTTCCCCACAATTAGGTGTTTGGACAACTTCAAGCAATTTTTAACAATAGCTACACAACATCAAAGTATGGTTGCAGTACATCTGAAGAGGGTTGTTGAATTAGTTAAAGGAAAAAGCATAGGCCAATCAGAGGGATATTTGCACATAAAAAGCTACAACAATCTGTAGAAAAGATTCAAGGAATTTGAGTTGAGCTTGATCATATATCTAACTACTAAACTTCTTTAATGATAACAGAAAATGAACTTTTGTTTCTTTTTTTTCTGGTCACTTTTCTTGACAGTGCATCCCGTTAATGAAAATGGGTGCACTTTCAACGACATCAAATCTCCAACCAAAAAGCTGGTTAACCATTTTAGTAGAGACCTTAGAAGTAACCTGTGCTTTTAATAGTGGAAATGTAGGTCTCAATCTTTCAAAGGAACAATCAAATATTGCAACCAATTAACCAATGGGCTCTATTTGTAATCTTCTTGCATATTACCTCTTTCTTCTAGGAATTATCGTCTAAAAGAATGCTACATTTTACTATTATGATGTTGTAACGCAAATCAATGTGCAATGAATAGTAAGGTAACATATTATTTACATTAAGCAAACAAGCAGTCAACTGGGAATAAAAATCGAGTCCATTGCGCTTTGCACCCTAACGTATGACCTCTTTTGTGATTTACACCCTATTCTATTTTATTTTATGATTTGCACCCTAAGCTTGTATCTTTCTTGCAAAATAATGAAACTACTCTTTTTCTATATTTTCCACGAGGACAAAATTGGAATATAAATATATTTTTTTTAAAATAACACAGAATTTTTTGTAAAAAAATAACTGATAAATTAACTAATTAAAAGGTCTGATGAACAAATAATTTTATGGATGTTCCTTCTATGGGTGGAATTTTATTATTAAAACTTTAATTAGAGATAAAATGGACAAACGATTTCTTGTAAGAACTAAAAAATAAGGTCTCTCTTATTACTATTTTCACATAAAAGAAGAGAACAAATTTTGAATTTAATTAGATAAAGATCTTCTATTGTATCACTATCACTTATTTTATGACTCATCACTTTTTGTATGATATTTAATATAAGCTCATATAAATTTTTTACTAAAATGGATGAAAGCTTGTAATGTCATTAAAACTTTAATTAGGAATGAAATAGACAAAAAAAAATTATGTGAGGACTATCAAACTCCAGGATCCTCCCTTCAAATTGGATTCATGGATATTGGTTTCCTATTTAAAGGTGTTAATAATACAAGTTCACCATTCAAAGCTGATATGGGGTTGAGAATGCTACAAATGTTTCCTTAAGCTAAGTTTTTACATCAACTCAATAGACATAAACTGTCAATTGGCCCTTTATGCCCAAAGAATAGTAATCTGAATAGGATTCTTGATTGTTTTCGTTGGGAATGCTCTTCAATTATTATCTAATTTACTTGAGGGTACTATGGTTAGCATATTCACGTTTGGTCTGTACTACAATACCCTTTGCTTGTCATTATATTTAGTCAATTCATATATGATCTTTTTCAAGGATTTCCTTAGGTATCCCAAGAATGGGAACTCCTGACTCCTGAGGCAGCTAGGACTTCCTCAGGACCTCGTTATGCACTTGATGATCAAATTACTGAGCACATCAAAGTTTTTAAATTTTTACTTGATTATCCAACAACAACAAAAAAATCATCAATGCATTTTTATGTGCCTCCACATTATTCATGTGGTTTATATATGCAATGTCAAAAGCTGCCAAGCGGAAAGTGGGTATTTGAGTTGTAGTTTGAAATTGTCATCTGAGGCTAAACTTCTATGTGGTTTTGACATAAAGCTTCTTGAGTTTACCCATAATCTTCAAGGAGTTAGGAAGAATGCTGACTCCGTGAAAATGACAGAGAAAATCATTTTTATTTAGCAGTTTTTCTAGTTTTGTGCCTTTTTCAGAAGAAAAAAATATTTATATTCCAATTTTGCCCTCGTGAATATTTATAGGTCTTACCATTTCAAGGTATGGAAGGATTTGTCAATGGTCTAAATCTCACATGATAATGGAAAGAACAACTTATCATTTATGAGAATCATCAGATGTTGGCCCATGGAAGAAAAGTGTCTCAGAATAATAAATGGTTGGTTTCAAGCACAGGTGAATTTAGCCAACACGGATAAGATCTATAAGGGTGTTATTAAAAATATGCCTCTAAAATAGTTCACTTAGCAAACTTACCTCTTTGTCAAACCGATTCAAGTAATACGCCCAATGGTAGTCATATCCGAAGCTTAAACCAGTAACTTCTTGTACTGTCGTTTGAATCATTTTATCGATCACCGCTTAAAGACAGAGAAACAACGAGAAAATAGTGAACCACCAAGCATCATACCTCAGAAGCTAGTGTTCTTTTGTTATTTGGATCTGAATTTGTTGTTTGAGAGCTTAAGGAAGTAGAATTGTATGATTGTGTGCGGACTGCGGCGAGAGAGAAAGAGAAATATCTAGAAGGGTAAGGAAAGTCGTGGTTTGGTTTTAAAAAGAAGCTTATCATTTTACCCTTGAAAGTTAGCATATTTACGGCCATACCCTTGGTCGTCCAAATGATGACATTTCTATATAGTAGAAATGTTATGGAACATGGTAGATGTCCATGTGTCAAATTAATGGCCATGTGGCCTCATTTTAATAAGGCAAAATGCCTTCTAATCTTCCGCCTTTTAAAGTTGTCAAGTTGGATAAACTTGTATCTTAGGCTATAAATAGTCACTTTCTATACTAAGAAATTTGGTGGGAAAAGACTACTCTTTGTTATTTTATTACTTTCTTTACATTATTTATCTCACGTTATCAGCACGAAGCTCTACCCAACTGAGATATGGTACTTTCAGACCAAGAATTTCTTTACCCTCTTCTAGAGGTCGGAATGGATCTTTACTCACTTCGAGTGATCAAACAACTATTGGAGTACTTAATGGATATGTTTTATCCATGTAAAATCATTTCAAAACCTTCTCGGTGTAGGCAGTTTGATGAATGAAGACCCCATCTGCTAAATGTTCAATTTGCAGACCAAGACAAAGTTTTATCTTTTCAAGATCGTTCATTTCGAATTCTATCTTTAGATATTCAATTGCCTTTTGGGCCTCTTCTGGAGCTCCAATGAGATTTATGGCATCCACATAAACAGCGAGTATGACAAACCCTGATGTCGTTTTCTTAATGAAAATACAAGGACAAATGACATCATTTATGTAACCTTTTCTTTTCAAGTTCTCACTTAGGCGATTATACCACATACGCCCTGATTGTATTAGACCGTACAATGAGTTTTTCAATCTGATTGAATATAATTCCCCTTGGCACTGCTTCAGGAGCTTCACCTCTCCTTTTACACTGCTGGTGTCGAGGGACATTGTTTATTGCAAGGCGGTCAATTAAAATTCTTCCACGACCACGACTAGGGTCAGGGATTATCGATTAAAATTCTTCCACGACCACGACTAGGGTCAGGGCTTCTTTCACACTTGATTTGATGAACATGTGCAACATTCACTTCAAGAAATAGAGCAATACCAAGAGGTCGACTTTCATTATTTTTTATTAAAAGCTCATTATGTTGTTCAGCAACTAGAAGATGAGCAATCAATTCAAAATACTTTTTAAATCCCATTTCTCGATCTATTGCTGCAGGAGCATACTCGAGGCGGGAAAGGTAGAGAATGTTTTCTCTAACATGTCGTGATCAGTTATATTTTCTCCGCATAAATTTAGTTGCAATTTAATTTCAAACATCGCAGAATTATAATCAGTTATATTTTTAAAGTCCTGTAACCTCAAATGAGTCCACTCATTATGTGCCTGTAGAACGACCATTTCAGGTGGTCGTATCTTTCTTTTAAATTATTCCACAATATAAGTGGATCCTTAATTGTGAGGTATTCCATTTTCAGACCTTCGTCAAGATGATGATGGAGAAATATCATGTCCTTGGCTCGGTCCTAATTTGATGCCTGATTATCATTTTTAATGATTTCTGCTAGATCCATCGCATCCAAATGTATTTCAACATCCGGTGCCCAGGACATGTAAGTTTTGCCCGATAAATCTAGGCCAATAAATTCGCATTGGATATATTTGACATTATTTAAGAAAAATAAATACTAATCTTTTATTGTTGTTGAAAAGTTTTTGCATAAACTCATGTTGATAACGTGATATAAATTATGTAAAGAAAGTAACAAAATAACAAAGAGTAGTCTTTTTCCACCCACTTTCTTAATATAGAAAGTGGCTATTTATAGCCTAAGATACAAGTTTATCCAACTTGACAACTTTAAAAGGTGGAAGATTAGTAGGCATTTTGCCTTATTAAAATGAGGCCATATGGCCATTAATTTGACAAATGGACATATACCATGTTCCATAACATCTGGTGAAGCTCTATCAGGCGCTCCTTAAGAAAACTGATAATAACTTGAAGCAAACTTCCTCTCTAAAGATAATGTTGAGCCCATGGACTTAGAAGTCTCAGATTTCTTTGTAGTTCCTAAAGAACATGTTACTCACCCTGTCGGTGATGGACATGAAATAGTTTGATTGTTTTACTTTTATGTTAAGTTGTATTAGTTTACATTTCTATAAGTAGTATCTCACTAGCCTTGTAAATAAATAAAATTTGTGCAATACGCTATGTGCTAGTAATGCTGTAATATTTACTTTGTTTATATTTTCATCTTGAAGAATATGGATACTCCTCAAATTTTATTTGGATAAATAATCGATCGTGATGATATTTGTGTAATTGATAGCGGGACTGTTTTGTGGAGAAATTTTGACTTTTTGTGAAAGAGAGTCTCCACTTAATTTTGAAAAGGAATTAAGAAACCTTTAGGGAGTTACTTCAAACGATCCAAAACTAAAAAATCATTTTAAGTTAGAGATTCTAGATAAGTGGTTCATATTAACATTTTAGGAAGGTGTTAGGCACCTAAAACGTCCGCTAACTTGCGGTTATCCGGACTGTTTGAAAACATCTTTTGATTAACTTCTGAAAAGATTAATTTGTCGAAATAAGTAATTTGTTTAGGAAATATATTTAAGGTTTATGCAGAACCAGTTTTTTAGCGACTTAGTTAGTGATTTTAACTAGGTTTGCAAGAAAACACATAAAACAAATTAGCAAAAGTAAAAGGAAAAGGGTAGAAGCAGAAGGACTTGAGCCATTAGGCCCAAATCGCCAACCCTGTCCTAATCTAGATATTGGGCTTTCAGCCCGTCTTCCACCTGTCCTAATTCTATGTTTTCGAGTCTTTAGCTCGAGTCTCGCTTCACCTGTATTAAGTACAACTTTGACTTCGAGGCCCAAATGAATGAATAAGGAAATAAATAAATAAATGAATAAATAAATAAATGAAGACGACAATAAGTAAATAAACAAAAATAATAAATGAGATTTTGGGGTCTCGTAGCCGCTTCAAATGATAGGACTTTAATCCATTTGTTCTTCTTTCGATTCTTAGTCTCCGTACGCCATGTGATAGGCGTTTAGATTCTTTTTCGGGCTTGACTCAAAGGATGGGGGTCATGTTGGCTCACCGTGAAATGCAAGGAAGAAGAGTCCATTTGGACTCCAAGGTGGTTTACATGCGAAAAAAAAAAGAAAGAGAAGAATTCAAAACATATCCGAAATACAAAAAGGAAAAAATAGAATAATAAATGTCTTAACACAAATATTCAAACAAAAAAAAATGATGATAGGAAACCACATATCTTATTTAAAAGTAGGCAGATGATATAAAGAAGGGACATGTTAACTCAACAAAAATAATGTCAAGTGAAAGAGAGAATAATATCGATCCGGATGCATGCCTATGAAGTGAAAAGCAGAAGTTTGACATCAAAATGCAAAAGAAATCAAAGCATGTTCAGAATATGGGTAGAAAAAGAAGTAAACAGATTTACACATTCAAAAGCTACTAACTAAATATTATCCTATTCAACATCAACCTTAGAAGTATAAATGCCAAGTGCTATCCCGCAACATGCTTCTACATTGGCCATTTGAGGTACCCAAGTCTCAGCGATAAGCGAATAGACAAAGTTATATCATAATGGGACAGATATCCCGGGCCTTTTTTGCAAGACAAAAGACTTAAAGGTTCTATCAAACATATACTCATGGTCCTATTTAAGGGGAAGAAAACATAAAGGGAACTGGGAAGAGGGCCCGTGAGGCTGGAATGCAAGACACGAGTCAGCTCGAACAAGGATGATCCATGCATATAAAATAAGATAAAAGGATTAGAACAAAAACTTACGCTAATCCCAAAAGGTAGGCTACTGCACATAATAATTGTATAGACCACATATCCAAAAGTCTACAACTAAACAAAAGATATCATATAGCAAGTGAATACAAATTCATTACTCAAGGAAACCGAAACTAGCATGAAGTCAAATCAAGATATGGTATAGGCTACCATGTTTACTCCAGACTTTACATTTTCAAACACATTAGTATTTCACACATAAAAAATAAGTACTACTACAATTAAACACATAATAAGGGGGAGGGGACCAACTAAGAAAAATTTAAGCCAACCAAAGGACCTTTACAATAATTTGGATCGATAGTTTGATAAAGAAGTATTTTTACACTCACACAAGAACCCTCAATCAACAAGTCAATCACTTGAAGAAAGTTGACATTTCACAAATATTTTTTTTTAAAGTCTTTAAGAAGCAATATTAAGGAAGATAAGGGAAGAACAAATAAGCTGACACTAACACGATCAACTTACTAGACATTCATTCATTCCCACATAATAGACATTAACCATATTAAACATATTCAGTGTAATAAAACAAGGAGGACCCTTTTTTTAAACGTGTATAACATCCAAACATATCTATCCGAAGGTTGTTATCGAGTTACCAACTACGTCAAATGACTATTGGCCATAATTCAAGAAAGTGCACTCATGATCATTAAAGGAGAAGACATAAAGATTACCAACTAAACAAACTATAAATTTCAGCTAACAGATATATTCTTTAAAGAGTATTGATTATCATTTTTAACATATTTTGATACATCAAGCATTAGTTCTAAAGCTACATTGTAAGACAAATCAAAAGAAGTACATGAAATCAACGTACATACACATTTGGGATGGTTTAACTTAATAAGACATCAAATACAAGAGCCAAAGGTAAAACATCCAATTCCTAAACTTTGTTTCAGTTGTTCTAAGTCTTATTAAGTTGTCAACTTCAGCTAAATCATGAATCAAATGCTATGGCCCGAATTAGCTCAACGGAATCACGAAAATCCTAAAATCCTATGGCCTTTGAGGCTTTCTATAGCACATAATCCCAGTAGACAACAACATTACTATAACAAAATCCTAAATAAGGAGATGAAGAAAAGAAAACAAAATCAAAATTAAAACGAAAAAGAGGTGTTTACCTCTCTCGGAGCAGCGAAATAGGGCAACGAGCTAAGATCGGACTCTTATCACCACCAGAAAAGTTCAACACTGTCGTGAACACTCGACTAGCTAACTATTTCTCCCTAAAATCTTTATCGAACAAAGTTGCTCTTTCCCCGGAACCAAATTACTCTTTTCCGAAACCCTCCTTCTTTTACCCAAAAGAAATTTTTTTGTTCAACCTAGGTTTTTAGAAAATTTTCTAAACCCCAGAATTATCAGCCTCCAAAGAACCCCCCCAGAATTTTTCAACCCTATAGCAACGACCCAAAAATAACAATCCTCTCAATTTTTTTTTTTTAAAATTGAACCCTCAGAATTTCCAACCTCAGAGCCTCAAACATTCCCCGAGAAGAAGACCCCCCAAAAAATGACCCTAAAGATCTTTATATAGAAGTTTGAGTTGGGGTCCCTCCTTTCTTTTGAAGTTCGAAACCGAGGAGCCAATTTACAAATAAGAAATTGTACCCAATTCAAATTTCCTCAGAGAATCCTAGATGGGTGGACCAATAAGATTTTGGGAAAACCTAATCCTCCTCTCAACCAATAAAAAATGTCCAAATATGTACCCGAGTCGTACCACTAACCCAAAATTTGTGGAATTATCCGTTGGGGGGATGACACCTAGACGCGTTCTAGAATACTCCTGAGCTTTCCTCGTACAAACCCGTGTGGGGAGAGCACGTGACGAGTATGGAGAAGGTCGGGTCAGTTTGGGTCTTCTCAAAATGGGTCTGGTTCGGTTGAAATTGTTGGTTGGTAGAAACCGATGTCGTCATTTTTGCTGATGCGTATACGGCGTATTGGTGTTGTGGTCGTCCGTTTGTGTTGAAGAGGAGAAGAATCAATAAATGGGCCGGGTCAGAGGGATTTTGGGCTTATTGAGGATGTTGTATATTATTTGGGAGGGATTGGGCTGGTTGGGATAACTTTAAATGTTGTTGTTGCTGAATGTTAATGGGTCTAATTTAAAATAAAAAGGGATAGAAATTTGATAATTTAAAAAATGGCCAAATAAAATTAAATTTTTAGCCAATTTTACTTAAATATTAATCAAATTGGATATCAATTTGATTAATTTCATCGCAATTTTGATCAACTGGATTTCAATTATGGTCAAATTTAATAAATTGACTAAATTTAAACGAGATTCGATACGAATTAATACCTTGTTTAATCTTGAGCTTCTTGATTTGATAAAACTAAACAAATATTTATCCAAATAAATTATTTTTGAGAGTAAAATTATATTCAAATCGAAATTTTAATCATTTGAATTTATTTTCAAAATAATCCTTGATCAAAAATTCAATACTCCGTAAAATAAATATTTAACTAAAAAAATTATATAATCCCGTATAACTTAATACGATAATATATAATCGCTACTTAAAATGATAAGTTTACCCAAATTAATACTTTGAAAAGATTCTTATTCAGATAAAATATATGTTGTGATTTAATTTAAAACTCAAGAAGTTCGAAATTAAATTTAGTCGTGGAGGGCAAAAATTAGGTGTCAACAACTGCCCCCTCCCTTTGGGTAGGATGGATGCAAGTAATCCTAGGCAAAGGGAGGTTGACGTTCCTAATTTTTGTCCGACCACAAATTCGTATCTAAGCGAGGTCGGTTTTCCGCACGAGTTTGGTGGAGTTATGGCCGAACCTCGGTATCAGGTTTCTTACATATCTCAGGTTTCATGAGAATTCATGCCACTTGTAGTTCATAAAGCTTGATTTTAAGCATGATTTTCAAGAAAATTCACCAACTATCACGGTTTTAGAGTTTTTGACGAAACTGGGAAGTTGGGGAATGAAGGGATTTGGGGGGAGGTTGGAATGCAGTCGAGTTTTCTACATAGAGCCCGGCCTACATATCCTCAAGATTTTAGGGAATCAGACTGCTTGTAGTTCGACTCGATCGGTAGAAAAGATAGTCTTTTATTTCAGACGATCTTTGGCTCAAGATGGGTGATAAGTTAATCGAGTTGTGAAAAAGAGGCTTGTAACCTCTTAACCATGAACTTGGAGATATTCACATCCATAGGTAAGTTTACCCAGGCAATTTCCAAAACTCTAAGTATGTTGTCACCCGAATTTAAAAGAAAAACAAAGTTCCCCTCGGTATGAGTTAAGAAAATATTCTGGAGGTGAAGCTGAAACTAGGATATTCAAAAATACCCACATTCCTTCTAATAGAGGCGTGGTTATATGGTGGCGGTGATCATCATTTAGCTCGCGTCTAGAGAGTTTGACATCCCTCTCCAGACTATGTCCCATTTTGCTGCTGAGAAAGAGTTCCACGTTGTGCTGCATCTTTTTTGGAGTCGTTTGCACCTGTGGTTTAGATTTGAGATTTTCATCCTTTCGGATGCTCTCTACAATTCCTTACACAAAAATCATTAGTGATAAGCTCAATTCACGAAAGAAGTATATAGTATTTTACCATATCTCCGCGTGAGTTGTTGTCTAAAAAGTGAAGTCATCCTTTCTTGTACCTGTTTGATAGGAAATAACTTGCAATAACAGACACAACAACCAAGGAGGTTATTGTATAATTATGACATTTTTTGATTGAATATGTCTTCAAAGTGGGGTGACCCTTTTGGAAATCGACGATACTTTATGCAGAACGGTATCTACAACCATGTAATCTTGTGCTGGAGTGGCAACCCTTTTGGTTACCTATATCACTTGTTGTATGTGGAATAATAACCTTTTCAGTTATAGTCGATGATCGATTTATAATTTTTTCTTAAATTGTCAATCTTTGGATAATCATGTGCATTATTTGATGTTGGATACGAGGCGACTTACAGATATCCTTTGAATTGCTAGCTTTTAGGTAATCCTGCACATTATCCGACTTTGGATAAGAGATGGCTTACAGATATCCCTCCAATTGCTAGCTTTCAGGTGTTCCTGCACATCATCCGACCTTGGATACAATATGACTTATAGATAATCCCTCAAATTGTTAGTCTTTGGGTAATCCTGCACATAATCGATCTTGGATATGGTGCGTCTTATAGAGAACCCTTGGACGTATCAATTTGATAATCTTGCATATTCTCCGGTAAGGATTTAGTTGCGACTTATGGATAACCTTTGAACTATCAATTTTTGGGCGATCTTGCACACTATCCGGTTAGGATGTTATTGTGGCTTACGGATGTCCTACAGGCTATCAACTCATAGGTGATCTTGCACACTATCTTATTTCAAATAATATGACTTATAGATGACCCTCAAATTGTCAATTTCTAAGAAATCTTATATATCATTCATACTTAGATAGCGACTTAAAGGCGTCCCTTCAAATCATGTGCTCTCGATGCATTCAGATGTTGATTCATAAAATGATGAGATATCCTCGACGCCAACGTTTCTTTCTAGTGCGTCAACAGATATTGAATGCCTTCTGGGGAGATGGTATGAGATGGCCTTTGCGATAATAATATATGATGGCCCTTGAGCTAACGCCTTGCGGCAATTATATGTAATGGCCCTTGGGGCAACGCCTTGCGGCAATGATATGCAATGGCCCTTGGGGCAATGCTTTGCGGCAATGATATGCAATGGCCCTTGGGGCAACGCCTTGAGGAATGATATGCAATGGCCCTTGGGGCAATGCTTTGCGGCAATGATATGTAATGGCCCTTGGGGCTGCTCCTTGTGGCAATGATATGTAATGGCCCTTGGGGAAACGCCTTGCGGCAATGATATGTAATATCCCTTGGGGCAACGCCTTGCTTCAATGATATGTAATGGCCCTTGGGGCAACGCCTTGCGGTAATGATATGTAATGGCCCTTGGGGCAACGCCTTGCGGCAATGATATGCAATGGCCCTTGGGGAAACGCTTTCCCTTGGGGCAACGCCTTGCGGCAATGATATGTAATGGCCCTTGGGGAAACGCCTTGCGGCAATGATATGTAATGGCCCTTGGGGCAACACTTTGCGGCAATGATATGTAATGGCCCTTGGGGCAACGCCTTGCGGCAATGATATGTAATGGCCTTCTTGGTAAATTTTAAAATAATTTTACCTGACTTCATTTGTCAGCTTCTTTCTTTCTACATGTACCTTTGCTTAAGGTAGGAGATTAGTAAACACTTAGTCTCTTTTGCTAGCGACTATTTTTAGGAAACTTCTAAATACAATATTTGTAAAGAAGACTAGGCGCTTTTGTTTATCGCCTATGATCTCAAGAAATGAGATGGACAAATCAAAAGGTCTTCAATAAATAGTTGTTAACCCATTTTTAGGGCTATCCTAAAATACCGTTCTTGGGCATTAATGATCTGTTGTGTCTCCCAATTTGCTCGGGGATTTTTGAAAGACTCTCATTTTTGTGTATTGATCCCTGCATCCACAGAAAAATGATTAGTTTGAATGAAATTACTCCATGTTGACCTTCTTCGATTTGCTCCTTGCCATCTCTTGGGCATTCCACCATGTTGGGACTTCCACCCTGACACTCCATCCCAAATGATGTCTAGGCAAGTACTAAATAAGTGAGTCGTAAGATTTTTGAAAATAGTCTTAAATTTTTTAGAATAATTTCGAAAACCTCTGTAAAACTTTAGAAAATCTCTTCCAGTCATGTCATGTACTAGCTCAACAAACGTCTTCCTCGTGGTTTTGACTATATTCGATGGATGGTTTACAAAACTCATGATCATTGTTGGAGGGTTTTTTCAAGTAGTTCTATCATAGCCAAAAATTGAGTCTACCCAGACTTTGTTACAGTTGGTGGCTTCCAAAGCTTGACTTTAACCTCTGGTGCTGGGCAATTTGAAATATGTTCCGACATTTGGTGGAAATTTTGAGGTTTTCCTCAAAATTTCTGCCCCAGTTTAAAGTTGTTTGAGATGATACCAATCCGAGTGGATCTGAAGTCTTTGCTGATCTACATTCTCTTTGTTGGATGTTGATCTTCTCTGGTGAATTTTTGAGATTCCTTCTCAAAAATTCTGCCCCAGTTTTCGTTTCCTGGGGTGATATGACCGAGCCGTTGAGGCGCCTACGTATCTCGTTGAAGCAGGAATCAAGTCAAACGTAGTTCAAGCATTGAGGAAAAAGATAAATTTTCCTAAGGGGTTGACCGAAGCCTACATAGGCCGCCTACGTATGCCTTTCTTGGAAATTCAGGTCAGACGTAGTTCGTACATAAAGGGAAAGGATAAATTGTCCTAAGGGGTTGACCAAAGCCGACATAGGCTGCCTACGTATCCCTTTCTTGGGACTTCAGGTCAAACGTAGTTCGTACATAAAGGGAAAGGGACTCTAGACAGCCACACACTATAAAACAACATTATTACAAAGGCGATTACAAGTAGATTAACTAAAGAAACACAAAATCTAGAATGTCTTTCAAACATAATATCTTTTTACCGCGTCGGAATTGATTGGTTTGGTCCACTCCGTGCCATCCATCTCAGATAAAATCAGAGCTCCTCCAGATAGCACCTTGCAAACTATGTATGGCCCTTGCCAGTTTGGAGCGAACTTGCCCTTGTACTTCTCTTGGCGAGGGAATATTCTTTTGAGAACCAGTTGCCCCACTTCAAATGCCCGAGCCCTCACCTTTTTGTTAAAGGTACGAACCATCCTATGTTGGTACAACTGACCATGGAATACAACGACCATTCTCTTTTCATCAATCAACATGAGTTGTTCATAGTGAGCACGAACCCATTCTTTGTTACTTAGTCCAGCTTCCTGAATAATCCTTAGGGAGGGTATTTCAACTTCAGCAGGTATCACAGCTTCATTCCCATAGACAAGTAAATAGGGGGTCGCCCCGGTGGAGGTTCGAACTATTGTGCGATACCCTAGAAAAGCATAAGGTAACATCTCATGCCATGATCTATCATTTTCGACCATCTTTCTCAAGATATTCTTAATATTCTTGTTGGTCGTTTCCACAGTTCCATTTATTTGGGGATGAAATGCAGTCGAGTTATGATGCACAATCTTGAACTGATCACAAATTTCTTTCATCAAGTAACTGTTCAAGTTTGCCCCATTATCAGTAATGATCGATTCCAGTACTCCGAACCGGCAAATCAAGTTATTCCTGACGAAATCCGCAACCACTTTCTTAGTGACGGCTCTGTAAGAAGTTGTTTCGACCCACTTAGTGAAATAATCAATGGCAACCAAAATGAATCTATGCCCATTCGACGCTAATGGCTCTATTGGTCCGATGACATCCATGACCCAAGCTAAGAAAGGCCAAGGCAAATTCATTGTGTGAAGCTCGTGTGGAGGCATTCGAATCAGATCTCCTTGTATTTGACATTTTGGACATCTCTGCACATACTTACTACAATCATTTTCCATAGTCATCCAGAAGTAACCGGTTCTCAGGATCTTTCTGGAAAGGACAAACCCATTCATATGGGGTCCAAAAATTCCAGTGTGTACCTCTTTTATCAATTTATTGTCTTTCACAGCATCGACGCATCTTAGGAATCCCAAATCAGGAGTCCTCCTAAAAAGAATTTCCCCACTTGGAAAGTAATTCTTTGCCAAATGCCGGATTGTCTTCTTTTGGTTGTTACTAGACTCTTTAGGATATCTTCTAGATTCCAAATACCTTTTAATGTCATAGTACCAAGGCTTTCCATCAGGCTCCTCTTCCACGTGTACACAATACGCGGGTTGCTCCTTCAAGCTTATTTCCAAAGGATCAATGTAACTTTGATCCGGGTGCTGAATCATGGAAGATATATTGGCCAAAGCATCAGCAAACTCATTTTGTATCCGTGGGATATGCCTAAAATCAACTTCCTTGAATCATTCACATAATTCTTGCACCAACTTCACATAAGGAGTGATCTTAGAATTTTTTACCGCCCATTCTCCCCGTACCTGGTGAATCAGCAAATCTGAATCCCCAATGACTAACAATTCACTAACACCCATATCAAGTGCCAATTTGAGACCCAGAATGCAAGCCTCATATTCAGCCATGTTATTGGTGCATGAAAAACGTAAATTAGTGGTTACCGGATAATGCTGGCCCATTTCTGACACCAAAACTGCTCCAATTCCTGAACCTTTGAAGTTGACCGCCCCATCAAAAAAATAGCCTCCATCCGGGGTAAATCTATGTAATGTCTTCTCCTACGAACAAAACTTCCTCATCTGGAAAGTAAGTTTGAAGTGGATCATATTTCTCATCAACTGGGTTTTCTGCCAAATGATCTGCTAAGGCTTGCCCCTTGATTTCTTTTTGGGTTACATACACAATGTCAAACTCACTCAGCAATATTTACCACTTGGCTAGCTTTCCCGTAGGCATGGCCTTTTGGAAAATATACTTTAATGGATCCATTCTTGAGATGAGGTATGTTGTGTAGGACGACAGATAATGCCTCAACTTTTATGCCGTCCAAGTCAAAGCACAACATGTCCTTTCTACAAGAGTGTAACGGGCTTCATCTGGCGTGAAATTTTTACTCAAGTAGTAAATGGCTTTTTCTCTCCTACTGGTCTCATCATGTTGTCCGAGGACACATCCGAAAGTATTTTCTAAGACTGACAGGTAAAGCAATAATGGAATTCCTTCTCTTGGTGGAACCAAAACCGGCAGTGCAAACAGGTATTCCTTGATACGGTTAAAAGCTCTCTGACATTCTTTTGTCCACTCATTCAATGCATTTTTCTTCAACATCTGGAGAATTGGATCGCATATGACTGTTGACTGTGCGATGAACCTGCTAATGTAATTCAAATGGACCATGAAACTCATAACTTCCTTCTTAATCTTCGGTTGTGGCAAATCCTGAATTGTCTTGATTTTGGATGGGTTTAACTCGATGCCTCTTCAACTGACTATGAACCCCAGCAACTTCCCTGATGGTACACCAAAAGCACACTTATCAGGGTTTAATTTCAAATTGTACCTTTTTAATCTGTTGAAAAATTTCTCCAGATGAGTCAGATGATTCGAACTCTTGCGGGATTTGATAATTACGTCATCCATGTACACCTCAATCTCTTTATGGATCATATCATGGAAAATCATCGTCATATCCCTCATATATGTTGCACCCGCATTTTTGAGACCAAACGGCATTATCTTGTAATGATAAACACCCCAGGGTGTAATAAAAGCCATTTTTTCTGCATCTTCCTCATCCATCAATATCTGATGATACCCGGAGAAACAATCAACGAATGACTGCATTTCATGTTTTTCACAGTTATCGATGAGAATATGAATGTTGGGCAACGGAAAATCATCTTTAGGACTAGCTCTATTCAAGTCTCTATAGTTAACACAAATTCGAATCTTGCCGTCCTTTGTGGCACCGCTAGGTGGATACTGACACTTGTCTCTTTGATTTCATCATGATCTCCCAAGTTGACTGTTTCAGTTTCCTCCAGATTGGGTTTTTCGCGATTCTCAAATTCCTCCATATCTTCGACTAATCATTCCTCGTCATCGTCCTTCCAATCATCATTGTTCCCCTCATTTTGTTCGTTCAAGCTTTGACATGACACGATATTGGCAGATTTTAAGCTACTATTACTGTAATGGACAAACAAACCAAGTTAGATGATAACAAGATAATAACAAAATATATGACTAGGAGTGTTTTAGAAATAATAGAATTTTCTAAATAAATGAAGGCCTTTTCATTGAAATTTGGGAGATAATTAAAAAATCGTGGCTCATGACTTGCGCAAATACAAGTCCATGCCTTTTTTAAATCAGTAAGATACGAAAAGGAAGTTTTGAGATATAAAAGGTGGATAGAGGGGCCTCCTCCAGATCATCACCAATTTTAAAAACTATCAGTAATTGCCCTTTCATCTACCACGATGGGCGACGGGTTATGAGTGGAGCAGAGGTCCAATTTTGCAAGGCCTCCCCTGGCGTAATCTACTTCACCCCGCTAGACTTTGGGAGATATTCTGGTACAACATTGCATCCTTCGAACAAATATCCTATCCCATCCCCAAGACCATCATCATCTGACACCTTTCTTATAGGAAATGACTGGAACAGGAGTGGCAAGGGCCTAAACAGACTCTTCTCTGGCTAATCCTCAACCCTACCCTTCCTGGTAGGCTGATATCCCAACCCATACTTAGAACCTCTCTTTGGGATCACAATAGGCTCGATAATTCCTTGTAAATTCTTGACTAAGCCTCGACCAGGTTCGAACCTATTTCTTAACATCACCGTTGCAATCATTTTGTAGACAGAAGGCATTGGGACTTTGGGCATCGACTCTCTGTCCACAGTATTTACAATGTCCACTGTATATAAACTGCTACCTTTTGGAACATCTTCAATCACCGGCACATAACCATTGGGACGGTCCACTCGACTTCCTTCTCCTTGGATGACTACTTCATGATCTTCCCAATTGAACTTCAACAATTGATGAAGGGGTGATGAAACTGCCCTTGCAGCATGTATCCATGGTCTTCCCAAGAGCAGGTTGTAGCTAGGATGGATATCCATAACATGAAACTTAGTCTTGAACTCAGCAGGCCCCATTTGGATGTGCAAATCAATCTCTCCTATGGTATCTCTCTTCCCACCATCGAATGCTCTCACATTTACGTGGCTTTGATGAATTTTTCCTAAATCATAGCCCATTTGAACCAACGTAGAGAGGGGAAAAATATTCACACCTAATTCGTCATCTATTAATACCTGATTAATCACATAATCGCGGCAAATGACGGTGACATGCATGGCTTTGTTGTGCATCGCTCTTTCAAATGGCAATTCTTCATCACTGAATGATATGCAATGATTCCCCACAATGTTCCCTATCATTGTAGCCAGATTCTCAACACTCATTCCTGCGGGAATGTATGCTTCCTCCAAGACCTTCGATAGAGTCTGTCGGTGGTATTGCGAACTCATTAATAGTGTCAGGACAGAGATTTGGGATGGCATTTTCTCCAAGTCATTGACAATTGAGTAATCCTTTGGTTGCATACGCCTCCAAAATTCCTCAGCGTCTCCTTCATTGATTGTCTTTTTCTGTGAATCTTTTTTGTTGGTCAATTCCCTAGGGATGTAACATCGTCCCGATCGCGTTATCCCTTGGGCAGCAGCGGTTTGCACAATAAATTCCTTTCTTGGCGGGGGAGCGTACATTTGAGTCGGGGCCATCATCACTATAAATGGGGCTTTCTCGTTGATACTTAAGGCAGCCACAACCTTCTCTATATTTCCTACCTCTTCCGCTCTTTTGACCCAAAGAACCCCCCAGAATTTTTCGACCCTATACCAGCGACCCAAAAATAACAATCCTCTCAAAATTTTAAAAAAAAATTGAATCCTCAGAATTTCCAACATCAGAGCCTCAAACCTTCCCCAAGAAGAAGACCCCCCAAACAATGACCCTAAAGATCTTTATATAGAAGGTTGAGTTGGGGTCCCCCCTTTCTTTTGAAATTCGAAACCGAGGAGCCAATTTACAGGTAAGAAATTGTACCCAATTCAGATTTCCTCAGAGAATCCTAGATGGGTGGACCAATAAGATTTTGGGAAAACCTAATCCTCCTCTCAACCAATAAAAAATGCCCAAATATGTACCCTAATCGTACCATTAACCTAAAATTTACGGAATTATCCGTTGGGGTGACGATACCTAGACGCGTTCTAGAACACTCCCGAGCTTTCCTCGTACAAACCCGTGTGGGGAGAGCACGTGACGAGTATGGAGAAGGTCGGGTCTGGTTCGGTTGAAATTATTTATTGGTAGAAACTGATGTCGTCATTTTCGCTGATGCTTGTACGGCGTATTGGTGTTGTGGTCGTCCGTTTGTGTTGAGGAGGAGAAGAATCAATAAATGGGCCGGGTCAGAGGGATTTTGGGCTTATTGAGGATGTTGTATATTATTTAGGAGGGATTGGGCTGGTTTTGCCAACTTTAAATGTTGATGTTGCTGAATATTAATGGGTCCAATTTAAAATAAAAAGGGATAGAAATTTGATAATTTAAAAATGGCCAAATAAAATTAATTTTTTAGCCAATTTTACTTAAATCTTAACCAAATTAGATATCAATTTGATCAATTTCATCGCAATTTTGATCAACTTGATTTCAATTATGGTCAAATTTAATAAATTGACTAAATTTAAACGAGATTCGATACGAATTAATACCTTGTTTAATCTTGAGCTTCTTGATTTGATAAAACTAAAAAAATATTTATCCAAATAAATTATTTTTTGAGAGTAAAATTATATTCAAATCAAAATTTTAATCATTTGAATTTATTTTCAAAATAATCCTTGATAAAAAATTCACTACTCCGTAAAATAAATATTTAAGTAATAAAATTATATAATCTCGTATAACTGAATACGATAATATATAATTGCTACTTAAAATGATATGTTTACCCAAATAAATATTTGAAAAGATTCTTATTCAGATAAAATATATGTTGTGATTTAATTTAAAACTCAAGAAGCTCGAAATTAAATTTAGTCATGGAGGGCAAAAATTAGGTGTCAACAGGGACAATGCACACAATTTTTAAAGATGAGAAATACTTTTCCTACTTAGTTAGAAGAAAAGCAAATGTTACAACAATCTTTGATAATTTAAAATTAATTGAATGCTTCGGAAGAGCTACTATATTTCTGCCTAAGGGGAAAAAATTAATTATAGAAGATGCATTGTTCTCTTCTAAATCCCCAAGAAACTTATTGAGTTTTAAATATATCCGCCAAAATGGATATCATATTGAGACAATAAATGAAATGAATGTTGAATATCTTGGCATTCGGAGATAATTTGTGAAGTCGAAGAATAGACTAGTCACCTAGGAGTGTGATCTAGTGGCCATTGAAGTGAGTGAAAATCTATGGGTGATTAGGATTCAAATCCCATTAGAGACAAAAATAAAATGCTAGGTGATTCATCTGTGCTAGCGTGAGGTAAGATGTGCGTGCAAGCTAAACCTAGACACCTCAGAGACGAACAAACTAGTCTAAATTGACAACATCTATGTTGGGAAAGAATAATAATAACCTCATAGGTGTAGATGCCTTCGGAGACAAACTGGCATATCTTTCCACATTCAGCAGCCTCATATGCTGTGATGTTATCGGGGAGTTTTGCATCTAGATTCTCCATTATAGATTTGAAATAACTGAATATTACTATATCAAAGAGTAGAAAGCTAAGTCAGTGATGCTAGGTAGCATAAGCTAAATAATCACTAGGGGGCCACTTTACCCTATGAAATAATTAATCCCAAACAAGAGAGAGTGATGTTTACCTATCCCCTACTACTGTTTCCCATAGTCTTCTCTACGAGTTTACTAGTTTAGCAGTTGGATGCAGACTTATCCCCTTCGTTGTCTTCTCAAATGTCGGGATCATTTCCTGTACAAGTATGATTGATTCTGATAGACGGTTAAAGAGGTTTACCAGAGCAATCACTTCATTTCTTTGCAACTGCAGTAATACATGAGACTAGAGAGCGAGACTTAGAAACATAGCTAGGCGTGAATACCACATATTTGATCCAGATAGAGAGAGGTCTGCTGGTGGAAGACAAAAGAAAACTCAAATGTTGATCATGCTGAGATTCACCGTCAACTGAGAAGATAATCTTTAGATCAGTTCCAAGTCCAAGAACCTAGAGCTTTCCCCATAATTGACATTTCTCACATACTACACAATCCATGATAGCACTGCAACATGAAAATTGCATACCAAATTGTTCAGTCATATGGTAAACAACATAGCAACTACTACTTTTGAACAACATACACAAGACTGCAGAAAGAGCCAAAAATCTTGTGTATGCATATGCGTACATAAATAGACTGAAGTATAAATGTACTGATGCATTCAACTCAAAATACAGTCATAAGGTGATTAGTGCAGCATGTATAAGCAAGATGATAGCCTTTAGAACTTTCTTTTCTGAATTTTACGAAATTAACTTGAGAACAGTTCATTAGATAACCAAGCCAGTCTGGTCAATCGTTTCAAAGGAAGAAAATAAAGGCTAAAATCAAGATGAATATTGTAACCTGACATTCCTGAATTGCTTTTGAATCTGCTTCTTTAGCTCAGGTCCACATTGGCCTTTCCATAGTTTAACTTCATCAAACGGAACTGGACATGCATCTTGCAGTTTCTGGTTGTATAATAGCTGTTGCATAAGGGACTCTACTTTAAGATCTTCCTCAGGATTACCAGTATCATATTCAGCCTGCTCCAAGTAATCGTTTGCTTGTATAGCACATCAAAATGGGTGTAGATGACCCAATAAATAAATGCATACAATGTTAACATTATGGGAGTTACCAAAATATAGGTGTATGAGTGTGAACTCACTTTTGTAACAACGTGGAGAATAAAGAGGAAAGTAAAGTACAAGTTTCTGACACAGTCAATATTGTAGAACACGATCATACATCAGATATGGATTGGTACCCTACTTAAATTGCTAAAAAGCAGTAAGTTTCCTTGTTAAAGTGATCCAAAAAATAATAGTTCACACTTCGTAAAGAATTTTATAAATGCAACAGGTTCAGCCTTGTAGTTGTAGGCTTTTGCAAGTGTCGCTTAGCCACTTTTTGGCAAGTAGTAAGAGAAACATGTTGCATATTAGATACAAACTAACTAGATTTGTAGTTTCACCAAGCAACTACAAAAAGTAATTTAGATTGAAGAGCGTAGACCAGATATTATCTTGTATAAAACCTTTTTCTCCTGGAAAATCTCACCAGATGCATCTACACACAGAATTGTAACTTCTATGTTCACAATGATAATGGATTTGAAAACATAAGAATAGCTCGCAAAGACAATACAACACAACAAAAAGTAATTTGCACGAGTACCAGCAGACTTCAACAATTTAGTATCCTAACTTAAGAAGTCTATTTCTCATTTCAATGGTCTCCTTCAGAATGCAATTCTACAAAGACAAATTGCAAAGATCATTAACTCACATTTTGGAAAATCCTCTAAATATACAACATCCCATATTCGCCTGGCTGAGGGACCAGTGTAACCAGTATAATGCTCCGAGTTCAGTAAGAGATTGACATATGTCATCTCACTTGCCACGACAAAGTTCAACAAATTAGTAGTAATTCAAAGAGAAACCTTCAAGAAGTAAAAATCAAGGCATTATATAAGTGTTAAACTCTGTAATTATACAAGATAGAAGTAAGCTTTTTGTTTATTCAACAGTGGAGGAAGTACAGAGTTTGATAGTATTTGTAGAAGAAGGGAAAGAAGAGAATTGAGAGAAGAAGAAGATGAGAGAGAAGAGTAAATGCTTGTATTGAGTGAAGAGAACAATGTACTTTTTTTATGTATATATACTAGCTTGTGATATGCCTAGCTAACTCAACTAGCCGTTAACTACTTTGTAACTAACTATTAGAACAGCTATAACTGAAAATTGGAACCAAGTCTACTTTATTTTCTGTTTGAGTTCACTACTTCTTCAATGTCTTTAACACTGTCCCTCAAGCTAGGAAGGTGTGAAGATGTCACAGATTCCTAGCTTGGTATTTAGATGAGTTTGTTGAGCTCTTGTCAGTCCTTTAGTCAGCATGTCTGCAGGTTGATCTTGAGTAGCAATGTAGTGTGGCTGGATCATTCCTTGGACTATTTTTTCCCTTATAAAGAAACAATCAATATCAATATGCTTTGTACTCTCATGATATATTGGATTAGCAGCTATTTGTAGTGCAAACTTGCTATCACTGAACACATCCACAGGTAGTATTGCTTCACTTCCAATTTCCTTTATTAGACCTAGAATCCATACCAGTTCAGCTGTCACTGCTGCAAGACTTCTGAACTCTGCCTCAACTGAGCTCTTAGAGACAGTATTTTTTTTCTTTGATTTCCAAGATACTACTGACTCTCCAATCTTCACAAATTAACCAGTTATAGACCTTCTAGTTTGAGGACAAGCTGCCCAGTCTATATCACAGTAGGCACTCACTTTATTATCTGAACCACTAAACAACAACACACCTTGACCCGGTTGTCTTTTCACATACTTTACATCTCTGAGTGTTGCCTCCATGTGTGATCTTTTAGGATCTTGAAGAAACTGACTTAGTGTTTGAACACAAAAGGCTATGGCTGGCCTTGTCATGGTTAGGTACAATAGCTTTCCAATCAATTTTTGATAAGCACCTTGGTTTGCTGGTGGATCCTCAGTAGTCTATTCATGCTTAACATGCTCATCAAACTGTCTAGATGTTAGCTTGGTGTTGTAGTCCATAGGCGTAGCTGCAGGTTTGGCTGTTGTTAAGCCTAGCTTAGATAGTAACTCTAAAGCATATTTGCTCTGATGCATCAGTATTTCTTTGTCAGACCTTGCAAATTCTATTCCTAGGAAGTATCTCAGCTCACCTAGATCCTTCATCTTGAAATTTTGGTGTAGAATTGTCTTAGTCTCTTCTATCAGCTTTACACTATCTCCTGTGATCAACATGTCATCAACATATACTAGTACAAGAATAATGCCTTATGTTGTCTTCTTGATATACAAGGATGGATCATACTGACTCTGAATGAAGTGAGATCTTACCAAAACCTCTAATAGCTTGGTGTTCCATTGCCTTAGTGCTTGTTTAAGACCATATAAGGATTTGAGTAGTCTACATACTGCATTCTCCCCCTGACTAACAAATCCTTAAGGTAGATCCATGTACACTTCATTATAAAGATAACCATTTAGGAAAGCATTGTAGACATCCATTTGTTGGACACACCAGTGATTTCTAGATGCTGCTGCAAGTACAGTTCTTACTGTCTTCATCTTTACTACTGGAGAAAATGTTTCTAGGTAATCAATGCCTTCTCTTTGTCCATAACCCTTTGCTACTTACTATTCTTGCTTTAAACCTCTCAACTTCACCTGAGGCCTTATACTTTACTTTATATATCCATCTGCAACCAATAGCCTTCTTTCCTTCAGGCAAGGTAACAACCTTCCAGGTGTTGTTAGAATTCAATGCTTATATTTTATTCTTCATTGCTTCCACCTATCTAGGGTCTTTGCAGGCTTCAGCGTAGCTTGTAGGTTTAGTAACATATGAAGTGTTCATCACATAGCTCTTGTATGACTGCCAAAGTCTATCATAAGACACATGATTCGCAAGAGCATGAGGTACCTTCTTTGTGTTTTTGGAAACAAAGTCATTCATCCATGCAGGTGACTTTCTTTCTCTTGTTGACTTTCTTTGATCCTGAGATGCAACTGGTTGAGATGCATCTTGTGTAGTGGTAGGAATGCTCTGGAGTTGTTTCTCTTGTTGAGTATCCCCTTGACTTCTACTTGACCTCCTTTGGTATACCTTTGTTATGGACTGTCTGAAAGTAGGTTCCTTTGGTGGTAGCTGTTCTTGCTGACTGTCTAAGGTAATATTCCTTTGGGATGAGACCTGTATAGGAATCTGCATAACCTCAGTAGTTATTGGATACTGATCTTCTAAAGGGCACACATGTTGAGGTGCCTGAGGCTGCTTCTTGAGTTCCTTAAAAGGAAATATATCTTCCCTGAATGACACATCTCTACATACAAAAAAAATGTTAGTAGATAAACCATATAGAACATATCCCTTATGAGTACTAGAGTACCCCATCATGATGCATGTCCTTGTTCTAGACATGAGCTTATCATGTCCATTTAGTATTTTGGCATAGCACAGGCATCCCATTACTCTGAGATGATCACAATTTGGTTGCTTACCATACAATTTTTCATAAGGACTCACAAGCTGAATGACTGGACTAGGAAACCTATTGATGATATATACTGCAGTTAGAACACAATAACCCCAGAACCTTATTGGAATTTCAGCCTAAAATCTGATAGCTCTTGTCACTTCTAGTATGTGTCTGTGTTTTCTCTCAACAACACCATTTTGCTGAGGAGAATATGGACAAGTAGTTTGATGAACTATGCCATGTTCCTGGAACAACTCTTTACATATTGAGTTGACAAACTCAGTACCATTATCAGTCCTCACTACTTTGATAACCTTGTCAAACTGAGTTTTGACATATACAAGAAAGTGTTGAATCTGAACACACACATCAGACTTAAGTTTTAACAGAAATATCCAAGTGTACCTTGAAAAATCATCAACCACTGTTAGAAAATATCTATTTACATTCATAGTTGGTACTTTGTAAGGTCCCCAAACATCCATGTGTACAAGATCAAAACAGCATGTACTTTGACTGTTAGTAAACATAAAAGGTAACCTAGTTTTTTTAGCACTAGGATAAATACTACATTTCTTTATTCTGTCTTCTATTACTTGAACTTCTTGAGATATAACTCTTTTCAGCACACTGGTTGATGTATGTCCCAACCTTTGATACCACAGATCTACTTCAGTTTGAGTTCTTTCCACAGCTGGTTTACTAGATGCTTTAGTTGCTATTGTAACCTCTTTCCTTGACTGATATCTAAGCAGATATAGTCATCCATCAAGCTTACCAATCCCCCTCACCTTTCCAGTACCAAGATCCTGGAAAACACAGAAATCAGGAAAGAAATTCACTGAGCAATTCCACTTCTTCGTTACTTGTGATACTGATAGAAGGCTACATGTAAACTATGGGATGTGATAGACATTTGTGATGTTATTTCCTTCTGACAGGAAACTAGTTCCCACATGAGTGACCATTGTAGTGTCACCATTTGGTAGATATACCTTCTTTGGTTTTTCAAACTCTGTAACACTCTTCTTAAGTAACAGGTCTGAGTTTCCAACTATATGGTTAGTAGCACCAGTATCTATAATCCATATCTGAGAATCAAAAGAGGCTAGACAAGCAGAAATACCTGTACTTGTTACATTTGCAGACTCACAAGGTGTGTTGACAGAGTTAATTTTGTTGATCATTTGCAAGATTTGACCATATTGTTCCTTGGTGAATGCAGCATTTCCCATCTGACTCAACTGCACCAGCTAGCTATCAGACACTAGAGACTGTCCTGCATGTTTGAACTTCTTCTTGGCCTTGTAATCTTGAGGATAGCCTACTATCTTCCAGCAGTTTTCCTTAGTGTGCCCCTTTAGTTTGCAGAAATCACATTGTTGATTAAAATTTTTCTTGAACTTCTAATTGTTGTTTTCACCTGGACCATTTCTTGCATACATGGCTATCTCAAGGTTCTTGGAATTAACTGAAGGATTCATTCCCAAGATTCCATCCTGACTTGCAATAGATTTTTGACTTTCATCACTTATGATCATTGCATAGGCTTGGTTCACATTTGGGAGAGGGGTCATAAGCAAGATTTGACTTTTTGCTTGTGTATAGGTCTCATTCAGACCCATAAGAAACTGAAACAATTTCAGTTTCTACAGATGTAGTACATATTCTTTTGATTTCTCACATTCACACCCAGGTGCAAGCATAAGAGCCTCAAATTCTTCCCATAAATCCTTTAGTTTCGAGAAATACACAGACACTGAGGCAGTTCCTTGAGACAATGTGGCTATATCTTTGTGCAGATTAAAGGTTCTTGCCCCATCAACTTTGTTAAACCTTTCAGATAGCTCATTCCAAACTGCACTAGCTACAGATGCATATATGATTCCACCATGTAACTCTTTAGAAACTGAATTCATGATCCAAGAAAGTACAATTACATTGACTCTTTCCCAGTGACTACTCAACTCATTTGAGAACTTATCTTTAGAGCATGTTCCATCTACCATGCCTAACTTATTTCTCCCTAGTAAGGCTATACATATGGATCTAAACCAGACTGAAGAATTCTCAATTCTTGTCAATTGAAAAGAGATGATTTGTATGCCACTTACATCAGAAGGGCTGAGAAAGAGGGGATGATTGTAATCCAATGAATTGGGAGTAGCTCTTCTTGTTTCAGCCATATTCATAGGAACAGTTTGATTATCCATTGCAGTAGCTCTACAATCCTTGATTGCAGACTTCTTGATCTTGATTCAATCTACTAGAATCGACCTTTCTCTACTAGTATTCTAGTGAGTAATGTCTCTGATACCATGTAATTATACAAGATAGAAGTAAGCTTCTTGTTTATTCAACAATGGAGGAAGTACAGAGTTTGATAGTGTTTGTAGAAGAAGGGAAAGAAGAGAGATGAGAGAAGAAGAAGATGAGAGAGAAGAGTAAATGCTTGTATTGAATGAATAGAACAATGCACATTTTTATGTATATATACTAGCTTGTGATATTCCTAACTAACTCAACTAGCCGTTAACTACTTTGTAACTAACTATTAGAACAGTTATAACTGAAAGTTAGAACCAAGTCTACTTTATTTTCTGTTTGAGCTCACTACTTCTTCAATGTCTTCAACAAACTCCCAGTAACACTATCCATCATTTTATCATATCACCAGTAATACCACCAGGGGATTTCATCGAAAGAGTACACAAAAAGGACAAAGAACACACAATGCATGCCTGCACAGGAAGCCCTCTAGGTTGAATAAATCACAAGCACAAAGACGGCTAAAATTTAGCAGTATGTGTTGTTTCCTTTTAACTTGGAAGACTCATTATAACATACTCATATTAATAATACAGAAGACATAAGAAAATGTAACATTTCTTTGCAAAAGGAGTATAGTCAAGATAATAATCCAAAAAGGGAAGAGATCACACTGACTTTACTAACAAAAGCAACCAAAGAGATCGGATGAACTTCCATAACACAAAAGAAGTAAAAATATTCGAAAACCTAAACCTTCTCTTTCCAGTATTGACATAAAGCGAAAAAGTTAACCTATTTAACTATAGCAAGGCAAGACATTTCATTTTTCCCTCAGACTTCTCTTTTTTGTCTCCAACAAGTTTCCTTCCCCTTCCCAACAGTCCCCAAAAGTAAAATACAAGAGGCAGCCTGGGTCCAATGTATAATATATTTTGGAAAATATATTATACATTTTTACTCCAAAAATCAGACATTTGTTGTATAGAATATTTAGGCATTTTTACTCCAAAAATTAGCCCTTTCAATTTCAGACTTGTAAAAATTATGGGTGAGGTCCGGGGCAAAAGAGGTCTTTCAGTGAGTTGAGGTCGGCCTCTGTATGTGAGGGACCTCTTTCGAGGGAGTTTATTAACCAAAGGTTATTGGACCCGACTACCTTGAGCTAAGAGGACTCGCCCCAGGTTCTGGCGACAGAAGATAGTTGTTTTGAAACCCCGATACCGGACTGTAATCAAAAGAGCATGCGGCCCGACTCGAGCTTCCTTGCGTCGCAGTAGATCACAGACCTATCTCAGGCGTATTTATGGGGCAAATACGGGCAATCCATTTTAGTTTAAAAGGAATTCGTGCAATACTTTTTGATGTATGACCTTGGTGTCTTTCATGTTTTTTCTAGTTCAGCATTTTCCATGTACTTGTTAAATATTCCTTCCTGTAATAAACTCAACTTGTTAACTCTTTTCTGAGGAATAAGTAAGACTTTTTGGACGACGACGGGTAATTCCGCCATTTACATTTCTGCTTGTCACTTTCAATACTTTGGTTTATTTCTTGTCATTTCTCTTGAAATCTTGTTTGACCAAACTGCATCATGGAAAGGGGTTCTTTGTATTGTCCAGTAAAAGGAACCATCCGACCTCGTTTTTGTCACATTTGTTATTTCCACACCCTCAAGAAAACCATTAACTAGAGCGTAAAACTAATGGTAACATTGGAAACAAACAACTAATTCTATTTTAATTTGTTAAAACGACAGCTATTACTCCTTTGTCTACCTTTATTTGTTCATTTTTCTATTGAAAAATTAATAGATAACTTAAAATATTTTTTACCCATTTTATTTTTGTTGTTAAATACTTTCTCCGTCTTAAATTTTCTAATTTAATGTCCCATTTTATTTATCTTTTTTCATTAATCAAGAAGACACAAAAAAAAATGTATGTTTTACCCTTTGAATTAATTATTTTTTCTTCAAATTAAAATGTAAACATCATTTAATAACAGTACTATGGTAAACTAGGCATGTTATTAGTTATTTTTCTTAATCAATGTGCCATCTCAATTTGAGATGAATAATTTGGGACGGAGGAAGTATTTACCATTCATCATTTGTTGTATTGTTTAAGACATTTCGTTTATTCATTGCTTCTTAATTTGTGTGTCACGTTAATAGTGGATAAATATTAGTATTGAATAGGGAGTAGCCTATTGAGTTTATGAATCTTGAATTATAGAAAAGAAAGGTCGCTACATGGTATAGAACAAAGCTATTGATTCTGCTTCAGGTTGAGTGGAATAATAAGGAGTGGAGTTGAGTGTAGGATTATTGTTGGACTTGTCAAATCAATGTACTAGTAATGTGAAGCGTGGGGTGCCAGTTAGGGTTGTGCAAAAACCGAACCGATCAATAAATCGAATCGATAAAAATGTTATTGGGTTATTGGTATTGGGTTATCGGGTTAACAGTTTTTTATTGGTCTTATAAAAAAATTTATTGGGTAAACGGTTCGGTATCGGTTTTAGCTTATTGGGTTATCGGTTAAACCGATAACCAAAATACACTAAGTTATTGTTTTATCCCTATTTATGTTATATATTTAAATTTCTCTTTCTCTCTCTCTATAGATATGTGTATGTATATAGATTATATGCACTACTAATTCATAATTCAGTGATTCATAAAGTATTAACCTATTCAGGACAACAAAGGCACAATATAAAGTTCGGCTATTATCGTAATAAAAAGCTTGAAGCATTTATGGCTTCCAACAATTAGGATTCAATTTTTTTCCTAACTAACATTCAGTTCAAGTTTGAAGATTCTTGTAAACTAAAATGCATTGCGTAGGTTTTGGCGGTAATTAAAATTTCATTTTTTTTATGTTAGTTGTTACTATTTCTATTTTATAAGTATTTTCTTATTGGTTAAACCGAAAACCGAACCGTTAAGGACCAAAAACCGATAAACCAAAACAGATAAGAAAATATCTTATTGGTTGGTTATTGGTTTTACATATTTAAAAACCGAAAATTGATAAATCGAACCAATAACACGTAAAACCGAACCGAACCGAACCGACCGATGCACACCCCTAGTGCCGGTCATTAATCCACCAAGCATCAATGCAGCCCAAAGTGTGGCCCATTGGATTAAATCGGTCAACTTTTATCTAAGAGATAATACATAAATATGACCCTAAACTTGACACCAAATTATAACTTTGACCTTAAACTTTGACTGTGCACAAATATGACCTTTAACTATTAGAAACTGCAAAAATATGACCTCCGATCTTACGTGGCAAAACGCGTATTCAACACGCAAAAATGGGTGCGTCCAGCTAAAAATCTAAGGGTATAATACATAAATATGACCCTAAAGTTTGACAGTGCACAAATATAACCTTTAACTATTTAAAACTACACAAATATGACCTTTAAATGACTTTTTACTATTATTTTTTTATTATTTTCGGCTCAAAGATGAAAATGACATCTAATTTCTTTTGTCATTGCGGAAAAAGAGCAATATTGAAGATTTATTAATTAGGTGGGTCAGCCTCATATGAAAAAAATCGCACGGGTATGTATATATATTATAAAGCAGAAGGAAAATTTAAGTTATATAATAAATCTAAATATTACTTATTTAAATATTAAATTAAAGATGAAACTATACTAATAATAAAAAAATTATAGTTTTAATAAAACGTTATTAAATTAATGTTATTAAGGATAGTAGTAGTAGTATATTAAATTAACATTATCAAATTAACATAATTAAAATGTTATTAAATTAACGTTATTAAATTAACGCAGGGACGGACCTACGTGGTTGCCATGGGGTTCACCCGAACCCCCTCGGTAAAAAAATTACGTTGTATATATATAAGGTAGAAAATATATATTTATGTACGGATATTAATGTTGAACCACATGAGACAAGACACTTAGATAGCCCAGTGGTGTTATTTGCTCATCTTGGGCGCTTGCTTCAGCCTACTGCGTGGGTTCGATCCCTGCTAGTGGCTGTTATTTTTTTTTAATTAGAAAAAAGCTAGGTGCAGTGCTGCTGCTATAGAAATAAATAAATAAATAAATAATAATAATAATAATAATAATAATAATAATAAAAACGACGCCGTTTTAACACAAAAAAATAAAACTTTGACAGTGCACAAATATGACCTTTAACTATTCAAAACTGCACAAATATGACCTCCCTCCAAGTCATCCCTTTTAACGACGTGGCACCGTGTAATTGGATAACCTTTCCACGTTGGTGCGAGTGAGACTCACGCATGAGATTGCTAAATCGGAGGTCATATTTGTTCAGGTTTTGAATAGCTAAAGGTCCTATTTGTGCACTATCAAAGTTTAAGATAAAAGTTATAATTTGGTGTCAAGTTTAGGGTCTTATGTATTATCTGTTTATCTAAAGGGTCTTCTTTTATTGCTTAACCCAATTTTAGAAATGCAATTCATTCCTAGGAAATCTAGACAGCACATTTCCAGAAATGCAGTTTTAAAAGTTTAATTAATCTAATATAATTTAATTTTAAAATTTAGTTAAATTAATTCACGAAAAAATAAAAGAACATATAAAAAGAAATGGAAAAGTAATAGGTAATTTGACTTTATTTTATTTATAAAAATTAAATTAATAGTGATAAATAAATTCGAACGAGAGTATGAAACTATTCTCACAGTTTATTAAATTCGGTGGAAGACCCAAGGTGGAGGGATGGAAAACAATGATATTTCCTCTGTTCCATTTTATGTATCGTTATTTCATTTTTAATTCGTCTAAGAAAATATCATTTTTCCTTATTTGGTAACTATTAAATGACAATATCCTCATTTTATTCTTAATGGGTCTGCTTAATAAGAAAAGATAATAAAATGAGAGTATGTATTCTTAAACTCCATATTCAATCAAAAGGGCGATGCATAAAATGCTGATGCAGATTTTTAAGGTCGATCGTTTAATCAATGATGCTTTTACTATCTGTCCCTCAGTGCTTCTTCTTCCATTTTCTCTAATAGGTGATTCTACACACTCAGGGTTGGTTCTTCTCCTCCTCCTCATTTTCTGTCAATCTATTGATTTTCTTTTTTAATTTAGTTTATTTATGGGAATACACTAATATGTTGTTGTTAGTGTTTCATCATGCCATTTTCTGCACTGTTTTTATTAGCTATGGCTGGAGTTCTTTTAAATATATTGATTTAATTTGTAGAGGCCAACGCACTAGAAAAATTAGCAGATTCAGTATCATTGTTGTTATTACTGGTATGTTTTCCTCTTTTTTTTCTTTCTTTCACTGATTTTATGCCCATTACTTCTCGATTCCTTTGAATGTTTGTGCGTTTTTGCTTGAATTTTAGTTCTTTTGCTCTTTCACATAATCTCTTGTAAGATATATTTTACATGCATGTGATGGATCATGTCTCATTTGCACATATATTTTAATGTCCTTTGTTCCCCTTTTTTCTTATAATTTTCTCTTTAATTTTGCAACTAGATCTATTTAATCATAAATCCTAACCTGTCGGCAAAGGGCAATTTGATTGGCCCTGAACACTGATCTTACATACTTTAATTGTGTTGTGAGAGACGTAGTTTACTGATTCCAGGTTGTATAATTAATATTACAATTTGTGTTTGTGCTTGTGCAGCAACTGTGACTGCATTTATTATTGTTAAATTTGTGTTGTGAGAGATGTAATGTTTGTGTATACAACATTACAATTTGTATACAACCTTAAATTTGTATTGTGAGAGATGTTTCCCTAAAATAGTAATGTTGTATACAAATTGCAACACAAAGAACCACAGAAAACAAAGATTTGACTTTTCACTTGCTTCATGTTTTCATCTTATTTTGCTTCTGGTGGCAGGTGACATGGGGATAAAAAAATTACTTGGAGAAGTTATATTCTAAAAGAAAGTACGCAGATTTCTTCTCCAGCTACTATGATTCCTTTAGATGCATCTATATGGTGGTATTTTCATATTTTTTTTCAATATATGTTGGGAAAAAAAGAAAGAAATACCAAGACTTATGTCTTTCCCAACAAGCTTGAGGAAGATCCAAAGGGCATCCCCAACAGTTTTATGTCTTGCATCAGCAAGTAGATGTTGGTGGATTGCGGGAGTTGAATGTGTACATGTACCCTACACCAGATGCTGTCGTGGTATATTGACTGATTTTTTTATGACTATAGCTTCTTTTGTATAACAACAACAACAGGCCCAGTGTATTCACAAAGTGAGGTCTGGGGAGGGTAAAATATACGAAAAATGTACGCAGCCTATACCTCTATCTCCGAAGCAGTAGAGAGGCTTCTTTTGTATGAAAAAATAAAAGAAAAAAATTGGAAGACTCAAATTAACCACCTAATTAGCTTTCACATGGAAGCAACAGAAAATGAAGAGTAAATGAGGAGTGAACAAAATGTAACAGATTGAATAACTTATTGAAATGTTATTTATATCGAAGAAAAAGAAATATAGTAGAAAATTTAAGTAACTCTTGACATGAACTTGCTAGCTAAACATTTTTTGTTTGTATTTGACTCATAAATGATTTATAATCTACTGCTTACTAGATGCAAGATTATGTCCATGAATTCAGTGGAGAAAACACTTCATTCGACTGATTTTGCAATTTAGTATTTTTCTTATAAAGATAACATCTTCTGACATTTTATTTTTCTCTTCAATGGTTTACATTAGGTTGTGCTGCCTACAATTTGAGTAGCGGGAAAGAAAAATCTGTCCTGTACATGGTTGTTGTCTTTGAAAGAGCGTCTCGATAATTTCAGGGTGCTTGGGGGTGATTCTTTGACTTCTGGAAAGATGTAAGTACTCCTCTTTTAGTTAATTAGGTATTTTTTGCATAGAAGCTGATACGAGTCAAATGACCACCTTAGCTTTTGATGACATCTTTGAAGGACAACACCTAAAGGCTCAAGACTTGGTCACCCCAAGAGCACAAGGATACGCAAGGAAGGATCATTTTGAGCATGACTTAAAGCAATCTCGTGTGTGGAAGGTTGCTTGGTTGCCTATATTGATGCTAACCCGAAAACCACAAGCCTTGAAGTATGAACCATACTCGGTTTTTGAGAGCATTGAAAAGGCGCCATTCATTCAAGTTATAACATACCTTGGCTTCCCCTTCATTAAGGGTATTTTATACATTACATATGGTGTATTTACACACCATGGCAGCCCCTCTCATTAAGGGCAAAGTGGTCTTTTTATCTTCATTTATAGTATATTATAAATAGGCCCCTCAGTCTTATTTTCACTAGTTTTGAATGATGAAAGATTGAAACACTTGAAAATCCTCTCTCTTGAGAGTAGACCACATTTGTATAGTCTTAGTTAGGACTTGGAAAAGTCATCCTTAGTATAGGGCTTGGAAAAGCCAATATTGTTTTTTGCTTAGAAACGGTGAATCTTGAGGTGAGTCGATTACCTTGGCGGTCACCGTAAGAGTGTGGTTTTGATTATTACATTCATCAGGGGTTAGTGTTGAAATACACTTGGTTCTTAATCTTGTAATAATTTTGGTCTCACTATCTATCTTTATTTTCTATGCAATTTCCTTTGTGTTTGTGTTGAATCTGTGTCTTGTTTCATCTTCATCTCCTCTCCTTAGTTATAATTTCAGTTTCTAGCTTTTTTTTCCGTGTCATTTGGTATCAGAGCATGGCTTGATCTTGTTCCTACAAGATCAATCTTGGGCTTGCTTGTTAGAAAATTAAAAAAAAAAGTGTTAAAAACTGAAAATTCTAGAAAAATAGCAATCTGTCCGTGTTTGTGTTCTTGGCCAAAATTGTGTTCTTGTTGTGTCATGGCTTAGATTTGTTTGTTGTGTGACTAGATCCAGTTCTTGTTTGTTTTGTTGTTTCTAGTGTTAGTTTTCTTTTCCACTAACACTTTGAGTCTAGATCTAAACTTGAGCTTGAACTTGTTGAAAGTTGTTGTTATGAACATAAGCTTGGCTCATTGTTGTTGACCATTGTTATGGTGGACTGTTTTGGCCGTGTGGTTTCTCCTTGATGTTCTAAACTTGACCACGTGATATTGTTGTTACTTGGTGGCTTGAGAACCATTTTGTTGAAGTTGTAGTTGTCTTGGCCAAGTGTTGGAGATATTGTTATTGTGGATTGGAGTTGGCCATTGGAATTTTTGTTGTTCTTGAAGATTGTTGTTATTGTTCTTTGTGTGGTTGTTGTTGTTCTTGAAGTTCTTCACCTTCCTTCATATATTGTTAGAACATAAAGTGAATATTAGATCCTAAAAGGTGAAGGAAAAAGGTGTATGTACTTGTTAGTCTTGAAAGACCCCCAACCACCAAAAGACTTTATATCACTTCAC
Organism: Capsicum pubescens; assembly: GCA_030864215.1. Taxonomy (NCBI): domain Eukaryota; kingdom Viridiplantae; phylum Streptophyta; class Magnoliopsida; order Solanales; family Solanaceae; genus Capsicum; species Capsicum pubescens. The sequence continues at coordinate 302,343,289 of CM061549.1, forward strand.
AACCACTTTTCCATGATTTAAGGACCCATGTTTTAAGGAGAAGTACAAGAAAAAGTCAAGTCTTGAAAATTGAAAAAGGCCCCAAGACTTATTTTCCCTCCTAAAACAAATTCCACCAATCCAAATTAATTTTTGTCCAAGACTTGAACATTTGAGAATAACCACTTGATAAAATTGAACTAATACGTGGCTGCCACGTCATCATTGCTACTGTTCACGCAATATTTTCGAGCTCAAAATTTTATATTCTTAGTTTCATTTTTATTGTCCCTTAGTTTCGTTGTTGGTTCTAATACTAATTAGAAACTAGTAATCACCTACTTAGTTGTAGATTAGTTGTTGAGTCCATTTCTTTCGTGTCTTCGTTATTTATGTGCTTTTCTCATTTTTAACTCGTCATAACTTCTTTGTTTCAAGTTCATAAGTAGATTTTATTTTGTGTCTTGAGTCGATCAAACAAGAATCTATTCCGGCCGCCAAGTAGAATTGACATCTTATTGACTACCGGAGTATAAGCAACTTTCAATATTCGCCGCTCCAAATTGTGAGGATCACAAAAGTGAGTGAATACGAGTGTTGGTGAGGAGCTTTTATTACTAATCTTGTTTGTTCATTTTGTAGATTTAAAAGGTAATATAAGGAGAACATGTCTTAGATAGCCGGGGATTATTGTGACTACAACATGGGAGACTATGATTGTAGTGAGGGGTTTTATGGCTACGAAGTTGAGGGAGGCTGCGGAGGCTATAAAAATAGCCATGATCAAAACTTGGGCAGATTTGAGAGTTACGGTTTTGAGGAAGAAAATGAGGTGAATGAAGTGCCTAGTACTTATGGGGAACTTGGAGATGATGTAGGACCTTATGATGGATCTTATGATGACGTTGGGGCATGTGAGGAGTCTTACAATTCTCACTCCGAACCTAGATTTGGTGTTAGGTATAACTCTTTCGTTCGCAAAGCTTATGAGAGCTATGATGAGAGTACACGTGAGGAGTGTGAAGATTCATATTCTCCACCTTGTAGTACTTTTTATCAAGATCGATGTAGCGTGAATGGTTATACTAGCTCTAGTGGAGGTTGTCCAACGAGAAGAAGAGGGTATGCATCTCCAAAACCGAGGGGTACTCGTGTACTTTATAATGTTGATCCGAGAAGGAGTGTACACTCCGAAAAGGTGACCATTTATGGGATACCGGGCTGCCTCTTGTATTAAATGATAGGTACTATAGTAACTACATCGTTCCATCCATAGTTGACTACTTGGAGTTGTTTCGTGAGCCTTTACTTGTTCCATACTTCTTGGACGGGTTTAAGGTTACCGAGAGGGTCAAGGTTATATTCTCCCAATTTGAATACCATGAGAAGGTGGTGCGATATTCTTCCATTGACATAAGGTCATGTATACTTAGGTGCCGATTAGTTTGCACAACATAGAGTTCCAAACGTACAAAATTGGCCAAATGTTGTAAGAGACCAATGGGGGAATCGCCTCATGACTTACTTGCTGCCCAAGCCACGAAGAGAAATGCCTACCTACTTCAATTCAAATAATTATGAGAGACAAAAGATTGAGAGGAGTAAGAGAGTGCAAGGTGGTAATCCGAGAGTGAAAAAAGAAGAGGTTGTGTGGAGCGAAGTGAAGGGATTACCACCAAACTGTGCTAACATTGGTTGTCCTTCTATTTTTAAGGACATTTGTGTAGGTACCAACATGGCAAGCGAAGACGAACAATGCCAAAAGTAAGTTGTTGCCCAAGCTTTTGGAGAACCTTCACACCATGACAAAGAAGAATCTACTCAAGGACTTGAAGGTAAAATGGCTAACTCTTACACTTTTGTACAAGTAAATGATAATTGTGTGGCTAGTATCCCATTGAGTGTGAGCTATAGCTTGCCTATATGTGAGTATTGTTTCTTTCCCACTTGATGATGATGTACATATTGTGAGTGTGGATACACTAGTTGACCTATTGATGACCGAATCGACTCTTCTTGTAAGATCGATTTATGTCCACCTAGTGTTGAAACCATTATGTTGAATGAAAGTACATTATCTTCTGAAATTTGTGTTGATCAACTTATGTGTGAAAATTACCCACCACTTGAGGATGTGTATTGTAATTAATGAACCTCAAGTGTGTGATGATGTTGAAAATGTTGATCAAAGTAATAGGAGTGAACTCGAGAGCTATTCTTGGGATAATCTTGCACTTGAGATGTCTTTGAAACTTGATATTGATCTTTTAGAGAGTGATGAATTCACACGTTCCGAATCTTCCCGTGAAATAGATCATGCTCTCTTTAGGTATAATGTCTTATTTGAAGATGATATAACCACTTCTAATGAACCTAGTGGTGAAAATAATGGTGTAGATTGCCTTAGAAGCTATAGCCGATATGCTAATCCACTATGGTGTGACAACATTTCTACTAAAGATGGAAATCACTTCTTGGAATATGAAAGTACTCTTAAGGGTAAGGGATGTGTAGTCTTGGAAAATACTTATCCTTCTACTTTGTGTGATTTTATTGTTAAGAGTACTCATGGTGATGATTGTGAAACTAGTAGTGAGTACACACATGAGGGCACCTTAGTAGAAGTTGACTTGAGTGATACCTTTCTCTACTCTCTATTTGCTTTGGATAATATGTATGCTATTGTAGAGAGTACACCATTTAGTTTGGGTAGAGACCACGGGAAAGGGGAGTGTTGTCTAGACCCGTGTCTATGGCTACTCTTCCCGTTTGACCCCGGTGCCAAATATAGATTTTATGATGATGGTGCACCCAACTTGTTGCTTGGTTTACATGAAAACCAAAGTATCACTTTTGGTAAATTCCATAACCAAATCCTTTGTGCATTTTTCATTAATTATTTAATATTTAATTCAAAGGATCCTTGGTTATATTCTAAATATGTGCAACCTTGGAATGTTGAGGTGATTTTCCGTGCTAACCCTAACCCTCATTTCATGAGGAGTTTGTATTTGTGTGTCCTTTCTTTAGTTTTGCAAGGTTTGGATTTGAGGTCGAATCCTTTTCAAGATGGGGAGGATGATACGAGTCAAATGGCCACCTTAGCTTTTGATGACATCTTTGAAGGCCAACACCTAAAGGCTCAAGACTTGGTCACCCCGAGAGCACAAGGATACGCAAGGAAGGATCATTTTGAGCATGACTTAAAGCAATCTCGTGTGTGGAAGGTTGCTTGGTTGCCTACATTGATGCTAACCCGAGAACCACAAGCCTTGAAGTATGAACCATACTCGGTTTTGAAAGCATTGAAAAGGCGCCATTCATTCAAGTTATAACATACCTTGGCTGCCTCTTCATTAAGGGTATTTTATACATTACATATAGTGTATTTACACACCATGGCAGCCCCTCTCATTAAGGGCAAAGTGGTCTTTTTATCTTCATTTGTAATATATTATAAATAGGCCCCTTTAGTCTTATTTTTACTAGTTTTGAATGATGAAAGATTGAAACACTTGAAAATCCTCTCTCTTGAGAGTAGACCACATTAGTATAGTCTTAGTTAGGACTTGGAAAAGTCATCCTTAGTATAGGGCTTGGAAAAGCCAATATTGTTCTTTGCTTAAAAACGGTGGATCTTGAGTTGAGTCGATTACCTTGGCGGTCACCGTAAGAGTGTGGTTTTGATTATTACATTTATTAGGAGTTAGTGTTGAAATATACTTGGTTCTTTATCTTGTAATAATTTTGGTCTCACTATCTATCTTTATTTTCTATGCAATTTCCCTTGTGTTAGTGTTGAAATATACTTGGTTCTTAATCTTGTAATAATCTTGGTCTAACTATCTATCTTTATTTTCTATGCAATTTCCCTTGTGTTTGTGTTGAATCCGTGTCTTGTTTCATCTTGTGTCATTGTTATCATCTTCATCTCCTCTCATTAGTTATAATTTCAGTTTCTAGCTTTGTTTCCCGTATCAGAAGCTAAATAGTATTTTGACTACTTTTTCCTCTGACTATCACTCAGGTGAAGTTCAACTTATGAATCTTATATGCATGCTTAATAATTCATTTGGCATCTGTCAGCTAAGTTATTTGTGTTGGAGAAACAATGAACTTATTTTTAACAGTTTAGTAAGTTCAGGTTTGAAGTTTATAAGCATACTATTAAGCTTTGGCCATTGTGAACTGTGAAACAATGTTGGAAAAGAAAATTGAAACTGTTTATCTTCTTCTTTATCTTGTGCTTTTTCCTAATATTCTTTTTCTAATGCATATTGTCTTTTAATATGTGAATTATATTTTTATCCCATTATTCTCGGAGTAGGTTATCAATTGTTGAAGTTAAGGTATATGTGGTAGATGCAAGAAAGTAGCAACAGATGTTAGAATACTTTGTCCTTCTTGCTCATTGGAGTTTCTAAACTATAGACACTAAAATCCACATAGAGAGCTTCTAAGTAGCTAAGTTGTGCGGATATATTTTGATGCTATGTTGCTCGGACTCTTCAAAAATGGTTGCTTTCTGAAAATCAGTTTTGTGTATGAGAAGTCCTCCAATCTTCTATGAATGTAATCACTGGTAATGAAGGTCTAATTTTTGTACCCCAAGTCCTATAATAAGATGATAACATTTATTTAACTGTTACTATATACATAACATTACCAGATTGATATCCTTCTAAATTTCTATCAGAACCTGCTTTTCTAAACCTTTCAAAGTTCATTTAGTTACAGCAAAGGGAAAGGATAAGAATTGACTCTTATGAACAATCTGAAGGTCATATCCATTTCTTAGCTGCAATATTCACTATGTATTGTAGTGACTATGTATGTATTCTATTACGACTGTGGTTTTAAAAGCATTGAAGATCTGTTTAAATGTGGGAAGTTTTGTGCAAATTTAAAACATTCCGAGAGGCTGAGAGGCTGAATTCTGGAGTCATGGTGGTTGAGCCATCAGAAAAAGTTTTTAATGATATGACGAGCAAGGTGACCACTTTGCCTTCTTACACTGGAGGTGTGGTTTAGCTGTTAACTGTTCTGTTTTTTAAAGTTATATGTTGTCATTGTATCTTTCAGTAGTCAAACTTTTGTTTCTGTGGGAAGAGTTTCATTATCTTTTATCATTTAATAAGTTTAGTGTGATACTTTTCAAGCTCTGATAGGTACCAGTTAAGCTGAGGATCTATCTGAAACAGCCCCTCTACCTTTATGAGGTAGAGGTAAGGTCTATGTAAATTCTACCGTCCCCAGACCCCATTCTGGGATTACACTGGGATGTTATGTTATTGTTGTTGTATTTTTCAAGCTCTGATAATTCATTGCGCTGAATTTTGTTTTGTTAACCTAATGGTGCAAATATTTTTGTTTTGACAACTATGTTGATTCTCTTGCTAACAGGTGATCAAGGTTTTCTCAGTTCCTACTATGTTGGATTTGTGAATGCTCATGTTTATGAGCCAAATTTTCCTTCAGATATCTTAAATTCCAGGAAGGTTCCTGAAATGGAGAGGCTTTCTACTCTTTATAATGCAGATGTTGGCCTGTACATGGTTGCTAATAAGGTATGTTTTAGGTTCAAGAGATTGCCTTTCTTTGAGTGTATTTTTAGTTGGGTGGGGTGTGTAGACTTTAGATTTTATCAAAACTGGACAAAATACAATTAGTTGGAGGGTTCAAAATGGCCATTTTTGTTAGATATAGGATACTACGAAGAAGTTAGACTTCCATGGAATTGGAATATACTTTAGTAGTATTGCAAGATGCAACATTGCAAACCTTAGCATAACTTAATTTTTCAATTTAAGCTGTTGTGTGGGCTTCATTGTCTTTTTTTAGTAACGGTAGTGCTTGGCTAGCTTTTGCACACCCAAACTATTCCACCATGTACATGCTACCTCCTACCAACAAGTACCGGATGGGCAGATATCTTATGGTCTATGGGCTTTGTTGTTTTCTACAAACGACTTAACTTGAAGCAACTATATTTTGGATGTTAAAGTCCAATTTGTGTCAAGCTATTCAAAGATGAGCATGGGATTATCCCGCTAGGAGCTATGTACTTGGTTTATCATTCTTATGAGTTATCAACAATTAGTGAAATCTTATTATTATCATATTTATTCATAGAATAATCTTTCCATGGAAATAAATTTTTTAGAGAAAGCTGCACAAACTGTTTACGAAAAAGTGCTGCCAAATGTGCATGGTATTTATAGAAGGTTAATGAATATATCTTTGGTGACCAGAGATAAGGGAGGAAAGCCTAAGGCTAGGTACCCTCCACCTCAAACCATAAAGTTGGGGATTCAAGTCCCCTATTGAGCAAAGTGAGAATGGACCATTGTCTGACTCCTCCTGTTATCCTTGTGGAAGTGCACTCCTTGGTCTTGTCGTGGGTGGGCGTGAGGGGATTTACCATATTGTGGATGTTATATAAAGAGTCAGTTGTTGTTAGTTAGAAAGTCTAGTCAGCTAGCTAATTGGTCCAGTCATCTAGTTAGTTAGTTCAGTCAGCTAGTTAACTAACTAGTACAAAAGTTAGTTATAACTGCTATATAAACTACCTTTATGTACTAATATAAAACACTCTTTCAAGACTTACTAAACTACAGCTTCTACTTCCTCTTAATCTGAGTGTTCTTCTTCTTCTTCTTGATTAAAGAATTCTCTGTTTCTGCCATGGATTCGGTATCATTTGTTGATTAACAACATGGTATCAGAGAGTTGATACAGGGAGGTCAATACTTCTAGCAGTTCACCATAAAATCTGTAGAATCAATTCCAAAATTACTATATGCTTCCGACTGTTCTTGTGTACTCAAGAAGGATGAGTAATTTGAATAATCAAACACCTAATACAACCCCAAATGGAGTGGTTGGATCAGGTCAGACTAGCAATCAAGCTCCAGGAATCGACTACAATCATCCATTGTTTCTGAATGCATCTGATGTTAGCGGTATACAGATTATCTCATTTCAGCTAACAAGTATTGAGAATTTTTCTATGTGGTTTAGGTCTATGAGAATTGCATTATTGGGTAGAGATAAGTTGGGATTGGTTGATGGCAGTTGTGATAAAGAATCTTTCCCTGAAAATATGTGGAATCACTGGGAAAGGGTTAATGCCATAGTTCTATCTTGGATAATGAACTCAGTATCGAAAAATCTATTAGGTGGTATTATGTATGCTTCAGATGCTAAAACTGTGTGGATGGAATTGCAAGAAAGATTTACCAAGATTGATGGTTCAAGAACCTTCAATCTGCATAAGATATATGCTCTTTTGTTTTTTGTGCATTGTTTACATTGAACCTTGTTATTACAGGTCCGAGAAGAAAAGACTAGCATTTTTAGTTCCAAAGGGAAATACAGAAAAATAAGAGCAATGGATGAATTATTTTAAGACAAACAATATCCGCAGCATCTCACAAGAATTATGAACTCCTTTCTAATGCATTGCTTAAATTGAAGCTTGTTATTACAGGTCTAAGCAAAAATATTTGCATTTTTAGTTCCAAAAGGAAATACATAAGAATAAGAGCAATGGATGAACTGTTTTAAGACAAAAAGTATTCGTAGCATCTATCAATTATTCTGAATTCCTCTCACAGCATCTCCATCAAAGTTCAATCTCCAGATTCACGAACCACACAGAGTTCAACCTAAAAACAATAGAATAAAGTTAAACATTGAAATTTTAATTAAAAAAAAAAATTAAACTAAACCTACCAGATGGAAAGGGATAGTAACATAACCGGTAAAAAAACCAATAAAGTCACAGCGCCAGGAATAGAAATTTCCATCGCCGAACACGAAACCCTGAACTTCTTGATTATACAATAGGTCTTGTGTATAGAGCAGAATGTAGATTAGGTTATAAGTCAGTATCACCTCAGCCTATGCAAAAAGAAAGCAACCAAAAAAAATTTCAAGACAAAAAACAAATTACAAAAACAAAAAGCAGACAGATAATTTATCAAGCAAAATAAATTACCTTCCATGTAGAAGAAAAGGGAAATAGCTTATCAAATGCGTGTATGACTATGAAAGGACGGAACAGCAGCAGCCCAAAAGTCAACAAGTACAAACAACAGTCTAATAAAAATGCTCGACCATTGATGATACCACACATTAAACAAAATAACCAGAATCTCAAATATACCGTCCATATAGAGGACAAAGGGAAATTAATGTGTAGGTTTTGGAGTGCAGCAACGAATAGAAACAGTAGTAACAACATGGTCGTAGAGACCGCTGAAGACCAGAGGAAAAACATTCTTGGACGTAGGAACACAAAAATACTGAAGCAAAGGAAACAACTTGCTACTCCAACAGCAATAAGAGGAACAAACCTACAAGTAAAAAGCAATTAATAATTACAAAACTCAAAACAAAACTATAATAATGAACATTGAAAGTACCTAAAATCAATCCCAACATGCTTAAGCATGCTGGAAGATAACACTCCAACCATCAAAAACTGTAAAACAACTTCACATAAAAAGCACAAACAGTTTAAAACCAAAGTTTTTCTTCTATCAGGCGGTTGAAGCATTTCTCTGCACAATAGAACAACAGTCGGCAGCGCAACCAACACGACAATTGCAGAAGTCTCCTCGAGACGAGCTCCAATAGCAATCAATAAAAAACCAACCATAAGTGGAAGGTACACCTTTCAAAAAAAAACAATAAAACTACAATCACAAAAAAGCAAAAGCAAATACAACAAAACTATTAGTAATAAAATAATTTAAAAAGTACAAACAGTTTGACAGATTCAGGAAATACCACATTAGATCGCATAGCAACAATTAGTTACTATTTAATTTCAATCCCAATTAGACACATTGAGCAGCAACAATATAATATTATCTAGTTTATAAAGTACGAACAGTTATGACAAATTCAGAAAATACCATATTAGACCGAATAGCAATAATTAGATAGTATTAGATCAAACAGCTTAAAAAATACAAACCGTTATAACAAATTCAGAAAATACCACATTAGATCCAATAGGAACAATTAGATAGTATCTAATTTTTGATACAAATTGGATAAATGGAGACATTAGATCAAACAACAAATGCATAATACTATCTAGTGCATAAAGAATAAACCATTATGACAAATTCAGAAAATACCAGAGTAGACCGAATAGCATAAATTACATCAAGATAGCATCTAATCACTGAGACGATCAAACAGGTACAATTTCATACTATCTAGTTTATAAAGCAAGAACAGTTCAAAAAATACCGAAAAGAGATACGAATATTGCATGGCAGAGCAAGTAGGAAGACGGAAGACATGGTGAAAGCCCCAGTATTTTCGAGTAAAAAATTCACCCGTCATTGATTTTGATTTTACTAGTGTTTTGTATCTTAGTATAAAGGATTTGAATCTATAGATTTATGCAATATCCTATTTATAAATTGGAGAAAGATAAGAAACAACATCATATAAAATCTATATATAATGCGTATAGGAGATGAGGAAACAACATTCATATAAAATCTATAGATTTTTGCAGATCTCCAATTTATTGAAGAAAGAAATGCATATAAGAAATAAGGAAACAACGTGATATAAAATTGATATGAATGATATAGAATTTAAATCTCAAGATTTTGGAATTGAAGTACTCTAGAATTGAAGTACTCTAGATGGAAGAAGGATGGCAAATGCTCCATTTTGTAACGGCTATAATTGACAGAAGAAAGAATCACAACTGTAGGATTCTTGTTTTTCTCGTACATGTATTACTCTTTATAAGTTGTACCCTTCAATCGAAATAAAATACTGCTCATGGATCAAACTGATCTGTGATTTGAGGCTAAGAAGGAAAAATGTGTTGAACCATAAAATATCAACATTAGGATAATATAATACGTATTATTGAAGCGCAATGTACAGTTTGGTATGGTATTTGAGAGTAAAATTTTAATATTCGAGTATTCGGAATTGAGCTTGGTAAAAGATATTAATATCGTTTAGTATTCGGTATTTCGAATATCGAATTCTCTTGGACCATGGTAATATATTCGTCAAATACAATAAAAGGAATATTAAATAGGGTTTCTATTAAATATATTTTTTGAATTGAAAACGTACATTTGGACATTTCCAACTTTAAAATGGTATTACCGAAAATCATACCGAATCGAAGTTTAATTTACCAATTACCGAATTATAGAATCAATGTTTATAAGTACGGTATGTGGTATCTACTATCAAATACCTATTATCAAACTACCAAACCCGAAATTTGAAAATAACGAACCGAATACCCAACGCTCGCTCCTAGTTTTTATTCATAAAAAAGGTAACAATTTAAAGCCTATTACTCCATTAAGTTTCCATTGTTTTAGTTTTTTAATTTAATATTCGAATTATATGTATGGAAATTAGTTGCAAAACTACAAGGCAGGTCAGACTCTACATTTACTCTCGTTAGTTTTTCTTCTTTCGCAATTTATCTCAATTAAATATACAATAAATAATTTGTAGAATTAATTATCCTTTAATCTCTTGATACCTTTTTCTAAGACAATATGTAATATTTTTTCAGTCAATAAAGTTATAATGTATGATAAAATTTGTATTTAAAATGATGATTCTCATCTTTATTTCTCCGTATTATTAAATTTTTTGATAATCGCATTTGTATGTTTCATTTAAAGGTTGTCTTACTGTTCAAAAACCTACCAGACAATTATTTTGATCTCTTGGAGGGATCGACATGAAATCAAGTGATATAAATTAACTTAACTCAAACACAAATAAGAAATTTACATGAGAAAGACTGAAAATAAATTAAAAAAAAAATAAAGAAAGTCGCTCGTGGATCAGCGAGATATAAGTCATTATTGGAGATATAAGATATTCATATAAAATCTATAGATATAAGATATTCATATAAAATCTATAGATTTTTGCAGATCTCCAATTTATTGGAGAAAGAAATGCATATAAGAAATAAGGAAACAACGTCGATATAAAATTGATATGAATGATATAGAATTTAAATCTCATGATTTTGTATTTGAAGGATGGTAGATGGAAGAAGGATGGCAAATGCTCCATTTTTCTTCTTTTTTTCTTGATAAGGTGGAGGGAGTTTGTAACGGCTATAATTGATGTGAAGATAGCTGTGTACTTTGATTATATATAGGAAAATCTAAGGGGCCGTTTGGGGTGAGGTACTAAGGCAAATAATTCAGATATAAAATAATAATTTCAGGATAAATTTCTTAATGCATCGTTTGGTTGGTAATACTTAAGATAACTTATTTCAGAACTAATAATAGTATCGGGATAAGTCATCCAGTGCTGGCTCAAGGGGGAAGCAACTAAAGCCAAGGCTTTAGGCCCCCAAATTAAAGGCCCCATATTATCACTAATATTTAATATTATATAGTATATATTAGAGAATTAGTGTCCTTGTTTCGTTAAAAGAATAAAATTCATACTTATCTTTTGAATATTTTATTGAGTTTATGTAGAAACAAGTAGGTATTATTAGATAAATATTCCTTTCGTTTCAATTTATGCAATTTTTTGTTTCGACGGTTAATTTGACTAATTTTTGAAGCTAAATAAGATTAGATTAATGCAATATTTAAAATTTAGATGTTCAAAAACTAATATCTAGTTCAAAAACTATATAATAAGCACTAATATGTAGTCACATGAATAGTCAATATACATACAAGATGGTACGTACACCATCACTATAAAACAAAAAAGAAAAGAAATTAATCAAATATATTTATAATTTTATTAATTAAATTTAAGGCCACTTCTTAAAGTTGGCTTTAGGCCACAATTTGCGTTGAGCCGCCCTGAAGTTATCCCACACATTTGGTGGTATAAATTATCCCACCCTAATTTATCCTTGAATAAAATTGTTAAATGACTAAACTAATTCTTTAATTTTCACTTTCTCACAACTGTAGGATTTTATTTTTCTCCTACACGTATTACTCTTTATAAGTTGTGCCCTTTAAACGGGATAAAGTACTGCTCATGGATCAAAATGTTCTGTGATTTGAGGCTAAGAAGGCAAAATATGTTTAACCATAAAATATCAACATTAGGACAATATAATACGATTATTAAAGTGCAATGTACAATTTTACTAACAAGTATTATCTAGATAAATACGTATGAATCTTATATATTGACACATAACTGAACACATAGAAAAATTATAGGAATAGAAACATAAAAATAATTAAGTTAACTAAAGTGAAGGATATTTTTGTAAACAAATAATATATTTTTACAATCAATGCACTACTTAAAAAGATAACAATTTAAATCCTATTATTACTCTATTAAATTTCCATTATTTTGGTTTTTAAATTTAATAGTCGAATTATATATGGAAATTAGTTGTAAAAGTACAAGGCAGGTCAGACTCTACATTTACTCTCGCCAGTTTTCTTCTTCTTGTTAACATTATTATCATTTTAATCAAAAAAAAAAAGAAAAAGTATATATATATATATATATATTCTAAATGAAGGACAAGGTACCTTTTTCAGGAAAAAAATTGTAAAAAAAAAAAAAGAAGAGTAAGAATAACATTTTATAAAAAATAAGGTCCAAGATGTAGAAAAAGTATGGTGTGTGAAGATCTTTAATTCTATTTTATAAAGTTAAAGAGGCTGCTTCTGATTCTCAATTCAAATAAAAAACATCTACCTTACGTATTGAGATTCACAAAACGTTACTAATTTTACTCAAAATACATTTTAATACTACAACATTAGAAAAGAAGGTCTGTTATGGTTAGGAATAGGTTTAAGTGGAATAAAAATAACTTTATAACTTGAAATATTTAATTTTATTTTTGATTAATTTATTTCGTAATTTACTCAATTAAATGTACAATAAATAATTTGTAGAATTAATTATCCTCTAATCTCTTGTCACTCTAATCTTTTGTCACCTTTTTCAAGATAATATTTAATATTTTTTTTCGGTCAATAAAGTTGCAACGTACGATGAAATTTATATTTAAAATGATGATTCTTATCTTTATTTCTCCGTACTAATAAATTTTTCGATAATCGCATTTGTATATTTCATTTAAAGGTTGTCTTATTGTTCAAAAACTTACCAGACAATGATTTTGATCTCTTGGAGGGATCGACATGAAATCAAATGATATAAATTAACTTGACTCAAACACAAATAAGAAATTTACATGAGAAAGACTAAAAATAAATTTTAAAAAATAAAGAAAGTCGATGGTGGATCAACGACTTATAAATCATTATAGTCCAGCGACTTATGAGTCATTAACCTATTTCATTTAATTCTTTCAATATTCATCGTTTCCTTAAAAAATTTACTCTAAAAAATAATCCTTTCAGCTGCTCCAGACTCTAATTTTTACCTTATCCTCCACGACAACGTCAATAGAACAACTCATATTTTCAACTAACGTAATTTTTACCTTGTAATTCTCTCCCTCATAATTAGAATTTTAAATTTTTTCACTTTCAAAAAAAAAAAATAATTAAATTTTCATAATATAATTAAACGTAAATTATATTTAATATTCAATTCATAAATTGATCTCCTTTTATGAGAATAAATTGAGTGTGTTGTTGTTATTTGAATTTTTTTTTTTTCAAAAAGATCATTTACTACTCTATTATCACTCATATCAACGGACACGTAATTAATATTGTTATATAACATTTGCTACCTAATTATTAAATAAAAAACACTTATTCATTAAATTTGTACAGTCATGATTTTTTTTTTCTTAAAATAAAGAGTAAATTCCTTAAAATGTCATTGAACTTGTGTAAACATCCCACTAAAGTAACTTTTGTTTCTTTTAGGACAATATTGTCACTGAACTATGTACTTTTTTCCATTATAAGGTAAAACTAAGAAATTGTTAAGAATATGTTTGGAGAACCACAAGGAAAGTGAAATTAGATGTAATTACATAGTCCAATTCTCAATCAGAAATAGAGAATTAGGTGCAATTACGCGATGTAATTACAAAATTAATTTTTTTTTTAATTTTAATTTTTTCTTTTAATTTTATTTTTTATTTCTATTTTTTTTTTAATTTTACATCATTTATCTTTCATCTCTTTTCTTCTCATTTTCCAACGTTTACTTCTTATGATTAAATATAATTACTCGTATTTTTCTTCATTTAGTGCATTATTGTATTTTTATTCTAGTGTTTGAATTAAAGTAGTATTTCATTATTGAATGAGATGACTTATGTGTTTTTTCTTTCGTATGAATTATTTACTCGTTGGAATTTTATATAAGAGTATTGTGTTTTTTTCTTGAATTTTCAATTTGTGTTTTGTTTTATGTTTCAATTTATTTGTTTTAGTACTATAGACTTGTTATTTTATATTTCATATCACTTCAAATTGTCGAGTTAATTTTTTAAATTGCCATTGAACTTGTGCAAACATCCTACTAAAGTAACTTTTGTTAATATCTTTTAGGAAAATATTTTCATTAAACTATGTACATCTTTCCAAAATAAGGTGAAATTAATAAATAGTTAAGGACATATTTGGAAAGCCATAGAAAAATTAAAATTATATGTTATTAGCAATTTCCAGTGACATGCAATTTGAAATAGCATGTCTATACTACTAATACAAATAAACCGAAACATAAATTCAAAATCCAAGAGAAAAACATAATACTCTTGTATAAAATTCCAACGAGTAAATATAATTTAGAAGAACGAACAACACATAAGTCTATAATCTCATTCAATAATAAAATACTACTTTAATTCAAATATTAGAATAAAAATTATAAAAAATGCAATAATGCGTTAAATAAAGAAAAAAATATGAGTAATTATATTAAATCATAAGAAGTAAAGTTGGAAAATGAGAAGAAAAGAGATGAAAGATAAATAATGTAAAATAAAAAAAAAGTAAAAATAAAAAAGAAATTCAAATAATAGAATAAAAAAGAAATTAAAAAAAGATATTAAATTTTATTTAAAAAATAAAATAAAATGTAACTTTGTAATTACATTACAAAATTGTACCTAATTCTCTATTCCCAATAGAAAATTGAATTATGTAATTACATTTAATTTCACTTTCCTTGTGATTCTCCAAATATATCTTTAACAATTTTTTTAGTTTTACCTTAAAAAGGAAAGAAATGCATTGTTCAGTGAAAATATTATCCTAAAAGAAACAAAAATTACTTTAATGGAATGTTTACACAAGTTTAATGACTTGACATTTTGAGGAATTAACTCTAAAATAAAATGTAGGCGAGGAAATGAATGTTGTCCGTTTCTTTAGGAAATTGTCAAGTTCCAAGAAAGGTGACTTTTTTCCCCCATAAAAGTGTTAAGTATTCCAAAGTAGTATTTACTCATATATTAATTGGATTTAATTTTAATTTAATTCCAAGAAAGGTGCCATTCATGACAATTCACGTGATAGGATATGGATATTCTCCCCTTAAAAATAGTTGTCTTGTTAACTTAATAGTATTTTTTTAAAAAAATACTATTAAGTTATAACAATTATATAAAAATGATATAATTATATATATACACGATATGTGTATAGAAATTGTATAATTATAGAAAATATGTATATGTATAAAATATAAATAAAAAAATCTATAGAATGTGTATAGAAGCTTTATAGTTGTTGTATGAAAGACGTATGTATAGAATATGTATAGAAACTTTATAATCATTGTATAAAATATGTATGTATAGAATGTGTATAGAAACTGTGTATTTCTTGTATAAAATATGTAATAATAATTGTAGCCAAAGATTGTATAAAATATGACTATTAATAAAAGAAAGATTCATTCTAGTTAATTAGATGTTAGTCATTTGTTTGCCATTTACAGCATTCAAAAATGGCTTACTTAGCCAGGACATGTATTCGAATGTATCCTAGAAATAGGTTAGACTATGCCAATTTCTTCCAGCAATAGATTACTTAAACTTTATAAGCAAAGTCTTCTCTGCTTCTGCAACCTAGTTATTTGTTCATATTACAGTTTTAAGATATTTTTAAAAAAATTATAAATCTGGCTTAATAGAATTTGTAATCCTCACCTTCCCTCCTGGAAGACCTCCATTGCTGACAATTTGAACAGGAGGACATTTCATACCAAGGAAACAATGAACCTCTGCATCATGCTGCTTAAGACCATCAACCAAATCAGCAATTGGTCTCTCTCTCATCCGAGGAACTCCAATGTAAGCAATATCACCCAGCCAATCAAAAACATCATACGCTATGTGTCATTTGATCTTCATTGATTTTGTTTAGTCCTCTTGCATACACACAAATATCATTTTTTTTTGTATACACAATACATCTACTTGCTGATATTTTGATCAAATCAATGGATGTAACCTGTAATAAATTAAGAACAACATTAGTTAGTACAAGTACAAAGAGTTCACTGTAACATAAGGCTTATGGAAATCTAAAAGTAACGAAAATAAATAATGACACATTAAAGAGGGGTAATACCCCAAATTATGAATGGAATAAGCATTTTAATGCTATTACAATCAATGGTCCATCTGCTCGCTTAAATGAAGTTAAGCAAATATACATATACACACGAAAGTCAATATTCTTGTTCTTTTTTCTTCTGAAAATGCTCTTGGTTTTCAATTAATTGAGAAGAAATCATGGACATGAAGAGATGGGGAAACCACCCTTCACAGAAAATCCTCTCTTCGATGTCTCATTCTTCCTTTCTGGGCTTAAAATATGATGAGGATTCTCCCATCTCTCTCAAGTCTAAATTATCATCACTGCCAATTTTGAAAGGTAGGAACTTCCCCACAATTAGGTGTTTGGACAACTTCAAGCAATTTTTAACAATAGCTACACAAGATCAAAGTATGGTTGCAGTACATCTGAAGAGGGTTGTTGAATTAGTTAAAGGAAAAAGCATAGGCCAATCAGAGGGATATTTGCACATAATAAGCTACAACAATCTGTAGCAAAGATTCAAGGAATTTGAGTTGAGCTTGATCATATATCTAACTACTAAACTTCTTTAATGATAACAGAAAATGAACTTTTTTTTCTTTTTTTCTGGTCACTTTTCTTGACAGTGCATCCCGTTAATGAAAATGGGTGCACTTTCAGCGACATCAAATCTCCAACCAAAAAGCTGGTTAACCATTTTGGTAGAGACCTTAGAAGTAAGCTGTGCTTTTAATAGTAGGTCTCAATCTTTCAAAGGAACAATCAAATATTGCAACCAATTAACCAATGGGCTCTATTTGTAATCTTCTTGTATATTACCTCTTTCTTCTAGGAATTATCGTCTAAAAGAATGCTACATTTTACTATTATGATGTTGTAACGCAAATCAATGTGCAATGAATAGTAAGGTAACATATTATTTACATTAAGCAAACAAGCAGTCAACTGGGAAGAAAAATCGAGTCCATTGCGCTTTGCACCCTAACGTATGACCTCTTTTGTGATTTACACCCTATTCTATTTTATTTTATGATTTGCACCCTAAGCTTGTATCTTTCTTGCAAAATAATGAAACTACTCTTTTTCTATATTTTCCACGAGGACAAAATTGGAATATAAATATATTTTTTTAAAAATAACATAGAATTAAAAAAAAAAACTGATAAATTAACTAATTAAAAGGTCCGATGAACAAATAATTTTATGGATGTTCCTTCTATGGGTGGAATTTTATTATTAAAACTTTAATTAGAGATAAAATGGACAAACGATTTCTTGTAAGAACTAAAAAATAAGGTCTCTCTTATTACTATTTTCACATAAAAGAAGAGAACAAATTTTGAATTTAATTAGATAAAGATCTTCTATTGTATCACTATCACTTATTTTATGACTCAGCACTTTTTGTATGATATTTAATATAAGCTCATATAAATTTTTTACTAAAATGGATGAAAGCTTGTAAGGTCATTAAAACTTTAATTAGGAATGAAATAGACAAAAAAAAATTATGTGAGGACTATCAAACTCCAGGATCCTCCCTTCAAATTGGATTCATGGATACTGGTTTCCTATTTAAAGGTGTTAATAATACAAGTTCACCATTCAAAGCTGATATGGGGTTGAGAATGCTACAAATGTTTCCTTAAGCTAAGTTTTTACATCAACTCAATAGACATAAACTGTCAATTGGCCCTTTATGCCCAAAGAATAGTAATCTGAATAGGATTCTTGATTGTTTTTGTTGGGAATGCTCTTCAATTATTATCTAATTTACTTGAGGGTACTATGGTTAGCATATTCACGTTTGGTCTGTACTACAATACCCTTTGCTTATCATTATATTTAGTCAATTCATATATGATCTTTTTCAAGGATTTCCTTAGGTATCCCAAGAATGGGAACTCCTGACTCCTGAGGCAGCTAGGACTTCCTCAGGACCTCGTTATGCACTTGATGATCAAATTACTGAGCACATCAAATTTTTTAAATTTTTACTTGATTATCCAACAACAACAAAAAAATCATCATGCATTTTTATGTGCCTCGGCATTATTCATGTGGTTTATATATGCAATGTCAAAAGCTGCCAAGCGGAAAGTGGGTATTTGAGTTGTAGTTTGAAATTGTCATCTGAAGCTAAGCTTCTATGTGGTTTTGAGATAAAGCTTCTTGAGTTTACCCATAATCTTCAAGGAGTTAGGAAGAATGCTGACTCCGTGAAAATGACAGAGACAATCATTTTTATTTAGCAGTTTTTCTAGTTTTGTGCCTTTTTCAGAAGAAAAAAATATTTATATTCCAATTTTGCCCTCGTGAATATTTATAGGTCTTACCATTTCAAGGTATGGAAGGATTTGTCAATGGTCTAAATCTCACATGATAATGGCAAGAACAACTTATCATTTATGAGAATCATCAGATGTTGGCCCATGGAAGAAAAGTATCTCAGAATAAAAAATGGTTGGTTTCAAGCACTGGTGAATTTAGCCAACACGGATAAGATCTATAAGGGTGTTATTAAAAATATGCCTCTAAAATAGTTCACTTAGCAAACTTACCTCTTTGTCAAACCGATTCAAGTAATACGCCCAATGGTAGTCATATCCGAAGCTAAAACCAGTAACTTCTTGTACTGTCGTTTGAATCATTTTATCGATCACCGCTTAAAGACAGAGAAACAACGAGAAAATAGTGAACCACCAAGCATCATACCTCAGAAGCTAGTGTTCTTTTGTTATTTGGATCTGAATTTGTTGTTTGAGAGCTTGAGGAAGTAGAATTGTATGATTGTGTGTGGACTGCGGCGAGAGAGAAAGAGAAATATCTAGAAGGGTAAGGAGAGTCGTGGTTTGGTTTTAAAAAGAAGCTTATCATTTTACCCTTGAAAGTTAGCATATTTACGGCCATACCCTTGGTCGTCCAAATGATGACATTTCTATATAGTAGAAATGTTATGGAACATGGTAGATGTCCATGTGTCAAATTAATGGCCATGTGGCCTCATTTTAATAAGGCAAAATGCCTTCTAATCTTCCGCCTTTTAAAGTTGTCAAGTTGGATAAACTTGTATCTTAGGCTATAAATAGTCACTTTCTATACTAAGAAATTTGGTGGGAAAAGACTACTCTTTGTTATTTTATTACTTTCTTTACATTATTTATCTCACGTTATCAGCACGAAGCTCTACCCAACTGAGATATGGTACTTTCGGACCAAGAATTTCTTTACCCTCTTCCAGAGGTCGGAATGGATCTCTACTCACTTCGAGTGATCAAACAACTATTGGAGTACTTAATGGATATGTTTTATCCATGTAAAATCATTTCAAAACCTTCTCGGTGTAGGCAGTTTGATGAATGAAGACCCCATCTGCTAAATGTTCAATTTGCAGACCAAGACAAAGTTTTATCTTTTCAAGATCGTTCATTTCGAATTCTATCTTTAGATATTCAATTGCCTTTTGGGCCTCTTCTGGAGCTCCAATGAGATTTATGGCATCCACATAAACAGCGAGTATGACAAACCCTGATGTCATTTTCTTAATGAAAATACAAGGACAAATGACATCATTTATGTAACCTTTTCTTTTCAAGTACTCACTTAGGCGATTATACCACATACGCCCAGATTGTATTAGACCGTACAATGAGTTTTTCAATCTGATTGAATATAATTCCCCTTGGCACTGCTTCAGGAGCTTCACCTCTCCTTTTACACTGCTGGTGTCGAGGGACATTGTTTATTGCAAGGCGATCGATTAAAATTCTTCCACGACCACGACTAGGGTCAGGGATTATCGATTAAAATTCTTCCACGACCACGACTAGGGTCAGGGCTTCTTTCACACGTGATTTGATGAACATGTGCAACATTCACTTCAGGAAATAGAGCAATACCAAGAGGTCGACTTTCATTATTTTTTATTAAAAGCTCATTATGTTGTTCAGCAACTAGAAGATGAGCAATCAATTCAAAATACCTTTTAAATCCCATTTCTCGATCTATTGCTGCAGGAGCATACTCGAGGCGGGAAAGGTAGAGAATGTTTTCTCTAACATGTCGTGATCAGTTATATTTTCTCCGCATAAATTTAGTTGCGATTTAATTTCAAACATCGCAGAATTATAATCAGTTACATTTTTAAAGTCCTGTAACCTCAAATGAGTCCACTCATAATGTGCCTGTAGAAGAACGACCATTTCAGACGGTCGTATCTTTCTTTTAAATTATTCCACAATATAAGTGGATCCTTAATTGTGAGGTATTCCATTTTTAGACCTTCGTCAAGACGATGATGGAGAAATATCATGTCCTTGGATCGGTCCTAATTTGATGCCTGATTATCATTTTTAATGATTTCTGCTAGATCCATCGCATCCAAATGTATTTCGACATCCGGTGCCCAGGACATGTAAGTTTTTCCCGATAAATCTAGGCCAATAAATTCGCATTGGATATATTTGACATTATTTAAGAAAAATAAATACTAATCTTTTATTGTTGTTGAAAAGTTTTTGCATAAACTCATGTTGATAACGTGATATAAATTATGTAAAGAAAGTAACAAAATAACAAAGAGTAGTCTTTTTCCACCCACTTTCTTAATATAGAAAGTGGCTATTTATAGCCTAAGATACAAGTTTATCCAACTTGACAACTTTAAAAGGTGGAAGATTAGTAGGCATTTTGCCTTATTAAAATGAGGCCATATGGCCATTAATTTGACACATGGACATCTACCATGTTCCATAACATCTGGTGAAGCTCTATCAGGCGCTCCTTAAGAAAACTGATAATAACTTGAAGCAAACTTCCTCTCTAAAGATAATGTTGAGCCCATGGACTTAGAGGTCTCAGATTTCTTTGTAGTTCCTAAAGAACATGTTACTCACCCTGTCGGTGATGGACATGAAATAGTTTGATTGTTTTACTTTTATGTTAAGTTGTATTAGTTTACATTTCTATAAGTAGTATCTCACTAGCCTTGTAAATAAATAAAATTTGTGCAATACGCAATGTGCTAGTAATGCTGTAATATTTACTTTGTTTATATTTTCATCTTGAAGAATATGGATACTCCTCAAATTTTATTTGGATCAATAATCTATCGTGATGATATTTGTGTAATTGATAGCGGGACTGTTTTGCGGAGAAATTTTGACTTTTTGTGAAAGAGAGTCTCCACTTAATTTTGAAAAGGAATTAAGAAACCTTTAGGGAGTTACTTCAAACGATCCAAAACAGAAAAATCATTTTAAGTTAGAGATTCTAGATAAGTGGTTCATATTAACATTTTAGGAAGGTGTTAGGCACCTAAAACGTCCGCTAACTTGCGGTTATCCGGACTGTTTGAAAACATCTTTTGATTAACTTCTGAAAAGATTAATTTGTTGAAATAAGTAATTTGTTTAGGAAATATATTTAAGGTTTATGCAGAACCAGTTTTTTAGCGACTTAGTTAGTGATTTTAACTAGGTTTGCAAGAAAACACATAAAACAAATTAGCAAAAGTAAAAGGAAAAGGGTAGAAGCAGAAGGACTTGAGCCATTAGGCCCAAATCGCCAACCCTGCCCTAATCTAGATATTGGGCTTTCAGCCCGTCTTCCACCTGTCCTAATTCTATGTTTTCGAGTCTTTAGCTCGAGTCTCGCTTCACCTGTATTAAGTACAACTTTGACTTTGAGGCCTAAATGAATGAATAAGGAAATAAATAAATAAATGAATAAATAAATAAATGAAGACGACAATAAGTAAATAAACAAAAATAATAAATGAGATTTTGGGGTCTCGTAGCCGCTTCAAATGATAGGACTTTAATCCATTTGTTCTTCTTTCGATTCTTAGTCTCTGTACGCCACGTGATAGGCGTTTAGATTCTTTTTTGGGCTTGACTCAAAGGATGGGGGTCATGTTGGCTCACCGTGAAATGCAAGGAAGAAGAGTCCATTTGGACTCCAAGGTGGTTTACATGCGAAAAAAAAAAGAAAGAGAAGAATTCAAAACATATCCGAAATAAGAAAAGGGAAAAATAGAATAATAAATGTCTTAACACAAATATTCAAACAAAAAAAGATGATGATAGGAAACCACATATCTTATTTAAAAGTAGGCAGATGATATAAAGAAGGGACATGTTAACTCAACAAAAATAATGTCAAGTGAAAGAGAGAATAATATCGATCCGGATGCATGCCTATGAAGTGAAAAGCAGAAGTTTGACATCAAAATGCAAAAGAAATCAAAGCATGTTCAGAATATGGGTAGAAAAAGAAGTAAACAGATTTACACATTCAAAAGCTACTAACTAAATATTATCCTATTCAACATCAACCTTAGAAGTATAAATGCCAAGTGCTATCCCGCAACATGCTTCTACTATGGCCATTTGAGGTACCCAAGTCTCAGCGATAAGCGAATAGACAAAGTTATATCATAATGGGACAGATATCCCGGGCCTTTTTCGCAAGACAAAAGACTTAAAGGTTCTATCAAACTTATACTCATGGTCCTATTTAAGGGGAAGAAAACATAAAGGGAACTGGGAAGAGGGCCCGTGAGACTGGAATGCAAGACACGAGTCAGCTCGAACAAGGATGATCCATGCATATAAAATAAGATAAAAGGATTAGAACACAAACTTACGCTAATCCCAAAAGGTAGGCTACTGCACATAATAATTGTATAGACCACATATCCAAAAGTCTACAACTAAACAAAAGATATCATATAGCAAGTGAATACAAATTCATTACTCAAGGAAACCGAAACTAGCATGAAGTCAAATCAAGACATGGTATAGGCTACCATGTTCACTCCAGACTTTACATTTTCAAACACATTAGTATTTCACACATAAAAAATAAGTACTACTACAATTAAACACATAATAAGGGGGAGGGGACCAACTAAGAAAAATTTAAGCCAACCAAAGGACCTTTACAATAATCTGGATCGATAGTTTGATAAAGAAGTATTTTTACACTCACACAAGAACCCTCAATCAACAAGTCAATCACTTGAAGAAAGTTGACATTTCACAAATATTTTTTTTAAAGTCTTTAAGAAGCAATATTAAGGAAGATAAGGGAAGAACAAATAAGCTGACACTAACACGATCAACTTACTAGACATTCATTCATTCCCACATAATAGACAGTAACCATATTAAACATATTCAGTGTAATAAAACAAGGAGGACCCTTTTTTTAAACGTGTATAACATCCAAACATATCTATCCGAAGGTTGTTATCGAGTTACCAACTACGTCAAATGACTGTTGTCCATAATTCAAGAAAGTGCACTCATGATCATTAAAGGAGAAGACATAAAGATTACCCACTAAACAAACTATAAATTTCAGCTAACAGATATATTCTTTGAAGAGTATTGATTATCATTTTTAACATATTTTGATACATCAAGCATTAGTTCTAAATCCACATTGTAAGACAAATCAAAAGAAGTCCATGAAATCAACGTACATACACATTTGGGATGGTTTAACTTAATAAGACATCAAATACAAGAGCCAAAGGTAAAACATCCAATTCCTAAACTTTGTTTCAGTTGTTCTAAGTCTTATTAAGTTGTCAACTTATGCTAAATCATGAATCAGATGCTATGGCCCGAATTAGCTCAACGGAATCACGAAAATCCTAAAATCCTATGGCCTTTGAGGCTTTCTATAGCACATAATCCCAGTAGACAACAACATTACTATAACAAAATCCTAAAGAAGGAGATGAAGAAAAGAAAACCAAATCAAAATTAAAACGAAAAAGAGGTGTTTACCTCTCTCGGAGCAGCGAAATAGGGCAACGAGCTAAGATCGGACTCTTATCACCACCAAAAAAGTTCAACACTGTCGTGAACACTCGACTAGCTAACTATTTCTCCCTAAAATCTTTATCGAACAAAGTTGCTATTTCCCCGGAACCAAATTACTCTTTTCCGAAACCCTCCTTCTTTTACCCAAAAGAAATTTTTTTGTTCAACCTAGGTTTTTAAAAAATTTTCTAAACCCCAGAATTATCAGCCTCCAAAGAACCCCCCAGAATTTTTCAACCCTATAGCAGTGACCCAAAAATAACAATCCTCTCAATTTTTTTTTAAAAAAATTGAACCCTCAGAATTTCCAACCTCAGAGCCTCAAACCTTCCCCGAGAAGAAGACCCCCCAAACAATGACCCTAAGGATCTTTATATAGAATTTTGAGTTGGGGTCCCTCCATTCTTTTGAAATTTGAAACCGAGGAGCCAATTTACAGATAAGAAATTGTACCCAATTCAAATTTCCTCAGAGAATCCTAGATGGGTGGACCAATAAGATTTTGGGAAAACCTAATCCTCCTCTCAACCAATAAAAAATGTCCAAATATGTACCCGAATCGTACCACTAACCCAAAATTTGCGGAATTATCCGTTGGGGGGATGACACCAAGACGCGTTTTAGAATACTCCTGAGCTTTCCTCGTACAAACCCGTGTGGGGAGAGCACGTGACGAGTATGGAGAAGGTCGGGTCAGTTTGGGTCTTCTCAAAATGGGTCTGGTTCGGTTGAAATTGTTGGTTGGTAGAAACCAATGTCGTCATTTTTGCTGATGCGTATACGGTGTATTGGTGTTGTGGTCGTCCGTTTGTGTTGAAGAGGAGAAGAATTAATAAATGGGCCGGGTCAGAGGGATTTTGGGCTTATTGAGGATGTTGTATATTATTTGGGAGGGATTGGGCTGGTTGGGATAACTTTAAATGTTGTTGTTGCTGAATGTTAATGGGTCTAATTTAAAATAAAAAGGGATAGAAATTTGATAATTTAAAAAATGGCCAAATAAAATTAAATTTTTAGCCAATTTTACTTAAATATTAATCAAATTGGATATCAATTTGATCAATTTCATCGCAATTTTGATCAACTGGATTTCAATTATGGTCAAATTTAATAAATTAACTAAATTTAAACGAGATTCGATACGAATTAATACCTTGTTTAATCTTCAGCTTCTTGATTTGATAAAACTAAACAAATATTTATCCAAATAAATTATTTTTGAGAGTAAAATTATATTCAAATCAAAATTTTAATCATTTGAATTTATTTTCAAAATAATCCTTGATCAAAAATTCAATACTCCGTAAAATAAATATTTAAGTAACAAAATTATATAATCTCGTATAACTTAATACGATAATATATAATCGCTACTTAAAATGATAAGTTTACCCAAATAAATACTTTGAAAAGATTTTTATTCAGATAAAATATATGTTGTGATTTAATTTAAAACTCAAGAAGTTCGAAATTAAATTTAGTCGTGGAGGAAAAAAATTAGGTGTCAACAACTGCCCCCTCCCTTTGGGTAGGATGGATGCAAGTAATCCTAGGCAAAGGGAGGTTGACGTTCCTAATTTTTGTCCGACCACAAATTCGTATCTAAGCGAGGTCGGTTTTCCGCACGAGTTTCGTGGAGTTATGGCCGAACCTCGGTATCAGGTTTCTTACATATCTCAGGTTTCATGAGAATTCATGCCACTTGTAGTTCATAAAGCTTGATTTTAAGCATGATTTTCAAGAAAATTCACCAACTATCACGGTTTTGGAGTTTTTGATGAAACTGGGAAGTTGGGGAATGAAGGGATTTGGGGGGAGGTTGGAATGCAGTTGAGTTTTCTACATAGAGCCCGGACTACATATCCTCAAGATTTTAGGGAATCAGAATGCTTGTAGTTCGACTCGATCGGTAGAAAAGATAGTCTTTTATTTCAGACGATCTTTGGCTCAAGATGGGTGATAAGTTGATCGAGTTGTGAAAAAGTGGCTTGTAACCTCTTAACCATGAACTTGGAGATCTTCACATCCATAGGTAAGAATTTACCCAGGCAATTTCCAAAACTCTACGTATGTTGTCACTCGAATTTGAAAGAAAAACAAAGTTCCCCTCGGTATGAGTTAAGAAAATATTCTGGAGGTGAAGCTGATACTAGGATATCCAAAAATACCCACATTCCTTCTAATAGAGGCGTGGTTAGATGGTGGTGGTGATCATCATTTAGCTCGCGTCTAGAGAGTTTGACATCCCTCTCCAGACTATGTCCCATTTTGCTGCTGAGAAAGAGTTCCACGTTGTGCTGCATCTTTTTTGGAGTCGTCCGCACCTGTGGTTTTGATTTAAGATTTTCATCCTTTCAGATTCTCTTTACAATTCCTTACACAAAAATCATTAGTGATAAGCTCAATTCACGAAAGAAGTATATAGTATTTTACCATATCTCCGCGTGAGTTGTTGTCTAAAAAGTGAAGTCATCCTTTCTTGTACCTGTTTGATAGGAAATAACTCGCAATAACAGACACAACAACCAAGGAGGTTGTTGTATAATTATGACATTTTTTGATTGAATATGTCTTCAAAGTGGGGTGACCCTTTTGGACACCGACGATACTTTATGCAGAACGGTATCTACAACCATGTAATCTTGTGCTGGAGTGGCAACCCTTTTGGTTACCTATATCACTTGTTTTATGTGGAATAATAACCTTTTCGGTTATAGTCGATGATCGATTTATAATTTTTTCTTAAATTGTCAATCTTTGGATAATCATGTGCATTATTTGATGTTGGATACGAGGCGACTTACAGATATCCTTTGAATTGCTAGCTTTTAGGTAATCCTGCACATTATCCGACTTTGGATAAGAGATGGCTTATAGATATCCCTCCAATTGCTAGCTTTCAGGTGTTCCTGCACATCATCCGACCTTGGATACAATATGACTTATAGATAATCCCTCAAATTGTTAGTCTTTGGGTAATCCTGCACATAATCGATCTTGGATATGGCGCGTCTTATAGAGAACCCTTGGACGTATCAATTTGATAATCTTGCATATTCTCCGATAAGGATTTAGTTGCGACTTATGGATAACCTTTGAACTATCAATTTTTGGGCGATCTTGCACACTATCAGGTTAGGATGTTATTGTGGCTTACGGATGTCCTACAGGCTATCAACTCATAGGTGATCTTGCACACTATCTTATTTCAAATAATATGACTTATAGATGACCCTCAAATTGTCAATTTCTAAGAAAAAAGCTAGGTGCAGTGCTGCTGCTATAGAAATAAATAAATAAATAAATAAATAATAATAATAATAATAATAATAATAAAAACGACGCCGTTTTAACACAAAAAATAAAACTTTGACAGTGCACAAATATGACCTTTAACTATTCAAAACTGCACAAATATGACCTCCCTCCAAGTCAGCCCTTTTAACGACGTGACACCGTGTAATTGGATTACCTTTCCACGTTGGTGCGAGTGAGACTCACGCATGAGATTGCTAAATCGGAGGTCATATTTGTTCAGGTTTTGAATAGCTAAAGGTCCTATTTGTGCACTATCAAAGTTTAAGATAAAAGTTATAATTTGGTGTCAAGTTTAGGGTCTTATGTATTATCTGTTTATCTAAAGGGTCTTCTTTTATTGCTTAACCCAATTTTAGAAATGCAATTCATTCCTAGGAAATCTAGACAGCACATTTCCAGAAATGCAGTTTTAAAAGTTTAATTAATCTAATATAATTGAATTTTAAAATTTAGTTAAATTAATTCACGAAAAAATAAAAGAACGTATAAAAAGAAATGGAAAAGTAATAGGTAATTTGACTTTATTTTATTTAAAAAAATTAAATTAATAGTGATAAATAAATTCGAACGAGAGTATGAAACTATTCTCACAGTTTATTAAATTCGGTGGAAGACCCAAGGTGGAGGGATGGAAAACAATGATATTTCCTCTGTTCCATTTTATGTATCGTTATTTCATTTTTAATTCGTCTAAGAAAATATCATTTTTCCTTATTTGGTAACTATTAAATGACAATATCCTCATTTTATTCTTAATGGGTCTGCTTAATAAGAAAAGATAATAAAATGAGAGTATGTATTCTTAAACTCCATATTCAATCAAAAGGGCGATGCATAAAATGGAACAGAGGGAGTATGATATTTACCAACACATGTTTGCAATAAGTGCTTGTAGTACGTGTTGTTCGTTTGTGATATTTTGTCAAATTTTAGCCACTACAATTCTAACCATAGCATGGTCTAAATTGGAGTAATATTCAAATTCATTGCTATAAACTTTTAAAATAAGTACCTCCTATACTATATTTTACTTTATTGAAATTGAAAGAGTATAAATTAATGCTGATGCAGATTTTTAAGGTCGATCGTTTAATCAATGATGCTTTTACTATCTGTCCCCCAGTGCTTCTTCTTCCATTTTCTCTAATAGGTGATTCTACACACTCAGGGTAGGTTCTTCTCCTCCTCCTCATTTTCTGTCAATCTATTGATTTTCTTTTTTAATTTAGTTTATTTATGGGAATACACTAATATGTTGTTGTTAGTGTTTCATCATGCCATTTTCTGCACTGCTTTTGTTAGCTATGGCTAGAGTTTTTTTAAATATAGTGATTTAATTTGTAGAGGCCAACGCACTAGAAAAATTAGCAGATTCAGTATCATTGTTGTTATTACTGGTATGTTTTCCTCTTTTTTTTCTTTCTTTCACTGATTTTATGCCCATTACTTCTCGATTCCTTTGAATGTTTGTGCGTTTTGCTTGAATTTTAGTTCTTTTTCTCTTTCACATAATCTCTTGTAAGATATATTTTACATGCATGTGATGGATCATGTCTCATTTGCACATATATTTTAATGCCCTTTGTTCCCCTTTTTTCTTATAATTTTCTCTTTAATTTTGCAACTAGATCTATTTAATCATAAATCCTAACCTGTCGGCAAAGGGAAATTTGATTGGCCCTGAACACTGATCTTACATTCTTTAATTGTGTTGTGAGAGACGTAGTTTACTGATTCCAGGTTGTATAATTAACATTACAATTTGTGTTTGTGCTTGTGCAGCAGCTGTGACTGCATTTATTAATGTTAAATTTGTGTTGTGAGAGATGTAATGTTTGTGTATACAACATTACAATTTGTATACAACCTTAAATTTGTGTTGTGAGAGATGTTTCCCTAAAATAGTAATGTTGTATACAAATTGCAACACAAAGAACCACAGAAAACAAAGATTTAACTTTTCACTTGCTTCATCTTTTCATCTTATTTTGCTTCTGGTGGCAGGTGACATGGGGATAAAAAAATTACTTGGAGAAGTTATATTCTAAAAGAAAGTACGAAGATTTCTTCTCCAGCTACTATGATTCCTTTAGATGCATCTATATGGTGGTATTTTCATATTTTTTTTCAATATATGTTGGAAAAAAAGAAAGAAATACCAAGACTTATATCTTTCCCAACAAGCTTGAGGAAGATCCAAAGGGCATCCCCAACAGTTTTATGTCTTGCATCAGCAAGTAGATGTTGGTGGACTGCGGGAGTTGAATGTGTACATGTACCCTACACCAGATGCTGTCGTGGTATATTGACTGATTTTTTTGTGACTATAGCTTCTTTTGTATAACAACAACAACAGGCCCAGTGTATTCTCACAAAGTGAGGTCTGGGGAGGGTAAAATGTACGCAAAATGTACGCAGCCTATACCGCTATCTTTTGAAAAAGTAGAGAGGCTTCTTTTGTATGAAAAAATAAAAGAAAAAAATTGGAAGACTCAAATTAACCACCTAATTAGCTTTCACATGGAAGCAACAGAAAATGAAGAGTAAATGAGGAGTGAACAAAATGTAACAGATTGAATAACTTATTGAAATGTTATTTATATCGAAGAAAAAGAAATATAGTAGAAAATTTAAGTAACTCTTGACATGAACTTGCTAGCTAAAAAATTTTTGTTTGTATTTGACTCATAAATGATTTATAATCTACTGCTTACTAGATGCAAGATTATGTCCATGAATTCAGTGGAGAAAACACTTCATTCGACTGATTTTGCAATTTAGTATTTTTCTTATAAAGATAACATCTTCTGACATTTTATTTTTCTCTTCAATGGTTTACATTAGGTTGTGCTGCCTACAATTTGAGTAGCGGGAAAGAAAAATATGTCCTGTACATGGTTGCTGTCTTTGAAAGAGCGTCTCGATAATTTCAGGGTGCTTGGGGGTGATTCTTTGACTTCTGGAAAGATGTAAGTACTCCTCTTTTAGTTAATTTGGTATTTTCTGCATAGAAGCCGATACGAGTCAAATGACCACCTTAGCTTTTGATGACATCTTTGAAGGCCAACACCTAAAGGCTCAAGACTTGGTCACCCCGAGAGCACAAGGATACGCAAGGAAGGATCATTTTGAGCATGACTTAAAGCAATCTCGTGTGTGGAAGGTTGCTTGGTTGCCTATATTGATGCTAACCCAAAAACCACAAGCCTTGAAGTATGAACCATACTCGGTTTTTGAGAGCATTGAAAAGGCGTCATTCATTCAAGTTATAACATACCTTGGCTGCCCCTTCATTAAGGGTATTTTATACATTACATATGGTGTATTTACACACCATGGCAGCCCCTCTCATTAAGGGCAAAGTGGTCTTTTTATCTTCATTTATAGTGTATTATAAATAGGCCCCTCAATCATTTTTTCACTAGTTTTGAATGATGAAAGATTGAAACACATGAAAATCCTCTCTCTTGAGAGTAGAACACATTAGTATAGTCTTAGTTAGGACTTGGAAAAGTCATCCTTAGTATAGGGCTCGGAAAAGCCAATATTGTTCTTTGCTTAGAAACGGTGAATCTTGAGGTGAGTCGATTACCTTGGCGGTCACCGTAAGAGTTTGGTTTTGATTATTACATTCATTAGGGGTTAGTGTTGAAATACACTTGGTTCTTAATCTTGTAATAATTTTGGTCTCACTATCTATCTTTATTTTCTATGCAACTTCCTTTGTGTTTGTGTTGAATCTGTGTCTTGTTTCATCTTCATCTCCTCTCTTTAGTTATAATTTCAGTTTCTAGCTTTGTTTCCCGTGTCATTTGGTATCAGAGCATGACTTGATGTTGTTCCTACAAGATCAATCTTGGGCTTGCTTGTTAGAATATTAAAAAAAACGTGTTAAAAACTGAAAATTCTAGAAAAATAGCAATCTGTCCGTGTTTGTGTTCTTGGCCAAAATTGTGTTCTTGTTGTGTCATGGATGAGATTTGTTTGTTGTGTGACTAGATCTAGTTCTTGTTTGTTTTGTTGTTTCTAGTGTTAGTTTTCTTGTCCACTAACACTTTGAGTCTAGATCTAAACTTGTGCTTGAACTTGTTGAAAGTTGTTGTTATGAACATAAGCTTGGCTCATTGTTGTTGACCATTGTTATGGTGGACTGTTTTGGCCGTGTGGTTTCTCCTTGATGTTCTAAACTTGACCACGTGATATTGTTGTTACTTGGTGGCTTGAGAACCATTTTGTTGAAGTTGTAGTTGTCTTGGCCAGGTGTTGGAGATATTGTTATTGTGGATTGGAGTTGGCCATTGGAATTTTTGTTGTTCTTGAAGATTGTTGTTATGATTCTTTGTGTGGTTGTTGTTGTTCTTGAAGTTCTTCACCTTCCTTCATATATTGTTAGAACATAAAGTGAATATTAGATCCTAAAAGGTGAAGGAAAAAGGTGTATGTACTTGTTAGTCTTGAAAGACCGCCAACCACCAAAAGACTTTATATCACTTCACAACCACTTTTCCATAATTTAAGGACCCATGTTTTAAGGAGAAGTACAAGAAAAAGTCAAGTCTTGAAAATTGAAAAAGGCCCCAAGACTTATTTTCCCTCCTAAAACAAATTCCACCAATCCAAATTAATTTTTGTCCAAGACTTGAACATTTGAGAATAACCACTTGATAAAATTGAACTAATACGTGGTTGCCACGTCATCATTGCTACTGTTCACGCAATATTTTCGAGCTCAAAATTTTAGATTCTTAGTTTCATTTTTATTGTCCCTTAGTTTCGTTGTTGGTTCTAATACTAATTAGAAACTAATAATCACCTACTTAGTTGTAGATTAGTTGTTGAGTCCGTTTCTTTCGTGTCTTCGTTATTTATGTGCTTTTCTCATTTTTAACTCGTCATAACTTCTTTGTTTCAAGTTCATAAGTAGATTTTATTTTGTGTCTTGAGTCGATCAAACAAGAATCTATTCCGGCCGCCAAGTAGAATTGACATCTTATTGACTACCGGAGTATAAGCAACTTTCAATATTCGCCGCTCCAAATTGTGAGGATCACAAAAGTGAGTGAATACGAGTGTTGGTGAGGAGCTTTTATTACTAATCTTGTTTGTTCATTTTGTAGATTTAAAAGGTAATATAAGGAGAACATGTCTTCGATAGCCGAGGATTATTGTGACTACAACATGGGAGACTATGATTGTAGTGAGGGGTTTTATGGCTACGAAGTTGAGGGAGGCTGCGGAGGCTATAAAAATAGCCATGATCAAAACTTGGGCAGATTTGAGAGTTACGGTTTTGAGGAAGAAAATGAGGTGAATGAAGTGCCTAGTACTTATAGGGAACTTGGAGATGATGTAGGACCTTATGATGGATCTTATGATGACGTTGGGGCATGTGAGGAGGCTTACAATTCTCACTCCGAACCTAGATTTGGTGTTAGGTATAACCCTTTCGTTCGCAAAGCTTATGAGAGCTATGATGAGAGTACACGTGAGGAGTGTGAAGATTCATATTCTCCACCTTGTAGTACTTCTTATCAAGATCGATGTAGCGTGAATGGTTATACTAGCTCTAGTGGAGGTTGTCCAACAAGAAGAAGAGGGTATGCATCTCCAAAACCGAGGGGTACTCGTGTACTTTATAATGTTGATCCGAGAAAGAGTGTACACTCCGGAAAGGTGACCATTTATGGGATACCGGTCTGCCTCTTGTATTAAATGATAGGTACTATAGTAACTACATCGTTCCATCCATAGTTGACTACTTGGAGTTGTTTCGTGAGCCTTTACTTGTTCCATACTTCTTGGATGGGTTTAAGGTTACCGAGAGGGTCAAGGTTATCTTCTCCCAATTTGAATACCATGAGGAGGTGGTGCGATATTCTTCTATTGACATACGGTCATGTATACTTAGGTGCCGATTAGTTTGCACAACATAGAGTTCCAAACGTACAAAATTGGCCAAATGTTGTAAGAGACCAACGGGGGAATCGCCTCATGACTTACTTGCTGCCCAAGGCACGAAGAGAAATGCCTACCTACTTCAATCCAAATAATTATGAGAGACAAAAGATTGAGAGGAGTAAGGGAGTGCAAGGTGGTAATCCGAGAGTGGAAAAAGAAGAGGTTGTGTGGAGCGAAGTGAAGGGATTACCACCAAACTGTGCTAACATTGGTTGTCCTTCTATTATTAAGGACATTTGTGTAGGTACCAACATGGCAAGAGAAGACGAACAATGCCAAAAGTAAGTTGTTTCCCAAGATTTTGGAGGACCTTCACACCATGACAAAGAAGAATCTACTCAAGGACTTCAAGGTAAAATGGCTAACTCTTACACTTTTGTACAAGTGAATGATAATTGTGTGGCTAGTAGCCCATTGAGTGTGAGCTATAGCTTGCCTATATGTGAGTATTGTTTCTTTGCCACTTGATGATGATGTACATATTGTGAGTGTGGATACACTAGTTGACCTATTGATGACCGAATCGACTCTTCTTGTAAGATCGATTTATGTCCACCTAGTGTTAAACCATTATGTTGAATGAAAGTACATTATCTTCTGAAATTTGTGTTGATCAATTTATGTGTGAAAATTACCCACCACTTGAGGATGTGTATTGTAATTAATGAACCTCAAGTGTGTGATGATGTTGAAAATGTTGATCAATAGAATAGGAGTGAACTCGAGAGCTATTCTTGGGATAATCTTGCACTTGAGATCTCTTTGAAACTTGATAGTGATCTTTTAGAGAGTGATGAATTCACATGTTCCGAATCTTCCCGTGAAATAGATCATGCTCTCTTTAGGTATAATGTCTTATTTGAAGATGATATAACCACTTCTAATGAACCCAGTGGTGAAAATAATGGTGTAGCTTGCCTTAGAAGCTATAGCCGATATGCTAATCCACTATGGTGTGACAACATTTCTACTAAAGATGGAAATCACTTCTTGGAAGATAAATGTACTCTTAAGGGTAAGGGATGTGTAGTCTTGGAAACTACTTATCCTTCTACTTTGTGTGATTTTATTGTTGAGAGTACTCATGGTGATGATTGTGAAACTAGTAGTGAGTACACACATGAGGGCACCTTAGTAGAAGTTGACTTGAGTGATACCTTTCTCTACTCTCTATTTGCTTTGGATAATATGTATGCTATTGTAGAGAGTACACCATTTAGTTTGGGTAGAGACCACGGGAAAGGGGAGTATTGTCTAAACCCGTGTCTATGGCTACTCTTCCCGTTTGACCCCGGTGCCAAATATAGATTTTATGATGATGGTGCACCCAACTTGTTGCTTGGTTTACATGAAAAGCAAAGTATCACTTTTGGTAAATTCCATAACCAAATCCTTTGTGCATTTTTCATTAATTATTTAATATTTAGTTCAAAGGATCCTTGGTTATATTTTAAATATGTGCAACCTTGGAATGTTGAGGTGATTTGTCGTGCTAACCCTAACCCTCATTTCATGAGGAGTTTGTATTTGTGTGTCCTTTCTTTAGTTTTGCAAGGTTTGGATTCGAGGTCGAATCCTTTTCAAGATGGGGAGGATGATACGAGTCAAATGGCCACCTTAGCTTTTGATGACATCTTTGAAGGCCAACACCTAAAGGCTCAAGACTTGGTCACCCCGAGATCACAAGGATACGCAAGGAAGTATCATTTTGAGCATGACTTAAAGCAATCTCGTGTGTGGAAGGTTGCTTGGTTGCCTACATTGATGCTAACCCGAGAACCACAAGCCTTGAAGTATGAACCATACTCGGTTTTTGAGAGCATTGAAAAGGCGCCATTCATTCAAGTTATAACATACCTTGGCTGCCTCTTCATTAAGGGTATTTTATACATTACATATAGTGTATTTACACACCATGGAAGCCCCTCTCATTAAGGGCAAAGTGGTCTTTTTATCTTCATTTGTAATATATTATAAATAGGCCCCTTTAGTCTTATTTTTACTAGTTTTGAACGATGAAAGATTGAAACACTTGAAAATCCTCTCTCTTTAGAGTAGACCACATTAGTATAGTCTTAGTTAGGACTTGGAAAATTCATCCTTAGTATAGGGCTTGGAAAAGCCAATATTGTTCTTTGCTTAAAAACGGTGGATCTTGAGCTGAGTCGATTACCTTGGCGGTCACCGTAAGAGTGTGGTTTTGATTATTACATTTATTAGGAGTTAGTGTTGAAATATACTTGGTTCTTAATCTTGTAATAATTTTGGTCTCACTATCTATCTTTATTTTCTATGCAATTTCCCTTGTGTTAGTGTTGAAATATACTTGGTTCTTAATCTTGTAATAATCTTGGTCTCACTATCTATCTTTATTTTCTATGCAATTTCCCTTGTGTTTGTGTTGAATCCGTGTCTTGTTTCATCTTGTGTCATTGTTATCATCTTCATCTCCTCTCTTTAGTTATAATTTCAGTTTCTAGCTTTGTTTCCCGTATCAGAAGCTAAATAGTATTTTGACTACTTTTTCCTCTGACTATCACTCAGGTGAAGTTCAACTTATGAATCTTATATGCATGCTTAATAATTCATTTGGCATCTGTCAGCTAAGTTATTTGTGTTGGAGAAACAATGAACTTATTTTTAACAGTTTAGTCAGTTCAGGTTTGAAGTTTATAAGCATACTATTAAGCTTTGGCCATTGTGAACTGTGAAACAATGTTGGAAAAGAAAATTGAAACTGTTTATCTTCTTCTTTATCTTGTGCTTTTTCCTAATATTCTTTTTCTAATGCATATTGTCTTTTAATATGTGAATTATATTTTTATCCCATTATTCTCGGAGTAGGTTATCAATTGTTGAAGTTAAGGTATATGTGGTAGATGCAAGAAAGTAGCAACAGATGTTAGAATACTTTGTCCTTCTTGCTCATTGGAGTTTCTAAACTATAGACACTAAAATCCACATAGAGAGCTTCTAAGTAGCTAAGTTGTGCGGATATATTTTGATGCTATGTTGCTCGGACTCTTCAAAAATGGTTGCTTTCTGAAAATCAGTTTTGTGTATGAGAAGTCCTCCAATCTTCTATGAATGTAATCACTGGTAATGAAGGTCTAATTTTTGTACCCCAAGTCCTATAATAAGATGATAACATTTATTTAACTGTTACTATATACATAACATTACCAGATTGATATCCTTCTAAATTTCTATCAGAACCTGCTTTTCTAAACCTTTCAAAGTTCATTTAGTTACTGCAAAGGGAAAGGATAAGAATTGACTCTTATGAACAATTTGAAGGTCATATCCATTTCTTAGCTGCAATATTCACTATGTATTGTAGTGACTATGTATGTATTCTATTACGGCTATGGTTTTAAAAGCATTGAAGATCTGTTCAAATGTGGGAAGTTTTGTGCAAATTTAAAACATTCCGAGAGGCTGAGAGGCTGAATTCTGGAGTCATGGTGGTTGAGCCATCAGAAAAAGTTTTTAATGATATGACGAGCAAGGTGACCACTTTGCCTTAGCATAACTTAA
The DNA here is from genome assembly GCA_030864215.1 of Capsicum pubescens. Taxonomy (NCBI): domain Eukaryota; kingdom Viridiplantae; phylum Streptophyta; class Magnoliopsida; order Solanales; family Solanaceae; genus Capsicum; species Capsicum pubescens. The sequence goes on from CM061549.1 coordinate 302,380,412, forward strand.
TTTTTCAATTTAAGCTGTTGTGTGGGCTTCATTGTCTTCTTTTAGTAACGGTTGTGCTTGGCTAGCTTTTGCACACCCAAACTATTCCACCATGTACATGCTACCTCCTACCAACAAGTACCGGATGGGCAGATATCTTATGGTCTATGGGCTTTGTTGTTTTCTACAAACGACTTAACTTGAAGCAGCTATATTTTGGATGTTAAAGTCCAATTTGTGTCAAGCTATTCAAAGATGAGCATGGGATTATCCCGCTAGGCGCTATGTACTTGGTTTATCATTCTTATGAGTTATCAACAATTAGTGAAATCTTATTATTATCATATTTATGCATAGAATAATCTTTCCATGGAAATAAATTTTTTAGAGAAAGCTGCACAAACTGTTTACGAAAAAGTGCTGCCAAATGTGCTTGGTATTTATAGAAGGTTAATGATATATCTTTGGTGACCAGAGATAAGGGAGGAAAGCCTAAGGCTAGGTACCCTCCACCTCAAACCATAAAGTTGGGGATTCAAGTCCCCTATTGAGCGAAGTGAGAATGGACCATTGTCTGACTCCTCCTGTTATCCTTGTGGAAGTGCACTCCTTGGTCTTGTCGTGGGTGGGCGTGAGGGGATTTACCATATTGTGGATGTTATATAAAGAGTCAATTGTTGTTAGTTAGAAAGTCTAGTCAGCTAGCTAATTGGTCCAGTCATCTAGTTAGTTAGTTCAGTCAGCTAGTTAACTAACTAGTACAAAAGTTAGTTATAACTGCTATATAAACTACCTTCATGTACTAATATAAAACACTCTTTCAAGACTTACTAAACTACAGCTTCTACTTCCTCTTAATCTGAGTGTTCTTCTTCTTCTTCTTGATTAAAGAATTCTCTGTTTCTGCCATGGATTCGGTATCATTTGTTGACTAACAACATGGTATCAGAGAGTTGATACAGAGAGGTCAATACTTCTAGCAGTTCACCATAAAATCTGTAGAATCAATTCCAAAATTACTATATGCTTCCGACTGTTCTTGTGTACTCAAGAAGGATGAGTAATTTGAATAATCAAACACCTAATACAACCCCAAATGGAGTGGTTGGATCAGGTTAGACTAGCAATAAAGCTCCAGGAATCGACTACAATCATCCATTGTTTCTGAATGCATCTGATGTTAGCGGTATACAAATTATCTCATTTCAGCTAACAGGTATTGAGAATTTTTCTATGTGGTTTAGGTCAATGAGAATTGCATTATTGGGTAGAAATAAGTTGGGATTGGTTGATGGCAGTTGTGATAAAGAATCTTTCCCTGAAAATATGTGGAATCACTGGGAAAGGGTTAATGCCATAGTTCTATCTTGGATAATGAACTCAGTATCGAAAAATCTATTAGGTGGTATTATGTATGCTTCAGATGCTAAAACTGTGTGGATGGAATTGCAAGAAAGATTTACCAAGATTGATGGTTCAAGAACCTTCAATCTGCATAAGATATATGCTCTTTTGTTTTTTGTGCATTGTTTACATTGAACCTTGTTATTACAGGTCCGAGAAGAAAAGACTAGCATTTTTAGTTCCAAAGGGAAATACAGAAAAATAAGAGCAATGGATGAATTATTTTAAGACAAACAATATCCGCAGCATCTCACAAGAATTATGAACTCCTTTCTAATGCATTGCTTAAATTGAAGCTTGTTATTACAGGTCTAAGCAAAAATATTGGCATTTTTAGTTCCAAAAGGAAATACATAAGAATAAGAGCAATGGATGAACTGTTTTAAGACAAAAAGTATACGTAGCATCTATCAATTATTCTGAATTCCTCTCACAGCATCTCCATCAAAGTTCAATCTCCAGATTCACGAACCACACAGAGTTCAACCTAAAAACAATAGAATAAAGTTAAACATTGAAATTTTAATTAAAAAAAAAATTAAACTAAACCTACCAGATGGAAAGGGATAGTAACATAACCGGTAAAAAAACCAATAAAGTCACAGCGCCAGGAATAGAAATTGCCATCGCCGAACACGAAACCCTGAACTTCTTGATTATACAATAGGTCTTGTGTATAGAGCAGAATGTAGATTAGGTTATAAGTCAGTATCACCTAAGCCTATGCAAAAAGAAAGCAACCAAAAAAAATTTCAAGACAAAAAACAAATTACAAAAACAAAAAGCAGACAGATAATTTATCAAGCAAAATAAATTACCTTCCATGTTGAAGAAAAGGGAAATAGCTTATCAAATGCGTGTATGACTATGAAAGGACGGAACAGCAGCAACCCAAAAGTCAACAAGAACAAACAACAGTCTAAGAAAAATGCTCGACCATTGATGATACCACACATTAAACAAAATAACCAGAATCTCAAATATACCGTCCATATAGAGGAAAAAGGGAAATTAATGTGTAGGTTTTGGAGTGCAGCAGCGAATAGAAACAGTAGTAACAACATGGTCGTAGAGACCGCTGAAGACCAGAGGAAAAACATTCTTGGACGTAGGAACACAAAAATACTGAAGCAAAGGAAACAACTTGCTACTCCAACAGCAATAAGAGGAACAAACCTACAAGTAAAAAGGAATTAATAATTACAAAACTCAAAACAAAACTATAATAATGAACATTGAAAGTACCTGAAATCAATCCCAACATGCTTAAGCATGCTGGAAGATAACAGTCCAACCATAAAAAACTGTAAAACAAATTCACATAAAAAACACAAATAGTTTAAAACCAACGTTTTTCTTCTATCAGGCGGTTGAAGCATTTCTCTGCACAATAGAAAAACAGTCGGCAGCGCAACCAACATGACAATTGGAGAAGTCTCCTCGAGACGAGCTCCAATAGCAATCAATAAAAAACCAACCATAAGTGGAAGGTACACCTTTCTAAAAAAAAAACAATAAAATTACAATCACAAAAAAGCAAAAGCAAATACAACAAAACTATTAGTAATAAAATAATTTAAAAAGTACAAACAGTTTGACAGATTCAGGAAATACCACATTAGATCGCATAGCAACAATTAGTTACTATTTAATTTCAATCCCAATTAGACACATTGAGCAGCAACAATATAATATTATCTAGTTTATAAAGTACGAACAGTTATGACAAATTCAGAAAATACCATATTAGACCGAATAGCAATAATTAGATAGTATTAGATCAAACAGCTTAAAAAATACAAACCGTTATAACAAATTCAGAAAATACCACATTAGATCCAATAGGAACAATTAGATAACATCTAATTTTTGATACAAATTGGATAAATGGAGACATTAGATCAAACAACAAATGTATAATAATATCTAGTGCATAAAGAATAAACCATTATGACAAATTCAGAAAATACCAGAGTAGACCGAATAGCATAAATTACATCAAGATAGCATCTAATCACTGAGACGATCAAACAGGTACAATTTCATACTATCTAGTTTATAAAGCAAGAACAGTTCAAAAAATACCGAAAAGAGATACGAATATTGCATGGCAGAGCAAGTAGGAAGACGGAAGACATGGTGAAAGCCCCAGTATTTTCGAGTAAAAAATTCACCCGTCATTGATTTTGATTTTACTAGTGTTTTGTATCTTAGTATAAAGGATATTAATCTATAGATTTATGCAATATCCTATTTATAAATTGGAGAAAGATAAGAAACAACATCATATAAAATCTATATATAATGCGTATAGGAGATGAGGAAACAACATTCATATAAAATCTATAGATTTTTGCAGATCTCCAATTTATTGAAGAAAGAAATGCATATAAGAAATAAGGAAACAACGTGATATAAAATTGATATGAATGATATAGAATTTAAATCTCAAGATTTTGGAATTGAAGTACTCTAGAATTGAAGTACTCTAGATGGAAGAAGGATGGCAAATGCTCCATTTTGTAACGGCTATAATTGACAGAAGAAAGAATCACAACTGTAGGATTCTTGTTTTTCTCGTACATGTATTACTCTTTATAAGTTGTACCCTTCAATCGAAATAAAATACTGCTCATGGATCAAACTGATCTGTGATTTGAGGCTAAGAAGGCAAAATGTGTTGAACCATAAAATATCAACATTAGGATAATATAATACGTATTATTGAAGCGCAATGTACAGTTTGGTATGGTATTTGAGAGTAAAATTTTAATATTCGAGTATTCGGAATTGAGCTTGGTAAAAGATATTAATATCGTTTAGTATTCGGTATTTCGAATATCGAATTCTCTTGGACCTTGGTAATATATTCGTAAAATACAATAAAAGGAATATTAAATAGGGTTTCTATTAAATATATTTTTTGAATTTAAAACGTACATTTGGACATTTCCAACTTTAAAATGGTATTACCGAAAATCATACCGAATCGAAGTTTAATTTACCAATTACCGAATTATAGAATCGATGTTTATAAGTACGGTATGTGGTATCTACTATCAAATACCGATTATCAAACTACAAAACCCGAAATTTGAAAATACCGAACCGAATACCCAACGCTCGCTCCTAGTTTTTATTCATAAAAAAGGGTAACAATTTAAAGCCTATTACTCCATTAAGTTTCCATTTTTTTAGTTTTTTAATTTAATATTCGAATTATATATATGGAAATTAGTTGCAAAACTACAAGGCAGGTCAGACTCTACATTTACTCTCGTCAGTTTTTCTTCTTTCGTAATTTATCTCAATTAAATATACAATAAATAATTTGTAGAATTAATTATCCTTTAATCTCTTGTTACCTTTTTCTAAGACATTATGTAATATTTTTTTCAGTCAATAAAGTTACAATGTATGATAAAATTTGTATTTAAAATGATGATTCTCATCTTTATTTCTCCGTATTATTAAATTTTTTGATAATCGCATTTGTATGTTTCATTTAAAGGTTGTCTTACTGTTCAAAAACCTACCAGACAATTATTTTGATCTCTTGGAGGGATCGACATGAAATCAAGTGATATAAATTAACTTAACTCAAACACAAATAAGAAATTTACATGAGAAAGACTGAAAAGAAATTTAAAAAAAAATAAAGAAAGTCGCTCGTGGATCAGCTTAATATAAGTCATTATTGGAGATATAAGATATTCATATAAAATCTATAAATTTTTGCAGATCTCCTATTTATTGGAGAAAGAAATGCATATAAGAAATAAGGAAACAACGTCGATATAAAATTATATGAATGATATAGAATTTAAATCTCAAGATTTTGTAATTGAAGTATGGTAGATGGAAGAAGGATGGCAAATGCTCCATTTTTCTTCTTTTTTTCTTGATAAGGGGGAGGGAGTTTGTAACGGCTATAATTGATGTGAAGATAGCTGTGTAATTTGATTATATATAGGAAAATCTAAGGGGTCGTTTGGGGTGAGGTACTAAGGCAAATAATTCAGATATAAAATAATAATTTCAGGATAAATTTCTTAATGCATCGTTTGGTTGGTAATACTTAAGATAACTTATTTCAGGACTAATAATAGTATCGGGATAAGTCATCCAGTGCCGGCTCAAGGGGGAAGCAACTAAAGCCAAGGCTTTAGGCCCCCAAATTAAAGGCCCCATATTCTCACTAATATTTAATATTATATAGTATATATTAGAGAATTAGTGTCCTTGTTTCGTTAAAAGAATAATATTCATACTTGTCTTTTGAATATTTTATTGAGTTTATGTAGAAACAAGTAGATATTATTAGATAAATATTCCTTTCGTTTCAATTTATGCAATTTTTTGTTTCGATGGTTAATTTGACTAATTTTTGAAACTAAATAAGATTAGATTAATGCAATATTTAAAATTTAGATGTTCAAAAACTAATATCTAGTTCAAAAACTATATAATAAGCACTAATATGTATTCACATGAATAGTCAATATACATACAAGATGGTACGTACACCATCACTATAAAACAAAAAAGAAAAGAAATTAAACAAATATATTTATAATTTTATTAATTAAATTTAAGGCCTCTTTTTACAAACAATGCACTACTTAAAAAGATAACAATTTAAAGCCTATTATTACTCTATTAAATTTCCATTATTTTGGTTTTTAAATTTAATAGTCGAATTATATATGGAAATTAGTTGTAAAAGTACAAGGCAGGTCAGACTCTACATTTACTCTCGTCAGTTTTCTTCTTCTTGTTAACATTATTATCATTTTAATAAAAAAAAAAGAAAGAGAATATATATATATATATATATATATATATATATATATATTCTTTCTAAATGAAGGACAAGGTAACTTTTTCTGGAAAAAAATTGTAAAAAAAAATAAGAAGAGTAAGAATAACATTTTATAAAAAATAAGGTCCAAGATGTAGAAAAAGTATGGTGTGTGAAGATCTTTAATTCTATTTTATAAAGTTAAAGAGGCTGCTTCTGATTCTCAATTCAAATAAAATATATCTACCTTACGTATTGAGATTCACAAAACGTTACTAATTTTACTCAAAATACATTTTAATACTACAGCATTAGAAAAGAAGGTCTGTTATGGTTAGGAATAGGTTTAAGTGGAATAAAAATAACTTTATAACTTGAAATATTTAATTTTATTTTTGATTAATTTATTTCGTAATTTACTCAATTAAATGTACAATAAATAATTTGTAGAATTAATTATCCTCTAATCTCTTGTCACTCTAATCTTTTGTCACCTTTTTCAAGATAATATTTAATAATTTTTTTTGGTCAATAAAGTTGCAACGTACGATGAAATTTATATTTAAAATGATGATTCTTATCTTTATTTCTCCGTACTAATAAATTTTTCGATAATCGCATTTGTATATTTCATTTAAAGGTTGTCTTATTGTTCAAAAACTTACCAGACAATGATTTTGATCTCTTGGAGGGATCGACATGAAATCAAATGATATAAATTAACTTGACTCAAACACAAATAAGAAATTTACATGAGAAAGACTAAAAATAAATTTTAAAAAATAAAGAAAGTCGATGGTGGATTAACGACTTATAAATCATTATAGTCCAGCGACTTATGAGTCATTAACCTATTTCATTTAATTCTTTAAATATTCATCGTTTCTTTAAAAAATTTACTCTAAAAATTAATCCTTTCAGCTGCTCCAGACTCTAATTTTTACCTTATCCTCCACGACGACGTCAATAGAACAACTCATATTTTCAACTAACGTAATTTTTACCTTGTAATTCTCTCCCTCATAATTAGAATTTTCAATTTTTTCACTTTCAAAAAAAAATAAAAAATTAAATTTTCATAAAATAATTAAACGTAAATTATATTTAATATTCAATTCGTAAATTGATCTCCTTTTATGAGAATAAATTGAGTGTGTTGTTGTTATTTGAATTTTTTTTTTCAAAAAGATCATTTACTACTCTATTATCACTCATATCAATGGACACGTAATTAATATTGTTATATAACATTTGCTACCTAATTATTAAATAAAAAACACTTATTCATTAAATTTGTACAGTCATGATTTTTTTTTTCTTAAAATAAAGAGTAAATTCCTCAAAATGTCATTGAACTTGTGTAAACATCCCACTAAAGTAACTTTTGTTTCTTTTAGGACAATATTGTCACTGAACTATGCACTTTTTTCCATTATAAGGTAAAACTAAGAAATTGTTAAGAATATGTTTGGAGAACCACAAGGAAAGTGAAATTAGATGTAATTACATAGTCCAATTCTCAATCAGAAATAGAGAATTAGGTGCAATTACGCGATGTAATTACAAAATTACATATTTTTTTTTAATTTTAATTTTTTCTTTTAATTTTATTTTTTATTTCTATTTTTTTTTAATTTTACATCATTTATTTTTCATCTCTTTTCTTCTCATTTTCCAACGTTTACTTCTTATGATTAAATATAATTACTCGTATTTTTCTTCATTTTGCGCATTATTGTATTTTTATTCTAGTGTTTGAATTAAAGTAGTATTTCATTATTGAATGAGATGACTTATGTGTTTTTTCTTTCGTTTGAATTATTTACTCGTTGGAATTTTATATAAGAGTATTATGTTTTTTTCTTGAATTTTCAATTGTGTTTTGTTTTATGTTTCAATTTATTTGTTTTAGTACTATAGACTTGTTATTTTATATTTCATGTCACTTCAAATTGTTGAGTTAATTTTTTAAATTTCCATTGAACTTGTGCAAACATCCTACTAAAGTAACTTTTGTTAATTTCTTTTAGGAAAATATTTTCATTAAACTATGTACATCTTTCCAAAATAAGGTGAAATTATAAAATAGTTAAGGACATATTTGGAAAGCCACAGAAAAATTAAAATTATATGTTATTAGCAATTTCCAGTGACATGCAATTTGAAATAGCATGTCTATACTACTAATACAAATAAACCGAAACATTAATTCAAAATCCAAGAGAAAAACATAATACTCTTGTATAAAATTCCAACGAGTAAATATAATTCAGAAGAACGAACAACACATAAGTCTATAATCTCATTCAATAATAAAATACTACTTTAATTCAAATATTAGAATAAAAATTATAAAAAATGCAATAATGCGTTAAATAAAGAAAAAAATATGGGTAATTATATTAAATCATAAGAAGTAAAGTTGGAAAATGAGAAGAAAAGAGATGAAAGATAAATAATGTAAAATAAAAAAAAAGTAAAAATAAAAAAGAAATTCAAATAATAGAATAAAAAAGATATTAAAGTTTATTTAAAAAATAAAATAAAATGTAACTTTGTAATTACATTACAAAATTGTACCTAATTCTCTATTCCCAATAGAGAATTGAATTATGTAATTACATTTAATTTCACTTTCCTTGTGATTCTCCAAATATATCTTTAACAATTTTTTAGTTTTACCTTATAAAGGAAAGAAATGCATAGTTCAGTGACAATATTATCCTAAAAGAAACAAAAATTACTTTAATGGGATGTTTACACAAATTTAATGACATTTTGAGGAATTAACTCTAAAATAAAATGTAGGCGAGGAAATGAATGTTGTCCGTTTCTTTAGGAAATTGTCAAGTTTCAAGAAAGGTGACTTTTTTTTCCCCATAAAAGTGTTAAGTATTCCAAAGTAGTATTTACTCATATATTAATTGGATTTAATTTTAATTTAATTCCAAGAAAGGTGCCATTCATGACAATTCACGTGATAGGATATTTCTCCCCCTTAAAAATAGTTGTCTTGTTAACTTAATAGTATTTTTTAAAAAAAATACTATTAAGTTATAACAATTATATAAAAATGATATAATTATATATATATATATATACACGATATGTGTATAGAAATTGTATAATTATAGAAAATATGTATATGTATAAAATATAAATAAAAAAATCTATAGAATGTGTATAGAAGCTCTATAGTTGTTGTATGAAATACGTATGTATAGAATGTGTATAGAAACTTTATAATCATTGTATAAAATATGTATGTATAGAATGTGTATAGAAACTGTGTATTTCTTGTATAAAATATGTAATAATAATTGTAGCCAAAGATTGTATAAAATATGACTATTAATAAAAGAAAGATTCATTCTAGTTAATTAGATGTTAGTCATTTGTTTGCAATTCATCAATTTGGATGTTGTTTCTAAAACATTAATTATTAATATGAAGTTTGAGTAGTTTAATTCAAAGTTCTAAAATATTTTTAGCAAAAATTAGATAGCTCTTTCTTTTTGTATTTTTGTAAGATAATTTTTTTAAACTATTTCACGATCTTCATTATTATTTAAAGTGAAGTTGAAATTGTTGACACCTAATTTTTGTCCTCCACAACTACGTTTAATCTCGAGTTTCTTCGATTTTCAAATAAAATCACAAAAATTATTTTTTTCAGATAAATGCATTTTAAAATAGTTTTTTTAACATTTAATTAAAGATTTTACATTTTTGTTATTTAAATGAATATTTTATCAAATTAGACTTTTATTGATTAAACTTGAAAACTAATTCAAGTGGATAAAGTCTTTATTTTAAATATGATTTGTTCTCGAAATATTTTATTTGGAGAAATATTTGTTGGATTTTTATCAAATTAAGAAACTCGAGGTTAATTTGTTACTTGATTCGTGCCAAATTGCGATTCAATTTAGCGAACGAATTAAATATGACCTCAATTGAAATCCAATTGGCCCAATTGTAATGCAACCAATAGATATTCAATTTGATTAGAATTTAAATAAGTCGTTTAAATTGTATACAATCTTAATCCCAAAAGTTACCATTTCTTAATTGAGATTATTTTAATCTAATTAAATTTAATTTGAGTTATTCTTAATCAAATTTAATTTAATTATAATTATTCTAATCTAATTAAATCTAATTAGGGTTATTTAATAACACAATTAGATTTAATAGGGGTTATTAAATAACCCCAATTTAAGGCCCAATTGCTCCAATAACCAGCCTATTCCCCTTAAATATTCAACAGCCCATTACAACAACACAAGCCCAATCCAAAATTAGTTGACTCGGCCTATTACCCTATTTCCCCTCTTTTCCACAAAACCCTTTAACACAATTTCAGCGGCAAAGCTGCTACAATCAACCAACTTCAAACAACAATCTCAACAACGACGATCTCAACCACCCAAAGATCCGATTAACCCCTAACCACGTCAACCCATATCCCGCGAAATCGATGTGTTGGCCTCTCCAACGGTTCAATCCCGCATTTCTCAAATAAGATTGTACGATTTCATACAATAGTTGGTTAATTTTCATTGGTTCTTGAGTACAATTCATTTTGGTCAAAAGATATTGATTCACCCATTTCGAAAAGGGGGGAAAAATCCAAAATGGAGTACCATTTTGCTGATGAAAACCGAAGCGGGGAGGGGGGATGGAAATTTCAAATTTCAAAATCTCCTTCAAAAATTCAAAATCTCCTTCAAAATCTTCTTCCAGGAGATTTTTGGTTCGAAAGTGGGTGTTGGAAAATCTTGAGTCCGAAAAGAGGAAAAAAATCTCAAAAAGGCAGAAACACAAGAAAGGAAATTTTGGTTCGAGAAGCGGAGGGAGAAAAGAAAAGAGAGAAATTCTTGAGAAAATTCAGTCTCGAATAGAAATTATGTTCTTGTTTTGAAAGTTCGTCAGCTAAATTATGTCGAGTTGACGGCGAAGAAGTTTTTCGGGTGGTCGTGATCTCCGTACTAGTTCGTCGTCTCATTTTTCTGCTCCCCAAAAGGTAACATTTCACTTCCATTTAAGTTTTCGACTACTTCTGCTTCATCACATCATTCTGTAGTGAAAAGTGTTGTTCTAATGATCTTGTGCTGGATTGTTTGCTGTAGACGCCATTTGATGGCCATAGGTTTTATTATGATGCTTGTTACTATGATGTTCGTTGTTTCTTGCTCCAGTTAATATCGTGTGCTTCAATTCACTTTAAAGTTTATTGTTTTATGACAATACCGTCAAATAATGGTTACTATTTCTTTTGAGCTCTACCCATCGTAGATATACTCTTTTGGTTGTCATTATTGTGCTACAAATTTTATGTCGTTAATCACCAGCTTGTCATGCCCTGAGTATTGTAGTTTTCAACTGACAAATTCGTTGTTTTAAGCCCTTTTATTGTTCTAGTTTAGTATTGCTAGTAATTCACTCACTCTTGGGTTTGTTTCACGATTGTTTTCTAATTAATCGTAAGCTTGTGAAGATGTTCCTCAAATCGTAATTGAAGAGTTCGAGTAAACATTGATTTCAATCATATACTTGATCCTAATTGCAACTTGGATTGATCTACTTGCTACAAGTATTCTCTTCCTTTCTGGATTTGTGTTATTTAGTGTTTTTTTTCTTAATTTCACTTCTTAACCTAGTTTCCACTTTCTAGCTATGTCATTCGAATTTTCTAAAAATGTTATTGCACTTATGTTTGATTATATTCATCAAAATACGCTATTTTTTTAGGATTGTACACGAACTTGGCCACATTTTCAAAGAGTCCAGACGATATGGGGTCGTTTGATACGTGAAATAAGTATAATAATCTCAGTATAAAATCTAGAATTAACGGTATTCTATGTTGAGATGAGCATCTAGTATCCCCTAACTATAACGAAGTTTGCTACGATACACTCCAACTTCACGGGGGTTCTATTACCCTTGAACTAAATTTTAGTGTATTTTTGTCAACTTTTTTAGCTAACATGGCACATACTAGTCCTTCACATGCCTCATGCGTTTAACTACATGCAAGGTGCCACAACAACACAAAAGGGTGACACAAATACGCTAAATTGAGTTTAAGGTGTACTAGGACCCCTGAAATTGAAGCGCATCGTAGCAACTTTGACCATAGTTCAGGGGGTATTGAATGTTTATCTCTTCTATGTTTGATGTGAGGTATTAGCTAATCACGAGACTATTTTATCCCAACATTCGTATTAGAATGATGGAATTACTATCTTTCATAAGAATCCAGACGTTCCACAGGTTCTATTTTTGGTTTACTTGTTTCTCCGGTAAGTGTTCCGCATATCCTTCAAATCTAACGTTCTTTATTTGGTCTGATCGTGGCTACTGAAATTGGTATCTATGCTGAATTCAAAGCAGATTTCCTTAAGCTGATAATGCAGGTAGTTTTCTCCATTACGATATGCTTGAGATTATTTATTTTTTGCACTAGAAGCACTGAGTATATCTTTCTAATGTTGTTTGCAGTAATATTGTATTGCTTAAAAACTATAATGTAGCATCCTGATGCCAAAATCCCGGTTATCATCATCGCTTAAGTGGATAATGTTTCTACCTGTGGGAAGTCCAACCAGTTTCCCTGCGAAGGCATCTACACCTATGAGGTAGAACACATAACGAACACTCATCACTATTTACGACTTCTATTACTCATTTATCCACAGTTTGACATATCATAAACATTCTTGACACAGTGCATCTTGCTCTTGCTTAGCCACTTACCAATAAGTTGTAATCTAGATGAGGGAAAAATCAGACACAACATGCTATATATGATGGGAGACGTACATATTCCTCCTCGTAGGCTATAGAAATATGTCATTCATGTTTGTTATGCATTTCCTACATTGAACCTTGTTATTACAAATCCGAGAAAAAAAGACACACATTTTTAGTTCCAAAGGGAAATATAGAAAAATAAGAGCAATGGATGAACTGTTTTAAGACAAACAATATTCACAGCACCTCACAAGAATTCTACATTGAATTCCTTTCTAATGCATTGCTTAGATTGAACGTTGTTATTACAGGTCTAAGCAAAACGATTGGCATTTATAGTTCCAAAAGGAAATAGAGAAAAATAAGAGCAATGGATGAACTATTTTAAGAGAAACAATATTCGCAGCATCTATCAATAATTTTGAATTCCTTTCGCAGCACCTCCACCAAAGTTCAATCTCCAGAACCACAAATCAGACACAGTCCAACCTAAAAAGAATAGAATAAAGTTAAACACTGAAATTAAAAATAAAAAAAAAACACTAAACTAAACTAAGCTTACCCGATGAAAAGGGATAGTAACGTAACAAAGAGCTCTTACCACTGCTTCTATTCGCTGCTGCACTCCAAAACCTACACATTAATTTCCCTTTGTCCTCTATATGGACGGTATATTAGAGATTCTGGTTATTTTGTTTAATGTGTGGTATCATCAATGGTCGAGCATTTTTCTTAGACTGTTGTTTGTACTTGTTGACTTTTGGGCTGCTGTTGTTCCGCCCTTTCATAGTTATACACAAATTCAATGACCTATTTCCCTTTTCTTCAACATAGAAGGGAAACAGCTCATCAAATGCGTGTATGACTATGAAAGGGCGGAACAACAGCAGCCCAAAAGTCAACAAGTACAATCAACAGTCTAAGAAAAATGCTTGACCATTGATGATACCACACATTAAACAAAATAACCAGAATCTCAAATATACCGTCCATATAGAGGACAAAGGTAAATTAATGTGTAGGTTTTGGAGTGCAACAACGAATAGAAATAGTAGTAACAACATGGTCATAGAGACCGCTGAAGACCAGAGGAAAAACATTCTTGGACGTAGGAACACAAAAATACTGAAGCAAAGGAAACAACTTGCTACTCCAACAACAATAAGAGGAACAAACCTACAAGTAAAAAACAATTAATAATTACAAAACTCAAAACAAAACTATAATAATGAATATTGAAAGTACCTGAAATCAATCCCAACATGCTTAAGCATGCTGGAAGATAACACTTCAACCATCAAAAACTGTAAAACAAATCCACATAAAAAGCACAAACAGTTTAAAACCAAAGTTTTTCTTCTATCAGGCGGTTGAAGCATTTCTCTGCACAATAGAACAACAGTCGGCAGCGCAACCAACACGAGAATTGGAGAAGTCTCCTCGAGACGATCTCCAATAGCAATCAATAAAAAACCAACCATAAGTGGAAGGTACACCTTTCAAAAAAACAATAAAACTACAATCACAAAAAAGCAAAAGCAAATACAACAAAACTATTAGTAATAAAACAATTTAAAAAGTACAAACAGATTGACAGAGTCGGGAAATACCACATTAGATCGCATAGCAACAATTAGTTACTATTTAATTTCAATACCAATTAGACACATTGAGCAGCAACAATATAATATTATCTAGTTTATAAAGAACGAACATCTATGACAAATTCAAAAAATATCATATTAGATCGAATAGCAATAATTAGATAGTATTAGATCAAACAGCTTAACAGTTATAACAAATTCAGAAAATAACGCATTTGATCCAATAGCAACAATTAGCCATTATCTAATTTTGATACAAATTGGATAAATGGAGACATTAGATCAAACAGGAAAAGTATAATACTATCTAGTGCATAAAGAACAAAAAGTTATGACAAATTTAGAAAATACCACATTAGACGAATAGCATAAATTAGATCAAATAGCATCAATTAGATAGCATCTAATCACTGAGACGATCAAACAGGTATAATTTAATACTATCTAGTTTATAAAGTATGAACAGTTCAGAAAATACCAAAAAGAGATACAGATATTGCATGGCAGAGCAAGTAGGAAGACGGAAGATATGGTGAAAGCCCCAATGTTTTCGAATAAAAAATTCACCCGCCATTGATTTTGATTTCACTGAGAGATTAGAAGCAGAATTTTATAGTTTTGTATCTTAGTAAAAAGGAAATATTAGAGCTGGATTTTATAGTTTTGTATCTTAGTAAAACGGTAATTTCTCAGCTGGATTCAGATATCCTATTTATAAATTGGAGAAAAATAAGAAACAACATCATATAAAATCTATAGATAATGCGTATAGGAGATAAGGAAACAACATTCATATAAAATCTATAGATTTTTGCAGATCTCCATTTTATTGGAGAAAGAAATACATATAAGAAATAAGGAAACGTCGATACAAAATTGATATGAATGATATAGAATTTAAATCTCAAGATTTTGGAATTGAAGTATGGTAGATGGAAGAAGGATTTGAAGTATGGTAGATGGAAGAAGGATGGCAAATGCTCCATTTTGTAATGGCTATAATTGACAGAAGAAAGAATGAGGATGTGAAGGCAACAATGTAGTTTGATTATATATAGGAAAATATAAGGGGTCGTTTGGGGGTGAGGTACTAACGCAAATAATTATGGGATAGAATAATAATTTTGGAATAAATTTTTTAATGTATCGTTTGGTTGACAATACTCAGTATGACTTCTTCCGGGACTAATAATTATACCGAATAAATTATCTCACACATCTAATGATATAAGTTATCCCACCCTAATTTATCCTTGGATAAAATTATAAAATGACAAAACTACGCCCAAATTCTTTAATTTTCACTTTCTCACAACTGTAGGATTCTTGTTTTTCTCCTACATGTATTACTCTTTATAAGTTGTACCCTTCAATCGAAATAAAATACTGCTCATGGATCAAACTGATATGTGATTTGAGGCTATGAAGGCAAAATATGTTAGAACCATAAAATATCAACATTAGGATAATATAATACGTATTATTGAAGCGCAATGTACAGTTTGGTATGGTATTTGAGAGTAAAATTTTAATATTTGGGTATTCGAAATTGAGCTTGGTAAAAGATATTAATACCGTTTGGTGTTCGGTATTTATCGAATATCGAATTCTCTTGGATCTTGGTAATATATTCGTAAAATACAATAAAAGGAATATTAAATAGAGTTTCTATTAAATATATTTTTTGAATTTCAAACGTACATTTGGACATTTCCAACTTTAAAATGGTATTATCGAAAATCGTACTGAATCGAAGTTTAATTTACCAATTACCGAATTATAGAATTGATGTTTATAAGTACGGTATGTGGTATCTACTATCAAATACCGATTATCAAATACCCAACGCTCGCCCCTGGTTTTTATACATAAAAAAAGGTAACAATTTAAAGCCTATTACTCCATTAAGTTTCCATTGTTTTAGTTTTTTTAGTTTAATATTCGAATTATATATATGGAAATTAGTTGCAAAACTACAAGGCAAGTCAGACTCTACATTTACTCCCGTTAGTTTTTTTTCTTTCGCATTTTATCTCAATTAAATATACAATAAATAATTTGTAGAATTAATTATCCTTTAATCTCTAGTTACCTTTTTCTAGACAATATTTAATATTTTTTTCGGTCAATAAAGTTACAATGTACGATAAAATTTGTATTTAAAATGATGATTCTCATCTTTATTTCTCCGTATTATTAAATTTTTTGATAATCGCATTTGTATGTTTCATTTAAAGGTTGTCTTACTGTTCAAAAACCTACCAGACAATTTTTTTGATCTCTTGGAGGGATCGAGATGAAATCAAGTGATATAAATTAACTTGACTCAAACACAAATAAGAAATTTACATGAGAAAGACTGAAAATAAATTAAAACAAAAAATAAAGAAAGTCGCTTGCGGATCAGCGAGATATAAGTCATTATGGTCCAACGACTTACGAGTCATTGACCATTTCATTTAATTTTTTCAATATTCATCGTTCCCTTGAAAAATTGACTCTAAAAATTAATCCTTTCAACTGCTTCGGACTCTAATTTTTACCTTACTCTCCACGACGATCTCAATAGAACAACTCATATTTTCAACTAACTTAAATTTTTACCTTGTAATTCTCTCCCTCAATATTAGAACTTTCAATTTGTTCAGTTTCTAAAAAAGAAAATTAAATTTTTAATTTTCATTAAGTAATTACACTTAAATTATCACTCATATCAACGGACACCTAATTAATACTTATTTTGATAAAATGTAGTACAATTCATTTAATGTACAGTCATGATTTTTTTTTCCTAAAATAAAATGAAGGCAAGAAGTAAATGTTGTCCGTTTCTTTAGGAAATTGTCAAGTTCTGCATTAGTTGTCCATTTCCTTAAAATTACTCATATCAACGGACACCTAATTAATACTTATTTTGATAAAATGTAGTACAATTCATTTAATGTAAGCAAGGAAGTAAATGTTGTCCGTTTCTTTAGGAAATTGTCAAGTTCTGCATTAGTTGTCCGTTTCCTTAAAATTGTTGAGGTTACTCCTACATTAATTGGTTCCAAAGTAATATTTACTCCTACATTAATTGGATTTAATTTTAATTTAAGTCCAAGAAAGATGTCACACCTCACAATTCACGTGATATGATATATTACTCCTACATTAATTGGTTCCAAAGTAATATTTACTCCTACATTAATTGGATTTAATTTTAATTTAAGTCCAAGAAGGATGTCACACCTCACAATTCACGTGATAAGATATATGTATGATACTCCCTTAAAAATCGTTGCCTTGTTAATTTAATAGTATTTTACAAAAAAAATATTTACTAAAAAATTATTTTATTATATTAATTTTATTAATTATATTTTAAAAATATAAATTTGAGTATATACATTTTATTTATTTACTTAATTAATGATATGATAGTTTTGAAAAATATACTCCCTCCGTCTCAAATTACCTGTCTCAAATTGAGATTACACATTAATTAAGAAAAAATAATTAATAACATATCTAGTTTACAATAGTATCCCTATTAAATGATGTTTACATTTTAATTTGAAAAAAAATAATTAATGCAAAGGGTAAAGCATGAAAAAAAAGTTTGTCTCTTCTTGATTAATGAAAAAAGACAAGTAAAATGAGAAATCAAATTAGAAAATTTAGGACGGATAATTTGGGACGCAGGGAATAATAAAATTCGAGGGACAACTAAATAAAAATAAATATTTAAAAAAAAAGGATCAATTATTTTAAAATGAAAAGAGTACAAAATAAAGAGATAGAATGGGTATGTGCATTTTATAGAGTCCCGAGTTGAAAAGGATAATTTTTGGCGTAAACATATCAAAAATGACTATGAATATCGGGGAAATAAAAAAGAAAAAAGAGATGGATTGGTCTCTCAAAATAATATGGAAAAAAAAATCTAAATATACTTTCTTAGATTATAAATTGCTAGTCATAGCAAGACTTCTTAGATTGCAATTAATAACAAGTTTTTTTTTAAAAAAAAAAAAGATTTAAAACAAATAAAATTAAGAATAAAATGTTTTTTATATGCTAATTAAAAAAACTTTCATTCTAATAGGAGTTGGTTATTATGTGGGCTAAAATTATGAAATAGTTATTATGTGGGCTAAAATTATGGAACCTATTAATGTGCATGTTTTTTTCTAGTTCTTAAATTATATTTATATTCATTTTTTAAAAAGAAAAACAAATACTTCTTCTTTTTCCATAATCCATTCTTACTCAATCTCTATTTTAATTTCTAATTCATGAATTTTGAATTCACAATAGAATTGGTGATAGTAAATATTATATGTTAATAATTTATTTTTAATTTTTGATTTTTATACAACCTATTATTTTTGTATTATTTTATACAATCAAACTAAAATCAATTTATATATAACAAAGTCATATTTTAAATGATTTTTTATTTTTGGAGTCTCAATTTTTGAAATTGGTATATAAGATTCTATATAAATGATACATCTTATAACTGTTTCTAATGTATGAAAATGGTACATAATATGATATCCACGAATTAATTTAATAAATTTTATTAAAGTCATTTTATACTCTTTTCATATTTATGGAATTTTTTTTTTGGAGGGGTGGGGGTGGGGGTGGGGAGGGAGGGGGTGTTCTCAATGTATGGAATTGACATTAACATTATTGGTATTGATGAAGTTCCATATAAATCAATTTGTATAAAATGAGTTTTATGAATATGACAATTGATACGAAAAATGATGTTGTCTATTACATAACTTTTTTAGTGTATGTAATGGATATTTAATGAAAAATTGTCACTGTACATATTGAAAATAAACTAATCGATAATTATTTGGTATCAAATAACTTTTTGTTGCAATAAAAAAGGTAATCTGTATTAATCATGGTTGATATTGGTGTTGAAAAGACTAGCATTTTTAGTTCCAAAGGAAAATACAGAAAAATAAGAGCAATGGATGAATTATTTCAAGACAAACAATATCCGCAGCATCTCACAAGAATTATGAACTCCTTTCTAATGCATTGCTTAGATTGAAGCTTGTTATTACAGGTCTAAGCAAAAATATTGGCATTTTTAGTTCCAAAAGGAAATACATAAGAATAAGAGCAATGGATGAACTGTTTTAAGACAAAAAGTATCCGTAGCATCTATCAATTATTCTGAATTCCTCTCACAGCATCTCCATCAAAGTTCAATCTCAAGATTCACGAACCACACAGAGTTCAACCTAAAAACAATAGAATAAAGTTAAACATTGAAATTTTAATTAAAAAAAAAATTAAACTAAACTTACTAGATGGAAAGGGATAGTAACGTAACCGGTAAAAAAACCAATAAAGTCACAGCGCCAGGAATAGAAATTGCCATCGCCGAACTCGAAACCCTGAACTTCTTGATTATACAATAGGTCTTGTGTATAGAGCAGAATGTTGATTAGGTTATAAGTTAGTATCACCTCAGCCTATGCAAAAAGAAAGCAACCAAAAAAAATTCAAGAGAAAAAACAAATTACAAAAACAAAAAGCAGACAGATAATTTATCAAGCAAAATAAATTACCTTCCATGTAGAAGAAAAGGGAAATAGCTCATCAAATGCGTGTATGACTATGAAAGGGCGGAACAGCAGCAGCCCAAAAGTCAACAAGTACAAACAACAGTCTAAGAAAAATGTTCGACCATTGATGATACCACATTATAAACAAAATAACCAGAATCTCAAATATACCGTCCATATAGAGGACAAAGGGAAATTAATGTGTAGGTTTTGGAGTGCAGCAGCGAATAGAAACAGTAGTAACAACATGGTCATAGAGACCGCTGAAGACCAGAGGAAAAAAATTCTTGGACGTAGGAACACAAAAATACTGAAGCAAAGGAAACAATTTGCTACTCCAACAGCAATAAGAGGAGCAAACCTACAAGTAAAAAGCAATTAATAATTACAAAACTCAAAACAAAACTATA
Organism: Capsicum pubescens; assembly: GCA_030864215.1. Taxonomy (NCBI): domain Eukaryota; kingdom Viridiplantae; phylum Streptophyta; class Magnoliopsida; order Solanales; family Solanaceae; genus Capsicum; species Capsicum pubescens. Next base: position 302,400,945 of record CM061549.1, read on the forward strand.
ATAATGAACATTGAAAGTACCTGAAATCAATCCCAACATGCTTAAGCATGCTGGAAGATAACACTCCAACCATCAAAAACTGTAAAACAAATCCACATAAAAAGCACAAACAGTTTAAAACCATAGTTTTTCTTCTATCAGGCGGTTGAAGCATTTCTCTGCACAATAGAACAACAGTCGGAAGCGCAACCAACACGAGAATTGGAGAAGTCTCCTCGAGACGAGCTCCAATAGCAATCAATAATAAACAAACCATAAGTGGAAGGTACACCTTTAAAAAAAACAATAAAACTACAATCACAAAAAAGCAAAAGCAAATACAACAAAACTATTAGTAATAAAACAATTTAAAAAGTACAAACAGTTTGACAGAGTCAGGAAATACCACATTAGATCGCATAGCAACAATTAGTTACTATTTAATTTCAATTCCAATTAGACACATTGAGCAGCAACAATATAATATTATCTATTTTATAAAGTACGAACAGTTATGACAAATTCAGAAAATACCAAATTAGACCGAATAGCAATAATTAGATAGTATTAGATCAAACAACTTACAAAATACAAACCGTTATAACAAATTCAGAAAATACCACATTAGATCCAATAGCAACAATTAGATAGTATCTAATTTTTGATACAAATTGGATAAATGGAGACATTAGATCAAACAAAAAATGTATAATACTATCTAGTGCATATAGAATAAACCATTATGACAAATTCAGAAAATACCAGAGTAGACCGAATAGCATAAATTACATCAAGATAGCATCTAATCACTGAGACGATCAAACAGGTATAATTTCATACAATCTAGTTTATAAAGAAAGAACAGTTCAAAAAATACCGAAAAGAGATACGAATATTGCATGGCAGAGCAAGTAGGAAGACGAAAGACATGGTGAAAGCCCCAGTGTTTTCGAGTAAAAAATTCACCCGCCATTGATTTTGATTTTACTAGTGTTTTGTATCTTAGTAAAAAGAATTTGAATCTATATATTTATGCAGATATCCTATTTATAAATTGGAGAAAGATAAGAAACAACATCTTATAAAATCTATATACAATGCGTATAGGAGATGAGGAAACAACATTCATATAATCTATAGATTTTTGCAGATCTCCAATTTATTGGAGAAAGAAATGCATATAAGAAATAAGGAAACAACGTGATATAAAATTGATATGAATGATATAGAATTTAAATCTCAAGATTTTGGAATTGAAGTACTCTAGAATTGAAGTACTCTAGATGGAAGAAGGATGGCAAATGCTCCATTTTGTAAAGGCTATAATTGACAGAAGAAAGAATCACAACTGTAGGATTCTTGTTTTTCTCGTACATGTATTACTCTTTATAAGTTGTACCCTTCAATCGAAATAAAATACTGCTTATGGATCAAACTGATTTGTGATTTGAGGCTAAGAAGGCAAAATATGTTGAACCATAAAATATCAACATTAGGATAATATAATACGTATTATTGAAGCGCAATGTACAGTTTGGTATGGTATTTGAGAGTAAAATTTTAATATTCGAGTATTCGGAATTGAGCTTGGTAAAAGATATTAATATTGTTTAGTATTCGGTATTTCGAATATCGAATTCTCTTGGACCTTGGTAATATATTCGTAAAATACAATAAAAGGAATATTAAATAGGGTTTCTATTAAATATATTTTTTGAATTTAAAACGTACATTTGGACATTTCCAACTTTAAAATGGTATTACCGAAAATCATACCGAATCGAAGTTTAATTTACCAATTACCGAATTATAGAATCGATGTTTATAAGTACGGTATGTGGTATCTACTATCAAATACCGATTATCAAACTACCAAACCCGAAATTTGAAAATACCGAACCGAATACCCAACGCTCGCTCCTAGTTTTTATTCATAAAAAAAGGTAACCATTTAAAGCCTATTACTCCATTAAGTTTCCATTGTTTTAGTTTTTTAATTTAATATTCGTATTATATATATGGAAATTAGTTGCAAAACTACAAGGCAGGTCAGACTCTACATTTACTCTCATCAGTTTTTCTTCTTTCGTAATTTATCTCAATTAAATATACAATAAATAATTTGTAGAATTAATTATCCTTTAATCTCTTGTTACCTTTTTCTAAGACAATATGTAATATTTTTTTCAGTCAATAAAGTTACAATGTATGATAAAATTTGTATTTAAAATGATGATTCTCATCTTTCTTTCTCCGTATTATTAATTTTTTTGATAATCGCATTTGTATGTTTCATTTAAAGGTTGTCTTACTATTCAAAAACCTACCAGACAATTATTTTGATCTCTTGGAGGGATCGACATGAAATCAAGTGATATAAATTAACTTAACTCAAACACAAATAAGAAATTTACATGAGAAAGACTGAAAATAAATTTAAAAAAAAATAAAGAAAGTCGCTCGTGGATCAGCTTAATATAAGTCATTATTGGAGATATAAGATATTCATATAAAATCTAAATATTTTTGCAGATCTCCTTTTTATTGGAGAAAGAAATGCATATAAGAAATAAGGAAACAACGTCGATATAAAATTGATATGAATGATATAGAATTTAAATCTCAAGATTTTGTAATTGAAGTATGGTAGATGGAAGAAGGATGGCAAATGCTCCATTTTTCTTCTTTTTTTCTTGATAAGGGGGAGGGAGTTTGTAACGGCTATAATTGATGTGAAGATAGCTGTGTACTTTGATTATATATAGGAAAATCTAAGGGGTCGTTTGGGGTGAGGTACTAAGGCAAATAATTCAGATATAAAATAATAATTTCAGGATAAATTTCTTAATGCATCGTTTGGTTGGTAATACTTAAGATAACTTATTTTAGGAATAATAATAGTATCGGGATAAGTCATCCAGTGCCGGCTCAAGGGGGAAGCAACTAAAGCCAAGGCTTTAGGCCCCCAAATTAAAGGCCCCATATTCTCACTAATATTTAATATTATATAGTATATATTAGAGAATTAGTGTCCTTGTTTCGTTAAAAGAATAAAATTCATACTTGTCTTTTGAATATTTTATTGAGTTTATGTAGAAACAAGTAGATATTATTAGATAAATATTCCTTTCGTTTCAATTTATGCAATTTTTTGTTTCGACGGTTAATTTGACTAATTTTTGAAGCTAAATAAGATTAGATTAATGCAATATTTAAAATTTAGATGTTCAAAAACTAATATCTAGTTCAAAAACTATATAATAAGCACTAATATGTAGTCACATGAATAGTCAATATACATACAAGATGGCACGTACACCATCACTATAAAACAAAAAAGAAAAGAAATTAAACAAATATATTTATAATTTTATTAATTAAATTTAAGGCCTCTTCTTAAAGTTGGCTTTAGGCCACAATTTGCGTTGAGCCGCCCCTGAAGTTATCCCACACATTTGGTGGTATAAATTATCCCACCCTAATTTATCCTTGAATAAAACTATTAAATGACTAAACTAATTCTTTAATTTTCACTTTCTCACAACTGTAGGATTTTGGTTTTTCTCCTACACGTATTACTCTTTATAAGTTGTTCCCTTTAAACGGGATAAAGTACTGCTCATGGATCAAAATGTTCTGTGATTTGAGGCTAAGAAGGCAAAATATGTTTAACCATAAAATATCAACATTAGGACAATATAATACGATTATTAAAGTGTAATGTACAATTTTAATAACAAGTATTATCTAGATAAATACGTATGAATCTTATATATTGACACATAACTGAACACATAGAAAAATTATAGGAATAGAAACATAAAAATAATTAAGTTAACTAAAGTGAAGGATATTTTTGTAAACAAATAATATATTTTTACAAACAATGCACTACTTAAAAAGATAACAATTTAAAGCCTATTATTACTCTATTAAATTTCCATTATTTTGGTTTTTAAATTTAATAGTCGAATTATATATGGAAATTAGTTGTAAAAGTACAAGGCAGGTCAGACTCTACATTTACTCTCGTCAGTTTTCTTCTTCTTGTTAACATTATTATCATTTTAATCAAAAAAAAAAAAGAATATATATATATATATATATATATATATATATATTCTTTCTAAATGAAGGACAAGGTACCTTTTTCAGGAAAAAAATTGTAAAAAAAAAAAAGAAGAGTAAGAATAACATTTTATAAAAAATAAGGTCCAAGATGTAGAAAAAGTATGGTGTGTGAAGATCTTTAATTCTATTTTATAAAGTTAAAGAGTCTGCTTCTGATTCTCAATTCAAATGAAAAATATCTACCTTACGTATTGAGATTCACAAAACGTTACTAATTTTACTCAAAATACATTTTAATACTACAACATTAGAAAAGAAGGTTTGTTATGATTAGGAATAGGTTTAAGTGGAATAAAAATAACTTTATAACTTGAAATATTTAATTTTATTTTTGATTAATTTATTTCGTAATTTACTCAATTAAATGTACAATAAATAATTTGTAGAATTAATTATCCTCTAATCTCTTGTCACTCTAATCTTTTGTCACCTTTTTCAAGATAATATTTAATATTTTTTTTCGGTCAATAAAGTTGCAACGTACGATGAAATTTATATTTAAAATGATGATTCTTATCTTTATTTCTCCGTACTAATAAATTTTTTGATAATCGCATTTGTATATTTCATTTAAAGGTTGTCTTATTGTTCAAAAACTTACCAGACAATGATTTTGATCTCTTGGAGGGATCAACATGAAATCAAATGATATAAATTAACTTGACTCAAACACAAATAAGAAATTTACATGAGAAAGACTAAAAATAAATTTTAAAAAATAAAGAAAGTCGATGGTTGATCAACGACTTATAAATCATTATAGTCCAGCGACTTATGAGTCATTAACCTATTTCATTTAATTCTTTCAATATTCATCGTTTCCTTAAAAAATTTACTCTAAAAATTAATCCTTTCAGCTGCTCCAGACGCTAATTTTTACCTTATCCTCCACGACGACGTCAATAGAACAACTCATATTTTCAACTAACTTAATTTTTACCTTGTAATTCTCTCCATCATAATTAGAATTTTCAATTTTTTCACTTTCAAAAAAAAAAATTTTAAATTTTCATAAAATAATTAAACGTAAATTATATTTAATATTCAATTCATAAATTGATCTCCTTTTATGAGAATAAATTGAGTGTGTTGTTGTTATTTGAAATTTTTTTTTTTCAAAAAGATCATTTACTACTCTATTATCACTCATATCAACGGACACGTAATTAATATTGTTATATAACATTTGCTACCTAATTATTAAATAAAAAACACTTATTCATTAAATTTGTACAGTCATGATTTTTTTTTTCTTAAAATAAAGAGTAAATTCCTCAAAATGTCATTGAACTTGTGTAAACATCCCACTAAAGTAACTTTTGTTTCTTTTAGGACAATATTGTCACTGAACTATGCACTTTTTTCCATTATAAGGTAAAACTAAGAAATTGTTAAGAATATGTTTGGAGAACCACAAGGAAAGTGAAATTAGATGTAATTACATAGTCCAATTCTCAATCAGAAATAGAGAATTAGGTGCAATTACGCGATGTAATTACAAAATTACATATTTTGTTTTAATTTTAATTTTTTCTTTTAATTTTATTTTTTATTTCTATTTTGTTTTTTAATTTTACATAATTTATCTTTCATCTCTTTTCTTCTCATTTTCCAACGTTTACTTTTTATGATTAAATATAATTACTCATATTTTTCTTCATTTAGCGCATTATTGTATTTTTATTCTAGTGTTTGAATTAAAGTAGTATTTCATTATTGAATGAGATGACTTATGTGTTTTTTCTTTCGTTTGAATTATTTACTCGTTGGAATTTTATATAAGAGTATTGTGTTTTTTTCTTGAATTTTCAATTTGTGTTTTGTTTTATGTTTCAACTTATTTGTTTTAGTACTATAGACTTGTTATTTTATATTTCATGTCACTTCAAATTGTCTAGTTAATTTTTTAAATTGCCATTGAACTTGTGCAAACATCCTACTAAAGTAACTTTTGTTAATTTCTTTTAGGAAAATATTTTCATTAAACTATGTACATCTTTCCAAAATAAGGTGAAATTAAAAAATAGTTAAGGACATATTTGGAAAGCCATAGAAAAATTAAAATTATATGTTATTAGCAATTTCCAGTGACATGCAGTTTGAAATAGCATAGGCCAATCAGAGGGATATTTGCACATAAAAAGCTACAACAATCTGTAGCAAAGATTCAAGGAATTTGAGTTGAGCTTGATCATATATCTAACTACTAAACTTCTTTAATGATAACAGAAAATGAACTTTTGTTTCTTTTTTTCTGGTCACTTTTCTTGACAGTGCATCCCGTTAATGAAAATGGGTGCACTTTCAGCGACATCAAATCTCCAACCAAAAAGCTGGTTAACCATTTTGGTAGAGACCTTAGAAGTAAGTTGTGCTTTTAATAGTGGAAATGTAGGTCTCAATCTTTCAAAGGAACAATCAAATATTGCAACCAATTAACCAATGGGCTCTATTTGTAATCTTCTTGCATATTAACTCTTTCTTCTAGGAATTATCGTCTAAAAGAATGCTACATTTTACTATTATGATGTTGTAACGCAAATCAATGTGCAATGAATAGTAAGGTAACATATTATTTACATTAAGCAAACAAGCAATCAACTGGGAAGAAAAATCGAGTCCATTGCGCTTTGCACCCTAACGTATGACCTCTTTTGTGATTTACACCCTATTCTATTTTATTTTATGATTTGCACCCTAAGCTTGTATCTTTCTTGCAAAATAACGAAACGACTCTTTTTCTATATTTTCCACGAGGACAAAATTGGAATATAAATATATTTTTTTTAAAATAACATAGAATTTAAAAAAAAAAAAAAACTGATAAATTAACTAATTAAAAGGTCCGATGAACAAATAATTTTATGGATGTTCCTTCTATGGGTGGAATTTTATTATTAAAACTTTAATTAGAGATAAAATGGACAAACGATTTCTTGTCTGAACTAAAAAATAAGGTCTCTCTTATTACTATTTTCACATAAAAGAAGAGAACAAATTTTGAATTTAATTAGATAAAGATCTTCTATTGTATCACTATCACTTATTTTATGACTCATCACTTTTTGTATGATATTTAATATAAGCTCATATAAATTTTTTACTAAAATGGATGAAAGCTTGTAAGGTCATTAAAACTTTAATTAGGAATGAAATAGACAAAAAAAAATTATGTGAGGACTATCAAACTCCAGGATCCTCCCTTCAAATTGGATTCATGGATACTGGTTTCCTATTTAAAGGTGTTAATAATACAAGTTCACCATTCAAAGCTGATATGGGGTTGAGAATGCTACAAATGTTTCCTTAAGCTAAGTTTTTACATCAACTCAATAGACATAAACTGTCAATTGGCCCTTTATGCCCAAAGAATAGTAATCTGAATAGGATTCTTGATTGTTTTCGTTGGGAATGCTCTTCAATTATTATCTAATTTACTTGAGGGTACTATGGTTAGCATATTCACGTTTGGTCTGTACTACAATACCCTTTGCTTGTCATTATATTTAGTCGATTCATATATGATCTTTTTCAAGGATTTCCTTAGGTATCCCAAGAATGGGAACTCCTGACTCCTGAGGCAGCTAGGACTTCCTCAGGACCTCGTTATGCACTTGATGATCAAATTACTGAGCACATCAAAGTTTTTAAATTTTTACTTGATTATCCAACAACAAAAAAAAATCATCAATGCATTTTTATGTGCCTCCGCATTATTCATGTGGTTTATATATGCAATGTCAAAAGCTGCCAAGCGGAAAGTGGGTATTTGAGTTGTAGTTTGAAATTGTCATCTGAGGCTAAACTTCTATGTGGTTTTGACATAAAGCTTCTTGAGTTTACCCATAATCTTCAAGGAGTTAGGAAGAATGCTGACTCCGTGAAAATGACTGAGACAATCATTTTTATTTAGCAGTTTTTCTAGTTTTGTGCCTTTTTCAGAAGAAAAAAATATTTATATTCCAATTTTGCCCTCGTGAATATTTATAGGTCTTACCATTTCAAGGTATGGAAGGATTTGTCAATGGTCTAAATCTCACATGATAATGGCAAGAACAACTTATCATTTATGAGAATCATCAGATGTTGGCCCATGGAAGAAAAGTATCTCAGAATAAAAAATGGTTGGTTTCAAGCACTGGTGAATTTAGCCAACACGGATAAGATCTATAAGGGTGTTATTAAAAATATGCCTCTAAAATAGTTCACTTAGCAAACTTACCTCTTTGTCAAACCGATTTAAGTAATACGCCCAATGGTAGTCATATCCGAAGCTAAAACCAGTAACTTCTTGTACCGTCGTTTGAATCATTTTATCGATCACCGCTTAAAGAAAGAGAAACAATGAGAAAATAGTGAACCACCAAGCATCATACCTCAGAAGCTAGTGTTCTTTTGTTATTTGGATCTGAATTTGTTGTTTGAGAGCTTGAGGAAGTAGAATTGTATGATTGTGTGCGGACTGCGGCGAGAGAGAAAGAGAAATATCTAGAAGGGTAAGGAAAGTCGTGGTTTGGTTTTAAAAAGAAGCTTATCATTTTACCCTTGAAAGTTAGCATATTTACGGCCATACCCTTGGTCGTCCAAATGATGACATTTCTATATAGTAGAAATGTTATGGAACATGGTAGATGTCCATGTGTCAAATTGGATTTACTCCTACATTTCTATCAGGTTTCTTACATATCTCAGGTTTCATGAGAATTCATGCCACTTGTAGTTCATAAAGCTTGATTTTAAGCATGATTTTCAAGAAAATTCACCAACTCTCACGGTTTTGGAGTTTTTGATGAAACTGGGAAGTTGGGGAATGAAGGGATTTGGGGGGAGGTTGGAATGCAGTTGAGTTTTCTACATAGAGCCCGGCCTACATATCCTCAAGATTTTAGGGAATCATACTGCTTGTAGTTCGACTCGATTGGTAGAAAAGATAGTCTTTTATTTCAGACGATCTTTTGCTCAAGATGGGTGATAAGTTGATCGAGTTGTGAAAAAGAGGCTTGTAACCTCTTAACCATGAACTTGGAGATATTCACATCCATAGGTAAGAATTTACCCAGGCAATTTACAAAACTCTAAGTATGTTGTCACCCGAATTTGAAAGAAAAACAAAGTTCCCTTCGGTATGAGTTAAGAAAATATTCTGGAGGTGAAGCTGAAACTAGGATATCGAAAAATACCCACATACCTTCTAATAGAGGCGTGGTTAGATGGTGGCGGTGATCATCATTTAGCTCGCGTCTAGAGAGTTTGACATCCCTCTCCAGACTATGTCCCATTTTGCTGCTGAGAAAGAGTTCCACGTTGTGCTGCATCTTTTTTGGAGTCGTCTCCACCTATGGTTTTGATTTGAGATTTTCATCCTTTCGGATGCTCTCGACAATTCCTTACACAAAAATCATTAGTGATAAGCTCAATTCACGAAAGAAGTATATAGTATTTTACCATATCTCCGCGTGAGTTGTTGTCTAAAAAGTGAAGTCATCCTTTCTTGTACCTGTTTGATAGGAAATAACTCGCAATAACAGACACAACAACCAAGGAGGTTGTTGTATAATTATGACATTTTTTGATTGAATATGTCTTCAAAGTGGGGTGACCCTTTTGGACACCGACGATACTTTATGCAGAACGGTATCTACAACCATGTAATCTTGTGCTGGAGTGGAAACCCCTTTGGTTACCTATATCACTTGTTGTATGTGGAATAATAACCTTTTCGGTTATAGTTGATGATCGATTTATAATTTTTTCTTAAATTGTCAACCTTTGGATAATCATGTGCATTATTTGATGTTGGATACGAGGCGACTTACAGATATCCTTTGAATTGCTAGCTTTTAGGTAATCCTGCACATTATCCGACTTTGGATAAGAGATGGCTTACAGATATCCCTCCAATTACTAACTTTCAGGTGTTCCTGCACATCATCCGACCTTGGATACAATATGACTTATAGATAATCCCTCAAATACCGTTCTTGGGCATTAATGATCTGTTGTGGCTCCCAATTTGCTCGGGGATTTTTGAAAGACTCTCATTTTTGTGTATTGATCCCTGCATCCACAGAAAAATGATTAGTTTGAATGAAATTACTCCATGTTGACCTTCTTCGATTTGCTCCTTGCCATCTCTTGGGCATTCCGCCATGTTGGGACTTCCACCCTGACACTCCATCCCAAATGATGTCTAGGCAAGTACTAGATAAGTGAGTCGTAAGATTTTTGAAAATAGTCTTAAATTTTTTAGAATAATTTCGAAAACCTCTGTAAAACATTAGAAAATCTCTTCCAGTCATGTCATGTACTAGCTCAACGAACGTCTTCCTCGTGTTTTTGACTATATTCGACGGATGGTTTACAAAACTCATGATCATTGTTGGAGGGTTTCTTCAAGTAGTTCTATCATAGCCAAAAATTGAGTCTACCCAGACTTTGTTACAGTTGGTGGCTTCCGAAGCTTGACTTTAACCTCTGGTGCTGGGGAATTTGAAATATGTTCCGACATTTGGTGGAAATTTTGAGGTTTTCCTCAAAATTTCTTCCCCAGTTTAAAGTTGTTTGAGGTGATACCAATCCGAGTGGGTCTGAAGTCTTTGCTGATCTTCATTCTCTTTGTTGGATGTTGATCTTCTCTTGTGAATTTTTGAGATTCCTTCTCAAAAATTCTGCCCCAGTTTTCATTTCCTGGGGTGATATGACCGAGCTGTTGAGGCACCTACGTATCTCGTTGAAGCAGGAATCAAGTCAAACGTAGTTCAAGCATAGAGGAAAAAGATAAATTTTCCTAAGGGGTTGACCAAAGCCGACATAGGCCGCTTACGTATCCCTTTCTTGGAAATTCAGGTCAGACGTAGTTCGTACATAATGGGAAAGGATAAATTTTCCTAAGGGGTTGACCAAAGCCGACATAGGCTGCCTACGTATCCCTTTCTTGGGAATTCAGGTCAAACGTAGTTCGTACATAAAAGGAAAGGGACTCTAGATAGCCACACACTATAAAACAACATTATTACAAAGGCGATTACAAAAAGATTAACTAAAGAAACACAAAATCTAGAATATCTTTCAAACATAATATCTTTTTACCGCATCGGAATTGATTGGTTTGGTCCACTCCGTGCCATCCATCTCAGATAAAATCAGAGCTCCTCCAGATAGCACCTTGCAAACTATGTATGACCCTTGCCAGTTTGGAGCGAACTTGCCCTTGTACTTCTCTTGGCGAGGGAATATTCGTTTGAGAACCAGTTGCCCCACTTCAAATTCCCGAGCCCTCACCTTCTTGTTAAAGGTACGAACCATCCTGTGTTGGTACAACTGACCATGGAATACAACGACCATTCTCTTTTCATCAATCAACATGAGTTGTTCATAGTGAGAACGAACCCATTCTTCGTTACTTAGTCCAGCTTCCTGAATAATCCTTAGGGAAGGTATTTCAACTTCAGCAGGTATCACAGCTTCATTCCCATAGACAAGTAAATAGGGGGTCGCCCCGGTGGAGGTTCGAACTATTGTGCGATACCCTAGAAAAGCGTAAGGTAACATCTCATGCCATGATCTATCATTTTCGACCATCTTTCTCAAGATATTCTTGATATTCTTGTTGGTCATTTCCACAGCTCCATTTATTTGGGGATGATATGCAGTCGAGTTATGATGCACAATCTTGAACTGATCACAAATTTCTTTCATCAAGTGACTGTTAAAGTTTGCCCCATTATCAGTAATGATCGATTCCAGTACTCCGAACCGGCAAATCAAGTTATTCCTGACGAAATCCGCAACCACTTTCTTAGTGACGGCTATGTACGAAGTTGTTTCAACCCACTTAGTGAAATAATCAATGGCAACCAAAATGAATCTATGCCCATTCAACGCTAATGGCTCTATTGGTCCGATGACATCCATGACCCAAGCTAAGAAAGGCCAAGGCAAATTCATTGTGTGAAGCTCGTGTGGAGGCATTCGAATCAGATCTCCGTGTATTTGACATTTTGGACATCTCTGCACATACTTACTACAATCATTTTCCATAGTCATCCAGAAGTAACCGGTTCTCAGGATCTTTCTAGCAAGTACAAACCCATTCATATGGGGTCCACAAATTCCAGTGTGTACCTCTTTTATCAATTTATTGGCTTTCGCAGCATCGACGCATCTTAGGAATCCCAAATCAGGAGTCCTCCTAAAAAGAATTTCCCCACTTGGAAAGTAATTCTTTGCCAAATGTCGGATTGTCTTCTTTTGGTTGTTACTAGAATCTTTAGGATATATTCCAGATTCCAAATACCTTTTAATGTCATAGCACCAAGGCTTTCCATCAGGCTCCTCTTCCACGTGTACACAATGCGCGGGTTGCTCCTTCAAGCTTATTTCCAAAGGATCAATGTAACTTTGATCCGGGTGCTGAATCATGGAAGATATAGTGGCCAAAGCATCAGCAAACTCATTTTGTATCCCTGGGATATGCCTAAAATCAACTTCCTTGAATCTTTCACATAATTCTTGCACCAACTCCACATAAGGAGTGATCTTAGAATTTTTTACCGCCCATTCTCCCCGTACCTGGTGAATCAGGAAATCTGAATCCCCAATGACTAACAATTCACTAACACCCATATCAAGTGCCAATTTGAGACCCAGAATGCAAGCCTCATATTCAGCCATGTTATTGGTGCATGAAAAACATAACTTAGCGGTTACCGGATAATGCTGGCCCATTTCTGACACCAAAACTGCTCCAATTCCTGAACCTTTGAAGTTGACCGCCCCATCAAAAAAATAGCCTCCATCCGGGGTAAATCTATGTAATGTCTTCTCCTACGAACAAAACTTCCTCATCTGGAAAGTAAGTTCGAAGTGGATCATATTTCTCATCAACTGGGTTCTCTGCCAAATGATCTGCTAAGGCTTGCCCCTTGATTGCTTTTTGGGTTACATACACAATGTCAAACTCACTCAGCAATATTTACCACTTGGCTAGCTTTCCCGTAGGCATGGACTTTTGGAAAATATACTTTAATGGATCCATTCTCGAGATGAGGTATGTTGTGTAGGACGACAGATAATGCCTCAACTTTTATGCCGTCCAAGTCAAAGCATAACATGTCCTTTCTACAAGAGTGTAACGGGCTTCATATGGCGTGAACTTTTTACTCAAGTAGTAAATGGCTTTCTCTCTCCTACCGGTCTCATCATGTTGTCCGAGGACATATCCGGAAGCATTTTCTAAGACTGACAGGTAAAGCAATAATGGAATTCCTTCTCTTGGTGGAACCAAAACCAGCAGTGCAGACAAGTATTCCTTGATACGGTTAAAAGCTTTCTGACATTCTTTTGTCCACTCGTTTAATGCATTTTTATTCAACATCTTGAGAATTGGCTCGCATATGACTGTTGACTGCGCGATGAACCTGCTAATGTAATTCAAATGGACCATGAAACTCATAACTTCCTTCTTAGTCTTCGGTTGTGGAAAATCTTGAATTGTCTTGATTTTGGATGGGTTTAACTCGATGCCTCTTCTACTAACTATGAACCCCAACAACTTCCCTGATGGTACACCAAAAGCACACTTAGCAGGGTTTAATTTCAAACTGTACCTTTTTAATCTGTTGAAAAATTTCTTCAGATGAGTCAGATGATTCGAACTCTTGCGGGATTTGATAATTACGTCATCCATGTACACCTCAATCTCTTTATGGATCATATCATGGAAAATCGTCGTCATAGCCCTCATATATGTTGCACCCACATTTTTGAGACCAAAAGGCATTATCCTGTAATGATAAACACCCCAGGGTGTAATAAAAGCTATTTTTTCTGCATCTTCCTCATCCATCAATATCTGATGTTACCTGGAGAAACAATCAATGAATGACTGCATTTCATGTTTTTCACAGTTATCGATGAGAATATGAATGTTGGGCAACGGAAAATCATCTTTAGGACTAGCTCTATTCAAGTCTCTATAGTCAACACAAATTCGAATCTTGCCGTCCTTCTTCGGCATAGGGACGATGTTGGCCAACCACGTCGGATATTTTGTGACCTCGACAACATTAGACTGGATTTGTTTTGTCACTTCTTCCTTGATCTTTAGACTTAAATATGGCTTGAATTTCCGTATTTTTTGCTTGACTGGATCAAACTCCGGATTTATTAGCAACTTATGTGACACAATGGTGGTGCTCAACCCTGGAATATCATCATAGGACCAAGCAAACACGTCGATGTATTCCCGAAATAGGTGGATGAGCTCTTTTCTTTGTGGCGCCGCTAGGTGGATACTGACACTTGTCTCTTTGATTTCATCATGATCTCCCAAGTTGACTGTTTCAGTTTCCTCCAGATTGGGTTTTTCGCGATTCTCAAATTCCTCCATATCTTCGACTAATCATTCCTCGTCATCGTCCTTCCAATCATCATCGTGTTCCTCATTTTGTTCATTCAAGCTTTGACATGACACGACATTGGCAGATTTTAAGCTACTATTACTGTAATGGACAAACAAACCAAGTTAGATGATAACAAGATAATAACAAAATATATGACTAGGAGTGTTTTAGAAATAATAGAATTTTCTAAATAAATGAAGGCCTTTTCATTGAAATTTGGGAGATAATTAAAAAATAATGGCTTATGACTTGCGCAAATACAAGTCCATGCCTTTTTTAAAGCAGTAAGATATGAAAAGGAACTTTTGAGATATAAAAGGTGGATAGCGGGGCCTCCTCCGGATCATCATCAATTTTAAAAACTATCAGTAATTGCCCTTTCATCTACCATGATGGGCGACGGGTTATGAGTGGAGCAGAGGTCCAATTTTGCAAGGCCTCCCCTGGCGCAATCTACTTCACCCCGCTAGACTTTGGGAGATATTCTGGTACAACATTGCATCCTTCGAACAAATCTCCTATCCCATCCCCAAGACTATCATCATCTGACACCTTTCGTATAGGAAATGACTGGAACAGGAGTGGCAAGGGCCTAAACAGACTCTTCTCTGGCTCATCCTCAACCATACCCTTCCTGGTAGGCTGATATCCCAACCCGTACTTAGAACCTCTCTTTGGGATCGCAATAGGCTCGATAATTCCTTGTAAATTCTTGACTAAGCCTCGACCAAGTTCGAACCTATTTCTTAACATCACCGTTGCAATCATTTTGTAGACAGAAGGCATTGGGACTTTGGGCATCGACTCTCTGTCCACAGTATTTACAATTTCCACTGTATATAAACTGCTACCTTTTGGAACATCTTCAATCACCGGCACATAACCATTGGGACGGTCCGCTCGACTTCCTTCTCCTTGGATGACTACTTCATGATCTTCCCAATTGAACTTCAATAATTGATGAAGGGGTGATGAAACTGCCCTTGCACCATGTATCCATGGTCTTCCCAAGAGCAGGTTGTAGCTAGGATGGATATCCATAACATGAAACTTAGTCAAGAACTCAGCAGGCCCCATTTGGATATGCAAATCAATCTCTCCTATGGTATCTCTCTGCCCACCATCGAATGCTCTCATATTTACGTGGCTTTGATGAATTTTTCCTAAATCATAGCCCATTTGAACCAACATAGAGAGGGGATAAATATTCACACCTGATTTGTCATCGATTAATACCTGATTAATCACATAATAGCGGCAAATGTCGGTGACATGCATGGCTTTGTTGTGCATCGCTCCTTCAAATGGCAATTCTTCATCACTGAATGATATGCAATGATTCCCCACAATGTTCCCTATCATTGTAGCCAGATTCTCAACACTCATTCCTGCGGGAATGTATGCTTCCTCCAAGACCTTCAATAGAGTCTGTCGGTGGTATTGCGAACTCATTAATAGTGCCAGGACAGAGATTTGGGCTGGCATTTTCTCCAAGTCATTGACAATTGAGTAATCCTTTGGTTGCATACGCCTCCAAAATTCCTCTGCGTCTCCTTCATTGATTGGCTTTTCTTTGAATCTTTTTTGTTGGTCAATTCCCTAGGGATGTAAAATCGTCCCGATCGCGTTATCCCTCGGGCAGCAGTGGTTTGCACAATAAATTCCTTTCTTGGCGGGGGAGTGTACATTTGAGTCGGGGCCATCATCACTATAAATGGGGCTTTCTCGTTGATACTTAAGGCAGCCACAACCTTCTCTATCTTTCCTACCTCTTCCGCTCTTTTGCACTTTTCGGAGTTCACCTGGGTAATGGTCTTGCCAGATGCCCATTCGCCTTCTACTTCAATCATGTTAACTGTAGATCCCCCATGGTTGGGCAATGGATTTCTGTTAACATTTGGAGTAGGTGCCTGGAGCGTGATGACCTTTTGATCGATTAAATCCTGGATCTTGTGTTTCAAGTAGACACAGTCCTCTGTACTGTGCCCCGCTGCCCCTAAATGATAAGCACAATGTTGACCTGCATTAAAAAATCGAGAGTTGGGATTGATATTCCTTGGCTGTATTGGTTGCAAATGACCAGCGTTCTTCAATCTTTCAAACAATTGGGTGCAACTTTCAGCTAGTGAGGTGAAGTTTCGGGGAGGTTTATTTTCATGGTTTGGATGTTGGGGGTTATACAGGCTTAGGTTTGTAGGAGGGGGTACTTGGTGATAATTTAGAGGCGTTTGGAAATTTGTTCGATTATTTGGAGGAGTGGTTTGGAAATGAGACTGATAATTTAGAGGTGGAACTGGGTATTGGGGAAAGATATTTGGTTGTGGAGCTTGGTATGAGGATTGGATATTTGGGAGTGGAGTTTGGTACTGAGTTTGGGCATTTGAGAGTGGAGCTTGGTATTGGGAGTGGGCGTAGAACGCGTACGGGAGGTTAGGTGATGACGGAGAAGATTAAACATTTCTAGAATTGAACCTCTTTTTCGTTTTCATAACAGGATTAGCAGAAATCACAACTAGATCTTCCTTTTTCTTCTTCGAGAATATGACATTCCCAGATAACGTCGGGGTTTTGGCAATCTTCCCTTCCCGAATACCTTCTTCCAATGATTCTCCTATTTTTACCAAATCCGTAAAAGTTGCCTTGAAACCGGACACCATCCTAGTATAATATTCTCCTTCTTGAGCGCGGGAGAACACGGATACCATTTCCTCCTCGGACATGGGGGGTTGTACTTTGGCGGCTTCTTTCCTTCAATGAAAAGCATAGTCTCAAAAACTCTCAACATTCCTCTGTTTTATCCGATATAGTGAATATCGGTTAGGGACTATTTCAATGTTGAATGCGAACCGGTCAAGGAAACCCTTGGCCAATGCTTTCCAACCAGTCCACTTTTTCGGCTCCTGAGACATGAACCACTCCAAGGCTTCGCTACTTAAACTTTGACTGAATAGGCGCATCAATAACGCCTCATTTTTCCCTATCCCTACTAGTTGCTCACAGTACCTTCTCAGATGGGCCATTGGATTTCTGATACCGTCAAACATCTCAAACTTAGGGACTTTGTACCCATCTGGTAGTTCTACTCCCGGGTGAACACATAAATCGTCATACCCCAAACCGTCGTGGTCCCTGGCTCCATGAGACTCTTTGATCCTCATGATCTCTTCCTTCATAGCTAGCAAATTCCTTTCATGATGGGTCCTCCACTCTTTCTCCTTCTCCTCGTAATGGTCCATCTCAGGGTTAGGAAGGGGTTCATAAATATCAGGGGATATGATGGCTTGAGGGAGATTTGGAAGGAAGGCTTGATTTTGCGGAAGAAAGGAACTTGGTTGGTAAGTGGGGAGGATATTTTGGAATTTGGAAAGGTTCTATGGAATTTGTGAGTAGTTTGGTGGAATCTGAGAAGGATTTTGCAGATTTGGAAAGGAATTTGGTGGATTCGGGGATAGATTTGATGGATTTTACGGGTTTGGAAGTGAATCTTGTGGATTTGGGAATGAATTTTCTTGATTTGAAAATATGTTTTGGGGATTTGAGAATGGATTTGGAGATGGGTTTTATAGGGTTAGAGATGGATTTTGTGGATGGTAGACATCTGGATTATTTTCGCGATTAGTGTTTTGGACAAGTGGAGGGGCAGAGACGGACGATATGTTATTTGGCTGATCCCTGAGAATAGGTGTGCTGAGGGGAGGGATTTGGAGTGGAGTCCCATGTCCTCCTGGAGCGGGGGCATTGATAGTGATGGCCAAGTTAGCCAAATCTCGAGTTCGATTTATTTCCTCCTGAAGCATTTCTATCTTTCTTGCAAGTTCCGCAATCATTTCATTCTGTTCCGCTATCACATTATCCCGGATAGTCAGTGCGCTTTCTTCATCATTTCCTATCATTTTTGAATGATGGTCAGAGGATGTGATTTTGTGCGCTTTCGATCAGGTGAAGTAGGAATGTTCTGCCAGCTTATATCAACATGGAGTAATTTCTATTATCTGTAAAGTAAAACAACTCAAAGGCAGATGTGTTAGTTTCCGTATATGATAAGTAATGCAAAATATTTGACAGGAAATAACCACATAGAGTTTCTTGAGTCATAGCCGAATTCATCCATAGTACATAGTGGGTGAACTTGCCTTTGATCTAAACAAACGCACATAAGCACATAAAACAGTTATATCACACAAAAATATTATAATAACGCGTATCCTAGCTGGGGTGACCCTTTTTGAGCCAAGGGTTCAGGCCTAACGATTTTTGAAGAAAATATATGCTTCCTCGAAGTCAATCCATTAACCCCCAACTTATATAGACACGAAAAAGAGCATAAATGCCTACAAAAGATAACGAAAAAGGGATACAATCTTTAGGGAAAAAGTGAAATAACATGAAAGAAGATAAGTTCCTGCGCAGGGGAGATAGATAAACAAGCTACTGGAGGCTCCTTCGTCTGCCTTTGCCTTCTTTTCCTTGTTTACCTCCTGTGCCATTTGATACCTATTGATGATAAGATGACTCCCGAATAATTGTGTCTTGCAGTCGTAAGTCATTTTCTCTATACTATCGAGTTGGGAGGCCATGCTATCATCCAAATCGATTAGACATTGCCTGGCATCATCAGCGTCTTGCCTTGCTCTTTTCAACTCTTCCCTCAACATACGTATGGTTAAAGCGTACTCCATGTGTATCTGTCGGTGCACGATTTCACTTTTCTGAAACTCATCTTGTAGCCTGTGGAGCCGAATTTGATGCTCGGATTCCACATCCACAACCCGAGTGGGAACATTTGATCCCGAAATCAATGCTCCGGCGAGACTCTTTTTCGACCACTCCTTGTAAGTGTCTCTGACTTCAGGGTCATGCTCTATACGGTAAGTCACTTCCGTCCACCTTCTTCTTCTCCATCCATTAATCATGTCGTCTTTGAGTGGAGACTCACTTTCATCGTATTCGGTGAAAAAACTAAGCATGGGATCTATTTGTGGTGCCTCCTGCTTGATCTCGAATTGCCTAAGAACTCTGCCAGGATCGTAAGGCTGGGTCCCTCTGAGACCGGGAAGCACTAGGAAAGGCCACTTTCCCCCTCGAATGGTGTATTTCCCTGAACGAAGAGAGTTAATGGACCATTGCACATCGTCATCTCTTAATTCCCCGAAAGTCTTAAACCAAAATTCGTGAGATGTTTCCCTTTTGAACCTGTGTAGAAACAACCACATATCGTGCGAAGCTAGCATATCCACCCTTGTTTAATGATTAGGTTGTACCGTTCTCGAATCCTTTACCAAATTCTTCATCATCCACCATTGTAATATGAGGTTGCAACCTTGAAGGAAATGATTTTTGACTTGACACCTTCCCAAGGCTCGATATATGTCGGTGACAATCATGGGAGATAAATTGTTGAATACCTTGGTAGAATCGTAATCTACTCCAAAGAAAAGTGCATGGGTCACCGTAACAACCCTTGGATGAATTGTGCCATTTTTCCCCTGTGGGAACACCATGGTTCCGAGTAGACCTACCGCAAATGCAAAGGCTCTCATCTCCTTCCATTTTGCTTCGGACTAAAATTTATGTCTAAATTTGTGGAAGGCATTGAATCTTCCAAACCGACGATACAACACCCGAAAAGTGATATTTCCTCCATCACGTTCCCCTAGCCAGGTGTCGTCGTTAGTTAAAAATGCCTCTTTGATTGTTTGACGGTGCCGTGTTGTTTGACGGTCCCACACGGCAGGAACTAAAATGTTCTTATCAGTTTTTTCCTTTCTTTTGAAACACATTTCAATACTCTCATAGCAAATTAACACTTCTTCGATGGTAGGAGTCAATTCCACATCCCCGAAGCGAAACACCATATTCTGACCATCCCAAAAAGTCGTAAGCACGTGGATCATTTCAGGCCAAGAGTCCATTTCGATCAACGAAGGCAGGTGCTCGATGTGTGTCCTAACAATTTTTCTTACGATTATCCGGACTGTTTGAAAACATCTTTTGATTAACTTCTGAAAAGATTAATTTGTTGAAATAAGTAATTTGCTTAGGAAATATTTTTAAGATTTATGTAGAACCAGTTCTTTAGCGACTTAGTTAGGGATTTTAACTAGGTTCGCAAGAAAACACATAAAACAAATTAGCAAAAGTAAAAGGGAAAGGGTAGAAGCAGAAGGACTTGAGCCATTAGGCCCAAATCGCCAACCCTGTCCTAATCTAGATATGGGGCTTTCAGCCCGTCTTCCACCTGTCCTAATTCTATGTTTTCGAGTCTTTAGCTCGAGTCTCGCTTCACCTGTATTAAGTACAACTTTGGCTTCGAGGCCCAAATGAATGAATAAGGAAATAAATAAATAAATGAAGACGACAATAAGTAAATAAACAAAAATAATAAATGAGATTTTGGGGTCTCGTAGCGCTTCAAATGATAGGACTTTAATCCATTTGTTCTTCTTTCGATTCTTAGTCTCCGTACGCCACATGATAGGCGTTTAGATTCTTTTTCGGGCTTGACTCAAAGGATAGGGGTCATGTTGGGTCACCGTGAAATGCAAGGAAGAAGAGTCCATTTGGACTCCAAAGTGGTTTATATGCGAAAAAAAAGAAAGAGAAGAAATCAAAACATATCCGAAATACAAAAAGGAAAAAATAGATCAATAAATGTCTTAACACAAATATTCAAACAAAAAAAATGATGCTAGGAAACCACATATCTTATTTAAAAGTAGGCAGATAATATAAAGAAGGGACATGTTAACAAAGCAAAAATAATTTCAAGTGAAAGAGAGAATAATATCGATCCGGATGCATGCCTATGAAGTGAAAAGCAGAAGTTTGAAATCAAAATTCAAAAGAAATCAAAGCATGTTCAGAATATGGATAGAAAAAGAAGTAAACAGATTTACACATTCAAAAGCTACTAACTAAATATTATCCTATTCAACATCAACCTTAGAAGTATAAATGCCAAGTGCTATCCCGCAACATGCTTCTACTATGGCCATTTGAGGTACCCAAGTCTCAGCGATAAGCGAATAGACAAAGTTATATCATAATAGGACAGATATCCCGGGCCTTTTTCGTAAGACAAAAGACTTAAAGGTTCTATCGAACTTATACTCATGGTCCTATTTAAGGGGAAGAAAACATAAAGGGAACTGGGAAGAGGGCCCGTGAAACTGGAATGTAAGACACGAGTCAACTCGAACAAGGATGATTCATGCATATAAAATAAGATAAAAGGATTAGAACACAAACTTACGCTAATCCCAAAAGGTATGCTACTGCACATAATAATTGTATAGGCCACATATCCCAAAGTCTACAACTAAACAAAATATATCATATACCAAGTGAATACAAATTCATTACTCAAGGAAACCGAAACTAGCATGAAGTCAAATCAAGACATGGTATAGGCTACCATGTTCACTCCAGACTTTACATTTTCAAACACATTAGTATTTCACACATAAAAAATAAGTACTACTATAATTAAACACATAATAAGGGGGAGGGGACTACTAAGCAAAAATTAAGCCAACCAAAGGACCTTTACAATAATCTGGATCGATAGTTTGATAAAGAAGTATTTTTACACTCACACAAAAACCCTCAATCAACAAGTCAATCACTTGAAGAAAGTTGACATTTCACAAACATTTTTTTAAAAGTCTTTAAGAAGCAATATTAAGGAAGATAAGGGAAGAACAAATAAGCTGACACTAACACGATCAACTTACTAGACATTTATTCATTCCCACATAATAGACATTAACCATATTAAACATATTCAGTGTAATAAAACAAGGAGGACCCTTTTTTTAAACGTGTATACCATCCAACCATATCTATCTGAAGGTTGTTATCGAGTTACCAACTACATCAAATGAATGTTGGCCATAATTCAAGAAAGTGCACTCATGATCATTAAAGGAGAAGACATAAAGATTACCCACTAAACAAACTATAAATTTCAGCTAACAGATATATTCTTTGAAGAGTATTGATTATCATTTTAAACATATTTTGATACATCAAGCATTAGTTCTAAAGCCACATTGTAAGACAAATCAAAAGAAGTCCATGAAATCAACGTACATACACATTTAGGACGGTTTAACTTAATAAGACATCAAATACAAGAGCCAAAGGTAAAACATCCAATTCCTAAACTTTGTTTCAGTTGTTCTAAGTCTTATTAAGTTGTCAACTTCAGGCAAATCATGAATCAAATGCTATGGCCCGAATTATCTCAACGGAATCACGAAAATCCTAAAATCCTATGGCCTTCGAGGCTTTCTATAGCACATAATCCCATCACACAACAACATTAATATAAAAAAATCCTAAATAAGGAGATGAAGAAAAGAAAAACAAATAAAAATTAAAACAAAAAAGAGGTTTTTACCTCTCTCGGAGCAGTGAAACGGGGCAACGAGCTAAGATCGGACTCTTATCACCACCAGAAAAGTTCAACACCGTCGTGAACACTCGACTAGCTAACTATTTCTCCCTAAAATCTTTACCGAACAATGTTGCTCTTTCCCCGGAACCAAATTACTCTTTTCCAAAACCCTCCTTCTTTTACCCAAAAGAAAAAAAATTGTTCAACCTAGGTTTTTAGAAAATTTTCTAAACCCCAGAATTATCAGCCTCCAAAGAACCCCCCAGAATTTTTCGACCCTATAGCAGCGACCCAAAAATAACAATCCTCTCAAAATTTAAAAAAAAAATTGAATCCTCAGAATTTCCAACCTCAGAGCCTCAAACCTTCCCCGAGAAGAAGACCCCCCAAACAATGACCCTAAAGATCTTTATATAGAAGGTTGAGTTGGGGTCCCCCCTTTCTTTTGAAATTCGAAACCGAGGAGCCAATTTACAGGTAAGAAATTGTACCCAATTCAGATTTCCTCAGAGAATCCTAGATGGGTGGACCAATAAGATTTTGGGAAAACCTAATCCTCCTCTCAACCAATAAAAAATGCCCAAATATGTACCCGAATCGTACCATTAACCCAAAATTTGCGGAATTATCCGTTGGGGGGACGATACCTAGACGCGTTTTAGAACACTCCCAAGCTTTCCTCGTACAAACTCGTGTGGGGAGAGCACGTGACGAGTATGGAGAAGGTCGGGTCAGTTTGGGTCTTCTCGAAGTGGGTCTGGTTCGGTTGAAATTATTTATTGGTAGAAACCGATGTCGTCATTTTCGCTGATGATTGTACGGCGTATTGGTGTTGTGGTCGTCCGTTTGTGTTGAGGAGGAGAAGAATCAATAAATGGGCCGGGTCAGAGGGATTTTGGGCTTATTGAGGATGTTGTATATTATTTGGGATGGATTGGGCTGGTTGGGCCAACTTTAAATGTTGTTGTTGCTGAATGTTAATGGGTCCAATTTAAAATAAAAAGGGATAGAAATTTGATAATTTAAAAATGGCCAAATAAAATTAATTTTTTAGCCAATTTTACTTAAATCTTAACCAAATTAGATATCAATTTGATCAATTTCATCGCAATTTTGATCAACTTGATTTCAATTATGGTCAAATTTAATAAATTGACTAAATTTAAACGAGATTCGATACGAATTAATACCTTGTTTAATCTTGAGCTTCTTGATTTGATAAAACTAAAAAAATATTTATCCAAATAAATTATTTTTTGAGAGTAAAATTATATTCAAATCAAAATTTTAATCATTTGAATTTATTTTCAAAATAATCCTTCATAAAAAATTCACTACTCCGTAAAATAAATATTTAAGTAATAAAATTATATAATCTCGTATAACTGAATACGATAATATATAATTGCTACTTAAAATGATAAGTTTACCCAAATAAATACTTTGAAAAGATTCTTATTCAGATAAAATATATGTTGTGATTTAATTTAAAACTCAAGAAGCTCGAAATTAAATTTAGTCCTGGAGGGCAAAAATTAGGTGTCAACAAGGACAATGCACGCAATTTTTAAAGATGAGAAATACTTTTCCTACTTAGTTAGAAGAAAAGCAAATGTTACAACAATCTTTGATAATTTAAAATTAATTGAATGCTCCGGAAGAGCTACTATATTTCTGCCTAAGGGGAAAAAATTAATTATAGAAGATGCATTGTTCTCTTCTAAATCCCCAAGAAACTTATTGAGTTTTAAATATATCCGCCAAAATGGATATCATATTGAGACAATAAATGAAATGAATGTCGAATATCTTGGCATTCGGAGATAATTTGTGAAGTCGAAGAATAGACTAGTCACCTAGGAGTGTGATCTAGTGGCCATTGAAGTGAGTGAAAATCTATGGGTGATTAGGATTCAAATCCCATTAGAGACAAAAATAAAATGCTAGGTGATTCATCTGTGCTAGCGTGAGGTAAGATGTGCGTGCAAGCTAAACCTAGACACCTCAGAGACGAACAAACTAGTCTAAATTGACAGCATCTATGTTGGGAAAGAATAATAATAACCTCATAGGTGTAGATGCCTTCGGAGACAAACTGGCATAGCTTTCCACATTCAGCAGCCTCATATGCTGTGATGTTATCGGGGAGTTTTGCATCTAGATGCTCCATTATAGATTTGAAATAACTGAATATTACTATATCAAAGAGTAGAAAGCTAAGTCAGTGATGCTAGGTAGCATAAGCTAAATAATCACTAGGGGGCCACTTTACCCTATGAAATAAATAATCCCAAACAAGAGAGAGTGATGTTTACCTATCCCCTACTACTGTTTCCCATAGTCTTCTCTACGAGTTTACTAGTTTAGCAGATGGATGCAGACTTAGCCCCTTCGTTGTCTTCTCAAATGTCGGGATCATTTCCTGTACAAGTATGATTGATTCTGATAGACGGTTAAAGAGGTTTACCGGAGCAATCACTTCATTTCTTTGCAACTGCAGTAATACATGAGACTAGAGAGCGAGACTTAGAAACATAGCTAGGCGTGAATACCACATATTTGTTCCAGATAGAGAGAGGTCTGCTGGTGGAAGACAAAAGAAAACTCAAATGTTGATCATGCCGAGATTCACCGTCAACTGAGAAGATAATCTTTAGATCAGTTCCAAGTCCAAGAACCTAGAGTTTTCCCCATAATCGGCATTTCTCACATACTACACAATCCATGATAGGACTGCAACATGAAAATTGCATACCAAATTGTTCAGTCATATGGTAAACAACATAGCAACTACTACTTTTGAACAACATACACAACACTGCAGAAAGAGCCAAAAATCTTGAGTATGCATATGCGTACATAAATAGATTGAAGTATAAATGTACTGATGCAGTCAACTCAAAATACAGTCATAAGGTGATAACCAAGCCAGTCTGGTCAATCGTTTCAAAGGAAGAAAATAAAGGCTGAAATCAAGATGAATATTGTAACCTGACATTCCTGAATTGCTTTTGAATCTACTTCTTTAGCTCAGGTCTACTTTGGCCTTTCCATAGTTTAACTTCATCAAACGGAACAGGACATGCAACTTGCAGTTTCTGGTTGTATAATAGCTGTTGCATAAGGGACTCTACTTTAAGGTCTTCCTCAGGATTACCAGTATCATATTCAGCCTGCTCCAAGTAATCGTTTGCTTGTATAGCACATCAAAATAGGTGTAGATGACCCAATAAATAAATGCATACAATGTTAACATTATGGGAGTTACCAAAATATAGGTGTATGAGTGTGAACTCACTTTTGTAACAGCGTGGAGAATAAAGAGAAAAGTAAAGTACAAGTTTTTGACACAGTCAATATTGTAGAACACGATCATACATCAGATATGGATTGGTACCCTACTGAAATTGCTAAAAAGCAGTAAGTTTCCTGGTTAAAGTGATCCAAAAAATAATAGTTCACACTTCGTAAAGAATTTTATAAATGCAACAGGTTCAGCCTTGTAGTTGTAGGCTTTTGCAAGTGTCGCTTAGCCACTTTTTGGCAAGTAGTAAGAGAAACATGTTGCATAATAGATACAAACTAACTAGATTTGTAGTTTCATCAAGCAAGTAATCAGCAGCTATGTGTATTGAGATTGAAGAGCATAGAACAGATATTAGCTTGTATAAAACCTTTTTCTCCTGGAAAAACTCACCAGATGCATCTACACACAGAATTGTAACTTCTGTGTTCACAATGATAATGGATTTGAAAACATAAGAATAGCTCGCAAAGACAATACAACACAACAAAAAGTAATTTGCACGAGTACCAGTAGACTTCAACAATTTAGTATCCTAACTTAAGAAGTCTATTTCTCATTTCAATGGTCTCCTTCAGAATGCAATTCTACAAAGACAAATTGAAAGGATCATTAACTCACATTTTGGAAAATCCTCTAAATAAACAACATCCCATATTCGCCTAGCTAGGGACCAGTGTAACCTGTATAATGCTCCGAGTTCAGTAAGAGATTGACATATGTCATCTCACTTGCCACGACAAAGTTCAACAAATTAGTAGTAATCAAAAGAGAAACCTTCAAGAAGTAAAAATCAAGGCATTATATAAGTGTTAAACTCTGTAATTATACAAGATAGAAGTAAGCTTCTTGTTTATTCAACAGTGGAGGAAGTACAGAGTTTGATAGTATTTGTAGAAGAAGGAAAAGAAGAGAATTGAGAGAAGAAGAAGATGAGAGAGAAGATTAAATGTTTGTATTGAGTGAATAGAACAATGTACATATTTTATGTATATATACTAGCTTGTGATATGCCTAACTAACTCAACTAGCCGTTGACTACTTTGTAACTAACTATTAGAACAGTTATAACTGAAAGTTGGAACCAAGTCTACTTTATTTTCTGTTTGAGTTCACTACTTCTTCAATGTCTTCAACACTCCCCCTCAAGCTAGGAAGGTGTGAATATGTCACAGATTCCTAGGTTGGTATTTAGATGAGTTTGTTGAGCTCTTGTCAGTCCTTTAGTCAGCATGTCTACAGGTTGATCTTGAGTAGCAATGTAGTGTGGCTGGATCATTCCTTGGACTATTTTTTCCCTTATAAAGAAACAATCAATATCAATATGCTTTGTACTCTCATGATATATTGGATTAGCAGCTATTTGTAGTGCAGACTTGCTATCACTGAACACATCCACAGGTAGTATTTCTTCACTTCCAATTTTCTTTATTAGACCTAGAATCCATACCAGTTCAGTTGTCACTGCTGCAAGACTTCTGAACTCTGCCTCAGCTGAGCTCTTAGAGAAAGTATTTTGTTTCTTTGATTTCCAAGATACTACTGACTCTCCAATCTTCACAAATTAACCAGTTACAGACCTTCTAGTTTGAGGACAAGCTGCCCAGTCTGTATCATAGTAGGCACTCACTTTATTATCTGAACCACTAGACAACAACACACCTTGACCCGGTTGTCTTTTCACATACTTTACAACTCTGAGTGTTGCCTCCATGTGTGATCTTTTTGGATCTTGAAGAAACTGACTTAGTGTTTGAACACAAAAGGCTATGTCTGGCCTTTTCATGGTTAGGTACAATAGCTTTCCAATCAATTTTTGATAAGCACCTTGGTTTGCTGGTGGATCCTCAGTAGTCTGTTCATGCTTAACATGCTCATCAAACTGTCTAGATGTTAGCTTGGTGTTGTAGTCCATAAGCGTTGTTGCAGGCTTGGCTGTTGTTAAGCCTAGCTTAGTAACTCTAAGCATATTTGCTCTGATGCATCAGTATTCCTTTGTTAGAACTTGCAAATTCTATTCCTAGGAAGTATCTCAGCTCACCTAGATCCTTCATCTTGAAATTTTTGTGTAGAATTGTCTTAGTCTCTTCTATCAGCTTTACACTATCTCCTGTGATCAACATGTCATCAACATATACTAGTACAAGAATAATGCCTTATGTTGTCTTCTTGATATACAAGGATGGATTATACTGACTCTGAATGAAGTGAGATCTTACCAAAACCTCTGATAGCTTGGTGTTCCATTGCCTTAGTGCTTGTTTAAGACCATATAAGGATTTGAGTAGTCTACATACTGCATTCTCCCCCTGACTAACAAATCCTTGAGGTAGATCCATGTACACTTCATTATAAAGATAACCATTTAGGAAAGCATTGTAGACATCCATTTGTTGGACACACCAGTGATTTCTAGATGCTGCTGCAAGTACAGTTCTTATTGTCTTCATCTTTACTACTGGAGAAAATGTTTCTAGGTAATCAATGCCTTCTCTTTGTCCATAACCCTTTGCTACTTACTAGTCTTGCTTTAAACCTCTCAACTTCACCTGAGGCCTTATACTTTACTTTATTTATCCATCTGCAACCAATAGTCTTCTTTCCTTCAGGCAAGGTAACAACCTTCCAGGTGTTGTTAGAATTCAATGCTTATATTTTATTCTTCATTGCTTCCACCTATCTAGGGTCTTTGCAGGCTTCAGAGTAGCTTGTAGGTTCAGTAACATATGAAGTGTTCATCACATAGCTCTTGTATGACTGAGAAAGTCTATCATAAGACACATGATTCGCAAGAGCATGAGGTACCTTCTTTGTGTTTTTGGAAACAAAGTCATTCATCCATGCAGGTGAATTTCTTTCTCTTGTTGACTTTCTTTGATCCTGAGATGCAACTGGTTGAGATGCAGCTTGTGTAGTGTAGGAATGCTCTGGAGTTGTTTCTCTTGTTGAGTATACCCTTGACTTCTACTTGACCTCCTTTGGTATACCTTTGTTATGGACTGTCTGAGAGTAGGTTCCTTTGGTGGTAGCTTCTCTTGCTGACTGTCTAAGGTAATAGTCCTTTGGGATGAGACCTGTATAGGAATCTGCATAACCTCAGTAGTTATTGGATACTGATCTTCTAAAGGGCACACATGTTGAGGTGCCTGAGGCTGCTTCTTGAGTTCCTTGTAAGGAAATATATCTTCCCTGAATGACACATCTCTACATACAAAAAAAAAGTTAGTAGATAAACCATATAGAACATATCCCTTCTGAGTACTAGAGTACCCCATCATGATGCATGTCCTTGTTCTAAACATGAGCTTATCATGTTTATTTAGTATTTTGGCATAGCACATGCATCCCATTACTCTGAGATCATCACAATTTGGTTGCTTACCATACAATTTTTCATAAGGACTCACAAGCTGAATGACTGGACTAGGAAACCTATTGATGATATATACTGCAGTTAGAACACAATAACCCCAGAACCTTATTGGAATTTCAGCCTGAAATCTGATAGCTCTTGTCACTTCTAGTATGTGTCTGTGTTTTCTCTCAACAACACCATTTTACAGAGGAGAATATGGACATGTAGTTTGATGAACTATGCCATGTTCCTGGAACAACTCTTTACATACAGAGTTGACAAACTCAGTACCATTATCAGTCCTCACTACTTTGATAACCTTGTCAAACTGAGTTTTGACATATACAAGAAAGTGTTGAATCTGAACACACACATCAGACTTAAGTTTTAACAGAAATATCCAAGTGTACCTTGAAAAATCATCAACCACTGTTAGAAAATATCTATTTACATTCATAGTTGGTACTTTGTAAGGTCCCCAAACATCCATGTGTACAAGATCAAAACAACATGTACTGACTGTTAGTAAACAAAAAAGGTAACCTAGTTTGGTTAGCACTAGGATAAATACTACATTGCTTTATTTTGTCTTCTATTACTTGAACTTCTTGAGATATAACTCTTTTCAGCACACTGGTTGATGCATGTCCCAACCTTTGATGCCACAGATCTACTTCAGTTTGAGTTCTTTCCACAGCTGGTTTACTAGATGCTTTAGTTGCTATTGTAACATCTTTCCTTGACTGATCTCTAAGCACATATAGTCATCCATCAAGCTTACCAATCCCCCTCACCTTTCCAGTACAAAGATCCTGGAAAACACAGAAATCAAGAAAGAAATTCACTGAGCAATTCCACTTCTTCGTTACTTGTGATACTGATAGAAGGTTACATGTAAACTATGGGATGTGATAGACATCTGTAATGTTATTTCCTTCTGACAGGAAACTAGTTCCCACATGAGTGACCATTGTAGTGTCACCATTTGGTAGATATACCTTCTTTGATTTTTCAAACTCTGTAACACTCTTCTTAAGTAACAAGTCTGAGTTTCCAACTATATGGTTAGTAGCACCAGTATCTATAATCCATAACTGAGAATCAAAAGAGGCTAGACAAGCAGAAATACCTGTACTTGTTATATTTACAGACTCACAAGGTGTGTTGACAGAGTTATTTTTGTTGATCATTTGCAAGATTTGACCATATTTTTCCTTGATGAATGCAGCATTTCCCATCTGAATCAACTGCTCCAGCTAGCTATCAGACACTAGAGACTGTCCTGCATCCTTAGTAGACCACTTCTGCATAGAATGAGAGCCACCCTGATCTATTGAAGACACATTGTAAGTTGTGTTGTTCCCTTCATGTTTGAACTTCTTCTTGGCCTTGTAATCTTGAGGATAGCCTACTATCTTCCAGCAGTTTTCCTTAGTGTGCCCCTTTAGTTTGCAGAAATCACATTGCTGATTAAAATTTTTCTTGAACTTCTGATTGTTGTATAAATTAATGCTGATGCAGATTTTTAAGGTCGATCGTTTAATCAATGATGATTTTACTATCTGTCCCTCAGTGATTCTTCTTCCATTTTCTCTAATAGGTGATTCTACACACTCAGGGTAGGTTCTTCTCCTCCTCCTCATTTTCTGTCAATCTATTGATTTTCTTTTTTAATTTAGTTTATTTATGGGAATACACTAATATGTTGTTGTTAGTGTTTCATCATGCCATTTTCTGCACTGCTTTTGTTAGCTATGGCTGGAGTTCTTTTAAATATAGTGATTTAATTTGTAGAGGCCAACGCACTAGAAAAATTAGCAGATTCAGTATCATTGTTGTTATTACTGGTATGTTTTCCTCTTTTTTTTCTTTCTTTCACTGATTTTATGCCCATTACTTCTCGATTCCTTTGAATGTTTGTGCGTTTTTGCTTGAATTTTAGTTCTTTTGCTCTTTCACATAATCTCTTGTAAGATATATTTTACATGCATGTGATGGATCATGTCTCATTTGCACATATATTTTAATGCCCTTTGTTCCCCTTTTTTCTTATAATTTTCTCTTTAATTTTACAACTAGATCTATTTAATCATAAATCCTAACCTGTCGGCAAAGGGCAATTTGATTGGCCCTGAACACTGATCCTACATACTTTAATTGTGTTGTGAGAGACGTAGTTTACTGATTCCAGGTTGTATAATTAACATTACAATTTGTGTTTGTGCTTGTGCAGCAGCTGTGACTGCATTTATTAATGTTAAATTTGTGTTGTGAGAGATGTAATGTTTGTGTATACAACATTACAATTTGTATACAACCTTAAATTTGTGTTGTGAGAGATGTTTCCCTAAAATAGTAATGTTGTATACAAATTGCAACACAAAGAACCACAGAAAACAAAGATTTGACTTTTCACTTGCTTCATGTTTACATCTTATTTTGCTTCTGGTGGCAGGTGACATGGGGATAAAAAAATTACTTGGAGAAGTTATATTCTAAAAGAAAGTACGCAGATTTCTTCTCCAGCTACTATGATTCCTTTAGATGCATCTATATGGTGGTATTTTCATATTTTTTTTCAATATATGTTGGAAAAAAAGAAAGAAATACCAAGACTTATGTCTTTCCCAACAAGCTTGAGGAAGATCCAAAGGGCATCCCCAACAATTTTATTTCTTGCATCAGCAAGTAGATGTTGGTGGATTGCGGGAGTTGAATGTGTACATGTACCCTACACCAGATGATGTCGTGGTATATTGACTGATTTTTTTGTGACTATAGCTTCTTTTGTATAACAACAACAACAGGCCAGTGTATTCTCACAAAGTGAGGTCTGGGGAGGGTAAAATGTACGCAAAATGTACGCAGCCTATACCGCTATCTCTGAAGAAGTAGAGAGGCTTCTTTTGTATGAAAAAATAAAAGAAAAAAATTGGAAGACTCAAATTAACCACCTAATTAGCTTTCACATGGAAGCAACAGAAAATGAAGAGTAAATGAGGAGTGAACAAAATGTAACAGATTGAATAACTTATTGAAATGTTATTTATATCGAAGAAAAAGAAATATAGTAGAAAATTTAAGTAACTCTTGACATGAACTTGCTAGCTAAAAATTTTTTGTTTGTATTTGACTCATAAATGATTTATAATCTACTGCTTACTAGATGCAAGATTATGTCCATGAATTCAGTGGAGAAAATACTTCATTCGACTGATTTTTCAATTTAGTATTTTTCTTATAAAGATAACATCTTCTGACATTTTATTTTTCTCTTCAATGGTTTACATTAGGTTGTGCTGCCTACAATTTGAGTAGCGGGAAAGAAAAATCTGTCCTGTACATGTCTTTGAAAGAGCATCTCGATAATTTCAGGGTGCTTGGGGGTGATTCTTTGACTTCTGGAAAGATGTAAGTACTCCTCTTTTAGTTAATTAGGTATTTTCTGCATAGAAGCTGATACGAGTCAAATGACCACCTTAGCTTTTGATGACATCTTGAAGGCCAACACCTAAAGGCTCAAGACTTGGTCACCCCGAGAGCACAAGGATACGCAAGGAAGGATCATTTTGAGCATGACTTAAAGCAATCTCGTGTGTGGAAGGTTTCTTGGTTGCCTATATTGATGCTAACCCGAAAACCACAAGCCTTGAAGTATGAACCATACTCGGTTTTTGGGAGCATTGAAAAGGCGCCATTCATTCAAGTTATAACATACCTTGGCTGCCCCTTCATTAAGGGTATTTTATACATTACATATGGTGTATTTACACACCATGGAAACCCCTCTCATTAAGGGCAAAGTGGTCTTTTTATCTTCATTTATTGTATATTATAAATAGGCCCCTCAGTCTTATTTTCACTAGTTTTGAATGATGAAAGATTGAAACACTTGAAAATCCTCTCTCTTGAGAGTAGACCACATTAGTATAGTCTTAGTTAGGACTTGGAAAAGTCATCCTTAGTATAGGGCTTGGAAAAGCCAATATTGTTCTTTGCTTAGAAACGGTGAATCTTGAGGTGAGTCGATTACCTTGGCGGTCACCGTAAGAGTGTGGTTTTGATTATTACATTCATTAGGGGTTAGTGTTGAAATACACTTGGTTCTTAATCTTGTAATAATTTTGGTCTCACTATCTATCTTTATTTTCTATGCAATTTCCTTTGTGTTTGTGTTGAATCTATGTCTTGTTTCATCTTCATCTCCTCTCTTTAGTTATAATTTCAGTTTCTAGCTTTGTTTCCCATGTCATTTGGTATCAGAGCATGGCTTGATCTTGTTCCTACAAGATCAATCTTGGGCTTTCTTGTTAGAAAATTAAAAAAAAAGTGTTAAAAACTGAAAATTCTAGAAAAATAGTAATCTGTCTGTGTTTGTGTTCTTGGCCAAAATTGTGTTCTTGTTGTGTCATGGCTGAGATTTGTTTGTTGTGTGACTAGATCTAGTTCTTGTTTGTTTTGTTGTTTCTAGTGTTAGTTTTCTTGTCCACTAACACTTTGAGTCTAGATCTAAACTTGAGCTTGAACTTGTTGAAAGTTGTTGTTATGAACATAAGCTTGGCTCATTGTTGTTGACCATTGTTATGGTGGACTGTTTTGGTCGTGTGGTTTCTCCTTGATGTTCTAAACTTGACCACGTGATATTGTTGTTACTTGGTGGCTTGAGAACCATTTTGTTGAAGTTGTAGTTGTCTTAGCCAAGTGTTGGAGATATTGTTATTGTGGATTGGAGTTGGCTATTGGAATTTTTGTTGTTCTTGAAGATTGTTGTTATTGTTCTTTGTGTGGTTGTTGTTGTTCTTGAAGTTCTTCATCTTCCTTCATATATTGTTACAACATAAAGTGAATATTAGATCCTAAAAGGTGAAGGAAAAAGGTGTATGTACTTGTTAGTCTTGAAAGACCCCCAACCACCAAAAGACTTTATATCACTTCACAACCACTTTTCCATGATTTAAGGACCCATGTTTTAAGGAGAAGTACAAGAAAAAGTCAAGTCTTGAAAATTGAAAAAGGCCCCAAGATTTATTTTCCCTCCTAAAATAAATTCCACCAATCCAAATTAATTTTTGTCCAAGACTTGAACATTTGAGAATAACCACTTGATAAAATTGAACTAATACGTGGCTGCCACGTCATCATTGCTACTATTCACGCAATATTTTCGAGCTCAAAATTTTAGATTCTTAGTTTCATTTTTATTGTCCCTTAGTTTCGTTGTTGGTTCTAATACTAATTAGAAACTAGTAATCACCTAC
Source organism: Capsicum pubescens (assembly GCA_030864215.1). Taxonomy (NCBI): domain Eukaryota; kingdom Viridiplantae; phylum Streptophyta; class Magnoliopsida; order Solanales; family Solanaceae; genus Capsicum; species Capsicum pubescens. The sequence continues at coordinate 302,435,773 of CM061549.1, forward strand.
TTAGTTGTAGATTAGTTGTTGAGTCCGTTTCTTTCGGGTCTTCATTATTTATGTGCTTTTCTCATTTTTAACTCGTCATAACTTCTTTGTTTCAAGTTCATAAGTAGATTTTATTTTGTGTCTTGAGTCGATCAAACAAGAATCTATTCCGGCCGCCAAGTAGAATTGACATCTTATTGACTACCGGAGTATAAGCAACTTTCAATATTCGCCGCTCCAAATTGTGAGGATCACAAAAGTGAGTGAATACGAGTGTTGGTGAGGAGATTTTATTACTAATCTTGTTTGTTCATTTTGTAGATTTAAAAGGTAATATAAGGAGAACATGTCTTCGATATCCGGGGATTATTGTGACTACAACATGGGAGACTATGATTGTAGTGAGGCGTTTTATGGCTACGAAGTTGAGGGAGGCTGCGGAGGCTATAAAAATAGCCATGATCAAAACTTGGGCAGATTTGAGAGTTACGGTTTTGAGGAAGAAAATGAGGTGAATGAAGTGCCTAGTACTTATGGGGAACTTGGAGATGATGTAGGACCTTATGATGGATCTTATGATGACGTTGGGGCATGTGAGGAGTCTTACAATTCTCACTCCGAACCTAGATTTGGTGTTAGGTATAACCCTTTCGTTCGCAAAGCTTATGAGAGCTATGATGAGAGTACACGTGAGGAGTGTGAAGATTCATATTCTCCACCTTGTAGTACTTCTTATCAAGATCGATGTAGCGTGAATGGTTATACTAGCTCTAGTGGAGGTTGTCCAACGAGAAGAAGAGGGTATCATCTCCAAAACCGAGGGGTACTCGTGTACTTTATAATGTTGATCCGAGAAGGAGTGTACACTCCGGAAAGGTGACCATTTATGGGATACCGGGATGCCTCTTGTATTAAATGATAGGTACTATAGTAACTACATCGTTCCATCCATAGTTGACTACTTGGAGTTGTTTCGTGAGCCTTTACTTGTTCCATACTTCTTGGACGGGTTTAAGGTTACCGAGAGGATCAAGGATATTCTCCCCCTTAAAAATAGTTGTCTTGTTAACTTAATAGTATTTTTTTAAAAAAATACTATTAAGTTATAACAATTATATAAAAATGATATAATTATATATATATATATATACACGATATGTGTATAGAAATTGTATAATTATAGAAAATATGTATATGTATAAAATATAAATAAAAAAATCTATAGAATGTGTATAGAAGCTCTATAGTTGTTGTATGAAATATGTATGTATAGAACATGTATAGAAACTTTATAATCATTGTATAAAATATGTATGTATAGAATGTGTATAGAAACTGTGTATTTCTTGTATAAAATATGTTATAATAATTGTAGCCAAAGATTGTATAAAATATGACTATTAATAAAAGAAAGATTCATTCTAGTTAATTAGATGTTAGTCATTTGTTTGCAATTCATCAATTTGGATGTTGTTTCTAAAACATTAATTATTAATATGAAGTTTGAGTAGTTTAATTCAAAGTTCTAAAATATTTTTAGCAAAAATTAGATAGCTCTTTCTTTTTGTATTTTTGTAAGATAATTTTTTAAAACTATTTCACGATCTTCATTATTATTTAAAGTGAAGTTGAAATTGTTGACACCTAATTTTTGTCCTCCACAACTACGTTTAATCTCGAGTTTCTTCGATTTTCAAATAAAATCACAAAAATTATTTTTTCAGATAAATGCATTTTAAAATAGTTTTTTTAACATTTAATTAAAGATTTTACATTTTTGTTATTTAAATGAATATTTTATCAAATTAGACTTTTATTGATTAAACTTGAAAACTAATTCAAATGGATAAAGTCTTTATTTTAAATATGATTTGTTCTCGAAATATTTTATTTGGAGAAATATTTGTTGGATTTTTATCAAATTAAGAAACTCGAGGTTAATTTGTTACTTGATTCGTGTCAAATTGCGATTCAATTTAGCGAACGAATTAAATATGACCTCAATTGAAATCCAATTGGCCCAATTGTAATGCAACCAATAGATATTCAATTTGATTAGAATTTAAATAAGTCGTTTAAATTGTATACAATCTTAATCCCAAAAGTTACCATTTCTTAATTGAGATTATTTTAATCTAATTAAATTTAATTTGAGTTATTCTTAATCAAATTTAATTTAATTATAATTATTCTAATCTAATTAAATCTAATTAGGGTTATTTAATAACCCAATTAGATTTAATAGGGGTTATTAAATAACCCCAATTTAAGGCCCAATTGCTCCAATAACCAGCCTATTCCCCTTAAATATTCAACAGCCCATTACAACAACACAAGCCCAATCCAAAATTAGTTGACCCGGCCTATTACCCTATTTCCCCTCTTTTCCACAAAACCCTTTAACACAATTTCAGCAGCAAAGCTGCTACAATCAACCAACTTCAAACAACAATCTCAACAACGACGATCTCAACCACCCAAAGATCCGATTAACCCCTAACCACGTCAACCCATATCCCGCGAAACCCATGCCTGTTCCACTCGATTTCAAACGAAAAAATCCTAGAAACTTCTAGAAATCGATGTGTTGGCCTCTCCAACGGTTCAATCCCGCATTTCTCAAATAAGATTGTACGATTTCATACAATAGTTGGTTGATTTTCATTGGTTCTTGAGTACAATTCATTTTGGTCAAAAGATATTGGTTCACCCATTTCGAAAAGGGGGGGAAAAATCCAAAATGGAGTACCATTTTGCTGATGAAAACCGAAGCGGGGAGGGGGGATGGAAATTTCAAATTTCAAAATCTCCTTTAAAAATTCAAAATCTCCTTCAAAATCATCTTCCAGGAGATATTTGGTTCGAAAGTGGGTGTTGGAAAATCTTGAGTCCGAAAAGAGGAAAAAATTCTCAAAACGGCAGAAACACCAGAAAGGAAATTTTGGTTCGAGAAGCGGAGAGAGAAAAGAAAAGAGAGAAATTCTTGAGAAAATTCAGTCTCGAATAGAAATTATGTTCTTGTTTTGAAAGTTCGTCAGCTAAATTATGTCGAGTTGACGGCGAAGAAGTTTTTCGGGTGGTCGTGATCTCCGTACTAGTTCATCGTCTCATTTTTCTGCTCCCCAAAAGGTAACATTTCACTTCCATTTAAGTTTTCGACTACTTCTGCTTCATCACATCATTCTGTAGTGAAAAGTGTTGTTCTAATGATCTTGTGCTGGATTGTTTGCTGTAGACGCCATTTGATGGCCATAGGTTTTATTATGATGCTTGTTACTATGATGTTCGTTGTTTCTTGCTCCAGTTAATATCGTGTGCTTCGATTCACTTTAAAGTTTATTGTTTTATGACAATACCGTCAAATAATGGTTACTGTTTCTTTTGAGCTCTACCTGTCGTAGATATACTCTTTTGGTTGTCATTATTGTGCTACAAATTTTATGTCGTTAATCACCAGCTTGTCATGCCCTAAGTATTGTAGTTTTCAACTGACAAATTCGTTGTTTTAAGCCCTTTTATTGTTCTAGTTTAGTATTGCTAGTAATTCACTCACTCTTGGGTTTGTTTCACGATTGTTTTCTAATTAATCATAAGCTTGTGAAGATGTTCCTCAAATCGTAATTGAAGAGTTCGAGTAAACATTGATTTCAATCATATACTTGATCCTAATTGCAACTTGGATTGATCTACTTGCTACAAGTATTCTCTTCCTTTCTGGATTTGTGTTATTTAGTGTTTGTTTTCTTAATTTCACTTCTTAACCTAGTTTCCACTTTCTAGCTATGTCATTCGAATTTTCTAAAAATGTTATTGCACTTATGTTTGATTATATTCTTCAAAATACGCTATTTTTTTAGGATTGTACACGAACTTGGCCACATTTTCAAAGAGTCCAGACGATATGGGGTCGTTTGATACGTGAAATAAGTATAATAATCTCAGTATAAAATCTAGAATTAACGGTATTCTATGTTGAGATGAGAATCTAGTATCCCCTAACTATAACGAAGTTTGCTACAATACACTCCAACTTCACGGGGGTTCTATTACCCTTGAACTAAATTTTAGTGTATTTTTGTCAACTTTTTTAGCTGACATGGCACATAGTAGTCCTTCACATGCCTCATGTGTTTAACTACATGCAAGGTGCCACAACAACACAAAAGGGTGACACAAATACGCTAAATTGAGTTTAAGGTGTACTAGGACCCCTGAAATTGAAGCGCATCGTAGCAACTTTGACCATAGTTCAGGGTGTATTGAATGTTTATCTATTCTATGTTTGATGTGAGGTATTAGCTAATCACGAGACTATTTTATCCCAACATTCGTATTAGAATGATGGAATTACTATCTTTCATAAGAATCCAGACGTTCCACAGGTTCTATTTTTGGTTTACTTGTTTCTCCGGTAAGTGTTCCGCATATCCTTCAAATCTAACGTTCTTTATTTGGTCAGATCGTGGCTACTGAAATTGGTATCTATGCTGAATTCAAAGTAGATTTCCTTAAGCTGATAATACAGGTAGTTTTCTGCATTACGATATGCTTGAGATTATTTATTTTTTGCACTAGAAGCACTGAGTATATCTTTCTAATGTTGTTTGCAGTAATATTGTATTGCTTAAAAACTATAATGTAGCATCCTGATGCCAAAATCCCTGTTATCATCATCGCTTAAGTGGATAATGTTTCTACCTGTGGGAAGTCCAACCAGTTTCCCTGCGAAGGCATCTACACCTATGAGGTAGAACACATAACGAACACTCATCACTATTTACGACTTCTATTACTCATTTATCCACAGTTTGACATATCATAAACATTCTTGACACATTGCATCTTGCTCTTGCTTAGCCACTTACCAATAAGTTGTAATCTAGATGAGGGAAAAATCAGACACAACATGCTATATATGATGGGAGACGTACATATTCCTCCTCGTAGGCTATAGAAATAAGTCATTCATGTTTGTTATGCATTGCCTACATTGAACCTTGTTATTACAAATCCGAGAAAAAAAGACAGGCATTTTTAGTTCCAAAGGGAAATACAGAAAAATAAGAGCAATGGATGAACTATTTTAAGACAAACAATATTCACAGCACCTCACAAGAATTCTACATTGAATTCCTTTCTAATGTATTGCTTAGATTGAACGTTGTTATTACAGGTCTAAGCAAAACGATTGGCATTTATAGTTCCAAAAGGAAATAGAGAAAAATAAGAGCAATGGATGAACTGTTTTAAGAGAAACAATATTCGCAGCATCTATCAATAATTTTGAATTCCTTTCGCTGCACCTCCACCAAAGTTCAATCTCCAGAACCACGAATCAGACACAGTCCAACCTAAAAAGAATAGAATAAAGTTAAACACTGAAATTAAAAATAAAAAAAAACACTAAACTAAACTAAGCTTACCCGATGAAAAGGGATAGTAACGTAACAAAGAGCTCTTACTACTGCTTCTATTCGCTGCTGCACTCCAAAACCTACACATTAATTTCCCTTTGTCCTCTATATGGACGGTATATTTGAGATTCTGGTTATTTTGTTTAATGTGTGGTATCATCAATGGTCGAGCATTTTTCTTAGACTGTTGTTGTACTTGTTGACTTTTGGGCTGCTGTTGTTCCGCCCTTTCATAGTTATACACGAATTCAATGACCTATTTCCCTTTTCTTCAACATAGAAGGGAAATAGCTCATCAAATGCGTGTATGACTATGAAAGGGCGGAACAGCAGCAACCCAAAAGTCAACAAGTACAAACAACAGTCTAAGAAAAATGCTCGACCATTGATGATACCACACATTAAACAAAATAACAAGAATCTCAAATATACCGTCCATATAGAGGACAAAGGGAAATTAATGTGTAGGTTTTGGAGTGCAACAGCGAATAGAAACAGTAGTAACAACATGGTCATAGAGACCGCTGAAGACCAGAGGAAAAACATTCTTGGACGTAGGAACACAAAAATACTGAAGCAAAGGAAACAACTTGCTACTCCAACAACAATAAGAGGAACAAACCTACAAGTAAAAAGCAATTAATAATTACAAAACTCAAAACAAAACTATAATAATGAACATTGAAAGTACCTGAAATCAATCCCAACATGCTTAAGCATGCTGGAAGATAACACTCCAACCATCAAAAACTGTAAAACAAATCCACATAAAAAGCACAAACATTTTAAAACCAAAGTTTTTCTTCTATCAGGCGGTTGAAGTATTTCTCTGCACAATAGAACAACAGTCGGCAGTGCAACCAACGCGAGAATTGGAGAAGTCTCCTCGAGACGAGCTCCAATAGCAATCAATAAAAAACCAACCATAAGTGGAAGGTACACCTTTCAAAAAAACAATAAAACTACAATCACAAAAAAGCAAAAGCAAATACAACAAAACTATTAGTAATAAAACAATTTAAAAAGTACAAACAGATTGACAGAGTCGGGAAATACCACATTAGATCGCATAGAAACAATTAGTTACTATTTAATTTCAATACCAATTAGACACATTGAGCAGCAACAATATAATACTAACTAGTTTATAAAGAACGAACATCTATGACAAATTCAAAAAATATCATATTAGATCGAATAGCAATAATTAGATAGTATTAGATCAAACAACTTAATAGTTATAACAAATTCAGAAAATAACGCATTTGATCTAATAGCAACAATTAGCCATTATCTAATTTTGATACAAATTGGATAAATGGAGACATTAGATCAAACAGCAAAAGTATAATACTATCTAGTGCATAAAGAATAAAAAGTTATGACAAATTTAGAAAATACCACATTAGACGAATAGCATAAATTAGATCAAATAGCATCAATTAGATAGCATCTAATCACTGAGACGATCAAACAGGTATAATTTAATACTATCTAGTTTATAAAGTACGAACAGTTCAGAAAATACCGAAAAGAGATACGGATATTGCATGGCAGAGCAAGTAGGAAGACGGAAGATATGGTGAAAGCCCCAATGTTTTCGAATAAAAAATTCTCCCGCCATTGATTTTGATTTCACTGAGAGATTAGAAGCAGAATTTTATAGTTTTGTATCTTAGTAAAAAGGAAATATCTGAGCTGGATTTTATAGTTTTGTATCTTAGTAAAACGGTAATTTCTCAGCTGGATTCAGATATCCTATTTATAAATTGGAGAAAAATAAGAAACAACATCATATAAAATCTATATATAATGCGTATAGGAGATAAGGAAACAACATTCATATAAAATCTATAGATTTTTGCAGATCTCCATTTTATTGGAGAAAGAAATACATATAAGAAATAAGGAAACGTCGATATAAAATTGATATGAATGATATAGAATTTAAATCTCAAGATTTTGGAATTGAAGTATGGTAGATGGAAGAAGGATTTGAAGTATGGTAGATGGAAGAAGGATGGCAAATGCTCCATTTTGTAATGGCTATAATTGACAGAAGAAAGAATGAGGATGTGAAGGCAACGATGTAGTTTGATTATATATAGGAAAATATAAGGGGTCGTTTGGGGGTGAGGTACTAACGCAAATAATTATGGGATAGAATAATAATTTTGGAATAAATTTTTTAATGTATCGTTTGGTTGACAATACTCAGTATGACTTATTCCGGGACTAATAATAGTACCGAATAAATTATCTCACACATCTAATGATATAAGTTATCCCACCCTAATTTATCTTTGGATAAAATTATAAAATGACAAAACTACGCCCAAATTCTTTAATTTTCACTTTCTCACAACTGTAGGATTCTTGTTTTTCTCCTACATGTATTACTCTTTATAAGTTGTACCCTTCAATCGAAATAAAATACTGCTCATGGATCAAACTGATATGTGATTTGAGGCTATGAAGGCAAAATATGTTAGAACCATAAAATATCAACATTAGGATAATATAATACGTATTATTGAAGCGCAATGTACAGTTTGGTATGGTATTTGGGAGTAAAATTTTAATATTTGGGTATTCGGAATTGAGCTTGGTAAAAGATATTAATACCGTTTGGTGTTCGGTATTTATCGAATATCGAATTCTCTTGGATCTTGGTAATATATTCGTAAAATACAATAAAAGGAATATTAAATAGAGTTTCTATTAAATATATTTTTTGAATTTCAAACGTACATTTGGACATTTCCAACTTTAAAATGGTAATATCGAAAATCGTACCGAATCGAAGTTTAATTTACTAATTACCGAATTATAGAATCGATGTTTATAAGTACGGTATGTGGTATCTACTATCAAATACCGATTATCAAATACCCAACGCTCGCCCCTAGTTTTTATACATAAAAAAAGGTAACAATTTAAAGCCTATTACTCCATTAAGTTTCCAATGTTTTAGTTTTTTAGTTTAATATTCGAATTATATATATGGAAATTAGTTGCAAAACTACAAGGCAAGTCAGATTCTATATTTACTCCCGTTAGTTTTTTTTCTTTCGCATTTTATCTCAATTAAATATACAATAAATAATTTGTAGAATTAATTATCCTTTAATCTCTTGTTACCTTTTTCTAGACAATATTTAATATTTTTTTCGGTCAATAAAGTTACAATGTACGATAAAATTTGTATTTAAAATGATGATTCTCATCTTTATTTCTCCGTATTATTAAATTTTTTGATAATCGCATTTGTATGTTTCATTTAAAGGTTGTCTTACTGTTCAAAAACCTACCAGACAATTTTTTTGATCTCTTGGAGGGATCGAGATGAAATCAAGTAATATAAATTAACTTGACTCAAACACAAATAAGAAATTTACATGAGAAAGACTGAAAATAAATTAAAACAAAAAATATAGAAAGTCGCCCGCGGATCAGCGAGATATAAGTCATTATGGTCCAACGACTTACGAGTCATTGACCATTTCATTTAATTTTTTCAATATTCATCGTTCCCTTGAAAAATTGACTCTAAAACTTAATCCTTTCAGCTGCTTCGGACTCTAATTTTTACCTTACTCTCCACGATGATCTCAATAGAACAACTCATATTTTCAACTAACTTAAATTTTTACCTTGTAATTCTCTCCCTCAATATTAGAACTTTCAATTTTTTCAGTTTCTAAAAAAGAAAATTAAATTTTTAATTTTCATAAATAATTACACTTAAATTATCACTCATATCAACGGACACCTAATTAATACTTATTTTGATAAAATGTAGTACAATTCATTTAATGTACAGTCATGATTTTTTTTTCCTAAAATAAAATGAAGGCAAGGAAGTAAATGTTGTCCGTTTCTTTAGGAAATTGTCAAGTTCTGCATTAGTTGTCCATTTCCTTAAAGTTACTCATATCAACGGACACCTAATTAATACTTATTTTGATAAAATGTAGTACAATTCATTTAATGTAAGCAAGGAAGTAAATGTTGTCCGTTTCTTTAGGAAATTGTCAAGTTCTGCATTAGTTGTCTGTTTCCTTAAAATTGTTGAGGTTACTCCTACATTAATTGGTTCCAAAGTAATATTTAATCCTACATTAATTGGATTTAATTTTAATTTATGTGCAAGAAAGATGTCACACCTCACAATTCACGTGATACGATATATTACTCTTACATTAATTGGTTCCAAAGTAATATTTACTCCTACATTAATTGGATTTAATTTTAATTTAAGTCCAAGAAAGATGTCACACCTCACAATTCACGTGATATGATATATGTATGATACTCCCCTTAAAAATCGTTGCCTTGTTAATTTAATAGTATTTTACAAAAATAATATTTACTAAAAAATTATTTTATTAAATTAATTTTATTAATTATATTTTAAAAATATAAATTTGAGTATATACATTTTATTTATTTACTTATTTAATGATATGATAGTTTTGAAAAATATACTCCCTCCGTCTCAAATTACCTGTCTCAAATTGAGATTACACATTAATTAAGAAAAAATAATTAATAACATATCTAGTTTACAATAGTATCCCTATTAAATGATGTTTACATTTTAATTTGAAAAAAAAAAAATTAATGCAAAGGGTAAAGCATGAAAAAAAAAATTGACTCTTCTTGATTAATGAAAAAAGACAAGTAAAATGAGAAATCAAATTAGAAAATTTAGGACGGATAATTTGGGACGCAGGGAATAATAAAATTCGAGGGACAACTAAATAAAAATAAATATTTAAAAAAAAAAAGATCAATTATTTTAAAATGAAAAGAGTACAAAATAAAGAGATAGAATGGGTATGTGCATTTTATAGAGTCCCGAGTTGAAAAGGATAATTTTTGGCGTAAACATATCAAAAATGACTAAGAATATCGGGGAAAAAAAAAGAGATGGATTGGTCACTCAAAATAATATGGAAAAAAAAAATCTAAATATACTTTCTTAGATTATAAATTGCAAGTCATAGCAAGACTTCTTAGCTTGCAATTAATAACAATTTTTTTTTTTTTAAAAAAAAAGATTTAAAACAAATAAAATTAAGAATAAAACGTTTTTTTATATGCTAATTAAAAAAACTTTCATTCTAATTGGAGTTGGTTATTATGTGGGCTAAAATTATGAAATAGTTATTATGTGGGCTAAAATTATGGAACCTATTAATGTGCATGTTTTTTTCTAGTTCATAAATTATATTTATATTCATTTTTTAAAAAGAAAAACAAATACTTCTTCTTTTTCCATAATCCATTCTTACTCAATCTCTATTTTAATTTCTAATTCATGAATTTTGAATTCACAATAGAATTGGTGATAGTAAATATTATATGTTAATAATTTATTTTTAATTTGTGATTTTTATACAACCTATTATTTGTGTATTATTTTATACAACCAAACTAAAATCAATTTATATATAACAAAGTCATATTTTAAATGATTTTTTATTTTTGGAGTCTCAATTTTTGAAATTGGTATATAAGATTCTATATAAATGATACATCTTATAACTGTTTCTAATGTATGAAAATGGTTCAAAATATGATATCCACGAATTAATTTAATAAATTTTATTAAAGTCATTTTATACTCTTGTCATATTTATGGAATTTTTTTTTTGGAGGGGTGGGGGTGGGGGTGGGGGGGGGGGAGGGGGTGTTCTCAATGTATGGAATTGACATTAACATTATTGGTATTGATGAAGTTCCATATATGTCAATTTGTATGAAATGAGTTTTATGAATATGACAATTGATACGAAAAATGATGTTGTCTATTACATAACTTTTTTAGTGTATGTAATGGATATTTAATGAAAAATTGTCACTGTACATATTGAAAATAAACTAATCGATAATTGTTTGGTATCAAATAACTTTTTGTTGCAATAAAAAAGGTAATCTGTATTAATCATGGTTGATATTGGTGTTGAAAAGACTAGCATTTTTAGTTCCAAAGGAAAATACAGAAAAATAAGAGCAATGGATGAATTATTTTAAGACAAACAATATCCGCAGCATCTTATAAGAATTATGAAATCCTTTGTAATGCATTGCTTAGATTGAAGCTTGTTATTACAGGTCTAAGCAAAAATATTGGCATTTTTAGTTCCAAAAGGAAATACATAAGAATAAGAGCAATGGATGAACTGTTTTAAGACAAAAAGTATCTGTAGCATCTATCAATTATTCTGAATTCCTCTCACAGCATCTCCATCAAAGTTCAATCTCAAGATTCACGAACCACACAGAGTTCAACCTAAAAACAATAGAATAAAGTTAAACATTGAAATTTTAATTAAAAAAAAAATTAAACTAAACTTACCAGATGGAAAGGGATAGTAACGTAACCGGTAAAAAAAACAATAAAGTCACAGCGCCAGAAATAGAAATTGCCATCGCCGAACACGAAACCCTGAACTTCTTGATTATACAATAGGTCTTGTGTATAGAGCAGAATGTAGATTAGGTTATAAGTCAGTATCACCTCAGCCTATGCAAAAAGAAAGCAACCACAAAAAAATTCAAGACAAAAAACAAATTACAAAAACAAAAAGCAGACAGATAATTTATCAAGCAAAATAAATTACCTTCCATGTAGAAGAAAAGGGAAATAGCTCATCAAATGCGTGTATGACTATGAAAGGGCGGAACAGCAGCAGCCCAAAAGTCAACAAGTACAAACAACAGTCTAAGAAAAATGCTCGACCATTGATGATACCACATTATAAACAAAATAACCAGAATCTCAAATATACCGTCCATATAGAGGACAAAGGGAAATTAATGTGTAGGTTTTAGAGTGCAGCAGCGAATAGAAACAGTAGTAACAACATGGTCATAGAGAACGGTGAAGACCAGAGGAAAAACATTCTTGGACGTAGGAACACAAAAATATTGAAGCAAAGGAAACAATTTGCTACACCAACAGCAATAAGAGGAACAAACCTACAAGTAAAAAGCAATTAATAATTACAAAACTCAAAACAAAACTATAATAATGAACATTGAAAGTACCTGAAATCAATCCCAACATGCTTAAGCATGCTGGAACATAACACTCCAACCATCAAAAACTGTAAAACAAATCCTCATAAAAAGCACAAACAGTTTAAAACCATAGTTTTTCTTCTATCAGGCGGTTGAAGCATTTCTCTGCACAATAGAACAACAGTCGGCAGCGCATTTATCAGTAGGATTCTTGTTTTTCTCGTACATGTATTACTCTTTATAAGTTGTACCCTTCAATCGAAATAAAATACTGCTCATGGATCAAACTGATCTGTGATTTGAGGCTAAGAAGGCAAAATGTGTTGAACCATAAAATATCAACATTAGGATAATATAATACGTATTATTGAAGCGCAATGTACAGTTTGGTATGGTATTTGAGAGTAAAATTTTAATATTCGAGTATTCGGAATTGAGCTTGGTAAAAGATATTAATATCGTTTAGTATTCGGTATTTCGAATATCGAATTCTCTTGAACCTTGGTAATATATTCGTAAAAGACAATAAAAGGACTATTAAATAGGGTTTCCATTAAATATATTTTATGAATTTAAAACGTACATTTGGACATTTCCAACTTTAAAATGGTATTACCGAAAATCATACCGAATCGAAGTTTAATTTACCAATTACCGAATTATAGAATCGATGTTTATAAGTACGGTATGTGGTATCTACTATCAAATACCGATTATCAAACTACCAAACCCGAAATTTGAAAATACCGAACCGAATACCCAACGCTCGCTCCTAGTTTTTATTCATAAAAAAAGGTAACAATTTAAAGCCTATTACTCCATTAAGTTTCCATTGTTTTAGTTTTTTAATTTAATATTCGAATTATATATGTGGAAATTAGTTGCAAAACTACAAGGCAGGTCAGACTCTACATTTACTCTCGTCGGTTTTTCTTCTTTCGTAATTTATCTCAATTAAATATACAATAAATAATTTGTAGAATTAATTATCCTTTAATCTCTTGTTACCTTTTTCTAAGACAATATGTAATATTTTTTTCAGTCAATAAAGTTACAATGTATGATAAAATTTGTATTTAAAATGATGATTCTCATCTTTATTTCTCCGTATTATTAAATTTTTTGATAATCGCATTTGTATGTTTCATTTAAAGGTTGTCTTACTGTTCAAAAACCTACCAGACAATTATTTTGATCTCTTGGAGGGATCGCCATGAAATCAAGTGATATAAATTAACTTAACTCAAACACAAATAAGAAATTTACATGAGAAAGACTGAAAATAAATTTAAAAAAAAATAAAGAAAGTCGCTCGTGGATCAGCTTAATATAAGTCATTATTGGAGATATAAGATATTCATATAAAATCTATAGATTTTTGCAGATCTCCAATTTATTGGAGAAAGAAATGCATATAAGAAATAAGGAAACAACGTCGATATAAAATTGATATGAATGATATAGAATTTAAATCTCATGATTTTGTAATTGAAGTATGGTAGATGGAAGAAGGATGGCAAATGGTCCATTTTTCTTCTTTTTTTCTTGATAAGGGGGAGGGAGTTTGTAACGGCTATAATTGATGTGAAGATAGCTGTGTACTTTGATTATATATAGGAAAATCTAAGGGGTCGTTTGGGGTGAGGTACTAAGGCAAATAATTCAGATATAAATAATAATTTCAGGATAAATTTCTTAATGCATCGTTTGGTTGGTAATACTTAAGATAACTTATTTCAGGACTAATACTAGTATCGGGATAAGTCATCCAGTGCCGGCTCAAGGGGGAAGCAACTAAAGCCAAGGCTTTAGGCACCCAAATTAAAGGCCCCATATTCTCACTAATATTTAATATTATATAGTATATATTAGAGAATTAGTGTCCTTGTTTCGTTAAAAGAATAAAATTCATACTTGTCTTTTGAATATTTTATCGAGTTTATGTAGAAACAAGTAGATATTATTAGATAAATATTCCTTTCGTTTCAATTTATGCAATTTTTTGTTTCGACGGTTCATTTGACTAATTTTTGAAGCTAAATAAGATTAGATTAATGCAATATTTAAAATTTAGATGTTCAAAAACTAATATCTAGTTCAAAAACTATATAATAAGCACTAATATGTAGTCACATGAATAGTCAATATACATACAAGATGGTACGTACACCATCACTATAAAACAAAAAAGAAAAGAAATTAAACAAATATATTTATAATTTTATTAATTAAATTTACGGCCTCTTCTTAAAGTTGGCTTTAGGCCACAATTTGCGTTGAGCCGCCCCTGAAGTTATCCCACACATTTGGTGGTATAAATTATCCCACCCTAATTTATCCTTGAATAAAATTATTAAATGACTGAACTAATTCTTTAATTTTCACTTTCTCACAACTGTAGGATTTTGTTTTTTCTCCTACACGTATTACTCTTTATAAGTTGTGCCCTTTAAACGGGATAAAGTACTGCTCATGGATCAAAATGTTCTGTGATTTGAGGCTAAGAAGGCAAAATATGTTTAAACATAAAATATCAACATTAGGACAATATAATACGATTATTAAAGTGCAATGTACAATTTTAATAACAAGTATTATCTAGATAAATACGTATGAATCTTATACATTGATACATAACTGAACACATAGAAAAATTATCGGAATAGAAACATAAAAATAATTAAGTTAACTAAAGTGAAGGATATTTTTGTAAACAAATAATATATTTTTACAAACAATGCACTACTTAAAAAGATAACAATTTAAAGCCTGTTATTACTCTATTAAAGAAAGAGAATATATATATATATTCTTTCTAAATGAAGGACAAGGTACCTTTTTCAAGAAAAAAATTGTAAAGAAAAAAAAGAAGAGTAAGAATAACATTTTATAAAAAATAAGGTCCAAGATGTAGAAAAAGTATGGTGTGTGAAGATCTTTAATTCTATTTTATAAAGTTAAAGAGGCTGCTTCTGATTCTCAATTCAAATAAAAAATATCTACCTTACGTATTGAGATTCACAAAACATTACTAATTTTACTCAAAATACATTTTAATACTACAGCATTAGAAAAGAAGGTCTGTTATGGTTAGCAATAGGTTTAAGTGGAATAAAAATAACTTTATAACTTGAAATATTTAATTTTATTTTTGATTAATTTATTTCGTAATTTACTCAATTAAATGTACAATAAATAATTTGTAGAATTAATTATCCTCTAATCTCTTGTCACTCTAATCTTTTGTCACCTTTTTCAAGATAATATTTAATATTCTTTTTCGGTCAATAAAGTTGCAACGTACGATGAAATTTATATTTAAAATGATGATTCTTATCTTTATTTCTCCGTACTAATAAATTTTTTGATAATCGCATTTGTATATTTCATTTAAAGGTTGTCTTATTGTTCAAAAACTTACCAGACAATGATTTTGATCTCTTGGAGGGATCGACATGAAATCAAATGATATAAATTAACTTGACTCAAACACAAATAAGAAATTTACATGAGAAAGACTAAAAATAAATTTTAAAAAATAAAGAAAGTCGATGATGGATCAACGACTTATAAATCATTATAGTCCAGCGACTTATAAGTCATTAACCTATTTCATTTAACTCTTTCAATATTCATCGTTTCCTTAAAAAATTTACTCTAAAAATTAATCCTTTCAGCTGCTCCAGACTCTAATTTTTACCTTATCCTCCACGACGACGTTAATAGAACAACTCATATTTTCAACTAACGTAATTTTTACCTTGTAATTCTCTCCCTCATAATTAGAATTTTCAATTTTTTCACTTTCAAAAAAGAAAAAATTTAAATTTCCATAAAATAATTAAACGTAAATTATATTTAATATTCAATTCATAAATTGATCTCCTTTTATGAGAAAAAATTGAGTGTGTTGTTGTTATTTGAATTATTTTTTTTTTCAAAAAGATCATTTACTACTCTATTATCACTCATATCAACGGACACGTAATTAATATTGTTATATAACATTTGCTACCTAATTATTAAATAAAAAACACTTATTCATTAAATTTATACAGTCATGATTTTTTTTTTCTTAAAATAAAGATTAATTCCTCAAAATGTCATTGAACTTGTGTAAACATCCCACTAAAGTAACTTTTGTTTCTTTTAGGACAATATTGTCACTGAACTATGCACTTTTTTCCATTATAATGTAAAACTAAGAAATTGTTAAGAATATGTTTGGAGAACCACAAGGAAAGTGAAATTAGATGTAATTACATAGTCCAATTCTCAATCAGAAATAGAGAATTAGGTGCAATTATGCGATGTAATTACAAAATTACATTTTTTTTTAATTTTAATTTTTTCTTTTAATTTTATTTTTTATTTCTATTATTTTTTTTAATCTTACATTATTTATCTTTCATGTCTTTTCTTCTCATTTTCCAACGTTTACTTCTTATGATTAAATATAATTACTCGTATTTTTCTTCATTTAGCGCATTATTGTATTTTTATTCTAGTGTTTGAATTAAAGGAGTATTTCATTATTGAATGAGATGACTTATGTGTTTTTTCTTTCGTTTGAATTATTTACTCGTTGGAATTTTATATAAGAGTATTGTGTTTTTTTCTTGAATTTTCAATTTGTGTTTTGTTTTATGTTTCAATTTATTTGTTTTAGTACTATAGACTTGTTATTTTATATTTCATGTCACTTCAAATTGTCGAGTTAATTTTTTAAATTGCCATTGAACTTGTGCAAACATCCTACTAAAGTAACTTTTGTTAATTTCTTTTAGGATAATATTTTCATTAAACTATGTACATCTTTCCAAAATAAGGTGAAATTAAAAAATAGTTAAGGACATATTTGGAAAGCCATAGAAAAATTAAAATTATATGTTATTAGCAATTTCCAGTGACATGCAATTTGAAATAGCATGTTTATACTACTAATACAAATAAACCGAAACATAAATTCAAAATCCAATAGAAAAACATAATACTCTTGTATAAAATTCCATCGAGTAAATATAATTTAGACGAACGAACAACACATAAGTCTATAATCTCATTCAATAATAAAATACTACTTTAATTCAAATATTAGAATAAAAATTATAAAAAATGCAATAATGCGTTAAATAAAGAAAAAAATATGGGTAATTATATTAAATCATAAGAAGTAAAGTTGGAAAATGAGAAGAAAAGAGATGAAAGATAAATAATGTAAAATAAAAAAAAAGTAAAAATAAAAAAGAAATTCAAATAATAGAATAAAAAAGAAATTAAAAAAAGAAATTAAATTTTATTTAAAAAATAAAATAAAACGTAATTTTGTAATTACATTACAAAATTGTACCTAATTCTCTATTCCCAATAGAGAATTGAATTATGTAATTACATTTAATTTCACTTTCCTTGTGATTCTCCAAATATATCTTTAACAATTTTTTAGTTTTACCTTATAAAGGAAATAAATGCATTGTTCAGTGACAATATTATTCTAAAAGAAACAAAAATTACTTTAATGGAATGTTTACACAAGTTTAATGACATGACATTTCGAGGAATTAACTCTAAAATAAAATGTAGGCGAGGAAATGAATGTTGTCTGTTTCTTTAGGAAATTGTCAAGTTCCAAGAAAGGTGACTTTTTTTTTCCCATAAAAGTGTTAAGTATTCCAAAGTAGTATTTACTCATATATTAATTGGATTTAATTTTAATTTAATTCCAAGAAAGGTGCCATTCATGACAATTCACGTGATAGGATATGGATATTCTCCCCCTTAAAAATAGTTGTCTTGTTAACTTAATAGTATTTTTTTAAAAAAATACTATTAAGTTATAACAATTATATAAAAATGATATAATTATATATATATATATACACGATATGTGTATAGAAATTGTATAATTATAGAAAATATGTATATGTATAAAATATAAATAAAAAAATCTATAGAATGTGTATAGAAGCTCTATAGTTGTTGTATGAAATACATATGTATAGAATGTGTATAGAAACTTTATAATCATTGTTTAAAATATGTATGTATAGAATGTGTATAGAAACTGTGTATTTCTTGTATAAAATATGTAATAATAATTGTAGCCAAAGATTCTATAAAATATGACTATTAATAAAAGAAAGATTCATTCTAGTTAATTAGATGTTAGTCATTTGTTTGCCATTTACAGCATTCAAAGATGGCTTACTTAGCCAGGATATGTACTCGAATGTATCCTAGAAATAGGTTAGACTATGCCAATTTCTTCCAGCAATAGATTGCTTAAACTTTATAAGCAAAGTCTTCTCTGCTTCTGCAACCTGGTTATTTGTTCATATTACAGTTTTAAGATATTTTTAAAAAAATTATAAATCTGGCTTAATAGAATTTGTAATCCTCACCTTCCCTCCTGGAAGACCTCCATTGCTGACAATTTGAACAGGAGGACATTTCGTACCAAGGAAACAATGAACCTCTGCATCAAGCTGCTTAAGACCATCAACCAAATCATCAATTGGTCTCTCTCTCATCCGAGGAACTCCAATGTAAGCAATATCACCCAGCCAATCAAAAACATCATACGCTATGTGTCATTTGATCTTCATTGATTTTGTTTAGTCCTCTTGCATACACACAGATATCATTTTTTTTGTATATACAATACATCTACTTGCTGATATTTTGATCAAATCAATGGATGTAACCTGTAATAAATTAAGAACAACATTAGTTAGTACAAGTACAAAGAGTTCACTGTAACATAAGGCTTATGGAAATTTAAAAGTAACGAAAATAAATAATGACACATTAAAGAGGGGTAATACCCCAAATTATGAATGGAATAAGCATTTTAATGGTATTACAATCAATGGTCCATCTGCTGGCTTAAATGAAGTTATGAAAATATACATATACACACGAAAGTCAATATTCTTGTTCTTTTTTCTTCTGAAAATGCTCTTGGTTTTCAATTAATTGAGAAGAAATCATGGACATGAAGAGATGGGGCAACCACCCTTTACAGAAAATTCTCTCTTCGATGTCTCATTCTTCCTTTCTGGGCTTAAAATATGATGAGGATTCTCCCATCTCTCTCAAGGCTAAATTATCATCACTGCCAATTTTGAAAGGTAGGAACTTCCCCACAATTAGGTGTTTGGACAACTTCAAGCAATTTTTAACAATAGCTACACAAGATCAAAGTATGGTTGCAGTACATCTGAAGAGGGTTGTTGAATTAGTTAAAGGAAAAAGCATAGGCCAATCAGAGGGATATTTGCTCATAAAAAGCTACAACAATCTGTAGCAAAGATTCAAGGAATTTGAGTTGAGCTTGATCATATATCTAACTACTAAACTTCTTTAATGATAATAGAAAATGAACTTTTGTTTCTTTTTTTCAGGTCACTTTTCTTGACAGTGCATCCCGTTAATGAAAATGGGTGCACTTTCAGCGACATCAAATCTCCAACCAAAAAGCTGGTTAACCATTTTGGTAGAGACCTTAGAAGTAAGCTGTTCTTTTAATAGTGGAAATGTAGGTCTCAATCTTTCAAAGGAACAATCAAATATTGCAACCAATTAACCAATGAGCTCTATTTGTAATCTTCTTGCATATTACCTCTTTCTTCTAGGAATTATCGTCTAAAAGAATGCTACATTTTACTATTATGATGTTGTAACGCAAATCAATGTGCAATGAATAGTAAGGTAACATATTATTTACATTAAGCAAACAAGCAGTCAACTGGGAAGAAAAATCGAGTCCATTGCGCTTTGCACCCTAACGTATGACCTCTTTTGTGATTTATACCCTATTCTATTTTATTTTATGATTTGCACCTTAAGCTTGTATCTTTCTTGCAAAATAATGAAACTACTCTTTTTCTATATTTTCCACGAGGACAAAATTGGAATATAAATATATTTTTTTTAAAATAACATAGAATTTTAAAAATAAAAATAACTGATAAATTAACTAATTAAAAGGTCCGATGAACAAATAATTTTATGGATGTTCCTTCTATGGGTGGAATTTTATTATTAAAACTTTAATTAGAGATAAAATGGACAAACGATTTCTTGTAAGAACTAAAAAATAAGGTCTCTCTTATTACTATTTTCACATAAAAGAAGAGAACAAATTTTGAATTTAATTAGATAAAGATCTTCTATTGTAGCACTATCACTTATTTTATGACTCATCACTTTTTGTATGATATTTAATATAAGCTCATATAATTTTTTTACTAAAATGGATGAAAGCTTGTAAGGTCATTAAAACTTTAATTAGGAATGAAATAGACAAAAAAAAAATTATGTGAGGACTATCAAACTCTAGGATCCTCCCTTTAAATTGGATTCATGGATACTGGTTTCCTATTTAAAGGTGTTAATAATACAAGTTCACCATTCAAAGCTGATATGGGGTTGAGAATGCTACAAATGTTTCCTTAAGCTAAGTTTTTACATCAACTCAATAGACATAAACTGTCAATTGGCCCTTTATGCCCAAAGAATAGTAATCTGAATAGGATTCTTGATTATTTTCGTTGGGAATGCTCTTCAATTATTATCTAATTTACTTGAGGGTACTATGGTTAGCATATTCACGTTTGGTCTGTACTACAATACCCTTTGCTTGTCATTATATTTAGTCAATTCATATATGATCTTTTTCAAGGATTTCCTTAGGTATCCCAAGAATGGGAACTCCTGACTCCTGAGGCAGCTAGGACTTCCTCAGGACCCTGTTATGCACTTGATGATCAAATTACTGAGCACATCAAAGTTTTTAAATTTTTACTTGATTATCCAACAACAACAAAAAAATCATCAATGCATTTTTATGTGCCTCGGCATTATTCATGTGGTTTATATATGCAATGTCAAAAGCTGCCAAGCGGAAAGTGGGTATTTGAGTTGTAGTTTGAAATTGTCATCGGAGGGTAAACTTCTATGTGGTTTTGACATAAAGCTTTTTGAGTTTACCCATAATTTTCAAGGAGTTAGGAAGAATGCTGACTCCGTGAAAATGACAGAGACAATCATTTTTATTTAGCAGTTTTTCTAGTTTTGTGCCTTTTTCAGAAGAAAAAAATATTTATATTCCAATTTTGCCCTCGTGAATATTTATAGGTCTTACCATTTCAAGGTATGGAAGGATTTGTCAATGGTCTAAATCTCACATGATAATGGCAAGAACAACTTATCATTTATGAGAATCATCAGATGTTGGCCCATGGAAGAAAAGTATCTCAGAATAAATAATGGTTGGTTTCAAGCACTGGTGAATTTAGCCAACACGGATAAGATCTATAAGGGTGTTATTAAAAATATGCCTCTAAAATAGTTCACTTAGCAAACTTACCTCTTTGTCAAACCGATTCAAGTAATACGCCTAATGGTAGTCATATCCGGAGCTAAAACCAGTAACTTCTTGTACTGTCGTTTGAATCATTTTATCGATCACCGCTTAAAGACAGAGAAACAACGAGAAAATAGTGAACCACCAAGCATCATACCTCAGAAGCTAGTGTTCTTTTGTTATTCGGATCTGAATTTGTTGTTTGAGAGCTTGAGGAAATAGAATTGTATGATTGTGTGCGGACTGCGGCGAGAGAGAAAGAGAAATATCTAGAAGGGTAAGGAAAGTCGTGGTTTGGTTTTAAAAAGAAGCTTATCATTTTACCCTTGAAAGTTAGCATATTTACGGCCATACCCTTGGTCGTCCAAATGATGACATTTCTATATAGTTGAAATGTTATGGAACATGGTAGATTTCCATGTGTCAAATTGGATTTACTCCTACATTAATTGGATTTAATTTTAATTTAAGTCCAAGAAAGATGTCACACCTCACAATTCACGTGATATGATATATGTATGATACTCCCCTTCAAAATCGTTGCCTTGGTAATTTAATAGTATTTTACAAAAATAATATTTACTAAAAAATTATTTTATTAAATTAATTTTATTAATTATATTTTAAAAATATAAATTTGAGTATATACATTTTATTTATTTACTTATTTAATGATATGATAGTTTTGAAAAATATACTCCCTCCGTCTCAAATTACCTGTCTCAAATTGAGATTACACATTAATTAAGAAAAAATAATTAATAACATATCTAGTTTACAATAGTATCCCTATTAAATGATGTTTACATTTTAATTTGAAAAAAAAAATTAATGCAAAGGGTAAAGCATGAAATTTTTTTTGTCTCTTCTTGATTAATGAAAAAAGACAAGTAAAATGAGAAATTAAATTAGAAAATTTAGGATGGATAATTTGGGACGTAGGGAATAATAAAATTCGAGGGACAACTAAATAAAAATAAATATTTAAAAAAAAAAAGATTCAATTATTTTAAAATGAAAAGAGTACAAAATAAAGAGATAGAATGAGTATGTGCATTTTATAGAGTCCCGAGTTGAAAAGGATAATTTTTGGCGTAAACCTATCAAAAATGACTATGAATATCGGGGGAAAAAAAAGAAAAAAGAGATGGATTGGTCACTCAAAATAATATGGAAAAAAAAATCTAAATATACTTTCTTAGATTATAAATTGCAAGTCATAGCAAGACTTCTTAGATTGCAATTAATAACAAGTTTTTTTTTTTAAAAAAAAAAAAAGATTTAAAATAAATAAAATTAAGAATAAAATGTTTTTTTATATGCTAATTAAAAAAACTTTCATTCTAATAGGAGTTGGTTATTATGTGGGCTAAAATTATGAAATAGTTATTATGTGGGCTAAAATTATGGAACCTATTAATGTGCATGTTTTTTTCTAGTTCTTAAATTATATTTATATTCATTTTTTAAAAATAAAAACAAATACTTCTTCTTTTTCCATAATCCATTCTTACTCAATCTCTATTTTAATTTCTAATTCATGAATTTTGAATTCACAATAGAATTGGTGATAGTAAATATTATATGTTAATAATTTATTTTTAATTTGTGATTTTTATACAACCTATTATTTGTGTATTATTTTATACAACCAAACTAAAATCAATTTATATATAACAAAGTCATATTATAAATGATTTTCTATTTTTGGAGTCTCAATTTTGAAATTGGTATATAAGATTCTATATAAATGATACATCTTATAACTGTTTCTAATGTATGAAAATGGTACATAATATGATATCCACGAATTAATTTAATAAATTTAATTAAAGTCATTTTATACTCTTGTCATATTTATGGAATTTTTTTATTGGAGGGGTGGGGGTGGGGGGGAGGGGGTGTTCTCAATGTATGGAATTGACATTAACATTATTGGTATTGATGAAGTTCCATATATGTCAATTTGTATGAAATGAGTATTATGAATATGACAATTGATACGAAAAATGATGTTGTCTATTACATAACTTTTTTAGTGTATGTAATGGATATTTAATGAAAAATTGTCACTGTACATATTGAAAATAAACTAATCGATAATTGTTTGGTATCAAATAACTTTTTGTTGCAATAAAAAAGGTAATCTGTATTAATCATGGTTGATATTGGTGTTGAAAAGACTAGCATTTTTAGTTCCAAAGGAAAATACAGAAAAATAAGAGCAATGGATGAATTATTTTAAGACAAACAATATCCGCAGCATCTCACAAGAATTATGAACTCCTTTCTAATGCATTGCTTAGATTAAAGCTTGTTATTACAGGTCTAAGCAAAAATATTGGCATTTTTAGTTCCAAAAGGAAATACATAAGAATAAGAGCAATGGATGAACTGTTTTAAGACAAAAAGTATCTGTAGCATCTATCAATTATTCTGAATTCCTCTCACAGCATCTCCATCAAAGTTCAATCTCAAGATTCACGAACCACACAGAGTTCAACCTAAAAACAATAGAATAAAGTTAAACATTGAAATTTTAATTAAAAAAAAAAATTAAACTAAACTTACCAGATGGAAAGGGATAGTAACGTAACCGGTAAAAAAAACAATAAAGTCACAGCGCCAGAAATAGAAATTGCCATCGCCGAACACGAAACCCTGAACTTCTTGATTATACAATAGGTCTTGTGTATAGAGCAGAATGTAGATTAGGTTATAAGTCAGTATCACCTCAGCCTATGCAAAAAGAAAGCAACCGAAAAAAAATTCAAGACAAAAAACAAATTACAAAAACAAAAATCAGACAGATAATTTATCAAGCAAAATAAATTACCTTCCATGTAGAAGAAAAGGGAAATAGCTCATCAAATGCGTGTATGACTATGAAAGGGCGGAATAGCAGCCGCCCAAAAGTCAACAAGCACAAACAACAGTCTAAGAAAAATGCTCGACCATTGATGATACCACATTATAAACAAAATAACCAGAATCTCAAATATACCGTCCATATAGAGGACAAAGGGAAATTAATGTGTAGGTTTTGGAGAGCAGCAGCGAATAGAAACAGTAGTAACAACATGGTCATAGAGACCGCTGAAGACCAGAGGAAAAACATTCTTGGACTTAGGAACACAAAAATACTCAAGCAAAGGAAACAATTTGCTACTCCAACAGCAATAAGAGGAACAAACCTACAAGTAAAAAGCAATTAATAATTACAAAACTCGAAACAAAACTATAATAATGAACATTGAAAGTACCTGAAATCAATCCCAACATGCTTAAGCATGCTGGAACATAACACTCCAACCATAAAAAACTGTAAAACAAATCCACATAAAAAGCACAAACAGTTTAAAACCATAGTTTTTCTTCTATCAGGCGGTTGAAGCATTTCTCTGCACAATAGAAAAACAGTCGGCAGAGCAACCAACACGAGAATTGGAGAAGTCTCCTCGAGACGAGCTCCAATATCAATCGATAAAAAACCAACCATAAGTGGAAGGTACACCTTTAAAATAAAACAATAAAACTACAATCACAAAAAAGCAAAAGCAAATACAACAAAACTATTAGTAATAAAACAATTTAAAAAGTACAAACAGTTTGACAGAGTCAGGAAATACCACATTAGATCGCATAGCAACAATTAGTTACTATTTAATTTCAACACCAATAAGACACATTGAGTAGCAACAATATAATATTATCTAGTTTATAAAGTACGAACAGTTATGACAAATTCAGAAAATACCATATTAGACCGAATAGCAATAATTAGATAGTATTAGATCAAACAGCTTACAAAATACAAACCGTTATAACAAATTCAGAAAATACCACATTAGACCCAATAGCAACAATTAGATAGTATCTAATTTTTTATACAAATTGGATAAATGGAGACATTAGATCAAACAACAAATGTATAATACTATCTAGTGCATAAAGAATAAACCATTATGACAAATTAAGAAAATACCAGAGTAGACCGAATAACATAAATTACATCAAGATAGCATCTAATCACTGAGACGATCAAACAGGTAAAATTTCATACTATCTAGTTTATAAAGCAAGAACAGTTCAAAAAATACCGAAAAGAGATACGAATATTGCATGGCAGAGCAAGTAGGAAGACGGAAGACATGGTGAAAGCCCTAGTGTTTTCGAGCAAAAAATTCACCCGCCATTGATTTTGATTTTACTAGTGTTTTGTATCTTAGTAAAAAGAATTTGAATCTATATGTTTATGCAGATATCCTATTTATAAATTGGAGAAAGATAAGAAACAACATCATATAAAATCTATATATAATGCGTATAGGAGATGAGGAAACAACATTCATATAATCTATAGATTTTTGCAGATCTCCAAGTTATTGGAGAAAGAAATGCATATAAGAAATAAGGAAACAACGTAATATAAAATTGATATGAATGATATAGAATTTAAATCTCAAGATTTTGGAATTGAAGTACTCTAGAATTGAAGTACTCTAGATGGAAGAAGGATGGCAAATGCTCCATTTTGTAACGGCTATAATTGACAGAAGAAAGAATCACAACTGTAGGATTCTTGTTTTTCTCGTACATGTATTACTCTTTATAAGTTGTACCCTTCAATCGAAATAAAATACTGCTCATGGATCAAACTGATCTGTGATTTGAGGCTAAGAAGGCAAAATATGTTGAACCATAAAATATCAACATTAGGATAATATAATACGTATTATTGAAGCGCAATGTACAGTTTGGTATGGTATTTGAGAGTAAAATTTTAATATTCGAGTATTCGGAATTGAGCTTGGTAAAAGATATTAATATCGTTTAGTATTCGGTATTTTGAATATCGAATTCTCTTGGACCTTGGTAATATATTCGTAAAATACAATAAAAGGAATATTAAATAGGGTTTCTATTAAATATATTTTTTGAATTTAAAACGTACATTTGGACATTTCCAACTTTAAAATGGTATTACCGAAAATCATACCGAATCGAAGTTTAATTTACCAATTACCGAATTATAGAATCGATGTTTATAAGTACGGTATGTGGTATCTACTATCAAATACCGATTATCAAACTACCAAACCCGAAATTTGAAAATAACGAACCGAATACCCAACGCTCGGTCCTAGTTTTTATTCATAAAAAAAGGTAACAATTTAAAGCCTATTACTCCATTAAGTTTCCATTGTTTTAGTTTTTTAATTTAATATTCAAATTATATATATGGAAATTAGTTGCAAAACTACAAGGCAGGTCAGACTCTACATTTACTCTCGTCAGTTTTACTTCTTTCGTAATTTATCTCAATTAAATATACAATAAATAATTTGTAGAATTAATTAACCTTTAATCTCTTGTTACCTTTTTCTAAGACAATATGTAATATTTTTTTCAGTCAATAAAGTTACAATGTATGATAAAATTTGTATTTAAAATGATGATTCTCATCTTTATTTCTCCGTATTATTAAATTTTTTGATAATCGCATTTGTATGTTTCATTTAAAGGTTGTCTTACTGTTCAAAAACCTACCAGATAATTATTTTGATCTCTTGGAGGGATCGACATGAAATCAAGTGATACAAATTAACTAAACTCAAACACAAATAAGAAATTTACATGAGAAAGACTGAAAATAAATATAAAAAAAAATAAAGAAAGTCGCTTGTGGATCAGCTTATCATAAGTCATTATTGGAGATATAAGATATTCATATAAAATCTATAGATTTTTGCAGATCTCCAATTTATTGGAGAAAGAAATGCATATAAGAAATAAGGAAACAACGTCGATATAAAATTGACATGAATGATATAGAATTTAAATCTCAAGATTTTGTAATTGAAGTATGGTAGATGGATAAGGATGGCAAATGCTCCATTTTTCTTCTTTTTTTCTTGATAAGGGGGAGGGAGTTTGTAACGGCTATAATTGATGTGAAGATAGCTGTGTACTTTGATTATATATAGGAAAATCTTAGGGGTCGTTTGGGGTGAGGTACTAAGGCAAATAATTCAGATATAAAATAATAATTTTAGGATAAATTTCTTAATGCATCGTTTGGTTGGTAATACTTAAGATAACTTATTTCAGGACTAATAATAGTATCGGGATAAGTCATCCAGTGCCGGCTCAAGGGGGAAGCAACTAAAGCCAAGGCTTTAGGCCCCCAAATTAAAGGCCCCATATTCTCACTAATATTTAATATTATATAGTATATATTAGAGAATTAGTGTCCTTGTTTCGTTAAAAGAATAAAATTCATACTTGTCTTTTGAATATTTTATTGAGTTTATGTAGAAACAAGTAGATATTATTAGATAAATATTCCTTTCGTTTCAATTTATGCAATTTTTTGTTTCGACGGTTAATTTGACTAATTTTTGAAGCTAATTAAGATTAGATTAATGCAATATTTAAAATTTAGATGTTCAAAAACTAATATCTAGTTCAAAAACTATATAATAAGCACTAATATGTAGTCACATGAATAGTCAATATACATACAAGATGGTACGTACACCATCACTATAAAACAAAAAAGAAAAGAAATTAAACAAATATATTTATAATTTTATTAATTAAATTTAAGGCCTCTTCTTAAAGTTGTCTTTAGGCCACAATTTGCGTTGAGCCGCCCCTGAAGTTATCCCACACATTTGGTGGTATAAATTATCCCACCCTAATTTATCCTTGAATAAAATTATTAAATGACTAAAGTAATTCTTTAATTTTCACTTTCTCACAACTGTAGGATTTTGTTTTTTCTCCTACACGTATTACTCTTTATAAGTTGTGCCCTTTAAACGGGATAAAGTACTGCTCATGGATCAAAATTTTCTGTGATTTGAGGCTAAGAAGGCAAAATATGTTTAACCATAAAATATCAACATTAGGACAATATAATACGATTATTAAAGTGCAATGTACAATTTTAATAACAAGTATTATCTAGATAAATACGTATGAATCTTATATATTGACACATAACTGAACACATAGAAAAATTATAGGAATAGAAACATAAAAATAATTAAGTTAACTAAAGTGAAGGATATTTTTGTAAACAAATAATATATTTTTACAAACAATGCACTACTTAAAAAGATAACAATTTAAAGCCTATTATTACTCTATTAAATTTCCATTATTTTGGTTTTTAAATTTAATAGTCGAATTATATATGGAAATTAGTTGTAAAAGTACAAGGCAGGTCAGACTCTACATTTACTCTCGTCAGTTTTCTTCTTCTTGTTAACATTATTATCATTTTAATCAAAAAAAAAAAGAAGGAGAATATATATATATATATATATATATATATATATATATATTCTTTCTAAATGAAGGACAAGGTACCTTTTTCAGGAAAAAAATTGTAAAAAAAAGAAAAGAAGAGTAAGAATAACATTTTATATAAAATAAGGTCCAAGATGTAGAAAAAGTATGGTGTGTGAAGATCTTTAAATCTATTTTATAAAGGTAAAGAGGCTGCTTCTGATTCTCAATTCAAATAAAAAATATCTACCTTACGTATTGAGATTCACAAAACGTTACTAATTTTACTCAAAATACATTTTAATACTACAACATTAGAAAAGAAGGTCTGTTATGGTTAGGAATAGGTTTAAGTGGAATAAAAATAACTTTATAACTTGAAATATTTAATTTTATTTTTGATTAATTTATTTCGTAATTTACTCAATTAAATGTACAATAAATAATTTGTAGAATTAATTATCCTCTAATCTCTTGTCACTCTAATCTTTTGTCACCTTTTTCAAGATAATATTTAATATTTTTTTTCGGTCAATAAAGTTGCAACGTACGATGAAATTTATATTGAAAATGATGATTCTTATCTTTATTTCTCCGTACTAATAAATTTTTCGATAATCGCATTTGTATATTTCATTTAAAGGTTGTCTTATTGTTCAAAAACTTACCAGACAATGATTTTGATATCTTGGAGTGATCGACATGAAATCAAATGATATAAATTAACTTGACTCAAACACAAATAAGAAATTTACATGAGAAAGACTAAAAATAAATTTTAAAAAATAAAGAAAGTCGATGGTGGATCAACGACTTATAAATCATTATAGTCCAGCGACTTATGAGTCATTAACCTATTTCATTTAATTCTTTCAATATTCATCGTTTCCTTATAAAATTTACTCTAAAAAATAATCCTTTCAGCTGCTCCAGACTCTAATTTTTACCTTATCCTCCACGACGACGTCAATAGAACAACTCATATTTTCAACTAACGTAATTTTTACCTTGTAATTCTCTCCCTCATAATTAGAATTTTAAATTTTTTCACTTTCAAAAAAAAAAAAATTTTAAATTTTCATAATATAATTAAACGTAAATTATATTTAATATTCAATTCATAAATTGATCTCCTTTTATGAGAATAAATTGAGTGTGTTGTTGTTATTTGATTTTTTTTTTTCAAAAAGATCATTTACTACTCTATTATCACTCATATCAACGGACACGTAATTAATATTGTTATATAACATTTGCTACCTAATTATTAAATAAAAAACACTTATTCATTAAATTTGTACAGTCATGATTTTTTTTTTCTTAAAATAAAGAGTAAATTCCTCAAAATGTCATTGAACTTGTGTAAACATCCCACTAAAGTAACTTTTTTTTCTTTTAGGACAATATTGTCATTGAACTATACACTTTTTTCCATTATAAGGTAAAACTAAGAAATTATTAACAATATGTTTGGAGAACCACAAGGAAAGTGAAATTAGATGTAATTACATAGTCCAATTCTCAATCAGAAATAGAGAATTAGGTGCAATTACGCGATGTAATTACAAAATTTCATTTTTTTTTTAATTTTAATTTGTTCTTTTAATTTTATTTTTTATTTCTATTTTTTTTTAATTTTACATCATTTATCTTTCATCTCTTTTCTTCTCATTTTCCAACGTTTACTTCTTATGATTAAATATAATTACTCGTATTTTTCTCCATTTAGCGCATTATTGTATTTTTATTCTAGTGTTTGAATTAAAGTAGTATTTCATTATTGAATGAGATGACTTATGTGTTTTTTCTTTCGTTTGAATTATTTACTCGTTGGAATTTTATATAAGAGTATTGTGTTTTTTTCTTGAATTTTCAATTTGTGTTTTGTTTTATGTTTCAATTTATTTGTTTTAGTACTATAGACTTGTTATTTTATATTTCATGTCACTTCAAATTGTCGAGTTAATTTTTTAAATTGCCATTGAACTTGTGCAAACATCCTACTAAAGTAACTTTTGTTAATTTCTTTTAGGAAAATATTTTCATTAAACTATGTACATCTTTCCAAAATAAGGTGAAATTAAAAAATAGTTAAGGACATATTTGGAAAGCCATAGAAAAATTAAAATTATATGTTATTAGCAATTTCCAGTGACATGCAATTTGAAATAGCATGTCTATACTACTAATACAAATAAACCGAAACATAAATTCAAAATCCAAGAGAAAAACATAATACTCTTGTATAAAATTCCAACGAGTAAATATAATTCAGAAGAACGAACAACACATAAGTCTATAATCTCATTCAATAATAAAATACTACTTTAATTCAAATATTAGAATAAAAATTATAAAAAATGCAATAATGCGTTAAATAAAGAAAAAAATATGGGTAATTATATTAAATCATAAGAAGTAAAGTTGGAAAATGAGAAGAAAAGAGATGAAAGATAAATAATGTAAAATAAAAAAAAAAGTAAAAATAAAAAAGAAATTCAAATAATAAAATAAAAAAGAAATTAAAAAAAGATATTAAATTTTATTTAAAAAATAAAATAAAATGTAACTTTGTAATTACATTACAAAATTGTACCTAATTCTCTATTCCCAATAGAGAATTGAATTATGTAATTACATTTAATTTCACTTTCCTTGTGATTCTCCAAATATATCTTTAACAATTTTTTAGTTTTACCTTATAAAGGAAAGAAATGCATAGTTCAGTGACAATATTATCCTAAAAGAAACAAAAATTACTTTAATGGAATGTTTACACAAGTTTAATGACTTGACATTTTGAGGAATTAACTGTAAAATAAAATGTAGGCGAGGAAATGAATGTTGTCCGTTTCTTTAGGAAATTGTCAAGTTCCAAGAAAGGTGACTTTTTTTCCCCATAAAAGTGTTAAGTATTCCAAAGTAGTATTTACTCATATATTAATTGGATTTAATTTTAATTTAATTCCAAGAAAGGTGCCATTCATGACAATTCACGTGATGGGATATGGATATTCTCCCCCTTAAAAATAGTTGTCTTGTTAACTTAATAGTATTTTTTTAAAAAAATACTATTAAGTTATAACAATTATATAAAAATGATATAATTATATATATATATATATATATATATATACACACGATATGTGTATAGAAATTTTATAATTATAGAAAATATGTATATGTATAAAATATAAATAAAAAAATCTATAGAATGTGTATAGAAGCTCTATAGTTGTTGTATGAAATACGTATGTATAGAATGTGTATAGAAACTTTATAATCATTGTATAAAATATGTATGTATAGAATGTGTATAGAAACTGTGTATTTCTTGTATAAAATATGTAATAATAATTGTAGCCAAAGATAGTATAAAATATGACTATTAATAAAAGAAAGATTCATTCTAGTTAATTAGATGTTAGTCATTTGTTTTCCATTTACAGCATTCAAAAATGGCTTACTTAGCCAGGATATGTACTCGAATGTATCCTAGAAATAGGTTAGACTATGCCAATTTCTTCCAACAATAAATTACTTAAACTTTATAAGCAAAGTCTTCTCTGCTTCTGCAACCTAGTTATTTGTTCATATTACAGTTTTAAGATATTTTTAAAAAAATTATAAATCTGGCTTAATAGAATTTGTAATCCTCACCTTCCCTCCTGAAAGACCTCCATTGCTGACAATTTGAACAGGAGGACATTTCGTACCAAGGAAACAATGAACCTCTGCATCAAGCTGCTTAAGACCATCAACCAAATCATCAATTGGTCTCTCTCTCATCCGAGGAACTCCAATGTAAGCAATATCACCCAGCCAATCAAAAACATCATACGCTATGTGTCATTTGATCTTCATTGATTTTGTTTAGTCCTCTTGCATACACACAGATATCATTTTTTTTGTATATACAATACATCTACTTGCTGATATTTTGATCAAATCAATGGATGTAACCTGTAATAAATTAAGAACAACATTAGTTAGTACAAGTACAAAGAGTTCACTGTAACATAAGGCTTATGGAAATCTAAAAGTAACGAAAATAAATAATGACACATTAAAGAGGGGTAATGCCCCAAATTATGAATGGAATAAGGATTTTAATGGTATTACAATCAATGGTCCATCTGCTGGCTTAAATGAAGTTAAGCAAATATACATATACACACGAAAGTCAATATTCTTGTTCTTTTTTCTTCTGAAAATGCTCTTGGTTTTCAATTAATTGAGAAGAAATCATGGACATGAAGAGATGGGGCAACCACCTTTTACAGAAAATCCTCTCTTCGATGTCTCATTCTTCCTTTCTGGGCTTAAAATATGATGAGGATTCTCCCATCTCTCTCAAGGCTAAATTATCATCACTGCCAATTTTGAAAGGTCGGAACTTCCCCACAATTAGGTGTTTGGACAACTTCAAGCAATTTTTAACAATAGCTACACAAGATCAAAGTATGGTTGCAGTACATCTGAAGAGGGTTGTTGAATTAGTTAAAGGAAAAAGCATAGGCCAATCAGAGGGATATTTTCACATAAAAAGCTACAACAATTTGTAGCAAAGATTCAAGGAATTTGAGTTGAGCTTGATCATATATCTAACTACTAAACTTCTTTAATGATAAAAGAAAATGAACTTTTGTTTCTTTTTTTCAGGTCACTTTTCTTGACAGTGCATCCCGTTAATGAAAATGGGTGCACTTTCAGCGACATCAAATCTCCAACCAAAAAGCTGGTTAACCATTTTGGTAGAGACCTTAGAAGTAAGCTGTGCTTTTAATAGTGGAAATGTAGGTCTCAATCTTTCAAAGGAACAATCAAATATTGCAACCAATAACCAATGGGCTCTATTTGTAATCTTCTTGCATATTACCTCTTTCTTCTAGGAATTATCGTCTAAAAGAATGCTACATTTTACTATTATGATGTTGTAACACAAATCGATGTGCAATGAATAGTAAGGTAACATATTATTTACATTAAGAAAACAAGTAGTCAACTGGGAAGAAAAATCGAGTCCATTGCGCTTTGCACCCTAACGTATGACCTCTTTTGTGATTTACACCCTATTCTATTTTATTTTATGATTTGCACCCTAAGCTTGTATCTTTCTTGCAAAATAATGAAACTACTCTTTTTCTATATTTTCCACGAGGACAAAATTGGAATATAAATATATTTTTTTTAAAATAACATAGAATTTTAAAAATAAAAATAACTGATAAATTTACTAATTAAAAGGTCCGATGAACAAATAATTTTATGGATGTTCCTTCTATGGGTGGAATTTTATTATTAAAACTTTAATTAGAGATAAAATGGACAAACGATTTCTTGTAAGAACTAAAAAATAAGGTCTCTCTTATTACTATTTTCACATAAAAGAAGAGAACAAATTTTGAATTTAATTAGAGAAAGATCTTCTATTGTATCACTATCACTTATTTTATGACTCATCACTTTTTGTATGATATTTAATATAAGCTCATATAAAATTTTTACTAAAATGGATGAAAGCTTGTAAGGTCATTAAAACTTTAATTAGGAATGAAATAGACAAAAAAAAATTATATGAGGACTATCAAAGTCCAGGATCCTCCCTTCAAATTAGATTCATGGATACTGGTTTCCTATTTAAAGGTGTTAATAATACAAGTTCACCATTCAAAGCTGATATGGGGTTGAGAATGCTACAAATGTTTCCTTAAGCTAAGTTTTTACATCAACTCAATAGACATAAACTGTCAATTGGCCCTTTATGCCCAAAGAATAGTAATCTGAATAGGATTCTTGATTGTTTTCGTTGGGAATGCTCTTCAATTATTATCTAATTTACTTGAGGGTACTATGGTTAGCATATTCACGTTTGGTCTGTACTACAATACCCTTTGCTTGTCATTATATTTAGTCAATTCATATATGATCTTTTTCAAGGATTTCCTTAGGTATCCCAAGAATGGGAACTCCTGACTCCTGAGGAAGTCCTAGTTGTTCCTCAGGACCTCGTTATGCACTTGATGATCAAATTACTGAGCACATCAAAGTTTTTAAATTTTTACTTGATTATCCAACAACAAAAAAAAATCATCAATGCATTTTTATGTGCCTCGGCATTATTCATGTGGTTTATATATGCAATGTCAAAAGCTGCCAAGCGGAAAGTGGGTATTTGAGTTGTAGTTTGAAATTGTCATCTGAGGCTAAACTTCTATGTGGTTTTGACATAAAGCTTCTTGAGTTTACCCATAATCTTCAAGGAGTTAGGAAGAATGCTGACTCCGTGAAAATGACATAGACAATCATTTTTATTTAGCAGTTTTTCTAGTTTTGTGCCTTTTTTCAGAAGAAAAAAATATTTATATTCCAATTTTGCCCTCGTGAATATTTATAGGTCTTACCATTTCAAGGTATGGAAGGATTTGTCAATGGTCTAAATCTCACATGATAATGGCAAGAACAACTTATCATTAATGAGAATCATCAGATGTTGGCCCATGGAAGAAAAGTATCTCAGAATAAAAAATGGTTGGTTTCAAGCACTGGTGAATTTAGCCAATACGGATAAGATCTATAAGGGTGTTATTAAAAATATGCCTCTAAAATAGTTCACTTAGCAAACTTACCTCTTTGTCAAACCGATTCAAGTAATACGCCCAATGGTAGTCATATCCGAAGCTAAAACCTGTAACTTCTTGTACCGTCGTTTGAATCATTTTATCGATCACCGCTTAAAGACAGAGAAACAACGAGAAAATAGTGAACCACCAAGCATCATACCTCAGAAGCTAGTGTTCTTTTGTTATTTGGATCTGAATTTGTTGTTTGAGAGCTTGAGGAAGTAGAATTGTATGATTGTGTGCGGACTACGGCGAGAGAGAAAGAGAAATATCTAGAAGGGTAAGGAAAGTCGTGGTTTGGTTTTAAAAAGAAGCTTATCATTTTACCCTTGAAAGTTAGCATATTTACGGCCATACCCTTGGTCGTCCAAATGATGACATTTCTATATAGTAGAAATGTTATGGAACATGGTAGATGTCCATGTGTCAAATTAATGGCCATGTGGCCTCATTTTAATAAGGCAAATTGCCTTCTAATCTTCCGCCTTTTAAAGTTGTCAAGTTGGATAAACTTGTATCTTAGGCTATAAATAGTCACTTTCTATACTAAGAAATTTGGTGGGAAAAGACTACTCTTTGTTATTTTATTACTTTCTTTACATTATTTATCTCACGTTATCAGCACGAAGCTCTACCCAACTGAGATATGGTACTTAAAACATATCCATTAAGTACTCCAATAGTTGTTTGATCACTCGAAGTGAGTAAAGATCCATTCCGACCTCTAGAAGAGGGTAAAGAAATTATTGGTCCGAAAGTACCATATCTCAGTTGGGTAGAGCTTCGTGCTGATAACGTGATATAAATTATGTAAAGAAAGTAACAAAATAACAAAGAGTAGTCTTTTTCCACCCACTTTCTTAATATAGAAAGTGGCTATTTATAGCCTAAGATACAAGTTTATCCAACTTGACAACTTTAAAAGGTGGATGATTAGTAGGCATTTTGCCTTATTAAAATGAGGCCATATGGCCATTAATTTGACACATGGACATCTACCATGTTCCATAACATCTGGTGAAGCTCTATCAGGCGCTCCTTAAGAAAACTGATAATAACTTGAAGCAAACTTCCTCTCTAAAGATAATGTTGAGCCCATGGACTTAGAGGTCTCAGATTTCTTTGTAGTTCCTAAAGAACATGTTACTCACCCTGTCGGTGATGGACATGAAATAGTTTGATTGTTTTACTTTTATGTTAAGTTGTATTAGTTTACATTTCTATAAGTAGTATCTCACTAGCCTTGTAAATAAATAAAATTTGTGCAATACGCTATGTGCTAGTAATGCTGTAATATTTACTTTGTTTATATTTTCATCTTGAAGAATATGGATACTCCTCAAATTTTATTTGGATCAATAATCGATCGTGATGATATTTGTGTAATTGATAGCGAGACTGTTTTGCGGAGAAATTTTGACTTTTTGTGAAAGAAAGTCTCCACTTAATTTTGAAAAGGAATTAAGAACCCTTTAGGGAGTTACTTCAAACGATCCAAAACAGAAAAATCATTTTAAGTTAGAGATTCTAGATAAGTGGTTCATATTAACATTTTAGGAAGGTGTTAGGCACCTAAAACGTCCGCTAACTTGCGGTTATCCGGACTGTTTGAAAACATCTTTTGATTAACTTCTGAAAAGATTAATTTGTTGAAATAAGTAATTTGTTTAGGAAATATATTTAAGGTTTATGCAGAACCAGTTTTTTAGCGACTTAGTTAGTGATTTTAACTAGGTTTGCAAGAAAACACATAAAACAAATTAGCAAAAGTAAAAGGAAAAGGGTAGAAGCAGAAGGACTTGAGCCATTAGGCCCAAATCGCCAACCCTGCCCTAATCTAGATATTGGGCTTTCAGCCCGTCTTCCACCTGTCCTAATTCTATGTTTTCGAGTCTTTAGCTCGAGTCTCGCTTCACCTGTATTAAGTACAACTTTGACTTTGAGGCCCAAATGAATGAATAAGGAAATAAATAAATAAATGAATAAATAAATAAATGAAGACGACAATAAGTAAATAAACAAAAATAATAAATGAGATTTTGGGGTCTCGTAGCCGCTTCAAATGATAGGACTTTAATCCATTTGTTCTTCTTTCGATTCTTAGTCTCCGTACGCCACGTGATAGGCGTTTAGATTCTTTTTCGGGCTTGACTCAAAGGATGGGGGTCATGTTGGCTCACCGTGAAATGCAAGGAAGAAGAGTCCATTTGGACTCCAAGGTGGTTTACATGCGAAAAAAAAAAGAAAGAGAAGAATTCAAAACATATCCGAAATACAAAAAGGAAAAAATAGAATAATAAATGTCTTAACACAAATATTCAAACAAAAAAAAATGATGATAGGAAACCACATATCTTATTTAAAAGTAGGCAGATGATATAAAGAAGGGACATGTTAACTCAACAAAAATAATGTCAAGTGAAAGAGAGAATAATATCGATCCGGATGCATGCCTATGAAGTGAAAAGCAGAAGTTTGACATCAAAATGCAAAAGAAATCAAAGCATGTTCAGAATATGGGTAGAAAAAGAAGTAAACAGATTTACACATTCAAAAGCTACTAACTAAATATTATCCTATTCAACATCAACCTTAGAAGTATAAATTCCAAGTGCTATCCCGCAACATGCTTCTACTATGGCCATTTGAGGTACCCAAGTCTCAGCGATAAGCGAATAGACAAAGTTATATCATAATGGGACAGATATCCCGGGCCTTTTTCGCAAGACAAAAGACTTAAAGGTTCTATCAAACTTATACTCATGGTCCTATTTAAGGGGAAGAAAACATAAAGGGAACTGGGAAGAGGGCCCGTAAGACTGGAATGCAAGACACGAGTCAGCTCGAACAAGGATGATCCATGCATATAAAATAAGATAAAAGGATTAGAACACAAACTTACGCTAATCCCAAAAGGTAGGCTACTGCACATAATAATTGTATAGACCACATATCCAAAAGTCTACAACTAAACAAAAGATATCATATAGCAAGTGAATACAAATTCATTACTCAAGGAAACCGAAACAAGCATGAAGTCAAATCAAGACATGGTATAGGCTACCATGTTCACTCCAGACTTTACATTTTCAAACACATTAGTATTTCACACATAAAAAATAAGTACTACTACAATTAAACACATAATAAGGGGGAGGGGACCAACTAAGAAAAATTTAAGCCAACCAAAGGACCTTTACAATAATCTGGATCGATAGTTTGATAAAGAAGTATTTTTACACTCACACAAGAACCCTCAATCAACAAGTCAATCACTTGAAGAAAGTTGACATTTCACAAATATTTTTTTTTAAAGTCTTTAAGAAGCAATATTAAGGAAGATAAGGGAAGAACAAATAAGCTGACACTAACACGATCAACTTACTAGACATTCATTCATTCCCACATAATAGACATTAACCATATTAAACATATTCAGTGTAATAAAACAAGGAGGACCCTTTTTTAAACGTGTATAACATCCAAACATATCTATCCGAAGGTTGTTATCGAGTTACCAACTACGTCAAATGACTGTTGTCCATAATTCAAGAAAGTGCACTCATGATCATTAAAGGAGAATACATAAAGATTACCCACTAAACAAACTATAAATTTCAGCTAACAGATATATTCTTTGAAGAGTATTGATTATCATTTTTAACATATTTTGATACATCAAGCATTAGTTCTAAAGCCACATTGTAAGAAAAATCAAAAGAAGTCCATGAAATCAACGTACATACACATTTGGGATGGTTTAACTTAATAAGACATCAAATACAAGCGCCAAAGGTAAAACATCCAATTCCTAAACTTTGTTTCAGTTGTTCTAAGTCTTATTAAGTTGTCAACTTATGCTAAATCATGAATCAAATGCTATGGCCCGAATTAGCTCAACGGAATCACGAAAATCCTAAAATCCTATGGCCTTTGAGGCTTTCTATAGCACATAATCCCAGTAGACAACAACATTACTATAACAAAATCCTAAAGAAGGAGATGAAGAAAAGAAAACCAAATCAAAATTAAAACGAAAAAGAGGTGTTTACCTCTCTCGGAGCAGTGAAATAGGGCAACGAGCTAAGATCGGACTCTTATCACCACCAAAAAAGTTCAACACTGTCGTGAACACTCGACTAGCTAACTATTTCTCCCTAAAATCTTTATCGAACAAAGTTGCTCTTTCCCCGGAACCAAATTACTCTTTTCCGAAACCCTCCTTCTTTTACCCAAAAGAATTTTTTTCGTTCAACCTAGGTTTTTAGAAATTTTTCTAAACCCCAGAATTATCAGCCTCTAAAGAACCCCCCAGAATTTTTCAACCCTATAGCAGTGACCCAAAAATAACAATCCTCTCAATTTTTTTTTAAAAAAATTGAACCCTCAGAATTTCCAACCTCAGAGCCTCATACCTTCCCCGAGAAGAAGACCCCCCAAACAATGACCCTAAGGATCTTTATATAGAAGTTTGAGTTGGGGTCCCTCCTTTCTTTTGAAATTTGAAACCGAGGAGCCAATTTACAGATAAGAAATTGTACCCAATTCAAATTTCCTCAGAGAATCCTAGATGGGTGGACCAATAAGATTTTGGGAAAACCTAATCCTCCTCTCAACCAATAAAAAATGTCCAAATATGTACCCGAATCGTACCACTAACCCAAAATTTACGGAATTATCCGTTGGGGGGATGACACCAAGACGCGTTCTAGAATACTCCTGAGCTTTCCTCGTACAAACCCGTGTGGGGAGAGCACATGACGAGTATGGAGAAGGTCGGGTCAGTTTGGGTCTTCTCAAAAGGGGTCTGGTTCGGTTGAAATTGTTGGTTGGTAGAAACCGATGTCGTCATTTTTGCTGATGCGTATACGGCGTATTGGTGTTGTGGTCGTCCGTTTGTGTTGAAGAGGAGAAGAATCAATAAATGGGCCGGGTCAGAGGGATTTTGGGATTATTGAGGATGTTGTATATTATTTGGGAGGGATTGGGCTGGTTGGGATAACTTTAAATGTTGTTGTTGCTGAATGTTAATGGGTCTAATTTAAAATAAAAAGGGATAGAAATTTGATAATTTTAAAAATGGCCAAATAAAATTAAATTTTTAGCCAATTTTACTTAAATATTAATCAAATTGGATATCAATTTGATCAATTTCATCGCAATTTTGATCAACTGGATTTCAATTATGGTCAAATTTAATAAATTGACTAAATTTAAACGAGATTCGATACGAATTAATACCTTGTTTAATCTTGAGCTTCTTGATTTGATAAAACTAAACAAATATTTATCCAAATAAATTATTTTTGAGAGTAAAATTATATTCAAATCGAAATTTTAATCATTTGAATTTATTTTCAAAATAATCCTTGATCAAAAATTCAATACTCCGTAAAATAAATATTTAAGTAACAAAATTATATAATCTCGTATAACTTAATACGATAATATATAATCGCTACTTAAAATGATAAGTTTACCCAAATAAATACTTTGAAAAGATTCTTATTCAGATAAAATATATGTTGTGATTTAATTTAAAACTCAAGAAGTTCGAAATTAAATTTAGTCGTGGAGGAAAAAAATTAGGTGTCAACAACTGCCCCCACCCTTTGGGTAGGATGGATGCAAGTAATCCTAGGCAAAGGGAGGTTGACGTTCCTAATTTTTGTCCGACCACAAATTCGTATCTAAGCGAGGTCGATTTTCTGCACGAGTTTCGTGGAGTTATGGCCGAACCTCGGTATCAGGTTTCTTACATATCTCAGGTTTCATGAGAATTCATGCCACTTGTAGTTCATAAAGCTTGATTTTAAGCATGATTTTCAAGAAAATTCACCAACTATCACGGTTTTGGAGTTTTTGATGAAACTGGGAAGTTGGGGAATGAAGGGATTTGGGGGGAGGTTGGAATGCAGTTGAGTTTTCTACATAGAGCCCGACCTACATATCCTCAAGATTTTAGGGAATCAGACTGCTTGTAGTTCGACTC
This sequence comes from Capsicum pubescens, assembly GCA_030864215.1. Lineage (NCBI taxonomy): Eukaryota > Viridiplantae > Streptophyta > Magnoliopsida > Solanales > Solanaceae > Capsicum > Capsicum pubescens. The sequence goes on from CM061549.1 coordinate 302,477,473, forward strand.
GATCGGTAGAAAAGATAGTCTTTTATTTCAGACGATCTTTGGCTCAAGATGGGTGATAAGTTGATCGAGTTGTGAAAAAGAGGCTTGTAACCTCTTAACCATGAACTTGGAGATCTTCACATCCATAGGTAAGAATTTACCCAGGCAATTTCCAAAACTCGAAGTATGTTGTCACCTGAATTTGAAAGAAAAACAAAGTTCCCCTCGGTATGAGTTAAGAAAATATTCTGGAGGTGAAGCTGAAACTAGGATATCCAAAAATACCCACATGCCTTCTAATAGAGGCGTGGTTAGATGGTGGCGGTGATCATCATTTAGCTCGCGTCTAGAGAGTTTGACATCCCTCTCCAGACTATGTCCCATTTTGCTGCTGAGAAAGAGTTCCACGTTGTGCTGCATCTTTTTTGGAGTCGTCCGCACCTGTGGTTTTGATTTAAGATTTTCATCCTTTCAGATGCTCTCGACAATTCCTTACACAAAAATCATTAGTGATAAGCTCAATTCACGAAAGAAGTATATAGTATTTTACCATATCTCCGCGTGAGTTGTTGTCTAAAAAGTGAAGTCATCCTTTCTTGTACCTGTTTGATAGGAAATAACTCGCAATAACAGACACAACAACCAAGGAGGTTGTTGTATAATTATGACATTTTTTGATTGAATATGTCTTCAAAGTGGGGTGACCCTTTTGGACACCGACGATACTTTATGCAGAACGGTATCTACAACCATGTAATCTTGTGCTGGAGTGGCAACCCTTTTGGTTACCTATATCACTTGTTTTATGTGGAATAATAACCTTTTTGGTTATAGTCGATGATCGATTTATAATTTTTTCTTAAATTATCAATCTTTGGATAATCATGTGCATTATTTGATGTTGGATACGAGGCGACTTACAGATATCCTTTGAATTGCTAGCTTTTAGGTAATCCTGCACATTATCCGACTTTGGATAAGAGATGGCTTACAGATATCCCTCCAATTGCTAGCTTTCAGGTGTTCCTGCACATCATCCGACCTTGGATACAATATGACTTATAGATAATCCCTCAAATTGTTAGTCTTTGGGTAATCCTGCACATAATCGATCTTGGATATGGCGCGTCTTATAGAGAACCCTTGGACGTATCAATTTGATAATCTTGCATATTCTCCGGTAAGGATTTAGTTGCGACTTATGGATAACCTTTGAACTATCAATTTTTGGGCGATCTTGCACACTATCCGGTTAGGATGTTATTGTGGCTTACGGATGTCCTACAGGCTATCAACTCATAGGTGATCTTGCACACTATCTTATTTCAAATAATATGACTTATAGATGACCCTCAAATTGTCAATTTCTAAGAAAAAAGCTAGGTGCAGTGCTGCTGCTATAGAAATAAATAAATAAATAAATAATAATAATAATAATAATAATAATAATAAAAACGACGCCGTTTTAACACAAAAAAATAAAACTTTGACAGTGCACAAATATGACCTTTAACTATTCAAAACTGCACAAATATGACCTCCCTCCAAGTCAGCCCTTTTAACGATGTGGCACCGTGTAATTGGATTACCTTTCCACGTTGGTGCGAGTGAGACTCACGCATGAGATTGCTAAATCGGAGGTCATATTTGTTCAGGTTTTGAATCGCTAAAGGTCCTATTTGTGCACTATCAAAGTTTAAGATAAAAGTTATAATTTGGTGTCAAGTTTAGGGTCTTATGTATTATCTGTTTATCTAAAGGGTCTTCTTTTATTGCTTAACCCAATTTTAGAAATGCAATTCATTCCTAGGAAATCTAGACAACACATTTCCAGAAATGCAGTTTTAAAAGTTTAATTAATCTAATATAATTGAATTTTAAAATTTAGTTAAATTAATTCACGAAAAAATAAAAGAACGTATAAAAAGAAATGGAAAAGTAATAGGTAATTTGACTTTATTTTATTTAAAAAAATTAAATTAATAGTGATAAATAAATTCGAACGAGAGTATGAAACTATTCTCACAGTTTATTAAATTCGGTGGAAGACCCAAGGTGGAGGGATGGAAAACAATGATATTTCCTCTGTTCCATTTTATGTATCGTTATTTCATTTTTAATTCGTCTAAGAAAATATCATTTTTCCTTATTTGGTAACTATTAAATGACAATATCCTCATTTTATTCTTAATGGGTCTGCTTAATAAGAAAAGATAATAAAATGAGAGTATGTATTCTTAAACTCCATATTCAATCAAAATGGCGATGCATAAAATGGGACGGAGGGAGTATGATATTTACCAACACATGTTTGCAATAAGTGCTTGTAGTACGTGTTGTTCGTTTGTGATATTTTGTCAAATTTTAGCCACTACAATTCTAACCATAACATGGTCTAAATTGGAGTAATATTCAAATTCATTGCTATAAACTTTTAAAATAAGTACCTCCTATACTATATTTTACTTTATTGAAATTGAAAGAGTATAAATTAATGCTGATGCAGATTTTTAAGGTCGATCGTTTAATCAATGATGCTTTTACAATCTGTCCCCCAGTGCTTCTTCTTCCATTTTCTCTAATAGGTGATTCTACACACTCAGGGTAGGTTCTTCTCCTCCTCCTCATTTTCTGTCAATCTATTGATTTTCTTTTTTAATTTAGTTTATTTATGGGAATACACTAATATGTTGTTGTTAGTGTTTCATCATGCCATTTTCTGCACTGCTTTTGTTAGCTATGGCTAGAGTTTTTTTAAATATAGTGATTTAATTTGTAGAGGCCAACGCACTAGAAAAATTAGCAGATTCAGTATCATTGTTGTTATTACTGGTATGTTTTCCTCTTTTTTTTCTTTCTTTCACTGATTTTATGCCCATTACTTCTTGATTCCTTTGAATGTTTGTGTGTTTTGCTTGAATTTTAGTTCTTTTGCTCTTTCAAATAATCTCTTGTAAGATATATTTTACATGCATGTGATGGATCATGTCTCATTTGCACATATATTTTAATGCCCTTTGTTCCCCCTTTTTCTTATAATTTTCTCTTTAATTTTGCAACTAGATCTATTTAATCATAAATCCTAACCTGTCGGCAAAGGGCAATTTGATTGGCCCTGAACACTGATCTTACATACTTTAATTGTGTTGTGAGAGACGTAGTTTACTGATTCCAGGTTGTATAATTAACATTACAATTTGTGTTTGTGCTTGTGCAGCAGCTGTGACTGCATTTATTAATGTTAAATTTGTGTTGCGAGAGATGTAATGTTTGTGTATACAACATTACAATTTGTATACAACCTTAAATTTGTGTTGTGAGAGATGTTTCCCTAAAATAGTAATGTTGTATACAAATTGCAACACAAAGAACCACAGAAAACAAAGATTTGACTTTTCACTTGCTTCATGTTTTCATCTTATTTTGCTTCTAGTGGCAGGTGACATAGGGATAAAAAAATTACTTGGAGAAGTTATATTCTAAAAGAAAGTACGCAGATTTCTTCTCCAGCTACTATGATTCCTTTAGATGCATCTATATGGTGGTATTTTCATATTTTTTTTCAATATATGTTGGAAAAAAAGAAAGAAATACCAAGACTTATGTCTTTCCCAACAAGCTTGAGGAAGATCCAAAGGGCATCCCCAACAGTTTTATGTCTTGCATTAGCAAGTAGATGTTGGTGGACTGCGGGAGTTAAATGTGTACATGTACCCTACACCAGATGCTGTCGTGGTATATTGAATGATTTTTTTGTGACTATAGCTTCTTTTGTATAACAACAACAACAGGCCCAGTGTATTCTCACAAAGTGAGGTCTGGGGAGGGTAAAATGTACGCAAAATGTACGCAGCCTATACCGCTATCTCCGAAGAAGTAGAGAGGATTCTTTTGTATGAAAAAATAAAAGAAAAAAATTGGAAGACTCAAATTAACCACCTAATTAGCTTTCACATGGAAGCAACAGAAAATGAAGAGTAAATGAGGAGTGAACAAAATGTAACAGATTGAATAACTTATTGAAATGTTATTTATATCGAAGAAAAAGAAATATAGTAGAAAATTTAAGTAACTCTTGATATGAACTTGCTAGCTAAACATTTTTTGTTTGTATTTGACTCATAAATGATTTATAATCTACTGCTTACTAGATGCAAGATTATGTCCATGAATTCAGTGGAGAAAACACTTCATTCGACTGATTTTGCAATTTAGTATTTTTCTTATAAAGATAACATCTTCTAACATTTTATTTTTCTCTTCAATGGTTTACATTAGGTTGTGCTGCCTACAATTTGAGTAGCGGGAAAGAAAAATCTGTCCTGTACATGTCTTTGAAAGAGCGTCTCGATAATTTCAGGGTGCTTGGGGGTGATTCTTTGACTTCTGGAAAGATGTAAGTACTCCTCTTTTAGTTAATTAGGTATTTTCTGCATAGAAGCTAATACGAGTCAAATGGCCACCTTAGCTTTTGATGACATCTTTGAAGGCCAACACCTAAAGGCTCAAGACTTGGTCACCCCGAGAGCACAAGGATATGCAAGGAAGGATCATTTTGAGCATGACTTAAAGCAATCTCGTGTGTGGAAGGTTGCTTGGTTGCCTATATTGATGCTAACACAAAAACCACAAGCCTTGAAGTATGAACCATACTCGGTTTTTGAGAGCATTGAAAAGGCGCCATTCATTCAAGTTATAACATACCTTGGCTTCCCCTTCATTAAGGGTATTTTATACATTACATATGGTGTATTTACACACCATGGAAGCCCCTCTCATTAAGGTCAAAGTGGTCTTTTTATCTTCATTTATAGTATATTATAAATAGGCCCCTCAGTCTTATTTTCACTAGTTTTGAATGATGAAAGATTGAAACACTTGAAAATCCTCTCTCTTGAGAGTAGACCACATTAGTATAGTCTTAGTTAGGACTTGGAAAAGTCATCCTTAGTATTGGGCTTGGAAAAGCCAATATTGTTCTTTGCTTAGAAACGGTGAATCTTGAGGTGAGTCGATTACCTTGGCGGTCACCGTAAGAGTGTGGTTTTGATTATTATATTCATTAGGGGTTAGTGTTGAAATACACTTGGTTCTTAATCTTGTAATAATTTTGGTCTCACTATCTATCTTTATTTTCTATGCAATTTCCTTTGTGTTTGTGTTGAATCTGTGTCTTGTTTCATCTTCATCTCCTCTCTTTAGTTATAATTTCAGTTTCTAGCTTTGTTTCCCGTGTCATTTGGTATCAGAGCATGGCTTGATCTTGTTCCTACAAGATCAATCTTGGGCTTGCTTGTTAGAAAATTAAAAAAAAACGTGTTAAAAACTGAAAATTCTAGAAAAATAGGAATCTGTCCGTGTTTGTGTTCTTGGCCAAAATTGTGTTCTTGTTGTGTCATGGATGAGATTTGATTGTTTTGTGACTAGATCTAGTTCTTGTTTGTTTTATTGTTTCTAGTGTTAGTTTTCTTGTCCACTAACACTTTGAGTCTAGATCTAAACTTGAGCTTGAACTTGTTGAAAGTTGTTGTTATGAACATAAGCTTGGCTCATTGTTGTTGACCATTGTTATGGTGGACTGTTTTGGCCGTGTGGTTTCTCCTTGATGTTCTGAACTTGACCACGTGATATTGTTGTTACTTGGTGGCTTGAGAACCATTTTGTTGAAGTTGTAGTTGTCTTGGCCATGTGTTGGAGATATTGTTATTATGGATTGGAGTTGGCCATTGGAATTTTTGTTGTTCTCGAAGATTGTTGTTATTGTTCTTTGTGTGGTTGTTGTTGTTCTTGAAGTTCTTCACCTTCCTTCATATATTGTTAGAACATAAAGTGAATATTAGATCCTAAAAGGTGAAGGAAAAAGGTGTATGTACTTGTTAGTCTTGAAAGACCCCCAACCACCAAAAGACTTTATATCACTTCACAACCACTTTTCCATGATTTAAGGACCCATGTTTTAAGGAGAAGTACAAGAAAAAGTCAAGTCTTGAAAATTGAAAAAGGCCCCAAGACTTATTTTCCCTCCTAAAACAAATTCCACCAATCCAAATTAATTTTTGTCCAAGACTTGAACATTTGAGAATAACCACTTGATAAAATTGAACTAATACGTGGCGGCCACGTCATCATTGCTACTATTCACGCAATATTTTCGAGCTCAAAATTTTAGATTCTTAGTTTCATTTTTATTGTCCCTTAGTTTCGTTGTTGGTTCTAATACTAATTAGAAACTAGTAATCACCTACTTAGTTGTAGATTAGTTGTTGATTCCGTTTCTTTCGTGTCTTCGTTATTTATGTGCTTTTCTCATTTTTAACTCGTCATAACTTCTTTGTTTCAAGTTCATAAGTAGATTTTATTTTGTGTCTTGAGTCGATCAAACAAGAATCTATTCCGGCCGCCAAGTAGAATTGACATCTTATTGACTACCGGAGTATAAGCAACTTTCAATATTCGCCGCTCCAAATTGTGAGGATCACAAAAGTGAGTGAATTCGAGTGTTGGTGAGGAGCTTTTATTACTAATCTTGTTTGTTCATTTTGTAGATTTAAAAGGTAATATAAGGAGAACATGTCTTCGATAGCCGGAGATTATTGTGACTACAACATGGGAGACTATGATTGTAGTGAGGGGTTTTATGGCTACGAAGTTGAGGGAGGCTGCGGAGGCTATAAAAATAGCCATGATCAAAACTTGGGCAGATTTGAGAGTTACGGTTTTGAGGAAGAAAATGAGGTGAATGAAGTTCCTAGTACTTATAGGGAACTTGGAGATGATGTAGGACCTTATGATGGATCTTATGATGACGTTGGGGCATGTGAGGAGTTTTACAATTCTCACTCCGAACCTAGATTTGGTGTTAGGTATAACCCTTTCGTTCGTAAAGCTTATGAGAGCTATGATGAGAGTACACGTGAGGAGTGTGAAGATTCATATTCTCCACCTTGTAGTACTTCTTATCAAGATCGATGTAGCGTGAATGGTTATACTAGCTCTAGTGGAGGTTGTCCAACGAGAAGAAGAGGGTATGCATCTCCAAAACCGAGGGGTACTTGTGTACTTTATAATGTTGATCCTAGAAGGAGTGTACACTCCGGAAAGGTGACCATTTATGGGATACCGGGATGCCTCTTGTATTAAATGATAGGTACTATAGTAACTACATCGTTCTATCCATAGTTGACTACTTGGACTTGTTTCGTGAGCCTTTACTTGTTCCATACTTCTTGGACGGGTTTAAGGTTACCGAGAGGGTCAAGGTTATCTTCTCCCAATTTGAATACCATGAGGAGGTGGTGCGATATTCTTCCATTGACATACGGTCATGTATACTTAGGTGCCGATTAGTTTGCACAACATAGAGTTCCAAACGTACAAAATTGGCCAAATGTTGTAAGAGACCAACGGGGGAATCTCCTCATGACTTACTTGCTGCCCAAGCCACGAAGAGAAATGCCTACCTACTTCAATCCAAATAATTATGAGAGACAAAAGATTGAGAGGAGTAAGGGAGTGCAAGGTGGTAATCCGAGAGTGGAAAAAGAAGAGGTTGTGTGGAGCGAAGTGAAGGGATTACCACCAAACTGTGCTAACATTGGTTGTCCTTCTATTATTAAGGACATTTATGTAGGTACCAACATGGCAAGAGAAGACGAACAATGCCAAAAGTAAGTATTTTCCCAAGATTTTGGAGGACCTTCACACCATGACAAAGAAGAATCTACTCAAGGACTTCAAGGTAAAATGGCTAACTCTTACACTTTTGTACAAGTGAATGATAATTGTGTGGCTAGTAGCCCATTGAGTGTGATCTATAGCTTGCCTATATGTGAGTATTGTTTCTTTGCCACTTGATGATGATGTACATATTGTGAGTGTGGATACACTAGTTGACCTATTGATGACCGAATCGACTCTTCTTGTAAGATCGATTTATGTCCACCTAGTGTTAAACCATTATGTTGAATGAAAGTACATTATCTTCTGAAATTTGTGTTGATCAATTTATGTGTGAAAATTACCCACCACTTGAGGATGTGTATTGTAATTAATGAACCTCAAGTGTGTGATGATGTTGAAAATGTTGATCAAAGGAATAGGAGTGAACTCGAGAGCTATTCTTGGGATAATCTTGCACTTGAGATCTCTTTGAAACTTGATAGTGATCTTTTAGAGAGTGATGAATTCACACGTTCCGAATCATCCCGTGAAATAGATCATGCTCTCTTTAGGTATAATGTCTTATTTGAAGATGATATAACCACTTCTAATGAACCCAGTGGTGAAAATAATGGTGTAGCTTGCCTTAGAAGCTATAGTCGATATGCTAATCCACTATGGTGTGACAACATTTCTACTAAAGATTGAAATCACTTCTTGGAAGATAAAAGTACTCTTAAGGGTAGGGGATGTGTAGTCTTGGAAACTACTTATCCTTCTACTTTGTGTGATTTTATTGTTGAGAGCACTCATGGTGATGATTGTGAAACTAGTAGTGAGTACACACATGAGGGCACCTTAGTAGAAGTTGACTTGAGTGATACCTTTCTCTACTCTCTATTTGCTTTGGATAATATGTATGTTATTGTAGAGAGTACACCATTTAGTTTGGGTAGACACCACGGGAAAGGGGAGTGTTGTCTAGACCCGTGTCTATGGCTACTCTTCCCGTTTGACCCCGGTGCCAAATATAGATTTTATGATGATGGTGCACCCAACTTGTTGCTTGGTTTACATGAAAAGCAAAGTATCACTTTTGGTAAATTCCATAACCAAATGCTTTGTGCATTTTTCATTAATTATTTAATATTTAGTTCAAAGGATCCTTGGTTATATTCTAAATATGTGCATCCTTGGAATGTTGAGGTGATTTGTCATGCTAACCCTATCCCTCATTTCATGAGGAGTTTGTATTTGTGTGTCCTTTCTTTAGTTTTGCAAGGTTTGGATTCGAGGTCGAATCCTTTTGACTACTTTTTCCTCTGACTATCACTCAGGTGAAGTTCAACTTATGAATCTTATATGCATGCTTAATAATTCATTTGGCATCTGTCAGCTAAGTTATTTGTGTTGGAGAAACAATGAACTTATTTTTAACAATTTAGTCAGTTCAGGTTTGAAGTTTATAAGCATACTATTAAGCTTTGGCCATTGTGAACTGTGAAACAATGTTGGAAATGAAAATTGAAACTGTTTATCTTCTTCTTTATCTTGTGCTTTTTCCTAATATTCTTTTTCTAATGCATATTGTCTTTTAATATGTGAATTATATTTTTATCCCATTATTCTCGGAGTAGGTTATCAATTGTTGAAGTTAAGGTATATGTGGTAGATGCAAGAAAGTAACAACAGATGTTAGAATACTTTGTCCTTCTTGCTCATTGGAGTTTCTAAACTATAGACACTAAAATCCACATAGAGAGCTTCTAAGTAGCTAAGTTGTGCGGATATATTTTGATGCTATGTTGCTCGGACTCTTCAAAAATGGTTGCTTTCTGAAAATCAGTTTTGTGTATGAGAAGTCCTCCAATCTTCTATGAATGTAATCACTGGTAATGAAGGTCTAATTTTTGTACCCCAAGTCCTATAATAAGATGATAACATTTATTTAACTGTTACTATATACATAACATTACCAGATTGATATCCTTCTAAATTTCTATCAGAACCTGCTTTTCTAAACCTTTCAAAGTTCATTTAGTTACTGCAAAGGGAAAGGATAAGAATTGACTCTTATGAACAATCTGAAGGTCATATCCATTTCTTAGCTGCAATATTCACTATGTATTGTAGTGACTATGTATGTATTCTATTACGGCTGTGGTTTTAAAAGCATTGAAGATCTGTTTAAATGTGGGAAGTTTTGTGCAAATTTAAAACATTCCGAGAGGCTGAGAGGCTGAATTCTGGAGTCATGGTGGTTGAGCCATCAGAAAAAGTTTTTAATGATATGACGAGCAAGGTGACCACTTTGCCTTCTTACACTGGAGGTGTGGTTTAGCTGTTAACTGTTCTGTTTTTTAAAGTTATATGTTGTCATTGTATCTTTCAGTAGTCAAACTTTTGTTTCTGTGGGAAGAGTTTCATTATCTTTTATCATTTAATAAGTTTAGTGTGATACTTTTCAAGCTCTGATAGGTACCAGTTAAGCTGAGGATCTATCTGAAACAGCCCCTCTACCTTTACGAGGTAGAGGTAAGGTCTATGTACATTCTACCGTCCCCAGACACCATTCTGGGATTACATTGGGATGTTATGTTATTGTTGTTGTATTTTTCAAGCTCTGATAATTCATTGCGCTGAATTTTTTTTGTTAACCTAATGGTGCAAATATTTTTGTTTTGACAACTATGTTGATTCTCTTGCTAACAGGTGATCAAGGTTTTCTCAGTTCCTACTATGTTGGATTTGTGAATGCTCATGTTTATGAGCCAAATTTTCCTTCAGATATCTTAAATTCCAGGAAGGTTCCTGAAATGGAGAGGCTTTCTACTCTTTATAATGCAGATATTGGCCTGTACATGGTTGCTAATATGGTATGTTTTAGGTTCAAGAGACTGCCTTTCTTTGAGTGTATTTTTAGTTGGGTGGGGTGTGTAGACTTTAGATTTTATCAAAACTGGACAAAATACAATTAGTTGGAGGGTTCAAAATGGCCATTTTTGTTAGATATAGGATACTATGAAGAAGTTAGACTTCCATGGAATTGGAATATACTTTAGTAGTATTGCAAGTTGCAACATTGCAAACCTTAGCATAACTTAATTTTTCAATTTAAGTTGTTGTGTGGGCTTCATTGTCTTTTTTTAGTAACGGTAGTGCTTGGCTAGCTTTTGCACACCCAAACTATTCCACCATGTACATGCTACCTCCTACCAACAAGTACCGGATGGGCAGATATCTTATGGTCTATGGGCTTTGTTGTTTTCTACAAACGACTTAACTTGAAGCAGCTATATTTTGGATGTTAAAGTCCAATTTGTGTCAAGCTATTCAAAGATGAGCATGGGATTATCCCGCTAGGCGCTATGTACTTGGTTTATCATTCTTATGAGTTATCAACGATTAGTGAAATCTTATTATTATCATATTTATGCATAGAATAATCTTTCCATGGAAATAAATTTTTTAGAGAAAGCTGCACAAACTGTTTACGAAAAAGTGCTGCCAAATGTGCATGGTATTTATAGAAGGTTAATGAATATATCTTTGGTGACCAGAGATAAGGGAGGAAATCCTAAGGCTAGGTACCCTCCACCTCAAACCATAAAGTTGGGGATTCAAGTCCCCTATTGAGCGAAGTGAGAATAGACCATTGTCTGACTCCTCCTGTTTTCCTTGTGGAAGTGCACTCCTTGGTCTTGTCGTGGGTGGGCGTGAGGGGATTTACCATATTGTGGATGTTATATAAAGAGTCAGTTGTTGTTAGTTAGAAAGTCTAGTCAGCTAGCTAATTGGTCCAGTCATCTAGTTAGTTAGTTCAGTCAGCTAGTTAACTAACTAGTACAAAAGTTAGTTATAACTGCTATATAAACTACCTTCATGTACTAATATAAAACACTCTTTCAAGACTTACTAAACTACAGCTTCTGCTTCCTCTTAATCTGAGTGTTCTTCTTCTTCTTCTTGATTAAAGAATTCTCTGTTTCTGCCATGGATTCGGTATCATTTGTTGATTAACAACATGGTATCAGAGAGTTGATACAGAGAGGTCAATACTTCTAGCAGTTCACCATAAAATCTGTAGAATCAATTCCAAAATTACTATATGCTTCCGACTGTTCTTGTGTACTCAAGAAGGATGAGTAATTTGAATAATCAAACACCTAATACAACCCCAAATGGAGTGGTTGGATCAGGTCAGACTAGCAATCAAGCTCCAGGAATCGACTACAATCATCCATTGTTTCTGAATGCATCTGATGTTAGCGGTATACAGATTATCTCATTTCAGCTAACAGGTATTGAGAATTTTTCTATGTGGTTTAGGTCTATGAGAATTGCATTATTGGGTAGAAATAAGTTGGGATTGGTTGATGGCAGTTGTGATAAAGAATCTTTCCCTGAAAATATGTGGAATCACTGGGAAAGGGTTAATGCCATAGTTCTATCTTGGATAATGAACTCAGTATCGAAAAATCTATTAGGTGGTATTATGTATGCTTCAGATGCTAAAACTGTGTGGATGGAATTGCAAGAAAGATTTAACAAGATTGATGGTTCAAGAACCTTCAATCTGCATAAGATATATGCTCTTTTGTTTTTTGTGCATTGTTTACATTGAACCTTGTTATTACAGGTCCGAGAAGAAAAGACTAGCATTTTTAGTTCCAAAGGGAAATACAGAAAAATAAGAGCAATGGATGAATTATTTTAAGACAAACAATATCCGCAGCATCTCACAAGAATTATGAACTCCTTTCTAATGCATTGCTTAAATTGAAGCTTGTTATTACAGGTCTAAGCAAAAATATTGGCATTTTTAGTTCCAAAAGGAAATACATAAGAATAAGAGCAATGGATGAACTGTTTTAAGACAAAAAGTATTCGTAGCATCTATCAATTATTCTGAATTCCTCTCACAGCATCTCCATCAAAGTTCAATCTCCAGATTCACGAACCACACAGAGTTCAACCTAAAAACAATAGAATAAAGTTAAACATTGAAATTTTAATTAAATAAAAAAATTAAACTAAACCTACCAGATGGAAAGGGATAGTAACATAACCGGTAAAAAAACCAATAAAGTCACAGCGCCAGGAATAGAAATTGCCATCGCCGAACACGAAACCCTGAACTTCTTGATTATACAATAGGTCTTGTGTATAGAGAAGAATGTAGATTAGGTTATAAGTCAGTATCACCTCAGCCTATGCAAAAAGAAAGCAACCAAAAAAAAATTCAAGACAAAAAACAAATTACAAAAACAAAAAGCAGACAGATAATTTATCAAGCAAAATAAATTACCTTCCATGTAAAAGAAAAGGGAAATAGCTTATCAAATGCGTGTATGACTATGAAAGGACGGAACAGCAGCAGCCCAAAAGTCAACAAGTACAAACAACAGTCTAAGAAAAATGCTCGACCATTGATGATACCACACATTAAACAAAATAACCAGAATCTCAAATATACCGTCCATATAGAGGAAAAAGGGAAATTAATGTGTAGGTTTTGGAGTGCAGCAGCGAATAGAAACAGTAGTAACAACATGGTCGTAGAGACCGCTGAAGACCAGAGGAAAAACATTCTTGGACGTAGGAACACAAAAATACTGAAGCAAAGGAAACAACTTGCTACTCCAACAGCAATAAGAGGAACAAACCTACAAGTAAAAAGCAATTAATAATTACAAAACTCAAAACAAAACTATAATAATGAACATTGAAAGTACCTGAAATCAATCCCAACATGCTTAAGCATGCTGGAAGATAACACTCCAACCATCAAAAACTGTAAAACAAATTCACATAAAAAGCACAAACAGTTTAAAACCAAAGTTTTTCTTCTATCAGGTGGTTGAAGCATTTCTCTGCACAATAGAAAAACAGTCGGCAGCGCAACCAACACGACAATTGGAGAAGTCTCCTCGAGACGAGCTCCAATAGCAATCAATAAAAAACCAACCATAAGTGGAAGGTACACCTTTCAAAAAAAAACAATAAAACTACAATCACAAAAAAGCAAAAGCAAATACAACAAAACTATTAGTAATAAAATAATTTAAAAAGTACAAATAGTTTGACAGATTCAGGAAATACCACATTAGATCGCATAGCAACAATTAGTTACTATTTAATTTCAATCCCAATTAGACACATTGAGCAGCAACAATATAATATTATCTAGTTTATAAAGTACGAACAGTTATGACAAATTCAGAAAATACCATATTAGACCGAATAGCAATAATTAGATAGTATTAGATCAAACAGCTTAAAAAATACAAACCATTATAACAAATTCAGAAAATACCACATTAGATCCAGTAGGAACAATTAGATAGTATCTAATTTTTGATACAAATTGGATAAATGGAGACATTAGATCAAACAACAAATGTATAATACTATCTAGTGCATAAAGAAAAAACCATTATGACAAATTCAGAAAATACCATAGTAGACCGAATAGCATAAATTACATCAAGATAGCATCTAATCACTGAGACGATCAAACAAGTACAATTTCATACTATCTAGTTTATAAAGCAAGAACAGTTCAAAAAATACCGAAAAGAGATACGAATATTGCATGGCAGAGCAAGTAGGAAGACGGAAGACATGGTGAAAGCCCCAGTATTTTCGAGTAAAAAATTCACCCGTCATTGATTTTGATTTTACTAGTGTTTTGTATCTTAGTATAAAGGATTTGAATCTATAGATTTATGCAATATCCTATTTATAAATTGGAGAAAGATAAGAAACAACATCATATAAAATCTATATATAATGCGTATAGGAGATGAGGAAACAACATTCATATAAAATCTATAGATTTTTGCAGATCTCCAATTTATTGAAGAAAGAAATGCATATAAGAAATAAGGAAACAACGTGATATAAAATTGATATGAATGATATAGAATTTAAATCTCAAGATTTTGGAATTGAAGTACTCTAGAATTGAAGTACTCTAGATGGAAGAAGGATGGCAAATGCTCCATTTTGTAACGGCTATAATTGACAGAAGAAAGAATCACAACTGTAGGATTCTTGTTTTTCTCGTACATGTATTACTCTTTATAAGTTGTACCCTTCAATCGAAATAAAATACTGCTCATGGATCAAACTGATCTGTGATTTGAGGCTAAGAAGGCAAAATGTGTTGAACCATAAAATATCAACATTAGGATAATATAATACGTATTATTGAAGCGCAATGTACAGTTTGGTATGGTATTTGAGAGTAAAATTTTATTATTCGAGTATTCGGAATTGAGCTTGGTAAAAGATATTAATATCGTTTAGTATTCGGTATTTCGAATATCGAATTCTCTTGGACCTTGGTAATATATTCGTAAAATACAATAAAAGGAATATTAAATAGGGTTTCTATTAAATATATTTTTTGAATTTAAAACGTACATTTGGACATTTCCAACTTTAAAATGGTATTACCGAAAATCATACCGAATCGAAGTTTAATTTACCAATTACCGAATTATAGAATCGATGTTTATAAGTACGGTATGTGGTATCTACTATCAAATACCGATTATCAAACTACCAAACCCGAAATTTGAAAATACCGAACCGAATACCCAACGCTCGCTCCTAGTTTTTATTCATAAAAAAAGGTAACAATTTAAAGCCTATTACTCCATTAAGTTTCCATTTTTTTAGTTTTTTAATTTAATATTCGAATTATATATATGGAAATTAGTTGCAAAACTACAAGGCAGGTCAGACTCTACATTTACTCTCGTCAGTTTTTCTTCTTTCGTAATTTATCTCAATTAAATATACAATAAATAATTTGTAGAATTAATTATCCTTTAATCTCTTGTTACCTTTTTCTAAGACAATATGTAATATTTTTTTCAGTCAATAAAGTTACAATGTATGATAAAATTTGTATTTAAAATGATGATTCTCATCTTTATTTCTCCGTATTATTAAATTTTTTGATAATCGCATTTGTATGTTTCATTTAAAGGTTGTCTTACTGTTCAAAAACCTACCAGACAATTATTTTGATCTCTTGGAGGGATCGACATGAAATCAAGTGATATAAATTAACTTAACTCAAACACAAATAAGAAATTTACATGAGAAAGACTGAAAATAAATTTAAAAAAAAATAAAGAAAGTCGCTCGTGGATCAGCTTAATATAAGTAATTATTGGAGATATAAGATATTCATATAAAATCTATAGATTTTTGCAGATCTCCTATTTATTGGAGAAAGAAATGCATATAAGAAATAAGGAAACAACGTCGATATAAAATTGATATGAATGATATAGAATTTAAATCTCAAGATTTTGTAATTGAAGTATGGTAGATGGAAGAAGGATGACAAATGATCCATTTTTCTTCTTTTTTTCTTGATAAGGGGGAGGGAGTTTGTAACGGCTATAATTGATGTGAAGATAGCTGTGTACTTTGATTATATATAGGAAAATCTAAGGGGCCGTTTGGGGTGAGGTACTAAGGCAAATAATTCAGATATAAAATAATAATTTCAGGATAAATTTCTTAATGCATCATTTGGTTGGTAATACTTAAGATAACTTATTTCAGGACTAATAATAGTATCGGGATAAGTCATCCAGTGCCGGCTCAAGGGGGAAGCAACTAAAGCCAAGGCTTTAGGCCCCCAAATTAAAGGCCCCATATTCTCACTAATATTTAATATTATATAGTATATATTAGAGAATTAGTGTCCTTGTTTCGTTAAAAGAATAAAATTCATACTTGTCTTTTGAATATTTTATTGAGTTTATGTAGAAACAAGTAGATATTATTAGATAAATATTCCTTTCGTTTCAATTTATGCAATTTTTTGTTTCGATGGTTAATTTGACTAATTTTTGAAACTAAATAAGATTAGATTAATGCAATATTTAAAATTTAGATGTTCAAAAACTAATATCTAGTTCAAAAACTATATAATAAGCACTAATATGTAGTCACATGAATAGTCAATATACATACAAGATGGTACGTACACCATCACTATAAAACAAAAATGAAAAGAAATTAAACAAATATATTTATAATTTTATTAATTAAATTTAAGGCCTCTTCTTAAAGTTGGCTTTAGGCCACAATTTGCGTTGAGCCGCCCTGAAGTTATCCCACACATTTGGTGGTATAAATTATCCCACCCTAATTTATCCTTGAATAAAATTATTAAATGACTAAACTAATTCTTTAATTTTCACTTTCTCACAAATGTAGGATTTTGTTTTTTCTCCTACACGTATTACTCTTTATAAGTTGTGCCCTTTAAACGGGATAAAGTACTGCTCATGGATCAAAATGTTCTGTGATTTGAGGCTAAGAAGGCAAAATATGTTTAACCATAAAATATTAACATTAGGACAATATAATACGATTATTAAAGTGCAATGTACAATTTTAATAACAAGTATTATCTAGATAAATACGTATGAATCTTATATATTGACACATAACTGAACACATAGAAAAATTATAGGAATAGAAACATAAAAATAATTAAGTTAACTAAAGTGAAGGATATTTTTGTAAACAAATAATATATTTTTACAAACAATGCACTACTTAAAAAGATAACAATTTAAAGCCTATTATTACTCTATTAAATTTCCATTATTTTGGTTTTTAAATTTAATAGTCGAATTATATATGGAAATTAGTTGTAAAAGTACAAGGCAGGTCAGACTCTACATTTACTCTCGTCAGTTTTCTTCTTCTTGTTAACATTATTATCATTTTAATCAAAAAAAAAGAAAGAGAATATATATATATATATATATATATATATTCTTTCTAAATGAAGGACAAGGTACCTTTTTCAGGGAAAAAATTGTAAAAAAAAAAAAAGAAGAGTAAGAATAACATTTTATAAAAAATAAGGTCCAAGATGTAGAAAAAGTATGGTGTGTGAAGATCTTTAATTCTATTTTATAAAGTTAAAGAGGCTTCTTCTGATTCTCAATTCAAATAAAATATATCTACCTTACGTATTGAGATTCACAAAACGTTACTAATTTTACTCAAAATACATTTTAATACTACAGCATTAGAAAAGAAGGTCTGTTATGGTTAGGAATAGGTTTAAGTGGAATAAAAATAACTTTATAACTTGAAATATTTAATTTTATTTTTGATTAATTTATTTCGTAATTTACTCAATTAAATGTACAATAAATAATTTGTAGAATTAATTATCCTCTAATCTCTTGTCACTCTAATCTTTTGTCACCTTTTTCAAGATAATATTTAATATTTTTTTTGGTCAATAAAGTTGCAACGTACGATGAAATTTATATTTAAAATGATGATTCTTATCTTTATTTCTCCGTACTAATAAATTTTTCGATAATCGCATTTGTATATTTCATTTAAAGGTTGTCTTATTGTTCAAAAACTTACCAGCCAATGATTTTGATCTCTTGGAGGGATCGACATGAAATCAAATGATATAAATTAACTTGACTCAAACACAAATAAGAAATTTACATGAGAAAGACAAAATAAATTTTAAAAAATAAAGAAAGTCGATGGTGGATTAACGACTTATAAATCATTATAGTCCAGCGACTTATGAGTCATTAACCTATTTCATTTAATTCTTTCAATATTCATCGTTTCCTTAAAAAATTTACTCTAAAAATTAATCCTTTCAGCTGCTCCAGACTCTAATTTTTACCTTATCCTCCACGACGACATCAATAGAACAACTCATATTTTCAACTAACGTAATTTTTACCTTGTAATTCTCTCCCTCATAATTAGAATTTTCAATTTTTTCACTTTCAAAAAAAAAAAATTAAATTTTCATAAAATAATTAAACGTAAATTATATTTAATATTCAATTCATAAATTGATCTCCTTTTATGAGAATAAATTGAGTGTGTTGTTGTTATTTGAATTTTTTTTTTTTCAAAAAGATCATTTACTACTCTATTATCACTCATATCAACGGACACGTAATTAATATTGTTATATAACATTTGCTACCTAATTATTAAATAAAAAACACTTATTCATTAAATTTGTACAGTCATGATTTTTTTTTTCTTAAAATAAAGAGTAAATTCCTCAAAATGTCATTGAACTTGTGTAAACATCCCACTAAAGTAACTTTTGTTTCTTTTAGGACAATATTGTCACTGAACTATGCACTTTTTTCCATTATAAGGTAAAACTAAGAAATTGTTAAGAATATGTTTGGAGAACCACAAGGAAAGTGAAATTAGATGTAATTACATAGTCCAATTCTCAATCAAAAATAGAGAATTAGGTGCAATTACGCGATGTAATTACAAAATTACATTTTTTTTTAATTTTAATTTTTTCTTTTAATTTTATTTTTTATTTCTATTTTTTTTTTAATTTTACATCATTTATTTTTCATCTCTTTTCTTCTCATTTTCCAACGTTTACTTCTTATGATTAAATATAATTACTCGTATTTTTCTTCATTTAGCGCATTATTGTATTTTTATTCTAGTGTTTGAATTAAAGTAGTATTTCATTATTGAATGAGATGACTTATGTGTTTTTTCTTTCGTTTGAATTAATTACTCGTTGGAATTTTATATAAGAGTATTGTGTTTTTTTCTTGAATTTTCAATTTGTGTTTTGTTTTATGTTTCAATTTATTTGTTTTAGTACTATAGACTTGTTATTTTATATTTCATGTCACTTCAAATTGTTGAGTTAATTTTTTAAATTGCCATTGAACTTGTGCAAACATCCTACTAAAGTAACTTTTATTAATTTCTTTTAGGAAAATATTTTCATTAAACTATGTACATCTTTCCAAAATAAGGTGAAATTAAAAAATAGTTAAGGACATATTTGGAAAGCCATAGAAAAATTAAAACTATATGTTATTAGCAATTTCCAGTGACATGCAATTTGAAATAGCATGTCTATACTACTAATACAAATAAACCAAAACATAAATTCAAAATCCAAGAGAAAAACATAATACTCTTGTATAAAATTCCAACGAGTAAATATAATTCAGAAGAACGAACAACACATAAGTCTATAATCTCATTCAATAATAAAATACTACTTTAATTCAAATATTAGAATTAAAATTATAAAAAATGCAATAATGCGTTAAACAATGAAAAAAATATGGGTAATTATATTAAATCATAAGAAGTAAAGTTGGAAAATGAGAAGAAAAGAGATGAAAGATAAATAATGTAAAATAAAAAAAAGTAAAAATAAAAAAGAAATTCAAATAATAGAATAAAAAAGAAATTCAAAAAAAATATTAAATTTTATTTAAAAAATAAAATAAAATGTAACTTTGTAATTACATTACAAAATTGTACCTAATTCTCTATTCCCAATAGAGAATTGAATTATGTAATTATATTTAATTTCACTTTCCTTGTGATTCTCCAAATATATCTTTAACAATTTTTTAGTTTTACCTTATAAAGGAAAGAAATGCATAGTTCAGTGACAATATTATCCTAAAAGAAACAAAAATTACTTTAATGGGATGTTTACACAAATTTAATGACATTTTGAGTAATTAACTCTAAAATAAAATGTAGGCGAGGAAATGAATGTTGTCCGTTTCTTTAGGAAATTGTCAAGTTTCAAGAAAGGTGACTTTTTTTTCCCCATAAAAGTGTTAAGTATTCCAAAGTAGTATTTACTCATATATTAATTGGATTTAATTTTAATTTAATTCCAAGAAAGGTGCCATTCATGACAATTCACGTGATAGGATATGGATATTCTCCCCCTTAAAAATAGTTGTCTTGTTAACTTAATAGTATTTTTTTTAAAAAATACTATTAAGTTATAACAATTATATAAAAATGATATAATTATATATATATATATATACACGATATGTGTATAGAAATTGTATAATTATAGAAAATATGTATATGTATAAAATATAAATAAAAAAATCTATAGAATGTGTATAGAAGCTCTATAGTTGTTGTATGAAATACGTATGTATAGAATGTGTATAGAAACTTTATAATCATTGTATAAAATATGTATGTATAGAATGTGTATAGAAACTGTGTATTTCTTGTATAAAATATGTAATAATAATTGTAGCCAAAAATTGTATAAAATATGACTATTAATAAAAGAAAGATTCATTCTAGTTAATTAGATGTTAGTCATTTGTTTGCAATTCATCAATTTGGATGTTGTTTCTAAAACATTAATTATTAATATGAAGTTTGAGTAGTTTAATTCAAAGTTCTAAAATATTTTTAGCAAAAATTAGATAGCTCTTTCTTTTTGTATTTTTGTAAGATAATTTTTTTAAACTATTTCACGATCTTCATTATTATTTAAAGTGAAGTTTAAATTGTTGACACCTAATTTTTGTCCTCCACAACTACGTTTAATCTCGAGTTTCTTCGATTTTCAAATAAAATCACAAAAATTATTTTTTTCAGATAAATGCATTTTAAAATAGTTTTTTTAACATTTAATTAAAGATTTTACATTTTTGTTATTTAAATGAATATTTTATCAAATTAGACTTTTATTGATTAAACTTGAAAACTAATTCAAATGGATAAAGTCTTTATTTTAAATATGATTTGTTCTCGAAATATTTTATTTGGAGAAATATTTGTTGGATTTTTATCAAATTAAGAAACTCGAGGTTAATTTGTTACTTGATTCGTGCCAAATTGTGATTCAATTTAGCGAACGAATTAAATATGACCTCAATTGAAATCCAATTGGCCCAATTGTAATGCAACCAATAGATATTCAATTTGATTTGAATTTAAATAAGTCGTTTAAATAATATACAATCTTAATCCCAAAAGTTACCATTTCTTAATTGAGATTATTTTAATCTAATTAAATTTAATTTGAGTTATTCTTAATCAAATTTAATTTAATTATAATTATTCTAATCTAATTAAATCTAATTAGGGTTATTTAATAACCCAATTAGATTTAATAGGGGTTATTAAATAACCCCAATTTAAGGCCCAATTGCTCCAATAACCATCCTATTCCCCTTAAATATTCAACAGCCCATTACAACAACACAAGCCCAATCCAAAATTAGTTGACCAGGCCTATTACCCTATTTCCCCTTTTTTCCACAAAACCCTTTAACACAATTTCAGCAGCAAAGCTGCTACAATCAACCAACTTCAAACAACAATCTCAACAACGACGATCTCAACCACCCAAAGATCCGATTAACCCCTAACCACGTCAACCCGTATCCCGCGAAATCGATGTGTTGGCCTCTCCAACGGTTCAATCCCGCATTTCTCAAATAAGATTGTACGATTTCATACAATAGTTGGTTAATTTTCATTGGTTCTTGAGTATAATTCATTTTGGTCAAAAGATATTGGTTCACCCATTTCGAAAAGGGGGGAAAAAATCCAAAATGGAGTACCATTTTGCTGATGAAAACCGAAGCAGGGAGGGGGGATGGAAATTTCAAATTTCAAAATCTCATTCAAAAATTCAAAATCTCCTTCAAAATCTTCTTCCAGGAGATTTTTGGTTCGAAAGTGGGTGTTGGAAAATCTTGAGTCCGAAAAGAGGAAAAAAATCTCAAAAAGGCAGAAACACAAGAAAGGAAATTTTGGTTCGAGAAGCGGAGGGAGAAAAGAAAAGAGAGAAATTCTTGAGAAAATTCAGTCTCGAATAGAAATTATGTTCTTGTTTTGAAAGTTCGTCAGCTAAATTATGTCGAGTTGACGGCGAAGAAGTTTTTCGGGTGGTCGTGATCTCCGTACTAGTTCGTCGTCTCATTTTTCTGCTCCCCAAAAGGTAACATTTCACTTCCATTTAAGTTTTCGACTACTTCTGCTTCATCACATCATTCTGTAGTGAAAAGTGTTGTTCTAATGATCTTGTGCTGGATTGTTTGCTGTAGACGCCATTTGATGGCCATAGGTTTTATTATGATGCTTGTTACTATGATGTTCGTTGTTTCTTGCTCCAGTTAATATCGTGTGCTTCGATTCACTTTAAAGTTTATTGTTTTATGACAATACCGTCAAATAATGGTTACTGTTTCTTTTGAGCTCTACCTGTCGTAGATATACTCTTTTGGTTGTCATTATTATGCTACAAATTTTATGTCGTTAATCACCAGCTTGTCATGCCCTGAGTATTGTAGTTTTCAACTGACAAATTCGTTGTTTTAAGCCCTTTTATTGTTCTAGTTTAGTATTGCTAGTAATTCACTCACTCTTGGGTTTGTTTCACGATTGTTTTCTAATTAATCGTAAGCTTGTGAAGATGTTCCTCAAATCGTAATTGAAGAGTTCAAGTAAACATTGATTTCAATCATATACTTGATCCTAATTGCAACTTGGATTGATCTACTTGCTACAAGTATTCTCTTCCTTTCTGGATTTGTGTTATTTAGTGTTTGTTTTCTTAATTTCACTTCTTAACCTAGTTTCCACTTTCTAGCTATGTCATTCGAATTTTCTAAAAATGTTATTGCACTTATGTTTGATTATATTCTTCAAAATACGCTATTTTTTTAGGATTGTACACGAACTTGGCCACATTTTCAAAGAGTCCAGACGATATGGGGTCGTTTGATACGTGAAATAAGTATAATAATCTCAGTATAAAATCTAGAATTAACGGTATTCTATGTTGAGATGAGCATCTAGTATCCCCTAACTATAACGAAGTTTGCTACGATACACTCCAACTTCACGGGGGTTCTATTACCCTTGAACTAAATTTTAGTGTATTTTTGTCAACTTTTTTAGCTAACATGGCACATACTAGTCCTTCACATGCCTCATGTGTTTAACTACACGCAAGGTGCCACAACAACACAAAAGGGTGACACAAATACGCTAAATTGAGTTTAAGGTGTACTAGGACCCCTGAAATTGAAGCGCATCGTAGCAATTTTGACCATAGTTCAGGGGGTATTGAATGTTTATCTCTTCTATGTTTGATATGAGGTATTAGCTAATCATGAGACTATTTTATCCCAACATTCGTATTAGAATGATGGAATTACTATCTTTCATAAGAATCCAGACGTTCCACAGGTTCTATTTTTGGTTTACTTGTTTCTCCGGTAAGTGTTCAGCATATCCTTCAAATCTAACGTTCTTTATTTGGTCAGATCGTGGCTACTGAAATTGGTATCTATGCTGAATTCAAAGGAGATTTCCTTAAGCTGATAATGCAGGTAGTTTTCTGCATTACGATATGCTTGAGATTATTTATTTTTTGCACTAGAAGCACTGAGTATATCTTTCTAATGTTGTTTGCAGTAATATTGTATTGCTTAAAAACTATAATGTAGCATCCTGATGCCAAAATCCCGGTTATCATCATCGCTTAAGTGGATAATGTTTCTACCTGTGGGAAGTCCAACCAGTTTCCCTGCGAAGGCATCTACACCTATGAGGTAGAACACATAACGAACACTCATCACTATTTACGACTTCTATTACTCATTTATCCACAGTTTGACATATCATAAACATTCTTAACACAGTGCATCTTGCTCTTGCTTAGCCACTTACCAATAAGTTGTAATCTAGATGAGGGAAAAATCAGACACAACATGCTATATATGATGGGAGACGTACATATTCCTCCTCGTAGGCTATAGAAATAAGTCATTCATGTTTGTTATGCATTGCCTACATTGAACCTTGTTATTACAAATCCGAGAAAAAAAGACAGGCATTTTTAGTTCCAAAGGGAAATACAGAAAAATAAGAGCAATGGATGAACTGTTTTAAGACAAACAATATTCACATCACCTCACAAGAATTCTACATTGAATTCCTTTCTAATGCATTGCTTAGATTGAACGTTGTTATTACAGGTCTAAGCAAAACGATTGGCATTTATAGTTCCAAAAGGAAATAGAGAAAAATAAGAGCAATGGATGAACTGTTTTAAGAGAAACAATATTCGCAGCATCTATCAATAATTTTGAATTCCTTTCGCTGCACCTCCACCAAAGTTCAATCTCCAGAACCACGAATCAGACACAGTCCAACCTAAAAAGAATAGAATAAAGTTAAACACTGAAATTAAAAATAAAAAAAAACACTAAACTAAACTAAGCTTACCCGATGAAAAGGGATAGTAACGTAACAAAGAGCTCTTACCACTGCTTCTATTCGCTGCTGCACTCCAAAACCTACACATTAATTTCCCTTTGTCCTCTATATGGACGGTATATTTGAGATTCTGGTTATTTTGTTTAATGTGTGGTATCATCAATGGTCGAGCATTTTTCATAGACTGTTGTTTGTACTTGTTGACTTTTGGGCTGCTGTTGTTCCGCCCTTTCATAATTATACACGAATTCAATGACCTATTTCCCTTTTCTTCAACATAGAAGGGAAACAGCTCATCAAATGCGTGTATGACTATGAAAGGGCGGAACAGCAGCAGCCCAAAAGTCAACAAGTACAAACAACAGTCTAAGAAAAATGCTCGACCATTGATGATACCACACATTAAACAAAATAACCAGAATCTCAAATATACCGTCCATATAGAGGACAAAGGGAAATTAATGTGTAGGTTTTGGAGTGCAACAATGAATAGAAACAGTAGTAACAACATGGTCATAGAGACCGCTGAAGACCAGAGGAAAAACATTCTTGGACGTAGGAACACAAAAATACTGAAGCAAAGGAAACAACTTGCTACTCCAAGAACAATAAGAGGAACAAACCTACAAGTAAAAAGCAATTAATAATTACAAAACTCAAAACAAAACTATAATAATGAACATTGAAAGTACCTGAAATCAATCCCAACATGCTTAAGCATGCTGGAAGATAACACTTCAACCATCAAAAACTGTAAAACAAATCCACATAAAAAGCACAAACAGTTTAAAACCAAAGTTTTTCTTCTATAAGGCGGTTGAAGCATTTCTCTACACAATGGAACAACAGTCGGCAGCGCAACCAACACGAGAATTGGAGAAGTCTCCTCGAGACGAGCTCCAATAGCAATCAATAAAAAACCAACCATAAGTGGAAGGTACACCTTTCAAAAAAACAATAAAACTACAATCACAAAAAAGCAAAAGCAAATACAACAAAACTATTAGTAATAAAACAATTTAAAAAGTACAAACAGATTGACAGAGTCAGGAAATACCACATTAGATCGCATAGCAACAATTAGTTACTATTTAATTTCAATACCAATTAGACACATTGAGCAGCAACAATATAATATTATCTAGTTTATAAAGAACGAACATCTATGACAAATTCAAAAAATATCATATTAGATCGAATAGCAATAATTAGATAGTATTAGATCAAACAACTTAACAGTTATAACAAATTCAGAAAATAACGCATTTGATCCAATAGCAACAATTAGCCATTATCTAATTTTGATACAAATTGGATAAATGGAGACATTAGATCAAACAGAAAAAGTATAATACTATCTAGTGCATAAAGAACAAAAAGTTATGACAAATTTAGAAAATACCACATTAGACGAATAGCATAAATTAGATCAAATAGCATCAATTAGATAGCATCTAATCACTGAGACGATCAAACAGGTATAATTTAATACTATCTAGTTTATAAAGTATGAATAGTTCAGAAAATACCGAAAAGAGATACAGATATTGCATGGCAGAGCAAGTAGGAAGACGGAAGATATGGTGAAAGCCCCAATGTTTTCGAATAAAAAATTCACCCGCCATTGATTTTGATTTCACTGAGAGATTAGAAGCAGAATTTTATAGTTTTGTATCTTAGTAAAAAGGAAATATTTGAGCTGGATTTTATAGTTTTGTATCTTAGTAAAACGGTAAATTCTCAGCTGGATTCAGATATCCTATTTATAAATTGGAGAAAAATAAGAAACAACATCATATAAAATCTATAGATAATGCGTATAGGAGATAAGGAAACAACATTCATATAAAATCTATAGATTTTTACAGATCTCTATTTTATTGGAGAAAGAAATACATATAAGAAATAAGGAAACGTCGATATAAAATTGATATGAATGATATAGAATTTAAATCTCAAGATTTTGGAATTGAAGTATGGTAGATGGAAGAAGGATTTGAAGTATGGTAGATGGAAGAAGGATGGCAAATGCTCCATTTTGTAATGGTTATTATTGACAGAAGAAAGAATGAGGATGTGAAGGCAACAATGTAGTTTGATTATATATAGGAAAATATAAGGGGTCGTTTGGGGGTGAGGTACTAACGCAAATAATTATGGGATAGAATAATAATTTTGGAATAAATTTTTTAATGTATCGTTTGGTTGACAATACTCAGTATGACTTCTTCCGGGACTAATAATAGTACCGAATAAATTATCTCACACATCTAATGATATAAGTTATCCCACCCTAATTTATCCTTGGATAAAATTATAAAATGACAAAACTACGCCCAAATTCTTTAATTTTCACTTTCTCACAACTGTAGGATTCTTGTTTTTCTCCTACATGTATTACTCTTTATAAGTTGTACCCTTCAATCGAAATAAAATACTGCTCATGGATCAAACTGATATGTGATTTGAGGCTATGAAGGCAAAATATGTTAGAACCATAAAATATCAACATTAGGATAATATAATACGTATTATTGAAGCGCAATGTACAGTTTGGTATGGTATTTGGGAGTAAAATTTTAATATTTGGGTATTCGAAATTGAGCTTGGTAAAAGATATTAATACCGTTTGGTGTTCGGTATTTATCGAATATCGAATTCTGTTGGATCTTGGTAATATATTCGTAAAATACAATAAAAGGAATATTAAATAGAGTTTCTATTAAATATATTTTTTGAATTTCAAACGTACATTTGGACATTTCCAACTTTAAAATGGTATTATCGAAAATCGTACCGAATCGAAGTTTAATTTACCAATTACCGAATTATAGAATTGATGTTTATAAGTACGGTATGTGGTATCTACTATCAAATACCGATTATCAAATACCCAACGCTCGCCCCTAGTTTTTATACATAAAAAAAGGTAACAATTTAAAGCCTATTACTCCATTAAGTTTCTGTTGTTTTAGTTTTTTAGTTTAATATTCGAATTATATATATGGAAATTAGTTGCAAAACTACAAGGCAAGTCAGACTCTACATTTACTCCCGTTAGTTTTTTTTCTTACGCATTTTATCTCAATTAAATATACAATAAATAATTTGTAGAATTAATTATCCTTTAATCTCTAGTTACCTTTTTCTAGACAATATTTAATATTTTTTCAGTCAATAAAGTTACAATGTACGATAAAATTTGTATTTAAAATGATGATTCTCATCTTTATTTCTCCGTATTATTAAATTTTTTGATAATCGCATTTGTATGTTTCATTTAAAGGTTGTCTTACTGTTCAAAAACCTACCAGACAATTTTTTTGATCTCTTGGAGGGATCGAGATGAAATCAAGTGATATAAATTAACTTGACTCAAACACAAATAAGAAATTTACATGAGAAAGACTGAAAATAAATTAAAACAAAAAATAAAGAAAGTCGCTCGCGGATCAGCGAGATATAAGTCATTATGGTCCAACGACTTACGAGTCATTGACCATTTCATTTAATTTTTTCAATATTCATCGTTCCCTTGAAAAATTGACTCTAAAAATTAATCCTTTCAGCTGCTTCGGACTCTAATTTTTACCTTACTCTCCACGACGATCTCAATAGAACAACTCATATTTTCAACTAACTTAAATTTTTACCTTGTAATTCTCTCCCTCAATATTAGAACTTTCAATTTTTTCAGTTTCTAAAAAAGAAAATTAAATTTTTAATTTTCATAAAGTAATTACACTTAAATTATCACTCATATCAACGGACACCTAATTAATACTTATTTTGATAAAATGTAGTACAATTCATTTAATGTACAGTCATGATTTTTTTTTTCCTAAAATAAAATGAAGGCAAGAAGTAAATGTTGTCCGTTTCTTTAGGAAATTGTCAAGTTCTACATTAGTTGTCCATTTCCTTAAAATTACTCATATCAACGGACACCTAATTAATACTTATTTTGATAAAATGTAGTACAATTCATTTAATGTAAGCAAGGAAGTATATGTTGTCCGTTTCTTTAGGAAATTATCAAGTTCTGCATTAGTTGTCCGTTTCCTTAAAATTGTTGAGGTTACTCCTACATTAATTGGTTCCAAAGTAATATTTACTCCTACATTAATTGGATTTAATTTTAATTTAAGTCCATGAAAGATGTCACACCTCACAATTCACGTGATATGATATATTACTCCTACATTAATTGGTTCCAAAGTAATATTTACTCCTACATTAATTGGATTTAATTTTAATTTAAGTCCAATAAAGATGTCACACCTCACAATTCACGTGATATGATATATGTATGATACTCCCTTAAAAATCGTTGCCTTGTTAATTTAATAGTATTTTACAAAAAAAATATTTACTAAAAAATTATTTTATTAAATTAATTTTATTAATTATATTTTAAAAATATAAATTAGAGTATATACATTTTATTTATTTACTTAATTAATGATATGATAGTTTTGAAAAATATACTCCCTCCGTCTCAAATTACCTGTCTCAAATTGAGATTACACATTAATTAAGAAAAAATAATTAATAACATATCTAGTTTACAATAGTATCCCTATTAAATGATGTTTACATTTTAATTTGAAAAAAAATAATTAATGCAAAGGGTAAAGCATGAAATTTTAATTTGTCTCTTCTTGATTAATGAAAAAAAGACAAGTAAAATGAGAAATCAAATTAGAAAATTTAGGACGGATAATTTGGGACGCAGGGAATAATAAAATTCGAGGGACAACTAAATAAAAATAAATATTTTAAAAAAAAGGATCAATTATTTTAAAATGAAAAGAGTACAAAATAAAGAGATAGAATGGGTATGTGCATTTTATAGAGTCCCGAGTTGAAAAGGATAATTTTTGGCGTAAACATATAAAAAATGACTATGAATATCGGGGAAAAAAAAAGAAAAAAGAGATGGATTGGTCACTCAAAATAATATGGAGAAAAAAATCTAAATATACTTTCTTAGATTATAAATTGCAAGTCATAGCAAGACTTCTTAGATTGCAATTAATAACAAGTTTTTTTTTTTAAAAAAAAAGATTTAAACCAAATAAAATTAAGAATAAAACGTTTTTTTATATGCTAATTAAAAAAACTTTCATTCTAATAGGAGTTGGTTATTATGTGGGCTAAAATTATGAAATAGTTATTATGTGGGCTAAAATTATGGAACCTATTAATGTGCATGTTTTTTTCTAGTTCTTAAATTATATTTATATTCATTTTTTAAAAAGAAAAACAAATACTTCTTCTTTTTCCATAATCCATTCTTACTCAATCTCTATTTTAATTTCTAATTCATGAATTTTGAATTCACAATAGAATTGGTGATAGTAAATATTATATGTTAATAATTTATTTTTAATTTGTGATTTTTATACAACCTATTATTTGTGTATTATTTTATACAACCAAACTAAAATCAATTTATATATAACAAAGTCATATTTTAAATGATTTTTTATTTTTGGAGTCTCAATTTTTGAAATTGGTATATAAGATTCTATATAAATGATACATCTTATAACTGTTTCTAATGTATGAAAATGGTACATAATATGATATCCACGAATTAATTTAATAAATTTTATTAAAGTCATTTTATACTCTTTTCATATTTATGGAATTTTTTTTTTGGAGGGGTGGGGGTGGGGGTGGGGAGGGAGGGGGTGTTCTCAATGTATGGAATTGACATTAACATTATTGGTATTGATGAAGTTCCATATAAATCAATTTGTATGAAATGAGTTTTATGAATATGACAATTGATACGAAAAATGATGTTGTCTATTACATAACTTTTTTAGTGTATGTAATGGATATTTAATGAAAAATTGTCACTGTACATATTGAAAATAAACTAATCGATAATTGTTTGGTATCAAATAACTTTTTGTTGCAATAAAAAAGGTAATCTGTATTAATCATGGTTGATATTGGTGTTGAAAAGACTAGCATTTTTAGTTCGAAAGGAAATACATAAGAACAAGAGCAATGGATGAACTGTTTTAAGACAAAAAGTATCCGTAGCATCTATCAATTATTCTGAATTCCTCTCACAACATCTCCATCAAAGTTCAATCTCAAGATTCATGAACCACACAGAGTTCAACCTAAAAACAATAGAATAAAGTTAAACATTGAAATTTTAATTAAAAAAAAAATTAAACTAAACTTACCAGATGGAAAGGGATAGTAACGTAACCGGTAAAAAAACCAATAAAGTCACAGCGCCAGGAATAGAAATTGCCATCGCCGAACACGAAACCCTGAACTTCTTGATTATACAATAGGTCTTGTGTATAGAGCAAAATGTAGATTAGGTTATAAGTTAGTATCACCTCAGCCTATGCAAAAAGAAAGCAACCAAAAAAAAATTCAAGACAAAAAACAAATTACAAAAACAAAAAGCAGACAGATAATTTATCAAGCAAAATAAATTACCTTCCATGTAGAAGAAAAGGGAAATAGCTCATCAAATGCGTGTATGACTATGAAAGGGCGGAACAGCAGCAGCCCAAAAGTCAACAAGTACAAACAACAGTCTAAGAAAAATGTTCGACCATTGATGATACCACATTATAAACAAAATAACCAGAATCTCAAATATACCGTCCATATAGAGGACAAAGGGAAATTAATGTGTAGGTTTTGGAGTGCAGCAGCGAATAGAAACAGTAGTAACAACATGGTCATAGAGACCGCTGAAGACCAGAGGAAAAACATTCTTGGACGTAGGAACACAAAAATACTGAAGCAAAGGAAACAATTTGCTACTCCAACAGCAATAAGAGGAGCAAACCTACAAGTAAAAAGCAATTAATAATTACAAAACTCAAAACAAAACTATAATAATGAACATTGAAAGTACCTGAAATCAATCCCAACATGCTTAAGCATGCTGGAAGATAACACTCCAACCATCAAAAACTGTAAAACAA
Source organism: Capsicum pubescens (assembly GCA_030864215.1). Lineage (NCBI taxonomy): Eukaryota > Viridiplantae > Streptophyta > Magnoliopsida > Solanales > Solanaceae > Capsicum > Capsicum pubescens. Next base: position 302,509,164 of record CM061549.1, read on the forward strand.
ATCCACATAAAAAGCACAAACAGTTTAAAACCATAGTTTTTCTTCTATCAGGCGGTTGAAGCATTTCTCTGCACAATAGAACAACAGTCGGAAGCGCAACCAACACGAGAATTGGAGAAGTCTCCTCGAGACGAGCTCCAATAGCAATCAATAATAAACCAACCATAAGTGGAAGGTACACCTTTAAAAAAAAACAATAAAACTACAATCACAAAAAAGCAAAAGCAAATACAACAAAACTATTAGTAATAAAACAATTTAAAAAGTACAAACAGTTTGACAGAGTCAGGAAATACCACATTAGATTGCATAGCAACAATTAGTTACTATTTAATTTCAATACCAATTAGACACATTGAGCAGCAACAATATAATATTATCTAGTTTATAAAGTACGAACAGTTATGACAAATTCAGAAAATACCATATTAGACCGAATAGCAATAATTAGATAGTATTAGATCAAACAACTTACAAAATACAAACCGTTATAACAAATTCAGAGAATACCACATTAGATCCAATAGCAACAATTAGATAGTATCTAATTTTTGATACAAATTGGATAAATGGAGACATTAGATCAAACAAAAAATGTATAATACTATCTAGTGCATAAAGAATAAACCATTATGACAAATTCAGAAAATACCAGAGTAGACCGAATAGCATAAATTTCATCAAGATAGCATCTAATCACTGAGACGATCAAACAGGTATAATTTCATACTATCTAGTTTATAAAGCAAGAACAGTTCAAAAAATACCGAAAAGAGATACGAATATTGCATGGCAGAGCAAGTAGGAAGACGGAAGACATGGTGAAAGCCCCAGTGTTTTCGAGTAAAAAATTCACCCGCCATTGATTTTGATTTTACTAGTGTTTTGTATCTTAGTAAAAAGAATTTGAATCTATATATTTATGCAGATATCCTATTTATAAATTGGAGAAAGATAAGAAACAACATCTTATAAAATCTATATATAATGCGTATAGGAGATGAGGAAACAACATTCATATAATCTATAGATTTTTGCAGATCTCCAATTTATTGGAGAAAGTAATGCATATAAGAAATAAGGAAACAACGTGATATAAAATTGATATGAATGATATAGAATTTAAATCTCAAGATTTTGGAATTGAAGTACTCTAGAATTGAAGTACTCTAGATGGAAGAAGGATGGCAAATGCTCCATTTTGTAACGGCTATAATTGACAGAAGAAAAAATCACAACTGTAGGATTCTTGTTTTTCTCGCACATGTATTACTCTTTATAAGTTGTACCCTTCAATCGAAATAAAATACTGCTTATGGATCAAACTGATCTGTGATTTGAGGCTATGAAGGCATAATATGTTGAACCATAAAATATCAACATTAGGATAATATAATACGTATTATTGAAGCGCAATGTACAGTTTGGTATGGTATTTGAGAGTAAAATTTTAATATTCGAGTATTCGGAATTGAGCTTGGTAAAAGATATTAATATCGTTTAGTATTCGGTATTTCGAATATCGAATTCTCTTGGACCTTGGTAATATATTCGTAAAATACAATAAAAGGAATATTAAATAGGGTTTCTATTAAATATATTTTTTGAATTTAAAACGTACATTTGGACATTTCCAACTTTAAAATGGTATTACCGAAAATCATACCGAATCGAAGTTTAATTTACCAATTACCGAATTATAGAATCGATGTTTATAAGTACGGTATGTGGTATCTACTATCAAATACCGATTATCACCTTTTTCAAGATAATATTTAATTTTTTTTTTCGGTCAATAAAGTTGCAACGTACGATGAAATTTATATTTAAAATGATGATTCTTATCTTTATTTCTCCGTACTAATAAATTTTTCGATAATCGCATTTGTATATTTCATTTAAAGGTTGTCTTATTGTTCAAAAACTTACCAGGCAATGATTTTGATCTCTTGGAGGGATCGACATGAAATCAAATGATATAAATTAACTTGACTCAAACACAAATAAGAAATTTACATGAGAAAGACTAAAAATAAATTTTAAAAAATAAAGAAAGTCGATGGTTGATCAACAACTTATAAATCATTATAGTCCAGCGACTTATGAGTCATTAACCTATTTCATTTAATTCTTTCAATATTCATCGTTTCCTTAAAAAATTTACTCTAAAAATTAATCCTTTCAGCTGCTCCAGACTCTAATTTTTACCTTATCCTCCACGACGACGTCAATAGAACAACTCATATTTTCAACTAACTTAATTTTTACCTTGTAATTCTCTCCATCATAATTAGAATTTTCAATTTTTTCACTTTCAAAAAAAAAAAAATTTTAAATTTTCATAAAATAATTAAACGTAAATTATATTTAATATTCAATTCATAAATTGATCTCCTTTTATGAGAATAAATTGAGTGTGTTGTTGTTATTTGAATTTTTTTTTTTTCAAAAAGATCATTTACTACTCTATTATCACTCATATCAACGGACACGTAATTAATATTGTTATATAACATTTGCTACCTAATTATTAAATAAAAAACACTTATTCATTAAATTTGTACAGTCATGATTTTTTTTTTCTTAAAATAAAGAGTAAATTCCTCAAAATGTCATTGAACTTGTGTAAACATCCCACTAAAGTAACTTTTGTTTCTTTTAGGACAATATTGTCACTGAACTATGCACTTTTTTCCATTATAAGGTAAAACTAAGAAATTGTTAAGAATATGTTTGGAGAACCACAAGGAAAGTGAAATTAGATGTAATTACATAGTCCAATTCTCAATCAGAAATAGAGAATTAGGTGCAATTACGCGATGTAATTACAAAATTACATATTTTTTTTTAATTTTATTTTTTATTTCTATTTTTTTTTAATTTTACATAATTTATCTTTCATCTCTTTTCTTCTCATTTTCCAACGTTTACTTCTTATGATTAAATATAATTACTCGTATTTTTCTTCATTTAGCGCATTATTGTATTTTTATTCTAGTGTTTGAATTAAAGTAGTATTTCATTATTGAATGAGATGACTTATGTGTTTTTTCTTTCGTTTGAATTATTTACTCGTTGGAATTTTATATAAGAGTATTGTGTTTTTTTCTTGAATTTTCAATTTGTGTTTTGTTTTATGTTTCAACTTATTTGTTTTAGTACTATAGACTTGTTATTTTATATTTCATGTCACTTCAAATTGTCTAGTTAATTTTTTAAATTGCCATTGAACTTGTGCAAACATCCTACTAAAGTAACTTTTGTTAATTTCTTTTAGGAAAATATTTTCATTAAACTATGTACATCTTTCCAAAATAAGGTGAAATTAAAAAATAGTTAAGGACATATTTGGAAAGCCATAGAAAAATTAAAATTATATGTTATTAGCAATTTCCAGTGACATGCAATTTGAAATAGCATGTCTATACTACTAATACAAATAAACCGAAACATAAATTCAAAATCCAAGAGAAAAACATAATACTCTTGTATAAAATTCCAACGAGTAAATATAATTTAGAAGAACGAACAACACATAAGTCTATAATCTCATTCAATAATAAAATACTACTGTAATTCAAATATTAGAATAAAAATTATAAAAAATGCAATAATGCGTTAAATAAAGAAAAAAATATGGGTAATTATATTAAATCATAAGAAGTAAAGTTGGAAAATGAGAAGAAAAGAGATGAAAGATAAATAATGTAAAATAAAAAAAAAGTAAAAATAAAAAAGAAATTCAAATAATAGAATAAAAAAAAATTAAAAAAATATATTAAATTTTATTTAAAAAATAAAATAAAATGTAACTTTGTAATTACATTATAAAATTGTACCTAATTCTCTATTCCCAATAGAGAATTGAATTATGTAATTACATTTAATTTCACTTTCCTTGTGATTCTCCAAATATATCTTTAACAATTTTTTAGTTTTACCTTATAAAGGAAAGAAATGCATTGTTCAGTGACAATATTATCCTAAAAGAAACAAAAATTACTTTAATGGAATGTTTACACAAGTTTAATGACTTGACATTTTGAGGAATTAACTCTAAAATAAAATGTAGGCGAGGAAATGAATGTTGTCCGTTTCTTTAGGAAATTGTCAAGTTCCAAGAAAGGTGACTTTTTTTTCCCATAAAAGTGTTAAGTATTCCAAAGTAGTATTTACTCATATATTAATTGGATTTAATTTTAATTTAATTCCAAGAAAGGTGCCATTCATGACAACTCACGTGATAGGATATGGATATTCTCCCCCTTAAAAATAGTTGTCTTGTTAACCTAATAGTATTTTTTAAAAAAAATACTATTAAGTTATAACAATTATATAAAAATGATATTATTATATATATATATATATATATATATATATATACACACGATATGTGTATAGAAATTGTATAATTATAGAAAATATGTATATGTATAAAATATAAATAAAAAACTCTATAGAATGTGTATAGAAGCTCTATAGTTGTTGTATGAAATACGTACGTATAAAATGTGTATAGAAACTTTATAATCATTGTATAAAATATGTATGTATAGAATGTGTATAGAAACTGTGTATTTCTTGTATAAAATATGTAATAATAATTGAAGCCAAAGATTGTATAAAATATGACTATTAATAAAAGAAAGATTCATTCTAGTTAATTAGATGTTAGTCATTTGTTTGCCATTTACAGCATTCAAAAATGGCTTACTTAGCCAGGATATGTACTTGAATGTATCCTAGAAATAGGTTAGACTATGCCAATTTCTTCCAGCAATAGATTACTTAAACTTTATAAGCAAAGTCTTCTCTGCTTCTGCAACCTAGTTATTTGTTCATATTACAGTTTTAAGATATTTTTTAAAAAATTATAAATCTGGCTTAATAGAATTTGTAATCCTCACCTTCCCTCCTGGAAGACCTCCATTGCTGACAATTTGAACAGGAGGACATTTCGTACCAAGGAAACAATGAACCTCTGCATCAAGCTGCTTAAGACCATCAACCAAATCAGCAATTGGTCTCTCTCTCATCCGAGGAACTCCAATGTAAGCAATATCACCCAGCCAATCAAAAACATCATACGCTATGTGTCATTTGATCTTCATTGATTTTGTTTAGTCCTCTTGCATACACACAGATATCATTTTTTTTGTATATACAATACATCTACTTGCTGATATTTTGATCAAATCAATGGATGTAACCTGTAATAAATTAAGAACAACATTAGTTAGTACAAGTACAAAGAGTTCACTGTAACATAAGGCTTATGGAAATCTAAAAGTAACTAAAATAAATAATGACACATTAAAGAGGGGTAATACCCCAAATTATGAATGGAATAAGCATTTTAATGGTATTACAATCAATGGTCCATCTGCTGGCTTAAATGAAGTTAAGCAAATATACATATACACACGAAAGTCAACATTCTTGTTCTTTTTTTCTTCTGAAAATGCTCTTCGTTTTCAATTAATTGAGAAGAAATCATGGACATGAAGAGATGGGGAAACCACCCTTTACAGAAAATCCTCTCTTCGATGTCTCATTCTTCCTTTCTGGGCTTAAAATATGATGAGGATTCTCCCATCTCTCTCAAGGCTAAATTATCATCACTGCCAATTTTGAAAGGTAGGAACTTCCCCACAATTAGGTGTTTGGACAACTTCAAGCAATTTTTAACAATAGCTACACAAGATCAAAGTATGGTTGCAGTACATCTGAAGAGGGTTGTTGAATTAGTTAAAGGAAAAAGCATAGGCCAATCAGAGGGATATTTGCACATAAAAAGCTACAACAATCTGTAGCAAAGATTCAAGGAATTTGGGTTGAGCTTGATCATATATCTAACTACTAAACTTCTTTAATGATAACAGAAAATGAACTTTTGTTTCTTTTTTTCTGGTCACTTTTCTTGACAGTGCATCCCGTTAATGAAAATGGGTGCACTTTCAGCGACATCAAATCTCCAACCAAAAAGTTGGTTAACCATTTTGGTAGAGACCTTAGAAGTAAGCTGTGCTTTTAATAGTGGAAATGTAGGTCTCAATCTTTCAAAGGAACAATCAAATATTGCAACCAATTAACCAATGGGCTCTATTTGTAATCTTCTTGCATATTACCTCTTTCTTCTAGGAATTATCGTCTAAAAGAATGCTACATTTTACTATTATGATGTTGTAACGCAAATCAATGTGCAATGAATATTAAGGTAACATATTATTTACATTAAGCAAACAAGCAGTCAACTGGGAAGAAAAATCGAGTCCATTGCGCTTTGCACCCTAACGTATGACCTCTTTTGTGATTTACACCCTATTCTATTTTATTTTATGATTTGCACCCTATGCTTGTATCTTTCTTGCAAAATAATGAAACTACTCTTTTTCTATATTTTCCACGAGGACAAAATTGGAATATAAATATATTTTTTTAAAAATAACACAGAATTTTTTTAAAAAAAATAACTGATAAATTAACTAATTAAAAGGTCCGATGAACAAATAATTTTATGGATGTTCCTTCTATGGGTGGAATTTTATTATTAAAACTTTAATTAGAGATAAAATGGACAAACGATTTCTTGTAAGAACTAAAAAATAAGGTCTCTCTTATTACTATTTTCACATAAAAGAAGAGAACAAATTTTGAATTTAATTAGATAAAGATCTTCTATTGTATCACTATCACTTATTTTATGACTCATCACTTTTTGTATGATATTTAATATAAGCTCATATAAATTTTTTACTAAAATGGATGAAAGCTTGTAAGGTCATTAAAACTTTAATTAGGAATGAAATAGACAAAAAAAAATTATGTGAGGACTATCAAACTCCAGGATCCTCCCTTCAAATTGGATTCATGGATACTGGTTTCCTATTTAAAGGTGTTAATAATACAAGTTCACCATTCAAAGCTGATATGGGGTTGAGAATGCTACAAATGTTTCCTTAAGCTAAGATTTTACATCAACTCAATAGACATAAACTGTCAATTGGCCCTTTATGCCCAAAGAATAGTAATCTGAATAGGATTCTTGATTGTTTTCGTTGGGAATGCTCTTCAATTATTATCTAATTTACTTGAGGGTACTATGGTTAGCATATTCACGTTTGGTCTGTACTACAATACCCTTTGCTTGTCATTATATTTAGTCAATTCATATATGATCTTTTTCAAGGATTTCCTTAGGTATCCCAAGAATGGGAACTCCTGACTCCTGAGGCAGCTAGGACTTCCTCAGGACCTCGTTATGCACTTGATGATCAAATTACTGAGCACATCAAAGTTTTTAAATTTTTACTTGATTATCCAACAACAAAAAAAAAATCATCAATGCATTTTTATGTGCCTCCGCATTATTCATGTGGTTTATATATGCAATGTCAAAAGCTGCCAAGCGGAAAGTGGGTATTTGAGTTGTAGTTTGAAATTGTCATCTGAGGCTAAACTTCTATGTGGTTTTGACATAAAGCTTCTTGAGTTTACCCATAATCTTCAAGGAGTTAGGAAGAATGCTGACTCCGTGAAAATGACAGAGACAATCATTTTTATTTAGCAGTTTTTCTAGTTTTGTGCCTTTTTCAGAAGAAAAAAATATTTATATTCCAATTTTGCCCTCGTGAATATTTATAGGTCTTACCATTTCAAGGTATGGAAGGATTTGTCAATGGTCTAAATCTCACATGATAATGGCAAGAACAACTTATCATTTATGAGAATCATCAGATGTTGGCCCATGGAAGAAAAGTATCTCAGAATAAAAAATGGTTGGTTTCAAGCACTGGTGAATTTAGCCAACACGGATAAGATCTATAAGGGTGTTATTAAAAACATGCCTCTAAAATAGTTCACTTAGCAAACTTACCTCTTTGTCAAACCGATTCAAGTAATACGCCCAATGGTAGTCATATCCGGAGCTAAAACCAGTAACTTCTTGTACTGTCGTTTGAATCATTTTATCGATCACCACTTAAAGACAGAGAAACAACGAGAAAATAGTGAACCACCAAGCATCATACCTCAGAAGCTAGTGTTCTTTTGTTATTTGGATCTGAATTTGTTGTTTGAGAGCTTGAGGAAGTAGAATTGTATGATTGTGTGCGGACTGCGGCGAGAGAGAAAGAGAAATATCTAGAAGGGTAAGGAAAGTCGTGGTTTGGTTTTAAAAAGAAGCTTATCATTTTACCCTTGAAAGTTAGCATATTTACGGCCATACCCTTGGTCGTCCAAATGATGACATTTCTATATAGTAGAAATGTTATGGAACATGGTAGATGTCCATGTGTCAAATTAATGGCCATGTGGCCTCATTTTAATAAGGCAAAATGCCTTCTAATCTTCCGCCTTTTAAAGTTGTCAAGTTGGATAAACTTGTATCTTAGGCTATAAATAGTCACTTTCTATACTAAGAAATTTGGTGGGAAAAGACTACTCTTTGTTATTTTATTACTTTCTTTACATTATTTATCTCACGTTATCAGCACGAAGCTCTACCCAACTGAGATATGGTACTTTCGGACCAAGAATTTCTTTACCCTCTTCCAGAGGTCGGAATGGATCTTTACTCACTTCGAGTGATCAAACAACTATTGGAGTACTTAATGGATATGTTTTATCCATGTAAAATCATTTCAAAACCTTCTCGGTGTAGGCAGTTTGATGAATGAAGACCCCATCTGCTAAATGTTCAATTTGCAGACCAAGACAAAGTTTTATCTTTTCAAGATCGTTCATTTCGAATTCTATCTTTAGATATTCAATTGCCTTTTGGGCCTCTTCTGGATCTCCAATGAGATTTATGGCATCCACATAAACAGCGAGTATGACAAACCCTGATGTCGTTTTCTTAATGAAAATACAAGGACAAATGACATCATTTATGTAACCTTTTCTTTTCAAGTACTCACTTAGGCGATTATACCACATAGGCCCTGATTGTATTAGACCGTACAATGAGTTTTTCAATCTGATTGAATATAATTCCCCTTGGCACTGCTTCAGGAGCTTCACCTCTCCTTTTACACTGCTGGTGTCGAGGGACATTGTTTATTGCAAGGCGGTCGATTAAAATTCTTCCACGACCACGACTAGGGTCAGGGATTATCGATTAAAATTCTTCCACGACCACAACTAGGGTCAGGGCTTCTTTCACACTTGATTTGATGAACATGTGCAACATTCACTTCAGGAAATAGAGCAATACCAAGAGGTCGACTTTCATTATTTTTTATTAAAAGCTCATTATGTTGTTCAGCAACTAGAAGATGAGCAATCAATTCAAAATACTTTTTAAATCCCATTTCTCGATCTATTGCTGCAGGAGCATACTCGAGGCGGGAAAGGTAGAGAATGTTTTCTCTAACATATCGTGATCAGTTATATTTTCTCCGCATAAATTTAGTTGCAATTTAATTTCAAACATCGCAGAATTATAATCAGTTATATTTTTAAAGTCCTGTAACCTCAAATGAGTCCACTCATAATGTGCCTGTAGAACGACCATTTCAGGTGGTCGTATCTTTCTTTTAAATTATTCCACAATATAAGTAGATCCTTAATTGTGAGGTATTCCATTTTCAGACCTTCGTCAAGATGATGATGGAGAAATATCATGTCCTTGGCTCGGTCCTAATTTGATGCCTGATTATCATTTTTAATGATTTCTGCTAGATCCATCGCATCCAAATGTATTTCGACATCCGGTGCCCAGGACATGTAAGTTTTGCCCGATAAATCTAGTCCGATAAATTCGCATTGGATATATTTGACATTATTTAAGAAAAATAAATACTAAGCTTTTATTGTTGTTGAAAAGTTTTTGCATAAACTCATGTTGATAACGTGATATAAATTATGTAAAGAAAGTAACAAAATAACAAAGAGTAGTCTTTTTCCACCCACTTTCTTAATATAGAAAGTGGCTATTTATAGCCTAAGATACAAGTTTATCCAACTTGACAACTTTAAAAGGTGGAAGATTAGTAGGAATTTTGCCTTATTAAAATGAGGCCATATGGCCATTAATTTGACACATGGACATCTACCATGTTCCATAACATCTGGTGAAGCTCTATCAGGCGCTCCTTAAGAAAACTGATAATAACTTGAAGCAAACTTCCTCTCTAAAGATAATGTTGAGCCCATGGACTTAGAAGTCTCAGATTTCTTTGTAGTTCCTAAAGAACATGTTACTCACCCTGTCGGTGATGGACATGAAATAGTTTGATTGTTTTACTTTTATGTTAAGTTGTATTAGTTTACATTTCTATAAGTAGTATCTCACTAGCCTTGTAAATAAATAAAATTTGTGCAATACGCTATGTGCTAGTAATGCTGTAATATTTACTTTGTTTATATTTTCATCTTGAAGAATATGGATACTCCTCAAATTTTATTTGGATCAATAATCGATCGTGATGATATTTGTGTAATTGATAGCGGGACTGTTTTGTGGAGAAATTTTGACTTTTTGTGAAAGAGAGTCTCCACTTAATTTTGAAAAGGAATTAAGAAACCTTTAGGGAGTTACTTCAAACGATCCAAAACTAAAAAATTATTTTAAGTTAGAGATTCTAGATAAGTGGTTCATATTAACATTTTAGGAAGGTGTTAGGCACCTAAAACGTCCGCTAACTTGCGGTTATCCGGACTGTTTGAAAACATCTTTTGATTAACTTCTGAAAAGATTAATTTGTTGAAATAAGTAATTTGTTTAGGAAATATATTTAAGGTTTATGCAGAACCAGTTTTTTAGCGACTTAGTTAGTGATTTTAACTAGGTTTGCAAGAAAACACATAAAACAAATTAGCAAAAGTAAAAGGAAAAGGGTAGAAGCAGAAGGACTTGAGCCATTAGGCCCAAATCGCCAACCCTGTCCTAATCTAGATATTGGGCTTTCAGCCCGTCTTCCACCTGTCCTAATTCTATGTTTTCGAGTCTTTAGCTCGAGTCTCGCTTCACCTGTATTAAGTACAACTTTGACTTCGAGGCCCAAATGAATGAATAAGGAAATAAATAAATAAATGAATAAATAAATAAATGAAGACGACAATAAGTAAATAAACAAAAATAATAAATGAGATTTTGGGGTCTCGTAGCTGCTTCAAATGATAGGACTTTAATCCATTTGTTCTTCTTTCGATTCTTAGTCTCCGTACGCCACGTGATAGGCGTTTAGATTCTTTTTCGGGCTTGACTCAAAGGATGGGGGTCATGTTGGCTCACCGTGAAATGCAAGGAAGAAGAGTCCATTTGGACTCCAAGGTGGTTTACATGCGAAAAAAAAAGAAAGAGAAGAATTCAAAACATATCCGAAATACAAAAAGGAAAAAATAGAATAATAAATGTCTTAACACAAATATTCAAACAAAAAAAAATGATGATAGGAAACCACATATCTTATTTAAAAGTAGGCAGATGATATAAAGAAGGGACATGTTAACTCAACAAAAATAATGTCAAGTGAAAGAGAGAATAATATCGATCCGGATGCATGCCTATGAAGTGAAAAGCAGAAGTTTGACATCAAAATGCAAAAGAAATCAAAGCATGTTCAGAATATGGGTAGAAAAAGAAGTAAACAGATTTACACATTCAAAAGCTACTAACTAAATATTATCCTATTCAACATCAACCTTAGAAGTATAAATGCCAAGTGCTATCCCGCAACATGCTTCTACTATGGCCATTTGAGGTACCCAAGTCTCAGCGATAAGCGAATAGACAAAGTTATATCATAATGGGACAGATATCCCGGGCCTTTTTCGCAAGACAAAAGACTTAAAGATTCTATCAAACATATACTCATGGTCCTATTTAAGGGGAAGAAAACATATAGGGAACTGGGAAGAGGGCCCGTGAGACTGGAATGCAAGACACGAGTCAGCTCGAACAAGGATGATCCATGCATATAAAATAAGATAAAAGGATTAGAACACAAACTTACGCTAATCCCAAAAGGTAGGCTACTGCACATAATAATTGTATAGACCACATATCCAAAAGTCTACAACTAAACAAAAGATATCATATAGCAAGTGAATACAAATTCATTACTCAAGGAAACCGAAACTAGCATGAAGTCAAATCAAGACATGGTATAGGCTACCATGTTCACTCCAGACTTTACATTTTCAAACACATTAGTATTTCACACATAAAAAATAAGTACTACTACAATTAAACACATAATAAGGGGGAGGGGACCAACTAAGAAAAATTTAAGCCAACCAAAGGACCTTTACAATAATCTGGATCGATAGTTTGATAAAGAAGTATTTTTACACTCACACAAGAACCCTCAATCAACAAGTCAATCACTTGAAGAAAGTTGACATTTCACAAATATTTTTTTTTAAAGTCTTTAAGAAGCAATATTAAGGAAGATAAGGGAAGAACAAATAAGCTGACACTAACACGATCAACTTACTAGACATTCATTCATTCCCACATAATAGACATTAACCATATTAAACATATTCAGTGTAATAAAACAAGGAGGACCCTTTTTTTAAACGTGTATAACATCCAAACATATCTATCTGAAGGTTGTTATCGAGTTACCAACTACGTCAAATGACTGTTGGCCATAATTCAAGAAAGTGCACTCATGATCATTAAAGGAGAAGACATAAAGATTACCCACTAAACAAACTATAAATTTCAGCTAACAGATATATTCTTTAAAGAGTATTGATTATCATTTTTAACATATTTTGATACATCAAGCATTAGTTCTAAAGCCACATTGTAAGACAAATCAAAAGAAGTCCATGAAATCAACGTACATACACATTTGGGATGGTTTAACTTAATAAGACATCAAATACAAGAGCCAAAGGTAAAACATCCAATTCCTAAACTTTGTTTTAGTTGTTCTAAGTCTTATTAAGTTGTCAACTTCAGCTAAATCATGAATCAAATGCTATGGCCCGAATTAGCTCAACGGAATCACGAAAATCCTAAAATCCTATGGCCTTTGAGGCTTTCTATAGCACATAATCCCAGTAGACAACAACATTCCTATAACAAAATCCTAAATAAGGAGATGAAGAAAAGAAAACCAAATCAAAATTAAAACGAAAAAGAGGTGTTTACCTCTCTCGGAGCAGCGAAATAGGGCAACGAGCTAAGATCGGACTCTTATCACCACCAGAAAAGTTCAACACTGTCGTGAACACTCGACTAGCTAACTATTTCTCCCTAAAATCTTTATCGAACAAAGTTGCTCTTTCCCCGGAACCAAATTACTCTTTTCCGAAACCCTCCTTCTTTTACCCAAAAGAAATTTTTTTGTTCAACCTAGGTTTTTAGAAAATTTTCTAAACCCCAGAATTATCAGCCTCCAAAGAACCCCGCCAGAATTTTTCAACCCTATAGCAACGACCCAAAAATAACAATCCTCTCAATTTTTTTTTTAAAAAAATTAAACCCTCAGAATTTCCAACCTCAGAGCCTCAAACCTTCCCCGAGAAGAAGACCCCCCAAACAATGACCCTAAAGATCTTTATATAGAAGTTTGAGTTGGGGTCCCTCCTTTCTTTTGAAATTCGAAACCGAGGAGCCAATTTACAGATAAGAAATTGTACCCAATTCAAATTTCCTCAGAGAATCCTAGATGTGTGGACCAATAAGATTTTGGGAAAACCTAATCCTCCTCTCAACCAATAAAAAATGTCCAAATATGTACCCGAATCGTACCACTAACCCAAAATTTGCGGAATTATCCGTTGGGGGGATGACACCTAGACGCGTTCTAGAATACTCCTGAGCTTTCCTCGTACAAACCCGTGTGGGGAGAGCACGTGACGAGTATGGAGAAGGTCGGGTCAGTTTGGGTCTTCTCAAAATGGGTTTGGTTCGGTTCAAATTGTTGGTTGGTAGAAACCGATGTCGTCATTTTTGCTGATGCGTATACGGCGTATTGGTGTTGTGGTCGTCCGTTTGTGTTGAAGAGGAGAAGAATCAATAAATGGGCCGGGTCAGAGGGATTTTGGGCTTATTGAGGATGTTGTATATTATTTGGGAGGGATTGGGCTGGTTGGGATAACTTTAAATGTTGTTGTTGCTGAATGTTAATGGGTCTAATTTAAAATAAAAAGGGATAGAAATTTGATAATTTTAAAAATGGCCAAATAAAATAAAATTTTTAGCCAATTTTACTTAAATATTAATCAAATTGGATATCAATTTGATAAATTTCATCGCAATTTTGATCAACTGGATTTCAATTATGGTCAAATTTAATAAATTGACTAAATTTAAACGAGATTCGATACGAATTAATACCTTGTTTAATCTTGAGCTTCTTGATTTGATAAAACTAAACAAATATTTATCCAAATAAATTATTTTTGAGAGTAAAATTATATTCAAATCGAAATTTTAATCATTTGAATTTATTTTCAAAATAATCCTTGATCAAAAATTCAATACTCCGTAAAATAAATATTTAAGTAAAAAAATTATATAATCTCGTATAACTTAATATGATAATATATAATCGGTACTTAAAATGATAAGTTTACCCAAATTAATACTTTGAAAAGATTCTTATTCAGATAAAATATATGTTGTGATTTAATTTAAAACTCAAGAAGTTCGAAATTAAATTTAGTCGTGGAGGGCAAAAATTAGGTGTCAACAACTGCCCCCTCCCTTTGGGTAGGATGGATGCAAGTAATCCTAGGCAAAGGGAGGTTGACGTTCCTAATTTTTGTCCGACCACAAATTCGTATCTAAGCGAGGTCGGTTTTCCGCACGAGTTTCGTGGAGTTATGGCCGAACCTCGGTATCAGGTTTCTTACATATCTCAGGTTTCATGAGAATTCATGCCACTTGTAGTTCATAAATCTTGATTTTAAGCATGATTTTCAAGAAAATTCACAAACTATCACGGTTTTGGAGTTTTTGATGAAACTGGGAAGTTGGGGAATGAAGGGATTTGGGGGGAGGTTGGAATGCAGTCGAGTTTTCTACATAGAGCCCGGCCTACATATCCTCAAGATTTTAGGGAATCAGACTGCTTGTAGTTCGACTCGATCGGTAGAAAAGATAGTCTTTTATTTCAGACGATCTTTGGCTCAAGATGGGTGATAAGTTGATCGAGTTGTGAAAAAGAGGCTTGTAACCTCTTAACCATGAACTTGGAGATCTTCACATCCATAGGTAAGTTTACCCAGGTGATAACGCTCAATCTACAGCTCTCGTTTGAGTGTAAAGCGGTCGTTAGCAAATATAGAACCCAACCTGGGTTGGGTGTCGATCCCACAGGGAATAGCTTGGCCAACAAGTAAGTAAAATTACTAAACTTTTGGTGCAAGTCTCGTAAGAAGGGGGGATTCTTGTTTTGCAAGTAATGTAAACAAAAGCTGAAAATAATAAAGTAAAAAGAGAGAGATTGTTACGTTGGTTGTAAACAATGAGAATTGAAGCGTTGGGGTTATGTCCACCTTCTGAGGTATACGTCTCTATTGGCTATGAGTGTGTAGAATTCTGACATGCAATTGCTTATAGAGGATTGTAGTCGATGGTAAATCCAAGCGTCTCTCGACCTAAACAAGGACTATTTCACTTTAACTCTCTCGAGCTTAAAGCGTGTCTAACGGTACGAATTCTCCAAGAGGTTAGTCCAGTTACGGCACTAGCTTTTTAATAGGAAAGGGTGTCCTACTACCTTGACATTATCTCTTTTCCAGACAAATAACTTTTCTCTCGAACAAGTTAAATGTTAGACTGGCGTATTCTTGCGTTTGCAACCGCAAAGAATGTAGATTTAAGATGAAGAGAATAATGATATAAGCAATATACGTGCCTCGAACTCACAAACTCACAGCAATAGATAGTAACTCATTCGGCTTCCATAACCCCAACAGAGAAGTTTAGTTACCCATGAATGCGAAGGAAATCACGATTGACATTGTTATTAAATCACGATATTGAGTAATGGCGTGTAGATCAAGTGATAGGCGTGAGGCGTGATTCCTTAGCAAGTAACGATTCTCTTGTTGTGGAATTTAAGAATAAAAGAGTAGAAGAAGAAAAATAGAATTAATGGAAAGATTAGAGGAGTTGTAGAGTAATATAATTGAATTGTAAGATGAGAAGTTAAGAAGATGTTTTAAAATCTCTAGCATGATAGGGTATTTATAATACCCATATCCTAATCCTACTAAGCTAATGAAATAAATAACCAAATCCTATTAGACTAATGAAATCCTTAACCCAAATGTACTAGGTTAAGGTAACATTATCATAATCCACATAAAATAATGAAATACATAACCTAATTGTACTAGGTTAATGTATCATTGTCAAAATCCAGCTTTGTGTCTGTAAGTCCCCAAAGTCTTCAGAATTGCTGTTTTAGCCCGGGACAGATTTTTCATGCAGCAGTTTTGGTCCTTAGGCGTGTAAACTCCCTTCCCTTCCTTCGTGAGCTTTCTTTTGCGTCAAGTAAGCCATAAAATGCTGAATTCAGCATCATTTATACCTGAAACTTTACTAATCATGTTCGTTAGCTCATTTACAGGAAAAAGGACTAAAAGTGCATGAAATATATAATTTGTTCTCAAAACTAGGCTAAAATATGGGCAAAATATATTGATATAGGCGTGTAAATTTGCCTATCATCAACACCCCACACTTGAAGCTTTGTTCGTCCTCGAACGAAATACCATGTCCTTCTAAACATCAACTTAGGGTTTCACAGCAACAACACAAAACATTTGTCAAGACAAGTACAACCATTATCAACCAAGAGTAGCTTTTCGATTATAAGTAGAAACAATTTAACCTCTAGCATCGACTCGTGATGGTGATCAACTAGCATGCAAACGTTAAGGTACAAGGAATCATATATAACTACCCAAAACTCATCAACCATGTGTGTCTCACACTATAGTACCCATAATCACTCACAAGTATAGCATATTTTTCAAACATGGGTATCAAAATGTCCTTGCTCTCACTCTCACAATGAATTCATATGTAGCAACTGATGACCATAGGCTTGCCCTTAATGTAATACTCTACTAAATGTCAGAATGCTAAGCTTAGGATCAAGTAGGTCTTTTAATGGTTGTAATGTAGGCTAAGGGACGGGTAGGACTATTTTGGCCAGGAATAGTGACTAAGTTCCTAAGAGCTTTAATACATCACTTTGTATCATTGACACTTTGTTTTTTCTTTCAACCTTTCTTTCTTTTATTCTACCACCCTTGTTCTCCTCTTTTGTTTTTCAATTTTAAGCACAACTCGCTTTTCAGCTTTCTTTTCCTTTTTCTTTTCACAACATACTTCTTATGATAGCACTTTCTTTTTCATAACACATTCAAGCACCATTACAATTTATAGCATCATACTCACCTAATTTCCTCTTATGTTGTCACATGACTTTTTCACTTTAAAGCACTTAGGAGTTTGGATCAAATTACGGTCTTGAAAAAAATGGATTAGGCTTACATACAAGGTTGTCAAAGAAAATAGGCTAAAGGTTCAAAAGGGTTTAACTAGGATGATGTCCATGGGTAGGTAAAACTGAAGGTAAACAAATATAGGTTGCTAAAGAAATGCCTAAATCATATCCTAAACTTACACTCCTTATTTTCGCTTTGCATACATACCAGGCAAGTTCTAGCATCAGCTACACACATAGAATATACGATTATCTCATACACACAAGGCACATGGTCGACTTTCTTGGAAGTAATATAGACTCTCGACCCAACAAGTAAAGGAATTGAACCACACAATATCACATAATGAGTCACAACTAGAGCCTAAACGTCTCAATAGTCACAATTGTAGCACATACTCTTGTTATAATCTCATGCTGCCTATCAAAATAATTTCACGCGAAGCTAGAAAAAATTTACTACTAAAAAAATGAAACAAAAACAAAGCAAACAAACATAGATGCGAGTAGAGAAGTATAGCATGCAATACCACCACCCCACACTTAGTCGGGACACTGTCCTCAGTGGAGAATAAATACGAAGAACCTGGTTAGTCGGACTCATCCTCTATGTCTGGGGTCATACCCCTTGCATTGGAATCATCATCAGAGTCGTCATCCTTAGAAGTTCCTCATAAGTATCCCACTTAATTCCAAGCGTGAGTCGAGGTATTTGCAGCGAGGAGGGTTCTCCTTGCTCCTTGCGGCCTCTTTTCTTGCTCTTTTGGGAAGTGGTAGCCTTTTCTTTGCCTTGTCTTGCTTTGGGTGCCATTGTACCTGAGACTTGAAATAGTGTTAATGGTAGCACAATCCCAATGGATACAATCTATACACAAGCAGTAGGGGTACCACCCCACACTTAGTTTGTTGCTACAAATTAGTGAAGTGAAAGTGGTCGATTACTTAGACTTCATCGACATGCGTTTTAGGAGCTATATTCCAACGAGAAAATCAGAGATATATCACTTCTTGAAACCTTTGCAATACTTTCATGTTAGGTATAACAAGACTACTACATAGGGATTACATCATGGTATCGTTTCTATCAATAAACTCAACCTCCTATGTCGGTAGACAGTTATAAGTCTTATTCCGATGAACGGGATATTCTAACATGTAAGTATTCAAGTGACAAGATTATGCAATGTTCATTACTATAGCAATTCTGCAAGTAGTATAACAATGCATTAAAATCAAATTCAAGTCGGACATAAGTTAAGAGCATCCTAACGTACATGTTCACTCACTTGGTTTTGTATCAACAATTCAAACACGTTCACATCACCAATACTTTTTCAAGATTTAGCAATTCATAATAGGTGTAGTAAAGTAGTACTTACAAAATATAAATGAAGAACAAAGTAGTACTTACTTGGTTGAAGCCTTTGGATGATGTTCTTGTGACGAAAAAGAGCAAAAGGAAACTTTTTGATAGGTTTTGGAGACTATAGGTGGTGTATAAGCTAGGTTTCCAATGTGTTTTTGGTTCAAGACTAAGTCTCATATTTATAATAAAAGGTTGGGTCGAGTTTTGGCCCATAGGTGGTGCCTAATGCTTTACCTAGTTGAGCAGAATGCCATAGCATATGCCATGCATTTATTTAAGAATGTCATACACTATGCGGCGCATTGTCTATGGCATTTAGGGACATATGCGGCGCATAGTGTATAGCATTTGAGATACTGAGACCTAATGCTATAGCATAGGCGGCGCATAGTGTATAGTACACTTAAGAATGAGCGGCACATAGTGTATAGCATACTAGATTCCGAGTCCTTAGGCTATAGGATAGGTTTTGCAATGTTCGTGGCCTAGTTTTACCTAGGCCTAGCCTTTCATGATGCCTATTTTGGCATGAGTAATGCTCAATCCATAGCCTTATGCATCCTTATGCCTAACTTACCACCTTTACCATTCAATACATCCAAATCGTCATTTGAAACCAATCTCCTCGTTGAATACCTCTTGCACCTATATTTGCTCAAAACAATAAAAACGATTAGTACGATGGGTTGCCTCCCACCAAGCGCCTTAGTTTTGGTCGTGGCACGACTCTTATATTTCGATTTTCATTAATTAAAAACAAATCAAGTACTAGAATGAAAGAAAACGATAAACGATAAATGAAAAATGATAAACGATGGGTTGCCTCCCATCTAGCGCCTTATTTATTGTCGTAGCACGACATGGTTAACTCGAGTACTCAGACTTCGTCGAGGTAAATGGAGGATCGTTTTCTAAAAGGATTTAGATGACAATGAGGCTTACCTGTGGGCATGCGATCTTCTTCGAGATGGCTCATACATTTCCCTGGAGAGTCACCAATTATATCATCAATAGTCCAACCCATAGCTCTCTTGTATCTCTTCAGAGCAGAGATGAGAGCTTCTACGTGCTGTTTACTTAAATCATCTGCACTCTCCAGAAGTATATTTCTACTTTCCAAGAACACATACCTTAGATAATCGGGGAGCTCTTGCGATTCTAGTGTTGGTGTCTCGTCAATGGGAGTCTTCGCTGTTGGTTGCTTCTTGAGATCACAATCCGGTTGCTTAGGAGTATAAGACTCTATTTCTGTTAGAGCACCCATAAGTTCTTCATAATCTTCATTATCCTCATGCTCAACTTTCAGTGGCGCAACAGACAATGGCTCAACAGTAGGCTGTTTCTCTATAGATAATGCTTTCATATCCTCATGATGAACATCAGCTACAGATAACTCATTCATATCGCTGGGCTGCTTTATGGCTTTGCATATATCAAAGTGGACCACTTCGTCATTAATTCGAAACAAAAGCTCATTATCTTTCATGTCAATAAGCACATTTCCAGTTGCGAGGAAGGGGCGTCCCAAGATTATGGGAACGTCAGAATCCACCTCACAATCCAGAATAACGAAGTCTGTAGGAAAGATAAATGAAGATACCTTCACCAATACATCATTCAAGATACCCACAGGTCGTTTTACCGACCTATCAGCCATCACGAGCCTCATATTGGTTGGTGTTGGATCTCCTAGCCCCAACTTCTTGTAGATGGATAGTGGTATCACATTGATGCTAGCTCCTAGATTGCACAATGCCTTGGCAAAATTCAACGATCCAATTGTGCAGGGAATAGTGAAAGCTCCAGGATCTGCCTTCTTTTGAACTAGCGACCTTGTAGCGATTGCACTACAATGATGAACATTATCCGCTAACTCATAACTTGCTGCCCGCTTCTTTGTCAACAGGTCTTTCATAAATTTTGCATACCCAAACATTTTTTCAAGTGCCTCCACTAATGGAACATTAATGGTCAGCTGCTTTAACATATTCATAAATTTGCTGAACTTTGTATCATCCGCCACCTTCTTCAATCTTTGGGGAAAAGGTGGTGGTGGGTATGGAAGTGTTCTCTCCATAGTTTTCTTCTCCTCTTGCTTCCGTTTTCCAGCTTTTTCAGGCTGCACGTCGTTAAGAACGTTAGGTGAGGCTTCTGCGGCATCCTCCTCTTTCGCCTTGTCATCAATTTCAACTTCTTCGTCAACCACTTGCTTTCCTTTTTCTGAAGTTTCCAGCACCTTACCACTTCGGGTAGTGATGTCCATGCATGACCCATCATTCCTTGGGTTTTGCACAGTATCGCTAGGTAAAGTGCCAGCCTTTCTTTGATTGAGTGCTGCTGAAAGTTGGCTCAATTGCTGCTCTATTTGCTTGATTGAAGTGGAATGAGAATCAACTAGTTGTTTCATGGAGGACAAATCATTAATTACCTCAGTAACTCCCGCGCTCGTTGCTTCCACTCCTTTCAATAATTTAGCCATCATGTCTTCCATACTTCCAGAATTAGATGTGGTGGTATCACGTCTACCAGGGGGAACGTACAAACCACTCTTTTCATTGTTTTTATTCCAACTACCTTGGTCTTTGCTTCCAGATTTATCATAATAGTTCCGACCTTGGTTTCCTTGGGTATTCCCACGGAAACCCCCCTGATTGTTCAAGTAGTTGGCCTCCTCTTCCGAATCAGATTCGTCTCTTCCTTTTAGCGCCACAACTTTCACTTTTTCGGTCTTCCCTGATAATAAAAGCTTTGTCAGAAGATCCACTTGCGTTTTCATGTGCGCTAAATCTTGATCACGTTCTTCTTGTCTTCTTCTTTGGTCTGCAGTCATGCCTATAGATAAAGTGGGGCTTGCTACCTCAGAATCCCTGGTATGCCAAGCTCTACTTTGTTTCGTCATACGATCTAACATATTGCTTGCTTGACCAAAGGTGAGGTCCATAAAAGATCCTCCAGCTGCGTTATCCACCACTGGCTTAGTTATTGAATTCAAGGCTCTATACAATATCTCCATGAGGTGAACATTAGTCATGTGATGGTTTGGGCATCTCGCTAGCTTTGTCTTGAACCTCTCCCATGTTTCATGAAGAGCTTCAGTGGGAAGCTGACGAAAGTTGCTGATTTCATCTCTCAATTGTGCCCTTTTGGAAGGCGGAAAGAATCTTTCTAGGAAAGCGTCTCTCAATTGCCTCCAATTTGTAATTGAATCAGGAGTCAACCCATTCAACCATAGTGTTGCCTCCCCAGACAGAGACAATGAGAATAGACGTAATCGAATTGCATTCTGACCAACACCAGGATTGTCAAAAGACATACATGTAGAAATAAAGTTGATGAGATGCATATTCGGATCATCGCCTGCTAGTCCACCAAATAATCCCTTGAGTTGCAATAACTGAATCATGGTGCTTGTGATGTTGAACTTGGCTCCGGGCGCTAATGGTGGTGGAATTATAGCTCCAGTGGCTCCGGCACCATCAAAATCATCATCATCATCATCGTCGAAAGCTGGTTGCATAGGTTGGCGATCATTTCTATATCGAGCTTGTCGACCTCTTCTATTGGCAGGTGTTGTTATTTCAGCATCATGCCTTGGGTTTAGTAACTCGTCATCACCTAAATCCTCATCGTCAGGGTTTGTTGCTCGCCCAGGGTTATCAATGTTTTGTTGGTGTACTTGGGCGGAGGCAAGAGCAGCTAATCTCGCCTGCTCCTGTTGAGCAGCCATCCTTGCGATTTCAGCTTGTGCTTCCATTCTACCAATGCGTTGTGGTTTAGGATTGATTGGTAATAACGATTAACCAGAACATCGAGTATGGGGCATGCACTAAAATAAAAACTTGCAGTAGACAAAAACAAAAACTAAACGTAAAAGTACGAGAATCTTTGACCAAAGGGTCTAGTAATTATCACGAATTTGATTGACACTTGTATTCCCCGGCAACGGCGCCAATTTTTGATAACGCTCAATCTACAGCTCTCGTTTGAGTGTAAAGCGGTCGTTAGCAAATATAGAACCCAACCTGGGTTGGGTGTCGATCCCACAGGGAATAGCTTGGCCAACAAGTAAGTAAAATTACTAAACTTTTGGTGCAAGTCTCGTAAGAAGGGGGGATTCTTGTTTTGCAAGTAATGTAAACAAAAGCTGAAAATAATAAAGTAAAAAGAGAGAGATTGTTACGTTGGTTGTAAACAATGAGAATTGAAGCGTTGGGGTTATGTCCACCTTCTGAGGTATACGTCTCTATTGGCTATGAGTGTGTAGAATTCTTACATGCAATTGCTTATAGAGGATTGTAGTCGATGCTAAATCCAAGCGTCTCTCGACCTAAACAAGGACTATTTCACTTTAACTCTCTCAAGCTTAAAGCGTGTCTAACGGTACGAATTCTCCAAGAGGTTAGTCCAGTTACGGCACTAGCTTTTTAATAGGAAAGGGTGTCCTACTACCTTGACATTATCTCTTTTCCAGACAAATAACTTTTCTCTCGAACAAGTTAAATGTTAGACTGGCGTATTCTTGCGTTTGCAACCGCAAAAAATGTAGATTTAAGATGAAGAGAATAATGATATAAGCAATATACGTGCCTCGAACTCACAAACTCACAGCAATAGATAGTAACTCATTCAGCTTCCATAACCCCAACAGAGAAGTTTAGTTACCCATGAATGCGAAGGAAATCACGATTGACATTGTTATTAAATCACGATATTGAGTAATGGCGTGTAGATCAAGTGATAGGCGTGAGGCGTGATTCCTTAGCAAGTAACGATTCTCTTGTTGTGGAATTTAAGAATAGAAGAGTAGAAGAAGAAAAATAGAATTAATGGAAAGATTAGAGGAGTTGTAGAGTAATAGAATTGAATTGTAAGATGCGAAGTTAAGAAGATGTTTTAAAATCTCTAGCATGATAGGGTATTTATAATACCCATATCCTAATCCTACTAAGCTAATGAAATAAATAACCAAATCCTATTAGACTAATGAAATCCTTAACCCAAATGTACTAGGTTAAGGTAACATTATCATAATCCACATAAAATAATGAAATACATAACCTAATTGTACTAGGTTAATGTATCATTGTCAAAATCCAGCTTTGTGTCTGTAAGTCCCCAAAGTCTTCAGAATTGCTGTTTTAGCCCGGGACAGATTTTCCATGCAGCAGTTTTGGTCCTTAGGCGTGTAAACTCCCTTCCCTTCCTTCGTGAGCTTTCTTTTGCGTCAAGTAAGCCATAAAATGCTGAATTCTGCATCATTTATACCTGAAACTTTACTAATCATGTTCGTTAGCTCATTTACAGGAAAAAGGACTAAAAGTGCATGAAATATATAATTTGTTCTCAAAACTAGGCTAAAATATGGGCAAAATATATTGATATAGGCATGTAAATTCTCCTATCATCACAAGGCAATTTCCAAAACTCTAAGTATGTTGTCACCCGAATTTGAAAGAAAAACAAAGTTCCCCTCGGTATGAGTTAAGAAAATATTCTGGAGGTGAAGCTGAAACTAGGATATCCAAAAATACCCACATGCCTTCTAATAGAGGCGTGGTTAGATGGTGGTGGTGATCATCATTTAGCTCGCGTCTAGAGAGTTTGACATCCCTCTCCAGACTATGTCCCATTTTGCTGCTGAGAAAGAGTTCCACGTTGTGCTGCATCTTTTTTGGAGTCGTCCGCACCTGTGGTTTTGATTTGAGATTTTCATCCTTTCGGATGCTCTCGACAATTCCTTACACAAAAATCATTAGTGATAAGCTCAATTCATGAAAGAAGTATATTGTATTTTACCATATCTCCGCGTGAGTTGTTGTCTAAAAAGTGAAGTCATCCTTTCTTGTACCTGTTTGATAGGAAATAACTTGCAATAACAGACACAACAACCAAGGAGGTTGTTGTATAATTATGACATTTTTTGATTGAATATGTCTTCAAAGTGGGGTGACCCTTTTGGACACCGACGATACTTTATGCAGAACGGTATCTACAACCATGTAATCTTGTGCTGGAGTGGCAACCCTTTTGGTTACCTATATCACTTGTTGTATGTGGAATAATAACCTTTTCGGTTATAGTCAATGATCGATTTATAATTTTTTCTTAAATTGCCAATCTTTGGATAATCATGTGCATTATTTGATGTTGGATACGAGGCAACTTACAGATATCCTTTGAATTGCTAGCTTTTAGGTAATCCTGCACATTATCCGACTTTGGATAAGAGATGGCTTACAAAATCCCTCCAATTGCTAGCTTTCAGGTGTTCCTGCACATCATCCGACCTTGGATACAATATGACTTATAGATAATCCCTCAAATTGTTAGTCTTTGGGTAATCCTGCACATAATCGATCTTGGATATGGCGCATCTTATAGAGAACCCTTGGACGTATCAATTTGATAATCTTGCATATTCTCCGGTAAGGATTTAGTTGCGACTTATGGATAACCTTTGAACTATCAATTTTTGGGCGATCTTGCACACTATCCGGTTAGGATGTTATTGTGGCTTACGGATGTCCTACAGGCTATCAACTCATAGGTGATCTTGCACACTATCTTATTTCAAATAATATGACTTATAGATGACCCTCAAATTGTCAATTTCTAAGAAATCTTATATATCATTCATACTTAGATAGCGACTTAAAGGCGTCCCTTCAAATCATGTGCTCTCGATGCATTCAGATGTTGATTCATAAAATGATGAGATATCCTCGACGCCAACGTTTCTTTCTAGTGCGTCAACAGATATTGAATGCCTTCTGGGGAGATGGTATGAGATGGCCTTTGCGACAATAATATATGATGGCCCTTGAGCTAACGCCTTACGACAATGATATGTAATGGCCCTTGGGGCAACGCCTTGCGGCAATGATATGCAATGGCCCTTGGGGCAATGCTTTGCGGCAATGATATGCAATGGCCCTTGGGGAAACGCCTTGAGGAATGATATGCAATGGCCCTTGGGGCAATTCTTTGCGGCAATGATATGTAATGGCCCTTGGGGCTGCTCCTTGTGGCAATGATATGTAATGGCCCTTGGGGAAACGCGTTGCGGCAATGATATGTAATATCCCTTGGGGAAACGCCTTGCTTCAATGATATGTAATGGCCCTTGGGGCAACGCCTTGCGGTAATGATATGTAATGGCCCTTGGGGAAACGCCTTGCGGCAATGATATGCAATGGCCCTTGGGGAAACGCTTTCCCTTGGGGAAACGCCTTGCGGCAATGATATGTAATGGCCCTTGGGGCAACACCTTGCGGCAATGATATGTAATGGCCCTTGGGGCAACACTTTGCGGCAATGATATGTAATGGCCCTTGGGGCAACGCCTTGCGGCAATGATATGTAATGGCCTTCTTGGTAAATTTTAAAATAATTTTACCTGACTTCATTTGTCAGCTTCTTTCTTTCTACATGTACCTGTGCTTAAGGTAGGAGATTAGTAAACACTTAGTCGCTTTTGCTAGCGACTATTTTTAGGAAACTTCTAAATACAATATTTGTAAAGAAGACTAGGCGCTTTTGTTTATCGCCTATGATCTCAAGAAATGAGATGGACAAATCAAAAGGTCTTCAATAAATAGCTGTTAACCCATTTTTAGGGCTATCCTAAAATACCGTTCTTGGGCATTAATGATCTGTTGTGTCTCCCAATTTGCTCGGGGATTTTTGAAAGACTCTCATTTTTGTGTATTGATCCCTGCATCCACAGAAAAATGATTAGTTTGAATGAAATTACTCCATGTTGACCTTCTTCGATTTGTTCCTTGCCATCTCTTGGGCATTCCGCCATGTTGGGACTTCCACCCTGACACTCCATCCTAAATGATATCTAGGCAAGTACTAAATAAGTGAGTCGTAAGATTTTTGAAAATAGTCTTAAATTTTTTAGAATAATTTCGAAAACCTCTGTAAAACTTTAGAAAATCTCTTCCAGTCATGTCATGTACTAGCTCAACGAACGTCTTCCTCGTGGTTATGACAATATTCGATGGATGGTTTACAAAACTCATGATCATTGTTGGAGGGTTTTTTCAAGTAGTTCTATCATAGCCAAAAATTGAGTCTACCCAGACTTTGTTACAGTTGGTGGCTTCCAAAGCTTGACTTTAACCTCTGGTGCTGGGGAATTTGAAATATGTTCCGGCATTTGGTGGAAATTTTGAGGTTTTCCTCAAAATTTTTGCCCCAGTTTAAAGTTGTTTGAGATGATACCAATCCGAGTGGATCTAAAGTCTTTGCTGATCTACATTCTCTTTGTTGGATGTTGATCTTCTCTTGTGAATTTTTGAGATTCCTTCTCAAAAATTCTGCCCCAGTTTTCATTTCCTGGGGTGATATGACTGAGCCGTTGAGGCGCCTACGTATCTCGTTGAAGCAGGAATCAAGTCAAACGTAGTTCAAGCATTGAGGAAAAAGATAAATTTTCCTAAGGGGTTGACCGAAGCCGACATAGGCCGCCTACGTATCCCTTTCTTGGAAATTCAGGTCAGACGTAGTTCGTACATAAAGGGAAAGGATAAATTGTCCTAAGGGGTTGACCAAAGCCGACATAGGCTGCCTACGTATCCCTTTCTTGGGAATTCAGGTCAAACGTAGTTCGTACATAAAGGGAAAGGGACTCTAGACAGCCACACACTACAAAACAACATTATTACAAAGGCGATTACAAGTAGATTAACTAAAGAAACACAAAATCTAGAATGTCTTTCAAACATAATATCTTTTTACCGCGTCGGAATTGATTGGTTTGGTCCACTCCGTGCCATCCATCTCAGATAAAATCAGAGCTCCTCCAGATAGCACCTTGCAAACTATGTATGGCCCCTGCCAGTTTGGAGCGAACTTGCCCTTGTACTTCTCTTGGCGAGGGAATATTCGTTTGAGAACTAGTTGCCCCACTTCAAATGCCCGAGCCCTCACCTTTTTGTTAAAGGTACGAACCATCCTATGTTGGTACAACTGACCATGGAATACAACGACCATTCTCTTTTCATCAATCAACATAAGTTGTTCATAGTGAGAACGAACCCATTCTTCGTTACTTAGTCCAGCTTCCTGAATAATCCTTAGGGAGGGTATTTCAACTTCAGCAGGTATCACAGCTTCATTCCCATAGACAAGTAAATAGGGGGTCGCCCCGGTGGAGGTTCGAACTATTATGCGATACCCTAGAAAAGCGTAAGGTAACATCTCATGCCATGATCTATCATTTTCGACCATCTTTCTCAAGATATTCTTGATATTCTTGTTGGTCGTTTCCACAGTTCCATTTATTTGGGGATGATATGCAGTCGAGTTATGATGCACAATCTTGAACTGATCACAAATTTCTTTCATCAAGTAACTGTTCAAGTTTGCCCCATTATCAGTAATGATCGATTCCAGTACTCCGAACCGGCAAATCAAGTTATTCCTGACGAAATCCGCAACCACTTTCTTAGTGACGGCTCTGTACGAAGCTGTTTCGACCTACTTAGTGAAATAATCAATGGCAACCAAAATCAATCTATGCCCATTCGACGCTAATGGCTCTATTGGTCCGATGACATCCATGACCCAAGCTAAGAAAGGCCAAGGAAATTTCATTGTGTGAAGCTCGTGTGGAGGCATTCGAATCAGATCTCCTTGTATTTGACATTTTGGACATCTCTGCACATACTTACTACAATCATTTTCCATAGTCATCCAGAAGTAACCGGTTCTCAGGATCTTTCTGGCAAGGACAAACCCATTCATATGGGGTCCAAAAATTCCAGTGTGTACCTCTTTTATCAATTTATTGTCTTTCACAGCATCGACGCATCTTAGGAATCCCAAATCAGGAGTCCTCCTAAAAAGAATTTCCCCACTTGGAAAGTAATTCTTTGCCAAATGCCGGATTGTCTTCTTTTGGTTGTTACTAGACTCTTTAGGATATCTTCCAGATTCCAAATACCTTTTAATGTCATAGTACCAAGGCTTTCCATCAGGCTTCTCTTCCACGTGTACACAATACGCGGGTTGCTCCTTCAAGCTTATTTCCAAAGGATCAATGTAACTTTGATCCGGGTGCTGAATCATGGAAGATATATTGGCCAAAGCATCAACAAACTCATTTTGTATCCGTGGGATATGCCTAAAATCAACTTCCTTGAATCTTTCACATAATTCTTGCACCAACTCCACATAAGGAGTGATCTTAGAATTTTTACCGCCCATTCTCCCCGTACCTGTTGAATCAGCAAATCTGAATCCCCAATGACTAACAATTCACTAACACCCATATCAAGTGCCAATTTGAGACCCAGAATGCAAGCCTCATATTCAGCCATGTTATTGGTGCATGAAAAATGTAACTTAGCGGTTACCGGATAATGCTGGCCCATTTCTGACACCAAAATTGCTCCAATTCCTGAACCTTTGAAGTTGACCGCCCCATAAAAAAAATAGCCTCCATCCGGGGTAAATCTATGTAATGTCTTCTCCTACGAACAAAACTTCCTCATCTGGAAAGTAAGTTCGAAGTGGATCATATTTCTCATCAACTGGGTTCTCTGCCAAATGATCTGCTAAGTCTTGCCCCTTGATTGCTTTTTGGGTTACATACACAATGCCAAACTCACTCAGTAATATTTCCCACTTGGCTAGCTTTCCCGTAGGCATGGCCTTTTGGAAAATATACTTTAATGGATCCATTCTTGAGATGAGGTATGTTGTGTAGGACGACAGATAATGCCTCAACTTTTATGCCATCCAAGTCAAAGCACAATATGTCCTTTCTACAAGAGTGTAACGGGCTTCATATGGCGTGAAATTTTTACTCAAGTAGTAAATGGCTTTTTCTCTCCTACCGGTCTCATCATGTTGTCCGAGGACACATCCGAAAGCATTTTCTAAGACTGACAGGTAAAGCAATAATGGAATTCCTTCTCTTGGTGGAACCAAAACCGGCAGTGCAAAAAAGTATTCCTTGATACGGTTAAAAGCTCTCTGACATTCTTTTGTCCACTCATTCAATGCATTTTTCTTCAACATCTGGAGAATTGGCTCGCATATGACTGTTCACTGTGCGATGAACCTGCTAATGTAATTCAAATGGACCATGAAACTCATAACTTCCTTCTTAATCTTCGGTTGTGGCAAATCCTGAATTGTCTTGATTTTGGATGGGTTTAACTCGATGCCTCTTCTACTGACTATGAACCCCAGCAACTTCCCTGATGGTACACCAAAAGCACACTTAGCAGGGTTTAATTTCAAATTGTACCTTTTTAATCTGTTGAAAAATTTCTCCAGATGAGTCAGATGATTCGAACTCTTGCGGGATTTGATAATTACGTCATCCATGTACACCTCAATCTCTTTATGGATCATATCATGGAAAATCATCGTCATAGCCCTCATATATGTTGCACCCGCATTTTTGAGACCAAACGGAATTATCCTGTAATGATAAACCCCCCAGGGTGTAATAAAAGCCATTTTTTCTGCATCTTCCTCATCCATCAGTATCTGATGATACCCGGAGAAACAATCAATGAATGACTGCATTTCATGTTTTTCACAGTTATCGATGAGAATATGAATGTTGGGCAACGGAAAATCATCTTTAGGACTAGCTCTATTCAAGTCTCTATAGTTAACACAAATTCGAATCTTGCCGTCCTTTGTGGTGCCGCTAGGTGGATACTGACACTTGTCTCTTCTGTTTCAGTTTCCTCCAGATTGGGTTTTTCGCGATTCTCAAATTCCTCAATATCTTTGACTAATCATTCCTCATCATCGTCCTTCCAATCATCATTGTTCCTCTCATTTTGTTCGTTCAAGCTTTGACATGACACGACATTGGCAGATTTTAAGCTACTATTACTGTAATGGACAAACAAACCAAGTTAGATGATAACAAGATAATAACAAAATATATGACTAGGAGTGTTTTAGAAATAAAAGAATTTTCTAAATAAATGAAGGCCTTTTCATTGAAATTTGGGAGATAATTAAAAAATCGTGGCTCATGACTTGCACAAATACAAGTCCATGCCTTTTTTAAAGCAGTAAGATACGAAAAGGAAGTTTTGAGATATAAAAGGTGGATAGCGGGGCCTCCTCCGGATCATCACCAATTTTAAAAACTATCAGTAATTGCCCTTTCATCTACCACGATGGGCGACGGGTTATGAGTGGAGCAGAGGTCCAATTTTGCAAGGCCTCCCCTGGCGCAATCTACTTCACCCCGCTAGAATTTGGGAGATATTCTGGTACAACATTGCATCCTTCGAACAAATATCCTATCCCATCCCCAAGACCATCATCATCTGACACCTTTCTTATAGGAAATGACTGGAACAGGAGTGGCAAGGGCCTAAACAGACTCTTCTCTGGCTCATCCTCAACCCTACCCTTCCTGGTAGGCTGATATCCCAACCCGTACTTAGAACCTCTCTTTGGGATCACAATAGGCTCGATAATTCCTTGTAAATTCTTGACTAAGCCTTGACTAGGTTCGAACCTATTTCTTAATATCACCGTTGCAATCATTTTGTAGACAGAAGGCATTGGGACTTTGGGCATCGACTCTCTGTCTACAGTATTTACAATTTCCACTGTATATAAACTGCTACCTTTTGGAATATCTTCAATCACCGGCACATAACCATTGGGACGGTCCACTCGACTTCCTTCTCCTTGGATGACTACTTCATGATCTTCCCAATTGAACTTCAACAATTGATGAAGGGGTGATGAAACTGCCCTTGCAGCATGTATCCATGGTCTTCCCAAGAGCAGGTTGTAGCTAGGATGGATATCCATAACATGAAACTTAGTCTTGAACTCAGCAGGCCCCATTTGGATGTGCAAATCAATCTCTCCTATGGTATCTCTCTGCCCACCATCGAATGCTCTCACATTTACGTGGCTTTGATGAATTTTTCCTAAATCATAGACCATTTGAACCAACGTAGAGAGGGGAAAAATATTCACACCTGATTCGTCATCTATTAATACCTGATTAATCACATAATCGTGGCAAATGACGGTGACATGCATGGCTTTGTTGTGCATCGCTCTTTCAAATGGCAATTCTTCATCACTGAATGATATGCAATGATTCCCCACAATGTTCCCTATCATTGTAGCCAGATTCTCAACACTCATTCCTGCGGGAATGTATGCTTCCTCCAAGACCTTCGATAGAGTCTGTCGGTGGTATTGCGAACTCATTAATAGTGCCAGGACAGAGATTTGGGATGGCATTTTCTCCAAGTCATTGACAATTGAGTAATCCTTTGGTTGCATATGCCTCCAAAATTCCTCAGCGTCTCCTTCATTGATTGGCTTTTTCTGTGAATCTTTTTCGTTGGTCAATTCCCTAGGGATGTAACATCGTCCCGATCGCGTTATCCCTTGGGCAGCAGCGGTTTGCACAATAAATTCCTTTCTTGGCGGGGGAGCGTACATTTGAGTCGGGGCCATCATCACTATAAATGGGGCTTTCTCATTGATACTTAAGGCAGCCACAACCTTCTCTATCTTTCCTACCTCTTCCTCTCTTTTGACCCAAAGAACCCCCCAGAATTTTTCGACCCTATAGCAGCGACCCAAAAATAACAATCCTCTCAAAATTTTTAAAAAAAATTGAATCCTCAGAATTTCCAACCTCAGAGCCTCAAACCTTCCCCGAGAAGAAGACCCCCCAAACAATGACCCTAAAGATCTTTATATAGAAGGTTGAGTTGGGGTCCCCCCTTTCTTTTGAAATTCGAAACCGAGGAGCCAATTTACAGGTAAGAAATTGTACCCAATTCAGATTTCCTCAGAGAATCCTAGATGGGTGGACCAATAAGATTTTGGGAAAACCTAATCCTCCTCTCAACCAATAAAAAATGCCCAAATATGTACCCGAATCGTACCATTAACCCAAAATTTGCGGAATTATCCGTTGGGGGGACGATACCTAGACGCGTTCTAGAACACTCCCGAGCTTTCCTCGTACAAACCCGTGTGGGGAGAGCACGTGACGAGTATGGAGAAGGTCGGGTCAGTTTGGGTCTTCTAGAAGTGGGTCTGGTTCGGTTGAAATTATTTATTGGTAGAAACCGATGTCGTCATTTTCGCTGATGCTTGTACGGCGTATTGGTGTTGTGGTCGTCCGTTTGTGTTGAGGAGGAGAAGAATCAATAAATGGGCCGGGTCAGAGGGATTTTGGGCTTATTGAGGATGTTGTATATTATTTGGGAGGGATTGGGCTGGTTTTGCCAACTTTAAATGTTGATGTTGCTGAATGTTAATGGGTCCAATTTAAAATAAAAAGGGATAGAAATTTGATAATTTAAAAATGGCCAAATAAAATTAATTTTTTAGCCAATTTTACTTAAATCTTAACCAAATTAGATATCAATTTCATCGCAATTTTGATCAACTTGATTTCAATTATGGTCAAATTTAATAAATTGACTAAATTTAAACGAGATTTGATACGAATTAATACCTTGTTTAATCTTGAGCTTCTTGATTTGATAAAACTAAAAAAATATTTATCCAAATAAATTATTTTTTGAGAGTAAAATTATATTCAAATCAAAATTTTAATCATTTGAATTTATTTTCAAAATAATCCTTGATAAAAAATTCACTACTCCGTAAAATAAATATTTAAGTAATAAAATTATATAATCTCGTATAACTGAATACGATAATATATAATTGCTACTTAAAATGATAAGTTTACCCAAATAAATACTTTGAAAAGATTCTTATTCAGATAAAATATATGTTGTGATTTAATTTAAAACTCAAGAAGCTCGAAATTAAATTTAGTCATGGAGGGCAAAAATTAGGTGTCAACAGGGACAATGCACGCAATTTTTAAAGATGAGAAATACTTTTCCTACTTAGTTAGAAGAAAAGCAAATGTTACAACAATCTTTGATAATTTAAAATTAATTGAATGCTCCGGAAGAGCTACTATATTTCTGCCTAAGGGGAAAAAATTAATTATAGAAGATGCATTGTTCTCTTCTAAATCCCCAAGAAACTTATTGAGTTTTAAATATATACGCCAAAATGGATATCATATTGAGACAATAAATGAAATGAATGTCGAATATCTTGGCATTCGGAGATAATTTATGAAGTCGAAGAATAGACTAGTCACCTAGGAGTGTGATCTAGTGGCCATTGAAGTGAGTGAAAATCTATGGGTGATTAGGATTCAAATCCCATTAGAGACAAAAATAAAATGCTAGGTGATTCATCTGTGCTAGCGTGAGGTAAGATGTGCGTGCAAGCTAAACCTAGACACCTCAGAGACGAACAAACTAGTCTAAATTGACAGCATCTATGTTGGGAAAGAATAATAATAACCTCATAGGTGTAGATGCCTTTGGAGACAAACTGGCATATCTTTCCACATTCAGCAGCCTCATATGCTGTGATGTTATCGGGGAGTTTTGCATCTAGATGCTCCATTATAGATTTGAAATAACTGAATATTACTATATCAAAGAGTAGAAAGCTAAGTCAGTGATGCTAGGTAGCATAAGCTAAATAATCACTAGGGGGCCACTTTACCCTATGAAATAATTAATCCCAAACAAGAGAGAGTGATGTTTACCTATCCCCTACTACTGTTTCCCATAGTCTTCTCTACGAGTTTACTAGTTTAGCAGCTGGATGCAGACTTAGCCCCTTCGTTGTCTTCTCAAATGTCGGGATCATTTCCTGTACAAGTATGATTGATTCTGATAGACGGTTAAAGAGGTTTACCAGAGCAATCACTTCATTTCTTTGCAACTGCAGTAATACATGAGACTAGAGAGCGAGACTTAGAAACATAGCTAGGCGTGAATACCACATATTTGTTCCAGATAGAGAGAGGTATGCTGGTGGAAGACAAAAGAAAACTCAAATGTTGATCATGCCGAGATTCACCGTCAACTGAGAAGATAATCTTTAGATCAGTTCCAAGTCCAAGAACCTAGAGCTTTCCCCATAATTGACATTTCTCACATACTACACAATCCATGATAGCACTGCAACATAAAAATTGCATACCAAATTGTTCAGTCATATGGTAAACAACATAGCAACTACTACTTTTGAACAACATACACAAGACTGCAGAAAGAGCCAAAAATCTTGTGTATGCATATGCGTACATAAATAGACTGAAGTATAAATGTACTGATGCATTCAACTCAAAATACAATCATAAGGTGATTAGTGCAGCATGTATAAGCAAGATGATAGACTTTAGAACTTTCTTTTCTGAATTTTATGAAATTAACTTGAGAACAGTTCATTAGATAACCAAGCCAGTCTGGTTAATCGTTTCAAAGGAAGAAAATAAAGGCTGAAATCAAGATGAATATTGTAACCTGACATTCCTGAATTGCTTTTGAATCTGCTTCTTTAGCTCAGGTCCACTTTGGCCTTTCCATAGTTTAACTTCATCAAACGGAACTGGACATGCATCCTGCAGTTTCTGGTTGTATAATAGCTGTTGCATAAGGGACTCTACTTTAAGATCTTCCTCAGGATTACCAGTATCATATTCATCCTGCTCCAAGTAATCGTTTGCTTGTATAGCACATCAAAATGGGTGTAGATGACCCAATAAATAAATGCATACAATGTTAACATTATGGGAGTTACCAAAATATAGGTGTATGAGTGTGAACTCACTTTTGTAACAACGTGGAGAATAAAGAGGAAAGTAAAGTACAAGTTTCTGACACAGTCAATATTGTAGAACACGATCATACATCAGATATGGATTGGTACCCTACTGAAATTGCTAAAAAGCAGTAAGTTTCCTTGTTAAAGTGATCCAAAAAATAATAGTTCACACTTCGTAAAGAATTTTATAAATGCAACAGGTTCAGCCTTGTAGTTGTAGGCTTTTGCAAGTGTCGCTTAGCCACTTTTTGGCAAGTAGTAAGAGAAACATGTTGCATATTAGATACAAACTAACTATATTTGTAGTTTCATCAAGCAACTACAAAAAGTAATTTAGATTGAAGAGCGTAGACCAGATATTAGCTTGTATAAAACCTTTTTCTCCTGGAAAATCTCACCAGATGCATCTACACACAGAATTGTAACTTCTATGTTCACAATGATAATGGATTTGAAAACATAAGAATAGCTCGCAAAGACAATACAACACAACAAAAAGTAATTTGCACGAGTACCAGCAGACTTCAACAATTTAGTATCCTAACTTAAGAAGTCTATTTCTCATTTCAATGGTCTCCTTCAGAATGCAATTCTACAAAGACAAATTGAAAAGATCATTAACTCACATTTTGGAAAATCCTCTAAATATACAACATCCCATATTCGCCTGGCTGAGGGACCAGTGTAACCTGTATAATGCTCCGAGTTCAGTAAGAGATTGACATATGTCATCTCACTTGCCACGACAAAGTTCAACAAATTAGTAGTAATTCAAAGAGAAACCTTCAAGAAGTAAAAATCAAGGCATTATATAAGTGTTAAACTCTGTAATTATACAAGATAGAAGTAAGCTTCTTGTTTATTCAACAGTGGAGGAAGTACAGAGTTTGATAGTATTTGTAGAAGAAGGGAAAGAAGAGAATTGAGAGAAGAAGAAGATGAGAGAGAAGAGTAAATACTTGTATTGAGTGAATAGAACAATGTACATTTTTTATGTATATATACTAGCTTGTGATATGCCTAACTAACTCAACTAGCCGTTAACTACTTTGTAACTAACTATTAGAACAGCTATAACTGAAAATTGGAACCAAGTCTACTTTATTTTCTGTTTGAGTTCACTACTTCTTCAATGTCTTTAACACTCTCCCTCAAGCTAGGAAGGTGTGAAGATGTCACAGATTCCTAGCTTGGTATTTAGATGAGTTTGTTGAGCTCTTGTCAGTCCTTTAGTCAGCATGTCTGCAGGTTGATCTTGAGTAGCAATGTAGTGTGGCTGGATCATTCCTTGGACTATTTTTTCCCTTATAAAGAAACAATCAATATCAATATGCTTTGTACTCTCATGATATATTAGATTAGCAGCTATTTGTAGTGCAGACTTGCTATCACTGAACACATCCACAGGTAGTATTGCTTCACTTCCAATTTCCTTTATTAGACCTAGAATCCATACCAGTTCAGCTGTCACTGCTGCAAGACTTCTGAACTCTGTCTCAGCTGAGCTCTTAGAGACAGTATTTTTTTTCTTTGATTTCCAAGATACTACTGACTCTCCAATCTTCACAAATTAACCAGTTACAGACCTTTTAGTTTGAGGACAAGCTGCCCAGTCTATATCAAAGTAGGCACTCACTTTCTTTTCTGAACCACTAGACAACAACACACCTTGACCCGGTTGTCTTTTCACATACTTTACAACTCTGAGTGTTGCCTCCATGTGTGATCTTTTAGGATCTTGAAGAAACTGACTTAGTGTTTGAACACAAAAGGCTATGTCTGGCCTTGTCATGGTTAGGTACAATAGCTTTCCAATCAATTTTTGATAAGCACCTTGGTTTGCTGGTGGATCCTCAGTAGTCTGTTCATGCTTAACATACTCATCAAACTGTCTAGATGTTAGCTTGGTGTTGTAGTCCATAGGCGTAGCTGCAGGCTTGGCTGTTGTTAAGCCTAGCTTAGATAGTAACTCTAAAGCATATTTGCTCTGATGCATCAGTATTTCTTTGTCAGACCTTGCGAATTCTATTCCTAGGAAGTATCTCAGCTCACCTAGATCCTTCATCTTGAAATTTTGGTGTAGAATTGTCTTAGTCTCTTCTATCAGCTTTACACTATCTCCTGTGATCAACATGTTATCAACATATACTAGTACATGAATAATGCCTTATGTTGTCTTCTTGATATACAAGGATGGATCATACTGACTCTGAATGAAGAGAGATCTTACCAAAACCTCTGATAGCTTGGTGTTCCATTGCCTTAGTGCTTGTTTAAGACCATATAAGGATTTGAGTAGTCTACATACTGCATTCTCCCCCTGACTAACAAATCCTTAAGGTAGATCCATGTACACTTCATTATAAAGATAACCATTTTGGAAAGCATTGTAGACATCCATTTGTTGGACACACCAGTGATTTCTAGATGCTGCTGCAAGTACAGTTCTTACTGTCTTCATCTTTACTACTGGAGAAAATGTTTCTTGGTAATCAATGCCTTCTCTTGGTCCATAACCCTTTGCTACTTACTAGTCTTTCTTTAAACCTCTCAACTTCACCTGAGGCCTTATACTTTACTTTATATATCCATCTGCAACCAATAGCCTTCTTTCCTTCAGGCAAGGTAACAACCTTCCAGGTGTTGTTAGAATTCAATGCTTATATTTTATTCTTCATTGCTTCCACCTATCTAGGGTCTTTGCAGGCTTCAGAGTAGCTTGTAGGTTTAGTAACATATAAAGTGTTCATCACATAGCTCTTGTATGACTGACAAAGTCTATCATAAGACACATGATTCGCAAGAGCATGAGGTACCTTCTTTGTATTTTTGGAAACAAAGTCATTCATCCATGCAGGTGACTTTCTTTCTCTTGTTGACTTTCTTTGATCCTGAGATGCAACTGGTTGAGATGCAGCTTGTGTAGTGGTAGGAATGCTCTGGAGTTTTTTCTCTTGTTGAGTATCCCCTTGACTTCTACTTGACCTCCTTTGGTATACCTTTGTTATGGACTGTCTGAAAGTAGGTTCCTTTGGTGGTAGCTGTTCTTGCTGACTGTCTATGGTAATATTCCTTTGGGATGAGACCTGTATAGGAATCTGCATAACCTCAGTAGTTATTGGATACTGATCTTCTAAAGGGCACACATGTTGAGGTGCCTGAGGCTGCTTCTTGAGTTCCTTAAAAGGAAATATATCTTCCCTGAATGACACATCTCTACATACAAAAAAAATGTTAGTAGATAAACCATATAGAACATATCCCTTATGAGTACTAGAGTACCCCATCATGATGCATGTCCTTGTTCTAGACATGAGCTTATCATGTTCATTTAGTATTTTGGCATAGCACAGGCATCCCATTACTCTGAGATGATCACAATTTGGTTGCTTACCATACAATTTTTCATAAGGACTCACAAGCTGAATGACTGGACTAGGAAACCTATTGATGATATATACTGCAGTTAGAACACAATAACCCCAGAACCTTATTGGAATTTCAGCCTGAAATCTGATAGATCTTGTCACTTCTAGTATGTGTCTGTGTTTTCTCTCAACAACACCATTTTGCTGAGGAGAATATGGACAAGTAGTTTGATGAACTATGCCATGTTCCTGGAACAACTCTTTACATATTGAGTTGACAAACTCAGTACCATTATCAGTCCTCACTACTTTGATAACCTTGTCAAACTGAGTTTTGACATATACAAGAAAGTGTTGAATCTGAACACACACATCAGACTTAAGTTTTAACAGAAATATCCAAGTGTACCTTGAAAAATCATCAACCACTGTTAGAAAATATCTATTTACATTCATAGTTGGTACTTTGTAAGGTCCCCAAACATCCATGTGTACAAGATCAAAACAGCATGTACTTTGACTGTTAGTAAACATAAAAGGTAACCTAGTTTTTTTAGCACTAGGATAAATACTACATTGCTTTATTCTGTCTTCTATTACTTGAACTTCTTGAGATATAACTCTTTTCAGCACACTGGTTGATGTATGTCCCAACCTTTGATGCCACAGATCTACTTCAGTTTGAGTTCTTTCCACAACTGGTTTACTAGATGCTTTAGTTGCTATTGTAACCTCTTTCCTTGACTGATATCTAAGCACATATAGTCATCCATCAAGCTTACCAATCCCCCTCACCTTTCCAGTACCAAGATCCTAGAAAACACAGAAATCAGGAAAGAAATTCACTGAGCAATTCCACTTCTTCGTTACTTGTGATACTGATAGAAGGCTACATGTAAACTGTGGGATGTGATAGACATTTGTGATGTTATTTCCTTCTGACAAGAAACTAGTTCCCACATGAGTGACCATTGTAGTGTCACCATTTTGTAGATATACCTTCTTTGTTTTTTCAAACTCTGTAACACTCTTCTTAAGTAACAGGTCTGAGTTTCCAACTATATGGTTAGTAGCACCAGTATCTATAATCCATATCTGAGAATCAAAAGAGGCTAGACAAGAAGAAATACCTGTACTTGTTACATTTGCAGACTCACAAGGTGTGTTGACAGAGTTATTTTTGTTGATCATTTGCAAGATTTGACCATATTGTTCCTTGGTGAATGCAGCATTTCCCATCTGACTCAACTGCACCAGCTAGCTATCAGACACTAGAGACTGTCCTGCATCCTTAGTAGACCACTTCTGCATAGAATGAGAGCCACCCTGATCTATTGAAGACACATTGTAAGCTGTGTTGTTCCCTTCATGTTTGAACTTCTTCTTGGCCTTGTAATCTTGAGGATAGCCTACTATCTTCCAGCAGTTTTCCTTAGTGTGCCCCTTTAGTTTGCAGAAATCACATTGCTGATTAAATTTTTTCTTGAACTTCTAATTGTTGTTTTCACCTGGACCATTTCTTGCATACATGGCTATCTCAAGGTTCTAGGCATTAACTGAAGGATTCATTCCCAAGATTCCAGCCTGACTTGCAATAGATTTTTGACTTTCATCACTTATGATCATTGCATAGGCTTGGTTCACATTTGGGAGAGGGGTCATAAGCAAGATTTGACTTTTTGCTTGTGTATAGGTCTCATTCAGACCCATAAGAAACTGAAACAGTTTCAGTTTCTACAGATGTAGTACATATTCTTTTGATTTCTCACATTCACACCCAGGTGCAAGCATAAGAGCCTCAAATTCTTCCCATAAATCCTTTAGTTTCGAGAAATACACAGACACTGAGGCAGTTCCTTGAGACAATGTGGCTATATCTTTGTGCAGATTAAAGGTTCTTGCCCCATCAACTTTGCTAAACCTTTCAGATAGCTCATTCCAAACTGCACTAGCTACAGATGCATACATGATTCCACCAAGTAACTCTTTAGAAGCTGAATTCATGATCCAAGAAAGTACAATTACATTGACTCTTTCCCAGTGACTACTCAACTCATTTGAGAACTTATCTTTAGAGCATGTTCCATCTACCATGCCTAACTTATTTCTCCCTAGTAAGGCTATACATATGGATCTAAACCAGACTGAAGAATTCTCAATTCTTGTCAATTGAAAAGAGATGATTTGTATGCCACTTACATCAAAAGGGCTGAGAAAGAGGGGATGATTGTAATCCAATGAATTGGGAGTAGCTCTTCTTGTTTCAGCCATATTCATAGGAACAGTTTGATTATCCATTGCAGTAGCTCTACAATCCTTGATTGCAGACTTCTTGATCTTGATTCAATCTACTAGAATCGACCTTGCTCTTCTAGTATTCTAGTGAGTAATGTCTCTGATACCATGTAATTATACAAGAGAGAAGTAAGCTTCTTGTTTATTCAACAATGGAGGAAGTACAGAGTTTGATAGTGTTTGTAGAAGAAGGGAAAGAAGAGAGATGAGAGAAGAAGAAGATGAGAGAGAAGAGTAAATGCTTGTATTGAATGAATAGAACAATGCACATTTTTATGTATATATACTAGCTTGTGATATTCCTAACTAACTCAACTAGCCGTTAACTACTTTGTAACTAACTATTAGAACAGTTATAACTGAAAGTTGGAACCAAGTCTACTTTATTTTCTGTTTGAGCTCACTACTTCTTCAATGTCTTCAACAAACTCCCAGTAACACTATCCATCATTTTATCATATCACCAGTAATACCACCAGGGGATTTCATCGAAAGAGTACACAAAAAGGACAAAGAACATACAATGCATGCCTGCACAGGAAGCCCTCTAGGTTGAATAAATCACAAGCACAAAGACGGCTAAAATTTAGCAGTATGTGTTGTTTCCTTTTAACTTGGAAGACTCATTATAACATACTCATATTAATAATACAGAAGACATAAGAAAATGTAACATTTCTTTGCAAAAGGAGTATAGTCAAGATAATAATCCAAAAAGGGAAGAGATCACACTGACTTTACTAACAAAAGCAACCAAAGAGATCAGATGAACTTCCATAACACAGAAGAAGTAAAAATATTCGAAAACCTAAACCTTCTCTTTCCAGTATTGACATAAAGCAAAAAAGTTAACCTATTTAACTACAGCAAGGCAAGACATTTCATTTTTCCCTCAGACTTCTCTTTTTTGTCTCCAACAAGTTTCCTTCCCCTTCCCAACAGTCCCCAAAAGTAAAATACAAGAGGCAGCCTGGGTCCAATGTATAATATATTTTGGAAAATATATTATACATTTTTACTCCAAAAATCAGACATTTGTTGTATAGAATATTTAGGCATTTTTACTCCAAAAATTAGCCCTTTCAATTTCAGACTTGTAAAAATTATGGGTGAGGTCTGGGGAAAAAGAGGTCTTTCAGTGAGTTGAGGTCGGCCTCTGTATGTGAGGGACCTCTTTCGAGGGAGTTTATTAACCAAAGGTTATTGGACCCGACTACCTTGAGCTAAGAGGACTCCGCCCCTGGTTCTGGCGACAGAAGATAGTTGTTTTGAAACCCCGATACCAGACTGCAATCAAAAGAGCATGCGGCCCGACTCGAGCTTCCTTGCATCG
The DNA here is from genome assembly GCA_030864215.1 of Capsicum pubescens. Taxonomy (NCBI): domain Eukaryota; kingdom Viridiplantae; phylum Streptophyta; class Magnoliopsida; order Solanales; family Solanaceae; genus Capsicum; species Capsicum pubescens. The sequence goes on from CM061549.1 coordinate 302,551,626, forward strand.
CAGTAGATCACAGACCTATCTCAGGCGTATTTATGGGGCAAATACGGGCAATCCATTTTAGTTTAAAAGGAATTCGTGCAATACTTTTTGATGTATGAACTTGGTGTCTTTCATGTTTTTTCTAGTTCAGCATTTACCATGTACTTGTTAAATATTCCTTCCTGTAATAAACTCAACTTGTTAACTCTTTTCTGAGGTATAAGTAAGACTTTTTGGACGACGACGGGTAATTCCGCCATTTACATTTCTGCTTGTCACTTTCAATACTTTGGTTTATTTCTTGTCATTTCTCTTGAAATCTTGTTTGACCAAACTGCATCATGGAAAGGGGTTCTTCGTATTCTCCAGTAAAAGGAACCATCCGACCTCGTTTTTGTCACATTTGTTATTTCCACACCCTCAAGAAAACCATTAACTAGAGCGTAAAACTAATGGTAACATTGGAAACAAACAACTAATTCTATTTTAATTTGTTAAAACGACAACTATTACTCCTTTGTCTACCTTTATTTGTTCATTTTTCTATTGAAAAATTAATAGATAACTTAAAATATTTATTACCCATTTTATTTTTGCTGTTAAATACTTTCTCCGTCTTAAATTTACTAATTTAATGTCCCATTTTATTTATCTTTTTTCATTAATCAAGAAGACACAAAAAAAAATGTATGTTTTACCCTTTGAATTAATTATTTTTTCTTCAAATTAAAATGTAAACATCATTTAATAACAGTACTATGGTAAACTAGGCATGTTATTAGTTATTTTTCTTAATCAATGTGCCATCTCAATTTGAGATGAATAATTTGGGACGGAGGAAGTATTTACCATTCATCATTTGTTGTATTGTTTAAGACATTTCGTTTATTCATTGCTTCTTAATTTGTGTGTCACTTTAATAGTGGATAAATATTAGTATTGAATAGGGAGTAGCCTATTGAGTTTATGAATCTTGAATTATAGAAAAGAAAGATCGCTACATGGTATGGAACAAAGCTATTGATTCTGCTTCAGGCTGAGTGGAATAATAAGGAGTGGAGTTGAGTGTAGGATTATTGTTGGACTTGTCAAATCAATGTACTAGTAATGTGAAGCGTGGGGTGCCAGTTAGGGTTGTGCAAAAACCGAACCAATCGATAAATCGTATCGATAAAAATGTTATTGGTTATTGGTATTGGGTTATCGGGTTAACAGTTTTTTATTGGTCTTATAAAAAAATTAATTGGGTAAACGGTTCGGTATCGGTTTTAGCTTATTGGGTTATCGGTTAAACCGATAACCAAAATACACTAAGTTATTGTTTTATCCCTATTTATGTTATATATTTAAATTTCTCTTTCTCTCTCTCTCTATAGATATGTGTATGTATATAGATTATATGCACTACTAATTCATAATTCAGTGATTCATAAAGTATTAACCTATTCAGGACAACAAAGGCACAATATAAAGTTCGGCTATTATCGTAATAAAAATCTTGAAGCATTTATGGCTTCCAACAATTAGGATTCAATTTTTTTCCTAACTAACATTCATTTCAAGTTTGAAGATTCTTGTAAACTAAAATGCATTGTGTAGGTTTTGGCGGTAATTAAAATTTCATTTTTTTTATGTTAGTTGTTACTATTTCTATTTTATAAGTATTTTCTTATTGGTTAAACCGAAAACCGAACCATTAAGGACCAAAAACCGATAAACCAAAACCGATAAGAAAATATCTTATTGGTTGGTTATTGGTTTTACATATTTAAAAACCGAAAATCAATAAATCGAACCAATAACACGTAAAACCGAACCGAACCGATGCACACCCCTAGTGCCGGTCATTAATCCACCAAGCATCAATGCAGCCCAAAGTGTGGCCCTTTGGATTAAATCGGTCAACTTTTATCTAAGAGATAATACATAAATATGACCCTAAACTTGACACCAAATTATAACTTTGACCTTAAACTTTGACTGTGCACAAATATGACCTTTAACTATTCAAAACTGCAAAAATATGACCTCCGATCTTACGTGGCAAAACGCGTATTCAACACGCAAAAATGGGTGCGTCCAGCTAAAAATCTAAGGGTATAATACATAAATATGACCCTAAAGTTTGACAGTGCACAAATATAACCTTTAACTATTTAAAACTACACAAATATGACCTTTAAATGACTTTTTACTATTATTTTTTTATTATTTTCGGCTCAAAGATGAAAATGACATCTAATTTCTTTTGTCATTGCGGAAAAAGAGCAATATTGAAGATTTATTAATCAGGTGGGTCAGCCTCATATGAAAAAAATCGCACGGGTATGTATATATATTATAAAGCAGAAGACAAATTTAAGTTATATAATAAATCTAAATATTACTTATTTAAATATTAAATTAAAGATGAAACTATACTAATAATAAAAAAATTATAGTTTTAATAAAACGTTATTAAATTAATGTTATTAAGGATAGTAGTAGTAGTATATTAAATTAACATTATCAAATTAACGTAATTAAAATGTTATTAAATTAACGTTATTAAATTAATGCAGGGACGGACCTACGTGGTTGCCATGGGGTTCACCCGAACCCCCTCGGTAAAAAAATTACGTTGTATATATATAAGGTAGAAAATATATATTTATGTACGGATATTAATGTTGAACCACATGAAACAAGACACTTAGATAGCCCAGTGGTGTTATTTGCTCATCTTGGGCGCTTGCTTCAGCCTACTGCGCGGGTTCGATCCCTGCTAGTGGCTGTTATTTTTTTTTAATTAGAAAAAAACTAGGTGCAGTGCTGCTGCTATAGAAATAAATAAATAAATAAATAAATAAATAATAATAATAATAATAATAATAATAAAAACGACGCCGTTTTAACACAAAAAAATAAAACTTTGACAGTGCACAAATATGACCTTTAACTATTCAAAACTGCACAAATATGGCCTCCCTCCAAGTCATCCCTTTTAACGACGTGGCACCGTGTAATTGGATTACCTTTCCACGTTGGTGCGAGTGAGACTCACGCATGAGATTGCTAAATCGGAGGTCATATTTGTTCAGGTTTTGAATAGCTAAAGGTCCTATTTGTGCACTATCAAAGTTTAAGATAAAAGTTATAATTTGGTGTCAAGTTTAGGGTCTTATGTATTATCTGTTTATCTAAAGGGTCTTCTTTTATTGCTTACCCCAATTTTAGAAATGCAATTCATTCCTAGGAAATCTAGACAGCACATTTCCAGAAATGCAGTTTTAAAAGTTTAATTAATCTAATATAATTTAATTTTAAAATTTAGTTAAATTAATTCACGAAAAAATAAAAGAACGTATAAAAAGAAATGGAAAAGTAATAGGTAATTTGACTTTATTTTATTTATAAAAAAATTAAATTAATAGTGATAAATAAATTCGAACGAGAGTATGAAACTATTCTCACAGTTTATTAAATTCGGTGGAAGACCCAAGGTGGAGGGATGGAAAACAATGATATTTCCTCTGTTCCATTTTATGTATCGTTATTTCATTTTTAATTCGTCTAAGAAAATATCATTTTTCCTTATTTGGTAACTATTAAATGACAATATCCTCATTTTATTCTGAATGGGTCTGCTTAATAAGAAAAGATAATAAAATGAAAGTATGTATTCTTAAACTCCATATTCAATCAAAAGGGCAATGCATAAAATGGGACGGAGGGAGTATGATATTTACCAACACATGTTTGCAATAAGTGCTTGTAGTACGTGTTGTTCGTTTGTGATATTTTGTCAAATTTTAGCCACTACAATTCTAACCATAGCATGGTCTAAATTGGAGTAATATTCAAATTCATTGCTATAAACTTTTAAAATAAGTACCTCCTATACTATATTTTACTTTATTGAAATTGAAAGAGTATAAATTAATGCTGATGCAGATTTTTAAGGCCGATCGTTTAATCAATGATGCTTTTACTATCTGTCCCTCAGTGCTTCTTCTTCCATTTTCTCTAATAGGTGATTCTACACACTCAGGGTTGGTTCTTCTCCTCCTCCTCATTTTCTGTCAATCTATTGATTTTCTTTTTTAATTTAGTTTATTTATGGGAATACACTAATATGTTGTTGTTAGTGTTTCATCATGCAATTTTCTGCACTGCTTTTGTTAGCTATGGCTGGAGTTCTTTTAAATATATTGATTTAATTTGTAGAGGCCAACGCACTAGAAAAATTAGCAGATTCAGTATCATTGTTGTTATTACTGGTATGTTTTCCTCATTTTTTTCTTTCTTTCACTGATTTTATGCCCATTACTTCTCGATTCCTTTTAATGTTTGTGCGTTTTTGCTTGAATTTTAGTTCTTTTGCTCTTTCACATAATCTCTTGTAAGATATATTTTACATGCATGTGATGGATCATGTCTCATTTGCACATATATTTTAATGCCCTTTGTTCCCCTTTTTTTCTTATAATTTTCTCTTTAATTTTGCAACTAGATCTATTTAATCATAAATCCTAACCTGTCGGCAAAGGGCAATTTGATTGGCCCTGAACACTGATCTTACATACTTTAATTGTGTTGAGAGAGACGTAGTTTACTGATTCCAGGTTGTATAATTAACATTACAATTTATGTTTGTGCTTGTGCAGCAGCTGTGACTGCATTTATTAATGTTAAATTTGTGTTGTGAGAGATGTAATGTTTGTGTATACAACATTACAATTTGTATACAACCTTAAACTTGTGTTGTAAGAGATGTTTCCCTAAAATAGTAATGTTGTATACAAATTGCAACACAAAGAACCACAGAAAACAAAGATTTGACTTTTCACTTGCTTTATGTTTTCATCTTATTTTGCTTCTGGTGGCAGGTGACATGGGGATAAAAAAATTACTTGGAGAAGTTATATTCTAAAAGAAAGTACGCAGATTTCTTCTCCAGCTACTATGATTCCTTTAGATGCATCTATATGGTGGTATTTTCATATTTTTTTTCAATATATGTTGGAAAAAAAAGAAAGAAATACCAAGACTTATGTCTTTCCCAACAAGCTTGAGGAAGATCCAAAGGGCATCCCCAACAGTTTTATGTCTTGCATCAGCAAGTAGATGTTGGTGGATTGCGGGAGTTGAATGTGTACATGTACCCTACACCAGATGCTGTCGTGGTATATTGATTGATTTTTTTGTGACTATAGCTTCTTTTGTATAACAACAACAACAGGCCCAGTGTATTCACAAAGTGAGGTCTGGGGAGGGTAAAATATACGCAAAATGTACGCAGCCTATACCGCTATCTCCGAAGAAGTAGAGAGGCTTCTTTTGTATGAAAAAATAAAAGAAACAAATTGGAAGACTCAAATTAACCACCTAATTAGCTTTCACATGGAAGCAACAGAAAATGAAGAGTAAATGAGGAGTGAACAAAATGTAACAAATTGAATAACTTATTGAAATGTTATTTATATCGAAGAAAAAGAAATATAGTAGAAAATTTAAGTAACTCTTGACATGAACTTTCTAGCTAAACATTTTTTGTTTGTATTTGACTCATAAATGATTTATAATCTACTGCTTACTAGATGCAAGATTATGTCCATGAATTCAGTGGAGAAAACACTTCATTCGACTGATTTTGCAATTTAGTATTTTTCTTATAAAGATAACATCTTCTAACATTTTATTTTTCTCTTCAATGGTTTACATTAGGTTGTGCTGCCTACAATTTGAGTAGCGGGAAAGAAAAATCTGTCATGTACATGGTTGTTGTCTTTGAAAGAGCGTCTCGATAATTTCAGGGTGCTTGGGGGTGATTCTTTGACTTCTGGAAAGATGTAAGTACTCCTCTTTTAGTTAATTAGGTATTTTTTGCATAGAAGCTGATACGAGTCAAATGACCACCTTAGCTTTTGATGACATCTTTGAAGGCCAACACCTAAAGGCTCAAGACTTGGTCACCCCAAGAGCACAAGGATATGCAAGAAAGGGTCATTTTGAGCATGACTTAAAGCAATCTCGTGTGTGGAAGGTTGCTTGGTTTCCTATATTGATGCTAACCCGAAAACCACAAGCCTTGAAGTATGAACCATACTCGGTTTTTGAGAGCATTGAAAAGGCGCCATTCATTCAAGTTATAACATACCTTGGCTGCCCCTTCATTAAGGGTATTTTATACATTACATATGGTGTATTTACACACCATGGCAGCCCCTCTCATTAAGGGCAAAGTGGTCTTTTTATCTTCATTTATAGTATATTATAAATAGGCCCCCCAGTCTTATTTTCACTAGTTTTGAATGATGAAAGATTGAAACACTTGAAAATCCTCTCTCTTGAGAGTAGACCACATTAGTATAGTCTTAGTTAGGACTTGGAAAAGTCATCCTTAGTATAGGGCTTGGAAAAGCCAATATTGTTCTTTGCTTAGAAACGGTGAATCTTGAGGTGAGTCGATTACCTTGGCGGTCACCGTAAGAGTGTGGTTTTGATTATTACATTCATCAGGGGTTAGTGTTGAAATACACTTGGTTCTTAATCTTGTAATAATTTTGGTCTCACTATCTATCTTTATTTTCTATGCAATTTCCTTTGTGTTTGTGTTGAATCTGTCTTGTTTCATCTTCATCTCCTCTCTTTAGTTATAATTTCAGTTTCTAGCTTTGTTTTCCGTGTCATTTGGTATCAGATCATGGCTTGATCTTGTTCCTACAAGATCAATCTTGGGCTTGCTTGTTAGAAAATTAAAAAAAAAAGTGTTAAAAACTGAAAATTCTAGAAAAATAGCAATCTGTCCGTGTTTGTGTTCTTGGCCAAAATTTTGTTCTTGTTGTGTCATGGCTGAGATTTGTTTGTTGTGTGACTAGATCTAGTTCTTGTTTGTTTTGTTGTTTCTAGTGTTAGTTTTCTTGTCCACTAACACTTTGAGTCTAGATCTAACCTTGAGCTTGAACTTGTTGAAAGTTGTTGTTATGAACATAAGCTTGGCTCATTGTTGTTGACCATTGTTATGGTGGACTATTTTGGCCGTGTGGTTTCTCCTTGATGTTCTAAACTTGACCATGTGATATTGTTGTTACTTGGTGGCTTGAGAACCATTTTGTTGAAGTTGTAGTTGTCTTGGCCAAGTGTTGGAGATATTGTTATTGTGGATTGGAGTTGGCCATTGGAATTTTTGTTGTTCTTGAAGATTGTTGTTATTGTTCTTTGTGTGGTTGTTGTTGTTCTTGAAGTTCTTCACCTTCCTTCATATATTGTTAGAACATAAAGTGAATATTAGATCCTAAAAGGTGAAGGAAAAAGGTGTATGTACTTGTTAGTCTTGAAAGACCCCCAACCACCAAAAGACTTTATATCACTTCACAACCACTTTTCCATGATTTAAGGACCCATGTTTTAAGGAGAAGTACAAGAAAAAGTCAAGTCTTGAAAATTGAAAAAGGCCCCCAGACTTATTTTCCCTCCTAAAACAAATTCCACCAATCCAAATTAATTTTTGTCCAAGACTTGAACATTTGAGAATAACCACTTGATAAAATTGAACTAATACGTGGCTTCCACGTCATCATTGCTACTGTTCATGCAATATTTTCGAGCTCAAAATTTTATATTCTTAGTTTCATTTTTATTGTCCCTTAGTTTCGTTGTTGGTTCTAATACTAATTAGAAACTAGTAATCACCTACTTAGTTGTAGATTAGTTGTTGAGTCCATTTCTTTCGTGTCTTCGTTATTTATGTGCTTTTCTCATTTTTAACTCGTCATAACTTCTTTGTTTCAAGTTCATAAGTAGATTTTATTTTGTGTCTTGAGTCGATCAATCAAGAATCTATTCCGGCCGCCAAGTAGAATTGACATCTTATTGACTACCGGAGTATAAGAAACTTTCAATATTCGCCGCTCCAAATTGTGAGGATCACAAAAGTGAGTGAATACGAGTGTTGGTGAGGAGCTTTTATTACTAATTTTGTTTGTTCATTTTGTAGATTTAAAAGGTAATATAAGGAGAACATGTCTTCGATAGCCGTGGATTATTGTGACTACAACATGGGAGACTATGATTGTAGTGAGGGGTTTTATGGCTACGAAGTTGAGGGAGGCTGCGGAGGCTATAAAAATAGCCATGATCAAAACTTGGGCAGATTTGAGAGTTACGGTTTTGAGGAAGAAAATGAGGTGAATGAAGTGCCTAGTACTTATGGGGAACTTGGAGATGATGTAGGACCTTATGATGGATCTTATGATGACGTTGGGGCATGTGAGGAGTCTTACAATTCTCACTCCGAACCTAGATTTGGTGTTAGGTATAACCCTTTCGTTCGCAAAGCTTATGAGAGCTATGATGAGAGTACACGTGAGGAGTGTGAAGATTCATATTCTCCACCTTGTAGTACTTTTTATCAAGATCGATGAAGCGTGAATGGTTATACTAGCTCTAGTGGAGGTTGTCCAACGAGAAGAAGAGGGTATGCATCTCCAAAACCGAGGGGTACTCGTGTACTTTATAATGTTGATCCGAGAAGGAGTGTACACTCCGGAAAGGTGACCATTTATGGGATACCGGGCTTCCTCTTGTATTAAATGATAGGTACTATAGTAACTACATCGTTCCATCCATAGTTGACTACTTGGAGTTGTTTCGTGAGCCTTTACTTGTTCCATACTTCTTGGATGGGTTTAAGGTTACCGAGAGGGTCAAGGTTATCTTCTCCCAATTTGAATACCATGAGGAGGTGGTGCGATATTCTTCCATTGACATACGGTCATGTATACTTAGGTGCCGATTAGTTTGCACAACATAGAGTTCCAAACGTACAAAATTGGCCAAATGTTGTAAGAGACCAATGGGGGAATCGCCTCATGACTTACTTGCTGCCCAAGCCACGAAGAGAAATGCCTACCTACTTCAATCCAAATAATTATGAGAGACAAAAGATTGAGAGGAGTAAGGGAGTGCAAGGTGGTAATCCGAGAGTGAAAAAAGAAGAGGTTGTGTGGAGCGAAGTGAAGGGATTACCACCAAACTGTGCTAACATTGGTTGTCCTTCTATTTTTAAGGACATTTGTGTAGGTACCAACATGGCAAGCGAAGACGAACAATGCCAAAAGTAAGTTGTTGCCCAAGCTTTTGGAGGACCTTCACACCATGACAAAGAAGAATCTACTCAAGGACTTCAAGGTAAAATGGCTAACTCTTACACTTTTGTACAAGTAAATGATAATTGTGTGGCTAGTAGCCCATTGAGTGTGAGATATAGCTTGCCTATATGTGAGTATTGTTTCTTTGCCACTTGATGATGATGTACATATTGTGAGTGTGGATACACTAGTTGACCTATTGATGACCGAATCGACTCTTCTTGTAAGATCGATTTATGTCCACCTAGTGTTGAAACCATTATGTTGAATGAAAGTACATTATCTTCTGAAATTTGTGTTGATCAACTTATGTGTGAAAATTACCCACCACTTGAGGATGTGTATTGTAATTAATGAACCTCAAGTGTGTGATGATGTTGAAAATGTTGATCAAAGGAATAGGAGTGAACTCGAGAGCTATTCTTGGGATAATCTTGCACTTGAGATCTCTTTGAAACTTGATATTGATCTTTTAGAGAGTGATGAATTCACACGTTCCGAATCTTCCTGTGAAATAGATCATGCTCTCTTTAGGTATAATGTCTTATTTGAAGATGATATAACCACTTCTAATGAACCTAGTGGTGAAAATAATGGTGTAGCTTGCCTTAGAAGCTATAGCCGATATGCTAATTCACTATGGTGTGACAACATTTCTACTAAAGATGGAAATCACTTCTTGAAATATGAAAGTACTCTTAAGGGTAAGGGATGTGTAGTCTTGGAAACTACTTATCCTTCTACTTTGTGTGATTTTATTGTTGAGAGTACTCATGGTGATGATTGTGAAACTAGTAGTGAGTACACACATGAGGGCACCTTAGTAGAAGTTGACTTGAGTGATACCTTTCTCTACTCTCTATTTGATTTGGATAATATGTATGCTATTGTAGAGAGTACACCATTTAGTTTGGGTAGAGACCACGGGAAAGGGGAGTGTTGTCTAGACCCGTGTCTATGGCTACTTTTCCCGTTTGACCCCGGTGCCAAATATAGATTTTATGATGATGGTGCACCCAACTTGTTGCTTGGTTTACATGAAAAGCAAAGTATCACTTTTGGTAAATTCCATAACCAAATCCTTTGTGCATTTTTCATTAATTATTTAATATTTAATTCAAAGGATCCTTGGTTATATTATAAATATGTGCAACCTTGGAATGTTGAGGTGATTTGCCGTGCTAACCCTAACCCTCATTTCATGAGGAGTTTGTATTTGTGTGTCCTTTCTTTAGTTTTGCAAGGTTTGGATTCGAGGTCGAATCCTTTTCAAGATGGGGAGGATGATACGAGTCAAATGGCCACCTTAGCTTTTGATGACATCTTTGAAGGCCAACACCTAAAGGCTCAAGACTTGGTCACCCCGAGAGCACAAGGATACGCAAGGAAGGATCATTTTGAGCATGACTTAAAGCAATCTCGTGTGTGGAAGGTTGCTTGGTTGCCTACATTGATGCTAACCCGAGAACCACAAGCCTTGAAGTATGAACCATACTCGGTTTTTGAGAGCATTGAAAAGGCGCCATTCATTCAAGTTATAACATACCTTGGCTGCCTCTTCATTAAGGGTATTTTATACATTACATATAGTGTATTTACACACCATGGCAGCCCCTCTCATTAAGGGCAAAGTGGTCTTTTTATCTTCATTTGTAATATATTATAAATAGGCACCTTTAGTCTTATTTTTACTAGTTTTGAATGATGAAAGATTGAAACACTTGAAAATCCTCTCTCTTGAGAGTAGACCACATTAGTATAGTCTTAGTTATGACTTGGAAAAGTCATCCTTAGTATAGGGCTTGGAAAAGCCAATATTGTTCTTTGCTTAAAAACGGTGGATCTTGAGTTGAGTCGATTACCTTGGCGGTCACCGTAAGAGTGTGGTTTTGATTATTACATTTATTAGGAGTTAGTGTTGAAATATACTTGGTTCTTAATCTTGTAATAATTTTGGTCTCACTATCTATCTTTATTTTCTATGCAATTTCCCTTGTGTTAGTGTTGAAATATACTTGGTTCTTAATCTTGTAATAATCTTGGTCTAACTATCTATCTTTATTTTCTATGCAATTTCCCTTGTGTTTGTGTTGAATCCGTGTCTTGTTTCATCTTGTGTCATTGTTATCATCTTCATCTCCTCTCTTTAGTTATAATTTCAGTTTCTAGCTTTGTTTCCCGTATCAGAAGCTAAATAGTATATTGACTACTTTTTCCTCTGACTATCACTCAGGTGAAGTTCAACTTATGAATCTTATATGCATGCTTAATAATTCATTTGGCATCTGTCAGCTAAGTTATTTGTGTTGGAGAAACAATGAACTTATTTTTAACAGTTTAGTAAGTTCAGGTTTGAAGTTTATAAGCATACTATTAAGCTTTGGCCATTGTGAACTGTGAAACAATGTTGGAAAAGAAAATTGAAACTGTTTATCTTCTTCTTTATCTTGTGCTTTTTCCTAATATTCTTTTTCTAATGCATATTGTCTTTTAATATGTGAATTATATTTTTATCCCATTATTCTCGGAGTAGGTTATCAATTGTTGAAGTTAAGGTATATGTGGTAGATGCAAGAAAGTAGCAACAGATGTTAGAATACTTTGTCCTTCTTGCTCATTGGAGTTTCTAAACTATAGACACTAAAATCCACATAGAGAGCTTCTAAGTAGCTAAGTTGTGCGGATATATTTTGATGCTATGTTGCTCGGACTCTTCAAAAATGGTTGCTTTCTGAAAATCAGTTTTGTGTATGAGAAGTCCTCCAATCTTCTATGAATGTAATCACTGGTAATGAAGGTCTAATTTTTGTACCCCAAGTCCTATAATAAGATGATAACATTTATTTAACTGTTACTATATACATAACATTACCAGATTGATATCCTTCTAAATTTCTATCAGAACCTGCTTTTCTAAACCTTTCAAAGTTCATTTAGTTACTGCAAAGGGAAAGGATAAGAATTGACTCTTATGAACAATCTGAAGGTCATATCCATTTCTTAGCTGCAATATTCACTATGTATTGTAGTGACTATGTATGTATTCTATTACGGCTGTGGTTTTAAAAGCATTGAAGATCTGTTTAAATGTGGGAAGTTTTGTGCAAATTTAAAACATTCCGAGAGGCTGAGAGGCTGAATTCTGGAGTCCTGGTGGTTGAGCCATCAGAAAAAGTTTTTAATGATATGACGAGCAAGGTGACCACTTTGCCTTCTTACACTGGAGGTGTGGTTTAGCTGTTAACTGTTCTGTTTTTTAAAGTTATATGTTGTCATTGTATCTTTCAGTAGTCAAACTTTTGTTTCTGTGGGAAGAGTTTCATTATCTTTTATCATTTAATAAGTTTAGTGTGATACTTTTCAAGCTCTGATAGGTACCAGTTAAGCTGAGGATCTATCTGAAACAGCCCCTCTACCTTTACGAGGTAGAGGTAAGGTCTATGTACATTCTACCGTCCCCAGACCCCATTCTGGGATTACATTGGGATGTTATGTTATTGTTGTTGTATTTTTCAAGCTCTGATAATTCATTGCGCTGAATTTTTTTTGTTAACCTAATGGTGCAAATATTTTTGTTTTGACAACTATGTTGATTCTCTTGCTAACAGGTAATCAAGGTTTTCTCAGTTCCTACTATGTTGGATTTGTGAATGCTCATGTTTATGAGCCAAATTTTCCTTCAGATATCTTAAATTCCAGGAAGGTTCCTGAAATGGAGAGGCTTTCTACTCTTTATAATGCAGATGTTGGCCTGTACATGGTTGCTAATAAGGAATGTTTTAGGTTCAAGAGACTGCCTTTCTTTGAGTGTATTTTTAGTTGGGTGGGGTGTGTAGACTTTAGATTTTATCAAAACTGGACAAAATACAATTAGTTGGAGGGTTCAAAATGGCCATTTTTGTTAGATATAGGATACTACGAAGAAGTTAGACTTCCATGGAATTGGAATATACTTTAGTAGTATTGCAAGTTGCAACATTGCAAACCTTAGCATAACTTAATTTTTCAATTTAAGCTGTTGTGTGGGCTTCATTGTCTTTTTTAGTAACGGTAGTGCTTGGCTAGCTTTTGCACACCCAAACTATTCCACCATGTACATGCTACCTCCTACCAACAAGTACCGGATGGGCAGATATCTTATGGTCTATGGGCTTTGTTGTTTTCTACAAACGACTTAACTTAAAGCAGCTATATTTTGGATGTTAAAGTCCAATTTGTGTCAAGCTATTCAAAGATGAGCATGGGATTATCCCGCTAGGCGCTATGTACTTGGTTTATCATTCTTATGAGTTATCAACAATTAGTGAAATCTTATTATTATCATATTTATGCATAGAATAATCTTTCCATGGAAATAAATTTTTTAGAGAAAGCTGCACAAACTGTTTACGAAAAAGTGCTGCCAAATGTGCATGGTATTTATAGAAGGTTAATGAATATATCTTTGGTGACCAGAGATTAGGGAGGAAAGCCTAAGGCTAGGTACCCTCCACCTCAAACCATAAAGTTGGGGATTCAAGTCCCCTATTGAGCGAAGTGAGAATGGACCATTGTCTGACTCCTCCTGTTATCCTTGTGGAAGTGCACTCCTTGGTCTTGTCGTGGGTGGGCGTGAGGGGATTTACCATATTGTGGATGTTATATAAAGAGTCAGTTGTTGTTAGTTAGAAAGTCTAGTCAGCTAGCTAATTGGTCCAGTCATCTAGTTAGTTAGTTCAGTCAGCTAGTTAACTAACTAGTACAAAAGTTAGTTATAACTGCTATATAAACTACCTTCATGTACTAATATAAAACACTCTTTCAAGACTTACTAAACTACAGCTTCTACTTCCTCTTAATCTGAGTGTTCTTCTTCTTCTTCTTGATTAAAGAATTCTCTGTTTCTTCCATGGATTCGGTATCATTTGTTGATTAACAACATGGTATCAGAGAGTTGATACAGAGAGGTCAATACTTCTAGCAGTTCACCATAAAATCTGTAGAATCAATTCCAAAATTACTATATGCTTCCGACTGTTCTTGTGTACTCAAGAAGGATGAGTAATTTGAATAATCAAACACCTAATACAACCCCAAATGGAGTGGTTGGATCAGGTCAGACTAGCAATCAAGCTCCAGGAATCGACTACAATCATCCATTATTTCTGAATGCATCTGATGTTAGCGGTATACAGATTATCTCATTTCAGCTAACAGGTATTGAGAATTTTTCTATGTGGTTTAGGTCTATGAGAATTGCATTATTGGGTAGAAATAAGTTGGGATTGGTTGATGGCAGTTGTGATAAAGAATCTTTCCCTGAAAATATGTGGAATCACTGGGAAAGGGTTAATGCCATAGTTCTATCTTGGATAATGAACTCAGTATCGAAAAATCTATTAGGTGGTATTATGTATGCTTCAGATGCTAAAACTGTGTGGATGGAATTGCAAGAAAGATTTACCAAGATTGATGGTTCAAGAACCTTCAATCTGCATAAGATATATGCTCTTTTGTTTTTTGTGCATTGTTTACATTGAACCTTGTTATTACAGGTCCGAGAAGAAAAGACTAGCATTTTTAGTTCCAAAGGGAAATACAGAAAAATAAGAGCAATGGATGAATTATTTTAAGACAAACAATATCCGCAGCATCTCACAAGAATTATGAACTCCTTTCTAATGCATTGCTTAAATTGAAGCTTGTTATTACAGGTCTAAGCAAAAATATTGGCATTTTTAGTTCCAAAAGGAAATACATAAGAATAAGAGCAATGGATGAACTGTTTTAAGACAAAAAGTATTCGTAGCATCTATCAATTATTCTGAATTCCTCTCACAGCATCTCCATCAAAGTTCAATCTCCAGATTCACGAACCACACAGAGTTCAACCTAAAAACAATAGAATAAAGTTAAACATTGAAATTTTAATTAAAAAAAAAAATTAAACTAAACCTACCAGATGGAAAGGGATAGTAACATAACCGGTAAAAAAACCAATAAAGTCACAGCGCCAGGAATAGAAATTGCCATCGCTGAACACGAAACTCTGAACTTCTTGATTATACAATAGGTCTTGTGTATAGAGCAGAATGTAGATTAGGTTATAAGTCAGTATCACCTCAGCCTATGCAAAAAGAAAGCAACCAAAAAAAATTTCAAGACAAAAAACAAATTACAAAAACAAAAAGCAGACAGATAATTTATCAAGCAAAATAAATTACCTTCCATGTAGAAGAAAAGGGAAATAGCTTATCAAATGCGTGTATGACTATGAAAGGACGGAACAGCAGCAGCCCAAAAGTCAACACGTACAAACAACAGTCTAAGAAAAATGCTCGACCATTGATGATACCACACATTAAACAAAATAACAAGAATCTCAAATATACCGTCCATATAGAGGACAAAGGGAAATTAATGTGTAGGTTTTGGAGTGCAGCAGCGAATAGAAACAGTAGTAACAACATGGTCGTAGAGACCGCTGAAGACCAGAGGAAAAACATTCTTGGACGTAGGAACACAAAAATACTGAAGCAAAGGAAACAACTTGCTACTCCAACAGCAATAAGAGGAACAAACCTACAAGTAAAAAGCAATTAATAATTACAAAACTCAAAACAAAACTATAATAATGAACATTGAAAGTACCTGAAATCAATCCCAACATGCTTAAGCATGCTGGAAGATAACACTCCAACCATCAAAAACTGTAAAACAAATTCACATAAAAAGCACAAACAGTTTAAAACCAAAGTTTTTCTTCTATCAGGCGGTTGAAGCATTTCTCTGCACAATAGAACAACAGTCGGCAGCGCAACCAACACGACAATTGGAGAAGTCTCCTCGAGACGAGCTCCAATAGCAATCAATAAAAAACCAACCATAAGTGGAAGGTACACCTTTCAAAAAAAAAACAATAAAACTACAATCACAAAAAAGCAAAAGCAAATACAACAAAACTATTAGTAATAAAATAATTTAAAAAGTACAAACAGTTTGACAGATTCAGGAAATACCACATTAGATCGCATAGCAACAATTAGTTACTATTTAATCTCAATCCCAATTAGACACATTGAGCAGCAACAATATAATATTATCTAGTTTATAAAGTACGAACAGTTATGACAAATTCAGAAAATACCATATTAGACCGAATAGCAATAATTAGATAGTATTAGATCAAATAGCTTAAAAAATACAAACCATTATAACAAATTCAGAAAATACCACATTAGATCCAATAGGAACAATTAGATAGTATCTAATTTTTGATACAAATTGGATAAATGGAGACATTAGATCAAACAACAAATGTATAATACTATCTAGTGCATAAAGAATAAACCATTATGACAAATTCAGAAAATACCAGAGTAGACCGAATAGCATAAATTACATCAAGATAGCATCTAATCACTGAGACGATCAAACAGGTACAATTTTATACTATCTAGTTTATAAAGCAAGAACAGTTCAAAAAATACCGAAAAGATATACGAATATTGCATGGCGGAGCAAGTAGGAAGACGGAAGACATGGTGAAAGCCCCAGTATTTTCGAGTAAAAAATTCACCCGTCATTGATTTTGATTTTACTAGTGTTTTGTATCTTAGTATAAAGGATTTGAATCTATAGATTTATGCAATATCCTATTTATAAATTGGAGAAAGATAAGAAACAACATCATATAAAATCTATATATAATGCGTATAGGAGATGAGGAAACAACATTCATATAAAATCTATAGATTTTTGCAGATCTCCAATTTATTGAAGAAAGAAATGCATATAAGAAATAAGGAAACAACGTGATATAAAATTGATATGAATGATATAGAATTTAAATCTCAAGATTTTGGAATTGAAGTACTCTAGAATTGAAGTACTCTAGATGGAAGAAGGATGACAAATGCTCCATTTTGTAACGGCTATAATTGACAGAAGAAAGAATCACAACAGTAGGATTCTTGTTTTTCTCGTACATGTATTACTCTTTATAAGTTGTACCCTTCAATCGAAATAAAATACTGCTCATGGATCAAACTGATCTGTGATTTGAGGCTAAGAAGGCAAAATGTGTTGAACCATAAAATATCAACATTAGGATAATATAATACGTATTATTGAAGCGCAATGTACAGTTTGGTATGGTATTTGAGAGTAAAATTTTAATATTCGAGTTTTCGGAATTGAGTTTGGTAAAAGATATTAATATCGTTTAGTATTCGGTATTTCGAATATCGAATTCTCTTCGACCTTGGAAATATATTCGTAAAATACAATAAAAGGAATATTAAATAGGGTTTCTATTAAATATATTTTTTGAATTTAAAACGTACATTTGGACATTTCCAACTTTAAAATGGTATTACCGAAAATCATACCAAATCGAAGTTTAATTTACCAATTACCGAATTATAGAATCAATGTTTATAAGTACGGTATGTGGTATCTACTATCAAATACTGATTATCAAACTACCAAATCCGAAATTTGAAAATAACGAACCGAATACCCAACGCTCGCTCCTAGTTTTTATTCATAAAAAAGGTAACAATTTAAAGCCTATTACTCCATTAAGTTTCCATTGTTTTAGTTTTTTAATTTAATATTCGAATTATATATATGGAAATTAGTTGTAAAACTACAAGGCAGGTCAGACTCTACATTTACTCTCGTCAGTTTTTCTTCTTTCGTAATTTATCTCAATTAAAGATACAATAAATAATTTGTAGAATTAATTATCCTTTAATCTCTTGATACCTTTTTCTAAGACAATATGTAATATTTTTTCAGTCAATAAAGTTATAATGTATGATAAAATTTGTATTTAAAATGATGATTCTCATCTTTATTTCTCCGTATTATTAAATTTTTTGATAATCGCATTTGTATGTTTCATTTAAAGGTTGTCTTACTGTTCAAAAACCTACCAGACAATTATTTTGATCTCTTGGAGGGATCGACATGAAATCAAGTGATATAAATTAACTTAACTCAAACACAAATAAGAAATTTACATGAGAAAGACTGAAAATAAATTAAAAAAAAATAAAGAAAGTTGCTCGTGGATCAGCGAGATATAAGTCATTATTGGAGATATAAGATATTCATATAAAATCTATAGATTTTTGCAGATCTCCAATTTATTGGAGAAAGAAATGCATATAAGAAATAAGGAAACAACGTCGATATAAAATTGATATGAATGATATAGAATTTAAATCTCAAGATTTTGTATTTGAAGTATGGTAGATGGAAGAAGGACGGCAAATGCTCCATTTTTCTTCTTTTTTTCTTGATAAAGGGGAGGGAGTTTGTAACGGCTATAATTGATGTGAAGATAGCTGTGTACTTTGATTATATATAGGAAAATCTAAGGGGTCGTTTGGGGTGAGGTACTAAGGCAAATAATTCAGATATAAAATAATAATTTCAGGATAAATTTCTTAATGCATCGTTTGGTTGGTAATACTTAAGATAACTTATTTCAGGACTAATAATAGTATCGGGATAAGTCATCCAGTGCTGGCTCAAGGGGGAAGCAACTAAAGCCAAGGCTTTAGGCCCCCAAATTAAAGGCCCCATATTCTCACTAATATTTAATATTATATAGTATATATTAGAGAATTAGTGTCCTTGTTTCGTTAAAAGAATAAAATTCATACTTGTCTTTTGAATATTTTATTGAGTTTATGTAGAAACAAGTAGGTATTATTAGATAAATATTCCTTTCGTTTTAATTTATGCAATTTTTTGTTTCGACGGTTAATTTGACTAATTTTTTAAGCTAAATAAGATTAGATTAATGCAATATTTAAAATTTAGATGTTCAAAAACTAATATCTAGTTCAAAAACTATATAATAAGCACTAATATGTAGTCACATGAATAGTCAATATACATACAAGATGGTACGTACACCATCACTATAAAACAAAAAAGAAAAGAAATTAAACAAATATATTTATAATTTTATTAATTAAATTTAAGGCCACTTCTTAAAGTTGGCTTTAGGCCACAATTTGCGTTGAGCCGCTCTGAAGTTATCCCACACATTTGGTGGTATAAATTATCCCACCCTAATTTATCCTTGAATAAAATTATTAAATGACTAAACTAATTCTTTAATTTTCACTTTCTCACAACTGTAGGATTTTATTTTTTCTCCTACACGTATTACTCTTTATAAGTTGTGCTCTTTAAATGGGATAAAGTACTGCTCATGGATCAAAATGTTCTGTGATTTGAGGCTAAGAAGGCAAAATATGTTTAACCATAAAATATCAACATTAGGACAATATAATACAATTATTAAAGTGCAATGTACAATTTTACTAACAAGTATTATCTAGATAAATACGTATGAATCTTATATATTGACACGTAACTGAACACATAGAAAAATTATAGGAATAGAAACATAAAAATAATTAAGTTAACTAAAGTGAAGGATATTTTTGTAAACAAATAATATATTTTTACAATCAATGCACTACTTAAAAAGATAACAATTTAAATCCTATTATTACTCTATTAAATTTCCATTATTTTGGTTTTTAAATTTAATAGTCGAATTATATATGGAAATTAGTTGTAAAAGTACAACGCAGGTCAGACTCTACATTTACTCTCGCCAGTTTTCTTCTTCTTGTTAACATTATTATCATTTTAATCAAAAAAAAAAGAAAAAGTATATATATATATATATATATATATATATATATATATATATATTCTTTCTAAATGAAGGACAAGGTACCTTTTTCAGGAAAAAAATTGTAAAAAAAAAAAAAAGAAGAGTAAGAATAACATTTTATAAAAAATAAGGTCCAAGATGTAGAAAAAGTATGGTGTGTGAAGATCTTTAATTCTATTTTATAAAGTTAAAGAGGCTGCTTCTGATTCTCAATTCAAATAAAAAATATCTACCTTACGTATTGAGATTCACAAAACGTTACTAATTTTACTCAAAATACATTTTAATACTACAGCATTAGAAAAGAAGGTCTGTTATGGTTAGGAATAGGTTTAAGTGGAATAAAAATAACTTTATAACTTGAAATATTTAATTTTATTTTTGATTAATTTATTTCGTAATTTACTCAATTAAATGTACAATAAATAATTTGTAGAATTAATTATCCTCTAATCTCTTGTCACTCTAATCTTTTGTCACCTTTTTCAAGATAATATTTAATATTTTTTTTCGGTCAATAAAGTTGCAACGTACGATGAAATTTATATTTAAAATGATGATTCTTATCTTTATTTCTCCGTACTAATAAATTTTTCGATAATCGCATTTGTATATTTCATTTAAAGGTTGTCTTATTGTTCAAAAACTTACCAGACAATGATTTTGATCTCTTGGAGGGATCGACATGAAATCAAATGATATAAATTAACTTGACTCAAACACAAATAAGAAATTTACATGAGAAAGACTAAAAATAAATTTTAAAAAATAAAGAAAGTCGATGGTGGATCAACGACTTATAAATCATTATAGTCCAGCGACTTATGAGTCATTAACCTATTTCATTTAATTCTTTCAATATTCATAGTTTCCTTAAAAAATTTACTCTAAAAATTAATCCTTTCAGCTGCTCCAAACTCTAATTTTTACCTTATCCTCCACGACGACGTCAATAGAACAACTCATATTTTCAACTAACGTAATTTTTACCTTGTAATTCTCTCCCTCATAATTAGAATTTTCAATTTTTTCACTTTCAAATTTTTTTTTTTTTAATTTTCATAAAATAATTAAACGTAAATTATATTTAATATTCAATTCATAAATTGATCTCCTTTTATGAGAATAAATTGAGTGTATTGTTGTTATTTGAATTGTTTTTTTTTTTTCAAAAAGATCATTTACTACTCTATTATCACTCATATCAACAGACACGTAATTAATATTGTTATATAACATTTGCTACCTAATTATTAAATAAAAAACACTTATTCATTAAATTTGTACAGTCATGATTTTTTTTTTCTTAAAATAAAGAGTAAATTCCTCAAAATGTCATTGAACTTGTGTAAACATCCCACTAAAGTAACTTTTGTTTCTTTTAGGACAATATTGTCACTGAACTATGTACTTTTTTCCATTATAAGGTAAAACTAAGAAATTGTTAATAATATGTTTGAAGAACCACAAGGAAAGTGAAATTAGATTAATTACATAGTCCAATTCTCAATTAGAAATAGAGAATTAGGTGCAATTACGCGATGTAATTACAAAATTACATTTTTTTTTAATTTTAATTTTTTCATTTAATTTTATTTTTTATTTCTATTTTTTAAAAAAATTTTACATCATTTATCTTTCATCTCTTTTCTTCTCATTTTCCAACGTTTACTTCTTATGATTAAATATAATTACTCGTATTTTTCTTCATTTAGTGCATTATTGTATTTTTATTCTAGTGTTTGAATTAAAGTAGTATTTCATTATTGAATGAGATGACTTATGTGTTTTTTCTTTCGTATGAATTATTTACTCGTTGGAATTTTATATAAGAGTATTGTGTTTTTTTCTTGAATTTTCAATTTGTGTTTTGTTTTATGTTTCAATTTATTTGTTTTAGTACTATAGACTTGTTATTTTATATTTCATGTCACTTCAAATTGTCGAGTTAATTTTTTAAATTGCCATTGAACTTGTGCAAACATCCTACTAAAGTAACTTTTGTTAATATCTTTTAGGAAAATATTTTCATTAAACTATGTACATCTTTCCAAAATAAGGTGAAATTAAAAAATAGTTAAGGACATATTTGGAAAGCCATAGAAAAATTAAAATTATATGTTATTAGCAATTTCCAGTGACATGCAATTTGAAATAGCATGTCTATACTACTAATACAAATAAACCGAAACATAAATTCAAAATCCAAGAGAAAAACATAATACTCTTGTATAAAATTCCAACGAGTAAATATAATTTAGAAGAACAAACAACACATAAGTCTATAATCTCATTCAATAATAAAATACTACTTTAATTCAAATATTAGAATAAAAATTATAAAAAATGCAATAATGCGTTAAATAAAGAAAAAAATATGGGTAATTATATTAAATCATAAGAAGTAAAGTTGGAAAATGAGAAGAAAAGAGATGAAAGATAAATAATGTAAAATAAAAAAAAAAGTAAAAATAAAAAAGAAATTCAAATAATAGAATAAAAAAGAAATTAAAAAAAAATATTAAATTTTATTTTAAAAAATAAAATAAAATGTAACTTTGTAATTACATTACAAAATTGTACCTAATTCTCTATTCCCAATAGAAAATTGAATTATGTAATTACATTTAATTTCACTTTCCTTGTGATTCTCCAAATATATCTTTAACAATTTTTTAGTTTTACCTTAAAAAGGAAAGAAATGCATTGTTCAGTGACAATATTATCCTAAAAGAAACAAAAATTACTTTAATGGAATGTTTACACAAGTTTAATGACTTGACATTTTGAGGAATTAACTCTAAAATAAAATGTAGGCGAGGAAATGAATGTTGTCCGTTTCTTTAGGAAATTGTCAAGTTCCAAGAAAGGTGACTTTTTTTCCCCATAAAAGTGTTAAGTATTCCAAAGTAGTATTTACTCATATATTAATTGGATTTTATTTTAATTTAATTCCAAGAAAGGTGCCATTCATGACAATTCACGTGATAGGATATGGATATTCTCCCCCTTAAAAATAGTTGTCTTGTTAACTTAATAGTATTTTTTTAAAAAAAATACTATTAAATTATAACAATTATATAAAAATGATATAATTATATATATACACGATATGTGTATAGAAATTGTATAATTATAGAAAATATGTATATGTATAAAATATAAATAAAAAAAGCTATAGAATGTGTATAGAAGCTCTATAGTTGTTGTATGAAATACGTATGTATAGAATGTGTATAGAAACTTTATAATCATTGTATAAAATATGTATGTATAGAATGTGTATAGAAACTGTGAATTTCTTGTATAAAAATATGTAATAATAATTGTAGCCAAAGATTGTATAAAATATGACTATTAATAAAAGAAAGATTCATTCTAGTTAATTAGATGTTAGTCATTTGTTTGCCATTTACAGCATTCAAAAATGGCTTACTTAGCCAGGATATGTATTCGAATGTATCCTAGAAATAGGTTAGACTATGCCAATTTCTTCCAGCAATAGATTACTTAAACTTTATAAGCAAAGTCTTCTCTGCTTTTGCAACCTAGTTATTTGTTCATATTACAGTTTTAAGATATTTTTAAAAAAATTATAAATCTGGCTTAATAGAATTTGTAATCCTCACCTTCCCTCCTGGAAGACCTCCATTGCTGACAATTTGAACAGGAGGACATTTCGTACCAAGGAAACAAAGAACCTCTGCATCAAGCTGCTTAAGACCATCAACCAAATCAACAATTGGTCTCTCTCTCATCCGAGGAACTCCAATGTAAGCAATATCACCCAGCCAATCAAAAACATCATACGCTATGTGTCATTTGATCTTCATTGATTTTGTTTAGTCCTCTTGCATACACACAGATATCATTTTTTTTGTATATACAATACATCTACTTGCTGATATTTTGATCAAATCAATGGATGTAACCTGTAATAAATTAAGAACAACATTAGTTAGTACAAGTACAAAGAGTTCACTGTAACATAAGGCTTATGGAAATCTAAAAGTAACGAAAATAAATAATGACACATTAAAGAGGGGTAATACCCCAAATTATGAATGGAATAAGCATTTTAATGGTATTACAATCAATGGTCCATCTGCTCGCTTAAATGAAGTTAAGCAAATATACATATACACACGAAAGTCAATATTCTTGTTCTTTTTTCTTCTGAAAATGCTCTTGGTTTTCAATTAATTGAGAAGAAATCATGGACATGAAGAGATGGGGAAACCACCCTTTACAGAAAATCCTCTCTTCGATGTCTCATTCTTCCTTTCTGGGCTTAAAATATGATGAGGATTCTCCCATCTCTCTCAAGGCTAAATTATCATCACTGCCAATTTTGAAAGGTAGGAACTTCCCCACAATTAGGTGTTTGGACAACTTCAAGCAATTTTTAACAATAGCTACACAAGATCAAAGTATGGTTGCAGTACATCTGAAGAGGGTTGTTGAATTAGTTAAAGGAAAAAGCATTGGCCAATCAGAGGGATATTTGCACATAAAAAGCTACAACAATCTGTAGCAAAGATTCAAGGAATTTGAGTTGAGCTTGATCATATATCTAACTACTAAACTTCTTTAATGATAACAGAAAATGAACTTTTTTTTCTTTTTTTCTGGTCACTTTTCTTGACAGTGCATCCCGTTAATGAAAATGGGTGCACTTTCAGCGACATCAAATCTCCAACCAAAAAGCTGGTTAACCATTTTGGTAGAGACCTTAGAAGTAAGCTGTGCTTTTAATAGTGGAAATGTAGGTCTCAATCTTTCAAAGGAACAATCAAATATTGCAACCAATTAACCAATGGGCTCTATTTGTAATCTTCTTGCATATTACCTCTTTCTTCTAGGAATTATCGTCTAAAAGAATGCTACATTTTACTATTATGATGTTGTAACGCAAATCAATGTGCAATGAATAGTAAGGTAACATATTATTTACATTAAGCAAACAAGCAGTCAACTGGGAAGAAAAATCGAGTCCATTGCGCTTTGCACCCTAACGTATGACCACTTTTGTGATTTACACCCTATTCTATTTTATTTTATGATTTGCCCCCTAAGCTTGTATCTTTCTTGCAAAATAATGAAACTACTCTTTTTCTATATTTTCCACGAGGACAAAATTGGAATATAAATATATTTTTTTAAAAAT
The DNA here is from genome assembly GCA_030864215.1 of Capsicum pubescens. NCBI lineage: Eukaryota > Viridiplantae > Streptophyta > Magnoliopsida > Solanales > Solanaceae > Capsicum > Capsicum pubescens. The sequence goes on from CM061549.1 coordinate 302,576,587, forward strand.
AACATAGAATTTAAAAAAAAAAATAACTGATAAATTAACTAATTAAAAGGTCCGATGAACAAATAATTTTATGGATGTTCCTTCTATGGGTGGAATTTTATTATTAAAACTTTAATTAGAGATAAAATGGACAAACAATTTCTTGTAAGAACTAAAAAATAAGGTCTCTCTTATTACTATTTTCACATAAAAGAAGAGAACAAATTTTGAATTTAATTAGATAAAGATCTTCTATTGCATCACTATCACTTATTTTATGACTCATCACTTTTTGTATGATATTTAATATAAGCTCATATAAATTTTTTACTAAAATAGATGAAAGCTTGTAAGGTCATTAAAACTTTAATTAGGAATGAAATAGACAAAAAAAAATTATGTGAGGACTATCAAAGTCCAGGATCCTCCCTTCAAATTGGATTCATGGATACTGGTTTCCTATTTAAAGGTGTTAATAATACAAGTTCACCATTCAAAGCTGATATGGGGTTGAGAATGCTACAAATGTTTCCTTAAGCTAAGTTTTTACATCAACTCAATAGACATAAACTGTCAATTGGCCCTTTATGCCCAAAGAATAGTAATCTGAATAGGATTCTTGATTGTTTTCGTTGGGAATGCTCTTCAATTATTATCTAATTTACTTGAGGGTACTATGGTTAGCATATTCACGTTTGGTCTGTACTACAATACCCTTTGCTTATCATTATATTTAGTCAATTCATATATGATCTTTTTCAAGGATTTCCTTAGGTATCCCAAGAATGGGAACTCCTGACTCCTGAGGCAGCTAGGACTTCCTCAGGACCTCGTTATGCACTTGATGATCAAATTACTGAGCACATCAAAGTTTTTAAATTTTTACTTGATTATCCAACAACAAAAAAAAATCATCATGCATTTTTATGTGCCTCGACATTATTCATGTGGTTTATATATGCAATGTCAAAAGCTGCCAAGCGGAAAGTGGGTATTTGAGTTGTAGTTTGAAATTGTCATCTGAAGCTAAACTTCTATGTGGTTTTGAGATAAAGCTTCTTGAGTTTACCCATAATCTTCAAGGAGTTAGGAAGAATGCTGACTCCGTGAAAATGACAGAGACAATCATTTTTATTTAGCAGTTTTTCTAGTTTTGTGCCTTTTTCAGAAGAAAAAAATATTTATATTCCAATTTTGCCCTCGTGAATATTTATAGGTCTTACCATTTCAAGGTATGGAAGGATTTGTCAATGGTCTAAATCTCACATGATAATGGCAAGAACAACTTATCATTTATGAGAATCATCAGATGTTGGCCCATGGAAGAAAAGTATCTCAGAATAAAAAATGGTTGGTTTCAAGCACTGGTGAATTTAGCCAACACGGATAAGATCTATAAGGGTGTTATTAAAAATATGCCTCTAAAATAGTTCACTTAGCAAACTTACCTCTTTGTCAAACCGATTCAAGTAATACGCCCAATGGTAGTCATATCCGAAGCTAAAACCAGTAACTTCTTGTACTGTCATTTGAATCATTTTATCGATCACCGCTTAAAGACAGAGAAACAACGAGAAAATAGTGAACCACCAAGCATCATACCTCAGAAGCTAGTGTTCTTTTGTTATTTGGATCTGAATTTGTTGTTTGAGAGCTTGAGGAAGTAGAATTGTATGATTGTGTGCGGACTGCGGCGAGAGAGAAAGAGAAATATCTAGAAGGGTAAGGAAAGTCGTGGTTTGGTTTTAAAAAGAAGCTTATCATTTTACCCTTGAAAGTTAGCATATTTACGGCCATACCCTTGGTCGTCCAAATGATGACATTTCTATATAGTAGAAATGTTATGGAACATGGTAGATGTCCATGTGTCAAATTAATGGCCATGTGGCCTCATTTTAATAAGGCAAAATGCCTTCTAATCTTCCGCCTTTTAAAGTTGTCAAGTTGGATAAACTTGTATCTTAGGCTATAAATAGTCACTTTCTATACTAAGAAATTTGGTGGGAAAAGACTACTCTTTGTTATTTTATTACTTTCTTTACATTATTTATCTCACGTTATCAGCACGAAGCTCTACCCAACTGAGATATGGTACTTTCGGACCAAGAATTGCTTTACCCTCTTCCAGAGGTCGGAATGGATCTTTACTCACTTCGAGTGATCAAACAACTATTGGAGTACTTAATGGATATGTTTTATCCATGTAAAATCATTTCAAAACCTTCTCGGTGTAGGCAGTTTGATGAATGAAGACCTCATCTGCTAAATGTTCAATTTGCAGACCAAGACAAAGTTTTATCATTTCAAGATCGTTCATTTCGAATTCTATCTTTAGATATTCAATTGCCTTTTGGGCCTCTTCTGGAGCTCCAATGAGATTTATGGCATCCACATAAACAGCGAGTATGACAAACCCTGATGTCGTTTTCTTAATGAAAATACAAGGACAAATGACATCATTTATGTAACCTTTTCTTTTCAAGTACTCACTTAGGCGATTATACCACATACGCCCTGATTGTATTAGACCGTACAATGAGTTTTTCAATCTGATTGAATATAATTCCCCTTGGCACTGCTTCAGGAGCTTCACCTCTCCTTTTACACTGCTGGTGTCGAGGGACATTGTTTATTGCAAGGCGATCGATTAAAATTCTTCCACGACCATGACTAGGGTCAGGGATTATCGATTAAAATTCTTCCACGACCACGACTAGGGTCAGGGCTTCTTTCACACTTGATTTGATGAACATGTGCAACATTCACTTCAGGAAATAGAGCAATACCAAGAGGTCGACTTTCATTATTTTTTATTAAAAGCTCATTATGTTGTTCAGCAACTAGAAGATGAGCAATCAATTCAAAATACCTTTTAAATCCCATTTCTCGATCTATTGCTGCAGGAGCATACTCGAGGCGGGAAAGGTAGAGAATGTTTTCTCTAACATGTCGTGATCAGTTATATTTTCTCCGCATAAATTTAGTTGCGATTTAATTTCAAACATCGCAGAATTATAATCAGTTACATTTTTAAAGTCCTGTAACCTCAAATGAGTCCACTCATAATGTGCCTGTAGAAGAACGACCATTTCAGACGGTCGTATCTTTCTTTTAAATTATTCCACAATATAAGTGGATCCTTAATTGTGAGGTATTCCATTTTCAGACCTTCGTCAAGATGATGATGGAGAAATATCATGTCCTTGGCTCGGTCCTAATTTGATGCCTGATTATCATTTTTAATGATTTCTGCTAGATCCATCGCATCCAAATATATTTCGACATCCGGTGCCCAGGACATGTAAGTTTTGCCCAATAAATCTAGGCCAATAAATTCGCATTGGATATATTTGACATTATTTAAGAAAAATAAATACTAATCTTTTATTGTTGTTGAAAAGTTTTTGCATAAACTCATGTTGATAACGTGATATAAATTATGTAAAGAAAGTAACAAAATAACAAAGAGTAGTCTTTTTCCACCCACTTTCTTAATATAGAAAGTGGCTATTTATAGCCTAAGATACAAGTTTATCCAACTTGACAACTTTAAAAGGTGGAAGATTAGTAGGCATTTTGCCTTATTAAAATGAGGCCATATGGCCATTAATTTGACACATGGACATCTACCATGTTCCATAACATCTGGTGAAGCTCTATCAGGCGCTCCTTAAGAAAACTGATAATAACTTGAAGCAAACTTCCTCTCTAAAGATAATGTTGAGCCCATGGACTTAGAGGTCTCAGATTTCTTTGTAGTTCCTAAAGAACATGTTACTCACCCTTTCGGTGATGGACATGAAATAGTTTGATTGTTTTACTTTTATGTTAAGTTGTATTAGTTTACATTTCTATAAGTAGTATCTCACTAGCCTTGTAAATAAATAAAATTTGTGCAATACGCTATGTGCTAGTAATGCTGTAATATTTACTTTGTTTATATTTTCATCTTGAAGAATATGGATACTCCTCAAATTTTATTTGGATCAATAATCGATCGTGATGATATTTGTGTAATTGATAGCGAGACTGTTTTGCGGAGAAATTTTGACTTTTTGTGAAAGAGAGTCTCCACTTAATTTTGAAAAGGAATTAAGAAACCTTTAGGGAGTTACTTCAAACGATCCAAAACAGAAAAATCATTTTAAGTTAGAGATTCTAGATAACTGGTTCATATTAACATTTTAGGAAGGTGTTAGGCACCTAAAACGTCCGCTAACTTGCGGTTATCCGGACTGTTTGAAAACATCTTTTGATTAACTTCTGAAAAGATTAATTTGTTGAAATAAGTAATTTGTTTAGAAAATATATTTAAGGTTTATGTTAGCGACTTAGTTAGTGATTTTAACTAGGTTTGCAAGAAAACACATAAAACAAATTAGCAAAAGTAAAAGGAAAAGGGTAGAAACAGAAGGACTTGAGCCATTAGGCCCAAATCGCCAACCCTGCCCTAATCTAAATATTGGGCTTTCAGCCCGTCTTCCACCTGTCCTAATTCTATGTTTTCGAGTCTTTAGCTCGAGTCTCGCTTCACCTGTATTAAGTACAACTTTAACTTTGAGGCCTAAATGAATGAATAAGGAAATAAATAAATAAATGAATAAATAAATAAATGAAGACGACAATAAGTAAATAAACAAAATAATAAATGAGATTTTGGGGTCTCGTAGCTGCTTCAAATGATAGGACTTTAATCCATTTGTTCTTCTTTCGATTCTTAGTCTCCGTACGCCACGTGATAGGCGTTTAGATTCTTTTTCGGGCTTGACTCAAAGGACGGGGGTCATGTTGGCTCACCGTGAAATGCAAGGAAGAAAAGTCCATTTGGACTCCAAGGTGGTTTACATGCGAAAAAAAAAAGAAAGAGAAGAATTCAAAACATATCCGAAATACAAAAAGGAAAAAATAGAATAATAAATGTCTTAACACAAATATTCAAACAAAAAAAAATGATGATAGGAAACCACATATCTTATTTAAAAGTAGGCAGATGATATAAAGAAGGGACATGTTAACTCAACAAAAATAATGTCAAGTGAAAGAGAGAATAATATCGATCCGGATGCATGCCTATGAAGTGAAAAGCAGAAGTTTGACATCAAAATGCAAAAGAAATCAAAGCATGTTCAGAATATGGGTAGAAAAAGAAGTAAACAGATTTACACATTCAAAAGCTACTAACTAAATATTATCCTATTCAACATCAACCTTAGAAGTATAAATGCCAAGTGCTATCCCGCAACATGCTTCTACTATGGCCATTTGAGGTACCCAAGTCTCAGCGATAAGCGAATAGACAAAGTTATATCATAATGGGACAGATATCCCGGGCCTTTTTCGCAAGACAAAAGACTTAAAGGTTCTATCAAACTTATACTCATGGTCCTATTTAAGGGGAAGAAAACATAAAGGGAACTGGGAAGAGGGCCCGTGAGACTGGAATGCAAGACACGAGTCAGCTCGAACAAGGATGATCCATGCATATAAAATAAGATAAAAGGATTAGAACACAAACTTACGCTAATCCCAAAAGGTAGGCTACTGCACATAATAATTGTATAGACCACATATCCAAAAGTCTACAACTAAACAAAAGATATCATATAGCAAGTGAATACAAATTCATTACTCAAGGAAACCGAAACTAGCATGAAGTCAAATCAAGACATGGTATAGGCTACCATGTTCACTCCAGACTTTACATTTTCAAACACATTAGTATTTCACACATAAAAAATAAGTACTACTACAATTAAACACATAATAAGGGGGAGGGGACCAACTAAGAAAAATTTAAGCCAACCAAAGGACCTTTACAATAATCTGGATCGATAGTTTGATAAAGAAGTATTTTTACACTCACACAAGAACCCTCAATCAACAAGTCAATCACTTGAAGAAAGTTGTCATTTCACAAATATTTTTTTTAAAGTCTTTAAGAAGCAATATTAAGGAAGATAAGGGAAGAACAAATAAGCTGACACTAACACGATCAACTTACTAGACATTCATTCATTCCCACATAATAGACATTAACCATATTAAACATATTCAGTGTAATAAAACAAGGAGGACCCTTTTTTTAAACGTGTATAACATCCAAACATATCTATCCGAAGGTTGTTATCGAGTTACCAACTACGTCAAATGACTGTTGTCCATAATTCAAGAAAGTGCACTCATGATCATTAAAGGAGAAGACATAAAGATTACCCACTAAACAAACTATAAATTTCAGCTAACATATATATTCTTTGAAGAGTATTGATTATCATTTTTAACATATTTTGATACATCAAGCATTAGTTATAAAGCCACATTGTAAGACAAATCAAAAGAAGTCCATGAAATCAACGTACATACACATTTGGGATGGTTTAACTTAATAAGACATCAAATACAAGAGCCAAAGGTAAAACATCCAATTCCTAAACTTTGTTTCGGTTGTTCTAAGTCTTATTAAGTTGTCAACTTATGCTAAATCATGAATCAAATGCTATGGCCCGAATTAGCTCAACGGAATCACGAAAATCCTAAAATCCTATGGCCTTTGAGGCTTTCTATAGCACATAATCCCAGTAGACAACAACATTACTATAACAAAATCCTAAAGAAGGAGATGAAGAAAAGAAAACCAAATCAAAATTAAAACGAAAAAGAGGTGTTTACCTCTCTCGGAGCAGCGAAATAGGGCAACGAGCTAAGATCGGACTCTTATCACCACCAAAAAAGTTCAACATTGTCGTGAACACTCGACTAGCTAACTATTTCTCCCTAAAATCTTTATCGAACAAAGTTGCTCTTTCCCCGGAACCAAATTACTCTTTTCCGAAACCCTCCTTCTTTTACCCAAAAGAAATTTTTTTGTTCAACCTAGGTTTTTAAAAAAATTTCTAAACCCCAGAATTATCAGCCTCCAAAGAACCCCCCAGAATTTTTCAACCCTATAGCAGTGACCCAAAAATAACAATCCTCTCAAAAAAAATTTAAAAAAATTAAACCCTCAGAATTTCCAACCTCAGAGCCTCAAACCTTCCCCGAGAAGAAGACCCCCCAAACAATGACCCTAAGGATCTTTATATAGAAGTTTGAGTTGGGGTCCCTCCTTTCTTTTGAAATTTGAAACCGAGGAGCCAATTTACAGATAAGAAATTGTACCCAATTCAAATTTCCTCAGAGAATCCTAGATGGGTGGACCAATAAGATTTTGGGAAAACCTAATCCTCCTCTCAACCAATAAAAAATGTCCAAATATGTACCCGAATCGTACCACTAACCCAAAATTTGCGGAATTATCCGTTGGGGGGATGACACCAAGACGCGTTCTAGAATACTCCTGAGCTTTCCTCGTACAAACCCGTGTGGGGAGAGCACGTGATGAGTATGGAGAAGGTCGGGTCAGTTTGGGTCTTCTCAAAATGGGTCTGGTTCGGTTGAAATTGTTGGTTGGTAGAAACCAATGTCGTCATTTTTGCTGATGCGTATACGGCGTATTGGTGTTGTGGTCGTCCGTTTGTGTTGAAGAGGAGAAGAATCAATAAATGGGCTGGGTCAGAGGGATTTTGGGCTTATTGGGGATGTTGTATATTATTTGGGAGGGATTGGGCTGGTTGGGATAACTTTAAATGTTGTTGTTGCTGAATGTTAATGGGTCTAATTTAAAATAAAAAGGGATAGAAATTTGATAATTTAAAAAATGGCCACAATAAAATTAAATTTTTAGTCAATTTTACTTAAATATTAATCAAATTGGATATCAATTTGATCAATTTCATCGCAATTTTGATCAACTGGATTTCAATTATGGTCAAATTTAATAAATTGACTAAATTTAAACGAGATTTGATACGAATTAATACCTTGTTTAATCTTGAGCTTCTTGATTTGATAAAACTAAACAAATATTTATCCAAATAAATTATTTTTGAGAGTAAAATTATATTCAAATCAAAATTTTAATCATTTGAATTTATTTTCAAAATAATCCTTGATCAAAAATTCAATACTCCGTAAAATAAATATTTAAGTAACAAAATTATATAATCTCGTATAACGTAATACGATAATATATAATCGCTACTTAAAATGATAAGTTTACCCAAATAAATACTTTGAAAAGATTCTTATTCAGATAAAATATATGTTGTGATTTAATTTAAAACTCAAGAAGTTCGAAATTAAATTTAGTCGTGGAGGAAAAAAATTAGGTGTCAACAACTGCCCCCTCCCTTTGGGTAGGATGAATGCAAGTAATCCTAGGCAAAGGGAGGTTGACGTTCCTAATTTTTGTCCGACCACAAATTCGTATCTAAGTGAGGTCGGTTTTCCGCACGAGTTTCGTGGAGTTATGGCCGAACCTCGGTATCAGGTTTCTTACATATCTCAGGTTTCATGAGAATTAATGCCACTTGTAGTTCATAAAGCTTGATTTTAAGCATGATTTTCAAGAAAATTCACCAACTATCATGGTTTTGGAGTTTTTGATGAAACTGGGAAGTTGGGGAATGAAGGGATTTGGGGGGAGGTTGGAATGCAGTTGAGTTTTCTACATAGAGACCGGCCTACATATCCTCAAGATTTTAGGGAATCAGACTGCTTGTAGTTCGACTCGATCGGTAGAAAAGATAGTCTTTTATTTCAGACGATCTTTGGCTCAAGATGGGTGATAAGTTGATCGAGTTGTGAAAAAGAGGCTTGTAAACTCTTAACCATGAACTTGGAGATCTTCACATCCATAGGTAAGAATTTACCCAGGCAATTTCCAAAACTCTAAGTATGTTGTCACCCGAATTTGAAAGAAAAACAAAGTTCCCCTCGGTATGAGTTAAGAAAATATTCTGGAGGTGAAGCTGAAACTAGGATATCCAAAAATACCCACATGCCTTCTAATAGAGGCGTGGTTAGATGGTGGCGGTGATCATCATTTAGCTCGCGTCTAGAGAGTTTGACATCCCTCTCCAGACTATGTCCCATTTTGCTGCTGAGAAAGAGTTCCACGTTGTGCTGCATCTTTTTTGGAGTCGTCCGCACCTGTGGTTTTGATTTAAGATTTTCATTCTTTCAGATTCTCTCGACAATTCCTTACACAAAAATCATTAGTGATAAGCTCAATTCACGAAAGAAGTATATAGTATTTTACCATATCTCCGCGTGAGTTGTTGTCTAAAAAGTGAAGTCATCCTTTCTTGTACCTGTTTGATAGGAAATAACTCGCAATAACAGACACAACAACCAAGGAGGTTGTTGTATAATTATGATATTTTTTGATTGAATATGTCTTCAAAGTGGGGTGACCCTTTTGGACACTGACGATACTTTATGCAGAACGGTATCTACAACCATGTAATCTTGTGCTGGAGTGGCAACCCTTTTGGTTACCTATATCACTTGTTTTATGTGGAATAATAACCTTTTTGGTTATAGTCGATGATCGATTTATAATTTTTTCTTAAATTGTCAATCTTTGGATAATCATGTGCATTATTTGATGTTGGATACGAGGCGACTTACAGATATCCTTTGAATTGCTAGATTTTAGGTAATCCTGCACATTATCCGACTTTGGATAAGAGATGGCTTACAGATATCCCTCCAATTGCTAGCTTTCAGGTGTTCCTGCACATCATCCGACCTTGGATACAATATGACTTATAGATAATCCCTCAAATTGTTAGTCTTTGGGTAATCCTGCACATAATCGATCTTGGATATGGCGCGTCTTATAGAGAACCCTTGGACGTATCAATTTGATAATCTTGCATATTCTCCGGTAAGGATTTAGTTGCGACTTATGGATAACCTTTGAACTATCAATTTTTGGGCGATCTTGCACACTATCCGGTTAGGATGTTATTGTGGCTTACGGATGTCCTACAGGCTATCAACTCATAGGTGATCTTGCACACTATCTTATTTCAAATAATATGACTTATAGATGACCCTCAAATTGTCAATTTCTAAGAAAAAAGCTAGGTGCAGTGCTGCTGCTATAGAAATAAATAATAATAATAATAATAAAAAAAAACGACGCCGTTTTAACACAAAAAAATAAAACTTTGACAGTGCACAAATATGACTTTTAACTATTCAAAACTGCACAAATATGACCTCCCTCCAAGTCAGCCCTTTTAACGACGTGGCACCGTGTAATTGGATTACCTTTCCACGTTGGTGCGAGTGAGACTCACGCATGAGATTGCTAAATCGGAGGTCATATTTGTTCAGGTTTTGAATAGCTAAAGGTCCTATTTGTGCGCTATCAAAGTTTAAGATAAAAGTTATAATTTGGTGTCAAGTTTAGGGTCTTATGTATTATCTGTTTATCTAAAGGGTCTTCTTTTATTGCTTAACCCAATTTTAGAAATGCAATTCATTCCTAGGAAATCTAGACAGCACATTTCCAGAAATGCAGTTTTAAAAGTTTAATTAATCTAATATAATTGAATTTTAAAATTTAGTTAAATTAATTCACGAAAAAATAAAAGAACGTATAAAAAGAAATGGAAAAGTAATAGGTAATTTGACTTTATTTTATTTTAAAAAATTAAATTAATAGTGATAAATAAATTCGAACGAGAGTATGAAACTATTCTCACAGTTTATTAAATTCGGTGGAAGACCCAAGGTGGAGGGATGGAAAACAATGATATTTCCTCTGTTCCATTTTATGTATCGTTATTTCATTTTTAATTCGTCTAAGAAAATATCATTTTTCCTTATTTGGTAACTATTAAATGACAATATCCTCATTTATTCCTAATGGGTCTGCTTAATAAGAAAAGATAATAAAATGAGAGTATGTATTCTTAAACTCCATATTCAATCAAAAGGGCGATGCATAAAATGGGACGGAGGGAGTATGATATTTACCAACACATGTTTGCAATAAGTGCTTGTAGTACGTGTTGTTCGTTTGTGATATTTTGTCAAATTTTAGCCACTACAATTCTAACCATAGCATGGTCTAAATTGGAGTAATATTCAAATTCATTACTATAAACTTTTAAAATAAGTACCTCCTATACTATATTTTACTTTATTGAAATTGAAAGAGTATAAATTAATGCTGATGCAGATTTTTAAGGTCGGTCGTTTAATCAATGATGCTTTTACTATCTGTCCCCCAGTGCTTCTTCTTCCATTTTCTCTAATAGGTGATTCTACACACTCAGGGTAGGTTCTTCTCCTCCTCCTCATTTTCTGTCAATCTATTGATTTTCTTTTAATTTAGTTTATTTATGGGAATACACTAATATGTTGTTGTTAGTGTTTCATCATGCCATTTTCTGTACTGCTTTTGTTAGCTATGGCTAGAGTTTTTTTAAATATAGTGATTTAATTTGTAGAGGCCAACGCACTAGAAAAATTAGCAGATTCAGTATCATTGTTGTTATTACTGGTATGTTTTCCTCTTTTTTTTCTTTCTTTCACTGATTTTATGCCCATTACTTCTCGATTCCTTTGAATGTTTGTGCGTTTTGCTTGAATTTTAGTTCTTTTGCTCTTTCACATAATCTCTTGTAAGATATATTTTACATGCATGTGATGGATCATGTCTCATTTTCACATATATTTTAATGCCCTTTGTTCCCCTTTTTTCTTATAATTTTCTCTTTAATTTTGCAACTAGATCTATTTAATCATAAATCCTAACCTGTCGGCAAAGGGCAATTTGATTGGCCCTGAACACTGATCTTACATACTTTAATTGTGTTGTGAGAGACGTAGTTTACTGATTCCAGGTTGTATAATTAACATTACAATTTGTGTTTGTGCTTGTGCAGCAGCTGTGACTGCATTTATTAATGTTAAATTTGTGTTGTGAGAGATGTAATGTTTGTGTATACAACATTACAATTTGTATACAACCTTAAATTTGTGTTGTGAGAGATGTTTCCCTAAAATAGTAATGTTGTATACAAATTGCAACACAAAGAACCACAGAAAACAAAGATTTAACTTTTCACTTGCTTCATGTTTTCATCTTATTTTGCTTCTGGTGGCAGGTGACATGGGGATAAAAAAATTACTTGGAGAAGTTATATTCTAAAAGAAAGTACGCAGATTTCTTCTCCAGCTACTATGATTCCTTTAGATGCATCTATATGGTGGTATTTTCATATTTTTTTTCAATATATGTTGGAAAAAAAGAAAGAAATACCAAGACTTATGTCTTTCCCAACAAACTTGAGGAAGATCCAAAGGGCATCCCCAACAGTTTTATGTCTTGCATCAGCAAGTAGATGTTGGTGGACTGCGGGAGTTGAATGTGTACATGTACCCTACACCAGATGCTGTCGTGGTATATTGACTGATTTTTTTGTGACTATAGCTTCTTTTGTATAACAACAACAACAGGCCCAGTGTATTCTCACAAAGTGAGGTCTGGGGAGGGTAAAATGTACGCAAAATGTACGCAGCCTATACCGCTATCTCCGAAGAAGTAGAGAGGCTTCTTTTGTATGAAAAAATAAAAGAAAAAAATTGGAAGACTCAAATTAACCACCTAATTAGCTTTCACATGGAAGCAACAGAAAATGAAGAGTAAATGAGGAGTGAACAAAATGTAACAGATTGAATAACTTATTGAAATGTTATTTATATCGAAGAAAAAGAAATATAGTAGAAAATTTAAGTAACTCTTGACATGAACTTGCTAGCTAAACATTTTTTGTTTGTATTTGACTCATAAATGATTTATAATCTACTGCTTACTAGATGCAAGATTATGTCCATGAATTCAGTGGAGAAAACACTTTATTCGACTGATTTTGCAATTTAGTATTTTTCTTATAAAGATAACATCTTCTGACATTTTATTTTTCTCTTCAATGGTTTACATTAGGTTGTGCTGCCTACAATTTGAGTAGCGGGAAAGAAAAATCTGTCATGTACATGGTTGTTGTCTTTGAAAGAGCGTCTCAATAATTTCAGGGTGCTTGGGGGTGATTCTTTGACTTCTGGAAAGATGTAAGTACTCCTCTTTTAGTTAATTAGGTATTTTCTGCATAGAAGCTGATACGAGTCAAATGACCACCTTAACTTTTTATGACATCTTTGAAGGCCAACACCTAAAGGCTCAAGACTTGGTCACCCCGAGAGCACAAGGATACGCAAGGAAGGATCATTTTGAGCATGACTTAAAGCAATCTCGTGTGTGGAAGGTTGCTTGGTTGCCTATATTGATGCTAACCCAAAAACCACAAGCCTTGAAGTATGAACCATACTCGGTTTTTGAGAGCATTGAAAAGGCGTCATTCATTCAAGTTATAACATACCTTGGTTGCCCCTTCATTAAGGGTATTTTATACATTACATATGGTGTATTTACACACCATGGCAGCCCCTCTCATTAAGGGAAAAGTGGTCTTTTTATCTTCATTTATAGTATATTATAAATAGGCCCCTCAGTCTTATTTTCACTAGTTTTGAATGATGAAAGATTGAAACACTTGAAAATCCTCTCTCTTGAGAGTAGACCACATTAGTATAGTCTTAGTTAGGACTTGGAAAAGTCATCCTTAGTATAGGGCTTGGAAAAGCCAATATTGCTCTTTGCTTAGAAACGGTGAATCTTGAGGTGAGTCGATTACCTTGGCGGTCACCGTAAGAGTGTGGTTTTGATTATTACATTCATTAGGGGTAAGTGTTGAAATACACTTGGTTCTTAATCTTGTAATAATTTTGGTCTCACTATCTATCTTTATTTTCTATGCAATTTCCTTTGTGTTTGTGTTGAATCTGTGTCTTGTTTCATCTTCATCTCCTCTCTTTAGTTATAATTTCAGTTTCTAGCTTTGTTTCCCGTGTCATTTGGTATCAGAGCATGGCTTGATCTTGTTCCTACAAGATCAATCTTGGGCTTGCTTGTTAGAAAATTAAAAAAAAACGTGTTAAAAACTAAAAATTCTAGAAAAATAGCAATCTGTCCGTGTTTGTGTTCTTGGCCAAAATTGTGTTCTTGTTGTGTCATGGATGAGATTTTTTTGTTGTGTGACTAGATCTAGTTCTTGTTTGTTTTGTTGTTTCTAGTGTTAGTTTTCTTGTCCACTAACACTTTGAGTCTAGATCTAAACTTGAGCTTGAACTTGTTGAAAGTTGTTGTTATGAACATAAGCTTGGCTCATTGTTGTTGACCATTGTTATGGTGGACTGTTTTGGCCGTGTGGTTTCTCCTTGATGTTCTAAACTTGACCACGTGATATTGTTGTTACTTGGTGGCTTGAGAACCATTTTGTTGAAGTTGTAGTTGTCTTGGCCAGGTGTTGGAGATATTGTTATTGTGGATTGGAGTTGGCCATTGGAATTTTTGTTGTTCTTGAAGATTGTTGTTATTGTTCTTTGTGTGGTTGTTGTTGTTCTTGAAGTTCTTCACCTTCCTTCATATATTGTTAGAACATAAAGTGAATATTAGATCCTAAAAGGTGAAGGAAAAAGGTGTATGTACTTGTTAGTCTTGAAAGACCCCCCACCACCAAAAGACTTTATATCACTTCACAACCACTTTTCCATGATTTAAGGACCCATGTTTTAAGGAGAAGTACAAGAAAAAGTCAAGTCTTGAAAATTGAAAAAGGCCCCAAGACTTATTTTCCCTCCGAAAACAAATTCCACCAATCCAAATTAATTTTTGTCCAAGACTTGAACATTTGAGAATAACCACTTGATAAAATTGAACTAATACGTGGTTGCCACATCATCATTGCTACTGTTCACGCAATATTTTCGAGCTCAAAATTTTAGATTCTTAGTTTCATTTTTATTGTCCCTTAGTTTCGTTGTTGGTTCTAATACTAATTAGAAACTAGTAATCACCTACTTAGTTGTAGATTAGTTGTTGTGTCCGTTTCTTTCGTGTCTTCGTTATTTATGTGCTTTTCTCATTTTTAACTCGTCATAACTTCTTTGTTTCAAGTTCATAAGTAGATTTTATTTTGTGTCTTGAGTCGATCAAACAAGAATCTATTCCGGCCGCCAAGTAGAATTGACATCTTATTGACTACCGGAGTATAAGCAACTTTCAATATTCGCCGCTCCAAATTGTGAGGATCACAAAAGTGAGTGAATACGAGTGTTGGTGAGGAGCTTTTATTACTAATCTTGTTTGTTCATTTTGTAGATTTAAAAGGTAATATAAGGAGAACATGTCTTCGATAGCCGGGGATTATTGTGACTACAACATGGGAGACTATGATTGTAGTGAGGGGTTTTATGGCTACGAAGTTGAGGGAGGCTACGGAGGCTATAAAAATAGCCATGATCAAAACTTGGGCAGATTTGAGAGTGACGGTTTTGAGGAAGAAAATGAGGTAAATGAAGTGCCTAGTACTTATAGGGAACTTGGAGATGATGTAGGACCTTATGATGGATCTTATGATGACGTTGGGGCATGTGAGGAGTCTTACAATTCTCACTCCGAACCTAGATTTGGTGTTAGGTATAATCCTTTCGTTCGCAAAGCTTATGAGAGCTATGATGAGAGTACACGTGAGGAGTGTGAAGATTCATATTCTCCACCTTGTAGTACTTCTTATCAAGATCGATGTAGCGTGAATGGTTATACTAGCTCTAGTGGAGGTTGTCCAACGAGAAGAAGAGGGTATGCATCTCCAAAACCGAGGGGTACTCGTGTACTTTATAATGTTGATCCGAGAAGGAGTGTACACTCCGGAAAGGTGACCATTTATGGGATACCAGGCTGCCTCTTGTATTAAATGATAGGTACTATAGTAACTACATCGTTCCATCCATAGTTGACTACTTGGAGTTGTTTCGTGAGCCTTTACTTGTTCCATACTTCTTGGACGGGTTTAAGGTTACCGAGAGGGTCAAGGTTATCTTCTCCCAATTTGAATACCATGAGGAGGTGGTGCGATATTCTTCCATTGACATACGGTCATGTATACTTAGGTGCCGATTAGTTTGCACAACATAGAGTTCCAAACGTACAAAATTGGCCAAATGTTGTAAGAGACCAACGGGGGAATCGCCTCATGACTTACTTGCTGCCCAAGCCACGAAGAGAAATGCCTACCTACTTCAATCCAAATAATTATGAGAGACAAAAGATTGAGAGGAGTAAGGGAGTGCAAGGTGGTAATCCGAGAGTGGAAAAAGAAGAGGTTGTGTGGAGCGAAGTGAAGGGATTACCACCAAACTGTGCTAACATTGGTTGTCCTTCTATTATTAAGGACATTTGTGTAGGTACCAACATGGCAAGCGAAGACGAACAATGCCAAAAGTAAGTTGTTTCCCAAGATTTTGGAGGACCTTCACACCATGACAAAGAAGAATCTACTCAAGGACTTCAAGGTAAAATGGCTAACTCTTACACTTTTGTACAAGTGAATGATAATTGTGTGGCTAGTAGCCCATTGAGTGTGAGCTATAGCTTGCCTATATGTGAGTATTGTTTCTTTGCCACTTGATGATGATGTACATATTGTGAGTGTGGATACACTAGTTGACCTATTGATGACCGAATCGACTCTTCTTGTAAGATCGATTTATGTCCACCTAGTGTTAAACCATTATGTTGAATGAAAGTACATTATCTTCTGAAATTTGTGTTGATCAATTTATGTGTGAAAATTACCCACCACTTTAGGATGTGTATTGTAATTAATGAACCTCAAGTGTGTGATGATGTTGAAAATGTTGATCAAAGGAATAGGAGTGAACTCGAGAGCTATTCTTGGGATAATCTTGCACTTGAGATCTCTTTGAAACTTGATAGTGATATTTTAGAGAGTGATGAATTCACACGTTCCGAATCTTCCCGTGAAATAGATCATGCTCTCTTTAGGTATAATGTCTTATTTGAAGATGATATAACCACTTCTAATGAACCCAGTGGTGAAAATAATGGTGTAGCTTGCCTTAGAAGCTATAGCCGATATGCTAATCCACTATGGTGTGACAACATTTCTACTAAAGATGGAAATCACTTCTTGGAAGATAAAAGTACTCTTAAGGGTAAGGGATGTGTAATCTTGGAAACTACTTATCCTTCTACTTTGTGTGATTTTATTGTTGAGAGTACTCATGGTGATGATTGTGAAACTAGTAGTGAGTACACACATGAGGGCACCTTAGTAGAAGTTGACTTGAGTGATACCTTTCTCTACTCTCTATTTACTTTGGATAATATGTATGCTAATGTAGAGAGTACACCATTTAGTTTGGGTAGAGACCACGGGAAAGGGGAGAATTGTCTAGACCCGTGTCTATGGCTACTCTTCCCGTTTGACCCCGGTGCCAAATATAGATTTTATGATGATGGTGCACCCAACTTGTTGCTTGGTTTACATGAAAAGCAAAGTATCACTTTTGGTAAATTCCATAACCAAATCCTTTGTGCATTTTTCATTAATTATTTAATATTTAGTTCAAAGGATCCTTGGTTATATTTTAAATATGTGCAACCTTGGAATGTTGAGGTGATTTGTCGTGCTAACCCTAACCCTCATTTCATGAGGAGTTTGTATTTGTGTGTCCTTTCTTTAGTTTTGCAAGGTTTGGATTCGAGGTCGAATCCTTTTCAAGATGGGGAGGATGATACGAGTCAAATGGACACCTTAGCTTTGGATGACATCTTTGAAGGCCAACACCTAAAGGCTCAAGACTTGGTCACCCCGAGAGCACAAGGATACGCAAGGAAGTATCATTTTGAGCATGACTTAAAGCAATCTCGTGTGTGGAAGGTTGCTTGGTTGCCTACATTGATGCTAACCCGAGAACCACAAGCCTTGAAGTATGAACCATACTCGGTTTTTGAGAGCATTGAAAAGGCGCCATTCATTCAAGTTATAACATACCTTGGCTGCCTCTTCATTAAGGGTATTTTATACATTACATATAGTGTATTTACACACCATGGAAGCCCCTCTCATTAAGGGAAAAGTGGTCTTTTTATCTTCATTTGTAATATATTATAAATAGGCCCCTTTAGTCTTATTTTTACTAGTTTTGAACGATGAAAGATTGAAACACTTGAAAATCCTCTCTCTTTAGAGTAGACCACATTAATATAGTCTTAGTTAGGACTTGGAAAAGTCATCCTTAGTATAGGGCTTGGAAAAGCCAATATTGTTCTTTGCTTAAAAACGGTGGATCTTGAGCTGAGTCGATTACCTTGGCGGTCACCGTAAGAGTGTGGTTTTGATTATTACATTTATTAGGAGTTAGTGTTGAAATATACTTGGTTCTTAATCTTGTAATAATTTTGGTCTCACTATCTATCTTTATTTTCTATGCAATTTCCCTTGTGTTAGTGTTGAAATATACTTGGTTCTTAATCTTGTAATAATCTTGGTCTCACTATCTATCTTTATTTTCTATGCAATTTCCCTTGTGTTTGTGTTGAATCTGTGTCTTGTTTCATCTTGTGTCATTGTTATCATCTTCATCTCCTCTCTTTAGTTACAATTTCAGTTTCTAGCTTTGTTTCCCGTATCAGAAGCTAAATAGTATTTTGACTACTTTTTCCTCTGACTATCACTCAGGTGAAGTTCAACTTATGAATCTTATATGCATGCTTAATAATTCATTTGGCATCTGTCAGCTAAGTTATTTGTGTTGGAGAAACAATGAACTTATTTTTAACAGTTTAGTCAGTTCAGGTTTGAAGTTTATAAGCATACTATTAAGCTTTGGCCATTGTGAACTGTGAAACAATGTTGGAAAAGAAAATTGAAACTGTTTATCTTCTTCTTTATCTTGTGCTTTTTCCTAATATTCTTTTTCTAATGCATATTGTCTTTTAATATGTGAATTATATTTTTATCCCATTATTCTCGGAGTAGGTTATCAATTGTTGAAGTTAAGGTATATGTGGTAGATGCAAGAAAGTAGCAACAGATGTTAGAATACTTTGTCCTTCTTGCTCATTGGAGTTTCTAAACTATAGACACTAAAATCCACATAGAGAGCTTCTAAGTAGCTAAGTTGTGCGGATATATTTTGATGCTATGTTGCTCGGACTCTTAAAAAATGGTTGCTTTCTGAAAATCAGTTTTGTGTATGAGAAGTCCTCCAATCTTCTATGAATGTAATCACTGGTAATGAAGGTCTAATTTTTGTACCCCAAGTCCTATAATAAGATGATAACATTTATTTAACTGTTACTATATACATAACATTACCAGATTGATATCCTTCTAAATTTCTATCAGAACCTGCTTTTCTAAACCTTTCAAAGTTCATTTAGTTACTGCAAAGGGAAAGGATAAGAATTGACTCTTATGAACAATCTGAAGGTCATATCCATTTCTTAGCTGCAATATTCACTATGTATTGTAGTGACTATGTATGTATTCTATTACGGCTGTAGTTTTAAAAGCATTGAAGATCTGTTTAAATGTGGGAAGTTTTGTGCAAATTTAAAACATTCCGAGAGGCTGAGAGGCTGAATTCTGGAGTCATGGTGGTTGAGCCATCAGAAAAAGTTTTTAATGATATGACGAGCAAGGTGACCACTTTGCCTTCTTACACTGGAGGTGTGGTTTAGCTGTTAACTGTTCTGTTTTTTAAAGTTATATGTTGTCATTGTATCTTTCAGTAGTCAAACTTTTGTTTTTGTGGGAAGAGTTTCATTATCTTTTATCATTTAATAAGTTTAGTGTGATACTTTTCAAGCTCTGATAGGTACCAGTTAAGCTGAGGATCTATCTGAAACAGCCCCTCTACCTTTACGAGGTAGAGGTAAGGTCTATGTACATTCTACCGTCCCCAGACCCCATTCTGGGATTACATTGGGATGTTATGTTATTGTTGTTGTATTTTTCAAGCTCTGATAATTCATTGCGCTGAATTTTTTTTGTTAACCTAATGGTGCAAATATTTTTGTTTTGACAACTATGTTGATTCTCTTGCTAACAGGTGATCAAGGTTTTCTCAGTTCCTACTATGTTGGATTTGTGAATGCTCATGTTTATGAGCCAAATTTTCCTTCAGATATCTTAAATTCCAGGAAGGTTCCTGAAATGGAGAGGCTTTCTACTCTTTATAATGCAGATGTTGGCCTGTACATGGTTGCTAATAAGGTATGTTTTAGGTTCAAGAGACTACCTTTCTTTGAGTGTATTTTTAGTTGGGTGGGGTGTGTAGACTTTAGATTTTATCAAAACTGGACAAAATACAATTAGTTGGAGGGTTCAAAATGGCCATTTTTGTTAGATATAGGATACTACGAAGAAGTTAGACTTCCATGGAATTGGAATATACTTTAGTAGTATTGCAAGTTGCAACATTGCAAACCTTAGCATAACTTAATTTTTCAATTTAAGCTGTTGTGTGGGCTTCATTGTCTTTTTTTAGTAACGGTAGTGCTTGGCTAGCTTTTGCACACCCAAACTATTCCACCATGTACATGCTACCTCCTACCAACAAGTACCGGATGGGCAGATATCTTATGGTCTATGGGCTTTGTTGTTTTCTACAAACGACTTAACTTGAAGCAGCTATATTTTGGATGTTAAAGTCCAATTTGTGTCAAGCTATTCAAAGATGAGCATGGGATTATCCCGCTAGGCGCTATGTACTTGATTTATCATTCTTATGAGTTATCAACAATTAGTGAAATCTTATTATTATCATATTTATGCATAGAATAATCTTTCCATGGAAATAATTTTTTTAGAGAAAGCTGCACAAACTGTTTACGAAAAAGTGCTGCCAAATGTGCATGGTATTTATAGAAGGTTAATGAATATATCTTTGGTGACCAGAGATAAGGGAGGAAAGCCTAAGGCTAGGTACCCTCCACCTCAAACCATAAAGTTGGGGATTCAAGTCCCCTATTGAACGAAGTGAGAATGGACCATTGTCTGACTCCTCCTGTTATCCTTGTGGAAGTGCACTCCTTGGTCTTGTCGTGGGTGGGCGTGAGGGGATTTACCATATTGTGGATGTTATATAAAGAGTCAGTTGTTGTTAGTTAGAAAGTCTAGTCAGCTAGCTAATTGGTCCAGTCATCTAGTTAGTTAGTTCAGTCAGCTAGTTAACTAACTAGTACAAAAGTTAGTTATAACTGCTATATAAACTACCTTCATGTACTAATATAAAACACTCTTTCAAGACTTACTAAACTACAGCTTCTACTTCCTCTTAATCTGAGTGTTCTTCTTCTTCTTCTTGATTAAAGAATTCTCTGTTTCTGCCATGGATTCGGTATCATTTGTTGATTAACAACATGGTATCAGAGAGTTGATACAGAGAGGTCAATACTTCTAGCAGTTCACCATAAAATCTGTAGAATCAATTCCAAAATTACTATATGCTTCCGACTGTTCTTGTGTACTCAAGAAGGATGAGTAATTTGAATAATCTAACACCTAATACAACCCCAAATGGAGTGGTTGGATCAGGTCAGACTAGCAATCAAGCTCCAGGAATCGACTACAATCATCCATTGTTTCTGAATGCATCTGATGTTAGCGGTATACAGATTATCTCATTTCAGCTAACAGGTATTGAGAATTTTTCTATGTGGTTTAGGTCTATGAGAATTGTATTATTGGGTAGAAATAAGTTGGGATTGGTTGATGGCAGTTGTGATAAAGAATCTTTCCCTGAAAATATGTGGAATCACTGGGAAAGGGTTAATGCCATAGTTCTATCTTGGATAATGAACTCAGTATCGAAAAATCTATTAGGTGGTATTATGTATGCTTCAGATGCTAAAACTGTGTGGATGGAATTGCAAGAAAGATTTACCAAGATTGATGGTTCAAGAACCTTCAATCTGCATAAGATATATGCTCTTTTGTTTTTTGTGCATTGTTTACATTGAACCTTGTTATTACAGGTCCGAGAAGAAAAGACTAGCATTTTTAGTTCCAAAGGGAAATACAGAAAAATAAGAGCAATGGATGAATTATTTTAAGACAAACAATATCCGCAGCATCTCACAAGAATTATGAACTCCTTTCTAATGCATTGCTTAAATTGAAGCTTGTTATTAAAGGTCTAAGCAAAAATATTGGCATTTTTAGTTCCAAAAGGAAATACATAAGAATAAGAGCAATGGATGAACTGTTTTAAGACAAAAAGTATACGTAGCATCTATCAATTATTCTGAATTCCTCTCACAGCATCTCCATCAAAGTTCAATCTCCAGATTCACGAACCACACAGAGTTCAACCTAAAAACAATAGAATAAAGTTAAACATTGAAATTTTAATTAAAAAAAATAAATTAAACTAAACCTACCAGATGGAAAGGGATAGTAACATAACCGGTAAAAAAACCAATAAAGTCACAGCGCCAGGAATAGAAATTGCCATCGCCGAACACGAAACCCTGAACTTCTTGATTATACAATAGGTCTTGTGTATAGAGCAGAATGTAGAATAGGTTATAAGTCAGTATCACCTCAGCCTATGCAAAAAGAAAGCAACCAAAAAAAATTTCAAGACAAAAAACAAATTACAAAAACAAAAAGCAGACAGATAATTTATCAAGCAAAATAAATTACCTTCCATGTAGAAGAAAAGGGAAATAGCTTATCAAATGCGTGTATGACTATGAAAGGACGGAACAGCAGCAGCCCAAAAGTCAACACGTACAAACAACAGTCTAAGAAAAATGCTCGACCATTGATGATACCACACATTAAACAAAATAACCAAAATCTCAAATATACCGTCCATATAGAGGAAAAAGGGAAATTAATGTGTAGGTTTTGGAGTGCAGCAGCGAATAGAAACAGTAGTAACAACATAGTCATAGAGACCGTTGAAGACCAGAGGAAAAACATTCTTGGACGTAGGAACACAAAAATACTGAAGCAAAGGAAACAACTTGCTACTCCAACAGCAATAAGACGAACAAACCTACAAGTAAAAAGCAATTAATAATTACAAAACTCAAAACAAAACTATAATAATGAACATTGAAAGTACCTGAAATCAATCCCAACATGCTTAAGCATGCTGGAAGATAACACTCCAACCATCAAAAACTGTAAAACAAATTCATATAAAAAGCACAGACAGTTTAAAACCAAAGTTTTTCTTCTATCAGGCGGTTGAAGCATTTCTCTGCACAATAGAACAACAGTCGGCAGCGCAACCAACACGACAATTGGAGAAGTCTCCTCGAGACGAGCTCCAATAGCAATCAATAAAAAAACAACCATAAGTGGAAGGTACACCTTTAAAAAAAAACAATAAAACTACAATCACCTAACTTAGTTTCAGAAATGGTTTTAGAAAAAACACGTGTTTGTGAGGGTTAAACTTTGGGAATTGACTTCTAACTTTCTATATATAGAAACTTAATCAGGAAGTAGTGAATTCTAACTTAGTTTCAGAAAAAGTTTCAGAAAAAACGCGTGTTTTTGAGGGATAAACTTTTGGATTTGACTTCTAACTTGCATTCAGACATTAAACTTAATCAGGAAGTCTTGGTTAAGGTTCAGAAAATGTATGTATATTTTAAGGAAAATAAATTAAAAAACAACTAAATCTGCCTATAATTTTTAAAAAAGAAATTAAAAATAAAAAATAAAATTAAAAACCAAGTAAATGTCTATAATCTATATATACTAAGTAGCAAGAAAGTCTTGCTTAGATGGTTGCCAAGTGACAGTCTAAGATTATGCCATGTGTTAGTTTTAGGATAAATTAGTTAAAGTTTTTTTTGTTTTTTTTTTGGTTAAAAAGATGCATGCATTGAAATAGATAAAATAGTAGTTACAAAGGTTAGCCTAGTCTGGCTTTAGTACAAAAATATGATGGGTATTCCCTGGAAGATGAGCATAAGGCACAACATTCCTACGGGAGCAACATCCTAACTTATCCGCCCTCAGATCATGGGCTACAAAATCTGGTTGTGTATCCAAAATAATACATTCAGCATAATGGTTGCCGTTGGCTCCTTCTATGGCCAAAGCATCAGCAACTCTATTCTGTTCTCTATAGCTGTGTCGAACCGGAGGTCTCCCCATAGCTCGAATCAGCGATCTACAAGTACCAAGAATTGGGTTATACAATAAATGACCATGTTGTAACATATCAATTATAAGTTGTGAGTCCGTGTTAATCTCAACGGGAAACCAATTTCGATCATGAACCAGGGTAAGACCCTTTAAAAGGGCTAAGAACTCCATATGGGTGTTAATAGTATGATCTAATTAGTTATTAGTTATTGTGTTCAATTAAAATTTTTTTAATAGTTTTTAAATTTTCCTGCAGTTTTCTTAATTCAAAATTCTGACCTTTTCTAATCATAGCAATGGTTGGTTGTTACTATGAATTAAAAAACATCCGATTTATTGAATTGAAAAAAAATCTATGCCATTTGTTTTTACTTTATATTAAATGAAACATATATTAATTTGATATTAATATTCTCACGAAAATGAAAATTGTCAAGTTATTTTAAATTTAAAACTGTAAATTATGAAATTAAAAGTATATCAAATTTAAAAGAGAATAATGTGGGTTGTTAGTGTTACATTTCCATTAGGAATTATTTGTTCTATTTTTTCAAAAATAAATTTTAGCATTACTTAAATTTTTAAATCACAGTAGTTATTCAAAATTCAATTTTTTACAACTTTATACTCTTCCTAAAAGAAAAATTGCACCTAAATTATAGGCACACACTAATCCATTTCTATCCACTCTAAATTATCTTTTTGAAAAAAAAAATTAATTAACCTAAACCACATCTGAGTAACTTCCCATTTCCATTCCCACGTCTGGAAAAAGGTATCCCTAGTTGAAATCCTTTCTTCTTCTTTTATTTCCTATTTTACGATATAACTTTTTATTTCTTTTTATTATTGTTCATGTCCGTAGCGATACATGCTACATGTAAACTTATCTTTCAATTTCTTATTTTTCTTATTTAAATATCAATATACAACACTTCTTAATTTGTTGTTTATTATGTTCAAATAATATTTGGTTCACTTTATATATGCATTCTTCTATCCTCATATGTCTTATCAATTTTTTGGGTTCGTTTCAATTTAATTAATTTAATTTTATACGCAATATTAGTTACTGTTTTGTTACTATGAATCTTTTGTATTAGAAATGGTGATTTTATTACTGAAAATTGATGAACTTTGGATGGAACGGCTATGAAGGAGATGAGGTGGAGTTCTTAATGAAATTGTGAGCAATGGTATTCACTTGTGAAGATAGAATGATGGTTCACATGTAATTCCAATGCTTTTAATTTTTAAATATATTTCAAATTTAGCAAAAAAATTTATTAATCAAATAATTAAAAAAATGCAAATTAACTTAACTCCTTCTTTAAAGTAATTTCATCCAATTATTCCTTACTCCTTTTTATAATTTCTTTTCCAAATCAATATTTGAATCAGTTTATAATTTTAAAATTTGAATAAGTAACTAATTTTATTTCTAAAAAACTACTTAACTCTATAAGCCAAGTATTTAAAAAAAAAAAAAAACTACTTTAATTCATTATACACATTTCTTTTGTTCTCATATTTTTCTTGAACCGCTTAAACATGATAACACTTTTGCTACTCATGCATGTTTTTAGAATTTCTTTCGTAGTAGTCCCTTTATTTTTGACAATAAAAATATATGAAATCAAATATTTAAATTAATTTCATAGTAGTCCCTTTATTTAGAATTTATATTTAAATGTATTGTAAAAATATATGAAATTAAATTGGTTATTTTATGAAAATAAAAATTTAAATTTTTTTAAAAGATAATTTTAAAAAGTGAAAGAATTTTGGATATTTTTCAAATTTCAAATAAAGTGAATTTTTATTTTTATTTTAAAAAAAAAGAACAGTGAAAATTTTTTATGCCCAAACATGTACTTACTATCCTTGAAAAAAAAATTTATGCCCAAACATGTACTTACTATTTATTACTTATTTATGTCACAACTTTGCAATAAAAAAAACTGAAGAAAAATCCAATAAAAGGAAATGGAGAACAAACAAAAATTATTGGATGAAAAATCATATAGTTATATTTTAACAAAGTAAAAAATAAATAATTCATTAAAATATTTATAATCAAATGTATTCTAAGAATAAAACTAAATTTTAAAATGAAATCAATCTTCAAGTAACACTTGATGTTTACACTAATTACAATAATTTATTATAAAAATATAATCATAATAAATTATTGTAATTAGTGTAAACATAAGTGTTACTTGAAGATTGATTTCATTTTATATTTTATTCTAAAACCCCCGGCAAATAAATATCTTCAATTGTCGTCATAAAATATATTTTATATTAGTTATTATT
Source organism: Capsicum pubescens (assembly GCA_030864215.1). Classification (NCBI taxonomy): domain Eukaryota; kingdom Viridiplantae; phylum Streptophyta; class Magnoliopsida; order Solanales; family Solanaceae; genus Capsicum; species Capsicum pubescens. The sequence goes on from CM061549.1 coordinate 302,602,821, forward strand.
ATTTTTCATGTTGTAGTTACCATAAAAGCAATAACATTATAGCAAACTGAATTACACTTAGAGTATATTTGTAGACTCTTTTTGTGCTTTTCTAATTTTTTTCTGAAGATAAGTAATTTCATTTAATTAGTGCCCGTTTGGATAAATTTATAGAGCCACAAATAATAAGTTAGGATTCCTAACTTATGAATTTTGACTTCAGTTATTATTTATATTATTTCTAATATGCAGAATTATTCTAAAAATATATTATGAAATATTATTCTTTATATAATTCATTATTGCTAATTATATGTGAAATAATTAGAATTTATTCCTTATAATTTATTCATTCTTATTAAATATAAAATATATCATAATTTTTCTATTATTATTATTATTACATTTTATGCTATTGACTATTTCTGATTAAAGTATACTAAGGCTATTTGATGTAGTCATATGATTTTGCCAATAAAGATAATGGGTAACTTCTTTTCAAGTCTTTCTCAACAGATAGATTGATTTAGTTCTTTTTGATTATCTTAAAACTTATGAATTTAAATTAAAAATAAATATATTTTTAATTTATTATCATCTTCATCATGATGCAATTTCATTTTTAATTTAATCTTTACAATCTGATAAATACAAAAAATAAGATAAATATCGTCTTTACTATATACATCTTAATATTAGTCTTCTTTAATATATATAAACCCAGCCCATCAATTATAAATGGTGTTCCCTTAGTGTTCATCGCCATCAGCTTTCAAGAGTAATACATCTTCTTTTATTAGTCGTCTTCTTCTTCTTCATCCCTGATGTGTTTGCTAATCATTTCTTCCCTCAGTTGTGCTCTTTGGTAGATGGAAGTGGAATTGGAATTGGAATTCATTGTGAACTGAAGAATCTGCCTTATCTGCCCCTTCATCCCTTAGCTAATGAAACTCTTAAATACGGGCTCTGTAATTTGTCGCTGTTAATGATCTTTCCTCCTTGTGATTCCATACTGTTGAAGCTTGCATATGAACAATCTCCTGTGTTTATTGCATGATTAGTTAAGTTATTCCCCTCCCTGTATATGTGATTGTATGTATTCCTTGAATGTTATCCGTTATCTCCTCCACAATATGAATTATGTTCCATGGGCATTTCCATTCACCTAAAAAGACCTTCTTAAGTAATAAAGAATCAGTTTGGAAAATAACCTGACTGCTTGCAATGTTTAGTTGCATGTAGGATTGCTAAAGCTTCCGCCATTGTGTTTGTTGTATCCTCTATCTTAGCTGCTTCAGCATAAACTAGATCTCCATTTTCATCCCTGAGAGTAAAAAGCATAGGAGCTTATACCCGGATTTCCCCTAGAGGCACCATCCGTATTATACTTCAACAAAACCCTCTCAGGGAAAATTCCCATATGACCTCCTTTATCGTTATACTTCCCTTGTGACTTTCCAACTGCTGTAATACATCTGGCCAGCTTCCTCAAAATTTACATTTGGGATTTCTGACCTGCAGAAGCATATGTAGTGTATGTATGAATCTCATTGTGAATGACCCTCTGAATGCTTGTAGTCTTGCCATCATGCTTACTCTTGTTCCTTCTTCTCCACATTTCCCGAACTATAATGCTTGGTATTGCCTTATAGTAAGGTTTGAGCCTGCTTTTAACTTCTGCTCCCCACCGAAGCATTATAACTTGTCTTAGTGAAAGTCCTGCTATATTCGGACCTGCAAAAGAACAGAAATAGGACCAAGTCCCGTTAGCAATATAACTTTTCAGGAAAACATGAGTCATGGTCTCTTGATGGGGATTATGACAACACCAGCATCTCGAGGGTCCTTCAAAACCCCATCTCCACACCCTATCATCCACTGGGATCTTAAACTTCCACAATCTCCATATTTTGAAAGGAAGTCCTTGAATCCACATCCCTTTATAAATCCTATTATTTTCCTCTTTGTATCGCACATACTCCCATGCTGATTTAACTGTAAAATCCCCTTTAGCATTAATCAGCCAGTATGGTTTATCAGTGAAAAATCCCCCTCCTGGTGGTTTGATGTTACTGATAATATGCTCTGCAATCTCCTGAGGTATTCTGAAAATCCCAATTCAAATTATTTGTTAAATCCTTCACCATCTTATACGTATCATCCCACTAATAATGTACGTTGGATGTATCAAAAGCTAACTATGTATCTCGACAGTCCCAAAAATAGGAAAAAATTAATCGGAAGCTAACTATGTATCTTTACAAAGGATAGTGGATGTATTATGCATCTCGACAGAATCAAAATTAAAAAATAATGTATTATAAGCTAATTATGTATCTTTACAAAATAAAAATGTATTTTTATTGAATGAAAGAGACCAAGAAATTGGCGTGTCGTTTTTTTTTCCGTTCACTTATTCATTGTTAGGTAGTTTTTGACATTAATTTCTCTTCTTTTTTATTTCCAAGTTTATAGTTTTTCTATCTTAAAAGTTTCCTAATATGATTTTAGTATTTATTATTTCAAGTTTAAAATTTCCTAGTTTAAAAGTTACTAATATAGTTTAGTATATATTATTTCCATAAAAATAATATTTGAATCCCATGCTATATGGGATAGGTTTCCTTATATATATGCGAATGAATTTTGTTACTTTTAGACAACATTATTATTAATTGCGAGTTAACCTTCTTAATATCTTCATGTGCGTGACTATTTGAGATTTATATTACAACCTTATAGAAGCTACTATTTAAGAGGTACGATTAATTGTTTAACTTATATTCTTGGATCTTAATGATAAATTAAAGAAGGTAACTCGTCTTGTACTAATTATTGCATTTTTCATCCAAGTTCTTGAAGCGATTCTATTAGTACCATAGTTAGCTTTGTTTCCCTAATTTTTGAATATTAAGATTAATTAGGATTCTTAGCACTTGATTTCGAAATTTTCATATTTTATTTTCAACTTTCGCATATCTTTAACCTTCATATTTTTGCTTCCGCATTATTTTCTTGATTGTTCAAGTAACCCGATTCTTATCATTAGGTGTTGTAGTTGTTTGATTATGTTATATCTTGTTGTTCAATCTAATGACTTGACCATATATGTCTAAATCCTAGATTTAGCGTCCATATGTCGATTGTGGTTAATTTGCAACGTCTATCTACTTGCTTGCACCTTGTGATATTTTACTACATGGATTTAGCTACAAACTCGTCACTAATCCGTAGTTAATTTGCTTGTACCTAACAGAAAATCATCGCAACGGATTTTGTTTAGCTATAGAATTTGTCTGTCACTAAATCCTAGCATTTTTTTAGTAGTATTTTGCTCTCGTTTATCTAATCGTATTATGATGATGCATTAAAGAATTGTCACATTGAGTTTTGGTGAATTAGCAATCGTTGTTCTGAAGCATTGTAGTCGCTAATTTGCTCGTAACAAACATGTATTTGTTACTAAATAGGATAGTGGCGGACTTTGTTGTTTAGCTACATAATTTATCTGATGTTAAATCCTGTTTCGTTAGAAGTGTTTTGCTCTCGTTGATCAAATCTCAATATAATGATATATGTCGCTGATAGCGGTGAATCTGCATGCATTCGATGTGAAGCATTGGAGGATTGTATCATACCCTCTCCGGTATTAGTACTGGATATGTTGGTGTTGTTGTAGTTGTCGTTGATCTAAGCTCTCTAGTTAATTTGTTCGTAGTTAACAAAAAATTGTGGCGATGGATTTTGCTGTTTAGCTACAGAATCTCTGTGTTGCTAAAACCCTTTTTTTTTGTTAATCTAGTCTAATTAATTATGATGATAGGCATTATAGGATTGTAAAGTTGAGTGCTTCAATGGAGGTTATTGTTGCTGACGATGGCGCTGTATTAGCAGAGGCAGCAACATTCGATTGGAAGAATTGGAGGATTGCATCATACCCTCCTGTTCACCAGCGTTACTTGGATAGAATCAGTCCTTATGTACTCTATAGGTGGATTGGAACTGCTGTCTTGGCAATCATTTATGCTTTTCTGATTTATGTCCGTGGATTCTACGTATTAACACTATATATAGCGGGCGACCTCTTTATGATAAGTCTGTTCAAGTTCCTGTCCGCCCATGTCGATCCTAAGATGAAAGAAGAAGGACCTCTCTTGTCAATTAAAGGTTCGGATGAGTTCAAACCTCTCATTCATGAACTTCCTGAGATCAAGTTCTGGTAATACGCGCTGCTCGCTCTAGTACTCATCTGTATGTTGTGTTCACCCGAATTTCATCAGTTTGCTTTAGTTGTTGTTTTCACATTGCTTTTTCTCCCTTTTCTAGTAATATGTTAACACGATAAAAAAAATTCTATCATGTGTGTTTTGACAGATTTTGGAAGAAAATTTTGTGTTTTGATACTTGTTGTGCACTAGTATTTGCTTATTTTAGTTGTTTTACACCTTAAAAATACATCAACTTTTATCTCTTAGCTGACATTGTTATAGCTCAGAGCTGATCAAACCACAACATCAATGAATCGAGTCATATTATTACGTACTGTCTTGGCTTCATAAGATTTATTGTACAGAAAAACAACTATTTTGAGCATATTGGTTTACAATCCTGCTACAGGTTCCGTGGACTTGTATAGAATCCAAAACCAGATGATGGCGCGCATGCCCTTTACGGTTATAGTATGCCAGCGCTTAGGTTGATGCAAAATCGCGCATTAGGGTCCTTGTGCACCCTCCTATTTCTGTTCCTTTACTGTTGGTTTTTGCGTAGTATGGATCTACACGTTAAAGTGGAATGCCGTTTTGCAAATGAGCCAGAGAAATCGAAAGGAGGAGAATCATTGTTTTCGTTCTGATACTTCCTTATGACACTTGGTTGCTGCTATAAAATATCTAATCTCTTTTTACTACTTTCTTCAGGTATGCCGCAACATTTGATCTCTGTCTGGCATTTGCCATGGCTTTCTATCCCATAAAGGATCTTGAGGATGTTAAGGCTTATCGGTTCGTTCTTTTGTTCATGTGTTCTCTGCTCTACTTCACAAAATTGGGGAGTGCAATTTACAAATCAAGGAGATACAAATATAATCCACTTACCCTTGCAAAGTAGGTGACTTGGAGTTACTTTTGTGTATTTTTCTCCCTCTATTAAGTTAGACCAGTCTTTATATGGTGGGAGTTATTAAAGCATTTCTTTTTTTTCTTGTGACAGTAAGTAGTCCCTGAATGGACAGCAGCAACATTGGTAATTTGGTATGTGTAAATAGGAAAAAGAGACTATATGGAATTGCTATATGCTCCATTTTAGTTGCTATTTTGATGTCGTTATTGAATAAAATTCAAAAGACAGACAACAACTTTATGGTAATTTGGTATGTGTAAGTTTTTCTTATTTACTAGAAATATTTCTATCTTGCGGATACATATCAGGTACTTAAGAAACTAATAAGTGAGTTGGGAGAGATCAAGCTTTCTGTAAAAGCTACTCCGTCCACAAGGCCAGCTCGCAGCCATGTACAAATGCTCCACACTAGATGTACGATATACAGTCCACTCCTTATGATAAGGTGGCTTCGCCACTGCTCGGAGGATAGAAAACAGGTTGTCGTCAGCAAGCATGATCGATGAGAGGACAATTGTTAGAGACACTTAGCACCTGATTTAGTTTGTATTAGTGATACACCAGACTAGCCCATGTGGTGATAGGTTTCAGAGATAGTGTAATGGCACAAGATGCTTATATCTTTCCCACGTACAGTCAATAGGCCCTAAGTTATTCCAGTAGTTCGATTGGAGTTGGATCAAAGGGAATCCATGTGAAATCAGATGGTACATCTAAAACTACAAGGTTATGATTATATAAATAGTACCTTTTGTCAAAACCTATCTTGCTCGGACTCTTCAAAAATGCCGTCGATGAGTGTTGGATCCTCCAAAAGTGCACTTTTGGAGGATCCCTTTTGGAGGATCCGACCCTAGTGTATCAACAATTTTGGTGATTCCGAGCAACATAGGTCAAAGCAAATCACCAGCTGAACGATGAAATTTGTACCTTCTCTAGTTATAGTTTGAGGTCTCTAGAAAACTAATTCACACACCACAGCTACATATCTCCTCTAAAAATTACTTTCATATTAAATCGCATAGCCTGTCCAATTTCAAATCCTGAGAAGCTGCTCAAGCGCCAAACTCGTGCTCATAGCCAACAACGGATAGTCGGATACTCTTTTACTGTACTCCCATGAGAGTTAGCTTAGTCCCACATACCTTTGATGAACAAAATTCGAGATATCTTGAATCTAAGCCTTGGAAGCATGATTTTTAAAAAACTGACATATAATGAGCAATTGGTATTTAAAGAGTGTGTTTATGTCGTGGGGTAGGGTGAAGTGAGGAAAAGACCAAAATATCCTTAGAGAAACCAAAAAAGAAAAAAATGCACAAATTCTTCAGTTGACGGCTCGTCACCCTAGTTGTCACTTAAGGTTGGGGTTTACCATTTACTGAGCTAGGCTGACGACTAGAGATGATGGCTTGTCACTTAGTAGACGGCTTGTTAGCTTAGTCGTCACCTAGTTGACAGACAGATACTTCGAAATAAAATAAGCATAACTTTTTACTCCGATATCGGATTAAAGTGAAATCGGATGCGTTGGAAAGAAACTAGTAGATCTTTCATTTGATATATAGTAATCTACCCAACTCGTTATATTCTATAAGTAACAGTCATTGAAAGTTGACCCAAGTTGAAATGTTCACTAAAACTTAATCAATAGAAAAGTTCTCAACTCGTCTTTGAGTTAGGAAATTTTTGCGAGCTCAATTCATATTCAAAGGTATTCTCAAACTATAGAATTGATCATCAAACATATATTACTAGTGGCGGAGTCAAAATTTTCATTAAGGAGTTCAGCATTAAACATACGGACTGGTCGACAAGGGTTCAACATCTATTATATATACATAAAAATATTTTTAATCATATAAAAATAGTATAATTTTCGGTCCAAGGGGGTTTGAATCCCCTTAATACAAGGTGGCTCCGACACTATATATTACCTTGGAATTATTGGATTCGGGTCTATGCATGTAGGAACGATGATTTGAATTTTAGTCCAAAAATGCAAGGTGTTAGAACTATCGACCCAAGGATTGACTCTTTGTAAGACTAATTAGGAAGAATCACTCCATAACAAAGTTTTTTTTTTAATATTTAAAGCTTGAAATCGAAATATCTGATCAAGAAGAGACCATTTCATCTACTACACCATATTCTTTGATAGTCCTTGTTTGAAGTTATTAATCTTTCTTTCTTGCTATATATCAAATTATCAAATCACTTACCTAGTTGTGCTTTAATTCCAAGTTAATTGGAGTAGTTGTGTGAGTTTTCTTCTAAGTTCTACTACTCCTTATGTTTCTTTGCAGGTGTTATAGTTTAACTTTTAAGAGTCAAATTTAAAATGTAATTTTTTATCATATTGATATGAGAAAAATTACTTTGTATAGCATTTTTAATATGACTTTTGAATATTTTAATTTTAATTTTATACTACCGAATTAATCTAATCTAACTTAACTTTACTAAAAATAAAAAACGCGACAACTAAAAATGAACGGAGGGCCTATCTCGTAGCCATAACTATTTTGTCTACTTTGTCAGTAGCAGTTATTTACTCTATAGGCGGATTGGAACTGCTGTCTTGGCAATCATTTATGCTTTTCGGATTTATATCCGTGGATTCTGGATATGGAAGAAAACTTTGAGTTTTGATACTTGTTGTGCACTGGTATTTGCTTATTTTAGCCTGGCTATGACATTGTTATAGCTCATGCGAGTCAGATATGTATTTCTGTAAATACATATGCAGATATATATGCATGTGTTTTTAGCGTAAATACATATGTAGATCTGTATGTCTATTTATTTTGTATATGTATATATCATATAGATATTTGTATTTTAAAAATAAAAGATAAGGATAGAAGAGTAAAATAAAAAACAAAAAAACAAAAAATTCAAAAAAAAAAAAAAAAGAAGTGAAAAAGGAAAAAAAAAAAAAGAGAAATAGAAACTAGAAATAGAAGTGTAAAAATAAAAGAGAAAAAAAAATTAAAAAAAAGAAGATGAAGAAAATGAAAAAAAATATGAGAAAGGGAAAAAAAAAGAAAAAAGAAAAAATATATAAAAAAAAAAAAAAAAAAAAGGAGAAGTAGAAGAGAGAAAATAAAGTGAAAAGCAAAAAATGAAAAATAAAAATAAATTAATATTAAAAAAAATGAAAAAACTAAAAAAATAAATAGCTAGAGATATAACAGAATGATATTTTAAATTTTTGAAGATCATGGAAATAATAATCTTCATATTGATTTTGATTTGGAAAAAAAATCTACTAATATAAATAAGAGTAATTTATGGGAATTTAATTAGATGAGATAATTATTCCTTATTTAACTCAACTAATTTGAGTAAAAGAAGGACAGAAAATTTTGTTGTATATGTATTTGTATAACAACAGTTTACTTAAATACAAAATACAATTTGTGATTTTTCGTAATTATGAAACTGTTGTTATAAAAGTTGCAATTAAGACTCTATAGTTGCTATTTCTGAAATTTTCCCTACTTTTATCTCCAAGATTCTCATTAGTCACTCAATCACACTAGCTAGCTCATAAGATTTTCTCGATTAATTTAAATTTACACATACGTAAGATTTATTAAAAGAAAAAAGTGAAGGTGCGTACAATAAATTCTTGGTTAGATCCTTTCCCCGACCTTCCCTTCCGCATTTAACTAATGTATACATTTGATTAAGCGTAGAAGGATCTCATGACCAATTCATCAAAATCACAACCCTCAGGTCATTAATATTTGTTTGTTCTCAACTAATCCATGATATTTCCTTTTTTGATTCGTGCATTTTCTGATTTGAGATGGGGTATGAAGTTTTAAAATATTATATAATGAATATTTAAGGAACAAATATAACTGAATATATGGAAGTAGATAATTATGATTAGAATTTTAATTTAACTAATTAAATTTCAATCATTAATTTTAAACTATGACATGTGTCTTTAATCCAAGTAAGAATTTAAAAAAATTAGAGAAAAGGAAAATGGAGACGAGCCGGATCCAATAATATTTAACCTCAAAGTCATGAGAAGGTAGAATTTACCATAAGAATTTTAATTTTTTTAATTTCATTGGAGTCCATATCCTTTCAATATTAGTATTAAATTATTATTTTCTTTATAACTAGAAGTTCTCTATAGTTTCTTTTCTTTTGAAATAAAGTTTCCAACAAGATCAAGAGAATTCTAGAAAATATTGGATCTAAAGTAAACATATTAACATGATGACTAAAATTTAGCTCCATTTAATTATATATTATCGAGTACATTGATTTCTTAGTGGCATATGAATTTTGATATTATGAATTTTGATTTTTAGATATATGTTGTGACGCACTCGCAAAACCAACTTATAGGTTCAATAATACTCACAACAAATTAAACATCTATCCAAATAACATTACTTTAATTTTAACTAACCAGTATTGCCTAAGTAGCTAAATATTATCATATATTGTTACCAAAAATAAAGCAATTACCCCACTCCATACCCCATTCTTTTTCCTTTTTAATATTTCATTCGGCGTGTCATTCATATTGGAACCAACTAAAAAATAGTGTTGAAAACCCCACTTAAGAATAAAGTGATTTCTAATAAAGGCAATTTCATGCATCGGGGAGATTTGACCTCCAAACCTCATGAAAAATCGTAAAAAAAAAAATAATCATTTTTTGGTAATTCTCTCATATGTCTTTAAGAAAAACTTTTGTCCGCCCCTCCAAACAAACAAGTCTTGTTTAAGTCGTGAACGGCACGCTCAAGAAGTTTCGCCCAAATTTCATTTCGGAGACCGCAACCACCCACCGATCCATGGGCTAACACCCATGAAAAATCGCAAAAAATCTTCAAATTTTGATATTTCGCTCATATACCTTAACTCTTAAGACAAACTTCTGCCCGCTCTTTCAAACAAACATGTCCCATTTTAAAGGTCGTCATGAACCCGCTCAAGAAGTTTCGTCCAAATTTCATTCCAGAGACCGCATCCACCTACTGATCCATAGGCTAACACCCATGAAAAATTGGAAAAACTTCTCAGTTATTGGTATTTCGCTCATATGCATTAAGAAAAACCTTCAACTACCCTCAAAACCAACAAGTCCCATTTAATAGGTCGTGACGGCCCGTCCAAAAAGTTTCGCCAAAATTTCATTTTGAGACCGCACCCACCCACCGATTCATAGGCTAACACCCATAAAAAATTAAAAAAAGATCCTCGGTTTTAATATTTCGCTCATATGCCTTAAGAAAAGCATCTGTCCGCCTCTCCAAACCAACACATCCCATTTTATACGTCGTCACGCGCCCGCCCAAGAATTTTTGCCTAAATTTTATTTCGAAAACTGCACTCATCCACCGATCTATAGGCTAACACCCACAAAAAATCACAAATAATTTTTAGTTTTTGATATTCCACTCATATGCCATAAGAAAAACCTCTGCACGCCCCTCTAAACCAACACATCTCATTTAATATGTCATTACGGGTCAGCCTAAGAAGCTTTGAACAACTCCCATTCAAGAGACCGCACCCACCCACCAATCCATAGGCTAACCCTCACAGAAAATCGCAAAGAATCCTCAATTTTTGATATTTCACCTCGAAAGCACTTCACACACTGGTATAATGATCATGAAACTTATATTCACATGGAAAATCATTGGGATTGGAGCTTATACGCATAGGAATGACGGTTAGAGTTCTAGCACGAAAATATGGGGTGTTACAGTAATTTTAGGTCGCTACTGCACTCATTTCGCTGCAAGAAACTCGTAAGGAGGAAGAAGATCCAATGAGGTGCCTTTTGTTACAAGTATGTAGATACACTTTCAATTGTCTGCAACTTTCGTTTCTTTTCTTTATCATTTATTGGCTAATTTACAAATTATGCGCTTTGCGCATCACTGATTCTGTCACGGGCATGGGGTAGACTATGCAAATGCTTTGGGGCAGATTTCATTCCTTATCTGAGTGTTGCCATGCCTATTGTGCTAAAATCTGCTACGCTGAAGAACTATTTGAGTGTTTTGGATAATGCAGATGATTCGTCTGGATGTAGAGCTGACATACAATATTTTGTGAAGCGCAGCTTATGTCACTTCTTGGAATAAAAAGTTAGTGATAAGAAGTAAACTTCTGGAAGAAAAAGCCTCGGACTGTCATATCCTATGCTGCTTTGCAGTCGAGTTAAAGGAAGGGTTGCATTTGTGGGTTAATGAGGTCTGTAACAACGCTTACAAAGGAGTGCAACTAATGTCATTTAACTTGTGATTTATGTAGGTTGTTAGTGCCTTAGTTCCAAATCTTACCTTTAAGTTCAGTGAAGAAGTAACAATGGAGGCCATTGCTGGTAAATTTCTACATGTGTCTTCTAGTCATTCTTTTTACGCGTTATAAACCAAGTCTGATGTTTGCTAAATTTCATTTATTCCTTTTGTAGCAATGCCATTACTGTTAAATTCAGCTGCGTGTGCTATGAAGAAAGGGCTTCCTTTAACAGGTTGTGGCAAGTTCCCAGTTCAAACGATTTCTGACACTTTAATCCGAGCTTTGCTTAAGGCGTTAAGCAAGGTAGTTAGACTAGTATTGCAGCAGAAGTTAATCAATATTGGTACGAACTTTTATAAAGTTCTACGTACTTACTGTTTAGGAGTTAAAAGGTACAAATTCAAGCGAGACTATTGGAGGCGTTCAACGAAAGCATTCAGGTCAGTAACTCTTTCGCCTTTGTGTAGTCCACGTGTTTTGGCTTGAGCATATTTGTCTCTAAAATGTACTTACTCACAGAGTCCAGGTTCAAATCTAAGTAAAGGCCAAGCAGTAGAATTTGTTGATGGCATATCAAACGCTCTCTTGACTTGCTCGTACCACAAAACAGAAATAGAGAAAACAGCTAAAGAACACAGACATCAAAGGGGGCTGGAAGCTGAACAACACTTAAACTATATGTAGAAACATTAGTGTTTTATCTCAACACGGCCTCTAACATATATAGTTTAACATGATCTTAGACTTACCTTCGCTCGTTTCTTTTTGTTTCCTGAATCCAGATTGGCATTTGCCTTGGAACTATGGTGAAAAAACACAAGGCGTCATTCTTGCCCCTTCTCGACAAGTTTTTGACCTTACACATTTCCTTTTCACTTTTCTATGTACTTATTGTGCAGAGTAATGATAGAACAGCAGAAGAAAGAAGGATGATAGTGCTACTTTTACGTGATATTGCTGAGTAGTGTCGAGAAGAAATATTCAGGCAAGTTTTTTATGTGATTTTCAATAGTCATGATATTAAGTACAATTGGCTTAGTTGAATGTTGGTTTTGATTAATTAAAATCAGGTACTACGAGGAGTGGATACCTCTTCTGCCTAGAGTCTTCTTTCATAAGAATCCAGCCGTTCCACATGTTCTATTTTTGGTTTAGTTTTTTCTCTAGTAAGTCTTTTGTATGTCCTTCAAATTTAACGTTCTTCATTTAGTCAGATCGTGGCTACTGTAATCGGTATCTGTGCTGAATTCGGAGCAGATTCTCTTAAGCCTCATATTACAGGTAGCTTTCTGCATTACGACATGCTTAAGATGTTTATTTTCTGCACTAGAAGCACTTGTTGGTTATTGGCTTTGAAATTAGAGAAAAAGTTGGAGAGAAAAATAAATACGGCAATTGTATTGTCAAAGAGAATTATTTTATTAATAACTCCAAACATATATTTATAGCTAAATTTCTAACTACACTCTAATTTGAATTGGATAACTAATTCATAATAAGGGGACAACTAATTTCTAAGTCACATAGGACTCTAATAATTAAAACTACTAAAATTATCTAATTCTACTTTATTTCTGAGACATATTTTCAACACACCTCCTTGGATTAGAAATTGTCTCGGCTTCAGCTGACCTTTTGAATAAATCTGTCAGTTCATCTTTGTTCTTGCATGGCTTGTGTGCATCTTCTGAAACTATTTTGATTGCAACATTCCCTTTTCCTTCTGTAGGAATATAGTCACCATTCTCAATTCTGATTTTCTTATTTTCCAAAAGCAAAAACTCTTTAAAAAGAGTTTTGTCATGTGGTTTGTACAACCACTATCAATCATCCAAAAATCAGATTTCTTGGTTGAAGATGTTGCCACAAATAAGTGATCTTTTTTTTTTTTTTTTTGAAATCGGTAACTTATATTTCACAACATTCAGGGCTATGCTGGCCACCTCCAAAAGTAATTACAGATACGAAAAATATGTAAAAAAAAGCAGAAATATTTACAAAGAACCTATGAAATCCACTAATTGGATTTCCTCTTCTATATTTTGTTCTTTACACCAAAAACCTAGGGAAATAATTAGTATCCATTTAATCTTCTGTATTGAGCATTCTTTTCCTTCAAAAATCCTCTGATTCCTTTCCTTCCAGATATTCCACCAGATACAAGCAGGTATCGTCCTCCACCACTTCTTTTGACTCTTGCTGCCCCCCGTCTGATCCAGCAACTCAATAAGTCTGCTATGTGTTCTGGCATACACCAGTTTAGGCTAGCTAAATTGAAGAATAAAGCCCATACTTGTGTTATTACTTTGCAATGTAGTAATAAGTGTTTGTTGGTTTCCAATGCCTCTTTGCAAAGTACGCATTGAGAAGGTATGTTGATGCCCCTTTTCTGTAATGCTTCATGAGTTAGGCAGGCTTTTTTAGCTACCAACCAGACAAAACACTTCACTTTAGTAGGAGCCACACTCTTCCAAGCAGCATTCCATAGCCCTATTCTCCTTCCTCTAGTTACAGATAGACCCCACTTATACAATCTGAATCTTCCATCAGGGTGTTGTCCCCATAATAGTCTATTTGGTTCCAAGTTAGTGCCTGGGAAGCCTTTTATCATGTTCAACAGTTCAATTACCCCTTCTATCTCCCAGTCATTTAACAACCTTCTGAAGACCAAATTCCACCCTTATTGAGACCACAACTCACTAATTTTGCTATCAAGATGCACACTGATAGAATCAAGTCCAGGATACAAACTCTGAAGAGATCCTTGACCATTCCAGTCTTCTTTCCAGAATAAAACCTAATCCCCCCTCCCAACTTTAACTTTTATAATAACTTTTAAAACCGGCCAAAAGCTTCTGATAGTCCTCCAGACTCCTATTCCATAAGTGGTTGTTACTTCACCTGAACACCTGTAATACCCCACATTTCAGGCTAGTCTTTCAACCGTTGTTCTTACGTGTATAAGTTATAATAAAAGTGATTCTCATGTGAATAAAAGTTTCATGATCATTATCCTAGTATATGAATGTAATAGCCCGTAAATTTTCCGAGTCATTACTGTTTCTTTTGAGCTCTACCTGTCGTAGATATACTCTTTTGGTTGTCATTATTGTGCTACAAATTTTATGTCGTTAATCACCAGCTTGTCATGCCCTGAGTATTGTAGTTTTCAACTGACAAATTCGTTGTTTTAAGCCCTTTTATTGTTCTAGTTTAGTATTGCTAGTAATTCACTCACTCTTGGGTTTGTAGCACGATTGTTTTCTAATTAATCGTAAGCTTGTGAAGATGTTCCTCAAATCGTAATTGAAGAGTTCGAGTAAACATTGATTTCAATCATATACTTGATCCAAATTGCAACTTGGATTGATCTACTTGCTACAAGTATTCTCTTCCTTTCTGGATTGTGTTATTTAGTGTTTGTTTTCTTAATTTCACTTCTTAACCTAGTTTCCACTTTCTAGCTATGTCATTCGAATTTTCTAAAAATGTTATTGCACTTATGTTTGATTATATTCTTCAAAATACGCTATTTTTTTAGGATTGTACACGAACTTGGCCACATTTTCAAAGAGTCCAGACGATATGGGGTCGTTTGATACGTGAAATAAGTATAATAATCTCAGTATAAAATCTAGAATTAACGGTATTCAATGTTGAGATGAGCATCTAGTATCCCCTAACTATAACGAAGTTTGCTACGATACACTCCAACTTCACGGGGGTTCTATTACCCTTGAACTAAATTTTAGTGTATTTTTGTCAACTTTTTTAGCTGACATGGCACATAGTAGTCCTTCACATGCCTCACGTGTTTAACTACACGCAAGGTGCCACAACAACACAAAAGGGTGACACAAATACGCTAAATTGAGTTTAAGGTGTACTAGGACCCCTGAAATTGAAGCGCATCGTAGCAACTTTGACCATAGTTCAGGGGGTATTGAATGTTTATCCCTTCTATGTTTGATGTGAGGTATTAGCTAATCACAAGACTATTTTATCCCAACATTCGTATTAGAATGATGGAAATACTATCTTTCATAAGAATCCAGACGTTCCACAGGTTCTATTTTTGGTTTACTTGTTTCTCCGGTAAGTGTTCCGCATATCCTTCAAATCTAACGTTCTTTATTTGGTCAGATCGTGGCTACTGAAATTGGTATCTATGCTGAATTCAAAGCTGATTTCCTTAAGCTGATAATACAGGTAGTTTTCTGCATTACGATATGCTTGAGATTATTTATTCTTTGCACTAGAAGCACTGAGTATATCTTTCTAATGTTGTTTGCAGTAATATTGTATTGCTTAAAAACTATAATGTAGCATCCTGATGCCAAAATCCCAGTTATCATCATCGCTTAAGTGGATAATGTTTCTACCTGTGGGAAGTCCAACTAGTTTCCCTGCGAAGGCATCTACACCTATGAGGTAGAACACATAACGAACACTCATCACTATTTACGACTTCTATTACTCATTTATCCACAGTTTGGCATATCATAAACATTCTTGACACAGTGCATCTTGCTCTTGCTTAGCCACTTACCAATAAGTTGTAATCTAGATGAGGGAAAAATCAGACACAACATGCTATACATGATGGGAGACGTACATATTCCTCCTCGTAGGCTATAGAAATAAGTCATTCATGTTTGTTATGCATTGCCTACATTGAACCTTGTTATTACAAATTCGAGAAAAAAAGCCAGGCATTTTTAGTTCCAAAGGGAAATACAGAAAAATAAGAGCAATGGATGAACTGTTTTAAGACAAACAATATTCACAGCACCTCACAAGAATCCTACATTGAATTCCTTTCTAATGCATTGCTTAGATTGAACGTTGTTATTACAGGTCTAAGCAAAACGATTGGCATTTATAGTTCCAAAAGGAAATAGAGAAAAATAAGAGCAATGGATGAACTGTTTTAAGAGAAACAATATTCGCAGCATCTATCAATAATTTTGAATTCCTTTCGCTGCACCTCCACCAAAGCTCAATCTCCAGAACCACGAATCAGACACAGTCCAACCTAAAAAGAATAGAATAAAGTTAAACACTGAAATTAAAAATAAAAAAAAAAACACTAAACTAAACTAAGCTTACCCGATGAAAAGGGATAGTAACGTAACAAAGAGCTCTTACTACTGCTTCTATTCGCTGCTGCACTCCAAAACCTACACATTAATTTCCCTTTGTCCTCTATATGGACGGTATATTTGAGATTCTGGTTATTTTGTTTAATGTGTGGTATCATCAATGGTCGAGCATTTTTCTTAGACTGTTGTTTGTACTTGTTGACTTTTGGGTTGTTGTTGTTCCGCCCTTTCATAGTTATACACGAATTCAATGACCTATTTCCCTTTTCATCAACATAGAAGGGAAACAGCTCATCAAATGCGTGTATGACTATGAAAGGGCGGAACAGCAGCAGCCCAAAAGTCAACAAGTACAAACAACGGTCTAAGAAAAATGCTCGACCATTGATGATACCACACATTAAACAAAATAACCAGAATCTCAAATATACCGTCCATATAGAGGACAAAGGGAAATTAATGTGTAGGTTTTGGAGTGCAACAGCGAATAGAAACAGTAGTAACAACATGGTCATAGAGACCGCTGAAGACCAGAGGAAAAACATTCTTGGACGTAGGAACACAAAAATACTGAAGCAAAGGAAACAACTTGCTACTCCAACAGCAATAAGAGGAACAATCCTACAAGTAAAAAGCAATTAATAATTACAAAACTCAAAACAAAACTATAATAATGAACATTGAAAGTACCTGAAATCAATCCCAACATGCTTAAGCATGCTGGAAGATAACACTCCAACCATCAAAAACTGTAAAACAAATCCACATAAAAAGCACAAACAGTTTAAAACCAAAGTTTTTCTTCTATCAGGCGGTTGAAGCATTTCTCTGCACAATAGAACAACAGTCGGCAACGCAACCAACACGAGAATTGGAGAAGTCTCCTCGAGACGAGCTCCAATAGAAATCAATAAAAAACCAACCATAAGTGGAAGGTACACCTTTCAAAAAAACAATAAAACTACAATCACAAAAAAGCAAAAGCAAATACAACAAAACTATTAGTAATAAAACAATTTAAAAAGTACAAACAGATTGACAGAGTCAGGAAATACCACATTAGATCGCATAGCAACAATTAGTTACTATTTAATTTCAATACCAATTAGACACATTGAGCAGCAACAATATAATATTATCTAGTTTATAAAGAACGAACATCTATGACAAATTCAAAAAATATCATATTAGATCGAATAGCAATAATTAGATAGTATTAGATCAAACAGCTTAACAGTTATAACAAATTCAGAAAATAACGCATTTGATCCAATAGCAACAATTAGCCATTATCTAATTTCGATACAAATTGGATAAATGGAGACATTAGATCAAACAGCAAAAGTATAATACTATCTAGTGCATAAAGAACAAAAAGTTATGACAAATTTAGAAAATACCACATTAGACGAATAGCATAAATTAGATCAAATAGCATCAATTAGATAGCATCTAATCACTGAGACGATCAAACAGGTATAATTTAATACTATCTAGTTTATAAAGTACGAACAGTTCAGAAAATACCGAAAAGAGATACGGATATTGCATGGCAGAGCAAGTAGGAAGACGGAAGATATGGTGAAAGCCCCAATGTTTTCGAATAAAAAATTCACCCGCCATTGATTTTGATTTCACTGAGAGATTAGAAGCAGAATTTTATAGTTTTGTATCTTAGTAAAAAGGAAATATCTGAGCTGGATTTTATAGTTTTGTATCTTAGTAAAACGGTAATTTCTCAGCTGGATTCAGATATCCTATTTATAAATTGGAGAAAAATAAGAAACAACATCATATAAAATCTATAGATAATGCGTATAGGAGATAAGGAAACAACATTCATATAAAATCTATAGATTTTTGCACATCTCCATTTTATTGGAGAAAGAAATGCATATAAGAAATAAGGAAACGTCGATATAAAATTGATATGAATGATATAGAATTTAAATCTCAAGATTTTGGAATTGAAGTATGGTAGATGGAAGAAGGATTTGAAGTATGGTAGATGGAAGAAGGATGGCAAATGCTCCATTTTGTAATGGCTCTAGTTGACAGAAGAAAGAATGAGGATGTGAAGGCAACGATGTAGTTTGATTATATATAGGAAAATATAAGGGGTCGTTTGGGGGTGAGGTACTAACGCAAATAATTATGGGATAGAATAATAATTTTGGAATAAAATTTTTAATGTATCGTTTGCTTGACAATACTCAGTATGACTTATTCCGGAACTAATAATAGTACCGAATAAATTATCTCACACATCTAATGATAGAAGTTATCCCACCCTAATTTATCCTTGGATAAAATTATAAAATGACAAAACTACGCCCAAATTCTTTAATTTTCACTTTCTCACAACTGTAGGATTCTTGTTTTTCTCCTACATGTATTACTCTTTATAAGTTGTACCCTTCAATCGAAATAAAATACTGCTCATGGATCAAACTGATATGTGATTTGAGGCTATGAAGGCAAAATATGTTAGAACCATAAAATATCAACATTAGGATAATATAATACGTATTATTGAAGCGCAATGTACAGTTTGGTATGGTATTTGGGAGTAAAATTTTAATATTTGGGTATTCGGAATTGAGCTTGGTAAAAGATATTAATACCTTTTGGTGTTCGGTATTTATCGAATATCGAATTCTCTTGGATCTTGGTAATATATTCGTAAAATACAATAAAAGGAATATTAAATAGAGTTTCTATTAAATATATTTTTTGAATTTCAAACGTACATTTGGACATTTCCAACTTTAAAATGGTATTATCGAAAATCGTACCGAATCGAAGTTTAATTTACCAATTACCAAATTATAGAATTGATGTTTATAAGTACGGTATGTGGTATCTACTATCAAATACCGATTATCAAATACCCAACGCTCGCCCCTAGTTTTTATACATAAAAAAAGGTAACAATTTAAAGCCTATTACTCCATTAAGTTTCCATTGTTTTAGTTTTTTAGTTTAATATTCGAATTATATATATGGAAATTAGTTGCAAAACTACAAGGCAAGTCAATCTCTACATTTACTCCCGTTAGTTTTTTTTCTTTCGCATTTTATCTCAATTAAATATACAATAAATAATTTGTAGAATTAATTATCCTTTAATCTCTTGTTACCTTTTTCTAGACAATATTTAATATTTTTTTCGGTCAATAAAGTTACAATGTACGATAAAATTTGTATTTAAAATGATGATTCTTATCTTTATTTCTCCGTATTATTAAATTTTTTGATAATCGCATTTGTATGTTTCATTTAAAGGTTGTCTTACTGTTCAAAAACCTACCAGACAATTTTTTTGATCTCTTGGAGGGATCGAGATGAAATCAAGTGATATAAATTAACTTGACTCAAACACAAATAAGAAATTTACATGAGAAAGACTGAAAATAAATTAAAACAAAAAATAAAGAAAGTTGCTCGCGGATCAGCGAGATATAAGTCATTATGGTCCAACGACTTACGAGTCATTGACCATTTCATTTAATTTTTTCAATATTCATCGTTCCCTTGAAAAATTGACTCTAAAAATTAATCCTTTCAGCAGCTTCGGACTCTAATTTTTGCCTTACTCTCCACGACGATCTCAATAGAACAACTCATATTTTCAACTAACTTAAATTTTTACCTTGTAATTCTCTCCCTCAATATTAGAACTTTCAATTTTTTCAGTTTCTAAAAAAGAAAATTAAATTTTTAATTTTCATAAAGTAATTACACTTAAATTATCACTCATATCAACGGACACCTAATTAATACTTATTTTGATAAAATGTAGTACAATTCATTTAATGTACAGTCATGATTTTTTTTTCCCTAAAATAAAATGAAGGCAAGGAAGTAAATGTTGTCCGTTTCTTTAGGAAATTGTCAAGTTCTGCATTAGTTGTCCATTTCCTTAAAATTACTCATATCAACGGACACCTAATTAATACTTATTTTGATAAAATGTAGTACAATTCATTTAATGTAAGCAAGGAAGTAAATGTTGTCCGTTTCTTTAGGAAATTGTCAAGTTCTGCATTAGTTGTCCGTTTCCTTAAAATTGTTGAGGTTACTCCTACATTAATTGGATTTAATTTTAATTTAAGTCCAAGAAAGATGTCACACCTCACAATTCACGTGATATGATATATTACTCCTACATTAATTGGTTCCAAAGTAATATTTACTCCAACATTAATTGGATTTAATTTTAATTTAAGTCCAAGAAAGATGTCACACCTCACAATTCACGTGATATGATATATGTATGATACTCCCCTTAAAAATCGTTGCCTTGTTAATTTAATAGTATTTTACAAAAAAAATATTGTCTAAAAAATTATTTTATTAAATTAATTTTATTAATTATATTTTAAAAATATAAATTTGAGTATATACATTTTATTTATTTACTTATTTAATGATATGATAGTTTTGAAAAATATACTCCCTCCGTCTCAAATTACCTGTCTCAAATTGAGATTACACATTAATTAAGAAAAAATAATTAATAACATATCTAGTTTACAATAGTATCCCTATCAAATGATGTTTACATTTTAATTTGGAAAAAAATAATTAATGCAAAGGGTAAAGCATGAAAAAAAAAATTGTCTCTTCTTGATTAATGAAAAAAGACAAGTAAAATGAGAAATCAAATTAGAAAATTTAGGACGGATAATTTGGGACGCAGGAAATAATAAAATTCGAGGGACAACTAAATAAAAATAAAAAAATTTTTAAAAAAGGATCAATTATTTTAAAATGAAAAGAGTACAAAATAAAGAGATAGAATGGGTATGTGCATTTTATAGAGTCCCGAGTTGAAAAGGATAATTTTTGGCGTAAACAAATCAAAAATGACTATGAATATCGGGGGAAAAAAAAAGAAAAAAGAGATGGATTGGTCACTCAAAATAATATGGAAAAAAAAATCCATATATACTTTCTTAGATTATAAATTGCAAGTCATAGCAAGACTTCTTAGATTGCAATTAATAACAAGTTTTTTTTTTTAAAAAAAAAGATTTAAAATAAATAAAATTAAGAATAAAACATTTTTTTATATGCTAATTAAAAAAACTTTCATTCTAATAGGAGTTGGTTATTATGTGGGCTAAAATTATGAAATAGTTATTATGTGGGCTAAAATTATGGAACCTATTAATGTGCATGTTTTTTTCTAGTTCTTAAATTATATTTATATTCATTTTTTAAAAAGAAAAACAAATACTTCTTCTTTTTCCATAATCCATTCTTACTCAATCTCTATTTTAATTTCTAATTCATGAATTTTGAATTCACAATAGAATTGGTGATAGTAAATATTATATGTTAATAATTTATTTTTAATTTGTGATTTTTATACAACCTATTATTTGTGTATTATTTTATACAATTAAGCTAAAATCAACAAAGTCATATTTTAAATGATTTTTTATTTTTGGAGTCTCAATTTTTGAAATTGGTATATAAGATTCTATATAAATGATACATCTTATAACTGTTTCTAATGTATGAAAATGGTACATAATATGATATCCACGAATTAATTTAATAAATTTTATTAAAGTCATTTTATACTCTTGTCATATTTATGGAATTTTTTTTCTTGGAGGGGTGGGGGTGGGGGTGGGGGGGGGAGGGGGTGTTCTCAATGTATGGAATTGACATTAACATTATTGGTATTGATGAAGTTCCATATATGTCAATTTGTATGAAATGAGTTTTATGAATATGACAATTGATACGAAAAATGATGTTGTCTATTACATAACTTTTTTAGTGTATGTAATGGATATTTAATGAAAAATTATCACTGTACATATTGAAAATAAACTAATCGATAATTGTTTGGTATCAAATAACTTTTTGTTGCAATAAAAAAGGTAATCTGTATTAATCATGGTTGATATTGGTGTTGAAAAGACTAGCATTTTTAGTTCCAAAGGAAAATACAGAAAAATAAGAGCAATGGATGAACTGTTTTAAGACAAAAAGTATCCGTAGCAGCTATCAATTATTCTGAATTCCTCTCACAGCATCTCCATCAAAGTTTAATCTCAAGATTCACGAACCACACAGAGTTCAACCTAAAAACAATAGAATAAAGTTAAACATAGAAATTTTAATTAAAAAAAAATAATTAAACTAATCTTACCAGATGGAAAGGGATAGTAACGTAACCGGTAAAAAAACCAATAAAGTCACAGCGCCAGGAATAGAAATTGCCATCGCCGAACACGAAACCCTGAACTTCTTGATTATACAATAGGTCTTGTGTATAGAGCAGAATGTAGATTAGGTTATAAGTCAGTATCACCTCAGCCTATGCAAAAAGAAAGCAACCAAAAAAATATTCAAGACAAAAAACAAATTACAAAAACAAAAAGCAGACAAATAATTTATCAAGCAAAATAACTTACCTTCCATGTAGAAGAAAAGGGAAATAGCTCATCAAATGCGAGTATGACTATGAAAGGGCGGAACAGCAGCAGCCCAAAAGTCAACAAGTACAAACAATTGTCTAAGAAAAATGCTCGACCATTGATGATACCACATATTAAACAAAATAACCAGAATCTCAAATATACCGTCCATATAGAGGACAAAGGGAAATTAATGTGTAGGTTTTGGAGTGCAGCAACGAATAGAAACAGTAGTAACAACATGGTCATAGAGACCGCTGAAGACCAGAGGAAAAACATTCTTGGACGTAGGAACACAAAAATACTGAAGCAAAGGAAACAACTTGCTACTCCAACAGCAATAAGAGGAACAAACCTACAAGTAAAAAGCAATTAATAATTACAAAACTCAAAACAAAACTATAATAATGAACATTGAAAGTACCTGAAATAATTCCCAACATGCTTAAGCATGCTGGAAGATAACACTCCAACCATCAAAAACTGTAAAACAAATCCACATAAAAAGCACAAACAGTTTAAAACCAAAGTTTTTCTTCTATCAGGCGGTTGAAGCATTTCTCTGCATAATAGAACAACAGTCGGCAGCGCAACCAACACGAGAATTGGAGAAGTCTCCTCGAGACGAGCTGCAATAGCAATCAATAAAAAACCAACCATAAGTGGAAGGTACACCTTTAAAAAAAACAATAAAACTACAATCACAAAAAAGCAAAAGCAAATACAACAAAACTATTAGTAATAAAACAATTTAAAAAGTACAAACAGTTTGATAGAGTCAGGAAATACCACATTAGATCGCATAGCAACAATTAGTTACTATTTAATTTCAATACCAATTAGACACATTGAGCAGCAACAATATAATATTATCTAGTTTATAAAGTACGAACAGTTATGACAAATTCTGAAAATACCATATTAGACCGAATAGCAATAATTAGATAGTATTAGATCAAACAACTTACAAAATACAAACCGTCATAACAAATTCAGAAAATACCACATTAGATCCAATAGCAACAATTAGATAGTTTCTAATTTTTTTATACAAATTGGATAAATGGAGACATTAGATCAAACAACAAATGTATAATACTATCTAGTGCATAAAGAATAAACCATTATGACAAATTCAGAAAATACCAGAGTAGACCGAATAGCATAAATTACATCAAGGTAGCATCTAATCACTGAGACGATCAAACAGGTACAATTTCATACTATCTAGTTTATAAAGCAAGAACAGTTCAAAAAATATCAAAAAGAGATACGAATATTGCATGGCAGAGCAAGTAGGAAGACGGAAGACATGGTGAAAGCCCCAGTGTTTTCGAGTAAAAAATTCACCCGCCATTGATTTTGATTTTACTAGTGTTTTGTATCTTAGTAAAAAGAATTTGAATCTATAGATTTATGCAGATATCCTATTTATAAATTGGAGAAAGATAAGAAACAACATCATATAAAATCTATATATAATGCGTATAGGAGATGAGGAAACAACATTCATATAATCTATAGATTTTTGCAGATCTCCAATTTATTGGAGAAAGAAATGCATATAAGAAATAAGGAAACAACGTGATATAAAATTGATATGAATGATATAGAATGTAAATTATATTTAATATTCAATTCATCAATTGATCTCCTTTTATGAGAATAAATTGAGTGAATGATATAGAATGTAAATTATATTTAATATTCAATTCATCAATTGATCTCCTTTTATGAGAATAAATTGAGTGTGTTGTTGTTATTTGAATTTTTTTTCTTTTCATAAAGATCATTTACTACTCTACTATCACTCATATCAACGGACACCTAATTAATATTGTTATATAACATTTGCTACCTTAATTATTAAATAAAAAACACTTATTCATTAAATTTGTACAGTCATGATTTTTTTTTTCCTTAAAATAAAGAGTAAATTCCTTAAAATGTCATTGAACTTGTGTAAACATCCCACTAAAGTAACTTTTGTTTCTTTTATGACAATATTGTCACTGAACTATGCACTTTTTTCCATTATAAGGTAAAACTAAGAAATTGTTAAGAATATGTTTGGAGAACCACAAGGAAAGTGAAATTAGATGTAATTACATAGTCCAATTCTCATTTAGAAATAGAGAATTAGGTGCAATTACGCGATGTAATTACAAAATTACATTTTTTTTTAATTTTAATTTTTTCTTTTATTTCTATTATTTTAATTTCTTTTTTTTTTTCTTTTTTTTTTTCATTTTACATCATTTATCTTTTATCTCTTTTCTTCTTATTTTTCAACGTTTACTTCTTATGATTAAATATAATTACTCGTATTTTTCTTCGTTTAGCGCATTATTGTATTTTTATTCTAGTGTTTGAATTAAAGTAGTATTTCATTATTGAATGAGATGACTTATGTGTTTTTCCTTTCGTTTGAATTATTTACTCGTTGGAATTTTATATAAGAGTATTGTGTTTTTTTCTTGAATTTTCAATTTCTATTTTGTTTTATGTTTCAATTTATTTGTTTTAGTACTATAGACTTGTTATTTTATATTGCATGTCATTTCAAATTTTCGAGTTAATTTTTTAAATTGCCATTGAACTTGTGCAAACATCCTACTAAAGTAACTTTTGTTAATTTCTTTTAGGAAAATATTTTCATTAAACTATGTACATCTTTCCAAAATAAGGTGAAACTAAAAAATAGTTAAGGACATATTTGGAAAGCCATAGAAAAATTAAAATTATATGTTATTAGACAATTTCCAGTGACATGCAATTTGAAATAGCATGTCTATACTACTAATACAAATAAACCGAAACATAAATTCAAAATCCAAGAGAAAAACATAATACTCTTGTATAAAATTCCAACGAGTAAATATAATTTAGAAGAACGAACAACACATAAGTCTATAATCTCATTCAATAATAAAATACTACTTTAATTCAAACACTAGAAACAGAATTATAAAAAATGCAATAATGCGTTAAATAAAGAAAAAAATATGAGTAATTATATTAAATCATAAGAAGTAAAGTTGGAAAATGAGAAGAAAAGAGATGAAAGATAAATAATGTAAATTAAAAAAAAAAGTAAAAATAATAAAGAAATTCAAATAATAGAAATAAAAAAGAAATTTAAAAAAAAGATATTAAATTTTATTTAAAAAATAAAATAAAACATAACTTTGTAATTACATCACAAAATTGTACCTAATTCTCTATTCCTAAAATAGAGAATTGAATTATGTAATTACATTTAATTTCACTTTCCTTGTGATTCTCCAAATATATCTTTAACAATTTCTTAGTTTTACCTTATAAAGTAAAGAAATGCATAGTTTACTAACAATATTATCCTAAAAGAAACAAAAATTACTTTAGAGAGATGTTTACACAAGTTTAATGGCATTTTGAGGAATTAACTCTAATTATATTAAGGTATATATATATACGATATATGTATAGAAATTGTATAATTATAGAAAATATGTATATGTATAAAATATAAATAAAAAAAATCTATAGAATGTGTATAGAAGCTCTATAGTTGTTGTATGAAATACGTATGTATATAATGTATATAGAAACTTTATAATCATTGTATAAAATATGTATGTATAGAATGTGTATAGAAACTGTGTATTTCTTAATGTGTTAGATTTGACACTGATTATGTAGTTTAGGACCGTTAGCTCATATGTTGTTATGACGATTCACAATATTTTCACCCGTCACATTTTGTAGTATAAATATTACTTGCGGTGATAGGGGTTCATGGTTCTTCATTCAAGTTTATATTAATCCATAGTTAAACTCATTGCATGTCTGTTGAGATAATAACCTCCATGATATGAGATTTTTTGGCTTACAGATTTATTTGATCTTCTCTTGCTTGTGTTCTCTCAGCAATTCAGTCGCAATGATTTTGTTTTTGTTTTTTTCTTGATTTCAGTCTATTTTTTGCACTAAGTTTTCCCATGATTAATGCTGAAATCCTGAAAGCAGTGTTTGGAATTTGTATTAGCTTTACGTACAATTTGGTATCATGAGTTACTCCTGGTCTCTTTGTGTGATAGAATTATTTGTTCTTGCGAGTCTCTGTTTTGCATGTTGCCCACCCTCTTTATCCCGAATTACTTGTATGATTCAATAAATTTCGACATAGCCTTAAAATATTGTTCGATTTCATTTGATTGAATTCATGAAAATTGACTATTTTAACTTATCTTCTCTTTAATTTAAATTTCTTTGATGGGGTGCATGTTCCTTTAATGTCACGAATGGTTCCTTCTTTGTGTATGAGTATACATTTTCGACATGATGTGCTTCTATCTTATCATATACACCTACACATATTGATTCTTTATTTTCTTTCTCTTCGCATGAACCCGCATTTGAGTCCAAACGAACTTCTTCTCTTTGACGCATTATCGACGTGGTCCATTGGGACCCATCTTTGGAGTCAAGCCTGAAAGAAATCTAAAACGAATTGCATGGCATACCGGATGAAAGGAGTTGAAGGAAGCAAAATGGATTAAAGTCTTACGGTTGAAGCGGCTAAGAGACTCAAAAGTCTCATTTGTTGTTTTATTTAGTCAAGTATCGTTGTCTTTATTTATTTTATTTATTTATTTATTCATTCATTTATTCAGGCCACGAAGCCAAAGTTGTATTTAATACAGGTGGAGCAAGATTCGAGCCAAAGACTCGAAAATTAGATTAGGACAGGTGAAACAGGTCAAAGGCCCATTTAGACTAGGACAGGTTTTATTGGTTTGGGCCCAATGGCCTAAATCATTTACTTTCTCCTCCCTTTCCCCGTTTATGTGTTTACTTGCTTATTTTATTTGTGTAGACATAGTTAAAATTCCTATCAAGCCGGATAAAATTATTTTACACAAGTCCTTTCTAAAAATCAATCACTTTTCAACAAATTAATCTTTTAGAAGTTAATCAAAGACAATTTTCAAACAGTCCGAATAACCGCAAGTTAGCAGACGTTTTAGGTACCTAACACATTCCTAAAAGGTTAATGAGAACCGCTTATCTAGAATCTCTAACTTAAAACGATTTTCCTGTTTTGAATCGTTTAAAGTGTTTTATAAAGGTTTCTTAATTCCTTTTTAAAATTAAGTGGCGACTCTTCTCAATAAGTCAAATTTCTCCACAAAACAGAAATGGCGACTCTACTGGGGATTTTGTGAACTAGGTTCTAACCAAATGTTTGATTTCGTCTTTTGATTAACTGTTTATGTGTTTATATGTTTCGATTCTGTAAAGTTTAACTAACGCATCTCATGGCATATTTCTGCATTATTTAAACTGTTTTGGGGTTTCGTGGATGTCCCGGCCCCTATTGTTCAATTCCAATAATGTGTTGGAAATACGAACGACTTATTAGCACGTGAGTCGTCTGATGGCTATTCGTATTTTCAAACTTAAGTTGTCCGCTTGAGAACCAGTGTTCAAATCCACTCTAGACACCTAGGATAGAACGAAATCAAAACCTTATTTTAGGCATGAGCCTAGGACGACCTAATACTCGAGCGGGGTATTGGGCCCATTAGAAAATCTGCCCTGCGTCTATTGACCCCGAGTCAATTATAGACGAACCATATTTATGTGTTGACTAAAATATATGCCCGTCTAATTCAATCCATTATCCTTTGGGGGTTGGAAAAAAGATTGATTTGCTTACTTTCGTAAGAAGAATTGAAGTAATTTAAGCAAGAAATTGATTGATTTTGGAGGTTGCATCTAAGGCACAGTTTGAACATCAACGGATGTCACCAATATAAGAAATGGACGAAGTTAAGAAGGCGAAGGCTGATAGAAGAGGCACTTAGGAATTATTTTTTTCTATCCCTTGTGTGGGAACGTGTCTTCTTTCATGTTATTTCCCTTTCCCTAAAGATTGTATCCCTCTTTTGTTATCTTTTGTGGGCATTTATGCCCTTTTAGTGTTTATAAAAGTTGGGGGATAATGGATTGACCTTAAGAAAGCATATATTTTGCTTCAAAAATCGTTAGGCCCAAACCCTTGGCTCAAAAGGATCACCCCAGTTAGGATACGCATTATTATGATGTTCTTGTCACGCCCCAAAATCCCATCGGGACGGACTGGCATCCGAAGCCGAGAAGGCCCGGGAGAACCCGTTCAAATACCTGTATTTTCACTTATATGTCACCAAAAATTTGGACAGCACTTCGTTGCATATAGAAGGGTCTAATTACCTATATCAGCACAACACGCACAAATATATATATATATATATATATATATAATAATTGGTCGTCGGGGCCACCACATATACAAATATAACATCACTATATAAACTTCCATGACTTTATCCTTCCTTATGACTACAAAGCCTATAGGATATACATGACATAACTAGGGTCGGGACAAAGCCCCGCCCACACATGACTCCTGTACAATAACAAAACATAAGGAACCGACTCGAAAAGCTCCGAAGCAAACTGGAGCTCACCAATAATAGCTGTATGATCTGGCTCCTATCTATGTTATGAATGAGCTGAAGCACCTGTGCCTGCAGCATGAAATGCAGGTCCCCCGTGAGGGACGTCAGTACGAAATATGTACTGAGTATGTGAAGCTGTAAATAATCATATGTGATATGGGGAATCAAGAAAATCAGACGCAAGTAAATAAATCATAATAGAAGTGAACCACACTTCATAAACACTTTTAGGATCATGTACATTATCATTAATCTGAATTGGGTTCTTGAATTCAAACACATTTGTGGAACCGTATACATTCGTTCATTTCATTCTTTACAATTATCATTCGCCATTACCTCCTCCTCCCGAACCTCCAACCACCTAACAATAATCAATGTTGTACCGTACTGTGACCATTAGGCTTCCCCCAGTACATATCAACTGTAATCATATCAAGTATCGGGATCGGCCCATGCTAGGCTTAAGCCCCTGAGCTACCATCCACACGTATATCAAGTAACACACATAAGAGATCTTTCCAATAACTTAGTTCAAAAGCTTGCGAGACTATTACATTAGTGTTCATGCCAATATAGTACCTTTGGAACAATGATACATCAATAGGAACCAAGTAATAGACCTTCTATACAATAACGATGTAATAAAGACTCATTGGTACATCAACAATGTGTTTCAGAATCATCTATATCACAACAATGAAATAGGAGCCTTTTGGTATATCAATGAAACATTTTTACACTTTATAGAATGGAAACAACTTCGTTGGTAATGTAGAACAATACATGTTTTTGGACAACCTCAAAATCTTACTTGATGGAACATTGGTGTTTTCATGCCAAAGAACATCGTTAGAGTATGCTTTACATACCTCGTTGTAGATTCGGATACCAATTCAACACAACTTCCCACCTTTACAAATCACTTATCTACAATGAAATGTTTGGCATCTAGTATTAGCAACCCAACACCACAATTCTCTTCCATAATTCCATACAACCAATATTTGCAAATCATTCCAAAAATCAACTTGAACAATAGGTTTATGTGTATATAATCATCATTTCAATACCACATCATCACACCAAATCCTTTCACAATTCAACATAATCCAACCATGCACAAGAATAATCCAACATCATTTCCCAATCATCTTTCAACAACAATCAAATAACATACGTCTTATGCTCACATGCATATATATATACATATCCATATAAATAACACCAACATAATTTACATCCTTACCATAAAATGGACCTTTTGATTTCAAAGTCCTGTTGGCACAAATAAGGGGTGCTTCTCGAATCCCTCGAGACGGTGAACACAACTACGGAATCAATTTGGATTTTCTACGGTTGAATCACAAGATAATTGGAGTTGAACTTAGGCTAGGGTTTCTTATTCTTCAATAATTTAGATGATAAATGATGGATATGAGGCTAAGTATATGTATATAATGACCAATTTTCGTCCATGAGGTGATGAAAAATGACCATATTGCCCTTAAAATTTAAGTAAATCCGAATCTGTCCATGGTGGACTGTTTTGGTAGGCTAAAGTAAATCGACCATAACTCTTTGTTCCGATAATGGATTTGGGTGAAACTAATTGTATTAGAAAGAAGACTCTCGGGGATTCTCATCGATATATAGCAGCTCACACATTTCATTTTGTACAAGGAGTTATGATCGTTTAAAGTCGACCCAAAAATCTGTTTGGCTGCAGTACTTTTGTGTGCAGAAAATTTCTGCACATTTACTGTTCATTGCGTCCACCATTTTCAAGTTTCGAACATGCTCGCTTATATCCGATACTCATCTGTTTTCAGAAATCTTTATATCGTTGGAAATCTAACTCGATAAACTTCGCATAGAAATTTTGACGAGTAAATTCCGGTATAAATAAAGTCGATTCCTATACACATAGTCAAACTATACACTTGAAACCATCTCAAAATAATCAATACTCATACTTAAACTCATATATACCTAACTTATGATCAATACATATACTCCAACACATATAACCATGGCTAATGCACGTAATTAAGTACGGGGTGTTCAAAATTCAAAAATTCAAAATCTCCTTCAAAATCTTCTTCCAGGAGATTTTTGGTTCGAAAGTGGGTGTTGGAAAATCTTGAGTCCGAAAAGAGGAAAAAATTCTCAAAAAGGCAGAAACACAAGAAAGGAAATTTTGGTTCGAGTAGCGGAGGGAGAAAAGAAAAGAGAGAAATTCTTGAGAAATTTCAGTCTCGAATAGAAATTATGTTCTTGTTTTGAAAGTTCGTCAGCTAAATTATGTCGAGTTGACGGCGAAGAAGTTTTTCGAGTGTTCGTGATCTCCGTACTAGTTCGTCGTCTCATTTTTCTGCTCCCCAAAAGGTAACATTTCACTTCCATTTAAGTTTTCGACTACTTCTGCTTCATCACATCATTCTATAGTGAAAAGTGTTGTTCTAATGATCTTGTGCTGGATTGTTTGCTGTAGACGCCATTTGATGGCCATAGGTTTTATTATGATGCTTGTTACTATGATGTTCGTTGTTTCTTGCTCCAGTTAATATCGTGTGCTTCGATTCACTTTAAAGTTTATTGTTTTATGACAATACCGTCAAATAATGGTTACTGTTTCTTTTGAGCTCTACCTGTCGTAGATATACTCTTTTGGTTGTCATTATTGTGCTACAAATTTTATGTCATTAATCACCAGCTTGTCATGCCCTGAGTATTGTCGTTTTCAACTGACAAATTCGTTGTTTTAAGCCCTTTTATTGTTCTAGTTTAGTATTGCTAGTAATTCACTCACTCTTGGGTTTGTTTCACGATTGTTTTCTAATTAATCGTAAGCTTGTGAAGATTTTCCTCAAATCGTAATTGAAGAGTTCGAGTAAACATTGATTTCAATCATATACTTGATCCTAATTGCAACTTGGATTGATCTACTTGCTACAAGTATTCTCTTTCTTTCTGGATTTGTGTTATTTAGTGTTTGTTTTCTTAATTTCACTTCTTAACCTAGTTTCCACTTTCTAGCTATGTCATTCGAATTTTCTAAAACTGTTATTGCACTTATGTTTGATTATATTCTTCAAAATATGCTATTTCTTTAGGATTGTACACGAACTTGGCCACATTTTCAAAGAGTCCAGACGATATGGGGTCGTTTGATACGTGAAATAAGTATAATAATCTCAGTATAAAATCTAGAATTAACGGTATTCTATGTCGAGATGAGCATCTAGTATCCCCTAACTATAACGAAGTTTGCTACGATACACTCCAACTTCACGGGGGTTCTATTACCCTTGAACTAAATTTTAGTGTATTTTTGTCAACTTTTTTAGCTGACATGACACATAGTAGTCCTTCACATGCCTCATGTGTTTAACTACAAGCAAGGTGCCACAACAACACAAAAGGGTGACACAAATACGCTAAATTGAGTTTAAGGTGTACTAGGACCCCTGAAATTGAAGCGCATCGTAGCAACTTTGACAATAGTTCAGGGGGTATTGAATGTTTATCCCTTCTATGTTTGATGTGAGGTATTAGCTAATCACGAGACTATTTTATCCCAACATTCGTATTAGAATGATGGAATTACTATCTTTCATAAGAATCCAGACGTTCCACAGGTTCTATTTTTGGTTTACTTGTTTCTCCGGTAAGTGTTCCGCATATCCTTCAAATCTAACGTTCTTTATTTGGTCAGATCGTGGCTATTGAAATTGGTATCTATGCTAAATTCAAAGCAGATTTCCTTAAGCTGATAATACAGGTAGTTTTCTGCATTACGATATGCTTGAGATTATTTATTTTTTGCACTAGAAACACTGAGTATATCTTTCTAATGTTGTTTGCAGTAATATTGTATTGCTTAAAAACTATAATGTAGCATCCTGATGCCAAAATCCCGGTTATCATCATCACTTAAGTGGATAATGTTTCTACCTGTGGGATGTCCAACCAGTTTCCCTGCGAAGGCATCTACACCTATGTGGTAGAACACATAACGAACACTCATCACTATTTACGACTTCTATTACTCATTTATCCACAGTTTGACATATCACAAACATTCTTGACACAGTGCATCTTGCTCTTGCTTAGCCACTTACCAATAAGTTGTAATCTAGATGAGGGAAAAATCAGACACAACATGCTATATATGATGGGAGACGTACATATTCCTCCTCGTAGGCTATAGAAATAAGTCATTCATGTTTGTTATGCATTGCCTACATTGAACCTTGTTATTACAAATCCGAGAAAAAAAGACAGGCATTTTTAGTTCCAAAGGGAAATACAGAAAATTAAGAGCAATGGATGAACTGTTTTAAGATAAACAATATTCACAGCACCTCACAAGAATTCTACATTGAATTCCTTTCTAATGCATTGCTTAGATTGAACGTTGTTATTACATGTCTAAGCAAAACGATTGGCATTTATAGTTCCAAAAGGAAATAGAGAAAAATAAGAGAAATGGATGAACTGTTTTAAGAGAAACAATATTCGCAGCATCTATCAATAATTTTGAATTCCTTTCGTTGCACCTCCACAAAAGTTCAATCTCCAGAACCACGAATCTCAGCTGGATTCAGATATCCTATTTATAAATTGGAGAAAAATAAGAAACAACATCATATAAAATCTATAGATAATGCGTATAGGAGATAAGGAAACAACATTCATATAAAATCTATAGATTTTTGCACATCTCCATTTTATTGGAGGATGAAATGCATATAAGAAATAAGGAAACGTCGATATAAAATTGATATGAATGATATAGAATTTAAATCTCAAGATTTTGGAATTGAAGTATGGTAGATGGAAGAAGGATTTGAAGTATGGTAGATGGAAGAAGGATGACAAATGCTCCATTTTTTAATGGCTCTAGTTGACAGAAGAAAGAATGAGGATGTGAAGGCAACGATGTAGTTTGATTATATATAGGAAAATATAAGGGGTCGTTTGGGGGTGAGGTACTAACGCAAATAATTATGGGATAGAATAATAATTTTGGAATAAATTTTTTAATGTATCGTTTGGTTGACAATACTCAGTATGACTTATTCCGGAACTAATAATAGTACCGAATAAATTATCTCACACATCTAATGATAGAAGATATCCCACCCTAATTTATCCTTGGATAAAATTATAAAATGACAAAACTACGCCCAAATTCTTTAATTTTCACTTTCTCACAACTGTAGGATTCTTTTTTTTTCTCCTACATGTATTACTCTTTATAAGTTGTACCCTTCAATCGAAATAAAATACAGCTCATGGATCAAACTGATATGTGATTTGAGGCTATGAAGGCAAAATATGTTAGAACCATAAAATATCAACATTAGGACAATATAATACGTATTATTGAAGCGCAATGTACAGTTTGGTATGGTATTTGGGAGTAAAATTTTAATATTTGGGTATTCGGAATTGAGCTTGGTAAAAGATATTAATACCTTTTGGTGTTCGGTATTTATCGAATATCGAATTCTCTTGGATCTTGGTAATATAATCGTAAAATACAATAAAAGGAATATTAAATAGAGTTTCTATTAAATATATTTTTTCAATTTCAAACGTACTTTTGGACATTTCCAACTTTAAAATGGTATTATCAAAAATCGTACCGAATCGAAGTTTAATTTACCAATTACCAAATTATAGAATTGATGTTTATAAGTACGGTATGTGGTATCTACTATCAAATACCGATTATCAAATACCCAACGCTCGCCCCTAGTTTTTATACATAAAAAAAGGTAACAATTTAAAGCCTATTATTAAGTTTCCATTGTTTTAGTTTTTTAGTTTAATATTCGAATTATATATATGGAAATTAGTTGCAAAACTACAAGGCAAGTCAATCTCTACATTTACTCCCGTTAGTTTTTTATCTTTCGCATTTTATCTCAATTAAATATACAATAAATAATTTGTAGAATTAATTATCCTTTAATCTCTTGTTACCTTTTTCTAGACAATATTTAATATTTTTTTCGGTCAATAAAGTTACAATGTACGATAAAATTTGTATTTAAAATGATGATTCTCATCTTTATTTCTCCGTATTATTAAATTTTTTGATAATCGCATTTGTATGTTTCATTTAAAGGTTGTCTTACTGTTCAAAAACCTACCAGACAATTTTTTTGATCTCTTGGAGGGATCGAGATGAAATCAAGTGATATAAATTAACTTGACTCAAACACAAATAAGAAATTTACATGAGAAAGACTGAAAATAAATTAAAACAAAAAATAAAGAAAGTTGCTCGCGGATCAGCGAGATACAAGTCATTATGGTCCAACGACTTACGAGTCATTGACCATTTCATTTAATTTTTTCAATATTCATCGTTCCCTTGAAAAATTGACTCTAAAAATTAATCCTTTCAGCTGCTTCGGACTCTAATTTTTACCTTATTCTCCACGACGATCTCAATAGAACAACTCATATTTTCAACTAACTTAAATTTTTACCTTGCAATTCTCTCCCTCAATATTAGAACTTTCAATTTTTTCAGTTTCTAAAAAAGAAAATTAAATTTTTAATTTTCATAAAGTAATTACACTTAAATTATCACTCATATCAACGGACACCTAATTAATACTTATTTTGATAAAATGTAGTACAATTCATTTAATGTACAGTCATGATTTTTTTTTTCGTAAAATAAAATGAAGGCAAGGAAGTAAATGTTGTCCGTTTCTTTAGGAAATTGTCAAGTTCTGCATTAGTTGTCCATTTCCTTAAAATTACTCATATCAACGGACACCTAATTAATACTTATTTTGATAAAATGTAGTACAATTCATTTAATGTAAGCAAGGAATTAAATGTTGTCCGTTTCTTTAGGAAATTGTCAAGTTCTGCATTAGTTGTCCGTTTCCTTAAAATTGTTGAGGTTATTCCTACATTAATTGGTTCCAAAGTAATATTTACTCCTACATTAATTGGATTTAATTTTAATTTAAGTCCAAGAAAGATGTCACACCTCACAATTCACGTGATATGATATATGTATGATACTCCCCTTAAAAATCGTTGCCTTGTTAATTTAATAGTATTTTACAAAAAAAATATTTACTAAAAAATTATTTTATTAAATTAATTTTATTAATTATATTTTAAAAATATAAATTTGAGTATTTTCATTTTATTTATTTACTTATTTAATGATATGATAGTTTTGAAAAATATACTCCCTCCGTCTCAAATTACCTGTCTCAAATTGAGATTACACATTAATTAAGAAAAAATAATTAATAACATATCTAGTTTACAATAGTATCCCTATTAAATGATGTTTACATTTTAATTTGAGAAAAAATAATTAATGCAAAGGGTAAAGCATGAAAAAAAAAATTTGTCTCTTCTTGATTAATGAAAAAAGACAATTAAAATGAGAAATCAAATTAGAAAATTTAGGACGGATAATTTGGGACGCAGGAAATAATAAAATTCGAGGGACAACTAAATAAAAATAAATATTTTTTAAAAAAAGGATCAATTATTTTAAAATGAAAAGAGTACAAAATAAAGAGATAGAATGGGTATGTGCATTTTATAGAGTCCCGAGTTGAAAAGGATAATTTTTGGCGTAAACATATCAAAAATGACTATGAATATCGGGGGAAAAAAAAAAGAAAAAAGAGATGGATTGGTCACTCAAAATAATATGGAAAAAAAAATCTAAATATACTTTCTTAGATTATAAATTGCAAGTCATAGCAAGACTTCTTAGATTGCAATTAATAACAAGTTTTTTTAAAAAAATAAAAAAGATTTAAAACAAATAAAATTAAGAATAAAACGTTTTTTTATATGCTAATTAAAAAAACTTTCATTCTAATAGGAGTTGGTTATTATGTGGGCTAAAATTATGAAATAGTTATTATGTGGGCTAAAATTATGGAACCTATTAATGTGCATGTTTTTTTCTAGTTCTTAAATTATATTTATATTCATTTTTTAAAAAGAAAAACAAATACTTCTTCTTTTTCCATAATCCATTCTTACTCAATCTCTATTTTAATTTCTAATTCATGAATTTTGAATTCACAATAGAATTGGTGATAGTAAATATTATATGTTAATAATTTATTTTTAATTTGTGATTTTTATACAACCTATTATTTGTGTATTATTTTATACAATTAAGCTAAAATCAACAAAGTCATATTTTAAATGATTTTTTATTTTTGGAGTCTCAATTTTTGAAATTGGTATATAAGATTCTATATAAATGATACATCTTATAACTGTTTCTAATGTATGAAAATGGTACATAATATGATATCCACGAATTAATTTAATAAATTTTATTAAAGTCATTTTATACTCTTGTCATATTTATGGAATTTATTTTTTGGAGGGGTGGGGGTGGGGGTGGAGGGGGGGGAGGGGGTGTTCTCAATGTATGGAATTGACATTAACATTATTGGTATTGATGAAGTTCCATATATGTCAATTTGTAT
This sequence comes from Capsicum pubescens, assembly GCA_030864215.1. Taxonomy (NCBI): domain Eukaryota; kingdom Viridiplantae; phylum Streptophyta; class Magnoliopsida; order Solanales; family Solanaceae; genus Capsicum; species Capsicum pubescens. Next base: position 302,640,734 of record CM061549.1, read on the forward strand.
GAAATGAGTTTTATGAATATGACAATTGATATGAAAAATGATGTTGTCTATTACATAACTTTTTTAGTGTATGTAATGGATATTTAATGTAAAATTGTCACTGTACATATTGAAAATAAACTAATCGATAATTGTTTGGTATCAAATAACTTTTTGTTGCAATAAAAAAGGTAATCTGTATTAATCATGGTTGATATTGGTGTTGAAAAGACTAGCATTTTTAGTTCCAAAGGAAAATACAGAAAAATAAGAGCAATGGATGAACTGTTTTAAGACAAAAAGTATCCGTAGCATCTATCAATTATTCTGAATTCCTCTCACAGCATCTCCATCAAAGTTCAATCTCAAGATTCACGTACCACACAGAGTTCAACCTAAAAACAATAGAATAAAGTTAAACATTGAAATTTTAATTAAAAAAAAAAAATTAAACTAAACTTACCAGATGGAAAGGGATAGTAACGTAACCGGTAAAAAAACCAATAAAGTCACAGCGCCAGGAATAGAAATTGCCATCGCCGAACACGAAACCCTGAACTTCTTGATTATACAATAGGTCTTGTGTATAGAGCAGAATGTAGATTAGGTTATAAGTCATTATCACCTCAGCCTATGCAAAAAGAAAGCAACCAAAAAAAAATTCAAGACAAAAAACAAATTACAAAAACAAAAAGCAGACAGATAATTTATCAAGCAAAATAAATTACCTTCCATGTAGAAGAAAAGGGAAATAGCTCATCAAATGCGTGTATGACTATGAAAGGGCGGAACAACAGCAGCCCAAAAGTCAGCAAGTTCAAACAATAGTCTAAGAAAAATGCTCGACCATTGATGATACCACATATTAAACAAAATAACCAGAATCTCAAATATACCGTCCATATAGAGGACAAAGGGAAATTAATGTGTAGGTTTTGGAGTGCAGCAGCGAATAGAAACAGTCGTAACAACATGGTCATAGAGACCGCTGAAGACCAGAGGAAAAACATTCTTGGACGTAGGAGCACAAAAATACTGAAGCAAAGGAAACAACTTGCTACTCCAACAGCAATAAGAGGAACAAACCTACAAGTAAAAAGCAATTAATAATTACAAAACTCAAAACAAACTATAATAATGAACATTGAAAGTACCTGAAATCAATCCCAACATGCTTAAGCTTGCTGGAAGATAACACTCCAATCATCAAAAACTGTAAAACAAATCCACATAAAAAGCACAAACAGTTTAAAACCAAAGTTTTTCTTCTATCAGGCGGTTGAAGCATTTCTCTGCACAATAGAACAACAGTCGGCAGCGCAACCAACACGAGAATTGGAGAAGTCTCCTCGGGACGAGCTGCAATAGCAATCAATAAAAAACCAACCATAAGTGGAAGGTATACCTTTAAAAAAAAACAATAAAAAACTACAATCACAAAAAAGCAAAAGCAAATACAACAAAACTATTAGTAATAAAACAATTTAAAAAGTACAAACAGTTTGACAGAGTCAGGAAATACCACATTAGATCGCATAGCAACAATTAGTTACTATTTAATTTCAATACCAATTAGACACATTGAGCAGCAACAATATAATATTATCTAGTTTATAAAGTACGAACAGTTATGACAAATTCTGAAAATACCATATTAGACCGAATAGCAATAATTAGATAGTATTAGATCAAACAACTTACAAAATACAAACCGTTATAACAAATTCAGAAAATACCACATTAGATTCAATAGCAACAATTAGATAGTATCTAATTTATTATACAAATTGGATAAATGGAGACATTAGATCAAACAACAAATGTATAATACTATCTAGTGCATAAAGAATAAACCATTATGACAAATTCAGAAAATACCAGAGTAGACCGAATAGCATAAATTACATCAAGATAGCATCTAATCACTGAGACGATCAAACAGGTACAATTTCATACTATCTAGTTTATAAAGCAAGAACAGTTCAAAAAATACCGAAAAGAGATACGAATATTGCATGGCAGAGGAAGTAGGAAGACGGAAGACATGGTGAAAGCCCCAGTGTTTTCGAGTAAAAAATTCACCCGCCATTGATTTTGATTTTACTACTGTTTTGTATCTTAGTAAAAAGAATTTGAATCTATAGATTTATGCAGATATCCAATTTATAAATTGGAGAAAGATAAGAAACAACATCATATAAAATCTGTATATAATACGTATAGGAGATGAGGAAACAACATTCATATAATCTATACATTTTTGTAGATCTCCAATTTATTGGAGAAAGAAATGCATATAAGAAATAAGGAAACAACGTGTTATAAAATTGATATGAATGATATAGAATGTAAATTATATTTAATATTCAATTCATCAATTGATCTCCTTTTATGAGAATAAATTGAGAGAATGATATAGAATGTAAATTATATTTAATATTCAATTCATCAATTGATCTCCTTTTATGAGAATAAATTGAGTGTGTTGTTGTTATTTGAATTTTTTTTCTTCTCAAAAAGATCATTTACTACTCTACTATCACTCATATCAACGGACACCTAATTAATATTGTTATATAACATTTGCTACCTTAATTATTAAATAAAAAACACTTATTCATTAAATTTGTACAGTCATGATTTTTTTTTCCTTAAAATAAAGAGTAAATTCCTTAAAATGTCATTGAACTTGTGTAAACATCCCACTAAAGTAACTTTTGTTTCTTTTATGACAATATTGTCACTGAACTATGCACTTTTTTCCATTATAAGGTAAAACTAAGAAATTGTTAAGAATATGTTTGGAGAACCACAAGGAAAGTGAAATTAGATGTAATTACATAGTCCAATTCTCAATTAGAAATAGAGAATTAGGTGCAATTACGCGATGTAATTACAAAATTACATTTTGTTTCTTTTTTTTTAATTTTAATTTTTTCTTTTATTTCTATTATTTTAATTTCTTTTTTATTTTTATTTTTTTTCATTTTACATCATTTATCTTTTATCTCTTTTCTTCTTATTTTTCAACGTTTACTTCTTATGATTAAATATAATTACTCGTATTTTTCTTCATTTAGCGCATTATTGTATTTTTATTCTAGTGTTTGAATTAAAGTAGTATTTCATTATTGAATGAGATGACTTATGTGTTTTTCCTTTCGTTTGAATTATTTACTCGTTGGAATTTTATATAAGAGTATTGTGTTTTTTCTTGAATTTTCAATTTCTATTTTGTTTTATGTTTCAATTTATTTGTTTTAGTACTATAGACTTGTTATTTTATATTGCATGTCATTTCAAATTGTCGAGTTAATTTTTTAAATTGCCATTGAACTTGTGCAAACATCCTACTAAAGTAACTTTTGTTAATTTCTTTTAGGAAAATATTTTCATTAAACTATGTACATCTTTCCAAAATAAGGTGAAACTAAAAAATAGTTAAGGACATATTTGGAAAGCCATAGAAAAATTAAAATTATATGTTATTAGACAATTTCCAGTGACATGCAATTTGAAATAGCATGTCTATACTACTAATACAAATAAACCGAAACATAAATTCAAAATCCAAGAGAAAAACATAATACTCTTGTAAAAATTCCAACGAGTAAATATAATTTAGAAGAACGAACAACACATAAGTCTATAATCTCATTCAATAATAAAATACTACTTTAATTCAAACACTAGAAACAGAATTATAAAAAATGCAATAATGCGTTAAATAAAGAAAAAAATATGAGTAATTATATTAAATCATAAGAAGTAAAGTTGGAAAATGAGAAGAAAAGAGATGAAAGATAAATAATGTAAATTAAAAAAAAAGTAAAAATAAAAAAGAAATTCAAATAATAGAAATAAAAAAGAAATTTAAAAAAAAGATATTAAATTTTATTTAAAAAATAAAATAAAACATAACTTTGTAATTACATCACAAAATTGTACCTAATTCTCTATTCCTAATAGAGAATTGAATTATGTAATTACATTTAATTTCACTTTCCTTGTGATTCTCCAAATATATCTTTAACAATTTCTTAGTTTTACCTTATAAAGTAAAGAAATGCATAGTTTACTAACAATATTATCCTAAAAGAAACAAAAATTACTTTAGAGAGATGTTTACACAAGTTTAATGGCATTTTGAGGAATTAACTCTAATTATATTAAGGTATGTATATATACGATATATGTATAGAAATTGTATAATTATAGAAAATATGTATATGTATAAAATATAAATAAAAAAATCTATAGAATGTGTGTAGAAGCTCTATAGTTGTTGTATGAAATACGTATGTATATAATGTATATAGAAACTTTATAATCATTGTATAAAATATGTATGTATAGAATGTGTATAGAAACTGTGTATTTCTTAATGTGTTAGATTTGACACTGATTATGTAGTTTAGGACCGTTAGCTCATATGTTGTTATGACGATTCACAATATTTTCACCCGTCACATTTAGTAGTATAAATATTACTTGCTGTGATAGGGGTTCATGGTTCTTCATTCAAGTTTATATTAATCCATAGTTAAACTCATTGCATGTCTGTTGAGATAATAACCTCCATGATATGAGATTTTTTGGCTTACAGATTTATTTGATCTTCTCTTGCTTGTGTTCTCTCAGCAATTCAGTCGCAATGATTTTGTTTTTGTTTTTTTCTTGATTTCAGTCTATTTTTTGCACTAAGTTTTCCCATGATTAATGCTGAAATCCTGAAAGCAGTGTTTGGAATTTGTATTAGCTTTACGTACAATTTGGTATCATGAGTTACTCCTGGTCTCTTTGTGTGATAGAATTATTTGTTCTTGCGAGTCTCTGTTTTGCATGTTGCCCACCCTCTTTATCCCGAATTACTTTAATGATTCAATAAATTTCGACATAGCCTTAAAATATTGTTCGATTTCATTTGATTGAATTCATGAAAATTGACTATTTTAACTTATCTTCTCATTAATTTAAATTTCTTTGATGGGGTGCATGTTCCTTTAATGTCACGAATGGTTCCTTCTTTGTGTATGAGTATACATTTTCGACATGATGTGTTTCTATCTTATCATATACACCTACACATATTGATTCTTTATTTTCTTCCTCTTCGCATGAACCCGCATTTGAGTCCAAACGGACTTCTTCTCTTTGACGCATTATCGACGTGGTCCATTGGGACCCATCTTTGGAGTCAAGCCTGAAAGAAATCTAAAACAAATTGCATGGCATACCGGATGAAAGGAGTTGAAGGAAGCAAAATGGATTAAAGTCCTACGGTTGAAGCGGCTAAGAGACTCAAAAGTCTCATTTGTTGTTTTATTTAGTCAAGTATCGTTGTCTTTATTTATTTTATTTATTTATTTATTCATTCATTTATTCAGGCCACGAAGCCAAAGTTATATTTAATACAGGTGGAGCAAGATTCGAGCCAAAGACTCCAAAATTAGATTAGGACAGGTGAAACAGGTCAAAGGCCCATTTAGACTAGGACAGGTTTTATTGGTTTGGGCCCAATGGCCTAAATCATTTACTTTCTCCTCCCTTTCCCCGTTTATGTGTTTACTTGCTTATTTTATTTGTGTAGACTTAGTTAAAATTCCTATCAAGCCGGATAAAATTATTTTACACAAGTCCTTTCTAAAAATCAATCACTTTTCAACAAATTAATCTTTTAGAAGTTAATCAAAGACGATTTTCAAATAGTCCGAATAACCGCAAGTTAACAGACGTTTTAGGTACCTAACAAATTCCTAAAAGGTTAATAAGAACCGCTTATCTAGAATCTCTAACTTAAAACGATTTTCCTGTTTTGAATCGTTTAAAGTGTTTTATAAAGGTTTCTTAATTCCTTTTTAAAATTAAGTGGCGACTCTTCTCAATAAGTCAAATTTCTCCGCAAAACAGAAATTGCGACTCTACTGGGGATTTTGTGAACTAGGTTCTAACCAAATGTTTGATTTCGTCTTTTGATTAACTGTTTATGTGTTTATATGTTTCGATTCTGTAAAGTTTAACTACCGCATCTCATGGCATATTTCTGCATTATTTAAACTGTTTTGGGGTTTCATGGATGTCCCGGCCCCTATTGTTCAATTCCAATAATGTGTTGGAAATATGAACGACTTATTAGCACGTGAGTCGTCTGATGGCTATTCGTATTTTCAAACTTAAGTTGTCCGCTTGAGAACCAGTGTTCAAATCCACTCTAGACACCTAGGATAGAACGAAATCAAAACCTTATTTTAGGCATGAGCCTAGGACGACCTAATACTCGAGCGGGGTATTGGGCCCATTAGAAAATCTGCCCTGCTTCTATTGACCCCGAGTCAATTATAGACGAACCATATTTAAGTGTTGAATAAAATGTATGCCCGTCTAATTCAATCCATTATCCTTTGGGGGTTGGAAAAAAGATTGATTTGCTTACTTTCGTAAGAAGAATTGAAGTAATTTAAGCAAGAAATTGATTGATTTTGGAGGTTGCATCTAAGGCACAGTTTGAACATCAACGGATGTCACCAATATAAGAAATGGACGAAGCTAAGAAGGCGAAGGCTGATAGAAGAGGCACTTAGGAATTATTTTTTTCTATCCCTTGTGTGGGAACGTGTCTTCTTTCATGTTATTTCCCTTTCCCTAAAGATTGTATCCCTCTTTTGTTATCTTTTGTGGGCATTTATGCCCTTTTAGTGTTTATAAAAGTTGGGGGATAATGGATTTACCTTAAGCAAGCATATATTTTGCTTCAAAAATCGTTAGGCCCAAACCCTTGGCTCAAAAGGATCACCCCAGTTAGGATACGCATTATTATGATGTTCTTGTCACGCCCCAAAATCCCATCGGGACGGACTGGCATCCGAAGCCGAGAAGGCCCGGGAGAACCCGTTCAAATACCTGTATTTTCACTTATATGTCACCAAAAATTTGGACAGCACTTCGTTGCATATAGAAGGGTCTAATTACCTGTATCAGCACAACACACACAAATATATATATATATATATATAATAATTAGCCGTCGGGGCCACCACATATACAAATATAACATCACTATATAAACTTCCATGACTTTACCCTTCCTTATGTCTACAAAGCCTATAGGATATACATGACATAACTAGGGTCGGGATAAAGCCCCGCCCACACATGACTCCTGTACAATAACAAAACATAAGGAACCGACTCGGAAAGCTCCGAAGCAAACTGGAGCTCACCAACAATAGCTGTATGACCTGGCTCCTATCTATGCTGTGAATGAGCTGAAGCACCTGTGCCTGCAGCATGAAATGCAGGTCCCCCGTGAGGGACGTCAGTACGAAATATGTACTGAGTATGTGAAGCTGTAAATAATCATATGTGATATGGGGAATCAAGAAAATCAGACGCAAGTAAATAAATCATAATAGAAGTGAACCACACTTCATAAACACTTTTAGGATCATGTACATTATCATTAATCTGAATTGGGTTCTTGAATTCAAACACATTTGTGGAACGGTATACATTCGTTCATTTCATTCTTTACAATCATCATTCGCCATTACCTCTTCCTCCCGAACCTCCAACCACCTAAAAATAATGAATGATGTACCGTACTGTGACCATTAGGCTGCCCCCAGTACATATCAACTGTAATCATATCAAGTATCGGGATCGGCCCATGCTAGGCTTAAGCCCCTGAGCTACCATCCACACGTATATCAAGTAACACACATAAGAGATCTTTCCAATAACTTAGTTCAAAAGCTTTTGAGACTATTACATTAGTGTTCATGCCAATATAGTACCTTTGGAACAATGATACATCAATAGGAACCAAGTAATAGACCTTCTATACAATAACGATGTAATAAAGACTCATTGGTACATCAACAATGTGTTTCAGAATCATCTATATCACAACAATGAAATAGGAGCCTTTTGGTATATCAATGAAACATTTTGACACTTTATAGAATGGAAACAACTTCGTTGGTAATGTAGAACAATACATGTTTTTGGACAACCTCAGAATCTTACTTGATGTAACATTGGTGTTTTCATGCCAAAGAACATCGTTAGAGTATGCTTTACATACCTCGTTGTAGATTCGGATACCAATTCAACACAACTTCCCGCCTTTACAAATCACTTATCTACAATGAAATGTTTGGCATCTAGTATTAGCAACCCAGCACCACAATTCTCTTGCATAATTCCATACAACCAATATTTGCAAATCATTCCAAAAACCAACTTGAACAATAGGTTTATGTGTATATAATCATCATTTCAATACCACATCATCACACCAAATTCATTCACAATTCAACATAATCCAACATAATCCAACCATGCACAAGAATAATCCAACATCATTTCCCAATCATCTTTCAACAACAATCAAATAACATACGTCTTATGCTCACATGCATATATATATACATATCCATATAAATAACACCAACATAATTTACATCCTTACCATAAAATGGCCCTTTTGATTTCAAAGTCCTGTTGGCACAAATAAGGGGTGCTTCTCGAATCCCTCGAGACGGTGAACACAACTACGGAATCAATTTGGATTTTCTACGGTTGAATCACAAGATAATTGGAGTGGAACTTAGGCTAGGGTTTCTTATTCTTCAATAATTTAGATGATAAATGATGGATATGAGGCTAAGTATATGTATATAATGACCAATTTTCGTCCATGAAGTGATGAAAAATGACCATATTGCCCTTAAAATTTAAGTAAATCCGAATCTGTCCATGGTGGACTGTTTTGATAGGCTAAAGTAAATCGACCCTAACTCTTTGCTCCGATAATGGATTTGGGTGAAACTAATTGTATTAGAAATAAGACTCTCGGGGATTCTCATCGATATATAGCAGCTCACACAGTTCATTTTGTACAAGGAGTTATGATCGTTTAAAGTCGACCCAAAAATCTGTTTGGCTGCAGTACTTTTGTGTGCAGAAAATTTCTGCACATTTACTGTTCATTGCGTCCACCATTTTCAAGTTTTGAACATGCTCGCTTATATCCGATACTCCTCTGTTTTCAGAAATCTTTATATCGTTGGAAATCTAACTCGATAAACTTCGCATAGAAATTTCGACGAGTAAATTCCGGTATAAATAAAGTCGATTCCTATACACATATAGTCAAACTATACACTTGAAACCATCTCAAAATAATCAATACTCATACTTAAACTCATATATACCTAACTTATGATCAATACATATACTCCAACACATATAACCATGGCTAATGCACGTAATTAAGTATGGGGTGTTCAAAATTCAAAAATTCAAAATCTCCTTCAAAATCTTCTTCCAGGAGATTTTTGGTTCGAAAGTGGGTGTTGGAAAATCTTGAGTCCGTAAAGAGGAAAAAATTCTCAAAAAGGCAGAAACACAAGAAAGGAAATTTTGGTTCGAGAAGCGGAGGGAGAAACGAAAAGAGAGAAATTCTTGAGAAATTTCAGTCTCGAATAGAAATTATGTTCTTGTTTTGAAAGTTCGTCAGCTAAATTATGTCGAGTTGACGGCGAAGAAGTTTTTCGAGTGGTCGTGATCTCCGTACTAGTTCGTCGTCTCATTTTTCTGCTCCCCAAAAGGTAACATTTCACTTCCATTTAAGTTTTCGACTACTTCTGCTTCATCACATCATTCTGTAGTGAAAAGTGTTGTTCTAATGATCTTGTGCTGGATTGTTTGTTGTAGACGCCATTTGATGGCCATAGGTTTTATTATGATGCTTGTTACTATGATGTTCGTTGTTTCTTGCTCCAGTTAATATCGTGTGCTTCGATTCACTTTAAAGTTTATTGTTTTATGACAATACCGTCAAATAATGGTTACTGTTTCTTTTGAGCTCTACCTGTCGTAGATATACTCTTTTGGTTGTCATTATTGTGCTACAAATTTTATGTCGTTAATCACCAGCTTGTCATGCCCTGAGTATTGTAGTTTTATACTGACAAATTCGTTGTTTTAAGCCCTTTTATTGTTCTAGTTTAGTATTGCTAGTAATTCACTCACTCTTGGGTTTGTTTCACGATTGTTTTCTAATTAATCGTAAGCTTGTGAAGATGTTCCTCAAATCGTAATTGAAGAGTTCGAGTAAACATTGATTTCAATCATATACTTGATCCTAATTGCAACTTGGATTGATCTACTTGCTACAAGTATTCTCTTCCTTTCTGGATTTGTGTTATTTAGTGTTTGTTTTCTTAATTTCACTTCTTAACCTAGTTTCCACTTTCTAGCTATGTCATTCGAATTTTCTAAAAATGTTATTGCACTTATGTTTGATTATATTCTTCAAAATACGCTATTTTTTTAGGATTGTACACGAACTTGGCCACATTTTCAAAGAGTCCAGACGATATGGGGTCGTTTGATACGTGAAATAAGTATAATAATCTCAGTATAAAATCTAGAATTAACGGTATTCTATGTCGAGATGAGCATCTAGTATCCCCTAACTATAACGAAGTTTGCTACGATACACTCCAACTTCACGGGGGTTCTATTACCCTTGAACTAAATTTTAGTGTATTTTTGTCAACTTTTTTAGCTGACATGGCACATAGTAGTCCTTCACATGCCTCATGTCTTTAACTACACGCAAGGTGCCACAACAACACAAAAGGGTGACACAAATACGCTAAATTGAGTTTAAGGTGTACTAGGACCCCTGAAATTGAAGCGCATCGTAGCAACTTTGACCATAGTTCAGGGGGTATTGAATGTTTATCCCTTCTATGTTTGATGTGAGGTATTAGCTAATCACGAGACTATTTTATCCCAACATTTGTATTAGAATGATGGAATTACTATCTTTCATAAGAATCCAGACGTTCCACAGGTTCTATTTTTGGTTTACTTGTTTCTCCGGTAAGTGTTCCGCATATCCTTCAAATCTAACGTTCTTTATTTGGTCAGATCGTGGCTACTGAAATTGGTATCTATGCTGAATTCAAAGCAGATTTCCTTAAGCTGATAATACTGGTAGTTTTCTGCATTACGATATGCTTGAGATTATTTATTTTTTGCACTAGAAGCACTGAGTATATCTTTCTAATGTTGTTTGCAGTAATATTGTATTGCTTAAAAACTATAATGTAGCATCCTGATGCCAAAATCCCGGTTATCATCATCGCTTAAGTGGATAATGTTTCTACCTGTGGGAAGTCCAACCAGTTTCCCTGCGAAGGCATCTACACCTATGAGGTAGAACACTACACGAACACTCATCACTATTTACGACTTCTATTACTCATTTATCCACAGTTTGACATATCACAAACATTCTTGACATAGTGCATCTTGCTCTTGCTTAGCCACTTACCAATAAGTTGTAATCTAGATGAGGGAAAAATCAGACACAACATGCTATATATGATGGGAGACGTACATATTCCTCCTCGTAGGCTATAGAAATAAGTCATTCATGTTTGTTATGCATTGCCTACATTGAACCTTGTTATTACAAATCCGAGAAAAAAAGACAGGCATTTTTAGTTCCAAAGGGAAATACAGAAAAATAAGAGCAATGGATGAACTGTTTTAAGACAAACAATATTCACAGCACCTCACAATAATTCTACATTGAATTCCTTTCTAATGCATTGCTTAGATTGAACGTTGTTATTACAGGTCTAAGTAAAACGATTGGCATTTATAGTTCCAAAAGGAAATAGAGAAAAATAAGAGCAATGGATGAACTGTTTTAAGAGAAACAATATTCGCAGCATCTATCAATAATTTTGAATTCCTTTCGCTGCACCTCCACCAAAGTTCAATCTCCAGAACCACGAATCAGACACAGTCCAACCTAAAAAGAATAGAATAAAGTTAAACACTGAAATTAAAAATAAAACAAAAACACTAAACTATACTAAGCTTACCCGGTGAAAAGGGATAGTAACGTAACAAAGAGCTCTTACTACTGCTTCTATTCGCTGCTGCACTCCAAAACCTACACATTAATTTCCCTTTGTCCTCTATATGGACGGTATATTTGAGATTCTGGTTATTTTGTTTAATGTGTGGTATCATCAATGGTCGAGCATTTTTCTTAGACTGTTGTTTGTACTTGTTGACTTATGGGCTGCTGTTGTTCCGCCCTTTCATAGTTATACACGAATTCAATGACCTATTTCCCTTTTCTTCAACATAGAAGGGAAACAGCTCATCAAATGCGTGTATGACTATGAAAGGGCGGAACAGTAGCAACCCAAAAGTCAACAAGTACACACAAAAGTCTAAGAAAAATGCTCGACCATTGATGATACCACACATTAAACAAAATAACCAGAATCTCAAATATACCGTCCATATAGAGGACAAAGGGAAATTAATGTGTAGGTTTTGGAGTGCAACAGCGAATAGAAACAATAGTAACAACATGGTCATAGAGACCGCTGAAGACCAGAGGAAAAATATTCTTGGACGTAGGAACACAAAAATACTGAAGCAAAGGAAACAACTTGCTACTCCAACAGCAATAAGAGGAACAAACCTACAAGTAAAAAGCAATTAATAATTACAAAACTCAAAACAAAACTATAATAATGAACATTGAAAGTACCTGAAATCAATCCCAACATGCTTAAGCATGCTGGAAGATAACACTCCAACCATCAAAAACTGTAAAACAAATCCACATAAAAAGCACAAACAGTTTAAAACCAAAGTTTTTCTTCTATCAGGCGGTTGAAGCATTTCTCTGCACAATAGAACAACAGTCGGCAGCGCAACCAACACGAGAATTGGAGAAGTCTCCTCGAGACGAGCTCCAATAGCAATCAATAAAAAACCAACCATAAGTGGAAGGTACACCTTTCAAAAAACCAATAAAACTACAATCACAAAAAAGCAAAAGCAAATACAACAAAACTATTAGTAATAAAACAATTTAAAAAGTACAAACAGATTGACAGAGTCGGGAAATACCACATTAGATCGCATAGCAACAATTAGTTACTATTTAATTTCAATACCAATTAGACACATTGAGCAGCAACAATATAATATTATCTAGTTTATAAAGAACGAACATCTATGACAAATTCAAAAAATATCATATTAGATCGAATAGCAATAATTAGATAGTATTAGATCAAACAGCTTAACAGTTATAACAAATTCAAAAAATAACGCATTTGATCCAATAGCAACAATTAGCCATTATCTAATTTTGATACAAATTGGATAAATGGAGACATTAGATCAAACAGCAAAAGTATAATACTATCTAGTGCATAAAGAACAAAAAGTTATGACAAATTTAGAAAATACCACATTAGACGAATAGCATAAATTAGATCAGATAGCATCAATTGGATAGCATCTAATCACTGAGACGATCAAATAGGTATAATTTAATACTATCTAGTTTATAAAGTACGAACAGTTCAGAAAATACCGAAAAGAGATACGGATATTGCATGGCAGAGCAAGTAGGAAGATGGAAGATATGGTGAAAGCCCCAATGTTTTCGAATAAAAAAATCACCCGCCATTGATTTTGATTTCACTAAGAGATTAGAAGCAGAATTTTATAGTTTTGTATCTTAGTAAAAAGGAAATATCTGAGTTGGATTTTATAGTTTTGTATCTTAGTAAAACGGTAATTTCTCAGCTAGATTCAGATATCCTATTTATAAATTGGAGAAAAATAAGAAACAACATCATATAAAATCTATAGATAATGCGTATAGGAGATAAGGAAACAACATTCATATAAAATCTATAGATTTTTGCACATCTCCGTTTTATTGGAGAAAGAAATGCATATAAGAAATAAGGAAACGTCGATATAAAATTGATATGAATGATATAGAATTTAAATCTCAAGATTTTGGAATTGAAGTATGGTAGATGGAAGAAGGATTTGAAGTATGGTAGATGGAAGAAGGATGGAAAATGCTCCATTTTGTAATGGCTCTAGTTGACAGAAGAAAGAATGAGGATGTGAAGGCAACGATGTAGTTTGATTATATATAGGAAAATATAAGGGGTCGTTTGGGGGTGAGGTACTAACGCAAATAATTATGGGATAGAATAATAATTTTGGAATAAATTTTTTAATGTATCGTTTGGTTGACAATACTCAGTATGACTTATTCCGGGACTAATAATAGTACCGAATAAATTATCTCACACATCTAATGATATAAGTTATCCCACCTTAATTTATCCTTGGATAAAATTATAACATGACAAAACTACGCCCGAATTCTTTAATTTTCACTTTCTCACAACTGTAGGATTCTTGTTTTTCTCCTACATGTATTACTCTTTATAAGTTGTACCCTTCAATCGAAATAAAATACTGCTCATGGATCAAACTGATATGTGATTTGACGCTATGAAGGCAAAATATGTTAGAACCATAAAATATCAACATTAGGATAATATAATACGTATTATTGAAGCGCAATGTACAGTTTGGTATGGTATTTGGGAGTAAAATTTTAATATTTGGGTATTCGGAATTGAGCTTGGTAAAAGATATTAATACCGTTTGGTGTTCGGTATTTATCGAATATCGAATTCTCTTGGATCTTGGTAATATATTCGTAAAATACAATAAAAGGAATATTAAATAGAGTTTCTATTAAATATATTTTTTGAATTTCAAACGTACATTTGGACATTTCCAACTTTAAAATGGTATTATCGAAAATCGTACCGAATCGAAGTTTAATTTACCAATTACCGAATTATAGAATTGATGTTTATAAGTACGGTATGTGGTATCTTCTATCAAATACCGATTATCAAATACCCAACGCTCGCCCCTAGTTTTTATACATAAAAAAAGGTAACAATTTAAAGCCTATTACTCCATTAAGTTTCCATTGTTTTAGTTTTTTAGTTTAATATTCGAATTATATATATGGAAATTAGTTGCAAAACTACAAGGCAAGTCATACTCTACATTTACTCCTGTTAGTTTTTTTTCTTTCGCATTTTATCTCAATTAAATATACAATAAATAATTTGTAGAATTAATTATCCTTTAATCTCTTGTTACCTTTTTCTAGACAATATTTAATATTTTTTTCGGTCAATAAAGTTACAATGTACGATAAAATTTGTATTTAAAATGATGATTCTCATCTTTATTTCTCCACATTATTAAATTTTTTAATAATCACATTTGTATGTTTCATTTAAAGGTTGTCTTATTGTTCAAAAACCTACCAGACAATTTTTTTGATCTCTTGGAGGGATCGAGATGAAATCAAGTGATATAAATTAACTTGACTCAAACACAAATAAGAAATTTACATGAGAAAGACTGAAAATAAATTAAAACAAAAAAATAAAGAAAGTCGCTCGCGGATCAGCGAGATATAAGTCATTATGGTCAACCGACTTACGAGTCATTGACCATTTCATTTAATTTTTTCAAAATTCATCGTTCCCTTGAAAAATTGACTCTAAAAATTAATCCTTTCAGCTGCTTCAGACTCTAATTTTTACCTTACTCTCCACGACGATCTCAATAGAACAACTCATATTTTCAACTAACTTAAATTTTTACCTTGTAATTCTCTCCCTCAATATTAGAACTTTCAATTTTTTCAGTTTCTAAAAAAGAAAATTAAATTTTTAATTTTCATAAAGTAATTACACTTAAATTATCACTCATATCAACGGACACCTAATTAATACTTATTTTGATAAAATGTAGTACAATTCATTTAATGTACAGTCATGACTTTTTTTTTCCTAAAATAAAATGAAGGCAAGAAGTAAATGTTGTACGTTTCTTTAGGAAATTGTCAAGTTCTACATTAGTTGTCCATTTCCTTAAAATTACTCATATCAACGGACACCTAATTAATACTTATTTTGATAAAATGTAGTACAATTCATTTAATGTAAGCAAGGAAGTAAATGTTGTCCGTTTCTTTAGGAAATTGTCAAGTTCTGTATTAGTTGTCCGTTTCCTTAAAATTGATGAGGTTACTCCTACATTAATTGGTTCCAAAGTAATATTTACTCCTACATTAATTGGATTTAATTTTAATTTAAGTCCAAGAAAGATGTCACACCTCACAATTCACGTGATATGATATATTACTCCTACATTAATTGGTTCCAAAGTAATATTTACTCCTACATTAATTGGATTTAATTTTAATTTAAGTCCAAGAAAGATGTCACACCTCACAATTCACGTGATATGATATATGTATGATACTCCCCTTAAAAATCGTTGCCTTGTTAATTTAATAGTATTTTACAAAAAAAATATTTACTAAAAAATTATTTTATTAAATTAATTTTATTAATTATATTTTAAAAATATAAATTTGAGTATATACATTTTATTTATTTACTTATTTAATGATATGATAGTTTTGAAAAATATACTCCCTCCGTCTCAAATTACCTGTCTCAAATTGAGATTACACATTAATTAAGAAAAAATAATTAATAACATATCTAGTTTACAATAGTATCCCTATTAAATGATGTTTACATTTTAATTTGAAAAAAAATAGTTAATGCAAAGGGTAAAGCATGAAAAAAAAATTGTCTCTTCTTGATTAATGAAAAAAGACAAGTAAAATGAGAAATCAAATTAGAAAATTTAGGACGGATAATTTGGGACGCAGGAAATAATAAAATTCGAGGGACAACTAAATAAAAATAAATATTTAAAAAAAAAGGATCAATTATTTTAAAATGAAAAGAGTACAAAATAAAGAGATAGAATGGGTATGTGCATTTTATAGAGTCCCGAGTTGAAAAGGATAATTTTTGGCGTAAACATATCAAAAATGACTATGAATATCGGGGGGGAAAAAAGGAAAAAAGAGATGGATTGGTCACTCAAAATAATATGGAAAAAAAAAATCTAAATATACTTTCTTAGATTATAAATTGCAAGTCATAGCAAGACTTCTTAGATTGCAATTAATAACAATTTTTTTTTTTAAAAAAAAAAGATTTAAAACAAATAAAATTAAGAATAAAACGTTTTTTTATATGCTAATTAAAAAAACTTTCATTCTAATAGGAGTTGGTTATTATGTGGGCTAAAATTATGAAATAGTTATTATGTGGGCTAAAATTATGGAACCTATTAATGTGCATGTTTTTTTCTAGTTCTTAAATTATATTTATATTCATTTTTTAAAAAGAAAAACAAATACTTCTTCTTTTTCCATAATCCATTCTTACTCAATCTCTATTTTAATTTCTAATTCATGAATTTTGAATTCACAATAGAATTGGTGATAGTAAATATTATATGTTAATAATTTATTTTTAATTTGTGATTTTTATACAACCTATTATTTGTGTATTATTTTATACAATTAAGCTAAAATCAACAAAGTCATATTTTAAATGATTTTTTATTTTTGGAGTCTCAATTTTTGAAATTGGTATATAAGATTCTATATAAATGATACATCTTATAACTGTTTCTAATGTATGAAAATGGTACATAATATGATATCCACGAATTAATTTAATAAATTTTATTAAAGTCATTTTATACTCTTGTCATATTTATGGAAATTTTTTTTTGGAGGGGTGGGGGTGGGGGTGGAGGGGGGGAGGGGGTGTTCTCAATGTATGGAATTGACATTAACATTATTGGTATTGATGAAGTTCCATATATGTCAATTTGTATGAAATGAGTTTTATGAATATGACAATTGATACGAAAAATGATGTTGTCTATTACATAACTTTTTTAGTGTATGTAATGGATATTTAATGAAAAATTATCACTGTACATATTGAAAATAAACTAATCGATAATTGTTTGGTATCAAATAACTTTTTGTTGCAATAAAAAAGGTAATCTGTATTAATCATGGTTGATATTGGTGTTGAAAAGACTAGCATTTTTAGTTCCAAAGGAAAATACAGAAAAATAAGAGCAATGGATGAACTGTTTTAAGACAAAAAGTATCCGTAGCATCTATCAATTATTCTGAATTCCTATCACAGCATCTCCATCAAAGTTCAATCTCAAGATTCACGAACCACACAGAGTTCAACCTAAAAACAATAGAATAAAGTTAAACATTGAAATTTTAATTAAAAAAAAAAATTAAACTAAACTTACCAGATGGAAAGGGATAGTAACGTAACCGGTAAAAAACCAATAAAGTCACAGCGCCAGGAATAGAAATTGCCATCGCCGAACACGAAACCCTGAACTTCTTGATTATACAATAGGTCTTGTGTATAGAGAAGAATGTAGATTAGGTTATAAGTCAGTATCACCTCAACCTATGCAAAAAGAAAGCAACCAAAAAAAAATTCAAGACAAAAAAAAAATTACAAAAACAAAAAGCAGACAGATAATTTATCAAGAAAAATAAATTACCTTCCATGAAGAAGAAAAGAGAAATAGCTCATCAAATGCGTGTATGACTATGAAAGGGCGGAACAGCAGCAGCCCAAAAGTCAACAAGTACAAACAATAGTCTAAGAAAAATGCTCGACCATTGATGATACCACATATTAAACAAAATAACCAGAATCTCAAATATACCGTCCATATAGAGGACAAAGGGAAATTAATGTGTAGGTTTTGGAGTGCAGCAGCGAATAGAAACAGTAGTAACAACATGGTCATAGAGACCGCTGAAGACCAGAGGAAAAACATTCTTGGACGTAGGAACACAAAAATACTGAAGCAAAGGAAACAACTTGCTACTCCAACAGCAATAAGAGGAACAAACCTACAAGTAAAAAGCAATTAATAATTACAAAACTCAAAACAAAACTATAATAATGAACATTGAAAGTACCTGAAATCAATCCCAACATGCTTAAGCATGCTGGAAGATAACACTCCAACCATCAAAAACTGTAAAACAAATCCACATAAAAAGCACAAACAATTTAAAACCAAAGTTTTTCTTCTATCAGGCGGTTGAAGTATTTCTCTGCACAATAGAACAACAGTCGGCAGCGCAACCAACACGAGAATTGGAGAAGTCTCCTCGAGACGAGCTCCAATAGCAATCAATAAAAAACCAACCATAAGTGGAAGGTACACCTTTAAAAAAAAACAATAAAACTACAATCACAAAAAAACAAAAGCAAATACAACAAAACTATTAGTAATAAAACAATTTAAAAAGTACAAATAGTTTGACAGAGTCAGAAAATACCATATTAGATCGCATAGCAACAATTAGTTACTATTTAATTTCAATACCAATTAGACACATTGAGCAGCAATAATATAATATTATCTAGTTTATAAAGTACGAACAGTTATGACAAATTCAGAAAATACCATATTAGACCAAATAGCAATAATTAGATAGTATTAGATCAAACAGCTTACAAAATACAAACCGTTATAACAAATTCAGAAAATACCACATTAGATCCAATAGCAACAATTAGATAGTATCTAATTTTTTATACAAATTGGATAAATGGAAACATTAGATCAAACAACAAATGTATAATACTATCTAGTGCATAAAGAATAAACCATTATGACAAATTCAGAAAATACCAGAGTAGACCGAATAGCATAAATTACATCAAGATAGCATCTAATCACTGAGACGATCAAACAGGTACAATTTCATACTATCTAGTTTATAAAGCAAGAACAGTTCAAAAAATACCGAAAAGAGATACGAATATTGCATGGCAGAGCAAGTAGGAAGACGGAAGACATGGTGAAAGCCCCAGTGTTTTCGAGTAAAAAATTCACCCGCCATTGATTTTGATTTTACTAGTGTTTTGTATCTTAGTAAAAAGAATTTGAATCTATAGATTTATGCAGATATCCTATTTATAAATTGGAGAAAGATAAGAAACAACATCATATAAAATCTATATATAATACGTATAGGAGATGAGGAAACAACATTCATATAATCTATACATTTTTGCAGATCTCCAATTTATTGGAGAAAGAAATGCATATAAGAAATAAGGAAACAACGTGATATAAAATTGATATGAATGATATAGAATGTAAATTATATT
The DNA here is from genome assembly GCA_030864215.1 of Capsicum pubescens. NCBI lineage: Eukaryota > Viridiplantae > Streptophyta > Magnoliopsida > Solanales > Solanaceae > Capsicum > Capsicum pubescens. The sequence goes on from CM061549.1 coordinate 302,660,707, forward strand.
TAATATTCAATTCAACAATTAATCTCCTTTTATGAGAATAAATTGAGTGAATTATATAGAATGTAAATTATATTTAATATTCAATTCATCAATTGATCTCCTTTTATGAGAATAAATTGAGTGTGTTGTTGTTATTTGAATTTTTTTTCTTTTCAAAAAGATCATTTACTACTCTACTATCACTCATATCAACGGACACCTAATTAATATTGTTATATAACATTTGCTACCTTAATTATTAAATAAAAAACACTTATTCATTAAATTTGTACAGTCATGATTTTTTTTTCCTTAAAATAAAGAGTAAATTCCTTAAAATGTCATTGAACTTGTGTAAACATCCCACTAAAGTAACTTTTGTTTCTTTTATGACAATATTGTCACTGAACTATGCACTTTTTTCCATTATAAGGTAAAACTAAGAAATTGTTAAGAATATGTTTGGAGAACCACAAGGAAAGTGAAATTAGATGTAATTACATAGTCCAATTCTCAATTAGAAATAGAGAATTAGGTGCAATTACGCGATGTAATTACAAAATTACATTTTGTTTCTTTTTTTTTTAATTTTAATTTTTTCTTTTATTTCTATTATTTTAATTTCTTTTTTATTTTTATTTTTTTTCATTTTACATCATTTATCTTTTATCTCTTTTATTCTTATTTTTCAACGTTTACTTCTTATGATTAAATATAATTACTCGTATTTTTCTTCATTTAGCGCATTATTGTATTTTTATTCTAGTGTTTGAATTAAAGTAGTATTTCATTATTGAATGAGATGACTTATGTGTTTTTCCTTTCGTTTGAATTATTTACTCGTTGGAATTTTATATAATAGTATTGTGTTTTTTTCTTGAATTTTCAATTTCTATTTTGTTTTATGTTTCAATTTATTTGTTTTAGTACTATAGACTTGTTATTTTATATTGCATGTCATTTCAAATTGTCGAGTTAATTTTTTAAATTGCCATTGAACTTGTGCAAACATCCTACTAAAGTAACTTTTGTTAATTTCTTTTAGGAAAATATTTTCATTAAACTATGTACATCTTTTCAAAATAAGGTGAAACTAAAAAATAGTTAAGGACATATTTGGAAAGCCATAGAAAAATTAAAATTATATGTTATTAGACAATTTCCAGTGACATGCAATTTGAAATAGCATGTCTATACTACTAATACAAATAAACCGAAACATAAATTCAAAATCCAAAAGAAAAACATAATACTCTTGTATAAAATTCCAACGAGTAAATATAATTTAGAAGAACGAACAACACATAAGTCTATAATCTCATTCAATAATAAAATACTACTTTAATTCAAACACTAGAAACAGAATTATAAAAAATGCAATAATGCGTTAAATAAAGAAAAAACTATGAGTAATTATATTAAATCATAAGAAGTAAAGTTGGAAAATGAGAAGAAAAGAGATGAAAGATAAATATTATAAATTAAAAAAAAAGTAAAAATAAAAAAGAAATTCAAATAATAGAAATAAAAAAGAAATTTAAAAAAAAGATATTAAATTTTATTTAAAAAATAAAATAAAACATAACTTTGTAATTACATCACAAAATTGTACCTAATTCTCTATTCCTAATAGAGAATTGAATTATGTAATTACATTTAATTTCACTTTCCTTGTGATTCTCCAAATATATCTTTAACAATTTCTTAGTTTTACCTTATAAAGTAAAGAAATGCATAGTTTACTAACAATATTATCCTAAAAGAAACAAAAATTACTTTAGAGAGATGTTTACACAAGTTTAATGGCATTTTGAGGAATTAACTCTAATTATATTAAGGTATGTATATATACGATATATGTATAGAAATTGAATAATTATAGAAAATATGTATATGTATAAAATATAAATAAAAAAATCTATAGAATGTGTGTAGAAGCTCTATAGTTGTTGTATGAAATACGTATGTATATAATGTATATAGAAACTTTATAATCATTGTATAAAATATGTATGTATAGAATGTGTATAGAAACTGTGTATTTCTTAATGTGTTAGATTTGACACTGATTATGTAGTTTAGGACCGTTATCTCATATGTTGTTATGACGATTCACAATATTTTCACCCGTCACATTTAGTAGTATAAATATTACTTGCTGTGATAGGGGTTCATGGTTCTTCATTCAAGTTTATATTAATCCATAGTTAAACTCATTGCATGTCTGTTGAGATAATAACCTCCATGATATGAGATTTTTTGGCTTACAGATTTATTTGATCTTCTCTTGCTTGTGTTCTCTCAGCAATTCAGTCGCAATGATTTTGTTTTTGTTTTTTTCTTGATTTCAGTCTATTTTTTGCACTAAGTTTTCCCATGATTAATGCTGAAATCCTGAAAGCAGTGTTTGGAATTTGTATTAGCTTTACGTACAATTTGGTATCATGAGTTACTCCTGGTCTCTTTGTGTGATAGAATTATTTGTTCTTGCGAGTCTCTGTTTTGCATGTTGCCCACCCTCTTTATCACGAATTACTTATATGATTCAATAAATTTCGACATAGCCTTAAAATATTGTTCGATTTCATTTGATTGAATTCATGAAAATTGACTATTTTAACTTATCTTCTCTTTAATTTAAATTTCTTTGATGGGGTGCATGTTCCTTTAATGTCACGAATGGTTCCTTCTTTGTGTATGAGTATACATTTTCGACATGATGTGCTTCTATCTTATCATATACACCTATACATATTGATTCTTTATTTTCTTCCTCTTCGCATGAACCTGCATTTGAGTCCAAACGGACTTCTTCTCTTTGACGCATTATCGACGTGGTCCATTGGGACCCATCTTTGGAGTCAAACCTGAAAGAAATCTAAAATGAATTGCATGGCATACCGGATGAAAGGAGTTGAAGGAAGCAAAATGGATTAAAGTCCTACGGTTGAAGCGGCTAAGAGACTCAAAAGTCTCATTTGTTGTTTTATTTAGTCAAGTATCGTTGTCTTTATTTATTTTATTTATTTATTTATTCATTCATTTATTCAGGCCACGAAGCCAAAGTTGTATTTAATACAGGTGGAGCAAGATTCGAGCCAAAGACTCGAAAATTAGATTAGGACAGGTGAAACAGGTCAAAGGCCCATTTAGACTAGGACAGGTTTTATTGGTTTGGGCCCAATGGCCTAAATCATTTACTTTCTCCTCCCTTTCCCCGTTTATGTGTTTACTTGCTTATTTCATTTGTGTAGACTTAGTTAAAATTCCTATCAAGCCGGATAAAATTATTTTACACAAGTCCTTTCTAAAAACCAATCACTTTTCAACAAATTAATCTTTTAGAAGTTAATCAAAGACTATTTTCAAACAGTCCGAATAACCGCAAGTTAGCAGATGTTTTAGCTACCTAACACATTCCTAAAAGGTTAATAAGAACCGCTTATCTAGAATCTCTAACTTAAAACGATTTTCCTGTTTTGAATCTTTTAAAGTGTTTTATAAAGGTTTCTTAATTCCTTTTTAAAATTAAGTGGCGACTCTTCTCAATAAGTCAAATTTCTCCGCAAAACAGAAATGGCGACTCTACTGGAGATTTTTTGAACTAGGTTCTAACCAAATGTTTGATTTCGTCTTTTGATTAACTGTTTATGTGTTTATATGTTTCGATTCTGTAAAGTTTAACTACCGCATCTCATGGCATATTCCTGCATTATTTAAACTGTTTTGGGGTTTCGTGGATGTCCCGGCCCCTATTGTTCAATTCCAATAATGTGTTGGAAATACGAACGACTTATTAACACGTGAGTCGTCTGATGGCTATTCGTATTTTCAAACTTAAGTTGTCCGCTTGAGAACAAGTGTTCAAATCCACTCTAGACACCTAGGATAGAACGAAATCAAAACCTTATTTTAGGCATGAGCCTAGGACGACCTAATACTCGAGCGGGGTATTGGGACCATTAGAAAATCAGCCCTGCGTCTATTGACCCCGAGTCAATTATAGACGAACCATATTTAAGTGTTGAATAAAATGTATGCCCGTCTAATTCAATCCATTATCCTTTGGGGGTTGGAAAAAAGATTGATTTGCTTACTTTCGTAAGAAGAATTGAAGTAATTTAAGCAAGAAATTGATTGATTTTGGAGGTTGCATCTAAGGCACAGTTTGAACATCAACGGATGTCACCAATATAAGAAATGGACGAAGCTAAGAAGGCGAAGGCTGATAGAAGAGGCACTTAGGAATTATTTTTTTCTATCCCCTGTGTGGGAACTTGTCTTCTTTCATGTTATTTCCCTTTCCCTAAAGATTGTATCCCTCTTTTGTTATCTTTTGTGGGCATTTATGCCCTTTTAGTGTTTATAAAAGTTGGGGGATAATGGATTGACCTTAAGCAAGCATATATTTTGCTTCAAAAATCGTTAGGCCCAAACCCTTGGCTCAAAAGGATCACCCCAGTTAGGATACGCATTATTATGATGTTCTTGTCACGCCCCAAAATCCCATCGGGACGGACTGGCATCCGAAGCCGAGAAGGCCCGGGAGAACCCGTTCAAATACCTGTATTTTCACTTATATGTCACCAAAAATTTGGACAGCACTTCGTTGCATATAGAAGGGTCTAATTACCTGTATCAGCACAACACGCACAAATAAGGGGTGCTTCTCGAATCCCTCGAGACGGTGAACACAACTACGGAATCAATTTGGATTTTCTACGGTTGAATCACAAGATAATTGGAGTTGAACTTAGGCTAGGGTTTCTTATTTTTCAATAATTTAGATGATAAATGATGGATATGAGGCTAAGTATATGTATATAATGACCAATTTTCGTCCATGAGGTGATGAAAAATGACCATATTGCCCTTAAAATTTAAGTAAATCCGAATCTGTCCATGGTGGACTGTTTTGATAGGCTAAAGTAAATCGACCATTACTCTTTGCTCCGATAATGGATTTGGGTGAAACCAATTGTATTAGAAAGAAGACTCTCGGGGATTCTCATCGATATATATAGCAGCTCACACAGTTCATTTTGTACAAGGAGTTATGATCGTTTAAAGTTGACCCAAAAATCTGTTTGGCTGCAGTACTTTTGTGTGCAGAAAATTTCTGCACATTTACTGTTCATTGCGTCCACCATTTTCAAGTTTCGAACATGCTTGCTTATATCCGATACTCATCTGTTTTCAGAAATCTTTATATCTTTGGAAAGCTAACTCGATAAACTTCGCATAGAAATTTCGACGAGTAAATTCCGGTATAAATAAAGTCGATTCCTATACACATATAATCAAACTATACACTTGAAACCATCTCAAAATAATCAATACTCATACTTAAACTCATATATACCTAACTTATGATCAATACATATACTCCAACACATATAACCATGGATAATGCACGTAATTAAGTACGGGGTGTTACATCCTTCCCCCCTTAAGGACATTCGTCCTCGAATGTGAATGTAGTTATTTAGCCGAAACAAGTTTGAATTCATAACTGATATTCATGTCATCATATAGATATTATGCATATGTAAAAACTTACTTGTTAGTGACCCGGTTCCACTCCTTGCACTTCTTTTTCACCTTTGAACAAATAAGGGTATTTCGATTTCATTGCTTCCTCCGCTTCCCATGTAATCTCTTCCCTTTGTTGATTTCTCCAATGTACTTTCACCGATGCTACTTCTTTATTTCTCATCTTCTTAACTTGACGATCTAATATAGCAATAGGCATCTCCTCATAGGTAAGATCTTCTGTTACTTGCACATCTTCAGGAGAAGTAATAACGGACGGATCTCCGATGCACTTTTGAAACATCGATACATGAAATACTGGATGCACTGATGAGAGTTCCTGGGGTAGCTCTAATTCATAAGCAACTTTCCCACATCTTCGAATAGTCTTATACGGGCCTATATATCGTGGACTCAACTTTCCTTTCTCGCCAAATCTCATCACCCCTTTCATTGGCGATACCTTTAAAAATTCCCAATCGCCTAACGAAAACTCTAGCCGTCTTCTTCTACTATCCGCATATCACTTGTGTCGACTTTGGGTTGTTTTCAACCGTTGCTGAATCACCTTGACTTTTTCTATGGCTTGATACACAAGATCCGGTCCGAACATAAGAGTTTCACCCGCTTCGAACCATCCTATTAGTGATCTACACTTCCTCCCATATAAAGCTTCATATGGTGCCATTTTGATACTTGAATGATAGCTATTATTGTAGGCAAACTCAATAAGAGGTAAATGATCATCCCAGCTGCCTTTAAAATCTATAACACATGCTCGTAGTATATCTTCAAGTGTTTGAATGGTGCGCTCTGCTTGTCCATCCGTCTGAGGGTGAAAAACTGTACTCAGATTCACTTGTGTTCCTAAACTCCGTTGGAAAGACTTCCAAAAGTTTGCGGTAAATTGAGTTCCCCGATCCGATATAATAGAAGTTGGCACTCCATGTAATCGGACTATTTCTTTAACATGCTGCTTAGAATATTCTTCAACTGTGTAAGTGGTCTTAACGGGTAAGAAATGTGCGGATTTAGTAAGCCTATCCACAATCACCCATATAGAATCAAATTTCCGAGCTGTACGAGGCAAACCTGTAACAAAATCCATGTTGATCATGTCCCACTTCCAAATTGGAAGATCTATGCATTACATATAGCCTCCGAGCTTTTGATGTTCCACTTTAACTCGTTGGCAATTTGGACATTCAGCTACAAATTCTGCGATATTCCTTTTCATGTCATTCCACCAATATACATCCTTCAAATCTTGATACATTTTGGTTGACCCTGGATGAATAGAATACCTTGAGAAATGTGCCTCAGTCATAATTCTTTTTCTTAGCTCATCAACAATAGGCACACATAGCCGATTTTGGCATAGAAGTACTCCTTCTTGCGAAAGCTCAAATACCTTCGTCGCACCATTTTGGACATTCTCCTTGAGTTGCAATAAAACAGGATCTGCATCTTGCTTATCTTTCACCTCAGCTACTAATGAGGATTCCACGGCATTATGCACAATAAGCTCCTCGTCCGGAGTTTCGAGAAGATGAACTCCTAGACTAGCTAATTGATGAAGATCTTTAATCATCCCTTGACTTTCTACAGGTGACATCCTAGCCTTACGACTCAACCCATCAGCTACTATATTCGCTTTCCCTGGGTGATACAAAATATCAACATCATAATCTTTTAATAGTTTCATCCACCTTCGCTGCCTCAGATTTAGATCCTCTGACTGAAAATATATTGTAAGCTCTTGTGATCAGTATATATATCAACATGAACCCCATATAAATAGTGGCGCCATATTTTTAAAGCAAAGATAACCGCTGCCAGCTCAAGATCATGTGTGGGGTAATTTTTGTCATGTGGCCTCAATTGCCTTGAGGCATATGCTATCACCTTACCATGCTGCATTAATACACATCCTAAACCAATTCTCGAAGCATCACAATACACTGTACACCCTTCTGTACCTTCTGTAAGTACCAACACAGGTGTAGAAGTCAACTTATTCTTCAATTCTTGAAAACTCTCCTCACACGCATCATTCCATTGGAACTTGGATGTTTTATGCGTTAGCTTAGTTAAGGGTGCTGAAATAGAAGAAAAACCCTCAACAAACTTTCTATAATAACCAGCCAACCCAAGAAAACTACGAATCTCCGTAGGCGTTGTGGGCCTTGGCCAATTCTTCACAGCTTCTATCTTTTGAGTATCAACCTGTATGCCTTCATTTGATACAATATGGCCTAGAAATGCCACTGACTTTAGCCAAAATTCACATTTAGAAAATTTTGCATACAGCTTACAATCACGAAGAGTTTGCAACGCCTGTCGCAAATGATTAGCATGATCCTCTTCTGATCTAGAATAAACTAGAATATCATCAATGAAAACTATCACGGATACATCTAGGAATGGCTTAAACACCCTATTCATTAAATCCATGAAAGTTGCAGGTGCATTAGTTAGCCCAAATGACATAACTAGAAACTCATAATGACCATACCTTGTTCGGAAAGCTGTTTTGGGTATATCTTTTTCTTTGACTCTCACTTGATGATAAGCTGACCTCAAATCAATCTTAGAAAAACATTTGGCACCCTGTAACTGATCAAATAAATCATCAATTCTAGGAAGAGGATATTTATTTTTAAGAGTCACTTTATTCAGCTGCCTATAATCAATACACATTCTCAATGTGCCATCTTTCTTGCGCACAAACAGCACTGGTGCTCCCTAAGGGGAAATACTAGGCCTAATGAACCCCTTTTCTAGCAAATTTTTCAATTGCTCTTTCAATTCTCGTAATTCTGCTGGGGCCATCCTATACGGAGGAATTGAGATTGGTTTAGTGCCTGGTATCACATCAATACCAAATTCTATTTCTCGTTCAGGAGGTAAACCTGGAAGATCTTCAGGGAATACATCAAGAAATTCACTCACTACTGGTACAGTGTGAAGATCTGGTGATTCCGATTTCGTATCCTTTACTCTAAATAAATGACATATGTAGCCCTTGGAAATCATTTTTCTCACTTTGAAATAAGAAATAAATATACCTCTTGGTGCGCCAATCTTACCTTGCCATTCAATAACTACTTCATTAGGAAAATGTAAATACATCTTTTTCGTACAACAGTCAATTTTGGCATAACAAGACGCCAATCAATCCATACCCATTATAACATCAAAATCTACCATTTCTAGTTCCACAAGATTGGCCATCGTGTCTCGACCACACACAGTTACTACACAATCTTTATAAACTCTTCTAGCAATAATAGATTCCCCAACCGGGGTAGACACTTCCAACGGCTTTTCTAACTATTCGGGGGTTCTTTTGAACTTTCCAGCAACCAAAGGAGTAACATATGATAATGTAGAATCGGGATCAATTAGAACATATACATCAAATGAAAATATGGGCAACGAACCCGTAACCACATCTAGGGAAGCCTCTAGATTCTGTCGATTCGCTAAAGCATAAGTGCGATTCTGAGTCCCGCTGGAACTGGCGACTCTTTTTTCATTTCTAGCGTGAGGTTGTGCGCCTCTACCAGAATAAGATACCGATGACGATGATGCAACATCTGATCCCGAAGGTCGTGCTACGCCACCTGCGCCCCTTCGTGGGCATTCTCTCATCATATGCCCCGTCATACCGCACCAAAAACAAACATTTATTCCGATTCGACATACGCCCATATGATGCTTTCCTCATCGATTACATAGCTCTCGAGAAGGTCCCGATTGGCTCATGTTCCCTTGCCCATGATAACCCACGGATCGTGAACTATGACCCTCACTTCTTTGCCCAAATTGACTGCCTCTGAACCCCTGATGTTGTGGTGGAGCACTAGCTGCAGAATAAGAAAATAATGGCCTAGGTGGTCTAGCAGAAAATTGAGGTCTAAAACCTCCCTGTGGCACCATAAACTGCCCTGTAGATCTGTCCCTCTTAGAAGATCCGCTTTCAAATTCCCGTGTTCTTTTTCTTTGCCTCTGATCTTCTATTTTCTATGCAAATGCTTGGATCCTAGCTATATCCATGTCTTTATTCAGTGCAGCAATAGTACAATCCCTAACCAGATACGGATCCAATCCATCCACATACCGATGAACTCTGTCATCCATAGTAGCTATAACATTAGGAGCATATCTGGACAAAGAATTAAATCGAAGACTATACTCCCTCACACTTGTATTACCCTGTCGAAGATTTAAGAATTGATCTGCACGGGCCTGACGAGTCTCATATGGAAGATAATGATTAATAAATGCCTCTTCGAACTCTTTCCAAGTAGCTGGGGGTGCATCAATGCCCCTTGACCGTTTCCAATCTTCATACCAATATATAGCCTCACCTTTGAATCTATACGCGGCTAACTCCACTGTCTCTCTGCCCAATACATGCATCACCTCTAGGGACCTTTGGATCTGATCAATAAAGTCTTGCGGATCTTCGTTAAGATCGGATCTGGTAAAAGTAGGCGGATCCATCTTAAGAAAATCTTGCGTCCGAAGACTAGCCGCCCTATCAGTACCTCTAGAACCCGCGGCAGGAATAGCTTGCCCCTGGACTTGACCGATAACAATTCGGGTCAACAGTTGTACTGCATCCCTCATATCCTAATCAGCAGCATTAACAAGTGGTTCTGTGAATGTGGTTCACCTCCCACTTATTTCATCTGGAGTGGAAGACATTTCAGATACCCGCTCAGCTTGAGATTCACTCTGATTAATTTGTACAGGTGGTGACTTACTAGTCCCTTCTCCGGCAGCCACGTCTACCCGCTCGCTGGTATTCTTACTTCCGGTATCCGGCATTCTTACTGTAATAAGAGAAACAAATAGATTCAGTGGTCAACTATGACTTCATTTACTATATAAACTCTATGGCACGATCTATGATCTGAAGAAAAGAAACAATTTCCTAAATGTCCATAGCCTCCTGTTTATAGATGTGGTGCACAACACACCGATAAACAAAACTCTACGTAGACACGGCTTTGTAGACTCACTAGGATGAACCGCTCTGATACCACTTTTGTCACGCCCCAAAATTCCATCGGGCCGGACTGGCACCCGAAGCCGAGAAGGCCCGGGAGAACCCGTTCAAATACCTGTACTTTCACTTACATGTCACAAAAAATTTGGACAGCACTTCGTTGCGTATAGAAGGATCTAATTACCTGTATCAGCACAACACACACAAATATATATATATATATATAATACTTGGCCGTCGGGGCCACCACATATACAAATATAACATCACTATATAAACTTCCATGACTTTACCCTTCCTTATGTCTACAAAGCCTATAGGATATACATGACATAACTAGGGTCGGGACAAACCCCCGCCCACATATAACTCCTGTACAATAACAAAACATAAGGAACCGACTTGGAAAGCTCCGAAGCAAACTGGAGCTCACCAACAATAGTTGTATGACCTGGCTCCTATCTATGTTGTGAATGAGCTGAAGCACTTGTGCCTGCAGCATGAAATGTAGGTCCCCCGTGAGGGACGTCAGTACGAAATATGTACTGAGTATGTAAAGCTGTAAATAATCATATGTGATATGGGGGATCAAGAAAATCAGACGCAAGTTAATAAATCATAATAGAAGTGAACCACACTTCATAAACACTTTTAGGATCATGTACATTATCATTAATCTGAATTGAGTTCTTGAATTCAAACACATTTGTGGAACGGTATACATTCATTCATTTCATTCTTTACAGTTATCATTCGCCATTACCTCCTCCTCCCGAACCTCCAACCACCTAACAATAATCAATATTGTACCGTACTGTGACCATTAGGCTGCCCCCAGTACATATCAACTGTAATCATATCAAGTATCGGGATCGGCCCATGCTAGGCTTAAGCCCCTGAGCTACCACCCACACGTATATCAAGTAACACACATAAGAGATCTTTCCAATAACTTAGTTCAAAAGCTTTTGAGATTATTACATTAGTGTTCATGCCAATATAGTACCTTTGGAATAATGATACATCAATAGGAACCAAGTAATAGACCTTCTATACAATAACGATGTAATAAAGACTCATTGGTACATCAACAATGTGTTTCAGAATCATCAATATCACAACAATGAAATAGGAGCCTTTTGGTATATCAATAAAACATTTTGACACTTTATAGAATGGAAACAACTTCGTTGGTAATGTAGAACAATACATGTTTTTGGACAACCTCGGAATCTTACTTGATGGAACATTGGTGTTTTCATGCCAAAGAACATTGTTAGAGTATGCTTTACATACCTCGTTGTAGATTTCGGATACCAATTCAACACAACTTCCCACCTTTACAAATCACTTATCTACAATGAAATGTTTGGCATCTAGTATTAGCAACCCAACACCACAATTCTCTTCCATAATTCCATACAACCAATATTTGCAAAGCATTCCAAAAACCAACTTGAACAATAGGTTTATGTGTGTATATATATATATATATATATATATATATAATCATCATTTCAATACCACATCATCACACCAAATCCCTTCACAATTCAACATAATCCAACCATGCACAAGAATAATCCAACATCATTTCCCAATCATCTTTCAACAACAATCAAATAACATACTTCTTATGCTCACATGCATATATATATATACATATCCATATAAATAACACCAACATAATTTACATCCTTACCATAAAATTTCCCTTTTGATTTCGAAGTCTTGTTGGCACAAATAAGGGGTGCTTCTCGAAGCCCTCGAGACGGTGAACACAACTACAGAATCAATTTGGATTTTCTACGGTTGAATTACAAGATAATTGGAGTTGAACTTAGGCTAGGGTTTCTTATTCTTCAATAATTTGTATGATAAATGATGGATATGAAGTTAAGTATATGTATATAATGACCAATTTTCGTCCATGAGGTGATGGAAAATGACCATATTGCCCTTAAAATTTAAGTAACTCCGAATCTGTCCATGGTGGACTGTTTTGATAGGCTAAAGTAAATCGACCATAACTCTTTTCTAAGATAATGGATTTTGGTGAAACTAATTGCATTAGAAAGAAGACTCTCGGGGCTTCTCATCGATATATAGAATCTCACACAGTTCATTTTGTACAAGGAGTTATGATCGTTTAAAGTCGACCCCAAAATCTGTTTGGCTGCAGTACTTTCGTGTGCAGAAAATTTCTGCACATTTACTGTTCATTGCGTCCACCGTTTTCAAGTTTTGAACATGCTTGATTATATCCGATACTCATCTGCTTTCAGAAATCTTTATATCGTTGGAAATCTAACTCGATAAACTTCGCATAGAAACTTCGACGAGCAAATTCCGGTATAAATAAAGTCGATTCCTATACACATATAATCAAACTATACACTTGAAACCATCTCAAAATAATCAATACTTATACTTAAACTCATATATACCTAACTTATGATCAATACATATACTCCAATACATATAACCATGGCTAATGCACGTAATTAAGTACGGGGTGTTACAATTTGTAAGTGTAAAACAAGACTTGGTCTCATTTTGAACTCCCAATCTTTGACGAATTATTTCACGACCTTCCCGACATCCGATTTTAGATTTTCTTGTGGATTCATGATCGGGGAAGTCAAGGGTACGTCTCGGGTGAGTTTTGGAATTTTTGGACGAGCGTAAGACCATGTTTGGTACCCCAAAACAGTAAACAAAGGTGCTAGGGCCGCGGCGCCTTGCTTGGGGAGGACCCCGCGATAGGCAAGGCAGTGCCTTGCTTAGAGCGGGGGTCCAGCCAGGGCGGCACCTCGCCTGGCACCCCAGGCCAATTTTTAGTTTTTCCCCAAGAATTTAAGGGTGTTTTAGGTATTTTCAATTCCTCAATCATCTTAAACACGGAATTTAACTCCCAAATAGCCACATTACACATACTTTCCCCAAAATCCATCAAAAACAATCATTGGAGTTTCGAACTAAAAACCCAAATTATTCAAGATTCAACCGTGGATTTTGGAAGATAATTAGAGATTTGGAATCCCCAGTCTGTAGGCTTCAAGAAACATCCTTTATTTTTTGAATTAGAGGTACGTGGGGTTTATCCTAAAAATTACGTGGGCTTGTAAACACGAGAACATGATTTAAAGATTATCAAGCATGGATTTTAAAGGGGTTTTAGAACTTATGCTTTAAGTTTTGCATCATAAATATTTTAATGATAGAATTGTTTTGGCCTTGTGCCTTTCCCCCTTAAATTGATTTACATCTATATGTATATGTATTATTAAAGATTTGATTGAGAGCAATATCATTGGAATCCCTCTCTTTGATGATTTTGAGTTTGTGATCTTATTGTGAATGCTTTGAAACACATGAATTATGGTTGGAAAATAGTTTTCTCAATATCATAGAATTTGAGCATGTTTTAGAGATGATGAGAGGGAGTTTCTCGATATAAATGTGTTCTTGTGGTAAAGAGAAAGATTTGCATGAGATTAAATGATTTGACATGACCACCTTGTATTGTTGAAATGTTGACAAAGAGAGTTTCTTGCATGTGTTTGCATGAGTTGTAAAGAAAAAGCTTCTTAAATTGTCTTGCTAATACGGTGGTCCCAAACTTACGTTTTGAAAACATAGATTTATGATAAGCTAATAATGGCTTAGAGATGTGACTTGCAAGTCAGTGGTATGACGATACCACAAGTATGTATGCCGTAACAGAGTATGTTTTCAGAGTATGATTTCAGATTATTTTCTCAGAGAATGCATGTTTTGAAAGAATTAAAAATGGGCTTAAAGAGGGTTAGGTGATTACCCGAAGAAGGCTTGAGTTCAAGTAACTCTTAGCTTGAAACCGTATTTGCCAATACGGGTATATTATTATTGTACACTGGCGAAGGCGGTGTGGCGTAGTAGATTCAGAGACTCCGACCCTTGCGGCATACTTGGGTTGGGGGCTTGGCTGCCGAGTTAATGGCAGTTTCCATATAGCCCGTGGAATTTCAGAGTTGTAGGGTATACCACCCAGTGCAGAAGTAACACAAAGAGTGTCTCAGATTTCAGATGTTTTCACAAATTCTTTTAAAATACCTATGTGATTTCTTACTGTATGATATGTTTATGAACTGTTTTAAACTTCTCTCATATATGTTGATTAGAAATGATTATTTTGGATTAGCTCTGCATACCAGTACATCTGTATTGGCCCCCTTCCCCCTCTAACCTCTCAGGTTCTGAGGCACAGTCTAGAGGTCCAGATAAGCAGTAGATAATTTGAACAGCAGAAGAAATTGTGAGTGGTGAGCCTTCAATATTCCAGAAGGCTTAATGTCTTACAGTTATTTATCATTCTACAGTTTTGGTCTACTGGGGCCTTGTCCCAAATTTCAGAAAGTATAGTTTTGAGATTTAGTAGAGATCTCGCAAACTGAGTCAGATATCATTCAGATGTTTTGAATTTCAATTTTCATTATGATTTGAGTTCAGATTTAATGACCATGTTTCTGTAACAGATTATGTTTCCAAGATAGAACAACTGTTTCAGCTTTACAAGCATTTGAGCTCTTTACTTGCCAATACCAGTACTATGTTTTAGAATAAAGACAACGTTTTATATAATAGAGAAGAGAAACTTTAGCTACTACGCAGTCCAGTCACCATTGCAGTCAGGGTCGGCTCAATCAATTTAGTGGCCTAAAGCCAAATTTTAATCAGATGTTGCAAATATATTTGATAAAATTAGGACACGTGCATCTTGTGTGGCGTACGTGCATCTTGTGTAGCATACGTGCATCTTGTGCAGCATACGTGTATCTTGTGTGACGTACGTACATCTTGTGCGACTTATGTGCATCTTACGTGCATTTTGTGCACTGTACATACATCATGTTGTCAGTTAGCAAAAATATTTAGAAAAAATAGGGCCTCCAAAAAGTTGGGGCCTCAAGCCATTACTTTAGTAGCTTTATGGTTGAGTCATCCCTAATTTCAGTTTAGATGCATTGACAACCTGCGCAAGATATCGAATAGGTTAGTCAAGTTTCTACATATAGAAGTAGACGCAGTAGAATAAAATAAAAGTCATAAAGCAAATTACCTTGCAACATCAGGCAGGAACCTCCACCAGTAACACCTCCTCGTCAAAAACATAATTCCACCTAAAGAAAACAACATTAACAATGAAACAATAAAAATTGTGCATTCTTTGAGTATATACAAATACAAAATGTAGAATGAAAAGACATGGCGACAGCCATGATAAAAACCGTTTGGCTCCCTTCACCTCATAATCAAAAATCATATCTTAAGAATGAAGCACACAACAAGTGTACAATAAACCTTCCAAAATAAAAAGATTAGCTGACTTATCTGAAAACCTTGGTACTGACTATAAGGGCAATCCTATGGCATTTGACGTTCATTTAGTAGAACTTCATTCTAAGCGTGAGTCTCACTAAAAAAAAATCCAAAACCTTAATCAACACAAAGTCTGCATCAAAATTTCTACAATATCTATACGAAACACAAAAACCCACAAACAATTTAGCTATTAAACTCAAAATACAGAATAAAACTTGATAGGAAGATACACATAAGAGATACCGAAATTGTTCAGAAAACGCGTGGGTTAAACTTTGGGAATTGACGTCTCAGTGAATTCTAACTTAGTTTCAGAAAAATTTCCAGAAAAAACGTTTTTGAGGTTTAAACTTTGGGAATTGACTTCAAACTTGTTTCAGTGAATTCTAACTTAGTTTCAGAAAAAACGTTTTTGAGGTATAAACTTTGGGAATTGACTTCAAACTTGTTTCAGTGAATTCTAACTTAGTTTCAGAAAAAGTTGCAGAAAAAACGTTTTTGAGGTTTAAACTTTGGAAATTGACTTCTAACTTTCTATATATAACACTCCATATATAGGCATTCGGAATTTAGGCATTCAGAATTTAAACTTAAAACTTAATCAGGAAGTAGTGAATTCTAACTTAGTTTCAGAAATGGTTTTAGAAAAAACACGTGTTTGTGAGGGTTAAACTTTGGGAATTGACTTCTAACTTTCTATATATAGAAACTTAATCAGGAAGTAGTGAATTCTGACTTAGTTTCAGAAAAAGTTTCAGAAAAAACGCGTGTTTTTGAGGGATAAACTTTGGGATTTGACTTCTAACTTGCATTCAGACATTAAACTTAATCAGGAAGTCTTGGTTAAGGTTCAGAAAACGTATGTATATTTTAAGGAAAATAAATTAAAAAACAACTAAATCTGCCTATAATTTTTAAAAAAGAAATTAAAAATAAAAAATAAAATTAAAAACCAAGTAAATGTTTATAATCTATATATACTAAGTAGCAAGAAAGTCTTGCTTAGATGGTTGCCAAGTGACAGTCTAAGATTATGCCATGTGTTAGTTTTAGGATAAATTAGTTAAAGTTTTTTTTGTTTTTTTTTTGGTTAAAAAGATGCATGCATTGAAATAAATAAAATAGTAGTTACAAAGGTTAGCCTAGTCTGGCTTTAGTACAAAAATATGATGGGTATTCCCTGGAAGATGAGCATAAGGCACAACATTCCTACGGGAGCAACATCCTAACTTATCCGCCCTCAGATCATGGGCTACAAAATCTGGTTGTGTATCCAAAATAATACATTCAGCATAATGGTTGCCGTTGGCTCCTTCTATGGCCAAAGCATCAGCAACTCTATTCTGTTCTCTATAGCTGTGTCGAACCGGAGGTCTCCCCATAGCTCGAATCAGCGATCTACAAGTACCAAGAATTGGGTTATACAATAAATGACCATGTTGTAACATATCAATTATAAGTTGTGAGTCCGTGTTAATCTCAACGGGAAACCAGTTTCGATCATGAACCAGGGTAAGACCCTTTAAAAGGGTTAAGAACTCCATATGGGTGTTAGTAGTATGATCTAATTAGTTATTAGTTATTGTGTTCAATTAAAAAAATTTTAATAGTTTTTAAATTTTCCTGCAGTTTTCTTAATTCAAAATTCTGACCTTTTCTAATCATAGCAATGGTTGGTTGTTACTGTGAATTAAAAAACTTCCGATTTATTGAATTGAAAAAAAATCTATGCCATTTGTTTTTACTTTATATTAAATGAAACATATATTAATTTGATATTAATATTCTCACGAAAATGAAAACTGTCAAGTTATTTTAAATTTAAAACTGTAAATTATGAAATTAAAAGTATATCAAATTTAAAAGAGAATAATGTGGGTTGTTAGTGTTACATTTCCATTAGGAATTATTTGTTCTATTTTTTCAAAAATAAATTTTAGCATTACTTAAATTTTTAAATCACAGTAGTTATTCAAAATTCAATTTTTTACAACTTTATACTCTTCCTAAAAGAAAAATTGCACCTAAATTATAGGCACACACTAATCCATTTCTATCCACTCTAAATTATCTTTTTGAAAAAAAAAAATTAATTAACCTAAACCACATCTGAGTAACTTCCCATTTCCATTCCCACGTCTGGAAAAAGGTATCCCTAGTTGAAATCCTTTCTTCTTCTTTTATTTCCTATTTTACGATATAACTTTTTATTTCTTTTTATTATTGTTCATGTCCGTAGCGATACATGCTACATGTAAACTTATCTTTCAATTTCTTATTTTTCTTATTTAAATATCAATATACAACACTTCTTAATTTGTTGTTTATTATGTTCAAATAATATTTGGTTCACTTTATATATGCATTCTTCTATCCTCATATGTCTTATCAATTTTTTGGGTTCGTTTCAATTTAATTAATTTAATTTTATACGCAATATTAGTTACTGTTTTGTTACTATGAATCTTTTGTATTAGAAATGGTGATTTTATTACTGAAAATTGATGAACTTTGGATGGAACGGCTATGAAGGAGATGAGGTGGAGTTCTTAATGAAATTGTGAGCAATGGTATTCACTTGTGAAGATAGAATGATGGTTCACATGTAATTCCTATGCTTTTAATTTTTAAATATATTTCAAATTTAGCAAAAAAATTTATTAATCAAATAATTAAAAAAATGCAAATTAACTTAACTCCTTTAAAGTAATTTCATCCAATTATTCCTTACTCCTTTTTATAATTTCTTTTCCAAATCAATATTTGAATCAGTTTATAATTTTAAAATTTGAATAAGTAACTAATTTTATTTCTAAAAAACTACTTAACTCTATAAGCCAAGTATTTAAAAAAAAAAAAACTACTTTAATTCATTATACACATTTCTTTTGTTCTCATATTTTTCTTGAACCGATTAAACATGATAACACTTTTGCTACTCATGCATGTTTTTAGAATTTCTTTCGTAGTAGTCCCTTTATTTTTGACAATAAAAATATATGAAATCAAATATTTAAATTAATTTCATAGTAGTCCCTTTATTTAGAATTTATATTTAAATGTATTGTAAAAATATATGAAATTAAATTGGTTATTTTATGAAAATAAAAATTTAAATTTTTTTAAAAGATAATTTTAAAAAGTGAAAGAATTTTGGATATTTTTCAAATTTCAAATAAAGTGAATTTTTATTTTTATTTTAAAAAAAAAGAACAGTGAAAATTTTTTATGCCCAAACATGTACTTACTATCCTTGAAAAATTTTTTTATGCCCAAACATGTACTTACTATTTATTACTTATTTATGTCACAACTTTGCAATTAAAAAAAAAAACTGAAGAAAAATCCAATAAAAGGAAATGGAGAACAAACAAAAATTATTGGATGAAAAATCATATAGTTATATTTCAACAAAGTAAAAACTAAATAATTCATTAAAATATTTATAATCAAATGTATTCTAAGAATAGAACTAAATTTTAAAATGAAATCAATCTTCAAGTAACACTTGATGTTTACACTAATTACAATAATTTATTATAAAAATATAATCATAATAAATTATTGTAATTAGTGTAAACATCAAGTGTTACTTGAAGATTGATTTCATTTTATATTTTATTCTAAAACCCCCGGCAAATAAATATCTTCAATTGTCGTCATAAAATATATTTTATATTAGTTATTATTATTTTTCATGTTGTAGTTACCATAAAAGCAATAACATTATAGCAAAATGAATTACACTTAGAGTATATTTGTAGACTCTTTTTGTGCTTTTCTAATTTTTTTCTGAAGATAAGTAATTTCATTTAATTAGTGCCCGTTTGGACAAATTTATAGAGCCACAAATAATAAGTTAGGATTCCTAACTTATGAATTTTGACTTCAGTTATTATTTATATTATTTCTAATATGCAGAATTATTCTAAAAATATATTATGAAATATTATTCTTTATATAATTCATTATTGCTAATTATATGTGAAATAATTAGAATTTATTCCTTATAATTTTTTATATAATTTATTCATTCTTATTAAATATAAAATATATCATAATTTTTCTATTATTATTATTATTACATTTTATGCTATTGACTATTTCTGATTAAAGTATACTAAGGCTATTTGATGTAGTCATATGATTTTGCCAATAAAGATAATGGGTAACTTCTTTTCAAGTCTTTCTCAACAGATAGATTGATTTAGTTCTTTTTGATTATCTTAAAACTTATGAATTTAAATTAAAAAATAAATATATTTTTAAATTTATTATCATCTTCATGATGATGCAATTTCATTTTTAATTTAATCTTTACAATCTGATAAATACAAAAAATAAGATAAATATCGTCTTTAATATATACATCTTAATATTAGTCTTCTTTAATATATATAAACCCAGCCCATCAATTATAAATGGTGTTCCCTTAGTGTTCATCGCAGATTCTGCATCAGCTTTCAAGAGTAATACATCTTCTTTTATTAATCGTCTTCTTCTTCTTCATCCCTGATGTGTTTGCTAATCATTTCTTCCCTCAGTTGTGCTCTTTGGTAGATGGAAGTGGAATTGGAATTCATTGTGAACTGAAGCATCTGCCTTATCTGCCCCTTCATCCCTTAGCTAATGAAACTCTTAAATACGGGCTCTGTAATTTGTCGCTGTTAATGATCTTTCCTCCTTGTGATTCCATACTGTTGAAGCTTGCATATGAACAATCTCCTGTGTTTATTGCATGATTAGTTAAGTTATTCCCCTCCCTGTATATGTGATTGTATGTATTCCTTGAATGTTATCCGTTATCTCCTCCACAATATGAATTATGTTCCATGGGCATTTCCATTCACCTAAAAAGACCTTCTTAAGTAATAAAGAATCAGTTTGGAAAATAACCTGACTGCTTGCAATGTTTAGTTGCATGTAGGATTGCTAAAGCTTCCGCCATTGTGTTTGTTGTATCCTCTATCTTAGCTGCTTCAGCATAAACTAAATCTCCATTTTCATCCCTGAGAGTAAAAAGCATAGGAGCTTATACCCGGATTTCCCCTAGAGGCACCATCCGTATTATACTTCAACAAAACCCTCTCAGGGAAAATTCCCATATGACCTCCTTTATCGTTATACTTCCCTTGTGACTTTCCAACTGATGTAATACATCTGGCCAGCTTCCTCAAAATTTACATTTGGGATTTCTGACCTGCAGAAGCATATGTAGTGTATGTATGCATCTCATTGTGAATGACCCTCTGAATGCTTGTAGTCTTGCCATCATGCTTACTCTTGTTCCTTCTTCTCCACAATTTCCAAACTATAATGCTTGGTATTGCCTTATAGTAAGGTTTGAGCCTGCTTTTAACTTCTGCTCCCCACCGAAGCGTTGTAACTTGTCTTAGTGAAAGTCCTGCTATATTCGGACCTGCAAAAGAACAGAAATAGGACCAAGTCCCGTTAGCAGTATAACTTTTCAGGAAAACATGAGTCATGGTCTCTTGATGGGGATTATGACAACACCAGCATCTCGAGGGTCCTTCAAAACCCCATCTCCACACCCTATCATCCACTGGGATCTTAAACTTCCACAATCTCCACATCAAAAAGGATATTTTGAAAGGAAGTCCTTGAATCCACATCCCTTTATAAATCCTATTATTTTCCTCTTTGTATCGCACATACTCCCATGCTGATTTAACAGTAAAATCCCCTTTAGCATTAATCAGCCAGTACAGTTTATCAGTGAAAAATCCCCCTCCTGGTGGTTTGATGTTACTGATAATATGCTCTGCAATCTCCTGAGGTATTCTGAAAATCCCAATTCAAATTATTTGTTAAATCCTTCACCATCTTATACGTATCATCCCACTAATAATGTACGTTGGATGTATCAGAAGCTAACTATGTATCTCGACAGTCCCAAAAATAGGAAAAAATTAATCGGAAGCTAACTATGTATCTTTACAAAGGATAGTGGATGTATTATGCATCTCGACAGAATCAAAATTAAAAAATAATGTATTATAAGCTAATTATGTATCTTTACAAAATAAAAATGTATTTTTATTCAATGAAAGAGACGAAGAAATTGGTGTGTCGTTTTTTTTTCCGTTCACTTATTCATTGTTAGGTAGGTTTTGACATTAATTTCTCTTCTTTTTTATTTCCAAGTTTAAAGTTTTTCTATCTTAAAAGTTTCCTAATATGATTTTAGTATTTATTATTTCAAGTTTAAAATTTCCTAGTTTAAAAGTTACTAATATAGTTTAGTATATATTATTTCCATAAAAATAATATTTGAATCCCATGCTATATGGGATAGGTTTCCTTATATATATGCGAATGAATTTTGTTACTTTTAGACAACATTATTATTAATTGCGAGTTAACCTTCTTAATATCTTCATGTGCGTGACTATTTGAGATTTATATTACAACCTTATAGAAGCTACTATTTAAGAGCTACGATTAATTGTTTAACTTATATTCTTGGATCTTATTGATAAATTAAAGAAGGTAACTCGTCTTGTACTAATTATTGCATTTTTCATCCAAGTTCTTGAAGCGATTCTATTAGTACCATAGTTAGCTTTGTTTCCCTAATTTTTGAATATTAAGATTAATTAGGATTCTTAGCACTTGATTTCGAAATTTTCATATTTTATTCTCAACTTTCGCATATCTTTAACCTTCATATTTTTGCTTCCGCATTATTTTCTTGATTGTTCAAGTAACCCGATTCTTATCATTAGGTGTTGTAGTTGTTTGATTATGTTATAGCTTGTTGTTCAATCTAATGACTTGACCATATATGTCTAAATCCTAGATTTAGCGTCCATATGTCGATTGTGGTTAATTTGCAATGTCTATCTACTTGCTTGCACCTTGTGATATTTTACTACATGGATTTAGCTACAAACTCGTCACTAATCCGTAGTTAATTTGCTTGTACCTAACAGAAAATCATCGCAACGGATATTGTTTAGCTATAGAATTTGTCTGTCACTAAATCCTAGTATTTTTTTAGTAGTATTTTGCTCTCGTTTATCTAATCGTATTATGATAATGCATTAAAGAATTGTCACATTGAGTTTTGGTGAATTAGCAATCGTTGTTCTGAAGCATTGTAGTCGCTAATTTGCTCGTAACAAACATGTATTTGTTACTAAATAGGATAGTGGCGGACTTTGTTGTTTAGCTACATAATTTATCTGATGTTAAATCCTGTTTCGTTAGAAGTGTTTTGCTCTCGTTGATCAAATCTCAATATAATGATATATGTCGCTGATAGCGGTGAATCTGCATGCATTCGATGTGAAGCATTGGAGGATTGTATCATACCCTCTCCGGTATTAGTACTGGATATGTTGGTGTTGTTGTAGTTGTCGTTGATCTAAGCTCTCTAGTTAATTTGTTCGTAGTTAACAAAAAATTGTGGCGATGGATTTTGCTGTTTAGCTACAGAATCTCTGTGTTGCTAAAACCCTTCTTTTTTGTTAATCTAGTCTAATTAATTATGATGATAGGCATTATAGGATTGTGAAGTTGAGTGCTTCAATGGAGGTTATTGTTGCTGACGATGGCGCTGTATTAGCAGAGGCAGCAACATTCGATTGGAAGAATTGGAGGATTGCATCATACCCTCCTGTTCACCAGCGTTACTTGGATAGAATCAGTCCTTATGTACTCTATAGGTGGATTGGAAATGCTGTCTTGGCAATCATTTATGCTTTTCTGATTTATGTCCGTGGATTCTACGTATTAACACTATATATAGCGGGCGACCTCTTTATGATAAGTCTGTTCAAGTTCCTGTCCGCCCATGTCGATCCTAAGATGAAAGAAGAAGGACCTCTCTTGTCAATTAAAGGTTCGGATGAGTTCAAACCTCTCATTCATGAACTTCCTGAGATCAAGTTCTGGTAATACGCGCTGCTCGCTCTAGTACTCATCTGTATGTTCTGTTCACCCGAATTTCATCAGTTTGCTTTAGTTGTTGTTTTCACATTGTTTTTTCTCCCTTTTCTAGTAATATGTTAACACGATAAAAAAAATTCTATCATGTGTGTTTTGACAGATTTTGGAAGAAAATTTTGTGTTTTGATACTTGTTGTGCACTAGTATTTGCTTATTTTAGTTGTTTTACACCTTAAAAATACATCAACTTTTATCTCTTAGCTGACATTGTTATAGCTCAGAGCTGATCAAACCACAACATCAATGAATCGAGTCATATTATTACGTACTGTCTTGGCTTCATAAGATTTATTGTACAGAAAAACAACTATTTTGAGCATATTGGTTTACAATCCTGCTACAGGTTCCGTGGACTTGTATAGAATCCAAAACCAGATGATGGCGCGCATGCCCTTTACGGTTATAGTATGCCAGCGCTTAGGTTGATGCAAAATCGCGCATTAGGGTCCTTGTGCACCCTCCTATTTCTGTTCCTTTACTGTTGGTTTTTGCGTAGTATGGATCTACACGTTAAAGTGGAATGCCGTTTTGCAAATGAGCCAGAGAAATCGAAAGGAGGAGAATCATTGTTTTCGTTCTGATACTTCCTTATGACACTTGGTTGCTGCTATAAAATATCTAATCTCTTTTTACTACTTTCTTCAGGTATGCCGCAACATTTGATCTCTGTCTGGCATTTGCCATGGCTTTCTATCCCATAAAGGATCTTGAGGATGTTAAGGCTTATCGGTTCGTTCTTTTGTTCATGTGTTCTCTGCTCTACTTCACAAAATTGGGGAGTGCAATTTACAAATCAAGGAGATACAAATATAATCCACTTACCCTTGCAAAGTAGGTGACTTGGAGTTACTTTTGTGTATTTTTCTCCCTCTATTAAGTTAGACCAGTCTTTATATGGTGGGAGTTATTAAAGCATTTCTTTTTTTTCTTGTGACAGTAAGTAGTCCCTGAATGGACAGCAGCAACATTGGTAATTTGGTATGTGTAAATAGGAAAAAGAGACTATATGGAATTGCTATATGCTCCATTTTAGTTGCTATTTTGATGTCGTTATTGAATAAAATTCAAAAGACAGACAACAACTTTATGGTAATTTGGTATGTGTAAGTTTTTCTTATTTACTAGAAATATTTCTATCTTGCGGATACATATCAGGTACTTAAGAAACTAATAAGTGAGTTGGGAGAGATCAAGCTTTCTGTAAAAGCTACTCCGTCCACAAGGCCAGCTCGCAGCCATGTACAAATGCTCCACACTAGATGTACGATATACAGTCCACTCCTTATGATAAGGTGGCTTCGCCACTGCTCGGAGGATAGAAAACAGGTTGTCGTCAGCAAGCGTGATCGATGAGAGGACAATTGTTAGAGACACTTAGCACCTGATTTAGTTTGTATTAGTGATACACCAGACTAGCCCATGTGGTGATACGTTTCAGAGATAGTGTAATGGCACAAGATGCTTATATCTTTCCCACGTACAGTCAATAGGCCCTAAGTTATTCCAGTAGTTCGATTGGAGTTGGATCAAAGGGAATCCATGTGAAATCAGCTGGTACATCTAAAACTACAAGGTTATGATTATATAAATAGTACCTTTTGTCAAAACCTATGTTGCTTGGACTCTTCAAAAATGCCGTCGATGAGTGTTGGATCCTCCAAAAGTGCACTTTTGGAGGATCCCTTTTGGAGGATCCGACCCTAGTGTGTCAACAATTTTGGTGATTCCGAGCAACATAGGTCAAAGCAAATCACCAGCTGAACGATGAAATTTGTACCTTCTCTAGTTATAGTTTGAGGTCTCTAGAAAACTAATTCACACACCACAGCTACATATCTCCTCTAAAAATTACTTTCATATTAAATCGCATAGCCTGTCCAATTTCAAATCCTGAGAAGCTGCTCAAGCGCCAAACTCGTGCTCATAGCCAACAACGGATAGTCGGATACTCTTTTACTGTACTCCCATGAGAGTTAGCTTAGTCCCACATACCTTTGATGAACAAAATTCGAGATATCTTGAATCTAAGCCTTGGAAGCATGATTTTTAAAAAACTGACATATAATGAGCAATTGGTATTTAAAGAGTGTGTTTATGTCGTGGGGTAGGGTGAAGTGAGGAAAAGACCAAAATATCCTTAGAGAAACCAAAAAAGAAAAAAATGCACAAATTCTTCAGTTGACGGCTCGTCACCCTAGTTGTCACTTAAGGTTGGGGTTTACCATTTACTGAGCTAGGCTGACGACTAGAGCTGATGGCTTGTCACTTAGTTGACGGCTTGTTAGCTTAGTCGTCACCTAGTTGACAGACAGATACTTCGAAAGAAAATAAGCATAACTTTTTACTCCGATATCGGATTAAAGTGAAATCGGATGCGTTGGAAAGAAACTAGTAGATCTTTCATTTGATATATAGTAATCTACCCAACTCGTTATATTCTATAAGTAACAGTCATTGAAAGTTGACCCAAGTTGAAATGTTCACTAAAACTTAATCAATAGAAAAGTTCTCAACTCGTCTTTGAGTTAGGAAATTTTTGCGAGCTCAATTCATATTCAAAGGTATTCTCAAACTATAGAATTGATCATCAAACATATATTACTAGTGGAGGAGTCAAAATTTTCATTAAGGAGTTCAGAATTAAACATACGGACTGGTCGACAAGGGTTCAACATCTATTATATATACATAAAAATATTTTTAATCATATAAAAATAGTATAATTTTCGGTCCAAGGGGGTTTGAATCCCCTTAATACAAGGTGGCTCCGACACTATATATTACCTTGGAATTATTGGATTCGGGTCTATGCATGTAGGAACGATGATTTGAATTTTAGTCCAAAAATGCAAGGTGTTAGAACTATCGACCCAAGGATTGACTCTTTGTAAGACTAATTAGGAAGAATCACTCCATAACAAAGTTTTTTTTTTTTTAATATTTAAATCTTGAAATCGAAATATCTGATCAAGAAGAGACCATTTCATCTACTACACCATATTCTTTGATAGTCCTTGTTTGAAGTTATTAATCTTTCTTTCTTGCTATATCAAATTATCAAATCACTTACCTAGTTGTGCTTTAATTCCAAGTTAATTGGAGTAGTTGTGTGAGTTTTCTTCTAAGTTCTACTGCTCCTTATGTTTCTTTGCAGGTGTTATAGTTTAACTTTTAAGAGTCAAATTTAAAATGTAATTTTTTATCATATTGATATGAGAAAAATTACTTTGTATAGCATTTTTAATATGACTTTTGAATATTTTAATTTTAATTTTATACTACCGAATTAATCTAATCTAACTTAACTTTACTAAAAATAAAAAAATGCGACAACTAAAAATGAACGGAGGGCCTATCTCGTAGCCATAACTATTTTGTCTACTTTGTCAGTAGCAGTTATTTACTCTATAGGCGGATTGGAACTGCTGTCTTGGCAATCATTTATGCTTTTCGGATTTATATCCGTGGATTCTGGATATGGAAGAAAACTTTGAGTTTTGATACTTGTTGTGCACTGGTATTTGCTTATTTTAGCCTGGCTATGACATTGTTATAGCTCATGCGAGTCAGATATGTATTTCTGTAAATACATATGCAGATATATATGCATGTGTTTTTACCGTAAATACATATGTAGATCTGTATGTCTATTTATTTTGTATATGTATATATCATATAGATATTTGTATTTTAAAAATAAAAGATAAGGATAGAAGAGTAAAATAAAAAACAAAAAACAAAAAATTCAAAAAAAAAAAAAAAGAAGTGAAAAAGGAAAAAAAAAAAAAAAAAGAGAAATAGAAACTAGAAATAGAAGTGTAAAAATAAAAGAGAAAAAAAATTTTAAAAAAAGAAGAAGAAGAAAATGAAAAAAAATATGAGAAAGGGAAAAAAAAGAAAAAAACGAAAAAGGAAAAAATATATATAAAAAAAAAAAAGGAGAAGTAGAAGAGAGAAAATAAAGTGAAAAGCAAAAAATGAAAAAGAAAAATAAATTAATATTAAAAAAAATGAAAAAACTAAAAAAATAAATAGCTAGAGATATAAGAGAATGATATTTTAAAATTTTGAAGATCATGGAAATAATAATCTTCATATTGATTTTGATTTGGAAAAAAAATCTACTAATATAAATAAGAGTAATTTATGGGAATTTAATTAGATGAGATAATTATTCCTTATTTAACTCAACTAATTTGAGTAAAAGAAGGACAGAAAATTTTGTTGTATATGTATTTGTATAACAACAGTTTACTTAAATACAAAATACAATTTGCGATTTTTCGTAATTATGAAACTGTTGTTATAAAAATTGCAATTAAGACTCTATAGTTGCTATTTCTGAAATTTTCCCTACTTTTATCTCCAAGATTCTCATTAGTCACTCAATCACACTAGCTAGCTCATAAGATTTTCTCGATTAATTTAAATTTACACATGCGTAAGATTTATTAAAAGAAAAAAGTGGAGGTGCGTACAATAAATTCTTGGTTAGATCCTTTCCCCGACCTTCCCTTCCGCATTTAACTAATGTATACATTTGATTAAGCGTAGAAGGATCTCATGACCAATTCATCAAAATCACAACCCTCAGGTCATTAATATTTGTTTGTTCTCAACTAATCCATGATATTTCCTTTTTTGATTCGTGCATTTTCTGATTTGAGATGGGGTATGAAGTTTTAAAATATTATATAATGAATATTTAAGGAACAAATATAACTGAATATATGGAAGTATCCAATAATATTTAACCTCAAAGTCATGAGAAGGTAGAATTTACCATAAGAATTTTAATTTTTTTAATTTCATTGGAGTCCATATCCTTTCAATATTAGTATTAAATTATTATTTTCTTTATAACTAGAAGTTCTCTATAGTTTCTTTTCTTTTGAAATAAAGTTTCCAACAAGATCAAGAGAATTCTAGAAAATATTGGATCTAAAGTAAACATATTAACATGATGACTAAAATTTAGCTCCATTTAATTATATATTATCGAGTACATTGATTTCTTAGTGGCATATGAATTTTGATATTATGAATTTTGATTTTTAGATATATGTTGTGACGCACTCGCAAAACCAACTTATAGGTTCAATAATACTCACAACAAATTAAACATCTATCCAAATAACATTACTTTAATTTTAACTAACCAGTATTGCCTAAGTAGCTAAATATTATCATATATTGTTACCAAAAATAAAGCAATTACCCCACTCCATACCCCATTCTTTTTCCTTTTTAATATTTCATTCGGCGTGTCATTCATATTGGAACCAACTAAAAATTAGCGTTGAAAACCCCACTTAAGAATAAAGTGATTTCTAATAAAGGCAATTTCATGCATCGGGGAGATTTGACCTCCAAACCTCATGAAAAATCGTAAAAAAAAAATAAATCATTTTTTGGTAATTCTCTCATATGTCTTTAAGAAAAACTTTTGTCCGCCCCTCCAAACAAACAAGTCCTGTTTAAGTCGTGAACGGCACGCTCAAGAAGTTTCGCCCAAATTTCATTTCGGAGACCGCAACCACCCACCGATCCATGGGCTAACACCCATGAAAAATCGCAAAAAATCTTCAAATTTTGATATTTCGCTCATATACCTTAACTCTTAAGACAAACTTCTGCCCGCTCTTTCAAACAAACATGTCCCATTTTAAAGGTCGTCATGAACCCGCTCAAGAAGTTTCGTCCAAATTTCATTCCAGAGACCGCATCCACCTACTGATCCATAGGCTAACACCCATGAAAAATTGGAAAAACTTCTCAGTTATTGGTATTTCGCTCATATGCATTAAGAAAAACCTTCAACTACCCTCAAAACCAACAAGTCCCATTTAATAGGTCGTGACGGCCCGTCCAAAAAGTTTCGCCAAAATTTCATTTTGAGACCGCACCCACCCACCGATTCATAGGCTAACACCCATAAAAAATTAAAAAAAAATCCTCGGTTTTAATATTTCGCTCATATGCCTTAAGAAAAGCATCTGTCCGCCTCTCCAAACCAACACATCCCATTTTATACGTCGTCACGCGCCCGCCCAAGAATTTTTGCCTAAATTTTATTTCGAAAACTGCACTCATCCACCGATCTATAGGCTAACACCCACAAAAAATCACAAATAATTTTTAGTTTTTGATATTCCACTCATATGCCATAAGAAAAACCTCTGCACGCCCCTCTAAACCAACACATCTCATTTAATATGTCATTACGGGTCAGCCTAAGAAGCTTTGAACAACTCCCATTCAAGAGACCGCACCCACCCACCAATCCATAGGCTAACCCTCACAGAAAATCGCAAAGAATCCTCAATTTTTGATATTTCACCTCGAAAGCACTTCACACACTGGTATAATGATCATGAAACTTATATTCACATGGAAAATCATTGGGATTGGAGCTTATACGCATAGGAATGACGGTTAGAGTTCTAGCACGAAAATACGGGGTGTTACAGTAATTTTAGGTCGCTACTGCACTCATTTCGCTGCAAGAAACTCGTAAGGAGGAAGAAGATCCAATGAGGTGCCTTTTGTTACAAGTATGTAGATACACTTTCAATTGTCTGCAACTTTCGTTTCTTTTCTTTATCATTTATTGGCTAATTTACAAATTATGCGCTTTGCGCATCACTGATTCTGTCACGGGCATGGGGTAGACTATGCAAATGCTTTGGGGCAGATTTCATTCCTTATCTGAGTGTTGCCATGCCTATTGTGCTAAAATCTGCTACGCTGAAGAACTATTTGAGTGTTTTGGATAATGCAGATGATTCGTCTGGATGTAGAGCTGACATACAATATTTTGTGAAGCGCAGCTTATGTCACTTCTTGGAATAAAAAGTTCGTGATAAGAAGTAAACTTCTGGAAGAAAAAGCCTCGGACTGTCATATCCTATGCTGCTTTGCAGTCGAGTTAAAGGAAGGGTTGCATTTGTGGGTTAATGAGGTCTGTAACAACGCTTACAAAGGAGTGCAACTAATGTCATTTAACTTGTGATTTATGTAGGTTGTTAGTGCCTTAGTTCCAAATCTTACCTTTAAGTTCAGTGAAGAAGTAACAATGGAGGCCATTGCTGGTAAATTTCTACATGTGTCTTCTAGTCATTCTTTTTACGCGTTATAAACCAAGTCTGATGTTTGCTAAATTTCATTTATTCCTTTTGTAGCAATGCCATTACTGTTAAATTCAGCTGCGTGTGCTATGAAGAAAGGGCTTCCTTTAACAGGTTGTGGCAAGTTCCCAGTTCAAACGATTTCTGACACTTTAATCCGAGCTTTGCTTAAGGCGTTAAGCAAGGTAGTTAGACTAGTATTGCAGCAGAAGTTAATCAATATTGGTACGAACTTTTATAAAGTTCTACGTACTTACTGTTTAGGAGTTAAAAGGTACAAATTCAAGCGAGACTATTGGAGGCGTTCAACGAAAGCATTCAGGTCAGTAACTCTTTCGCCTTTGTGTAGTCCACGTGTTTTGGCTTGAGCATATTTGTCTCTAAAATGTACTTACTCACAGAGTCCAGGTTCAAATCTAAGTAAAGGCCAAGCAGTAGAATTTGTTGATGGCATATCAAACGCTCTCTTGACTTGCTCGTACCACAAAACAGAAATAGAGAAAACAGCTAAAGAACACAGACATCAAAGGGGGCTGGAAGCTGAACAACACTTAAACTATATGTAGAAACATTAGTGTTTTATCTCAACACGGCCTCTAACATATATAGTTTAACATGATCTTAGACTTACCTTCGCTCGTTTCTTTTTGTTTCCTGAATCCAGATTGGCATTTGCCTTGGAACTATGGTGAAAAAACACAAGGCGTCATTCTTGCCCCTTCTCGACAAGTTTTTGACCTTACACATTTCCTTTTCACTTTTCTATGTACTTATTGAGCAGAGTAATGATAGAACAGCAGAAGAAAGAAGGATGATAGTGCTACTTTTACGTGATATTGCTGAGCAGTGTCGAGAAGAAATATTCAGGCAAGTTTTTTATGTGATTTTCAATAGTCATGATATTAAGTACAATTGGCTTAGTTGAATGTTGGTTTTGATTAATTAAAATCAGGTACAACGAGGAGTGGATACCTCTTCTGCCTAGAGTCTTCTTTCATAAGAATCCAGCCGTTCCACATGTTCTATTTTTGGTTTAGTTTTTTCTCTAGTAAGTCTTTTGTATGTCCTTCAAATTTAACGTTCTTCATTTAGTCAGATCGTGGCTACTGTAATCGGTATCTGTGCTGAATTCGGAGCAGATTCTCTTAAGCCTCATATTACAGGTAGCTTTCTGCATTACGACATGCTTAAGATGTTTATTTTCTGCACTAGAAGCACTTGTTGGTTATTAGCTTTGAAATTAGAGAAAAAGTTGGAGAGAAAAATAAATACGGCAATTGTATTGTCAAAGAGAATTATTTTATTAATAACTCCAAACATATATTTATAGCTAAATTTCTAACTACACTCTAATTTGAATTGGATAACTAATTCATAATAAGGGGACAACTAATTTCTAAGTCACATAGGACTCTAATAATTAAAACTACTAAAATTATCTAATTCTACTTTATTTCTGAGACATATTTTCAACACACCTCCTTGGATTAGAAATTGTCTCGGCTTCAGCTGACCTTTTGAATAAATCTGTCAGTTCATCTTTGTTCTTGCATGGCTTGCGTGCATATTCTGAAACTATTTTGATTGCAACATTCCCTTTTCCTTCTGTAGGAATATAGTCACCATTCTCAATTCTGATTTTCTTATTTTCCAAAAGCAAAAACTCTTTAAAAAGAGTTTAGTCATGTGGTTTGTACAACCACTATCAATCATCCAAAAATCAGATTTCTTGGTTGAAGATGTTGCCACAAATAAGTGATCTTTTTTTTTTTTTTTTTGAAATCGGTAACTTATATTTCACAACATTCAGGGCTATGCTGGCCACCTCCAAAAGTAATTACAGATACGAAAAATATGTAAAAAAAAGCAGAAATATTTACAAAGAACCTATGAAATCCACTAATTGGATTTCCTCTTCTATATTTTGTTCTTTACACCAAAAACCTAGGGAAATAATTAGTATCCATTTAATCTTCTGTATTGAGCATTCTTTTCCTTCAAAAATCCTCTGATTCCTTTCCTTCCAGATATTCCACCAGATACAAGCAGGTATCGTCCTCCACCACTTCTTTTGACTCTTGCTTCCCCCCGTCTGATCCAGCAACTCAATAAGTCTGCTATGTGTTCTGGCATACACCAGTTTAGGCTAGCTAAATTGAAGAATAAAGCCCATACTTGTGTTATTACTTTGCAATGTAGTAATAAGTGTTTGTTGGTTTCCAATGCCTCTTTGCAAAGTACGCATTGAGAAGGTATGTTGATGCCCCTTTTCTGTAATGCTTCATGAGTTAGGCAGGCTTTTTTAGCTACCAACCAGACAAAACACTTCACTTTAGTAGGAGCCACACTCTTCCAAGCAGCATTCCATAGCCCTATTTTCCTTCCTCTAGTTACAGATAGACCCCACTTATACAATCTGAATCTTCCATCAGGGTGTTGTCCCCATAATAGTCTATTTGGTTCCAAGTTAGTGCCTGGGAAGCCTTTTATCATGTTCAGCAGTTCAATTACCCCTTCTATCTCCCAGTCATTTAACAACCTTCTGAAGACCAAATTCCACCCTTATTGAGACCACAACTCACTGATTTTGCTATCAAGATGCACACTAATAGAATCAAGTCCAGGATACAAACTCTGAAGAGATCCTTGACCATTCCAGTCTTCTTTCCAGAATAAAACCTAATCCCCCCTCCCAACTTTAACTTTTATAATAACTTTTAAAACCGGCCAAAAGCTTCTGATAGTCCTCCAGACTCCTATTCCATAAGTGGTTGTTACTTCACCTGAACACCTGTAATACCCCACATTTCAGGCTAGTCTTTCAACCGTTGTTCTTACGTGTATAAGTTATAATAAAAGTGATTCTCATGTGAATAAAAGTTTCATGATCATTATCCTAGTCTATGAATGTAATAGCCCGTAAATTTTCCGAGTCATTACTGTTTCTTTTGAGCTCTACCTGTCGTAGATATACTCTTTTGGTTGTCATTATTGTGCTACAAATTTTATGTCGTTAATCACCAGCTTGTCATGCCCTGAGTATTGTAGTTTTCAACTGACAAATTCGTTGTTTTAAGCCCTTTTATTGTTCTAGTTTAGTATTGCTAGTAATTCACTCACTCTTGGGTTTGTTTCACGATTGTTTTCTAATTAATCGTAAGCTTGTGAAGATGTTCCTCAAATCGTAATTGAAGAGTAAACATTGATTTCAATCATATACTTGATCCTAATTGCAACTTGGATTGATCTACTTGCTACAAGTATTCTCTTCCTTTGTGGATCAGTGTAATTTAGTGTTTGTTTTCTTAATTTCACTTCTTAACCTAGTTTCCACTTTCTAGCTATGTCATTCGAATTTTCTAAAAATGTTATTGCACTTATGTTTGATTATATTCTTCAAAATACGCTATTTTTTTAGGATTGTACACGAACTTGGCCACATTTTCAAAGAGTCCAGACGATATGGGGTCGTTTGATACGTGAAATAAGTATAATAATCTCAGTATAAAATCTAGAATTAACGGTATTCTATGTTGAGATGAGCATCTAGTATTCCCTAACTATAACAAAGTTTGCTACGATACACTCCAACTTCACGGGGGTTCTATTACCCTTGAACTAAATTTTAGTGTATTTTTGTCAACTTTTTTAGCTGACATGGCACATAGTAGTCCTTCACATGCCTCATGTGTTTAACTACACGCAAGGTGCCACAACAACACAAAAGGGTGACACAAATACGCTAAATTGAGTTTAAGGTGTACTAGGACCCCTGAAATTGAAGCGCATCGTAGCAACTTTGACCATAGTTCAGGGGGTATTGAATGTTTATCCCTTCTATGTTTGATGTGAGGTATTAGCTAATCACGAGACTATTTTATCCCAACATTCGTATTAGAATGATGGAACTACTATCTTTCATAAGAATCCAGACGTTCCACAGGTTCTATTTTTGGTTTACTTGTTTCTCCGGTAAGTGTTCCGCATATCCTTCAAATCTAACGTTCTTTATTTGGTCAGATCGTGGCTACTGAAATTGGTATCTATGCTGAATTCAAAGCAGATTTCCTTAAGCTGATAATACAGGTAGTTTTCTGCATTACGATATGCTTGAGATTATTTATTTTTTGCACTAGAAGCACTGAGTATATCTTTCTAATGTTGTTTGCAGTAATATTGTATTGCTTAAAAACTATAATGTAGCATCCTGATGCCAAAATCCCGGTTATCATCATCGCTTAAGTGGATAATGTATCTACCTGTGGGAAGTCCAACCAGTTTCCCTGCGAAGGCATCTACACCTATGAGGTAGAACACATAACGAACACTCATCACTATTTACGACTTCTATTACTCATTTATCCACAGTTTGACATATCACAAACATTCTTGACACAGTGCATCTTGCTCTTGCTTAGCCACTTACTAATAAGTTGTAATCTAGATGAGGGAAAAATCAGACACAACATGCTATATATGATGGGAGACGTACATATTCCTCCTCGTAGGCTATAGAAATAAGTCATTCATGTTTGTTATGCATTGCCTACATTGAACCTTGTTATTACAAATCCGAGAAAAAAAGACAGGCATTTTTAGTTCCAAAGGGAAATACAGAAAAATAAGAGCAATGGATGAACTGTTTTAAGACAAACAATATTCACAGCACCTCACAAGAATTCTAGATTGAATTCCTTTCTAATGCATTGCTTAGATTGAACGTTGTCATTACAGGTCTAAGCAAAACAATTGGCATTTATAGTTCCAAAAGGAAATAGAGAAAAATAAGAGCAATGGATGAACTGTTTTAAGAGAAACAATATTCGCAGCATCTATCAATAATTTTGAATTCCTTTCGCTGCACCTCCACCAAAGTTCAATCTCCAGAACCACGAATCAGACACAGTCCAACCTAAAAAGAATAGAATAAAGTTAAACACTGAAATTAAAAATAAAAAAAAAACACTAAACTAAACTAAGCTTACCCGATGAAAAGGGATAGTAACGTAACAAAGAGCTCTTACTACTGCTTCTATTCGCTGCTGCACTCCAAAACCTACACATTAATTTCCCTTTGTCCTCTATATGGACGGTATATTTGAGATTCTGGTTATTTTGTTTAATGTGTGGTATCATCAATGGTCGAGCATTATTCTTAGACTGTTGTTTGTACTTGTTGACTTTTGGGTTGCTGTTGTTCCGCCCTTTCATAGTTATACACGAATTCAATGACCTATTTCCCTTTTCATCAACATAGAAGGGAAACAGCTCATCAAATGCGTGTATGACTATGAAAGGACGGAACAACAACAGCCCAAAAGTCAACAAGTACAAACAACAGTCTAAGAAAAATGCTCGACCATTGATGATACCACACATTAAACAAAATAACCAGAATCTCAAATATACCGTCCATATAGAGGACAAAGGGAAATTAATGTTTAGGTTTTGGAGTGCAACAACGAATAGAAACAGTAGAAACAACATGGTCATAGAGACCGCTGAAGACCAGAGGAAAAACATTCTTGGATGTAGGAACACAAAAATACTGAAGCAAAGGAAACAACTTGCTACTCCAACAGCAATAAGAGGAATAAACCTACAAGTAAAAAGCAATTAATAATTACAAAACTCAAAACAAAACTATAATAATGAACATTGAAAGTACCTGAAATCAATCCCAACATGCTTATGCATGCTGGAAGATAACACTCGAACCATCAAAAACTGTAAAACAAATCCACATAAAAAGCACAAACAGTTTAAAACCAAAGTTTTTCTTCTATCAGGCGGTTGAAGCATTTCTCTGCACAATAGAACAACAGTCGGCAGCGCAACCAACACGAGAATTGGAGAAGTCTCCTCGAGACGAGCTCCAATAGCAATCAATAAAAAACCAACCATAAGTGGAAGGTACACCTTTCAAAAAAACAATAAAACTACAATCACAAAAAAGCAAAAGCAAATACAACAAAACTATTAGTAATAAAACAATTTAAAAAGTACAAACAGATTGACAGAGTCAGGAAATACCACATTAGATCGCATAGCAACAATTAGTTACTATTTAATTTCAATACCAATTAGACACATTGAGCAGCAACAATATAATATTATCTAGTTTATAAAGAACGAACATCTATGACAAATTCAAAAAATATCATATTAGATCGAATAGCAATAATTAGATAGTATTAGATCAAACAGCTTAACAGTTATAACAAATTCAGAAAATAACGCATTTGATCCAATAGCAACAATTAGCCATTATCTAATTTTGATACAAATTGGATAAATGGAGACATTAGATCAAACAGCAAAAGTATAATACTATCTAGTGCATAAAGAACAAAAAGTTATGACAAATTTAGAAAATACCACATTAGACGAATAGCATAAATTAGATCAAATAGCATCAATTAGATAGCATCTAATCACTGAGATGATCAAACAGGTATAATTTAATACTATCTAGTTTATAAAGTACGAACAGTTCAGAAAATACCGAAAAGAGATACGGATATTGCATGGCAGAGCAAGTAGGAAGACGGAAGATATGGTGAAAGCCCCAATGTTTTCGAATAAAAAATTCAACCGCCATTGATTTTGATTTCACTCAGAGATTAGAAGCAGAATTTTATAGTTTTGTATCTTAGTAAAACGGTAATTTCTCAGCTGGATTCAGATATCCTATTTATAAATTGGAGAAAAATAAGAAACAACATCATATAAAATCTATAGATAATGCGTATAGGAGATAAGGAAACAACATTCATATAAAATCTATAGATTTTTGCACATCTCCATTTTATTGGAGAAAGAAATGCATATAAGAAATAACGAAACGTCGATATAAAATTGATATGAATGATATAGAATTTAAATCTCAAGATTTTGGAATTGAAGTATGGTAGATGGAAGAAGGATTTGAAGTATGGTAGATGGAAGAAGGATGGCAAATGCTCCATTTTGTAATGGCTCTAGTTGACAGAAGAAAGAATGAGGATGTGAAGGCAACGATGTAGTTTGATTATATATAGGAAAATATAAGGGGTCGTTTGGGGGTGAGGTACTAACGCAAATAATTATGGGATAGAATAATAATTTTGGAATAAATTTTTTAATGTATCGTTTGGTTGACAATACTCAGTATGACTTATTCCGGAACTAATAATAGTACCGAATAAATTATCTCACACATCTAATGATAGAAGTTATCTCACCCTAATTTATCCTTGGATAAAATTATAAAATGACAAAACTACGCCCAAATTCTTTAATTTTCACTTTCTCACAACTGTAGGATTCTTGTTTTTCTCCTACATGTATTACTCTTTATAAGTTGTACCCTTCAATCGAAATAAAATACTGCTCATGGATCAAACTGATATGTGATTTGAGGCTATGAAGGCAAAATATGTTAGAACCATAAAATATCAACATTAGGATAATATAATACGTATTATTGAAGCGCAATGTACAGTTTGGTATGGTATTTGGGAGTAAAATTTTAATATTTGGGTATTCGGAATTGAGCTTGGTAAAAGATATTAATACCTTTTGGTGTTCGGTATTTATCGAATATCGAATTCTCTTGGATCTTGGTAATATATTCGTAAAATACAATAAAAGGAATATTAAATAGAGTTTCTATTAAATATATTTTTTGAATTTCAAACGTACATTTGGACATTTCCAACTTTAAAATGGTATTATCGAAAATCGTACCGAATCGAAGTTTAATTTACCAATTACCAAATTATAGAATTGATGTTTATAAGTACGGTATGTGGTATCTACTATCAAATACCGATTATCAAATACCCAACGCTCGCCCCTAGTTTTTATACATAAAAAAAGGTAACAATTTAAAGCCTATTACTCCATTAAGTTTCCATTGTTTTAGTTTTTTAGTTTAATATTCGAATTATATATATGGAAATTAGTTGCAAAACTACAAGGCAAGTCAATCTCTACATTTACTCCCGTTAGTTTTTTATCTTTCGCATTTTATCTCAATTAAATATACAATAAATAATTTGTAGAATTAATTATCCTTTAATCTCTTGTTTCCTTTTTCTAGACAATATTTAATATTTTTTTCGGTCAATAAAGTTACAATGTACGATAAAATTTGTATTTAAAATGATGATTCTCATCTTTATTTCTCCGTATTATTAAATTTTTTGATAATCGCATTTGTATGTTTCATTTAAAGGTTGTCTTACTGTTCAAAAACCTACCATACAATTTTTTTGATCTCTTGGAGGGATCGAGATGAAATCAAGTGATATAAATTAACTTGACTCAAACACAAATAAGAAATTTACATGAGAAAGACTGAAAATAAATTAAAACAAAAAATAAAGAAAGTTGCTCGCGGATCAGCGAGATATAAGTCATTATGGTCCAACGACTTACGAGTCATTGACCATTTCATTTAATTTTTTCAATATTCATCGTTCCCTTGAAAAATTGACTCTAAAAATTAATCCTTTCAGCTGCTTCGGACTCTAATTTTTACCTTACTCTCCACGACGATCTCAATAGAACAACTCATATTTTCAACTAACTTAAATTTTTACTTTGTAATTCTCTCCCTCAATATTAGAACTTTCAATTTTTTCAGTTTCTAAAAAAGAAAATTAAATTTTTAATTTTCATAAAGTAATTACACTTAAATTATCACTCATATCAACGGACACCTAATTAATACTTTTTTTGATAAAATGTAGTACAATTCATTTAATGTACAATCATGATTTTTTTTTTCCTAAAATAAAATGAAGGCAAGGAAGTAAATGTTGTCCGTTTCTTTAGGAAATTGTCAAGATCTGCATTAGTTGTCCATTTCCTTAAAATTACTCATATCAACGGACACCTAATTAATACTTATTTTGATAAAATGTAGTACAATTCATTTAATGTAAGCAAGGAAGTAAATGTTGTCCGTTTCTTTAGGAAATTGTCAAGTTGTGCATTAGTTGTCTGTTTCCTTAAAATTGTTGAGGTTACTCCTACATTAATTGGTTTCAAAGTAATATTTACTCCTACATTAATTGGATTTAATTTTAATTTAAGTCCAAGAAAGATGTCACACCTTACAATTCACGTGATATGATATATTACTCCTACATTAATTGGTTCCAAAGTAATATTTACTCCTACATTAATTGGATTTAATTTTAATTTAAGTCCAAGAAAGATGTCACACCTCACAATTCACGTGATATGATATATGTATGATACTCCCCTTAAAAATCATTGCCTTGTTAATTTAATAGTATTTTACAAAAAAAATATTTACTAAAAAATTATTTTATTAAATTAATTTTATTAATTATATTTTAAAAATATAAATTTGAGTATATACATTTTATTTATTTACTTATTTAATGATATGATAGTTTTGAAAAATATACTCCCTCCGTCTCAAATTACCTATCTCAAATTGAGATTACACATTAATTAAGAAAAAATAATTAATAACATATCTAGTTTACAATAGTATCCCTATTAAATGATGTTTACATTTTAATTTAAAAAAAAATAATTAATGCAAAGGGTAAAGCATGAAAAAAAAATTGTCTCTTCTTGATTAATGAAAAAAGACAAGTAAAATGAGAAATCAAATTAGAAAATTTAGGACGGATAATTTGGGACGCAGGAAATAATAAAATTCGAGGGACAACTAAATAAAAATAAATATTTTAAAAAAAAGGATTAATTATTTTAAAATGAAAAGAGTACAAAATAAAGAGATAGAATGGGTATGTGCATTTTATAGAGTCCCGAGTTGAAAAGGATAATTTTTGGCGTAAACATATCAAAAATGACTATGAATATCGGGGAAAAAAAAAAGAAAAAAGAGATGGATTGGTCACTCAAAATAATATGGAAAAAAAAATCTAAATATACTTTCTTAGATTATAAATTGCAAGTCATAGCAAGACTTCTTAGATTGCAATTAATAACAAGTTTTTTTAAAAAAAAAAAAGATTTAAAACAAATAAAATTAAGAATAAAACGTTTTTTTATATGCTAATTAAAAAAACTTTCATTCTAATAGGAGTTGGTTATTATGTGGGCTAAAATTATGAAATAGTTATTATGTGGGCTAAAATTATGGAACCTATTAATGTGCATGTTTTTTTCTAGTTCTTAAATTATATTTATATTCATTTTTTAAAAAGAAAAACAAATACTTCTTCTTTTTCCATAATCCATTCTTACTCAATCTCTATTTTAATTTCTAATTCATGAATTTTGAATTCACAATAGAATTGGTGATAGTAAATATTATATGTTAATAATTTATTTTTAATTTGTTATTTTTATACAACCTATTATTTGTGTATTATTTTATACAATTAAGCTAAAATCAACAAAGTCATATTTTAAATGATTTTTTATTTTTGGAGTCTCAATTTTTGAAATTGGTATATAAGATTCTATATAAATGATACATCT
Source organism: Capsicum pubescens (assembly GCA_030864215.1). Classification (NCBI taxonomy): domain Eukaryota; kingdom Viridiplantae; phylum Streptophyta; class Magnoliopsida; order Solanales; family Solanaceae; genus Capsicum; species Capsicum pubescens. The sequence continues at coordinate 302,702,167 of CM061549.1, forward strand.
TATAACTGTTTCTAATGTATGAAAATGGTACATAATATGATATCCACGAATTAATTTAATAAATTTTATTAAAGTCATTTTATACTCTTGTCATATTTATGGAATTTTTTTTTGGAGGGGTGGGGGTGGGGGTGGGGGGGGGAGGGGGTGTTCTCAATGTATGGAATTGACATTAACATTATTGGTATTGATGAAGTTCCATATATGTCAATTTGTATGAAATGAGTTTTATGAATATGACAATTGATACGAAAAATGATGTTGTCTATTACATAACTTTTTTAGTGTATGTAATGGATATTTAATGAAAAATTGTCACTGTACATATTGAAAATAAACTAATCGATAATTGTTTGGTATCAAATAACTTTTTGTTGCAATAAAAAAGGTAATCTGTATTAATCATGGTTGATATTGGTGTTGAAAAGACTAGCATTTTTAGTTCCAAAGGAAAATACAGAAAAATAAGAGCAATGGATGAACTGTTTTAAGACAAAAAGTATCTGTAGCATCTATCAATTATTCTGAATTCCTCTCACAGCATCTCCATCAAAGTTCAATCTCAAGATTCACGAACCACACAGAGTTCAACCTAAAAACAATAGAATAAAGTTAAACATTGAAATTTTAATTAAAAAAAAAAAATTAAACTAAACTTACCAGATGGAAAGGGATAGTAACGTAACCGGTAAAAAAACCAATAAAGTCACAGCGCCAGGAATAGAAATTGCCATCGCCGAACACGAAACCCTGAACTTCTTGATTATACAATAGGTCTTGTGTATAGAGCAGAATGTAGATTAGGTTATAAGTCACTATCACCTCAGCCTATGCAAAAAGAAAGCAACCAAAAAAAAATTCAAGACAAAAAACAAATTACAAAAACAAAAAGCAGACAGATAATTTATCAAGCAAAATAAATTACCTTCCATGTAGAAGAAAAGGGAAATAGCTCATCAAATGCGTGCATGACTATGAAAGGGCGGAACAGCAGCAGCCCAAAAGTCAACAAGTACAAACAATAGTCTAAGAAAAATACTCGACCATTGATGATACCACATATTAAACAAAATAATCTGAATCTCAAATATACCGTCCATATAGAGGACAAAGGGAAATTAATGTGTAGGTTTTGGAGTGCAGCAGCGAATAGAAACAGTAGTAACAACATGGTCATAGAGACCGCTGAAGACCAGAGGAAAAACATTCTTGGACGTAGGAACACAAAAATACTGAAGCAAAGGAAACAACTTGCTACTCCAACAGCAATAAGAGGAACAAACCTACAAGTAAAAAGCAATTAATAATTACAAAACTCAAAACAAAACTATAATAATGAACATTGAAAGTACCTGAAATCAATCCCAACATGCTTAAGCATGCGGGAAGATAACACTCCAACCATCAAAAACTGTAAAACAAATCCACATAAAAAGCACAAACAGTTTAAAACCAAAGTTTTTCTTCTATCAGGCGGTTGATTCATTTCTCTGCACAATAGAACAACAGTCGGCAGCGCAACCAACACGAGAATTGGAGAAGTCTCCTCGAGACGAGCTGCAATAGCAATCAATAAAAAACCAACCATAAGTGGAAGGTACACCTTTAAAAAAAACAATAAAACTACAATCACAAAAAAGCAAAAGCAAATACAACAAAACTATTAGTAATAAAACAATTTAAAAAGTACAAACAGTTTGACAGAGTCAGGAAATACCACATTAGATCGCATAGCAACAATTAGTTACTATTTAATTTCAATACCAATTAGACACATTGAGCAGCAACAATATAATATTATCTAGTTTATAAAGTACGAACAGTTATGACAAATTCAGAAAATACCATATTAGACCGAATAGCAATAATTAGATAGTATTAGATCAAACAACTTACAAAATACAAACCGTTATAACAAATTCAGAAAATACCACATTAGATCCAATAGCAACAATTAGATAGTATCTAATTTTTTATACAAATTGGATAAATGGAGACATTAGATCAAACAACAAATGTTTAATACTATCTAGTGCATAAAGAATAAACCATTATGACAAATTCAGAAAATACCAGAGTAGACCGAATAGCATAAATTACATCAAGATAGCATCTAATCACTGAGACGGTCAAACAGGTACAATTTCATACTATCTAGTTTATAAAGCCAGAACAGTTCAAAAAATACTGAAAAGAGATACGAATATTGCATGGCAGAGCAAGTAGGAAGACGGAAGACATGGTGAAAGCCCCAGTGTTTTCGAGTAAAAAATTCACCCGCCATTGATTTTGATTTTACTAGTGTTTTGTATCTTAGTAAAAAGAATTTGAATCTATAGATTTATGCAGATATCCTATTTATAAATTGGAGAAAGATAAGAAACAGCATCATATAAAATCTATATATAATGCGTATAGGAGATGAGGAAACAACATTCATATAATCTATACATTTTTGCAGATCTCCAATTTATTGGAGAAAGAAATGCATATAAGAAATAAGGAAACAACGTGATATAAAATTGATATGAATGATATAGAATGTAAATTATATTTAATATTCAATTCATCAATTGATCTCCTTTTATGAGAATAAATTGAGTGAATGATATAGAATGTAAATTATATTTAATATTCAATTCATCAATTGATCTCCTTTTATGAGAATAAATTGAGTGAATGATATAGAATGTAAATTATATTTAATATTCAATTCATCAATTGATCTCCTTTTATGAGAATAAATTGAGTGTGTTGTTGTTATTTGAATTTTTTTTCCTTTCATAAAGATCATTTACTACTCTACTATCACTCATATCAACGGACACCTAATTAATATTGTTATATAACATTTGCTACCTTAAATATTAACTAAAAAACACTTATTCATTAAATTTGTACAGTCATGATTTTTTTTTCCTTAAAATAAAGAGTAAATTCCTTAAAATGTCATTGAACTTGTATAAACATCCCACTAAAGTAACTTTTGTTTCTTTTATGACAATATTGTCACTGAACTATGCACTTTTTTCCATTATAAGGTAAAACTAAGAAATTGTTAAGAATATGTTTGGAGAACCACAAGGAAAGTGAAATTAGACGTAATTACATAGTCCAATTCTCAATTAGAAATAGAGAATTAGGTGCAATTACGCGATGTAATTACAAAATTACATTTTGTTTCTTTTTTTTTTTTTTTAATTTTAATTTTTTCTTTTATTTCTATTATTTTAATTTCTTTTTTTTTTCATTTTACATCATTTATCTTTTATCTCTTTTCTTCTTATTTTTCAACGTTTACTTCTTATGATTAAATATAATTACTCGTATTTTTCTTCATTTAGCGCATTATTGTATTTTTATTCTAGTGTTTGAATTAAAGTAGTATTTCATTATTGAATGAGATGACTTATGTGTTTTTCCTTTCGTTTGAATTATTTACTCGTTGGAATTTTATATAAGAGTATTGTGTTTTTTTCTTGAATTTTCAATTTCTATTTTGTTTTATGTTTCAATTTATTTGTTTTAGTACTATAGACTTGTTATTTTATATTGCATGTCATTTCAAATTGTCGAGTTAATTTTTTAAATTGCCATTGAACTTGTGCAAACATCCTACTAAAGTAACTTTTATTAATTTCTTTTAGGAAAATATTTTCATTAAACTATGTACATCTTTTCAAAATAAGGTGAAACTAAAAAATAGTTAAGGACATATTTGGAAAGCCATAGAAAAATTAAAATTATATGTTATTAGACAATTTCCAGTGACATGCAATTTGAAATAGCATGTCTATACTACTAATACAAATAAACCGAAACATAAATTCAAAATCCAAGAGAAAAACATAATACTCTTGTATAAAATTCCAACGAGTAAATATAATTTAGAAGAACGAACAACACATAAGTCTATAATCTCATTCAATAATAAAATACTACTTTAATTCAAACACTAGAAACAGAATTATAAAAAATGCAATAATGCGTTAAATAAAGAAAAAAATATGAGTAATTATATTAAATCATAAGAAGTAAAGTTGGAAAATGAGAAGAAAAGAGATGAAAGATAAATAATGTAAATTAAAAAAAAAAGTAAAAATAAAAAGGAAATTCAAATAATAGAAATAAAAAAGAAATTTAAAAAAAAGATATTAAATTTTATTTAAAAAATAAAATAAAACATAACTTTGTAATTACATCACAAAATTGTACCTAATTCTCTATTCCTAATAGAGAATTGAATTATGTAATTACATTTAATTTCACTTTCCTTGTGATTCTCCAAATATATCTTTAACAACTTCTTAGTTTTACCTTATAAAGTAAAGAAATGCATAGTTTACTAACAATATTATCCTAAAAGAAACAAAAATTACTTTAGAGAGATGTTTACACAAGTTTAATGGCATTTTGAGGAATTAACTCTAATTATATTAAGGTATATATATATACGATATATGTATAGAAATTGTATAATTATAGAAAATATGTATATGTATAAAATATAAATAAAAAAATCTATAGAATGTGTATAGAAGCTCTATAGTTGCTGTATGAAATACGTATGTATATAATGTATATAGAAACTTTATAATCATTGTATAAAATATGTATGTATAGAATGTGTATAGAAACTGTGTATTTCTTAATGTGTTAGATTTGACACTGATTATGTAGTTTAGGACCGTTAGCTCATATGTTGTTATGACGATTCACAATATTTTCACCCGTCACATTTAGTAGTATAAATATTACTTGCTGTGATAGGGGTTCATGGTTCTTCATTCAAGTTTATATTAATCCATAGTTAAACTCATTGCATGTCTGTTGAGATAATAACCTCCATGATATGAGATTTTTTGGCTTACAGATTTATTTGATCTTCTCGTGCTTGTGTTCTCTCAGCAATTCAGTCGCAATGATTTTGTTTTTGTTTTTTTCTTGATTTCAGTCTATTTTTTGCACTAAGTTTTCCCATGATTAATGCTGAAATCCTGAAAGCAGTGTTTGGAATTTGTATTAGCTTTACGTACAATTTGGTATCATGAGTTACTCCTGGTCTCTTTGTGTGATAGAATTATTTGTTCTTGCGAGTCTCTGTTTTGCATGTTGCCCACCCTCTTTATCCCGAATTATTTGTATGATTCAATAAATTTCGACATAGCCTTAAAATATTGTTCGATTTCATTTGATTGAATTCATGAAAATTTACTATTTTAACTTATCTTCTCTTTAATTTAAATTTCTTTGATGGGGTGCATGTTCCTTTAATGTCACGAATGGTTCCTTCTTTGTGTATGAGTATACATTTTCGACATGATGTGCTTCTATCTTATCATATACACCTACACATATTGATTCTTTATTTTCTTCCTCTTCGCATGAACCCGCATTTGAGTCCAAACGGACTTCTTCTCTTTGACGCATTATCGACGTGGTCCATTGGGACCCATCTTTGGAGTCAAGCCTGAAAGAAATCTAAAACGAATTGCATGGCATACCGGATGAAAGGAGTTGAAGGAAGCAAAATGGATTAAAGTCCTACGGTTGAAGCGGCTAAGAGACTCAAAGTCTCATTTGTTGTTTTATTTAGTCAAGTATCGTTGTCTTTATTTATTTTATTTATTTATTTATTCATTCATTTATTCAGGCCACGAAGCCAAAGTTGTATTTAATACAGGTGGAGCATGATTCGAGCCAAAGACTCGAAAATTAGATTAGGACAGGTGAAACAGGTCAAAGGCCCATTTAGACTAGGACAGGTTTTATTGGTTTGGGCCCAATGGCCTAAATCATTTACTTTCTCCTCCCTTTCCCCGTTTATGTGTTTATTTGCTTATTTTATTTGTGTAGACTTAGTTAAAATTCCTATCAAGCCGGATAAAATTATTTTACACAAGTCCTTTCTAAAAATCAATCACTTTTCAACAAATTAATCTTTTAGAAGTTAATCAAAGACGATTTTCAAACAGTCCGAATAACCGCAAGTTTGCAGACGTTTTAGGTACCTAACACATTCCTAAAAGGTTAATAAGAACCGCTTATCTAGAATCTCTAACTTAAAACGATTTTCCTGTTTTGAATCGTTTAAAGTGTTTTATAAAGGTTTCTTAATTCCTTTTTAAAATTAAGTGGCGACTCTTCTCAATAAGTCAAATTTCTCCGCAAAACAGAAATGGCGACTCTACTGGGGATTTTTTGAACTAGGTTCTAACCAAATGTTTGATTTCGTCTTTTGATTAACTGTTTATGTGTTTATATGTTTCGATTCTGTAAAGTTTAACTACCGCATCTCATGGCATATTCCTGTATTATTTAAACTGTTTTGGGGTTTCGTGGATGTCCCGGCCCCTATTGTTCAATTCCAATAATGTGTTGGAAATACGAACGACTTATTAGCACGTGAGTCGTTTGATGGCTATTCGTATTTTCAAACTTAAGTTGTCCGCTTGAGAACCAGTGTTCAAATCCACTCTAGACACCTAGGATAGAACGAAATCAAAACCTTATTTTAGGCATGAGCCTAGGACGACCTAATACTCGAGCGGGGTATTGGGCCCATTAGAAAATCTGCCCTGCGTCTATTGACCCCGAGTCAATTATAGACGAACCATATTTAAGTGTTGAATAAAATGTATGCCCGTCTAATTCAATCCATTATCCTTTGGGGGTTGGAAAAAAGATTGATTTGCTTACTTTCGTAAGAAGAATTGAAGTAATTTAAGCAATAAATTGATTGATTTTGGAGGTTGCATCTAAGGCACAGTTTGAACATCAACGGATGTCACCAATATAAGAAATGGACGAAGCTAAGAAGGCGAAGGCTGATAGAAGAGGCACTTAGGAATTATTTTTTTCTATCCCTTGTGTGGGAACGTGTCTTCTTTCATGTTATTTCCCTTTCCCTAAAGATTGTATCCCTCTTTTGTTATCTTTTGTGGGCATTTATGCCCTTTTAGTGTTTATAAAAGTTGGGGGATAATGGATTGACCTTAAGCAAGCATATATTTTGCTTCAAAAATCGTTAGGCCCAAACCCTTGGCTCAAAAGGATCACCCCAGTTAGGATACGCATTATTATGATGTTCTTGTCACGCCCCAAAATCCCATCGGGACGGACTGGAATTCGAAGCCGAGAAGGCCCGGGAGAACCCGTTCAAATACCTGTATTTTCACTTATATGTCACCAAAAATTTGGACAGCACTTCGTTGCATATAGAAGGGTCTAATTACCTGTATCAGCACAACACGCACAAATATATATATATATATAAAATAATTGGCCTTCGGGGCCACCACATATACAAATATAACATCACTATATAAACTTCCATGACTTTACCCTTCCTTATGTCTACAAAGCCTCTAGGATATACATGACATAACTAGGGTCGGGACAAACCCCCGCCCACACATGACTCCTGTACAATAACAAAACATAAGGAACCGACTCAGAAAGCTCCGAAGCAAACTGGAGCTCACCAACAATAGCTGTATGACCTGGCTCCTATCTATGCTGTGAATAAGCTGAAGCACCTGTGCCTGCAGCATGAAATGCAGGTCCCCGTGAGGGACGTCAGTACGAAATATGTACTGAGTATGTGAAGCTGTAAATAATCATATGTGATATGAGGAATCAAGAAAATCAGACGCAAGTAAATAAATCATAATAGAAGTGAACCACACTTCATAAACACTTTTAGGATCATGTACATTATCATTAATCTGAATTGGGTTCTTGAATTCAAACACATTTGTGGAACGGTATACATTCGTTCATTTCATTCTTTACAATTATCATTCGCCATTACCTCCTCCTCCCGAACCTCCAACCACCTAACAATAATCAATACTGTACCGTACTGTGACCATTAGGCTGCCCCCAGTACATATCAACTGTAATCATATCAAGTATCGGGATCGGCCCATGCTAGGCTTAAGCCCCTGAGCTACCATCCACACGTATATCAAGTAACACACATAAGAGATCTTTCCAATAACTTAGTTCAAAAGTTTTTGAGTCTATTACATTAGTGTTCATGCCAATATAGTACCTTTGGAACAATGATACATCAATAGGAACCAAGTAATAGACCTTCTATACAATAACGATGTAATAAAAACTCATTGGTACATCAACAATGTGTTTCAGAATCATCAATATCACAACAATGAAATAGGAGCCTTTTGGTATATCAATGAAACATTTTGACACTTTATAGAATGGAAACAACTTCGTTGGTAATGTAGAACAATACATGTTTTTGGACAACCTCAGAATCTTACTTGATGGAACATTGGTGTTTTCATGCCAAAGAACATCGTTAGTGTATGCTTTACATACCTGGTTGTAGATTCGGATACCAATTCAACACAACTTCCCGCCTTTACAAATCACTTATCTACAATGAAATGTTTGGCATCTAGTATTAGCAACCCAACACCACAATTCTCTTCCATAATTCCATACAACCAATATTTGCAAATCATTCCAAAAACCAACTTGAACAATAGGTTTATGTGTATATAATCATCATTTCAATACCACATCATCACACCAAATCCTTTCACAATTCAACATAATCCAACCATGCACAAGAATAATCCAACATCATTTCCCAATCATCTTTCAACAACAATCAAATAACATACGTCTTATGCTCACATGCATATATATATATACATATCCATATAAATAACACCAACATAATTTACATCCTTACCATAAAATGGCCCTTTTGATTTCAAAGTCCTGTTGGCACAAATAAGGGGTGCTTCTTGAATCCCTCGAGACGGTGAACACAACTACGGAATCAATTTGGATTTTCTACGGTTGAATCACAAGATAATTGGAGTTGAACTTAGGCTAGGGTTTCTTATTCTTCAATAATTTAGATGATAAATGATGGATATGAGGCTAATTATATGTATATAATGACCAATTTTCGTCCATGAGGTGATGAAAAATGACCATATTGCCCTTAAAATTTAAGTAAATCCGAATCTGTCCATGGTGGACTGTTTTGATAGGCTAAAGTAAATCGACCATAACTCTTTGCTCCGATAATGGATTTGGGTGAAACTAATTGCATTAGAAATAAGACTCTCGGGGATTCTCATCGATATATAGCATCTCACACAGTTCATTTTGTACAAGGAGTTATGATCGTTTAAAGTCGACCCAAAAATCTGTTTGGCTGCAGTACTTTTGTGTGCAGAAAATTTCTGCTCATTTACTGTTCATTGCGTCCACCATTTTCAAGTTTCGAACATGCTCGCTTATATCCGATACTCATCTGTTTTCAGAAATCTTTATATCGTTGGAAATCTAACTTGATAAACTTCGCATAGAAATTTCGACGAGTAAATTCCGGTATAAATAAAGTCGATTCCTATACACATATAATCAAACTATACACTTGAAACCATCTCAAAATAATCAATACTCATACTTAAACTCATATATACCTAACTTATGATCAAAACATATACTCCAACACATATAACCATGGCTAATGCACGTAATTAAGTACGGGGTGTTCAAAATTCAAAAATTCAAAATCTCCTTCAAAATCTTCTTCCAGGAGATTTTTGGTTCGAAAGTGGGTGTTGGAAAATCTTGAGTCCGAAAAGAGGAAAAAATTCTCAAAAAGGCAGAAACACAAGAAAGGAAATTTTGGTTCGAGAAGCGGAGGGAGAAAAGGAAAGAGAGAAATTCTTGAGAAATTTCAGTCTCGAATAGAAATTATGTTCTTGTTTTGAAAGTTCGTCAGCAAAATTATGTCGAGTTGACGGCGAAGAAGTTTTTCGAGTGGTCGTGATCTCCGTACTAGTTCGTCGTCTCATTTTTCTGCTCCCCAAAAGGTAACATTTCACTTCCATTTAAGTTTTCGACTACTTCTGCTTCATCACATCATTCTGTAGTGAAAAGTGTTGTTCTAATGATCTTGTGCTGGATTGTTTGCTGTAGACGCCATTTGATGGCCATAGGTTTTATTATGATTCTTGTTACTATGATGTTCGTTGTTTCTTGCTCCAGTTAATATCGTGTGCTTCGATTCACTTTAAAGTTTATAGTTTTATGACAATAGTGTCAAATAATGGTTACTGTTTCTTTTGAGCTCTACCTGTCGTAGATATACTCTTTTGGTTGTCATTATTGTGCTACAAATTTTATGTCGTTAATCACCAGCTTGTCATGCCCTGAGTATTGTAGTTTTCAACTGACAAATTCGTTGTTTTAAGCCCTTTTATTGTTCTAGTTTAGTATTGCTAGTAATTCACTCACTCTTGGGTTTGTTTCACGATTGTTTTCTAATTAATCGTAAGCTTGTGAAGATGTTCCTCAAATCGTAATTGAAGAGTTCGAGTAAACATTGATTTCAATCATATACTTGATCCTAATTGCAACTTGGATTGATCTACTTGCTACAAGTATTCTCTTCCTTTCTGGATTTGTGTTATTTAGTGTTTGTTTTCTTAATTTCACTTCTTAACCTAGTTTCCACTTTCTAGCTATGTCATTCGAATTTTCTAAAAATGTCATTGCACTTATGTTTGATTATATTCTTCAAAATACGCTATTTTTTTAGGATTGTACACGAACTTGGCAACATTTTCAAAGAGTCCAGACGATATGGGGTCGTTTGATACGTGAAATAAGTATAATAATCTCAGTATAAAATCTAGAATTAACGGTATTCTATGTCGAGATGAGCATCTAGTATCCCCTAACTATAACGAAGTTTGCTACGATACACTCCAACTTCACGGGGGTTCTATTACCCTTGAACTAAATTTTAGTGTATTTTTGTCAACTTTTTTAGCTGACATGGCACATAGTAGTCCTTCACATGCCTCATGTGTTTAACTACACGCAAGGTGCCACAACAACACAAAAGGGTGACACAAATACGCTAAATTGAGTTTAAGGTGTACTAGGACCCCTGAAATTGAAGCGGATCGTAGCAACTTTGACCATAGTTCAGGGGGTATTGAATGTTTATCCCTTCTATGTTTGATGTGAGGTATTAGCTAATCACGAGACTATTTTATCCCAACATTCGTATTAGAATGATGGAATTACTATCTTTCATAAGAATCCAGACGTTCCACAGGTTCTATTTTTGGTTTACTTGTTTCTCCGGTAAGTGTTCCACATATCCTTCAAATCTAACGTTCTTTATTTGGTCAGATCGTGGCTACTGAAATTGGTATCTATGCTGAATTCAAAGCAGATTTCCTTAAGCTGATAATACAGGTAGTTTTCTGCATTACGATATGCTTGAGATTATTTATTTTTTGCACTAGAAGCACTGAGTATATCTTTCTAATGTTGTTTGCAGTAATATTGTATTGCTTAAAAACTATAATGTAGCATCCTGATGCCAAAATCCCGGTTATCATCATCGCTTAAGTGGATAATGTTTCTACCTGTGGGAAGTCCAACCAGTTTCCCTGCGAAGGCATCTACACCTATGAGGTAGAACACATAACGAACACTCATCACTATTTACGACTTCTATTACTCATTTATCCACAGTTTGACATATCACAAACATTCTTGACGCAGTGCATCTTGCTCTTGCTTAGCCACTTACCAATAAGTTGTAATCTAGATGAGGGAAAAATCAGACACAACATGCTATATATGTTGGGAGACGTACATATTCCTCCTCGTAGGCTATAGAAATAAGTCATTCATGTTTGTTATGCATTGCCTACATTGAACCTTGTTATTACAAATCCGAGAAAAAAAGACAGGCATTTTTAGTTCCAAAGGGAAATACAGAAAAATAAGAGCAATGGATGAACTATTTTAAGACAAACAATATTCACAGCACCTCACAAGAATTCTAGATTGAATTCCTTTCTAATGCATTGCTTAGATTGAACGTTGTCATTACAGGTCTAAGCAAAACGATTGGCATTTATAGTTCCAAAAGGAAATAGAGAAAAATAAGAGCAATGGATGAACTGTTTTAAGAGAAACAATATTCGCAGCATCTATCAATAATTTTGAATTCCTTTCGCTGCACCTCCACCAAAGTTCAATCTCCAGAACCACGAATCAGACACAGTCCAACCTAAAAAGAATAGAATAAAGTTAAACACTGAAATTAAAAATAAAAAAAAACACTAAACTAAACTAAGCTTACCCGATGAAAAGGGATAGTAACGTAACAAAGAGCTCTTACTACTGCTTCTATTCGCTGCTGCACTCCAAAACCTACACATTAATTTCCCTTTGTCCTCTATATGGACGGTATATTTGAGATTCTGGTTATTTTGTTTAATGTGTGGTATCATCAATGGTCGAGCATTTTTCTTAGACTGTTGTTTGTACTTGTTGACTTTTGGGTTGCTGTTGTTCCGCCCTTTCATAGTTATACACGAATTCAATGACCTATTTCCCTTTTCATCAACATAGAAGGGAAACAGCTCATCAAATGCGTGTATGACTATGAAAGGGCGGAACAGCAGCAGCCCAAAAGTCAACAAGTACAAACAACAGTCTAACAAAAATGCTCGACCATTGATGATACCACACATTAAACAAAATAACCAGAATCTCAAATATACCGTCCATATAGAGGACAAAGGGAAATTAATGTGTAGGTTTTGGAGTGCAACAGTGAATAGAAACAGTAGTAACAACATGGTCATAGAGACCGCTGAAGACCAGAGGAAAAACATTCTTGGACGTAGGAACCAAAAAAATACTGAAGCAAAGGAAACAACTTGCTACTCCAACAGCAATAAGAGGAACAAACCTACAAGTAAAAAGCAATTAATAATTACAAAACTCAAAACAAAACTATAATAATGAACATTGAAAGTACCTGAAATCAATCCCAACATGCTTAAGCATGCTGGAAGATAACACTCCAACCATCAAAAACTGTAAAACAAATCCACATAAAAATCACAAACAGTTTAAAACCAAAGTTTTTCTTCTATCAGGCGGTTGAAGCATTTCTCTGCACAATAGAACAACAGTCGGCAGCGCAACCAACACGAGAATTGGAGAAGTCTCCTCGAGACGAGCTCCAATAGCAATCAATAAAAAACCAACCATAAGTGGAAGGTACACCTTTCAAAAAAACAATAAAACTACAATCACAAAAAAGCAAAAGCAAATACAACAAAACTATTAGTAATAAAACAATTTAAAAAGTACAAACAGATTGACAGAGTCAGGAAATACCACATTAGATCGCATAGCAACAATTAGTTACTATTTAATTTCAATACCAATTAGACACATTGAGCAGCAACAATATAATATTATCTAGTTTATAAAGAACGAACATCTATGACAAATTCAAAAAATATCATATTAGATCGAATAGCAATAATTAGATAGTATTAGATCAAACAGCTTAACAGTTATAACAAATTCAGAAAATAACGCATTTGATCCAATAGCAACAATTAGCCATTATCTAATTTTGATACAAATTGGATAAATGGAGACATTAGATCAAACAGCAAAAGTATAATACTATCTAGTGCATAAAGAACAAAAAGTTATGACAAATTTAGAAAATACCACATTAGACGAATAGCATAAATTAGATCAAATAGCATCAATTAGATAGCATCTAATCACTGAGACGATCAAACAGGTATAATTTAATACTATCTAGTTTATAAAGTACGAACAGTTCAGAAAATACCGAAAAGAGATACGGATATTGCATGGCAGAGCAAGTAGGAAGACAGAAGATATGGTGAAAGCCCCAATGTTTTCGAATAAAAAATTCACCCGCCATTGATTTTGATTTCACTGAGAGATTAGAAGCAGAATTTTATAGTTTTGTATCTTAGTAAAACGGTAATTTCTCAGCTGGATTCAGATATCCTATTTATAAATTGGAGAAAAATAAGAAACAACATCATATAAAATCTATAGATAATGCGTATAGGAGATAAGGAAACAACATTCATATAAAATCTATAGATTTTTGCACATCTCCATTTTATTGGAGAAAGAAATGCATATAAGAAATAAGGAAACGTCGATATAAAATTGATATGAATGATATAGAATTTAAATCTCAAGATTTTGGAATTGAAGTATGGTAGATGGAAGAAGGATTTGAAGTATGGTAGATGGAAGAAGGATGACAAATGCTCCATTTTGTAATGGCTCTAGTTGACAGAAGAAAGAATGAGGATGTGAAGGCAACGATGTAGTTTGATTATATATAGGAAAATATAAGGGGTCGTTTGGGGGTGAGGTACTAACGCAAATAATTATGGGATAGAATAATAATTTTGGAATAAATTTTTTAATGTATCGTTTGGTTGGCAATACTCAGTATGACTTATTCCGGAACTAATAATAGTACCGAATAAATTATCTCACACATCTAATGATAGAAGTTATCCCACCCTAATTTATCCTTGGATAAAATTATAAAATGACAAAACTACGCCCAAATTCTTTAATTTTCACTTTCTCACAACTGTAGGATTCTTGTTTTTCTCCTACATGTATTACTCTTTATAAGTTGTACCCTTCAATCGAAATAAAATACTGCTCATGGATCAAACTGATATGTGATTTGAGGCTATGAAGGCAAAATATGTTAGAACCATAAAATATCAACATTAGGATAATATAATACGTATTATTGAAGCGCAATGTACAGTTTGGTATGGTATTTGGGAGTAAAATTTTAATATTTGGGTATTCGGAATTGAGCTTGGTAAAAGATATTAATACCGTTTGGTGTTCGGTATTTATCGAATATCGAATTCTCTTGGATCTTGGTAATATATTCGTAAAATACAATAAAAGGAATATTAAATAGAGTTTCTATTAAATATATTTTTTGAATTTCAAACGTACATTTGGACATTTCCAACTTTAAAATGGTATTATCGAAAATCGTACCGAATCGAAGTTTAATTTACCAATTACCGAATTATAGAATTGATGTTTATAAGTACGGTATGTGGTATCTACTATCAAATACCGATTATCAAATACCCAACGCTCGCCCCTAGTTTTTATACATAAAAAAAGGTAACAATTTAAAGCCTATTACTCCATTAAGTTTCCATTGTTTTAGTTTTTTAGTTTAATATTCGAATTATATATATGGAAATCAGTTGCAAAACTACAAGGCAAGTCAGACTCTACATTTACTCCTGTTAGATTTTTTTCTTTCGCATTTTATCTCAATTAAATATACAATAAATAATTTATAGAATTAATTATCCTTTAATCTCTTGTTACCTTTTTCTAGACAATATTTAATATTTTTTTCGGTCAATAAAGTTACAATGTACGATAAAATTTGTATTTAAAATGATGATTCTCATCTTTATTTCTCCATATTATTAAATTTTTTAATAATCACATTTGTATGTTTCATTTAAAGGTTGTCTTACTGTTCAGAAACCTACCAGACAATTTTTTTGATCTCTTGGAGGGATCGAGATGAAATCAAGTGATATATATTAACTTGACTCAAACACAAATAAGAAATTTACATGAGAAAGACTGAAAATAAATTAAAACAAAAAATAAAGAAAGTCGCTCGCGGATCAGCGAGATATAAGTCATTATGGTCCAACGACTTACGAGTCATTGACCATTTCATTTAATTTTTTCAATATTCATCGTTCCCTTGAAAAATTGACTCTAAAAATTAATCCTTTCAGCTGCTTCGGACTCTAATTTTTACCTTACTCTCCACGACGATCTCAATAGAACAACTCATATTTTCAACTAACTTAAATTTTTACCTTGTAATTCTCTCCCTCAATATTAGAACTTTCAATTTTTTCAGTTTCTAAAAAAGAAAATTAAATTTTTAATTTTCATAAAGTAATTACAGTTAAATTATCACTCATATCAACGGACACCTAATTAATACTTATTTTGATAAAATGTAGTACAATTCATTTAATGTACAGTCATGATTTTTTTTTTTCCTAAAATAAAATGAAGGCAAGGAAGTAAATGTTGTCCGTTTCTTTAGGAAATTGTCAAGTTCTGCATTAGTTGTCCATTTCCTTAAAATTACTCATATCAACGGACACCTAATTAATACTTATTTTGATAAAATGTAGTACAATTCATTTAATGTAAGCAAGGAAGTAAATGTTGTCCGTTTCTTTAGGAAATTGTCAAGTTCTGCATTAGTTGTCCGTTTCCTTAAAATTGTTGAGGTTACTCCTACATTAATTGGTTCCAAAGTAATATTTACTCCTACATTAATTGGATTTAATTTTAATTTAAGTCCAAGAAAGATGTCACACCTCACAATTCACGTGATATGATATATTACTCCTACATTAATTGGTTCCAAAGTAATATTTACTCCTACATTAATTGGATTTAATTTTAATTTAAGTCCAAGAAAGATGTCACACCTCACTAAAGTAACTTTTGTTTCTTTTATGACAATATTGTCACTGAACTATGCACTTTTTTTCATTATAAGGTAAAACTAAGAAATTGTTAAGAATATGTTTGGAGAACCACAAGGAAAGTGAAATTAGACGTAATTACATAGTCCAATTCTCAATTAGAAATAGAGAATTAGGTGCAATTACGCGATGTAATTACAAAATTACATTTTGTTTCTTTTTTTTTTTTTTTAATTTTAATTTTTTCTTTTATTTCTATTATTTTAATTTCTTTTTTTTTTCATTTTACATCATTTATCTTTTATCTCTTTTCTTCTTATTTTTCAACGTTTACTTCTTATGATTAAATATAATTACTCGTATTTTTCTTCATTTAGCGCATTATTGTATTTTTATTCTAGTGTTTGAATTAAAGTAGTATTTCATTATTGAATGAGATGACTTATGTGTTTTTCCTTTCGTTTGAATTATTTACTCGTTGGAATTTTATATAAGAGTATTGTGTTTTTTTCTTGAATTTTCAATTTCTATTTTGTTTTATGTTTCAATTTATTTGTTTTAGTACTATAGACTTGTTATTTTATATTGCATGTCATTTCAAATTGTCGAGTTAATTTTTTAAATTGCCATTGAACTTGTGCAAACATCCTACTAAAGTAACTTTTATTAATTTCTTTTAGGAAAATATTTTCATTAAACTATGTACATCTTTTCAAAATAAGGTGAAACTAAAAAATAGTTAAGGACATATTTGGAAAGCCATAGAAAAATTAAAATTATATGTTATTAGACAATTTCCAGTGACATGCAATTTGAAATAGCATGTCTATACTACTAATACAAATAAACCGAAACATAAATTCAAAATCCAAGAGAAAAACATAATACTCTTGTATAAAATTCCAACGAGTAAATATAATTTAGAAGAACGAACAACACATAAGTCTATAATCTCATTCAATAATAAAATACTACTTTAATTCAAACACTAGAAACAGAATTATAAAAAATGCAATAATGCGTTAAATAAAGAAAAAAATATGAGTAATTATATTAAATCATAAGAAGTAAAGTTGGAAAATGAGAAGAAAAGAGATGAAAGATAAATAATGTAAATTAAAAAAAAAAGTAAAAATAAAAAGGAAATTCAAATAATAGAAATAAAAAAGAAATTTAAAAAAAAGATATTAAATTTTATTTAAAAAATAAAATAAAACATAACTTTGTAATTACATCACAAAATTGTACCTAATTCTCTATTCCTAATAGAGAATTGAATTATGTAATTACATTTAATTTCACTTTCCTTGTGATTCTCCAAATATATCTTTAACAACTTCTTAGTTTTACCTTATAAAGTAAAGAAATGCATAGTTTACTAACAATATTATCCTAAAAGAAACAAAAATTACTTTAGAGAGATGTTTACACAAGTTTAATGGCATTTTGAGGAATTAACTCTAATTATATTAAGGTATATATATATACGATATATGTATAGAAATTGTATAATTATAGAAAATATGTATATGTATAAAATATAAATAAAAAAATCTATAGAATGTGTATAGAAGCTCTATAGTTGCTGTATGAAATACGTATGTATATAATGTATATAGAAACTTTATAATCATTGTATAAAATATGTATGTATAGAATGTGTATAGAAACTGTGTATTTCTTAATGTGTTAGATTTGACACTGATTATGTAGTTTAGGACCGTTAGCTCATATGTTGTTATGACGATTCACAATATTTTCACCCGTCACATTTAGTAGTATAAATATTACTTGCTGTGATAGGGGTTCATGGTTCTTCATTCAAGTTTATATTAATCCATAGTTAAACTCATTGCATGTCTGTTGAGATAATAACCTCCATGATATGAGATTTTTTGGCTTACAGATTTATTTGATCTTCTCGTGCTTGTGTTCTCTCAGCAATTCAGTCGCAATGATTTTGTTTTTGTTTTTTTCTTGATTTCAGTCTATTTTTTGCACTAAGTTTTCCCATGATTAATGCTGAAATCCTGAAAGCAGTGTTTGGAATTTGTATTAGCTTTACGTACAATTTGGTATCATGAGTTACTCCTGGTCTCTTTGTGTGATAGAATTATTTGTTCTTGCGAGTCTCTGTTTTGCATGTTGCCCACCCTCTTTATCCCGAATTATTTGTATGATTCAATAAATTTCGACATAGCCTTAAAATATTGTTCGATTTCATTTGATTGAATTCATGAAAATTTACTATTTTAACTTATCTTCTCTTTAATTTAAATTTCTTTGATGGGGTGCATGTTCCTTTAATGTCACGAATGGTTCCTTCTTTGTGTATGAGTATACATTTTCGACATGATGTGCTTCTATCTTATCATATACACCTACACATATTGATTCTTTATTTTCTTCCTCTTCGCATGAACCCGCATTTGAGTCCAAACGGACTTCTTCTCTTTGACGCATTATCGACGTGGTCCATTGGGACCCATCTTTGGAGTCAAGCCTGAAAGAAATCTAAAACGAATTGCATGGCATACCGGATGAAAGGAGTTGAAGGAAGCAAAATGGATTAAAGTCCTACGGTTGAAGCGGCTAAGAGACTCAAAGTCTCATTTGTTGTTTTATTTAGTCAAGTATCGTTGTCTTTATTTATTTTATTTATTTATTTATTCATTCATTTATTCAGGCCACGAAGCCAAAGTTGTATTTAATACAGGTGGAGCATGATTCGAGCCAAAGACTCGAAAATTAGATTAGGACAGGTGAAACAGGTCAAAGGCCCATTTAGACTAGGACAGGTTTTATTGGTTTGGGCCCAATGGCCTAAATCATTTACTTTCTCCTCCCTTTCCCCGTTTATGTGTTTATTTGCTTATTTTATTTGTGTAGACTTAGTTAAAATTCCTATCAAGCCGGATAAAATTATTTTACACAAGTCCTTTCTAAAAATCAATCACTTTTCAACAAATTAATCTTTTAGAAGTTAATCAAAGACGATTTTCAAACAGTCCGAATAACCGCAAGTTTGCAGACGTTTTAGGTACCTAACACATTCCTAAAAGGTTAATAAGAACCGCTTATCTAGAATCTCTAACTTAAAACGATTTTCCTGTTTTGAATCGTTTAAAGTGTTTTATAAAGGTTTCTTAATTCCTTTTTAAAATTAAGTGGCGACTCTTCTCAATAAGTCAAATTTCTCCGCAAAACAGAAATGGCGACTCTACTGGGGATTTTTTGAACTAGGTTCTAACCAAATGTTTGATTTCGTCTTTTGATTAACTGTTTATGTGTTTATATGTTTCGATTCTGTAAAGTTTAACTACCGCATCTCATGGCATATTCCTGTATTATTTAAACTGTTTTGGGGTTTCGTGGATGTCCCGGCCCCTATTGTTCAATTCCAATAATGTGTTGGAAATACGAACGACTTATTAGCACGTGAGTCGTTTGATGGCTATTCGTATTTTCAAACTTAAGTTGTCCGCTTGAGAACCAGTGTTCAAATCCACTCTAGACACCTAGGATAGAACGAAATCAAAACCTTATTTTAGGCATGAGCCTAGGACGACCTAATACTCGAGCGGGGTATTGGGCCCATTAGAAAATCTGCCCTGCGTCTATTGACCCCGAGTCAATTATAGACGAACCATATTTAAGTGTTGAATAAAATGTATGCCCGTCTAATTCAATCCATTATCCTTTGGGGGTTGGAAAAAAGATTGATTTGCTTACTTTCGTAAGAAGAATTGAAGTAATTTAAGCAATAAATTGATTGATTTTGGAGGTTGCATCTAAGGCACAGTTTGAACATCAACGGATGTCACCAATATAAGAAATGGACGAAGCTAAGAAGGCGAAGGCTGATAGAAGAGGCACTTAGGAATTATTTTTTTCTATCCCTTGTGTGGGAACGTGTCTTCTTTCATGTTATTTCCCTTTCCCTAAAGATTGTATCCCTCTTTTGTTATCTTTTGTGGGCATTTATGCCCTTTTAGTGTTTATAAAAGTTGGGGGATAATGGATTGACCTTAAGCAAGCATATATTTTGCTTCAAAAATCGTTAGGCCCAAACCCTTGGCTCAAAAGGATCACCCCAGTTAGGATACGCATTATTATGATGTTCTTGTCACGCCCCAAAATCCCATCGGGACGGACTGGAATTCGAAGCCGAGAAGGCCCGGGAGAACCCGTTCAAATACCTGTATTTTCACTTATATGTCACCAAAAATTTGGACAGCACTTCGTTGCATATAGAAGGGTCTAATTACCTGTATCAGCACAACACGCACAAATATATATATATATATAAAATAATTGGCCTTCGGGGCCACCACATATACAAATATAACATCACTATATAAACTTCCATGACTTTACCCTTCCTTATGTCTACAAAGCCTCTAGGATATACATGACATAACTAGGGTCGGGACAAACCCCCGCCCACACATGACTCCTGTACAATAACAAAACATAAGGAACCGACTCAGAAAGCTCCGAAGCAAACTGGAGCTCACCAACAATAGCTGTATGACCTGGCTCCTATCTATGCTGTGAATAAGCTGAAGCACCTGTGCCTGCAGCATGAAATGCAGGTCCCCGTGAGGGACGTCAGTACGAAATATGTACTGAGTATGTGAAGCTGTAAATAATCATATGTGATATGAGGAATCAAGAAAATCAGACGCAAGTAAATAAATCATAATAGAAGTGAACCACACTTCATAAACACTTTTAGGATCATGTACATTATCATTAATCTGAATTGGGTTCTTGAATTCAAACACATTTGTGGAACGGTATACATTCGTTCATTTCATTCTTTACAATTATCATTCGCCATTACCTCCTCCTCCCGAACCTCCAACCACCTAACAATAATCAATACTGTACCGTACTGTGACCATTAGGCTGCCCCCAGTACATATCAACTGTAATCATATCAAGTATCGGGATCGGCCCATGCTAGGCTTAAGCCCCTGAGCTACCATCCACACGTATATCAAGTAACACACATAAGAGATCTTTCCAATAACTTAGTTCAAAAGTTTTTGAGTCTATTACATTAGTGTTCATGCCAATATAGTACCTTTGGAACAATGATACATCAATAGGAACCAAGTAATAGACCTTCTATACAATAACGATGTAATAAAAACTCATTGGTACATCAACAATGTGTTTCAGAATCATCAATATCACAACAATGAAATAGGAGCCTTTTGGTATATCAATGAAACATTTTGACACTTTATAGAATGGAAACAACTTCGTTGGTAATGTAGAACAATACATGTTTTTGGACAACCTCAGAATCTTACTTGATGGAACATTGGTGTTTTCATGCCAAAGAACATCGTTAGTGTATGCTTTACATACCTGGTTGTAGATTCGGATACCAATTCAACACAACTTCCCGCCTTTACAAATCACTTATCTACAATGAAATGTTTGGCATCTAGTATTAGCAACCCAACACCACAATTCTCTTCCATAATTCCATACAACCAATATTTGCAAATCATTCCAAAAACCAACTTGAACAATAGGTTTATGTGTATATAATCATCATTTCAATACCACATCATCACACCAAATCCTTTCACAATTCAACATAATCCAACCATGCACAAGAATAATCCAACATCATTTCCCAATCATCTTTCAACAACAATCAAATAACATACGTCTTATGCTCACATGCATATATATATATACATATCCATATAAATAACACCAACATAATTTACATCCTTACCATAAAATGGCCCTTTTGATTTCAAAGTCCTGTTGGCACAAATAAGGGGTGCTTCTTGAATCCCTCGAGACGGTGAACACAACTACGGAATCAATTTGGATTTTCTACGGTTGAATCACAAGATAATTGGAGTTGAACTTAGGCTAGGGTTTCTTATTCTTCAATAATTTAGATGATAAATGATGGATATGAGGCTAATTATATGTATATAATGACCAATTTTCGTCCATGAGGTGATGAAAAATGACCATATTGCCCTTAAAATTTAAGTAAATCCGAATCTGTCCATGGTGGACTGTTTTGATAGGCTAAAGTAAATCGACCATAACTCTTTGCTCCGATAATGGATTTGGGTGAAACTAATTGCATTAGAAATAAGACTCTCGGGGATTCTCATCGATATATAGCATCTCACACAGTTCATTTTGTACAAGGAGTTATGATCGTTTAAAGTCGACCCAAAAATCTGTTTGGCTGCAGTACTTTTGTGTGCAGAAAATTTCTGCTCATTTACTGTTCATTGCGTCCACCATTTTCAAGTTTCGAACATGCTCGCTTATATCCGATACTCATCTGTTTTCAGAAATCTTTATATCGTTGGAAATCTAACTTGATAAACTTCGCATAGAAATTTCGACGAGTAAATTCCGGTATAAATAAAGTCGATTCCTATACACATATAATCAAACTATACACTTGAAACCATCTCAAAATAATCAATACTCATACTTAAACTCATATATACCTAACTTATGATCAAAACATATACTCCAACACATATAACCATGGCTAATGCACGTAATTAAGTACGGGGTGTTCAAAATTCAAAAATTCAAAATCTCCTTCAAAATCTTCTTCCAGGAGATTTTTGGTTCGAAAGTGGGTGTTGGAAAATCTTGAGTCCGAAAAGAGGAAAAAATTCTCAAAAAGGCAGAAACACAAGAAAGGAAATTTTGGTTCGAGAAGCGGAGGGAGAAAAGGAAAGAGAGAAATTCTTGAGAAATTTCAGTCTCGAATAGAAATTATGTTCTTGTTTTGAAAGTTCGTCAGCAAAATTATGTCGAGTTGACGGCGAAGAAGTTTTTCGAGTGGTCGTGATCTCCGTACTAGTTCGTCGTCTCATTTTTCTGCTCCCCAAAAGGTAACATTTCACTTCCATTTAAGTTTTCGACTACTTCTGCTTCATCACATCATTCTGTAGTGAAAAGTGTTGTTCTAATGATCTTGTGCTGGATTGTTTGCTGTAGACGCCATTTGATGGCCATAGGTTTTATTATGATTCTTGTTACTATGATGTTCGTTGTTTCTTGCTCCAGTTAATATCGTGTGCTTCGATTCACTTTAAAGTTTATAGTTTTATGACAATAGTGTCAAATAATGGTTACTGTTTCTTTTGAGCTCTACCTGTCGTAGATATACTCTTTTGGTTGTCATTATTGTGCTACAAATTTTATGTCGTTAATCACCAGCTTGTCATGCCCTGAGTATTGTAGTTTTCAACTGACAAATTCGTTGTTTTAAGCCCTTTTATTGTTCTATTTTAGTATTGCTAGTAATTCACTCACTCTTGGGTTTGTTTCACGATTGTTTTCTAATTAATCGTAAGCTTGTGAAGATGTTCCTCAAATCGTAATTGAAGAGTTCGAGTAAACATTGATTTCAATCATATACTTGATCCTAATTGCAACTTGGATTGATCTACTTGCTACAAGTATTCTCTTCCTTTCTGGATTTGTGTTATTTAGTGTTTGTTTTCTTAATTTCACTTCTTAACCTAGTTTCCACTTTCTAGCTATGTCATTCGAATTTTCTAAAAATGTCATTGCACTTATGTTTGATTATATTCTTCAAAATACGCTATTTTTTTAGGATTGTACACGAACTTGGCAACATTTTCAAAGAGTCCAGACGATATGGGGTCGTTTGATACGTGAAATAAGTATAATAATCTCAGTATAAAATCTAGAATTAACGGTATTCTATGTCGAGATGAGCATCTAGTATCCCCTAACTATAACGAAGTTTGCTACGATACACTCCAACTTCACGGGGGTTCTATTACCCTTGAACTAAATTTTAGTGTATTTTTGTCAACTTTTTTAGCTGACATGGCACATAGTAGTCCTTCACATGCCTCATGTGTTTAACTACACGCAAGGTGCCACAACAACACAAAAGGGTGACACAAATACGCTAAATTGAGTTTAAGGTGTACTAGGACCCCTGAAATTGAAGCGGATCGTAGCAACTTTGACCATAGTTCAGGGGGTATTGAATGTTTATCCCTTCTATGTTTGATGTGAGGTATTAGCTAATCACGAGACTATTTTATCCCAACATTCGTATTAGAATGATGGAATTACTATCTTTCATAAGAATCCAGACGTTCCACAGGTTCTATTTTTGGTTTACTTGTTTCTCCGGTAAGTGTTCCACATATCCTTCAAATCTAACGTTCTTTATTTGGTCAGATCGTGGCTACTGAAATTGGTATCTATGCTGAATTCAAAGCAGATTTCCTTAAGCTGATAATACAGGTAGTTTTCTGCATTACGATATGCTTGAGATTATTTATTTTTTGCACTAGAAGCACTGAGTATATCTTTCTAATGTTGTTTGCAGTAATATTGTATTGCTTAAAAACTATAATGTAGCATCCTGATGCCAAAATCCCGGTTATCATCATCGCTTAAGTGGATAATGTTTCTACCTGTGGGAAGTCCAACCAGTTTCCCTGCGAAGGCATCTACACCTATGAGGTAGAACACATAACGAACACTCATCACTATTTACGACTTCTATTACTCATTTATCCACAGTTTGACATATCACAAACATTCTTGACGCAGTGCATCTTGCTCTTGCTTAGCCACTTACCAATAAGTTGTAATCTAGATGAGGGAAAAATCAGACACAACATGCTATATATGTTGGGAGACGTACATATTCCTCCTCGTAGGCTATAGAAATAAGTCATTCATGTTTGTTATGCATTGCCTACATTGAACCTTGTTATTACAAATCCGAGAAAAAAAGACAGGCATTTTTAGTTCCAAAGGGAAATACAGAAAAATAAGAGCAATGGATGAACTGTTTTAAGACAAACAATATTCACAGCACCTCACAAGAATTCTAGATTGAATTCCTTTCTAATGCATTGCTTAGATTGAACGTTGTCATTACAGGTCTAAGCAAAACGATTGGCATTTATAGTTCCAAAAGGAAATAGAGAAAAATAAGAGCAATGGATGAACTGTTTTAAGAGAAACAATATTCGCAGCATCTATCAATAATTTTGAATTCCTTTCGCTGCACCTCCACCAAAGTTCAATCTCCAGAACCACGAATCAGACACAGTCCAACCTAAAAAGAATAGAATAAAGTTAAACACTGAAATTAAAAATAAAAAAAAACACTAAACTAAACTAAGCTTACCCGATGAAAAGGGATAGTAACGTAACAAAGAGCTCTTACTACTGCTTCTATTCGCTGCTGCACTCCAAAACCTACACATTAATTTCCCTTTGTCCTCTATATGGACGGTATATTTGAGATTCTGGTTATTTTGTTTAATGTGTGGTATCATCAATGGTCGAGCATTTTTCTTAGACTGTTGTTTGTACTTGTTGACTTTTGGGTTGCTGTTGTTCCGCCCTTTCATAGTTATACACGAATTCAATGACCTATTTCCCTTTTCATCAACATAGAAGGGAAACAGCTCATCAAATGCGTGTATGACTATGAAAGGGCGGAACAGCAGCAGCCCAAAAGTCAACAAGTACAAACAACAGTCTAACAAAAATGCTCGACCATTGATGATACCACACATTAAACAAAATAACCAGAATCTCAAATATACCGTCCATATAGAGGACAAAGGGAAATTAATGTGTAGGTTTTGGAGTGCAACAGTGAATAGAAACAGTAGTAACAACATGGTCATAGAGACCGCTGAAGACCAGAGGAAAAACATTCTTGGACGTAGGAACCAAAAAAATACTGAAGCAAAGGAAACAACTTGCTACTCCAACAGCAATAAGAGGAACAAACCTACAAGTAAAAAGCAATTAATAATTACAAAACTCAAAACAAAACTATAATAATGAACATTGAAAGTACCTGAAATCAATCCCAACATGCTTAAGCATGCTGGAAGATAACACTCCAACCATCAAAAACTGTAAAACAAATCCACATAAAAATCACAAACAGTTTAAAACCAAAGTTTTTCTTCTATCAGGCGGTTGAAGCATTTCTCTGCACAATAGAACAACAGTCGGCAGCGCAACCAACACGAGAATTGGAGAAGTCTCCTCGAGACGAGCTCCAATAGCAATCAATAAAAAACCAACCATAAGTGGAAGGTACACCTTTCAAAAAAACAATAAAACTACAATCACAAAAAAGCAAAAGCAAATACAACAAAACTATTAGTAATAAAACAATTTAAAAAGTACAAACAGATTGACAGAGTCAGGAAATACCACATTAGATCGCATAGCAACAATTAGTTACTATTTAATTTCAATACCAATTAGACACATTGAGCAGCAACAATATAATATTATCTAGTTTATAAAGAACGAACATCTATGACAAATTCAAAAAATATCATATTAGATCGAATAGCAATAATTAGATAGTATTAGATCAAACAGCTTAACAGTTATAACAAATTCAGAAAATAACGCATTTGATCCAATAGCAACAATTAGCCATTATCTAATTTTGATACAAATTGGATAAATGGAGACATTAGATCAAACAGCAAAAGTATAATACTATCTAGTGCATAAAGAACAAAAAGTTATGACAAATTTAGAAAATACCACATTAGACGAATAGCATAAATTAGATCAAATAGCATCAATTAGATAGCATCTAATCACTGAGACGATCAAACAGGTATAATTTAATACTATCTAGTTTATAAAGTACGAACAGTTCAGAAAATACCGAAAAGAGATACGGATATTGCATGGCAGAGCAAGTAGGAAGACAGAAGATATGGTGAAAGCCCCAATGTTTTCGAATAAAAAATTCACCCGCCATTGATTTTGATTTCACTGAGAGATTAGAAGCAGAATTTTATAGTTTTGTATCTTAGTAAAACGGTAATTTCTCAGCTGGATTCAGATATCCTATTTATAAATTGGAGAAAAATAAGAAACAACATCATATAAAATCTATAGATAATGCGTATAGGAGATAAGGAAACAACATTCATATAAAATCTATAGATTTTTGCACATCTCCATTTTATTGGAGAAAGAAATGCATATAAGAAATAAGGAAACGTCGATATAAAATTGATATGAATGATATAGAATTTAAATCTCAAGATTTTGGAATTGAAGTATGGTAGATGGAAGAAGGATTTGAAGTATGGTAGATGGAAGAAGGATGACAAATGCTCCATTTTGTAATGGCTCTAGTTGACAGAAGAAAGAATGAGGATGTGAAGGCAACGATGTAGTTTGATTATATATAGGAAAATATAAGGGGTCGTTTGGGGGTGAGGTACTAACGCAAATAATTATGGGATAGAATAATAATTTTGGAATAAATTTTTTAATGTATCGTTTGGTTGGCAATACTCAGTATGACTTATTCCGGAACTAATAATAGTACCGAATAAATTATCTCACACATCTAATGATAGAAGTTATCCCACCCTAATTTATCCTTGGATAAAATTATAAAATGACAAAACTACGCCCAAATTCTTTAATTTTCACTTTCTCACAACTGTAGGATTCTTGTTTTTCTCCTACATGTATTACTCTTTATAAGTTGTACCCTTCAATCGAAATAAAATACTGCTCATGGATCAAACTGATATGTGATTTGAGGCTATGAAGGCAAAATATGTTAGAACCATAAAATATCAACATTAGGATAATATAATACGTATTATTGAAGCGCAATGTACAGTTTGGTATGGTATTTGGGAGTAAAATTTTAATATTTGGGTATTCGGAATTGAGCTTGGTAAAAGATATTAATACCGTTTGGTGTTCGGTATTTATCGAATATCGAATTCTCTTGGATCTTGGTAATATATTCGTAAAATACAATAAAAGGAATATTAAATAGAGTTTCTATTAAATATATTTTTTGAATTTCAAACGTACATTTGGACATTTCCAACTTTAAAATGGTATTATCGAAAATCGTACCGAATCGAAGTTTAATTTACCAATTACCGAATTATAGAATTGATGTTTATAAGTACGGTATGTGGTATCTACTATCAAATACCGATTATCAAATACCCAACGCTCGCCCCTAGTTTTTATACATAAAAAAAGGTAACAATTTAAAGCCTATTACTCCATTAAGTTTCCATTGTTTTAGTTTTTTAGTTTAATATTCGAATTATATATATGGAAATCAGTTGCAAAACTACAAGGCAAGTCAGACTCTACATTTACTCCTGTTAGATTTTTTTCTTTCGCATTTTATCTCAATTAAATATACAATAAATAATTTGTAGAATTAATTATCCTTTAATCTCTTGTTACCTTTTTCTAGACAATATTTAATATTTTTTTCGGTCAATAAAGTTACAATGTACGATAAAATTTGTATTTAAAATGATGATTCTCATCTTTATTTCTCCATATTATTAAATTTTTTAATAATCACATTTGTATGTTTCATTTAAAGGTTGTCTTACTGTTCAGAAACCTACCAGACAATTTTTTTGATCTCTTGGAGGGATCGAGATGAAATCAAGTGATATATATTAACTTGACTCAAACACAAATAAGAAATTTACATGAGAAAGACTGAAAATAAATTAAAACAAAAAATAAAGAAAGTCGCTCGCGGATCAGCGAGATATAAGTCATTATGGTCCAACGACTTACGAGTCATTGACCATTTCATTTAATTTTTTCAATATTCATCGTTCCCTTGAAAAATTGACTCTAAAAATTAATCCTTTCAGCTGCTTCGGACTCTAATTTTTACCTTACTCTCCACGACGATCTCAATAGAACAACTCATATTTTCAACTAACTTAAATTTTTACCTTGTAATTCTCTCCCTCAATATTAGAACTTTCAATTTTTTCAGTTTCTAAAAAAGAAAATTAAATTTTTAATTTTCATAAAGTAATTACAGTTAAATTATCACTCATATCAACGGACACCTAATTAATACTTATTTTGATAAAATGTAGTACAATTCATTTAATGTACAGTCATGATTTTTTTTTTTCCTAAAATAAAATGAAGGCAAGGAAGTAAATGTTGTCCGTTTCTTTAGGAAATTGTCAAGTTCTGCATTAGTTGTCCATTTCCTTAAAATTACTCATATCAACGGACACCTAATTAATACTTATTTTGATAAAATGTAGTACAATTCATTTAATGTAAGCAAGGAAGTAAATGTTGTCCGTTTCTTTAGGAAATTGTCAAGTTCTGCATTAGTTGTCTGTTTCCTTAAAATTGTTGAGGTTACTCCTACATTAATTGGTTCCAAAGTAATATTTACTCCTACATTAATTGGATTTAATTTTAATTTAAGTCCAAGAAAGATGTCACACCTCACAATTCACGTGATATGATATATTACTCCTACATTAATTGGTTCCAAAGTAATATTTACTCCTACATTAATTGGATTTAATTTTAATTTAAGTCCAAGAAAGATGTCACACCTCACAATTCACGTTATATGATATATGTATGATACTCCCCTTAAAAATCGTTGCCTTGTTAATTTAATAGTATTTTACAAAAAAAATATTTACTAAAAAATTGTTTTATTAAATTAATTTTATTAATTATATTTTAAAAATATAAATTTGAGTATATACATTTTATTTATTTACTTATTTAATGATATGATAGTTTTGAAAAATATACTCCCTCCGTCTCAAATTACCTGTCTCAAATTGAGATTACACATTAATTAAGAAAAAATAATTAATAACATATCTAGTTTACAATAGTATCCCTATTAAATGATGTTTACATTTTAATTTGAAAAAAAATAATTAATGCAAAGGGTAAAGCATGAAAAAAAAATTGTCTCTTCTTGATTAATGAAAAAAGACAAGTAAAATGAGAAATCAAATTAGAAAATTTAGGACGGATAATTTGGGACGCAGGAAATAATAAAATTCGAGGGACAACTAAATAAAAATAAATATTTTTAAAAAAAAGGATCAATTATTTTAAAATGAAAAGAGTACAAAATAAAGAGATAGAATGGGTATGTGCATTTTATAGAGTCCTGAGTTGAAAAGGATAATTTTTGGCGTAAACATATCAAAAATGACTATGAATATCGGGGGAAAAAAAAAAAGAAAAAAGAGATGGATTGGTCACTCAAAATAATATGGAAAAAAAAAATCTAAATATACTTTCTTAGATTATAAATTGCAAGTCATAGCAAGACTTGTTAGATTGCAATTAATAACAAGTTTTTTTTTTAAAAAAAAAAGATTTAAAAAAAATAAAATTAAGAATAAAACATTTTTTTATATGCTAATTAAAAAAACTTTCATTCTAATAGGAGTTGGTTATTATGTGGGCTAAAATTATGAAATAGTTATTATGTGGGCTAAAATTATGGAACCTAATTATTAATGTGCATGTTTTTTTCTAGTTCTTAAATTATATTTATATTCATTTTTTAAAAAGAAAAACAAATACTTCTTCTTTTTCCATAATCCATTCTTACTCAATCTCTATTTTAATTTCTAATTCATGAATTTTGAATTCACAATAGAATTGGTGATAGTAAATATTATATGTTAATAATTTATTTTTAATTTGTGATTTTTATTCAACCTATTATTTGTTTATTATTTTATACAATTAAGCTAAAATCAACAAAGTCATATTTTAAATGATTTTTTATTTTTGGAGTCTCAATTTTTGAAATTGGTATATAAGATTCTATATAAATGATACATCTTATAACTGTTTCTAATGTATGAAAATGGTACATAATATGATATCCACGAATTAATTTAATAAATTTTATTAAAGTCATTTTATACTCTTGTCATATTTATGGAATTTTTTTTTGGAGGGGTGGGGGTGGGGGTGGGGGGGGGAGGGGGTGTTCTCAATGTATGGAATTGACATTAACATTATTGGTATTGATGAAGTTCCATATATGTCAATTTGTATGAAATGAGTTTTATGAATATGACAATTGATACGAAAAATGATGTTGTCTATTACATAACTTTTTTAGTGTATGTAATGGATATTTAATGAAAAATTGTCACTGTACATATTGAAAATAAACTAATCGATAATTGTTTGGTATCAAATAACTTTTTGTTGCAATAAAAAAGGTAATCTGTATTAATCATGGTTGATATTGGTGTTGAAAAGACTAGCATTTTTAGTTCCAAAGGAAAATACAGAAAAATAAGAGCAATGGATGAACTGTTTTAAGACAAAAAGTATCTGTAGCATCTATCAATTATTCTGAATTCCTCTCACAGCATCTCCATCAAAGTTCAATCTCAAGATTCACGAACCACACAGAGTTCAACCTAAAAACAATAGAATAAAGTTAAACATTGAAATTTTAATTAAAAAAAAAAATTAAACTAAACTTACCAGATGGAAAGGGATAGTAACGTAATCGGTAAAAAAACCAATAAAGTCGCAGCGCCAGGAATAGAAATTGCCATCGCCGAACACGAAACCCTGAACTTCTTGATTATACAATAGGTCTTGTGTATAGAGCAGAATGTAGATTAGGTTATAAGTCAGTATCACCTCAGCCTATGCAAAAAGAAAGCAACCAAAAAAAAATTCAAGACAAAAAACAAATTACAAAAACAAAAAGCAGACAGATAATTTATCAAGCAAAATAAATTACCTTCCATGTAGAAGAAAAGGGAAATAGCTCATCAAATGCGTGCATGACTATGAAAGGGCGGAACAGCAGCAGCCCAAAAGTCAACAAGTACAAACAATAGTCTAAGAAAAATGCTCGACCATTGATGATACCACATATTAAACAAAATAACCAGAATCTCAAATATACCGTCCATATAGAGGACAAAGGGAAATTAATGTGTAGGTTTTGGAGTGCAACAGCGAATAGAAACAGTAGTAACAACATGGTCATAGAGACCGCTGAAGACCAGAGGAAAAACATTCCTCGACGTAGGAACACAAAAATACTGAAGCAAAGGAAACAACTTGCTACTCCAACAACAATAAGAGGAACAAACCTACAAGTAAAAAGCAATTAATAATTACAAAACTCAAAACAAAACTATAATAATGAACATTGAAAGTACCTGAAATCAATCCCAACATGCTTAAGCATGCTGGAAGATAACACTCCAACCATCAAAAACTGTAAAACAAATCCACATAAAAAGCACAAACAGTTTAAAACCAAAGTTTTTCTTCTATCAGGCGGTTGAAGCATTTCTCTGCACAATAGAACAACAGTCGGCAGCGCAACCAACACGAGAATTGGAGAAGTCTCCTCGATACGAGCTCCAATAGCAATCAATAAAAAACCAACCATAAGTGGAAGGTACACCTTTAAAAAAAAACAATAAAACTACAATCACAAAAAAGCAAAAGCAAATACAACAAAACTATTAGTAATAAAACAATTTAAAAAGTTCAAACAGTTTGACAGAGTTAGAAAATACCACATTAGATCGCATAGCAACAATTAGTTACTATTTAATTTCAATACCAATTAGACACATTGAGCAACAATAATATAATATTATCTAGTTTATAAAGTACAAACAGTTATGACAAATTCAGAAAATACCATATTAGACCGAATAGCAATAATTAGATAGTATTAGATCAAACAGCTTACAAAATACAAACCGTTATAACAAATTCAGAAAATACCACATTAGATCCAATAGCAACAATTAGATAGTATCTAATTTTTTATACAAATTGGATAAATGAAAACATTAGATCAAACAACAAATGTATAATACTATCTAGTGCATAAAGAATAAACCATTATGACAAATTCAGAAAATACCAGAGTAGACCGAATAGCATAAATTACATCAAGATAGCATCTAATCACTGAGACGATCAAACAGGTACAATTTCATACTATCTAGTTTATAAAGCAAGAACAGTTCAAAAAATACCGAAAAGAGATACGAATATTGCATGGCAGAGCAAGTAGGAAGACGGAAGACATGGTGAAAGCCCCAGTGTTTTCGAGCAAAAAATTCACCCGCCATTGATTTTGATTTTACTAGTGTTTTGTATCTTAGTAAAAAGAATTTGAATCTATAGATTTATGCAGATATCCTATTTATAAATTGGAGAAAGATAAGAAACAACATCATATAAAATCTATATATAATGCGTATAGGAGATGAGGAAACAACATTCATATAATCTATACATTTTTGCAGATCTCCAATTTATTGGAGAAAGAAATGCATATAAGAAATAAGGAAACAACGTGATATAAAATTGATATGAATGATATAGAATGTAAATTATATTTAATATTCAATTCATCAATTGATCTCCTTTTATGAGAATAAATTGAGTGAATGATATAGAATGTAAATTATATTTAATATTCAATTCATCAATTGATCTCCTTTTATGAGAATAAATTGAGTGTGTTGTTGTTATTTGAATTTTTTTTCTTTTCAAAAAGATCATTTACTACTCTACTATCACTCATATCAACGGACACCTAATTAATATTGTTATATAACATTTGCTACCTTAATTATTAAATAAAAACCACTTATTCATTAAATTTGTACAGTCATGATTTTTTTTTCCTTAAAATAAAGAGTAAATTCCTTAAAATGTCATTGAACTTGTGTAAACATCCCACTAAAGTAACTTTTGTTTCTTTTATGACAATATTGTCACTGAACTATGCACTTTTTTTCATTATAAGGTAAAACTAAGAAATTGTTAAGAATATGTTTGGAGAACCACAAGGAAAGTGAAATTAGATGTAATTACATAGTCCAATTCTCAATTAGAAATAGAGAATTAGGTGCAATTACGCGATGTAATTACAAAATTACATTTTGTTTCTTTTTTTTTTTTTAATTTTAATTTTTTCTTTTATTTCTATTATTTTAATTTCTTTTTTATTTTTATTTTTTTTCATTTTACATCATTTATCTTTTATCTCTTTTCTTCTTATTTTTCAACGTTTACTTCTTATGATTAAATATAATTACTCGTATTTTTCTTCATTTAGCGCATAATTGTATTTTTATTCTAGTGTTTGAATTAAAGTAGTATTTCATTATTGAATGAGATGACTTATGTGTTTTTCCTTTCGTTTGAATTATTTACTCGTTGGAATTTTATATAATAGTATTGTGTTTTTTTCTTGAATTTTCAATTTCTATTTTGTTTTATGTTTCAATTTATTTGTTTTAGTACTATAGACTTGTTATTTTATATTGCATGTCATTTCAAATTGTCGAGTTAATTTTTTAAATTGCCATTGAACTTGTGCAAAGATCCTACTAAAGTAACTTTTGTTAATTTCTTTTAGGAAAATATTTTCATTAAACTATGTACATCTTTCCAAAATAAGGTGAAACTAAAAAATAGTTAAGGACATATTTGGAAAGCCATAGAAAAATTAAAATTATATGTTATTAGACAATTTCCAGTGACATGCAATTTGAAATAGCATGTCTATACTACTAATACAAATAAACCGAAACATAAATTCAAAATCCAAAAGAAAAACATAATACTCTTGTATAAAATTCCAACGAGTAAATATAATTTAGAAGAACGAACAACACATAAGTCTATAATCTCATTCAATAATAAAATACTACTTTAATTCAAACACTAGAAACAGAATTATAAAAAATGCAATAATGCGTTAAATAAAGAAAAAAATATGAGTAATTATATTAAATCATAAGAAGTAAAGTTGGAAAATGAGAAGAAAAGAGATGAAAGATAAATAATGTAAATTAAAAAAAAGTAAAAATAAAAAAGAAATTCAAATAATAGAAATATAAAAGAAATTTAAAAAAAAGATATTAAATTTTATTTAAAAAATAAAATAAAACATAACTTTGTAATTACATCACAAAATTGTACCTAATTCTCTATTCCTAATAGAAAATTGAATTATGTAATTACATTTAATTTCACTTTCCTTGTGATTCTCCAAATATATCTTTAACAATTTCTTAGTTTTACCTTATAAAGTAAAGAAATGCATAGTTTACTAACAATATTATCCTAAAAGAAACAAAAATTACTTTAGAGAGATGTTTACACAAGTTTAATGGCATTTTGAGGAATTAACTCTAATTATATTAAGGTATATATATATATACGATATATGTATAGAAATTGTATAATTATAGAAAATATGTATATGTATAAAATATAAATAAAAAAAATCTATAGAATGTGTATAGAAGCTCTATAGTTGTTGTATGAAATACGTATGTATATAATGTATATAGAAACTTTATAATCATTGTATAAAATATGTATGTATAGAATGTATATAGAAACTGTGTATTTCTTAATGTGTTAGATTTGACACTGATTATGTAGTTTAGGACCGTTAGCTCATATGTTGTTATGACGATTCACAATATTTTCACCCGTCACATTTAGTAGTATAAATATTACTTGCTGTGATAGGGGTTCATGGTTCTTCATTCAAGTTTATATTAATCCATAGTTAAACTCATTGCATGTCTGTTGAGATAATAACCTCCATGATATGAGATTTTTTGGCTTACAGATTTATTTGATCTTCTCTTGCTTGTGTTCTCTCAGCAATTCAGTCGCAATGATTTTGTTTTTGTTTTTTTCTTGATTTCAGTCTATTTTTTGCACTAAGTTTTCCCATGATTAATGCTGAAATCCTGAAAGCAGTGTTTGGAATTTGTATTAGCTTTACGTACAATTTGGTATCATGAGTTACTCCTGGTCTCTTTGTGTGATAGAATTATTTGTTCTTGCGAGTCTCTGTTTTGCATGTTGCCCACCCTCTTTATCCCGAATTACTTGTATGATTCAATAAATTTCGACATAGCCTTAAAATATTGTTCGATTTCATTTGATTGAATTCATGAAAATTGACTATTTTAACTTATCTTCTCTTTAATTTAAATTTCTTTGATGGGGTGCATGTTCCTTTAATGTCACGAATGGTTCCTTCTTTGTGTATGAGTATACATTTTCGACATGATGTGCTTCTATCTTATCATATACACCTACACATATTGATTCTTTATTTTCATCCTCTTTGCATGAACCCGCATTTGAGTCCAAACGGACTTCTTCTCTTTGACGCATTATCGACGTGGTCCATTGGGACCCATCTTTGGAGTCAAGCCTGAAAGAAATCTAAAACGAATTGCATGGCATACCGGATGAAAGGATTTGAAGGAAGCAAAATGGATTAAAGTCCTACGGTTGAAGCGGCTAAGAGACTCAAAATTCTCATTTGTTGTTTTATTTAGTCAAGTATCGTTGTCTTTATTTATTTTATTTATTTATTTATTCATTCATTTATTCAGGCCACGAAGCCAAAGTTGTATTTAATACAGGTGGAGCAAGATTTGAGCCAAAGACTCAAAAATTAGATTAGGACAGGTGAAACAGGTCAAAGGCCCATTTAGACTAGGACAGGTTTTATTGGTTTGGGCCCAATGGCCTAAATCATTTTCTTTCTCCTCCCCTTCCCCGTTTATGTGTTTACTTGCTTATTTCATTTGTGTAGACTTAGTTAAAATTCCTATCAAGCCGGATAAAATTATTTTACACAAGTCCTTTCTAAAAACCAATCACTTTTCAACAAATTAATGTTTTAGAAGTTAATCAAAGACGATTTTCAAACAGTCCGAATAACCGCAAGTTAGCAGATGTTTTAGCTACCTAACACATTCCTAAAAGGTTAATAAGAACCGCTTATCTAGAATCTCTAACTTAAAACGATTTTCCTGTTTTGAATCGTTTAAAGTGTTTTATAAAGGTTTCTTAATTCCTTTTTAAAATTAAGTGGCGACTCTTCTCAATAAGTCAAATTTCTCCGTAAAATAGAAATGGCGACTCTACTGGGGATTTTTTGAACTAGGTTCTAACCAAATGTTTGATTTCGTCTTTTGATTAACTGTTTATGTGTTTATATGTTTCGATTCTGTAAAGTTTAACTACCGCATCTCATGGCATATTCCTGTATTATTTAAACTGTTTTGGGGTTTCGTGGATGTCCCGGCCCCTATTGTTCAATTCCAATAATGTGTTGGAAATACGAACGACTTATTAACACGTGAGTCGTCTGATGGCTATTCGTATTTTCAAACTTAAGTTGTCCGCTTGAGAACAAGTGTTCAAATCCACTCTAGACACCTAGGATAGAACGAAATCAAAACCTTATTTTAGGCATGAGCCTAGGACGACCTAATACTCGAGCGGGGTATTGGGCCCATTAGAAAATCTGCCCTGCGTCTATTGACCCCGAGTCAATTATAGACGAACCATATTTAAGTGTTGAATAAAATGTATGCCTGTCTAATTCAATCCATTATCCTTTGGGGGTTGGAAAAAAGATTGATTTGCTTACTTTCGTAAGAAGAATTGAAGTAATTTAAGCAAGAAATTGATTGATTTTGGAGGTTGCATTGAAGGCACAGTTTGAACATCAACGGATGTCACCAATATAAGAAATGGAGGAAGCTAAGAAGGCGAAGGCTGATAGAAGAGGCACTTAGGAATTATTTTTTTCTATCCCCTGTGTGGGAACGTGTCTTCTTTCATGTTATTTCCCATTCCCTAAAGATTGTATCCCTCTTTTGTTATCATTTGTGGGCATTTATGCCCTTTTAGTGTTTATAAAAGTTGGGGGATAATGGATTGACCTTAAGCAAGCATATATTTTTCTTCAAAAATCGTTAGGCCCAAACCCTTGGCTCAAAAGGATCACCCCAGTTAGGATACGCATTATTATGATGTTCTTGTCACGCCCCAAAATCCCATCGGGACGGACTGGCATCCGAAGCCGAGAAGGCCTGGGAGAACCCGTTCAAATACTTGTATTTTCACTTATATGTCACCAAAAATTTGGACAGCACTTCATTGCATATAGAAGGGTCTAATTACCTGTATCAGCACAACACGCACAAATATATATATATATATATAATACTTGGCCGTCGGGGCCACCACATATACAAATATAACATCACTATATAAACATCCATGACTTTACCCTTTCTTATGTCTACAAAGCCTCTAGGATATACATGACATAACTAGGGTCGGGACAAACCCCCACCCACACATGACACATGTACAATAACAAAACATAAGGAACTGACTCGGAAAGCTCCGAAGCAAACTGGATCTCACCAACAATAGTTGTATGACCTGGCTCCTATCTATGCTGTGAATGAGCTGAAGCACCTGTTCCTGCAGCATGAAATGCAGGTCCCCCGTGAGGGACGTCAGTACGAAATATGTACTGAGTATGTAAAGCTGTAAATAATCATATGTGATATGGGGAATCAAGAAAATCAGACGCAAGTGAATAAATCATAATAGAAGTGAACCAAACTTCATAAACACTTTTAGGATCATGTACATTATCATTAATCTGAATTGAGTTCTTGAATTCAAACACATTTGTGGAACGGTATACATTCGTTCATTTCATTCTTTACAATTATCATTCGCCATTACCTCCTCCTCCCGAACCTCCAACCACCTAACAATAATCAATACTGTACCGTACTGTGACCATTAGGCTGCCCCCAGTACATATCAACTGTAATCATATCAAGTATCGGGATCGGCCCATGCTAGGCTTAAGCCCCTGAGCTACCACCCACACGTATATCAAGTAACACACATAAGAGATCTTTCCAATAACTTAGTTCAAAAGCTTTTGAGATTATTACATTAGTGTTCATGCCAATATAGTACCTTTGGAACAATGATACATCAATAGGAACCAAGTAATAGACCTTCTATACAATAACGATGTAATAAAGACTCATTGGTACATCAACAATGTGTTTCAGAATCATAAATATCACAACAATGAAATAGGAGCCTTTTGGTATATCAATGAAACATTTTGACACTTTATAGAATGGAAACAACTTCGTTGGTAATGTAGAACAATACATGTATTTGGACAACCTCAGAATCTTACTTGATGGAACATTGGTGTTTTCATGCCAAAGAACATCGTTAGAGTATGCTTTACATACCTCGTTGTAGATTCGGATACCAATTCAACACAACTTCCCGCCTTTACAAATCACTTATCTACAATGAAATGTTTGGCATCTAGTATTAGCAACCCAACACCACAATTCTCTTCCATAATTCCATACAACCAATATTTGCAAATCATTCCAAAAACCAACTTGAACAATAGGTTTATGTGTATATAATCATCATTTCAATACCACATCATCACACCAAATCCTTTCACAATTCAACATAATCCAACCATGCACAAGAATAATCCAACATCGTTTCCCAATCATCTTTCAACAACAATCAAATAACATACGTCTTATGCTCACATGCATATATATATACATATCCATATAAATAACACCAACATAATTTACATCCTTACCATAAAATGGCCCTTTTGATTTCAAAGTCCTGTTGGCACAAATAAGGGGTGCTTCTCGAATCCCTCGAGACGGTGAACACAACTACGGAATCAATTTGGATTTTCTACGGTTGAATCACAAGATAATTGGAGTTGAACTTAGGCTAGGGTTTCTTATTCTTCAATAATTTAGATGATAAATGATGGATATGAGGCTAAGTATATGTATATAATGACCAATTTTCGTCCATGAGGTGATGAAAAATGACCATATTGCCCTTAAAATTTAAGTAAATCCGAATCTGTCCATGGTGGATTGTTTTGGTAGGCTAAAGTAAATCGACCATAACTCTTTGCTCCGATAATGGATTTGGGTGAAACAAATTGTATTAGAAAGAAGACTCTCGGGGATTCTCATCGATATATTGCAGCTCACACAGTTCATTTTGTACAAGGAGTTATGATCGTTTAAAGTCGACCCACAAATCTGTTTGGCTGCAGTACTTTTGTGTGCAGAAAATTTCTGCACATTTACTGTTCATTGCGTCCACCATTTTCAAGTTTCGAACATGCTTGTTTATATCCGATACTCATCTGTTTTCAGAAATCTTTATATCTTTGGAAAGCTAACTCGATAAACTTCGCATAGAAATTTCGACGAGTAAATTCCGGTATAAATAAAGTCGATTCCTATACACATATAATCAAACTATACACTTGAAACCATCTCAAAATAATCAATACTCATACTTAAACTCATATATACCTAACTTATGATCAATACATATACTCCAACACATATAACCATGGCTAATGCACGTAATTAAGTACGGGGTGTTACATCCTTCCCCCCTTAAGGACATTCGTCCTCGAATGTGAATGTAGTTATTTAGCCAAAACAAGTTTGAATTCATAACTGATATTCACGTCATCATATAGATATTATGCATATGTAAAACTTACTTGTTAGTATCCCAGTTCCACTCCTTGCACTTCTTTTTCACCTTTGAACAAATAAGGGTATTTCGATTTCATTGCTTCCTCCGCTTCCCATGTAATCTCTTTCCTTTGTTGATTTCTCCAATGTACTTTCACCGATGCTACTTCTTTATTTCTCATCTTCTTAACTTGACGATATAATATAGCAATAGGCATCTCCTCATAGGTAAGATCTTCTGTTACTTGCACATCTTCAGTAGAAGTAATAAGGGACGGATATCTGATGCACTTTCGAAGCATCGATACATGAAATACTGGATGCACTGATGAGAGTTCCTGGGGTAGCTCTAATTCATAAGCAGCTTGCCCACATCTTCGAATAATCTTATACAGGCCTATATATCGTGGACTCAACTTTCCTTTCTCGCCAAATCTCATCACCCCTTTCATTGGCGATACCTTCAAAAATACCCAATCGCCTAACGAAAACTCTAGCCCTCTTCTTCTACTATCCGCATATCACTTGTGTCGACTTTGGGTTGTTTTCAACCGTTGCTGAATCACCTTGACTTTTTCTCTGGCTTGATACACAAGATCCAGTCCGAACATAAGAGTTTCACCCGCTTCGAACCATCCTATTAGTGATCTACACTTCCTCCCATATAAAGCTTCATATGGTGCCATTTTGATACTTGAATGATAGCTATTATTGTAGGCAAACTCAATAAGAGGTAAATGATCATCCCAGCTGCCTTTAAAATCTATAACACATGCTCGTAGTATATCTTCAAGTGTTTGAATGGTGCGCTCTGCTTGTCCATCCGTCTGAGGGTGAAAAACTGTACTCAGATTCACTTGTGTTCCTAAACTCCGTTGGAAAGACTTCCAAAAGTTTGCGGTAAATTGAGTTCCCCGATCCGATATAATAGAAGTTGGCACTCCATGTAATCGGACTATTTCTTTAACATGCTGCTTAGAATATTCTTCAACTGTGTAAGTGGTCTTAACGGGTAAGAAATGTACGGATTTAGTAAGCCTATCCACAATCAGCCATATAGAATCAAATTTCCGAGCTGTACGAGGCAAACCTGTAACAAAATCCATGTTGATCATGTCTCACTTCCAAATTGGAAGATCTATGCATTGCATATAGCCTCCGGGCTTTTGATGTTCCACTTTAACTCGTTGGCAATTTGGACATTCAGCTACAAATTCTGCGATGTTCCTTTTCATGTCATTCCACCAATATACATCCTTCAAATCTTGATACATTTTGGTTGACCCTGGATGAATAGAATACCTTGAGAAATGTGCCTCAGTCATAATTCTTTTTCTTAGCTCATCAACAATAGGCACACATAGCCGATTTTGGCATAGAAGTACTCCTTCTTGCGAAATCTCAAATACCTTCGTCGCACCATTTTGAACATTCTCCTTGAGTTGCAATAAAACAGGATCTGCATCTTGCTTATCTTTCACCTCAGCTACTAATGAGGATTCCGCGGCATTATGCACAATAAGCTCCTCGTCCGGAGTTTCGAGAAGACGAACTCCTAGACTAGCTAATTGATGAAGATCTTTAATCATCCCTTG
The DNA here is from genome assembly GCA_030864215.1 of Capsicum pubescens. Lineage (NCBI taxonomy): Eukaryota > Viridiplantae > Streptophyta > Magnoliopsida > Solanales > Solanaceae > Capsicum > Capsicum pubescens. The sequence goes on from CM061549.1 coordinate 302,744,416, forward strand.
CCTTTCTACAGGTGCCATCCTAGCCTTACGACTCAACCCATCAGCTACTATATTCGCTTTCCCTGGGTGATACAAAATATCAACATCATAATCTTTTAATAGTTTCATCCACCTTCGCTGCCTCAGATTTAGATCCTCTGACTGAAAATATATTGTAAGCTCTTGTGATCAGTATATATATCAACATGAACCCCATATAAATAATGGCGCCATATTTTTAAAGCAAAGATAACCGCTGCCAGCTCAAGATCATGTGTGGGGTAATTTTTGTCATGTGGACTCAATTGCCTTGAGGCATATGCTATCACCTTACCATGCTGCATTAATACACATCCTAAACCAATTCTCAAAGCATCACAATACACTGTACACCCTTCTGTACCTTCTGGAAGTACCAACACAGGTGTAGAAGTCAACTTATTCTTCAATTCTTGAAAACTCTCCTCACATGCATCATTCCATTGGAACTTGGATGTTTTATGCGTTAGCTTAGTTAAGGGTGATGAAATAGAAGAAAAACCCTCAACAAACTTTCTATAATAACCAGCCAACCCAAGAAAACTACGAATCTCCGTAGGCGTTGTGGGCCTTGGCCAATTCTTCACAGCTTCTATCTTTTGAGTATCAACCTGTATGCCTTCATTTGATACAATATGGCCCAGAAATGCCACTGACTTTAGCCAAAATTCACATTTAGAAAATTTTGCATACAGCTTACAATCACGAAGAGTTTGCAACGCCTGTCGCAAATGATTAGCATGATCCTCTTCTGATCTAGAATAAACTAGAATATCATCAATGAAAACTATCACGGATACATCTAGGAATGGCTTAAACACCCTATTCATTAAATCCATGAAAGCTGCAGGTGCATTAGTTAGCCCAAATGACATAACTAGAAACTCATAATGACTATACCTTGTTCGGAAAGCTGTTTTGGGTATATCTTTTTCTTTGACTCTCACTTGATGATAACCTGACCTCTAATCAATCTTAGAAAAACATTTGGCACCCTGTAACTGATCAAATAAATCATCAATTCTAGGAAGAGAATATTTATTTTTAAGAGTCACTTTATTCAGCTGCCTATAATCAATACACATTCTCAATGTGCCATCTTTCTTGCGCACAAACAGCACTGGTGCTCCCTAAGGGGAAATACTAGGCCTAATGAACCCCTTTTCTAGCAAATTTTTCAATTGCTCTTTCAATTCTCGTAATTCTGTTGGGGCCATCCTATACGGAGGAATTGAGATTGGCTTAGTGCCTGGTATCACATCAATACCAAATTCTATTTCTCGTTCAGGAGGTAAACCTGGAAGATCTTCAGGGAATACATCAAGAAATTCACTCACTACTGGTACAGTGTGAAGATCTGGTGATTCCGATTTCGTATCCTTTACTCTAAATAAATGACATATGTAGCCCTTGGAAATCATTTTTCTCACTTTGAAATAAGAAATAAATATACCTCTTGGTGCGCCAATCTTACCTTGCCATTCAATAACTGCTTCATTAGGAAAATGTAAATACATCTTTTTCGTACAACAGTCAATTTTGGCATAACAAGACGCCAACCAATCCATACCCATTATAACATCAAAATCTACCATTTCTAGTTCCACAAGATTGGCCATCGTGTATCGACCACACACAGTTACTACACAATCTTTATAAACTCTTCTAGCAATAATAGATTCCCCAACCGGGGTAGACACTTCCAACGGCTTTTCTAACTATTCGGGGGTTCTTTTGAACTTTCCAGCAACCAAAGGAGTAACATATGATAATGTAGAATCGGGATCAATTAGAGCATATACATCAAATGAAAATATGGGCAACGTACCCGTAACCACATCTGGGGAAGCCTCTAGATTCTGTCGATCCGCTAAAGCATAAGTGAGATTCTGAGTCCCGCTGGAACTGGCGACTCTTTTTTCATTTCTAGCGTGAGGTTGTGCACCTCTACCAGAATAAGATACCGGTGACGATGATGCAACAGCTGATACCGAAGGTCGTGCTACGCCACATGCGCCCCTTCGTGGGCATTCTCTCATCATATGCCCCGTCATACCGCACCAAAAACAAACATTTATTCCGATTCGACATACGCCCATATGATGCTTTCCTCATCGATTACATAGCTCTCGAGAAGGTATCGATTGGCTCATGTTCCCTTGCCCATGATAACCCACTGATCGCGAACTATGACCCTCACTTCTTTGCCCAAATTGACTGCCTCTGAACCCCTGATGTTGTGGTGGAGCACTAGCTGCAGAATAAGAAAATAATGTCCTAGGTGGTCTAGCAGAAAATTGAGGTCTAAAACCTCCCTGTGGCGCCATAAACTGCCCTGTAGATCTGGCCCTCTTAGAAGATCCGCTTTCAAATTCCCGTGTTCTTTTTCTTTGCCTCTGATCTTCCATTTTCTATGCAAATACTTGGATCCTAGCTATATCCATGTCTTTATTCAGTGCAACAATAGTACAATCCCTAACCAGATACGGATCCAATCCATCCACATACCGATGAACTCTGTCATCCATAGTAGCTATAACATTAGGAGCATATCTGGACAAAGAATTAAATCGAAGACTATACTCTCTCACACTTGTATTACCCTGTCGAAGATTTAAGAATTGATCCGCACGGTCCTGACGAGTCTCATATGGAAGATAATGATCAATAAATGCCTCTTCGAACTCTTTCCAAGTAGCTGGGGGTGCATCAATGCCCCTTGACCGTTTCCAGTCTTCATACCAATATATAGCCTCACCTTTGAATCTATACGCGGCTAACTCCACTGTCTCTCTGCCCGATACATGCATCACCTCTAGGGACCTTTGGATCTGATCAATAAAGTCCTGCGGATCTTCGTTAAGATCGGATCTGGTAAAAGTAGGTGGATCCATCTTAAGAAAATCTTGCGTCCGAAGACTAGTCGCCCTATCAGTAACGCTAGAACCCGCGGCAGGAATAGCTTGCCCTTGGACTTGACCGACAACAATTCGGGTCAACAGTTGTACTGCATCCCTCATATCCTAATCAGCAGCATTAACAAGTGGTTCTGTGAATGTGGTTCGCCTCCCACTTATTTCATCTGGAGTGGAAGACATTTCAGATACCCGCTCAGCTTGAGATTCACTCTGATTAACTTGTACAGGTGGTGACTTACTAGTCCCTTCTCCGGCATCCACGTCTACCCGCTCGCTGGTATTCTTACTTCCGGTATCCGGCATTCTTACTGTAATAAGAGAAACAAATAGATTCAGTGGTCAACTATGACTTCATTTACTATATAAACTCTATGGCACGATCTACGATCTGAAGAAAAGAAACAATTTCCTAAATGTCCACAGCCTCCTGTTTATAGATGTGGTGCACAACACACCGATAAACAAGACTCTACGTAGACACGGCTTTGTAGACTCACTAGGATGAACCGCTCTGATACCACTTTTGTCACGCCCCAAAATTCCATCGGGCCGGACTGGCACCCGAAGCCGAGAAGGCCCGGGAGAACCCGTTCAAATACCTGTACTTTCACTTACATGTCACCAAAAATTTGGACAACACTTCGTTGCATATAGAAGGATCTAATTACCTGTATCAGCACAACACACACAAATATATATATATATATAATACTTGGCCGTCGGGGCCACCACATATACAAATATAACATCACTATATAAACTTCCATGACTTTACCCTTCCTTATGTCTACAAAGCCTCTAGGATATACATAACATAACTAGGGTCGGGACAAACCCCCGCCCACATATGACTCCTGTACAATAACAAAATATAAGGAACCGACTCGGAAAGCTCCGAAGCAAACTGGAGCTCACCAACAATAGTTGTATGACCTAGCTCCTATCTATGTTGTGAATGAGCTGAAGCACTTGTGCCTGCAGCATGAAATGCAGGTCCCCCGTGAGGGACGTCAATACGAAATATGTACTGAGTATGTAAAGCTGTAAATAATCATATGTGATATGGGGGATCAAGAAAATCAGACGCAAGTGAATAAATCATAATAGAAGTGAACCACACTTCATAAACACTTTTAGGATCATGTACATTATCATTAATCTGAATTGAGTTCTTGAATTCAAACACATTTGTGGAACGGTATACATTCGTTCATTTCATTCTTTACAGTTATCATTCGCCATTACCTCCTCCTCCCGAACCTCCAACCACCTAACAATAATCAATACTGTACCTTACTGTGACCATTAGGCTGCCCCCAGTACATATCAACTGTAATCATATCAAGTATCGAGATCGGCCCATGCTAGGCTTAAGCCCCTGAGCTACCACCCACACGTATATCAAGTAACACACATAAGAGATCTTTCCAATAACTTAGTTCAAAAGCTTTTGAGATTATTACATTAGTGTTCATGCCAATGTAGTACCTTTGGAACAATGATACATCAATAGGAACCAAGTAATAGACCTTCTATACAATAACGATGTAATAAATACTCATTGGTACATCAACAATGTGTTTCAGAATCATCAATATCACAACAATGAAATAGGAGCCTTTTGGTATATCAATGAAACATTTTGACACTTTATAGAATGGAAACAACTTCGTTGGTAATGTAGAACAATACATGTTTTTGGACAACCTCGGAATCTTACTTGATGGAACATTGGTGTTTTCATGCCAAAGAACATTGTTAGAGTATGCTTTACATACCTCGTTGTAGATTTCGGATACCAATTCAACACAACTTCCCACCTTTACAAATCACTTATCTACAGTGAAATGTTTGGCATCTAGTATTAGCAACCCAACACCACAATTCTCTTCCATAATTCCATACAACCAATATTTGCAAAGCATTCCAAAAACCAACTTGAACAATAGGTTTATGTGTGTGTATATATATATATATATATATATATATATATATATATATATAATCATCATTTCAATACCACATCATCACACCAAATCCCTTCACAATTCAACATAATCCAACCATGCACAAGAATAATTCAACATCATTTCTCAATCATCTTTCAACAACAATCAAATAACATACTTCTTATGCTCACATGCATATATATATACATATCCATATAAATAACACCAACATAATTTACATCTTTACCATAAAATGTCCCTTTTGATTTCGAAGTCTTGTTGGCACAAATAAGGGGTGCTTCTCGAAGCCCTCGAGACGGTGAACACAACTACAGAATCAATTTGGATTTTCTACGGTTGAATCACAAGATAATTGGAGTTGAACTTAGGCTAGGGTTTCTTATTCTTCAATAATTTAGATGATAAATGATGGATATGAAGCTAAGTATATGTATATAATGACCAATTTTCGTCCATGAGGTGATGAAAAATGACCATATTGCCCTTAAAATTTAAGTAACTCCGAATCTGTCCATGGTGGACTGTTTTGGTAGGCTAAAGTAAATCGACCATAACTCTTTTCTACGATAATGGATTTGGGTGAAACTAATTGCATTAGAAAGAAGACTCTCGGGGCTTCTCATCGATATATAGAATCTCACACAGTTCATTTTGTACAAGGAGTTATGATCGTTTAAGGTCGACCCAAAAATCTGTTTGGCTGCAGTACTTTTGTGTGCAGAAAATTTCTGCACATTTACTGTTCATTGCGTCCACCGTTTTCAAGTTTCAAACATGCTTGCTTATATCCGATACTCATCTGCTTTCAAAAATCTTTATATCGTTGGAAAGCTAACTCGATAAACTTCGCATAGAAACTTCGACGAGCAAATTCCGGTATAAATAAAGTCGATTCCTATACACATATAATCAAACTATACACTTGAAACCATCTCAAAATAATCAATACTCATACTTAAACTCATATATACCTAACTTATGATCAATACATATACTCCAATACATATAACCATGGCTAATGCACGTAATTAAGTATGGGGTGTTACAATTTGTAAGTGTAAAACAAGACTTGGTCTCATTTTGAACTCCCAATCTTTGACGAATTATTTCATGACCTTCCCGACATCCGATTTTAGATTTTCTTGTGGATTCATGATCGGGGAAGTCAAGGGTATGTCTCGGGTGAGTTTTGGAATTTTTGGATGAGCGTAAGACCATGTTTGGTACCCCAAAACAGTAAACAAAGGTGCTAGGGCCGCGGCGCATTGCTTGGGGAGGACCCCGCGATAGGCAAGGCGGTGCCTTGCTTAGAGCGGGGGTCCAGCAAGGGCGGCACCTCGCCTGGCACCCCAGGCCAATTTTCAGTTTTTCCCCAAGAATTTAAGGGTGTTTTAGGTATTTTCAATTCCTCAATCATCTTAAACACGGAATTTAACTCCCAAATAGCCACATTACACATACTTTCCCCAAAATCCATCAAAAACAATCATTGGAGTTTCGAACTAAAAACCCAAATTATTCAAGATTCAACCGTGGATTTTGGAAGATAATTAGAGATTTGGAATCCCCAGTCTGTAGGCTTCAAGAAACATCCTTTATTTTTCGAATTAGAGGTACGTGGGGTTTATCCTAAAAATTACCTGGGCTTGTAAACACGAGAACATGATTTAAAGATTATCAAGCATGGATTTTAAAGGGGTTTTAGAACTTATGCTTTAAGTTTTGCATCATAAATATTTTAATGATAGAATTGTTTTGGCCTTGTGCCTTTCCCCCTTAAATTGATTTACATCTATATGTATATGTATTATTAAAGATTTGATTGAGAGCAATATCATTGGAATCCCTCTCTTTGATGATTTTGAGTTTGTGATCTTATTGTGAATGCTTTGAAACACATGAATTATGGTTGGAAAATAGTTTTCTCAATATCATAGAATTTGAGCATGTTTTAGAGATGATGAGAGGGAGTTTCTCGATATAAATGTGTTCTTGTGGTAAAGAGAAAGATTTGCATGAGATTAAATGATTTGACATGACCACCTTGTATTGTTGAAATGTTGACAAAGAGAGTTTCTTGCATGTGTTTGCATGAGTTGTAAAGAAAAAGCTTCTTAAATTGTCTTGCTAATACGGTGGTCCCAAACTTACGTTTTGAAAACATAGATTTATGATAAGCTAATAATGGCTTAGAGATGTGACTTGCAAGTCAGTGGTATGACGATACCACAAGTATGTATGCCGTAACAGAGTATGTTTTCAGAGTATGATTTCAGATTATTTTCTCAGAGAATGCATGTTTTGAAAGAATTAAAAATGGGCTTAAAGAGGGTTAGGTGATTACCCAAAGAAGGCTTGAGTTCAAGTAACTCTTAGCTTGAAACCGTATTTGCCAATACGGGTATATTATTATTGTACACTGGCGAAGGCGGTGTGGCGTAGTAGATTCAGAGACTCCGACCCTTGCGGCATACTTGGGTTGGGGGCTTGGCTGCCGAGTTAATGGCAGTTTCCATATAGCCCGTGGAATTTCAGAGTTGTAGGGTATACCACCCAGTGCAGAAGTAACACAAAGAGTGTCTCAGATTTCAGATGTTTTCATAAATTCTTTTAAAATACCTATGTGATTTCTTACTGTATGATATGTTTATGAACTGTTTTAAACTTCTCTCATATATGTTGATTAGAAATGATTATTTTGGATTAGCTCTGCATACCAGTACATCTGTATTGGCCCCCTTCCCCCTCTAACCTCTCAGGTTCTGAGGCACAGTCTAGAGGTCCAGATAAGCAGTAGATAATTTGAACAGCAGAAGAAATTGTGAGTGGTGAGCCTTCTATATTTCAGAAGGCTTAATGTCTTACAGTTATTTATCATTCTACAGTTTTGGTCTACTGGGGCCTTGTCCCAAATTTCAGAAAGTATAGTTTTGAGATTTAGTAGAGATCTCGCAAACTGAGTCAGATATCATTCAGATGTTTTGAATTTCAATTTTCATTATGATTTGAGTTCAGATTTAATGACCATGTTTCTGTAACAGATTATGTTTCCAAGATAGAACAACTGTTTCAGCTTTACAAGCATTTGAGCTCTTTACTTGCCAATACCAGTACTATGTTTTAGAATAAAGACAACGTTTTATATAATAGAGAAGAGAAACTTTAGCTACTACGCAGTCCAGTCACCATTGCAGTCAGGGTCGGCTCAATCAATTTAGTGGCCTAAAGCCAAATTTTAATTAGATGTTGCAAATATATTTGATAAAATTAGGACACGTGCATCTTGTGTGGTGTACGTGCATCTTGTGTAGCATACGTGCATCTTGTGCAGCATACGTGTATCTTGTGCGACGTACGTACATCTTGTGCGACTTATGTGCATCTTACGTGCATTTTGTGCACTGTACATACATCATGTTGTCAGTTAGCAAAAATATTTAGAAAAAATAGGGCCTCCAAAAAGTTGGGGCCTCAAGCCATTACTTTAGTAGCTTTATGGTTGAGTCATCCCTAATTTCAGTTTAGATGCATTGACAACCTGCGCAAGATATCGAATAGGTTAGTCAAGTTTCTACATATAGAAGTAGACGCAGTAGAATAAAATAAAAGTCATAAAGCAAATTACCTTGCAACATCAGGCAGGAACCTCCACCAGTAAAACCTCCTCGTCAAAAACATAATTCCACCTAAAGAAAACAACATTAACAATGAAACAATAAAAATTGTGCATTCTTTGAGTATATACAAATACAAAATGTAGAATGAAAAGACATGGCGACAGCCATGATAAAAACCGTTTGGCTCCCTTCACCTCATAATCAAAAATCATATCTTAAGAATGAAGCACACAACAAGTGTACAATAAACCTTCCAAAATAAAAAGATTAGCTGACTTATCTGAAAACCTTGGTACTGACTATAAGGGCAAGCCTATGGCATTTGACGTTCATTTAGTAGAACTTCATTCTAAGCGTGAGTCTCACTAAAAAAAAATCCAAAACCTTAATCAACACAAAGTCTGCATCAAAATTTCTACAATATCTATACGAAACACAAAAACCCACAAACAATTTAGCTATTAAACTCAAAATACAGAATAAAACTTGATAGAAAGATACACATAAGAGATACCGAAATTGTTCAGAAAACGCGTGGGTTAAACTTTGGGAATTGACGTCTCAGTGAATTCTAACTTAGTTTCAGAAAAAATTCCAGAAAAACGTTTTTGAGGTTTAAACTTTGGGAATTGACTTCAAACTTGTTTCAGTGAATTCTAACTTAGTTTCAGAAAAAACGTTTTTGAGGTATAAACTTTGGGAATTGACTTCAAACTTGTTTCAGTGAATTCTAACTTAGTTTCAGAAAAAGTTGCAGAAAAAACGTTTTTGAGGTTTAAACTTTGGAAATTGACTTCTAACTTTCTATATATAACACTCCATATATAGGCATTCGGAATTTAGGCATTCAGAATTTAAACTTAAAACTTAATCAGGAAGTAGTGAATTCTAACTTAGTTTCAGAAATGGTTTTAGAAAAAACACGCGTTTGTGAGGGTTAAACTTTGGGAATTGACTTCTAACTTTCTATATATAGAAACTTAATCAGGAAGTAGTGAATTCTAACTTAGTTTCAGAAAAAGTTTCAGAAAAAACGCGTGTTTTTGAGGGATAAACTTTGGGATTTGACTTCTAACTTGCATTCAGACATTAAACTTAATCAGGAAGTCTTGGTTAAGGTTCAGAAAACGTATGTATATTTTAAGGAAAATAAATTAAAAAACAACTAAATCTGCCTATAATTTTTAAAAAAGCAATTAAAAATAAAAAATAAAATTAAAAACCAAGTAAATGTCTATAATCTATATATACTAAGTAGCAAGAAAGTCTTGCTTAGATGGTTGCCAAGTGACAGTCTAAGATTATGCCATGTGTTAGTTTTAGGATAAATTAGTTAAAGTTTTTTTTGTTTTTTTTTTGGTTAAAAAGATGCATGCATTGAAATAAATAAAATAGTAGTTACAAAGGTTAGCCTAGTCTGGCTTTAGTACAAAAATATGATGGGTATTCCCTGGAAGATGAGCATAAGGCACAACATTCCTACGGGAGCAACATCCTAACTTATCCGCCCTCAGATCATGGGCTACAAAATCTGGTTGTGTATCCAAAATAATACATTCAGCATAATGGTTGCCGTTGGCTCCTTCTATGGCCAAAGCATCAGCAACTCTATTCTGTTCTCTATAGCTGTGTCGAACCGGAGGTCTCCCCATAGCTCGAATCAGCGATCTACAAGTACCAAGAATTGGGTTATACAATAAATGACCATGTTGTAACATATCAATTATAAGTTGTGAGTCCGTGTTAATCTCAACGGGAAACCAGTTTCGATCATGAACCAGGGTAAGACCCTTTAAAAGGGTTAAGAACTCCATATGGGTGTTAGTAGTATGATCTAATTAGTTATTAGTTATTGTGTTCAATTAAAAAAATTTTAATAGTTTTTAAATTTTCCTGCAGTTTTCTTAATTCAAAATTCTGACCTTTTCTAATCATAGCAATGGTTGGTTGTTACTGTGAATTAAAAAACTTCCGATTTATTGAATTGAAAAAAAATCTATGCCATTTGTTTTTACTTTATATTAAATGAAACATATATTAATTTGATATTAATATTCTCACGAAAATGAAAACTGTCAAGTTATTTTAAATTTAAAACTGTAAATTATGAAATTAAAAGTATATCAAATTTAAAAGAGAATAATGTGGGTTGTTAGTGTTACATTTCCATTAGGAATTATTTGTTCTATTTTTTCAAAAATAAATTTTAGCATTACTTAAATTTTTAAATCACAGTAGTTATTCAAAATTCAATTTTTTACAACTTTATACTCTTCCTAAAAGAAAAATTGCACCTAAATTATAGGCACACACTAATCCATTTCTATCCACTCTAAATTATCTTTTTGAAAAAAAAAAAATAATTAACCTAAACCACATCTGAGTAACTTCCCATTTCCATTCCCACGTCTGGAAAAAGGTATCCCTAGTTGAAATCCTTTCTTCTTCTTTTATTTCCTATTTTACGATATAACTTTTTATTTCTTTTTATTATTGTTCATGTCCGTAGCGATACATGCTACATGTAAACTTATCTTTCAATTTCTTATTTTTCTTATTTAAATATCAATATACAACACTTCTTAATTTGTTGTTTATTATGTTCAAATAATATTTGGTTCACTTTATATATGCATTCTTCTATCCTCATATGTCTTATCAATTTTTTGGGTTCGTTTCAATTTAATTAATTTAATTTTATACGCAATATTAGTTACTGTTTTGTTACTATGAATCTTTTGTATTAGAAATGGTGATTTTATTACTGAAAATTGATGAACTTTGGATGGAACGGCTATGAAGGAGATGAGGTGGAGTTCTTAATGAAATTGTGAGCAATGGTATTCACTTGTGAAGATAGAATGATGGTTCACATGTAATTCCAATGCTTTTAATTTTTAAATATATTTCAAATTTAGCAAAAAAATTTATTAATCAAATAATTAAAAAAATGCAAATTAACTTAACTCCTTCTTTAAAGTAATTTCATCCAATTATTCCTTACTCCTTTTTATAATTTCTTTTCCAAATCAATATTTGAATCAGTTTATAATTTTAAAATTTGAATAAGTAACTAATTTTATTTCTAAAAAACTACTTAACTCTATAAGCCAAGTATTTAAAAAAAAAAAAAAACTACTTTAATTCATTATACACATTTCTTTTGTTCTCATATTTTTCTTGAACCGCTTAAACATGATAACACTTTTGCTACTCATGCATGTTTTTAGAATTTCTTTCGTAGTAGTCCCTTTATTTTTGACAATAAAAATATATGAAATCAAATATTTAAATTAATTTCATAGTAGTCCCTTTATTTAGAATTTATATTTAAATGTATTGTAAAAATATATGAAATTAAATTGGTTATTTTATGAAAATAAAAATTTAAATTTTTTTAAAAGATAATTTTAAAAAGTGAAAGAATTTTGGATATTTTTCAAATTTCAAATAAAGTGAATTTTTATTTTTATTTTTAAAAAAAAGAACAGTGAAAATTTTTTATGCCCAAACATGTACTTACTATCCTTGAAAAAAAATTTTATGCCCAAACATGTACTTACTATTTATTACTTATTTATGTCACAACTTTGCAATTAAAAAAAAAACTGAAGAAAAATCCAATAAAAGGAAATGGAGAACAAACAAAAATTATTGGATGAAAAATCATATAGTTATATTTCAACAAAGTAAAAACTAAATAATTCATTAAAATATTTATAATCAAATGTATTCTAAGAATAGAACTAAATTTTAAAATGAAATCAATCTTCAAGTAACACTTGATGTTTACACTAATTACAATAATTTATTATAAAAATATAATCATAATAAATTATTGTAATTAGTGTAAACATCAAGTGTTACTTGAAGATTGATTTCATTTTATATTTTATTCTAAAACCCCCGGCAAATAAATATCTTCAATTGTCGTCATAAAATATATTTTATATTAGTTATTATTATTTTTCATGTTGTAGTTACCATAAAAGCAATAACATTATAGCAAAATGAATTACACTTAGAGTATATTTGTAGACTCTTTTTGTGCTTTTCTAATTTTTTTCTGAAGATAAGTAATTTCATTTAATTAGTGCCCGTTTGGATAAATTTATAGAGCCACAAATAATAAGTTAGGATTCCTAACTTATGAATTTTGACTTCAGTTATTATTTATATTATTTCTAATATGCAGAATTATTCTAAAAATATATTATGAAATATTATTCTTTATATAATTCATTATTGCTAATTATATGTGAAATAATTAGAATTTATTCCTTATAATTTTTTATATAATTTATTCATTCTTATTAAATATAAAATATATCATAATTTTTCTATTATTATTATTATTACATTTTATGCTATTGACTATTTCTGATTAAAGTATACTAAGGCTATTTGATGTAGTCATATGATTTTGCCAATAAAGATAATGGGTAACTTCTTTTCAAGTCTTTCTCAACAGATAGATTGATTTAGTTCTTTTTGATTATCTTAAAACTTATGAATTTAAATTAAAAATAAATATATTTTTAAATTTATTATCATCTTCATCATGATGCAATTTCATTTTTAATTTAATCTTTACAATCTGATAAATACAAAAAATAAGATAAATATCGTCTTTAATATATACATCTTAATATTAGTCTTCTTTAATATATATAAACCCAGCCCATCAATTATAAATGGTGTTCCCTTAGTGTTCATCGCAGATTCTGCATCAGCTTTCAAGAGTAATACATCTTCTTTTATTAATCGTCTTCTTCTTCTTCATCCCTGATGTGTTTGCTAATCATCTCTTCCCTCAGTTGTGCTCTTTGGTAGATGGAAGTGGAATTGGAATTCATTGTGAACTGAAGCATCTGCCTTATCTGCCCCTTCATCCCTTAGCTAATGAAACTCTTAAATACGGGCTCTGTAATTTGTCGCTGTTAATGATCTTTCCTCCTTGTGGTTCCATACTGTTGAAGCTTGCATATGAACAATCTCCTGTGTTTATTGCATGATTAGTTAAGTTATTCCCCTCCCTGTATATGTGATTGTATGTATTCCTTGAATGTTATCCGTTATCTCCTCCACAATATGAATTATGTTCCATGGGCATTTCCATTCACCTAAAAAGACCTTCTTAAGTAATAAAGAATCAGTTTGGAAAATAACCTGACTGCTTGCAATGTTTAGTTGCATGTAGGATTGCTAAAGCTTCCGCCATTGTGTTTGTTGTATCCTCTATCTTAGCTGCTTCAGCATAAACTAGATCTCCATTTTCATCCCTGCGAGTAAAAAGCATAGGAGCTTATACCCGGATTTCCCCTAGAGGCACCATCCGTATTATACTTCAACAAAACCCTCTCAGGGAAAATTCCCATATGACCTCCTTTATCGTTATACTTCCCTTGTGACTTTCCAACTGCTGTAATACATCTGGACAGCTTCCTCAAAATTTACATTTGGGATTTCTGACCTGCAGAAGCATATGTAGTGTATGTATGCATCTCATTGTGAATGACCCTCTGAATGCTTGTAGTCTTGCCATCATGCTTACTCTTGTTCCTTCTTCTCCACATTTCCCAAACTATAATGCTTGGTATTGCCTTATAGTAAGGTTTGAGCCTGCTTTTAACTTCTGCTCCCCACCGAAGCATTGTAACTTGTCTTAGTGAAAGTCCTGCTATATTCGGACCTGCAAAAGAACAGAAATAGGACCAAGTCCCGTTAGCAGTATAACTTTTCAGGAAAACATAAGTCATGGTCTCTTGATGGGGATTATGACAACACCAGCATCTCGAGGGTCCTTCAAAACCCCATCTCCACACCCTATCATCCACTGGGATCTTAAACTTCCACAATCTCCACATCAAAAAGGATATTTTGAAAGGAAGTCCTTGAATCCACATCCCTTTATAAATCCTATTATTTTCCTCTTTGTATCGCACATACTCCCATGCTGATTTAACAGTAAAATCCCCTTTAGCATTAATCAGCCAGTACGGTTTATCAGTGAAAAATCCCCCTCCTGGTGGTTTGATGTTACTGATAATATGCTCTGCAATCTCCTGAGGTATTCTGAAAATCCCAATTCAAATTATTTGTTAAATCCTTCACCATCTTATACGTATCATCCCACTAATAATGTACGTTGGATGTATCAGAAGCTAACTATGTATCTCGACAGTCCCAAAAATAGGAAAAAATTAATCGGAAGCTAACTATGTATCTTTACAAAGGATAGTGGATGTATTATTCATCTCAACAGAATCAAAATTAAAAAATAATGTATTATAAGCTAATTATGTATCTTTACAAAATAAAAATGTATTTTTATTGAATGAAAGAGACCAAGAAATTGGTGTGTCGTTTTTTTTTCCGTTCACTTATTCATTGTTAGGTAGTTTTTGACATTAATTTCTCTTCTTTTTTATTTCCAAGTTTAAAGTTTTTCTATCTTAAAAGTTTCCTAATATGATTTTAGTATTTATTATTTCAAGTTTAAAATTTCCTAGTTTAAAAGTTACTAATATAGTTTAGTATATATTATTTCCATAAAAATAATATTTGAATCCCATGCTATATGGGATAGGTTTCCTTATATATATGCGAATGAATTTTGTTACTTTTAGACAACATTATTATTAATTGCGAGTTAACCTTCTTAATATCTTCATGTGCGTGACTATTTGAGATTTATATTACAACCTTATAGAAGCTACTATTTAAGAGGTACGATTAATTGTTTAACTTATATTCTTGGATCTTATTGATAAATTAAAGAAGGTAACTCGTCTTGTACTAATTATTGCATTTTTCATCCAAGTTCTTGAAGCGATTCTATTAGTACCATAGTTAGCTTTGTTTCCCTAATTTTTGAATATTAAGATTAATTAGGATTCTTAGCACTTGATTTCGAAATTTTCATATTTTATTCTCAACTTTCGCATATCTTTAACCTTCATATTTTTGCTTCCGCATTATTTTCTTGATTGTTCAAGTAACCCGATTCTTATCATTAGGTGTTGTAGTTGTTTGATTATGTTATAGCTTGTTGTTCAATCTAATGACTTGACCATATATGTCTAAATCCTAGATTTAGCGTCCATATGTCGATTGTGGTTAATTTGCAATGTCTATCTACTTGCTTGCACCTTGTGATATTTTACTACATGGATTTAGCTACAAACTCGTCACTAATCCGTAGTTAATTTGCTTGTACCTAACAGAAAATCATCGCAACGGATATTGTTTAGCTATAGAATTTGTCTGTCACTAAATCCTAGTATTTTTTTAGTAGTATTTTGCTCTCGTTTATCTAATCGTATTATGATAATGCATTAAAGAATTGTCACATTGAGTTTTGGTGAATTAGCAATCGTTGTTCTGAAGCATTGTAGTCGCTAATTTGCTCATAACAAACATGTATTTGTTACTAAATAGGATAGTGGCGGACTTTGTTGTTTAGCTACATAATTTATCTGATGTTAAATCCTGTTTCGTTAGAAGTGTTTTGCTCTCGTTGATCAAATCTCAATATAATGATATATGTCGCTGATAGCGGTGAATCTGCATGCATTCGATGTGAAGCATTGGAGGATTGTATCATACCCTCTCCGGTATTAGTACTGGATATGTTGGTGTTGTTGTAGTTGTCGTTGATCTAAGCTCTCTAGTTAATTTGTTCGTAGTTAACAAAAAATTGTGGCGATGGATTTTGCTGTTTAGCTACAGAATCTCTGTGTTGCTAAAACCCTTTTTTTTTGTTAATCTAGTCTAATTAATTATGATGATAGGCATTATAGGATTGTGAAGTTGAGTGCTTCAATGGAGGTTATTGTTGCTGACGATGGCGCTGTATTAGCAGAGGCAGCAACATTCGATTGGAAGAATTGGAGGATTGCATCATACCCTCCTGTTCACCAGCGTTACTTGGATAGAATCAGTCCTTATGTACTCTATAGGTGGATTGGAAATGCTGTCTTGGCAATCATTTATGCTTTTCTGATTTATGTCCGTGGATTCTACGTATTAACACTATATATAGCGGGCGACCTCTTTATGATAAGTCTGTTCAAGTTCCTGTCCGCCCATGTCGATCCTAAGATGAAAGAAGAAGGACCTCTCTTGTCAATTAAAGGTTCGGATGAGTTCAAACCTCTCATTCATGAACTTCCTGAGATCAAGTTCTGGTAATACGCGCTGCTCGCTCTAGTACTCATCTGTATGTTCTGTTCACCCGAATTTCATCAGTTTGCTTTAGTTGTTGTTTTCACATTGTTTTTTCTCCCTTTTCTAGTAATATGTTAACACGATAAAAAAATTTCTATCATGTGTGTTTTGACAGATTTTGGAAGAAAATTTTGTGTTTTGATACTTGTTGTGCACTAGTATTTGCTTATTTTAGTTGTTTTACACCTTAAAAATACATCAACTTTTATCTCTTAGCTGACATTGTTATAGCTCAGAGCTGATCAAACCACAACATCAATGAATCGAGTCATATTATTACGTACTGTCTTGGCTTCATAAGATTTATTGTACAGAAAAACAACTATTTTGAGCATATTGGTTTACAATCCTGCTACAGGTTCCGTGGACTTGTATAGAATCCAAAACCAGATGATGGCGCGCATGCCCTTTACGGTTATAGTATGCCAGCGCTTAGGTTGATGCAAAATCGCGCATTAGGGTCCTTGTGCACCCTCCTATTTCTGTTCCTTTACTGTTGGTTTTTGCGTAGTATGGATCTACACGTTAAAGTGGAATGCCGTTTTGCAAATGAGCCAGAGAAATCGAAAGGAGGAGAATCATTGTTTTCGTTCTGATACTTCCTTATGACACTTGGTTGCTGCTATAAAATATCTAATCTCTTTTTACTACTTTCTTCAGGTATGCCGCAACATTTGATCTCTGTCTGGCATTTGCCATGGCTTTCTATCCCATAAAGGATCTTGAGGATGTTAAGGCTTATCGGTTCGTTCTTTTGTTCATGTGTTCTCTGCTCTACTTCACAAAATTGGGGAGTGCAATTTACAAATCAAGGAGATACAAATATAATCCACTTACCCTTGCAAAGTAGGTGACTTGGAGTTACTTTTGTGTATTTTTCTCCCTCTATTAAGTTAGACCAGTCTTTATATGGTGGGAGTTATTAAAGCATTTCTTTTTTTTCTTGTGACAGTAAGTAGTCCCTGAATGGACAGCAGCAACATTGGTAATTTGGTATGTGTAAATAGGAAAAAGAGACTATATGGAATTGCTATATGCTCCATTTTAGTTGCTATTTTGATGTCGTTATTGAATAAAATTCAAAAGACAGACAACAACTTTATGGTAATTTGGTATGTGTAAGTTTTTCTTATTTACTAGAAATATTTCTATCTTGCGGATACATATCAGGTACTTAAGAAACTAATAAGTGAGTTGGGAGAGATCAAGCTTTCTGTAAAAGCTACTCCGTCCACAAGGCCAGCTCGCAGCCATGTACAAATGCTCCACACTAGATGTACGATATACAGTCCACTCCTTATGATAAGGTGGCTTCGCCACTGCTCGGAGGATAGAAAACAGGTTGTCGTCAGCAAGCGTGATCGATGAGAGGACAATTGTTAGAGACACTTAGCACCTGATTTAGTTTGTATTAGTGATACACCAGACTAGCCCATGTGGTGATACGTTTCAGAGATAGTGTAATGGCACAAGATGCTTATATCTTTCCCACGTACAGTCAATAGGCCCTAAGTTATTCCAGTAGTTCGATTGGAGTTGGATCAAAGGGAATCCATGTGAAATCAGCTGGTACATCTAAAACTACAAGGTTATGATTATATAAATAGTACCTTTTGTCAAAACCTATGTTGCTTGGACTCTTCAAAAATGCCGTCGATGAGTGTTGGATCCTCCAAAAGTGCACTTTTGGAGGATCCCTTTTGGAGGATCCGACCCTAGTGTGTCAACAATTTTGGTGATTCCGAGCAACATAGGTCAAAGCAAATCACCAGCTGAACGATGAAATTTGTACCTTCTCTAGTTATAGTTTGAGGTCTCTAGAAAACTAATTCACACACCACAGCTACATATCTCCTCTAAAAGTTACTTTCATATTAAATCGCATAGCCTGTCCAATTTCAAATCCTGAGAAGCTGCTCAAGCGCCAAACTCGTGCTCATAGCCAACAACGGATAGTCGGATACTCTTTTACTGTACTCCCATGAGAGTTAGCTTAGTCCCACATACCTTTGATGAACAAAATTCGAGATATCTTGAATCTAAGCCTTGGAAGCATGATTTTTAAAAAACTGACATATAATGAGCAATTGGTATTTAAAGAGTGTGTTTATGTCGTGGGGTAGGGTGAAGTGAGGAAAAGACCAAAATATCCTTAGAGAAACCAAAAAAGAAAAAAATGCACAAATTCTTCAGTTGACGGCTCGTCACCCTAGTTGTCACTTAAGGTTGGGGTTTACCATTTACTGAGCTAGGCTGACGACTAGAGCTGATGGCTTGTCACTTAGTTGACGGCTTGTTAGCTTAGTCGTCACCTAGTTGACAGACAGATACTTCGAAATAAAATAAGCATAACTTTTTACTCCGATATCGGATTAAAGTGAAATCGGATGCGTTGGAAAGAAACTAGTAGATCTTTCATTTGATATATAGTAATCTACCCAACTCGTTATATTCTATAAGTAACAGTCATTGAAAGTTGACCCAAGTTGAAATGTTCACTAAAACTTAATCAATAGAAAAGTTCTCAACTCGTCTTTGAGTTAGGAAATTTTTGCGAGCTCAATTCATATTCAAAGGTATTCTCAAACTATAGAATTGATCATCAAACATATATTACTAGTGGAGGAGTCAAAATTTTCATTAAGGAGTTCAGAATTAAACATACGGACTGGTCGACAAGGGTTCAACATCTATTATATATACATAAAAATATTTTTAATCATATAAAAATAGTATAATTTTCGGTCCAAGGGGGTTTGAATCCCCTTAATACAAGGTGGCTCCGACACTATATATTACCTTGGAATTATTGGATTCGGGTCTATGCATGTAGGAACGATGATTTGAATTTTAGTCCAAAAATGCAAGGTGTTAGAACTATCGACCCAAGGATTGACTCTTTGTAAGACTAATTAGGAAGAATCACTCCATAACAAAGTTTTTTTTTTTAATATTTAAAGCTTGAAATCGAAATATCTGATCAAGAAGAGACCATTTCATCTACTACACCATATTCTTTGATAGTCCTTGTTTGAAGTTATTAATCTTTCTTTCTTGCTATATCAAATTATCAAATCACTTACCTAGTTGTGCTTTAATTCCAAGTTAATTGGAGTAGTTGTGTGAGTTTTCTTCTAAGTTCTACTGCTCCTTATGTTTCTTTGCAGGTGTTATAGTTTAACTTTTAAGAGTCAAATTTAAAATGTAATTTTTAATCATATTGATATGAGAAAAATTACTTTGTATAGCATTTTTAATATGACTTTTGAATATTTTAATTTTAATTTTATACTACCGAATTAATCTAATCTAACTTAACTTTACTAAAAATAAAAAACGCGACAACTAAAAATGAACGGAGGGCCTATCTCGTAGCCATAACTATTTTGTCTACTTTGTCAGTAGCAGTTATTTACTCTATAGGCGGATTGGAACTGCTGTCTTGGCAATCATTTATGCTTTTCGGATTTATATCCGTGGATTCTGGATATGGAAGAAAACTTTGAGTTTTGATACTTGTTGTGCACTGGTATTTGCTTATTTTAGCCTGGCTATGACATTGTTATAGCTCAAAGTTGATCAAACCGCAACATCAATGAATCAAGTCTCGGGTTCATAGGGTTTACTGAACAGAAAAAACAACTATTTTGAAAGATATTCATCAGAGTTTTCCCAAATACATGACATTGAGCATATTTGTTTACAATCCTGTAGAACCCAAAACCAGATGATGGACAGCGCTTAGGTTGATGCAATGTCATGCCTTTGTAGGTTATTGTTGGTAAAAGTGGAATGCGGTTTTGCGATTGAGCCAGAGGAGGAGAATCATGTTTTAATCCATGGAAACCTTTTCTTTTTTCGTTCTGCTACTTTCTTATGACACTTGGTGGGTTCTGCAATAAAATATCTAATCTCTTTTTACTACTTTCTTCAGGTGTGCCGCAACATTAGATATCTGTCTGGCAATTGCCACAACTTTCATTTCCAGAAAGGATCTTGAGGATATTAACGATCACTGGTTTATCCGGCTCTTTCTTTGGTTCACCTTCTCTGTGTTCTTCTTCCTAAATTTGGATTTTGTAATTGAAGAATCGAGGAGATACAAATATAATCCATTTACCCTCGCAAAGAAGGTGAATTGAGTTACTTTTGTGTATATTTCTCTGAGTCTTTATATGGTCGGAGTTATTAAAGCATTTCTTTTTGTTCTTGTAATTAACAGTAACTAGTCCCGGAATGGACAGCAGCAACGTAACATTGGAAAGGACATCCGCATCTGGAATTGAACTGGCTTTGAGGTAAATAGGAACAATAAAATTCAAAAAATTAGACAGACAACTACTTTATGGTAATTTGGTATGTGTAAGTTTTTCTTATTTACTGGAAATATTTCTATCTTGCGGATACATATACTTACATATCAGGTACTTCAGAAACTAATAAGTGAGTTGGGAGAGATCAAGCTTTCTGTAAAAGCTACTCCGTCCACAAGGCCAGCTCGCAGCCATGTACAAATGGTCCACACTAGATGTACGATATACAGTCCACCCCTTATGATAAGGTGGCTTCGCCACTGCTCGGAGGATAGAAAACAGGTTGTCGTCAGCAAGCGTGATCGATGAGAGGACAATTGTTAGAGACACTTGGCACCTGATTTAGTTTGTATTAGTTATACACCAGACTAGCCCATGCGGTGATACGTTTCAGAGATAGTGTAATGGCACGAGATGCTTGTGTTTTCATGTGTGACGAGAGTAAGTGCATGAAATATTTAAGTAGGGGTGTATGGATGTGTTCCAACATTGTCGTACTTGAGAGTGTTCCGACACTATAGTATGTAAGAGCAATGAAGGTGTTTCACTACGGGGTTGTGATATAGGTGCTTGGATGTGTTCCAACGTCGTAGGGGCATAAAAGAATGTGGATATCCAGTCCCAACACTTAGCTAGATGGACTTTATATAGCGAGTGGTTCATGATTGTTTCTGTAATGGAGCATCCTGATGCAAAACTCCCCGATAACATCACAGCATATGAGGCTGCTGTTTCTGCATGTGGAAAGTTATGCCAGTTTGTCTCTGAAGGCATCTACATCTATAAGGTTATTATTACTCCCTCCATTTCAAAAAGAATGACCTGATTTGACTTGACACGGAGTTTAAGAAAATGAAGAAAACTTTTAAATCTTGTGGTCTTAAATAAAAGATGCTTTAATCCTGTGGTCTTAAGCATACCACGTGGAAAGTTAAAAGTAAAAAGTTGCTAAAAATGGAAAGAGGCCATTCTTTTTGAAATGACCTAAAAAGGAAAGTAGGTCATTCTTTTCGAAATGGAGGGAGTATTCTTTCCCTATATAATTGCTGTCACTAGTTTGTTTGTCTCTGAGGTGTCAAGGATTAGCTTGCACGCACATCTAACCTCACACTAGCACATGCGATAAATCACCTATCGTTTTCTTTTTGTTACTACTGGGATTTGAATCCTAATCACCCATAGATATTCACTGTAATGACCACTTGATCACACTCCTAGGTGACTAGTCTATTCTTTGGCTTCACTAATTGTGTCATATGCTGCATCTGCCTCATCTACAACAACCACTTTGTATAGAAATACAAAGTAGGTTATATACTCACACACAAAAACACACACCTATTCAATTTCCCGAAAATCTATTTAAACTTGAAAATTCTTGTAAAATAAAACACATCATGTAAGATTTTTGCTGCAACTATGATATCATTTCTTTTCTTGTTAGTTGTTACTATTTCTATTTTATGCATATTTTCTTGTGGGTCGTTAAAGACTAAAACCCGATAAATAAAAAATCGATAAAAAAAATATCTTACTGATTTAACATATTTAAAAATTGATAACCGATAAGCAAAATCGATAATATATAAAACTGAATCGAACTGACCTGTGCACACCTCTAATATATATTAATGTTGTACCCTATGAATTGCTATTTATCATCATATCAAGATTTGAAATACATAATCACTGAGGAGTCATTTAGTTCGTGGATAAGGATAATATATTTCGGAATAAAATTTGGGATTAATTTTATTTCATGTTTGATTTGAGGTACTAGTTAGTTTCGGAATTGTTTTATCCATCATTTGTACTAAAATGGTGAGATTACTATCTCATATAAAAGGCGAGATATCCCAACCAATGAGATTAATTTCCTTACTTATCTCATTCTGCATACGAAACAACTAGCACAATGAAACAAAGAAATGGCTAGTTTTTTCGAGGACATCTGATAAAATTGGAATGAGACAATAAAATGGTACAAGCTAAGATAAATGTGAAATTACAAAGTGTGCTCTTGGGTCAATATCCTCATGAAAAGCTTGTTTTACATTAATAAGTGTGGTTTTTAATCAAAAGCTAATACTTTTATGAAAAAATTACAGAAAGTAGCATATTTAAGACTATAATTACAATAAATAGCAACACTTTTGTAAAATTACAGTTTATAGCAAGGATAGCATTACTTTACTCATTAACCAGACAGATGCATGTTTTACTCTCACTACTTTACATTTTTCTATTTTCACTCCACTATTTCACCTCCCCCAAATATAGCCATATCTTTTACCCTCTTTTTTTCATCTTATTTTCTTTATCATTTTTTTTTAATTTTGTTTTTCACTTTATTTTCTCTCTTATATTTATTTCTCTTCTTTTTTCCTTTTTTGTTTTTTAAATTTTTTTTTCCTTTTTCATATTTGAAGATAATTATCTTCATGATCTTTAAGATTTTAAGATAAAACATCATTACATCTTTCACTATTTTATGTCTCTATCTTTTTTTTTTCTTGTTAGTTTTTTTTTTCATTTTATTTTTTTATCATTTTATTTTTTATTTTGATTTTTTTTTCATTTCCACTTTAATTTCTCTTTTCTATTTCTCCTTTTTTCTTTCCTTTTTCATTTTTTTTTTCCTTTTTTATCTTAGTTTTCTTCTTCTTTTTTTATTTTATTTTGTTTCTTTTTTTCTTTTATTTTTACACTTCTATTTCTCTTTCTTCCTTTTTTTTCTTTTTCACTTCTCTTTTTTTCATTTTTTTAATCTTATATTTTAATTTTTTTCCCTTGTTTACTCTTCTATCTCTAACTTTTATTTTGAAAAGACAAATATGTATATCACATACACATATTCAAAAAACATAAAAAATAAATAACCATACAGATCTGAAAATGTATTTACAGTACAAAACATACATATGTATTTACGATGTACATATCATATTTATATTAAATAGTAACAAATATAACTATACTATATATCTTCATATGTATTTGTGAAATAGAAAAGTGACTCATATAAAATAAGAATATGCATATGGATCAGGTATGTATTCTGTAAATACATATGGAGAGCTATATGTATTTTATACGGTGTTGGATTTGTCTTTAAACTGTACATACGATATCATTTTAGAGGGTAACATATGTACTTATTTGTTTTCTTTTACTGTTTAAGATATCTACATGTATTTTTTTATTACCTTTATGTGTATGTATATAATTGTCATTTTATTATAGAGATTTTATGTCATATATGTTTATATATACATGCGAGTCAGATATGTATTTCTGTAAATACATATGCAGATATATATGCATGTGTTTTTACCGTAAATACATATGTAGATCTGTATGTCTATTTATTTTGTATATGTATATATCATATAGATATTTGTATTTTAAAAATAAAAGATAAGGATAGAAGAGTAAAATAAAAAACAAAAAACAAAAAATTCAAAAAAAAAAAAAAGTGAAAAAGGAAAAAAAAAAAAAAAAAAAGAGAGAAATAGAAACTAGAAATAGAAGTGTAAAAATAAAAGAGGAAAAAAAATTAAAAAAAAGGAAGAAGAAGAAAATGAAAAAAAATATGAGAAAGGGAAAAAAAAAAAAAAAGAAAAAAAACGAAAAAAGAAAAAATATATAAAAAAACGAAAAAAAAAAAAAGGAGAAGTAGAAGAAAGAAAATAAAGTGAAAAGCAAAAAATGAAAAAGAAAAATAAATTAAAATTAAAAAAAAATGAAAAAACTAAAAAAATAAATAGCTAGAGATATAAGAGAATGATATTTTAAAATTTTGAAGATCATGGAAATAATAATCTTCATATTGATTTTGATTTGGAAAAAGAATCTACTAATATAAATAAGAGTAATTTATGGGAATTTAATTAGATGAGATAATTATTCCTTATTTAACTCAACTAATTTGAGTAAAAGAAGGACAGAAAATTTTGTTGTATATGTATTTGTATAACAACAGTTTACTTAAATACAAAATACAATTTGCGATTTTTCGTAATTATGAAACTGTTGCTATAAAAGTTGCAATTAAGACTCTATAGTTGCTATTTCTGAAATTTTTCCTACTTTTATCTCCAAGATTCTCATTAGTCACTCAATCGCACTAGCTAGCTCATAAGATTTTCTCGATTAATTTAAATTTACACATACGTAAGATTTATTAAAAGAAAAAAGTGAAGGTGCGTACAATAAATTCTTGGTTAGATCCTTTCCCCGACCTTCCCTTCCGCATTTAACTAATGTATACATTTGATTAAGCGTAGAAGGATCTCATGACCAATTCATCAAAATCACAACCCTCAGGTCATTAATATTTGTTTGTTCTCAACTAATCCATGATATTTCCTTTTTTGATTCGTGCATTTTCTGATTTGAGATGGGGTATGAAGTTTTAAAATATTATATAATGAATATTTAAGGAACAAATATAACTGAATATATGGAAGTAGATAATTATGATTAGAATTTTAATTTAACTAATTAAATTTCAATCATTAATTTTAAACTATGACATGTGTCTTTAATTCAAGTAAGAATTTAAAAAAATTAGAGAAAAGGAAAATGGAGACGAGCCGGATCCAATAATATTTAACCTCAAAGTCATGAGAAGGTAGAATTTACCATAAGAATTTTAATTTTTTTAATTTCATTGGAGTCCATATCCTTTCAATATTAGTATTAAATTATTATTTTCTTTATAACTAGAAGTTCTCTATAGTTTCTTTTCTTTTGAAATAAAGTTTCCAACAAGATCAAGAGAATTCTAGAAAATATTGGATCTAAAGTAAACATATTAACATGATGACTAAAATTTAGCTCCATTTAATTATATATTATCGAGTACATTAATTTCTTAGTGGCATATGAATTTTGATATTATGAATTTTGATTTTTAGATATATGTTGTGACGCACTCGCAAAACCAACTTATAGGTTCAATAATACTCACAACAAATTAAACATCTATCCAAATAACATTACTTTAATTTTAACTAACCAGTATTGCCTAAGTAGCTAAATATTATCATATATTGTTACCAAAAATAAAGCAATTACCCCACTCCATACCCCATTCTTTTTCCTTTTTAATATTTCATTCGGCGTGTCATTCATATTGGAACCAACTAAAAAATAGTGTTGAAAACCCCACTTAAGAATAAAGTGATTTCTAATAAAGGCAATTTCATGCATCGGGGAGATTTGACCTCCAAACCTCATGAAAAATCGTAAAAAAAAAAATAATCATTTTTTGGTAATTCTCTCATATGTCTTTAAGAAAAACTTTTGTCCGCCCCTCCAAACAAACAAGTCCTGTTTAAGTCGTGAACGGCACGCTCAAGAAGTTTCGCCCAAATTTCATTTCGGAGACCGCAACCACCCACCGATCCATGGGCTAACACCCATGAAAAATCGCAAAAAATCTTCAAATTTTGATATTTCGCTCATATACCTTAACTCTTAAGACAAACTTCTGCCCGCTCTTTCAAACAAACATGTCCCATTTTAAAGGTCGTCATGAACCCGCTCAAGAAGTTTCGTCCAAATTTCATTCCAGAGACCGCATCCACCTACTGATCCATAGGCTAACACCCATGAAAAATTGGAAAAACTTCTCAGTTATTGGTATTTCGCTCATATGCATTAAGAAAAACCTTCAACTACCCTCAAAACCAACAAGTCCCATTTAATAGGTCGTGACGGCCCGTCCAAAAAGTTTCGCCAAAATTTCATTTTGAGACCGCACCCACCCACCGATTCATAGGCTAACACCCATAAAAAATTAAAAAAAGATCCTCGGTTTTAATATTTCGCTCATATGCCTTAAGAAAAGCATCTGTCCGCCTCTCCAAACCAACACATCCCATTTTATACGTCGTCACGCGCCCGCCCAAGAATTTTTGCCTAAATTTTATTTCGAAAACTGCACTCATCCACCGATCTATAGGCTAACACCCACAAAAAATCACAAATAATTTTTAGTTTTTGATATTCCACTCATATGCCATAAGAAAAACCTCTGCACGCCCCTCTAAACCAACACATCTCATTTAATATGTCATTACGGGTCAGCCTAAGAAGCTTTGAACAACTCCCATTCAAGAGACCGCACCCACCCACCAATCCATAGGCTAACCCTCACAGAAAATCGCAAAGAATCCTCAATTTTTGATATTTCACCTCGAAAGCACTTCACACACTGGTATAATGATCATGAAACTTATATTCACATGGAAAATCATTGGGATTGGAGCTTATACGCATAGGAATGACGGTTAGAGTTCTAGCACGAAAATATGGGGTGTTACAGTAATTTTAGGTCGCTACTGCACTCATTTCGCTGCAAGAAACTCGTAAGGAGGAAGAAGATCCAATGAGGTGCCTTTTGTTACAAGTATGTAGATACACTTTCAATTGTCTGCAACTTTCGTTTCTTTTCTTTATCATTTATTGGCTAATTTACAAATTATGCGCTTTGCGCATCACTGATTCTGTCACGGGCATGGGGTAGACTATGCAAATGCTTTGGGGCAGATTTCATTCCTTATCTGAGTGTTGCCATGCCTATTGTGCTAAAATCTGCTACGCTGAAGAACTATTTGAGTGTTTTGGATAATGCAGATGATTCGTCTGGATGTAGAGCTGACATACAATATTTTGTGAAGCGCAGCTTATGTCACTTCTTGGAATAAAAAGTTAGTGATAAGAAGTAAACTTCTGGAAGAAAAAGCCTCGGACTGTCATATCCTATGCTGCTTTGCAGTCGAGTTAAAGGAAGGGTTGCATTTGTGGGTTAATGAGGTCTGTAACAACGCTTACAAAGGAGTGCAACTAATGTCATTTAACTTGTGATTTATGTAGGTTGTTAGTGCCTTAGTTCCAAATCTTACCTTTAAGTTCAGTGAAGAAGTAACAATGGAGGCCATTGCTGGTAAATTTCTACATGTGTCTTCTAGTCATTCTTTTTACGCGTTATAAACCAAGTCTGATGTTTGCTAAATTTCATTTATTCCTTTTGTAGCAATGCCATTACTGTTAAATTCAGCTGCGTGTGCTATGAAGAAAGGGCTTCCTTTAACAGGTTGTGGCAAGTTCCCAGTTCAAACGATTTCTGACACTTTAATCCGAGCTTTGCTTAAGGCGTTAAGCAAGGTAGTTAGACTAGTATTGCAGCAGAAGTTAATCAATATTGGTACGAACTTTTATAAAGTTCTACGTACTTACTGTTTAGGAGTTAAAAGGTACAAATTCAAGCGAGACTATTGGAGGCGTTCAACGAAAGCATTCAGGTCAGTAACTCTTTCGCCTTTGTGTAGTCCACGTGTTTTGGCTTGAGCATATTTGTCTCTAAAATGTACTTACTCACAGAGTCCAGGTTCAAATCTAAGTAAAGGCCAAGCAGTAGAATTTGTTGATGGCATATCAAACGCTCTCTTGACTTGCTCGTACCACAAAACAGAAATAGAGAAAACAGCTAAAGAACACAGACATCAAAGGGGGCTGGAAGCTGAACAACACTTAAACTATATGTAGAAACATTAGTGTTTTATCTCAACACGGCCTCTAACATATATAGTTTAACATGATCTTAGACTTACCTTCGCTCGTTTCTTTTTGTTTCCTGAATCCAGATTGGCATTTGCCTTGGAACTATGGTGAAAAAACACAAGGCGTCATTCTTGCCCCTTCTCGACAAGTTTTTGACCTTACACATTTCCTTTTCACTTTTCTATGTACTTATTGTGCAGAGTAATGATAGAACAGCAGAAGAAAGAAGGATGATAGTGCTACTTTTACGTGATATTGCTGAGTAGTGTCGAGAAGAAATATTCAGGCAAGTTTTTTATGTGATTTTCAATAGTCATGATATTAAGTACAATTGGCTTAGTTGAATGTTGGTTTTGATTAATTAAAATCAGGTACTACGAGGAGTGGATACCTCTTCTGCCTAGAGTCTTCTTTCATAAGAATCCAGCCGTTCCACATGTTCTATTTTTGGTTTAGTTGTTTCTCTAGTAAGTCTTTTGTATGTCCTTCAAATTTAACGTTCTTCATTTAGTCAGATCGTGGCTACTGTAATCGGTATCTGTGCTGAATTCGGAGCAGATACTCTTAAGCCTCATATTACAGGTAGCTTTCTGCATTACGACATGCTTAAGATGTTTATTTTCTGCACTAGAAGCACTTGTTGGTTATTGGCTTTGAAATTAGAGAAAAAGTTGGAGAGAAAAATAAATACGGCAATTGTATTGTCAAAGAGAATTATTTTATTAATAACTTCAAACATATATTTTTAGCTAAATTTCTAACTACACTCTAATTTGAATTGGATAACTAATTCATAATAAGGGGACAACTAATTTCTAAGTCACATAGGACTCTAATAATTAAAACTACTAAAATTATCTAATTCTACTTTATTTCTGAGACATATTTTCAACACACCTCCTTGGATTAGAAATTGTCTCGGCTTCAGCTGACCTTTTGAATAAATTTGTCAGTTCATCTTTGTTCTTGCATGGCTTGCGTGCATCTTCTGAAACTATTTTGATTGCAACATTCCCTTTTCCTTCTGTAGGAATATAGTCACCATTCTCAATTCTGATTTTCTTATTTTCCAAAAGCAAAAACTCTTTAAAAAGAGTTTTGTCACGTGTCATGTGGTTTGTACAACCACTATCAATCATCCAAAAATCAGATTTCTTGGTTGAAGATGTTGCCATAAATAAGTGATCTTTTTTTTTTTTTTTTTTGAAATCGGTAACTTATATTTCACAACATTCAGGGCTATGCTGGCCACCTCCAAAAGTAATTACAGATACGAAAAATATGTAAAAAAAAGCAGAAATATTTACAAAGAACCTATGAAATCCACTAATTGGATTTCCTCTTCTATATTTTGTTCTTTACACCAAAAACCTAGGGAAATAATTAGTATCCATTTAATCTTTTGTATTGAGCATTCTTTTCCTTCAAAAATCCTCTGATTCCTTTCCTTCCAGATATTCCACCAGATACAAGCAGGTATCGTCCTCCACCACTTCTTTTGACTCTTGCTGCCCCCCGTCTGATCCAGCAACTCAATAAGTCTGCTATGTGTTCTGGCATACACCAGTTTAGGCTAGCTAAATTGAAGAATAAAGCCCAAACTTGTGTTATTACTTTGCAATGTAGTAATAAGTGTTTGTTGGTTTCCAATGCCTCTTTGCAAAGTACGCATTGAGAAGGTATGTTGATGCCCCTTTTCTGTAATGCTTCATGAGTTAGGCAGGCTTTTTTAGCTACCAACCAGACAAAACACTTCACTTTAGTAGGAGCCACACTCTTCCAAGCAGCATTCCATAGCCCTATTTTCCTTCCTCTAGTTACAGATAGACCCCACTTATACAATCTGAATCTTCCATCAGGGTGTTGTCCCCATAATAGTCTATTTGGTTCCAAGTTAGTGCCTGGGAAGCCTTTTATCATGTTCAGCAGTTCAATTACCCCTTCTATCTCCCAGTCATTTAACAACCTTCTGAAGACCAAATTCCACCCTTATTGAGACCACAACTCACTGATTTTGCTATCAAGATGCACACTGATAGAATCAAGTCCAGGATACAAACTCTGAAGAGATCCTTGACCATTCCAGTCTTCTTTCCAGAATAAAACCTAATCCCCCCTCCCAACTTTAACTTTTATAATAACTTTTAAAACCGGCCAAAAGCTTCTGATAGTCCTCCAGACTCCTATTCCATAAGTGGTTGTTACTTCACCTGAACACCTGTAATACCCCACATTTCAGGCTAGTCTTTCAACCGTTGTTCTTACGTGTATAAGTTATAATAAAAGTGATTCTCATGTGAATAAAAGTTTCATGATCATTATCCTAGTCTATGAATGTAATAGACCGTAAATTTTCCGAGTCATTAAAGCCTTTTAATCTTGCCAAGAGAAGCTTAGCACTCAAAAATTTGGCTAAGTGTTGAAACTTTCTCATTTAGACCTCCGATCTTTGGGTAATTATTCAACGACATTCCCGACATCCATTTTCTGATTTTTAAGTTGTGTTGCGATGGGGAAAGGTCTTAGTATATCCCGGGTGAGTTCCAGAATTTTTGGTGTAGCGTAAGGGCACGTTTGGGTGCCCAAAATAGTAGCCCCGGGCGATGGCAACTCCAGTGTGCCCAGTTTTTCTGCATTTAAGATTCAACTTCAAATGACCATAACTTCCTGTATATAACGAACTGGGTGAACTTCTATATATAAAATGAAAGATCTTTGAGTCTTCTTTCCAATGATATAAATTTCATCCAAATCCAAAATCGGAGTAAAGAGTTATGCCCAATTTACTTCAGCCTATCAGTCTGTCAAGTTGACTGCTGTGACTTTATTTGTTTACTTAGGGGCATTTTAGTCCTTTCTCCCCCACCTCTCCAGCCATAAACACGGGATTTTATCCCAATGGACCAAAATATGATCCTAATCTTCCATTTTCCTCAAGAACAATACCCCCTATTCCCAAAATAAAAATCAAGATCCTTCCAAATTCAACCGTAGAATTTCGAAAGTGATTTAATATTCGAAATTCCCATTGCGAGAGCTTCAAGAAGCACCCATCAATTTTTCGAATAGAGTTCCGAAATCAAAAGTTCATCTAAACTTACAAATTTGAGGTATGTGGGGTTTGAACAAGAATAATCCTTTCGTTCTTGTGCCCAAAATATTAATTTGTTAAAGAATCTTGTATTTTCAAGTTGGATTATGCTTAATTTGATATATTTCAAGTTTATGAGATTTGAGTTGATTTAAGTCTTTAAATTATATGATATTTCATCTATTTTATATTGTGAATTGAGAATTTATGAATGAATTATGTATTCCTACAATATTGAAGTTTTGAATGATTTTAAAGTTGAAGTCTTGAACTACTACTATCTTGAAGGTTAATATTCCTTGAATAGGAATACATGCTTTAAGTCCAAGAATGAGTTGTTGATATTTCCTTAAGAGTTCCAAGAAGTGTATTGAGATTTTAAGACCACGTTCGTGAAAGTTTTGAATTATTATATCTACATCAAGAATGAGATTTTGAGATTTGATAAAATACTTTGATGCTAATATTTCAAGTATGAAGCTTATTGGGTTTTGGCTTGACTTCCAAGTATGAGTTCTAATTCATGAAGTTTTAGTCTTGGTATTCAAGAAAAATGGTTATTGAATTATTATATTCATATTAAGAATGAAATTTGGATTTTTATGATTGTTATAACTTTTAAGTTTTCCTTTGGTAAATTACTTACCGAGATTTGAATCAAGGTTTATATTGTGAATTTTAACATTTTATTTAAAGAACTTATGATCTAT
The DNA here is from genome assembly GCA_030864215.1 of Capsicum pubescens. Taxonomy (NCBI): domain Eukaryota; kingdom Viridiplantae; phylum Streptophyta; class Magnoliopsida; order Solanales; family Solanaceae; genus Capsicum; species Capsicum pubescens. The sequence continues at coordinate 302,776,851 of CM061549.1, forward strand.
GAATGGAGCTATGTCCAAATTATCTTGTTTGAAGATTATAAATTTATGAGTTATTTAAGTTGTGATTTTCATGACCTTGTATTTACTATGTCTTGAATTGAAAATTTATATCATGAGTTATATCCTTTATTTATGAATTGATATTTTTGAATAATTTCAAGAATGATATTGAGTTTGAGTTGTTATTGAGAATGGTTGTGAGATTTGAATCTTGAATTTGAATCTAAAGATTTGGTATTGAGATTTTTAAGCCTATGTTTTTGAAAACAATGAACTATTGCATTTATGTCAAGAATGAGTTCGGATTTTGATAAAGATGTGATTTTGAGAAGATTTGAGTCAAGAATGATATTGTGATTTTGAGTTCAAAATAGGAATCCACAATTTATTATGATTCAATTATGAGAAATATAATTTGGTCTTCATTATAGACCCTTGAGATTATTTTGAGGTGGATTTCCTAAATGAGACTGAGCTTGAGTACGGGAGTAGTATTTACCACCGAGCGGGAGGTGTGGGTGAGCGTACCCTACTTCCCCAGAACTACGTGCCACCGTAGGATTGAGATTTGTGGGCCTAAGGTCGAGTTTGTGATCACTGAGTTGAGGTTATACTCCTTGGCAAGAGTATGACACTCCTTCCCAACATGAGGTTTCTTCCTTAGGAGGACAAAACGTTGGACTCCATGATAAGCTCACATGGTTTATGTCGGTTAAAAGAAACTCTCGAAGTTGTCCCTTACTCTGAATTAAGTTAAAAGTATGAGTTTTGAAAATATTATTTACAGATTTCTTTAGCCTTCGAGTTTTGAGAATAAAAGAAGAAATTCAGATTTATGAGTTAAGTATAATGACTCACGAGAGTTATGGTACAAGTTTCATTAATCATGATTTATGATGTTTATATTTCAGAATTTTAATTCAAGTTAAGTGAGTTGTTTATATCAGCATGCATAATTTTATAAACTGTGATGATATTAAAATATTATTTTATATATGCATTGCACCCCCATATGCTCGGTACATTTCCATGGTACTGACCCACATATTCGTATGTGGGCTACATTTTCTCGGAATGTAGGTACAAGGTATAGTATGCACCTTCAGATCCAGTCAGTTCGCGGCATCCATGTCACGACCCAAACCAGGGCCTGGCCGTGACGAGCATTTCGAACCATGGAGGCCCGAAACACCCCTATTTGTCTAGTAATCATGCACCTAATTCATATGATCAAAGTATTGCGGAAGAAACACAATAATTCGGAAACATGGTCATAAATGTGAAAAGAAACAATAACGGGGAAATAAAGTTCCCCCAACATCAATCAACCTCTAAACAAATGCCTGCGAAAATCTCTAACAAATGATTGAGTCAAGTAACTATATATAAACTGGGACAAGGCCCCCAATAGACCCCAAAACTAAATATAAGATAAAAGGACTGCAAGACATAAGACCTTCCGAAACATAGAAGGCTCACCACTTGTCTCTGCAACTCTGTCTGAATGATCTACTGATTCTCTTGACCCCTAGACTGGGCCTCTGAACCTGAGAGGTTGGAGAGGGGAGGGGGTTAGCACAAAAGTACTGGCACGCAGAGATATCAAAACAAAATATAATATTTTTTTACAAAATATAGTTGAGAGCCATTATAAAGCAATTTCATATCAAATCATTTGAAAACACATGGGCGTAATGCAATAGTTTCTCAACAACAATGAAATGTAACTGAGCTAGGTGGAATACCCTACATAATTTACACCAACTGTCAAACCTCAATTGCCGCCGAGATTAGAGTATAAGTGAGGGAGAGACACAGAAGACCACGAAGCATGGTGTCTCGACCCAATGGTAGTGCCCAAGATCACTTAGCCCGGGCTCCTACCTATAGTCCCAATTTGGGAATGACATAAAGTCAAGTACACAAGATCACTTAGCCCGGTACCAAATTTTTGTGTCGGCAAACACGGTTTCCAGCGATAAGCCCTTACACTCAAAAGCCTTCTTCGGGCATCCACCTATCTCATGTAAAATCAATGCATTCAAACTTCATTTAATTCAATCACATGTCATATTATGTAGGGTATCGTCATACCCGACTTGCAAGTCATCCATATCACATACCACATATGCATAATCATGTAAAAACTGAGGTGCTTCATCATTTACAAGTGGTGAACAATAATTATTTCAAATTCATGCTCTCTTTTGTTGGTCACAATATGATATGGGGTATCAAAACATTATCGTGGGAATTTGAAAGAAATTTATCATTCATATTTATCAAACTTCCATGGAAAATCTCAAATCACATATGCATGGTTTCAACCATTGAAGTATATAGGCAAACAATTCCCCTGACATAAAGAAAAATAACTTAGAAATCATATTGAAAGCAAGTTATTAGCATTTAATTGAAAACCCCCATTTTAAAAGCATGCATGTTCATAAAAACTACACCCATGAGATTTTAGGATAACCCCACGTACCTCGATTACTACGAATATTGGATACTTCTCGAAGCCTACGTTGAGAGGATTCCAAATATGCAATTTGTTCCTAAAACTCCCGTTGAATCTCGAGTTGCTTGGATTTTTATTTTGAAACCCTAAGGAGAATCCTTGAGCACTTTTGATGAATGAAGGTGTCATCTGGGGTCCTTGGAACTGAATTTCGTGTTTTAGGGCTAAGTAAGGGTGGAAAAGGACCATTTTGCCCCAAAAATGGAGTGTTTAAGTCACTTAAATTCTTTACATAGGCGCCGCCCATTTCATCGCCTATGTTTACATAGGTGCCACCTAGGCTATCGCCTATGCTTTCCAGTGGCCATGGGCGATTGGTTAGGCAACGCATATCACTTTGAAAGGCCATAACTTCTTGCTCGGGTGTCGGATTTTAGCAAAATTGATATTGTTGGAAAGCTAACTCAAAGACCTATCATTTGACACATAGTAGGCTCCCTAATTCAACATATACAGAGAGTTATGGTCGATGAAAGCTAACATAATTTACAACGTCCACTAAAACTTAGTCGATCGAAATAGTTTCAACTCGTCCTTGAGTTGAAGGACCTCTATGGTCTAAATTCAAGATTGAATGGATTCACATGCTACACAAATAATTAACATGCCGTATTGGCATAGGATTTTATGGCTTCGGGATTTATCAACACATCAGAATCATGGTCTATATTGTAGCCCGAAATACGGGGCGTTACAATCCAGTCAGCAGGTGATGAGTCCTTTTTGATTCAAGGGCTTAAGTCAGTTATATTGTTAAAGAAGTATCGTATTTTTTGTTATTTTTCCTATTTCAATTATATTGAGTTAGGATAGTTGGGAGTCATGACCCAGCTACCTATAGTCAGTACTAGTAGAGGCTTCATAGACTATTAGTAGAAGTTGATGTATTCAATTTCAGTTTTGTTTTGTAAAAGCAGAGTTGTAATCTTGTAAATTCAATTTTATATTTTGAGCATATCCTAAACGGAGTTATTTTCCGCTAATTTGTATAGATTTATGCATTTTATTCAGTTGCTTATGAGTTATGCCAGTAGAAGGGTTAGCTTGGGGTCACTTGTGATTCTAAGCACCGTGTGACATCTAAGAACCCATTTTTGGGGCGTTACAACACTATTGCCCTTCTTGTAATTTATGTTTTATCACCTCTTTCCATAGTGCATGCTCCTCTTGGTTGTACCTCCATATCTACTTAGCAAACTTTTGTTCTGTAACTTGAGATTCCTTACTCTCAACCCCCCATAATTCCTGCCTTGTTGAACCATTTCCCATTTTACTAAATTGAAACTACTCTCAGTTTTATTTCCTTGTCAGAGGAAGTTCCTTCTCAAAGTGTCTAGAGTTTTGATCACCCCACTAGGCATAGGGAAAAGGACATCACATATGTTGGTAGGGAATCTAGCACAGAGTTTATCAAAGTGACTCTACCTCCCAATGAAAGGTACTGAGACTTCCAGAGTGCCAACTTTCTCTCAGTTTTCTCAATAATCCCATCCCAAATACTAGTTGTCTTATGTTTTCCCCCCAATGACATGCCTAGATAGACTATTGGTAGCTTCTCAACCTTGCACCTCAAGATGTTTGCTAGTGTTTGTAATTGTTGAACTTCTTTTATGGGAAAGATACTGCTTTTTCTCTAGTTAACCTTGAGTCCAGAACAAGCCTAAAAAACTACGAGAATCACTCTTAAATAACACAATTATTCCTGGTTTTCTTCACAGAACACTATTGTACCATCGGCATACAGTAAATGTGTCAACTCCATATTCTCATTTGCTTGGTTTGTTATATTGAAGCCTCTAATCCAATTATTTTGCAAAACTTTTCTCATTAGACTGTTCAATCCCTCCATAGATAGAATAAAAAGAAATGGAGATAGAGGATTCCCTTGTCTAAGTCCTCTTTCTGCTGGGAAAAAACCTACAGGTTCTCCATTAACAAGGATGGAGAACCTGGTGGTTTTAATATAAAAGTCTATCCAATTAAGCCATCTAATTCCAAACCCCATCTGTCTAAGAGTGTTAATCAGGAACTTCCAATTTAAGTGGTGGTACGTTCTCAATATCCAACTTGCACATAACCCCCGGTATATCTCCTCTAATTCTAGTGTCAATACACTCACTAGCAATTAAAACAACATCCATTATTTGTCTACCTTTAATAAAGGTCATTTGATTTTTGTTCACAAGCTTGCTCATCACCCTTTTCAATCTCTCTGCTAAAACCTTAGCTATGATTTTGTACACCCCGGTGATCAAGCTAATTAGTCTAAAGTCTCTCAGATCATTTGCCCCCACCTTCTTTGGAATCAAAGCTACAAAGGTAGCAATAAAACTCTTTTCAAATTTTTGGTGAGTGTGGAAGATGTGGAAGGTCATCATTAGGTCCTCCTTTATGGTTTCCCAAAAAGTTTGAAAAAAAACCATTGTGGAACCATCCGGATCAGATGTTTTGTCTACTGCACACATTTTGACCCCTTCTAACACCTCTTTCTCTTCAAAATTTCTTGTAAGCCATTCTTGTTCCTCCATAGTAATAGTTTGAACATCAAAAAAGCTCAAATCTAGTCGCCAACTTTCATATTCTTTATAAAGATTTTGATATAAATCCACTATTGACCTCTTAATTTCCGTAGAATCTGAGGACAGAACCCCATTGATCAGCAAAGAAGATCAACAAAGAATCTATAGTGTTGATTATCTTGTGCGCAGTGGCCATTCTGTGGAAATAATTTGTGTTCTTGTCCCCCCCTTTGATCCACTGAATTTTGGATCTCTGTCTCCAATGGATTTCCTAATTTCTATCCACTTCTTTATAGTCTATGGCCCATTGTGCTTTCATTAGTAACTCATCATTGGTAAGATGTCTGGCCTCTTGTATGGCTTCCAGACTTCCAATTTGCTCCAGAAGTTGATCCTTTCTAGCCCTCCAATTACCTTTATTCTCCTTGCTCCATCCTTTGAGTTTTATTTTCAAAAGACTCAATTTTGTTGCTAACTTATAGTCTGCTCTTTCTGTCACATTAAAAGAATTCCACCAGTATTGTATTTTGGACTTAAAGCCCTCCACATTCAGCCACTATTTTTCAAACTTGAAATATGATCTCTTGAAGATATCATCTTCACATGACAACAAAATTGGATTTTGATCAGAACCCAAAATAGGCAAGGAACTCTGTCTTATATGATTAAACAATTCATCCCATGGAAATGAATACATGAATACGTCAATCGTTGATGTATTTCTATGATCTATCCCTCCTCTCCAGGAGTAAGACCCCCCAAATAAAGGGGGGTCTACTAGCTTAAGTTCATTGATGCAACTAGAGAAGTATGTCATTGCTCCCGAAAATCTGGTACAATTTGTTTTTTCAAAAGGAAATCTGGTAGTGTTGAAATCGCCACAAACCACCCAGGGTCCTTCACAAAAGCTCTTCATTGCACCTAATTCTTCCCATAGCTCCTTCCTTTCATTTCGATCACGGGAAGCATATACTGCTGTTGGAAACCAAGTAACATCTACATTAATGCTGCTCAATTTTCAAGTGATCATCTGGTTGCCACTCTCCACCATATCCCTCTTCCAAGATCTTTTATCCCACTTGATAATTATACCCTCTTTACTACCTAATGCCTCCATCCAAATCCCCCTCATCCATCTATTACCCCCTAACTGTTGAATATGATCTCCCACTGCCCCCTTTAATTTTGTCTCCACCAACACTATAATATCTGTTCCCCCTTGTTGTAATCTGCTCTTGACTAAATTTCTCTTGGCCTCCCTGTTAAGCCCCCTTACATTCTATGATAAGATATTGAGCTTCATTAAAACTGTGTGATTAGTTTCCTCCCCTTACTTTTTGATTCACTCCTTGGCTCTCTTTTTTTGAATTTTACATCGAAACAAGTTCCTTAGTTCCTTAGGAACAGTCTGCTTTTCTCCATTTTCTGCCAAAATCGAAACAAGATTCTCTTCTTTATTCCTCTTATGGTCAATTTTTAGGAGTAATACTTTGGCTTCCTCTGTGCACCCTTCAAAAGCAACTCCAAATTCTTGACTGAGCCTGACAATATTTCTCTGTACCCAGTGATTTGCCTCTCTTCTACATCTTTACTACACCCAAAAACATCACAATTAATAGGAGTTGGCTCCCCTAGAAGAACAATTTGTTGCATATTTCCCTGTTTTTCACTATCACTGACTTTATCATCTATTCCCCCATTGTTGTTATTGAGAAGTTTGCATGCTTTTGTTCTTCTTCACTTACTGGAGATTTTTTTTCCTGAAGATCCTCTTGCTTCACACTCTACCATCACACTGTTCTCTGTATGTAAAGAAAGCATTCTGGGCTTCTGCTTTGTTTGCCCAGTTATTTATTTCATTAATAAAGGGCTCAGAGCTTTGCTTCAACCTTAGAAAGGATTGGGCCTGCTTCTGGCCCAAAAAGTTTTTAAGGGTTTTTTGGTCCTTCACTTGTCTAGATGGAGCGGGGTCTCTTGACATGTTGCCCCCCACGTGATTGCTATCATCAAAATAGACTCTGTCTTCTCCAGCTTTAGACTTTTCTTTATTAGCTACCAAACCCTTGTCTTGTCCAACATCTCTGTCCCTGGAGACTATTGACGGGCCAGTTTCTCGAGAATCACCCCCATTTCTCTCTCCAACCATCAGTATCTCTCTTTCATCTTTTTTTCCAATGATTCGTCGGAGCTTTCACTCATATGGGAAGAGTGAAGACAAATTCACCATCAGCAATATCAATGGTTATCGAAATCTTACATGTCGGACCTCTAACTCGAATTCTTACCCATCGGAGATGATTCTTCAGATCAGTCTCCTCTTCCGTCTTTAACCATCCCCACATCTTTCACCGATCTTCTTTATCACTGGTCTAGACCACAGATGGAGGGGAAGTCCTAATACTCGCACCCAGAACCATTCAAAGTCCTATTGTTTTGGTAATGCACCTACCGTTGGCGACCACCACTGGAGACGTAATTGGCTTCCTTGTCTTCTCCAGTCCCCCATCAGAACATGTTCTGCTGCTCTTGACGACTGAAATTTGAACAAAAACATTGCTCCATTCATGCCGTAGATTTGTATGCCCTGAGCACCCTTCCAAGTCTATTGGGCCCATTTTCTCAAGTCGTTTCTTGTGGGAACATCGCCCCCCTCGAATTTACCCACCAGACATCTACTTAACAAATCTTTATCAGCAAGATGAGCTTTAGTCATTAATATCTCAGCATAATCCGAATCTTCAGCTCCTTCTGCCACTTGTGTTTCTGTCTCTATCCATTTGCTTTTATGGAACATTTCTAAGTAACTTCCCTTCCCCTTGTCTGCAAATAAGTTTGCCTCCCCCTTGTATTTTTTAACCCCTGAGTATGTTGTAACTCTGTTAATAAAGATATTTATTTTCTCTGCTAACCTTTCCCATCCTTCATTAAATTTATTTTTTGGTACTATAATAATTGCTCTTTCTTTGCCTTTAATTGAGATTAAAGATACGAATCTCCCATATTGATTGAACTTTAAAGACAAGAAAATGCTAGTAAAGTAGTCATTGCATCTCTATGTTTTAAAGATTCTCCCCCTGATGGCTGAAGCTTCTCTGAGTCTTTTGCAGACCCAAATGAGTGCTCCCTTGCTCAGAATCCTCCTCCTCATGTGAAATCTAGCACTCTCCACCCAATCAAACTAAGTTTTAGCTATATATCTTGTCCCTATGATGTCGTAAGACTTTCCCCCCGAATTTTTTTTTTTTTTATTATCCATCTGAATCAACTGGAGAAGAACTCGAAGGAATGAGTGATCTAAGAAGAAGAAATTCTTCTTCTTCTTCTTTGGTGACTTGAGCTTCTGCTTCATATTTTTGAGATTTGTTTTTGCAAATCACAGCTTCATGGCCAAGTTGATTGCAAATCTTGCATTGTGCATCTACTCTCTTCCAACATTTAAATAGAGGATGACCTATTTTGCCACAGTGCTGGCAAGGCGGGTATTTTTTTCTTGAATTATTAGCCTTGCTTTGAGTCTTGTGGTTGGCTGCTAAAGCTCCTTCAACCATACCATCCTGCCTCATAAGTCTCATTTGCTCTTGCGCCTACAACGTATTTAACAATTCTGCCAAGGTAATCTTAGACAGGTCTTTTGTATTTTCCAAGGTAGTTATTGATAGTTCGTATCTTTCAGGCACTGTAACAAGAATTTTTTCAACAATTCTTGAATCTTTAAATTTTGTGCCAAGCAATCTTACCTTGTTAACAATGCCAAGAAGACGGTCTGAGTACTCTTTGACGGTCTCAGATTCCTTCATCTTTTGCAATTTGAATTTTCTTATTAGATTCAATACCTTCATGCCTCGTATTTTTTCATCTACTGTATATTCTTTCTTCAGATAATCCCAAATTTCTTTTGCTGATTTAAAGGCCATAATTCTCGTGAAAATTGTTGGAGAAACACTAACAAACAAAGTTGCTTTTGCCTTTCATTTTTTGATTTTCTTTTCCTTTTGGCTTTTGCTCTGGGCCACCATGGGATTATCGGGCAGAGGAACAATATCATAATCCTCTTCCACGGCCTCCCAAAGATATAAAGCCTCAAGATAAGTCTCCATTCTTACTGCCCAAATATGGTAATTCTCACCATCAAAGACAGGAGTAGCTATTTGGGAAAAGTTGTTTTCAGAATTCATCTCTCTCACAGATCCCTCATGAAACTAGATCTTGATACCAATTGTTGGTTTTTATATTTTGAAATTAGAGAAATAACAGAGAGAAAGTTGGAGAGAAAAATAAATACGGCAATTGTATTGTCAAAGGGAATTATTTTATTAATAACTCAAAATATATATTTATAGCTAAATTTCTAACTACACACCAATTTAAATTGGGATACCTAATTCCTATTCAAATAATAAAGGGACAACTAATTCCTAAGTCACATAGGACTCTAATAATTTAAAATTACTAAAATTATCTAATCCTACTTTATTTTTTAGACATATTTTCAACAGCACTGACATTAGCTTTCTAATGTTGTTTGCAGTAATATTCAATCGCTTAAAAATTGTAATGGAGCATCCTAATGCCAAAATCCCAAATAACATCATGGCTTATGAGGTTGTTGTTTTTACCTATGCAAAGTTAAACCAGTTTGTCCGCGAAGGCATCTGCACGTATGAGGTCGAACACATAAAAAACACTCATCACAAATTTACGACTTCTATTAGTCATTTATCCACTGATTAACATATCATAAACGTTCTTGTTGTAGTCCATCCTGCTATGGCTTAGCCACTTACCAATAATGTGTAATCCAGAAGAGGCTAAAATCAATCACGAAATGCTTTGTTCCATGATGGAGACGTAAGTATTCCTTGTAGGCTACAACAATAAGTCATCAATGATTATCGAAACTTCAGAATTTCTTATGCATTGCTTCCATTGTACCTTGTTGTTTCAGGACAGAGCAGAAAGTTATTGGCCCGGGTGGAATTTAAATACTGCTGATAACATATTAAGATTAGTGCCTCAAGAGCTGCAGATTAGTTGTACTAACTACTGAAATTCAGCTTACAACTTTAAAGATAAGATTAAGTTTAGGTAAATAAGGCTGCAATCATGCAGATTCTGATTTTATAACAGTTGACGATCTTTAGGCAATAATGTTAGAGATATGATAGCTTATTTTACTTCTTTAATTAAGCTTTTTCAGTTATGGTTTTATGTATAAATGTGGCAGTGATCATTTCAATAAGCAATGAAAATATAAAAAAGCTTTTTTGCTCTCTCTTCTTGGTTGAAGTTCTGTTTTTTTTTCTTTATACAGATTAAGTTTTGTTCTTTCTTTCCAACAAATTGGTATCAGAGCATTGTCTTCTTGAGGGACCTGAGAGAAGAGAGTGAATAAAAAACACAAGTTCTTTCTATATAACTATTCTTTAAATTATTATCTTAAATAGTTTATAGAAAATGAATTCTGAAACAAACTTTCTAATTCCACCCGTCTTCAATGGTGAGAATTATCAAGCTTGGAAAATTAGAATAACGGTTCATCTTGAAGCACTGGATCTATGGGAAGCAGTAGAAGAGGACCATGAAGTAACTCCTCTTGGAGATAATCCAATAGTGAATCAGATGAGACGTCACAAGAAGAGAAAGACAAGGAAAGCCAAAGCTAAAGCATGCCTTTTCTCTGTGGTATCTCCTTCAATTCTTACCAGAAGTATGCAAATGAAGTCCGCTGCAGAAATTTCAGAGTATCTTGAAAAGGAATACCAAGGAAATGAAAGAGTTCAAAATATGCAGATGATGAATCTGATTTGGGAATTCAAAATGAAGAGAATGAAAGAATCAGAAACCATAAAAGATTATACAGATCAGCTACTTAACTTAGACAACAAGGTGAGATTGTTTGGTAAGGATTTTACGGATGAAAGAATTGTTCAAAAAATTCTTGTCACACTTCCTGAGAAATACGAAGCCACAATCTCTTCTTTAGAGAATTCTAACAATCTGTCAAGCATTACCTTGGTAGAACTTGTTAATGCTTTGCAGGAATTGGAGCAAAGGAGAATAATGAGAAAAGAAGGTTCCATTGAAGGTGATTTTCAAGCTAAATCACAGAACAAGTCATACGAGGAAAAGAAAATAAACCAGAAGCAAAGGAATGACAATAATTACAACAATTAGCATCCTCCCTGCCCTCATTGCAAAAAGACAAATCACTCTCAAAGAAATGTTGGTGGAGACCAGATGTCAAGTGCAACAAATATGGTAAAATCGGACATGTGGAGAGGGTATGCAAGTCACAAACGCAACAAGAAGAAGCCAAGGTTGTTGTAAATCAATATGAAGAAGAGAAATTATTTGTAGCAACTTGTTTTGCTAGTAAAGCACTTCTAAAAATTGGTTGATTGATAGCAGATGTACAAATCATATGACTAGTGATCATGAGCTCTGTAAAGAACTAGATAGATCTGTTATTTCCAAAGTCAAAATTGGAAATGGAGAATAACTTGACGCAAAAGACAAAGGAACAATTACAATTCAAAGCCCTATAGGTTTGAAACTTATAATTGATGTTTTATTTGTTCCTAATCTTGATCAAAATCTCTTAAGTGTTGGGCAGCTAATTGAAAATAGTTTCAAAGTGTTGTTTGAAGAAAAAGCATGTGTCATCAAGAATTCTGATAATAAGGAGATGTTCAAGGTCAAGATGAGAGAAAGGAGTTTTTCCTTGAATCTATTGGACGATGAGCAAGCAACAATTGTCAGGTTGGAAAATGATTCCGAGTTATGCAACAAAAAACTCTAACATTATCATCATGATGTCATACTCTTCATGAAAGAAAACCAACTAGTAGAAGGTCTCTCGGGCCTTAAGAAAAATCTTCCTGCTTGTGAAGCTTGTCGGTATGGGAAGCAAACAAGGCTTTCTTTTAAGAATTTATCATGGAGGTCAAAGAATAAGCTGCAAATTGTTCACACGGACGTCGGAGGATCCATTTTTAAATGGTACTGCTTTAGCTGTGAATCAAGCTCTTTGGATCCGGAAACTGCTGGCAGATTTGTACAAGGAACAAAAGAAGAGTACTGAAATTCTTGTGGATAATGAAGCTACAATTTCAATTACAAATAATCCTGTTTCTCATGGAAAGACAAAAAATTTCAAGATCGAGCTTTATTTCTTGAGGGAGGTGCAAAAGAATGGAGACATAATTATGGTGCACTGCAGAACTATTTTTCAGAATAGACATTTTAACTAAGTCTTTACCTAGAGCAAGATTCAAGTTTGTCATAGATAGACTTGGTGTTACAGCTCTTGAGTCAAGGAGGAGTGTTAAGATTAGTGCCTCAAGAGCTGTAGATTAGTTGTACTAGCTGCTGAAATTCAGCTTATAGCTTTAAAGATTGGATTAAGTTTAGGTAAATAAGGCTGCAATCATGCAGATTCTGATTTTATAACAGTTGATGATCTTTAGGCAATAATGTTAGAGATATGATAGCTTATTTTACTCCTTTAATTAAACTTTTTCAGTTATGGTTTTACGTATAAATGTGGCAGACTTTGTTATATTTTCGTTAAGCTTTGTTTCGTATAGTTATTGTAGAAATTTTGATGCAGACTTTGTGTTGATTAAGGTTTTGGATTTTTTTGAGCATCTTTTTATTTTGGAAGCGTTTTTTTCTGGAACTTTTTTTGAAACTGAGTTAGAATTCACTGAAACAAGTTCGAAGTCAATTCCAAAAGTTTAAATCTCAAAAATGTTTTTTCTGGAACTTTTTATGAAACGAAGTTAGAATTCACTGAAACGTCAATTCCCAAAGTTTAAACCACGAGTTTTCCTGAAACTTTACCGAAAATAATTTAGATTTCAATGGCTGGAGTTGGAGCTTGGTTTAGCTGGCTTTTTACTGTATTTTTTCTTCTTCTCTCTGGGTCTCAAGAGCAATTTTAGTACCTCTTCTGGGTATCTTCCTATCAAGTTTTGTTCTATATTTTGGGTTTAATAGCTAAAATTGTTTGTGGGTTTTTGTGTTTCGTATGGTTATTGTAGAAATTTTGATACAGACGTTGTGTTGATTATAGTTTTGGAATTTTTCTGAGCATCTTTTTAAATTTGGAAGGTTTATTGTACACTTGTTGTGTGCTTCATTCTCATTGGTGCTGGTGGTGTATTGACATTTAAAATGCCAAACTCTTGTAATAGCTTTTGTTCCTGCGTTTCTTGATCCAGCAAAATGGTTTGCTACTCTTCCTAATCAAGATGAAGAGCACATCGTTTGGAAGTATTGCTATTTTATAACTACACTGGTTTGTCAGTGTTTTCTTTTCTGGGAGTGTCTTCGTCTTTTGGGTGTCGATTTGTGGTAAGTATCTGATATCTATTTAAATAGGATAGGTTGCTATTGTATCTATTGTTTATTTTTTTTTATGAAATATTATTTTATTTAATAAACAGGTTATGCATCTTATATCAGTTTGTTCCTTTGTTTGGCTTGGTTGCTCTCTTTCATTTAAAGAGATTTGTTTTTTGGTCTTTGTTTGGCTTTTTTGGTCTCCTCTGGTTTTGATTGTTGCTTTGGGCCTCTTTCTTGTTCCTTCCTTCTGCTACCGTCCTTCCTCGTGTGGTTATATATTAATTGCTTTTTTGTATATTTTTAAACACACGAGACATTTAACTTCTCAAATATGATTATTAATAAAAGAAAGATTTAATCATATGTTAGTCATTTATTTGCAATATATTAAATTGGTGTTGTTGCTTAAAACATTAATTATTAATATGGAACTTTGAGTTATTTAATTCAAAGTTCTAAAATATTTCTAGTAAAAATTAGATAGCTCTTTTTTTCTTGATTCTTTAAAGATATAATATTTTTAAACGTATTTCACGATCTTCATTACTATTTTAAGTGGCGTTGAAGTCATAAAATTTCATATTATTTTTTTTTGAGACCTCAAAATTTTGAAGGCCTGACCTGAGGTGAGAAGCTTACCTGAATATGTGAACTTTATTGGTTGATCAGTAGAAAAGTATGAGAGGTATGTTAGGGGATGAACTCAGAATAAAGCAAGCACAAACAAACATAAACGAAGTAACTTTTAAGATGGCACAACATGAGCTTAATTAAACAAAACAACGTTTAATCTGGCATATCAATTAATGTTGTGTTTGAATTAATTATTAACATTAATAACAAATAAAATGGTATTCATACAAGTTAAATTTGTTGGAATGTGTGTGTAATAATTTAGCTAGAATAGAATTTTTAATTTGTGTTTGTACTGATTTAGTGAGAATAGGATTAATGAATTTTTTTCTGTAAATGTAGTGTGTTTGTACTAATTTAGTGAGAATAGGATTTAATGTTCTTTCTGTAAATGTAGTGTCGTTTCTTAGAATAAAATAGGATTAGATCATCTTTATTTGTATTGATTTAGTGAGAATAGGATATAGTGTCGTTTTTTTAGTTAGAATGGGGTTGTATTGTGCATTAGCAATGTTGCCTAAAATCTATAATGTTTTATTGGATTTGTAGGCAAAACTTTATTGGATTTATAATTTAATAGAATATGTGAAAAGATGATTTTATCTTAAGAAAAGACTTTTAATAAGGGTAAAAAGTTCAAACGTGATTTACAAGGCTCTTTACACTTTTAAAATAGAGATAGAGATAGAGATAGAGATAGAGATACAAAAATATCTAGATAATTTTATTCACACAAACATCAAAAAATCAAATAAGAAATTCACTTATTTTTCGAAAAAGATTTTATGAAATACTTTTTTCTTCGTACCAAACTACACTCCTTAAAGTTAATCACTTAGTTAAATATAAACACTCTATATCGGTGGCGGAGATATACGAACTAATCAAAGGGGTTCAACATCTATTATATACATAAAAATATTTTTGATCATATAAAAATAATATAATTTTCTGATGAAGGAGATTCAATGAACTCGTGAATTCAATGTCGCTCCACCACTGCCCAATACAAATAAGTATTTATCTATTTTGCCGACACAAAGTGACAAAAAAAAATAAAAAAAATTAATGCATGCAATTGTATAGGCCATTGTAGTTTAATATTTTCCAAGAAAATCTGCATTCCAATTGTAAATCATAATACTCACAAATTTAAAATGACTATAGAACATAGAATATGAAATCAAAAACTGTGGGCCAGTTGTTGTTTAAGTTGATAATAATAATTAGAGGTGTGCAGAAATCGAGCAGATCAATAAATCGACTCGATAAAAATGTTATTGATTGATTGTTATTGAATTATTGGGTTAATAGTTTTTTAATAGTTTTATAAAAAAAAATTATTGAGTTATTGGTTCGATTTTGGTTTATTTTATTGAGTTATTGGGTAAACCGATGACCCAATAAGAATATTCTAAATTACACTTTACCACTACTTTTATATATATATGTGTGTGTGTGTTTGTATAACCTACTTTGTATTTCTCTTTCATTTCTACAAACCTATTCAATTTTCCGAAAATCTATTCAAACTTGAAGATTCTTGTAAAATAAAACACATCATGTAAATTTTTTGGTGCAACTATAATTTCATTTATTTTCTTGTTAGTTGCTACTATTTCTATTCTATGCATATTTTCTTGTGGGTCATTAATGACTAAAACCCGATAAATCGAAAATCGATAAAAAAATTCCTATTGATATAATACATTTAAAAATTGATAACTGATAAACAAAATCGATAATATATAAAACTAAATCGAACCGACCTATGCACACCTCTAATAATAACAAAACAACTGGATTGATACTTTCAAGAGTCCAAATAACATAGATTTCGATCATATACTTGATCCGAATTGCAACTTTGATTGATCTACTTGTTACCCTATGAATTGCTATTTGTCATCATATCAAGATTTGAAACACACAATCACTGAGGAGTCATTTAGTTCGTGGATAATGATAATAATTTCGAAATAAAATTTGGGATAGTTTTATACGATATTTGATTTGAGGTACTAGTTAATTTCGGGATTATTTTATCCATCATTTGTACTAAAATAGTGAGATTGCTATCTCATATAAAAGGTGAAATATCCCAACGAGATTTCCTTACTTATCTCATTCCGCATACGAAACAACTAGCACAACGAAACAAAGAAATGGCTAGTTTTTTCGAGGACATCTGATAAAATTGGAACGAGACAATAAAATGGTACAAGCTAAGATAAATGTGAAATTACAAAGTGTGCTCTTGGGTCAATATCCTCATGAAAAGCTTGTTTTAGATTAAAAAGTGTGGTCTTTAATCAAAAGCTAATATTTTAGTCTCCAAAATTTTCATTCGTCGTTTCGTTAATCACTCAATCGCACTAGCTCATAAGATTTCCATTCGCTTTGAGTTCGATTGATTTAAATTTACACATGCATAAGATTTATTAAAAGAGAAGCAACGGTTCCATGTGATCTGGAGGTCATAGATTCACGTTGTAGAAATAGCTTCTTGCAGAAATATAAGGTAAGATCTGCGTATAAAATACAATAGATTCGTGGTTGAACCCTTTTCCGGATCTTTCGCATGGAAAGGGCTTTAATGTATTTGTTTAATCATAAAATGATCTCATGATCAATTCATCAATCACAACCCTCTAATCATTAATATTTTTTTTCATTCTCAACAAAGAACACTAATATGATTTTTAATTTTCACATGTTTACTTGTTGAAATTTATAGAAAAGTACTTTCATCAGAAAAACAAGTTGTATAAATGACATTCCATACTGATTTTTTCCTCACACATTTCAACTTATACACCCAACTTCATGCCCCGTTCTTTTTCTTTTTTGATATTTCATTCGGTGTCATTCATATTGGAACCAACTAAAAATTAGCGTTGAAAACCCCACTTAGGAATAAAGTGATTCCTAATAAAAGCGATTGCATGCATCGAGGAGATTTGACCTCAATACCTCATGAAAAATCACAATGTTATATATGTCGTTTTAAGCATGATAAAATTTTATGTGAAGAATACATATAATTTTAGGTAGATTCATGAGAATAATACTAATTTAAAAAAAAAAAAAAATTAAATCCGTATATACCCGCAACCCACTCCGCACCTCACCGTTTGAAAAAAGTTTACTCCAACCCGCCACGCATCCACACTACACCCACATAGCCTAAAACTCACCCCACCCCGCATAACCTAAAACCCGCACCACCCCGCACCCGCGCCACTCCATTGCCATCCCTATTGTCGTTATAATACTGAGGCTGTTGTTGATCGGTTAAAGGGATATAAGGGAAAGGAATTTGGGTCGGATCAATTTTGGGCTGGTGTTGTTGTTGTAGCTGAGTTTGCTGGATGGGCCGCTGGTTTGGTGGATTTTGTGTGTTGGGCCGAGGCGTGGGTTTAGGGGAGTGGGCTAATGTATGAGATTAAGAAGGCCCAGAGATGGAAAAAATACATAAAGTAGCATATTTAAGTATTAAATTACAAAAAATAGCAACACTTTTATCAAACTACATTTTGTAGCATGTATTTATATTTTTGTAGCAATAGTTTGCAAAAATACAAAATACATATCAATCATAAGGGCCGTAAAAATCATATGTATTTGTATTTTTATAGCAACAGTTTGCAAAAAAAAAAAAATACAACTTATTATATTATGTAATTATGAAACTGTTGCTATGAAACTCATAATTAAGGGGATAAGCATGCTATTTCTGAATTTTGCCCATTAGAGATTTAGGACAAGTTTATTTATTAAATGGGTTGATGTATGAGATTAAAGATTTAGGACAAGTTTATTTATTAAATAGCCCTAAGTTATAGTTTCAATCAATTTTATTTAAATTTAAATCATAGTGAAAATCAATTGGCCAATTGCAATTGTGGCCAAACTGATTTCAATTATCATCAAATTCAATTAATTAACTAAAATTAAAATAAAATTCGATACAATTATCAACCAGTTTAATCTTGAACTTTTTGGTTTAACCAAATATTTTTCCAAGTAAATTATTTTGAGAACAAATTATGTTTAAATCACAATTTTACCCATTTGAATTAATTTCGAGATAATCCTTGATTAAACTCCGATTTTAGTAAATTAGTTATTTAAGTAACAAAATTATACGATTTCGTATATACGAAAATATATAATCGCTACATAAATGAAAAAATTACGTACATAAATATTTTAAAAAAATTTATCCGGATAAAATAAATGTTGTAATTTTATTTAAAATCGAAGAAACTCAAAATTAAACTTAGTCGTAGAGGGGAAAAATTAAGTGTCAACAATAATTATTCAAAGTTATCAAAATGGATGAAATTTTGTAGAGTAATTAAAATTTAAATTAGGAATAAACTTGATTAAAAAATTGATGTCAGAGCTACCAAAATCTTACATTCTCTCTTATCCCTAGGTAAATTGTGTTGGGATTATTTATACCACCCAAAAGATGGGATAATTTATTTTGTTACTATTTGTTAATTTCGGAACAAGTTATTTTCAACTTAACAACCAAACAAGACATCAAATATTTTATGCTAAGACTATTATTTTATTCTAAAATTATATATTTTAATACCTTACGTCAAACAATCCTAATTCCTAAGGGACCAAAGTTGCAGTTTCCATGAAGGATAAAAAGAAAAAAATAATTTAACTTTATTTTATACTAAACTACAAGAAAAACATAGAGACCTTGTAAAACCAATCGACTCCGGAAGTCATCACCAAAAGGCAAAAGCTAGACATTCCATATTGAAACAAAAATAGAAGCTACTAGGAATAGTGTACTCGCAAAACCCAAGTCAAAGTCTTGTGTCTTTGTGCGTACAACAAAATAAAAGTTACATCAAAGACCCACTTTATTACAGCTTTTTAGCCATTGAATTTGGATCATTTCTTGGTTTTTGTCATCATGATACTCAAGTGAGCTAAAATAAAGACTCCATTTCGAACTTTCAGTCTGCGATTTTACACCAAAAAAAAAAAAAGAGCAAGAATTCCTCATCTAGAGCAAATCATTTGTTGACCCAATCACAAATATATTGAATGAAGGTCTTAACTTGCCTACTCTCAGACACCGGGCGAAGCTAGGTGAATTCAAGAGGTTCAATTAAACTCGCTGGTCCAAAGCGTCATACTCGCAATTAAGTATTCTAGTTTAGCTTCAAGGATAATTCAAAAATTGTTTTACATAACAGATATAAATTCCAGGTGTGACCTTGCCTAGTTGATGGCAGACGTCGTGAAGCAAATCCTAGCAAAGCCAATCCAATTAGTTGACCAGGTGACTCAAGCAGCTGATGAGGCAATTGCATTCAAGCAAGATTGTGCTGACCTCAAGTCCAAGACAGAGAAGCTGGCTCTGCTGCTTCTTCGTACAGCACAAGCCAGCAATGACCTTTATGAACGGCCCACTAGGCGAATCATTGGCGACACTGAACAAGCCTTGGAAAAAGCTCTATCCGTTGTTAGCAAATGCCGCCGCCCTACAGTAATGAAGCGCATATTTTTCATCATCCCTGCTGCAGATTTCCGTAACTCTTCTTCACAGTTAGAGGATTCCATTGGTGCTGTGTCCTGGCTCCTCCATGTCACTGCCTCAGCCGACGAATTGTGCTTAATTTGGAAACATATAGCGATTTTGTGCACTGGTTCGATCAGTGATCAAACTGCTGCTGCTGCATCATTAGTTTCGCTGGCTAAAGACAATGATCAGAATGGAAAATTGATTATTGAAGAAGGTGGAGTAGGACCACTGATAAAATTGTTGAAGGAAGGAACATTGGAGGGTCAGGAGAAAGCTGCAAAGGCAATTGGATTACTAGGACGTGACTCTGAAAGCGTTGAACACATAGCGCATGCTGGGGTGTGCGCGGTGTTTGTGAAAATCCTCAAAGAAGGTCAAATGAAAGTTCAGGCAATGGTGGCTTGGGCAGTTTCTGAACTTGTTGCACATCACCCCAAATGTCAAGATATTTTTCATCAACATAACATAATCAGATTACTTGTTAGCCATATCGCGTTTGAGACAGTCCAGGAGCATAGCAAGTACGCTATTGTTAGCAAAGCCACGTCGACTGATGATGTTCATTTAGCTAATAATCTTACTAGTACGTACAAGGTGAATGAAGATGATGATGATGATAACTACATTGCACACCCTTTAGGAAATAAGAAGACTACTCAGATGCACAATTTGGTTACTACCACTACTCTAATGAAGGGCCAAATGAAACCGTCTCAGCAGATTCCGGTCAATGGTGCAAGCAGTAACCGTCAACAGCAGCAGAGTCTTTCTTCTACAAGGGTCAGTAATGAAGGGAGAGAATCGGAGGACCCTACTACTAAGGCCTATATGAAGGCAATGTCTGCAAGAGCTTTATCGAAACTGGCCAAGGGAAACTCACCTATTTGCCATAGCATTACTGAATCAAGAGCACTGCTTTGTTTTGCAGTACTCTTGGAGAAAGGAGACGAAAACGTTCAGTACAATTCTGCTATGGCAGTAATGGAAATTACAGCTGTGGCCGAGCAAGATTCTGATTTGAGAAAGTCGGCATTCAAGCCTAATTCGCCTGCTTGCAAAGCTGTTGTTGAACAACTGCTGAGAATCATCAAAAGAGAGGATTTGAATCTGCTTATTATTCCTTGCATTCGGGCAATTGGGAATTTGGCAAGGATTTTTCGAGCTACAGAGACGAGGATGATTAGCCCATTAGTAAAGCTTCTAGTCGAACGAGAAGCAGAGATCTCAAATGAAGCAGCCATTGCCCTCACAAAATTTTCTTGCAAAGATAACTACCTTCACCTGGATCATTGCAAAGCAATCATAAGCGCTGGAGGTGCAAGACATTTGGTTCAACTTGTTTCCTTTGGTGAACAAATAGTTAAGAGCTCTGCATTGCTTCTGCTGTGCTACATTGCATTGCACGTCCCTGATAGCGACGAGTTAGCTCAAGCCGAGGTGCTTTCAGTGCTCAAATGGGCATCAAAGCAGGCATTTTTGAATCAAGATGAAAAGGTGAAGACATTGTTGCAGGAATCCACAAGCAGGCTGGAACTCTTATCAATCGAGAAGAGGATCAAGGGGATTCCATTGATTGCATCAACAACTTACTGTGCATAATTTGTATGTGTTTTTCTAATTTTCTTTTGCCTTTGCTTAAGGCTATTTCGCTCTTCCTTCATAAGATCTGTTGTTTTCACCCGATGATATTTCAGCAACTAATTCTAAATAGTCCTTTCGACAAAGAAGAAAAAAGTTACTCTTGCTTAGAAAGCTCAATGAGCAAGACCGTAACAACATAAAGTTGCAGCAATTTCATAAAAAAATAAATAAGAAATTGTTATTATTAAAAATATATTAATAAAATAATTTAAGTGTAGATTTTTTAATTAAAAAGAAAGTAAAATATAATTTGCTCTTATATTCACGTGCTCAAGAAAAATGTGTTACATTTTTCTTGCCAAATCAGCATTTTGTGCGTGATAAATATCAATTTAAGCAATTGAGGTATCTGATAGGTACAAGTCTAAGTTATGGGGTCCAAGTGAAATTTTGAAATAAGTTTAAGGGTCTATCGATGGCTTAAGTCAGATCTTTTTAAACTAAATGGCTCACCACAACACAAGTAAAGAGGTTAATTCCATGTGCGACCACTAAATATTTTCCAGATTAACAGTCATCACAAAAGTATTTTTTGTCAAATTAAAATATTTGAAATTTACCCTACCATAATATGATTGTTTGTAGGTGTTGTGGTGTAACTCAAATTTCTTTGTAATCACCTAGAGTTAGCTGATCTATCAAGCTAGAGTTAGCTTGTTGTGTCCGGTTAGAGAACTGGTCCCTGAGCCCTGAGTCCTGAGCTGAGGAGCAACTCACTCCACCCCTTCATGTCAATTTAGACTAGTTTGTTTGTATGTCTTTTCTTCCTTCATTTTTACCTAATGGTAGTGCCGCGTTTAGGCTAAGCCTGCACACACATCCTACCTCACTCTAGCACATGCAATAATCACCTCGCGTTCTTTTTATCTCTATTGGGATTTGAACCCTATCACTCACTTCAATGACCACTAAACGACACCTGAGTGCGACTAGTTTATTTTCTGGTTTCACCAATTGTGTCGTATGCTTCATCTGCCTCATTTGAGCCTGTCAATAACACCTTCAATTTGTACTGAAGCATCTTGCATTGCTAAATGAACACTTTATATATCAGAACCACAAACACTCATCACAAATTTACTACTTCTCTTGATTGAAGTTCTGTCCATTTAGAAATAAGTTATTTGGAGTATCTTGATAAATTTGTGGCTTATTGACATATATATATATATGTGTGATTTCATTCTAAGTTGCATGAACTCTTTACTTTCAATGCCGTACCCGTGTCGGATTCTCCAAAAATACATTACTTTTGGAGAATCCAAAACACACACATTGACATTTTTAGAAGAGTCTGAGTAACATAGATTAAGGTCATATACTTGATTCTAATTGCAACTTTGATTGATCAACTTGCTACCCTATGAATTGCTATTTGTCATCATATCAAGATTTGAAACACATAATCACTGAGGAGTCATTTAGTAAGTGAATAAGGATAATAATTTCGGAATAATATTTGAGATTAATTTTATTCCATGTTTGATTTGAGGTACTAGTTAGTTTCGGGATTGTTTTATCCATCATTTGAAGTTTTGAACTAAAATGGTGAGATTACTATCTCATTTAAAAGGCGGGATATCCCAACCAATGAGATTAATTTCCTTACTTATCTCATTCTGCATACGAAACGACTAGCACAATGAAACAAAGAAATGGTTAGTTTTTTTGAGGACATTTGATAAAATTGGAACGAAACAATAAAATGGCACAAGCTAAGATAAATGTGAAATTACAAAGTGTGCTCTTGGGTCAATATCCTCATGAAAAGCTTGTTTTAGATTAAAAAGTGTTGTCTTTAATCAAAAGCTAATACTTTAATCTCCAAGATTTTCATTCATCATTTCATTAATTACTCAACCACACTAGCTCAAAAGATTTTCATTCGCTCTGAGTTTGATTAATTTAAATTTTACACATGCATAAGATATATTAAAAGAGAAGCAAGGGTTCCATATGATCTGAAGGTCATAGGTTCACATTGTAGAAATAGCTTCTTGCAGAAATATAAGGTAAGACCTGTGTACAATAGGTTCTTGGTTGAACCCTTTCCCGGATCTTCCGCATGTGAAGGGCTTTAGTGCATTCATCCATCACAACCCTCTGGTCATTAATATTTTTTTTGTTCTCAACTAAGAAAACTAATGTGATTTTCAATAGGTCATACTAATTGTCTCCTCCACACCTTTCAACTTACACCAGAGGTCGTCAATGGCATGCTCAAGACGTTCCATCCAAATTTCATTTCGGAGGCCACACCCACCCATCGATCCATAGGCTAACTCAAGAAGTTCCATCCAAATTTCATTTTGGAGGCCGCACCTACCCATCGATCCATAGGCTAACACCCACAAGAAATAGCAAAAAATGCTCAATATTTGGTATTTCGCTCATATGTCATAAGACAAATATCCGTCCACCCCTCCAAACCACCTTGTCCCATTTTAAAGGTCGTCATGGGTCCACCCAAGAAGTTTCTGTCAAATTTCATTTCAGAGACCGCACCCACCCACTGATTCATAGGCTAACACCCATGGAAAATCACAAAAGAATCCTCAGTTATTGGTATTTCCCCCATATGCCTTAAGAAAAACCTTTGATCGCCCCTCTAAACCAACATGTCTCATTTAATAATTCATGACAGGCCGGCCCAAAAATTTTGCCAAAATCTCATTTTGGAGACTACACCTATCCACTGATTCATAGGCTAACATCCCACGAAAAATCGCAAGAAATTCTCAGTTTTTGATATTTTGCTCATATGCCTTAAGAAAAATCACTGACTGTCCCTCAAAACCAACACGTCACATTTAATAGGTCGTGACAGGCCCATTCAAAAAGTTTTGCCAAAATCTCAGTTTGGAGACTGCACTAATCGACCGATTCATAGGCTAACACCCACAAAAAATAAAAAAAATAATCTTCAATTTTTTATATTTCGCTCATATGCCTTGAGAAAAGCATTTGCCTGCCTCTCCAAACCAACACGTCCCATTTTATAGATCGTCACGGGTCCGTCCAAAGAAGTTTCGCCTAAATTTTATTTCGGAGACTGCATCCACCTATTAATCCATGCGCTAACATCCACGAAAAATCACAAATAATCCTTAATTTTTGATATTTCGTTCATATGTCATAAGAAAAATCTCTGTCCGCCCCTTTAAACTGACATATCTCATTTAATAGGTCATCACGAGTCCTGCCCAAGAAGTTTTGCGCGGCTCCCATTCAAGAGATCACACTCACCCACCGATCCATAGGCTAACAGCCATGGAAAATCAAAGAAAAATCCTTAATTTTTTATATTTCGCTCATATGCCTTAAGAAAAACATTCGTCCACCCCTCCAAACCAACACGTCTCATTTAATATGTCGACACAGGCCCACCCAAAAGGTTTCGTCCAAATTCCATTTCAAAGACTGCACCCGTCCACCGACCCATAGGCTAACATCCACGAAAAATCACAAAAAAATCTAAGTTTTGATATTTTCGCTCATATGCCTTAAGAAAAACCTCTGTCTACCCTTTCAAACCAACAAGTCCCATTTTATTAGTCGTCATGGGCCCGTTCAAGAAGTTTCAGCCAAATCTCATTTCAAAGATCACACTCACCCAATCGATTCATAGGCTAACATACATGAAAAAATCACAAAATATTCTCAGTTTTTGATATTTTGCTCATATTCCTGAAGAAAAATTAAACCTCCAGCCGCCCATCCAAACCAACACGTCCCATTTTATGGGTCGTCATGGGCTTGTCCAAATTTCACTCAGGAGACTACACACACCCATCAAACCATATAACACCCACGGAGATCGCAAAAGATCATCAATTTTTGATATTTCACTCATATGCCTGGACAAAAACCTTTGTCCGCCCTTCAAACCAACACGTTCCATTTTATAGGTTGTCACGGGCCCGTTCAATAAGTTACTCCCAAATTTCATTCCGGATACCGCATTCACCCACCAATCCATAGGCTAACACACTCGAAAAATCACAAAAAAAATCTCAGTTTTTAGTATTTCGCTCGTATGCCTTGAGAAAAATCTTCGCCCATGCCTCTAAACCAACACATCTCATTTAATAGGTCGTCGTAGGCCCACCCAAGAAGTTTCGCTCAAATTTAATACCAAAGATTGCATCTACTCACCGATCCATAGGCTAACACCCTCAAAAAATCGCAAAAAATTCTCAATTTTTGATATTTAGCTCGTGTTCCTGAAGAAAAATCTTTGGCCGACCCTCCAACCAACATGTCCCATTTAATAGGTCGTCACGAGCCCTATCAAGAAGTTTCGCACAAATTACATTTCAAAGATTGTACCCATCCACCGATCTATAGGCTAACATCCACGAAAAATCACAAAAAATCTTTAATTTTTGATACTTTGCTCATATGCCTTTAGAAAAAACCTTCGTCCGTCCGTTCAAACCAACACGTCCAATTTTGTAGATCGTCACGAGCTTACCTACAAAGTTTCTCCCAAATTTCATCCCTACTCTACCCCGGGCTCTTCTCTATAGTATTTATCTAAATCATACAAAAGATATCTGAATAATATTATTCGCACAAACATCAAAAAATTAAATAAAAACTCACTTATTTTCTCAAAATAATAATAATAATAATAATAATAATAATAATTGTGAAATACTTTTTTCTTCGTACCAAACTACACTCACTTAGTTAAATATAAACACCCATACAAATAAATACTTATCTATTTTGCCCAACACAAAGTGACAAAAAGAAATTAGTGCATTCAACAATTGTATAGGCCATTGTAGTTTAATATTTCCAAGAAAATCTGCACTCAGCAGATTTCTACACGTAACCAACCTTTATTAGCTTATAATGTTATATACTCTCCACTTGTAAATCATAGTACTCACAATTTTAAAATGACTATAGAACACAGAGTGTGAAATTAAAAACTGTGGGCCAATTGCTGTTTTTTTAAGTTCATAATAATAGAACAATTGGATTGATAGTTTCATTTTTTGGCACAACCATTTTCATCAATTTGCAACAAATAGATTTGTCCACGTATTGTCCACGTGTCCATTTGGTTATTTGTCATGCATAATAATTAATAGTAACTCCTACTCTTAATAAATTAATAAACTAATAACAAGACAGAAAGTTATAATATTACACTCCAATAATAGGTGGCCAAACTTTATTGATAACGAAATATATATATGATGATATAAATTAATTATGTAAATGTGAATAGATATTAACATCAATGTGTAATTATGTAGATTTAAAAAAAAAACTAGGCTTCAAAAATAGACTTTGAATTCAGATTTAATTTGAGTATTGGTATAAATATTGATATTCGCTCATATTCCTTAAGAAAAACCTCCACCTGCTCTTTCAAACAAACATGTCCCATTTTAAAGGTCGTCACGAACCCGCCCAAGAAATTTCGTCCAATTTTATTCCAGAGACCTCACCTACCGATCGATTCATAGGCTAACACCCATAAAAAATCGCAAAAACTCCTTAGTTATTGGTATTTCGCTCATATGCATTAAGAAAAACCTTCGACCGCCCCTCAAAACCAACACGTCCCATTTAATAGGTCGTGACGGCCCGTCCAAAAAGTTTCGCCAAAATCTCATTTCGAGATCGCACCCACCCACCGATTCATAGGCTAACACCCATGAAAAATAACAAAAAGTTCTCAGTTTTAATATTTCGCTCATATGCCTTAAGAAAAGCATCCACCCGCCTCTCCAAACCAACACATCCCATTTTATAGGTCGTCACGAGCCGCCCAAGAATTTTTGCCTAAATTTTATTTTGAAAACTGTACCCATCCACCGATTCATAGGCTAACACCCACGAAAAATCACAAATAATCTTTTGTTTTTGATATTCCGCTCATATGTCATAAGAAAAACCCCTGTACGTCCCTTCTAAATCGACACATTTCATTTAATAGGTCATTACGGGTCAGCCTAAGAAGTTTTGCGCAACTCCATTCAAGAGACCGCACCGACCTACCAATCCATAGGCTAACCCTCATAGAAAATCGCAAAGAATCCTCATTTTTTGATATTTCGTTCATATGCCTTAAGAAAAACATCCACTCATCCCTCCAAACCAACACGTCTCATTTAATATGTCGTCACAGGCCCGCCCAAAAGATTTCGTCCAAATTTCATTCCGAAGACCGCACCTGTATGCTGATCCATAGGCTAACACCTACGAAAAATCGCAAAAAATTCTTAATTTTTAATATTTCACTTATATGCCTTAAGAAAAACCTTTGCTCGCCCTTCCAAAACAACAAGTCCCATTTTATTGATTGTCCTGGTCCCGCCTACGAAGTTTCAGCCAAATATTATTTCGGTGATCACACCCACCCATTCGATTCATAGGCTAATACACATAAAAAATCGCAAAAATTTCTCAGTTTTTGATATTTTGTTCATGTGCCTTAAGAAAAACCTTCAACCGCCCGTCTAAGCCAACACGTCCCATTTTATAGGTAATTACGGGCCCGCCTAAGAAGTTTTGCGCAAATTTCATTCAGGGGACTGCATCCACCTATCGAACTATATAACACCAACAGAAAATCGCATAAAATCCTCAATTTTTAGTATTTTGCTCATATGCCTTAAGAAAAACCTTTGCCCGCCCCTCAAAACTAACACGTCCCATTTTATAAGTTGTCACGGGCCATCCAATAAGTTTCGCCCAAGTTTCATCCCGGAGATCGCATTCACCCACCGATCCATAGGCTAACACCCATGAAAAATCGCAAAAATTCTCAATTTTTAGTATATCGCTCATATGCCCTAAGAAAAACCTTTGTCGGCCCCTCCAAAACAACACGTCTCATTTAATAGGTCGTCATGGATCCACCCAAGAAGTTTCGCTCAAATTCCATATCAAAGACCGCATCCACCCACGAATCCATAGGCTAATACCTTTCGGAAAATCGAAAAATCCTCAATTTTTTATATTTCGCTCATATTCCTCAAGAAAAGACTTCGCCCACCCCTCCGAACCAACATGTTCCATTTAATAGTTCGTCATGAGCCCGACCAAGAAGTTTATCCTATACCACATTTCGGAGACCGTACATTGGCCGATCCATAGGCTAACACCCACGAAAAATTTCAAGAAATCTCCGATCTCTGATATTTTGTTCATATGCCTTTAGAAAAGACCTCTATCCTCCCCTCCAAATCAAGACGACCAATTCTATAAGTCGTCACTGACCCACCCTAGAAGTTTCCTCTGAATTCCATTCCCACCTCTACCCCACCTCTCCTCTATAATATTTATCTAGATTATTCTATAATATTTATCTAGATTATACAAAAGATATCTATGTATTATTATTCGTACAAACATCAAAAAAATTAAATAAAAAATTCACTTATTTTTCCAACTGTTTTTTTGTAAAATACTTTTTCCTTCGTACCAACCAAACTACACTCCCTAAAGTAAATCATTTAATTAAATATAAACACCCGATATAAATAAATATTTATCTATTTTACCCAACACAAAGTGACCAAAAAAAAAAAGTTAATGCATGCAATTGTATAGGCCATTGTAGTTTAATATTTCCAAGAAAATCTGTACTGAGCAAGTCAAGTTTACCTAGTGTAGAAGCACAAAACTTAAATTCTTATAATATTATATATACTCTCCACTTGTAAATCATAGTACTCACAATTTTAAAATGACTATATAGAAGTAGAACATAGAATTTGAAATCAAAAACTGTGGGCCAATTGATTGATAGTCTTTCACTTTTTGGGACAATGAATGAATTTTATCAATCTGCAGCAAACAAGAAACAACTTATAATAAACCCTCTAACAACAATAGGTGGCCAAACTTTATTGATAACGAAATATGATGATATAAATTATGTAAATGTGAATATACATTACAATCAATGTAATTATGTAGATTTTTAAAAAAAAAACATGGGTTGTAGTTGTAGTGCAGCTGCTCCACTTTTAATTAAAGGTCGAGGGTTTGACCCTGAGCATGAAAAACACTCTGTTGAGAGCGCTACCTCCGAATGGGGTCCTACCCGACGCAAATCCGAATTAATCAGGCTCCAATGCCGGTATCGGATGAGAAACCCAAAAAAAAATAAAAATACTAGGCCTCAAAAATAGTGGCGGAACCAGAAATTTCACTAAGGGGGTTCAAAGTCGAAAAATGTAGGCATACGAATTAGCCAAAGGGGTTCGACATCAATTATATATACATAAAAAAAAAAAATTAACCATATATATGTTTAAAATTCTACTATTTATATATGGTTAAAATTATTTTTTAATAGTAAGAGCTCCTAGGGAGGATAATATATTTTATTCATTTTTTTCTTTTGAAATGAAATTTAATTTGAACGTCGCTATAAATATTGAATATTAAGCAAAAACGACAAAAAGATTGTTCGAATAGTAAATGACTTTTATTTACATTTTGAGGTTGTAAAGCAAAATAGCAAGAGTTTCGACGGAGGATAATATATTTTATTAATTTTTTTCTTTCAAAACTTTATCACTATCAAACAAATATATTTCAATAATTATTTTCATTATTTTATTATTAATCAATATAATAATTTAACTATTATCACAAATTCTTGCCTCTTCAAATACCTACCATCATGTGCATATAAATAAATAAAATAAAATAAAATAAACACAACCTTCTTAAAATCCAACTTCTTTCTTAACCGTCAAAATTCAGACAAAAAATTGTACCTTCAATCAAGATCCTAATATATAATTAGAGAAAACAACATAAATTTCAACATTTTAGAATTTAATTACAGAAAAAATTGGTAATTAAAATTTCAACGAAGGCATATTTTTCATTGTAAAGATACATAATTATCTCTTGATACATTTTTAACGAGTCTGAATTTGTTGGGATACATAATTAGCTTTGAATACACTCAACGCAGATATATTTTTTCCTTTATAAAGATACATAATTAGTCCTTGATTTATTTATTTTGAATTCTAAATTGTCGAAATATATAAATAATATTCGATATATCTAATGAAGATACATAATTAATTAAAAAATTTGTAATTGCTTTTGTAAGAACGAAAATTTATGTAAATATTACTTCCTCCGTTTTGGAATAAGTGAATTGTTGGGGTATTTATTGGTGTTTCAAAATAAGTGAATCATTGAATTTTTTTTTCAAATTTACCCTTATGATTTGACAATCAATTAATTTTTGAAAAGGTATTACAAAGTCAACTTTTTTTGTTTTAGGGGTAAAAATGAAAAGTTGTGTTAAATTTATATTTTTAATGTTTTTTCCTTAATATGTGTGTCAAAATTCAATAATTCATTTATTATGAAACAGATGAAGTATAAGTTAAAACCTAGGGTGTGTTTGGTATGAAGGAAAATATTTTCCAGAAAATATTTTTCAGTTTTCTTATGTTTGGTTGTCTTATATGTTTTGAAAAATGTTTTCCAAACCAACTTATTTTCCTTAAATCTAAGGAAAATAATTTTCCTTCAAAAAGTAAGAAAAACATTTTTCAAAACTCTCTTTCAACCTCACTTTAAAGTTGAAATGTTTATACAATCCTCAAAATCATCTACCCCGCCTCCGCCCTTACCCCCAATACCCTGTCACCCCGACACCACCCCTACCCCACCCCACCCTACCCCTATCCCACCCCACCCCTACCCTTACCCCAGCCTCTCCCTTAAAATTCAATTGTTTTAAAAAGTATTTTAAAAATTTTCTTAGTCCATCCCCTACCCCCACCCCTATCTCTACCCCCTACCCCTACCAGCCCCCCTCCAAAAACTATATCTACATTTTATTAAAAAATTCAAACTTTTCTCTTACCCGTACCCCTCCTACCACCCTTCCCATCCCTCTCCCCACACACCTCAAAAAAAAATTTAAAATTTATTTTTAAAATAATTTCAATTTTTTTCTCCCCATTCCCCCTCACTCCCCTATCTTGACCCCCAGCTCCTACTAATCCCTCCTCCCCCACCAATTTTTTTTTCTGAACAAAAGAAATTCAAAACTTTTTCTTACCCCACGCCTATTACCTATTCTGACATCCCGACCCACCCGTCAACCAATACCCTTCCCAAAAAAAGGATTTAATTTTTTTAATTTATTTTTTAAAAAAGAATTCTAAAATATATTTTTACGCTTTAGCTAAATACTAAAATGTAAAAATATTTTCCGAAAAATATTTTTCATCCACCAACCAAACAAAAGAAAACAAGTAAGAAATCAACTTATTTTACGGGAAAACATTTTCTATGGAAAACATTTTCCTTCGTACCAAACACACCCCTATGTTATGTTATTTTCCCATATAATTATACCTTTTATATATGTATATGTATATAGTAAGCAAGTGAGATTTGATTTTTCAACAGTTAGCAGATATGGCAAACACTACAGAAAAATCTAATGGAGAAGTTTACAATGAAACAATGGATTCAACAAATTTCAAGAAACAATCAAAAGGGATAAATCAAGAAGATGAAGGGGTTACCCTTTTTGATATTTTTAATAATTTTATATCAGTAATTTTTAATTATAATAATAATAATGGTAAATTAATTGAGAGGATTAAAGGTTCAATTTCTGAAAATATTCCTTTGATTCAAGAAGCTTCAAAGAATACTGCTCATAATGTTTATTCTTGGACTCGCAAAGGAAGCTCTTTTCGTGCCCTTCTTGTTGTTTCTGTAAGTGAAAATTTATGAGTTTTTCGAGATTATTTGTATTAATTTGGTGTATTTCTATTTTTTTTTTTGAGATAATTGTATTAAAGATTTGATTTTTGAGTGTTAATATGATTTGGGGTTTGCTGCTTAGTTTGCTAGTTTTGTTGTTGGATGATTAAAAAAAAAAAAAATAGCTGATGGAGGCCTCTGCACGTCGTTCTGTTGTTTCTGTGAGTGAAAATTTATGTTTTTTGAAATTATTTGTATTAAAGATTTGATTTTTGTTTGTTAATTTGATGTGGCGTTTGCTTTGATTGGTTTATTTTGCTAGTTTTTGTAGTTAGTTTTGAGATAATTATGTTAAAATTCAATTTTTGAGTGTTAATTTGACCTGCGGTTTGAAGGGGAACTGGAGGGAACTAGAAAAGTTGCTGCCACGTGACCAGGAGGTCATGGTTTCAAACCGTGTAAACAGCCTCTGGTAGAAAAAGTTGCTGCCACGTGACCAGGTGGTCATGGTTTCAAACCGTGGAAACAGCCTCCGGTAGAAAAGCATGGTAAGGCTGTGTACAATAGATCCTTATGGTCCGGCCATTCCCAACCCTTCCCCGACCCCGTGCATAGTAGGAGCTTTGGTGTTAATTTGATGTGGGGATTGCTTTGGTTGGCTTATTTTGCTAGTATTTCCATTTTGTTTTGAGATAATTGTATTAAAGATTCAATTTTTAATCTGGGGTTTGCTTTGATTAGCTTATTGTATTAATGTTGTCCATTTAGTTTGGTTATGGTTATATTAAAGATTCAGTTTTTGTTTGATTTCAGGTTTTCTCTGATTGGTTTATTTTTCTAATTTTGTTATTTTTTCTGATAACCGTGGTGTCCGGGTCAGTTTTCACGCATCTCGACTAAATCCACGAGATACATGCCACCTCCCATCAGCAACAAATTTTTAGTTTGGTTATGGTTATATTAAAGATTCGGTTTTTGTTTGATTTCAGGTTTGCTCTGATTGATTTATTTTTCTAATTTTGTTATTTTTTCTGATAACCGTGGTATCCGGGTCAGTTTTCACGCATCTTGACTAAATCCACGAGATACATGCCACCTCCCATCAACAACAAATTCTAGATAACTCTGTCCACCAAGGCTAGGACAGATTAGGATGCAACAAATTCTAGATAACTCTGTCCACCAAGGCTAGGACAGAATAGATGGAAAGAATTTTGTCTTAGTGTTTTTATCGGTATTTGAACTGAGACATCAGGTTCTCAGTTCACTTCATTGAAAACTAGGTCACGCCATTGGTGCAGTATCTCCGATTTGTTTTGAGATAATATGTTAAATATTCAATTTTTGGCATAATTTGATCAGGTGTTTGCTCTGATTGGCTTATTTTCCTTTGCATGTCCTATTTGACCTGGGATTCGCTCTGATTGGCTTATCTCTCTTTACACTCCTGTTTGTTGTTTCTTTAAGTTGATTCTAGTTTGTTATGATTTATCGAAATGATTCAGTTAATTTATCGAAATGATTCAGTTTTTTGAGAGTTAATTTGATCTGGGATTTGCTCTGATGGGCTTATTTAGCTTGTTTTTCGAGTTGTCTATGCATTTCAAGTTATTGTATCCATGGTCTGATGAAAAGAAACTGACAGAGCACTTTGCATGCACTACTTTTTGTTTCTACTAGTTAATTTCAGTTATGTAGCCGAGGGTTTATCCGCAATAGCCTCATGGCGTCTCAATAAAATTAGTGGCCTAAAACCAAATTTTAATAAGAGGTTTTACATATATAAACATACATATAAAAATACTATTTTAATAATTTTGATTTGTCTTATTTGTTGTTGCTTGGTAGTTATTTTTGATATGTTTAAAATACACGTAACCTTTAACTTTACATATTAATATAAATATTAATAAAAGTAAGGATTAATTCTAGTTAATAAGATGTTAGTCATTTGTTAGCAATGCATTAACTTGGATGTGTTGTTAAAACTTTATTTATTAATATAAAGTTTGAGTTGTTTGGTTCAAAGTTCTAAAATATTTCTTGTAAAAATGAAATAATTTTTTTGCTTTTGTTATTATTATTAATTTTTTGATATTTTTTTAAAATGTATTTCACAATCTTCATTATTATTTCAAGTGAAATTGAAATTATAGAGTTTGCTATTAAAAATTTTGTGGCCTCAAAATTTTGGAGGCCTAAAGCGAAGGCTTTACTAGCTTTACCCTTGAGCCACCCCTGAATAGCCTCTTACCTTCACAAGGTAGGGGTAAGACTACTTGCAAGTGTCATGGTTGTTTCTGTGATTTAATACCATTTACTTTTGTGATGATCATGTGAAAGGTTCAAATATTGGGAGTTAATTTGAATTGGATTTCCTCGGATTGACTTATTCTACCAGTTTTTCATTTTGATTGTGGATTTTAAATTATCATCTCATAGTTTGTTGTTTGTCTGTCTTGCTTTGTGGGATTATACTGGGTATGTTACTTGTAGTTTTTAATTTGACCTGCTGAGGAAGCCTTCTCCTTGCCCTCGTTGTTTTTGTAAGTTGATTTCAGTTTGTTATCGTGTGGTTATAGCTTTTGATAATCGACTTCAGATAGGGTAATGAATATGTAAAAGGTTTAGTTCATTATATCAGAGCTTTAGTTTTTGGGAGTTAATTTTATATGGGGTTCTTCCGATTGGCTTATTTTTCTAGTTTTTGAAGTAGTTCGTGAATTTATATTTATTGTGCTGTGTTTTACTTTACTGAGAAAGAGTATCGCTTGTTTGCTATGAGCACGAGTTTGGTGCTTGAGCAGCTTCTCAGTAATTGAATTGGACAGTTTATTTAATCTGAACGTATTTTTGGAGGAGAAATGTAGTTGTTGCCTGTGAATTAGTTTTCTAGTCCTCGAACTATAATTCGAGTAGGGAAACAAGAAGGTAGAAATTTCATAGGAGACTGTTCGGCTGGAGATCGTTTTTCAACAAAAGGTATTATATTTATAATTGTATTCTTGAAGTAGCTGATTTGACATGCATTCCCTTTGATCCAACTCCAATCGAATTACTCGAATAACTTAGGGACTATTGACTGTTCCTGGAAAAGGTATAGGCACAATGACCTCTGTAACTGGTACAGTTGCTACCATGTGACCAGGAGCTGTGGAAACCTAAGTTGCTCGAACTCTCCAAAAATGTGGCTGCACCCGTGTCAGATCCTTCAAAAATGCACTACTTTTGAAGGATCCGACATGTACCCAATGACATTTTTGAAGAGTCTGAGCAACATAGGTGGAAACAGCCTCATGTAGAAATGTGGGATAAGGCTGAGTATAGATCCTTGTGGTCTGGCCCTTCCCAAGACCCCATGCATAACGGGAGCTTACTGCACCGGGCTTCCCTTTTTCTAACAAAAAATCTTTTAAAGTTTCGTGTCTTGACTTGCATATTAGATGTTAGTCCGTTTCCTGTGAGGTAGAGCTGCTTAATTAGAAATGATCATTTTTTTGGTTGCGAAGTATTAACTATACCACTAGTATAACGTGCAGCGTGCTTATTTTCAGAAATGCTGCAATCAAATGTCAATGACTCTTATTATATTTGCGTAGAGACCTCAATTTTACACCCGAAAAAGAAACGATGTTAAGACAAGGCTTGCTCTATGAAGTGGCTGACAAAACTAATAATAGTGGAACTTTATCTACGCCTCTTTCATCCCTTTTTCATTCTAAACATAGTGCTCTCATGCTGACCCTATAGGGACCGTAGACTTCATGAACAGTTTCCTACCATCCACACTTCACAATAGAAAATCCTTCTCGGTCTTCTGGCTATTCTAGATTGTTTTATCTCCCCGTATTGAACATATGCATCAGCAGTCACTTTGAACCAAGGACTTGTACAATAGTGCATTTCATCAATTCTGCGTCTTCACATGAAGAAGTATTGCGATAAAGCAAGTGATCCGTCTACTTTTTCTACCTTTGATAAATGTTTCACATTCTATGAAAGACGAAAGTTAGGAGAACGAAAAGGGAGTGTTTACGGAGAAATCAAGAATCACTGTTTGCCAACAGTTCCTTGTTAGGCATATACTTCTCGCATGAGTGGTGATTATATTCTTTTTTGCCTTTTTTTGAATTTTCAAAAAAAGGAATATCATCATCAGTCATCACTCAACCCTTATGAACTGAGTGCAAGAATGCGATGAATCCTTGTTCTAATTGTGTAGAGTAGGTGTGACTTCATCAAAAACAATAAAATCGTGTGGGGTAAGTGTGTAGATTCTAGTGCCATTACCAGGACAATTTCGAAGTCATTTCTTTTAACGTTCTTAACTAGCAAGTTTTCAATCATTCCCGCTTGTTAAAGCTGCTGTTTGAAGAAATTGATGTCTGAGTTTCTTATTATGTCTCGGATCTTTGTCTTGAAACTATGGAGTCGAACATTCAGACTTTCTCTGCTCAACCCCTTATAGTAGCTTTTTTTATCATGAACATTGATCCAGGTTATTTTTCTTTTGAAACTCCTAAGCTTGTGATACTAACTAGTTTCTTCGACTGCTAAAAATTTATGTAGGTGGGGACGATTGCGCTCCTTGCTTTGACAGGATTGCTAGTCTTTATGGTTTTCTTTGTCGCAGCAACTGTGAATGCCATTGTGATCTCTCTGCTCATGTCGTTAGCGGCTGCAGGCGGATTCTTGGCTCTTTTCTTTGCCTCCCTAACGGCTATTTATATTGGCGCTCTATTGGTTGCTGTATTTGTCATTTCCACTACTACAACCATAGCAGTTTTTGCTGTGATTGTGGCTACAGGTATACAGAAGGGAGTTTGTTTGCTGCCTTCAGTTTGAGCACGTTATGTTATTTTTCGCACTTTTTAGCTTTCACATTATGTTATTCTACCCGCAGTTTTAATCGTCAGTTTGTCTTTTACCATCCCAAGTGCGGTTTGTCCTATTCTCACCGTGTCAAATAAATGATTAACCGAGATAACAAGAGCTGAAATAACCATCCATGTTGCATTTCAGTTTAAACGAAATTTCACTCTAAACACTATCGAGTCATGAGACTGATATTTTGTCTTTCGTGACGTTGTTAATCTGAGTAGGAGCTGGTTTCGTCATTATAAGTATGTTTCCCATAGATTCTCTGTCTTAGAAAAGAAGTTATTCTCAAAATATATGGTTCCTTTAGTATAACAATTGATTACCGTGTTGCCTATCACCGTTGATTGATGATAATATTGTCATGATTCTGCATTCCTCCATGGATTTCCTAGACATATTATGCATCGTAAATACAAGCCGTGCATGCATGGTGTAACCGTGATTTTTTACAATTGAGATAGAGATAGACAACACCATGATGAGACTTGAGAGTTGATGCCTGCACATCCAAGTAAAGATGCATCTTGTCTGTCTTCAGCGAGTTGCTTATATATCATACTTTTGCGTGAGTCATACACCGCTGTTCCGAATTCATACCTCTCACAGTGGGCGAAGGATAACGGAAAGAGAAGTTCAGAAATTTTAAGTTCTGTAAGGCCATATATTCTTTAGAGTCGATGGTCAAGAACACACAATTGAAGTATCACGTTTTTTGTGAGTTTCTAGCTGAACTATTACTAGCACTAACTATTTATCAGAACACACCTCAATTACCAGTTGTTTCTCTTTCCTACTTGAAATATCAGCATCGTTGAGGTAGGAAACGTGCTAAAACGTGATACTTCCGGTGTGTTTTTTACCATTATCTCTTTTCTTTACCTTAAACTTATAGGTTCATTTGGCGGTTAATTGACTAAATGTAAGAACGAAGTTCTGGAAAACTTTGGTTTTTCTGGGTGCCAATTAGTACTGGGTTCGGCCAAGTCATTCGAGGACGGCTCCTTTTCTCCCTTTCCTCTTCAAAAGTAAACTTCTTTTGTCGCGCAAACTAGTGGAAACTTGATGTGTTCTCAGTTTTCCTATGTACTTATCCCCGCTTTGCGTGATCCTTTGATTTCGTATTTCCTTATATTGCACTGTCCTTTTCATTATGCTTCCTGTGAAATGTGTTGTCTAGTGAAAGCTTCGAGAACACTGAGTGTGTCGCTTCCTCTGCACCATTACGTCTCTGAATGACTTATCTCGTGTTACTTGTGCCTCAGGTTGGATCGGATTCTTCTGGACAATATGGCTGGCTACAAAGAAAAGCGCAAGTCTTGCCAAGCGCTCATTGAACGCGACAGGGTCAGCGCTATCCGCTTATTCTTCCTCCAGACAGGTTCGACACAACCATGATGCATGATGAACCATGCTTACAATCAAGAAAGAAGGCCCCAACTTCTACGAATAAGAGTCTTGAATGGTGATACCTACTACCATATGTATTTACATTTCAGTGCCTTAACGCCTTCGCGATGATATACATATCGATGATATTTGTAGCTCGTCGTGCGTTAAGGTCTATGTATATTTTAATATTAAATGCATGTGCAGCAAGATTTCATGGGGCCTTTTGTTATGGTTGGAAAATGGCTTGTAAATTGTTCTTGAGAAATCAGTTAGCAAGTATTAGTATATGTTTTGAACACTAGAAAATGTTGAAAGAGAATGTAAGTTATTGTGTTTGTTGAATTTGAGTCATGATATTTGACATCATATTACATTTTGAATGCAAGTAATATTTTTAGTTTACTAATCTCACTTTATATATCTTTTATATGGATGCCATGTGACTGGTAAAGTTGCTGTCATGTGATCAGGAGGTCACGGGTTCGGGTTCAAGCCTTGGAAACAGCCTCTAGCAGAAATGCAAGGTAAGGCTGTGTGCAATACTCCCTTGTGGTGGGGCCCTTCCCCAGACACCGCAGTGCACCGGGCTGTCCTTTAATCTCACTTTGTATGGATG
The DNA here is from genome assembly GCA_030864215.1 of Capsicum pubescens. NCBI lineage: Eukaryota > Viridiplantae > Streptophyta > Magnoliopsida > Solanales > Solanaceae > Capsicum > Capsicum pubescens. Next base: position 302,815,676 of record CM061549.1, read on the forward strand.
GTTATTTTTATGTAGTTTATTGGTTGTCATCGTTCGATCACTTCTTTTTCCACCATGTGATTGCTTAGGGATCTTAGCATACGATTTGGGTTGTTTACCTCTCGAGTTTGAATCTTAGCATTCAAAAAGTCTTGTACAAACGATCTAGGCCTATTTTGGAGTTTTCCTTGGATTGGTAAGGCAATATACGATCATCTTACAAACGATCTAGGCCTGTATTGGAGTTCGTTTAATGTGCAACATACCTCCCGTTTCCAAAAACTTACCATCTTCCTTTCAGTCTGCCTTTATTGTCTCGCCTTCTGTCATTCGATCTGGGCCTGTATTGGAGTTCGTTTAAGGTGCAACATACCACCCGCTTTCAAAAACTTACCAACTTAGAAGTCTTCTCTTCGGTCTGCCTTTATTGCCTTGCCTTCTGTCATACGAGCTAGGCCTGTATTGGAGTTCGTTTAAGGTGCAACATACCTCCCGTTTTCAAAAACTTACCAACTTAGAAGTCTTCCCTTCAGTCTTCCTTTATTGCCTCGCCTTCTGTCATACGATCTAGGCCTGTATTGGAGTTCGTTTAAGGACAACATACTTTCCATTTTCAAGAACTGACCAACTTAGGAGTCTTCTCTTCGGTCTGCCTTTACTGCATCGCCTTCTGTTATGAGCGTCATATAGCCTAGCCGTCAAAAGATAAAGCCATTGTCTTTAAATTCTAGACGAGTCGAGTAGAATGTGGTATTTATGGTGAAGTTCATGTCGTGACGATCAAAGATTGTGTCACTTTTATCTTGACGCGAATTCAAATTAATTGGACTTTAGAATATTATATTGAATGACTGATTAGGAAATTAAAATGAAAGCCGTCACGTGGAGTACGTATTTTGAAATGGAAAAATTATAATGAAAACTAACATAACATCTTGATTTACTATATTAACACAAATCTCCACTCTTAGAAAATAATTACAAAAATACCAATTAATTATGTATCTTCGTTGGATGCATCAGGAGCTAATCTATGTATCTCACAGACCCAAAATCGAAAATAATGTATGGGGAGCTAATTATGTATCTTTACAAAGGAAAAATATATCTGCGTTGGAGTATCGAGAGCTAACTATGTATCTCGACATACCCAGAATCGAAAAAAAAATATTGAGAGCTAATTATGTATTTGTACAAAAGAAAAATGTAATTTCGTTGGATATATCAGGAGCTAATTATGTATTTCGACAGACCCAAGATCGAAAATAATGTATGGGGAGCTAATTATGTATCTTTACAAAGGAAAATATATATGTGTTGGATGTATCGAGAGCTAATTATGTATCTCGACATACCCAAAATTGAAAAAAAATGTATCAGGAGCTAATTATGTATTTATACAAAAGAAAAATGTATCTTCATTGGATATATCGAGAGTTAATTATGCATTTCGAGATTTTCATTAATTAAGCTTCAAACTGTTGGAATTTATGTTTTTTGTCCAAAATTATAGTCGAATACCATTCGAACATCATCGAGCTCAATAGCGTGGGCTTATAACACAAGTGGGCCCATTAATGTGGTGAAATGTTGGGCCATCTCAAACGGTTGGGCTTGGTGGGCCTTGTCCAAGAATGGGATGCTTGATTTCCTATAAAGTAGAGCGAAGTACATGAGGTTGGTTTCACAGAGCAACGAACAACTCCAGTACTTTGCAGTGGAAGGATAACGGATTGGTGCTTACCAAGTTCAGTAACGCCCGATGAGCTACTCCGATTAAACCACCACCTTTTGTTTTCTTAAAAAAGAGACATTTGCTCGACAAAATATGTATAAAGTGTATAAATATATATATTTTATACCAAATATACATATACTATACATATATATACACACACTACATGTACATATACATACAACTATACACTATATATACACCTGAAAGTATATCGATAGAATATACTTCGATGTCCAATGATACATTTAGTTAAGTTCCCTTTTAAAATTTGTTATACACACACACACTATTGATATACTTTCAGGTGTTTATGTAGTGTATAGATGTATGTATATGTATATATAGCATATATATATAGATATGTATATATGTATATCGATAGAGTGTGTGTGTGTATACAAAATGTACATATATTATACATATCTATATATACACGCTATACATACATATACATACACCCGAAAGTGTATCGATACTGTATACCTCGATGTCCAATGATACACTTAAGTTCCCTTTTAAAATTTATTATATATATAGTTCAACCTTCTATTTTATTTTTCATTTATCTTTTGGCACTTTTTAAAAACTTAACAGTACAGAGAAGGCCAAAGGGTTATAAATTAAAGGACAATGTTTGACATTTTAGGTGTCAAAATGTGGTCCCATTTGACCAAAATGGCCAATAAGGTTTTCAATTTTAGCCCCTTAGGATACTAAAATTGTGTATTAACCTTGTTTCAAATTCAAATAGTTCATATTTCGTACATATCTAGGACCAAAAATAACAAATTTTCTTGAAAAAAGAGTTCTTCTTTTTCAATGTGGTCCTGAAATTAACTATAGGGGGAAAGAAAGAAGGACTGTTTTTGATAAAATAAAATTATTTTATCATGGGTAAAATTATTGGGCTGTAAACCACTAGAGTTGGCGTAGTGGTTAAGCGTCATGTCCCTTAAGCAAGAAGTTGGGAGGTTCGATCCCCGCCTCTGGCGAATGGAGCAAACTCTGTGACCAGTTTCCTACCGCTTAGTGCGCTGACAGAGGAACGGAGGATTAGTCTCACGGCTGTCGGCTGTGGGATACCTTGGGAAACCAAAAAAAAAAATTATTGGGCTGTAATGGAGTGTTGCCTCGCTTTCCGACAAGATAAGTTTGGTAGTAGTATAATATTAGCAGTATCTTCGTAGTTTTTCGTCCCTCATTTTCTGTTACTATCTGTTGTTTCTTGTTGTTTGATTATGATATTATTTTGTTTTAGTTCCTGACTTACTGTTATATTTTTTTTTTAATGCTATTTGCGATTATTCGTTATATCTTCTATACTTTTGTATGTTCCTTTTCATACTATTTTGATCGCGTTACTTGAGTCGAGAATTTTACGAAAACAACCTCAAGCTCAACATATATGAGTATACGTAGTAGCCTGCCTTTCTTCAATCTCACTCGTAGAATTACATTGTACTCCCTCCGTCTCAAATTTTTTAATTTGATTTTCCATTTTATTTATCTTTTTTCATTAATCAAGAAGAGACATTTTTTTTCTTCATGTTTTACCCTTTGCATTAATTATTGTTTCTTCAAATTAAAATGTAAACATCATTTAATAGGGACACTATGATAAACTAGCCATGTTATTAATTATTTTTCTTAATCAATGTGTCATTTCAATTTGGGACGGAGGGAGTAGGGGTGTTCATGGGTCGGTTTGGGTCGATTATTGGTCAAAACCATAACCAAACCAACTTAGTCGGTTTTTAAATTTCTAAAACCAAACCAAACCAAACAAAAAAATAACCGTCGATTTGGTTCTTGTCGGTTTAGTTTGGTTTGGTTCGATTTTTTTGGATTATAACTTTAGCTATGATGAAAGTTGAAAATTAAAAAAAATAAATTCAATCTAACATATGAGATGTTAACCGAGTGTTGTATCTCAACCTTGAAACTAAGATGTCAAAGTGTTATACTCCGGCAAAACTATGAACAACACCATATGAATGCTTCTAAATAAATATTTTAAAACTACATTTAACAGAATGATATGATAAATCCCCAAAAGGTGAGCACATAAACTTCTTGCTCAACAAGGTTCAAAACGAAAGTTAAAATTAATGATTGTCTATAGTAAAATGAATCTCAGCTATAAATTTCAATATACAACAAGATATATTATTTTCACAATTAGTATCATTTGTCATTCAAAGTAGGGGTGTCTAACGGGCCGGGCCGGGCCAACCCGGAACCGGCCCTCCCATTTTACCCGGGTTCCGGGCCGGGTTTGGCGTTAACCGGGCCGGGCCGGGCCAAACAGTAAAAAAATTAAAACCCACCCGGACCCGGCCCACTAAACCCAATCCGGTCAAACCCACCAAGACCCGGTCAAACCCGGTTAAAAACCGGTCAAACCCGTTTAAAAAATAAATAAATAATCCAATATACACTATATACACTCCAATATACAACATATATTTTTAAAAAAATATATAAAGTATAAACAATTACACATATATATGTACCATTCAATATATAATTATATATGACTATACGTACTACTTTAAATAAAACATTTGCTATAATAGTATAATATATATATATATACACTACAATATATATATATACTAATTTATAAAACATATACACATGTATACGTTAAATATATACTAATTTAGAAGATATATACACATATATATGCACCATTCAATATATATGTACTACTTTAAATAAAATATATACAACAATATAGTGATATACATATATATATATACAGTAATATGTATATATATATAGTTACATACTAATTTATAAAACATATACACTTGTATACTTTAAAGATATACGTCTATAGAAGATATATACACATATATACGCACCATTCAAAAGATATGTACTACTTTAAAAAAAGTATATACTACAATATATATACTAATTTATAAAACATAAAGTAATGTATACGTTAAATATACACGTCTATAGAAGATCTATTCACATATATACACTCTATTCTATGTATATGTAATACTTTAAATGAGATATATGCAATATATATACATTACAATATATATTTGTATAGTTATATACTAATTTATAAAATATATACACATGTATACGTTAAATATACACGTCTATAGAAGATCCATTCACATATATACACTCTATTCTATGTATATGTAATACTTTAAATGAAATATACTATAATGTATATACATTACAATATATATTTGTATAGTTATATACTAATTTATAAAACATATACGCATGTATACATTAAATATACACTTCTATAGAAGATATATACACGTGTATACGCACCATTAAATGTATATATACTACTACTTATAAAATATACTACATTATATATACATTACAATATGTATAGATATACTTATATACTAATTTATAAAACATATACACATGTATACGTTAAATATACACTTCTATAGAAGATATATGCACATATATACGTACCATTCAATATATAATTATATATGACTATACGTACTACTTTAAATAAAACATTTGCTATAATAGTATAATATATATATATATACACTACAATATATATATATACTAATTTATAAAACATATACACATGTATACGTTAAATATATACTACTTTAGAAGATATATACACATATATATGCACCATTCAATATATATGTACTACTTTAAATAAAATATATACTACAATATAGTGATATACATATATATATATATACAATAATATGTATATATATATAGTTACATACTAATTTATAAAACATATACACTTGTATACTTTAAAGATATACGTCTATAGAAGATATATACACATATATACGCACCATTCAATATATATGTACTACTTTAAAAAAAGTATATACTACAATATATATACTAATTTATAAAACATAAAGTAATGTATACGTTAAATATACACGTCTATAGAAGATCTATTCACATATATACACTCTATTCTATGTATATGTAATACTTTAAATGAGATATATGCAATATATATACATTACAATATATATTTGTATAGTTATATACTAATTTATAAAATATATACACATGTATACGTTAAATATACACGTCTATAGAAGATCCATTCACATATATACACTCTATTATGTGTATATGTAATACTTTAAATGAAATATACTATAATGTATATACATTACAATATATATTTGTATAGTTATATACTAATTTATAAAACATATACGCATGTATACATTAAATATACACTTCTATAGAAGATATATACACGTGTATACGCACCATTAAATGTATATATACTACTACTTATAAAATATACTACATTATATATACATTACAATATGTATAGATATACTTATATACTAATTTATAAAACATATACACATGTATACGTTAAATATACACTTCTATAGAAGATATATGCACAAATATTCAAAATTTATTCAAAAAAAAATAAAAAAGAACGACTAAGGACTGAATGAATTTGGGGAATTTTATTGATTGTAAAATGATCCAAAATTTATAATTTACATGAATGAAAAATCTATAAATTATGCATCATTTTTTCCAACTCATTCATGTTAATATTAATGGGAACTTGCATAGGATAATCAAAGTCAACGGGGGCAAAACCATGCATTGGACTTGATTCTGCTGAGTTCTCCCGTGAAGTCATAATTTCTTCTAGTTTCAGCTCGTCGCTCGGCTCCGGTTCCATTCCTTGGTTTCTTCTTTCCGCTCTAATCCAATCTCTGAGGCAAACTAGAACATTCATTGCATTGCTTCCCAATGAGTGTCGGTTGTCTCCAAGCTGCTGTCGTCCCTGACTGAAGGCGCTCTCTGATGCAACGGTTGACATTGGAACATTCAAGATATCTCTAGCTAATCTTGAAAGCACAGGATATTGTGATTCATTATTCCTCCACCAATCCAGCGTGTTGATCCGTCGTCTGCGATCCTCTGGTGCCGTCCGAAGATAATATTTCAGCTCTTCCCGATAAGTTGATGTGTAAGTTCTCTCATCAACACTGTTCCAACAATTTAAATCATAAAACGAATCAGAAAAACCACTATGTGCCGGCCTTTTAGAAGATGATGGCTCCTCGGGAGGATGAGGAGCGACAGTTGGAGTGATATTTGTAGGTACGGCTGAATCAAATAAATCAGCATAGTGATTATATAATTTTTCTATATAATCTTTTGCATCAACCGTAGCCGTCCACAAATCAGGCTGTAGTTGTTCAGAATCATGGTTAGTATTTATTTCTAAGTTAGTATAAATAAGAGTACTAAAGTGACACATATTATTATATTTCATGCACGGATTTAGCATAGCACCAACCAAGTAAATAGGGGGAATCGGGAAAAAATATTTTTTAAATTTTGTAAACATGGCGCCAACAGCTTCTTTATAACCTTCTTTATTTTTATATTGTTGGAGCAAACCAGAAATATCGGCTATATATGCCAAAATATTACAAACAGTAGGATAGTAAGCACCGGAAAATTCAACCGTAGCTACATAAAAATTTTCTAAAAACATAACAAGATCATTAATTACAACCCAATCAGAATTATGTAGCATGCAATCAGCAGAATCAGCAAATGAACCGCAATGTTGGTTAAAAGCTAGTGTAATAGGAATTCTATATTTATAACAAGTTTTTAAAAACTCATACGTAGAATTCCATCTAGTATCAATTTCCTCAGGCATCAAAATCGGTGTAAGTCCATTTTCTTGACATTTAACTTTAAATTCTCTAATTCTCGATCTACGATTATTTCCTTGAATAAAACCAACGGCAAGACGAATTTTTTCAATATAAAGCTCAAAAAACTCAAGACCATCTTTTACAATTAAATTATATATATGACATGCACACTTAATATGAAAAATTTCAGGCAAGGACGGAGATAGCGTAGATTTTATTTTTGTTATAGCAGTCTTGTTGTTAGAAGCATTATCAAAAGCAATACATAAAATTTTATTTTCTATACCATAGTATCCGGCAATTTTAACAATAGAATCAGCAATAAATTGTCCAGTATGTTTACGATCTTCATCATATAAAAAAGCAAGAATACGTTTTTGCATCACGAAATTACTATCCATCCAATGACAAGTAACGGTTAAATAATCATTTTTATTTACAGCACGACCAAGATCAGAAGTTAGGGACAATCTACATTGAATATTTTTTAACAATGTTGATAAATAAAAACAATATTGTGAATGGAGTCTAAAAATATCAGACCGACAAGTAGTTCTAGGAATACCATTAAACATAGGATTATAAATTGCTTGTATATAACGAATAAAAGCATCAGAAGAAGGAAAACTAAAAAGCAAACAACCCACAGCTACCATTTTAGCTATTTCTTCCTTGTCCCTCAATTTATTATACTTTTTCGCTACTTGACCGGTTGTTGGGTCCATTCTAGTTTGCGTTGACCCACCAACATCCCCACCACCTTTTGCAATATTTAACTCTCTTTTGTGATCTTCATCTATATGTCTCATTAACGTACCCGTATCCCCTTGCTTGCCTCCACTTCTATGCTTATATATTTGTTGACAAATATTGCACTGCACCTCAATATCTGATATACGTTCAAAAAATTGTCATGCAATACTAGTTCTTTTACGAGGTTTTGGGGCACTGGGAGGACGGGAAGGGAGATTAACTGATTCAGATCTAACGTTAGCATCTCCTACTGCGGGTGTTTCAGCAATATTTTCATTATCTTCGTCTAAATTAACTGCATCTACTTCATTTTCTTCTTCTATACCATAATTTTCCTGAGCTTCTACATAATCCATATCGTGAGCACCTACACCTATTTCTTCCTCAAAAGGTGTACCAAGCGGTACCGGAGGCGAAGGCACACGGGTCTATCTATTACTTGAACTACCTCTACCACTAGTAATTCGCTTTTTACTACCACTACCGCTTCCGGGACAAAAATTTTTAACACCTTTAGCAGCGAGGTTTTTTAATTTATCCATAATATAAATTAAATTAAACTAAAAATATTCAAAATACACAAATATAATAAAATTAAATAATAAACAATTAATACAATAAATAAAAATTAAACGTAAGAGATGGAACGACAATACCAAATTTTGGAAGTATCCGAAGATTGCGACTTTGGAAACTTCCGCTCGTACTTTGTAAACGAAAATTAAAAAATTAAAGTGAACACTTTAAGAAATTAAATATATTGAATATTAGAGAATTGAGAATTGAGATTTGAGAGAGAATGAGATTTGAGAGAGTGAAAAATTGTGTGAAAAATGATTTGAAGTTGTAGGGTATTTATAGATTTTTTTTGGGGATTAAAAAATATTTTTTAATTTTTTTTTTTTTTTTTAATTAAATGGGCCCAAACTAGCCGTTTGGACCCAAAAACGGCTATATAGCCGTTGGGCCAACGGCTAGTTGGCCCAAAATTATTATTATTTTTTTTTTATATTCCGGGCCGGGCCGGTTAACCGGCGGGCCTGGATCGGGCTTGGTCCGGGCCGGGTTAACCGGGCCCATTTTTAAAAAAAACCGGCCCGGGACCCGGAACCCTTAAGCCCTAGGGCTTACCGGGCCGGGTCAAACCGGGCCGGGTTAGCTAATAGGGCCGGATCGGGCCGGGTCGGGCCGGGTCAGCCCGGACCGTTTGACACCCTTAATTCAAAGTGCGAAATTCACTTGGAATCTCATAAGGTACTATCAACTAGATGAAGAAATGACTTAATGTGTTACGACTAAAGTTAAATCATGATTAAAATATAAAATGTAACAAATATTTATATTATATTTATGAATAATACATAAATAATTATAATATAAAATATATATATATATATTGGTTCGGTTTGGTTATTTTGTCGGTTATTTTAGACTAAAATCAAACCAAACCAAATTAGTATCGGTTTTTTCAAATTCAAAACCAAACCTAACTAAATATCGGTTTTTTTAATCGGTTTGGTTTCGATCGCGATTCGATTTGGTTAAAAACCAAACCATGAACACCCCTAGGAGGGAGTAGATGTTATTGTTGCTATCTATGATGCCACATTAAATTTCTTTATTTATTATTATCGATATTGGAAAAAACTATCCAAATACTTATATAATCCAAACAAAATTACTTAATGTTCTTATTTATTATTATTAGAATTTTAATCCCTTAATGTTCTTGCTGTCAACAAATCGTCTTGTATTTGTCATTATCATTAAATAGCTCTAGCGTGAAATAAGTGAACTGCACATCTCGGCTAGAAAAAAAAAGTCTAAATTTATCTCTCAACTTTTAATTATGATAATCTAAGATCGAAGAAAGTAACAAAAAGTTTAACGATAAGCAAAAGTTGCTTAATTTAAGTGTAACTTCATATAAACATCGTAATGACACGTCATAATATACGTTAAAATTACACTGATAATATATAAAAAAAATTACCATCAAGGTATAAAAAAAAAAAAACGTTAACCACTTACGTTAAAATATGAAATCGAAAACCTAAAAAAAATAAAATCAATTAGCTATGTTAATAAGACATCTCCACTTTCTTTTTCTTTTTTGCTTTCTTTTATATATATAATCTCTTAATATTTTCATATTCATAATACCTTCTCTTCTATTTCAAAATTACAGAAAACGAGAAGATACACAAAAATTAATGATCAACTAAATAATCAAGATCAAATTAGAGTGATATATAATTTCGTCTTAATAGCAGATGCTCATGCTTTGATTCCAACGATACGACTTTTATATTTTCAATCTTGCTCCTTTTCAATCCAATCTGGTCTTCCTAATGTAAATTCCAAACTTGGATTTTTTTGATGATCCAAATTGGAACTTATATTGTAGCTTTTTGGCCTTGATGAATTACATTCCTGCAATATATAGTAAGACAGATAACATAGATTACGTGAGATGTTAAAATGAGACAACAGATAGTAATGGTATAGACGATTACTCTAAAATGTAGGACTATATATATTAATTAGAATGTCTTTCTTAACCGTGTATAAAAATCTTAAAAAACAGATAATATAGATTAAGTGAGATATTTATGAGAGATTGTAGTCCAACAGATAGTAATTGTATAGACAGTTACTCTAATATATAGGACTATATATTAGAATGTCTTTCTTAACCGTGTACAAAAATCTTAAAAGGCAGATAACATAGATTAAGTGAAATATTTATACGAGATAACAGATAGTAATGGTATAAGCCAATTACTCTAATATGTAGGACAATATATTAGAATGTCTTTTTTAATCGTATACAAAAATCTTAATAGACAGATAACATAGATTAAGTGAGATGTTTATATGAGATAACAGATAGTAATGGTATATATAGATGATTACTCCAATATGTAGGACTATACGTTCTTAATCGTATACAAAAATCTTAAAAGACAGATATAACATAGATTAAGTGAGATGTTTATACGAGATAACCGATAGTAATGGTATATATAGACGATTACTCCAATATGTAGGACTATATATTAGAATGTTGTTCGTAATCGTATACAAAAAACCTAAAAGACAGATATAACATAGATTACGCGAGATGTTTATATGAGATACCAGATAGTAATGGTATAGACGATTACTCTAATATGTAAAACTATATATTAGAATGTTTTTCTTAACCGTGTACAAAAATCTTAAAAGACAGATAATATAAATAAAGTGAGATGTTTATGCACGAGGGATAACAAGTGGTAGAGGTATAGATTATTACTCATATAGTTAAGATTATTAGACTGTCTTTTTTAACTGTGTCCAAAAATCTTAAAAGACAGATATAACATAGATTAAGTGAGATATCTATACGAGATAACAGATAGTAAAGGTATAGACGATTACTCTAATAGGTAGGACTGTCTATTAGAAATTTAGAATGTCTTTCTTAACCTTATACAAAAATCTTAAAAGACAGACAACATCGATTAAGTGAGATGTTTATGAGAGGTAACAGTCTAACAAATATAGTAATGGTATAAACAATTACCCGTATATGTATATAGGACTAATCGAATGTATTTCTTAAGAGCGTCCAAAAATCTTAGAAGACAGATAACATGAATCGAATAATTAGATATAAGCTAAATATATACTACTTATAGTACATATTATATGTTGTTTTAAATTTAACCTATGTGACATTTTAGAAAATCAAGAAGCATATACATTACTTTAATTTTGTCCTTTCAAATTCAGCCTGTAATTAAGTGAGACGTTTATGAGAGATAACATATAGTTGTGGTATAGACAATAACTCTTATAGTTATGACTATTAGAAAGAATGTCATACTATTTCAAAAAATCTTAAAAGACAGATAATATTTCGTCGATTAAAAGTAATAGAAAAGTTTTGAGTGCAAAATACCTCTATTTGGTGGCTTAATCTTTGTTGAGATGGAAAACTATGTGATCTCATAAGGACATTTGCATCATTTGAGTTAGCTTGTAACCATCCTTCTCTACTACTGCAAAAATTTCAAAGTAAAATATGTGTTTCTTAGTCCATCTTATAATAAGGTAAGAATTAATTGTTCATGATTATATGAGAAGAAAATGATTTATTTTTCTACCAATGTTGTGACACAATTTCTCTCACATTATTGGAGCGTGGATAAAATAATACGGGCATCCAACACTTGAAAAATACTACAACACGTATTGATCTGACTGACTCTGATAACATGTATTGTTGGTCGTTGAGGCCCAGGTTGGGAACCCTGAGGCCCAACATAGCTTTCGAGAACAAAATCAAGTGGCATATATATATATTAGCTAAAACATGAGCAAAACATGAATTTTTCGATCATTTTGTGTTACTTCTTTAAGAGTATGGTTTACGTACATTTTTTCTTTTTCAGATCCTATGAATATATTGGATGTGTTGTTGTGCTGTTATTGTTGTTGATGTGCATATTTTACAATAGAGACGAATTTTAGTTTACAAATTACAGGTTCATATAAATTAAGTTATTTTGTCTCATACGTAATATATATATATATATATATATATATATATATATATATATATATATATATATATATATGCCAAAAAGCTCACTAGATATATAGAATTAACATTTCTCTAAACCGTAAATCAAATAGATTGTGATAGAATTTCAAACTCGACCAGATAACGTATAATCCTAGATCCGCCTCTATATACGAAGCAGTAGTATCTATGTTACTACTATTCCTGTTAAGAAGATATAGCAAAACACAAATAATACACATTATTAATTACAATATTTTTATTCTATGTAATTTTTAATCCTAATAATGAACACAACATTTGAAATTTGACAGTACTTGTCAGTTAATTCAACTTTAGTTTTTTATAAAATAATTTCAGACTGGTCAAAAGTAAATCTTTTCAACGTACAGTAGGACAAATAATAAAAGTCCTTCTTTCAACTACTCAAGTAAAAAAAAATGTACAAAATCATCTTTTTAAAAATCTGCAGATTTTGGTATCCTATGTTTATTTGTTGGAGTTTTATTTTATATACCCCTAAGTTAATTCCCTACTAAAAAAAAAATATGAAATTAGTAATTGATAAATTTTATAGTTAAATAGTAAAATTCATTGCTAATTTTATTTAGCAACAAAGAGCAATTGATTATCATAAAATTTTGTTAGTCTCGAATAAATTAGCAACAAAATTCATAGTAATTTCATGTTTTTGTAGTGATTAAATATAATTTAAGAACATAAAATTAAAATTTTTGAAAATAGCCTCTTGCAGAAATACAGGATAATACAACGCTTTTTTAAGAATTTAATTAAAGAAAAGTACAATTTATAAAAGCTGACTATATATCCTAATTAATATGTATACATAGTAACTAGATCATATCAAGATTTGATTGTTTTTTCCTACTTTAAGTAGATTGAAAATAAATTAAACAAATGAAAAAAGACAAACACACGTCCACAAAATTAAATAAATATTACTTTGAGAAAAGCAAAGCACTTAAGTCAAGATACTGTTTTTTTTTCTTGGACTTATTTGCTAAAAAGCAAACCAAAAAAAGAAAGAAAAAGAAAACAAAAGTTTATTACTCTCTTTAATAAAACAATTCTAAAAATCCACAAAAGGGAAAGAATAAAGAAAAAAAAGTGCAGCAATAATCTTTACTTTCTTATCAAAATCCTAATTAAATTACCATTTGAGTACTCTAATTAAAAAAAAAAAAAAAAAAAACGTATATGCGTCAACAGTGTAAAATAAAAAATTAAAGTGATGGAGCTATAATTTTACGGATTCGGTAGAACTCTATAACTTTAGATCAGATTCTATATTCAAGTGTGAGTCCAGGGATCTGATTATACCGTTCATGTGAATGAACTATGAAGTAACTTTTACTCATACCTTATAAATGTTTTAAAAAATCTACTAAATGCTTATAAATATTAAATATGAATCCAATTATTATTAACTTGAAATTGCTATAAAAATATGTAGAATTGAAATTTTGGTTCCGACTCTATTTGTATTTGTATTAATCTAGAAATCAACATAATATTTATAAATGCAATATAAAATTCTATAAGCTATCTTTTTTAGAATCTAGGACTCATAACTCAAAATCCTAGCTTCACTTCCACTGTCAGATCATTTTTACCTACATAGTTTTATAATATTACGTGAAAATCTGATAATGTAAATATTTATTTTATAATGTGAGGGGTCGTTTGATTGGAAAATAATAACTTATCCCACCATTCATATGGGATAAGTTATCCCATCACTATGGTGTAAATGGTAGGATAAGTTATCCCGGTATTAACTAATACCTCCAACCAAACATGGGATAAAATAATCTTTCATTTTATCACGGGACTACTTATCCCTTATACCTCACACCAAACGACCCTGTATAAAAGTAAATAGTATTTGTACCTGGGTTTGTTGCACCTAAGTCGAGGGTCTTTAGGAAACAAACTCTATACTCCACGAGGTATTGTTAAGGTTTATGTATATTTTATCCTCTTTATACCTCACTTATGAGCTTTTACTGGGTATGTTGTTGTTCTGGAGTATATATAAGTAAAATCTTTGAAACAAGAATGGGAAAAAAGGGTAGAAAATAGTACAAGATGTGTAATTAAAATTGGAATATAAATGAAAGTGGAAAGTGAAACATAACAAAAGCAAAAGCTGCCACAAGAAGTCTTTTATTCTTTAGAAAAAAAATGTGATGGACGTGGGTTTGCATATTATAAGATTCATGCAAAAGAAAAAGAAACCTACATATCTATTTATCACCCTTTATTTATGTAAAACTCATTACTCCATCATTACTTCAAAAGTTAAAAAGTCAAGCCCTATGTACTCTTTTTTGATTTTCGATATTTGTATAAAAGCTCGATTAAATTTAAATTTATACAAAAAATTTCTTATTAGGAGATAAAACGCTTCTCAACAAAAGTAACTCTATATATAGCACCTACCTACATGTGAAACCTGTATTTTATAACTCAAATATAAAAAATAATTTTACATTATCAGTGTGATCTATCTTCTTGGAATTTAAGCACAACCCCAAAAATATTGTTTTGACGGAATTTTCGTTATAAATCCCTTATCGACAAACCAAATTTCTGACCTGATATCCATCGAATGTTCGGGTAATTTTAATAGTGACCAGAATTCAATTGTCTGACTACACTAGATTCACGTCCTAAAAAGCTCACTAGAGAGAGAACCCACTAGTCTGACTGATTTAAATTCATATTATAAGAAAACCTATGATGGGGAAATCAAGGTGGTCTAGCACTCTCTGTCAAAGAGGACTTCATTTTCGGGTATAATTTAAAACCTCTCTAAATAAGGAAGAAAGTAATTATATTTTGAATAAATATTATGAAATAAAATTCTTTACACAATGCTATATATAAAGTTAACTTATAAACATTAATAGCTCTATATACTAAAAGTAATGACAACAATTTTATTTATATGAATGTACCTTGAAGAGTTACTCCAAAGAGTATGGGTTGCAGTAGACGGGTAATCTGGTTCGGGTTGTAAAGATCCATCTGATCCTCCTCTCTGATCCATAAACCGGCGTAGACCCGCCCGGTCGCCGCCTCCCGTGGACCCTATTGTTGAGAGATCATCTTCTCCTGATCCATCTGATTGCCCTAAAAGAAAATAACAAATAAAAAAAAGTTTTATTATATGGTGATCAATGCACATTGTATAATGATATTTATGAAACTAATCATGCATTTATGCCTATCATAGGCATAGTAATAATTGTTCCTAGTATATAAGGTAAAATGCAAACATATGTTATCTTATGTTTTGTGGACTCTTCAATAATGTCGTCGCATCATTTTGAATTTTTTAAAAATGCACTATATTTAAAGTTTTCGATAAGGAGTACCTGGTTGTTTGAATCGAATCTTTATTTCGGCACAATGATAAGGAGTTCAGTATAGTCAAGTGCAGGAAGATTTGCGAAACTAATCATGCCTTTACGCCTATTATTATAAAAGTTGTACTTCCTAGTATATTATAGGCATAATACATAAACGTATCGTTTAACTTGGGCTCAACCGACATACCCTTCAACTTTAGGTGTGCACAAATAGATATTTAAACTTGTATAAAGTTGAACAAGTAGTTACATGCATCCTACGTATCAAACTATCAATTCGCATCCTACGTGGATATCCAATGTGTATTATGCCACGTAGGATGTGTGTATGTCTGCTTGTTCAACTTTATACAAATTCACATGCCTACTTGTGCACATAAACATAAAGTTAGAGAACATAGATGTCATCAACTGAGACCAAGTTAAAAGACGTATTTATGGATCATCCCTATATTATAAGTCAAATAAATTGCAAACATATATACACATATACAGTGGCGGACCTAGGATTTAAGGATTGTGGGTGTCTAAAAAATTAAAAATACTGAAAAAAATAAAAATCACCGGACGTCCCTTCAGTGGAGAAGGGAAAGATCAACTTAAATGTCAGTGCACTCAACCAACTTTTGTTTTAGTGGGTGCTTTTATATATTTTATACCTATTTTAGTATATTTTCTATATAATTATACCTATTCCGCGTCGAGTTTACTGGGTGTCCGAGCACCCCAAAAGTATACGTAGGTCCGCCCCTGCACATATAATGCACACCAGCTCGTTCGGACTCTTGAAAAATGTTGCCGCACCTATGTCGGGTCCTTCAAAAGTACATTATTTTTTAAGGATCCGATACTTATCTGTCCACAATATTTTGAAAAGTCCGAGCAACGTCTAAATTCTAATGCATGTACACGAAATTTATGAAAATCAAACATTGTTATAGACATCTTATGGTACAAAATACGTTTAATAAAACTGAATATTATTGTCAACGAAAGTAAAAAAGAGAAGAAAAGTAAAAGAGTTAAAGCAAGACAACTTACCAGAGGAAACTGCAGGTTTGTCAGTTGTTTTAACAGTGCGATACATCTGCATTGGGAAAGGAATAATTTTCTTTTTTTCAAATGTTTAACACAAAAATATGTCAAGAAAATCAAAAAATTAAGTACCCTTTACACTTAAATTGTGAAATAATATTAATGTTCATGTTCAATCGAAGTAGCTAGGACCAGTGGCGGATTCAGTATTTAAGAGTCGTGGGTGTTCGAAAAGTTCAAATACATATATTGACACTCAAAGTTTTAAGATTCCGCAACTTTGAGTTTCACGAGTGTTTTTTCTCCACCTTATACTACTTTTGATATATTTTTTATATAATTATATTTATTCTGCGTTGAGTTGAACAGGTGCCTGATGAGCATCAATATTTTCAATCTAGGTCTTCCCCTTACTAGGACCACAACTATAGGATGTTATATAGACAGTCTAACGACTTTCGCTGATCTAACTCATGACTTATAAGTTACACGAAGACAACTTTATCGTTGCTCGGAATCCAACACTCCAAGTCAAATGCTTCTTTCTTGGAATTGTTCCATTAATCACGAGGCATTTTTTTGTATTATTGAGTAATGATGACTTACTTTTGTCTGTTACACAAAACCCCTAGACAACAACACCCCCCCCCCCCAAACCCCCCATATTTTTAACCCTATGTATATTTTTTACATTTATTTTAAAATTTTTATTTTTAATGTCTGAGAGTATCAGAAAGATCAGACTTGTTTCTTTAATTCATTCACTCAGTCATTTCACTGTAATTTTTATTGGCTACTGTGCCGGAGGAATTCATCCTGAGTTAGGGACTTTTGACAGAGAAAAAATAAAAGTATTTGAAAAAAAGAAGAAGAAAAAAAATCTTTTTGTTGTCTAATTAATATTTATTCTAAATTTTAATTTTGATTTGGCTAATTATAAGTACCTGTAAATGGCTTTTGACATGAGCTAAAGTAAGATCTTTCACATCCATTAGCTCCAACACTGATTTTGGTGTTGCCCCTAAAAAAATAAAAATAATCAAGATTAGACATTTTTCATCATTTCCCATGTCAAATATAATGCTATGACAAACCCCAAATCTAAAAAAAAATTGAAATGACAACTTACAGATTCAACTGAATTCAGTATTTTCAACAAACGGTAAACTCAATTATAGAGGCGAATGTAGCCTCTTGACACAAAAAAAAATCACTAAAATTTCAACAAATATTAATTATGATTAAATTCTGGATCCGACTCTAATAACTTACTTTCATGTCCACCAAGAAGCTCAACAGCATGAACAAATCTAGCATGAAGTGTACTAGTCCATCTCATTCTTGGTGCTCTCATACTTCTTTTAGTTGGAAGTTTTGGTAAGAATCTTGATCTCATCAAACTATGAGAATTTGCAATGTTATCATGATGAGAATGACCTAATCCTCCTACATGACCATATTGACTATGATGATGATATGGAAGAGGATGATGATGATGATGATGTGGCATGTGATACGCCGATGATGATATCCCATTAAACCTACTACTGAAATAAGGCGAAGGCGAACAAGAAGAAGATGATGATGATGATGATGACGGTGATGGGTAAAAACACATCTTTGGATCTTTCTCTATGTCTAAAGTTGTAGCCAAGAAAGGAAATGAACGGTTGTGATTGTACACTGGGATACCCTTGATAGGGCGTAAACCGTCTGATACGTCTAACGAAGATACCCCACGATTTATTTGGTTCATTGGTTGAACCATATGGCTATAATTTTGGTATTGGTGCTGGTGGTGGTGGTTGTTGTAATAAGGGTTTGTTGGTAGGTGGTCTAAAAAAGTACCCCTTCTTGTTGTTGTCATGTCATCACTGGTGATGGCGTTGGTGACGGTTGTGGTAATGGTGGTAGTAGTAGTGTTAGTGGGATGAGCTAACGAGAGTTCAGTAAGACAATTACTGCTGCCTGTCGTCTTACTGAACTCCGTTACTAATCTCTCATGATTTTCACCCACTTCACTGACACAACAACGACCACCACCACCACCATGGTGGTGGTGGTTGTCTAAACTATTTGGAGGACTAATGTTGAGAGAAAGATCAGGAATTGGCTTTGTAGATGATGGGGTTTCAATGAAAGCCCCTTCTAAGGGCATCTTTACAAGATTTTCAAGAATGTTTTCCTTTAATTTTTTTCTAAAATAGTAACAACTTTTCTTTTTCTTCTTCTTGTTTTTGCTTTGAGTGAGCTTTAACTTTAACACCAAAAACCCCAAATTTATGATTATAATAATAATAATAATAATATCCCTAGCAAAAAGTTGAACAAAAACACAAACAAGAGATGTAGAAAAAGGAAGAAACAAAAAAGAAGTACAAACTTCAAGTTTGATTTTGGGAGCTAAGGGAAAAAAAAAAGTGAGGGGAAAAAGAAGTTCTTTTATCTTCTTTTAATAGTGGATATGTTAGTATGAAGAAGAAGAAGGGAATATTATAAATATATTTTTAAAAATAATTAAAAAAAAAAAGAAAAGAATTCAAGAAAGGCAATGGATGAAATGGAAAAGAAAAAGAAGAAGAAGAGAAGAATTTTGGGGTTATTGTGTGTTAAATTCCTTGGGAGTATATCTTGGAAAATGACACTAGAACAAGGTGAGGCTATTTTCTTAATTTTCTCTCTCTCATTGTATAGTCAAAAGAAAAAACAAAAGTACATAAATTTCATAAATATACAAACAAAAAAAGAAAGAAGATGCTAAATATAAATGACAAAGAAAATAAGTGTAAATTATCAATAATGTAGTATGTACATTGACATTCTAAAGATTTACTCCTTCTGTTTTAATTTAACTGTCTTAGTTTGACCAGACATAATAACGATAATAATAGAATATACTGATTAGTGGGGTCTGAAAATCGTAGAATGTACGTTGACCTTATTATTTTTGTGAGGTAGAGACTAGAGAGATTGTTTTTAAGAAGTTGTTGGTTCAAAAGAAGAATTTGACTACGCATGCATGGCGTTTAAGAAAAAAGAAAGATTTTTTTTTTCTAATTTTATGATCTTAGACTAAATATATATCTATTAATGTACTAAAATGTCGCAAAATTTTGTGATTTTAAACTGTTACGTGTATGTTAATATTAATTAAAAAGTTATCAAATATAGAAAGTGAATTTTTTAAAATAAAATTAAATGTAAGACAAACTTAAGTTGAAATTAAAGGAGTATCATCTAATCTAACGATTACAATATAGAGGTAAAAGAAAAAAATTACCCACATTCCGTGTTTACATAAAGTCAATACATATCGATAAAACTTGACGTACAACAATAAATAATACGACTTGAATTCGTATCTAGTTAGATATAATAACTCAGTAATAATTTTATACACTTCCAATTAGATTTACAGTATAAAATTTGATACATCGCGAGCAGTGGCGGAGCCACACTGAATTCAGGGGTTCATCCGAAATCCCTTTGTCGGAAAATTATACTATTTTTACATAGTCAAAAATATTTTCATGTAATTATAGTAGATGTTGAACCCCTTCGACTAGTCCGTATATTTATTTTCGAACCCCTTCAATTAAAATTCTGACTCCGCTACTGATCGCGAGTATACATTACTTATATCTCTAATGAAATATACCATCAACAAGGATTGTGTAGTAAGTAGTACTCCTTCATATTTAATCAATACTCTCGAATTCAAGTTCTTCCGAATACAGAGTCGTGTTAATTGTTAGGTCGCGTTTTACCCTCAAATGTGAGACTTCTCGACGTGACTTCTCGATACAAATTCAAATTTAATCAGATCCCAATACGAGTAACCAAACACAATGTGATAAATAATGACTTTATTGATTGATTTTCTTTCACTAGCAGATATAACTGATTTAAAATCCCCTGGTGATTCTTTTTCCCCCACTCTCTACGCTTCTACATCTTGTCTTTTCTCTTTTTTCTCTCTCTCCAAATTTTATATTTTCTTAAATTATTATTTTTGTATATTTAATTATTTTTTGCTGATCAGTAATTTAATTATAATAGTACTATTTTTATACTAACATGTAAAGACAAATGTATTCAAGATAATGTAATCTAGAGATTTCTATCTACTCGGATTTTCTTGTAATATTTTTTTACCCACTTCCAACACTTGATTCTTGAAATTGAGGTGGGTGTGAATATTTAACTGTAAATTCAATTATTATTATATATTAATTTAAAGTCGTTATAGAAATATATAAAGTTTAAATCAAAGATTAGGACGGAGCTAGAAAGTTATGTATGAATGTAGCCGAACTTTGGTAGCTTTAGTCCAAATTTTGTATTTGTATAAAGAGATTCATTAAATATGTATAAAAATTAAATTCACAATCTAATTACGAACAATTGATATAGCTAAAATTTTGAACTCGTGAAGTTCAAATTCTAATTGTCCCTTCTTTAGTCTCGTCTCTACTAGAAACGAGGTGGGAGTAGAGGGTCGAGGTCATATACACTTGCTTAACCTCAGTAGCTTTAATCCAAATTTTGCATTTGTATTAAGAGATTCACTAAATATGTACGAAAAATAAATTCACAATCAAACTACGAAGAATTGGTATAGCTATTCTGAAAGTTAGAACTCATGAAGTTTAAATCTTGATTCTCTCTGTTTTAGACTCGTCTCTACTTGAAATGAGGTGAGAGTAGAGGGGTCGAGGTCAGGGACGGAGCTATCTTTGCTCAAGGGGGAACCCCCTTCAATTCGACGAAAAATTATATTGTTTTCATTCTATTTTTATATGGTTAAAAATATTTTTTATGCATATATATTAGATGTTGAACCTCCTTCGACTAGTTCGTATATTTACTTCTGAATCCCCTCAATGAAAATCCTGGCTCCGCCACTAGTCGAGGTCATATACACTTGCTTATCTTATGTTTATATTATAAGTTTAGTTTTTTTTATACTGACAATGCACATTATGATTATAGTATATTACATAATCAATGTATATATGTACATATATAATGAAGTATTTATATGTAGAGGAATACATATGTTTTTATGAACATAAAAGTACAAAAGAGGCATTTGACTTAAGAGAGGAAAAAAGGGGTGTTTGTTTGGTAGTAGGCATAAATGTGCATAAACCTAAATAAATAAAAATAAAAACACACACACATTACCTTCTAATTCCCTTTCATACTCCCAAATATTCCTTTCTAATCTTTCAACAACTTTGTCTGGCATCTTCCATTTTATTATGTCTTTCCTTCACATGATACACACACATGCATGGACCTTCAAAAATATGAATAATATCCATTCCCCCCACCCACCACCCACTCCCACCCCCACCCCATCCACTGGTGGAGCCAAAATTTTCATTGAGGTGATTCAAGAATATATATGCGAACTAGTCGAAGGGGGTTCAACATCTATTATATATGAATAAAAAATATTTTAACCATGTAAAAATAATATAAAAACATTATAATTTTCGTCGAAAGGGGTTCGGGTGAACCCCTGAAGCAAAGGTGGCTCCGCCAATGACCATCAAAAATATGAATAATATCCATTCCCCCCACCCCTCACCCTCACTCAGTGGAGGAGTCAGAATTTTTATTGAAGGGGTTCAGAAGTGCATATACGAACTAGTCAAAAGGAGTTCAACATCTACTATATATGCATAAAAAATATTCTTAATCATGTAAAAATAGTATAAAAATAATATAATTTTTCATCGAAGAAAATTTGGATGAACCCTAATCCCACCCCCCTACTCTTTTTCTATAACTATCTGATATTCGATACTTACTGATTCAGCTAACTGATATTTACACTCGATAGAGCTCGCTACTGAGTGAAGTGCTTTCTATAGGAATTTTTTTTTGTTTTTTGAACTTGAATCGAGATTAGAGACGAAGTTATGGGGTGAAAGGGGGTTCATACAGTATGTATAAAGTTTAATTTGTTTTAAAGTAAATAGAAGACGATGAATAGGTGAAATAATCTGACATCATCACTATTTGAGACCGCTTATTAAGGTGGAGATAGAGTATTATATATCTGATATTCGATACTTATTAATTCAACTAATTGAATTAACACTCAGTAGATCATACTAATGAGTGAAGTACTTTCTATAGGAAATTTTTTGGTTTTTTGAACTTGAATCGAGATTAGACTTTAGAGACGAAGTTAGAGGGATGAAAGGGGGTTTCATATTGTTATATAAAGTTAATTTGTTTTTTAAGTATATAGAAGATGATGAATTGTTAGGTGAAAAAACCTGGCTTTGTCATTATTTGAGACCTCTTATTAACAGCTCTAGATAAATCTGATTTATTCCATCGATGGACATTGTCTCCAAGGTGGAGCTAAAGTATTATATAATCTGATATTCGATACTTACTGATTCAATTAATTGAATTTACACTCGATAGAGCCAATTCAACTACTGAGTGAAGTGCTTTCTATAGGAACTTTTTCATTTTTTGAGTTTGAATCGAGATTAGAGACGAAGTTACGTTAGAGGGGTGAAAGGGGGTTCACACTCTATGTATAAGGTTAAAATTTGTTTTTAAGTATATAGAAGACGATGAACTTCTAGGTGAAAAAATCTGTCTTTGCCACTATTTGAGACCTCTTATTAAGAGCTCTAGATAAATTCAATTTATTTCATCAATGGATACAGTCTCCAAGGTGGAGCTGGAGTATTACATATCTGATATTCGATACTTACTAATTCAACTATTTGAATTTGCACTCGATAGAGTCCACTACTGAGCGAAGTGCTTTCTATAGGAATTTTTTCATTTTTTGAACTTGAATCGACATTAGAGACGAAGTCAGAGGGGTGAAGTGGGGTTCATACTGTATATATAAAGTTAATTTGCTTCTATTAAGTTAATAGAAGATGATGAACTCCAAGGTGAAAAAATCTGGCTTCGTCAATATTATTTGAGACCATTTATTAAGGGCTTGAGATAACTCCGGATCGTTCCATCAATGGACATTGTCTCCAAGGTGGAGCTAGAGTATTATATATGGGTTAATTCTGACGAATAATAATTTTTACTTATATCTTATATCTGTATTATGAAATCCTTTAAATGTTATAACTATTCAATTATGGATTTATTACAAGTTCAAATTTTATAAACTTTAAATTCTGACTCTGAACTATAAAAAAAACCCTACCCTTAAGTGTTAAGATTTTCAAAAACCAAGGCTAAATCAAAGGGTTTAAATTAATTTATTATACTACTACTCTTCTTATTTATTTATTCATTTAATTTATTACTCCAATATTTGAAAGCATATTGGGAAGTAACTTCTCTAGCACTTTTAATGCTTTTACTAGAGATTAACAAAACTTTGGTCTAGAAATTGCAAACATCTTTGTGTCATTTTTATAAAATTCATTTTAATTTTTTTTATTGACACCTTCTCCAATGCCCACACTAAATGACACAAGTCCATAGGTGGTGTTTGGCTGGAGCATTAAATGCTATAATACAGATATGGTTAATTTTTGGTCTTATATTGTTTTATTATTTACATTTTTAGGTTTCCAATATTAAATTTTATTGTTTTTTTACATCTTTAGGGAAAAATTACTCTATATATCGATAATGTTGAAGAAAAATTACTATAAAGTTTTAGCTAATAAATAGACTGATATATAATGACATGTATACTTAAACGAGGTAGGTCTAAGGCAATGCAAGTTCTACGAGTTTAACAAAATAAATTACTTTCAGCTCGAACTATATACGTATTTTTGAAGGAAAAAAGAAAAAAAGCAATCATATATACGTATAAAATAATAAGGTTGAACTTGTCTTGAATGTATCTCTGTTAAACAGTAAAAAAAAGTAGTTCGTTCTTAAATGAAAGTAATGTGTGTCGTGTATGTTCGAGTCAAATTTTTTTATGATCATACAGATATCATATTATGATACATTTAAGATTATAAATTTCAAATTTTTTTATTTATTTTGTATATATCGTGTCGACTAATATTATGTCACGTAAAATTAAAACAGGTGGATCATTTGTTACTTATGCATTAGACTCGGACAAATTCATATTAATATCACCATATTCATATAGTAAAAAATAATGTGTACCATTTATAATAATAACAATAATTTTCATATCCTTTTATTTTTTGGACAATTTTCTTCTACTTTTTTGTAAAGCCAAAAAAATATTGTATATATTGAGAGTGAATATTGAACCACGTGGATGCAATTAAATGGATTTGAGTTTGAAAAGAATGTAACATAGGGGATATATGGAATACCTTTGGCACTTCCATAGTTTTAAATATTATTTCATATTATAATTCTATATATACCATACAAAAATATGCTCATTCCCAATCAATCACAACCATTTGATAATTATATATTGGGTCCCATTTAATTAAAACTTTTGGAAATGAAGGAGAAAAAAGGAAGACCAATAGATGATAATAATAATACTAATAATTATCTCCTATCTACCATAATTTTCATGGGGCAAGAATAAATAGTTTGAAGAAAATTATATTTAATTAAATTTTCCAATTAATGTGGATTTATAATCTGAGTCAAAGATGCTACATTTCACCATTGATTAATAAGTTGTATTTTAAAAATTTCTCAATAGGTATTTAGTATTTATTAATGAGGTTTCGATTAGCTGACATTCACATCTCGTAAGATTGATGGTTAACGCGTGCTGGACGACCAACAACTTTGTTGGTCGTAGATGGATTCAGTTTCTTCACGACTGATATCTCTCTTGGGTTCGGACTACTACTCGTCCGAGTCATGACTCCAAGCAACTGTCGTCCTGTTCTGATAGCAATGTTCTAAATAAATTTTTAAAAAGGTTTTTTTTTTTTTTGTGAATCAACCATAATTTTTTATTATTATTATTTTATGCCCATATCTTTATATTATTTTCTCCAGACAAGATCAAGGGATGGTAGGAACATGATAACAAAAAAGAAAAAAAAGTATTTAATGACTAAGATCATACTAACATGAAGCTGGATTTTGCTGTGCAATTTATTCAACTTTGGGGTCCATAATAAATAAAGTTCTTAAATTTCTTTTTCATTAATTGGGTATTTTTCATGTGTCTTACTTAGATCACATAGGAAAAAAAATTAAAAAAAAAAAGAAGTAATATAATCTAATTATTGGGTTCATAATTGACATGTGTTTTTGGCAGGATAGGTGAAATTTGAGCTATTGGTAGATTAACAACTTACCTAATTAGCTAATATGTCTCGTCTAATTTACAGGATATAGTTTACCTTCTATCAATAATATATATCAGGTAATTTTATTCACGTAGGTCCTACTTGACGGTTGGACAGAAATCACTTAATATTTTCATTTCTGCTAGAATTTAAAGTCGAGATCTCGTAATTCTCAACCCACTTTATTAACCACCGGTTAACACCCATTAGTGCTTTTTTATATTAATATTTTGATCCCAAATTGGGATGTGTTACTATTAGCTGATGATAAGTTAATAATATACTAGTACTATATTAGTCGTTAATTAAACAAAAGAATAATTGTATTCATATTAGTAATTGTGTTAGGTTGGATTTATCCTTGAATATATATATGTATAAACTATAATATATGACGTATACATGAAATATAATTATATAACGTAAGATACTCAACTAAACACTTTATATATATATATATATATATATATATATATATATATATATATATATATATATATATATATATATATATATCGAGCCTGGGTATGGAGAAAATCATGTTGGGAGTGCTACCCCCATAATGGGTTCTGTAATGCGCGATTCGAATTAGTCGACGCGTCCATGCGGACATCAGACACCGGATGGGAACCAAAAAAAATATCGTTGAACTTTTTTATTTTTAAACATTGAGTAGTCAATACAATTTACACATTTATATTCCATCATATAAATGGTGATTTTGAAAGTCCATCTAACTTTAAAATGGTATAGGGAAAGATATCACCATATTCATACATAACAACTTTGCCTTTTAGAGCTTTATTGTTGAGTGACCAAATCACTTGTTTGAACTCCTCTATGAGGAAATAAATTATTTTATAATATGGTAAGAGTTTAAGTTTTATACTTTGAAGCTTTGAAGATTGTTACATTTATAATCTTGAAAATAAAATAGATTGTTCGATATAACAAGTAAAGACGACTTGATGGTGTTGAAATTCCTCTACTGACATCTGACGATGTGTATAATTTAAACTAATAATGTCCTCAAAAGAGAATTAATTAGTGCCTTAATAGACTACTACTTTTTCAACAACTTTATTTTAATTTGCCATTGAGGATTGTGGTGAGATTGACAAGATGTCTTCATCGTTGATCAGAAGTTTTGGGTTCGAGCCTAAATATAAAAAAGTTATGGTAGAAAGAGTTTTCTCCTTAAATAGACCTTATGTTGCGTGAATTATAATTAGTTGGATCCTCAATCCGGATACTGAATACCGAATGAGAAACCAATATATATATAAACTTTCCCTGGTCTTCTGCTAGAGTTCCCTCAATGATTGTCTTTGGGTTCCAAACTCCATATGGGGAAGGAGCATTGTTGTTTGCGAGGTCTTGATCATTTACATGGACCCACTTTTCATTCCATTTGTGGGAATTTGATTATCTATAAACCGTCCCTAACGAGCGATCGACTCATGTTTGAGCATGATGAATCACTTCGTGCCGACCTGTTGTCAATCCACTTTCCGGCCTCATATGAGAATGGAAAACTGGAGCATTTTATCCATCGGTGGATGAAGAATGGCGAACATAATAATTTTTGGTTTTCTATGTTCCCAGGAAAAAGATACTTTCAAGAAAGGACGAGCACGACTGAAGTGGCTATACATACAAATCTATTTACGGATCTATATGCTTCGATTGGAACTGGAAGTTTCAAAATAGGTTGTTGGTATACCACAATAATAAAACTTTCTTTTATTTCAATCTTTTCTATCTCCTTACGTAAGCTAGTACTTCTTAACTAGAAGTTTTAGGTTCGAACTCAAATGTAGAAAAAAAATTGTATTAGGGAGAGCTTTTCCTCTATAGGTCTTACGTTGTGCGAATCCTGATCAGCAAAGATCCTTAATATGAATATCGAATACCGAATGAAAAACGAAAAAAAAAATGTATTTCAATTTTTCCTATCTTATATTGTAAGCATTATATTATATGTAGCTTGAAAAAGGTTTTAACTTTGGGAGGGGATGATGATAAGATATTTCTTTTATAACAAAAGTTGATGGTTACTTATGTTTGGAAGAGTTTGAAGAATTTGAAATTCTTTTGATTTATGATTGGAATAAGAAAAATGAAAATGAAAATGAAATCTAAAGGAAAATGACATTAGCTATTGTTATAAATAATTTGGTATTTTTTTATGTTAATATTCTTAGATATTCTTATTCAAATATTATAAGGATCAATGCTTAACAACATATATTTAGTGTAATCTTGAAAATAAGGTTAGGAGAAAGTGACGTGTATGCAGACAGATCTTACTCCTAATTTGTGTCGTGCATATACTTATTATACATTGAATGTCTATCAATAATAACTACAAACTATTATGATAAGACGGGTAAAAGAAGAAAAACTTTGCCGACTGATTAAAAATATTAAAATCGTATCAGCTTTTCACCCACCCCTACCCCTCAAAAAAAAAAAAATTGTTGGTGTAACAAGGGTACTAATCCCCACCTTAGGGCCCCATTAATATGGAGATTTGTATTATTTCCTCATGGGATATTCCTGTTAAATGATGGTGAAATATCAAGATTGAAAATTGTCAAAATGCTTCAAAAGGACAATTCTGAATTGTATGAAAACATACATTGATCTAAAATGTGAAAATTTATTAAAAATTGTGGATCATCAACAAAATAAAAAAATGTGAAAGGGACTTGAAATCAAATAAAGTTAGTAGAAAACCCCATTTTTTGCTTTTCCTTAAAGTCAATTATATTACATTACATCAAATAATGTTGTGTGAAATTGAAAATTATGTCACAATTGAAAATTAGAATAGACCAAATATACTAAGCCTTTTTTTTTTAATTATATATTTGAGATAAGCATTCAGTACACCTCTGAACTATGGTCAAAGTTACTACGGCACACTCTAACTTTACAGGGGTCCTATTGCCTCCCACGAACTCAATTTTAGCATATTCTTGTCATCCTTTTATGCTGACGTGAAATCTTTGCTACATAAAATAGGGTCCACATTAAAGGTGCGACATCAGCTAAAAAGGTTGACAAAAGGTGTCACGTCAGCTAAAAAGAATGACAAAAATACGCTAAAATTTAGTTAAGGGGATAATAGGACCCCCGTAAAATTGAAGTGTGTCGTAACAAATTTGATCATAGTTCAAGGGGTACTAGATGCTTTACTCCATATATTTCAATAGTAAAATAACAAGAATTAGCAACGAATTAATAAAGTTCTATAGCTAAATAGCAAAAATTTGCAGATAATCCCATTTAGCAACAGATTAAGGACGAATTATCCAAAAATATAGCTATGAGCTATTAAGCGACAATATTTATAGCTAATTTCAAATATTTATAGTGAAGGTTAGAAATAAAAATAAAAATGACCAATGAGAGACAAATAATTTAATAAGGTGATCACCTTATATTAAATTTTTGAAAACATTGGACATGTAATTAAAGAAATATTTTTTTAAGCTACGTACTTTCTTAAAATTGAATAAAACCTCAATTTCAAGAAATCATTGTCTATCGAAAAAAATATTTCTTTTAAATTAAACTATTCAAGAATAAATAGACCGTTTTATTCTTCAGAAACAAACATAAAAAAATAATAATCACGTATATCTTAATTAGGTAAAAGAGAATAATATACCAAACGTCTTAAATTCAAATATTCAAATAGTCTTTTTTGATATCGAAATCTACAACAATTTAGGAAAATAAATTGCGATGTCAAATAGGATTTAAACCCATATATGTTGATATACGTAAGCCGTAAGGCTTACAAGACCTCTGTCGTATCCATTAAACAACATAATGGACGCTTTTTATTTTGAATTTGTTATATTTTTTGGATATTTTTACTTTCCTACTCCTTGATTGAAAAAAACAAAAAGGCAACTCTTTGCATAAAACTCCCGTTATGTATTGGGTTCGGTGAAGAATTAAGCTCAGCGACGAATCCAGGATTTAGGGTCTGTGGGTGCTCGTGAGGTTCGAACACACATATTGGCGCTCAAAGCTTTCAGGTTCTTCCTGAAAACCAAAACACTCTGTTATCTTCTTGATTTCTTTGGTGCTTTTTTAAAGCTTATACCAATTTTTATACTTTTTATATAATTATACCTAATTTACGTTGAATTTCCCTAATCGACCCACATAAAATTATCATACGCAGTCCGTAACCTCCTAATCACATCACAACAACTTTACAGTTTCTCCCCTTTCCTTTTCTTTTTCATAATAAGATGATCATATTGGTATCTTTTGAAATAATTAGTCAATTATTACCATCTCAATCTACAATATTCTAACAAGTACAATTATGAAACTATAGAGAAGACATGTTCACAGAAATAATCCTGGTGATGAACAGAAAATTGCCACTCCATCATGTTTGGTTGGACACAATTTAATTTAATTTGTTCTTATTTGGCTATTTTTATATAGGTACCTAGGTCACAATTAACTTCATCTTGTCACTTTGATTTACTCCAATTAAACATGCACCACTTTTCCCAAAAATGTTTTGTTTTGAAACTTTATTCTAAACCCCACAATAATATTCAATTACAATTTGTCATGTCAAGGCACAACAAGTACCACCAAATATTTTTTCATTCTTAATCAGCGATCTTGATGGAAGTCTGACCACTATTCTGGCCAGGACGAATGGACGATCATCAAAACTAGACTGGCCTCCATCGGTAATCTGAAGTGCGGTCTGAACGGACCTACTAGATTGACCTTGATGCTGATACGACTTACACGAAGGGTACCTACCCTGAACCATGAGCCACTACGGCTCCCACTGAAAATACCTAATAACGTGGCCTTTTATCGCCGCCCTCTTGGGCCTCGCGGTGCATCTCCTCCATAACCTGAGCATGATCAGAAACCTCAGCAAAAGACCTACCCGCAACAGCCTAACTCTGTGTAGACGTACGAAGAGAAAGTCTCAATCATCGAACAAAGCAACAAACTCTTTTCGTTTTTCCGTAATAATATGACTTTGAGATATTTATCGAACTCGAATATAAATATGGATCAAACACAAATGAGGTTTGAGATCTTTCATACTTGAGTTTTGAAATGAAGTCGCCTTTGGGAGCACTTTACATCTCGAAGCGAAACTTCCCGCCAAGAAACAAGATTAGTGGGGTCTAAAGCAAGTACCACACGCCAAACGCAAAACTAATGAATGGAATGAATCCCACATTGATAAATGACGAGAACCCTGAGCTTTAGCTTACGGTCTAATGTGGGCCCTCAAGATCCCGGATATATAGTTGCGGGGTCAAAATACCCCCGATCCATATATGTGCGCTGCACGCACATCGGTGCCACTCATGTCATAAGGTTTAAATTTCTCACGTAAAACTCCCTCATAATATCTTGAAGTTTAAAATCGTAGAATTTGAGACTCCATGACAGTCAACTGTTTGCTCTTTATTTTTTATTTGTTCAATCATTACTGGAAATTTTCCACACCTGTACGGTTAAATGAAGACTAATGAGGATTTTGTATTATTTTTGGGTCAAACTAACAATCATTTTACATTATTGTACTTTTAAGAAGCTAATTTTTTCCACCTTTCTTTAATCATTGTGGTTGGAAACAAATACACATATAATAAGTGCATTCACATTCACTATTTTAGGAAGGGTCACATTTTCATTTTGTAACAATTAGTATTATGTATATAACATTATAACTAACCAAACATTATTTCTATTTTTGTAGAGCATACAATCTAAGCTAAGTTAACCTTTCACATGTTTACAAAATTAAAAGGTGAATGGTTTTGTACAATATATTGGTCTCCTCTTATGAGGCACACAATATAAGTCAATGTAGCAAAAGCACAATTGACACAATTGAAAAAAGTAAGATTTTGATTTCTTTTAGTTAAATATATACATCAAATCATTAAAAAAAAACGACAATCCAATGCACTAAAAGTTCTTGCTATGCGCAAGGGCGGAGTTACAGTACTTTAAGGGGGTTCGGACGAAACGAACCCAACAACTTTACATAGACCCTATATTTATACTATTAAATTTTGAATATATAGTGCGAACCCATATTGACAAACAATGTTGCTTGGCCCAGTCGTAGATGGACCACTGTTAAGGCCTCTCTTTTGCCGCAGACGTGGGTTCCAACCCCGTTATCCCACATTTCTACTAGAGATTGTTTTCACCATTTTGAACCGGCCTACATAAAATAAATAAAATAATAAAAAGCATATCAAAACTCTCATAATTACCAAGAAAAAGGCATTCATATATTCATGAATCAATTGTACCATACTATAGTAGAAAATAGTTGTAAAAACTAAAAAGGGAGATATTGGCTAAAGGCAAAAAGCCTATTGTAAAAGAAGCTTAGTGCTTATATCTTCATAGCTCCCCAATTTTCATTTTATTAAAATGAAAACTTTATTTCAATTATTGGTGCAATGATGGTGTTCATAGTATGAAAGGAAAGTTGGGAACAATCAACAATATAGTTTCCTCGTAGGTTGTTCTAATCTTTCTTTTTTGTTTTATGGTTGGAAAGGAAATATAATATGTATATTAATATGCCACATTATAAAGATCATTGCATTAACTACATAACGGCAGCCCGGTGTACTAAAACTATTATTATGTACGGTGTCTAGAAAATATGAATAAAAATGTGTAAAGGGCAGTCCGGTGCACTAAAACTACAGCTATACGCGGTGTCCGGGAAAGAGCCCCACCACAAGGATGTATTGGACGCATATATGATCTAAATCTATGTTGATTGAACTCTAAGAATGTCATCGAACCCTAAAAAATTAGCTTTTGAGAAGGGTCAACACAGATTTTACGACATTTTCAAAATATCTGAACAACGAAGATCAGAATACTAATACCTTCGTAGTCGTCTATTTCAAAAAGAATGATAACTTTCTATACAAATGATGACTTAACTTCAAGTTCTATTTTACTTTAAGTGACATCATTTACAGTCGCAAATAGTTGTGATTTATCTTAAAGATAACAAACTTCAAAAGCTTTTCTTTTTTCTTAAATTTCATATTCAGTGAAACAACGTTACGTAAAATGAAATGATAGAATATAATATTTGATATGTTTTCGAAAAATACATAAAGATAAAGTGAAAGAATATATTGGAGAATGAAAGTCTCCTATTGTTTAGCCTTGTGCCACATCTTTTGACTCTCATATATTTGCAACATTCTCAATGGGACCCAAACCAATATTTACCAGCTGTTCCCCTCTTTCTTTCTACTATATTCGCCATAAATATTTATTCGCACTCGATATTTTATAAACTTAAATAATTAATATAGCTAAGATGTGAGCAAATTTCGAAAAGCACTAGACCATTTGTAATATCAAATAAGCTTATGTTCGATGATCTCTTTGAGGTTTGAAGTTTGAACTGTCAGATGAATGATTTATAGCTACATAAATCGAGTCAAATTAGATAAGAATAAATATGAATACATATCTAAATGTATATGTGAAATATACAAGCTTTTCATTTATTGATTCAATGTGAACGTCGATCGAATATCTCTCTCGATGTGTCTATCTATTGAAAAGTCTTGCATCTATTTATTCAATGTAAATATCGATAGAATATCTCTCTTGATGTATCTATATATTGAAATTCTTGCATCCATTGATTTGATATAAATATTGATCGAATGTCTCCCAAATATGTATCTTACATCAATTGGTATGATATAAATATCATTTTTTCTATATCGAAAAAAAAACTTGCAGTAACTGGTAAAGTTATTGTCATGTGACCAGGAGGTTATAGGTTCAAAACATCGAAACAGTCTTTGACAGAAATACAAACTAAGACTCTATACAATAAACCTTTATGGGTGTGGCCTTCTCTGGACCCAGGGGCGGACCTAGGTTTAAAATTGTGGTGCTCCGGCAACCCGTTAAACCCAATGCATAATAGATATAATTATATAAGAAATGTATAAAATTGATATAAGATAGAAAAAAAGCACCCGTATAAAACCAAGAAGATAGTCGGGTGCTTTGATGTTCATGAAGAACCTTAAAGCTTTGGATGTCGATATATATATATATTTAAACCTCCCAAACACCCACGACTCCTGAATCCTGAATCCATCACTGTCTGAACTCCGCATATAACGGACACTTTAATGCATCGATATTCCCTTTTATCAAATTTTTCCATGGTTTTGGGGTGGGGTAGTTTAAGGGGGGGGGGGGGGGTAAGTAGATGAAATAATCAAATCAACTTTGGTGATTCCCAAAATCCAAGAGGTACTTTTTGGAAGGTCCATGTTCCTCTCCCTTTGGTAATAATAACATAGAATGCTTTCATTTTCATTAAAGGTGACCACAAAAAAGAATTTTTTTTCTAACTATATAATATAATTGTGACTCTTATAAAGCAAAGTTTATATTCACTTTCTATAAAGTGATCGAAGAAAAAACTCATATTATTCATTACTTTTCTAGTTTTCTTTCTATCTTTACTTTGCTACCTTTCTTTCTTTTCTTTCCTTTTTGCTTTTTGCATGGAGGAATATTTTTTATATCTGTCTTTTCTTGCTAATTAGTTATTAGACTCACACTAGATATAGTATATAACATAAGTACATTACTCTTTAAATAAATTGTAATGAGAATTTATTATTAATGGTGTCTTATCATGTTGCAACAGATGACTTATCGAAGATAAAATCATTGCACTCTATGATTATACGTCTATATATTTATGTATAGTGTAATCTCACAAGTGGGATTTTGCGGGGTGGTGTCTACGTACGGAACCTTATCCTTACCTTGTGAAGGTAGAGAGGTTATTTTCGATGGACTCTCAACTCAAGATAGTTTGATGCTTTAATTTACAGACGGAACCGTTAAGGCGTGGGGCATCAATATGTGTTTCGAACGTCCCGAACATTCACGAGTCTTAAGTCCTGGATTCGTCACTGCTCATTGGTGTATCATTTTTTTATTTATTTTAAAAAAGAATGCATTAATCATCATCATGATCATATCTTAACTTCGAATACATTAACCTTTTCTTACTACAATCATTTTTTAGAAAAATAATTGGCAATTGTATTTACAAAATTACCCTATTTCAGTTAACCTAATTCATATAACCAATTTTAAGAAACAAGAAAAGAAAAAACTTTCAAATAAATTACCTAATAACCAAAAAATTATTAATGGTTGATACACCAGATTTAACCAATTCTTTTTATTTAAATAAACAAAAGTGCGTTAATACAATTGATTTGATTTGATGTAAACATCGAATATCACCAGTAAGTTCTTTAGATAGTTTCTTGTTTATGGTATTATTTTATTGAAATTAGCTATGGTTATTTTGTGTATTCTTATTTTCGTATTTTTTAAAGAAAAAAAAAACTAACCAATGAAAAGTAATTAATTAGGACTTTTATTACAACATTAAATAGGTGGCTTGACTAAATGGTAGTAGTAGATTAGTAATAGTTCATTCATCCTTTTCCTCATTTTCTGCAAATTACTTATACACTATGCTAGCTATAATATACTATTGCCATTAAAACATATATAGTATCTGATATTAATTGATCATTGACCAAAAAATAAAAAACTATCCCTACAATACGCAAATTTAAATTAGCCAGACTTAAATATATGTATTGGAT
Organism: Capsicum pubescens; assembly: GCA_030864215.1. Lineage (NCBI taxonomy): Eukaryota > Viridiplantae > Streptophyta > Magnoliopsida > Solanales > Solanaceae > Capsicum > Capsicum pubescens. The sequence goes on from CM061549.1 coordinate 302,851,809, forward strand.
ACCAAATTAAAAAAAATTACGTTTTTTGCACAAACACTTATGCTATTTGACTATTACTACTACTTTTTTTTTGGTTTCTCATCCGGTTTCCGGTACCCACATTGGAGCACGACCAATACAGATTCACGCCGGGTAAGGAGCCCAACTAATACGAATTCACGCCGGGTAGGGCCCCATTCAGGGGGTAGCGCTCCCAACAGAGTTTTCTTTATGTCCAGGGTCGAACCATCGACCTCTGGTTAAGGGTGGAGCAGCCCCATCCGCTGCACCACAACCCATGTTGGTGACTATTACTACTTCAACATCAAATCAATATAGTATTTCCATTCCAAAAATATATAAATCAATTAATATGAAAATTTAAGGGAGTTATTTATGCAAATATTTTTCTATTTATATATTTGATTAACTTCATGTAATGTGGGGCTTTAAGGGGAAGGATGTTTTGCTTTCATAGTGTAAGGGGAGGAAAAAATTGATTACCAATGAGGTCGTGGTGCAGTAGTGGAACTGTTCGACTCTTAATCAGAGATCTCGACTTCGAATCTTCGATATAGAGATAATCTTTTTGGAGCGCTACCTCCAGAATATGTCCTACAATGTGGGATGCAAATTAATCAGAACTTCAATATGAATATCAAACACGGATAGAAAATCAAAAAAAAAATAAAAAAAAATACTGATTTACAAAACTAGCCACAGTTTTAAGGCAGAGGATGTTTCAAATCCTCAGACAATAATTCAGAATTTCACGTGAATTTTTCTTGTATTTTTTCTCTTTTGTTTATTAATAATCACAAAATTTCAGATTATTTCTTTCTTACAATTTTTTATTTTTATATGCAGACAAATAGACCAATATTATATCAAGCTCCAATCACTACAGTTAGGTATGTTTGTTGTCTCAGGAAAATAAAATAGAGACAAATCTAGACTACCAGGAGATATTTCCCCACTTTTTAAATAATATTTTCTATGATTTTCAAATATGGATAGTTATTTTTTAACTAATTATATAATAATATTGAATAATATTTTTTTGAAAAATAAAATATTCTTTCTTTAATTGTAGAGATATAAAATTAGGTGAAAATAATGTAAAAGGAAGCTTAAAAGATCTCAAATATGGCCCAAAAGATTTGGACAGAAGGCTAGAAGGGGGGGGGGGGGGGGGGGAAGGAAAATCATTTGATATCATATTTAAAATAAAAAAGAAAATATCCAACCTATTATCAGAGTTTTCGAGTTCGAACTTTTGGGATGAAAAATATCTTGGCATGAAGCGATGTATGAAGTGTGAATTCAAATTAGTCGGGCTCTGAAGCTAATACTGAACATAGATTTCTCGCACGTTTAAAGAATTTATGTCCCTCTAGACATGAGTGCGAAGAGCGAAACTTAAAGATGAAGGACAAAATTAAATATTAGTCATATGAAGGATAAATCATGCAATTTCTTCTAACCACTTTTCATACATTATTTTATATATACATATATAAAATATTGACTATCTAAGAATTTCACCTTCAAATTTCACATATAAAACTCTTATGAAAGTGGAATTTTGGCTATGACTTTGAATTTTGCAAGAAGTGAATGTTGTTTTGTTGAAAAAAATAAATAAATCATTGAAGTGGAAATTAATAAAATTCTTTTTTTAGGTCAAAGAAAAATGAATAAGACCTAGAGCTATTCTATATGTTTAGGGTTATAGTATATAGCAGTAGTACTATTTGTTAGGTACATACACACTTTTATTATATGCTTCATTAAACACATCTACAAGTTAGTAGAAAAAGTTGGTTGCTTCATAAATGCACTTTTATTTATTTACTTCCTCTATTTAAAAAATAGCCTCGAGATGGGAATTTGGTAATAAGAGTCCACTCCTTTATAAGATTGTGACTACTCTTTCAACTTTGAAAAGGCTATTAATTTTTCTTTTGTTTTGGTGGGTGGGTGCCGCAGTGACGGAGTCAGAATTTTCATTGAGGTGGTTCAGAAGTAAATATACGGGCTAGTCGAAGGGGATTCAACATCTACTATATATACATAAAAATATTTTTGACCTTGTTGGTGGGGGTGGGAGCAGTGGCGGAGCCAGAATTTTCATTGTGGGGTTCAGAAGTAAATATACTGACTAGTCGAAGGGGGTTCAACACCTACTATATATACATAAAAATATTTTTGACCGTGTAAAAATAGTATAATTTTCCGACGAAGGGGGTTCGAATGAATCCCTGAATTCAATGTGGCTCTGCTACTGGTGGGTGGGGTGGGGTAGTGGGGGTGGGTGGGGTATAGGGGTAGTGGGAGACATATTAGGACAATGTAGGGTTAATAGGGAAAGGAATTGAAATAAGAGTATATTTTTTCAAAATCCCTTTTGACAAGAGAATATATTGAGGTTGAAAGAATACCACATTTGATTGTTGTACAAAATATTCGTTTATTTACTACTCCGTCTCAAATTATCTGCCGTTATTCTCTTCCACACGTTCTTTAAAAAATACTTCGTTCGTTCCTAAATACATGTCACATGTTTACACGTCTCTTAAGAAAACTATTAACTAGAGGCTGATTTGACTTATCTATATTTAATAGTATTTCTCTCTTTCGAATCATATAAATATCTCCCCATATTAATGACTAAGGGTAAAAAAAGAAAAAAAAATAATCTAATTACGTCTTGATTTACTAAAATGACTATTATGATAAAATACTATATTTATTTTTAATAAGAATGACAAATATTTAGGAACGGAGGAAGTGAAATGGGAAAAAATAAATAATTTTTTCTTGAATTTTTAAAATGACAATAATTTGAGACAAATATTTATAAAAAATTACGATAAATAATTTGTGGTGGAGTGAGTAATATCTTCGTACTTAAAAAAATTGAAAGGATTGTAACTTGTAAATCAGTATACAAAAGATAAACTCAATATACTAGATATTTGTATTTGTATAATACTATATTCTATAATATACAATGTTTTTAATTAATATGATGTAACCCTTCAATGGGAAATGTTTAAAACCGGTCGACATATGCAATTCAATGACCTTTTTATGAATCCAATGGACAAAATCTATAAATATTAAAATCATATATATTTTTTTTTCTATCAAATATTAAAATCATATATATTTTTTTTCTATCAAATATTAAAACACACATGGTATGTACTACTACTAATTATTTATTTTCATCGTTTCAATAATACTTTTTTGAATTTATTTTAATTGAATAATACAATCGTTTTATTAATTCTTAGTGAGAAGCTTAATAATCAAATAAACTTGTCATCGCGTTTCCACAAGTTTCAAAAGTTTTCATATTTTTATTTAAATTTTATATCTTTTTAAACTATAACGTATTCGACAAGGGAAAAGCCAGAGTACAGATTATGAATTCAACCGAAACAATTATCTTTGGTCTAAATCTTATATTTATCTTACGAATTGAACATGTACATTACTCCCTCCGTCTAAAAATTTTTATCTCAAAATAGTTAATTAAAAAAATTAAGAGATAATTAAATATTTTTTCAACTCTACCTTTATCATTAGTTATTTTAAAATTAAAAGCCATATAAATAGATGAAGATTCGAGAATTAATATGATATATATTAGTCAAATTACATTTTAATTGATTTTTTCTTAAGAGTTGAGTAAAACCTAAACATGCCAATTATTTTAAGACGGAAATATAATTTGGACATCGAACCATTGTAGTTTTCCGCAGTTTTGAAAGTTTGAAAAAGTTAATTTTCACTATTTTCACTTCAAATCACTCACAAAATTTTAAAACAACTTCAGTTTATAGTTTATACTTTATATTTATATCCGAACACAACTTCAATTTTCAAATATCATTCATATTTTTTTTTCTAAATTCCACAATTGTATATTCAAACATCCACTCAGAATCTAGTAATTTAAAATAAGTTGAATTTCAAATTCTCCCTATCCTTAATTCCTTATTAACCCTTGCCAAACCTTACTATCGATCTGTACGAATTCAAACTATATCACATAAATAGTAACGTATACGTACCAAACAAAATTATACCACCTAGAAGTTGACATATAAGAGAAGATTAGGTGCAATTTCGAATCCACAAATTTCAAATCTTGTCTATCCTAATTCCTCATTAACCTTGTCAAACCTTACTACTATCGATCAGTACGAATTCAAAGTTTCAAACTACATCACATAAATTGTGGCGTATACCTTGTCAAACCTTACTATCAATCTGTGCGAATTCAAACTACATCACATAAATTGTGGCGTATACCTTGTCAAACCTTACTGTCAATCTGTGCGAATTCAAACTACATCACATAAATTGTAACGTATACCTTGCCAAACCTTACTGTCAATCTGTGCGAATTCAAATTACACCATATTTGTGACGTATACCTTGCCAAACCTTACTATCGATCTGTTCTGTGTAAATTCAAACTACATCACATAAATTGTGGAGTATACCTTGCCAAACCTTACTATCAATCTGTGCAAATTTAAACTAAATCACATAAATTGTGACGTATACCTTGTCAAACCTTACTATCGATCTGTTCTGTGTAAATTCAAACTACATCACATAAATTATGACGTATACCTTGCCAAACCTTACTATTAATCTGTGCGGATTCAAACTACATCACATAAATTGTGACGTATACCTTGCCAAATCGATCTGTACGAATTCAAATTACATTACATAAATTGTGACGTATACCTTGCCAAACCTTACTATCTATTTGTGTGAATTCAAACTACATCACATAAATTGTGACGTATACCTTGCCAAACCTTACTATCTATCCGTGCGAATTCAAACTAGATTACATAAATTATGACGTATACCTTGCCAAACCTTATTATCAATCTGTGCGAATTCAAACTATATCACATAAAGTATGACGTATACCTTGCCAAACCTTACTATCGATCTGTTCTGTGCAAATTCAAACCACATCACATTAATTATGATTTATACCTAGCCAAGCCTTACTATCGATCTGTGCGAATTCAAACTACATCACATAAATTGTGACATATACCTTGTCAAACCTTACTATCAATCTATGCGAATTCAAACTATATCACATACAGTGGCGGATCTACCCTTTGCCGAGGGGGTTCATCCGAACCCCCTTCGGCGAAAAATTATGCTATATATGCATGGTTAAAATTATTTTTAATGTATATATATTAGTTGTTGGACCCCCTTTCAGTTAGTTCGTATGTTCACTTATGAACCCCCTTCGTGAATATCCTGGCTCCACCACTGATCACATAAATTATGACGTATATCTTGTCAAACCTTGCTGTCAATCTGTGCGAATTCAAACTACATCACATAAATTATGACGTATACCTTGCCAAACCTTACTATTAATCTGTGCGGATTCAAACTACATCACATAAATTGTGACGTATACCTTGCCAAATCGATCTGTGCGAATTCAAATTACATCACATAAATTGTGACGTATACCTTGCCAAACTTTACTATCAATCTGTGTAAATTCAAACGACATCACATAAATTGTGACGTATACCTTGCCAAATCGATCTGTGCGAATTCAAACTACATTACATAAATTGTGACGTATACCTTGCCAAACCTTACTATCTATCAGTGTGAATTCAAATTACATCACATAAATTGTGGCGTATACCTTGCCAAACCTTATTATCGATCTGTTCTTATAAATCCAAACTACAACACATAAATTATGATGTATACCTTGCCAAATCTTACTCTCGATTTGTGCAAATTCAAACTACATCACATAAATTATGATGTATACCTTGCCAAACCTTAATATCAATCTATGCGAATTCAAACTACATCACATAAATTATGATGTATACCTTGTCAAACCTTACTCTCGATCTATGCGAATTCAAACTACATCACATAAATTGTGACGTATACCTTGTCAAACCTTAATACTATCGATCTGTTATGTGTAAATTCAAACTATATCACATAAATTGTGACGTATACCTACCAAACAAAATTGTACCACCTAGAAGTTGACATATGATAAAAGATTAGGGGGGTGGGGTAAATGAGGATGTCTAACCCTAGATGGCCCATTCTTCAAAAAAAGAAAAGAAAGAAGAGGGGTTGAATAGAATTGAATAAAATTGATGTTAAGTAAGAGGACAAGAGAAAGGGTAATAAATGCAAAAGAGTACAGAGACTTTTTTTGGACAGAGAGCAGAAAGGATGATAATATTGATGTGAGAGAAAGTAGTAGTAAAATCATTTTGTAATCGATTGCTTTATGATTGAAGTGAACTAAAGTTATTATTATTATATCTATGATGAGAGAGAAAATATAATTAAATAAATACAGTAAAATATTTACTCCTACTGCACAGTACTGATGCTAGGGTAGAGAGAGAGAGAGAGAAATATTAAATAAAATAAAGTAAATGTGACATTTACTATTTAGTACAAAAAAATATATAAAAAGATGTTTTACTAGTACTATATTATCGCTCGGTAAAAATTTATCTGCACTCGATAAATATTGCTTTCATATACTATTGGTAGAAATTGAGTTTTCGATATATCGAACGTTTCCATTGAAAATTACTTGGAGTTATACTTGTCGTAACTAGCTATTTCTGATGAACCTTTTAGACGTAGATGTAGACAGAGACGGAGACGTACATTGAAAATTCAAAATTTTGTACTAGCTAGTGTACATTTACCACACGGTTAAGTAATATGTATTTTGTTTCGGTTAACTAGATGATTAGATTATTGATTTGATATAAACATAAAATTTCAAAAAATATTTTTATCACTTTTTTAAAAAAATAGGAATTAGTAACGTAGAATTTTTGATTGGTGATTGATAAAAAATCGTTGCTAATTTTGTTATTAGCTATAAGGTAGTAGTATTTAGTGACAGATTAGTAATAAATTGTGGTAATTAATTATTATATTTGTTATAGATTACTACATTAATTCTCTCACTCTTATTAAAGGACGACAATAATAACATACCCAGTGAAATCTCATAAGTACGTCTGGGGAGAATAAAGTATATGCAGAATCGCAAATCTTACTACTATCTCGTGGAGGTAGAAAGACTGTTTCGAAAAGACCCTCGACTTATTCTTATAATTAAAGAAAGGAATAGAAAAAAGTAAAAAGAAAATAAAAGAGATAGAAAAAGGCTTTACTAAACTTTTCCTTCTTATCACTACTTTACTTTTTTCTATGACAAAAAGTTTTTTTTTTTTTTTTGGGTGTTGTTTATCACAAGGCTATGATGGCAATATGATGAGAATATAGAATTGTGGTTTCTCTGCAGTTGAATTTATTGACGATCTACTGCCCTATATTGGTCCCCTTATAACTTGATTGTGACTTAAGAAAATTTTTAAAAAAAGTATATCCCTAATATTATGTATTTAATGTAGTTATCCAATGTACTAAAATTCACTTTGCCTCCATTGACAAAGAATCTTTTTTATTTATTTATTTATGATAGAATAATTATACTTTGTTAATGTTCTTATTAGGTTTATAATTTATATATACCCTTTCTTCTAACTTTTCAATATTGAAAGATGAAATAAAAATGACATGTAGATCTAATTCTAATGTTGAGTGTTAGCTAGCTTATCATATATTTGACACCAAATTACTTGCTAATTATCCTCTACAAAATACACCAAAAGATATTCTTAAAACACTTTAATTAGAATGTCATTATGTAACTTTAAATAGAATGTCATTATAAAATGACAGATTATTAAAGAATTTTGTTAGTTTTGAATAATTTAACGATAGATTAACAATGAAGTTCCTGAATAATTCTAGTTCTTTTCTTAAGGAGAAATTGCTATATTTTCACCCTAAACTAGGTACTAAGGTTGTCAAAAATACGATTTTAATTAGTCCGGAAGTAATAGGATCCTCCTAAAGTCCGGGTGTATTTTAGCAATTTCGTGTATAGTTCAGGGTGGAAACAGAGCATTTTTCCTTTCGTAAGTGACTCTAATTCTCGATGGTGGAGTCACGTGTGCTTGAGGGGTGTGGATCGACACTCCGTCCTCCGAAAATTACATTGTATGCAGTTAGGTAAATATATATATATATTTTTATGTATATATTACATAATACTTTATATTTTGACACTCTTTAATTAGTGAATATTCCGACTCCGCCAAACTTCCACGCTCATTCTTGAGGGTGGCGAGGGAAGGAATTACAAGTTAAAAGTGAAAGCGAAAATATTACGTGTACCGTGAACAGACACACGTCTTTTTTTTGGTTTTTGGTTTCCCATCCAGCGTTCGGTGTCCTCATTGGATCCCCGATTAATTCTAATCGCGCGTTGCAGGGCGCATTAAGGTGACAGTGCTCCCAACAAAGTTTTCTCTATACCCAGGGTCGAACCCTCGGTCTCTGGTTAAGGGTGGAGTAGCCCTATCCACTGCACCATAACCCATGTTGGTGAACAGACACACATCTTGTATTCATTAATTGTGCGTAAAATATCGAGTGTGAATAAATTTTTACTGCGGAGAGAGAGAGAAAGAGACTGACATTATAATATTATTTGTCAGTCCCGCATTCAAAGCGAGTATTTTGCTGATATTACTATACTTTATATAATGCCAATGCCATGCACTGTCACATTCTATTGTTGTAATACTGTTTTTTCTCTTTCCTTCTTTGTACCTTCTTTTAAGTCTTGATACCAACCAACATGGGTCGTGGTGGGACGGTTGGGATCTCAAGTTCGAGCAGTGACGGATTCTGAATTTAGGGATTGTGGCTGCTCGGGAGGTTTGAGCACACATATTATTGACGCTCAGTGGCAGAGCCACCTTTGCTCCAGGGGTTCATCCGAACCTATTTAATTCGACGGAAAGTTATACTGTTTTTATCTGATTAAAAATATTTTTTATGCATATATAGTAGATGCTGAACCCCCTTTGACTAGTTCGAATATATACTTCTGAACCCTCTCAATGAAAATTTTGGTTCCGTCATTGTTGACGCTCAAAGCTTTAGGTTCCACCTAGAATATGAAGAGCTCATCTATCTTTTTTGTTTACTGAGTGCTTTTCTAACTCTTATACCAATTTTTATACATTTCTATATAATTACACTTAATCTGCGCCGGAACTAACGGGCCCCAAAATTGTCCTTGGGTCCGTCCCTGAGTTCGAGTCGTGACGATAAAATCATACTCAGTATAAAAAACTATAAATGGGGTATGAGGAGCTAGTTAGGATAGAATATATGTACGTAGACCTTACCTTTATCTCGTGAAGCTAGAGAGGTTGTTTCCGAAAGGCAGACTCTTAGCTCAAGTGCAGAAACGAAAGGTTAGAGCCCCTAAGAATGGAAAATCTTTTGTTGAGAGCGGTATCCAAGAAATGAATATAGTCGAATCCTAATACGAATATATATTTCTTTATACCATTTCATCTTTAATATTTTTGTAGTAATATATAGTACTGTTAGTCCAATATTCAATACAAATCTACCTTGATCAGTCATCACTCATCTGTCAAGTGAAGAGTCAATTGTACTACAAAAATAATTAAACCCCTTTTCTAATGCATGTATGATATATGTACTATTAAAAAAAAAATCAATTTTACATATGTTATATATAGTTAGGTCCATTCATACTCTTTTCGTTAGCGAATAATCTCGTATTTTCACGTTACCATCAACAGAAAGAGGTCTAAATTTACTCTTCTACTTTGTTGCGGTTAACGATATATCATACGTTATACTCGCTTCATTACTATTCGAGGGACAAATACGAAACTTTTATCTAACTGCGAAGTAAATTAAAATTAGATAATCGAGAGTATAACGAATGATAAAATTGCTCAATTTCGAACCATGTGCAAACAAATTTGACCCTTTTTAAAAAAGAAAAAAAAATTCCCTCTTTTTTTTTTTTTTTTTTTTCACCATTTCTATTTTTTGATTTTGTAGTCCGTGAGTCTTTAAAAAGTGGACCCAAAAATTCAAAAAATTGGCATTTGTCAATAGCCTATATTTATGTCACATAGTAAGTAGGGGATGTTTGGGAAAAATCAGGAAAGTATATTTTTAGAAGCAAAGAAAACTTATTTAATTTGTAGCCTTTTTGAATTTTTACTATTGACTTTTTTTTATATATGTACACATTTTTCTAAAAATTTTTTGAAAAAATAAATAAATTAGTAATTTGAATTATATCTTTGTGCCTTTTCTAATTATAGGTTTTTTTTTAGTGCAGTAGGCTACAGTATGAGTTGCTAAATTGAGAACATTTCCAACATTCCTTTTGGGTTCAAACTTTGTTCAATTTGTGTATTTGTTTGGCTTTGGTTTTTGCAAAAAGCCCAAATTCTAGGAGTCCCTTCTTGGACTTTGAATTGTCAGATTAGCCAAAACAAGTTGACCATATGGCCCCCCTTACCCCCCCCCCCCACCCCCCGAAACATACACTAAAACTTTTTTTCTTTTAAATTTGGGGTATCAATTAATGGCGACAGAGGTATATATGGGCCAAAATTTGAACGACAAGGGTACTGGTGAGCTAAACTTGAAACGGAGGGTATATCTGGACATTTTCGCAAAGTTTAGGGGCATATTAGGTCTTTTCTCCTACTATTAAAAACAAAGGGAAATTTCTAATGGAATTGACTCATCGAAAACGTTTCTAACGGACTTTCTATCAGAAATTCTTTAACGATAAGCTAATTTTGAGGCGTCTGTGTTGGCACCTTTAGTTTAATATGGACGTAAGTCAGAAATTTATATGATCTTTCAAGAAAGTTTGCACGCAACACGATAAGCCTGCAATTCTATTGAATTTATTGTTTTCGACTGAGCATGATCAACACAGGATTAGGATTTTGCTTTTCGTTCGGCCATGCAAAGTTTGACTTGAGCGGGCTTTTGGAATTTCTAACGGACTTTCTATCAGAAATTCTTTTAACAACAAGCTAATATTTGAGGTCTCTGCTTTGGTACCTTTAGTCCAATATGGACGTAAGTCAGAAATTCACATGATTTTTCAATAGTGTCTGCATGCAACACTATAAGTCTGCAATTTCACTGAATTTATTGCTTCCGACTGAACACAATCAACACAGAATTAGGATCGTCCTTTTCATTCCATGCAAAGTTTGACTTGAGCGGGCTTTCCGAATGATTGTTCCATCACGATCACCACTCGACTTGCGTGTTAGCGGTCGTGAAAATTTTTTCGAAAATAAAGAAGAAACTCGAAAACTCATCATTATTTTATATTTTCAACGTCAACTTGTCGATCCAACGAAAACCTAATCATCTCATGCTAGTTTTTCAATCCCAAATTCCAAATTCAACCCTAAAGAAAAATTCTTTCAACAACTTTGATTTGATTTTGATTTTATTCTAGAAAATTAAGCACATTATAAATGACTAGATCCTAATAAAAATTCTAGATGTGTATATATTCTAGAAAATTAAGCACATTATAAATGAGTGGATCCTAATAAAAATTCTAGATGTGTATATATATCTCAATCACTTTCAATACTTTGGTTTATTTCTTGTCATTATTCTTGAAATCTTGTTTGACCAAAATGGGCCTTGTCACATCATGGTATTAATGGTCCAAACAAGCAGACAATATAGGATTTGACAATTCAGAATGAGGGCATTTTAGTAAAACAGACAAGACAAAATGTTTTTTTTTTTTTTTTTTCATTCCACACAATTTTGGGCTTTGACATATTGAGTTACATATGTGAATATAAGAAAAACAATATTATATAAATTTTCTTATATTTTATTTTTATCGAATTCCTATAATGTACTTATCGACTATAGAGCCTCACTCAAGTGAATTGATTTTGAAAGCGTTCCGTCAGTTTTTAGAGCGTTTCAATATTCGCAACCAAATTACAAGCATCCTTATTTAAAAATTAGCCCCTAGATACTCTGTCTAGTGGAATATTAGTTTTTTTAAAAAATAAAAAATAAAAATTCGGAAACACCCAATTATTTATGGTTTTGACTTTTGACAATTTATTTTTCAAGTTACCAATGGTTTGATATATTTTGGGCTTTCCATACTCATTGGTCACCCAAGATGAACTTGGGCTTCTAAGTCCATCTCAAGCCCAAGAGGAGGAAACCCATAAAAGTGGACTACATAATTGGCCCACTATAACAAACATATCACAATTTAGATGGAGCAAACAATATAAATCCTCACAACTTAAAACTTAATTACAGAAAATTTTGATATTTTACATAATTACTGAAAATCTTAATTTTGAATCTCTCAAAATACTTAATTAGCTTCTAATACATCCATCAAAGATATTTTTTTTCCTTTGTAAAGATACATAACTAGCTCCCGATATATTTTTTTATTTATTTTAGATCCGTCGAAATACATAATGCATTCAACGAAGATACATTTTTTCCTTTGTAAAGATACATAATTGATGGAAAACAATAGCAAATTTCAATATCAATTGTGAAATTCAATATAAATAAATTGCAACAGTAATAATATTTCTTATATACTAGTATCAACACATTACAGTAATAACAACAATAATAATAATATAATATTTTAAATAATATATAAAATACTTGAATCGTGTTACGCACTATCCTAAAAAATTATTTCCACAATAATAATGAGGTGTAATACAAAATTATCAACACATACATAATATTTTATTTAGGATAAAAAAAATTATACTTGATCTCCACTCAAAAAAAATAAAATACTTGATCTCCAAGTACTTAGCTATGATAACTTAGGAGAAAAGTGGTAAGCAGTGATGCCACGGCTCTTTCCTAAAAGTCGGTTAGGTTCGTTTATTTGTATATAATAAATATAAGGTCCAAAATAAACAGCATATTCCCAGAAAAAAAAATAAAAAATCTCATATTTGATTTGGCTTAATCAAACAATTTCAGCTCAAACATCAGGTAATATTAACTTCTTAATTCAATTTCTCAAACTATGTTAAACTCAATAAAACAATAATTAATGTCCTTTTAAAAAAAAAATTGTTTGTAATATTCAAAATTATTAATTGTTAATTCAATTGGTTCCAAGAAGAAAAGGGTGTCTCTGATTTGTGTTTTAATTTAAAAATTCTCAGGTTTAATCAAATTTTATTGATGTTATTTAGTTCCTCATCTTATTTAATTGTTAATGTTAATTGGATATCAATCTCTTAATTTTTTGTGTTAAAGTATAAGTATTTACATAAATAGAAATGACATTTGTATTACTCTCCTTTATTTTATTTTTATTATGTGTCGTAGTTTGATTTGATTCGGAATTTAAGAAAGTAAGTGAGACTTTTGAATGTTGTGATGTTGAATCTAACATGTTAGATGTTTGATTTAAATAGTTGCTAAATATAAAAAGTGAAGTTTTTTTTTAAACAGACTAAAAAGGAAAATAAGATAGTAAATGATGATCAAAAGATTGTTAATTAAATAGAGGGATTACTTGCTATTTTGAAGAAATTCTTCAGTTCCATTTTGTTTCATGTTTAATACTAACAAATGGTAATTGAAAAATGAAAATCTTAAGTAACCGGTAAAGTTGTTGTCATGTGATCGAAAGATTACGGGTTTAAACATTTGAAACTGCCTCTAGCAAAAATATAAGGTGAGACTGCGTACAATAGATCCTTGTGGTCGGGTCTTCCTTGGACCCTGCGCATAGCGGGAGCTTTAGTGCACCGGGCTGTCCTTTTTAGTGTGTAATATTAGTTGAGGTCCGTGTAAGGTGGATCGGACTCCGTGGTTATCAAAACCTATGTTGCTCGGACTCTTCGAAAATGTCATTGGGTGTGTGTCGGATCCTTCAAAAGTAGTGCATTTTCGGAGGATCCGACACGTTTGCAGCAACATTCTTGGAGCGTTCGAGCAACTTAGATCAAAACACAAATGAAAATCTATGCAACTTATTGCTTCATTTGTGGAGTTTTTGCTTATGCATATCTTTCCCCCCCCCCTTGTTTCGTGTATAGGTATGGCGGAAGTATCCGGGATGTTTACGGTGCAACAAACGATAGGAAGTGTGTTGTGCTGCAAATGTGGAATTTCGATGCAGCCAAATGCTGCGAATATGTGTGCTAAATGTTTGCGATCCGAAGTTGATATAACAGAAGGTTTACAGAAACATGTAGTGATTGTTCACTGCCCCGAATGTGATAGCTATTTGCAGCCTCCGAAGAGTTGGATCAAAGCGCAGCTCGAATCGAAGGAGTTACTCACTTTCTGTATCAAGAGGTTGAAGAATTTGAACAAAGTTAAGTTGGTGCATGCCGAGTTTATTTGGACCGAACCTCATTCGAAAAGGATCAAAGTTAGGCTTAAAGTCCAAAAAGAGGTACTAAATGGTGCGGTTCTTGAACAATCGTACATCGTTGAGTATGTTGTCCAAGATCAAATGTGTGAGTTGTGTTCGAAGTTGCAAGTTAACCCTGATCAATGGGTGGCTGCAGTGCAACTTAGACAGCATGTTTCTCACCGAAGAACGTTCTTCTATTTGGAGCAGCTGATACTAAAGCACGATGCCGCTAATCGCGCTATAAAGATTCAACAGTTGGATCAGGGAATTGATTTCTTCTTTGGCCATAGAAGTCATGCGTTGAAGTTTGTGGACTTTGTCAGTAGGGTGGTACTCGTTAGGACTCGAAACGACAAGCAACTAGTGTCTCATGATCATAAGAGCAATACCGTCAGTTATAAGTACACGTTCTCTGTAGAAATCAGTCCGGTTTGTCGTGAGGATCTGATATGTCTTCCTCCAAAGGTGGCAGCAAGTTTAGGAAATATTGGTCCTCTAGTGATCTGCACGAAAGTAAGCAACAGTATCGCTCTATTAGATCCGTTTACGCTGAGGCATTGTTACCTGGATGCTGATCAGTACTGGAGGGCATCGTTTAGGCCTCTACTGTCAAGTAGACAGCTCGTCGAGTATGTGGTTTTAGACGTTGATGTTGTTTCTGAAGAAGTTAGTATTGGGGGATCAAAGTATGTTTTAGCTGATATCCAAGCTGCCCGTGTATCTGATTTCGGAAAAAATGACACAATATTCTCCGTAAGAACGCATCTAGGCCATCTGCTAGAATCTGGAGACTATGCCCTCGGTTATGATTTATATGGAACCAATAGTAACGATATCGAGCTTGAAAAATACAAAGGACTTGTCCTTCCAGAGGTGATATTGATTAAGAAAAGCTACGAAGAGAAACGCCAAAAGAAACATGGGAAGCGTCGGTCTTGGAAGCTTAAGTCACTCAATATGGAAGTCGATAACTCTGGAAAGGGAAGAGATCAAGAACAAAAGATGAACTCGGAGTATGAAGAATTCTTGAGAGATTTGGAGGAGAATCCTGATCTGAGGTTCAACGTATCATTGTATCGTGATAAAGAATATCAACGATCAGAAACTACTTCTGTTGCTGATGGCGAAGATGTTCCTTCTATTCCTTTGGATGAATTACTTGCTGATATCGATCTGAGTGATATTCCTGCTGAAGAAGATGACATAAGGGAGTGAACTGGAGACTCCTGAATTGGAACCGGAACTTGGAAGTTTGCCTCTGAAACTTCCCTTGATGATGTTGTCCAAGTTAGTAGCTTCATAAATTTTACGTCTAGTATTAGTAGTACAAATTCTTGTTATTTTAATATAATGATGATCTGATGGCTATTTCTATCTATACCATTCGTTTGTTCCATACGAAACCTTTCCTTGTTACTGTTTATGTTTGTTGGGAAGCTTATGCTTTGCTTTCTACTATGACTTTTCTATGTATTTCACACTGAATTGACGATTGGGAGACGAAAACAGAAGCTCAGTTAACTCATCACAACTATCTTCAGATATCTCTTGCATATAATAAATTATGATCTTTGTGTGTGGGGTTGGGGGGGGGGGGGGGGGGGGGGGGAGTCTGCAACAGGTAAAAAAACTAACATTCTATCCAGGTTTAGATCTCAGTTTCACAAAATGTGGTAGCTTCCTTTCAAACACGAAAATCTTCTTTACAAGCGGAGACTTCATCCTTTGTTCCGTTTAACTATATACAATCACACTCTATAGAGTAATCTTTCTATTTGTTACTCTTCCGGTAAATTCAAGAAATCGTCTGTGTATGTATATATACTCAAAGAATGAAAAAAAACTTGTTGGAGTTAAGATGAGAAAACAGCGCGCAACATGCTTTGCTGTGGCAAAGGCAATATTCCACAAATGTCAGAGAACATGGAAGGCTGCAGTTGCCTTTGAAACTTCTTCAATAGTTTGATCATTCGCTCGGTAGTTTCTTGAGTGGCTATATTGTTCCCTGCCCATAGGACCTAGAGGGAAAAAATTAGAGAACTTTGAAATGGAGAATATCGTAATGGATATATGACACAGGACAAATTTCCGGTATAGATTAAACTGAAACAACCAACATCGACTAGGTATAGGTCACGGAAAAAGTACCTCAGCGAAAATTGTTATTATTTGCGGTATATATAGTCCTTGAGGGCCAGTAACTTTGTCTGCTGACCTGAAAAAGTGAAGGCACAGTGCAAGGAATGAATAAGAGATGATGAAGATTTGTAATCACCGATAGCTTATTGCTGTAGGAATTACTTACGTTTCTGTCATTGAACAAAGCTGTTCGTGATTGATCTTAGCCTCATCCAGATTACACATTATCGGTAAGTTGTAAAGCCAGAGGTGGATAAACTGCAATGTAAATTTGTTTTGTCAAATTAAGAAAGACAAGAAAGTATATACCATGTCAATGACCCACAAATTTATCAAAATAGTTCTCCAAAATAACTCATCTGCAACGAAGAGTAGTAAATTTGTGATCAGTGTTGTCTGTGTTCTGATATATGAAGTGCAAATTGAATGTGTTGCTTATCAGACTCAGATGACAGATGAAGTTTTTGTAGATGAGGCAGATGAAGCATACGACAGACTGCCGTGTTTCGTTTTTCATAACAGCTTTGACTTGCCGCGCTTGAGCTGAGGGTCTTTTAGAAACCACCTCTCTACCTCCACGAGGTAGGGATAAGGTCTACGTACATTCTACCCTCCCAGACCCCACCTTCTGGCATTACACTCTGGGTATGTGTTGTTATAGATGAAACTACGACACAGCTAGTTAAGCCAAAGAATGGACTTTTCACACCCAGGAGTGTGGTCTAGTGGCCATTGAAGTGAGTGAAGATCTATGGGTGATTAGGATTCAAATCCCAGTAGAGACAAGAAGAAAACGCTAGGTGATTTATCGCATGTGCTAGCGTGAGGTAAGATGTGTGTGCAACGGTGCAAGCTAAGCCTGAACACCTCAGAGACGAACAAACTAGTCTAAATTGACAGCAACAATAATAATAACCTCATAGGTGTAGATGCCCTCGGAGACAAACTGGCATAACTTCCCACATGCAGAAACAGCCGCCTCATATGCTGTGATGTTATCGGGGAGTTTTGCATCAGGATGCTCCATTACAGATTTGAAATAACTGAATATTACTACATCAAAGAGTAGAAAGCTAAGTCAGTGAGGCTAGGGAGAAAAATAAACATCATACACATATTTAACGCGTAAAGCTACCTGCAGTATGAGGCTTTAGGAAATCTCCACCAAATTCAGCACAAATACCGATTGCAGTTGCTACTAGCTGAGAATTAAAAAAAGAAAAAAAAAAACATTGTATTTGGAGAATATACGACAGATTTCTTACGGAAACAACTATAGAAGTAAGAAAAGAAGGACCTCTTGAACATCTGGATTCTTATGATCATAAACTTTAAGCAGTAGAGGTATCCACTCCTCGTAGTATCTGCTTTTAAATACAAAATGAAGTTCAGATAAAGCGAAGCACGGTTATCATGACTAGTAAGACATTGAGGATCACATAAGGCTTGCCTGAATACTTCTTCTCGGCACTGCTCAGCGACATTACGAAAAATGTGCACTACAATTCTTCTTTCTTCTGCAGTTCTGTCGTTACTCTACACAGAAATACGTAGAGAGTAATGGGGAAGTCTCAGAGGATTTGAGGGAAAAGGTGATGTATAAGGTCGAGGAAATTGTTACAGTATCACCGTAGGATTCTTTAAAAAGACGGTATACGTAGCAACTTATATCAACTGTGTCACTTCTGATACATCAGTAGAAGGTTCATGAATTATCTATATAGTATATCATAGAGACGGAGAGTAGCTTACCCACATAAGTGATGCGTAAGGCAAAAACTTGTCGAAAAGGGGCAAAAAATCTGCCTTATACTTTATCACCATAGTCCCGAGGCAAATGCCAACCTGAGTTCAGGAAATAATTGAATAGATGATGGTAAATATAAGAACCTGTTGAAAAGTATATTAGAGGCTTTAGGACAAAACACTAACGTTTCGACATATAGTCAAGTGTTCCTCAGCTTCCTCTCTTGCTGTTTTGTAGTATGAGCAAGTTGAGAGAACCTCTAATATGCCATCGACAAAGTCTGTCGCTTGTTGTTCACTTAGACGTGAGCTGGGACTCTGTGAGTAGTACTTTTTAGTGCAGAGTCATCAAATAGGCACAGGGGAACAAACATGGAGAATAGAACATAGCATATAAGAGACGGGGAAAAAACAATCAGTAATATAGGGCGTATCCCATCGTTTGAAAGCGCTTGTTTTGGAACCAAAATTCACTTGTAAAGGCTCTAACCCTAGCCTTTTTCCCAACTCTTTCTTTGCTTATCATCGAGGCGAGGGCGTTCTTTGAAGAAACTGTCGAATGATAAAACTTGAGACAATTCGTATACATGGAATTAATTTACCTTCTACAAAATTGAGAGTACAGTACTATCAGCAAGTGTAAGAAAGTTATTTTTCTTGGATTTGATTCCGAGTGTGGCAGTGGTTTTGCTACTTCTTATTTGGGCGCTGATTCGGATCAGCTTTTGATCATCTCCAGAATTTGGGCTTCCATGATATCGGTACCAGATCCGCTATCGAATTCTTCATCTTGAACAAAGTCCAACTCATTTTCTAGTGTTTTTGGGCAGGGACTATATTTCAAGCAAATGGGACCGCTGTGGAATCAAATCTTAATCAAATACAAATGCTCCACACCGATTCAATTTGCTTGATATGTCGTCCACAGCCCATAAAACACAAGAAAATGAGATGGGACTTTATTCAAGATGAAGAACTCGAGAGCATATCTGGCACAGATGTAATGGAAGCCCAAAATTCTGGTGATGATCAAGCTGATCCGGATCAGCGTCCAACTAAGAAGAAGCGCTTCCACCGCCACGCGCAGAATCAAATCCGAGAGATGGAATCATAAGAAAAACAAATTTTAACTTACATACGCTGATAGTACCGTAACACTTATATAAGTGTTGTCTCAACTTTGTTATGAATTCCATATATAAGAACTGTCACATGTTTTATCATTTGACAGGTTTTTCAAAGAATTCCCTCACCCAGACGATAAACAAAGGTAAGAGCTTGGAAAAAGGCTAGGGTTAGAGCTTTTGCAAGTGAAATTTTGGTTGAGTTATACTCCCCCACACGCCCAGACCTCGTTAAATAGAGTGTGGACAATATAGTATGGGGGCCCAACATCGGTGAACAAAGAATTGGGATGGGCCTGGCTCCGCTACCACGTAAAGATATGACACACGGGCCTAATCCAAACCCATAAGCCAGCTCATAGGGTGAGTAGTGTCCAGTTCCATATAAGGAAACTAGTTGTCCATTGATGGTGAGCCTCTTTTTTTTCTTGAGCTTTGAATGCGTGTATTCGATGTACATAAATATCCAAACATTTCTTGAAAATTGAGAATCCGTTTAATTAAAGAAAGCTTTTGACTCCATATCTAAATGTATCAGAAAAGGCGATGCATTCCTAAACTGACTTTTCACAGTACACAATCCGCGACACCCTTTGGTTTTCTAAATGACTTACCTGAATGCATCCGTTCAGTGCCTCCAATAGTGTTGCCTGAATTTGTATCTTAGACTCCTGAAGAATGTTACACTTCTTAAATGATCACTCGTGTCATTACGATATTTATAAAAGTTTTTGCTGCAGCTCTAGGTTAATTACCGTCTTTAATGCCTCAAGCAAATCCTTGATTATGGTGTCAAACAGATTTTGAAGTGGGGGCTTGCTACAACCTGTTACAGGAAGCCGTTTCTTCATAGCAGATGCCGCTGATTGCAACAATAATGGCATTGCTACAGAAGGAAAAAAAATGCAATTTAGAGAACATCAGATAAAGCTCGGAATGCCTGAAAGGAATGATTTGACGCATCCGCTGTTCTCATATATTTACCAGAAATGGCAGCTGTTCTCACTCCTCCGCTGAATTTAAAGGTAAGCATTGGAACCAAAACTCTAACAACCTGCATGAATCATGATAGAAATCGTCATGTCCCTCTGTTAAGTCTTAGAAAAAGATTCGTTGTGATATTTAATCATCTAGACCGACCTCATTAACCCAGAAATGTAGTCCTTCCTTCAACTCGGCTGCAAAGCAGCATAGCATATGACAAGCCAGTGCTTTTTCTTCGAGAACTGCACTTCTTATTCCCGACTTGCTACAGAAGATTGAAGACATTCTCAGTCAATTATCCACATTTGACAAATGTATGAGAAATCAAAATTTTCCACATCCACACGATGCATGCATTTAAGAGAAATGTCGTCGCTATATGAAGAGCCAACCTTTCATCATCAGAATCATCTATATCTGAACTGTTAGAAACACCCAAATCGTTCGTCAGCCGAACAGATTTTAGCACAAAGGGCATGACAATATTCACATAAGGAAGGAAATCAGCCCCCAAGCCCTTGCATAGTCTACCCCATGCCTGCAACAGAATCAGATGTAAATTACCTGCAAACCAAAGAAAAAAAATAGTAGCACAAGATTCTAAATGTATCGACGTACTTGTAACAAAAGGCTCCTCGTTGGATCTTCTACCTCCGTTTGAGTTTCTTGCAGTGAAATGAGTGCTGCAATGACCTAAAATGACACATTGTTTGGTAAATGCAGTTTTAGAAGTTAACGATATAACATGATTTCGCACAGGTTAAGTTTTTGAATGAATTAAGTATGTTCTTGGTTCACAATGTGTGCTGTTGGAATAAATTGAAGTTGAATTATCTCAGTTACAATGTGCACACCTTTTCAACATAATCAAGGATTCCTAGATTTCCGACAGCCATTATAATCATAGTACTGCATTCCAAGGTTTTGGCAAGGAGCATGTGGCTTGTATCTTTTTTAGCGGTTACCAAGATAACTTTCAGATAAGGCGTTACAGAATCGTATATGAATGCAGAGTCCTCCTGCAGTGTCCCAGGCACACAAGGTTTAGAATACCGAACGCTGAAAGAAAAGAACAACCCTATTGCCTGAAAATAGAGTACCTGTGATGATACAGCTAATGTGGCTAAAGTTGCCAAAGCTGCTTCTTTCATCATAGGCATTCCTCTCTGGAATGCAGCAAGTTACTTATTAGAAGCTTGTGTAATATGTCGTAGATCTGTAAATGTGACATACCTGTAGAAACGCGACTAACTTATTCACTATCTTGTGCAGGTAAAGTTTCAAGACATCTGAACTGCAATTGTGGCTGAACAACAGAAGTGCTGAGGTTGCTTGTGTCTATTAAAAGAGATGGTATTAGTATGTGTCAGTATGTACTTGCAAGTTAAGAATTCAGAGAACAAAGCGTCGATACATTAGCCAAATGACTATCGGTCAATGGTAGAGTTCAATAGCCTAGCTTTCTGCATATTTTAAGTACCTGCAACCTAGGATTGTCGAAATCATCCAGTACTTGTATCAAAGCTGGAAGTAGCTGCTGATGATATTGCTCTTGAAAATGTGGACTCATGTACTTTGATAGCTGACCAATTGCATGTATTGTCGCCCATCGCACTCGAGGGTGCTCATCATGGATTAGGTTCACAATAGTCTGTACATGTTTCTCCATCCCCAGTAACAACGCCTGGAAAGGAATTTCCAGACACAAACTTAGCCCATATTTCCCCGGCCGGAGGGTAGAGTGTACGCAGACCTTAGACCTTACCCCTACCTCGGGAGGTAGAGAGGCTGTTTCCGAGCATTACCTTCGAGCAACCTTCTGATATCAGCCCAATTGCAGTAACAGCAGCGTGACGACCCCTCCACTCTTGACTTCCCAAGAAGGTAGACAAGCAAGAATGGCAACAAGGCACAATTACACTTCCCCCTACTGCCACAGCCAACCTATTCAAACTCACCATACCATAACTACACATACTCAACACCCCTTCATTTCCATCATCACTATTTGCATTTCCCCAACTAGGGTCATCTTCAATATAAGCCAACATCACAATCAACACACCAACCAACTTAGCAACTTCTTCGTTCGGAACCATCTGCATCATCCTACATCCACACTCCCTATCTTCAGCAACAGTAACAACAAACTCTATAGCAAGTTGCCTTAACTTCTCCCTTAACCTCATATCCTCAGCTATCCTCACCATACACTCAATCACAACACCAATTTTAACTTCAAAAAACGCGGTCTCTACACCAGCTAAAACAATCAAATCCTCAAGAAGACCACAAACTAACTCCTCCTCCTCGCTAACTCCCTCATACAAAGCCATTATCTCATGCGCGAAAAGATCATGAACTCCCTCAACCAAAACCATCATCACATACGCGAAAAGATCATAAAACTTACAGTAACTTGCGGGGGTTGCAAAACACATGATCAACTTCACCGAGGCCTTAGAAGCAAAAACCCCAAATCGATGATCATCCGATGCAGCAACCATAACATCCTTAAACCCCACGATCAAACGATCAACATACAACATGAAAGCGTCAGGACATTTCGGTATCAATGCATCCCATAAGAACAGAGCAGCCATTTTTCTATTCCAAGATCTCGAACCCAAGTACTTAAACATAAAGTACAACAATATATCCCATTCCTTTTTCGGTAAAATCAAACACGCTAAACGCGATACACAAGAAAAACAAGCCTTGAGTGTTCCATAATCTTTTTCAAGCCAAATCTTGTAATTCAAACAAATCTTTACCTCATTTCGCGTAGTGAACGTAAGTTTAGTCCAAAGGGGTTGTAGAATATCGCGTAAAAGATTGTAACATAGAACAAGCGTAATCGAAGATTCAAGTTGAATTATCTCAGAAAGTTTATGAACCAATGAATTTGGGTAGTTTTTGATGGTGTAATCGAGGAGATTCTTTGCAGGGTTACGGAGATTATCATTGTCGTTACGGAGGAGATATAGAAGGCTGATAAACGAGTACGGGTCGGGTTCAAAGAGCCTTTTAGCGGTTTCGGGTACGGTAGCCATTGAAACAGAGCTTGTAAGAAAGAAAGTTTATTTTGGCGGGGAAGGGAAGTTTGAATATATAAGGAGTACTGGACGGTTAAGATTGTGTTATGGTTAAAGATTGGACGGCTAGGATTTTATGATGGATATTTATTGGAGCTAAAGAAAGAAAAATTTGTTATTAATTGTAGTTTTTGTTAGAGTTCTGACCCGAATTTTGTTGATTCGGCCCAGAAAGTTTCGCGGTATGACCCATGTTTGTGATTCCGATCGGGGTGCGGGGGCGAAGCCCTCGCGTTATGTTTTGGGGCCTAGGACTTATTTGTATGCACGTATTATATAAGTGCAGTTAGTAGGTCGATTTTGATTATTCAGAAATTACGTCGCTCCACATTGTACTCCTCTCCTTTCAATAGTGAAAACTCCTCTGCCTCTGTCCGTGGTTTTTCCCGCAAAGATTTTCGCGTAAATTTGTGTGTTCTTGTTTTTTTTTCTACTTGTGATTTGCTTTATTTTTTCCCGATTCCTAACCGTTTTTATAAGTAGGGGAGATTTGGAGTAACGGATAAAGTTATTGGCATGTGACGCGTAGATCACGAGCTGAAGCTTTGGAAACAAGCTCTTGCAAAAATGCAAGAAATATTGCATAAAAATAACGTAATTATACACTTTAACTTATCATATTTACACAAAGTCCCACCCTTACAAAGTAATTACAAAAATTTAACTAATTATGTATCTTTCTTTGATGTATCGGGGAGCTAATTATGTATCTCGACAGTTTCAAAATCGAAAAAAAATGTATCAGGGGCTAATTATGTATCTTTACGGAGGAAAAAATATATTTTCGTTGGATGTATCGGGAGCTAATTATGTATCTCAATAGATCCAAGATTGGGATTTTCAATAATTATGTAAAATATCGGGATTTTCTATAACTAAGCTCCAGATTATCGTGATTTATGTTGTTTGCCCTACAATATACCCTTATGTTTCGGCCTTTCTTCGGACCCTACGCATGCTGGGTATGTTGTTGTTTTTGTTGTGCAAGTGACCTGAAGATCACGAGTTCAAGCTGTGGAAACGACCTCTTATAGAAATGCAAGGTAAGACTGCCTACAATATATAAACACATGTACTTCAGCCTTTTCTCAGACCCCGTGCATACTGGTTATGTCGTTGTGTTTTGTTGTGCATGTGATCCGAAGGTCACGAGTTCAAGTCGTGAAAACAGTCTCTTGCAAAAATGCAAGGTATGACTGAAAACAAAAATCTTTGTGGTACGATCTTTTTTCGGACTCTGATCATAATGATAATTTTGTCGTTGTAGTTTATATAAATAAATTTCTTTTAATTTTTATTTCTGAAATGAAATGAATCTAAATAGAACATTATTGTTGCAAGAAAATCTAAATTTCTAGTACTCTCTTTGTCTCAATTAATGTGTCATTTTTTTTTACAGTCAAACCGATAAGTATGATCGTAAATTTAGGCACGAAATCTTCAATTTTTTTGAAATAAAATTTATACAGTCAAAATTATTAACAATTCAAAATGTTTAGAAGATATATGAAAAAGTAACTATCAAAGATATACTTATTTGAAGATCGAAATTCAAAAAGTGACACAAAATTGAGACGGAGTGAGTATTAAATTAGAATATCGGAGCATAATATAGATTCCCCACTTATAAAATTTTACTCAACATGTTGTTGTTGAAGACTTGAAATGGATTAACAAATAGGTCGAGATAGAATTCTGCATATAATAAATACAGAAAAGGCTCAAAAATAGCCCTGAACTATCTGAAATAGCTCAAAAATGCCCCTTATTAGATTTTTGGCTCAAAAATACCCCTTCGTTAAATATTCGGCTAAAAAATATCCCTCTCTCTAACGAAATTCGAAAAAGGATCAAAAATACCCCTGAACTACCTGAAATGGGTCAAAAATACCCCTCTGTTAAATATTTGACTCAAAAATACCCCTCTGTTAAATATTTGGCTCAAAAATACCCCTCCCTTAACGAAATTAAATTATTTCGATTGAATTAAACCCTAACTTTAACTTTTTAACCCTAATACTTTAATTTTTTTTACATAAAAGTATTTTTTTAATTTTAAAAATAAGATAATGAAAAAAAGTATTTGAATTATAATATAAATTGGTTGAATTTGATTTGAAAAATAAACATACATTTATTCTAAAAAGGTATTTTCACTTTACATTTTTTTAATCTTTAAAGAAATTAACGAAATATAAATTAACGAAATTAATGAAATACAAATTTTCGCTTAAAGAAATTAACGAAATAAAAATTAAATGATGAACTTTATATAAATTAACGAAATAATCGAAATAATTTAATTTCGTTAAATACCCCTCTGATAAATATTTGGCTCAAAAATACTCCTCCCTTAACGAAATTAAATTATTTCGATAGAATTAAACCCTAACTTTAACTTTTTAATCCTAATACTTTAATTTTTTTTACATGAAAGTATTTTTTTAATTTTAAAATAAGATAATAAAAAAAAGTATTTGAATTATAATATAAATTAGTTGAATTTGATTTGGAAAATAAACATACATTTATTCTAAAAAGGTATTTTCACTTTACATCTTTTTAATCTTTAAAGAAATTAACGAAATATAAATTTTCACTTAAAGAAATTACCGAAATATAAATTAAATGATGAACTTTATATAAATTAACGAAATAATCAAAAGAATTTAATTTTGTTAAATACCCATCTGTTAAATATTTGACTCAAAAATACCCCTCCCCTTAACGAAATTAAATTATTTCGATTGAATTAAACCCTAACTTTAACTTTTTAATTTCGTTAAGGGAGGGGTATTTTTGAGTCAAATATTTAACAGAGGGGTATTTTTGACCCATTTCAGATAGTTCAGGGGTATTTTTTATCCTTTTTCAAATTCCGTTAGAGGGAGGGGTATTTTTGAGCCAAATATTTAACGGAGGGGTATTTTTGAGCCCAAAATCTAACGAAGGGCATTTCTGAGCTATTTCGGATAGTTCAGAAGTATTTTTGAGCCTTTTCCGTAATAAATATAATGTAGAATATGGATCTAGTTTTGACAAAAACCATAGTGTCAATTTTTTTTTAAAGATAGTAGGTATTACGGTAAAATACTCATGTCGATCATTTTTTTTTTTTTAAGAGACATGCAAAATGCAAAGTGCACAAGTAAAAGTAAACAGGGAGTATTATATCTTCATCGATTGCAAATTGACAAAAATAAAAATAACACAACAAAAATAGCTACATAATTTAACTTAAAAATAAAAAATTTAATTGGTAATACGTATTATTGGTGAATTTATTTCAATCAAAATATCACCTATGTTAATGTAGTGATTAAGATTAGTATTGTAGAATTAAGTAATTTCGAGATAAGATTAGTATTATTGAAAACTATTAAGTCCTAGATCAATGTTCATCATCAAAGTCATATAAGATATAAAAGTTTTCGAGACATGTTACAGTAGATAAAAACGAGGGGAAAGGACATAAACGACACTTCAAATTAAACTATTTCCATGAAAATAACCATGGAATTTAAATTTTACTTTCTGGTCATTTCAATTTATTGGCTTGTTCTATACTGTTTCTACACACCTTCTATACAATTTTTATACAAATCTTATACATATAAATATTCTATACGAAAATTATACAGTTTTGATATATAATTTATACAATAACTGTACATTTTTTTTTACACGTTTTCTACAATGATTATATAATTTTTATACACTTTCTATACATTTTTTATATATATATTGTACATATACATATTTGATAGAACTATACAATTTCTATACATATATCTTATATAGATACATATTCTATTGAATAATTATATCATTTTTATATAATTTAATTATTATTTCTAAACAATAAAAAAAAATAGAATATTTGATCAATTAAAAAATTTATAGCAAAAAAAAATTTGAAATATTTTTAAAAGTGGCGAATTGCCCAAGTTGGATATTGTATCAGTATTGTATATAGATTGTATCAGTATTGTATATAGACTGTATCAATATTGTATATGGACTACGTGGACCAAGATGATCCAAATTGAGAAAGATTAGGAAATGACCATAAAATGACATTTGTTTACCCGACTGGACATTATATGTCCAAATACCCAAACTTGGACTATTATTTTTTAAAAAGGCCATAGATTGTTCTTTTCCAAAAAAATAATTATTATCAAAACACATAACACAAGTTTATGCTTAAATGCTAATTTATTTAGGGAAAAGACTCAAATATGCTACTGAACTATTAGAAATAACTCATTTATGTCATCCGCTAAAAGTTGGCCTCATTCATGCTATCGCCGTTATAAAACCGATCCATCCATGCTATTACTTTTTAACAGTGATTTTCAAAAAAATTGTTTTGCCACGTGGCCTCTTATTAGAGGTCCACACCATTTTTTGAAATTCTTTATTTATTTTTTATTTATTTATTAAGTTTTGATCCATTAAGAAGAATTCACCCACACCCAACCTATCACCTTAACCCATTTTAATATTACTCTTAATTTTGACCCTAGATTTAACCATATATATAATCATTTAGTCTTCGAACATGAAATTTACACACCTAGGTTTAAAATAATATAGGTTAAAATAATTAATAATTTTAAATGGAAAATGAATAAATTGTGATTAAAAAATAATTTGTTTTGACTCTCGAAATCTGAACATCATCACATAATTTAGGACGAAGAGAATATCGTATACTTGAAGGACCACAACTTTTAATTATGAAGAATACCCAAAAATTTCTTCTAAATTTGGATTATAAGTTGTATAATTGAATTATTGGTAGTCTTAATTATTTCGTGGACTTGGTTATTTGGTAGCCTTTATACTCTTTAATGTGGACGAGACATAGAGCATAATTTAATTTTAGGCGTGTTAGAGTTTAAAAAATATAAAATAAATAAAAGACCACCATCCAGATACGTAGGGTATTTTCAGTCCACATATTTTTTAGTGTTGTTTGGTACCTACTCACGCAGACACTATTTATGTGTATATTAATGGATCTTTAATGTGTATATTAAAGAATCCACCCACGCAGAAAAAAGTTATGTTCTACGTCTCGTCCACGTTAAAGAGTATAAAGGCTACCAAATAGCCAAATTTACGAAATAATTAAGACTATCAATAATTCAATTATAAAACTTATAATCCAAATTTAGAAGGTTTTTTTAGGTATTCTTCCTAATTAAAAGTTGTGATCCTTCATTTATGTGGTATTCTCATCGTCCTAAATTATGTGATGATGTTCGGATTTCGAGAGTCAAAATAAATTAATTTTTAATCACAATTTATTCATTTGCCCTTTTAAATGATTAATTATTCTAACCTATATTATTTTAAACGTAGTATTCAAATGTGTAAATTTTATGTTCGAAGACTAAATGATTATATATATGTTTAAATTTAGGGTCAAAATTAAGAGTAATATTAAAGTGGGTTAAGGTGATAGGTTGGGTGCGGGTGAATTCTACTTAATGGATCAAAACTAAAAAAAAGAAAAAAAATAATTTTTTTAAAAATGGCGTGGACCTCTAATAAGAGGCCACGTGGCAAAACAATTTTTTAGAAAATCACTGTTAAAAAGTAATGGCATGGATGGACCAGTTTTATAACGGCGATGGCATGAATGAGCCCAACTTTTAACGGATGGTATAAATGAGTCATTTCTGATAGTTCAGTAGCGTATTTGAGCCTTTTCCCATTTAATTATTTTTGTCGAGAGAAGACATACCCACGTCACGGGCCACGAATATTTCGTAGAGCTGTCAATATGGGTCGGCTCAGTTTATTCGGGCTAGCCTATGTGGGCATTAAGTTTGACGGGCCAGGTTAGTCTGACCCATCAAAATGATGGGCCGAAAAATACCAAGCCCACACCATTACTCTGTGGGCTGCGTGCCTTACGAGCCATTCCATTTTAAAAAAAAATAATATTTTGTTATTTAATTTTAGAATGTTAATAAATATAAATATTACCAAACAATATTACATAGTGTTAATACTTATTAATCGAGTCTCCAACACCCCAAAAAATACTCCTAATAGCAAAATTAAATAACTTTTGATATGATATCCTTAAAACCAAATAAAAATCTTAAAAGTACACAAATCCACAACTTAAGTGTCACTTATTACAAAAAATCCCTTCTCTCCAAACATATTACAAAAATTTTATTTTTCTCTAAAAATACATATACATAGCTTGTATGTATATGTTGACCCTATTATGTATATGTCGGTCTTGTCATACTTATTATGTGTATGAATCGGTCTTGTAATGTATATGTCGGCCTTGTCATATACAAAAATCTCTCTATATATGTCGGTTTTGTTATGTATATGAATTGGAAGAGAGAATAAAGTACTCCCTCCGTTTAAAAAAGAATGACCTATTTTTTTTTTTTAGTCCGTTTAAAAAAAATATCCTATTTTATTTTTTGACAATACTTTAATTTTACTTTTCACATGACATGTTTATAATCACAAGATTAAAGGGCATTTTGGTACATTTGACACAACTTTAATTTAAGGCCTCAAGATTCAAAAGTCTTTTTTATTTTCTTAAACTTTGTGTCAAGTCAAAGTAGGTCATTCTTTTTTAAACAGAGAGAGTAATTAAGAAAGTGGGAGAGAGTGTAAATAATTCTAATAAGTTTGAGATTTATGTTATTTTTACAATCAAAATACTAGTAATAAACAATCTAAATAGTTACATTTATTTGATTTACGAACCGATCCACGGATTAGCTCAACCCGTATTATTCAAGCCCTACGGGCCATGAGTTTATTCGAGCCAAACTAAAAAGTCCTATTCTTAAATAAAAAGGATAGCTCGGTGCACTAAAGCTATCGCTATGCGCGGTGTCCGGAGAAGGACCCCACCACAAAGGTGTGTCGTACGCAGCCTTATCTTATATTTCTGCCAGAGGCTGTTTCCGAGGCTTGAACCCGTGATCTTCTGATCACATGACAACAACTTTACCGGCTACTCCAAAAAGTCGAGATTCTTAAATAAACTACAAAAATTGAAGACCAACTACATCGAGTTTGGGCCGGGCCAACGGGCCTGGCCCTGTCGGCTCTAGTATTTTGATTGGGTGTTCTTTTTTTCTTCTCAAAATGAGGAGGGAATTATACATTATCGGCTTTTTGTCCTCTGGAATCTTCCGTTCGTCGCCATTTCAATTGCTCCATTATCTTCCATCCATGTCTATTTCCACCAAAATTCCTCACCTTCTTCTTCACTACCCTAATTCACCATCCCTTAAAACCTTAAAATCCCCTAAATTAACCTTCTTTAGATCCATTACCATTGAAAAAATTTCAACAAAATCAGTTTCTGCTTCTTCTTCTTCACAATCTCTGCAACCCATTGAAGAATTCCCACCAAAGCTTCAAGAAATCATCAAGCTATTTCAATCAGTTGAGCAGCCAAAAGCTAAATACGAACAGCTCTTGTTTTACGGCAAGAATTTAAAGCCGCTTGAATCTCAATACAAGACGAGTGAAAACAAGGTTCAGGGTTGTGTTTCACAGGTTTGGGTTAGAGCGTATTTTGATTCGGAGAGAAGAAGGGTTTTCTTTGAGGCTGATTCTGATTCGGTACTCACTAAAGGTCTTGCTGCTTTGTTAGTTCAGGGACTTTCAGGTAGATCGGTAGAAGAAATCGTAAAAGTTTCCCCTGATTTTGCTGTACTTTTAGGGTTGCAACAAAGCTTGACTCCGTCTAGGAATAATGGGTTTTTGAATATGTTGGAGTTAATGCAGAAAAAAGCTCTTCAGTTGTACGTTGAAGCTGAAGAAGGCGAGAGCGAAATATCAACTGCTGCTGCCTCCTCGACTGAGGGTTCATCCAATGGTGTTAATGGAAATGTTGAGTCTGTAGCTATCAGTGACATTAGTGGAAAAAGTGTTGGTGGCGGTGATGATAATGGGGGTGTTTTGAAGAGTAGAGGGATGAGAATTAAGGAGAAATTGGAGAAGGAACTTAGGCCTATTGAATTACAAGTTGAAGATATATCGTATCAGCATGCTGGACACGCGGGGATTAGAGGCAGCAGTGATGGGGAGACACACTTTAATTTAAAAGTGGTGTCTGAGGAATTTGAAGGGAAGAGTTTGGTTAAGAGGCATAGGATGATTTATGGAGTACTACAAGACGAGTTGCAGAATGGACTGCACGCATTGTCAATTGAGGCAAAGACGCCGTCTGAATTTGGTATTAGTTGAATTGTTGGCTGGTTCCTTTTGTCCTGCAAACTTTTTATCCTTGTGGAATATATCGAAATCTATACCTCATATTAGCTAGTATAGTAGCATGATGAAGAGTTTGGATTGTTTGTTTTTGTCGTGACGAGAATCTTAATAAAGTAGTTACTGGAGGTATAAGTTGTCTTTCCTCCAAAGAATCATATTAATACATAGCTTCAATTGTCTATTAACTTCTGTAATTTGGTTGAAGGGGGTTAGCCTTGGAGTAACCGGTAAAGTTGCTGCCATGTGACCAGGAGGTCACGGGGTCAAGCCTTGGAAACAGCCTCCGGCAGAAATGCAAGGTAAGGCTGCGTACAATACATCCTTGTGGTGGGGCCCTTCTCCGGACACCGCGCATAGCGGTAGCTTTAGGGCATCGGGCTGCCCTTTTAATTTGGTTGCTTCAGTCTTATCAACCTTCTTTGTGACACACTTGGACCTGCTAACCAACTTCAAGAATGATAAACTAGCTATATGGTGTATATTTTTATTTCCCAGTTAGCAATGGAATGTTTATCCTTGTATTGTACAATGATGTTGCAATTTTTTTCTAATTTCAGCTCAACTTGATGAAATGCAATTACAATTATTCTTTATTGGTAATTCTATTTTGTCAGGCCTCTTAAGTTATTAACTTTTAGGCTTTAGTGTAATTTCATGAAATATCTAAAGAAGTCCACCTCTAGTGAAAACTATATTTCAGGTTTCCCTGAACCAAACTATTTATACATATTCTATTACATTCTGCTTGGAATTAATTTTCTAAACCGGGGAACTTATGAGAGCTTTAGAAGGATTTATTAGATGTTACTCTTTTCTCTTCGGCTTTGTGAACCAAGGAATCCATATATCAATTTAATTCTGAAGAGTATCTAGGCAATTCTGAAGAATTTCCTCCTTTGTAGAATATTCAGGGATTTGTTATTAAACATATATGGCATGATATGGAGCAGTTACAGCTTACGGAGGACATGATCTTTGATAGGAAGGTGTGGAGAACGCGGATTAGGGTAGATGGATAGGGGGTGAGAGTGCGTCGGTAACAATAGGGGAGCGTTCTTTATTTATATCTGAAGTTTCTTGTTCGTGGTGTGGAGTGATGTCTATGGTTTCAGATAAATAGTTTTTAGTATTATCTTGTGGCGGTAGTATTATCTTATGGCTAGTGACGTTAGTTTATTTTGCAGATTGTACTAGTTTATATGCATTTATGTTTTGTGTTTGTTATACTGCTATCGGTCCTAAGCTTGGGGTCTATCGGAAACAGCCTCTCTACTTCATCTGAGGTAGTGGTATGGTCCGCGTACACTCTACTCTCTGCAGACCCCACTATGTGGGAGTACACTGGGTATGTTGTTGTTGTTGTTATTAAACATATATGGCATAGTGATGCCACAGATTTGGCAATCAATCATGTCAAAGAAGCCAAGGCCTCGAGAAGTTTCAGCTTATTTTGAGAAGTTTTTCTTATCAAAAGTGCTTTGGGAGAGTTGTAGTTTGTGATTGGCCAATATTTTCAAGAACATATTTATTTTATCACAAAACTATAGTTAGTGCTTTTATTGAAAAATAAGTACTTTTGATCTTTCAAATGCTTGGCCAAACAGGCTGTGAAGGCTTCTACATGCTATTTGTTATTCTGCGTTACATTGACAGGTTATACCTATGTATTATTATTTACATCTCTTACCGTTCTACTCAATTCACAGATGGTTCTTGTGTGTAATGTGTCTTTCAGTGACATAACCTCCAATTTACATCAAAGGTCTGACTATCTGAATTCCTGTGTGATTTTTTCCGTGACTGCTAGATCATACAATGGTAAGTTCGACTCTTGGGAGCCACCTAAGTTGCACGGACTCTTCACTTTTGATGCCGCACCCGTGTCACACAGGAACCGACATGCACCTGTTAACATTGTTGAAGAGTCCGAGCAACATAGGGAGAGCCACTTATGGAGCAAGTTGACAGATTATTGATGTTTTTCTTCTAGACTTTTGGAAACTTCGAGTGCTTCTTTTGATTATTATTTGTAACAGTTCTACTAATCAGTAAGGTGAAGATATACTATGAATTTTATCCTTTCAATGGACACTAGAATTTAGGACCTTGGTACTCTACCGATACACCCTTGTGGTTGGGCCCTTCCCCGGACACCGCGCATAGCGGTAGCTATAGTGCACCGGGCTGCCCTTTTTGGTACTCTACCACGACATATCGTCTGAAATGTTCTCTTCCTCTTCATGTTTTATATGAAATCCATACATTACTGTGTCTGTTTTTTCTTAGCTGGCCAAACTTGCTTTTGTGGCAATACAATGGTGACCAATCATGGCAGTTGCAGAGACTAAGTTGCTTGGACTCTCCACAAGTGTTGGTGCACCTGTGTCGGATCCTTCAGAAATACACTATTTTGGAGGATCCGGCACGCACCCGTAGACATTTTTGAAGAGTCCGAGCAACTTAGGTTGCAGGGGTAAGTTTCCGGTTTCTTTTATACTTACTGGCAATAGAAAAGCTAAAGGTTTGTGACTTTGTGTAAAATACATCAGCTCCTTCATATGTGAAATAAAAGTGTTATGTTTAATGGAGGACATAGAAACTAGAACAACTAATTGTTTCACAGTTGATGCTTTTGCTTGTGGAGTTGCATTTGCTGCTGTTTCTGATGAGACTTAATGCTCTATTTCATGCTTGTGGAATTGGATTTTCAGCTTTGTTCAGATTATTATTATCTATGTAATTATGCTCTATGTCATGTATCCATTAATAACTTTCTGTGACAGAATAAGAAAATCAAAGTGTTGAGTTTATAACCATGTTTTTTTGGACAATTCAATATGGTGTTGAGAGCATGTAGAGATTGATCCTATGTTTGATTGATGCATGGACATACCTACCGCTAAGTAGATCCTCGCAGTTCCCAAGAGGAACACAAGGGACAACTAGTCCTCTCTTACATGCTAACCACGCACCATTTACCGGAGCTTCCGTTCAAAGCTTACAACACTTCTCCTTCCGAGGTTCCACTGTTACCCTTCATAAAAATAGTTGTATCTCCTGGGTCTAAGGAAAAGGTTCTAAACTTACACATGAAAGGTGTGTGTTAAACAATTCAACAAAACTTAAGCTCTTAGAAGGGGCATGGCATATGATTCAACTAATCGAGAACCTTGTGCGTGTCGTGCCAGAGAGAGAGAATCACTCTAATGTTACGCGCTAAAGTACCTTGGAGACGTCCAGACTTAGACGCTCAACGAAATAAAAAAGTACAAGGATCCTGATAGAGGGTCGGTCAACCTGTTTGTTCGCATCCACTTCGGCAGCCACACGTACATACTATGGTTTCAGCCCTTTTTCCCGCTCAACGGTTTGTTTGCCTAGGCTTACGAATTGAAACAGATACGAGCATATACATGAACAAATAACTTTGCATTTAACTCGTGCCACAAAGAAGCACAGAAAGCAGCCTTACAAAAATCTGACTTACACAGCTAATTAGGCTACAATTTCTGTCACATGTCCCCTAACACATGATCCTATCCTAATTGTAAGAGATTTTGGAGAGATCAAGCTTTCTGTAAAAGTTTCTCCGTTGAGAAGGCCAGCTTGCAGCCATGAAACAAATGGTCCACTGGCGGTTGTACGAAATACAGCCCCACCATGTAGAATTTTTTTTCTTGACAAGATACGCCTAACATCACCACTTGGAACATAGGAGCAATAGAATAGCACTTCACCATCAGCAAACCTATATTTTGGTAACAGTCTATAAATCGTGGGATCTTCTATAGTGAGCAACGCACTCCAAGATTCCTCGACACCATAGTCTTTCAATACCCATAACTTAAAAGCTCCGCCGGCCCCCAGCAAACCAGTACCACAATTAACACACAGCATTCCGTCCAATACTGAAACGCCAGCATAATTGTTGCCCACAAAGGATAATAAAATTTCCTTCGACAAGGGTATCTCTCCATACATTTCCTTGGAAATAATAAATGAAACCAGAGAACTCACTCCTGAGTAATAGTCTCCTGATGTAACGATCCAATGAAATGCCTCGTGTACAAATGCCAAAGAACTAGTACTAAACAATGAGTCACAAACGCCATGAGGATGTTTATCGATTTTTCTCCAGGAACCATCTTTCAATGCAAGAATTTCAGTAGATACACTGCAAGTTCTAAAGATCTTATAGTCACCGCTAGTTGAGTCATAACCAAATCCATAACGAGTAGCATTGACTTTTTCAGACTCTGGAGCGGGAAGTACTATTGATTCTCTTATGGAGGGGTTCCATAGCAAATGTATGGGACGTGGATCATCCATAATATCAGAAACTATGACAACAACCAAACCAAGCCATCGCAAGCACACATGGCTCTAAAAAATGGTTTAGAGCTTAAAGGGCGAGCAAGTTTTTCTGCATCCTCAGCCATTTGAACCGACGATAAAGGACAACAGTAGCTGGAGAATTTATTTTCATGCCGGAACTTCTTGTGGGTAATAAGGAATTTTTGGAAATTTCGGTCATTCTTGGCATGCTTGAAATGCTTCATCTTAAAGTAAGGATCGGAGATAAATGCATTCCAAAATTTTGAAACACATTTGAATTGATGAAGAGTTCGCACAGGTAACCTGCTAAGGATGTTCATAATTATTCCCTCTTCAAAGTGAACTGCCGGGACCTGATAGGACAAGAAAGAGTGACCAGACAAATTTATTAAAGCATGCAACTGTTCGATACTTCAACCGAAGATTTTAAAATAGATTAACGTCAGATTTTTTAATCTCTTCTATCTACCATTACTAACAAACAATAACATTGAATATTTCAAGCTAAGCTGCTCGAACTCCTCAAAAATGTCAAAGGGTGTGTGCCCGACTCTCCAAAATTAGTGTATTTTTGGATAGTTTGACACGGGTGCGGCGTCAAAGGTGAAAAGTCCGTGCAAGTTATGGAGAAAAAAGAAATTACAAGGCAATTAGTAGTTGCAGCATGCAACAGATGACCGGAATATTTTAGTTGTCAATAGCATGAATTATTCCTATTCCTTCTAACTACCACCAAAGACTGCACCTGCACGTTCCGCTACGTGTTAAGTGAATTAAAAAATGGGAATACAGGTCTTAGCCATTGCAAACGCGCCTAGAAATAAAATAGTTACATTTTCAAAATAAAGACACCTCGAAATGGGATCCAAGTCTAACCAATAACAATTAGACTCAGTTGTAATAACACCCTGAACTCACCTGATCAACTGTTCCAGTAATTTCTCAGTCACAAAATCATATTATGAATTAATGACGAAACAATGAAGCAGTAGTTTTTTCTAAACAGGGATGAGAAAGAATATATCGAATTGGGGAAATGTCCAACATGCCTAGAAATGAATCTAAGTCCAACCAAAAATAACAAAACTCAATTGAAAGTAAGCAATACCATCAGAACTGACCTGATCAACATCCATTTGGTATGTGTGACTGTTTGACGGCTCCAATACGCTCTTCCATAAAATTTGATTAAAAATTCGTGGTTGGTTATAGGAGGAGGATAAAGCACAACAAAGCAGAATATGTTAAGAATTCATCACTAATTTACTTAAGATCTAGGATATTTTAAAAAAGAATCAAGAATATTCAAGAGATGTAGAAAATTGAAGGAAGATTTCTAGAATGAGCGTTCATAAGATAAACATATTCTAGAAAGAGTAGTTCTAGGAAAAAGCAGTTGGACATTCTACAAAATAGTAGTAAATACCCTTAGCTAGTACCTGTGGTAAGCATGCTCCCAAATAACGTCAAAGTCAAGGGGTTCAAACACCCCCTCCGCTCCTCGTGTTTCAAATCCATAAAACCTATTTTCTCCTCTGTCCTTTCCTCTTGCCCGTCTCCTTTCCAAACATCCAATCACTAGTCATCGGCAAGTTGCTTAAACTATAACATGTCTTTCCCTTTTTTTTTATCTATCTATTACTGTAGTTGTAAGGAATAGAGATTGCCTATTGAAAAAGCAGTACACATAACGATCAAAGTCGAAGCGTGATACTAAAGTGAAGCAACAATTGGAAGTGACCATAAATTAGAGAGCCTTGACCAATTAGGAAGAACATTTAATGTAATTGAGATCACTGAATTTCGGGCTATTCGATCAAATAAAGGAAATTGAATGGTTTGCTTGTTAAGTTTGTCGCTGCAATATATTATATAAACAATAACAACAACAACATATCCTCTGGGGAGGGTGGAGCGTGAGCAGAGCTTACTCTTACCTCGTGGAGGTAAAACGACTATTTTCGGGAGACCCACAGCTCAAGTGAGGCAAGTCAAAACAGTTACGAAAAAGGAAATACACCAGCGAAGAAAACACGACAACCTATAAGAAAAATCATTCATAAAAGGCCAACATCAACAAAAAAAAAAAGTGTGATAACCAAAACAGAATAAATAACATATGGTAACAGTAATTAGAAGACAAGAAACTACTATAATAATGCTAAAACTACAACACACAATGATCTCCAAACTACCACCAAGCCTACCCCGCCAAAAAACGAAACCTTGCACAATTACCTGCTAACCCTGTAACTTAATCCGCAATCAAAAGGCAAGAAACTACTGAAATAATGCTAACAACTTCAATAGACACAGTGCTCCAGACTACCACCAATTCTACCCCGCCGAAAAGCCATACCTCGCACAGTTACCTGCTAATCTACTAGCCTAATCCGCAACCTCCTTAAGCTTCTATATAAGGTTATATCATTGGTAATATATTATAAAAACAATCAAACAGCAAAAGAAACTACTAGAGTAATGCTAAAACTACAATACACACGGCGCGCTCCAAATTACCACCAAGCCTACCCCGCTGAAAAGCAATCCTATGTTCAATTACATTCTAACCTCGTAGCCTAATCCGCAACCTCCTTAACCATCTATAGAAGGCCATATCCTCGGTAATATAATCAAGCAAATGTGAAAAAACACATAAATAGTAGCAAAAGAAACCAAAGGGGCATGTATGTATACCTTTGCAAATTTGAAGGGAAGGTCATGAGTTTTTCTTCTTCTTTTGTTGGCGAATAAACTTACGAGCAGCTTCTCGTCTATTTCTTATTAAATATTTTGCCTTAATTTTATTTGCAATAGAGTACTTCTTCACCATCATCATCATCTGCTGACCTTGTCTATTTGCTAATTTTCCATGGTAATTGGATTTCATACCATCTACAGTTTCTCTAATGATTGAGGAAGACCACAGCTGCAATCAGCTATGCTTTAAGCGAATTAAACATGGGAATGCGCCTCTTAGCCATAGCAAACGTGCCTAGAAATACAATAGTTACATTTTCAAAATAAAACCACCTCGAAATAGAATCCAAGTCTACCCAACAACAATTAAACTCAATTGAAGTAACACCCTGAACTCACCTGATGATCAACAATTCCAGTAACTTCTCAGCCACAAAATCATATTATGAACTAAAGACAAAACAACGAAGCAGAAGTTTTTTCTTAACAGGGATGAGAAAGAATATATCGAATTGGTGTGGTTAGCGAACCATCATATCTTCCTTGGAAAAAGTTACTATCTTTAATGCTAGTCATAACCAGGGAAAATATCTAACACACCAGGAATCTAAGGCCAACAACAACAACATGCCCAGTGTATTCCCACAAATTGGGGCAGAATCCAAGGCCAACAAAAAATAATTAAACTCAATTGTAAGTAAGCAATCACATCAGAACTGACCTGATCATCATCCATTTGGTATGTATGACTGTTTGACGGCTCCAATACGCTCTTCCCTGGAATTTAATTTTAAAATTGTGCTTGGTTATAGAGCAGGATAAAGCACAATAACGCAGAATATGTTAAAAGTTCATCACCAACCTAATTAACATCTAGGATATTTCAAAGAAGAATCTAGAATATTCAAGAGTTGTAGAAAATGGAAGGAAGATTTCTAGAATGAGTGTTCACGAGATAAAAGCCAAGACATATTTCTGAAAGAATAGTACTAGAAATAAGCAGTTGGCGGAACTTTCTAGAATAGAGTAGTAAATACCCTTAAATAAAACCCGTGGTAAGCATGCTTCCCATGTTATGTCACAGCCAACAGCTCCAAACACCCCCCACCCCACCCCTCATGTTTCAAATTCATGAAATCGATTTTCTCCGTGGTCCTCTCCTCTTGCCCCTGCCTCATTTCCCAACTCCTAATTACTAGTCATCGATTGCCCCAGTTGGCTTACAATGGGGCTTAAACTATATGGGCATGTCTCTCCCTCTTTTATCTGTCTATTACTGTGTAAGGAACATAGGCTGCCCTATTGAAACAACAGTTACATAACAATCAAAGTCGAAACGTAAGCCTATTAGTGAAGAAAATCCCACCAAGTGAAAATCGGAAACATTCATAAATTAGAGAGCCTTGACCAATTTGAAAGATCATTTATTGTAATTAAAATCACTGAATTTCGGGCTATTTGAACAAATAAAGGAAACTGAATGGTTGCTTGTTAAGTTTTTGTCATTGTAACATATTATATAAATAAAATAACAATAACATACCCTCGGGGGAGGGTAGAGCATGTGCAAACCTTACTCTTACCTCGTGGAGTTTAACAGAAGACCCTCAGAAAGTGAGGCAAATCAAAACAGTTATGAAAAAGGAAATACCCCAGTGAAGAAAACATGACAAGTAATAAGAAAAATTGAACAGAGCATATAAAAGGCCAACATCACACAAACACCAAGCCTACACCGCTGAAAAGTGATACATTGCTCCATTACCTACTAACCTTCTAGCCTAATTGGCAATCTCCTAAAGCTTCTATATCCTCAGTGATATAATCACACAAACAGCAACAAAAAGAAACCAAAGGGGCATGTATGTATACCTTTGCAATTTTGAAGGGAAGGCCCTGAGTTTTTCTTCTTCTGTTGGCGAATAAACTTACGAGCAGCTTCTCTATTTCTCATTAAATATTTTGCCTTAATTTATATGCAATATAATACTTCTTCTTCATCATCATCATCATCATCTGCTGACCTTGTCTTTTTGCTAATATTCCTTCACAATTGGATTTCGTATCACTGATAATTGCCATGCTAAAGTTTGAGAAAGACTCTTTTTTTTCGATTTGGGTAATGATAAGACTCACTTTTTCTTCAATTTGAACACGAAAAGACTCAGTTTTTCCCAAATTGAACACGAAAAACTCCGTTTTTCCCAATTTGAACATGAAAAGACTCAGTTTTCCCAAATTGAACACGAAAAACTCAGTTTTTTCCCAATTTGTACACGAAAAGACTCAGTTTTTCACAAATTGAACACGAAAAAATCAATTTTTCACATTGAACACGAAAAGACTCAGTTTTTCTTCAGTTTGGACACGAAAAACTCAGTTTTTTCCCAATTTGAACACGAAAAGACTCAGTTTTTTCCCAATTTGAACACGAAAAGACTCAGTTTTTCCCCAATTTGAACACGAAAAACTCAGTTTTGCATTGATTTGGACATGAAAAACTCAGTCTTTCCAAAATTGAACACGAAAAACTCAGCTTTTCTTCAATTTGGACACGAAAAAACAAGTTTTTACCCAAATTGAACACGAAAAACTAAGTTTTTTCCCAATTTGAACATGAAAAGACTCAATTTTTCAACAAATTTGAACACAAAAAACTCAGCTTTTCTTCGATTAGTACAAGAAAAAGCTCAGGATTACAACGTGAGAAATCGAAATACTCACCAACAGTAGTCACCCAACTGCTGGAGCTTCAATTTCTTCGATTTCGGATTCCAGTTCGGGTCATCCGATTGCCAATTTCACCTCAACACAATATCTTGTGAAGAACTTGTTTGAATATTTTTGCTCCTTGTTAAAAATTCTTTCTTAAAATTGTTTTTTTACAATTTTTTAAAATTACTATTTTAATAATAATAACTATTTGGGTTCTAAATATACACAATTCTATTAAGACCAGAGAAGCATAGCCGTATAAGTTAGATTGATATCAATTTCAATTATGAATTATAAAATAAATAAAAAATATATATTAACTACTTGATAGTATTTTTTAATGAGCCTAATTATCTCACAAGATAATTATGTATAACTTATTCAGATAAATAATAAAATTTAATGCATTTTGAAGTTTAGATCTTTAATCTTATGATTTAGATTTACTACGTTAAGTATAAAATATGAAATTAAAATTGATACATACAACTTGATACCTGTTGAATAAAATAGAGAATAATTATTGAAAATGATAAAGGTTATCTAGTAATTGCATATTACATCACATGTGGTTTGTAATTAATAACCCAAAATTAAATTATATTCCCCTACTAACCGGACATAAATATTCTTTGTTTTTATTTCCCCTTTTCTTTTATTTATCAATTTGTTCTTTGAAGTTAAATTAAATTAATATTTTAAATTTTAAGTGTTTTGAAAATTATAAAAAAACTACAAGTTACCATCTTTCATTTTAATTTAAGTTATTTGACTTTGAGAACACGATAAAACATACTTATGTAAATGTTTTATCGAACTTTGTTTTTGTATATGTTCCTTCTATTGAAACGTAGGAGTCGTTTGTTAGAGTTTATAAAAGTAATTTTAAATAGAATGTATTAGTAATATTTGCACTAATAATGCTTGTATTGATAATACTGGTATTATTTATGCTAACATTATTTGTTATACACTATTTAATGTGATGTATTAGAACTTGTCTTTTCAATTTTTATATATTTAAATAAAAGTTTTAAAAAATTGCATATACATTCTAAGATTCATCCAGGATTTAGCATGGATTCAATATATGTTATTTTTTTGTCTCAATTTATGTGACACAAATAGAATTTAGATAATCATACTTTTAATATGAATTTAGATCATTTAAGTTGTTAACTATTGTAATTTATAATATTTTTTATGTAATTTTCAAATAATATACATTACTTTTCTTGTCTAAACTTTTGTGGCATTAATAGTTAAGCATATTTTTAAAATAATTTTAATTTTTAATTATTGTGATTTATAACACTTTTCTCCTATTCCAGTTTAAGTGACACTAATATAATTTTGAGAGTCAATCAAATATTTTATATTTTATATTTTTTAAGTTGTTACTTATTGTGATTTATAGTATTTTTTACATATTTTTTTTGAAATATATAACAAATTAAATTATTTCTAGATATCTTAAGTTATTAACTATTGTAATTTATAATATTTTTTATGTAATTTTTGAATAATATATGTTACTCTCCCTGTCCAGAGTTTCGTATCATCGATAGACAATTAGATTTATTAAATAACTTTAATTTTTAATTATTGTAGTTTATAATATTTCTTCTATTTCAATTAAGTGACACAATGCTTAGATGATCATAATAATTAATTAGAGGTGATATAGTAAAATCACGATTGAAGCTGCAAAGCATACATGTCTAAAATGACTTACAACAAATAATTAGAAGTGACATAGCAAAATTACTATAAAAAAATATTCGTGAAAAAAATTAAGTGGACCTCGTATAAAACATCAAGTTAATTCTAAACTTCAAGAGTTAATTTATCATTTTTATATCTATCTTACTTTTTTTTATCAAATATTATTAATTTTTTAATACCTAAATGACTAATAATAATTAATTAGGATGATATTTAGTAAAACCATGGCTGAAGTAACTGAAGCAGATATGTCATAAATATCTATTTTATTTTTTAATTAAATATTATTAATCTTTTAATACCTAAATGACTTATAATAATTAATTAGGGATGATATAGTAAAATCACGTTTGAAGCAGCTGAAGCAGACATGTCATAAATATTTATTTTATCTTTTTTAATTAAATATTATTAAATTTTTAATACCTAAATGACTTATAATAACTAATTAGGGGTGATATAGTAAAATCACGAATTATATATTATTAATTTTTCAATATATAAATGACCTATAATAATTAATTAGATGTGATATAGTAAAATTAAGGTTAAGGAGACATGTTATAAATGTCTATTTTATATTTTAGTTAAATATTATTATTTTTTTAATATATAAATAATTGATAATAATTAATTAGGGGTGATATATTAAAATTACGGAGTAACAAAAATTTAAATGCTAAATATAGTGAAAAAATCATTTACTTTTAAGAGAGTAAAATAAAAAATATATGAAATATTTAATTATACATTTAATAAGTATGGGCTCCACCATATTCAATAAAACTTTGGTATCATTGTAATTAAATAGAAAAAGGAGGACTTTTATTTAAGGTCATGGTTGTAATTAAATGAAAATGATTGGGTTTTTTCTTTAGACGTGTTCCTAAGGTTCAAAAAGTAAAGCATTAAAGATAACTATAATAAGCAAGTTAATTTTACAAAAAGACCATTATATCCTTAAACATTTTATCAATGCCTTTAAGGTGCCATGTTGAAACCAATGTTTCTATTATATAGAAAAGAAAAGAAAA
This sequence comes from Capsicum pubescens, assembly GCA_030864215.1. Taxonomy (NCBI): domain Eukaryota; kingdom Viridiplantae; phylum Streptophyta; class Magnoliopsida; order Solanales; family Solanaceae; genus Capsicum; species Capsicum pubescens. Next base: position 302,896,060 of record CM061549.1, read on the forward strand.
GAAAAGAAAAGTTTGTATATATTTAAAAAAAATATCAAGTAGAGTCAAGGTTTCCTCTTTATATTTAATGTGATAATTTTATTTTATTTTAATATGTTTTACTAGAGAGTTGAGTGAAAACATTATTGAAACAATTTGCTTACGTTCACAAAGTAAGGGTAAAATTGTGGTTCCATTTCTTTTGATTTGTATTAAAAAACTTTGTTAGGCAAATATACAATAAAATAATGTATGTACGAGAAAAATCATAAAAGTATTTTGTCATAAAAATTTGAATTGATATACCGATTAGAAACAAAAATGCAGCTTGAAACAAACATTAGATAACCAGTATTCTCTGGTGTCATTTAGTACTTCAAAACATACCGATTGATAGTGAACTGGTATTTTATTGACATACGTTACGTAGTCAAGGAATTATCGACTTACCCGTTCAGTGACTTTGACACTGGACGTTCCTAAAGTAGGAACTATCGAGTAAATTCAATATAATAGACACTTGTTGGCATTCCAGTCTTCCTTCTCCTTTCGGGCCCTATCCGAAAGAGCTTGTTGATCATAAATATCTGAACTAGTTGTTTCTTGTTCAAGAATTCTTGTTTAACACAAAAATTAAGGCAATTCAAACTGACATTGGGGCGGCGAGGAGGAATTTTGTTCTTTATCACCTCATTGTGCAAAATTAGGCATTGTTCACCATTTCTCCTGCCCTCACACTCACGAGCAACAAAGAAAGATTGATCGCAAACATAGACACATTGTCGTAACTGGATTGAGCCTCATGGCACACAGTTCTACTCCTTTGAGATATTGGCATTTTGCCTTTGACACTGTTGTTTACTTGGTTAATCGTCTTCCTACCTCAGCTAACGATGGGAAATCACCTTTTGAGGTTGTGTTTCACACATCACTAGATTATCACTTCCTTAAAGTATTTGGATGTCTCTGTTTTCCTTATCTTCGTCCTTACAATCGTCATAAAAATTAATCTTTGAAGTCAATCTTGTGTATTTTTAGGGTATAGTCCAACTCACCATGGTTATAGATGCCTTGATACATCCATTGGTCAACTCTATATTGCCAGACATGTTTAGTTTAATGAAACTACATTTCCGTTTGCTAGCAAGTCTATTCTTGGTCCCTCACCTTCGGTCAGTACATAACCATGGGCATCTTCACCGATCATTTTGTTCAATTCACAATCTTTTGGGTCCCCACTTTCTTCACCAACCATGAATCCTAACAGCTCTCCAATATTAACAAGTTCACACTCTCCTCGTCGAGTCCATCTCCTTATCCAGATCCTACTCCACCCATTCCTTTAGATTTTACAGTTCTACCTACACTCGTAGTTGACTTTTCCATGTCTCCAATGACTAGTAAACCCCCTCCACCTCCGTCTATCATGTCCCAATAGCCTATTTCCAAACTCATGCCAAGTTCCACTAACCCACTCCAAAGAAGTCATACAATGCAACTTCGTCCCCATCCAAACGTAAACCAACCGCTCACCTTGTGTCCAAATCTGTCGCCATCCTATCTTTCCCTCCATCCATCAAGCCTACAAACTTCACTGATGGCTAAAAATTTTGAGAATGGCGCACCGATATGTTGGCTGAGATGACAAACTTGGTCGTTGGTTCCATTTCATCTCTCCATGAATGTTATAGGGTGCAAATGGATTTTTCGCATCAAACGGAACTCTGTTGGAGCCATTGAGCGCTACAAAGCTCGCTTAGTTGCAAAGGGATTTCATTAGGTTGAGGGCCAAGACTATCATGACATTCAGTCTAGTTGTAAAACCTACTACTATCTGCATTATTTTGTCTTTGGCAGTAACATATGGCTGACCGTTATGTCAACTGGACGTTCAAAATGCCTTTCTACATGGTGAGATCCAAGAGGATGTCTACATGGCTCAACCCCAAGGCTTTGTTCACCCTCAGTTTCCAACTCATGTATGTAAGCTTCATAAATTTCTTTATGGTCTTAAACAGGCCCCACGAGCATGGTATAAGAAGCTTCATCAATTTCTCCTTACTATTGGCTTCGAATTTTGGTTTAAGACTCTTGGGGAGTTAAGAGATAACGATGTACAATGGTCCATTAACTATGCTCATTCAGCACTTCCTCAAAAATCGATGTTTCTTTCTTTATTTATTCTCATGGCAATGTCATTGCCTACCTCTTGGTCTATGTAGATGATATTGTACTCACAGGGAACAATACTTCATTTCTTGCTTCCTTTACTCAAGAGCTTGGTCGTGCCTTTTCCATTAGAGATCTCTGCCTACTGTAATAGTTTCCTAGTGTTCAAGTGTCTCGCTCGGGCAGTGGCCTTTGGCTCTCTCAGTCTCAATATATCCATAGTATACTCACCAAAGCTGGGGTGCTTCATTGTAAACCTCTCAGTACTTCTATGGCCACCAACGTCAAGCTCTATAATAATAAGATTGACAGTCCAATTTAAAAACTACTTCGAGATGATCATAAATCTACTGGTGGCTATGCAATCTATTTTGGCCCAAATCTGATCACATGGTCCTCTCGCAAACAACGAACGATGGCATGATCATCTACAGAATTTGAGTACAAAGCTTTAGCAAATGTTGCTACAAAATTAACATGGACTCCGTCACTAATGTTCGAGCTTGATCTTCAGTTATTTTTGTAAAGTGTGATCTTTATTAGTATTATTTTCTACTTTATTTTTTATAAATTAATTAATACTGATAAATATACTTAAAATGTAATATTGGGCCCGTAAAACGGGTTCTTCATTATCTAGTCTAGTAAATAAATAAAAGAAACAACTTTCAGGTACTGTTATTTTACACATTAACAAAATATTTGATTAGTTATTTGTTCATAATTGATATACAAATTTTCTGAGAAATACAAAATTCTCTTAAGTCATAGATTAATATTTCTAATAAGTTATATATATGGTTTTAAATGAGGCAAGCCCAAAATGGCGATGGAGATTAATATTCGAGTAACTTACATAAATTTCGGATACTTGCAGTAATATTATATAAAATTCTGATTTTTTTGCTAATTACATCTTATCCCGAAAATTTGAAATGGTGATACATTTGCTAAGCGGTGATACATATTAAATGGTGATACATATGAAATAGATCTAGAGAAAATAGAGTGTGCAAGTTATAGCATGTGTATCACCCGTAAATATGCAAATAGGAATTTTGTGTAATTTTTAAAATATTAAGGGATATTAAGTAATATGGTGTCTTAAATATGGAATTTGTGTAATTTTTCCTTAATATTCCTGCTTCTCTATCTCACATATTTCTATCCATTCATTTATCTTTCGATCTAAATAAATTGATTTTTTTTTTTTTTTTGGTGGATGAATTGAGTAATGGGAACAATATTTTTTAGGAAAAAAGGTGCGAAAAAATACATATACTTTAGCGAAATTTGCAGTTACGCATCCTGAATTTTGCGGGGTTCTATGACCCCTGGACTATTTTTTACCATATTTAACTGACATATATGTTTAAGCTTACAATTTTAAACAGATACAAGCATATACAAGAACGAAATCTCAACCAAGCACACAAAACAACCTTACAAAAACCTGACTTACACAGTCAAATCTAATCTTGAGACGGTCGGTCTGTGTGTGCTTGTTTATAGGCCACAACTTCTATCACAAGTTAGTTGCATGGCCAACACATGATCCTATCCTGATTCGGTTGACATCCCCAATTGATAGCGTAATTTAGAATTCGATTACAACATTTAAATTCCATCAGCAACAAAGCTTCGCCACAGTTCCAAGGTTGATGCAACTGCCCAACAGTTGTCATGTGCAAGACACATGTCCAGTGTCAGCACATCCTTGGCAGCACTTGTGCCAATTTCGCGCCAGGGCCCTAAGTAGTGGTGCACTCACCCATGCCACTGACTTGTCCGTACCCAAATCGCCCTATTCCGGCCACGTCTAGCCAAACTTGCCTTGTCTTAGCCACGATTCTGCAACAGGACTTGCCTTAGCTTAAATCAACCTTAACCTTGATCTGTCTTAGCTTATCAACCCTTGTCATGCCTTAGCCACGACACTCCCGAGGTCTTGTCATGCCCTGCTGACATGCTTATGTTGGTAGATTGGCCTCACGCGAATATAACTTTGACCCGAACCGCTTGTTCTTGGCTAGGTTGATCATGTAAATCCCTAGACAAGCCCGAGCTCCCTGAACCATCACACTGAGGGTCTAACAGATCCTTCCTTGATATAATGAGGTACGAAAAGGCAGAAGTGGGTAAAGTCGGACTTAAACCGACTTACGTACATGACTCGAAAGGCGCAATAAAATAGAAACAGTTAACGCACACCTCCGTCACCATCTTGAGCTCGATGGCCTGAAAATTCAACTGCAATTATTACGAGGAGTCCAAACCAAAAAAGGTCGCAAGAACCCTCGAAAAAAGACTAGCGATCAATGCCTTTTTCGAAAAAATAAGACGTGACCAACAAGACTGATCGAATTGAAGCAATCGGGCTCAGAAAAGAGGAATAAAGTGACGACATTTTCACGTCCAGTCCGGGAGATACAAGTTGCTAGAAGAAAAAAAATGAGCAAAATGGTCTCAAATATACATAAACTTTAACGAAATCTGTTGTACTACTCGGAACTTTGTGGGGTCCTTTGATTTCCCCCTCTCCCCCCCACCCCACCCCAAGGTCCAATGAGGCTATGAACCCCTTAGATTATATTCACTAACGTATTTTATTGACATTTATATGCACTAAATTTTTTTAAATTTTTTTTAGCTTATAAATGTCACTAAAATACACTAATAAATAGTTCAGAGGTCATAGAACCCGCACAAAATTCAAATATATTACAATAAATTTCGTCAAAATTTGAAATTATAATGGACCTTTTTTCCCATAAAATAAGTAAAAAGCAAAGCTCTCGAAACATACTTAAAATGAATTGTCAAACATTCCTCTTCATTCAGTAATTACAATATAAAGTCCTCTACTTGGTGGACTTCAGAATACTCAAGAAGGACTAGAGAAGAAGTCTGGGCAACTTGATTAAATAGACTTAGTAGTCGTTTCCACAGACGCAAGCGCGCAAATCGCGTTAAGTAAATCATGAAAACCGCAACAACTGATTATTAGGATGCAAAAAATTCGAGGCCACCACACACTTGGCTTGATTGTCCAAATGAGAGGTATAAAATATTTATTTCTGTAAAATTATATTAAACCCCCCCAAAGAACAATGCTAACGGACTATTTCATTCTTATGGAGGCAGTACTAACAGACAATTAAAACAGTAATCACTTTACGGATCGTTTGGTAGAGTATATAAGAACAATGCAGAAAGTAGTTTGCATTAGTAATGATTGTATTAGTTATGCACGCATTATTTCTTATACATTGTTTGATTTGATGTATAAAAAATAATACACCTTACATAATTTCTATAAAAGAAATATTTGTTTACAAAAATACTCTTCTTTGATTTTGCACACTTTTTGCAACTAAATTTTTTGGTCATCTCAAACATAATTAGTATTGTTGAACTAATATATAGATATTTAGGATTAATTGCAAGACCTTCGTCTTTGCGCATGAAATATTACGCCAACGGATTAACATAGTCGAAAGAAAAAAATAAAATATAAGACGTAAATTAAGAAATAGTCTCAATTTCTTTTTAATCCTTTTAAAGACCCTCGAAGTAAAGTAAAAATATGTTACAATTATTTAAATCAATTATTCATTGTTGTAGATTAAAATGGTGGGAAAAGAAATTGTGAAATATTTTGAAAAGATTCACTATAGCAAATGACGGGAAATGAAATGATGAAATATTTTGAGAGGAAAACTGAGGGGTATTAAGGTCATTTAATAAGTTAATGCATGTGTTAAAAGACTTCGTATTAGTAATACATAGGAAATAAAGTGTATTACCAATACACATTTCAACACACAATAGAATGTATAATTAATGCTTGCATTAGTTATAGAAAAAAAATGTACCAAATAAGATACTAAGAGGTCGTTTGGTATAGTGTGATAAAAAAAAAACTATAAGTGAAGAAATGTTTTTGTTTCTGACAGAAGATTGGAGATAAGAGTATAAAATCCTAATTAAAAAGTATTTTAGTAAATAAGTATTATTTAATAAAAAAATATATTTTTTATATTTTTTTAATATATCAAACCAAATAGTGTGTAAGAAATATCGTATGCATTATTAATACCAGCATAACTAATATAAACACTACTAATATAAGTATTAGTAACACACACTATTTTGCATTATTCTTATACACTCTACCAAACGACCCCTCATAGCACATATTAACTAATGCATGCATTATATTTTTCAATACACTCTACCAAACGATCCCTTGGGACTATGAGTGATACTGCGTAAGAGACGTTCGAACTTAAATGTACAATAAAATAAAAAATTCCCACATCAAGTAACTGAGGTATGCAAAAAGGCCCGAGAGAGCAGAAGCCATACTTAACCGAATGATTTAAACTCACTCAAATGATACGCTAAAATGAAAAAAAAAAAAAATCATTTAGCGAATGTCTTTTAACTTAGATCTAAACAAGGAATAATATCCACGAAAATATCTGAACTTTGATCGTATTTTCAGTTGAGCGTACTGAACTTTTGCGAGGTTCTATTATTCCTCTAGATTTTATTTTTTTCCTTATTTTAATGTTGCGAGGTTCTATTATTCCTCTAGATTATTTCTTTTCCTTATTTTAATGTCATATATCTGCTCACTTGGACACGTGTAAATACGAGGTAGCACGTGTATTATATGCGCTAATACAGTGTAAAAATGAGATTTCACGCGCCAGCGTCGAATCTGGGTATAGAATTTCGGAGGGAAGTAAATCCAGTTTAAAAAGTGTAGGGGGTAATAGGACACTCGCAAAATTCAGTATACCCAACTAAAAATTTGATTAAAATTCAGATATTTTCGTGAGTATTTTCCCTCTAAACAACTCAAAACTTACAAACTTGGGATAGTCTTGTAACATGCCTCAGAGTTAACAAGTGCGAGTTTATTACAGGAAAGAATAAACTTAGCATCCCCAGTAATGATTGTGTTCTTGGTGCAAGTGATGGAGCATCAAGTTCTTGCCCACCTTTTTAAATTACTACTACTATATTTTTCCTTGTTTCTTTGATCTTATCTTCCTTTTTATTATTTCATCTGCTTTTATTTTGTGTGTTGTCGTCTTTTTAGCCGTTCATAAAAGAATGTCATTTTTTCTATTTAATAATTATTTGACTTAAGAGGGCCTAACCGAACTCACCGATCCCTCAGGTGGGCCGGTATCTTCTTTGCAGCAGACCTTAACGCGTATATGCCGCAATTATATTTTAGAAAGAAGTCTTCAAACTTAGTCAATTCCGATCCAGTCAAGAGAGTTTTGATGCAACATAGTGGTTCGCATTAAATTCCCAGAGACTCACATGGATGACAAGGATACGTGGGAGGTTCACTAAGAGATTCACTACGTTCATGTTCAGGAAGAGCAATATGATGCAACAAATTTACCTGATTTCTTCAGAAGGCTTAATGCTAGTTTTGATGATTTAAGGAACCAGTTATCTAAATATGATAAACGATTCACCATCACACAACAATCTGTGTATGCTATGGTCGCAGGCAGAAAGTATATGTCAAGAGCTGGTTGTGTCTCCTGTTTTGATTATGCAGTTTTTCATTAAAGAACTTGCGCTGGTTCTAATGGTGCTCGTGTTATCTATGATGGTTGCTTCCTCAGGTAATTTTCTTCTTTAGATCTATCATTCACGACTTGAAACTAGTTGGAGTCAGCCATATAAGTTTTTTACCTAGCTACATCTAAGGACAGAATCATGACAGCAATATTTAAGTCATTATTTGACTAAATACAACTAAGAACTAACCTATGAACAGACTCACTACTCTTAGTTTCAGTATTTTGAATTGTTATTCCGATTTAACAATATCGTTTGGTAGGAAATCGAAAATCCTGTGTATAGAGTCAGCTGTGATAATCTTTGATTCACAGTACAAAACATCAGTGAAACTCAATGCTGTGACAAGTAAACTATTCCATACCCTTTAGTGTGCAATACTGCAACATGTATACTACTTTCTGAAGCAGCGTATTATCTAATTGTTAAATGTTAAAAGAAGTTCATGCTCACGAAATGGTTTCTTATGTCAGAACGTAAAAGGTGAGTCAAACACTTCTAAGAACTTGCTCTGAATGATGCATTTTTTTTTAAACGTATAAGAGCAAGAAGTTCTACCAAGAAACTACAAGTGCAGGAAATGCTGAGATCTGTGGAAATCGAACAGCTTCTCAGCCGCATGCTTTGAACCATGTGGCACTACAGCTCTTGAATGATCTTAGCATGGCAACTCCAAGAGTTAGTGGCTTCTTTGCAGCTATAAAGATGAAAGCAGCTGGTGTTACTGTCTATGGAGTAGCACAATGCACTGAAACCATCACTGAAAGTGGCTGCCAAGATTGCTTGACAGTGGCATATAAGAACATAGAAGGCTGTTTTGCCTAAATATGCAGAAGGAAGGACTGTTGATGCAGCATGTTTTATGAGGTTCTCGGATAGAGCATTTTTTTTTTTTTTGATAATCAGATAACTGATATCACACTGTTCCTTGGTAGGACATGAAGTTCTCTTTACCTTACCAGTATTAATTCATTTTAAAACGGCCTTAAAATTAGTGGCGGTGCTAAAGTTCAATCAAGAAGAATGCCATTGTTGGGGGTGTAGGACTTCTAATGATTGTATTGGTTGTGTTCCTATTGTATCGACTATCAAGAAAACCACAGGCAGCAGAAAGAGATAAACTTGGAAGGTCACTTCTCAATTTGATGTGATTTAAAAGGAAAAAAGAAAAGATAAAGATAGAATTCGCTAGATACAAACAAATTCAAAGAAGTAGCATCACCTTCCGCAAGTGAGAACAAGTATTATAGATCCTTGAGTTCCTTTGTTTGGCTCCTTGTGAATGACTTTATGGAGCTAGTAACATTCTTTCCCCTTGATCCATCTTCAAAATCTACGTAAGTTCAAAGCCTTAAATAAGTTTTCCGTGTCTTTATTTGAACTTTAGGACAGGAACTGGGTTTTTCTTTTCCTCTTTTCTTTTTCCCTTGTGTTTATTTATGTAGTGACTGATGTAGTAGCTCATGTTCAGGTAATATACTGGAAGCAACTGAGCTGAGAGGTCCTGTGAACTACAGATTCAAGGACCTAAAAATTGCTACCAATGATTTCAACGAAAGTAATAAACTCGGTGAAGGTGGTTTTGGTGATGTATACATGGTAGCTAATACTTAACAGTTGAAGATCCTTCCTTATCTTTGGACTGGCTCCTACTCATTTATCCACCAAATTTAATTCATAAGATGATTTTAATGTTATTGAACAGGGCACTTTGAAAAATGGACATGTAGTTGCTGTTAGAAAGCTAGCAATGGTTTCTAGTAGAGCAAAGGCAGATTTTGAGACTGAGGTTCGGCTAATCAGCAATGTCCATCATTTCTAACAAAGGAGCAGAGCTACTACTTGTTTATGAATACATGGCAAATGGCAGCCTTGAAAGATACTTATATGGTTGATGTATCTTCGTTGGTGGGATGTCTTATGTATTTCGACAGATACGGAATCGAAAAGCATATATCGGGAGCTAATTATGTATCTTTACAAAAGAAAAAATATGTGTTGGTTGGATGTATCGGAAGCTAATTGTGTATTTCGACAGACCTAAAAATAGAAAAAAATAGAATTATGAGCTGGAATCTTTATACTGAGTATGTTATTATTGTTGTTGATCGCTATAGAGGCATGATCCAAATTTAAAAAAAAAAACTATACTGTTATATTTTAGAGTAACTTACACAAATCCCTGAATGTTTAAGTGTTATTATATTTTATCCAACTATTTGCTTAATTACATCATATCCCGAATTTTTAAATTTGTGATACATCTGTTATACCGTGATACATATAGATTGTGATACATTTAAAATAGAATTGTTATTTATTTAAGGAAGTAATGGATCCTCTTTTATTCTGTAGAGCAAATCACGCATAATCAGTTATACGGTAAATTTGTGAAAAGAGGTAGAGGAATTGTCTTCTGAAGAGGTGGGAGATGAGGATGACTAGGTGATACATCTGAAATCTGTGTGATATATTTCGTTGTATTTCTTTGATTTATTTTTTTCAAAATTAGATATTCAATACATATATGATACATTTAGCATACTTGACATATAAGTTGTAGCTTGAAATTTCAGATTCATATTTAAAGAGTGTGAGTTAGTGTAAAATTTGTGAGAAATACATTTAGAATATATGTGATACATTTAATAACATTATAATAGAGATTCATATTTATGATATATATTAAATTTTCTAATTTTCAGTTATATTTTGATGTGTAAATCTTCTGAATGTAATTGGCTATTCAATGCCTCATGTACGTTTGGTTCTGATACTTTCAAAGTAATTATTTGCAGTTGGTACATATTAAACTTTTATGAATGTTATATGATTCATATAAAACGTTTATGAAAGTTATGTGAGTCATATTAATATTGTCTGCATTAGTTTTATGAGGTTATCTGTTATATTAGTGATACATTTTTACAGTTGAAATAAATGTATGTATCACCAATGATTTAACAACACAATGTATCACTCATACACTGTCAACAAATGTATTACCCACATACTGATAACAAAAGTATCATTCATATGAATCACCGTTATACTATGAAAGTGTATCTAGAAAATTAATATTTTAATATATGTATCAAGCGGATTAACAAAAAAAATGTTCCATCGACGAATTTCATATTTGATTCAGTGAAAAATTAGGGATCAGCTCAAATTCCTCCTGATCTTTCATGTGCATGTCTGATTCTTGATTTATTACACCAAATTTTTTCCTAAGAACCTTCATATTTTTCGAGTTATTGCGGTGCTTTGACTTATTTTCACGAAAAACTTCCTCTGTATTATCAAAGTTACCCGGAGTAAAACCCACAATTTGATAATTTGCAGGGAACATCATTTGTGTTTCAATTTGAAAATCTCCAAACTGAATGAGGGTGAATCTTCATTAGCCATTAAAAATCAGAAAAATTAACACAACAAAGATTAAAGCATATAAGAATAATGATATGTGTTGTTTAATACTAACTTAAAATCCATTTAAATAAATCACTCATTTTTTTTGAAAGAATTGAAAAAATTTATAATAAAATGTAGTACATTGACGATTTGAACAAGATGAATTAATGGAGATGGAAGATGTTTTAACTAATGATAATTTGGGAGAGATTTTAGTGAAGTAAAACTTTTGAAAAAAAAAAAACCGGCTTAGAAATGAAAGATGTTTTAATTGATAATAATTTGAAAGAGATTTTAGGGAAGAAAATCTTCGAAAAAAATAACTTGTATGAGTTAATGGTAGAGTAAAAATAGGATGTAAAATTTCGTTGATATGTATCAAGAGTAAAATTAAAAACTGAAATTTATAAAAAATTTAAAAATGTAATAGATATTGGATAATATAGTTTGAATTTTGTGTAATTTATCCTACACTTTAACTATATTGACCAAACGAACGGTTCAAACACACAGCTAATAGCGAAAGTGTGATTTTATTTCTTAACCAAGACCCCAACCAAGCATCATGTTCGATCGTGAGTCCAAACCCCAACCCCGCTCGCTGATCTTGCCATAGGTAAGATGTTTACGTTATCCAACACCAACCAAGCATCACGTTCGATCGTGACTTCAATCCGAACCCCAACCCCTCTGGTGGATCTTACAACAACAACAACATACTCTGTGTATTTCCATATTTGGAGAAAATACAGACAGAATTCGACATGTAAGTCACTATCAAAACAACATAACAATGCCATGTCGGAAGTGAGCTGTTTTCGATATAAGAAAAGAAGAATTGGAACTAATAAACCATTAATTAATTAGTTTACCAATAAAAGTTTAGACATGTCCAGCCAGAATCCATATAAAAGAGTGAGTACAAGATGGTAACATAATTACTGGAAAAAGAAAAGTGCACTGGTCATACAATACATTAACGTACAACCATCATGCCCAGCTACAGTTAAATCCCACAAGTGGTGCGGTTCTGAGCAAATGCAGGCCTTATCTATGCCTCTTGGGGGAAGAGAGATTTTGGAGAGATCAAGCTTTCTGTAAAAGCTTCTCCGTCGAGAAGGCCAGCTTGCAGCCATGAAACAAATGGTCCACTGCCGGTTGTACGAAATACACCCCCACAAGGTAGAATTTTTTTTCTTGACAAGGTACGACGAACACAACTTGGAATATATATGCAATAGAATAGCAATTCACCATCGGCAAACCTATATTTTGGTAAGAGTCTATGAATCGAGGGATCTTCTATAGTGAGCAACTCACTCCAAGATTCCTCGACACCATAGTCTTTCAATACCCATAACTTAAAAGCTCTGAACCCCCCCAAACCAATAGCAGAATTAACGCATAGCATTCCGTCCAATACTGAAACGCCAACATAGGCTTGGCCCACAACGTATAATAATATTTCCTTCGACAAAGGTATCTCTCCATACATTTCCTCGGAAATACTAAATGAAACCAGAGAACACACTCTTGAATAATAGTCTGACCTACCGATCCAATGAAATGCCCCGTGTACAAATGCCAAAGAACTAGTACTAAACAATGAGTCGCGAACGCCACGAGGATGTTTATCGATTTTTCTCCAGAAACCATCTTTCAATGCAAGAATTTCAGTAGATACACTGCAAGTTCTAAGGATCTTATAGTCACCGCTAATTGAGTCATAACCAAATCCATAACGAGTAGAATAGACTTTTTCAGACTCTGGAGCGGGAAGTACTATTGATTCTCTTATGGAGGGGTTCCATAGCAAATGTATGGGACGTGGATCATCCATAATATCAGAAACTATGACAACAACCAAGCCATCGCAAGCACACATGGCTCTAAAAAATGGTTTAGAGCTTAAAGGGCGAGCAAGTTTTTCTGTATCCTCAGCCATTTGAACCGACGATAAAGGACAACAGTAGCTGGAAAATTTATTTTCATGCCGGAGCATCTGGGTAATAAGGAATTTTTGGGAATTTCGGTCACTCTTGGCATGCTTGAAATGCTTCATCTTAAAGTAAGGATCGGAGATCAATGCATTCCAAAATTTTGAAACACATTTGAATTGATGAAGAGTTCGCACAGGTAACCTGCTAAGGATGTTCATAATTATTCCCTCTTCAAAGTGAACTGCCGGGGCCTGATAGGACAAGAAAGAGTGACCAGACAAATTTATTAAAGCATGCAACTATTCGATACGTCAACCTAAGATTTTAAAATAGATTAACATCGGATATTTTAATCTCTTCTATCCACCATTACTAACAAACAGTAACATCGAATATTTCAAGCTATGCTGCTCAACTCTTCGAAAATGTCAACAGGTGTGTGCCCGACTCTCCCAAATTAGTGTATTTTTGGATAGTTTGACATGGGTGCAACGTCAAAGGTGAAAAGTCCGTGCAAGTTATGGAGAAAAAAGAAATTACAAGGCAATTAGTAGTTGCAGCATGCAACAGATGACCGGAATATTATAGTTGCCAATAGCATGCATTATTCCAATTCCTTCTAACTACCACCAAAGACTGCTCCAGAACGCTCGACTACGTGTTAAGTGAATTAAAAAATGGGAATACAGCTCTTAGCCATAGCAAACACGCCTAGAAATAAAATAGTTACATTTTCAAAATAAAGACACCTCGAAATGGGATCTAAGTCTAACCAACAACAATTAGACTCAGTTTTAATAACACCCTGAACTCACCTGATCAACCAACAACAACAACAACAACAACAAACCCAGTGTATTCCCACAGCGTGGGATCTGGGGAGGGTAAGATGTACGCAGTCCATACCGCTACCTCCGAAGAAGTAGAGAGGTTGTTTCTGATAGACTACTCACCTGATCAACCGTTTCGGTAATTTCTCAGTCACAAAATCATATTATGAACAAATGACAAAACAATGAACCAGTAGTTTTTCTTCACAGGGATGAGAAAGAATATATCGAATTGGTGTTGTTAGCTCGCCATCATATCTTCCTTGCAAAATGTTACCATCATTAATTCTAGTCATAACTGGGAAAATGCCCAACATGCCTAGGAATGAATCTACAACAACAACAGGCCCAGTGTATTCCCACAAAGTGGGGTCTGGGGAGGGTAAGATGTACGCAGTCCATACCACTACCTTCGAAGAAGTAGAGAGGTTGTTTCCGATAGACCCCCGGCTCAGGACAGCGAATAATACACCAAGATCGTAATGGAACATGTAACAGGAGGGGTGGCACTAGAAATGAATCTAAGGGGTGGCACTAGAAATGAATCTAAGTCCAATCAAAAATAACAAAACTCAATTGTAAGTAAGCAATACCATCAGAACTGACCTGATCAACATCCATTTGGTATGTGTGACTGTTTGACGGCTCCAATATGCTCTTCTCTAAAATTTGACAAAAAATTCGTGGTTGGTTATAGGAGGAGGATAAAGCACAACAAAGCAGAATATGTTAAGAATTCGTCACTAATTTACTTAAGATCTAGGATATTTTTAAAAAGAATCTAGAATATTCAAGAGTTGTAGAAAATTGAAGGAAGATTTCTAGAATGAGCGTTCATAAGATAAACATATTCTAGAAAGAGTAGTTCTAGGAAAAAGCAGTTGGACATTCTACAAAATAGTAGTAAATACCCTTAGCTAGTACCTGTGGTAAGCATGCTCCCAAATAACGTCAAAGTCAAGGGGTTCAAACACCCCCTCCACTCCTCGTGTTTCAAATCCATAAAACCTATTTTCTCCTCTGTCCTTTCCTCTTGCCCGTCTCCTTTCCAAACATCCAATCACTAGTCATCGGCAAGTTGCTTAAACTATAACATGTCTTTCCCTTTTTTTTTATCTATCTATTACTGTAGTTGTAAGGAATATAGATTGCCTATTGAAAAAGCAGTACACATAACGATCAAAGTCGAAGCGTGGTACTAAAGTGAAGCAACAATTGGAAGTGACCATAAATTAGAGAGCCTTGACCAATTAGGAAGAACATTTAATGTAATAGAGATCACTGAATTTCGGGCTATTCGATCAAATAAAGGAAATTGAATGGTTTGCTTGTTAAGTTTGTCGCTGCAATATATTATATAAACAATAACAACAACAACATATCCTCTGGGGAGGGTAGAGTGTGAGCAGAGCTTACTCTTACCTCGTGGAGGTAAAACGACTATTTTCGGGAGACCCTCAGCTCAAGTGAGGCAAGTCAAAACAGTTACGAAAAAGGAAATACGCCAGCGAAGAAAACACGACAACTAATAAGGAAAATCATTCATAAAAGGACAACATCAACAAAAAAAAAAATAGTGTGATAACAAAAACAGAATAAATAACATATGGTAACAGTAATTAGAAGACAAGAAACTACTATAATAATGCTAAAACTACAACACACAATGATCTCCAGACCACCACCAAGCCTACCCCGCCAAAAAACGAAACCTTGCACAATTACCTGTTAACCCTGTAACCTAATCCCCAATCAAAAGGCAAGAAACTACTGAAATAATGCTAACAACTACAATAGACACAGTGCTCCAGACTACCACCAATTCTACCCCGCCGAAAAGCCATACCTCGCACAGGTACCTGCCAATCTTCTAGCCTAATCCGCAACCTCCTTAAGCTTCTATATAAGGTTATATCATTGGGTAATATATTATAAAAACAATCAAACAGCAAAAGAAACTACTAGAGTAATGCTAAAACTACAATACACACGGCGCGCTCCAAATTACCACCAAGCCTACCCCGCTGAAAAGCAATCCTATGTTCAATTACATTCTAACCTCGTAGCCTAATCCGCAACCTCCTTAAGCTTCTATAGAAGGCCATATCCTCGGTAATATAATCAAGCAAATGTGAAAAAACACATAAATAGTAGCAAAAGGAACCAAAGGGCATGTATGTATACCTTTGCAAATTTGAAGGGAAGGTCCTAAGTTTTTCTTCTTCTTCTTTTGTTGGCGAATAAACTTACGAGCAGCTTCTCGTCTATTTCTTATTAAATATTTTACCTTAATTTTATTTGCAATAGAGTACTTCTTCTCCATCATCTGCTGACCTTGTCTATTTGCTAATTTTCCATGGCAATTGGATTTCATACCATCTACAGTTTCTTTAAGTGAATTAAACATGGGAATACGCCTCTTAGTCATTATAGCAAACACGCCTAGAAATAAAATAGTTACATTTTCAAAATAAAACCACCTCTAAATAGAATCTAAGTCCAACCAACAACAATTAACTCAATTGAAGTAACACCCTGAACTCACCAGATGATCAACAATTAAAGCTCAGTTTTTTCCCAATATGAACACGAAAAGACTCAGCTTTTCCCAAATTGAACACGAAAAACTCAGTTTTTTCCCAATTTGAACATGAAAAGACTCAGTTTTTTCCCAATTTCAGTTTTCTTCAATTTGGACACGAAAAACCAAGGTTTTTCCCAAATTCAACACGAAAAACTAAGTTTTTTCCCAATTTAAACATGAAAATAATCAGTTTTTCGACAAATTTGAACACGAAAAACTCAGCTTTTCTGCGATTAGTACATGAAAAAGCTCAGGATAACAACGTGAGAAATCGAATACTCACCAATAGTAGTCACCTAACTGCTGGAGCTTCAATTTCTTCGATTTCGGATGCCACTTCGGATCATCCGATTGCCAACTTCACCTCAACACAATATTTTGTGAAGAGCTTGTTAGAATATTTTTGCTCTTTGTTAAAAATTCTTGCTTAAAATTATTTTTTTACAATTTTTTTAAATTATTATTAATTAAAATTATTATTTTATTAATAATAATTATTTGGGTTCTAAAAGTAAATATCAAGTAGAGTCGAGGTTATATCATAAACAACTTTTTAAAATTTTTAATGTGACAATTTTTTTTAATATGCTTTACTTGAGAGTTGAGTTTGAAAGATTATTGAAACATTTGCTTATGTTCACAAAATAAGGGTAAAATTGTGTTGCCATTTCTTT
Source organism: Capsicum pubescens (assembly GCA_030864215.1). Lineage (NCBI taxonomy): Eukaryota > Viridiplantae > Streptophyta > Magnoliopsida > Solanales > Solanaceae > Capsicum > Capsicum pubescens. The sequence goes on from CM061549.1 coordinate 302,913,260, forward strand.
TGATTTGTACTTACAAATTTTGTTAGACAAATATACAACAAAAAATAATGTTTGGAACTTTGAAGTTATAGGCATTGAAAGACTATAGTGTCGAGAATTTTTGGAGTGCATTGTTTGCAATAGAAGATCTTTCGATTTATAGAGATTCATATCGAAATATAGATTTGTTGATAGTGAACTGGTATTTTATTAGCACGCATTATGTAGTCCAGGAATTGGCGACTTACTTATTCAGTGATTTTAACACTGGATATTCCTAAAATGGGGACTTATGAGTAAATTCAATATAATATACACCTGTTGACATTCCAGCCTTCTTTCTCCTTTCAGGACCTATTCGAAAGAGAATCTAGTACTTTTTTATCGTGAATATCTGAACTAGTTATTTGTTGTTCAAGTATTCTTGTTTAGGCCGTTCATACTATCAATACATAGTGTTTTGATCTAAGATTTCAATTCTTTCGTGTTGGATTTGCTGATGGTGAACTGGTATTTCATTTGCATACGTTTTCAAGTGTGTGGACCATTTGTGTCATGGCTGCAAAATTGAGGTCGAAATAGGATAGGGAGTTTTCACGTCTCAAGCAATAAGGCATAGGGCCTATTGTGCACGAACAAAGTTAAAGGTCATATTTATAGTGTGTGTTTTTTATTACGAGACAACATTTGAGTGGATTACTAATCCACGTAGGAGCAATTGAGTTTCACCATGCAAGTTGCAGAATTTGAGTATTTTTTAGTTCAGTTTTTATATGGTTAAAGGGTCTATTGCACACCAGCAAAGTTAAATGGCATAATTATAATTTGATGTCAAGTTAAAGGTCTTATTTATGTATTATGCTAAGATTGTTAGATGTCTATCGATAGGGCTAACATATGTGAAAGACGTATATAGTACCATATATAATAATACATAGGCATAATACTTAAGCATTCCTTTTAAAATGGTATGAGTTATGAATCGGGCAGAAATAAAGCAAACCACAAGCAGAAAGAAAACAAGAACACATAGATTTACGTGGAAATCCTTGTGAGAAAAATCACGAACAGAGGCAGAGGATGTTTCACCACCACAAATATGGGTCGCACCGTGAAACTTTCAGGGTCGCCTCAACATAATTCGGGTCACAACTCTAACAGTATGGCATGATACAAATAGGACACCATGTAGGACACAGATTGTCCCACATAAGATGCATGTATCTACTTATTCAACTTTATACATATTTAAATGCTTGTTTGTGCACACCAAAAGTTGAAAGACATGAATACAAATTGACGCCAAGTTAAAAAGCACAATTATTAAGTAGAATTATTTATTTATTTTATAAATAAAAATAACATTACTGTAAAAATACTACACCAAATACTAGTATGTAGAAACAAAAAAAAATTATAAATAATAATAACATTATTATGTGAAGTTAAATGATTAATATAAATAAAATGAGGTAAACGATCGCTAATCCATCCTCGGACGGTTGTATCCCCACGCGATGCAGGAACCAACCATTCTACTCCTCCTGTTTATTGCTCTTTTTTGGGATCGACTACGGGATTAAAGTGGTGAGCTTCCATATTCCGAAAGACTCCATTTCATGTTTATCTAGTGGTCTATTAGTGGTCATTTCAGAAAGGTTAGAGGACCAAGGTGAGTTAGCTACGAGATTAAAGTAGTGAACTTTCATATTCCGAAAGGCTCCATTTCATGTTTAACTAGTGGTCTATTGGCGGTTATTTCAGAAAGGTTTAAGGATCAAGGTGAGTGTTAAGACTGCTTTCCACTTGCAGTCAAATGGGCAAGTGGAAAGAACTATTTTTTTTTTGTTTTCCATCCGATGCTCGGTACCCGCATTAGAGCCTGACTAATCCGGATTCGTGTCGGGTAGGGCCCCATTCGGGTTAGCACACCCAACAGAGTTTTCTCAATGCCCAAGGTCGAATTCTCGACCTCTGATTAAGGATGAAGCGGCCTCATTCACTGCACCGGAACCCACGTCCGGTAATGCGCCCGCATTAGACCCCGACTAATCCGAATTCACATCAAGTAGGGTCCCATTCGGGTTAGCGCTCCCAACAGAGTTTTTTTCATGTCCAAGGTCGAACCGTCGACCTCTAGTTAAGAGTAGAGCAACTTTATTCGCTGCGCCACAAGCCATGTAGGTCGTGAAAAGAACTATTCAAACATTGACTTAATATTTTATTTTTGCTTTTTTCAGGAGGCGAGCCCTTATTGATGGATGATGTGGTCCTCCTTTTATATCAAAATCACAATAAAAGCAGTCTCAACTAACTCCCCTGCTTTGGCTATATTGAGAAATTAAATCTGTTTTTATCTCTATGTATTTGTAATGTAAGGCTGCACCTTCTGTATATCTTCTTCTCCTCTCCTTTCTAATTAGCAGCAACATATAATTTTGTGAAGTAGTTTGTAACAAATATTATTGATGAAAAACGTGGATAAGCATATGCAATTATCAGCAGCAAGTTTGGCTGTAATTATAGTGATGACAGGTTTCTACACTCAATCTTTAAGGAAAATGGTGGTAACTTACTTTGTTGGTATGTTAGGGATCATTGCTGTGCTTTTACCTGACTGGGAGTCTTTTGATCTGAGTGTTTCACACTGGTGCAACCCTCTGAAGGTGGATGAATTCACTGATGAGTCTTGCAGACCGTTCAGGTGATCCATCTCTACAATATCAAACCTTTTGGAATCTCAGTTATGCACGTTTATTATATAAATAAATAGATTTTTCACGCTATCTACAACTTAGGGTAAGGAGCTTGGCAAGACACGGGAGGGACGTTGGGTATATGAGTAAGAAAGTTTTACTTTCTAGTGATGCCATTTTAAAGTCATGCGGGCCTGGGCCCAGAACGGACAATATTACTAGTGGATTGGGAAGTTACAGGGTCTCTCGGACCTTGATGGTTCGGAATGCCCGTCGCGGTCAGGGCCCGGGCTTGGGTCGTGATAGAATGGTATCAAAGCCACTTCTGTGTCTGTCCTGTCGATGTGGGCCAGAGTTCAAACTGAGTGTAGGCGAATCTCGGTAAGGCGAGGCAAATTCCATTCCGTGGGGCTAACCTCAGCGAGGACGCTGAGTCCATAAGAAGGTGTATGTAACACCCCAACTTAGGATAAGGAGTCCCACATCGGTAAAACACAGGAGGAGAAATGCTGGGTATATGAGTATGAAAGTCTTACTCCCTAGTGACGCGTTTTAAAGTCGTGCGGGTCTTGACTCAGAGCGTATAATATCATTAGTGGGTTGGGGAGTTACAGGGGGTCTCTCGGACCTTGATGGTTCGGAATGCCCGTCGCTACCAGGACCCCAACTTGGATCGTGACAGAATGGTATCAAAGCCGCTTCTGTGTCAGCCCTGTCGATGTGGGCCAGAGTTCAAACTGAGTGTAGGCGAATCTCGGTAAGGCGGGGCAAACCTCAGTCCTGAACGTAGGCAAATCCCATTACGTGGGGCAAACCTTAGCGAGGACGCTGAGCCCATAAAAGGGTGTATGTAACACCCCAACTTAGGATAAGAAGTCTCACATCTGTAGTCAAATCTCATTCCGTGGGGTAAACCTCAGCGAGGACGCTAAGTCCACAACTTAGGATAAGAAGTCCCACATCTGTAGGCAAATCTCATTCAGTGGGGTAAACTTAAGCAAGGACGCTAAGTCCATAAGAGGGTGTATGTAACACCCCAACTTTGGATAAAGAGTCCCACATCGGCAAAACACCGGAGGAATGTTGGGCATATGAGTAAGAAAACTTTGCTCCCTAGTAACGCGTTTTAAAGCCGTGCGAGCCTGAGCCCAGAGCGGATAATATCACTAGTGGGTTGGGGAGTTACAAGGGTTCTCGGGCCTTGGTGGTTCGGAATGCCCATCGAGGCTAGGGCCCCGACTCGAATCGTGATAAATAGTTATATAACTAGTGTTATATGTCAATGTTAATTTTCGGATTGTGTAGAATATGTACTCCCTCCGCTCTATGTTATGTGTCCCATTTTCTTTTTGGTCTGTATAAAAAAAGAATGTCATCTTTTCTTATTTGATAACTACCTATTGATATCATTTTCATTTTATCCTTGACAATTAAAAATGAACATTGAAGTAATTTTAAAAGGAAAACTTTTGTAAATTTTACAAAGTGATATTTATTTCTTAAATTTTGTGTCTGGTCAAATAACGATACATAAAATGAGATGGATGGAGAATACTATTAGTGTGCCTAAAGGGCTAAGACTATTGTACTTGCAAGGGAATCATACTGAGCTTTGGCCTTCTACTAGGAAAGTAGTTTGTTATAAATAATTATTACATAATTAGCTGCAACAATGAAAAATTAATATGTAAGTCTTAGTCATTCCGCCGTCTCTTGCTGATTCAGTTAGAGCGATCAATACGGGTCGGTTCAGTCTATTTGAGCTAATTTACATGATTTTTGAGTTTAACGGATAAACTTGGGTTGATCCATTAAAATGATGGGCCCAAAAACATCAAACTCATACTATTACTCTGTGGGCTGCGGGCCTCACGGGCCAGCCCATTTTTTTTTAAAATATTTTATAATTTAATTTTAGAATGTTAATAAACATAAATATTATTAGGAAATAATACATAGTGTTAATACTTGTTAATTTAGTCTCCAACGCCCGAAAAAAATACTCATATAGCGAAATTAAAAAACTTTTGACATGATATCCTTCGAATCAAATAAAAATACTAATAAGCAATCTAAATAGTTGCATGTATTTGACTTATGCCGGGTTTGCCCAACCCACATTGCTCAAGCCCTATGGGCCATTGGCTTATCGGGTCGGACTAAAAAGTCTTGTTCTTAAATGGACTATAAAAATGAAAGTCCAACTTCATCAAATTACAGGTCGGACCGGACCAACGAACCTGACCCATATTGAGGACTCTAATTCCAGTTATTTATTGCTTGTTTTTGTTTTGTAGGTTTAAATTCTATCCAGTGAGAATGACCATCTTCACCATTGTTTATGGATTTGGCCTCTACAAGTGGTGGACGTTTGTATCCGCTGAATAAATGAATACTTCCTTTTGCTTTATAAGTATTTGGCAGATTTTTCTTCTTCTTTTTTTTCCTTTTGTGCTTGTGATTTTAGCATCTTTAAATTTAGGGACTGCAAATAAAAATTAACAGAGGGATTTTCCCTTAGTAGTGTATATATCCACGGATCAAGTAATTTTGAATTAAATAAATAATATTTGTGTTTTTTTTTTGGATGTAATCATAAATTTACTAGGTCGATTAATGTATATTTGCACAAAAATAAGTGACATATGAGTATATATATAGTGAATACAAACATTTTGTCATATAATGATTCATATACATGTGGCTTTTTTTAAAAAATAAAAAATAAAATGGGGGTGGGCAAGGCAAAATGAGGAAAGAGGATTATACAGTTAATCTATCTATATCTATAATCTATAATATATTAATATATCAAAAGTATGGAGGTATTAGAAATATTGTTTGAATTTTTTTGCCCTTCATTAAAGGTTTTTGCTTTAGACGATATCGTTTTTTCACTATTTTTTTCTTAATATTTAAGAAATTAAATATATTTATGGTAGAATCTTTCTTTATTAGAAATAATCAGAATTAACGGCAGCTAATATTTTTTTGCATATATATAAATCCTAAATATAAGAAAAAACTGCTAATTTTATGGAACAATTTGTTGGTACATGATTCATAAATACGTGGGAAGTGAACTTTGGATGCCTATTTTAGTTATATACAAGAAGTACTAATATTTGACACAATCAATTTACATATTACCTTATATAATCATTTATTTAAAGAAGATAATAAATAAAAATCTCCTATAATTCTATTTAATTACAATCTCCTACTTCCTCCGTTCTGTGTTGTTTTTATTACGTTTCTTTTCTTCTTTTTGATTTGTCATTTCACATTTGTTTAGTTTTAATTCAACTTACTTTCTTGATTGTAACATAATTTTCCTTTTTATTTTTATTAGTTATTTATTTGCGTTGTTTATGTGATTTGATTTCAAAGATAGCAGCAAAGGTATATATTCTTCACAAACTCTATTTTTGAGGTTATATAATAATTGTTGTTGCAGTTTTTGTGATTTAATTTTATTTAGGTATTGCTTTTTGGTATCTATTTCAGTGAAATAATAAAATTTGACCACAGTTTTTTGAGAGAAAATAAATATTTCTGGGGAGTAGCACAAGTTAATTTTCGCATAGTAATGTTGAACAATAAAAATAGCCTTAAAATATTGATTGAATTTTATATACGAATATGATGAGGATCTTATTAGTACTAGGAGATCAACTGATCATCAACTACATCTTTTATTACAACTTTAACACAAGTTCAAGTATAAAACAAGAATACTTATGAAGTTATGCAACACCTTCAACACATGATCAAAATGATCTTTCAAAGAAGTGTGTGTTTTCAGAAAATTAGATGAAGCAGAAAAAGGCCAAGTCCACCGAATTCACGGAGTGTCCTTAAGGAAATAATTCCCTTCAAGTATCCAAGGTTGTGAAATTTTCCTCCCAGGATAAAATGGCCTAACAATCTGATTGTGGTGATACCTCGAACGATCGGATTCTCTTCGAACTCACTCAACGATTAGATGATCACACAAAGTATTTTGAAGACAAGAAGTGTTTGTAAATGCAAAAAATTTCGTACCTAAACCTGTGGAAAAAATGCAGGTTTATATAGCCATTAGGTGCCTCTTTTCGAAAAAGAGGCAATGGTTCATTCGGAAAGATGTATTCTCTGGAATAGTCATGTTTGTTCATCGAATCAGTGTGTCTTTTTACTGGACAGTCACAACCATCAGAAAAAATATTTTTTTTCTCAAATCAGTGTGTCATTTCGTCGAAGAGTTGCATCCCTTTCGAAGCAACATTTCGCATTTCTGCACTGCATGCATGCATATTAGTGGAGGAGCAAAACTATTGTGTTTTTTCTCTTTGGATCGGACCGAAGCCGAAGCTGAGCGAGCGACGACGGTGGCGCGAGGCACCTCTTGGTTCTTGCCTCACTTACCATGTGGAGTAAGTGTTTCATAATATAAACACTTGGAAGTTTCCTTCTCCCACCAATCTGAGAGAATAAATAAATATTCTGAAATATACTAAAACAAAAGGAGAGGGGAGAGAGACCTATAGATATAAAGAGAAGATTTTATTTTCTTCTATTTGGTGTGTCTTTGCAATGTAGAATGGAATGTCTTTTATAGGCAAATGTTTTAAAATATATATATACTAGAAAAATTAGCCGCGCTTCGCACGGTGTTAAAAAATTAATTATTTGATATATAAAAATTATTTTTTTTCCGATCAATTTTATATTCACTTTAGATTTATTATCTAACCATAAAATTATAACTTGTTATCGTTATATTGTGAAGAATGTTTTTGTTCCATAAAAGAAAAGAAAATTTACAATTTAACATTTATTAATGATGGATAATATACTCTTTATCAATAAGTTAAAATATATTCTCTAATAACAATTTTATTTTATTTTTATAGCACATTCAATGAAGTTGAAATTTTAATTTGAAATAATGTACTTTTTTTCTGCGTGTCTAAATTAATTATTAAAATACACACACACACACACACACACATATATATTACATACTTATATAAATAAAAATCATTTTCAATAGCGTAAAACAATCCTGTTTGTATCCTATATTTTTTTCCTTTATATCGAATTAGAAAAAGACTTAAACTAGCAAGCAAACACTTGAAAAAAATTTGATCATTGCATAAATTCTCCAATAAAATTGAACAACAAAATCATGTTCCTACTAGTACTACATTCAGTTTACATGCATTGCTTCTACAAATTCAGAGACCCAAGTCATCCAAGCAGAAATTGAAGTCCTCCTCTCAGCCCGATTTCAGGAAATCGAGATCAAAGTTATCTCTGATAGTTGCTTGTTGCTTCACTTGCTGCTAACCTTCCAACGTAACAAAAACAGAAGTCAGAAAGAAGAAATACCATATGATACATATATTTATGTATAGAGTTCAAAATATCAAAATAATGAAGAAATCTATTAGACAAAAAGACAAAAACATGAAAAAATTAAATCAAGTAAACCCCCTGTATAAATATTCATAATTCCTCTGCACCTAATTATCAACAAAATTCAAAATGTTCTCAACATTGTATAACTTCATTCTTTTTTTGTTTTTGAAGCGTACAATATTGTTTCTCACAAGATTAACTATACAAGGCTTTTATATAGAATTGGAATATTGTATGTGGTGATCCTTCATTGTCCCTTCATTACTCAAGAAAATCTCTTAATTTTCTTGAGTAATGAAGATTATTAAGAGCATTAGTTATAAAGATGATAATATGTGAGTTAAAGGCACAAAATTAATGGACATTATTGGATAGAAGTTATGAAAATATCAAGTGGTGTGAGTTAAGAAAATGACTTAATAAGTAAATATTTAAGAAAAATAAAAATACTTTAAAATAGATTATTATATTATTCTTATATATAGTGAAATGGAAAGATTAATATCAAAAAAGAAAAAGAAAAAAAAAATGCAATTGAAGGCATTAGAAGTATGCCACATCAACATATTTCTAATCTTATATATATATATATACATATATATGAGAGAGAGAGAGAGAGAGAGAGAGAGAGAGATTATTCAACTTATTTTTTACTTTGTAAAATAACTTCATCCACTATTATATAACACACAAGACAATATAAATTATATAGATAATAATTAAACTGAATGTGTTTTACTTACCAACATGTTGTTATTATATTTGTAGCATTATATTGTTATGATGATAAAATTTAATGCAATAAAGTACTTTTAGAAAGACTTCAATAACATATTTTTTGTAATGTATGACATATGCTTAAATGATATCAACTCTTCTTTTATTTTATTTTTTAAATTAAATTTTAATGCATTACATGTATAATGTTCTCTTTATAAGCATTACATGCATATATATTATCTCTTCATTTTTATTTACTGTTTTTCTCTCTAATTCATATTAAGTGAACCTTTTTTCCTATACCTTTTAAAAGTAATTTCTCTTCCTCTAGTCAATGTTAAGTAAGGTAAAAAATAAAAATAAAAATGAGAGAAAATCTAACTTTTAAAATACTAATAAAAGTTAAGGGAATATCACATTAAAAATTAAATCAAAACTCAAACTAACTTAATTAATATATTTTATGATAAATCTTCAGTATCAAGAAAACAAAATAAGTTTAATAAGAAATGGTACTAAATATAAATATCGTGATCTTTGAGATTTAAAAAATATTTTGCTGAGAAAGAAAACTACATGCTAATGACTCTTCATTGTCCTCATCACTTAATATAATTATTTATTTTTTCTTGCCTTTACATTTTTCATTTTCTTTAGTGACATTAATTTTAGCGTTATTATCATTAAGATCATTGTTATAATAGTTACTCTTACATGGACTATTTTTAATATTGCTTTTGGTGGACAACAATAAGTGAAAGTAGAATAATTCACTTACTTAGTAGATTAGGTACAAATATATATATATAAAAAAAAAGATAAATAAAACTATTGATCATAAAAAAAATTCGTTCACATCACCTTGTTCACGTCTAGTTTTAATATTTATTTAGATTGTATTTTTTTTCATAGAACTGAATATAGACTGCCATAAAAATATAATCTTATGCAAGAAAGAAATTAATTAAATAAGAAAGGTGAGTGATACCTACAAAAAGTGGAACAAAAGAACATAAGAAAATAAACTTACCTTCAACAAAGATTTTCTCAACAATAATATTGATCATCATCAATGAATCAAAAACAATTACAATGATAAAGCTTTTTCCCCAATAATAAGACCCTGTACCTGAAAACGAATTCAAAATTTAAAATTTATGAACTTATTTAACAATCACAATATATTATCATGCTTAATTACAAAAATATCAATTACATTTCTAAAACATAAAAGTTGTGCGTAATATATTTACATAAAAAAATAAAGAAGACTGAAAAATAAAATATTGAAAAAACAAAAGAAGTAGTGTTGATAATTACCATCTTTTGAGACGATTAATCACTTTATCGGATCTGAAAAAGCTACTAAATTTAATCACATGAATAACATATTAAAGAAAACAACATGTGATAAAAAAGAAAATGATTGTACCACATGCATATTACAAATTCAATCATAAAGTGTAAAATTGATAAATCACATAATATGATTTTTTTGATGCACTTGCTTGTTCTAAAAATCAAGTAAGAAGACTATAGAGAGCAAGAAGACTAACCTATACTTGTTCTGAGTTATACACATATATATACAAAGAAATTACGACGAAAAATATGGAATGAAAATAAAGTGAGAAGATGAAGAATGTACCAAATATTCTTCATCCCATCTAAGCATGAAAATAACCTTTCATTATGATGAAAAACGTGGGATGAAAATAAGGTGAAAGATGAAGAATGTGCTAAATACTCTTCACCCCATATAAGCATGAAATGTTATTTCATGCTTTCAATACTCAATAATTATTTTCATTAATAATTGAAACTTTTCATTTGTCTTTAGAAGAAAAAACTTAAGCACATTTAACAAATATTTAAGTGAATTAAATATAGTGACTTTTCCTTTGGACACATAAATATTTTAAAAAAGGAAAAAATTTAATTAATGTTCAAAAAAAACTACAAAAAAATAAATAAATAACATTTGAGGTCTCTAAGACATACCACATAGGATACACTAAACTTCTCCTTTTTATATATATATATTGATTGATTGAGAGTCTTAGAGGCCATTTGACCATAGATAATATTTGTTTTTTTTCGGATTTTTTTTTTCACTTTTTCAAAAATGATGGCGTTTGGCCATAAGAATTCCAAAAATATTCCGGAGTTGGAGTTGGAAAAGTGAAAACAACTTTTAGTTGTTTTCACTTTTTTCCAACTCCAACTCCAAGTTTTTTTTTAATACATATAACCCCAATTTTTATAATATTACACCAAAAGCCCTTAAATGGTTTAAATTAATTTTGAAGTAAATTCGGAAAGAAAAATATTTTTGATGAACAACAAATCAAGTCCCGGGTACATTTATGAAAGACATTTCTTCTACTTTGATTCTCAATAATGTTGCTAGTAAATAGTTTAGTAAAATTTTTAAGCTAAAGGACCGATATATTTTCATTATTTGTAGGTATATTTTTATTTTTAAGCTCAAGATCCCTTTCATTATTGATATGAATTTTTTTTATTCATGAGTATAATCAGTAGATAAATTAATTGGGCAGTTTTAATAATTTTAAAAAGTTTAGGGATATAAAATTAAATTTAAAAAATAATTTTCAAAAATACAAAAATACATTTTCAAAAATACATGACCAAACACAACTCCAACTTCAACTTCAATTTTTTTTTATTTTTTTTTTACTATCTATGGCCAAACGCCTTCTTAATTTAGTAAAATAATAATTTAAAAATATCTTAATTTAGTAAAATAACAATTTAAAAGAATAGATATTTTTAAAGCAGTTGGCACTATTTTGAGCAAAATATAGTACGTAGTATTTTGTTGAGGTCAAATTCTTGGGGCAATCGGATGACCCGAACTGGCATACCAAATCGAAGAAATTGGGTGGCTACGGTTGGTGAGTGTTCGATTCTGAGCTTTTTCATGTACTAATTGAAGAAAAACTGAGTTTTTCATGTCCAAATTAATGCAAAACTGAGTTTTTCGTGTCCAAATTGAAGAAAAACTGAGTCTTTTCGTGTTCAATTTGTGAAAAAAATGAGTCTTTTCGTGTTCAAATTGGGAAAAAACTGAGTTTTTCGTGTTCAATTTGGGAAAACTGAGTATTTTCGTGTTCAAACTGGGAAAAACCCAGTTTTTCGTGTCCAAATTGAAGTGTTCAATTTGGGAAAACTGAGTCTTTTCGTGTTCAAATCGGGAAAAACTGAGTTTTTCGTGTCCAAATTGAAGAAGAAGTGAGTCTTTTCGTGTTCAATTTGTGAAATAAAATGAGTCTTTTCGTGTTCAAATTGGGAAAAAACTGAGTTTTTCGTGTTCAAACTGGGAAAAACCGAGTTTTTCGTGTCCAAATTGAAGTGTTCAATTTGGGAAAAACTGAGTCTTTTCGTGTTCAAATCGGGAAAACTGAGTTTTTCGTGTCCAAATTGAAGAAAAAGTGAGTCTTAGCATTACCCAAATCGGAAAGAAAAAGTGAGTCTTTCTCAAACTTTAGCATGGCAATTATCAGTGATATATGAAATCTAATTGTGAAGGAATATTAGCAAAAAGACAAGGTCAGCAGATGATGATGATGATGAAGAAGTATTCCATTGCAAATAAAATTAAGGCAAAATATCTAATGAGAAATAGAGAAGTTGCTCGTAAGTTTATTCGCCAACAGAAGAAGAAGAAAAACTCAGGATCTTCCCTTCAAATTTGCAAAGGTATACATACATGCCCCTTTGGTTTCTTTTTGTTGCTGTTTGTGTGATTATAATACCGAGGATATAGAAGCTTTAGGAGATTGCAGATTAGGCTAGAAGGTTAACAGGTAATTGAGCAATGTATCACTTTTCAGCGGGGTAGGCTTGGTGGTAGTTTGGAGCGCACCGTGTGTACTGTAGTTTAGCATTATTCCAGTAGTTTCTTGCTTTTTGATTGCGGATTAGGTTATAGGGTTAGTGCAGGTAATTGAGCAATGTATCGGCGGGGTAGGCTTGGTGGTAGTTTGGAGCTGCACCGTGTGTATTGTAGTTTCAGCATTATTCTAATAGTTTCTTATCTTTCGATTACTGTTACCATATGTTATTTATTGTGTTTTAGTTATCACACTATTTTGTTGTTGATGTTGGTCTTTTATGACTGCTCTGTTCAATTTTTCTTATTACTTGTCATGTTTTCTTCACTGGAGTATTTCCTTTTTCATAACTGTTTTGATTTGCCTCTCTTTCTGAGTGTCTTCTGTTAAACTCCACGAAGTAAGAGTAAGGTTTGCACACGCTCTACCCTCCCCCGAGGGTATGTTGTTATTGTTATTTTTATTGTTTATATAATATATTATCGTGACAAAAACTTAAGAAGCAACCATTCAGTTTCCCTTATTTGATCAAATAACCCGACATTCAGTGATTTTAATTACATTAAATGATCTTTCTAATTGTTCAAGGCTCTCTAATTTATGAATGTTTCCAATTTTCGCTTCATTGGATTTGCTTCACTAATAGGCTTACGTTTCGACTTTGATCGTTATGTAACTGTTGTTTCAATAGGACAGTCTATATTCCTTACACTGTAATAGACAGATAAAAGAGGGAGAGACATGCCCATATAGTTTAAGCCCCATTATAAGCCAACTGGGGCGATCGATGACTAGTGCTTAGGAGTTGGGAAAGGAGGCAGGGACAGGAGGAGAGGACCGAGGAGAAAATCGATTTCATGAATTTGAAACATGAGGGGTGGGGTGGGGGGTGTTTGGAGCTGTTGGCTTTGACATAACATGGGAAGCATGCTTACCACGGGTTTTAGTTAAGGGTATTTACTTCTCTATTCTAGAAAGTTCCTCCAACTGCTTATTTCTAGTACTATTCTTTCAGGAATATGTCTTGACGTTTATCTCTTGAACACTCATTCTAGAAATCTTCCTTCCATTTTCTACAACTCTTGAATATTCTGGATTCTTCTTTGAAACATCCTAGATGTTAATTAAGTTGGTGATGAATTTTTAACATATTCTGCTTTGTTGTGCTTTATCCTGCTCTATGACCAAGCACAATTTTTAAATTAAATTTCAGGGAAGAGCGTATTGGAGCCGTCAAATAGTCATACATACCAAATGGATGATGATCAGGTCAGTTCTGATGTGATTGCTTACTTACAATTGAGTTTAATTATTTTTTGTTGGCCTTAGATTCTGCCCCAATTTGTGGGAATACACTGGGTATGTTGTTGTTGTTGTTGTTGGCCTTAGATTCCTGGTGTGTTAGATATTTTCCCTGGTTATGACTAGCATTAAAGATAGTAACTTTTTCCAAGGAATAGTAACTTTTTCCAAGGAAGATATGATGGTTCGCTGACCACACCAATTCGATATATTCTTTCTCATCCCTGTTAAGAAAAATCTTCTGCTTCGTTGTTTTGTCTTAAGTTCATAATATGATTTTGTGGCTGAGAAGTTACTGGAATTGTTGATCATCAGGTGAGTTCAGGGTGTTACTTCGATTGAGTTTAATTGTTGTTGGGTAGACTTAGATTCTATTTTGAGGTGGTTTTATTTTGAAAATGCAATTATCTTATTTTTAGGCACGTTTTCTATGGCTAAGAGGCGCATTCCCATGTTTAATTCACTTAAAGCATAGCTGAACTTGCAGGTGTGGTCTTCCTCAATCATTAGAGAAACTGTAGGTGGTATGAAATCCAATTGCCATGGAAAATTAGCAAATAGACCAGGTCAACAGATGATGATGATGGTGAAGAAGTACTCTACTGCAAATAAAATTAAGGCAAAATATTTAATGAGAAATAGAGAAGCTGCTCGTAAGTTTATTCGCCAACAGAAGAAGAAGAAGAAAAACTCAGGAACTTCCCTTCAAATTTGTAAAGGTATACACATCCCTTTGGTTTCTTTTGCTACTGTTTATGTGTTTTTTCACTTTTGCTTGATGGTATTACCGAGGATATGACCTTCTACAGGAGCTTAAGGAGGTTGCGGATTAGGCTAGAAGGTTAGAATGTAACTGAGCAAGGTATTGCTTTACAGCGGGGTAGGCTTGGTGGTAATTTTGGAGCGCACCTTGTGTATTGTAATTTTAGCATTATTCTAGTAGTTTCTTTTGTTGTTAGATTGTTTGTATAATATATTACTGAAGATATGACCTTATATAGAAGCTTAAGGAGGTTGCGGATTAGGCTTGAAGATTAGCGGGTAACTGAGCGGGGTATGGCTTTTTGACGGGGTAGAATTGGTGGTAGTCTGGAGCACTGTGTCTATTGTAGTTTTAGCATTATTCTAGTAGTTTATTGCCTTTTGATCGTGGATTAGGTTACAGGGTTAGCAGGTTATTGTGCAAGGTTTTGTTTTTTGGCGGGGTAGGTTGGTGGTAGTTTGGAGATCATTGTGTGTTGTAGTTTTAGCATTATTATAGTAGTTTCTTGTCTTCTAATTATTGTTACCATATGTTATTTATTCTGTTTTGGTTATCACACTATTTTTTTTTTGTTGATGTTTGCCTTTTATGAATGATTTTCCTTATTAGTTGTCATGTTTTCTTCGCTGGCGTATTTCCTTTTTCATAACTGTTTTGACTTGCCTCACTTGAGCTGAGGGTCTCCCGAAAATAGCCGTTTTACCTCCACGAGGTAAGAGTAAGGTCTGGTCACACTCCACCCTCCCCAGAGGATATGTTGTTGTTATTGTTTATATAATATATTGCAGCGACAAACTTTACAAGCAAACGATTTGGAAACAGCCTCTGGCAGAAATGCAAGGTAAGACTGCGTACGATACACCCTTGTGGTGGGGCCCTTCCCCGGACACCGCTCATAGCGATAGCTTTAGTGCACCGGCTGCCCTTTTTTTTTTCTAAATGTTCTTCCAAATTGGTCAAGGCTCTCTAATTAATGGTCACTTCAATTGTTGCTCCATTGAATTTGCTTCACTTTAGTATTACGCTTCTACTTTGATCGTTATGTGTACTGCTTTTTCAATAGGCAATCTATATTCCTTACAACTACAGTAATAGATAGATTAAAAAAGGAAAGACGTGTTATAGTTTAAGCAACTTGGCGATGACTAGTGATTGGAAGTTTGGAAAGGAGACGAGCAAGAGGAGAGGACAGAGGAGAAAATTGGTTTTATGGATTTGAAACACGAGGGGTGGAGGGGGTGTTTGAACCTGTTGACTTTGACATTACTTGGGACCATGCTTACCGCAGGTACTAGCTTAGGGTAATTAATACTCTTTTGTAGAATGTCCCTTCAACTGCTTATTTCTAGAACTACCCTTTCTAGAATATCTTGAACTACCCTTTCTAGAATATGTTTATCTTGTGAACACTCATTCTAGAAATCTTCAATTTTCTACTACTCTTGAATATTCTAGATTCTTTTTTCAAATATCAACATATTCTTCTTTGTTGTGCTTTATCCTCTTCCTATAACCAACCACAAAATTTTAATTAAATTTTAGGGAGGAGCGTATTGGAGCCGTCAAACAGTCGCACATACCAAATGGATGTTGATCAGGTCAGTTATGATGGTATTGCTTACTTACAATTGTGTTTAGTTATTTTTAGTTGGACTTAGATTCATTTCTAGGTGTGTTGGACATTTTCCCAGTTATGACTAGAATTAATGATGGTAACATTTTGCAAGGAAGATATGATGGCGAGCTAACAACACCTGTTCGATATATTCTTTCTCATCCCTGTTAAGAAAAAACTGCTGGTTCATTGTTTTGTCATTAGTTCATAATATGATTTTGTGACTGAGAAATTACTGGAACGGTTGATTAGGTGAGTTCAGGGTGTTATTACGACTGAGTCTAATTGTTATTGGTTAGACTTATTTTGAAAATGTAACTATTTTATTTCTAGGCACGTTTGCAATGGCTAAGAGCTGTATTTCCATTTTTTAATTCACTTAACACGTAGCCGAGCGTTCTGGTGCAGTCTTTGGTGGTAGTTAGAAGGAATAGGAATAATGCATGCTATTGGCAACTAAAATATTCCGGTCATCTGTTGCATGCTGCAACTACTAATTGCCTTGTAATTTCTTTTTTCTCCATAACTTGCACGGATTTTTGACCTTTGACGCCGCTCCCGTGTCAAACTATCCAAAAATACACTAATTTTTGAGAGTCGGGCACACACCCTTTGATATTTTTGAAGAGTTCGAGCAGCTTAGCTTGAAATATTCAATTTTACTGTTTGTTAGTAATGGTAGATAGAAGAGATTAAAAAATCCGACGTTAATCTATTTTAAAATCTTAGGTTGAAGTATCTAATAGTTGCATTCTTTAATCAATTTGTCTGGTCACTCTTTCTTGTCCTATCAGGCCCCGGCAGTTCACTTTGAAGAGGGAATAATTATGAACATCCTTAGCAGGTTACCTGTGCGAACTCTTCATCAATTCAAATGTGTTTCAAAATTTTGGAATGCATTGATCTCCGATCCTTACTTTAAGATGAAGCATTTCAAGCATGCCAAGAATGACCGAAATTTCCAAAAATTCCTTATTACCCACAAGCAGTTCCGGCATGAAAATAAATTCTCCAGCTACTGTTGTCCTTTATCGTCGGTTCAAATGGCTGAGGATGCAGAAAAACTTGCTCACCCTTTAAGCTCTAAACCATTTTTTAGAGCCATGTGTGCTTGCGATGGCTTGGTTGTTGTCATAGTTTCTGATATTATGGATGATCCACGCCCCATACATTTGCTATGGAACCCCTCCATAAGAGAATCAATAGTACTTCCCGCTCCAGAGTTTGAAAAAGTCTATGCTACTCGTTATGGATTTGGTTATGACTCAACTAGCGGTGACTATAAGATCCTTAGAACTTGCAGTGAATCATCTACTGAAATTCTTGCATTGAAAGATGGTTCCTGGAGAAAAATTGATAAACATCCTCATGGCGTTTGCGACTCATTGTTTAGTACTAGTTCTTTGGCCTTTGTACACGAGGCATTTCATTGGATCGGTAGGTCAGACTATTACCCAAGAGTGTGTTCTCTGGTTTCATTTAGTATTTCCAAGGAAATGTATGGAGAGATACCCGTCTCGAAGGAAATATTATCATACTTTGTGGGCAAAGCCTATGTTGGCGTTTCAGTATTGGACGGAATGCTATGTGTTAATTCTGGTACTGGTTTGATGGGGGTCGGATCTTTTAAGTTATGGGTATTGAAAGACTATGGTGTCAAGGAATCTTGGAGTGCATTGCTCACTATAGAAGATCCCTTGATTCAGAGGCTCTTACCAAAGTATAGGTTTGCTGATGGTGAAGTGCTATTCTATTGTGCATATATGCCAAGTGGTGATGTTAGGTCCTTGTTAAGAAAAAAAATTCCACATGGTGGGCCTGTATTTCGTACAACCGCCAGTGGACCATTTGTTTCATGGCTGCCAGCTGGCCCTCTCGACGGAGAAGCTTTTACAGAAAGCTTGATCTCTCCAAAATCTCTCTTCCCCCAGAGATAAGGCCTGCGTATGCTCAGAACCACACCACTTGTGGGATTTAACTGTTGGTTGTATGTTAATGTATTGTATGACCAGTGCACTTTCCTTTCTCCAAATATACTGATATAGTGTATGGAACTTGTTCATAATTGGGCCATACCCAAAAACACTAGGAAGTGGAGGAGACGTCATACTGGAATACTACAATCAGATGCAAGCCTCCATTTTACCCATCCATCCATTCTAACTAGGAAGTAGTAGCTAAACCCTTCAAACACCATATATCCATTGGGAGTAGTCATAGTCGTCAACTTTAAATGGTTTAAAGGTTACTTTGGGTGCACATGTACAATTATGCTTCGCTTTCACTTTAAAATCGGAAAGTCAATTTTTCCAACAACTTGTTAAAAATCAAGTTTCATATTTTATTATAATGAAGCTGGGAAGTAGCAATGCATACCTAATTTTGTAGGAGGTAGCCGTTGGCTGGTGTCAGATTAGGGTGATAAGACGACACCATTGATTTGTTGCTCCTACAAAATTAGGGGTCCGTTTGTTAAGGGCAGCCATCGAAGAAATACGTTACGTTATTTATATATTTATCTTTATATGATTGGTGGCCAGTTATGAGAGAAAGAAAACTAGCTAGTTTAGGACAAGAAAGTTGCATGTATAAAAAAGAACAAATTCATTATATTCAAATCAATAAATACACGATTTGAATAATAGGAAAAAAGTTTGAAATATACCTAAATTTTCGACAAATTTGTTGTAGTATGCCGATCCTCTTAGACTATTTATTACCGTATTTCTGTAGCATATATTTGTCAGCGATCTGGACCCTCATAAAGTTGAGGCATGTTACAATAGATATTATGCATTCAAAGGAGCTCACGTGTACCACAATATGCATTCAAAGTCTGTCGATATACACTAAAAAATACCTTCATCGAATTCAGGTGAGTACCATAAATCCACCCTTGATATAACGAATAAATAAGATCATAGCTGAAATAAAATGAGAGACCGAATCTTATAAATAGCGTGCAGAAAAATAATTACTATATGTTATACGAATAAATAAGATAATAACATGCCCGAAATAATTATATATACATTAAATTTAACGATACCAAAATCTCCACATACTTCATAGTATAACCTCAACAAATGATAGTTAAACACATAACGCTGAAATTTATTCTCCTAAATCGTGTTATTAGACCATACAAGAGAGATAAAGGGCCTGTTTGGCCATAAGTGTTTTTTTTTTTTTTTGGAGTTGGAAATAGTGGTGTTTAGCCATGAAAATTTGAAAAATAATTCCAGAAATTTTTTCTGAAAAGGGAAAACAAATTTTTGGTGTTTTCATTTCTAAAAAATAAATTTGTTTGAAAGATAATATTTGTTACGCAATGATCTGTTAATACATTTCTGGTTTTAATTGTGTGATTTTGATAATTTGTAAAAGTTGAGACATAAAAAATTCAAACAATATTTTAAGCCACTTATTATAAATATAGATGATAAATTATATAGATACAAATGGCATAGATTATAGATATTTTTGTTTATTATTATATTTAATATGAAAGATATAGGAAAACGATTGTAGAAATCTCCTTATAATTTATCCTTTTCGGTATTACTTGACGGAAATCACCTCCACAAATCATTACCTTTCCCACCAAAATTGGATGTAAATTATTCTCTTTCCTTTTCCACTTTGATTGTTGTTATCCCTTTTTATTTTTAATAATAGTAATAAAATAAAAATATATGGTTGGGCCTTTTACCTTCACGAGACTAGATCTACTTTATCAGAAAACCTAATATAAATTAAAGTACGCAGTCACATTGTCAGCCTCTTATCAAGAAACAAGAAAGAAATTATTTTTTTTAGAGAGAATGGGAAAAACTTACGTTCACCAAAGCTATTTAGAGATCTGGGTTTCATATCAATTTCATTTTTATGAAAATTGTTGTTTCGATATGGAATTTAGATGTCTATTAAGTCTTTGATTGTGGTAGTTTGACTTGAAGATCTGTCTGTTCAAACTTCATAATTTGTTATCTGAGTATTCCATGTCAATTTGATTTTGTTGATTATTGTTATTTGAGTATTCCATGTCAATTTGATTTTGTTGATTATTGTTATTTGAGTATTCCATGTCAATTTGATTTTGTTGGTTTTTAGAGACATGTTTTTTCTTATATTGTTTCATATTCTTTGTTATATTTTTTTTTTATGTGCAATCTATTCAAACTTTATAATTTGTTGTTTGTGTTGTTCTTGAGCACAAATGTTAAGTGCCAAAATTAAGAGAATAAACCTGAACTGACCAAAATTGTCAAAACGGTAGGACCAAACTAAACGTTTCAAAAAACGTATGACCAATTTAAACTTAGTCAAAACTTTATGATCTGAATCGAATAAAACCAAACTTTCTCACTGTAAGTATATGTTTTTCTAGACTTTAATCCTATTTAGGGTTCAGTATCGAGCTGCGCCTTTTTCACCTGAGCAATATTTCCTTTGTGTTCATCCTGTTGTGGTATGTGAAGCTTGATTTTCTGTTTTCGTTAAAATTATTGCTTTTAGGGTTTAATTTCACTCCCAATATATTTTCTTCTAGTGTTTATTTTTAGCTTTTCAATCTCTTCTACGTGTTTGCCTAAATTTTTCTTCATGTTTAGGGTTTATTCTCTACTGCAATCTCTGTAGGTTTAGGATTTATCTCGTTATTTCTAGAACTGTTGCTAAAATGTGGTTTTGTTCATAATCGTTAAGTGTAAATTTCTTTGAATTTTTGTAGTTATTGCCTTGAAACAAACTTGTTATTTATCACTTTCTAGTGTAGACTTTTGGGTAATTATGAATTTCGAAAAATTCAAAGAGATTAAAGGGTAGAAATCCATAGAATAATGAACTAGACTAAGTTCGTGTTTGAATTTGTAATGCCTAAAAGTGGGTAGTGAAGCATTGAATCATTCTTATTTGTTGTTTTGTCACAATTGAGATTATCCCTACTAGTAGTAACATGATGCCTTAGAGTCACACTTGAAAAGGCCTAAGGCATCATGTTACTAGTAGGGATGCCTTATTTCGCGTAGTAGGGATTGGGAGTCAAGTCTCGGACTTTACTTGAAAAGGCCTAAAGCAGAGGTTCTGAAAGACCTTGCTTGATTCGTCTTCGGCTTCCCACTGAACAAACTTGGTTGTATCTTCTCGATCCCCGAAAGGTTTCTCATCCTCAATAAGAGACTTTCCATTAGTTAGACTTCACACACTATATATAAACAAATAGTTGAAGCGTGCGATAGAAAGCGGAAAAACGAATTGATTGACTATTGAGTGCAAGCCCGTAAATAGACGACTATGGGCAGTTGAGGTGCGCTTAAAGTCAACTACAACTAGAAGGCATGCCGATGAAAAGCTCCAAATAGGCACACAGTAGTAACATGATGCCTTAGAGTCACAAGTTACTCCGAGCTAATAAATGCCTTGGCATAACACTAAAAAATACTATATAAATTGATAATTACTGAGCAGAAGCTAAAGTATGAATTATGTAATAGAAATCAAAACCAAGTTTCAATGTAATCAAAATGAAAATCAAATTGTTTTAAGTATTTAGTTTGTTTATCACGTTTCTATTGCTTTAAAAGAGTGTAGTTTGTTTATGATGTTTGTATACATTAGCAGTAGCATTCATGTATTGCCTTCAATGTGCTCTAATTTAATTGTTGTTTAAGTATATAGTTTTTTTATCATGTTTGACGTACAGATTATGGCTTCTAGTGGTGCTAGTTCTGATGATTCTGATTTTCCTCCTCCTCGTGCACGTGCTCTACGTGCTCTTCCTCAACCTTCTGAACCTGAACGTAGTGATTCTCCACCTGAACCGCCCACATATCCTTGTTTTCCGTGTGGGTCTTTGGGGATTGAATGTGAGTCACTATGTTGCCTCAGGCCTCTTTTCACTGGGTTTGAATCAGAAACGACCAAGTTTGGAGACTTTTTTGTAAAATTTAATAGTAAGATAAACCTCTTAAAGTCTGCTGCTAAAAAGATACCGGCTTACCTGGGGGATCGGTGGGTTAGGTTAGGTCCTATTATGCCAGCGACTTTACCCCCGGTGGACGATTTGCCTAAGGATACTCGGGACAAGCTCTATGCTGGAAAGCCATGTTGCCCTTGTTGGGTAGTGAACTCTTCGGTTTGTGTTGGTTGTCCCTTTACGAGGTATTTTACTGAAGAGAATTTGTCAGACTTTGAGATTCTGCGTTTGGAGCATGAAGGTGACATTGACGCGTTGAAATTAGATATCTCAAATTTTGAGACACAGTCTTTTGGTGGTGTCAGTGTTCTGGAGCAGGTTCATAACAGGTTTGTGGACATCTGGTAATATTACATATCTGGTTTTCTGGTATTGTTTTGGAGTTCAGTTTATTATTGATTTACGTGTATGTTGTATGTTTATAGTATGGAGGGCTTGGGTTTTGTCCCCGACTTTGAAAAGTTATGGGAGAGAACTGGCGGCTCTGGCCGAGGCAGAGGCACAGGTGGCTGAAGAGGAATTGGCCGAAGAGGGGAATTTGAGACTCCTTTTTAAAAGGGTCAATCTTTCACTGGTTTATATTATGCTATTCGGTTTTGCTATGTGTTCCTTGTGCTCTTCCTCAACCGTCTGAACCTGAACGTAGTGATTCTCCACCTGAATCGCCCACATATCCTTGTTTTCCGTGTGGGTCTTTGGGGATTGAATGTGAGTCACTGTGTTGCCTCAGGCCTCTTTTCACTGGGTTTGAATCAGAAACGACCAAGTTTGGAGACTTTTTTGTAAAATTTAATAGCAACATAAACCTCTTAAAGTCTGCTGCTAAAAAGATACCGGCTCACCTGAGGGATCGGTGGGTTAGGTTAGGTCCTATTATGCCAGCGACTTTACCCCCGGTGGACGATTTGCCTAAGGATACTCGGGACAAGCTCTATGCTGGAAAGCCATGTTACCCTTGTTGGGCAGTGAAATCTTCGGTTTGTGTTGGTTGTCCCCTTACGGGGTATTTTACTGAAGAGAATTTGTCAGACTTTGAGATTCTGCGTTTGGAGCATGAAGGTGACATTGACGCGTTGAAATTAGAGATCTCAAATTTTGAGACACAGTCTTTTGGTGGTGTCAGTGTTCTGGAGCAGGTTCATAACAGGGTTGTGGACATCTGGTAATGTTACATATCTGGTTTTCTGGTATTGTTTTGGAGTTCAGTTTATTATTGATTTGCGTGTATGTTGTATGTTTATAGTATGGAGGGCTTGGGTTTTGTCCCCGACTTTGAAAAGTTATGGGAAAGAACTGGCGGCTCTGGCTGAGGCAGAGGCACAGGTGGCTGAAGAGGAATTGGCCGAAGAGGGGAATTTGAGACTCCTTTTTAAAAGGGTCAGTCTTTCACTGGTTTATATTATGCTATTGGGTTTTGCTATGTGTTTCTTGTGCTCTTCCTCAACCTTCTGAACCTGAACGTAGTGATTCTCCACCTGAACCGCCCACATATCCTTGTTTTTCGTGTGGGTCTTTGGGGATTGAATGTGAGTCACTATGTTGCCTCAAGCCTCTTTTCACTGGGTTTGAATCAGAAACGACCAAGTTTGGAGACTTTTTTGTAAAATTTAATAGCAACATAAACCTCTTAAAGTCTGCTGCTAAAAAGATACCGGCTCACCTGAGGGATCGGTGGGTTAGGTTAGGTCCTATTATGCCAGCGACTTTACCCCCGGTGGACGATTTGCCTAAGGATACTCGGGGCAAGCTCTATGCTGGAAAGCCATGTTACCCTTGTTGGGTAATGAACTCTTCGGTTTGTGTTGGTTGTCCCCTTACGGGGTATTTTACTAAAGAGAATTTGTCAGACTTTGAGATTCTGCGTTTGGAGCATAAAGGTGACATTGACGCGTTGAAATTAGAGATCTCAAATTTTGAGACACAGTATTTTGGTGGTATCAGTGTTCTGGAGCAGGTTCATAACAGGGTTGTGGACATCTGGTAATGTTACATATTTGGTTTTCTAGTATTGTTTTGGAGTTCAGTTTATTATTGATTTGCGTGTATGTTGTATGTTTATAGTATGGAGGGCTTGGGTTTTGTCCCCGACTTTGAAAAGTTATGGGAGAGAAGTGGCGGCTCTGGCTGAGGCTGAGGCACAGGTGGCTGAAGAGGAATTGGCCGAAGAGGGGAATTTGAGACTCCTTTTTAAAAGGGTCAGTCTTTCACTGGTTTATATTATGCTATTGGGTTTTGCTATGTGTTCCTTGTGCTCTTCCTCAACCTTCTGAACCTGAACGTAGTGATTCTCCACCTGAACCGCCCACATATCCTTGTTTTCCGTGTGGGTCTTTGGGGATTGAATGTGAGTCACTGTGTTGCCTCAGGCCTCTTTTCACTGGGTTTGAATCAGAAACGACCAAGTTTGGAGACTTTTTTGTAAAATTTAATAGCAACATAAACCTCTTAAAGTCTGCTGCTAAAAAGATACCGCCTCACCTGAGGGATCGGTGGGTTAGGTTAGGTCCTATTATGCCAGCGACTTTACCCCCGGTGGACGATTTGCCTAAGGATACTCGGGACAAGCTCTATGCTGGAAAGCCATGTTACCCTTGTTGGGCAGTGAAATCTTCGGTTTGTGTTGGTTGTCCCCTTACGGGGTATTTTACTGAAGAGAATTTGTCAGACTTTGAGATTCTGCGTTTGGAGCATGAAGGTGACATTGACGCGTTGAAATTAGAGATCTCAAATTTTGAGACACAGTCTTTTGGTGGTATCAGTGTTCTGGAGCAGGTTCATAACAGGGTTGTGGACATCTGGTAATGTTACATATCTGGTTTTCTGGTATTGTTTTGGAGTTCAGTTTATTATTGATTTGCGTGTATGTTGTATGTTTATAGTATGGAGGGCTTGGGTTTTGTCCCCGACTTTGAAAAGTTATGGGAAAGAACTGGCGGCTCTGGCTGAGGCAGAGGCACAGGTGGCTGAAGAGGAATTGGCCGAAGAGGGGAATTTGAGACTCCTTTTTAAAAGGGTCAGTCTTTCACTGGTTTATATTATACTATTGGGTTTTGCTATGTGTTTCATGTGCTCTTCCTCAACCTTCTGAACCTGAACGTAGTGATTCTCCACCTGAACCGCCCACATATCCTTGTTTTTCGTGTGGGTCTTTGGGGATTGAATGTGAGTCACTATGTTGCCTCAAGCCTCTTTTCACTGAGTTTGAATCAGAAACGACCAAGTTTGGAGACTTTTTTGTAAAATTTAATAGCAACATAAACCTCTTAAAGTCTGCTGCTAAAAAGATACCGGCTCACCTGAGGGATCGGTGGGTTAGGTTAGGTCCTATTATGCCAGCGACTTTACCCCCGGTGGACGATTTGCCTAAGGATACTCGGGACAAGCTCTATGCTGGAAAGCCATGTTACCCTTGTTGGGTAATGAACTCTTCGGTTTGTGTTGGTTGTCCCCTTACGGGGTATTTTACTGAAGAGAATTTGTCAGACTTTGAGATTCTGCGTTTGGAGCATAAAGGTGACATTGACGCGTTGAAATTAGAGATCTCAAATTTTGAGACACAGTATTTTGGTGGTATCAGTGTTCTGGAGCAGGTTCATAACAGGGTTGTGGACATCTGGTAATGTTACATATTTTGTTTTCTGGTATTGTTTTGGAGTTCAGTTTATTATTGATTTGCGTGTATGTTGTATGTTTATAGTATGAAGGGCTTGGGTTTTGTCCCCGACTTTGAAAAGTTATGGGAGAGAAGTGGCGGCTCTGGCTGAGGCTGAGGCTGAGGCACAGGTGGCTGAAGAGGAATTGGCCGAAGAGGGGAATTTGAGACTCCTTTTTAAAAGGGTCAGTCTTTCACTGGTTTATATTATGCTATTGGGTTTTGCTATGTGTTCCTTGTGCTCTTCCTCAACCTTCTGAACCTGAACGTAGTGATTCTCCACCTGAACCGCCCACATATCCTTGTTTTCCGTGTGGGTCTTTGGGGATTGAATGTGAGTCACTATGTTGCCTCAAGCCTCTTTTCACTGGGTTTGAATCAGAAACGACCAAGTTTGGAGACTTTTTTGTAAAATTTAATAGCAACATAAACCTCTTAAAGTCTGCTGCTAAAAAGATACCGGCTCACCTGAGGGATCGGTGGGTTAGGTTAGGTCCTATTATGCCAGCGACTTTACCCCCGGTGGACGATTTGCCTAAGGATACTCGGGACAAGCTCTATGCTGGAAAGCCATGTTACCCTTGTTGGGTAATGAACTCTTCGGTTTGTGTTGGTTGTCCCCTTACGGGGTATTTTACTGAAGAGAATTTGTTAGACTTTGAGATTCTGCGTTTGGAGCATAAAGGTGACATTGACGTGTTGAAATTAGAGATCTCAAATTTTGAGACACAGTATTTTGGTGGTATCAGTGTTCTGGAGCAGGTTCATAACAGGGTTGTGGACATCTGGTAATGTTACATATTTGGTTTTCTAGTATTGTTTTGGAGTTCAGTTTATTATTGATTTGCGTGTATGTTGTATGTTTATATTATGGAGGGCTTGGGTTTTGTCCCCGACTTTGAAAAGTTATAGGAGAGAAGTGGCGGCTCTGGCTGAGGCTGAGGCTGAGGCACAGGTGGCTGAAGAGGAATTGGCCGAAGAGGGGAATTTGAGACTCCTTTTTAAAAGGGTCAGTCTTTCACTGGTTTATATTATGCTATTGGGTTTTGCTATGTGTTCCTTGTGCTCTTCCTCAACCTTCTGAACCTGAACGTAGTGATTCTCCACCTGAACCGCCCACATATCCTTGTTTTCCGTGTGGGTCTTTGGGGATTGAATGTGAGTCACTATGTTGCCTCAAGCCTCTTTTCACTGAGTTTGAATCAGAAACGACCAAGTTTGGAGACTTTTTTGTAAAATTTAATAGCAACATAAACCTCTTAAAGTCTGCTGCTAAAAAGATACCGGCTCACCTGAGGGATCGATGGGTTAGGTTAGGTCCTATTATGCCAGCGACTTTACCCCCGGTGGACGATTTGCCTAAGGATACTCGGGACAAGCTCTATGCTGGAAAGCCATGTTACCCTTGTTGGGTAATGAACTCTTCGGTTTGTGTTGGTTGTCCCCTTACGGGGTATTTTACTGAAGAGAATTTGTCAGACTTTGAGATTCTGCGTTTGGAGCATAAAGGTGACATTGACGTGTTGAAATTAGAGATCTCAAATTTTGAGACACAGTATTTTGGTGGTATCAGTGTTCTGGAGCAGGTTCATAACAGGGTTGTGGACATCTGGTAATGTTACATATTTGGTTTTCTGGTATTGTTTTGGAGTTCAGTTTATTATTGATTTGCGTGTATGTTGTATGTTTATATTATGGAGGGCTTGGGTTTTGTCCCCGACTTTGAAAAGTTATGGGAGAGAAGTGGCGGCTCTGGCTGAGGCTGAGGCTGAGGCACAGGTGGCTGAAGAGGAATTAGCCGAAGAGGGGAATTTGAGACTCCTTTTTAAAAGGGTCAGTCTTTCACTGGTTTATATTATGCTATTGGGTTTTGCTATGTGTTCCTTGTGCTCTTCCTCAAACTTCTGAACCTGAACGTAGTGATTCTCCACCTGAACCGCCCACATATCCTTGTTTTCCTTGTGGGTCTTTGGGGATTGAATGTGAGTCACTATGTTGCCTCAAGCCTCTTTTCACTGAGTTTGAATCAGAAACGACCAAGTTTGGAGACTTTTTTGTAAAATTTAATAGCAACATAAACCTCTTAAAGTCTGCTGCTAAAAAGATATCGGCTCACCTGAGGGATCGATGGGTTAGGTTAGGTCCTATTATGCCAGCGACTTTACCCCCGGTGGACGATTTGCCTAAAGATACTCGGGACAAGCTCTATGCTGGAAAGCCATGTTACCATTGTTAGGTAGTGAACTCTTCGATTTGTGTTGGTTGTCTCCTTACGGGGTATTTTACTGAAGAGAATTTATCAAACTTTGAGATTCTGCGTTTGGAGCATGAAGGTGACATTGACGTGTTGAAATTAGAGATCTCAAATTTTGAGACACAGTCTTTTGGTGGGGTCAGTGTTCTGGAGCAGGTTCATAACAGGGTTGTGGACATCTGGTAATGTTTCATATCTGGTTTTCTGGTATTGTTTTGGAGTTCAGTTTATTATTGATTTGTGTGTATGTTGTATGTTTATAGTATGGAGGGCTTGGGTTTTTTCCCCGACTTTGGAAAGTTATGGGAGAGAACTGGCGGCTCTGGCTGAGGAAGAGGCACAAGTGGCTGAAGAGAAATTGACCGAAGAGGGGAATTTGAGACTCCTTTTTAAAAGGGTCAGTCTTTCACTGGTTTATATTATGATATTGGGTTTTGCTATGTGTTCTTTGTGTTCTTCCTCAACCTTCTGAACCTGAACGTAGTGATTCTCCACCTGAACCGCCCACATATCCTTGTTCTCCATGTAGGTCTTTGGGGATTGAATGTGAGTCACTATGTTGCCTCAAGCCTCTTTTCACTGAGTTTGAATCAGAAACGACCAAGTTTGGAGACTTTTTTGTAAAATTTAATAGCAACATAAACCTCTTAAAGTCTGCTGCTAAAAAGATATCGGCTCACCTGAGGGATCGATGGGTTAGGTTAGGTCCTATTATGCCAGCGACTTTACCCCCAGTGGACGATTTGCCTAAGGTTACTCGGGACAAGCTCTATGCTGGAAAGCCATGTTACCCTTGTTGGGTAATGAACTCTTCGGTTTGTGTTGGTTGTCCCCTTACGGGGTATTTTACTGAAGAGAATTTGTCAGACTTTGAGATTCTGCGTTTGGAGCATAAAGGTGACATTGACGCGTTGAAATTAGAGATCTCAAATTTTGAGACACAGTATTTTGGTGGTATCAGTGTTCTGGAGCAGGTTCATAACAGGGTTGTGGACATCTGGTAATGTTACATATTTGGTTTTCTGGTATTGTTTTGGAGTTCAGTTTATTATTGATTTGCGTGTATGTTTTATGTTTATAGTATGGAGGGCTTGGGTTTTGTCCCCGACTTTGAAAAGTTATGGGTGAGAAGTGGCGGCTCTGGCTGAGGCAGAGGCACAGGTGGCTAAAGAGGAATTGGCCGAAGAGGGGAATTTGAGACTCCTTTTTAAAAGGGTCAGTCTTTCACTGGTTTATATCATGCTATTGGGTTTTGCTATGTGTTCCTTGTGCTCTTCCTCAACCTTCTGAACCTGAACGTAGTGATTCTGCACCTGAACCTCCCACATATCCTTGTTTTCCGTGTGGGTCTTTGGTCATTGAATGTGAGTCACTATGTTGCCTCAAGCCTCTTTTCACTAGGTTTGAATCAGAAACGACCAAGTTTGGAGAATTTTTTGTAAAATTAAAAGCAACATAAACCTCTTAAAGTCTGTTGCTAAAAAAATACCGGCTCACCTGAGGGATCGGTGGGTTAGGTTAGGTCCTATTATGCCAGCGACTTTACCCCCGGTGGACGATTTGCCTAAGGATACTCGGGACAAGCTCTATGCTGGAAAGCCATGTTACCTTTGTTGGGTAGTGAACTCTTCGGTTTGTGTTGGTTGTCCCCTTACGGGGTATTTTACTGAAGAGAATTTGTCAGACTTTGAGATTCTGCGTTTGGAGCATGAAGGTGACATTGACGCGTTGAAATTAGAGATCTCAAATTTTGAGACACAGTCTTTTGGTGGTGTCAGTGTTCTGGAGCAGGTTCATAACAGGGTTGTGGACATCTGGTAATGTTACATATCTGGTTTTCTAGTATTGTTTTGGAGTTCAGTTTATTATTGATTTGCGTGTATGTTGTATGTTTATAGTATGGAGGGCTTGGGTTTTGTCCCCGACTTTGGAAAGTTATGGGAGAGAACTGGCGGCTCTAGCTGCGGCTCAGGCTGAGGCAGAGGCACAGGTGGCTATATTATGCTATTGGGTTTTGCTATGTGTTCCTTGTGTTTTTATCAACTTCTTTCGTTGTGTAGGATGAGTTTTCAAGGCACATGGTTCACCCTACGTCGTTGTTCAACAAGATCGTATTTCTTCTTTAGTTTAACGTGCATCTCAATATTTATAGAATTATTTGTTTAATACAGTCCTATTTTAGAGTATTTCTTTATCTCTTTTAGGAGTATTTTTCTAATTGATCACTACAAAGAAAAATATTAATTGATTCTTCTTCTACTATATATTTCCGAAGTCTCATATATTTAGGAATCTGATTAATATAATATAAAAAAGAAAGTCAAAAAATTTGTACCCATTTTTAATAGATATACTTTTTCGTTTCGTACTTTTTTTTCCTTTTATAATAGAATACTTTTAAATTTCATTGCTTAAAATCAATATCTTACCAAACTATATCATTTTAAAATTTTATTTTTAGATTGAAAATAAAAGGTGCCTTTGTATACGTATATAAAGATTTCAAAAGTTACCTTTATAAGGGCCTTCATACTTTTAATATAACTAGTTTAGCCGCACATGCCTCGCATGTGTAACTTTTTATTATTTAAAATTAGACGATTTTATCTATTACGGAGGTTTTTAATGAAGTGTAAGAAGTTCAAAACATATATTTTATTATAAGCACATATATATTTACCATTAGAAATTTCAAGTAGTTAATTGATTTAATATATTGTAGATGTAGATGTAGATTTATATAGTTTTTAAATCTTCTTAAAATCAAATTTAGTTGATTTGGAATTCTTAAAGACGATTTTATCTAAAACAAAGACTTTTAATGAACGACAAAAGGCTCAAGTGACATTTCTAAGACCCTTCACACGTTTAATATATTATAGATTATACATAGATATGGATTGTAGAATATATATATATATATATATATATATATATATATATATATATATTCTACAATCCATATCTATCTATAATCTATATTTATATCTATAATCTCTCTCTCAGAGAGAGATTATAGATATAGTATGCTTTGCACGTGTGTCTTGCATCAATCAATGTTAAATACAATGTTATATATATATATATATACTTAATTAACAAATAAATATGGTATCTCAAACCATACTACGAATAGTTCTATCGTTTTTTGAGTTCGTAAGATTTATGATGACACGTGTTGCTTTATGAGATTTTTTTTCTTTATAAGTTTAACTCATAACGAGCTTTTTTTATGACTACATAAGCTAATCCGTTGTTGCTTCATTATCCCTACAATGACAACGGTTTTCAATCTAATGAATCAATTTGAAAATTTTGTTAACTTGCCTGTTTTATGTCTTTACAAATTCTTTTCAAAATTAATTTTAATTATATTTTAAATATGTGATTACCAAATAAATTGAATCGTGTGCAAACAAATCTAAAAAATATGCGAAAGTCTATAATAGCGATAAATAATATTTATGAATTGTGTACTTTAAAAAATATTAAAGGAAATTACACAATAATCAATATGTGATTACAAATAATATTATCTATAAAATTATACATTTAATAACAAAAAAAGAGGAACAATATTAGCGTAAATGATAAGAGAATTTCTATTTTTATTTTACATGTGAACCTCTATACATCGAACAATATCTTAATAATGTAAAGCGAATTTAGTTAGAGCTATACAATGGTCTCTTATTTTGAATTCCAGAAAGAATCATAGCGATGTTCACGCGAACGGCGTCTTTTAATAAGTCAAACCTCTGATATTCCCTTATAAGGATTAAACTCAAATTATGAGCATATTGATGTGATCTATACAACGTAACGTTGTGCGAAAATTTATACAAAAATCTTGAGCGACGATAACAAAGAAAAAACTTGTATGAGGACCACATTATGAATTTGATTGTATAGTGAATTTGAATAGAGCTATACTATAACACCTCGCATTTCGGGCTAGAATAAAAACCATGATTTTGATGCGTTGATAATTTCGAAGCCATAAATCCTATGCCAATATGGCATGTTAATTATTTGTGTAGTATGTGAATCCATTCAAGCTTGAATTTAGACCATAGAGGTCCTTCAACTCAAGGACGAGTTGAAACTATTTCGATCAATTAAGTTTTAGTGGATGTTGTAATTTGTGTCAGCTTCCATCGACCATAACTCTCTGTATATGTCGAATTAGAGAACCTACTATGTGTCAAATGATAGGTCTTCGAGTTAGCTTTCCAACGATACCAATTTTGCTAAAATTCGGCACTCGAGCAAAAAGTTATGGCCTTTCAAAGTAGTAGGCGGCGCCTATGTAAACATAGGCGATAGCATAGGGCCATAGGCGGCGCCTATGTAAAGGTTTCAGGTGACTTAAACACTCCGTTTTTGGGGCAAAATGGTCCTTTCCCACCCCTATATATACCACCAACACGGGATTTAATCCCTCAAACACCAAAATATTATCATATTCATCAAATTATCTCAAGAACACTCCTTAGGGTTTCAAAATAAAAACCCAATTAACTCAAGATTTAGCCGTGGGTTTTTAAAACCAATTACATATTTGGAATCCCCAAAACATAGGCATCAAGAAGCACCTATCATATTCGCATATAGAGGTACGTGGGGTTATCCTAAAATCTCATGGGTGTAGTTTTTTATGAACATGCATGCTTTTAAATGGGGGTTTTCAATCAAATGCTAATAACTTGCTTTCAATATGATTTCTAAGTCATTTTTCTTTATGTCATGGGAATTGTTTGCCTATATACTTCAATGGTTGAAACCATGCATATGTGATTTGAGATTTTCCATGGAAGTTTGATAAATATGAATGATAAATTACTTTCAAATTCCCATGATAATGTCTTGATACCCCATATCATATTGTGACCAACAAAAGAGAGCATGAATTTGAAATAATTACTGTTCACCACTTGTAAATGATGAAGCACCTTGGTTTTTACATGATTATGCATATGTGGATGTGATATTGATGACTTGCAAGTCGGGTATGACGATACCCTACAGAATATGATACGTGATTGAATTAAATGAAGTTTGAATGCATTGATTTTACATGAGATAGGTGGATGCCCGAAGAAGGCGTTTGAGTGTAAGGGCTCATCGCTGGAAATCGTGTTTGCCGATATGGAAATTTGGTACCAGGCTAAGTGATCTTGTGTACTTGACTTTATGTCATTCCCAAATTGGTACAATAGGTAGGAGCCCGGGCTAAGTGATCTTGGGCACTACCATTGGGTCGAGACACCATGTTGTGTGATCTTGTGTGTCTTCCCCTCACGTATACTCTAATCTCGGCGGCAACCGGGGTTTGACAGTTGGTGTAAATTATGTAGGGTATTTCACCTAGCTCAGTTGCATTTCATTGTTATTGAAAACAATTACATTATGCCCATGTGTTTTCAAATGATTTGATATGAAACTGCTTTATAATGGCTCTCACCTATATTGTGTAAAAATATTATACTTCTGTTTTGATTTCTCTGCGTACCAGTACTTTTGTATTGATCCCCTTCCCTCTCAGGTTTGGAGGCACAGTCTAGGGGTCCAGATAACCAGTAAATTTCTTCCGACAGATCGCAGAATCAAGTGGTGAGCCTTCTATATTTCGGAAGGCCTGACGTCTGCTATTTCATTTATCATTTATTAGTTTTGGGTCTGTTGGGGGCCTTGTCCCAGTTTTCAGATAGACATTGTTTCAGTCATATAGTAGAGATTTCGCAGACGGTTTTAGAGATGTTGATTTAGATTGTGGGACACTATTCCCCATTTTCGTTTTCATATGATTCTTGACCATGTTTTCGTTATATTGTGTATCTTCTGCATTTCTTTTGTCATGAATTATGTGCATGATTATCAGACAG
Source organism: Capsicum pubescens (assembly GCA_030864215.1). Taxonomy (NCBI): domain Eukaryota; kingdom Viridiplantae; phylum Streptophyta; class Magnoliopsida; order Solanales; family Solanaceae; genus Capsicum; species Capsicum pubescens. The sequence continues at coordinate 302,947,363 of CM061549.1, forward strand.
ATAGGGGTGTTTCGGGCCTTTATGGTTCGGAATGCTCGTCACGGCCAGGGCCCCGGTTTGGGTCGTGACATATATAATGGTCTCTTGTCCTGAATTTCATAAAGAACTATAGTGATATTCACGCGAACGACGTCATCTAATAAGTCCAACTTCTTAATGTACACTTAGAACACGTTTAAACTCAAATTGTAAGCACATTGATGGGTCATACAACATGAAGTCGTGTGAAAGCTAATAAAAAAAACTTGAATGAAAATAACAAAGAAAAATCTTGTTTGAGGAATATATTGTGGATGTAATATTGTATAAAGAAAGAATTCTCAATTTATGAAAGCCTGAAAAGAGAAACCTTCTCTTAAAAAAAATTATCTAATTATGGTAAAATTTTATCTTTCTTCTATAAATTATATATTAATATTAGAATAATATGGATGGTCTCCTTTTAACTTCAAGTCTTTTAACTTCAAGTTTGATACGTTTTTTTTTTGTGTTATTTTTCACTTTTAAATTTCTATTCTTTCCTTTTATTTAACTTAATAAATTAGTGTAGCCTTCTTTTTTAAGGTTTAGTTTTCTTTCTTTTTTTTCCTTTTCACCACGTTTTTTATTTCCTTTTCTAATTCAACTTTGTATGCTTATATTATTTAGATAGAAAATTTATATTATAGAGTAAATGACGATTTTGTCTATTACGGAGTATTTTAATGAAGGGTAAAAAGTTCAAATCACTTTTCTAAAGGCTTTCACATTTTTAATATATATACTAGTCCTTCCAGCACGTGCGTTGCAAGTGTAATACAAAGTGCTTACGATTCATGGAAATGCACTTCTAGAGTGCTTTGTTGACTATTACAATTTGACAACGTCAATAAATGAAAGGTACATACAAGTAGGAAATTCACAGGTGAAATAAATGATGAATGATAGTAATGTGGGAAGAGTATTTAGAACTAAACTTGAGTTTATCGAGTTTCACGTTGAATTGTCATCGGTAATTTGTTTTTGAAGAGGCTCCAATGAAGCAATAACAATGTTTTTGCAGGGACGTTAGGCATAATACATAAACGTGCCCTTTAACTTGATCTCAAATCACATCTATAACCTCTGGCTTTGGGTATGTATAAAAATAGGCATTTAAACTTGTATAAAGTTGCACAAGTTGACAAAGACGTCATTTTAGCTAAGTTTTGGATAGGCATAGTACAAAAACGTGCCCTTTACTTTGAGCATGCACAAGTAGGCAGTTAAACTTGTATAAAGTTGAATAAGTAGACACATACATCCTATGTGACATAATACACGTAGGACTCAAAGTAGGATAATACTTGATGGGATCTATGGATGGGAAGAAGTTCACAAAGCAGGTGAGTATCGAGAATGACTTCTACTGATAATTCCCTTTTGTCAGAGTCAAATATCGTTTGCAGCATTGAAAGAAGACATGAGGCCATAACATTAGAAGCAAGAATGATTATGCAGTGCAGTGCAGATGAAAGGGGAGTGGCTACAACATACCTTTTCTTCACCCAACTTTAAGTGTATAATAGATGAACAAGGTGTACAAACTTAAACATTGTTGGGTTCATAGTATATGAAAAAAGTGTGAATGGGAAAATGGAGAATAAAATGGTGGAGGGGAAGGAGACACTAAAATGGAAAGTGTACTCCCAAATTAAAAAGTTTAATCTTTCTCCCACATTGGTGGAAGAAGAAAACTTGAAAGTGTTTATAATCAAGAACACTTACTTCACATAGCAAGTGAGGCAAGAAATGATAGATGCCTCACACCATCGTTGTTGCTCGCTCGGCTTTGGATTTGGATTTGGCAATCGATCAATGAGATCTATCTTTTTGGACAAACTTTATTTGAATTTCGAAGAATGCCAAGGAAAAATGCAGAAAAATCTTTTTTGCAGTTCGGACCTCCATTTATATGCATGCAGTAACAGTAACAGATGCAACATTTCGACAGAACTGATGCACTGTTTCGACTGAATTGATGTGTTGTTTCTGAACTGATGCACTGTTTCTTTTCGACTGAACTGATGCATTCACTGAATTGATATACTGTTTCTGTTTCGACTGAACAGATGCAATTCTTCAATGAAGTGATGCACTGTTTCGAACAGGTGCACTGCTTGGTAAAATGGTATACTGCTTCAGCAAAAATGCTGCAGATATGCATTTTCAGAAACATCACACCATTTAAGTGAACCAATGCCACCTTTTCGAAGAGGCATATGCTAGGCTATATAAACCTGCTTTCCTTCACAGATTTTGACACAAAATTTTCAGATTAAAAACTCTCTTCTTGTCTCAAAAATATTTTGTGTGATCACTCAAAACGTTCTGTGAGTTCGAAGATATTCTAACCGTTTGAGGTATCGCTACTGTTGGTCTGGTTAGCCATTTTATCCTGGGAGGAAAAATTCCACAACCTCGGGTACAGTGAGGGGGATTATTTCCTTAAGAAAAATTCGGACAACTTAGCTATTTTCTGTTTCATCTTAATTTCTGCAAATTAAAATACACCTCTTGGAAAGGTCATTTTGATCTTATGTTGAGGGTATTTGATATACTTCATTGTGTTCTTATTTAGACTTGAACTCAAGTTGAAGTTGGTGTTGTAATATACAAATTCTGCGTACCCGAAGTACAAACGAAATAACAAACATATGGTTGTCAATGAAGGTGTAAAACGTTAGAAGCTAAATGGAAGTGTCTACAACTTACAATTGCTTTTTAGCCAAAGATGGTTGTCACTGGTAGAGTCAATAATCTGAATATCTGATTCGTATACAGGGGAGAAAAATTATGTAGATGAAAATTGTGGATTGAAAGAGAAACAACACTTGTGATGATTGTAATCTATGCTGAAAGAAAAAGATTAACGTAGTTTAAAGATGTTTAGATTAGGAAGGTAATATGGTTAAGGAGGAGAAATTAGGCATACGTAGGGGGTAAAAGATTTTCAGAGTTGGAGGCGACGACTCTTTGCTAAGGATTTAATAAAAATTTGTATTGAAACTTGACAATAATTGTAATACCCCGTATTTTCGTGCTAGAATTCTAATCGTCGTTCCTACGCGTCTAAGCTCTAATCCAAATGAGTTGAATGTGAATACAAGTTTCATGATCATTATCCTAATCTATGAAGTATTTAGAGGTGAAAAATGTCCATAGCAATGACTTAGAACAAAGTTAAGCTAAGACCATTTGATTCGTTCAAAATTCGATATTCGATTCTACAAGGATCTACTTCAAACGTGTATAACTCTTTATACACATGAATTTTTTCATCCCAAGACCCACCAAACTGTAGATAATTGAATTAGCTTTCCAACGATACCAATTTCACAAAAATCCGATATAGGAGTGAAAAGTTACAGCCATTTTCATGACCAGTAGCAAGAGGCTATAAGCAGGGCGCCGCTCGGGCTAGAGTGGTGGACTAAGCAGGGCTCCGCCCTGGGTATAGCCTAGGGTCAATTTTCAGCTTCCTTCTCCGACTCATTAAGGGTAAATGTGATAGTTTTCAACCCCATATCATACCTAACATGGGATTAAACTCCCATAACACCAAAATAAGTTTATTTTCTCTCAAAATCACTAAGAACATTCATTAGGGTTTCAACCTAAAAATCCAAATATCTCAAGATTCAACCGTGAGTTTTAAATAATTCTTCGAGATTCACAATCCCCATTCCGAGGGCTACAAGAAGCACTCATTGTTTTCGTGAATAGAGTTTCGGAGCCAAAAGTTCATCCAAAGCTTAAGGTTTAAGGTATGTGGGGTTATGAACAAGAACACCCTTTCGTTCTTGTGCCCAAAATTTGCATTTATTTTACGAAGATATATGACTTTTTATGTTTTATTAGGAATTTGAGATAGTAAATTATATCTTATATCCTTGTTCAATAAACCATGATATTTTTAGATGTCTAGATGATAAATTCCATAAGTTTTGATGTTAATGTCATGTTTAAAGCTGAATTTTCCAGATTTTCATATAAATTATACATGCTTACTACATAAAGTATGAATCTTGAAACGAAATACTCAAGTACTGATATATGGGTCTTTGAACTCTCATTCAGAATATTGTTTTGAGAATTAACATGCTTCATGCAACCATATTTTTGACTGTTTGGAAATAATTTAGAAAGATTTGACCTTTTGGTCACTATAGAGGTGAAATCCACTTTACGAAAGAGATTACAATGTTGTAATATTGATTTCCGTATGAAATGTGAGATTACTAAAAATGGGTTTTTGTGAGATTTTTTAGCATAGTATTGGGAGTAGTATTTAGAACCGAGTTGGGTATGTTACTACGGTTTCATACCCCAGAACTACGTGTCACCGTAGGTTGAGATATTGACTTCCACTTTATGTGGATAATTGAGATAGTGATCACTAAGATAGATTGTTCTACACCGATGGCAAGGGTAGAACAGCCCTAACCTTACGGGGGCAAGTTGTGGGACATCATGGATGCTCACATGGTGTACATGTCGGTTAGAAGAACCTCCCAAAGAGTCGTCCCTCATTCTTAGATTAATTTTACTGATTTAAATGAGATTTGATATGCAGATTTATGATGTATTCTATGTTCCAGATTTCACTAAGATCACTTGATGTGAAAATAAGAAAAGAATCTTGATATTTGAATTAAGTGTAATGGCTCATGATATTCAGATTTGCAGGTTTTACCGTTTATTATGCATGATCTCAGATTTTAGATTTCTTCAAGCTTTATGAGCCAATTACAAATGTCATGCGTGATTTGAAAGAGAAAACTTATGATATGATCGTTATATATATATATATATGTTTATTGCATGCACCCCCATATGCTCGGTGCTTTTCCATGGTGCTGACCCACATATTCGTATGTGGGCTACATTTCCCTGTAATGTAGGTACAAGTTGTAGAGCATGTACCATATTCAGTCAGTTCGCAGCTTCCAGTCAGCAGGTGATGAGTCCTTTTGATTCAAGGGCTCGAGTCAGTTATGTAGAATTAAAAGTGTTGTATTTTCTTTATTCAGCCGTATTGAGTTGGGATAGTCGAGAGTCATGACCAGGCTACCTATAGTCAGTACTAGTAGAGGCTTCATAAACTGTCAGTAGAAGTTAATGTATTCAGTTTCAGTTTTGGTTGTACAAGCAGAGTTGTAATTTTGTAAATTCAGTTTTGTATTGATCAGATTCAGAAAAGAGTTATTTTCTGCAAATTTGTATAGATTTATACTTTTTATTCAATTGCTTATAAGTTATGCCAATAGAAGGGTTAGCTTGGGGTCACTTGTGACCCTAAGCACCGTGTGACGTTCCGGGACCCGATTTCGGGGCGTTACAAACTTGGTATCAGAGCACAGAGTTCAAGTGTCTTATGGTGTCTATGAAGCCGTGTCTAATACAGTCTTGCGGAACGGTACGGAGACGTCTGTACTTTTCTTCGAGAGGCTATAGGGCATTTAGAAAATGTTCCCCTTCTTTCAAGTCTCAGACTGTGCCATGAAAAGGTTCTCTAAGAAAATTATATAAATTCTCATCTTACTCTATTCTGGCCATCTCTGCCTTATTTTCAAGGTACCAGAAAATAGTCAAGCTTAATTCTCCACTGATAGCTATGAGATTATTAGAAGGCTAGAAAGTATTCCATCAGTGCTCTTAAGTTCCAAAGTTTGAAGTGTTTTATTCATACTCATGAGAAGTCGTGCACTAAATCCAAGTCAGATGTGCTTTCAGATTCCCCCTCAGAATCCATAATGATAATCTATACTTCTCTATCTATGTACTGTTCTTGAGGTAACATGATCGGCAAGTTCTAATTTTCTCCCCTGATAATGCTCTCAGACTTGCTATCAAGAAGTTTCAAAAGTTTCACAAAGCGGCTTGAGAGGAGCCTTCTAGTGTGTTATAAGTCCCTTAAATTTAAAGTTATGCCCTCGTTCTTATGAGTTATTCAATTAAGACAAAGTAAGGTGTGTATTATTAGACATTGAATATGGTGTGCCAAGTTTCTATCTATTGTATTATGTAATCTCGTTATCATTGTGTTTGTGAAAAATCAAAGTCTAGTGAAGCCGTGTGGGGCTCTTTAGATTCACTAGCATAGTTTCTTTGTTATTCATCTCATTTTCTTGTTCAGAATACAAAGTCAAAGTCTAGTGAAGGGTTGTAAGTAATATGGGATAAAAGGTAAAATAGGAATAAAAAAATATTATATAAGGGTATAATTGGGAAAATAAATAAGAAAACCATGCAAAACCACCAAATCTGTGGTTCAAAAAAATGGGCTATTCCATGGTTCCCAAACCATGAAATATTATCATACCTTTAGAGGCGGATTCAGAATTTTAAACTAATGGGTTCTCAAGGCTCCTTTCTTGCCACTAAGTTATCCCTTAGTTTAGTTATGGGTTCCCACCTATTAATATTTATAAATTTTGGCGATTTTTCTATGTAATTTTAAGCCTTACGGTAGCGGGTGTGGGTTCTCACATCCTCCACTGCATACCTTTTAGTTTACAATCAAAACAAACATGGTTCCCGTGGTAATCATACCATACCATGGAAACCACCATCCAAACAGGCTGTAAAGAAGTAGAGAGACTGTTTCCGATAGAGCCCCAACTACTGATGTAATTAATTATAATGATATAGGCATTAAAGAATTGTGAAGTTTGAGTGTTTTAATGGAGGTTATTGTTGCTGATGATGGCGCTGCGTTAGCAGAGGCGGCAGCAGCAGCAGCAACAACAAGATTCGATTGGAAGAATTGGAGTATTGTATCGTACCCTCTCCGGTGTTACTACTGGATATCGATCTTTCACCAGCGTTGCTTGGATAGAATCAGTCCTTATTTACTCTATAGGTGGATTGGAACTGCTGTATTGGCAATCATTTATGCTTTTCGGATTTATATCCGTGGATTCTGCATATTCACAACATATGGAAGAAAACTTTTTGAGTTTTGATACTTGTTGTGCACTGGTATTTGCTTATTTTAGCATGGCTATGACATTGTTATAGCTCTGAGTTGATCAAACCACAACATCAATGAATCAAGTCGTCATATTATTGTTGGATTCAAGGTGTATGTGAATGAAAAATGAAGGAAAATGGTGGAGGGAAGGAAGATACTAATTTGGAAAGTGTACTCCCAAATTGGAAAGTTCACTCATTTCTTCCACATTTCGGATTGTAGGCCATTTTATTCTGAGAGGAAGATTCCATAACCTCGGGTACAGTGAGAGGAATTATTCCTTAAGGACACTCCGTGAAGTCGGGGGACTTGGCCTTAAATTCTGTTTCATCTATTTTCTGAAATCTAACACACTTCTTGATCAATAGATTATTAGTAATCTTGTGTTGAAGGTGTTAAAGAACTTCAAATGTGTTCTTGTTTATACAGGAACTAGTGTTGAAGTTGATGTTGCATTTATACAGATTCTTGTACCCGAAACTACATAAAATAACAATTATTACGTGCAGTCACGGGTTCATAGGGAACTTTGGAGTGTTTATAATGATGAATACTTACTCCACATGGTAAGTGAGGCAAGAAATAAGAGATGCCTCGCGTCATCGTCGTCGCTCGCTCGGCCTCGGCAAATGATCGACTGATGAGATCTATCTTTTGGACAAATTTTATTTGATGATCTGAATGACAAAAACGCAACGGTAATTCTCCATTTATGCATGCATTCAGTAGCAGATGCACTGCTTCAGAACTGATGCTTCTGCAATTTTGAACTGATGCTTCTGTAACTTCAGAACATTTGCACTGTTTCAGAACTAATGCATTGTGTCAACGAACTGACACATTTATTCACTAAATGGCAGGCCTGTTCAAGAACAGTCACATTGTTTGGACGAATGGACATGAATTTTCAGAATAAAATTGTCACGCCTCAAATCCTATTGGGGTGGACCGGCACCCGTAACCGAGGAGGCCCGGGAGAACCAGCTCATAACCTTATACTTCCCATGCTTACCTCTATGACAACTCGAAATTCGGACAGTATCATGTCGCATATAAAAGGAAATAATTACCTGTATAAGCTCGAGCACACATATATATGTATATACAATACTTGGCCGTTTGAGTCATCACGTCTATTAACAAAACACCACCTTGACTGTACATTAGGTCTACAAAGTCTCTAGAAAATACACAGAGTTTAACTAAGGTCGGAACACACCCCGCCATATAACTAACTTCTATACAATACCAAAAGTGACTGGATATGACACAGAAAGCCCCGAAGCAAACTGGAGCTCACCAAAAGCAGCTGGATATCCTGGCTCCTACTTGTGCGGTGTATGAGCTGAGGTACCTGTGCCTGCAGCATGAAATGCAGGTCCCCCGTGGGGGACGTCAGTACGAAATATGTACTGAGTATGTAAAGCTGTAGATAATCACATATGATATAGGAGCTCAATAGAAATCAGAAACAAGTGAATAAATCGTAATAGGAGTGGACCACACTTACTAGAACTTGTGACAACCTGTACATTGTATTTATTCAATCACTTTACCTTCGTTCTTATCATCTTTGTAATCATTACTGTACTGTACTGTGACCATTAGGCTGCCTCCAGTACATATCAACTGGGATCGACACATGATAGGCTTATGCCCCTGGGATACCACCCATACACACATAAATAGGGATCGACCCATGATAGGCTTATGCCCCTGGAATACCACCCGATAAGAGAGAACTTCCATCACTTAGTTCAATTAATCTTTGAGATTGTTATTTCGTTCGTCACCACATTTTTGATACTTTGAAACAATGATACATTAATAAGAGACATATAAATAGACCATCAATGCAATAACAATGAAGTAGGAACTTATTGGTATATCAATGAAACGTTTTGGAGTCATTAATAGCACATGAATCTTGTTTGAGTAACCGGATACCTTCTGACATTCATTAGTGCAATAAACATGTAAGATTTGGAAAACAAGTAAGTATTGGAATGTCTTGACATCTTGTAGGGTGGAAACAAGTTCATTGGTAACGTAGGACATCATACAAAACCATTATGGATCACATATTATTGAATAACTTTGGAAACTTTCTTAATAGAACAATTGTTCACTTTCATGCCAAAGATATGGTATAGAGTATGCTTTGCATACCTGACTGTCAACCTTCAATACTAGTCCCAAATGGACTTTCCGTCTTTTCGGATTACTTATCTACAATGAACATATATAGCAATCTAGTATTAGCAACCAAACGTCACAATTCAATTATTTGAATTCACCAAACTAGTGGTTAAGTAGTAAGCCTTAATTACACCATAAAGGGTGTCACTTTAACCCTCTTATACTCCAATTACATTCACATGTCATGCATATTCATACATCCTCCAATATTAAGTTTGGAATCATTTATCCTTCCTACCAATCCATTAAACCAAATTGAGTCATAGACATAAATAATCATCAATTCAATAGTATATCACCATATCCACCTTCCATAACTCAATTAACATATCCACCTTCCTCAATTCGATACAACCAAACCATGCAAAATAGTCCATAACCCTATTTCCATCACCTTTCAATAACAACCAATACATATAATCCTCTATCACACATATACATATGGAAAAGAACAAAGGCAAACAATATTCATACCTTAGAATTCACCTCTTGATTATGAAATATTGTTTGCACAAATAATAGGTGTCGTTCGAAGCTCTCGAGATGACAAACGCAGTTATCGGATTACTTTGGAATTTCTACGGTTGAATCAAAAGTAATTTAAAGGTCAAATTTGGCTAAGGTTTGTTCTTTCTCAATGATTGATGATGAAAATGAGTTTTTGAACTCATATACATGTATATATACACATATTCCCGTCCATAATATAATAGAAAATGACCAAAATGCCTTTAAAATTTAAATAATGTCAAATCTGTTCTTTGGTGGACTGTTTTGACAAGCTAAAGCAGATCAACCATAACTCTTTTCTCCAATATCGGATTTGGGTGAAATTGGTATCGTTCGAAGGATAATTCAAAGGGCTTTCATTTCATATAAAGTAGGTCACCCAGTTCGTCCTGTACAAGGAGTTATGGTCGTTTGAAGTTGACCCTAAAAATCTATTTTGATATGCGGAAGTAAAACGAGTATAACTCCTTACTCAAACGTTGGATTTGGATGAAACCAATTGCATTGGAAAGAAGACTCAAAGATCTTTCTTTTCATAGGTCGAAGCTCTCCCAGTTAATTATATTAAGGGAGTTATGATCATTCAAAGTTGACCCAAAAATTCGGCTGGCCTCAGTAGTTTGTGTGCTGGAAATTTTCCTGCACATTTACTATTCCCAAATATCCCGGCCACCGTTTTATAGTTTCGAACATGATCGATTATATCCGAAATCTATCCGTTTTTGGAAATCTTTATATCGTTGGAAAGCTTCTTCAATAACCTTCACATGGAACCATCGACGGGCAAATTCCGGTATAAATAAAATAAAAAAATTAATTCCATATAAATAAGACCAATACACGTACTTGAATACGGGGTGTTACAAAAATTTTCAGAATAAAAACTCTTTTCTTTTCTTTACAAATATTTTGTGTGATCAATCAAAGCGTTCTGTGCGTTCGAAGAATCCGCCTATTTGAGGTACTGTTATAGTCTGATTGAAGGCCATTTTATTTTGGGAGGAAAAATTCCACAACCTCGGGTACAGTGAGGGAAATTATTTCCTTAAGGAAATTCCATGAATTCGGACAACTTGGCCTATTCAATTTCTGTTTCATCTTATTTTTTCTGAAAAATAAATACACCGCTTGGAAAGGTCATTTTAATCTTATGTTGAGGGTATTTGATACTTCATTGTGTTTTTGTTTATACTTGAACTCTAGTTGAAGTTGTTGTTGTAATATACAGATTCTGCATACCCGACCATATTGTGGGAAATAACATCCGGTTCTTTCTTTGGTTCGCCTTGTCTATGATCTTCTTCCTACAATTGGAGATTGTAATTCAAGAATCGGGGAGATACAAATATAATCCATTTACCCTTGCAAAGTAGGTGACTTTTGTGTATTTTTCTGCCTCTATTAAGTTAGACCACTCTTTATATGGCCAGAGTTGTTAAAGCATTTCTTCTTATTCTCGTAACAGTAAGTAGTCTCGGAATGCTGCAAAGGACATCCGCATCTGGGATTGAACTGACTCTGATTTCTATTTAAGACGAACAAAATGTAGTAGTAAATAGGAAAAGACTATCGAATTGTTGTTATATGCTTGCTATTTTGATGTCGTTATTGAACAAAATTCAAATGACAGACAATTACTATATGGTAATTTGGTATGTGTAAGTTTTTCTTATTTACTAGAAATATTTCTATCTTGCGGATACATATCAGGTACTTAAGAAACTAAATAAGTGATTTGGGAGAGAACAAGCTTTCTGTAAAAGCTAGTCCGTCCACAAGGCCAGCTCGCAGCCATGTACAAATGCTCCACATGTATGCAACTGAATAGCTGCAGTTCACCATCCGCAAACTTATATCTTGTTAACTCCCTATAGATCGAGGGATCTTCTACTATAAACAATGCACTTCAAGATTCCTTGACACCCCGTAGTCTTTCAATATCCATAAATAAATAAATAGACGTATTTTGTTTCACTGAGTGCTCGAAGCATGATGAGAGGAAAAATGTTAGAGACACTTAGCATCTGATTTAGTTTGTTTTGGTTATACACCATACTAGCCCATGTGGTGGGTGATATGTTTCAGAGATAGTGTAATGGCACGAGATGCTTGTGTTTTCATGTGTGACGAGAATAAGTGCATGAAACATTTAAGTAGGGGTGGGACTCGAACCAAAATAAGTCACAAAATATAAAAAGTGATCAAAATAGATCACCTATTTAAAAAATTATCAAAATAGGTTAAATGTAATAAATTATTATCTTTTCCACTTTTACCTTAACGGTCAACGCGGTTTGTAAAACGTTATAATTTATTACGTTCTACAAACAATGTTTGTAAAATGTAATAAATTATTACGTTTTTCACAAAAAACAAAAAGCAGTGTGTAGTCAGTCACATCTTCTTTATGTCAAATCATGAAAAACGTAATAATTTATTACGTTTTACAAATAGTGTTTGTAAAACGTAATAATTTATTACAAACTACAAACAGTGTTTGTAAGTTGTAATAAATTATTACAACTTACACCTACCCACATCACATCACATTTACTTTTTCTATTTTTAAATTTAACCCACCCCACCCCACCCACGAAAATTTAACCCCCAACCCCACCTAACCGCCCCTACCCCTGCCCCCTTTTTTTTGTTGTTGGAGGGTGTAAAAAATAATTTTGTATAATCTTATTCATTATCCAAAAACCCAATAAAAAATTAAAACCGAATCAATAACCTAATAATTTTTTTATAAAATCATTAAAAAATCGTTAACCCGATAAACATAAATCAATAACATTTTTATCGGTTCGATTTTTATACACTGGTAACTTAAATTGCGATTTCTTACTCCATAAATTGTAATAAAAAATGTATTTGTCCATGTGAGTCCCCTCAAAATATTAATCAAAACACTAACCAGTAATTAATATGAAACATTAATCGAAGAAGTTAATTTCGTATTTTAACAAAAAAAAAAAAAAAACTAAGAAAATGAGAGATGGGACGGGACAATTAGGTGGGGGTGGGGGGTTTACATTTAAATAAGTTGGTAGGGGCAGGGGCAGTTTGGTGGGGGTTAGGGGGGAATTTTAATATGGGCGAGGCCCATCTAGTGTTAGTTGTGTGAGGGATTTTTAAATTGACAAAATAATGTGTTGTGGGGTCCATTATATCAACTTAATTAACTTACCCTCTTCCTCACCAATTTATCTTTTCCTTTTTTGCCTTTTATTTATCTTTCCTCCTTACTCTTTTTTTTTTTTTCACATTTCTGGATTTATGTATTGTAAAATCAATTTGACTATTTCCTAGATTTTGTTTTATTTCGTTCGTTAAAGATTCAATTTTTTTTTTGTATTTGTTAACAAGTAAAAATTAAATATTATTTTTAATACTACTGTCACACTTAAATAAATACATAAGATATTACAATAATAATAATATACATAGTATATTCCCACATAGTGGGTCTGAAAAGGGTAGAGTGTACGCAGATTATATCACTACCTCAAATAAAGTAGGAAGGTTGTTTTCGATAGACCCCCAACTTAGAAAAATACATAAGATATTAATTGTTAAAATTTTCAATCTGAGAAAATTTGGGAATTTTTTTTTGACAGGAAACTTTCAATTAAAAAATTTTAAAATGAGAAAACAAGATTAAATGAACAAAAATGAAATTTTAAAAATTCGTAACTGATTTCAAGTTAATTTAATGATAATAAAAATAACTCATGGTTTGTCCATAAACTCTAAATATATTTTTTTTGGGTTTCCCATCCGGTGCCCCGACTAATTCGAATCGCGTGTTGCAAGGCCCAATAAAGTGGCAGCGCTCAACAAAGTTTTTTTTGTACCCAGTGTCGAACTCCTGACATCTGATCAAGGGTGGAGCAGCCTCATCCACTGCACCACAACTTATGTTGGTAATATTTATGTTATTTAATAACACATGAATGTCTTTCACTATTTTGTTATGAGTTTATTTTTTTATACATAAATTAAATTGTGTTTGTATTAAAAAATTATTTTACTAAATTAATCCTATTGATTATGTTTTGAAAATTTAAATTTAACTACTAATACTTTATATAGTTATTTAATGATATATAGTTATTTTTTAAAATAAATAAATAAATAAAGAGAAAAGTTATTTTCATCGGACCGAATAAATAAAATTGAGGGAGTAATAAAATTGGTTTTAAAACAGATTAAAACAAAAGAAAACTGTAGAAAAAAAAAGAACTTGAAAAAATATAAGTGAGAGAGAAATACTAATTAATCAAAAAAACAAAAGAGACAGGGAAAGACTAAAATATACTTTCTTTCTTTCAATTTATGTGTTAGTTTCGATTTCGAGATTGAATATTTTTTCATATTATGTGTTGTTGTTGTTAATTTTTTCATATATTTTAAAAATATTTTGAATTGGTCAATAATTGTGATTTATAGTAATTTTTACTTAGTTTTTGAATATATAAATTTTACCTAAAAACTTAAAGATTATGAGCTCAAATTTATGATTAAATTTAACTATTTAACCATTAAAAAACGAATATATAAATTTGGAGAGAAATTAAAATAAAGAAGTATAGTGTAGGAACAAAACAAAAAGAAAAAGAAAAAGATCAAAATAGGAGGAGATGAAGAGAGGGACATGTGCTTACACAAAGGGGCCCATAAATACACTTGTCCATAAATAAATGGTGTCTCACACAACTATTGTTGGTTGAGTGAGGCCCATGTTAAAATTTTTCGGGGTTGGGTCAAGCTTAATAGTCTTAATACAAAAAGAAAAAAAAAAAGGGCAGGGGCAGGGGTAGGGGCGGTTAGGTAGGGTTGGGGTTGGGGGGTTAAATTTACGTGGGTAGGGTGGGGTGGATTAAATTTAAAAATAGAAAAAGTAAATGTGATGTGATGTGACTAGGTGTAAGTTATAATAATTTATTACAACTTACAAACACTATCTGTAGTTTGTAATAAATTATTACGTTTTTCATGATTTGACATAAAGAAGATGTAACTACACACTATTTTTTATTTTTTGTTTTTTGTGGAAAACGTAATAATTTATTATGTTTTACAAACAATGTTTGTAAAATATAATAATTTATTACGTTTAACAAACAGTGTTTGTAAAACGTAATAAATTATTACGTTTTACAAACCGCGTTGACTGTTAGTTGACCGTTAAGATAAAAGTAAAAAACGTAATAATTTATTACATTTAGCCTATTTTGGTAACTTTTTAAATAGATGACCTATTTTGATCACTTTTTATATTTTGTGGCTTATTTTGGTTCCAAGTTCGTAGGGGTGTATGGATGTGTTCCAACATTGTCTTACTTGAGAGCGTTCCGACCCTACCGTATATAAGAGCAATGGAGGTGTTTCATTACAGGGTTGTGATATATGTGTTGTAGACACGTGATTTTTTATCCTCCTAGAATTTTAATTTATTTTCGATATTAAATATCTATATTTGGTATAATATTATTTAATTTCTTATTTTATTTTAATTTTAATTAAACTTTTGTTTAAAAAACCAGTAATTAAATAAGTTAATTTTAAGATATTTTATTTTATTATTATTATTATTATTCTATTATTAAAAATAATACAAAAATTAAAAATATTTTTCTTTTTCTAATTTTTAATAAATAAATTAGTAATTTTAACACTATATTTTTTTATTTTTTTTGTTATTTGTAAATTTTATTGTATTTTTCTTAAATATAAAATTAATTAATTATTATTATATTTATTATTTTTATTATTTTTATTTATTTAATTTATTTATTTATTATTTTTATTATTATTATTATTATTACTAATATTATATATATATATATATATATATATATATATATATATAAATATAAAAAATATATATAAGAATTTGAATTTTAAAAACTCCCCTCCCTTACCTGATAAAAAAACGTACATTGAAACTGACACCATTAGACAAAACCTGAGAGCAAAAAAAATTTATCAGAGAACACAGCGAGAAAAGATAATCAAAAAATAAAAGAAGAAAACAGAGAGTGAATATCAAGGAAATTGAGTTGGAGTCACGTTCAAGTTTTCGAAAGCGATTCTCTAAGTTTCTGCTTTATTGTTAATCACAGTTTCTTTTAAATCCTGTATTTTATTTTATCAATTTTGTTATAAATTGAATCATAACATGATTTTTTTTAATGATTTCATGAATCGATTTTGAATAAATTTGTAGTTATGACTGTATCTTGTGTATATTGCAACAATGAAATGAAACTAATATTCTGCAGTAATTTTTTTTTTTTATCTGTATATGATAAAAACGGAGTAAAAATATTACTTTCACAAGAATCTTTCATATTCACTACATAATATCAATGCACACATAGCAGCACATAGTAGGATAGAAATTCATTCACTGTATATACACTCATACGAAGTAACATACAAAATTAGTAGAAATATAGGAGAAAAACAACGAAAAACAGTAAAAAATGAGAAAAATCAGAAATTGAAGAAGAAAAGCGGAGAGTAAAAATCGTTGAAATAAAAATCGTTGAATCTCGCCGAAAAACCCTTAACAACTAGCGCTGCCAACCTTCTCACCCAGATCCCGTCACCCTCCTCCCCTATCCCTCACGCCGGCACACCCCTTGTCGGAAAACCATCCAAATACCATCATCGGCGAAGTCAAATCGACGCCAATCTTGTTTCCCGTGCTCCGCTGCTCCACCGCAGGCGGTAAACCGCCGCTGGCAGCACGAAATCTATTCAAATCTCACCGGATCTAGACATCGCAAATGAACGGTCATTGCCGTCAAAAAATGATACTACTTATTCCTATAATTCTCAAAAAATGTTGAAGAAATTTGTATATGTTTATATATATATTAAAGATATCTTTTTAACTTTAGTCAAATGATAACATAAATTTTTTTAATCTTATTTTTCCTTTTAATGACTTTAATAATATCAATTTCATGTGATTTAATACAACTTGCTATTAAAATATTAACTTTACATAGCTTTAGGGAATGTGTCTTTTTCTTTCATTAAAATTATCTTAATCTCTGCCATAGTCAACTTGTAATTAAATATGACATTAGTTTGAATTCCCTTTATTTTAAACAATTGTATTCTACTTAAATTTATGTATCATTGCTTGTTTTCTAAGTTAATTTGTGTCCAAATTAAATTACTGAAATTTTGAGTCTAATTTGTCCCATAAAAATATAATTTGGGTTAGAATATATTTAAAAAAAAAAATTAAAACTTTTGAGATGATATTAAATTTAGTATAATGTGGATAGATTTGTTTATTTTATTATTTTATTTTATTTTAATTTTATTTTTGACGCGTTAGGTAAATTTTTAGGCAAGTTAAAATATTTGTCTCAATAAGAATGCGGCGTACGCATATTTCTGAGACATTTAATAATTCAAGGATGCAATAATGCACCTTGAAAATTATTATTTTTTTTAAAAAAAACAATCATTTTTCACTAGTTTAAAATAGTTTTAGTATAATAAAAATGAGCGAAATTAGGTCTTAACACAATTTATCGAAATAGTTAAGTATAAGTCGATAAAAGCGATCGTGCTTGAACCACGGGACTCGAGGGGTGCCTCACACCTTCCCCTCGGTCAACAGAATTCCTTACCCGGTCTTCTGTTTTCGCAGATTATAATAAAGAGTCATTTCCTTTTGATTAGAGATTTAAAAGGTGACTTGGAACACCATAACTCAATTCCAAGTGGCGACTCTGTAAATAAGATAATCCTTATTCAATACCGTCACTTTAATTGGAAAAACACTTCGACTCAATACCTTCGAACAAAAAAAGGGTGTGACATGTGTTTCACTAAGACTTCAATTATATTCACCTTACAAAAGAGAGCGAGAAATTCGCGCCTCAGCTAAGAAGAAGATTATCTAAGTTTCTTTAATTTATGTTCATTTTCTAATTTCAATTGCAATTTAATTGTTATGGTATATTACACTAACAACTTGTTATGTGGAGATATTGTTTGAGGCTTTAAATAGACTTGCACATGTGTTGTTGTATTACCATAATTTTGTGATGTAATGCTTCTTAGATGGCATGAAGCTGCTGTAGGGGTAGGGGTAGGGGTACTAGCTTAAGTGAAAGCGAAGCATAATTGTACATGCACCCAAAGTACCATTTAAACCATTTAAGTTGACTATGACTCCCAAATGCACTTACTGGTTGGTCTGAAGTCTGAATTATTCAGATTCAGACCTCCATTAAGTGCAAACGAATGAGGCCATGGTCTGAAGTCTGAATCATTCAGATTCAGACCTCCATTAAGTGCAAACGAATGAGGCCGTAGAATGGGTAAAATGGAGGCTTGCATCTGATTGTATCCAGTATGATGTCTACTCCAATTCCTAGTGCTTTGGTTATGGTACAATTTGGCCAATTATGAATCTATTGAACGAGTTCCATAGACGATCAGTAGTAAAAAAAGAAAAAAAAAAAAAAAAAAAAAAAAAGGGACAGCCCGATGCACTAAAACTACCGCTATGCGCGGTATCCGAGGATGGACCCCACCACAAGGGTGTATCGTACGCAGCCTAACCTTAAATTTCTGCCAGAGGCTGTTTCCAAGGCTTGAACCCGTGACCTCCTGATCACATGTTGAACTCGTGACCTCCTGATCACATGACAACAACTTTACCAGTTACTCCAAGGCTCCCCTTCTCATAGACTATCAGTATATTTGGAGAAAATACAGACAGAATTCGACATGTAAGTTATTATCAAAACAACATAACAATGCCATGTCGTAAGTGAGCTGTTTTCAATATAAGAAAAGAAGAATTGGAACTAATAAACCATTAATTAGTCTATCAAAAAGTTTAGACATGTCCAGCCACAATCCATGTACGAGTGAGTACAAGATGGTAACTTAAGTACTGGAAAACGAAAAGTGCACTGGCCATACAATACATAACTTACAACAAACATGCCCAGTTACAGTTAAATCCCCCACAAGTGGAGTGGGTTCTGAGCAAGGAAGAGTATACGTAGGCCTTATCTCTACCTCGTGGAGGAAGAGAGTTGGTCTTCGCGGACAATCTCTGTAAGAGATTTTGGAGAGATCAAGCTTTCTGTAAAAGTTTCTCCGTTGAGAAGGCCAGCTGGCAGCCATGAAACAAATGGTCCACTGGCCGTACGAAATACAGCCCCACCATGTGGAATTTTTTTTCTTGACAAGGTATGCCTAACATCACCACTTGGAACATATGAGCAATAGAATAGCACTTCACCATCAGCAAACCGATATTTTGGTAAGAGTCTATAAAACGCAAACGCGGGATCTTCTATAGTGAGAAACGCACTCCAAGATTCCTCAACACCATAATCTTTCAATATCCAGAACTTATAAGCTCCGCCGGCCCCCAGCAAACCAATACCACAATTAACACACAGCATTCCGTCCAATACTGAAACGCCAGCATAATTGCTGCCCAAAAAGGATAATGATATTTCCTTCAAGACGGGTATCTCTCCATACATTTCCTTGGAAATACTAAATGAAACCAGAGAACTCTCTCTTGGGCAAGAGAGTCCTGAGTAATACTCTCCTGATCTACCGATCCAATGAAATGCCTCGTGTACAAATGCCAAAGAACTAATACTAAACAATGAGTCGCTAACGCCATGAGGATGTTTATCGATTTTTCTCCAGAAACCATCTTTCAATGCAAGAATTTCAGTAGATACACTGGAGGTCCTAAGGATCTTATAGTCACCGCTAGTTGAGTCATAACCAAATCCATAACGAGTAGAATAGTCATTTCCAGACTCTGGAGCGAGAAGTACTATTGATTCTCTTGTGGAGGGGTTCCATAGCAAATGTATGGGGCGTGGATCATGCAAACCATCAGAAGAAACTATGACAACAACCAAGCCATTGCAAACACACTTGACTCTAAAAATGGTATAGAGCTTAAAGGGCAAGCCAGTTTTTCTGCATCCTCAGCCATTTGAACCGGCGATAAAGGACAGCAGTAGCTGGAAAATTTACTTCCATTCTGACGCATGTGGGTAATAAGGATTTTTTGGGAATTTCGGTCATTCTTGGCATGCTTGAAATGCTTCATCTTAAAGTAAGGATTGGAGATTAATGCAGTCCAAAATTTTGAAACACATTTGAATTGATGGAGAGTTCGCACAGGTAACCTGATAAGGATGTTCATAATTATTCCCTCTTCGAAGTGAACTGCCGGGGCCTGACAGACAAATTTGTTAAAGCATGCAACTATTAGATACTTCAACCGAAGATTTTAAAATAGATTAACGTCGGATTTTTTAATCTCTTCTATCTACCATTACTAACAAACAGTAACATTAAATATTTAAAGCTAGGCTGCTCGAACTCTTCGAAAATGTCAAAAGGGTGTGTGCCCGACTCTCCAAATTTAGTGTATTTTTGGATAGTTTGACACGGGTGTGGCGTCAAAGGTGAAAAGACCGTGCAAGTTATGGAGAAAAAAGAAATTACAAGGCAATTAGTAGTTGCAGCATGCAACAGATAACCGGAATATTTTAGTTGCCAATAGCATGCATTATTCTTATTCCTTCTAACGACCACCAAAGACTGCACCAGAAAGCTCAGCTACGTGTTAAGTGAATTAAAAAAGGGAAAAGGCTCAAATATTGCCATTGAACTATCAAAAATGGCTCTTTTATGCCATCCATTAAAAGTTGGGCTCATTCATGTCATCGCCGTTATAAAACCGGTTCATTCATGCCATTATTTTTTAACGGTGGTTTTCTAAGAAAAAGCTTTGCCACGTGGCCTTTTATTAGAGGTCCACGTCATTTTTTAAAAAAGTTTTGAAAGAATCCACCCACACCCAACTCAGACACTATTTATGTGTATATTAATGGATCTTTAATGTGTATATTAAAGAATCCACCCACGCAGAAATAAATTATGCTCTACGTCTCGTCCACGTTAAAGAGTATAAAGTCTACCAAATAGCCAAGTCCACGAAATAATTAAGACTACCAATAATTCAATTATACAACTTATAATCCAAATTTAGAAGAGATTTTTAGGTACTCTTCCTAATTAAAAGTTGTGGTCCTTCATGTATGCGGTATTCTCTTGGTCCTCTCGTCCACGTTAAAGAGTATAAAGTCTACCAAATAGCCAAGTCCACGAAATAATTAAGACTACCAATAATTCAATTATACAACTTATAATCCAAATTTAGAAGAGATTTTTAGGTACTCTTCCTAATTAAAAGTTGTGGTCCTTCATGTATGCGGTATTCTCTTGGTCCTAAATTATGTGAAGATATTCAGATTTCGAGAGTCAAAACAATTTTTTTTTAATCACAATTTATTCATTTTTCAATTTAAATTATTAATTATTCTAACCTATATTATTTTAAACGTAGCATTTAAGTATGTAAATTTCATGTTCGAAGACTAAATGATTATATATATGTTCAAATCTAGGGTCAAAATTAAGAGTAATATTAAAGTGGGTTAAGGTGATAGGTTGGGTGTGGGTGGATTCTTTTTAATTGGAAAAAAAAATGACGTGGAACTCTAATAAGAGGCCACGTGCCAAAGCTGTTTTTTAGAAAACTACCATTAAAAAGTAATGGCATGGATGAATCGGTTTTATAACGGAGATGGCATGAATGAGCCCAACTTTTAACGGATGGCATAAATGAGCCATTTCTGATAGTTCAGTGGCATATTTGAGTCTTTTCCCATTAAAAAATGGGAATACAGCTCTTAGCCATAGAAAACACGCCTAGAAATAAAATCGTTACATTTTCAAAATAAAGATAACTCGAAATGGGATCTAAGTCTAACCAATAACAATTAAACTCAGCTGTAATAACACCCTGAACTCACCTGATCAACCGTTTCGGTAATTTCTCAGTCACAAAATCATATTATGAACTAATGACAAAACAATGAACCAGTAGTTTTTTCTTAACAGGGATGAGAAAGAATATATCGGATTGGTGTTCTTAGCTCGCCATCATTATCTTCCTTGCAAAATGTTACCATCATTAATTCTAGTCATAACTGAGAAAATGTCCAACACACCTAGAAATGAATCTAAGTCCAACTAAAAATAACTAAACTCAATTGTAAGTAAGCAATACCATCATAACTGGCCTGATCTACATCCATTTGGTATGTGCGACTGCTTGACGGCTCCAAAACGCGCTTCCCTAAAATTTAATTAAAATTTTGTGGTTGGTTATAGGAAGAGGATAAAGCACAACAAAGCAGAATATGTTGATATTTCAAAAAAGAACCTAGAATATTCAAGAGTAGTAGAAATTGAAGATTTCTAGAATGAGCGTTCACAAGATAAACATATTCTAGAAAGGGTAGTTCTAGTAATAAGCAGTTGAAGGGACATTCTACAAAAGAGTATTAATTACCCTTAGCTAGTACCTGTGGTAAGCATGCTCCCAAGTAATGTCAAAGTCAACGGGTTCAAACACCCCCTCCACCCCTCGTGTTTCAAATCCATAAAACCGATTTTCTCCTCTGTCATCTCCACTTGCTCGTCTCCTTTCCAAATTTCCAATCACTAGTCATAGCCAAGTTGCTTAAAATATAACATGTCTTTCCTTTTTTTAATCTATCTATTACTGTAGTTGTAAGGAATATAGATTGCCTATTGAAAAAGCAGTACACATAACGATCAAAGTCGAAGCGTGATACTAAAGTGAAGCAAATTCAATGAAGCAACAATTGGAAGTGACCATAAATTAGAGAGCCTTGACCAATTTGGAAGAACATTTAATGTAATTGAAATCACTGAATTTCGGGCTATTCGATCAAATAAAGGAAATTGAATGGTTTGCTTGTTAAGTTTGTCGCTGCAATATATTATATAAACAATAACAACAACAACATATCCTCTGGGGAGGGTGGAGTGTGAGCAAACCTTACTCTTACCTCGTGGAAGTAAAACGGCTATTTTCGGGAGACCCTCAGCTCAAGTGGGGCAAGTCAAAACAGTTATGAAAAAGGAAATACGCCAGCGAAGAAAACATGACAACTAATAAGGAAAATCATTCATAAAAGGCAAACATCAACAAAAGTGTGATAACCAAAACAGAATAAATAACATATGGTAACAGTAATTAGAAGACAAGAAACTACTATAATAATGCTAAAACTACAACACACAATGATCTCCAAACTACCACCAAGCCTACCCCGCCAAAACAACAAAACCTTGCACAATTACCTGCTAACCCTGTAACCTAGTCCGCAATCAAAAGGCAAGAAACTACTAGAATAATGCTAAAACTACTATAGACACAGTGCCCCAGACTGCCACCAAACAGTCAAACAACAAAAGAAACTACTAGAATATATATTATAAGGTCATATCTTCAGTAATATATTATACAAACAATCTAACAACAAAAGAAACTACTAGAATAATGCTAAAATTACAATACACAAGGTGCGCTCCAAAATTACCACCAAGCCTACCCCGCTGTAAAGCAATACCTTGCTCAGTTACATTCTAACCTTCTAGCCTAATCCGCAACCTCCTTAAGCTTCTGTAGAAGGTCATATCCTAGGTAATACCATCAAGCAAAAGTGAAAAAACACATAAACAGTAGCAAAAGAAACCAAAGGGATGTGTATACCTTTACAAATTTGAAGGGAAGTTCCTGAGTTTTTCTTCTTCTTCTTCTGTTGGCGAATAAACTTACGAGCAGCTTCTCTATTTCTCATTAAATATTTTGCCTTAATTTTATTTGCATTAGAGTACTTCACCATCATCATCATCTGTTGACCTGGTCTATTTGCTAATTTTCCATGGCAATTGGATTTCATACCATCTACAGTTTCTCTAATGATTGAGGAAGACCACACCTGCAATCAGCTATGCTTTAAGTGAATTAAACATGGGAATGCGCCTCTTAGCCATAGAAAACGTGCCTAAAAATAAGATAGTTGCACTTTCAAAATAAAACCACCTCGAAATAGAATCTAAGTCTACCCAACAACAATTAAACTCAATCGAAGTAACACCCTGAACTCACCTAATGATCAACAATTCCAGTAACTTGTCAGCCACAAAATCATATTATGAACTAAAGACAAAACAATGAAGCAGAAGATTTTTCTTAACAGGGATGAGAAAGAATATATCGAATTGGTGTGTTTAGCGAACCATCATATCTTCCTTGGAAAAAGTTACTATCTTTAATGCTAGTCATAACCAGGGAAAATATCTAATACACCAGGAATCTAAGGCCAACAACAACAACATAACCAGTGTATTCCCACAAACTGGGGCAGAATCTAAGGCCAACAAAAAATAATTAAACTCAATTGTAAGCAAGCAATCACATCAGAACTGACCTGATCATCATCTTGTTATGTATGACTGTTTGACGCCTCCAATACGCTCTTCCCTGAAATTTAATTTAAAAATTGTGCTTGATCATAGAGCAGGGTAAAGCACAACAAAGCAGAATATGTTAAAAATTCATCACCAACTTAATTATCATCTAGGATGTTTCAAAGAAGAATCCAGAATATTGAAGAGTTGTAGAAAATGGAAGGAAGATTTCTAGAATGAGTGTTCACGAGATAAACGCCAAGACATATTCCTGAAAGAATAGTACTAGAAATAAGCAGTTGGAGGAACTTTCTAGAATAGAGAAGTAAATACCCTTAGCTAAAACCCGGGGTAAGCATGCTTCCCATGTTATGTCAAAGCCAACAGCTCCAAACACCCCCCACCCCACCCCACCCCTCATGTTTCAAATTCATGAAATCGATTTTCTCCTCGGTCCTCTCCTCCTATCCCTGCCTCCTTTCCCAACTCCTAAGCACTAGTCATCGATCGCCCCAGTTGGCTTATAATGGGGCTTAAACTATATGGGCATGTCTCTCCCTCTTTTATCTGTCCATTACTGTGTAAGGAATATGGACTGCCCTATTGAAACAACTGTTACATAACGATCAAAGTCGAAACGTAAGTCTATTAGTGAAGCAAATCCAATGAAGCGAAAATTGGAAACATTCAAAAATTAGAGAGCCTTGACCAATTTAAAAGATCATTTAATGTAATTAAAATCACTGAATTTCGGGCTATTCGATCAAATAAGGGAAACTGAATGGTCGCTTGTTAAGTTTTTGTCACTATATTATATTATATAAACAATAACAATAACAACATACCCTCGGGTTACACTTACTTCGTGGAGTTTAACATACGAGACTCAGAAAGTGAGGCAGATCAAAACAGTTATGAAAAAGGAAATACCCCCGTGAAGAAAACATGACAAGTAATAAGAAAAATTGAACAGAGCAGTCATAAAAGGCCAACATCAACAACAAAATAGTGTGATAAACAAAACACAATAAATAACATATGGTAACAGTAATCAAAAGATAAGAAACTGTTAGAATAATTCTAAAACTACAATACACACGGTGCGGCTCCAAATTACCACCAAGCCTACCCCGCCGATACATTGCTCAATTACCTGCACTAACCCTATAACCTAATCCGCAATCAAAAAGCAAGAAACTACTAGAATAATGCTAAACTTACAATAGACACAGTGCTTCAGACTACCACCAATCATACCCCGCCGAAAATCCATACAACGCTCAATTACCTACTAACCTTCTAGCCTAATTTTGCAACCTCCTTAAGCTTCTATATAAGGTCATATTTCGGTAATATATTATAAAAAAATTCAAACAACAAAAAGAAACTAGTAGAATAATGCTAAAACTACAGTACACACGGTGCGCTCCAAACTACCACCAAGCCTACCCCGCTGAAAAGTGATACATTGCTCAATTACCTGTTAACCTTCTAGCCTAATCTGCAATCTCCTAAAGCTTCTATATCCTCGGTATTATAATCACACAAACAGCAACAAAAAGAAACCAAAGGGGCATGTATGTATACCTTTGCAAATTTGAAGGGAAGATCCTGAGTTTTTCTTCTTCTTCTGTTGGCGAATAAACTTACTCTATTTCTCATTAGATATTTTGCCTTAATTTTATTTGCAACGGAATACTTCTTCATCATCATCATCATCTGCTGACCTTGTCTTTTTGCTAATATTCCTTCACAATTAGATTTCATATATCACTGATAATTGCCATGCTAAAGTTTGAGAAAGACTCACTTTTTCTTTCCGATTTGGGTAATGCTAAGACTCACTTTTTCTTCAATTTGGACACGAAAAACTCAGTTTTCCCCGATTTGAACACGAAAAGACTCAGTTTTTCCAAATTGAACACGAAAATACTCAGTTTTCCCAAATTGAACACGAAAAACTCAGTTTTTTCCCAATTTGAACACGAAAAGACTCATTTTTTTCACAAATTGAACACGAAAAGACTCAGTTTTTCTTCAATTTGGACACGAAAAACTCAGTTTTGCATTAATTTGGACATGAAAAACTCAGTTTTTCTTCAATTAGTACATGAAAAAGCTCAGAATCGAACACTCACCAACCGTAGCCACCCAATTTCTTCGATTTGGTATGCCAGTTCGGGTCATCCGATTGCCCCAAGAATTTGACCTCAACAAAATACTACGTACTATATTTTGCTCAAAATAGTGCCAACTGCTTTAAAAATATCTATTCTTTTAAATTGTTATTTTACTAAATTAAGACTCCGAATATATATACACCAGAGGTGGATGGCCCGTGTTACGGCAAATATTTTTTACCATTAAAAGTTGATATTAATGAAATATAAATATAGATATACATTGATTTAATTAAATACTATTAATTTTGATATATAAATAATTTATAATAATTAATTAAGGATAATATAATAAAAAATTATTAATTTTAATGCATAAATAACATAATAATTAATTAGGAATAATATAGTAAATCACGGAGCAATTAGGTGTAATATAGTAAATGATAGGGGTAATATAGTAATTTACTTTTTTGAATAAAATATTATTAATTTTTTAATACATAAATGACTTATAATAATTAATTAGGGATGATATAGTAAAATTACGATTAAAGCAGCTTAAACAAACGTTATAAATAACTATTTTTTTAATTAAATATTATTAATTTTCTATAAATAATTTATAATAATTAATTAGAGATAATATAATAAAAATATTATTAATTATAATATATAAATACCTTATAATAATTAATTAGAAATAATATAATAAATTACGAAACAATTAAGATGTAATATAGTAAATAATGGGGTAAAAAAATAAATCCGGAAAGAGGTGGGACCAGCTCTTCTATATAATAGAAATATATTTATATATATATAATAAAAGAAAACAATTAAGGAATCATAATCCTAAAATATACTCATAGAATAGAAAGAACGCGTAATAAAATAAATATATAAAAAGAATTAATTATATAGTATATTTTAAAATATTTGTGTAACCATATTGATAGGAACACGTTTTTCCCATTCTGAAGTTCAGAGTTTTAAGGACTTTTTATTTCTCCTTCCTTAGGGTGCATTTTTTTTATTTTATTTTTACTTCGTACGTCTTCTGAATTTGAATACATTATGAATAAAATTAACATATAAGATTAGTTATTTTTTAATATTTGAATATACGAAAAAATATATATATTTGTATATATAACTAGTATAGGTACCCGCACGATGCGCGGAATTATTTTAAAAAATATTCAGTAAGAAAATATTAGCTTGTTTATTTTGAAATTATTTTAAAATATTTTTTTACCCCACCTACCCCTAACCCCGATCCCCCCCCCCCCCCCAAAGCTAAAATTTATAATTTTTTAACTCATTTAAATTTTTGTTAAAAAAACTTCCTTACCCACTCAACCCCCCACCCCCACCCAAAAACCCTAAAGAAAAAATAATTTTGTTTACCCCACCTACTCCTAACTACATAATTTATTTTAATTATTGAAACACTTTTAAAAAAAATAAAATAAATCTTATTAGAAAATTTCAACTGCAACATTCCACTGAACGTTATACTTTCATAGATCTTTTTAAATATCTTAATGCCTATAAATTTAAATTCAAATTCAATACATATTTGTTAGAAATATTCTTTCAATAGAATTCTAGGATACTTTGTCTTTTCTTTCTTTTATGTTAGCGAAACGGATTATTTTTTTAAAAAAAATTTAAACATATTACATTAGTTTCAATTCAAGTTTAATTTTAACTTAAAACTTAATGGCATATATGTTTGTTAAAAGTATTTTTTAAAAGAAATACACTATAACGGAAAAAATTTAACGCGACAAACTGATAAATTCAAACGGTTGATTTTTGAAAGAAAAACAACAAAGCATTTATGCAATCTACATAAGTAATTACCTTATGCTTCTTCTGTTATTCGTTTCCAGATTTTCGACTCTAGCCTGCCATTTTCAAAGTTTATTGATTATTCAGAAATAGGTATATATGAAACTAACTTTTTTATTTAATAATAAAAAATATTTATTAACCCGAGCAACCTAGCACAATAAAAAAAAAGGTCAGCATTCAATATATAAAATTATTTCATCATAATCATTGATCTCAATTCTTCACGTCCAAACAAAACAAATGGATGGCAAATTATAATCAAATAATCTAAAATTAAGTTTTGAATAGTAAGCAAATTGGATACAAATATAATAATAAAAGCATATGTCAGCCATGAATATTATATATCAATAAATGAATTTGATTAGAGAATCAAAGAATAAGCTTAAAAAATAAAAAGTAGAGTGAACTGAGAACCAAATTTGATTGAAAAATGAGTTTATATAGGAAAGGATAATTGAAATTATGCCTTATCTAGTATAGAGTTTGTTTTTTATTCAAATTTTAGAAAAATCTGTTACTTCCAACTCAAATTCAAAAATTCAAAAGTTTATCACAATTTCAACTAACTAATTTTAAATACACTCTATCTTTATCTAAAAATATTTTGTTAAAAAAAATTTATCTTTAAAACTAAATTTTATTAAAATAAATAATATAACATACAATAATACTAAGAGAACCACAATTCTTCTACTATAAAAAAAGGAACATTCAAAACCAAACAACCGATTTTTAATTTGAATTTAATAATATTTTAATTTTAATTTTAATTTAATAATATTTATCATTGGATATAACTTGGGATACTTTTAGTTTATATTTACCTAATAATTTATATATTTGAATTTGAGATAATAACTTGAAATCAATGATATTATTATTATTATTATCATTATTATTATTCTAAGATTTTATCTTTCATTTAACTTTTAATCAAATGTATTACAATATAATATATTAATACTATAACTACTACAGCTATTAGTATACACGTACTACTACGATTTTTATTTATTTATTTATTTATTATTATTATTGTTATTATTATTATTATTATTATTATTATATTATACTATTGTTATTATTATATTATGAATTCAAACATAATATTCAAATGATATTCTATTTTTAATCTAATGATTTTTTATTTTTTTTTAGAAGGATGATGTAAATTCAAATATTATATATATATAGATTCTTCTTCTTCTTATTATTATTATTA
The DNA here is from genome assembly GCA_030864215.1 of Capsicum pubescens. NCBI lineage: Eukaryota > Viridiplantae > Streptophyta > Magnoliopsida > Solanales > Solanaceae > Capsicum > Capsicum pubescens. Next base: position 302,976,644 of record CM061549.1, read on the forward strand.
TTATTATTTAATAGTTAAATATATTTTATAATATTAAAAGAGACAAGTTATGAATAGTTAGAGTTCATCTAGAATTCTTTTAAGTTAATGATAATTTTTTTTATAAAAATTAATATTTTCAAATTAAATACCTCTATTTTTTTAAAAGAATGATGTATTTTAAATTTAAATATTATATACATAGATTATTTTTATTCCTCTTCTTATTATTTAATATTTAAATATATTTTATAATATTGAAAGGGATAGGTTATGAATAGTTAGAGTTCATCTAGAACTCTTTCAATTTAGTCATAATTTTTTTTTTTATAAAATCTAATATTTTAAAATTTAAATATCTCTAATTTAATATATCTAATTTTTTAATTAGATGATGAAGATCAATTAATTGAGCTACTAATATTTTTCCAAATATTTAGATTTATCATAATCTTTGATGAAAAAGTTATTTTTGTATTGTAATGAATAAAAAGTGAAATCAATAAACTTGTAAACGCAAATTTCGTAAAATAAAAAAAGAAGACACCTTTTTAAGATCAAATTTCAAATTAATGTTATTGTATTGTTTTTTGTTATATTTATATCTAGAAGATCAAATATGTCACGAACTTATTCACTTTTACGATATAAATTCATTAAATACAATATTTTTTTTCATTGTTATAATTGATCCAATGTAAATTCAAATATTATATATAGAGAGAGATTCTTATTATTATTATTATTTAGTATTTAAATATATTTTATAATATTAAAAGATATAAGTTATGAATAGTTAGAGTTCATCAAGAACTCTTTCAAGTTAATGATAATTTTTTTTATAAAATTTAATATTTTCAAATTAAATATCTCTAATTTTTTAAGAGGATGATATATTTTAAAATTCAAATATTATATATATTGATTATTTTTATTCCTCTTCTTATTATTTAATATTTAAATATATTTTATAATATTGAAAAGGATAAGTTATGAATAGTTAAGTTCATGTAGAACTCTTTCAATTTAGTCATAAATTTTTTTTATGAAACCTAATATTTTTAAATTTAAATATCTCTAATTTCTTAATTCAAAATTTTTATTACCATATCTATATCTTTGTCTTAAAAATTGCCACGTGGCTATTTTAATAGCTTGACACGTGGCATGTTGTCATGATTTTGTTTTGCTTTTATATATATATATATATATATATATATATATATATATATAATTTAAATAAAAAATTAATTATATATATCAGAAAAGTATGTAATTCAGTATAACAAAATTATTATTTGATTGAAAAAAATATTTATGTTTGTTAGTGATAGAGGAGATGATTTATAACGGTGGTTGCGGTGATAATGATTGATGTTAATGATTATTAATGTTGGTGGTGATAGTTATGATGGTTGGTATTGCAGTGATTGTTATGATGGTGGCGATTGATAGTGGTCGTGGTGGTTGTGATGTGACGTTGCTTAATGTTAGTCGTAGGAGGTGTTGATTGTGATGGCTGAAAAATGAATGCATGATGATTGACGATGTGTTGGTGCAAGTTGGAGATGTTGTTAGTTGTGATGGTGGATATGGTTGCAAATATAAATTATAGCGATAATAGTGATTGAAGTGATGGTAGAGGTTGCATTACTAGTGACAATGGTGGCAGCGGCTGAAGAATGTACGGAGGTTGTGATGTATTAGTGGTAGGTAGCGGTGATGCTAGTTATGATAGATGAGTTGATCAATAGTAGAGATTAACCGGTAGTGGTTGATGATGGTTGTGTTGTTAACGACGGTGGTGGCTGTGAATATAATTAGAATAATAGAAGTAGTAGGTGTGGTAGCGGTTGACAATAGTGGTAGGTAACGATATTTGTTGTCGATGGTAGTTGTGATGGTGGAAGTGGTGGTGGTTGACAATGGTGGCAATGACAGAGGTGGTGGTTGACAATGGTGGCAGTGGCAGAGGTGGTTAGTGGTGGTGACTGATGATTATGAATAGAGTGACGGTGAATATTATCCAACACCATAATATCTTTTCAAATCTATTAAGACTTGATTCTAGATCTTATTGATTAAGACTTATTCAGACCTATTAAAAGCTAAAATCCTAATAAAAAACAAATGAAGTTAATGGTCTGAAGTCTGAAACATTCAGACTTACATTAAAGGCAAACAAATGAGCCCTTAGTACAAGAACTAATACTAATTATTTGGGTTCTAAATATACACACAATTCTACTATTATTATAAAATAAAATAACAGATTAAAAAAATTGACCCTGTACCCCTCGAAACATTTCACCAACTAGTACTCCCGAGGCCATGCACCAAATATTATATCCACCAATTGCCACAAACCAAACCAACCCCTACTCTCAACACCAAAATCATGGTAGACCAAGCCACCTCCACTTCACCAAGTCCAATAAGAAAGACTTGGAACCCAAATGTCACCAAATTCGAGCCCTCCACTTAACCAAAGGCCTCACATTACAATCCAAACTCCATTAGACCAAAGACCTTACCTTCTACCCAACCCGAATCCACTTAACCCAAATCAACCAAACTGTGTTTGAGAGATATGGTAGGGAGGAACCACATGGGAGCTATTGAGCTTATGGTGATGTTTACTTGGGAGAAGAGGAGATAAGGGGTAGATAAGGTGATCCGAGGGAGGTTGATAGACAAGGTGAGACGAGGAAAGTTAATGGACGAGAGGGGAGAGTTGGTCATTGAAACCAATGTGGGACCCAAAATCGTGACTTAGGCATCAATACCATCAAGGTGGGACTTGAATCGAAGGAGATTGATGATCAATCTCAAGATAGAGAGAGGGTAGAACCCGAGAAGCCTAGTGATAGTGATGAGGTAGATATTTGGCCGCGTGAAAGTGAGATTGAAGTTCCATTGTATATGGCAAGGAAGGTCATGGCTAGTAATAGTTTAAAAGAGGAAACCGAGAGTGAGGAGCAGGAGGGTAAAGAAGAGGAGGAGCCCGGAGTCAAGGTTGTGGGATTTGCCCACAAAGGCCCTTTGTTGTTATGTAATATAAATAGAACAAGATAGGTCTTTTGAGAGTTGGTTGATTATTATTGTAAGACTTGAACTTTTGAAACACCAACTCCTTTCTTCTAGAGGCACATAACCGAAACTTGTAACTAGGATAACATTCAAAGGTGGAATCTCTTGTGATTGCTTGTTTGTGAGAAACGTTGGTGTTTGAGTGTGGACTTTGCTCTTGTGACGTTGTAAGAGTTAGGTGATTTTGTGTGGAGGTGTTAGGGGTCTTAGAGTTTAATATACTCTTTGGTTCTTAGGATTTACACCACCTTTGTCTAGCTATCTATCCTTTCGTTTATTGTCCTCTTATAGTAGTTTGTGTCTTGTGTTGTAAGCCATGGATGCAGTAGTATAGGAACTATTCCGATTTCGGTGAAGTTACAAATTAGAAGAACTCGAGAAATTTTGATTGAATCATGATACAAATTACAAAGAAAAAGCATTGTCACTGATCTTCATTGTTCATCTTATTGTTGTTCACTTAGTTTGGGTTGTTGGCTGATTTGGTGTCCAAACACCTTGTTTTTTTTTCATTCTTGTGTTGTCATTCTTGGCCAAGACTTGGTCCCTTGAGCTCTCGGTTTGTAGTGTATTTTGTGACTTTTTTGGGGGCTGTTTTGTGTCATCTTTGGGTTGTAAAGGTATCAAACAGTCTATAAATCCTTGGAGTAACTAGTAAAGTTGGCTCTGGCAGAAATGCAAGGTAATGTTGGGTACGATACACCCTCGTGGTGGGGCCCTTCCCTGGACACCGCACGTAGCGGTAGCTTTAGTACACCGGGGAACCTTTTTTTTTTTTAGTCTATAAATCCTAATTTACATCAAATACACTAACATTCTACGAGTTTTAATACAATATCCAGATTACAATATAATAGATATAAAAGTACTAATAATCATAAGAATCAGGTTACTTGAACAATCAAGAAAATAATACGGAAGCAAAAATATGAAGGTTAAAGATTATGCGAAATTTGAATAAAATACAAAAATTCCGAAATCAAGTGCTAAGAATACTAATTAATTTTAGTATAAAAAATTAGCGGACAAAAAATAACTATGATACTAATAAAATCAATTAAAACTTAGATCAAATCGTCTCGATTTTTCATTTAAGTTTGTCAATCTTTAACGAAAATATGCCACCGTGAATGCTATCACCTAAACTTGTTACTTGGAATCCTTTTTTTTTTTAGGATGAGTTAAATGGCCTTTCTTTCAGATTTTTCCGAATAAAGGTCTAATAGAGATGTCGTTTCTTAGTGCTTGTCTTTTCTTGTCAACTTTAGGTATTCAGTTTGGAAAATCAATCGATAAATTATCATGTTACGTCTACTTTACCCTTGTTATTACCTATAATCATTAACCGATACATCTCCCAAACCATTGAATTTATTATATTTAAAGGTTGATATAGTAAACATAAACAGGACCTTTAACTTGATACGAAGTTATAATTATGTTCTTTTAACTTTGCCGGTGCACAAGTAGATCCTTTAAGTATATAAATGCTAAACAAAAGAACACTCCAATTCTGCAACTTACATGCGTAAAACTCAATCGCTCCTACGCGGATTAGTAATCCACTCAGATACTGCCATCACACATTATAATTATAATCTTTAACTTTGTCAATGCACAAATAGGCTCTTTAACTATACAAAAGCTGAACAAAAGAACACTTCAATTCTAACTCTGACGCGCGTGGTTTTGAGTGTATACACGCATTCGCCAAGTAGGATTGGAGTGTTTTTGGTTCAACTTTTGTATAGTTAAAGGGCCTACTTATGCATTGGTAAAGTTAAAAGTTATATTTATAATTTGATGCCAAGTTAAAGGTTATTATGCCTTTTATGTATTGCTTCCTAAGCGTATGTCAAGCAAAACATGAACAAGTAAAGATGAACGACGAGAGTTGTAGTCAAATTTAGATTTTCAATAAAGTTAGTTTAGTAAAATGAACCTCTAATTAATATTTTCTTAAAGAAAAGTATCAAGTCGTCGTGGTCTTGGGTCAAGTAAAAGCATTAACCAAAAATCAAAACAAAGCTATTGAATTGGTTATATTCGGACACAATAAGCAATACCATAAAGTAAAAGAAAACAAGAAGAAGAAACATAGATTTACGTAGAAATCCCTTGCGGGAAAATCCACGGGCAGAGGAGGAGGATTTTCACTATAATGGAGAGGAGTACAATGAAGGAGACGTAGTCTTAATGACGTATTTTAATCACACAAAAAACAACTCACTAACTTGTACTTATATAATACGTGCATAAAAATAAATTCTAGGTCTGATTCCTACGCTACAACCACAGACCCTGCAAAAAATCACAAACATAGATCGCACCGCAAATCTTTTAAAGCCGAATCAACATAATTTGGGTCACAAAATTGAATAGTGAACTTTATTTGTGGCTATAATTTATGCCACCTAATTCTTCTCACCAATATCTATCCCTACTATAACCAACATTCATCATAAAAAACAGCAAACAACTAACTAACCAAGATGTCAAACAGTGAAACTCCAATTCATTTTGGCATCATAGGATGTGCAGAAATAGCAAGAAAAGTATCAAGAGCTATTTACTTATCACCAAATTCAACACTGCATGCAATAGCAAGTCGTTCAATTGAAAAAGCCAACAACTTTGCTATCAAGAACAATTTGTTATCTAATTCTTTGAAGATTTATGGAAGTTATAGTGAACTTCTTGATGACCCTTTAGTGGATGTTGTGTACATGCCTTTACCTACTAGTTTACATCTTCATTGGGCAATTTGTGCTGCTGAAAAGAAGAAGCATTTGTTGTTGGAAAAGCCTACTGCCTTGAATGTTGAAGAGTTGGATAAGATTGTTGATGCTTGTGAGAAAAATGGGGTTCAGTTTATGGATGCTAGTATGTGGTATCATCATCCAAGAACTTGTAAAATGATGGAGCTGATTCTTGATTCTAAGCTATTTGGACATGTCAAAGCTGTAAGTTTAGTAAAATCTTCATCTTTTCATTTTGTTGTCGCATTATTTAGAAATGCAAGGTAAGACTGCGTACAATACACGCTTGTGGTGGGGCCCTTCCCGGACACCGCGCATAGCGGTAGTTTTAGTGCACCGGCTGCCCTTTTTTTTTGTTTGCCGTTCTTTTGAGCCTATGGTCTATCGGAAGCAGACTCGCTATAATCTGCCTACATCCTCCCCTCCCCGGACCCTACTTGTGGGATTACAATAGACATGTCGTTGTAGTAAGTACGTTGTGAAGTTATTTTCATTTCTATCTTGTTTTGTTTGCTGTTCTTTTGAGCCTATGGTCTATCGGAAGCAGACTCGCTATAATCTGCCTACATCCTCCCCTCCCCAGACCCTACTTGTGGGATTACACTAGACATGTCGTTGTAGTAAGTACGTTGTGAAGTTATTTTCATTTCTATCTTGTTTTGTTTGCTGTTCTTTTGAGCCTATGGTCTATCGGAAGCAGTCTCGCTATAATCTGCATACATCCTCCCCTCCCCAGACTACATGTTGTTGTAGTACCTACTACTACTACTACTACAACGAGTATGTTGTGAAGTCGATCTGATGGCGTAAAAGTTATTGACACTGAGTCTGTAGTTTGAATGTGAATCGAGTTATATTTGGAAAAAGGTAGTAATTGGAGTTGAGTTAAAAAAAAAATTTGGTAGTTGAAGTTGTTGGATGTGATCATACCAGCACTGACGCAATGGATCCCATTAGAACTGTGAAGTTAAGTGTGCTTGGGCGAGAGTAGTGACTAGGATGGGTGACCCTCGAGGAAGTCCTCGTGTTGCATCCCTCCTTTTGTCCTGAGCCAGGGGTCGGGTCTATCAGAAACAGTCTCTCTACTTCATTTGAGGTAGTGGTGCGGACTGCATACACTTTACCTTCCCAGACTCCACTTTGTGGGTGCTTGGGCGAGAGTAGTGCTAGGATGGGTGACCCTCTAGTAAGTCCTCGTGTTACATTCCTCCTTTTGTCCTGAGCCGGGGGTCGGGTCTATCGGAAACAACATCTCTACTTCATCTGAGGTAGTGGCGTGGACTACGTACACTTTACCCTCCCAGACCCCACTTTGTTGGAATACACTGGTATGCTGTTGTTGTTGGTAGTTGAAGTTGTGTTTGGACGTTCATTTCAATTGAAACAATCCTTTTGTGTGTAGATTTTGTTCCAAAAGTGTTACCGATGATCGTCTAACTAACCTATACAAGGCTCTTTTTGTTGGCAAGATCCATAGCTCATCATCATATTCGCCGGGCCAAGAATTTCTCGAAAATGACATCAGAGTAAAGCCAGACTTAGATGCCCTCGGGGCACTAGGTGACGCGGGCTGGTACTGCATTGGCGCGATATTATGGGCTATGAACCAAACTCTACCAACAACTGTGACTGCACTGCCTGGTGTTGCAAGAAACTCAGCTGGGGTTATCTTGACATGCAGTGCCTCATTGTACTGGGAAAAAGAGGAAACTGTTGCTACATTTTACTGCTCGTTCGCGTCACACGAGACAATGGACTTACGAGTTTATGGCTCTAACGGGACATGTTATCTCTACGACTTCATTATCCCATTCGATGAGAACTCTGCTTCGTTCAACTTCACATCTGGTGCTAAGTTTGTCGATCTTCATATCGGATGGAACGTGAAACCTCAGGTAGTTGAAGTAGCTTCTCAGTTACCACAAGAGGCCTTGATGATTCAAGAATTTGCTAGTCTGGTTAAGGCTATTAAAGTTTCCAGAAGCAAACCCGAGAGCAAATGGCCGCGTACTAGCAGACTCACTCAGCTCGTGCTCGATGCTGTGAACAAATCTATAGACACCGGTTTACAGCCAGTTCATATGTAAATGCTAAAGTATCGAAAAACAGCTCATTATGTACCATCAACCATGTACATTATCGATGTATGTAAGTTAAATCGACGTTTATATACTTGCAAAGTATCCATTTACCATGGTGCATTGCAAGTTTTGACTAAGCAAAAAGACCAAGAACAAGATTTGAGCATAAACTTTCTCATCTCTAGATGTTGTCATTACATATATAAACTCCAAGCCATGAATACAAAGCTTCGGCGGAAAAGGAGTTCGGTGACGGTGACCACAACAACAACAACATCCTTCTAACTGAGCAACAATTCAATTACACAAAAGACTAAAGACCAAAAATAGGACAGAAAAGGAAGTGGTGAAGGTTTGGGGAGGGAAGAAGTGGAAAAGAATACAAAGATATAATTGAATAAAGGACAGGTAGTATGTATTTTGATTGCTATGGTAAGAAATGCCTTCTCCTATTTACGAGACAGGATAGTACCGCGGTCTTCAAACTTGCTGAATTCACAGATGATTATTACTAGTTCTCCACTGGTAGCCTGGTTGTATGACGGTCGTCCAGGTTCTTTGGTATGTGCTTCCTCTTTCCTCGAGAACTACGTTTTCTTGATCGTGTTTTTGGTGGGCGCTTCTCGGTGTGCTCTTGTACAGTGACCAACTTTTCACCAGAAGGGAGCTCTGGTGGAGCATCCGGCCATGGCGTGCGCTTTGCAGGGACAGTCACGTCTAGTGGAGGGTCAATGATCCATCTGCATTTCGGATAGGAATTAGTGATACTACATTTGAATGAAAGTAATCACTTAACACATTATGTCACATTAGATACTAATTCACAATTACTATAGTTCTGGATTTAATAGCAATAGCATATGCAATAAATGACTCCAACACCGGCTTCTTTTTTATGACCTCAAGGCTCCGTTAAACCTTGTATTTGAAACATGAATGTTTAGCTCAACATCTATGACGATTTGCTTCCGCACTTGAGGGATTACACTAGGTATGTTCAACTATGACGATTTCCTCCCAAATGTGATTCACCGTCTTACTCGAAGCAAAAGTAGATCCAGAAGAGACTAAGCATGCAGAGGTTAGGAATTCCAAATGATAAATTAATTCTACACGAAATAACAATTAGAGATAGCTAAATGACACTCACACCTCTTTCATCTTTATCCAAATCAAACTTTCTAAGCCAAAATCTTAAGCTGCTCGGACTCTTCAAAAATGTTGCCGCACCCATGTCGGATCCTTCAAAAATGCACTAGTTTTGTAGGATCCGACACGCACCCATCGACATTTTTGAAGAGTCCAAGCAACATAGCCAAAATCAGCTACCTATGAACTTAATGGTCTAATTCACTGAATGAATGATATTATAGAGATGGAAATATGAGCAACATAGTCAATTCGACACCAAAAAACATAAATAGAACTGATTGCCAGAACAACATACGCCTCAACAACAACAACAACAACAAACCCAGTATATTCCCACATAGTGGGGTCTGGGGAGGGTAGAATGTACGCAGTCCATACCACTACCTTCGAATAACACACGCTTTCACTCCAAAAAATCGGAGCAACTATATTTTATGCCTAAATGACCCCACATCCACACTGTTAACATCAAATCAAAGCAAGCTTCATCCTAGTCAAACCAAGTCCAATTTCATCAACTATTACTTGTCATGGGCCGAGTAGTTCATACGCAAACTACGAATACATATGCACAGAAATCTGCACAAGATATGTCATCCAGACTTCAACAACAGATCAAGTCATTATGACATGAGTTGAAAAGGAGTAAAAGTTCACATTCTCAAAGAAAAAGAGTAAAAATTCATATTCTCAAAGAGAAACTATAAAAATTCATCGACCATCCTAAATCATTACTAAGTAGAAGACAGAAATTATTCACAACGAAAAAAGAGATTGAGTGGTGCACACTGATTGAGAGCTGATCTTAACTCCTTCAAGTTAAGGGTTCAAATTCCACTTACTGCCATCTATTTTGGTTATTTAAAAAAAATAAAAAATTATTCACAACGAGAACTAACTCAAGGTCCCACCAATTTGGGTCACCCCTTTCTCCCATCTTCAAAATTGACCTCTAGCTCGGTGCACTAACATGTAGTAAACTATTTACTGCATTGCAAAAGAACTAGGGAAAAAGCTAACCATTACATTGCTCTGACAAAGGATCAGCATGCACCGGGGTAGAAAGTCGCAGGTTCTTATTAATTTAATTCTTGCATTGGAGTCATTTCGTTTCGGGAAGGGTAAATATGTTGCACTAGCTATGAAAACACCAACTATGATAAGTCACTATCCTAATCAAGTCAATTCCAAAAAGAAATACCATGGCAGCATGAAGACATACAAAGACATCCCTAATGAAAAACCAGTACTATTACTTCATCAAACACACACACGAAAAAATGATAGTGGTGTCCGTCCCAGCTATCTATCCCTTTATTCAATAAAGTCTTATTTCAAAAGCGGTTTCCTGATTTAAGCCTTACTTAGAAGTGACATTGATGATTAATTATGAGAAAAAGGAGGCCATGGCATATGTAACTAGTAGCACATATGGGCATGTAAGTCGAGGATGGATTACAGATATTGAGAATAAACCATACGGATGTTCTTCACGGAAACTGATTCCACTGGGATGGAATTCCCTTTCAAATGATGTCTGCTTTGGGAGGGTGGTGGAAGCAGAATAGATTGGGACTGCAGGTCATTATATGTCTCTTGGCGACACATGTTAGACTACGCCTAGTTCCTTTAAGGTTTGTTTTCTAACATGGGAGAGGGAGACCATGTTGCAAAGGCACTACAAAAAGTTAGTAAAATTATTCCAAAAGGCTTAGTATGCTGCTTATGTAGGACTGGATGGACAAAAAAGTCAAAATCCAGGTAATGAAAGAGAGAACGTGCTCGAGGTATTGTGCTTTTGTTTTTGCGGGCCCAGGAACTCCGACAGTTGGGTACTCGAAAACTGATTGACCATCATAGACTGACTTGTGGTCCTTTTGAATTCAGCTTGGACAGTTTTTGTGCACCATCTTTATAAAAGACTCTTGATCCTTACCCTTTTTCAAAAACTAGTTAAAGAAAAGGGCAGTTCGGTGTATTAAAGTATTTATATCGACAAGAAATGTAAATTCGGGCTAAACCTAAGTCAACCCCAAAGCTAGCTCAAGAGGTGAGGATTGCGGAAGACCAACTAAATACCCTTAACCAACCAATATAGGACACAGCACTCCCCCTCCCTTACACGCCCAGGATAGGATATCTGGAGCGTGGATAATACAAGATGGGGGCCGAACATTCGGTTAAACTAGAAATCGGGATGGTCCTGGCTATGATCCGATGATAAGAAATGGACATTGGGCATAAACACAAAAACGAGTTTCAAGAGGTAAGGATGGTTCAAGACCATATAAAGAGACAAAATACCCATAAACCCACTGATGTAAGACTCAACATATACTAATAACAGAAATCTGGTACTAAATTTGTACCAGAGAATTACAGTAGACTCTTGATCCTTATTTATCGAAAGAAATAGACAAAGGGAAGCGAAGGATATCAAAAATCTTATGTGGTACTACTGTTTTTACATAAAATATCTTCCTTTTACACACCTAAGGTGTAGCCTAGTGTCAATGAAGTAGGTTGAGAACCATGAGGTCTCAGATTCAAATCGCAACAAAGACAAAAACACAAGATAATTTCTTCCCATTTGTCCTAGCCTTGAAAGACAGAGTTACCTAGTACCCATTGTTTGTGGGAGGTGACAGATGTCCCATAAAATTAGCCGAGGTGCCCACAAGTCGGTTGCACAACAGAGTAATCAAAAGAAAAAAATATATCTGTTCTTCTAATATCAATCTCATCTCGTTTCTACCATTGTTTCATGGCTCTGGACTTAGTTATATACAATAAGATATCGAACCCTAGCACACTATCAAAGAGGAAAAAGAGAGATATGGAACCATGAGAGGGACTATCATGTTTTAAGAACAGATAAAAATCATGAAACAAGCAGTATTATGTTTTTTCCTAGGTGATCAAGGAAATACGAAACATATATATACACAGAAATATTAGTTAAAAACAACAAACAAAATTCAATGCTAAGAACATCCAAACAAGATACTACGTAGAGAAAGGATATCACAATAAAACTAACCTGGCAGGGAATTTGCTGTCTGCCCGTGCTTCAACACGTAGCCACCACAGCATAACTTTGCGCCCACAACTTCCAAGAGGCTCCACCATTGAAGGATCCTTCAGCAAAGATAAAGGGCTCTCAACATCCACCCTGTCCCCCATTACATCATCCAAATCCTTAACCCATTCAGGCCTATCTTCAGCATCACTCCAGACTAACCGGGAATTCAACACAAAGCCAGCCCACTCAATCTTCCTTGGCAGCACAACTGCCCTGTCACCAATGTATCTGGCACTCTTCTCCGCATACGGGGACGAATCAAAAGTGTGCCAACCAACAAAATGATCTGATGAATTACAAGCTGGACCCTGAATTGGCAATTGCAAATTCCTATCTTCCTCTTTCTGCACCATTGATATCTCCTCCTCCGCACCACCTGAATGAGCAAGAATGCCCACCGACAGAGCGCCAATCCATTTCACTTTCTGGATCTCATCAAAAACCTCTAAACTATGCATATTACTATCATCAGCAAACATCACTATCCCATCCACCTTCTCTTCTCTCACATATCTGTTCCATCACACAAAACAGAAACGACACTATCATCTTCAGTTCTAAAATTATTCTCTACCACATACATAAAACACAATACGAGTGTTAAAGTAAACACGACAACATACCCAGTGTAATCCCACAAAGTGGGATCTAGGGAAGATAAAGTGTACGCAAACCTTACCACTACCTTAGAGGTAGAGAGGCCGGTTCCGTTAGACCCTCAGCTGAAGAAAAAACAGTCCAAAGCGAAAGAAATAACGGAAATGAAGGAAGTCATAGCCTATTACTACAGATAACCTAACAAATCATCCTAAATAGTAGTCATAACAAGATGAAACGATAACCAAACTCAAAGGACAACCAACTAAAAGAGTAATACTATGACTAATAGTACAACTAACGGCATAAAAGGAACAAACTTCTATACCTCAAAGCGCGAAGTCTCATTTTCGCCTCAAATTTATGTCGATCTTCCCATAAAACAGGCATCTTTTCGCGTAATCCAATATGAACAGTCTTCAACCCCGATTTAGCCATCAAAGAGGCAGTCTCATTAGTTGCTCCACCAGCTTCCACAACAATCCACACAACATTATACGGCACATTCATCAAAGAATGCATCACACCAGTAAGATGCAATGTCTGAAAAGTCCTCACATACGTCGGTGTTACAACAATCACATCCCTTGGATTCTTAACACCATACTGTAACCTCTGCTCCCTTTGTACAATCTCCATTATCTTATGTGCCTGCATCACTTCACTCGCATTCGGGTGAGGCCACGGGCGTATCAATATCCCATGTCTACCTACAACCACCCTACTACTGCTACTGCCCGTCAACCCCACCGACAAATTCTTATCTAACTGACCAGACAATGATGTCAATCTTGTCTGAACAGGTACATCATCAATACCAGAATCATGAAACAACATCGACGAAGACGAGGAATAGTTACTGTTACTGTTACTGAACAGCAGAAAAAACACCAAACGTGAAAATCGAAAACCCAAAACCAAACTGATCAAACAACAAACCCCATGAATAACAAGCCAGAAAATACCAACAAACGACTTTCCACCACCATCTACCGTTGAATCTAACGGCGATGAACCTCTAAAACTGTTACTCCGTCTACCTTGTTGTAACGCCGTTAACTGCTTCATTTTTCTTACAGTATAATCAAAAGGGGTTCAAGATCTTGAAGTTTTAAAAGTGGGTTTTGAAGAATCTTGAAGAAAAAAAAGTGTTAGTTGGGGCGTGGGGGCGTGGGGGTGGGGAGTGGGGGTGGTTGGTGAGGAAGTTAAAATGGATTAATCAAGAAAGTATAAAAAAAGATTGTTACTTTAGGCTTAAGAATCAAAAAGGGTAGCTTTACTAACTATGTATTATATTGAAAATTTGATTATATTGAAAGAGACACCATGAAAGAACAGTGGGAAGAAGCTTGGCGTGGGGGTGGGGATGGGCGTGGGGGTGGGGGGTAGGGGGTGAGGGTTGGGGGTTAAGACAGTGTGGAGAAATAAAGGGATAGAAAATCTAGGGGGATTAGAGGAAAGGGTAGTTTGGGAAATTTGTTTGTGAGATTATTGCTAATAAAACTAATTAGGAAAGTTGTTTTTCTTTCTTTTAGTTTCTATTTCTAATTTGGTGTTTGATACACGAATTGAAGCTTGACTAATTTCGATTCACACTAGATAGGGTCAATTCAGGTAGTTTTATCTATAAAGGATTTTTCAATACCCAAGATTTGAAATTTGAGAATTGTTTTATCTTTTATTTCTTACTTAGTATAAAGTATTTGTATTGAAACTCGATTAATCCGAAGTCACGCTGAATATGACCCTTTTTGGGTAACACTCCCTGCCAAGAAATCCAGACTCTTTTTTCAGTATCTCATTCGACGTTCGATAACCACATCGAAACTCCTAATTTAGATTCAGGTCGAGTAAAGCTCGTTCAAGAGTGTAGCACTTGCTAACATATATTTTTCATATTCAGAATTCAAAACTGAGGCCTCTAATATTAGAGAGAAACAACCTCATCACTACACATTCGTTGGTGGTAATTAGAAAAGTTGTTTAGATCATCATATTGTTAACAATGATGCTCAATAAAATAAGTTAGCATACTTATTAATGAGATATTTATAGATTGTTTCGGTTCGATCTTATATTTTTATCGATTTGATTTACTGATTATTTATTTATAGACATGCTAAATTGAAAATCAAAAGAAATTAAAGGCTAAAAAAAGATTTGGGTCAAAGTTAAGAGTCCAAATAAGATGGGATTTAGACAATGGCGAGAAGACAATGGGAGAAAATCTAGGAGAAATAGAGGAATGGGTATTTTTGGAATTTTTTCTTTTTTGGGATTATTACCTACTAATTAAATTAAATTAAATTAAGTTGGGAAAGTTGTTAAAATGATACTTTTAAATAACAAACTAATAATCGAATAAATGGGTTGTTGTTTTTTCCTCCAAATAAATGTGGTGATTAAGTAAACAAATAATGATTCTACTAATTATGCTCAATAAATTAATTAGTATACTTGAGCTACTACTGTCTATCAATAATATTCTTTACATCTTGCTGTTATTTTACTGGTAAATATCACGTTCGATTTTATATTAAAATCTTGTCAAGTTTTTTTTTTTTTTTTTTTACTTTATAATTTAAATTTGAATTACGATAATTTATTGATTTAGTCAATTAATATAAAAATAGTCTCTTTATCGCACGAAGGTGAGCGTAAGCTCCATGTACACCTTTATTTTTCAGACTCTACTAATTAAATTATACCAAATATATTATTGTAATAGAGATGGAACAACATTAACAATAACTTTATTTTTGGAAAGTTGTTAAGGTGAGTTTTTTTTTTTTTTTTTTTTTTTGGTAACTAAACTAATAACAACTATATATTACAGTCTAGATTCATTGACCATGAGCAAGAAAATTTAATTATTTTTTTCCAAAATTGATTAGTTACATGCATTTGTTCATTTTGTACATCATCTTAGTGTTTTTTATTCTTACTTAAATAACATACTTATTAAATAACACATGTTCTTAATTCTTTTTAAAGTTTAAAATTTTGTTCATTGATAGTGAAATACATAGTAGGCATTTGGCCGAATCAAATATTTTTCACTTTATTTGGAATTTTTGAAATTAGAGTTGTATTCGATTATAGATTTCGTAAAGGTGAGAAGACAACAGTTTATTTGGACTAAATAAAGATGAAACTAAAAAATGAGTTATAGGTTATTTTTCAAATTCAGAATATAACTTCAAGTTAAATTTAGAATTTTATCAAACATTGATTTTTAAATAAAGTGAAAAATTATTTCAAAAAAAAAAAAAAAGATTGAAAGATTTTATGGCTAAACTGATCATAACAATTTTTTAATTAATTTGTTAGTCGCAAATCACAATGTGCTTCGCGCCTAGTCATTATATTATAAAATTTTCTATTCACGTGAATTAAATTCAAGACTTCTGATTAAAAGATAGTGAGATAGACATCCATTTCATCGAATTCCTCGATGGTAACACTTTATTTCTTATAATTCAACTAATCTTTTTCTTTTCATTTCTTTTAGATGTGATTTTGAAATTATTTAACTATATCCTCCTCAGACCTCAGTTTGTGGAAATATACTGAGCATGCATGTGTTCTTGTTGTGTAGTTTTATAGGTGGAGTTTGAAGAGGACGGTGATGTGTACGTAGCGTTATCTCTACCTTTTCAGGATAGACGACCCAGGGACGGAGCTAGCTAATAGTGAGGGGTTCATCCAAACTCCCTTCGGCGGATCGAAAAATAATACTATTTATATAAGCTTAAAATTATTTTTCATGTATATATAGCAGACGTTGAACCCCCTTCAACTAATTCTTTTGTTCATATTTTTCGATTTTGAAACCCATTAATTAAAATGTTGGCTCCGCCACTGAATAGACCGTCTACTCAATCAACACATTAAAAATAATACAAAAAGGAAATATATAGTGGAGAAGCTAGCCATGCAAAAGGCATTGAAGAAAACAATAATCGAAACAATAAAAATATATAATGGGTAGCAATAAAATTGAAAAATACGATATAGGAGGGTAATAATAATAATACTGATAAAATTGTTGATTACATTAAATCCATTTTAATATTTAGATGATCGTGACCGGTTCAGTTTTTACAAGTTTGATTCAAGCCGGTTCTGTTTTTGCAAGTTTGATTCGAGCCGGTTTGATTTTTACAAATTTGATTCAAGCCGGTTCGGTTTTTATAAGTTTGATTCAATCTTTTTGATTTTTGATTTGGTGAAGCGAAAAAATAAATAAAAAATATCATTATTATTTATTTTTGGTAGGACGAAATGGAAAGAATTTTTTTTTAAAAACACACTTAAATGCTTCAAAGAAATTATACATAATTTTTCCACATTCTCATTTCCTATTATTTTGACTATTATACTTGTACAGTTAGAAGATAAAGATTGATAAAAGATAATAAGAATATAAATCTCTTCGTTAGAGTAATTTCTAAGTGAAGCCTGCGTTTGTTATACAACAACAACAAATCCAGTATATTCTCACATCGTGGGATCTGGGGAGGGTAGAATGTACGCAGTCCATACCACTACCTCTAAAGAAGTAGAGAGGCCATTTCCGATAGACCCCCGGCTCAAGACAAAGGACAGTATAAATAGAAAAAAGAAATGCATGAAACGTGATAAAATAACATAAGTATGACATCCACAAAAAATATTAAACACTGCCAAACAAGGACACCAAAGCCCAACAGGACACCTTCATTTGTTATAATTACATTAATATCTAAACAAAGTAAAATTTTGCCAACTCTAGTATATTATGAAGCTCACATGAAAAGAAATAGTACATTTATGTTGAGTTCGTGTTGGATAACGTAAACGTCTTACCTATGGGGTGAGATTGACGAGGATGTCACCCATCGTATTGATACAAGGTGATAGAAATGAAGGCTTACCTCGAGAATTTTATGTGATAAGAAGG
Organism: Capsicum pubescens; assembly: GCA_030864215.1. Taxonomy (NCBI): domain Eukaryota; kingdom Viridiplantae; phylum Streptophyta; class Magnoliopsida; order Solanales; family Solanaceae; genus Capsicum; species Capsicum pubescens. Next base: position 302,994,326 of record CM061549.1, read on the forward strand.
TGCCTCCGAAGCTGAAAGGTAAGTTTTACAGAATGGTAGTCCGACCGGTTATGTTGTATGGAGCAGAGTATTGGCCAGTTAAAGACTCCCACAACCAAAAGTTAAAAGGTGGCGGAGATGAGGATGTTGCGATGGATGTGTGGCCTTACTAGGAGAGATAGAGTTAGGAATGAGATTATTCAGGAGAAGGTGGAAGTGTCTTCTATGGAGGACAAGATGTGAGAAGTGAGGTTACGTTGGTTTGGGTACATGATGAGGAAGGGCTCGGATGCTCTAGTACTGAGGTGTGAGACGCTAGCTATGGATGGTTTTAGGCAGGGTAGAGGTAGGCCGAAGAAATATTAAAGGGAGGTGATTAGGCATGATATGGAACAATTACAGTTTCCGGAAGATATGACCCTTGATAGGAAGGTGTGGAGGACGCGGATTAGGGATAGATGGTTAGGGGGGTAGCAGTACGTCTGTAATAGTAGGGGGAATACTTTATTTGTGTCTGGAGTTTCTTGTTCGTGGTTGGGTGATGTCTATGTTTTTTAATAGATAGTTCATAGTATTATCTTGTGGTTGTATTATTTGATGTAATATTAGCTAGAAGTGTTGGTTTATTTTGCATAATGTATTAGTTTATATGCTTTTATGTTTTGTGTTTGTTATACTTTTATCTGTCGTGAGCCGGAGGTCTATCGAAACAACCTCTCTACGTCACTGAGATAGTGGTACGGTCTATGTACACTTTATCCTTCGTAAACCCCACTATATATGTGGAAATACACTGGGCATGTTGTTGTTGTTGTTGTAAGATCCGCGAGAAAGGTTGGGGTTCGGATTGAAGTCACGATCGAATGTGATGCTTGGTTGGTGTTGGATAACGTAAACATCTTACCTGTGACAAGATCCTCGAGCGTGGTTGGGGTTCGGATTGAAGTCACAATCGAACATGATGCTTGATTGGTGTTTTGGTTAAGAAATAAAATCACATTTTGCAATTAGTTATAATCACTGTTCCTCAATACTTTTTCGATCATCTGTATCCATAACAATATTTTACTATAATAACCAAAAATATATTTAATTTAACGACCTCATTACAATGAGATTTTAGTATTTTACTATATACGCCTGATAATGCGAAATATCCAAAACTAAATTCTATTTCATATACTGTGTTTGATATAGTAGAAACAACATAAATCTCGATAATTTAGAGCTTTATTACAAAAAATTCTGACATTTTACATAATTATTGAAAATTTCATTTCTGGGTCTGTCGAGATACATAATAAGCTCCCGATACATCCAATCAAGATAATTTTTTCCTTTGTGAAGATACATAATTAACTTCCTATACATGTTTTTCAATTTCGGATTTATCGAGGTACATAATATATTCAACGAAGATACATTTTTTTTCTTTGTAAAGATGCATAATTAGCTTCTGATACATTCTTTCCGATTTTGATTCTGTCGAGATATATAATTAGCTCCCGATACATATTTTTCGATTTTGCGTCTGTCGAGATACATAATTAGCTCCCGATACATTTTTTTTCATTTTGCATTTGTCGTGATACATAATACATCCAGCGAAGATACATCTTTTTCCTTATGTAAAGATACCTAACTAGCTCACGATATATTTTTTCCGTTTTTGAATCTGTCGAGATACATAATTAGTTCCCGATACATTTTTTTTAATTTTGGATCTGTCGAGATACATAATTAGTTCCCTATACATTCAACGAAGATATTTAATTAGTTGAATTTTTTGTAATTACTTTGTAAGAGTGCGAATTTATATAAATATGATAAGTTAAGATGTATGTTTACGTTATTTTTCCGCGAATTATCCCATATAAAAAGTTCCCCACCATACAAACTCTTTCAACCAACACAAGAAAAATGGCTTTTCCCGCCATTTCTCTACCAACTAACTTAACTGTCATTGCCACCATTAAACCAAATTCAAACTTGAAAATTCTCAACAAAAATCCCTTCAATTCATCTCTCAAATCACTCACCAAATCCGGTAAACTCGACGAAGCTCTTCAGCTACTAGAATCACAAGAATCATCTAAAATCGACTCAGAATCATACACAACTTTGCTACATTCATGTATTTTAAACAAGTCAGTCGAACACGGTCATCGTGTTTATCTTCACTTGCTTTTAAATTCGAATAATAGATATGTAAATGACAATGTGATATTGTCTAAGTTGATTACATTGTTCTCAGTTTGTGATCAGTTAGATGAAGCTCGTCGTGTATTCGAGCATGGGGTGGGAAATAAGGATCGGCCTGAATCAGTTTGGGTAGCAATGGGAATTGGGTATTCAAGAAAAGGGTGTTTTAGGGAGGCGTTGTTGGTTTATTGTGAAATGTTGGAGAGGTTTATTGAGCCGGGGAATTTCGCGTTTTCTATGGCGTTGAAAGCGTGTTCGGGGGTTTTGGATTTACGGGTAGGTAGAGGTGTACATGGACAGATTGTGAAATCGGAGAAGGGAGGTGATCAAGTTGTGTATAATGCGCTTTTGGGAATGTATAATGAGTGTGGGTGTTTTCGGGATGTGTTGAAGGTGTTTGAAGAAATGCCTGAGAGAAATGTTGTTAGTTGGAATTCGTTGATCGCGGGGTTTGTTAAGAAAATACAGGTTTTTGAGGCATTTGAGACGTTTAGGAGGATGCAAGGAGAGGGTGTGGGGTATAGTTGGGTAACTTTTACGATGATTTTAGCTGTCTGTTCTCAGGTTACATACCTTTATTATGGGAGAGAGATACATTCCCAGATTGTTAAGTCGAATAAAGTTCCTGATGGTGTTTTGCTGAACTCGCTTTTGGATATGTATGCGAAATGTGGAGCAATGGAGTATTGTAGGAGAGTTTTTGAGAGAATGAAGTACAGAGACGTTACATCGTGGAATACCGTTATCAATGGGTATGCAATCAATGGATTAATGGGAGAATCTATGAAATTGTTTGATGATATGGTCGGTGGTGGAGTTAGGCCGGATGGGGTTACTTATATTGCGTTGTTGTCTGGCTGTAGCCATGCAGGACTTGCGGACATAGGCGAGGAATTGTTTCAGAGCATGCCGGGAGATTTTGGAATTCGGCCTTCCTTGGAGCATTATGCTTGTCTTGTTGATATATTAGGTAGAGCGGGGAAGATTAAAGAGGCTCTGCAAGTAGTGGAGAAAATGCCAGGGAAGCCTAGTGGAAGCATTTGGGGCTCACTGCTCAATTCGTGCAGACTTCACGGAAATGTCTCTCTTGCAGAACTTGTGGCGGAGCAGTTGTTTGAGATGGAACCTAACAACTGTGGGAATTATGTGATGTTGTCAAACATTTACGCAAATGCGGGGATGTGGGATGGAGTTAAAAAGGTAAGAGAGATGATGGAAAATAAGGGAATAAAAAAGGAGGCGGGATGCAGCTGGATACAGGTTAGAAATAAAGTACACACCTTTATGGCTGGTGGTGGTTTTGAATTTCGTAATTCGGACGAATACAAGGAAGTTTGGGATGAGTTATCAGAAGCTATTGAGAAAATGGGGTATAAACCTGATACAAGAGTTGTGCTTCATGATGTTAGCGAGGAAACAAAGGCAGAATGGATATGTGGACACAGTGAACGGCTTGCTACAGTATTTGGTCTGATTCAAACTGGTTCCGGTATTCCAATTCGAGTGACGAAAAACATTCGTATTTGTGCTGATTGTCACTCTTGGATGAAGTATGTGTCCGAAATAACAAGAAGAAGGATTATAGTGAGAGATACAAATCGGTTCCACCATTTTGACCTAGGGAAATGCTCTTGCAATGATTACTGGTGATTCATTTATATGCCAATCAAGATCGATAAGGATCATTGTTGTTATTTTGTAAGTACTCCCATTAAGATCTTTTTTTTCCGAGCTATGTACTGAACCAGAAAAATACAAATCCCAACTACGGATATATAAGAGCCAAAACTGATTGGTTACTTCAAAACACATTCTTGTCATTTGTATGAAAATTGTGTGTCTTGCCGAAAAGAAACAATTCTTTGTTTACCTTACAAGTTGAAAAAATATAGCTCTTGATGGAAGAAATACACAGTTCACCTTAGCGAATGAGGTACTGCCAAATTAGTTCAGCCAATTTCTAAGCATTCAAGAGTTTCAGATGAGATTCTCAATCCCTTCAGAAACATTCATTGTCGCCTAGAAAGTTAAGATGAAAAAAACTCTCTGATTGTTTGGTCAAATAAGGCTTCTGAAGTTGATAATAGAAGTGTGACCACCTCATCTAAAAGATGTTAAAGAGGAGATATTTCCTTTTATTTAATTATGTCTTCAACGTACCCCCTCACGTGCTGTCCTGATCTTTCTTCACGAGCCAAGCACATGGAAATTCTTTTGATAATGGGTGGAATATCCCTGCCTGCTCTAATACCATATTGAATTGTCTAACCACATTATCTAAAAGCTTGTGCTACCAAAGATGATTCACTCTTATTTAATTAAATATGCATTCTATGGTCAGTTCTTCTTTATCCTCTTCTATGAGCCACAATAACTTAAGGAAATACCAAAGTTCTTCAAAATAATGGAGTTAATCAAATAGACTTTTATACTCCAGGATAATTTAACGAGATAAAAAATAGTGTGACATGTCGTTTATGTATGTCTGCCCGGCTTAACTTTCTTCTTGGTCTTTCTGCTTCACTTCGGATGTTTTTCCAATCTATACATGAAGACTGATTTTCATTTTCTTCCAACTGAAAAGCATCATCATCATGATGTCTACTTTAGACCAGCATAGAAAAGTACTTGCTGAAGTCACTTGGTTAGTAGGAGCTATGTAGAATGTGAAAGGGCTGATCACTAACATGTTGATAGAAAGAACAACTTTTACGTTTCCACTTGTGACTGGAACTGAAAGATAGACTACCAGATAACTGGTAAACAAGAATTTGGAGAAAAAAGGACATATCGGGAGTTATTGCAAATTAATCCCAGTAAAAGGAGAGAAATGCAAAGGAGAACGAACTTGGAGTTATTAGCATCTCTCTTATCAGTTTGCAATGGTGACTTTCCCTTGAGAAAAAAATGGTCTTTTACATCTTCCTGCTATCCGCTCTGTTTACCTAGGTAAGATTGAATATCTAGCTCCCTGCACGTCTTGGCATCTACATTTAAAAGGTTCTGTATACCCGTGACATATCTGAGGACTCACGGGGACTGCTTTGGAGAAGCGCAGCCTCTCTAGATGTCCCAAAACAATTGTAAGGGGTTGAAGTCTCATGGGATAACGCTGCGATAAGTAAGATATTTGCCCCATACATACTTTACGCCTTGAACTTAATTTTTTTATTTTGTTATACAAATGTCCAGCTTTGATTAAACTCAAATATTTGTGTTATTTATTTTTTTTGATCAAGAGAAGTTGAAGTGTTTACCAGCTAGCTACTGAAGCTCCTACATATTTATGATATTTATTTTACTATATGACGATATCAACAGGAGAGGAACACAGAGTCACCATTCTGCATTGTTATTTGTTGTCATGTTTGTGGGAGATTGTTTCTTCAAGAATTCTGGGGCTTAACAAAAATTCTTAGACTTCTCATCACTTGCAGAGAGCGAATCTTGACCGTAACTTTTAATTTTATACATAAGTTGTAGCTTCAGTCTTCCTATATCACACTTTAACTAGTTACAAAAATCTCTATATTACAACAAGCAAAACGAGAAAAATAAGAAAAAGGAAAAGGAAAGGAAGAAATTGGATGTTGGCGTGCCAACATAATTTTCAGATATACAGTAACCTCTTAAGTAGCTAGCGGCCAGTGATATCAGTAAATTGGCTTGTTAGATGCTATGGTGCCAACATAACCCTTAGATCTCAACATGTTTGGACAGAAGCGTAGTTGTTGTTTGTTACAGCATATTGTTATGTAGCTAGCGGCCGGTGAAATCACTAAAAGTGTTGGTTGCATTAGAAGCTGATGATCCCGTAGTTATGGATGAGTCGATTGGTTTACTCTTGTCCATGCTAATGATAGTAGGCCTGCTTGGTGTTCTTGAGTCTGTGCAACGATCACTTAATAGCATGACAACAACTTCAGACATGCTTGGCCTAAGATTTGCTGGTGACTGTGTGCACATTAATGCAATCTCAATGACTTTCTTCACTTCTTGTTCGCTGTATTCGTTAGGATCTAGTGTCTCGTCCACCAGTTTTACAGACGTGCCAGCTTCATGAAGTTTCCATGCCTATTTCACCACGCCACAGGTAAATGCATTTAGTACTTAGTGAAAATGTGAAAAGAAAGATGGTTTATGTGAAAATGAGAGCATACATGTTCAAGGAGATATTCAGTAACAGGCTCGACTTGCATATCATTGCTCCTCCTTCCACTGATTATTTCTAGAACAACAACACCAAAGCTATAGACGTCAACTTTCTCCGTTAGATGTCCATGAATTGCATATTCTGGTGCCGTATATCCCCTGTGTCAATTATATCTCATTGAATTGTTCGCATTTTTTTCGTAATGTTTTTACTGATATCGAGAAATTCTTGCAGTTTGACTTACAATGTACCAGCAAACTTAGTGCTAAGATGACTCTGATCCTCAGGTAAAAGTCTTACAAGCCCAAAATCAGCAATTTTCGGCTGGAATTCATCGTCTAATAGAATGTTGCTGGATTTTATATCTCGATGGATAATGCAGACGTGGAATTGCTCATGCAGGTATGCAAGGCCACGAGCTGTGCCAAATATTATATTGAATCGCTGCTTCCAGTTGAGCATCCCTCGTTTATCTCCTGCAAAACCACGAGAGGTAAGATGAGCTTAGATTTTTCTTGAACATATATTTGACTCGAATGAAATAGTAAGACGGATGGACAAAAAATATCAACCATATAAGTATCTTTCAAGGCTGCCATTTGCCATGTATTCATAAACAAGTAGTAGCTCTGCTCCTTTGTTAGAACACCCCAATAGACGGATGAGATTGCGATGATGGACATTGCTGATTAGCCGAACTTCAGTCTCAAAATCTGCCTTCGCTCTGCTTGAAATCATTGCTAGTTTTTTAACGGCAACAACATTTCCATTTTTCAAAGTGCCCTGTTCAATACATCAGAATCAATTCGAAAATCCAAGATAATCTAGTCCATTTGATCAAACTTGGGATCTTCAACTGTTTTAGTGTTACATACCTTGTATACGTCACCAAAACCGCCTTCACCAAGTTTGTTACTTTCATTGAAATCTTTGGTAGCAATTTTAAGGTCCTTGAAGCTGAAGCTCATGGGACCTCTCAGCTCAGTTGCTCCCAGTATATTACCTGACATTAGCTACTATATCAGTTACAACATAAAATAAACCGAAGGATGAAAAGAACACAGGAAACATATTTAAGACTCCGAACTATAAGAAAATTGGGATCTGATCATCCAAATTTTACCTCTTTCAGCTGTCTTTGGTTTTCTTGATAGTCGATACCATAGTAACACGGCCAATACAATCAAAAGAAGTCCTACACCTCCAACTACAGCCCCAATAATGGCGGCTTTCTTCTTATTTGAACTTCCTGCATAAAGCATCGCGACCATTATAAACCCATCTTAAAAAGAACTAATGCCAGTAAGAGTTGAGTAAAAGAGAAGTTCATTTCCTACCTCCTCCACCAAGAAATGGTGTGATATCAGTTTTCATGTTATCAGCAAAAAAAGATCTATCCGAGAACCTCATAAAACACGCTGCATCAACAGCCCTTCCTTCTGCATATTTAGGCAAACAACCTTCTATGTTCTTGTATGCCACTGTCAAGCAATCTTGGGAGCCACTTTCCGTTATGGTTTCAGCACATTGTGCTATTCCGTAAACAGTAACACCGGATGCTTCCCTCTTTGTGGCTGCGAAGAAGCCACTAATTCTTGGAGTTGCTATGCTAAGATCATTCAAGAGCTGTATTGCCACAGGGCTTAAAGCATTAGGTTGAGAAGATGTTCGGTTCCCACAGATCTCAGCATTTCCTGGTAGTGTTGTGTCTTGGTAAAAGTTGTTGCTTTCGTACCTTTAAAACGAAATCAATAGAGCAACAAGTTCATGTAAGTGCTATTTCAGAATTTAAGTTACTTTCATTTCTATCTTTACATTCCAACATAATCAGCCATTATCTTCATTTTTTACTTACTACGCATTTTTCACTGCTAAAATTAGTACTATTTCAGAAGGCGGTCTACGTCTATGTTGCTTGGATCCTCCAAAAATGAATAACTTTTGAAGGATCCAAGACACACTAGACGACATTTCTAAAGGATCTGAGCAACGTAGATTTACCTATGGAGAAGTCTACTTTTCACATTGTGGAGTTTAACGAAATTCATGGAATTGAAGATTACCACAACCGGAGAAACATGATCTCACATCAAACAAGATGGTTTACTTGGAATTATAATATATGATTAGTCAACTACATCTCGGAACATGTTGATTGCTTCTCCAACAACTAACAGATGGCTTACAGGTTAGTAACTTAGTATTAGGCTAAGTTGCTCGGACTCTTAAAAAATGTCTACGGGTGTGTGTCGGATCCTCCAAAAATAGTGTATTTTTGAAGGATCCGACACGGGTGCAGCAACATTTTTGGAGAGTCCGAGCAACTTAGGTATTAGGCATTCTATGCAGGCCAATAGTGATTTAATCTTGTTCTTGAAATTTGGCTAACAACACTGTATGATTCATCATGACCGAAAAAAGAAGCTTTGATCGTGTATTCACCGTCCTTAAGAAATTTATGCCCCCTCTATGTTGCTGAAGAGTATATGGCGGTCAGTCCTTCAGAGGGCACCCCGGTGCACTAAAGCTACCGCTATGCGCGGTGTCCGGGGAAGGGCCCTACCACAAGGGCGTATTGTACGCAGCCTCACCTTGTATTTCTGTTAGAGGCTGTTTCCAAGACTTGAACCCGTGACTTCCTGGTCACATGGCAGAACCGGTGCACTTTACCAGTCCTTCAGAGGATTGACAAAATCAAACGAAATTCGAGTTCAGCAAAAACTTGAATCTTTACAAACAACACAAAATGAACCTTTCAGAGAATTGAGCAGAGAAGAACAACACTCGTGCGAAAATTTTTGATACTTTTGTCACTGACGAACAGCTCTTCTCAATCTATGTTGTTCGCACTCATCAAAAATGTCAACGAGTGCGTGTCAGATCCTGAAATGCTGTGCATTTTTGTAGGATCCGACACAGGTGCACATCATTTTTGAAGAGTCCAACAACAACAACAACAACAAACCCAGTATATTCCCACATAGTGGGGTCTAGGGAGGGTAGAGTGTACGCAGTCCATACCACTACCTCCAAAGAAGTAGAGAGGCTGTGTTTCCGATAGACCCCCGGCTCAATTCTTGAAGAGTCCAAAACAGCATAATTCTTGATCACTAACTAAACTAGTCGAAACAAGAAACCTATATAGCGGACTCTAACTTGTTTGTTTTTCTTCAGGCGAAACTCACCTGAGGAAGCAACCATCATAGGTAACACGAGCACCATTCGCGCCAGCGCAAGTTCTGATGAGAGAAACAGCAGCATCATAACAGGTTACACAATCAGCTCTTGACATATACTTTCTGCATTCAACCATACCATAAACAGCCTGTTGTGTCGTCGCGAATCGCTTATCTTGATTAGATAACTGGTTCCTTAGATCAACAAAACTAGCATTAAGCCTTCTGAAGAAATCAGGTAAATTTGTTGCATTGTATTGACTGCATCCTTTGCCTAACAAGTTTGTTTGTGGCTCGGAAAAAACCGGCCGCTTCTGTATTAATACAAAAGCGATAATCACTACTATCAATCGCCACCAGACATAGCTAGCCATGTCTAAGAGTTTGATACAAAGAATGGAAAAAAGATTAGATGATTGAAGATGAAATGTTAGTGTTTTTTTTGTATATACACATGGTAAAAATAGTCAACAATATGTGCTATGACAACATTAATGTATGGTCAATTTTTTGATAAGCCTTTGGAAATGAGCTAGAAGATTAGACTATTTACCGTTTATATACTTTAGTTCTATACTATGGATGTGATAAGAATTTTTTACACAAATAGTCCCTGAAATTTGAGTATAGGTCTACTTTAGTCCTTGATTTTTATCATGAGCTTTTATGGTTTTTTCTTAATTTGTAAAAGTTAAGCACTTTTAGTCCAACGAACGGAACATCAAGACGGGCCATGGATATTTGGAATTAGCAACATTTTCAAGCGAATAGAGTAAAAATTTGTCCAGATAGAGATCTTTTTTTTTTCTATCGATTTCAGTACTAATCCCAGAAAAATCTGAAGGTCCATGCAAGCAAACTAGTGTAAACAAATCTATCAGTAATAAATTATGAAATGCATCACAATTGGAGAAAAAAGGATTTAGACAAGTAATTCTAATCGCAGTTGTCATTTAACTTGGGAACTTAAAACTACTCGTGATTTCGTCTGTTGGATCGAAAGTGTTTAACCTTTGTAAACTTAAAGGATCACATGTACTAAAATTACATAATATAATAGGGACAAGTATAGACTTATCCCAAACTTAAGGGACCATTCAGGCAATGGGTTATGGGTATGATGGATAACCACTCATTGCGTAAATTATTTTCTTTCTATATAATAAATGTATACTACTATTTTGTATTTCTGTTGGCTTTTTGGAAGATACCTAATATATACTATGGATGTTTTTTGGCAATTTACAAAAAAATAAATAAAAAAAGTGTGAAAAAAGAAAGAAAAAACTGCTAAATATAGAATTAAAAAAGCCAATTTGTATTTTGCGTAAAGGGAAAAGGCATCATTTCCACCCCATACTATACAAGAAAAGTTTAAGTCACACCTAAATTATATAAGTGACTTATTACACATCTTAACTATATAAAAGTGATATTATTACCTCCCCGCGACCCCATTCTAAGGCGCGTATGTTACACTTATTTTAGGCGCGTCCAGCCTATTAAATAACAAAAGTAAACGGCTAAAAATATTAAGGAAAAAGGCATCGTTTTCACCCCAAACTATAGTCGAAAAGTCGAATCCACACCTAAACTATATAAGTGACCTATTACACACCTTAACTATAAAAAGTGATACTTTTTACTGACGTGGTGCTGACGTGGCAGCGCGTGTAATACACTACATCACATGCAAGTGGTGGTAGCCTGACAGGGTGTAAATAGTTTCACCTTTTTATAGTTTAGGTGTGTAATAGGTCACTAGTATAGTTTAGGTGTAGCTTCGACTTTTCGGATATAGTTTGGGGTGAAAACGATGCTTTTTCTCTTGTGTAAATGGAAAGTTAGCCACCCATGTTTGACTAGGCCTCAAGATTTAATTGTTAAAACATCTAATAAATATAGTAAACAAGAATAAAAATAATTAGTGAGATAAAAATGTTAGAATGAGTATTAAATGTGTCATTTAATTTAACTTTATTTCATCAAGACCAAGTATAATTGCTATCTTCAAATATTTTTAAGTCGATTTGTTACTTAGAACATGAATTGCCACGTAGGCGACAAGGTTATCACCCTATTTCTTCATTAGATGTGTAATTGATAATCTTTTTTTTCGTTGTTGAACATGGGGAATTAAAAATGATAAAGATTTTTTCGGACTCTGAAATGTCGTTTTGTATATAAATTCTGAATATGGAAAGAATTCTGTTAGGAATATAACCTCTGAAAATAATACGTATAATATATAAATTTAAATTTAATTAAATTTGAATATATATGGATCGTACACTAAATAAGAAACATAAAATAAATTTTCTATTTTAGGAGAAATTTAGGGAAGAAGAACCAAGTCATGGCACGATGGTGACATCAATTATTACATCCAATACATTAATTAAATATAAGTTATAATTTAGTTGACTTATAACAAAAATGACGACCAACAATATCACGTAGAGATATTTTGGTTCATTTTGTTTTGTGTTTTGTGTTTTTTTTTTTTTTTTTTTGTTGAAACACCAAAAAAAATTAAAAAATTAAGCAACTCATTATAATAAACCTAGCACTTTATTAGATTATTATTATTATTCTCGAGTTCAATTGCCTTTTTTTGTTTTCATATTGATAGCCGGCACAATTTTTTATGCACTAGTATTTATCTAATTAAATGATGTGGACGTGCTATAAATGTAGATATTATTTATTGCCAAAAAATATAGGTGTGAATATGTACTGTGGACTAAAGCGTCTGTTATGTGAGGGTCTGATTGAAGAAAGAATCGGACCACAAAGAAATTTTGTTTTTGTATAAATAATTATTTTTACAGTTTGAATTCACGGTCACATAATTATATGATACCAATTTTATGAGTTATTGTATATTCTCTTAGCGGTGCATGTTATTTCCTAGATAATTTTTAATTTGTAATATTCAACCATTTTAGTTTATGTTTGTTATATTGTTATCAGTCCTGAGCCGGTAGTCTATCGAAAACAGCCTCTTTACTTCATTTGAGGTAGTGTATGATCTGCGTATATTCTACCTCTCCAGACCTTACTATGTAAGAATACACTGGATATGCTGTTGTTGCTGTTAGCCATCTCAGTTTATATCGAAGCTGTATCTCATTTATGATATTCCATATTTTTATAAAGTTATATTTTGTTAGTATTCAAATCCATTTTCATAGTATCTAAGTGTATCATGAGGTCTCGAATTTAAATCTTAGTGGAGATAAAAATATTAAGCAATATCTTTTCATCTATCTTAACCTTGATGGATAGAATTGTTCGATATTTGTTGTTGATAGGAGGTGACAATTATTCCGTTGAAGTAATTGAAGTGCACACAAATTGATCCGAATACCATGATTATAAAAAAAAATCCATTTTCCTCTTAAAAGTATATAGTAAGTAATATATGTACCTAATGACCAACATGGGTTGTGGTGCAGTGGATAGGGCTGCTTCACCCTTAATTAGAGGTCGAGGGTTCAACCCTGAGTATGGAGAAAACTTTGTTGGGAGCGCTGCCACCTTAATGAGCCCTGCAATGAGCGATCCGGATTAGTTGGGGCTCAAATGTGGACACCGAACACCGGATGGAAAACAAAAAAAAAATATGTACCTAATGTCTTATAATATAGCCTCCCCTAGTAGTATACTAAGCTCTAAAATCATGAATATATCAACTTTCAATTTCTTCTTTCATTAATGCACTATAATATTCTACGTTTTTTGTGAGTCATTGTTCCATACTTTTTGATTCTTCGTGTGAGTATTTCTTTATATACGAGGGCTTTGAATTTCCTCCTACCGTCCTCATACGTGTCTTTGCTCTGTCATGCATGTCCTGAATCGATCTCGTGTACGTACGTCACAGGCACCCCTCTAGCCTTCAAGCACCTCCACAGATTCTCCCCTAGGACTTTATCATATCCCTTCCCGAGATCAATGAATACCATGTTGAAGTCCTTTTTCCTCTCCCTAAACTGCTCCACTAATCTCTTCACGGGGTGAATGACCTCGTTAGTCGAATGACCTGTCATGAAATCGAACTGATTCTCGAAAATAGTCACGATCCTCTTCAGCCTTAACTCTACCACCCTTTTCCAAACATTCATAGTATGACTGTATGACTCAAAAACTTGGTACCCCTATAGTTGTTGTAACTCTGAATGTCCCCCTTGTTCTTATATAATGGAATCATCGTACTCCATCTACAAGCTTCTGACATCTTTGCCGTCCTAAAAATAATATTAAACAACCTCGTCAGCCACTCCAAACCTGTCCCATCAGTGCTCTTCCAAAAATTCACCGAAATCTCATCTGACCCAGTTGCTCTACCCCTACATTCTGCGAATAACCTCCTTGACCTCCTCAACCTTGATACGCCTAATATAAAAAATTAGATTCACTTTGTCTCTTTGTTATTTACTTTGTTATATTTTCATGTACAACAATGTTTATATAATTCTATTCAAATTCAAAGGAGAAAAAGTCAAAAACTACATGATGGAGCTAGAGGGGCGGGAGGGGTTTCTCGGGAAAATTCTACCTATATATTGAAGTTTCATATGGTTGAAGATACACATGTGACTGAAGTTCAGTCATTTTTACCTGAAATTCAATATTTTTTTGTCTTTAAGTTCATTAAATATGGCTTAAATTCAGTCATATAAAACTTCAGACGTATTTTCTACTCACGTCTTAAGTTGTTCCGACAAATAAAAAATATTATGACTGATTCAAATAAATACCGATATACAAACAACGTACGGAGTGTAATTTTTACCTATGTTGCTCGAACTCGTCAAAAATGTCAATGGGTGTGTGTCGGATTCGCCAAAATTAGTGTATTTTTAAAAAATCCGACACGAATGCGACATAAAAATTGAAGAGTCCGTGCAACTTAGTTTTTTACTAGTATATCAAAGTCAACAGGTGTGATACAATCAGTATATGTATATATTGACAATTTGGGTTTGAATATACAGTTAGAAAAGGCCCAAAACATAGTCCCAAATTGGAATGTTTCAATTTTTTCCAAGTCCATTTGATGACAACATAAGTATGGTCACACCCTTTCCCGAACCGTGCATAACGAAAATAATTCCCGATGCAGGATAGTTGAACCGTACATGAGATTTTCACCTCATACGAGTCCTCATTCAATTCTTTCAAATTCATTGAGTCCTTTCAATTTAGTCGCGTTTTCATGTTCCAATCGAACAATTTATTTCTAAAGTGGTCCTAGGTATACTTTCCAACCCATGTGAAAATTCTATTTGTTGTCAAAATCACTAGTACTGCATGAAGAATAAATATCTAGGACCAAAAGGGCCTACACTTTTTATTTCCAACTTGTGCAAAGACTTTCCTAGGATTCTCCAAAACCAATGCACTTTCGAGGATCCGACACGAATCTGACAACATTTTTTGAAGAGTCCAACCAGTATAGTCGATAATAGAAATTTCCTAACCAGTACAAGAACCTTCCTAGGAGTAGGGGTGAACATGGTATGGTATATACCGAATTACCATACCGAACCGAAATTTTTGATACCGTGGTTTTTGGTATTATGGTATTTGGTATGGTATATGGTATACATTTTAAATTTTTTTGGTATATGGTATGGCATTCGGTATTTACAAATGACATACCGAAATACCGAATACCATACCGAAGTATATATAGTTACATAAGTAACTTTTATATATATATATACACACACACAAAAAAAAAAATACTTAGTATTAGTATAAAAATATTTAGACATTGAAACTTTTGTTACTCTATCTTGATTGAAATGCTTTTTTGGTGTAATTGACAAATAAAAGGAATTGTTTGTACTTCTTTTTCAATATTTCTACACGTGTAATGCATATTTATGATACAATTAAGACATGTTTTTAAAAAGTCGAAGTAATAATACTCTAGTATATGAGCATATATTATCAAAGTTAAATAAACTATGGGTACCGATTACCATACCGCAAAATACCGAAACCAAACGTCAAAATACCAAACCATACCGAATTAATATGGTATGGTAATGGTATAATATTTCTAAAAACCGAATACCGAAATTACCGTATCAAAGTTTCAAATACCGTACCATACCATACCATACCATGCCCAGTGGCGGATCTACATAGGATCCAGGGGTTCATCCGAACCTCCTTCGTCGGAAAATTATACTATTTTTACTCAACTATATCCATAGTATCAGGATTTCGACCGCATCTCGATATGTTTGGCTAACTACGATGGAATAGAGCCATTTTAAGTAGAACCCCTTCTTACGATGGATCAGTCATGTAAGAGCCCCCAGCCCTTTCCTTACGATGATTCATGCCTTGCTCGTGCCGTAAGAATGTCGTATGCAAATGAATTCACTTTTGGTATAGAATAAATGGGCGAAAGCCCTATGCAGCAACTTGCGAGGGGTTGTGCTTGGCTACTTGCTTAGGTTTCCATCTATTGTATTTATCTACATGGGAATGAATTCGTCCGTCAAACCCGCCATTTGTATGCACCCGAACATGTTCAATCGACCTTCGGCATAAGCGACTTCGTACTGCTATAGGCTTTAGTTAGGACTTAGATATGAACACCTCCTTCGTTAGAATCCACCCTAAAATTTCTTAGTAGAGGTACAAAACGCGATCATAACGGATAAGTCGAGACCTAACAAAAGAGGTAAACCTGAAGTCTCGCGAAAGACTAGGTCCTTACTAAACGATCCACTGCCCGAAAGCCTTATCATTGGAAGGAAACTGCACGATTAGCATTGAATAGGATCAATCCTCCATATTCTTCTCTTCGGCATAACTGGTAAGCAACATACTACAGCAATAGACCAGTCCACTAACTGGAAGATTCAAGGCAAGATCATAAGTGGGGTAGGATGGTAGCACACCTCCTAACATTTCCCAGGTAATGAAAGTAGATCTCGATGGTATACGTGCTATGAAAGTATCCGATTAACTAGCCTATGAAAGTATCCGATTAACTAGCCTAGACACCAACACACATACACACAGAGAGAGTTATAGTTGTTGCTAAAAGGGCAGCCCGGTGCACTAAAGCTACTGCTACGCAGCCTTACCTTGCATTTCTGCCAGAGGTTGTTTCCAGGGCTTGAATCCGTGACCTCCTGGTCACATGACAACAACTTTACCAGTTACTCCAACGCTCCCCTTCAGAGTTATAGTTGTGATACTTAAAAGTAATGCAATCTTATAAGGAGGAAATACAAAGTATGATAACAGTTACAAGTCATAACTAATACATTCAAATTGTAAAACAATCATTTGATGTCCCAATCACACTGGCCTGAGAAGGCATTGTGCATAGCATATCCACACATAGGACAATATATATGTCACTGTACAAATAAAACATGAAAGCTAAATGATGTTGAGCTACTTGCTGTCAAATATCTCAAAGCCTCAGTGTGAGGTCTGGTGCAATTGGTTCATCTTTTTCGACGTATGGAGTCAATGTCACATTTGAACATCCAGGGAGAGCGAAATTAGTGTGAGAGGTACCGGGATTTGTCACTTGACGGAAACTGCCAGGCCATAGTACTAACTGATCAGCAACATCATTCTCCATGTACAAAGGTGGACTCTGGCGATTATCATACTCAAATCTCGCGCTTGTTTTGAAATCGAGTGGCCTGATTGCTGGTGCAGACACCTGGTGTAGTGAAGCATGTGCTTTGATTCCTAATGACCTTATTGTAGATCCGTGTAAAGGCAAAGTCGCTAAATTAGCATACCTTCCTGAGAAAACGCCCATTCTCATAGCACGTTTTGCTAGTATTCGCTCTCTTTTATGTGCATTCTGGTGTCCACCAAGTGCCTGTGAACTATAGAACTTTCTCTGGCAGAAATTGCAGCTAAAAACTCGTTGAAATCCCGGTCCTGATACTGAAGTTTGTGTAGTTGCAAGTTCATTGCTGCTTTCACTTGTGCTGGATACTGAAAAACCGCCTATCGAATCCTGGTTAAGAGACAAGTCAAGAGACACAGGTTCGGAATTCAACTGAGTGAAATCTATAACGCTGTTCTTTGAAGGATCCGCGAATGTTTCACCCACGCATACGTTGGAAGCTACTTGGCTAGTAATATCAGAATCATCTTCAAACAAGGCCTCAACTTCAAGATTGAATCTTGGTGTTTGCATCTTTGGTTAAATATTAAGAACTTGTGTTACACTATCTAACGATCAATCGAATCAAATTACTAACATTGTCCTGCATATAACAACAAAAAGGTGTTGGTTAAGTAGACATATATATACTCCTCTTATGTTGAAGCAAATTGTGTAAAGCTTGCTGATGAAGCAAATTCAAGAATCAAACTTCTTTGTATTTTCCTCAGTGATATAGTTGAAACCTCGCGAATTCTGTCAAATTTTAGTCCATAGTATGACCTATAGATCATCGAATTGAGCTGTGGAATCGGGTAGGCCACCCACGTAACACCCCTCGTGATGCGGCCTTTCCCATATCCCTGCATGAATGCGAGATACTTCATGCACCAGACTAGAATTTAGGTTCACGATGTTATTTAAAGTCCTAACATGTTAGAACTTGATGAAACAGGAAGAAGTACAACACACACTATCAAAGAGAGATTCTATTACAAATCACGAAAAAAAGGCAGTTCGGTGCACTAAAGCACCCGCGCTATGCGCCACAGGGGTGTATTCTATGCAACCTTACCTTGCATTTCTGCCGGACGTTGTTTCCAAGCTATCATAATCACAAAAAGATTATGATATCTGCAGTTCAATACAGAACCATCCGGTGCACAAAACATGTCCCATTAGCAGAGTCTGGGGAAAGGCCGCATCACAAGGGGTGTCCGTGATGTTGACAGCCTACTCTAATGCAAGCACTAGTGGTTGCTTCCCTAGTATAGCAGGAAAAAAACAATGGATCACCACACCAAAGTGAGACTTAACACCAAGATCTACCGTTTTGGAATCACTTTTCGCAGGACTATCAACGCCATATGTATGGTCATTGAGAGCCGGAGATCATAGGCGCGGAGCTAGAAGGTCAGCTATGGGTTCGATCGAACAAAGTAGTTTTAGTTCAAACTCCAAAGTATGTATTTGTATAAAGAAATCTACTGAATATGTGCAAAAATTAAATTTGAAACCTAGTAACTAACACTTGATATCGCTGTCCTAGGATTTACTGGTAAAGTTGCTGTCATGTGACCAGGAGGTCATGGGTTTAAGCCTTGGAAACAGCCTCTAGCAGAAATGCAAAGTAAGACCACGTACAATACACCCTTGTGGTGGGGCCCTTCACAGACCCTATGCATAGCGAGAGCTTTAGTGCACCGAGCTGCCCCTTTTTAACGTTCAAATCCTAGCTCCACCTCTTTTAAATGTGAAAAATATTTTACAACTTAGTGAGTGCTAGTTTTTTTCTACCATCCAAAACTTTATCAACTAAGTCTATTGACTCAATATAAGGTTATTAATTCTATACATGCAACAACAACAATTACTACTATACCTAAATTCTAAGTAAATCGAAATCAGTTATATGAATCATCACTGTCCACGTCGCTCGAGTACTTAAAGTACTTGTCTCTTTTCCAATATGACTTGTCATACAAATTCAAGAAAATCAACAAAACTATAATAAAGGCTAAAGGAACCCTCAGTATAACTAACTTCCACAAAAGTATCTCTAACCTACGTTGCTCGAACTCTTCAAAAATATCGACAGGTGCATGTCGGATACTCCAAAAATAGTGTAGGTTTGAAGGATCCGGCACGGGTACAACAAAGTTTTTGGAGAGTTCGAGCAACATAAATTAACGAAACTCATTCAATTGTTCTAGAATTTCAGCTGAAAGAAAATTGCAATAGAATGATGAATTTTTTTTTCTTTATGAACTATTAAATTTCAACATTTCAAACAAATTAAGGACTAATAAAGAAGACATAATAAGGTAATTAACATAAAGCTAGCATATTGAAAATCTAAGCCACTGAAACCTTTATGTTGCTTTGACTCTCCAAAACTACTGTCGCGCTCGTGTCGGATCCTCCAAAAATACATTACTTTTGGATGATCCAGCACGCATGATCTATCGCGTTTTTGAAGAATCCGAGCAACATAGAAAAAAACTATAAGAATAAAACAACAAATTAATTAAACTAACCAGCTTCTTCTAATTGTTGACTTGTTGTAAGCAGTAAATTAAAACTAATGATAGGACTTCATCAAGGACAAAATATGATGTTGTTTAATTTCTTAAAGGGACATTTCAAAGTATACATGAAAAAAGAAACTTTGGGGAATTGAAGAGTGGAGTTGTAGGTATCTTTTTTTTTTTTTTTTTTTATAATAATGTTTAAATTAATTTAAATTATGGGAAAGCTAAAGACAATGGTGGGACATTAGAGAGTCAGAGAAAAAAGATGGTTATAGTGGGTATTGGAATTTAATAAAGAGTATGATTAAAAAAAAGTACAACATTTTGTTATAGTATATGAAACATGACATGACTTTGATTGTAAGTTTGTTCAAATTTTGGATCTATGTTTCAACAAAAGAATTTAAAACACACACACACACACACACACATATATATATATATATATATTGACATAGTAAATTTTTTATTTTTATTTTTGTTACTAATTCCACTTTTTATGTACATTACTTGTAGACGGTTAGACGGTTGGACGAGGTGGAATAAGGAAATGCAGCTCGATCTCTAGAACCTGGCGAAGTCGTCATTAATAAATTTTCGAGCAATGATATCAACCAATAGTTGCAAAAGATTATAACGCACATGAAGATTCCGATGAAGAACATACGTTTAGAGGGTTGGACGAGGTGAAATAAGGAATAATGCAGCTCGATCTCTAGAACCTGGCGAAGTCATTATTAATAAATTTTCGAGCAATCATATCAATCAACACATGCAAAAGATTATAACGCACATGAAGAATCCGATGAAGAACACGCGGTTAGAGGGTTGACGAGGTGAAATAAGGAAATGCAGCTCGATCTCTAGAACCTGGCGAAGTTGTCATTAATAAATTTTCTAGCAATGATATCAACCAATAGATGCAAAATATTATAACGCACATGAAGATTCCGATGAAGAACATACGTTTAGAGGGTTGGACGAGGTGAAATAAGGAATAATGCAGCTCGATCTCTAGAACCTGGCGAAGTCATTATTAATAAATTTTTGAGCAATCATATCAATCAACACATGCAAAAGATTATAACGCACATGAAGAATCCGATGAAGAACACGCGGGTAGAGGGTTGACGAGGTGAAATAAGGAAATGCAGCTCGATCCTTAGAACCTGACGAAGTCATTATTAACAAATTTTCGAGCAATGATATCAACCAACACATGCAAAAGATTATAACGCACATGAAGATTCCGATGAAGAACACACTGTTAGAGGGTTGGAAGAGATGAAATAAGGAATAATGCAGCTCAATTTCTAGAACCTGAAGAAGTCATTATTAACAAATTTTCGAGCAATGATATCAACCAACACATGCAAAAGATTATAACGCACATGAAGATTCAGATGAAGAACACATGTTTAGAGGGTTGGACGAGGTGAAATAAGAAAATGCAGGTCGATCTCTAGAACTTGGCGAAGTCATTATTGATAAATTTTCAAGCAATGACATCAACCAACACATGCAAAAGATTATAACGCACATGAAGATTCCGATGAAGAACACACGTTTAGAGGGTTGGACGAGGTGAAATAAGGAATAATGCAGCTCGATTTCTAGAACCTGAAGAAGTCATTATTAACAAATTTTCGAGCAATGATATCAACCAACACATGCAAAAGATTATAACGCACATGAAGATTCAGATGAAGAACACATGTTTAGAGGGTTGGACGAGGTGAAATAAGGAATAATGCAGCTCGATTTCTAGAACCTGACCAAGTCATTATTAACAAATTTTCGAGCAATGATATTAACCAACACATGCAAAAGATTATAAAGCACATGAAGATTCTGATGAAGTACACGCGGTTAGAGGGTTGGACGAGGTGAAAAAAGGAAATGCAGGTCGATCTCTAGAACTTGGCGAAGTCATTATTGATAAATTTTCGAGCAATGATATCAACCAATACATGCAAAAGATTATAACGCACATAAAGATTCCGATGAGGAACACAAGCAAAGTTATAGCTCAAATATTGATATATTTCGTCAGGTCGATTATAACTTAGACTTGACTTGACCTGATAGTGTAAAGATTCTTTTTACGTTTGTCCACAAATAGAGATGTGGAAATTATTCTATGTTTTTTGAAGGAATAATGCAAAACAATTTATGAGAGGTATTCTAGTACAACTGTACAAGTCATTTCATGTGTTTAGTCCCACAAAAGATTCTTGTACAATAAAGAAAATATGTCTTCCACTTTTAAAGGTTTCACATATATTCCCATGTCTCTAATTACCATAACATGTAGGAGTACAAATAATTTCATTCATTCACTTAAAAAAAAGTTGAAGGGGAGTTTTAACATAATTTGTAAAACTGGTGAATCACGTGATTAGGAGGTTATGAATTTAACTCGATAACGAGAGTTTTAGTGTACTAGATTATCTTTTGTTCACTTAAGAAGGGGAGTTTTAACGTAACTTGTAAAGTTGTTGTCACGTGATTAGGAGGTTATGAATTTAACTCGATAACGAGAGTTTTATTGCACCAGATTATCTTTTGTTCACTTAAGAAGGGGAGTTTTAACGAAACTTGTAAAGTTGTTGTCACGTGATTAGGAGGTTATGAATTTAACTCGATAACGAGAGTTTTAGTGCACCAGATTATTTTTTGCTCACTTAAGAAGGGGAATTTTAACATAACTTGTAAAGTAGTTGTCACGTGATTAGGAGGTTATGAATTTAATTCGATAACGAGAGTTTTTGTGCACCAGATTATCTTTTGTTCACTTGAAAAGGAGAGTTTTGACGTAACATGTAAAGTTGTTGTCACGCGATTAGGAGGTTATGAATTCAACTCGTGAAAACGATCTCAGATATAACGAAAGTTTTAGTGCACCAGACTATCTTTTATTCACTTAAGAAGGGGAGTTTTAACGTAACTTGTAAAGTTGTTGTCACGTGATTAGGAGGTTACGGATTCAACTCGTGAAAGCGATCTTACATATAGCGAGAGTTTTAGTGCACCACACTATCTTTTATTCACTTAAGAAGGGGAGTTTTAACGTGACTTGTAAAACGGTTGTCACGTGATTAGGAGGTTATGAATTCAACTCATAAAAACGATCTCAGATATAACGAGAGTACTATTAGTGCACCAGACTATCTTTTATTCACTTAAGAAGGGGAGTTTTAACGTAACTTGTAAAGTTATTGTCACGTAATTAGGAGGTTACGGATTCAACTAGTGAAAACGATCTCACGTATAGCGAGAGTTTTAATGTACCAAACTATTTTTTATTCATCACTTAAGATAGTTATTATATATAGTTATCTTTAATTTAACGTATTGTAGAAGATTATAGAAGCATCTTATTAGGGGTAAATAAAAAGTTTAAAATTAGAAAAATTTAAATATTAAAATTTTTGAAATCCGCTTCAAAAGAAAGAGTATCGTATAAAATAGACAACGAAAGTATATTATATTAGCGCGTTGGCTCAATTGGTAAGCACATAGAGTACTTAAAAAACACTTTTAAATGCTAGAATTAATTTGTTAACGAACATTTACTTGTTGAATAGAAGTGTTGAAACTTATAAATGTTCGAAACAAATTCTTTTTTTTTTATGAAATTTAGATGCCAACGATAACAAAAGATAATTTAGTACCCTTTTTAATCATTTTTCCTATTCATTATTCTGATTTTTCATCAATCTCCATGAATTTATATCCCCAAGAACATTTTTTAATATTTAACCAATCCTTAAACTCCACATCCTAGGTTAGTTTTTAAACTTTTTTAATGTAAAAATACTTTATTAAAAATATTTATTTGTCCCCCAAGTCCATCACAAGACTTACACGTGACACCGTAACACCCAACATTACTACTAATCACAGATTAATAAACATAATTTAGCCTTAATACCAACAATTACAGACAGCTCCACGTTGCCCCGCCGGATGGCACGGTTCTTGAGGTGGTTGATTCTGACGAGGATATAATAAAAAAAATATCTTCGTTGAGCTTGTTTATCGTGAATTTAATTAAATAAATGAATTAAGGAAAAAAAAGAATCTTAATATCGAAAGTTAAATTAAGATTTATTTAATTAATTTTTTTACACACTCATTTGTTGTCCACTACCTAGAAAAGCACATCCACTAAACTTAATTAGTTTATTTTTGTTTGTTCTTTAAAATATTTAATTAATGGTACTGATCCAAAAACTTATATAATATATTAAGTTGAATACAAGTTTAATTTTGCTTTGATGAAGATAAGTTATTGTAAGGTAAAGCTAATTAATCAATTTAATTAAATAATAATTAGGTATACATTCTTCCACTAAGTTGTGGTAGTGCTTGCTCTTTTGTATATTTCACATGCTTTGCTTTTATTATCATACTTTAGGTTAATGAATTATAAATATATGGACCTCGTAAAACTGCGTTAAAGTTTGATAAATATTACTTTATTCTTAATAATAAGTTTCCAGTTCAAATTATAAAAATGAAATTTCATGTGATAAAACACACTTTAGCTCACTCTTATCCATTTAATAAATTTGAATTAATCGAATTCAAAATATTAACCCGAATGAAAAATGAAAAAAAAATATTATAAGGATACGATATTTTTTGAATTATTAGGTTGGCGTAAATATAGTGTACACAGAAGTTTTACTTTTTACCCATGTGTAATTAATTAATTCCATGTAACAACTTGTCCATTTGAATCACAATTATCTTGTCGAAAAATATTTTTAAAAATAAATAAATAGGAAATTATAAAATTGATTTTGTATTTTGAAAGAAAAAATAAAAATACGCACATGCAAATTGCAATATCGGTATATTGTTGTAACTATCCATAGATTTAGTAGCAAAATGTAACCTTTTTGAATATTCTTTCACCTATATTTAAGTTAAGGTACCATATTATTTGTTAATTTAATTTTGAGTGAAAGATTTTTACGTTGTTAGTACAGCAATAACATATTCAGTATAATCTCACGAGCGAGAGATCAGAAGATTTGTGTTAAATGGATGTTTTTTTTCAACCAACAAAAGGAAGACCATTTGCAATTGAAGTTGGTTATTTTGACACAATTTTAGAGATCAAAGACAAGATTCGAAGAGATCAAGGTATTCCTATACCAAAACAAACCTTAATTTTCAAAGGTAATGTCTTAGATGACCATTTAAACGTTCATTATTCCGATATCCTCGATCGATCTCACATTCAACTGGTCGTAGAATCTGAACCAGACAAGAATAACGCGGTCATCAAGACAGAACAGCCGTCGTCGTCCGTGACGAAGAAAATAATCCAGCTCCTCCTCAGAATGCCAGCGTCCAAACTAGGCGTCATCGCGTTGGAGGCTGACGTCACGGATAGTGTTTGGAGGGTAAAAGAGAGAATTCACGATATGGAAGGTGTGCATGTGAGTAAATTAGCCATGCATGCAAATGGAATCGAATTAATCGATCATCGTAGTCTTCAACATTATGGAATTTCGAATAATTCAGAAATCGATGTCAGTATCAAGCCAAGTACTATCACTACACCAGCAACAGCGACAACGACAACGACGACAACGACGACGACGACGACGACTTCTGCAGTATCGTCGTCCGTGAATAACGGAAACGGATCGAAGAAATTACGAATTATGATTTTAACGAAATGTGGCACTAAGAAAATTCCGATAGAAGTAAATCCTTCAGAAAATGTGGGACAATTGAAGAAAGAATTACAAAAATTGGAATTAGAGCTTCCACAAGAAGGTTATTTTTTTATTTATAAACAAAATGTGATGGATGATGATCGTTCATTTAGATGGCACCATGTTTGTCAAGGTGACACTATTGAAATATTTAATGGTAGTGTTACTGGTGGAGTTTAATTTTTTTTTTTTTTTTTTTTTGTTCTTGTATTTTTTTATTGGTTCAAAGTTTAATAAAAGTATATATATAAAAAAAAATTAAAAGTGTTTTAAGTTATAATTGTTGATTGTGTTAACATTTATTTGCACAATTTGATCAGTATTTATTAGGTCTTTCAAAAACAGCCTCTCTACCTCTCGGAGGTAGGTAGTGGTAAGGTCTGCGTCTGCGTATACTCTGTAGTGGTAAGGTCTGCGTCTGCGTATACTCTATCCTCCCCAGACCTTACTTGTAGAATTACACTCGCATTTTCATCGAATTCGATATTTGTGAAGTGAATTATTTTAATTTATGTTGCATTTCATTACCAAAAACAAATATTATGATTCAAATATGCCATAAGTTTCTTGAGCGGAGAGTCTATCGACAACAAGACTCTCGACCTCACATAAGGTAAAAGATTTGCAGACATTATCCTTCTCATATCGCCACTTGTGAAATCACATCGATTATGTTATTGTATATATTCCGTAAAATAGGTAATGCATACGCCCATCCTCTCAAAGCGCTCTCGTAAAATCACACTGAATATGTTATCTTTGTCTGGTTATCATTTACATAATTGTCTTTTAAAAAGAAAATATAACTTGCATTCGACGAACCGTTTGAATCGATGATAATCGGTCTACATAACCATGGCGCACTAAAGCTCCCGCTATGCACGAGCTCTGGAAAAGGCCGGACCACAATGGTCTATCAGGAGACTGTTTCCCCGGCTTAAACCCACGACCTCTTGGTCATATGACTAACACAACAATTGGAACATAAAACAACTAAGGATGCAATTAATAGAACCATATATTATATATCAAGAAGGTTTTAAAACTAAGAACAATAAGCTGAAGCTAAAACTAATAGGCTCTTTGTTCTAAACACAATAAAAAAGAACACTGTTCAAACATAAAGTTGCCACCTGAAAACTGATGTGAACTTGTTCAACATTACATCTTCTGTTTAGTTGCTCAGGCAATGTGCTGCACTACTCCAAGCATGTCGACGATTTTTACACCAAAAACACAAGCCCTGTTGCATTCTCCATGAACGATGCTTGTAAGTTAGCGAAATAACAAAAAAAATCGATGTATTCTACAGTCTACGAGTTATGTTTGCTCGGATCCACCAAAAATGTCAGTGGTTCCAAGTCGGACAAATCCTCCAAAAATGCGCTGTGTTTTTGGTTTCGGAGGATCCGGGAGGGTTGTGCTGACATTTTTGGAGGATCTGAGTAACGTAGAGGTTAAAAGTAAAATGAGAAGCTTACCGGTTGAACCAGGCCAATGTGGAATTCCGCATCTTACTCGCACTTGATTGAGCGGTATATGTGGCGGACGAAAAACAAAGAAGCTCGGAAACCAACAGTTCCAAGCATGAGAAAGAAGGCATAGCAAATGCAAGCCATGTAACCAAAGAAGAATGAGGTTTGCATGAAACCTGACATGTCTGATCGGGCATAATAGTAATACAGGCAGTAGCCGTAGATAAACAAGCCGGTTGATCCACCGCAAAGGAAAGACCTAGAAGATCAACATATATGTGAGAGACTCAACAACGCACGCGTATTCTCAAAAACAAAATATTGTCAGCTTTCAAGAAGAGTAACAAGCAGCAGAAATGAGTAGGTATTTTTGCCAACTGCAGATAAATTAAAGCTTAAAGAATAGGCAATATCCGATCTTTCTTAACAACGTACGCTTGAAGGCCCATACTCTATGGAAGGGTACAGAGACGTGGCCTTTGCTACAACTTCTTGTTTACATAAAGAAATGAAAATTCAAAAACCAGGGAATCCATTGATCGGATAACAATTTTTTCTAGTAGCACCGCGACAAAATGTCCGGAACTAAGTTGCTCAGACTCTTAAAAAATGTCTACGGGTGCGTGTCGGATCCTCCAAAAATAGTGTATTTTTGAAGGATCCGGCACAGGTGCGGCAACATTTTGGAGAGTCTGAGCAACTTAGGTCCAGAATATACATCTTCTTTTAACGTACCCCCAACTAATATAAGAGATCTAAATCAGCACTCTCCAAGACAAAATCAAATAGTGGCAAAAGCTAAATCAAATAGGAAAAAAACAATCCACGTCCCCCCACCTCAACCTCCCCTCCCAAAAAAAGATATAAAAGGAGATGGATGAAGTTATAATAACGCTGACCTACTCAAATACTCGCTAATGAATACTTAAGTGATGGAGCACAGCATATTATTAACGCCATATTCAGATGCATCCTTAAACTGTTTGATAAGAATTTGGTGAATTAAGTAGTGTTAATTTACCTCCACCACCATTCATGGTCTTCAGCAGCAAGTTGGAAGTATGTCAAAGCCACCGTAATAAATGCAGTGACAATGATCAGAATGATGAAAACTATGAATAAGATACTGTAAATCGTGTAAATCCTATGACCCCACACGCTGGCAAATATGTAATAGAGTTCAATGTAGATAGCGCTGAAAGGCAAGAACCCAGCCATTGCCATCTGAGGAAGAGCTCCGCGATACCAGGGTAATTGTGGTATCTCTCTCGGGTACTTCGTAGTACGGGTTGGAGCTTGAAATTCTGCCTTGCTATTCTTTCCTGCAATTCCTCCCAATACGAGCAATGGCGATGTCACGAGGGCCCATATGAGGAAAATGACCACGATAGTACCGAAAGGAAGTGCTGCAGTGGCATGATAAGCAATTGCAACAGTATTGAGGAAGCAGAAAGTTAGAAACAGCGGCCCACAGAACAGAGCTCCTGTCAACAACAAGTTCCTTACCTGTAAAAAAAAATTGAATTTGAGGTCAGTACACATTTTCCGCTTTCTTCTGAAAACCAATAAAACAATGTCAAGTAATTATTAACTCTGCGAAAGGACCAACCACTACATTAATTGTTGGGAGCCATTGATTTTGTTTCAAGGATAATAAGTTGCAAGGCAGCAAATAGGAAACGAGAGAGTGGGGTGGGGAGGGGTGGGGACTTAAATAGACAGTTGAATACAAAAACTGACTTATAAAATTCATGCTAACTTAGGGAAGAACATAATAAAAACGGAAAGCCTTATTTCAAACTCCATGAAAGCCTTGATCGATATGAGAAAGATGCGCTCAAGCACCCAACCTATACAAGGGGCTTGGGCTCGAAAGCCGGCCTTACTCAACAAGCACCTTTTTTAGTAAGGTTGCTTGTTTACCAGATTTGTATATCAGTGCAAAATGTGAATAACCTCTAGTTTTTAACAACATTAACTTGTCTTCAAGACAACTTTCTGTAATGGGATGAAACAGGTTCAGATGAAGCGTAAAGGACAATGAAAATTTATAGAATTAACCACTGATAAGTTTGGATTAAGGCGTAGCAATTGTTGGTAGAAGGGAAGGCAAAAGATGAAGACGCTAAGTGAAAGGAAGAAAAGCTCATAATTTATTTTTTTGACAAGGAAAGAAGCTCTTTATTTATTATGAAAATACAAAAGTCTATCTGGTGCTCTCAAACATGCCCCTAATTCTATTTAGGTAAAACCTTGGTATATGCTCTGTTAAACTAAACTTGCGGTGGAAATTTTACACCTTACTCTTGAAAATTCTATCATGATTCATGACTAGTCCTGTAAAAACCAAGAGACCTTAACTAACTAGCAGAGAATGATGCAATAAGGAAACTTAGTAAACACAGTAAGAGACGCACTTGTAGGAACAACTTGACAACAGTAAAAATATTGCTCTCCACACTTTCTTACCCAATTTTTCCCTTCAAGTTGGCAATAGAATGATGATGCAGTATAGCCTGCAATTCCTGATGTAAGAGCATAAATAACCACCAAAGCTGTGAAAAGAGCTCCTCGGTTGTAGGGGTAAAACACACCAACAAGCGCAAGTATGAATATGAAAATTGCTCTGGGAAAAAAGAGGCGGTAAGAACTAACATTTGTCAACGATATTTATCACGAGCTAAATAGCTAAACCCATTTATAGGCATGCATACTCACAGGGTAAACAACTGTGTGCCAGAACCCAGGGCTGCTGCAAAAAGTGACTTCTGCTTTGGGTACCTAAACACATCGCCGTGAATGTACTTCCACCCAGTTTCTTCTTGGTCATCAGCTGCTTCCTCATCATGGGCGTATCTTTAATCAAAACAGTAAATACCATAGGATAAGAACAAGCTCCTTGATTAATAAGAGTATTTATCCAACAAAGTGTTTTGTTACTTACTTGACAAAGTCATTTTTAAGGACACGCATCAGAATTGTAGCAAGGAAACCAGTTAACAGCAGAACTGTGACACAAGAATTAATGATAGAGAACCAGTGGATCTCCAAATGATGTGGTAAAGCTGAAGTCTGCGAGTATTTTTCCATTCTTTTCTCAAAAGGGATTTCTGTTTCCTTCCATTTTACAGAATACATGAACTCTACGTCCACTTCCTTATCTTCAGTTATGTCCACTAGGGCATTGGGGTCAGTTCGTGCATTGACTTCAATCACGCGATCTTTGTTGCGATGGATGTCAAAATGAAGATGTTTAAAAAGGTAATATTTGTAGTCACTGGGGTCTTTTCCCTCCTTGTCTGTCTTACCAATGAAACCCCAAATGGGCAGGTCATCATAAAACATCTGGAAGTAGTAGTCTTTGGCAACAGCATCACGGAATCTTGCAACTTCTTCCTTAGACAATGTCTTTTTGCAAACTACCTCAGTTTCTCGATCACTTAAAAAGTCAAGTTTGTACGGAGCAGTGACTAAACGATCTCCATTCAACACCTCACCAAGAGCTTCCGTTTTATCTTTCACGTGACCTAAACCAAGAGCATGAATAGACATATAATCCAATATTCAACATCAAAAACTGAAAAGAATCAAAGATATTAGAGCAATAGAGAACCGAGAAATGAGCCTGACCTGGAGAACAAAAAGGAAGATCAAAGTAGCGGTATGTCTCACTGCAAATGACGGTAAACAAATGAGATCTTGATGGAGAATAGTAAATGTAGCATGCGCTAGAGCAGTACAATCAGCTATGTTTTCTATGTTCAATAAACAGAACAATCAGAATCATTCAAGAGATTCATTGATTCACTGGAGTTGTTTCAGATTATATACTAAATCAAGAGAGTAATTTTCAGTTTTCACTAACTCAATGCTTTGCACACTCCTTTTTTTTTGTTTTGAACTTGGTAACTTTGAATTTGCACACCTCTTTTCTGATGCCTTTAATAACAATCCTCCATGCAAATATTTGTAATTGTTCTTTTTCCTCGTTCCTAGATAAGTACTCCTCTTTGTGGAGAATGGTAACAATCATAGATAAGTACTTTTGTTATCTTTTTGATAACCATATAAGTACTTTTGTTATCTTAAAAATGTAGTTGGAATCCATAGTAAACACGGATGGGAAAAGCATAA